>OY747120.1:0-10000000 GCA_963556455.1 Epiblema foenella | reverse complement strand
TACCAGGGTCCATGTGATTCCATTTATTATATTTTAACAGCGCTGTAAATACCATGGTTTGCAATAAACATTATTATTATTATTATTTTTTTTTTGTAACAGAAAACTGGTCATGTAACAGTAGAATGACCCAATTACCTCATTGTATCCCATAAAACCAGCTTCTCTGGTGAAAGGTCCCTTGAATCCCTCACTCTTCACTGCTGTTCTGCCGAACTCGATCTTATCCACATCCTGGTCCTGGAGCACGTAGGTACGCCCATACATCGGCAGGCCTAGCACCATCTTGTACGGGCTCACTCCGTGCTCTAGCATGTACTTGATCGTGAATTCCTGAAATATAAATAATCTAATATGTAGTCCAACGTGAGTCCAACGCGGCAACGCTGCAAGCGTTTTGGGCACCTATGCACCAGGAATGATTCGGGGTGGGTTATTAGATTACAATAGGTTAAGTTTCGTTTTAAATTATTTGTTGTATTTATATTTGATTTATTTGTGATTAAATCTATATAGGTATATCAATGGAAATAGATGAAGTGACATTAGGACAAATGTTGTTAAGTTTTATCATGTCTTATCTTGTAATACATTTTACGATTTTCATACATGGACTAAATATATATTTATTTACGATACCTTAATGGAAGATGCATTTATTTTTCTGTTTACTTTTTATCGTTTTTTGTATTACTCTAGTTGACATTATGTTATTTTTATTTTTCCTGTTATGACGATCATGATTACAATTCTTGTAATTTTGACATGTGTGCAAATTTATAATGTAATTCCTTATCATGAAATAAATTATCCAATCTAATCTATTATAACTAAAAATAACATGAAAATATATGACTAAAAATTAAAACTAAACTAAACTAAAACTAAAATATATTTAAAATTATGTTATACCGATAAACTGGGGTGACTTTAGGAAAAATCGGGGCTACTATGATAGATTTAGAATACTTATATAATCATCACCAAGTATTTCTAGCTGGTATTTCTAATCGGTGCTGATATCGCAGCACCGCGCGATTTCCGTAAGGGTTTAGTTTACAAAGTTTACTAACTGTTTATTTTCATGCATTAATTTATAAGCAAGATGCTTTGAAATAATCCGTCCAAGAATGTAATGAATTAACACAGGTTTGTTGAGATGAACTTAGTGGTTTTTATCCTTGGGCATGCTTCGGGAATATTGACTAACAGTTTCTCCCCATTTTATTTGAGTTTTTCACATCCTCCCTTAGTTTTCTCCAGTTCATGTTTTTGTTGAGATTTACTTATATTTAAGCTACCGGTAAATCCGATCCATTGTTTGCAGGGTTTCAATCACTTAGTTTAGCTCCACAAACTACTGAAAGGGAATTGTTGATAATAGTTTTAGTTTAGTAAATAGTTGGGAAACGTACCAAGGTATTTTACTGACGTCATGTTAAGCAAATGAAAACTAAAACACCGCATTAAAAACTGGATTTTTAAAGTAACCCTGAGGGGGTTAAAGTAGGGAACCCCGGCTGGCGGTATTTTTAAACGAGCGACACTTGTATGCAGGATGTAACAAAAACAAACAAACAAACAAACAACCTCTCACCCTAAACGCATATACCTTCTCCGTTCCGTCGTGGGTAAAAATTTGCGTCGCCTACAATAGGTACACAAAGGTATTGTATAAATATAGCAGAGTCCTTCAAAAACCAGCAAGTTTACTTATGTGGCGGGCTGGTCAGCTCCACGGAACGAGCTCGGAGCTGCGCGCAGCAGCGCGGCGTTGCCTAGCAACCCATATAACAGTTGTGTCATTAGCAGCCTAAAGGTACTGCTACACATGCTCAAAATTAGCACGTAAAAAGCAAGCTCATTAGTATGCTTAAGATGAGCATGCTTTTGAGTTGTATACATTTGCTTGGTATAAGCATACTACTACCATACTAACTACTAGCATGCTCATTAAGCAAGAGCGTCCACACTTGCTAATCTTGCTAATACCACGCCCCCTTTCACCCGCGCCGCAGGTAGCATGCGCAAAAATCGAACGACCGTTGATTTTTGAGCAAAGTCAAAATCAGCATGCTCATTATTAGCAATGTTTTGACACACATGCTACTAAGTAGCAATTGCTCAATAGTGGCATGCTTTCGTGCTAGAAATCAGCATGTGTAACAGTACCTTAATCCTAACCCGCACGCGTTGATAAATTCATGTTAACATATATCATTATTATTTTGTATATTTGTATATAACTTATGTAAATAAACTCTGTACATAATTAGTGTCTTCCTATTTAACGTTGGTGAGTAAGGGTTGCGACAGTTACGCCCTTACTACCTTACCAAGCTCAGCGTATCAGGTTCAGCAGCGGATATCGGCGCGTTGGCTCCCACCGCCCCGTTCCAGGTCCCGTGGTAATCGTAGCACATCATGTGGATGAAGTCCAGGTATCTGAAATGTTTTGGGTTGACGTTAATATGAAATAAACATATTTGTGGGTCATTTTTTTTTCATCACATTTGACCGAATGTACTAGTCAGGAGCGATCCGCTCAGTGAACGAGCGCGCACAAGCGTCACGAGTAACTAATGAAAGTGAAAATCCTAACTCAACGACAATCAATCAACAGCCTTGAGTTTTTTTGAACCTGACTGTGGCTTTATAGGCCGGGCCCAATAAAGCGATAGGAGTGCGCGGTTGGAGAGTAACCTGGGGAAATCCAGGGGAAAACCTCCGACACGACCACGCGTGTGGTTTGGAACATTGGAATACTCTAACCCCCATATTCATAAAACTTAACAAACCTCTGCTAACTAAAATGTCTGTTGTCACTGTCTCACAAGGACATGTGTCAAAGTGACAGATAAGGACAAACGAACTTTAGCGGCTAGTTAACTAATATAGGTTTGATAGACGTTTATGAATAACGGGGTGAGAGTTTGCGCTCCAGTGAGATTGGTTGAGCGGTTTCAACCGAATCTGAGGTGTGAGTGGAATCGAGCTACTGGGAGTTTTGTCGCTGGTTCACTAAACTTAGCCTAGCTGAGAAGAGTCCAGCAAGAAACTCAGCTAGGCCCGACCTGGGTCGGACTGACTACCCGGTGTGCGGCGGTACCGGGACGAATAGGGACTATATGTGTCACTGTTGTCGCGATCGCGCGGTGGACGTCCCCGCCGGCGGGAGTTTGTGGGTCAATAAAACAAATCGATATAGTCCCAAACTAAGCAAAGCTTGTATTTTGGGAGCTAGGTGATGATATAGATGCTTATATAGATAAATTGAATTAATATTTATCGATTTACAGGCGGTAATAATAGATAAATACCAATAATTTAAATAATTCTTTTTTATACAAACGCCTTAAGGGAGGCGTACAGCGACATCTACCAGAAGACTCATGCTTCATTAACGGCACGTTTGTATAAAAAAGAATAGTTTACGTTAGCAGCGGTACTGCTTAATACGAAGGAACGGTTGATGAATTTAGAACTGGGTAGTGATTGCACCTATAGCTCAGTTGGCTAGAGCGACTGGCCGCGAGTGCCGGGAGGTCGCAGGTTTGAATCCTGCTCGGTGCCTAAATTTTTCAATTTTTCCTTCATTCTAAACTTAAATAATATTAAAACTAAGTTAAATCTAAAACATGCCCTTGGGGCATTGCACCGAGGATGCTGACGGCATTTCCTCGCTGTATCGCAATGCTGATACGTTGTGTGAGGAAGTCGCCAGCTCTTCCCTCACCAGTTACGTCAACCAAACGCTTCGCGATTTCAGTAAATAACTTATGCGCGCTGGGAGCGCATGGACCCGTGGAGATAAATAGATATGTACTTAAATATCTGCAAAACGTATAAGACTTTGGAACAAAAAATTCGTGGAAATCACACAAATAAATGCCATAATTATTTATTTAAAATTTATTGCACAAAATAAATGAGTACAAAAGAGTAAAGAGTAAATTTATTGATCCTAACACAAATGATATAACAGGTTACACGGGATTTCTGGTGCAGTCCAAACTAGGCGAGCCTGTATCTTGGAATGCACCATTTGTAGCAGTTACGAGTATAAAACATGAAAATTAATAAACTAAGTAAAAGTGTTTGTATGTAATATGTGTGAACATGTGTGAGTGTGTATGTTATTAGGGGCGTGGTGTGTGCGTGTGTGACGTGAATGAATGCGAGTAGCTTAGCTGATAAAGACTTAGCTGACCACAGACCAAGAGTAAGTGCGTATTATGTCTTCTGTATCATTATTATTTTAAAAGCGGAGTTAATGCCTCAAGGCATTGTCTATCAGTCAACTATAGGGCCATACAGTGGGGGTGGGCTTAAAGAATTTCGAACCTGGGACCAGCTTCGTAGACAGGGTCACAACTAGGCTAAAGTGGACGTCAAACCAAGTGGTGGTAATTGAGATACAATTGACAGATGAAAGAAAGAAAGAAAGAAAAACATTTATTCTTGACGATACAAACATAAAATATATATAAATAAACATAATTAAAAAAAAGACAAGGAATCGCCACAAAAAGGTTTCGCCTCAGCGTAATGCCGACTCAGGGAGCTGGCGCTGATCTTCCGGCGAAACCTAGGTTGTTAATGACGGTGTGTGTACCACGCTTCGCCTAAAAATTGAACGCGACCTATTACAACTTGACACCGTCTTGTCACGTCGGGCCGTCACATGAATGTCCACCTGTCAAAAGGATCAGAGGGGCTACCGCGAACTGAAAACGAACGAAGTTCGAATATCTCCCTCTCTGCCGCACTAATAAGCAAGTGCAACAGAGAGGGAGATATTCGAACTTCGTTCGTTTTCGGTTCGCGGTAGCCCCTCAGATGTACCTGCTTAGTTTCGGAAGATCGTAGGCAGTTTCCATGGTATCTTTGCTGGCACCCAGCGCTGCTGTGAGGAGGTAGTTCTTGGGCTCGAATGCTTCTTTTAGTTCCTGAAAAGTTTTGTGGATAAGTCACGTCGGGGTCACCAATGTGGTTAAGTAGGATGTGCTCCTAATAAATAATAAATAAATATTAGAGGACAATCTTACACAAATCGAACTAACCCCACAGTAAGCTCAAGAAGGCTTGTGTTATGGGTACTAAACGACGATAATAAATACTTAAATACATAGAAAACATCCAAGACTCAGAAACAAATATTCATGCTCATCACACAAATATTTGCCCTGACCGGGATTCGAACCCAGGACCGTCAGCTTCACATGCAGGTGCACTACCCACTAGGCTAAACCGGTCGTCAAATACGTAATAGAATAATATACAGAGTTAAATATATACAGGAAAGGGAGTATGTACAAATTATACACATATATACAATAGAGATCATTAGCTTTGCCCGCAAAAATTCTCGGCACACTTTTTTCAGGCGAGTCCCTAGATTTTATAATCATAATCTTATCGATATTGATCCTTTTCACAGTTCACTTTCTAGTCTTAAAATGTTAGTCAAACGCAAACTATTTTAGTTCATCTATTCTAAATAATAATTAAGGTATCAACTTGAATGTAAAATTTCAGGTTTTATTAAATTTTCTTTTCTCGTTTACAATGTCTAAGTCACAATTATTCTAAATTATGTAACCAAAATGGAGTTAAAATATGTTCCTGTTTTCGACGCTTCCAATGATTGACACAGACGTTATGATTTCCAGTTCCCACTTATCTCATTTATTTTAAAACGTACATGAGATGGATATTAAAACTGCGTCGAGGACCGGTTCAATTTAGTTTAGTTTTTTATTTTATTAGTCAAAATATTATGTTTTGTTTAACAATTTGTACGGAAAAATGAACCTCCAGGTCTTTGTGTTAATGTTTCTATGAACATTACGTGCACAACATTTATAATTTGAATATGCGACTGTTTGTGTTCTAAATAAATAAAAAAAAAAAAACTCCTACAGGAAGAAACGACAATAGAGAGATCTCTCAGGAACCGAAGTCCAATGAGAGTTGGTTGGAAGATATACTTTATGCAACTGACGTAAGAAACTTCGATAGCGCGATGCAGAGCATGTCAGATTTGACAGTTGACGGGAGTGACGCCACAGTTTTATAAACTCTTTCATAGAGGGACTGTATTACTTATCATACAATACAATACAATACAAATACTCTTTATTGCACACCTCACATAATAAAATAGCACATAAAAACAAAAAACATAGATACAGGGAGACAGAGGCAGAACAACAGGCGGTCTTATCGCTAAAGAGCGATCTCTTCCAGACAACCTTTGGGTAGTGGAGAAATGAAATATAAAGCTGAAAAGTAGGTGGTGCATAAACTATTACAATGAGAAAAAAATAAAAAATAAAGATTCCAGAACAACAATTCAATATATCATACCTACCTACAAAGAAAAGAGGTTCAAAGATTGGTATAATGCTGTAATAGACTTGACAGAATTCAGTTGACTTTTGATTAGTGTTTGTTAGTAAAATGATATTACCTCAATATCGTTTATTCTCAATATCGTTTATTTGTGTATTTATACTTGTCCTTAATAAATTATATGTGTATGTATGTTTTATATCTCTTGTCTTTTTTATACCTTGTTGTACAGGTTGCTGAATTTGTCTACCTCCGTTCATTTCTTCTCTCATTTGCTCAAAGGTTAACTGGAAGAGATCCCTTAAAGGGATAAGTTCGCCTTTGTACATACCATTTCTTTTTGTGTTTGTAATTTTTGTTATTTTGTACAATAAAGAGTTTTTACTGCTACTACTATTACCTTAACCAGGGCGACGAAGTTGGCTTTATCCTCAGGTCTGCCGTCTCGTTTCGCAGGGTATTCCCAATCCAAGTCTAGACCATCAAACTTGTATTTGCTGTAATAAAGACATAAATAAATTAGTCTACGTTTCGTAAACCTTACTGTTTCTTTCAAACTAGATTACGGTTTATTGGATAGCGAGCTGTAAAACCACATCCTAAACTAACCTAATAGGTATAGAATAGAATAGAAATGTATTCGACCGGTTTAGCCTAGTGGGTAGTGCACCTGCCTGTGAAGCTGACGGTCCTGGGTTCGAATCCCGGTCAGGGCAAATATTTGTGTGATGAGCATGAATATTTGTTTCTGAGTCTTGGATGTTTTCTATGTATTTAAGTATTTATATCTATTAAATATATCGCCGTCTAGTACCCATAACACAAACCTTCTTGAGCTTACTGTGGGGCTAGTTCGATTTGTGTAAGATTGTCCTCTAATATTTATTTATTTTATTATTTATTTATTTAGCACACATTATTAAAAAGTATACAATTTAATTGTAAAACAACTTGTACATTATGTGCTAAATAGGACACTCACCCAGCATGTTGTCACGGAAACCATGACGCTGGTTTTCAGTGAGTGCCCCAAAACTAGGAATAAAATAAACTAAACAATAAATAAACAAAACTTTTATAATAGGTCGATACGTTATTGCATAACAGCGTCCAATTCATCTTCTTCTTCTTTATCCCGTTACCCTCTGCTGGGGTGTAGGGCTCGAATCATTTTTTTTTAAATTCTAAATAGGCTTGCGCTTGACCACAAATCACCTGATGGTAAGCAATATTGTGGTCTAGGATGGAACGCGCTTACCTAGTAAAAACCGATTCACTCTCGCTTTGAAGATCGAAAGGTTGTAGTTTACGGGAAATAAGAATTCCGGCAAGGAGTTACACAGCTTGGCGGTTCTCACAATAAAGGTGGAAGCAAAACGCTTCGTGCGAGCTTTCGGAACAGCCACCGTAAAACGATGGCACCTTACCGTATTCCTACTCGTCCGATGGTAGAAAGGGGCGGGAGGAATTATGTTGTATAAATTCCTGAGCGCACTCCCCGAAATGCAACCGATAAAAAACCGAAAGACTGGCAACTTTGCGGCGATGCTCTAGACTTTGCAGCCTCGCATTGCAGAGAGAGTCCTTTCCTATGAGCCTCTTAGCACGCTTCTCGATTGCCTCCAACGTCTCAAGCTGATATTTAGCCGATCCATCCCATAGGTGCGAACAGTACTCCATGCACGAGCGAACTTGTGCTTGATATAGTGTGAGCAATTGTTCCGGCTTGAAGTACCGATGCACCTTTGAGAGGATGCCCAGCTTCTTGGCAGCTAACTGAGCCTTAGCCTCTCTATTTGCATCGGTCTTGGGCAACTTGGGTTACTTCATCCCCATAGAACCCAACTCTTGATCCACGGAACGCTGCCAAGTTCTAGGGCGACCTTTCCGCTTGCTGGGTATCTGCCAAGTCAGTGCCTTCTTGGATAAGTAGGACACCACTGCCAGGAAGGCAATTTACGCTTCCTCCAACACTGCTCGCGGCGGTAAGAGAGTAGGGCGCCAGCCCGCTACACGAGCGTTGGAGGGAGTACCATAGCCACCTGAGAACCTAACAGTTCCGATTACAAATTTGAATTTTATTTTATGTCAAATCAATCAAACCAAAACAAATGCAACTCTATCACTTCAAAATTTAACTTATTTTCCTTTGACCATATTTTGTCCTTTATATAGGACGCGGGGTCTTAGGAGGTTAAGCCTGTCGTCGGGGCTCGGGGTAACCCGCGATTTGGAGAGGTTCATATTAATTTATTGTAATTTTAATTTTATCTATTCAATTTAATTTAATTCAATTCAATATCATTTTTAATTTTAATTTTATAATGCTATCTATGGACTTGTTCTGGAATAAATTATTTTCATTTCATTTCATTTCATTCAAATAAATAAATAAAATAAATAAATATTAGAGGACAATCTTACACAAATCGAACTAGCCCCACAGTAAGCTCAAGAAGGCTTGTGTTATGGGTACTAGACGACGATATATTTAATAGATATAAATACTTAAATACATAGAAAACATCCAAGACTCAGAAACAAATATTCATGCTCATCACACAAATATTTGCCCTGACCGGGATTCGAACCCAGGACCGTCAGCTTCACAGGCAGGTGCACTGCCCACTAGGCTAAACCGGTCGTCAAAAGCATAATACCTAAAATAAATGAAGTCATCCTTACTCCAAGAAAGCCAAGACGCTCGCGATAAACTTTCTCCGGTTCTCCTCGCTGGCGACCATATTGGAGTACTTTAGCGAGCCGTCGTTCCAGCCCCCGATGGCGATGGTGACCTTCAGGTGGGGGTACCGCTGCTTCAGACCAACGAAGCCCTTGTAGCCGACCTGGCCGTTGTTTTTCTCGATGTCCTGCCATGGGTCTGGAAAATCATCATCATCATCATTAGTCAAAAAAAGCGTCCAAGCTATCTGCAGGTTACCACCACGAAACTCATGCAGATCTTTATTCAAAGATCTCAAAATACTAACCCTACCTTCACTCTATATTTTTGAGGCTTGCAAATTTACTAGATTACATCCTGATCTATTTACTAAATTAAGCAGTGTTTGTAAATTTAATGTCCCTGAAAAACTTGTATTGCCAGTCACTTCAAAAATAGGTATGCCATGGCAATCAAACTGTATAATAATTTACCAATTGACATAAGACGGCTTGCCCTAAAACCATTCACATCTGCATTACACAAGTGGCTAGTAGACAAATGTTTTTACTCGATACAAGACTTTTTTACGTATAATAATAGAACAAATTAATATAATAATAAATTGTAATGAAAAAAGTAATACGTGGTAATACTATTAGTCATAAGTTGGTAAATTTTGCATGTCCAAATGTTGGCGAGATGTGCTGATCCTTAACAAAGTTGCTCCACCTTATTGTTAACCATGTCTCAAGCAAATAAATTTCATTTCATTTTTTCATTTCATTTCATCATTCTAGCGTGTCCCAGTCCCAGGATAATCCGAAGGATGCCCAGTACCTTATAACCCTCCTAATCCCAAAATTTGGCATAGACACTAGTATTTAAGGAAGCCTTTGGACAGCCGACCTGTCTGTGGTTTGTTTTGATGAATAAATGACACCGACGACCGGTTTTGCTTAGTGGGTAGTGCACCTGCCTGTGAAGCTGACGGTCCTGGGTTCGAATCCCGGTCAGGGCAAATATTTGTGTGATGAGCATGAATATTTGTTTCTGAGTCTTGGATGTTTTCTATGTATTTAAGTATTTATATCTATTAAATATATCGTCGTCTAGTACCCATAACACAAGCCTTCTTGAGCTTACTGTGGGGCTAGTTCGATTTGTGTAAGATTGTCCTCTAATATTTTTTTATTTATTTTATTTATAAATGAACTTTATTCTGCAAGTTGGCCGCAAAGGCACATTCACAAATCAGAATCTAGTAGCGTTTCTCAAAAGACCACTGCCGAGAAAACGTCGACAGAAAGTCGACAGTCAGTATTTTTTCCCCAAAACAATGAATGAAAGAAAGAAAGAAAGAAAGCATTTATTCACTGCACGAAAAGACACATCATTACAAACAGAATAGACTCAGTACATTGACAAATTATTATAAAGTGCGTCTTCGCGGCAGTGAATCGGTTGCTGTCTCAGCATTGTGCCGAGGTGTCAGACACCTGCAGCGCTGGTTTTCAGACAGCACCGTACGTGATCCACGGAACGCAACTCAACATACTATACAGGAAAGGTATACATATAATGAACAAAATCATAGGTAATATATATATGGATGAGACTACCTCAGGAGGAATTTACTCAACAGTGGGGGGATGCAGACAGAAATAAAAAATAAAAAAAGAACAGGTAACAGTTTTAAAACAATTAAAATTAATTAAAAACACATGAAAAAGGCGACACATTTGGTATAAGTGCTGGTTGGTTTAGGAACAAAGCGGGTGTCTATTATTTTATCGAAATATCTTACATCGATTTTCATTTCACCGAAAACTGTTCAACGAATTTCATTAGGTTTTTTTTTCTAATCACATAATCATCAATTCATTGCATTTTATATAATCGAACCACTTTTCATAGTTAATCGTTTCGAATCCGTCTCTAATCGTAGCGTAACGGTACATCGAATTTACCTTTCATCGAAATATTCGTTATTCATAGTATTAATTTAACGAAACTTGATTTACAGATAGTACGTTCCATATAGTATTCTTTCCAAGAACAATGTTTTATCGAACAACCAAGCAAGCATGATTTTTCAAGGCGTATAATCTTTCTGGTCTTATATAAAAAAAATAACCTCGAAGATTAAGACGGGAGCAAAGCTCCCGTCTTAATCTTCTAACCTATCCGCATTACAGTCGGTTTTGCCCTAACAGGTCTTTTGTACATTTTAGGTTTTGGGTATTTTTGTTTTTGAGTATTTTTGTTTATGAGTACTTTTACAGAGTACACCAAGAATCTGAGAAAAAAAATAATTTTAGACTTACTTATATCAAGAATAGTAAACAGTGGTGAAATGATGTTCTAGGTAATAAGAAATTTGGGAACTGAAACCTTCGTTAAACCAAAATTATACTAAAGGCCATTCGATGAACGACTACGTCGATGAACAAATAAAATACTGAATTAAAATTCGATGAGTTGATTCTTGCGTAAAAGGTAATTCGAGCAAATGTTTGAGCGATCTAACGAAGTTCGATGAATGATTCCTAAGTGATAATAAAATTCTGCGAATAGTGTTATGGGAAATGATAATCGATGTAACGATTTTCGGTAAAATGATGGATCCCCGAACAAAGCATAATACTTTAACCTACTTAGAAATTGGAATAAGTTAATCGGTATGAAACAACAAATAACGAAGCTAGAGTCCGACCACGCTAACTCTGCATTGAAATAATTTGGCAACACTACCTCAAACGTCACATTTTCATACAAATATGACGTATAATGCACAGTGTTGCCAAATTATTCCTTGCAGAGTTAGCGTGGTCGCACTCTATAATAAACTTGCAGATGTGTTGTGAAAATATTTGTATTACGTAAGCTATGGTAGGTATTACCGCCCGCTTTAGCCTAGTTGGTAGTGACACTGCACTGCCTACGAAGCTGGAGGTCCCGGGTTCGAATCCCGGTCAGGGAATTTATTTGTGTGAGTAACATAAATATTTGTTCCTGAGTTTTGAATGTTTTCTATGTATTTAAGTATAGAAATTCTCTATTAAGTATGTATATCGTCGCCTAGTACCCATAGTACAGTCGCCATCAGATATATCGGAGCGAACGAGGTTCTCACAAATATCTGAACACTACTCTATTGTCAAGGCGTTAAAGTGCATGTTCAGATATTTTTGAGCACCCTGAAGAGTACAGATATATTTAATGGCGACTGTACAAGCTTAGATTAGTTTGGGCAACTACAAGGTAGTACAAGTAATAGTAAAAATAAAATGGATGCATGATGTTGGTTGTGCATTAATATCTGTCCATACTGTTTTTTTCTCTGCGTGATACAATTAGGAATGAAGCTATCCGTAGCAGAACTGGGGTCACCGACATAGCCTTTAAAATTGCGAGACTTAAGTGGCAGTGGGCAGGGCACATTGCTCGCAGGACTGACGGTCGATGGGGCCAGAAACTGCTTGAGTGGCGTCCACGCACCGGAAGACGAGCTGTCGGTAGGCCTCCGACAAGGTGGAGTGATGACCTGGTGAAGGTCGCGGGAATCCGGTGGAAACTAAAGGCACAGGACCGGTCTAAATGGCGAGCCTTGGGGGAGGCCTATGTTCAGCAGTGGACGTCTTCCGGCTGAAATGATGATGATGATGATGATGACTGTTTTTTTTATGACAGCCACTTATCGTGATGCATATATTATGCTGTTGGCGCATTTGTACCAACCCCAACTGACTGTATCGCAAGTGGCAGAATTTCTATAAAAATGTTATTAGATTCCTAACCTTATTATGTGAAGGGTAAAATAGCTTTTCGGACGAATTAAAATAAACTGAGCAACAATTCAGACCATCAGCTGGACATACATCATGACAGTTTAAATCGATTTAAAGCGAAAGTTCTGTCGATTATCGCTTGAAGTGCCTCAATAACCATAGCCATTCACCATTAGAGTTTGGACCCTCTCGTTCCTAGTTTATTTTCAAGCATATTACGTACTATTAACTAATTATCATTATGTAGATGTTTTCTTAAGTTTTTCTAAAGTCGACGCTTCCTGTAATGCATGCTGTGTTCACCTGTAATTGGTGGCGCAATTAAATGTAAACCATGTACTTTTCTGTGTATAGTGCTAATGGCTGTTGTTGCCACTGTTGGTGATCCTAGATAATAAATAAACAAATAAATAAATTTAAAGGCACGTCAGAAGTAGCTCCGCCTTCCGATCCAGCCATTCTTGGCTCCAAAAGCGTGGGTAATAGGGTGAGGAGAGGAAACCACGGTATGTGTCGAATCACAGTTTTAATTAAGTCTCAATCACAAAATATTAACATTAGATTGACGAATAATCATTACGATACGAAACTCGGATGACGATCTACAGAATACTTGATGCTACAATCAGATTCAACCGGATTTTACCCATTCTGAGCAATCATCATGGCACTGACGTTCTGATCTCTCTAACTGTCAGACGCCATGACAGCTACGCTCGGTCCAGTCCGAATCGCACCAGTGTTCTGTATTCCGTCGGAGCGTGCAAGGCGCACCTGCCAGACACAGTCCGTGTATTTGTTACGCTCCCTTATTTGTACGTCTATACCAGCCTTAATTTAACTTTTTAATCAACGCGCCGTCAAATTACTTTCATGCGCCACTCAAATGATTTCAATTTTTTTTTACTTACCCATAATCTTAATGCTCATAGTTGGCTCATCCAAACCCGCGAAGGAGTACACCAGGTGTGTGCACAGCGAGGGCTCCAGATCGCCAATGTCGTATTTCCCGGCCTCGGGCCGGTAAGTAGCCCAGCTGGCTACGTAGCAAACCACCACTTTGCCGTGCATGGGGCCTGAAATTGAATTAGATGTGATAATCCACATCGAAAGGGACCTTATACCGGCAGGCGCTTACGTTGCACCTATTCACTATTGTATTGGAACAGCGGCAATAAAGGCGTAAGTGCCGGCCGCCATAAGGTCCCTTTCAATATGGATTATCACAGATGGTTTATATAATGACATAAAAAAACCACAGAGAAAAACCAGTATTATAGACCCATAACAAGCAGTCTACCTTGGTATTTTTTTATGTATATACAGGGTTCGAAATTATCAAGATAATTATGGTCTTTGATAATTATCGGATAATTATCCCTCTTAGGGTAGTATACGTTATTTTATAAGTAATTTTTTATTTAAAAAAAATTATATTTAAATATTTTTTGGACAATCTTACACAAATCAACCTAGTCCCAAACTAAGCAAAGCTTGTACTATGGGTACCACGTGACGATATACATACTTATATTGATAAATAGATACTTAAATACATAGAAAACACCCAAGACGCAGGAACAAATATTCGTGTTCATCACACAAATCCCTGACCGGGATACGAACCCGGGACCTCCAGCTTCGAAGGCAGGGTCACTACCAACTAGGCTAAAGCAGTCGTTAATTTCGTATGTATGATATGACCTGTAAAATGTATTTTTACCAACGAAGACTGTACTCTGTAGTAATATATAAAAGATTATGGTGTTTTAGGCTGCAAAATAAATAGTTGCTATACAATATTTTACTAGTTTTTTATTAACCATTAAAATATAATCTATTAATCATTACAACGTCATTAAACCACATATACAGAGCGCAATTATTAACGTTCGAATTCACGCACGTATTTTTTTAACTCATGCCGAATTTACAATTTTAGGTTATTATCAAATCGATAATTATCAAAGCATAAAAACCACGATAATTATCTTGATAACTATCAAGATAATGTTTAAAACCACCCGCATACTCTTCTTGGAGGTTTTCTCCTGGATTTTCCACAGGCCACTTTCCAACCGCGCACTCCTATCGCTTTAAGGCCTATAAAGGTGGCTGACTAAAGCCACAGTCAGGTTAAAAAAATGGCTGTGAGCTAATGCGGGAACGGCCTACACGGTCGCAAACCTGGCAGGTGAAGTTTACCAGTGGCGAACAGCTGTCCCGCTGATGTCTTGGCTCGCTTATCGGCGAATGTTGCAAACCATGTTTCGTCGTAGACTTTACGCTCATAGAATCTAGTATTCGCCTGTCTTCGCTCCCATCGTGAGACCGGATGTTGAATGTGTGCGTGTCTTTCAACAATAACTAAGACAATTACACATACAATCGTGGCTCTAAGTGCAAATGTTGTCTTCCAAACAGTTCGCATCTTCATGGACAGAGTGGTGTGATCACTGCACACGCGTTCTCACTGTCATGTCGTTTCGTGAAACGTGATTTGCACTAATAAACCATTTTCTTTCTTTTCTTTCTACATGCGGCAGTGTCCTTGACAGTGATATAACTGTGTCAATTTACAAGGTCAGTCCTGAATGTTACGCACGGCACTTGGAACATCGTGAGTTGAACTTTCAACTTTCCAACATGATTGGAACTTATTCTGGTTAAATGTACGAAGAATAAGTGGACTAGACTTACTTGCACAAGCAAGACTTATGAAAAATGAATATTGTGTGATTTAAAATCTGTTATCTTGCGGTAATGTGACGCCGGAGATAAACTGGCCAGGATTAGATTAGAGTAGATCTTAAGATATATTTGATGAAAAAAGAGAGAGAGCATAGCAAAATATCATCTTGCTCGAATTTGGAGCAGCCCAACTGGCGAAGTACCTCCGCCTTGCAGAAGACCACAGACATAATAACATTATCTACTATACAAGTATGTAGTGTTGTGTTCCTGGAGGTGAGCAAGGTTGCCAGAGCTCCCGAGGATGCACTGTGTTGAGAGCGAGGGACCTAAATTTGTCCCTTCTGCTGTCAACACAATGCATCCTCAAATTTTATAAAAGTTCGGCAATGCGTACGTGACTCCTTTGGACGCCCTACAGGCTGCGGTGGTCGCTAACCATCAGGTGGACCGTACGCTTCTTAGCCACCGGCGTTGTATAAAAAAAAATTACATTATAAATTTGCATAGGCACATGTCAAAATTATAAGAATTGTTATCATGAACGTCAAAAAAATAAAATAAGTAGAAACTCTAGGTCCTTGGGGGCAAGAAGCTCATTTAGTGTGCGGCGGTACCGGGACGAATAGGGACTATATGTGTCAGTGGTGTCGCGATCGCGCGGTGGACGCAGGGACCAATACCGGTATTTTTAAAAAACCCTGAATTATCCCAATATTTTGTATTATTTTTTGCTCTTTACGTAGGGCTGAATCATGTATTTATTTTAAGTTTAGTTTGTAGGCCTTTTATTATATTGTATATTATATTATGTTATGATTTGTAAATGATAGTAGCTGTTGGTTCTTCGAATAAATATATATATGATTAAAAAAGAAATTTAGGTAACAACGTCGTATTATTAGATTGTCCCATTAAAAACGAAATAATGAACCGGTGACCGTAATAATACCGGTATTTTTCTATGGAGGAAATACCGGTATCCGATCCCTGGGTGGACGTCACCGCCGGCGGGAATGCCTAAGTGTGCCTAAGTGTACGCGTCGTGTCTGAGTTGGACGCCGTAAGCGCAGCGTTCCATCTATCGATGGACGCAGTGATTACATCGTCCGGGGACGATTATTATGTAGAAAGCGACAGTTTAGTCTATGCCATGAAAATGATACGTGATGTGTCCAAAATTCACGAACAAGGTGGATAAGAAGTTGAATATCTAACAAACAAGTAGCTCACGCCAATAGACCTTAAACCGAGGCAATAAGGTTCAAAACTAGATGCGACGACTTACTTTTAAAAAAGATAAGATAGCTAGTAGCAACAGTGCGTGAGACCCGTTCGTTGTAGGTAACACGCGGTAGTTCTGAGGGCTTATTCCGAAATACGAACTTCGTATAGTGCCGACCCTTTCACTCTCGTGTTATACACTATATGAGTGAAAGGGGCGGAAATAAATTCTTATTATTCTACTATTCTTCATGGCAAGAGACGATGGCAAGCGTCCGGACGGAGTGACTTTGGTGCCGTGGCGGCTTGGCAGGGCTCTGGTGTGGGACGCCACGTGCGTGGATACGTTCTGTCAGTCCCACATCCAGGGTACGCGCTCGCAGGCCGGCGCTGCGGCTGATCAGGCTCAACTCCTCAAGCGCCGCAAATACTCATCTCTAATTAGAGATTATGAATTTGCGGCGCTTGCGGTAGAAACCATGGGTCCCTGGTCAGCCGACATGAAAAGTTTTATAAAGGCATTGTCGTCTCGGTTGATCCACGCATCGGGAGACCCCAGGGCTGGCAGGTACCTTTGCCAACGGATCGCCATTGCGATCCAAAGGGGTAATGCGGCTGGCGTCCTGGGGTCCATGCCGCGGGAGGGAGAGCTGGACGCTGTTTTCTTTTTATAATTATACTTTTTGTCTCTTTATTATATTTATTTTTAATTTAGTTGTATTATGTTCTTTAATTGTATTTCATCAACCATGTAACTAGATCTACCTGCTTTTCAAAAAATCTATTCTTCATCATAGCAAATAATGATAATTATGAATTAAATGTTATTTTTATAAATGAATTACAATTATTATTAATTAATTATTATCAATCAATGTACATGATTATTATTTATTAATTATTATCAATGTTTAATTATTGTATCTGATTTTTTCGTTTTTTTTTTTACAATTTTTTTTTTACTGTGATCTATTTTGTTGTGTAATCAATATTTAATGTCAATCTAATAAATTACTATATTAAATTGCAATGCCCTCACAGGGTTGTGTTGATACCTATGTATTATGTTTAAGACCTTATTTGTACACACAAAGCAATGAATAAATGAATATGAGGGTGGATCAACTATTCTTTGTTACTCTTTACCATGGTTACGTCTCCTGAGTCACTAAAACTGTGATTTTATAGGGTTCAATGGTAACCAAACATAAGTTTTAGTGATGAGAATAAACCCATTGGAACATGGGTCATCTCTTGAGTGTGATTGAAGTCCATATTATAAACATTTTTCTAAAGAAACTCGGTTACTGTTGTCTACTCGCTGACGGGACAGAATAACAACAAGAAAAAGTTGATTGACCCAAGAATATGAAAGGGACGGCACGATACGAAGTTCAGATTTCGAAGTTTGGAGTAGGCTCTTGTCCCAAGATAGATCTGTCACTTTCCGATAGTGTTATCGATGGAAAGTGATAGA
This sequence comes from Epiblema foenella, assembly GCA_963556455.1. Classification (NCBI taxonomy): domain Eukaryota; kingdom Metazoa; phylum Arthropoda; class Insecta; order Lepidoptera; family Tortricidae; genus Epiblema; species Epiblema foenella. The sequence continues at coordinate 9,981,801 of OY747120.1, read as the reverse complement.
TGCTTTATCTTGTCATTTGTCGCCGATAAACGTAACCATCATAAGACCGGATGGATTTATTAATAGTTTTGCATCAATTATAAACCGGCCAAGTACGTGTCGGACCACGTACCAATAGCTACTAGTCCAAATTTAAAAATCACTATCCAATACATTGAATCTAAAAAAAGTTACATTTACATAGGGAAATCACGGCACTTACGACTTGGGCAAGACAGTTTTTAAGCGAAATCTCAAAAACCGTAAAACCTATCTTGTTCAAACCAAAAACCGTTGAAAGTATTTACTAATGCACACCACTTCAATTTTTTTCAGAATTTTAAACTTTATAGTTTGGAAATTAGAGGGGGGGGGGACACTTTCTATGACTTTGACAGCTAATATCTCACCAACGGTTGACTTAAATCGATAAGTTTTTTAGAAACCTCCATATCATTTTTAAAGACCTATCCATCGATACTCCACACGACTATGTGCGTTGAATTTTTTGTACCCCCCTAATTATTTATTTTTTTGATTTCACATTACTTTTATGTAGCGGTTCATAGAATACACCTTCCTACCAAATTTTATAATTGTAGTGCTTATAGTCTCCGAGTAAATCGGCTGTGACATACGGGCGGACGGACGAAAGGACTATGAAATAAAATGAAATGAAATCATTTATTCTTCAATTTAGGCATGTTACATGCACTTATGAATGTCAAAAAACTACCACCGGTTCATAAAATAAACCTCTGCCTCGAGAAGAACCGGCGTAAGAAACTCGGCGAGGTGTCATTTTTTCAAAACAATATACAATGTATATAAAATAACAGTAAAAATAGTACAAAATTCAAATGCTACAGTATAAACATACATACATATTTTTTAATATAAAGGACAAAATATTTCTGTGTTAGATTACTTGTGCGGGACGCTATCACTGCCAAACATCCCTATCCATGATGTAATCGTTTATTTTATAATATGCTTTTGAAATAAGTGTCTGTTTCACGACAGATTTATATACACTATAAAAAACCTAAAACCAAAAAAATGTGTGTGATAGCCGAGTTTAGCCGCAGTGGCAAGAGGAGGCCTGATGAAAGTATAGTCCTCGGTTTCATATAGTTTACATGTGCTATCAAATAATCGTTAACAAAAAGATGTGTCACAGAACAAAAAGTTTTACGCTCGAGGGCCTGTCACGGTTTAGATTCGCGTCACCAAAATAATGGAACGGGGTCACACGCACTTAAGTTCACGAAGTTAGTTTTTAGGGGTCCCTACCCGAGGGGTCCAGGTGTTCTCAATTACGGGTCCATCATTCCGTGCTCTCACACTGATTTTAAATGAAATGAAATAATTTGTTACGCACGATTTTATGTACAGTATGCTGATCACAAACATACAATTAGTACAATTAGAAGTAACACGTTCTTAAGGATCTCCCAGCGCCTCATCGATACCTCGGGTGACCAGAGGGCTGGCAGCTACTTCGGCCGGAGGGCACCGTAAGAGCCCGACCGGAAAAGTCACACGGAGGCATCCGATTTTTCGCGGGAACTGTTTGTTGTAGGATCCGATTTACTCGCAATATTATTTCAACGCATGTGTTCACACAAGCGTACGGTTGCAGTATCCGACAATAACGGACGGATTAGGAAAAGTCACAACAGCATCCTGAACATGGTAGCTAACAGATTTGACTGCGCATTGTTTCGGTACTGGGTTGGGCAAGTGAAATCTGTAGCTAAGTATATTAAATAATACCCATGTCTACTAACCTAAGTATAAGAATTAATGTTACTAACATAAATTAAAATTAATATGGGTCGATAAAGACCTGAAATAAAAGATTTCATTTCATTTCATTTCATTTCAATAAAACGGATCCTGCAAAATGTGTCATCCGACTTTGTGACTACAAATCGGTCCGGTCGTCCGTTACAATGCCGGGTCCGGTTTAGTGGCAATAGTATTTCAATACTTGCATTCACACGAGCTCGGATCAAGAATCCTGCAAAATCCAGATCCGGACATCGGAAACCGGACGGCCATGTGAATACACTATCCGGTTTTACAGGATCCGACAAAACTTGATGCCGTGTGAACGGGCTCTAAGTCACGAAGGTGACTTGGGCAGCATTTTTTATTTATAAGTATATTTTTAAGCTTATTTACAAGTTAATTTTGAGTTTGTCATTAGATTATTTTTTTCGTAATTACGTATATTATAAATGGCAAGATTACAAACAGCGAAAGGCGAGACTAGAGTGTGAGTGATGAATCGCTGGGGAGTCTTATACATAAAAAACCGGACTAGTGCATACATACTAGGTACATACCGCTGCTTAACCGCTGTTCAGTGGAATTGACATGATGAGAGACTTCGCTCTGTTCTCATTTGATTTTATTTTTAGACTGACGCTCAGAGACCTTATACATCTCTGAGGATATTTATTTATTAGATTTTATTATTTCCATGTTGACGTGTTATTATGATTAGTGTACCTACTTTATTACCTTTTATCTTGACGCTTATAGAAACCTTATACATCTCTAACAAATCTCGATTGTTATTAGTTTCTTAGTCTTATTTTGACATGTAACACTACATTTAATTAATGATACTTTGATTATTGTATTATTTTTATTTAATGTACTTAGATAGATTTTGACTTGTAAAAGTGCCCTTGAGTCCTATTTGCAGAATAAATGTTTTGATTTTGATTTTAACCTCGATAAATTAGAATTTAAGTATCACTATAATCTACCTTACATTAGTACAAGCATGTAGATTTCTTAAATCTGTTTATTTTTATTTTTACTTATAATCTAGCCAAATTATAATAAAGCCAAACGGTTGGTGTTAGGGCGAGTTTAACCAACGTACGATTACAGACCGATCAACATTAAATATGGCACCGGCAGCTGTCATCCCATAGAAATTTGTCAAACTTTCCATACAATCAGATTTTAACGAACACTACGATTGTAGACGGTTTGGTGCAACCCGCTCTTAGTCTTCAAATGTGATAATCCACATCGAACGGAACCTTATGGAGGCAGGCGCTTACGTTACACCTATTCACTATTGTATTGGAACAGCGGCAATAAAGGCGTAAGTGCCGGCCGCCATAAGGTTCCTTTCGATGTGGATTATCACAAATGTTCATTGGAATCGCTATGAGATGCACTCTGGTAACGATTCACTAAAAAGTGTGAAATAAATAAATAAATAAAACCGACTCCAAAATAAAAACTACACATCTGTTTATGCGGTGGGAGGCAGTGGGCCATTTATCGCGAGTAGGTATAAGATGTTAGTTATTAATATAATAGCCTAGTTTAAACGGTCAAATGTAAAAAAGAGTGCTAGCTTCGCCAACAAACTGTTTTGCAGTTTGGCGAAAATATTTGAAGTGTTTTGTTATTGTATCTTGTGGCTTAAATAAAAAAAAAAACTAAAAAATAAAAATAAATCTTATTGAACAATGCAGACGCACCCACTGCAACTTTTGCAGTCGGTACCATTTCGTCAACTTTAGTAAATTTTTTTGGATGGCATCGATTTCATAAACCAAAACAGGCACGTCTACATTGTTCCATAAGAAGCGTAAAGTCTTATATTAGAAGTAAGGCAATTATTTTTTACTTTTTAGTGCTTCCATTTTTTGACCGAGTGAAACAACTTCACAAAAATGCTTTCGTTTTGCTTCCTCTACAGGTCGAATTACTCAACCCATTCATTCGTGTGTGTGAGCAGAATCGATAATTTTATACATATATTTTGTCGGGTCAGTTTATGGAAATTTAAAAATTTTTTTTTTAAATGTGTATTGTCTTCCTCTACAGGTTGCATTTCTCAACGAATTCTCGTGATATTTTGTGAGCAGGTTCGGTAATTATATGTATATATTTTTTGTCGAGTGAGTTTCTGGAAATTAAAAAATATATATTTTTCGAAACTGAATTTGTAAGTTTCTGTGGGCGAATTTCGGTTTGTTCACATCTACCTACAGGTCGTATTTCTCAACCCATTCTCGTAAATTTTGTGAACAGGTTCCATAATTATATAGAATTTTTGTCGAGTCAGTGTTTTGGGAATTAAAAAAAAGTAACTCGCGTGGTTTAAACTCACAAAGCCACTAGTATTATTACAAAAACATACGAAAATACGACAGTTTTTTTTTTTTTTTTTTATTAAAAATGGGATCGCTCTTGGCCAGCATCTAGCCAGGGGGCAAAGATGAGGCCGACGATGAAGCGAGCTCACCCAGAAGGTGCCTATTCACTCGTGCCTTAAAAACGTCTAGGTTATATGAGCTCGGAAACACAAACGCCGGCAGAGAATTCCAAACCTTAGAAGTGCGCATTATAAAAGATGATGCAAAGCGCTTGGTTCGAATAAGAGGAATTTCGACCAAGTAAGGATGGTATCCAGCCGTACGTCTGGATGTCCGATGGAAGAAGGGGGAAGGCGGTATGAGCTCATGGAGCTCCTGAGCACACTCTCCGAAGTACAATTTGTAGAAGCCGCACAGACATGCTACTTTGCGTCTACGTGCTAGGCTCTGTAGCTTGTTTCCTACTACCTGACCGTCGCCAATAAGCCTCCTGGCTCTGCGGTCCACCGAGTCGAGTGCGGCAAGTCGGAAGTGCGGATAACTATATCTGAACGTAGATAGATTGAATCAATCTTTGTATTTTATGGCTCCATCAGTATTGCCGATGATTCCGCCAACATGAAGGTTAGAAAAAAGCACGGTTTTTTTTTTCGTTTTTATCAATTTGACCGTTGACTTTCGATTGTCAGGTTCAGTCAGAAGATAATCTAAAATATGAACGTAGATTGCGGCGATGCCATTTTTGACACTGACAGCGACATAAGTACATGACAAAAAGAAGAGACCTAATCAGCAAATGACCAAAAGGGACAGACTTATGATGACTAAATGGGGGCTATCGCGTATGAATTCGCCGCTAGGGGCGCTAGTGTAGCGCGAGGTCTCCGAAATGTCAAATGTCACTCTTTGTGGTTGCGGTACGCGGGTTAATATCTAATTGGAACAATATGGTGAGTATTTTGCAATACCTGAGCTTGATGATGGTAAATATGAGTTACGGGTCAATGACTGTCAGTTCTTTGAGACAGTTTTGTCTTTTGGAAACTTATTTCCTCCTTTATTTCCTAACAAAACAGGACTGCGCTACAATGCGGGATGTTGGATATTTTTACGGTACGGTTTAAAGGTATTAAATATGATTTAAACGTAAACTTCGTTCTCATGCCCATAATAACCAATAAAAAAAATTGACAGTTGGACCTTACTCGACAGTGGCGCCAACTGGTGAGCATAAAAACTATAGCCCTCATTGAGATGTATCAGAATCAGAAGACTGATACATTCATTAAAACGATTCTGACGTGTCACAATTAGTTGTGCTGTATATACATTGGCGCTAAATTTGAATTAAGCCTATTCATCGATGATGTTTCCATGACCCAGGCCGGTGAAAAATAATACGCGATGAGCACAGACTTACCAGACACGACACGCATTTAATAATACCACAACTGAACGAGACGGTCATATACAAATTTGTATAAAAGCGTCAGGGAGTTACATATTATTTGTTGTCCCTGTCATAATTTCACTTTTTTGTCGACAACCTATTTGATATGACAGTTGTGCCCAATTGCGTCAGACAAGCGATTACTCGCCCAAGTTATTATGGTAAACCAATTTATGGTAAACCGTCAGCCATTTTTTTTTATTTTTTATTTTATTTATTTAAGGTTTGCCAACAGATATAACACCATATGACTTACAAAGTAAATTGTGTATACAAAAAACAGAGCAGAGTGTTTATCCAATTACAGGCAAACACAACATGCAAATAGACTAAAGCTAAACATTGTGGGGTGGTTACAACCACCTACAAAAAAAAAGAGAAGCACATTGTATATGAAAACAATAGCATAGTAGACAGATTGTTAGTGGACGATTGTTGTGGTTAAAGTTTACAATAACTATACAAAAACTTCTTAAAACTAATTTGAGACAGTCTTGTCGCGATCGCGCGGTAGTCTCCTACGTTTCGTGCTGCTGTGGGGCCACCGCGAACTACAGACGAAGTTTTCCCTCTCTGTCTCACTTATGAGCAAACTTGCAAGTGCGACAGAGAGCGAAAACTTCGTTTGCTGTTCGCGGTAGCGCCCCTGGGTCGGGATTCCGGGAATTCCGGGTGCATCAAGCGTGGGCTTGTTGCCCTTGATACGACCACCACACGGCCCAAGGTGAGCGGTCGCCAAAACCGGATTAGCTTCCAACTTCCAATAAAAATAAGAGGCATACGACAAATATCACACATTTCTTGGAAAAACACTTTATATTATGTTTATTAAAGTAGTCATTCTCATTTTTCCTGGTTGTTGCCGAGGCGCTAATCCGAACTTCGAAATCCGAATTTTGTATCGTGCCATCCCTCTCACTCATATAGTGCATAACACGAGAGTGAAAGGGACGGCACTATACGAAGTTCGTAGTACAGGCTTAGTAGATAGACCATTATGGAAATAGTTTATAAGTACCATAAATACGTATGTGTGATAAACATAAATAACATAAAATCACGATTGTATTTGAATTTTGTCCCCTGAACAAACTATACGTAACCTGAAAAGTTGATTCACCCAATTCAGTAATTATTTTTTATTTTGAGTTACTTTTTTCGCCATTTGATTAAGAATATAATCCCTTTCGAGAAAATGAGAACCTGTTGATTTTCTTATTTGGTGTCTACATCCCTAATATGCCCTAAATGAGTAACAAACGAAAACCGCAAAACATGAGTATACCTAAAGGTAATTAATTAAATAACAATTTCATTTGACATTATAATTAGTCATTATGATTGCTCTAATTATCATAGTCTAACCAATTTATGCATAAAAGTGATTAATTAGCAAATTTACCATACGAATAAATTATTATTATTATTTGTATCTCTCCTTTGGGATATCACGGCACAATGTCCGGTCCTTTTGGAAGGCGTTCATGGGGATACAGATCCAACACGAAGAGGCCCCTTTGAGATACGATAATGTGTTGGGATGTGTACACCTAGCGGATACTATCTCTGCCTGCACTATTGAAGAGATACAGCCAGAGAGTTATTATTATTATTATTATTTATACAACGCCGGTGGCAAACAAACGTACGGCCCACCTGATGGTAAGTTGCCACCGCAGCCTATAGACGCCCGCAACTTCAAAGCAGTCACGTACGCGTTGCCGACCCTTTATGAAATTTGAGAATTCACTGTGTTGACAGTAGAAGGGACAAATTTAGGTCCCTCGCTCTCACAGTGCATCCTCGGAAGCTCTGGCAACCTTGCTCACCTCCAGGAACACAACACTACATACTTGTATAGTAGATTATGTTATTATGGCTGTGGTCTTCTGCAAGGTGGAGGTAGTTCCCCAGTTGGGCTGCTCCAAATTCGAGTAAGATGACATTTTGCTGTGCCCTACTTTTCTTAAAATTTAACATTTTCTTAATTTGTCCTTACCGGGCCCGGATTGTTAACGACTCGTGAGTGATTATTTCTGACTTTAACTATTTTAACAGTTAGGGATCCAGGTATAGAGTAAACTGGAGTCAACAATAAGTTTAAATTGCACTCTGATTTCCTTGACTATTACTTAACGTTCGGACCGGTAAGGATAATTAACTTTAACGATGAGAATCACCCATCCATTGTTTTGTTTCATCGATAAACTGATTATTAAATGAAATAAATGAACATTATTCTGCAAGTAGGCCGCAAAGGCACTTTTACAAGTTAAAAACTACTAGCGTTTCTCATGAGACCACTGCCGAGAAGAAACGCCGAAAGAAACTCGACAGTCAGTCATTTTCTTCAAAATATGCTTATTACAATGATACTACTTAACCTACTTAAGTAAATGTAAGTGAATTGAAAGAAAAACGAGGAAAAAAAAGTATATGATCCTTTAATTAAAGTTTTAGATAGAGAAGAGATTTTTTTGCTTCCAATAAGACAGACAACTTATTCAATTTCATGTTAATTTTATTCTTAAAATACATGTGTAGTAAACCTTGACATTATGTGTTGTTAAAACAACATTTATAGAGCAAATTTGACCATAGAGCATATTATCACTTTAGCCTAGTTGGTAGTGACCCTGCCTACGAAACTGGAGGTCCTGGGTTCGAATCCCGGTCAGGGCATTTATTTGTTTGATGAACACGAATATTTGTTCCTGAGTCTTGAATGTTTTTAATGAATTAATTATAAATAAATTTGTAGTTTGCGATATATTTATCTATATAAGTATTTATATAGTCGCTTATATAGTACCCACACTACAAGCATTGCTTAATTTGGGACTAGGTTGATATGTGTAAGATTATCGGCATATATTTATTTATTTGGACGACCGGTTTAGCCTAGTGGGTAGTGCACCTGCCTGTGAAGCTGACGGTCCTGGGTTCGAATCCCGGTCAGGGCAAATATTTGTGTGATGAGCATGAATATTTGTTTCTGAGTCTTGGATGTTTTCTATGTATTTAAGTATTTATATCTATTAAATATATCGTCGTCTAGTACCCATAACACAAGCCTTCTTGAGCTTACTGTGGGCTAGTTCGATTTGTGTAAGATTGTCCTCTAATATTTATTTATTTTATTTATTTATTTATTTAAACTATTATAGACCCGCCGTTTAACTGATTCAGTTGCTACACGGCGCGCGGCGCAGGACCCGATTGAGTAGAAAAAAATTGAGATGCAGGAAGTTGGTGTACCGTGGTGACCAAGCTAAGCTTCGCCTTTCGTATACCTACCTGGGAATGCGATGTTTTTTTGAAATAAGACTTACCTTGGTAAATCTATATACAGCATTTTGCTACACGCAAGCGAATCAGCGGCAAAAAGTAGTGAAATTGAAATATTCTTTTACGTAGCGAGTGAAAACTCTCACTACAACATACACATGGCTTACAATAGTGGGAAAAACTTTCATAAAACAATGACTATTTATTATGACTAAAGCCATATAAATGTATACTAAACAGTATTCAATAACTTTCTCATTAAAAAAACGTTGCAATTTAACCCTGATGAAAAACCCCTTCACTCACCTCCCAAGGTCTGGCCGTCTAGAACCGCCACCATCGCCGCCACAATAAAAAAAAATAACTTCATTTCATAAATTCAACACAATGTCAACACCATAAAGAAACCTGAATGTAATAGAAAAAATAAAATCTTAAAATTCAAATTTGGAACACAACGAACGCGATCGCGGCATTCTCAACGACTACAGCTTGACATTTGCTGCACGTTCCATTAACTTACCGGTTCCGCCTCTGCTATTCAATCCTAAACCTTGAGTTTAACGTTTTAAGATCTAATCTAGCTTGATTTAGTCCTCTCGACCGGTTCGCTTAATCACTCTACATTATACAAACTGTTTTGAAGCTTATCTAATAGTCTCTAAGTGTATTTTTGTTCGTGTAGTGTTGTGTAAATGTAAAAGTATGACCATTTAGGTGAACATATCTAAGCAAGCGACTTCGCAATTTCTTTGTCGAATACTATTATTTCGCAAAAATGTTCTGCACGTTAAGATGACGGTTAGTGTATAGATAAACGATATTCGTTGTAAATTTAGTACTATCCAAAGTAAATTAGGTCTTATTGGACATTGTTCTAGATGCGGTCATTCACCTGAGCTCTTTGTTGTTTTGTAGAGCATTTTTACCTGCGGGCTTGAGTCAGAGCTGAAACCGTCACTCAGTTAAGGTCAAATGCAGAATGAGTCAGAAATAGAATAGGGGAAAGTATAATTGTATGTATGTATGTAAAATTCTTTATTATTAAACCCGCGGGGACAGCTTGTGGCGAGCTGACGGTAAGTGGCGACACCGCGGACCCCTATTCCAGAGGGCCCGTGTATCCGGCCCTCGCCTCTGTGCTTGCCTTAACTGGCCAGAGTGGATTCGCAAGAGCGGAACCTATGCTCCAGGTTATAAGTGTAAAATGTCATAACGCCGGCGGCCTGCTGAACGGATTACCGGGATCTGGCTACCGCAAACTCACCTCTCGACAAAAAGATGCTTGCCTCATTGTCGCACTGTACGTAGCGAGCAGGCAAGTCACCGCCTGCCTTTTTACAATTCCGAGATATTTTTTTCGCTGAGAGAGAACGGCTTAAGGAAGAGGAAAGTGGACAAATCGAAATAAAATGATATATTTTATTAAATTAATTTTAATTTCACAATAAATTGCACAACGATTAAAAATAAAAATATTTTTTTATAAAATTACAAAACAAGAGATCAATGAGCAAAGTGATTAAGGTTAAAAATTAAATAAATTAAAGTTAAATGCAGGAAAATGGCGAATCATTTAAACATGTCTTTTAGACGATTAAATACAAGCCTCAGTTTTATAAAAATCCTTTAAAACTTGTCGGTAAGTTACCTATGTCAAAAACCGGCCAAGTGCGAGTCGGACAAAGGGTTCCGTAACATTATCTATAAAAACGGCAATAAAATCACGTTAGTTGCATGGTAGGCTCCTTAAATATTTATTTTATTCTATTTTTTAGTATTTGTTTTTATAGCGGCAACAGAAATACATCATCTGTGAAAATTTCAACTGTCTATCACGGCTCATGAGATACAGCCTGATGGCAGACGGACAGATGGACGGATAGACAGACATACAGCGGAGTCTTAGTAATAGGGTCCCGTTAGACCCTTTGGGTGCGGAACCTTATCTGATATTCGGTGGAACGGATCTTTATACCACTATACCTCATAGTTAGATGCTACTTTTCATAGTGCAAGTACTCGTTAAGTATAATGGCAGTCTATTTGAAAGACCACCAAGTAATCTATGGAGAGATAGTCCAGAAGTTAATATAATTGGGTCATTGTCAGATGTAAAAACTAAAGTTGTCCACCCGGTGGTTAATCAGGCGCGGATCCAGGATTTTGTTTAGGGGGGGGGGGGGCACTTTCGAACTTTCCGAAAATAAAACTGACTTTCGATAACTGTTTTTATTGTCAGAACATATTTCCTACGTGAGGACATAGGCAATTGCCCTCCCCTGACACAGGCTTCAGGGGGGGGCAATTGCCCCTGTTGCCCCCCCCTGTATCCGCGCCTGTGGTTAATAGTTAATGGCTTATGTACATGTACGTTATATTTTTATTACATGGATTTATAGTTACGGAAACACCGTTTATGCGGGTTACTAGATCTATCCAAAATTAAGCTTTGTGGCCCTTAACTTTTGATATGTCCACCGAAAAGATGCGAACCTTAATCTGACAATGACCCAATTGATGTTGGGGATGACTCCTCGGATCCAGTTGGCTGTGAGCTGCACGTTGTGATACAAGGCTGGGTGTCGCTCTCCAGGAGTTGAAGTTCAAGCCTGAACCCTGAATTGAATCACTGGTCACCATCGACAGAATCCTGAGCAAAGCTGTAGTTACTATGGTTGGTTAAGTTACATAGTTGGCTTAGTTATCCTTGAGTATATACTCGTATATTTCGTACAAGACTCTAAGGCCAAATTCTGATAAACTAACGTGAGTAAAAAACGACTAAGAGCTCTTATTGTAGAACATACAGAAGTCATCGCCTTGACAATATATAATAATCCTCAGGAGATTATGGTCTAAAAGGATTTATTGATGTTGATTTTGAGAGCTCCTACATTGGGAATGGTTCAGAAGTAAAAGTAATTGATGTTCGGGTTGATGACCAATCGGATCCAGTTGGCTGTAGCTATACGTTGTGGTCCACTCCGCAGGTGAAGTTGGCTGATGTGATGTCGGTCAGACACTAGCGCCCGCTGTCTAGGACTATCAGAGACCAAGGGATCACAGTTTATAGAGGTGCTCGATTTATTGGCATTGGCAGCATATTTCAAAGACCAGATCAGGTAATGCCGGCTGTCTAAGACGATCAGAGTCCGAGAGATTACTTTGGACTAAGCACCACAGCTCATGGAGTCAGAGCTTGTTATATTGGCAGTATATTTCAAAGACCAGGCTAGGTAATAGTGCCGGCTGTCGAAGACTATCAGAGGCCGAGAGATTACTTTGGACTAAGCACCACAGCTCATGGAGTCAGAGCTTGTTGTATTGGCAATATATTTCAAAGACCGGGCTAGGTAATAACGCCTGTTGTCAAAGACTGTCAGAAGCCGAGAGATTACTTTGGACTAAGCACCACAGCTCATGGAGTCAGAGCTTGTTATATTGGCAAAATATTTCAAAGACCGGGCTAGGTAGTAGCGCCCGTTGTCAAAGACTGTCTGAAGCCGAGAGATTACTTTGGACTAAGCACCACAGCTCATGGAGTCAAAGCTTGTTATATTGGCAATATATTTCAAAGACCGGGCTAGGTAGTAGCGCCTGTTGTCAAAGACTGTCAGAAGCCGAGAGATTACTTTGGACTAAGCACCACAGCTCATGGAGTCGGAGCTTGTTATATTGACAATATATTTCAAAGACCGGGCTAGGTAGTAGCGCCTGTTGTCAAAGACTGTCAGAAGCTGAGAGATTACTTTGGACTAAGCACCACAGCTCATGGAGTCGGAGCTTGTTATATTGTCTGTTTCAAAAACCTTCAAGTAATATTCTACGGATAGATAGTTCCAGAGATTTTTGGTCTTTGGATTTTTTTAAGGACTTGGTTGACGAGGACCTGCGTGAGCACCAAGCCGCGATACCGGGCAAAGTAGAGAGTTCTTGTGCTAGAGGCCAAGATTAATTTAGGGTCGTCACACCAGCCCAGTTAGTTAGTTCAAAGACCTCCAGGACTGACTCTCATAATCTATGGAGAGATGGTTCAAAAGTCAATGTAATTGATGTTGGGGTTGATGACCCCTCGGATCCAGTTGGCGGTGAGCTGTACGTTGTGGTAGATGCCGGGCTGGTGGTCCACGCCGCAGCCGAATCCGGCTGATGTGATGCCGGCCAGGTAGTAGCGCCCGCTGTCGAGGACTATCAGAGGGCCGCCTGAGTCACCTGGGACAAGTTAAAGTTGATTATTCTTCAATAAAATAAATAAATAAATATTAGAGGACAATCTTACACAAATCGAACTAGCCCCACAGTAAGCTCAAGAAGGCTTGAAGGGTACTAGACGACGATATATTTAATAGATATAAATACTTAAATACATAGAAAACATCCAAGACTCAGAAACAAATATTCATGCTCATCACACAAATATTTGCCCTGACCGGGATTCGAACCCAGGACCGTCAGATTCACAGGCAGGAGCACTACCCACTAGGCTAAACCGCTCGTCAATTTAGGTATATTACATGCACTTATGAATCCAGAGACTAATCAATATGGAGACAATATACAAATTGGCTGGTGGATTGGTTCAGCTAACAAGTAAGGTAAACGTTCTAGTGATCAACACCTTAGTGCCCAATAGAAAATAAATATTAATCACCTCTGTCATTATGACATATGATTGAAAGTGCCATGCACTATCTAAAGTTTACAAAAATGTTTCTTGCTCATTATCTCAAACTACAGAGGCATATTTAAAACCCAAACAAAACACGTCACACCACACAACATTAAAAATACATCACATTCATATAATATATATATTTTATGATTTTATGCTGTACTTGAAATCCATTTTCGTCTTTTGTGTTCTTCTAATTGTACTTGTTCTATATACACATTTGTTCCTCTCTAAAATCTGAGGGCCTACTCCGAACTTCGAAATCCCTTTCACTCACGTGTTATACACCATATGAGTGAAAGCAACGGCACTATACGAAGTTCTGGTTTCGAAGTTCGGAGTTCGTATCGTACCGTCCCTTTCACTCGCGTGTTATACACCATATGAGTGAAAGCGACGGCCCTATACAAAGTTCGGATTTCGAAGTTCGGAGTAGGTCTGGATTGAATGGCATCATGAAAAAAATAATGCATAATCTCTATTATGAATGACTAGCGACCCGCCCCGGCTTCGCACGGGTGAAATTTTGATGCATGTATTATACATATAAACCTTCCCCTTGAGTCACTCTATCTATTAAAAAAAAACGCATCAAAATCCGTTACGTAGTTTTAAAGATTTAAGCATACATAGGGATATAGGAACAGAGAAAGCGACTTTGTTTTATACTATGTAGTGATAAGGTTTTTATTGCTCCTGGTCAGCATCTAGAAGGTGACAAAGATGAGGCTGTCGTCGGCGTTAGATAAGCTTATGGCCTGCCCGATGGTAAACAGGTACCTTAGTCTATTGACGCTTGTAAAAGCATCAAAATCCGTTGCGTCGTTTTAAAGATTTAAGCATACATAGGGATATAGGGAATGGGGACAGAGAAAGCGACTTTGTTTTATACTATGTAGTGATGATGAAGGTATACCCAGGCAAGCGTCCTGGTGTCCGTCAGAATGTCCGGCGCAGATCATCTCCGAATGGATCTCAACGGAGATCTGTTTGCTTTGATGCCAGTTGATGCACTGCTCTCTACCTGAAAAATTTAAAAATTTTAGGCTCCGAGCAGGACTCGGATCTGCGACATTCTGGCAACCAGTTCTGCTGCGAACATGACATGCAACCCGTGTCAAAACGTCGGTAAAAATGGGCCAAGTGCGTGTCGGATCACGATCAATGAAGAGTTCCGTATCAACACCTACAAGTCTATATTTAAAATCACTATCCAATATATTGAGTCTAAAAAGGTCGTGTATAGGGATCTCACGGCACTTACGACCGAAAATTAATATTTTTTTGCAATTTCACATCACTTTTATGTAACGGTTCATAGAATACACCTTCCTACCAAATTTAAAAATTTAAAGTGCTTATAGTCTCCGGGTAAATCGGCTGTGATATACGGACGCACGGACGGACAAACATGACGAAACTGTAAGGGTTCCGCTGTAAGGGATCCGTTTTCGCCATTTTGGCTACAGAAACATAAAAAAATAAGTATTGTGTTCGACCCGTTTAAACAAATCGTTTAAGTATGTGAACAAAACTCGAGTTTAAAATGTTGTAGTTCATACTATCGGCGGGGCAGATTGGCGAATACATAACTTAAATAATATTACAACTAAGTTAAATCTAAAACAGGCCCTTGGGGCATTGTACCGAGTATGCTGGCGGCATTCCCTCGCTGTATCGCAATGCTGATACATTGTGCGAGAAAGTCGCCAGCTCTTCGGTCACCAGTTACGTCAACCGAACGCTTCGCGATTTCAGTAAATAACTTGTGTGCGCTGGGACCCCAATTACTTACTTAATATAGGCACTGTGGCTGAACGAAGCAGATTTGTCCCAGTATGTCCATTGCTAGTGTCGGTCTTCCCCCATCCGGCAATCACGCCGCTCTTCCCTCTCAATTCCAGTGTTGCCTCAGGTAGACAGATAGGCAAGATGTGAGTGGCATAGGTAATGGGTCGTGATAGTTTGAGTAATGCGATATCGTAGCGATCCGGCTGCGTCATTCGAAATTGGAAGAGCGGATGTAGAATCTTTTGAATGACCCTGGAAACGTGTGACATTAATTTTGTTATAATTGTAAACTCGAAATTATTATTCTTTCTTGAACTGTAAATTAATATTTTGACATGAAAAATGTATTACTTATTATGGTCACTTTCTTAAATTGTAAATTAATATTTTAACATGTAAAAGTGCCCTTGTGGCCTATTTGCAGAATAAATGTTTGATATTGTTTTTTTTTTTTGTTTTTTTTTTAACAAACTAAACATATTTATTTCTTTATTAATATACAACAAAAAACGAGCTAATAAAATTTTGATTTTGAACCGAAATGTTTATTTTGTACGTTTGGGCTTACAGGGGCTTAGCATCTTTGTTCTGTGTCGCTGTGTCGCGTGCCACACACTGAAGCGGCCTGCGTTGCCGGCCCACTATGGGCGGGATCGGGGAAAAAGCGGACATACGTACTTATTTGCGAAAAACGTGTTTAAAAAAATACTATTCGATGGAAAATGTTACAGAGAATAATAAATGTGGTATACAAATTTTCAAAATAAGTTATATTTAAAGCAGAATAAAAATAAAATGTGTTTTTTTTTGTATGGGACCCAAAAATAGGTATCCTATTTCAAAGAAACAATGAGAGGTCGCGTCTTCTAACCTTCAGGATTTCATTTTCCTACCTTTATGGAGTACGTAATTACAAACAGCCTTGTTTTTTAGGCGTCCATTTAATTGCTTAGTCCAGTCAAAAAGGTTTCAAATATCGATATTTTTCTTAATGCGTTTTTCGTAAACTTATGACGGTATTCGATACTTTTATGGTATAGAATAATGTAACGAATTATAAATTCCATGTTTTATGTGGGAAGAGGAAAAAATTAACAACAATTAATAAATTTGTGTAATTTTCGTAACAACAAAAAGTCACAATTTACACCAAAATATAAAATATAAATTATGAAATGCTATAGAAGAAAATAAAATGTGTTTTTTGTATGGGAGAAAAAAAAACACATTTTATTTTTTTCTGCTTTAAATATGCCTTATTTCGAAAATTTCTATACCCTATTTACTATTCTCCGTAACATTTGCCATCGAATAGTATTTTTTTAAATACGTTGAACGCAAAAAAGTAAGAATGTCCGCTTTTTCCCCGATCCGGCTCGTAATGCGGCCATTTGTACACTATGACAATCCTAACATTCATTCAGACACACGCGGCCTTGATTGTCATAGTGACAGTAGGCTGCCACCGCGGCGCCACCGTAGGCCGCTGCAGTCTGTGACAGTCTTTAATATCATGTTTTAACTGTCTTACTCTAACGTATGAAAGCAATACAGTAAAGCTTGTTGTCTTTTCTGGACGTTCCTAAGTCGGGAAATTGCTTATTATAGTCAGACTTTCTTAAATTGTAAATTAATATTTTGACATGTAAAAGTGCCCTTGTGGCCTATTTGCAGAATAAATGTTTGTATTTGTATTTGCATTGGTTTGAAAAATTGGGTCATAATTGATGAACAAAAGTTCTTTGACAAAAGTTGTATGAATTTGAAGGGATGTAAGAGAAAGGAAGGTGGATCGAGTGCTTTTTTTAACTTGACTGTGGCTTTATAGGCCTCAATAAAGCGATAGGATAGCGTGGTTGGAGAGTACCCAGGGGAAAATCCAGGGGAAAACCTCCGATACGACCACGCGTTTTAAGATCGAGTGCGTGAGAGGCGATATGGAGAGGAAGGATGTGAGTGATGATATGACGGGTGATAGAGAGGTATGCAAGAAACAAACAAGAAAGAAAGAAAAGGGCAAGAGAATGATGTCATGACCAGGACAGTGATGATTACTTGATTTATTCGTCAACCCTCAATATTTATTGTTGTACTTGTTCTATGACTAGTTAAAATAAAATCATTGTAAATAATTAAGGCCAAAAGTGACTTTAATAATAATAAATTCACAATTGTTACTATGTGTTCTGTTACCATATAAGTTTTTTTTTTTATATCCTGCTACTTAGCAATCTGTTTCTTCGAAACAATAATCCAATATGTTGTCAGATTTTCATCAGTAGGTATGTCTTCCGTCGAGATGTGCTCCCACTGGAGCCATTCCCATCTTTTGTCTGCGAATCTTGTCGCTAGGTCTGGTATACTATTTTATCCATACCATATAAGTAAGTTTAAATAAATAATGTGAAAAATAGTACTATAAACAAAAAAAAAGATGGCGTAAACTTTTATAGGTGCTTCAATCTGATAAAGTAAATATGTAACGTAAAATTTGTAATTAACTGTTGTATTTTACTGTTAATTACCCTGTATTTAAATGTGTTATTGTGAAATAAAGATCATTTGAAAACAAAACAAAACTTGATTACCCAAGTTTCCTGGCAATATTGGAGCCAGAAGTTGTGTCTAATGCTCCGAGCCACACCGCGATGTCCCTCGGGTGTGCGCGGGAGACGCAGTGCGCTGCTGTTGCGACAAACCAATGGGATACTGGAATCATAACATATGACAGATAGCATATAATATAATACCACTAACTAGTTTCGTGTCCGTAAAGTTTACAAGTCTTTTGTAGGTCAATGTGTTCGTTTTTATAATAAGTTACCCGATGAAATTTTGAATTTACCCTTTCCAGCTCTTAAAAATTACCTAAAAAAAACTTTGATGTCAAAGGCTTATTATTGGGTTGAGGACTATCTAACAGACAGAAATGCATGGCCCAAACCAAATACCTAAATAGCGTAAAGAGTCTCATATTTTCATTGTATCTAGTTGACACATTTCTTGCAGGAAAGCATATGAAACGATTCGACATGTTTTGTTTTCTTGTGTAACTACACATTGTAAATACCTATTGTTATTTTTTCCTCGTTTTTCTTTCAATTCTCTTTTGTTGTGTACCATTTACATTTACTTAAGTAGGTTAAGTAGTATCATTGTAATAAGCATATTTTGGAGAAAATGACTGACTGTCGAGTTTCTTTCGGCGTTTCTTCTCGGCAGTGGTCTCATGAGAAACGCTAGTAGTTTTTGACTTGTAAAAGTGCCTTTGCGGCCTACTTGCAGAATAAAGTTCATTTATTTCATTATTTCATTTAATACTAGGGCCGTGGGGACCTGGTGCTGACAGCAACTATAAGGAGCTAGCGAAACGCCTTGTGGACGCGACGGGTGACCAGAAGGCTGGCGCGTATCTTGCTCAGCGTATCAGCCTTGCTGTGTAGCGCGGCAATGCCAATCAGCCTTCTGGGCACCCTACCGCTGAGCTCTGAACTAGAGCCCATTTTTATTTGTAAGTAAAAAAGAAAAAACATTTATTCGTGGCACAGACACAGTACAAATTAACATAAGACCTAAATACAGAAAATAGCCACGAAATGGCCCCAAATCAGCAAGTAGGTTTTTATCTTTATAGTTTCGTTTGTTCTTGTTTTTATACTCATAGTAAATATACCGTTTCTGAGCCGACTAAAAAACGACGATAAAATAACGTTTCTAGTTTGCTCTACGCAAGCATCTAGATGTATCCTAAGGGTAAAGACGAGGCCGAAGATGGAGGGAGCCTAAATATAAATAAAACCCGCTTAAAAACATATATAATCCTTTAGATACGATAGAAAAAGATTTCGTCCAAAGTCTGCTTGGCGTAAGACTTTTTTTTTTAAATCTTACACAAATCGAACTAGCCCTACAGTAAGCTCAAGAAGGCTTGTGTGATGGGTACTAAACGACGATATATTTAATAGATATAAATACTTAAATACATAGAAAATATCCAAGACTCAGAAACAAATATTCATGCTCATCACACAAATATTTGCCCTGACCGGGATTCGAACCCAGGACCGTCAGCTTCACAGGCAGGTGCACTACCCACTAGGCTAAACCGGTCGTCAAAACTATGGCATTGGAAGCTGCTTAAAAAAGAGCTGACAGGGTATTATCGGCATCGTCGTTGATAAAAAAGTAGGTAGTAAAAAGCTGCAGTGGTAGCGATAGGGCTTCAACAACAGCTAGGTGTATAGGCACCCCGAGGCGTCAAAGGATCCAAAAATAAAATGTGTACACAATCAACAATTAAGTATGTTCATAGCTGGGCACAGTTAACCTAATAGTTAACTTCGTTAATCGATAATCCGTTAAAAAAAAGTTAACTCCGTTAAACGTTAAAGCGTTACATTTCGGGCCATTTAAAGGAAGTTAACGTTAATCGTTAATTCCTGACGCGTCTCACTTGCATCGTCTGTCTTCACTCAGTGCCTATAGCTCGCGCCTACGCCGCCCCGATCGAACGGACTTGTCAGAACCTGTCGCGGCGTGGGGTTCCTTCGTGGGGCTCAGAGACCTTATACATCTCTGAGGATATTTATTTATTAGATTTTATTATTTTCATGTTGACGTGTTATAGATATAGCTCAAAATATTTTATTATGATTAGTGTACCTACTTTATTACCTTTTATCTTGACGCTTAGAGACCTTACACATCTCTAACAAATCTCGATTGTTATTAATTTCTTAGTCTTATTTTTGACATGTAACACTACATTTAATTAATGATACTTTGATTATTGTATTATTTTTATTTGATGTACCTAGATAGATTTTGACTTGTAAAAGTGCCCTTGAGGCCTATTTGCAGAATAAATGTTTTGATTTTTATAAAATAGGTATTTATTTAACGGATTAATGGAACTTTGGACAGTTAGCGGACGTTAATTAGTCCGTTAACAATTTTGTATGTTGACTTAAAAGTTAATCCGATACATGGATGGTTAACTTAACGGATTAACGAATTAATTCCCAGCTCTGAGTATGTTACATATATGATGTACATACCTAAAACTCCACCACACTGGAACTCCGAGATTCTAACATGCGCTTGCCATGGGAACTCCGCGAACCTAGCCTCTCTCCCTCCTATGATCCTCTTCTGCAGAATTCGGGTGGACGGCAGGCCGCAGTCCAGCTGAAAATTTACAAATTTGATGACAACTTATCAAGCTATTATAATGAGTACTCTAGACGATCAATTGCATTTGAATTCTCCCCCGATTCCGATTGAAGCGATTGTCAGTCGCATTTGCATGATTGAAGGATGTTCATGGCAACTTTTATTGGAGATTGAATGAAGCGAGTGGCTACTGGCCCTATTGATGTGAAATGGAAGTGGTGAGCCACTTAAACCCCCTCCTCCTATTAAATGGGAGTAAAAGGTTACCTGAGTGCTATCGTCATCGACTCTCCTCCGGAACACGTTGTTGGGGACCACGCTGCGTTGCGGGACGGTGCGCAGGCGCGGCGGCGCTTTGTACCGCCACTCTGATGACGTCATACTGGAACTGGACAAGGTATTTCATACAGTAGTTTAACGACCGCTTTAGCCTAGTTGGTAGTGTCCCTGCCTTCGAAGGTAGAGGTCCCGGGTTCGAATCCCGGTCAGGACATTTATTTGTGTGACGAACACGAATATTTGTTCCTGAGTCTTGGATGTTTTCTATGTATATAAGTATATATTTATCTATATAAGTAATAAAATAGAATATAAACTAACCTTAAAATAAACTAAACTAAAAACTAAATATTTACAAGTAAAAAAGAGGCTCCAGCTCGGAGCTCGGCGGTAGGGTGCCCAGAAGGCTGGCCGCATTGCCGCGCTGAACAGCAATGCTAATCCGCTGAGCGAGGTACGCACCAGCCTTCTGGTCACCCGTCGCTTCCACAAGGCGCTTCGCTAGCTCCTTAAACATATTATGAGCTGCAGATCCCCACGGCCCTAGAGTTTCCACCCCAAAGGGCTCAAACATGCAGCCACCGTCAATGGCTGCATATTTGCGCCGCTTGAGGTGTTCAGCCGCGTCGGCGGCAGCCCCAGCCTTAACAGATGTCCCTGGAAGATGGGAGGGCGCCAGGGTATCCACACATGTGGCATCCCATACGTCATATATATAAGTATGTATATCGTCCCTTAGTACCCATAGTACAAGCTTTGCTTAGTTTGGGACTAAGTTGATTTACTGTGTAAGATTGTCCACAAATATTTATTTATTTATTTTTATTTTAGTAACTAAACTCATCGTTAGCCGATATCCTCGATAGTTTTTTTAACCTGACTGTGGCTTTATAGGCCGGGCCCAATAAAACGATAGGAGTGCGTGGTTGGAGAGCGGCCAAATCCAGGTGAAATCTCCGACACGGTCACGCGGGTGGTTTAAAAACTGGAATACCCTTAAGAGTTTGCGCTCCAGCGAGGTCGGTTGAGCGGCTTCAACCAAATCTGAGGTGTGAGTGTGGAATCGAGCTACTGGGAGTTTTGTCGCTGGTTCAAAATCAAAACATTTATTCCGCAAATAGGCCTCAAGGGCACTTTTACAAGTCAGAATCTATCTAGGTACATCAAATAAACATAATACAATAATCAAAGTATCATTAATTAAATGTAGTGTTACATGTCAAAAATAAGACTAAGAAACTAATAACAATCAAGATTTGTTAGAGATGTATAAGATCTCTAAGCGTCAAGATAAAAGGTAATAAAGTAGGTACACTAATCATAATAAAATATTATGAGCTATAAGCGTCAACATGAAAATAATAAAATCTAATTCATTCACTAAACCTAGCCTAGCTGAGAAGAGTCCAGCAAGAAAGTCGGCTAGGCCCGACCTGGCTTGGACTGACTCTACCCGGTATGCGGCGGTACCGCGACGACTAGGGACTATTATGTGTCTGTGTTGTTGCAATCGCGTGCGTGAGTTAGAAGCCGTAAGCGCAGCAAAATCAAAATCAAAATCAAACATTTATTCTGCAAATAGGCCACAAGGGCACTTTTACATGTCAAAATATTAATTTACAATTTAAGAAAGTCTGACTATAATAAGTAATACATTTTTCATGTCAAAATATTTAAATAAATAAAATAAATAAATATTAGAGGACAATGTTACACAAATCGAACTAGCCCCACAGTAAGCTCAAGAAGGCTTGTGTTATGGGTACTAGACGACGATATATTTAATAGATATAAATACTTAAATACATAGAAATCATCCAAGACTTAGAAACAAATATTCATGCTCATCACACAAATATTTGCCCTGACCGGGATTCGAACCCAGGACCGTCAGCTTCACAGGCAGGTGCACTACCCACTAGGCTAAACCGGTCGTCGTTTACAGGTCAAGAAGGAATAATAATTTCGAGAAAACAAATTAATGTCATACAATGAAGATAAACTTGCAGCGTTCCGTCTATCGATGGACGTCGTCCGGGTTTTTACCAGTTCAAGTCTTGGACTGATTTTTCATAGAAATCGGCACCGGTCAATCATCAGCTAAGTCTACTCTCACTATGCACATTCACCTCTGCTCCCTCTCTCTCGGCACACAGCACGCGAGCAGCCAGCCGCTGCCGCAGCCGCGTGCGCGCGCGCCGCCGCGCAGCCAACACGTCAAGGCCAACGTGCAGGGCCGCGCCTCGCCGCCCACGCTGCAGGATGCAGGATAGCCGAGGAGCGACATCATGCGGCTGGTGAGAGCTGGAAGATAAATAAATAAATAATAGAGGACAATCTTACACAAATCGAACTAGCCCCACAGTAAGCTCAAGAAGGCTTGTGTTATGGGTACTAGACGACGATATATTTAATAGATGTAAATACTTAAATTCATAGAAAACATCCAAGACTCAGAAACAAATATTCATGCTCATCACACAAATATTTGCCCTGACTGGGATTCGAACCCAGAACCGTCAGCTTCACAGGCAGGTGCACTACCCACTAGGCTAAACCGGTCGTAAGATGAAGTTAGAAATTAACCCTCATACAATAAAATACAAATACTCTTAAATAAGGAATTTATCCACGAAAACAGTACTCTTTTACAACTTGTTATAATTTCCGCCAAACTGTATAACAGTTTGTTGGCAGAAATAAGCTCCCTTTCTTTATATTACTGGACACGTCACACAAATGAATAAGTGGAATCAGAAAACAGTCTAACATACAAGTCTAAGATATTGTCTTTTTAATGGCGCTATTACTACATGAGTGGGGGAGAAAAGGAAACTGTTGGAAATTATAAAAAATAGAAGAGGGAAAATGATTGGTCATCTTATACGACACGACGATTTTATAAAGAACATCATAGAAGGCAAAATTGAAGGAAAGCGAGGAAGGGGAAGGCCGAGGTTAAGCTACATGCAACAAATAAAAGGAAAGCTAGCAGTGTCGTATAAGGAGGTCAAGGAGGCGGCCCTGGATAGAGTCCGATGGAGAGAGCTACACCGAAGAGAGTCTAACTCTTAAATTTATGATGATGATAGAAATAGTCTATAGATTTCCCCAGCTCATCCATTTAGAATGTTGAAAGAAATGTGTCCATACCCAAAATTTTGGAGTGCCGCTTTCAAGTTACACAAATGGTCATGTTGACAGTTATT
This sequence comes from Epiblema foenella, assembly GCA_963556455.1. Lineage (NCBI taxonomy): Eukaryota > Metazoa > Arthropoda > Insecta > Lepidoptera > Tortricidae > Epiblema > Epiblema foenella. The sequence continues at coordinate 9,957,825 of OY747120.1, read as the reverse complement.
CAAGTAGAAATGATGTCATAGGATAGTTGTCACCGGATCCAAGCTATTTTACAAACATTTTAATGGCCTTTATGCACATATTCACAAATTATAGCGTATTCCCTTTTGAAAGGCCGGCAACGCACTTGCGACTGCTCTGGTGTTGCAGGTTTTTTTTTTTGAACCTGACTGTGGCTTTATAGGCCGGGCCCGATAAAGCGATAGGAGTGCGCGGTTGGAGAGTAGCCTGGGGAAAATCCAGGGGAAAACCTCCGGCACGACCACGCGTGTGGTTTGGAACACTGAATACTCTAAGAGTTTGCGCTCCAGTGAGATTGGTTGAGCGGTTTCAACCGAATCTGAGGTGTGAGTGGAATCGAGCTACTGAAAGTCTTGTCCCTGGTTCACTAAACCTAGCCTAGCTGAGAAGAGTCCAGCAAGAAACTCAGCTAAGCCCGACCTGGATCGGACTGACTCTACCCGGTATGCGGCGGTACCAGGACGAATAGGGACTATATGTGTCGGCGATCCGTCTGCTCGTTTGCCCCCTGTAACATAAAAAAAATAAAAAATAAAATGACATAAAATACTCACATTCAACAGATGCTGCCCGTCCAGTTACATTTAAAATCATCAGCGGAATCAGAACTCTCGAGCTCAGCCGCCATCTTGTTTTCGACCGCCATCTTGTGAACTCTAAAACGTTCCTTTTATGTTTAGATTGTCTTGGACCATTCTTTTTGAGTTTGTTCGTTTCGTTTTTGTCGTGGCATGGTGGTAGATGTGTGTGTTGGCGCCATTGTGTTTTCACCGCGGGCATGGTGTTGATGTGTGTGTGAGTGATGACATATCGTCGTTGTGGTGGTGTATTCTGAAATCAAGAAGGTATTTTTAAAATGTGAAGAGAAAGTATTGTTTTAATTTTTTCTGCTTCGGTACATAGTGTAACATAAGCCGGGGGACGGGACGTGCTCAAACTTGAGTTGATCTGAATGTCATTCAATACAAAAAATGACAGATGACGCGGGCTGGGATGCGCTCGAGCCGCACGCAGCACTCTCTCAGCGCGAGCTGTGTCCCGCTCCGTACACTGCGTGCTCGCTCTAACCACAATAGAATCATGAAAACATTAGAATTGAGTATTTGGATAGTAATTAATAAACTATTATATGACCGAAGAGCTGGCGACTTCCTCGCACAATGTATCAAAGTGATTCTCATTCCAAAATTTAACATTTTCTTTATTTTTCGTTACCGGGCCCGGATTGTTAACGACTTGTGAGTTTAACTATTTTAAGAGTTAGGGATCCATGTATAGAGTAAACTGGAGTCAACAATAACTTTAAATTGCACTCTGATTTCCTTAACTTTCACTTAACGTTCGGGCCGGTAAGGACATCAATTAACTTTAACGATGAGAATCACGTATCAGCATTGCTATACAGCGAGGAAATGCCGCCAGCATCCTCGGTACAATGCCCGAAGGGCCTGTTTTAGATTTAAGTTAGTTTTAATATTATTTAAGTTATTGTTATTTAACTATTATTACCGCCTGTAAATTAGTTATTAAAATAAGGAACTATTTTAATATTAACGTAAAACTTATATAACAATTACAGAAGAATGCTATTGTTTATTTTTCGCTGGAAGATGACGGATGGAAAGATACTTAAAAATATGAAAGTTGAAGTAAAAAATGGTAGTTTCTTTATTATTTTGCAGGAAATAATTAGGTAAGTGCCGAACAGTCGGTCTCTTTTGCCGACTAGTCGCCTACTAATCACCGACTATAAATGTGCTACTATTCGGCGCTTACCTAATTATTTCCTGCAAAATAATAAAGAAGTTTTGTATGGAAGAGCGATAACTAGGTAAGCGCCTGAAATAAAATGTGATAATCCATATTGAAAGGGACCTTATGGCGGCCGGCACTTACGCCTTTATTGCAATACAATAGTGAATAGGTGCAACGTTAGCGCCTGCCGCCATAAGGTCCCTTTCGATGTGGATTGTCACAAATAATAACAATTAAATAAAAACGCGATGTACGAGTTGTACGCGGAAAAAGTCGCGGGGTAAAGCTATGATATAAGTAAAAAATGTCTGTCGTATGTCAATTGATAGGAGCCGGTTCTGGTGGTCGCTATGATTTTAGGGTGGGTTGCACCAAACCGTCTGTAATCGTAAGCGGTGTTCGTTAAAATCTAACCCGCTTATTCATAAAACTTAACAAACCTCTGCTAACTAACATATTCCTTGTCCCATTCTCACAAACATTAATGTCAAAGTGACTTATAAGGACAAACGAACTTTAGCGGCTAGCTAACTAATATAGGTTTGATAGACGTTTATAAATAAGGGGGTAACTGTATGGAAAGTTTGACAAGTTTCTATGGGGTGACAGCTGCCGGCGCCATATTTGGCGATGACCGGCCTGTGATCGTATGTTGGTGCAACCGATCCTTACTCTGTCATCATCTAGCGTAATCCCAGTCCTGAAGGATGCCCGGGGTCCGCTAATCCCAAGATTTGGCCTAGCTTCGCGAAGGCCTCGTACTTAGCTTAATTACTCTTGTCATACGTAGATATACTCGTATTATAGTCCGGTCTTCATGCTTGCTAGGACATAGGGACTACGTTAATACTAGTGTCTTTTATAGGGGATTGACGAGAGACATCATCCTGTTGTAGATTCGTTTTTATTATCAGTGACTTAGAGACCATATACATCTCTAACAATATTAAATTAATCTTAATTTTGACGCTCAGAGACCATGTACATCTCTGGGATATTATATTAATTTCATTATACTCCTCGTTTAATCTTGAGACCTTATACATCTCTAACTTTACTGATGTTGTAATATTTGTAATAGATAACTTTGCAAGTTTATCTTCACTGTATGACATTAATTTTGTTATAATTGTAAACTCGAAATTATTATTCCTTCTTGAACTGTAAATTAATATTTTGACATGAAAATGTATTACTTATTATAGTCAGACTTTCTTAAATTGTAAATTAATATTTCGACATGTAAAAGTGCCCTTGTGGCCTATTTGCAGAATAAATGTTAAATTTTGTTTTTCTTACTCTATACACCGTGGGCGTCAATAACCCGAAAGATTGAAACCACGTATTTTTGCCGACAGTACGAGTAAATAATGCTATATCAACACGGGTCCAATTATGTGTCTTAATTAATTTACTATTTCAGTATAAGTTAAATCATATTGTTTGACCGCTTCTTTGTGCACAAACCTTTACTTCAGAGAGTGAGCGAGTTTAATTAATCTCAAGTTGAGAAACAAAGACCGAGCATTGTCATTTTAGTGACATCGATTTCAAACTATCAGCCAGTTATTAGTAAAGGTAAATAGTTTGCACTCTCGCGATTGAGAACAGAACAAAACTTTCGATGGTGAAACCTTTTGTAGGATAGATACCAAACTTAATTAATTAAAAAAGTGGTAAGTGGCTACGTCACGCCTTTAGGGTGTGTTAAAATTGAGATTTTTTAAATTTGTGACTTGTTTTAAAAATTAATATCTGTTAAATTATGAGTTTTTGAACTATATGTTATATAAATTTATATACTCTAATTGGGCTCTAAAATCGTCGGTTTAAATCTTTCGGGTTATTAACGCCACACTGTGTATAAAATTGAATAGGTAAGATTTCCGTTGCTTTTCCTAGACCTAGTGCTTATCTTGTAACCTATAGTCAGGAGAAACCTAACCTTGGGCGATTAAACTCGAAAGCTGCGCGGTCCGCTGCGCAGGTGGGACGACCTCTAATCAACGTAGCCCAATCAACGCGTACTCCAGTCATCAAGTACTCGAGTTAACTTTATTATATACTAGCCACCCGCCCCGGCTTCGCACGGGTGCACTATTTAATGGATGTTATTATACATATAAACCTTCCTCTTCAATCACTCTATCTATTAAAAAAACCGCATAAAAATCCGTTGCGTAGTTTTAAAGATTTAAGCAAACATACTGACTTAAACTATAAACAGATTTGGAAGTACAGCAGAAAGCAACTCAGGATCATAACTGGGGTGTTCACGGATCACTTCGAGGTCAAAGGACTACTGGCCAAGATGGGACTATCGGAAAACACAGAATGTAGAATGTGTGGCGAAGATGACGAGACAATGGAACACCTACTGTGTGAATTTCACGCTCTTGCGAGACAGAGAATGAATGACTTTGGAATCGGCTACCCCGAGCCAAAGGAATTCAGAGTACTCCCGCTGAGCTCCATCATCCGGTTTATGGAAATGGTGGAGAACAGTTTGGAGTAGACATAAAGGAGGGCATTTGCACAAAAGATCCCATTGGGTCGAAGTGCATCCGCAAGGGCCCTCATCTAGACAAGATAAGATAAGATAAATTAAAATTATAATTTTTGTCTCTATACTATACTTATTTTTAAGTTCTTATAAATGGGTAAAAATAACATTAAACCTAACCTATTACATAGAAACCTAATAAAGATCCCCCAAATCGATCCCCTGTGGCAGGCTGCCCAGCACGAGGCTGGCTATTAGTTAGATTCCACTCACACCTCAGTTAGCTCGATTCCACTCACACCTCAGTTAGCTCGATTCCACTCACACCTCAGTTAGCTCGATTCCACTCACACCTCAGTTAGCTCGATTCCACTCACACCTCAGTTAGCTCGATTCCACTCACACCTCAGTTAGCTCGATTCCACTCACATCTCAGTTAGCTCGATTCCACTCACACCTCAGATTCGGTTGAAACCGCTCAACCAATCTCGCTGGAGCGCAAACTCTTAGAGTATTCCAGTGATCCAAACGACACGCGTGGTCATGCCGGAGGTTTTCCCCTAGATTTTCCCCAGGCTACTCTCCAACCGCGCACTCCTATCGCTTTATTGGGCCCGGCCTATAAAGCCACAGTCAGGTTCAAAAAAAAAAGAGGCTGGCTACATTCCCCCGCTGGATCGCAATGCCTATCCTTTGGCAGAGGAATGAGCCAGCCCTGCGGTCTGCGTTGGACTCCCGTAGTTTTTTATCTATATTTTTTATTAAATTGTGGGCGTCCGGACTCCATGGCCCTAGGGTTTCGACAGAAACAGCCGCAAATATGTTATTGTTTGACAAATCAACATAATAAATAAATAATATTGTTATGATTTTTTTTCGTAACTGACGATTCTCAATATGATTTGAGACGTTAGTGCCGTTAATGAAGCATGAGTCTTCTGGTAGATGTCGCTGTACGCCTCCCTTAAGGTGTTTGTATAAAAAATAGTTTACGTTAGCAGCGGTACTGCTTAATATGAAGGAATGGTTGATGAATTTGGAACTGGGTAGCGATTGCACCTATAGCTCAGTTGGCTAGAGCGACTGGCCGCGAGTGCCGGGAGGTCGCAGGTTCGAATCCTGCTCGGTGCCTAAATTTTTCAATTTTTCCTTCATTCTAAAATCGTTATGAATAATATTGTTATTAATTACGTGGTGAGCGCGCCATCGGCGAAACGTTTAACCGGCCATTTGTGAACCTTATTGCAACGAGATAAGGACTTTAATTGAACAAGAGGCTGACCGGTACGGCGTAGCGTTGTTGGTGCACACACTACGTATCTTAGGTAGTTATTGTTAGATTTGTTAGTCTGTCATTAGCATTGCATGATTTAGTTTATAGGAAAGAAGTGTGTAAGTTCCGAACCTGTAAGTGAGAGAGCGCTACACTCGCCAACAAACTGCATATACAGTTTGGCGAGGTAAAATCATATGCCTACTGTTATTTTTTTTTGAGTTAAATTAAATAAAATGCTGAAATAAAATAACAGTCAAATATTACACGACAACCACAATCCCTCCAACTTCCCCTTTCGCATATCGATGTTTAACGAGTTTTGAGTTGATATTACTCGGTCAAAACTATAGTTATATTTATGGCACAAACGGTTATCGGTTATTCAATCCTTTATCTACATTTACAAGTGCCAGATTTTGAAAATATTAACTACTTATTTTTTATGATTTATTCAAACACGGTCCATAAAAAACTCTATTTTCGTTACTAGTATACCCGTTTTACCCTTTGAGTACGGAACCCTAAAAATCGACTATGTGTAATTTTAAGTGATATTTTATACGATACAGAATAGAAATACTCTTCGATGTTCGCATAGTTAATGCTGACGCTTCCTCCTACAGCAACCTCACATGGCAAAAAACAACACAAACCTTTTTGTGGCGATTCCTTTTTTTTTTTTTAATTACGTTTATTTATCTATATTTTATGTTTGTATCGTCACGAATTAATGTTTTTCTTTCTTTCTTTCACAAAGACACAGCCGAGAAAAACATCTAAAATATGATCGATACAGAAGACTTAAGAGCCTCATTTACACCATTAGTAATCTCATGTGAGCTTTAGGAACTGAATATATGAATTATTTGAAAAAAACAGTATCCAAATTATTATCCAAATGGGAAAAACCATACTCACAAATAATTTTCTGGCTAAAAGTTAAAATACAAATATCAGCCATACGAGCTGTCTCCATGAGGGTGAGAGGTACCAGAAGACACATCAAGGCCTTCGATTGCGAAGACGGAGCAGGAATCCTACATTAAGCAAGATTTTATAACCAACCTCCCCCTCCGCCTCACAGTTTTTGTTTTTGTCCCTCATTGCCGTCGTCTGTTTGTACATTTTCTATATTTTTGTTATGTATTTTAACAAATACTCTTTATTGCACACCTCACATAATAAAACGGCACATACAAAAGAAAAAACACATACAGGGAGACAGACAGAACAACAGGCGGTCTTATCGCTAAATACCGATCTCTTCCAGACAACCTTATAAATATGCTTATTGCGAGATAAAGTATTATATTAGACTAGCGACCCGCCCCGGCTTCGCACGGGTGCACTATTTAATGGCTGTTACCTTGATGATGAACCCTTCTCTTCAATCACTCTATCTATTAAAAAAAACCGCATCAAAATCCGTTGCGTAGTTTTAAAGATTTAAGCATACATAGGGATATAGGGACATAGGGACAGAGAAAGCGACTTTGTTTTATACTATGTAGTGATAACCCGCGCTCGTACCTATACCTACATATATCATATCAAAGTGTCCAATATTGGGACGTTTACCCCACATAATTTAAATCCACGCTAGAGTGAGTCGGTGAAACTTGTCAACAACACTACACGAGATACTAAATATTCTTTTGTTTCGTTTTATAACATTTCACTTTTGTGATGCTAATTTGGAAGCTTTCGAAAAGACATTACTCACATATACTACACACATAAACACAGGATTAGTAAGTAGACTTTAAGATGGCAAAGAAGCATACGGACTGTCTGATGGTAAATAGGCATGGGATGGTAATATTATTTGTCTCTTTCATAATAACTACTTTGTTTTGATACTGGTCTGAGGGGCTAAGATGATCACTTTATATGTCGGACATATAGAGAGAGAGGTTAAGCAACGAGGACCGGGATTCTTGGATGGCTGACCGCTTTGAGTGGTTACTAACTGAGCGCTCCCGTGCTTTGGAAGGCACGTTAAGCCGGTGATCCCGGCTGCGTCTATGATAACGGCGTTAGGCCAAGTTAGAGGCGGCTTGCGAACTTCTAACTGTCAAGTTGCAGCACTTCCGTAGGGAGTACCCACCGTTACCCTACACGTGACCTCTGGGCGGTGCTAAGAGGTGCAACAAAATTGTCATACGATAACATAAAACTGCGTGGGCGCCACATTACACGTATTAATCGATGGCCGTTGGGACGGAAAGATTCTCAAGTGGCGACCACGCACCGCACGGCGTGGGTAGACCCCGTATAAAGTGGATTGATGACCTGGTAAGGGTCGTAGGAGTCCGCTGGATGGGGGGTGGAAGAGGCCTATATCCAACAGTGGATGTCTTTCGGCTGATATTGACAATGCACCTACATATTACAAGTTTTTGTTACAATAATTATTATGTTTTTTTTTTATGTTATAGGGGGCAAACGAGCAGACGGATCGCCTGATGGTAAGCAATTACCATCGCCCATAAACACCTGCAACACCAGAGGAGTCCCAAGTGCGTTGCCGGCCTTTCAGAAGGGAATATGCTCTTTTCTTGAAGGTTTGAAGGTCATATCGGTCCGGAAATACCGCAGGCGACAGTTCATGCCATAGTTTGACCAGATAACGTGGATTGAGAGTTGTTAAAGACAGTGAATTCTGTTCCACTGTAAGACAGTTAATACTAGTACAGGGATTTAAATTTCATGTGCTCTGCCTACCCCTTTTGGGAATTCAGGCGTGAGTTTACGTATGTGTTTATGTTTTATATGTATGTACCTTATTACTTTTAATCTTGACGCTTATTATTATTATCTTTATTTATTTCTGGTCTTAGGTTAGGTTTTACAATATTTTTATAAAAAGTAAAATATAATAATACACTTACAAAACACAAAAATATTATAAAATCCTAACCTAGTGTGCCGCCGGCAGCGAGGCGGGGCCTAAGCTACCGGTGGTTAGGGCGACAGAGAGAGGAACCTCCTGACTATTCGCGCCGTGTCCAGGAGTACCGCCTTCTGTATCTGACCCTTGACCCAGCCATCTAGCGAGAGTCTCTTGAGGTGTTGGTCGAGACTCTTCGCTATTAGACCGTTCGCAGAGACGACTATCGGGACAATGATCGTTGAATCAACATCCCACATGGCGGTCACCTCGTGAGCCAAGTCTAGGTACTTGCTGACTTTGTCCTTCTCGGCCTTCACGAGGTTCTCGTCATGGGGGATGGTGATGTCAACGAGCACTGCCTGGCGCTTCGATCGATCTGTCAGCACGATATCAGGTTTATTGGCTACAATAGTCCTGTCCGTGATGACAGATCGATCCCAATAGAGCGTGGCACGACCATTTTCGAGAACTGGTGCAGGTGTATACTTATAGTACGGCACTTCGAAGTCCACAAGACCGTATAAAAGAGCAAGTTGCTGGTGAATGATCCTGGCTACTAAGTTATGTCTGTGCAAGTACTCGCCGTTAGCAAGATGACCACAACCAGAAATGATATGCCTGAGTGATTCTCCGGGACGGCGGCATGCCCGACAAATGTCGACCGTACCGTCCTTCAGGATATACTTCCGGTAGTTGTTCGTCATGATAACTTCGTCCGCAATTGCACAGACAAAACCTTCGGTTTCCCCGAAGAGATCCCCGAAACGTAGCCAGTTCACCGACGCGAGCAGGTCTACGTCGGGCCCTGTGAGGGCCCTGTAGAACCGCCCGTGTAGCTCCTTACTCTTCCATACCGCCTTGCGTTCCTCGGTGCTCCATACTTTAAATCTGCGCCAGTTCTCCTTTGCCATGGAAAGCGGGGTGAAAGATGCGTCTACTGCTACTACGTCCCGATGCATCCCACACTCGCTGTTAAGGAAATAATCCCTGAGACTGCACACCTCACGGTTGTGGAAGTCTTTGGCATTTAGAAAGCCGCGACCTCCACACTTCCGTGGGATGTACAGTCTCATAACAGACGAGCGTGGGTGTAGCATGCGGTGCGCAGTGAGCAGTACACGCACCCTTCGGTCCAGGGCATCCAGCTCAGTCTGAGTCCATCTTAGTATGCCAAAGGAGTATGTGAGCAAGGGCATCACCCAGGCGTTGAAGGCGCGCACCTTGTTGCCGCCCGACAAAAGACTATTAAGCACTTTTGTCAGGCGACAGAAGAAGCGATCCTTCACCGCCCGCTTTACGCCCTCACCCTCAATACCCAAAGACTGTGACATACCAAGATATTTATAGGTTTCTGCTTCGGAGAGAGATCTGAGGGACATTGTCTCAGAAAGTTGTAAATTTGACGAATTTACAACTTTCCCCCGCTGTACATGCATGACCGCACACTTATCTACACCAAATTCCATTCTGATGGCGCTACTGAAAGCTTCTGTTGTTTTCAGTAGCTCCAACAGGTCCTGTCTATTTGGTGCAAATAGCTTAAGGTCATCCATGTAGAGCAGATGAGAAATGGCCTCACCCCCTCTCCGCAGCTGGCAACCTAGCCCTGAATCCTTCAGCAGAGTGCTGAGTGGATTCAACGCTAGGCAGAACCATAAGGGACTAAGACTGTCACCCTGGAAGATACCCCGCTCAATCTTAATAGAATCCTGCGGACCAGAGGGGCCGTCTCCGCCTCCTGGTTGACGAAGGACTGTGGTCCACTGCCCCATGCAAGCACTTAAGAATGATCTTAAAGCTGCATTATTATTATTATTAAGGGTGGGTTGCACCAAACCATCTGTAATCGTAAGCGGTGTTCGTTAAAATCTGATTGTATGGGAAGTTTGACATGTTTCTATGGGATGACAGCTGCCGGCGCCATATTTGACGATGACCGGCCTGTGATCGTATGTTGGTGCAACCGACCCTTAGTCTTATTTTTGACATGTAACACTACATTTAATTAATGATATTTTGATTATTGTATTACTTTTAATTGATATAGATAGATTTTGACTTGTAAAAGTGCCCTTGAGGCCTATTTGCAGAATGTTTTGATTTTGATTTATGATTTTTTTTAAAACAAGTAGGTAGTTAGTGGGGGGTGATCCAGTGTATTACGGTCAGCAACTGATACCTACCCTTTTTGTACTATTACCAAACCGTCTGTAATCGTAAGCGGTGTTCGTTAAAATCTGATTGTATTCAAAGTTTGACAAGTTTCTATGGGATGACAGCTGCCAGCGCCATATTTGACGATGACCGGCCTGTGATCGTATGTTGGTGCAACCGAGCCTTATTTTGTGTCTTGTTTACGTTAATATTTATCTTGTCATGCTCTACATAGTTAGGCTATTTTAAGAAACCATGATAAAACGTAAAATTAGAGTCGCTTCGTTAAAATTGCCATCGTAACTGGCACAGTTTGATCAGGCCTGTTCTTTGTTAAACTATGACGGTGGCAAACGAGTATAAGGTCAGTCTGATGGTACGCTGACACCACAGTCTATGGACAATCACAAGCGCACTGACTTTTGGATATTAAGGTTCGTTGTATTGACAGGCAGAGACGAAGGCAGCGCAATGGGGGCTATCGCGTATGGATTCGCCGCTAAAGGCGCTAGTGTAGCGCGAGGTCTCCGAAATGTCAAATGTCACTCTTTGTGGTTGCGCTACGCGGGTTAGTATCTAATTGGAACAATATGGTGAGTGTTTTGCAATACCTGAGCTTGATTATGGCAAATATGAGTTACGGGTCAATGACTGTCAGTTCTTTGAGACAGTTTTGTCTTTCGGAAACTTATTTCCTCCTTTATTTCCTAACAAAACGGGACTGCGCTACAATGCGGGATGTTGGATATTTTTACGGTACGGTTTTAAGGTATTAAATATGATTTAAACGTAAACTTCGTTCTCATACCCGTAATAACCAATAAAAAAAATTGACAGCTGGATCTTACTCGACAGTGGCGCCAACTGGTGAGCACAAAACGATGGCCCTCATTGGGGTAGTACATCCGCCTTTCTCAAGACCGTAGCCATAGTGACAGCACTACTTATTCTTTAGGTATATGTTGTGTTGCTGGTGGTGAGGAAGGTCGCCAGAGCTCCCGAGGATGCGCTGTGTTAAGAGTGAGGGAAATGCATTAGAGATGGGTCGACTGTGGCTTTTGCCTAGGGATGTCGCTTCTGTCTTGAATAATCGATAATTTTGCTCCAAATTAAAATCGATTTTTGAAGAAATAATAATCGTTTTTTTTTTCCTATGGGGTCGGTTCCAGAGAGAATCTAGTAGGAGGGTCAAATAGCGAATAAAATATTAATTGTACACGTGATTAAGTCCCGTTTACTAATAATAGTCTCTAATTATTGTGTGGTATGACGCTATTTGTTCTCCGTATAAAATGATTGATACGTATACGTTAGAATTACGATTTGAAACGGGATATTTACCATGTATATTTGTATTTTTGAGTTCCCGATATTTCGGCACTGTTGCAAGCGCCATTATCAAGGATTAACTGACGTGCTGCGAGTTTTTGTTGTGGTCTACCCACACACCATAGCGATCTACCCTCTTCCTGGATCGCTTTTTTCGCACAGTGTCACCGTCACAAAGTCACCGTGGTAAATATCCCGTTTCAAATCGTAATTCTAATGTAAGCTTGAAATCTTAAATTAAAGGTTATTTTCATATGAATTATTGAATACAATTTTGATTCCCATTACTAATTACTAACTATAGGTACCATTCTCTCCAATATTTCTACGCCGATGTTGGCAGAATATGCTGAACTAACCCATTTACTAACCTATAATATTGTACCATATTCTTAGAAATAAATGATTGATTGATTGATTGATTCAAGAAAAAAAAATAAAAACATTTTAGGGTTTAAACGATTCTGAATAATCCATAGAATGTTTTTGATTTCGTTCGTCTGAAAGCTCTAAAAAGCTCACAAAAGCTGTAACTAGGTCAAATGCAAAGGCATCTTCAAAACATTTCTCCGTGCACCCGTTTGCTGACTTACCTTTCACTTGTATCAAACACTTTCACTCCACTAATACTCGTTATTTCATTAATTATACAATTATTTCGTTAATAATAAAAATGTTTTTTTTTGTATTCATTAATTGTTATATCACTTCTATATTCATAAAAAATATATTTTTGTGTTTTATGAAAACGGCCACTTTTAGTTATAAACTTTAAATATTCTATTATTTAAAAAAAACAAAAAAAAAAACACGGAAGCAAAAAAAATCTCGTTTATACGAATTAAATATGTATGTATTCAAATTACCGGTAAAATTAACTGCAATAGCGTTACCAAAAAAACGGAAAAAAATTTTTTTTTTTTTACGCGCGTGCCGTGTTGCCGGCTGCGTGTCTCGCTGACAACTACAGTTTCTCTAAACCAGTCGTAAAGCCGGTGGCACACTAGGTACCGACAAAATTATACAGTGCATTACCAACTTACAAATGCTGGCAGTCACAAGCCGCCATGATGGTTGATAAGCAAATTAGTGTGAAGGGAACTTGTTGTTTTATTTTTTGATTGTATTTTGTAAGTTTGTTTTTGAAGAAAAATTTAATAGCATGTTAGGGATAGAGAGTGTATTTTCTTTTTAGGCGCAGTTTGTTATGATTGACTTTAGATGTTAATTATGAATAGTTATGTCAATGTCGAAGGAAAGTGAAAACGGCAATGGATATTGGGTGAATATTGAATAACGCCTTGTTTACGGGTTTAAAAAAAGTAAAAGTTGTGATGAAAAACATGTTTTTAATTTTATGAGTGATTAAAGATATAATTAATTGAATTTTAACATGAATATTTATTTTGTCAGTTCGTAAAACTCTTTTCGGTAATGTTTTGAGGAAATATGGTGGAAATCAGGTGGACCGTAAGCTCATTTGCCAACGGCGTTGTATTAAAAAAAAATTAAGGCAGGCATCGAGTTAAAATAGTCGGTGGCAAACAAGCGTACGGCCCGTCTGATGGTAAGCGGTCACCGTAGCCTATGGACGCTTGCAACTCCTGGGGTGTCACATGCGCGTTGCCGATCCTTTAAAAATGTATACACTCCTTTCTTGAAGAACCCCACACTGCAGTCCCTTGTCCATTTGAATCGCATATTGCTTTATTTAACACTATGCTTTTGCACGCGACTTCGTCCGCGTAAACTGCCACTCCCTATTTCATACCCTCGAGGGATGTATTTTGGTATAAAAAGTATTTTTTTTTTAACTTGACTGTGGCTTTATAGGCCGGGCCCAATAAAGCGATAGGAGTACGTGGTTGGAGGAGAAAATCCAGGGCACCTCAGACACGACCAAGCGGGTGGTTTAAACACTGGAATACTCTGAGAGTTTGCGTATTTTTTGTGTTAATATACCAAGTTTAGTAACAGACATCTAACTTTTCTCAATTATAATATAACTAATATAAAACATGAGACAATAAAAACCAAAATTGGAAGGAAAAACTTCACCTTTCAAAACGTATTTTACTTATTTTATATTTATTGAAGTATTTTTACAATTTTAAATTTTTGTCAAAAACCCGCGTAACGATATCATGTGTTTCCATATGTAGAGGAAATTGCGTAGCACTATGAAAAGATTGGCAAGATTAGATTATATTCGATTTTTTATTTCCCAATATACAATTACAACACAAATTAATTAATTATTAGTATTTTTATTTAAGTGTTATACCTTTAATTTGCAATGTCATCTATAAATATACAATACAATACAATACAAATACTCTTTATTGCACACCACAATCAAAGGATACAGTACAGTACAAAAACACAATGAGAAGAGGCAAACAACAGGCGGTCTTATCGCTTAAGAGCGATTTCTTCTAGACAACCTTATATATTCCAGTCTTTATGCAGTTTTTTTTATCTCACTGGAGGGATTCACACAATTTTCTTAAAGGGTGAAGCCTCAGTGTGCCCCACGCCTAACAGCGGGCGAGGCTGCGCCCGCGCGTAATTTAATAGCTCCATTTCTTACTGAAGGCGACACTGCGTATAGCAACACTAGTTTTTGCCCGCGACTTCGTCCGAATCATCCTAGCCTTTCCCCGGTTGTGTCCTAAGGATCCCTGGGGTCCACGTTGACGTCTAATCCCAAGATTTGACGTAGGAACTATTTTTACGATATCATATGCCGAGTTCTACAAATTCGAGCGCACTAAATTCACTTATTTTACTAAACCACACAAACTAATTAACTTATGATACTGTAACACGATATTTGTAAACATAAAATCACTTTTAAAAGGTTTCATGACCTTATGAAGTACACTCAAATCCTTAGCGATTTTCGTAACGAGTCCTAGTCGCCTACAAAACGCCGATCGACCGATTCAATCGATTGTCGTGGCGCGGCTCGAGCTCGACTGATTTATATGGCCGTTTTTGTCGCATAATAGAAAGTATACAGGGTGTCCCACGGCTATGCCACATGGAGGGAAAGTACTTTGAATATTGTAGATGGAACATTTTACTGAATGAAGACATTATTTGAATTTAAAAAATAATTTAAACTGAATTCACAGATATTTAAATAATTTTGTGGTTGAACCGGGAATCGAACCCTTTACAATACCATTACCATTATCAATTGATTAATTTTGTATTAAAGATGTTAAAATTCATGGTCTTCCTTTTATTTCTGATACTATGTTATTTAGCAAAAAATAATCCATATGATGAAGCCTTTCGATTGCTATGATAAAGCTACAGGGTAATTATTTTTCTTGTGTAACGGGTTCGATTCCCGGTTCACGGTTTAATTATTATTTAAATATCTGTGAATGCAGTTTAAATTGTTTTAAAAATTAAAATAATCTCTTCTTTCAGTAAAATGTTCCATCTACAATATTCAAGGTACTTTCTCTCCATGTGGCATAGCCGTGGGACACCCTGTAGATATCTAGCAGAAAATACAATATTAAATGTAAATATTCGACTTATAGCTTAAAAATAGACAAAATTCGGTGATAGGGCAGATCTACAAAGGGGTAAAGGGCACATCTAATTTATTTATTTCTTAATTTTTTTGTTTCACGTCATAGATCCCGCTGGAAGCTGGAGGTCCCGGGTTCGAATCCCTGTCAGGGCATGTATTTGTGTGATGAACACGAATATTTGTTCTTGAGTCTTGGATGTTTTCTATGTATTTAAGTATCTATTTATCTATATAAGTATGTATATCGTCACTTGGTACCCATAGTACAAGCTTTGCTTAGTTTGGGGCTAGGTTGATTTGTGTAAGATTGTCCAAAGATATTTATTTATTTATTTTATTTAGATCCATACAATGTGTTGCGGAGTCATTGCAAACGCGCTCATTTTGAAATACAATAAATGGGTTACTCACGTCGTCTAGGTCGAGTATAGCTCGACATATTTCGGACCAACACGTGGCCCTTAAGGCAAGGCCATTCCAGTGAAAATGTCCTCCTCTAACACGCGTGAGTTTGCAATTAACCATCCCGCTCTCTACGGAAGCTCTGCGCGTAATTGCGTACATATTTAGTACATTTTTATTGATTTTTGAAACAATGGAATGCGGTTGCTTTTGGGACCGAACACATATTTTCTTTCAACTCTACTTGTTTTCAATTTGGACCTTATTTTTATTGTAATAGAGTCCGAAACTGCCTGACGTTCAAATTCCGTACAAACGGCAACTAGCGATTCCGTTAATGGACCTTATACGGTTGTAATAAGGTTCATGGGCGACTAACGATGTCGTAGACTGTACCGTTTTGCAAATAAAGCTTTAAACAACCGGTAATCTCGATAACGGTACCTGCAAAAAATGTCCCGCAACAGACTTTATTGACACGAGGTCTGTGTTTGTTCGTTGCTTCCAATTCAATTTTCTTGTTTCCAATTCAAATTCGGAATCAAAACCTAGGACCGCCGCTTGACAGCAGCATGCTTAAACCACTGAGCTACCGTATAGTACCGTCAAGGGACCAATATGTATACAATACATTTTTCACCTCACTAGCTCGGAAAGCCCTCGCTCTAGTGAGGTGAAAAGATTTGTGTTATACACAGCTGCAAAGTGGTTAAAATACACACATAAAATACACAATGCACCCTTGTATAACAAATAACTATTGATATTTACCGTTGCTTTTTTGTATAGGAAAACATAAAAAACTTGCACACATCTTCGAAAAAATTCAAAGTAGGTATGTGAGTCAAGTGAGTGGGCAACTTGACTGTTAGAAGTTGTCAAGCCGCCCGAAGGTGTACCTTGGCTTAACGATTGCTATCATAGACAGTGGCCGGGATCAACCGGCTTAACCTGCCTTCCGAAGCACGGGAGCGCTCAGTTAATAACCGCTCAAAATGATCACCCACGTTTCTTACCCTAGCATACCGCACGCGGTGCGCGGGCGCCACTGGGCCACGAATGCTCTCTGAATTTATATAAATAAATAATATAAATAAATATTAGAGGACAATGTTACACAAATCGAACTAGCACCACAGTAAGCTCAAGAAGGCTTGTGTTATGGGTACTAGACGACGATATATTTAATAGATATAAATACTTAAATACATAGAAAACATCCAAGACTCAGAAACAAATATTCAAGCTCATCACACAAATATTTGCCCTGACCGGGATTCGAACCCAGGACCGTCAGCTTCACAGGCAGGTGCACTACCCACTAGGCTAAACCGGTCGTCGTATAAATGTTTTATAAAACAAAGTAGACATAACCTTAAAGTAGTTCAACGAACTTGTTTTGACGGCCCGCTCCGATAATAAATAAACATGTCTTAATTAATGAAACTTAATTAATTATATGAGAAAGTAGGCCCGATCATTTTTAGGGTCCCGTACCCAGGCTGCTCATGGCTCTACTGTTCAATCTTTTACGGAATCTGTAGGTACCTATTACTATTTACTTAGCAATATAACAACAAATGATTGAAATGAAATAGAAGCAAGAAATGAAATCAAAATAAATAAAATCAAGAATAACCCAAGGACAACGACAAGTGCGAGTTTGACTCGCCCATCGAAGGTTCCGTCCAAATAAAAAAAATATTTTTTATGATTTAATTACAAATTTTGTTTAACTTTACTACTGACGATCATAAATTCGTATAGATTAAGCTAACTTTAATTTGGATATATTAACCTGCCCACGAGGCTGGCTACATTCCCCCGCTGGATCGCAATGCCTATCCTTTGGCAGAGGAATGAGCCAGCCCTGCGATCTGCGTTGGACTCCCGTAGTCTTTTATTTATATTTTTTATTAGATTGTGGGCGTCCGGACTCCGTGGCCCTAGGGTTTCGACAGCAAATGCCGCAAATATGTTACTTTACTTAGATTTATAGTGAGAATTATGTGAGCATTACAAATATATAGTTTTCTGATTTTTCCCTGTACTTGTAGTAATGTAGTTTTAAGTTGTTTTTTTTACAGCTTCAACGGTCTGTAGACCTGACTATATAGACGTTTTAATTTCAACCTCCACGCGTTCCCGAGATAAAGGGTTTTGACAGACAGACGGACAACAAATAAACATGATTTCTCGATATGTACTTCAACGATAATACGAAATTGTTCATGTGCGGGACCGACTTGCACTAGACCGGTTATTTTAGCTATTTCATAAAAAAACTAGCTTTTGCCCGCAACTTCGTCTGCGTAGAACTCGTTCATCGTCTTAGATTTCAATTGCTATTTATTTATATCAGACGCTTGCCTGTGCCTTTACCATGAATTTACATGACTGTACTCGCTAGCGACTGCATAAAAAATTATATGGGCTAAAAGTACAGCGCCTCTGGCGGTTACGCAATAGAACTAAGAATCGGCATACTAAATCGGTTACGCAGTCGCTAGTGAGTACGGTCATGCAAACTCATGGTAAAGGCACTGGTCATCGCTTCTGCCATTCAAACTTCTGTTAAAACTCTTACAATGGGACCAACCACATCTATACAAAAGGTCTTCAATCAATTGGGAACCATTAGGAGTGGTCCATATTATATATTATATTATATATTAGACTTATTATATACCAGTGGCGGTGCGTCAAAATTTTTCTTAGGGAAGCCGGAATTAATTTTCCTTTCTTATTCGTCATGAGCCGTAGTAAAAGAACTGTAATGGCTGAAAATTAGGTAAGCCGGTGGGAATCGAGTTGTATGGACGCTCCGCTACTGTTATATACTTAAAGATAGGAAAGTTGTCGGTTTATGTCGGTGTCGATTCCAGCTGGCGCCAGTAGCATGACACGGTGGTCAGCAGGAAGTAGCTAAGCGCACAAATGAGTATTCAGTACTTTACATTAAATGAGTATTTCTGTGACATCGATCCATTTATGCACTCCCTTGATATTCTAAAAGAACGTACGAGATCCAATTGTTATTGATCAATAATACTTAGTGTTCTACCCACTTACTTTCCTACTCGCTAAGACGCTGTTGTATATTTTTGCTTAATGTTTGTATTTATGAACGTCCAGGTCTGTTTTTATACATATTTGTAACTTACCTCTATCTTTTTATGTATGACTGTATGTGTTCTGAACAATAAATAAATAAATAAATTTACGTAAATCTACATATTTCGTCATACTGACATGCAAATATAATTGAGTCATGTGTATCGCATCCACAAATTATTACGTATATAATACTAAATCAATATTGTCAATGTCAATTAAGAGTAGGATATTTATTTATTTATCTACACCGGTACTTCTATCTGTCAATAATATGGTCCCGCAAACGAATATAAAAGCATGTCTTATGTAATTTCTAAAAGCCCATAAGCCCAGCAGTAGGACACTCAAATAGGTAAAAAAAAATTGGTTGACACTTCGAATATGCCTTTATTTTCGAGTTTTACATATGGATAAACCTTATTTACTACATTTGTAATTAAAATCCTGCTTTTCGCGGTTTATTAAAAGCAATATGTACTAAAGCGCCATCTAGCCAAGTCATGTGGGACTAGCTAGTATGAGTGAAAGGCTATAGAAAGATTTGATGGAAAGTCGTTTTTCGTGTCAAATGGTTCATAGATGGCGCGTTAGTTAAAGCAAGGATATTCCAGTGCAAATGACCCCCTCTAACACGCGTGAGTTTGCAATTAACCATCCCGCTCTCTACGGAAACTGCGCGTAATTTCGTAAATATTTAGTATATTTTTAATTGACTTTAGGAACTTTTATGAAAATTCTGTCCGGTTATTGCATTAGAACAATTAAAAAAAGAAAAGAGCGTATTCCCTTCTGAAAGGCCGGCAACGCACTTGCGACTTCTCTGGTGTTGCAGGTGTTTATGGGCGACGGTAATTGCTTACCATCAGGCGATCTGTCTGCTCGTTTGCCCCCTATAACATAAAAACAAAAAAAAAGCTGTACTTTTTGTAAAGAAAAAACATCACTGTCGTTGATAACTATGAAATCTGAAGCGATAAAGTTTGTTTTTACGATGACATTTAGGATTTTTTGACAAGGCATTTTTCAATGTTTTTATAGGTTATTTCATTTCTTTGTTTCTTTTTCGGTCCACATTTTTTGTCATTTTTCGACAAATCTCTGAATGGGCCTTGCCTTGATACACTTAATTACCAGCAACCCGCCTGGCGGGCGCTCTGCTCGTAGCCATATACCACGCGTTTCCCCGTATGTAGAGGAAATTATGTAGCGCTACGAAAAACTTGGCAGCGAAAGTGTTAATGGGGAGATTAGCTTATTTTATTACCCACGTGTGGCGGGAAAGAGAGTAATGGTTTTTGAGTGAATGTTGCTACACTTGATGTTTAGAACATCCTTAGTTTTGTCAGAAATATAATAAATTTTTCAAGAGGACAGTTGGCTTTTTTAACGAACAAACGAGTAGCCTTCCAGAGGTGAAGAGTGAGAGGCAGCTCTAACAGCTTCCTAGCGGCTAGAGGAGAGAGGCTGGACAACCCACTCTACCGCCATTGGATGTTATTGCATGTTCCCAATTACCAAGAATAAAAACTAAAAACGGGGACGTCCACCGCGCGATCGCGGCAACACTGACACATATAGTCCCTATGCGTCCCAGTACCGCCGCACACCGGGTAGTCAGTCCGACCCAGGTCGGGCCTAGCTGAGTTTCTTGCTGGACTCTTCTCAATCGAATTGCGAATGGACTACTCGTATTTCGGACTGTGTTTTCGAAAAAACTGTAGTGTAATGTGCGTGTACACCTATAACAGATTACCTCAACAAATCAAAGAAAGCCCAAATTGTAAATTTAATAAGATCCTGTATAAATGGCTCCTTGAACATAGATTTTATAAATTAAACGATTTTTTGATAGACAGTAATAATAACTAAATGTATTAACTTGACTTAAGATGAACCTGACTAACAATTATATATAATAATTTTATGCAATGAAATAATATATTGAAATATACTAAAGAACAGTGCATGACAACTAAACTTAAGATGTAATTTATGTACCTAATTGAATACCCAGTCGCATAAACTGTTAATATTTTGCATGCCATATGTAATGGCTGATTAAGGAGATACTGAATGTTTTGTATTAAGATCATGACAACCCTTTTTCTTGCAAAATAAACTATTTGTATTTGTTATTTTGTAGTTATTTCTAATTAGAAGTCAGTTAAAACAGCTGGTAAATCCCCCAACACACGGAAAGCAAACAAGTAATTGCGAACCAATCATATCATTACGTAAACAATCCGCCATTTTCACCGAAACGTCAGTTAATTATTGACGCGAGATCACGCGATACGAGACACGCTAGTATTGATTAAATAATAGTCAATATTGTTAATAGCTGTCATAAATTATATAATTAATATATAATGTAATATAATACGTAATTGATATGTTCAAGTTTAGGTAACTGCTTAAAACACAAGTATTCTCACAATTAGAATTACGATTTGAAACGGGATATTTACCATGTATATTTGTATTTTTGAGTTCCCGGCCGGCCGGTAAATATCCCGTTTCAAATCGTAATTCTAATGTAAATGACCATGTAAGCTTGAAATCTTATAATTATTCTCACAATGCAATGCAATACAGATTTATAATAAATTAGGTAGGTTAGGTTGATGCAAAAAATGCCTGCATTAGGTATATATAGTATTTTATGCAATAGTTGTATATAAGAGGGTTCAAAAAAGGCGAGTGGCGTGTGTAACAATTTGAGGCGAAGCCGAAAATTGTTAATAAAGACACCATGAGCCTTTTTTGACCTACTTATACAACGATGCATACATTACTTTTTCTACGAATATTGTTTTAAAAAATGACACCTCGCCGAGTTTCTTACGCAGGTTCTTTCGGGACAGAGGTTTGTTTTATGAACCGGTGGTAGTTTTTTGACATTCATAAGTGCATGTAACATGCCTAAATTGAAGAATAAATGATTTCATTTCATTTCATTTCTACTCTAGTTATTCTACACAAAGCAGTAAGAAAACTCAAGGCTCTGTCGTAATTCGGCGATCATGCACTGATTAGGGGCCGCACGTCCTAGGCACACACTCACGGACCCGGACGACGTAATCACAGCGTCCATCGAAAGATAGAACGCTGCGCTTATGGCGTCCAGCTCAGACACGACGCGTACACTTAGGCATTCCCGCCGGCGTCCACCGTGCGATCGCGATATCACAGACACATATAGTCCCTATTCGTCCCAGTACCGCCGCATACCGGGTAGAGTCAGTCCGACCCAGGTCGGGCCTAGCTGAGTTTCTTGCTGGACTCTTCTCAGTTAGGCTAGGTTTAGTGAGCCAGGTACAAAACTCGCACTCACACTTCAAATTCGGTTCAATCCGCTCAACCAATCTCGCTTAGAGTATTCCAGTGTTCAAAACCACCCGCGTGGTCGTGTCGGAGGTTTCCCCTGGATCTTCCACAAGCTTCTCTCCTACCGCGCACTCCTATCACTTTATTGAGCCCGGCCTATAAAGCGACATTCAGGTTAAAAAAAAACCACTGGTAAACTTTGTGCAGGTAAGAGTAGAGTAGACTTGAGGAAAAGGCCCAGTAGAACTAATTTCATATTCCTATAAACAAACATGATAAGCAAATGTTTTCACACAATTATGGCTAACGAGGACACCGCGCCACCAATTTTCTCAGTTTTCTAAAACTTGCGGTCAAATAATAAAACCTTATCCAAATACGCGCACGAATTACATAAACCCGCCGCGTCACACACAATTTTATGTAACTAGTTACGGAGATAGTGGGGAAGCGACAGACGGGCAGTCCGCGCCGAACGACCAACAGCGCCGCACGCTCGCTTGCTTTTAAAAAAATGAAAACAAGATTGTAAAAAAAAACAATAGATGTACAACTAAACATGTACATTTCTCACTAGCCACAAGGATTTTAAAAAAACAGTGCGTATTGTAAAATGAAAGTGAAATCTTCGGTGCAGTGACCGTCTCAATATGTTGTGTGAAAAATGGAAAGTGATTCTCATACTCGCTACGTCAGTGGTCGCTGCCGAGTCTAACCGCGCACTCAGTCTAGTCCGTGACCCTTACAGACCCATATTCATCCCTAAATACAAACCCCGACGGTCCAGAGTCCTATTCCTTGACGAACATGAGGCGTACCAGCCAGTTGGTCGCGGCGAAATAGATTTGACGTTAGAAAAAGTAAATTCTAAAATCAAATTTGATGATGCGAGCGATTACGACTTCACATCCCCTGAAGGGACTGATGCTACTAAAATAGCTGACTTATCTGGTAACGAAAGGTTCTATGAGCCGAGGATACGTCCATACTATCCTCTATACCAGGGCAGATTCGGGAGATACGCTCCCAACTTCAACTTCGAACCAGCGTTACCTTACCAACCATTTCCTCCAGCAGTTCGCAACAGTTTCTACGCCAACAATGGTTGGAAAGCTAGGAGTCCGCGCGTAGTATTCCCATACAGTGATGTGAACTCCGTACAGACGAATTCCCATGCGGGACCAGGGTTTAACGACAATGTTGTGTTTCGTGACAGTTTGAACGATGTTGGGGAGAACGAGTTGGCGTTGCAGGACGATAATAGCGCAGATGCGTTCGCGGAAAGAGGTAAGTACAGGAGAACACAATTAATATGGCGCGCGTCAAAGCTCTTAAGTAGTTGACTGAGAGACTATAATTGCTTTATCCACATGCTTTAAGCGCTTATTACACCATCCTGAATTCAGAATCCTGACTGAGCTAGGAAGCAGATTCAGGAACGTGTAATCGCATTCAGGAAGCAAGGATCCTAAAAGCTTCCTTCCTATCCCCTCCCTCGCAACCTAGTTACGACGGCTGATTGAGGATAGTGTAATAACTGCTTTATTACTTGGGTCGTGCTATAACCGTTTTCTGGACGTAATATGCATTCAAGTGGATAAATCTCATTATCACTAATATAAAGCCCGACCAGAATAATATGATTCCTTCGCCATGTTGCGGAATTTAATTGGAACTATTTTAGAATATAATAGAATAGAATAGAACCAAATTTATTGCACACCAAAATAACAACACATTACAATTTAAAACTTAATACCTAGAAACTAGCTTAAAAATACCTACATACATCAGCAGGCGAATCACGTAACTTTATGTACTAACGGTAGATAGATTTTACCTACTGTCAATTTACAGATGTATGAGATGACAATTAAAATTTGACATTAAAATCTATCTAACGGTAGTACAAAAGTTACGTGATTACCCCGCAGGTGAACTAAGTAAAGAGCAGGAGTGCTGCTATAGTGGCCGCAATTGGACACCACTCAGCATAATGCTGTGACATTTTACAATGCCGCAGCGCTGGTCTTCCGTGGAGCCCATGGCTGAAAGATAGCTCAGAACAGCAGAAAGTGAATTCAATCCACGCAATAATTTTAATCCACGGATCTATTTTAATCAGGTTGTCACTGCTGTCAGTGTCACTGTGGTAGTTTAGGTTAAGTGTTGAATCCTAATAATATTATAAACGTGAAAGTTTGTGCGGATGGATTTACGTTCCGCTTAATCTCAAACTACTGAACGGATCTCTATGAAACTTTCCAGTATTGTAGCTTAGACATCAAAATAGGACATAGGCTACCTTTTATACGCGGGTAACACCGCAGGGCGCTGCTAGTAATATAATAAACGTGAATGTTTGTGCGGATTGATGTACGATCCGCTTAATCTCAAAAACTACTGAACGGATCTCTATGAAACTTTCCAGTATTGTAGCTTAGACATCAGAATAGGATATAGGCTACCTTTTATCCGCGGCTAACACCGCAGGGCGCTGCTAGTATTAAATAATCACTGACATACAAGGCCCAAAACGGTTCATTGTCAAGAGCGGAACATTATTAACAACGTATATAATAAAATAAAAAACAAAAATGATTAGGAAATAGAACAATTTCGCTAAAACATTTGAATTAACATCAGAACCAGGGATCGGATACCGGTATTTTCTGCATAGAAAAATACCGGTATTATTGCGGTCACCGGTTCATTATTTCGTTTTTAATGGGACAATCTAATAATACGACGCTGTTACCTAAATACATGATTCAGCCTTACGTAAAGAGCAAAAAATAATCCAAAATATTAGGCTAATCCAGGGTTTTTTAAAAATACCGGTATCGGTCCCTGATCAGAACTGACAGGTAAACAAGTCAAAATGTCATTATTCCGACTATACTGACGTTACTGTCTTTATTTTTCAATTTTTTTTTGAACCAGACTGTGGCTTTATAGGCCGGGCCCAATAAAGCGATAGGAGTGCGCGGTTGGAGAGTAGCCTGGGGAAAATCCAACGTAACTGACCTGTTGACATATAAATGAGAATTAGAACGCCCTCTTGATAATGGCTATATATTTCTGATCGTGCTTTACCTACGTACAAGTTTTTAACGGGATAGCAAAGGAATATTGTTGGAGAGATTCTAGTATATTCGTTTCATTTAGGTATGTCGTAATAAGATAACAAAGATGAATCCCAAAGGCATTGTTGTGTACAGTCAAGGGCACCAATATGTAAACATTTTTTCACCTTGTTTCATTGAAATAAGGTCCAAAAATGTATACATATTTATGCCCTTGACTGTACACTAATAAATAAAACCCATAAACCTTTAGAACTTAATAGAATAGAATAGAAGCTAATTTATTTCAGTATAAAAACACAGTAATACAATATATATGACAGAAAACAATGGAATGAAATGGAATAATAGTACATTACTTACCAAGGGCGGTAAAACAAAGAATGTCTCAGATCGCAGGTATTTGACGCCCGAGCCGAAGGCAGGGGCGATAATTATGCGATCTGAGGCTTTCTTAATTACCGCCCGTGGTGAGTTCAAAATTTTATGTTACCCTCTGGCTAGGAAGTGGGATTTTCCGCGCGCGGAGCGTGCGGTAATTGCCACTTTATGGCCAGGTGTGACATAAAACTTATTATCTAACCTGTACACTGACCGTTACACTGAAAAAGGTGAACACTCAGCATAATGCCAGGTACTACTGGAGTACCCGACGCTGGTTTCCGTGGACACCTGGTATTTAATACTGGCGCTAACAAATTGTAACGATATGCTACGAAGCGGGAATGAAGCAAGTAAAACTAATAATAACAACACAAAAGCAAATCGAGCTATACAGCAATATTAACGTTAGTCTTTCAATTGATTATATTTCGATGATAAAACTATATGAGAGTGAGAAGGGGGGATTCCTCGTTCCTACCACTACCCGACGCAAATGTCCCTAGTATACTGGCGGAGTTCCCTCGTTGTATGGCCAGGAATATCCCTGATAAAGAATATTTTTTGCACCAAGTAGTGACGGCCGGTTTAGCCTAATGGGTAGTGCACCTCCCTGTGAAGCTGACGGTCCTGGGTTCGAATCCCGGTCAGGGCAAATATTTGTGTGATGAGCATGACTATTTGTTTCTGAGTCTTGGATGTTTTCTATATATTTATGTATTTATATCTATTAAATATATCGTCGTCTAGTACCCATAACACAAGCCTTCTTGAGCTTACTGTGGGGCTAGTTCGATTTGTGTAAGATTGCCCTCTAATATTTATTATTTATTTATTTATTTTATTTAAGTACACACCAGAACGGGGAATTTCAGAAGAAAATACCCCATTATGGCGAAATTTTAATCAATTTCACCATTATGGGGTAACAAACATGCTCAGAAATCTATAAAATGCTGTGCTCTTCATCATCCTAATTGATAATGATGCTGCCTTTTCGCGCATTATTGCTGAAAACCTATCGGTGCATGTCTCAGCAAATATCGTGAAGGCTCTGCATAATCAATGATATAAATATTGCTGCAATACAGCGTTACATAACTGGAGCGGAGAAATGTTCCTTTCACTCCTGAACCAAGAGTAAGGGCGATAAATGAGGCTGATAGGTGTGGGTCTGTGAATAAATGCTTCTTTCTTGCTTTGATGCTTTCCTTGTTACTGCCCTTCTCTCAGATAGCAGGTATATTCAGGCGGGGACGTCCACCGCGCGATCGCTACAACACTGACACATATAATCCCTATTCGTCCGCCCGCCGCACACCTGGTAGAGTCAGTCCGACCCAGTTCGGGCCTAGCTGAGTTTCTAGTTGGAGTCTTCTCAACTAGGCTAGGCAGTAGCTCGATTCCACTCACACCTCAGATTCGGTGGAAATCGCGCAACCTCACTGGAGCGCAAACAGAATATTCAGGAAACAGAAAACAGGACTCTTCTCAGCTAGGCCAGGTTTAGTGAACCAGCGACAAAACTCCCTGTAGCTCGATTCTACTCACACCTCAGATTCGGTTGAAACCGCTCAACCAATCTCACTGGAGCGCAAACCTTAGAGTATACCAGTGTTCCAAACCACATGCGTGGTTGTGTCGGAGGTTTTCCCCTGGATTTTTCGCAGACTACTCTCCAACCGCGCACTATAGGGCCACAGTCAGGTTGCAAAAAGGGCTATATATTATTTTGAGCCTTTATATCCGCGGTGTAGGTACAAAATACAGAAACTTAGGACTAAAATATGTATATAAAAATTGATACATTTTTTTTTTTTTAAATTTATTTACCAAAAAGTTAGATACAGTTTTACATTAACAAACGTTCGCCAAACACAACGTTTATTCAAATAAGGGGTTCACCGAGGCGTGGTACCAAAGATGATGGCAGCATTGCATGGCCTATGGTGTATCGTTTTGCTATTCCACTGCCAGGAAGTGAGGTTTTACTGAAGATGGTCAAAAACAATCATGAATTATTGGTATATTGGTAATCTAATCCGTGATTAAGAGCATTATAAGTTTTAAAATGTTTTGATTTCAAATCATCAGTGTCCATGATCGGCTTTGGCTCCGTATGGCAAAATTCGACCAATCACGAGGCATCACAATTTATAGTATATTCTGCAACTGGTGTATAAGAAGGATATAAAAAGGCGAGTGGTGTGGGTTGCGATTTGAGCCTTGGCGAACATCGCAAGTAAAGACACTACGAGCCTTTTTATACTAGTTATACACCGTTGCATACAATACCGATTTCAAATTATGACAAAAGTATTGATGATACTAATAAAGTGATTAAAGGATACGATGACTTTATAAAAGTTCTAAATAGTGACATAGCCATTTCCTGATTTTATTGTGCTTAGTAGAGTTTAAGCGGAAAAAAGCCGTTTTTAGTATAAAAAGGGTCATTACACATAAATCTGGAGAATGACCATTTGGGAGGCTGAAACGCGCCGTGGCCTTACTATATTGCATATACAGTCAGCCAAGCAATTGGTGAACTTTTCGATTGTATTATAGAAAGCGAACGGGAAGAGGTGGGGTTCTTCAAGAAAGGAGTGTATAAATGACGAGCATGTGACACCCCAGGAGTTGGCCAGGTTGGATCAGGCGGACCGTACGCTTGTTTGCCACCGACGTGGTATTAAAAAGAGGCGGTTGAAACGCTATTATCCTATGTCAAAATTTGAAAAAAAAGCCGGAAATTGTACGGAAACATGAGCCCGTCTTAAACACACACCTCCATAACATAACAACTTTCAGAGGTTCGAGGAGAGTTCGGAGCTTAGCTAAGCGTCACGTAATCGTGATTGGATGCGGCTGCAACTTGTCCGACCACTACACCTGTCGTAGTTGGAACGCCAACTACGTCTAATGTCGTCAGTAACAATAATTACTTTTCTTATGTCTCACTTAAAGCGGCGCCCTTATGAGTTAAAAAACGCTCGTCTATTTAGGCCATTTTCTGTTTGAATTGACACGTATCTTGACATTTTCTCAGTGTTACTATCTAGAACAGGACTATTGCGACCCAATATCTACATTTTAAACGCATTTTTTGGATATTTCATTAAGAAATATCGTTTCAAACATCACTCTAAAACGGCTTTTTTTCACTTAAATTCTGCTACGCACAATAAAATCAAGAAATGGCCATGTCACTATCTAAAAGTTTTATAAAGTCATCGTATTTTTTAATCATTTTATTGGTATTATCAATACTTTTATCACAATTTGAAATCAAACCATTTTAAAACTTATAAGGCCTCGTAAGTGCACACAAAGCTGTATTTTATTTTCTTTGCATTTATTATCTTCGAATACTATTGTAATCCAAATCACTTTTGAATCCCCGCAATGATTACGTTTCCCTATTGTGTCATCGTATGTCATTAAGTTTCGAATGTCATTTTAAAATCATTAATCCTACGAACGAAATGTAATAGCTGCATAAGCTGTTTTGTAATACTAAATCGACGTTCAAAAGCAAAAAATCATCTCAATTCGATTGTAATCTGCTTAGGGTTCCGTACAAAGAAGGTAAAATAGGAACCCTTATGGTATGTCCCTGTGTCGGTCTGTTTATACAATATCTATTTTACAGAAGACCGTAGCCTCTTAGGTTCGGTTTTATAAAGATACGGAATGACGTTGGTGCCTTGGAGTATGGCTCGGCCCCTTGTCTGATGCTACTTGTGTAGATACCCTGGCGCCGTCCCATATTCTAGGCACCAAAGTTGATGCTGGTGCAGCTGCATCCTCAGCTGAAAACCTCAAGCGCCGCAAATATGCCACTCTCGGCAGTAGTTACATGTTTACGGCGTTTGGGGTTGAGACTCTGGGGCCATGGGGTCCAAGTGCTCGTCGCCTCTATAAGGACATTGCAAGGCGCCTTATAGAGGCTTCCGGTGACCAGAGGGCTGGCCACTATTTCGCCCAGCGGACTAGCATAGCTATCCAGCGTGGCAATGCGGCCAGCCTTCTGGGAACCCTACCGAGCACCGAAGACTTAGGGCATTTTTTTTATTTATAATGCTTTATATTATTGTGTTGTTTGTTTTTTGCTCGTTTTTTGTTGTGTATTAATAAAACCTTTTTATAAAGATCCGTTAGACCTTATGTCTGTTTGTTATGTCAAAAAATGTACCGAGTTACTGAAATTTGATCTGACATTTGATCTAACGGATCTTTATAAAACCCGGCCTTAGAGTAACCCAGTGTTTCAACCGCCCGCGTGGTCGTGTCGGAGGTTTCTCCTGTGCGTTTACCATGAGTTTAGATGACCGTACTCGCTAGCGACTGCGTAAAAAATTGTATGGGCAAAAAGTACAGCGCCTCTGGCGGTTACGCAATAGAACTAAGAATCGGCATACTAAATCGTTTACGCAGTCGTTAGCGAGTACGGTCATGCAAACTCATGGGAAAGGTACTGCATTGTCCCCAGGCCACTCTCCAACCGCGCACTCCTGCCGCTTTATTTGGCCCGGCCTGTAAAGCCACAGAGTCAAGTTAAGGAAAAAACCTGTAGTCATTAAGTCATGAAGTAAGGATACTGGAGCCGGCATGACAGACACACAAAGATGTGCGAAAGAGATGTAAGCATAGACAATAACGAGTGGGCACGAGATACAAAGTGTCATCTTTTGCCCCTCATTGCGTATAAGGCTTCTATTATTTGTTATACAGCACTACTAATTATGAGATGTCGAATAGAGCTAATGAAAGTATCAGTCTTCTGATACATCTTAATTTAGTCAGCTTATAATAACTCCGTCCCTTTTGGGCATTCGCTAATCCTTCTTCTCCTCTTTGAGATGTCAGAATCCTTATGAGATGTCAGAATCCTGCTAATGAAAGTATCAGTCTTCTGATACATCTCAATTTAGTCAGCTTATAATAACTCCGTCCCTTTTGGGCATTCGCTAATCCTTCTTCTCCTCTTATGAGATGTCAGAATCCTTATGAGATGTCAGAATCCTGCTAATGAAAGTATCAGTCTTCTGATACATCTCAATTTATTCAGCTTATAATAACTCCGTCCCTTTTAGGCATTCGCTAATCCTTCTTCTTCTCTTATGAGATGTCAGAATCCTGCTAATGAAAGTATCAGTCTTCTGATACATCTCAATTTAGTCAGCTTATAATAACTCCGTCCCTTTTAGGCATTCGCTAACCCTTCTTCTTCTCTTATGAGATGTCAGAATCCTGCTAATGAAAGTATCAGTCTTCTGATACATCTAAATTTATTCAGCTTATAATAACTCCGTCCCTTTTGGGCATTCGCTAATCCTTCTTCTCCTCTTATGAGATGTCAGAATTAGGGAATGCAATCCCGATCCCGCGAGATCCCGATCTCGCGAGATCTCGGGTAATTTTTCGGGATCAATCCCGACGCATCATATGACGAGATCCCGTTCGAGATTGACGGGATTGGGATACTATTAATACCCTTTGTTTTTTAAGGAGTCATTTTCAAAATCACTCGTCTTAGGTAACTACTTCCTAATTCCTTTGAAATATGTTTATTATTTTGATTACCTAATTTACCTATGTTAATTTCCTTAAAACCTGATAATTATTTTTGGTTGGTAAGATTAAAGAATAAAGGTTTTTATTTTCTTTCGAGTAATATGTTATTTTACTTAACCTCACTATCACAAACAAGCAGTTATTAGCTTTTTTAGTCATCCAAATTTATTATTTTTTTAAAACTAGACGGGATCCCGAAAATTCCGGGATCCCGCGGGATTGATATTTCTAATCCCGCGGGATCTCGAATTTGCAATCTCGAGTCGGGATTGCATTCCCTAGTGGCGACCATTTTAGCATATATTAGTTGTATTTTAATTTTCCTTTGTTTTATTATTATTTTAATATTGTATATGCTAAATAAACATGTTTTCTTTCTTCTTTCTTTCTTTCTTAAGTTAATGTTCAAAAACCTTACATAACCTTGTAAAGTTGTAACTACAAAACAATACAAATCTCATGGTGACTTCACGCCTCTGAATTTCCATACAATAGGTAAAAGTGCAGCCAAACGCTTTCACAAACATCGTAACTTTGTATAGGACTGCAAACAACTTACGACCTTTTCAAAGCATTTACGTACTACACTCCTAAAGACAAATGTTGTAGGAATGTATGCATTGCATAGTCGGTTAAGGTCTTCTTGTTTTGACATGTTTACGTTCAGTTAGGCAACACACTTTCCAATTTAGTGAATGCTATACTTCAAAATACTATATTGTTGGTCAAAAACAGCTCGTCATTTTCTGCAACGATAAAGCTGTACGTCATCTCCGTCGTATGAAAATGAATAGAATAGAATAGAATAGAAAAACATTTATTGATAAACCAAATATGCAGCACCACATGAAAATATTTAAACAAATAGATCAAAGTAAAAAAGTAACACATTTTCAATTATAAAACAGACAAAAAGAACTTATACCTATTTGGTGCTGTTATGGTGGCTACAAAAGGACACCACTTAGCATAATATGCTGTGGCATACATATACCACAGCGCTGGTCTTCCGTGGGGCCCGGGGCTGGAAAGATAGCTCAGAACAGACACACTAGTGACGAGCATATTATGATTGTGTAACAAGTAAGTAGACACTATCATTTTACCAGTTATACAATTACAATGTTTAAGCTTTAGGACAGGGGATGGGAACGATTTAAAAAAGAAAAGGGTAGGTGTATAAAAAATAGGATTATGGTATAACGATATTTTTATATGAGTAAGTATTAAAACAAAATCTTATAAAACACACTACGGACACAGCAAAATGACTTATTATATCATCATCGTCCTTTTCAGGGTTCCGTACCCAAAGGGTAAACCATGACTATTATTAAGACTTCGCTGTCCGTCTGTCTGGCACCAGGCTGTATCTCATGAATCGTGATAGTTAGTGGAAATTTTCACATGTATTTCTGTTGCGGCTATAACAACAAATACTAAAAAACGGCATGCATTTTGTACTTTACTTATCTAATAATAATATTAGAAGATACGTAGTATATGTAGCCTATGGACGTTTGTCTTGAGGATTCGAACAGCGAATCCTCGAGAGCTTTAGCCACGGGCTTTTCACTCGGTTAATTTTTGTGCCTTTACCATGAGTTTACATGACCGTACTCGCTAGCGACAGCGTAAAAATTTGTATGGGCCAAAGTACAGCGCCTCTGGCGGTTACGCAATGGAACTAAGAATCGGCATATTAAAGGCACTGATTGGCTAAGTATGTCGACTAGTTATCGAATTGTAGTACTGTTGTTGTGTTACTCAGTCAAATTTACAAATAGTCAAAACTTAATCGGGGCCTACGACTACAGTCACCAACAAAAGTAATTACGCATATGTAGAATTCAGAAGTCTTTATTGCAATGGAATAAGAGCTTTTGACTAGAGATGGGCCGACTATGGATTTTGCCTTTTTATAGGGGATTGACGAGAAACATCATCCCGTTCTGTATTCGTTTTTATTGTCAGTAACTCTTAGAGACCATATACATCTCTAACAATATTATATTAGTCTTAATTATGACACTCAGAGGACATGCACATCTCTAAGGAGGTTAGAATAGTAACTATTAATTATATTTGTACGCTCAGAGCCCATGTACATCTCTGGGATATTAT
Source organism: Epiblema foenella (assembly GCA_963556455.1). Taxonomy (NCBI): domain Eukaryota; kingdom Metazoa; phylum Arthropoda; class Insecta; order Lepidoptera; family Tortricidae; genus Epiblema; species Epiblema foenella. Next base: position 9,924,332 of record OY747120.1, on the reverse strand, counting down.
ATGAATTCATTATACTCTTTGTGTAATCACACTGAGAACTTATACATCTCTAACTTACTGATGACTGTTGTAATATTCGTAAAGATAACTTTGCAAGTTTATTTTCACTGTCAGTATGACATTAATTTTGTTATATTTGTAATCTCGAAATTATTATTCTTTCTTGAACTGTAATTTCCATTCTGACATGAAAAATGTATTTTTATAGTCAAACTTTCTTAAATTGTAAATTAATATTTGACATGTAAAAGTGCCCTTGTGGCCTATTTGCAGAATAAATGTTTAATTTTTTTTTGCTGACTAGCCGACTAATGGGTGCTGAGGTGATGGACTAGTCGGTATATTCTTCGTAATTTGTTTAAATTATTTTATGTTCAAAATAAAATATTCTATTCCTAAGATGATTATTTGCTGTTTTTTAGAAAAATACTTAAAAATATGAAACTAGATGTAAATATTGGTAGTTTTTAGGGTTCCGTAGCCAAAATGGCATAAACGGAACCCTTATAGTTTCGTCATGTCTGTCCGTTCGTCCGTATGTCACAGCCGATTTACTAGGAAACTATAAACACTATAATTATGAAATATAGTAAGAAGGTGTATTCCATGAACCGCTACATAAGAGAGTGATGTGAAATTATAAAAGGGGGGGGGGGGGGGGTGGGGGTATACTCCATACATGTAGCCGGTGGATGAAAAATAAAATTTCAACGCACATAGTCGTGTGGGGTGTGGGGTATCCATCAAGGTCAAGACTGCTTCTGACGACCGGTTTAGCCTAGTGGGTAGTGCACCTGCCTGTGAAGCTGACGGTCCTGGGTTCGAATCCCGGTCAGGGCAAATATTTGTGTGACGAGCATGAATATTTGTTTCTGAGTCTTGGCTGTTTTCTATGTATTTAAGTATATATTTATCTATATAAGTATATATCGTCGCCTAGTACCCATAGTACAAGCTTTGCTTAGTTTGGGACTAGGTCGATTTGTGTAAGATTGTCCACAAATATTTATTTATTTATTTAAATTTACTGCCATTTCTCATTCTCATCTTTAATTTGCCAGACTCTACTTGTTAATTCGCACAAAAAATAGCCGAACTATCAATTGATAAGAACTTAAATGGTCCAACATTGGGTGTTTGCCCTAGTGACGATTGGAACGTGAATGAGATGAACTGAGACCGGTGGCGCTACCGTGAACAGCAAACGGAAGTTTTCCCTCTCTGTCGCACTTGCAAGGTTGCATATAAGTGAGACAGAGGCCCCTCGGGCCCCGGAAACGAGACCAAACGGCGACCCCGAAATCGGAACAAAACTTATCGATCGAGATTACGCCGCGTTACGTCACCGTATTGGAGGCGCTTGCGCAACTTAGAAAGTGTAAGGCACGGGGTGGGTTCTGGGTCAAATGGTGCTCGTAAAAGAATAGGTATTCCTTATGTGGATAAGCTTAACATACTCACTGTACCCTGTCTTTATATTTTAGTTATCTTACAAATACAAATACAAAAAGGTTTATTTCTCAAAATTTTACAATGTTCAATCTATAGTAAGTATGGGTATTAAAAATAAGACGTTGAAAAATCGGTGTGAGCACAGCGCTAAGCTGGTTTTAAGCCCGCCCGTAGTCAGTGAGTTGGGTTCACACTAAATAAGGGTTATAAAATTAAATTAATTACAATAACAGTATAATTAATTAAAGTAGGTTGTATGCTATATATAGCATAAGTAAGTTGAAATTTATGAAATCACGTAACAGTTTGCAGTTTAAAATTATTATCATTATTATTATTATCTTGACGGATCTTGTGAGACATCGCAGTCATTTTGAATCGGATGAGGAATTGCAAGTGAGATTAAGTTCTAGAACAAAAAATCTACCGCCACCTGTAGCTCCGCCACTAGCTGTTGTAGCACACACAGCTAGGTTTCAAGCAGTAAAACTATTCAATAGACTGCCTAATGAGTTACTTGGTCGAAATTCCTCTTATTCGAACCAAACGCTTTGCATCATCTTTTATAATGCGCACTTCTAAGGTTTGGAATTCTCTGCCGGCGTTTGTGTTTCCGAGCTCATATAACCTAGACCTTTTTAAGGCACGAGTGAATAGGCACCTTCTGGGTGAGCTCGCTTCATCGTCGGCCTCATCTTTGCCCCCTGGCTAGATGCTGGCCAAGAGCGATCCCATTTTTAATAATAAAAAAAAATAGTTCAAAAGTATTAGATGTCATGAGAAATTTAAAAGTAATTTAAAACTATACTTATTAGAAAAATCCCATTACAGTATGGAGGAATTTTTAGGTTAAGGAATGTGGATATCAATTAATATTAATTTATAGTTAATTTGCCTTTGACATTATCTTATTAGCATAGTTTTATAGTTAGGTTCCTTTTGACATTATCTTTGTTAAATTATTATGTTCACAAACACTAGACCTAATACTAGATAAAATAAGAATTAATTAAGTAAATTGTTTTTAATGTTCAAACACAATGTATTTTTGTTTATGAATAAATGAATTGAATTGAATATTTAGGTCGGGTTTTATTAAGATCCGTTAGGCCAAATGTCAGATCAAATTTCAGTAAGTTAGTACATTTATTTATTTATTTTATTTGACACACCAACAAGATACTAAGCTAATACATTAATAAGAATATAAAAAAAGCTGGAGGTCCCGGGTTCGAATCCCGGTCAGGGCACGTATTTGTGTGATGAACACGAATATTTGTTCCTGAGTCTTGGATGTTTTCTATGTATTTAAGTATCTATTTATCTATTTAAGTATGTATATCGTCACTTGGTACCCATAGTACAAGCTTTGCTTAGTTTGGGACTAGGTTGATTTGTGTAAGATTGTCCAAAAAAAAAAACATATATTAAAAAATATTAAATTAATAAAGTTAGATGACGCAAGTCCTGCCTGTATCTCAATAACAGGCGTGCAACACTATACCAGGTCAGTATAATAATAAGCAAGAGTACAATTTAAGTTTCCCATCAGCAAAATTACAATTAATGCGTTATTTAGATTATGAAATTAGAAAGAAAAGAGAATTTTTTCACATAAGAAGCCGACATAAGGTCTAACGGTTCTTTATAAAACCGAACCTTAGTAGGTCACGCCAGTATAAATACATATACAATTTTCGTAAAAATTCAACCCCTGCCGAGGTTTTCCCGAGGGACTACAGTAGTTCTTCAAGAAAGGAGTGTATACATTTTTAAAGGGTCTGAAACGTGCATGTGACACCCCAGGAATTGCAAGCGTCTATAGGCTACGATGACAGCTTACCATCAGGCGGGCCGTGCGCTTGTTTGCCACAGACGTGGTATAAAAAAAAATTCAATCCTGTATATTTTTTGACATTAAATTTCAAAAAATATACAGGGTTGTTTTTAAATGGCAACTTGAGGGAAAGTACTCTAAGTAATGGAAATTATACCAAATTTCACTCAAAGGAAACATTCATCTGTTTTTGAATAGAAAAATAACTGTGTTTAATTATTTATTAAAATTCGTAAAAGAATACGTAAAAAGGCGAAACCAACGTACAGCTTTCAACTCTATGCAAATTATTTTTTATACATTACCCTCGTGGCGCCCACGCGCCTTTTGATAAACCAAAATAAGCATGGCGGCTCCAGCCCAGCACTTTTTTCAACTAACCTTCAATTACTGCCCACGCGCCTTTCAGAAGGCCATATTAATAAACTCTGTAAATCTAGTAATTGAGGCCCAGTGGCCTTTGTAAAGATCAAAAGGTAGACAAATAATTGAATTTAAAAACACATGCTAATATAATCATAATTATACCCTGAAAGTTTCACTTCAAACATACGCAAATTCACAAATACAAATTTCAACTCAAAATCTTGGGCGGATATGACTGTAACTATTATGTCCTATAAGAAGGACAGTCAGGTCATAGTTAAAGAGGAGTCAAAAAATCTTTGGGCGCCACGAGGTTACAATAATGATGAATTTGTGGGTTCTGTCTACCGCATTAGGGAAAATAATGATCATACATAAGTATGAGTGAGGCAAACATACTGTTCGTTCGAAAACTAAATACCCTTTTAATTTGAATACACGCGACATACCTACACGCAATCTTAGTTCACTGTTACATTTCCTTCAAGTTTTATAAAACTCTGTTTGCATGGAAATAAGATTGATAATCGATCGACAATTGTTCCAACACTAGTCAAGTTTTACGAATATCGCTGCAATTTAAATGAGAGCTTAACACTATAACGCAAAGTCGAAAATAGATTGGTTGACGAGTGGTAACTTTTTTATTTTGTTGTTATAAAGTTGACAGTGAATCTTCCGCTTTTTTATCGTAATTTTTTTTTCACACGTAATATTTTACGTTCTTTATTCTCGCTACATTCTAGTTACAATCAAACAGTCAATTACAAAAAAGTTTACACCGGCTTCTACAATCAATGTGTTTTAGGCCGGGTTTTATAAAGATCCGTTAGACCAAATGTCAGATCAAATTTCAGTAACTCAGTACATTTTTTGACATAACAAACCGACATAAGGTCTAACGGATCTTTATAAAACCGAGCCTTAATCATTTTTTTTTCAAGAAGGAAGATACAGATATACAGTGTTTTGATGCTTTTAGGAGCTTAGTTAATATCTATTTATTTGACGACCGGTTTAGCCTAGTGGGTAGTGCACCTGCCTGTGAAGCTGACGGTCCTGGGTTCGAATCCCGGTCAGGGCAAATATTTGTGTGACGAGCATGAATATTTGTTTCTGAGTCTTGGATGTTTTCTATGTATTTAAGTATTTATATCTATTAAATATATCGTCGTCTAGTACCCATAATACAAGCCTTCTTGAGCTTACTGTGGGGCTAGTTCGATTTGTGTAAGATTATCCTCTAATATTTATTATTTATTTATTATTATTATCTACTTACTTGCTTTTGGCAACTCCGGTTGGCAGTCGTCATTCTTATTATAACGGAATAGAGTTCAACACAAAATTCAAATTAAGCGAGTGGATAAGACGAAAATACTGAAGTTTGAGCTTACAGTGTGAAGAAATAATGTAGAATTACACAAAAAATACTGTGGACTGAAAAAAAACCTAGCAAAATATTGAAAAAGCCTTGGCAACACTGTCAAAAAATCCTAAATATCTTCGTGAAAATGAACTTTCATGCTGCAGATTTCGTAATTATTAACGACAGTTATATGTTGTTTTTACAAACAGGATAGCTTTTTTATTGTTCTAATACAATAACCGGACAGATTTGTCATAAGACGATTCTCAATATGATTTGAGACGTTAGTGCCGTTAATGAAGCATGAGTCTTCTGGTAGATGTCGCTGTACGCCTCCCTTAAGGCGTTTGTATAAAAAATAGTTTACGTTAGCAGCGGTACTGCTTAATACGAAGGAACGGTTGATGAATTTGGAACTGGGTAGCGGTTGCACCTATAGCTCAGTTGACTAGAGCGACTGGCCGCGACTGCCGCGAGTGCCGGGAGGTCGCAGGTTCGAATCCTGCTCGGTGCCTAATTTTTATAATTTTTCCTTCATTCTAAATTTGTCATAAGTGATCCAGTGTTCCGATAATCAATTACATTTTAATTGAACCAGACAACCTGCGCCTGCGGTATTTCCGGACCGATATGACCTTCAAGCCTTCAAGAAAAGCGTATTCCCTTCTGAAAGGCCGGCAACGCACTTGCGACTCCTCTTGTGTTGCAGGTGTTTATGGGCGACGGTAATTGCTTACCATGAGGCGATCCGTCTGCTCGTTTCCCCCTATAACATAACGTAATTTGCCTTTATCGAATTCGAATGTCTCGCTATCAAAACGAGATGTCTAATAAGCCCAAAACCTGATTAGATCTCGATTAATTATGTAATTATTAAACAATAGTATTTATAATACTACAAAGTCCACTTTCGTTTCTATATAGCCTTCTTAAAGGTCGTAAGTACCTTTAAAATCTTATGAAGATACGTTCTTACGTTACTGTAGTATAATGTTTCTCACTGTTTTGTGCGACAGTGAAACTAGGTTTTCACCCGACTCCGCTCGCTCCCACGTCTTTAGAAATTATTGAGCATTGTTTGAGTTTTTTTTTTGATAATCTTTTTCCCTGTGAGTGTATGAAAGTTTGAACTTTATTTGTATGTGTTATGGATATTATGTTTCAAGTGTGAAATGCCATTGTGGTGTTAACATTGTTTTGTAATTATGGTTGAAAATCACGTAGTTTATTATTTACTATCTTTTGCCTGCGACTTGGTCCGCGTAAACATCCACTCCCTATTTTATCCCTTCGAGGGTCGATTTTCGGGATAAAAAATATCTTATATTTTAATCCAGGCTATAAACTCGTTGTATACCAAGTTTCATCGTAATCCGTTCAGCCGTTTTTGCGTGATTGAGTAACAAACATCCAAACATCTATGCGTACCCATTTATAATATTAGTAGGAAGTAAAATTGAAGACGTTTCGTGGTTATTTATTATTTATTGAAGACACGTTTGCTTGTTATCGCGAATCACTAATATTTATCATATTTTGCCAGTGAATTCATACATCCAAACACTGTTCTTAGTGAAAATCGTGTGAATAATCAATTCGATAATCTTGGAGTTTATCGTGTACAGACATACAGACGGACGCTGGGTATTTAATTTTAAAAACATGTCTTTTGCCAAACATGGTCGACAATTGAGCAACAGTTTAAAGATCATTTAGATGGTTGGTGGTCCAAAACTGTGCGTTTCTCAAGGAATTTCCTGCCTCGCACAACCAAACTATGGAATGAACTGTTGCCTGCGGTATTTCCGGACCGATATGACCTTCAAACCTTCAAGAAAAGAGCGTATTCCCTTCTGAAAGGCCGGCAACGCACTTGCGACTCCTCTCTTACCATCAGGCGATCCGTCTGCTCGTTTGCCCCCTATAACATAAAAAAAAAATCACTATTACAGCTCCTTTAGATTATGTGGCTGACTACGTTGTATAATGTTATTCGTGACATAGCCACTCTTTACCGAATGACAAAAAATATTCGTTAAAATTTAGGTTTAAAGACATTTATTCTCATATAAGATCTACAATCACTTCCATGAGAACATGGTTATAGACAAATACATGTATTCGACTTGGTTGTTGTCACCGCAAGAATGCAAAATCATATGTAAGGTAGACAACACATATGTACAGTAATATAAAGTTATAAAAAAAAATTAAAACATAATAATAATAACAGGAATTAAGTCATGCAAAATATTGAAACAATACAGGTAGGTAGTGTACTAATTATAGACAAGCTTATTCACCCATTCAGCTCATAAAATAACTTATAATAATAATTTGAATTTGAACTTGAATGCAATCCAAGATTTGGAGTAGATAGTAATTTTTAGAGGCGACTGTCATATGATCTTCAAACCCAAGAGGGAAACTAGACCTTATTTAGAATTAAGCTTGTCAGAGCGCAGCTTGACTTTTTTAACGTGCTCAAGCTCTAACTTGGCTTAACGACTGCTGTCATGTTCAGGGATGTGTGCGGAGGTGCGTGTTGCCTGTTTTTATGCGAGCATGCGCGGGCGAGCCGCATCCCTGGTGCGCCGGGTGCGGGACAGTCCCAATACCATTCTGAGAATGATAGCGGACAAGCCTGACTGTGCTATCATGTTACACTGTGCGGGGCTGCATTCTTCCGCCAGTGTAATCAATTGGTAGCACTATGTGTGCATTAATATAGTTGCATTATGTATATAATTTCTATGTGTCAATGTTACACGAAATAAATGATTTCAATTCAATTCAATTCATAGACAGGCGTGCCATGTCACCAGCTGTTACTGAAATGTGTTGAATTGAGCCTCTTATTTTCAATGCCCTCAAAGCCTTGACTGTCTGGTCATGGTTCAAGGTAGGTCATTTTATTCATTTATTTTCATTCGAGTCGGTGCATCAGTTTTCTGATTTGAATCAGTGTTTATTGTTTTTATTCATGTTTTTACTTTTATATTGATTTAAAGCCAGGTTTTTACAACGTAATGTGTTGTTATTAGTAAAGTTAGTATTACGGAAAGGGGACCACCAGATTGAGAGTCGCGTGTCTTAAAAGCTATTTTACCTTTCAAACAATAAGGTTCCAAATCCAATAACATGTTTATAGAAATTCGGTCAACAAAAAGAATTATAACTTTACAGCGGCTGTCAAAAATCATTATGTAAAAAAACTCAAACATTTTCCACCGAAACCTATCCTCATGCGAGTCATCCATTTAACATAGTTACATCTATATGTCAAAGTTGTGTAACTATTACGACATTCATGTAAGATTGAATAATAGGTCGTGGGTTCGATTCTGACAATAACAAATATTGGTTGTGTAACAATGTTGTACGACTTTCGAAGATTATTTAGTGAAAACATAATGAATGATTATCATATATGTAGATTCTTAGGAATGGGGTTGGCAACTGTCAAATTGATTTTGACAGTTGTTCATAGAAAAAAGGTCCTAGCTATAGGAGCGCCGTCTATTGGGAGGAACCCATCTGTCAAAATAAGCCTTGTAAATTGGGACCTAGCTATGAGAGCGCCACCTACAATTAGCTTTCACCGGCCAACCCCATTTGAAGACCATTTTATCCTAGTTGGTACTGTGACTATGTAGCTGAAGGTCTCCCATTCGAATCTCTGGGCATATCTGGAGCAGGCACGCTGGACTGGGGAAGTATATTAGTATACATTACGATACTACTTACTCTTTAGGAATGTTGTGAACTCTTGAATCTATTAGTTATTGGTAGACGCGGTACGCGGTTAAGATGAAAGAAGGCCGTGATTCTATTTGACAAAAGGGGATATACCTTAGATATCGCTTTTGTGCCATGTCATTCAGATTTTGAAGAATGGAGATTTGAAAATCGGGAATACCGCTTCGATATACATATTATAACGTCTAATTCAGTTTAACACTGTTTCTTGTGGTGACTCGCCGGATCTTACTCGGGATCGCTACGACACAGACACATATAGTCCCTATTCGTCTCGGTACTGCCGCATACCGGGTAGAGTCCGTCCGACCCAGGTCGGGCCTCAGCTAGACCCAGACTATTATTAATGGACTCTTCTCATCTAGGCTAGGTTTAGTGAACAAGCGACAAAGCTCTCTGTAGCTCGATTCCACTCACTCAGATTCGGTTGAAGGCGCTCAACCTGCCCCATTGAAGCGCACTCTTAGAGTCCGCGTGGTCGTGTCGGAGCTTTTCCCTGGATTTTCCCCAGGCTACTCTCCAACCACGCACTCCTATCGGGTGACTTTATTAGGGAGACTGCCTGTAAAGTCAGGTTAAAAAAAACCAGCCAAGTGCGTGTCGGATCACGGACAATGAAGGATCCGTACCAACACCTACTAGTCCACATTTAAAACCATTATCCAATACAATGAATTTATAAAGGTCGTATATCTTTATGTAGCACTCATGGCAGTTACGTCTTTTTATTTGGGCAAGACAGTTTTTCAGCGAAAACTCATAAATCGTAAAACGTATCTTGCTCAAACTAAAAATCATTGAAAGTATTCATTAATTCACACCACCTCAATTTTTTAATGAATTTTAATCTTCACAGTTTGGAAATTCGAGGAGGGGAGATAACCTTTTTATGACTTTGTCAAAGCTAACATCTCACCAATGGTTGACTTAAATGGAAAAGATTTCTAGAAACCTCCATATCATTTTTAAAGGCCTATCCATGCATACCCCACACAACTATGTGTGCTGAATTTCTTTTTAATCCACCGTTACATGTATGGAGTGCCCCCCTAAATTAATATTTTTTTGTAGTTTCACACAACTTTTACATAGCGGTTCATAGAATACACCTTCACCACACACCTACCAAATTTCATAATTATAGAGATTATAAAATACGATTATTTAAATACGTATATATTTATAATATGTATTTATTATAAGTTATAGTTGTTATATATTTATTTAGTTCTGGTTTTAGCTATAAGTTTCCTTATTGAAAAGTTTTAGTACACTGTGTAAGTTTGTCTATCTCATTCTCTCACTCTACACTCAATCCCTCAAAGGTTAGCTGGAAGAGATCCCTCATAGGGATAAGTTCGCCTTTGTACTCTAATCTTATGTGACATGTATATTGTTTTAACCTGTTATTGTGTACAATAAAGTGCTTACATACATACATTATAGTCTCCGAGTAAATCGGCTGTGACATACGGATGGAAGGAGGTGACGAAACTATAAGGGTTCCGTAATTGCCATTTTGGCTACGGAGAAAATTTTGGCCCCATAAGTAAGAATAAAACACCACTAGTCGATCTCGCCCCGCCATGCCAGGAAGTCACCTTACATAACATAACACACATTATTTTAAATAAACCATCTTAACGAGAGGTGACGACCCTATTACTCAAACAGCACCTTAAAATCTAGCACGCAGAGTTCATATTTACGTTACGTAACTACCCGCGTCAGAACCAACCGAATGTAGACAGTTATTACCAGTGGTTAAGGTTGTTTTTGATTAACCACTGGCTACCATGTAATAGTGTTAAGTAACTGTTCGGTTCCGTATTAAGAGATAGTGTTTTGTGTTTTTACTTCCGAAGTTTTTGGGTCAATGTATTGTGGCTATATCAATATTGCCTACTTAGAAACTGGTTAGCTGTTTATTTTGAGGTGACGAACAAGCATACGGACGAAATTTTAAAGCAAACAGTATTACGGTTTCAAAGGAATTTCCTCCCACGGACGCTCCGGTTGTGGAATGAGCTCCCTGTCGAGGTTTTCCCGAGGGACTACAGTATGGGGTTTTTCAAGAAACTCTATCAAATCTGTCACTACTCTTCGAAACCTCGTATCTAAGTACTGAAACGATGCTGTTATGCGAGCTTTACTTTATCTATTTGTTACTTAGTGACTTTTTTTTAAATTTATTTTCATAAAGGTACATAATGTTTCCAATTTCAATTTGACTCGCCAAACTGACAAGACACCTATGTTTCACAAATAAAGATTCTGATTCAGATTCTGACAACCTAAAACTCGATATCAATTACAACACAGTGGGAAGCTTAAAGCTCCAGGGTTGATGAACTTTACTGCAGCTCACGAAAGCTCGGGTTGCGACACGTGTTTACATATTTACGACGCGTATTGTGAAACAGCTTGGACGCGGTTACTATGGGAATCTATTAGTTATTTGAAGGCGTGGTGCGCGGTTGAGATGAAAGAGGGCCGCGACTCTATTTGACAAACGGGGATATGCCTTGGATATCGCTTGTGTATTTAAACCGCTGAACCGTTTTAGATGAAATTTTGCATGGAGATAATTTGAGTCCCTGTGAAGGGAAGGACATATTTTCTATCGGAAATTATGCTTTAAGACAGTGCAGGGAAAATTGTATGGAAGAGCAATAACTATGTAAGCGCCTGAAATAAAATATTGGCAATTAAATTCAAACGCAATGAACGAGTTATATTCGGACAAAGTCGCGGGTAAAATCTAATATCAAATAAAACACTGGCCAAGTGCGAGTCGGACTCCGTACCATTATCTATAAAAACGACAAAAAATTACTTTTGTTGTATGGGAGCCCTTTAAATATTTATTTTATTCAATTTTTTACTCTTCGTAGTTATAGCGGCAACAGAAATACATCATCTGTGAAAATTTCAACTGTCTAACTATCACGGTTCTTGAGATACAGCCTGGTGACAGACGGACAGCGGAGTCTTTGTAATAGGGTCCCGTTGTAAGTTAAATTTAATGAATATTTTTGTAAATTATAATTTGACATGTAATATGAACCGTGTTATTAATAAAATGAATATTAATACAAATACAAACATTTATTCTGCAAATAGGCCACAAGGGCACTTTTACATGTCAAAATATTAATTTACAATTTCAGAAAGTCTGACTATAATAAGTAATACATTTTTCATGTCAAAATATTAATTTACAGTTCAAGAAGGAATAATAATTTCGGGTTTACAATTATAACAAAATTAATGTCATTTAGTGAAGATAAACTTGCAAAGTTATCTATTACAAATATTACAACATCAGTAAAGTTAGAGATGTATAAGGCCTCAAGATTAAACAAGGAGTATAATGAAATTAATATAATATCCCAGAGATGTATGTACATGGTCTCTGAGCGTCAAAATTAAAATTAATTTAATATTGTTAGAGATGTATATGGTCTCGAAGTCACTGATAATACACAACAGGATGATGTCTCTCGTCAATCCCCTTTAAAAAGACACTAGTATTAACGTAGTCACTATGTCCTAGCAAGCATGAACAGACCGGACTCCACAAACAGCACCCGATCACGAGTATGACGCGTATCTCAGCCATCGCCTCCCTAATATGAATACACAGCCATCAAAAAGTACCAATCCCACAATATTAAGCAATCTTAAATGATATACGACAGAGCTTAAATTACTTAAACATAACGGTCCTATAAGCATTAACATACGAATACATGTTTATGTAAATCAGTATGTGAGTCGCTGCATGTCGTTTTATGGGAATGTAGGAATGTAGGCTGTAGTGTTTGTTTTGACCGAGTGAGCGAGGCGAGCGTAGCGTATCTGTTTTAGAATGGTCAGATATGTTTATCGTATGATTGGCTGTTCTCTCTGTAATATGAAAGAAAGAAAGAAATTTAAAATTATTGCCACACAACACAAATACTTACATTAGCTAAGTTTCTGCCCGACTAAACTACAAACCTATTGCAGAAAACCGTTTCTAAATCGGTCAAGCCGTTTCGAAGATATTGATGTGCACACACAAACAAACAAACAAACGAACAAACGAACAAACAAACAACTTCTCACCCTAAACGCATATACCTTCTCCGTTCCGTCGTGGGTAAAAAGAAATAGGTGCCTTATATATATATATCGCATTTATTAATCGATTCTCTTGATATATAGATTCGGTTTGATAATGAGGTATATTTATTTACATATCTCAACTTGTGCAATACGAGAGGTAGGGCACAGCAAAATGACATCTTGCTCGAATTTGGAGCAGCCCAACTGGGGAAGTACCTCCACCGTGCAGAAGACCACAGCCATAATAACATTATCTACTATACAAGTATGTAGTGTTGTGTTCCTGGAGGTGAGCAAGGTTGCCAGAGCTCCCGAGGATGCACTGTGTTGAGAGCGAGGGACCTAAATGTGTTCCTTCTGCTGTCAACACAGTGCATCCTCAAATCTTATAAAGGGTCGACAACGCGCACGTGACTCCTTCGGAGTTGCGGGCGTCTATAGGCTGCGGTGGCCGCTTACCATCAGCCACCGGCGTTGTATAAAAAAAAACTTTTTGTAACTTGTGCAATAAATTAGAGAAGTATGTATAAATGTCGGACGTAATGCCATAAGGCATTCTCTACCAGTCAACCATTGGGCTAAACAAGAACATTCGGTGCAGGCAAGTTTGCTATATATCAACTCGATTACAAAATACATACAATATACACATATCATTTGTTATATACTTATATACATATGTATAACTTAATTGACGACCGCTTTAGCCTAGTTGGTAGTGACCCTGCCTTCGATGCTGGAGGTCCCGGGTTCGAATCCCGGTCAGGGCATTTATTTGTGTGATGAACACGAATATTTGTTCCTGAGTCTTGGATGATTTCTATGTATTTAAGTATCTATTTATCTATATAAGTATGTATATCGTCACTTGGTACCCATAGTACAAGCTTTGCTTAGTTTGGGACTAGGTTGATTTGTGTGATTGTCCAAAAAATATTTACTTATATGTATTTTTATCAGTTCAGTTTTAATGTAAGTGTATGTACACTCATACAATAGACATCAACGAACAGTATTCGTAAAGTAACAATAAATCCACTCCTGCGCAGCGCAGCATTAGCGCGTTGAGATCTTTCGTATAGCTTTATAGAAGACATCAACGAGATCTTTCATAAGATCATTTAGATAAAGTAACCCTAATGTTGTCTAAGGGACCACTCCAAATTCGTATCGTGCCGTCCCTTTCAATCTCATGTTAATCACTATATGAGTGAGAGGGACGGCACGATACGAAGTTCGGAGTGGTCCCTTAGACGACATTAGGGTTACTTTATCTAAATGATCTTATGAAAGATCTCGTTGATGTCTTCTATAATAATGAGAATAAAAAAACACGTTTTGGTACCATATTCTGTCAAATAAAGACATTTTCATTTTTCTTCAAATTTTCGTGTTTATCACACATCATATGTTGCAAAGTACATTGTTGTTGAGGCCAGGAAGAAGGAAATTGTAAGCCTGCAATTGGCAATGCGGCCCATTTTAATACTTTTCTGAAATTTAATAAACATAACCCTGAAAGAAAGTTACACGGTGATTATTATCACAATACTGGTTTGTCAATATTATAGTGGTATTGAAAAACGTACGAATTTTACTTCAATATTCATTAATACACCATCAATACGTACTCGTATTGTGATTTGAGTGTATCGTGTGATAATAATCACCGAATAACCGACACCAATGGTTTTCCGTTTTTTTTAAACAAAATCAAAACAAAACAAATAATGTACCTATTTTTCTACCGTATTTCGCATTTGAATCGGCTTAATACGATTTGTGCCCTATCTTGTATTTAATATAATTTCAGGACTATAAGGAATTTATAAACGCTTACAAGTCCGGAAAAGGGCCCACTTTATAAGTCTATTTCAACTTTTAAGATATTTATAATGGCCCGTTGAAATTTTTTTTTATTTTTTTTATTGGGAAACAAACAGCTTAAAAATTATACATAATATAAAAATTGATCAACTGATACATGTGCCAAAACAGTTTCCACTAATGAAATAACAACAAAATTAGCTGAAAGGGTACCTAAAATACAATTGAAGTGCAAGTGTAAGTTTAAAGGTGCAAAATGTATAAAGAAGAAAAAAAAAGTAATATTAATGAGGTTAATCAACAAAAGGAAAACAATAACAGATCCTTTACAAATACAATAACATGCAGAGATTTAATACTAGTTGTAACAGAATACCATTCAACACTACATTTGTATTAAAACACTATTATATTTGTTACTGGGTGTTAATCTTCAGTGAGGCAACGAATTTACCAATTTTCGTACAAAATAAATCTTGCTCAAACTATTTTGTGTTGTATGTTGAAATGCCAGTTACGCCAATAATACTCCTATAATAGAATTATATTAATCCAAACACCCCTGTAAAATGTATGTAACGTTTCAGAGGCGCCATTTTTGAGTAAATAATATTGCAAGCGTGACCGTAAAGTATGTAAAATGAAGTAATACTAGAATTATACGGCATAAGCATTACACATTGAGTAACATAGCAACAGTCGATTTCACTGCGCCCGCGCCGGCTCGTCCCCTCTCGCTCTAGTCATTGACTCGGGTTTTCCGATCAGGAAACCTATAGTCACTATAGCCGAGTGGTAAATCATGCGACTCTCTATCTGGAGAGCGTAGGTTCGAACCCCGGCTAGTACTCTGTGTTTTTCAAAAAGCAACCGCTTTAGCCTAGTTGGTACATAGTGTTCCGAATAAGACGGAAACTATTGCCGTCTCGCTCTCTCTCTCATGGCGTCGAGCCATCAGTGGAAATCAAAATCAAAACATTTATTCTGCAAATAGGCCTCAAGGGCACTTTTACAAGTCAAAATCTATCTATATCAAATAAAAATAATACAATAATCAAAGTATCATTAACTAAATGTAGTGTTACATGACAAAAATATGACTAAGAAATTAATAACAATCGAGATTTGTTAGAGATGTATAAGGTCTCTAAGCGTCAAGATAAAAGGTAATAAGGTAGGTAAACTAATCATAATAAAATATTGTGAGATATATATCTAAGTGTCAACATGAAAATAATAAAATCTAATAAATAAATATCCTCAGAGATGTATAAGGTCTCTGAGCGTCAGTCTAAAAATGAAATCAAATGAGAACAGAGCGAAGTCTCTCATCATGTCAATTCCACTGAATACTAGTACGAAGTTACTAGTCCTTGCATGTTCCGATGTATTTGATCAGTGGATAATGCACATATATTTGATGGCGGATACCTATTCGAGTGAAATGATTATGCAGTCGTCGTTACGTTCACGGATCGTAGTCGCGATAGTCATTGTAACAATTACAATAATTTGAACATTTTGAGATAATTGTATGATATTAAGCGTGAAAGTGAGGTAGGGTCTACAGAACATGGCTGTGTTATTTAAGGCAAGGCCATTCCATTGCAAATGACCCCCTCTAACACGCGTGAGTTTACAACGGGGGCTATCGCGTATAAATTCGCCGCTAGAGGCGCTAGAGTAGCGCGAGGTCTCCGAAATGTCAAATGTCACTATTTGTGGTTGCGCTACGCGTGTTAATATATAATTGGAACAATATGGTGAGTATTTTGCGATACCTGAGCTTGATTATGGCAAATATGAGTTACGGGTCAATGACTGTCAGGTCTTTGAGACAGTTTTGTCTTTCGGAAATTTATTTCCTCCTTTATTTCCTAACAAAACGGGACTGCGCTACAATGCGGGATTTTGGATATTTTTACGGTACTGTTTTAAGGTATTAAACATGATTTAAACGTAAACTTCGTTCTCATGCCCATAATAGCCAATAAAAAAATTTGTCAGCTGGACCTTACACGATAGTGGCGCCAACTGGTGAGCACAGAAACGATAGCCCTCATTAACCATCCCGCTCTCTACGGAAGCTCTGCGGGTAATTTCGTAAATATTTAGTACATTTTAAAAGACTTTTGGAATAAAGGGTCATATGAAAAATCTATCCGGTTATTTTGGAACAATAATAAATAAGCTATCCTTTTTGTAAAAAAAATATATCACTGCCGTTGGTAATTACGATATCTGTAGCATCGAAGTTTATTTTTACGACGATATTTAGGATTTCTTGACAGTCTTGTTCGGTTATCTTGTTTCTTTTTCAGTCTACAGTAATTTGTGTGTATTGTAACATTATTTCTTCACACTGGAAGCTAACTATATATAACTATGTATTTTCGACAGATTTATGAATGGGTCTTGCCTTAAGAAACAAACTATCATTTAATATTTAACAACTCCTTAGAACATAGCCTGGAAAACATTTTCAATTATTATTTATAAACAACATGTTATTAAAATATAATTATAGGGATAAGTAAAAAAAAATAAACTTTTTTTTTTTATTCTTCAATTTAGGCATGTTACATGCACTTATGAATGTCAAGAAACTACCACCGGTTCATAAAATAAACCTATGCCTCGAGAAGAACCGGCGTAAGAAACTCGGCGAGGTGTCATTTTTCAAAACAATATACTATGTATATAAAATAACAGTATAAATAGTACAAAATTCAAATGGTACCTATAGTATAAACATACATACATATTTTTTAATACTAAGGACAAAATATTTCTGTGTTAAGATTACTTGTGCGGGACGCTATCACTGCCAAACAAACTGTTTATTACATACGTATTACATCGATTTCATATTCTTAACTACTAACCTTAACATTAAAGATTTGAGTTAAGGTGCCGCTTAATAAATAGTGACGCAAAAAATTAAATTAGGTACATATAGGTTTAGGTATGTGCAGTATTTTAACATTTCTCTCTTAAAGATATTGCGAAGTTGTTTACTAATATCATTACTTATATCCGTTAGGAGTTCAGTCGGAGAGCTATTCAATATACTTGGGAGGATACTAGACCAGAGACCAGACCCTTTGTTCGTAGTCATTATTAGTCCTTGGTGATTCATGGACAGGTAGATTTGCTAAGTTACGTAAGGTGCTCGATCTTGTTTTCACTTTTAGTTTAGATATATCGTTGCTATATTGGGTGACAATAGCTAGATCCTTGTTATCAAATACAGACAACACCCTGCAGTAATTGAATAAGTTTTCGTAGTTGGGTCATACGCGGATATAGGTTCGCGTCACATACTAAAAGTTAAGGGCTACAAAGCTTAATTTTGGATTGGACCAGTAACCCGCATAAACAGTGTCTCCGTTTCTATAAATTCCTGTAATAAAAACATAGCTAACATGCACATAAGCCTTTAACTACTGACCACGGGAGGGGCAACTTTTGTTTTTTCAACTAAGTATGACCCAGTTATCTCTGTACTTATACCTAAGTTTTAAGTTTGTTATACTTAAGTACATAGAAAACATCCAAGAGTCAGGAACAAATATTCGTGTTCATCACACAAATAAATGCTCTGACCGGGATTCGAACCGAGGACCACAAGCCTCGTAGGGCTGTGGCCCAGCGGCGCACGCGTACCGTGTGCGGTATGCGAGGTTAAGCAACGTCGGCCCAGGTCGGTTCTTTGATGGGTGACCGCTTTGAGTGGTTACTAATTGAGCGATCCCGTAATTTAGAAGGCACGTTAAGCCTATGATCCCGGCTGTCTATGGCAGCAGTCGTTAAGCCTTCGGGCGGCTTGAGAACTTCTAACAGCCAAGTTGCCCACTCACTTGACGCACCACGTCAGTAGGGAGTACCCACCGCTACCCTACACGTGACGTGGTGGTGCTAAAAGTGCAACAAAACTGGCAACAGTACTGTCTTCTCGAAGATCTCACGGTTCGAAATAATTGCCATACGATAAATTTGTCGGGCAAATGTTAGCAATCCAATTATTGTCTCCTAGACGTAGTGTTACGACCAACCCTGTCGAAGGGACTCGTCTGAAAATCAGCGCAAGGCCTAAAGCCCTGCATATGCTGAGACGAGCACCCATTGCCCAACCTAATACAATAAATATGTATTTTAAGTGTCTATTTTAAGTTATGTCGTAAGAGATCCGTTGTACTGTACACATTTTGTTTCTTTTTTGGCAATAAATCATTTTGAATTTGAATTTGAATTTGAAATAAATAAATGGTGGTCGGTATTGAAAGTCACGTGCCGCTCGGCTGCAATGACTCCTGATGAACTATAATTAATCTCCTGGATATAATGGCTGCGCGTGAGAACGTAGTGCGCGCATGCGTTGTTTTGTTCGTTTTTGTGGGCAAAGGTCGGGGTTAGGTCAGAGAATTCGGGTCTTGGCCGCAAATCCAGTAATTGACAGTTGGTGATAATATTTTTTCCATAAAATAACCTTTCGATACTATCCAATCCAAAACACCTTCCTATTTATTTCAAAAACTTACATGGCACTCAAATAATCACCACCGACCCAGGTCGTCAAGAGCGGTTATCTTACAGGTCCCGCTACATCGGTCAGCCGCTTTCAGAGGGAGTTTTCGCTACTGTGCAACAAAATGTTGGAACAACATCCCTCCGCCTATACGTAAACTAAAAAACAAATTCAGTTTCAAAATTAAATACAAATTATATCTTTTGAACCAACAAACCAACAAAACTTAGCGGAAATTCCCTCCTGTTTTTTGAGAACTCGAAGCTCAACCCAATGTTTCATTTATGTTTCATTTATATTTATAGAAATGTACACACACAAAAAGTAATACACATACACATAGTTACAATAATTAGAGATTGCTACCTCACTTTAACACGTATACTTAGAATACACGTACACACACAACGCGGTCATTTTTTTAGCCTGTGTAAATAAAAATGCGTTGCACAAAATTTAAGGTCCTGGCAGAATACCAGCGATGTGGCTAGCCACATCATTATGCTGAGCCAGCGCCTATTCTGTACCACGACACATGGTTTTGTATTTAATTTGTTTTTAACGTTAGTTCTAAGCTGCATGCCTCTCTTTGATATTTTTTAACTTTTTATTTCTTGTGTTTCAATTTTTACCATGTATGTTGTGGAAAAGAATTAAAGAATTTATCTATCTATCTATCTATCTATCTTAATTATAAATACAACATATCCAAATTACAAAGAAATCAGATAACTCCCAGTAGCTCGATTCCACTCACACCTCAGATTCGATTGAAGCTCAACCGATCTCACTGGAGTGCAAACTCTTAGAGTATTCCAGTGTTCCAAACCACACGCGTGGTCGTGCCGGAGGTTTTCCCCTGGATTGTCCCCAGGCTACTCTCCAACCGCGCACTCCTATCGCTTTATAGGGCCCGGGCTATAAAGTCACAGTCAGGTTCAAAAAAACGCTTCTAGCCAACAACAACTTGCAACCAGCGGGGTAATCACGTAACTTTTGTACTACCGTTAGATAGTACAAAAGTAATAGATTTAATGTCAAATTGTAATTGTCAGCTCATACATTTATACTTCAAAATTGACGGTAAATTCTATCTACCGTTAGTATATACATAAAGTTCCGAGATTCGCCTGCAGGTGTTATTAGGTTTCGTGGACGATCTTATGACTAAAAAGCGATCTCTTCTAGACAACCTATTGTCATAATTTGAGTTATAATTTGTAAGGCGTCTTAAGCTGTCAAACAGTTTCTGTATACATTTTACAAGTCACACGAATTCGCTTTTACTGCATACGGGCGCATAACAGTTCATCAGAAACCGATCTATTTTGAATCTTAACTCCAAGGAATAGAGATTTAAATGCACGGAGGATGGTCAAACGAAAGTGAATGGATGACATCACTCCCGGACATAGCGAATGCCGCGGCGTTGCTCGTTAATTGCCGCCATTTTTAGAACGCCATAGGTGGTCTATTATGATTTAGAAGTAAACATTAGTTCTATAGATTTCACGCCCCGCATCCTAGCGTTTTCCAGGTTGTGGATAAGGAGTCCGGAGTCTGTTTTGTCGTAGCTTTGGCGTAGGCACTAGTTTTACGAAAGCGACAGTGTTTAAACCGCCAGCATTTTCGTGTCGGTCGGGCCTAGCTAAGTTTCTTGCTGGACTCTTTTCAGCTAGGGTAGGTTTAGTGACCCAGCGACAAAATTCCCAGTAGCTCGATTCCACTTACACCTCAGATTCGGTTGAAGCCGCTCAACTAATCTCACTGGACCGCAAACTCTCAGAGTATTTCAGTGTTTAAAACCACACGCGTGGTCGTGTCGGCGGTTTCCCCTAGATTTTCTTCAGGTCACTCTCCAACCGCGCACTCCTATCGCTTTATTGGGTCCGGCCTATAAAGCCACAGTCAGAAAAAAAAGATGATACCACATTTATTGTTTGAAAAGAAATCAACGAAGCAATAACATCTTCCGGCATCCAAACGTAAAGATTACTTGGGCAATATCACCAAAATTGTGCTCTGCCCAAATATTTATTGACCAATTACGTTTTGCGAAAGATTTTTACGGCTCGGATTCATGACTGAGTCAGCATCCGGCTTGAAATAATGCCGATTACTCAAGAAATGACCACTAAATACGTTCACACACATGCATAGGTATATGTCTGTATGTATGTATATAAATACTTTATTGTACACAAGACAAGTAAAATAAATTATACAGAAAAAAAAACAGATCAATCATGTACAAAGGCGAACTTATCCCTGTAAGGGATCTCTTCCAGTTAACCTTTGAGCAATTGAGTGAATAATAGGAACTAAACTGTAGACAAACCAACACGTGTACAAAGATGAATAGGGTTTATTTGTATAGGGTATAGGGTGGGTCGAAATCACGAATTTCGGAGTACCGTAATGTAATAGGGCTCAAAAGTTGCTGTGTATTCAGTGCCTTTAACATGAGTTTGCATGACCGTACTCGCTAGCGACTGCGTAAAAAATTGTATAGGCAAAAGTACAGCGCCTTTGGCGGTTACGAAATAGAACTAAGAATCGGCATACTAAATCGCTAGCGAGTACGGTCATGCAAACTCATGGTAAAGACACTGTAGATTACATTGTAAATTTGGACGTTTAACCCCTGTTAATTATAAAAATATAAACATTTTTTTAATTTTCACTCCATGCATTGCATAATGGGCAGTATTCAATAGTAATCCATGTCTGTTGTTAGGTTAGGTATGCAGTTTGGAAGATATTAAATACTGTAGATTACAGGAAAAATTATTTAAAAATTCTGAATTTGGACTTAACCCCTGTTAATTGTAAAAAATAATCATTTTCTTAATTTTCACTTCATGCATTGCATAATGGGCAGTATTCAATAGGTGGTTAATCCATGCCTGTTGTTAGGTTAGTTATGCAGTTTGGCAAATATTAGATATACCATATATCTTGTCAAGGTTCATTATTGGTAAATCGAACAAATTAAATTAATACACACCTCATACAAATGAATCAGCTACACACAGAATCAAAACAACAGTATATAGATAGAGATAGACAACAAGCGGTCTTATCGCTAAAGAGCGACCTCTGTCAGACAACCTTTGGGTAGCGGAAAAAATAACATAAATTAAGCAGTGAGTGGGGCAGAAATTATTATGAAACAGATTTATAAAATGTACAAGCTTTGCTTAAATTAAATCATATTTTGTGACAGAAATGTACTAAAATGTTACATAAAACATGATTGTTGGTATAATTACCTATCATGCTAGCAACCCGGGTTTACATGCAATGCATTTAACTATAGAAGAAATTAAAGTTATGGTTGGTAGTGGATTACCTCATCCTCTTTCCCGGTTGTTGCCTAAGAAGTCCGGGCCCATACTGCTCGCTGAACCCCCAACGATTGTCAGACGACATCGCTTCCAGGGAGGGCCGAAGGTTCCACTTTGACCCTCGCGACTCGCCCCATTTATGCGTCTGGCCAGGGAGAGCGCCCGGGACAATTTCGGGGCTCTCCAATCCCGTGGACTTAATGAACGGCTATTAGGCTCCCCCGACCGTACCACCCGGTCCACTACGTCGGGGGTAGCAAATGCGCTAGTGACGGCGTGCCCAGTGCTCTTCTGCGGATATGGGGAGCGAAATAGACACCTTTTTTGTAGTAGAGGAAATACATTGGCGACCGGTTTAGCCTAGTGGGTAGTGCACCTGCCTGTGAAGCTGACGGTCCTGGGTTCGAATCCCGGTCAGGGCAAATATTTGTGTGATGAGCATGAATATTTGTTTCTGAGTTTTGGATGTTTTCTATGTATTTAAGTATTTATATCTATTAAATATATCGTCGTCTAGTACCCATAACACAAGCCTTCTTGAGCTTACTGTGGGGCTAGTTCGATTTGTGTAAGATTGTCCTCTAATATTTATTTATTTACGTATCCCTCGGGCCTGGGGAGACCATGGTGGGGGGTTTATGAGACGCCCTTCCGTAGGGGAAGGTAATACCCGCTAAAACCTTTGCGGTGTTAACTCTCTGCCGTGTACTGGGGCACCACGAGATCGCTAGCGCCATAGACACCTAACCTAAACTCAAAATTTGGAGCAAAAAATAGTCTTAAGAAAGCGTCTGTTATCTGATCAAACTATCTCCATGCCAAATGTCATCCAAATCTGTCTTCTTCCAAAAACACGACAAAAAACGATAAAATTATCTAACCTGAAAAATTCACGTGAATCGGTTTAGAAATGCGACCTGTAGAGGAGAATAAACCGAAACCCGCAGAAACATGCGAAATCATTGAAAAAAACTTTGTTGTTGAAAATATCCAAAACAGACTCGTCAATTATTAGTTAGCTAGTGAATGCTAGGTTAAGGTATTTTTATAATAAAAAACATGTTAACCCCTTATTCATATAACCCAGTTCTCGCAAACACAAATTCCAATTTCGCCAGATAAGGACAATCTAATTTTTAACGGCATTATATTTAAAATAGGTTTAATGGACATTTAAGAATAAGGATTTAATGTCATCATAAATAAAAATAGTATCTTCTGTTGGCACAGATATAGGTAATAGTAGGTGTTAAGGAACGAGTGTTTTTAATATATTCGCCAACAAACTGCACCGCAGTTTGGCGAAGCCTTGTATTAGATTAAGTCTTTTTTAAAAAAATGAGCAATAAAAAAAAAAAATAAAACTATATAATCATCGAACCTGCTTCACAACGAACAACATTTCACAAGAATTGATTGAGAAATGCGACCTGTAGAGGAGGATAAATGGAAATCTGTCGTCCGAATATACGAAAGCATTTTAGTCGAAGCTGAAGTACATACCTTCGTCTCACTCGGTCAATTAGTGCCCGACACTGTTCCAATAATCGGCAGTTAGATTGAAGGTAGTCTGTTATTGGAATAAGTGAAAGTAGCATGGTTTATTAATATGCAATAAAATAGAATATAAACTAACCTTAAAATAAACTAAACTAAAAACTAAATATTTACAAGTAAAAAAGAGGCTCCAGCTCGGAGCTCGGCGGTAGGGTGCCCAGAAGGCTGGCCGCATTGCCGCGCTGAACAGCAATGCTGATCCGCTGAGCGAGGTACGCACCAGCCTTCTGGTCACCCGTCGCTTCCACAAGGCGCTTCGCTAGCTCCTTAAACATATAATGAGCTGTAGATCCCCACGGCCCTAGAGTTTCCACCCCAAACGGCTCAAACATGCAGCCACCGTCAATGGCTGCATATTGGAATTGAAATGAAATGAAATGAAATCTTTTATTTCAGGTCTTTATCGACCCATATTAATTTATGTTAGTAACATTAAAACTTATACTTAGGTTAGTAGACAGGGGTATTATTTAATATACTTAGCTACAGATTTTACTTGCCCAACCCAGTACTGAAACAATGCGCAGTCAAATCTGTTAGCTACCATGTTCAGGATGCTGGTGTGAATTAAGGTGTCAAGAATTGGGACATTTACCGTATTTGCTTAACGAGCGGATCGGTCCAGGAACTAGTGAATATGTAATAGGAAATGCTAATATATGTAAAACGCATGTAAATGCCTTGTAAAACAATGTATGTAATCACGGATATTAGTCGTAATTTTATTGCGTAATATTTACATTTCTTTTACATTTCCGTCACAGTTAACTATTCGTGAACTTTATTCCAACGGATATATAGAACGGATATATATATAGAACTTAATCTAGAAACCTTAACTATCATTTAAAACGATAAATCGGAGCCAGCAGTATCTTCCTTCTCTGACTCTGACAGATTGTCATGATCTTCTAGAGCCATTCTCTTGGCTTCCATGTTTTGTGGCGAGGAAGGCGATCTTGTTCGTTTATTAGTTGGCGGTATGTGTTCCTGGCTCTTGTTAGAAGTACAATCTTGTGGACCAGACACCCCTATGATATCAGTCCTCTGAGAGGCTGGGGAATAGGGCTTATTTGTGTATCATTTTCATCATCACTTTCTTCATGTGGCGTACTTCGCTCTGTGTATACAACTTCACGTTGCATTCTCTGATTTTTATTCTTATTCGTCTCTACCTCTCCCCCGTGATTTTGCATCTGATTTATATGCCTTTTAAATAGTTTTCCATTCCATTGTATTATATACCTAACATATATAGAACGAGTATATAGTGCTCAGTTAACTGTGATGTTCATAACACAGCGAATTTCAGTTCAGTTATCCCATTAACATTTTGACCGACTTAAGAGGCCTTATAAGTTTTAAATTGTTTTGATTTCAAAAGGCAAAAGTATTGATAATATATATAAATTGATTAAAGGATATGATGACGTAATTAAAGTCTTAGATAGTAACATAGCCATTATTTGATTTTATTCTGTGTAATAGAATTTAAGCCGCAAAAACAATTTTAGCTTGATAATGATCGATTTGGAGCAATGTTTGAAACGACATTTTTATTTAAAATTCAAAAAGTACATTTAAAATTCGTGACATTAGGTCACAATTGTTTTTTGTATTGATAGAAACATTAAGAAAATATCATGGTATTTTTTTTTTGGAACGGTTGATCAATTTGGAACTGGGTAGCGATTGCATCTATAGCTCAGTTGGCTAGAGCGACTGGCCGCGAGTGCCGGGAGGTCGCAGGTTCGAATCCTGCTCGGTGCCTAAATTTTTCAATTTTTCCTTCATTCTAAATATCAAGGTACGTGTCAATCAAACAGAACATAACCTAAATAGACGATGTGTCCCAACTACAATTATGGCTAACCCGCGGTAGTGAGACTAAAATATTGTATTGTACTGTATTTTATGGTGACTGTGTAAATATGATTTCATACTACATCTTCATTTCTAATAATTGAAACTCGGTGACAAAGCGTCAAATAACTCTCAGTAAATAGTTGGTTTTCTTGGAGAGCACTTTTTTATGTAATTAGTAGGTTTTTCTTCTAATTTACATTGAGTTCTGGAAGTCATAATTGTTTTTTTTCGGTAAATACGTATTTCAAATAAGTAATTATGTTTCTCGGATTCTAAACTAATTTTTTTTTTCCAATTTTTTTTTTTTAATTTTTTTTTTCTTCTTTTTTGGTCTTATAATTTATTTCTTGATTAATGTAGGTAACTGACATTAACCTGTAGATTTTTGATGTAGTATAATATAATTATGTAAATTCTTTGAAATTTAGAGAATGGCGCATTTATCCTATGTAAAATTATAGCTTAAGTGCACATAAACTGTTAACACTTTCACTCCTAGGAACCCGCCTAGCGAGTGCTGTGTAACCTACTAGAGCCCGCCAGGCGGGTTGTCGCTATAGGTAGGTCACTGACATCGGGTTCTGCTGTACATTCAAGATTTAAGGGGCTGCTAGCTCTTAATGACCTTCGATCTGTAACTCTCCGTTTTCTCGTGTTTATGGCTTATCGTATTAAGAACAACGAGGTTTACCGAAATAGTACACCATATTTACTTTAAAACACTGTCTTCGAAATATATGTCATCAAACTTTGGCAATTTTAGGCCAAAAAAACAGTTTTTGGACGTAACTATTGTGAAAATGATTAAAAAATAAAATTCTCTCTTGTTAGAGACGTCAATAAGGAACAGTTACATGTACATTTCATATATATAAGTGCATACGGGTCATTGTCAGATTTAGGTTCGCGTCTTTTCGGTGGACATATCAAAAGTTAAGGGCCAAAAAGCTTAATTTTGGATTGGTCTAGTAACCCGCATAACTATAAATCTATGTAATAAAAATATAACTTACATGTACATAAGCCGTTAACTATTGACCACCAGGTGGAAGACTTTTGTTTTTACAACTGACAATGACCCATAAATAACATACTAATATCGAAAATACAGCTTTTTTAGACCATGTTTAGAAAAAATCATAAAAAATAAGTAATCAGGGTTTTTTTTTAATTTGGCTCTTGCAAATTTAGATAAAGGATTGAAGAACCGATAACCGTTTGTGCCATAAATATATATCTAGTTTTGACGGAGCTATATCAACTCAAAACTCGTCAAAAATCGATGAATAACGCATGGAGCCCTTTAACTAAGTGAAAGTGTGACTACAGGAGAGACGATTCTTATTTTTTAACGCTTCGCCACTGTGTATCCTTCTGTATAACGATGTCTTGCATGACTGACTATCTATATTCATATTTATTTTTTTATCCGCACAGATGCCAACGACCACCATCGAGCTCTATACAACAACCAAAGAATGGACTTTAAAATACGACTCTCAAAGCCCATGTTCGTTCAAACAGATATCAAAAGGCCAAAAAAACGAAGTTCGCATACAAACACGACCGTCCTGCCAGAATTTAAGCCAATAACTGACGAGCAGATGTCAAGAATGCGTGATATATTGAAAGAATTACCTAGTACAAATACAGTGCCAATTTATAGTACAAATGTCAGGAAGGGTAGAATTCTAGCGACGTCACAAACTCCCAATGTGATCGAACCGCAGAAGGAAGACCGACAAGATGAGAAAAACTGTTCGCAAGGGGGAACTTGCGAGTTTTTTTTCTACTGTTGGATGGTGGGGGGTCTCCTGGAGGGGTCCTGTGGGGGGTTGCTAAAAGGATGCTGCCACAGGGTCGCAAAAGCTGGGATCCTGGGGGTCAAGGATTCGAATAGCATTGATTATTCTGGAGAAAGTTATGGCCCAGTTATAAATGATGAAAGTAAGTGATTTGAAGAATTTTTGGGGACTTTAGCTTATACCTTATCACGGCAATTCTAAATAGATGTGAAAACGAATTTGAGTAAATTATTGTATGTGTAATTTTACCGTATCTTAGTTTTTTAGAGGACACTCAAAAAAACGTATAGCACTCATATCAAGTACTGTACTCAACCTGCTGTGTTTAAATTATGGCATATTGATGGCACTTAATACCGAATTAAGGGTTGTATTACACCGATTAATAACGAATAACGTTAAATACAGTGTTGCCAGATACCGAAATACAAAAAGCGGAAGGTGCGCTTTAAAAGGGCTTATTTTTGAATAAAAATGAGGAATACATTCTGTGTTAATAATTTTCTTTATTAATATCTTCCAAATAAAAAAATACGCTCTACGCCGTCCCATGCCTTTTTCATTCCTTTTTTTTATACAAGCCGGGTGGCAAACAAGCTTTCGGTCCATGCAAGTCATAAATGTTAAGTGTGTGTGTGTAAGACCGCCTGTTGTTTGCCTCCACTAATTGTGTTTTTGTACTGTACTGCATCCTTTGATTGAGGTGTGCAATAAAGAGTATCTGTATTGTATTGTATTGTATGTTACATGCAGTAATTCTAGCTGGTTTTATTAGGTCAGCATTTTGTAAGGCAGAATAAATGTTACTCTGTCAAATTGACACAGAGTCAAAACTTAATTGGGGCCTATGTACTATGTATAGGACGCTGGTCGTCAGGAGGCTAAGTAGATAATATTATATTTCGGTAAAAATACCTTTTTTTCTCAATAAATATTTATTGATTTACAGGGGGTAATAATAGTTAAATACTTAAATAATGTTACATCTAATTTAAATCTAAAACAGACCCTTGGGGTAGTACCGAGGATGCTGGCGGCATTTCCTCGCTGTATCGCAATGCTGATACGTTGTGCGAGGAAGTCGCCAGCTCTAAAATACATTTAGTTATATTTTTAGAACACTAAAAATAGTTTTATACCTACGGCAACTATTAAGTCACTCATTTAGTAGTATATCACTAGACTTTAGTATACTACTTACGTAAACTGATATTACGGCTACGTAATGACATACTTTAAGTATTTAAGTGCCAAACATTAAGTAAAATGCCACTATGTGTCATAATTTTAATATATAATAAGAGTCATATTTGAAGCAATAACCTACATAAATGAAGAAGTTTATGAACTATTATTTTGCTGTGATAAGGTACTAAAAAGCTAATATTCACGTCCTCGACTAACAGAGCTCAGATGTGGTCGTTCGGCAAGACATAGATAGAAAGTTCTAGAACGTTCTAGATACCAGACATGCCGTGACGTCATCAGGTACATTGTATATATTATATATTTATCTTCTTCTCGCTCTACTCTAACTATGTCTTGCTTCCTCACATCTATAATTAACTGTTGTTTGTATATATTGTATATTAACTAACACACTAACTGTTTCATAAGAATAGACAAGGTAAGTAGAATATTAACAGTTTCGCTGCCAAGGTATTCGTAGTGTCACGTAATAGGGTTGACTCAAAAATTTACTTTTCCAAAAAACTATTCTAAAAGAAGAAGGCAAAAAAATATGTCAAATGGTGATAATCCTATTCAAATATCTCAAAAAATAACGAAGCTACAACCGTTTTTATGTTGCTGGTTAGAGAGAGAAAGCGCGACAGATCAGTGACGTTATTGACCACGAGCGCCATAGTAAATGATGATCGTTCCAATACAATGGTGCGTTTTGCTGAAAAGGGACAGAGTATGCCCCCCTTCAAACTTTGAAGACTTATAATTACGTAATACTTTATTATATTAAGTTATTTTTCGCCATTTGATTAACAATTAGATCCTTTTTCGAGAAAATTCGGACTTTTTTCTTATTTGGTGTCAATATCCATATTTCCTCTACATACGGGGAAACGCATGGTATCAGCTAAGCATCCGCGTACAGCACCCTCTAGGCGGGTATCCTGGCAGTGAATCTGTTAAAAGTGTATGAGTCTACCTGATTTGTCGGTACCAGATGTGGTATTTTGTTCTTGATCTTATTGACACAGATATTTCCTTATTGTTCGGTATACTGGCAGTATTACATTTGCGCAGTTTACCCATATCATACCGTAACGACAAATCAGGAGCCCGACCTGTTTTTTTTCTTCAGCCGCTTTTTCAATGAGGGCTACCCCGTATTAATTCAACGCTAGAGGCGCTAGTGTGCTGTGCCTTAGTTTACATGACAGTACTCGCTAGCGACTGCTTAAAAAATTGTATGGGTAAAAGTACAGCGCCTCTGGCGGTTACGCAATAGAATAATCGGCATAGGTACTAAATCGTTTACGCAGTCGCTAGCGAGTACTTTCATACAAACTCATGTTAAAAAGGCATTGTAAGACATCCGAAATGTCAAATTTCATCGATTGTGAGTGGGTTTCGCGGGTTTATTTCTAATTAGACAAAAAAAATTATACCTGAGATTGATTATGGCAAATATGAGTTGCGGGTCAATGAATTTCAGTGCTCTGAGACAATTTCATCGTTCGTAAACTTATGTCCTAGTGTCTTCCGAACAAGACGGGATTGCACTACAATCAGAGCTGGGCATTAACTGGTTAATCCGTTAATCGTTAATTAACGAAGTTAACCATCAGTGTATCGGATTAACTTTTAAGTTAACTTGCATAATTTATAACGGACTCATTAACTGTACAAAGTTCCGTTAATCCGTCAACTAAGTACTTATTTTATCAAAGGAACACCGCGCCGTCGCGCCTCGAAAAACAGGTTCTGCCAAGTCTGTTCGATAGGGGCGGCGTAGGCGCGAGCTATAGGCGCCGAGCGAGACAGACGATGATGTGAGGCGCGTCAGGAGTTAACGATTAACGTTAACTTCCGTTAAATGGCCCGAAATGTAACGCTTTAACGTTTAACGAAGTTAACTTTTTTTAACGGATTATCGATTAACGAAGTAAACTATTTGGTTAACGGTGCCCAGCTATAACTACAATACGGGATGTTCGATATTTTTACAGTACGGTAATGTATTAAATAGATTTCAATGTAAACTTTGTTTTCACGCCCATAAATAACCCATAACAAACTGATAGTGACAGACACTGGCGCAGTGGCGCCAACTGGTGAGTACAAAAACGGTAGCCCTCATTGTACAAATGTGTATATTTCAGCATTTCCTTCACAGATTCACTATCGCTTTATCTTTGCCTATATTCAACATGTACAAAGTCACATTGCAGTCCAAATATCTGTTTTTTTTTAATGACGTTCTTAATTGCTTTATTTATTCGAAAAACCTACAATTAGTACTTTGACAATTGAGTAAGATTTGTTTAAATAATAGTAATTACAAATAAACAAAGAAATTAAAATAAAACTAAAACTAACCTAAAATGTACCTAAATATACTTATCAAAAATCTAACAAACCGCTGCCAGTAGGTAATGTTCCCAAAATGCTGGCCACATTGCCACGTTGGATGGCAATGCTCAATCTTTGTGCCAGATAAAGGCCAGCATTTTGGTCACGTGTTGCGTCGACCAGACGTCCAGATAGATCCTTGAAGATCTTATGGGCTCCTTTATTTATTTAAACTTGATTGCTTAAAGAGCTCTTGCTGGATTCCTAAATGTTAAAATAGTTAGTCCAAAATAATCACTCAAGGGTCGTTAACAATCCGCGCCTGGTAAAGACAAAATAAGAGAATGTTACATTTGTAGCTATTTCCGTCTATTATTTCTTACTAGCTTTTGCCCGTGACTTCCTCAGCGTATAACTCATTCATTGCGATAGAAATTTATTACTATGTCTTATATTAGGCACTTGCCTAGTAGATTGCTCTTCCAGAAAAACTTCCACCCCCTTAAGGGATTATGTCCGGTATAAAAAGTAGCCCATGTTGCCAGGCATGCAAACTATGTCCATGGGTCATCAACTTTTTCATGTACATAATTTTCAGACACTCTTTTTAAATGCAGATTTTGGAATACTTGGCCCTCACTTCATATTTTTGTATTGTTATTTAGAAAGAGGTTTAACTGCAGTATCGCTTCCCATAGTTTTCGTAATTAACGAACCACAGCTAATATCTATCAATCGTGAATTCAGTGGTCCTTATGTCTCACCATTTGTAAGAAAAAATGGTTTTTACCACTGTGTTACCCACCTTTTACAGCAATATGTTAATATTTAAGTATTTTTACCTATAAATTCCTTTTATTAGGTTCAGGTAATATTTCGAAATACTATTTTTGTATACTAATTCAATACATATCATAGATTTTTTTGTAATAGATAACTGGTAATGAAAAAGTAGATTAACCCCCATAGCAAATTTCATCTAAATCTGTTCGACGGTTTAAGCTTGAAGATGTAACAGACAGACACATTATCGCATTTATTGACCGAGTGAAACGAAGGTCTCTGCTTCAGCTTTGACAAAAAATGCTTTCGTCTGTCCAGATTCCGGATTTCCGTTTGTTCTCGTATAGTCTCGATAGTTATATAGATTTTTTTTGTCGAGACGGTTTTTGAAAATTCCAAAAAACTATTTTTATTTTAAAGATTTCGTAAGTTTCTGCGTACGAATTTTGGTTTGTTGTCCTCTACAGGTCGCATTTCGAAAACGATTCTCGTGAAATTTTTTGAGCAGGTCCGGTAATTATATAGAATTTTTTTGTCGACACAGTTTTTGAAAATTTTCAAAACAATTTTTATTTCAAAGATTTTGTAAGTTTCTGCGTCCGAATTTTGGTTTGTTGTCCTCTACAGGTCGCATTTCTCAACCGCTTCTCGTGTAATTTTGTTTGATATTCATGATTGATCTTTTTTATAATGGCAGACTTTGGAAATTTAAAAAAAAACTCACTATCGAGGTCTACAGCTCACAGAGCCACTAGTAATATTGGTATGGATTACAGCGGTAAAGTATCTCAGCTATATTTCTATTTACCTACATGTATAAGGTCAATAACATGTTATGTCCGTCCAACTGCGTACTTAACATAGCAGCATACAATTATAGTAAGTCTAGACACGCGTGCCTTGTATGTCACACGCGTAATGACATCCTAGTCTTCGTGATCTTGGCTTTGAGACAGTCGTGAGAGAATCCAGATAAAGGGGTCTTGAAGAGGTATCGCTTCATAATCACTCTATACTGGCCCATCAGATCGCAGAGAGGTTGTCCACCCCTCTATAAATAAATGAATATTTGTGGACAATCTTGCACAAATCAACCTGGTCCCAAACTAAGCAAAGCTTGTACTATGGGTACTAGGCGACGATATACATACTTACATAGATAAATATATACTTAAATACATAGAAAACATCCAAGACTCAGGAACAAATATTCGTGTTCATCACACAAATAAATGCCCTAACTGGGATTCGAACCCGGAACTAGGCTAAAGCGGTCGTCAAAAAAAAACAAATTTTAAATAGGTTTCATATATTACACATGTTTTAGAAATTTTCAAATGTTTCATTTTGATACCCCACTTGATAAGATCCAATTCTTTAGAACACACAAATTAGATTACATAGCCCGCCATATTGTTTTTATTGCAACGTCACATACCCTATATGACTAGGGATGACGTAAAGATTCCAACGACACTTCATACATCTAAATCGGTTAAGAGCGCTTTAATAAAATGTAACAGGTCCACTAGCGCCACTCGTAAATAATTGTAATTATTTAAATTTAACGATATATAACTAAAAAAGGGGGCCGCTACGTACTGTAGTTTGTATTTATGTACTTTTTGAATCCATCAAACTAATTTTTACGTTGCCAGATTGGTCTCTCTATGAGCTCAAAAATAAAACGGCCGTTTTAACTTTGGACGCATAGATTGACGAATCCAGCAACGTAATAACTAGTTTGATGGATTCAAAACGTACTTAAATACAAAATACAATACGTAGCGGCCTCCTTTTTTAGATATCTTTCGTCAAATTTAAACAATAACAATTATTTACGAGTGGCGCTAGTGGACCTGTTACTTTTTATTAAAGCGCTCTTAAGGCGTTGAGAAGTTATGGGAGGACAAATCTCACATACTAGACCTTTTTTTGGGCAGTTGTATAAAAAGTCTTTATTGCAAAGGAATAAGACCTGATCATATGCGTGAGATTTGACCTCATCATATGCATGAGGTTTTACCTTTTCATATGCGTAAGATTTGACCTCTTCATATGATGTAATATGTATGTATATCGTCACTTAGTACCCATAGTACAAGCTTTACTTAGTTTGGGACTAGGTTGATTTGTGTAAGATTGTCCACAAATATTTATTTATTATTATTTTACGGCGTAAGATACTTTAGGGTAAAAATCAAAAATTGCGAAATTAAATAATAATTAACAAATTTACTACATACCATACCAAAATACAGGTTCCCCTACTGCAAAAAGAAATAGATTACCGTAGCCTAAGTGCTTTATTTTGAAACTAATCTTTCCTTCATTTTAGTTCACTTTTATCTGTTATTACCTAGGTTTTTTTTTTTGTAACCTGACTGTGGCTTTATAGGCCGGGCCCAATAAAGCGATAGGAGAGTAGCCTGGGGAAAATCCAGGGGAAAACCTCCGGTACGATCACGCGTGTGGTTTGGAACACTGGAATACTCTAAGAGTTTGCGCTCCAGTGAGATTGGTTGAGCGGTTTCAACCGAATCTGAGGTGTGAGTGGAATCGAGCTACTGGGAGTTTTGTCGCTGGTTCACTAAATGTCGCTGGTTCAGTAAATATTACCTACGTCTTCATATACATAGCTTCTATTGGCGCTAACTGTACCTTGCGCAACGACGGCTTTCACCGCGTATTTATCGCGCATACTATTATTATTATAACGCGATTCTTGAACCTCGAAAGTGTTTTTACAAGGGATATAAATTTAATTTTACAAGTCAAATTTATGAACGAGCGAGCGTGGCGTCTCCTTTTCAGTCTATAATTTCCGAAATGATAAATTTCCAGTGCTTGCTATTATTATTACAATCTCAACCTTATTCTTTATGAAGTAAAATTGCTAGCCCTATAAAATCTTTTTTTATTGTTGTATTTAATTTTGGGCTGTTAATTAGTAGTAGGTTTTGCCAATTAACAATTCCTTGGCAGATAAGTTAAGTGAATATCGACATTTTAAAAAGTTTCTACTATAAATGATTCTGATTAGGGTTGGGTCGACGACTACTCGCCGAATATAAATGTAGCCGGACAGTCAGCTTTTCCGAGTAGTCGGTACATCTCTAGTATTTTTTTTAAAATTAGTCTGTGATTATTTGTTGTATTTAAGAAAGATACTTAAAAATGGGAATCTGAAATAGATATGGGTAGTTTTTTTACTATTTTTCAGTAAATCATTAAGTGCTGAATAGTCGGTCTCTTTTAGCGACTAGTCACCGACTAATCGCCGACTATAAATGTAGCCGGATAGTCGGCTTTCCCGACTTTATAGTTGGTAAATCTCTAGACTATGACTATGCGAGCTGTAGATAGACCTAGCAATAAAATGTACGAATAGATATCATGGAGCTACGAGTACCTACTGAATTATCAATTTGCTAACAAAATTACATGACAATCGGTTGAGAATGCGACCTGTAGAGGAGACCTGCCCGGCCAGACACGTGCCGTGGCAAACAAAATAATATTCTCTTATATAGTGTCTATTAAAGTATTTTAAGAATAAGAATAAGAATAAGAAGAAATTAAAGAAAGAAGAAAAGAAGATTTAGAAGAAAGATAGAGGGAAAAAGGAAAAGGGGAAACACCTAGAATGACGTACATGGAGCAAATAAAACATAAAATAAATGCTACGTCATACAAAGAAGTGAAGGACAAAGCTGAATGTAGAATAAGCTGGCAATTACTCCACCGACCAGAGCCAAGCTCTTAAATATTATGATGATGAAAGTATTTATATCTATCGTTATAGAGCCGTACAGACACCAACAGATGAGGGATATAAATACGTTAATAGACGTCGTAGAAAATAATATTATTTTGTCTGTTACGGCACGTTTCTGGCTCAATGTTTGTAGATATAAATAAATAAATATTAGAGGACAACCTTGCAAAAATCGAACTAGCCCCACAGTAAGCTCAAGAAGGCTTGTGTTATGGGTACTAGACGACGATATATTTAATAGATATAAATACTTAAATACATAGAAAACATCTAAGACTCAGAAACAAATATTCATGCTCATCACACAAATATTTGCCCTGACCGGGATTCGAACCCAGGACCGTCAGCTTCACAGGCAGGTGCACTACCCACTAGGCTAAACCGGTCGTCAAATATGACTCGACCTTTAAGGCCGTGCAACGAGAAATATCGCGTTCTTTGTGACACTGTTCTGCTCAGACGAGGAAAGAATAAGGATTGATTTTCAGATATATGATTATTGACTATATGATTGTGTTTCTGACAATAGCCGCAACATGATTGCTTAAAATTTTCTAGATAGGAACAATTCCAAAGATGAGTCTTTATTTTCCTGTTTTTACTAAGCCTACTAAAACAACGAATTGGGTCATTGTCAGTTGTAAAAACAAAAGTTGTCCATCCGGTGGTCAATAATTAACGGTTTAAGAACATATAAGTTATGTTTTTATTACATGGATTTATAGTTACGGAAACACCGTATATGCGGGTTTATTTTGGATTGGTCTAGAATCCAAAATTAAGCTTTGTGGTCCTTAATTTTTGATATGTCCACCGAAAAGACGCGAACCTAAATCTGACAATGACCCAATTATTAAATGACACAATTCAGTTAAAATGATGATATTTTACCACATCTAAACTCTGTAAAGGCGAAATTTAATAAAACTGCACACAGAAAGATATTTATCGAGATTTGACTAAAAAAGCCATTCCCGAAGAGTGTTGCATCCCGTTTTATCATGCGTGAAAGACATAAGCGTGTTTCTTTTTTTTTGACGACCGCTTTAGCCTAGTTGGTAGTGACCCTGCCTTCGAAGCTGGAGGTCCCGGGTTCGAATCCCGGTCAGGGCATGTATTTGTGTGATGAACACGAATATTTGTTCCTGAGTCTTGGATGTTTTCTATGTATTTAAGTATCTATTTATCTATATAAGTATGTATATCGTCACTTGGTACCCATAGTATAAGCTTTGCTTAGTTTGGGACTAGGTTGATTTGTGTAAGATTGTCCAAAAAAATATTTATTTATATTTTATTTATTTTTACGGGGGGCGTGGCTGACCGAGTCGAGGCATCCCCTTAATACCCAAATGGAATCGAAGACCCTTCGCGCTCTGCGTTCGCTCGGCGAAACAAATCTTGAAATCGGCAAAACCCCAGTTACCCATTAACAGATAAACTAGGGTAACTACATCTTACACCAGGATCTTTCTACACAGCTTGAAATCACGCTGACTCACTCATCCGCTTGCTTAAGCCGGTACAATCGGCGATGAAATTCTATGTGTTAATAATAAACACATTACCCTGACACAGATGTGCGCTGTAAAAACCATATTATTAGTGTAACCTACTTGTCAAGGTGAGCTCTCGCACACCTCCGGGGTGTCGAAATAGATCGCACTAGAGTCTATCTGATGACAGATGAGACGTGAAGGATCAAGCTATATTTTGTCTCCATTGAAAGGTCAAAAGCCGTGGTCTTCCGGCAAAATAATAAACAATAGCATTCTTTTGTAATTAGCCCGGGAATCCCCAGGATCGTTAGACGACGGGTTAATTGTTGAGTTTCTTGCTGGACTCTTCTCAGCTAGGCTAGGTTTAGTGAACCAGCGACAAAACTCCCAGTAGCTCGATTCCACTCACACCTCAGATTCGGTTGAAACCGCTCAACCAATCTCACTGGAGCGCAAACTCTTAGAGTATTCCAGTGTTCCAAACCACAGGCGTGGTCGTGCCGGAGGTTTTCCCCTGGATTTTCCCCAGGCTACTCTCCAACCGCGCACTCCTATCGCTTTATTGGGCCCGGCCTATAAAGCCACAGTCAGGTTCAAAAAAAAAGGGGAGAGCGGGAGGGGCACTTCTCTCTGCTTCAGGGCAGGCCCTGGTGTCTTCTATCCCGTTCGCCTGCTACTGCCCCCCTCCTGACTGATGATGCCCCCCTGAACCGATCCTGGATCCGCGCCTGAGTCCATATTAAAATCTAAGATCAGCAGGGTAAAACCAAGTGAAGCCCTCATCAACCACAATCCTGGATCCACCACAGGCTCTGCCTACCCATTTCAGGAATACTCATACTCATACTCATTTATTCGTAAAGCCAATTTACATGTCAAAAAATTTTTAAGCAATATCAATATTACAACACAGAATACAGTCGTGAGCTAAATAGTGTCCCGATAATTTAATCAGGTAGTTAATGAGGGATCATAGAGATATTATTTTCAATCGCTCACATATTTATGACCCGATGAATCAGTAATTAAGAGATAAGTGAACGAGTAAACAGTGAAAGGCAGGAAGACACGCGTCGTCGCGCGCGGCTTGGCTGCGTGTGGTGCGAGTCATAAGCGCGTCGATGAAGGAAAACATAGTTAACAGTTTAATCCCAAAGAGGTCGCTGGTTCGAACCCCACACCACTTGGCTTAATAAAAAAGACTTTACTCATATTTTTAATTAGAGGCAACCAAACTATGCAATGAACTGTCGCCTGCGGTATTTCCGAACCGATATGAACTTCAAACCTTCAAGAAAAGAGCGTATTCCCTTCTGAAAGGCCGGTAATGCACGTGCGACTCCTCTGGTGTTGTAGGTGTCTATGGGCGACGGTAATTGCTTACCATCAGGCGATCCGTCTGCTCATTTGCCCCCTATAACATAAAAAAGGTAGTAAAATAACGCTTACGGTCGCACATTAGAATTGACTATTCTATAATCGTTAGAGCACAGTACTTTTTATGAATTAACTTTGGTTTATATCACCGGTTTCATGTATTTTTGTGGAATAATGTCTAAATCACAAATATTCATGCTTAATAAATAA
Organism: Epiblema foenella; assembly: GCA_963556455.1. Taxonomy (NCBI): domain Eukaryota; kingdom Metazoa; phylum Arthropoda; class Insecta; order Lepidoptera; family Tortricidae; genus Epiblema; species Epiblema foenella. The sequence continues at coordinate 9,885,331 of OY747120.1, read as the reverse complement.
CATCCAAGTCCCAGAAACAAATATTAGCGCTAATCTCACAAAAAAAATCCCTAACGGGGACTCGCACCCGGGACCTAGAGCTTCGCAGGCCATGTAGACTAAAGTGGTCGTCAAACCACACTATGCCACATGTTCATGCCGCTACGTTTCAATACTTCGTTTTAGTTAAGATTTAATTAATTGTGTACTTATTGATTTTACACCTTAATGACACTGCACAAGGTATTTATTGCATTGTATCGAGTCTTTTCCAATCAGATCTCTTGCATATTGCGTGATACGTGTAATTAGCCAATCACAGCTCACCTTACACCGACGCCATACATTATAGCCCTCTGCTCGAAAGGGAACACTCCCCATATTTCAAATTACCTATTGTAATTAACTGTATTAAACAGTCTTTTGGCCTTAATTTTCTGTTTTCTATTAATCTTCCTTGTTCCCGTCTGCCACACCACATAACAATTAATAGTGATTACACAAAGAAAAAATTTTGTCTATCAAAACCTATGTTTGACAGCTAATCATGGCATCCCGCTCGCACTTGCTCGACTCATAACACGTACTCTTTCGTTCCTAGCGCAATAGAGTATCTGGACAACGCGGAGGAGTGCGAGAGCCGAGTTTAGCCGAATCGGTAATAGGAACAAGCCTAACTATGCACCCGCTGTCTCTTATGAATTGCGTGCGCACAGCGTATATTTCCGCGATTACGAAACTAATCAAGGGCAGTCGCTTCCTCCGGCTAATAAGAGGATGTGGGACACTGACAGCAAGATCGGAAGTTACCAATACTGTCCGATACTGCACTTATGTTTTTGACGACTTTAGACTAAGCTAAAGTGGTAGTGAGCCTGCCTCGGTAGTCCCGGGTTCGAAGTCCGGCCAGAGTGCCTACTCCGAACTTCGTATCGTGTCGTCCCTTTCACTCCCGTGTTAGACACTATATGAGTGAAAGGGACGGCACGTTACGAAGTTCGGAGTGCAGGCTCAGAGGGGCTACCGTTAACCACAAACGAAATTTTCCCTCTCTGTCTCATTTATGTGCAAACTTGCAAGTGCGACAGAGAGGGAAAATTTCGAATGCCGTTTGCGGTAGCACTCCAGGGCATTTATTTGTGATGAACACGAATATTTTGTTCCTGAGTACTGTATGTTTTATATGTATTTATCTATATAAGTATTGTATTCGTCGCTTAGTACCCATATGGGAAGAGGTGGATTTAGGATTGTCCACAAATATATTTATATGTACATATTATTTATTTGGTTCTATCCTGTCACCTATTTGAGTTTTTTTTATACCACGTCGGTGGCAAACAAGCGTACGGCCCGCCTGATGATAAGCTGTCACTGTAGCCTATAGACGCTTGCAACTCCTGGGGTGTCACAAGCGCGTTGCCAACCCTTTAAAAATTTATACACTCCTTTCTTGAGAGAAGAACCCCATACTGTAGTCCCTCGGGAAAACCTCGGCAAGGAGTTTAACTTAATAGTAATTTTATTGGTACATTAAAATTCTTAAAACCATATGAAATTTCATAATGGATGCTAAGTTTTAATCTCAACACGTGATCTTTTGCTAAAAGGGATTTTATCCGCAATAAAGCGGACATGACGTGAAATGTCTCCATTAGGGCATTAAGAACAATGTTAAACTTTCATCGTGCCCACGCGCACAAGGGTGTCCATGCTTTGAAGTTCACATGGGATCTTTACTGTTGTGAAGTGCTTGTTTTGCACTTATGCGGCTAAACTACTCAAGTTACTATTCTACACAAGATTTTATTAATGACACGGACCTGTAATTCTATTTTTTTTTTAAATTTAATTGACATTTTAAAGTACATTATAGTTATGTTTCATGATTATTTTCTATTTTGTTTATAATTCGTTTCACATTGCACTCGCGTTTTAATAATTATTTTGTTACTTTTCAAAGATAGACGTTATTGTTTGACCTTCAATATTTGTATGCCAACCGGGAAAACATAGAGATCCATGTATTTATGTAAGACCAAACTCTGTACCACCTATGTTTCACAAGTAAAGATTCTGATTCTGATTCTAAAAATCTTGCTCAAAAAGCGGTACTTTATATAGCTATACATAGTGCGCAAAGTTACATTTCTCGCACTAGTGCTTTTTACTTTTCCATTTTTTTTAAATTTATTGTTGGTCCAAGCCATTCATTCAACCGAAGAGGTTTAGGTTCAATCAGTTTACTTATTTTATTAAACTATACTTGTATTATATTTAAAACATTAAAACTGCATATTAAACAAGTTAAAGGGTTATCAAATACTAAAAAAATCTGAGACTGTTTACTAAAAGTTGCCTGATTGAGTAGACCAATGACCGGAAACGAGTATTATACGAGACCTCCGATTTTTTTATACAACGCCGGTGGCAAACAAGCGTACGGTCCACGTGATGGTAAGCGGCCCCCGCAGCCTATAGACGCCCGCAACTCCAAAGGAGTCACGGGATTAATAGAGTACGAGTATTATGCAAAACCGCCGCGCCGGATGAATGGAATGCTAGTTTTTTTTTTGCCAAAATATACATTATTTAATAATACAGCAAATATAGATTAATTATAATATTTAAAATAATTGTTTTTTTCATGTTTAAATGTAATTAAACTACCATGTGACATAAAACCTCTCCCAAAATAGTTTTTGATGTGGCTGAATGCTGATAACTATAGCATATTGAAAAATGTCTATTAGTTAAAAGTTAAACCGGCTTTTTAATTCCCGCCTCTTTCATTCATAATTTCGTGGATTAATTTTCTTATTGTGTTATATATCCAAGTCTCGCTTCCACAAAACGCTATGCTCCAGATATACGCTCCAATAAATCGCTTTCGGGTTTTTCGAGATACATATATCTTTGCTTTGAATAAGTATTTTTTGGCATTAAAAGCTTTATTGACCAATAGCGAGTGGTAATATCTATTGTACATCTGCAAATATCCCCAAAGCTTCAAAATATCTGTGCAATTTGACAATAAAGCGTGTTCACATATTTTTGATCACTCCGTTCAATTATTTTAGTAATCGACTATAGGTACTTAGTCGGTAGACATTTGTTGTTGTTTTCCTGCTTGTGAGTAAGGTAAGAGCTGAGTAAAATAAACTTGAATTTGTCTCTTTTTATTAGTACACATGGCCACCCTACTCTACTTTCATTCTCAATTGTTCTTTATTACCCAAAGTCACACACGTATTTTGATTGTGGGACCTTGCAACATCAGCTTTGTGAATATATGAGTATCTGTGCCGCGATTCCAAACGTCTTTCTTCTGAACATATCTGGGCTGCGATTCCAAATGTCTTTCTTGTGAACATACTCTGGGCCGCGATTCCAAACTTTTCTCGTGAACAAATTCTGGGCCGCGATTCCAAATGTCTTTCTTGTGAACATATTTATTTACTTAATTAAACTTTATTGCACAAAACAAATGAGTACAAATGGCGGACTTAATTCCTCAAGGCTTTCTCTACCAGTCAACCACACACCAACATATTCAGTCAACATATTCGGGGCCGCCATTCCAAACGTCTCTCTTGTCAGTATATCTGGGCCACAATTCCAAACGTTTTTCTTGTGAACCTGAGGTCGCGATTCCAATTGTCTGAATAACTGAAGATGTTCATCATATCATATCGCGTTTCTTTCACGTCGTCTCCGTCATCATTGTGAAAGATAAAGATTGAAATTGGGGATATCCGTACGACATGTTGAGGCGTTTGGAGCATCGAATTTTTCCTCTGATAGGTGATATCAAGTTATATTTTCAGCCCAAAAAAGTAATCCTACATTAATAATAATAATAAAATACTCAAGAAAAAAACAAATCCGTAGGTCGCGGATTCGAACCGCAGCTCGCACTACTAGCTTTTTCAAAAAACTTACGAAATATAATTTGATATTTAACAGTGGCTTGTCGGTGAAGGAAAACCTCGCGAGGAAACCGTCTAATCGCACGGTCTAGTTTTCCGCTTTCGTAAAACTAGTGCCGAACTGATCAGTGTCAAAAAACTCCGGCTCCTTAGGCCACAGCCGACCAGAACCGAGTGTTGTGTTCCTGGAGGTTAGCAAGGTTGCCAGAGCTCACGAGGATGCTCTGTGTTGAGAGCGAGGGACCTAAATTTGTCCCTTCCGTTGTCAACACAGTGCATCCTCAAATTTTATAAAGGGTCGGCAACGCGTACGTGACTCCTTTGGAGTTGCGGGCGGCTATAGGCTGCGGTGGCCGCTTAACAATAATAATAATAATCATATTTATTTAATCAGACAACATAGGTCCATCGAGTCGTTAGTGATTAGTTACTTATTCTATGTTAGTTTTACAGATTAATTAATTAACATTAATTGACATAATAAACCCGCTCAGCCTCAGGGTTTATTAGTCCCGTCATCCAGTGCCTTTGCAGGACACTATCAGTCCCATCCGCTAACACCCTCAGGATGCAATTGGAACCGTTCTGGATTCTGCTTCTGATTGATGCCCTTTTTTACCATGGACCGTAAGCTAGTTTGCCACCGGCGTTGCATAAAAAAAAGAAACGCTTGGAGGATGATGATCACAGACGAGAAAAAATAGGCTAAACTTCAAAATTCCCATTGCCATTTCGTGGCAATATGTTATTCTGTTCTGTCATCTTTGTAAATGTCTAAGTTGTCCCTTCGGTCGTCAATAGTTAACGGTTTATGTGAATGTAAGGTATATTTTTAGTACATGGATTTATAGTAACGGAGACATTGTTTATATGATCTACGAGACCAATCCAAAATTAAGCTTTGTAGCCCTTAACTTTTGGTATGTCCACCGAAAAGACGCGAACCTAAATCTGACAATCACCCGTGTTTGTCGCGAATAAATGTTTCTTTCTTTCTTTCTTTCTTTCAAAATAAGCGATGCCTTCCAAAAAACTGTTGAGCACAATTTCCTAGTTTTTTTCCTTATTTCTAGTGACACTATCCGGCAGATTATTACAACATAACTATCGTTTCCTTTTCACTATTAACATCTTATTAGTATGCTTTTGTAAGAATATATGTAATATCACTGAACATAATATATTGTCTAGACGGCCCACTTGTGCATCGCATAATATTATGACGACTTTTGGTACAGTCTCCATCAAATATATCTGTACTCTTCAGGGTGTTCAAAAATATCTGAACATGCACTTTAACGCCTTGACAATAGAGTCGTGTTCAGATATTTGTGAGAACCTTGTTCGCTCCGATGTATCTGATGGCGACTGTACCAATCCCATATAAATGTATTAAACTACGATGCATTATTACCACGTTATAACCACTCAAAGCGGTTAGTAATAATGCATCGTCCGTCGTAATATACCCATCCAAGAACTGACCTCGGCCGTCGTTGCTTAACCTCACATCACGAGCGCTTCTTTTCAATGCTTAGCATTTTTTTTTCCCAAGTTTTGTTATTTTATTCTGAAGAACAGAAATGGTAGTCAATATTGGAAACTGGCTTATGTAAGAATTACGATTTGAAACGGGATATTTACCATGTATATTTGTATTTTTGAGTTCCCGATATTTCGGCACTGTTGCAAGCGCCATTATCAAGGATTAACTGACGTGCTGCGAATTTTGCGCACAGTGCGAAAAAAGCGAACCAGGAAGTGGGTAGATCGCTATGGTGTGTGGGTAGATCACAACTAAAACTCGCAGCACGTCAGTTAATCCTTGATAATGGCGCTTGCAACAGTGACGAAATATCGGGAACTCAAAAATACAAATATACATGGTAAATATCCCGTTTCAAATCGTAATTCTAATGTAAATGACCATGTAAGCTTGAAATCTTATACTGGGTTATGTAAGTTTATTATGATTAAGTTGTTGAAATGTTTTAACTGTTTGTTTTCCAAATAAATGAGCCTTATGGCCTAAATGTGCGTGCTTAAGATACCTACCTCCTCTCTTATTTCTGTGTTATACAAATAAATAAACAAATAAGGTGCCGCACATCGGATCGTTTACCTTATATAAATGTCACCTACTTTGTTGGCGCCAGCGACCAGCGCCGCAAAAACTTAGTTGGTCAGTGGACTGCTTTCCCCTCTGACATAATGGTTACCGCATAAGATGCTGCGGCTGGCTGACATACTGCATAATAAATATAAATATACTGACATAACGTAAACACAGACGGGTAGAAAATATACTAAAGTAAACTGGGCACTCTACATGATGTAGATGTAGTGTAGGGACGCCCAGTGATGCCAGATGGTTACATTTCTTACATTTTTCGTAACTTTTGACCGGCTCGCGTAACATGTAAGTAACTTCTGTTGTAAATGAAATTTGAGAACAATGAAACTTTTGAGAACAATGAAACTGTATTTAAAAAGAAAGATCAATTGTATCTAACCGGAGTCAAGCGAGACAATTTATAGACTTACAGATACAGAAAAGGTGACAAAAGAACCTACATGGTACGACTCTGTCTGTCCGTCTCTGTATGACAGTTGAGATACCACCCATCACCCTGACGTTATTCTGTCGCCGAACTCGCCGAATTGTAGCTGCACGTGGTTACTAATTTCTTAGAATCGAACGTTTTGACAAGTTATTATGAAAAATATAAAAAATGTAACTTTTGCATCAAAAATGTAACTTTTCAAGAAAAGAAACGTAATTTTTGTCCCAAGGGTACTGGCAACTCTGGCCTGGCCGGAAACAGGCGGGCTGTCGATCTTTGTACAGGATCATTCAGCCCATTTCCCCACAGTTTGAGCTCGAGGTTATTGTCCCGGCGGCGCTCCCACATTTGCTCCTTCCAGTCTTCCCGTTCTCCTGCAGAACAGAAGGACCTCTTTAAGGTCGACATCCCTCAATTCTCCCTCCTCCGAAATACCTATCTCTACCGAATATATTATAACGCGTTGCTGCGTACATACTACACTCTGCTAATACATGTTTACTAGTTTCTTCCTCCCCACAGTGAGGGCAGGAGGCATCATCTCTTACACCTATAACCGTTAAGTGCCTATTAAGAGTGTTGTGACCGGTGAAACTGGGCACCCTACCGCTGAGCTCTGAATTAGAGCCCTTTTTTATTTGTAAGTAGGTTTTTATCTTTAGTTTAGTATGTTCTTGTTTTTATCTTTTTATAGTCATTGTACTGTCAATAAATATACTAAAGTAAATAAATATTTGGCGATAATCTTAGGCTAACTGATTGTTAACCAAGTTTTGAAAGATGGTTGAAAGTCAATAGAGTTAAAAAAAATCATGTCGACTATGAGGAAAATAAATGAGAAATAAAATTAATGGTAAATGATATTTTAAGGACTCGGTAATAAAAACACGCACTACAGTAACGTAACTATTAAAAATATTTTCCACCCTAGGGTTGAAAAGTGATTTTCAACCCGGCTATCTCGAAATTTACGAAAATCGAACTTCCCGAACAGGAGACACGAAAAGATATTTACAAGCGGAATGCATTTATAGTGATTTTTTAGAGCAATATAAGATTGTTAAGTATAGACCTAGAAACTAGATATTGAATTAATTGTAATTATATTATAATTATTATTATTTGACATGTACTTCTCAGCAGGTGTACCGTACGTTTGTTTGTCACCGGCGTTGTATAAAAAATAAAAATAAAAAAGTAAATGATTGATTGAAGGGTCGATGATGTGCCCTGCTAACGTAACGGTTGCGCGCGCGCACTCGTTTGAGATGCTAAGCAGGAGTTTCCTGGTTTCGCTAATGCCTTTTACAACATATATCTATCTCAGTTACACTATTTTACTGCTAGTTGATTATATAACGAGTTGAAGTTACGTTAGGTCAGGGGTTGGCAAACTTTTTAACCGAACAGTTAAAATATCACTTTTTGGGTATCTCAAAGAGCCGCAACTATCTATTTCAGGTATTTCTCTTTTGAGGAGACCTCGAAGAGACGCAACTGACCTTTAAAATAAATAAATAAATAAATATTAGAGGACAATCTTACACAAATCGAACTAGCCCCACAGTAAGCTCAAGAAGGCTTGTGTTATGGGTACTAGACGACTACAAATACAAACATTTATTCTGCAAATAGGCCACAAGGGCACTTTTACATGTCAAAATATTAGTTACAATTTAAGAAAGTCTGACTGTAATAAGTAATACATTTTTCATGTCAAAATATTAATTTACAGTTCAAGAAGGAATAATAATTTCGAGTTTAACAATTATAACTATAATATTTACTAGATATATTTAGTAGATATAAATACTTAAATACATAGAAAACATCCAAGACTCAGAAACAAATATTCATGCTCATCACACAAATACTTGCCCTGACCGGGATTCGAACCCAGGACCGTCAGCTTCACAGGCAGGTGCACTACCCACTAGGCTAAACCGGTCGTAGAAGGGAATAAATGAAGGAAGGATTTATAGTGTTTGAATAGAAATGTCACATAGATGGATGTACTTAATTAAAATACAAAATACAAAATACAAACATTTATTCTGCAAATAGGCCACAAGGGCACTTTTACATGTCAAAATATTAATTTATAATTTAAGAAAGTCTGACTATAATAAGTAATACATTTTTCATGTCAAAATATTAATTTACAGTTCAAGAAGGAATAATAATTTCGAGTTTAACAATTATAACAAAATTAATGTCATACAGTGAAGATAAACTTGCAAAGTTATCTATTACAAATATTAAGTTAGAGATGTATAAGGTCTCAAGATTAAACAAGGAGTGAAATTAATATATTATCCCAGAGATGTACATGGTCTCTGAGCGTCAAAATTAAAATTAATTTAATATTGTTAGAGATGTATATGGTCTCTAAGTCACTGATAATAAAAACGAATCCACAACAGGATGATGTCTCTCGTCAATCTCAATCGTCAATTACTTTGATACCCCTACGTTAGATAGATCTAGCTGTAAATTTTTAGGATATGAAATGACATTCGGATCCACTTTATAATAATGATCATTTCATTTCATTTATTTCTATTATAACAATATTATGTTGTGTCAGAAAATCTTAAAAACGCATGACATGCTTAAAATGTACAATTAAATAACAATCAGGACATTTCAGCAAATAAATAATAATCATTTATTAATGAAAAACAATCCACATACAAGGAAAATGAAAATACCGGCCAGTGCCACCCTAGAGTCCACTTATGTAGGTCCACTTATGTAGGTAGGTAATTTAGATGAATGAATGTTTTATTCACAAGAATATACAGTATAGAACAGGTGTTTTGATAATAATATATTAGCATTACAGTTCCAGTCCAGTACATTCAGCCATTTCAGGCATGTGAAAATTTAGATCAACTTAACTAACTATATTTTATTATGAATTCATTAAAGAAAGAAAGAAAGAAAGAAAAATTTATTCACAGACACAGAAGACACATATTACAAAAAAAAACAACAACAGAAGAAAACAAACCACGCTGATTTTCAGCCAGTACCGTCGGTGACTCACGGACCGCCATACACTAAATAATAGCCAAAAGAAAAATAATTAAATATGACTGCAAAGGAAAAAATAATACATAAGAGAAAAATAATAATAATATCCACTTACTACTTACATAAAATAATATAATTATCTTTCATTGAACGGAACTGCCAAACTTTCACACGACATTGACTTTAATTATAAACAAATAACAAACAAAATACATAACATAACCCACATTTTTACGGCTCAAGGGCGTGAAGCGTTCTGAATATTATACAAGACCCCATTAAACGCATTGCTATTCATACAACACTTTTCCTAGTATGTAACAATTACATAAGAAATCGTGTGCGATGTTTAATAATGACTAGCGTATCGTATGAGTAATGGCTTCCGGATTTAAATGGGTAATGAGTTTGCAATCGGTTTGTTAGGTTATTTCGACCTTTTAGGGTGATTTGGGCTACAGGGTTGGCGGTGCGGTATGCGCCATGCGGTAGCCCAAATGAACTGAAAAAAAAATGTTATAACAATTGTTCACAAATGTTAATGTTATTGTTTATTGAGTTTGTATAATAAAGTTTTAAAATCTGACCTAAAAAAACAGAATAAAATAAATATTTAAGGGGGATCCCATCAGCAACAGAGATGATTGTTTTGCCGTTTTTATAATCGTTAGGGAACTCTTCGTGCGCGAGTCCGACTCGCGCTTGGCCAGTTTTATCACATAAATACCGACCAACTTGTTTAGACATGGTTTATGCAGATTGCATAAGGTACCTAAGTCCTAAAGTAAATAAAGAGAATGATAATAAAAAAATACAAAAGAAAATTAATCAATAGACCGCTCGCCGTTTCCGGTGCAAAGGTGCCCATAACACTGGCGATGTTTCCTCGCTGAATAGCCATGGACAGCCTTTGCATCAAAAACGACTCGGCGTGGGGTCCTCTCCCTTTTGCCGAAGTTGACGGCCTATATTAAAATAAATAAATAAATATTAGAGGACAATCTTACACAGATCGAACTAGCCCCACAGTAAGCTCAAGAAGGCTTGTGTTATGGGTACTAGACGACGATATATTTAATAGATATAAATAGTTAAATACATAGAAAACATCCAGGACTCAGAAACAAATATTCATGTTCATCACACAAACACACAAACATAACAACAACATATTATGTTATTATTTATTATATTAAATTGAGAATTTATTATTTATTATTACAAAACCTTCAAATTTTCGGACTGTTTTCGGTTTCTCGTTTATTGTATTATATATGATGCAACCTAGCGTTAAGTTAATTTAGCAAATAGATGAAGATGAAATTTTGCCTCTAATGAGTACCAAAACAAAATAATACCTACGGTCAAGCGATATAGTAGAAAACCATGGTCAAAAAACGAAGTTTTCTTCAACTTGGACAAAACTACCCAAGTAACACAGCATGCTGAATAAGATTTGAGTAATAGCAATTTGAGTAATGACATATGGATCCGAGACATGGGCGCTAACGATGGGCCTCATAAGAAAGCTCAAGGTCACCCAAAGAGCAATGGAAAGAGCTATGCTCGGGGTTTCTCTGCGTGATAGAATTAGGAATGAAGCTATCCGTAGCAGAACTGGGGTCACCGACATAGCCTTCAAAATTGCGAGACTTAAGTGGCAGTGGGCAGGGCACATTGCTCGCAGGACTGACGGTCGATGGGGCCAGAAACTGCTTGAGTGGCGTCCACGTACCGGAAGACGAGCTGTCGGTAGGCCTCCGACAAGGTGGAGTGATGACCTGGTGAAGGTCGCGGGAATCCGGTGGAAACGAACGGCACAGGACCGGTCTAAATGGCGAGCCTTGGGGGAGGCCTATGTTCAGCAGTGGACGTCTTTCGGCTGAAATGATGATGATGATGATGAATAGCAATTCGCAAATATTTACACCTCTTATCAGCAATAATCTCCATAATGTGTAAAGGCTATTAATATAGACAAATTCTGAATAATATTCTCTTTAGATCTTTAATACCTCCTTAAGCTTAGTAAAAGTTGAATTAAGGTGGGTATATACCACAGTATTAACAGAACTAAGCTATTAGCCGGAATTTACATCGCTGTTATACAGGCTAAGGCATTTAAAAATGTACCCAAATTGCTTGAATACCAGCTGAATAGACATTTACTCAAACTTTATTCAACATCACTGTGTTACTTGGGTATAATCAAAATCAAAAATCAAAATCAAATATTTATTCTGCAAGGGCACGTTTACATGTCAAAATATTAATTTACAATTTAAGAAAGTCAGACTATAATAAGTAATACATTTTTCATGTCAAAATATTAATTTACAGTCCAAGAAGGAATAATAATTTCGAGTTTACAATTATAACAAAATTAATGTCATACAGTGAAGATAAACTTGCACAGTTATCTATTACAAATATTACAACATCAGTAAAGTTAGAGATGTATAAGGTCTCAAGATTAAACAAGGAATATAATAAAATTAATATAATATCCCAGAGATGTACATGGCCTCTGAGCGTCAAAATTAAAATTAATTTAATATTGTTAGAGATGTATAGGGTCTCTAAGTCATTGATAATAAAAACGAATCCACAACAGGATGATGTTACAGAGTAATGGTTTTTAAGTATCTGCGTTTGAATTTTGAATTTATCCTAGTTTAAAAAGCCTCAATCGTAAGAATGTACAGATTAGAGTTAATGTAAGCATTATTGTACAGTTTAGTTATAATACAGTTTCTTTACTGCGCGCCTACATTTAAAAGATGTATTTATTGGCACTGGATCGTTACTGCTCCACTTCTGTGTAATATACTAACTACTACAGAATAAACGAAATTTTGACTATCACTACATAATATAAAACAAAGTCGCTTTCTCTGTCCCTATATCTCTATGTATGCTTAAATCTTTAAAACTACGCAACGGATTTTGATGCGGTTTTTTATAATAGAGTGATTGAAGAAGAAGGTTTATATGTATAATACATTCATCAGAATTGTACCCACGAGAAGCTGGGGCGGGTCGCTATTTATCGATAAATAAGAAAATCTAGACGAAGTCAGTATTCGTTACTTCAAGATACAGCCGAGAAAACGATAAGAATTTGAGTAATGCAAATTACAAGAATAACAGTTATCTAGCAAATAGGCAGTTATACGTGTTCTAATGTAATATTCACAATAGGACATATTACGATAATACTTTACCTTCAAGCATGAAGCTAGACAGTAATAGACCATTCATACGCTTAAGCAATATCCTTTCTGAGATTATATGTCTTAGTCTCCGAGTCTGAAATTAGACGTTTCACGTGCCTTGAAAGATATTCTAGCCTTGGAAAGAATACGCTATTTAACAGCAGTAAAGTCTAAAATCAGACTGCGTAAAAAGAATTAAACAAAAACAAGTCCAGTCCCAAAAGCCTAGGGTGTTCGTTAGTTAGGATTTATCATAGTTTTTTCACAATAATTACAATAAAGTTTACATAACTGGACATAGTGTACATCGTCAGTGTAATTTTGTGTATTTTCGTGATGACAAGTTCCACACTGGGCGGAAACTTTAAATCCTGCTGCATGTACATGCGAAGGACGCACTGACCAACATAACTTGCGAACTAACGAACTTCTTCGTTTATTTTTATATATATTTTTATACAGAAGTAGTAAGTAGTACGTAGTGACACCTTTTTGAAATTATCAGTGACACACAGTATCGACATTTAGATAGTCGATAAAAAAAAACCATTCACGCCCTACTGAAAAACAATTTCTGTGCGACAAGATAACGGGGTCTAATTATAATGTTCGACACTGATTCGAAACATAGCACTTTCAACCTTATATCATATTGTGACAGAGGCGATCAATATGTGCCATTTATTGAGCGTCATCAATATGTGTCATCCAATGTGTCGAGAATTGGGACGTCTACCTTACGCCTCACAGTTTTCTGGTGTCCCCTTGTTTTGCAGACAGAAATTTCATAGAATTTTGTTTCGTAGAAAATGTTTCAAATAATATTTGGTTCTTGTATTTTTATTTTGACTATTATTGTTTCAATGACTATTTACTTGAATGAAACATATTTCACAGAAACACAATTCAATGAATTTTGTAATATCATTTTTTTATTTAACAAACTTATCAAACCGTAGAATTACGTTTGGTATTTCATTGTTTCGCAGATAGAAAATTCATAGAATTTCGTTTTACAGAAACTTATATTAAATAATATTTGGTTCTTGTATTTTTATTTTGAATATGATTTTATCACCACTTATTCACTATACAGAAACATCTTTGCTGAAACACAATTCAATGAATTTATATTTTTTATTTCTTTATTTAAGAAACTTATCAAACAGTAGAATTATGTTTTAACGAACATTGTTTGTTCGGTGTTTTTTTTTCATGGTATTTCAAATACATCAACACAATAACTATGTGTACATAGAAAAATATAGTATCTATATATAATACAGGCTATTTTATTAATAAAAACCCAGAAAGACCTGTTAGGGCAAAACCGACTGTAATGCGGATAGGTTAGAAGATTAAGACTGGAGCTTTGCTCCCGTCTTAATCTTCGAGGTTATTTTTTTTATATAAGCCCAGAAAGATTATGCGTCCTGAAAAATCATGCTTGTTTGGTTGTTTGCATGCATAGGGTGTGAATTGCTCAAAAATGGCATTATTTTTGAGCTACCTCTTACCGTTTCTGAGATACTAGTAATTAAAAGATAGACCTCTGGTTGCTATCTTTACCATACACTTTGTTCTTAGATGAGAGGTCAGCTTATAGTAGTTATTAGTCTATCAAGTTAAAAGTTAAAACTGTCAGATTTTGACAAACGATCCCGTCTTAATCTTCGAGGTTATTTTTTTTATAAAAGCCCAGAAAACCTGTTGGGGAAAAATCAACTCTAACGCGGGTAGGTTAGAATATTAAACAGCTCAGTTTTACTAGATTTTTTACCCGCATTGTTGTTGTGAACGCAGTGTTGTAATTTTATAGGAGGGTATGCATTTTGTTAAAGGCAAAGGCATGAATTGGAATGTTTAGAAACTGCAACTCAATAACATGTTTTTCTGCGTAATAAGTTTTATATTAACTAAATAACGTAAGGTCAAAGAATAAATGATTTGTAATTATATCGTAATGAATATCGAAACATTAACTTTTCTTTGTATTAAAAATCTACTATAAAATTATCTACAAATTAATTATTTTACTAATTGATTATTCTATGAAATGATAATATGAGATTCATTTTATGAGAAACAAAATCCTATATAACTATTGTATTGGTAATAATTTTTACGTAAACTAAATAATATCAGAAAAAATAATATTTCATTTGTAATTCTATGATATGAATTTCGAAATAGTAAAGAATATTGATATCAAAAATCATTGATTTGAGTTTCTACAAAGTAAGTGTTCGGCGTAATGATTATTCTGTGAAATGATAATATGAGAAACATTTTCTGCGAAACGAAATTCTTTGAAAATGTTGTCTATAAAACAGTGTACAACCCAGTTTTCTATATACAGTACAAACCACCCGCATGGTCGTGTTGGAGGTTTTCCCCTAGATTTTCCCCAGGCTACCCTCCAACCATGCACTCCTATCGCTTTATTTTTAAAAAATACAGTTTTATGTTTACTAAGTGATAGTAGGAATCAGTTAGTCTAACCGAACTGAAACCTCACCGACCGCAGCCGTGAAAGTTCGGTAAACGATACAATCTACTTGTGAGATTACTTCCTTTGGTACTATGTTAACACACTTTAAGCTATTATATTGAAAACTATAAATATTCATTAAAGGATGGGACCCCCGGCTTCGCACGGGTGCACTATTTAATGGATGTTATTATACATATAAACCTTCCTCTTCAATCACTCTATCTATTAAAAAAAAGCCGCATCAAAATCCGTTGCGTAGTTTTAAAGATTTAAGCATACATAGGGATATATTTCATTAGCTGTAGACTTGCAAAAAATCGTAAATCGCTCGGTGTCATGGGTGCAAAATTATATAACTCAGTACCGGCCGAGTTAAAATTGGTGCAAAATGATGTATGTTTTGCAAAAAAGTTAAAAAAACTACTCACAGAGCTCGCATGTTACACCATTGACGAATTTGTGAAAGTGTGTCGTGACTCGTGACCCCAATTGTGCATTGAAATTGTATGACAAAAATTTATTCTATAAAGTTTATAATTATTATAAACTTAACATTATTATTGCACTATTATTTATTTTTATTGCAGTATGCAAGCACTTGCTGTATTAATCATTGTTTAATGTGATATTATGTAATAATTGACATGTAAAAATCTATTTTTATCAATAAATAATTGAGTATTGAGTATTGTATAGGGACAGAGAAAGCGACTTTGTTTTATACTATGTAGTGATTTCAAGTTAAAATATAAATAGATAGGTATACAGTAAAACAAATCTTTTTGAAAATTTACTATTTTTTTTGTTTTTATACATAAATACATAAACTCACACGTGCACTCCCAAAAGGAGTAGGCAGAGCACATGGAATTTAATTCAGTGCCACATTTAGCAATTGTAGGTTTAAAGAAGGAGAAAATTATATATTGCAGTGATAGGTTGCTGGCCCATCGCCCACAACACGCTACAACCCAGTTCTGATAGTCGATTCTTACGACACCCACGGGAAGAAAGTGCTATTTTAACCACACACGCGTCGAGTTTT
Source organism: Epiblema foenella (assembly GCA_963556455.1). Classification (NCBI taxonomy): domain Eukaryota; kingdom Metazoa; phylum Arthropoda; class Insecta; order Lepidoptera; family Tortricidae; genus Epiblema; species Epiblema foenella. The sequence continues at coordinate 9,869,069 of OY747120.1, read as the reverse complement.
TTGTTTTTAAATTTTATTTATTTATGTTGGTTCCATATGTTACGTTTATGTATATTTTTCTGCGTCACAAATATGACTTAAGGCATATTTAAGTACAAGGTGGAAAACCTTGCATGCAATTTTGATTACATTACGGGCTGCGAGTTACCGAGGCAAGATGATAACGATCTAACCCCGCGATGTAATGAAAATCGCATGCATTCACCGTGTGAATCGACCTTTACATACCCATGTAAACACGAGACATGTTTTCAAACTCAATCGGACAGACAGACACTCAAATGATTCTATAGCGGTTCCGTTTTGTTCCTCTTGGGTACTAAACCGTAACAAATAACGTAGACAGACACGTGACTCTGAAAGTAACGGTTTACGTAACAAAGTTTTATGTTTACGATAATTTATGTTAGGCTCATCGATTCTGACTTGCATAACACGGTTTGTAACGATTTATGAAGTACCTATATTTATTTAATCGTATGGCAATACACAATTATAGAGGGCAATCAGAGTACACCTTTGAGGTTGTTAAGCCAGGCAGTCATGTCAGGTGACAAGACGTCCAAGTCTTCAGCAGGTCCAGGGTAATAGTGGAGGGGGCAGCGCTGGAAGATGTGCTCGGTGGATTGGTCTTCCTCTCCGCACTCACAGAGTGGAGAATCCTTCCAACCCCATCTATGTTGGAAGACAAGTATCTATATACCATTAAGTACTAGTGGCTCTGTGTGTTGTAACCTCGCGAGTTTTAATTTTTTTTAAACTATATAATTATCGAACTTGCTCACAAAATTTCACGAGAATCGGTTGTGAAATGCGACCTGTAGAGGAGACCAACGGGAAACCTAGAAATCCGGAATTCAGACATACGAAAGCATTTTTGTCGAAGCTGAAGCTTCATGGCACTTTTTACAAGTCAAAAACAACTAACATTTCTCGTAGTATCCTTTAAAATCAATATTAAAACATATCTAATCAACTCACAAATTGCTAATGTATAAGCGGACACTCCATATATACTAAGTACCATATATGACAATGTTGTATCATCTACATATTTTAGTTTAACCAAATCTGTAACTAATTTCCAAATATTTGAAATCATTGACCAGCGATCTCTCCTTCTTCTCCATCATAAGTTAAGCTGGGTAGTTTAGTTAAGATGTGTTCTTAGTTAAGTTTATCTGTGTATCTCTCTTAGGGTGCCCTGAAAACCAGCGCCTTAGCATATATTGCTATTGGCATATGCTGAGTGGTATCCTTTTTGGTGTTTAATTTAGTGTTTATTTCATTTTTGTGTATTGTGTAATGATTTAACACCAAGTAAATATTTCTTTCTTTCTTCTTTCTTTCAAACACATAAGGTTCATGCTTTTTGACACTTTTTTCATGTATTTAGAGGTTCCTCCTGTATGTATGGAGGGCAAGGCACCCGCAAGGGCGCCTCGTGGTTGCTTTTTACCACTGATTACCAAAGAGGCACGATATTCGTACATAATGAGTATATACGCAAGCATTCGGATATCCGTGCAGGAACTATAATTATAGTGCATATTCACTTATGTAATAAATCGGTGGGCGGTTAGTGAGGATTCGTAACATATGTGAGGTGGACGTGAAAAAAGTTGAAAAAAGTGTTTTTTCTTAAGCGGATGAGCTGTATAATTAGATATGGTTCATCTGCTGTGAGTTAATGAGTGAATCAACTTTTTAGTGCCACTCCTTGCCGTGCTTACGTCTAGTTGTCCAGGGGATAAAATTCGAATACCATCGTGATTTTATGTTATTTAAGTTAATTAGACAAACGTATTTGTGGTACTTATAAGCTATTTCCATAATGGTCATTCTATTAAGCATGTTAGTAGAACTTAATACAACATTTTTTGAACAAACTGCGCCACTAGTGTCCCTTGCACAATCAAGATAACAACACAATAAAAATTTGAGCCACCCTATTAGAAAAGCTACTGTTCATATCAAATCATATTTCTGCATATAGCTACTTTTTAGGGTTCCCTAGTAAACAAGGAACCATTATAGTTTCGCCATGTCTGTCCGTCCGCGGCTTAGCTCAGTAACCGTTACTATAAAACTGTAATTTTGCATGAGTATACTTATCAATTACGCCGACAAATCGGTAGAATATAATCTTGAAAAACATTTTTTAGGGGTAAACCTACACGTAAAGTAAGGGTACAGTTTGTTTTTCCAAACCCCATTGTGTATCGTTGGATAGCTCGTTCAAAAAAATTATGAGGTTTCTAAAGATTAGTGTGACGTAGCTGCCAGCTCTTCGATCAACAGTGGCATCTCTACACCTCTTGAATATTGAGATATTTCTTTGAAGGATTTGTGAAAAGTGCTAGGTATAATTAGCAGTCCGTAAATCATCCGACCGAAATGAAAAAGAAAAAACTAGTTATTTGACTAGTGTTGTGACACTTGTGACAATGAATTTTACAATTCTAATTATTGTATTTCTGCTTGTCAAGTTCACAAGTGAAATAAGAATAAGAGTAATACGGAGGAGCGAGAAGAGAATACCTAAATTGGATTGGGAGAACTATAAGTTTGAAGGTAAATACAGTGCTACGGAATATATATTGTATCTCCATTTTTCTCTTCTGCTACTCCTACGGTCAGAATTTATTGAGTTAAGCAAAAATATTGTTTAAATTAACCAGATGCAACGTTGCGCTGCGCATCGGGTGTTAAAAATAAATAAATAAATATTTTTTGCCGCAAAAAAAAACAAACACAATCAGCAATACAGAAAAAAAACATGGTTAAATTTCGAAGTTACAATTTAGAATACTTATCAACAATGGTGCGACAATAGGCTCGGGCTCAGCGTGTGCTGCGAGCCTGGTCGGCTGTACAGCGCTGTTTTTCAGTCCGCACCCACTTCACAGCTCAACACAAAAAAATATATAACATTAGGTATCCAGGGGAACATTCGCTTAGATTTAAGTATATTTATATTCCACTTTTCATGCTCGTGAAGTTGTTCTTTATGTCGAGACAGTCTGCAAATACCTCGGATGTCAATGGGACTTTGTTTATTTATTTATTTATGTTAATTTACCACTAACAGTTAAACCTTACGTGCTAATTGGTATCACATGTCAATGTATTCATTAATGTCGTTAATTACTATTATAAAATATACAAAAATGAGATAAATTAAAATATTAGATTCAAATTAAGAAATTTATCAATAAGAAATAGAAATCAAAGAAGCACATTAGCAAGTCAAGGCAAGGTCAAAAAATATAAACATTAATAAAATTACAATAGTTACAATTACATTATTATTTACGTCAAAGCTAAATTACAAACAACAATAATATGCTTTGACATCCAAGATAAATTGCATCAACCCACAATGGAGTATAGTAATGGAGTATAGTATGGAGTGTAGTAATGGAATCTACAGTCGTCGATACGCCCAACATGTCTACACCACCTTAGTTGACCTACCTTAGCAAATCTTTCATGCTTGATATCTTACTGTGCACAATATCCTCCGTGTCGGGGATATGATATGACATCTTATGTAACTATGTTCTTGCAATGATTGATTGATTGATTGATAATCCTGTAAAAAGACGTAGAGGTGACTCAAAATTAGATGCTCCAAAAGAAATAAGGCAAAAAATATGCCAAGTGTGAAAATCCTATTAAAATATCTCAAAAAATAACGAAGCTACAACCGTTTTAGTCTTTTTTTATATTTATTTTTTACTAGCAGCGCCCTGCGGTGTTACCCGCGGATAAAAGGTAGCCTATGTCCTATTCTGATGTCTAAGCTACAATACTGGAAAGTTTCATAGAGATCCGTTCAGTAGTTTTTGAGATTAAGCGGAACTTACATCCATCCGCACAAACTTTCACGTTTATAATATTATTAGGATACAACGCCGGCGGCAAACAAGCATACGGTCCACCTGATGGTAAGCGGCCACCGCAGCCTATAGACGCCCGCAACTCCAAAGGAGTCACGTGCGCATTGCCGACCCTTTATAAGATTTAAGAATGCACTGTGTTGACAGCAGAAGGAGCACATTCGTCGTCTCCCGGCGAGAAAATAAACAATAGCATACTTTTGTAATGATCCCGGGGATCCCAGGGACCGGTAGACGACAGTTGCTGGTTAGAGAGATCTGATAGGTATTTTTTCGAGAAAACTCAAACTTGATCTTTTACCTTTTCAACTTGAGCAAAACATTTTCGTATGTCCTCTTCTCTACAGGTCTCATTTCTTTCAGTGAATCCTTGTGTGTGTAACAAAAATGTCACTAACATAGTTTTTTAAGTTTTATTGTAATTAACACTTTATGAGCCACGAGCTTGAAATAAACGTTAATTTAATTTAATTTTAATTTCTTAACTGATGCTCTTGAAATATTGTGAGCCAAGGGTCTACTCCGAACTTTGAAATCCGAACTTGTCGTGCCGTTCCTCTCACTCATATAGTGAATATCACGAGAGTGAAAGGGACGGCATGATACGGACGAACCGGACGGTTCGGAGTACAGGCTCAGAGTCGACAATAATATAGATTTTTCATCGATTTTCGTTTGTCTGCTTCCAGGTTGCGGCATCGCCGTAGGCAAGCAGACAGCCCAACGTCGGATCGTCGGCGGCGACGATGCTGGCTTCGGTACCTTCCCCTGGCAGGCCTATATCAGGATAGGATCGTCCAGGTAGCTTATTACCGGGCTGTTAGGTTCAATATTCAATAACAGCAATCGTCCGGGCTATATAATACTTATTATGTGACTACGTGCCATCCTATTCTTGTTTAAAGTCGGTTAAAAATACCACGTTATTAAATTGAACTTTAACTACGTGGGTAACGATCGTCATTTGATAACTATAATTTTCTATTCAATATGACGATCTTACCTCTCCGTTCCAGAGGGACTACTCCGAACTCCGTGTTGTGCCGTCCCTCTCACTCATATAGTGAGTAACACGAGAGTGAAAGGGACGGCACGATACGAGTATAGTTCGGAGTTGCCCCTCAGAGATGCTTATTTAACAAGATTAGGTGCCAAGGACCTTGTAGCGAGTTAAAATCGTAAAAAAATCGATACACTAGTTTGTTGCTAAGGTAAAATCGGCAGTGGTTATCTTAAACTAAATCAATGTATAATATATGTACAAACACACTTACAATAACTGTTTTATGATAATTTGCATACATTAACGAGTTAATCACACATCACATCACACTCACAATATCAATAATCAAAAGTGGATACTCGTTATGTAAAACCAAAGGTTAACGAGTCAAATATAAAACATACTTACAGGTGTAGTGAATGTTATAATTACGATTTGAAACGGGATATTTACCATTTATATTTGTATTACCCGTGTGGTGTCGGGTTAGAATTGCACCACCCCATATCATCCGGTGGGTGTCGTAAGAGGCGACTAACGGAGAATATCCAGGGAACGGGCAGCAGCGTTCCCTGAAGGTCACACCTATTATTACTGCGATCCCCAACCCGCCTGCCAAGCGTGGGGATTATGGCAAAACCCCCCCAACTTGGGGGAGGCCTATATCCAGCAGTGGATGTCTTCCGGCTGATGATGATTTGTATTAGTGAGTTCCCGATATTTCGGCACTGTTGCAAGCGCCATTATCAAGGATTAACAGACGTGCTGCGAGTTTTAGTTGTGGTCTACCCACACACCATAGCGATCTATCCTCTTCCTGGTTCGCTTTTTTCGCACAGTGTCACCGTCACTACCACCGTCCCCCTTATTACTTGAAACTCAATTACGGTCACGACACACCACACTCACAGTATCAAAACGCGAGTTCTTTCCGGAAACAGTCTCTTATCGATATGTGAACTTTCGGATCACTGGACGACTTGACAGTTGAAACCCATCTTCCCGGTTGATATTCTTATGCCTTTGGATAATCATAATTCTAATGTAAATTACCATGTGAGCTTGAAATCTTATATTGTAGTGAATGTTTTTTCCATCGGGATAGTAACATTATTCACTACACCTGTAAGTTTAGTGTAATAATATGAAAGAAGATCCGCTATTGATACTTATTTATACAACATTAATGGTTAACTTATTGAATAATGTAATTATTAACACAACACAATCACATTGCTTACGCTTTTTGTGTTTAACGTTGTTTAATTTCAGATGAAATTTGTCTTTTTAAGTTAATCTAATGCGGTTGTTATTTTCATGACAAATTTAATTTGAAACAAATGTTTGAAAACGAGTAAAATATCTTATAAATAATTCTTCTAATGTCATAGTAAAATCCTTTCAAAATGATTTTTAAAACAAGTTTTTGCATATAGTTGTATTTTTATCTGTAGACAATTTCCTTTTTATTGTGAATTATTTCTACTGGTACAAAGAGATATAAATATATTATAATATTTAAGTCAGAATAGTAGAGGAGCGCTCGTGGCCCAGCGGCGCCCGTGTACCGCGTGCGGTATGCGAGGTTAAGCAACGTCGGCCCAGGTCAGTTATTGGATGGGTGACCGCTTTGAGTGGTTATTAACTGAGTGCTCCCGTGCTTTGAAAGGCACGTTAAGCCGTTGATCCCGGCTGCTGTCTATGATAGCAGTCGTTAAGCCAAGTTAGAGGCCTTCGGGCGGTTCGAGAACTTCTAACAGTCAAGTTGTCCACTCACTTGACAAACCTAATTCTAATAAGGTCTGGTTTTCCCTCGGGCTGGAAGGTCAGATGGCAGTCGCTTCCGTAAAAACTAGTGGCTACGCCAACTCTTGGGATTAGGTAGTGGACCTCGGCCATCCTTTACGAAGCAACTGTACCGGGATAACGGTAGGATTATGATGATGATGATGATGATTTAAGTCAGAACAGTACCATAGTAGTAGTAATACCTAAAGAATTGAAGCATATTTTACTCGTTTTGAAATGGTAATGGTTTATGTTTATTAACAACTAATTATGAATTTACAGATGCAACATGCTAATGTCGATATTCGAGCTTATCGGATGGAAGCAGTGTTGGATAGAGAGGTAAATGTGCGAAAGAGATAGCCCGACGTGGTAGAAAATACCTGTTAGAAAAATGGAATCTTAAAATTGCGGTAAAAAACTGTAAGGAATTATTATGGGGAATAGTAGTCCAAAGAATAGTAATAAAATGGTTATAAGGTAAAAGTCCCTGTGCTCGACACGGATCCCATGGCACTTTCTGTAATGGAACGTAACGGGTACAGACGCTATCAAATGAACCGAGTGACATATTTGACAGGTAGCTGTCAAGATAGCGTTTGTACGGGTACAGGCGGAGGCTTAAATGAAACGAGTTCCAATTTAAGAGAGCAGCATCCAAGACACTCGTTGTCATAGTCGGGACCCTGAGATTTCCGTTGGTGAAACAATTTTTACCACTTTCTGTAAAAATAAAAATAAAGTTTTTGGCCAATAATGTAAAAAAAAAATAATAATATAAGAGTAATTAATAAAACACGTTATAAAAAGCTAAAGGCCACTTTATTAACAAACAATACATGGCGCAGTCGGTATCTTATGTCACGATGACAAAGATGATTATTGATTAATTAGGTGCCATATGTATATTGGACACTAACCCCCTTATTCATAAACGTCTGTCAAACCTATATTAGTTAACTAGCCGCTAAAGTTCGTTTGTCCTTATCTGTCACTTTGACAATGACGTTTGTGAGAATGGGACAAAGAACTTTTTAGTTAGCAGAGGTTTGTTAAGTTTTATGAATACGGGGGTAAGTTTTCAAGCCGGCCGATAAAAATACGTGTAAAATTAATAAATAGTATTTATCATTACTCGTAATGATTCGGTTAATGGGTACTTGGTAATATAGCACGCATAGTAGAAAAGGTACTGTAAATGTTAGGAGGGTAAAATTTTAAAATATGTCAAATTAAGGGGTATAATATACAATTTAATTTGATTTGCATAATATTGATATTTAAAGTGTATGAATAGATTTGGTAACTTAATGGTACAAATTAAACTATAGACGAAAAAAGTACTTAAATTACTCAAGTATTCGTATAGATTATAGGGTCCTTATCAGTTAATAAAAACGCTCATCTATTTAAGACATTTTCTGTTTTAATTTATACGTATCTTGACATTTTCTCAATATTACTATCTAGAACAGGACTATTGCGATCTTATGTCATAAACTTTAAATGTACCTATTGGATCTTTCATTAAGAAATATCGTTTCAAACATCACTCCAAGTCGACCATTTTCAAGCTAAAAACTTGTTTTTCCGCTTGAAGTCTATGTTACTATCTAAAACTTAATATAATCATCGTAGCGCCTTTAATAACTTTACTGGTATTATCAATACTTTTGTCATAATTTGAAATCAAAACATTTTAAAACTTATAAGGCCTGTTACTAGTTTTATTGGGAATGTTAAATTCTAAATATGCATGAAGCATGACTGTTTCTTAACATATATTCAACAGAAACTGTACAAAACCACTTGTAAATTGTATGAATGTATTTTGTGTATATACGTAGATCTTTATTTTTCCGTAGCTGATCTATCTAAATTATTATTGTAATTTATATCTGTCTACTTTTTCGCACATTTTTCTTCTCGTCTACTTTAAGAATGTAAAATAACATAAATAACATAGTGTAGATCGATACTAACGCAACTAACTACGACTATTTCTTCAAGGTAAGTTATTTTTTAACTAAACAGTCAAGTATTTGAAGTAATTTGATTCATTTGTATAAAGAAACTAGCGACCCTCCCCGGCTTCGCACGGGTGCAATCCTGATGCATGTATTATACATATAAACCTTCCGCTTGAGTCATTCTATCTATTAAAAACCGCATCAAAATCTGTTGCGTAGTTTTAAAGATTTAAGCATACATAGCGATATAGGGACATAGGGACAGAGAAAGCGAATTTGTTTTATACTATGTAGTGATGACAACGTAAAACTGTTTCTTGAGAATTTTAGCTATATTAATTTACCAAAGTTAACAAGCCTATTTTTATATAAAATGTTAGGAAAATAGTGACGATCCTTTTAAGGGCATATTCGGAATCGTGTTCTGATTAGGAAAAAGTGGAAAAAAAATTTTTGATACGAAAAAATTTTTTTAATACGAAAAATAAAATTTTGATACGAAAAAAAATTTTTGAAACGAAAAAAATTTTTTTGATACGAGTTTTTTTTTTTTTTCTAATGGGAAAATCGTCCAAGTCAGCCAATTATCCGTACAAAGGGCAAATAGTCATTGGACCAAAAAAAATTTCTTCTCCTTTTTCCTAATCAGAACACGATACCGAATATGTTCTTAAACGGATCCTCAGTATTTTGTTACATCATGTATAATAAGGCATATCTGAAAAGATACTAAATATTAAAAAAAAGTTAATAAGAATTTGCATCAGACATGAACTCTTTAAATCCTTTCTATGTGACGGTCTTACCCCATCCCATCCTACTTCTTCATATCAAGAACTGCAGGCGAATCACGTAACTTTATGTAATGTTTAATGTCAATTTTGAACTATAAATGTATGAGGTGACAATTAAAATTTGACATTAAAATCTACCTAACGGTAATAAATAAGTTACATGATTACCCCGCTGGTTGTATTTCCTGTCGTTGCAGAATCGACCCAATTTCTATAGAAAACTCACAATTCTTCACATAAAAGAAATGTCAGTTACGATATATGTACTTTACCGTAGTTATAGTTACGTAAAGAAAATTGGATAATTCGAGTCATTGTTTCACTTTCTATAGTTACGATGGTTTTTAACATCGATGTTTGGTTATGTCAAACATAACTGATTAAAATTAAGATGGATACTTAATTATCTAGGGTAAAATATTATGAAGACCACTGAGGTATTTAGAGTAGATGTAAAGATTAGTTTGTACTAGCGACCCGCCCCGGCTTCGCACGGGTGCACTATTTAATGGATGTTATTATACATATAAATTTTCCTCTTCAATCACTCTATCTATTAAAAAAAACCGCATCAAAATCCGTTGCGTAGTTTTAAAGATATAAGCACACATAGAGATATAGGGACAGAGAAAGCGACTTTGTTTTATACTATGTAGTGATATTTAATGGAACAAAATTAATGACCGTCCATTATTTTTTCATTAGACTACCTTTAAGAGTAACCACTAAGCTACTAGTGTTAATCTGTACATGAAGCTAACGGTCCTGGTTTCGAATCCCGGTCAGGGCAAATATTCGTGTGACGAGCATGAATAAAATTTTTGGGTCTTGGGTGTTCTATGCATGTAAGTCCTTCTTTATCGACTAGTACCCGTAAAACGAGCCTTATTGGACTTAGGTAGTCAAAATCAAAAAAAAACAAAATCAAATATCGTACTCGGTTGCACCAACATACGATCACAGGCCGGTCATCGTCAAATATGGCGTCGGTAACTGTCACCCCATATAAACTTGTCAAACTTTCCATACAATCAGATTTTAACGAACCCCACTTACGATTACAGACGGTATGATGCAACCCACACTTATTCTGCAAGAATAGGCCACAAGGGCAAGAAAGTGTGACTATAATAATACATAATATTAATTTAGAATTTAAGAAAGTCTGACTATAATAATAATTTTTCATGTCAAAATATTAATTTACAGTTCAAGAAAGAATAATAACTTTGAGTTTACAATTATAAGAAATTTAATGTCATACAGTGAAGATAAACTTGCAAAGTTATCTATTTCAAATATTACACAATCAGTAAAGTTAGACAAAGAGTATAATGAAATTAATATAATATCCCAGAGTACATGGTCTCTGGGCGTCAAAATTAAGATTAATTTAATATTGTTAGAGATGTGTATGGTCTCTAAGTCACTGATAATAAAAACGAATCCACAACAGGATGATGTCTCTCGTCAATCCCCTATAAAAGACGTCAATCACTATATCCTTGCAAGCATGAACAGACCGGACTAAAACGGCCGTTTTAACTTTGGACGCATAGATTGACGAATCCAGCAACGTAAAAACTAGTTTGATGGATTCAAAAAGTACTTAAATACAAACTACTGTACGTAGCGGCCCCCTTTTTTAATTATATATCGTTAAATTTAAATAATTACACTTATTTACGAGTGGCGCTAGTGGACCTGTTACATTTTATGAAAGCGCTCTTAAACAATTTTATTAATTATCTTCTACTTTGTCAAACCAATGTACACCCTAATCTTATATAAGGCAGTGATTACACCAATTAGTTTCACCGCGTCGCCATTAATATTATCTAAAAAGGTTAGTTACACTAAAGGGCATGTTACATAATGTGACATGTAACTTTTACAACATATGTAGACCTAGTTTAAGACATGACCAGTGTTCAAAGGAGCCTACGACTTATGAATAGGCATTAGGATTGCTTTTTGATTGATTACGAATCGTGTGCACAACATTGGGTAAATTGTTCATGTTCTAATAACTATTAAGGCGTTATTAAGGGATTAGAAATAGTGCTTTAATTAGTTTTGGTTGTTTAAGTGTTTTTACTTAGTTCAATTAATAATTAATAATACTCCCCAAGTAGGAGCGCTCGTGGCCCAGCGGCGCCCGCGTACCGCGTGCGGTATGCGAGGTTAAGCAACGTCGGCCCAGGTCAGTTATTGGATGGGTGACCGCTTTGAGTGGTTATTAACTGAGCGCTCCCGTGCTTTGGAAGGCACGTTAAGCCGTTGATCGCGGGGAAGTACCTCCACCTTGCAGAAGACCACAGCCATAATAACATTATTTACTATACAAGTATGTAGTGTTGTGTTCCTGGAGGTGAGCAAGGTTGCTAGAGCTCCCGAGGATGCACTGTGTTGAGAGCGAGGGACAAATGTGTTCCTTCTGCTGTCAACACAGTGCATCCTCAAATCTTATAAAGGGTCGGCAACGCGCACGTGACTCCTTTGGAGTTGCGGGCGTCTATAGGCTGCGGTGGCCGCTTACCATCAGGTGGAACGTACGCTTGTTTGCCACCGGCGTTGTATAAAAAAAAGTTGCATGAACCGTATACCAATATCGGGTCTGAGTATCAATTAATGTTTTCGCCGGTTTATCCTAACTTTGTGTAGATAATTGTGAGTCGACAATAACTTTAGAAACGTATTTTTTTATACAAACGCCTTAAGGGAGGCGTAGGTTAGCAGCGGTACTGCTTAATACGAAGGAACGGTTGATGAATTTGGAACTGGGTAGCGATTGCACCTATAGCTCAGTTGGCTAGAGCGACTGGCCGCGAGTGCCGGGAGGTCGCAGGTTCGAATCCTGCTCGGTGCCTAAATTTTTCAATTTTTCCTTCATTCTAAATTTAAATTTAAACTTTAGAAACGACCGTTTCAAACGCTCGGAGAATCGCCCGCTGCACGCGAATTTCAATCTGGAATCAGATCCTGTACTCCGAACTTCGTATCGCGCCATCTCTTTCACTCTTGTGTTATATACTATATGAGTGAAAGGGACGGCACGAGACGAAGTTCAGATTCCGAAGTTCGTAGTAGCGCCTTTGGTGGCAAATCCCGGCTCGTACCACTGAGTTTTCGAAAAACTTGTGTTGTTACGAATCATCTTTAAAATAATACAAAATACAAAAATACAAAATACAAATTCTTTATTTGCTTGAACACGGTTACAAAGATCTTATATTTAGAAAGTTCATGCGTATTCAACCTGCATGCAGGTGTGCAAATTTTATCAGTCATATTTCTAATTTAATAGAAGTCAAATGTATTACAATGTCAAATATTTATTGTATCATATTATAATTTAGCTTTTAGCGCGTCAAATATTCATTAATATTGTAGAAACAATTTTCCTGTAGCCATTTAGTCAATTTACTTTTAAATAACATCTCATTTTCTCGTGACTCAGGAGAATGATGTTCGATGGTCCCACACTATCATTACTCAATTACGTTCCAGATGCGGCGGCTCCCTAATCTCCCGCCGTCACGTCGTCACCGCCGGCCACTGCGTGGCGCGTGCGCAGCCCCGCCACGTGCGCGTCACGCTCGGCGACTACGTCATCAACTCGGCCGCGGAACCGCTGCCGGCGTACACGTTCGGCGTCCGCGGGATCAAAGTGCACCCGCTGTTCAAGTTCACGCCGCAGGCGGACCGGTTCGATGTTGCGGTGCTGACACTGGACAGGAACGTGCATTATATGCCGCATATTGGTGAGTACAGTACATCAGACCTCCTCAGATATGAGGAACCAATCCCAGAGAGAAAGATTTGAGTAACTAGGTTAAGCAGGTAAGTCATATCAAGTGTCTTCAACTGTTTTTTTAGAGATTTACTTATTTATTTAATCGTATGGCAATACACAATTATAGGGGGCAATCAGAGTACAGCTTTGAGGTTGTTAAGTCAGGCAGTCATGTCAGGTGACAAGACGTCCAAGTCTTCAGCAGGTCCAGGGTAAGAGTGGAGGGGGCAGCGCTGGAAGATGTGCTCGGTGGTTTGGTCTTCCTCTCCGCACTCACAGAGTGGAGAATCCCTCCAACCCCATCTATGATGGAAGACATTGCAGCGCCCGTGCCCAGTTCGCAGCCTATTCAACCGGCACCAAAGTTTGCGAGGGAGATCAAATCCTTTTGGTTTTAAGGTCGGATCAGTGGAGTGGGCAGCTTTGCCTTCCGTGAGAGTGGCCCATTCAGCTTTCCACCTCTCTGTGATGTTGAAGCTGTTTAGAGATTTACTTATAGATAGACAAATAAATGATTTATCTATCTACTTACAAAAGATACTTTTAATTAGTGTCTTGATAGCGTTACCGATATAATTATAAAAACAGCGGTTAAAATACATTTCTGAAACTGCACTTTAAAGAGCGACGCTAGAAAAATAACAGAACCAGAACAGACCGATGACTTTGATAAAAGAGAAGCACTCATTCCGTCAGCGTCAAGAGATAAGTATCTCCATATCCTTCTTTCTAATCGCTGGGCACTGGCGCGCGCGCAGCCCCGCCACGTGCGCGTCACGCTCGGCGACTACGTCATCAACTCGGCCGCAGAACCGCTGCCGGCGTACACGTTCGGCGTCCGCGGGATCAAAGTGCACCCGCTGTTCAAGTTCACGCCGCAGGCGGACCGGTTCGATGTTGCGGTGCTGACACTGGACAGGAACGTGCATTATATGCCACATATTGGTGAGTATCATAGGATCTTCAGACCATCAGACCTCCTCAGACATGAGGAACCAATCCCAGACAGAAAGATGTAACTAGGTTAAGCAGGTAAGTCACATCAAGTGTCTTCAACTGATTCTTTTAGAGATTTACTTATAGATAGACAAATAAATGATTTATCTATCTATCTACTAATTCTCACAATTACTACGTAACTATACGAAATCAGTATAATGAGTGAGAAGGGGGGATTCCTCGTTCCTATAACTACCCGGCGCAAAGGTCCGCCAATAGGCGGAGTTCCCACGTTGTATGGCCAGGGATATTCTTTGCATCATGTACTCACCAGAACGGGGATCGCCTACCCAATCTCTTAAGCGACGAGCCAGGGTTGCAATAAACGCTTTAGCCTCGGCACACCAGGGCCCGCCAGTCTCTACGGCTATCTACTTACACAAAAGATACTTGTAATTAGTGTCTTGATAGCGTTACCGGTATAATTATAAAAACAGCGGTTTAAATACATTTCTGAAACTCCACTTTAAAGATAGCGATGCTAGAAAAATAACAGAACCAGGGCAGACCGAGGACTTTGATAAAAGAGAAGCACTCATTCCGTCAGCGTCAACAGTTAAGTATCTCCATATCCTTCCTGATCGCTGGGCACTGGCGCGCGCGCAGCCCCGCCACATGCGCGTCACGCTCGGCGACTACGTCATCAACTCGGCCGCAGAACCGCTGCCGGCGTACACGTTCGGCGTCCGCGGGATCAAAGTGCACCCGCTGTTCAAGTTCACGCCGCAGGCGGACCGGTTCGATGTTGCGGTGCTGACACTGGACAGGAACGTGCATTATATGCCACATATTGGTGAGTATCATCGGACCTTCAGACCATCAGACCTCTTCAGACATGAGGAACCAACCCCAGAGAGAAAAGTTTGAGTAACTAGGTTAAGCAGGTTAGTTTTTAGAGATTTACTTATAGATAGACAAATAAAGAGAAATGGAAAGAGCTATGCTCGGGGTTTCTCTGCGTGATAGAATTAGGAATGAAGCTATCCGTAGCAGAACTGGGGTCACCGACATAGCCTTCAAAATTGCGAGACTTAAGTGGCAGTGGGCAGGGCACGTTGCTCGCAGGACTGACGGTCGATGGGGCCAGAAACTGCTTGAGTGGCGTCCACGCACCGGAAGACGAGCTGTCGGTAGGCCTCCGACAAGGTGGAGTGATGACCTGGTGAAGGTCGCGGGAATCCGGTGGAAACGAACGGCACAGGACCGGTCTAAATGGCGAGCCTTGGGGGAGGCCTATGTTCAGCAGTGGACGTCTTTCGGCTGAAATGATGATGATGATGATGAGACAAATAAATGATTTATCTATCTATCTACTTACAAAAGATACTTGTAATTAGTGTCTTGATAGCGTTACTGATACAATTATAAAAACAGCGGTTTAAATACATTTCTGAAACTCCACTTTAAAGATAGCGACGCTAGAAAAATAACAGATCCAGAACAGACCAAGGACTTTGATAAAAGAGAAGCACTCATTCCGTCAGCGTCAACAGTTAAGTATCTCCATATCCTTCTTCCTGATCGCCGGGCACTGGCGCGCGCGCAGCCCCGCCACGTGCGCGTCACGCTCGGCGACTACGTCATCAACTCGGCCGCAGAACCGCTGCCGGCGTACACGTTCGGCGTCCGCGGGATCAAAGTGCACCCGCTGTTCAAGTTCACGCCGCAAGCGGACCGGTTCGATGTTGCGGTGCTGACACTGGACAGGAACGTGCATTATATGCCGCATATTGGTGAGTATCATCGGATCTTCAGACCATCAGACCTCCTCAGATATGAGGAACCAATCCCAGAGAGAAAGGTGCGAGTAACTAGGTTAGGTAAGTCACATCAAGTGTCTTCAACTGTTTTTTTTTTAGATTTACTTATAGATAGACAAATAAATGTTTTATCTGGGTCATTGTCAGTTGTAAAAACAAAAGTTGTTCACCCGGTGGTTAATAGTTAACAGCTTATTCTACATGTAAGTTATGTTTTATTACATGGATTTATAGTTACGTAAACACCGTTTATGCCGGTTACTAGACCAATCCAAAATTAAGCTTTATGGCCCTTAACTTTTGATATGTCCACAGAAAAGACGCGAACCTATATCTGACAATGACCCATGTATCTATCTATCTACTTACAAAAGATACTTGTAATTAGTGTCTTGATAGCGTAACCGATATAATTATAAAAACAGCGGTTTAAATACATTTCTGAAACTCCACTTTAAAGATAGCGACGCTAAAAATAACAGAACCAGAACAGACCGAGGACTTTGATAAAAGAGAAGCAATCCGTCAGCGTCAACAGTTAAGTATCTCCATATACTTCTTCCTGATCGCTGGGCACTGGCGCGCGCGCAGCCCCGCCACGTGCGCGTCACGCTCGGCGACTACGTCATCAACTCGGCCGCGGAACCGCTGCCGGCGTACACGTTCGGCGTCCGCGGGATCAAAGTGCACCCGCTGTTCAAGTTCACGCCGCAGGCGGACCGATTCGATGTTGCGGTGCTGACACTGGACAGGAACGTGCATTATATGCCGCATATTGGTGAGTATCATAGGATTTTCAGACCATCAGACCTCCTCAGATATGAGGAAGCAATCACAGAGAGACAGATTTGAGTAACTAGGTTAAGCAGGTAAGTCACATCAAGTGTCTTCAACTGTTTTTTTTAGAGATTTACTTACAAAAGATACTTGTAATTAGTGTGAGGGAGAGGGGTTGCGATCCTCGGCTCAACAGATCTCTTTGGCCATTCAGCGTGGCAACGCCGCCGGGTTTATGGGAACTTTCGAGCCATCTATCCGGGGCGGTCCTTTATGTTAAGTTAATTTGACTAAGCATGTTGCGGATTTCATTTTTGGATTAATAGTACATTAGTTGGTTAATTGATAAATTCAATTGATTTTTTTTTTAGTGTCTTGATAAGCGTTACCGATATAATTATAAAAACAGCGGTTCAAATACATTTCTGAAACTCCACTTTAAAGATAGCGACGCTAAAATAATAGAACCAGAACAGACCGAGGACTTTGATAAAAGAGAAGCACTCATTCCGTCGGCGTCAACAGTTAAGTATCTCCATATCCTTCCTGATCGCTGGGCACTGGCGCGCGCGCAGCCCCGCCACGTGCGCGTCACGCTCGGCGACTACGTCATCAACTCGGCCGCGGAACCGCTGCCGGCGTACACGTTCGGCGTCCGCGGGATCAAAGTGCACCCGCTGTTCAAGTTCACGCCGCAGGCGGACCGGTTCGATGTTGCGGTGCTGACACTGGACAGGAACGTGCATTATATGCCGCATATTGGTGAGTATCATAGGATTTTCAGACCATCAGACCTCCTCAGACATGAGGAACCGATCCCAGACAGAAAGATGTGAGTAACTAGGTTAAGCAGGTAAGTTACATCAAGTGTCTTCAACTGTTTTTTTAGAGATTTACATATAGATAGACAAATAAATGATTTATCTATCTATCTACTAATTCTCACAATTAAATTACTACGGAACTATATGAAATCAGTATAATGAGTGAGAAGGGGGGATTCCTGGTTCCTATAACTACCCGGCGCAAAGGTCCCTAGTATACTGGCGGAGTTGCCACGTTGTATGGCCAGGGATATTCTTTGCACCAGGTACTCACCAGAACGGGGATCGCCTCCCCGATCTCTTAAGCGACGAGCCAGGGTTGCAATAAACGCTTTAGCCTCGGCACACCAGGGCCCGCCAGTCTCTACGGCTATCTACTTACACAAAAGATACTTGTAATTAGTGTCTGATAGCGTTACCGGTATAATTATAAAAACTGCGGTGTAAATACATTTCTGAAACTCCACTTTAAAGATAGCGACGCTAGAAAAATAACAGATCCAGAACAGACCGAGGCCTTTGATAAAAGAGAAGCACTCATTCCGTCAGCGTCAACAGTTAAGTATCTCCATATCCTTCCTGATCGCTGGGCACTGGCGCGCGCGCAGCTCCGCCACGTGCGCGTCACGCTCGGCGACTACGTCATCAACTCGGCCGCAGAACCGCTGCCGGCCTACACGTTCGGCGTCCGCGGGATCAAAGTGCACCCGCTGTTCAAGTTCACGCCGCAGGCGGACCGGTTCGATGTTGCGGTGCTGACACTGGACAGGAACGTGCATTATATGCCGCATATTGGTGAGTATCATAGGATTTTCAGACCATCAGACCTCCTCAGACATGAGGAACCGATCCCAGACAGAAAGATGTGAGTAACTAGGTTAAGCAGGTAAGTTACATCAAGTGTCTTCAACTGTTTTTTTAGAGATTTACATATAGATAGACAAATAAATGATTTATCTATCTATCTACTAATTCTCACAATTAAATTACTACGGAACTATATGAAATCAGTATAATGAGTGAGAAGGGGGGATTCCTGGTTCCTATAACTACCCGGCGCAAAGGTCCCTAGTATACTGGCGGAGTTGCCACGTTGTATGGCCAGGGATATTCTTTGCACCAGGTACTCACCAGAACGGGGATCGCCTCTCCGATCTCTTAGGCGACGAGCCAGGGTTGCAATAAACGCTTTAGCCTCGGCACACCAGGGCCCGCCAGTCTCTACGGCTATCTACTTACACAAAAGATACTTGTAATTAGTATCTTGATAGCGTTACCGATATAATTATAAAAACAGCGGTTTAAATACATTTCTGAAACTCCACTTTAAAGATAGCGACGCTAGAAAAATAACAGATCCAGAACAGACCGAGGACTTTGATAAAATAGAAGCACTCATTCCGTCAGCGTCAACAGTTAAGTATCACCATATCCTTCCTGATCGCTGGGCACTGGCGCGCGAGCAGCCCCGCCACGTGCGCGTCACGCTCGGCGACTACGTCATCAACTCGGCCGCAGAACCGCTGCCGGCGTACACGTTCGGCGTCCGCGGGATCAAAGTGCACCCGCTGTTCAAGTTCACGCCGCAGGCGGACCGGTTCGATGTTGCGGTGCTGACACTGGACAGGAACGTGCATTATATGCCTCATATTGGTGAGTATCATAGGATCTTCAGACCATCAGACCTCCTCAGACATGAGGAACCGATCCCAGACAGAAAGATGTGAGTAACTAAGGTTAAGCAGGTAAGTCACATCAAGTGTCTTCAACTGTTTTTTTTTTGAAAGAAAGAAAGAATGAAAAAACGTTTATTTGGTGTACATACAGATAAAAAGAAAAATACAAATTAGAAGTGGGTATACACCAAAAAGGTTGTCGCTCAGCATGTGGCACGACTGATGTGTCGTGACGCTGATTTTCAGAACAACCAAAAAATATATATACTAGTCTTAACCTAATTAATATATAATGGGTGGCGACACGACCGCTCTTAATAACACAGCTACTTGTAATTAGTGTCTTGATAGCGTTACCGGTATAATTATGAAAACAGCGGTTTAAATACATTTCTGAAACTCGACTTTAAAGATAGCGACGCTAAAAATAATAGAACCAGAACAGACCGAGGACTTTGATAAAAGAGAAGCACTCATTCCGTCAGCGTCAACAGTTAAGTATCTCCATATCCTTCCTGATCGCTGGGCACTGGCACGCGCACAGCCCCGCCACGTGCGCGTCACGCTCGGCGACTACGTCATCAACTCGGCCGCGGAACCGCTGCCGGCGTACACGTTCGGCGTCCGCGGGATCAAAGTGCACCCGCTGTTCAAATTCACACCCCAGGCGGACCGATTCGATGTTGCGGTGCTGACACTGGACAGGAACGTACATTATATGCTGCATCGTCTTCAGACCATCAGACCTCCTCATATATGAGGAACCAATCCCAGAGAGAAAGATTTGAGTAACTAGGTACTATTCAAGTTCACACCCCAGGCGGACCGATTCGATGTTGCGGTGCTGATGCTGGATGGAACGTGTCAGAGATAAAGATCCTAGACAACCGGTAAACCAGAGCGGTATGCAAGGTTAAGCAACATGGGCCGGGGTCAGTTCTTTGATAGGTGACCGCTTTAAGTGGTTTCTAATTGAGAGCGCTCGTGCTTTGGAAGGCACCGCTGCTGTCTATGGCAGCAGCCGTTAAGACAAGTTGGAGGCCTTCGGGTGGTATGAGAACTTCTAACAGTCAAGTTGCCCACTCACTTGACAGTGGGAGGTCGAAGTTGCACCACATCCGGGAGTACCCACTGCTCAGGCACGGATACAGGGCGGGGGGGAACAGGGGCAATTGCCCCCCCCCCCCCCCCCTGAAGCCTGTGTCAGGGGAAGGCAATTGCCTATGTCCTGACGTAGGAAATATGTTCTGACAACAGTTATCAAAAGTCAGTTTTATTTTCGGAAAGTTCGGAAGTGCCCCCCCCCTGAACAAAATCCTGGATCCGCGTCTGCCACTGCTAATCTACACGTGACCTGGGTGGTGCTAAAAGTGCAACAAACTGGCAACCGTACTGTCTTCTCGAAGATCTTACGTGGTGGAAATTCGACCTCCAAGTAGTTTCATATTCTAGTTGATGCTGGACACAAATCGATGTCTGATAATCTACTTTATGCATGTGGGACCGATCCCAGGAAGGAATTAAATTAATAAGTGGGTACGTAAAAGGTAGGTACTTGTGTTGATTATGGATTTAGCCTGGGCCTGCTGGCAGGAGTATTTAAATTATATCATTGAAAACAGGAGCGCAAATGAAAGCCGCCATGTCTAAAGCAAAAGTCCGCAAGTTTATCATAGATTATTGTGCATCACTAGACTAAATAGGTGGTTAAGGCGATCTCAAAGTGTTTTAAAGACTTTTTGTTCTAAAAAACACTGTTTAACATCTTCATTTACAATCCCGGCGATCTCGAAATATACTAGATAGTAGAAGACTAGATAGTTTTCTCATATCCTCATCTAAATCTCATATCAACTATTGGTAGCGTCCGCGGAGTGTAGCCCTTCTACACATGAGATCAACTGGGGAAAGGCGTCTATAGCATAGGTTAACTGCGTCTTCAAACTTTTAAAATAGAGGGCTAAAGCAGTTCTGAAGTACTGTTTATGTCGAATCTTCAAAAGACGCATTTCAGAATCAGAATGAGAAAATATTTTTTCTACTCGTCGACTACAATGTTTGAATTACGATATAGTAGACAAAACTAAAATCACATACATTTCTCTATTGGTTCCCTTCAAGTGAACTCTTATGAAATAGACCAATCACGTGTCGCCTTTTACTGTACTCTTATGAAATTGGCCAATCACGTGTCACCATTACAGTACTCTTATGAAATTGACCAATCACGTGACGCCGCGGACATAGAACAAAAGACCAACGAGCGCCCGACGCATGTGCCTAATGTTCATTGCCGCAGGACTAGTTTGTTTGATAGATTCGGTTTGTTTAATTAATTTCCGTTGACTCGTAGAAAAAGTAGTGTATGCAATAGTTATATAATTAGCTTTTTAAGTCTCGAACCTTAATTAGACCACTCGGCAAGCCTCGTGGTCTAAACGCAGTTCTCGACTAAAAAAGCATACATTATATAACGATTGTATAAACTACTATATTGTCCCGAATTAAAGTTACAAAATAAAGCCAACAAAAATACAGCAAAAAGAAACTACAAATTAAGATATAAAATAAAATACAATAACAAAAAATTAAGGAAATGGGTCTCGGTCTCAGCATGTGCTGGGCAAAAAAAAAATGTCCAGCGCTGGTTTTCAGACCGAGCCCTAGCATTTGCCTCGGCTTTGTCCCCATTGACTTTATGAAAAAAATATAGCTAAACATCCTCTCTCTCGTTCCAGCGCCAATCTGTCTGCCGGAGCGCGGCAGCGACTTCCTCGGGCAGTACGGATGGGCGGCGGGGTGGGGGGCGCTGAGCCCCGGCTCGCGGCTGCGCCCGCGCACCTTGCAGGCTGTAGATGTCCCTGTGCTCGACAATAGAGTGTGCGAGCGGTGGCATCGTGCTAACGGTAATTGTCTACATGTCTATTCTTTCTCCTCTTCGTTTCTTGTATATTTTGGCTAACTAAGATTTTGATAAAGTTAGTTATATGGTTTTCGGGGCGAGTTTGATCTTAGCTCTAGAGACTCTTATAACTGTATTAAGGATGATTCACAGTAGACCGTTCCGTGTCCGGGCCGTTCCGTCTCCGGCCCGGCCCGTCTCTGAGCTTTTTTGTGTGTCAATGTGCTAACCGTTCCGCGTCCGGGCCGGGCCGGGACCGTGCCGTTTCTGAGCCTCGGACGTAGGCCGTCAAACGTTTGCATTGGTAATAGAGCGACCGTTCCGTGTCCGGGCCGGCCCGTTTCCGAGCGTCATCGGACCCATCCGTGGCCGGGCAGCCGTTGATTTTCTGTCATAGAAAACGGGCCGGCCCGGACACGGAACGGTCTAGTGTGAATCATCCTTTAGGTGTATCTTCCAATCATTTAATACAGAGAATAAATACAAAGAGAAAATGGACCGTGATCTCACACGCAGCCTAAGACAGGAATCGAGCCCGCGCCTTTGGTTTGCCGAACCAGAGGACCTACTCCGATCTTCGAAATCCGAACTTCGTATCGTGCCGTCCCTATCACTCTCGTGTTACACACTATATGAGTGAAAGGGACAGCACGATACGAAGTTCGGAATAGGTCATTAGCGTCCTTATCTAGTGGCCCAGTGACCCAGACCACTACGTCATCCCCGCAAATCCTTCCCTTGCATTCCAAGCAGTGATCGGATACCGGTATTTTCTCCATAGAAAAATACCGGTATTATTACGGTCACCGGTTCATTATTTCGTTTTTAATGGGACAATCTAATAATACGACGTTGTTACCTAAATACATGATTCAGCCCTACGTAAAGAGCAAAACATAGTCCAAAATATTGGGCTAATTCAGGGTTTTTTAAAAATACCGGTATCGGTCCCTGATTCCAAGCCGCTACTACTACCGATCCCACTGCATTTTCTTCCAATTCTCTATCACTTCTGGATCACTTTGATGTTTCTTAAGTGATATGATAGCCCATTACTACCTGAGAATTCCTAAGGTCGCGGACGACAGAATAAATAAATAAAATAAATAAATAAATATTTGTGGACAATCTTACACAAATCAACCTGGTCCCAAACTAAGCAAAGCTTGTACTATGGGTACTAGGCGACGATATACATACTTATATAGATAAATATATACTTAAATACATACATAGAAAACATCCAAGACTCAGGAACAAATATTCGTGTTCATCACACAAATAAATGCCCTGACCGGGATTCGAACCCGGGACCTCCAGTTTCGAAGGCAGGGTCACTACCAACTAGGCTAAAGCGGTCGTCAAAATAAAGTGGCGAAGAATTGGGTATTTGACACATGTTAAAAATTATACCATAGTGTGGCTATATGGATAGAAAACCATCAATTTATGATAATAAAAAGTAAATTAGACAAACTAATCCAAATCATAAAACAGATTCATGTCTTTATTAGACCAATTACTTAGATTATACTCTAAACTAAGATTGCTATGTATATAATGACAGCTAATTTGTATTAAATTTCGTAACATAAAAAGAAGTGGGACTTAAAACATTCGCAAAAAATTATGTTTTTTTTAATAGTCCAATATGTAAATTGAAAATTACCAATAGAATTCTGATCTTTCAATAAAAAAGAAATTGTACTGCAACTATGTCCGTAAACGAATTATTTCACGACTAAAATGCCAATTACTCGTTTTTCCATACAACGGGATTACGACGCCATTACACTGCGACGTCACAATTCACTGCCTATCAGTATGGAGTGTTTTCAGTGCTCGTCACTCGTCAGCTATGCTGCACTTTACCTCTCGTTTTCGTCTTTTGTCTTGCTCTAATTGTAATTGGTCCCATACAAACATTTGATCGTCTCTAAAAACTGGTTCGAATGGCACCATAAAAAACTTTTAGTCAAATAGCCTATTATTTCTGCGGTCTTTAACCCTCCGCTAACCGTACAAGACGATATCGTCCGTGCCAAGTTTGGAGCTGATGCATATCTCTGGAACAAGAAAAGGAAGAGGCCTCGAACCTCTCTGTAAAAAAACTTACACTCGCGCACACCTCACAGGCGCAAGCGCGTCAGTAACCATTGTCACGTCAGTGAGTACGAGCGTGTGCAAGTTTGTGGACGGACGATATCGTCCTATACGGTTGGCGACGTAACTTTTACGAATTTTTAGGTATGTGAAATATAAATATTTTTCATCGCATTATCATCATTATCAGTGCTCTGAATGAAAATTTAGTATAATAAAATAATCAGGTGTGATTTAAAGGTAAAGATAAGAAGAAAACCATTTGGTGCTGTTCTTTTTGAAAACGCAGCCTGTGATGATCATCGACTGCACCTCTGTTTTGCATGCAAATAAATATTTTTTTCTTATTTCAATACTCTTCTTTCATTATTCTCATATTTTTTCTGTAATTACAAACAATTTTGTAAAATACTTATTTTTATTGAAAAACGTTCCTTTTAAAAATGTACCATTAACAGGTGTTTAAATAAATATACTTTTTTGAGCGATGGATTGGATCTTACCAATTAATATTTTTTTAAAACCCCTTATATGAAGAATAAATCCCCAAAACATTACTCCTTATAACCAAGTTATATCCAAGATATCGATTTTTTTGTGAAACCGCCGAAATTACGGTTTTTGCAGTGATTATGAAATTTTTTTTCATCAGGGGGCAAAGTATTTAAGGCAAAAACTATGGGAACAGATAAAGGAAATCTAGAACACATTCCCTAATTTTTTTTGGAATTTTTCCCTACGTTTAAGTGGGTCAAATTATCGTCTGAGACGATATCGTCCGTGACGGTTGGCGGTGTGCAAAAAAAAACACACGGTTAGCGGAGGGTTAAGAAGGTCAAACCAGGCCTTGGTTTGACCTTCTTAAAGACCGCAGAAGGAAAAAAAAAAATAAGCACTGCGCTACCCCCTAATCCTTAGTTCTCCTGCCTCCTCTGCGGGGGACAATACCGCTCCCGTATAGGCTTACATATCCACACAAGAAAGTGTTCTCATTCGCAAGTCTCTGCTTAAATTACCTGACTAGGACGTAAAGGCCATTTGGTTTAGGTTTAAAGAAATTTATTCTCATATAAGATCTACAATCACTTCCATGAGAACATGGTTATAGACAAATACATGTATTCGACTTGGTTGTTGTCACCGCAAGAATGCAAAATCATATTTAAGGTAGACAACACATACAGTAATAAAAAGTAATAAAAAAAAAATTAAAACATAATAGTAATAACAGGAATTAAGTCATGCAAAATATTGAAACAATACAGGTAGGTAGTGTATTAATTATAGACAAGCTTATTCACCCATTCAGCTCACAAATTTATTTATTTACTTAATATAACCCGGAAATGCCAAATTTAATGGTTTGCTAGGATATATTCAGCGAGTGCCTTTTTGAATGCGTTGAATTTTAATTTCAGCCGGTATTTTATTGTACAGGAGCGCACCTTCAAACGTAACAGTTTTTTTGGATTCATTAAGGATTCCGTACCAAAAATTTTTGCTAATCAAAACCATCCTCTATTTCCAGGCATCAACGTCGTTATCTACCCCGAAATGCTCTGCGCCGGCTACCGCGGCGGCGGGAAAGACAGCTGTCAAGGTGACAGCGGAGGCCCGTTGATGTTAGAAAGAGCTGGCAGATGGTACCTTATTGGCGTTGTTTCTGCTGGCTACTCTTGCGCCAGTCGTGGACAGCCGGGCATCTATCATAGGGTCGCTCACACTGTTGACTGGATCAGCCATGCGACAACCCTATCTTAGACTACAGTTCAATTCAATTCCAAGGGAATACAGTTCAAATTGATATGGACTCAAGTGCCTTAGTGGACTGTCAAAACATTCGTCTCTCACGCACACTGGATGGATATTTTATCCAGAACAATACGCTCGTACTGTTGACTGGATCAGCCATGCGACGACCCTATCTTAGACTACAGTTCAATTCAATTCCAAGGGAATACAGTTCAATTTGATATGGACTCAAGTGCCTTAGTGGACTGTCAAAACATTCGTCTCTCACGCACACTGGACGGATATTTTATTCAGAACAAAAATCACGACTTATTGTTTTTAAAATAGCTTGGGTATTGTGACAGCTGTCATCTCAGTACAAATTATGTCATGTTTGACATTTCAAGGTTACATATTGTACTGTGGCGCTACTGCGAACAGCAAACGAAGTTTTCGTTCTCTGTCGCACTTGCACGTTCGGACGTAAGAGAGACAGAGAGGGCAAACTTCGTTTGTGGTTCGCTGTAGCCCCTCTGAGGGGCTACCGCGAACCGAAAACGAACGAAGTTCGAATGTCTCCCTCAGTCACAGAGAGAGAGATATTAGATTTATAGATAGCCCCTCTGGATATTAGCTTGATAACAGGAGTTACCATACCCAAGCTATGTTAATACTACTATACACATTTTTGTTTCTAATTGTTCAGCTATTACCATCCAGTGCAGAAAATGTAACAAATATAACTACCATCCTTGTGGGAAGGAGACACAGAAGTACAATATAACAACACCATTTATGTAACTCTTTTTCTACTTTGGTTGGTATTGAAAGACATTTTATATTTCCTTTAAAGGATGATTCACACTAGACCGTTCCGTCTCCGGGCCGGCCCGTTTTCTATGACAGAAAATCGACGCCCGGCCACGGACGGGCCCGGTGACGCTCGGAAAAGGGCCGGCCCGGACACGGAACGGTCGCTCTATTATCAATGTAAACGTTTGATGGCCGATCTACCTACGTCCGAGGCTCGGAAACGGCACGGTCCCGGCCCGGCCCGGACGCGGAACGGTTAGCACATTGACACATAAAAAAGCTCGGAGACGGACCGGCCCGGACACGGAACGATCTAATGTGAATCATCCTTTAAACGAAAACTTTTAAACCTTTGAAAGGAGCATCACACAGACCAAAAGGTACAAAGGTGAATTCAAAAATACCTAACGGTGTTAAAAACAGTTTTCGCATAGCAATGCATTCTAGGCATAACATATGTTAAAGAGTGCTGATACCACAGAGAATATTTATTATAATACGCATTGATGGGATGCCTCGATTCGGTCAGCCACGAACCCCATGACAGAGACAAGCTTATGTCTTTCGCGCACGACAAAACGGGATGCAACACTCTACGGCAATCTCTTGACAGAGTTTAGATGGGGTAAACCATTCTTTTAACTTAATTGTGTCGTTTAATAATGCTTTGTTTTAGTAGCCTGAGTAAAAAAGGAAAATAAAGACTTAACTTTGGATATTTTTTCCATTGAGATAATTTAAGCAATCATGTTGCGGCTATTGTCAGAAAGACAATCATATAGTCAAGAATCATATATCTGAAAATCAATTCTTACTGTTCCATCGTCTGTGCAGAACAAAGATTCAAAGAACGCAATATTTATCGTTGGACCTTAAATCAATGTGTGCTGGCGTTTTTAGTCACAGTAAGGGTCGGTTGCACCAACATACAATCACAGGCCAGTCATCGTCAAATATGGCGCCGGCAGCTGTCATCCCATAGAAACTTGTCAAACAAACTTTCCATACAATAAGGGTCGGTTGCACCAACATACGATCAGAGGCCGGTCATCGTCAAATATGGCGCCGGCAGCTGTCATCCCATAGAAACTTGTCAAACTTTCCATACAATAAGGGTCGGTTGCACCAACATACTATCACAGGCCGGTCATCGTCAAATATGGCGCCGGGAGCTGTCATCCCATAGAAACTTGTCAAACTTTCCATACAATCAGATCTTAACGAACACCGCTTACGATTACAGACGGTTTGGTGCAACCCACCCTAAGACTCCGTAATACACTAGAAACTTTTGTTTCATCATCATCATCATCCTAGGATGATGATGATAATGCACATCCGTTACAGTTGCATCCTAAAGGATGCCCGGGGTCCGCTACCTAATCCCAAGAGTTGGCGTAGGCACTAGTTTTTACGGAAGCGACTGCCATCTGACCTTCCAACCCGAGGGAAAACCAGACCTTATTGGAATTAGGCTTGTCAAGTGAGTGGGCAACTTGACTGTTAGAAGTTCTCGAGCCGCCCGAAGGCCTCTAACTTGGCTTAACGACTGCTGTCATAGACAGCAGCAGAGATCAACGGCTTAACGTGCCTTCCAAAACACGGGAGCGTTCAGTTAATATCACTCAAAGCGGTCACCCATCCAATAATTGCCCTGGGCCGACGTTGCTTAAGCTCGCATACCGCACGCGGTACGCAGGCGCCGCTGGGCCACGAGCGCTTAGAAACTTTTGTTTATGAATAGAATGTAGTCAACCGTGTCCTTCGGGGTAATCACGTAACTTTTGTACTACCGTTAGGTAGATTTTAATGTCAAATTTTAGTTGTCAGCTCATACATTTATACTTCAAAATTGACAGTAAAATCTATCTACCGTTAGTACATAAAGTTACGTGAATCACCTGCTTGACTAATTAGAGATCATCAAAATTCAACACGTTAGTAAACAAAGGAATTCGTCTTATAATGCCCAATACTAAAATGTGACTGCTCCAGTCTAATCCTTACAACGAATTTTCTCAGAGACTTAAAATTTGTTACGTAAGTGATTTAGGAACACCTAAATGTTACAAGGTTCTAAATTCTAAAGTTAAACGTTGCAGTTAGAACCTTGTAGTTTTAGACCAACGACGTTAATGCGATTAGTGCATACGCTAGGCGTAATGCAGAAATGAGACTCGTTTGGTCTCTTGCGCACTAATTTTACTTGGCGAGAGAGGAAGAGGGACAAGAGAATCTACTCGATGTTTGTTTCGTGGTAGAATACCAGTGAGTTTTTAAATTTGAAACGAATGTACAAGTGGGGTAAAACCGAAAATTTGACACTCGAAATGTAAATAAATAAGTATTTTTTCAAATGCCGAAATTAATCCCATTCTGCGATCTACTCGAAAGGAATTCCTAAAAATGAACATAGTTTGACTGTCATTAAGTCGATTTTACCCCACTAATAATTATTAATAACCTATCAATACCCTCTGGTATTATCTTTTAGTCAATACCTTGCTACTAAATTGATTATTCGATTCCCAAAGTGGGAGAGAGAAAAAAACTGTCACATCTTAATCAATCTACCAATATACTTACACTATTATTAAAAGAATGACATTTAACAAAAAAAAACTATATTAGGCTAAAAATGTGATAACGCCTTTGCAATAGAATACTCGCTAAATTGCAATAAAATCTGTAATTCTTAAGTGCCTATATAATTATGTAAATAAACTTAGTTGTACATAAATTACCACTAATCTTGTGTAAATATTTAAATAAAGGAATTAAGGACGCTTTTAATAAATTATTGTAAAGCAAATATTTATTTTCTAAACGATTTCAGTAAGTTCACCATTTTTATACTTTTGTCTATTAAGTTTGATTGAGAATGTTTTAGCACTATTTAAGGACAATTTAGGGTAATAAAGTGTATTTATTGTTAATTTAATTTGGTATTTTCAATTCGACCCTTTTAAAAGCCTTGTAATTTGTTTTTTAAACCTGGTTGGCTTTATAGGCCGGGCGCAGTAAAGCGATGGGAGTGCGCGGTTGGAAAGTTAGCCTGGGGAAAATCCAGTGCCTTTACTATGCGTTTGCGCTAGCGACTGCGTAAACGATTTAGTATGTTGATTCTTAGTTCTATTGCAGAGGCGCTGTACTTTTGCTCATACAAATTTTTACGCAGTCGCTAGCGAATACGGTCATGTAAACTCATGGTAAAGGCACAGGGGCAAACCTCCGACACGACCACGCGTGTGGTTTGGAACACTGGAATACTCTAAGAGTTTGCGCTCCAGTGAGATTGGTTGAGCGGTTTCAATCGAATTTGAGGTGTAATTGTAAGTCAATATAGTCAAGAATAATAAAAATAGGTGGATTCGTTTAAAATAACCGTGGAATGCTTAGTGTAAGTTATTTGAACGTATTTCCGAAATACGAATTTGAAATTTATAACTTACATCAGCAACTGAAACTTTATATGCTTAATAAGTCCACTGTTGACGATCATATACCGAAAAAAATGTTTGAGAAGGAAATAAGTTTCCGAAAGACAAAACTGTCTCAAAACACTGATTAGTCATTGACCTGTAACTCATATTTGCCATAATCAAGTTCAGGCATTGCGAAATAGTCATCATATTGTTCCAATTAGATATTAACCCGCGTAGCGCAACCACAAAGAGTGACATTTGACATTTCGGAGACCTCACGCTACACTAGCGCCTCTAGCGGCGAATTCATACGCGATAGCCCTCATTCAAAAAACACTGTCGTTACGTAACGTAATAGAGGCGAGTTATTTTTTAAGAATAAATAGGTTCTTATAAATGTCAAAATCAAACGAGCGTTTTATAAACCGTCCTTAAAGTCTTGTAAATTTCAATTAAACGTAACACATATTTATTTTGCAAGATTCACCATGAAGTTAGTTGTAACCATAGAAGAATGAAATGTTACTTAAATTAACATAACTTTAGATTTAATTTAGTTAAACACTAGCATAATACTTTTTATAACCTTTAGGAAGAGCGGCGCCATCCAACACAGGCTTTTTTGCTTACCGGATGGCTCCATCGCCTTATATTATAACAAATTGTACTTTACCAAATAAAGAATTTTTGATTTTTTGATTTGATTTTTGATAAACGTTACATTTTCCGACTAGAATACAAATTTCGAAGACACGGGTTCTGATTGGTCAGCTACCAGCCAATAGGGATGCGGTGCGCGCGCACGAGTTTGCCCAGTAGTTCGTATAGAGGGCGGTAGTAGCGCTCGAGCGCTGATGAGGTAATGACGTCCGTGTCGATGGTCGCTTGGAGTATTTCTTGGTATTGCTGGGAATGACCTCTTGACATGAAGTCCCTGCAAGAATACTCGTACAATCAACTTGAAAAAATATCTGCACTGACGGAGTTATCAAAAATATGTGAACACTATTTTATTGCCTTATTCATAAGGTTGCTCAGATATTATTGAACCTTATATTTATGAGCTAGACCTTGCTGTGATTAGACCAGTTTCCACACGTTGTTTTCGTTCGACGAAAAGCCCCTGTCATATTGAAATATAATAAACGGGTCACTCACGTTTTCAAGGTCGAATATAGCTCGACATGTTTCGGACCAATACGTGACCCTTAATCATGAGAACTAGAAGCGATGGACGTGCGTATCGCACTGCGTGCTCGCGCGCGGCTCGATCGGATGCTTGATGTTGGCGGCGGGGTTGCGGGGGGCGAGAATCCACCCTAATTTTAGTCACTATTGCGTCGGAAAGGTTAAAAGGGTACCTACACCTCTCCCTCATTGCGTCGAAAAGGTTAAAAAGATACTACCCCACTCCCTCATTGCGTCGAAAAGGTTAAAAAGATACCTACACCACTCCCTCATTGCTTCGAAAAGGTTAAAAAGATACCTACACCACTCCCTCATTGCTTCGAAAAGGTTAAAAAGATACCTACACCACTCCCTCATTGCTTCGAAAAGGTTAAAAAGATACCTAAACCACTCCCTCATTGCTTCGAAAAGGTTAAAAAGATACCTACACCACTCCCTCATTGCGTCGAAAAGGTTAAAAAGATACCTACACCAGTCCCTCATTGCGTCGAAAAGGTTAAAAAGATACCTACACCACTCCCTCATTGCGTCGAAAAGGTTGAAAAGATACCTACACCACTCCCTCATTGCGTCGAAAAGGTTAAAAAGATACCTACACCACTCCCTCATTGCTTCGAAAAGGTTAAAAGATACCTACACCACTCCCTCATTGCGTCGAAAAGGTTAAAAAGATACCTACACCACTCCCTCATTGCGTCGAAAAGGTTAAAAAGATACCTACACCACTCCCTCATTGCGTCGAAAAGGTTAAAAAGATACCTACACCACTCCCTCATTGCGTCGAAAAGGTTGAAAAGATACCTACACCACTCCCTCATTGCGTCGAAAAGGTTAAAAAGATACCTTCACCACTCCCTCATTGCGTCGAAAAGGTTGAAAAGATACCTACACCACTCCCTCATTGCGTCGAAAAGGTTAAAAAGATACCTACTTCAACAGTTTCCCGGCGGCCTTAGAGCCGTATATGTCACATCTGTTCATGGGTATGGTCTTTGGTATTTCCTCTGCAGCCCGGACTCGTCCGAAGACAGCAGCTTTGCAGAGGCTTTCAAAGAGTTGGTGCTGGATGAAACTGCTCAGGAAGTACCTGGAAACAAATTATTTTCTTAGTAATATATTCATTTTAATAACTAATTTACAGGTGGTAACAACAGTTAAATAACAATAACTTAATAGTATTTTATGCAATAGTTGTATAAGAGGGTTCAAAAAAAGGTGAGTGGCGTGTGTAACAATTTGAGGTGAAGCCGAAAGTTGTTAATAAAGCCGCCATGAGCCTTTTTTGATCTACTTATACAACGTTGCATACATTACTTTTTCTACGACTGGGGATTAAGTAATAAAACAAAAAATTAAACAGCAATACAGCATAAGAAAGAGCGGTAATTTGGATAAAGACAAATGACAGTCCACAGAATAATATAATAATCGCACGGTAATTTTTTTTTCAATTGTCATTTACTGACTGTCGTTTTTCCTTATGTTGGCAGTAATTATTTTAGTTTTGTTATTGTTTCAAACCATATGAATTCAGTTGTTTGTTAAGTAATTATCACATAATAACACTCTTCTTAATAACGATCTTTATGAAGAATAGATTAGATAAACTTTTTTGAAAATGCGTAAGACATGCTTTTATATTCGTTTGGGACCATATAATTGACAAATAAAAGGCCCTTGGGGCATTGTACCGAGGATGCTGGCGGCATTTCGTCGCTGTATCGCAATGCTGCTACGTTGTGCGAGGAAGTCGCCAGTTCTTCCCTCACCAGTTACGTCAAATAACGCTTCGCGATTTCAGTAAATAACTTATGCGCGCTCGGACCCCATGGACCAAGAGTTTCGACACCAAAAGGAACAAAATAGTAACTCTCTGCCGAGGCCCCTATATTTATTACGCTTTTTTTTAACCTGACTGTGGCTTTATATGCCGGACCCAATAAAAAGATAGGAGTGCGAGGTTGGAGAGTAGCCTGGGGAAAAACCTCCGACACGACCATGATACAATAATATGTGATAATCCACATCGAAAGGCACCTTATGGCGGCAGGCGCTTACGTTGCACCTATTCACTATTGTATTGGAACAGCGGCAATAAAGGCGTCAGTGCCGGCCGCCATAAGGTCCCTTTCAATAGGGATTATCACATATACTGCACCAGATATGCCAATCCGGTACATCGGTTAGTAGTGTGGGTGACACGACCTACGTTACGATGGTTCTCAAACTTTGTATTTTGTGGAAAATAATTGTCTTACTTGAAAATCCATACTTAATATTATAAATGCGAAAGTCTGTCTTTTTGTCTGTTTGTTACCTCTTCACGCTAAAACCGCTGAACCGATTTAGATGAAATTTAGTATGGAGATAGTTTAAGTCCCGGGGAAGGACATAGGCTACTTTTTATCCCGGAAGTCATCCCTTAACGGGGTGGAAGTTTGTATGGAAGAGCGATGACTAGGTAAGCGCCTGATGTAAAACATTATCAATTGAATTCTATCGCGATCAACGAGAGGACAGAATCGCGGGCAAAAAGCTAGTAAAGTATACATTAAAAAATAAATATTTGTGGACACCCTCACACAAATCGACCTAGTCCCAACTAAGCAAAGCTTCTACTGTACTAACCAAGCGCCGATATAAAATAAAATAAATATAAAAATAAATAAATAAATATTAGAGGCCAATCTTACACAAATCGAACTAGCCCCACAGTAAGCTCAAGAAGCTTGTGTTATGGGTACTAGACGACGATATATTTAATAGATATAAATACTTAAATACATAGAAAACATCCAAGACTCAGAAACAAATATTCATGCTCATCACACAAATATTTGCCCTGACCGGGATTCGAACCCAGGACCGTCAGCTTCACAGGCAGGTGCACTACCCACTAGGTTAAACGGGTCGTATACATAAGAATGTAGGAACGAAA
The DNA here is from genome assembly GCA_963556455.1 of Epiblema foenella. NCBI lineage: Eukaryota > Metazoa > Arthropoda > Insecta > Lepidoptera > Tortricidae > Epiblema > Epiblema foenella. The sequence goes on along the minus strand of OY747120.1, from coordinate 9,834,680 downwards.
CGTTTATTACGTCATTTCGTTCTAGAATAAGTTCAAATATATGAGCGCGGTTTTTTTGTTTGGAAATGCTGTCAGTTGATGGATAGAATACATTTCGTGAAGACCTGAATGTGTTTGCTATTAATTCATAGAGCCCTTCTCACACTTATATAGATAAATATGGAAAATATCGAAGACTTAGGAACAAATATTCATACAAATAAATGGCTTGACCGGTAATTTTTGTAGACGTAGTAGACGCAGGAAAGTTTTCGAGTTTTTAAACAAATATCTGTGAGAAAGTTGTATATATATATATGTGTGTTGTGTAATGACTGTATATCGAAACTAATGTTGTGAATTTGATATTATATGACTGAATTTTATATATTATTGTGAATTCTGTAATTGTGACTAGTATGTAAGCGATTTGGTGTATTTTACTGTTATGCTTATATGTCTGAAATAAATAAATAAATAAATTGAAGCCGGGACTGCCAGCTTCGTAGGCAGGGTTACTACCAACTAGGCTAAAGTAGCCATCATGTTTTCGAACTCTTCGGGAGGTTTTCTTCAGGAGTGTATTCGCGAAGATTTGAATCGCGAATGGAAACAGGTTCACAGAGGGAGATCATAGCGAGAATATTGGAGCAGCCTAACTTATTTCATACTACGAAGTTAATTGGCAAATGAGAATACCTTAGAATTACGATTTGAAACGAGATATTTACCATGTATATTTGTATTTTCGCTATGGTGTGTGGGTAGACCGCAACTAAAACTCGCAGCACGTCAGTTAATCCTTGATAATGGCGCTTGCAACTGTGCCGAAATATCGGGAACTCAAAAATACAAATATACATGGTAAATATCCTGTTTTAAATCGTAATTCTAATGTAAATGACCATGTAAGCTTGAAATCTTATATAAATGAGAATACCGCCTACTTAATTATTAGTAGAGACCCTATGGCTATATAGGTATGGTAGATTGGTATAGTATGGTTTCTGCTTACAATTAGGTCCACAATTCATAGGCTATGGACACTTGCGACTCCAGAACACATCCAAGTCGGCAATGCGCATGATTCAAGCCGGCAAAAGGCCCCTTTTGTTTGAGAATGGCATAAATACTTTCTTTACCCTACCTTATAAAGGGCGTGTTATCTGGCACATGATATTTAGCTCCTGCATCAAAAGCTTCCTCGTCTCTTTTCTCCGGAGGCGCAATCCCTTGCAATTCTAGAACTAAATCCCAAAACTCTTCATTCAGCGCACCTTCTTTCAAGTCGCCTTCGAAATAACTCCACCTGTATTCATCTATGACGAGCGAAAATGGAATCTGTGGTATCTTGTTCAGAGCTTGTTTTAGAAGTAAGATATCATCGGTAGTTATAGCATTCCGGTCTTCGTCTGGGTCGTCTTCTGTTTCTTCTGAAGCGTCAATGAAATTTGTGCTCTGGTCTTTTGGATTTAAGGTTTCTTTGTTGTGGTTTTCCAGGGATTCTTTCGGCGGATTGACGTATAGTAAAGAGTCGTTTATCAGACCAAGTCGGTACAAGTGTTGTGGTGTCTGTACACCAAACATTATGGTGTCCCCAATAGTTTCATGTAATGCTGAATTCGCTTGCTGAAATGTTATGAAATTAATTTGGGTTCAAAGAGAACTTTTTGTAAAATAATGAGGCCACGTTAAACCATGAAAAATTTAGAGTTTTACGAACAAAATAGTGAAACCGGTTTTTATGTATGTAAAAACCGGTTTCACTATGTTGTTCGTAAACCCGAAAATCGTATCATGCCGTCGCTTTCACTCATATAGTGTATAACACGAGTGTGAAAGGGACGCACGATACGAAGTTCGGATTTCGAAGTTCGTATTAAAGGGCCTGGTCGAGCTTTACATTGCTTTTCGAGATACTGTAAGATAGGCACTCTATTAGCATAACTGACCATATTAAACACTATGCCATTGTAATAAAGGCTACTTAAGTTACCAAAGACAAAACACTCACTCTAAAAATGCCTGGTTGATTTTCGTATGCCATATAATATTGAATGTGACCCATCTCGTGATGAATTACATACAAATCTTCGGCAGATGCACCTGAACAATACAAGAGCCTGAAAATAAGGGAGAATATTATTAATCAGTTCTTGAATTGGGATTAAGGCAACGCCAATCCAGTGCAAATGACCCCCTCTAACACGCGTGAGTTTGCAATTAACCATCCCGCTCTCTACGGAAGCTCTGCGCCTAATTTCGTAAATATTTAGTACATTTTTATTGATTGTTAGAACACTGAATCACTTATGAAAAATCTATCCGGTTATTTCCTTGGAACAATAAAAAACCTATCGTTTTTGTAAAAAACGTATCACTGTCGTTGATAATTGCGAGATCTGCAGCATTAAAGTTTATTTTTACTATGATATTTAGGATTTTTTGACAGAGTTAGGTACCGAGGCATTTTTCAATATTTAGTTCGGTTATTCCTTTTCTTTGTTTCTTTTTCAGTCTACTGTAATTTTTGTGTACTACTGTATTCTACATTATTAAATGGAAAAACCTTCGCTCCACCATTTTACAGTTTTGTGAAAATTATTTCTAATGAGACTTCATATTCTGTTTTGTTATTTTTTGCCTTGCTATATTGTATGTCCTCTATGTAAATAGATTAAGATAACTTTTAGATTATCAACGCCATGGCGTAAGCTGTTATGTTGATAACCCATATTTGTAAATAAATAAATAAATTATTTCTTCACACTGGAAGCTCAAACTTCAGTCTTTTCGTCAGATCTGTGCCTTGCTTTAATACTTATCTATACGAATTAAGCTATTTTTAACATTAAGTATTGTAGTCATCTTTGGGATTGCTCGACGGTGGAATGCAGAGTCAGGAGTCTCAATTGGCGATGGTACGGCAGTAGGAATTGAGCTATAGAGTTGTATTTCGGTGAGTGTGCTCAGAGGGGCTACTATGAACTTGGAAATCCGAAGTTCGTATCGTGCCATCCCTTTCACTCATATGGTGTGTAACACGAGAGCAGTGACGGAGCGTCCATACAACTCGATTCCCACCGGCTTTCCTAATTTTCAGCTAGTCTAGTTCTTTTACCACGACTCATGAAGAATAAGAAAGGCAAATTATTTCCGGCTTCCCTAAGAATATTTTTGACGCGCCGCCACTGCACGAGAGTGAAAGGGACAACACGATACGAAGTTCGGGACCCAAGGGGAACCGAACTTCCAACCCAAGGGGAAGCCAGATCTTATTGGATGTGAGTGGGCAACTTGACTGCTAGAAGTTCTCAAGTCGCCCGAATGCCTAAACTTGGCTTACGACTACTATCATAGACAACAGCCGGGATTAACTGCTTAATGTGCCTTCCAAAACGCGGGAGCACTCAGTTAATAACCACCAAAGCGGTCACCCATCCAAGAACTGACCTCGACCCACGTTGCTTAACGTCGCATACCGTACGCCGGGCCACGAGTGGCCCTCATACTGCTCATCAAGATACTGAGGGTTATAATTAAATTATAATATTATATAAAAAAAACAATTTATCGAAAAATTAACTGGCAATACCTGTAGTCGCCATTTTTAAACATGTCCGCCGCCGTGCCATGACAGCGCGTGGTTTGACTTCGTCGCTCAAGCACAGATTCCCGCCAAAAAGTATCTGTCATGGCGGGCAAGCCGAGGGATTGGTAGAAATCTTCAGCGTGTTTCACCTATAACAGTTCAAATACCGTATTAAATAACAGAAAAGAATACCTAATCCTATTCTTTTTACGCTATCAATAGGAGAAAGGAAATTAGGAAACAATCTTAAACAGAACTACTCGAAAATACTCGAATGTAACATCAAGTTCAATATTTTTATTCTTTTTTTAATGTTTTAAAATCTTAGAGTATAAATATTTCTAAAGAGATCCTATAACGCGGGCCACCAAGTGACGGAAAAGGTCTTATGCAGATAAGTTGAGAATTGGTTTAAAATGGCTGCCGGTTTACCGTAAATTACTTCCTTAATTTGGGCGGGTAATCTTACAAGGCCTTGTGTGACGTATTTGGGCACAACTGTTATATAAAATAAGTTGTGCTCGACAAAAAAATGTGAAACTGTGATAGGAATAACAAATGATATGTAACTCTCTGTCGCTCTTATACAAAAATGTATATGATGGTCTCGCTCGGTTGTGATGATATTATTTGTGTGTCGCATCTGGTAAGTCTGTATTTAAAATACATAATATATAGATTTGGTTAGCTGGGAAAGGACCCAATTTGGTTATAAAAAATACGTATGTTATCAAAAAAGCAATAGAAATGATGTGATTTTTCGTTAAACGTAAACAAAACTTTAGCGTTTTACGTTTACTTGGAAAACATCAAACTATGAGGTTGTGATTAGGAGACTTATGAGTTCAATATTATGAGTAGGTATAGCAAGAACGCACCATGTTTAATATTGTCCAGTTTGTGTTTTTGAAGCTCCTGTCGAGGTCTATAGTCTGCGGCAGAATTAGGTCAGCAATTGCCTCCCAATTTTGAGCCCACAAATTTCCTGAAATCGATAAGTAACTATAACGTTTTCGACCTAACTTATTTCAATGTTTTAGCGAGACTAAAGTAACATTTGAATAATAATAAATCAGAAGATTTACAAATAATTTTAATTTGACAAATTCGGAGCATAATTAGTTTGAAAGGAACACTATTATGTAATTTCGATTGTCGATTTTCACGGCGAACACCTAGGGGTTGTACCCGATAAATTGCACCGAATCGGTAAGTCTGTTAAGGCCTTAAATAATATCGATATCACTGGCCATACTGTAACAACCTATTGTGCATTTTGACTTTCGAAACAACTTCGTCTAATGGTGGATTTGAAATGGTTGGAGTTCAAATGATGCAGCATGTACGTATATATAGTATGTACTTACATGTATGTACGTGTATGACGTGTATTAGTAAATAAGGCTTTCAGCAGTTGCATTACAGTCGTTTTTCACTGATAACTCCCCACCTCACCTCATATCCTGGCAGGGTCGCCATGAGATGAGGCGGGGAGTTATCAGTGAAAAATGACTGTAATGCTACTGCTCAAAGCCTTACTTACTAATACACGGCATACGTATACATACATGCTGCACACCTAAGTATATTAAGAATATCATGCGCAGAAGCAGAGCAGTACCTACTGCATCCGTATCGTCTCACTTCCGCGCATCCCGCGGCAGTCAGGAAGCATCCATTTAAATGAAGAGCTCATTAAAATGCGGTAAGTACCGACTCCACTGACAGCTGGCAGTTTTCATAAATCATACTCTACCTCTTCTGGAGCGCTCGTGGCCCAGCGGCGCCCGCGTGCCGTAAGTAACGTGGGCCTAGGTCAGTTATTGGATAGGTGACCACCTTGAGTGGTTACTAACTGAGCGCTCCCGTGCTTTGGAAGGCACGTTAAGCCGTTGATCCCGGCTGCTGTATATGGCAGCAGTCGTTAAGCCAAGTTGGAGGCCTTCAGGCGGCTTGAGAACTTCTAACAGTTGTCAAGTCAAGTTGGCCACTCCCATTTTTACTCGACACGGGGGGGGGGGGGTCGATGCACCCCGTCCGTAGGAGGAGTACCCACAGCAACCCTACTCGTGACTCCTGGGTGGTACTAAAAGTGCAACAAAACTGGCAACCGTACCGTCTTCTAGAAGATTTCACAGTTCGAAATAATTGCAATTCAGCGCCGGAATGCTGCCTGCGTAACGGATACAATACCTAGGGAGCCTAATTTTTGATATAATTTTTTAGTGTTTATTTTAGTTAATTTTAGTTACGTAATTTAATAATAATAATCAGTTGTAAATTGATATTTACCAACAAAGAAACTGAACTGAACTGAGCTAATAAGGACAAGAAATCGTGTGAAATAATCGTACCAAGTAAATGAGCAGGTATAGCTCCACGTTTCGGTACTGCATCGCCGTACACCCTCCTCAGGTAGTACCGTGTTACCCCGTGCAGAAGTGAGTACAAAGGCTTTATGTGGTTATACAGCCTTCGGCAGATCAGGCGTAGGTCGGTTACTTCCAGCTCGTCACGCCAGGTCGCTCCAATGTCAGTGTATCCTGAAAGAGTTTTATTTAATAAAACGGTGATAAACATGAATATACCTTAGAATTAGAAAGAAGAAAGAAAAAACGTTTATTTGGTGTACATACAGATAAAAAGAAGATTTTACAAATTAGAAGTTGGTATACACCAAAAAGGTTGTCGCTCAGCATGTGCTACGACTGATGTGTCGTGACGCTGATTTTTAGGACAACCGAAAAATATATATACTAGTCTTAACCTAATTAATATATAATGGGTGACGACACGACCACCGCTCTTAATAACACAGCTCAAATAACTTTTATATTGTAAGGCAACACTAAAACAAGTTCCATTTGAGTTGTAACGGCCAAATCCTAATGAAAAGAAAAAACTACACAATAAATACAATAAATAAATGAACTATGACTATAACTAAACAATGAATAAATAAAGATGTGAGACTTGTCTAGTACTCATTATTATATGCATATACTTAAATGTTTCTTTAAACACGATTAATACGAATTACGATTTGAAACGGGATATTTACCATGTGTATTCGTAATCGAGTTTCAAGTGACAAGGCGGACAGTGGTAGTAACGGAGACACTGTGCGAAAAAAGCGAACCAGGAAGAGGGTAGATCGCTATGGCGTGTGGGTAGACCACAACTAAAACTTGCAGCACGTCAGTTAATCCTTGATAATGGCGCTTGCAACAGTGCCGAAATATCGGGAACTCACAAATACAAATATACATGGTAAATATCCCGTTTCAAATCGTAATTCTAATGTAAATGACCATGTAAGCTTGAAATCTTATATTATGAATATACCTGTTGGTAAGCAGGTACTGCAGCATATGGATGCCTGCGACTGCAGTACGGAATCGCTTTGCAGAACCTTTATTGACTTGAGCATTCCTTGTGTTGTTTTTTTTATATAAAGAATGGGATTACTTTTGGCCAGCATCTAGCCAGGGGGTTAAAATGAGGCCGGCGGTGAAGCGAGTTCACTCAAAAGATGCCTATTCTAGTCAGTTAGAAATATGCAGGTCCCTAACCTCTCAACAGCGCATTCCGGGAGCTCTTAGTGACCTTACCACCTTACATCAAGAACACAACTCTCACCAGAGGGCCTGCTCCAAACTTCGTATCGTGCCGTCGCTTTCACTCTCGTGTTATACACCATATGAGTGAAAGGGACGGCACGACACGAAGTTCGTATTTCGACGATCGGAGTAGACCCTCAGATACCGAAGGAGCAAGTAGAGTATCAGCTAATGCTATTATATGGAGCGCTCGTGGTCCACCGGCGCCCGCGCAACGCGATCGGTATGCGAGGTTAAAGAACGCGGGTCGAGGTCAGTTTTTGGATTTGTGACCACTTTGAGTGGTGATTATCTGGGAGCTCCCGTGGTTTGTAAGGCACGTAAAGCCGTGATCCTGGCTGCTGTCTACGATAGCAGTCGTTAAGCCAAAATCAAAATCAAAACATTTATTCTGCAAATAGGGCTCAAGGGCACTTTTACAAGTCAAAATCTGTCTAGGTACATCAAATAAAACTAATAAAATAACAAAGTATCATTAATTAAATGTAGTGTTACATGTCAAAAATAAGACTAAGAAACTAATAACAATCGAGATTTGTTAGAGATGTATAAGGTCTCTAAGCTTCAAGATAAAAGGTAATAAAGTAGGTACACTAATCATAATAAAATGTGATAATCCATATTGAAAGGGACCTTATGGTGGCCGGCACTTACGCCTTTATTGCCGCTATTCCAATACAATAGTGAATAGGTGTAACGTAAGCGCCTGCCGCCATAAGGTCCCTTTCGATGTGGATTATCACAAATATTTTGAGCTATATCTATAAGCGTCAACATGAAAATAATAAAACCTAATTCCAATTAAAGACCAAATCCAAGTTAAAAACCTTCAGGCGGCTTGAGAATTTCTAACAGTCAAGTCGCCCACTCACTTGACTGGTTTCCCCTCGGGTTGGAAGGTCAGGTGGCAGTTGCTTCCGTGACGATTAGTGCCCACCCCAAATCTTGGGATTATGTAGCGGACCCCGCGCATCATTCAGAATGCAACTGTATAGGGATAATGCTAGGAGGATCATGATCGGCTAATTCTATTAAATTAGTAAATGTTAGGTTTATTTTAGGCTAGTCACAAAAGCGCTCCCTTTGATTTCTTCCAGAGAAAATGTACCTAACATACATTCAACAATATGTTTATTAAACTAAAATTCCTTTTGACAGCTCTATTATTTATAGTAACCAGTTCCCTAAAAGGGCTCCGCAACTGAATTGCGAATAATAAATCTGCGATGAACGTTAGTGCGACAGAATTTTATCGCGACAAATGTTAGTTCGAAAGCACTTGGTTGCGACAAATTATTAACCGACGAACAGAAATTCGATGAGATCAAGAACCCACCCCCTCCCAAGAGTCCTGGATCAGCCACTGCTAGTAACGATTAACGATCGCGTATTCAGAAAAAAGAAACTCAAAAATTACCGTTCCGCTTAGCAGCTCTGTTTTCTATAGTAACCAGTTCCTTATAAGGTTCTTTCATGGGCGGCCCCACCTTCTCCCGCCACGTCAGCCACAGCCATCTCAGCACTTCCTCGTTTCTGGAGAATCTCATCATCTTGTCGAAGTCTTCGTCTCCATAAAGACAGACTGAGTCGACCGGTGTCTCTTTAATGGCTAAGTTTGCTGCCCTGGAATATGCAGAGATTATTTTAATACCTATTAAGTATTTATTGTACAGTAAGTACTTAGGTTGTTCAACTCTATGGACAAATTTTGCACCTAGGTATTTAGATTTAGATTTCATTTATTACACAATACAAGACATCATTATAAATTACATTTAAGTCAATTTAAAAGAATCCCTATTGCGGTCGTCAATACATTGAATAGAATAATAACACATAGTAAAACAATTAAAACAAAAGAAAAACAAACATAAATTAAATAAAAATAACATTTCAAGTTTCACCCAAGAGGATCGTCATACTATTACTAATGTAGGCATTGATAACAATATAATAATTGATAAAATACGAAATTACCTACCTATTATTTATATAAATACTTACAATGTCAAAAAACTCAAAAATACTTAATATCAAATAGAATGTCACAATAAAACATTACGAAGTTAATTTACAAAATTCATTTATAGAATTGGTATTGAGTTGTTTGTACCACTTTAAACCACATAGCTGAATGGTAAGTCATGGGACTTCCGTTCAGGTTATGGTCGTTATGGGTTCGAACCTGAGTTTAAAAAAAACTTATAGTCCGACCAGAAATATATACCCATTGTTCATGTTGCGAAATTTCATTAGAACTATATTTTTTACGCTAGCAATAATTTTAATCATAGGTTGTCACTGTTGTCAGCGTCACTGTTGTGGTTTAGGTTAAGTCACGTTAAGTGTTGAATACTATTAATAATAAATGTCAAGAAATGCCCAAAACGATTTATTGTCAAGAGCGGAGCATTATTTACAATGTATATATTAAAATTCGGGGGAAAAAACGTGCGGGAAACGGAACATTTTGCTACAGAGCATTTCAAAATTACCATTAGACCTGACAGGTGTCATTGTCAGTTGCAAAAACAAAAGTTGTCCTTTCGGTGGTCAATAGTTAACGGTTTATGTGCATGTAAGCTATGTTTTTAGTACATGGATTTGTAGCAACGGAAACACTGTTTATGCGGGTTACTAGACCAATCTAAAATTAAGCTGAAGCCCTTAACTTTTGATATGTCCACCGAAAAGACGACAATCACGCAATCACGCGTAAACAAGTTAAAATGTCATCATTTCGATTATACTGATATTACTGACCTGTTACCATATAAATGAGTAATAGCGCCCTCTCTTCGGGCTTTGCTATTGATTAGTTGATATAACTAAAGTTACCTTGATACTCCCTCCGTTTTCAAATTAAGAACTCGTTTGACAGTTGAGATGTATTTCAAGATGGCAGCCTCGATTCCCGCCAAATCGGTGGAAGGAATATTTTTTTGGGAAGGAATGCAGACTTTAGCGTCTGAGTATATGGATTGAAGATCTTCATATAACACGTTGATTCTCCTGGAAAGCATTATCATGCATATGAAATGATCATGTATACAGGGTGTCCCACGGCTATGCCACATGGAGGGAAAGTACCTTGAATATTGTAGATGGAACATTTTACTGAAAGAAGACATTATTTGAATTTAAAAATCGATCTAAACTGCATTCACAGATATTTAAATAATTTTATGTTTAATCCGGGGAATCGAACCGTATGTTTTAATGTTTTTTCGTGATTAAGGAAATGTTAGTTACTTAGAAAAAAGAGCGCAGTTACAATCATTGACATTAAAACAGTTCTGTCTTTTTTACGAAGCCTCAATGAAGTATTTATTCTAAGAAGTTACAATTATTTTGCATAGAAGATACATCAATGTCATTGAAGACACGAGGTTGTCTTATAGGTATAGTACGTACGAAACTACCTAAGTAAGGTCAAATTCTGTCAAACGAAGTTAAGCGATAATTACACTTCGTCGTTTGCCACATGCTGCATGCGGCGAACGACGAAGTGTAAAGACCACGTTAGTCGGCCGCATTCGGCGATCGACAACTGCCATCACTTATAGGTAGGCGGACAGACTAATGTAAAGACGACGTTTGTTGACCTAAGTAGTTTAAAATGAATTCGGCGACCGCATTAGGTGAACGACGAAGTGTAATTGCCGCTTTAGATTCTTGCTTGCTTTCATTTGACATCATTTGGTCTTACATTGCAGTTTTGGATGAACTGTATTACCACATATTGTTACATATACCACATACGACAATAGGTATTAGTGTTACTAAACTATAGATCAATATTTTCACAACTGATCGGTTTAGTTTTAGTTCATGGGATCCACTGAAAATCAGCGTCATCGCACCCTGTGCCTCGACACATGCTGAGTGGACTCCTTATTTGTGACAACACTGTATATCTTTTAAATTTAAGCCTTTTGTAATGTAATTTATTACGTTGTTGTTGCAAAATAATGTTTATTCTATTCTATATTCTATTCTTTTACTTAGTTTATTAATTTTCATGTTTTATACTCGTAACTGCTATAAATGGTGCATTCCAAGATACAGGCTCGCCTAGTTTGGACTGCACCAGAAATCCCGTGTAACCTGTTATATCATTTGTGTTAGAATCAATAAATTTACTCTTTACTCTTTTATTCTTCTACTAAGAGCTTACATATTCTCTTCATGTAGCATAGTCATAGATAATTAATTTCGACAGCAAAAATACATTCTATAATTAATTTGTATACCTAGCCTCGTCCAAAGTGAATTTCGGTCCCCTACACATTAAATACGTCATCCTCCTCTCAGTGTTATTCAGCAACTGACGATGCTCCAATACTGCCAACCTAGCGCACGTTCTCTCCTCCCACTCTATCCTCTGTCTCTGATAGTTGGCAGACCTGATCGGCAGCTCAGTGTTGCCAGGATTCAAGGAAGATTCCCATGAAATCTCTGCGGCGATTGAGTTGAATTCTGTCGTCACATCGTTTACGTTTTGTATGAATTGTTGCAGGTCCATGCAAGAAATGGTTGTAATGGTTGATAAGAGCATTAGTAGTTTCATTTTCGTGCTGTCTTTATTCACATAATGGTTTTCCTGTGGATGAAAGAGAGAGATTGATACATAGATAGATATATTTATTTCCTTTATAAAATTACATCATGGTTTAAAAATAGCGCAAAAAGTTATACCTAAGCACCCAAAAAAAACTCACTACAAGTGTGAGTCGGTTGTTTTTTCGGTGTATTATTAAGTAATTTTAGTGGTTATTTTTTTACTAATTTCATGTAATCATCTTTCAAAGAATTAGAGGGGGGTACACACTTTTTATGACTTTGACAGCTAATATCTCACCAACGGTTGACTTAAATGGAAAACTTTTGTAGAAACCTCCATATCATTTTTAAAGGCCTATCCGTGGATACCCCACACGACTATGTTCCTTGTTTTTTTTTCATCCACCGGTACCGGTAGGGCCATACGTGGACGTATGGAGTACCCCCCTAATTTTATATTGTTTAATAAATCCAAAACAAACGAACGGACAGACATGACGAAACTATAAGGGTTCCGTTTTCGCCGTTTTGGCTAAGGAGCCCTACAATCGACAATAAAGAAATCTCCCAGGGACCGAAGTCCAATGAGAGCTGTTGAGAAGTTATATATATGCAACTGATTTAAGAAACTTCGATAGCGCGATGCAGAACACGTCACATTTGACAGATACACGGCAATAGTCTTCGAAGTATTGCAAGCCGTATACTCGTTTACCAGGCACGTATCTAGAGGGGGAGATAGTTGGGATTTATCCCCCCCCCCCTGAAGACGTTTTTAGCCGTCTGTTTATTTATTCGCTTGCATGTTCTTCAATAAGTAGGTAAATAAAAATATAGATGTTTCAATGTTTGTCCCCCCCGAACCAAAAGTCTGGATACGTGCCTGTCGTTTACAACCACGGTATGAAAGAGAGGGTTCTGCCATTTCCACTGAACCCAGAATATCAATAGCCTTATCTCAAGTGCCAGTGATTCCAGATATGGGTAACCGCGTTCATTAAAATGTCCACGTTATCTGCCTAGTTGATGGACGTTTGATTAAAGGTACCTACATCACGCTTGTGTTCCCATGGAGGGTAAGCAGACAAATACTGATTATGTCTAATTTTTGTTAATTATTAGACATAATCAGTATATGACGCTATGTTCCAAATATTCATTTAGTTCCTTTAGTTGCTGCCTGCCATTCCAACTGTCATTGGCGCTAGTTTAGCTGGAACAGATAGCATAGGCTGCTGCGTTCACATACAGAATGGGAAAACTAAATAGGTATGAGAGGCCAACCGGTCTGCGATAATTGACTAATAAAAAAACATACATTTTACCTAATAATACTAGTAATGTATATGGCAGGAGAGTATGGACGTACTACCTACCTCATACACTAAATGGTTTCCCCATACATGTTATCAATAAAATAGAAGACAATGCAAAGGAAACTAAAAATATCATAAACAGAACAATATTGTATAGCCCAATCTAAACGAAAGAAGACCATATATTAAATAAAATACAAGCTTAGCATCACAATCTTAAAATGTAAAGATTTAGCTAAGTAATTAACATAAAATGTAATTAATTTTCTTTTTGAAATAAACTAGCACGAACAACGCACGATTGCGTACCCTACTGATGTGGCTACGGAAAGTCTTCTGTCGAGGGTCACTCCTCAAATATATTTCTATTCATTATACGCAATGTCCACAAACTATTTCATAATTAATTGTCCAGTTTAACCACAAAACAAATGAACTTTTACAATTACGACTTCTGTGTTCAGAAGCAAAGTTGATACAGGATTTTGAGTAAATGTAAATGGTTATATTTATCCTACTGATATGCGAGTATATCAGTCATCATCATCATCATCATTTCAGCCGAAAGACGTCCACTGCTGAACATAGGCCTCCCCCAAGGCTCGCCATTTAGACCGGTCCTGTGCCGTTCGTATCCACCGGATTCCCGCGACCTTCACCAGGTCATCACTCCACCTTGTCGGAGGCCTACCGACAGCTCGTCTTCCGATGCGTGGACGCCACTCAAGCAGTCCCCATCGGCCGTCAGTCCTGCGAGCAATGTGCCCTGCCCACTGCCACTTAAGTCTCGCAATTTTGAAGGTTATGTCGGTGACCCCAGTATATCAGTAGGATAAGTATAACCATTTATCAAGCTTATAACATTTAAGAGAGGATTTTTAAGAGAGGTAGGGCACAGCAAAATGCCATCTTGCTCGAATTTGGAGCAGCCCAACTGGGGAAGTACCTCCGCCTTGCAGAAGACCACAGCCATAATAATATTATCACTACATAGTATAAAACAAAGTCGCTTTCTCTGTCCCTATGTCCCTATATCCCTATGTATGCTTAAATCTTTAAAACTCCGCAACGGATTTTGATGCTGTTTTTTTAATAGATAGAGTGACTCAAGGGGAAGGTTTATATGTATAATACATGCATCAGCATTGCACCCGTGCGAAGCCGGGGCGGGTCGCTAGTCTACTATACAAGTATGTAGTGTTGTGTTCCTGGAAGTGAGCAAGGTTGCCAGAGCTCCCGAGGATGCACTGTGTTGAGAGCGAGGGACCTAAATTTGTCCCTTCTGTTGTCAACACAGTGCATCCTCAAATTTTATAAAGGCAATGCGTACGTGACTCCTTTGGAGTTGCGGGCGTCTATAGGCTGCGGTGGCCGCTTACCATCAGGTGGACCGTAAGCTTTAGAATTACGATTTGAAACGGGATATTTACCATGTATATTTGTATTTTTGAGTTCCCGATATTTCGGCACAATTCCAAGCGCCATTATCAAGGATTAACTGACGTGCTGCGAGTTTTAGTTGTGGTCTACCTACACACCATAGCGATCTATCTGGACCGTAAGCCTGTTTGCCACCGGCGTTGTATAAAAAAAAAATTGAACAAAATCCTCAAAAATTTCGGGTCAACCTAAATTAAATAACCGCAATAGGTTGTGTCTATATATTTTACACTTGTATTTACATGATATATTATTCGTCGTAATACGCAACAGTATTAGCAATTCCCGGGACCCTAAATAATGAACAATGAATAATTTAAATAATGAAATTAATGAATGATTGATATTTAATTTATTAGGTTAATTGAATTTGTCACTACTACACTAATTATTAGGTATTGTTGTACATGTACAATTTAATTAATACTTTTATAACTACAGTAATTAATTCTAATTGTTGACTTGTGCCTTTTTACATGCATTATATCATTTGTCTTTGACTTTTCCTATCATAAAAATATCAATCTCCAAAACTGATGATTTTTGCGATATATATCTCGCTCCATTAACATTTTTTTATTGGGTTTTTAAGTCCGGTTTAAACCTGGAAACGTTAATTTTTTTTAATGTTATTTTTGCAGGTTATATGTATAATTAAATATAGATCATAACAGGATTAAAAAACTGTACAAATTTGCACTATTTTAGGAAATATGACCGTATATTACAGATCTGTATCCTTTGTCTGCGAGTGTATTATTGCGAAAGTTCAAATGTTTGTTACTCAATTACGCAAAACGGTTGAAGGGGTTATGATGAGACTTTGTAGTTATACAGCGAGTTTATACTCTGGATTATTATATAATACTTTCTCTCTAAAACCTTTGTAGAAAAAATACAAAGGAAAAGTAAAATTCAAAAAATTAAAAACTTTGTAGAAAAAATACAAAGAAAGTAAAATAAAAAAAATTAAAACCTTTGTAGAAAAAATACAAAGGGAAATTAAAATAAAAAAATAAAACCTTTGTAGAAAAAATACAAAGGGAAATTAAAATATAACAATTAAAACCATTGTAGAAAAAATAAAAAGGGAAGTTAAAATAAAAAAATTAAAACCTTTGTAGAAAAAATACAAAAGGAAAGTAAAATTCAAAAATTTAAAACCTTTGTAGAAAAAATACAAAGGGATATTAAAAAAAAATTGAAACCTTTGTAGAATTCAAAAAAGTAAAATTCAAAAAAATTAAAACCCCCAACACAAAATAAACGCTTAAAACTAACAAATAATAATTTAAACTTATTATAATTATTATAGTCACAAATATTATGTAAGTTCAAAAAATACTAAACGAAAATTGGTTTTTCCGTTTGGGAGCTACGATACTTTATTTAGGTACGTTTAATAAAATTCTTTACGAAAAAAATTTAATTGAATAAAGGCTGAATACATACTTAAAACAATATATTTAGAACTATTTGTTTTTACGTAACTTCTGTCTAAAATCTAAATGAATGTATTTTATTTCTTACAAATTCTAAATAAATATTCGTAATTAGATACGCTAATAATTGATATAGGGAATTGTGTCTACTTCAGAAATCATAATTAAATACGCTAATCATTAATATAATTATGTCTACTTCAGAAATAACAAATACATTAAAGTAATCTTAAAAAAGGAAAAAAAAATACTTTTTAACTGCTAAAAATTTCAGTAGACTATTATTATAAACCCAACCGATATATTTGGGTCATTGTCAGTTGTAAAAATAAAAGTTGTCCACACGTTGGTCAATAGTTAACGGCTTATGTACATGTAAGTTATGTTTTTATTACATGGTTTTATAGTTACGGAAACACCGTTTATTCAGGTTACTAGACCAATCCAAAATTAAGCTTTGTAGCCCTTAACTTTTGATATGTCCACCGAAACGAAGCGAACCTAAATCTGTCAATGACCCATTTTAGCTAGTATTGTTACTGGCTAAAATTTAAAAATAAATTTGCTTGGATTTAAACCTCACGATTTGAATCTCACGACCTATTCAATGTACTGAAAAAGAAACTAATAAGAACTTGCTGTGATCCCAGAGCTGGCGCGTTTCTCGGGCAAAGGCTCAGCATTGCTGTGCAGCGGGGAAACGCCGCCAGCATCTTGGGATCATTTCCGCCAATGAGCGACCTTGGGGACGGTGTCTATTGTTTTTATATTTCATTTGTTTTTTCTTTGTAATTAATGTTAATTTAGAACGTAATTAGTTTTAAATATTTACCTTATTGCTTGGATTTGCTTTTTTGACACTCAAAAATATAATTACCTTTTTCGAAACTCCCTCAGGATTACGAATCAGATTCAGTTGTCGTCAGAGATCGCGTCAGATCAGTCGGTGGCGATCGGTCGGGATCGCAAGTTAGACTGACAGTGGGACGTAAGTTATTTCCATTGGTGAGTTAGGCCGGTGGCGTAGCGTTGGCGAAGATTTAAAAGTTTAGCTTGGTGGGCGTTCGTCTCGTAGACGCTTTTCTCTGCATACGGTTTTAACATGCCTACGAGCGTTACGAAATCTTTGAGTGATAGAGTAAGGTTGGGTTGCACACCGTCTGTAATCATAAGCGGTGTTCGTTAAAATCTGATTGTATGGAAAGTTTGACAAGTTTCTATGGGATGACAGCTGCCGGCGCCATATTTGACGGTGACCGGCCTGTGATCGTATGTTACTGCAACCGATCCTTAGTAACTTTATTTATTTATTTACAAGCGGTAATAGTAGTGAAATAACAATAACTTAAATAATATTAGAAACTAACTTAAATCTAAAACAGACCCTTGGGGCATTGTAAGTGTACCTCTCTTATGGTTCAGCTGTTTATACTATCGGTATTTAATTGAAACAAACATTTCAAAAAATACAAAGTTAAAGAATCTAACCTAATTAACCTAGAAAACTAACTAAACCTATACCTAAACTATAATCACAATCTATAAGAAGAAGATGCCCCCCCAAGTCCCCATCACTAGCTATAGTGCCCAGAAGCTGTTTATTATATGTACATCTCTGTTTTACCCACTCATGTAAAATTGTAAAATTATTCTGCTTTATTACCACCACCCAAAGGTTGTCTGGAAGAGATCGCTATTTGGAGATAATACCACCTGTTGTCTGCTAGTTACATGTACCATTTACAACTAGAAACCTAAATAGCGTAAAGATTCATTTATATTTTCATTCAATTTTTTTAGAAATAAAGGAAAAATTGAAAAAGTTAGGCAACTAGCAGGATTTGACGTTTTAGGCTCGGTTTTATAAAGATCCGTTCGACCTTATGTCCGTTTGTTATGTCAAAAAATGTACTGAGTTACTGAAATTTGATCTGACATTTGGTCTAACGGATCTTTATATAACCCGGCCTTAAAACTACATGATTATAATAATAATAATTGATTCAACGATCATTGTCCCGATAGTCGTCTCTGCGAACGGTCTAATAGCGAAGAGTCTCGACCAACACCTCAAGAGACTCTCGCTAGATGGCTGGGTCAAGGGTCAGATACAGAAGGCGGTACTCCTGGACACGGCGCGGATAGTCAGGAGGTTCCTCTCTCTGTCGCCCTAACCACCGGTAGCTTAGGCCCCGCCTCGCTGCCGGCGGCATACTAGGTTAGGTTTTTATAATGATTTTATGTTTTGTAAGTGTATTTTTATATTTTACTTTTTATAAAGATATTGTAAAAACCTAGCCTAAGGCGAAAAATAAATAAAGAGAATAATAATGGAGCAAACTGCTGGATAATATGGGAATTGACAGTTGTCAAAAGATACGGAGAGCACTGAAACGAATCAAAATAAACAATGTTAACGAGGACGCGTTCACGAGCGGCACTCAGCGCACGCCGACCACCACCGCCCGCGCCGCCCAGCTCCTCACCCTCGTCGTCAGGTGACGAGTTCGCAACGGCACCTGACACCAGCGAGTCGAGCAGTGACGAGCGCGGGCCGTCGCCGCCGCCGCCATCGCCACGACCATCAGCGCGACGGGGAAGGCGACCGCTGCCGGCACGCTTGGGGCCTACGGGGCATTCCGCCCCACCCACGGCTCCCGCTGCCGGTGGTGTAGTCCGCATGCGATGGACTCAACAAATGAATGAGAACTGCATGCGAGCGTACTTTGGGGCGACAGAGGGAGGAACTAATCTATCCGCGTACCGTGTCCGGATGCTTCCTCTGTTCCAGGCGCTTGAACCAGCCGTCACCGTATTTGCGCAACGCATATATTTAAATAGCATGAATCTGCTAATTGGTAATGTTATCGCATAGTATGTACTGAACTTATGTAGTGCCAACGTTTTGTTTTGTTGCCCAAGTATCATATTGTTTTGTCACATTATACACAGTGTTGCAACACGTGGATTTTTAAAATTTACCGCTCTTTTCTAGTCTCAGCTTTCAAAAATATGTGCGGGCAAAAGTACAGCGCCTCTGGCGGTTACGCAATAGAACTAAAAATCGGCATACTAAATCGTTTACGCAGTCGCTAGCGAGTGCGGTCATGCAAACTCATGGTAAAGGCACAGCTACTAGTTAGCTGCGAGTGGAGGATGCGCCTAAGGCCTAAGCTCTCCCCCGGGGCTCGGGGACGGTTATTCTTAATTTACGTTTTGTTTGCCATTTCCATCACTGCCGCGCAAATCTTTGTATTAACTTGAGATTTACTTAATTTGACTATTTGTTACCTGAGGCGCTACTACGAACTTCCAAATCCGAACTTCGTATCGTGCTGTCCCTTTCACTCAGTCCATATTTTGGACGCCTATTACGCCGGAGATATTGAATAAGAACGATTTTCCGTCCCCACACCAAGATGAGACAGTTACTTAACTCTCCCAAAGACCAGGACCCGCTGGGTAATCCAGGAGTTTACGAGATACCCTGCGACTGCGGCAAGGCGCATATTGGAGAGACCGGGCGAAATGTGTCCACAAGATTATTGGAACACATACGGAGTGTGAAAAATATGGACAGCAGGACCTCCGCGGTGGCAGAACATGCATGCGATACAGGTGCGTCTCATTTTTTGCGCTTCGACAAGGCGAAACTGTTGGCACGGGAGAAAAGTTTTGTGCCACGCAAGATCCGCGAGGCTATTGAAATTGGACGACGCCCTAATATTAATAGAGACAAGGGCTGGGTTTTGCCGCCAACGTGGAAGCCTGTTATTCCTGGACTACAATTGTGTAACGATGAATGTGTACATAGTTAGTTCAGTGTGCCTGCCGTCGGTCGACTTGGACAATTTGTTGGAGCAGTCAACTCTAACACAGGACTGCGAGACTGCTTTAATTTCGTTTGAGTTTTATCAGCACCTAAGAATATATACTTATCTCCTTTAATTTTTGTTAATAGTAGGTGCTAGTAGTCTTCATGTTGAATATACGTGTATATGTTAGTTTTTATATCGTATGTTCTATTGAATGAATTGATTGTTGAGGTCTTATAAGTTTTAAAATGTTTTGATTTCAAATTTTGACAAAAATATTGATAATACCAATAAAGTGATTAAAGGATACGATGAATTTATAAAAGTTTTAGATAGTGACATATAGCGATTTCTTGATTTTATTGTGCGTAGTAGAATTTAAGCCGAATAAACCCGTTTTTAGTTTGAAAATGGTCGTTTTGGAGTGATGTTTGAAACGATATTTCTTAATTAAAAATCTAAAAAATACATTTCATTATGACATTGTGTCGCAATAGTGTTCTAGATAGTAATACTGAGAAAATGTCAAGATACGTGTAAATTCAAACAGAATATGGCCTAAATAGATGAGCGTTTTTTAACTCATACGAGCTTTTAACATCACGTTTTGAAATTTCTATTTACGACTTGTATATTAGGATACCAATACCCTCTCATATTGGAATATTTTCAGTAACATTCGATAACTTTAATATAATATTGCAAATTCTTGTGTATCTGACGGCAGCTATATAAAGATTTATAGGGTGAACGTACCAATTCTTGAAACCTTAATAACCAATGGTTGACACATATTGTTCGTCCCCTATTATTATGACACTAAGATTGAAAGTTGCAACTGTTTACTTTCTTAAACAAATATTAGGTACTGTTTTTACACAGCGATCGTGGACAAATATGGCCTGCCTGATGGTAAGCAGATACCGAAGCCTATGGACGCTTGCAACTCCAAGAAACATCACAAGCGCTTTTCCAACCCTTTATTGGTTCGAGGTTTCATTATACAGGGCGTCCCACGGCTATGCCACATGGAGGGAAAGTATCTTAAATATTGTAGATGGAGCATTTTACTGAATGAAGACATTTGAAATTAAAAAACATTGTAAATTGCATTCACAGATATTTAAATATTTTTATGGTTGAACCGGGAATCGAACCCGTTACGCGTGATAAATTGATTAATTTTGTATTAAAAATGTTAAAATTAATGGTCTTCGTTTTATTTCTGATACTATGTTATTTAGCAAAAAATAATCCATATGATGAAGCCTTTCGATTGGTATGATAAAGCTACAGGGTAATTATTTTTCTTGTGTAACGGGTTCGATTCCCGGTTCACGGTTTAATTATTATTTAAATATCTGTGAATGCAGTTAAAATTGTTTTTAAAATTAAAATAATGTCTTCTTTCAGTAAAATGCTCCATCTACAATATTTAAGGTACTTTCCCTCCATGTGGCATAGCCGTGGGACGCCCTGTATAACTGCGTCCATGATACAATAATATACTGCGCCAGGTATGGCGATCCAGTATATCGGTTAGTAGTGTGGGTGACACGACTTACGTCATCAGCTAGCGTCAGCCTATCGACGGTATGCGGACGTGAGTGTGAGTGTGTCGTGGACAGTGACGTATTGTGGTGTCACGATTTGGATTGCCAGACCTTGTGTTCTTAGACCATGACTGCGTCCTGAGGGTCGTGAACCAATAACGAAGTATCTTCCTCTCTGTCGTCACTTGTGTATTCGACAGAGAGAGTGACACTTCGTTGTTAAATGGCTGGTTGTTAGATAAATGTTTTTATAGTGTTAGGTAGATGTTTTCTAGAGCAATATAAGATTGTTTAGTTATACCTAGAATTTAGATATTGAATTAATTGTGATTATACTATTATTATTATTTTCATTTGACATGTACACATAAATTTTAATTAATAATAACCCATTACTAACTATAGGTACCATTCTCTCCAATATTTCTACGCCGATGTTGGCAGAATATGCTGAACTAACCCATTTACTAACCTACATAATTATAATAGTGCACCATATTCTTAGAAATAATTGATTGACGCTCAGAGACCATGTACATCTCTGGGATAATATATTAATTTCACTGCTTGTTTAATCTTGAGACCTTATACATCTCTAACTTAATATTTGTAATAGATAACTTTGCAAGTTTATCTTCACTGTATGACATTAATTTTGTTATAATTGTTAAACTCGAAATTATTATTCCTTCTTGAACTGTAAATTAATATTTTGACATGAAAAATGTATTACTTATTATAGTCAGACTTTCTTAAATTGTAAATATAACAATTATGTAATACAATTAATTAAAAAATACAATACAATAATATTAATTAATTAAAATTAATTGTAATGTAATTATGTTATGTAATTGTAACATGTAAAAGTGCCCTTGTGGCCTATTTGCAGAATAAATGTTTGTATTTTGTATTTTTGTATTGATTGTGGATCCGGCATGAAAACAGCTAAGTCCTCTATGGAGTTTCAGCATAGGAACCATTACGAAAAACTTTCTTTTTTAGAGATGGACTACACGATGGGAGGACCAGGACGCAGCTAAGCAGAAGAATGAGATGAAAATATGTTTTTCTCCCTTTAACGCATAACTGCGTTCTGGGGTGCTACCGCAAACCACAAACAGAGTTTTCCCTTATGTGCAAATTTGCAAGTGCGACAGAGACGGAAAAATTCTAATGCCATCGCGGTAGCAGACCTGGGTGCTACCGTGAATGGCATTCGAAGTTTTCCCTCCCTGTCGCGGCTGTCGCACTAATCAGAAAGTCCGACAGAGAGGGAGATATACGAACTCAATACGAACTTCGTTCGTTTTCGGTTCGCGGTAGCCTTTTGTGGACGTTCAGAAAGCATCATAATGAATTTGCTGTATGTTATTATACACGCAATTTACTTGTTAACCACAATCCAGAATACATGCTTGATTTTCTACCTAATTATTTGCAGCGATAAAGCAAATTAATATATATTGATTTTTTAAATATTTTTTTGCAACTGTCTTTGTTGATAGTTGATGCGAATTTCCTGTTCACTTGATATCCGAACGTTTCAATACTGTCCAACTGACAATTGTCAATTTGACATTTCACAAGTGTTGCCAAACGTCAGGCTCACAAAACAGCACGGCAATCAGCGTATCATGTAATCCTGTCACTCTTAGGCCGGTACCACACTTCGATATGCGTGAGCAAATATTCGTGTTGCATCTCTTTCTTTGATATCACAAAAGATAATGAGTCAAATACGCAACTGGAACAAGCATTACGAAGTGTGGTGCCGCCATTTTATTGTATACCCATCTTGCGCGCGAGTAGAGAGACAAATTATGCTCTTGATATTTTTATTACAATATGGCATCTGGTGGCTACCATTTTGAATTTTGATGACTGTCATAATCTCATAATGATCTTTAGTGATACTCGAAACACTAAGGTGGATCGTTTTCCTTACAAATCGTCTTTGGATAGGGTAACCGCAACCGCAGGCTTGTGTGGCGTGGCAGAATCGCATTTTACAAACCATTAAAATTTGACTATTTGCGACAAATAAAAAAAAACATGAGTTTTCGACTATAAGTATCATTAAAAAAATATATCATAGTTTTCGTGAAAAATGGCCATTAATATATTTTTAAATAAATATGGTATTTATTGTTGAAAATACAGAATTGGCGCTTTTATACTTCTCAGTGGACGTCCACGTCATGATTTTTCCGTTACCGTCTACGATAATATCGTAGACATCTAGTCGACTTTACCGTGAGGGCAAGATATTTTTTCCTCACATCGTACATAAATGCCGTTTTCAAATATTTCAAAATGTTTAATATTGACGTTACCCAAGCAAAGATAAATATCTGAGCCAAAACAATGGAGTTTTAGCTGAAAATGCGTCAAACGCTGACATTGACAATGACTCTGACAGCACACACACAACTGCTGCACCCAATTTTTTATTATTACTCACAACACGCACATTTATCGATATCGTGGGGAAGAAAGCGAGCCTACGGCATATCGTGGGCGTCCGCGGCATGCCGTTACCGTCCACGGTAGAATAAAAGCGTTTGCATAACCTTTCATACATTTTAGGTCCCCTGCTTTATCGTGACGGTAAATTGTGAACGTCCACGGTAAAGTATAAAAACGACCAATATACGGCAATTTTTCGTGAAATACGGCAATTTTTTCTCTTGTGTACGGAAATCCTACATATGACCATGGCAACACTGAATTTGACATTGACATTTGATATGCGTTTACCAAGGAAGCGAAGCGACGTTGATGTTAAGAATTAACTAAATTAATTAGTTGTTTATCATACTGTTTGTTTATTGATCTCAAATAAACACTTTTTTTGTAAATGATTTACCCAGTAGTGATTCAAAATGAGTAATATTTATATACAGGAACCACCCGCGCTCGGAAAGGTATGTCTGATTCTCGTCTGATTATGCCAAAATAATTATCACTACACATTTCTACAAGGAATAACGTTATTACGATATGAAACGTATAGCTGAAAGTTGCAGTGTGAAATACAGTGTGTAATTCTTTGAGTAAACAGTCCACACGCCAAAAACCTCTTCATCTTACAAAAGAAATGCGTTAGAATTTTAATCACATCAGAGAGTTGGAAAGTTGTAGTCCACACTTCTAAAAGTTGAAAATATTAACTTTAGTATCCATATTTAAGGGCATATTCGGTATCGTGTTCTGATTAGGAAAAACTAGAAGAAAATTTTTTAGAAACAATAAATTTTTGGCCATTGTATGGACAGTTGGCTGACTTGGACAACCTGCCCCAAAGAAAAAAAATTTTCAGCAATATGTAAAATATGTAAAATTGTAAGGAATAAAAAGGTATTTTTGGACAAGAAAGAGATGAGTATGTTAATCTCCGAAAGAGGAACCAGCTAGTAAGCTCATTCACCAAAAAAATAGTAAACACAGCCACACACCATATACCAATAAAAGATTATAATGAGGTACTGTCAAACTGAGGTTTGACATTACCTAGAACCTAGTCATGTATACCTACATTTAGAGACATGTTTATTCTATTATTTCATCAACATGTGACATTTCTTAATTTACTACACATAACTACAGAATTATAATGTTATTTTCTAAAGGAAATAAAGAAATCTAATCTAGGTAGATAGATAGAAATCGTTTATTTATGTAAAAACAATTACATAATACAGTACACAAAATGCGCCAAACTGTAGTGAACAGTTTGATGGCACGTCGCGCTCAGTTTACTTTCTAATCTACTGCCCCAAACGCGGCATGCAAATAAGCACTAGTGTTTAGGAATGAATTGTATTTGTTTATTATTTGCATGTAATATAGGCTACTATAAAAAAAAATTGAGAGAGATGTACTGACTAGTCTGCAAAATTCATAGGGCCCATCTCTAATAATCACCTCTCTCTTTCCGGCATTCGTAAAAAAATGTGTCTATTTCAGGTGTTATTGAAAACGTCAGCTGGTGACATTGATATTGAATTATGGACAAAGGAGGCACCAAAGGCATGTCGCAATTTCATACAACTTTGTATGGAGGGATATTATAATGGTAAGGAAAAGATTGGCGCTGGTTGATATTTGGAATTATTTGGTCTTTGTTGCAAACGCAACTCTTGTTTAATTTTACACCTATTTAATAACTTAGTATGCAGTAGCAAAACGCGCCCGTCAGGCACGGTTAGTGTAAGAGCGGCTTTTAAAGCCACCAATAGCAACGCTTCACATATGCTTCATCCCTACCATTGTAACATATGTTAAATCAAATTATCAAATCTTGCTCGTCATTACCTATTCTTTACTTTGAAAATGTTTGCTATGAAATCTAATGTGTGGTGATTTCGAAGTCGTTCTGTCACCAGACTGTATCTCAATACAGCTGAAATTTTGCTGTTGCCGCTATAACAACAAATACTAAAAAACAGAATAAAATACATATTTAAGGGGGGCATGGCCTTGTGCGGACGTACTAACTCCACCGCTTACACTCATCATCAACCAATCCTTTTCTGAAGGCATATTCCCCGATCTATTAAAACAAGCTGTAATAAAACCTATACATAAAAAGAATTCCCGAACCGATCCCAACAACTACCGACCGATTGCACTATTGCCTGTCATATCTAAAGTATTTGAAAAGGCAATGTGTAAACGACTTTATTCCTATTGCGAAAAGTACAATATGTTTGATGATTCACAAAATGGTTTTCGTAAAAAACGGTCAACGACTTTAGCGGCCTACAAATATATCACCGACATTTTAGGTATTTTGGATACAAAGGAGTATGCAATTGGGGTCTTGTTAGACATGACAAAAGCCTACGAAAAAGTAAAATTTAGTATATTGCTTGACAAGTTATATGGAATTGGCGTGCGCGGTATCGCTCATAAGTGGTTTGAATCCTATTTAAGCAACCGAAAACAATATGTTGATATAGAATATACAAATGAACGATCAATGGAAATTAGTACCGTCAGGTCGGAGGTCCAGCCCGTGTCGGACTCAATTCCACAGGGAAGCGTGGTCGGCTGCTTGCTTTTCATTATTTATATAAACGACCTTCCAAAATCTATCAATGAAAGGTGTGTAATGTTTGCGGATGACTTCTCCTTGCTCCTATCATGTAATCGAAATGCAAACCTGAACGAGATGTTGTCGGAAATCTTAACAAAAATCGTAAATTGGACAAGTGATCACAATCTGGAAATAAACTTTTGTAAAACAAAAATAATGCAGTTTAGACCTTACCAAAAACATGAGTTAGATATTAATTTTACATTTCAAAACAATAAAATAGAATGCGTGCCCAACTTTCCACTTCTCGGCATAACAATAGATTCCAATATAAATTGGAAAGATCACATCCAAAAAATTAAATCTAAACTTAGCCAATTTATTTACGCCTTAAGACAGTTGAAAAGGACCACGGACCTTCAAACTGCCTTGACAGCATATTATGCCTTTGCCCACGCATGGCTGCGCTATGCTATAATTTTATGGGGTAATAGCACAAACGCTCACGATTTGTTAATTTTGCAAAAGAAATGCATTCGTATACTAATGAATATTGGACAAACAGACAGCTGTAAACCACATTTTAGAAATCTTGGAATCCTCACTGTACCATGCATTTATATTTTTGAAATGTGCAAATTTGTAAAAACATACCCTGCTTTTTACCAAAAAATTGGAGATATGCCCCGCCGTTTTGAATCTCGTTTTAAAAATAATCTCTTCCAGATAACATCAAAATTAGGAATGCACAAAAATGGCCCCTACCCAATGTCCATAAGAATATATAATAAGCTGCCTAACCACATTAAAGACGAAACAAATACGGGTAAATTTCTCAAAATTGTAAAAGCATTCCTTGCAGAAAAAACATACTATTCAGTGGCTGAATACCTACAGTGCAGAAGTAATATTTAACTAATATTTATTAAATCTAATTTAATGGCTATTAAAAGTAAATGAAAATGTAGGTAAACAATATACCTACAGAATATTCTTAAGCGTTTCAAAACTGTGATAACCACAATTAATAATTTTAAATTGTTTTAATATTTACAGCTGTGCAATATAAAGCCATATTTAATTATTTTACTATAAAATACCATAAATTATCTGATTAAATTAATTTACATTTAAAACTGTGATATATGCAATCAATTATTATATTATTTATTTTAGTATAAAATACCGTAACATACCTGAATAAATTAATTTAAATTTAAAACTGTGATAAAATACAATCAATTATTTTAAATCGATTTTAATATTATATACGACTGTGCAATATTAATTCATATTTTACTATAAATTACCCAATGAAATTCTTATTAATGATATGTTATTTTAATTTGATTTGTTAAAATTTGTAAATGCATGATTTTTGATTTTTGTACTTTGTTCCTATGATAAAATGCGAAATAATTATGTTAAAACTATGTTAAGTAGAATAATTGTATTGCAGTGCCCTAGCAGGGTTGTGTTGAAACTTACAAATTGTTATAAGATCTTTTTTTGTACACACAAGGCAATGATTAAATGAAATGAAATGCATACAACAGACGTGATTTTATAGATAATGGTACGGAACCCTTCGCGCGCGAGTACGATTCGGACTTGGCCCGTTTTTTGGTTACCTATCGCAAATTCGAATTTTTTTATGCCGAATATTAAAAGGCCGGAAACGAAACGCCTTTTTTCGTTTTACATTTTTTTCATTTGTCCGAAGTTTCATGTTCTATATTTTCTATTGACAGATTTTTGTATGGTCACAATTTTATTATCCAGCTGATTTAAAATCACAATGATTATAATTCCGTACATTCATTTGTCAATTTTTTTTTTGTCCGTAGGGTTAAAATACCGTAACGTCATTATCCAGATATTTCTAAAGATAACAAAGTTCATTTCCATCGAGTTATAACAAATCATGAATTTAAATGCAGGCGCTGATTGAGGAAACTCATAATTATATTTCGGCTAGGATTAAAATTTACGTTCATTATTATGTCTGAAACTGACAGGAATTTAATGGTCTATTTATAATGTTGATATAATTTCCAGGTACCATATTCCACAGAGTAGTGCCTGGCTTCATAGCGCAGGGCGGCGATCCGAACGGCGATGGCACTGGTGGAGAGTCCATTTACGGGGCACCTTTCAAGGTAAGTAGTTTAAGGCTATATTAGACTGTGTTACAGGCGAGCAAAATGCAATATTACATCGAGGGCTAGAAGGGCGAGGGTGTTCATGTTGACGCTTAGATAATATTTTATTATAATTAGTGTACCTACCTTATTACCTTTTATCTTCAAGAACGACTTTATCTTATCAAACTATCACGGAAAAGTTAGGTTATACATCTCTGAGGATATTTATTTATTAGATTTTATTACTTACAGTAGAATCCGCTTATATGGACTCCCCATATAACATTTGACCGCTTTTAACGACTTCGAAATCACCACACATTAGATTTCATACCAAACATTTTCAAAGTAAATCAGTCCGTTTTGTGCGACGTCCTGTTAGTGCGACGTAATATCACCGGTCGCTTGACTGTCGCTTTATCCGGATCCCACTATTTTCATGTTGACGCTTAGAGATATATCTCACAATATTTTATTATATTTAGTGTATTATTACCTTTTATCTTGACGCTTAGAGACCTTATACATCTCTAACAAATCTTGACACTTAACACTATATTTCATTAATGATACTTTGATTATTGTATTATAACTTTTAATCGATATAGATAGGTTTTGACTTGTAAAAGTGCCCTTGAGGCGGCGACAAAAAAAATTCTTCTACTTTTTCCTAATCAGAAAACGATACCGAATATGTCCTTAAACGGATCCTAACTATTTATTTATTTATTTATTTTATTATTTTTTATTTACTATTTTTCCTGTTATGACGATCATGATAACAATTCTTGTAATTTTGACATGTGTGCAAATTTATAATGTAATTCCTTATCATGAAATAAATTATCTAAATCTAATCTAAATCTACTAGTTTTGTTACACTGTATGTATTTACCTCGTCCCCCAACTTTAGGCGATATATTTTGTTCGGAAAGATGCGCTGAAGGTGTCTCCTGTGTTAAATGCTCCAAGGTTTTTCAAAACTACTTTATTTCCAGGATGAATTCCACACCCGTCTCCGCTTCAACCGGAGAGGTCTGGTGGCCATGGCGAACGCTGGCAAAGATGACAACGGCTCCCAGTTCTTCATTACCCTCGGGGCCACACCGGAGCTGCAGAATAAGCACACCATCTTCGGAAAGGTCACCGGTTAGTGTGCACCCTGTATAATTAGAGAAAGAATATTAAGAATATTATTCATCATCATCATCATTTCAGCCGAAAGACGTCCACTGCTGAACATAGGCCTCCCCCAAGGCTCGCCATTTAGACCGGTCCTGTGCCGTTCGTTTCCACCGGATTCCCGCGACCTTCACCAGGTCATCACTCCACCTTGTCGGAGGCCTACCGACAGCTCGTCTTCCGGTGCGTGGACGCCACTCAAGCAGTTTCTGGCCCCATCGACCGTCAGTCCTGCGAGCAATGTGCCCAAGAATATTATTATTCTAGCTGTATTCCTGCACTGCCTGTTATAATTCTTGTAAAAATATTTCCTGCTACCCAAAGGTTGTCTGGAAGAGATCGCTTTAAAGCGATAAGACCGCCTGTTGTTACCATTATTAATGTTACCGAATCTATAAATGTACTCCTGTATTAGTGGTGCAATAAAGAATATTATTATTATCTTTATTTATTTTTCGCCTTAGGCTAGGTTTTATTATTATTTGTATCTCTCCTTTGGGATATCACGGCACAATGTCCGGTCCTTTTGGAAGGCGTTCATGGGGATACAGATCCAACACGAAGAGGCCCCTTTGAGATACGATAATGTATTGGGATGTGTACACCTAGCGGATACTATCTCTGCCATGCACTATTGAGGAGATACAGCCAGAGACAGCACCCGCTACGTGCAAGGGCTATTGCGAAAAGAAAGGAAACTACACCGGTTTTATGGGAAGGAACTTGAGGGACTGGTTGCTGGGATATTGATGAGACAACGGGACGCCTGCCATATAAAATGTCTCATTACTGTACTTGAGGCAGACGGTGACTCGCCGCTCACTAGGTGGGCCGCCCTATTAGAAGCTACCAGATGGCAGCGAGGGTAGCAACACTGGTGTAAGCAGCTCAGGGTGTAGAGAGGTGCGGCTCCGATTTCACCATCGCGGGGTTTACCCCCGTGAGCGGGTTTCCTCGCTATTACGCCATTACGTGCAATACACTTCCACCCTGCGAGCATATAGCTCTGGCACCCCACTCTGACCGGCCGGTTAAGGCAAGCCAGAGGTGAGAGTCCTGCGGCCCCTGCTGGGGTTCACTCCGCCGGCCAATAAAGGCAAGCGGAGAGAGGGGCCTGACCGACTCTCGGAGGCAAGGGACCCAAGGGACGCCACTTCCCATTATTATTATTCTTATTAAATTATTATTTTTCATATTCTTTTTCTTTTTTTTCTTTTCTTTGCACCTTTTATAAAATATCTGTTTAGCCCAATGGTTGGCTGGTAGAGAATGCCATTTGGCATTAAGCCCGCCATTTGTACAATTTGTGTATTTTGTGCAATAAAGTTTAAATAAATAAATAAATAAATTTTGTCTCAAGGTAGCTTAATGATCTATTTAGCTAGGGCGGTACATTGAATCCTGAGTGAAGCGATAGAGTCTACAGTAGAATCCTGAACCTAGCGAGAGATTCTAAAGTGTAATCTTGTGCGTAGTGAGGGATTCTAAAGTGGAATCCTGTTCGTAGCGACGGATTCACGCCCAAGTGTTTACGCCCAAGGCGGAAATAATTCTATGAGAAAAAGTGTCATTGTTGCCCTCAAATAAGGGAAGAAAAGTACGACTTTGATCCCTCATTTGAGGGCAGCAATGACCCAAAGCCATACAAATTTATAAAAACTTAGTTTTAAATGTTTTTAGGGTCATCTTTTTGCTGGTGTTAAATACCGTATTATAACTAAATGTCGCAGTACTTCGATACTCACCCAATACATTGACATCTTATATAGTTATATGGAACGAAATGTCAAAAAAAATTGTAATTTTACACGGTGATTATTATCACAATACTGGGGTATAAATATTATCGCGATATTCAACGTGATTTTGCTTCAACATTCATCAATACCTATGTGATACGTATTGTGTTATACGTGTATCGTGTGATAATAATCACCGTGTAACCTACGCCATACAAAAGGTAGATTCGAAATTCAATTTCGTTAATAACACACGTTTGATACTAATTCGCTGAAGGAAAATGTATATAGTGTTTTATTGTACATTTAAATATTTCAAGCAGAGGGTCGGGAGAACAGAGACTTGTTCATCCTCATCAGCGCCGCCTAGCGGGTACAGCCCGAACCACCGAGTGCACTTGTCGACTAGCAATTCATCATCATCAATATTAAGAGGGCCTGGTCCTCTGTCGTTGCAGCATTCTCCATTCCAATCTATCTTGGGCCTTCGTCTTAACTTCCTGGTATGTGTGCCTACAGCACCATTCCTTCATCAGTGCCATGTATGGTATTCTGGGTCTTCCTCTCCCTCTTGTTCCCTCTATTTTGCCTTCTAACCAATAATTAAGCGTAATGCACTTCTCCTACACAACGAAAGCTAACTATGTATATTAGATTTTGTTCACTTCCTGATCTTTACTAATGAATGTACACTTCACCTTCCAATTATGCGGAAGGTGGCGTCAACTTCTCCGACCTTTACATATAATTTAATTCAAAATTTGTTTGCATTTTGTAAGGTTTTAAATTTTAATGCCAAGTATGTTCTCAGTGAGATATGTCTAGGGAAACATCTTAATCTATATTGTATTTTTATGTAAATGACACCTATTTTGTTTGGTTGTTTCAGTTTTATCTCCGAATAAATAAATAAACTAAATAATAAATAAACTGAAGTAACCCTTCATGTCTCAGTATGTGGCCGATGCATTTAGCTCTGCGTTTTTCTATGGCGGATATTATCTGTCCTTTTTCCTTAGCCTTTTCCAGCACTTCATTGGTACGCCGTTCTGTCCAGCTGATCCTAAGCATCCTGCGCCAACACCACATTTCAAAGGCTTCCAATCGATGTCGGTCTTGGGTTGTGATGCTCCAGCTTTCACATCCATAAAGAGCTGTACTCCAGATGTATGTGAACAGACGAACAAAAAAAAAACAAAAACAAAAGATTACTTTGTCATAGTCAAAAAACTGTCACTTATTCGGATCTTTCATGCGAATAATGCTAATTCAATGTGTGTGTGTTTACGACCACTGCTTCTTTGTTTACCTAATTTTTGATACACACAAAATGTTAAATTGCTGTATGTTTCTTTAACATGAATCATATAGGAAACTATAGGTCTAAAATTGTCATCATATAATGTTTGTTCATTCGTTTTTATAAGACTGTTTGTTTCTTAATAAATAAAAAAAAAAATGTAGGTTTTTATTAAGGTTTTCCTAATGTTTACAGGAATTTTGCTATTATACACGTGCCTGTTAGTAGTGAATGCTCTCTTGGGTATTGCTATCCTTGTCTTTATCTCCTTCTTTTCTGCCTTGTTCCTCGACTTGGCAATTGTATAGGTTATACCTAAAGCTCGGTGGTACTAGGCCGCGCCACTAGGTGTCGCTTGTGACAGTCGCTCAACGGGTTAAGGTGTCGAGGATTGGGACCTCTACTTACCTAAACCCTTTTTTCACAGGCGAGACGATATACAACGTCCTAAAGTTGACAGAGGGTCTTATAGGCCCGGACGATCGGCCAGAGCACCCTCACAGGATCACAGGCTGCACCGTCATCATTAACCCGTTCGATGATATAGCGCCGCGGGCGACGGATAAACCCGTCGAGGCGCCGAGGAAGAAGAAGGAGCGGCAGCAGGGGGTTAAGTGAGTTATATTTTATTACCGGGACTAGTTTACGATTGGTATAGCTGTTATTACATAAACACTTTGACGTAAGTACATGGAAAACTCATCTCTAATACAATATACACATAACTACAAATAGCATAAACCCCAATGTAGGCATTACCGGAATCGTTTCCATACAAACAGAACTAGTCACATACCTTTGTAACCAATCTCACTGGAGCGCAAACTCTTAGAGTATTCCAGTGTTCCAAACCGCTCGCGCGGTCGTGTCGGAGGTTTTCCCCTGGATTGTCCCCAGGCTACTCTCCAACCGCGCACTCCTATCGCTTTATTTGGCCCGGCCTATAAATCCACGGTCAGGTTAAAAAAAAGTGCCGCTCCGTCATTGAGAAGACTGCGTTTTAAGCATCAAGCATGGGCAGCAGCCCAGTATCGCAGGACTGTATCTTCAATAATAATTTCGCTCTGAGACCATATACATCTCTGGGATATTATATTAATTTCATTATACTCCTTGTTTAATCTTGAGACCTCATACATCTCTAACTTTACTGATGTTGTAATATTTGTAATAGAAAACTTTGCAAGTTTATCTTCACTGTATGACATTAATTTTGTTATAATTGTAAACTCGAAATTATTATTCTTTCTTGAAGTGTAATTTAATATTTTGACATGAAATATGTATTACTTATTATAGTCAGACTTTCTTAAATTGTAAATTAATATTTTGACATATAAAAGTGCCCTTGTGGCCTATTTGCAGAATAAATGTTTGATTTTTTTTTAATTTTCATAGCACTACGTGTCACAATTGTCTTTAGTTATGCATTAACACACTTTCATCAAGATTTACCCATATTCTCAACCGGAAAGGAGCAGCGCGGCAATCCCCTTTTCTCCATATGGACCGAAACGATTTTTCTTTCTGACACACGTCAGAAGCACTGAATCTCGTTCGCCTTGCGTTGGCCGCTGGTAATGTGCCAGTTCGATTTGCATGAATTCAGGTTTTATGCCTGAACAAATACTATTTCACACCTGCTATTCAGAAAAGAGTTATTGTTGCCTTCAAATGAGGGATCAACTATGTACTTTTCTTCCCTCATTTGAGGGCAATAATGACTTTTTTCCTCATAGAACGTGTGAAAAGCAGTATGTGACACTCTGTAGTAAAATCATTTGTAAGATATTTCATGTTTTTAGCAGCGGGCCTCATTAACGGTGTGAAAAACAGTATGTGTCACGCGGTAGCAAAATTATTTCCGTCTTGGGTGTAAACACTTGAATCCCTCGCTACGCTCAAGATTCTATTTTAGAATCCCTAGCTACGCTCAGTATTCTATTGTAGAATTTTTCGCTTCACTCAGAATTCAATATACCGCCCTCGCCGTAAATGTATAATTTTGCTCCCTTGATACACAATCTACTATTCTAATCGCGGCTAGGTAATACTATAGTAGTTTTTTTAATCATGTACTTTTTCGCGACTTACGCAGTCATGAAGTCTAATATAAATACACACTGTAAAAAGTCTATCTTGTCTATTGCCCAAAAACACACTCCTTACCCTACTTTAATGAAAAATTAAAGCAGAGTTGAGTACCACAGGCTACTACAAATACTATGTTTAGTAGTCATTCTTTGGTGAGTTAAGGTGAAAATATTATATTATTAAAATCAGTGCTGCGAACTTAACGCAACTTTGCCATATTTTTTATGTATTAATTAATGAATAATACATTATTTACTAATATAAATATATATATTTATCAACTTTTTGTGTTATTTAACAAGTTTTATCTATTTTCGGATATATTTATGAAAACACTGGAATACTCTTGAGTATTTGAGGTCCAGTGAAATTGGTTGAGCTTCAACCGAATCTGAGGTGTGAGTGGATGCTACTGGGAGTTTTGTCGCTGGTTCACTAAAACTAGCCTCATCATCATCATCATTATCATCAGCCTGTGTCAGTCCACTGCTGGACATAGGCCTCTCCCATGGCACGCCACTGAGCTCGGTCTTCAGCTCTTCTCCTCCAATCCCTGCCCACTGCCTTACGAATATCATCGCCCCACCTAGTTACAGGGCGTCCTACTCTACGTTTGCCGACACGCGGTCTCCACTCAAGAACCAGTCTGCCCCAACGGCCATCGGTTCTGCGACATGTGACCTGCCCACTGCCACTTCAGCTTACTAATTCGCTGAGCTATGTCGGTAACCTAAAACTAACCTAGCTGAGAATATTTGTTATTAACTTGTAGTCTCTGGTTTTAGAAACTTCGGTCTATTGTCATTCGGCGAGGAAGCTGAGGAAGACGAAGGCGAAGCCTTGGAGTACAGAGGGAAGCCAAAGTCCACGCACGACCTACTGGAAGACCCCAAACTGAGCAAGATGACCGCCGCTGGTAAGTGAACGAGAGACTAGCAAATAATATAGGGGCCATTCTACTTTTTCATGTACATGATTTTCAGACACTTTTTTTTTAAATGCAGATTTTGGAATGCTTGGCCCTCACTTCATATTTTTGTATTATTATTTAGAAAGAGGTTTAATCGCAGTATAATTTCCGATAGTTTTGGTAATTAACGAACCACAGCTAATATCCATAAATCGAGTAACTCAGTGGTCCTTGGATGTCTCACCATTTGTATGAAAAAATGGTTTTTACCACTGTTACCCACCTTTTCCGGCAATATGATAATATTGAAGTATTTTTACCTATAAATTACTTTTATTAGGTTCAGGTACTATTTCGAAATCCTACACTTGTACACAAATTCAATACATATCACAGATTTTTTTTGTAATAGAAAACTGGTCATGAAAAAGTAGAATGACTTTTGGTCCTTTTAGGCTCGGTTTTATAAAGATCCGTTAGACCTTATGTCGGTTTGTTATGTCAAAGAATGTACTGAGTTACCGAAATTTGATCTGACATTTGGTCTAACGGATCTTTATAAAACCCGGCCTTAGGGTAGGTTGCATCAACATACGATCACAGGCCGGTCATCGTCAAATATGGCGCCGGCAGCTGTCATCCTATAGACACTTGACGAACTTTCCATACAATCAGATTTTAACGAACACCGCTTACGATTACAGACGCTTTGGTGCAAGCCACCTTTGATCCCTTGTCGAAAAAGTTCGAACTTATTGAACACTACAATAAAGAATTTTACATACATACATACTCCCGTCAGTTTCAGACATATTGATATATAATAAACGTGTCGCTCACGTCTTCAAGGTCGAGTATAGCTCGACATGTTTGCGACCAGTACGTGGTCCTTAATCATGAGAATCAGCCGGTACGGCTGCGCGTTTAGCACTGCGCGCTCGCGGCTCGATCGGCTGCTTGGTGTTGGACTAATAACTTTGTGATTATTTCAAAATCAAATGGGATTTTAATTTTCATACTCCTAGAAATTTCGAAATGATTTTTTTTCATTTGGGGTCAACAACCCTATTTTATATCCTCCTGAAAACCCGTGTCCCATATAAAGGACTTTTATTCTTATTTTTATAAGTACAACCACATCATATATATTACATTTCACTTAAAGCTAGTAATTAAGGAGGTATTTATTCTGATATATATTTATTCTGGTATTTATTCTGATTTATTCCGGTTTAGCCTAGTGGGTAGTGCACCTGCCTGTGAAACTGACGGTCCTGGGTTCGAATCCCGGTCAGGGCAAATATTTGTGTGATGAGCATGAATATTTGTTTCTGAGTCTTGGATGTTTTCTATGTCTTTAAGTATTTATATCTATTAAATATATCGTCGTCTAGTACCCATAACACAAGTCTTCTTGAGCTTACTGTGGGGCTAGTTCGATTTGTGTAAGATTGTCCTCTAATATTTATTTATTTATTTTATTTATATATACAATAATTACGGAAGTACATAACATTGGCTACGCTACGCTACGATGTTGCAGTGAGATCAATAAAGGTTATTTAATTTATGCAATAAGACAACAACATTTAGGTAGAAGATATGAAATAAGCTCTTAAACTAACATTAACAGAATTTGTATATAAATATCTACAGAACTATTAACTCTTAACGGTTACAGAATTATTTGGGTTTTGGCAATAATGTCGATTTAAACTTAGGTAGACGGTCGTGGAAGATGTCGATTGAATTATTTTGGCTGGCAAAGACTAGATATGGTCAGTAGAAAATAAGTCAAATTTTTAAGTGACAAACTTTAAAAGAAGAGCAACCAACCAACAACAACCAACTATTCTTTGTTGATCAACTATTCTTTGTTGCTCGTCACCATGGTTACGTCTCCTGAGTCACTCTTCAAATCTGAATTTGTAGGATTTAAATCTACCAAACATGAGTTTAGCGATGAGCATTAATCGAGTTGGACATGGGTCATCTCTTGAGCATGCTTGAAGTCCATATTATGAACATTTTTCTAAGAAATTCGGTTACTGTTGTCTCCTCGCTGACGGGACCGAATAACAACAAAGAAAAGTTGATTGACCCAGAAACAAAATTCAAATTTATATTCGGAATTGTTAGGTTCAAATTTGTTTGCGTTTTTTTATTTGTATGGTCGGTCTCAGAATAAATTATTACATATTGTTACAGAGCTAGAACTGGTGGAACAAAGCCAAAAAGACAAAGAACCTACACAGCAAGAGTTAGAGGAGAAGAGAGTAGAAACTGCAGCAGCAGTGTCAAGTATCAGAGATAAATTAAAGAAAAGAAGTCCAGAGCGGGAGAGGAGTAGCAGTCCAGACGGCAAGAGAAGGAAAAGCGAGAGTGAAGAAGAAGAATATTATATTGGAATGGAGAAGGACAAAGAGAGGAGGAAAGAGAGGTAACTATGTGTCTCATCTTACATGATTTTGCTCTTATGAAGGATTCACACAGAACTGACTAATTTTGAGATTTTTTAGGGTTCCGTATCCAAAGGGTAAAACGGCACCCTATTACTAAGACTCTCTGTCTGTCTGTCTGTCCGTCTGTCACCAGGCTGTATCTCATGAACCGTGATAGTTAGACAGTTGAAATTTTCACAGATGATGTATTTCTGTTGCCGCTATAACAACAAATACAAAAAAAAATGTTTTCACGTCAGAAAATTTTTTCTTCTACTTTTTCCTAATCAGAACACGATACCGAATATGCCCTTAAACGGATCCTCACTAGTTTTGTTACACTCTGTATAATATTTAATTTCTTATGTAATATAATTTATTGAAATATAAGCCACTTTTGATTAACAAAACCATGATATATATATATAAATTATATATAAATTACGCGAGGACGATTTTTGTACACCCCATCAGATCTACAGTTATGGTCCGATTTAAAAAAATAATATGTCATTAGATTCGTCTCATGCTGGAGAGTTGCATAAAACTCTTATTTTTTCATATTTTTCTAGACAAAGGACAAAAAAATTGGTTTTAAAATACTACTGTGCGCTGACCACGTGACTTTGGCCGCGTGACGTCACGCGACGTGGCTCTTGTTATATTATGTTTCTACTGGTTATATCGAAATAAATAAATATATCTTTCAGAGACCGTATCAGAAACGAAATAAAGCAACTGAAAAAAGAAATGCGGGCGCCGAAAGATGATAAACAGGAGAAAAAAGAAGAACCTAAGCAGGATAAAAAGAAGATTGAAGAAGACAACGAGATGTACAAGCAGTTTGTAGAGGAACAGGAGAAGTATAAGAAAATGAA
Organism: Epiblema foenella; assembly: GCA_963556455.1. NCBI lineage: Eukaryota > Metazoa > Arthropoda > Insecta > Lepidoptera > Tortricidae > Epiblema > Epiblema foenella. The sequence continues at coordinate 9,795,631 of OY747120.1, read as the reverse complement.
AGAGAAGATACCCAAAAAAGGAGCCGCTAGGTAAATACATTTTTGTTTTTTTTTATATAATAATAATAATAATCTTTTATTTCAAGTATCATAAAGACTCATAGGTACAATAGCTGTTAGTAATCACGTAACTATTTATCTTATTGCTAGTGTTAGAAATTATTTAGCCCATATATTCGACACTGGAGCATGCAATGACATCCAGTGCCTCATAATGGACGTGTGTTCATGTCAGATGGCGGTCGCTTCCGTAAAAACTAGTGTCTACGCCAACTCTTGGGATTGTCAATTCTGGGATAGGGGACCGCTTTAAATGGTTATTTCTTATTGATTGAGTGCTCCCGTACTTTGGTAGGCAAGTTAAGCCGTTGATACCGGCTGCTATGATAGCAGTTGTTAAGCCAAGATAGAGGCCTTCGGGCGGCTTGAGAACTTCTAACAGTCAAGTTGCCCATTCGCTTGACAAGCGTAATCCCAGTTAGGTCTATTTCCCCCTCGGGTTGGAAGTTCAGATGGCAGTCGCTTCTTTATAAAAGCCAAATCTACGCCTAATCTTGGGATTAGGTAGCGGACCCCGGGCATACTTTAGGATGCAACTGTACCGGGATAACGCTAGGATGATGATAATGATGATACAAGGTGTGTTCAGACCAATTTTGTCTGATTTTATTTACATACGAATATATTTAATCATTTGGGTGGATCAACTATTCTCTGTTGCTCGTTACCATGGTTACGTTTCCTGAGTCACTCTTTAAAACTGATTTTATAGGGTTTAAATTTACCAAACATGAGTTTTAGCGATGTGCATAAATCCATTTGGACATGGGTCATCTCTTGAGCATGCTCGAGCCCATATTATAAATATTTTTCTAAGAAACTCGGTTATTGTTATCTCCTCGCTGACGGGACAGAATAACAACAAGAAAAAGTTGATTGACCCATTTGAATTGTCAGAAAACTGTATCAATTTTATAAAAGCGACTTTATTGTCCGAGCTAGAGGATTCAAAATCGAATGACAGATTTATAAAATATCGTACATTTTAAATAATTTCAAATATATTTTAACGGTAAAACTAGTAACGAATCCGTGCAAATTAAATATCCAAGTGACTTTTTGAATTTTACTATTCGTTTATGCTCCGTGTGAAATATACCTAAGTTATTGTGTTGTGTGCCCGTTTAAAATGCACTTTACTCCGTCACGTTTACGGTTCAATATAGTTTGCAAGTGTGAATCAAGAGAAAATGAAGCAAAACCACGTCTTTTCAGAAGCAGACGTACGAAAGTATCAAGAAAACCATTCAAAAAGAAACCTTGGGTCAAGAATTTGTATGAAAATCGAGACTATCCGGACAACTACACTGATTCAAAGTTCCTAGAAGATTTGAGGAAGAATTTATTTGTAGAAAAAGTGACTTTAAAACAAGCTATCGAAGGCTCATTTCGGGTTGTGCTAAGACTGTCTATATGTGTGCTTTACGCTATATTATTCACGTATATGTACAATGATTGGGTGCACACATACACAGTTATATATGTATCTATATTTACCACTGTATGTAGCTATATATTGTATTTAATCTACGAAGGTAGTGCATTACTTAGTAATTTGAAAACTGTATTAGTATATCTAGTTATAGGTTATCTAGTGTCACCTATATTACATACTTTGACGGATACTGTCAGTACTGACACGATATACGCCTGGGCGGTCATAATGATGTTAACACATTTAATTTTCTTTGATTACGACGTGCCGGTAGCGTTAGTGTCGAATTCGCTGTCGATAAATGCTGCCATATTTGCGTCAGTGTGTCTAGTGTCGCGTCTGTCAACGCCATTCGACGCGTTCGTGTTATTGACAGTCTCTGTCATATTTTTCGTGCTCAGCCCCCAATTATTCAACGTGTTGATGAGGACTAAATTATTTCTACCGTCGTGTGTTTTCGTTTTGTTTTTGACCGTTTACAGTTTATACGTAGTTTCGATTACGTTGTTGTGTTATTTTGTCGTTTTTGTGTTTGTTTTGACGTTGTACTCTCCAGTGATGTTTGTGAGATGGCAGAAATATAAGGACAACATTTACGGGCCGTGGGACGAGGCTGTCATTAATGACTCCGATGATTTGGACGAGTGTTTGAATGAAATGTCATGAGATTTAATGAGACCCGGGAGACCCGAGTTTCTCTCGGCGTATTCCCGGGTATGAAGTCTAAGAGTGAGTTGCACCAAACCGTCTGGAATCGTAAGCGGTGTTCGTTAAAATCTAATTGTATCAAAATCAAACATTTATTCTGCAAATAGGCCACAAGGGCACTTTTACATGTCAAAATATTAATATACAATTTAAGAAAGTCTGACTATAATAAGTAATACATTTTTCATGTCAAAATATTAATTTACAGTTCAAGAAGGTATAATAATGTCGAGTTTACAATTATAACAAAATTAATGTCTTACAGTGAAGATAAACTTGCAAAGTTAGAGATGTATAAGGTCTCAAGATTAAACAAGGAGTATAATGAAATTAATATAATATCCCAGAGATGTACATGGTCTCTGAGCGTCAAAATTAAGGTTAAGAAAAATGGCCCTTTACATTATTTATTAGAGCGCCATCTATGCTCGGATAGCGGAAAAGCGCTTTCACAATTTCACCAAGATGGCGCTCTATAGTAAATGATGTAAAACACGGAAAATATTTCGATTAGTTTTCATTTCTCGTAGTTTAGATTGCCCCACTGCACCTTAATCTTATTTTGTTTTATATGTACTAATTTTTCATAAAGCATTTGGCTATTTTATATTTTTAATGTTTTTTTTACACACGTACAAGCAGTTGAAAAAAGAGCAATGTTTTTTTAATATAAAGTAATATTAGCTAGTTTTTTATTATTATTAACTAACATTGAATATAAAATAAATAATGGGTATCACTGTATAGAAAACCAATAATTTATGCTTTTTTTTTATTGTTCAATAATACATCCAATATGTAATAATTAATGTTCATATTATATTGAAAATAAAGAAAAATATTTTGCTTCTTCTGTTTTTATTGTGCCGAACAATCAAAAAAGATGTGAAATTACGTATATAAAAAAATATTAAATGGGTGTCACTCCATACATGTTTGGTGGATAAAAAAAAAATTCAACGCACATAGTCATGTGGGGTATCCATGGATAGATCTTTAAAATGATATGGAATTTATAAATAACTTTTGCATTTATGTCAACCGTTGATGAGATATTAGCTATTAGTCATAAAGTGTGCCCCCCCCCCTCTAATTTCCAAACTATGAAGTTTAAAATTCTCAATAAATTGAGGTGGTGTGCATGAATAAATACCTTCATGAGTTTTTGGTTTGAACAAAATAGGTTGTACGGTTTTTGAGTTTTCGCTGAAAAACTGTCGCATGTGCCGTGAGTTTCCTATGAAGATACGACCTTTTTAGATTCAACGGTTTAACCTAGTGGGTAGTGCACCTGCCTGTGAAGCTGACGGTCCTGGGTTCGAATCCCGGTCAGGGCAAATATTTGAGTGATGAGCATGAATATTTGTATCCGAGTCTTGGATGTTTTCTATGTATTTAAGTATTTATATCTATTAAATATATCGTCGTCTAGTACCCATAACACAAGCCTTCTTGAGCTTACTGTGGGGCTAGTTCGATTTGTGTATGATTGTCCTCTAATATTTATAATTATTATTAATGTATTGGATAGTGGTTCTAAATGTGGAGTAGTAGGTGTTGCTACGAAACCCTTCATTGTGCGTGGTCCGACACGCACTTGGCCGGTTTTTTTGATATGAGGATTACACTTACTGTTGCAGGGAGAACTTCACACTAGAACTGTTAGCGAAGTTTAAGAACAAACTTCACTCTATAAAGGAGAAGGCGTCCAGTTCAGAGGCGGCAGCGGGAGCGGAAGCGGACGCAGAAGCGGAGGACGACAACCTCAATACTGATGAGTGGTAGGTGTTTTTGGAATTAATCCGAACCATCCGTCTATTAAGTTTTATATTTCGTCAGGTTTGGAAAACTCACTATCAAATTGTCACTACTCTTCGAAACCTCGTATCTCAGTACTGAAACGATGCTGATATATGAGCTTTATTTAAGTAGTTATTTGTTACTTAGTGACTTGCTTGTCACCCGACGTTTTAATTTTTTTTAGGTTGTCTTTTTTTTTTACAACGCCGGTGGCAAACAAGCGTACGGTCCACCTGATGGAGGATGCACTGTGTTGACAGCAGAAGGAACACATTTAGGTCCCTCGCTCTCAACACAGTGCATCCTCGGGAGCTCTGGCAACCTTGCTCACCTCCAGGAACACAACACTACATACTTGTATAGTAAATAATGTTATTATGGCTGTGGTAAAATTACTATGTATTACGGCTGTGGTGTCTGGTATCGCTCTCTAGGGATAAGACCGCCTGTTTCTACCTCTGCCTCCCTGTATCGTTGTTTTTTCCGTGTCAGTAGGTATTTAATCACGAAAAACTTTTTCAAGAACGACTTTATCTTATCAAACTATCACGGAAAAGTTAGGTTAGGTTATACATCTCTGAGGATATTTATTTATTAGATTTTATTATTTTCATGTTGACGCCGTCAAGAGAGAGATATATTATTATGATTAATGTACCTACCCTACCTTAATACCTTGACGCTTAGAGACCTTATATATGTATTTATGGTACTTATAAGCTATTCCCATAATGGTCCATACACTAAGCATGTTGTACTGTTTATTACACACCTCAACAAAAATACAACGCAGTTCAGAACATAGCAATTTTAATTATATTTTTCCTCGTTTTATTTTAATTCTTTTTTGTTGTTACCACTGGTTTACTTAAGTAGGTTAATTAGTTTCATTGTAATAAGAATATTTTTGGAGAAAACGACTGACTGTCCAGTTTCTTTCGGTCTTTCTTCTCGGCAGTGGTCTCATGAGAATCGCTAGTAGTTTTTGACTTAAACTTGCCATTGCGGCCTAGACTAAAATTAATTTATTTCATTTCATTTACCAAGCAGAGGCAGACGATGGGCGGCCTTATCGCCAAAAGGCGATCTCTTCCAGATAATTGGAAATTTGGATGTTTGGATCAGGGACCGATACCGGTATTTTTAAAAGACCCTGAATTAGCCCAATATTTTGGATTATTTTTTGCTCTTTACGTAGGTCTGAATCATGTATTTAGGTAACAGCGTCGTATTATTAGATTGTCCCATTAAAAACGAAATAATGAACCGGTGACCGTAATAATACCGGTATTTTTCTATGGAGAAAATAACGGTATCCGATCCCTGGTTTGGATCTGAAATTCAAATTCAAATTCAAAATTATTTTATTTGCCATAAGTATATAGATATACATGTAAATACAAAGTAAAATAATAAACACAATGTATTTCAATTTTATATCTTAGAGTACCTACATTTTTGCCTTAGTCCAGTGCATTAGAAAAATATTCATTGATGGAATAAATGGTCTTGTTAGAAAAAAACATTTCAGTTTTCTGTCGAAAGTATTTACGTCAGTACAGTCTTTAATGTCATTACTTAAATGATTATAAACTTTAATTGCATTGTTATTAATACTATTACTAAAATGTTTAAATTGTGGTCTGCATAGAGCTAAGTCATTGATTTTTCTTAGATTGCGAATAAAATATGTTTATTTCGTTCTCTGCAGGCTGGGACACACTCTTCGATTCGAAGAGAAAGGTCCACATCTAGCAAGAGACGCATCTACGAAAGGAGATGACTGGTTCGACATATACGACCCTAGGAATCCATTGAATAAGAGGAAGAGAGAGAAATCCGATAAGAAGAGTAAAAAATAGTGTGATTATAATAAATAATAAGGAAAATATGTTTTGATTTATTTGTTCTTGTAGAATGACCATGTCTTAGTAGAATTGTAATAACTCCGGTACAGTCATTGAGTCTGGCTAATAAAAGTTTGCTTTCAAGCGGATGCTGCGTAAGCACCCGCTTAAACAAGAATTCGTATAAAATCCATCATCATAATTATAGTATGTGTTGAATAATTGACGACCGGTTTAGCCTAGTTGGTAGTGACCCTGCCTTCGAAGCTGGAGGTCCCGGGTTCGAATCCCGGTCAGGGCATGTATTTGTGTGATGAACACGAATATTTGTTCCTGAGTCTTGGATGTTTTCTATGTATTTAAGTATTTATTTATATCTATATAAGTATGTATATCCTCACTTGGTACCCATAGTACAAGCTTTGCTTAGTTTGGGACTAGGTTGATTTGTGTAAGATTGTCCAAAAAAATATTTATTTAATATGTAGTAGTATATCTAATCCTGTATGTATGTATCTTGGATACCTGTATATATTTATTTTTATGTTTATATTTTTTATTAGATATTCCGACATACATTTTCATACTCTTTTTCTTTTTTTTCTTTTCTTTGCACCTTTTATAAAATATCTGTTTAGCCCAATGGTTGGCTGGTAGAGAATGCCATTTGGCATTAAGCCCGCCATTTGTACAATTTGTGTATTTTGTGCAATAAAGTTTAAATAAATAAAAGTTGGGACTAGAATTAAATTAAATCACTACATAGTATAAAACAAAGTCGCTTTCTCTGTCCCTATATCCCTATGTATGCTTAAATCTTTAAAACTACGCAACGGATTTTGATGCGGTTTTTTTTAATAGATAGAGTGATTGAAGAGGAAGGTTTATATGTATAATAACATCCATTAAATAGTGCACCCGTGCGAAGCCGGGGCGGGTCGCTAGTATTAAAATAAACCTCGACAGAAAACAAAGCTAAGAACCATCTTAGCCATCAAGACTTTCGTTTAAGAGCGCTTTAATAAAAAGTAACAGGTCCACTAGCGCCACTCGTAAATAATTGTTATTGTTTAAATTTGACGAAAGATATCTAAAAAAGGAGGCCGCTACGTATTGTATTTTGTATTTAAGTACGTTTTGAATCCATCAAACTAGTTATTACGTTGCTGGATTCGTCAATCTATGCGTCCAAAGTTAAAACGGCCGTTTTATTTTTGAGCTCATAGAGAGACCAATCTGGCAACGTAAAAATTAGTTTGATGGATTCAAAAAGTACATAAATACAAACTACAGTACGTAGCGGCCCCCTTTTTTAGTTATATATCGTTAAATTTAAATAATTACAATTATTTACGAGTGGCGCTAGTGGACCTGTTACATTTTATTAAAGCGCTCTTAAAAAAAAATCGTACCCAATCTGTGGCAAAAACTGATGCCATTCTTCACTTCAGCGTCGTGGTTTAAAAAAGCGGCAATTTAAAAATAAATAATAATAAGTGCAATTTGTGATCTTTAATTTCTTGCCAATGGGCGTAGGGATAATGACTCAAAATGTGACTATTCCATAAGACTACTCCAAAAGAAGCAAGGTAAAGAAATATTCAAATGCGGAAAGCCTATTTAAATATCTCAAAAATTAACAAAACTACAACCATTTTAATGTCCCTGGTTAGAGAGAGAAAGCGCGACAGGTCAGTGACGTCATCGACCACGAGCGCCATAGTAAATGACGATCATTCCAATACAAAGGTGCGATTTGCGAAAAAAGGGACAGAGTATGCCCTCTCTTATGACTTTGTAGACTTATAATTATGACTTATTTATTATTTTCTGTTGCTTTTTTCGTCGTTTCATTAAGAATTGGATCCCTTTTCTAGAAAATTCTAACTTCTTGATTTTCTTATTTGATCTCAACATCCGTATTGTCAAATTCGTTTCTGATTAGGTGTCAAAGCAGACTTAGGACAAAACCCATCGAAAGAGGATCCTATGGAAGGAGGATTAGCGAATGCCCGAAATGGACAGAGTTATGTCATAGCCTGACTAAATATGAGGGCTATCGTTTTTGTGCTCACCAGTTGGCGCCACTGTCGAGTAAGGTCCAGCTGTCAAAAATTATTATTGATTATTATGGGCATGAGAATGAAGTTTGCATTTAAATCATGTTTAAAACCTTAAAACCGTACCGTAAAAATATCGAACATCCCGCATTGTAGCGCAGTCCCGTTTTGTTCGGAAAAAAAGGAAATAAGTTTCCGAAAGACAAAACTGTCTCAAAGTACTGACAGTCACTGACCTGTAACTCATATTTGCCATAATGAACCTCAGGTATTGAAAAACAGGCACCATATTAGGTATTAATCCGCGTACCGCATCAACAAAGAGTGACTTTTGACATTTCGTGGACCTCACGCTACACTAGCGCCTCTAGCGGCGAATTCATACTCGATAGCCCCCATTGAGATGTATCAGAAGACTAATACATCCATAAACACGAATGCTGTATATACATTGGCGCGAAATTTCGGTGACACAGGCCGGTGACAAATAATAGAAGCATACGCGACGAGGGACGGGAGATGATACATTTATCTCGTTCCCACGTATTATTGTCTATGCTTACATCTCTTTCGCACATTTTTGTATATAATAAATAAATAAATATTTGTGGACAATGTTACACAAATCGACCTAGTCCCAAACTAAACAAAGCTTGTACTATGGGTACTAAGCGACGATATACGTACTTATATAGACAGACGTATACTTAAATACATAGAAAACATTCAAGACTCAGGAACAAATATTCGTGTTCATCACACAAATAAATGCACTGACCAGGATTCGAACCCGGGACCTCCAGCTTCGTAGGCAAGGTTACCAACTAGGCTAAAGAGGTCGTTCGTGTATGTGTGTATTGCTGGCTCTAGTCTTATCTTATCCTTACTTCATAGCACAACCGGGAAAAGCTACCTAGCAGTAGGGAATGCAAACCGGTTTTAACCGTAACCGAAGAAAACGGTTATAACCTGTTGTTTCGGCAAAATTTCATTTTCGATTATTGGCAATTTAAAAACCGGTTTCGGTTACGTTCGGTTATACTTTTTCTAATTTAAACTACTAAAATACTCTGATTTTAACTAATATGTGAAGTACCTACTTGGATTGCCACATGGAGTGGTCACATTATATTTCATGGTGTTTAAATTTTATTTTGCATGTTACATTGAATAACCGTAACCGGCTATAACCGGTTTTCGGTTATTTTTTCATCATAATCGAACCGATGATGACGTGACGGAGGACGTAGACGGGGCAGGCCCCGACGGAGATGGCGGGATGATCTGGATGCATTTGACAGCAATTGAGACGAACAAGCGCTCAATAGGGAGACCTGGAAAACATGGGGAGAGGCCTTTGCCCAGCAGTGGGACAGTCAATAGGCTATTAAAGTAAGTAAGTAAGTAAGTAATCGAACCCATAATCGGTTAAGAAAAATCACCGGTTACTGCGTTCCCTAGCTAGCAGTGTACTATGACTGCTATGAGTTTGCATGACCGTACTCGCTAGCGACTGCGTAAACGATTTTATCTACACCCATACAGAAAATCCTCTTTTATGTGCTCAAAAAGTGTAGGTAATGACCAACTTTACAATATCGCGCCGGTCCGGGGCGGAGATGGCCATAACAGCATCAAAAACGGTATCGTTATGGCCATCTCCGCCTATTACGATACAGGCTCGTGATCAAAAAGACTCACGAACTCGAACTCCTGCACTTTCAACGCAATGGTGCCTCAACACATGAAAGAGGATTTAATGTATGGATGTAGATAAAATCGTTTACGCAGTCGCTGACGCTCGTTTCATAAAACCACACTCGTGTTTTAAGACCTCTCATTATGTATCAGTTGCATAAACTACTATAGTATGCCGATTCTTAGTTCTATTGCTACTGGCGCCAGCCGCCGAGGCGCTGTACTTTTGCCCAATATAAATTTTTACGCAGTCTCTAGCGAATACGGTCATGTAAACTCATGTTAAAGACAGGTTGATGAATTAAAAAAAGTCATAAAGGTTATAAACTTGTAACAGTTCTCGCAACGGTGTAATAACGACTTATTAAACAGTTTTTGTGAAAAAATAACCACTTAGCTGGCATTTAATTCCATTGTTTATTTGCTTGGCTTCCTTCGCTGCCGTGGAATTATGATTTGATATAAACTGAAGGGACGATACAAAAATATAACAACCAGTATTTTAACCGATACAATAGCTTAGTTGGTAATGGCGCCTACGAAGTTGATGGATCTGGGTTCGAATACCGATCTAGGCATTTATTTGTCTGAGGAGCACGAATTCTTGTTCTTGTGTCTTGGATGTTTTCTATGTATTTAAGCATCTGTTTGTCTGCTTTAGTTCATGAAAGAAAGAAAGAATAAAATTTTATTTTGCATCAAAAAAATTAATTACATTACAAAAGGCTTAAATCTCAAAGATATAGGTACAGTGTTTAAATATTTATTTATTTAAACTTTATTGCACAAAATACACAAATTGTACAAATGGCGGGCTTAATGCCAAAAGGCATCATTGTTGCCCTCAAATGAAGGGAGAAAAGTACAACTTTGATCCCTCATTCGAAGGCCGTAATAACTCTTTTCTGAATAGCAGGTGTGAAAAATCTTTTGATAGCTACATAGCTACTTACACGAAATGCTGTATATCTACGCCGTTAGTCTGTGTCATTGGCCCCTGTTTTCATCCATTAGCGGGCAACAATGCCTTTATGCCTCGAGAGGATAGTGCCGGTCAAAATTCACGGGTCAGTTGGATGCGCCCGCGCACCGTAGGGAAGGGAGCCCCGATATCGATAAAGCGTTCTACTAAAAACGAATGATTTTATTGAAAGAACAATGAATATAAAAAAACAAGAACATACTAAACTGTCTGTCGAAGGCCAATGTCCGCACATCCACACAACCACCATTTTCTATAGTCTGTGACTCGCTCTATTTACTACTCTCTGGTCTGTCATTGCCTGGAGTGCTACCGCGAATCACAAACGAAGTTTTCCCTCTCTGTCGCACTTACGTGCAAACTGGCAAGTACGACGGAGAGGAAAAACTCCGAATGCCGTAGCAGCCCTGTGTGAGAATGTTTTGTCATCTGTGTGCCGATTTAAGATGGAAAACAAATTAATAAAACAACGTTTAATGTCAAATAATTTTAATAAAAGGATAACTCAGCGGACCTCAAGGTACTTATCCAATCGGGAAACGCTAGGAAGATGAGAAATTGTTAAGTGAACGAATCCTTACAGTTTATATCAATTTGTTATCGATAGTATGTCCCATTCCTATTGTGTTCCCTGGTGTTATTGAATTAATAATAAATCTGGCGCGTCTGCAGATTGTGGTGATAACGAGGTAATTAGCCCCTTTGTTTTATCGTTAGACACCTTAGTGTAGACATGCCATTATGGGATTGAGTGTAGGTACAGAATAATTACGTACAGAAAACTCCGTCTAACAAAATCAAACATTAATTCTGCAAATAGGCCACAAGGGCACTTTTACATGTCAAAATATTAATTTACAATTTAAGAAAGTCTGACTAATAAGTAATACATTTTTCATGTCAAAATATTAATCTTCAGTTCAAGAAAGAATAATAATTTCGAGTTCACAATTATAACAAAGTTAATGTCATACAGTGAAGATAAACTTGCAAAGTTATCTATTACAAATATTACAACATCAGTAAAGTTAGAGATATATAAGTTCTCAAGTCTGATTAAACAAGGAATATAATCAAATTAATATAATATCCCAGAGATGTACATGGTCGACAGTGTCAGCATGGGATCGCTCTTCGGGCCTTCGGTTCTCAAGCAAGCAAGGCAGCTTCTTTCTTTATACAAAGCCCAAGTCCGATCTTGCATGGAGTATTGTAGTCACCTTTGGGATGGCTCGGCTAAGTACCAACTTGCCGCACTCGACTCGGTGGACCGTAGAGCCAGGAGGCTTATTGGCGACGGTCAGGTAGTAGGAAACAAGCTACAGAGCCTAGCACATAGACGCAAAGTAGCATGTCTGTGCGTCTTCTACAAATTGTACTTCGGAGAGTGTGCTCAGGAGCTCCATGAGCTCATACCGCCTTCCCCCTTCTTCCATCGGACATCCAGACGTACGGCGGTCCTTACTTGGTCGAAATTCCTCTTATTCGAACCAGGCGCTTTACATCATCTTTTATAATGCGCACTTCTAAGGTTTGGAATTCTCTGCCGGCGTTTGTGTTTCCGAGCTCATATAACCTAGACCTTTTTAAGGCACGAGTGAATAGGCACCTTCTGGGTGAGCTCGCTCATCGTCGGCCTCATCTTTGCCCCCTGGCTAGATGCTGGACAAGAGCGATCCCATTTTTAATAAAAAAAAGCTCGTATAGAGAGCGCGCTCAGATATGCCGTTTCGGGTCTTCAGCCCCACGCGGAGCTCGGCCTTCGCTCTCACGTGCCCTTGCCGCTCATCTTGTAAAGCACTCGTGGGCTATATATATCTAATATTTGGTGTCTATTTCAAGTAGGGGGATGCTCTTTGGCGTATTTTTTTTTTTATTAAATATGGGATCGCTCTTGGCCAACATCTAGCCAGGGGGCAAAGATGAGGCCGACGATGAAGCGAGCTCACCCAGAAGGTGCCTATTCATTCGTGCCTTAAAAAGGTCTAGGTTATATGAGCTCGGAAACACAAACGCCGGCAGAGAATTCCAAACCTTAGAAGTGCGCATTATAAAAGATGATGCAAAGTGCTTGGTTCGAATAAGAGGAATTTCGATCAAGTAAGGATGGTATCCAGACGTACGTCTGGATGTCCGATGGAAGAAGGGGGAAGGCGGTATGAGCTCATGGAGCTCCTGAGCACACTCTCCGAAGTACAATTTGTAGAAGACGCATGGACATGCTACTTTGCATCTATGATAGCCAATAATGACCTAATCAAAAGGCAGGAGATGTTTGACAAGAAATATAGAATACATATAGGAGAGAGAGACGATTGGAAGGTTGAAGTGGAGCATCCGATGACTATCTGCTTCACAGATGGATCGAGGAGAGGATCGACCAAGCTGGTACCTAAGCTGGGGATAAGAGAAGCCGTATCACTGGGCAGGTATGCCAGTGTATTTCAGGCGGAAGTCTATGCAATAACGAGGTGCGTGCAGATGATAAAAGAGAAAAGACAGTCGACTGGAAGAGTAGTGATATACACGGATAGTCAGGCTGCGCTAAAAGCATTAAATAGGGCAACCGTGACCTCTGCACTGGTAAGAGAATGCAAAAAAGAACTCAATGAGATAGGAGAGCACCTAGGCGTGACCTTGGCATGGGTGCCAGGACACCAGGGGTTAGTGGGAAATGAGAAAGCGGACGAACTGGCAAGGGAGGGAGCGGGAACGGGATTTATGGGCCCTGAACCGGTTCTTCCCTTCTCGGCTGAGGTCACAAAGGGGGTCATAGAAGGACTAAAAAAGAAGGAGGCGGAGAGAGAGTGGCGTGAAGTGGCTGGATGTAGGCAGGCAAAGATGATGCTAGGAGGGATCGACCGTAGGAGAACCAGGTACCTGCTGAAACTGGGTAAGAGCAATCTGAGACTATTGACCGGGATCATCACTGGTCACAATACCCTTAATAGACACCTAAAGATAATAGGGATCAGCAATGACGCTTCCTGCCCACATTGTGGGGAAGAAGAAACCAGCAAGCACGTCGTAGCGGAGTGTATTATGTACGCAGCAATGCGGTTTAATATATTCGGTAGTGATATGCTAGAGGAGAGCGAATTGAGGGATGTCAACCTTAAAGATGTCCTTTTCTTCTGCAGGAAAATAGGAATAATGGAAGAAGACTGTGTGGGAATGCCGCCGGAACAGTAACCTTAAGCTCCGACTTCAAGGGAATTGGGCTGAATGATCCAGACGTGCGATCGACAGCCCGCCTGTTTCCGGCCAGGCGTCCCTACACTACATCTACATCTACATCTATGTGCTAGGCTCTGTAGCTTGTTTCCTACTACCTGACCGTCGCCAATAAGCCTCCTGGCTCTGCGGTCCACCGAGTCGAGTGCGGCAAGTTGGTACTTAGCCGAGCCATCCCAAAGGTGATTACAATACTCCATGCAAGATCGGACTTGGTATCGAAGTCAATCCGGAAAAAAGCACTGCGATAGTCTTCTATCCGTCTGACCGCGTTAGCACGGAAAGGGTAGCTCCGATCCAGGTGTTTGACCGGCCCATCCCCTGGGCCAACGAAGTCAATTGTACTGTCTCGTAAGAGGTGAAAAAAGTAGAGTAGTTCCTCGGGGACAAAACTGTTTTTGTCTTGGGCGCGCTTAAATCCCTCACTACACTCAGGATTCAGCCTTAAATCCAAATAGGAACACAACACTACATACAGAACAAAGTAGTGGTGTTATTATGGCTGTGGTCTTGTGTAAGTTGGGCTGCTCCAAATATATCAAATACCTAAATAGCGTAAAAAGTCATGTATAATAGTTTCATTGTATCTAGTTGACACATTTCTTGCAGGAAAGCATATCAAACGATTCGACATGTTTTGTTTTCTTGTGTAACTACACATTGTAAATACCTATTGTTATTTTTTCCTCGTTTCTCTTTCAATTCTCTTTTGTTGTTTACCACTTACTTTTACTTAAGTTGGTTAAGTAGTATTTGTAATAAGCATATTTTGGAGAAAATGACTGACTGTCTGTTTCTTTCGGCGTTTCTTCTCGGCAGTGGTCTCATGAGAAACGTTAGTAGTTTTTGACTTGTAAAAGTGCCTTCGCGGCCTACTTGCAGAATAAAGTTCATTTATTTCATTTATGAATCCTCTCTAAATTCTCTTATTTGAATAAAAGTGAATGCTAAGCAATGATGTCATTGACATTAGTTTCAAAGTATAACGTCTAATTTATTACGTACCAATTGCGTAAACTATAATTTTCCGCACAAGCGGCGAAAACCAGTAATTTTCTAAATCCACACAACTCTATCGTCAATTCTTTGTTCGGTTCGTTCGCCTTTCCGAAACCCACGTGGGAAAACGCCAAATTTCGCCATTTAATTACTTTAATACGAAAGGAATTCAAAAACAATTGAGACTCAAAGGAAAATCAGCTTTGTTTCAACGTGCATAAGATTTGAATCGTAACTGTCAGAATTCTCTATTAGAACTTAATTTTTACCATATTTAGCTAGTCTAGATTTTATTTGCAATGCTTTCTGTAACCGCTTTCAAGTATTTTTTGTAACACTAGTTAAATGAATGAAAAGTTACTGTTAACTTGCAGGTTAATTGCTTCGTAAATCGTAACACACGTTAGAATTTTTTTTTTAAATAGTAGGCTAACGATTGTCCCACTGCTGTGAAAAGACATCTCCCCGTGATGCCCATCCGTCTCTTTTGAATGTTTTTTTTAACCTGACTGTAGCTTTGAAATGAAATGAAATTATTTATTTTCCAATTTAGGCATGTTACATGCACTTATGAATGTCAAAAAACTACCACCGGTCCATAAAATAAACCTTTGCCTCGAGAAGAACCGGCGTAAGAAACTCGGCGAGGTGTCATTTTTTCAAAACAATATACAATGTACAATATAAACGTACATATTTTTTAATATTAAGGACAAAATATTTCTGTGTTAGATTACTTGTGCGGGACGCTATCACTGCCAAACATCCCTATCCATGATATAATCGTTTATCTTATAATAAGCTTGTGTGTGTGAAATAAGTGTCTGTTTCACGACAGACTTAAATTTGGAATCCGTAAGTTCAGTAATGTGTCTTGGAATTTTATTGTAGAATTATAGGCGTGGCTCAATAAAGCGATAGGAGTGCGCGGTTGGAGAGTGGCCTCGGGACAATCCAGAAACCTCCGTGGACCGGGTGGTAGGGCCGGGAACCCTAGCCATCCAGTCCACGGGACTAAAGCGTCCCAAACGTTTCCTGGGGCGCTCTCCCTGGCCAGACCCGCAGAAAACTAGTGAGTCGCGAATGTCAAAGTGGAATACGTCAAGCGAATTTTCGGACAATCGTGGGGGTTTACTGGGTAATCTGGGAAATTTTGATGCCACAGAATAAAAAGATATATATAGTACGGCCTGGAATCAGGTTTTTTTAAGCCAAGCGTTTGGCGTTCTGCGTTATGTTGTTAAGTGTATTAGTGTTTTGTTATTATTGCTTGTTTATTATTATTTTCATTTTTTTAGTTAGTTCTTGTTAATTCTGTGTGTTTGCGTTTTCGTCACTGTGCCGTGAAATCACCAAATGGTCACAACGGAAGACCAGCGCTGGCCCTGCCAGCATAACGCTGAGTTGTGACCATTTCGTGGCAATATGTTATTCTGTTCTGTCATCTTTGTAAATGTCTTGTGTTTGTCGCGAATAAATGTTTCTTTCTTTCTTTCTTCTTTCTAATCTGGGTCCTCTGCCCAGGAGTCCCATACTTTGTCCGGGCGGTCGGTGCGTAACAGCATTCTTCCAACGCAAAAAAAAGAATCCTCCGACACGACCACAAGAGCCGTTTAAACACTGGAATATAATAGTTTGCGCTCCAGTGGGATTGGTTTGAGTTAAGTAAACCTAGTCTACCTGTAAAGATTCCAGCAAGAAACTCAGCTATGTGTTTTTAAAAAAAAAATATATATATATTAGAGGACAATCTTACACAAATCGAACTAGCCCCACAGTAAGCTCAAGAAGGCTTGTGTTATGGGTACTAGACGACGATATATTTAATAAATATAAATACTTAAATACATAGAAAACATCCAAGACTCAGAAACAAATATTCATGCTCATCACAGAAATATTTGCCCTGACTGGGATTCGAACCCAGGACCGTCAGCTTCACAGCGTTTTTAGTTAAGTTTATCTTTGTATCTCTCTTAGGGTGCCCTGAAAACCAGCGCCTTAGCATATGTTGCCATTGGCATATGCTGAGTGGTATCCTTTTTGGTGTTCATAACTCATACTTAATTCAGTGTTTATTTCATCTTATTTCATTTTTGTGTATTGTGTAATGATTTAACACCAAATAAATATTTCTTTCTTTCCTTCTATCTTCTTTCTTCCTTTCTTTCTTTCTTTCTTAGCTAGAGGCCCGAGTTGGGTGGGACTCACTAACCGATATGCGACGATACCGGGACGAATAGGGACTATATGTCTGTGTTGTAGCGATCGCGCGGTGGACGTCCCGCCGGCGGCTTTTGAATGCTTTCTCCTTCCAATTGCTGACAAATGGGTCATACTTAGTTGAAAAAACAAAAGTCGTCCCTCCTGTGGTCAATAGTTAACGGTTTCTGTGCATATTAGCTATGTTTTTATTACATGGATTTATAGAAACGGAGACACTGTTTATGCGGATTACTGGTTCAATCCAAAATTATTAAATGTAAAAAAATGAAAAAAAAAATGTAAATCATCATAACCAGGGTCAATGTAATTGCGCATGTGTACAGTTGTGTGGATTGTCACGCAACTCATTTTGGTCGGGACCCGCAGAAAACCAGCGTCGGGACACCTTTTGTGACCCGGCACATGCTGAGTGGGCCCCTTTTTCGCAACTGTTTTTAGTTTTAAGTATTTTAATTGTAATTCTAGTTCTTCTGTTGTCGAAATAAAGATTTTTCTATTCTATTCTATTCTATTCTATTCTAAGCTTTGTAGCCCTTAACTTTTGGTATGTCCACAGAAAAGACGCGAACCTAAATCCTTGTATGACCCAAATGCCTCCACTCCAGGTCATATCTCTATCGCCATCACATTGATTTCCTGCATATACTTATGTTGAAATCGTATAGGTCGGGCTGGGATTCGAACCCACGACCTTAGATATTCACACGCATCTTCTTCGACTAATGCTTCTATGGGTACTAAAAGAGGCTAATCACCTTAAACACATTAAATCTCAATTACGCAGCTCGATAAATTTACATATTCTTCTAGCGAGCCAGAATAACTCAACTCAATTTTGTTTTACATGCGATTTTAGACTTAAGTATTATACCTTTATGAGCTAAAATGGCGTAAATATGGTATACGTTTTAAGTAATTTGAAAACTAAGTATAGGTATTCAATGTTTCGCACCTCTGAACATCTTGATACAACAGAAGTCGGTTTAAACTATGTCCACGTAAGTAGATGGATGTTTTTTTTTTAAATTTATTTCTTACAAAAAAAGTTTACATTCGTTTACAGTTACACTATAACTTCGGCAAACTGCATCACAGTTTGTTGGCGAAAGAAACACTCTTTATTTTTTACTCAGCCATCTAAATATGTTAGTAACATTATTTTACCTACTTAATTTCACCTTACTTAAAAATACATACATATTTTTTTTGTACCTAACTACAGTAGATACAGTCGAAAGATTCTTTTTTATACAGCGCCGGTATACACCTGATGGTAAGCGGCCACCGCAGCCTACAGACGCCCGCAACTCCAAAGGAGTCACGTACGTAACACTACTCCTCCCCATCTTGGATTATGCTGATGTTTCCTATATTGACCTCAATGAGGAGCAACTTAATAAGCTTGAGCGCCTTCAAAATGTCTGTATTCGGTTCATATTTGGTTTACGCAAATATGACCATGTATCCTTCTTCCGCTCCCAGCTCAAGTGGCTCCCTATCCGTTTTCGCCGAGATTCTCACACCCTATCTCTTTTGTATTGTACTCTCTTCAACCCTGCAACTCCACGCTATCTCAAAGAGCGTTTTACTTATCTTCGTTCCGTTAGGTCCTCCCGAAACTTGCTTCTCACTGTTCCATCTTCCTCATCAAAATTTTATAATTCTTCTTTCACTTTTCGAGTTATTCGGCTTTGGAATTCTTTATCTCCTGATTTGAGGCGTGCTGAATCTCTTGCTGTCTTCAAAAAACAGCTTAAAGATCACTATTTGTCTCTCTCATGACACACTTAAGGACTTAACTCCTTTAGACTATGTGGCTGACTATATATTTGTATATGTTTATGTACGTATATTTTTATACTATATTAATGTATGTTTATTTATCCTCAATTAAATGTTATTGTTGTAATTATTAGTAGGCTTCATATGTATTAACTCTGCACCACCTGCTATGAATCGTTCTGTTTAGATTTCCGCTACCCTAAGGTTGTCTGGAAGAAATCGCTCTTTAGCGATAAGACCGCCTGTTGTTTGCATCTTCTCATTGTGTTTTTTGTACTGTACTGTATCCTTTGATTGAGGTGTGCAATAAAGAGTATTTGTATTGTATTGTATTTGTATTGTACGTGTTGCCGACCCTTTATAAAATTTGAGGATGCACTGTGTTGACAACAGAAGGGACAAATTTAGGTCCCTCGTTCTCAATACAGTGAATCCTCGGGAGCTCTGGAGCCTTGCTCACCTCCAGGAACACAACACTACAGATAGATACTACTAGAGGTTGATAGGTCCGTACAAATCCTGGGTCCAATATCCCTGAAGGGCTACCGCGAAATGAAAACGAACGAAGTTCGAATATCTCCCTCCCTGCCGCACGAATTAGCAAGTGCGACAGAGAGGGAGATATTCGAACTTCGTTCGTTTTTGGTTCGCGGTAGCCCCTCTGCACATTAATAACCCGAAAGGCAATTTTTGTATGACCCTAGTTGCGGTCAGAGGGCCTACTCCGAGCTTCGAAATCCGAACTTCGTATCGTGCCGTCCCTTTCGCTCTCGTGTTATACACTATATGACTGAAAGGGACGAAGTTCGAAGTTCGGAGAAACTAGCTGCGGTTTCGGTCAAGAGTTGGCACGATACAGATGAGGGAGCAGTAATCTTTCGATTGTAATCAGTTCAATAAAAACGGGGTCTATAAACTTGGACGAAACTTGATAATTCTGAGTTATGACGCTTTGACCACGAACGCAATAGACTTAGTACCCATGGTACAAGCTTCAACTAGCTTAGTTTGGGACTAGGTCGATTTGTGTAAAGCGTGTCACACACTACGCAGATACGATAACATTTTATCTGCGTATAATAACTTAATGATCTGAAACTATCACACACTACGCAGATACGATAATATACGAGACGATACATTCAGTCTAACATCAACCTGTAACCTGTATCTATCTACAGATAAAATACTATACCATATTTATATCGGCAGATATTATACGCAGATCAAGTTATATACGCAGATAATATCTTAGCCATCTTTCGATATATGTCGGTGCCCACAGATACTTCACGATAAAATATAAGTTATCTGCGCTGTGTGTGTGTGTGTTAGCTCATTGAATTGTATAGGGAGCGATATTGACAGATATGCGTTCAGATACAGATATCTTATCGTATCTGCTTAGTGTGTGACACGCTTAAGATTGACCATAATTAAAGCTTGTACTGTGGATACTAGAAAATGATATACATACAGAGATAAATAAATACTTTAAATACACAGAAAACATTCAAGATTCTGGGACAAAATAATCGTGTTCATCACACCTTGACCGGGGGTCGAACCCAGGACCACTAAGATTCGTAGGCAGGGCCACCAACTAGGTTAAAGTGATCGTCAAGGTCATCAAGTAATTTTACATGACTATAGATCTATTACAAAAATGTTTTTAGTTTTTGGGGGACAAAACCAAAAAAACAAACAAAGAACAAGAAAATACAAATGAACAAATGAATAAAAAATCCTAGGTTTCCTACCCTATAAACTAATTTTACAGTACATATGTGCTACTATCCCGCACGCGTGCGATTATGAGCACTTTCCGTGCATACATCGAAACTTTAAAGAGCCATATGTACTGTAAAACGTACGATACACTCGCGAATAGGTAATTCTCAACTTGTGTCGATTTAAAACACTCCCTTCGGTCGTGTTTTAATTTATCACCACTCGTTACCAAGTTCCTATTTTCTGCACTTGTATCGTAAATAACTATATCCCTGTTTCACAAGTTATTTTCACACAGCCTATTCATAGTTACAGTGGTCATCGCTAAAAAAACAAATCTTTGCCTCTATGGCCCGTAACTCATAATTGCTATAGAAACAATTTTGCCGGATATTAAAAAAATAGCCAACAATCGCTCTTATCTCCTAGGCAATAAAGACGTTATCTTTGTGGCTAATTATAACGGATTGATTGACGTTGTAAAGTGTATTATAAAACAAAACACGTTATAATTATTAATTAGCAAAATTTTGGTTTACTGAAAAAAGTTACATTGATATATTTGGGTTCCGCGGAATGTTTTTTAAATTTTTTTTTGAACCTGACTATGGCTTTACAGGCTGGGCCCCGCGGTTGGAGAGTAGCCTGGGGAAAATCCAGGGGAAAACCTCCGGCACGACCACGCGTGTGGTTTGGAACACTGGAATACTCTAACCCCGTTATTCATAAAACTTAACAAACCTCTGCTAACTAAAATGTCTGTTGTCACTGTCTCACAAGCACATGTTTTTTTTTTGAACCTGACTGTGTCTTTATAGGCCCGGCCAATAAAGCGATAGGAATGTGCGGTTGTAGAGTGGCCTGGGGACAATCCAGGGGAAAACCTCCGACACGACCACGCGTGTGGTTTGGAACACTGGAATACTCTAAGAGTTTGCGCTCCAGTGAGATTGCTTGAGCGGTTTCAACCGAATCTGAGGGTGTGAATGGAATTGAGCTACTGGGAGTTTTGTCGCTGGTTCAATAAACCTAGCCTAGCTGAGAAGAGTCCAGCAAGAAACTCAACTAGGCCCGACCTGGGCCGGACTGACTCTACCCGGTGTGCGGCGGCACCTGTCGCACTTGCTAGTTGGCATATAAGTGCGATAGAGAGGGAAAACTTCGTTTGTGGTTCGCGGTAGCACTCCTGTGCCTTTACCATGAGTTTGCATGACCGTACTCGCTAGCGACTGCGTAAACGATTTAGTATGCCGATTCTTAGTTCTATTGCGTAACCGCCAGAGGCGCTGTACTTTACCCCATACAAATTTTTACGCAGTCGCTAGCGAGTACGTTCATGTAAACTCATGGTAAAGGCACTGAGAGCAACGGATCTGGGCTGCTACCGCGAACGGCATTCGAAATTTTCCTTCTCTGTCGCACTTGCAAGTTTGCACATAAGTGCGGCAAAGAGGGAAAACTTCGTTTGTGGATGGCGGTAGCACTCCTGCATTTGACTCTAGTCGCCAAGACAACGAATAGTGTTATTGACTCAAAATTTGACTATTACAAAAGAGACAAGGCAAAAAATATGCCAAATGGTGAAAATCATACTCAAACATCTCATTAAATAACGTAGTAAAGTTACAACCGTTTTAATGTTGCTGGTTAGAGAGAGAAAGCACGACAGATCAATGACATCATTGACCACACGCGCCATAGTAAATGACGATCGTTCCAATACAATGGTGCGTTTTATGGAAAAGGAACAGAGTATGCCTCCTCTTATTTGAGTTACTTTTTTCGCCCTTTGCTTTAAAATTTTATCATTTTTCGAGAAAATTCGAACTTATTTATTTATTTTATGTTTGGTGTTAACATCCCTATTCTCAAATCAAGCGGCCAGATAGTATCCTTAGGTATACAAAAAACATACAATTCTGAACCTAGCCTACTAGGTACCTACATTTGAATGTTCTTTGTTCTAAACTTCTACAGTCTAACTAAGAAAAACTTATGCAACTCTATGACTTAAAAATTGACTAATTTTCCATTGACAATACAGGATTTTTTTATATAAAGCGGTGTCAGGGGGATACAAGCGTTAATAAGTTTACCGGAACGGCAATTATCGCGACTCATCACCACTTATTCAATTCCACTGAACATGGAAATGCGAATGTAACGTATAATTAACATTTATTTCACATATCCTGCGGGTCCCTTTGTTTCACCTGTCTCGTGTCGTGTCTCGAAGCGCTACGGACCGTGAAAGACACACCCAAGCAACGCCAGAACTTTTGCAAAATCACTCAAGACAGCACGCAAACCTATGACTGGCTGGACGAATCTCCTAATGCCTTTTATTTAAAAAAAAGTAAAATAAATCATTAGCAATTTTACAATTTTCAACTGTAAAATTTGTAACTGCACGTGTTAACGACTATTAATTGTAAATATCAAATTAATACGACAATAAACATAACTAAAAACTACATAATTCATTTGTCGAAATAATACACGCCTGAAAAAAATATACGCGCGCATTTGACGTTAGAAAGCGCGGGAAAGCCGAGGCGCTTTTTCGTTTTAACTTTTACTCTTTTTTAATTTGACGTTCCGTTTCACGTTCGGGACTTCAGTGAAGTGATTTTTTCTTAGAATGATGGAGTGTTAAAGTGAGAGCATGATAGTAGCCATGTTTAGTGTCTTGTTCTGGTGCCCAGTGCTGGCGGCAGTGCAGACTTTGACCATAGACTCGCAGCTCGGGACTTCCATTGAAGGTAAGTCAGTAATTTACATCTTTCGGTTGTCTTTACCTAATGGTAAAAGCTCAAATATAAAGTCAGAAAAGAAGTCCCGCGGATGCGCCGTTGCCTTATTCACCTTATTCATAATAATCTGTGGTTCAAACCCAATGGTACGACCACTGAGGGGCTACTCCGAACTTCGAAATCCGAACTTCGTGTCGTGCCGTCCCTCTCACTCATATAGTGAATAACACGAGAGTGAAAGGGACGGCGATACGAAATTCGGATTTCGAAGTTCGGAGTACAGGGTCTGGGTTTAAATATCGTGAGGAAACCGGGCTACTACCAAAACGGTGTAGTTTTTAGTCAGATGGCATTGGCTTTCTTAAGCCTCACTTAGGCCTAGCAGTTCGCCTGCTAGTTCCTACACCAAATCGATTAACGTGTCAATGGTTGGTTGGCTCGGAGCTGAGGGGCTACCGCGAACCACAAACGGTTTTCCCTCTCTGTCTCACTTCTATGCAAACTTGCAAGTGCGACAGAGAGGGAAAACTTCATTTGCTGTTCGCGGTAGCGCCCCTGGTTAGAACAACCAGGAACCGCTAGAATTGTGTATGTAGGTACTCGTAATTTACGTAAACTATGTCCCAATTAAAGTTCCCAAACAAGTAACTAAACAAACAAAAACCGGCCAAGTGCGTCGTACCACGCACAGTGAAGCGTTCCGTGCCGTCTACTAATAGTCCACATTTACAGCCTCTATCCAGTACATACAAAGACATTTATTTTCATTTCTTATATGGAAATAAAAGCTTATCTTATCTTATCTTATCTATCCAATACATTAAATCGAAAAAAGTTGTATCTTCATAGGATACTCAAGGAATTTCCGTTCTTTTCTTTGGGCAAGACTACTTTTCAGCAATTACTCAAAAACCGTTAAACCTGTCTTGTCCAGACCAAAAATCGTTGAAAGTACTTAATGTACACCATCTTAATTTTTTCCGAATTTTAAACTTCATAAGTTCGTAAATTAGAGAGGGGAAGCACACTTTGTTACGACTGACAGCTAATAAATCTCACCAACGGTTGACTAAAATGGAGAAGTTTTTTTGAAACCTCCATATTATTTTTAACGGCCTTTAATTAATTTGAACCTGACTGTGGCTTTATAGGCCGGGCCCAATAAAGCGATAGGAGTGCGCGGTTGGAGAGTAGCCTGGGGAACATCCAGGGGAAAACCTCCGGCACGACCACGCGTGTGGTTTGGAACACTGGAATACTCTAAGAGTTTGCGCTCCAGTGAGATTGGTTGAGCGGTTTCAACCGAATCTGAGGTGTGAATTTAAAAGGCCTATCCTGTAGTATCTATATACTCCACACACCGATGTGCGTTGAAAAATAATTGATCCCCGATTATATGTATGAAGTTCCCACCCCGGTTCATAGAATACATCTTCCTACCAAATTTCATAATGGGGGCTATCGTTTTTGTGCTCACCAGTTGGCGCCACTGTCGGGTAAGGTCCAGCTGTCAAAAATTATTATTGGTTATTATGGACATGAGAACGAAGGTTACATTTAAATCATATTCAATGCCTTAAAACCGTACCGTAAAAATATCGAACATACCGCATTGTAGTGCAGTCCCGTTTTGTTGAGAAAAAGGAGGAAATAAGTTTCCGAGAGACAAAACTGTCTCAAAGCCCTGAAAGTCATTGACCCTTAACTCATATTTGCCTTAATCAAGCTCAGGTATTGCAAAATAGGCACCATATTGTTCCAATTAGATATTAACCCGCGTAGCGCAACCACAAAGAGTGACATTTGACGTTTCGGATACCTCACGCTACACTAGCGCCTCTAGCGGTGAATTCATACGCGATAGCCCTCATTGTAGTGCTTATAGTCGACGAGTAATTTTCCATTTTAGCTACGGAACTCTAAAAACGTAATGATGTCTCGGCCTTGTCCAATTAGGTTTATAGCATTGTGTGATGATTGTCGAAATAAATCACTTGACTCATTCACATCCGTGTCCGATTATTTCTTATTTTAAGTGCAAGTCGTCATTTTATTGTTTTAATGTTGACATTGTAATGAAATTGATTTATTCCTGTACTAGCGACCCGCCCCGGCTACGCACGGGTGCACTATTTAATGGATGTTATTATACATATAAACCTTCCTCTTCAATCACACTATCTATTAAAAAATCCGCATCAAAATCCGTTGTGTAGTTTTAAAGATTTAAGCATACATAGGGATATAGGGATATAGGGACAGAGAAAGCGACTTTGTTTTATACTATGTAGGTAGTGATATCATAATTAATTGAAAATAGAAATTACGGGATATCCTATGGAAGACACGAAGTTGTTTGGTTTGATTTTGTATGCAACTCAATGAGGGTCCCTTTCACTCATATACACGAGAGCGAGAGGGACCGCACGATACGAAGTTCGGATTTCGAAGTTCGGAGTAGGCCCTCTGGCCACTATTTCGCTTAGCTAAGTATTGCCGTGCAGCGAGGCAATACAACCAGCCTTCTGGGCACCTTGGGCCAATTTTGTTATTTGTAATTTTAATTAGGTTATTTCTTTTATTATGCCTTTGAAATAATAGTATGTAATTCGAACAATGTGAAAATAAACAATTTTTTTTAGACATATGCCGGTTTTATTGTAACATGAGGGTTCTAGATTCTATTAGTACCTTATAGTTTACCTACTTTTGGAAGATAAAAAAAACTAAGTATTTTCGAATCTTAAATCTCATACATTTTTATAAGTTAGATAAACTTTTATAATTAGTTTACAATTTATTGTGATATTTTAATGATTTACTGTCCATACAGTAACACCAAAATTTTTAATATGTTGAAAATACCCCATCGATAAAACAAATGACTATTTTTTTCTCGCCTTGCCGATGGAAAACTTGCATTAGTGTTCGTTGACATTCTCCAAGCAAGAAATACCTTACAGCTTTTAAGTAGGTACCAACTATGTTCACGGAGATCTAAAAAAAACTCGGTTTTCGTTTACTTATTTCTATATTTTTTTACAGACTGCTTCGAACGGATATCCATTGGTGAGCAACTTCTTCCGGACGCCATCTACCGCAATATAACTGAACTAACGACGCGCGAGTGCGAACACGTCTGCAAGCAAGACAAACAATGCCAGACCTTCGACTATGGGTAAGTTCCGAAACTTGGCGATAGATGGCGCTGAAGTTAGTTTAGGTTAAGGTGATAGATGTCGCTAATGTGGTAATAATGATCGATAGTTCCTGTCCAAATATTTAGAATTATATATTTTACGTAGATTTACTATATTTCTAATTTCACTTGAAAATGCATTATCAGAAAAAGTTAGAAGTTAGCTTTAGTTATGTACTGTTATTGTTATTTTAATTTTTATCTACGACTTTCTTGTGGAACATATATCATCGAATATTAACTTCATACGAGCCCCACCAACTTTAAGTACGTAGCTACACCGAAAACCACGCATAGTTGCATGACTATAAAGGAATTAATAAAGGTTTTTAATAGAACCTTACCAATTTCCATCCAGGATTTACAAGATCCGGTGTCACTGATTCGATTAGTTACAAATATTCACGTTAAGTTTTTATTCTATATACCCTTGCAGAAATGATTCTGCCATCAATCATCCATTAGATAAGTTCATAAAAGTATGTCCTTTCCAGGGTTGGAGCTAAAGGCAACGCCACTTGCAACCTCAGTGTCTTAGCAGTCAATGATCTTCGCACCCAGGATCTTCTTCGTCGACACCCTGACCACGACATTTACGTCCGCCGCTTCAGCTGCGAACAGTCACCCCCCACCCCCCTCCAGCCCCAGTTTGACGAAGAAAACCCTCCCTTGCATCGCCCCGTCTTCCGCCCTGATGAGGAAGAACCTAAAAACCCACTATCAGACGACTTCCTAGCCGATCTACGACCTTTTGAAACTAGACCAGACTCAAGACCTCCAAGACCTCATAATAACTACGTAGCCAACGATAGACCAGATGATTATGATAATTCTAAACCAGATTTCGATAGGCCTCCTAGCTACGGTGCGCATAAACCTCCTGAGATACCGTATAGACCTGACCCGTACAGACCAGTCAGACCTTTGAGACCTGGTTACCCTGAAAGACCTCTGCGACCTAATGATCCATATATGCCTGGGAGACCCTACAGGCCTGAGAGACCTTTGAGGCCGGATGACCCTTACAGACCGGGTCCGTTGCGACCAGATGTCCCTTATGGCCCTGAAAGACCTTTAAGACCAGATGATCCATATGGATCTGGGACACATTTACGTCCAGATGACCCTTACAATCCTGATAGGCCATTAAGACCTAGCGGGCCTTATGCACCTGAAAGACCAGGCTTATATAGACCGGAAAGACCCGATGACCCATACAGACCCGGTTATAATAGGCCTTATAACCAATCACATTCAAAACCTGATCCATACGATGAGTTACAGTTTCAAGGCGGCTATGGGAGACCTCCTAGGCCCGATACAGGTCTGTGGAGACCAGATCCTGTATATAAACCTTCACCAAACGACGATGTGCCTGACTTATATGGTCCGAAACCAGTGAGACCAAGACCTCCGTACAAACCTGAAGAACCAGAGTATCACTACATTGTGAGGCCAAACAAGAAACCTTCAAGGCCTCAGGAAGATTACAGTAAACCTCAAGACCCATACAAACCTAAACCTGATTATGAGTCTAACAGACCAGATCCTTATTCACCGAGTAAACCTGATCCTATTCCCGATAGTGGCTATGGGAATAAACCCCAGGATTATCCAAATAAACCAATTGATGGGTACAAACCGACACCAGACCCATATGGTTCTGAGCCTGGTCCTATAGGTCCACCTTATAGACCATACAGACCAAACAGACCTTATGACCAATCAAGACCTCACGAAAAACCGACTTACAGTTACAATAGTCAATATGCTAGTGGGTACGGTCAGAATCAAGATAATTCTATTTATTTGGAAATTTACGATCCCCCAAGACCTTACAAACCAATGAGACCATTGCACGACAAGCCGAATTATCCGAGCCAAGGTTACGGTCAGAATTATGGTTACGTACAGGGTCATTATGACTACGGAAGCCATTCTAGTCATCATTCATACGCACCATCTTTGAATAGTCACTTAGGCTATGGCCTTATAGAATCCGGTTTATATGGTCAAAATTATAATAGACCTACAGAAGACGAAAGACCTGACAGGCCTTACGGTCAATCTTCTTATGGAGGTCACACGAGTCAGAATTCTGAAAGTACTTATGGTCAAAAACCGCAAGGTTATAAACCTTCATATGGTAGCCAAAATTCATATGGCAGTAACTACGATGTAAATAACCAGCATGGTAACCAGAATTATGGAAGCAACCGTCCTTTACATGATGATAAACCCTCGTATGGTAGTCATGACAGACCTTATAATAGTCCTAAACCTCCTTATGGCTCAAATCATGACAGTGCATCTTATGATAGCAGTCAAAAACCTGCTTATGGTGACGGCCCAGAAAAACCATCTTACGGAACCCAAAAACCACCATATGGAGGTCAAGATTACGGCAACCAAGACCCAAATAGACCAGACGGAGACGGTCAAAGTTCTTACGGCGGTGAAGAGTCTTATAAACCAGGTCAAAAACCGAATGAAACTTACAGACCTGATGTTAGACCGGTATATGAGTACGAGTTAGAGAAACCAGGTAATGTACCCAGCTATATTGCTACACCGAATGGGGATGTTATAACTTCAAGACCTGTGACTGTTGGGGATTATGGAAAACCAGGGTATGAGAGGCCAGGTTATGATAGACCAGAGTATGGAAGCAAGCCAAATTATGGAGATAAACCAAGCTATGGGAAGCCAAGTTATGGAAATAAACCAAGCTATGGGGAGCCAAGTTACGGAAATAAACCAAGCTATGGGGAGTCAAACTACGGAGAAAAACCAAGCTATGGAGACAAACCAATCTATGGAGAAAAACCAAGCTATGGAGACAAACCAAGCTATGGAGAAAAACCAAGCTATGGAGACAAACCAAGCTATGGAGACAAACCAAGCTATGATAAGCCAGGTTATGACAGACCTGGATACGACCGGCCCGACTATGGAGACCAATCAGGCTATGGGGGTGCGTCGCATGGCGACAGGCCAGACTATGGTAACAGACCAGGTTATGGAGACGCCGGCTACAGGGAGCCAGGGAAGCTTGGCAGTTATAAAGGTAAGCCTTGAATAACTTTTTTTATACCACGTCGGTGGCAAGCATGTGGCCCGCTTGATGTTAAGCGGTCACCGCAGCATATGGACGCTTTCAACTCCAGGGGTGTCACATGCGTGTTGCCGACCCTTACCTCATCATCCTCTTAGCGTTTTCATATCAGGTTATATCCTGTATAAATGAACTCGGAGTCCGCTTTGACACCTAAGGGTCAGTTGCACCAACTTACGATCACAGGCCGGTCATCGTCAAATATGGCGCCGCCAGCTGTCATCCCATAGAAACTTGTCAAACTTTCCTTACAATCAGATTTTAACGAACTCCGCTTACGATTACAGACGGTTTGGTGCAACCCACCCTAAATATTTAGAGTAGGCTCTAGTTTTACAAAAGCGAATACCCACGACCTTCAGATTGAACATTCTCTTATGGAGTGGAGTCTATCTGAGTTGACATATTGGCATGATGTGGATTATAAAAATTGACGAATTTTATTAAAAATCCTTGTAGATAATGTTACGTCGTTGGAAGGGGGAACTTATCGCCACCAGAAACACAACACCAAATAAATACCTAAAGAGCAATCATCATAATCATCATCATTTCAGCCGAAAGACGTCCACTGCTGGACATAGGCCTCCCCCAACTAAACCAACTGCTAAAGAGCAAGTATTGGTATTATTATGGTTTTCTAGATGTTGGAGATACTTCGCAAGTTGGAATTCACCAAATACGTGAAATTACTCATTCTAATGCCGTATTCATGCAATGGACCATAGTGGTGGACAGGAAGTGTTATGCGTTAAAGGGAGAAACACATTTTCATTTCATTACCGAAATCTCCTTCTGGGTCCTGGCCCAGCGCCCATTTTGTGGTCCCGTCATGATATTTAAAAAAATATGTATATTATTTTTAAGAATGAAAAACATAAAATCGATAAATATCAAAATGATTAGTTAACCAGTAAGTCAGTTGATCAGTTAATCCTTGATAATGGCGTTTGCAACAGTGCCGAAATATCGGGAACTCAAAAATACAAATATACATGGTAAATATCCCGTTTCAAATCGTAATTCTAATGTAAATGACCATGTAAGCCTGAAATCTTATATAGAGCAACAATTTATGTGCCTAACCAATTTTATAACTAAGTGTCAAATCTACCGATTCCCGCGCGATCTGACAGCAGTTCTCTGTCGGGATATTTAATGCTTTGTTAAAAACGTTCGAAACCAATAATGTTTTATTTTGACAGAAACATATTTTGACACTGCTACACAGTAAGGTCATACAGTTCTTGGGAATTCCGTTACACCATATAGCAAAACGGCAAGGTTATGCCATTACTAAAACAATACCCAATTAAATAAAACAATTAATTAGCAACCGGAAACATACATAGACATACCTACAATTTGTTTAACGCGTGTTGATATTCCGTTGCATATTAAGATTGCGCTCCCGTGCTTTGGAAGGTACGAGCCGTTGATCCCGGCTGCTGTCTATGATAGCAGTCGTTAAGCCAAGTTAGAGGCCTTCGGGCGGACTCACTTGACAAGCCTAACAAATCTCGATTGTTATTATTTTCTTAGTCTTATTTTTGACATGTAACACTACATTTAATTAATGATACTTTGATTATTGTATTATTTTTATTTGATGTACCTAGATAGATTTTGACTTGTAAAAGTGCCATTGAGGCCTATTTGCAGAATAAATGTTTTGATTTTGATTTAATTCCAATAAGGTCTGGTTTTCCCTCGGGTTGGAAGGTCAGATGGCAGTCGCTTCCTTAAAAACTAGTGCCTACGCCAACTCTTGGGATTAGGTAGCGGACCCCGGGCATCCTTTACCGGGATGCTACTTTACCGGGATAACGCTAGGATGATGATGATTAAGATTAACAACTTAAATGGATATTAGGTACCGCCGCACACCGGGTAGAGTCAGTCCGACTCAAGTCGGGCCTAGCTGAGTTTCTTGCTGGACTCTTCTCAGCTAGGCTAGGTATAGTGAACCAGCGACAAAACTCCCAGTCGCACGATTCCACTCACACCTCAGATTTGGTTGAAGCCGCTCAACCAATCTCACTAGAGCGCAAACTCTTAGAGTATTTGAGTGTTTTAAACCGCCCGCGTGGTCGTGTCGCAGAATTTCCCCTGGATTTTCCCCAGGCCACTCTCCAACCGCGCACTCCTATCGCTTTGTTAAAAAAAGATATTAGGTCCATATATACACTCAGCTTTTCATTTTGAATACGAGGAAACTGGAAAAATGGCAAAATATGCTCAAACACTTTCTGAATCAGCGAAAGAACCATTTTGGCCGGAACTGTTGAGCGACGTTAACAGTGTTTGTGTATGGACCATTTCTTACTTATATAGATAAATATTAGTGTCCGACCGAAACATGTTTTTTTGCCGAAACCGAAACCGAAACCGAAGGTTCGGCGTTGGTTCTAGTTTCGGCCGAAACCGAAACCGAACCTCTTGTAAGATTTATTAAAATCGTGTCAACCAAGTTCGAAAACGAAATAAGTGATTATGTTTCTATGGGATATAAAATACTTAACTACAATAAGATGTACTGTTGGCGGAGTCGAGCGAGCTACGCCATTGCCGGCTGTGCCGATGTTAGCCGAACGCGATCCGGAAGTATATAACGTTGAAAGTTTCGGCGCGGCCGAAAGGTTCGGCAGTTTTTTGGCCGAAACTGAACCTTCGGCCGCAACATGATTTTTGGGCCGAAACCGAAGCTTCGGTCGGACACTAATAAATATATTTATTTATTTATTTAGGCAAGGTAACAAAATGTAAATTATTTCAGACATATACAATAGCTTAATAAGACAAGTGTTAAATTTACATTTCAATAATAACCAAGCACAACTTTCTAATGACATGCTAATAACAAATTATAAGAATTAAATTTAATGAGATCATGTATTAGTAAATTACTTAACTATGAGACAATCTTTAACGCTATTTTTGAATGGGTTCAGACTTAAACGAAAAATATCAATGTCTTTACAGATTTTATTATAAGATGTGGACATACCTGCCAGTGGACTATTTTGAGGGACATTGTTGGAAGCTACAGGTACTAGAAACTGAGCAGGGCTGCGACTTGGTTTAGGATATATCCGAAAGTATATGTTACTGACGAGATCGGAGTCTATCATATTGTTAATAATTATTAATGTTATAATTCAATACATAGAAAACATCCAAGACTCAGGAACAAATATTCGTGATTATCACACAAATAAATGCCCTGACCGGGATTCGGACCCGGGACCTCCAGCTTCGTAGGCAGGGTCACTACCAACTAGCCTAAAGCGGT
The DNA here is from genome assembly GCA_963556455.1 of Epiblema foenella. Taxonomy (NCBI): domain Eukaryota; kingdom Metazoa; phylum Arthropoda; class Insecta; order Lepidoptera; family Tortricidae; genus Epiblema; species Epiblema foenella. The sequence continues at coordinate 9,762,710 of OY747120.1, read as the reverse complement.
CGTCAATTGACAGTCGCGTGGTCACGTCGGCGACAGTAGCTATAGCTATATCAAATGTATGTGTTCATGAAAATTCATAAAATGTGTCCAAAACGTAAGGTCACGCCGGTCTGCCCAGCTTTTGTTTCAGTATATTGTATCTACTAAACAATAACGTGGTGTTTTGGTGGTCTTTCAACCAGAGTTACGGTTAATACTTGTGAAATTCGTTTTTGCAATTAAATTTTGTATAACAAACTTTGATAAATAAACGCTCAACGATCGTGTCGCTAACAATCGTTGAGTTTGTAATTTAATCACGTTTGGCAGTAATTTTGTTATTTTATATATTCCTAGGTGATTATGCTTAAAGTACCTTCTTTCAAATAAAGAAAAAAAAAATTGAAATCGGTTCACGTGATAAAGAATTATCCTTGAAAAACCACCATTTATTTAGTCGCTCAAATTTGTAACAAAATTTGCCGATAGATGGTGCTGTACCTGGATGATGATGTGTATAAATCAATACTTGTCGACAATCTCAAACAAATCGACCTCGAGTTGATTTCGAGTGCCGTTTAAAAGGATATTTCGTATATAATTTTCAAAAATACAAGTAAAACCTATGGTTAGTAGTATCAGTATGCATAGTCCACCAAGACTTAAAAAACCGGTCAAGTTCGAGTCTGACTCGCGCACCGAGAGTTCTGTATACAGATGTGTACACGTCCCGAACCAATTAAATCAGGAAACTGAATAACATGGTGTAGAAATTGAACGCCATGGGTTCAGCGCCATCTATCGGCAAATTTTGTTACAAATTTGAGCGACTGAATACGTGACGCGCTGGACGTGAACCGATTTGTTTTTTTTTCTTTATTTAAAAGAAAGTACTTTCACCCATGAATTAAAAAACACCCCACTTGACATATTTACTAGACTTTGTAATTTTCAACCATCTCTTATCTATCATTTTTCACAGAAAATAAAACGAAGTAATAAACAGATAATCTCGACAGGGAACTCATTCCACAACCGGAGCGTCCGACGGAAGAAATTCCTCTGAAACAGTTGTCATGATGTTATTATTATGATTGAGGAAAATTAACTTTTACATGGCAAACGTTAGTCAATGGTAGGGTAAATATATATTATATGGCAACACTATTATAAAACCGGTAGTAACGAGGAAGGGGTATAAACGCATTGTAGAGGGTGAACTCCCGACCAGCTCACTTGGTTGCGAGATCAGCTACTAGGCGGACCACTCTTACCCCTGAGGCTGCATCCCAGAAGCAATCGTAATACAGTACCGTACCTACTGTATAATTGTAACACGATCAGTGGCTAACTCCAAGTAATTATACCCCGCGCCTCTACCAAATGTGGCGACTAACATGGTATATATATTAATACTGGCACGAGAGGTACGGGTTTAGAGTTAGTTTAGAAATAGAATAGAAATGTATTTATTTAGCACACATTATTAAAAAGTATACAATTTAATTGTAAAACAACTTGTACATCTTATGTGCTAAATAGGACACCCACTCAGCATGTTGTCACGGGAACCGTGACGCTGGTTTTCAGTGAGTGCCCCAAAACTAGGAATAAAATAAACTAAACAATAAATAAACAAAACTTTTATAATTTTTAGGCAACTTATTACCTAGAAACTCTAAAAGTGGACTTAACACTAGCGGGTGACATCACAAGTTCAAACGCTTCTAAGCTGGCAATACTAAACTAAACTAATAAGCAAGCTATAAGTAATACGGTGAACAGAATATTTCTTACAACCTCACGTCGCGGCATACCTCAATTTACAAAATCACTGGCAGAAATAATACTCAAGAATAATAAAAACCAGCTACAACCTTTAAAGAAAAACGGTAAGTTTTAAACACACTTTTAAATTTAAAAAGTTATTAGTTTAGTTTAGTTTTTAGTTTATTTAACTCCATATAAAATTACTTTATAAAACATGTTCACTTATCTTGCTAATCGTATATCGATCGTTATAACAATGAAATAATTAATAATTATAATATAACGGTAGGTATATACTTAAATATATACCTACGTACATTAAACAATAATCAGGGAATAATACAATTAAAAATGTCATATAAAGTATAAATAGGAAAACAATACAATTGAAAATGTCATATAAAGATTAAATTGAAACACTAAGCTGAAATAAAAAATATTTAACAGTTGTACCAATGCAAGGCTACCTATTATAACAAAGATAATTTAATAGATAATGTCAGAAGTTAATAAGTATAGCACTATAATACAATTTGTAAGTGATACCATAGAAATAAAATACGATATACCATAGAAATACATAGATATACCATAGAAACTAGAAACAATGTCTCATAACTAACAAGTAAATAGTGATTAATTTATAATTAAAATAAAATGTCAATTCAGTAGAAATAAAGTAAAAAATCAAGTGCTATTTAAGTATGAAATATGAAATAGGAGATCGTAGCTAAAATATAACACTGGAAGCACATATGAAACTAGTATATTTCTTACTGTTACTGAAATATACTTACAATAAACTCTTAAATGATTTTCAGAACATGTGATTCCTATGGTGTCGTGAAGACCAGTCCCTGGAAAACCAATTGTTTCCAGAAGGATGCCAGTTTGACGGATTCTCGAGCCATAGTTTAATTTTTTTTTATATTTGTGGACAATCTTACACAAATCAACTTAGTCCCAAACCAACCCAAACTAAGCAAAGCTTGTACTATGGGTACTAAGTGACGATATTCATACTTATATAGATAATATATACTTAAATACATAGACAACATCCACGACTCATTAACAAATACAATACAATACAATACAAATACTCTTTATTGCACACCTCAATCAAAGGATACAGTACAGTACAAAAACACAATGAGAAGAGGCAAACAACAGGCTAGCGGCGCACGCGACGGGTGACGGGTGTGAGTCACGCGTAGCAAAATGTCGTCTAATGTGGTGAAATGTTCTAACTGCAACATTGTGATAAATGAAGTGCTTGCATTCATCTGCAATAAAATTGATGTTATGGACGAGGAAAGTATCAGTAGAATCTGTGCAACTGCTTTTTCTGAAAGTGAAATTGAGTCGGCTAAAAATCTTCTGTTCGACTCGGTGGCTTCAAAAAACCGCAAGAAAATTAGAAAGAGACAAGGGAAGACAGTGCGAAATATTGACGACATCATATGCCTGCTGAAGGTGACTGACGCGGAGGATATGCCAATATTTGTCGCCCGCGACCTGCAAAAACTGCCCCCAGTCTTATTCGACCATGTAGACGTTACGCGTTTACTTAAGGATTTAGTCAGGTTACGTAGCGATGTTGATCGTATTAAAGAGGAATATGTCACTCTAAAGCACTTAGAGGGAGTGCAAACTGAGATTGATAATTTAAAAAAGGCATCTATAGTGAATAATTTTAACCAAAATGTAAATACGAAGCGAGGAGCCTGTCTATTGCATAGTTTTGAATATAACAGTGGACCGATGGGCCTTCCCCCTACCCCTGCCGGCGTTGAGGAGTATAATCAAAACAATTATCGTTCTTTATCGCCGACGATTGACCAAGCCTATGATAAAAATAAAACGGAGGGTAGTACGATAAGAAACTCAACGATATTGCAATTGCCAAGAGTCGTGGATAACGGTGAATCAGCTGTGCGAATGACGGACAGCGAGCCGGCGATGAATCATCCTGCCCCTGCTCCGCCTAACGCAATCGGAGAGATACACACTGTCGACAAGATCGAGTGTGAGCCAGAGTCACGTCGTGTGAAGGACAAATCATTCGCCCAGATTGCTCGGGAAGGAGAGTGGAAACCGGAAGGGCGTAATGAGGAATGGACAACTATCCAAAGGAAAAAGTTTAGAAATCGATTTCTTGGTAATAAAGGGGTGGCCGCTGTCGATCCGAACAGCAATTTCAAAGCAGCGGACATTAAAATTCCCATATATATTTATAACGTCTCAAAGGAGGCGACTGAAGCTGGAATTTTAAGTTCTATTAAGGAAAAAACTAACATAATTGTTTCATTACAAAAAATGAACATGAAAAAAGAGAAGGATTATGATGCATACAAAGTGTTTGTGCCGAAACACAAAATTGATATCTTCCTAAAGGATGACCTTTGGCCAGAAGGTGTAATTTATCGGCGTTATGTCGATTTCAGTCGGAGTAATAAGAAAGTGAATTAGTATGGTTTATGTTATTAATACTATAAATGAATAGCAATAGAATTCAACTCATTAGCTTTAATTGTAAAAATGTGTTTCGATCCGTGGATGGCATACGTAAGCTGTGTCGTACTGCAGATGTAATTGCACTGCAAGAAACGTGGCTGCTGCCTCACGATATATCATTCCTGGGGAGCATTGACGACAACTTCGCGTTTACGGGCAACTCGGCCGTAGACACATCTACTGGAGTTCTAAGAGGCAGACCCTATGGTGGTGTTGCTTTGCTATGGCGAAAATCTACGTGCCCGTGTGTATCGGTGGTTAAGTGTAACAGCGTAAGGCTGGCAGCTATAAAACTTGTTTTTAATGACCGGACCATTTTAATTGTGTCAGTGTATATGCCTACCGCGTCTTCCGATAATCTAATTGAATTTACTGAATGCTTGAGTGAAATTAGTGCAATAATTGATAGTAGTGGTGTGGAGACAGTTTACATCCTTGGGGATTTCAACGCGCACCCAGGTGAGCTATTTAATCACGAACTATTGGACTTCTGTGCAGAGCAATCGTGGTCGTGCATTGATATGGACATGTTACCTACTGACACTTATACGTTTGTAAGTGATGCGCACGGGTGTCGGCGTTGGCTTGACCACTGCGTTGTTACTAGCTCGGCGAGGCAGTCTATAGTAAAAGTTAATGTGATAAGGGACGTCTATTGGTCAGATCATTACCCTTTACTTATTGAATGTAATGTTAGTACTATAATACCTAAAACCGGGATTCGAACCCGGGACCTCCAGCTTCGAAGGCAGGGTCACTACCAACTAGGCTAAAGCGGTCATCAGTTTAAATTCAATTTGTATACGTTATGATTCTGGACCTACACGGGCAGCCTCATACCGTAACAACCTCTACAGTACTGTAGTTTGAGATCTTTATTATGGTATACTTGAAATGTATAAATGACATCATTATTTATAGTGTGACCATCACGCCTCGCGGCGTAGCATGGTAGGTGATGCGGTGCGATAATATTATATTATATACTTCAGATAGCCATTTAAACTTATATAATGACATTACATCTTAATGACTATTTTCATAACTATGACATTAGATGTTGACGTTAAATTTTCCTCTTGACATTCAGATTTTATCTAGAAACTGTCTAGATTATACAATTTTTTGTTTTTATTTTACATATTGACGATTTTTTTGTGAATTTATTATACTCTCTTTTGATGATTACTCTTTTGATTATAGTTATTCATGTCTTTTTTTTAATTTCATATGCATCAATAAATTGCTCTGAATAATTAGATTCAATTTATGTAATATATAACTGACGATTCAAAAGTGCTTGTTGCTAGGCCTATTTGAATAAAGAATATTTTGAGTTTGAGTTTGAGAATGCTTGTAGGTAGGTATCGTCATCATCCTAGCGTTATCCCGGTACAGTTGCTTCCTAAAGGATGCCCGGGGTCCGCTACCTAGTCCCAAGAGTTGGCGTACGCACTAGTTTTTACGGAAGCGACTGCCATCTGACCTTCCAACCAGAGGGAAAACCAGACCTTATTGGAATTAGGCTTGTCAAGTGAGTGGGCAACTTGACTGTTAGTTCTCAAGCCGCCCGAAGGCCTCTAACTTGGCTTAACGACTGCTATCAGACCACAGCCGTAATAACATCATCTACTGTACAAGTGTGTAGTGTTGTGTTCCTGGAGGTGAGCAAGGTTGCCAGAGCTCCCGAGGATGCACTGTGTTGAGAGCGAGGGACCTAAATGTGTTCCTTCTGCTGTCAACACAGTGCATCCTCAAATCTTATAAAGGGTCGGTAATATAAGATTTGAGGATGCAATAGGCTGCGGTGGCCGCTTACCATCAGGTGGACCGTACGCTTGTTAGCCACCGGAGTTGTATAAAAAAAAATGCACTCATGGTAAAGGCACAGCCCATGATGAACGTAGTCCGTCTGTTTTTGCTGTAATGGATATAATGGAAGGTCTAAACAATTTAGTCGGAACCACCGTCTGCTAGTAATTTACTATTCGTACGATACTACGGCGCAAGTCACAAACTACATCCGATTACTATGCTATTTTTTTAAAAAACTTTTTCTTTTCTTATTTCTTACAAAAAAAGTTAACATTCGTTTACACTATAACTTCGCCAAACTGCATCACAGTTTGTTGGCGTAAGAAACACTCTTTATTTTTTACTCACCCATCTAAATATGTTAGTAACATTATTTTACCTACTTAATTTCACCCTACTAAAAATATATATATATATATATATATATTTTAATGTTAATAGTCTCAATTAGAAATATATGATTTTTAGACAGTGTAATAGAAACTATTACACTAAGGCTCTGTTTGCTGCAGGTGCGAGTTATTATTTTTTTTATTTCCAAAAACTGTTTCGACAAAAAATCCATATAATTATCGAACCTGCACACAAATTTTCACGATAATCGGTTGAGAAACGTGACCTGCAGAGAACAAACCGAAATTGGTCCTCAGAAATTTCCATAATCATTGAAAAAAAAACGGATACCAACATCTTCTAGCCGTATGGATTTTTCAAACTACCCGCACTTGGCAATACTTTTACACTAGGGTTGTCACTCGCCCAACACATAATACTAACAATGTCCGTTGATGTCGTGTAAGTTTAAAACAATATATTGTTCACCAGAATCGGTTGAGAAATGCGACCTATATAAATCCGTCAATCAGACCCAAGGTTGGCCACGTTGAAAAAAAATCTTTGAAATCGCATTTTGTGTGACGATTTTGTGAAAAGGCCATTTAGAAATAAAAATATCGATTTAAAAACGAATCCCATGTGACACCACATACATAAAAGTATATGGAGTGCCCCCTAAAATTTGTTTTTGATATTTTACTACACTATGAATAGAAGCGATTTGGAAATGAGAATGTTGATTTAAAAGCGGATTCCTTGTGACTTTATCCACATGCATTTGTATAGAGTGCCTTTCAATGCTTTTTTTATTTGTACATAACGAATATCAGCGATTTTATAGTGTTTAGTTAGCTTCATGTAAGTTCAGTATTATAATCCACGATTTAGCTTGTATGTGCCTGTACAAAATATTATTCTGTATGGCTACACATTTCCCACATTGTCTGTCAATGTCATGTTGTAATGTTGTATGTTAGGGACAGCTCTCTCTCATGTTTACTGTTTTATAATATCATGTTGTTTCCTGGTTGCCCTGACAATCAGCGTCATGATTTTCATGACACTATGCTGAGCGGCACCCATTTTGGTACTAAATAACCTATTTATAATTCTCTAGAATGTGTAAACAATTTGAGCCAAATAAATAATTCTTTCTTTCTTTCTATTTGAACATAAGAATGTTGACTTTTTAAAAGCAAATCGCTTGTGACATAAACCCCACATTCATGATAGTGATCTGATAACTAAGAATCTTTGAATAATTGTGTACGAAACTTATTGTCCAGCTTATATTCATAGTGTGTACGGCCTTCGCATATACGTGAATGATAGTATGGGAAATATCACAGGACCTCTCACTCATTGATGAGAAGGAACTGGCAGATAATTCCGAAATACGTGATTGAAAACTGGCAATCATGTTTTCAAATGCGGTGGTAGTTTTTTGACATTCATAAGTGCATGTAACATGACTAAATTGAAGAATAAATGATTTCATTTCATTTCATTTCAAATGTTAAGCCACCGCATGTTAAAACGTTGTTGGCAATATTTCCGTATAGGCAATATTTCCGGAATCCGCGTAGTAAAGTAAAGTTTAGTTTAAAATAAAATGAAGCATTATTATCGAAAGATAGTATGGGAAATATTACAGGACACATTGATGAAAAGGAGCTGGCAGATAAGTCCGAAATACGTGATTGAAAACTGGCAATCATGTTTTCAAACGTTAAGCCACCGCATGTTAAAACGTTGTTGGCAATATTTCCGGAATCCGCGTAGTAAAGTAAAGTTTAGTTTAAAATAAAATGAAGCATTATTATCGAAAGATAGTATGGGGAATATCACAGGACCTCTCTCTCATTGATTAGAAGGCGATTGGGAAATATTACAGGACACAATGATGAAAAGGAGCTGGCAGATAATTCCGAAATACGTGATTGAAAACTCTCAATAATGCTTATAAACGTTAAGACTCCGCATGTTAAAACATTGTTGGCAATATTTACATATAGGCAATATTTCCGGAATCGGCGTAGTAAAATAAAATTTAGTTTAAAATAAAATTAACGAACTAAAATAAAACATTCGTAAAGTCTCTTTGTTTAAACAAAAACAATTTTAGTATATGTTACGTTGGAGTAATGCCAAAAAAACTAGCAGAACTATTTTTTTTGTATTGGCAAAAATGCTTTTTAAGAGATAAAATTTCTGAATAAATATTGTTAATAAACTTTGTTTCAATAACCATACAATTATATCTAGTGGTATTCCGCTATAAAACATATGGACATATGCTCTAAAAATCACAATGGTAAAACAGCAAGATTTTCATAATTAAAAAATATCCAATAGTAGTAACTAATGATTTCTGTAACATATTTTTTAAGGTCATATGCAGTCGCTTGGTCGTAGTCACAAATTTTTATCTGGACCCCTTAAGGTTGAGAATTCTGTCAAACTCTTTAGAAAATCGAAGGAAATTGTTGCGAAGTGGGTCTCAAATTAAATAGCGTGGCCGCACGAGATTAAACCTTTTGAACTTGCTTCCGACCGCCATGTTAGACTGCCTAAAACATACATCTGTTTCATTCCACATAAAAAACCTATTTTAACAGCATCCCAACACTTTACAAATGGCTAAAAATATTTAACTACTTCCTAAGCATTGTTGTGCCAAAACCAAGGTACCTTAGTGAGGTAAGCGCAACAATAGTGTCTTCGTGTAAATTATTAGATATCATTACGTTAAAATGAAAATATAATAAAATAAATTAATAAGACGTGTAAATATTTTACTTATTTATTTGAAGTATGAAGTTATTATTTAAATTTCAATCTTGATCTCCGAATTCCAATGCATTATCATAATTAATTAATTGTCACCGTTTATTTCCCAAATTATTACGATTTCTGAATTGCGCTAAAGAAACTAGGGATCGGATGCATCAACATACGATCACAGGCCGGTCATCGTCAAATATGGCGCCGGCAGCTGTCATCCCATAGAAACTTGTCAAAATTTCCATACAATCGGAATTTGACGAACACCGCTTACGATTACAGACGGTTTGGTGCAACCCACACTAAGGGAACATACACAAACTATGTGACCCGTTTAGGGGGGGAGGGGGGTCGTCAAAGTACCACTCTTGGTCACCGGGGGGAGAGGGGGGGGGGTCGGTTTCTTGTCACGTAGCCGGTAGAATACTTTTGAGAAACATTCTAATTGAAGCGGACTCACGCGCCACGGTTTAACCCCATCACTAAAACTTGTCCAGTTTCGCCACATCACTAATTGTACTGTTTCTTCTTGATATATTTTTTACTAAATACAATTACAATTGAATAGCTACGCTATACTACGCTTGCATTCTCGAAGTATGCATTTTTAGGGGCCGTATGAGGAAATACAAAGAAAAACCATTATTTTCTCAACTTTCCGCAAAAATTTTTTTATAAAATATACTACGTGAAAACTAGGGGGGGGGGGTCTAGGCATATACTACGCGTGGTCACCTAGGGGGGGGAGGGGGGTAAAAAACGCAACGGTCACGTAGTTTGTGTATGTTCCCTAAGTATAGGGACAGATATGCGTAGTCAGCTATCCCCGCGCCTCAGGAAGCCACAGCGCATACCTAGCTCCTTTAGTCGTTTCCAGGGCGTGTCAATGATAATACATACATTAATTGGACAATCTGCTTTCTCATTGAAACACTCAAATAGGCCCCCATAGGACCCAGAACTAGTGTCCTATAACTAAGTCTCTAAAATCGCTTGCATGAAATTTCTATGAGCATCTCTGAGCGGACTTCTGTCCCAAGGGATTTTTTTTTATACTACACCGGTGGAAAACAAGCTTACGGTCCACCTGATGGTAAGCGGGCACCGCAGCCTATAGACGCCCGCAACTACAAAGGAGTCACGTACGCGTTGCCGACCCTTTATAAAATTTGAGGATGCACTGTATTGATAACAGAAGGGACAAATTTAGGTCCCTCGCTCTTAACTCTCAACAGTGCATCCTCGCGAGCTCTGGCAACCTTGCTCACCTCCAGGAATACAACACTACATACTTTATGGCATATAATGTTATTATGGCTGTGGTCTTCTGCAAGGCGGAGGTACTTCCCCAGTTGGGCTGCTCCAAATTCGAACAATATGAGATTTTGCTGTCCTAAAATGTCTAAAACCTCTCTCAAAATGTCTCGTAATATAGTAGATGATAGTCCGTTCCTGTTTCATCTGTACATACATACAAATCTTAGTCTATAAACCCAGCTTTATTTTACAATTATTATCGAGAATTTATTAAGAAATCGCTAATAATCCAATCATTTCCACATTTCGTATAAATGTACAATACAATACAAATACTCTTTATTGCATAATCTCAACAAAAAGCACTGTACAGTACATAGTTACAGCAAACAACAGGCGGTCTTATCGCTAAAGAGCGATTTCTTCCAGAAAACCTTAGGGTATTTACTTATTATTTATTTAGAAAATTGTAATTGCTTGAATTTATGTTCTTTACCCGTTTTAACAAGTATTAAAGGCTAAAAACGGAAATGGGTCAATCAACTTTTTCTTGTTGTTATTCTGTCCCGTCAGCGAGGAGACAACAGTAACCATGTTTCTTATAAAAATGTTTATAATATGAAATTCAAGCATGCTCAGGAGATGGCCTATGTCCAAATGGATTTATACTTATCTCTAAAACTCATGTTTGGTGGATTTAAACCCTATAAAATCACAGTTTTAAAGAGTGACTCAGGAGACGTAACCATGGTAACAAGCAACAAAGAATAGTTGATCCACCCAAATAACAGTGTGATATCTCACAATTATATCTTGCTTTAGATGTCAACAACAGGTCCTTTTACCCAAAAATAATAAGCTCGCTAAAGTTAGTTAGTGCAATCCGCGAATGATGTCAGGTTTACGCCAAAAAAACGACCCGGTCAGATCGAGATACGAGGTGATTCAGAAATAATTATAGTTTAAAACAAAGGGTCCACGATTTAGGCTGTAATGAATGGTTAGGAGTTTTTTTTCTTCTGTAACTATGAATAATGGTGTATTGGATATGTAGCCGCACTGTTGCACCACAGGCTGGTTAGGTTTAGGCAGAATAATGTCTAGGATCAATTAATGTATGTATGTAAGCACTTTATTGTACACAATAACAGATAACATACATATCACATAAGATTAATTGTCATTGAATTGGATTTACGGACTGAGCTTGTGAAAATATCCTTGTTGTATGGGCCCTTAAATATTTATTTTATTCTATTTTTTAGTATTTCTTGTTATAGCGGCAACAGAAATACATCGTCAGTGAAAATTTCAACTGTTTACCACGGTTCACGTGATACAGCCTGGTGACAGACGGATAGATAGTTTTACCCTTCGGGTACGGACCCAATAAATGGATAATCCCATTATTTTCCTCTAAGGTTAAAGTTACTCTTAGTTTCACAGGTTACCTATATACAGTTTTGATAATAGAGATAGAATTGTAAGCGTTGCTTTTTGTTTTAATTCTTGATATACCTGCATTCCGTGCTTGTACAGTCGCCATCAAATATATCGGAGCGAACGAGGTGCTCACAAATATCTGAACATGACTCTATTGTCAAGGCGTTAAAGTGCATGTTCAGATATTTTTGAGCACCCTGAAGAGTACAGATATATTTGATGGCGACTACCTTCGTATTATAAACCCTTACATGAAGGGCATTTTTTACATTTTAATGTCACCAAGCCTTCCGCGTATTTAACCTAACGACACCTAAGTATCCGGATCGAAATAGGCTTTTTCTGGGCTGCAAAAACATTTAAACACTCCAGCCTTGGCAACTACAATCATCTTTTGAAGAAGAATTGTTATACTCACATTTAGTTTTGACATTAATATTAAAACTATTGACATTATTTTATATTTCTATGCTGACGTTATTTTAAAATCATTTTTATTTCATTATCTGTGCATGAAAAAGGAAATATACTTGACAAAAAAAACCGAAATATTTGTATGCCAGCCGGCAAAACATAGTGTTCGCAACATGCTTTAGTCTTAAGATCTTTACATGTACCTATGTTAAACAAATAAATGAATTCTGATTCTGATTCTGATTCTGATGGTTTAAATAAAACATGTTTTGTTTGTCATCGGGTTCGAATCCCGATCAGGTATTTTATTTGTGTGATGAACACGAATATTTGTTCCTGAGTCTTGGATGTTTTCTATGTATTTAAGTATATATTTCTCTATATAAAACATACTTATATAGATATATCGTCGCCTAATCTTTACATGTACCTATGTTAAACAAATAAATGAATTCTGATTCTGATTCTGATGGTTTAAATAAAACATCGTGTTTTGATTATCATCGGGTTCGAATCCTGGCCAGGTCTTTTATTTGTGTGATGAACACGAATATTTGTTCCTGAGTCTTGGATGTTTTCTATGTATTTAAGTATATATTTCTCTATATAATATATTTCTTATATAGATATATCGTCGCCTAGTACCCATAGTACAAGCTTTGCTTAGTTTGGGTCCAGGTAGATTTGTGTAAAGTTGACCCCAATTTTTTTTTTAATTATACTAGTTTATTCTAGGACATATAATATATTATATTTTGTCTGTGATACCCACGAACTATATCGTAGATACCTAAAAACGGCTGAACAATATATTTCTACCAGTAAATATTGCACTAATGCCATTTTTTCGGAAATATTCCTATTATATATTTTTAAGGAAATTAAAAAAAAACATACTAATCAAATAATACATTATACTTATATGAAAACATATGTATTCACATGCATATAAAATCTTTCAGAAACAAGTATTAAAAATATTGCCATAAAAAGTCCACTGATAAATTTTTTAGTTAATTTAAAAACTAAATAAAAAACTGTTGTATGTATGAGTAATGGTATCAAAAAATATTACCGGTACCTACAAGGTTTTCTATTTTTCGCAATTTCCTTTGGCAATATTGTCGAAACGCGTTATTAAAAATTGGCAATATTATCAGTAAATCTTATTCAAATGAAGGTCGTCTTACATAAACTAGCCCTTTTACATTATTTATAGCCCAGCGGCCACAATGGTCGGATAGGTTTTTGCTTATAAATCCGTTTTTTGAGACAATAGGCCGCCAGCCGGCTTATCAGGTGCAATCACAGCTGAGAGGAACATATGGACATTCCTCGATTTAATAATGCTAAATGGACTAGTACTTGGCCCAATACTTACACTTTCAATTTTAATTAATAGCAACAAAGGCCGTTAATAGTCAACAGTCTTTGGGAATTGCTGAACAACCGTAAGTTATTAACGTAAGACAATTTTGAAATCTAAACATTGCCATATGAAAATTGTCCATATTAGCTCGACTGGTTATGAATTTAATATTACATTGAATATTTTATTTAAAAAATATGCAAGTATGGTTGAAATAATTATAAGATGAATTTATTACATACAATTAATTGGGTTATTTTTATATGAATTATTGAATATAATTTTGATTCAAGAAAAAGGATTAAAAACGTTTTAGTTTTTTTAAACGATTCTGAACAATAATCAAATATGCCAGAAATATACATGTAGGCTTGCATAGTGAATTCAGATATCCACATCTATATATTAGTTTTTAATCGTGTAGCTAAACCTTAGATCCAAAATAGACGAAAAGGTGAGACGATGCTTAGATTGTCATTTTAAAACTAATATTAATCTTACATTTTAGGAAGCCTTAATGCATATATCAACTAAACCATAAATTTAAAAAGAAAAAAAATATTTTTAGTGCAATAAAATATATGCTTAATGCGAAACACACAAAATGTAAATAAAAAAAAATCAAGTAAATAAAATTTGTGGTAAAGGGTTCTGACTTGGCTTGGCCATGGTCACGACTCCAGCATCACCATAAATTCAATAAAAATATTTTGTTAGCAAATTTTACCTATATTGCTACTTACAATATTTCTTACTTAATGAGAAAATAACAAAAACAGGAATTTCACAAATTTACCTCTACACACAAGAAGAATATCATCAGTGTTACACAATTTTACCTATGTTGCTACCTATAATATTTTTTACTTCATGAGAAAATAAATACAGAAATTTTACAAACTTACCTCTACTCTATACACAAGAAGAATATTATTAGTTTTACACAATCTTACCTATGTTGCTACCTGTAATATTTCTTACTTCATGAAAAAATAAAAACAGGAATTTCACATACTTACCTCTACTCTATATACAAGAAGAATATCATCTGTGGTACACAATTTTACCTATGTGGTTACCTGTAATATTTCTTACTTCGTGAGAAAATAAAAACAGGAATTTCACAAACTTACCTCTACTCTATACACAAGAAAAATATCATCAGTGTTACACAATTTTACCTATGTTTCTACGTATAATATTTCTTACTTCGTAAGAAAATAAAAACAGGAATTTCAGAAACACACACTTCGCACTTGCTACTCCTCTGGTGTTGCAGGTGTTTATGGGCAACGGTAATTGCTTACCATCAGGCGATCCGTCTGCTCGTTTACCCCCTATAACATAAAAAAAATTTACCTCTACTCTATACACAAGAAGAATATGATCAGGGCTACGATAAATATCTTATCCACACTATGCCACGGCAGCGATTCCATTCACATATAAGCTTATGTCAGACAATGACTCCGTTCAGTAGCGCCATGTCACGCGCCGTCTCTCTGACCCATATCCCATGAACACATAAAATACATAATAAATACGTTAAATAAGCAAAATTATTCAAACTGACGTCAAAAATAAGAGTTACATCAATAACAATTGCAACCGTGATATAAATTAGTTATTTGGAACATCTAAGGGAAATATTGCCGATTGAGCAATAATATAATTAATCGGACTGCATATTAAAATTTAAAAATCGAACAATAAACGATAATTATTTGAAAGTCGAAAAGTGAATAAAGAATTTAAGTTAAAAACAAAAAGAGACGTTAATAAATTAAAAATCGAATAGTGACTCCAACAGTGAAAGAAGTTAATAATAAAAAAGTAACAGTGACCGATATTCCAAATTTGAACATCGAAAAGCGAACATAGAATTTAAATTAAAAATCGAACAGTGAAAGACGTTAATAATTAAATATCGAACAGTGCACGGCTTAACATTAAAAATCGAACAGTGACAACGAAATACAGGGTGTTAGAGATATTGCAGTGATTTCGTGAACAGTTGACAGTTGAATAGTGCAGTGAATGGAATGGGCGATGTTATCAGTGTATGATGTGTATGTTGCGCGTGTGTGAAAATGCGTGTGTTGACGCTGTTGTTGTGTCTGTGTGCGCAGGCGACTATTGGATCCAGGGTGATACTTGTGAAAAATGCTCCTAGTACGTATCTTATTCTTAACTAGCTTTTGTCGTTGTCGTGTTTTGTCGTGTTTGTGTATTTCATATCATAGCTAACAGAGAAAATTTCAAAAGTCAAAAGTAATTTATTTGCTACAGTCAAGCGGATGTTAATAATGATAATATTCGTACAATGTATTCTGCCTGCTACTGGGCATGCAAATTATACTACAATTAAAATTACAATGTTAAGAGTTAAGTTACAAGTTAATCAAAATTTAATTTAATTATTACGGGAGATTTAATAAATGTCAGGCTTATAATCTAAATATTCTTTCACAGAGTAGAATGCATTTTGAGTCAAAAATTCTAATAAATATTTCTTAAATTCTTGCATGTCAGATCTTCTTATAAATTTCATTTGACAGTGTGTTTTTAAGTTGAGACAATTCGTTAACCTTTTCAACGCCGTGTTAAATACAAAAGCTGTCATCACACACCATGACATGGGACGAAAGTTGAACCTTGTAAATTGCACGTAGGTTACTATCACTATAGCACTGCACTTCGTGATGGGTATATACCAGTTGGCGTCGAAAAGGTTAACAGTCGAAAAATATCGTACTATCTGTCCCATTCTAACTCATCTGTATTAACCATAAGGATACAAAGAGACAACTATATGAAAAATCGTTTAACTTAACACTGCAAGTCTTCTTTACTCCGATGACTGAAGCTCGATTCCACCACACCTCAGATTCGGTTGAAACCGCTCAACCAATCTCACTGGAGCGCAAACTCTTAGAGTATTCCAGTGTTCCAAACCACACGCGTGGTCGTGCCGGAGGTTTTCCCCTTGATTTTCCCAAGGCTAGTCTCCAACTGCGGACTCCTATCGCTTTATTGGGCCCTGTCTATAAAAATAGAATAGAATAGAGTTTATTTGCATAGAATAAATAGGTACATTTTTGTCCTTAGGTGGTATGTGACAATAGGTAGCTTATCCTGCTATTTGTATTATATACTAGCATGCAAATATTTATGAAAATGTTATTAATGAATATTTTGAGTCAGAAAATCCTTCACACTATAGTAATTATTTTCAGTTAAAAGCTTGATTAATGCATATTTGAATTTATGTAAAGGTAGCTCTTATTTCGGTAACTTATTGTAAATTTTCATGCACATGACAAAGCAGTGATTTGAATATAGAGTTGTCCTTGGAACATACTTATGAACCAAACGCTCAGGGTTCCGTTGGTTTCTAAAGCCAGTCAGGTTCAAAAAAAAGATGAGTGTGTTTTATATTACTCACAGTATATAAAACGGTCAATCAACTTTTTCTTGTTGTTATTCTGTCCCGTCAGCGAGGAGACAACAGTAACCGAGTTTCTTAGAGAAATGTTTATAATATGGACTTCAAGCACGTTCAAGAGATGACCCGTGTCCAAATGAATTTATGCTTATAGTTAAAATCATCAAATCAACCAACATCATCAATAATCATCTTTTATAATGCGCACTTCTAAGGTTTGGAATTCTCTGCCGGCGTTTGTGTTTCCGAGCTCATATAACCTAGACCTTTTTAAGGCACGAGTGAATAGGCACCTTCTGGGTGAGCTCGCTTCATCGTCGGCCTCATCTTTGCCCCCTGGCTAGATGCTGGCCAAGAGCGATCCCATTTTTAATAAAAAAATAAAAAATCATTTTTGGTAGATTTAAACCCTATAAAATCACGGTTTTAAAGAGTGACTCAGGTGACGTAACCATGGTGACGAGCAACAAAATATAGTTGATCCACCCAAAAACCAGTTTTTATCTCACTTACTTCATCTTCATTAGCTAATAGTAGGTCATCTACAGACGGATCTTCCACTTATCCCATACGTAGATAATTAAATTATGTAGGTTTTTGTAACAATTACTTTTTGTGTACTTTGGTTAAATTGCATCCCATAAAAAATTATAAATGTGTAAAAAATGCAGAGTTCGTAAACGGTTTTGATAATAGATTCAGATTCAGATTCATTTTTTTTTTTTTATTAAAAATGGGCTTGCTCTTGGTCTTTTTGGCATTTATTCACAATATAAGATTACAATATAAATTACAATGTCAATTTACAGGAATCTCTATTGTGATCGTCAATAACATTAAATAAAACAAAATAAATTAAAAATCAATGAATAAAATAGCAGTTAAATAATACAATGAGTATGATAAAATTCACCTGAGAGGATCGTCATGAATATTAATATTTTTGGTACTCTAAACACGGATAACAAGGAAATTAAATATCAATATTCGTAATGATCGTGAAAGTAAATATTAAAACAGGAATTAAATTAAATCAATAATATTAAATTAAATGAAACAATGTCAACTATATTTTATTTCCATGTATTCACTAATAGAAT
This sequence comes from Epiblema foenella, assembly GCA_963556455.1. Lineage (NCBI taxonomy): Eukaryota > Metazoa > Arthropoda > Insecta > Lepidoptera > Tortricidae > Epiblema > Epiblema foenella. The sequence continues at coordinate 9,744,481 of OY747120.1, read as the reverse complement.
ATAACGGGGTTTCTAATAAAAAGTTTCTCAGTTGACGTTTGAATAAAAATGTGAATTTAGAATGAAGGAAAAATTGAAAAATTTAGGCACCGAGCAGGATTCTAACCTGTGACCTCCCGGCACTCGCGGCCAGTCGCTCTAGCCAACTGAGCTATAGGTGCAATCGCTACCCAGTTCCAAATTCATCAACCGTTCCTTCGTATAAAGCAGTACCGCTGCTAACGTAAACTATAAAAAAAATGTGAGTTCTAACTGGAAACCAAGTTCTTTCAAAGCTCCTTAGATCACAGCTCCTGTCATGCATAACGGTTTTCAATTGTTTTATATATTAGTTATTTGCTATTTAGCGTGAGTTGGCAAGGTTTCTCTTTTTAGAATTCCTGCTACGTACAAAGATTAAGTTGGTAGGTAAAAACCTGCCTAGTCACACCCTACCGTGTATCCGTTTTATCCGATTGTGAGCAATCATTTGCGATAATTGATATCCCGTCGTCTACCAGTCCCGGGGATCCCCGGGCTCATTACAAAAGAATGCTGTTGTTAGGGTTCCGTAGCCAAAATGGAAAAAACGGACCCCTTTTAGATTCGTCATGTCTGTCCGTCCGTCCGTATGTCACAGCCGATACTATAAGCACTACAATTAAGAAATTTGGTAAGAAAGTGTATTCTATGAACCGCTACATAAAAGTGATGTGAAGTTACAAAAAAATATTTAATTAGGGGGGGCACCAGCCATACATGAAACCAGTGGATGAAAAAAAAAATCAACGCACATAGTCGTGTGGGGTATCGCTGGATAGGCCTTTAAAAACGACATGGAGGTTCCTAAACAATTTTTCGATTTTAGTCAACCGTTGGTGAGATATTAGCTGTCAAAGTCATAAAAAGTCTGTCCCCCCCTCTAATTTCCAAACTATAAAGTATAAAACTCTGAAAAAAATTGAGGTGGTGTGCATTAGTAAATACTTTCAACGATTTTTTGTTAGAACAATATAGGTTTTACGGTTTTGAGTTTTCGCTTAGAAACTGACTTGCCCAAACAAAAGGTATGAAGATACGACTTTTTTAGGTTCAATGTAGTGGATAGGGATTTTAAATGTGGACTAGTAGGTGTTGGTACGGAACCCTTCATTGGGCGTGGTCCGACACCCACTTGTTTATCTTTTACGCCGGGAGACCACGGCTTGGCATATATATGTACACTCGCGGACAAAGAATACAGGTCGGTAAAATGACGTCATATTTCCTAAAATAGTACATATTTGTACAGTTTTTTAAATCCTAACATGATCTTTATTTAACTTTACACATAAGAATTACGATTTGAAACGGGATATTTACCATGTATATTTGTATTTTTGAGTTCCCGATATTTCGGCACTGTGGCAAGCGCCATTATCATGTTAATCCGTTGATCCCGGCCGCTGTCTATGATAGAAGTCGTTAAGCCAAGTTAGAGGCCTTCGGGCGGCTTGAGAACTTCTAACAGTCAAGTTTCCCACTCACTTGACAAGCCTAATTCCAATAAGGTCTGGTTTCCCCGCGTGTTGGAAGGTCAGATGGCAGTCGCTTCCGTAAAAACTAGTGCCTACGCCAAATCTCGGGATTAGGAAGCAGACCCTGGGCATCCTTCAGGATGCAACTGTACCGGGATAACGCTAGGATGATGATGATCTTTATTAGGCTTGTCAAGTAAGTGGGCAACTTGACTGTAAGAAGTTCCCAAGCCCGCCCGACCGCCTCTTGAACGGCTTAACGACTGCTATCATAGGCAGCAGTCGGGATCACCGGCTAAAAGTTCGATATGTAAGTTTAAGGTCTAACCAGGGTTACCAACTCCAGTTTTTTTTACCCCTAGAATTTAAGTTAAAACCCCCTAAAACTAAACAAGTGTTTCGGAAAATCCCCTGAATACAAAATAAAACAAATTATGTGTCTCAATTTCTTTAATGTTGTTATACATTATTTAGGATCTCAAATATTAAATAGCTCTTTTCTAATGGTTCGACTTTATTATGGTCACACATGCACATAAACATTTTTAACATTTTATTAGATGGAGTCAATTTAACGCAAGATCCTGATCTCTGTAGTGCGAATCAGACTATCAACACGCTTTGCAGCATTTCAATGGATAGTTGATTCCGGGGCTTATTTTTAATAATGTTATATAATAAAAATCCCTAAATATACCCCTAAAATTATTAAGACCCTAAAAAATCCCATGCTCCTTATTTTCCCCCTAAATTTAGGGGTAAAACCCCTAAGTTGGCAACGCTGGGTCTAACTAATCAGTGTTCACGCAGCCTGCTTCCGCCGAGTCCTGGCAGGCCGCCGGGCGCTCCGTAGCCACGTCCGCCGAGTGGTGCACTGCGAGAGGCTCGAGGACTGCCGGAGGGAGTGCGCTGAGGAACGGAGGTTCCATTGCGAGAGTTTCAACTACAGGTCAGTAGAATATTAATCAAACTAATGTCATGATTTTGATGATTTACTTAGTATATATATTCTAATACCGGAAATCGTACCGTAGTCGTGTTACTTAAAATATTATTAATTGTGCCATTCAGAATTGATTCATTATCGTTTTGTAAAAGTTTTATCTAATTAGTTAACTACATGTAAATAAAAGATGTACATATTCCCATGATCAGAGTTCAGAGTTATGCAATAAATCAATTCTTTATCCACGTAATTATTTTAATGGTATTTACACCTTATTCGAATAGTACTTAATTTTATTTAGTGCCCGCGCCGGGTGACTGCGCGCAGGCGGATGGCCGAATGTCATGATTTTATTATTATGATTGAGGAAAATTAACTTTTAAATGGCAAACGTTAGTCAATGGTAGGGTAAATATATGGCAACACTATTATAAAACCAGTAGTAACGTGGAAGGGGTATAAACGCATTGTGGAGGGTGAACTCCCGACCAGCTCACTTGGTTGCGAGATCAGCTACTAGACGGACCACTCTTACCCCTGAGGCTGCACCCCAGAAGCAATCGTAATACTACCCTCTACTCAGCCCTCAGCCCTATTAAGGCATTTATTCTCGTCGCAGTAGATTGTCATTTGCGATCATGCGGCGCCACACTGAAGGCGTAGCCAGTACTCGTCGTTACACAGTGGCTCGTTTGGAGTTGGGGGCGTGTGTAAGCTGCGGTGTCCGCTTACCATCAGGTGGACTTTACGCTTGTTTGCCACCTGCGTTGTATAAAAAAAAAAAAAAAGGATAAACTTGATTATTTTGGAACTGACAAAACGTTTACAATCTCATTGCATCATATGAAGTTAATGGGAAGTACTTTGTCATGTACATAATTTTCAGACTTTTTTTTTTAATGCAGATTTTGGAATACTTGGCCCTCACTTCATATTTTTGTATTGTTATTTAGAAAGGGGTTTAATTGCAGTATCACTTCCGATCGTTTTGGTAATAACCAATCACAGCGAATATCCATAAATCGAGTAACTCAGTGGTTTTTGGATGTCTCACCATTTTTATGAAAAAATGGTTTTTACCACTGTGTTACTCACATTTTACAGCAATATGTTAATATTTAACTATTTTTACCTATAAATTCCTTTATTAGGTTCAGGTACTGTTGCATAATGATATTAATAAAAGTCCGTCTATACCAACTCAAGTGTTTATTATGTTCTAACCATCGACATCCTAGACTGACATAGCCAAATACAAACGGTGCGTTCCGTTTTAGCAATAATATTACAACAGGTACTATTTCGAAATCCTTTTTTTGTACGCTAATTCAATACATCTCATAGATTTTTTTGTAATAGAAAACTGTAGAATGACCCTAATAACTACAAGGGCTAATAACATTGAACAAATACGCGTAAATTTCGTGGTTATTAAAAATTATAAAATTAAGGCCGCAGCCTTTAACCACAATGGTGTGAACGCATTGTGAGAATACAGCGGCCATTTTGGACAAGTTCAGATTGTTCACTTGTTAACGACGTTAGAATGTTTCCTATATCTTACCATAGCTAATTTGATAATCAACTACCTTGTGTAGCTTGACTGTTAGTGTTAATTCTATTACTGGTATTACATACAAAATCAGTACATCATTATATTCAGAAGCAGTAAATATAACATTAAAACTAACCTATTACAACTTTGTTCCTTTTGGTGTCGAGACCCTTGGTCCGTGGGGCCCATCAGCAAATATTATACCGCTTTTTGGCAAAACGGTTGGTCGATGTTACCGGGGACAGGAGAGCTGGCAGCTTCCTCGCTCAACGCATACGCATTGCGATTCAGCGAGGAAATGCTGCCAGCATCCTTGGTGCCATGCCACAGGGGCCTATTTTAGAATTCCACTTCTAGTTTTTGTTACATGATTAAGTTAGTTTTAAGTTAGTTATTTATTTTAGTGTAATAATTTTTATTTTCATAACTACCTATTACTAAACAAAGATCCCCAAATCTGTCCCTTGTGGCAGGCTGTCCACGAGGCTGGCTACATCCCCCCGAAGGATGGCAATACCTATCCTTTGGCAGAGGAATGAGCCAGTCCTGCGATCTGCGTTGGACTTCCGTAGTTTTATCTTTATATTTTTTATTAAATTGTGGGCGTCGGGACTCCATGGCCCTAGTTTCGACAGCAAATGCCGCAAATATGTTACTGTTTTACAAATCAACATATTTGCGGCGCTTTAAGGCTTCAGCTGCTGCCGCCGCCCGCCGGCTCTCAACGAAGTGGCTGGCAAATGGGACGGTGCCAGTGTATCCACACAGGTGGCATCCCAAATAAGCGGTCGCCCCATTTGCCAAGGAATTAATTTTATTGTTATTCTTTTCACTTCCACTCCCTTAACGGATGATTTCTAGAATAAAAAAATATCTTATATCCTTCCCCGGATCTCAAAATACTTCCACACCAAATTTCATCTCAATCGGTTCAGCGGTTCAAACGTTAAGAGGTAACAAACAGACAGACTTTCGCATTTACAATATTAAGTATGGATTTATGTCTTTGACTGTACCTGGGTGAATCAACTTTTTAATACCACTCGTTGCCGTGGTTACGTCTAACTAGACGTAAAATTAAGTCTAACTAGGCGTAATACAAACGTGATTTTATGCTAAGTTTATCAGACATACGTATTTGTGGTACATATAAGCTATTTCCATAATAGTCCATCCACTAAGCATATTAGTAGAATTTTATACATTTTTTTGAACAAATTGCGCCACTAGTGTCCCTTGGATAACGGGTCAAGATAACAACACATAAAAAGTTGAGCCACCGACCTGTGCCTTTACCATGAGTTTACATGACCGTACTCGCTAGCGACTGCGTAAAATTGTATGGGCAAAAGGACAGCGCCTCTGGCGGTTACGTAATAGAACTAAGAATCGGCATAAATCGTTTACGCAGTCGCTAGCGAGTGCGTAATAAATTGTATGGGCAAAAGTACAGCGCCTCTGGCGGTTACGTAATAGAACTAAGAATCGGCATACTAAATCGTTTACGCAGTCGCTATCGAGTACGGTCATGCAAACTCATGGTAAAGGCACTGGTAGGTAGCACAGGTAGGATCGAAGCCACTTGTGCGCAAGAGCAATCGGATACGGCCCTTCTCCCACGGAGCGTAGGCAACTAGGTTACTACTACGTGCGGTAGGGCTGTCGCCATTTGTTTACTCGCGTTTGAGGCCTTATAAGTTTAAAAAAAATAATAAAAAAAAAAATAATAATAATTCTTTATTTCAGATTTTGACATCCATATGTTGTTAGTACATTACAATAATATATATAAACAAAAAAACTTATCCGCTAAGGTTAGTAAAAAAATAAAATAATCAAAAACTAATTGCCAGCTAGAGGCTCCATCTGCTATCATCTGTTCCGGCGCAATGCAAACTGTCCAAAAAAAAAAATTTTTTTTGGACAATTTTACACAAATCAACCTAGTCCCAAACTAAGCAAAGCTTGTACTATGGCTACCAAATGACGATATACATACTTATATAGATAAATAGATACTTAAATACATAGAAAACATCCAAGACTCAGGAACAAATATTTGTGTTCATCACACAAATACATTCCCTGACCGGGATTCGAACCCGGGACCTCCAGCTTCGAAGGCAGGGTCTACCAACTAGGCTAAGGCGGTCGTGTTTTAAAATATTTTTATTTCATATTATGACAAAAGTATTGATAATACCAATAAAGTGATTGAAGGCTACGGCGATTTTATTAAAGTTTTAGATAGGTAGTAATACATTCATTTTATAATTTGTATGTATTAGAATTTAAACGGAAAAACACAGTTTTTAGCTTGAAAATGGTCGATTTGGAGTGATGTTAGAATTGATATTTCTTAATGAAAAATCCAAAAATACATTGAAAGTTTATGTCATAAGGTCGAAATAGTCCCATTCTAGATAGTAACACGGAGAGAAGAAATTTTTTTAACTTCTCATGGACCTTGAAATAATGTTTATCAAAATCAAAATCAAACATTTATTCTGCAAATAGGCCACAAGGGCACTTTTACATGTCAAAATATTAATTTACAATTTTTTTTTTTTTTTTTATACAACGCCGGTGGCAAACAAGCTTACGGTCCACCTGATGGTAAGCGGCCACCACAGCCTATAGACGCCCGCAACTCCAAAAGATTCACGTACGCGTTGCCGACCCTTATAAAATTTGAGGATGCACTGTGTTGACAACAGAAGGGACAAATTTAGGTCCCTCGCTCTCAACACAGTGCATCCTCAGGAGCTCTGGCAACCTTCCTCACCTCCAGGAAACAGCACTACATACTTGACATTAACACATTCTTCTAATTATATTTAAGAAAGTCTGACTATAAGAATACATTTTTCACGTCAGAATATTAATTAACAGTTCAAGAAAGAATAGTAATTTAGAGATTACAAATATAACAAAATTAATGTCATACCGACAGTGAAAATAAACTTGCAAAGTTATCTAACACATTTATTCTGCAAATAGGCCTCAAGGGCACTCAAATAGGCCTCAAGCTGCACCGGTCTGAGAACGACCAAGTATAGTATAGTGTTTAACATTTTAATTGACTTGTTGTAAGTAGTTTTATTTTATTTTTATTCTATTCTATTTTAATCATTTTATTGTTTTTTTATGGGTTTCTTGCCTGACAAATAAAGAATTATTATATTATTATTATTATTATTATACAAGTCAAAATCTATCTATATCAATTAAAAATAATACAATAATCAAAATATCATTAATTAAATGTAGTGCTACATGTCAAAAATAAGACTAAGAAACTAATAACAATCCAGATTTTTTAGAGATATGTAAAGTAAATTTTATAAGGGTCGGCAACGCGTACGCTACTCCTTTGGAGTTGCGGGCGTCTGTAGGCTGCGGTGGCCGCTTACCATCAGGTGGACCGTAAGCTTGTTTGCCACCAGTGTTGTATTAAAAAAAACGTGTCGGAGCACGCACAATGAAGGGTTCCTTAAAAAGGTCTCTAAATTCAAATTCAAAATGATTTATTGCCAAAAAAGAAACAAAATGTGTACAGTACAAAGGATCTCTTATAACATAACTTAAAATAGACACTTAAAATACATATTTATTTGTATTAGGTTGGGCAATGTGTGCTCGTCTCAGCATATGCAGGGCTTTAGGCCTTGCGCTGATTTTCAGACGAGTCCCTTCGACAGGGTTGGTCGTAACACTACGTCTATTTATTTATTTATTTATTGTATAGTCATGAACACATTTACATAATAAGGTCTTATAACTAAGGATGGCAAGTTCATGACACCCTGTTAGGGCACACAATATTTGCTAAGTCTAGCTTAGTTTAATTCTTAAAATGTTTCGTCTTGGAGACAATAATTGAATTGCTAACTGAATCATTGCTCTAAGCGTCAAGATACAAAACGTATAACTATGAGTCGCCAGCCCTAGCCAGCGTAAGCCTAGGTCCTATCCAGATATCAATCTTCTCACCGCACTATTCCATTCGAGTACCCATATCATAACTACTAATACTTTGCATACTAACTACACATCATTGAAAATTCAACATTAAACCTATAACGATACAGTCGATATTAAAATCACATTTAGGAATCACTCTATTAATTGTGGGAATAAAAATACAGCGTAAGTCGCATTTTTGTTTTGCGATTATGTGACTTATGTAATAAGGTGTTAAGTTGTTGATTGGGTTGTTATCTGTTTATTATATGTTTTTAGGGTTCCGCACTCAAAGGGTAAAACGGTACCCTATTACTAAGACTCCGCTGTCCGTCCGTCTGTCTGTCTGTCTGTCCATCTATCACCAGGCTGTACCTCGTGAACCGTGATAGTTAGACAGTTGAAATTTTCATAGATGATGTATTTCTGTTGCCGCTATAACAACAACAAAGGTTAGCTGGGAGAGATCCCTTAAAGGGATAAGTTCGCCTTTGTACAAATATCTATTATTAAGTTTGTTCTGGGAGAGATCCCTTAAAGGGATAAGTTCGCCTTTGTACAAATATCTATTATTAAGTTTGTTTTCTACTATGTACTTGATTTTTGCTATAAAGTGTTTACTACTACTACTACTACTAAATACTAAAAAACAGAATAATATAAATATTTAATGGGCTCCCATACAAGAAATGTAATCATAATCATAATCATAATCATTTATTTGCATAATCAAATATATTACATTTACAAAGATGTTATTTGCAATACAGGGGTAGGGCATAGCAAAAATATGTTACAGACTAAATTTACATGTCAATTAGAATTAATATTCAAATTAAATTAAATACAAAAAGAAATTAAAAAAAAATGTCAAGGGTTGTCTCATAAATAATAAGATACAATTAAATTCAAATCAAAAATAAATGCATTAAACTTATTGAACTAAAACATGTTAAAAGATGAGAGAAAAGATAGGAAAAGACAAGATAACTAATTATTACTATAGAAATAAAAAATAATAAATCAATCATAAGTCTTAGTTTCATGCAACATGTTATAAATGTGATTTTTGTTTGCCGTTTTATATGGTTTTTATAGATAATAATGGTACGGAACCCTTGGCCGTTGGATTCGCACTTGGCCGGTTTTCATTATTGTATCATTGTCCTCAATTATATCTGCAATGGTTAGCACTAGAGCTTTAAGTATGTGAGTTTAATTATATAATTAGCCATAACGTGTTTATAGTGTGAGATAGTTTAGAAAATGACAGGCAGTCGCGGAAATGTGTCAGTTAAACGGCACCGCTTGTGGTTCAACTGGAGTTGCAAGCGTACTCACGCTACGATACCGCCATCAGGAAGGCAATATTTGGCAATATTTCCCGAAATAAAAAAGTGTCCCAAATTTTACTCATAAAATTTTCAATTTCAATAGGTACTCGTACATTATAGAAAATCCATTTTTATCAATAAGTCCGAAAGTGTAGACAATCAGGAAAATGACAGCCTCCGACGGTACCAGTAATGCCATCAGCATTGTTTTACAAAGAATCTCGTTATAAATAGCTATAACATGTCCATACATGAACCTTATAAAATATTTAATTCACAGCAATATTTCAAATTCGGCAATTTTTCCCAATGCTAACATTAAACCCAAAGCCATTCGGTAAAATAAATAAACATTTGGAAATAACCCACCAAATTCCATTATAAATACGAGTGTCGGGTTCACAGATAATCCTTATAAATGCTTGAACATTAACAGCAATACTTAAAAACTGGCTATATTTCCCGTTTAAAATAACTTTCTTGCACTAATCGTAAAACATGCGGAAATGTTTAATTTTATTGTATTCCATTTAGTTAAAACATATAGTAGGGAACAAAAACGACCTCTGGTGTTATCCGGAATGCCATCAGCTCATTAAAGCATTATTGTAGAACAAAGAGAGGGGTTATCATCATTTCGTCTAAAACGCAACTAGTACAAGCGATAACAGGTCTAAAACGCTGCTAGTCTAAAACGCATCTCGTCTAAACTGCAACTGGTCTAAGTAGCTACCAGTCTGGGTCGCTACAGGTCTAAGTAGCATCTAGCCCAGCAGACTCTCCTCTCCTAGTATAAACTACTTAGGTCAGTTGTGGCTTAGACCCTTTACAACTTAGACCGGCTAAGGCTTAGACCACGTACTCTTAGGCCAGTTGTGTTTTAGACCACTTACTGTTTAGACCAGTAGCGACGTAGACTGGTAGCTACTTAGACTAGTTGCAGTTTAGACGAGATGCGTTTTAGACTAGCAGCGTTTTAGACCTGTTACCGCTTGTATTAGTTGCGTTTTAGACGAAATGATGATAACCCCTCCGCCTTGCAGAAGACCACAGCCATAATAACATTATCTACTATATAAGTATGTAGTGGCGTTCCTGGAGGTGAGCTAGGTTGCACTGTGTTGAGAACGAGAGACCTCAATTTGTCCCTTCTGCTGTCAACACAGTGAATTCTCAAATTTCATAAAGGGTCGGCAACGCGTACGTGACTCCTTTGGAGTTGCGGGCGTCTATAGGCTGCGGTGGCCGCTTACCATCAGTTGGACCGTACGCTTGTTTGCCACCGGCATTATATAAAAAAATGTGGCTTATAAATGTTTATAAATATTTGAAACAAAAAATGTAAAAAATATGTTTGAAACATTCACAGCAATATTTCGTTGTTAGCGATATTTTCCAATTTTCTTTTCTGAAGGAAATCCATTTAATATTATATATTATTATTATTTAAGAGTTACACCCTTGTCGGTGCAGTTCCCTCCAGTCCGTTACTTATTTATTTATTTATTTCGTTGTTAAGTCATGTACATTTCAATTAAGGTGTAATTATACAATTAAAGTCAGACCATGACGCCCTGAAAGGGCACACAACTATAACTTAAAAACTAGTTACTAAAACAATACACATTTTCTAAAAATAAATAATATCATGAAATTTTATAAACTATCATCTTTTAAAAAACTCTTTACAGAGTAATAGGATCTGTCGATTAACTGTTTTTCTAGTTTGTTTTTAAATAGTGTATTTTGTGGTTCCTGTAACTTAACTTAACTCCTGCTCTTTGACTTCTCGATACGACACGACGTCTATCTTTGTCTTTCTCTGGTCCAAATAACTAATCCCCGGCCTTCCTCTTCCTCTCCTTCCCTCGATGCTCCCCTCCATTATCTTTTGAATTAAATCATCGTGTCATATCAAATAACCCATCATTTTCCCTCTTCGAGTTTCTATAACACAAGCCTTCTTGAGCTTACTGTGGGGCTAGTTCGATTTGTGTAAGATTGTCCTCTAATATTTATATATTTATTATTTATTGTATGTTGTATATGTCTCTTCTCCTCCACCCTTTCCAATACTTCCTCATTGGTGACTTTGTCTGTCCAGCTTACGTAAGTAGTTGGAAATGTATGAACAAATTTCATTTGTGCGACATTTCCTTGTCCTGTGTTTCCACAATTCATTTGTGGACCCTACGCTTGTTTGCCACTGGCGTTGTATAAAAAAAAATGTCGCTTATAAATGTTTATAAATATTTGAAACAAAAAATGTAAAAAATATGTTTGAAATATTCACAGCAATATATCAAACTTGGCAATATTTCCCTTTTTAAATGTAAAAAAAAGTAAAACTTATAATAATAATAAATGTTTTTTATTTCATCAATAACCAACATAGAGAGAATTGTACAGATAATCCTTAAGAACTAGGTAACAACAGGTGGTCTTAAAGAGGTTTCGGTAAAGAGCGGTCTCTTCCGGACAACCTGTGGGTAGCAGGACATCATACATTTTGACGACCGGTTTAGCCTAGTGGGTAGTGCACCTGCCTGTGAAGCTGACGGTCCTGGGTTCGCATCCCGGTCAGGGCAAATATTTGTGTGATGAACATGACCATGAATATTTGTTTCTGAGTTGTGGATGTTTTCTATGTATTTAAGTATTCATATCTATTAAATATATCGTCGTCTAGTACCCATAACACAAGCCTTCTTGAGCTTACTGTGGGGCTAGTTCGATTTGTGTAAGATTGTCCTCTAATATTTATTTATTTTATTTATTTATTTAAACATTCACAGCAAATATCAAACATGGCAATATTTCCCTTTTTAAAATGTAAAACAAAAGTAAAACTTACAATAATAATAAATGTTCTTTATTGCACCATCATTCAACATAGAGAGAATATTACAGAACTAGGTAACAACAGGCGGTCTTATCGCTAAAGAGCGATCTCTTCCAGACAACCTTTGGGTAGCAGGACTTCCCATACAAAATGCGATTTAATTCCATAAGCCTTCACTAATTATTATTTCAAAGCGAAATCCATTTGTTAACATAGATAAGTAGGAAATAAAAAACAGCCTCCGACGCTATCTGGCATGTCATCAGCATTGTTGTACGGTCACCTTGGATGGCGGCTGCTTGAAAAGCGTTTGTCAATAGACACATTCAATGGATTGTTTGACCCTTTTGCTATATTTCTCAGATATTTCAAGTAATTTTAACATGCCGCCAGCATCCTCGGTACAATCCCGCAAGGGCCTGTTTTAGATTTGAGGTTTAATATTATTGAAGTTCCGATCTATTACTACCGCTTGTAAATCAATAAATTATTATTTAATTTTTAATTTAAGCTTTTTTGAACCTGACTATGGCTTTATAGGCCGGGCCCAATAAAGCGATAGGAGCGAGCGGTTGGAGAGTAGCCTGGGGAAAATCCAGGGGGAAACCTCCAACACGACCACGCGTGTGGTTTGGAACACTGGAATACTCTAAGAGTTTGCGCTCCAAATAGAGGTATAGAGAGAAATAATCAGTTCCACAACCCAATGGACGTCCACTCAGAGCAAAGTTACTACGCAGAAAAAAAAAATTTTGGACAATCTTACACAAATCAACCTAGTACCAAACTAAGCTAAGCTTGTACTATGGGTACCAAGTGACGATATACATACTTATATAGATAAATAGATATTTAAATACATAGAAAACATCTAAGACTCAAGAACAAATATTCGTGTTCATCACACAAATACATGCCCTGATCGGGATTCGAACCCGGGACCTCCAGCTTCGAAGGCAGGGTCACTACCAACTAGGCTAAAGCGGTCGTCATTTAAGTTATGTATTGTTATTTAACAATTACCGCATTAAAGATATTTACATTTTAAAAAATTGTTATAGTTAAATAAAAAGTTGCTTTAGAGCTGCAGACCTAGCGAAATAGCTTTTTTTAAGTTCTAAAAACAGTGGGCAAATATACGAAAACTAACAAATCATCTAACAAAATTTCAAGAGAATCGGTTGAGAAATACGTCGTCCTGTAGCAGAACAGCTGTATAGACATGGCAAGCTGGTCAACACATGTGGGTTTAATATTTTATTCACCAAGCCCTGGCACACTGATGCGGTTTCCCCAGCAGTGTTGCCAGGGCCGTTGCGATGAAAGTTACATTTCTTTTCTTGAAAAGTTACATTTTTAATGCAAAAGTTACATTTTATATATTTTTCATAATTACTTATCAAAACATTCGATTCTAAGAAACGAGTCGCCATATACAGCTACAATTCGGCGAGTTCGGCGACAGAATTACGCCGAGCTGATGGGCGGTGTCTCAAATGTCATACAAAGTTGTAAGAGACGGACAGACAGAGTCGTACTATGTAGGTTATTCCGTCACTTTTTCTGTGTGGAAGCCTATAAATTGTGTCGCTTGATCCTAGTTAGATACAATTACCTTTATTCTTAAATACAGTCTCATTATCCGTAAAAGTTACATAAAATTCCTTTACAACAGGTTACTTAATACATGTTACGAAAAATGTAAGAAATGTAACCATCTGGCAACACTGTTCCCCAGTGCGACCGTGATATGCAAGTCTATAAAGTCCCGCTCGCACTGTGTAAACTGTAAACCGTGCGGAAACCACATCAGAATGCCAGGCGAGGCGACAGCGATAAACCTTCTGTGTAGACGCTGCGCTTGCGGCGTCCAACTCTGACACGACGCGTACACTTAGGCATTCCCACCGGCGGGGACGTCCACCGCGCGATCGCGACAACAGTGACACATATAGTCCCTATTCGTCCCGGTACCGCCGCACACCAGGTAGAGTCAGTCCGACCCAGGTCGGGCCTAGCTGAGTTTCTTGCTGGACTCTTCTCAGCTAGGCTAGGTTTAGTGAACCAGCGACAAAACTCCCAGTAGCTCGATTCCACTCACACCTCAGATTCGGTTGAAACCGCTCAACCAATCTCACTGGAGCGCAAACTCATAGAGTATTCCAGTGTTCCAAACCACACGCGTGGTCGTGCCGGAGGTTTTCCCCTGGATTTTCCCCAGGCTACTCTCCAACCGCGCACTCCTATCGCTTTATTGGGCCCGGCCTATAAAGCCACAGTCAGGTTCAAAAAAAAAAAAATCTGTGTAGACAAATGCACATGTTTTTCACAGTAGGTTTTTGCGATTATAATTAAGAAATGAAATAAATAAATGAACTTTATTCTGCAAGTAGGCCGCAAAGACACTTTTACAAGTCAAACACTAATGTGATATTGTCTTCTTGGCAATATTTCCGCTGGCATTATTGCGAATTAGAAAGAGGAGGGTGGATTTTTAGGGTTTCGTAGCCAAAATGGCAAAAACGGAACACTTATAGTTTCATGTCTGACCGCCCGTCCGTCCGTCCGTATGTCACAGCCGATTTACTCGGAGACTATAAGCACTACAATTATGAAATTTGGTAGGAAGGTGTAGTCTATGAACCGCTACATAACAGTGTTAAAAAATTGCAAAAAATTGAATTGGGGGAGCACTCCGTACATGTAACCGGAGTGTGGAAAATTATTTTTTCAATGTACAATTGTGTGGGGGGTATTTATGGATAGGACTTTAAAAATGGTATACCTAGAGGTTTTTAAAAAAGTTTTCACTAACACTAACGGTTTTTGCGTAATCTCTGAAAACATGAAAACGAATTAGTTCCTTTAATGTAGCAGTAGTAATAATGATTATGTTATTTAATGAAATTGAATGTAAACAATATTATTATGCCAAATTGACTTGTAAAATGTATTTATACTTTTACCAATAAAATTATCTGAATCTGAATCATGCGCAAACAAAAGGACGTAAGTGCCGTGAGATCCCTATGAAGATACGAACTTTCTAGATTCAATGTATTGGATAGTGGTTTTAACTGTGAACTAGTAAGTGTTGGTACGGAACCCTTCATTGTGCGTGATACGATACTCACTTGGCCGGTTTTTAAACCAACAATTCATTCAGTTCTCATCAGTTGATATGATTACGCATTATGCTTAAAATCAGGTCAGCGGCAAGGCTGCTCCACTTTAGATGACGTGATGGTTGCTAATGATGGGTGATGACGTTTGTTTTTATGCAAATAGAGTAACCTTGACACCATCACCTTCATTTAATTCTCAATAGTTGAAGCAGCCTTTATTTCGAACGCAAACTCTGAGTATTCCAGTGTTCCAAACCACACGCGTGGTCTTGTCGGAGGTTTTTTCCTGGATTTTCCCCAGGCTACTCTCCAACCGCGCACTCCTATCGCTTAATTGGGCCCGGCCTATAAAGCCACAGTCAGGTTCAAAAAAAGCAGCCTCTATTCTTATGACGTCAAGTTAAATTAAAAATTAAATAACGCTAGGAGGATGATGACATTTAGAACAAAATATTTTTGTGTTACACTACTTGTGCAAGACCAGCGAACGGAAAATATATAGTTCGCTGTGCAAGACGCTATCACTGCCAAACATGATCCAATCCATCCATGATGTAATCGTTTAATCTTATAATATACCCTTTTGTAATAAGTATTTGACAGACACGTATCCAGACTTTTGGTTCGGGGGGGGGGGGGGGGGACAAACATTGAAACAACCATGTCTGTGTAAAAATCGTTGTAATCACTGTACTATAAAAATGGCTATAAACGTTTTCGGGGAGGATAAATCCCAACTATCCCCCCCTCTGGATACGTGCCTGGTATTTGATTCACGACAGATTTAAATTTTGAATCCGTAAGTTCAGTAATGTGTCTTGGAATTTTATACAATTTCCCAAGAACGACATTTTCGCCTTTATAGCCTAAATAAAAAGTTATTTTGATTTTCCCAATGTTTCTGGTAGTTATTAATTTATCAGTGTTCATTGAAAATTAGAATTAATTCTTCCTAACACACGTAACTATTTCAAATCATGTTCGGTTCCCAAATCTTTCAACCAGTACACTCTTAAAATGCCTTAGGGACGCAAACAGCGACATCTACCAAAAAGACTCAGCTCGCTCGCCTTACATTTAACAATGTTCACATATTTATGAACTTCTTTCAGACTGGACCCGTCCTTCCGCGGCAAGGGTCTCTGCGAGCTGATGACGAAGCCCATCGAAGCCTTCGACCTGAGGCGGGACTTCGTTGACGACAAGGACTACGATTTTTATGAGATCGACAGGAACAGTTTGGAGCCGAACTGCCCCGAGTCTCTTAGAGGACCAGGTAATTATTTTGCCTTTACATGTACCGTATCATGAGAAGGACGGGAGTCACGCAAAAGAGCAAGGCCTAACCTTTTTTTATTCAGGGGACATAGATTATGGAATCCACTCAGCCCGGGAGAAGCAGAGTGATGTCCAACTCAAACGAACTAAAACCCCTGGGGAGTTCCACCGGTCGCTTTTTCGAGAGTCCTCGGAACGACCTTTATCCACCACCAGAACTCTATTAGGGTTGCTCTGTCGGCACCCTAAAACAACATGGGGGGCCTTTCAAAGAAGGCCTAACATAACCTTATTGCGCTGCAAAAAGCGACTGGCAACTGAACTTCTATGGGGGGAAACTAGACCTTATTGATTTTAGACTGGTGTCCTTCCGAAAACCTACTATCAGTATCTCTTACATATGTTTTTCTCAATTAATAAAAAAATAAAAACGGACTCAAAAAAACAATAAAAAGAAAAAAAATGTCTAACTTCCAATAGGTAAATATGAAAGACTACTCTTCTTATTCAACAATCTAGATATTGCAATTTTTGAAGTCAGTGCCATCGCAATAATGCCTGAAGTTGACGTAATGGCACCGACTACAAAAATGATAATACCTACCTTCCATTTTTCAATAAGAATCGTAACCTCATATTATTAGAAGTTTGTCATTTTTTTTTGCTTTTCAGTGTTTTTTATCGGTTTTTTTTTATTTATTTCACACTTTTTAGTGAACCACAGTGCATGAACGACAATTCCAATAAGCTTACACACGGCTAAGCTACACTGTTTTGTTATGGAATTCCGTTGCCTATCTTCCAGTTTTGATTACATCAGGACCGTTTAAATTGGTTTTGGATCACCATCCGTGGTCTTCATCAGTTATCATTCACCAAATGCTATTTTCTGAATGCAAATTCTCGATTTATCACCTAAAATACTAAATTCTCCATGTTTCCCTTAAATTTTAGAGGAGGTCTATCCATTCCTCATGTATCCCATCATCAGAACTAGATTCTGGTAACAATGGGACCAACCTTAAAGCTATGCTTATTATGCTTTCAAACAAAGAAATAATTTTCAAATCTGTCCATAAATGGCTGAGTAATCGCGTAACAACCGTACAAAAAAGAAAAACAGTCGATGATTTCTTTTTTTACCTGACTTTATAGGCCGGGCCCAATAAAGCGATAGGAGTGCGCGGTTGGAGAGTGGCCTGGGGAAAATCCAGGGGAAAACCTCCAGCACGACCACGCGTGTGGTTTAGAACACTGGAATACTCTAAGAGTTTGCGCTCCAGTGAGATTGGTTGAGCGGTTTCAACCGAATCTGAGGTGAGAGTGGAATCAAGCAACTGGGAGTATTGGAATCGAGCTACTGTAATTTTTATCGCTGATTCACTAAAATAAAATAAAATAAAATTAAACTGTCTCAAAGCACTGACAGTCATTGACCCGTAACTCATATTTGCCATAATCAAGCTCAGGTATTGCAAAATAGTCACCATATTGTTCCAATTAAATATTAACCCGAGTAGCGCAACCACAAAGTGACATTTGACATTTCGGAGACCTCACGCTACACTAGCGCCTCTAGCGGCGAATTCATACGCCCACATTACCTTTACTAAGACCTTTTTGTTCATATGAAAACGTTAATTTCCAGGTCTCCTCCACTCTGGCTACCTTTCCTCCAAGCCCTCACAGCCAGCAGCCAGCTGGGCTCCAGGCGACTGGGACCGGCTGGACTTCCACGGTTCCAGGCACCAAGACCAGTTCTACGATGATAGGAAACCAGGGAGGAGATATGAGGATCATATCTTTGTGCCGTATCAGATCGGTGAGTTGGATAAGCATTGTCTGTACTCCGAACTTCGAATGGTGCCGTCCCTTTCACTCCCGTGCTATTCACTATATGAGTGAGAGGGACCGCACGATATGAAGTTCGGATTTCGAAGTTCGGAATAGCCCCTCTGGTTATCCGCCTCAGGCATTCGAAATCTGGGAAATGGGGTGAATCAAAACAGAAGATACTTAGGGTGGGTTGCACCAAACCGTCTGTAATCGTAAGCGATGTTTGCTAAAATCTGATTGTATGGAAAGGTTGACAAGTTTCTATGGGATGACAGCTGCCGGCGCCATATTTGACGATGACCGACCTGTGATCGTATGTTGGCGCAACCGACCCTAAGATTCTACATACAATAATTGTAATTTATTCCTTAGAAACTATAATAGTCTTCGGTTTCCGCGAGTTTTACTCAATAAATAAATATTTCGTTGGTTTAAACATGGCTCTGGCGAATTATGGGCTAGCATTTCAGAAAGATACTATAGATGCTTATCTAGTTAAACTACCTACGTAGCTAAAATCACTCGTGTATTTTTACGAGCTAACATGGCAAAAGTTACGTTACAAGCCATCGAAAAGCTAATCCAAAAAGCCCAGAGGGAAGGAAAAATTGCCGAAATTCAGTTTAAACTCGACGCGATTCTAGTTAATTTAGAACTGTACCTCTAGTATAAGTTTTTCGAAACAAAACACAAACGGATGCGTTTGCGTTTAGTCCCAATTCGTATGTGAATAATTACCATAGTCTAGGGCAACTGAGGCACTGTTCGCGTTGCCATAATAATTATAAATTGAGATTAAACTCAAACGTGTTCGTTAGTGTTTTGTTTCGAAAAAACTTATACCAGAGTTACTGGCAAATACACTAAATAAAATAGATAACGGAAATAACGACTTTTTTTAACCTGACTGTGGCTTTATAGGCCGGGCCCAATAAAGCGATAGAAGTGCGCGGTCGGAGAGTAGCCTGGGGAAGATCCAACCTCCGACACGACCACGCATGTGTTTTGGAACGCTGGAACACTAAGAGTTTGCGCTCCAGTGAGATTGGTTGAGCGGTTTCAACCGAATCTGAGGTGTGAGTGGAATCAAGCAACTGGGAGTATTGGAATCGAGCTACTGGGACTTTTGTGAGTTTGAAGAGTCCAGCAAGAAACTTAGCTAGGCCCAGAAACTCAGCTAGGCTATTCTTCGACTTCGTGCACTGCTGCATGATTGCACTGCTCAAAAATGATCGCTCAACAAGCGTTTTCTACTCCAGGCGTAGGTCGCAGCAACGACGACGAGACCTGGGGCCAATATGGCGGCAACTACGGCGGTGATGCATATTACAAGAACAAAAACGATTACCACAAGTCCATCAACCACTGGCGACTCTCCAGCGACGTCGATCTTGACCAGGGAGTCAGACCTTGGGGATTTAAGACAGACTTCAACTACAACGACTTGAGGAGGGATGGTGATGATGAGATCCATCCGTATGCCTATGGATCTTGGAAAAAAGGGTGGTGGAACAGTTCCGAGTCACCTGGGTTTAGGGGTCTGGATTATGGGGAGTCGAATTTCTATAAGCCGTTGAGGCATTATGGACCTCCTAAGAAGAAAGGTAATAATTCATACTAATATTATAAATGCGAAATTGTATCTGTTTATGTGACTTTCTGTCTGTTTTTCTGTCTGTCTGTATGTTACCTCTTCAGGCTTAAACCGCTGAACTGATTTAGATGAAATTTGGTATGGAGTTAGTTTGGGTCCCGAGGAAGGACATAGGCTTGTTTTTATCCCGGAAATCAATACTTAAGGGGGCGGAAGTTTGTATGGAAGAGCGATGACTGGGTAAACGCCTGATATAAAAAAATGCAATATAATTCCATCTCGATGAACGAATTCTATGCAGACGAAGTCGTGGGTAAAAGCTAAATCTTGTAAACTTAATATAAATCTTGTATTGATGGTTTTTGTTTTAAGTAGATAATTAAAAAGGTTGCAACTTTATATAAAATTGTTGTTGCTGGACTGTCTGGAGTGGCCTTTACATGTTATTATGTTTAAAAAAGTTACAAATAGCGCGTTCGGATTTCAAATATTCTTTGCACTCTTGTGGATAAAATACAGTTTTGCTATCTGTTTTTAAAGAATAAAACGACCGGCCGGTTGACGACCGGTTTAGCCTAGTGGATAGTGCACCTGCCTGTGAAGCTGACGGTCCTGGGTTCGAATCCCGGTCAGGGCAAATATTTGTGTGAAGAGCATGAATATTTGTTTCTGAGTCTTGGATGTTTTCCATGTATTTAAGTATTTATGTCTATTAAATATATCGTCGTCTAGTACCCATAACACAAGCCTTCTTGAGCTTACTGTGGGGCTAGTTCGATTTGTGTAAGATTGTCCTCTAATATTTATTTATTTATTTTTATTATCTATCTATCTATACTAGGATGTTGATGCTGTTTGTCCAGGTGAAGGCTGCACGTCAGAGCGTCGCCCCGGCATGTCGCTCAGCACCGGCTCCATCAGAAGATCGCTCCTCGCCCACAATGTGCTGGAGTGCGAGGCCGCCTGCTTCGACGAACGGGAGTTCAAATGTGTCTCATACAGTTACCGGTGCGCATTGATCTTTTTACTTACCACCACCGATAAGAAATTCAAACACCAAAGCAACATTTAAAAACAGTCTCAAGAAACTCTTGATTAATAAGCAAATGTTCCAACACAAGCAGTCATAAGTACACTCAGATAGGCACGATTGTACATGCTCATACACACACACACACTCCACACACACATACACAAGCACACTCACATTCATACAAACGCGCGTACACACGCCCAGATGAAGTTGTTACTCACACACTTACTAATTTATTAACATTTTTTGTTATAGTGTAATAGTAATTTTATTGTCAAGTTCTTAGGCTAAACTAAACGTTTGTAAACCATGTTTGTACCATCAAATACTACCCTGGTGACCACAGGCGTCACTGAAAATCAGCGTCACGATGTAAAACCACGGTTTGCTTCGCGACATCAAGCTGAGTGACGACCTTTTTAGCATCTATAGCTCTATATAATATATTTTTGTTTGTATTTCTTTAAATTGCTAAATAAACTTATTTTCTTTTTTTTCTTTCTTTCTTTCTTTTTAAAGATCCTTATCAGTTAAAAAACGCTCATCTATTTACGCCATTTTCTGTTTGAATTTACACGCATCTTGAAGTTTTCTCAATTTTACTATCTAGAAGAACTATTGCGACCTTATGACATAAACTTAAAATATATTTTTTAGTTTCCTCATTAAGAAATATCGTTTCAAACATCAGTCCAAAACAGCCATTTTCAAACTAAAAACTTTTCCGACCACCTTTAAAAAAAGTTTGGCCACCCCTGTTTTAGAAGCATTGAAACTTAAAACAGTAAATTGTATTACAAGGGAGTAACATGCAATATGCAATTGATCGAGGGTTTGCGTATTGAATTTCGAACGAAGCGTGGGATTCCAGAATCGAATCCCGAGCGTAGCGAGATGTTCTAACATGGAATCCTGAGCCCAGTAAGACATTCAAACCGCCAAGTGGTGATCACGTATTGGGGATCATTGGGGATATATTTTATATCAGAAGATACGAAAAAAAAATTCTTCAGCACTTTGAAATATGTTTTGTGAGCGCTCGTGGCCCAGCGGCGCCCGCGTACCGCGTGCGGTATGCGAGGTTAAGCAACGTCGGCCTAGGTCAGTTATTGGATGGGTGGCCGCTTTGAGTGGTTATTAACTGAGCGCTCTCGTGCTTTGGAAGTCACGTTAAGCCGTTGATCCCAGCTGCAGTCTATGATAGCAGTCGTTAAGCCAATTTAGAGGCCTTCGGGCGGCTTGAGAACTTCTAACAGTCAAGTTGCCCACTCACTTTACAAGCCCAATTCCAATAAGGTCTGGTTTCCCCTCGGGTTGGAAAGTCAGAGATGGCAGTCGCTTCCGTAAAAAATAGTGGCTACGCCAAATCTTGGGATTAGGTAGCGGGCATCCTTCAGGATGCAACTGTACGGGGAAAACGCTAGGATGATGATGATAATGAGTGTTTTTAATTATTATTATTGTGAAGCACAACAGGGGGCTAGGATGATCCTAATAATATTATAAACGTGATAGTTTGTGCAGATGGATGTACGTTCCGCTTAATCTCAAAAACTACTGAACGGATCTCTATGAAACTTTCCAGTATTGTAGCTTAGACATCAGAATAGGACATAGGCTACCTTTTATCCGCGGGTAACACCGCAGGGCGCTGCTAGTAATATTATAAACGTGAAAGTTTGTGCGGATGGATGTACGTTCCGCTTAATCTCAAAAACTACTGAACGGATCTCTATGAAACTTTCCAGTATTGTAGCTTAGACATCAGAATAGGACATAGGCTACCTTTTATCCGCGGGTAACACCGCAGGGCGCTGCTAGTAATATTATAAACGTGAAAGTTTGTGCGGATGGATGTACGTTCCACTTAATCTCAAAAACTACTGAACGGATCTCTATGAAACTTTCCAGTATTGTAGCTTAGACATCAGAATAGGACATAGGCTACCTTTTATCCGCGGGTAACACCGCAGGGCGCTGCTAGTAATATTATAAACGTGAAAGTTTGTGCGGATGGATGTGCGTTCCGCTTAATCTCAAAAACTACTGAACGGATCTCTATGAAACTTTCCAGTATTGTAGCTTAGACATCAGAATAGGACATAGGCTACCTTTTATCCGCGGGTAACACCGCAGGGCGCTGCTAGTAATATTATAAACGTGAAAGTTTGTGCGGATGGATGTACGTTCCGCTTAATCTCAAAAACTACTGAACGGATCTCTATGAAACTTTCCAGTATTGTAGCTTAGACATCAGAATAGGACATATGCTACCTTTTATCCGCGGGTAACACCGCAGGGCGCTGCTAGTAATATTATAAACGTGAAAGTTTGTGCGGATGGATGTACGTTCCGCTTAATCTCAAAAACTACTGAACGGATATCTATGAAACTTTCCAGTATTGTAGCTTAGACATCAGAATAGGACATAAGCTACCTTTTATCCGCGGTTAACACCGCAGGGCGCTGCTAGTAATATTATAAACGTGAAAGTTTGTGCGGATGGATGTGCGTTCCGCTTAATCTCAAAAACTACTGAACGGATCTCTATGAAACTTTCCAGTATTGTAGCTTAGACATCAGAATAGGACATAGGCTACCTTTTATCCGCGGGTAACACCGCAGGGCGCTGCTAGTAATATTATAAACGTGAAAGTTTGTGCGGATGGATGTACGTTCCGCTTAATCTCAAAAACTACTGAACGGATCTCTATGAAACTTTCCAGTATTGTAGCTTAGACATCAGAATAGGACATAGGCTACCTTTTATCCGCGCGTAACACCGCAGGGCGCTGCTAGTAATATTATAAACGTGAAAGTTTGTGCGGATGGATGTGCGTTCCGCTTAATCTCAAAAACTACTGAACGGATCTCTATGAAACTTTCCAGTATTGTAGCTTAGACATCAGAATAGGACATAGGCTACCTTTTATCCGCGGGTAACACCGCAGCGCGCTGCTAGTAATATATAATATAGATAGATAGATATCCTTGGGCAATCTTACACAAATCAACCTAGCCCCAAACTAAGCAAAGCTTGTACTATGGGTACCAAGTGACGATATACATACTTATATAGATAAATAGATACTTAAATACATAGAAAACATCCAAGACTCAAGAACAAATATTCGTGTTCATCACACAAATACATGCCCTGACCGGGATTCGAACCCGGGACCTCCACTTTCGATGGCAGGGTCACTACCAACTAGGCTAAAGCGGTCGTCAAAATATAATATGTTTTGTGCAGGTACTCGAATTCCCACGGCGCGGACAACTGCTTCCTCAGCGAGCGGCCTTACCGAGGACTGGAATTAGCCACCGATAGTGGATCAGACGTGTACGCCATGCCACAAGACTGCGCTGTGTCACATAGACCCTGGGTTGAGAGTGGTAAGGTTCAATTTTGATTGTGATCTTTAACGCCATGCCACAAGACTGCGCTGTGTCACATATACCCTGGGTTGAGAGTGGTAAGGTTCAATTTTGATTATAACATTTAACGCCATGCCGCAAGACTGCGCTGTGTCACATAGACCCTGGGTTTAGAATGGTAAGGTTCAATTTTGATTATAACATTTAACGCCATGCCGCAAGACTGCGCTGTGTCACATAGACCCTGGGTTTAGAGTGGTAAGGTTCAATTTTGATTATAACATTTAACGCCATGCCGCAAGACTGCGCTGTGTCACATAGACCCTGGGTTTAGAGTGGTAAGGTTCAATTTTGATTATAACATTTAACGCCATGCCGCAAGACTGCGCTGTGTCACATAGACCCTGGGTTTAGAGTGGTAAGGTTCAATTTTGATTGTGATTTTTAACGCCATGTCACAAGACTGCGCTATATCACATAGACCCTGGGTTGAGAGTGGTAAGCTTTAATTTTGATTGTAATATTTAACGCCATGCCACAAGACTGCGCTGTGTCACATACACCCTGGGTTGAGAGTGGTAAGGTTCAATTTTGATTGTGATCTTTAACGCCATGCCACAAGACTGCGCTGTGTCACATAGACCCTGGGTTGAGAGTGGTAAGGTTTAATTTTGATTGTAATATTTAGCGCCATGCCACAAGACTGCGCTGTGTCACATAGACCCTGGGTTGAGAGTGGTAAGGTTTAATTTTGATTGTAACATTTAACGCCATGCCGCAAGACTGCGCTGTGTCACATATACCCTGGGTTGAGAGTGGTAAGGTTTAATTTTGATTGTAATATTTACCGCTATGCCACAAGACTGCGCTGTGTCACATAGACCCTGGGTTAAGAGTGGTAGGGTTTAATTTTGATTGTAATATTTAACGCCATGCCACAAGACTGCGCTGTGTCACATAGATCCTGGGTTGAGAGTGGTAAGGATAAATTTTTATTGTGATCTTTATAGAGAAAAAAGTAAGTAGGGTTGTCGGCAATGAGGGTATCTTGATCAAATTTGTGCTAAACTGAAAAAGGGCCCGGTCTGGAGTACCTTGGCACCGATTTAGGCCAAGTTTTTTATATTTATTACTTTATCCATGTAAACTCCCACAAGGGACGATGGCAAGCGCCCTGACGGGGTAACTTTGGTGCCGTGGAAACTGGGTAGAACCCTAGTGTGGGATGCAACGTGCGTCGATACGTTCGCTCTGTCCCACATTCAGGCAACCCGTTCCCTGGCCGGCGGCGGCTGACCAGGCCCAAATACTCAAGCGCCGCAAATACTCCTCTCTAGTGGAGAGCTACGAGTTTGCGGCGCTTGCAGTGGAAACCATGGGACCCTGGTCAGCCGGCATGAAAACCTTCATGAAGGCCTTATCGTCACGGCTGGTCTACGCCTCAGGGGACCCCAGAGCTGAATTCCATATTATAAACATTTGTCTAAGAAACATGGTTACTGTTGTCTCCTCGCTGACGGGACAAAATAACAACAAGAAAAAGTTGATTGACCCATCTATTTATCTATATAAGTATGTATATCGTCACTTGGTACCCATAATGCAAGCTTTGCTTAGTTTGGGACTAGGTTGATTTGTGTAAGATTGTCCAAAAATATATTTTTTTATTTATTTTATTATTTACAGAATGCTTCTGGCACGTCCGTTCCGGAGTATCAGTATCGGAAGCCATCGCAAGAGCGGCCATCACAGTAGCCGGTCTCGGCGCCTGCGAGGCGGAGTGTATCAGAGCCCAGGGCTTCTTCTGTAGAGTATTCAGCTTCAGGTAAGCCTGGAGTATACCAACTCAAACGTAACATACAAGAATCAAAATCAAAACAAAATCAATACATTTTCACCTCACTAGCTCGGAAAGCCCTTTTTTATTCTTTAAAAACAGATAGCAAAACTGCATTTTATCCACAAGAGTGCAAAGAATATTTGAAATCCGAACGCGCTATTTGTAACTTTTTTAAACATAATAACATGTAAAGGCCAGGCCAGACAGTCCAGCAACAATAATTTTATATTGTGCTGTTGTGTTAAAAAACTAGTACCTACGCCAAATCTCGGGATTAGGTAGTGGACAACTATATTTAGGACACAACTGTCAACGTTAGGACGAGGAGGAGGAAAAAAAAATTCCTCGCTCTAGTGAGGTAAAAAGATTTGTGTTATACACGGCTGCAAAGTTATTTTACGTCTCGTGTGTTGCAACACTCGCTACGCTCAGGATTATATTTTTGAACCACTCGCTTCGCTCAGGATTCTATTTTCGAACCACTCGCTTCGCTCGCGGTTCAACCATAGAATCCATTCGCTAGCTCATGGTTCAATCCTAGAATCCATTCGCTAGCTCGTGTTTCAATTCCACACTCGCGGTTAAAATACAACTTTGCACCCTTGTATAACAAATAACTATTATTCTGCAAATAGGCCTCAAGGGCACTTTTACAAGTCAAAATCTATCTAAGAACATCAAATAAAAATAATACAATAATCAAAGTATCATTAATTAAATGTAGTGTTACATGTCAAAAATAAGACTAAGAAACTAATAACAATCGAGATTTGTTAGAGATGTATAAGGTCTATAATTGTCAAGATATAAGGTAATAAAGTAGGTACACTAATCATAATAAAATATTTTGAGCTATATCTATAACACGGCAACATGAAAATAATAAAATCGAATAAATAAATATCCTCAGAGATGTATAAGGCCTCTGAGCATAAGTCTAAAAATATTTTTTTCTAAAGTTCAGTCTAAAGAATGACAAACAATACAAATAAGAACGGCATAGGCCGTGTACCGAATTGGTACTACCAGCACAGCATAATGCTGGCTATGCACATACATACAGCCATAAATAGAAATAGTATTTTATGCAATCATTATATAATGTATGCTTCCGACACTTAAAAACTAAAGTCGCTATATATTTCCCTTGAATTTTTGAGGATTTCCCTCAATTCTTCATAGATCCCATCATCAAAACTAGATTCTGGTAACAATGAAACCAACCCTGAAGCATATGCTTTCAAACAAAGAAGAAATTTTTCCAAGTCGGTTAATTAAAGACAGAGTTTTGAGGTAACACACATTAAAAAAAAAGAACATGCAACCGAATTGAGAAAAAAGGAGGAGGTTTTTTGAAGTTAAAAGACATGCTAATAAAATTTAATTCATATTCATCATATAGGTACTCACCTTCCAGATTCTCAGCGCCGACAATAGGGGAGGACCTCCCCAACTGCATACTAACCTCTTCACCCCCCACGTCCCTCTCAGCTGGGAGGGGGCTGCGCCCCTCTAAAGGCCACGAGCTCTACGCCAGAGGGAACTATGGAAGAGGCTGTGAGCCGGCGCTGTTTGACAATACTGTTGTTAATGAGCCTAAGAAAGGTAAGTTTTTTAAACAGCGGGGCTAGCACAACTGCCGCTGCGACTCAACGCGAGTAGAGAAAAATCCACCATCCTCTTTCTAATTCGCACAGTTCGAGTGAGACAGGAATCGCTGAGTCGCGCTAGATACGACTTGCCAGCAAGTTATGCTAGCCCACCTGACCGTGGCTTTACATACCGGGCCCAACAAAGCGATAGGAGTGCGCGGTTGGAGAGTGACCTGGGGACGATCCAGGGGAAAACCTCTGACACGACCACGCGGGCGGTTTAAACACTGCAACACTCTAAGGGTGGGTACCAAGCCATCTGTAATCGTAAGCGGTGTTCGTTAAAATCTGATTGTATGGAAAGTTTGACAAGTTTCTATGGGATGACAGCTGCCGGCGCCATATTTGACGATGACCGGCCTGTGATCGTATATTGGTGCAACTGACTTTAAGAGTTTGCGCTCCAGTGAGATCGGTTGAGCGGTTTCAACAGAATCTGAGGTGTAAGTGGAATCGAACTACTGGGAATTTTGTCGCTGATTCACTAAACCTAGCCTAGCTGAGAAGAGACCAGCAAGAAACTCAGCTAGGCCCGACCTGGGTCGGACTATACAAATACAAATACAAACATTTATTCTGCAAATAGGCCACAAGGGCACTTTTACATGTCAAAATATTAATTTACAATTTAAGAAAGTCTGACTATAATAAGTAATACATTTTTCATGTCAAAATATTAATTTACAGTTCAAGAAGGAATAATAATTTCGAGTTTACAATTATAACAAAATTAATGTCACACAGTGAAGATAAACTTGCAAAGTTATCTATTACAAATATTACAACATCAGTAAAGTTAGAGATGTATAAGGTCTCACTGACTCTACCCGGTGTGCAGCGGTACCGGGACGAATAGTGACTATATGTGTCAGTATTGTCGCGATCGCGCGGTGGACGTCCCCGCCAAATCATATCGCTCACGTAAAGCCTCACCAAACCTCTGTTTCAGAATGCTACCTACAATACGACAACGCCGCTAAACTGATAGGGTCGGCCATCAAGGGCCACGCTAGAGTCAGGGACGAACAGTCATGCGGGATGGCGTGTACTGATGCTCCGTTTAGGTGCCTCAGCTTTTCGTTCAAGTGAGTTAATATTTATTAATTAACGGCTGTTAAAATATTTTTCAATTTATTAATTAGACGATAAAAATATGTAATTCCATGCATTTGTTGAAATGGTATTCTTGGCATTATAATTCATAACATACTTGTCCCACTTGTATTATATATTTAATCGACATAATTTAATTACCTATCCGATACATACTAATAATAATCAATTAATGTGTAATACTTGTTATGCTTTATGTGAATATGACAATTATTGTAACATGATAAACGGGTCACTCACGTCATTAAAGTCGAGTATCGCTCGGCATATTTCGGACTAATATGCCGTCGCGGCTGGTTATCGTGATTAAGGGCCACGTATTGGTCCTTAAAGACGTGTCCGGTTTAACCCGTTTACTATGTTTTAATATGTCAGAAACTCACAGGTGTTTTATATATGATACCTTTATCATGTTTTAAATTTATTGCAGGTAGTAGAATTTGAGCGGAAAATAGAAGAGTTTTTATATTGAAAATTGTGGATTTGGAGTGAAGTTAAAAAAGATAGATTCTTAATTTAAAAAAAAACACGTAAATGATATTAGTCTACTATATTCCTGTACAAGATACTTAGTAACGAAGACAAAATGTCAAGATACATGCCACATCACACAGAACATCCTAAATAGTTGAGAATTTTTAACTGTATTATCAGTGAAATGTATCACCCTGAAGTAAATAGATTAGGTTTTATTTAATAATTATACCAAAACGTGAGAGGTCATGTAGCGCGAATTAACAAAGTTCCTTTATACCTTCGGGTACACAAATATATAACAAAAACACTCAAGACAATTGTATTTTTAGCAACAACGCCCCTCCCGGTGTGGACAACTGCTTGCTCTCCGAAATACGGCTGTTCGACCTGCAGAAGGGCGTGGACTACGAACACTCGACGGACGACTGGTTGTTCGCGTTTGACCTGTTCAACGGGCAGTGCTGGAGGAAGGTCCATGGGAAGGATTTTGAGTAAGCTTCCCTCATTTGAAAAAAAAGAGATATGTCTAGTGTTTTAGTCGATAGCGCAAAAAGAACGGTGTCTCCATTACGATGTCTCAGTCATTCTGATTTTGAAAGACATGAAACACAATGTGTAATATACCGAGGCCAGATATAGATTCACTTGTTTGATTGAAAGAAATAAATAAATAGAAAACCATTTATTCGTGGCACTGGAGTTAAACAAACACAGTAACAGTAAAAAAGTGTAAAAACAAAAAGAAAACACTCAAAAATGCCACGAAATAAATGGATTGGATGGCTAATTGGGGCAAGGGACTTTCAATATTTGTTCTATACAACAGAACATTTGATTTTGAACACAGCAATTGACAAGAACTTTTTTCCCATAAAAAAATGTTCATGCGATTCTTTAATCTGTTTGAGCCAACTCAACTAATTGTTGATAATTTCAGCGACCACGTGGGGGAAGTGCCCCGACCGTTATTACCGCCCGTGGTGCCGTACCCCGCTCCAGACAGACCGGACGAGCCGAGTGGACCGAGCTACTTGCCTGAACCTGAAGGTAGCATTCAAATCATCCTGTACCTTGTTTTTTTTAAATTATAAATTAGGTAATCAAAGTAGCAGTGGTCATAAACACATGCACATTGAATTCGCATTATTCACCAGGGGCGCTACCGCGAACAGCAAACGGAGTTTTCCCTCTCTGTCGGACTTGCAAGTTTGCATACAAGTGAGACAGAGAGGGAAAACTTCGTTTGTGGTTCACGGTAGCCCCTTCGGACTCGAAAACCGGTTTCGTCTTCATACAATTAACCGGTTAAAAATTTCGGTTAATTGCGTTTCACGATATTATTTTGTACTTTAAATCATTTATTTCATAGATAAAGATTAACAAAAACAAATCTTTAAATAGAAATCGAGATAGGACCAATACTTTAGGGGATATGAAAATATTTATTGGTAACATTCGTTACAGGTCATACAAAAACATTTTTCATACAAAAAATTGTTTTGAACATTACTACATTTTGTAGGTATATAGTAAAACAAATTATAAATTACTTACTAATCATTGTAATACATTATTTCATGTCATTGGAAAAATATTCGTCTATGCCATAAAATGTTGATTTTACAAGCCATTTTTAAATCTTTTTTTAAAATTATGATATTTCAAAAATAGTAAAAACCGGTTCCAAGCCCTGTTATTCACACGAAAGATCAGAATAAGTGATAGTTACTATGAAAAATTACTTTTTATAAACCCGAACTGTGGCGCTAACGCGAACAGCAAACGAAGTTTTTGTTAGGTTTTAATGTGCATATTGCTAGTTGCTGGCTATGTGGCTGTCTAGTTTAGATTTAAAATACAGAAGAAAGAAACTTTGGAATAGTTGTCTGATTTGACACTGTAATTTTTGTATTGACAAAAATGTTCTGAATAAAACTCTATTATGAAACTTTAATTCTTATATCATTTTAATATACAATACAAGCTTGCAAGCGTGTTCTGCAGCCAGTCACGCTCACATTGGTTATGGGCCCAGACCCAGAGATATAAAATAGTAGAAGAGCTTGTGTCCCAGGTGAGATAATTTAAGGTACTGCGTACGGCTGACTAAGAGGAAAAGGAACACGATGAGTACAGTTAAAATAGAACCGCTAACGCAAGAAAATTATGAAACGTGGAAGATTCAGGCTGAAGCAGTCCTTGTGAAAAATGATGCATGGTGCTACGTGGATGGGAGTAACGAGCGGCCTGCCGAGCCGGAAGAAGCAAAAAGGTGGGATATTGGAGACGCAAAAGCTAAGTCAGACCTCATTCTTGCTATCAGTCCAAGTGAATTGCGCCACTTACGTGAGTGCAAGTCATCGAAGGATGTGTGGTTAAAACTTGAAAGCGTGCATGCATCAAAGGGACCCGCTAAAAAGGCTACGTTATTGAAGGAACTTCTGCTCCATAAAATGAAGGAAGACGGTGACATTAGAGAGCATGTGATGCGATTCTTTGATGTGAAGAACAAATTGACAGATATGAAGATTGAGATGAACAATGATCTAGTCTCCATAATGCTTCTCTACAGTTTACCGCCAAGTTTCGAAAATTTTAGATGTGCTATCGAGTCGAGAGATACGTTACCCGATCCTGAGGCTCTTAAAGTCAAAATTATAGAAGAGGTGTGTTCTAGAGGACAGAAAGAAAACGAAGGAAAAGCTTTCCTTATAAAGTCAAGGAGGCCTTACAACCCAGGAAGCGGTGTCAGGGGAATCGAGTTTAAAGGCAGATGCTGGGAATGTCATCAATATGGTCATAGAGCTTATGACTGTAAAATGAACAGAGACAAGGAACACTACAAAGATAGTGCTAAGTATGTGTCGGATTCACAAAGGTATTCACAGGGTGATGATTTCGGTCTTGTAACATTTAATTGTTTTTCAGGTGATAATGCTTCATGCAACGGGAATGAGGATTGGATCCTGGATAGTGGGTGCACATCACATCTGTGCAATGATGCTAGCAAATTTGGCAATTCTTTGATACCATTGTCTGGTAAACTCAATTTGGCTACAAATTCATGCACAAATGTAAGAGGTAAGGGTAGTGTAAGGTTACTTTCATGCAAAGGTAATCTCAAAACAGTCGTAGAATTGTGTGATACTTTATTCGTTCCCGATTTGAGGTGTAATTTAATTTCGGTTGCAAAATTTGCAAAAAAGGGGTACAGTGTCTTATTTGATGAAAATGCAGCAACTATTAGAAATAGTGACGGGAACACTGTACTGGTAGCAAATCGTTCAGGTAATCTTTATTACGTCGAGGAACAAATAGGTACCGCTTCAGTACTGTCAGGTATGAATGATGACTTAATGTTGTGGCACGAACGATTGGGGCATCTAAACGGAAGAGATCTTGTGAAAGTATTGAACAAAAATGGCGTGAAAGTTAAAATGACGGATGCGAGCCAATTGTATGACTGTAGTGTCTGTGCGAGTGGGAAAATGAGTGCGACCCCTTTTTCAAGAAGTGATGGTCCCTGTGGAGAAAAACTAAGAATTATTTATTCGGATATTGTCGGCCCAATCCGTCATGAGGCAATTTGTGGAGCGAAATATTTCATCACCTTCATCGATGATTCATCAAGGTGGTGTGAGGTATACTTGCTAAATAAAAAGAGCGAGGCATTAAATTACTTCAAAATGTATAAAAACCATGTAGAAAATTTGACTGGAAAGAAAATCGCTTATCTACAAACAGACAATGGAGGCGAATATTGCAGTCGAGACTTTGATGAATATTTGCAGAATGAGGGTATAAGAAGAAGGTTAACTATACCTGGTACTCCTCAACAGAACTCAGTGGCAGAAAGAATGAATAGAACGATAGTGGAGATGGCAAGGTGCATGTTAATCTCAGCAAATCTCTCACCAGGCTTTTGGGGTGATGCAGTACTAACTGCATGTCATATTCGAAACCGATGTCCAACAAGTAGTTTGGGTGGTGAGACACCCTATGAAAAATGGTATGAGCGACCTGTGAGATTAGATTATTTACAAATTTTTGGAACCAAGGTACACGCGCTTAACAAAGAAGAGGGGAAGGACAAGTTCGCTCCTCGAAGTGTAGATGGGATATTTGTAGGCTACCCTAGAGACAGAAAAGGTTACAAGATTTGGGTACCACAAGAGCAAAAATTTATTGTTTCACGAGACGTCAAATTTCACTATCACATGGAACGAATCAATGAGAATAAAACACCTGCAGCAGACCCATTGGAGTTTGGAAAAGAAGAGTTGCGGACCTTGGTCAGTGAAAAACAGAAACCCAATTTGGTAGAGATAGATTTTCATTTTGAAAGACCCATACCGCAGGGTTTGGAACACGGGGACGAACAGACAGAAAGTATGCAAGAAGCCTGCGATTTAGGGCCAGAAGGAGCGAATATAGAGAATGCCCGGGAAGCTACTAACAACTTAGCACCCATATTTGGGCCACCCCATTCACAGGAAAGTATGAATCCTCGTAATAAAGAAAGCAAAGCAATGAAAAAAGCACCAGGTAGACCGCGACTGGAAAGAGGACAGGTTGGACGGCCGAAGAAAATTTATCAAATGGTCGAAGTGGAATCAGAAGTCCCAGTAGAAGGTGGTACAAATGAAGAATTTTCTGATTGCCAAGACTTTGTCGGTGCTGCCGAAATAACGCTGAAGCAAGCTATGTCGGGCATTTGTCGACACGAATGGCACGAAGCTATCTTATCGGAGATAAGAAGTTTGATAAAGAATGACACTTGGGATATAGCTAAACGACCCGTGGGTCGTGGTGTTGTGGGTTGCCGCTACGTTTTGACAACCAAGACGAATATTGATAAGACTGAAAAGAAAAAGGCGAGACTCGTAGCAAAGGGTTACAGTCAACAGTACGGTATTGACTATCATGATACCTTTGCCCCTGTCGTTAGGCTGGACACCATTAGGCTACTTACGGCACTTGCGGTTGAACTTGACATGGAAATTCATCAAATTGATATTAATACTGCCTATTTAAACGGTTCACTGGACGAAGAAATATATATGGAGATACCGGAAATTTTAAAGGAAAGCCTACAGAAGCTTCTCGAGTTAGAAGAGAAAGAATCTATTGTGTTTGAACGGGCTAAGAAAATGTTGGCCGATATGGAAGCGGGAGGTAATGCTTGCAGACTCAAAAGGTCATTATATGGGTTGAAACAATCGGGACGCCAATGGAACGCCAGACTCGATGAACAACTTCGTCGGATGGGGTTGCAGCCTTCGCTGAATGAACCATGTTTATATTTCCAGGCCATAGATGGCGACACCAAACTCTTTGTTGCCGTGTACGTTGATGATATTTTAATAGCGTCGCAAAAAGGAGCCTGTATAGAAAAGTTCAAAAAGGAACTGGCCAGTGAATTCGATTTGAAAGATTTTGGCATCGCGAAATATATCTTGGGGATTGACATTGAGCGAAGTGTCAACGGCAAAATTAAGTTGTCACAACAAAAATATATTGAAAATTTGCTTAGCAAATTTGGTTTGACAAATTGTAAGGAATCAGTT
Organism: Epiblema foenella; assembly: GCA_963556455.1. Taxonomy (NCBI): domain Eukaryota; kingdom Metazoa; phylum Arthropoda; class Insecta; order Lepidoptera; family Tortricidae; genus Epiblema; species Epiblema foenella. The sequence goes on along the minus strand of OY747120.1, from coordinate 9,709,452 downwards.
TCGACTCCAATGGAAATAAATTTAAAACTGCAATCGTGCCAACAAAACACACAATTTATAGAAAAATACCCGTATCGCGAATTAATTGGAAGCTTATTATATCTTTCCGAGGGAACAAGAGCTGATATTTCGAATACAGTTTCAAAACTTGCACAATTTGTAAATGCCCCAAGTAAAGAGTGTTGGACTGCAGCAAAACGCGTATTGCGGTATTTGAAAAGAACAAAAGAATACGGGGTCGTGTTTACAAAGACGGGTAAGTCGTTACAGGGATATTCTGATTCGGATTGGGGAGGTTGTATGTTGGATAGAAGGTCTTATTCTGGTTATGCTTTCGTATTAGGTGGTGCATGTGTGTCATGGAAGTCACAGAAGCAGAAATGCGTAGCAACGAGCTCTTGTGAGGCAGAATATGTCAGTCTAGCATCGTCAATGAAAGAGGCAATATATCTGAACAGCTTACTCGCAGAAATTGGTTTAGGTAAGTTTGCACAAGTAACCTTACACGTAGACAACCAGGGGGCTATCTGCTTAGCAAGTGATCCAGTTTTTCATTCCCGTAGCAAGCACATAGATATACGATATCATTTTATAAGGAGTATATTGAAGGAGAACGATAACATTACATTGTTGTACCTGTCAACAGACTCCATGTTAGCCGATATACTCACTAAAGCTTTGCCAAAAGTTAAACATTACTCATGCATGTCTGGTTTGGGCATATGCTCATAGATTAATATTTAATTGATTGTTGCTATTTTTTTTATTTATTTTTTTGTTTATTAAATATGCTCATTAAGGGGGCGTGTTAGGTTTTAATGTGCATATTGCTAGTTGCTGGCTATGTGGCTGTCTAGTTTAGATTTAAAATACAGAAGAAAGAAACTTTGGAATAGTTGTCTGATTTGACACTGTAATTTTTGTATTGACAAAAATGTTCTGAATAAAACTCTATTATGAAACTTTAATTCTTATATCATTTTAATATACAATACAAGCTTGCAAGCGTGTTCTGCAGCCAGTCACGCTCACAGTTTTCCCTCTCTGTCTCATTTATACGCAAACTTGCAAGTGCGACAGAGAGGGAAAACTTCGTTTGCTGTTCGCGGTAGCGCCACTGATTCTTACATCTCTGCCTCTTTGGCTTTTTTATTGTACAACTTTTAGATTAATGAAACGAAACGAAATTTAAAAACATTGATGTCTTACATAAAAATAGTAAATGTAAATTAAGACATTTTCCTATTATTTAATATTAATAAATAATGTAAGCACGAAATAACGGTTGCAACCGGCGGCTGAATCGTATACCCGAACGCACCCAACTAACTGCGTGCGCTGTTTGCCAGAGGGTTTCTGAACGTCGAAATTCGAATTTCGTATCGTGCTGTCGCTCTCACTCTCGTATTATACACCATACGTTAAAAGGGACGAGGCCTGACACAATTTAAATACAGCATCGCTAAGTATCGCCTCAGAAATTAAAAATCAACAAAATAAAAATTGTTTTCGATTTTCACAGTACCGTACATCTCTGGTCCACCGTCTGGACCCTCTGGACCATCCGGCCCGCCACCAGGTCCATCCGGCCCATCGGGCCCGACCGGCCCAACCGGCTACAAACCTGGGCCTTACTTAGAACCCAGTCCAGGCTTCAAGCCAAGCTATCCTTATCCAGAAACTGGCTATCCAAGCCACAAACCCGGTTTTGAAACTGGCTATCCAAGCCACAAACCTAGTTTTGAACCTGGCTATCCAAGCCACAAACCTGGTTATGATCCTAGCTACCCAAGCTACAAACCTTTTGAACCTAGCTACCCAAGCTACAAACCTGGTTATGAACCAAGCTACCCAAGCTACAAACCTTTTGAACCCTACCTGCCTTCCAGCACAGGATCTGGATACCCAGGGTCTGGTTATGAGAAGCCTGGGTATTTGCCCGAAAGCAGGCCTGGGTATAGGCCTGAGGTCAGGCCTGTTCGGCCGATAGAAAGGCCTTATGGTGGTGAGAAAGAAGACGGACCAAGTGAGTATATTTCTTATTAGTCATTAAGATGTGAGGTAAAATTCATAGTGCTTGACAAAAATCAATTTGATGGAGGTGAACAATAGAAGGCAACTATTTGTTATTAAAGTGTCACACAAAGGTACGCTTACCTTACTGAGCGTAGGCGTTTTTTACAAATGAAAGTATTGTTGATTAGGTACTTTTATTTATCGTATGGCAATTATTGCGAACCGTAAAATCTTCGAGAAATTACGGTTGCCAGTTTTGTTGCACTTTTAGCACCACCCAGTGCCTTTACTATGAGTTTACATGACCGTACTCGCTAACGATTGCGTAAAAAATTGTATGGGCAAAAGTACAGCGCCTCTGGCGGTTACGCAATAGAACTAAGAATCGGCATACTAAATCGTATACGCAGTCGCTAGCGAGTACGGTCACGCAAACTCATGGTAAATAAAGGCACTGGGGTCACGTGTAGGGTAGCGGTGGGTACTCCCTACGGACGTGGCGCAAAATATAATAAATCGGCAAATCCGGACAAAATCGTGTTTGGTTTGCCGAAGCTCCTCCTTTTTTGAAGTCGTTTAAAAAAGTGCTACTGTATGGAACTGTTTAAACTGAAATTTAGATGAAGGAAAAATTTAAAAATTTAGGCACCGAGCAGGATTCGAACCTGCGACCTCCCGGCACTCGCGGCCAGTCGCTCTAGCCAACTGAGCTATAGGTGCAATCGCTACCCAGTTCCAAATTCATCAACCGTACCGCTGCTAACGTAAACTATTTTTTATACAAACGCCTTAAGGGACGCCTCCCTTAAGGCGTTTGTATAAAAAAAAAATTGTTTAAACTGAAATGTCGACATTATGTTAGTATAATACTATCGATTGGCCAAATTATTATTTAATTGGTTTTCAAAATTCTAAATTGTTCTTTTGTTTTCAGGTTATGTACGTATTTCATTTGTAGTCTCGCAGATAGCTAACGCATTTCATTTAGTTAGAAGCACGCTTGAGTAGATTTATAAAATGTTTGCTGTCATATTCTATTCATTCATTGTACTTAGTGATGTATTTGGTAGATAGGCACTAACATTTTAATTTCGTAACTAGAAAGCGATTGAAATAGTAGAAAAGCGAGGAGCCTTGAGACTCATTTGAAATCAACACATTCAGGTCCGCCACAAAGTGTTGGAACAATGTGCCACCACCTATCAGGAACAGTAAATCCGTAGCATCCTTTAAAATCAATATTAAAACATATCTAATCAACTTACAAATTGTTAAATCATTGACCAGCTATCTCCATCATTCTCCGTCGTTAAATTAAGCTTGCTAGTCTAGTTAAGATGTACTAGTCTAGTTAAGATGTACTACTCTAGTTAGATTACAATACAATACAATACAAATATTCTTTATACAATACAATACAATACAAATTTTCTTTATTGCTCACCTCAATTAAAGGATATAGTACAGTACAAAAACACAATGAGTAGAGGCAAACAACAGATAACCTTATCGCTTAAGATTATCTGTGTATCGCTAACAGGCGGTCTTATCGCTAAAGATCGATTAAGAGCATATATTGCTATTGGCATATGCTGAGTGGTATCCTTTTTGGTGTTCATAATTCTTAATTTCATCTAATTGATTTCTTATCAAAAAAATATTTATCAAATGGAAGAAGAATTTTTTCAGCTTCATATTTGAAGTGCCTGCCAAAGTGACCTGTACCATATGTTCTATCTGTCACGTTACGCAGGGGCCTACCGCGAACTGAAAACAAAATACATGCCTCTTTGTCGCACTTACATGTTCGAGTGACAGAGAGGGAGATAGTTCGTTTTCGATTAGTTTCGTTTGTTGATGTGTACCTAAAAGGATTACCTACATTTAAACAGTCATTGCGGAGATTATTTGGCCTTTGTTCAGGAGTGGAAGTCTTTCGACTGATATAATGACGAAGACACTTTCTTAGCCGACTGTACCACTGTATTCACCACAGTTTCAGTATCACTTTATATGATGATGATGAGACAACTTCCTTGGCTGTAGTGGGCATAAGTATCGTACATGAGTTAGTCTGGAATAAACGTTCGTTTACTAAGGACGTGTCTTATAATTTCACACCTCATAGAGAGCAACCTTAATCCCCACATGGCGACCCTGCCAGGATTGTAGTGGGCATAAGTATCGTTCCAATTTTAGTATATGTACTTGCTTCGGCAGTACATATACTAAAATTGGAACGATACTTATGCCCACTACAGTACCACTGTATTCACTCCGCAGTTGCGTTGTCACGTCTTTCGGCTGATCTCATACTGATTTGACATTCTTGACCGGCTGTACCACTGTTTCCACTCCACAGTTGCCGTATCGTGGAGTAAATACACCGTCTCCGGGTTCCCGTGCCGTGCGGGCACCACGTGCGCTCAGAACGTCGTGGCTGGCCACTGGGCTTGTGAGCCAGAAGGGGGAGAAGTTGGTAAGTCGAACTGTTTCCCGTGGGTGGACGGACTAAAATTGCGAGACTTAAGTGGCAGTGGGCAGGGCACATTGCTCGCAGGACTGACGGTCGATGGGGCCAGAAACTGCTTGAGTGGCGTCCACGCACCGGAAGACGAGCTGTCGGTAGGCCTCCGACAAGGTGGAGTGATGACCTGGTGAAGGTCGCGGGAATCCGGTGGAAACGAACGGCATAGGACCGGTCTAAATGGCGAGCCTTGGGGGAGGCCTATGTTCAGCAGTGGACGTCTTTCGGCTGAAATGATGAACGGACTGAAGGATGATTCACACTAGACCGTTCTGTTTCCGGGCCGGCCATGGACGGGCCCGGTGACGCTCGGAAACGGGCCGGCCCGGACACGGAACGGTTGCTCTATTATCAATGCAAACGTTTGACGGCCGATCTACCTTCGTCCGAGGCTCGGAAACGGCACGGTCCCGGCCCGGCCCGGACGCGGAACGGTTAGCACATTGACACACAAAAAAGCTCGGAGACGGGCCGGCCCGGAGACGGAACGGTCTACTGTGAATCATCCTTAAACCTTCGCCCGGTGCAGTGTAGAATGTTGCCGGAAACGGAATACACTTTGTATCGGTTGTGTGAATATGTTATCTGATTCAGGATGCCCAATTACTCACCATATACTAATACAAGTGTGGTGGAACTGTAAAATCGGCGATGGCCTAAGACGGATTATGATGATTTAAGCATCATTAAAAGTTACCTCTTCTGCAAACAAGATACCGTTTTTGGTAACTAACACTTGATAAGGCATTGGGTGTGGCTGTATTATGAAATATTTCCATCTAAAGCTACTAAGGCTCGGTTTTATAAAAATCCGTTAGCCCTTATGTCAAAAAAAATTGTTATATCAAAAAATATACTGAGTTACTGAAATTTGATGTGACATTTGGTCTAACGGATCCTTATAAAACCTGACCTAAAATGTTAAAAATTGAAAGGGTACATGTGGGCATAAATAGCGCACAGAACCAAGATGCAACCAGCCCTATAGACCAGTTCAAAATACGCCTGTAAGGACCTTTCTAGCAGAAATTATTTTCATTTCATTCGTTGACGCCTTCTCTGATAACTACGTAGTCATGGTTATTATGAATCTTACGTCAGAAGGCGTCTCCCGCCGGCGGGGACGTCCACCGCGCGATCGCGACAACACTGACACAAATAGTCCCAAATCCTGGTACCGCCGCACACCGGGTAGAGTCAGTCCGACCCAGCTCAGGCCTAGCTGAGTTTCTTGGACTCATCTCAGCTAGGCTAGGTTTAGTGAACCAGCTACAAAACTCCAAGTAGCTCGATTCCACTCACACCTCAGATTCGGTTGATCAATCTCACTGGAGACCGTTCCAAACCACACGCGTAGTCGTGTCGGAGGTTTTCCCCTGGATTTTCCCCAGGCTACTCTCCAACCGCGCACTCCTATCGCTTTATTGGGCCCGGCCTATAAGCCACAGTCAGGTTCAAAATCCACGTCAGAAGGGTTCAATCTCATATAATCTTGATCGAAGGTTAAGTTACTTTGATCAATCAATTACACTTATTTATTATTCTTCGGGGATCGATTTGGAAATATTTTTGTGTGTGGTAATAACGGTTTTCATATTGTTTCTGCTATTTTCTGTTTTTTATTAAAAATCGATTCTCACCAGGATCTTGGGACTACTGTTGTGCACCGAGTCATCGCTGCGGCTACAGCGAAGGATTTAGCAAGCCTTGGTAAGAGAAGAAGTTAGAAGAAGTAGAATTTAAATCAGATTTGATCCAATTTGAACCTAATCGATGATTGCGAGTCAAATATGGACAACACTTTTTACAATGTTTTTTTATTTAAATTGATCTATTATTTCGTAGGAGAGTTCAAAAATATGTGCACGGACAATGTGATCAAAAACATGTGAAAGTGACTTTATTGTTAAGGGCAACAGGTTGCTCAGATATTTTTGAATCATTGGTTATTTTTGAATTTAAGAACTCAACTGTGTCTGGGACAAGTCTTGCGATTGAATGTTACACCAGTTTCAACCAATTGAGCTGAAATTTGACATACTTATGAAAGTTCGCTGACAATCCATTATGGTGCTACCGACCTGAGGGGCTACCACGAACCTCAAACGAAGTTTTCCCTCTCTGTCGCACTTGCAAGTTTGCATATAAGTGAGACAGAGAGGGAAAACTTCGTTTGTGGTTCGCGGTAGCCCCTCTGATCTAATAATGGAGACCGAAGGTGGACGTATCAACTCTTAGACTACACAAGACAAACCCGTCATATTTGATCTCGTTGAAGGTTCTGAACGACTAGTTGATGATTGTGGAAAAAAAGATACATTCGGCAATACAGACTTGTGGGTCATACGCGGATTTAGGTTCGCATCTTTTCCGTGGACATACTAAAATTTAAGGGCTACAAAGCTTAATTTTGAATTGGACCAGTAACCCGCATAAACAGTGTCTCCGTTTCTATAAATCCCTGTAATAAAAACATAGCTAACATGCAGTATAATAAGCCGTTAACTATTGACCACGGGAGGGACGACTTTTCTTTTTTCAACTAAGTATGACCCTTGTACCAAAAATTCTATATTTAATTGCAAGAATAATACCTATACTTTAGGAAGATAAGATGGTAATAGTTACTGACATGTATTTTCTAGGTGTTACGTGGGACCAGAGAATGATCAGTGGCGACCTTGCAGTGAGAAATACTATCCGTACCACCAACACAATGTGCCCCATCCTTCCCAGGGCCATATAGGTATGTATATCTCAAATTATTAATATACTTAGTATTTTTTATACAAACGCCTTAAGGGAGGCGTACAGCGGCATCTACCAGAAGACTCATGCTTCATTAACGGCACTAACGTCTCAAATCATATTGAGAATCGTCAGTTACGATGCGCCATCCCATACCCAAATTTAGAATGAATGATGGTGACAAAATTTTTCAATTTTTCATTCATTCTAAATATACTTAGTACTCCTCCTTTTTTGAAGTCGGTGTATTCTTATATTTAATGAAATGAACATAAAATTATATGAAATGAATAGAAAAGAATTCATCGGAACAGGAACATGGAGCTGCGTTCCAAAACTGATAACGTAAATGTGGGTGTTAAGGCCGCAAAGCTGAAGTGGGGACTGGGCTAGGCATGTCGAATGCACCCGCAGCGATGGGCCAAAGTAGCCATCGAATGGATCCCACAAGATGGCTTCCGAGGCAGAGGCAGACCGAAAAGGAGATGGCGGGACGACCTTGATACATTTTGCACGGATTGGCGGGAGCTGGCACACGACCGAGACGAGTGGCGAAAAAGACGGGAGGCCTTTGCCCAGCAGTGGGACACTATATAGGCTATATTAAAAACAAAAAACTAATATAAAATTTTAAATAACCTAATAATAGCAATAACTAAACTAAAATTAAAAGGAATTAAATTATGTCTAAAAAGGGCCCCCGTGGCATCGTACAAAAGACGCTGGCAGCATTCCCTCGCTGTATGGCTATACTTAAACGTTGCGCGAGGAAGCTGCCAGCTCTTTAGTCACCAGTTGCTTGGACGAGCCTTTTACCGAGTTCTTTGTACAGTTGTCGAGCGCTCGCGCCCCACGGCCCAAAGATCTCAACACCGAAAGCCATGAAATGGTATTCTGTGCCGAGACCCTGGTACTTGGATGTTTTTTTTTGGCCGCCTCCGCCGCCCCACCAGCCCTGGATGATGTTCTTGGAAGATGGGACGGTGCCAGTGTATCAACGCAAGTAGCGTCCCACTAGCACTCACCCCATCTTCCAAGGGACCAGGGTCATCCCATCCGGCCTCTTGCCATCGTCTCTTGACACGCCGTTGGGTTCGAGGATGGCTGGCGTGTTGACGGTGATGAGAGTTAGGCGGATAATATCGATCAGGGCGGCATGACGGGAGAGGTGGCTGCCGCTCAGATGGCATGATAAGCCTTGGTGGCCAAGCTCGCCGACGAACATGCCACAGGAGCAAACTAGTACATAATAAACTGACGGTAATAAACTTATGTACGAAATATCGCTTGACATCTAACAGTGGTCCATCTGTGAAGGAAAACAGCGCAAGGAAACTGAAACCTCTGGGTTGGAAAGTCAGATGGCAGTCGCAGTGCCTATGCCAACTCTTTTGATTAGGTTGCAAAGTGGACTCCGGGCTCCTTAGACTACAACCGGGAAAACTAGGATAATTACTGTGACTATCAAGTACACGGACCGGCTAATGGTAAGCGGCTACTGTATGGTATAGTCGCGACCCCAGAAGATTTTCAACCGCTTTCTCAACATTGTAAAAGCCTGTACACTCCTTCCTTGAAATGTAGTAAATATTTTAATAAAATCTTTGCAGAGCCCCCGTCTCGCCTGCCCGGTAGACCTTGGTCGGGTAGACCAGGCTACCTATCCGATGACAGAGACAAACCTGTACTAGGCCCGTACATATCGGAGGCAGATAGGAAATACTGGGATGACCTATACAAAAACGGACCGAAGGCGTATTACGACCAATATGGAAATCCTTTACCTGGTGGGTACCTATATATTCCTCCTATTTCAAGAATGTTGTTATAACAGGTTTAAGAGCATTCCAAATCCCGGTGAACTGTTGTATTTTGAGTGGCCTCTGCTAACTTGAATGTGTTTTGTCCCTCACAAACATAAATGTCAAAGTGACTGAATTTTGGTGGCAATCTAAAATAGTTTTTTGAATGATTATGAATAAGGGGGTAAACCTCTACTATAAAGACTTTATAAGTTTGTTTATATTTATTTATTTAAGCTTTATTTTACAATATAAGGAATATATACAAATTTCGGACTAAATGCCATAGGGCATTATCTACCAGTCAACCATTGTCGGAATGTCGGAATTCCGCATCTTATTTCAAAAATTATTTGACTACTGTATTGCTGGAACGGTCTATTGATATAGACCACCCACCGGCGGGTCGCGAGCTGGTTAGGTGGTCCGTGAAACATTGGAAGATACAGAAACGACAGAAGGACGAATTTTTTTTTTGTACAAACAACCATCCCTAATATGTCATCATCATCATCATCATATCAGCCGAAAGACGTCCTCCGCTGGACATAGGCCTCCCCCAAAGAGTGCGACAATGACCGGTCCTGCGCCACCCGCATCCAGCGGACTGCCTCATATATGTCTTTCTTCATAAAAACCAAGACGTGAGTCTCGAATTTGGAGGTGTTTTAAGTGGGTCACGGTCCTATCGACTTTGGGACCAACTGGTCTATCCTCCTGATGACCGGCATCCTATACATAGTACATAGGTCCGGTAGGTAGCATCCTATCCTAATTAAGTTTAGACTCTGTGTCAATTTGACAGAGTAACATTTATTCTGCCAAGTTTTGATACCTAGTCGTCAGGAGGATAAATTTTCGCTCTCCGTCGGGGAAACAGCTAGTGTAAACTCGTTGATTTCAGGTTACACCCGTGTGCCCCCAATAAGTCGTCCCCACATAAAGTACCACCACAACTACCCCCGTCCTGGTGCCGGGCACTGGGCGCCGCTTGAGGCCCCCCAGGAGTTGGAGCCACCGATACCTGGAGGACTAGGAGTGCCAAGGTAAAAGAATTCTTATTGATATACCATAAGACACAAATACGAGACGCAACACAGAATCACCGTCACCGGTTTACTCTTGTTTTGCAGACAAACGTTTCATCGAATTTATGTTTCACAGAATTTTTGTTTCATAGAAAACTTCTAACCTCCCTAATCTACTTTTCTGGTAGACCTAATGTGTTCCACACAATGATGAATGAATAAATAACGGTTCCTGAAAAAATATTTATATGAAACGAAAATTCTGCGAAACAATACATTCTATGAAACGATTGACGATGAAATAAGTGAACGCCATCACCGTCGGTACAATACAATACAAATAAGATGCAAAGGAGCAATATAGACTGCAGGCAATTAAAAATAATCGAAATATTTTCCGTGTTTTACATCAGTTACTAAAGTGCCATCTTGATGAAATTGTGAAAGCAGTTTTCCGCTATCCGGTCACAGATAGCACTTTAAATGATGCAAAACGCGGAAGATATTTTCGATTAGTTTTAATTACCCGCAGTCTAGATTGTCTCGCTGCACCTTACTCTTTATTTCACAACTCACATAATAAAGCACCACGTAGAAATAAGCAAAGATTAAGGGAGACAGAGGTATACAAATACCAGTACTTGGTCAAGTTAGACCCTAGGAGCATGTCTCAAAGAAAACACCATGAAAAAATTTACGAATTATATCATTTAAATCAGAGGCATGCCAACTCACAATGCATAATTGTTCTTTATGTAGGTATAACAATTATTCTTCTTTCCAGATATTGGCCAGTTGCATATCTCCACAAGGGACCTCCACCGAATATAACATATTTCAAATTTAATGAATCGACACCGACTACAACTCAAAAATATGATTTCTACCCGGAACGACCTGAAACACCAGAAAGACCTAGACCAGATCGGCCCGACAGACCAAGTAGACCAAATGGCATAGACAGACCAGAACTTTCGAAACCAAAGCCAGGAGAATTCGTTAAAATCAACACTGAACCCATCAATAATGGTTTAGATGTGAAAAATCACAGAGATGAAAAAACTAGAAACATTGCCAATGTTACGGATGGCATTCAAGATGAAACCGAGAAAGCGAAAACAACGACGCCTAAAGCGGAAGAAAAAACAACGGAAAAACCTAAGGAGGTCGCAGTCAAGGAGACAAAAGTGAATAGTTCTGATGTAGAATTAGTTAAACCACTTGTTTCAAGTACAGACAATGCCAAAATAAAAGGAATCGATGATAAAATAGAAGATTTAACCGAATCTATAGAAGTTTTAGATATTGAAGATGCTAAAAAAGGTGAAAAGGAATCCGAGTTGAAAACTTTGGAAGCAGAAGAGAAACAAATTGAAGCTATAGGTAGACTACTAGCTTCAAGGCGCGGTGGTCAGCTAATTTTAGAAAAAAGATCACAAAAAGATTTGGAATCTAAAAACATAGCTATTGATAAAGATCTGGTAGATTTCAACTTTGGCAATAGATTTCCAACAACGGAGAGGAGAGGAATAATTCAAAAAGTGACTAAAGATGAAATAGAAAGGGAGAAAAATAACGACAGAAGCTTAGAAGTGAGCGAGACAACGTTTGTAAGACCGCCAAGGGTATTAAGCACAACAGACAACATTCGAAAAGCGATTGTCAATGGAAAAGTGTTCTATGATGCTACAATAAGAGAACAAAGAGATATTTACAATAACTCAACAAGAAAACCTAGGAATTTTAGACATTTAGAAGATTCTAGAGCTCCATCTGTTATAAGCAATAATAACTATGGTAAGAAGAAAGTAATCAAAGCAAGAAATGTAAATCCTGTCAGAAGAGTGCGTAGAGTTTACAAAAAGAGATATAATCCAAATGAAGTGAGAAAGAGATTGTTAGAAAGAGAGAGGATTTTGAAAGAGGCTAAAGAAGGTGCGAAAGTATGATGTCATATAATGAGGTACCGAATAAAGAAATCTATTATATTGACGTAATCTACGAAAATAGTCTAAAATTATTTTTTTGATTAAGTTTACTAAGCTATAAAGATCTAATTTAAGTACTTTTTAAGGAAAATAACTTATTGGTAAGGGATTTTGGAAAAATTGCGGCAAATTGTCAGTTTGATCACAAATTTCTACTTATTTTGATTCTGCGGAAGGCTTTGAGTTTGAGGTAGATGCAAACATACAAAAGTCATATTTAAGGTCTACTAATTTCGTGGCTTTGTCGATATAAAAATAACTTACTTCTTTTTTTTATAACCTATGATACATTTTTGAGTCTTAAAAAAACACTTTTTTCTATGACTTTTATATCAATGTATGATTTTTGTGTCAAATTGACGATGATAATTGATGAAAGTTAATATTAAGTGATATTTATTTCAAATAGTAAGATGTATTGCACATATGATTGCACATTGAGTGTTTCCTATCTCAGTTTGCAGATAATTAAAAAGTATATCAACCCGCCCTCTCCCGGCGAAAAAAAACAACAATAGCATCCTTTTATTATGTCCCCGAAGATCTTTTTCACTAGAAAATCATGGCTTTTAATAATGTATGAGAAAATAAATAAAGCGAAGATCAAATAAATAGGTTATATACTAAAGGCGTATCCCCGTATATATGGATGCCAGTTTCCTCCGACTCTTGGCAGAACCGCCATCCATATTCTCTGCTCCTGTGGACCACTTATGCGCAAAAGAAGTATCTACCTAGGGAGGCACATCATGCACCCAGAGGAGATACAACAGATTGCGACCCAAAGAATCTGGAAATTCCTGGAAGCAACGGGTATAAGCAAAGAACTTTAAGGGCTGCCACAATAGATCAATACTGGTCGAGGCGGCAAAGAAGGCCCACAACAAAACAATAATATTAATAAAAAAGGCGTATCTCCACGGTCGTACAATGTAGTTTGCAGTCCTGCAAGCTTTATGATAGAACGAGATAGAGGTTTTCTCGCTTAATTGTATAGCTTTTTTACAGCACGGTCTCGTTTATCGCGCGATAATATTTGTGTGATGAGCATGAATATTTGTTTCTGAGTCTTGGATGTTTTCTATGTATTTAAGTATTTATATCTATTAAATATATCGTCGTCTAGTACCCATAACACAAGCCTTCTTCTTGAGCTTACTGTAGGGCTAGTTCGATTTGTGTAAGATTGTCCTCTAATATTTATTTATAATATTTATACAAGATAAAGTATCTGTCACTTTCTATCAAGTGGTGACAGAAAGTTATTTTATTTATTTATGTCAAACATTACACAGTTTTACAGGATTGAAGCCTAAGACACTGCGAAATTCATAATTTACAATCAATAAAATACAGAGGACGGTCTCTTATCCATCACCTCACAGAACTTCATGCACTCTACACATATATTCATCCAACCACTTGCAAAAATATCACAGTCCGGTGTATAGATGTTTTATCTACTGATGATAGTACAATGTTCGCCCGTGGGGATGTGCCTTAAAATAACACGAAATCTAAATTCCGTAACATGGGAAGTCTGAACAATTTATACAGAGAAAATGTTATAAAAGACCAGCTTTCCGTCTAATTTGGGCTCACATTTAAAAAGATTAAAACCAATGACAAGAATGTTATACCAATGAGGGCTATCGTTTTTGTGCTCACCAGTTGGCGCCACTGTCAAGTAAGGTCCAGCTGTCAAAAAATATTATTGATTATTATGGGCATGAGAACGAAGTTTGCATTTAAATCATGCGTAAAACCTTAAAACCGTACCGTAAAAATATCGAACATCCCGCATTACAGCGCAGTCCCGTTTTGTTCGGAAAAAAGGAGGAAATAAGTTTCAGAAAGACAAAACTGTCTCAAAGCCCTGACAGTCATTGACCCTAACTCATATTTGCCATAATCAAGCTCGGGTATTGCAGATATTAATCCGCGTAGCGCAACCACGAAGAGTGACATTTGACCATTTCTTAGACTCCACGCTACACTAGCGCCTCTAGCGGCGAATTCATACGCGATAGTCCCCATTGTCAATGCAGTATAAAACCGGAATTTCTGACCACGCGGAAATGGGTCATTGTCACTATTGTCACTTGTAAAAACAAAAGTTGTCCACCCGGTGGTCAATAGTTAACAGCTTATGTACATATTTTAGGTTGTTTTTTTAATGGATTTATAGTTATGGAAACACCGTTTATGCGGGTTACTAAACCAATCCAAAATTAAGCTCTGTGGCCCTTAACTTTTGATATGTCCACCGAAAAGACGCGAACCTAAATCTGACAATGACCCAAATCCAAGATTTGGTTCATGAGGGCAATATCAGTCGGATGAATCCAAATGTAACCGTGTATGAGACAGTTATCGATATGTCGCGTCACACTTCACGACAGACAAATAGGAATCTTATGTACTTAAACTTAAACTATATAGTTGACAAATAAGCGAATTTATTTTAACATAATGTAAGGAATTTTGTGATTCGTCATGGTTACCAGAAATTCAAAATTGAAAGTTACCTGTAAGATTTAATATTGTAATAGGTAAGTTAAATTTGTATTCAATAAATTGCATACTGAAAATGTTGTGTTTTACTATAATTTTTCATCTTCTTCGTCACATCCTATAACATACACCACGGGTTGTATCACGGGGAGTGCTCGGAGGAATTGTTTGGAATGATTTCTGCCGCATCGTTTCGTCATCGTCCTACGCGTCAGCATTTAGATAGTTGGCAGTCCAAACCTGTGCGTTTCTCAAGAAATTTCCTGCCTCGCACAATTTGGGTGCTCCCTACAGACGTGGTGCAACTTTGACCCCCTTGTCAAGTGAGTGGGCAACTTGAATTTTAGAAGTCCTCAAGCCACCCGAAGGCCTCTAACATGGCTTAATGACTGCTATCATAGACAGCAGCCGGGATCAACGTCTTAACGTGCCTTCCAAAGCGAGGGC
The DNA here is from genome assembly GCA_963556455.1 of Epiblema foenella. NCBI lineage: Eukaryota > Metazoa > Arthropoda > Insecta > Lepidoptera > Tortricidae > Epiblema > Epiblema foenella. The sequence continues at coordinate 9,694,382 of OY747120.1, read as the reverse complement.
TCAAAGCGGTCATCCATCCAAGAACTGACTTGGACCGCCGTTGCTTAACCTCGAGGCACGCGGGCGCCGCTGGGCCATGAGCGCTCCACTTAGTTAAGATTAACGTAAGTTACTATTTAAAGTAGCATATACTAAGGTAATTTCAAGTTTTCCCTTGCAATACAATATGTAGTATGAGATCCGATCAGTTAAACGCTTGTGTCATTGTGTAAGCTATGCTTACAACAAATACGCTAAATTTATATAGATATATATTTGTGGACAATCTCATACAAATCGACCTAGACCCAAACTAAGAACTTGTACTATAGGTACTAAGTAACGATATACATACTTATATAGATAAACAGATACTTAAATGCATAGATAACAACCAAGACGCAGGACCAAATATTCGTGTTCATCACACAAATAAATGCCCTGACCGGGATTCGAACCCGGGACCTCCAGCTTCGAAGGCAGGGTCACTACCAACTAGGCTAAAGCGGACGTCAAAATAAAAGGTTTATTGATAATCTGAAGTAAAATTACTTTTTTTTTCAATTCCGTTTTTTAACCAAGTCAGTCGAAAAATGAAATAGACAACATTAATGGATGACTTGTAACGTGTATGATCATAAATATTTTGAATTATAGTTATGGAAACACTATAAATCAAAATACACATCCATATATGGATTAGCAATGCAAATCAAAATATTTATTTTGTAAATAGGCTAGGTTACTAGCTCTTTTACAAGTCATTTTAATACTAAGTATACATCATATATTTTACATAAATGCACCAAGGGGAAGTTTCAAAAGTTGCGAAATTTTCTTCATAGAAAACACAACAAAATAAGTACTAAAAACATGTGAAAAACTGTCTGGATGCATGCATTATGAGTTGTTATTGTACCTGCCTAAAGAATGAGACTCGGACTCGTCAGCGGGCAGCGAGCGGCGCGAGCGACGCGATCGAAATGTATAGACTTGAATGAGCCTGATGAGCTACCGCGAACCACAAACGAAGTTTTCCCTCTCTGTCTCACTTATATGCAAACTTGCAAGTGCGACAGAGAGGGAAAACTTCGTTTGCTGTTCGCTGTAGCGCCCCTGTTTTAAACGACTGGCGCAGTGTTGCCAATAGGTTAAATATATATATATATGGTGGTAATGGTTAGAAATAGACATGTTATAACTTGCCATATTATGATTTTTCTACCCTGTAAAATGTGACATTTTATTAATAAATTTCTGATTCGGATTCTGGTTACATTTATTAGTTTTATTACATTGTTCGTAACCTTTGACCGACTCGCGTAACATACTAACTTAACTTCTCTTGTAAAGGAAATTTTCGTAACTTTCGAGAATAATGAAAATTATATCTAACCGTGACCAAGCACGATAATTTATAGGCTTCCATACACAAAAGGTGGCAAAAGAATCCACATGGTACGACTCTCCCTCTTTTGCAACTGTGTATAATATTTGAGATACCGCCCATCACTCCGGCGTAATTCTGTCGCCGAATTGTAGCTGTATGTGGCCACTAATTTTTTTTTTTATATCGAACGTTTTGATAAGTAATTATGAAAAATATAAAAGCTTAACTTTTGCATCAAAAATGTAACTTTTCATACAACGAAATGAAATTTACGGCCCAAGGGCCCTGGCAACACTGTTGTTCTCGCGTCGCCCTGAGGATTTCCGAACTTGGAAATTCGAACTTCGTATCGTGCCGTCCCTTTTACTCATATAGTGTATAACACGAGAGTGAAAGGGACGGCAGGATACGAAGTTCGGAGTAGGCCCTCTGCTGCCTGCTGGCGTTGACGGCCTAAGACGTAATAATGACAAATCCATGAAGAATTCCTGTCAGAATCTTTCCAATGGAAACTGATTTATAAATTTTCGTAAGTTTCCGGAAATTACAAAAAAATTTCCTAATGTATTCAGAATGTTCCGCAAGATGTACATTTGCTATGTATTATAAGTAACTTTGACATTATTGTCAGATCTCGGACTACAAAACATAATATCCAGCTTGCATACACATCATGTACAATTAACGTCATTAACATGTATACAACTTTCACCCTTATCTCTAAGCAATAAAGTCCTAGAGCGTATGCATATTTATGATGCCACCACTTTCCAGTTTCTCGGTCGGGACGCGTTTCGCTTTCTATGACATTTGCTTAGTACGTTCGCAATGTTGTATGGTATTTCCGTTTGAAGAAATGAAATTTGTTTAAAAGAGTGAAAATGGTTTTGTAAGGTAAACGGACCAATCATTTTTTAATGTTTATTTGGGCATATTGACGACCGGTTTAGCCTATTGGGTAGTGCACCTGCCTGGGAAGCTGACGGTCCTGGGTTCGAATCCCGGTCAGGGCAAATATTCGTGTGATGAGCATGAATATTTGTTTCTGAGTCTTGGAAGTTTTTTATGTATTTAAGTATGTATATCTATTAAATATATCGTCGTCTAGTACCCATAACACAAGCCTTCTTGAGCTTACTGTGGGTCTAGTTCGGTTTGTGTAAGATTGTCCTCTAATATTTATTTATTTATTTTATATATTTATATAACGGTACAAATAATACTTGAAATTATAATAACAGTAATACATCGACCAGCAAGCTCGTGCCCCAGCGGCGCCCGCATACCGCTTGCGGTATGCGAGGTGAAGCAACATCGGCCCAGGTCAGTTATTGGATGGGTGACCGCTTTGAGTGGTAATTAACTGAGCGCTCCTGTGCTTTGGAAGGCACGTTGCTGCCGCTTGTCCCAGCTGCTGTCTATGATAGCAGTCGTTAAGCCAAGTTAGAGGCGTTCGGGCGGCTTGAGAACTTCTAACAGTCAAGTTGCCCACTCACTTGACAAGCCCAATTCCAATATGCTCTGGTTTCCCTTCGGGTTGGAAGTTGGAAGGTCAAATGGCAGTCGCTTCCGTAAAAACTAGTGCCTACGCCAAATCCTGGGATTAGGGAGCGGACTCCGGGCATCCTTCAGGATGCAACTGTACCGGGATAACGCTAATGGGTAGCCTAATGGGTAGTGCACCTGCCTGTGAAGCTGACGGTCCTGGGTTCGAATCCCAGTCAGGGCAAATATTTGCGTGATGAGCATGAATATTTGTTTCTGAGTCTTAGATGTTTTCTATGTATTTAAGTATTTATGTCTATTAAATATATCGTCGTCTAGTACCCATAACACAAGCCTTCTTGAGCTTACTGTGGGGCTAGTTCGATTTGTGTAAGATTGTCCTCTAATATTTATTTATTTATTTTATTTTAATTATGGGTAAAGGTATAGTTGTAAAAAAACTACGAGATAAAGGTAAGTCGTTGTGTTTTTTGTTGTATTGTGCGGTTTTTGCTACCTCAGAAACGGCCGTCATAATAGATAAGTATACTTCGCAGATAAATACTGCATACATTAACATTTTACAGGATTACCAACTCTAGGGAATTTGCCAAAAGTTTAAATTGCTTTAATAGAATTGTGACATTTGTCGCATCTGCATTTTATGGCCGCCCGGGGCCGTATTCTACGCTGAAACTTATTAATAATAAACTAATAATATAAATATGTATATTTATGTAATAATATTAGAAAAACAATGTTACCCGAAAGTTAACCTAATATATTAGTCTAATTGGGTCATACTTAGTTAAAAAAACAAAAGTCGTCCCTCCTGTGGTATATAGTTAACGGCTTAAGTGCATGTAGTCTTTATCTTCGAAGTATATTTATCTATTATGGCGGCCGTTAATGAGGTAGCAAACCCGCACAATAGGACAAAGAATCGGACACGAGCAAAACACAACAACTATACCATGAAAAAACAAAACAATGTTCTATTAACACGGTTAAAGGCATAGCTTTCTTAAATATTACAAGATTAAAGCCATTGAGCATATATCTTATTAAAACTAATTAGCATTCACTATTATAAAGTAGAGTAGAACACTGGCCACTAAAACAATTAAAACAGAACCACTTAATAAAACCATAGTTAAATTCACAGATAACATAAAGAATACATGAGTGTTTGAGTGCGTTTTTTGAGAATCCTGCCGAGGTTTTCCCGAGGGATACAGTAGGGGGTTCTTCAAGAAAGGAGTGTATAAATTTTTAAAGGGTCGGCAACGCGTATGTGACACTCCATGAGTTGCAAGCGTCCATAGGCTACGGTGACCGCTTACCACCAGGCGGGCCGTACGCTTGTTCGCCACCGACGTGGTATTTAAAAAAAAAACAAAAAAAAACGTCATCTACAAGTACTTTCATAGTAAAGCTCCACTATTAAATAAAGTTATAATTAATAAATTAACGCCATATTATGTTAATGTGGCCTCGAAACACAATAAGCGGGTAATTTCTCTCCGGGAAGCACTTAACGTGTATTGTCAGGGAAAAGTTGACGCAGAGTAGAACAGCGTGGACTGGAGCTCTTTTAATAATAGAGGCATACATAAATTTATACTAACGTGAGACATATTTACGGCGGTTGGTGGTGTTGCGTTTTTTTTAAATTAATATATTAAATAATTTACTTCTCAATCTATAATTGTAAAAGGAAAAAAAAACTGCTAACTGTTTAATATTTTATTTACGCTGTATGAAGGCATGTTAAAAATGTAAGCTTATTATTCTACTGGGTCCTGTAACACAGGGATTCCTAGCTCAGGACCCAAAATACTTGTATCCTGTGTAAATTTGTTTCTTTGGATAAATAAATCTACCAGAGGGAATAGTGGCTTCTCTATCTGTGAGTGTTCTGCGACAAAGTTCACACAGTTTGACCCGGCGGCTGTATTAGTTTCCCAGGCCGTATCATGGCCATATTTGACATTTGAAAGTTGTCAAAACTACACAAAGAGGCTTGAGTACACTGACAGTCTTGAAAGTGGCTGCTCAAGTAAGAATTCTCTCGTTGTAATATAATTAGGCCTGTGGCTCTTGCCGCTTCGGCTAAAGCTCTGACACCTCCGAGGTGTCTAGATACCCTATCGCGGTAGGAACGACAGAGCGCGTGTTACCGCTCAACCAATCTCACTGGAGCGCAAACTCTTAGAGTATTCCAGTGTTCCAAACTAGGGATGTTACGGAGGTTCGACTTCGGCTCCGATATACCGAAACTTTCGGCTGAATTCACACCTCCGGCTTCGACTTCGTTTTCGTCTAATTTGAAGCGAACACCTCCGGCTCCGGCTTCGGTTTCGTCTAATTTTAAGCGGAGGTTTAAACGGAGCCGAAAGTCAGCGGCCGCGGCACGCGGCGTGTGCCTACTGTGCCTAGGAGTACAAACAGGTTTTGACTTGTCTCCCCAGGATAAAAACTAAGTATTATACTAGCATTGTTTTATTTTATTGCCTGACTCCGCCTTATCATAAAAAATATAAATAGATTAGGTTCACAATGTTCACATTAGTCTCCCTCCACCTCCACCTTCACCTCCGGCTCCGGTTCCGGTTTCGGTTTCGCTTTTGGGTTCGCTTTCGGTTTCGGATTCGCTTTCGGTTTCGTTAAAACAAATTTGAAAAGTCCGGTTTCGGCTTCGGTTCCGATAAAACCACCTCCGTAACATCCCTGTTCCAAAACACACTCGTGGTCGTGCCGGAGGTTTTCCCCTGGATTATCCCCAGGCTACTCTCCAACCGCGCACTCCTATCGCTTTATTGGGCCCGGCCTATAAGCCACAGTCAGGTTCAAAATCCACGTCAGAATGCGTCAATTTCATATAATTTTGATCGAAGGTCACTTACAAGTAAGTTACTCTATTCTTTCTTTATTCTTTATTCCATTGTAGTCATGTTCATAATACATTAAGGTGTTACAAGACAAGTATGGTAGGTACATGACACCCTGTAAGGGCACTCAATAATGTATCTTAAATCTAGGTAATTACATCCTTTTTTTATAAATAATTTATGTACTCAATAACAATGACATCAATATGTTACCGACATTTTTAAATTAAATTAAATAGCCTTTTTATTTATCCAAGCCGACATTTATCCAATACAAAATGTCAATGCTAATTTATAAAATAAGTAAAATAATAATTACTTTGATCAATCAATTACACTTATTTATTCTTAGGGAATCGATTTGGAAATATTTTTGTTAAAAAATAACATATACAAACGATGAAACGAGATATTGAACTTACGTACAGAAGGCTTTCTGTCTAACAAATCCGTTTGACAGCTAATCATGGCATCCCGCTCGCACGCGCTCGCCGCATAGCAAAGGATTTTCACCTTGGCATATTTTGTGCCTTTTTTCTTTTGGAGTAGTCCAATTTTGAGCCAACAACCATATTCGCCGACATAAGAACTGAGGTACATATTTTTGAGTATGTTGTACGCAGATATTATTGCACCTGACTGTATGTACCCATAATTTTAAAAAGTTCATTTCATACACTAAAAATAATGGAGGAAACAAAAGTGGTTTTAAACAAGCCGTTAATTGCATCTTAAACTGTATTATATGCAACATAAGGATCATTTCGTAACAACCCGATGAATTTACCCAATATTTATATAAAGTGTAATAATATGGCCATAATAAATTAATCCTATAATCTCAATAATGACGCTAAAGGAATTAACACTTTATTCCAAAACTTTACAGTTGATTTTACAATGACACGGCTCAGTTAAATACGAGGTTTCAAAAGCGAGACAACAAATATGACTTTTACTCGGAAAGAAGGAGAAAGTACACTTTCCCTGGGGTCAGATTGCTTGGACATGGTGTTTTTGCCTGCGGTCAGTTGGGGTTCAATGACCGTGTCATTCTGTAAAAGTAAATATTGGTAAAATGACGACCGGTTTAGCCTAGTGGGTAGTGCACCTGCCTGTGAAGCTGACGGTCCTGGTTTCGAATCCCGGTCAGGGCAAATATTTGTGTGATGAGCATGAATATTTGTTTCTGAGTCTTGGATGTTTTCTATGTATTTAAGTATTTATATCTATTAAATATATCGTCGTCTGGTACCCATAACACAAGCCTTCTTGAACTTACTGTGGGGCTAGTTCGATTTGTGTAAGATTGTCCTCTAATATTTATTATTTATTTATTATCGCAATTAGAACCCAACTTTTCATTCCAATCAGTTCACCCTTGACCGTTTCAACAAGTTAACTCACCGCGCGTAATCCCCCGTTAAAGGACTTTACTGTATTATACACTTTCCCTATCAATCGTCTTCAATTATTTGGATATTGTGGATATTCTTATTGTGGAGAAGAAAGCAGAAGGAAGGCGGAAGAGTTGGGAGATCAAGAAGAACATTTAGATATTTACCGCCTTCCCCCTTCTTCCATCGGACATCCAGACGTACAGCTGGATGCCATCCTTACTTGGTCGAAATTCCTCTTATTCGAACCAAGCGCTTTGCATCATCTTTTATAATGCGCACTTCTAAGGTTTGGAATTCTCTGCCGGCGTTTGTTTCCGAGCTCATATAACCTAGACCTTTTTAAGGCACGAGTGAATAGGCACCTTCTGGGTGAGCTCATCTTTGCCCCCTGGCTAGATGCTGGCCAAGAGCGATCCCATTTTTAATAAAAAAAAAAGATGGAGTATGTGAAGGCTTTGGTGAAGGAAGGGTTGAATATGTCACGCTCGGCTAAAGGATAGGAGGACTTTATAGACTGCTTCCATGCGACCATGCGCAAGCGGTGTGCATCCCTGGTGCGCCGGGTGCGGGCCAGCCCCAACCCCTGAAATCGATAGCGGACAGGCTGGACTATCCATATATGAGGCACTGTTGTGCAATGCATGTGTCCAAGAGTACATACTTTGTATATCAGTTAATAGTACATTACTTACCAAGGGCGGTAAAACAAAGAATGTCTCAGATCGCAGGTATTTGACGCCCGAGCCGAAGGCAAGGGCGATAATTATGCGATCTGAGGCTTTCTTAATTACCGCCCGAGGTAAGTACAAAATTTTATGTCACCCCTGGCCAGGAAGTGGGATCTTCCGCGCGCGGAGCGTGCGGTAATTGCCATTTTATGGCCAGGTGTGACATAAAATTACTAAATATACTGTCATTTTAATTGTTATACAAAGTATGTTACATAATGTATTAGAATTAGGAACTAACAATAAGAATAATAATTAATTTTACTAACAAATATTATGTATGAGTCCCATGTTACTCGAAATAAATGTTTTTTTTAAATTCAATTCAATAAAGGTCTTTGCTTACGGTGGCGTCGTTGATCGGGTCGCAACCTTCCCTAACAGATGGTCGAGAGAGGCGATGGTTGAGATACGCGTCGTACTCGTGATCGGATGCTGCTTGTGGATCATTTGTGGATAAATGAAAATGTGGATATAAACTAGTGAGTACATTAAATATGAATACCACAACATAACATTACATGCCAACAATAATTACCTATTTCATTCTGTACTTTGTGATGTAGATTATATTATTTTTACTGTATTTAAAGTAACTATTGCATACTCTTATGAGTAGATTATGTGCGCATAACAAAAAACTGTACCAAACATCTTCACCATTGTGAATTTACCATAATCTGGCAATAAAGATAATTTTGATTTTGATTTTTTTTTGATTTTGACATTACGTAACAGTGCACTATATACTCGCAATTAACTGTACATTATATAGTTTTCACTGAAATAATTAGACATTTTGTTTAATTAATAAATTATTTGACATTTTATAAATTAAATAAGGTCGCTAGGCCAGTTACGCGGCCTGCGTCAGTTTGCGGCCTTCTGAAGAACGAAGTGTTTTCAACTAAAGATATTTACAATTTTACATGCCCTAAAGAAATAGTGAGTCGTATGCGTTTTAATTAGTAGCTGTTGGGAATATATTAAAAAAGCAAGAATACATCCTTTCAATTCATCAACTCATCCAAGTGGCCGCAAACTGGCGCATCAAATCAACAGGCCGTAAACCCACCTAGCGACCCTATAAGTCTTCAAAGAGGGGGCATACTTATTCTATCCCTTTTCCGCAAAACGCAGCTTCTATTGGAACGATCGTCATTTACTATGGCGCTCGTGATCAGTGACATCTCTTATCTGTCGCGCTTTCTCCCTCTAACCAGCAACATAAAAATAAAACGGTTGTCGCTTCGTTATTTTTGAGATATCTAAATAAATAATAATAATTTAATTGTTGTGTTGTTGTTGTGTTGTTTAACCAGAGGTCAGAACCAGGGGCGAAGCTAAGTGTATTTTAAACATTTACTGATAAATGAAGACCATAAAAAAGAAAACAACTAATCCTTGTCTAGGCAAAATTATGAAGGATGTAAGTAACTACTGAAATTTGAGGTCCATAAGGCCTCACTCGCACTGTAAATGAGCTTTAGGTTTGGGCTGATTCGATCTCAACCGCACCAGATTAAAGTTCACCAAGATTTGTCCCGCAGTGAACGTGTTAATTGTTATAGGTAACATTGTAATGTTTATTGTTATAAAAACTTAAAAAAATATTACAGTTAAATGTTTAGGCATTGTCATGTTTAGTGTTTAAGTTTAGTTAATTATAGCATAGTACGTACCTAACATTAGTTAAATGAGCGCGATCTCGCCAACAAACTGTTATGGCAGTTTGGCGAGTAATTAATTTTTTTTTTTAAATTTTTTTTCAAAAAGTTACATAAAGTTTCCAATTTCAATTTTACTCGCCAAACTGACAAGACAGTTTGTTGGCGAGACCGCGCTCATTTTAACAAGTCTATTATCATGCACCTAAGTTACATAATTAAGTAATACTTGTAATGTTATGTGTTGTTGTGTTGTTGTTGTTGTGTGTTACTGTTATGTACTTTTTCGATAAATAAATTTAAAAAAAAACTCACCTACCGACCCTATTGAGATAGCATTTGAATTTTGTACTATTTTTACTGTTATTTTATATACATAGTATATTGTTTTGAAAAAATGACACCTCGCCGAGTTTCTTACGCCGGTTCTTCTCGAGGCAGAGGTTTATTTTATGAACTTGCGGGGTAATCACGTAACTTATTTACTACCGTTAGGTAGATTTTAATGTCAAATTTTAATTGTCACCTCATACATTTATACTTCAAAATTGACAGTAAAATCTATCTACCGTTAGTACATAAAGTTACGTGATTAGCCTGCCGGTGGTAGTTTTTTGACATTCATAAGTGCATGTAACATGCCTAAATTGAAGAATAAATGATTTCATTTCATTTCATTTCATTTCATTGAAAGTGTCCAAAAAGTGCCATGTATTGTCAGTGTCGAGCACCGGGACTCTTTTACCTTACGTGTGCTGACTACAGTCTGCACTGTCGCCTCTAAAGATTATATTTATATGTGAAAAGCAATTTCTCCGACGCTTAGTATTCTAAACGCAGCGATACACTTGCCATCAGGATGTGGCGGTTCAGAGAAACATGGCTATTTGGATCATTAGTCATACTTATCGCGGTTTACAAACAACTGACAATTTCATTAGCAGACCTTGTAAGTTTTAAAATGTTTTGATTTCAAATTATGACAAAAGTATTGATAATACCAATAAAATTATTAAAGGCTACGATGATTTTATTAAAGTTTTAGATAGTAACATAGCCATTTTTTGATTTTATTGTGTGTAGTAGAATTTAAGCGGAAAAAACAAGTTTTTATCTTGGAAATGGTCGATTTGGAGTGATGTTTGAAACGATATTACTTAATGAAACATCCAAAAAATATATTTAAAGAATATGACATAAGGTCTCAATAGTCCTGTTCTAGATAGTAACATTGAGAAAATGGCAAGATACGTATCAAATCAAACAGAAAGAGGCATAAATAGATGAGTGTTTTTTAACTGATAAGGACCCTTAAGTGAGACAGTTACAAGCCCGAGTGTGACCTCAGATTCAGTTGAAGCCGCTAAGAAAAAAATTCCGCTACACAATCCTCTAACGCGTCGTCTACCGGCCCCTGCGATCCCAGGGCTCATTACTAAGGAATAGAATGAATTATTTATCTGTCATTTTTATTAGTTTATTCTCTTTATTTGAACTGGCATGGTATTAAATAATTCTTATTATTCACAATTATTAATTAAAATCTTTGTTTTAACGTTTTCTCTTTTTTTTCCTCTATATTCGGACATATTTCTATTGCTTTTTATGAATATTTTATTTGCTGACATATCCTGTTTGTTATTTAATTATATTTTTTAAGCATGTAAGTAGTTTATAAGATTTCCTGACACAATGTAATATTGTTATAGAAATAATAAACGAAATGAACTGAAATGCTATTGTTTATCTTATTCGCCGGAGACAGCTTTAAGGGTCCTTATCAGTTAGAAAACGGTCATATGTTTAGACCATTTTCTATATGAATTAAGACATCTTGACAGTATCTCAGTGTATATCTAGAACGGGAGTATTTCAACCTAATGTCATAAATTTCAAATTTATATTTTTGATTTTTCATTAAGAAATATCGTACAAACATCACTCCAAATCGATCATTTTCAAGCTAAAAACTGTTTTTTTTTCGCTTAAATTCTACCACACACAATGAAATCAAAAAATGGCTATGTTGCCATCTAAAATTTTAATAAAACATCGTATCCTTTAATCGCTTTATTGGTATTATCAATACTTTTGTCATAATTTGAAATCAAAACATTTTAACTTATTATATAGGCCTGCACTACTCTGCAGGTGGGACAGAGCCTGGGGCGCTACCGCGAACAGCAAATGAAATTTTCCCTCTCTGTCGCACTTACAAGTTTGCACATAAGTGAGACAGAGAGGGAAAATTTCGTTTGTAGTTCGCGGTAGCCCCTCTGTACTCCAAACTTCGAAATCCGAATTTCGTATCATGCCGTCCCTTTCACTCTAGTCCCTCTCACACTATATGAGTAAATAATCAGTATTTTCGTCAGATCCATGAATGGGCCTTGTATGTGTAAAATTCAACACCATCATTTGGGACATGAGAACCTTTTTCGACGTCAATATAATAGAATTGCTTAAACATGACTTGTTAAACATCATTACAACTTACAACAATTCACACTTTTACCTATTGGTGTGTAGTAAATAATAACTTTCCATAGCATTCACCTGTCGATGCACCTGAGGGCCTACTCCGAACTTTCCGTCCCTTTCACTCTCGTGATACACACCATATGAGTGAAAGCGACGGCGCTATACGAAGTTCGGATATCAGAGTTCGGAGTAGGCCTCCTGGCCTTAACACTTTCGACTATCACGACGCAGACGCAGCTACGCTCCTCTTGGCTCTCCAGTATGTAAAACTTAATATAACTGACTAGATAATATGTATAGATAGAATCTTTTGCACGCTAGTTACGATACAGTTATGACGAAAAAATTTTAGGAATTAAACTAAGCTAGACTTAGCAAATATTGTGTGCCCTAACAGGGTGTCATGAACTTGCCATCCTTAGTTATAGGACCTTTTTATGTAAATGTGTTCATGACCAGAGCTCGGAATAGGTAGTGCCTATTTACCTAAACTTCGCGGGAGGACGTAACTAAGAGTGGTTACAAGCACCAAAAATAATTACTTCTTTTTATTGAATGTGGGGTTTCCCGGGATTTACTGTATTATTCTAAAGGCTTAATACATTTCTCTTTACTTATAAATCTTGTTATATTGCATATTATTTGTTTAATTACCGTGAAATAACAATCAGTCATTAAAAATATAATATGGATCAAATTGAATCAAAAGGATTCCGAAATTTGATACTTTTTAGTTGACTTAGACAGAATTATACTCCTTTTTTCCATGAGAGGGGACCTGTGTCCAGCATTAGGGCGTATATAGATTGGTGATGAGACAGAACTATGATATCGTATAGAAAATTCTGACATTCATTCCGACGTTTCGAGTCCTTTACAGCACTCGTGGTCACGGAATCTATTTTAAATTCATTATACGCGATATAATCGGTTGAAAAATAGTTTTATTTAATATATTAGTACATGTACACCATCATCTATATATATAAAAGAAGAAGTCCTGATCTACCATCAACGCACAGCCGAAACTACTGGAACTAGAAACTTCAAATTTGGTCCAGAGCTTACTTTTATAATGTATGCAAGGGATAAGACGGGATTTTTGGATATTCCACCCCTAAGGGGATCAAATAAGGGTGCAAAGTTTGTATGGGAGAATTTTTTTTTTTTGAGCTGAAGACTTCAAAATTTGTAAAAAGGTTACGAACTTAAATCCAAAGAAAGTGTTTTCAGCGTTTTGCAAAATTCTAACCCTAAGAGGGTAAAATAGGGGTGCAAAGTTTGTATGGGAGAAACTTCTGTTTTAGAGTTAGAGACTTAAAACTTCGTATATAGACTCTCTGTTTGAATATAACAAAACTAAATTCAGTGATTTTCTAAATTCATCCCCTAAAGGGGTGAAAAGGGGCTTCAATGTTTGAACGGGGACCAAATCGTTTTTGAAGTGAGAGATTTCAAACTTCGTAAATAGACTCTCTGTTTAAATACAACAAAAACTTATTTCAGCGTTTTTCGAAATTGCTACCCTAAAGGGGTGAAAAGGGGGTTCCAAGTTTTTAATGGGAACAAATCTTTTTTGAAGTGAGAGATTTCAAACTTCGTAAATAGACTCTCTGTTTAAATATACAACAAAACATGTTTCAGCATTTTTCTAAATTGTTCCCCTGATGGGGTAGAAAAGGGGTTCCAAATTTATGCGGGGAGCCAATCTTTACTTTTGGCTAAAATTCGTTATAGGGGTCATCTTCGAGGTTCCTCGGGGTGCCGATTACGAAAATGACATCCATTTTCAAATCCAAGATGGCGGACATTTATTTTTTCTTTTGAGTAATTGTTCACATAGGATTAATAGCATCAGACAACTGACAGAAACAAATAAACCTCATTTATATCTTTGTTACCATCTAAAATCTACGCGGACGAAGTCGTGGGCGGCTGCTAAGCTATCTATAGATATAATAAAGCTATAGAGATTCAAAAATCTGTACATTGAAGATATTAGCAAAAAAATCGATTGAGGGGTCTTAAAATCAATAACAGAACACATTCCAACAGTTTGTAGAATTTATGTCTGTTTGTTTGTTTGTCTCTCTGTTTATTTGTCTCAGAATCGCGCGAAAACTAGCCAATAGATTTTAGTACAACCCTCACTAATAAGTTTAATAGACCTTCGGCCAGGTTATAGGCTCTAAAAATCATACAGATTGGGGATGAAAGGGGGTGAAAACAGAGCGTGAAATTTGTATGAGAAGTCCTTCATTTCGTGACTTAAAGGCTTGAAAATTAGTAAGCATATAATTGGAGGCGAACTAAAAAGAATCCCATTCAAAAATTGTGCAATAAACATCAGATAATATGTGAAAAAATGGAGAGTGGAAAAGTGCTTAGGGGATTAGCGACAAATAACCAAAAATCCCTCTACCCATAGTAACTGTTTGAAATGAGAGATTTAATTATGTTAGTCAGTCGCTGTCAACATTGCCTACCTGCCTACGTCTACCTAAAATTGATGTCTTCAGTGGTCACCTAGAACGTTGTCAGAGTAGTCGAGTGTGATTAATAACGGTCTTATCTGAGGCCCTATAAAATCCCACTAAATCCCAGTAATTCCCACGATTCCCACTAATCTTATAAATGTGAAAGTTCGGATGTTTAGATGTTTGGATGTTTGTTACGGCTAAACAGATTATGATGAAACTTGGTATGTAATGAGTTTATAGACTGAATAAACATATAGGATTTTTATCCCTTCATCGTCCTTCTAATTTAAAAATTCGGGGTCGGAATTTGAATCTATGAACCAGCTTCGCGGTAGTCCCTCAGAGTCCTGTAGATATTTACGATGCCCGCTGACGTACGAACATTCGTCTCAGATGAACCAGTGTAAGTCTGAGCTCCAAATATGCACATAGTTGTCACGAATCGTAGGGTCAAGATAAAATAAGGAAAAGTATCGTGAGGCGAGTCTAGACGGATATAAATATCACGATATTTGACGTTTGGCGTGTCAGAGACGTGCCATTACACCAATTCATTGCATTACACAGATGACATTCGGCAAAGTCGAATCGAAACTAATAAAGATTATTTCGAACTTGCACAATTTAATAATTTGAGTCTTATAGTGGCTACGATAAAGTACGTATTTGCATGTAAAGTTTTTTATCATCGTAGTTACAAACAGTAATGTCGCTACCAATTGATTATGATGAGAATATTTTTTTTGAACCTGACTGTGGCTTTATAGGCCGGGACCAATAAAGTAATAGGAGTGCACGCTTGGAGAGTGGCCTGGGGACAATCCAGGGGAAACTTCCGACACGACCATGCGGGCGGTTTAAACACTGGAATACTCTAAGGCCGGGTTTTATAAAGGTCCGTTAGACCAAATGTCAGATCAAATTTCAGTAACTCAGTACATTTTTTGACATAACAAACCGACATAAGGTCTAACGAATCTTTATAAAACCGAGCCTAAGAGTGTGCGCTCCAGTGAGATTGGTTGAGGGGCTTCAACCAAATCTGAAGTGTATGTAGGTGGAATCGAACTACTGGGAGTTTTGTCGCTGGTTCACTGAACCTAGCCTAGCTGAGAAGAGTCCAGCAAGGAACTCAGCTAGGCCCGACTCTATCCGGTATGCAGCGGAATCAGGACAAATAGGGATTATATGTGTCCGTGTTGTCGCGATCGTGCGGTGGACGTCCTCGCCGGCGTGGTAATTTTGTGTCTGTCCTACGGACCCATAGAAACTATTACAAATCTTTTTGGTTACTTTAGGTAAGTTTATCCAAAATACTTGTGGGTAACATGAAAACAGTGATTACCTAGCTGATTAGTTATAAACAATCAAATCACTGGGAGGTACAAGTAGTAGGTATATGAACAGGTTTTGTCCTATGTTCGTCCAGTGTCCACCTAAATTCGGTCTTCAGCTGTCCGCCGGTTTTATCAGGCTTTGTTTCGAATGTATTGGAATTAGGAGGTACATGGGAGATATTGAGGGATTTCAATTTTTAGGTTCTTAGAAAAGAAAATAAATGTCAATCGTCCTAGCTTGATATTGTAGAAAGTGGCTACTTACAAGGAGAAAAGTAACTTCAGGCAGCATTCTACCTCTCAGTCTTCGGGCTTACAATTTTTTTTTAATATAATTGTAAAACTATAATGTGCGCTGTTAAGCATCTGCACTTAAGAATATTACTATTGTTTAAGCATTAACATCTGCTAACGAAAATTATAAATTGAAGTTAAGGAATGCGTACGCGCCTCCCCAGGCTTTGTAAGAGAGAACTGGTTGAAAAACTTGGTAACCGAGTGTGATTATTTGTTGTTAGACAGCTCAGTTAAAGCGATTGGCTGCGTATGTCAGGATGTCACAGGTTCGATTGTACGTTTTGGAGGTAGAACTTTCACTAGAAAAATACTTACGATAAAGGGAGAATTTCTTACAGATATTTTGATAGGGTGCTTAAAATTTTTGTAAACATGTTTGACTTAGTAGTACAAGTACCTATAAAAACATTTTCTTAATAAACTAGAAGTGTTCAATTATTTTTCCTACCGAGGAATAATGCGTAGAGGTTTTCACTGAAAGTAGAGCGTATCATATTGTTGCAGAACATTAAAAATCTTGGGTTATAATGAAGGACTCCTACCACTTTGCATTTCGAGAAACATCAAAATTTTTGTTTGATTCAAGCATATTATATCTTCTCCTGTAGTCGTTACATCGAACATGTCAGTACTAAGGGTCGGAAAGTAAGGAATTGGGTAACGTCATCGAACAAGAACGCATGTGTAGACGTCCGCAACATCAAACCGTGACACCACTATGCTACATGTATGTGATGGGTAGTTTCTTAGCAGTCATTAGTGTTTTGTTGCATAGTATAAGAAATCATCAAAAATAAATCATACGCATAAATGCTATATGGGATCGAGATCGAGACGACGGCGTTCTCCTGCTTGGAATGAAATATGTATTTAACGTCTGCCCTACTTAGTCAGTACCTATTACCAACATACATACATATGTACCTATATTGGTATTAATAAGTCAGTAGAAGTTCACGCGAACGAAGTCGCGGGGCAAAAGCTAGTATTAGAAATAAATTAGAATACATCTGTACGATATCTTCTATGACATATCATAGTTCTGTCTCATCACCAATCTATACACGCCCTAATGCTGGACACAGGTCCCCTCTCATGGAAGAATGGAGTATAATTCTGTCTAAGTCAACTAAAAAGTATCAAATTTCGGAATCATTGATGTTATTTCAAGGTAATTAAACAAATAATATGCAGTATAACAAGATTTATAAGTAACGCGAAATGTATTAAGCCTCTAGAATAATACAGTAAATCCCGGGAAATACCGCATTCATTAAAAATAAATAATTATTTTTGGTGCTTGTAACCACTCTTAGTTACGTCCTCCCGCGAAGTTTAGGTAAATAGGCACTACCTATTCCGAGCTCTGTTCATGACTATACAATAAATAAATAAATAAATAAATAAAACCAAATATTGTGCCTTTACCATGAGTTTACATGACCGTACTCGCTAGCGTGCATAAAAATTGTATGGGTAAAAGTACAGCGCCTCTGATGGTAAAGGCACTGTGCTCGACACTGACAATGGCACTTTTTGGACTCTTTCAATCTTATCTCATGGTGTCATAGGTGATTAGTAGCTATCATCTATTGGGCACTGAGCTGTCGAGCACTGCCCAAGCAACATAGCCTGTGCCTTTACCATGAGTTTACATGACCGTACTCGCTAGAGTCCGTAAAAATTTGTATGGGCAAAAGTACAGCGCCTCTGGCGGTTACGCAATAAAACTAAGAATCGGCATATTAAGGGTGGGTGCACCAAACCGTCTGTAATCGTAAGCGGTGTCCGTTAAAATCTGATTGTATGGAAAGTTTGACAAGTTTCTATGGGATGACAGCTGCCGGCGCCATATTTGACTATGTCCGGCCTGTGATCGTATGTTGGTGCAACCGAGCCTAAATCGTTTACGCGGTCGCTAGCGAGGAAGGTCATGCAAACTCATGGTAAAGGCACGAAACGTGATAGGTCGCAGCCTGCTATATAGAACATAAGATCGATAATTGGTTGCATGTTTGAGAAAATATATTTTTTCGTTGTTAAATACCGTACTGAGGGGCTACCGCGAACTGAAAACGAACGAAGTTCGAATATCTCCCTCTCTGCCGCATGAATAAGTATACAAATACAAATACAAATACAAACATTTATTCTGCAAATAGGCCACAAGGGCACTTTTACATGTTAAAATATTAATTTACAATTTAAGAAAGTCTGACTATAATAAGTAATACATTTTTCATGTCAAAATATTAATTTACAGTTAGAATGAATAATAATTTCGAGTTTAACAATTATAACAAAATTAATGTCATACAGTGAAGATAAACTTGCAAAGTTATCTATTACAAATATTAAGTTAGAGATGTATAAGGTCTCAAGATTAAACAAGGAGTGAAATTAATATATTATCCCAGAGATGTACATGGTCTCTGAGCGTCAAAATTAAAATTAATTTAATATTGTTAGAGATGTATATGGTCTCTAAGTCACTGATAATAAAAACGAATCCACAACAGGATGATGTCTCTCGTCAATCGCCTATAAAAAGACACTAGTATTAACGTAGTCACTATGTCCCAGCAAGCATGAACAGACCGGACTCCACAAACAGCAAACAAAGCAAGTGCGACAGAGAGGGAAGCGCTTCTGAAGTCGTAAGAGGAACCAATCCAACCTTTGATATTCCCGCCGGCACAATGCGACGTAAGGTTGACATAGTAATAATAATAGTAGCGTCCGCAAAACAATGTCCATTGCAAAACAGGTAGCAATAGGGCTACTACGAACTTTGAAATCCGAACTTCGTATCGTGCCGTCCCTTTCACTCATATAGTGTACAACACGAGAGTGAAAAGGACGGCACGACACCGACACACACACAAGGATTATGTTGTGATATTGAAATAAGAATGTGACTAATTAATTAATTAATTTATCTAAATTGTTTGACATTACTTTCTTTTTTATTATATTATTATTGGACATTGATGTTATTACGTAAATTTGTATAAATTTAGTTTTACACTGATAGACATAAGTGTACCTATTATTATTATTTGATGTTAATTATTTTATCTTAAATTATGTAAATTCGCATACAATGTATATTGTTTCTGGAATAAATAACTGAACTGAACTGAACACATTTCGACAGTTTTTTTTGCCGAAACCGAACCTTCGGCCGAAACACGATTTTTAGGCCGAAGCTGAAACTTCGGTCTGACACTAAGATTTATATCCTATAGTAATTATTTCGAGTATTATATTGAGTAATTCAACATTATTATTTGACATTTGTAAATTCTATCCATAAATGGGTGAATCATTTAGCATTTATCACATAAGATGTAACTACAAGTTGTTTTACAATTAAATTGTATACTTTTTTAATAACGTGTGCTAAATAAATACATTTCTATTCTATTCTATTCTTAATCAACTATTCTTTGTTGCTCGTTACCATGGTTACGTCTCCTGAGTCACTCTTCAAAACTGTGATTTTATAGGGTTTAAATTTACCAAACATGAGTTTTAGCGATGATCTTAAATCAATTTGGACATGGGTCACCTCTTGAGCATGCTTGAAGTCCATATTATAAACATTTTTCTAAGAGACTCGGTTATTGTTGTCTCCTCGCTGACGGGACAGAATAACAACAAGAAAAAGTTGATTGACCCTTATATTTCGATTATAAAAAAAAACTTTATACAATAACGTATCGAACACAACTTCTGTAACGTAGTTCAAGAGTATCGTAGTCAACTTGGGTAACTGTAACTCAACGGGTTCCAAGATACAGGCTCAGCCTAGTTTGGGACTCATCGGATATATTCGTTTTATTATGTAACAGTGTCTTTGTGCATAAATAAATTATTCTATTATTCTATTCTATAATTAAGCCCCGTGTGGTTGCCGGGTAAGAATTGCGCCACCCCATCACTTCCCGTGGGTTTCGTAGGAGGCGAATAAGGGAAAATCGGAGGGTGGGCAGCAGCATCCTTCGATCATTACCACCATCAAACTGCGGTCGCCAACCCGCTTGCCAAGCGTGGCGACTATGGCAAATCCCCCCCTACGGAAAAATAAATTGGGGGAGGCCTATGTTCAGCAGTGGACGTCTTTCGGCTGAAATGATGATGATGATGATGATGATGATGATAATTAAGCTAGACTTAAGACTTCCAATTGCTGTGCCCTACCAGTGCCTTTACCATGAGTTTACATGACCGTACTCGCTAGCGACTGCGTAAATGATTTAATAAGCCGATTCTTAGTTCTATTGCGTAACCGCCAGAGGCGCTGTGCTTTTGCCCATACATATTTTTACGCAGTCGCTAGCGAGTACGGTCATGTAAACTCATGGTAAAGGCACAGGGTGCATGAGAAACCTAATTTACTAATGTGAGACCGAAATGTAAACCACGGATGCAATAAATAAATAAATAACGACTATGACACGGTTCACACAGATAATTTTCGGATCAGACATTTTTTTCTAAAATCTTACTCATCGAGTCATCAGTTACTCATACAACTTTTTCTGCCGACGCTGTACAAATAAACTTTCTATTGTGCGCCGTGTCCAATACGGTGTCGATAATGCTAGGGATGTGCCTATAGTCGATAGTCAACGTCGATGAAATTTAATTAGTTGAATTTTTATTGACAAGCATTTTCAAAATTTAATGTTGTATCGATTTTCTAGGAATGTGACTATGATCTATAGTAAATTATTTATTTATTTATCCTTCTTTAATATTACATCGTACATATTCTATCTACCTATCTTTAGTAACACTATATGAATAATTCATTAACATGCACTGTATAGCATTATGTATACATTATTATTATTTAATAATAACATTTCATTATACATTTATTGTTTTTACTTATTTTGCATGCATTTGAAGATATTAAAATTTATTGATATTAAAGTGTTGCTTATTACAGATCATCCCATTGATGGGCGAAATCCTCCCCATAATTGGCCACAGGTTCCTATTGCGTGTAAGTCCGTGCCTTTACTATGAGTTTGCATGACCGTACTCGCTAGCGACTGTGCAAACGATTTAGTATGCCGATTCTTAGTTCTATTGCGTAACCGGCAGAGGCGCTGTACTTTTGCCAACACGATTTTTTATGCAGTCGCTAGCGAGTACGGTCATATAAACTCATGGTAAAGGCACTGTGCCTTTACCAGGTCCATGTGCTCGAACCGAATTTAGTCAACTCGTCCCTCCATCGCGTCTATGGCCTCCGGAGCGATCTTTTGAGGTGACGTGGACACCATACTGTGGTTGCTTGAGTCCATCGATCGTATGTTTGTCTCGTATATAATCTGTTCGGCCCAGAGGGGCTACCGCAAACTGAAGAACGAAGTTCGAATATCTCCCTCTCTGACGCACTTGCTTATTCGTGCGGCAGAGAGGGAGATATTACAATACAATACAATACAATACAAATACTCTTTATTGCACATCTCAATCAAAGGATACAGTACAGTACAAAAACACAATGAGAAGAGGCAAACAACAGGCGGTCTTATCGCTAAAGAGTGATTTCTTCCAGACAACCTTAGGGTAGCGGAAATCTAATCAGAACGATTCATAGCAGGTGGTGCAGAGTTAATACATATGAAGCCTACTAATAATTACAACAATAACATTTAACTAAGGATAAATAAACATACATAAATATAGTATAAAAATATACGACCATAAACATATACAAATATATAGTCAGCCACATAGTCTAAAGGAGCTAAGTCATAAGTGTGTCATGAGAGAGACAAATAGTGATCTTTAAGCTGTTTTTCGTTTGTTGTATATTCGAACTTCGTTCGTTTTCAGTTCGCGGTAGCCCGTCTGTTCCATTTCAGTTTTTTGCCTTTTGTATGGCGTCCGTGGTCCTGTTTCTCTTAAGTTTTTGTTACAGATTTTGTGTATTAGCTTACTTTCTGTGATGCTCTTTTCCATTTTCCGCTGTGTAATCTTCAGTATTTTTACATGTGTTGCAGTTAACGCTCAAGTATGTGCTCCATATTAAGTATAAAGTATTGGAAGAATGCAGCTATCAAAAGCTATCCTCTTTGTTTTTAATGTTTTTTATTTTATATTTTTGAATATAAATTTAAGGGACCAAAATCGTTTCCATGCATTTGATATTTTTCGGTTTATTTCTTCATTCTGACAATCATCAAATGAGAATATTCTCCCAAAATATATATAGTTTTTAAGTCGTTCAATGGGTGCATCGTCTAGAATAATATCGTAAGCTTCCGGGCTGTTTGACATAATTATGGTTTTTTCCTTGTCGATCTTTGAGCTCATTCCACTACAGGGTTCATTAAGTAGCAATACTTAATACACACTACACTACACACACATCATCAGAGCGGTCTCTATGAGAATTAGAGGAACGAGAAGAAAAATAGAAAGATTTGTATGCGAAGGCGGCTGTCATCATAGAACACTAGATTCCTTTTCTTTTTATGATATATTATTTTATATATAGTGTATTATTTAACGTAATAAAGTTCCTCTCTCTCACTACACACACTACACACCTACACACTACTACACTATACACTTATAGGCTTTGCATACGTTCTACAGATGTTTCAAGAAGTATAATGTCATCTGCAAAGCGAAGATTGCTTATTTTTCGCCCGGTTATTCGTACTCCATAATCTTCCCAGGGTATTTGTCGATAGTAAAAGTCGATTTAATTTAGGAACATTTTCAAAGTATCAAAGTGAATATTATCGACTCAATACGAATATTTCGAAAGCATTTTTTTAAACCACTCTCTCAAGAATTCTCAGTGATAACTAGAGCCCGATTCGATCCACGATCTTCTAATTTAAAGTCGCTTGTTTAACCGCTCATATTCATTGAAAACAGTCGCTTAACATTTGACACTGACATATCCACAAAAATAAACTGCCCACACACAACGTCAATGTTAAGTCCGCGAATAAAAAAAGTACTTAACATTTCAGTACAATTATTAGATTTGAATGACCAGTTTCACTTTTAATACCATTTCATTATTAACATGTATCTGTTTAACAATAAACTCCCTAAGGAACTATTGTCTTCTAGTAAAGAGACAGAAAGTATCGATAGTCGATGATTTATGGAACTTTCTACACTCCGCTTCAGCTCAGTGACATCGACAATATGCTAGATGAACGAGCAATTACTTACACTTGTTGATGTGTCTTAGCTTAATGCACAATAGTAATATCTGTCAAACGTACTTTCTGCAGAGAAAATTGTAAACATTAATATGAAGATTTTCTTTTCTTCGTTTCTCGATATTTTCCTCCATTAAAAATCATCATCATCATTCTAGCGTTTTCCCGGGAGCCCGGAGTCTTTAAAAGACACCTAACCTCAAGATTTGTAGGCACTAAGTTTTTAGAAAGCGATGTTTTCCTTCACCCAAAAGCTACGATTAAATACCAAAGATCACCATATTTTTTTGACCTTCATCATATTTTTCGGTTGGACCCTTAAGCCGAAAGGGGTCAGTTTTGGGCCCCAATTTAGAATAGTTTTAGAATAGTTAGGCACTAGTTTTTAAGAAAGCGACTGTCGTCCGACCTTCCAACAAGAGGGAAACCTACGAGACCTTGTCAGGATTTCAGCAGTTTGCTCACGATATTTTCCTTGACCCGAAAATCATATCAAATTGCATTTGGTACTTACGTATTTTCATATCTGTAATAAATATTTAAGACCATATTTTTTCCACTGAATATTTATAGATTTTTCAAATCAAAGTATGATTCGATTATATAATTTGTATCTTATATATGTGTTACCATCATAATTATTAAGGTACTTTTATATGAGTTATTTATCAATAATAAAACATATTAATTACTACTTAAATTAGCTAGAGTAGTTCCTAGTGCGAGAATACGAGATCCAACTGCAAATTACTGTACTACTAGCTAATTAAGTAAAGTTGGGTACTACTGTTTTAGTAGTACCCAACTTTACTTAATTAGCGTGGTATGCGCATGAAAGAAAAATAATTTATATTAAATTAGCATGTATGCTAGCTAAACTGTTAAATTATTATCTTATATGTGTTAACTTTAATATCAATCATTTATAAACCTATTCTAAAACCATCGATATTTACAGACCCACAGCAATGCCAATTAAAATACCGACACAATATATCGACAAAACCCGTCTCTATTTTATAAGACACGACCCTAAGCGAAAGTGCACCTCTCGACCAATCGACCACGCCCAAACCAAAATGACCTAACTTCATACTACATCTACAAACAAAGACGCTATAGAGTATCCAATAGTAGACCATAACCCGTTGTAATAAAGTCTACGACTGGTCAGTTAACATTTCTATCGATGAAACGTCTGTTACACCATTAAATAAGATACTAAACAGGTCGACAACCTTGCGAGAAACTTGACATTGTCATTATTTACTATAAAATTATAATAGACATTGACAATTATAATGGTCACGGGGTTTTTTTTGAACCTGACTGTGGTTTATAAGCCGGGCCCAATAAAGCGATAGGAGTACGCGGTTGGAGGGTACCCTGGCGACAATCCAGGGGAAAACTTCCGACACTACCACGCGCGGTTTGGAACACTGGAATACTCTAAGAGTTTGCGCTCCAGTGAGATTGGTAATCAGTAATCAGTCGTTTATTTGCTAAAACATGGTACAACAAATAGGTCATAATCTAAAATATAAGGAACTACATGTTTGGTCACAAGGACATGCAAATATTTAAGGAATGTCATGTGTATCGCAGCATAATTTACTTATAAACTAAAAAACAATGTAATTTAAATACTCTTGAATGGAATAATAGGCCTTAGATCCTAAAAAATTATATAACGGTTTTAAATTCTTTTCCACTTTCCAGTTTTAAGATCTTCACTGGTAGTTTATTGAAAATTCGGGGTGCCATACCAAATACACTTTTTGATAAAAAAAGCGGTTTTGGAGGACTTATAATTTATTTTTTCCTGATGTCGTAGGCGACGTAGGCTATTTAATCGAGTAAATTGATTAATGTTATGTTTTACGTACATTGATATTTCGAACACATACAGGCAAGATAGAGTCAATATTTTATGTTTTATGAAAAGCGGCTTGCATGAATCAACTGGTTTAATACCAAATACAGATCTTAAACATTTCTTCTGACTCTTGAACACCATTTCACGATCTGTAAGCTTGGTTGAGCGGTTTCAACAGAACCTGACGTGTGAGTGGAATCGAGGTACTGGGAGTTTTGTCGGGTTCACTAAACCTAGCCTAGCTGAGAAGAGTCCAGCAAGATACAGCTAGGCCCGACCTGGGTCGGACTGACTCTACCCGGTGTGCGGCGGTACCGGGACGAATACGGACAATATGTGTCAGTGTTGTAGCCATCGCGCGGTGGACGTCCCCGCCGGCGGGAATGCCTGTGTACACGTCGTGTCTGAGTTGGACGCCGTGAGCGCAGCGTTCCGTCTTTCGATGGACGCTGTGATTACGTTGTCCAGCAGGCGAATCACGTAACTTTATGTACTAACGGTAGATAGATTTTACTGTCAATTTTGAAGTATAAATGTATGAGCTGACAGTTGAAATTTGACATTAAAATCTATCTAACGGTAGTACAAAAGTTACGTGATTACCCCGCGGGTCCGTGTGTGCCTAGGACGTGTGTGCGGCCCCTATAGTTTAAGAGCCGACGACACTGAACCTAGTTCGATAAGACTCCCAGATGAGATATATATTATAAGATGCGTCATTCCTGGGGGAACATGAAACGACTATGCTGCCATGCAAAAAACCTGGTGGCCATAGTAAAAAAAAATTTTCAAAAAAAATAAAATTCCCGGTTTCTAGTACGATAAGTCTCCCAGGTTTCGTTTGTTCCTCGATACAGGGGAGGGGTAGGACTATACGATAATGCAGTGCTGCAAGCCCCCCTGACTGGCCTTGTCGGTGGCAGCAGCATGATAAGTGACGCCAATATTGAGGTATCTAGTATGATCGGTCTCCTGAAAAAAACAAGGCTCATCTGAAAGATCATCAATTTCTGTGTAAGAAAAACCACTGCTGCCTTTTCCTAATAGTGGAGAAGGTGGTGCTGCAGCGATTGAAGGAGCTCAGTACACTGAACCTAATTCGATAAGACTCCCAGGTGATATGTATATTATAAGATGCGTCATTCCTGGGGGAACACGAAACGGCTATGCTGCCATGCAAAAAACCTGGTGGCCATAGTAAAAAAAATTTTTCAAAAAAAATAAAATTCCCGGTTTCTAGTACGATAAGTCTCCCAGGTTTCGTTTGTTCCTCGATACAGGGGAGGGGTAGGACTATACGATAATGCAGTGCTGCAAGCCCCCCTGACTGGCCTTGTCGGTGGCAGCAGCATGATAAGTGACGCCAATATTGAGGTATCTAGTATGATCGGTCTCCTGAAAAAACCAAGGCTCATCTGAAAGATCATCAATTTCTGTATAAGAAAAACCACTGCTGCCTTTTCCCAATAGTGGAGAAGGTGGTTGCTGCTGTGATTGAAGATCGCCTTCAGCGCAGCTGGATTCGGTTTTTCAATTCAGTTTTGTCAGCAATCACCCGGTTCCTTTCGATTTGTACTGATTTAATACGCGTGCCACGTACACTTAAGAATAATTTTGCTTGTCGTTGATTGCATAAACAAATGATTTTGAAAAGTTATTCTCCATTATACCGAAATAAGAGCTCCATAGAGAATCCACAAAACACTATTTATACACTAGCTGAATAATTGATAAAATGTACATCAACCTTGTGTGATTTGAAGACGAGATAAAAGCGGTTAATCAAAATGAATCAGTTATTCAGCTACTGTATAAAAGTTTTTCCTGGGTTCTTTATAGAGCTTATTTCGATATAATGGAAATAGTTATATTTTACAGTTAATTAACACAGATGGAAACTGAATAGGTGTACTTGATTTTTATTTAAAAAGCTTCATTTTGAGTTACCGCTTTTATCTCGTCTTCAAATCACATAAGGTTGTACATTTTATCAATTACTCAGCTAGTGTATAAAAAGTGTTTTGTGGATTCTCTGTGGAGCTCTTAGTTCGGTATAATGGAGAATAACTTTTCAAAATCATTTGTTTATGCAATCAACGACAAGCAAAATTATTCTTAAGTGTACGTGGCACGCGTATTAAATCAGTACAAATCGAAAGGAACCGGGTGATTGCTGACAAAACTGAATTGAAAAACCGAATCCAGCTGCGCTGAAGGCGATCTTCAATCACAGCAGCAACCACCTTCTCCACTATTGGGAAAAGGCAGCAGTGGTTTTTCTTATACAGAAATTGATGATCTTTCAGGTGAGCCTTGTTTTTTCCAGGAGACCGATCATACTAGATACCTCAATATTGGCGTCACTTATCATGCTCCTGCCACTGACAAGGCCAGTCAGGGGGGCTTGCAGCACTGCATTATCGTATAGTCCTACCCCTCCCCTGTATCGAGGAACAAATGAAACCTGGGAGACTTATCGTACTAGAAACCGGGAATTTTATTTTTTTTGAAAAATTTTTTTTACTATGGCCACCAGGTTTTTTGCATGGCAGCATAGCCGTTTCGTGTTCCCCCAGGAATGACGCATCTTATAATATACATATCACCTGGGAGTCTTATCGAATTAGGTTCAGTGTACTGAGCTCCTTCAATCGCTGCAGCACCACCTTCTCCAGTATTAGGAAAAGGCAGCAGTGGTTTTTCTTACACAGAAATTGATGATCTTTCAGATGAGCCTTGTTTTTTTCAGGAGACCGATCATACTAGATACCTCAATATTGGCGTCACTTATCATGCTGCTGCCACTGACAAGGCCAGCCAGGGGGGCTTGCAGCACTGCATTATCGTATAGTCCTACCCCTCCCCTGTATCGAGGAACAAACGAAACCTGGGAGACTTATCGTACCAGAAACCGGAAATTTTATTTTTTTTGAAAATTTTTTTTTACTATGGCCACCAGGTTTTTTGCATGGCAGCATAGCCGTTTCGTGTTCCCCCAGGAATGACGCATCTTATAATATATATCTCATCTGGGAGTCTTATCGAACTAGGTTCAGTGTCGTCGGCTCTCCTACTACTAGTGATCGCCGAGTTACGACAGAGGGAGGGATGGGAACGTAATCGACAGCCTTCCTAACTAACGGATTGCTATGATGGGGACTAAGGCCGGGTTTTATAAGTAACGCCGTAAGATGTCTTCGGGTAATTCCTAAAATAACAGATTTCTGTCTAAGTGATTTTGTTGCACTACCAAACATCAACAAAAATATTTAACATTTCTTTTAGATAGTGATGATGATGAGATCCAATAAAATCGCTTAGTTAGACTGGGATTTGTTATTTTCGCAATTAGTCGACATTCGAAGTTACCCGAAGACACCTTACATTTTTTGACATAACAAACCGACATAAGGCCTAACGGATCTTTATAAAACAGAGCCTAAGAATCCTGTTTAACTGGATATCCATGAGCAGATATTTTCACGCGCAACGATTAATTGTGAACAGGAAGCTTTACCGTTTTAATTACACATTAATAAAGGTTGTAACGGCGCATTAAGGGATAATTAAAGTGAGGGCAAAATATATATACATTTTCGGTCTTATCTCAATGGAATAAGATGAGAAATGTATACAATTGGTGCCCTGTACAAGTCCAGTCACTTGCGAAAATATAGCATACAACTTAGCCGGGCCAATAATTAACGGCTTATGTACATACAAGTTGTTTTATACAATTACTGTAGGGTAGCGGTGGGTACTCCCTACGGACGTGGTGCAACTTCGACCCCCCTTGTCAAGTGAGTGGGCAACTTGACTGTTAGAAGTTCAAGCCGCCCGAAGACCCAACTTGGCTTAACGACTGCTATCATACACAGCAGCCGGGATCCGGCAGTTAATAACCATTCAAAGCGGTCACCCATCCAAGAGCTGACCTGGGCCGACGTTGCTGAACCTCGAGAGTTACTCGATTTATGGATATTAGGTGTGGTTCGTTAAGCAGTCCAGTGTGAGCAGGTCCGGTAATTAAATAGATTATTTTTGTCGAGTCAGTTTTTGGAAATTTTCAAAAACAGTTTTTATTTCAAAGGTTTTGCAAGTTTCTGCTTCCGAATTTCGGTTTGTTCTCCTCTACAGGTCGCATTTTTCAACCGCTTCTCGTGAAATTTTGTTAGCAGGTTCGAAATTCATAATTGATCTTTTTTATAATGACACTTTTTGGAAGTGATAAAAAAACTCACTCACGAGGTCTACAGCTCACAGAGCCACTAATTTTACATGGAGATACAATATAAACGAGTTCCATGAGGACAAAGACGCGGGAAAAAGCTAGTATAATATAAAGCCTTCTAATATATAGCATAGTTTCCAGGACAGTCTGGAGGGAGTGGAGGGTAATGAGGGTCAAGGACCTTTTCAAAAGACGGTTAAATCCACTCCATATCAATTCAGCAACAACTTCATTATGTTACCGTTTCCATAGTATTGACTCGAATTAGCAACTCTATATACATAACCAACTTACATTTAACATCCGTGATGTCACCGCCGTCTATTAACTGGTGACATTTTAGTACTACAATATAGTAGTTTCAAATTTCACCACCCGCATACTTAAGTTTGTAAAGGACGGTGCTGATTGCACGACGGAATTTGGGAAGCGTAGTTGTCTCTGTCTAACGTATGATGAGTGGTGATTATAGAAAGGGGTCAGTATTGACAAATTATGTCATACAGGTTGGTTTAAAAAAGTGAGATTCTTCCGTTACTATGCTCGATATATTATAGGCGAGTACTGAGACTTTGGACTTGGAATTATTTAGTAAATATGGATGGGGTTTAAAATTATACTAGTTTTACGAATAAGGTGTCTTCGGGTAATTTCGAATGTTGGGTAATTCCGAAAATAACAAATTCCAGTCTAACTAAGCTATTTTATTGCATCTCATCATCATCACCATCAAAAAGAAATGTTAAATTTTTTGTTGATGTTTGGGTAGTGTAACAAAATCACTTAGATAGAAATCTGTTATTTTCGGAATTACTCGACATTCGGAATTACCCGAAGACACCATACTTTCTTAACTTTGTTAATTATAAAAAAAATACTATTGTTTATGTGAAGTTAAAGTCTCGTTATTTCTTTATGTCCTTTCCTTGAAGTAGATGTAACTATCAAATTATTATTATTGGATTGTTCGATGTTTATGCCATTATTATTTCTACCTATTCGCGATTCTGCACAATATGAATTCTTCACAGCTGAATTTTATCACGTATTAATTCCGTGCATGGCGGGAATAAGTAGACAACTCGAGATGTTTTTTTGTCGAACTTTGAACGTAGAAAACATTGTAATAAAGTTCAAATTTCTTCCATTTTTCACTTATTCACGCCATGCAATTATTCTTCAAAATCTTGGTTTGCAATAATTTCAATTATAAACTGTTTAAATAGACATACGGAGTGTCTAAAAAAATCGGAAAGCAAAATCGGTAGAAGCATAATTTTCAGGCCTCGAACTAATTAATAATTTTTATATTTTGGGAGTATTTTATTTAATTTACAAATAAAAATATTAAATAAAGGTGTAACAAAACTAGTGAGGATCCTTTTAAGGACATATTCGGTATCGTGTTCTGATTAGGAAAAAGCAGAATAATTTTTTTTAACGCGAAAAATTTTTTTTTCTATGTGTAAGGTCGTCCAAGTCAGCCAACTATCCATACAAAGGCCAAAAAATTATTGCGTCAAAAACTAGTTGTATAAATAAAGCATTTCAATCACATTTATTTATAATTGTTAATTTTGTTCCAACTTCAAACTCTACAGAGCGGCGTTGTAAAAAGAAATGTCTACCCATCCCCCTCTGACATACGTCCGTCTCTCACAATTTCTCATTTCACCGTTCACTCGTTTAGCAAGTTGCTGCTAACAGCGGCCGAGTCCTATCCAAGAAACAGCACTTATTCTCAACCTTGATTACAATCGATTTAGGCTCAATTTTATATAAAAATAAAGCATAGGACTTTGTCATACTGTTACGTTACTTGTAATATGTATGTTTCTTATTTTACTGCATTAAGTTGGTCAGTTGGCTAGTGGGTTTCCAAACGTCGCGGTGAGCGCTCGTCTAAAAAAAAAACAATTAAAAAAAATGCCTAGGCTTAGGCATCAATATGTGTAGTAGTCTGTTTTGCTTTTAATTTTTACGCGGGAACTAAAGTCACGATGACAGTTAGGGAGTGTGTTTTTCGAGTGAAACGTTTGGTGGTTTTAGTGTTGTTTTTGGACATTTTGGCCTGTGGAGCCTTCGAATATGACAGAGGTGAGTCTATTTTTTTTAATAATTAATTACGGTTAAGTTTGTATAAGAAGTTTTATTTCATTTATAAATTTAAATTATATATAGAACAATTTTATTTCACATAATTTATGACAAGTAAACTTAATTATTACGAACATATCGTATATTTTTTCGCTGCGTTAATTTAATTAAACTATAAAGTCTCTCCTTATTTCGTCAATAAATAATATACATAATTACGATCGATGAATATAGTTTATTCAATTATCAAATCTGAACTAGATTAAACTTATGTCAAGAATACTTTATATGAATGCAGCAATATCGATGTTATTTGGACAAATTAAAAAAATTAAAATAATTGTAAAACCTTGATGAAAACAAAACGTTTCTAAAAATTCAATAAGTAGTGATAATAACAAATTTTTAGTATGCACTTATATCAATATTAAATATGTTTGAAGCATAGATTATGATTTTCGTTTATATACTTTCTTCCTAGTGAATATTTTTTCAAAATGGCCATAAACAAAACATAAATAGAGGTACAATTTTAAACAACAATTTTTTTATGACTATGTTTAAGTCAAACCATAACAATTAATGTTAAGGGCTCTTTTAATTACCTGCCTAAGTATCGTTTTTTTTGTAATTTTATAACTGACAACAAAAAAAATATAATTATAGAACTTGCTCAAAAAAAATCATGAGAATCGATTGAGACATGCAACCTGTAGAGGAGAAAAGCCGGATGGACGTACGGAAGCATTTTTGTCAAAGCTGAAACGGTTTTTTTTTATAATAATGATAGAATAATGATATGCAAAATGAGATGGCTCTTGGCCAGCATCTATTTAAATACAATAAAAAATATAAATTATTATTCTGACTATAAATTACTATAGTCAGACTTTCTTAAATTGTAAATTGATATTTTGACACGTAAAAGTGCCCTTGTGGCCTATTTGCAGAATAAATGTTTGATTTTGATTTTTTTGATTTCTAGCCAATTAGGTATTCATACTTAAAAATTCCTTTAACACGATATTTATGTATGTATTTACCTTTTTGCATCGGTTAAGTCATTATTTCAAAGCGCGAGAGTTCAAAATATCATATTGCAATTAGGTATTCATCGTAAATCGACTGTAAGTTGACATAAAAGATAGCTAGTAAATTTTAATATGACTAAAGGATATGGTAGGGTAGGGGTTGGGCAATGTTTCCTAATAATTGCCACCTATGTTTCGCCCTTATTATTACGATTTTAGTTTGAATTTACAGCATTAGGTGAGTGTCATGCTTCGGTACATTTACTTAATACAAATTATAAGAAAGGAAAATGCGACAGAATCGTACAAGAATTGTAGAAAAACAATATTTGATAATCATTAACATGTAATGCTTTGATAGCACGTTTCGTATATGACTTAGACTTTCTAATATGTAGAATTATTGACATAAAATGTTTTGACCTAATTACGTTTCATATAACATTATAACACAAACGTAATATTCCGAGTAACATGATTTATGTAAAAACTATAGATGTGCCAAATATGGGTTTGACCGAATACGAACATTCGGACGAATTTTAAGTCCAGCCGTTGCCGAACCGTATATTCGGACGAATTATTCGGTTCAACGTCTATCTTTTGTTGTAAAACTTCTTCATCTATTGTTATAAAACAGACTAATGGAATGGTAAAATTCTTGTTCATTATCAAAGCAAAATATTGACAAAAAATAAGTTAAATCACTGTTAATAACGGGTCAAGTATTAATTTCACGAAGCAGTAACTATAATATACTCTTGTAACTTGTAACAAAACCCTCTCAAAATTATTCGGTAAATATTCGGCAGCTGGACCGTATAATTCGGCCGAATACCCAACATTCAAAAACATGCCGAATATGGCGAATACCGAATAATAACCGAATATTCGGAGCATCCTAAGTAAAAACCATTATTGACATTAATTTATTCACATAACATGTAGGATATCTAATATTTTTTCATCTAAATTATCATTTGATTTATAATCTTTTTTTTCTGTTACTAAAAAGTTTATTTCATAATAACAAATACATGATTGAGTAAATAAATTACAACCAAAATTAAAAATCTGAGAAATATACAATAAACATGCTAAAACTAAACTAAACCTACCTTAAACTACGGTGTCTATATAAATACAAATATCGCTTAAATCACTATAATTTGGAAGGGTGCCCATAAGGCTAGCTGCGTTCCCTCGCTGAATGGCAATGCCAATGCATTGAGCGAGGAACGAGCCAGCCACCAGGTCACCAGAAGACCGGATAAGCATTTGTGAAATTTGTTTAAAAAGTTTAACAGCCTCCAGTCCCCATGGGCCCAAGGTTTCCACGGCAAACGCTGTAAATACGTAGCTATCAACACAACTTAATCCTAATATGTTTTTTTATTCACTCCATATCATAAGATTTGAAAAGTAGTAGTAGAGTTTAGTGGGAGTAGTGTTTAGTTGTTTCGACTAAAAAATTTACCTAATCTAGTTTAAGTTTATTCATTTCTTGCATGTTTAATGTCCTCAAAGTGTTGAAATAAGTCTAATATGTTGTTTTTGGTTACCATCACGATTAAGTATGTCAATAATTTAGATGTATTACATAGTAGTGGCAGCTTTACTGGTCGATGTATCTAGTGTAAGTTATGATTTTAAGTATTATTTGTACCGTTGTTTGCCCAAATAAACATTAAAACATTATATAGAAATCGAAATCAGTAGCTAAGTCATAATAACATTAGCACTCTATATCTCGACGGGAATCTGGGCTCACATTCATAAGGATAACCATACAGTTAACCAACATAAGTTGATCTCCGACTCCACATGGTTATTGCGTGTATAGAGGTCAAGTTAAAATAGCGATAACTTATGAGTTTTAGTTCACCTAAAACTCATAAGTTTGTAGTTAGCGTCCCGCTGCGTAAGAGCATATTAATCGACAATCGATTCGATAAAAGAGGTCGTAAAAGTAACATGTTTTTATTTATAACTAGCGACCCGCCCCGGCTTCGCACGGGTACACTATTTAATGGATGTTATTATACATATAAACCTTCCTCTTCAATCACTCTATCTATTAAAAAAAACCGCGTCAAAATCCGTTGCGTAGTTTTAAAGATTTAAGCATACATAGGGATATAGGGACAGAGAAAGCGACTTTGTTTTATACTATGTAGTGATTAGGACTTTTTTTGTCTGAGTAAGCGCAGTTGCTCTTGCGTAGAAGACAGTTGTTGGTGTACGGATAATTACGTCTACAACGTTATTATGATAATTTATGCTATAGGTAAGGCTTGTGACGTGGGGAGCTCTCGTAACCCAACGACGCCCGCGTACCCCGTGCGGTATGCGAGGTTAAGCAACGCGGGCCCAGGTCAGTTATTGGATGGGTGACCGCTTTGAGTGGTTATTAACTGAGCGCTCCCGTGCTGTGGAAGGCACGTTAAGCCGTTGATCCGCCTGCTGTCTATGATAGCAGTCGTTAAGCCAAGTTAGTGGCCTTCGGGCGGCTTTTTAACTTCTAACAGTCAAGTTGCCCACTCACTTGACAAGCCTAATTCCAATAAGGTCTGGTTTTCCCTCGGGCTGGAAGGTCAGATGGCAGTCGATTCCGTAAAAACGAATACCTACGCCAACTCTTGGGATTGGGTAGCGGCCCCGGGCACCCTTTAGGATGCAACTATGCCGGGATAACTAGTTATAGGTAGATCGGGAACTTTTCTAAATTGAATACCCTATCGAATACTTTAATCTATAAAGTGATTTGACGTTTAAGAGGCCTTATAAGTTATTGTGGCCCTTTCGTCCTCTCCGGGTTGTGAGAGAGCGTTTATTGGATTTTTGATGAATATCTGCCTCAAATAGCCCATCTATTGACTGTTTCTCGTTGTGACGTCACTTCCCCTGCAACATAATTTACGAAAGGCGCCAAATAACTGGTTCTTGCCCCACCATTCGACAGGGCTCGTCCTCCCTCCGAGCAGCTTTCGTCATTGCGTTTTGGATTGTTGTTGAAGCAAGTTGTGCCTCAAAAAAAAAAAAAAAATTCGAATTTTAATTAGATTTTTATAAAAATATTTTAGGTGTAGTTAATAGGTAGTTTAGCTATGCCAAGCCCATCTAAGGCAACACAGGAAAATAAAAAGCGGCGTAGATCGTCTACGTCGTCGGCGGGGGAAGTTCCTTCGCAAACAAAGAAACCACGTGGTCGTGATGAACGGCCATCACGTTCTAAGCAGCGGCGCCCGGCACATACGAGCCGTGCCCAGGAGCGCAGGCGCCGCAGCTCATATAGCAGCAGTGAACGTAGCAGCAGTGCGGATAGCGGGAAGGAGCGACGCAGTAAGGAATTTGAATCGAGGTTTGAACAACTCTCGTGCCAGGTGAATGCTATTACTGATTTTATACAACGATCTATGATGCAGCAGGAGTCCCAATCCCAGAATCGATCGGAGCATTCTTCAGGGGATGAAGCCCCGTTAGAAAATGTGGTGTTTAAAGACTTTAATACTAGTTTAAAGGATAAAGGTTTTGGTAAAGCTGATAAAGCAAAGTTTGAATTGGTGAAGAATTTACAACGATTCGATTCTCGGGAATGGGCCGATATATCTTTCTTTGATATTCAAAAGAGTTATTTGGCGGTGCCAGGGTTTAAAGAACTGGACACCAATGATGAGCTGCGTCATTATGACAAATCTAAACATTTAGCCTCTTTTGAAAAGACTTTAGCTTCATTGACTCACGCTTTTCTTCTTCACCGTGATCACACGCAAACGTGTTTGCAAAATATCTTGAAATGGGCAGTGCAGTGTGAAAATATTTCAGCTGTATCTCTGAAAGATAAAATCAACGAACTGTTCGTAGAGGATGAAAAGTACAATAAGAGTACAAATGATATTTTGCAAATTCTTTGCGGGAAACGCTCGGATGTAATTTTGAATCGTAGAAACGAGATATTAAAGAGTGTTACTGATGCTGTGACCGCGGCTGGATTTCGAAAGATACCCCCATCTCATGAAAATTTGTTTAATGCAGAAAAGTTAAAAGAATTCCTTAAAAACGAGGGTGGTTTGAATAAAGTTTTCCCTCAACACAAAACGCGGAAGAATCATAAATTCCCAAGATTTAGTGGCGTAAGCAAAGGTTATTTTCAGTCGACAATGCCTTCGTTTCGATTTAACTTTCCAAAATCGAAACCCGGCTTCTCAACTTTCCCGGCATACGACTTCAACCAGTCCCGAACCTCTAGAGTCGATAAAAACGAGTCTAAGCGCAAGCAGCCAAGACGATCAGGTTACCAAGATCGAAATAAGCGATCACGAGAATTCTGACTCAGTGGAGTTCAGGGCGGGCTGTTTGACGAACTATCTACGTCGTTGGGAGATGATAGGAGCCAATCAAACTGTTTTAAAAATAATTACCGGTGTGCGTCTTCCATTTTATCAGAAACCTCCTTTGATTTGGCCGAATTCCGAAATTATGAAAAATTTCGAAATCCAATCGTCGTCGGAAATGAAAGTAGAAATTACGAAAATGTTAACGGACGGAGTAATAGAACCCGTCGTGCTGTCACCGAGTTTTCTGTCAAAAATATTTCTGGTGAAAAAGGGGGACGAATCCAACCGACCTGTGTTCAACCTCAGGAATCTGAATACGTATTTAAAAGTAGGCCGTTTCTCGCTAATATCTCACTTCGACATCCCAAATTTTCTCCAGTCAGGGGATTGGCTAGTGAAAATAGATTTGAGTCAGGCCTATTTTCATGTCAACATTGCAAGTTCTCATCGCCGGTTTCTAAGGTTGATATTTCAAGGTCAAATTTACCAAATGACGTGTTTGCCGTTCGGAGTTGCTTGTGCTCCCAAATTATTTGCCACGTTGACGAATTTTGTCGCCGAAAAGCTACGGGAAAAAGGAATTCGCATCATCGTCTATTTAGACGATTTCCTTATTGCAAATCAAAGTCAAATGGTCCTACAGTCCCAATTAACTTATGTTATCGATTTCCTACAATACCTAGGCTGGACGTTGAATTTCAGGAAGTCCGTTCTTGTACCATGCAAAAACCTCGAATTTCTAGGAGTAGGTTGGAATACGAAATTGAACAGGAAGTATTTGCCAGACCAGAAGATTGTCAAAATAATGTCGAAAATTCGACAGCTCTTGGATCGAGGCGTTCGCTCTCGCAGGTGGGTGAAGTCCCTCCTGGGGAGATTGAATTTCGCGAGCTTTGTAATTCCGTTGGGTCGGTTACATTGCCGAAGGCTTCAAATATTGAGTCGCGAGCTTCAGTGGTCAAGTCCCTGTCGTTTCCGACATCTACCGATACCGGTGATTCGAGATCTGGAATGGTGGCTCATAAATGTAAGGAAACGTTCGGAAATTCATCAACCCCTTATATCAAATTTCCTGACTACGGACGCAGCCGGTTACGGCTGGGGAGCGCAACTAAACGACATAATTCTATCAGGGACATGGAGCTTCAAACAGAGTCTCTGGCTGTCGCTCATAGAGCGAATAGCTGCGTATACGACTGACAGGTGAGAATTTTAATACTGGCAACATCAGTCATGGCGACGGCAGCAGGAGGGGGTAGCAAGATGGCGGCAAGGTAGCTATGGCGGCGGTTCGAGCGCAGGGCGGGCGAACCCGTAAGTTTGAGGACCTGACACATGGTGAGTCAGCTACCTCTTTATACTGATGATGTCGACTGTTATTCGTATGGTATGGAATCATGATGAGACTGTATTTATGTTGCAGTAGTTTTCCAAATACTTGAATCCAATAAGCGCTAGTATAATGTACTCGGATCTAGTGTCATAGACACGGTGCGCATAAATTGGATAGGAGCGTTCAATTCGCCCTTAGCGACAGTCGACTTAATGTTGGAGAAACCGTGGCGGAACTATGGGGAAGGTGGAGGTTCCCGGGGGACCAAAGGTCCCCTGTCCGGCGGGTGCCAGGTAAGGATCAAGGCAAACTGAAACCGACCGACCAGGAGCCTTGATCCAGGGTGAGCAGGGGAGTGTGGAATCTCAGATGAGTCCGGGCCCCCCCTGTATCACACTCTAGGAAGGCACCCGGGCACTCATCAGTGCTTAGATCGGAGCGAGTCGACTGTCAGTGTCCAGCCTGACCGATGGCATTGAGTATGTACAGTGGCACAGCCACAGGTATAAGTAACGTTGATAACGAGACAGTCGAATCATGTTTCCATGTCGCATGAAGACAGGAATATTGTATATAATGATATATTTCTTTGTTGCCAATTATTATTACGATATAAATTCCTAGATATATATTCTTAGTATCTCGAATGCGGCGACAAATTTGGTGGAGGTGCGGGGTAACTTCTCTGCACTTTTATTACATTCTCTAGTTAACCTTTTACACCCCAACATCGGACACGGTCGCCACAGCAGGACGATATCACAAACACGTTTTGATAGAGGCTCCCTACACAAGCTAACAAGATATATATACAGAGATTTGGACAAACTTGAGTTTTGTTAAATGCGGCCGAGACGGCTTGCCACAAAACCTGATTGGCTTGGGCGGAGAATCATTTGCCAAAAATAGCCGTAACGATACACTTAGGTTGCTGCAGATAAAAAAAACAAATGAGAGACAAGAAAAGGGTATGATTCTGCATATATTGGAAACGATTATTCGATCGACGCTGGATTTAGTACGTTTAAGATAACAGCTTAAAATTTTTAAGCACCTGACACATAAGTTAAAATAAATTGTATTTAGTGTAAACGTTATTTTATACCTACTGAGACATCGTCAAATGGTCTTTTTTAATGTAATCGTGTATTTAATTGTGAAATTTGTTGATTGAAGTGACTTCTCCCTTCACCGACGTCAAGTCGGACAGTGTGAGGTTACTTTAAATTAAACTGGTTTACACGTTCACAAATTATCTGTCAGTGTATGTCAGGCTTTAAAAGGCTAGGGATGTACTACGTGTTAATGCGTCAGTCAACTTCCGGTACCGATTCAAATTAATATTGTTATTATTGAATTAAATAG
Organism: Epiblema foenella; assembly: GCA_963556455.1. NCBI lineage: Eukaryota > Metazoa > Arthropoda > Insecta > Lepidoptera > Tortricidae > Epiblema > Epiblema foenella. The sequence goes on along the minus strand of OY747120.1, from coordinate 9,654,772 downwards.
GTCTTACACATTGTTCTGGTGAGATATTAATTAAAAACGATTTTTGTTTATATATTACCAGCCGAATAATTGTGTAAAATGTTAAACATATTTATTTAAGCACGGAACTGACTAGACTTAAGATTTTGTTCCTGGTCATATTATGAGGATTTCTTGTTTACTTCCGGAAAAAACGTGCTTTTCGTTTGGTGTTTAGCGCGCGGCGTTGTTGTTTAGAGAAAATTTGTGAAAAGGTGTCGTTTGGTGATTAAGTGATCAAAATCATTGGTGTTTACTGGAGATTACCAGCGTACGTTGATATTGTAGTGTTCCCATTGCTGAGCGTTGAAGAAATTCAGGTAAGTGTTTGATTTTCTTCTAAACGCCGAGGAAACTTTAAGAAAAAGGGCCTTATAGTATCTTTTCAAGTGATGTTAATAAGTTTAAAACTTTGTTTGGAAGACAATTAGTGGTTGTCCGAGCAATATTCAGTGCTACCTCTTGTTTAATTTCAGTCAACGGCGAAAGGTGGGAACGTAGTCAACAGAGCTAGTTTACCGAACGTGACGTGAGAAAATTCACCGGCAAGGCCTCATTTCTCGGGTTTCTACTATTCGACTTATTCTGGATAAATCCGTTAAAGTAAAAGGAATGCGAGTCAACCATAATGGAAGAGATTCTTGTGAAAAGGGTACAGCTCCGACAAAAGGCTTTGAAGGATGCGTATGAGTCGGCCAAAGCCACCTTTGAAGAGCAAGGAATGGATACCACAACCGCTGACCAGACCATGAGACGGGTGAAAGGGTTAATATCACGGTTGGATGCTGAAATTAAGGGATACACCGACAAGTCAACCATCCACAACATAGCTCTGGTCGAAGAAGCATTGTCACTCCAAATTGAAACCGAAGACCTCTGCCAGCAGATTGAGGATGCTTTGACCTTAGTGCAGCCCGAAGCAAAGGAGGTAATCCCGGAGGCTGAAGTTGCTGCTACAACAAGGTTACCAAAGCTGCAATTACCAATATTTGCTGGCGACAAGCTCAAATGGACAGAGTTCTGGGACCGCTTTGATGCCAACATTCATAGTAAAAACATGCGGGATACAGACAAGCTCTCCTATCTTATAGGATGCCTGAATGGTGAGGCACTAGAAGCGGTGTCAGGTCTAGCCACAACCAATGGCAACTACCAGATCGCTGTAGATGCACTGAAGCAGAGATTCGGCTCGAAGGATGTGGTGGTCGACGCCCATTACTCGGAGCTGTGTAATTTGAAGAGGGCCAACGACGACGCCAAGAGCTGTCGAGCAACACTTAACGACATTGAGAGGCATCTTCGCGTACTGGAGAACCTGGGGGAACCTGCGAACGGAAACCATCTGAGATCCCTGATTCTTCGCAAGTTCCCGGACAGAGTGGTACGCGAACTGCACTTGATTGGCGATTCGGACAATACGGTTGCTGCCATTAGACTAGGGCTACATAAGATATTGACCGCAATGGAAAAATCCGCAACTGTGCTCGCGTGCTCCGGAGATTCTATCCAACCTGGTCCTTCGGGTGCAACCACAGAAGCTTTACACGTTGGGACTCGAAGCATGTTCTCCCAAGACTCAAACCCAAATCTGCGAAGCCAAAACCGGAAGGGTAGACACTTTAAGGACAACGGACCGCAAGCAAAGAAGACTAAGAGGCCCTGTCTATTTTGCAAGCTGACCAATCACGCTAGTGCAGACTGCAAACGCGTTGTCGCTGTAGAAGAGAGGAAGAAAAAATTGAAGGGAAGATGCCTGAAGTGTCTACGCGAAAACCATAAAACTGAGCAGTGCAAGCGGAAACTATCATGCTTCCGCTGTAAAGGGCCACACTTCCAGCTCCTCTGTCCAGAGCCGGCAGGTACGAAGGACATCTCCAACACCCTACTTCCTGAGACGGCATGTCACATTAGTAATGGTTATACCTTTTTGCAGACAGCTGTGGCAAAGATCAAAAGCACTGACGGAGACGCGAGCCAGGTCAGCAGGATCCTGATGGATAGCGGCAGTCAACGATCTTACCTGACAAAGAGGCTAGCTGACCTGCTCAAATTACCAATTGTGAAGACAGATCAATTATTAATATACACGTTCGGAGCATCAACCCCGCATGAAACGGCAAGCCCATCAACTGAGGTCATCGTAGAAACCAAAAGAGGGATAAAACGCAAAATGAACGTGAATATAGTGCCTCATATCACAGACCGAGTACCAATAGCGAATGTCCAAAATACTGGAGTTGACATATATGCAGACGACGGCTCGAATGGAGAAGGCATAGACATCCTTATTGGTAATGACTTCTATTGCTCTTTCATGCGGGATAAGAAAATCAACCTCGGAGGAAACTTATACCTGATTGACACCGACTTTGGATATATTCTCTCTGGAAATACTGCTTCAAAGGAGGAATCCAGTATCTTATCTGTGACAACATATTGTCAATGTCACACGTCAAATTGCCCATACTTTACGGAACCTGATCTGCCATTGAGGAATATGGACATACGATTCCTATGGTCCCTAGAAAATATAGGCATAACAGATTCTCCTAAAGCCACACGTCATGAGGAAGTTGTAAATAAGTTTAACGAATCAGTGCAATTCAAGGATAACAGATACGAAGTCACTTGGCCATGTACACATTATCCTCCTGATTTACCTTCAAATTTTGGACTTGCCTTAGGAAGACTTAAGAGCCTCCTGCGAAGAATAGATGAAGATTCCCTGACCGAGTACAATAACATCTTGAAGCAGCAATTGGAGTTGGGCATTATAGAGCTTGTGCCACTACAACACGTAGACGATCCAGGTCACCCAATTCACTTCTTAGCACACCACATTGTGAAGCCAAAAGGTAGACCAGGGCGTATTGTCTATGATGCATCAGCCCGGATATCCGGTCACAAGAGCTTGAATGAGTGTTTGTACAGCGGACCATATATGCTAGAAGACTTGACGGCACTTCTCCTAAGTTTTCGAACAAGAAGGATCGGCATAACAGCTGATATAGAGAAAGCATTTCTGCAGGTCGGCCTCCATGAAAAGGACAGAGATGTTACACGATTCCTGTGGTTAAAAGATTCTAACCAAGAACCAACGGAAGATAACCTGACATGCTTCCGCTTTTGCAGAATTCCTTTTGGAGTCATATCGAGTCCATTTCTGCTCACAGCCACTATTAAACACCATATGAGGAAATCTGACGAAGAGGTTGTCCGATCAGTTGCCAATAAATGTTATGTGGATAACCTAGTGACTGGGGCCGACACCGTTGAAGAGGCACTGGAGGTCTATGAGAAAGTTAGGACTGCTTTCAATCAGATATCAATGAACATGCGAGACTGGACCTCCAACAGCAAAACACTCTTGGCATCTATACCAACTCAGTATCAACATGAAAAGGGCAAGGAAGTAAAAGTGCTTGGGCTATCGTGGAATACTCACGACGATAAATTGAGATTAAGATGGGCTGAAGATAAACTAAATCAAGAGTCTCCAATTGACACAAAAAGGAAGGTATTACGAGCACTTGCTGGAGTCTACGACCCTTGCGGGTTCGTATGTCCCCTTGTACTTCCAATGAAACTGCTATTCCAAAGAATTTGCGAGCAGAAATGCAAATGGGATAATACTCTTCCTGAGGAGATCACACGATCCCTGGAACAGATTCTTGTCAGCCTGAAAGACATCACCAACGTTGAACTTCCGAGACATTTAGGAACAGTGCCTACAGAGCCATCAATGACGTACGATCTGCATGCCTTCTCAGATGCCTCAAAGGACGCCTTTGCAGCGACAGTTTATGTAAAAGCGTCAGGAGAACAAGGAATGGTATCCTTTGTGATGGCAAAATGTCACGTAGCCCAAAGTAAAGATAAAAAGGAAAAGGTAAACATCCCAAGACTGGAGTTGCTCGGGTTCCTGATTGCGAGCAGACTGCTGAAATATGTCAAGTCAAATTTAGGTATTCCCATACAAAAAATGTTTCTGTGGACAGACAGCATGGTCGTGCTGGGCTGGATGAGATCCAATAAATTACTCCCACCGTTTGTGACTAACAGAGTAGAAGAGATAAAGAAGAATGTACCACAAGCAGTGTGGTACTACATAAATACCAAGTTAAACCCAGCAGATCTCGCAACACGTCCTGAAGACTGGGAACAGAAAAAAGAACTGTGGTTCAACGGACCGGATTTCCTGAAGTTGGATGAGGCTCACTGGCCTGAAGACCGTCTTTATGATAACCATCACAACATATTTTTCTCAGTCGGGGAGGGTCTGGATCAAAATCCAGGTATACATGACCAGCCAATGGATACTTCGGAAATTCCAAATCAACCCAATGAGCTGATGGAGCTTGATGAGCCAACACAACTAAATGAGACCGGTGCATCAGATGAGATCACATCAACAATAAAAAACCTGCAAAAGGAACATTTTCCTGAAGAGCTTGAAGGAAAAAGAACTCATTTGGCCAGGAATTTAGACGTGTTCCTAGATGTTGATGGTATGCTGAGGACAAGGGGTCGAATGGGTAACACAGCGTGGAGTTACGATATGAAGCATCCCATACTCCTGCCTAGAGAGGCAGAGTTCACAAAAAATATAATAAAGGAAACTCACGAAAATAACTACCACGTAGGAGCCCCTCATACCCTCAGTATCATCAGAAAAAAGTACTGGATACCACAGGGAAAATCTCAAGTACAAAAGGTCATAAGACAGTGTCCCAAATGTATCAAACACGGAGGTGGACCGTACAAGCTTCCATCGGCACCCGCGCTACCAATAGAGAGGGTAACGTACAACACTCCATTTACGTTCACGGGCCTAGATTATTTCGGTCCGCTGTATGTGAAAGACCCCTTAAATAGCAAAGCGAAAAGATGGGTAGCGTTATTCACTTGCTTAACAATACGAGCCATCCACCTAGAAGTAGTGAGTGATATGTCCGCAGAGGAGTGTCTGTTGGCCATCAGACGTTTCACAGCAGCAAGAAACACGCCGAAAAGGATATACTCGGACAACGCGACGTATTTCAGGCTTACCAGCGAGGTGATGAAACGACCATATTGCATGGAGAAGTGTATCGAGTGGAAGTTCATCCCGCAACTTGCTCCATGGCATGGTGGGTTTTATGAGCGCCTCGTTGGTTTAGTAAAACATTGCCTGAAACGCACTTTGGATAAACATTTACTTAACGACGGTCAACTCCTCACCGTGATCAAGGAAGTGGAATCTGTGGTAAACTCAAGACCCCTAACCAAAGTTGGCCCTGAGTTAGATCATGTCTTAAACCCTTCAGACTTCCTGACTTTAGGCAAATGTGTGACCACAAACCCTTCGACTGCAGAAATACCAGTAGCTGGCACGCAGTTAAAAATTGATCTAATCGCAAGCTGGAAGCGAGGACTTATGATCATAGAAGAATTTAAGAAGATGTTCGTCAGCCAGTACCTCACAAGTTTGAGAGAGAGATACCATCATGACCCAAAACAACCCAGGGTCAGATCTCACAGGGATCCTCATTATGGAGACCTTGTTCAAATAAAGGCAGACAGCAAAAACAGAGAAAACTGGAAAGTCGGTAAGATAGTTGACCTGATCAAGGGCACCGATGGTGAATGCAGAGTCGCTAAGGTCAATGTGGACGACTCAATTTTCACTAGGTCGATTGGCCATCTGTATCCATTGGAAGCCGATGGTACTGGTGAGGAAGCACCCGGTCCAGATGCGATAAATGAGGATGATAGGGGGCAAGAGACTTCGCATCCAGCCGAGGCCGGGCACATTAGCCAAGGAACTAGTCCCACACATGATACCGATAACAACGGCAATGGTATAGACCCCGTCAATGAGCCAAATACATCAGGGTATGGTGACGAACCTGGCCCGAGTACACAAAGCGATGTTGCCGACTCGCCGCCTGAAGATGTCCGAACGAAGAAACGAGGTGCAGCCCTTCGAGCCCGGGAAAAGATCCTGGAGTGGACCAAGCATCTCTTTGCCCGGCTACAGTGAACATCTCTTGCTGCTGGGAGTGTCGCTCATAGAGCGAATAGCTGCGTATACGACTGACAGGTGAGAATTTTAATACTGGCAACATCAGTCATGGCGACGGCAGCAGGAGGGGGTAGCAAGATGGCGGCAAGGTAGCTATGGCGGCGGTTCGAGCGCAGGGCGGGCGAACCCGTAAGTTTGAGGACCTGACACATGGTGAGTCAGCTACCTCTTTATACTGATGATGTCGACTGTTATTCGTATGGTATGGAATCATGATGAGACTGTATTTATGTTGCAGTAGTTTTCCAAATACTTGAATCCAATAAGCGCTAGTATAATGTACTCGGATCTAGTGTCATAGACACGGTGCGCATAAATTGGATAGGAGCGTTCAATTCGCCCTTAGCGACAGTCGACTTAATGTTGGAGAAACCGTGGCGGAACTATGGGGAAGGTGGAGGTTCCCGGGGGACCAAAGGTCCCCTGTCCGGCGGGTGCCAGGTAAGGATCAAGGCAAACTGAAACCGACCGACCAGGAGCCTTGATCCAGGGTGAGCAGGGGAGTGTGGAATCTCAGATGAGTCCGGGCCCCCCCTGTATCACACTCTAGGAAGGCACCCGGGCACTCATCAGTGCTTAGATCGGAGCGAGTCGACTGTCAGTGTCCAGCCTGACCGATGGCATTGAGTATGTACAGTGGCACAGCCACAGGTATAAGTAACGTTGATAACGAGACAGTCGAATCATGTTTCCATGTCGCATGAAGACAGGAATATTGTATATAATGATATATTTCTTTGTTGCCAATTATTATTACGATATAAATTCCTAGATATATATTCTTAGTATCTCGAATGCGGCGACACTGGCACTCCAACCTGAAGGAGCTGCATGCCATCTACGAAGCGCTTTGGGCGAACAGGTATGTGTTACAAAATTCCACCCTACTAATTCAGTCGGACAATCGCACAGCCTTAGCGTACCTGAAGAACGAAGGTGGCACCAGGTCGACAGAATTGCTGGAAGAGTCTCGAAAGATTCTACTATTCGCAGACGACATTCGATTGAGGTTGGTAACCCAGCATCTACCCGGTGTGCTGAATACTGTCGCGGATCGGTTATCCCGGGGCAAACCTCTCCCGGAGTGGCATCTTTTGTCGCAGGCGTGTCAAAGAATATTTCAAACATATGGCACCCCCCAAATCGACCTGTTTGCCTCTCGCAGCGCTCACGTAGTGCCGAGATATGTCAGCCGAGATCCTTTAGACCGCCAAGCAGTATTTTGCAATGCTTTCAGCCAGCGTTGGCATTACAAGCTAGCATGGGTGTTTCCACCACCGTCGTTGATGCCGCGGGTTCTAGCGCATCTAAATCTATGCCAAGGCAAGTTTATTGTGATAACTCCCAGATGGGAGCGCACCTTCTGGAGAAGCGACTTGCGCGCTCGAGCCCTGTGTGCCCCGATGAAAGTTGTGAACCTGCGCCATCACCTCGTCGATATGACCACCCGACGCCCTCCACCGAGCCTGGTGGAGTTGGAGCTGGAAGCATGGCTAGTTGGGGGTGGGAGTCCCTTCTAACTACCTGGACGGACGAAGAACGTTCCTTACTGAAATCGAGTTGGCGAAAGTCCACGTTGTCTTCCTACCGACCGGCATGGAACAGGTGGGTAAAGTGGTGCACAGAACATAGCATTTCGTTTAATACTCCTAAGGCAGTTGATTTAGCACGATTTTTATCTAATTTGAGTACTAGGGAAGGTTTATCTTATAGCACTATTGCTCTACACAAGTCTGTCATCTCTACTTTTTGCGAACCATACGTAAACAAAAAGCTGAGTGAAGATGTCATAGTTAAACACGTCCTAAAAGCGGTGGCATTACGTAAACCACGAAATCCCAAAGCTCCAATTTGGAATCCGGGGCAGGTAGTAAATTGGCTAAAGGATAATGTATCTGATGTAAATAACTTATACCAGGTCTCTCGCAGGTGTGCCACGTTACTATTACTAGCATCGGGTCGCAGGGTGCACGACCTTACGCTGTTAGACATAAAATCGAATAATATGATTAATGAAGGGTCAGAAATAATTTTTAACCCGATATTTGGTTCCAAAACTGATTCAGCTTTTTATCGTCAGTCTGCTTGGAAGCTATTAGATCATCCTGATTTTAGGATAAGCCCTGTTTTCTGGGTTCGTCAATTACTGTCACTTTCATCTAATAGGCGGGGGTCGATTTCTGCTTTGTTTATAACATGTAGAGGCGAAATTAAAGCGGCAACTCGTACCATGATTAGTACATGGATAAAATCAATTCTTCAAGAAGCAGGAATCGACAGTTCTGCAGGCAGTACAAGATCTGCTGTATCTTCATCCAATTGGATAAATAATTTCCACATTGACGAAATTCTTCTTAGGGGAAATTGGAGAAGTGAGACTACTTTTCATAATTTTTATAGACGGCAGCTGATAAACAATGATTCTGATAATTCTGGGGCTAATACGTCCGTAGCCCTCCTCTTTCAGCCAGTCTAAAGCATATTTTGTTTTTTTGTTTAAACAATGAGGGATCAATTTTATTACAGATATTCAAATTATAAGGTAGTATATGTCCATGACATACATGTAACATAAAATTATATTTATTATATTTAATAACAATACTATAGAAATATTGAAGGTTTAATAAATTAAGTTGTTATATTTACTTGATCATTTTATTTATTTTTCTTACCACAGTTTAAGCATAATTCAACCATTCACCAGGTGATAACAGACAGGTCTCACAACCCGGAGAGGACGAAAGGGCCACAATAGAAGGATTTTACCTACCAATAAAATCCATATTGTGGGCCGGAAGTCCTCTCCGGGCCTAGTAAGGCCTACCTGGTGAGACGCAATGACGAAAGCTGCTCGGAGGGAGGACGAGCCCTGTCGAATGGTGGGGCAAGAACCAGTTATTTGGCGCCTTTCGTAAATTATGTTGCAGGGGAAGTGACGTCACAACGAGAAACAGTCAATAGATGGGCTATTTGAGGCAGATATTCATCAAAAATCCAATAAACGCTCTCTCACAACCCGGAGAGGACTTCCGGCCCACAATATGGATTTTATTGGTAGGTAAAATCCTTCTAATAAATGTTTTGATTTCAAATTATGACAAAAGTATTGATAATACCAATAAAGTGATTAAAGGATACGATGATTTTATTAAAATTTTAGATAGTAACATAGCCATTTTTTGATTTTATTGTGTGTATTAGAATTTAAGCGGAAATACACAGTTTTTAGTTTCAAAATGGTCGATTTGGAGTGATGTTTGAAACGATATTTCCTAATGAAAAATCCAAAAAATATATTTAAAATGTATGACACTAGGTCGTAATAGTTCTAGATAGTAACACTGAGAAAATGTCAAGATACGTGTCAATTCAATCAGAAAAACGTCAAATGGATTTTTTAACGGATAAGGACTCTTAAGAATGTATCGCGATAGCCTTGGCCTCCATTCACGTCTATAAAAAAAGTAAAAAGTATGATTATGTGTTATTATACTTATTATCCTAACGCAATCGTGTACGGAGCAGAACAGAGGGCCTTCTTCGAACTTCGTATCATGCCGTTCCTTTCACTCTCGTCTTGTTCACTATATGAGTGAGGGGGACAGCACGACACGTAGTAGCATCTGGGCGATTCTCAAGAAATTGTAACAACGTTGCAGACCCCGTACTTATTAGCCACGAAGTCCAGTGCCCAAGTGGAATTAATTTTACTATTCCAATACCTGTTCTCGGTATCTATGTACCTAAATGAAAAATGAAATGAAATAAAAACAATTTATTCCAGAACAAGTCCAAAGATAGCATTACAAAAGAAGTCCAGTGCCCAAGTGGAATTAATTTTACTATTCCAATACCTGTTCTCGGTATCTATGTACCTAAATGAAAAATGAAATGAAATAAAAACAATTTATTCCAGAACAAGTCCAAAGATAGCATTATAAAAGAAGTCCAGTGCCCAAGTGGAATTAATTTTACTATTCCAATACCTGTTCTCGGTATCTATGTACCTAAATGAAAAATGAAATGAAATAAAAACAATTTATTCGAGAACAAGTCCATAGATAGCATTATAAAATAAAAATAAAAATTAAAAATGATATTGAATAGAATTAAATTAAATTGAATATTTAAAAAAATTAAAATTACTATAAATTAATAAGCACCTCTTCAAATATATTTTTTACCGGTCTTAATTAAAATAAAACGTCTCTACCTGTATTTAAAACCGATAATTAATAAAATGTCTCTACCTATATTTAGACTATACCTATTTTTAAAATATCTTGCATGTATTCCTTTCATTTTTCTGTCTGTTTTGTTTTCGAATAAACAAAAATAAAATAAATTAAATAAAGTATACGGATAGTACAGACAGCGATAAAAACACTATTACCTACCTAGTATCCTCACTGCTAAGACTACTATAACCTAGATTAAGGATAGTTGCACCAAACCGTCTGTAATCGTGAGCGGTGTTCGTTAAAATCTGATTGTGTGGAAAGTTTGACAAGTTTCTTATTTGACGATGATCGGCCTGTGATCACGATAATTGACAAAATTTTAAAAATGTTTCGTAATGAAAGTATACTCGTATAAAATTTTTTTTTCCGCAAATTGTATTAGTTAACTAGAATTATTATATTTATATTTTCGTGGTAAATTCGGCGCCAAAACGAACATTCATGGTGGTCGCCATATTATGACGTCAGTAAGTTGTATTCAAAAACATAACCGTCATAAATATACTTACATACTCTTTGGTAGCAATAGCGACAGTCAATGATTTACATTTAGCAATACAACTAAATGACGTCACGTTGTTTGAAGTCACGTAACACGTAAATAAAACAGGGTTTTAATATTGGTTAAGTTCTTGTTTACAAAAAAATGAGTATTCAAAAATAATTAATTAATAATAAACTTTAATTTAGTCCATGGATGAAAATCGTAAAATCTATTACAAGATAAGACATGATAAAACTTAACAACATTTGTCCTAATGTCACTTCATCTAAATTGCCATTGTTATAAAATCACATTGTTTCGGTGGAAATACGATTCATCAGAGTAAAATCACGTACGTCAAGTCAAAGGTAACTACTTCCAAGTTAAAACAGCAGTTTTGAATGTCGCATAAAACACGTCTGACACTTGTAAAGCAAACACTGGCATGTGAAATTGTCACTGGAAAGTATCAGTTGTATAATTTATGTTGTTTAGCAAACTACAAACGATCGAGAAAGTCGGCAAACATATAATACATACATAACGTATATACCACGAGTTAAAAGTAAAATGTTTACCATGTCGTTATAAAGTTATGGTTACTTTCTAACTGCATTGGCAGTTTACATTAATTTTACATAAAATGTGTTGTGGTAGAAACAAAACAGTGTTAATTGTCTTAAAAAATAGAAATGTATTGTTATGTAAAATTTTGACTGAGATTCTCAAATACTTAATAAGGTGGTATGTTTTACACGTTGGCACTATTACCAATATTACCGTCTACTATTACCCTGGTAATTTTCTGAACTTCACTACATAGTATAAAACAAAGTCGCTTTCTCTGTCCCTATATGCCATGCCATGTCCATGTATGCTTAAATCTTTAAAACTTTGCAACGGATTTTGATGCGGTTTTGTTTAATAGATAGAGTGATTGAAGAGGAAGGTTTATGTGTATAATAACATCCATTAAATAGTGCACCCGTGCGAAGCCGTGGCGGGTCGCTAGTAATTGTATAAAACAACTTGTATGTACATAAGTCGTTCATAAGCAGACAAACGTCGAGACAGCAAAATTGGTGTACTACAGTTACTTCCACAGTGTTATGTCCTATGGAATCCTGCTGTGCTGCTGCTGCATAAAGTTAAAATTATGTCACACACATTGGGGTGTTTTGATCGCTTGAAATTAGATAGGTCTAATCAATATTATATGAAATGATGGTATATCAAACAAAATTAGCGTATTGTTTTAGTTGTTTCCGTATTAAAAATGAAGAATTCCAAATCGAACCTAACCTGTCATAAATTGGCAAGTATAAATAATACGATGTTTTTAACAGAGCTATTCTTTACTTTTAATGTGCATAGTAGAATCTAAGCGAAAAAAAATCAACTGAAAACTTATAAATTTAGAGAGCTGTTTGAAACTAGACATAATAACGAGTATTTAAAAATTTTTTCCTTAGAAATTCTCCTTAGGATTTTATTCTAGAAACTGTCTAGATTATACAATTTTTATGTTTTTATTTTACATATTGACGATCTATTTGTGAATTTATTATACTCTCTTTTGACATTCATTATAGTAATTCATGTCTTTTATTAAATTTCATATGCATCAATTAATTGCTCTGAATAATTAGATTCAATTTATGTAATATATAACTGACGATTCAAAAGTGCTTGTTGCTAGGCCTATTTGAATAAAGAATATTTTGAAAAAAAAACTCCTTTTGGGCCTTTTAAAATTCAAAATACCCATAATGTTTTTCCTAATCTTTTGAAATTTCCAATCGTCCTAAAATAGCTTGGTCCTTAGTGAGATTAAGTAGACCATTCGGTGTGTTATCGCTGAGTCAACAGAACGCAGGACATCAGATAAGGATCCGGAATGCCTGTCAGATTGCTTGATGACGTCAACAGGCAGGTGCATTAAGAGAAGTAAATACTTGAGATCAAAAATTTCTGGTCACCCTAAATTAAATAACCGCAATAGGTTTTTTTTTTTTATTAAAAATGGTATCGCTCTTGGCCAGCATCTAGCCAGGGGGCAAAGATGAGGCCGACGATGAAGCGAGCTCACCCAGAAGGTGCCTATTCACTCGTGCCTTAAAAAGGTCTAGGTTATATGAGCTCGAAAACACAAACGCCGGCAGAGAATTCCAAACCTTAGAAGTGCGCATTATAAAAAATATTTTCTAAACATTTTACACTAGTATTATTTTTTAAAACCACAAGTGCCGCAAATATGTCACGCTAGGAAGTGGCTACATGTTTGCGGCGTTTTGTGTCGAAAGTCGAAACTTTTGGACCGTGGGCGCCAAGCGCGCGTCAACTTTATAAAGATTTGTGCTTTTACCATGAGTTTGTATTTGTTAAATAGGAGGACATTTTATTTTTTGGAATGTACATTTTTTTTGCAATTCACCGATTTGGTAAATAGGAGGACATTTTATTTTTTGGAATGTATAATTTTTTTGCAATTCACCCATTTGATAAATAGGAGGACATTTTATTTTTTGGAATGTACAATTTTTTTGCAATTCACCCATTTGTTAAATAGGAGGACATTTTATTTTTTGGAATGTATAATTTTTTTGCAATTCACCCATTTGTTAAATAGGAGGACATTTTATTTTTTGGAATGTACAATTTTTTTGCAATTCACCCATTTGTTAAATAGGAGGACATTTTATTTTTTGGAATGTACAATTTTTTTGCAATTCACCGATTTGGTAAATAGGAGGACATTTTATTTTTTGGAATGTATAATTTTTTTGCAATTCACCCATTTGATAAATAGGAGGACATTTTATTTTTTGGAATGTACAATTTTTTTGCAATTCACCCATTTGTTAAATAGGAGGACATTTTATTTTTTGGAATGTACAATTTTTTTGCAATTCACCCATTTGTTAAATAGGAGGACATTTTATTTTTTGGAATGTACAATTTTTTTGCAATTCACCCTTACATGACTTTACTCGCTAGCGACTCCGTAAAAGTCTTCTTCGTAGAAAGAGGATTAGATAGAAGGAGGATTAGCGAATCACTGAGGAGGACGGACTTGTGTTAGGCTGACTAAATTGAGATATATCAGAAGACTGATATGGATGTAGCACAATTCTGACATCTCATAATTAGTACAGTAGTAGTAATATATACATTGGCGCCAATTTTAAACTAAGACAATAAGCTTGAAATGAAATGAAATGAAATATATTTGTTTGTTAACATTATGTACATATGAAGATGGTGAGGTAAATGATAAATAGCGTCCATATAATGTCATTACCTTATAAAGTAAAAAAAAAAAAAAAAAATGCAAATATTTTATTTATGGTTAAAATAATTTTATTTAGTTACAAGGTTTTATTTCTACAACAAAGGTCAATACAATTGATGACGTTTCGGTGACACAGGCCGGTGAATGCTAATTGTAGATGGCGCTCTCGTAGCTAGGACCTTTGGTCTGTGAACAACTGTCAAAGTCAATTTGACAGTTGCCAAACCCATTAGTCGTGCTGTATATATATTTATTTATTTATGTAAGCCTTTTTTATTTCCTTAATAAAATTCAGTTTGCAATAACATTGTGATTAAATAGCATGCAATTTACAATTGATATTTTTTTTAATAAGTACATATAATTTTAATTCAACATTATTTATCAAGGACCTCTTCATAGAGTAAAGGCCTCCTCCAATTTTCTCCACATAAATCTGTCATTTGTTTTTTCAGTCCAATGTTTTGCTGTATACATATATATATTGGCGCCAAATTTAAATTAAGCCAATAAGCTTGAATAAATTGTTTCGGTGACACAGGTGTGACAAATACGCAGGGACAGGAGATGATGCAAATCAAATCAAACATTTATTCTGCAAATAGGCCACAAGGGCACTTTTACATGTCAAAATATTAATTTACAATTTAAGAAAGTCTGACTATCGATGATAATAAGTAATACATTATTCATGTCAAAATATTAATTTACAGTTCAAGAAGGAATAATAATTTCGAGTTTATAATTATAACAAAATTAATGTCATACAGTGAAGATAAACTTGCAAAGTTATCTATTACAAATATTACAACATCAGTAAAGTTAGAGATGTATAAGGTCTCAAGATTAAACAAGGAGTATAATGAAATTGATATAATATCCCAGAGATGTACATGGTCTCTGGGCGTCAAAATTAAAATTAATTTAATATTGTTAGAGATGTATATGGTCTCTAAGTCACTGATAATAAAAACGAATCCACAACAGGATGATGTCTCTCGTCAATCCCCTATAAAAAGACACTAGTATTAACGTAGTCACTATGTTCTAGCAAACATGAACAGACCGGACTCCACAAACAGCACCCGATCACGAGTATGACGCGTATCTCAGCCATGATGTATGTTTTGCCAGCTCGAGTCTTATCCTTACTTCATGGTCTTATATACATACTACAGGGTACGTATAATGTGGTCAGTATGAATATACCACCACATAACTGCTTCTCGGTCGTCGACCCGTGACAAAATGCAGTCCTTCGCACACGGGGTGGGTTCAGTGACCTTGTGAGCGGCAAATGAGCAAACGTGCCACCTCGCAAGTTCACGGCAGGCTTTTTATAAAATTTGGTGAGGAAAATATTAACAGTTTTCAATAAGTTAGGTAGGTAATTAATTAATATTGAAACCCTGACAGAAAGCATAGCTAAGAACCATCTCTATCATCAAGAGTTTTGATAAAAAACGGCCAAGTACGAGTCGGGCTCGCGCACGAAGGGTTCCGTACTATTATCTATAAAAACGGCAAAAGATCACGTTTGTTGTATGGGAACCCCCCTTAAATATTTATTTTATTCAATTTTTTTAGTATTTGTTGTTATAGCGGCAACAGAAATATATCATTTGTGAAAATTTCAACTGTCTATGACGGACCATGAGATACAGCCTGGTGGCAGACGGACAGACGGACAGCGGAGTCTTAGTAATATGGTCACTTTGACCCTTTGGATACGATACGGAACCCTAAAAACGCACTCAAATCGGTTCTTCCTTTAAGGAGCTACGATACCACAGACCGACACACATATAGGACCTACTCAGACACACATCATGTTAAGTTAAGTATTAAGTATAAAAAAAAAAGTTTTTACGAATATTTCAAGTCACATATCTTTTATGGTTGTGATTAATTTGTCTAATTTGCTATTTATTGTTAGAATTTGATGGATTTCTATCTGTATTTTTAAACATAATTGTGTATTTCAAATTCTAAATAAGTACGTGGGTATCAACAAACAAAAGTAAGTTCAGTCCGACCCAGGTCGGGCCTAGCTGAGTTTTTTGCTGGACTCTTCTCAGCTAGGCTAGGTTTAGTGAACCAGCGACAAAACTCCCAGTGGCTCGATTCCACTCACACCTCAGATTCGGTTGAAACCGCTCAACCAATCTCACTGGAGCGCAAACTCTTAGAGTATTCCAGTGTTCCAAACCACACGCGTGATCGTGCCGGAGGTTTTCCCTTGGATTTTCCCCAGGCTACTCTCCAACCGCGCACTCCTATCGCTTTATTGGGCCCGGCCTATAAAGTCACAGTCAGGTTCAAAAAAAAAAGTAAGTAACAAAAATATATAAGTGATAAAAATATACGTGTCAAAAACCAGGTGGAGCGGCAAATGCAGAGGCAGCTAAGCGCCGAAAATATCATTGTCTAGGCAATAACTACATTTTCGTCCCTTTTGCAGTAGAATCTAGGTCCTTGGGGGCAAGAAGCTCAGGAATTATTAATGCATTGAAAAAGAAACTGATAAGAACTGGCTGTGATCCCAGAGCTGGCGCGTTTCTCGGGCAAAGGCTCAGCATTGCTGTGCAGCGGGGAGACGCCGCCAGCATCTTGGATTCATTTCCGGCAATAAGCGACCTTGTGTGGACGGTGTCTAGGGTTTGATATTTCATTTATTTTAGAAAGAAGAAAGAAGAAAGAAAAAACATTTATTCGTGACAATACAAACATAAAACATAGATAAATAAACGTAATTAAAAAAAACAAGGAATCGCCACAAAAAGGTTTCGCCTCAGCGTAATGCCGACTCAGGGAGCTGGCGCTGATCTTCCGGCGAAACCTAGGTGGTTAATGACGGTGTGTGTAGCACGCTTCGCTTAAAAATTGAACGCGACCTATTACAACTTGCCACCGTCTTGTCACGTCGGGCGGTCACATGAATGTCCAACTGTCAAAAGGTGCGTCCAAAAATGGCGGGGCCTGCTACACACATTCACGACTACAATTGAAAATAAGATAGTATAGCAATTATAATTTATAATAAACGGGGATCCATCATTTTACCGAAAATCGTTACATCGATTATCATTTCCCATAACACTATTCGCAGAATTTTATTATCACTTAGGAATCATTCATCGAACTTCGTTAGATCGCTCAAACATTTGCTCGAATTACCTTTTACACAAGAATCAACTCATCGAATTTTAATTCAGTATTTTATTTGTTCATCGACGTAGTCGTTCATCGAATGGCCTTTAGTATAATTTTGGTTTAACGAAGGTTTCAGTTCCCAAAATTCTTATTACCTAGAACATCATTTCACCACTGTTTACTATTCTTGATAAAAGTAAGTCTAAAATTTTTTTTTTTCTCAGATTCTTGGTGTACTCTGTAAAAGTACTCATAAACAAAAATACTCAAAAACAAAAATACCCAAAACCTAAAATGTACAAAAGACCTGTTAGGGCAAAACCGACTGTAATGCGGATAGGTTAGAAGATTAAGACGGGAGCTTTGCTCCCGTCTTAATCTTCGAGGTTATTTTTTTTTTATAAGACCAGAAAGATTATACGCCTTGAAAAATCATGCTTGCTTGGTTGTTCGATGAAACATTGTTCTTGGAAAGAATACTATATGGAACGTACTATCTGTGAATCAAGTTTCGTTAAATTAATACTATGAATAACGAATATTTCGATGAAAGGTAAATTCGATGTACCGTTACGCTACGATTAGAGACGGATTCGAAACGATTAACTATGAAAAGTGGTTCGATGATATAAAATGCAATGAATTGATGATTATGTGATTAGAAAAAAAAACCTAATGAAATTCGTTGAACAGTTTTCGGTGAAATGAAAATCGATGTAAGATATTTCGATAAAATAATAGACACCCATAATAAACAAGTATGTACATACACACAAAAGTTAATTGCAGAGAAAATTAATGTTAATTTAGAACTAAATGAACATATTATCTAACATTTATTGTCAACAATAATAAATTATTAAATAAGAATAACTAACCTAATTAAAATAAATAAATAAAATAGGTAATCACAGGTCACCCAGGTCGGATCCCGGGGGAAGGGTTTCCATAAGACTGGCTGCGTATCCCCTTTGGATGGCTATGCCTATACGCTGGGCGAGAAACGAGCCAGCCCTATGGTCCCCGGATGTTCTGGCCATTTTGTTTGCCAGTTGGCAAAAATTAACATTAAATATTTATTTACCTTATTGTTCTCTGAGTAACGAGAAATGGTTCAAATTGTATTACAAAAAGTTTAGAAATTGGACTATTAAGGCTCGAATGTTTGGTCTTTAAATTAGACCGATGGGCCTTACAAATCAAGTACTGCGGAATCTATTAAGGTTCTCTGGAAGATCGCTTTTTAGCGATAAGATCGCCTGCTACCTACCATTTCATGTTTAATTTTAATATAGGGGCCTCGGGAGAAAGTACAATTTTATGCCTTTTGGTGTGGAAACTCTTGGTCCATGGGGTCCCGGCACGCACAAGTTATTTACTGAAATCGCGAAGCGTTTGGTTGACGTAACTGGTGACCGAAGAGCTGGCGACTTCCCCGCACAACGTATCAGCATTGCGATACAGCGAGGAAATGCCGCCAGCATCCTCGGTACAATGCCCCAAGGGCTTGTTTTAGATTTAAGTTAGTTCTTTGTAATATTATTTACTAGCGACCCGCCCCGGCTTCGCACGGGTGCAATGCTGATGCATGTATTATACATATAAAACTTCCCCTTGAGTCACTCTATCTATTAAAAAAAACCGCATCTAAATCCGTTGCGTAGTTTTAAAGATTTAAGCATACATAGGGATATAGGGACAGAGAAAGCGACTTTGTTTTATACTATGTAGTGAAGTTATTGTTATTTAACTATTACTAGCGACCCGCCCCGGCTTCGCACGGGTGCAATGCTGATGCATGTATTATAAACCTTCCCCTTGAGTCACTCTATATCTATTAAAAAAAACCGCATCAAAATCCGTTGCGTATTTTTAAAGATTTAAGCATACATAGGGATATAGGGACATAGGGACAGAGAAAGCGACTATGTAGTGATTACCGCCTGTAAATTAGTTATTCTAGTCTTGTTTTTTTTGTTCTATTTTTGATGAGCAATGTATAATATTTGTAATGTCTGGAAGTCGTCTAAGGTGTAACCGCACATGGCGTTACCGCTTGCGGTACCCACATGGGTACCGTGTCAAAATACCTGTTCCGACGCATACCTGTTCGGCAAGGACCGGTGACCCCGTTACCGGGAAAGTGTCACCGTGACCTCGGCGGGCGAGCTGCTCGAAATTCGATATACGTGCGATGTGATTCATTTTACAAACGCGCGGATTCAATGAGGGCTATCGTTTTTGTGCTCACCAGTTGGCGCCACTGTCGAGTAAGGTCCAGCTGTCAAAAATTATTATTGGTTATTATGAGCATGAGAACGAAGTTTGCATTTAAATCATGTTTAAAACCTTAAAACCGTACCGTAAAAATATCGAACATCGCGCATTGTAGCGCAGTCCCGTTTTGTTCGGAAGAAAAGGAGGAAATAAGTTTCCGAAAGACAAAACTGTCTCAAACCACTGACAGTCATTGACCCGTAACTCATATAATCAAGCTCAGGTACTGCAAAATACTCACCATATTGTTCCAATTAGATATTAACCCGCGTAGCGCAACCAAAAAGAGTGACATTTGACGTTTCGGAGGACCCCACGCTACACTAGCGCCTCTAGCGGCGAATTCATAAGCGATAGCCCCCATTCCTTGATCATCATGTCAATGTCATCATACAAAACGAAGTACCAACAGCTACTATCATTTACAAATCATAACATAATATAATATACAATATAATAAAAGGCCTACAAACTAAACTTAAAATAAAAACTTAAAAATAAATAATCTAAAATAAGGGGTCCCCCCGCGGCATAGTGCCAAAGATGCTGGCAGCATTTCCTCGCTGCATAGCAATGCTTATGCGTTGAGCGAGGAAGCTGCCAGCCCTTTGGTCACCAGTGGTGTCCACTAACCTTTTAGTAAGTTCTTTGAAGAACTCTTGGGCCCTGGGACCCCACGGACCGAGGGTCTCTACACCGAACGGAACAAAGTTGTATTCGGTGCCGAGACCCCTATATTTGTTTACCTTAGCCTTTTCGGCCGCTTCAGCAGCCGCACACGCTCTGGTTCCGTGGAGATGGGAAGGGGCCAACGTGTCATCATGTCAAAACGGAGGGTTCGTGGTCCAGCGGCGCCCACGTTCCACGTACTGTTTTTTTTTGAACCTGACTGTTGCTTTATAGGCCGGGCCCAATAAAGCGATAGGAGTGCGCGATTGGAGAGTAGCCTGGGAAAAATCCAGGGGAAAACCTCCGACACGACCACGCGTGTAGTTTGGAACACTGGAATACTCTAAGAGTTTGCGCTCCAGTGAGTTTGGTTGAGCGGTTTCAACCGAATATGAGGTGTGAATGGAATCGAGCTACTTGGAGTTTTGTGCCTGGTTCACTAAACCTAGCCTAGCTGAGAAGAGTCCAGCAGGAAACTCAGCTAGGCCCGTCCTGGGTCGGACTGACTCTACCCGGTGTGCGGCGGTACCGGGACGAATAGGGACTTCATGTGTCAGTGTTGCCGCGATCGTGCGATGGGAACTGGAGGTAGTCCATACAACTGCTTAATGGTAGACGCTTACAGAAGACCGCACTGGACCTATTACATGGTGATTATTATCATAATACTGGGATGTCCATATTATCGTGGATTTCAGGTTGTTTTCAAATTATTATATTAACAATATTCGTCAATGCCAACATTATACGTATTGTGATATCAGTATAGCATGTGATAATAATCACCGTGTAATCGGCCCCATAGAGTAAGTACGTAATAGTGTTATGGCTTTAGGTAAATTTGGATAGCAGGCTCTCCACCCTTTTAAATCCTACCCTCTTGAAAATTTTCCGGCACTGCCCTGTGGGCCCCTAGGCCGTGGCCTTTCGGAGAAATCCGGCGCTGTTGACTAATATTGGTTTGGTTTTATCAGCAAATACCTTAATAGTGTCTTGGGATAATTCAGAATGTCGGTAATTCCGAAAATAACAGATTCCTGTCTAACTGGGCGGATATTCAGCGTTTCAACGGCGGTTTTTTTTCGTCATTGTCGTTTCATTAAATATTGTTAAAGGAGACGATGATCAGAGTAAACTTTTGTAAAAAGCGTAAACCAATATCGAGTCCGAGTCTTATTTGACCAATGTTTTTGCCGGTTTATTTTAACTTTAAATAGATAATCGTGAGTCGACAATGATTTTACAAACGAGCGTTTCAAACACTCGGAGAATCGTGAAACCAACTACGTGATTTTGTTGCACTACCAAACATCAACAAAAAATTTAACATTCTTTTTGATGGAGATGATGAGATGCCATAAAATCGCTTAGTTAGACTGGATTTCGTTATTAGAATTACGATTTGAAACGCGATATTTACCATGTATATTTGTATTTGTGAGTTTCCGATATTTTGGCACTGTTGCAAGCGCCATTATCAAGGATTAACTGACGTGCTGCGAGTTTTAGTTGTGGTCTACCCACAATACAATACAATACAAATATTCTTTATTGCTCACCAAACGAAGTACATTCAAAGAACAACAGAAAATAAAATACATATAACAGTGGTAGACAACAGGCGGTCTTATCGCTAACAAGCGATCTCTTCCAGACAACCTTTGGGTAGTAGAAACTAAGCTAGAAAATTTAAATTACTACCACACACCATAGCGATCGTAATTCTAATGTAAATGACCATGTGAGCTTGAAATCTTATATTGGATTTCGTTATTTTCTGAATTACCCAACATTCGAAATTACCCCACCTTATATTTTCTCACTAAAAACCGAAAACCTGTCTTTTGTCACTTATAGTACAGCCACAATGCAACATTATTAACACCTATCCACCAACCTCCATTGTTCTTCAAATAACACCTGCGGCATTTTCTAATCCAGCACAATTTTCACTCTCTATGACCCGACTTTACTTTCTACCGAGTTATGCCTTATCGCGACCCGTAACGATCCTAACAAATTACAAGCATTACATTGAACATTCTATTCGCAATTATACGTATTGTATCGTTCTAAACACGCAATGTACGCTGTCTTGATCATTTATGTCACTGTTGCTATTTTAGTAGTACAGGTAAAGTTCGCCTTTGGCAGTTGACCGCATTTTTTTTAATTCGGCTATCGCCCGTTACTGTTGTAGATTATCTGTGGTTTAATGAAGTTTATGGTTTTGTAGATACCAGTTATTTATACTCTAATTACAATGAATGTGGATTATGTTCTAGTTTAAGTTATCAAATTAAAGTGAATGGTTGAAATAACTTGATTTTTATTATGGTTGTTAACTTAATTTATTATTAAAATAGGCAAACTCTAATTGGGTCATTGCCAGTTGCAAAAACAAAAATCGTCCGTTCGGTGGTCAATAGTTAACGGTTTCTGTGCATGTAATCTATGATTTTAGAACATGGATTTATAGCAACGGAGACACTGTTTATGCGGGTTACTAGACCCATCCAAAATTAAGCTTTGTAGCCCTTAGCTTTTGATATGTCCACCGAAAAGACTCGAACCTAAATTATTCAATGTCATATTATTAAATAAGTTACAATACAATAAAATACAAATACTCTTTATTGCACACCTCAATCAAAGGATACAGTACAGTACAAAAACACAATGAGAAACAACAGGCGGTCTTATCGCTAAAGAGCGATTTCTTCCAGACAACCTTAGGTTAGCGGAAATGAAATCTAATCAGAACGATTCACAGCAGGTGGTGCAGAGTTAATACATATGAAGCCTACTAATAATTACAAAAAAAACTTTTAATTAAGGATAATAAACATACATAAATATAGTATAAAAAATATACGTACATAAACATATACAAATATATAGTCAGCGACATAGTCTAAAGGAGCTAAGTCTTAAGTGTGTCATGAGAGAGACAAATAGTGATCTTTAAGCTGTTTTTTGAAGACAGCAAGAGATTCAGCACGCCTCAAATCAGGAGATAAAGAATTCCAAAGCCGAATAGCTCGGAAAGTGAAAGAAGAATAAGTTATTAATAATCTGAAAGCCGTGTCAAAACTTTAGCTTAGTTGGTGGTCAACTCTAGGATGGGTGACCGCTTTGAGTGGTGACCTGATCGCTCCCGTACTTTGGAGGGCACGATAAGCCGTTGATCTCGGCTGCTCAAGCTAAGCCAAGTTAGCCTTCGGGTGGCTTGAGAACTTCTAACAGTCAAGTTGGCCACTCACTTGACAAGCCTAATCCCAATAAGGCATAGTTTGGAACATAAACTCCCTTGGTTCCGTTTTTTCCTTTTGAGATACATAACCCTAATTATCGCCACTGATGGGATTTGAACCCACGACATCTGGAATCCGTCCATTGATTTTATTTATTATTTATTTTTATTTTATTTCGAAAGGTACATAAAACAGACAGTAATCGAAACGTACAGTGAAATAATATATATAAGAAGACACACATGACTAGATTACAGTCCAAAAATATATGTACACATCATGGCTATGAGTTATAATTTAGAGAGATATAAAAAAGTAGTTTGAATTACAGAGAAAAAGTAGTAAATAGTAAAAGGCGAACAAACAGTTATTCAATCATTTTAAATTATTTGTAGCTAAAAATACAGATTTTTTGAATTGAGAGATATTGGAAACATAAACATCAAGATCCTTACAGACGCGAACCAAGTCATCAAACTCCCGACACATGCGAACAATTGGATTATTATTTCGGTATACAGCCAGAGTAAAAGTTTTTAGAGAACGAGTCCTGTAAACTATATTGATATTCAGAAGTGACAATAGATAAGGAGAATCGATATGGGAATGGATTATATTTGGAAATTTTATATAAATAAATAAGGTCACATTGATTGATTGAAAATTTTAATTTCGTTAGCGTACGTATCCGCTAGACAAAATTTAAAGCATGGGATTAGATATCCAAGCGAACTCCTGGCTCTTGAACACAACCGGGAAAATGATAATACGAGGATCAATATCGTTTCTGAAGAATCCAAATACAAGTAAATTACGCTAAGTATACGCTGACGTATGCTCTTATTCCAAAAAGCATGATTTTACGGCATAACATACTTAAAAAAGAAAATCAGAAAATTGCAAAATGTATAAATAATTCAAAAAAACACCTGAAAACAAGTTATAAAATAAATTATTATATTATATTGATCCTAAAACCACTGTTGGACAAAGGCCTCCCCCCCTCTTTTTCCATTCCTCGCGGTCTTGTGCGATTTTTGGCCAGTCGTTTAAAAAGGTGTTTTTATTGAACCTGACTGTGGCTTTATAGGCCTTGCCCAATAAAGCGATAGGAATGCGCGGTTGGAGAGTAGCCTGGGGAAGTATTTTTTGAAAAGTATACTGATTATTTTCTTTAATAAATATATACTTTAACAAACTTTTGTATTTATTAACTAGGAATCAAATTATACAGATACAAAATACAAATACAAATAGGTTTATTTCTCAAAATTTTACATTGTTCAATCTATAGTAAGTATGGGTATTAAAAATAAGACGTTGAAAAATCGGCGTGAGCACAGCGCTAAGCTGGTTTTAAGCCCACCCGTAGTCAGTGAGTTGGTTTCACACTAAATAAGGGTTATAAAATTAAATTAATTACAATAACAATATAATTAATTTAAAGTAGGTTGTATGCTATAATATAAGTAAGTTGAAATTTATGAAATCACGTAACAGTTTTCAGTTCAAAATTATATTTATATCTACTCTTTGTAGGGCATCGTATATTTTGTAATTCAGTTTGTATAGATAAGTCAGGTTCAGTTTGTGTTATATGTCAAGTAAGAAATTAATTAATTAATTAACATTTTGATTAATTTTGGAGTCATGTCCAGATTATTGCGAGCAATGACGCTGTCCGATCTCTGAATATAAGTTTATTGTATGTTTAACAATCCGTCAAATTGTACCCAATGTACCCATGTATGACATTGACATGATTTCGTGTGTAGCAGAGCGATGCTCTAAAATGAAAGTTGTGTAGAAAGAGAAACTGTGCCGTACTTCAATAATTAAATAAGATAACGTTTTTGATTACAATTGTAAGTAAAAGTTGGTGCTAACGAACCGTAATCGGAGAGACAACTGTGAGATCGCTAAGTCATCGAATAAAAGTATAAATGGGGTTTTTAGTGGCGATCACTTTGGCCTAGTTGGTAGTGAAGCCTACGAAGCCGCTGGTCTCGGATTCTTATTCTTATTCTCTTTATTGGTAATATCAATTACAGGTCAGGTTTTCCAATTAAATTTCATAACATTAAATAACACGAAATAACACATTCAAATTAAATAACATTAATTAACACTAAATTCACATTACATTAAGAGAGAGAAGTATATAATAATATTAAGTATAAAATATGTATGTCAAAATTGTCATTAATTTGTTTATATGTCAAAAGTTAAGAATAATACATGTTACACATCTCTAGGCGTATCTAACTCAATGAATTCCTTATGGCTATAGAAGGCTTGCTGGACTAGCCAACTTTTCAATTTTGTTTTAAATATACATTTATTTTGCGCTACAACAATTTAGAGAGTCATGGTAGGCATTTAATTTGTGTGATGGTCACGAATATTGTTCCTGAGTTTTGGATGTTTTCTATGTATTTATATAGTATATTCATATATATATGTATGTGTACCGTCGTCTAGTACCCAAAGCACAAGCTTTGCTTAATTTAGACTAGATCGATATATGTAAATATTTTTTTATGAGATTCATTTTGAGAATAGGGTGCTTGACACAAAATTTGACTACTCCAAAAGAAAGAAGGCAAAAAAATATGCCTTATGGTGAAAATCCAATCAAAAATCAAAAAATCAAAATCAAAAATTTATTCCGCAAATAGGCCTCAAGGGCACTTTTACAAGTCAAAATCTATCTAGGTACATCAAATAAAAACATCATTAATTAAATGTAGTGTTACATGTCAAAAATAAGACTAAGAAACTAATAACAATCGAGATTTGTTAGAGATGTATAAGGTCTCTAAGCGTCAAGATAAAAGGTAATAAAGTAGGTACACTAATCAAATAAAATATTTTGAGCTATATCTATAACACGTCAACATGAAAATAATAAAATCTAATAAATAAATAACCTCAGAGATGTATAAGGTCTCTGATCGTCAGTTCTAATATCTCAAGAAATAACGAAGCTACACCCTTTTTAATTCAATGTGCTGGTTAGAGAGAGAAAGCACTACCGATCAGTCACGTTATTGACCACGAGAGCCATAGTAAATGACGCTCGCTTCAATACAAAGGTGCGTTTTGCGGAAAAGGGACAGCATATGCCCCCTCTTAAAACTTTAAACACTTATAATTATGACGACCGGTTTAGCTTAGTGGGTAGTGCACCTGCCTGTGAAGCTGACGGTCCTGGGTTCGAATCCCGGTCAGGGCAAATATTTGTGTGATGAGCATGAATATTTGTTTCCGAGTCTTGGATGTTTTCTATGTATTTAAGTATTTATATCTATTAAATATATCGTCGTCTAGTACCCATAACACAAGCCTTCTTGAGCTTACTGTGGGGCTAGTTCGATTTGTGTAAGATTGTCCTCTAATATTTATTTATTTATTATTTATTAATTATGTAATTATTTTTTCACACCTACTATTTAGAAAAGAGTTACTGTTGCCTTCGAATGAGGGATCAAAGATGTACTTTTCATTTGAGGGCAACAATGACTCTTTTCCTCATAGAAGGTGTGAAAAGCAGTATGTGACAGTCTGTAGTAAAATCATTTGTAAGATATTTCATGTTTTTAGTAGCGGGCCTCATAGGTGGTGTGAAAAGCAGTATGTGTCACACGGTAGCAAAATTATTTCCGACTTGGGCGTAAACACTTGAATCTTTCGCTTCACTTAGGATACAATATACCGCCCTCGCCGTAAATATATCATTTTGCTCCCTTGAGACACAATCTACTAATTCTTTAGAGTTACTTTTTTCGCCATTTGATTAAAGAATTTGATCCTTTTTCGAGAAAATTCGAACTTATTGATTTTCTTATTTGGTGACATCCCTATTACTCGTCTGTCCCCTTGTAATCGACTAATTGGAAATGAAGTAAAAGCTTTTTTATGAAGTAAGAGGTGATTCTCATTCCAAAATTTAACATTTTCTTAATTTGTCCTTACCGGGCCCGGATTGTTAACGACTCGTGAGTGATTATTTCTGACTTTAACTATTTTAACAGTTAGGGATCCAGGTATAGAGTAAATTGGAGTCAGCAATAAATTTACATTGCACTCTGATTTCCTTAACTTTCACTTAACATTGATGGACCGGTAAGGACATCAATTAACTTTAACTATGAGAATCACCCAAAAGCTTATTGTGAGGTTTTACTATTTGTACTGTCTCTGTGCCAAGAATAAATGTAGGGGTGGGTTAAAGTAGTTAAAAAAAAACTATTTAATTAAACTTTTCTTTTTATTTTAGCACCTCCTATGCACTACCCCGCCGCCATATCCCTTCTATCCCCTCTCTCTCACACTCTCATCCATCCCTTTCACTCTATCCCTGATACGTTCCCTTTCACGCTAACTTATACGCTAGTAACTAAATCAACATAAAATCCTACATAAATGTTTATTCTTTCTTTTCTCTTTTCTTCAGTTTAAAGTTTAAATTACCGTGATTGCGTAAGAAAGCGTATTTTCGCCGAGTTTCGGTCATTTCACTTGCATCACTTGATGGATTGTTACTGATTCATTCGATCCACTTTCCCTGTAAATAATTGTTTACATCGTGTTTCTTAAAAGTCAGATAAGGTGAACGTCTCAGTGCATGACACTTTCAATTGTATGTCACAACGTAACAATAATACAACTGATAATGCAGTAATACAATAGTACAATAATACATTAAGCGCCAACTATTCTATAATAAGATGACAAACTCGTTTAACCTAAGCTAACTTTTATTATTATTATTTTTTTTTATTTATTTATTTATTTAAAAAAGGTACACTTTACAGACATCGCACAATAAATGATACAGTTAAGTTTGCACAAAATCAGTAGTTTATAGACCAGCATGATATCCAAAGCAAGTGCACACAGCATGATCAATAAGTAAGAGCATAATTGACCAAGTGCACATACAGCACTAGTGTCAAGTCGACCAACACAGAGCAGGGTTAATTACATGGTTAAATCTAATCAAGTTCAGCATTCAATAACACAGTTACCCTACTCTATTTCAGCCAAGTCGAGCCAATGATGCATCAACATGAACATTACTAGTAGCAAAAGTTTAATTAAAGGAGATAAGTATACATTCTTAGGTATAAGTAAAGTTTTTGACCCAGAGAAATGCATGAAACTGCATACCACTACGTAACCTAAGGCTCCGGGGGAAAACCAGAAATTACGCATTGGTTATGTGGGGCTCGCCAGTCCAGAAGGGACTAGAACCTAACCTAACCTAACCTTAACAGTCGCATTAATTTGATGCGCCAGTTTGCGGCTATCGGATAAGTTGATGAACTGAAAGGATATTTTCTTGCTCGCGGGGAACCAATCACTACATAGTATAAAACAAAGTCGCTTTCTCTGTCCCTATATCCCTATGTATGCTTAAATCTTTAAAACTACGCAACGGATTTTGATGCGGTTTTTTAAATAGATATAGTGATTGAAGAGGAAGGTTTATATGTATAATAACATCCATTAAATAGTACACCCGTGCGAAGCCGGGGCGGGTCGCTAGTTAGAATATACACTAGCGACACTATCTAACATTAATACAATACAAATATTTATTGTTCACAAAAAGGAAATAAAACAATATTACAAGCAACTTCTCTATAAAGACAGACAATTGATGGTCTTATCGCTAATGAACGACCTTTTCCAGGCAACCTTTTTTTGTTTAAACTGGCATTCATTATAGTTCAGTATATGCTATGTTCGTCCCACAAACAATCTGGGACTGGTGTGAGAAGCGATTTCCTGCTTTTTTCTATCAACAATGATCAATTGTGTTCATCTTCTCACCTATTTAGTGTGTGACTTTAAAATCATACTTTTTAATCGATTTCAAAATAGTTGTTTTTTTGACATGTAATAGGGAGCGCTCGTGGCCCAGCGGCGCGCGTCCACGTACCGCGTGCTGTATGCGAGGTTAAGCAACGTCGACCTAGGTCTAGGTTATTGGTTCTGTCGGAAGATCAGCGCTGGTAATCGCGCCAGCACTACTCTGAGACAGAACCATTTAGAAAGAAAAAAGAAAGAAAGAAAGAAACATTTATTCACATTTCGTGCATTCTTCTGTTTTTATTTATTTTCTTGTTCTAATAATATTTCTGATTTCTGATTTCTGACTCTGCTGTCCGTCTGTCTGTCCGTCTGTCACCAGATATTTAGACACCGTGATAGTTAGACGGTTGAAATTTTCACAGATGTTGGATTTCTGCTGCCGCTGTAATAACAAATACTAAAAAACAGAATATAATAAATATTTAAGGCTCCCATACAACAAACGTGATTATTTGCCGTTTTTATACATCTTCGTGCAAGAGTCCGACTCGCACTTGGCCGGTTTTTATAGAAAAGCGATGAGTATCTATTTATATAAACTTTATCGTATAAATCAAATGTGTACAAATGGCGGACTTAATGCTTCAAGGCATTCTCTACCAGTCAACCATTGGGCCAAACAGAAACTTGCAAAGGTGGGTGCAGGAGGCAGTCTAATAAGCAAAATTCTTCAGATAATAACAATATGTACATACAAACTACTTAGACAAATAACACTAGTGGCTCTGTAAGCTAGTAACAAAATCTGACATTATAAATAAGATCAATTATGAATATCGAACCTGCTAACAAAATTTCACGAGAATCGGTTGAGAAATGCGACCTGTGTAGAGGATAACAAAACGAAATTCGGACGCAGAAACTTACAAAATCTTTCAAATAAAAATTGATTTTGAAAATTTTCAAAACTGACGACAAAAAAAATCTATATAATTACCGGACCTGCTCACAAAATTTCACGAGAATCGTTTGTGAAATGCGACCTGTAGAGGAGAACAAACCTTTGAACAATTTTTTTTTTAATTTCCAAAAACTTATTTGACGAAAAAACTGTATATTTATCCAACATGCTCACAAAATTTTACGAGAATCGGTTGAGAAATTTGACCTGTGTAGAGGATAAAAAACCGAAATTCGGACGCAGAAACTTACAAAATCTTTCAAATAAAAATTGTTTATGAAAATTTTCAAACACTGACTCGACAAAAAAATTCTATATATTTACCGGACCAGCAGGCGAATCACGTAACTTTATGTACTAACGGTAGATAGATTTTACTGTCAATTTTGAAATATAACTATATGAGCTGACAGTTAAAATTTGACATTAAAATCTATCTAACGGTATAAAAAAAGTTACGTGATTACCCCGCTGCTCACAAAATTTCACGAGAATTGTTTGTTAAATGCGACCTGTAGAGGAAAACAAACCGTTGAACAATTTTTTTTAATTTCCAAAAACTTATTCGACGAAATAAATCTATATATTTATCCAACATGCTCACAAAATTTCACGACAATCGGTTTAGAAATGCGACCTGTAGAGAAGAACAAACCGAAATTCGCCCGCAGAAACTTACAAAATCATTGATAAAAAAAATGTTTTGGGAAAGTTCCTAAAACCGTTTCTACAAAAAAAAAACTATATAACTATCGAACCTGCTCACGAAATTTCACGAGAATCGGTTGAGAATTGCGACCTGTAGACGAGAACAAACGGAAATCCGGAAATCCGGAATCTGGACACACGAAAGCATTTTTGTCGAAGCTGAAGCAGAGACTTATTGTAGCTATATGTATCTTTCATGAGTTATTGTAGCTATATGTATCTTTCATGTTTATGTGTCAGCGCTCGCGCAGGCCGAGATTATTAATTAGCGTAGATCAACCCTCAACTGCTATGTTGTGATGCATTCATTACTAAGAATACCCGCATGATAAAAAAATAAATAAAAAATATGTATTTTTTAAGTAAGGTGAAATAAGTAGGTAAAATAATGTTACTAACATATTTAGATGGCTGAGTAAAAAATAAAGAGTGTTTATTTCGCCAACAAACTGTGATGCAGTTTGGCGAAGTTATAGTGTAAACGAATGTAAACTTTTTTTGTAAGAAAGAAATTAAAAAAAAAGACCTTCGTTTCACTCGGTCAATAAGAGTATGTCTTTAGTGTGCCTATTAACACAGGCACATGTAACAAACTTGAAACAACATCACATGCATCTCCGGTAGCGGTATGCGTTTCTCGCACGCTCTGATTGCGCCCGCGCCGCGCACCGCGTTTCTATCATATCGATTTATTGGAGGTTAGTGGACGGAAGCGGCGGTATGATATTTAACACTGGCTTTTCGGTGAAGGAAAACATCGTTAGTGAACCAGTCTAATAGAAAAGAATAGAATAGAGAACATTTATTTCGAGTAACATGGGACTCATACATAATATTTGTTAGTAAAATTAATTAATTAGGTAATTAATTATTATTCTTATTGTTAGTTCCTAATTCTGATACATTATGTAACATACTTTGTATAACAATTAAAATTACAGTATATTTAGTAATTTTAACTCTTATACAAAGTATGTACTCCGTAGTATGTACTCTTGGACACATGCATTGCACAACAGTGCCTCATATAATTATGGACAGTCCAGCCTGTCCGCTATCGATTTCAGGATGGGGTTGGGGCTGGCCCGCACCCGGCGCACCCAGCTAATCCTACAACAGGGTTTTTAACCCTTAAACGCATACTGTAACACGCAGCTTCCATAACAAAGAATTCGAGATTTAATTAAAAGTAGGAATATTTATAATAATATTGAGAATCATTCTTAACATATTAACGCTTCTATACAAAAAATAAGTATTAAATTGGTTTATAAACGAAAAGCCGATAATTTCAAAAATCCGCGGCCATATTTTTTATGGACGTGTTTTTGGCGGCCCTATTGTTCAGAAAATAATTATTTTCTTACTAGAATATACTTCGACACGTCATAAATATTGTCGGAGAACTAAGTTTAGTAAAACCTTTCACACGTAATTAAGCAATATTTGTATATTTTTATGATGTATGAAAGAAACTTATTTTTTTATATTTACAAATTTTGTATCAAAAACTTACTACAGAATTTTTAAATCATTTTCCCGTTTTCAGTGCACCTGAAACTACCAAATGTCGAGTTTTTATGGAAAAAAAATCATGCATTTAAGGGTTAAGTCTTTCCAGTTATGGAATATTAAATTTGAAATATTACTACTACTAAATATTATTACCCTTTTGAAATATGACTTAGCATAAAAACCCGTTCCATATAAAACAGTTTTTAAACCTGACTGTGGCTTTATAGGCCGGGCCCAATGAAGCGATAGGAGTGCGCGGTTGGAGAGTAGCCTGGGGAAAATCCAGGGGAAAACCTCCGGCACGACCACGCGAGCGGTTTGGAACACTGGAATACTCTAAGAGTTTGCGCTCCAGTGAGATTGGTTGAGCGACTTCAACCAAGCCTGAGGTGTACATTCAAGGTCTTGTTTTTTCCTCTCGGTTGGAAGGTCAGATGACAGTTGCATTCGTAAAACTAGTGCCTACGTCCAATCTTGAGATTAGGTGTCAAACTGGACCGCGGGCTAAATATTACATAAATATCTGTGAAAATATTCCTTTAAATCAAGTCAAAATTATTTAATCAAAATAAATTCATACAAACGTATTATATAACTTTTATATAATTTACAATCTGTTACTAATTAAGGTAAAGCGATGGTTTTTTTTATACAACGCCAGTGGTAAACAATCTTACGGTCCACCTGATGGTAAGCGGCCACCGCAGCCTATAGACGCCCGCAACTCCAAAGGAGTCATGTACTCGTTGCCGATCTTTTATAAAATTTGAGGATGCACTGTGTTGATAGCAGAAGGGACAAATTTAGGTCCCTCGCTCTCAACACAGTGCATCCTCGGGAGCTCTGGCAACCTTGCTCACCTCCAGGAACACAACACTATATTCTTGTATAGTAGATAATGTTATTATGGTATTTGTCGAGTTTATAATAAGGTTTCTTTTCCAACGTAAGTTTTACAATGGCCTTAAATTTATTTTCCGACATAGTATATTCATAATCTGTAGTATCGTGTACAGACACCTAAAATGATATTTTCGTCTCACTAGCTCGGAAAGCCCTTTTTAAAAACAGATAGCAAAACTGCATTTCATCCACAAGAGTGCAATGAATATTTGAAATCCGAACTTGCTATTTGTAACTTTTTTAAACCTAATAACATTTAAAGGCCAGTCCAGACGATCCAGCAACAATAATTTTATATTGTGCTGTTGTGTTAAAAAACTAGTACCTACGCCAAATCTCGTTTATCGTCAGATTAAGTAGTAGACCCCGGGTATCCAACTATATTTAGGATGCAACTTTACTGGGATAACGCCAGGACGAGGAGGAGCAATAAAAAAATCCTCGCTCTAGTGAGGTGAAAAGATATGTTTTATACCCGACTACAAAGTTATTTTACGTCTTGTGTGTTGCAACACTCGCTACGATAAGGATTCTATTTTTGAACCACTCGCTTCGCTCAGGATTCTAATTTCGAACCAGCGCTTCGCTCGCGGTTCAACCATATAATCCATTCGCTAACTCGTAGTTCAACCCTAGAGTTTATTCGCTAGCTCGTGTTTCAATACCACACTCGTGGTTAAAATAGAACTTTGCACCCTTGTATAGCTAATAACTATTGTACTTCTAGTATTAACTGCTAATAATTTAAATTCTTTTTTTTTTTTGTTGATGGCTTTCACTCCTTGCTGAATTTGGCAAGGGGTATTTCGCCAATGTCGCCGTATACAGACATATCACACGAGAGGAGAATGAAATTCATTCCTAGTATTTATATCACCAATGTCACATCTTCTACGAAATAGCGCTAAATTTTTTTATTAAGTACATAATATTTCATAACGGTCATAATTCCAATTTTTTAAACCAATAACGGTGGTTATTCCACATAGCTGCTTTTTTTTTATTTGCTGCTGTGAGCTGTTGAGGAGCTAGATGAATGTATAACATTAACCTAAAATAAGTTACTTCAATTTGTACATCTATCTCTGTTTGTCTCTCCAAATAAATAAATTAATTAAATCGAACATTTCACGCTATTCCATGTTATAATCTCCTAACAATTAGCAGCATAATTGCATAAACACTTGTCACAGAAATGAAAATGATGCCGGCAGCCATAATCGTACACAAAACGGTGTGATGTCATCGGTGAAAGTCACTTTTGGTTTCTGAATCTCCGTTAGGTCTGCTCTGGCCGAACAGTTAAAGTTTTAGAGGTTGGCAAACATTTCGATTTAAACTTATTCTCTTTTTACATTTTAAGTATTTTATTTATTTATCGTATGGCGGTTACACACTGGGTATTATTGCAGTTAAAATTTTGAATTCTGCAAATATAGGCTCGCTTCCTTTGTCAGATGTTTAAAGTCCACAGCTGATCCGCTGTATCTGGTAATGGGGCACTCGAATACTATGTGGTGTATGGTTTGTTTCGGGTCTCCACAGTCGCACGCTGCCGACTCGCTCCACCCCCATTTGTGCCAGAGGTATGCGCAGTTTCCGACACCAGCCCTCAGGCGATTCAGTCTGCACCATATTTGTCGGCTTTCATTAAACCCTTTGGGTCGCTCCAGGGTGTTAAGCTCAAAGATCGGGTTGTCTATATTGTGGTGCTGGGCTTCCCATTCTTTCATCCACGCGTCGCTATACTTCCACGCTGGGTCATGTGTGTGAAAAGTTTTAGCTGGCGGGTTTCGGGATTTAAGACGGGTGGATTTTAAGTGATATCTATTTTGACATTTGTATCTATATTTATTATGTAACTATATACAACTGAACTTAAGGATTCTAAATTTAAATCTGTCGTGAAACAAACACTTATTTCAAAAGCACGATATTACATCATGGATAGGGATGTTTGGCAGTGATAGCGTCCCGCACAAGTAATCTAACACATAAATATTTTGTCCTAAATATTAAATATATATGTTTTATATTGCATCATTTTAATTCTATAGTATTATGATACCGTTATTTTATATACATTGTATATTGTTGGGAAAAAACGACACCTCGCCGAGTTTCTTACGCCGGTTCTTCTCGAGGCAGAGGTTTATTTTATGAAGCGGTGGTAGTTTTTTGACATTCATAAGTAACATGCCTAAATTGAATAATAAATGATTTCATTTCATTTCATTTTTCTTTATATCTTTTTTCTTGGTCTTCGTGATTTTGTTTACCTACTTACATAGAGTTAACTGCGTGTGATAGGTAAGAACTAAGAACGTATTGAAGTAGTGGTTACTTTGAAAGATGTTACTTTCAGCATAATCGCCTAGGAGTCAAGGACCGATACCGGTATTTTTAAAAAACCGTGATTTAGCCCAATATTTTGGATTATTTTTTGCTCTTTACGTAGGGCTGAATCATGTATTTAGGTAACAACGTCGTATTATTAGATTGACCCATTAAAAACGAAATAATGAACGGGTGACCGTAATAATACCGGTATTTTTCTATGGAGAAAATACCGGTATCCGATCCCTGCTAGTAGTTTAAGAAACAAAAATACATGCAAAGGTAAAAATTAAATTACAAACTTATTAAGGATTTTTTTTTAGATGATAAAAAAAAGAAAAACTGATTAGAGCTACATGTATATTTTTCCTGTAAAATATACATTAATGTTATGTAATAATTTCATATTTTTTCCTTGCTAAACTTCGGAGTGTGGTCGTCGTATAAGGGTTTTTATAGCGTCAAAAAATATATAGAATTTAATGTAAATGAATTTAATACTATGTAAATTAACGATTATTGTTATTACTAAAATTTATGACATTTTAAATATTTACTTTAAAACTAATATGATGATTATTATGATGTACTAGATTAACTCTAGAATATTTGCACGCTTGCTTGCAAGCAAAATACATGATACTGATATTTCATTACGACATCTATTATGTACTATTACGGCATATAGAAAAACACTGGTTTTGAGTACTATTAATCACCATTTTATTTAAAAATAAACAGAGAAATGATTTAACGCGACTAATCCTACGGCGGTAACTCGCAACTCGCAACTGAACTGACCTATACAATACAATACAATACAATACAATACAATACAAATACTCTTTATTGCTCACCTCAATCAAAGGATACAGTACAGTACAAAAAACACAATGAGAAGAGGCAAACAACAGGCGGTCTTATCGCTAAAGAGCGATTTCTTCCAGACAACCTTAGGGTAGCGGAAATCTAAACAGAACGATTCGTAGCAGGCTATACATGCATACCTATGTACATATCAGTACGTATAGACACTAGCTCACGGATCTTCGTACACCTTAACATGTACTGTATTTTTTTGCAAATAAATTGATTGATTATTTGTATTTTTTTTACATTTTCCCTCATAAATCGGAAATGACTCGGCGTAAAAAAAATGTTTTAAAATATGCAACTCAAGCCCTTTAATATGACGCTCCACTTGACATATTCACTAGAGTTTCAAATTAAAAAAAAAATAAAGAAAATATTAAAAGAAAAACGTGTTCTATGCGTCTAGGTTACCCTTTTTTACAACTGTTCCAAATTTCAAATCCATAGCATAAGTAGTTCTTGAGATATTTAGCGATGTGACAGACAGTCAGACAAAGTGAAACCATAAGGGTTCCTTTTTTACCATTTTGGTACGGAAACCTAAACAGCGAAATAAACTGCAATTCAAGTTCTACTGCCCTAGTTGCCTGGATGAAATCCCCTGATCGGAAGTCCAAAACAGTCAGTTTGTATGTCATACGCGCGCCGAATAATAACGATATCAGACTTTCTTTAGGAGCACGCTTTCTTTCTCGAACATGCAGGTGAGACAAAGAGAGCGATACTTCGTTTTTGATTCGCGGTACACCTCATGATCAGAGTCTGATCACGTGAGTACGTGACCGATCAGACTCCGATGAGAAGTAAGTTTAAGACTGGAGACGGCAATTCGCACATACACAGATGTGCGAAAGAGATGTAAGCATAGACGTAACGTACGTTTTGTAAATTTTAACTGGTGACATTAATTAATTCATTCACTAAAATTGTATCATATTCTTGTTATTATTATTATTATTTGTTTTCATTAATTACATTTGACATTTTAAAATAAATTTTGATTTTATTCCATTTTTATATTATTTTATTATGAATTTCTAGTTTTGTTAATTTTAACTCGACATTAATTAATGACATCAATTGTTACCATTTATTTATTAATTATCACATGACATGTTTTAATTCCAATTTAATTTTAATTTATTTCATTGATTTATTTTTAATTCGATAATATTTTTAATTGTAATAAATCTTTTAATGTAATATATTCAAATAATTGCATAATTTTAAAATGTATAATTTGTGTATTAAGTGAAGACTCATCCGATCCTGTCTTTCTGGTTTATTATGTTTTGTGATGCAACTAACATTAGTTTTGTAAGATTTCTGAATTTGTAATTACTAACACTTTATGGGAAATGCCTGAAATAAATGAATTATTATTATTATAGACAATATCATACGTGGGAACGAGATACAATGAGTCATCTCCTGTCCCTCATCGCGTATTATTTGTCACCGGCCTGTGTCACCGAAACGTCATCAATGTATTCAAGGGTGGCATTTGTAAAACCCTCTTTAATAAATAAAGAATTAAAAAAAAATGTATTTAAGTCTATTGGATAATTAAATTTAGCGCCAATGTATATACTAAATAACTAATTTCTATTCGCTGTATCGCTATCTGAAGGTTGTCTGGTAGAGATCACTTTTTAGCGATAAGACCGCCTGTTGTTACCTACTTAAGTTCTGTTTTTTTTTATTTATCAAAAAAGTACATAACAGTTTCAACCTTTTAATTGCTCGCCAAACTGCCATAACACTTTGTTGGCGAGATCGCGCTCATTTAACTAATGTTAGGTACTTACTGTGCTATTATGAACTAAACTTAAACACTGAATATGAATATGACCATGTTCATGTTCTATCATTGTAATAATTCTCCACTTAGTGCACAATAAATCATTTTATTATTATTATTATATACAGCACGACTAATTATGAGATGTCAGAATTGTCCTAATGGATGTATCAGTCTTTTGATACATCTCAATTTAGTCAGGTTATCATGAGTTCGTCCCTTTTGGGTATTCGCTAATCCTCCTATAGGATCCTCTTTCTACGATATAAGAATATTAATAAAATTATATTTAGACTCGATCAAAATCTTTCCATATTATAAATAAATACAAAACCTTTTATTTCATGCAATATAACGACAATATAACTATTTAAAACTTAAACTAATTACTGTTTGCAAGAACCCCTCCTCAAGTGAAGGTGAAGGCCTCCTCCAAAGAATTCCATTCTTCTAAATGGAAATGGAATAATGGAAAAATGGAAAAAAAATGGAATTCTTTCCATATTAAGACAGAACATAAACATATACTGAGATTGGCATTAACGCATATACCATAGGCAATATCGCTCTATATCTATTACAGTATTAGTATGTCAAAAGAAAGATTATAAATATGTCACATGTTAAGATTAATAAATCGAATGTTAAGGTTAAGATTAAACAAATATTAGTAACAAGATGAAATGATAAACCTATAATTCTATTGATATTCATAATATAAAAAATCTTTTTGCTTATTAGTCTGTCTCTTGCACCCACCTTTGCAATTTCCCGTTTGGCCCAATGATTCACTGCTAGAGAATGCCTTGTGGCATTAAGTCCGCCATTTGTACCTACTCATTTATTTTGTGCAATAAAGTTTAATAAATAAGTAAATAAATTCTTTTAGTGTTCTTGTGAGGAGTAGCTTTTTGACACTGTGACTGAAAGTATTGAAGTTATTTTTAGCTTTTATTGTTTTAGGCAGTTTATTGCATAATTTTGGGCCCATCACTTTAGATTTCATTTTAAAAGACCATCCATGTCCAAACGTAGTAGCCTTGCATACAGGACCAACTTTCAATAACATCGAGAGCAGTCTAGAAACGCCATTTCTGCCCACTTTACCACCATTAGGCAGTCCATCCGCATGGCTCAGTGAAATTTCGATCACTAGAAATCAGGCTGGAGAAATTCTGTGTCCCGTAATTGAATTACATTTGATAGGAAATTCTGATGCATCTTTCAATAGATTGTAGTATACAGCAAAGAGTATATGTACTGCAATATAATACATATATTCTTTATTGCTAACCAAACGAAGTACATTCAAAGAACAACACTACACACGTGTACAGAATCAAAAAAATCAAAATCAAACATTTATTCTGCAAATAGGCCACAAGGGCACTTTTACATGTCAAAATATTAATTTACAATTTAAGAAAGTCTGACTATAATAAGTAATACATTTTTCATGTCAAAATATTAATTTACAGTTCAAGAAGGAATAATAATTTCTAGTTTACAATTATAACAAAATTAATGTCATACAGTGAAGATAAACTTGCAAAGTTATCTATTACAAATATTACAACATCAGTAAAGTTAGAGATGTATAAGGTCTCAAGATTGAACAAGGAGTATAATGAAATTAATATAATATCCCAGAGATGTACATGGTCTCTGAGCGTCAAAATTAAAATTAATTTAATATTGTTTGAGATGTATTTATGGTCTCTAAGTCATTGATAATAAAAACGAATCCACAACAGGATGATGTCTCTCGTCATAGATGTACTTCCAAAGGGCTGGTAGATTTTTCGGCTAACTAAACGGCTTTTTTGAACCTGACTGCTGCTTTATAGACGGCCAATTTTTTTTTTTTTTTTTTTTAATGGATGATCTGATCATCCTTAGTGACGAGGCCATCAAGTGGCTGACCGACCTTAAGATTAATTTATAATGTAGTATTCTGTATCTGTTTACAACCTGTATGCCATACGCTTAAAAAATAGACGGCCAATAAAGCGATAGGAGTGGGCGGTTGGAGAGTAGCCAAAAATCCAGGGGAAAACCTCCGACACGACCACGCGTGTGTGGTTTGGAATACGGGAATACTCTAAGAGTTTGCGCTCCAGTGAGATTGGTTGAGCGGTTTCCACCGAATCTGAGGTGTGAATGGAATCGAGCTACGACTAACGACTTTCCAATGTTTGAATAAACACCTCACAATTTTATTCCTATGGGACAAATATTACTAAAAGATTAGTTGTTTGTAAGCAACAGAAACACCAAATCATACAGCTATTGTATTTAACAACCAATTATCACCGATGTCTACTAAGATAAGTGAGTCAATTGATGTTATATCAGATAATGATATTTTTGGTAAAACTCTGAGTTCGGAATTCGAATATACATGGAACCAAAATTCACCTTTAAAAAGAAGTTTATCGGTTTGACGACCGGTTTAGCCTAGCGGGTAGTGCACCTGCCTGTGAAGCTGACGGTCCTGGGTTCGAATCCCGGTCAGGGCAAATATTTGTGTGATGAGCATGAATATTTGTTTATGAGTCTTGGATGTTTTCTATTTATTTAAGTATTTATATTTATTAAATATATCGTCGTCTAGTACCCATAACACAAGCCTAATTGAGCTTACTGTGGGGCTAGTTCGATTTGTGTAAGATTGTCCTCTAATATTTGTTTATTTTATTTTTATTTATTTATCGGGAGAAAATGGTAGTCATGCTCGGGATTTTTACATTGGTATGCTAAAATTCGACGGCAATGCAGTCTCGTATGCGAAAAATCCAGATAACAAAGGCCGCACCGTTACCCTTTTGCATAAAATGCAGATTTATCTGCGCACGATGTCAGGACCTGAACAATGAACACCTTGACGGTGTTTTTTGAAAATAAGTATGTATGTATGTATGTATGTAAGCTTCCCGTTGGTTGCCGGGTAAGAATTGCGCCACCCCATCTCTTCCCGTGGGTTTCGTAGGAGGCGAATAAGGGAAAATCGGAGGGTGGGCAGCAGCATCCTTCGATCATTACCACCATCAAACTGCGGTCGCCAACCCGCTTGCCAAGCGTGGCGACTATGGCAAATCCCCCCCAATTGGGGGAGGCCTATGTTCAGCAGTAGACTTCTTTCGGCTGAAATGATGATGATGATGATGTATGTAAGCACTTTATTGTACACAATATACATGTCACATAAGATTAGATAATTATGTAAATTTAATATAAAATAAATTTTTCAATTTCTTTTGACATTGTATTCTAATTCATTAACATTTTAATTCTGACTTCTTAGTTGATGATTATCATTCTACTTTATTTATAATCATCTTAAAATGTATTTAATTAAATCTTTGACATACCTATTCAATTTAAAATGTTTGACATGTAAAATTTTATATTTTATCAATAAAATGAGTATGAGTATGAGTATGATTAGAGTACACAGGGGAACTTATCCCTATGAGGGATCTCTTCCAGCTAACCTTTGAGGGATTGAGTGGAGAGTGGGAGGATGAGATAGAAAACTTAACATAAGTTTATGGAAAAAGGATATTGCTGACTTCATTTTAACCTCTTGAGTCCCAAGTTGCTATAGGAAGAACCAAATTGTACAATGGAATGTCAAGTCAAATTTGAAAGGAATAGAGCTTAATTTGTTTTGTATCGTTTGAATTTAGAGCATTTGGATTTAGAGCAAATGTATCTTCATTTTCTTCAAATCTATAATCTGTTTCATTTGGTTCATAGTCCATTGCTAGTTTTCTTGTATGCGGTCTCAGGAGGTTAAAATGTTTTATACCACACTTTCTATGACTTTGACAGCTAATATCTCACCAACGGTTGACTTAAATGGACAAGGTTTTTAGAAACCTCCAAATCATTTTTAAATGCCTATCTATCGATACCCCACACAACTATGTGCGTTGAATATTTTTTTTTCATCCACCGGTTACATGTATGGAGTGCCCCCCCCCCCCCCTCCCCTCTAATTTAATATTTTTTTGTAATTTCACATCACTTTTATGTAGCGGTTCATAGAATACACCTTCCTACCAAATTTTATAATAATTTTATGCTTATAGTCTCCGAGTAAATCGGCTGTGACATACGGACGGACGGACGGAAAGACATGACGAATCTATAAGGGTTCCGTTTGCCATTTTGGCTACGGAACCCTAAAAATGCCACCACTACGTGATTTTGAGGTAGCGTACTTGTGCGAAGCAGTAGATGCCTGAAAATGGTCTACCCGTGTATAGATCTTAACACCAAAGGAACCCAAAGATTCTGGGATCAGCCAATCTGTGCTCAAGTACATTCCCATATGGGTTATATTTTGAAAGTGAAAGTAAATTCGCGGAGTAAACACAAGTTGAAATGAATGCACCTATGACTAGTGGCTCTGTGAGCATTAGACCTCGTGAGTGAGTTTTTTTTATCATTTCCAAAATCTGACATTATAAAAAAGATAATTGTAAATATCGAACCTGCTAACAAAATTTCACGAGAATCGTCTGCGAAATGCGACCTGTAGTGGAGAACAAACCGTTGAACAAATATATTTTTTTAATTTCCAAAAACTTATTCGATAAAAAAAACTGTATATTTATCCAACGTGCTCACAAAATTTCACGAGAATCGGTTGAGAAATGCGACCTGTAGAGGAGAACAAACCGAAATTCGCCCGCAGAAACTTACAAAATCATCGATAAAAAAAATGTTTTGGGAAATTTCCAAAAGCCATCTCTACAAAAAAAATCTATATAACTATCGAATTTGCTCACGAAATTTCACGAGAATCGTTTGAGAATTGCGACCTGTAGACGAGAACAAACGGAAATCCGGAATCTGGACATACGAAAGCATTTTTGTCGAAGCTGAAGCAGAGACCTTCGTTTCACTCGGTCAATAAAGAATAGGCATCAATAACCATCTAGTCGGATGTTGGAGACAGAAAGACATACTGGTATTTATCCCTTAATTGCCTACCTGCATACTATA
Source organism: Epiblema foenella (assembly GCA_963556455.1). NCBI lineage: Eukaryota > Metazoa > Arthropoda > Insecta > Lepidoptera > Tortricidae > Epiblema > Epiblema foenella. The sequence continues at coordinate 9,611,386 of OY747120.1, read as the reverse complement.
AATCTGTGTAATTGACCGCGCAAAATAAACCGGTAAAGTGTGTGTCTGAACTCTTATGAAATAGACCAATCACGTGTCGCCTTTTACTATACTCTTATGAAATTGGCGAATCACGTGTCGCCGTTACAGTACTCTTATGAAATTGACCAATCACGTGACGCCGCGGACATAGAACAAAAGACATCAACGAGTCGGGCCCATGGGCCTAATCTTCATTTCCGCAGTACTAGTTTGTTTAACCTCGTGAGGCCCAGTGTCATATAGGTATAATTGATTTTGAATTATACATACATTTATTAAGGTTGAGTTTATTTTGTTAATTTTTGAAGGTCAGGCCTCAGGAGGTTAAGCCCCGAAATAAACAGTAGCATTCTTTTGTAATGAGTCGACCCGTTTCTTCTTTGAAAGCAGATTAAGTACAGATAAAGACACATGATTTTCTCTCACGTACACACATTACGATACAAACTTTCCCGATCAGCAATCAAAATCATCACACTTTATTTCGATAATACTCCAACTTTCTTTATATTGCGTTATTTAGAAATTTAATCGTTTTAGCACCGATTAGTTCCAATTTGCGACGATTTTAGTGAAAATTGCATCGATTACAATCGCAATTGTAATCTAAAAGTGTGGGAAAATATAAAATGCTGAAAGTCGTATTGCCATTATGAATTAAACGTAACGCAAATATCACATTGTGATATTATAGAACAGTATGCTTGTTGCCAACCACATTTCCGATTAGTCTATTATCAGTACTCCTTTGAGTTTTTTTTACGTAGTATTTATTATTTTACAACATGTTCAAACGTTCAGATTATTGCTAAGACTTAAACTTGAACATGTATTTATTTCTGAGTGATTCATGATAAAAATTACACAGCCTTTCTTTAAAAAACCGGCCAAGTGCGAGTCGGACTCGCGCACGAAGGATTCCGTACCGTTAACTATAAAAACAACAGAAAACTCACGTTTATTGTATGGGACCCCTAAATATCCATTTTATTCTGTTTTTTAGTATTTTCTGTTTTAGCAGCAATAGAAATACACCATCTGTAAAAATTTCAAGTGTCTAACTATCCCGGTTCATAAGATACAGCCTGGTGACGGACAGACAAACAGATAGACAAAATTAAAAATCACATGTATTTTCAAAATGATTCGCGAGCCCATTTCAGAACCTTATCGTTTGGGGGCGTCCATAAATTACGTGAGATGTTTAAGGGGGGGAGGGGGTCGAGTCAAATCTCATCTAATCTTACGTTGGAGAGAGGGGGGTTCTCGGCAAATATCACGCAATTTTTTTCTGATTGAAACTAAAAATATATATACTATTTTGGTCCATTTAATCCAGATTGTACACGCTTATAAGATTTAATCTTAAGCCTAATCGTAATACGTTTAAGATTATTCACTAATTCGTTCGAAAGAGAATAATTTCATTCATACTTCGACGTTAACTCTCAGCAATATTGATTACTAGTCATAACTAATCGTAAATAAAAGCACGAAGCAATTTTTTTTTTTCTTTTTACAATAACAATCCAACGCGTTTACGTAAGAAACCCACATTTTAAAAAATCTCACGTGAGATTGGGGGATGGGGGAGGGGGTTGAATAAAATCTCACGACATCTCACCAGAGGGAGAGGGAGGGACAGAAAATTTAAAAAACACCCCAAGTAATTTATGGACGCCCCCTTTCAAAAAATACCATTTGACGTTAGTACTTTACTGAATCATTTCTTCATTTTTTTAATTTTTTTTTTGATTCATTTTTTGACGACCGGTTTAGCCTAGTAGGTAGTGCACCTGCCTGTGAAGCTGACGGTCCTGGGTTCGAAACCCGGTCAGGGTAAATATTTGTGTGATGAGCATGAATATTTGTTTCTGAGTCTTGGATGTTTGCTATGTATTTAAGTATTTATATCTATTAAATATATCGTCGTCTAGTACCCATAACACAAGCCTTCTTGAGCTTACTGTGAGGCTAGTTCGATTTGTGTAAGATTGTCCTCTAATATTTATTTATTTATTTATTTCTCTTTCCAGATTCTAGAAAACTGTTCGGCGGGTACCGGATAACGCCGACGTACTGCAAGGCCGCCAGAGCCGCCAAGTACAACCGCGGCAACACCATATGTATGTTCAACCATGAGTGCGCGCAGAGGGGGGGAGAGGTAACTACGTTATTTTTTTTTTAATCTCATTTATTTTATAAGCCATACATTTTATGATTAAGTCGGCTTAAAAATAATTACAATGTTACTTAACTTTAGGTGTTACTTTAAAACATTGGGATATGTACGAGTATTTAAGGAATCAAAAAAAAAAAAATCAAAACATTTATTCTGCAAATAGGCCTCAAGGGCACTTTTACAAGTCAAAATCTATCTAGGTACATCAAATAAAAATAATACAATAATCAAAGTATCATTAATTAAATGTAGTGTTACATGTCAAAAATAAGACTAAGAAACTAATAACAATCGAGATTTGTTAGAGATGTATAAGGTCTCTAAGCGTCAAGATAAAAGGTAATAAAGTAGGTACACTAATCATAATAAAATATTTTGAGCTATATCTATAACACGTCAACATGAAAATAAAATCTATTAAATAAATATCCTCAGAGATGCATAAGGTCTCTGAGCGTTAGTCTAAAAAATAAAATCAAATGAGAACAGTGAAGTCTCTCATCATGTCAATTCCACTGAACACTAGTACGAAGTTACTAGTCCTTGCAAACATGAACAGACCGGACCCCACAAACAGAATATTTTTATAATATTCAAATCTTAGGTTCAACGAGTGTTTAATGAAACTTAAAAGTGTACCGCTGTGGTCGGTAGTGAACTCTGAGCTTAAGATTTGATGGAAGAAGAGATCCCCCGCAGAGCACCCACCCATTTGTTTTTTCTGGAGTTTCAAGTGTCCATAGGCTGGGGTATCTGCACGATCAGGCAGATCGTAAGCTTCTTTGTATAAAAAAGGCCAAGTGCATGTGGGACTCGCGCACGAAGGGTTCAGTAACATTTTTATATGATTTGAGACGTTAGTGCCGTTAATGAAGCATGAGTCTTCTGGTAGATGTCGCTGTACGCCTCCCTTAAGGCGTTTGTATAAAAAATAGTTTACGTTAGCAGCGGTACTACTTAATACGAAGGAACGGTTGATGAATTTGGAACTGGGTAGCGATTGCACCTATAGCTCAGTTAGCTAGGGCGACTGGCCGCGAGTGCCGGGAGGTCGTAGGTTCGAATCCTGCTCGGTGCCTAAATTTTTCAATTTTTCCTTCATTCTAAATTCCGTAACATTATCTATAAAAACCTACAAAAAATTCTATAAATTTCAACTATCACGGCTCATGAGATACAGCCTGGTGACAGACGGATGGACAGCTAAGTCTTAGAAATAGGGTTCAGTTTTACCCTTTAGGGACGGGACCCTAAAAAAGCTTGAACCCGCGATTTTATCCACGTCAAACTCAATATCGCTTGTTAGAGGAGGAGAGGTAGGGCACAGCAGAACGTCATCTCGCTCAGATTTGGACCAGACCAACTGGGGACGTCCCTCCTGCGGGGTAATCACGTAACTTTTTTACTACTGTTAGGTAGATTTTAATGTCAAATTTTAATTGTCACCTCATACATTTATACTTCAAAATTGACAGTAAAATCTATCTACCGTTAGTACATACATAAAGTTACGTGATTCGCCTGCTTTACAAAAGACCGCAGCCATAATAACACCACTACTTGCTCTTTAGGTATGTGGTGTTGTGTTCCTGGTATGTGGAATAGCACCAAGAGAAACCTGTAGAACGCATTTCACTAAGCTTAACATATTATCTCTACCATGCCTTTACATATACGAGATAGGAGTATATGTGAAAAGCAACTTAAGCCAATTTTTTCATTTTAACAGCTGTAGGCAGAAGGATAAAATTTATACAGGGCCATTCAAAACTGCTCTGCTTAGTAAAAGTATTTTTGGAATGGCGCCAAAAATTTATAACAAGTTACCAATAAATATAATTAGAATAGGTGAGTTATCAGAATTTGAAAAGAGACTGTATAAATTCCTGGTAGAAAAAGCATATTATTCTGTAGGTGAATATTTAAGCGACACTCTAATTTAAGCGATACATTTTAAATTTGATTTGTTATTTAAATTAGTAAATTAGTTTTAGTATAGACATGCATGCAAGATCTGGACTACAATGTTTGTATGCCGAACGGCAAAACATAGCGAACCTATGTTCACAAATAAACAATTTTGAATTTGAATTTTTGAATTTTGAATTTTGGTGGTAAGGTCGCCAGAGCTACATATGTCTCAAACTGTAAACAAAACGAGTCCTCAAGTCAGAACGGATCGGTGATTGTTCTGAAGTCGCAAGCGTCCATAACCTAATGTTTGGTCAGTAGTTTATCACGATCTTCAAAACTAATTATGTCAAAATACTTCACCGTTACATATTTCATTTTACAGGTCGTCGGTGCGTGCATGGACGGGTTCCTCTTCGGGGCCTGCTGTCAGCTCAAATCTGACAGCCAGTCCCACATCCCCAAGGGCCCCGGAGTCGTCATGACCAGCTACCTCGACTACCCCGAGGCCGAGACGGAACCAGACGACTACGACTCCGAGGCCCTCAACGCGTGGCACAACAGCTTTAAACCCATCGTCACACCGGGATACAGGCCTGGAGAAAAACCCTCTTCGTCTACAGTCAAAACTGTTGACGATAGTACTGAGGAGATTATTTCTGAAGGCTTAAGTCAGATTACAGATACCCTGCTAAATGCTCCTCCTAAAGACGATAACTTCGTTTACATCAAGCCGAAGCCAGATGGACTGTACACTCACAGTTCGATAGACCATTCGCCTGTAGATACAGTACTGTTGCATAAAAACGGCTCAGCAGTTGACAATGTAGCTAGACCGTCAGATTTCAACATACAAGTATCTTCTATGCAAACGAAACCAACGCCGCCGCCAAGCACCTCCACAACTACACCTAAAACCGTATCTACACATAGACCAATCTACACAAAGCCCGTTTTCAAACCTAAAAACAAAACCACAACAATAACTAAGAGACCTACAGAAAACTATGTCCAAGTATCAACGGTGACGAAAGAGCCGCAGAAAATAACTGATTCTTCGATCAACAGTATCATTCAGATGCTGAATGAGAGCACTCCTAGCTTAAAAGACCAGGTAACGTCACCGTTACCAGACTTCGCTGAAACAAAATCTTCGCCATCGCCTTCCACCGCCACGGTATCTCCAGTTCAATACAGCAGCAGTTACCCAAGCCACTACCTTTCTACAGGCCACTACGTAACTTTAAAACCTTCGTCATTCGGAAGCACTGTATACTCATCAACATCTACTACTAGACAACCTGTATTGATTACAAAGAAACCTGTAAAATACACTACACCGAATACGATCCCACAGGAAAGCAGACCGTCCAGCAAACCGTACTACTCGTCGCCGAAACCTAGTCAGTCCACCAGTCAAGCCATAGATGCTTTTAATCGCTACCCTACAAATCCTAGCGATTTCGGAGATTCAGTAACCACGTTCAGCTACGTCAGTTCCACTACGACTCCTAAACCTTCCTTCCACACTAGCACTACTAGACGCCCGCCTTCCACCAGTTACGTCACCGGCGCTAAGCCTTCCCGGAGACCTGTGACGTCACCATCTAGCATCATCTCCAGCTATGACGTAGCTCCTGAAACCTTCTCAAGCGTCACACCCACTGTGATTGTCCTCAACGGCTTCCAAACCACCAAACCAGTCGAAGACAATGAACCTCAATACGTCGAAATATCCCAGGAACCATTTAAAAAGCCAGTAAGCCAGATCACAGTGAACAACCACATCGAATCAACGAACAACATCTACATGGGTAAACCACCACAATCTTACGATAAACCATCATCTCCAACGATCGTTATCACTCCTAAACCATCACCAACAACACCGTACCCGATCAAAGCGTCCACCAGACCTGTATCAGTAGTAATTTCGACTAGTCCTACCTTCGAATCTTTAACTGAATACTTCTCAGCTACTACTCTGAAGCCTGAATTGCAAACGTCACCAGACGATCTCATCAATTTCCCTCCCGTGAGGAACCCTATGCTTAATGCCACTGGATCTAATCCAAGTCTATACAACACAAGCATATCTCTATCTGACAACGATCTTGAGAGTCTACATGACTTAGATTTCACTACTCCATCATGGCAAGAAGACGAGAAACTAAACGAGAAGATGAATCTTTTCGTTAATAAAATAGTCGGTAGTTTACAAGGCACATTCCAAGAATTACACGATATCGTCATCCTCGATAAAAAGCCTAATGCAACCATCATTAATCAGAAAACGACTACTCCTAAGCCTACAAAAAAACCGGTGACTACGCGGAAACCGGTGGTGACGACCAGGAAGCCGATTCGGGCGACGACGACTAAAAAGCCGTTGATAAGGACGACGAAGAAACCGGTGAAGTTGACGACGGCTGCTCGACGGCCGACCACAACCGCGCCGCAGCCGACTACGACTTTTATTACAACGACTACTAAAAAGCCGGTAAGGATTATCCATCGTTATTAGTTATTGCATACATTTAAGTGCATAGAGAACAATTGATAACACAAAAATTTGAAACATATTATTATTGGGAAACTGGACTTACGTTTGGACTTACAATAGTAATTTATTTATCTTTTTTAAGGTTTGCCAGACGAAAAATAAAAACGGTATAAAAATAAAATAAATATATTTTCCGAAGGTATCATTTTCATCGATAATGTAGTATAAATAATAGACATAATTATCTTCCTCAAAGCCTAAAAGCAAATAAATAAATACTAAAGTGATTATAAATAAGTTGATGGTTTATGTCTATTTAAGTTTTATTCTCATTTCATGCCAACATAGTGAGGCTGATGATAAGGTAGTGTACAGAAATTCATAAACAATTTCTTAGTCAATTGATGATAAATAAACTTTACTACAAAATAAATAATATTTTATCTGCCATAATTTTACAGGTGACCCCCACCAAAAAGAAGCCCATCAAAGTGACCACCACCACCGCTCCCACCACCACCGTTACCACTGAGGCGACTGAAGAAGTCACCACCGAGTCCTTCGCTGACCAGACCATCGACTATAACGACAAAGACTGTAAGTTCTTTTTAAAACACCCATGTTTAAATAAAAAATAAAAAGCTTGATGAGCATTCTTTATTCTTTATTTGTTGCAACCATGGTATTTACAAGGTGTTCTTATAAGCTAGGCAGAACAGACAGACATGGACCCTAGTAGGGTGTAGCAACATATTTACGAACTACAAAAATACACTACATATACAATTCGTTTCCAACGTACATTGGAATACATTAGTTATTTAAGATACAAGTTCGGAAAGTAAGCAATTCCCAACAAGTGGCTGTGAACAAAAACAAGAGCGATTAGAGAGTGTTTTTGTCAGACACTAGTTGGGAATTGCGTTTCTGAACATGTATCGTACAACGTTTTATAATGCATTGTGCGAGGAAATAAAAAAATGAATCGAAAAGTTAATTCAAAATATATAGGTTATAATTTACATTGCTCGATACGTCAACGTCTCAACTATCTGCGCATGTGCAAATAGTTAAAGGGGAAAGGCACAGACTAAATCTGCATTCAGCCAAGCATGTTAGTGAATATTTACAAAAATGAATAATACGATTAATGAAGATGATATAATACGTTTAATGAAGTAATAATACGTTTAAGTAGTATTTAAATATCTAATTGCCTATTTCCAAAATTTTTCTCAAATAACAAATTCTGTTTGCATAGGGCTAAGAACGGAGATAAAAATAAAAATAAATTTAAAAGTAAAAATCACAAAAAGTGGTACTTTCCGCATAGTTTGGCTGCTTAGAAAACGTACTTTTCGAGCACATGCCTTATAAAATGTATTAACATTATAAACTATCGCGTTTTGTACACATACTTAAAAGATTTGTCTACACCATGATACAATAATATACAGCACCAGGTATGGCTATCCGGTACACCGGCTAGTACTGTGTGACACGACCTACGTCATCAGCCAGCATCAGCCAATCGACGGTATGCAGACGTAAGTGTGAGTGTGTAATCGACAGTGACGTAAGGTCGTGTCACGATCCAGATTATCAGACCTTGTTTTCTTAGATATGGTCTACACGAGTCTTTTTTCGAGTCCAAACTTTTGTGGAGTTTTGTGGATGTTGTGTACGTACCCATATCTCCATTGACAATTTGCTGTGACGACAGTTCTGCCGCAAAAATGACCGAATGGAGTAGGACCCGTGTAAATAAATCTTTTAAGTATGTTTTCTATATACAGTAGGCGCTCGATAATCCGGCACCCGATTTTTTTCCTTTAAGGATGATTCACAGTAGACCGTTCCGTGTCCGGGCCGTTCCGTCTCCGGGCCGGCCCGTCTCCGAGCTTTTTTGTGTGTCAATGTGCTAACCGTTCCGCGTCCGGGCCGGGCCGGGACCGTGCCGTTTCCGAGCCTCGTACGTCGGTAGATCGGCCGTCAAACGTTTGCATTGATAATAGAGCGACCGTCCCGTGTCCGTGCCGGCCCGTTTTCCGAGCGTCACCGGGCCCGTCCGTGGCCGGGCGGCCGTTGATTTTCTGTCATAGTGTGAATCATCCTTTATCGGCCGGATTGTCGGAACTGCCGGAAGTAAAATAGATCCACAGTAAAAGACTATTTTATTATGGTTATGGTATGGCTTCACTTTTAAGGTTAGGCCCGGACTGCCGAGCGAGAGAAACTACTCGAACAATTCAACCCAACCGCTCAGTAGTCCGGCGTTCAGCTGTGTAAAATGCCGGATTATAGAGCGGGCTACCTGAGTCCCAAAGTGCCGGACTACCGAGCGTGCCGGAATGGCGAGCGCCGGATTATCGAGCGCCTACTGTATTATATTTATCTACCGACGACCGCTTTAGCCTAGTTGGTAGTGACCCTGCCTTCGAAGCTGGAGGTCCCGGGTTCGAATCCCGGTCAGGGCATTTATTTGTGTGATGAACACGAATATTTGTTCCTGAGTCTTGGATGTTTTCTATGTATTTAAGTATATATTTATCTATATAAGTATGTATATCGTCGCCTAGTACCCATAACACAAGCCTTCCTGAGCCTACTATGGAGCTAGTTCGAGTTGTGTAAGATTGTCCTCTAATATTTTTTTTTTATTTTTATTTTTTTATATAAACCTTCCTCTTCAATCACTCTATCTATTAAAAAAACCGCATCAAAATCCGTTGCGTAGTTTTAAAGATTTAAGCATACATAGGGATATAGGGATATAGGGACAGAGAAAGCGACTTTGTTTTATACTATGTAGTGATAGTGATAGTGATTTATCTACATATGTATGTATATTGTTATATAGTACCCATAGTACAAGTTTAGCTCAGGGGCGCTACCGCGAACAGCAAACGAAGTTTTCCCTCTCTATCGCACTTACGTCCAAACGTGCAAGTGCGACAGAGAGCGAAAACTTCGTTTGCTGTTCGCGGTAGCACCCCCGTTTGGGAATAGATCCATTTGTGTAAGGTTGTTTATTTATTTATTCAATTTTCAGTATGCGGTGTCCGACCTTTGATGAAGTCTGGGCGTATTGTCGGCGGTAAGAACGCGCGGCAAGGCGAGTGGCCGTGGCAGGTAAGGACATGCAACTGCTAAGGTAAACACCCCAATTTTAAGGTTTAAGGTTTAAGATCATTTAATCTCATAAAGAATTATACAATTCACTTACATGAGATAACATATAAATAATAAACAGACTTTGTCATGAGCGCAAAAAGACAAATAAGTACTTAAAAAAGAGGGTGGTACAAATAATGAGCGCGCATACCGCAAGCTGCGAGCAATAATCATAGCAACACAAGTAATACACAGAATCGTTACACCTAGATACGGCACGCGTGCGCTGAGCGTAGTTAAATTCATACTTACAAAATATTACACTTACTTAGTTACTTTAGTTAAACGGGCTTACATAGTTAATTTAAGTATTTCGCACGTGGTATTTAATAATAATTACACTCACTGAAAAAATACTTCACACTAATATGACATTGTATTTTTATATATATGATTTTATATTAGGAGAATTTGTAGGTACAATACTTAATTCAATTGTTCGTCTATTTTTCATACGTAGCGTGAGTGCATATTCTGTGTATATATTTTAGTATCCGAACACTGTGGTATAGTAGTTTATATTAACGACACTAGCCTAGGGTTGCCATAAGCATGAGGACGAGTACCTGGACAATTAAAGAAAAAGTAGTATGGGTAGAGCTCATGAATAAAAATTGGAAGGACATCAGCGCAATGCCTCATCCCCAAATTCAAAGCAGATGTGGGGCCCGGGTCCGGTCTTGTCGCGGGACGGCATCCTTCATGCGCGCGCGCCACGCAGGCACTGCCTGTCTTAATCGTTAGGCTTATAGCCGTCCGTACTATGTACGTGCATAAGTACTTATTTACATAGCTGCTGGTCCCTACTAGTTAACTATGCTTTTCAAACCGGGACAATTTGCTTAATGGGCGGGACACTGGAACAACACGCTTCAAACCGGAACATGTCCCGGCATACCGGGACGTATGGGAACTCTACACTAGCCCAATACTTTCACTCTCAATTCGTCACAATAGGATTATTAATTATATTTTTATCTACACCCATACAGTAAATCCTCTTTTATGTGCTCAAAAAGTGTAGGTAAGGACCAACTTTACAATATCGCGCCGGTCCGGGGCGGAGATGGCCATAACAGCATCAAAAACGGTATCGTTATGGCCATCTCCGCCCATTACGATACAGGCTCGTGCTCAAAAAGACTTCAACGAGCTCACGAACTCGAACTCCTGCACTTTCAACGCAATGGTGCCTTAAAACACTCATGTGATCCTTTAATTCAATTCAATTCAATTCGTTTATTCAATATACTTACAACATGACAGTAATACATGATATCACCAAATCGTTGTTAGTCATACATTATATACATTTTCTAAAAATTGTACCTCCTATTATGAAAGTCGCTGACGCTCGTTTCATAAAACCACACTCGTGTTTTAAGACCTCTCTTTACGTATCAGTTGCATAAACTACTATTAAAGTATTACCTTAAATCATTATAACGGTTTATGATTGATAACCGTTGAGATCGTGTTTTTCTATGCGCGGTTCATATATCATTTTTAAGGGTTTCGTACCAAAATGGTAATCTTATGTTTGACATTACAACACGTTTGGAGGGGTTAATAGGATCGTGCCTTGGTCTGCCACGAAACAACAGGTTTGAAGGTACTTTTTATCCCGGCGCCTTCGCCGGGATAAAAATTACCGTAAGGGTTACTTTCATTTTATGGGGCGACTTTAAAAATTCAGTTTTTATGCCGTGGTTTACTTTTTTATTTAGTTAACTTTGATTCAAATTATACCTTCGTTAATTTCCTAACTATTTACTAAACTGAATCAAACTAGAAATAATTAGTGATGAATATATAAGTGTTTTATATGTGTCAAAGTAGACCCTGTTTTTCTTAAAGTAACCCCAGATTACAGTATACTATGTCCTTACATTGCCATTTTCGTTACAATTACATGCATTCACATGTTGTTACATTGTTTGTACTGCTGTTGGTTCTCCTAATATAAATAAATAAATAAATAAATTATTACTAATTTTCGTTCCAGGTGCTAGTCCGCGAGTCGACCTGGCTCGGTCTCTTCACGAAGAACAAATGTGGTGGCGTGCTCATCACACAACGATTTGTGACCACAGCAGCCCATTGCCAGCCAGGGTAAGTCTCGGTTGCACGAACATACTATCACAGGCCGGTCATCGTCAAATATGGCGCCGGCAACTGTCATCCCATAGAAACTTGTCAAAATTTCCATACAATCAGATTTTAACGAACACCGCTTACGATTACAGACGGTTTAGTGCAACCCACCCTAAGTCTTTCACGTTAAACGACCGGATTCAAACCCAGGACTATGCTAATCCTGGGTTTGAATCCCGGTCAAAACAAACATTTGTGTGATGACCATGATTTCCGTGCATGGCGGGAATAAGTTGACAACTCCAGATATTTTTTTGTCGAACTTTGAACTTAGATTACATTGCAATAAGGTTCAAATTTTTCCCATTTTTCAGTTCGACTTATCAATTTATTCCGAACGGATTTCTTTCTCGTTCTAGAATATTTTCTATTAATTTAAGTATCTATTTATCTAGATAGATGATATGAAATCATCACCTACCACTCCCCATACAAGCTTGCCTCAGTTTGAGACTAGGTCGATTTGTGTAAGATATTTATCCATGCAAAATGTTCTCCATGTAAAAAGGAACACAAGAGTTGTATATGACGCATCTACAACCCTGGCAAACATATTTTATTAAATTTTTTAGAATAAAGTAAAAATTTAAAAACTTAGGCACCGAGCAGGATTCGAACCTGCGACCTCCCGGCACTCGCGGCCAGTCGCTCTAGCCAACTGAGCTATAGTTACAATCACTACCCAGTTCTAAATTTATCAACTGTTCCTTCGTATTAAGCAGTACCGCTGCTAACGTAAACTATATTTTTATACAAACGCCTTAAGGGAGGCGTACAGCGACATCTACCAGAAGACTCATGCTTCATTAACGGCACTGACGTCTCAAATTATATTGAGAATCGTCAGTTGCGATGCGCCAATTTTTTTATTTTGTACTGTCCTATATTTTCCAGTTTCCTGGCATCCCTCGTGGCTGTATTTGGCGAGAACGACATCTCCCTGGACTTGGAGCCTCGCAAGCCTGTGTCCAGGAACGTGAGGAGGGTCATCGTGCACCGACAATACGACGCAGCTACCTTCGAAAACGATCTAGCCTTGCTGGAGTTGGAGTCGCCTATTAAATTCGATGCTCATATTGGTAAGGAATTGTTGTAGTCAGGTTCACTAATATATAAGCATTCATCATCATCATCATCATCATTTCAGCCGAAAGACGTCCACTGCTGAACATAGGCCTCCCCCAAGGCTCGCCATTTAGACCGGCCCTGTGCCGTTCGTTTCCACCGGATTCCCGCGACCTTCACCAGGTCATTACTCCACCTTGTCGGAGGCCTACCGACAGCTCGTCTTCCGGTGCGTGGACGCCACTCAAGCAGTTTCTGGCCCCATCGACCGTCAGTCCTGCGAGCAATGTGCCCTGCCCACTGCCACTTAAGTCTCGCAATTTTGAAGGCTATGTCGGTGACCCCAGTTCTGCTACGGATAGCTTCATTCCTAATTCTATCACGCAGAGAAACCCCGAGCATAGCTCTTTCCATTGAGCATAGCTCTTTCCATTTCCATATAAGCATTAGTAGACCTTATTACAAAGGAATACATAATGAACTCGACTGTATTTACATAAGGAATTGTTAACACACGTCTAAGTGATTTCCGAATACGAGGTGATATGATGCACCGACAGACTAGGAAAAGGATCATGGACCTGCTGTACAAACCTCTCGTAAGCAAGGCAATATATGGTAAAAATGTGGCCAACATTTGCATTGCCAACTTGTTCATACATACGAACTAACCTACATAACTATAAAACGCGCAGGCGGCACTTGCTGGTGCCCCCGCGCCGGCGCCTGGCTAAGGCTCGCGCGGCACTCAGCGTTGCCGGGACTCACATATATAACTGTGTCCCTGAACATATAAAAGCATATGAAAGTCATGCCTTATTCACAACTGAAGGCACTGCTTGTTGACCTTGCGTGCTACAACGTGAATGAGTTTTTTAATATTGAAAGATCATTGACCTAACAGTTCATTAAACTATTCTATTTTAATTGTAACCATATATCAGTATGAAAAATAAAATTGAAACAACCCTTATGTAATTATAAAATTATGTATTTTTGACTGACATGTATATGAGACGTACATTTATCAATAAAGATCTGAATCTGAATTACACTATATAATAACTTACCTGAGGATATTAAGATCCTCCGGGTAAACAATTTTAAAAATAAGTTGACGAGTAGACTTCTCGACAGATGTTTTTATAGTGTTAAGAGTTATGTGAATACACTGCCATGTTCAATTATGTAAGACCTTCCTATACTGTATTCCGGCAAATAAAAACTTTTACTTTGTAAAGGTGTAATTACACTGGCGAGCTCATAGGGTCTTGGCACTTAGCGAAACGCTCGCAAATCGCCTTCCTTCTGTTCCCAACTGTCCCTCTCTTTGCACTTCATTATAAAATCATCATTCACTTGGGCTTGTGCTACATGTTAAAGTATTTTTATTGTGGAGAGTTCAGCCCAGTGGTGTCCGCGTACCGCGTGCGGTATGCGAGACTAAGCAACGTCGGCCGGGGTCGGCTCTTCGATGGGTGACCACTATGAGTGGTTATTGAGTGCTGAGTGCTCCCGTGCTTTGGAAGGCACGCTTAAGATAGCAGTCGTTAAGCCTAGTTAGAGGAGTTCGGGCGGCTTGCGAACTTCTAATAATTAAGAGGCCCACTCGTGACAAGCCTAACCTCAATAAGGTCTACTTTCCCTTGGGTGGGAAGGTCAGATGGCAGTCGCTTCCGTAAAAAATACTGCACGGGGCCCTTGGGATTAGGTAGTGGATTCCGGGCATCCTTCAGGATGCAGCTGTACTAGGATAACGCTAGAAGGGTGATGATAATGATGGTGAAACTATTTCTATTGTGATTTGCGCAGTATCTGTAAAAGTATAACACAAACTGTCTCAATCTTTCCAGTGCCCATTTGTATGCCGCCGGACGAGTCAGACTTCACAGGCAGAATGGCGACCGTAACAGGGTGGGGTCGGCTAAAGTACGGCGGCGCGGTGCCCGCTGTCCTGCAAGAAGTACAGGTAAGTGTGAACCATTTTTTTTTTTTTTTTTTTTTTTTTTTTTTTTTTTTTTTTTGAACCTGACTGTGGCTTTATAGGCCGGGCCCAATAAAGCGATAGGAGTGCGCGGTTGGAGAGTAGCCTGGGGAAAATCCAGGGGAAAACCTCCGGCACGACCACGCGTGTGGTTTGGAACACTGGAATACTCTAAGAGTTTGCGCTCCAGTGAGATTGGTTGAGCGGTTTCAACCGAATCTGAGGTGTGAGTGGAATCGAGCTACTGGGAGTTTTGTCGCTGGTTCACTAAACCTAGCCTAGCTGAGAAGAGTCCAGCAAGAAACTCAGCTAGGCCCGACCTGGGTCGGACTGACTCTACCCGGTGTGCGGCGGTACCGGGACGAATAGGGACTATATGTGTCACTGTTGTCGCGATCGCGCGGTGGACGTCCCCGCCGGCGGGAATGCCTAAGTGTACGCGTCGTGTCAGAGTTGGACGCCGCAAGCGCAGCGTTCCATCTTTCGATAGACGCTGTGATTACGTCATCCGGGTCCGTAAGTGTGTGCCTAGGACGCCGGACCGTGCGGCCCCTAATCAGTGATCGCCGAGTAACGACAGAGGGGGGAGGGATGGGAACGTAGTCGACAGCCTTCCTAACTAACGGATTCCTATGATGGGGAGCGTTGTCAAAATAACGTCTGGCAGTCTGCTTAAAGAAACCATACATAGTGCTAATCCCCATGTCGTGGTGCAGACTGAGGTTCGACTGGTACCACGGAGCACCAGTCGCCCTACGGAGAAAACGATTCTGAATGACCTGAAGCGGCTTGAGCGATGTCATAGGCACGTGAGCAAAAGCTACGCTTGCATAAGACATGATTGGACGAACACAAGTTTTGTAGAGTGTCAGCTTATTTCTAAGTGACATTTTACTAAACTTGTTAATCATCGGCCCAAGCCTTCCTAGCACGAACAACGCACGGTTGCGTACCCTACTGATGTGGCTACGGAAAGTCAGTTTTCTGTCGAGGGTCACTCCAAGATATTTGACTTCGTTGGCCCAGGGGATGGGCCGGTCAAACATCTGGATCGGAGCCACACGCCTTTCCGTGCTAACGCGGTCAGACGGGTGGAAGACTATCGCAGTGCTTTTCTCCGGATTAACTTCGATACGCCAAAGATTAAACCAACGACCTAGGTCAGTGATTGCCTCCTGGAGGTATCGCCGGATAAAAGTATACTTACAATGAGTCGTAAAGAGCGCGGTATCATCCGCGAACAACCCCAGTTGCACTTTAGGGTGCCTGGGAATGTCGTTCATGAATAACGAATAAAGAGTGGGAGAGAGCACGGAGCCTTGCGGGACTCCGGCCCGGATGGGGTGTGGGTCCGAGTACGTTCCCTCTAGTCTGTATCGAAAGCTTCGATCCCTGAGAAAATCTCGTATGGTGAGTACGAGTCTGTCAGGCATACCGAGATGATATAACTTGTATATCAGCCCGTTATGCCAGACCTTGTCGAATGCTTTCGCCACGTCAAGAAAGATTGCACCGGTCCTGAGCCCCTGGAATCGAGAGAAACCGTCCAGCACGTGCTCCGTGACGCGGTGCACCTGTTGGACGAACTGCTCGTCGATGATGACGTTATTCTCAGCCGTAAATCTGAGAATCCTAGTGAGAAGGATCCGCTCATATAGCTTTCCTAGAGAGCTAAGCAAGCTGATCGGCCTATAAGAGGCAGGCGAAGTCCGGGGCTTACCGGGCTTCGCTATCCCTATGACCGTTGCACCTTTCCACGCGGCTGGAAAGTGAGCATTGGTCAGCGCGGCATTGAAGATGCCGACCAAAATGAGGAGGAGGGTTTCAGGGAGAAGTCTCAGGATACGATTGGATACACCATCCGCACCCGGAGCCTTCCTAACACGAAGACGCCTGACTAAGTCACTGACTTCCTTAACCGACACCGGTAAAATGGGTGAAGTTACGGGGAGACGCGATCGCCTGTCCACCTCGGAATCGACCCATCTAATATGGGCTTCGTCGGTGTGAAGGAGACTAAGCGAACATTGGGACTCTAAGCTACTCGCAAGGCATTCGGCTTTCTCACTATCCTCGAGAGCAGGGGTAGGGTGATCCGGACGATCCAAGGGGGGTATGGTCCAACAGGCATCTGATTTGAGAGATCTCGCTAGTTTCCAGTAAGCCAGATGACTAGGAGCGATCTCACCCATCAGATCCCTGAACGAGTTCTCTCGAAATTCGGCAATTCTCTGTTTGGACTCGTTACACAAGTCCCTCAGGATTTGACGGTTTTCAGCAGAAGGGTGGTTGGAGTAAGTCCTGATTGCACGATTTTTTCTAGTCACTAACTCCCTCAATTCCCTAGGCAGAGGTCGGTTTTGGATATCCTCAGCCGACACCTCCCTTGAGGCCTCACTTCGAACAGTGTTGAGATAGTTGGTGAAAGAATCGATCGCTTAGTCGGTCTGTTCAGTAGTAGTTATGCAGTCAGGGATGTCTCTAAGCAGGGGCGGATCTGTCTGTAAGAGACCTGATTTTACCTTATTCCAGTCCACGAGTGTTCTGGTACGAGGTGCATTATTAGGGTGAGGTCCTAGTCTCAAAAGAACTGGCCTATGGTCCGAGTCAAGTTCGTGTATCACTTCTATAGAACGCAGAGTTAACGCTACGTTCTTTAGGAGTGCTATGTCGAGTATTTCAGGTCGGTGCTCTACGTTATGGGGGAAATGAGTCGGTTCTAATGGAGCGAGTAGATCGAAAGGGAGGCTATCGATCAAAAGGTGATGAAGCCGATTGCCGTTGGGATTGGTTGCAATGCAACCCCAGTTAATATGCTTACTATTTAGGTCCCCGGCCACGATGACCGAAGGACCTAAGGAGCTAGTGAGTCGAGGTCAGTCTTAAGTAAGTCACGTTGAGGTGAAAGGTAGGTTGACGCAATCGATATCGGGGGGTGGCCCTCCATCGATATACGGCAAACCGACACTTCCATGTTTGTCAGGGGAGGGGGGGTGAGACTTATGCAATGTAAGTTACGTTTATAGAAAATGAGCGTGCCCCCGAATGGCCTACCATCTTGCCTATCATCTCTAATCTGATTGAATCCAGGGACGCGAAAGGCTCTGGTGCCGGGTCTGTAAAAGGTATCTTGAACCAAGAAGATGTCTACTGAGTGATCACGGAGGAAGTTCGTCACCTCATCCTTCATACCTCTCAGGCCATTGGCATTATAAATACCAATGGTAAGCGAAGTAGGTTTAAGCTTTAGGGCCGTACGATCCATACTAGTAAGCACCGAGACCCTGACTGCCGAACTGAGCGGCGATGTAATTTTGTGTCGCAGCACTTAGGTAGGCAGTCAGACCGCTCGCCGCCTCCGGGGTGAGCATCTGAATTGCCTGCATAAGCGCAGAGAGGGGAGATGGAGCGGGCCGGCCCGCTTGACTGGCGGCGGGCCCCCATGCAGGGAGGTCCGCCTGAGATTGGGGTGCAGAAGGCACCGGGCGGGGACCTACGGCTGCTGAGGGCGGCAGGTTCCTAGGGGCACCTAACCCTAAGGCCGGAAGGGCAGGAAAATCTTGCGAGGTGAACTAGGGAGCAGCACGACCCGCTTTTTGCTTCTGCCCAGAGGGGGGCGAGGACTTTGGCTTTGCACCATTGTTGCGACTCTTTGGGCGGCAAGGGCATCCCCCATAGTTGGCAGTATGCCCATGGGGGAGCTTACGTTGCAAACAGTTGCAACACTTGACGCCGGCCGGGTCCTTACAACCCTTTGGACGATCGCAATCGCGAGACGCGTGATCGCCAGCGCACTTGACGCTTCGGGGGGGAGAGAAGCAGCCACGCGCACTGTGGCCGAATCTCTGGCAGTTGTGACACTGCGAGATGTAGTTCCTCTTGTTGGGAGGTTCTACCCTAACGGTGATTTTAAGCACCTCCTTAAGGGCATGGACTGCCTTACGTTGGTCTGGGTCGGTGACTATTAGCACGATGTCGTACTTACCCCTCGTCTTATGGTAGAGGCGATGAACCTCCCTGATCGCGAACCCCTTACTTTTAAGATCCGCGAATATCTCATCTTCCGGGATATCCTTATGGAGCCCCCGGACGACGGCTCTATAGCCTTTCTCTTCGGCGGACTGTCTCCGGTTGTAAGCCATCGACAGCTCATCGAAGAGACGGGTCAGAGCGCGATAGTCCTCGGGTCCCTGGACCGTAATACGAAGCCCTTCCAAGGGCGGCTTCAATGTATCCGAATTGAGCACTCGGATGCCCCGCTGTCTGGCTATTGCCAGGGCAGTTGGCCACCTTTGCGCGTCAATTAGGACGCAAGAGTCCGGCTTGTCGGGGTTGACCGCTGAGGTGGCAGTCGAGCTGGGAGCCGAAGACCCGCCGTCCGTTGCCAGATTGGCACTACGGGCCGGAGGGGCCAGCGCAGAAGGCGCGGGGACGACGGGAGTCCGCGGAGCTTTCTTCGCCGGCGAATCAGCTCGCGGAGACTTCGGCCGCGTACGTTTTCCCTTACGGCTTCCGCCTACAGGTTCCCATCCTGACGTGTCCATTTCGTCTTCAGAACAGTGCAGTCGGTCTTGTAATTCTGTTTCGGTCTCTTTGGGACAGCGGGATAGGGAGCGGGTAGAGCGGGAGCGAGCGGTAACTCTTTCCTCTTGCGAGGAGGGTCGCTCCCTGGGGGAGCGAGAACGTGAGTTCCGCACGCCTGAAACCGCTGCGGGAGGGGCCTGAAGGGCCGGAGGGTTGCCGGGGGCAGACGCGGCTGCCTTTACAGACTTTTTGCCCTTTTTGGGCGGAGTGGCCTTAGGGGCCTGGGGCGGAGGCAAGGGGATCGCTACTGCCGGCGGCGGCGGCGGTAGCGATCCCCTTGCCTCCCATGGCGGCCTTAGGGGCCTGGGTAGCTGAAGTAGCTACCGGGGTGGCCGGATGGGCCTGGCGATGCGAGTCAGAGTTCGCGGGGGTGGGGGATTGCATGGGAGCCGCCTGGGCTGAGTCGATTTTCTCGCCGTTGAGAGCCAACTTAAGGCGTTCGTTCTCAGCGGCCAGCCGATCGATTTCAGCCTGCATAGCCCGCATAGTTTCCTCCATCATCTCGAATCTGGCTTGCATCTCCATCCTAACTATTTATGTCGGTCGCCGCCTAACACTATACTTATGGGGAACCGAAAGGCTAACCTAATGTCGGTGTCGAGTATTGTCCACTTGTCCGCCGTGTCAGTGTCAACTAGGTGTCCTACACACGAAGGGAAAGAATCGGACTGTCCGCAATTACTGGGCTTCGTGGTGGTATCCACCCCACACTGCAACTTCGTTGGCACCGTTAGGATCCGTTGCAATGCAGCCACTGCGAGCGTAGTCTTTCAAAGGGACAGAGACCCGGGTCTGACTTGAGAAAGTCTTAACTAACGGATAGCCACCAATTGTGTCTAGCCCACAGTCCGATCGTTGCGACCGACTGCGACCACTACGAGCGTGGATTTCCAGAGGGGCAGAGACACGCGGGTCAGCTGGAGACTTAAGAAAGTCTTAACTAACACACCCGGTGCTTCCACGTGGTAATTGCGATAATCACCACGAGGGGTAGCGATAAGAGTGAGCAGGTAGTCGGAGATAAAATTCGGGTCACAACAACAATTGGGTAAGAGCGCACAGGTAGCACGACCTCACTCGACCGTTGCCGCAACCGGAATGTGAACCATGTTTAATGCTCATCTGTATGCCAGAAAAGTAGGATTTTACTGGCCGTATGGTGGTCGTGATAGGCTTGAGAAGAATCAAGTACGGTGGCGTAGTGCCCTCTGTCCTACAAAAAGTACAAGTATGTGTAAACTGACGGTATGCAGTACCGATTGTTTCTACCTAAATTTGTTGCATTACTGTGTGCAAAGACTTTAAATTTGTCTACGGCGCTATAAAGGTTTCATTGAAACGAGTAACTATTTTTTCAATCCATTTTTTAAGCAAAAATATACCTTATGAAGGCATTGATAAGTTGTTATTACCTTAGTGATGTAATTAGAAATCGTCTTTATTGACAAAAGAGTGACTTTTTGCTTAAGATTAATAGATTTATTATATTCATTCATTCTTACTTCAACTAACGAGTCGTCGAATCAATAAAGGGTCAGAAATACGCTTGAGATTTTTGTTTAGTCGCTAATGTCCATAAGCTATGGTATCTGCTTACCATCAGGTAGACAGTAAGCTTGTTTGCCACTGTCATTGTGTAAAAAACTAGAAGGTGCTTTCTTTTCACTCTCTTCAAGTTCATTCAACTCTTTACAGGTTCCAGTGATAGAAAACAACGTGTGCCAAGAAATGTTCCAAACCGCTGGTCATTCGAAGAAGATACTCAGTTCGTTCCTCTGCGCAGGGTACGCCAACGGACAGAAGGACTCTTGCGAAGTGAGTATAGTGTTTGTGTTTTTCTCGTGTCCAATTCCTTGTCCTATTGTGCAGTTTGCTACCATATTAGGTTTAAAGAATTTTATTTCTCAAAGAAATTTTACATTTCACTTAAGAGAAATTAAACTTACAATACAAAAATATTTATAGGTAAGCACCGCAAGGCGCTGATCAATACAAAGTGCAACTTAACTAAAACTCACAAATAACACATACATTGTTGCTAAGCTTATAACTACAAGTGGGTAGAACAGGGTAAGATAAAACTAAGGTGTATTTTAAAGTTATGCATATTAGGTCTACAATGGTAGATCGCGATAACACTGTTTCGCTGCAAGACGACAGCCTTTTGTTTACGCCTTGGCGTTCATCCCAGGGCCGCATTTAGATATGTTCGATTACAAAACATTTTAATTTATTTTTAAAAACATTATATCGTTTACATTGCTTAATATCATTTGGTATTTTATTGTAAAACTGAGCACCTTCATAGCCTATAGTGTTTTTCCCAAATTGCGTGCGCGTTGGCTTAAGGCTCAAACTATTCGAGTTACGTAATGGGCGTAATCCTAGTTCAGTTTTAGTTTTGAAAGTAATTTGTGAGTGATTTTTTTTGTCTAGTATTTTCCGAATGAGTAAACACACATTGTTGTAATAAAGCTGGTTGATATTCATGATTTTGGTTTCAGAATAAATTTTGGCGCTGGGTGTGAGACGGTCGTATCGAAAAAGTGTTTTTACAATTTTATTTTGGGCAATCTGAAGACTTTTTAGTGTTGTTTTATTCGCACTTCCCCATATTTCGACGAGATAGTTTAGGTGTGACTTTACTAAAGAGTTGTATATAGTGTATAGTACCGGCCTCGGAAAACATTTCACAGTATTATAAAGACATCCTCGTAGTGATGATAGTTTAGATTTTATTTTATTTATATGGGCTTTCCACGTGAGCTCACTGTCCATTATAAGTCCTAAATACTTTTCTTCTGATGATTTTTTTTATTTTGATTCGATTTATTATTAGTGGAGTTTCATCGTTTATCTTTTTATTTTTAGCCTTGAAAATCATATAGCTGGTTTTTTCTGTATTGATAGTGAGTAAATTATTTTGATACCAGTCGTAAAGCTGATTAAGATCGTCTTGTGCCCTGCTTTTAATTTCATCTATCGAATGTCCATAATAAAATAAACAAGTATCGTCGGCATATAGACTTAGTTCTCCTCTCAATGGTAATTGATTTATACTATTGATGTAAACCAAAAATAAGAGTGGTCCAAGGATTGATCCTTGAGGAACGCCACAAGTAATTTTTTGAGGAGTACTTTGCTCATTGCCTATTTTTACAATTTGGATGCGATTATTTAAGTATGATTCCAAAATTTTGTATGCCACGCCCGTAATTCCTATTGTTTTAAGTTTTGCTAGTAAGAGTTCGTGACTTACGGTATCAAATGCCTTTTTGAGGTCTATGAAGACACCCAGAGCTACTTTTCTATTGTCTATATTGGATTTGATATTGCTGACTAAATCGATAGTTGCAGATAATGTGCTAGATTTCGGACGAAAGCCATATTGTTTGTCGAAAAGAAAATTATTTTGTGTTAGGTAATTATTCAAACGGCGGTAAATGATTTTCTCAAATATTTTGGACAATATTTAAGGTAATTAAGGTTGACTGGTAGAGAATGCCATACGGCATTAAGTCCGCCTTTTGTACGATAAGGTTTCTTTTGTGCAATAAAGATTAAATAAATAAATAAATAAATAATATCGGCAATACGGAGACAGGCCGATAATTTCCAGGATCTGATTTGTTTCCTGACTTGAATATTGGCGTCACTTTCGCTACTTTTAGCGAGTCCGGGAATATGCCATTCTTCAAACAGTAATTAATGCATTTGGTAATCTTTGGAGCGACATGATGTTTTATACATTGGATAGATTTTGTAGTAATTTTGTCTATGCCAGCGCTGCAGTTCGGGTCTAAATCGTTGATTATTTTTATGATTTCTCCCTCGTCACACGGTGTTAATTTTGTCAACATGTCAGTATTGTCTATTGCGCTGCTAGCTTGGCTTGTAATACAATTTGCATTGTGGTGGTACTGTGACAAAATTTTACTAGCCAACTGCGGACCAATTGTAGCAAAAAAGGTATTGAAATGCTCGCATATTTCCTTTCCATCGGTAATGGGTCCGGTAGTGGTCGTCAGTTTTGAGGGACTGCTCTCAGCTTTTGTTTTGTTAGTAGATAAGCATGTTATAAGTTTCCACATCTGTTTGGGATCGTTCTTGCATTTTAGAAAGGAGTCATAGTAGTATTTATTTTTGGTCTTGCTAGTTAAAATCGTGGTCTTATTTCTTTCTTCTCTAAACTTTGATTATAACGGTATGTCACTCATTTGGAGTATCCCAACGAAGAAAGTAACTCCATCTTTGGGAAGACCGCTGATTACATACACAACTGCGTATGGCGTTGGAGGCAATCGAGAAGCGTGCTAAGAGGCTCATAGGAAAGCACTCTGTCTGCAATGCGAGGC
Source organism: Epiblema foenella (assembly GCA_963556455.1). NCBI lineage: Eukaryota > Metazoa > Arthropoda > Insecta > Lepidoptera > Tortricidae > Epiblema > Epiblema foenella. The sequence goes on along the minus strand of OY747120.1, from coordinate 9,587,453 downwards.
TGCAAAGTCTAGAGCATCGCCGCAAAGTTGCCAGTCTTTCGGTTTTTATCGGTTGCATTTCGGGGAGTGCGCTGAGGAATTACACAACATAATTCCTCCCGCCCCTTTCTACCATCGGACGAGTAGGAATACGGTAAGGCGCCATCGTTTTACGGTGGCTGTTCCGAAAACTCGCACGAAGCGTTTTGCCACCTTTATTGTGAGAACCGCCAAGCTGTGGAACTCCTTGCCGGAATCCTTGTTTCCCGTAAACTACAACCTTTCGGTCTTCAAAGCGAGAGTGAATCGGTTTTTACTAGGTAAGCGCGTTCCATCCAAGACCACAATATTGCTTACCATCAGGTGATTTGTGGTCAAGCGCAAGCCTATTTAAAAAAAAAAAAAAACTACTAATTTTTACGATAATTTACCAAGGATAAGCCAAGTATGGAGTCACAAGTGCCCGTAAGCTACAACCATTTCTAATGCTGACGTTTTTCCCAGGGTGATAGCGGAGGCCCGCTAGTCCTACAGCGCGGCGATGGTCGCTGGCAGCTCGTCGGCACCGTCTCCCACGGGATCAAGTGCGCAGCGCCCTACCTCCCCGGAGTGTACATGCGGACGACATTCTACAAGCCCTGGCTGCGCGCTATCACGGGTGTACATTGAGGGGGCAACTGTAACGAGCAAGGTTTGGGCAAAAATAAAATGGGGGCAAACTGTAACAGTGAGGCAACATTAAAATGGCGAAAAAGTTGAGGACCAAATTAAAAAAAGGAGTTTAGTGACGGGACACAATTAAAATGAAGGATTTGAATTGGAGAACGTTTAATTAAATATGGAGGGAAAAAAAATTATGGTTACTGAACATTGTGCTGAAAAATACTCAAGATACACGACAGCGTGACCCAGTCGAGTTAAGAGTTGGCAAAAATAATTCCACTTCCAGCTAATTTATTTTACAATTTAAATCACCTTTGCAGCAAAAAAGTATTCTATGTCAATTGTAAAAATAAAAGATTGCATGCGCAGCTGAGTGCATATCAAAAAATGCACTCAGCTGCGCATATTATACACATTGGACATTATTGTATACTTATTTAATAACTTCTCAGGATCACGCATATATTTTATTTTTATAAAAAAGTGATCATACCAGTTCATACCCATAAAGTAATATGATGATACTTATTCCTTTTCGAAACAAATTAATTTCCACTGAAATAGCAACTCTTTTTGTCGTAACGAAGATGAAAAATAAAATCAATTATATATTTATTTTTCAAATTTTATCTTAAAACAATATATCTTTCAGGCTTAGAGCAGAATATTGCATTTTTCTAGTAGATGTATTGTGAAAACACAATTTTATATCGGTTTTTGCTTGATGTAAAAATAACTATTAAAAAAAGTTTTTGCATTTTATGCCTAGAATGTACGAATATTTCGTATTTATCTAAAAGATATGTTTATCAATTTGACGTGACGTTTGTCAACCCACCCTTATGTTGTTATTTTTTTTCATAATTATAATGAGATTTTATAAATTTATTTTGTAAATAAAAGGAAAGTGTTTTAAGATGATATGTTTAAAATTGTAACTGGATAACTATAGCTCTCTATAAAACTGCATATACATAAATCTCCTTTGAATTCTCCTTTCCATTTTGGGCATTTTAAACAAAACATTTGATCTGTGAACACTTTCAATTGTGTCATTTTCTGCATTTGTAATATACACATTTGTATATTTTAGTAGTTTTAGTAATTATTGTACATTAAAATGCATTTATTTATTGTTAAATAGTAATATAAATAAGATGTAAGAACTGAAAATGTATAATTTAACTAATTTGTATCGCTCCTTAAAAAAATGAGTTCAATAATATTTTGACATTTTTAAGTTTAAAGAAGGTTTATTTTAAAAATATTTTCAAAAAATACCTACATTCGTTAAATTAGTTCATCATTACGTATGACTCAAATTACAGAGGGGATTTTGATACTTAGGTATGTTTAATATTTATTCAAACTTTAAATCACGTAACGCCAATTACCATTTCATGAAAAGTGTACATTTTATGTAAAGTTAGCAATCGCTCAATAATAATTTATGGATATAAAATAAGTAGACAATGTTAATAATAATCCTACGACTGTTATGCATTTATTAAAATAATCAATAAAATATTTTGGTTTTCTTTTGGTACCCTGCTGAAACAAATTTTTTTAGGGTAAGACCCTAAAAAGATTACTAATAATAATTAGCGCTGATAATGATTAGCATTGTATTTGCAGTTAAATTGCAACTAAACCAATAATTTAACAGGATTTTTTAAGGATTTTTTTTAAAAAACATTTTCGTTGTACGTTTAGCTTCAGGAGCTCAATATAATAAAGAAAATAGGTGGAAATAAGACTCAAAATAATTTGCATCGAATATATTAATTTCACAAAGCACTAAATCTACATTTCTAGTATATCCACTTAGACAACTACTTTGTGGTAATGTTTTTTTTTTAATAATTTTATTTATACGCTTAAAACGTATCAAGCGATTTTTTCCTAATAATAATCATTAACTATATTATTGATAAAGCACAGCAGTATGAGTTGGTATAACTATATAACTATATCATATAATTAAATAACAAATACATTTCGTTTATGTTGATTTACAATTAGTTCGATTATTTATTTCAATCACAATATAGCATGAGATATGAAATTACGACTTAAGTATATTACATAATATATATAATCCAAACATTCAATGTTGATATATAACTATATATATGTATATATATATCTACGATGCTCATTGTCACGTTTATTTCGATAGATATTTTTTTTTTGCTTAGTTATATGGACCGAAAAAATCTTTAAAAATAAATAATTACTAGTTGGCTAAGACATTATGTATCAAAATACCATCAATAATCTTTAATAATTTCTCACAATGACCATCTAAGACTTGTTTGTAATCAAACTGGGTCTCGTTTTAAAATTCTAAATTAAAACATCGATTCTCTACTATTACGACGTACTAGACACTGATAATTAAATTTACTTTTTATGGATTTTCATTTCAGTATAGCATTTACTTTTTATTCTATTTTGTTTTTTTTTTCGTTTATTCAAAATTACGAGTTCCGCACATTTCGGTAAAAAATTGTACATAATAAAGCAATTTTGATTTTTTCACACTATTTACGTTGTTGTAAAAGTGACAGGTGCAAGTATATAGAAAAATAATGGCATTTATTTTTCTACATCAAAATCAATAGGGCTCAAGAACCAGAGCAAAATTAATTAATTTAAAAAAAATTACACCTGAAAGGGGAAATTCCTTAGTAATTAATTTATTATATAACATTCACGAAATAATAATAATATTTCACACCACAAAATATTTAGCCTTGAAACAGACATCTTTTAGAACTCTAGCACGATGCAGAATCACTGACATATAACACAGCATAAAACTACAAACAATTATATACAAAAAAATATTGTGCTTTAGTCACTTAATATAATTACAATATTACCCAGTCCATTAAACTAAGTTTATACAAAATTTTATAATTTTTTGGGCACATACAGTTTTTTATTGAATATTTCAACATTTTTATAAATGCAGTGTCACCGAAAAGTACACTGCTAATAAACCTACATTATATTATTTTAATCAATATACATTTAATTTTTATTCTGTTTTTTAATATTTATATATAGTACAGTAAGTCATATAGTATGCTGCGTATGCAGCAGCCAAAGTGGTGAAATAGTTCGGTATACCATATATTTTGTAAGGTGCACCGAACTATTTGGCCAGTTTGGCTGCTACATACTATATGACGCTGACTGTAATATATTTTTTATGGTATCTGACCTTTTTTCAAACCACTCTAATCTGAATACTAAATGCTCTAAATTTTCAACTATAGATGCAATATTACACACCAGCATGTTATATATTTATCTCAAACATGCAATTAAATATTGATATTATGTTCGTTATAAGACGCTGCGAAGTATTACGTTCGGGTGCGGCGCAACGATCGTTAAGCTGCGTTTCTATCAGAGCTGTGCGAGGATGTGTTTCCATACATTTGACACCTTGCTGGCTAGCTTGCGAGGTATCAAATGTATGGAAACACATCCTCGCAAAGTTCTGATGGAAACGCAGCCTTACCGTGTACTTTCGTACAACGTTACCGCGAACAGGGATTGTCGGCCTGGTATCTTTAGATGGTCTCGTTAACACTCGAACATCTATAACTACTCGCCCGGCAATCCTCTACTTCCACGGCACTGCAGACAGTGATGTACTATTTATTTGTAGCATAACACCAATCAGTAGATATATATTAATTATTAATTTATTTATTTAATATCGATTATATTTTACCTGACTACGACAAACTAAAAGAGTGGCTAGAGTATGAATAATCTGTCAAAATATTTAGTGGCAAACCATTTGTTTTTAAACATTTGAAATAAGATTTGGCCCTTTTGTTGGCAGGATGTGTTTTACTGATTAAGAGAGGTCCTTGTATTTTAAGAGAATTGGGAACCTTAAGATTTTTTGAGTGGTCTATACTATATTTTTTATTGGTAGTAGACTTATTATACAGTTCAAAACTGTTACCGGGTATTTTTTATTGAGTGTGGTTTTTAAGAACATTGAATCTTATCTTTGATATACCACACGTTTGGAGGGATTAATAGGATCATGCCTTGGTCTGCCGCGAAACAGAAAAAAGACATCTGTCAGCTGTCAAGTTGTTTTTTTTTTCTCTCCAAAAATTCTCTTGAGGTTCCCAATAAACCACTTAGCGTGATAATCGTTATCTAGTAAAATAAAACCACGGGAGCGAGACAAAATATTGAAGACTACATTAGACTTAATTTACTCGCAAAATGTAATAAATTCGTGTAATGTTTGCCATAGTCAATTTAGCTACCTAAATATTATAATTATTTACATGGTATCCATTGCCGTAATTATTATTGCCAAGTTACACATTTACTTAGTCACCTTACCCTTGTAATGAAGACACTTTTTACAAATTGCATCAGCTTTTTCTTTTATCGTTTGACTCGAATTGCCTCTATCAGCTTCAGGCTTAGCATCTTCACTTCCAAAAGGGTCCTCACTGAACTGCTGAATTAGCTTTTTAATATAACTACCAGGACCTCTTATAGTGAGTTTCGTATCACACTCATCTATATGTTCAACCTTATTCTCATTATCATTCTGCCTAAATTCGCTAAGCATTTGTAAACCATCTTGAAAATTTTCGAACGCTTGAGTTATTTTGTCGCCAATGTTAAGTTTTTCCTCTATATCGCTGAAATGTACTGATTTCTGTCCATCATTGACTGAATCAGTGATAGATTTAGATCCTGTAGGAGTTATAATAATTTCGTTGTTTTTAACGTCAATTGTTATTTTAGCATCGTCTAGTTTGAGACCAGTTAGAGAGACGTCGACGGATTTGGAGCGGTACTGCCTGGCTGGGATCTGTAGTTGGTTCGATTCTGGACTTAGTTCTCGTTTGACAGTGACAGGTGAAGGCGACGTCGAAGACCTGTCACCGGGGCTCGATCCTGGAGTTCAATTGACTTTATAGAAAAAAAAATTACATCATTGGAAAATATAATAAAATAGTTATGTAGGGTAGTTCTGCTCCATACAAAAGTAAACATGAAGCCATATTTCGATGTTTAGATATTTAACGTCTAGTTAAAATTATCTGCTGGTACATAGGTAGGGATTTCTGAAGAAGTGTGAAGTGTAAAAAACTAGATCTCATTTAGAGAGTAAAATCTGTTGAGATTTTAAGAGAAATATCTACTAGTAATTTGATCGTTGACGCTCTTTTTAGTTTAGACGTAAATTTAGAGCAAGATGCTCTCATAATACTATGTGAGGCACTTTGAATTTGACTGTATTTTTAACACTAAAGAAAAATAGAGTAAGTAGGTATACTCGAAATTATTTGAATTAACTATTCGGCCAGTGTTACTTTAAAGTAATTCGTTCAAAAGGCTGTTTAAATCCAATAACGTTTTTATAGCAATTCAGTTAACAAAAGAATTTTAAAGCCTGACCAGAAATATATGAGCACGCGCCATGTTGTGGAATTTCATTGGAAGTAATTTCTTACACTGGCAATAATTACAATGATAGGATGTCACTTGTCAGAGTCACAGTTGTGGTTTATTTCAATAATAGTACAGTGTTGAAAATCCTAATCCTAATCCTAATAATATTATAAACGTGAAAGTTTGTGCGGATGGATGTACGTTCCGCTTAATCTCAAAAACTACTGAACGGATCTCTATGAAACTTTCCAGTATTGTAGCTTAGACATCAGAATAGGACATAGGCTACCTTTTATCCGCGGGTAACACCGCAGGACTTTGCTAGTTAAATGATAATTGATAAAAGATGCCCAAAACCATTCATGGGTCAATCAACTTTTTCTTGTTGTTATTCTGTCCCGTCAGCGAGGAGACAACAGTAACCGAGTTTCTTAGAAAAATGTTTATAATATGGACTTCAAGCATGCTCAAGAGATGACCCATGTCCGAATGGATTTATGCTCATAGCTAAAACTCATGTTTGTTAAATTTAAATCCTATAAAATGACAGTTTTAAAGAGTGACTCAGGAGATGTAACCATGGTAACAAGCAACAAAGATTAGTTGATCCACCCTCATAGTCAAGAGCGGAAACTAATTAATAATGTATTTAATAAACTGCTGAAAGAAAAACTCTCTTGAAATGAAACTATTTCGCTGCCAAACATTTCAAAATTGACATCAGAGACATGTAAACAAAGTCTAATGTCGTTTAGTCTGTTGCCATATAAATCAAAATAATACAGCTCTCTTGACAAGGGTCATATATTTCTGATCAGGCTTTAACCTTACAGGAAAATATTGATAGAAGCACTAAAAAATATTGTTAAAAGCCCACCACCAAAATTTCAAAACTACTCACACATCTAATTAGATCCAATGTTGTTTACTTTGACACCTAGAAAGCAATTAGCAACATAAATAAAGACAAAATAAAACAAGAACACATACAATAAACAATACTACTTATATTCCTACTTATTTCCCGGTCAGGGCAAATATTCGTGTCCCGGTCAGGGCAAATATTTGTGTGATGAGCATGAATATTTGTTTCTGAGTCTTGGATGTTTTCTATGTATTTAAGTATTTATATCTATTAAATATATAGTCGTCTAGTACCCATAACGCAAGCCTTCTTGAGCTTAATGTGGGGCTAGTTCGATTTGTGTAAGATTGTCCTGTAATATTTATTTATTTATTCCTATAAAAAATGTATACAAATAGTACGATTGATAATTTCCTAAGGACGTACGAATTCAGTCACTTAGAATTGTTAATTTCTTGGATAGGCAAATCCCAAGATTAAGACTATAAAAACATAGCATCAACCCTAGAATACACATTATGAATGCGGTACCTACGCAAAAAAACGTATCAGGATCAAGTTGGAACTAAATATTAAAGTGAAATAAATGAACCTATTAAAACATTCGATACTAATACTAATGCATAATGCAGATGCGATTGTTCACAAAGCATAAGACAAAGGACATGGAAACAGAAAGCATACAAATTCTACTCAAGCCACAGGCAATCAATAAGACGCCATAACGATACACTTAGAAATCAACAATATGGTTTTTTTTCTGAGATGACACAAATGGTGGATGAAAATGAACCACCACCAACCATTAGAAGCCTCCTCCCCCTCCTCGCATAGCGGCAGGGACTGCTCCACCATCAATCCCTGCACCATGTCCATGCAGGAGTCGAGGGACAGCTTCTTTCCGCACATCTTGATCGCGCGAATGCGGCGACGCATCTCTGCACCGGATTTGATGATGAAATTGATGAAAAGCGTGTCAATCCATAAGTTTATTTGGCGACTCCGACGTATTTTCTAGCCTTGGTTAGAATGTGATTAGAAGTGACAGTTTTGCCGTATATTTCAAAGTAAAAGTGTATTATGAATGGACAGCTATTCCAGTCATGGTCTTACTTATAATTGTTAAAGTAATTTGCTGATAAAGAAATTAGGTGATGGTGATAAAGATGGATTTCGAAAGTAAATTGCTATAAATGATTACTTCCAATTAACTTAGCTAACGTTTGCATAATTTGTTAATAAATAACATTATTTACTATTTAAATTCACAACTCACAGGTATTTCATGAAGCGTTTCAGAATTTTAGGATTTAGTGATGAAATCGATGAAAAAGCATGTCAATTAATAAATTTAGTTGTCAGAACTAAAGCATTGTTAACAAGATTTGCTGATGATGATAGTGACGAATTTCGGAAAGGCCAAATGAGGAAGACCACAGCCATAATAACACCACTACTTGTTCTTTAGATATGTGGTGTTGTTCCTGGAAGTGAGTAAGGTCGGCAGAGTTCCCGAGGATGCGCTGTGTTATGAGTGAAGAACCTGCATGTCTCTAGCTGGCAACACAACGAATCCTCAATTCAATGATTCTTCTGGTGTAGCAATCTCCATAGGCTGATTCCATAGCCTGCTTGTCATCTTGCTGCTTGATTACCACTGTCGTTGTATATCAAAAAATACTCACCAGGGCTATCCTTAGGCTCCATTTTAAGCTGCGCGAACGTCTGAGCGCAGGATGTGAGCACCTGCTCATAATCGCAGATGGCGGCGTGTGTGCCGTTCACGATCTTGGGGCTCATGGGGCTGTTGGCCAGCAGCAGGCTGGTGCCGAAGGTTGAGTTCAATTCACGGGTCTCTGTAATCATCAGACTCGAAATGAATTGAAATAATTACTTTTTTGTGGATAATCGTACACGAATGGCGAAAGGTCCATCCTTAACAAAGACACACACACAGATATTCGCTATGACCAGAAGTCGAACCCAGGGCCGTCACCTTCGTAGGCAGGTCTCTTACCACTGGGATAAACCTGGGTTTGAGGTTGTTCATTCATTACGTAAAACATTCACGCTATTAATCCTGAGCGCTGGAATGAGCTAGCCGCAAAGAGACCATCTTGACGGACCATCTTTCACAGTATCAAATCTTTTGAAGAGAATCTCCTAATAACCTTGGAGTTTAAACGCCAATTAAGAAAAGAGACTCAGACTGGTTCTTGAGTGGAGACCGCGTGTCGGCAAACGTAGTGTAGGATGTCCTGTAACTAGGTGGGGCGATGATATTCGTAAGGCAGTGGGCAGGAATTGGAGGAGAAGAGCTGAAGACCGAGCTCAGTGGCGTGCCATGGGAGAGGCCTATATCCAGCAGTGAACTGACACAGGTTGATGATGACGATAATAAGAAAAGAGAGGCTTAAACCCTCCTGCATGTATGTATAACACGTCTGGCACGGTCTACTGTCACTCAACAGATTATTCAAATGCAAGTTTGGCCTAGCCCACCACATTAGAGCTCACAATAGGACAACATAATTTTTTAGGATCGCCGTCATCGAAATCGATAAGGAGAACTATAATAGTTACAGCTTAGGGTGGGTTGCACCAAACCGTCTGTAATCGTAAGCGGTGTTCATTAAAATCTGATTGTATGTAAAGTTTGACAAGTTTATATGGGATGACAGCTGCCGGCGCCATATTTGACGATGACCGGCCTGTGGTCGTATGTTGGTGCAACCGACCCTTAGTTTAGCATAGGCTACACAGGTCGTCTTTGGGGATATTCATTACGTAAAACATTTTAAAATTTCACCTTTGAGAGAGACCCTCGGCTTCTTCGGCACGACGATGTTGCCGTTTTCAGAGCCAAACACCTCCATCAATATCTCGGAGGCCACAGTCTTAATCTCATTCCAATCATCTGCAAATAGGAAAATATGGTATTAATGTAATAAAATCTTTATTTCGGACTCATCTTAATATCCATATGTGATAATCCACATCGAAAGGGACCTTATGGCGACAGGCGCTTACGTTGCACCTATTCACTATTGTATTGGAACAGCGGCAATAAAGGCGTAAGTGCCGGCCGCCATAAGGTGCCTTTCAATATGGATTATCACATATATTGATAGTAAGTAATTTGCTTAACCTAGGTATTAATTATTTAAATTTTATACAAAACAAATGAATACAAATGGCGGACTTAATGCCTCAAGGCTTTCTCTACCAGTCAACCAACCATGACCACCCAGGTATACAAGGCCATACCAGGTATGTTAGTAGGTATCTTTTACCTACTCCAATTTTACATTATGGTGATTGAATTCTAAAAGGTCATTGTGTTGAGGCCATTAGTGCTGCCAGAAGAGGTTAATTACTTAATTACTACCTTTTTCAAAAAAAAATCCATGAAATGAAATTTCAGTGAAAACTGTATTCCTGACAAAAAAAGTCTTGTACATTTTATAAATCTGTTTCATAAGAATTTCTGCTTAATTTATGTTATTTTTTCCGATACCCAAAGGTTGTCTGGAAGAGATCGCTCCTTAGCGATAAGACCGCCTGTTGTCTACATCTACCTGTATACTGTTGTTGTTTTGATTCTGTGTGTCAGCGATTCATTTGTGTGAGGTGTGCAATAAAGAATATTTGTGATTCATAATTCATTTATTTGCAACCATGGTACAGTACAGGTGTTACATTTTGTTTTGTTATCTCATGGACCCTGATAGGGCATAGCAAAATACTTCATACTTAAAATTAAAATTTACGATCAATATAATTTACATTGAATAATTATGAAATAATTTTACCTAACACATGTATATATAAGGTAAGGTTGACTGGTAGAGAATGCTTTTGGCATTAAGTTCGCCTTTTGTACTATAAGTTTTTCTTTTGTGCAATAAAGATTAAATAAATAATAAACAAATAAATATATATAACATTATTGGATTATTCTAATTCATTAAACAATTAACTTATTTTTATACATTATCAAAATACATGTCACTTCAATTAATTAATGTCTAAAATATGAATATACCAGTTAAAATACCAAAGTTAAAAATTGTATTGTATTGTATTGTAAAAGTAATTAGTAAACCATTACCACCTGCCTGTGAAGCTGACGGTCCTGGGTTCGAATCCCGGTCAGGGCAAATATTTGTGTGATGAGCATGAATATTTGTTTCTGAGTCTTGAATGTTCTCTATGTACTTAAGTAGTTATATCTATTAAATATATCGTCGTCTAGTACCCATAACACAAGCCTTCTTGAGCTTAATGTGAGGCTAGTTCGATTTGTGTAAGATTGTCCTCTAATATTTATTTATTATTATTTACATTATTATTTTTATATATTATCAAAATACATGTCACTTTAATTAATTAATGTCTAAAATATGAATATATGAATATTGAGCTTACTGTGGGGCTAGTTTGATTTGTGTAAGATTGTCCTCTAATATTTATTTATTTATTTATTTTGTTTATTTATACCAGTTAAAATACCAAAGTTAAAAATTGTATTGTATTGTATTGTAAAAGTAATTAGTAAACCATTAACCACTTACCCAGAACATCCTGATTGGTGGTCCTCTGTGACGTCACAGTGAACCTGATGACGTATGTGCCCTTGAAGCAGGCCGGCACGGCGTGGATATAGCCGCGGGCGTTGAGACGCTTGAGCAGCCGCTCCGTCAGGGCATTGTCGCCCTTCATACGAAACGCTACCATCCCTGCAAATTAAAATCAAGTTTCTGTCAAAAATATGATTCATCATCATTTTTGGTACAATCTTTTCTTCATCATTTCAGCCGAAAGACGTCCACTGCTGAACATAGGCCACCCCCAAGGCTCGCCATTTAGACCGGTCCTGTGCCATTCGTTTCCACCGGATTCCCGCGACCTTCACCAGGTCATCACTCCACCTTGTCGGAGGCCTACCGACAGCTCGTCTTCCGGTGCGTGGACGCCACTCAAGCAGTTTCTGGCCCCATCGACCGTCAGTCCTGCGAGCAATGTGCCCTGCCCACTGCCACTTAAGTCTCGCAATTTTGAAGGCTATGTCGGTGACCCCAGTTCTGCTACGGATAGGTTCATTCCTAATTCTATCACGCAGAGAAACCCCGAGCATAGCTCTTTCCATTGCTCTTTGGGTGACCTTGAGCTTTCTTATGAGGTATAACAAGCTTTTATTGCTGACTGTTAAAGTTTTCGAACGAACATTACACTTTTAGTTCTTAGATTTGGGCTCCTGGCGCCACTATCAATGCGATAATATGTGATAATCCACATCGAAAGGGACCTTATGGCGGCAGGCGCTTACGTTACACCTATTCACTATTGTAACTAAAACGGGGCCACTTTGATAGATTAAGAACACTAATATAAACGTTTCTAACTATTTCTAATTTGATTCAGTTGAGTAAATAGTTAGGAAATATACCAAGGGATAACACCGACCCAGGTTAACCAAATAAAAACTAGAAATACGCCTTAAGGGGATACCTCGATTCGGTCAGCCACGCCCACCGTGAAAGAGACACGCTTATATCTTTCGCGCACGACAAAACGGGATGCAACACTCTTCGGGAATGCCTTTTTAGACAAATGTCGTTAAATGTCTGTCTCTGTTTTATTAAATTTCCTCTTGACAGACTTTAGACGATGTAAAATACCATCATTTTAACTTAATTGTGGCGTTTAATAATGCGTTGTTTTACTAGGCTGAGTAAAAAAAGTAAAATAAAGACTCAACTTAGGATTTTTTTCTATCGAGAAAATTTTAAGTAATCATATTTCGGTATTGTCAGAAACACAGTCATATAGTCAAGAATCATATATCTGAAAATCAATCCTTATTGGTTCCTCGTCTGGGTAGAACAGCGTTTGAAAGAACGCGATATTTCTCATTGGACGGCCTTAAAAACTTGATTTCAAAAATCGGCCCCGAATTTGAAAGTAATCCTGGTTTACGGTATGCCAAACTTCAGCTCAATCGAATACCGGCAACTGGCTGGAAAAAGATTGTTAATGAGGACAAAAAAGGACGACTTACTAATACGAACAGTTTAAGACAAATAAAACATCATGGATAGGGATGTTTGGCAGTGATAGCGTCCCGCACAAGTAATCTAACACAGAAATATTTTGTCCTTAATATCTATACATATAATAAAGCTGTAGAGGTTCGAAAATCTGTACATTGAAGATATTAACAAAAAAATCGATGGAGGGGTCTTAGAATCGATAACAGAACACGTTTCAACAGTTTTTAGAATTTGTGTCTGTTTGTCTGTCTGTTTATTTGTCTCACCATCACGCGAAAACTAGCCAATAGACTTCAATACAACCTTCACTAATAAGTTTAATTGATCTTCGGCCAGGTTATAGGCTATAAAAATTATACCGATTGGGGATGGAAGGGGGTGAAAAGAGGGGTTGAACTTTGTATGACAAGTCCTTCAATTAATGACTTAAAGGCTTGAAAATTGGTAAGCATACAATTGGAAGCAAAATAAAAAGAATCCCATTCAAAAATTCTACAATAAATAGATAATATGTGAAAAAATGGAGAGTCCCTCAACCCATAGTAACTGTTTGAAATGAGAGACTTAATTATGTTAGTCAGTGGCTGTCAACATTGCCTATCTGCCTCCAGAGTCCATGGATATTTACAATGCACGCTGACTTACGAAAATTCGTCTCAGTTGACCCAGTGTAAGTCTGAGCTCGAAATAAGCACATAGTTGTTACGAATCGTGTGGACAAGATACAATAAGGAAGTATCGTGAGGCGAATCAAGACAATTGTAAATATCACGATATTTGACGTTTGGCGTTTCGGAGTCGTGCCATTATACAGATGACATTCGGTTAAGTCGAATCAAAGTTAATGAAAATTATTTAGTACTTGCACAATTTAATTGTTTGAGTCTTATAGTAGCGACGATAAAGTAGGTATTTGCATGGAAAGTTTTTATTTTTACCATCGTAGTTATAAACTGAGTAATGTGGTTATGATGAGCTATTATTATGAAATATTTAGTTCAGATATTTGTGACTCTTAGAGCTTAATTATCTCAAAACCAAAGCGACTCATGTGAATGTGAATGTTTACCGCATTTCAGTATAATAAAGTTCTATTAATTAAATGCATAATCGTAAGAAAAACAGAATAGATTTGTGTTATTTAGGTACTGACTTACAGCCTCTAAGGCGCTTGTGTTTTAAGCCAAAACTTGCTGACCCATCGAGCCTTAATAACTTTACTCTTTATAAAATTGGAGATTAAATAGATTGGACGTAGATGGTTGTTGTCATCATTGACTGACCAGCGCTTTGATGTATGCCTACCTAAAATTTATCGAATTTCACTCCTATCGCTTTATTGGGCCCGGCCTATGAAACCACAGTCAGGTTCAAAAAAAAAAAATTCGTATGTTATATTTGTCTACAAAATGACAGAAAATCAACGTGTTTGAAATCCACTCCGAAATCTTTGTAGTAAAAACGGAAGGTTGAGAAATATAAAATAAGTTTTTTTTGAAGTTGACTGTGGTTTTATAGGCCGGGCCCAATAAAGCAATAAGAGTGCGCGGTTGGAGAGTAGTTTGGGAACAATCCAGGGGAAACCTCCGACACGACCACGCGGGCGGTTTAAACACTGGAATACTTTAAGCGTGTGCACTCCAGTGAGATTGGTTGAGCGGCTTCAACCAAATCTGAGATGTGGGTGGAATCGGACTACTGGGAGTTTTGCCGATGGGTCACTAAAGCTAGCCTAGCTGAGAAGAGTCCAGCAAGGAACTCAGCTAGGCCCGACCTGGATCGGACTGACTCTACCCCGTATGCAGCGGTACCGGGACGAATAGGGACTATATATGTCTGTGTTGTCGCTATCGTGCGGTGGACGTCCCCGCAGGCGGGGTAATTTTGTGTCTGTCCTAAGGACCCATAGAAACTGTTACAAATCTTTTTGGTTACTATAGGTCAGTTTATCAAAAATATTAATTTAATGTAGGTAACATGAAAGCAGTGATTACCTAGCTGATTAGTTATAAACAATCAAATCACTGGGAGATACAGGTAGTAGATATATGAAGAGATTATGTCATTTTCGAATTTCTTGGAATTAGGAGCTACATGGGAGATATGGAGGGTTTTCATATTTTAAGGTTCTTAGAAACGAAAGTATAGGAGAAAAGTACTTAAGCATTTTGCCTCTCAGTCTTCCGGCTTAGATTTCTTTTTAAATATAATTGTAAAACGATAATATGCGCGTAGATACTTAATATGTTTTAAGCAGTAACATCTCCAAAAGAAAATTATAGATTGAAGTTAAGGCAGGGTGAGTCTTTTTGGTAGATATATGTCACTCTGCGTACGCCTCCCCAGGCTTTGTAAGAGAGAACTGGTTGAAGGACTTGGTAACCGAGTGTGATTACTTATTGTTATTATAGACGTTATATTATGGCTGCGTATGAGTATTTCAGGATGTCACAGGTTCGATTGTACGTTTTGGAGGTAGAACTTTCACTAGAAAAATACGCGATAACCGGAGAATTCTGTACAGATATTTTGAGAGGATGCTTAAAATTTTTGTAAATATATTTGTCTTAGTAAACTACAAGTACATATAAAAACATTTTCTTAGTAAACTAGAAGTGTTCAATTAATTTTCATACAGAGGGATAATGCGTAGAGGTTTTCACTGCAAGTAGAGCGTATCATATTGTTGTAGAACATTAAAAAGTCTTGGGTTATGATGTAGGACTCCTAACACTTTGCATTTCGAGAAACATCAAAGTTTTTGTTCGATTCAAGCATGTCTTCCCGTGTAGTCGCTACATCGAGCATGTCAGTACTAAGGCTCGGAAAGTAAGGAATTGGGTAACGTCGTCGAACAAGAACGATGTGTAGACGTACGCGACATCGAACCATGACACCACTATGCTACATGGATGTGATAAGGTAGTTCCTTAGCAGATATTAGTGTTTTGTTACATAGTATAAGAGATCATCAAAAATAATTCATACGCATATTTATGCGTATGAATTATCCCGGAGAACAACGTCGACTCGATCCCATATAGCATTTGCTATATGGGATCGAGTCGACGTTGTTCTCCGGACTGGAATGAAATGTGTAGTATTTAACGTCTGACTTACTTATCCAGTACCTATTACCAACATACATACATACGTACCTATATATAGATATTGATAAATCTTACCCATTTTGTTTCATTATCCGCCTATTACATCCTACTTCAGGACACATGCCCCCTTTCATGGACAAGAGGGCCCGTTTCACTTGCTAATTTAATATTTATATAAATTAGAAACTTTGTAAGGTTGTAACTTTGAGATGTAAAAAAGTTGGAATAAATTTTGAGCGAGTCACTCAAAGTTAAGTACTTTGTAACCTAACCGGCATTTATCTACCAAGGAATAGTCAGTAGAAGTTCACGCGAACGAAGTCGCGGGCAAAAGCTAGTTAAAAATATGTATGTATGTTTATACTATAGCATTTGAATTTTGTACTATTTTTACTGTTATTTTATATACATTGTATATTGTTTTGAAAAAATGACACCTCGCCGAGTTTCTTACGCCGGTTCTTCTCGAGGCAGAGGTTTATTTTATGAACCGGCGGTAGTTTTTTTGACATTCATAAGTGCATGTAACATGCCTAAATTGAAGAATAAATGATTTTATTTCATCTTTCGGCGTCGAGACACTCGGTCCGTGGGGTCCTGGCGCCCTAAGCCTCTTCAAGGGACTATCGAAGAGGCTTATTGATGCCACAGGTGACCGAAGAGCCGGCAGCTACCTCGGCCAACGAATAAGTTTGGCTATTCAAAGAGGAAATGCTGCCAGTATCTTCGGCACCATGCCGCGGGGGCCATTTTTAGATTTAATTTAGTTTTATATTTAGGTTTTAATTTAGTTGTAATTAGATTTAGTTGTGTTGGTTAATATGTTTATATTTATGAAAGTAATATGTCAATGTATAAAGTTAAATAAATGCGATTTTATTTAATTTCATTTCATTTCAAAAGCTTGTAACCAGTGAGAAAGACGTAATGCAATTTCGAACGCCTGGTCAAGTGAGTGGGCAACTTGACTGTTAGAATTTCTCAAAACACCCGGAGGCCTCTAACTTGGCTTAACGATTACTATCATAGACAGCAACCGGGATCAACGGCTTAACATGCCTTCCACTCAAAGCGGTCACCCATCCAAGAACTGACCCCGGCCCTTGTTGCTTAACCTCACATACGACACGCGGCACGCGGGCGCCGCTGGGCCACGAGCGCTCCTATATAGATTAGAAAGAAAGAAAGAAACATGTATTCGCGACAAAAGACATTTACAAAGATGACAATGATGATGATCATGAATTAGTTACTTATAATACTTATGACTTACCAAAACTAAAATTCTAGACGTAGTTGGGTCATTGTCAGATTTAGGTTCGCGTCTTTTCGGTGGACATATCAAAAGAGCCACCAAGCTTAATTTTGGATTGGTTTAGTAACCCGCATAAACGATGTTTCCATAACTATAAATCCATGTAATGAAAACATAACTTATATGTATATAAGCCGTTAACTATTGACCACCGGGCGGACAACTTTTGTTTTTACAACTGACAATGACCCAATTCCCATGGCATAGTATGTGTGTAGCATCACACAGGTTGAGTGCTATGGGAAGTAGAACGGAAAGGAGGCAGAGACATAGTGGCAACATAACCCGTCGAATGCCGCACATCATACTCATCACTCCCCAAAAAAAATTTAACCATACCTAAGTTCCTGGGTTGGGGGATCTCAAATCGCTGATCAGCCAACACTAGAGCTTCAAACTTCTGCGCCAAGCGGACGCTCTGAAACAATTATAGTGTCATCAGTTTAAAGGTATAATCGACTTTTAGATAGATATAAACTCCTTACCCTTAAATCCAGAAGAACTCATCTTGAAATCATGATGCTGTATGACTTATGTCATAATAGATATGATTGTATTCCGCTGCATAATAAGTTATGTTATAAGATCCCATGCAGAACCCATTTCCGTAGACAACATCTCTTATTTGCTACCCCACTTTGCCGTACAAATGCTGGTAAACGCTCGCCATTATACCGACTTGTTCATACCTACAATGATCATTTTGTATCTATTGATATTATAGCCACTAGTGCTGCCAAATTTAAAAAAGAAACACTTAAGTTATTGAAATAATGTAATACTTAACATATTAGCTCTGCCTTAGTAGTTGTATGTTTGACGTTTATTGCTTATTGTAATCTTTAGTTATTACTTTCCATCTCATTGATGTACTTCAAGATATGTAATTTATATTGGTAATATGGAGTTAACGTTGTTGGTATCACAATTACCAAACCTTAAATGTAACTTTTAAAGTAATACATTATTGTGATCACTGTTTGTTAACTTATAATAAATGAAAAAAAAAAGGCATTTCTGCGTTCAAATTAGGCCGTAGACCGTTGAGTTATCTTTAATCAATCAAAATCTTACGTTAGAATGACGATTTCGGTTCCAGTAAGCCTTTAAACGACTGACATCGTGCACTCAATTTGAAATAAAGAAATTCCTCAAAATTATACCTATACACAAATCGTCATAGAGTAGCAAGAACACACGAAGACGATGAATTTAGTATTCTACTAATTACAAAAGGTATTTACCTCTCTAATATGCTTCTGAAGACCGGAGATTCCGTAGTTCCTCAACACGAACCACAGCTTCAAAGCCCTGAAGCGACGGCTCAAGGGAATTTGCCAATGCTGGAGAAAACAAATTTAAAATCAGCGACGGAACCTTCAAAAAGCCACAATCCTCCCCCTGGAAGCTACTTCAATGAAAGGGCATTAAGAGAAATCAGGATCAATGGACTTTAAGAATACATTCATGATAGTAGATGATATAGATAAGCTTAAAGCGGTAAATCTAACTGAAGAAGATTCATAAAACTGTGTGAGAATGAGGCTGAAAGATTCATTTGTCACATAAATATTATTCGCAATAATGTTTAGCAGAATTATATTGTGTTTTCCATTTGTATGAATACAATATCGTATCATTTATACAGTAGACATATTGTATACGTGTGTTCCACCACCAAAGTTAATAGCACCACCACCTTTAAGAACAGTTCGTACTAGAAACTCCTTCTTATCAGGATTCTCCAGCTGTATCTTCTCGCCGCATCCAGAAGACATCTTGTCATAACCATGTAGACCTCGTTCTTCGTCGTAAAGATCATTAGTCGAGTCACCACTATTGAATCCGTCATCGGGTGATACATCACTTAAATGGTCGTCGGTATCTGTAGTCTCTTTACCATTTATATTGGTATTTTCAGAAATGGCGATGATTTTATCATGATTTAAATTGTGTTTAACTTCTGGAGTGCGAATAGTTCGTTTCACGTTTGAAACCTGTGAACCTACCTATTGAGGGAATAAAATGTAATTTTAACTTAAACATGTATTGTATACTATTGCCTAAACGATATTTAATTGAATATTATTTATCAGCTGAAGTAAAATAAAAACGGGTCCAATTAACACTTACCATATAATCGATTGCTTTTCCTGTAAGAAAAAAACATTTTTAATTAGATTGAACGTAAGCCTTACACTATATATATACTTTTTAAGGAAACATTTCTATTATATAAGATTTCAAGCTTACATGGTCATTTACATTAGAATTACGATTTGAAACGGTATACATGGTAAATATCCCATTTCAAATCGGAATTCATTTCTATTATGACTGAATCTGATCAGATAAAATGGAGAAGCCACTGAACTTATTTTTAATTACATAAAAATCATTTAAAGAAAGAAAGTAATGTGGGCCGAAGTTACACCACATCCGTAGAGAGTACCCACCGTTACCCTACATGTAACCCCTGGGCGGTGTTAAACGTATCCGTTTAACACCGCCCATAAATAAATAAAGTAATGAAATTAAAGAAAACTAAATCACTGTCACTGTCTATTTTTTATGCTATTAGTGTTTTCTTACCTTAAGCTTTTAGTATTTTCTTACCTGAATTCTCATGGCGCAGATAAATTGGGTTCACATTGAATGTCCTGTGAAGTGCCGTGCTGTCCTTTACCCTGTAAATATCACTTACTAAGTACGATGCACTTAACCACTACCTGTTTTTATTAAATTTGGTTTAAATGACATTAAGATTGTGAAACTTTAGTAATTTTGTGATTAATACGAACATAGACATGATAATGACTTAACTAAATATTGTATCTGCACTAGAGCGTCTCATTGTATGTGTATTTTTTTTGTTCTTAGTTTTAATTCGCTGTGTTGAATTTTGCATGCCAGTTTCTGGTGAAATGTGTATGTCTATACTAAATATATACCAGCTTTTGTACCACATTTTAAAGCAAAATAAAGATATTTGTATTTGTACTAATATAACTACTAAAACTAAAAGTTAAAAGGAAATCGAGAGAGACACTGCATTGTTTTAGATACCATAAAAAACCGTCCAAGTGCTTGTCGGATTTCTCACATTTTAGGTTTCGAACCAACCGCAAAAATAAGTTGGTTTGTGGTTTTGGTTGGTTTTAATAGGAAAAGCAACATTTTGAAAATAAAATTTGATTTATCAATATATTAGTATTTGTTGGTTAAATATACGTAATAATAAACATTATGACCAAATTGCAAGTTCATAGGTTAATGGGAAGATAAAAAAATCTTCGGAAATTTTTAGACGACGGACGGGAGGACGAGTAACAGTAATAGGGTTCCGTTTGGACCATTCGGATACGGAATCCTAAAAATGGACAGTGTTTTGCACCTAATTTCAACAATTATTAAGGCACTAGCAGCGCCCTGCGGTGTTACCCGCTGATAAAAGGTAGCCTATGTCCTATTCTGATGTCTAAGCTACAATACTGGAAAGTTTCATTGAGATCCGTTCAGTAGTTTTTGAGATTAAGCGGAGCGTACATCCATCCGCACAAACTTTCACGTTTATAATATTATTAGGATTAGGATTAGGATTCTCTATCATTTTTAGAAACGAACTACTTAATAAGTTAAATATCCCAATGTAGAACACTGACCCAATATTTTCCACTTTCAATATTAGGTATGTCATTATTTATGACACGTAACAACAGGAGCGAACAAGAGACGTCAACTATTGGGTATTAGGTTCTCAAACATAGGCACATTTACCTTATTTAGACTAACAAAACACAAAGATCTAAACCAACACGATAAAAGAAAAATTAAATTGAAATCAGTAGTTCCTTTTTCAAATACGAGTATAATGTATTGTCAGAAGAAGTTCACAAACCACATAGCGGTGCAGTCAAAGTTGACCATCAGCCATTTTGAAGGGTTGAAGGCGAAGGAGTCCGCCATTTCCACTCCATTCAGCCAATGCCTGGAAAATCCAATCGGTAGATAATGTATCACGCTTCTGGATTAATATAAAAAGAACCGCATTCGAGCCTAACCACTGCATAAAGAAAAACAAAAATACAAGAATACTTTGGCGTGAATAACAAAACACGTAGGAAATTTACGTTTAAGGGCCAATCAACTTTTTCTTGTTGTGATTCTGTTCCGTCAGCGAGGAGACAACAGTAATCGAGTTTCTTAGAAAAATGTTCATAATATGGACTTCAAGCATGCTCAAGAGATGACCCATGACCAAATGGATTTATGCTCAACGCTAAAGCTCATGTTTGGCAGATTTTCTTCTTTGTAGTCGTTCCTTCATGACTAAAGATCGTGATCATCTGCAGTCTTGCTGGACAGCACGACTTGCTTCCAATGGCTTCTGTTGGTGGCCATCTGCACCACATCACACAACGTCACAAGAATCGAGAATCATTCTGTAAAAATTCTGATATCCATAATTTTAATACCCGGAATAAAAATAAAATTGCCACTCACAAGTTTCGTGTCCGTAAAGTTTACAAGTCTTTTGTAGGTCAATGTGTTCGTTTTTATAATAAGTTACCCGATGAAATTTTGAATTTACCCTTTCCAGCTCTTAAAAATTACCTAAAAAAAACTTTGATGTCAAAGGCTTATTATAGGGTTGAGGACTATCTAACAGACAGAAATGCATGGCCCAAACCAAATACCTAAATAGCGTAGTCTAATATTTTCATTGTATCTCATTTCTTGCAGGAAAGCATATCAAACGATTCGACATGTTTTTTTGTAAATACCTATTGTTATTTTTTCCTCGTTTTTCTTTCAATTCTCTTTTGTTGTGTACCATTTACATTTACTTAAGTAGGTTAAGTAGTATCATTGTAATAAGCATATTTTGGAGAAAATGACTGACTGTCGAGTTTCTTTCGGCGTTTCTTCTCGGCAGTGGTCTCTTGAGAAACGCTAGTAGTTTTTGACTTGTAAAAGTGCCTTTGCGGCCTACTTGCAGAATAAAGTTCATTTATTTCATTATTTCATTTATTTCATTATTTCATTTACATCGTAGAACTTGCTGGTCTTATCCTTGATTTGGTCGGTCCATCGCGTCGGAGATCTACCACGGGCGCGTTTCCCTTCCACGTTTCCAACTATGACCAGTTTCTCGGGGCTGTTGTCTCCGCGCCTCGTAACGTGGCCAAAGTATGAAAGAATACGGCGGTGGCATATAGTGGATAGGCGATCTTTGATGTGGAGTTGCGTGAGGATCGATACATTAGTGCGTTTGCAGATTTGGCAGATTTAAACCCTATAAAATCACAGTTATAAAGAGTGAATCAGAAGACGTAACCATGTTAATCCACCCTTAAAACGTAATCGAAAAATATGTCTTATACTTGGTGATTAATTGTATCGGCATTCAAGCTCTGTTTTTACTGTAAGTATAACACTTATATTTGCGATCATATCCAAAAGTAACTAGCTATGTTAAAGATTGAGCAGCATCAGCCAAAAGTTTATTCGCCACCGTCGTTGTATGAAAAAAGCTATTACCGTAACCATTTTTTTTCGAATCGCTAAACTTAAGTGGTAGTAGGCGGGGCACATTGCACGTAGAACCGATGTCCGTTGGGGCCGGAAGGTTCTCGAGTGGCGACCACGGACCGGAAGGCGCAACGTGGATAGGCCCCCACAGTGGACTGATGACCTGGTAATGGTCGCGGGAGTCCGCTGGATGCGGGTGGCGCAGGACCGGTCATTATGGCACTCTTTGAGGGAAGCCTATGTCCAGCAGTGGACGTCTTTCGGCTGATATGATGATGATGATTATGATGTTTTTTCTTACCTAATTTTCTCCTTGAATAGCTACTTTACATTATTAAGACACAATACGAATGCCACAAAACTACGAGTCGTATATGACGCAGCGGCACAGACGAACCCATGATGTACTACCAATTTAGTAGGTTTTAAAAGTTGACGTTACCAGTAAGTAAGGTTTGGAAGTCAGCGATCAGAGGCCGTAAATGACCATGAGGATGTTCGGGGTCTGCGATGGCCTCGTTTATCGCGCGATAAATTATGATCGCGAGATAAAGAAATCAATCCCTTTCTGTTACGACTTGATATAAATTGACTCTCACGGGAAGACGGAGCGTTGGACGGCCTCCCACTAGGTGGACTGATGACTTGGTCAAGGCAGCGGGGAGTCGCTGGGTGCGGGTGGCTCGCGACCGTGTGCTGTGGCGCTCCTTGGGGGAGGCCTATATCCAGCAGTGCATGATGATGATAAATTGACGGATGCTTTATCTTGTCATTTATTACGCGATAATTACGAGCAAAATACCTGTTATACAGTACTTCGATCTCACGAGTGCAGGTTAGCCATAGCTATAGTTGTGTCACATACGAACACAAACAATGCGAACCCATAGCTTCTACGCTAACGCACACATAGACAATGTGCATGTACATTACAACACACTACCATGGCTCACCCGCTTTTTTTTTCTTCCTTCGCGCGAGAGAATTTCGTAAGATAAAGTACGGTACCTGTACTCAGGACAGATGAACGCGCTCCCCGCATAAGCCGCGTCCACATGCAGCCATGCGCCGTACTGATCGCATACCGCACCGACCTCGCGCAGGTTGTCAAACGCCACCGACCCCGTAGTGCCGAGGGTTGCGCATACCTGGAACGAAAAAAAGGACAGTATTTAAATTAATTGGAAAAGTATAAAGCACTAATGCAAGAATTCCAACTTTGCGCATGATATACAACTACATAAAGTACCACTTTTAAAGCAACTGTATTAAAAAGTAAAATAAAATAAATAAATATTTGAGGACAATTTTACACAAATCTACCTAGTCCCAAACTAAGCAAAGCTTGTACTATGGGTACTATTAGACGATATACATACTTATATAGATAAATAAAAACTTAAATACATCGAAAACATCCACGACTCAGGAACAAATATGATCATGCTCATCACACAAATAAATGCCCTGACCGGGATTCGAACCCGGGACCTCCAGCTTCGTAGGCAGGGTCACTACCAACTAGGCTAAGGTGGTCGTCAAGTAATTTACCTGTACATCGTTTATCCTTGCATATTAGGTGAAACAATAATAATGGCGATCTTTATAAAACGATACACCCTGTATGTTTTCCGTCGTATTTTATGAGTTTTGCACGTCGCTACGTCTAAGCGTGTTATCAATAAGTTAGTTAGCGCACGATGTACGATAATGATCCATTACACGCGACCTTAAAGGAATACTTTTAGACGCGTGTAGTAAAGTGGCATTTATGCTGTTGCATCGTATTAGGTACAGTTTCATATTTAACAGTTGCTTTCGGTGAAAAAAATCATCGTCGGAAAATCGGTTTAATCCTAACTTCCTGGATGTTTGGCTTCGACCAACTTACTATCCTCCTAAGACCCCGCGTCCTATATAAAGGACAAAATATGGTCAACGGAAAATAAGTTAAATTTTGAAGTGATAGAGTTGCATTTGTTTTGGTTTGATTGATTTGACATAAAATAAAATACAAATTTGTAATCGGAACTGTTAGGTTCAAATTCGATTGTATTTTTATTTGTTTGGTGGGTCTCAGGAGGCTATTGGTCGAAGCCAAACATCCAACCGAAGAGTTTAAGATTCAATCAGTTTACACATTTATTTAATAAAGCATTTATCATTAAAACTATACTTCTATTATATTTAAAACATTAAAATTGCATATTAAACAAGTTAATGGGTTATTATATACTAAAAAATCTAAAAGTGTTTTCAAAAAGTTGTCTGATTGAGTAGACCAATGACCAGAAACGAGTAGTATGCGAGACCCCCGATTATAGAGTATTATGCAAGACCGCCGCGCCGGATGAATGAACGCTTGTTTTTTTCGCCAAAACATACATTTATTTACAAAAAAATCAAATGTAAATGATTAGATTATAAAATTAAAAATAATTGTTTTTCGGTGTTAAATGTAATTAAATTATCATGAGATATAAAACCTCTCCCAAAATAGTTTTTGATTTGGCTGAATGTTGACTACTGTTATTTTTTTGCCAAAAAGTATATTAATTTCCAAAAAAATTAAATACAAATTGATAATAAAATGAAAAATAATTATTTTTTCACGTTTAAATGTAATTAAACTACAATGTGACATAAAACCTCTCCCATAATAGTTTTGATCTGGCTGACTGCTGAAAACCATGGCTTGTTGAAAAAGTTTATCAATTAAAATTTAAACCGAATTCCCGCCTCCTTCATTCATAATTCCACGAATTAATTTTGTAGTGGCGTATTGTTTTAATAATATTCTTGTGATATGTGCGCGTTATACGATTGTTAAATAAAATGTAAGTAAACTACGCCAGATGTAGATCGGTACGTGCAAAGCCCACAATGCAAAGTAAACACATTTTGTTTTGTCTCTTAGTTACTCTTTTATTTAATTTAAGAGAGGTAGGGCACAGCAAAATGTCATCTTGCTCGAATTTGGAGCAGCCCAATTGAGGAAGTACCTCCGCCTTGCAGAAGACCACAGCCATAATAACATTATTTACTATACAAGTATGTAGTGTTGTGTTCCTGGAGGTGACCAAGGTTGCCAGAGCTCCCGAGGATGCACTGTGTTGAGAGCGAGGGACCTAAATGTGTTCCTTCTGCTGTCACCACAGTGCATCCTCAAATCTTATAAAGGGTCGGCAACAAGCACCTGACTCCTTTGGAGTTGCGGGCGTCTATAGGCTGCGGTGGCCGCTTACCATCAGGTGGACCGTACGCTTGATTGCCACCAGCGTTGATAAAAAAATATTTTGTTTTTTGATATTTTTTTGCAACTGTTAAAAAACGTCGTTTGATATACATGCGGAAGTGTCATTTTCACTCGTCCCGAGTCAGACAACTCAGGTCTCCTACATAATGACAAACCTTTCGCACTTGCATCAAAATGTATTATTAAGTATAATACTGACATGTACTATTGGATATTCAACTTTAACGCTAATGATATAGATTTTGTAATACATACACACAGTCTAAAAATCGTATGTTGGTAATATAAACTCTATTACATTAGCGTTGAAGTAGACTATCCAATAAAATAAGAGCATGTGTGTTTGTGTCAGACTTAGGGTCGGTTGCACCAACATACTATCACAGGCCGGTCATCGTCAAATATGGCGCCGGCAGCTGTCATACCATAAAAACTTGTCAAACTTCCCATACAATCAGATTTTAACGAACACCGATTACGATTACAGACGGTTTGGTGCAACCCAGCCAAAGTCTCGTTCACTAATAAAAGCCCGTTGCAGTCACTCTTATTTTAATGTTATGACAAAAATAGGTATGTATATAAAAAAAATACAATTTGTATGCTTACGTTTTTACGAGAATCGATTTATTAATTTTTTATAATTATTATATAAAAATAAATTAACCTCCTAGGTTTGTGTATATAATATGGAAAGTTTGACAAGTTTCTATGGGATGACAGCTGCCGGCGCCATATTTGACGATGACCAGCCTGTAATCGTATGTTGGTGCCACCGACCCTTAGCCTATTTCCTGATTTGTCGGTGCGATAAGAGAAAACACAAACTTTCTAAAGCAGGACATTTATTGATTAACAACAACTTATCTTAACAGTTTAGAGTAATCTACTGAGATACTCTACAGAGAAATTAATAATCTGCTGCAGAATGTTTGGTGCAACGCAAAAGCGGCGAGCGTTTTAAATCGATATAATGAAGTAACCGTAATAGTCGAATAACCTTGTCACCAGTGCCTTTACCATGAGTTCTCGCTAGTAACTAAGCTAAGTAGTAAAATAATTAATAACAAATTTATTACATTAGGAAATTTAACTGACATTAATTTTATTTTGTTTTTTGTGTATTTTATTATCAATGTGTAGAATTGTTTATATAATTAATATGTGTGAATTGAATTGAAATTTATTACTCTGACATTTTTGTGATAATTATTTGTATAGCGTTAATTTTTGTTCTACTGTAAATTATGACTTGTAAAAAATTTTTTTACCAATAAATAATCTGAATCTAAATCTAGCGACAGCGTAAACTATTTAGTACGCCAATTCTTAGTTCTACTGCGTAACCGCCAGAGGCGCTGTACTTTTGCCAATATAAATGTTTACGCAGTCACTAACGAGTACGGTCATGTAAACTCATGGTAAAGGCACTGCATGTACGGGGTACTTTGCGTCAAATCCGGTAGTTTTTATAACTTGTTTTTAATGTTGGCCCAATGAATAACGCAACTTTGTCATAAATCAAAAGTTGCCGATAGTATCTTTATCATGACTTTTTAAATTAGACATAATTTGCTACAATATGAGACTAGAATTATGTCTGTAAACCCAAGATTCCGCGATAAAGCCTTTTAAATTTTGCAAAGTTTGAAAAAATGATAAACTTTGAAACGACGTTCGATAAAACATAATTTCGCGTCAAAATGCCATTCGGGTAGACTTCCCATGGCTTATTTGGTTTTCCACCGTCATAGTAAAAGATAACTAACTAACTACAATGGCTCACCGACCTAAATGAGTCATGTAATTCGACATAATTTGTCGCCACTTATCCCGACACACAAAAAAAAATATTTTATAGTTTACAAATGCAAAAAATCTTCGGTACTTACCTCTAGATAGATAGACTTTAAAAAAGAAGCTAGAACCAGTATCATTTTTAAATTACCAAGCAGCCTTTTACAGAGAAAGTTAAGCTTTCTCCCTAAAGCTTTAATCCCGTCCGCTCGCAACTTGCGCCAAGCTTGTAAGCTCCGACAAATTGGTCCCACAGCGGTGCATCGCTTTAAAAATAACAAACCGTCTTTTGTGAGCTTTGGGCTTATGAAACGTCATACCCTAGGGAACTAACTTTGAAATGTTTTAGGAAATTACACTTTGAAATATTTGATTCTTGATGGCCGGTAATAATGTTCAGTACACTACGTAATATATAATAAACTACCGGATGACATAAAATTACTACAAGGCAATAGTTTTAAGAACAAAATTACTAACTGGCTTTTGGACAAATTATTTTATAGTGTAAGAAAATATTTGGACTTTAATTGACATTGTAACGTCTCTCTAGCGTTATCCCAGAACAGCTGCATTCTGCAGGATGTGGGGGGCGTGTGGGGTGGGGGTCCACTACCTAATCCCAAGATTTGGCGTAGGTAGGTATTACTTTTTATAGAAGTGACTGCCATCTGACCTTCCAACTAACTATGGGCTTATCCAGAATCATGCGAGGTTTTTTGGGCCACTTTTAAACCCCCCCCCCCCCCATCCATCCCCTTTTTTACGTGCGAAATGATGATTTATAATTTGCTACATGAATCTATATTATTTCTAGGTTTTGCAGGTACAGGAAAGAAATACACGTGAGGTCCACGTTGTACAAACGTGATCAGTCGTGAGGTTGTTGTACCCCCTCCCACCCCCCAACGTGATCAGTCGTGAGGTTTTCACGACCCCCTCCCCCTTCGGAACCTCGCGTGATTTCTGTATAAACCCTATACCTTATTGGGATCTTAGTTTATTCTTTACTAGCGACCCGCCCCGGCTTCGCACGGGTGCACTATTTAATGAATGTTATTATACATATAAACCTTCCTCTTCAATCACTCTATCTATAAAATCCGTTGCGTAGTTTTAAAGATTTAAGCATACATAGGGATATAGGGATTAGGGACAGAGAAAGCGACTTTGTTTTATACTATGTAGTGATATCAATAGATATGAGGAAGGGAACTTACCCAGAAGGGCACAAGTCCCTTGGCCTTGTCAGCGAGGATGGCCTGTTCGAGCTGCGCGCCGCGCATACTCTGGTTCTCGTCCGACTCGATGTAGCGCATGCGCACAAGACCTGCAGACGACACAAATATTAGGGTCAGTTGCACCAACATACGATCACAGGCCGGTCAACGTCAAATATGGCGCCGGCAGCTGTCATCCCATAGAAACTTGTTAAACTTTCCATCAGATTTTAACGAACACCGCTTACGATTACAGACGGTTTGGTGCAACCCACCCTTAGAAGTAGTCGGTAAGTTTAATATACAATAAATTCAAATTCAAATTCAAAATGATTTATTGCCAAAAAAGAAACAAAATGTGTACAGTACAAAGGATCTCTTATAACATAACTTAAAATAGACACTTAAAATACATATTTATTTGTATTAGGTTGGGCAATGGGTGCTCGTCTCAGCATATGCAAGGCTTTAGGCCTTGCGCTGATTTTCAGACGAGTCCCTTCTAATAAGAAGAGTATTCATTGCACCTTCATTCTTCCTTAGATTCTTATTAGGTCCGGCGTTTCGGATGTTCTATATCTTATATATATTTTCAAAGCATTCCGTCCAGATGCTCGGAATACAGTAGAATCCGCTTATAACGACTTCGCATATAACATTTTACCGCTTTTAACGACTTCGAAATCACCACAGATTAGATTTCATACCAAACATTTTCAAGGACGACCGGTTTAGCCTAGTGGGTAGTGCACCTGCCTGTAAAGCTGACGGTCCTGGGTTCGAATCCCGGTCAGGGCAAATATTTGTGTGATGAGCATGAATATTTGTTTCTGAGTCTTGGATGTTTTCTATGTATTTAAGTATTTATATTTATTAAATATCGTCGTCTAGTACCCTTAACACAAGCCTTCTTGAGCTTACTGTGGGGCTAGTTCGATTTGTGTAAGATTGTCCTCTAATATTAAAAAAAAATGTAAATCAGCCCGTTTTGTGCGACGTTCTGTTAATCAGACGTAATAACCCCGGTTTCTTGACTGTCGCTTTATCCGGTATCCACTGTACTTTCAAAATCTATATTGCCGACCGTTGGTATAGATACCTATACCAACGGTCGGCAATAGGCGGCGAGCCTCTTGCTTGCAGCCCGCGAGCCTCCTTATTGACAACCGAAAATATGGTAATAATAGTTACCTACATAACAATAACTTAAATAATATTGAAACTAACTTAAATCTAAAACATCCATTGGGGCATTGTACCGAGGATGCTGGCAGCATTGTCCGACCCAGGTCGGGCCTAGCTGAGTTTCTTGCTGGACTCTTCTCAGCTAGGCAAGGTTTAGTGAACCAGCGACAAAACTCCCAGTAGCTCGATTCTACTCACACCCAGATTCGGTTGAAACCGCTCAACCAATCTCACTGGAGCGCAAACTCTTAGAGTATTCCAATGTTCCAAACCACGCGCGTGGTCGTGCCGGAGGTTTTCCCCTGGATTGTCCCCAGGCTACTCTCCAACCGCGCACTCTTATCGCTTTATTGGGCCCGGCCTATAAAGCCACAGTCAGGTTCAAAAAAAAAAAACTGGCGGCATTTCCTCGCTGTATCGCAATGCTGATACGTTGTGCGAGGAAGTCGCCAGCGCTTCCCTCACCAGTTACGTCAACCAAATGCTTAGCGGTTTCAGTAAATAACTTGTGCGCGCTGGGATCACATGGACCAAGAGACTCGACACCAAAAGGTACAAAACTGTACTCTCTTCCGAGGCCCTTATATTTGTTGCACCACTCGACGAGTGTTTAGCAGAGGTAGGTCTAAATCTAACGTAGCAATCTCCCAAAAACAACAAGCAAGTGGTCCTATTGATCCAGGATCACAAATTATAAGTTACTAGCGACCCGCCCCGGCTTCGCACGGGTGCAATGCTGATGCATGTATTATACATATAAACCTTCCCCTTGAGTCACTCTATCTATTAAAAAACCGCATCAACATCCGTTGCGTAGTTTTAAAGATTTAAGCATACATAGGGATATAGGGATATAGGGACATAGGGACAGAGAAAGCGACTTTGTTTTATACTACATAGTATAAAACAAAGTCGCTTTCTCTGTCCCTATGTCCCTATATCCCTATGTCACTACATAGTGATACTCACCAATAAGCCCGGCCTTCTCAACTGAGGAGTGCGCTTGGTCCGAACAGTAGCAGATGAGGTGTCCCAGCAGTTCGGAAGACTGCAGCTCGGGGTTTAGCCTCGAGAGCTCCATCAATGCCCTGGTGCGGGCTGCCAGGAGGCTGACAAGCGTTGCCTCGCTCGCAGTCGTCTAATAGAAAATAAATAAAAATTAGGAACCTTGAGTTTCTTGGAGTGGTCCATATTATGTTTTTTATTGATAGCAGACTTATTATAGAGTTTAAAACTGTTTCCGGGTTTTTTTAAAGAAATATTTTTTTTAATCTTATCTTTTACATATCACACGATTGGAAGGATTAATAGGACCGTGCCTTGGTCTGCTGCGAAACAAAAAAAACATGAACTTGACAGCTGACAGATGTCAAATGTGGCAGTTACATCTATGAATGTACAAAATCATAGATGTAACTGCCACATTTAACATCTGTCAGCTATCAATTTAAATTTTTTTTTGTATTCCCAATTGGGAACCTTAGAAACATCGACCAAATTCCAAACTATGCAAAGTGGATTCTAATTCAAGAAGGAAAATAGGTACGGTAAATTGATTTGAAGATAACTTACAATCATAGGCCGATCAATGTTAAATATGGAGCCGGCTGCTGTCATTCCATAGAAACTTCTCAAACTTTCCATACAAACAGATTTTAAAGAACACCGCTTATAGTTACAGGGGGTTTGGTGAAACCCACCCAATGCCAGTTAAGTAAGGTACGTTCAGACCTGAATGACGCCTCCTCCAGGGCTGTCGTTCTTCTCGTTGAGGAAGCAATCCGGGAGCCCCAGGATCTTCCCGAGCCAGTTCATGGCGATGGTCTCCAGCTCTGTGCCCGCTGGTGATGAGGCCTGTTCGAACAACCAGTCTACTATACCAACATGCGGATTAAAGTTCTCAGAGGTGGATAGGCGTGGGCCACGTAGACCACCGTCTACGGCCTCACGGTCCGAGGGGTCTCAAGCCTCATTTATCAACTGCTTTTAAGGTTCCGTCCTTCAAAAGGAAAACAACGAAACTAAAGAACTGTTATTGGATCATCTTTTTTGTCTGTCTCTTCGCCTTCTGTCTGTCCGCCTGTCTGTCAAGATTTATATCGGGACGCGTGGAGGCATCGAGTTAAAATTGAAACCATATAGGTACTCAGGTCTATAGTCGCTTCTAGCGGTGAAAAAAATCAAAGTTCTAAATAATGTAAAAAAGAAGATACGACCGTTTATGCCGCAAAAAACATATATTTCGACACTCAATATCGTAGCCGTATATTATGCTCGGACTACAGGGCGCATAGTATACATACCCAGGTGAAGCAGATTACATTGAGCGCGCTGGACAGCATGTCACCCATAATGGAGGGGTATGAGGTGAGGGCGGGGAAGTACGCGTGCATGTGCGGGGACTGCCAGTGTACCAGCTGAAACAAAACATCACATTTATGCCGGGACTGAGGACACTCACAAGTGGAGGGGTGAGTGGTCAAACCCGATAAACCGAGATAATTGTTTTTTGAAATAAGAACTCAACATCCATTACGCAGAGTTCTATTTTCAATAAACCTTTCAGATGACTTATCGGGTTTGACCACTCACCCCTCGAAGTGTGTTCAGGAGCCATGAACTCATACCGCCTTCCCCCTTTCATCCATCGGACATCCAGACGTGCGGCTGGCTACCACTCTTACCTGGTCGAAATTCCTCTTATGAAAAGCGCTTGGTTCGACGCTTTTCATCGTCTTTTATAATGCGCACTGCTAAGGTATGGAATTCCCTGCCGGCGTCTGTATATCCAAGTTCATATTTATAACCTAGGCCTTTTTAAGGCACGAGTGAATAGGCATCCTCTGGGAGAGGCAAAAATATTTTTTTTTAAAAGGGATTATTAGTGTCGTGATGTGTCGTGATGCGACGGAACATCGGCGTTACGACGCGATTTTAACATTAAATTCACATTGATCAGATGCGCTCAGGCGTCAGAGCGCATAGGTTGATCTACCTGTTATATTTAGTATGGAAAAATGACATTTGCATGTGAACCAAATTCTTGTCACATTTAATCATCATCATCATCATCATCATTTCAGCTGAAAGACGTCCACTGCTGAACATAGGCCTCCCCCAAGGCTCGCCATTTAGACCGGTCCTGTGCCATTGTCACATTTAATACTACATTTTAATTGATTCCGTTGTGACACGAAAGTTACCCATACAATTTATATGGATAATTTTCGAGTCAAGAATCAAACGGAATTAAATTCCTTAACTATGTGTCAAGAATTTGGTCCTCACCCGGGGAATGACATAGATTTTTTTTTACTATTTACCTCAGTAATCACCCCTAAAGGTGTTAAATGGGGAGGGGGGGTGATATATATATATATATATATATATATATATATATATATATTGTTTTAATTTATTTAGGCAACAAACAGTCACAATAAAATCTTCAAGGTAAAACATTCGAGTGATAGACCTAGAGTGCCATAACTTAGAATTTAATTACAATGAGATTTAGGAGCGATAGTAAAGCGAACAACGGGCAAGGGGCCTAAACCCTTAGTCATATAGTTATGAAATACAATAGTAGTTGGGTATCAAACAAAACAAATTAAAAACCAAAAATCGTGATATGGAGTGGTTGCATGCAGTATGAACGAGTTCCAAACTGTAAAGCTAACAACAGAATTGTTTTTTACCTAACGGTGTTAAATGAGGGGAGTGATATGGACCGGCAGCTTACCCCAGGCATGATATGTTCCTCGACATCTTTAAAGATGGCGTCCCACGGCTCCGGTTGCGTGGGCGCCGCGGCGGGCAGCCGCTTGTGCAGGTAGCCTGGCTGCACGCCCGGGTACACGCGCCGGTCGCGGATGTTCTCGAGGTAGTCCGCTATGTAGTCCACCATCTCCTTGGCTGTTTGATAGAAAGATTACAATATTGATATTACTCATCATCATCATCATCATTTCAGCCGAAAGACGTCCACTGCTGAACATAGGCCTCCCCCAAGGGTCGCCATTTAGACTGGACCTTCACCAGGTCATCACTCCACCTTGTCGGAGGCCTACCGACAGCTCGATTGATATTACTACAAAATCAAAATTAAAATCAAAACATTTATTCTACAAATAGGCCTCAAGGGCACTTTTACAAGTCAAAATCTATCTATCTAAAGTATCATTAATTAAATGTAGTGTTACATGTCAAAAATAAGACTAAGAAACTAATAACAATCGAGATTTGTTAGAGATGTATAAGGTCTCTAAGCGTCAAGATAAAATGTAATAAAGTAGGTACACTAATCATAACAAAATATGTTGAGCTATTAACACGTCAGCATGAAAATAATAAAATCTATTAAATAAATATCCTCAGAGATGTATAAGGTCTCTGAGCTAGTTTCTACATGACTCTGATAGTTCATTTCAATTCAGAACTACATTAGAATTACACACACACTGCTCCGGTCATTCCAGTTATGTCAGCGTCGATTTGTTTATTTAGTCTTAATTGCTCAAAAGAAACCTTTAAGTATAAAAGGCGAACTTAATGCCGTATGGCATTCTCTACCAGTCAACCTTAAGGCGAAGCAGAAACAATTGTTGGCGGTGCAAGTAACAACTAAAGAAACTCAAAATTAATTACATTTAGTTCTTTTAACATACGAGTACAGTAATCAGAAAGTTTAAAAGTAAGTTAAAAATATACTTATTAAAAAAATTCTATTACAGTATGGAGGAATTTTTAGGCTAAGGAATGTGGTTAACAATTAATATTAATTTATAGTTAATTTGCCTTTGACATTATCTTATTAGCATAGTTTTTGTTGATATTATAGGATCACAAGCGGTATAAAATACAGCTAAAATAGTTTTTAAGATTTTAATTGTCTCGAACACAGTTTACTGTCAATTACATTTGACAGCTTCTCAATTATAATCTTTCTCTTTCAACTTGACACCGCTGTGGTATGCACGCTTATTGTATTCCCTAATTTAATCTATATTAATCCATCTTAATACTGTGCTGGATCTTGCATTAGTTTAATGAATAAACTTGAGTGCATTATCAGAAGAACCATTCCATTTTTATTTCTCGCCGATCATCCATCGTGAGGCATTCCACTGCGACACCACTCCTGCTAACAGGTTAACGTGCCCAGGTAAAGAAGCCGCCATTCAAGTTCATATCTAGAAAAGATAAGCGGCTTGCATATGTCTGACGATGAGGGGCGCCGCGAGCCAGAAAATGTTGGATCCCGATCTGGTACGATGCCCGTGACCGCGTCACCGCAACCCGGACCGTCATTTGGTCATGGAAGTTCTGCGGCTGGCGGTTACCACCACGTGGAGAAATTGTGTGGTCACCAAAACTACAACACGTGGAAATTCACAATGAGAAACGTGCTTATTATAGATGGATTATGGAAGTGTGTCTTGGGTGAGGACTCTGACCCCACGCGCGATGAGCGTGCGCTCGCGCGCATCTGCCTGTCCGTTGCGTCGACGTGCCACCAGTATGTTCAAAATGCTAAATCCAGCAAAGAAGCATGGTCTAATTTAGTAAAAGTGTTTGAAGACTCCGGTTTAGCTAGAAAAGTTCTGTTGTTAAGAAAGCTACATAGAATAGAGTTAACCTCTTTTACTACAATGACGGAATACATACAGGAAACTATGGCATTGGTGCAGCAGTTGGCGGATATTAAGAAAATCATCGACGATGGTGAGGTCGCTGAGATTCTCCTCTCCGGA
Source organism: Epiblema foenella (assembly GCA_963556455.1). Lineage (NCBI taxonomy): Eukaryota > Metazoa > Arthropoda > Insecta > Lepidoptera > Tortricidae > Epiblema > Epiblema foenella. Next base: position 9,551,277 of record OY747120.1, on the reverse strand, counting down.
CTACCGAAGGACTATGAAACCTTAGTGACAAATCTGGAAACTATAAGTATGACAGCGACACTGAGCAGTGAGATTGTCAGGACCCGCCTTCTCCAAGAAGAAGCAAGAAGAACGGATGTTTCTGCTAATGATGGAGCGGCTTTCCTGTCCAAGCCTTCACCCGCCAACGTTAGACGCTGCAGCTTCTGTGGCAAACTCGGACATTTGAAGAAGTCATGCTTCAAGCTGAAGAGGAAGAAGAAAGAGGAACAAGCAGCTTCGAAAGGCCTGCTTGCTTCCGCCTTCACAGCGAGTACGGACAGTGATTTCTTAATAGATTCCGGGTGCAGCCAAACTATGCTAAGGAGCAGCGACTATTTCTCGGAAGTGAAACCGACCAGAACTGAAGTGTTAATAGCTAATAACAGTAAACTCAAATGCATTGGATCTGGAAATGTGAAACTACAACATTATGATACAAATAACACTTTAAAATTGAACAATGTACTGTTGGTTCCAGATCTTTCTGTCAATTTACTCTCGGTAAGTGGTCTTGTTTCACAGGGTTATAGCTTAGTATTCTCAAAAGAGGGGTGTCAAGTTTTCGATGATGCCGATTCAATTATAATTAATGGCAAGCCAATTTATAAAGTTAAAAGTCAAAATGGGATTTATCGACTGTCCCTTAATGCTTCTCCTGTGGGGCACTCTTCTTCTCTCTTGCATAGGCAACAGGCGCAGAGTGCTAAACCAATTGAGATGTCAGCTTCACACTGGCATAGGATTTTGGCCCATTTAGGTACGTCTGGAATGTTATCTTTAAGAAATGGGATGGCATGCGGTGTATGTTTTCAGGATTCGGGATTGGAGCAGCTGAAGGACTGTGCAATTTGCCTCAAAGGAAAGATGGCTAGCAAGCCATTTCCTTCAGCTACTACGCACCGAGCCAGTCAAGCACTGCAGCTCATCCATTCAGATGTTCTCGGACCTCTACCAGTGGAGAGTTGGGGCGGCGCACGCTATGTGGTGACCTATACAGATGACCACACGCGGATGACCCATGCGTACACTCTAAAGAAGAAAAATGAGGTACTTATGACTTTTATAAATTATAAAAACTTAGTTGAGAAACAGTATGGGCTGCCAATAAAAACTTTTCGTTCTGATGGGGGTGGAGAATTCTGCAGCCAAGCTTTTGGTGAATATCTCAATAAACACGGGATTGTTCACCAGACTACTGTACCTTATAGTGCTCAGCAAAACGGTACCGCTGAGCGTTTGAATCGCATTTTGTTGGACAAAGTAAGATGTATGCTTTTTGAGTCAGGTCTAGATAACCGTTTCTGGGCTGAGGCTCTGATGACGGCTGTCTTCCTAAAAAATAGATCGCCTACATCAGCTCTCTCTGGCCATACTCCATTAGAGAAGTTGACTGGATCGAAACCTGATCTCAGTCACTTGCATACTTTTGGGTGTATTGCATATGCTTTATTGCCCAGACATAAGCGAACGAAGTTGGATCCTAAATGTAAAATGTACATTTTCGTGGGATATAGTGAGACTTCTAAAGGTTACAGGCTGGCAGACCCACTTAACCCCAGAAAAGTTATTATATGTAGAAATGTTGCATTCATTGAAAATAAATTTTATACCAAAGATATAGATAAGTCGAATTTTATTACTAGTGATTTAGATAATGATTTTATTTATTATGAATTTTTAGATAATGATGAATCCAATTTTAATTCATGTGATAGATCAATCAATTCTAGTCAAATTAGTTCTAATAACGATAAAGACTCTAGTCAATCTATATCTGAGCAACAAAATGTAATCAGTTCGCCTTTGCTTTCAGGAGGTGATGAGTACTACTGCACTGGGAGTGAGCACGATGACTACGAGTCGTCCTCTGACGTTGAGTCGCCGCTGCGAAGCGTGACGTCGTCTGACGTCGAGCCGCCGCTGCGAAGCGTGACGTCGTCTGACGTCGAGCCGCCGCTGCGAAGCGTGACGTCGTCTGACGTCGAGCTGCCGCTGCGGGGCGTGGCGTCGTCTGACGTCGAGCCACCGCCACAATGCGTGACGTCACCGTCGAGGGGGGTGACAAATCCAGGGGAAGAAACAGCACCTGTTCCTGAGTCGGCAGTGTCTTCACGCCGACCCGTTCGTACTACTCGCAATAAATTGCCTAATAGGTATGAAGATTATGATCTCAATTTCTCCCTCCTAACGCATGATGGCACTGGGTTGCATGCGGATCCTTTAACATATAAGGAAGCCATCTCTAGCTCTGACTGTCTACATTGGCAGACAGCTATGCAAAGTGAATATGATTCGCTTATTGCCAACAAGGTATGGAAGTTAGTCGACCGCCCTAAAAATGAAAATGTCATAAAATATAAATGGGTATTTAAACGAAAATTTGATGCCTCTGGTAAATTTGAAAAATATAAAGCTAGATTGGTTGCCAGGGGTTTTACACAAGTATTGGGGGTTGATTATAATGATACTTTCTCTCCTGTTGTTAGGCACAGTACTTTAAGGATATTATTTTCATTAGCCGCTGAGCTAGATTTAAATATTAATCATGTAGATGTTGCTACGGCATTTTTGCACGGTGAACTAAAAGAAATCATATACATGGAGCAGCCTCCAGGTTTTAGTAATGGTAATGAAAATAATGTCTGTCTATTGTTAAAGGGTATATACGGCCTTAAGCAGGCTAGCAGGATATGGAACTTAACAGTACATGATTTGTTATGTAAAAATGGTTTTAAGCAAAGTGATTGTGAACCATGTGTTTATACTAAAATATCAGGGAAATCAATGACTATTCTAGCGCTGTACGTCGATGATTTCTACATTTTCAGTAATAATAATAATGATAATAAAGAAATATTGTCTTTGCTTGAAACTCATTTCAATGTCAAAAACCTAGGAACGCTTACCAGCTGCTTAGGTTTAAATATATGTATAAACAGAACTGAGCATTTTATAAAAGTTGACCAGTCTGATTATATTAAGAAATTGTTATTAAAGTTTGGCATGCAAAATTGCAAACCAGCCTCGACGCCTATGGCTACGAATTGTAAATTATCAAAGGCTGATGTGTGTCTAGACGATGATACTTATAGATATAGAGAACTGTTAGGGTGTCTTATGTATCTAAGTGTGTGTACTAGACCGGATATCGCTTTTTCTTGTAGCCAGTTGAGCCAATTTTCCCACGCGTATGACAAGTCACATTGGCAGGCAGCTAAACGAGTTCTAAGGTACTTAGCGGGGACACTAAATTATAGTCTATACTTTTATAGGTCCGGTAATTTAGATTTAACTGCTTTTTCAGACGCCGACTGGGCTAATTGTACTGTCGATCGTAAGTCTTATACGGGTTTCGTGGTTAAGCTTGGTGACAACATTATAAATTGGGAATCGCGCAAACAGAGATGTATAGCTCTTAGTACAGCCGAGGCTGAGTACCTTTCTATCGGAGATGTTTGTAAAGATCTTTGCTTCATTAAAAATTTCCTGTCAGAGATTTTAAATGTCAGTTTTGCTATTACATTGTATAATGATAACCAAAGTGCGCATAGAATTGTAGAGTCAAAAGAATTTTGTCATAAACGCACTAAACATATCGATTTACGTTATCATTTTGTCAAAGATCTAGTACAGAAAGGTTTTCTAACTCTTAAGTATATGCCAACTGATGAGATGATAGCTGACGTGCTCACTAAGTCTCTAAGTGCTGAAAAACATAAGAAGTTTGTTAATAAATTGTGTTTAAAATAACTTGTATGTTCGAACGTTTTAATATGTAAGCATGTAGAGACTGTAATTTTATTTTTATAACTCGAGTTAAGCATGTAGAGCACATAGAGCATGTAGAGCAGTATTTTATCTTGTGTTTAGCTTGTTATCCTAAGGGGAAGTGTTGATATTATAGGATCACAAGCGGTATAAAATACAGCTAAAATAGTTTTTAAGATTTTAATTGTCTCGAACACAGTTTACTGTCAATTACATTTGACAGCTTCTCAATTATAATCTTTCTCTTTCAACTTGACACCGCTGTGGTATGCACGCTTATTGTATTCCCTAATTTAATCTATATTAATCCATCTTAATACTGTGCTGGATCTTGCATTAGTTTAATGAATAAACTTGAGTGCATTATCAGAAGAACCATTCCATTTTTATTTCTCGCCGATCATCCATCGTGAGGCATTCCACTGCGACACCACTCCTGCTAACAGTTTTATAGTTAGATTCCTTTTGGCATTATCTTTGTTAAATTATTATATTCACAAACACAAGACCTAATACTAGATAAAATAAGAATTAATTAAGTAAGTAATTTGTATCTAATGTTCAAACACAATGTATTATTGTTTATGAATAAATGAATTGAATTGAACATTCATTAACGTAACTACAACCAGAATTATGATATTCCATCTTAAAAGGCCTTAATAAGTTTTAAAATGTTTTGATTTCAAATTATGACAAAATTATTGATAATACCAATAAAGTTATTAAAGGCTATTTAGTTTTAGATAACAGCCATTTTTTGATTTATGCATGCAAATACTTTATTGTACACAAGACAAGTAAAATAAATTGATTGATTTTATTGTGTAGTAGAATTTAAGCAAAAAAAAAACAAGTTTTTATCTTGAAAATGGTCTATTTGGAGAGATGTTTGAAACGATATTTCTTAATGAAAAATACAAAAAATCCATTTAAAGTTTATGACATACGGTCGCAATAGTCCTGTTCTAGATAGTAACATCGAGGAAATGTCAAGATGCGTGTAAATTCAAACAGAAAATGGCGTAAATAGATGAGCGTTTTTTAACTGATAAGGACCCTTAATGAGCTTCTAAATTATTGCTATACATTTTCTTAAATTATATTATCACTTAAGTATTTTTGAACTGAGTAGTAAGCTTTAGTCAGTAATTCAAGTAATATTCTTTTGAAAAGTGCCAGATTATTAGTCTCTCGTATAGATTTTGAAAGCTTATTGTACACCTTGCGCGCCATATGCTTTTTAAGAGTATCAGCCATTTTATATAATTTCGTATTAATTTTCCTTCGTTGTCTTTCACTATTAAAATTTGGAAACTGGTTTATATTACTTTTTACATACACAGATACTTCATGAATATTATAAACGTGAAAGTTTGTGCGGATGGATGTACGTTCCGCTTAATCTCAAAAACTACTGAACTGATCTCTATGAACCTTTCCACTTTCCAGTATTGTAGCTTAGACATCAGAATAGGACATAGGCTACCTTTTATCCGCGGGTAACACGGCAGGGCGCTGCTAGTACTCCATAAATATATAAACAGGGTAAAGTGAGTATTTTAGGTCACCAATATGTATTCTAAGATGAACTTCCATTGCCTTTTATTCAGAATATAAATAATTAGAATATAGAACAAAAACAAAACAAGATCTTACTAACTACCTAAACCTAACCTAAACTAAAGGCCTAAACTGTATGGACATGGGTCGCCCAAGTCGCTGCCACTGGGCAGAGTTCCCATAAGGCTGGCCGCGTTGCCTCGCTGAATGGCAATGCCAATACGCTGCGCGAGGAACGAGCCAGCCCTGCGGTCACCTGAGGACCGGATAAGCAAATAACTTAATCTTTTGAAAAGTTTAATTGCATCCGGTCCCCACGGACCCAGAGTCTCCACAGCAAACGCCGCAAATATGTACTTCCATTGATATAAGATCCAAAAACGTATACATATTTATGCCCTAACTGTACGTGTAAAGTTTTATTTCAAACGTGCCTCTTTCAAAAGAACTCTTTTAAACCCTAAAAGAAATAAAGACCACATTTACAGCGCAACAAGTGACTATGTGCTTCCTTTCAATCTTTTGAAGTATCCGCGCTTGAACAGCTCAAGTTGAACAAAGATTGGAATGGCTTTTTCCTAACGGGGTCGCATGTGCGAATTGTAATTAAACTGAGACTAAAGATTTTATTTCTATTTCATTTATAAAGGGCTAGAAGTAAGATGTCTCCGGGTAATTTCGAGTGTCGGGTAATTCCGAAAATAAATTCCAGTCTAACTGAGTGATTTTATTCTCATCATCATCACCATCAAAAAGCAACATATGTTAATTATTTTGTTGATGTTTGGTAGTACAATAAAATCACTTAGACAGGACACACAACACACACATGCTGAGGTTCGCTCCTTTTTAGCATCATAACTTTAAATCTTTATTTCTACATGTAAACATATCAATTTGTGCCTATTTAAGGTTTATTGTAAGGCTTGTAATGTTTTATTGCATTGTAAACACTTATCAATTTGGTGTTAAATTTTTTTTCTATGTCTATGTCTATGTCTATGAATCTGTTATTTTCGGAATTACTCGACATTCGGAATTACCGGAAGACACCATACCTACATATTCACATCCACATTTGAAAAACCTAACAACTTGAAATTTTATTGATAATACTAATCGTTCATCATAATTCAGTTTCGATTTGTTCAATAAAGTGTTTACTATTTATTTATTTTAGGAGAAACAAACAGAAGTAAATGTACAAAAGGAAACATGTAAGTACCAGTACTTAGTTGCTAAACATGTTACCCCCTTGACAGTTCCCACTGAGACATAAATATTAAGTAGGTATAGGTACACTACGCTACACTTAACCTAGCTCCACATACAGCTTTAGATTTGGCCGATAAAGTTCTGATGCTAACATTTTTGCCACTTGATAATGAAATTGTTTTTTCACCTCACTAGCTCGGAAAGCCCTTTTTTATTATTTAAAAACAGATAGCAAAACTGCATTTTATCCACAAGAGTGCAAAGAATATTTGAAATCCGAACGCGCTATTTGTAACTTTTTTAAACATAATAACATGTAAAGGCCAGTCCAAACAGTCCAGCAACAATAATTTTATATTGTGCTGTTGTGTTAAAAAACTAGTACCTACGCCAAATCTCGGGATTAGGTAGTGGACAACTTATATTTAGGACGTTGACAACGTTAGGACGAGGAGGAGGAAAAAAAATCCTCGCTCTAGTGAGGTGAAAAGATTTGTGTTATACACGGCTGCAAAGTTATTTTACGTCTCGTGTGTTGCAACACTCGCTACGCTCAGGATTCTATTTTTGAACCACTCGCTTCGCTCAGGATTCTATTTTCGAACCACCATAGTATCCATTCGCTAGCTCGTGGTTCAATCCTAGAATCCATTCGCTAGCTCGTGTTTCAATTCCACACTCGCGGTTAAAATACAACTTTGCACCCTTGTATAACAAATAACTATTTATTCATATTAAACATATCAACCGAAACAAAGCACAATTTTATACATGTTGCACAAACGGCACTACTACTGGTTTTCAGAAAGAAAGAAAGAAACATTTATTCGTGACAAACACATGACAATTACAAGAAAAGACGTAACGAAATTCGCCACGAAACAGCAGTTTGCATTGGCAGTTTTAGACGGTTTGGTCTTCTCGTAAATTATTGTTTATTCGAATAAACTATTATTCTGATTCCGATCATGAAGGCTAGTCAAGGAGCAGCGTAGGTATGACAACAAGTTCCACAGATAACACAAATAGGAAACACTAAATCTTAATACTACATTTAATCTAGGATATCAGTAGCAACCTAATGATTTACGTGTCTATTGTTGGACTCTTCAACCTCTACCTATCGCCAATAAACAGATTCAGATTTATTTATTTCATAGATGAAATGTAAAAGTTGCCGGGCAAATGATTCAGTTAGCAATTCAATTATTGTCTCCTAGACGTAGTGTTACGACCAACCTGTCGAAGGGACTCGTCTGAAAATCAGCGCAAGGCCTAAAGCCCTGCATATGCTGAGACGAGCACCCATTGCCCAACCTAATACAAATAAATATGCATTTTAAGTGTCTATTTTAAGTTATGTTACAAGAGATCCTTTGTACTGTACACATTTTGTTTCTTTTTTGGCAGTAAATCATTTTGAATTTGAATTATAATAAATATACAGGAGCACATTTATAGATTCGGTAACATTAATAATGGTAACAACAGGCGGTCTTATCGCTTTAAAGCGATCTCTTCCAGACAACCAATCAATCATGTTTTTTTGTTTTGTTTGTCTTCTATGTATGTACATATATCTTGTACTTGTTATCACCAATAAACATTTGAATTTAAATGTAGATAATAAGTTTGGAAACATTCAATAGAGAAGATTCTACATGATACTAACTGAATAAATTTGAATTTGAATTTGAGATGTAAATTAGGTTTAGGTAATTAGGTATTGTATTGTATTGTACAATATAAATTTGCATTAATGTCAAAAGTCAATACCATCAATATCGACATCAATATCGTGTATCGGGTCCACATTTGTAACTGTATCAATCCGAGATCAGCATAAACACGCCGTAAAACAGGGACATTCAATATAGCAAATCCTGTTCAGTCGTTTTATGGATGAAATGTCGTTTTATTTAGAACGTTCAGCGACATATTGCACTGTAAGACGAATAGTTACTGATATATCAATTTTCTCAAACATGCATTGAAATATTGACGGTATATTCGTTATAACAGGCTGCGAAGTATCATGTTTCGGGTGCGACGCAACGAGTGGCCGATAAATATTTATTTATTTTAAACTTTATTGCAGAAAAAGAGTATAAGTACAAAGGGCAGACTTAATGAAATGAAATGAAATCATTTATTCTTCAATTTAGGCTTGTTACATGCACTTATGAATGTCAAAAAACTACCACCGGTTCATAAAATAAACCTCTGCCTCGAGAAGAACCGGCGTAAGAAACACGACGAGGTGTCATTTTTTCAAAACAATATACAATGTATATCAAAAAAACAGTATCATAATACTACAGAATTCAAATGCTACAATATAAACATGAATGCCATGAGGCATTCTCTACCAGTCGACCATAGGACCAAACAGACACTTGCAAATGTGGGTGCAATGAGAAAATAATTCATGAAAGTTAAATGATTTCAAAAGAAGAAACAAAAATTATGAATTTCAAGCAAAGAGTTGACAGATTACCCAATCTCACTGTGACATATAAAGAACACCATATTGATGAAACCGACATTACAAAATTTTTAGGATTAAGTTTAGATAATAAGTTGACATGGAAAGATCAGATTGACATTATATGTAAAAAACTTAACAAATTTTCTTATGCACTGTATAATCTTAGTAAAATAGTAAGTCAGCCAGCTGTACTAACCGCCTATCACGCGTATGTGACCTCGACCTTGAGATACGGCATCATGTTTTGGGGCAATTCCACAGACAGAGAGATGGCTTTCAGAGCACAGAAAAGATGTTTACGAGCATTATGTAAAATACCGCCAACAGAATCATGTAAAACGCATTTCATTAGACATAACATACTTACACTGCCATGCCTTTACATTTTTGAAACTGTAGTTTATGTTAAAAACAACTTGCATCAATTTTCGTTTTTTAATAGTGCTCGCCGATGTGATAATATATATATAAAATCAATAAAAACAGCATTTTTGGCAAAAAGCATTTTTGGAATGGCGCCTAAAATATATAACAAATTACCGAAGAATCTATCCAAAATACAAGATTTGGTAGATTTCAAAAAAAGGAAGTATAGACTTTTAGTCGGAAAAGCGTACTATTCACTGAAGGAATACTTTACGGATTTTGAATTGTAGGTGTATCGTGACGCATTCTTTACACTCATTAATTGCTATTTTTTTTAAACAATTCTGTATGCATGCTCCATCCTGACATAAAATATTTGTATGCCTAAATGGCAAAACATAGTGATACCTAATTTAAGTTTATTTTTACCAGCCTTATACCTATGTTTACAAATAAATGATTTTGACTTTTGACTTTTGACTTTTGAAACATATTGCATAATGGAATTTCATACAACATTGAAGGCCTAGGCCGGCAAGGTGATCGTCTTTTGTGTGTTTTGGGTTGCGAGCCCGCCGCCACGTCCCGGAAACAAAAGACGACGCAGGCCGTCGGCTGCTGCAATGTGTGTTTTTATTATAGAATTTAATTTCAAGTTTTCATATAATTTCAAAAATTCATTGCATTTTTTGGGAAAAGCGCTATACAAGCTTCGGCGCGAACAGGGATTGACGGCCGAGTAGTTATAGATGGCCGAACGAACGAGGCCATTTAGATATACGAGGCCGACAATCCCCTATTTGGCGCAGTAATGTACTATTTCGTATGACACTGACATATGTTCTTATTCCATGGGATATTCTACTTTAACATGAATGTAATAGTTTCTATTACATACATACATACACATGGTCTAAAAATAGTTAGTAATATAAACTGTATTACATTAGCGATAAAGTAAACTTTCCAATAGAAATAATAAAATAATAGAATGTCATCTTTCAAATAGTTCTTATATACATCGACAAATGCGGACCTTTTTCGTATAGTCCCTATTCGTCCCAATACCGCCGCATACCGGGTAAAGTCAGTTGAAAGGCCTATCTGAGTTTCTTACTGGATGCTTCTCAGCTAGGCTAGGTTTAGTGAACGAGCGTCGAAACTCCCAGTAGCTTCATTCCACTCAAACCTCAGATTCGGTTGAAGCCGCTCAACCAATCTCAATGGAGTGCAAAGTAGTAAATAAATAAATAAAATAAAAATAAATATTAGAGGACTATCTTACACAAATCGAACTATCCCCACAGTAAGCTCAAGAAGGCTTGTGTTATGGGTACTAGACGACGATATATTTAATAGATATAAATACTTAAATACCTAGAAAACATCCAAGACTTAGAAACAAATATTCATGCTCATCAGACAAATATTTGCCCTGACCGTGACCGGGATTCGAACCCAGGACCGTCAGCTTCACAGGCAGGTAGCAGGTAGGCAGGCAGTTGCAGTATTGCTGTGTTTAAACCGCCCGCGTGGTCGTGTCGGAGGTTTCCCCCGGATTCTCCTCAGGCCACTCTCTATGGCTTTACAGTACCTTTACAATGAACATGACCGTACTCGCTAGCGACTGTGTAAAAAATTGTATGGGCAAAAGTACAGCGTCTCTGGCGGTTACACAACAGAACTAAGAATCGGCATACTAAATCGTTTACGCAGTCGCTAGCGAGTACGGTCATTCAAAGTCATGGCACTGGGCTTGGCTACAGTCAGGCTAAGTCAAAAGGTCCTCTTGGTTGAGATTGACACAAATCATGATTAATTAAATGTATTGATATGCTGACCACGTACCAAACATTCTAGTTACCGTATCAATGATTGGACGTTGATATTAGTTATTAGCGTCATTACAACGCGAACTGAAGGTTTACTGGATATAATTAGGAAAATATCGGACCAATTGACGACCGCTTTAGCCTAGTTGGTAGTGACCAGCCTTCGAAGCTGGAGGTCCCGGGTTCGAATCCCGGTCAAGGCATTTATTTGTGTGATGAACACGAATATTTGTTCCTGAGTATTGGATGTTTTCTATGTATTTAAGTATATATTTATCTATATAAGTATGTATATCGTCGCCTAGTACCCATAGTAGCGTTGCTTAGTTTGGGACCAGGTTGATTTGTGTAAGATTGTCCACAAAATATTTATATTTATTTACATATGTCAAATACATACATATGTCTACTTGGTGAAATAGGGGCCTGGAGGAAGTTTTCTCGTCAAATAAACGAATCTTTAAGGGTCCATATCTTCACTTTTATGCAATTTTTCCAATAAATCCTAGTACAAGATTTCAAGCTTACATGCTCATTTACATTAGAATTACGATTTGAAACGGGATATTTACCATGTATATTTGTATTAATACAAAAAAATACAAATATACATGGTAAATATCCCGTTTCAAATCGTAATTCTAATATAAATCCTAGTATTTAATGATATCTACAAATCCAAAAATCATGCAAATCGGTTCGGGATTCAGAGATAGAAAACGTTCCCACTTTTTGTATGAAATTTTTTTCCTACACAATCCTCTTAACCCTTTATCTTTAAAAAAAAACCTTTATCTGCCATCGTCTGATATATCAGACAAAGTGACAAAAAATTAAAGTTGTGACAAAGTTGAAAAATTCGAGATACTTTTATGACATTTGGCGATTAAATGGGTAAAGATTATTCATAAAACTTAACAAACCTCTGCTAACTAAAATGTTCTTTGTCCCTTTCTCACAAACGTAAATGTCAAAGTGACAAATAAAGACTTTAGCGGCTAGTTAACTAATGTCAAAGTGACAAATAAGGATAAACGAACTTTAGCGGCTAGTTAACTAATATAGGTTTGATAGCAGTGTTGCCAGGGCCCTTGGGACGAAAATTACGTTTCGTTTCTTGAAAAGTTACCTTTTTGATGCAAAAGTTACATTTTTTATATTTTTCGTAATTACTTATCAAAACGTTCGATTTTAAGAAATGAGTAGCCACATACAGCTACAATTTGGCGAATTCGGTCACAGAATTACGCCGAGCTGTATTTCAAATGTCATACATAGTTGCAACAAACGGACAGAGAGTCGTACCATGTAGGTTCTTTTATCACCTTTTCTGTATGGAAACCTATATTTTTGTCTCGCTTCGTCCCGGTTAGATACTACTGACCTTTCTTTTTAAATAGATTTTCATTACTCTCAAAAGTTACGAAACTTTCCTTTACAACGGAAGTCACTTACATGTTACGTGAGCCGATCAAAAGTTACGAAAAATTTAAGAAATGTAACCATCTGGCAATACTGTTTGATAGACGTTTATGAATAAGGGGGTAAAGCTTTTTGGCCAACAGTGGACAACATAAATAGGCCAAATAGGCCTAAAAACCACTCACCCTTCACTCTAAACTCGGCGTGCTCCATTTTAGGCTAACAGCGTCTGCGCAGCAAATCTGTAACAAACAAATTGTTGATATATAATCGACTTCAAAAAAAGGAAGACGGAAGCATATTCCGATTTTAATAGATAGTTTGGCCGTAGAGTAGGGATGTTTGGCCAGTGATCAAACTCAAAATCAAACTCAAACATTTATTCTGCAAATAGGCCACAAGGGCACTTTTACATGTCAAAATATTAAATTACAATTTAAGAAAGTCTGACTATAATAAGTAATACATTTTTCATGTCAAAATATTAATTTACAGTTCAAGAAGGAATAATAATTTCGAGTTTACAATTATAACAAAATTAATGTCATACAGTGAAGATAAACTTGCAAAGTTATCTATTACATCATGATCGTCCCGCACAAGTAATCTAACACAGAAATATTTTGTCCTAAATATCTTCAAAGCAAATATATATATGTTTTCTATTGTAGCATTGTAATTCTGTGGTATTATGATACTGTTATTTTATATACATTGTATATTGTTAGAAGTTTTAAACTTAGTTAAAGAGAAGAGGACTTTATTGAAGATAATAGGAGACAGAAAATTTGTTAAAATGAGCGCGGTCTCGCCAACAAACTGTCTTGTCAGTTTGGCGAGTAAAATTGAAACTGGAAACGTTATGTACCTTTTTGAAAAATAAATAAAAAAAAAGAAGAGGAAAAATGATAGGACATCTCATACGCCACGACGAATGGATCAGAACAATAATAGAAGGAAAGATAGAGGGAAAAAGGAAAAGGGGAAGACCTAGAACGACGTACATGGAGCAAATAAAACATACAATAAATGCTACGTCATACAAAGAAGTGAAGGACAAAGCTGAATGTAGAGTAAGCTGGCAATTACTCCACCGACAAGAGCCAAGCTCTTAAATATTATGATGATTGTTTTGAAAAAATGACACCTCGCCGAGTTTCTTACGCCGGTTCTTCTCGAGGCAGAGGTTTATTTTATGTACCGGTGGTAGTTTGTTTGACATTCATAGGTGCATATAATAAACTCAAACTCAAACTCAAAATATTCTTTATTCAAATAGGCAACAAGCACTTTTGAATCGTCAGTTATATATTACATAAATTGAATCAAATTATTCAGAGCAATTTATTGATGCATATGAAATTTTTAAAAAGACATGAATTACTATAATGTACGTCAAAAGAGAGTATAATAAATAATACTTAAATTCACAAAAAGATCGTCAATATGTAAAATAAAAACCTAAAAAATTGTATAATCTAGACAGTTTCTAGAATAAAATCTGAACGCCTAAATTGAAGAATAAATAATTTCATTTCATTTCATTTCAGTATTTTCGGTAACAAATCGAGCATATGAATCGAGCAACTGGAACTGATGAAGAAGATCACGGATGGGATTCGAATAAGGTAGTGAAGCGACAATGATGAAGTCAATTTAAATGGTCCTTGGGCGCTACCGCGAACAGCAAACGAAGTTTTCCCTCTCTGTCGCACTTGCAAGTTTGCATATAAGTGAGACAGAGAGGGAAAACTTCGTTTGTGGTTCGCGGTAGCCCCCCTGGGGTAACTTTTGTTTTTCTGTTTAGAGTCTCGCTAATGAAAGCTGAGACTAGAAAAGAGCGGGAATTTTAAAAAATCCACGTGTTGCAACACTGTGTATAATGTGACAAAACAATATGATACTTGGGCAATAAAATAAAATGTTCGCACTACATAGTTCAGTACATACTGTGTTATAACATTACTACCAAAACGCTGATTTATGATTTATTTATAGATTTATATACAGATTCTTACTACCACAAATGAAAAATGTTTACGGCATGAGGACCAATCTATATTTGCTTCCTAAAATTATAAATAGCCTCCCAACACACATACAAGATTCATACCTATCCAATCTTAGATTACTTAAAGATGTTAACAAATATTTTATGTCATGTAATAATTATGACTACGCTTTGTTATAAGTACTTTCTTGTTGTTTACCAATGAACTGAATGTAATGTAAGTCTTAGTCCGAACTCTAGCTGTAAATAAGCCATTCATGGCTTTAGCAGTTAAGCAATTTCAAACTCTGCGCTAAATTATTTGGAACATTAATAATAAAATAATAAAATATTTAAATATTCCGAGTCTGTTATTAAAGTAGCAATTCATGAGGAATAATGTATTATGATAAGATTTGCTGCATCCTGTTTCTGACCCGTAAAGGATCAAGCAATGTTTGTCTCCATTGACACGGCAATTAAGTGACGTTTGACACATTTGACGTAGATATTATAGTTGCCATTTAAAAAGTTTTAAATCAATCTCAGTCTCAGCTTTCATTAGCCAGATTTAGAGGGACTACTCCGAACGTAGATATAGCTCAAAATATTTTATTATGATTAGTGTACCTACTTTATTACCTTTTATCTTGACGCTTACAGACCTTATACATCTCTAACAAATCTCGATTGTTATTAGTTTCTTAGTCTTATTTTTGACATGTAACACTACATTTCATTAATGATAATTTGATTATTGTATTATTTTTATTTGATGTACTTAAATAGATTTTGACTTGTAAAAGTGCCCTTGAGACCTATTTGCAGAATAAATGTTTTGATTTTGATTTTGTCGAAATCCGAACTTCGTACCGTGCCGTCCCTTTCACTCTCGTGTTATTCACTCTTTGAGTGAGAGGGACGGCACGATACTAAGTTCGGATTTTGAAGTTCGGAGTAGGAGCTCTGAGGGGCTACCGCGAACCACAAACGAAGTTTTCCCTCTCCATCTCACTTATATGCAAACTTGCAAGTGCGACAGAGAGGGAAAACTACGTTTGCTGTTCGCGGTAGCGCCCCTCGTGTTTTCTTCATCGTCAGATTCTAGTGGCAAAATGCCAAATGCCAGGGTTAAAAAATGAAGGTCCTGTGGCGCTACCGCAAACAGCAAACGAAGTTTTCCCTCTCTGTCTCACTTATATGCAAACTTGCAAGTGCGACAGAGAGGGAAAACCTCGTTTGCTGTTCGCGATAGCGCCCCTGTTTTCTTCATCGTCAGATTCTAGTGGAAAAATGCCAGATGCCAGGGTTAAAAAATGAAGGTCCTGTGCTGCTACCGCGAACAACAAACGAAGTTTTCCCTCTCTGTCGCACTTGCAAGTTTGCACATACGTGCGACAGAGCACTCCTGACAGCGCCCTATATAGCTGATTTGACCTGTCGCAAGTATATTGAAGAATTCGGTCTCTGTCGGCTTTAATCCGACGGCGAAGCCGTGCGAGTGCAATATCGATGAGCCACGAGCGGGACTAGTGTTACATAAGTACACATGTATCGTAACTAGTGACCGACACATTATACCAGAAGAATCGTCAGGCCAGTGCCTTTACCATGAGTTTGCATGACCGTACTCGCAAGCGACTGGGTCATACTTAGTTGAAAAAACAAAAGTCGTCCCTCCTGTGGTCAATAGTTAACGGCTTATGTGCGCGTTAGCTATGTTTTTATTACAGGAATTTATAGAAACGGAGACACTGTTTATGCGAGTTACTGGTCCAATCCAAATTTAAGCTTTGTAGCCCTTAACTTTTGGTATGTCCACAGAAAAGACGCGAGCCTAAATCCGCGTATGACCCGACTGCGTAAACCAGTGCATCCTCAAATCTTATAAAGGGTCGGCAACGTGAACGTGACTCCTTTGGAGTTGCGGGCGTCTATAGGCTGCGGTGATCGCTTACCATCTGGTGGACCGTACGCTTGTTTGCCACCGGCGTTGTATTTAGTATGCCGATTCTTAGTTCTATTGCGTAACCGCCAGAGGCGCTGTACTTTTTCCCATACAAATTTTTACGCAGTCTGGTACTGGGCCACTACCGCGAACGGCATTCGAAATTTTCCTTCGCTGTCGCACTTGCAAGTTTGCACATAAGTGCGACAGAGAGGGAAAACTTCTTTTGTTCGAGGTAGCACTCTGATTCTGTCGCTCTTGCCACTTCGGCTAACCTCGGTTCTAGCACACCACTATGCACTATGGTGTCCATGATACCCTATCGCGATAAGAACAAATAACACAAATCCGTTAGTTAGGAAGGCTGTCGACTACGTTCCCATCCGTCCCCCCTCTGTCGTTACTCGGCGATCACTGATTAGGGGCCGCACGGTCCGGCGTCCTAGGCACACACTTACGGACCCGCGGGGCAATCACGTAACTTTTGTACTACCGTTAGGTAGATTTTAATGTCAAATTTTAATTGTCATCTCATACATTTATGCCTCAAAGTTGACAGTAAAATCTATCTACCGTTAGTACATAAAGTTACGTGGCGTTTCATTCATGGCATTCCCGCCGGCGGGGACGTCCACCGCGCGATCGCGACAACAATGACACATATAGTCCCTATTCGTCCCGGTACCGCCGCACACCGGGTAGAGCCAGTCCGACCCAGGTCGGGCCTAGCTGAGTTTCTTCTTCTCAGCTAGGCTAGGTTTAGTGAACCAGCGACAAAACTCCCAGTAGCTCGATTCCACTCGCACCTCAGATTCGGTTGAAACCGCTCAACCAATCTCACTGGAGCGCAAACTCTTAGAGTATTCCAGTGTTCCAAACCACACGCGTGGTCGTGTCGGAGGTTTTCCCCTGGATTTTCCCCAGGCTACTCTCCAACCGCGCACTCCTATCGCTTTATTGGGCCCGGCCTATAAAGCCACAGTCAGGTTAAAAAAAAAACTGGAATACTATATAAGAGTTTGCGCTCCGGTGAGATTGTTTGAGCGGTTTCAACCGAGTCTGAGGTGTGAGTGGACCGAGCTACTGGGAGTTTTGTCGCTGATTCACTAAACCTAGCCTAGCTGAGAAGAGTCGAGCAATAAGCTCAGCTAGGCCCGACCTGGGACCAACTGACTCTACCCGGTATGCGGCGGTACCGGGACGAATAGGGATAAACCAGTCCAATCCAAAAATTATCTTTGTAGCCCTTAACTTTTGACATGTCCACCGGAAAGATGCGAACCTAAATCTGTATTTGACCCTTAAACAACTAGCAGTTTTTTTTTATTATAGATTAGGGAATTATAAATTACAATCTAGTATAAGTAGTAGATTAAGTAAACTCTATTCTGCTTGAGTTCAACCGTTAGCACAATCATGAGTTACTTTTTCGATTATTTTTTTTGCATGTTTACTCAAGCAGAGTATGGTGGGCCATAAAATTATTGTACCAACCTAATGTACCCATATTCCGCAAAATGAACATTCATTCATTCATTCATTCATTCAATATGGGCTAGAATTAAACCCTAAAGTAACTCATGAATTGAATTTCTCTATTTTCCTTGTGAATTGTATTTGAAGGGTGTATAACGATACTAAGGCGGTATTTTCTATAAAATAAATAGAGGTGGTTTAATAATAGATACAGTTTGATAGATTGTGATGTATGGCTGTTTGTTAACTTTGGCTTTTATTGCGTTGACCCTTCGCTGTTGCTTACCTTTTTATAAAAACTTCAATCATGATACAATTTTCTAGAAAACTTATACATTATGTCCAAAATTTAATATATTCATTGGTTTTTATTAGTTTATAAGCAAATGGAAATGATAAATTTAAATTGTATTAACTAATTTGTGTACAAAAAGTTCATTGTATCATTTACAATACAATACAATACAAATGGACCATTCTACTTTTTCATGTACATAATTTTCAGACACTTTTTTTTAAATGCTGATATTGGAATTGTTAGACCTCACTTCATATTTTTGTATTTTTATTTAAAAAGAGGTTTAATTACAGTATCACTTCCGATAGTTTTGGTAATTAACAAACCACAGGTAATATCCATAAATCGAGTAACTCAGTTGTACTTGGATGTCTCACCATTTGTATGAAAAAATGGTTTTTACTACTGCGTTACCCACCTTTTACAGCAATATGTTAATATTTAAGTATTTTTACCTATATATTCATTTTATTAAGTTCAGGTACTATTTCTAAATACTATTTTTGTACACTAATTCAATACATATCACAGATTTTTTTTCTAATAGAAAACTGGTCATGAAAAAGTAGAATGACCCAAATACTCTTTATTGCACACCTCACACAATAAAATAGCACACAAAAAACAAAGACACAGGGAGACAGAGGCAGAACAACAGGCGGTCTTATCGCTAAAGAGCGATCTCTTCCAGACAACCTTTGGGTAGTGGAGAAATGAAATATAAAGCTGAAAAGTAGGTGGTGTATAAACTATTACAATGAGAAAAAGAGAAAAAAAAAGATTCCAAAACAACAATTCAATATATATACACATACTTAAATAATATATAAATATACATACATATAATATATAATTACATATATCACTGCTATAGAATAGTGAGTATTTACCTTAGTGTTAATAAGCTTTTTATGATTATTATTTTATAGCAGCGTAGAATGTCGAGTATTTATTAAGAAACATATATGTTACTTACATTTTTATTTTTTTAATCACAGAACGATGTGCTATAGGTAATGAAGTTTAACTGCCACCCCTGTTTAATTTTTATTTAATTTAGACTGTACTTTAAATTTATAAATTACGTGATTACGTGGAATGTTAGGGCAAAATATTCCTAGTATTGTGTTTATGGTCCTATACTGAATTACAGTGTTGGTTGGTTTGTCAAATTTTAAAATTGATTGATAAAATTAATGTTATTTGTTTTTATACATTTTTAGAATAGAATAGAATAGAATAGAAAAACATTTATTGATAAACCAAACATACAGCACCACATGAAAATATTAAAACAAATAGAACAAAGTAAAAAAGTAACACATTTTGAATTATAAAACAGACAAAAAGAACTTATACCTATTTGGTTCTGTTATGGTGGCTAAAAAAGGACACCACTCAGCATATGCCACAGCATATGGGGTATAGGTATGCCACAGGCATACCTATACCACAGCGCAGCATTTATCGCTCTGTCTAGTTAAATAATTGTATTTTTTTAGTAGAATAAATTACTTTTAATGATATTATAATATTGTCTGTATACGCTGGCAACAAATATCATATTTATTTATTTTAAGAGAATATATAATATAAACATAAAATAAATACTACGTCATACAAAGAAGTGAAGGACAAAACTGAATGTAGAATAAGTTGGCTATTACTCCACCGAGAAGAGCCAAGCTCTTAAATATTATGATGATGATATACAAGAACAGTTAACAAAAATAAGTTAAATAATACAAATATTTTTAAACTAACCAACATAAATCTAAAACAGGCCCTTCAAAAAAGGAGGAGGTTCTAAATTCGCCTGTATTTTTTAAATTAATTTTAATTTAATTATTAATTTTTGTTACGCGATTATTACTAGGTTGTTACTAGGTGGGGCGATGATATTCGTAAGGCAGTGGGCAGGGATTGGAGGAGAAGAGCTGAAGACCGAGCTCAGTGGCGTGCCATGGGAGAGGCCTATGTCCAGCAGTGGACTGACACAGGCTGATGATGATGATGATGATGATGATGACGCGATTATTCCGCCATTTATGAACAGAATAGAAAAAATGATTCTTTGTTTGAAAGCATATAATCCCAGATTGGTCCTGTTGTTATCAAAGTTCCCTTCTGATGATGGGAACCATGAGGAATTGAAGGAACTCTTCAAAAATTCAAGGTAAACATATAGCGATTTTAGTATTTACGGTAATAAATCGAGCAGTTGCATTCAGAAAGTTTACATTTGGTGAACAGGAACTGACGAAGAAGACCACGCATGGTCATCCAAAACTTCTGTGAAATAAATTTAGAATGAAGGAAAAATTGAAAAATTTAGGCACCGAGCAGGATTCGAACCTGCGACCTCCCGGCACTCGCAGCCAGTCGCTCTAGCCAACTGAGCTATAGGTGCAATCGCTACCCAGTTCCAAATTCATCAACCATTCTTTCGTATTAAGCAATACCGCTGCTAACGTAAACTATTTTTTATACAAACGCCTTAGGGGAGGCGTACAGCGACATCTACCAGAAGACTCATGAAAATCAAAAAATCAAAATCAAAACATTTATTCTGCAAATAGGCCTCAAGGGCACTTTTACAAGTCAAAATCTATCTAGGTACATCAAATAAAAATAATACAATAATCAAAGTATCATTAATTAAATGTCAAAAATAACTAATAACAATCGAGATTTGTTAGAGATGTATAAGGTCTCTAAGCGTCAAGATAAAAGGTAATAAAGTAAGTACACTAATCATAATAAAATATTTTGAGCTATATCTATAACACGTCAACATGAAAATAATAAAATCTAATAAATAAATATCCTCAGAGATGTATAAGGTCTCTGAGCGTCAGTCTAAAAAATAAAATCAAATGAGAACAGTGAAGTCTCTCATCATGTCAATTCCACTGAACACTAGTACGAAGTTACTAGTCCTTGCAAACATGAACAGACCGGACCCCACAAACAGCACCCGTTCACGAGTATGACGCGTATGCTTCATTAACGCAAATTATTATTCCTATGAAATAGGTTAGCACTAAGATATTTCGTTTAAGATACTGAAGCGACTATGACGAAGCCAATTTAAATGGTCCTGATATAATGTTAAGGTTGATAAACCTGATCTGGTAATTGAAGCCGGAAGGTAGACAACGGAACTCCGTAATAAAACGGTATAGCTTAGCCGTGTTTGAGCTTATTGGAATTGTCATGAGATGCATTCTGGTAATGACTCACTAAAAAGTGTGACTGAAATAACAAAAATGATAAAACTTAAAAACCGACTCCAAAAAATGACTTTTCGATGTTTTCTGCTCTCAGAGTGACTTGACGAAGTATTAAATTGAAATGGTTTTTTTTTTATTTTATTTATTACCCTAGGTTGGTGATCCCTGACGATGCTGCTGGCCCTGAGTTCGAATCCTGGTCAGGGCATTTATTTGTGTGATGAGCAAGAATATTTGTTCCAAGTCTTGGATGTATTTAAGTACCTATCTACTTAGCTATATAAATATATATTTCGTCTCTTTGTACCACAGTACAAGCATTGGTGTCCCCTTGTTTTGCAGACAGAAATTTCATATAAAATGTTTCAAATAATATTTGGTCCTTGTATTTTTATTTCGACTTTTATTGTTTCAATGATTATTTACTCGAATGAAACATATTTCACAGAAACACAATTCAATGAATTTTGTAATATCATTTTTTAGGGTTCCGTAGCCAAAATGGCAAAAACGGAACCCTTATAGTTTCGTCATGTCCGTCTGTCCGTCTGTCCGTCTGTCCGTCTGTCCGTCTGTCACAGCCGATTTACTCGGAAACTATAAGTACTACAGTGATGAAATTTGATGGGAATATGTGTTGTATGAACCGCTACAAAATTATGACACTAAATAGTAAAAAAAAGAATTGGGGGTGGGGCCCCCCATACATGTAACTGAGGGATGAAAATTTTTTTTTCGATGTACATACCCGTGTGGGGTATCAATGGAAAGGTCTTTTAAAATGATATAAAGTTTTCTAAAAAACATTTTTCTTAAAGTGAACGGTTTTTGAGATATCAGCTCTCAAAGTCGTAAAAAGTATGTCCCCCCCCCTCTATTTTTATAACTACGGGGTATAAAATTCTAAAAAAAATAGAGGTGATGCATGCTAATTAACTCTTTCAACGATTTTTGGTTTGATCAAAGTATCTCTTATAGTTTTTGAGATAGGTTGATTTAACTGTAATTTTGGTTAAGTTATTTTTGCTGTTTTATAGATACTAGTACGGAACCCTTCGTGCGCGAGTCCAACTCGCCCTTGGCCGGTTTTTTATTTAACAAACTTATCGAACAGTAGCATTATCTTTGATGTTTCATTGTTTCGCAGACAGAAAAATCATAGAATTTCATTTAACAGAAACTTATATTAAATAATATTTGATTCTTGTATTTTTATTTTGAATATGATTGTATCACCGATTATTCACTTCATAGAAACATATTTTGCTAAAACACAATTCAATGATTTTTTTTTAATAAACTTATCAATAAGTAGAATTATGTTTTAACTAACATTGTTTGTTCGGTGTTATTTTCCATGGTATTTCAAATACATCAACACATAATAACTATGTGTACATATAAAAATATAATACCTATATATGATACAGGTTATTTTTTTATAAAAGCCCAGAAAAACCTGTTGCGGCAAAATCGACTCTAACGCGGATAGGTTAGAAGATTAAGCTTTCGCTTCGCTTCAGCTCCCGTCTTAATATTCGAGGTATTTTTTTTATAAAAGCCCAGAAAGACCTGTTAGGGCAAAATCGACTCTAATGCGGATAGGTTAGAAGATTAAGACGGGAGCTGAAGCGAAGCTCCCGTCTTAATCTTCGAGGTTATTTTTTTTATAAAAACCCAGAAAGACCTGTTGGGACAAAATCGACTCTAAAGCGGATAGGTTAGAAGATTAAGACAGTTCAGCTTTACTAGAATTTTTAACCGCATTGTTGTTGTGAACGCAGTGTTGTAATTTTATAGGAGGATATGCATGTTGTCAAAGGCATGAATTGGAATGTGTAGAAACTGCAACTCAATAATATGTTTTTCTGCGTAATAAGTTTTATATTAACTAAATAACATAAGGTCAAAGAATATATGATTTGTAATTATATCATAATGAATATCGACATGAAATTTTCTTTGTATAATCTATGATACAAATTTCTGCATTATTTTACGAACTGATTATTCTATGAAATGATAATATTATGAGATTAATTTTATGAGAAACAAAATTCTATACGGCTATTGTCTTGGTAATAATTTTTATGTAAACTAAATAATATAAGAAAAAATAATATTTTATTTGTAGTTCTATGATATGAATATCGAAATATTAAAAAATATTGATATAAAAAATCATTGATTTGAGTTTCTACATAGTAAATATTCGGCGTAATGATTATTCTGTGAAATGATAATATGAGAAACATTTTCTGCGAAACGAAATTCTTTAAAAATGTTGTCTATAAAACAGTGTACAACCACAAGCATTGCTTAGTATGGGACTAGATCTATTTGTATAAGATTCTCGACAAATGTCTATTTACGTATTTTGTTTTTTATTTGTACCTTCTAACAGTCAAGTTGCCCACTTATTTGACAAATGTGGGTTGCAGTTGCACCACGTCCGTAGAAAGTACCCTGTGCTAAAAGTGCAACAAAACTGGCAACCGTACTGCCTTCTCGAAGGTCTCACGGTTCGAAATAATTGTCATGCGATAAATAAATAATTAGTACCTAGTATGGGTACATACAGTTTTCTAATCTTATAGTAATGTAAGTAATAGTTTCACTGGGCCAGTTACGCGGCCTGCGTCAGTTTGCGGCCTCCTGAAGAACGAAGTTTTTTTCAATTAAAGATATTTACATTTTTGCATGCCCTAAAGACACTAATCAATGCCTTTAGCAAAAAGGCGTCATCGGATGCCTTATTGCTAAGCAGGAACCAACTACGCATACTGGTAAGGGTGCTTACAGGGCATTGTTGCCTAAACAAGCACATGCATACGATAGGCTTGAGTGACACAAGGCGGTGCAGACTCTGCTTCGAAGCGGAGGAGACGCCTGCACACATCCTAACCGAATGCCCTAGCCTAATGCGCAGTCGTAGCTCATTGCTGGGCAAGCACATCATGCGCCCGGATGAGATTAAATGTCTCGAGTACAGGAAAATCCTGCGATTCTTTGAGTTTGCAGGACTTGACCGAGAATTGTAGTATGTGGCGATCACAATAGATCAGAAATGGTCGCAGTGATACGAGGGCTGGAAAGCCCGGGAATAGCCACAACACCTAAATAAAAAAAATAAAAAAATGCCCTAAAGACATAGCAAGTTGTATGCGCTTTAATTAGTAGATATTTAATGGTATTATATTAAAAAAACAAGAAAATATCCTTTCAGTTCATCAACTCATCCAAGTGGCCGCAAACTGGCGCATCAAATTAACAGGCCGTAGGTAAAACGTACCGACCCTATTTCAGAAAACCATTGCAATACGTATATTCTTGGGAAAAAAACTTGTTAGATTCGTCATTTAATTTCGACAGCAGTCTTCCTGCTGAGAAAGGGTAGATTTTTTTATACTAAAAGTGCGTACTTGCAGTTTTTTTTATTTTTAACGTTCTAATATTATAATTTAATCATATATATTTATATTTTTAATGAAATTTAGTTGGTTAATTACATTATAGCTATGTGATTACCTATTGTTAAAGATTAATGAATTACCAATTGACATATAGTTTGTAGACCTGTAGTTTTAGTCTAGAATCTTTGTAACGCTTTGGGTAAAACTGTAATGGTACATGTATATTAGATTCAATAAATAAATAAATATAAAAGGGGGGCTCGTGGACTATTTGCATAATAAATATTTGATTTTGGTTTAAATTATTATTTATCTTAAGAAAAATAAATGAAAATAAAATTCAAAGATGCTGCAATTAATTTTACCATAGATTAAGTTTTTGATAATTTTAAATTCATTATTCATAATATAAATACAATTATCTCTTGCAAAATACAAAATAACCTACTCACAACTAAATCACGTACCTTCAAATCACGTACCTTCGCTGCAAAACAATTTCGCGCGGAAACACTGAGTTATTTTTTTAATGTTTTGTTTTTAACGACAACGGCAGTGGACTGGTGGTCGAATGGCGTTTCTGCCGCTTATATAGGGGTGCTTCTTACACGACAAGTCGATCGACTTATCGGCCGATGGAATCTACGACATGAGCGGGCAGCGGGGCGGGTAGCGGGTGTGGTTTGGAATTTGTCACACGTATAGCATTGGTCTTTAAGGCCGTGCAATAAGAAATAAATAAATAAATATTTGTGGACAATCTTATACAAATCGACCTAATCCCAAACTAAGCAAAGCTTTGTACTATGGGTACTAGGCGACGATATACATACTTATATAGATACTTAAATACATAGAAAAAATCCAAGACTCAGAAAATAAAATCAAATATCAAAAATCAATATTCAAATATCGCGTTCTTTCAAACGCTGTTATGCGCAGATGAGGAAACAATAAGGATTGATTTTCATATATATGATTCTTGACAATATGACTGTTTCTGACAATAGCTTAAACAATGATTGCTTAAAATTTTCTCGACAAGAAAAAATCCAAGGTTGAGTTTTTATTTACCTTTTTTTACTCAGCCTACTAAAACAAGGCATTATTAAACGACATAATTAAGTTAAAATGATCGTATTTTACCCCATCTAAATTCTGTCAATAGGAAATTTAATAAAACTGCACGCAGTCAGATATTTATCGAGATTGTCTAAAAAAGCCAGTCCAGAAGAGTGTTGCATCCCGTTTTGTCATGCGCGAAAGACATAAGCGTATCTCTTTCACGGGGGGCGTGGCTGACCGAATCGAGGCATCCCCGTAAGAGGCAAGTATGTAAGTGCGAGAGGGACACATTATTGCATAACAACATCCATATGTCGGACATAAACGCAACGCGATCATGCTAGCCAGGGGCTATTTTCTGTGCGATTAAAGAAATTCCTTGTTTCTCTTCTTTACAATTAAGAAAAATCGTTTCTAACACTCAATAAAAGCAATGAACGACTCTGTTGTTACCTAAAACTAATCACTACATAGTATAAAACAAAGTCGCTTTCTCTGTCCCTATGTCCCTATATCCCTATGTGTGCTTAAATCTTTAAAACTACGCAACGGATTTTGATGCGGTTTTCTTTAATAGATAGAGTGACTCAAGGGGAAGGTTTATATGTATAATACATGTATCAGCATTGCACCCGTGCGAAGCCGGGGCGGGTCGCTAGTAATAAATAAAATATATCTAACTACTAAATAAATAAATATCTAAAAACGATAATAATTCTAAAAGTTTTCTGAAATAATCACCGTACCAGTACCTTATTCAATTTATTTGAGCATATAACATTTTAAAACTTTTTATGGCCTCCTACCAATTTATCACTGCCTATGAGTCAGGCAATTTTTGTTAGTAAATTCCCTCTCGGGCGATAGCTGTAACAATACTTCAGAACGTTATATTATGGGGCCCGTGAACGTCAGCTGGTGGGTTGAGCACCAGTAGCCTAAGTGCTTAAAACTTTTATCAAATAATAGCTAACAAAAACAAAAGAAAATCGTCAGCTAACTATAAAGCGGTGGATTATCCAGCTGTGTCGTACGACATTTATTTCACCCGAATAATGTTCTCACGCACAAGAAAGAAAGAAAAAAAACATTTATTCGTGGCACAGACACAGTACAAATAAACATAACACCAAAATACAGAAAATGGGTCATTGTCAGTTGTAAAAACAAAAGTTGTCCACCCGGTGGTGGATAGTTAACGGCTTATGTACATGTAAGTTATGTTTTTATTACATGGATTTATAGTTACGGAAACACAGTTTATGCGGGTTACTAGACCAATCCAAAATTAAGCTTTGTGGCCCTTAACATATGTCCACCGAAAAGACGCGAATCTAAATCTGACAATGACCCAAATAGCCACGAAATGGCCCCAAATCAGCATAGTGCTAGCCATTGGCTAGCGCTGGTCTTCCTTTGGGACCACGAGAAGCCACGAAAGACAAAAAACACAAAAGTTACAAACAACATAATACTAAGTAAATATAATTTACAATTCAAACAGACAAGAACAGATAAACATGAACGCGAACAAGAGCTCACGGACTTAACTTCACCTGCCCCAACCTGCAGAACTGGGCAATCTTTTTATATTAAACAATAATCCCATATGCTGTCAGATATTACTCATCGGATACATTTTTAATGTTAAGGAAGCATCCAATGATGCTTCTCTCATTCCTTGTCTGCGAATCTCGTCGCCAGGTCCACTACGCTATTCCTTTTCAGGCGGGAGATTGTAAGCTGCCAATTCATTTTTGTGTTTGTTTTATCTGACTTGATATTCCTCACTATTCGTTACGATTTCTTCAGTTACTGTTTTCAGATTAAGGTCTATGTTGATATATCTGTTACTTACGTAGGGTGGTATCTTGAACATGGTCCTGATCGCTTTACTTTGAAAACGCTCTAATATTTCGATGTTACTATGGCTGGCGGTTCCCCACAACTGGATGCCGTAGGTCCATATAGGTATCAATATAGTTTTATAAATAGCCATTTTACTGGTATCTCAGACGGACTTCACTGGTGATTCATTTATCGCTATACTAAGAATGGATGCAATGGAGCGCAGCATTTTGGGTGTCAAAAGGACGGATCGTGTCCGAAACACTACACTGCGCTCTAAAACACGCATTGCTGACGTAGGTAAAAAAACTGCCAGGCTCAAGTGGGACTGGGCTGGCCACGTCTGTCGCATGCATCCAGACAGGTGGGTTATATGTAGCCACCAAGTGGGTGCCACATGATGGACGACGCAGACGGTGCAGACCCAGACGGAGATGGCGGGATGATCTGGATGCATTTGCCAGCAATTGGGAGGAAGAAGCTGAGCGCTTCTTCCTCCCAATTGCTAGGGAGACCTGGAAAACATGGGGAGAGGCCTTTGCCCAGCAGTGGGACAGTCAATAGGCTATTAAAGTAAAGTATACTAAGAATAAAAGCGACAATAATCGCTAGTCTCTCATGACGGACGTTGCAAACCGCCGGAGGACACAAGTAGAAAAATGCCGTAAATACTTTTAATAGATTTTCCGGTGACGATCGTTATCCAACTCGTACTGAATAATCATTTGTTTACCAATAATTCTAGAAATAGTAATGACTGGTCAAAAATTCCTTTAATAAATACCTAATGTGTGCTCGCACCTGTCCATGAAGTCGCAATTACGGCTATTGCCTATCTACTTACCTGCTATATCTACTTACGTATCTAGTGTACATTTGGATCCTAGAAAGTAAAAACATAAAACACAAACAGTTTAGTGAGCTAATGCGCTCATTTTAAACTTTTTTGCACAGCCATCCAGGCCTTGAACATTTTTTTTTTCTAAACAAGTAGTAATTTACTCTCTAGGTATAACAAGGAATTCCTTTTATATGGTAGCTTAGAAACAGCTCACATTTGTTGCAGTTATGTAATAGTGGAAAATGATATAAGAGGGGACGCTGCTTATGGAAATTTTATGAGTCCGAATTTGATCTCTAGGTAAAATCAAAAAATCAAAATCAAACATTTATTCTGCAAATAGGCCACAAGGGCACTTTTACATGTCAAAATATTAATTTATAATTTAAGAAAGTCTGACTATAATAAGTAATACATTTTTCATGTCAAAATATTAATTTACGGTTCAAGAAGGAATAATAATTTCGAGTTTACAATTATAACAAAATTAATGTCATACAGTGAAGATAAACTTGCAAAGTTATCTATTACAAATATTACAACATCAGTAAAGTTAGAGATGTATAAGGTCTCAAGATTAAACAAGGAGTATAATGAAATTAATATAATATCCCAGAGATGTACATGGTCTCTGAGCGTCAAAATTAAAATTAATTTAATATTGTTAGAGATGTATATGGTCTCTAAGTCACTGATAATAAAAACCAATCCACAACAGGATGATGTATCTCGTCAATCCCCTATAAAAAGACACTAGTATTAACGTAGTCACTATGTCCTAGCAAGCATGAACAGACCGTTTGTAATCTGAAAATAAACTTGCAAAGTTATCCATTACGAATATTACAATGAACATATTATATATGAAACTTTACGCTATTTAGCTATTTGCTTCAAAAAAAGAAGGAAGTTCTCAATTCGGTTGTGTTCCTTTTTTTTAATGAGTGTTACTTCAGAACTCCGTCGTTTATGAACCGATTTGAAAAAAAAAACGTTTTTTGAAAGCATAGCCTTTAAGGTTAGTCCTGTTGTTACCAGTATCTACTTCTGATGATGGGATCTATGAGGAATTGAGGGAACTCCTCAAAAACCCAACGGAAACATAAGCGAATTTATTTTTATAAATCAAGCATTTGCATTTAGAAAGTAGCATTTGGTGAACGGGAATTATTAATTATTTAAACTTTATTGCCGAAAAGAATATAAGTACAAAGGGCGGACTTAATGCCATGAGGCATTCTCTACCAGTCGACCATAGAACCAAACAGAAACTAGCAAATGTGGGTGCAATGAGAAAATAATTCATAAAAGTTAAACGATTTCGAAAGAATAAACATACATATAATCGTAACTAATATACATTTACCACGGAATTATATATACAAATACATACGTAAATATGTATATATATATATACATTTATGGGAATTGGTGAAGAAGACCACAGATGGTCATCCAAAACTCCTATTGATTCATGGGTGGCATTAAGATATATCGATCAAGATATTGAAGCGAAGTACGACGAAGTCAATTGAACCAGTTTCTATTACAAAAAAAATCTACGATATGTATTGAATTAATGTATATATGAAAAATAGGATTTCGAAATAGTACCTGAACCTAATAAAAGGAATTTATAGGACATAGACATCCAAGGACCACTGTAGTCGATTTACGGATATTAGCTGTGGTTCGTTAATTACCAAAACTATCGGAAGTGATACTGCAATTAAATTACAAAAATATGATGTGAGGGCCAAGTGTTCCAAAATCTGTATTAAAAAAAAGTGTCTGACAGGGCTAGGAACCGGTTTTTACTATTTTGGAAATATTTCCTAAAGTACTTCTCATATCTCCATTTTTAGTTTAAGATTTGCTTTTGTTAGCCTTTATCTATGCAATAAATTATTGAAAGTACGAAAAGATATCGTAAAACGCAACTAACCGAATTTTTTAAGCGGTCAATAGCGGCTATCGCGTATGAATTCGCCGCTAGAGGCGCTAGTGTAGCGTGAGGTCTCCGAAATGTCAAATGTCACTCTTTGTGGTTGCGCTACGCGGATTAATACCTAATTGGAACAATATGGTGAGTATTTTGCAATACCTGAGCTTGATTATGGCAAATATGAGTTGCGGGTCAATGACTGTCAGTTCTTTGAGAAAGTTTTGTCTTTCGGAAACTTATTTCCTCCTTTATTTCCTAACAAAACAGGACTGCACTACAATGCGGCATGTTGGATATTTTTACGGTACGGTTTTAAGGTATTAAATATGATTTAAACGTAAACTTCGTTCTCATGCCCATAATAACCAATAAAATCTGGACCTTACTCGACAGTGGCGCCAACTGGTGAGCACAAAAACGATAGCCCTCATTGTATGAAGACGAAACCGATTTCCGAGCCCTGTTATCTGAAAATTATGTACTTACATGAAAAATTAGAATGGCTCTTTTTTTGCAAGAGAATAAGTAAGCATTTATTCAAATTTAAGACATATTAAAAACGTATAAAAATAAAAATTATTACAGAATAAATTAAACAACTAACTTAATCAATAACTATATAAAACAAAAACTAAAAGTCGAATTCTAAAATAGGCCCCTGTGGCACGGTACCAAGGATGCTGGCAGCATTTCCTCGCTGAATCGCAATGCTTATGCGTTGAGCGAGGAAGCTGCCACTCTCCTGTCCCCGGTAACATCGATCAACAGTTTTGCCAAAAAGCAATATAATTTTTTTGCTGATGGGCCCCACGGACCAAAAGGAATGGCTCTTAAATGGTCCTGATGTCCATCATACTAAGGCAAAAGCGAGAAATCAAAGTGCCCAGCTATTATGAAGCCAACTGTACCTATTTCTTTGTTTTTCTCTCCGATTAATAACAGTCATATCCAATAGAAGGCTACGAACATATTTGTTATTACATCATTACAGCATTGCGCATTATAAAATTTTAAATACCAGTGCGACATCCTATTTAGATTACATCGAAACAATAAATAATAATTTAATGAATCGTTAAAATTATTAAGTTATTAATATGTTTGCGATCTAGAGATAACATCAGATAAGGGCGGATGTGAGTCTAGAACTTCTAATGTCATTCATAACTTGTTTCGTCTTACGCCTCACCCAACCATAACCACTCCAACCAACTGGGGAAGTACCTCCGCCTTTACACAAATCGACCTAATATCAAACTAAGCAAAGCTTGTACTATAGGTACTAGGCGACGATATACATACTTATATAGAAAAATAGATACTCAAATAGAGATAGGTTAGATTAGAGAGGTAGGGCAAAGCAAAATGTCATCTTGCTCGAATTTGGAGCAGCCCAACTGGGGAAGTACCTCCGCCTTGCAGACCACAGCCGTAATAACATTATTTACTATACAAGTATCTAGTGTTGTGTTCCTGGAGGTGAGCAAGGTTGCCAGAGCTCCCGGGGATGCACCGTGAGAGCGAGGGACCTAAATGTGTTCCTTCTGCTGTCAACACAGTGCATCCTCAAATCTTATAAAGGGTCGGCAAAGCGCACGTGACTCGTTTAGAGTTGCGGGTGTCTATAGGCTGCAGTGGCTGCTTACTATCAGGACCGTACGCTTGTTAACAAATAAACTCCAATAGTCTTTGCACCTGGCGGGGACCATCTTCAGATGTATCATATTGTGCACTCGAAGATAGTATCCACCATGTGTATCCCTTGCTTTTAGATTTAGTCTTAAAAGGCCTCTGCTTGGCTTCGGTCCCACGTACGCCTTCCAAAAGTCCAGGACCCCATGATACTCACAATAATAAAATAAATAAATTAATATTAGAGGACAATCTTACACAAATCGAACTAGCCCCACAGTACGCTCAAGAAGGCTTGTGTTATGGGTACTAGACGACGATATATTTAATAGATATAAATACTTAAATACATAGAAAACATCCAAGACTCAGAAACAAATATTCATGCTCATCACACAAATATTTGCCCTGACCGGGATTCGAACCCAGGACTGTCAGCTTCACAGGCAGGTGCACTACCCACTAGGCTAAATCGGTCGTCAAAATACCGCCATAATAATAATAATGAGTAATCAAGTTCCAACTTATGTTGGTTTCCTCAAGCGATTTGTCGGTAAGCGTCGTCAATACCGGGAATTAACTTTGCTATAGACGGAATAGTATGGCCTCCGAATATGCATATTTGTTATGAATTACACGTGTCACGCTAATAGTCGAATGTCATCTCGTAATTTGGTAGAGCCTAACCGGGTAGGCTTGTGATTCCATTCATAATGCAGCGCACGTCATCTGTTCTTTGACCGCGTCGTATGGAATTTTTTTTTATACCACGTCGGTGGCAAACAGGCGTACGGCCCGCCTGATAGGGTCATTGTCAGTTGGAAAAACAAAAGTTGTCCCTTCGGTGGTCAATAGTTAAGGGCTTATGTGTATGTAAGTTATGTTTTTACTACATGGAATTATCTCTCTTACTCTCTCTAAGACTCTGTTAGTGCGGGTTACTAGACCAATCCAAAATTAAACTTTGTAGCCCTTAACTTTTGATAAATGTCCACCGAAAAGACGCGAACCAAAATCTGACAATGACCCGATAGTAAGCGGTCACCGTAGCCTATGGACGCTTGCAACTCCTGGGGTGTCACATGCGCGTTGGCGACCCTTTAAAAATTTATACACTCCTTTCTTGAAGAACCCCATACTGTAGTCCCTCGGGAAAATCTCGGCAGGGAGCTCATTCCACAACCGGAGCGTCCGTGGGAGGAAACTCCTCTGAAACCGTACCGTACGCGACCATTTCGGTTCTAAGGTGTGAGGATGAATGTCGACGGCGAGCGGTGCGATGGTAGAAAGCGGCCGTGGGCATCATGTCGAACAAAAAAAAATCAAACATTTATTCTGCAAATAGGCCACAAGGTCACTTTTACATGTCAAAATATTAATTTACAATTTAAGAGAGTCTGACTATACATTTAAGTAATACATTTTTCATGTCAAAATATTAGTTTACAGTTCCCCAGGCTACTCTAAAACCGCGCACTCCTATCGCTTTATTGGGCCCGGCCTATAAAGCCACAGTCAGGTTCAAAAAAAAAAAGTCTGGGTAATGAAACTTGAGACTAAGATTTACTTAAAACTATTTAACTATGAAATAGTAGATGGCAACAAACAGCACAGAGACATAACGGAGAGAAACACTCAAAATACAACCCAGCGGCTGAAGACTTAAGAGCTTCCTTTTTTGCGGTGGAGCCTTAGGGACTGAGTATAACAACTTCGGGTCCTTATCAGTTAAAAACGCTCATCTATTTACGCCATTTTCTGTTTAAATTGATACGCATCTTGCCATTTTCTCAGTGTTACTATCTAGAACAGGACTATTGCGACCTTATGTCATAAAGTTTAAATGTTTTTTGTTATTTTTCATTCAGAAATATCGTTTCAAACATCACTCCAAATCGACCATTTTCAAGCTAAAAACTTGTTATTTCCGCTTAAATTCTACTACACACAATAAAACCAAAAAATGACTATGTTACTATCTCTAAAACTTTGATAAAGTTATCGTAGCCTTTAATAACTTTATTGGTACTATCAATACTTTTGTCATAATTTGAAATCAAAACATTTTGAAACTGGTGCGAATCCCGGCTCGTACCGTTTTCAAAAAACTTTTGCACAAGTATCATTTGATAGTTCACAGTGGCTTCAATTAAATTTTATTATTTTCGTGTTGACGCTTAGAGATAATATCTCAAAATATTTTTTATGATTAGTGTACCTTATTACTTATTATCTTGACGCTTAGAGACCTTATATATCTCTTACAAATCTGGATTGTTATCAGTGGCGTTTCTAGGTGACCAAGGGCCCTGGGGTAGAAAAGACTGGGGCCCCAAAACGTATTTTTTTTGTAATGAGTTGCCATGATTAAAGTAGTGTTGCAACCTATTTTATTTAGATTCCGAATGTGGGAGAATTTTGCGCTAGTACAATAATAGGTTTGCTAATCAGTTTTTGGGGGCCTCTTCAAAAAAAATTAAATGCGAAATGGGGAAATGCGTATTCACAATTAATGAAATAGTACATTGTACACCAAGGAGATAAAGCACTGTTTTATGTCTTGGGCGTGATATTGAATCCTGAATATAACGAAGGACATTTTACTCCCGAGCAGTAAGGGATTTGAGCGCGCCCAAGACAAGAGGAGGAATTGTTCGGAATGATCCCTGCCGCATCTTTTCGTCATCGTCCTACGCGTCAGCATTTCCATCTTCACCATTTAGATTGTTGGCAGTCCAAAACTGTGCGTTTCTCAAGAAATTTCCTGCCTCGCACAACCAGACTATGGAATGAACTGTCGCCTGCGGTATTTCCGGACCGATATGACCTTCAAGCCTTCAAGAAAAGAGCGTATTCCCTTCTGAAAGGCCGGCAACGCACTTGCGACTGCTCTGGTGTTGCAGGTGTTTATGGGCGACGGTAATTGCTTACCATCAGGCGATCCGTCTGCTCGTTTGCCCCCTATAACATAAAAAAAAAACAAAAACAGCTTTATCCCCGAGAAGTATACTCCACTTTTCTCGCCTCTTGCGAAACAATAAGTAAAAAACCGGTCAAGTGCGAGTTGGACTCGCGCACCGAGGGTTACCGATGACCCAGATGTGTACCGGTTCCAACCATATTAAATCAGGAAAATCTCAACAACATGGTGTAGAAATTGATGTACAGTGCCATCTATCGGCGACTTTTGTTACAAATTTGAGTGACTGAATAACTTAGTATGTATGGTGGATTTTTAAGTATAATTCTTTATCACGAGAACCGATTTCAATTTTTTTTCTTTATTTGAAAGAAGGTACTTTCAAAATAATCTCGTAGGTGTTAGGCCCCGCCTCGCTGCCGGCGGCAACCTAGATTGGGTTTTTATTATTTGGTACATGTATTTTTATATTTTACTTTATAATAAAGTAAATGAATAAAGAGATAATCACAATAACAAAATAATAAAAATAGGTACTTAAACTTATTCCAATTTATATTTATGCATCACAACAATCGATACATTTACGTATACTATATGTATCTTAATCGAACCAATTTTTATTTTTTGTTTATTTCGCTTTTTTTGAGAAATAAGTGGATTAATGTCTAATCCAGTATTGTTAGTTTACTTACTTATTTGAATGAATAGTTTTTCTCATAATAGAAATGAAAAGAAAAGTGGCACAGCCAGGCACGTATCCAGACTTTTGGTTCAGGGGAGGACAAAAATTGAAACAACCATGTGAACTGTGTTTAAATCGCTGTAATCACTACTGGCTAAAAACGTTTTCTGGGAGGAATAAATCCCAACTATCCCCCCCTCTGGATACGTGCCTGGGCACAGCAGCAAAAATATTCCGAGTTATAAAAGGGTAGCGATTTGAATCGCTCACTACGCTCAGGATTCCATATTGGATCCTATATTGATCTTTTTCCATTAAAAATTTGGTGCTGTTATCCTACCTGTACAATGGAACCCTTCGCGCGCTGGTCTGACTCACACTTGGCTAGTTATTATTATTATTGATGACTCCCCTTAAACGACCTCGATATAGCCTTGACAGCTTTGACCTGAGCCACGGGAAAAGTTCTCAGAACTGTTTGCATGATTTTTCGTTTCTTAATTAATCGTTTTCATCGACTCATCCCCTATTAAGTAAACTACATGGTTATTTATACCGATAATTAATACTGTGTTACTAAGCAGAAACAAAAATAGTCCAACCCGATCGCGGAAGCATCGCTTTTTTTCAGCCAACGCCAATCCAATTTATATAGGTAGTTAGGTATCTTTATTTATGCCTTACATATCTTCGGTTGACAACCAATACTCACTATCAAGTCTGTCACTACTCTTCGAAACATCTTATCTCAGTACTGAAACGATGCTGAGATACGAGCTTTATTTTAAGTAGGTATTTGTTACTTAGTGACTTTTGGTTTAAATCATATTTAATACCTTAAACCGTACCGTAAAAATATCCAATATCCCGCATTGTAGCGTAGTCCCGTTTTGTTAGGAAATAATGGAGGAAATAATTTTCCGAAAGACAAAACTGTCTCAAAGACCTGACAGTCATTGATCCGTGACTCATATTTGCCATAATCAAGCTCAGGTATTGCAAAATACTCACCATATTGTTCCAATTAGGTATTAACCCGCGTAGCGCAACTACAAAAAGTGACATTTGACATTTCGAAGACCTCACGCTACATTAGCGCCTCTAGCGGCGAATTCATACGCGATAGCCCTCATTATGAACATATACACGCAATTTACTTAATTTACTTTTGACATGCATGACTTGTTAGTCATATCATGAAAAAATATTCATAAAGTTACGTATAATTGAAATAAAATGAGTTTTAAGATCAAGAAGAGATGATTGGCCTTTTTTCTATCGAACACAGTTTATCTAATTACGTAACGATTGCACTAGTTGAAGGTCTAACCCCCTAAGGTGGAGGTTTATAACCCTATATATATATATTTTTTTTTTTTTTATTTTTAATACATAGTATTTCAGAATAAAACCACGTTAAATATCACATATTTTACGAGAAGCTGGCCTTAAAACATAAAACTTTGAATAATTTGAATCATTAACAATTATAGCATGAAAATATCTCAATATCCCATCTATGTTGATATTGTACATTGGTTAAACTCTAAGGAAGAGCGGTGCCTCTTGACACAGGCATCTTGATTGCTTAAAGAGTCACCAGCCCGAATATTGTAAAGTTTTTAAGCTTACAAATAAATCAATTTTTTTTTTTAATATAAGCATGATAATATTTTGTGTTCGACAATCGAAAATATCCAAAGAAAACCAATTTACATGATAATTCTGACTTTTGATATGAAAATAATTATTATTAAATGAATTAAAAACTTGAAATAAAAACAACTATACCTAACTAAAAACTAAACATTAAAAATTAATATCAAAATTAGGTCCCCTCGGGATGGTGCCCATTACGCAGG
Organism: Epiblema foenella; assembly: GCA_963556455.1. Classification (NCBI taxonomy): domain Eukaryota; kingdom Metazoa; phylum Arthropoda; class Insecta; order Lepidoptera; family Tortricidae; genus Epiblema; species Epiblema foenella. The sequence goes on along the minus strand of OY747120.1, from coordinate 9,513,446 downwards.
CATTCCCGCGCTGGATTGCGATGGCAATTCTTTGCGCGAGGAAGCTGCCCGCGCGTGGGTCGCCTGTCGCCTCCCTAAGACGCTTGCTGAGCTTCCTGTGGAGCCCCCGCGCGCACTTACCCCATGGGCCAAGTGTCTCGACGCCAAATCACTACATAGTATAAAACAAAGTCGCTTTCTCTGTCCCTATGTCCCTATATCCCTATGTATGCTTAAATCTTTAAAACTACACAACGGATTTTGATGCGGTTTTTTTTAATAGATAGAGTGAGTCAAGGGGAAGGTTTATATGTATAATACATGCATCAGCATTGCACCCATGCGAAGCCGGGGCGGGTCGCTAGTTAAATTTAGTTAGTTTTTTAGCCTAGTTGGTAGTAACCCTGCCTTCGAAGCTGGAGGTCCCGGGTTCGAATCCCGGTCAGGGCATTTATTTGTGTGATGATTCACCTGTCGCCTCCATAAGCCGCTTACTAAGCTCCCTCTGGAGTCCCCGCGCGAATGAAAGAAAACAATCATCAATAATAATTTAAAGAGAAACAAACATTGACACTGGTATTTAAAATATATTTGTTTGACATATTTACACTTATACTAAATTCACCAAAGATGCATATGCACAATAGGGTGGGTTTACGGCCTGTTGATTTGATGCGCCAGTTTGCGGCCACTTGGATGAGTTGATGAACTGAAAGGATATTTTCTTGCTTTTTTAATATATTCCCATTCTATAGCTACTAATTAAAACGCATACAATTCACTACGTATTTAGAGCATGTAAAAATGTAAATATCTTTAATTGAAAAAACTTCATTCTTCAGAAGGCCGCAAACTGATGCAGGCCGCATAACTGGCCTAGCAACTAGTTCACAAACTAGGGGCCTTACAAATTACAAAATATGATCTAAAATTAAGATCTCACAGGTGCACAGTAAAAAACTATATTGAGTGTCCAAAACACTTCTCTCTGAAAATGTTACTCACTCAATCATCAAATACCTCAGACTTTATTGTCACTTCATAAGTCTCAATATACTGAGCTGGCTGAGCATTTCCTGTCAAATTAGGGTTAGAATTCAACCTGTCTCCCACAGAGTTCAATGGATCTCGTTCAGAGTTAAATGGATCTCGTTCAGAGTTAAATGGATCTCGTTCAGAGTTAAATGGATCTCGTTCAGAGTTAAATGGATCTCGTTCAGAGTTCAATGGATCTCGTTCAGAGTTCAATGGATCTCTTTCAGAATTAGACAGATCCCTTTCAGAGTTAGACAGATCCTTTTCAGAGTTAGACAGATCCTTTTCAGAACTCAACTGATCCATTTCACAATTCAATGTGCCTTTTACATAGTTCTGAGGCTTAAAGTGTAACCCATTCTTTACATTCCGACCCTTCATAGACAAACTTCCTTTATCTGAGTTCAATTTGTCTTTTATAGAGTTCAACCAAGCTTTTTCTGAGTGCATCCGGGCCTTTACCGCCGCCAACCAATCCTTTTCAGATCCCCTATTGTCTGTATTATACCTTAGTGTTCGTACGTTCACAATACGCACTTGTTCTGTTGAGATTTCTTGTATATTATTTTTTTTAATTTTATAAACCTGCCTTTTTCTTTCTCTTACAGCAGCTTGCCTTGCCGATCGCTCTTCATCGGTTTCTTGAGCCCTCAACAACCTCGCCCGTTTAGCATTTCTGGTAATTCTCGAGAGATTCGACTTTCTTGGCATTTTGTATTTTCATTCAGTCTTACGGTAAGACTTACATAATCTAACAATTTTGCAAATGTTATCTGTATAACTGCTTTATACGAAAAGGGAATTTAGCAGTAAAGTAAATACTACAAGAATAACATCAGAAAGATTGAAAAAATAGAAAGAATAACAACAACAGCATCAAATACTTCTTATTTTTGACAGTTGACATTGACACGTTGTCAGTTTCTATTTTTTTACAAGTGGTTGTGCTTTGCTTGCTAAACCGCGTTATCGATTCGCGATCCGATTATTAATCAGTGGTTATCGATTATAAAAATACATTGAGCCCGAACTGAAAATGGAGTTGTGTATCTCCCTCTATGGCTCGTGTTTACAATTTAGTGTATAACAAGTAAGTTAATCTCATGTAAATCTGCACTTATTTATTTAATCATATGGCATATAAAAAAAGTGTATGGTTTGCTTTACAGCAATGAACTAAACTATCATAAGGCTCTGTTCACATTATCCGATCCGATATCGATGTAGGATCTAACACCGATAAAAATGTATGGGGAACCGCTTAATATTCACACTATCCGATCCGATGTTGGTCACATTCCCATACAGTAGTACATCAGCTAGCAATTCAAGCAAAACATTTTGCAAAAAAAATAGGTAATTTAGCTCCTTTAAGACTATCAGGTAGGTAGTTTGGCCCAATAACTTTATTACCAATGATGCAATGCCAGCGACTGAAACCATAGAAAATGTAACCACTAAGACCAAAACTGGCAACAAAATGGCGATATCGGTCCGATATTATCGGACAATGTGAAAAGCACAAATTTAATATGTAGGTGTCGGATCGAACACCGATATCGGATCGGATAGTGTGAACAGAACCTAAGTCAACATCCACATTGTGCACTTCTGCGAATCTACACTTAATTGCGTTAGACTCAAAATTTGAATTTATTGAATAAATGTATGCATGTATGTAAAATTGTTTATTGTACTATATGAGGATACATAACATTATAAAATAAAAACGTGAATAACCCAAATGTTTGCTATTACCCGTCGTCTACCGGTCCCTGGGATCCAAGGGATCATAACAAAAGAATGCTATTGTTTATTTTTTTCGCCGGGAGACGACGGCTTAAAATAAATAACAGACCCCAGGTCGGTGCCGTGTGACAAGGTGACCACACGGCTGGCGACATTGCCTCGCTGCGTTAGACTTATTTATAAAACGAATATATAAGATCACAGAATCAATGCGACGGCCACGCATATGTGAACGAGCGCGCGGCCTACCGCGTGGTCAGTTGCAAGTTTTTGCGACTAACCGCCGTTACCGCAAGGAAAATTTGCATAGTTTAGTTAGTATGTATGTATGTAAATACTTTATTGTACACAAAACAGAGGTAAAAATTACACATAATTAATATAATACTGATATGATGATGATGATGATGATGTATAAACTCATCGGAGGCAGCGAACGTAAGTTGATATGTGATTTAAGTATGTAAATGTTGAATAATCGAAATGAACTTCTGGTCTACAAATAATAGTAGTTACAGTTAACATAAAAAACCGGCCAAGTGCTAGTCGGACTCGCGCACGAAGGGTTCCGTACCATTATCTATAAAAAAATCACGTTTGGTGTATGGGAGCCCCCTTAAATATTCATTTTATTCTGTTTTTTGGTATTTGTTGAAATACTGAAATTCAGCACGGTTCGTAAAATACAGCCTGGTGACAGACCGACAGACTGACAAACAGACGGACGGACAGCGGAGTCATAGTAATAAGGTCTCCCTATCTGTTTTCGTCGTAAATCTTATATCCTATAAGATGTCTTTAACGTGTACCTTTTTATTAAATAAATATTAAAAATTACTGATTATAGATATATTAGTTAGACAGAGACAAACTACGAGCCGAAGTTTACTTTTGAGTAAAAGTGACAAAAAATTGTTTTATTGCTTACTTATGTACGTAAATGAATTGTTTCTTATTTTGGTCTTCAATATAACATTATATAGTCTTTTGGTCCTCTTCTTTCCTATCGGTTGACGTTTGGTTTAGCGTGAAAATACTAACGCTACAGTCCACCACCACCCATATACCATTGCGGCCTGTCAAGCGGCCTGCGGCCAGCCGCCACCGCTGGCCGCGGTACTGTGTAACACACTTTACAAATTACGTCAGTTCAGGGGTTAAGGTTAAGCGGTGACAGAAATATGGATATCTCCGCATTTACAATACAGCGTGGAAATAGGCTAATAAGCAAACGTGCTACAGGGACGACACCTGAAACTAACGAACAAAATGCAACTTGACCAAAATAAACTCCAAAAATAACATTTAAATAATATTCATTATTTAATCGATTAGTCCAATCGAGCCGTATGAGTTTCGGTTGTTCCCTCTGACTGTAGTTTATGAACGACAGCTGTCACAGCAACATGAGCAACAGCAGAGGGGCTACCGCGAACAGCAAACGAAGTTTTCCCTCTCTGTCGCACTTACGTCCGTACATGCAAGTGCGACAGAGAGCTAAAACTTCGTTTGCTGTTCGCGGTAGCGCCTGGTATTTATTATCGAAACCAAAAATTAAGCAACAAAATGCCTTTAATTATAATTTGTGGCTGTCCAGTGAGTGGAAAAACTACAAGAGCGAAGGAATTAAAAGAGTTTTTCGGAATCACACACGGAAAACGGGTGGAAATCGTCTCAGAAGCAGACGCTATAGTGAAGTTAGGTTATGAACTAAATGCTACTTATTTGGACTCACAGAAGGAAAAGAGAGTGAGGGGTTACCTTAAATCGGAGGCTCTACGACTTATTGGGAAAGATAATGTTGTTATATTGGATGGCAGCAACTATATTAAAGGTTCGTGTTAGTTTTCCAATACATATGGCGCTCGACCGTGGATTATCTGCATCCATTTCAGGCCTCATATAATTTAAGTATAGATTGTACTCGTATTAGGAATCTCCCCACCAAATCTTATGGCACGTAAACCCATAGTTTCTGAATAAAAATTAGATTCCATACAAAATCACTATATCGTAGCGCCCTACTCGTGTCGTATACGCGTCATACTCGTGAACGGATGCTGTTTGTGGGGTCCGGTCTGTTCATGTTTGCAAGGACTAGTAACTTCGTACTAGTGTTCAGTGGAATTGACATGATGAGAGACTTCACTGTTCTCATTTATTTTATTTTTTAGACTGACGCTCAGAGACCTTATACATGTCTGAGGATATTTATTTATTAGATTTTATTATTTTCATGTTGACGTGTTATAGATATAGCTCAAAATATTTTATTATGATTAGTGTACTTACTTTATTACCTTTTATCTTGACGCTTAGAGACCTTATACACCTCTAACAAATCTCGATTGTTATTAGTTTCTTAGTCTTATTTTTGACATGTAACACTACATTTAATTAATGATACTTTGATTATTGTATTATTTTTATTTGATGTACCTAGATAGATTTTGACTTGTAAAAGTGCCCTTGAGGCCTATTTGCAGAATAAATGTTTTGATTTTGCCCATCAAAGTTTGCATGTGTTCATTTGCAAATATTTATTTGGGATATGGCGTTTTTATTAAAATATAGTGTTTTTCGGTCCGATTATTAACAATATTACTTCTTTGTTGTTGAATTTGGTTTTTTGATGGTTTTTAATATTATCTTGAGTGTAAATATGTAGATTCATATCAAAAACGCACAATATCAATTTACAAATATGGGGTTATTTAGCGTCATATTTGAGGCGATGGATGACTAATGTTTTGTTGGTGTTAATTTTTTTGGAGTGAGTTTTCATTCAAATATGATATTTAATGATATTTTTTTCTAGTGTACAGTTAGCATTATTACATTATTTGTTATTTACAACCACTGCTTCATTGTTTACCTAATTTCTAATCTTAAAAAAATAAGGTACAGTGTATTGGAGCTGGTAGGCCAGGATTGAAACACTATCCATTTGTATAATCATGTTAATTATATTTCTCACTTATACCACAAATTGCACTTAGTACCTAAATAGCCCAACAGCGAATACAGACTTATTTGAGATGTTTACTCATTAACGGCTTTTGATCGAATGCGCTAGTCCCCGCTTGTGAGTCTGGCCGGCCTCTTTATCCCTTCCAGTCTACCCCCTCCAATCGGTCCGATAAACAAGTCACGCCACCGATGGCGTGACGTATCAAAACGATCAAATGACCGTCTTTCAATACGTTATATATGGGTGGATCAACTATTCTTTGTTGCTCGTTACCATGGTTACGTCTCCTGAGTCACTCTTTAAAACCGTGATTTTATAAGGTTTAAATCTACCAAACATGAGTTTTAGCGATGAGGATAAATCTATTTGGACATGGGTCATCTCTTGAGCATGCTTGAAGTCCATATTATAAACATTTTTTTAAGAAACTCGGTTATTGTTGTCTCCTCGCTGAAGGGACAGAATAACAACAAGAAAAAGTTGATTAACCCATATATTGCATTTAATATTATCTGTATAATTTTTCCTTATAAGTGCTTAACAAAAAAAAATTCCAGGCTACCGTTACGAGCTGTATTGTGCCTCCAAAGCGTCCAAGTGCACACAGTGTACTGTGTTCACGATACGGAACCACCGAGAGGCATGGGAGGATAACTTGACCCGGATAAATAAAGACACACAAGAGTTGACCGCTGAAGCATACAGCCAAGAAGTGTTTGACGCTTTGACTAAATTCAGGTAAGTGATACTTCAGTTTTCCAGGCCATCTGACTTGTAGATGTAGATGTAGTTTAGGGACGCCTGGCCGGAAGCAGGAGGGCTGTCGATCGCAGGTCAGGATAATTCAGCCCAATTCCCTTGAAGTCGGAGCTTAAGGTTGCTGTCCCGGCGGCATTCCCACACAGTCTTCTTCCATTCTTCCTATTTTCCTGCAGAAGAGAAGGACATCTTTAAGGTTGACATCCCTCAATTCACTCTCCTCTAGCATATCGCTACCAAATATATTAAACCGCATTGCTGCGTACATAATACATTCCGCTATGACTGCTTACTGGTTTCTTCCTCCCCACAATGTGGACAGGAAGCATTATTGCTGATCCCTATTATGTTCAGGTGTCTATTAAGATTATTATGACCAGTGATGATCCCGGTCAACAGTCTCAGATTGTTCTTACCCAGTTTCAGCAGGTACCTGTTTCTCCTACGGGCGATTAACTGATTGATTGGTAATGTCAACAATAGGTAGGTAAGTAGGTACTTTTATTGCAATAATTCATGTTTTACTCTAAATGAGATACCAAAAAAATATCTTGACTTCATATTTGACTTGTTTTTACATAATGAAAGTAGACCTAAAAAGTAATACAAAAAAAGATACTTATGCTTAGTGAAGCTACTACGAAAAGCTGTCATATTTTCCTTTGCGGCGCGAGGGTGAGCAACTCTGATGCTTGAACAAACTAGTAGCTATAATATATCGAAACCAGAAACATATAAGTAATCTGAAAGCCCTCTTAACCTGATCAATCAATTCGCTGCCGCTCCGATGTATTGACAATAGTGCTGATAAATAAAGTGTTGTCTTGTCTAAATGTTTACTGGCGCAAAGAAAACGTACAATAATTTATACCTACTGAGAGTTCATAACAAAATTGGATTAAGTGTTTTAAATGGCATTATCGTGTGCAAAACAAAATACATGACATAGATAATAAAAAAGTGCAGGTGTTTCATTCAAAAGAACCTTGGTTTTACAACATGCATTGGTGCTTTTGGTCTTATCTCTTTGTAATAAGCTCAATACACCTCCAAAAAAATAGAACAACTTATCTTTCAGGTAGGATTATCCCATTGTTTTTTTGCCGCGCAACACTAAATAGCATTTTACTAATGCCAGGTACAGCAAACAATGAATAATATCTATGCCTAAGATTTATAAAGAATCTGATACAAATGTTTAATAGATTTTCACATTTTTGTTATTAATTATAGGCATAACGTATTTTAATAAGTGTTTATTTCTTTGTAGATTGTATAATGTGTCATGATTAATGCCGTGTTGTCAAATGAAACTACAAACACAAATACAGAAAAATATGTTCGATATTTTAGGTACCTATTTTTGTTAGTGCTCATTGTTTATCATATTTTGACAAATTTTATATTTTTTAATGAATATTGCCAATTTCAATAAATATTTTCAAATTCGAATCTTTGCTTGATTTTTCACTTCTCCATCTACTTCGGTCATAAAATGGGAACCAAAGGAAATACTCGTGGAGCGCTACTTAGCGTTAGGCCAAACTAACTTAGCAATAATTTTGATAGCACAGACTGCGCAGGTGTTATATTTTAATCGTCATCATTTCATAGAGGATTGACTGATTGTATTACAAATGATAAATATCTTTCGAACTAGGAACCTTATCGCGGTCTATACGTTACACACTCACCTTTCTTATAACACCCGCTTAACTTTTCAATCCAATCAAAATGCACAAATCAGTATCCATAAATAATAGCCATATTCATCACAAAATTTGATATAAACGCAAAAATAACAAAAATAAAAGAAATAACGTTAACAATAAAATCCACTGTCACACTCAAACGTCCTCAACTAGATGGTTATGAGAATGCACTAAAAACATACCTGAAGCAAGACCTGCACATTTAAGGAAAGTAACGAACGAAAATTCATTCTATTGTTTTTTTTTGTCAATTACCGTGTGTAGATTCACTCTGAAAACAATGACAAATACCACGGCCTTTAGGCATGGGCACACTCTTTTGTATTAAGTTCTTAAAAGATAACAACGTCGGCATAAATGTCTTTATAAAATAAACAAGTTTATTTTACCATTTAGACTACCACCGCCATCATGCTAATCCTAAGACAATAGAAAACAGCAAGTCTTATCAGCTTTCGGCTCGCTTGCATATCGCCGTGCTGGTATAAATAAACAAAGCTTTAACAATTTCCGTAAGGTACCTACACAGCCTAATAATGTAATGAATCTCTATACGTATATGCGCCTAATTAATATGCTAACAAAAATACAAGTATTAATATATGAATAAGGATATATACTACTAAAATCCCGGATTTCTAAAAAACTTTTATAATCCCGGAATTGGGCGGTTCAACAACGCTATGTTCGTGCGTATTTGCTGTTTCCATAGGTCGAGGTAGTAGGATAAGTAATAGTTGTAACTGTAGGAACACTCAGTATATAGTAAAGATTCCGATTAGTACTGTCAAAACGAATTATTATTTCGGAATATTTAAATAAATAAATGACTGTCATATGAACCGTCAATTTTTTTTTGACAGAATTGACCGAGTTTCCTTCCACTTCAGCTTTCCAGATTTCGGGTTGGTCTCCTCAACAGATAGCATTTGTCAACCGATTTTTGTGAAACATTGTAAGCAGGTTCAATATTTTTTATATAGAATTTTTATCGAGTCTGATTTTGGAAATTTTCAATAAAGTTTCATTTATAAAAAACAAAAAGAAACAGGCGAGGTATACAGCTCACAGAGCTATTCTAGTATGTATGACAAATCAAATTTGTTTCTGACATTGCACCGAAAGTTAAAAATAGATGTTCAAAATGTAAAATAAACAAACAAACGCTCGCGGCCGACTCGTCCAAGCCGCCGCTAGGAATCTATACTTGCATGCACAGTAAATACGATTCTGACATAAGGACTCAAAGTACAAAGTTATTTGCATTAAAAACAAGGAGTGTGTTCGGTAAATCAAACTGGTTTCTACTGGGAGTGGTTTCACAGCGAGCTTATCGTCTGTGCCAAGCTGCCTGCCAGCCACGGTTATCTAAAAATGAGTCTAATTGAAGTGTGCGTAAAGATCACTTTTGTTTGGAACTGGTTAAAAACCCTATTGATAGGCTTACCGTATTGATAGGGTTTTGATTTTGGTTAGTGGTTAGTTGAGTTAACTCGATCAATATGGTAACCCTATCAATAGGGTTACCTTATCATAGGGTTACCAATATGGATAGGGTTTTTAAAACCACTTCTAAAATAAGCCTATGGAAAACCCTGATTAGGGTAACCGGTTCCGGTCCCTGCTTAGGAGGATATTATTATTGCTTGATTTTCAATTTTCATCTAAATATAACCAATTTAAGCAATTTTTTATATTATATGTTAGATACTCATCATCATCATCATCTAAGCTTTTCTCGGCGAAGTAATTATTATTATTATACACTAGCAGCTTCAAAGCTGATGCTTGTACATCACTGCACTTGTTTTTTTTAATGTCCGTTTTTTATTTTAAATGTTTATCAAGTTTAATCTCCAGTCTTCCCAGTTCTCTGCCAGAATTTTCTTTTTTTGACTCACCATTGTGAAAAATTGCAGGTTCGAAGAACCAAACTCTAACAACAGATGGGACAGTCCACTCTTCACAGTGCAGCCGCAGGACCAACTAGACTTGGAGGCGGTGTACGCTGCCCTGTTCGAGAAGAAACCTCCACCACCCAACCAGAGCACACAGAATGTAAGTCTGCCTTCTAAATCAAAAAAAAATATTCTGCAAATAGGCCTCAAGGGTACAGGCCTCAAAGTGCCCACTTTTGAAAGTCAAAATCTATCTATATCAAATAAAAGTAATACAATAATCAAAGCATCATTAATTAAATGTAGTGTTACATGTCAAAAATAAGACTAAGAAACTAAAAACAATCGAGATTTGTTAGGGATCTACAGGGTCTTTAAGCGTCAAGATAAAAGGTAATAAGGTAGGTACACTAATCAAAATAAAATATTGTGAAATATATCTCGAGCGAGCGTCAACATGAAAATAATATAATCTAATAAATAAATATTCTCAGAGATGTACAAGTTCTCTGAGCGTCAGTCTAACAATAAAATCAAATGAGAACAGAGCGAAGTCTCTCATCATGTCAATTCCACTAAACACTAGTACGAAGTTACTAGTCCTTGCAAACATGAACAGACCGGACCCCACAAACAGCACAAGTGGTGGTATACCATTGTGCCCCCTCTCCCCCCTCTAACTTTCGTACCGTGGCATCAAAAAATATGAAAAATGTCATGGACGTAGTTCCTATACTTCCAACGAAAAATGTGTTTCAACGTAATGTAGTATAAAATTTCATAATAGTTATTTGTTATACAAGGGTGCAAAGTTGTATTTTAACCGCGAGTGTGGAATTGAAACACGAGCTAGCGAATGGATTCTAGGATTGAACCACAAGCTAGCGAAGGGATTCTATGGTTGAACCGCGAGCGAAGCGAGTGGTTCGAAAACAGAATCCTGAGCGAAGCGAGTGGTCCAAAAATAGAATCCTGAGCGTAGCGAGTGTTGTAACACGCGAGACGTAAAATAACTTTGCAGCCGTGTATAACACAAATCTTTTCACCTCACTAGAGCGAGGAATTTTTTTTCCTCCTCCTCGTCCTAACGTTGACAGTTGCGTCCTAAATATAGTTGTCCACTACCTAATCCCGAGGTTTGGCATAGGTACTAGTTTTTTAACACAACAGCACAATATAAAACTATTGTTGCTGGACTGTCTGGACTGGCCTTTACATGTTATTATGTTTAAAAAAGTTATAAATAGCGCGTTCGGATTCCAAATATTCTTTGCACTCTTGTGGATAAAATGCAGTTTTGCTATCTGTTTTTAAAGAATAAAAAAGGTCTTTCCGAGCTAGTGAGGTGAAAAATATGTTTTTTATTGCTTGCAGCCACCGCTAACTGCTACGAACTTCCTATACGAACTGGACAACGTCACCCAAACCATATCAAAACAGGTGCTCGACGCGAAACAACTAAACCAAGACTCCGCTCGGTTCCCGGACTACCCGGGCTGTGTTCTCGAGTCCCTCCCCCTGGTGACTCCTCAGAAACTACTCAGGTTGAGGAGGCAGTTCCTCACCTACGCGAAGATGAACCACGCGGGGGAGGACACGGGGAAAATAGCGAGATATTACATTCAGTATTTGAATAAAACTTTGACAGATTGACTAAGTGTTTTCATTATACAGGGTGTCCCTAAAACCAACACCAAAACGAAGAGGGGTGATAGAACGGATCATAAGCTATCCGATTAAGCAAATTTGACCCTAATGAAACAGAGATTTTGATACTTAAAACTCGTAATTTTTGATGCCCTGCGTCAGTGTATCGATTTCCACCACTGCAAATTTTAAGTATTTTGTAAATCTGTTTTTTGCAGGATGTTAGCAAAAACATTTCCTATCGAATGTAATCTACACTTATCAAGTTATCACATGCCATGATCCTGTGGCGGTAAAAAAAACATAACCGGGTCAAGCCGCCTCGTGGGACACCAGTCATGTCAAGCTGGTCTAATTTGACAGACGTTCAGATGTACTCTTTGAGTAATGATTGCGAAGATAATACACATGAACGCTGAAAATATGAATACCTTTTTTGGACAGTTGTGTAAAAAAACTCAAAAATATCCAATAAACTGATATATTTAATCTCTTTACAGTGTACTTATAACATCTAACAAGTCTTTAGTTTGAGATATTACTTCATTGAAGGGTAAACTTAATCCTTTCACGCCTTGTACTTCTCCACCGACGAGACAAGTCTCGCAGGTGGAAAACGATTCTCTCGCCATGGACGGTTAACGCCAAATTTTTCAGCCTTTGTGCTTAGACCATAACGTCGATAATTGAACGAATATTTTTTTTGTATCGAATGTTAAAGTTGTTTCTACTATAATTGAGAGCATATCGATGTAAAGGAAATTACGATGTCATATTTTTACTTCTGCCTTCTACGGACAATTTCATAAGAGCACTTTGTCTAAAATCTTATAACACAAGAGCTGAGCTCTTGTCTAAACTGAAGTTCACAATTAGGCGAAGTAAACTGACAGATGAGATGTTGCCAGCAGTAGAAAAAAAAATAGTGACGGTATATATCGATAATTATAACGTTGTACTACTAAACTTAATCCAATGTTGTAATATATAAGTTCTCAATTTTCCGGCCACTACAAGGCTTACCAATGATCGGTTGCACCAAACCGTCTGTAATCGTAAGCGGTGTTCGTTAAAATCTGATTGTGTGGAAATTTTGACAAGTTTCTATGGGATGACAGCGGCCGGCGGCATATTTGACGATGACCGGCCTGTAATCGTATGTTGGTGCACAAGAAAGTGCCCTTGGGGCCTATTTGCAGAATAAACGTTTTGATTTTGATTTCGAAATGTGAATAAATTATAAGATTTACAAACCATTTTATTTTTATAAATTCAGAGCAACACTCATTGAGAGCAACACTACTAATTTCGATTTTCGATGTTCTCGGCTAGCATCTAAGGGTACCCGATAAATTGGGCCGAAAGATCGGTAAGTCCAGTGAGACCCCGTCCGTACGTCGTCTACCGGTCCCTGGGAGGGATCATTACAAAATTACATTTTTCGCCGGGAGACGACGGCGTAAGATCGATATGAACATCACTGGCCATACTGTGGCAAGATTTGTGAATTATGACCTGTCAAACAACTTCGCCTAATTGCGCACTTCAGTATAAGTTACACGCCACTGTCGTGGTATTAAAAAATACAACTTGTCGTATGTTTTGTAAAATTATCAGACTTAGGGTGGGTTGCACCAAACCGTCTGTAATCGTAAGCGGTGTTCGTTAAAATCTGATTGTACGGAAAGTTTGACAAGTTTCTATGGGATGACAGTTGCCGGCGCCATATTTGACGATGACCGGCCTGTGATCGTATGTTGGTGCAACTGACCCTTATACTGTGTCAAAGATTAATAAAAAAATGGATTTAAAAAGCAGGGACCGATACCGGCATTTTAAAAAAACCCTGTTTTAGCCCAATATTTTGGATTATTTTTTTCTCTTTACGTAGGGCTGAATCATGTATTTAGGTAACAACTTCGTATTATTAGATTGTCCCATTAAAAACGAAATAATGAACCGATGACCGTAATAATACCGGTATTTTTCTATGGACAAAATACCGGTATCCGATCCCTGGTAAAAAGAGATAATTATATACCCGATTTACTGAATAAGTTTACCCCACAACGGTTACAAAACAATGAACCAACATAACAAATAAACGAGTTATTAATACTTTAGATACAGGCCTTTCGTAAATCACTAATAATTATACTAAATACAGAGATAAACTGCAATTTTTAACATCTTGGTGACGCCTGTCATTTAGCTGTCATCCAGTACAATTTATAACCTTAAAACGTCGAAATTGAATTTTCTTAAAACAAAAAAGAAACTATACAGTCACAAAACTTAAAAACAAAATATATTGTCGAAAGTAACTTGACTGAGAGTAAATAATTACTTATATCTTCACCGGGAATAGGTACAGTCGAGAGCATATATATGTATACATTTTTGGACCTTATTTCAATGGAATAAGGTGAAAATATGTATACATATTGGTGCTAACTGTAATGCAAAAATATGAATTCGTACACGTCCGAAACGTTCAAATCCCAACAAGGTCTGGTTTTACATATGGATGGGAAGGACTAGGACCTAGTTTTACGTAGGCTCGTTCACAAGTCGACTGCACCTTCGTAAAATTAGTTCCAACGCCAATCTTTGGGTTAGGCGTCTATGCGGATGCTGGGCTCCTTAGGCCACAACCGGGAAAACGAAAGGAGAATTATGACAGCATTTGACACGTTTTAAACATACATACATAAACTCACGCCTATATACACAAAACGGGTAGGCGAGCCGAAGGAGAGTTTCATAACAAGATCACACCAGTGTTTTAATGCCTAATTATGTACAGTTGCATACACTACTTTATCTACATCTATATATTAAATCCTCTTTCATGTGTTCAGGAACCATTGCGTTGCAAGTGTGAGCACGAGCCTGTATCGTTATGGGCGGAGAATGCCATAACGAAACCGTTTTCGATGCTATTATGGCCACCTCCGCTCCGGGCCGGCGCGATATTGTAAAGCTGGCCCTTACCTACACATTTTGAGCACATTAAAAAGGATTTACTATATGGGTGTAGATAAAAATATAAATACATGAAAAATATTGAAGAGGATTTACTATATGGGTGTAAATAAAAATATAAATACTCCCGGTGAAAATATCGACAGTCAAGTGAAATGTAACAAAATACATACTTAAAAAAAAGTTAAATGGATACATCAGTACGTCTTATATTAAGTTACAATATAATAAAAATAACTCTCATGCTTTATGACTTTTTTATATCACTTTTTTGAATTATAATGAATATTTTCTCAAATATGCAACGAAATATTGACGTTACGTTCGTTATGCGGCGCAACGAGTGATCCATAATGGGATTTCATACAACATTGCCGGCATAGTGATCGTCGGGCCCCGGAACCAAAAGACGGCGCCGGCCGCCGGCTGCTGCAGCAGTAGTTTTTATTACTGAATCCTTATAATTTAATTTCGAGTTTTCATATAATTTTCAAATTTCGTTACATTTTTTGAGAAAAACACTATAAAAGCCTCGCCGCGAACAGGGATTGTCGGCCTCGTATCTCTAGATGACCTCAAAAACTCGGCCATCTATAACTACTCGGCCGGCAATCCCCTATTTCGCCTCGCAGTAATAAACTATTATCAAAGCCTAGTTATAATAGCGAACGAACATTCTTGGAGTGAATTATATATGGGGGGTATTACAATCAAGAGCGAAAGAAGTCGGTACCGTATGGAAATTCAATGCAGTTCTAATCAAAAATATCTATACGCACCAGGGATGTAACAGATGTGGTTTTATCGGAACCGGAAGCGGAACCAGATGTTTTAAATTCGGTATAATCGGAACCAGAACCGGAATCGGAGCCGGAACTGAAAACGGATGTGGAACCGGATGCGGAGCCCGAGTGATAGATGGATAAGATGTTAAGGGCAGGGCAGGTCTAAGTCTATTCTAAATAAAAATTATAAACCTGTTTGTTTTTGATGTACGCCGCTCATTTCTCCCCGCTGCGCTGCTTTGACATCCGATATAACATCCGTTTTAAATATAACAGAACCGGAACCGAAGCGGATGTTTAAAACCAATCGGAAGTTCCGACTTAACGGAACCGGAGCTCTGTTACATCCCTGATACGCACTCTAGTGACAAAATACGCGAACATGACTCTAGTGACAAGGGCATAAAAGCGTACAGATATTTTTGTCACTTTAGAACCGACTCATTTTATTTACTCTCAAGTCATTCCAATACAATTTGTTATACTAGCTTTTGCCCGCGACTCCGCCCGCGTAGCACTCATTCATCTCATTAGATTTTTATTGCATTTTTTTTACATCAGGCGCTTACCTAGTTAACGATCTTCCATACAAACTTCCACCCCTTAAGGGATGATTTCCGTGATCAATGAGGGCTATCGTTTTTGTGCTCACCAGTTGGCGCCACTGTCGAGTAAGGTCCAGCTGTCAAATTTTCTTATTGGTTATTATGGGCATGAGTTTACGTTTAAATCATATTTAATACCTTAAAACCGTACCGTAAAAATATCCAAAATCCCGCATTGTAGCGTAGTCTCGTTTTGTTAGGAAATAAGTTTCCGAAAGACAAAACTGTCTCAAAGACCTGACAGTCATTGACCCGTAACTCATATTTGCCATAATCAAGCTCAGGTATTGCAAAATACTCACCATATTGTTCCAATTAGATATTAACCCGCGTAGCGCAACCACAAAGAGTGACATTTGACATTTCGGAGACCTCGCGCTACACTAGCGCCTCTAGCGGCGAATTCATACGCGATAGTCCCCATTGAAACACTAACAATAGCATTCTTTTGTTATGATCCCGGGTATCCCAGGGACCGGTAGACGACATTACAATGTATTACTGTATGGAATACAAAATATTCCGGTGTAATTGTACGGAAAACAAAATATTCGTTCACTCTAGTAAATGATGTAACATAAATAAAATGTGATAATCCACACCGAAAGGGACCTTATGGCGGCAGGCGCTTACGTTGCAGCTATTCACTATTGTATTGGAACAGCGGCAATAAAGGCGTAAGTGCCGGCCGCCATAAGGTTCCTTTCAATATGGATTATCACAAATACTTCGATTACCATCAGGTGGGCTGTCAGCTTGTTTGCCACCGACTTGGTATAAAAAAAATACTTTTAATTTCCCACAGTCAGCGGGGCTATCTAAGCCCCGCTGCACCTTATCTGTTTATAATATTATTTATGTCACACCTGGCTATAAAGTGGCTATTACCGCACGCTCCGCGCGCGGAAAATCCCACTTCCTGGCCAGGGGGTGACATAGAATTTTGTACTTACCTCGGGCGGTAATTAAGAAAGCCTCAGATCGCTTAATTATCGCCCTTGCCTTCGGCTCGGGCGTCAAATACCTGCGATCTGAGATATTCTTTGTTTTACCGCCCTTGGTAAGTAATGTACTATTGTCTATGTTACGACTCTGTTCATAGATATTATTTATTTATTGATAACCTATCTACAAATTCTTGATGCTAATACGTTTTTTGGAAGCGGTGATTGGTAGTACGCGGTCTCTTTCTCATCAGTATAGTGGGAGCGTGATAAACTGTATAAACACGGCTCACAATACTTGTTTAAAAAAAATGTTACAGACCATAATGTTTCTCAAGCAAAAGGCACCGGGTTAGGGGGGAGCGTAGGGTTGGATGGAAAGGGAAGAAGGTGGAAGGGAGGAGCGAATGGATGGTGGGGACGGGAAGGAGTGAGGAGGTATTTACTGAAAGGCGCCATAGTATGAGGTAACAAAACCGCACAATACGACAAAGTATCGGACACGAGCAAAACACAACAACTATACCATTCTACAATAAAATTCCAAGACACATTACTGAACTTACGGATTCTAAATTTAAGTCTGTCGTGAAACAGACACTTATTTTCAAAAGCATATTATAAGATAAACGATTATATCATGGATAGGGATGTTTGGCAGTGATAGCGTCCCGCACAAGTAATCTAACACAGAAATATTTTATGTATGTATGTTTATATTGTAGCATTTGAATTCTGTAGTATTATGATACTGTTATTTTATATACATTGTATATTGTTAGAAAAAATGACACCTCGCCGAGTTTCTTACGCCGGTTCTTCTCGAGGCAGAGGTTTATTTTATGAAGCGGTGGTAGTTTTTTGACATTCATAAGTGCATGTAACATGCCTAAATTGAAGAATAAATGATTTCATTTCATTTCATTCGCTCCCCAATGGAGGGTGGGGATGGGAAGGAGGGGGAGGTATTTAGTATAAGGCGCCATATTGTTTTTACTCTTGTTTCTGTTGGAGTATTAATAACACTTAAGTCGACTACCCTAATAGAAATCAACATTTTTAACAAATGACTGCCGGCTGTTAGGCTACATAGTGTTAATAACTTGATCTGTAATAGTTAGTAAGTTGTACTAAAGAGTTACATCGTCATTGTGACTAAACTCTTTAAATAAAGAATAAAATAAAAATGATGACAAACACCACATAGTTTAAAAAAAAGTTCGCACAAAAGATCCCACTGGGTCGAAGTGCATCCGCTAGGGCCCTCATCTAAATAAGATAGTTTTAAAAATGTTGCATAAATATTAATTAAGCTTAATGCCTTCACGAAATATATTATTCATTATAACACTACCAATCACCGCTTCAATGTCAAATAAACTTAACTAATAATAATAAACAAAAAAAACTAAAAAACATGCATTTGATAAATGACTAAATAAACAACTTAACAGCTTATTTTGACTAAAACTTGGCATTGTTGCTAACGACACATTTACTAATTTAGCGTATTAGAAGAAACGTCAATGGTAACAAAATGGTTGTACAATTGAGTAGATAAATATGCATATGTACGATCCCGAATGTTCAAAAATAGTTGAGCCACTTACGCCGTTACAAAAGCGTGTTCACATATTTTTGATCACTTTGCCCGTGCACATTATTCGTACTCAACTGTAACAGGAAAGGATAACTCGAAAGTTCCGATTTATCGGATATTTCCTTATTACATCGATTGTATTACATGTTTCATATAATGTATTGTTTCACAGAAATATCATATGGGTCAATCAACTTTTTCTTGTTGTTATTCTGTCCCGTCAGCGAGGAGAAAACAGTAACCGAGTCTCTTAGAAAAATGTTTATAATATGGACTTCAAGCATGCTCAAGGGATGACCCATGTCCAAATGTATTGTTGCTCATCGCTAAAACTTATGATTAATAGATTTAAACCCTACAAAATCACAGTTTTGAAGAGTGACTCAGGAGACGTAACCATGGTAACGGGCAACAAAGAATAATTGATCCACCCATATCATAGAAAACTTGCTTTTTTTTTCAGAAACCGTAATTTTTTTAGGTCTAGCTAAAAGGTAATTATATGTGATAATACACATCGAAAGGGACCTTATGGCAGCAGGCGCTTACGTTGCACCTATTCCCTATTGTATTGGAACAGCGGCAATAAAGGCGTAAGTGCCGGCCGCCATAAGGTCCCTTTCAATATGGATTGTCACATATGTTAGGTTAGAACTGCGACCCAATGTGCCAATTTTTTTTTCTATGAAATGTAAATTCTACGAAACAAATTCTATGAAACGTGTGTCTGCAAAACAATGTTAAAATGATTTATAGCCGCATCGGACTATTTTGGCCCAACTATAGTTGCAATAATTTAAAAATTGTAATTTAGACGAATCTGATAAAACTATAGCTGTCTTGCTTCCACTTACATATTTCACACGTATTTCGAATACACTTTTTATGACAGTTATTCTGACGTCAATGTTACAAGGAATTTACATCAAATATTATTCCTCGTACATTTTACAAATATATATTATTTACCTCTTTTTATGTTAGTAAATAGCCAGTAATTCAAAACAAGAAATAATATTCAGTTACTGGCCACCAATTTAGAGTCTAACAAAATACATGAGGTCGCGGTTTTAATTTAATTGCAGAAATAAGAAATGCTCTGCTTTGTGCATAAATATGTGTTCAGGTGTTGGGGGCCAGCAATAGGCAATTTTACCCTATCACCCTTTTAAAGATAACACTATAGGGTAATATATTTATTAATTAGCGTTGACATTGCCTCTTACCTATTACATGTAATGTGATATCACCACTGAGACGGGATGATAGTCGATCATAACACTTTCACTGTCCGAATCCGAATTGTAACCTTACGGCTTTGTAATAGAGGCTTACAGTGACCCTTATCATGGTCACGGACTGTGAATGTGTTAAATTTACATTTGTGAAGCTCTTTCTTCTTTCTTACCTCTTATGTAATAAATGTAATTGTTATTCTCAAAAGAATCCGACTAGCGACCCAATCTGCTTAAAATAGTCGACATTTACTTATTGGTGATCCCACACTTTTCAATTTTTACATGAGTATATGTTGACATGTAATATTACATCACCGTCTAAATAATGGCATAGCAGAGTCATTCGCCATCGCCACATATAGTCAAGTGAAAACTCTTACTTTTCTAAAATCACATGTAATGTGATATTACCCTCTAAAAATGATGTTACACTATAAAAAAATGATAGCGGAGCGATCGCCATTTATAGGTAAGCGAAAACTCTTGCCCCTTAAACATCAAATTTAATGTGATATTACTTTCTAAAGGTGTAACATTGAAATAGTGGTGTGATATGATATCACACTCTAAACAATTATATATCAGAGCGATTGTCACATAAAGCCAAAACACTTACCTCTTCCAAATCACATGCAATATATTACACTCTAAAGGTGTGATATGATATCACCCTCTAAACAATGACAGCAGAGTGATCGCCATTTAAATATGTGAGCGAAAACCCTTTTCCTTTCCAAACCACATGTAATGTGATATTACCCTCCAAAAAAATCACATCGCTATTAGGTCAGCTAAAACTCTTACCTCTTCCATACCACATGTAATGTGATATTACCCCCCAAAAAAATCACATCGACATTTATAGGTCAACGAAAACTCTTACCTCTTCTATACCACATGTAATGTGATATTACCCCCCAAAAAAATCACATCGACATTTATAGGTCAACGAAAACTCTTACCTCTTCCATACCACATGTAATGTGATATTACCCTCCAAAAAATCACATCGCCATTAGGTCAGCTAAAACTTTTACCTCTTCCATGCCACATGTAATGTGATATTACCCTCCAAAAAAATCACATCGCCATTAGGTCAGCTAAAACTCTCACCTTTTCCATACCACATGTAATGTGATATTACCCTCTAAAGGCGTGATATCGAGATGTTGTGTATAGGTACTTAAACGGCTGGACATTTTACAAGCAATAAGGTTTCCTGCACACGAAGAAAACGGAGTCGTATTCATGTTGCATCATGGAGTTCGGGTTTTGAGCGTATTTCGTCTTCATACCGGTTTGTTCTTTCTGTAAATAATAATAATATGTGATAATCCACATCGAAAGGGACCTTATGGCGGCCGGCACTTACGCCTTTATTGCCGCTGTTTCAATACAATAGTGAATAGCTGCAACGTAAGCGCCTGCCGCCATAAGGTCCCTTTCGATGTGGATTATCACATATATATAAGTTTAAAGTCCAGTGCCACCTCTCCACCCCCAGCTCTCTGACCGGTGTTGCCCTTAAGGCCATTATATAATGTCGCTATTTTATGGGGGCCCATCTAGCAGAGAGCGAGTCACCGTCTGCCGGAAATAAATATCTGAGACAGTTTTATTAGGCAGGCGTCCGTTGTCTCACGCAATAGCCCAGCCATTAATCCATCAGTTTCACCCAATAACCAGTTCATTTAGACTCCATCAACCAGAAATAGTCCCTGTACACCCTGGCGGGTGCTGTCTCTGTGTGCGTCCCATGACACGGGCAGGGACAGCAACCGCTCGGTGTATCCCTTGCATTTCATTAAAGTGTCGAAAGGGCCTCTACGTGTTGGCTATGTGGTACTCGTTTGGTACCTCGGTGCCTCGGTACTTCGGCTCCGCGCACGCCTCCCAAAGGTCCGGGATACCATTGTCCCGTGAACGGGAAAGACATACAAATAATAATAATGTACGATTTCAAGCTCACATGAAAATTTACACTAGAATTACTATAATAACGGGATATTTATATGTAATATGATATAGGGATGTTACAAATTTAGAAATAAAGGATAAATTGAAAAATTTAGGCACCGAGCAGGATTTGAACCTGCGACATACCGGCACTCGCGGCCAGTCGCTCTAGCCAACTGAGCTATAGGTGCAACTGCCACCCGGTCCGAAATTCCTCAACCATGTTGTATGGGACCAACTACAATTAAAGCAACACAAAAGACGAAAATGAGAGGCAAAGTATAGCTAACGAGCACTGAAAAAGCTCCTACCGATTGACGAGCAGGCGTGACGTCACACCTGCGTGGCCTCGTACTGCCACGGATCGTATGGAAAAAAGGGAAATTTTGCGTTTTCGTCTTGAAATATCGCGTTTATGTACATAAGAATTACGATTTGAAACGGGATATTTACCATGCATATTTGTATTAGTAGACTTAGACAACCGGTTTAGCCTAGTGAGTAGTGCACCTGCCTGTGAAGCTGACGGTCCTGGGTTCGAATCCCGGTCAGGGCAAATATTTGTGTGATGAGCATGAATATTTGTTTCTGAGTCTTGGATGTTTTCTATGTAGTAAATGACCATGTGAGCTTGAAATCTTATATTGAGACATGAGAATTCTATAGGTAACTTTCAATTTACATTTGGCTATAAAACAAAAAAAAAGTTTTGCGAATCTTTATAGTGCCATATCTTTTTATGATTTTAATTAATTTGTCTGATTTAGTATTTATTGTGATTATTTTATGGTCTTTTATACATATAGCCATACTATGTTTTATATTGTAACATGAATTACCATCCCTAGAGACCTACTACTAGTCCCTAGAGACTACCTACGAGACCGTATGGCGGTTTGTTATGTCAAAAAATGTACTGAGTTACTGAAATTTGGTCTAACGGATCTTTATAAAACCCGGCCTAAGGCTCGGTTTTATAAAGATCCGTTACACCAAATGTTAGATCAAAATTCAATATATCGGTTTGTTATGACAAAAAATGTACTGAGTTACTGAAATTTGATCTGACATTTGGTCTAACGGATCTTTATAAAACCCATGCTTAGTTGGAAAAAAATGCATGTTACTACGCACGAACTTAATTATGTAAAACAAATATTGCGATGTTATTGTAATAATCTCATAGTAATTCTACTCGCTTGAGCGAGAAAACGAAACTCGCAGGAAGCGTTTTGCTTCCACGTTTATTGTGAGAACCGCCAAGCTGTGGAACTCCTTGCCGGAATCCTTGTTCCCCGTGAACTACAACCTTTTGGTCTTCAAAGCGAGAGTGAATCGGTTTTGACGACCGGTTTAGCCTAGTGGGTAGTGCACCTGCCTGTGAAGCTGACGGTCCTGGGTTCGAATCCCGGTCAGGGCAAATATTTGTGTGATGAGCATGAATATTTGTTTATGAGTCTTGGATGTTTTCTATGTATTTAAGTATTTATATCTATTAAATATATCGTCGTCTAGTACCCATAACACAAGCCTTCTTGAGCTTGCTGTGGGGCTAGTTCGATTTGTGTAAGATTGTCCTCTAATATTTATTTATTTATTTTTACTAGGTAAGCGCGTTCCATCCTAGACCACAATATTGCTTACCATCAGGTGATTTGTGGTCAAGCGCAAGCCTATTTAGAATTAAAAAAAAACGAGTAGTATAACATTACTATGAGAGTACTCGCCGCTCGCCGGCGGTGGGACCAGTGCCTTAGCCTTGTTATGCTTACCAAAATATCGAAACCGATGTCCCTTATGATATCAAGTAAGATGTCGTATGGCGGCTCGATGCTGCTCTCCGATGGCATGTCACTGCAACAGATTCAGATTCAGATTTATTTCATGATATAAATTGCAGTACAAATTCGTATAAGTCAAAATTATAAGAATTTACATCACGATCGTCAAAAATAATATAAAAATATTCAAACAAATGCAATACATTTCAAATAAATCGTATCTGCCGGTAGTCAGGATCGTTAAAATGCAATAAATTTAAAATAACAATAGTGGTACACGTATAAATAAAATATAACAAACAAACAAGTACAGAGATAAAAATATCAGCAAAAATAGATTAATGGTAAACAAATTAAATTCAAGCAAATGTCAATTCCATAAATTCCTTAGCCGAGTACATTGGTTTATTCAATAAAAGGTTTCTGAGTTTGCGACCAAATGCAAACAAATATAAATTTACTACTGACAACTGTCAATTGTCAATACGGGCGACATGTTTCGAACTTTTCGAGAGCACTCATCAAGAACTCCCGAAGAGTTCGAAACACACCGCCCGGAGTGTCAATTAACACGTGAGTTTAATCAACTTTTTCTTGTTGTTATTCTGTCCCATCAGCGAGGAGACAACGGTAACCGAATTTCTTAGAAAAATGTTCATAAAATGGACTTCAAGCATGCTTATTCTGTCCCATCAGCGAGGAGACAACGGTAACCGAATTTCTTCAAAACTTTGGACTACGTCGATTTTTGTCCACAAATATTTATTTATTTATGTCAATGTCATACTTAAAGTTACCTTCAAGTTCAGTGCACAAATTTTTAGTCAAAATAAATACAAACTTAGCCTGAGAATTGATCCCTGATCGCAGTATAAAAGTAGCGTAACGCCACGAGCGACAGAGTGCCAACCGCGACGACTAGTCTGCTTGGAGGTGCCCTCCGAGAGCGCGAGTGAGCCTCTATGCCTCTGTTTTTTTTTTAACCTGACTGTGGCTTTACAGGCCGGGCCCAATAAAGCGATAGGAGTGCGCGGTTGGAGAGTAGCCTGGGGAAAATCCAGGGGAAAACCTCCGGCACGACCACGCGAGTGGTTTGGAACACTGGAATACTCTAAGAGTTTGCGCTCCAGTGAGATTGGTTGAGCGATTTCAACCGAATCTGAGGTGTAAGTGGAATCGAGCTACTGGGAGTTTTGTCGATGTTTCACTAAACCTAGCCTAGCTGGGAAGAGTCCAGCAAGAAACTCAGCTAGGCCCGACCTGGGTCGGACTGACTACCCGGTGTGCGGCGGTACCGGGACGAATAGGGACTATATGTGTCAGTGTTGTCGCGATCGCCGGCGGGAATGCCTAAGTGTACGCGTCGTGTCAGAGTTGGACGCCGCAAGCGCAGCGTTCCATCCTTCGATAGACGCTGTGATTACGTCGTCCGGGTCCGTAAGTGTGTGCCTAGGACGCCGGACCGTGCGGCCCCTAATCAGTGATCGCCGAGTAACGATAGAGGGGGGAGGGATGGGAACGTAGTCGACAGCCTTCCTAACTAACGGATTCCTATGATGGGGAGCGTTGTCAAAATAACGTCTGGCAGTCTGCTTAAAGAAACCATACATAGTGCTAATCCCCATGTCGTGGTGCAGTGCAGACTGAGGTTCGACTGGTACCACGGAGCACCAGTCGCCCTACGGAGAAAACGATTCTGAATGACCTGAAGCGGCTTGAGCGATGTCATAGGCACGTGAGCAAAAGCTACGCTTGCATAAGACATGATTGGACGAACACAAGTTTTGTAGTGTCAGCTTATTTCTAAGTGACATTTTACTAAACTTTAAACTTGTTAATCATCGGCCCAAGCCTTCCTAGCACGAACAACGCACGGTTGCGTGCCCTACTGATGTGGCTACGGAAAGTCAGTTTTCTGTCGACGTTCACTCCAAGATATTTGACTTCGTTGGCCCAGGGGATGGGCCGGTCAAACATCTGGATCGGAGCCACACGCCTTTCCGTGTTAACGCGGTCAGACGGGTGGAAGACTATCGCAGTGCACATACCTGTAGTGGTAGAGTAGCGGGCCGAGGTTGATCCAGTAGCCGCCCGGCTCCAGGATGGCGTATATCCGCTCGATGAACTCTGTATAAGAATAGCGTAAAGCCACGAGCGACAGAGTGCCAACCGCGACGACTAGTCTGCTCGGAGGTGCCCGCCGAGAGCGCGAGTGAGCCCGCTATGCCTCTGTTAGTACGTACCTGTAGTGGTAGAGCAGCGGGCCGAGGTTGATCCAGTAGCCGCCCGGCTCCAAGATGGCGTATATCCGCTCGATGAACTCTATCACGTTCGGCGCGCAGTCTATGAAGAAGCAGGAAGCTACACAGTTCCACTGCTCAGCTTCTGTGTACACCTGGTTAAGGGAATATAGGATTAATTTCAAGAGCTTTTCTAACACAACGTCGAAGCCTGAATGTAAGTTGCGGCCGAACGCATCCTTAGCGTAATTCGGGCCACAAACGTCACACGTCATGGAGCTGTCAGTTGATGAAAAACAGACAGTCGGTTTTGGATACGAGCCGCGTGTGCGGACGCGCATAATGGCTTGAATTGTGTAGATATATTTGGTTGAATTGACATGTAAATTGGCATTACGAATAAATGAGTATGAGTATGATGGGCCTGTGGCTTTTGGGGGAGTCCTGGAGTGAACAATATGTTGTATCAATTTTTCAAATTGTGGTAAAACAACGCTCTGCTAATAACCAAAATAGCAATTATACTTGATAAGTTGAGGATTAAGGAGCTCATATAGCTCCCAATGACCTTCGATCTGTAACTCTCCGTTTTCTCGTGTTTTTTATGGCTTATCGTATTAAGAACAACGAGGTTTACCGAAGTAGTATACCATACTTTTTCAAAACTCAACGTCTTCGAGATATATGGCATCAAACTTTGGCAATTTTACAGTCCGTCTGTCTGTCCGTCCGTCTGTCACCAGGCTGTATCTCATGAACCGTGATAGTTAGACAGTTAATATATTCACAGATAATGTATTTCTGTTGCCGCAATAACAATCAATACTAAATAGCAGAATAAAATAAATAATTAAAGGGGGTCCCCTACAACAAACGTATTTTTTTGCCGTTTCTATACATAATGGTACGGAATTCTTCGTGCGCGAGCCCGACTCGCACTTGGCCGGTTTTATTGCATAATCATCACATTACAATTACAGTTTTAAGGTGGGTTGCACCAAACCGTCTGTAATCGTAAGCGGTGTTCGTTAAAATCTGATTGTATGGAAAGTTTGACAAGTTTCTATGGGATGACAGCTGCCGGCGCCATATTTGACGATGATCGGCCTGTGACCGTATGTTGGTGCAACTGACCCTTATACTATGTCAAAGATTAATAAAAAATGGATGTAAAAAGCAGGGACCGATACCGGTATTTAAAAAAAAACCCTGTTTTAGCCCAATATTTTGGATTATTTTCTCTTTACGTAGGGCTAAATCATGTATTTAGGTAACAACGTCGTATTATTAGATTGTACCATTAAAAACGAAATAATGAACCGGTGACCGTAATAATACCGGTATTTTTTGATCCAATCCCTGGTAAAAAGAGATAATTATATAGCCGAGCCTAATACTGTTACGTGATTTCATAAATTTCAACTTACTTATATTATAGCATACAACCTACTTTAAATTAATTATATTGTTATTGTAATTTTATAACCCTTATTTAGTGTGAAACCAACTCACTGACTACGGGTGGGCTTAAAACCAGCTTAGCGCTGTGCTCACACCGATTTTTCAACGTCTTAATTTTAATACCCATACTTACTATAGATTGAACATTGTAAATTTTTGAGAAATAAACCTTTTTGTATTTGTATTTTTTGTAATAGAGGTTGTTCGTTGGAGTGTACTGTACACACCTTGAGGAAGTCCCCGGCCGTCATGGAGAAGTGGTGGTTGGGTCTGTCCCCGCCAGGCCTCACGTCCGGGAAGGAGACGCCCTGCAGCTGGTGTTCGCAGGTCACGTTGTTCACGTATTGGTGGAGCCACGGGTGGACAGTGTATTTGTTCGCCTGGAACGAAAGTGTACATTAAAAAAAAATTAAGAATCAAAAAACCAAAATCAAAACATTTATTCTGCAAATAGGAGGCCTATTTGCAGAATAAATGTTTTGGTTTTACCTTAACAAAAATGCCCACTAACTGCTGCCCAAGACTTTGTTTACGTGGACACGTTTTCCCATGATAATCAGGTGGGAATAGTCTATTTTCCAATTCGATTCAAAAAACCAAAATCAAAACATTTATTCTGCAAATAGGCCTCAAGGGCACTTTTACAAGTCAAAATCTATCTAGGTACATCAAATAAAAATAATACCATAATCAAAGCATCATTAATTAAATGTAGTGTTACATGTCAAAAATAAGACTAAAGAAACTAATAACAATCGAGATTTGTTAGAGATGTATAAGGTCTCTAAGCGTCAAGATAAAAGATAATAAGTAATTAACAATATTTTATTATGATTAGTGTACCTACTAATCATAATAAAATATTGTGAGATATATCTCTAAGCGTCAACATTGAAATAATAAACAGCGTGACCACTTTTAGTAGTTTCCTACTTTTTTGGTAGTTTTGAGGGAAAATTTTCAAGCTTTTAGTAGGAGAAAATAAGTTAGTAGTTTTTAGTAGTTTATAGCAATCCACAATTGGCTACTTGACAATTTTTGAAAATCAGTTTCAATATGTTAAAAATGTTGTAAATTAAACGTTTCAGCTTTTAACATATTTTTGTTTACTTATTATGAAAGCCATACTTTGAAAATTTCATTTAAATTTTGGCGCTAAAACGCGATCCAGTGCTGTATGACGTCACACTGTTATAAATGAACTAACCTCTGCGCGTGACACTTCAAAGAATAATATGGCGGTTGTCACTGATGCGTTTTCCGAACGGTTTTCGCAGTGCGAGCGGGACACCGCTATAAATTTGCATAGCGCTGTCTCGCTCGCACACCGTACCGTCGTGCGGAAACTGCGTCAGTGTGGCAACCGCCTATATTACATCTGTCAAGTACCCACCTTTGATGTACTGACAACAATGTACTGGCAATGATGGCCACTCACAGGCGATTACACTATCTATATAATGGCCAGTGCCTGTAAGGGCCCTTTCTGTCATCCGGCTTTAAGCTTATCTGTGGTGACTCTCTTGTTTTGTTTTCAATAAAAGTTTTACGTTGTCTTGTCTTCAGTTTTGAGTTTCGAGTAAAGACGAATGCAACGTGCCCCACATATACGCGATCATCCTAGCCAGGCAGCTAGCACTATAGGGTACCTATAACGACACATTTTATGGCCAAAATTTACTAGCTATAATCTACTAGGCTGGCCCCATACATTATTTTTAATTTTCTATAAGGCAACAATTGTACCTGAAGGCGCATCTCTATGGGGTCGGTTACACAGTGATCATTATCACGCGATTTACTCATATCACAATACGTATTAATCGTGTATTTATGAATATTAAAGCAAAATGCATGCATATTTAAATACTACGATAATATTAACACCCCAGTATTGTGATAATAATAACCCTGTAACTGACCCCAATGGGAGATCATAGCAATACTGCAAGTTATAAGATTTGCAAGATAGGGATATGATGACCTTGGTTGTCTCGCTCTATCTCGAGGCATGTGGATGCGCCTTCACAAAGCTGTCACTATGCAGAAGTGAGTGTTTTACTGACATTTTCTCCCTCTCGGACTCACTAACTCTCTGGCAAAGGACGATTGCTTGTTCCGAACTACGATATAGAAGATTTATACACAAATAATTGCGATTTAAACACAATCAAGCTTGATTTAGTTCATCTAGTAGTTTCTAGTAGATTATGAAATTCATTTGGTATTTTTTAGTAGTTTTCTGACCACTTTTTTAGTAGGAACGCCGATTATAAAGTGGTCACGCTGATAATAAAATCTAATAAATATCCTCAGAGATGTATAAGGTCTCTGAGCGTCAGTCTAAAATTAAAATCAACAATGTGTACAATTCACTCTTGCCTAGAAGATGCTTGGATTATAATGAACCGGAAATACAGAAGACAGGAGCAAGTTTCATTCCTTTGCTGTTCGCATTAGAAAAGAGGAAGCAATCCACTTCGAGAGTAAACGGAAGACTAACAACATAAGGATGGCACCGTTCCAGCGTGACCATTTTTAGTAGTTTCCTACTTTTTTGGTAGTTTTGAGGGAATATTTTCAAGCTTTTAGTAGGAGAAAATAAGTCAGTAGTTTTTAGTAGTTTATAGCAATCCACAAGTGGCTACTTGACAATTTTTGAAAATCTGTTTCAATATGTTATAAATGTTGTAAATTAAACGTTTCAGCTTATAAGATTTGCAAGATAGGGATATGATGACATTGGTTGTCTCGCTCTATGTCGAGGCTTGTGGATGCGCCTTCACGAAGCTGTCACTATGCATGATTGAGTGTTTTACTGACATTCTCTCCCTCTCGCACTCACTAACTTGCTAGCAAAGGACGAATGCTTGTTCCGAACTACGATATACAAGATTTATACACAAATAATTGCGATTGCGAAACACAATCAAGCTTGATTTAGTTAGTCTAGTAGATTATGAAATTTATTTGGTATTTTTTAGTAGTTTTCTGACCACTCTTTTAGTAGGAACGCCGATTATAAAGTGGTCACGCTGCACCGTTCCCCCCGTCTGGATGTACGCTGATGGAATACACGCACCGCCACATACTCAGCCTCGGTGGTAGATAGCGATACTCACCTCCGGGCACCGGTTGAGTATGAAGTTGCTCGCGAACAGCATGAAGAGTGAGAACTCGTTGCCTTGTTAAAGGTCGGCCCAGTCTAGGACATTTTTGCTTATATTACACTAATACACGCACCGCCACATACTCAGCCTCGGTGGTAGATAGCGATACTCACCTCCGGGCACCGGTTGAGTATGAAGTTGCTAGCGAACAGCATGAAGAGTGAGAACTAGTTGCCTTATTATAGGTCGGCCCAGTCTAGGACATTTTTGCTTATATTACACTAATACACGCACCGCCACATACTCAGCCTCGGTGGTAGATAGCGATACTCACCTCCGGGCACCGGTTGAGTATGAAGTTGCTCGCAAACAGCATAAAGAGTGAGAACTAGTTGCCTTATTAAAGGTCGGCCCAGTCTAGGACATTTTTGCTTATATTACACTAATACACGCACCGCCATATACTCAGCCTCGGTGGTAGATAGCGACACTCACCTCCGGGCACCGGTTGAGTATGAAGTTGCTCGCGAACAGCATGAAGAGCGAGAACTCGTTGCCCTGGCAGCTGTAGCCCCGCGCCGCTATTTCCCAGGCGAGGCGACCGAGCCCCGCGCCCGGGACTAGAACTTTCAGGCGGCTGCGCTCGCTGAAAACAACACCATTATTAGGCCTTTGCAGTATATGGCTGGCTCCATATGCATAGGGTTAAGGTTTCTAGATTATTTTTAATTCAAAAATAATAAAAAAAAAAAAATTAAAATTTAGAACTATTTATTTCATAAAAAAGTACATATTTTTCTTCTTTGTGTTGCGAAATCTATAATATTTGAGATTATGTGCGCGGTCACTCCGCTCTCTTTGTAATTTAAATCTATAGTTTACACTGTTGTTGGTACGTACCTATTTATAAACACTGCTATTAACTACGGTTGTTTGTGCATATTTGTGCATAAAAAACATAATTTTTAACATATATACATAGAAACCGGTAGCCAATCACAGGTAAATTACTTACGAGACGTTTTTGCATTTGTAGTTGTGTACGGTGAACACATAAAGAAATTATTCAATACTTTTATATATTTTTTTATAATTTTTATAGTCAGGTACATCAATGCAACTAACAATACTAAACAATATTCAAGAAAGTGAATAATATTAAACAGAACATTTAATTCTAATATTCTTCAACTCCACACATTTCGCACTCATCCTCACTTTCATCCGATGAATTATTCGTGTTAACTATAGTTTGTTCTGAGCCTGTACTCCGAATTTCGTATCATGCCGTCTCTTTCACTCATATAGTATATAACATGAGAGTGAAAGGGACGGCACGACACGAAGTTCGGATTTAGAAGTTCTGAGTAGCCCCTCTGAATCCTCTGTTATATCTAAAGCTTCATCCGTGTCTTGAACTTTTTTTCCGCATGTAGACAAACATTTTTTTTCTGACTGTAGAATGAAATTTCAATTTTAGAATCCCTGTAAATATACAAATACTACTACAAATGCAAAAACGTCTCGAAAGTAATTTACCTGTAACTGAAAATACGTCATTGGCCACGAGCACCATAGTAAACAACGATCTTTTTGCGGAAAAGGGACAGAGTATGCCCCCTCTTAAAACTTTGAAGACTTATAATTATGCAAATATTCATTATTTTGAGATACTTTTTTCGCCGTATGAGATGTTTTGAGCAGAACATTCTTATACAACTAGATCTGTAATTACGGGAAAATACATTGTACCTAGAATAAATAATTACTATGGTCAGAGAACAAGACCTTACCTAGTGCCTAAAATATACAATAGTTTAGCTATAGAAGACTCAAATATGTCAAAAATGGTATTAAAAAATAAGGCAAAGGAGATCTTGTTATCTGCATTGCATAATGATAATTGATAAAGCGTGTACCTAATCCGTCGAATACCTAACCTCAGCGTAACAATATAAATATATATAGGCATAGTTGCAACGAGAGCGTGTCTCCGCCAACAAACTGTTATACAGTTTGGCGGGTTCTAGGTTAAGCTGCCATGTAACTTTTTTTGGAAATAAACGATTTTTTTATTTTTTTTTATATTATATATTATTATATCTTATTTGGTGTCACATCCCTATTCAGACAGTGTGTTACTTGTATTCGTCAACGATCGTCTTGTAGCACGACCAAGACCATACTACACTATCCAGTGTCTTACCTGTATTCATCAACTGGGAATCTCTTCCATTTCGTCCAGTGTCGGCTTGTAGCACTGGTCGCACCCAGTTCGCACCAGTTATGTTATATATTTATATTACTATTCAGTTCCTCACCAATATATACCAATATTCGTCCAGTGGGAATCTCTCTTCCACTTCGTCCAGTGTCGGCTTATAGCACTGGTCGCACCCATTTCGCACCAGGGGGCTAGCACAACTTCCGCTACGACGCGAGTAGATAAACATCTACCCTCCTCTTTCTAATTCGCATAGTTCGAGCGAGACAGGAATCCCCGAGTCGCGCGACACACGATTAGGCAGCAAGTTGTGCTAGCCCACTAGTTATACTTTACAGTGTCTTTTTATTACTATTAAAAATGGGATTGCTCTTGGCCAGCATCTAGCCAGGGGGCATAGGCCACCGGTGAAGCGACCTCACCCAGAAGATGCCTATTCACTCGTGCCTTAAAACCTCACCTGTATTCGTCCAGTGGGAACCTCTCTTCCATTTCGTCCAGTATCGGCTTGTAGCACTGGTCGCGCTCCGCGGCGCCCAGTTCGCTCCAATCGCGGACTATATTTTTTAATACTGACACTACCTAGAAAAAATACAATGATCATCAGTATATTTGTCTCGTTATTAACTGACACTCGATTTTATGACATTCTGTCGTTAATTTATGTTAAAAAATGTACTAAGTGCCAAGATTTGATCTGACATTTCGAAGTTTTAAGAGGGGGCATACTCTGTCACTCTTTTTAACTTCCCATTAACCTACAAACTTATAATATTTATTTTTACGTCATATTTTACCAAGAAATACTAATATATAGATTAATCTTAGTGTGAACCAGTGAGGTGGTAGATGCATGTTTAGCTGTAGTTATATAGTTGTAAATCTTTATGTACATCCATCTCTGTTTGTTCTCCAAATAAATAAATAAAAGATCAGATTTTCCTATGATCCTTATTTTTAGAATAATAAAAACCAACTTAATTTTGCGGTTGGTAACCTAAATGTGCGGAGGGGCTCCCGCGAACCGAAAGCGAACGAAGTTCGAATATCTCCCTCTCTGTCGCACTTGCTAATTCGTGCGACAGAGATGGAGATATGCGAACTTCGTTCCTTTTCGATTCGCGGTAGCCCCTCGGAGTCCGACACGCACTTACGGTTTCCTCTATCTTTAAACTTCCATGTGATCTGCTTTTTTTTATACAACGCCGGTGGCAAACAAGCTTACGGTCCACCTGATGGTAAGTGGCTACCGCAGCCTATAGACGCCCACAACTCCAAAGGAGTCACGTACGCGTTGCCGACGCTTTATAAAATTTGAGGATGCACTGTGCTTACCCCTATCACTACATAGTATAAAACAAAGTCGCTTTCTGTCCCTATATCCCTATGTATGCTTAAATCTTTAAAACTACGCAACGGATTTTGATGCGGTTTTTTTTTAATAGATAGTGACTCAAGGGGAAGATTTATATGTATAATACATGCATCAGCATTGCACCCGTGCGAAGCCGGGGCGGGTCGCTAGTTGTGAATACAAGCATGAATATATTACTCACCTTATCAACATCGTGCTGCATTTTATGCTGCTTATGCGAGCTAATCTCACAATTATTATAATTACAGCCAAAACTCTCAGTCCCATTTGTCCCGTTGTCCGTAGTGGTGTGGTCAACGTTTTCAAACATAGTGTCCACGTCTTTTATGATCAGGTGCACCACACTGTTGTTCACGTCGAGACACTTCTTGAACTTGGCGAGGTAGGACTTGTACTTCTCGAGCCGACGCTGGTGTGTCGACGGCAGTTTTGCGATTATTTTCTCGGATTTTTGTATTCTATCGAGACTGCATAATCTGCGAACAAATTAATCATAAGTATTTTAAGAGCCCAGAGTTAAAAACGCTCATTTCTTAGGCCATTTCCTGTTTGAATTTACACGTATCTTGACATTTTCTCAGTGTTACTATCTGGAACCGGACTATTGCGAGCATAAATTTTAAATGTATTTTTTGGATTTTTTTTCGTTTCAAACATCAGTCCAAAACGACTATTTTCAAACTAAAAATGGCTTTTTTCCTCTTAAATTCTACTATACGCAATAAAATCAAGAAATGGCTATGTTACTATCTAAAACTTTTATAAAGTCATCGTATCCTTTAATCACTTTATTGGTATTATCAATACTTTTTTTTTATATACAACGCCGGTGGCAAATAAGCTTACGGTCCAGCTGATGGTAAGCGGCCACCGCAGACTATAGACGCCCGCAACTCCAAAGGAGTCAAGTACGCGTTACCGACCCTTTATAAAATTTGAGGATGCACTGTGTTGACAACAGAAAGTTGGTTTTCTCATAATTTGAAATCAAAACATTTTAAAACTTATAAGGCCTCTTAATAATTAAATCTTACAATATTATTACGGAATATCCGATCTTGCCGGCCACGCCCCCCATGAAAGAGACACGCTTATGTCTTTCGAGCATGACAAAGCGGGAAGCGGGATTCTAGAATGGCTTTTTAAGACAAATCTCGGTACCTAAATATCTGACTGAAGTTTTATTAAATTTCCTCTTGAAAAAGTTTAGATGGGGTAAAATACCATCATATTAGGGTCATACACGGATTTAGGTTCGCGTCTTTTCTGTGGACATACCAAAAGTTAAGGGCTACAAAGCTTAATTTTGGATAGGACCAGTAACCCGCATAAACAGTGTCTCCGTTTCTATAAATCCCTGTAATAAAAACATAGCTAACATGCACATAAGCCGTTAACTACTTATATATACGTTATTCATAACGTCTGTAAATGTCATGTGAATGTATGTGATGTCCATATGTACTATTTGTTTTAGGTTTCCAGTCTGATCCTTCCCCAAAAGTAAAACAAACAGGCTACCGAACATTCTCCTCGCGCGTCAAGTCCAAAAACTTGATATTGGCAAATCCACCTTGCTAAAACCAGCAAGGAGTAGAAGCCATTAAAAAAAGTGTGTACAGATATTTTTGGCAGTTCGGTAACACACATTTATTTGGCTTTGATTGCCAATGCACCTAATATAAACAGGTTAATAGATAACAAAATGCATTTGTTTGTTTTTATCTAAATTGATTGGCCAATCAGTAAATGCTAGGCGAGGTTAATAATAGAATTATTTTATCATTACAATAATATGCAACAACACAAATTAATACAATAATTTAATTTAGTCTTGTTATGATATGACATG
The DNA here is from genome assembly GCA_963556455.1 of Epiblema foenella. Lineage (NCBI taxonomy): Eukaryota > Metazoa > Arthropoda > Insecta > Lepidoptera > Tortricidae > Epiblema > Epiblema foenella. Next base: position 9,477,540 of record OY747120.1, on the reverse strand, counting down.
ATTGTAGACAGCAATGTTCCACTTGTTCAATCACAATCCCGTACAAACTTCTGGGAGACATGGGAATGATTTTGGATAAAAAAAATACAGTTAATCCAGTAACTTTATACATTCAGTGCCTTTACCATGAGTTTACATGACTGTACTCGCTAGCGACTGCGTAAAAATTTGTATGGGCAAAGTACAGCGCCTCTGGCGGTTACGCAATAGAACTAAGAATCGGCATACTATGCCTTTACCATGAGTTTCCATGACCGTACTCGCTAGCGACTGCGTAAACGATTTAGTATTCCGATTCTTAGTTCTATTGCGTAACCGCCAGAGGCGCTGTGCTTTTGCCGATACAATTTTTTACGCAGTCTATAGCGAGTACGGTCATGAAAACTCATGGTAAAGGCACTAAATCGTTTACGCAGTCGCTAGCGAGTACCGTCATGCAAACTCATGGTAAAGGCACTGAGCTTGTGTCAAATCCGATAGTTCTGATTTTTTGCAGAATTGTTTATGATGTTGGCCCAATTAATAATCGAAGTTTGTGACCTCTAGCGCCGAACGCAAATTAGTCAAAAATCGAAAAACCGAGGCGTCTATAGGCGACGGTAGCCACTTACCATCAGGTGGACTGTCAGCTTATTTTCCACCGACATGGTATAAAAAAAGAAAAATTAAACTAAGGAACAAACTTATATCCATATTTGTATTACAAATTTAGAAATAAAGGAAAAATTATAAATTATTTTTCATTTTTCCCTTTATTTATAAACTAGCGACCCGCCCCGGCTTCGCACGGGTGCAATGCTGATGCATGTATTATACATATAAACCTTTCCCTTGAGTCACTCTATCTATTAAAAAAAACCGCATCAAAATCCGTTGCGTAGTTTTAAAGATTTAAGCATACATAGGGACAGAGAAAGCGATTTTGTTTTATACTATGTAGTGATTTGTAGTTTGCGTTAACAGCGCTACTACTTAATACAAAATTAATATTTGTATTATATAAGGTATTTATGTTTAACTAGACAAGTTTTTTTTTTAAATTATATTTAGGCAAACGCGCAAAAAAGCATTAAAAGTGAAATTGATTTATCTGCTTAGCCAAAAACATAGATAAAGATAAGATAAAGATAAAGATAATTTTTTTGTCAGAAACTGTGTAGGTACAATTAGGTCCAATGTCAAAAGTATAGAAAGTCCAACAGTTTGCCCGGTTCGGGCGTACAATAATAAATTAACATTAAATACAATCTTAAACATTAAAACATCTAAAATATTCATTAAAATTATAAAAACATTTCATTGACAGCCACTCCTTGAGCTTCCTTTTAAACCTATTCCCACCCTGTGACTTAATATGTTCAGGCAAGTGATTAAATATTTTAATTCCGTAGACATATGCACTCTTGCTTAGTATAAAGCTAGAAGGTCTTACCGTACATACATCATATTTGTATTGTAAATGGTAGAGATGGCTTAATGGCAGTGGCAACAGGTGGCCCGCGAGACTTCGTGTTGACAACCGACAATGTGGTAACTTTTGTCCGATAAAGTCACGAATTATTAACACCTGCGCCCGCGCGCCTTCGATAATTCTGTTATCTACTAAGTGGCCCTTGGCTAGTAAAAGGCACGCACGTATCCAGACCTTTGGTTCGGGGGGGGACAAACATTGAAACAACCATGTGAACTGTGTAAGATATTCAGTTAAATAGCAATCGGATCTTGTGTCAGCCTACGATACAGGCCTAGCCTAGTGTAGGGGTCACAGAAAAGTGTTTTAATTTACTTTGTCATGCAGTGTCTGTAACATTTTCTTTTTTTATATATTTTGATCGTTTGGTAATGTTAATAGCACTGTGTATAAATAAACTATTATTGTTTTTTTTTTGTTTTTGTAAAAATCGCTGTAATCACTGTACTATAATTTTTAATAACTTAAAGAAGTACCGTCCGTAGTTTAGTTTCACACTTATAAGTATTTTATATTAAGTATTTTAGTATTTTCGGGGGGGGATAAATCCCAACTATCCCCCCCTCTGGATACGTGCCTGCTAAAAGGTTACCGACCCCTGCTTTATGACATTAAGGGTGGGTTACACCCAACCGTCTGTAATCGTAAGCGGTGTTAAAATCTGATTGTATGGAAAGTTTTTTTTTTTTGAACCTGACTGTGGCTTTATAGGCCGGGCCCAATAAAGCGATAGGAGTGCGCGGTTGGAGAGTAGCCTGGGGAAAATCCAGGGGAAAACCTCCGGCACGACCACGCGTGTGGTTTGGAACACTGGAATACTCTAAGAGTTTGCGCTCCAGTGAGATTGGTTGAGCGGTTTCAACCGAATCTGAGGTGTAGTATGGAAAGTTTGACAAGTCTATGGGATGACAGCTGCCGGCGCCATATTTGACGACGACCGGCCTGTGATCGTATGTTGGTGCAACAGACCCTAAATCTGCCATAGTACCTATAATATTTAATTGTGTGGAAACCAAATAAAATAATAAAAAAACAAACATAAATATGAGTAGTTTATCACAAAATTTATCATTTATTATCACTATTATCAGTGTGTGGAGTGACGAGAATGGACCGGATAAGAAATGAGTATATAAGGCCAATCGCCTTGCGTGGTACGGGCGTGTCATGAGGAGGGATGAAAGCCATGTAACAAGAAGAGTATTAGATATGAATGTGGATGCAAGAAACGAGGCAGGCCAAAAAAAAGGTGGATGGATTGTGTGAGAGATGATATGAATAAGAAGGATGTGAATGAAGAGATGACGAATGACAGAGATGTATGGAAGAAAAAGACATGCTGCGCCGACCCCAAATAAATGGGAAAAGGGCAAGCGAATGATGATATCACTATTATCAGTGATCGGATTTGACAGCGGAATTTCCTAAGGTATGGTGTCATAATCTTAAGTGTTACATTTATAAAAAGGTGAATAATAAATTGTGTCATAATCACAATATTAAGCTATCTCTCCCGGCGAAAAAAATAAACAGTAGAATTCTTTTGTAATAAGCCCTGGGATCCCAGGGACTGGTAGATCTGACTCTTTCAAGTACCTCTGGGCATTACAATTAATAATAATAATATTCTTAGACAATACAACAACACAACACAATTCATAGTTTTCCGGCAACACACTTGCAACTCCTCTGGTGTTGCAGGTGCTTTTTTTTTTCACAATCTAAATCAATAATAAAATCTGCATGAAATTTCATGATAAAAATATGAATCAGCAAGTTACTGATTAACCCCTGGCATATCCAGTTTAAGGTCATTAACCCCAAATTGCATCATATCTGATCACTGTTTATTAATCAATCATAATTGGTTAGTATGAAACATTTTGTGTTGCAATACATACAATAAAAATATTTCAAATAATAAATACTACATAATAAATAATAGATACTAGGCTGGTTACACGACCAGCGTCAGTGTGTCACCTGAATAATGTGTTTTTTTTTTAATTTAAGATATTTGTATTTTTATAGACCCAAAAAAGCAGTAAGTTATATTATATGCACTCTATTTGGGAGTTACCGAATGGGACTCCATTAGAAAAATAAGGAAATATCCTTTCAAATCATCAAGATGAGTTGATGATCTGATTGAGTGGATTACCAAGCGGTCCCAAACCGGTGTACCAAAATTGCTGATCTCTAACCTACCTCCGACCTATCAACCACAAATTGTATTACAATATTTTAATCAACAAATTAAAGCATATTTACTAAAACAAAAACTGTACTACTCAAACTATAAATGAAAAAAAAATTAAGACATCTCACTCTTAAATTAAAAAAAAAAATTACAAAAAAAATTAATACTGTAAAACAGAAGCTCCTTTGTTTCTAAAGTAGGTTGAAAGATGGCTCTAACTACAAATAAATAGCACTCGTTTTACACAAGAACAATGAGTTCATATTTATTCATCACATTTACCTATTAGGACACCAGCATAGATAATTAGCCTTGAGATCTACAGCAAACACCATCCCATCAAGGATACACTACACGTGTAAGCGACATAAACAAACCTTTTCATACCTACCAGCCATTGGCTAATTTCGTCACCCACTTCCAACAAAGAAACCTGTTACCAAGCGGGCACCTAACCTCTACAAAAGGTGCCGGATATTTTAGAAAAAGTAAAAACTGAACACTACGGTAGATTAGACATTTTTTTAAATAATTTACTCACTTGTAATATTTAAAAGCGGTCACAACGGCGCGAAAATGGGCCCGCTCCTTTGCTTCGTCTATTTCGTCCGCCGCCGAGTTTGAAGACATTTTGGTTGGTTATTCAGAGCACCGGTATAATCTAAGGCGTTGGTCCAGCTAGAGGTGATATCAATCAACGTAATTAGTTAGAAATAGAATGAAAATTTCTTGGTCTTCTTTCCGTCAGCCGTCACCTCGTCCCGCCTGCGCCCTGCGCCCCGCCCGATCATAAACTGTCAACTGTCACTGTCAGTTACTGTCAACGTCTGTTAAGGCGTTTTTTGAATTGCATAAAATAAATTTAAACATACGGAGCATTGTATCTCGAATGCATTTTTTGTATCACGCTCTTTCAGCTTGCGTAAATATTCCTTTGGACGATTATTTTAGAACAATCATGTGAAAAGTTAATTGATATGAAATAATTAAGACATCACGATATGCATGCGTGACAGCGTGTTGTGTCTAGTCTACAAAAAAAAAACAAATCAATATGTCGGCACGGACGGGGCGAGGTGTTTGTCAACATTCTATCGATCCATATTTAAAATTCTAGACTTTCTAACTGTGTACCAATTCGAAATAAATTAAATAATATCAGAAAGTTTCCTCATTCGTTTCAAAGCCGGATAAAATTCAGTGGCAGTGATTACTAGTGCATATTAAAAACTTACGCAGTTACAATCGTCTATAAGTACGCAAAAACTACAAAAGAATTTCTAATAAGTTACTTATATGGGTTAATGCACCCTAATCCATGTCCCTTATTCGACTAGGATTGCGAATTGAAAGGTCAAATGAACAGCGAAACTGCAAAGTCACCATGCTGTTCGCATCGTGCTAAAAATCAATAAAATCTGAATCTGCAGTGTCTTGCGTTGCTAGGTTTACGTATTAAATATGCACCTAACAACCTCGTGCGGTTTTAAGATGTTACGATTCGATATTTGAAAATGGAAGGCTTATTCGACCAAAGGATGACGCCGATTATAAAGTGTCTTGTTTTGTTTTTATTCATTTTCACGGCGAGGGCGCTAACTTCGAGGCCCCAAGAGCCTCAGGAGAAAAACAGCATCCACCAAGTGAAGCCGTATCATTATGTCCGGACTTTTACTAAATACCACCACAGGAGAACGATTCAGTGGAATAATATGCAAGACTATTGGCCAGTAACACATGAGCAGCCTAAAGTTATTGCTAAAAGGAGTATTCCAAATTTAAAAATTGTCAATGATAACTGGCCAGGTATAAAAAGGAGGATAAGAAAAAGAAGTGTGAACATTCCAAATATAAACGAATATGGTAAAACAGAATTAAATCAATTAGCACTTGATTCGAATGCAGCCAATATAATAGGTGGTGAGCATAACGCAATAAGTTCTGGTAATCTGGATAAGTCTAATAAGAATGGGTTATCAAATGATGTTAAGAAGTATAAGGACAAAACAGAGTCTCCAACCAGTATGAGCCCCAAAGTCTGTGTTTACAAAGCGAACAATGTTGCCAGAAGTGCAACACCCAACTACAACGATGATAAGAATGCTCAATTCACTGTAGAGAATGACTTTGGTAAGAAGCTTAATTTTATTTATGGGATAATATGGATAAGACACGGTTCCATCTCAATACTGAAGCCTCATTAACTGTTTTGAGTTCATAAGGCCCCTTTTATTCGTAGTTGTGACCTATTTTAACAAATAAATGAACTTTATTCTGCAAGTAAACAACAATGGCACTTTAACAAATCAACAAATATTAGCATTTCTCAAAAGTCCACTACCGAGAGGAAATGCTGTAAGAAACTCAAGAGTCAGTCATTTTTTCCCAAAATATGCTTATTACAATGATACTACTAACTTAACCTACTAAGTAAATGTGAGTGGTAAACAACAAAAAAAAATTCAAAAACTTGAAAAAAAACAATAGGTATTTACAATGTGCACTTCCACAAGAAAATGTCGAAACTGTATATGTATTACCAAATGAGATATGTAAAATAGTTATTTAGGTATTTGGTTTGGGCCCCAAACAAACAAATCCAATGGCTATATATAATGGGAGGTATTGTTTATTTTTTCGCTGGAGACCACGCTAGTCCACAACTACTTGCTATAGGGACTTTCAATGTACCTGGTTCATTTTCAAACCATGAATTTTAGTGTGACCCACATACACATTATTTACTATACAAGTATTTAGTGTTGTGTTCCTGGAGGTGAGCAAGGTTGCCAGAGCTCCTGAGGATGTACTGTGTTGAGAACTTGAGAGTGAGGGACCTAAATGTGTTCCTTCTGCTGTCAACACAGTGAATCCTCAAATGTTATAAAGGAGTTGCGGGCGTCTATAGGCTGCGGTGGCCGCTTACCATCAGGTGGACCGTACGCTTGTTTGCCACCGGCGTTGTATTGTTATACAACACCCTTCTTCATAAACAAGATCTTTCAACACTACTTTGGATGTATTCAGAAATCATGCCAGACTTCAAAGGGGACGGCTTACGAATACCTCACGACAGTGCCTTTACCATGAGTTTACATGACCGTACTCGCTAGCGACTGCGTAAAAATTTGTATGGGCAAAAGTACAGCGCCTCTGGCGGTTACGCAATAGAACTAAGAATCGGCATATTAAATCGTTTACGCAGTCGCTAGCGAGTACGGTCATGCAAACTCATGGTAAAGGCACAGATCACGTTGGGGGAGGGGGGTACACGGTGGGATACAAGATGACCTCAGATGTATTTTCTTTACTGTAACTACAAAACCGTAAAACAATATTTGCTCATGTAGGAAATTATAAATCGTCATTTCACTCAAAAACAGGGAGTCTATTTTTGAGGGGGGACATAAAACCTCGCATGATTTCTGGATTAGCCCTTTCATCAAATGGTATTTTTGAAACCAATAGGTTTATTCATAAAGGGTGGCTGATGGATGCAATACGATGAAGAAAGCACAAGATGGATGAGACCAGGCACATATCCAGACTTTTGGTTCGGGGGGGGGGGGGGGGGGGACAAACATTGAAACAACCATGTGAACTGTGTAAAAATCGCTGTAATCACTGTAGTATAATTTTTAATAACTTAAAGAAGTACCGTCCGTAGTTTAGTTACACACTTATAAGTATTTTATATTAAGTATTTTAGTATTTTCGGGGGGGGGATAAATCCCAACATTCCCCCGCTCTGGATACGTGCCTGGATAAGACTTATTCAATTTTGAGTACTATTTATGTATAAAAATATGTATATGCAGCTTTTAATATAAATCAGTACATATATTTGATTATTTAATTCAACAATAAAATTCCATCTCTTTTGAAAAAAAATGTGCCTCTGCCTGTGATATGCCTATTATGTTAACTTTACTATTATTTCAATTTGACATCCTATATGTATTTAAATAAAATTTTATTCTTTTGCCATTTTAATGGCCTGTAACTTTGACATTTTATGTATTTAAAAAAAATATTAAAAAAACTTGAATTCAGAGTTTCTGAATTATCTCATACTAGCGACCCGCCCCGGCTTCGCACGGGTGCACTATTTAATGGATGTTATTATACATATAAACCTTCCTCTTCAATCACTCTATCTATAAAAAAAACCGCATCAAAATCCGTTGCGTAGTTTTAAAGATTTAAGCATACATAGGGATATAGGGACAGAGAAAGCGACTTTGTTTTATACTATGTAGTGATTGCGGTTATCATTCCAAATTATTTTGACTCAATTTGCATCTGTCAGCCACCCACTAATTATTCACTAAATACTGTTCCAAATTTAGAATGAAGGAAAAATTGAAAAATTTAGGCACCGAGCAGGATTCGAACCTGCGACCTCCCGGCACTCGCGGCCAGTCGCTCTAGCCAACTGAGCTATAGGTGCAATCGCTACCCAGTTCCAAATTCATCAACCGTTCCTTCGTTTTAAGCAGTACCGCTGCTAACGTAAACTATTTTTTATACAAACGCCTTAAGGGAGGCGTACAGCGACATCTACCAGAAGACTCATGCTTCATTAACGGTAAAAAAAATTACTGTTTTCCAGATTCAGACATACGCGGTGAAATAACAGATATAGTGCTGAACGGAGAGCCAGTTCAAGTTGAACAGTGTACGGACCCCCGCGCCATCTGCTACGCCCTGTGGCAGTACAAGAATGGCAACATCACTGTGCTTGGGCAAGGTAAGGTTGCAATGAGAGATCGTTTTTGTGCTCACCAGTTGGCGCCACTGTCGAGTATGCCAGCTGTCAAAATTTATTATTGGTTATTATGGGCATGAGAACGAAGTTTACGTTTAAATCATATTTAATACCTTAAAACCGTACCGTAAAAATATCCAACATCCCGCATTGTAGCGCAGTCCCGTTTTGTTAGGAAATAAAGGAGGAAATAAGTTTCCGAAAGACAAAACTGTCTCAAAGAACTGACAGTCATTGACCGTAATTCATATTTGCCATAATCAAGCTCAGGTATAAATAATAACAAAATACTCACCATATTGTTCCAATTAGATATTAACCCGCGTAGCGCACCCACAAAGAGTGACATTTGACATTTCGGAGACCCCACGCTACACTAGCGCCTCTAGCGGCGAATTCATACGCGATAGCCCCCATTCAGGCACGTATCCAGACTTTTGGTTCGGGGGGGGACATTGAAACAACCATGTGAATATGATGAATGTTATTGAAAGAACACGCAAGCGAATAAATAAACAGACGGCTAAAAACGTTTTCGAGGGGGGATAAATCCCAACTATCCCCCCCTCTGGATGTGCCTGTTGGAATTATACTTGTTGGCTGAATTTCGTCGGAGCAACGTGATCCACAAAAAATGGGGAAGACCAGCGCTGGCTTGTGAGCCAGCATTATGCTGAGGCGGGACCATTTCGTGGCAATTTTATTACTTATTAGTTAATAGTTATAAATGTATTATCTTTTAGTATCTATGCCACGAATAAATTATTTTAATTTCATTCATTTATATGTTACTAGATTTTGAACCGTGTTGTTTGAACAGTAAAATAGCTTTTTGATTGAATAGAGAATATACATCATTTTTATTTCATGATCACATTCATGATGCTATTCAAAGCAGTTTTGAGAGAAGAACAAATGTGTACATGGAACAAGTACAATTAGAACAACACAAAAGACAAAAATGGATTTCAAAGCAGGGCTATAAAAAACCGGTTTCCTCTTCATACAATTAACCGGTTAAACATTTCAGTTAATTGCGTTTTACGATATTTTTTCGTACTTTAAATCATTTATTCCGTAGATGAAGGCTAACAAAAGCAAATCTTAAATTAAAAATTGAGACATGAGAAGTACTTTAAGGTACTTTAAGGTTGTCTGGAAGAGATCGCTCTTTAGCGATAAGACCGCCTGTTGTTCTGCCTCTGTCTCCCTGTATCTATGTTTTTTGTTTTTTATGTGCTATTTTATTATGTGGGGTGTGCAATAAAGAGTATTTGTATTGTATTGTGCTTTAGGAAATATTTCCAAAATAGTAAAAACCGGTTCCAAGCCCTGTTTCAAAGTATGTACAGCTTGGTACAACATAAAATCCGAGCGCTGAAAACGTCCCATACTAATTGAGCATACGTGACCTCATATACTATGCGCCGTACTACCATACCATTGTATATTTAAAAAAATATGAAAACGAGTAATTTGCCAACGAGTAGTTTATTTATTCTTTTGGTTACTTTTTTCGCCATTTGATTAAGAATCGATCTTTTTTTCATACAACGGTAGCATGAAGCCACGCTGGCGTGACGTCACACCTAGATGTCAATCAGTATGGATCGTTTTCAGGCTAACCAAGCTATGCTGTACTTTGCCTAAAAGTTTGATCGTCTAAAAACCGGTTCTAATGGCATGAAAAAATTTTTGGTCTAAAACCTATTGTATGCTCCAGGAATTTGAATGTTTGTCACTTTTAGACTCTATTCCTATCGAATTAAAGTCCAAAAGGGACAAACATTCAAATTGCTCGAATATGACAAATGAAATGATTTCATCATCATTATAGCAGACAATACTAATTATCAATGCTCAAATATTTAATTTCCTATTAAAGCACCTAATAAGATTAAACATATCAAAAATCGGTGTCAAGTAAACTATTCCATTAAACAATAAATCTGTATGGAATTCTAGGACAGTGTTTACTTCTTTATTCTTGATATGCTCCTCCAGTAGGTGTGGTCAACTACAAAAAGATCTATACACTTTATTGACTTATGCTATTGTAATAAGGACCAAAATTGACAGTCGACATCGAAAATCCTTAAGACTGACGGTGCTATGAATATCTCCGAATGATAAACTCATCATCATCAAAACTTAAGAGCTTCGCTCTTGTCGATGAAGTAACCGCCACTCTTCTCTATTCATTGCCAGTTTCTTGTCTTCCCCATGCGACTCGGCAACTTCCTCCCTCAATTGGTTAAAGTAAGTCAGTCTAGGTCTTCCTCTTCCTCTCCTGCCTTCAATTTTGCCCTCTAAGATGTTTAAGAAGAAGCTGTCGTGCCGTATCAGGTGTCCCATCATCCTGCCTCTTCTATTTCTAATTGTATCCAGTAAACTCATATAATATAATATGTGGTAAACGGTGTGGGTCACACATATTGTAACTATTATTACAACAATCATTAACATAATTGTAGTTAACACTATGTAAAATAATGAACCCCCAGGTCTATTGTTTATTGTTATGTACCTTCCATGTACTGACAATTTGGATATTTTTGTGTGACTGTTTGTGTTCCCAAAAAAAAAGTAAAAAAATTGGATACATTTCATCACGAAAGAGGTTTATTAGGCTTTTATGTGTTGGCCTAGACTCGGCTGTCTGTTAAGGCTACATATCTTAATAATTCAGGCAACGAATGCTCGAAAAAAAGGTATAGAGTGATGCATTGAATACAACTTTTGAATTTGTAACTTTGTTTGGTCTATTTAGGAGGTAAACATATCTAAAATCCCCGCCTATTGCCCTTGCCGGGGGTGAAGGTACCAACGGTGGCCTATAGCAAAAAATGTTTTTAGACATAAGTAATTTAAATAAAATCCTCTACAAAAAGGTTCTACAGAGTTTTGCCTTGTTTCTTCTGGAGTAATCAAATTTTGAATAAAACTAGGGAAGTGTTTTATGTATAAGGGTGTCAATGTTGTCGCAGGTTGCTGGAAGGCGTCACAAAACAAGGAGGACCTGTGCACCCGCTCCCCCGCCAAAGACATCAACGCCACATTCTGCAAATGCAGCACCAGTTACTGCAATGCTGACTTCAGTGAGTTGACGTTTTAGATGCACATAGTATACAGTCCAAGCCAAGTAAGGCCTTCGGGCTTGAGAACTTTTAAGGCCGGGTTTTATAAAGATCCATTAGATCAAATGTCAGATCAAATTTCAGTAACTCAGTACATTTTTTGACATAACAAACCGACATAATTTACCGACCGATATAATTTATGGCGGATGGCAGCGGTCATCGGCTGCGCTCTAGTGCTAATCTCACCTTAGCCATACCGCCTCATAAATCCCGTTCGTACGACAAATTCTTCACGGTACACGCTGTCTAATTATGGGACTCGTTGCCCCCGTCACTCAGGAAGTGTCAATCTGTGGCCTCGCTGAAGGGGAAGTTGAAGGAATTGTGATTGTCGAGTAATATATGACTGGATATTTTATTTTATTTTGACCTTTGCTTATTACATATATGTGCGTATCTATTTATATATACTTATATTCGATATTTATATACTTTTTTTTTCGTTTATATATATATATATATATATCTATATATCTATATATTATTGTGATGTTATTAAGATAATTTTGTGTTCGAATTGTACATGTTTCTCGGTGTGCCTTCTTGATCTTAATCTCCACTCAATTGCTCAAAGGTTAGCTGGAAGAAATCCCTCACAGGGATAAGCTCGCCTTTGTACATATATGTCAACTGTTCTTGTAATTTATGTTATGTTTTACTCGTGTACAATAAAGAATTTTACATACATAAAGTCTAACGGATCTTTATAAAACCGAGCCTAACAGTCAAGTTGGCCACTCACTTGACAAGCCTAATCCACAGAATAAGTAATAGTACAAGTACAGAAGCTTCACTTCCTAACAAAAACGGCGTTTAGGCATAAAAACGTGCCTACTCGCAGTGCACGTGTAGCGCTAGGGCTGTCGCGCCAAAAAGCATCGATGAAGGCAAAGAATGTTTAGCTCACCAGAGGTCAATCGAGGAGCAGTTTGGCGAAGTTATAGTGTAAACGAATGTAACTTTTTTTGTAAGAAATAAATTAAAAAAAAAAAGATAGTGAACCCATATTAATTAAGTACCTACCTACATGTTACTTTACATAATTGTACCTATGTATGTCAATGTCATTGGGAATAACGCCACAAATAAAACACCGCCACAATTCTCTTGAAATATTAATTCGTAAGTAAGAATAGTTCATAAAGCATGCTTTTTATATTAAATTTTTCGTGGTCCAGTACATATAACACAAGTCTCATTGAGTTTATTATGGGGCCAGGTCGATTTGTGTAAGATTTTCACCGTAATATAATAAATTTATTGACCGAATGAAATGAAGGTCACTGCTTCATTGGTCGAATGAAACGAAGGTCTCTGCTAGATTGATTGAGTGACACAAAGGTTGAGTGAAACGAAGGTCTCTGCTCCATTGATTGAGTGAAACGAAGGTCTCTGCTCCATTGATTGAGTGAAACGAAGGTCTCTGCTCCATTGATTGAGTGACACAAAGGTTGAGTGAAACGAAGGTCTCTGCTCCATTGATTGAGTGACACAAAGGTTGAGTGAAACGAAGGTCTCTGCTCCATTGATTGAGTGACACAAAGGTTGAGTGAAACGAAGGTCTCTGCTCCATTGATTGAGTGACACAAAGGTTGAGTGAAACGAAGGTCTCTGCTCCATTGATTGAGTGACACAAAGGTTGAGTGAAACGAAAGTCTCTGCTCCATTGATTGAGTGAAACGAAGGTCTTTGCTTCATTGGTCGAGTGAAACGAAGGTCTCTGCTTCATTGGTCGAGTGAAACGAAGGTCTCTGCTTCATTGGTCTAGTGAAACGAAGGTCTCTGCTTCATTGATCGTGTGAAACGAAGGTCTCCGCTTCAGCTTCGATAATAATGCTTTCGTATGTCCGAATTTCCGGTTGTTCTCTACAGAGAGGTTCGATAATTATTTAAATTATTTTTTGTCGAGTCAGTGTTTAGAAACTTTCAAAAACTATTTATTAAAAAAAAAGGACTGGCGAGGTCTGTATTCATTTGTATTTATTTCACAGCATCAATACCAGAGGAGGTGGTAACACCGAAAGCGGAATCCACAGTCCGCACAGCGGCGATCCAGCCGAACTACTCTAACGCGATCGCGTCGGCCATCTTGGCCCTCGTCGCTATCCTGGTTATGGCCATAGTGCTGCGGAAGTTCTACTGCAGACGGGCGGGCGACAAGGAGGGGAGTCAAGGGGACGGTGAGAAAGGTATCTATAATAATTAAATAATAATTGTCCAATAATGTCCCTCCTTCGAGAATGTTCGCCAATTTTAGACTATTCATTGCTTTCAAATGACTTTCAATTCTAATTTACAGGGGATTTGTAAGGTAACATATGAGATACCTGGAGGGTATTGCAATTTTTGCATTAAAATCATTCTTCACTATAAAAAAAACCGGCCAAGTGCGAGTCGGACTCACGCACGAAGGGTTCCGTACAATTATCTATAAAAACGGCAAAAAATTACGTTTGTTGTATGCAGAATAAAATAAATAATTAAGGGGGCTTAATTATTTATTTTATTCTGTTTTTTAGTATTTGTTGTTATATACAGAAATACATCATCCGTGAAAATTTTAATTGTCTAACTGTCACGGTTCATGAGATACAGCCTTATGACAGACGGACAGACAGACAGACAGACGGACAGCGGAGTCTTAGTAATAGGTCACGTTTTACCCTCCGGGGAGGGAACCTTAAGAATCAAAATATTCTTTTGTACTGTAATTGGTGTCATATCAATAAAAAATTTAATATTGACCACTCCAAAGAACTTAAGGTTCCCAATAGCATTTTTTTAATGAGCCCTGGGATCCCAGGGACCGGTATACAGCGGATTAAAGTCGCTTTTAAGAGAGAAAGAGTTTATTAAAATGACTGTCACATTTTTCATTCTTTTATTGAGTGTGGATTTTAATGATATTAAGGTTCAAAAACTAGTGGCGAACATTTAATTCCACGACTGTACCGTACCTTTTACATGAAAACGAGATAACGATTAAATTGAATACTTAGGCCCAGGGGCGTATTTACCCTAGGGCCATCAGGGCCATGGCCCGGGGCGCCAATCCGCCAGGGCGGCGTAACCGCCTAGCCGCCCCCGACCGGCAGCTGCAACGTGTGTTTTTATTACAGAATCCTTAGAATTTCATTTCAAGTTTTCTTTTAATTTTCAAACTTTATTGCATTTTTAGAAAAAAACACTATAAAAGCCTCTGCGGTACCGGGGTTGTCAGCCTCGTATCTCTAGATGGCCTGGTTAACACTCGGCCATCTATAACTACTCGGCCGGCAATCCCCTATTTCGCCGCCTATTCAGTAATGTACTATCATACAATAGAAATGTAGACTATTAAAAAAAAATTACATTATTTTTCTTGGTTTATGGGGCGGCGAACCTTATTGGCCCGGGGCGCCAAATTTAAAAAATACGCTTCTGCTTAGGCCCGGTTGCACCAACATACGATCACAGGCCGGTCATCGTCAAATATGGCGCCGGCAGCTGTCATCCCATAGAAACTTGTCAAACTTTCCATACAATCAGATTTTAACGAACACCGCTTACGATTACAGAATTTTTAATTTATTTTGCAATAGTATGAAAAAAACTACCAAAAAATTATTACAATAAAAATGTTTTACGTAATTCCTACCAAAATTGAACATAATCGTTAATACGGAAAGCAATTTCCTCCAGAGCGGCGTCAAGCTCGAAGTTTAAAAAAAAGTGAATACCATTGCATGCTATGCTAATATTATCACCAAATGTGCTAAAGTCCCCTTTCCCTGAGAACTACATCAAAAAACGAAGCAAAAAGCCAACGACACGAGGTGTTCCCAGGCGGTCACCCATCCAAGTACTGACCTCGCCCGACGTTGCTTAACTTCGGTGATCGGACGAGAACCGGTGTATTCAACGTGGTATGGACGTTGGCGATAGCGTGACCGAATAATGCTATCCTTTGATTCGCGATTTATTACGTCATATGTCATAATGGTACATGTAACAAAAACATTTTTTGGACTTCACTGTACATTGTACAGTCGACGGCAAAAATATGTTTACATTTTTCGCCTTATTACAATGGAATAAGGTGCAAAAGTGTAAACATATTTTTGCCGTCGATTGTACAAGCAACGCGGTCGACGACACGAAAAGCGTGCTTTCAGCCAAGATCAGGATAGAAGCAGGGCCGCTACCGCGAACAGCAAACGAAGTTTTCCCTCTCTGTCGCACTTACGTCCGAACGTGCAAGTGCGGCAGAGAGGGAAAACTTCATTTGCTGTACTTCGCGGTAGCGCCCCAGAGCCTGTACTCTGAACTTCGTATATACGAATTTCGGAATAGCCTCAGGTCGATCATAGGAGAACTTCAATTGCGTTTAACGTTTTAAAATAATTTCTGATTTAACCACGAGTTAAAATAGTCTGAAAAATATTAATAATAATAATGCACAGTCCCCTTTCCATGAACATATCCAAACCAAAAGCGATGCAAAAAGCCAACGACACGAGGTGTTCCCAGGCGGTCACCCATCCAAGTACTGACCTCGCCCGACGTTGCTTAACTTCGGTGATCGGACGAGAACCGGTGTATTCAACGTGGTATGGACGTTGGCGACAGTGTGAACGAATAATGTTATCCATTGATGCGCGACTTATTACGTCATACATAAGTCATAACGGTACATACAGGTTGTAACAAAACTAGTGAGGATCCGTTTAAGATTTTTTTTTTCTATGAGACAGGTCGTCCAAGTCAGCCAACTGTCCATACAAAGGCCAAAAAATTATTGCGTCAAAAAAAATTTTCTTCTACTTTTTTTTAATCAGAACACGGATACCGAATATGCCCTTAAACGGATCCTCACTAATTTTGTTACATCCTGTATAACAAAAACATTTTTTCGACTTCACTGTACATTGTACAAGCAACGCGGTCGACAACACGAAAAGCGTGCTTTCAGCCTAGATCAGGATAGATGCAGGGCCGCTGCCGCGAACAGCAAACGAAGTTTTCCCTCTCTGTCGCACTTGCACGCTCGGACGTAAGTGCGATAGAGAGGGAAAACTCCGTTTGCTGTTCGCAGTAGCGCCCCAGAGCCAGTACTCTGAACTTCGTATCGTGCCGTCCCTTTCACTCTCGTCTTATACACTATATGAGTGAAATGGACGGCACGATACGAATTTCGGAATAGCCTCTCAGGTCGATCATAGAACATCAATTGCGTTTAACGTTTTAAAATAGATTTAACTACGAATTAAAATAGTCTGAAAAACAATAATAATGCACAGTCCGCTTTCCATGAACATATCCAAACCAAAAGTGAAGCAAAAAGCCAACGACACGAGGTGTTCCCAGGCGGTCACCCATCCAAGTACTGACCTCGCCCGACGTTGCTTAACTTCGGTGATCGGACGAGAACCGGTGTATTCAACGTGGTATGGACGTTGGCGACAGCGTAGACGAATAATGTTATCCTTTGATGCGCGATTTATTACGTCATAATGGTTTTTGTCCTTCACTGTACATTGTATTGTATTATTGATGCGTTATTTTATTTAGTGTTAAAATCAAGTTAAAGAACTTAAAATAAATACATATACAACACAACCTACTAACCGCCAGCATGTTACAAACAACACAGATGAAGCAGCGGGATAAAAAAACCATCCATCCAAATGACAGAAAAAGATTTTTTTTTCTATTGATCGGGCAAGTTTTGAAAAAAAAAAATTCGTGTTAAGATAATTATAAGCACTATGGTCGCTCCGAAGTCTGACGGCGGCGACGACTTTACAGTAGAGTTTATTAATATATGTACATTTTTGCACTGTAATCCAGAAATTTGTACATATTAGTGAACGTGTACTAATCGACAGCAAAAATAGCTACGCGGGTCTAATGCTCAAAATGATTTACACATGTACTCTAATGTGAGGAGAATAAGGCTCTGTGTAGATCATTCAGTACTTTGCTTAGCTATAATTTAAACTAATGAAGTTCAAAATGTCCAAAAAATGTGGAACGCTTCACGATTTTGCGTGTCATCCTTGCGCAGGGGCCATGCTAATCTTCTCTGTATCGTTCCAATTTTAGTATATGTACTGCCGAAGCAAGTACACTTACTATACTCACCAATTTGTATATATAGTAACCTGAATTCAAAACTTCGCTAGCGCGTTTCGTGTTTTTGTAGTTTTAAAATGTGTAAAAATTTAAAAATAACAGTTTTCCGGTATGAAATTGAAAGATAATACTTAAAACTATTTATGTAAATAGTTCGAGTTCAAAAGAATTATGTTTATAACATGAAAATTAGCGAAATGTCTATAGTCAGCGCAGTTTGACGACAGTCACGCCATCTAGCGGCGGTACTTGCAAACTCAAGCGACGGTTACATTGATAACGTCATACTGTACGATTACAGTGTGTTTAAGTATTAACTCTATTACATTAGTGTTAAAATAGATATTTGTATAATGAGAGTAATGAGCTAAAAATAGTAAATTGATAACCAAGGGTTGAAAGCGATATTTCACCGGAGATATCACTCGAACGAAGTGAGAGCGCCAATAGTTCATGGGTGAAATGGGTACTTTCACCCGAGTGAAACATTCTACTTTTTATACAATACAATACAAATATTCTTTATTGCTCACCAAACGAAGTACATTCAAAGAACAACAGAAATTAAAATACATGTAACAGTGGTAGACAACAGGCGGTCTTATCGCTAACAAGCGATCTCTTCCAGACAACCTTTGGGTAGTAGAAACTAAGCTAGAAAATTTAAATTACTTGAGTAGGTGAAACAAAAAAATAGAGTATAAAATACCTATAATACTAACTATGACTATAAGAAGCACCATAAACTTACATAAATACATAGATATTGTAAGATTGTCCTCTAATATTTATTTATTTAAAATACTTTCCACTCTAGGGTCAGAAAAGCGACTTTCAACCTGGCTATCTTATGAAAAAGTTTAGAATGAAGGAAAAATCATACAATTTTTCCTGGATGGCGCATCGCAACTGACGATTCTCAATATGATTTGAGACGTTAGTGCCGTTAATGAAGCATGAGTCTTCTGGTAGATGTCGCTGCACGCCTCCCATACCCTCCTAAGACCCCGCGTCCTATATAAAGGACAAAATATGGTCAACGGAAAATAAGTTAAATTTTGAAGAATGCAACTCTATCAGCATTTGTTTTGGTTTGATTGATTTGACATAAAATAAAGTTCAAATTTGTAATCGGAACTGTTAGGTTCAAATTCTATTGTATTTTTATTTGTATGGTGGGTCTCAGGAGGTTAAGGCGTTTGTAAAAAAAAATATCTTATGAAAATTGAACTTTCCGAACAGGAGAGATGAAAAAGAACAAACATAGCATATAAGATTAATTTATTATTGTTAGAGATAATATATACTCTATAGAGTCAATGACAATAATAACTAATGTCACTGTATTGCGTATAGATATTTTCGATGTTTACTGTACTGAGCTGAGACTTTAATTCTCCCCTTGTGAGTCTGACAGTATATTTTTATTTTGACGACCGGTTTAGCCTAGTGGGTAGTGCACCTGCCTGTGAAGCTGACGGTCCTGGGTTCGAATCCCGGTCAGGGCAAATATTTGTGTGATGAGCATGAATATTTGTTTCTGAGTCTTGGATGTTTTCTATGTATTTAGGTAGTTATATCTATTAAATATATCGTCGTCTAGTACCCATAACACAAGCCTTCTTGAGCTTACTATGGGGCTAGTTCGATTTGTGTAAGATTGTCCTCTAATACTTTTTTTTTCTTTTTTTCAGGTGACGTCATGGGCACTGGTCCTGACGCTTTGGCGACGGGCCTGTCGTGCGTTGACAACCTCACTCTCATAGAACACATAGGTATGTAGTTTATTTACTTTATTGTGGACAAATTTATGGCATTATTCAAATATCAGAATAAGTTTCAACTGTTTTTAATGTTTGATTTTATTATTAAGTACTATTTTGATTATAAATGTCCTGCAGCTTGAATATGCCATGCTCGCCTAAAGGTGTTTGCTTACGGTGGCGTCGTTGATCGGGTCGCAACCTTCCCTAACATATGGTCGAGGGAGGCGATGGCTGAGATACGCGTCATACTCGTGAACGGGTGCTGTTTGTGGGGTCCGGTCTGTTCATGTTTGCAAGGACTAGTAACTTCGTACTAGTGTTCAGTGGAATTGACATGATGAGAGACTTCGCTCTGTTCTCATTTGATTTTATTTTTAGACTGACTCTCAGAGACCATCATACCTGAGGATACTTATTTATTAGATTTTATTATTTTCATGTTGACGTGTTATAGATATAGCTCAACATATTTTATTATGATTAGTGTACCTACTTTATTACATTTTATCTTGACGCTTAGAGACCTTATACATCTCTAACAAATCTCGATTGTTATTAGTTTCTTAGTCTTATTTTTGACATGTAACACTACATTTAATTAATGATACTTTGATTATTGTATTATTTTTATTTGATGTGCCTAGATAGATTTTGACTTGTAAAAGTGCCCTTGAGGCCTATTTGCAGAATAAATGTTTTGATTATGATTTTGGTACCGTATTCCGTCCGTATACAGGTAACAGCTAGTTTACTCGGAGTTATTATTACCAAAAGTATATTCAACCCTCGCAATTCTCGTCCTTAGGCCAAGGTAAATTCGGGTCAGTATGGCGCGGCAGCCTCGGCACTACCCCTGTGGCTGTGAAACTCTACTCTAGTGCGAGTGCGTGGCAGAAAGAGGCGGCTATATACGCGCTGCCTCATCTGTCTCATCCTAACATACTGAAGTATTATGGTAAGTGATGTTTATTCAGTCCACACGATTCTCGTCCTTGGGGCAATTTTATTTCTTCGTTTCTAGGGATGGTTTTTGGGACATAAAGTATTGTTTTTGTTAATTCAGGCTATAATTTACGCCAAATTTCATTATAATCCGTTTTTGCGTGATTGAGTAACAAAAATCTAAACTTTCGCATTTATAACTGAACCAGCGAAAAAAATTCTCCGCTTCATCATACTCATAATCATAATCCTTTTGTCCGGGTGTGCCTAAGACGTTTTTTACCTATATCGATACACTGCCTAAGTCGCTTTTAGTCTAAAACTCTAATTTCCTAATAATCATTATGCCCTCATATCTGTTGTACCGATTTGCATTAGGACTAAAACTGGTTTAGCTATATCGCTTTAGGTCTGAAACGCGTTTGGTCAACCTATACATTAGACTCAAGCCTAAAAAGCATTAGGACTAATTACTGAACGACATTATTTGAATTTAAAAAACAATTGAAACTACATTCACAGATATTTAAATAATTTTATGGTTGAACCGGGAAGCGAACCCGTTACACGTGATAAATTGATTAATTTTGTATTAAAAATGTTAAAATTCATGGTGTTCCTTTTATTTCTGACACTATGTTACTTAGCAAAAAATAATCCTTACGATGGAGCCTTTCGATCGGTATGATAAAGCTACAGGGTAATTATTTTTCTCGTGTAACTCCATGCCGCAGGAGGGAGAGCTGGACGCTGTTTTCTTTTTATAATTATAATTTTTGTCTCTTTATTATGTTTATTTTTAAGTTAGTTTTATTAAAGCTAGTGTAAGATCCTATGTTATTCCGATTACCAACATTACTTTTTATATATACTATACACAGTGGATCTACTGAATGGATCTAATGAGATAGATTCCTCTCCTTCAGCTTCAAAAAAAAAAATTTTTTCAACAAAGAAATTCGCTAGGTTTTCAGCTCACAGAACCACTATTATTATTAAGCGTTGCTTAGTTTGGGACTAGATCGTTTTGTGTAAGATTGTCCACAATTTTTCTTCCCGTGGCAGGTAGCGACAGCCGTCCCGCTCTAGAAGGCGGGCCTCGCTCTCACCTCATCGTGGTGGAGCTCTGCGACAGTACATTGCGAGCTCGTCTCGAAAGCGCTCCTCTAACATGGATGGAGTTCGCTACGCTCGCACACGGGTTGAGTTCCGCGCTGGCACATCTGCATACTAGCAGTGAGTAAAAACTATCCTAGTCATTAAACTATTTATTTATTTTATTTAACAATTTTTTTTTGTTATTTTTTCCGCTACCCAAAGGTTGTCTGGAAGAGATCGCTCTTTAGCGATAAGACCTCCTGCTATGTACCTCTGCCTGTATACTGTTGTTGTTTTGATTCTTTGTGTAGCTGATTCATTTGTGTGAGGTGTACAATAAAGAGTATCGTAAACCGGGGATACTTTCAAATTCGGGGGCGACTTTTAAAATCAAGTTTTTAAGCAGTATTTCTAGTTTTTATTTGGTTAACCTCGGTTTGGTTATCCCTTGTTATATTTCCTAACTATTTACTGAACTGAAACATTAGAAATACTTAGTGACAATTACATTAGTGTTCTTAATCTATCAAAGTGGCCCCGTTTTTTCCTAAAGTCACCCCAGTTTACGGTATTTGTGTTATATTGTATTGTAAACTTAAGAAATCTCTGCTAGGTAACTATTTACAATACACTTTATTTTGTCCCTTTCACACAAATGTCGAAATAGCTTTGACATACGATTATTAATAAGGTAAGTCCACATATTGTAAAGTATAAATATGGTACACGCGTTTAAACATAAACGTAGTCGTTTATAAGGACAAAACACAAATGTGCAAATTTAGTTTTTTTTTATAAATAACTGGGTTTATTTTTATAACTCGACGACCGCTTTAGCCTAGTTAGTAATGACCCTGCCTTCGAAACTGGAGGTCCCGGGTTCGAATCTTAATCAGGGCATTTATTTGTGTGTTGAACACGTACATTTGTTCCTGAGTCTTGTTTTCTATACATGTATGTATGTATATCGTCACTTGGTACCCACAGAATAAACTGCTTAGTTTGGGACTAGGTTGATTTGTGTAAGATTGTCTACAAATATTTATTTATTTATAACTGTATATTCAAATTCAAATTCAAAATGATTTATTGCCAAAAAAGAAACAAAATGTGTACAGTACAACGGATCTCTTATGACATAACTTAAAATAGACACTTAAAATACATATTTATTGTATTAGGTTGGGCAATGGGTGCTCGTCTCAGCATATGCAGGGCTTTAGGCCTTGCGCTGATTTTCAGACGAGTCCCTTCGACAGGGTTGGTCGTAACACTACGTCTAGGAGACAATAATTGGATTGCTAACATTTGCCCGGCAACTTTTACATTTGAGGTTTAGAGCGTTCAGATGTGTTCTAATACTATAACTGCCTATCTATCTATATTGTTTAGCAGCGTACCTACCTATATATAAGAATTGTATGTGTGTGATGTGTGTTTAATGTATCTGATTATATATCTGATTCCAGCGCCATCGAAGCCGTGTATCGTTCACCGAGACGTGAACAGTTCCAATGTGCTTGTTTGCAACGGGCAGGCCCGTCTCGCTGACTTGGGGTTGGCCCAAGTACTACACAGGAACAAGAGGGCCAACGCCGCCTGTCTCACTGAGGTCAGTACAGACGTCTGCATGTCTCACTGAGGTCAGTAATGATGGCTGTCTGTCTCATTGAGGCCAGTACAGATCGCTGCCTGTCTCACTCGGGTCAGTACAGATGGCCGCCTGTCTCACTCGGGTCAGTACAGATGGCCGCCTGTCTCACTGAAGTCAGTATAGATGGCTGCATGTCTCATTGAGGACAGTACAGATCGCTGCCTACCTCACTGAGGTCAATACAGGTGGCCGCATGTCTCACTGAGGTCAGTATATATGACTGCCTGTCTCACTGAGGTCAGTATATATGACTGCCTGTCCCACTGAGGTCAGTATATATGGCTGCCTGTCTCACTGAGGTCAATACAGGTGGCCGCCTGTCTCACTGAGGTCAGTATAGATGGCTGCCTGTTCCATTGAGGTCAGTACAGATCGCTGCCTACCTCACTGAGGTCAGTACAGATGACTGACTGTCTCACTGAGGTCAGTATATATGACTGCCTGTCCCACTGAGGTCAGTATATATGGCTGCCTGTCTCACTGAGGTCAATACAGGTGGCCGCCTGTCTCACTGAGGTCAGTATAGATGGCTGCCTGTTCCATTGAGGTCAGTACAGATCGCTGCCTACCTCACTGAGGTCAATACAGGCGGCCGCCTGTCTCACTGAGGTCAGTATAGATGGCTGCCTGTCTCGCTGAGGTCAGTATAAAACTTATTCTTGTATCAAATTTCAGCGTTTTAAACAGGAACAGGTGACAGACAGACAGTTATTTTCGCATTTATACTCATTTATTGATTAGGTATATTATGGAAACATTGTATATTACATAAAATTATAATTATGTCGATTCTATTAAATTTAGTTATACATTATCTTACAAGCTTTTATTTATCTTGCAATGTTACTATGTACCTTAGGTGTTCGAGTATTTACTCGACCTGAAACTGAATTTTAGACTAGTTATCTTCAACCGATTGAGCTGAAATTTGGCATACTTATGTAAGTTCGGTGACAATGCAATATTATCGTATCACCGAGTTGATCTATGTCTCTAGTATAAGTTTCGAAACAAACCCTAAAGGAACGCGTTTACTTTTAGGATGGGCTGCACCAAACCGTTTGTAATCGTAAGCGGTGTTCGTTAAAATCTGATTGTGTGGAAAGTTTGCCAAGTTTCTATGGGATGACAGCTGCCGGCGCCATGTTTGACGATGACCGGCCTGTGATCGTATGTTGGTGCAACCGACTTAGTCTCAACATGTATGGCAACGCGACTCGCTCGTTTATGTTTTGTTACGAAAAAACTTAGAGGTCTGACGCTGGAGACAGAAGGTGACTCCTAAACTACACAAAATAAATTCTTCGTGTTTGGGCTCATTGGAACCGTCTCCAGGAGTAGTCGATGATTATGAACAAAAAAGTACAGTCAGCAATAAAATTTCGTATCAAAAAAAAATACAGGAACATATTGACGACCGGTTTAGCCTAGTGGGTAGTGCACCTGCCTGTGAAGCTGACGGTCCTGGGTTCGAATCCCGGTCAGGGCAAATATTTGTGTGACGAGCATGAATATTTGTTCCTGAGTCTTGGATGTTTTCTATGTATTTAAGTATTTATATCTATTAAATATATCGTCGTCTAGTACCCATAACACAAGCCTTCTTGAGCTTACTGTGGGGCTAGTTCGATTTGTGTAAGATTGTCCTCTAATATTTATTTATTAATTTATTTATAAGTCGCTTCCTCTGTCCTTATATCCTTTGTAGTTACAGTAAAAAAATACATGTGAGGTCATCTCTACACAGACGACCGCTTTAGCCTAGTTGGTAGTGACCTTCGAAGCTGGAGGTCCCGGGTTCGAATCCCGGTCAGGGCATGTATTTGTGTGATGATCACGAATATTTGTTCCCGAGTCTTGGATGTTTTCTATGTATTTAAGTATTTATATCTATTAAATATATCGTCGTCTAGTACCCATAACACATGCCTTCTTGAGCTTACTGTGGGACTAATTCGATTTGTGTAAGATTGTCCTCTAATATTTATTTATATGTGGGCAGTACGTATAAGAACTCAACTCAAGTTTCAATATCAGTAAACTAAAGAGGTCAATAAGTTGTTATTTGATTAGGTATCTATAATCTCGATAAAAACACTCTGTATGTAGTTTGACGTCATACGTCTGTCAACGGCACCATAGTTTCACTCCTTGGCTATATATGTGATAATCCACATCGAAAGGGACCTTATGGCGGCGTAGTTTTTTTTTATTTTTTATTTATTGGCCAAAAACATTATTTTATAAAAAATGGTAAATATTGCTTCACCAACGGAAACCTCGAGGGTTTATATGCTGGAGAACAGTTCGCTATGGTATACATTAACTTTTTCACATTAAGTACAACAAACTTTGTTCAACTATTCCGGTTCAGATAACGTTAGATATCTTTTTATAGCCGGTATCGACTTGAAGCTGTTTAAATATCTTTGCTGAAGTTCTTTAGGTAGTTGGTTTATTAAATACGGAAGGAGATATCTGACATTTCTTTTACCATGCACATTAACAAACTTTGGTAATTTGAACTTAGCTGTCTGTGGTATATTTTCGTTCGATTTGTGTAAGATTGTCCTCTAATATTTATTTATTAATTTATTTATATTAGTAATGTTATTTATTAATTTATTTATATTAGTAATGTTTGGTTCCGGTGGCAGGCGGGCACGCTGCGCTACCTGGCGCCGGAGGCGCTGGACGGCGCGCTGGACCTGGACGGCGCGGGCGCGGGCTGGGCGCTGTGCGCCGTGGACGTGTACGCGCTGGGGCTGGTGCTGTGGGAGCTGCTGTGGCGCTGCGCGGGCGCGCACAAGGGGCCCGCGCCGCCGCACGCCGTGCCCTACCACGACCACGCCATGCGCCCGCTCCGCCCCAACATGCAGGTACACATTACCTATTTTCACACCTGCTATTCAAAAAAGAGTTATTGTTGCCTTCGAATGAGGGATCAAAGTTGTACTTTTCTTCCCTCATTTGAGGGCAACAATGACTTTTCCTCATAGAAGGTGTAAAAAGCAGTATGTGACACTGTAGTAAAATCATTTGTAAGATATTTCATGTTTTTAGCAGCGGGCCTCATAGACGGTGTGAAAAGCAGTATGTGTCACACGGTAGCAAAATTATTTCCGTCTTGGGCGTAAACACTTGAATCCCTCGCTACGCTCAAGATTCTACTTTAGAATCCCTGGCTACGCTCAGGATTCTATTGTAGAATCTTTCGCTTCACTCAGGATTCAATATACCGCCCTCGCCGTAAATATATCATTTTGCTCCCTTGAGACACAATCTACTATTCATGCTCGGGGTTTCTCTGCGTGATAGATTTAGGAATGAAGCTATCCGTAGCAGAACTGGGGTCACCGACGTAGCCTTCAAAATTGCGAGACTTAAGTGGCAGTGGGCAGGGCACATTGCTCGCAGGACTGACGGTCGATGGGGCCAGAAACTGCTTGAGTGGCGTCCACGCACCGGAAGACGAGCTGTCGGTAGGCCTCCGACGAGGTGGAGTGATGACCTGGTGAAGGTCGCGGGAATCCGGTGGAAACGAACGGCGCAGGACCGGTCTAAATGGCGAGCCTTGGGGGAGGCCTATGTTCAGCAGTGGACGTCTTTCGGCTGAAATGATGATGCCCAATACGCAATACAAGTGCGCACTTGGAGCCTAGCCTTTTAATTTCACACTTCACACCGGGGAACCATTCAACTGCGATATATGTAAGGATTTGTTTTGTGGTCGACGTGTACACGCTAGGACCAGTGCTCTGGGAGATGCTGTGGCGCTGCGCCGGCGCACATCCGGGGCCCGGCCCGAGGTACTAGAATAAAAAAAATGTGTTTTCATATTCTTTGCCCAATAGAGCTACAGGAATGCGGTGTTGGAGAATAGTTAGGTTATTTAATTAGACATATTAAGGATTCACACTACAGATGCTTCGTGCCGTAGCACGCCATACGCCTGCTCAGAGCCAACATGCAGGTACAGTGGTTCACTTCACATCGGGGAACCATTCAACTGCGATGTATGTAATAAGGGGTTGAGCTAACATGCAGGTAAATACACACCGGGGAATCATTCAACTGCAATATATGTAATAAGGGGTTTGTTTTGTGGTCGACGTATACGCACTAGGACTAGTACTGTGGGAGTTGTGGTGCTGCGCCGGCGCACACCCGAGGCCTGCGCCGTTAAAATTAAGAGAAGCATAAATAATATGCAGACCACGTATACTTTAGTAAAAAAAATGCACAATTAAATTAGATATTTGACGACCGCTTTAGCCTAGTTGGTAATGACCCTGCCTACGAAGCTGGAGGTCCCGGGTTCGAATCCCGGTCAGGGCATTTATTTGTGTGATGAACTCGAATATTTGTTCCTGAGTCTTGGATGTTTTCTATGTATTTAAGCATATATTCATCTACTTATATAAGTATGTATATCGTCGCTTAGTACCCATAGTACAAGCTTTTATTTATAGTAAAGATTCGTACTGGAGATAACTGGATATATTCTGCAGTACTGAATCCAGTTTCCTCACGCTCAGCAGCCGTTACCTGGAGTCTATTGCCACTCCAAGCTCCATCCGTGACGTTTAAAGCCAGAACAAATCTTTCACCCACCGATGGAACTTGGAACCCCTTTTTTGTCTCTCCTGTTAACACGTTTAGCTTGTCTGTAAGTGTTAGCCTAAGGAATAAATAAATAAATAAATAAAATCTAAAATAAATAATTCTAATTAATCTGTCTAGATTATTATGGGTTTATAATGTTTTTTTTTGTAGAACCTAGTGTCTCGGAACAAAGCGCGGCCGCCTCTACCGAAGGGCCCCGTTCCCGAAGCGAGGGCGCTGAAGATCGCTTGCGACACCTGCGACGAATGCTGGGACCATGACGCCGAAGCCAGGTAAATTATACAATTAATCGCTTTATAGAATTGATTTACGATAATAATATAATAAAAGTAAATAAATAGCGAAGAGTCTCGACCAACACTTCAAGAGACTCTCGCTAGATGGCTGGGTCAAGGGTCAGATACAGAAGGCGGTACTCCTGGACACGGCGCGGATAGTCAGGAGGGTCCTCTCTCTGTCGCCCGACACCACCGGTAGCTTAGGCCCCGCCTCGCTGCCGGCGGCACACTAGGTTAGGTTTTTATAATGATTTTGTATTTTGTAAATATTGTTTTATATTTTACTTTTTATATTATAAAACCTAACTTAAGTAAAAAAATAAATAGATAATAAATTAAATAAATGGGTGGATCAACTATTCTTTGTTGCTCGTTGCCATGGTTACGTCTCTTGAGTCGCTCTTTAAAACTGTGATTTTATAGGTTTTAAACCTACCAAGCATGAGTTTTAGCCATGAGAATAAACCCATTTGGACATGGGTCATCTCTTGAGCATGCTCGAATTTACTGCTGTCTCCTCGCTGACGGGACAGAATAACAACAAGGAAAAGTTGATTGACCCATAGAATTGATTTACGGTAATAATATAATAAATGAAAGCCTAGGCCACACCTCACGCCGGGGCGAGGAAATTGCAACGTTGTGAGAAATGCTCGCAACTGTATTCCCACAGTAATCCTCCCCTTTTTCAAAAAATAAAAGAAAATTATAACTCCACATATTTAAGTAAATATATCGTCGCCTAGTACCGATAGTACAAGCTTTGCTTAGTTTGGGTCTAGGTTTGTGAAGATTCGCCACAAATATTTATGACGACTGAATGATGATGGGATGTCTACTGGGTCACGCACAATATTTTCTGAGTATGATCCCAGTAACATGAGATGACATAGAAACCCAACAATATCCGACCGTGTTCTTAATGTCTCCTGAGTCACAAAAAATACGAATAATATTTCCTTAACAGTACATTTGTCAGTAATCTTTCATTTATTAGCGATAAAACATATTTATGTGTGTAAATAAATTTAGGTAAATTAAATGTTGTTAATATATTTTTTTAGGTTAACAGCCGTATGTGTGGAAGAGAGGATGGCTGAACTGAAGGCCATGCTACAGACACAGGGACCCGTTATCCACGATAACAATTTACACCCGCATACGCCTGGTATGAGATACATTGCAAATATATTGACATTGGTATTATTTTCTATATATTAGTAATTTTTTCCTGTTATTCATAAAATTTAACAAACCTCTTAATTAAAATGTAGTTTGTCGCTTTCTGACAAACGCAAGTGTCTAAGCGACAAATAAAGACAAACGAATATAATAATAATAATATTCATTTATTTCAGGCATTGCCCATAAAGTGTTAGTAATTACAAATTCAGAAATCTTACAAAACTAATGTTAGTATATACAAAACATAATAAACCAGAATGACAGGACCGGATGAGTCTTCACTTCACTTAATACACAAATTATACTTTTTAAAATAAGGCAATTATTTGAATATATTACATTAAAAGATTTATTATAATTTAATATAATAAGCAATTTCGTTAAAATAGAACACCATTGATGAATGTTTATGATTTATGAAGTTTAATAGATATCAATTTCTTTTGACAGAACGAAGGGTTTTTCTGTGACCATAAGGTTAGAGAAATTATGGCACAAACAAAGATATGGTACTAGACTGGGAAGTCTATGGTATGGTAATTTATAAATATCAAATATTAGACTAGTGTTCTTTACATTAGGGAAGGGAACTGTATGTTTGCTTTCGGTGAATATTTTTAACAATGTATTTTCTGAAAATAAAAAAAGTTTCTTCCACAGGTGACCCCTCCAACCCCGCTCCACCGGAAGCGGACAAGAACTCGAACTGCACATCGACACAGACCTGTGACGTCACCACACCTCTACTCTACCCACACCCACACATCGGCCGTAACGCCTGCATAGAACGAAACACTCACACAAACACACAAAACACAGTCCAACTCATACATAAAAGTCTCAAAGACATTACAGTGCCAGTCGATGCCCCAAGGGTCCAAAATAGTGAACAATGTCTATCTGTGGCTAGACCAAGTCATAGACCTGTACCAGACTTTGAGAATTCCGACAGACTTAACGAAATACGATCTTATCAGCGACCTTTAGACTATGTCCCTAACGATGTCAGTTCCCATGACGTCGACAGAGGCCCTAAACAGACCAATTTACTCCAAGAAGTCAAAGTTGAAAAACCTAAATGGGGTATTAGAAAGTTTCTCGAGAAGAAATTGAACAGATCTAAAGTAGAAACTGAGGTGAAGTTAGTACCGGAAGCGACTATGCAAAATGGTAGAACAAAGACTTCCATAGTCAATGAGAAGCCTAGTAACATATATAGGCCGTCGAATCTGGTTATAAGTCAAGATAGAAGTCCGTTTAACTTCGAAGGACCTTGCACTCTATCTCCACCGAATAGAACCCTTTCTCCAACCATGATGATAGAGTCAGAGAGGAGAGCAGAGAATAATGTCTTCGGTTTTAAAGAACTACCTACGAATGAAACGGACCAGCCTAACCAAGTATTCGCAGTCATTGTCCCCAAATCTAAACCTAGTGATTTTACTAATCTGATGGAATTAAAAAAGCGAGGGAGCTCCGAGAGTATTAACAAAAATTCAGTCCGTACTTCAATGTCCACACAAAGCATTTTCAAATCTGGGAATTCAGAGTCCGAAGATTCTACAGTCAAGAAGAGACTTAGCTGTGATAATAGAATCATAACGAACTCTAATAGTGCTAGTTCATCAAGAGCTAGTATCAACTTAGAACTACAATACATCGATAATCAGACGCCAAATTTCACTGGAAACACAAGCCCTTTTGATCTCAACTCTGACTGTTCATCGAGCGAAGATGAACATTTAATGCTTCTATCAGAAAACGGCGGCTCAAAGATAACCATGCAAACTATAAAACCGGAGGAACTAAAGAAATACCAAAACGAAGTTTTAAAAGAAGCCACCCACACTAAAACTGATTTCAGTTTCAACAAATTTCAAAACAAATATACCAATTTTGATAACGAATTCAGCGATCCGAACGACAAGGAGAACTTAGTGAATGGCTACAGTGGTGACAACCCTGTGTATTTAGCTGCGTTAAATGGCGAAATTAATACTACAGATTTGAAGTGTGTGGATGAAAAGCCGAAGTCTCCAAAACCTTCGTTGAGGAATCTCACCATAAAAAGACAGCATTCATTGGAGCAGGTAAGTGAGATATTTTCATCATCCGGTGACATACATTTGCAGAATCCAGCTGGTAGGGTGAAGACTCCAGGAGACTTGCCAGTGGCTGTCAGGAGAGCGAGAAGGGACAGAGCGTTGCAGAAGGGCCGTGCGAGTGAGTGCAACAGACTGAGTCTGTACGATGATAGAATGATGTTCGGGAATAGTTTGTAGGAGCACTAAGTTTTGTACGACGTCATTCGGTTTCGTACACAGGGTGTCCCAATCTAGGTTTGGGCAGGGTCATTCGTGACTCAGGGGAAATTTTTGTTCAACCAATGACGTCACCTTAATCAATAGCTGGTAAGGCTTTTTGGAGACCTCGCGGCTCCTATCTCTGTCTTATAAACAGAGTGAGAAAGCGAAACGCCTCGCGCTTCATTGAAAACATGTGTCATTTTCTTGCATTTGAAAATTTAGATCATTTTTTAATTTAATTGAAATATGTGCCTGAATTTGTATGATATGTCGGTCGTGAAAGCTTATCAGATTTAGTATGCACTTTGCTATAAATATTGAATAGTGCGTATTGGACACGCATATCAGTTCCAAGCAATTTTGCAAAAAAATATATAGAAACTGCCTTGTCACTTTTAAAAAATGAATTTAACAGAAACTTGTTTTATTTTTCATAGTGTCTAATAGTCTCTATATTTGGGTACAAAAGCCTAAATCCAATTACTTATATTATTATGCTCTCACGATCGAGTTAAAGTAGTAACCAGTACATGATATGATTAAATTAAGAGTGAATTTTCAGATACGTTTTTAATTTAAAAAAAAAATCCAATGTAGTTTACTAATACCAAGGACCATATACAATCTGTTAAATATGATCTGTTTCACGTTGTTGATGAGTAAAAAATATAATCTTTAAGAATTGTGTATAGAAGGTATATAATGGTATTAAAATGAAGCACTTAGACGTTTGTTCTTAAAAAACAAAAAAAAAACAGGAGAAAACATTGGTGAAAATAACATTTTTGCGACTTCCAGGCTACGAAGCAGCGCCATCTAGTTTTAATACCGAATTTTGAGCTATTTCAGAGTTACGTTTTTTTGTATAAGATTGTCGGTCCTATTGTATATGGTCCTTGCTAATACTCAGTAGTACTCAAACGGTTGCGTTTAAATTATAACCTGTTTACAAAACTGATCTCTTCTGAAAATTCACTCTATCAAATGGGTGGATTAATTTTCATACCAACATTATGGTTTTACTTTTTGCCTTTTGCCTATTTAGACATTTTAATTAAATATTATTGCCATTGTTTTTCATTGTTTGATTTTTTATTGTGTTTAATTAGATTGTCATTTGTATTTGTTCGTAATTCATATATACACTCTGATGATCTTTTATGAATCCATGATAATTGAATTGTCATTTTATAAAATACCATGTAAATTTCCTTAAAGAGATGAATAAATCTATCTATCTATCTGGGTGACTCAGGAGACAAATTATTAAAAATTATTTCCACAAATCATTCAGTGCTTTTTACTGAAGTTCACGAGAGTGACTTAGGGGACAACGTGTTGGTCTGAAAACTGATTTACCTATAAATGTAAAAAAATGTATACAATGCGATACCTCACATAAAATTTAAGAAAAATCCTAATGTTATATTCAATGTAAGATGTATTTTTTTTATAATTTGCAAGAAAATAGCCTGGGATTGCTTGATCTAATTCTTCTGACACTAATTTATGTAATTATGAAGTTAGATATATTGGCTTTTAAAAAAGTAATCGAAAGCTGAATGTAAAATAAATTATTCGGCAACACTATTTTGTCACCGTTCCATTCAGTGTTGCCACATAGTTAGTCTCATTTGCAAACTTCGATAATCTGTAGAATCAGTTGGGTTTACATGTGTACTATCAGCGATTACTGACTGACAATTCGTGAACCTTATTTCAACGAGTTAAGGGTTTAGCTTCCAATGACCTTTCGATCTGTAACGCCGTTTTCTCGTGTTTTTTATGGCTTATCGTGTTAAGAACAACCAGGTTTACCGAAATAGTATACCATATTTATTTTATAACTCACTGTCTTCGAGATATATGGCATCAAACTTAGTCAATTTTAGGCCAAACTACCATTTTTTTGGACGTAACTTTTGTAAAGATGTGTTAAAAATAAAAATCTCTCTTGCGTTGTTAGAGACGCCAATAAGGAACAGTTACATGTACATTTCATATATATAAGTGCATAAAGAACGTACTAATATCAAAAATATAACTTTTTTTGGACCAGTCAGTTTTTTTTTTCAAAATTTGTCTCTTGTAAATGTAGATAAAGGATTTAAGAACCGATAACCGTCTGTGCCATAAATATATCTATAGTTTTGACGGAGCTATATCGAGGGGTGAGTGGTCAAACCCGATAAGTCATCTAAAAGGTTTATTGAAAATAGAACTCTGCGTAATGGATGTTGAGTTCTTATTTCAAAAAACAATTATCTCGATTTATCGGGTTTGACCACTCGCCCCTCGATATCAACTTAATACTCGTCAAAAATCGATGAATAAGGCGTGGAGCCCCTTATGGTCTACCAATGGTCAGTTATCTATGATTCTGATAGTATACTGAAACCATCCTATCATTATTATTTGTGTTAAGCAGAAATGTCTCCTAACGAGCATCCTATTCTCTTTTAACTAGTTTAAATATGAGTATACTTTTTAAGTTAATGTGATCTTATAAATACGTAGCTTAAGTTCCTAATTCGCCATGTTTTTGTTCGAATTGTTAAGTTTCTTTAACTTTTAAAATGTACGGAGCTGTCAGCACCAGGTATATTGTCATGCGTACGGTTTAAAATGCAATAAGATGAACTTTACAATTTAATATACCTATGCAGGGACCGATACCGGTATTTTTAAAAAACCCTGAATTAGCCCAATATTTTGGATTATTTTTTGCTCTTTACGTAGGGCTGAATCATGTATTTAGGTAACAACGTCATATTATTAGTTTGTCCCATTAAAAACGAAATAATGAACCGGTAACCTTAATAATACCGGTATTTTTCTATGGAGAAAATACCGGTATCCGATCCCTGTACCTATGACGGGATGACTAAAGCTCGGTTTTATAAAGATCCGTTAGACCTTATGTCGGTTTGTTATGTCAAAAAATGTACTGAGTTACTGAATTTTGAAAGAAAGAAAAAGAAAAAACATTTATTCGTGGCACAGACACAGTACAAATTAACATAACACCAAAATACAGAAAATAGCCACGAAATGGCCCCAAATCAGCATAGTGCTAGCCATTGGCTAGCGCTGGTCTTCCTTTGGGACCACGAGAAGCCACGAAAGACAAAAAACACTAAAAGTCACAAACAACATATAACATTTGATCGTCAGATGTCAATTAATTGAGTTACTGAAATGTCAATTTGGTCTAACGGATCTTTATAAAACCCGGCCTTAGACGCCTCCCTCGGCAATTGGCCGGAAGAAGCACATATACGGGAGTCATGGCATTCATGGGGAGAGCCATTGCCCAGCAGTGGGACACTCATATAGGATAGGAAAAAAAAGATATAAAGAACCCCCAAAGACGATCTTTTAAGGTAAAGTAATTCGAGATAAAATAATACATCGGCTTTTGAAAATCGGCAGATCTGAGCTAAATTAGTCCTCTGAACAGTGGCGTCTCTTTCGCAAAATAGGACATATGAAGAAAATAAACTTTCAAATATTTACGTTCTCAAGTGGTATATGAAGAAGTGTAGTTGGTGCAAGGCCGACTTTAACCAATTGGAAGCCCTGGGCACACTAGGGTAATGGGGACCCTATGCCCTTGACAGATCACTAAATATTGGTTATCGTTTGGTGATCTGGCAGTAAGTAGTGGGCCCCTATCGATCGCGGGGCCCTGGGCAAGTGCCCTTAGTGCCCAGTGGGAAAGACGGCCCTGAGTTGGTGTACCGTTCTTGTTTAAAAATTAATGAATTATAAATAATAATGCAATGAAAACTGTATGTAGCGATATCTGATGCTGACTTCCAAACCTATTCCATTACCAAGAGGGTCCTTTTAATAATGTTATAACATGATTTAAGTTTTTTACGGGCATTAGACTAAGTTTTGATTAAGTCTAAACTAGAATTAATCTCATTCCAATTTATAAATACAAAATAAAAACAGGAACTGTTAATATAATATTTAATTTATATTTGTTATTATTTTAATAACACCAAATAGACCTATTTTTTATATAATAGTCCTCAGGCGTACACGTGCCTAACAACCTAACAAAATATAAAGTTCACGGCTATTAATTAATTCGCTGTACCATGTAGTTAATTATTTATTTTCTAGTGATACAAATGGGATATTTTTTTTAATCATTAATATAGTAAGTATGTAAGGTACGTTAATAAATAGTATAAAAAACTTTTTGTATTATGAAATCATATGTATTTTATTGTATATTTAGTATTTTTTGCAAAATTCTCTGTAATTATTTATGTAAGTACTAAATTTTTTTTTCTAGTGGAGTCGTTATTATAATACATATGAAATGTTTATTTTTAGTTAATATTATTTAATACAATTTATGTAATTTCAATTTATAATTTATTAATTAATTTATGAACATTGTCTGGAATAAAAATTATTTCACTTCAAAAAAAAAGTTAATAACATACAAAACAGTAATAATGTATTTATGCTTTAACAATTTTATAAATTTTGTATAATTTGTGATATTTGACTAATAAAACTTTAATCACTGTTGTCTCCTGAGTCACGAGGCAACATTACAACAAAAAGATATTAAACTACTTGCCAGTCGTGGAAAAAATACGGTGACGATATTGTGTTATAATATCGACTCTATTCCATATAAATGTACGAATACTTATTAAATATATACCCCCTTATTCATAAACGTCTATCAAACCTATATTAGTTAACTAGCCGCTAAAGTTCGTTTGTCCTTATCTGTCACTTTGACACATGTGCTTGTAAGACAGTGACCACAGACATTTTAATTAGCAGAGGTTTGTTAAGTTTTATGAATAAGGGGCATAGTCACTTCAGCGTTATACATTTTCAAATATATTCGAAATGAGTAATAGTTTTGACTAAGAAAACGATTATATTGATGTTTGAGCTGAAATTGTTAGGTGTGAGAATATTGTGGTTGAAATATGGGAGTTTTAATGTATTTAAGAGTGCTAAGCATCAATTTAATGCATCCATTATTGTTAATACAATTATCTTTATACACAATGATATTCAAATGATCAGGTATTTTCAAAGGATTTACTCAACCCCTAAACACACGTAAGTGGGTCGCACTTAGTTGAAAAAACAAAAGTCATCCATCCTGTGGTCAATAGTTAACAGCTTCTGTGAGTGTTATCTATGTTTTTATTACAAGGATTTATAGAAACGGAGACACTGTTAATGCGGGTTACTGATCCAATCCAAAGTTACGCTTTGTAGCCCTTAACTTTTGGTATGTCCACAGAAAAGACGCGAATCTAAATCCGCGTATCACCCCAGTATACGATGTTATCAAAATGATCTGAACTATAATTTCGAAAAAGATTGGCGTGCAGACAATTTTGAACTACCTACTGCTTGTAGCTCAATTTTTTTCTTGTTGATTTTCCATTGAAATCCACCAAATGTACGATTTGTCTAATTTAAATCTATTTTACTACTCTTATTATTAAATGGATTTACTTAACATATCCTTGTCATATTAATATCTCCTCGCTCATAGGATAATAAAACAAGATTAAACGATATTTTGTGCCTATCTTTTTGGATCATTGTGTATAAATATATTTTTAGAATCGATAGTTCATTGTCTATAAATGTTTTTCAAGTTAATATTTCGTTGATTGAATTCATACTGCTACCCAGATTCAAAAAACCCTTTAAATTGTCTTTAGTGCTGGGTTTAGATCCTTATTTTTTATGGTATTTATGGTATATTTCTGTGTATTTTATTTATGAATCCTCGCACACGCCAATTATAAAACATAGACGCCGTACAATACAGCTTTGTACAGCATATAATAAAGATGACAGTAGAAATTGCTTAATTTAATTGCTGCTTCGTTGATATTAATTGTGGACTCGAAATATAAGAACTATGTTTTTATAAAAGTTGTTTTATTCAGGCCTGTTTTTCTTGCCGATTACTCTCGGCTTTGACACCTCCGTGGCGTCTGGATATTTTAGCACAAAAGACTACATGAATGATAAAACACCGTGGGTATAATTGTGGTTGAAATACTAATTATATTTTAATAATTATGACATTACATCTTAATGACTATTTTCATAACTATGACATTAGATGTTGACGTTAAATTTTCCTCTTGACATTCAGATTTTATTCTAGAAACTGTCTAGATTATACAATTTTTTATGTTTTTATTTTACATATTGACGATCTTTTTGTGAATTTATCATACTCTCTTTTGACATACATTATAGTAATTCATGTCTTTTTTTAAATTTCATATGCATCAATAAATTGCTCTGAATAATTAGATTCAATTTA
The DNA here is from genome assembly GCA_963556455.1 of Epiblema foenella. NCBI lineage: Eukaryota > Metazoa > Arthropoda > Insecta > Lepidoptera > Tortricidae > Epiblema > Epiblema foenella. Next base: position 9,439,655 of record OY747120.1, on the reverse strand, counting down.
TGTAATATATAACTGACGATTCAAAAGTGCTTGTTGCTAGGCCTATTTTATTTGAATAAAGAATATTTTGAGTTTGAGTTTGAGTTTGATACCCTATCGCACTAGGAACGAAAGAGAACGTACTATGCACCGAGCGCGTGCGAACGGGATGCCATGTCTACCTGTCAAACATCGGTTTTGTTTGACAGAATTTGCCCTAGAATAGAGGATTTTGAGTGGTGCTATAAATAAAAACAACATTTACAACAACTATTTTATTATATTCTACATATCACATATTACAAATAATAACCAACAACATATCGGCTTAAGCTAACACAGGCTACATAAGAAAATTACACATCAACATAACATAAATAAAAATGAATTCATCCATTATTCAATAAAAATATATTTTAGTCTTTTCAATATTGTAAATTAAAAAAAGTATAAAAAGTGACACCGCGAGCGAAGCGATAAAGCCGTTTTTTTTTATAAGTAATTAAGTTTTAGACTGCGTTCCTTACCTGTTCAATAGTAGGTGCCTAAGTATACTACGCTTCTATTCTATCTTGAACCTGACTGAAGCTTTATAGGCGTGGCCCAATAAAGCGATAGGAGTGCACGGTTAGAGAGTAGCCTGGGGACAATCCAGGGGAAACCTCCGACACGACCACGCTGGTGAAAACACTGGAATACTTACCCCTTATTCATAAACGTTCGTCAAACCTACTTTATCTAATATGCCGTTAATATTCGTTTGTCTTTGTCTGTCACATTGACATTTGTGTTTGTGGGAGGGACCAAACACATTTTAGTTAGCAGAGGTTTGTTATTTTTTATGAATAAGTAGAATAAGAGTTTGAGCTCCAGTGAAATTGGTTCAGTATACTGCACATTTCAGCTATTATATAAAGAGGGTTAAAAATTGACAAATTCGCTTCGCTCCCAACGCTTAACAGTAATCAGTACACCAATACCCTTAAAAATAAATTAAAATTATGAATGTTTAAGTGAGAATATTGCAAAAAAATAAGTGAGACAAGTAGCAGGTAACATTGACTGGTGAACGTAGAATCGGCATGAGCGATACAACGCTATAAGGTAGAACGAGACAGGTACATGAGACTAAGATCATCGATTCTATCTTATAGCGTCGTACCGCTCATACCGATGAGGAAAAGACAAGACGAACCAGATTTTAATAAATTGGTATTGATATGAAGTGAAACTCCAAATGGGTGTCTAATCATGGAAAAAGTTGTATTACTAGTAGAAGTAGCTTCATGATATAGGCCACTGATTGAGATCCCTAATTCTAGGATAAATTAGTACTATATTGTACTAAAAGCGGTAGGGTTACTGCGCCGGTTACGCGACCAGCTTCATTCACCAACTACCTTTTTAGTAGTTTCACAGAATCGAAATAAATGAAATTCGCCAGTTAAATTAAGTGGTCGAGAACCGGTACACTATATTAAGCGGACAGTAACCGGCGCATTAACCCTCGCTATGAAACTATAGTTGAAATAAGACATTATGTGAGGACAGTAATACAGGTATCACAATTACATTATACTCCAAATTTAAACCTACAATCGTTAAAAGGTGGCACTGCATTTGTTATTTGTACAAGAGAGCAAAGTTTGCTGCGAGTGTTCATTTTGAAACTCTTGAGCGCAGCGAGGGATTTAAAGGCACGGGAATTAATTAACTAAGCTCTCGTGTGACATACGATCATACCATGTGTACATGTGTTCTGTCTACCCTCTCCTGGGAATGAATGCGTGAGGTTTTATGTGTTAATACCGAATCCCTTTTCTCAGCGTATTTAGTTACTATTTCGGCACATATACTATAAATAATGACACTAAGTGAAATTGAACCTTACCCTTTTACATTAACGTACAAAACCCAACGGTACCATTTCACTAAGACAGATATCATCATATCCGTTTCGTAAACTGAGCTATGCGATGGCTGTTAGCGGAAGTTACATTACTATTTGCAAAATTCATATTTTTTTCATAAAATATATGGGGACCATCTAGCACAAATCAAATCTAGTCCCACACTAAGCAAAGCTTGGACTATGGGTACTAACGACGATACACATCAATACAGATAAATATAATACTAAAATACATTAAATAAATGCCCTGACTGGGATTCGAATCCAGGACCACTGGCATCGTAGGCAGGGTCACTACCAACTAGGCCAGTGGTCGTCAAATATGCAATTAAATATTTTTATCTCGAACGTACATAATTTTCTGCGTGAAAAATAAATTATACAATAATTACCCGTATTCCTGACAAACATTTTCACCTAACATAGTCTTAGCTAGTCCCTTTCTAACTGTTGTTTGTACATCAAAGTGGCGCCATCTATTGAGGCTATTGTCTACATATTACGGTTTTTATCCTAGACGTTCTATATTTGAATATGATGTTTTTATATGTCTTATCATGTCAGTAGTGTCAAATATATCTCACTTCGGTTAGCATCCAAGTTCGCGGTTTTATTAGACTAACAAACACACGGGTCTAAGTGTTTCATTCTTTTTTTGTTTTGATTTAAAAATTATGACAAAAGTATTGACAAGAAAGTGATTAAAGGATACGATTACGAGCCATTTTTTGATTTTATTGTGTGTATTAGAAATTAAGCGGAAAAACACAGTCTTTAGCTTGTAAATGGTCGATTTGGAGTGATGTTTGAAACGATATTTCTTAATGAAAAATCAAAAAAAATACATTCAAAATTTATGACATTAGGTCGTAATAGTCCAGTTCTAGATAGTAACACTGAGGAAATGTCAAGATACGTGTCAATTCAATCAGAAAATCGTTTAAATAGGTAGCTTCAACTGATAAGGACTCTTAGGTAGTGGACCAACCGCCGGCGAGTAGCGAGTAATCTCATAGTGATTCTACTCATTTTCTCGCTCAAGCGAGTAATCTCATAGTGACTCTATTCGTTTTCTCGCTCAAGCGAGTAGAATTACTATGAGATTACTCGCTAAATTTAGAATAAAGGAAAAATTGAAAAATTTAGGCACCGAGCAGGATTCGAACCTGCGACCTCCCGGCACTAGCGTCCAGTCGCTCTAGCCAACTGAGCTATAGATGGAATCGCCACCCTGTCCCAAATTCATCAACCGTGCCTTAGGCACTGGTCCCACCGCCGGCGAGCAACGAGTACTCTCATAGTGATTCTACTCGTTTTCTCGCTCAAGCGAGTAAAATTACTATGAGATTACTCGCTACTCGCCGGCGGTGGGACCAGTGCCTTAAGGAAATTGATAGGAACAATTAAAATGAGTTATAATAACTATTCAAATTGTAATGTAACTTCCGTAAACTGCCTACTCAATCGCGTGATCCCCTTATTCTATCTCGTCGAAATAATTTAGGACCTGAAAGAGAGGAGAATAGATTAGAGAATAACACAATTTATTTTTAGTGTGAAGTTAAAAGCGGTTAAAAATAAATAAACCTATGTACTATTTATCGGCAATTGGGAACCTTAAGTTTTTTGGAATGATCCATATTGTTTTTTTATCAAACAAAATCAAACATTTACCCCCTTATTCATAAACGTCTGTCAAACCTATATTAGTTAACTAGCCGCTAAAGTTCGTTTGTCCTTATCGTCACTTTGACATTGACGTTTAAGAGAATGGGACAAAGAACTTTTTAGTTAGCAGAGGTTTGTTAAGTTTTATGAATACGGGGTTATTCTGCAAATAGGCGATTTTTTTTGATAGTAGACTTATCATAGAGTTCAAAACTGTTGCCGGTCTTTTTTTATTATTAAACAGTTAAGTATCGTTATTAAGAAATATTTTTTGAAATCTTTGACACACCAAATGTCAAATGTGGCAGTTGCGTCTATGTTCATATATGTAACTGTCACATTTGACAACTATCAGCATTTTTTTTTCGCCGGGAGACGACGGCTTAAGAGGCCTTATAAGTTTTAAAATGTTTTGATTTCACATTATGACAAAAGTATTAATGATGATACCAATAAAGTGATTAAAAAATAAGATGATAATCCACATCGAAAGGGACCTTATGGCGGCAGGCGCTTACGTTGCACCTATTCCCTATTGTATTGGAACAGCGGCAATAAAGGCGTAAGGGCCGGCCGCCGTAAGGTCCCTTTCAATATGGATTATCACTTTATTAAACTTTTAGATAGTAACATAGCCATTTATTTTATTTTATTGTGTGTATTAGAATTTAAGCGGAAAAACACAGTTTTTAATTTAAAAGTGGTCGATTTGGAGTGATGTTTGAATCGATATTCCTTAATGAAAAATACAAGAAATACACTTAAAATTTATGACATAAGGTCACAATAGTCCTGTTCTAGATAGTAACACTGAGAAAATGTCAAGATACGTGTCAATTCAATCAAAAAATCGCCTAAATAGATGAGCGTTTTTGGGTGAATCAACTTTTTAGTGCCACTCGTTGCCGTGGTTACGTCTAGTTGTCCAGGGGACAAAATTCGAATACAATCGTGATATTATGCTATTTAAGTTTATCAACCATAGGTATTTGTGGTACTTATAACCTATTTCCATAATGGTTCATCTACTAAGCATGTCAGTATAACTTAATACAACATTTTTTTGAACATACTGCGCCACTAGTGTCCCATGGACAACGGGTCGAGATAATAACACAAAAAAAGTTGATCCACCCTTTTAACTGATAAGGACTCTTTAAGTTAGTAGGTTCCTGTGACTCACGCGTTACGTGTTGCGCCGCTGCAGCCGCGCAGCTATGTTGTAGGCGACGAGCGGCCACGCCACCAGCAGCAGCAGCGTCGGCGGGCTGAGCTCCTGCCACGGCCATCGCCAGCCGTGTTTTTGCTGAAAAAAATAATAAACAAACATATTTGAGATAATCTTAGACAAATCGACCTAGTCCCCAACTAAGCAATGTTTTTACTATAGGCTATGACTACACGACGATATATAGTACATTACTTAATAATCACCGTGGAAATATAAATCGATTATTATTTCTTCAAAAATCTATTATTTTTTAATCGATTATAATTTGGAGAAAAATATTAGATTATTTAAAAAACGATTTTTCAAGACGGAAGCGACATCCCTACAAAAAGATAAAAAAACTAATGGCAGTTTTTTTTAAATGTCGGACATTGTAAATAATTTCAACTATACTAGACTCACGTTGATGAGGCTATCTCTCTCCACAGCCTTGCGCAGCGCGGCCACGTCAGCCTCCAATCGCGCCAGCGTACCCGGTAGCTGCTCCAGTACCTTCAAATCTGATCACAAAACATATTAATAAAGAAATATTACGAACGGTTTGCTATATAACATTTTAAACTCTCGCGCTTTGTGTGTGTGTTTTTTTTTTTTTTATTAAAAATGGGATCGCTCTTGGCCAGCATCTAGCCAGGGGGCAAAGATGAGGCCGACGATGAAGCGAGCTCACCCAGAAGGTGCCTATTCACTCGTGCCTTCAAAGGTCTAGGTTATATGAGCTCGGAAACACAAACGCCGGCAGAGAATTCCAAACCTTAGAAGTGCGCTTTATAAAAGATGATGCAAAGCGCTTGGTTCGAATAAGAGGAATTTCGACCAAGTAAGGATGGTATCCAGCCGTACGTCTGGATGTCCGATGGAAGACGGGGGAAGGCGGTATGAGCTCATGGAGCTCCTGAGCACACTCTCCGAAGTACAATTTGTAGAAGACGCACAGACATGCTACTTTGCGTCTATGTGCTAGGCTCTGTAGCTTGTTTGTTGTTTGTTTGTGTGTTTTTTTTGCTGAGACGACAGTTTAACCGCGACCAAGACCGGTGCAACCCTTGTCGAATCGTCGGTAACGAAGATAAATACATAAAATATAAATATCGCGTTAGACTCGTTTAAACAAATCTTTAAGTATATTAGGGTTTGTAAAAATTGATGTTAAATGGCACTTCCAAATCCGAACTTCGTATCGTGCCATCCCTTTCACGCATATACAGGATGTAACAAAACTAGTGAGGATCCGTTTAAGGGCATATTCGACGACCGGTTTAGCCTAGTGGGTAGTGCACCTGCCTGTGAAGCTGACGGTCCTGGGTTCGAATCTCGGTCAGGGCAAATATTTGTGTGATGAGCATGAATATTTGTTTCTGAGTCTTGGATGTTTTCTATGTATTTAAGTATTTATATCTATTAAATATATCGTCGTCTAGTACCCATAACACAAGCCTTCTTGAGCTTACTGTGGGGCTAGTTCGATTTGTGTAAGATTGTCCTCTAATATTTATTTATTTATTTATTATTTATTCGGTATCGTGTTCTGATTAGGAAAAAGTAGAAGAATTTTTTTTTCTCTACTGGATTTCGTGAAATTTTGTGAGCAAGTTCGATAATTATCAGAGCTCGGAATAGGTAGTGCCTATTTACCTAAACTTCGCGGGAGGACGTAACTAAGAGTGGTTACAAGCACCGAAAATAATTATTTCTTTTTAATGAATGCGGGATTTCCCGGGATTTACTGTGTTATTCTAGAGGCTTAATACATTTGGCTTTACTTATAAATCTTGTTATATTGCATATTATTTGTTTAATTACCTTTAAATAACAATCAGTCATTAAAAATATAATATGGATCAAATTGAATCAAAAGGATTCCGAAATTTGATACTTTTAGTTGACTTAGATAGAATTATACTCCTTTCTTTCATGAGAGGGGACCTGTGTCCAGCATTAGGGCGTATTGGTGATGAGACAGAACTATGATATCGTATAGAAAATTCCGACATTCATTCCGACTTTTCGAATCCTTTACAGCACTCGTGGTCACGGAACGTATTTTAAATTCATTATACGCGATATAATCGGTTGAAAAATAGTTTTATTTAATATATAAGTACATGTATACCATCATATTAGAAATAAATTAGAATACATCTGTACGATATTTTCTATGCCATATCATAGTTCTGTCTCATCACTAATCTATATACGCCCTAATGCTGGACACAGGTCCCCTCTCATGGAAGAAAGGAGTATAATTCTGTCTGTCAACTAAAAACTATCAAATTTCGGAATCCTTTTGATTAAATTTGATTCATATTATATTTTTAATGACTGATTGTTATTTCAAGGTAATTAAACAAATAATATGCAATATAACAAGATTTATAAGTAAAGCGAAATGTATTAAGCCTATAGAATAATACAGTAAATCCCGGGAAATCCCGCATTCATTCAAAAGAAATAATTATTTTTGGTGCTTGTAACCACTCTTAGTTACGTCCTCCCGCGAAGTTTAGGTAAATAGGCACTACCTATTCCGAGCTCTGATAATTATATAGAATTTTAATACGACTTCCGATTTTTTTTTAATTACTCGATAGGTCTACAGCTCGGAGCCACTAGTCGTATTGGAATGCACTCACGGGTGAGCTGCGAGGTGATCTGGTGCGCGTGCCCGTTGCTGAGGCGCGGCTGCGGCGGCGGCGGCTGCGCGGGCGCGGGCGCCGGCGCCGGCGCGCGCGCCGCCTCCGGCTCGCTCTGTCAAATCAAAATCAAACATTTACCCCCTTATTCATAAACGTCTATCAAACCTATATTAGTTAACTAGGCGCTAAAGTTCGTTTGTCCTTATCTGTCACTTTGACACATGTGCTTGTGAGACAGTGACAACAGACATTTTAGTTAGCAGAGATTGGTTAATATTGGGATTATTCTGCAAATAGGCCACAAGGGCACTTTTACATGTCTAAATCTTAATTTACTATTAAAGAAAGCCTGACTCTAATAATAGATTTTTCATGTCAAAATATTAATTTACAGTTCAAGAAAGAATATTAATTTCGAGTTTCCAATTATAACAAAATTAATGTCATACAGTGAGGATAATCTTGCAAAGTTATCTATTACAAATATTGCAACATCAGTAAAGTTAGAGATGTATGAGTTCTCAAGATTAAACAAGGAGTATAATGAAATTAATATAATATCCCAGAGATGTACACGGTCTCTGAGCGTCAAAATTAAGATTAATTTAATATTGTTAGAGATGTATATGGTCTCTAAGTCACTGATGATAAAAACGAATCCACAACAGGATGAATCCCCTATAAAAAGACACTAGTATTAACGTAGTCACTATGCCCTAGCAAGCATGAACAGACCGGACTCCACAAACAGCACCCGATCACGAGTATGACGCGTATCTCAGCCATCAAACAAGCTTGTCAATAACCCCCCTACTCGTTCCCTTGCCAGACAGAGGACATAGAAAGAGGATGCTATGATAAGCTATCCAAATTGAGATGTATCAGAATACTGATACATCCATTAACACAATTCAGACATCTCATAATTAGTCGTGCTATGTACAAGTACAAGGTGGACTGATGACCTGGTAAAGGTCGCGGGAGTCCGCTGGATGCGGGTGGCGCAGGACCGGTCATTATGGCACTCTTTGGGGGAGGTCTATGTCCAGCAGTGGACGTCTTTCGACTGATGTGATGATGATGATGATGATGATGATGATGTACAAGTACATTGCCGCGAAATGTAAATTAAGCCTATTTATTCATCGATCACGTTTCGAAGACAAATAAGCGATGAGGGACAGCATCTCGTTCCCACTTATGTTATTGTTTATGCATACATCTCTTTCGCACATCTTCATATGTGTGTATTAACGACTTCAGTCTTATCCTTACTTCATGACAGAGAATGAATTACTTTTTGATTGATTTCCGTCTTGTGCGTAAACCTTTGAATCCCTCGCTACGCTCAAGATTCTAATTGTAGAATCTTGAGCGTAGCGAGGGATTCAATATATCGCCCTCGCCGTAAATGTATCATTTTGCTCCCTTGAGACTAAATCTACTATTGTACTTAAATCACAAATTGTTATATGACTTATAACATGTTTCACGCAGAGTGGGAAAAAAAAGACTGTAAAAAATTAACGTCTTCTTTTTTTAAAATTAATTTGTTTCGTTTTTTAAATTTGTAATTTGTGACGTTAAATAAACGTACTTTCTTTCTTCTTTCTTTCTTTAACATGTTATCAATATTACTTGAATTGAATTGGCGCAGTCGGTACGATCGTGTTATTGCATACTACAGTAAACTTACCACATTGATATCGACAGTGCCTAAGCCCCCGGATTGGCCCGTGTCGGCGTCCACCTGACTCCACTGTTAGTTCATTAGTCACAAAAACAAAAAAGAAAAAAAAAGTAGAAATAAGAATGAGCAGCAAAAATATAAAATAAAGAGTAAACCAGAAGCCAGAAATAAGAGAAATGTAGAAAATATCTAAAGAAAATAACTACATATACAAATTTGAAGTCTTTTAGTGACCTTTAAAGTGTAATAAAAATAGAAAAAATTATATCAATGATAAACAAGTTTGTACTAAATACATTGTTATTAAAAGCTTGAAGAAATGATATTAGGAAGAAATATACATTATCTGTGCTATTAGAAAAGAGAGAATGTCTCTTTCTTACTTAAATATGTTAACGCCAGTGAAAAGCCAAGAGATACTTCGGAGAAATTACTTTCAGCACAGACAACGTACGAAGCGGCAGTGTAACTGTTGTAATCAGTATACCGTCTTAAGGCCTTATTCATAAAATCATAAACGTTGATCAAAACTGTTTTAACTAAAACACCGTTAATCAAATTCCATGACACATTACTGAATTTACGGGTTCTAAATTTAAATCTGTCGTGAAACAGACATTTATTTCAAAAGCATATTATAAGATAGACGATTATATCATAGACATGGATGTTTGGCAGTGATAGCATATTATAATGATATACAAGTAATCTAACACAGAAATATTTTGTCCTAAATATTAAAAACATAATTTATATTATTTATTTATTTTATTTGACACACCAACAAGATACTAAGCTAATACATTAATAAGAACATACAGTTAGATGACACAAATCCTGCCTGTGTCTCAATAACAGGCGTGCAACATCATTAAGTTAAGATACCAGGTCAGTATAGCAATAATCAAGAGTACAATTTAAGTTTCCGGTATCAGCAAAATTACAATTAATGCTATTTAGATTATGAAATTAGAAAGAGAAAATAATAATAATAATAATTTATATATAAAACATTAAGGTTACAGTTTCGGAATAGTACGTTTCCATCTATTGGCACCGTCAAAATAAAAACGTAATTTTAGTATTAAATTTGATTAGATATGTGTATGTAATCGTAAGCGGTATTCGTTAAAATCTGATTGTATGGAAAGTTTGACAAGTTTCTATGGGATGACAGCTGCCAGCGCCATATTTGACGATGACCGGCCTGTGGCCGTATGTTGGTGCAACCGAGCCTAATAATTGCATCAATAAATTTCTCTAAATAATTAATTCAAATAATGTTATTACGAACGATTCAGTGGTGCTTGTTGCTGGCCTAAGAGGCCTTATAATTTTTAAAATGTTTTGATTTCAAATTACGACAAAAGTATTGATAACACCAATAAAGTGATTAAAGGATACGATGATTTAATCAAAGTTCTTGATAGTGACATAGCCATTTCTAGATTTTATTGTGCGTAGTAGAATTTAAGCGGAAAAAAGCCGTTTTTAGTTTAAAAATGGTCGTTTTGAAGTGATGTTTCAAACGATATTGCTTAATGAAAAATCAAAAAAATACACTTAAAATTTATGACATTATTACGCAATAGTCCTGTTCTAAATAGTAATAATGAGAAAATGTCAAGATACGTATCAAACAGAAAATGGCCTAAATATATGTTTTTTAACTCATAAGGGGTCCTAAGAATATTTTGACTTTGACCTTGAATCCCTACTACCCCTGGTGCTTTTTTTTTTATTATTAAAAATGGGATCGCTCTTGGCCAGCATCTAGCCAGGGGGCAAAGATGAGGCCGACGATGAAGCGAGCTCACCCAGAAGGTGCCTATTCACTCGTGCCTTAAAAAGATCTAGGTTATATGAGCTCGGAAACACAAACGCCGGCAGAGAATTCCTAACCTTAGAAGTGCTTCGGTGAGTTTTTAAAAATGTTCCAAAAGACGGTACACATAACAGCTACACTGCAATACAAATAGCTATACGTACAATACTAACATCGACCGTGTCAATGTACTCGTCCTCGGAGTCGTGGCGCGCGCGCGGCGCCGGCGACGACGCGCCGCTCGCCGACCGCGATCCTGCAACACACACTGGTTATTAAAATGGTTTATCATTCATTTATTTATTGTTGCCCTTGTCAATAAGACAGTCCCAGTCTGTCGCCTCACTCAAGAGTAACTTAAAGAAATTGTGGCTCTCCAACGACTTGTGATTTGGTTGAATACTATATATATTTATTTATGTATGTTAATTTAAATACGTATATATTTATAATATGTATTTATTATATGTTATAGTTGTTATATATTTATTTAGTTCTGGTTTAGCTATAAGTTTCCTTATTGAAAAGTTTTAGTACACTGTGTAAGTTTGTCTATCTCATTCTCCCACACACACTCAATCCCTCAAAGGTTAGCTGGAAGAGATCCCTCATAGGGATAAGTTCGCCTTTGTACTCTAATCTTATGTGACATGTATATTGTTTTAACCTGTTATTGTGTACAATAAAGTGCTTACATACATACATAATGACATACATTATTATAATATACATGAGAAAATGGAACATTACAGGAAATTATTATAATTTTTTTTATCTTGGTTCAAATCAGGGAACGTTACCGGTATTCTTACTACCGGTTATAATTGCGTTTCACTATTTATATCGCTAAAGCTCTGATAAGCGGTATAATCAAAACCGGTATTCATGTATATTAGCGGTTTCGCCAATTGACAACAATACCTCTATTTTACACTTTACCCATAAAAACCATTACGTGGTAATAGCTGTCAGTGTCAATAAACTCGATTATATGTTTCTGCAAACTGGCGTATTGTAAAAAGTAGGTATTTACACCTGTTTGTTGCGTTTTAGTAGTAATGTTTAATTGACATCTTACCTTTCAAGTGCAATGAATAGCGGTATTGAATACAAGTATTTAATATCGTAAATAGTCTATAACATAAAGGTATAGATAGAAGCGGAATGACAACAATACCTCTAATAAGGGAACATACCCAAACTACGTGACCCGTTTGGTGCGCAATGTACTGTTTCTTCTTGATATATTTTTTACTAAATACAATTACAATTGAATAGCTACGCTATACCACGCTTGCAGTCTCGAAGTATGCATTTTTAGGGGCCATATGAGAAAATACAAAGAAAAGCCATTATTTTTTCAACTTTCCGCAAATTTTTTTTTATAAAATATACTACGTGAAAACTAGGGGGGGAGGGGGGTAAAAAACGCAAAAAAAATTGGTCACGTAGTTTGGGTATGTTCCCTAAGAATATAGGTATTCTTTTATTAGCGGTAATAGTTTGTCAATTTCTATACAGGTAGTAAATAAAACCGGTTTTACAATCCCTGGTTCAAATTGCTTAAGTGTCACCGATTCACTATTGTATTCGAACAACGGCAATAAAGTGCCAGCCGGCAGAAGGTCACATTGTAAGTAAACATAAAAATAACAAATTAAATTTATACCTAACAAATTTATTTAGAACCATACTAAACGCAGAATCCTTATACTGGTTTATTATATTGTGGTCCTTGGGAAACAATAATAATAATAGTAGTTTATGCAACTGATACATGAGAGGCCTTAAAACACGAGTGTGGTTTTATGAAACGAGCGTCAGCGAGTTTCATAATAGGATCACACGAGTGTTTTAAGGCCTAGTTATGTACAGTTGTATACACTACTTTATCTACATCCATACATTAAATCCTCTTTCATGTGTTGGCACCATTGCGTTGAAAGTGCAGGAGTTCGAGTTCGTGAGCTCGTTGAAATCTTTTTGAGCACGAGCCTGTATCGTAATGGACGGAGATGGCCATAACGATACCGTTTTCGATGCTGTTATGGCCATCTCCGCCCCGGACCGGCGCGATATTGTAAAGTTGGTCCTTACCTACACTTTTTGAGCACATAAAAGAGGATTTACTGTATGGGTGTAGATAAAAAAAATTATACCATTTTTCGAAACTATCGAGTGTCATTTTTAAGATTTTGAACATATTTATTAATCTACCGTTTTTTGTCATAATTTGATGGTTTACTATTCATATGGTGAAATATTATTCATTCTCATTCCGCCTGCATATTCTCTATATATCATATAGATTTTTTTGGCAGGGCTCGGAAACCGGTTTCGTCTTCATACAATTAACCGATTAAAAATTGCGGTTAATTGCGTCTTACGATATTTTTTCGTATTTTAAAACATTTATATCCTAGATGAATGCTAATAAAACCAAATTTTAAAATAAAAATGGATATATAAAGTACCTTAGGAGATATTCCAAAATAGTAAAAACCGGTTTCCGAGCCCTGTGTTTTGGCGTGTCAGTTTTTGGATAAAAAAAATACCCCAGAGATCTAAAGTGCCTTTACCATGAATTTGCATGACCGTACTCGCTAGTCTCGCTACCGACTGCGTTTGTAAACGATTTAGTATGCCCATTCCTAGTTCTATTGCGTAACCGCCAGAGACGCTGTACTTTTGCTCATACAAATTATTACGCAGTCGCTAGCGAGTACGGTCATGTAAACTCATGGTGAAGGCTCAAACAGCCACTAGTTTTTAATGTATTGAATGAATGAATGACTGAATGTTTTATTCACAAGAACATACAGTATACAACAGGTGTTACATAATAATATATTAACATTGCAGTTCCTGTCCAGTACATTCAGCCATTTCAGGCATGTGAAAATTAAGATCATTCTAACTAAAAAATATATCAGATGAGTAATAACGCAAATCCATCCATGTCATAACAAATTCATGCATAAAAAGTCGTATTGAAATAATTGATATTAACAAAATAGAATTTAAGATAAAAGTCATTATGGAAGAGCTCAGCGCTAAGACGAGTATTATCGAAGAGCTCAGCGCTAAGACGAGTATTATCGAAGACCTCAGCGCTAAGACGAGTATTATCGAAGAGCTCAGCGCTAAGACGAGTATTATCGAAGACCTCAGCGCTAAGACGAGTATTATCGAAGAGCTCAGCGCTAAGACGAGTATTATCGAAGACCTCAGCGCTAAGACGAGTATTATCGAAGAGCTCAGCGCTAAGACGAGTATTATCGAAGAGCTCAGCGCTAAGACGAGTATTATCGAAGAGCTCAGCGCTAAGACGAGTATTATCGAAGAGCTCAGCGCTAAGACGAGTATTATCGAAGAGCTCAGCGGTAAGACGAGTATTATCGAAAAGCTCAGCGCTAAGACGAGTATTATCGAAGAGCTCAGCGCTAAGACGAGTCTCAATACGAACCGACGGGCGTGTTGTGTTCGGAGCGCACGCGCCGCAGCACGTCGCCCGCCACCAGCTCCAAGTCGCGGTTGGGGAATTCGTCCTCCTCGTCGTCCACAGACAGGAAGGACGCCACGTCCGAACTGTACGACATCGTTTCGACTATCTGCAACGAGAAAAACGACAGTACGAGTTAAGTACTAGGGTCAATCAACTTTTTCTTTTATTTTATGCTGATTTTGATTTTCTTTTTTTATGCTGAGGCGGGACCATTTCGTGGTAATTTTCAAATAGGCCTAGCAACAAGCACTTTTGAATCGTCAGTAGTAGAATAGGTTTATTGAAATATAAGAAACGGGCCAATCACGCACCTCGCACCACCGCCGCCGCCAACATCAAGCCACGCGCGGCCGTCGCCGCTGGTTCTCATGATTAAGGGCCTCGTCCGAAACTTGTCGAGCGATACTCGACCTTAAAGACGTGGCTAACCCGTTTATTATATTTCAATATGTCTGCAACTCGCAGAGTTTCATATTCAAAATTACTAATAGATTTTTTACACAACGACTTTCGTAATCGGTGTCATACAAAGAAATTGCTTAAAGTTGATGAAATGGAAAAATTACAAATAGCTCATTGAGCTATTAGGAGTTAGGCAATTATTATTTACTTTTCAGTGTTTTTTTTGGAATCGGTTTTTATGTTTTATTTAAAAACTAGCGACCCGCCCCGGCTTCGCACGGGTGCACTATTTAATGGATGTTATTATACATATAAAAATTCCTCTTCAATCACTCTATCTATTAAAAAAAAACCGCATCAAAATCCGTTGCGTAGTTTTAAAGATTTAAGCATACATAGGGATATAGGGACAGAGAAAGCGACTTTGTTTTATACTATGTAGTGATATATATATTTCGCCCTTTTTAGTGAATCATTACCAGAGTGCATGTCATGACGATTCCAATAAGCTCAAACATGATTAAGCTGCACTGTTTTATTACTGAATTCCGTTGCCTACCTTCCGGCTTCCATTATCAGATCAGATTGATGGTAACATTACATCACGACCATTTAGGGTCGGTTGCACCAACATACAACAGGCCAGTCATCGTCAAACATGGCGCCGGCAGCTTTCATCCCATAGAAACTTGTCAAACTTTCCATACAATCAGATTTTAAAGAACACCGCTTACGATTACAGACGGTTGGTGCAACCCACCCTTAAATTGGCTTCGTCATAGTCACTTCAGTATCTTGCTCGAAATATTATTCATATTCATTTATTCATAATGTCAAAATTACATGTCAGATATTATTTCATTTTATTTATTTTTTTTATTTATTGTTCAGAACACATACAGTCATACATAAAAAGATAGAGGTAAGTTACAAATATGTATAAAAACAGACCTGGAGGTTCATAAATACAAACATTAAGCAAAAATATACAACAGTGTCTTAGCGAGTAGGAAAGTAAGTGGGTAGAACACTAAGTATTATTGATCAATAACAATTTGGATCTCGTACGTTCTTTTAGAATATCAAGGGAGTGCATAAATGGATCGATGTCACAGAAATACTCATTGTAGTTTTTTAGTACTCATTTGGAAAATGTATGTCTAGAATAATTAGTACGTGCGAAACTCACATAAAACAAATTACGTGGACGTAAGGAGCGCGTAATTTTATATATACAATCAATTTTATTAATAAGTAATAATCATTATATTCTACAGGTTTACAAATTCGTCGTAGCTGTAGAATGTGTGCTCGAGAAGCCAACTTTTTAGCTTTCGTTTGATTTCGTTTGTCTTAGTGCTAACCATGAAACACTAGGAGTTTTGGATGACCATCCGTGGTCTTCTCCATCAGTACCCGTTCACCAAATGCTAATTTCTGAATGCAAACGAATTGTTACCAAAAATACTAAAATCTGGATATTTTTCCCTTGATTTTTTGAGGAGTTCCCTCAATTTCTCATGGACCCTATCCATCAGAACTACAGTCTGGTAACAACGGGACCAACCTTCAAGCATATGCTTTCAACCAAATCGGTTCATAAGCGACGGAGTTCTGAGGTAACACACATATTTAAAAAAAGGACATACAACCGAACAGAGAACCTCCTCTTTTTTTTAAGTCGGTTAAAAGAAGTACCTTGATATAGATCAAGAAAAGGAGCGCTCGTGGCCCAGCGGCACCCGCGTACCGCGTGCTGTATGCGAGGTTAAGCAACGTCGGCCCAGGTCAGTTATTGGATGGGTGACCGCTTTGAGTGGTTATTAACTGAGCGCTCCCGTGCTTTGGAAGGCACGTTAAGCCGTTGATCCCAGCTGCTGTCTATGATAGCAGTCGTTAAGCCAATTTAGAGGCCTTCGGGCGGCTTGAGATCGTCTAACAGTCAAGTTGCCCACTCACTTGACAAGCCTAATTCCAATAAGGTCTGGTTTCCCCTCGGGTTGGAAGGTCAGATGGCAGTCGCTTCCGTAAAAACTAGTGCCTACGCCAAGTCTTGAGATTAGGTAGCGGACCCCGGGCATCCTTCAGGATGCAACTGTACCGGGATAACGCTAGGAGGATGATGGTTAAAAGAAGTACCTTGTGTAATTCGTCGACGTACGCCTGCATCGCTTCGTTCTGTGTCATGTTTCCGAGCTTGTTCCACGATTCCCATTTTGCTCTGAAAAATAAAATATTGCGTTCATTATTATTCTCTTTATTTATTTTCCTTCTTAGGTCAGGCTTTTACAATATCTTTATAAAAAGTAAAATATAAAAATACACTTACAAAACATAAAATCATTATAAAAACCTAACCTAGGGTGCCGCCGGCAGCGAGGCGGGGCCTAAGCTACCGGTGGTTAGGGCGACAGAGAGAGGAACCGCCTGACTATCCGCGCCGTGTCCAGGAGTACCGCCTTCTGTATCTGACCCTTGACCCAGCCATCTAGCGAGTCTCTTGAGGTGTTGGTCGAGACTCTTCGCTATTAGACCGTTCGCAGAGACGACTATCGGGATAATAATCGTTGAATCAACATCCCACATGGCGGTCACCTCGCGTGCCAAGTCTAGGTACTTGCTGACTTTGTCACAGATTTTATAATACTAGTACAGATACCCAATCCCATACAAGAAAAGCGAAGCGTCCAGACTCTTAAAAAGCTTCCTCCTATATAGTTCTTTAGCTGCACCAGTAGAGCGCAGCACCGAGCATATTGAATTGACACAGCTACTGCGCGATAGTTAGTTGTACTAGTACATCGAGATAACACTAGATGGCAGTAACGAATCTGCTTACACTTGGTAAGTACCTAAGTGTAGGCACTTAGGTCAATGACACGCACGACACGATCTAGTCGATGCGCGTGACCTTGAATGGGGCTTAGTAGGGTCGCGTGCGTTTTAATTTTAGAATGCTTTATAGTATAATTCGACGACGACGACGACGACACACTCATTTACGTTTAGGCTTTAATTTCACTTGCATCTTTTTTTATAAATTTTGTCCATTTTTAGTAAGTACTTACTGCGTAGGTAATTTTATAATTTAATAGTATTTAATCTGATCCCTATCAAATACTTTAATAAGTTACTAAAAAACGACAAAATTAAAGTTTTACATATATTGCATGTAAAACTTAACATTAATCTTTTCTACAATGTAAGCTTTTATTTCGGTGTCACTAACAGTCGTTGCGCCAGTTAATAATAGATGAATTTATGAACCGAAAGGGAAATTTCTCTTTATATGGTTCCGTAGGATTTTTTGTACTATAGGTACTAATTCGGTAACAAAGAAGCGTACGGCCTTCCTGATAGTACACAGACACTATAGCTAATGGGAGTAATGGGCGATTCCTAAATATACGTTTAGGCACGAACTGTGCATTTTTCACCATCAAAAGATCAACAATTTGCAAAATCGTACGCTAAAATATAATATACTCAATCTTTTTAATAAAATATCCCTGTGTGTGGTGTAAAATAGATTTTTGAACAGCGAATCTTTGTAGTCAAATAACAGCCGACCAAGTTAACAAATTTTTTGACGGCCGGGTACCTACTTAACTACGGAAGCCTACACTATGCATATCTCGACAAACTAAGTGAGTACTAAAAAAATTGCATACTACTCACTAGACTGATTAGAGACAAAAGTCTGCATGAAAAACATGGTCTCCTGTATTATTCAACGAGCAACATTTATTTATTTATTTATTTAAACTTTATTGCACAAAAAGTATATGTAGTACAAAGGGCGGACTTAATGCCCAATGCTTAATGCTTAATGTAATTTATGAACTAGCTTTTGCCGCTACTTAATATAAGTGAATGTTAATCCAGGCTATAAAGTCGTTGTGTACACAACGTTTCTGCCAATTTTCTGCCTTACTGCCAAGTTTCATTAACAAATATCCAAACATATAAACATTCGCATTTATAAAATTAGAAGGAAACAGGATTTGTTTTTCATCATCATTTATTTTTTATCAAGACTGTGTACACAATCTCATATTTCAGAATAAAAGTTCCAACAGTTTATCCATTTCGGACGTGCAATAACAATTTAACCTAAAAATAACCTAAACTCTACACACGTACATCTAGTAGCCAGCCAGCAGTTTGTTTCGAGTTTCTAGGTTTTCACTCACGACGCCGAACAGAGTTCACTATCCAATACATTAGATCTAAAAAAGTCGCATCCTCATAGGGAACTCACGGCACTTACGACCTTTTGTTTGGGCACACCACCTCAATTTTTTTCAGAATTTTAATGACTGTGACAGCTAATATCTCACCAACGGTTGACTTAAATTGACAAGTTTTTTTAGAAACCTCCATATCATTTTTAAAGGCCTATCCATCGATACCCCACACGACTATGTGCGTTGAATTTTTTTTTCGTCCACCGTTCGGATGGACGGACGGCTTAATCCATGTAAGCTTGTGATTATTTTGTCAATTTTTAGGGTTCCGTAGCCAAAATGGCAAAAATGGAACCCTTATAGATTCGTTATGTCTGTCCGTCCGTCCGTCCGTCCGAATGTCACAACCGATTTACTCGGGGACTATAAGCACTACAATTATGAATTTTGGTAGTAAGGTGTATTCTATGAACCGCTACATAAAAGTGATAAAAGTGATGAGCAATTACAAAAACATATAAGGGGCGGCACTCCATACATGTAACCGTTGGATGAAAAAAAAATTTCAACGCACATAGTCGTGTGGGGTATCGATGGATAGGCCTTTACAAATGATATGGAGGTTTCTAAAAAACTTGTCCATTTAAGTCAACCATTGGTCAGATATTAGCTGTCAAAGTCATAGAAAGTGTCCCCCCCCCCCTCCTCTAATTTCCAAACTATTAGGTTTAAAATTCTGAAAAAAAATGAGCTGGTGTGCATTAGTAAATACTTTCAACGAATTTTGGTTTGAACAATATAGGTTTTACAGTTTTTGAGTTTTCGCTTAAAAACTGTCTTGCCCAAACAAAACGTCGTAAGTGCCGTGAGTTCCCTATGACGATACGACTTTTTTAGATTCAATGTATTGGATAGTGATTTTAAATGTAGACTAATAGGTGTTGGTAAGGATCCCTTCATTATGCGTGGTCCGACACGCACTTGGCCGGTTTTTTAATGTCAAGCCGTAGGAGAATGGTAAATAAGAACCAAATCACCCAGCCCAAATAATGTACATCAATAACTAGAAACGAAAATATGCAAGAATTTAAACCTAAACTTCATAAACAAACTTGACGACTTAACGAGCGACCATGCGCAAACCGTGGTGACGGTGGTGATCGTGGCCACGCCCCCACCGCCCCGGCCGCGTCTTTAAACCGAAGGAGAAGGTCGAGCCCATGGACAGTGAAGGGTGACCACACAACTGCAACCATATAGGACTGTAGGTACAAATATACAGAATAAACCTAACCAAAACAATTAGACAAATGTCATTCAAAAATAGTAGGTACCTACAAATATAGATATACCTACAAAGTACTAAAAACCAAACTGAATAATAGGACTGTACACAAGCATGCAGAATAGTCGAAATCATAATATGTATATATATAAATATAAATAAAAGAAGAATACGTAATAAAGAATCGAAATCTTACCTATTATAGTGATAGCGACGGAAAAATCGCTACACCATAACGGCTACCACTATTAATTACAACTTAAAACCTAATCATAGAATTTACAATAAACGTAAAACGTAGACCCAACACCAGATAAATACGAGTAATAAAAATAAATTCAACTGGTATGCCTATTATATTGTACATTTTATTTCGTTGACATGTATGTACCTAAAATTTCATATTTCATCAATAAATGAGTATGCGTAATAATCAAATACAAAAATGGGTCACCAAACCTAACACGGAGTGTCCAAGCGACAACCTGAGCTATTGTCACCCGCCAGGTTGGCGCTTGTGTCGTTATTACGTCACGAAGTAAAGCATTGCGTGGGCTATACATACGAAATTTTAACAGCATTTACGAAGGACCGCGTAGCTAAGTGCGTACGCAGGTGGACTATTACGCAACGGGTCCAGGATCGTATCCCTGTGTGAGAGACTTTTTGTATTTTTATATTTTTTTATATCAGCTCCTTGTTCGTTTTTTATATCACTCACTCTATTAAATTGAATTTTAATTTTTCTCGGCTTTCTTTAAAGTTCCAAAAAACAAAATTACTTTTCATGTCAATAAATGCAGTAATTGTCAACTCATTATTATCTGCACAAAGTTAGGACAGCCGGCGAGAACATTGTAATCAAATAAAACTCGGAACCGATATCATATTAGTATACACTTTTTACAAATGTTGACTGATCGTCGTCTCCTTTGATAATACTTAATGAGACGAAAAAATACCTACGTAAAAACGCTGCATATTCACCTATTATATTTATGTACCTAATATTAGCCGGCCGGGGCGATGACCCGCGCAGTATATCCCAGGTACAGCACCATCTAGTGATTGTACTCAACAATACGTAGCAAGCTTGGAAGCTCATACGTATGGTATGATTTATTGAAAATTTTACTGAATTTAGTAAAATTCAAAATTATACCTTATTTTTGCATGTAGAATAATGTTTGTGACAAAAATAGGATATGTTTAATTTATTAGGGTGTAAAATGACTCAATCCTCAAAATTACTGTCTCAGATGTTTCACGCGATACCTGTAACGCCATCTGGTTGTTGTTTTTTGGTATTATTTATTCGTTGTAGGAGATGGGAGGGCATGACTTTGTCCTTCTCGGAAATATGGGTTCATTATTATTAATTTATATCTTTTCCATATCTCGGGACCATGGGGTCCCGACCTTTGGAAGGCATGCGTGAGGTCCCTTTAAGACAAAAATAATCTAAAAGCAAGGGATACACATGGCGAATACCATCTCCGAAAGCACAACATGACACATCCGGAGATGGTTCCCGCCAGGTGCAAAGACTATAGGAGTGCAGCTCTTAGGCTGCGATGGGAACTAAGGTCACTGGGCTATTGAGTTAAATGTTGGATGGACTGGATAATGGGTTATGGAAGGAGACTAGCCGTGACAATTAGTCTCGGAATTGTAATAGGCAGGCGATGACTTGCCTGCTCGCTTATTATTATTATTATTTGTATCTCTCCTTTGGGATATCACGGCACAATGTCCGGTCCTTTTGGAAGGCGTTCATGGGGATACAGATCGAATACGAAGAGGCCCCTTTGAGATACGATAATGTATTGGGATGTGTACACCTAGCGGATACTATCTCTGCTTGCACTATTGCAGAGATACAGCCAGAGACAGCACCCGCTACGTGCAAGGGCTATTGCGAAAAGAAGGGAAAACTACACCGGTTTTATGGGAAGGAACTTGAGGGACTGGTTGCTGGGATATTGATGAGACAACGGGACGCCTGCTATATAAAATGTCTCATCACTGTACTTGAGGCAGACGGTGACTTATTATTATTATTATTATTTACTTGCATGACTTTTAATAGTTGGGCCCCGAAGGGGACCGTAACTAAATACCATAACAAAGCAGGGGGCTATAAATAGCCCCCCGCAAAAATTACCCTAATCCTGAGACCGAGACTTATTTATTATAGGGCTCGAATAAACTCCCATGATTTGGCTTAGGCACTAGTTACCGGTTAGCGACTACCATCTGGCCCCAGAAGATTCTGTTGGGTAGACTGTTAGGGTTGAAGCGTTGATTCGTTTTGTGGGAGAGATGCAGCAGCAGTAAAAGAGGATAATTCGTAGGAAACAATGTATTGCGACTATATGGCTTGCACATGAAGTAGAGTAAGTATGGCGACAAGTACCACAGATAATAATCCAGACAGGAAACACTGAATCTTAATATGTACTACGTTTAATCTAGAATATCAGTAGTACCAACTTAATGATTTAGGTATCTGTTGTTGGACTCTCCAACAGATTCCAGTGGCACGAACCGGGGTCTGAGCCCTACCATCCTGATTGAAAGTCGCGTGTCACACGGCAGGTGTGGTTCCAGGATTTTGTTGGTTGGGCATACCAGTGGGTGTTATTATTTTAAAAGGTGCAATTGCCTCTGTGGCTGTTGGACCAACCGCTGGAGGACCTGTGACGTCACAATACAGACCTGTTGACCACGTCCCAGAAGCCCGGCTTGGGTTTGTCGCAGGGGCCTTCCGTGGCCTGCTTGAAGTAGCTGTAGAAGCGGAGCATAAGCTCATTGCTGGGCTGGTATGATCCTGGAACAAAAGAGAACCGGGTTAGCGGGTGCCATCATCCTATCCAGGCAAAAGACGACCACTGCTACTCGATATAGTCCCCCGGAAAAAGACGTCGCTACTGGACAGTCCCCCAAAGAGTGACACAATGACAGCAGTAAGTAATTGGAGCGCTCGTGGCCCAGCGGCGTACGCGTGCGGTATGCGAGTTTAAGCAATGTCGGCCCAGGTCAGTTCTTGGATGGGTTGGGTTGGAGTTGATCCCGTCTGCTGTCTAAGATAGCAGTCGTTGAGCCAAGTTAGAGGCCTTCGGGCGGCTTGAGAACTTCTAACAGTCAAGTTGCTCACTCCTAACAGCTAACAAATCGCGTCATGTACAGACTTCCTCGAAATGTAACCTAACGCCAACGTTATTGTAACTACATGACTATACAATGAGTAAATGAGAGTAAACATTTGTAAAAGGGGTACACCATTATCGGGTCTGATTCTTATTGGATCAATGTTTTCTTAGGTTTATCCTAACTTTGTGTAGATACTTAATCGTGAATCGACAATGACTTTAGAAACGAGAATCGCCCGGACACTGATGAGATAAGTTATGTCGTTAACAGTTAAATATTAGCGAGTAAACATGTTATCCTGTAAATAAATAAGTACATAGGTTATCGTCAATATTGACACAATAATAACTACAAAAGGTTTATGGGTCATACGCGGATTTAGGTTCGCGTCTTTTCTGTGGACATACCCAAAAGTTAAGGTCTACAAAGCTTAATTTTGGATTGGACCAGTAACCCGCATAAACAGTGTCTCCGTTTCTATAAATCCCCGTGATAAAAACATAGCTAACATGCACATAAGCCTTAGCTATTGACCACGGGAGGGACGACTTTTGTTTTTTTAACTAAGTATGACCCTTATTGACCTTATTGTTTACATGCATAACTAATGTTGAAACGAACGTTGTAAGAGCAACTTAAATATAACATTGAACTGAATACTAACTAAAAACATGAAATGACATCTTGCATACAATGAGGGCTACAGTTTTTGTGCTCACCAGTTGGCGCCACTGTCGAGTAAGGTCCAGCTGTCAAAAATTTTTATTGGTTATTATGGGCATGAGAACGAAGTTTACATTTAAATCATATTTAATACCTTAAAACCGTACAGTAAAAATATCGAAATCCCGCAGTCCTGTTTTGGTCGGACAAAAGGAGGACATATGTTTCCGAAAGACAAAACTGTCTCAAAGCACTGACAGTCATTGACCCGTAACTCATATTTGCCATAATCAAGCTCAGGTATTGCAAAATAGTCAAATTGTTCCAATTAGATATTAACCAGCGTAGCGCAACCACAGAGTGACATTTGACATTTCGGACATCTCACGCTACACTAGCGCCTCTAGCGGCGGATTCATACGCGATAGCCCTCATTGTAATGATGATCTAAGTACTGTGTTTTTTGTCCAGGTTGTGCAATAAAGGATAGGTATTTGTATTGTATTGTACGATGTGAGTCAAGACAAGTTTTAGGTTATGTCAAAGAACGTACCAAGTTACAAAATCGTCGGGTTACAAGCAAAAGTCACTAAGTAACAAATACCTACTCACAATAAAGCTCATATATCAGCATCGTTTCAGTACTGAGATACGAGGTTTCGAAGTAGTGACAGATTTGATATTGAGCTATGCTTCTCACTCGTCGATTTCATCTGACATTTCGTTTAACGGTTCTTTATAAAAACCGGCATTAGTCGTTTTGAGATTTAGAATTATTGGAGTGAGGTGCAGCGGGCTAATCTAGACCAGGGACCGATACCGGTATTTAAAGAAAACCCTGATTTAGCCCAATATTTTGGATAATTTTTTGCTCTTTACGTAGGGCTGAATCATGTATTTAGGTAACAAGGTCGTATTATTAGATTGTCCCATTAAAAACGAAATAATGAACCGGTGACCGTAATAATACCGGTATTTTTCTATGGAGAAAATACCGGTATCCGATCCCTGATCTAGACTGCTAGAAGTTAAAACTAATCGAAAATTTCTGCCGTGTTTTACATCATTTACTAGAGCGCCATCTATGCCCGGATAGAGGAAAAGCGCGCAGAAAAATTGCACTCTAAGTAAATGATGTAAAACACAGAATATATTTCGATCACTCTTAATTACCCGCAGTCTAGATTTCCCCGCTACACCTTAACTGTAAATTAAATCGTAAAAATAAACAAAATGTATTTAACGCAGGTGAACGCACCTTACCAGTCATACACACTCTTATCTATGAATGCACCAATAAACCGTAGATAACAAAACCCATATTATCAAAGTATTCTATGATATGATATGATTTATTTATCTCACAATATACAAATATCACTTAAAATTGAATATAGTTACTATCTTTGTCATTTATAGGTACTAAATACTAAGTGTCAACCACCGGTGCATTTATCATGTAGACGAAAATACTGAAGTTTGAGCTCCTAGTGTGAAGAAGTAATGTAGAATTACATCACACAGTAATTACTGTGGACTGACAAAGAAACAAAACCGAACAAGATATTGAAAAATGCCTTGGTAACTCTGTCAAAAAATACTAAATATCATCGTAAAATAAACTTTAATGCTGCAGATTAAAAAATAAACTTTAATGGCCTTGTAAGGCACGTTAAGCCGTTGATCCCGGCTGCTGTCTATGATAGCAGTCGTTAAGCCGAGTTAGAAGCCTCCGGGCGGCTTGAGAAGTTCTAACAGTCAAGTTGCCCACTCGCTTGACAAGGGGGGTCGAAGATGCACCACGTCCGTAGGGAGTACCCACCGCTACCCTACACATGACCCCTGGGTGGTGCTAAAACTACAACAAAACTGGCAACCGTACCGTCTTCTCGAAGATCTCACGGTTCGAAATAATTGCCATAAGATAAATAAATAAAATGCTTCAGATTTCGTAATTACCAACGACAGGGTCATACACGGATTTAGGTGGTGTGGACATACCAAAAGTTAAGGGCTACAAAGCTTAATTTTGGATTGGACCAGTAAACCGCCTAAACAGTGTCTCCGTTTCTATAAATTCCTGTAATAAAAACATAGCTAACATGCACATAAGCCGTTAACTATTGACCACAGGAGGGACGACTTTTGTTTTTCCAACTAACTATGACCCTTCCGCATTGGTATATACAGTCACCAAAAAAGGTGTACACAACTATACAGCAATGCTTGAATCGCCTGCAATACACGGAAAGGCCTATGATGATGAACCTCATAGATGACTACAGCAGGGACGACTTTTGTTTTTTCAACTAAGTATGACCCGACAGTGATATGCTGATATGTTTTCTTTTGCGAAAAGGATATCTTTTATATTGTTCTAACGAAAAAACCGGATAGATTTTCCATAACTGATCATTGCAAACTCAAATATGTTAGAGGGGGTCATTTGCCGGACTACTGGTGTGTGGGCGTTATCATGACAGTTTATCTGTTTAATTACTTGTGTGATAAACAAGAGGTCGTTACCTCGATAACGGGGGGTCACTTTAGCCCAGGGCTCGGAACCGGTTTATACTATTTTTGAAATGTCTCCTAAATTGTTGGTTATATCTCCATTTTTATTTAAAGATTTGTTTTTGCTTACCTTCATATATGAAATAAATGAATTAAAGTACGTAATAATATCGTAAAACGCAATTAACCGTAATTATTAACCGGTTAATTGTATGAAGACGCAACCGGTTTCCGAGCCCTGTGCCTTTACCATGAGTTTACATGACCGTACTCGCTAGCGACTGCGTAAAAAATTGTATAGGCAAAAGTACAGCGCCTCTGGCGGTTACGCAATAGAACTAAGAATCGGCATACTAAATCGTTTACGCATTCACTAGCGTGTACGGTCATGCAAACTCATGGTAAAGGCGCTGCTTTAGCCAATGTAGGTAGTGTTCAAGACCGGCGAGGTATTTTGAGTCCCGGGGAAGGACAGGACACTTTTTATAACGGAAATCATCCATTAAGGATGTGGGACTTTGTATGGAAGAGCGATGAATAGGTAAGCGCCTGATATAAAATAATAGCAATAAAATTCGAACGCGATGAATAAGTTAATTAATAATATATAACAGTATTTGTGGACAATCTTACACAAATCGCTCTAGTTGATAACTAAGCAAAGCTTGTAAAATGGGTACCAAGCGACAATATATTTTGACATTCATAGGTGCATGTAATATACCTAAATTGAAGAATAAATAATTTCATTTCATTTCATATAGATAAAAATAATACTTAAAATACAGAATATTTTAGTTTTAGTTTAGTTTTAATTTTTAGTCAAATATTCTCATGTTATTTTTAGTTATAATTAGTTCGATATAATATTAATATTTTATAAATGTTTAAAAACACTAAATCAATAATAAAATTGTGTGTAAAAAAAATACATAGAAAACATCAAGACTCAGAAACATATTCGTGCTCATTACAAATAAATACCCTTGCCCAGGATTTGAAACCGGGACCGGGTTCGCAGGTAGGGTTACTAGAAACTAGTGTCCGACCGATGTTTCGGTTTTGGTTTCGGTTTCGGCCTAAAAATCATGTTTCGACCGAAGGTTCGGTTTCGGCCAAAAAACTGCCGAACCTTTTGGCCGCGCCGAAACTTTCAACGTTATACTTCCGGGTCGCGTTCGGCTAACATCGGCACAGCAGGCAATGGCGTAGCTCGCTCGACTCCGCCAACAGTACATCTTATTGTAGCTAAGTATTTTATATTTTTATATCCCACAGAAACATAATCACTTTATTTTGTTTTTTGAACTTGGTTGACACGATTTTAATAAATCTTACAAGAGTTTCGGTTTCGGTTTCGGCCGAAACTAGAACCAACGCCGAACGTTCGGTTTCGGTTTCGGTTTCGGCAAAAAAACATGTTTCGGTCGGACACTACTAGAAACGTCGCTAGAAACTAGGCTAAAGTCGTCACACGTACAGTCGCGAACCGGGATTGTACAGCCACTTTCCATAAGAGCGCACCAATGCAGCCCGGCTGGGCGGCTACCGCGAAAGGCATTCGAAATTTTCCCTCTCTGTCGCACTTGCAAGTGTGCACATAAGTGCGACAGAGGGGGAAAACTTCGTTCGTGGTTCGCTGTAGCACTTCTGGAGCGATTCGGTATCCCGCAATCCTCAGCCCCTCTGCAAGATATCGCGTTACTTCCGCACGCTTTTTTTTTTTTAACCTGACTGTGGCTTTAGAGGCCGGGCCCAATAAAGCGATAGGAGTGCGCGGTTGGAGAGTAGCCTGGGGAAAATCCAGGGGAAAACCTCCGGCACGACCACGCGTGTGGTTTGCAACACTGGATAAGAGTTTGCGCTCCAGTGAGATTGGTTGAGCGGTTTCAACCGAATCTGAGGTGTACTTCCGCACGCAATAGCTGAGACGGACATATTTCACGCGCCGCTCGAAAAGGATGGCGTAAGCGCCAAATCAAATAATTGTAGTTTATTATAAACCTGTACATTTATATTTTTTTTTTTCTCAGGTTTGAGAACTTATCATTGTGCAACTATTAAACCAAAAAATATTGATAAAAATGGGGGGTCTTAAAGATCCAACCAAAAACATCGAAAGAAGGGTTAGGTTTGAAAAATAAAAGTATCAAGTAAAGTATTTGACGACCGGTTTAGCCTAGTGGGTAGTGCACCTGCCTGTGAAGCTGACGGTCCTGGGTTCGAATCCCGGTCAGGGCAAACATTTGTGTGATGAGCATGAATATTTATTTCTGAGTCTTGGATGTTTTCTATGTATTTAAGTATTTATATCTATTAAATACATATATCGTCGCCTAGTACCCATAACACAAGCCTTCTTGAGCTTACTGTGAGGCTAGTTCGATTTGTGTAAGATTGTCCTCTAATATTTATTTATTTATTTATCAAGAGAATTATTGCTATAGTGTTTTTACTTTTAGCAGGCTGAAGGAAAATACTTCAAGATTAATATACTGACAGGACAGATATGTAATCAATACAGATGTTGAGATCTAGATCGATAAACATTGGAATTTTTTGCATATGTATGCTCTTAAAAGAAAATAAAAATAAAATATTTTGTGGACAATGTTACACAAATCGACCTAGTCCCAAACTAAGCAAAGCTTGTACTATGGATATCAGGCGACGATATATACATTTTTATATAGATAAATATATGTGAATGTGAGTAAAAGGGACAGTGAAAGGGACGGCACGATACGAAGTTCGGATTTCTATGTTCGGAGTAGGCCCTCTGGGGCGCTACCGCGAACAGCAAACGAAGTTTTCCCTCTCTGTCGCACTTACGTCCGAACGCGCAAGTGCGACAGAGAGCGAAAACTTCGTTTGCCGTTCGCGGTAGCGCCCCTGTTCGCGATGGTACAGTCGCCATCAAATATATCTGTACTCTTCAGGGTGCTCAAAAATATCTGAACATGCACTTTAACGCCTTGACAATAGAGTCGTGTTCAGATATTTGTGAGCACCTTGAACGCTCCGATAAATCTAAAGGCGACTGTACATGTTTCATAATAATTTCTAACACTAGCAATAAGATAAATAGTTAATCGATTACTAACAGCTATTGTACCTATGAGTCTTTGTGATACTCGAAATAAAAGATTATTATTATTATAAGCTTTCGCTCCGTCATTAAGCACAACAACCTCTCAATATGCATTGCATTGTATGGTTTACCTAACCGCTAGGCGAGCCTCTAAGCTTGCGGTATCTCAGTCAACAAATAGCTTACACATGCATGCGAAAATATTGGCTTTCGTACCCTGTCGTAATGATTTGACCGTTTTACAGGCTTCCAAATATACGTATACGATTGTATGCCTTATTGCCTAGACATAAAACCTCCTTCATATTATACTCAGCCTTGGACGGGCGCAATTCCAAAACGTTTACTGAACTACAAGTTGCACTGCAACAAACAGTGCCTGGGGTCAGTGATCATCCCTCCCCCTCTGTCGTTACTCGGCGATCACTGATTAGGGGCCGCACGGTCCGGCGTCCTAGGCACACACTTACGGACCCGGACGACGTAATCACAGCGTCTATCGAAAGATGGAACGCTGCGCTTACGGCGTCCAACTCTGACACGACGCGTACACTTAGGCATTCCCGCCGGCGGGGACGTCCACCGCGCGATCGCGACAACAGTGACACATATAGTCCCTATTCGTCCCGGTACCGCCGCACACCGGGTAGAGTCAGTTCGACCCAGGTCGGGCCTAGCTGAGTTTCTTGCTGGGCTCTTCTCAGCTAGGCTAGGTTTAGTGAACCAGCGACAAAACTCCCAGTACCTCGATTCCACTCACACCTCAGATTCGATTGAAACCGCTCAACTTATCTCACTGGAGCGCAAACTCATGGAGTATTCCAGTGTTCCAAACCACACGCGTGGTCGTACCGGAGGTTTTCCCCAGGCTACTCTCCAACCGCGCACTCCTATCGCTTTATTGGGCCCGGCCTATAAAGCCACAGTCAGGTTCAAATTTTTTTGCAATTTCACATCACTTTTATGTAGCGGTTCATAGAATACACCTTCCTAAAATATCATAATTGTAGTGCTTATAATCTCCGAGTAAATCGGCTGTGACATACGGACGGACGGACAGACATGACGAATCTGTAAGGGTTCCGTTTTTGCCATTTTGGCTAAAACCCTATAAAAGAAAGAAAGAAATATTTTATTTGGTACAAATTGTTTATACATACTAGGAAATTATAAATAGGTACCTATTTAGCACTAAAATGGGTGCCGCTCAGCATAGTGTCATGAAAATCATGACGCTGATTGTCAGGGCAACCAGGAAACAACATGAAATTATAAAACAGTAAACATGAGAGAGAGCTGTCCCTAACATACAACATGACATTGACAATGTGGGAAATGCGTAGCCATACAGAATAATATTTTGTACATGCACATGCAAGCTAAATCGTTGATTATAATACTGAACTTACATGAAGCTAACTAAGTAACTAAACACTATAAAACATAACACTAAACATCTGCTTAGGTATTGACAATTTGCTTTTCTGTTAAATGGGTGGATCAACTATTGTTTGTTGGTCGTTACCATGGTTACGTCTCCTGAGTCACTCTTTAAAACTGTGGTTTAAATCCACCAAACATGAGTTTTAGCGATAAGTATAAATACATTTGGACATGGGTCATCTCCTGAGCGTGCTTGAAGTTCATATTATAAACATTTTTCTAAGAAACATGGCTACTGTTATCTCCTCGCTGACGGGTCAGAATAAAAAAATAAAAATAAATAAATAAATATTAGAGGACAATCTTACACAAATCGAAAGCCCCACAGTAAGCTCAAGAAGGCTTGTGTTATGGGTACTAGACGACGATATATTTAATAGATATAAATACTTAAATACATAGAAAACATCCAAGACTCAGAAACAAATATTCATGCTCATCACACAAATATTTGCCCTGACCGGGATTCGAACCCAGGACTGTCAGCTTCACAGGCAGGTGCACTACCCACTAGGCTAAATCGGTCGTCAAACAACAAGAAAAAGTTGATTGACCGAAATATCTTTTGAGATTGTGTTTGAAGGAGACAATAGTCTTATATAAACTGTAGGTTTGATGAACTTTTATGAATTCCTTTGTTATGTGGTGCTAATTGACAAGCTGATGAGAACGACCATGTGGCGCCGAGGTCGGGTTCGATTGCCGGGAAGGTCACTGCGAGGCGAGGGAAAACTACTATTTTATCATCGATTGACTAGTAAACATGTTTCGCGTAAAAAATATGAAGACAATGGGAGATTATAATTTCATCATCATCATTTCAGCCGAAAGACGTCCACTGCTGAACATAGGCCTCCCCCAATTTATTTTTCCCGTTGGGGGGGATTTGCCATAGTCGCCACGCTTGCCAAGCGGGTTGGCGACCGCAGTTTGATGGTGATAATGATCGAAGGATGCTGCTGCCCACCCTCCGATTTTCCCTTATTCGCCTCCTACGAAACCCACGGGAAGAGATGGGGTGGCGCAATTCTTACCCGGCAACCACACGGGCAAATTTATAATTTACTTTAATTTTATTATTGCAATTTACGTATTGTGTAAATTAAATAAATGAACTTTATTCTGCAAGTAGGCCACAAAGGCACTTTTACAAGTCAAAAACTACTAGAATGAAAGAAAAACATTTATTCATGACGATACAAACATAAAATATAGATAAATAAACGTAATTAAAAAAAAAAACAAGGAATCGTCCCAAGCGTTTTTACTAGCGTTTCTCTCATGAGACCACTGCCGAGAAGAAACGCCGAAAGAAACTCGACAGTCAGTCATTTTCTCCAAAATATGCTTATTACAATGATATTACTTAACCTACTTAAGTAAATTTCTTATTAATATTTCTTTCTTATTTCTTAAATGTAAGTAAAACAAAAGAGAATTGAAAGAAAAACGAGGAAAAAATAACAATAGGTATTTACACAAGAAAACAAAACATGTCGAATCGTTTGATATGCTTTCCTGCAAGAACTGTGTCAACTAGATACAATGAAAATATTAGACTCTTTACCCTATTTAGGTATTTGGTTATGTACGTTAGGAGTATTAAGTTGTAAGTCGACATCATCATCATCATATCAGGCGAAAGACGTCCACTGCTGGACATAGGCCTCCCCAAAGAGTGCCATAATGACCGGTCCTGCGCCACCCGCATCCAGTAGTCTCCCGCAATATATCTCACAAAATTTTATTATGATTAGTGTACCTACCTTATTACTCTTTATCTTGACGCTTAGAGACATTATACATCTCTAACAAATCTCGATTGTTATTAGTTTCTTATTCTTATTTTTGACATGTAACACTACATTTAATTAATGATACTTTGATTATTGTATTATTTTTATTTGATGTACCTAGATAGATTTTGACTTGTAAAAGTGCCCTTGAGGCCTATTTGCAGAATAAATGTTTTGATTTTGATTTTTGATTTTGATTATTGTATTAATTTTAATTGATATAGATAGATTTTGACTTGTAAAAGTGCCCTTGAGGCCTATTTGCAGAATGTTTTGTTTTTTTTTAAAGAAGGAGAATATGTGATATTGCAGTGACAGATCCTAGCCCATCGCCCACAACACACTATACATGCCGGTTCCCATGGTCGTCCCTTACGACACCCACGGGAAGAAAGGGGGAGGAGCTATTCTAAACCGGCACCACCCTCGTGTGGCCTGTCAATATATTTGTTTGTTTAATAACTATCGTCAAATATTATCACAATTATGGCATGTGGCATTACTCAAGGATAAGTTGAAAAAATTGTGGCAGTTTATATATTTATTTATTTATTAAATAAATTAATTAATTAAATTTGGCATCACTCCAGGATAAGTTGAAAAAGTTGTGGCAGTTTATATATTTATTTATTTATTTATTAAATTAATTAATTAAATTTGGCATCACTGAAGGATAAGTTGAAAAAGTTGTGGCAGTTTATATAATTATTTATTTATTTATTAAATAAATAAAAAAAGGGATAAGTTCGCCTTTGTGCCAATCTAACCGAATTTGTCTGTATTTTTTACCTGTGTTTTGTGTACAATAAAGTATTTACATATACATACTATGTGGCGCTAGTGGACACAAAACACCAACAACACAACAACAACAAGACAAGTGTGGAGTGGACGTTAATGTTAACGTCCTTTCTATATTATCTTATCTGAATCTGAGTGTCACTTCGACCCAATAGGATCTTTTGTCCAAATGTCCCCTCTCTCTCGAAGATTTCCACAAGTACTACAAAAGGTATACTAATCATAAAAAATATTGTGAGATATTATCTCTAAGGGTCTACACGAAAAAATAAAATGTAATTGAAGTCACTGTTAACTATCAAATGATATTTATACAAAAGTTTTTTAAAACGGTACCAGCGACCTTAAGAGGCCTTGTAAGTTTTAAAATGTTTTGATTTCAAATTATGACAAAAGTATTGATAATACCAATAAAGTGATTAAAGGATACGATGACTTTATAAAAGTTCTTGATAGTGACATGGCCATTTCTTGATTTTATTGTGCGTAGTAGAATTTAGGCAGGAAAAATGCACTCACACGCACTTTAGCAAGTGAAAATGTTTATTGCAGCGCCCCCTGGCGAGTTATCATCGTAACTCTTAGCTAAATTTCTGCCCGACTAAACTACAAACCTATTGCAGAAAACAGTTTCTAAATCGGTTAAGCCCTTTCGAAGATATTGATGTGCACACACAAACAAACAAATAAACAAACAAACAAACAAACAAACAAACAGCCTCTCACCCTAAACGCATATACCTTCTCCGTTCCGTCGTGGGTAAAAAGCCATTTGCAGTTTAAAAATGCTCGTTTTAGAGTGATGTTTGAAACGATATTTTCTTAATGAAAAATCCAAAAAACACATTTAAAATTTATGACAATAGGTCGCAATAGTCCTGTTCTAGGTAGTAACACTGAGAAAATGTCAAGATACGTGTAAATTCAAACAGAAAATGGCCTACATAGATGAGCGTTTTTTAACTCATAAGGGCTAAGGTTGAAAATCGCGTGGCTTATCGCTCAGATTCAGTGGCTGTTACGTGTACTGTCTGTAAAGTATAAAAAAGGTCAGCTAAACTGTGTAGAAGCACCCGTAACGTAACGAAAGTGAAACTGCCGACGTCATTTTCGGTGCATTAGAAAGGCTTCACTTTATTTCGTTTCCCTGCGTTGCGCGGGCGCCGCCGCCGAAATGCGGAGTCAGGGGGCCTACCCCGCACATCCAAAACCGAACTTCGTATCGTGCCGTCCCTTTCACTCTCGTGTTATACACCATACGAGTGAAAGAGACGGCACGATACGAAGTTCGGTTTTGGAAGTTCGTAGTAGCCCCTGTGATCGTCACGGCCACATTATGACATGTTTACGCAAAGTACTGTAGCTGGAAACTTTGGTGCTTTGTCGCTTTCACTACACCGTCATAAATATGTATACAGTTGCCGGCAAACATCCTGAACCTGCGCAGTAGCCGATTTACTTAGAAATCAAGCTACTGCGCACTCAAGGTTAAGCTCAAGATGTTTGCCGGCAACTGTACACCATGATACAATAATTTTTGCTAATATTTTGGAAACCGGTACTTAATATATCGGTTAGTAGTGTGGGTGACCACGACCTACGTCATCAGCCTTGCATCAGCCTATCGACGGTATGCGGACTTAAGTGTGAGTGTGTCGGCGACAGTGACGTATGTGGTGTCACGATCCGGATTGTCAGACCTTGTTTTATTAGACCATGGTACCTACTCATATACACCATATTTTTCACACCTGCTATACTTTCCTTTGCCTTCGAATGAGGGATCAAAGATGTACTTTTCTTCCCTCATTTGAGGGCAAAAATGACTCTTTTCCTCATAGAAAGTGTGAAAATCAATATCTGACACTGTAGTAAAATCATTTGTAAGATATTTCATGTTTTTAGCAGCAAGCCTCATAGACGGTGTGAAAAGCAGTATGTGTCACACGGTAGCAAAATTATTTACGTCATGGGCGTAAACACTTGAACCCCTCGCTACGCTCAAGATTCCACTTTATTGTAGAATCTTTCGCTTCACTCAGAATTTAATATACCGCCCTCGCCGTAAATATATCATTTTGCTCCCTTGAGACACAATCTACTATTAATGTTTAGATGCAAGGTCGAAAAGTGTATACTTGTTTAAACGTTTATAATGCTGACTCGCGTTCTGTCTGCACCTACAAAAACAAGGTGCCGGTTTCGC
Source organism: Epiblema foenella (assembly GCA_963556455.1). Lineage (NCBI taxonomy): Eukaryota > Metazoa > Arthropoda > Insecta > Lepidoptera > Tortricidae > Epiblema > Epiblema foenella. Next base: position 9,403,668 of record OY747120.1, on the reverse strand, counting down.
GCCGGTCACCTGGTTTCCGGCGATGAATGTAAACGGTCGCTCACGGTGCCGAAACTGCTTCATAATACACAAGGATGGAAGCAGGAATTGACAACATTTCATATTTTCAACTACTTAATTTTATGAACTAGTTAGAAAATAGGTGAAATTTTAAGGCACCCGTGTTTTTTCTTTTTCACGAAAACTGAATTTTTCATACAAAAAAAGCATTTTGAAAAATAGGTCATTCTAAAAGGGCGTAAGTAAAATATGACGTCATATACACAACAAGAATCTAGAGCCGCAATTAAAAAAAACTATACCAGACAATAATTGACACTGACGGTAGAGTGACAGTTTGAGAGTTGTTATAGTTGTTATTTTCGTTAGTTGTTACTTTTTATCGTATCACAACTAAGGTCTCTCTCGATAGTGCAGAGAAAGTGACGTCACCATCCGGTTTATACTTTTTCGCGATTTTTCCAAAATTAATGGCGAAAAAAATCCGAAAATATTTTTTTTGTGTACTTAACATCTTTCTACCGAAATGGTTTTCGAATTAAGACTTTTGAAAATTATGAAATATTGTCAATTGTGTACATTACCTTATTTTTTGTACAGGGAAAAAGCCGTTATCAATCGCACCGCGGGGTCAGCCCGGAGTTTATGTGGGGCTTGCACTGACCAAAAACCTCCCGATAATCCTCATTTCTTCAATCCACTTTGGACAGCTCTGGTTAAGCCGAGTTAGAGGCCTTCGGGCCGCTTGGTAACTTAGCATCCAAGTTGCCCATGCCCACTCACTTGACAAGTTTAATCCCAATAAAGTCTAGTGTCCCCCATGGGTTGGCAGGTCAGTGCCTTTACCATGAGTTTGCATGACCGTACTAGCTAGCGACTGCGTAAACGATTTAGTATGCCAATTCATAGTTCTATTGCGTAACCGCCAGTTGCGCTGTATTTTTGCCCATACAAAATTTTAAATGGTAAAGGCACCGATGGCAGTAGCGTCTGTATACACTAGTGCTTACGCCTAATCTTGAGTTTATAGGGAGCGGACCTCGGGCATGAAGATGCTACAGGGTGACCACTATTTACTACAATCAAAATTCCCTGACTTTTCCCGGTTTTCCAGGCGGTTTTTCAAGTTTTTCCCTGACCATAATCTTAAATGTAGTAAATAAAAAATATGTAATTTGAACACGTTTTTTCAGAATTATCTGCTAGCAAATTACAATTTATAAATACAATGAAATTAATACATAAACGGAAATAATAAGAAGTAGTATCTGAATAGCTCAGTTGGTAAGAGCGAAAGCATTGTTAGACGGAAGTCGTGGGTTCACATCCTACGTCAGGTGACGTTTTTGTACTGTTTTCTTGTATTTATATATTTTAATTTGCAATCAGACAGTTCTACAATTTCAATTACCCAATAATTCATTTCATTTTTGACCATTTTTGTTAAAGGCTGTACAGGAAAAACCAATTGAAACAGTACATCTGACTACTGAATTTATTGGATATATTAAATGTATCATATAATATAATCCAGCGTGAAATACTAAAGAGAACACTTTATACGGGCCTTAATCGTATTAGTAAGTACTAGACTTTAACATTTTGCGTATTATGGTACAAATTAAAGTGAAGAATTGAGAAACCTCATTTTTTGAATTCTGTTAAAAATCTTGGGTTTAACTGAAACAAAACTACCTAGTCATCAGTTATCATGTTAATTATAATTTGAAATAATAATAACAAAAACCGACTTGTAGATACTTCTACATTGTACAATAAGAAGCGTAAAGTCTCGTATTAGAAGTAAGGCAATTAGTTTTTTAATTTTTGGTGTCGGATTTATTTTTTTATTAAAAAATTTAATTATTTCACGTTTTTAGTGAATCATTACCAGAGTGCATCTCATAACGATTCCAATAAGCTCAAACACGGCTAAGCTACACTGTTTTATTACGGAGTTCCGTTGCCTACCTTCCGGCTTTAATTACCAGATCAGGTTGATGGTGACATTATATCAGGACCATTTAAATTGACTTCGTCATAGTCGCTTCAGTATCTTGGTCGAAATATCTTAATGCCACCCATGAAACAATAGGAGTGTTGGATGACCATCCGTGGTCTTTTTCATCAGTTCCCGTATACCAAATGCTACTTCCTGAAGCCAAATGCTCGATTTATTACCGAAAATACTAAAATCGCTATATGCTTCGCATGAATTTTCGAAGAGTTCTCTCAATTCCTCATGGATCTCATCATCAAAACTAGATTCTGGACAACAGGAGCATATGCTTTCAAACAAAGAAAAAATCCAAATAGAATAGAATAGAATAGAAAAACATTTATTGATAAACCAAACATACAGCACCACATGAAAATATTTAAACAAATAGAACAAAGTAAAAAAAAAGTAAATAAAATGGGTTCATAAACAACGGAGATCTGAGGTAACAGACGTTAAAAAAAAGGACATACAACCGAATTGAGAACCTCCTCCTTTTTTTGAAGTCGGTTAAAAATATATTGCAACTTGGTAATCTGTTTTTCCAATAACGCAGCTTCTTCGGCAGCTCCTTCGAGAAATTTTGTCTTTTTGCTTCTAGTTCTTTAACCATTTCCGCAGTTTTTCTTTTTTCTGCTCTGATTTTTGCCTCTGAACTCAAATTTTCCTTCTTTTAGTGTAGATCTTCCGTGTACAAGGAGTGAGCATTACGAACCGCGTGGATATTTTTGTTTTCAATATTTATGTTGTCTAAACCGCCGTGGTAAAATATAGCGTCATAAACGTGTCTTTGCGCAATTATAGACTTGCGAAAGATTTTCGACTAATATCTCCTTATTGATGGAAAAGCCACTATATGCGTTTCCGTGGGATAACACCATGACCATTTTTATTAAAGATTGCAAGTCTTTATTTTCATTTTATATCAAACCGAGCCAAAGAGATCATCCAGTCGGTGACTATATCCTTATGGAAAATTGTTTCATTGATTTTTCAAATTCAGGTGATTTACAAATATCATTGAAGGCACTTATGGCGTTTTCTGTGTCATATCCTGAAAGCCGGTTATTTTGGACAAATATGTCCAACAATTTATCGAGCCTCTCTCGTCGTCGGAATTCTGCATTGACTGTGATTGCGGGATCGAAACAAGATATTCCCTTAGTCAAAGCATACGAAAGTGGGAATCTCTGAGAGAACTCTTTAAAGAAATTAACATTTTAACTGTAGCGTCCCAATACATATATGAGAATATTGTTTATGTCATAAAGAACCGAGACGCATTCTGTAAAAATTCTGATATCCATAATTTTAATACCAGGAATAAAAATAAAATTGCCGCTTAAAAGTTTCGTGTACGTAAAATATACAAGTAGGTCAATGTGTCCGTTTTATAATAAGTTACGAGATGCAATTTTGAATTTACCCTTTCCAGCTCTTAAAAATTACTTGAAAACAACATTGATGTCAAAGGCTTATTATAGGGTTGAGGACTGTTTAACAGGCAGAAATGCATGGCCCAAACCAAATACCTAAATAGCGTAAAGACTCATGTATAATATTTTCATTGTATCTAGTTGAGACAGTTATTGCAGGAAAGCATATCAAACGATTTAATTTAATGTCTAGGAGAAGTATTTTCAATTATTATTCAAAATCAAAACATTTATTTTGCAAATATTGAGACCTATTTGCATAATAAATGTTGGGCACTTTTAGAATTATTATCTTTATCTCGTATTTGGTAATACCATGTAATACGTATGCAGTTTCGACATGTTTTCTTGTGGAACTACACATTGTAAATACCTATTGTTCTTTTTTCCTCATTTTTTTAAATTCTCTTTCGTTGTTTACCACTCGGATTTACTTAAGTAGGTTAAGTAGTATCATTATAATTAAGCATATTTTTGGAGAAAATGACTGACTGTCGAGTTTTTTTCGGCATTTCTTCTCAGCAGTGGTTTCATGAGAAACGCTAGTAATTTTTGATTTGCAAAAGTGCCATTGGGGCCTACTTGCAGAATAAAGTTCATTTATTTCATTTACATAGAGAGACAATTTTTTTCCCTGACCTCCATTAAATTTCCCTGACAATTCCCTGACTTTTCCATGACTAGCGAAATTCCCTGACTTTTCCCGGTTTTCCAGAAAGTGGCCACCCTGATGCTACTATACTGAGATAACTCTAGGATGATGATGAATGATTTTGGACGCCTCTGGGTCCCCTTAGGGAATGCACCAATGCCCCTGTTCTTTTCAATGATCATTTCAATAGCTCTCAGAAGTGATATATAAAGCTCTCATAAAACAAAAATGACTCAACGTAAAATCATTTTTCACAGAAAATAAATGAAAATATTTAAAAAAAGTCATGTTCTATGTATCTAGGTTAGCCTTCTTTATAACTATTCCAAATTTCAAATCGATAACATAAGTAGTTCAAATCGATAGCGTAAGGGTTACTTTTTTACCATTTTGGTACGGAACCCTAGTCATAGCCCTCCTCAGTAACCTCAGTTACAGATTACCCACGTTTCATAACGAGCGGTAACAAGGATTGCGTCTCAGTATTGCAAAATGTACGTTCGCTAGTTCGCTACAAGGTTATGAATGGTTTGTTGTACTTGTGGAAATCTTCGAGAGAGAGGGGACATTTGGACAAAAGATCCTATTGGGTCGAAGTGACACTCAGATTCAGATGAGATAATATAGAAAGGACGTTAACATTAACGTCCACTCCACACTTGTGTTGTTGTTGTTGTTGTGTCTTGTTGTTGTTGTGTTGTTGGTGTTTTGTGTCCACTAGCGCCACATAGTATGTATGTATGTAAATACTTTATTGTACACGAAACACAGGTAAAAAATACAGACAAATTCGGTTACATTGGTACAAAGGCGAACTTATTCCTTTAATGGAACTCTTCCAGTTAACCTTTGAGCAATTGAGTGGAGAAAAGGAACCAGAAGTTGGACAAACTAACACGTGTACAAGGGCTATATATATATATATATATATATATATATATAAAAAGGCCTAATTTTTTGATTTTGGTGAAAGAAAACATTGTGAGGAGACCGACCTAATCCCAAGTATAGGGGTCTCGGCACTGGTTACAATTTTATCCCGTTCGGTGTCGAGATCCTTGGCCCTTGGGGACCCAGTGCCCGTCAACTAGTAAAACCTTTCTAAAAGGCTGGTTGATTCCACGGGGGATCATAGAGCTGGCAGCTTCCTCGCTCAACGCATCAGCATAGCAATTCAGCGACGATATGCTGCCAGCATCTTAGGGACTATGCCCAGGAACCCGGGAGGAGAAAATATGTGATAATACAGATTGAAAGGAACCTTAATATGGCAGCCGGCACTTACGCCTTTATTGCCGCTGTTCCAATACAATAGTGAATAGGTGTAACGTAAGCGCCTGCCGCCATAAGGTCCCTTTCGATGTGGATTATCACATATATTTTAGTTTAGTTTTAATTTCTAGTCATATATTTTCATATTGTTTTCTTTAAATAATGAATAAATACAGTAATAAATATTACTTAATAGGTCATACACGGATTTACGTTCGTGTCTTTTCTGTGTACATACCAAAAGTTAAGGGCTCCAAAGCTTAATTTTGGATTGGACCAGTAGCCCGCATAAACAGTGTCTCCGTTTCTATAAATCCCTCTAATAAAAACATAGCTAACATGCACATAAGCCGTTAACTATTGAGCACAGGCAACGACTCTTGTTTTTTCAACTAAGTATGACCCTAATCCCACTATTGACGCTTTTTAAATTCTTAATACATTTTTCACGCCTCATTCATCATTTTCTTCAGACTATGAATATCACGCGTAGGTGTAGTGGCAGACAAAAGCTACCCAGTTATTTTATATTCTGAGGATAGACGTCAAATTATACTGATTTGGATAACTCTGTAGATTCACCCATTCAATGCTACCAACCATGAAATGCTACCATCTGCGAAATATTACGTATACTCGGTTATGTTATGATTTTAACGCGTCAAACGTAACATGGTCTTCCCTATTCGTCCCGGTACCGCCGCACACCGGGTAGAGTCAGTCCGACCCAGGTCGGGCCTAGCCGAGTTTCTTGCTGGACTCTTCTCAGCTAGCCTAGGTTTAGTGAACCAGCAAAACTCCTAGTAGCTCGATTCCACTCACACCTCAGATTCGGTTGAAACCGCTCAACCAATCTAACTGGAGCGCACTCTTAGACTATTCCAGTGTTCCAAACCAGAAGCGTGGTCGTGTCGGAGGTTTTCCCCTGGATTTTCCCCAGGCTACTCTCCAACCGCTCACTCCTATCGCTTTATTGGGCCCGGCCTAAAGCCACAGTCAGGTTCAAATAAAAAAGTAACACGACCTTAAGCCGGGTCTGCGGCGCCATGTTTTCGTTGTTTTCAAACATCTGACATGTTTTTCGAACAGAAATTTGGGCATGACAGCTGTCAAAAGAAAAGAAACATTGCACTCGAAAGTCGCAACAGACGGGCAAACATGTTTCGTAAACATGTTTTGTTAAATTTTTGGCGCAGCAGACTCGCCTTTATACTTATAACGTTATGCTCGGCTCTGTTATCATTATCAACAAGTAGCTGTAACAAAATTACCTAATTAACAAATCTACAATCGTCGAAAGAGGATTAGATAGGAGGATTAGTGAATCACCAAGGGGAACGGACTTATGATATGCTGACTAAATTGAGATGTATCAGAAGACTGATATGGATGTAGCTCAATTTTGACATCTCATAATTAGTCGTGCTGTATATACGTTGGCGCCAAATTTAAATTAAGCCAATAGGCTTGAATACATTGATGACGTTTCGGTGCCACAGGCCGGTGATAAATAATACACAATGAGGGACAGATGACACATTGTATCTCGTTCCCACGTGTGTTGGTGTCTATGCTTGCATCTCTTTATGTTTGCGCGTGCGTTGTGTCACTGGTGGTTTTTTCGAGGGGTGCGTGGTCAAACCCGATAAATCGAGATAATTGCTTTTTGAAATAAGAACTCTAAATCCATTACGCAAACCTTTTAGGCAACTTATCGGGTTTGACCACGCAACCCTCGTTTTGATTTTGCACCTCGTCACATGCAATTCTTGTCACTGAGAGAGGTAGGGCACAGCAAAATGTCATCTTGCTCGAATTTGGAGCAGCCCAACTGGGGAAGTATCTCCGCCTAGCAGAAGACCACAGCCACAATAACATTATTTACTATACGAGTATGTAGTGTTGTGTTGTGAGCAAGGTTGCCAGAGCTCCCGAGGATGCACTGTGTTGAGAGCAAGGGACCTAAATGTGTTCCTCCTGCTGTCAACACAGTGCGTCCTCAATTCTTATAAAGGGTCGGCAAGGCGCACGTGACTCCTTTGGAGTTGCGGGCGTCTATAGGCTGCGGTGGCCGCTTACCATCAGGTGGACCGTGCGCTTGTTTGCCACGGGCGTTGTATAAAAAAAAGCTTCGTTTAGACAGAGACAAGTAAATTATATAGACTGCCAATATCTATACGCTGTGGCGTACCTTTAAAATAACGAGCCTACTGTAGCTAATGTCACTATAAAGAGATCGCTGTATCAATCATTACGTATGACACATAGACCTCTGCTTAACACATTGGCGCCATCTATTAGGAGCTTTCTTGTTGTATTCATAGATGGCACTATTGTGTTAAGCAGAGGTCTGAGTGTCACTCGATATTAATGGTACAGGGACCTCTCCATAGTGAAACTAGCTACAGCAGGTTATTTATTTTAAAAGCACTCCACAACGTATATATATTGGCAGTCTATATAATTTACTTGTCTCTGGTTTAGACATGGATACGTAGTTAGTAAAAGGCTGCCATTCGACGGCCGGCCTTGCAGTATTTATATCCAAATTACGCGACTGCAATGTTGCATGGACTCGCCAAGGTGAACCGCTCAAACGATAAAAACCACTGTCATCTGCACTTATCAACTATTATAGTCATTAAACCCTTCACAGACGGAGATATAACACACATTAATACATTTTATAGAGCTATATAATCTAATATTATATATGCGAAGTTGAGATTATTAGATGCTTGAATAATTAGATGTTTGTCTCAATCACGCAAAAACGGCTGAACGGATTATGAAATGAAATGAAATCTTTTATTTTAGGTCTTTATCGACCCATGTTAGTAACATTAATACTTATACTTAGGTTAGTAGACAGGGTATTATATTAGGGTATTATGATGAAACTTGGTATATAACGCGTTCATAGCCTGGATTAACATATAGAATACAAATCACTACATAGTATAAAACAAAGTCGCTTTCTCTGTCCCTATATCCCTATGTATGCTTAAATCTTTAAAACTACGCAACGGATTTTGATGCGGTTTTTTTAAATAGATAGAGTGATTGAAGAGGAATATTTATATGTATAATAACATCCATTAAATAGTGCGCCCGTGCGAAGCCGGGGCGGGTCGCTAGTTTAGAAATGAAGGAAAAATTGAAAAATTCCCGGCACTCGCGGCCAGTGCACCCGGCACTCGCGGCGTGAATGCCGGGAGGTCGCAGGTTCAAATCCTGCTCGGTGCCTGAATATTTCAATTTTTCCTTTATTTCTAAATTCGTAGTTTACGTTAGCAGCGGTACTGCTTAATACAAAATTAACATACAGAATACTTGTCATTCCCAAAATTATCCTTCGAGGATAAAATAGGGAGTAGAAGCCAAATTGAAATTGTTGATTTCCAACTTGGGGGTCTAAATGTGGGCCAAAAAACTTCGCGTAATTTCTGGATAAGCCCTATGTATACAAAATGATAAATGTATGAGTGTGACAATAAATCATTCTGATTCTGCCCCTGTACTCCGAAAGATTTGTTAGCTGTTAGGCCAATACTCTCTTCGTCCAAATTGGATTTCAACACTCATTTCGTCCAACACTCATTTCGTCCAACTCGCATTTCGTCCAGCACGCATTTGGTCTGATACGTCTACCGTCCAACTCGCATTTCGTCCAGCACGCATTTGGTCTGATACGTCTACCGTCCAACTCGCATTTCGTCCAGCACGCATTTGGTCTGATACGTCTACCGTCCAACTCGCATTTCGTCCAGCACGCATTTGGTCTGATACGTCTACCGTCCAACTCGCATTTCGTCCAGCACGCATTTGGTCTGATACGTCTACCGTCCAACTCGCATTTCGTCCAGCACGCATTTGGTCTGATACGTCTACCGTCCAACTCGCATTTCGTCCAACTCGCGTTTCGGCCAACTCGCATTTCGTCCAACTCGCATATTCGTATCGTGCCGTCCCTTTCATTCTCGTATTATATACTATATGAGTGAATGAGGCGGCACGATACGAAGTTCTGATTTCGAATTTTGGAGTAGCCCCTCTGTATCCACACATGCAACAATAATATATATTAATTTCTTATTGAAAGTAGCCATTTTAAACAATGTATTATATACTAGCGACCCGCCCCGGCTTCGCACGGGTGCACTATTTAATGGATGTTATTATACATATAAACCTTCCTCTTCAATCACTCTATTCATCACTCCGTCTATCTATAAATGGAATCGGTTCGCTTGCCCAGCCTTGCACTATAACCTGTATTATGATAATGTACCTAATGTAATCACATATATTTATTTGACGTGTAAAATGTAAAATTTTAGAAATAAATGATTGAATTGAATTTAAAAAAACCGCATCAAAATCCGTTGCGTAGTTTTAAAGATTTAAGCATACAGGGATTAGGGATATAGGGACAGAGAAAGCGACTGTTTTATACTATGTATTGAAGTAACCAAACAGTCAAGCTATGTTAATATTAATGAGTTTATTTAAATATACTTCATTTACATTGCTAACCTTAGTCCCCAGCGCCTAACCGCAAAAACGTACTAAGTTATTGTCATACACATTAGCCATTATAGTGTTAATAACTATTATAGCATAGTATTAATAAATAATGGATGTGCTGATGTTAAATAATGATGACATAATGACATCATGGCCTTGGTGAAAGTTATTGAGAATTACAGATGCTAGGTGTAGTGAACCAGCGACATAATGTCACTGGAGCGCAAACTCTTAGAGTATTCATATTAATATTCATATTCATTTATTGGTATTAATCATATACTGTCATTATACAAGATATTACGTGTCAATTGGAATAAAAAAAACACACTAAATTTTTATCAAATAATAATGTAGTGGAATTCAGATGTCAGTATTACAGTATTCGAGTGTTTAAATATTAGAGTATTCCAGATTCCAGTGTTTAAACTACCCGCATGGTCGTGTCGGAGGTTTCCCCTAGTTTGTCCCCAGCCTACTCTCCAACCGCGCACTCCTATCGCTTGATTGGGCCCAGCCTAGAAAGTCTCAGTTAGGTTAAAAAAACTTTAATATATGACAAGGGTGGCCTGCCTAATGTAAGAGGATATATATGGACCTATGGACGCTTGTAGCTCCAGAAGAACCAGGTGTTTGATATTTACAAGTTTTTTACTGCAATCCTTACTAATATAAAATTATACATTTGGGATTGTTATATTTGATACAAAATAGCCAGGTCTGAAAGTAAAGAGGAAGAAAGGAAGACCACGGAGACGACGGGTTGATGACATAGCAGAAGTTGCAGGACCAAGCTGGATGCAATTAGCCAATGAAGGGATGGAGGAGGCTATTACCCAAATCCATATGATAAAAAAAGAAGAATATAAACATTGTATATTGATAACTTACCTTACGTACGGGTGCCAAACCTGGGCCCTAACAGAAAAACAAAGGAAAGCTATGAAAGTGTGCCAAAATAGAATGGAAAGAAGTATGTTGAACATCAAATTGAAGGACAAAGTTAATCTAACAACTAGTTTTCGGGGGTGGGCGGGTATTCTCGCCGCGCGCACACTTCATCTGCTGCGCCGTATTTATTCGTAAACAAATTGAAATCACCAGTACTTTTTGCACTAAACCTAATCAACAAGTATTTTTGTAGTCAGTGTTTATAAGTGAATGTTATAGGACAACTTTCTACATGTGGAAAAGACAATAAAATCGAACTGTGAATCGTATCATTGTGTGTTAAGTTGCGACCACCCGCAAAACAGCTGTTTACTTTGTGCTCCCGTACCACGATATCGCGCCCCAGTGACTTTCGGCCGGTGAATCATAGAAGCTGCTGTGATAATTCTCGGAGTTTTAAGTTCCGTGGTACAAGGGTGGTCGGTTTGTGCAATTATACGTACACATATCATCTTGAAAGATGTCCACTAAAGTGTCTACGGTAAATATATGCTTTGCTTGTCGTAGTGAAATCAAAGACAATCTCGGTGTAATCATTTGCAAACGGGATAGCTGCAATAAAACTTACCACAACCTGTGCACTAACGCAGTGAAGGTCACGCCTGAACAAGCTAGACTTTGGGTTTGTCCTGACTGTAAGGCAGCCTCCAAAAAGGGTGGGGACAATTCCCTCACACCTGTACGTGCACAGTCAGAGAACGTTACATTACGTAAGAAAAGAGAGCCCACAGGTGGTCTGGAGAGTTTAAGCGAGCTAACTTCAGAAATCAGGTTACTACGAAACGACGTATCTGGAATTACGTCCCAAATTTCGGAAGCTTTGTCTGCAATTTCCCGCTGCACCGAGCGCCTGGACACTGTTTTTACTAAAATTCATCACACAGAGGACCGGTTAAAAGTGTTAGAAGAAAAACAAACAGATAATACCTTACTGAAAGAGACCATCTCCCAACTACAGGACCAGCTAGACAAGCAAGCGCAGGCTTCACTTAGGAACGAGTTAGAGATTGTCGGCTGTCCCGAACACGCCAACGAAAATCTTCAGCATATAGTCCTGGTCACGGCCTCAAAAATAGGCCTGAAACTTAACGACAGCGACTTGGACGGCGTCTGGCGAGCAGGCCCGCGAGTACCCGAGCAGTCCGTGGACAGTAGCTCCTTGAGCGCTCGTAAACCTTTACCCCGTGTCATCGCGGTTCGGTTCACTCGTCGGAAGACACGTGACGATTACCTGAAAGCAGCAAGAACAAGACGGAACCTCACAACTGCTGATATTCTGTCCACTGATAATCCTCAGAAAATTTATATTAACGAACGCCTGACCCGTCTAAATAGACTCCTATTCCGTGCTGCAAGACAAAGAGCGTCTCAAGCCCACTTCAAACATTGCTGGACATCCTCAGGATCAATATTTGTACGAAAGCGGGATGGTGCACGCGCCATATGCATCAGGAATTCGGAAGATATGGATCGATTTCTCATCGCCGATAGTGTACAAAGCGCAGGTGTCATCATGGCCGACAGTAATTAGCAGTAATAATAAAAATATTTTTCATATGTTCATACTGTTATCTAATAGTTCAAAAATTAATAACGATTATGTAAATTCTGAACTCTGCCTTACTTTATCGAATAATGACCTAGTTTTAAAAATCATGGTTATAGTTTATGTTTTTCTTTTACGTACACCCCACACTACACACATACTTCACACATTTTCACGTGCGTACTACCAATTATTTTTCTATAATGAAGTCCTCTTTGCCTTACTCTCACATTCGGGAAACCTTCTTCTCGCTCCCTGGAGGCGCGGCGCCATTGCTCAACAACGTTATTACGCACGATGGCCGGATTAGACATCGGCTCTGAGGTAGATAAGTCCTTTATAGTACATTGTCACGCCGTAGACACTCCAGAGCAATGTAAAGGTATTATTTCCTGGAATAACTCGTTTAAAATATTGACATTTAATATCAGAAGTTTACAACGTAATTTTGATCAGTTTCATATAACTTTTAAGAGGCTAAACATTAAATTTGATGTTATAATCCTAACCGAGTGCTGGCTAAGAGAAGGTACGCAAATAGGACAGATAGATGGCTATAATTCTTACCGCACCTTGAGGGCAAATAATCAGGCAGGTGGGGTTGTCGCTTACGTCCATAACGAATTAAATGCCACTGTCTCCGAACCACCTCTGCAAGACTGCGACTGTCTTCTCATTAATACCCCAGATTACTTTTCTCTGCTAGGAATTTACAGGTCTCCATCGATAAATAATATTAACCCCTTTTTGAACTCTATGGAGAGTCTGATATCAGCTATTAAAAAACCTAAAAGTCTAATCGTTGCAGGTGATATAAATATTAATATCATTAATACTGAAGATCCCACCACGTCTGATTATTTGAATGTCATGGCTAGCTTAGGTCTAACGGCGGCCATAGATAAACCCACCCGGAATAACTCTTGTTTAGATCACGTCTTTGTAAGATCAAAAAATGATTTGAAATCGGTAATTTGTACGTCTGATATCACCGATCATGACATAGTTATGGTAGCTGTTTCCTCTTCTGAGAAAAAAAAAAAGTCTAAAACTACTAGAATATGCACTAAATTGAATTACGAAGCTATAAAAATGGAGTTAAGTCACGAAAGTTGGCTTGACGTGTTTTCCAAAACATCGGCAACGGAAGCAGCTAATGCTTTTTCAAAAATACTAATCCCGATTATCAAAAAACATACTATTAAGAAACAAATCCATCGTTCTCATCACTGCCTGAAGCCTTGGATGACTCCAGGCTTAATCCGATGCTCCAAACATAAAGATAAATTGCACTCTGAGTACCGTAAAAACCCAAACAATGACTTTGCCAAAATATCATACAGTCGGTATAGGAATTTTTACATAGGATTAATACGTAAAGTCAAGGATGAATATGACAGTAAGCGTATTGCTGAACATAAAAATAACCCAAAAAAATTGTGGAGCACGATAAAAGATATCACACATACCAGCCAACAAAATAACGACCAGTTCTCTGACCTCGCTTCTATTAAACCGAATGTTCAAGATTCTCTAAACTTTACGAACGAATACTTTTCATCAGTGGGACAAAATTTAGCTAACAAAACCCTAACTCGAGAAAACACCACTGAATATGCACTGGCGTCCAATGCCAAGGTTACTAATACTCCTCATAACTCATTTTATATGGGTCCCACTGACGAAGCGGAAGTTCAGGACCTGATTACAAATCTCAAAATAGATAGCGCCCCCGGCCTTGACGAAATTAACAATTGCCTTCTGAAACACATAAAACATTTAATAACTCCACCCCTGACACATATTTTCAATTTAAGTATTTCTACGGGCTCTTTCCCTGACAACTGGAAGGTAGCGGCAGTCGTTCCTATTCACAAGGACGGCTCAAAAGACTGCCCCGGTAATTATCGTCCAATTAGTCTCCTGGGAAGTCTTTCAAAAATTCTAGAAAAAATAGTTAATAATAAGTTGATGACATTTCTTGAATCCGAAAATTTGCTTTCACCGAGGCAATTCGGCTTTCGGCGGGGTAAATCAACTGAGGATGCTGTCTCACTACTTACTCGTCTTGTCTCTTCTTACCTTGACAAAGGTGAAGTTTGCACTGGTGTTTTTTTTGGATCTGGCTAAGGCGTTCGACACAGTGTCTATTCCGATTTTACTCAGAAAGCTGGAAATGTCAGGTGTTCGGGGCACTCCATTACAGTGGTTCAAAAGCTACCTGTCAAATCGTAGTCAATGCCTGAAACTGGGCGCTTTGGTCAGTTCCAGAAGAGCAGTAACTTTCGGTGTTCCCCAGGGAAGCATTCTCGGCCCCACTCTGTTTTTGATTTATATCAATGATTTGCCTTCCATCTGTATGACTAGCGCCGAGGTTGTCTGTTATGCAGATGACACTGCCCTCATTTTCCACGGGTCGTCTTGGGAAACGTGTTTTACGGCGAGTGAAAAGGGTTTGACCGAAGTATCTAAATGGTTAACTCATAACTTACTTACGTTAAATATCCCCAAAACGAAATACCTTTGTTTTCACAAGACGGCTGCTTCTTCTCCAACTTATCGCCCAGACCTTAAAATAGCTACTAACACTGCATTAACTAGCACTAATGAGGTCATATCTAACTGTCGCTCGATTAAATACCTAGGGATTCTTCTTGACGAAAAACTTAACTTCAGAGCTCATATAGAAGCTCTGTCCACTAGGATTAGAAAACTAATATATATTGTAAAATTACTTAGAAACTCTGCCGGTAAAGAAATCTTAAAGTTAGTGTACATTTCAATTTGCCAACCAATACTTTTGTACTGCATTACGGTATGGGGCAGTGCCGCCAGCCAGTGATGGTCCAAAGACATCACTGTCTGGTACCCCCGTGACGGGAAAAGGAGAAAAGGAAGACAACGAAAAAGATGGGAAGATGAGATAAGAGAAATGGCTGGACCAATGTGGAGGAGGAAAGCCATGGACAGAAAACAATGGAAAATTCTAGGGGAGGCCTTCGCCAAGGGGCAGACTGACACCAACGAAAACATCCCGGATGTCAGAAACATAATGTAGTTATTAAGTATTACTGTAATCAATAGTCAGAAATAAAGGCTTATTTTATTTATTTATTTATATTGATAACTTTTAAAAAAATGTATATATGAATTCATTATTCATATGTGATATTATATGAATTCATTATACTCTTTGTTTAATCAGACTGAGACCTTATAAATCTCTAACTTTACTGATGTTGTAATATTCGTAATAGATAACTTTGCAAGTTTATTTTCACTGTCGGTATGACATTAATTTTGTTATATTTGTAATCTCGAAATTATTATTCTCTCTGAACTGTAAATTAATATTCTGATATGAAAAAAGTATTCTTATAGTCAACTTTCTTAAATTGCAAATTAATATTTTGACATGTAAAAGTGCCCTTGTGGCCTAATTGCAGAATTAATGTTTGATTGATTTGATTGATTGATTGTATGGAATAAATAAAGCTTTAATAAATAAATATTTGATACAAATAGTTTGTCTCAGGTAAGGATGTAAGGCTGTGAAATTCATGTGGAAAAATTGAGTCGGAGGAAAGATTATTTATTTCACTCAGGTATATGATACAGAGGGATTACCATTAAGGAGTGTTCAGTTAATAAATCTGTAGCCCATTATTATTCTGAAATAGTTCCCTATAATTACACTTCACTCTACTCACAAGGTTTTAAACAATTTAAAAAATTTACTATAAAGTTTTCCTGAACCATGAGCAGTTCTAAATTCAGAAACACAAAATTATACTGAGTCTCAGGAAGATGAATCAGTGCAAAATTTTACATTTCAAGTAGTACTCAGAATAAAGTATATGGGGTCGGTAGGTGGGTTTACGGCCTGTTAATTTGATGTGCCAGTTTGCGGCCACTTGGATGGGTTGATGAACTGAAAGGATATTTTCTTGCTTTTTTAATATATTTCCATGCTATGACTTTAGGGCATGCAAAAATGTAAATATCTTTAATTCAAAAAACTTTGTTCTTCAGATGGCCGCAAACGGACGCAGGCCGCTTAACTGGCCTAGCAACACTATACATAGTATGAATACATGTATATACATACACATGTTATTCTCCATAAAATGTACATAAAGAAAACGAATAAATAGTATTTAACTGTTTTCTTTATATAGTCAAAGCAAAATAAGCAATATAAGCTAAGCAAATAATTCTTGTTTACTCCAAGGTTATGCATACACATGCTAATCGTTTAGTTGTTCTGTAACTTTATGAGTCATACTTAGTTCATGGAACAAAAGTCATCCCTCCTGTGGTCAATAGTTACCGCTTATGAAGCATGTTAGCTATGATTTTATTACAGGGTTTTATAGAAACGGAGACACTGTTTATGCGGGTTACTAGTCCAATCCAAAATTAAGCTTTGTAGCCCTTAACATTTGGTATGTCCAAGAAAAGACGCGAACCTAAATCCGCATATGACCCTTATGTTAGCATTGGAACACAATACAGATTTTACAACAAGTTTCTATAAAATAGCTGTATCTTAGTAGTGTTTTTAGTCGACTGGTTAATTTGTTTTGGCCAGTCTTTAAAGGCACACCAAAAAAAACCTAACAACATAAAACCTGCTAAGTTGTTGTCTCCTGGCGTAAAAAAATAAACAATAGCATTCTTTTCTTATGATCCCTGGGATCCCAGGGCCCAGTAGACGACAGGTTAAACCTAGCTACCAAGTTCAGATGTGCATTAGTAATTTAGCTGTGCAAATCAGTATTTGTTGATGCACATCTGTATTTCTTTATAAGCATATAACTCATGTTTTTTAAAACTTTGTAAGTGCATTTTTATATTTTACTTTTTATAAAGATATTGTAAAAACCTAGCCTAAGACGAAAAATAAATAAAGAAATTAATAATAATAAGATGTTTATTCAATGATTGTATACATTTACAGGTAACCAAGACAGGTACAATAAAACAAAGTATACAAAAACAATTGAAAGGGTAGGTGGCTCAGCTTGTGTCTGTACCAAGAGACCACTAAAGACTCTCTCACTTTATATTGGATGTTTAGGTATGCTTTCTATAGTTTGACATTTCGTAAACCTAATTTGATTACCTAATCATGGTTGTATTGCATGACAATCAAACCAGACACTACAATATTGGTTTTGAAGGATTTTTGTAATGTATAGCAAAAACTATAATGTTTTTCATGTTGTTATTGTGCACATCTTATGATGTAATTTTATGAGTGCAAATCATTAAAACATAAGTACAGTGGAATCCGGATAAAGCAACAGTCAAGGGACCGGTGATATTACGTCGCACAAAACGGACTGATATACTTTGAAAATGTACGGTATGAAATCTAATATGTGGTGATTTCAAAGTCGTTAAAAACGGTCAAATGCTATAAGCGAAGTCTTTATAAGCGAATTCTACTGTATTAAGATCTGTGTCGACATTTACATTGAGTAACAAACCCATGAAGTAATAAAAAAGCTATGCATTGACCATAAAACAACAAAGGCACTAACTATTTTATGACTGTAACTAGCATTGACACTGTATCGCAAGATATTTTCAATTACGGCGTAAGTACGCATATACATCAAGAAATAAACACGTCCTTTTTAAGTCCACTACGTTTTCTCAAAACAGGTTTAACATAACATTTCCACTCACCACTCTTAGGCAGGCTCCTTATAACATTCACAGCAGCATTAAACTTTTCTTCTAGAGACATTTTAGCACAATAACACTAGCCAGAAACAGATTAACACGCACTTTGGACCTCAAATCACTAGGTATTGAATATCGAACGAATCAAAAGTCGGCGATCATGTTTTCAATAAAATCACAGTCTATTATTATTCACAACAACACGCGGCCGAATCGTGGTCGTGATTGTGCAACAAAGTGGGACAATGAAAACAATACGCGAAAATAAACGCGAGTAAAAGTGATTGCACGTCTCTCCTGCGAAGAGAGTAAGTTTCAATTGACGTTTGACTTGACATGACGTAGGACGTAAGTCACGGGACTGACAGATGACACTGTCAAGCGTTATTTCCGAGGTTTGTCTGTCATCATGACAGACAAACCTCGGAAACGACGCTTACGAATGTTTTACCTCAATCATCTCAATATTAATGTATAAGTTAGAGAGAGAGAGACACGGACAATATCAACAGTTAAATTTATAAATACCTATTCAATTTATAAGTTGATTCTTTAGTTTAAAATCTTTAAAAAAAATGTATAAAAAAAGGAATCATCAAACACAAGATGTAGTCTGTGACGAGATGTTTCAGTGAAAGTGATGCCTTAATAAAAAACTTTTTATGCTATTATATTTTTTTTAATATGATATATACGTAATTATCTCTAACAATGATAATTATGAAATATTATTCATCCTACTGGGTAGAAAAGTTTTTTTAAGCATTTCTACCTATCACGGTTGCATTTTATGTGATTTTAAAATACAGTGTTGCTACACTTTGGCTGAAATAAAGCGAGACAACAAAACTTTAATGTTATAAGCCATCTCTTTCCATCACACCCTCTTGCTTGTCATTTGTCACGACGGGTTGATCGCCTTTGAAACAAAAATTTCCTTGTTGAAAGGTAAATAATCCGAAGATTCTTTTGAAATCTTCCACGAAAGTGTTGTTTAGATAATATTGAATGTGTGAAAGAGTTATAAAGGCTCGAGGAACTCTGTTATTTCAGTGATAAGTGTTTTCGGTGCACCGTCCAAGGCTCTCATAAAGGCGGCATTAAAACCCCGACAAAATCGATACCTTTCATCGTTTGTGTCATAAATATATATTTAACTGCGGCGCAATCACTATTTGTGTGTTAAATTGTGAAAAATCGTAAATACAGTTTCCATTATTTCCTTCTGTCAATTTTGTGCGAAATTATAGAACTGGAGAGACGCATGGGGATTTCCACGGGATTTCGCTGAATTCGCATTGAAATATATGAATTATAAGTGTATTTACGACGTTATACGACATTATTTAATGTCCAAAAAACTCCTTTTTTATTATTGAACATTTAAAACTTTCCTAACACTTATTATAATTACTGAATTTGATAAGTATCTCAGGTATCAAAGGTTATAAATAACTCAACGGAGGTGGTCCTTTTTACCATGATTTAGAAAAAAAAGCCCCAGTCAAAATTATTCTATGAAAGTGTTGATATGTTTTTTTTCGTAGAACACGTGCAATTTTTTAAGAAGTAAAAAAAAACTTATGTTTTTGACCAAACAGAACGTTACTGAATCAAATTTATTGGCAATTATATTGATATGCCTAATGAGTAAAGATTGTATGTGTTCTTCTGTGAGGCGTTTATTTGGCTTGCCTTTTACGACTACCATTGTTTTTATGGTACAATTTTAATTTTTTTTTTTCTAATTTCAGGAATTATCTAGGCACAGATAACCCCCACACAGCACACAATGCCGGAACTCACAGAGCTTGACAAGGCCACCGCATCCATGACAGAGAAGAGGAAGGAGGAGACCGCGTCGTCGGACAGTGACTCCGATGACACCATCCCAGAGCTGGAAGATGCTGGTAAGGGTTTTTATGCTACAATTGAGTCACACAAGGTTAATAAGCCAACACAATAGCCTAACAACTAACTCCAGGAGAATCACAAATGCATTGCTGAACTTTTATTGATTTGAGGATTTGCTTTGCTAACGGCTAGACACAAATGTAGGTGCCTCACTCTCAACACAGCAGCCCCGGGAGTGCTGGCAACCTTACTCACCATCAAGACACAAGTTCACAACACCACATACCTAAAGAGTAGTAATTAATACGAGTGTGCACTACTTTATCAATATATTCAACGAAAATGTTTTCCCCTAGTATGGTTGATTTAGACGAAGACTATTTTCAGCCGCCAAAGGGCATCATATAAACACTTTCGGTGACAAGCAAGCTGGTCTAATTTGACAGACATTCAGATGTACTCTTTGAGTAATGATTGCAAAGGATAATACATGTTGAGATCTTTTCGCGGCATGCCAGTGCTGGCACTGAACAGAACACGCGCCTATTTTTCGGCGCCAGTGACCTCCGCCCGCGTTTCTCGCTGCGCCCGCGCCTGTTGTACTGAAAAGGCACCGTGTAAACGCCTAGTGTCGGTTTGCTGGTCACTGGCGGCGGGATTTAGGCGGCTGAAAATAGTCTCCGTCTAAACGGTCTGAAGATGTGCTGATGGTGGACACTGGCGTCGTAATTTAGGCAGCTGAATATAGTCTTCGTCTGAATCGACCTGTATTGTAATTCTGTATATTCTGTAATTTTATATACATTTTATTTTGTTTTGAAAATTCTTCTGTGTTGCCGGGTTAGAATAGCACTTGCCCTTTTCGTCCCATGGGTGGTGTAAGTCAACTATGGGAACTGGGTTGTACTGTGTTGTGGGCGGTGAGCTAGCAACCTATGACTGCAATATCACATTTTCTCCATCTATAATGGCTAAATGTGGCACTGGAATTAAATTTCATGTGCTCTGCCTACCCCTTTTGGGAATTTTAAAAAAAATTAATGACAATTCGCCTAGTTATACAGCGGTTCTTCTCCAGGTAGATGTTTATTTTACAAACTGGTAGTTTTTTGGCATTCATAGGTGCATGTAATATACCTAAATTGGAGAATAAGGGTTGGTTGCACCAACATACGATCACAGGCCGGTCATCGTCAAATATGGCGCCGGCATCTGTCATCCCATAGAAACTTGTCAAACTTTCCATACGATCAGGCCCCTATTTCACGGTGCGACAATTGTCACAAAACATTACAATTGTAGTTGGTGAAACAGTTTTTACATGAAAATTGTCGATTTGTCAGCCTACAAATGTCAACTTGGTGAAATAGGGGCCAGATTTTAACGAGGACCGCTTACGATTACAGACGTTTTAGTGCAACCCACCCTAAATATCTACCACTTTGTCATACTCATTTATTCGTAAAATTACTTTGGAAAAAGCATATCTGAATTGCTGGTATAGTATTGGAAAGTAGCCTAAAAAAATATGCTTAATCTCTAATAGTAGTAAAGGCATGAAACAAATTACCTTCAGAAGTAGTGAACGCTAACAGTGTTAATCAGTTTAAAAACAAACTTGAAAAACTAAGATCTAAGCAGTGTTAACCAGTGCCAAGTGAACTATGATTTAGACGTATCAGCGTCAGCTGCCTATCTAAAATATATAATAATAATAAGACGAGTCCCCCATGACGAGAACCTCGTGAAGGCCGAGAAGGACAAAGTCAGCAAGTACCTAGACTTGGCACACGAGGTGACCGCCATGTGGGATGTTGATTCAACGATCATTGTCCCGATAGTCGTCTCTGCGAACGGTCTAATAGCGAAGAGTCTCGACCAACACCTCAAGAGACTCTCGCTAGATGGCTGGGTCAAGGGTCAGATACAGAAGGCGGTACTCCTGGACACGGCGCGGATAGTCAGGAGGTTCCTCTCTCTGTCGCCCTAACCACCGGTAGCTTAAGCCCCGCCTCGCTGCCGGCGGCACACTAGGTTAGGTTTTTATAATGATTTTATGTTTTGTAAATATTGATTTATATTTTACTTTTTATATAATTATTATAAAATCTAGCCTAAGGTGAAAAATAAATAAAGAGAATAATAATAAACTTTCCTCAGACAAGCCTCTCCTGACAAAAAATGTTTTGACCCTTTCTCACAATCTAAAATTTCAGGAGCGCCTGGCACCGGTGGGATCGCCAACCCGATCGCTGGCATTGACATCATCTCCAAAGCCAAGCAGTCCCGCGGCGAGAAGAAAGCCCGCAAGATCATGAGCAAACTCGGTCTCAAGCCAGTAAGTAATGAAAGAGTGACTATCCACTGATTAAAACAACCGCCACTCGAAATACTATGATTTATTCCTGTATGGGTTAAACACTCGCGAAATTAATCTTAGCATAGACGTCATAAATACGCGTCGCTAAGCTACTGCCTAGGGCCGGTGAAGTCGAACTATCCTAGAGCCATCCCCGGAATGCATCGCGCCGAATATTGAAGCGCGCTGATTGGCCATGACGCGCGGCGTGTCCTTGAGGTAGTAGACGCAGGCGCTGCCCGTTTTCAGTAAATATTGCTTACTGCATCATCATCATCCTCCTAGCGTTATCCCAGTATAGTTGCATCTTGCAGGATTCCCGGAGTCCGCTACCTAATCCTAAGACTTGGAGTAGGCACT
The DNA here is from genome assembly GCA_963556455.1 of Epiblema foenella. Classification (NCBI taxonomy): domain Eukaryota; kingdom Metazoa; phylum Arthropoda; class Insecta; order Lepidoptera; family Tortricidae; genus Epiblema; species Epiblema foenella. Next base: position 9,381,021 of record OY747120.1, on the reverse strand, counting down.
AGTTTTAACAGAAGCGCACTGCCATCTGACCTTCCAACCCGAGGGGAACCAGACCTTATTGGAATTAGGCTTGTAAAGTGAATGGGCAACTTGACTGTTAGAAGTTCTTGGCTTAACGACTGCTATCATAAACAGCAGCCGAGATCAACGGCTTAACTTGCATTCTGTTAATAACCACTCAGTGCTCAGTTAATAACCACTCAAAGCGGTCACCCATCAAAGAACTGACCTGGGCCGACGTTGCTTAACCTCGCATACCGCACGCGGTACGCGGGCGCCGCTGGGCCACGAGCGCTCCCAATAATGCTTACTGCATACGAAACCATATATGGCAGATAATAATTTATGACCTTATTAAGATGGGTACCAATGGGATGGGTTTTAGGCCGAAATGTATAAATTAAATATTGAAATAAATGAACTTTATTCTGCAAATACGCTGCAATGGCAATTTTCCCAGTCAAAAACTACTAGCGTTTCTCAAAATACCACCAGAAATGGCATTAAAAGAAATGTAAATGAAATACTGAAATAAATGAACTTTATTCTGCAAATACTGCAATGGCAAGTTTCGAAGTCAAAAACTACTAGCGTTGTTCAATTACCACCAGAAATGGTATCAAAAAAAATTGTTAGCAGTTTCCACCCATGGGAAGAAAAGGGAAAGTGCTATTCTAACCCAGCAACACAGAAGATTTTACTGAAATATGAAGAAGATACATATTCACAACTAGTTAAAGTTACGAATCTACTTGCTACTTATACAGATCTTGTAGGTATTTAAAGTAGTAATTGATAACCCGGGGAAATTTAAAACAGTGCTAAAAAAATATTACCTGGAATATGAATCTCAATTTACACTATAAGCTACAAGGTCCATTGTTGTAAACCTAAATAAATAATTAATATAAGTATACTTAATTAATACCAGTGTCTGCCATGTTAAATTGTTGTAAATGCGGATCGATCCGTGCGATCTCGCCGGCTATTACATAAACCTACCAAGGTTTCCGATAGTGGCTAATAATAAGTACATGTAAATTACTCACGTTGATTTAATAAATTAAAAAAAAAAAGATTGGCAGGAAATTGATGGAAGCTACTTCGTAAATAATTTAGTACACGATGTTAACAAGTATTTTGCCATTCCTCAGGTATCAGGAGTGAACAGGGTGACAATCCGCAAATCCAAGAACATCCTGTTCGTGATCAACTCCCCGGACGTGTACAAGAATCCCCACTCGGACACTTACATAGTGTTCGGAGAGGCCAAGATTGAGGATCTGAGCCAGCAGGCGACTATGGCTGCTGCGGAGCGCTTCAAGGCGCCTGAGAGCGCTGCTGCCGGTGCGGATAGCGCTAGTGCTGGCACGGTAAGAACTAAAGGATTCTCGTCATCTGTCCATTGCTGTTTTAATTTACCCTTGAACTTAAAAAAAATGATATTACCATATGATTATTTATTTATTTATTGCAAACAAAACATATACAGCATTACAGTCGAAACCAAGGCACTGTATAATTTAGGTACTGTATTATGACAAACTATTGTAATTTCCATGTAACCAAGGGGAGGCGTAAAATTGTGTTCTCACCACGGGCGATAATAAAGAAAGCCTCTGATCGTTTATTTATGAAATACTTGCGATGTGAGACATTCTTTCTTTTACCACCCTAGTTACGTAATGTACACTTAATATGTAGGAAATACCCAATGAGGGCTATCGTTTTAGTGCTCACCAGTTGGCGCCACTGCCGAGTAAGGTCCAGCTGTCAAAAATTGTTATTGCTTATTATGGGCATGAGAACGAAGCTTACTTTAAATCATATTTAATACCTTTAAACCGTACCGTAAAAATATCGCACATCCCGCATTGTAGCGCAGTCCTGTTTTGTTTGGAAAAAAAGTAAGTTTCCGAAAGACAAAACTGTCTCAAAGCACCGACAGTCATTGACCCGCAACTCATATTTGCCATAATCAAGCTCAGGCATTGCAAAATACCATATTGTTCCAATTAGATATTAACCCGCGTAGCGCAACAAAGAGTGACGCAACATTTCGGAGACCTCACGCTACACTAGCGCCTCTAGCGGCGAATCCATACGCGATAGCATGCGCGTCGCCTTCTTATACCACGCACTACACATGTGGAGAATTCATCATCTTCTCCTAGCCGTATTCGGCCACAGCGACTGTTTTTTTTTTATTGCTGAGAGCGACGCTGATGGGCTCTCTGGTGACTGACAAAGTCAATCTTTGCAGCGAATGTGCGGTTACATTCGCTGCAAGTCAGCACCCCTCCGACATAGTTATAGGTTATGGTCGCAGGTGGTCTGGCCTTAAGCTCGTCGCGCTTAGCGTCAAGGTCTGCGCGTCGCCTAGTTTCAAACTCTTTCACCCGGGTGAACACAGTATGCCTCCACTCGGTTCGGCCATCAGCTAATGTCTCCCAGGTGGATGGGTCTATGCTGGTGGTGGTAGAGAATACTGAATTATGTAAACATCTACTAAATGATTTCTAATACTTATCTGTTCCCATTGCAGACAGTAGCCCCGATAGCCGAGGAAGAGGATGAGGAAGGCGTGGACGAGTCCGGTGTAGACGAGAAGGACGTCGAGATCGTGATGTCGCAGGCCAACGTGTCGCGGGCGAGGGCCGTGCGAGCTCTGCGTAACAACCAGTCCGACATCGTCAACGCCATTATGGTGAGATATTAAATAAATAATAAATATTAGAGGACAATCTTACACAAATCGAACTAGACCCACAGTAAGCTCAAGAAGGCTTGTGTTATGGGTACTAGACGACGATATATTTAATAGATATAAATACTTAAATACATAGAAAACATCCAAGACTCAGAAACAAATATTCATGCTCATCACACAAATATTTGCCCTGACCGGGATTCGAACCCAGGACCGTAAGCTTCACAGGCAAGTGCACTACCCACTAGGCTAAACCGGTCGTCGGTCGTCGTGAGATATTGTCACTTTACAGCGCTCTCTGCTGCTATCTCGAACATTTTATAGCACTCTGGCTTACCGCACTAGTCTCCGGTGCCTCGTGGTCCTGGCACTTTTTTTAAATATATTTAAAACATTCAATTAGACAACCAGTCCGACATCGTCAACGCCAATATGGTGAGATATTGACACTTTACAGCGCTCTCTGGCACCTCATGTCGCTCTCGCGCATTTTATAGCACTCTGGCGCACAGCACTAGTCTCCGGGTGCCTCATGGCCCTGGTCCTTTTTTTTTTAAATATATTTAAAACATTCAATTAGACAACCAGTCCGACATCGTCAACGCCATTATGGTGAGATATTGTCACTTTACAGCGCTCTCTTTTTACTTTAAAAGGTCCCGTATAAATTCAGTCTCTTTTAATTTGTAATCATTTGAAATAAAATAGAAAAAATATATATATAATACCTACTCTTATCATATTATGAACACACTAAAATTATACTTACAATTAAATATACTACTACTGAATATAAATACTATCAATTGTGATAATTTTAAGAAATTATACTAATTACGTTCAATATGCATGTCGCCTTACAATTACGCGCCTCTTTCTTATCAGCTGCACTCGGCTCATTAGCCAAGTACCATCGCCAGCGCAGTTGGCTGACCGTTTGTGCACTTTACAGGCATTGTAATAAGGGTCACTGATGGTCGGTTGGCTGTGTTAGTTTTTATGTAAATACGCAAGCGTTCAACTGAGTTGTTAGAATCTAAATTGAAAAATATCGTCGCATAATTTTTATCATCTTACTAAATTATATTATGGTTTAAGTTTTACTGAAATATTGTTTTGTTTCTCGCATAAGTGATTTGTAATCTTAGAAACATAAATAAATCTGAACTGAACTCTCTGCCGCTATCTGGCACCTCATGGCACTCTCGCGCATTTTATAGCACTCTGGCGCACCGCACTAGTCTCCGGTGCCTCATGGCCCTGGCACTTATTTTAAATATATTTAAAACATTCAATTAGACAACCAGTCCCACATCGTCAATGCCATTATGGTGAGAAATTGTCACTTTACAGCGCTCTCTGCCGCTATCTGGCACCTCATGGCGCTCTCGCGCATTTTATAGCACTGTGGCGTACCGCACTAGTCTCCGGTGCCTCATGGCCCTGGCATTTTTTTTTTAAATATATTTAAAATATTCAATTAGACAACCAGTCAACGCCATTATGGTGAGATATTGTCACTTTACAGCGCTCTCTGCCGCTATCTGGCACGTCATGGCGCTCTAGCGGATTTTATAGCACTGGCGCACCTCACTAGTCTCCGGTGCCTCATGGCCGTGCCACTTTTTTTTAATTTATAACACATTCAATTAGAATAGATTTTGATTCCGGTCTCTGAGCATTACTTGACGATTCGTGAACTTTATTGCAACGAGATAAAGTACTAATGGTCAGTTAACTCTGTCGTCGATATCACAAATAAACCTTATGGTATTGACATAAGTTTTAATTTACTTTGGCCTGTTGGCAAAGGTGTCATAGGGGATCCCAAAACGATCGATCGATCGGCGATCTTCTATCCGAAACTAGGGTAAATCGCCAATAACTGGCCACTTGGAAATGTCATCCAGTTACTAGCCACCAAATTAAATTTGTGCAGTGAACGCCGCCTTTAACAAAATACATGAAGTTAGCTTGGAATCCAGTTATTTTAATTTTATTTATTTAATTGCAGAAATACCAACATGGTTTACTTTGTACATATTTTTGCCAGGGACCGATACCGGTATTTTTAAAAAGCCCTGAATTAGCCCAATATTTTGGATTATTTTTTGCTCTTTACGTAGGGCTGAATCATGTATTTAGGTAACAACGTCGTATTATTAGATTGTCCCATTAAAAACGAAATAATGAACCGGTGACCGTAATAATACCGGTATTTTTCTATGGAGAAAATACCGGTATCCGATCCCTGATTTTTGCAAAGTGGCCAGTATTATTGTGGGGTGGCCAACAATACCCTACCTCGCGCCATTCTGTACAATGTTCGATGGTTATGTTATGAGTTGTGAATAATATATATTTTTGTATTACAGGAGCTGACGATGTAGAGGATCCAAACTAATTAACTACTAGTTGTAAGTCGTCGATGGGCGCTCATCGCCATGAAATCCAGTCGGGAGTATACGGGATTGTATATAGGATATTTACTGAAATAAAGTAACATTACATCTACTTGACGTTTTATTTCTCATTTGTGGGGTATGTAGAACTGGGTAAAGCGCAGCGGAATGTCAGCTCACCCAATGGCGGTACAGCAGCCAAAGCCGTCGTCTGGCGGCGAAAAAAATTCATTCATTCGCATTCATTCTTTTCATTCATTCATTCTTTTGTTATGATCTCTGGGTTCCCAGGGATCGGTAGACGATGGATTAACGGGAACGAACGGGTATATACTCTTCAGGATGCTCAATACAAAAATATCTCAACATGTACTCTAGTCTTGAAAATACTGCCGTGTTCAGAGATATATAAGAGCTCCTTGTTTGGGCCTATATTTTTGTCCAAGAAATCACAGCCATAATAACAACGCTACTTGCGCTGTTCTGTGGTCTTGTTGCCTGAAGTGTTACCGCGATCCACAAACGAAATTTTCCTTCTCTGTCGCACTTATATGCATACTTGCAAGTGCAACAGAGAGGGAAAATTGTGAATGCCGCTCGCGGTAGCAGCCCTGTTGGTAAGGTTCCCGAGGATGCGCTGTATTGAAAGGACCTATTTTTGCTGTCAACAGTGAATCAATAAAACAACAGCATTTTACTTTTCTTTTTCTGCCAATTTATGACAAAAAAATTATTTAAGTTCGAATATCTCCCTCTCTGTCGCACTTGCTAAATCGTGCAACAGAGAGAGCGACATCGAACGTCGTTCGTTTTCGCTTCGCGGTAGCCCCTCAGACCTTGAGACCTATATTAAACTGAGAATTGGGTTCTCTGTGAAAATTTCGTACACAATAAAACCAAGGGAAAATAGGATCGTCCGCTGCGTTAAATCCGATGTCTCTAACAACTTTATCATTTATGTAGCAAAGCCGAATATCTGCGAAAGTCGAAATGTCAAATGTTTAAAATTGTTGATGAGCGTAGCACTTTTAGGAATTTTAAACTATTTACTTATTGGGATTATTCCTCTAATCAAAATCTATTTAGATACTACTACAATTTAGAAGGAGTTACGGAAGCATATCACAGTTCTTTAAACCTGGCACGTACTACAGAAACGACGTCCCTTTTGCTACACTTCTTCAGAATAAACAAGTAGTGAGGGTAAGTTAAGTTTCTGAATATTTTTTACTCATTCCTCATCAAACGTAAAGCAGTACTGCTACCACGAGTGCCGTAAAGGACTCAAAACTTCGGGATGTATTTAATACATAATATACGCGAATAAATTTGTTTAAATAGTCCTATTTAAAGCAGTAGTAAGTACTTAGCGGCTATAACTGCATATAGTTTTACCTTTTAGGCGTGGAGAGGAAAGTGAGAGAATTGGATAGACAAACATACACTGTGTAGGTACTATTAATAGGAGTTTCGTTCGGACGCTCGGTGTTGTTTGACGTTAAGTTGTCCTGCTAAATTCTTGTGCATTGTAATCGTAACTCGTTGAGTCTATACTCACTTTATGATTCGTCTTTGGTATCAGTAAGTGTTTATAACTGTTTTGTCTGCCGCTAACTAAGCAAATTATGTCGCAAATTCCTCCTAAACCCCCTGATCCTGACCCGAACATGGAAACAGCAAGTGTTTCAAATGTAAACGAAAACTTAGTTGATATGGACCCCGTAAATGTACAGAAAGGAACTAAAAAAAGACATATCTTGGATCCTTCTCAGGATCAAGCGAAAAAGACTACGAATCCGTCGGAGTCTGTGCAACACGTTTTTGTCCACTCTACCCTCAAAGATGCGCGCAAATATACCCCAGCAGACGAAGGCCCTTTTCTCGTCCATGTATCCCGCATGGAAGACCACCCATTGGCTGGCACTACTCTCAATCCTATAAAATTCGGTCAAGTCATGGTTAACTCAAAGATTCAAAACATTAAGCAACATGGCATAAAACAGATAGGGAGAAACCGGTTGTGTGTCGAGTTTAACTCAGGTGAGTCTGCTAATGTTTTTTTGGAGAACCCGTTGTTGACTGCTAGTAAATTCAAAGCTGTCATTCCCACTTTTAATACCACTCGTATGGGCTTAGTCCGGGGAGTTCCATCAGACCTCTCAATGGACGAATTTGTAAAAGATGTGGAAGTACCTACTGGAAGCGGAGTCATTCTTAAAGCTAGAAGATTAAATAGGAAAGTGGAGAAGGATACAGGCATAGAATGGGCCCCCACAGGCACGGTAGTTCTTACTTTTTCCGGTCAAGTCCTCCCCACCAGAATATTCTGTCTGTACACTGCCCTGTCAGTGGAAGTGTACCTACTGCCCACCATCCAGTGCCATAGCTGCTGTAGGTTCGGCCATGTGGCTGATCAATGTAGGTCAAAACCTCGTTGTTTCAAGTGCTCCAAAGATCATACTGGGCGCACCTGCACTGTGCAGGTAGAATTTGCGGTGTGCATTCTCTGTTCTGGCAACCATCTGGCCACAAGTCTTTCTTGTCCTGAGCATACGAGACAAAAAGCCATTAAAAACACAATGTCCCAAGATAATGTTTCGTATGCTGAGGCTGCTGAACGCTTTCCCCCTGTGAAGCGCACTTACGCAGACGTAGCCAGCATTTTATTTTCACCCGTGAATCCCGTGAATCCCTGCACACTCCAAGACCCAATTCCGTCTGCTCCCCGCACCCCCAATCAGACTAGTTACAGGAAAACTGTTTTTATCCCCCGGCCGCAACGGCGTCCACTTTCACCTGGATATGATAGAATGGCACATCAACAAGTTATTGGTCAACGTGACCCTGCTTCTCCTGCTAATGGAGTCGCCTTCCGCCATCCTCTCCAATCGTCTCCCCCCTCAAGATCCCAACCACCAATACAAGAGGACAATTTAATAGAGGGTTTGTTAACCTTACTTATTAACATGTTCACCAGGATGAATGATTTTCCTTTACCGTCCAACGTTGCCGACAAACTTAAACTCTTCTTGAATGTTGCTAACATTCAACGTGATCCAGTGGAATTGTCACAGTATTCGCCCTAAAATTCATGAAATTACTAATATGATTGATTCTTATAATCCTATTGTCTTTGCCATCTCGGAGTCATGGCTTGTTCCTGGTTCCCGTTTCCGGGTGTCCGGGTATGCCTGTCTCCGGCATGACAGAGATGACGGATATGCTGGAGCCCTACTTTTAATTAAGACTTCTGTCATTTTCAGACAACTGGCTTTACCTCCTATCCCGGCAGGTATTAATGCAGTGGCGGCTATCATTAATGATCTATGCGTCTTGTCCATATATATTTCGGACCCTAAATCTATTGATATTACTAACTTATCCTTAATTTTTGCTTCTCTTTCAACTCCCTTTCTCATTCTGGGCGATTTTAATTGTCACCATGTGATGTGGGGAAGCGTTGACTATGATTCCTTGGCCTGCGACCTGGTGGATTTAATGGAAGATCAAAATATTTGCCTTTTAAATGATGGCTCTCCAACCCGTAGGACCCCTCCTGGCCAGAATGAAAGCGCTGTCGATCTGTCTCTGTGTTCTCCCTCTCTTAGCTCTCTTCTCACATGGTCGGTTTTATATGATTCCCATAGCAGTGACCACCTCCCTATATTAATATCATGCCCCTCCTCCACTCCTCAACCTACTTCAATTTTGACCTCGCCTAGATACCAAATCCACAAGGCAGATTGGGATAAATTTTCTGCAGAGTCAGATTCTTACATTTGTAAGTTGCCAGCTATATCCCCTAATAACCTTCTAGTAAGCCAGGACAATTTTGTTTCGGCTCTGAAATCAGCTGCTGACAAAAATGTCCCAGTCAAAAAATCTCACTCTCAGCCCAGACCCTCTCCACCGTGGTGGGATCGGGAGTGCACGGACATGATTTACCGCAGAGGAGAGGCAGAAAGGACATACTGTGATGATATTACTATAGATAACTTTTTGGCTTTTAAAAAAATTGTAGCGTTATCTAAACGCCTTTTCAAAAAGAAAAAGAGGCTAGGATGGATCAAGTTCTGCGAAAGTATTTCTCCTCGTACCCCCGCAATTCTGTTATGGCGTTCCATCAAACGCTTCCGAGGATCCTTTCTTTACCAAGACTTGACCTGTAATGACTCCTCTATGTGGTTCCAAGAGTTCATTAGTTCGCTGGCTCCTCTTTCTGTCCCTCAATCAAATTCCCTCCCCTCTCCATATAGCCGTAACCATTTTTCTGGTCAGTTCGATCAACCCTTTTGTTTGTCTGAGTTATCTGCTACCTTAGACCACCTCCGTCATTCTTCACCAGGCCTAGACAACATTCCGTACGCCTTCCTCGTCTTTGCTGGCCCAGTTACCAAGGTCTTTTTTTTGGACCTTGTTAATAAATTCTTCGACCTCGGTTTTGTCCCGGATTCCTGGAAGAGACAATTAATAATCCCTATTCGGAAACCAGGTAGGGATCCTACTATCGCATCTTCGTACCGCCCCATCGCCCTCTCATCATGCTTGCTAAAAATAGTCGAACACATGATTAAAAAACGATTGGAATGGTTTGTTGAAAGCAAAAATCTCCTGGCCAAAAGCCAGTTTGGGTTCCGGAGGGGAATGGGGACCATGGATAGCCTCTCTATCTTAACTACTGACATCCGAATCGCTTTGACTAAAAACGAATTTCTTGTAGGTGTGTTTTTAGATATATCAGCTGCGTATGACAATGTGGTGCTCTCCATACTCAGAGACAAATTGTCTAAGCTGAGCTTGCCTGAGAAGCTGATTCATTTCATGTGCAACACTTTGATGGAAAGAACTATCGAGGTTCGCCAGCACGGTTCCCGGTCCTCGTCGAGACTCATCTGGAATGGACTCCCACAGGGCTCCGTCTTAAGCCCATTGCTGTACAGCTTATACACCCACGACCTGGAAGACGCTGTCTTCCCATTTTGTAATGTATTGCAATATGCAGACGATTTGGCCCTGTACTCTTCATCTAACACCATTGATCCCGCTTGTGCATCGTTGAATCAAGCTCTTTTCTACTTGGGTGAGTGGCTGGATTTGCATGGTCTGTCTCTATCTGCATCCAAAAGTACCGTAGTTGTGTTTACTAGGAAAAGGTCCATTCCGTTTTTCGAGATAGGGTTTAAGGAAGAATTAATCCCGACATCCAATAAAGTTAAATTCCTAGGGGTTACATTGGATTCCCGTCTGTCAGGTGCAGCCCACATTAATTTCTTGGTCCAAAAATCCCAATCTAGCATCAACATCCTTCGCTGCCTATCGGGTGTTTGGTGGGGTGCTCATCCGCTCTCCCAAAAGCTCATTTATAATGCTAGTATTCGTAGTGTACTAGACTATGGATCTTTTGTCCTAGAGCCATGCAATAAAACAGCCTTAACAAAGATGGATAAAATCCAATACCAAGCTCTAAGGATCATCCTAGGGGCAATGAAATCCTCCCCAACTAACGCCCTTCAGGTCGAGGCACTTGACCCCCCTTTCTCCCTTCGCCGTCAATATCTTTCGGACCGATTTTTCTATAGGCTGTCTTCGCTTTCCGATCACCCACTTATCCCTAAATTACACGAACTCTCTGACCTCATTTCATACAGTGACTTTTGGAGAAATAAAAACCTCCCTTGCCTTATTATCAGTCTCCGTAAACTCCTTGTCCTCCCCCACCCTTCGTTCTCCTGTTCGGTACTCCCCCTCTTTTCTACCCCCTTTGACGCTTTAATTTTCCAACCTAGGGTGATACTGGACTTTGGTATTCATAAGAACCATCCTGCTGCTAACGAACTTTTTAACGGAAAGTTAGCAGAGTCTTGGCACGGCTATAATACCGTATTCACAGACGCTTCTAAACTATCAAATGACGGTCTAGTGGGCTCGGCAGTTTGGATCCCTAAATATGCAATCATTCTTAGTTTTAGAAGCCCTCCCCATACATCAGTGTTCACAGGCGAGCTGGTAGCCATTCTGGAGGCCATTAACTTTATCAGTTCTCATCAGTTAAACAAATCCATAATCTTCTCCGATTCGCTCAGTGGGTTACAGGCCATTAAATCTAACCAATTCGCCTGTAAAAACAAGTATCCCCTAGTTCTTCGTATTCGACAGTCCCTTTTTGAATGCCACAAAAACAATATCGATGTCTCATTGGCGTGGATCCCAAGTCATGTTGGTATACACGGCAATGAGACCGCGGATGAGCTCGCGAAGTCAGCTATAGACGTTGGTATCCCAGAGCATTTCCACATTTTCCCACACGATTTATTCTCCCTGGCCAAATCAGAACTTTCTTCCAGATGGCAACTCAGCTACGGGTCCTCCAAATTGGTTAAAGGTCGATATTACGGCGACATACAGCCGTCTATCCCCGCCAAGCCCTGGTTCTCTTGTCTTCGTCTCTTTGATAAGCGAACTACATCAGTTCTTTGCAGACTCCGAATAGGTCACGCTTGCACTCCTGCCCACCTTCACAGACTAGGGATTATCCCGTCCCCGGTGTGTGAATGTGGATTGGAGGAGGGTTCTCCAGACCATATATTTTTTAACTGCTCAAACCGGTCACAATCTCTATACGATATTCTCCCTCCTGTAATCCCTAAACCCACCAATCTAAAAACTGTCCTTTTCCTTGCAAACAATAATAAAAAAATCCTAAAAAAAATACTAGAATACATTCATTCCCAAAATATTAAAATTTAAGTGTGTAGATGATTAGTGCTTTGCTTATTGCTGCTTCTGTTTTTTTCCCACTGTGTTTGTCGATATATGTTTTGTGTTTGTCCCAGGCAGGTTCAACGAGGAGCACACGTAGATTCTCATTTCGGACCGAAGTTTAAAACTGGACAATCAAAGTCAATTGGTATCGTCGTCGTAAACGAGACATTGGCAGTAATGGTCGCTCCCTTAATGTGACCGGTTGCCATAAATCAAAAAGAATAAGAATAAGTACTATTAATATAAAACAACATTTTATCCCTTACTTTATAGTTTAAAGCAGGGGTCGGCAACCTTTTAGCAGCCAATGGCCACATAGTGGCTAACAAAAGTGTCACACGAGTTAATAATTTGTTACTTTGACAAAAGGTCCCAAATTGTAGGTTGTTAATAAGGAGGCTCAGGCCGCAAGTAAGGACCTCGCCAGCCGCCTGTTGCCGACCGCTGGTTTAACGTAGTCTACGTCCCTGGGATCCCGGGGCTCATTACAAAAGAATTATTGTTTATTTTTTTCGCCGGAAGACGAGGCTTAAAGGACTTGTGTTTACAGGAGTCCTCAAAAGTATCCAACATGAATCAAGACAAGGCTACAGTTGTCCAAAATAAACCTGGATTGACAAGAGCCCCCAACAAATCGACACCACAAATATTATCAAAGGAACCACATATTGGATTGAATAACAGAATAAATTCTACAAAGGCCAAAAACTCCGGAACGCCTAAGACTGTTGGCACAAATACTGGGCTGTTGATTACAGTGTCTAACAAGCAAAAAAAGAAAAAGATAAAAGGTTCTACAAAAAAAAGATTCAACAAGCTTCTAAAAGAAGGGATACCTCATGAGGAGGCACGCAGTTTGTGTAGATTGCCTTGGATTATTCTTGAGAAAATGCTCCTGAATAACAACATACACAACATGACCTGGGTCAACCATTCTGACCAGCTACAGGGTGCAAACAAAAACTCCAAAGTGTCTCCTGGAATCCATGAACAGAACTCTGATGTAGTGCCTGTGAGGGTATGTTAAAGTAATTCATTATCAGCCTTTGTAGACTTCTTAATTGTAATCTAATATTTGTGTCTTGCTTTTCTTCTGCAAGTCTGATTGCCCTTCGGGAAAGGCCTCCTCCAGCATTTTCCACTCATGTCTGTAGCATGCGACTCTGTACCATGTCTTTCCTGCCACCTGGCATATGTCCTCATCCCATCTCTTCGGCAGTCTGCCACTCCTTTAGTAAAGCAATAAGACTGGGAAAACCACATTGCTTGCAGTCGCGAACTGACAGGCCAGTATTGGGATTTGTATAGGAAATTGCTGAGAGTTAGGACATTGCAGGCTCCTCGGACACTGGTGTCCAAGGGTGTAGCTCATTTATTTTCCTGAATGTTTAGAATTTATGTATGTATTACTGTAAGCACTGTATTTGTACAGAATAAACTATTTATTTATAATTTGCATGAAATAAAGGCTACTATTACTATTAACAGGTTAAAACAATACACATGTCGCACAAGATTAACTAAGATTAGATTAACTTTAATGTGTAGAATGAACTTATTCCTATGAGTTTGAGTAATTTAATGTGGATTGTTCCTATAAAAATATTAAATTTTCCTTGCATTTATAAGAACATCACTATAAATTTCGAATTAGTTTTCCTGAGCCTTTAAAATTTCAAAAGGGATCCATGACTCGAAAAAGTTTAAAATATCTTGGTATAAGGGAACTTATGTGCTTACAGGTGTCCTCAAACGTACCCAACTTTGAAGGAGACAAGACTACAGTTGCACAGAAATGCCAGAATGGAACTGGCACGCCAAGAGCCCCCACCCAAAACATGTTCAAAGGAACCACTGAGCACGGCGAAGAATTCTACTGAAGCAAGGGACTCCGAAATACATAATAGTAATATAGAGATGGATAAGACTGTGAGCATAAATGTGAACGAAGCTGATACAACTAATACAGAGTCCCATTTCAATTGGAAAAAGATATCACGCGCAGCACGAAAAAGATACCACAGGCTTAAGGAAGAAGGGATACCTCAAGACGAGGCTCGCAGGTTATGCAGAATGCCTTTGAGTTCCCTTAACGAAATACTCTTGAACTACCCCCGGAAAAGGAAAAATTCTGAGGACCAGGGCCCTGTAAGCAAAAACCTCAAAATTTCTGACACTGATGGACAAAATTCCGATGTCCCTTTGCGTGTCGGCATTACAAATTCTAAACCAATGAATGAAGACCAAATGAAAATGCTGCATCGACACTTGATCTTAGCCATAAAAGAGAAGTGTTCAAAAGGAGAAGGCCCACGGTTCCTGGAATTTTCCCACAAGGCCGGTTGGGTCCTCGTTACATGCGACAACCAACGGAGTAAAGAATGGCTTGTACGTGAAATACCACATCAAGACCCATGGCCTGAAGCTCGGCTATCCATTATACCTGATGAAGAATTGCCGAAACCACCCACAGCTGTCACTTTAATCCCAGAGGCAGAGGCGCTTTCAGTTGAAGAAGCACTAAGTCTACTCAAAATGCAGAACTTTGGTCTAAATACTGAGCTCTGGAAAGTCCGCTATGAGAAGGTGGGAAATGAGGGTAGGACTTTATCCTTTACTCTTGATGATCCTTCGGCTGATGCCCTAAGAGCTCAGAACTGCCAGGCTGCCATTGGTCTCAATATGGTGAGCTTTAAAATCAGGGGTCAATATAGGCCATACATCCCAAAGGGAACTCGGAACCAAGTTCTGGCTAGTTCAAACCAGGGTGCCATGCCCAGTTTCAATCCTCAGATCTCTCAAAGTGTTGGGGGTAAGTCTTCTCACCACGCAACAGTGACTAGTAAAGATAGACCCTCTGCTGCTAGAAGTCAATTGCCTCAAGCAACAGGCACGGTTATCCAGCCTGTTCAACGCCATGATTCTCAATCCTCCGCTGAAAAGACCAGAGGAATAACCAGGGAAGATCCTACAACCCTAGCTGTAGGAAGGTCAGTGCCTCACACCAGAGAGTTTGAAGCTCTACCGATTATTCAAAACTCTGAAAGCCATGGAACATCTCAGAAAGACCATAGAGGACCAGTGATCGGTGAGTCTTTTATCTCTACGAGAGATACGTCTCAAGTAGGTAGGGGCATAGGCCAATCAATTCAGGACTCCCAAATTCGGGTTCCATTCATTCAGGGCAGTGGAAGTGCAGGAACAGATTCAGATGGCTCGGTCTTGGCAATGAGAAGATCATCTCAAAGGGACTCTCCGAGCCATAATGAGCCTTCATTTAGTCATGGTCGTGGCAAGACTAGCACAATGAATCAGAATACATATTCAAATCAAGCTCCTGGAAGAATGTCTCAAACTAGGAATAACTCCTTAAACCATGGAGGGTCTACATTTTCTTTCAACAAAGGGGGGACAGCTACAGAACAGGCCCCTCAAGTTAAAGAATTTGGAGCAAGACCAAGCCAAAACCCTCTAAGAGGAACGATTACTCTTACCCAGACGAGTAGGGAAGTAACTGAATCCAGTCAGGCTGGCTTTCCTCCCTTAACTAGAGGACTCTTGCAAGCTGGCAACCCTCTAACCGTTGAGAGGACATCAACTCTGAACGGAATGGACCCTCCAAGAGTTGGAAGGACATCAACACTAAACAGAATGGATTCTCCAAGAGTTGGAAGCACATCAACTCTGAACGAAATAGACCCTCCAAGAGTTGGAAGGACATTAGTTCAAAACGGAATGGAAGCAGCTACAGCACTTCCGCAAAATAACTTATCAGGGCCTTCTCTATCTAGGTGTGGGTTCGGAGATCGTCCGATTATCATGGACTCTCAATCTAGAATTATATTTAGCCAGGAAAATCATGGCAAAGCTAGAACATCCGACTTTGGTTCAGCCTTGACTAACCAAGAACCTAGTCAGTTTAAAGTCCCGATTATCCAGGAACCGCAAAGAGTGGCTTTTGACCAGCGCAATGACTTAACTGTTACTGTCAGCAACGAACCTGATAGTGAAGCAGAGGGCGGGTATCATACCTGGGTTATCGAGGACCCTGAAGCCTATGGAACTCTTACCCAGAACATATCAGGAACTGGTCCCTTAGAATCTGCTACAGGACCGTCTCCAGCAAGCTATAGACATCTATGTCATGATCAGGTTGGCTACGGCAGTAGAACAGTCAGCCCAGCAGCAGATATTATTTCAGAACTACCTCCTCAATCTGGCTATGGAGTCAGGATTATCGAATCTCAAAGCTCACCTTTCCTGGACGGTAGAACAGTGAATGAACAAGAAAAGTCGCTTATGTTTCCTCAAGGCGGCGGTTTTGAACGCATTGAGCCTGAAAACCATGGAAGGTTCCAGGGCAGTAGGATAGACCGAGAGTCAATGTCAGCTACGGCATATGAAGGTTTTGGAGCGTGTGCCCAGAACCCTAAAGATAAAAGATCATTCGAGGGTAGGCGAACATTAGCAGATGGAGAATCAAGACCTAGGGAACTGTTGTGTCATCCGAGTGGTCTTCAATCCTTGACTATTGAAACTAAAAGACCGTTCGAGTGTAGTACGACAGTTACCATTCGAGAATCAGGGTCGCATAACGGACTTTTGCTTCATACAAGCGACGGTTCTGTATCCCCAACTATCGAGTCCATAAGCCATGGAAGATCATTTCGTAGAAACAGGTTATCCGATACAGATTCAAGGGTACTGTCGCCTCAAGTAAGTGACTATGAAAACCCGGACCTCCATGAAAGGCTGTTTCGGGGTAAACTGAACGATCGTGAGTCGTCAAATAGATCCCATCACGAAAGGTGCGGTTATGATGCTTGGACTATTGAGGAATCTGAGGGCTATAGGACATCATATTGGAATTGATCCTTCACAGATAGATTTTAAGAGAACAGAAGCTCAGTATCAGGAAAGGTGCCGAGGCATGGGCTATGGCACAAAAATGACAGTTAAACGTCATCACTTCGGCAGATGGCTGCCTAATTTTTGGCAGACAGTCACACTTTTTTTTTTAATTTATTTCATGACCCTGGATACAAGAGACAGTCACACAGTGAGATAGGGTTGCCGATGGTTGCGTTAGAATAATACCATAATATTACTCAGTGTCATTAGGTTTCCTTAGGCTCGGTTTTATAAAGATCCGTTAGACCTTATGTCGGTTTGTTATGTCAAAAAATGTACTGAGTTACTGCAGGGGAAAACCTCCGGGACGACCACGCGTGTGGTTTGGAACACAGAGTTTGCGCTCCAGTGAGATTGGTTGAGCGGTTTCAACCGAATCTGAGGTGTGAGTGGAATCGAGCTACTGGGAGTGATCTGACATTTTGTCTAACGGATCTTTTTAAAACCCGGTCTTATTGAGGCAGTTTTAGAAAATCCGCCAACCAAACATTGGTAACTCAATACTTTACTTACCAAAATAAGGTCTTAACGGACTTTTAATAAAACGGAGCCTAAAAAGTTAACGAAGGAACTCCATCTGTCACAACTATTTATCTCGGAAGCTCCTTAGGGAACTTACCCATACTACGTGCGATCCTTCACACCTCAGATTCGGTATAACCGCACAACCAATCTCACTGGAGCGTAAACTCTTAGAGTATTCCAGTGATTCAAACCACACGCGTGGTCATGCCGGAGGTTTTCCCCTGGATTTTCCCCAGGCTACTCTCCAACCGCGCACTCCTATCGCTTTATTGGGCCCGGCCTGTAAAGCCACAGTCAGGTTCAAAAAAAAAAACTACGTGCGGTCCTCAAAGTACTAGGCTAAAAACCATAATTTATATAAATCACTACGTGAAAACTATGAGGGGGGTCTTGGCGTATTCCATACTGAATTATAACTATTAAAAATTGTCCCTATATTTTCCCTTATGCCTTAGGGCAAGATGGCAACATTTGTTATTGTTATTTATTTTTAATAGAAGAGATATATAAGGAAATACATGAGGATTTTTTTATAAAAATTGTCAGGAATACGCTGGTAAATGGTCACCGGTAATCGTGTGGAAAATCTCACTTCCTAGCCAGATGGTCTACTACGAACTTCGTATCGTGCCGTCCCTTTCACCCATATAGTGTATAACACGAGTGAAAGGGATGGCACGATACGATACGATGATGAAGGTGGTTCGTAGTAGCCCCTCAGGACACGTAAAATTTTGTACTCGCCACGGACGCAATAAAAAAAACCTCAGATCGTGAATACTTCACTCTCCTTGGGCTCGGGCGTCAAATACTTGTGATCGGAGACGTTTTATTTTTACTGTATAGTATTTTGTAAGTATAGTAAAACCAACGCGTTACTTTTATTCGTGTTCCAGAGATATTGAAGGTCTCGCAGCGGTGTGTAAATATGAATATAAGTGAATATGTAAAATAATAGGCGAATCTCCCTTTGAATGCCAAGAATCCCTAAAGGTTTCTCGTGTCGAGCCTACGGCGCCAATAATGACTGTTATGAAATACGTTGTCAAAGACAGCTTGGTAAATATCTTATGGAAAATTAGTTCGCTTTTAAGGGTCGGTTGCAGTTGCACCAACATACGATCACAGGCCTGTCATCGTCAAATATAGGGCCGGCAGCTGTCATCCCATAGAAACTTGTCAAACTTTCCGTACAGATTTTAACGAACACCGCTTACGATTACAGACGGTTTGGTGCAACCCACCCTAAGGCTCGGTTTTATAAAGATCCGTTAGACCTTGTCGGTTTGTTATGTCAAAAAATGTACTGAGTTACTGAAATTTGATCTGACATTTGGTCTAACGGATCTTTATAAAACCCGGCCTTAGCGTCTCTTGCCGTACATGAAGAATGGCGTTCAAAGGCTTAAACTTAACCCTCTTCCAGGCATAGTACGATTCATCGATCACATACGTGTCAATAGAACTTTAATTTTAGTGCCGGGGTTTAAGGTATAATAAACGGATCACTCGTCTTTAAGGTCGAGTATCGCTCGACATGTTTCGGACCGATACGTGGCCCTTAATCAGCAGTAGCCGATCGAACCGGATGAGGGACCGTTTATTATATTTCAATATGTCTGAAACTCACGGGAGTTTTATATTTAAAACTGCAAATTAGACTGCATTAGTTTTCAAATAAATCACCAAAACGTAAAGAACCAGTTTTACCCCCTTATTCATAAACGTCTATCAAACCTGTATTAGTTAACTAGCCGCTAAAGTTCGTTTGTCCTTATTTGTCACTTTGACATTTACGTTTGTGAGACAGGGAGAAAGAACATTTTAGTTAGCAGAGGTTTGTTAAGTTTTATGAATAAGGGAGTTAATATATATTGTGTTCTCTGGAAAACCCAGATTGGTGCGGCCTGGAAAAGAGTTAAGACTTTCAAAGACTGTATCAGATAGGAAAAGGATAAATAAATACGATTATTTTAATTAATTTTTTTTATTTTATTAGTGCAATAAGGCGTGAGATACGCTCCGTACCTCTGAATAAAATGCATTAATAACTTAAACTAAAAACATACTGAACTCGAATAACCTAAAATAAGAATTAGTGAAATTGAGACAAAGTTTGGTAATGTGATGAGATAAAACAAACACTTTCATAAGTCTAGAGTTGTAAAAGGCAAGGGCTATTTAAATATTACTAGGGTCGCTAGTAATATTTCGGCTTCGCACGGGTGCACTATTTAATGGATGTTATTATACTTATAAACCTTCCTCTTCAATCACAAAACCGCATCAAAATCCGTTGCGTAGTTTTAAAGATTTAAGCATACATAGGGAATAGGGATATAGACAGAGAAAGCGATTTTGTTTTATACTATGTAGTGATGAACAAAATGCAAAAATGCGCCATTCTAAAGAAACGGAAAGCAGGGGTTGTATCGGGGACACAATAGTAAATGATGACCTTAACGACGCATATATCCACACCATCGGTTCAACGCCAACGACGTATATATCCGTCACAGCGAGCCGAGCAGTACGATACCAACCAAACGTTCATGCAGTGCCACTGACTCGCGCCAGTTATTGTGCACCATCTTGTATGTATGTACGTAAATACTTTATTGTACACAAAATACAGACAAATTCTGTTACATTAGTACAAAGGCGAACTTATCCCTTTAAGGGATCTCTTCCAGTTAACCTTTGAACAATTGAGTAAGAGAGGTAGGGCACAGCAAAATGTCATCTTGCTCGAATTTGGAGCAACCCAACTGGGGAAGTACCTCCACCTTGCAGAAGACCACAGCCATAATAACATTATATACTATACAAGTATGTAGTGTTGTGTTCCTGCAGGTGAGCAAGGTTGCCAGAGCTCCCGAGGATGCACTGTGTTGAGAGCGAGGGACCTCAATTTGTCCCTTCTGCTGTCAACAGTCAATTCTCAAATTTCATACAGGGTCGGCAACGCGTACCTGACTCCTTTGGAGTTGCGGGCGTCTATAGGCTGCAGTGGCCGCTTACCATCAGATGGACCGTACGCTAGTTTGCCACCGGCGTTGTTTAAAAAAAAAATGAGAGGAGAATAGGAACCAGAAGTTAGACAAACTAACACGTGTACAATCAACAATCATGCAACAATCTGGCTTAACGTTTTGTTTCAAGTGGTGGCATATTTTGTTCTAATTAGGGTAAGCAGTATAATTATTGGCCCCTTAAGGTGAACATTGACTTCGAACATTTTTAGATTCAAAACAAAGTTCAAAGTCATTAAACATTTACTGTCAAATTGTTGCTTATGAACCTGAGAAATCGAACAAGTTACAACCTTAATACGTATAGGCATTTTACAACTCTAAACATCAAGTAGCAACTGTAAAATAAGACCAGCATATTTTTTTATATCTCATATAAAAATATTAATACAGCAAGGCATTATAGATGTTTCTAGCGTTCTGAATTATTACCACATGAATTAAGCTATCAAAATACTCAGTTTTATAAAGGTTCGTTAGACCTTAATTGTCAGTAAGTTATGTCGAAAAATGAGTTATAGTAAACCGAAACTAAGGCCAAATTCTGTCAAATGAACGCAAGCAAGAATCTACTTTATAGTCAGAGCTCGTTTGACAGAATTTTGATCTTAAAAGTTTTGTCCGAAGTATACTAAACTTTTGATCTGACATTTGCTAACGGATCTTTACAAAACTCGTTCTAAGACACCTACAAAACGCATAGAGAACAATTATCTGTTTGTTATACAAAACATGGTATTTACGCATATACCCGTTAACATCAGGTGTTTTCGAAAAGCCCACATAATTTTCTATGGCTCATTACTACAAATTGTTGGAATCTTACCCCCATATTCATAAACGCCTGTCAAACCTATATTAGTTAACTAGCCGCTAAAATTCGTTTGTCCTTATCTGTCACTTTGACATTGACGTTTATGAGAATGGGACAAAGAACTTTTTAGTTAGCAGAGGTTTGTTAAGTTTTATGAATAAGGGGGTTAGAGTCGGTTGCACCAACATTTGGTGCAACCCACCCTTAGTCAACAGCGCCGGAAGAAATTACAGAATCCCCGTAGACATAGACCCCCCCAGTGAATCAGTTAATTAATGGTGGTTGAAAATTGTCAGAAGTGGGATCGAGTGCTCCATAAATATCAGAAGCGGGATGAATACTGCAGGAGATTTGGCTCAGGGGGGTACTATCATGCGAACGGGAGGGGGCGCTTTTGTATAGAAGAACCTAGCCCACTTCAGTAGGGTAAATGCCCCTTTTTCCTACCCCTGTATCAGGATTACTGGATGGCATCAGCGGGTGATCTCACGTCGTCTATTTTGAGGATCATCTTCACCAGTTGGGTGGCGAGCGCGATCTGCTGCTTCTTAGAGTGAAGGGACTCGATAACATTCATCGATTTCATGTCGTTTGAGCCTGGGGGAGAAAAGGTAATGGTAAAGATAATACTGTAAGGCTCGGTTTTATAAAGATCCGTTATACCTTATGTCGGTTTGTTATGTCATAAAATGTACTGAGTTACTGAAATTTGATCTGACATTTGGTATAAGGGATCTTTATAAAACCCGGCCTGACTTTCCGAAAAGAAAAAAGAGTTTTCCAGACCAAAGACAAGTAAATTATACAGGGTGTAACAAAACTAGTGAGGATCCGTTTAAGGGCATATTCGGTATCGTGTTCTGATTAGGAAAAAGTAAAAGAATTTTTTTTTGACGCAATAAATGTTTGACCTTTGTATGGACAGTTGGCTGACTTGGCCGACCTGCCCCAAAGAAAAAAAATTTTTTTTGCGTCAAAAATTTTTTCTTCTAATTTTTCCTAATCAGAACACGATACCGAATATGCCCTTAAACGGATCCTCACTAGTTTTGTTACACCCTGTATAGATGGCCAATATCTATACGTCGTGGAGTGCCTTTGAAATAATGAGCCTGTTGTAGCTAGTTTCACTATGCAGGCCCTGCGGGGTTAGCACAACTGCCGCTGCGACGCGACGCGAGTAGAGAAAAATCTACGCTCCTCTTTCTATTCCGCACAGTTTGAGCGAGACAGGAATCGCTGAGTCGCGCGAGATACGACTTGGCAGCAAGTTGTGCTAGCCTACCTGTACCATTAATTTCGTTTAGACACTTACACCTCTACTTAACACAATAGCGCCATCCATCAAAGAAAAGAAAGAAAGGCAAGATCATTGACCTAGATATGTTTATACCTAATGTAATTAAATTTACCATAATTAAATAAAATGTAATAAATAATAATATGACCTGTAAAATGTATTTTTACCAATAAAGACTGTATTCTGTATTCATGAGTACAACAAGAAATATCTTAATAGATGGCGCCAACGTGTTAAGCTGAGGTCTATGTGTCATACGAAATGATTGATACAGCGACACTAGCTACAATTTTGCTCCCTTGAGACACAATCTACTATTTCTATTCTGTTCTATTCTATTCTAATACCATACGAACCTTTGCCCATGCAGTCTATGCCCAGGTTGGAATTCTTCTCTGAGACCTGGCGAGCTTTCACTTCAGATAGCGCGTCGATCGGCGACAAGCCGCTGTGGATTAAAAATACAACATTATTTTATTTATCGTATGGCAATTATTTCGAACCGTGAGATCTTCGAGAAGACAGTACGGTTGCCAGTTTTTGTTGCACTTTTAGCACCACCCAGGGGTCACGTGTAGGGTAGCGGTGGGTACTCCCTACGGACGTGGTGCAACTTCGACCCCCCTTGTTAAGTGAGCGGGCAACTTGACTGTTAGAAATTTTCAAGCCGCCCGGAGGCCTCTAACTCGGCTTAACGACTGCTATCATAGACAGCAGCCGGGATCAACGGCTTAACGTGCCTTCCAAAGCACGGGAGCGCTCAGATGATAACCACTCAAAGCGGTCACCCATCCAAGAACTGACCTGGCCCGACGTTGCTTAACCTCGCATATCGCACGCGGTACGCGGGCGCCGCTGGGCCACGAGCGCTCCGACATACAACATTAAGGCAAAGCCATTCCAGTGCAAATGACATCCTCTAACACGCGTGAGTTTGCAATTAGCCATCCCGCTCTCTACGGAAGCTCGGCGCGTAATTTCATAAATATTTAGTACATTTTTATTGATTGTTGGAACACTGAATCACTTATGAAAAATCTATCAGGTTATTTCCTTAGAACAATAAAAAAGCTATCGTTTTTGTAAAAAAAACGTATCAATGTCGTTGATAATTACAAGATCTGCAGCATTAAAGTTTATTTTTACTATGATATTTAGGATTTTTTGACAGAGTTACCAAGGCATTTTTCAATATTTTGTTCAGTTATTTCTTTAGTTTGTTTCTTTGTCAGTCCACTGTAATTTTTGTGTAGTGTAATTCTACATTATTTCTTCACACTGGAAGCTCAAACTTCGGTATTTTGTCAGATTTGTGAATGGGCCTTGCCTTAAAATAAAATGAAAAAGATGTACAGTACGATAACTTTGGAGTTTGAATCTTATTCCATTGCATATTCTACTTTAACGCTAATGTAATAGTGTCTCTATTGGAATATAGGATTTTTAGACAGTGACATTGTAATGTAAGTCGATGTTTTGGTCAATTTTTTTTTACAAACTAATGAAGTTTTTTTTTGGAACGCATCTGTGAACAATCTAAAAGTATACGTACACCTGAGGGCCTAGTCCGAACTTCGTATCATGCCGTCCCGCTCACTCATACAGCGTATAACACGAGAGTGAGTGAAGTTTCTGGTATAGTTTGTACAAAATTTTGTAAAACGAAAAAACGACAGAGCTTTTGACTATAAGGTAGATTCTTGCTTGCGTTAATTTGACGATTTCAAGCGTCGCCGCGGCACGAGTACTGATCGAAGGAGATGCCCTCCGCTTGACTTTTTTTTGTCCAAATTTGAATTTTTTTTTTCTTTATTGATCAAAAACAAAAATGAACATTTTTACTTAATTTAATACCCATCGTAGGCAAAACCTTGGGGAGGTTTGTATGCCGATGGGGAGTTCTCGTTTTACAGTACTTACTTAAGAGTATTGTGCAGCAGAATTTTTCTATACAAAAAACATCGAACGATGCGGGCGCAAGACCCCGACGGGTGAAACAGAGAATATTCCGAAATACCTATTCTCGCCCCGCACAATAGGCTCACAATAGTCTTAAAAAACTAACTACTATAGGTACACTGTGTTACAATTATTATTACAGAATGAAGCTGAAGTCTCTAGTCGGTAGGTGCATTTTAATTAGTCTTTTGACTTTTTTTCCGCTAACATATACATATCGTACATCTTCGGGTAATTCATTTATTATTTTAGAAAGTTGCATGTATTCTAGCACCATATATATTTTTGAATTTAGGTATAAGAAATAGTTTATGGTGGGGTAACTTTCTCAGACACAAGAATAATTTTTCGTTTTTGTTGGCAATTTTTTTTTTTTGCACACAACCGCTCGTCGCCAATCTAACAGTGCGCACAGACCTGTTCTCGGCGAGCGCGAGCGGCACGGCCTCGAGCGCGTCCGCGAACCCGCGGCGCGAGTACTGGTCGAAGGAGATGCCCTCCGCTTGACTTTTTTTGTCCAAATTTGAATTTCTTTTACAAAAAATTTTTCTTTTTTGTTCGCAATTTTTTTTTAAATGAAGGAAAAATTTAAAATAAATGAAAAAAAATATATAGAAAAAAAATTTTTTTTGTTTTTTTTTTTGCACACATCCGCTCGTCACCAATCTAAAAGCGCGCGCACACCTGTTCTCGGCGAGCGCGAGCGGCACGGCCTCGAGCGCGTCCGCGAACCCGCGGAACGAGTACTGGTCGAGCGACGAGATGCCCTCCGCCGCGCGCGCCACGGCCAGCGAGCAGGACACCTCCGCCGCGCCGCCGCCGTACACCACGCGCGAGTCCTGCAACACACACACCTTCGTTTAGACCATAGTAGATTGTGTCTCAAGGGAGCAAAATGATATATTTACGGCGTGGGCGGTATATTGAATTCTGCGTGAAGCGAAAGATACAATACTTCTCGCTACGCTCAGGATTCTATTGTAGAATCTTGAGCGTAGAGAGGGATTCAAGTGTTCACGCCCAAGACGGAAATAATTTTGCTACCGTGTGACACATACTGCTTTTCACACCGTCTATGAGGCCCGCTGCTAAAAACATGAAATATCTTACAAATGATTTTACTACAGTGTCACATACTGCTTTTCACACCTTCTATGAGGAAAAGAGTCATTGTTGCCCTCAAATGAGGGAAGAAAAGTACAACTTTGATCCCTCATTTGAGGGCAACAATAACTCTTTTCTGAATAGCAGGTGTGAAAAAACATTTGACGACCAACATTTGATATTTTTTTTGACGACCGTTTTAGCCTAGTTGGTCATCACATCACGCAAAAACGGCAGAAAGGATTATGATGAAACTTGATGTAAAACGAGTTTATAGCCTGGATTAACGTATAGGATACTTTTTATCCCGTAAATTATACCTCGAACAGATGAAATAGGTAGTGGAAGTTTACGCGGACGAAGTCGCGGGCAAATGATAATAAATAAATAAATCCGACCGCTTTAGCCTAGTTGGTAGTGACCCTGCCTTCGAAGCTGGAGGTCCCGGGTTCGAATCCCGGTCAGGGCATGTATTTGTGTGATGAACACGAATATTTATTCCTGAGTCTTGGATGTTTTCTATGTATTTAAATATATATTTATCTATATAAGTATGTATATCGTCACTTGGTACCCATAGTACAAGCTTTGCTTAGTTTGGGACTAGGTTGATTTGTGTAACATTGTCCAAAAAATATTTATTTATTTAGGGTCAGTTGCACCGACATAGGATCACAGGTCGCAGGCAGCTGTCATCCCATAGAAACTTGTCAAACTTTCCATATAATCAGATTTTGACGAACACCGCTTACGATTACAGACGGTTTAGTGCAACCCATCCTAAATCGACCTTTATACATACAAGTTGTTTGGCGCGAGTGCTTCTATTGAGCACACAGCTAAGAAATATTGAACCACGAAGCGAGTGATTTAAAAGCACAATCCGAAGTAGAGCGAGGCTTTCAAGCCACCATACTTTTATGCGGGTTTTTGTGAGATGGGCGTATAAAGTTCCCCTACTTTTGAAGACGCTCTACGTATTAAGGGTCCTTATCAGTTAAAAAACGCTCATCTATTTACGCCATTTTCTGTTAAAATTGACACGCATCTTGATATTTTCAACATTACTATCTAGAACAGGGCTATTGCGACCTTATGTCATAAACTTCAAATGTATTTTTTAGACACTTCATTAAGAAATATCGTTTCAAACATTCATCGTTCCAAAGCGACCATTTTCAAGCTAAAAACTTGTTTTTTTCGCTTAAATTTTACTACACACAATAAAATAAATAAATGGCTATGTTACTATCTAAAACTTTAATAAAATTATCGTAGCCTTTAATAATTTTATTGGTTTTATCAATACTTTTGTGATAATTTGAAATCAAAACTTATAAGGCCTCTTATGCGGGTTTTCGTTTTTATTTGATGGGTGTATAATGTAGTGTGGGGTCTCCAACCTGCACGAGGCTGCGCACGATGCAGAGCGCGTCGTGGACGGAGCGCTTGGCCTCCTCCACGATCATGCGGTTCCCGCCGCGCACGAGGACGGTCACCGCGCGCGAGTTGCTGCACTCCTCGATCACCAGCATCTCCTCCTTCGACGTGCCGAACGCTGCGACAAAAACACAGAAATCAAAATCAAACATTTATGTTCAGTTGCACCAACATACGATATCATTGCTTTTGAGAGAGTATATCTACATGTATGTAAGTGTCTACGTATAATTCATAATGTTCCCGGAAGCTCACTACAAAAAAAAGAAGAAGTATTAACTCTAAAACTGTAAATTTAAATTAAAATCGTCATATTACTTGACACGAAATTTACTGGCCATAATTGGACAACTTATTAATAATTTTACTTTTCAAAAAATTCTTTATTGTAAAGAGTCATCGTGCGGGGAATGAAACTGTTTCTGGTATAGTTTTTTCGGAGGATGGGTGGCGCGAACATATGAAGATCACGAAATTAAGATTAATTTAATATTGTTAGATATGTATACAGTCTGTTATAGACTTTATCCTCCCACTCGATCCTTAGTATCTCCTCTGAGCTTCCTGGAAACCATCGCAAAGCCCTAACGGTTGAGGCATACCTATGTGTACTAAACCCCACACATCACAAAATTGTATTATTACTTTAAAAAAAAAACATGGATACAAAATATGAGGAATAATAATAAATAAATAAATAAAAATGATTTATTCGTAAGCTTAAAAACTTTACAATATTCGGGCTGGTAACTCTTTTTAAGCAATCAAGATGCCTGTGTCAAGAGTCCCCGCTCTTCCTCAGAGTTTAACCAATGTACAATATTAGCATAGGTGGGATATTGAGATACTTAAGTTAATAGAGGAGGAGGAGAGAGAGTATATAGTTTAGTATAATTCAGGATGTAGGGACTACTAGTCCTACAATGTTTCAGCTCTCACCTTCTCCTGCTGACAAATAATTAAGAACAAAAGTTTTTTAAGGAATGATGGTCTATACTAATACTTATCTCAAAAAAAGACGAATCCGCCTCTGGTCCTCCCACCCAGTAGGCTGCTAATAAACTCTCGGATCATAGTATGACAATACTACTTACACAGCTCTCGCACTAAGCCACAGTTTCCAAGCTTGTCCGGAGTGAGCTCTTCAAAGCGAGGCACTATCCGGCCTCCGGTAGCTATGGCGATGAGCTCCATCTCCGGTCCGCCCACCCAGCGGACTGCCGGCAGTCCCTCGGAGAGGAGGAGGTGGTTCGCTTCATCGTCGAAGCCCCATTGGCAGATGGCCAGGGTAGCTCCAGTGTCCTGGGAAATAAAACTCATTTTACAATCGATTTTCACTCAGAGGGCCTACTCCGAACTTCGTATCGTGCCGTCCCTTTCACTCATATAGTGTATAACACGAGTGAAAGGGACGGCACGATACGAAGTTCGGACTAGGCTCTTAGGATACAATGATCACAGGTTTCTGGGAAAATTTCGTTTCTGGTATAGTTCGTACAAAATTCTGTCCAACGAACGGGAGCAAAAACGACTAAGAGCTCTGACTACAAGGTAGATTTTTGCTTGCGTTAATTGGACAGAATTTAACCTTATAGTTTCGGACATACTATACAGGCTTTTTCTCAAACATGCAATGAAATATTGACGTTATGTTCGTTGTAACATAAATAACTGCGAGGTATCATGTTTCGGGTGCGATGCAACGAGCGGCCCATAATGGAATTTCATACAACATTGAAGAACGCGCCGGCGCGCCCGAAAACAAAACACGGCGCCGGCCGCCCGCGTTTTTATTACTGAGTTCTCAGAATTTCATTTAGTTTTATTATAATTTTCAAAATTCTTTACAATTTTTGAGAAAAGCACTATACAAGCCTCGGCGCGAACGTAGGGATTGTCGTAGGGCAATCCCTATTTTATTACTATTTATTGCAAACTACTTTTTGGGGTTAATCGCCTAATTGCTGAGAGCTTTCCAAGCTACATGCTACATGCTGTCTATCTTTTGCAGTTTAAATACACATTAAATATACATTGGCCATTTTCTGTATATTCTATGTCATCAGATCAGCATGATTTTGTCAGTAAAAAGTAGGGTTATGTCACGTTACCTTAACACGGCGCACCATCTCCAAGAACTTGTCGTGTTCGTAGGCGCGTAGTTCGCGATATTGTTCGGCGGAACCCACTTGGAGCTTGTGCTTGGTCTTCGGCTTGGGGGGCTCGAACGGGCAGGTGAGGATAGCGAGCTTCGCGTTCTGGATAACACAAATCAACACGTTGAAAACGCCGGTTGACAACCAAGACGCTATTTGACTATAGCCTCGTGGCGTCCGTTTGATAAACCAAAATAAGCATGGCGGCTCCAGCCCAGCACTTTTTTCAACTAACCTTCAATTACTGCCCACGCGCCTTTCAGAAGGCCATATTAATAAACTCTGTAAATCTAGTAATTGAGGCCCAGTGGCCTTTGTAAAGATCAAAAGGTAGACAAATAATTGAATTTAAAAACACATGCTAATATAATCATAATTATACCCTGAAAGTTTCACTTCAAACATACACAAATTCACAAATACAAATTTCAACTCAAAATCTTGGGCGGATATGAATGTAACTATTATGTCCTATAAGAAGGACAGTCGGGTCATAGTTAAAGAGGAGCCAAAAAATCTTTGGGCGCCACGAGGATAGAAATGTCGTGACGTCACTTTTCGCATTTCCCTACAAAACTCAACTAAGTAAACTAACAAAGCGTTTTTTTTATTTCGTAAAATGTTACTATGTAAACATGTGTAGATATGTAGAATATATTTATTGATTCATATTTAATTATTTATTTATTTATACTTTATTGCACAAGAAATACAATGTACAAATGGCGGACTTAATTCCAAATGGCATTTTCCACCAGTCAACCACCGGGCTAAACAGAAACACTTAAAAGCGGTGCAGGAAAATGTAGAGACGACGAGAGTGCAAAACAGACTTATAAAATTAAAATATACACATAATTACATATGATCTACTTATATCATCATCATCATCCTAGCGTTATCCCGGTACAGTTGCATACTAAAGGATGCCCGGGGTCCGCTACCTAATCCCAAGAGTTAGCGTAGGCACTAGTTTTTACGGAAGCGCCTGCCATCTGACCTTCCAACCCGAGGGAAAACCAGACCTTATTGGAATTAGGTTTTGTCATTAAATACAGACAAATATAAACTAATAATACATAAAGAAAGAAAGATATTTATTCGGATAAGACAAGTATCTATGTAATACACCTTAAAAGCTACCAAACAGATGTGCTACCGAAAAGGTCTTCATATGATGGAAGCTATTTTTTTTAATGTTATAAGGGGCAAACGAGCAGACGGATTGCCTGATGGTAAGCAATTACCGCTATCTAAACTCTTCTTTCAACAGATGTTTACGAAGTATTCGCTTGAAAGATAATATATAGGCATGATTAGAATGTGGCCGTTCATTAAGCCTTTAACCTCTATCATCAGATATATGAGACAAAATGACAGTGTAAATGACACCTTGATTTATCTTCACAGATTTGAAAATTGAGAGTTGAGTTGAAATTTGACATACCTACAGCAACTCAAGAGGTTGTTGGAAACCATTGAAAACAGAAGAGGAAAGATGTTTAACGACACGACAATTACATAAAAAATAATATTATAAACGTGAAAGTTTGTGCGGATGGATGTACGTTCCGCTTAATCTCAAAAACTACTGAACGGATCTCTATGAAACTTTCCAGTATTGTAGCTTAGACACCAGAATAGGGCATAGGCTACCTTTTATCCGCGGGTAACATCGCAGGGCGCTGCTAGTAAAAAATATTGTGGAAGGGAAAGTTTAAGAAGGCGGAAGAGAGGGAGACCAAGAAATTACCTGTAAAGGCATATTAAGCCGTCCTCTCCCGGCGAAAAAAATAAACTATAGCATTCTTTTGTTATGATCCCGGGGATCCCCGGGACCGGTAGACGAGTGGTTGGAAAAAGTAAATGCCGTGTCGTATCAGGCAGTCAACGTAAGGATCAAGTAAGAGATACAAGGAAATTGCTCCACCAACAAGAGCCTAGCTCTTAAATTAATGATGATAATGATGACAGCAATTCAACATATTTTTAAGAATAATAATTGCATTACTAATTGGCGCTAAATAATTTCAAATGATGTTTTAATGGAAGATTCTGTTTTTTTATGTTATAGGGGGCAAACGAGCAGGCGGATCGCCTGATGGTAAGCAATTACCGATTCTAAAATGCTTGTTGCCATGTATATTAAATTTGAGGTTCAACAGTTAAAGTGTTATAGTTGTTACAATAGTGATGTTGACACCAAATAAGAAAATCAGTAACTACAAATTTTCTTGAAAAAGGATCAAATTCTCAACCAAATAGCGACAAAAGTAACTCAAAAGAATAAATAATTATATCATTATAAGTCTTCAAAATTTTAAGCGGGAGCATGTTCTGTCCCTTTTTCGCAAAACGCACCTCTGTATTGAACGATCTTCAATTTATCATGGCGCTTTAGGTCAGTGACGTCACTGATTTGTAGCGCTTTCTCACTCTAATTAAAAACATTCAAACAGTTCTAGTTTCGTTATTTTTTGAGATATATTAATGGGACATGTCTTTTTTCTTTTGGATAATATTTTGAATACTAATATTGTATAATTACTATGGAAACCAACCTTAAGAACTTTGGGCATCTGCGGGTGGCTCATGGTCTTGTCAATGACTACTCCCTTGACCAGGATCGAGTCCTCCATGCGGCCTCCAACCTTGCCCTCGACCTTGATCAGCTCGAAGTTCACGTCGCGCTTCTCCAAGTCCGCCACAGACAGCACCGCCTGGGGACAACGTTGGGATATCACTACATAGTATAACCTCCTGACACCTGGCGTCCTTTACAAAGTGCTAAATAAACCTTACAGTAAAGTCCGAATATTTTTGAACTTCTTATTTGGCCAACAGACGGCCGACCTTTTGGTAGCATCAATTCCCGAGTGTTTGTTTTTTCCTAAAGTCCTTTATAAAAGACAAAAAATACCTAAACAAAAAAATGCTCAATGTCTTTGTCAAGTAATATTAAAAATGATTTGTTTTAGTGAAAACTCGAGAAAACCTTAGTGTATATTTTATTTAACAGAAAAGGTCTCGGACTTTACAACAAAAACAGTTTAATGCTTTGCAAAGTACATTCGGCCGTAGTGGCAAGTGATTTCAGTAAATGCTCAGGGGTCAGGAGGATAAAACAAAGTCGCTTTCTCTGTCCCTATATCCCTATGTATGCTTAAATCTTTAAAACTACGCAACGGATTTAGATGCAGTTTTTTTTAAAAGATAGAGTGATTGAAGAGGAAGGTTTATATGTATAATAACATCCATCCATTAAATAGTGCACCCGTGCGAAGCCGGGGCGGGTCGCTAGTTTATAATATTGAAAACTTTATCGGCACATGGGATTTAAACACAAGACCTCTGAAGAGACGTTTATGAAGTTGTAGTAACTTCGCGATAGATGTCGCTACGAGCCGCCCTAAGGCGTTATTAGAAGAGTGTAATGATTGAAAGTTACGTCACTACATGGGATACCCACGGTAGCTCAGTTGTATGAGCAATGGGCGGATTGTAGAGGTTCAAATCCCACCTGTGGTGATACATTTTTCATGATTCAGTTTCCATTTTTGGTTTGTATAGTAGAATAAGTGTTCTCATTTTGAAAATGAGAACACTAAAATGGCAATGGGCAGGCCACATATGCCGAATGGAGAACAGGTGGACGAAGCGTTTGGTGAAATGGTACCCGTACGAAGGGAACAGAGGTAGAGGACACCCGAGGAAGAGATGGAGGGATGTCTTCACTGAAATAACGGGTATCGATTGGATGCGTAAGGCTCGTGACAGAGCACTGTGGAAGAACTTGGGGGAGGCCTACGCCACGGAGGCGACTACTATTACCTGATTAAAGTGAAAAACTGATTAAGTATAATATTAGGTAACTGAACTAAATGTAATGGTAGAAATAAAGGCTATTTTTATTATTTTATTTTTATAGTAGAATAAACATTATTTCAATTTACAGATAGGATATTATTCAGAGTTTAGCTATATTAATAGCCTTTACTCATACATTACGGAGATTATTGCTGATAAGTGTAAAAATTAGCGAATTGCTATTATTCAAACTTTATTCAGCATGCTGTGTTACTTGGGCTATTCTCTGTTGCTCGTTACCGTGGTTACGTCTCCTGAGTCACTCTTTAAAACTATGATTTTATAGTTTAAATGTACCAAACATGACTTTTAGCGATGACCATCAATCCGTTAGGACATGGGTCATCTCTTGAGAACCATAGTTGAAGTCCATATTATAAACATTTTTGTAAGAAACTCGGCTATTATTGTCTCCTCGCTGACGGGACAAAATAACAACAAGAAAAACGATTTGAGACGGGATATTTACCATGTATATTTGTATTTGTGAGTTCCCGGTATTTCGGCACTGTCGCAAGCGCCATTATCAAGGATTAACTGACGCGCTGCGAGTTTTAGTTATAGTCTATACCCACACACCATAGCGATCTACCCTCTTCCTGGTTCGCTTTTTTCGCACAGTGTCACCGTCACTACCACCGTCCGCCTTGTCAGTTGAAACTCGATTACGGTCACGACACACTACACTCACAGTATCAATACGCGAGTTCTTTCCGGAAACAGTCTCTTTTCGATTTGAGAACTTTCGGATCACTGGACGCCAGACACAAATCAAATCAAAATCAAATCGTAATTCTAATGTAATTGACCATGAGAGCTTGAAATCTTATACAACAAGAAAAAGTCGAGAGAATGAGAGTTTTCACACCTGCTATTCAGAAAAGAGTTATTGTTGCCCTCGAATGAGGGATCAAAGTTGTAGTTTTCTTCCCTCATTTGAGGGCAACAATGACTCTTTTCCTCATAGAAGGTGTGAAAAGCAGTATGTGATATTATGTATTAAAATCATTTGTAAGATATTTCATGTTTTTAGCAGCGGGTCTCATAGACGGTGTGAAAAGCAGTATGTGTCACACGGTAGCAAAATTATTTCCGTCTTGGGCGTAAACACTTGAATCCCTCGCTACGCTCAAGATTCTATTGTAGAATCTTTCGCTTCACTCAGAATTCAAGATACCGCCCTCGCCGTAAATATATCATTTTGCTCCCTTGAGACACAATCTACTATTGTGTTGTACTCACATCGACGGCAATCTCCGCCATCAGCTTGTGACACTTGACGACCACTTTACTGCCGAGCGTGGTCATGGCGACCTTGATCAGGTTGTCGCGCGTGTCCCTGTTGACGGGGAACGCCTCGCTGACCGCGTCCAGGTGCGCCAGCGCGGCGGCCGCGGCCATCTCGAAGCCGTCCGCGATACGGATCGGGTGGATGCCTTTGTCGAGGAGGTTTGAGGCTTGCTCGAGCAAGGCGCCTGTGGGAGGAAAAATTGAGTTGTACCTTAACAGTTTAAAACAGGGCTCGGAAACCGGTTTCGTCTTCATACTATTAACCGGTTAAAAATATCGGTTATTTGCGTTTTACGATATTATTTCGTACTTTAAATCGTTTATTTCGTAGATGAAGGTTTACAAACACAAATCTTAAAATAAAAATGGAGACATGACAAATACTTTAAGAGATATCTCAAAAATAGTAAAAACCGGTTCCGAGCCCTGGTTTAAAACGCTAATCTATTTAGAAAGAAAATATTTGTGTTAAACACATCGATAATCTTTTACAACTTAATTGCTAAACGACACCCACTCAGCATTTAGACTATTTCCTATCCTAATAATTAATTAATTTCGAAAAACCCCTACACGCTTCCTTTGTACTCATATAATCTCTCGTCATGACAGCGAACTCGCTTAGTTAGGTTACCAACTTACCATTAAGACTTAGGGTGGGTTGCACCAAACCGTCTGTAATCGTAATCGGTGTTCGTTAAAATCCGATTGTATGGTAAGTTTGACAAGTTTCTATGGAATGACAGCTGCCGGCGCCATATTTGACGATGACCGGACTGTGATCGTATGTTGGTGCAACCGACCCTTAGTTGTAAGGCTATGGGGTAGAGACCGAAAGTCAGCGGTCTCGCCGAGTCTCAATCCCTTTGATTACGCAGACATACTTACGTTATTGTACATTTGTTAGAAGTCTGTAAATTGTTTGTGCTGTTGAATAAATTTATTTTTATTTTTTATTTATTTTCTATTGATATACATCTTGACAATTTCTCAAAAGTACAATACAATACAAATACTCTTTATTGCACACCTCAATCAAAGGATACAGTACAGTACAAAAACACAAAGAGTAGAGGCAAACAATAGGCGGTCTTATTGCTAAAGAGCGATTTCTTCCAGACAACATAAGGGTAGCGGAAATGAAATCTAATCATAACGATTCATAGCAGGTGGTGCAGAGTTAATACATATGAAACCTACTAATAATTACAACAATAACAGTAAAGTACTATCTAGAACAGGACTTTTGCTCCTAGTACCACTAGGTCGTCTGGAAGAGATTGCTTGATAGCGTTAAGGCTTGTTGTCTGCCACTGTTAAGTGTAATCTAATTTCTGATGTTCTTTTCACCCGTGTACCAGTCCCTGGCATCCCAGGGATCATAACAAAAGAATGCTACTGTTTATTTTTTTCGCGGGATGCCGGAGATGCCCGGTCTGCTTAATTTATTCCATTTTGTGAGCAATAAGGAATATATGTATTGCATAATTTTTATACATTTTTTGGATTATTATCTACATTTCACTTTGAAAAAACAAGATTTTTACCAGAAAATTAGTCTGTTCTATAAGAATATAGAACGAAGGAAAAATTGAAAAATTTAGGCTGCGAAACAGCCTGCTGCCTGCTGGAAGAGCGACTGGCCGCGAGTGCCGGGAGGTCGCAGATTCGAATCCTGCTCGGTGCCTAAATTTTTCAATTTTTCTTTCACTCTAAATTTGGGTATGGGATGGCGCATCGTAACTGACGATTCTCAATGATTTGAGACGTTAGTACCGTTAATGAAGCATGAGTCTTCTGGTAGATATCGCTGTACGCCTTCCTTAAGGAGTTTGTATAAAAAATATGGTCTATAAGGGTTGTTAAAGGCATTACGTTATACCGAATTATTTGGGGTGAAACCCTATTCCCTAGTTGTGACTGTTACATGCTCCTTGTAAACCTGTTGGATCCAGGTACTCACCAGCAAGAACCACAACTCCAGTGGTCCCGTCCCCGATCTCATCATCCTGGCTCTGCGCCAGCTGCACCATCAGCTTGCCGATCTGGTGCTCCACATCCATCAGTTTCAGGATGGTGGCGCCGTCGTTGGTGACAGTCACCTCGCCGTCGGGGGACACCATCATCTTGTCGAGGCCGCGGGGGCCGAGGGACGTGCGGAGGATGCCGGCGATCTGGCGCGCCGCTGAGATGTGGGACTGGAATCATTAATATAATAAAAAATAAATATAAAAATAGCCTTTATTACTGATTTTTTTTTCTTTTTTACATTAGTACTCTATCTACTACTTAAAAATATACCTTACTTTTTCTCTATACACATCACATATATATTACTATTTTCTATTTCCATCGACAACTTCAGCTGGTCCTCCGACATAGGCCTCTTCCAAGTCCTTCCAGGTGACGCAGTCTCTCTCTTTCCTAAGCCAGTCTACTCCGCGGAGTAGGAAAGAGGAAGGAGAGCCAACGGGGTTGCCCGCTGCTATTGGTGAGATGATATCATCAAAATAGCAGTATCCACATGGCGCAGAAAAGCCGCTTATAGAACCAGGTGGCACCAGATGGCGCAGACCTTTGACCAACAACGGACAACCAAATAATTAATTAAAGAAAAAACTTATAACTGTAACTTTTAAAAGTGAAATAAAAGGGTTATTATTATATATTTCCGTGAAGGAAAACATTCAGAAGAAACCAATCTAATCCCAGCAAGGTCTTGTTGACCCCATCTTCTTAACACATTCACAGTCTTATCTAAATGGTAAACCTTTGTAATAGAGGCTTGCCGTGACCCATACCAGGATCGCAGACTGTGAATGTGTTAACAACTGTGAAAATGCAGCTCTCCTCTACAGGTCGCATTTCTCAATAGATTGTTGTGAAATTTTTGTTGATTCTGATTTTGGTTTTATTTAAAAAGTGATCCCCCATTTAAAAAACCAACCCCCTAACCTAACCCAACTTACAGCTCAAGCAGCTACTAGTACAGTCAAGTTCATTAACAAAAATATCTAAGCAACCTTATGCTCCTAACAAAAAGGTCATATTCACATATTTATGATTTGTCCGTACAGATATTATCGAATCCATAATGAATTGCTTACGAAATAAAAGGTGCCTTAGTGTTCAAATTTGTTCCAAACTAATTACAACTGGAAATTTTGGTTGTAAATAAACATGACAAATAGCTTTTATAAAATTATTATTTAAATTGGGTTTATCATATGCTCTTTGTACATTTTCACAGCAACAGGATACGAGGAACTAAACGTATACATATTTATGACTATTGAAGATAGTAACAATACCCTGTTTGTGTTTATAACTCGTTTTCATTTACCAAAAGTGTACTTCCAATTAAGTTTACATATAATAAATTCGTATTCAACAAACTTTCTCAACTAAATAAGTAATCTTTTTATATCATGTGACTCATTGCTTAAAAACACCTGGTAGCATTATACCTCATAATTCGAGAGTTTTGACTGATTCAAAGTATTTTCTGACTTTTATACATGCCAACTTACACCAACTAAGTAATCCAAGTGAGGATTTAGTCATAAAATCTAGTTTTAACATGATTTTCTCGTTAATTCTATATACGTCGTAAATTAGGTTATAAAAAAAATACTAAATTATTAAGCCATATGTCGAGCAAGGATGATAAAAGGAGAACTATGAAGGGTTATTCTAGTTTCTTAGCAGTAAATTAGAAAATTATTTAACAAAACTTACTCGCAAAGCATCAAGACCGGTAAGCCGTTTTTGTTTATCCTGGTCCCGTAATATGATAAATGGGCGTCCATATTCGTCGAACGCGACGGCTCCGGGAAACAGAGCCATTTTTCGCGTAAATATCACTTCACAATTCTAAGATTGAAACAGATTT
Organism: Epiblema foenella; assembly: GCA_963556455.1. Taxonomy (NCBI): domain Eukaryota; kingdom Metazoa; phylum Arthropoda; class Insecta; order Lepidoptera; family Tortricidae; genus Epiblema; species Epiblema foenella. The sequence goes on along the minus strand of OY747120.1, from coordinate 9,342,857 downwards.
AGATGTGAAACGAATATTTTTGATCCTAAGGCAAAATAATTCTGAAAGAAAACAAATGACATCTGAGTTTGACGTTTATCAGATGTTGCAAGTTTGAAAAATTAAGTCTGTTTGAGAAGTTGGATTAACCGATGATAAATTGTTTAGTCCTATCGATAAAGCGAACATTGTATTCGATCTTAACGGGTTTTGGGCCTAATGCACGAAGCACATAATGGGCCATAATAGCGCAGGACAAGAACATAGCTATGCGGTGGAATCAGATAAAAGCGTATTTCTCCCATTAACGCATATTTTGTAGGTTATGCCATTATGGCCCATTACGTGTTCGGGCGTACCGCGACTGAAAAGGAAATATAGGCGTCTATGTCGCACTTGCGATAGAGATATTCCGCTTCCGGTTTCCGGCAGGCCCTTTTAAAGAGCACACATAAATTACCTATATACTGGGCTGTGGATAAGAGAGCCAATATTATTTTTTCTTTAAAGTATACTTTCTTTACCACCCGGTTTCGATGTCCTTTATGTTATAAGGGTTTTCTTGAACTCATCGAGTCTCTCACAAGTAGCAAATAAAACACATGTTCCAGTTTTCTTTTATAAATACATAGTTAATCGAGAAACATGATTTACAAATTGTAAAATAGCAATAGAAAACAAGTCTTATTCCGAACTTCGTATCGTGCCGTCCCTTTCACTCTCGTGTTATACACTATATGAGTGAAAGGGACGGCACGACACGAAGTTCGGAGTAGCCCCTCAGGGCATTTATTACATGTACCTATTATTTTCGTAATCGCTTCAATTCATAGTTATTAATGTCTCACCACAATTTCACCACTCACACCCTCAACACAATTTAAACCTTATTCAAATAACAAACTTGAATGCGAGACATTATACAGATCCTCGCCTACCTTTCGTAGATTAGAAATACATATTTAATATTAGCATTGCAATCCAGCGAGGTAATGCTGCCAGCATCCTCGGCACCATGCTGCTGGCGCCAATTTTTTTTTTCTATTTTTTAGGCTTATCTAATTTTGATTGTACATTAGAACAATATACTATTCAATTACTAGTTACTTGGGCATTATTTAGAGCCCCTTTTTCTACAATTCACAATATGATTTTCATCACACTACTCTCTATAAGAACTTATAATATCAACGTACGCGTATATACATTTTTATTTATTTATTTTTATACCACGTCGGTGGCAAAGGCTGACATCCCACCTGACGGTAAGTGGTTACCGTCGCCTATAGACGCTTGCAACACCAGAGGCGTTACTTGCGCGTTGCCGACCTGTAAGAAATCTTTTCACGGCTTTTTTGAAGAGTCCCATTCTGTAGCTCATTACGTCGGCTGGAAGCTCATTTCACAACCTAAGTCTTCTTGGTACGCAATGGCTCCAAGGTGTGGGGATGAGCTCACTGCCGATGGCGAGCGGTGCGATGATGAAAGGTGCCCGTGGGCATCACATCAAACAGTTCTTCAGAGCACATTCCGTATACAGGCGGTAGAACACGCACAGGGAGGCAGTCCCTCCCGAGACCAAGTGGTTCAAGGTCGCCTGTGACACTGGGATCGTCGACAATTCTCACTGCACGTCTTTGAACCGAATCACAAGCTAAGTTGGTATTTTGGAGCTCCCGCCCATAAGTGAGAGCACTACTCCATATGAGGCCTAACTTGCGACTTGTAAAGTTGCAGCCTTTGTCGAGGTGTGAAGTACTGCTTCGACCTATTAAGCACTCCATATTTTTGAATACACACCTATACGAGTATAGTATGATTCAATAAGTAGTCAAGTGACAAAAGTATCTCTAGAGTCCGACAACGCTAACTCTGCATTGAAATAATTTGGCAACACTACCTCAAACGTCATATTTCCATACAAATATGACGTATAATGCAGTGTTGCCAAATTATTCCTTGCAGAGTTAGTGTGATCGGACTCCATCTCTGCGTTCTTTCTTTCGACTATGTAATGTCTTATTTTGCCAGAGCATATATGTTTGAGATATTGACTATTCATCTCAATTCTCAAATAACCTCAAATATCTCTTACTTATTTTTTTTAAATCTGGGTGTGGATTTATAGACCAGGCGCAATGAAGCGATGAGTTAGGAGTGCGCGGTTGGAGAGTAGCCTGGAGACAATCCAGAGGAAACCTCCGACAACACTGGAATAAGTATTACTCCGCTCCAGTGCGATTTGCTGATTGGCGGATTTTTAATTTCCCTGTTTAATAATTTATTATTATTTATTTCTTGCCGACATCTTTGTAAATTGTAATTGTGTAATCTTATTGACCTGTAAAAATATTTTTTTATTAATAAAGTATCTGAATCGGAGTCATCGGCATTACACAAAGATTGATTGAGAATTGTTGAGCGGCTTAAACCAAATCTGTGGTGTAAATGGAATCAAGCTACTGAGAAGCGGGAGTTTCGTCGCTGGTTCACTAGACTGAGTACAGTCCAGCAAGGAACTCACATAATGTCTTTTTTAAACTTAGTATTCTAACCTTTTTTACGAGCCAGCGACCTCCCGCCGAGCTCGCTTCGGCCGCTATATATCGAACCTCTCAAATGCCAACGCCTTCCCCTCCTCCTCATATTCCTCTTTGGTTATACAGAACGAGTAGAAATCCGGGTCTCTGAACATCTCTCTGCCTCCCTCCCAAGCGTAAGTCAGTGGGTTCTCAGCCAGTGTGACACTGACATCGAAGTGGTCTAAAGCGAGGGAGCGGACTTCGTTGTAAACTCGGTCTCTGAAACCGGGGAAAAGACAGTTGCCTCCACAAAGCAGTATGTTTGAGAGGAGGCTCTCTTGGTGCTCCTCGGGGCAGGAGTTGATGGAGTGCATGATGGCTTCCGGAATGCCCATTTGGGGGATGCCGACATCTGTAATGATATTGAAGTTTTAATGATATTGCAATAGGCTATGCTATATATGGACAATGAGGGTAGTGTTTGACATTTATGTACAAAGTGAGGTAGATGTAAGGAAGCAGTCTGTCACCTGGATTTCAGCCAGCTCATGTAGCTTAGACCCTAACTGTGAGTATATAATAGGCGAGATGACCAATTTTTTTTTTCACAGCATAGCTAACGAGCACTTAAAGCGCTCCATATCAATGACACGCTGGCGTGACGTCACGCGTGCGTGGCCTAGCACTACCGTTGTATAGAAAAAAAAGGAAATTCGCCGTTTTAGGGTTCCCTACCTCAAAAGGAAAAAAACGGAACCCTTATAGGATCACTTTGTTGTCCGTCTGTCAAGACCCTTTATCTCGGGAACGCGTGGAGGTATCATGCCTATCGTATGGATTGGGCTGTGGAGGGCGCCTTCGATGCGATTTGTGCACTATCATACTAATTACCTCAAATTTTTCCTTATAATCAGTATGATTGGGAACTAAGATACAGTACTTTTGAACGCGGGTGAGACATGGTTGTGTGTTGACCTATACGTGCACATTGTCTATGTGTGCGTCAGCATAGAAGCTATGAGTTCACATTGTCTATGTGTTTGAACTATGGCTAACCCGCCTCTGAAATAAAAGTAATACAGTAGAGGTTGGTATAACTAAGTATTTTCGCATAATCGAACTGTACCTATGACTTATATGTATATTGATTCAGCTATACATATTTACGTACAGGTAAATGAAAACCATATTTACATTTACATCTTTAGTCAATAGTCAAATAATTTATTTGCAGTTATAAGTAAACAAGGTGTTATTAAATTATAGGTACATAGTCGCTGTGTAACTTACGAATTAGGCATGCAAAAATACTTACAAATATTTGTAATTTACGTAACAGATTCACCTTTGTTATGATTGGATAATTAATCAAAATTATGATTCAAATATTCCTCAACTGAATAGAAACATTGCTCAGATAACATTTGAAATACCCGACACTTGAATGCATTTTGAGGCAACTGTTTAAACATATTTGGCAGGTGGTTATATATGACTAAAGGTGTGTGAAATGCGCTTTTTCTATATGCACTTGTTTTTGGACCTGTATAACATACATTGTATTTATAGCGTGATCGTTCATTCATTGCTGCGTCTTTAGTTTTAATGAGAAATAGGAAAAAAAAACTGTTGGATAAGCGGTTCGGTTCTTCAGTTGAGCATTCGGATAAGCGATGTTCCATTGTATATGGATATAATGGCTCCTTGCAATAAGGGTTTACAATTAGGTTTTTAACTTACCTGATGGATGGAAAAGCAGTTCCGGAATAGTGAACCGCTCATTATTGAGCCTCAGTGTCTGCTGCTCCAGCTCTTCGTCAGGCTTCACCACGTCGCGGAGGTAGCCTCGCCGGATGCTCGTGTAGTCGGGGAGCACATAGTCTTTAACTATTGTGTTTGTTGACCCTAGCATCAAGAGAAATTAATAACAATCGAGATTTGTTAGTGATGTATAAGGTCTCGTAACAGGCACGTGTCCAGACTTTTGGTTCAGGGGGGGACAACCACGTGAACTGTGTACCTACTTATTGAAAGAACAGGCAAGCGAATAAATAAACAGACGCTAAAAACGTTTTCGGGGGGGGGGATAAATCCCAACTATTCCCACTCTGGATACGTGCCTGTCTCGTAAGTGTCAAGATAAAAGGTAATAAGGTAGGTACACTAATCATAATAAAATATTGTGAGTTATATCTCTAAGCATCAACATAATAAATAGTAAAACTAATAAATAAATATCTCCAGAGATGTATAAGATCACTCTGAGCGTCAGTCTAAAAATAAAATCAAATGAGAACAGAGTGAAGTCTCTCATCATGTCAATTCCACTGAACACTGTACGGAGTTAGTAGTCCTTGCAAACATGAACAGACTAGACCCCACAAACAGCACCTGTTCACAAGTATGACACATATCTCAGCCATCGCCTCCCTCGACCATATGTCAGGGAAGGTTGCGACCCGATCAACGATGCCACCGTAAGCAAAGCCCTTTAGGCGGGCATGCCATATTCAAGCTGCAGGACATTCATAATTAAAGTAGTATTAGTAAGATAAGGTTTAGATATGAAATACTTACCTTTCTCTTTAGCAATTGCCATGTCCCTCATAAAGTCCTCCGACACAAAACATGAGTCCTCCTTCACTTGATTAATAACATAAGTCTCATCCAACACATTCAACTGCCGATACGATACAATTTCCTTCAAATGATTCGTCAGCACTTTCCCGCCAACATCTATCCTTATTATACCTTCTTTGTACTTCTTTCCTTTTATATATGGAACTATGTATGTAAAACTATAACCAGAGTCCACTATTAGTGTACATTCATTGTTATGTTCTTTTCTATACTTATACTCGGCTAAATCCGTCGCGTTTATCCTTAAAAGAGTCTGACATTCGTATTCTTCAAAGAATATCTCAGTCATTGCTTCTTGTATTGAAGAAAAGTTAAATATAGGCTCAGTTACGATCAATGGTACTTCGTTGAAGTTGACTGGACTGCAGTCCTTGCTGAATATATAGTCCCAGACTGTCTTTTGAATGTCCCAATTTATTAAAAACCCTTTTTGGAACGGTAGAATGTAAAACAGTCCCGACGCGTCCCGGCATTCGTCTATTTGGGATGCTATGAAAGGTCGACGTCTTTCGGACTTCGCTTTCATGATGCAGTTGGGGACAATCTTGGGTTCGAGCGTGGAGAAGCCGACTTTGGCTGTGTATGCCCCATTATCCAGGATATAACACGATGAATCCGACATGGCGTAAAGGTTGCCCGGAAAACGAAATTCTCAAGTAAAACCGGTATTTACAACTATATCATTGTACAACCTAATTCAGGTTGATTCTATGGTAATTTTCGGTCACTGAAATCGTTGCTTTATTGAGATATTTATTTATTTTGCCGTAATAAATCTCAACCAAGCCGAAGTCGAACAATTTCAATTTTTTTTAACATGTTATTGACAGTTGTGGCGGTATGCTGCCATACGTAAAAATACTATATGGTGCCCCCTGTTCCTAATCACGCCAACAACGCTCACAGCGCTTACAGTGCTGACGGCTGGTCTGGTGCGAATCAGTTAACGCGCTCACGACTACTCATGTGATACTGTGAGCGTCATGCGGAACAGAGGCGCTACCGCGAACAGCAAACGAAATTATCCCTTTCTGTCGCACTTAAGTCCGAATGTGCAAGTGCGACAGAGAGCGAAAACTTCGTTTGCTGTCGCGGTAGCGCCCCTGTACTCCGAACTTCGTATCGTACCGTCCCTTTCACTCTCGTAGATAAGAGTGAAAGGGACGGAGAGATGCGAAGTTCGGACTTCTAAGTTCGAAGTAGCCCCTCAGGGCTATTATTATCTACCACAAACTGCACATTTTTTAATGCATCTTGAATCGAATACTTTCAAGAGATTTTAAAATAAAAATATTTCTTAAGCTTAGTCCACACATATCTTTTACCGTATCGTATCTCCGTCGCGTAGCACCGACGCGTAGCATGATCGTTAGTGTGGACGCGAAAAGATACATGTGAACGTATTTTTAGACGACAATGGTAATGCTATGTTATGCCCAAATTGAGCGTCCGCGCTTAGGAATTTTAGGATACGCGTGCTCGATACAATACGCCTGATCTCGATACAAATGTGGACTAAGCTTTAGGCCTTCATTCATTCATAATACAACCCTGGATAAGTGCAGTGCACTGCTCTGGTGCACTCAAAGAGTATAAGTGAGAGGAAATGGTTAACGATTTTAGCGCCTCAAAGATAACCCGTCGTCTACCAGTCCCTAGGATCCCAGGGCTGATTAAGAGTGCTATTGTTTACTTTTTTCGCTGTTCAACCATCTCATGAGGCCCATGTATATTATTATTATTCATTGGAGTTAATTTTTGATTCAGGTAAAATAAAATGTTACGTTTTATTTTTTATATTATAGGGGGCAAACGAGCAGACGGATCGCCTGATGGTAAGCAATTACCGTCGCCTATAGACACCTGCAGCACCAGAGGAGTCGCAAGTGCGTTGCCGGCCTTTCAGAAGGGAATACGCTAATGATAAAATAAAAGAAAGCTCATATTTTTATGTATTGATTTTAATTACATGTTCCTAACTTAAGCCTAAGGAAATTATTCGCCCTCAATCATATGACGCTATCACCTTTGCCTGAAACAAATGAATATATTCTGTGGTTAGAGGGTGTACCTGCCGGGCTAGGATATATATATGTATATAAACTAGCGACCCGCCCCGGCTTCGCACGGGTGCAATGCTGATGCATGTATTATAGATATAAACCTTCCCCTTGAGTCACTCTATTAAAAAAAACCGCATCAAAATCCGTTGCGTAGTTTTAAAGATTTAAGCATACATAGGGATATAGGCATTCAATTTAATTTAATTCTATTCAATATCATTTTTAATTTTTATTTTTACTTTATAATGCTATCTATGGACTTGTACTGGAATAAATTATTTTCATTTCATTCATTTCATAGGGACAGAGAAAGCGACTTTGTTTTATACTCTGTAGTGATATACGATGCATATATATTCGTCTCTCTCGCACTTACAATACTTGACAATAATGGACCCTAGATAAGAGTGTGCATGACTGCAATGGACGAATGCTATATGTCCGGCATATAGGCGATCATCTCAGGCTGTCACCGTAAAAATTATAAATACTGTTGGATTTGAATTTATCTAGTACTAGCGACCCGCCCCGGCTTCGCACGGTTGCAATATAAACCTTCCTCTTCAATCACTCTATCTATAAAAAAAACCGCATCAAAATCCGTTGCGTAGTTTTTAAGATTTAAGCATGAACATAATAAGTTTATACATTATTTATTGAAACATACATTATTTATTCTCAATGGAATAAATGATGTAGACTTTGACAAGTAATCTGTCAAAAGATTGTGAACCAGTATTTTCAATTTTACGGTGACATATACATAACATCCATTTCTGCCTGTCTGTATACGGCGACATTGGCGAAATACTCCTTGCCAAATTCAGCAAGGACTGAAAGCCGTCAACAAAAAAAGAGCATCCATTTCTACCTATTTGGCTGTGTGAATAAGATACAAACCCATAACAACACCTTTTTGTAAATGATCCTCATCCAACTATCAAATACCAAAACCGCTAACAAGCAAGATGGTTGTATACAAATTTGTATATGAGTAACAGAGAGACACATTTGACATAGTTTGCAGCTATCCTTGTCATTGTTTAACTTTATTCTTTTTTTTATGCCACGTCGGTGGGAAACAAGCGTGCGGCCGGCCTAATGGTAAGTTATCACCATAGTCTATGGACGCTTGTCCAGGGGTGTCACATGCGCGTTGCCGACCCTTTAAAAAATTTAACACTCCTTTCTTGAAGAACCCCATACCGCAGTTCCTCGGGAAAATCTCAGCAGAAAGCTCATTCCACAACCGGAGCGTCCGAGGGAGGATATTCCTCAGAAACCGTACCATACATAACCATTTCGGTTCTAAGGTTCATTTGTCTTCAACCATTTGATATAATTTTGTGACCAGACAAATGACTACAGGTTTAAGTTAAGAAGCTTATTTATGGTAAGCCGTGAAACATTTAAAACAAGCTTTAATTTTAGCTGAATAACAGCTTATCCAACGCTCTTAGTAACACATGTATAGGAGCCAGGGACCGATACCGGTATTTTTAAAAACCCTGAATTAGCCCAATATTTTGGATTATTTTTTGCTCTTTACGTAGGGCTGAATCATGTATTTAGGTAACAACGTCGTATTATTAGATTGTCCCATTAAAAACGTAATAATTGACCGTAATAATACCGGTATTTTTCTATGGAGAAAATGGTATCGGATCCCTGACAGGGGCTCCTGATAACTGGGTGGATCAATTTTTTTTGTGTTGTTATCTTGACCCGTTGTCCAAGGGACACTAGTGGCGCAGTTTGTTCAAAAAATGTTGTATTAAGTTCTACTAACATGCTTAGTAGATTGACCATAATGGAAATAGCTTATAAGTACCACAAATACGTATGCTTGATAAACTTAAATAGTATAAAATCACGATTGTATTCGAATTTTGTCCCCTGGACAACTAGACGTAACAACGGCAACGAGTGGCACTAAAGTTGATACACCCAACTGTTCCTTTATGTTTTGTTTTTACCTGTCTACTTCTTTAACAGTTGGTGGCGGCAGATCAGGTAGGGTGCAGAGAGACCGGAGCCAGCATACACGATGAAGAGCGCCGTCAGCTTGTAGCGGTTGCTGATGTCGAACGGCAGGTTCTGGAACAGTTTGATTGCTTTGTTCATTTCATGATACAAGTAAGATGAAGTAACGTCACCAATTAGTATCATAGAAGATGTAGTGTAGGGACGCCTGGCCGGAAGCAGGCGGGCTGTCGATCGCAGGTCAGGATCATTCAGCCCAAAGTAGTATCATAGAAACTTACTTAGTAGAATCGGGATACATCGACATTCAGGGGACCAATGATATTAGGTCACACTAACAGAATGTCGCACAAAACGGACAGATTTACTTTGAAAATATAGATTGACTAGTACGAAACATAATGTGAGGTGATTTCGCAGTCTTTTAAAGCGGTAATGCCCGGAATACACAACGCTAGTTTTTCAAGCCCGTATAGCAAGCTAGTGCTAGTAAGCTAGCAAGCTAGTGTGTCTATTTTCGAGTATACAAAGCTAGTTTTGTATACATGAAGATAGCTACACTAGCTTGTTAGCTTACTAGCATGATCTTGCTATCCTGGCTTGAAAAACTAGCCTGGTGGATTCCGGACATAACATCTTTATGCGGAGTCGTTATAAGCGGATTGTACTGTAGTACTATAATAAGAAAGAGACAGTATGACTAGAATCGTGATCATCGTGGACAGTTGTCCAGGGACGCTACCGCGACAGCAAACGAAGTTTTCGCTCTGTCGCACTTGCACGCTCGGACGTAAGTGCGACAGAGAGGCAAAACTTCGTTTGCTGTTCGCGGTAGCGCCCCAGACAACTTAATTTGGGAATATATTTTTCTTTTTCAGGTGTAACATAAAATAATCATGATGATGATGAATTAAATTTTCGATTTCAATTCAAGTATTGAAGAATTATGACACCTGACTGGAATCTGAGACTTAACCTACAATAAATCTCTTATAAGTATGTAGTTAATTGGTGGTGCTAATCAAATTGCAGCAATTTAAATGGATATAGTAAGGATTAAATTAACAGTTTCAATAAAAATAAACAAATGAATCGATTATAAGAAAAATACATAGTTGATTATGTAATGGAATGTCAAGAAATTTGAAATTCGAATTTACCTCGCCGGGTACTCCGCCGTGGGAGTGGTTCCTCACGATGTTGGTCATCACATTCCTGCCCAATTTGTTGGACGCGCGAGCCAAAGGTCCCAGCATTTTGATGATTTTCCTGTGATTTTTCCTTAACGAAAAACAAGCTTTTCGACAGTAGAGCGAAATTTTTTTTTCTAAAAACTACCACTGCGTTCTCGTGATTTGGTAGTTTTCTTAATTTGAATGCATTGGTTTTGGAAATAAAACTACTTGATTTAAATAAATCTATCAATTTATTGAGAATTACTTAATCATAAACAACAAAATAGTAACTAAGAATCACTTGTATTGGCTAACACATGTTGATTTAGTTAAATTACCTGAAATAGAAAAATAGGTCTTCAATATAAGCATGGGTAAGTTTAAGTATTAAAATGTGATCCCATTAATATAAGCAATGAAGACTTTTCATTCGTATTTATCACACTTTTGGTATTCTATAAAGGTAAGCTATGTCACTTGAAGTAAAAGGTTTCATGTACAGTGATAAATCACTGTTTTTGAAATTTTTGATACGGTATCACTCACTAAGTCTAGGTACATTGACTTCCGTTTTAGTTCGCGGTCCAAATTTAAATGATCGCAAAGTTTATACCGTAATTTTATTTATTTACTTTAAGTTTATTGCACAAAAAGAAATATGTATAAATTGCGGACTTGATGCCATAAGGCATTCTCCACCCGTTGGACTAAACATAAACTTTTGGTACAGGCATTGAACATCACTAGAGAGCTCTACTTATATCAATTACTTATTACAAAAGTAAATAAACGATATTATAAAAATAAAATTTTATAGAAATAGTCATTAAAACTATCAAAGACATATCGATAAACAAAACTTGTGAAATTAGTTGTTGTAATCTAAAATACTAGTTAATGCAGTATGTATTTTAATTTCTCAGCCGAATAGCACAGTATATTTATGAATAAATTTAAGTTAAATTGACACCGCAACGGCGTTCCAACAATGGGCAATAAAATTCTGCTATTTGAGTAAGAACAACGTTCGCCATTGGCCATAGATGGACACCACACCAGTAGGTATGTACCTCTATCTCTAGTCTGTAGTCTATTTGCGTGTTTATTACCATGCCATAAAACACTGAAATTGCTGGAGTATTGATTTTTTCAACACGTTATGTGGAAGTCCATCCTAAACGACTTTCATAAAAAAATTATATATCGTTTGTAGGCCACACAAGAGCGGTCGCGCACTCTAGCGTCAGTTTTTTAATTTGCTAAGTGCTGTCACTAAATATTAACGAACGTTGGTCGTAAAACTAAACGAGCTCGTATTTAATTTATATGTTGTCATACGACCTTGGGGCCCTTGTATGATGTTCTCATGCAAACGCGACCAAAATACAAGTTTTAGTGTAAGTTATGAATGTGAGAATGAGTGTGAGTATTAGTAGGAGCGTGAGTATGAGTATAAGTATGCGGGTATAGATATGAGTATGATTACGGGTATGGAAATGAGTATGATTACGGGTATGGGGATGAGTATTACTGATCATTTACTTCTTGTTCAGCTGATGCAGCACGATGAGGAAGGGCGCGCCGATGGCGGAGCCCACAAACCAGAAGAAGTTCCAAGTGAGACGCGCCCTGTTGTTGATGTCAAAAGGCAGGTTCTGAAAAAAAATAGGGCTACTAATTTATTCAATCAATACAAGTAAATATTAGTGTTATGTTGTTCCAAATAAATTATTTGGAATTTGAATACATAATACATACACACACTCGCTTATTAACACACTCATACCGTTACACTTACGACGAGTACCTTCCTATCAAATAATTATTAAAAGTCTAACTTTTTAAATTTCAACTCCACGATTTGTTTATTTTCTGTACATTCTTCTTAGTTTATAATGTTTTTGTCTTTAGCGCAAGATATTCAGTTAAATGGCAATCGGATCTTGTGTCAGCCTACGATACAGGCCTCGCCTAGTGTAGGGGTCACAGAAAAGTGTTTTAATTTACTTTGTCATGCAGTGTCTGTAACTTTTTTTTTAATATATTTTGATCGTTTGATAATGTATAAATAAACTATTTTGTATTTCGTATTTAATTAACGGTTTCGTTAGTCACCATGAAATAAGTAGAGGCATTTATTTATTTATATAAGTATACAGGGTGTAACAAAACTAGTGAGGACCCGTTTAAGGGCATATTCGGTATCGTGTTCTGATTAGGAAAAAGTAGAAGGAAAAAGTAGAAGAAAATATAATTAATATAATAAAATAATATACATATACAACCGAATTGAGAACCTCCATTTTTCGAAGTCGGTTAGTTAAATAATAATGTCAAAGAAGAGAACGGTGGAAGTGTGCAACTGCATACATTACGAGTATGCACAGTTGCACACACAAACAAAGTTATGCATGTGTACGGATACGGATAAACAGGTTTTGAAGCGCAGCGTTCAGTGCTAATTTTAGCACGTTTATGACACGCGTCAAACTTCCATGCAGAAAATCCAATAGACATCTTCTAATTGCAAAAGTTTCTGCACCTCCTACTACTCAGTGTTATATTTCATTTCTCCACTACTGAAGCCCAGTGGCCTAGCTAGGTGACCAAGAGCTCTGGGGCAGAAAAGACTGGAGTCCCTAAACGTATTTTTGTAATGAGTTGCCATGATTAAAGTAGTAAGTTGCAACCTATTTTATTTAGATGCCGAACATGGGAGAATTTTGCGTTAGTACAATAACAGGTTTGCTAATCAGCTTTTGGGCCCCCCCAGTGCTTAGGGGCCCTGGGGCACTGCCCCGCCTAGCCCTTTGGTAGCTACGCCACTGCTGAAGCCTGGAGAAGATCTTTATTTAGCGACATTAGCTCGAGGATGCGATATGTTGAATATTTATTTTGACATTTCATCGACAGCATAAGAAAAGTAAAGTAACATAATTTGAACTCTCAGCTCGTATATTTGATAGTTGCTATGATTTCGGGGATCAAATAGTCTAAATAAAATAATAATAGTAGCAAATGCAGTTTCGCAACTGTTACTGAAAAGAACTGAGGGCCTACTCCGAAGACTCCGAACTTCGCATCGTGCCATCCCTTTCAGTCATATAGTGTATAACACTAGAGTGAAAGGGACGGTACGATACGATTCTCGGATTTCGAAGTTCAGAGTAGGTCCTTTGTATTGTATGTAAAATTCTTTATTGTAATACAACATAAATTACAAGAACTACATCAATTGTTTACAAGAATTATGTACACAGGCGAGCTTATCCCGGTAAGGAATTTCTTCCAGCTAACCTTTGAGAATTTGTATTCAGTATGTGAGGATTAAACAAAGTTGTATTCAAGGAAGAGGATATTATGTCATAAAATATGTGTCACTAGTCAGAGTTCCATTTATTCATTAATTGACGACTATGCTGTTGCAAGTTACAACTCGTTGCATGTTATTCCGGCATAAAAATTATGTTTTTATGAGATTCACAGCGCGATAACATTGTTCGCCGGGCCGGCAATTATATTCATGCACTGGAAATCGACTTGAAACCCAATACTACGTCAACTTTGCTCTCTCCTTTTCACTGTTTGTATGTGAAAGTAATCTACAAAAGAGATGGCATGATAGTATCTTTGTACCTTCAGTCTGTATGCTTATTTGCACAGACTGAAGGCGCCATTCTGTATGTTATATACAAGTATTTATATGTCACTTCGAAAGAAAACAGGTTCCGCGAATCGGTAGACAATCGGAAAGAATTTTAAGATTGATGGTATTATTGGTATCATTTAAGTGATTTGTTACACCTACTACTGTACATACTTATTAATCTTATTATACATTCGAGAGTTATTCCATCTTAACAATCTTACAATAACTCTTATAAAGAGACAATAACCTTCGGAACTGTAGTTAGGACGTCCTAACTACAGTTCCGAAAGGTCTTTCTCTTTTAGTAGTACTGACTGTGTACTAGTGTAGTGGTGAACATACTACGTATTTTCGAGGGAGCAATCTCTATATGTATCTTTCTTGAGCCGATGCTATATTTATGATATTATGTTTCATAAATATAGCATCGGCTCAAACCTTTACTGCGAATCATTGACTGATTCAGTATTAACGTAATGCAGTTTAAATGTAATACTATCAAGTTCAGATTGGCAAAGGAAGTAGGTAGCTAGGTAGACATATTCAAAACAGGTCGTTGTATTAAAAATGACGTCATTTTCCTACAGGAAGGCAGCTGCAACTGATAATTAACTTGAATACTGAAATACATGCAATATGTATGTACCTAGCGACTGGTAAGGCCTAGTAATTTATCACAACAGTTTTCCTCGTTGTCGGAATTTCTGATTCAGATGAAGTTTAAGTGGGACAAAATGCGCTAAGTATCGCATCGCAGTTGGGGTTTCGGAAACAATCCCTAATCTCTACACTAAGAATAATATCCACACAAAAAGTACAGAAAATGTTAGCTAAAGGTAGCTGTAAGTGATCACGTAAGGTCTACAAGTGTATAATGAAACAAAGAATTTTAGATGTTCCAAGCATTCCAAGTACCTGAATAGCTAAAAACTTTGGCACATGTTACGTAACACAGATTCCACTTACCTCTCCGGGAACACCGCCATGGGATCCGTTCCTCACTGACTTCAGCATCACATTCCTCCCCAACTGATTCGAAATCCTGGCTAGAGGTCCCAACATTTTGACTATTCGTCCCTTAACACACGACTAACACACCGTCCAGGTAAATGCGATAAGATAACAAGGTATTGGTTATTGGTTCGATTAGATACGACTGGTCTGAAGCGTTGATAAACCTTCTTTGCCCACGTATACGTTGTAGCGATGAGGAATAAAATAATACGTCTGTGTCTGAAAGTTAGTCCTGTTGTACTAAAGTTGAAGTCTGAGTGCCTTTTGAAAATGGTCAGCTAGCCTTGTGATTAAGTCTGGTTTTATAGGTAATTCTTTGGATGCCTAAGTTATAATGGTTGGTAAACTTATCAGACAACTACATGTATAAGATATATCTTGCCTAAAATTCTATTCGTTACTAGGTATATACCAACGTGAAACGATTAAAAAAATTGAAAATGAAGCCAAATTAAAATAAGTCAACACATGTACTTATTTCTATTGGAACTATTAATTCCAATTGATAATAAATATATTTTACAAATTTCAAATATGTTGTGCCCTGTTAAATTATTGAAATGAAGCTTTACACATACAGACATCAATTCAGTAATATTAATACAAAATTACGACTTACAACGTTGTATCCTACACGATAACAACATTGACTATTTCCCAAATAGTAAGGAAAATCTGTTGTTTTGCGTTGTTCTCGCTCTTATATCATACGGGGTTATAATTTATAGTACTCAGACTGAATAGAGCTTGTTTGATATTAAGTTTTGTTTGAGGTCATATAAAGGGCAATAGAACGGCCTCATAAAAGTTGAAGGAATATTGATCTATTTGTTTAGCACAACACAGCACAGAAAGCAAGTGTAAGTTGGTCTTATTGTATTCGCAGTCAAATGTATCTGGAAGATCGATTCTCTAAAAACCATTTTAAAAGTAACATACATTTTTTTCTCTCTTCCTATTAAGTATTTAAATAATTAGCGCGTAATTTTAAAAATATTTTCCTTGGGATCCCGTTTTGATGTTGCTCACTTAATACTAAAGAAGCTACTAAATCGTAGAAAATGTTTTTCATGCGCTAGCAACATTTAAACCTGCCATTAAAAAAAAAGAAACAGTCGGCCACGCTTGCCACAAAAATCATTTTCACGTTTGGGGGCAGAATTTCCCCCTTTTTGTTTCGCTCCAATATTACTGTAATTACACATTTACTGCTGTTACCATACAAGTGTTATTTATAGTTAGTCATGGCTGATTTGGACGATTTCTTTGCGAAAAAAGACCGCAAAAAAAAGTCGGTCAAAAAATTCGCAACCGCCGAAGAGATGGCGAAGAAACTTGACGACGGCAAACAGAAATCGGAAACCCGACCGAAGAAAGAGCGGCCAGCGCAAGAGGGCGAGGAGGGAGGCCGAGCCGGGGTGAGTAACGATAAATTCACGACGTAGTTACACCAATTTACGGGTCTTCTTTGTCAGTTGTCAAAATTTACGATTATACGCTGATCTCATTATTAAGGGAGCCCTGCCTTCATTTTCTCGTTTAATATCCCTCAGTCACGTCAAACTGGTAATAACCTGTTACTAGCTCCAGTTACCTGTTAATTTGGGCACGTAAACTGTCATTATTTTGTTAATGTGGCAAATATATTTGCCTCGTCATTAATAACAAGTAGCATTAATTGTATTTGTACAATTGTTGTTTCTTTGTGTGATTTGAATATGTGTGTATTTTATTTGGTTTTGTATCCAATTGACACATTAGCCTAATTTAAAGGGGCTAACTAGGTTAAGCTTGTCAATTATACATTCATTGACTTTTGTTTATTGTATACTTTCTAACTGACTCATACATTTGATGTACAGCTTAGCTCTGCAGACATTCATGCTGAAAAGGTATTGTTCTCTTTAAATCTGAATAGCTATAACATACATACTTAAATTTCCAAAATATTTGAAATTTAACCTGCATAATGTCCTATCCCTTAATTAGTCAATAAGTGCTTTGAGTTTCATTTTCAATGTACATCTTTGACATCATTTTTATTTATTGCAAACAAAACATATACAGGATTACAGTCGAAACCAAGGCTTTGTATAATTTAGGTTATAAAACACATAATTCACAATAGGAAAATTCAAATATCAATCAACTCTCATCCATCATCTCACAGTACCGCAGACACATTCGATACACAACCGTCCATCGACTTTCAAACATATCACATTCTGGTCATCATAACATCATCATCATCATAACATGCTATTTGTTAATTTACTTATTCAACTTCACCTAACTATTGAAGGTTTAAAAATTGATAAAATGTGATGTTGTTATAGGTTGCTATTCTATTACACAAAACACACTTCCATATCTCTGTTTCTTTTTGACTTTTACAACACCCATGGGAAGAAAGAGGTTGGTGCTATTCTAACATCACTACATAGTATAAAACAAAGTCGCTTTCTCTGTCCCTATATCCCTATGTATGCTTAAATCTTTAAAACTACGCAACGGATTTTGATGCGGTTTTTTTTAATAGATAGAGTGATTAAAGAGGAAGGTTTATGTGTATAATAACATCCATTAAATAGTGCACCCGTGCGAAACCGGGGCGGGTCGCTAGTGGCATATAAATGAATAGCTATAGGCATAGTCAAGGGTACCAATATGCATACATTTTCTAACCTGCATTTCAATGGCTATTGAAATAAGGACCGAAAATGTATACATAGCTGTGCCCTCGACTACATATTATGTGAGTGATGTATTTACCAATCAAATTGATGTATTTATCAATCAAAGTCAAATATTTATTCTGCAAATAGGCCCCCAAGATCAGTGCTCCATTAGTTGTCAGAGATATTACAATACAAATACAATGATATCATTAAGTGACATGAATACATAGTAACTATCAACCAACAGATAAATGTCGGGTAAGAAGCAAAACTCACTATCAAATCTGTCACTACTCTTCGAAACCTCGTATCTCAGTACTGAAACGATGCTGATGTACGAGCTTTATTTTAAGTAGGTATTTGTTACTTAGTCACTTTTGCTTGTAAACCGAGGAAATACTTGGGCACAAAGGCCTATTTTGCTATGAATCTATCAGAAAGTAATTAATAATTATATAAAATATTAATTTTGAGTTTCGTTAGTTGTTAGTTGCACCGCCAACAAATTTTTCTACTTCGCCTTAAGGTTGACTGGTAGAGAATGCCATACGGCATTAAGTCCGCCTTTTGTACGATAAGGTTTCTTTTGTGCAATAAAGATTAAATAAAAAAAATACAGTGATGTAGCCTCTATGGTCAAAATAAAATGTGTCATAAATATACAGTAGCATCCGCTTATAAAAACACCGCATATAATATTTTACCGCTTTTAACAACGTAATCACCGCACAGTAGATTTCATACCAAACATTTTCAAAGTAAATCAGTCGGTTTTGTGCGACATTCTGTTAGTGTGACGTAGTATCACCGGTCCCTTGACTGTCACTTTATCTGGATTCCACTGCAACTGGAGATGTAAAGAATATTGTTACAATCACTACATAGTATAAAACAAAGTCGCTTTCTCTGTCTCTATATCCCTATGTATGCTTAAATGTTTAAAACTACGCAACGCATTTTGATGCTGTTTTTTTTAATAGATAGAGTGGTTGAAGAGGAAGGTTTATATGTATAATAACATCCATTAAATAGTGCACCCGTGCGAAGCCAGGCCGGGTCGCTAGTAAATATATACAGTAGGATCCGCTTATAACAATCCCGCATATAATATTTTACCGCTTTTAACAACGAAATCACCGCACATTAGATTTCATACCAAACATTTTCAAAGTAAATCAGTTCGTTTTGTGCGACATTCTGTTAGTGTGACATAGTATCACCGGTCCCTTGACTGTCACTTTATCCGGATTCCACTGTAAATGGAGATGTAAAGAATCTCTTGTTACAATATACAATAAATTACAGAGAGAGAGAGAGATCACTTTTTAGTGATAATGCCACCTGTTGTTTGCCTCTACTCATTGTAATTATGTACTGTAATGTGCTTTTTTTGTTGACCACTTGATCAACATTCAGATGCTATTTACAACAATTATGCACTCTGTACTTGAGTCCATAGAGTTGCTTTTTTGTTACACAGTTTGATATTTAAATAGAATAAGATTATGCACTCTGTACTTGAGTCCATAGAGTTGCTTTTTTGTTACACAGTTTGATATTTAAATAGAATGAGATTATGCACTCTGTACTTGAGTCCATAGAGTTGCTTTTTTGTTACACAGTTTGATATTTAAATAGAATGAGGAAATATTGCTACTATACCAGCTACTATTATTTAACCTATGTATTAGTCACATACACTGTCTACCAACGGGATGGATGGACTCCTATGGTATCCCTTACCTTACCGTAACCTTTTTTACTCCAATTATTAATAGTTCACTGGTGATGCTGAGCCACCTACCCTTTCAATTGTTTTTGTATACTTTGTTTTATTGTACCTGTCTTGGTTACCTGTAAATGTGTACAATCATTGAATAAACGTCTTATTATTATTGTTATTATGTAACCATTTAATTGTCCGAATTTGACCAATTTGTTCTTCATCTAATTACAGTGTTAAATGGGCTTTAAGTCTTGTACACAATGTGCTATTCGTATGACAATATAATAATAATGCTCTATTCATTTAAATACTTGTTAAAAAATCCATTTTTGCTATAGCAATACCATATAAAAACTCTTTATTGTACACTTCAATATACAATGAAAGTACTAAAAAGGTAAACAATGATGAATATAAGCAGATGCAAACCATAGACACACTAATCACTATAGTGTGATCTCTTCCAAACAGCCTTTGATTTGTATATGGAAATATAAGTGTCAGTTAATATAACGTTGCTTTTCTAGAATAACGCACTATTCCGAAATACTACGTTTTGCAACTAACTAAAGGACTAAACGCGAAACACGCAGAAGTTTATCGTGAATAAAACTCCCATCGGGTTACGTCAAAAAATGGGCAGATGACAGTATTGTGCCGTTATGCCATTGGTCGGATGGCGACGCCAATTTTTGGGCAAGACCGTCCGCGGGCCAATTAAGCCGTAATTTTTGACGCCGAAACCAAGACACTTTGCTGACTACTGGCACATAGCGAAATAAATACGCACACACGCATTTATTATTTGTACAAAAGTGTAGTATTGTGAAATAGTTCATCAGAGTACAATCAAATATTTGTGTAATAGTGTTACATTTATGGTGGGGACATTATTCAAGAGAAAGTATGTGCAAGTATTTTGACATAACAACAAATGCACCTGTGTTCACGAAAAGCGTAGATACGAACAAGGTCTTGTTAGCAAAATAAGCCTATGTACTTGATAAGAGTAAATTAATTATTGTTGTAGTAAACTAATTCGGACAGTGTTATTTAAAAAATGACATTAAGTTATCTGTTGTAATATGAATTAAGTAATAATTTTATTGAAAAAATGTTAATAGTGAGCTGTTTCAATAGTTTTAATAAGGTTCCTGTAACACTACACTGCAAGTTATATAACTTATTGTGTTATTTAACTTGCAGTGTAGCGTTATAGGAAGCTTATTGAAACTATTGAAACAGTAGCTTGTAAAACTGGCCCCTCTCTTCTCCTTCTTACTCTTATTCTTGTTCTATGCGCCAGGCAAACACCGTCTGAGCAAATGCGCAATTTCATGACATGACCCCACTGACCCGCATGCGGGGTGACTAAAACGGCATGCAAAAGCACCCGGATGCGGGGAGCCGATTTCGTTGCTTTAACTCGGTCGATATAGATACTGCATGCAGGTGCTCCTCGCATGCTGTATAACAAGTAAAGAGGCATTTTCATTGGTTGATAGGGCCCGACTCCCCGCATGCGGGCGCTATGGCATGCGTTTTGGAAATCTTTCGCACCCCAGCTCGCTAACGACCAGCCTGATTTCACCGGCCGTTATACCGCAAGCGGTAAAACGACTGTGCTATCGACTACTGACTTTCATTAGTCGTTGTACATCTCATTAGTTGTATGCGGGGTGCACACTGCACGCGCAAGCGGCATTGATGACCAGCACTTGAGCCTAGTTGGTGGACGCTGCCTACGAAGCAGCTTACTTGGC
Organism: Epiblema foenella; assembly: GCA_963556455.1. Taxonomy (NCBI): domain Eukaryota; kingdom Metazoa; phylum Arthropoda; class Insecta; order Lepidoptera; family Tortricidae; genus Epiblema; species Epiblema foenella. The sequence goes on along the minus strand of OY747120.1, from coordinate 9,321,665 downwards.
GGTGATCTTGCCTACGAAGGTAGATGAGGTCGAATATTGAATCAACTTTTCTTTTTTGTTATTTTGTCCCGTTAGCGAGGAGATAACAGTAACCGAGTTGCTTAGAAAAACGTTTATAATATGCACTTGAAGCGTGCTCAAGAGATGACCCATGTCCAAATGGATTTATGCTCTATCTCTATGCTCTTATCTAAGGGATGGACCGACTTGAGTATAATAATAATATATTCTTTATTGCACCACAAAAAGAAATTGTCACAAGATTATCCTTAAAAACTAATAGGTAACAACAGGCGGTCTTATCGCTATAGAGCGATCTCTTCCAGACAACCTTTGGGTAGCAGGAGATGAAAACTTAAAGAAAAATAACAACAGGTAGTGCTAGGATAAAGCAAGAGAGATAGAATAACACATACATCTAGGCTAATATATACAGCTAACAATACAATAATAAATAATAAATAAATAAATATTAGAGGACAATCTTACACAAATCGAACTAGCCCCACAGTAAGCTCAAGAAGGCTTGTGTTATGGGTACTAGACGACGATATATTTAATAGATATAAATACTTAAATACATAGAAAACATCCAAGACTCAGAAACAAATATTCATGCTCATCACACAAATATTAATAAATATATACATAAATATATACATACATAACTACATAAATATTTATATATACATATATATATATATACATAGCTACAAAGATAATACAAGCTAAGAGAGTGACAAGTAATGATGTCTCAGGAGATTTTGTCTTAGGAGTATGTTTATTTTTAAATCGAAAATTTTGATGGCAGAGATGGTTCTATCAAACTTCTATCAAGCCTGTTTTAATTATAATGCTGTTCAAACAAAATGCGTCGATCATCAGCTGTCACTTGGATAATTTATTATTAATTTAATATGTTAGTGGGAAATAAACAAAACATTTTAGTTAACAGAGGTTTGATGAGTTTTTATAAATAATGAATAATTTAAAAATATAATAATTTAAAAATTTTTTCCAGCACGTTGATGTAAGTAATATAGTTTTAAAGACTTAAAACAACTTCTAATTGTGTGTTGTATATGTTTATCTTATCTTAGAGAAACATTTGCCTACTCTAGTATCTCATGCAGTCATATTAGTATTAAAAGTATTGTAATATCTGTACTTTTAATAAAAGGAGTACTGTCATCTGATATGTGACAACGAAATTACTATATTATCTGATACATACTACAAAACATTGTCATCTAGTCTATTAGTTATATTTATGTCTACCTTAGAGTATAAATATTTCTAAAGAGATCCTATACGCGGGCCACCAAAGTAAGGGAAAAGGTCTTCACTACACAGCATAAAACAAAGTCGCTTTCTCCGTCCCTATATCCCTATGTATGCTTAAATCTTTAAAACTACGCAACGGATTTTGATGCGGTTTTTTTTTAATAGATAGAGTGATTGAAAAGTAAGGTTTATATGTATAATAACATCCATTAAATAGTGCACCCGTGCGAAGCCGGGGCGGGTCGCTAGTATGCAGATAAATTGAGAATTACTATAAAATGGCTGCCGGTTTACCATAAATTACTTCCTTAACTTGGGCGGGTAATCGCTTGTGTGACGTATTTGGGCACAACTGTCATATAAAATAAGTTGTGCTCGACAGAAAAAAGTGAAACTGTGACAGGGACAACAAATGATATGTAACTCTTATACATTTTTGTATAAGATTTACATATCATAGAAGAGTAGAAAATGTCAAGATACGTGTAAATTCAAACAGAAAATGGTCTAAATAAATGAGCGTTTTTTAACTCATAAGGGCTTTAAATTTTTTTTTTATTATTAAAGTTCCAAATAATTTAACGCAGAGTTTAAAATTGCTTAACTGCTAAAGCCATGAATGGCTTATTTACAGCTAGAGTTCGGACTAGGACTTACATTACATTCAGTTCATTTGGTAAACAACAAGAAAGTACTTATCACAAGGCGTAGTCATAATTATTACATGACATAAAATATTTGTTAACATCTTTAAGTAATCTAGGGTTGGATAGGTATGAATCTTGTATGTGTGTTGGGAGGCTATTTATTATTTTGATGTCACTAATAGACTCATCATCCATCATCCTCCTAGCGTTATCCCGGTACAGTTGCATCCTAATTCACTAATAGACTAATTATTTTATTTTAGGAAGAGGAAGAGTGGAAAGAGTACTCCGAGCCCGTAAAGGACTACACGGGCTTGAAGATCCAGGTGCTGCAGGGCGGGCAAGCGGCGGAGGCCCAGGCCGCCGCTGAGGAGGCGCCGGCGGACCCAGCGCGGACCAAAGGCCCGTGGAACAAGCCGGTGAGTTGAAATTGAACATTTTAGCTCCAAGCAGGTTTCGAAACTTGTGGTGAAAAAAACATTCTGGCATTCGCGGCTAATCGCTATAGATGTAGATGTAGGGACGCCTGGCCGGAAACAGGCGGGCTGTCGATCTTTGTTCAGGATCATTCAGCCCATTTCCCCAGAGTTTGAGCTCGAAGGTTATTGTCCCGGCGGCGCTCCCACATTTGCTCCTTCCAATCTTCCCGTTCTCCTGCAGAACAGAAGGACATCTTTAAGGTCGACATCCCTCAATTCTCCCTCCTCCAACACATCTCTACCGAATATATTATAACGCTAATCGCTATAACCACTAGACTATAGCGTATAGGTAATCGGAGAAACCATGCTCGGCCCCCAAATTCCTCAAAAAGGTTCCGAGTCGGCGTCCTTTTAGAGGCACCAACCTCAAATAACAATGAGAAATAGTAACGATGCGCCATTCCATACTAAGGGTGGGTTGCACCAAACCATCTGTAATCGTAAGAGGTGTTCGTTAAAATCTGATGTATGGTAAGTTTGACAGGTTTCTATGGGATGACAGCTGCCGGCGCCATATTTGGCGATGACCGGTTTGTGAGCCTAATTATAAATTAATTAATATTGAATGGCGCATCGTTACTATTTCTCATGCCGTAGGGCGCCGAATCTTGTAATAACCCTGCGCTAACCGATATGCTTAGAAAGTACCTTTATTAAAAAAAATCCTTTTTATATCTCTTCTTTTTGGTCTTCGTAATTTTGTATACTTAAGAATATAAGTTGTCATTGAATAAATAAATAAATAAATATTGGAGTAAGCTGTGGTTACCTTTTTTTTTTTTTTATTAAAAATGGGATCGCTCTTGGCCAGCATCTAGCCAGGGCGCAAAGATGAGGCCGACGATGAAGCGAGCTCACCCAGAAGGTGCCTATTCACTCGTGCCTTAAAAAGGTCTAGGTTATATGAGCTCGGAAACATACGAACATAAGCATCCGCCCCTAATGTAAGAGCATGCCTGTTGGTAATCCTTAATGGTTGGCTGATAGAGAATGCCATTTGGCATTAAGCCCGCCATTTGTACAATTTGTGTATTTTGTGCAATAAAGTTTAAATAAATAAATAATTTGAAATGTGCGTTAGCAGCGTTACTGCTTGATTACAAAAAAATTTTTTCCCCCTTCAATTCAAAATTTTTTCCCCCTTCCAGCAGCAGCAACAGCAGGCAGCGGCGCCCGAGCCGGAGCCCGAGAAGCCTAAGGAGGTGAAGCCAGCGTCCACGGCGTACGTGCCGCCCGTGGCGCGCCAAGTGCGCCCGGAGCCCCTCCGGCGTCACAACAATAAGAACGCGCCTGACATACACAGGTACAAATTAAATAATAGTAGATTGTGTCTCAAGGGAGCAAAATGATATATTTACGGCGAGGGCGGTATATTGAATCTTGAGCGTAGCGAGGGATTCAAATGTTTACGCCCAAGACGGAAATAATTTTGCTACCGTGTGACACATACTGCTTTTCACACCGTCTATGAGGCCCGCTGCTAAAAACATCAAAAACACAAACATCATCTTACAAATGATTTTACTACAGTGTCACATACTGCTTTTCACACCTTCTATGAGGAAAAGAGTCATTGTTGCCCTCAAATGAGAGAAGAAAAGTACAACTTTGATCCCTCATTCGAAGGCAACAATAACTCTTTTCTGAATAGCAGGTGTGAAAATAGATGAATCATTTGCGATCCTCGGTCTGGTTCGTTCTTGGCTCAACAGATCTCTTTGGCCATTCAGCGTGGCAACGCCGCCGGGGTTATGGGAACTTTCGAGCCATCTATGATCCGGGGCGGTGCTTTGTGTTAAGTTAATTTGACGAAGCATGTTGCGGATTTCACGTTTGGATTAATAGTACATTAGTTGGTTAATTTGGCAGACTTGCAAAAGAAAAGCAAGGCACAAATAGTTGAATACGACTAAGTCTGAATACAAGGCTATTATTATAGTTGGTTAATTTATTAAATAAATTAATCTTCGATCTACTATTAGAATTTAAATTTGAAATTTTTTCAAGAAATACGACTTGAGAAAAGGGCCGGTATCTCTCTTTTCGGCCGGAATAGGGATTGCCGGCCTCGTATTACTAGACGGGCTCGCTTACGTTCGGCCGTCTAAAACACACTCGACAGGCGATTTCTTTCTTTCTAGCCTTATGCACTAAATATATTAGATTGTTTGTGTATCCTTAGACATAGAGAAGAGATAGAGATTAGATTTAATAGTATTTTTGATATTAGTGGCTTGGTTTTATGGGTGGATCAACTATTCCTTGTTGCTCATTGCCATGGTTACGTCTCCTGAGTCACTCTTTAAAACTGTGATTTTATAGGGTTTAAATCAACCAAACATGACTTATAGCAATGAGCATAAATCCATTTGGATATGGCCACATGGGTCATCTCTTGAGCATGCTTGCAGTCCATATATATTATAATCATTTTTCTAAGAAACTCGGTTACTGTTGTCTCCTCGCTGACGGGACAGAATAACAACAAGAAAAAGTTGATAGACCCTTATATTTGGGCTTAATTGTAAATGTTTTTTTTTTTGTTGTTAAGGCAATATATAATAATAAATAAATATTTGTGGACAATCTTTCTCAAATCGACCTATTCCCAAACCAAGCAAAGCTTGGGTACTTATATAGATAAATATGTACTTAAATACTTAGGAAACATGCTGCAAACGATTATTCGTGTTTGTCACACAAATAAATGCACTGACCGCGATTCAAACCCGGGACCTCCAGCTTCCTAAGCCCACTACGGACTATGCTAAAGCGGTTGTTATATATATCAATAAATTATTTCCTGGTTCTTTCCTCAGCGACGACTCGTTCCCGGTTCTCGGAGCGGGCGCTTCGCTCCGGCGCGAGGCGGCCGGCTGGAGCACCCCGGCCGGCGGCGGCCAGCAGCGGAGCCCCGGCCTGCGCCAGCCGCTCGCGCTCGGGAACCGGTTCACCGAGCTCCAGCACGATAGCTAGCCAGGTGAGACAGCTAGCCGAGTGACACCGCTAGCCGGGTGAGACTGATAGCAGTGTGAAGCAGATAGCCGGGTGAGACAGCTAGCCGAGTGAGACAGCTAGCCAGGTGAGACAGCTTGCCGAGTGACACCGCTAGCCGGGTGAGACTGATAACACTAGTGTGAAGCAGATAGCCGGGTGAAACAGCTAGCCGAGTGAGACAGCTAGCCAGGTGAGACAGCTAGCCGGATGACACAGCTAGCCATACGTGACGGGTGAGACACATATCCAGGTGAGACAGTTAGCCAGGTGAGACAGATAGCCAGATGAGACAGGTGAGACACAAGCACTGGCTCCGGGAGGACAGCACCGGTGTCCTAGCCTGCGCCAGCCGCTCGCAGAACGACAACTAGCCAAGTGAGCGAATCCATAAGTAAATAAAGGGTCACAACGCGCTTTTCATTCTTGTTGAGTTGCTAGTGTCCACAGGCTACATTATAAGGCAGGTATGGCAGTTTCGTTTGCTACCGTCATTATAAATCCATAGCCGTCATTATACAAATTTACTAGATTACATTCTGATCTATTTACTAAATTAAGCAGTGTTTGTAAATTTAATGTCAGAGACCCTGAAAAACTTGTATTGCCAGTTACTTATAAAACCAAGCTCTGTAGCAAAAATAGTTATGCCATGGCAATCAAACTATAATAATTTACCAATTGACATCAGACGGCTTGCCCTAAAACCATTCACATCTGCATTACACAAATGGCTAGTAGACAAATGTTTTTTACTCGATACAAGACTTTTTTACGTATAATAATAGAACAAATTAATATAATAATAAATTGTAATGGAAAAAGTAATACGTGGTAATACTATTAGTCATAAGTTCGTAAATTTTGCATGTCCAAATGTTGGCGAGATGTGCTGATCCTTAACAAAGTTGTTTCCACCTTATTGTTAACATGTCTCAAGCAAATAAATTTCATTTCATTTTCATTTCAAGTGAGACACCCACAACAACCTGATACAGTCATATGATGTCAAAAATCACATAATACACGACATACATGTTTTCTTTCTTTCTATAATACATATAATATGTACTGGCATGACAGAGCTGTCACTATACCCCAAACTATGGTAAAAGGATAATAACTTGATGAATAACCCGTGTTTGAGTCATAAAGAATGCTATTTGGCGTTAAATGTATTAATTGTACATTATTATATATATAAATATATACTTAAATGCATAGAAAACATCCAAGACTCAAAAACAAATATTTGTGTTCATCACACAAATAAATACCCTGACCGAGATTCGAACTCGTGACCTCCAGTTCTTTCGAACACCACCTAAAGGGAAAATGGGTGCCTTCACCCGAGTTAAACACTCTACTTTTCATTTCGACTATGAGGAAAATAAATGAGAAATAACAGTGGATTCAGTAATAATAACATGCGCTGCAGCAACCAGCAGCAGCGGCCTAAAGAACTTAAAAAAAAAACTTTTCAACTTAGGGTCGGAAAAGTGACTTTCAACCCAATATAAGATTTAAAGCTTACATGGTCATTTACATTAGAATTACGATTTGAAACGGGATATTTACCATGTATGTTTGTATTTTTGAGTTCCCGATATTTCGGCACTGTTGCAAGCGCCATTATCAAGGATTAACTGACGTGCTGCGAGTTTTAGGCTCAGTTTTATAAAGATCCGTTAGACCTTATGTCGGTTTGTGATGTCAAAAAATGTACTGACTCACTGGAATTTGATCTGACATTTGGTCTAACGAACCTTTATAAAACCCGGGCTTAGTTGTCAGGCAGTCGTCAGTTAATCCTTGATAATGGCGCTTGCAACAGTGCCGAAATATCGGGAACTCAAAAATACAAATATACATGGTAAATATCCCGTTTCAAATCGTAATTCTAATGACTTTCAATTTCAACCCTGTTATCTACTTATGAAAATTAAACTTTCTGAACAGGAGAGATGAAAAAAAAAATTATCAATCTATAATTTAAATGGGTAGAATGATTGGTTTATCGACCGCCGACGCGCAACGTAAAAGAGGTGTTATAAGTTTAAACCAGTCGTCTACCGGTCCCGGGGATCCCCTGGCTCATTACAAAATAATGCTATTGTTTTTTTTTGTTGTTTATTGATATCAAAATAATAACTTAATTAAACATAGTTCCTAACGCCATCTAGTGTCATCTGTGACAGTTATGTGTGTGGATGTACTTTGAACCTTAAAAATATACCGTTAACTCATCAACCGCCATACCTGTGTTTCATTAATTTTTTTCGCCGGTAAAGGACGGCTTAATGTTTAATTAAAATGTTAATTAATTATTATATTCTTTTCCAGGTACCAGTCAGCTACAGGAAGCATCATTAAAGTGAAGTGTCAATACGGACTTAAAGCTAAGCGAAGCGCCTAGCAACATAAACTATCCGGACAACAGTGCATCCCGCCACCCAACCTGCGTGAAACGAAACGTCTCTGCTCGACAGTTGCTATAAAAAAAAAGTTAACGTTCCTAATTTAAAAATTGATGAACTTCCCAAGTGCAATAATTAACTGTGTAAAAAAAAATATTTTATATCGATTTTTAAAAAATATTGCCAGTTATTAGACAATAAGGGATGACATTGTTTTTCTGTTTAATATTTTTTCGCGGTTTTTCTTTAACGTTAGTGTCAGTGGAGGCAACTGTCACAGATTAAAAAAAGTGTAAAAAGCTAATAGAAAGTGTTAAACTTGTATACATTGACATTTTTTACGTTTTTATTGAGATATTAAAGCTGAGTTGAGTGAAAGACTTTAGTAAATTGCTTAAAAAGTATGTAACATAGTGCAAGCGTGGTTTGCACCATAATTTTTTGTATTAATGTGAAAATACAACACGAATTGGTTAAAATGAACTGGTTTTGTTATTTAAATGTACTTTTATGGCTCTAAAGTTGATCGGCAAATCATTCAGAACACATGTACCATAGTAATAAATTATGTATTTAAACATTGGGTGTGTTTTTATTTGTATTAAGTAGTAGACGAATTCAGTAGCTGGCGCTAATAGGCGGGTCGCTGGACTGGCACGAAAATATATCCACATTTGGCCAGTTACCTCCCTATTGGCGCCTCTGTCTGAAAGTGAAATATAGATGTTAGAAATAGAATGCTCGCTACACTTGTTCTACACGGGTTCAAGACTGCTTGGGACTTCGAAATTTTCCCTCTCTGTCGCACTTGCAAGTTTGCACATAAATGTGACAGAGTGGCAAAATCTTCGTTTGTGGTTCGTAGTAGCACTCCTGTTCTGGATGGATTTCTTCGTTTCATTCGGGATCCGACAATAACCAATGAAATGTTGCGTTTTGTTACCTTCTATAATAATAAAATGTATTATTTTACAGTGGCTATGAATTTAATTAAATATTTAAAATAAAAAAAGATTTCACTTCTAGTGGGTCACACAAAACCAACAAATTAATCTCCTCACTTATAAAATCCTTAAAATATATGTCATTTTTTTAATCTAGCAACAATATATCCTAATGCCATCTATTGACGGACGGTAACCTTAAAGAAAAGGAAGGGTGGTGTAAGTGACGTCTCCAACACGAAAACTGCCAATAGGTGGCGTTACAGTCACCTCACACCAAAATTTAGGCGAATTAGTTTTATTTTTCCTAAATTAAACATTACTTTGTGTAGTAAACGACTATATTCATTATATTAGTAATGTGTTATTTTTGTGAAAGTTTAAAATAAGGTTTTGTAGATGTTTACGTATTTAAAATAGGACAAAACGTAAATCACGCTAGTGAAGTTCTGTAAGTAACTTACTATATATACAAATTAGTGAGAATGGTAAGTGTACTTGCTTCGGCAGTACATATACTAAAATTGGAACGATACAGAGAAGATTAGCATGGCCCCTGCGCAAGGATGACACGCAAAATCGTGAAGCGTTCCACATTTTTTGGACATTTTGAATTTGAAGTACAGTCACCGTCAGATCGTCGGAGCGAGTATAGTGCGCATAAACATCTGACACCGACATTACCGTCAAAGCGTTAGAGTGCAAGTTAGGATATTAATGACTTTTACGTTTGGAACATTTTTTTACATAGTTTGCCAGGTCCCCCTAAAAACTTATTGTCCTAGTACTTATGATTTCAATAGCCAGAAAGCGCTTCTAATCAACGCCTTTACTCGCAGAAAAAATGTACCGATCACTGTTACCAACCTTAAGTTTGCGGCTTTCACTAGTTTACAACTTGTCTCTTTGTTAGTTATCGAGGGGGTAATCTCCGAAACTACCCATGGGATTATTATTTCACCAGTGCATAGAAAGGACCTTTAGTGTGGACATATTCATGTTTTATCTCGCATTTTATCTGCGTGTTTGCGTTCATCGCTTGAATACGAGCATATACGAGTCACATGACATTAGTCATGTTTTATGACGTAATAAATTATGCTTAAATGGACAACATTATTCGTCCACGCTTTCGCCAACGTCCATACCACGTTGAATACACCGGTTCTCGTCCGATCACCGAAGTTAAGCAACGTCGGGCGAGGTCAGTACTTGGATGGGTGACCGCCTGGGAACACCTCGTGTCGTTGGCTTTTTGCTTCATTTTTTTTATTTTACTACATAGTGCGGTGCTTTTAGCCAATTTTAATTTTAACTGATGTAATATTACACTAATCTGTGCTGAATTATTATGAAACGAAAACGCAAGTGAAGTTTTCTGTGATCGGCCTGAGCTGCGTCCAATTTGATCCTGAATATTGGATGTTTAGAAAACACGCTTATATGTACGTTCCCAAAGGTTCAAAATTATCTGAGCAACCTTACGTTGGCCTCTAAGAATAAAGTCGTGTTCACATATTTTTGACCACTTTGTCCGTACAGATGTTTTTTAATCCGACATTATGGCTTATAGCCCACAGGCAACGAAAGGATATAAGTAGAGGGAAATGCTTGGAACACAATTTTAGGCTCCATAACTTTGTTTGGATTAGTTAGGAGATGAACATTATCAAAAGTCCTCGCCTATACTATAGCCCTTGAGCCGGGGGAGAGGGGTAAAAAACTCGTAAACAGTGGCCCATAGTAAAAAATGTTCTTATTTCGAAAATGTCAATACTTGCACAGTTATTTAGTGTTTGGGTTGTTTCACACGTACCACAACCACAACCACACGACAACCACAACCACACCACAACCACAACACGTGGTCGGGCGCATATTTTGTATGTTTAATAAATAGTACAATTCACACGTAACCACTGCTTGACCGCATTTTAACGCTGCGACGTGGTGTGGTTGTGGTACGTGTGAAACAACCCTTTATTTCATCTTATTTCTAGTAATTAAAATAAAATTTTCTACAAAAAAGGTTCTACCAAGTTCTACACACTTCTTCGCTAGGATGAATATTTAATGAGATTGTAAGGGTACAGAGGGCCTACTCGGAATTCGAAATCCGAACTTCGTATCTTGCCGTTCCTTTCACTCTGGTGTTATCATCACTACATAGTATAAAATAAAGTCGCTTTCTCTGTCCCTATATCCCTATGTATGCTTAAATCTTTAAAACTTCGCAACGGATTTTGATGCGTTTTTTTAAATAGATAGAGTGATTGAAGAGGAAGGTTTATATGTATAATAACATCCATTAAATAGTGCACCCGTGCGAAGCCGGGGCGGGTCACTAGTATACTATATGAGTGAAAGGGACGGCACGATACGAAGTTCGGATTTGGAAGTTCGGAGTAGACCCTCAGTACTTGGATGGGGGACCGGCTGGGAACACCTCGTGTCGTTAGCTTTTTGCATTGGTTTTAACAACGAGACATATTTTTATTAAAGTTGTATGTATATATTGTAGTATTTGACTGATATAAACTAAAATTTAAAACAGAACGAGCGCTCTTGAATATACAATTTTATTTACAAACATTTATTTATAAACACTTCACCTAAAATTAATTATTGATTAAATAATCTATACATGTTTCCGGTTGCGAAAAACATTTTGTATGATGAAATGATAGACAAGGTGGTGAAAAACCATTAACATCTTTATGCGTAACAATAAACTTAAATACTGGGCACTCACGTCTTTAAGGTCGAATAAGGTCGCATCGGATCGCATCATGGCATCGCATTGCATCGGATCGGAAAAGATACGATCGGATGCGGCGACAACAGCCAGCCATCGCCTTACAACGCCTGAATTAAATGTCTTAGCAAATACGTTATCCGACTTTAATAAAGTCAAGTCGTTCAAGAAATGCAGGCTTCAATAACCACATTTTGTGATCAGCTGACGGATTTCCCACCGCTCAACACCCGGCTGAAGAATTTTATTACTTAAGGTATCGATTAAAAATCATTTGATTAAAGTTTCAGTCTAGAGGAAATTACTTTTTTTTTAATTCTTTGGGAGGCTTCTCAACTAACCAACGGATCGCCAGCCGACGTCCAGTCGTCAACAGTCCTTCCTAATAAATACAACTTTCTTAACCACTGCACAAGTTTTCGTGTGAGAGAAAATTAAATTATAGTAACGATTTTACTAAAAGATCTAGAAAAGAATTTTAACTATTATTCAGATGCTAAAATTCTCCTCTAGCCTCCTCAAGTGGTCCACACTATCCTGAGGAGGGCTATGGCTCAAAATATTGTTCTTATACACGTCCATACTTCTTTGAGCGGTCGCCATGTTGCTGTAAACTTCGCGCGGCAGCAACCTGCTTTGCGCGGGAATCTTGACGTTTCCACTACCGGGCAAAAGGGTGCGTTCAGAAAAAAACCGCTCGTTCGGATACGCTTGCGGAATCACGAAAGGCACGTCCGGTTTTGGAAAGGGACGGAGTATGTTTCTTTCTACTGGTTGTGTAAGAGTATTGATAGATTTCATCCACTGCTGCTGTTGCGTCGGTGGGATTCTGTTAGGGTAGTTGAATATCCAGAGTCTGTCTCCCACAAACATGGGTCTGGGCGCGACGATTCCCAGACTGCTGTAATACTGCTGAGCCAGCAGTTCCACATCGTTGGTGTACTTCCGTTTCCATTTTGTGCGGCGGTTTTGGAACCAGATTTTTATCTGTAATAGAAAACAAATATTTTTTAGTATTGTAATTCGACTATTGGTGAGATGGGCTAACTAGTTATAAAATCTGTGAAAGTGGTAAACTATGTAGCAAATTGCCAGAATTAGAATATTATTTATTGTTAGAATTAGTTGCTAGAGCTCCCGAGGATGCACTGTGTTGAGAGCGAGGGACCTAAATTTGTCCCTTCTGCGCTCAACACAGTGAATTCTCAAATTTCATAAAGGGTCGGCAACGCGTACGTGACTCCTTTGGAGTTGCGGGCGTCTATAGGCTGCGATGGCCGCTTACTATCAGGTGGACCGTAAGCTTGTTTGCCACTGGCGTTGTATAAAAAAAAATGTAGAAGATATATGCAGTCTGTCTTGGGTAGCATGCGCAAAGAATAGTCCTACAATACCGAATGTGGAGTCATTCGGCATAAAACAGCGGTTGACAGGCGGGTTCGGTCGGGCTCAAAGGAGCTTTAGCCAAGATGAGACTAATCGGAAAACATGGGTAAATGATGGCGTGATTTACCAATAAACACATAAGTAAACATTAAATGTTCATTTTATTATTGTAATATACAATTAGACATGAGTACATTGTATTTGACGTGACAGCATATCATAACTTATTTTTCGGTCTGCCGCGAGAGTGCTGTGGCCAGTACCTTCACTCCTCTTCACGGCGCTGTCGTGGGCATCAGGATAGACCTAGGCTGTTACGTAATTTAAACAGCCGTGGGCCAGCTAGGGCTTTAGTCAGTAGGTCTGCTTCCATATCTTCGGTTTGCAGATATTTAACTTCAATTGATCCTTCCTGGATACAATTTCTGATAAAATGCATTTTCAAATCGATGTGTTTCGACTTTGAAGTAACCATTGAATTTTGGCTTAGTTTGAGGGCCGCTTGGTTGTCATTTAAAATGACTATGCGATCGAAGTTTGCTCCCAAATCCTTGAACAGGTTTTTCAAATGGATGGCTTCTTTCGCAGCCTCTGTCAACGAGACATACTCCGATTCTGCAGTAGATAAGGCTATGCTCTTTTGCTTTTTGGACATCCAGCTTATAGCTGTTCCAGCATACTTGAAACAGTAGCCTGAAAATGATTTACGATCGAGCTTACAGGCGCCCCAATCCGCATCTGCCATGCCGTACAAATCATCTTCGGTCTTCTTAAATGTCAAGCCGACGCTCTTTGTTGACTTCAAATAACGAAGTACTCTCTTCGCACACTTAAAGTGCTCTTCGTTATAACAGTCATTGAACTGTGATAAGTAGCTTATGGCAAACATTATATCGGGTCGAGTTGCGACTGCCAGATACATTAGCGTACCTATGAGGTTTTTGTATGGAAGTTGAGAGCGTTGGGTTTTGTCTCTTTCACTTTTCTCTAGTTTGAGACCAGGCTCCATAGGCGTAGATGCTGATTTACATTCCTCCATTCTGAATTTTTGGAGAGTATCTTCAATAAACTTTTGTTGATTTATTTTTATTTCATCCTCTTTGTAAATTACGTCTATGCCTATTAGTCTTTTTGGTTTTCCTAAATCTTTCAGTTCAAATTTCAAATTGAGTAGGTTTTTAACCTCTTTAAGTTTTCTAGGACACGAGTAGGCAATTAGTAGATCGTCGACATAGATTACTATTATAATTTTTGCTCCTCTTTTCTCTAGTAGGTATACACATGGGTCAGCTTCTGATGCTTTGAAACCAATGTTTTTTAATTCTGTGTCGAGTTTCTTGTACCACTGCCTCCCTGCCTGCTTGAGTCCATAAAGTGCTTTAATAAGACAGCAAACCTTCTCTTTTGGTATGCTCTTTATGTCTCTTAGCATGTCCATTGTCTTATTGTAGATAGTTAAATCCTCTTTAGTACTTTCTTCAACCATAATTTCTGTCAGATGGTCTTCGAGATAGTCTGGGTATTTCATAACAATTCTTTCTTCCAGTTCGCCATTCAGGTATGCAGTTGTTACATCCATCTGGTTCAATTGTAACCCTTCTTCTACAGCTATGCCAATGACAGATCTGATTGAACTTAGTTTGGCTACAGGAGCATATGTTTCGTTGTAGTCTATTCCTGGTCGTTGTGTGAAGCCCCGCGCGACAAGTCTGGCTTTCCTTGTGACGCTGTTGTCGGGTCCCACTTTGTTTCTTAATACCATCTTGTAGTCCACAACTTTCATATCTTTACTTTTCTTTTCAATTTTCCATGTTCCATTTTTTACGTGTGCTCTTATTTCAGCTTTGATGGCGTCATGCCAGTATTCTTCATTTTCGTTTTCATCAGACATGTTGCAGATCTCGGTCAGTAAGTGACTTTCTTCAGTCTCACCTAGTAAGAAGTCCTTCGTCCACGTTGGTGGGTGCCTCGCTCTTTGTGGCCTCCCATTTTCTGGTATCTCTGCGATCTCTGAAGCATCGTCAAAGGTTTCCAACTCGTTTTCTACTTCGTCCAACTCTACCTGAGGACAGTTAGGGAAGTTTGAAGGGTCTTCATGTATCTGTTCTCTGATTTCTATTTCTATTTGTTCGATATTATTTTGTTCTTTTGATTTACTTTTCTTTCCTATTTCAGGTTCGTTCGTGCGACGCTCCTCTTCGTCCACTATGCTTTCGTAGTTCGAATCTCTGTCTTCAAAGTACATTTTTTCTGTGACTTTGATGTCTCGGCTTATCACCACGTCGTCATCTTCAGGTATGTACACTCTGAAACCTTTTAAAGTTAATGAGTAGCCCATAAATACTCCCTCTTTGGTTTTAGGTGTCAGCTTTCCTCGTCTATTCTTTTTCAGGACGAATGTTTTTCTGCCGAAGACATGAAGGTGATTACCGGAAGGCGTACGTCCTGTCCATTTTGTGAATGGTATGTTGCCATTTAAAGCTTTTGCAGGACTACGATTTATAAGGTAGTTAGCGGTAGACACTGCTTCTGCCCAGAGCTTTTTAGGGGCATTAGCTTCGATCAACAGACATCTCGCTTTGTCTAATAATGAGCGATTTTTCCTCTCGCTTATCCCATTTTGCTGTGGGGTATAAACTGTGGTCAATCTTCTTTGGATGCCGTGCGATTTGAGAAAGTCGTCAAAATCTTTGTTGCGGTATTCAGTCCCGTTGTCTGATTGCAGGTGTTTTATCTTTTTGTTGAGGAACGTTTCGACTTCGTTCTTATAAGTTTGGAAAGATTTGAGTACGTCACTTTTCTTTTTGATGAAGTATACGTGGCAGTATCTTGTGAAATCATCGATAAAAGTGACATAATATCTTGAGCCTGCCAGCGTCTCACACTCGAAAGGGCCACAGACGTCGCTGTGTATTATTTCCAGCAACTCCGTTGTGTAAAGATCGTCATGTCTTGGAAATGGTAATCTTGAAAGCTTGCCCTTGATACAGGTCTCGCAGGTTTCTAATGTTTCATCAATCAGGTTCAACCCATACATAAGGTTGTTTGCAGCCATCTTCTTCAGATCCCTTTCGTTTATATGGCCAAGTTTACGGTGCCATTCCATGACGTCATTGTCCTTGTTTGGTGTGTAGTTAGCCGTTTCATTTTTTGTAGATTGGAGGTAGTACAGTCCATCTTTTCTTTGTGCTGTCAGTGTTACTTCGCCGCTCTTCTCTATGACATAAGCCTTGTCTTTTTCGAAGATGACTTTGTTTCCTCTGTCTGCTATCTTGCCTACAGACAGTAGATTCACTGATACGTCAGG
Source organism: Epiblema foenella (assembly GCA_963556455.1). Classification (NCBI taxonomy): domain Eukaryota; kingdom Metazoa; phylum Arthropoda; class Insecta; order Lepidoptera; family Tortricidae; genus Epiblema; species Epiblema foenella. The sequence goes on along the minus strand of OY747120.1, from coordinate 9,305,449 downwards.
AACGAATAAGGTATCATTGAAGTTGTAACCAACTTCATCGATTTTGACTGTTACTCTTCCTTTTCCTTCTATCTTACTTGTGTACTTGTTAGATGCCAACTGTAGACTGCCATTTTCAGGGGTCAAGGAAGAGAATAGTGACTCGACGCCGCACAGATGAGAGGAGCACCCGCTGTCAAGACACCAAACATCTTCATTGAAGCTTGCATGTGACGTATTCAGACAGATGTTGTAATTTTTAATCGGGTTTGCTTTGGTTTTCTCATTTGTGGTCTTCTTTTTGCCCCAACATGCCTCGGTAGTGTGCCCTCTCTTTTTACAGCTCTTGCAAAACGGTTTTTGTTTACCTTTCTTGAAGTGGAATGCTTCGGAGCTTCCGGCTTGTTCACTACCGCTCCTGGCCTGGTATTCTTCAAGAATTTTTACTTTCAGGTCGTCAGGATTGGGCAATGTGTCTCTGGATTCTATGGCTATACGAAAATTTTCAAATGTTGTCGGCAAACTGTAGAGTAGCATAATGCTCAACAATTCTGGCGGTATTTTTATATCCATATCTGCGAGTTTGTCCACAATATCCATGAAGTTATTTATGTGATCACGGATGTCTTCGTCTGTGGTCATTCGTTTCAGAACTAGCTGCTTAAGCAAGGTCGCTTTCCTTGCAGGCCCGGTGCTTTGATATGTAGCTTTTAATTTGTCCCATACAGCTTTAGATGACGTGCAGATCTTTATTTGTTTCAGTTCGGAAGGTGACAGTAAGAGAAAAATTTCAGCTCTTGCCTTTAAGTCCGCCTTTTCAAACTCCAACTTCGTTGCCGCATCCGCGTTGGGTAGCAATTTCTTTTCGCCGCTTACGATATCCCAATAATCGTTTTTAATTAGGACGGCTTGCGCTTGTAAGCACCATGTGTCATAATTTGACTTGGTCAGCGGTTCGATATTACGATAACTCGTCGATGCCATTTTGCGTATTATTTACTTACTAATGTAGAGGTGCGAGCAACCACGCTCTGCTACCAATTGATGGCGTGATTTACCAATAAACACATAAGTAAACATTAAATGTTCATTTTATTATTGTAATATACAATTAGACATGAGTACATTGTATTTGACGTGACAGCATATCATAACTTATTTTTCGGTCTGCCGCGAGAGTGCTGTGGCCAGTACCTTCAGTAAATAATTTACATGTCATAGCATAATAATTAAGTAAAGTGACTCTGCAATTAATGAATTTGCCATACAAATTACTAGATAAATAAATCAACGACGAAAGACTTGTTGTGTGAATGTAATGTCATTTGCCGACAATGTATTACATTGGGAATGGCTACCCAGAAGGATATATGAGATATATAGGCGGAGCTAGATAGGCGCAATTGCACAAAAGATCCCGTTGGGACGAAGTTCATCTGAAAGGGACTCACACATTTTAAGTACCTTGGCGTTGTGCTTATGGCTGATGCTCGTGTGAATATAGATGTTAGCCATAGAGTCAATACCGCCTGGCTAAAATGGAGGTCTTTAAGGGCAAAATTTATATATATTTTTTTGTGTCTGTGAAGTGGGTGCGGGCTGAAAAACAGCGCTGTACAGCCGACCAGGCTCGCAGCACACGCTGAGACGGCGAGCCTATTGTCGCACCATTGTTGATAACCTACTGTTAACTTTAATTGAATTTGTAACTCCTAAATTTAACCATGTTTTTTTTTTCTGTTTTGCTGATTGTGTTTTTTTTGCGACAATAAATACTTTTTTATTTATTTATTTATTTATAAGACGGCTGTAAGACTCGCAATGCTATACGGAGCGGAGTGCTGGACAGCGACAAATAAGCACACAACCGCAATGAAGATGCTGCGCTGGGTGGGCGACGTAACGCGACTGGACATAATCGCAATGAACACGTAATAGGATCTTTCAAAGTAGCCTATAACAGATAAATTACAAGAAACCATGCTTAGATCGTACGGACACATAATGAGAAGAGACGATAGCTACTCCGTAAAAACTGTTTTAAATATTCCCACAAAACACTGGGAAGAGGAAGACCTCCCGTCACACGGTGGTCCAATATTAAGAGGGAGTTGGAAGCGCAGAACCTCACACCCACGACAAGGGGATCCGACCCCAGATAGAACTGGAATTAAGGGAAGAAAAAGGAGAAGACCGGGCGCAGCGTGGGTAGATGACCCACAGGATAGACTGTTGACCTGGTTACTGGTAACGTCGCTTTAGCCCGCTGGATGCGGGTGGCGCGAGACCGGTCATGGCACTCTTTGGGAAGCCTAAATGGACGTCTTTTGGCTAATATGATGATGAATATACCTGTGTCTCAGTAAGCCGCAGCTGCCTCGCGAGCCGACCCCGTGCCGCCACGGACAGGTATCGGTTCTTCTCGAACTCCGCCTCCAGACTCTTGATCTGCTGCGCGCTGAATGCGGTGCGCGCGCGCTTCCCTCGGGACGAACAGCCTGGGTGACAAATTAGCTTAGTCTCAGATACATAATTGAAACTGTAGTGTGTGACTAAGGCCGCGTTTACGTCTGCGCACGCGACGGAGTTACAATATATGCAAATCCAATTCCTACGCTCAGTGCCTTTACTATGAGTTTGCATGACCGTATTCGCTAGCGACTGTGTAAACGATTTAGTATATATGCCGATTCTTAGTTCTATTGCGTACCCGCCAGAGGCACTGTACTTTTGCCTATACAATTTTTTGTCGCTAGCGAGTACGGTCGCGGTCATGAAAACTCATGGTAAAGTCACAGTAGGTAATGTCACATGTGTGTAAACGGGGCTTAAGTGTAATTTAGGGCGTTTTTACGTCTCATGACACTATACTAACGTTCGCGTAGTGTTATAACTATTAAGGCATTTATTGTTTTTGTACCTCGAAATATAGGATATAATAAAAGATACCTGATTTTGTACACGTAGAGCTCGTTTATCGCGATAGATTTTTTTTTGGTCGGTTACCTAGTTATTACTCTTCTATGTAAACTTCCACCCCCTTAAGGGATGATTTCGGAGATAAAAAGTAGTCTACGCTCTTCCTCGGGACTCAAACTATCTCCATACCAAATTTCATCTAAATCGGTTCAGCGGTTTAAGCGTAAAATGCCTCCCCCATCTTGTTCCTAGAATCATAGCGCTGTTAAATTAAAGCTTAAGTGATTTTCTCATAGGTCAAAGATAATAAAGTAATGTACACAGTATTTCCGCCTCATTGCTCGTGGGCATTTCAATATCTTGATTAACTTGGGTTTTGGGCTCGAGCCAGGAGCCAAAATGTCGACTAGTCTACGCTTGAGTGACTGGAACGTTGCTTCGAATCCACACCAATCAATCATCAATTAATCATTTGTCGTTGCCGACTGAAATCTATTTAAAGTAAAACAATCTTAAACTGAACGCACTCCGTAAGAATATAGGCGCAATAAATAGAAGTACTAGGAGCACAGAACAGCATAGTAGCGTTACATAGCGACAATTAATAATTTGAGGATTTGCTTTACAACAACCGCTACATAAATATATACTATCTGTTCGCAAGTCCAATTTTTATAATTAAGTATCTAGCTAATAGATGTTATGTATTAAGATATTTGATAATATAACCTGTCCTGCACCGAACAAATGTTTATTTTTAGCCCAGTAGTTGATTGGTAGAGAATGCCTTAACGCATTAAGTCCGCCATTTGTACCTTTTTAAATGTTCAATAAAGTTTATATAAAAATAAATAAGTATAATAGCATTATGTAACATTGACATGTAAAATGATTTTATTTTACCAATAAAAGATTGTATTGACGACTGTATTTCGACAAAAAGCGCATCAAGTAACAAAAACAGTGTTAATTGTCATAAAGATTTTTTAAGGCGTATCAATAAAGTTCTTTAGTTTTGAAGCTATAAACTATACTCAAACCAAACGCATTGCATTTATTTTTCAGTAAAATTAAGAATCGTTTGAGACCATTACAACTTTATTATTGTCCCAACCAATTACTAACTCTGGGCAGACAGGACGGACACGGCGTGTCGTCGCCGCGCAGTTATTTTCAATAAACACCTCTCCTTGAGTAATTAGTGGCAATAAATCACTATGTCATTCGACTACCGACAGCGCCATCTTGGTCTCGAGCAACGCCACCGTTTAACAGTGAACGCATCCTAATTATCCCGCCAAAATACTCATCGGACAAACGTCACTATACATTCGAAAAAATATTAGTGTACTCTAAAATATCTGTATAAGGCTGAGATTTGTTTGCGTTTTAGTTTTTAGAGTGTTTTGATAATATTGTATGCGACCAGAATGAATGTGGGGACAATTTATTAGATCTCGCGATCGTTAAAGAAATTTCAAAGAACATATGTTAAAACGGGTTGTATTTCAGTTACAATATGATTTAATGGGCGTCGTTTGACTTTAAAACGTTTTAAAAACTTGTAAAAACTGAATATCCGGTGACGTATTTGTTTTTTAATTGCGTTCCGTTTCGTATAAGACTTTGGAATCGATCTATTATGCCAAGTGCAATAATGTTGTGCGTAGATTAATTAGTGTTTGGAAATAGATATTTGCGTCTGAGTAGCGTTTAAAGCGGCGTTCTTGGGCATTGGTTGGCCAATTAACGTCAATTTATCGTCAAGTGTCAACGGGCGTTTTCGTGCGATTGTTTTAACAATTCAAAGATAAATTAAGCCTTTATTTATAGTCGAAGTGAATGAAATATTTGTGTATGTTTACGAGCAGTGGCCATAAACTTATTTTTAAAATATACCGCTTAAAATTCCGTTTATCTGGCGGTCAAAGCGAGACGCATTATTATCGAGATTGTTAGCTATCTGAACGACTGTGAAAACATGTTCTTAAAATCCAATAAACCTTCTGAAAATATAAACAATTTTCTGTGGCAATAACTCGTGCTAACTAGCGATTTAAGAAAAAACTCGCACATTTCATTTATTTATGAGCTGGCGGACACAATGTTGTAGATGATTCTAACGATTTGTGCAATTTTGAATACTGACGAAAACGAGGTATCACCATCTCTGTCGAATACGCAAGTGCGACAGAGAGGGATATACCTTCGTTTCCGGTTGGTGGTAGGCCCCTAATATGTATATTTTCTCTATTACAGGATCGTACCCGCTTACCTTAACCCGTTAAAATTACCGGGCTGTTTAAAAACCCCTTTGTTCATTACGATAGGTAAGCCTTCCACTGTCTTAAGCGTGTCACACACTGCAGCGGCCTGCGGTGGCGGCCGCGGTGGCAGCCTGTTGTACACTATGACATTCCTAACATGCCGCCCCTCTCATATAGTGAATAACACGAGAGTGAAAGGGACGGCACGATACGAAGTTTTGATTTCGAAGTTCGGAGTACAGAGTGGTTACCGCGAACTGAAAACGAACGAATTTCGAATATCTCCCTCTCTGCCGCACGAATTAGCAAGTGCGACAGAGAGGGAAATATTCGAACTTCGTTCGTTTTCGGTCGCGGTAGCCCCTCAGAGTGGTTACCGCGAACCGAAAACGAATGAAGTTCAAATATCTCCCTCTCTGTCGCACTTGCTAATTCGTGCGGCAGAGAGGGAGATATTCGACTTCGTTCGTTTTCAGTCGCGGTAGCCCCTCAGGCTCCGGATTGTCATAGTGACAGCAGGCCACCAGGCCACCACCTATTATAAGTCCGCCCCCCTTGGTGATTCGCTAATCCTCCTATCTAATCCTCTTTCGACGCGTTAGGATTATGATTAGCGATCCAAACCAAATATCTATTCTAAACTCAAATTAGCCGTTTGAATCGTAACGCACACACTACCGTTGATGTCTCATTTTCTAAATCCGTTCCACGCAGATAAATCTCGCGTCTCGTTAACTCCCCTCGTAATTACTCGGTAGAAAAAGAAAAATTGTCTATGGTTAGAAAACATGAAAGTGGTGGACGGCGTCATTAAATTGTTGTAGAAATGTCAAGTTTGACGTTTGATAATTTGGATTAAGTGTTGTAGAATGTCGTTATTAATTTAATTATCTTTAATTAATCCGCTAATCCAGATTTGGAATAATTAATAGGGTACCTGAAGGTTCAGAAGGTCCACTGTCTTAGTAATGACGAATGACGTTAGCTGTCAAATTTAAGCCATAAACAATACTTAATAGATGACGATAGATAGTTTTGCATGCTCTGGTTTCCCTTCAAAACGCATAAGATAGTTAAGCAAAGGTTATCGAAGATCAACTCAACAAAAACCCGGCCAAATGCGTGTCGGAATCGCTTACGAAGGGTTCTGTACCATTATTTGTATAAAGGGCAAAATGTTATTCTGTTTTTTAGTATTTCTTGTTATAGCGGTATCAGAAATACATAATCTGTGAATATGTCAACTGTCTAACTATCACGGTTCACGAGATACAGCCTGGTGACAGACGGACGGACAGCGAAGTTAGTATAGTAGAATAGGGTCCCGTTTTAGCCTTTGGGTTGGTTTGGGGAAGTCCAATTTTGTTATTTCTCCACACCAGTTATATTACATAATTTATCCTTCTTCTTTCTAGCTATGATGGTGGTGGAGTTAGCTTTCCGAACTGAGGGGCTACCGCGAACCACAAACGAAGTTTTTCCTCTCTGTCTCACTTATATGCAAACTTGCAAGTGCGACAGAGAGGGAAAACTTCGTTTGCTGTAGCGGTAGCGCCACTGATCTTCGCCACTTCGCTCTATCTTAGACATTGTCTTCGGATGCCTGACACTAGATTCAAGTCTTTTAGCACTACTTTTCCACCTTGTTTTGGGTCTGCCCCTGGATCTATATGAGTGAAAGGGACGGCACAATACGAAGTTCAGATTTCGAATTTCGGAGTAGGAAACCTGAGGGGCTACCGCGAACCGAAAACGAACGAAGTTCGAATATCTCCCTCTCTGTCATACGAATTAGCAACGCGACAGAGAGGGAGATATTCGAACTTCGTTCGTTTTCGGTCGCGGTAGCCCCTCTGAGTAGGTTTCCTCGCACGTACTCGTTGGGTATTTTGTCGAGCCGGTTACCACATATCCACCGTAGCATCTTTATATCGCCAACTTGAATGGTATATGCATTTGAGTTAGACCCTATACATTAGGTACATGTCTCCATATATTAGAACCTTAGGCCCTAGGCCTTATGGATTAGGTAAAAAATATATAGGGGTGACATAAAATTTTGTACTTACCTCGGGCGGTAATTAAGAAAGCCTCAGATCGCATAATTATCGCCCTTGCCTTCGGCTCGGGCGTCAAATACCTGCGATCTGAGACATTTTTTGTTTTACCGCCCTTGGTAAGTAATGTACTATAACTTCTGCGAACGTTACATGCGTGTTGGAGCCGCCCGGGCTGAGTCCGGGAAGAGATCGGACGGACTCACATTGATTCCATGGCGGAGGGGGCGTTGCCTTTTGTGGGATGCCACGTGCTTTACCACCTTTGCTGCATTCCACTTGAGGAAAACCACACAAGGTGCAGGCTTGGCGACAGAGTCAGCCGCAAAGCAAAAGCGCAATTTTAAGGCCCGCACAGACGAACCACTTGTCGGTGCGTTTTTGCAGTGCAAGCGTGCTGGGCCCATAACCTATTGGTTCTTGTGGGTTTGACAGAGCGCAGTTCTTACAGAATTTATGCAGGAAACCGGAAGTAAGAGTATAACTGTATAAACAACAAACGATTGAGTCCCCACAAGGTCTTGAACATCACCACACAATTATACACTCGTTTTCTTTTGTATTGCTGTATCGAGATAACATTTTATAGATTGACAGTCAAAATACAAATCAATAATAACAGACATAATAGTTGATAAGCCACGGACATAGACAATACATGAAGTAATGCAAACTCTTTACTGATGTTTACTTACTATGTCGTGTTACTTTACACAACCTTAACACAAACTACTCGTTATCTTTGTTTATACAGCGCTGAGAAAATATGTATTTATTGTTTTGTTTTGTGTTCTTTCTATTCTATTGTTTATTTGTAAAACTTTAACTTATTTGTGTAACCTTTTTGTTTTCTATTATTGTGTGTTACCCACCGTGCCGACACCTAATGGGTCCAACGGAAGACCAGCGCCGGCTGTAATGCCGGCATTAAGCTGAGTTGGGTCTATTTCGTGACACGACTGTTTTTGTATTCTGTCCCATTATTATGTACTTCTCTTCAATCTTGAATCATGAATCTTGAAAAGCACGCGTAATACTCCGCCCTGGAATCAACGTACGACTTTGTTCCGGTGGCAGTGGAGACGGCAGGACCAGGGCTCAGAGGCCCGCCACCTGTTTAAAGAGCTAGGTCGGCGGTTGCGGGAGAGGGGTCGCGATCCCCGCTGCGGGTCGTATCTGGTGCAACAGGTATCCATAGCTGACACATATAGTCCCTATTCATCCCGGTACCGCCGTACACCGGGTAGAGTCACTCCGACCCAGGTCGGGCCTAGCTGAGTTTCTTGCTGGACTCTTCTCAGTTAGGCTAGGTTTAGTGAACCAGCGATAAAACTCCCAGTAGCTAGATTCCACTCACATCTCAGATTCTGTTGAAACCGCTCAACCAATCTCACGGGAGCGCAAACTCTTAGAGTATTCCAGTGTTCTAACTAAACCACACCAGTGGTCGTACCGGAGGTTTTCCCCTGGATTTTCCCCAGGCTACTCTCCAACCGCGCACTCCTATCGCTTTATTGGGCCCGGCCTATAAAGCCACAGTCAGGTTCAAAAAAAAAAGGTATTATGGGTACCTTTGCGCCAGTAATGGTGCGGGGTGGGTTGTTTTAAGACTATGTACATTTAATTTTAGTTTTGTCTATATTGTACTTATTTTATATTTATTTTACATTTGGTGTAACTTCAAATGTATCTATCTGAACTAGAATAAAGATATGTATAGGTACATAGGTCTTATAATAAAGTTATAAATAACCTAATAAAAGAAATTCGTAATTATTATTCCTTCTTGAACTGTAAATTAATATTTTGACATGAAAAATGTATTACTTATTATAGTCAGACTTTCTTAAATTGTAAATTAATATTTTGACATGTAAAAGTGCCCTTGTGGCCTATTTGCAGAATAAATGTTTGATTTTGATTTTTTGAAAAGCAAAAACTAAACTAAAAAAATTAAAAGTAATTAAATTATATATAAAAAGGGCCCCCGTGGCATCGTACCAAAGACGCTGGCAGCATTCCCTCGCTGTATGGCTATACTCAAACGTTGTGCCACCAGCTGTGCTCTTCGGTCACCAGTTGCGTCGACGAGCCTTTTACCGAGTTTTTTGTACAGTTGTCGAGCGCTCGGGCCCCACGGCCCAAGGGTCTCAACACCGAAAGCCATGAAATATTGGGTGCCGAGACCCTGGTACTTCGATGTTTTTTTTTTGTCTCGGCCGCTTCCGCCGCCTCACCAGCCCTAGACGACTACGTTCTTATATATCTTGTATTGCGCAGTATTCATCACTGCATAGTATAAAGCAAAGTCGCTTTCTCTATCCCTATGTCTCTATATCCCTATATCCCTATGTATGCTTAAATATTTAAAATTACGCAACGGATTTTGATGCGTTTTTTTTAATAGATAGAGTGACTCAAGGGGAAGGTTTATATGTATAATTATGATGTAGATATAATACATGCATCAACATTGCACCCGTGCGAAGCCGGGGCGGGTCGCTAGTAAAATTATATACTTGTGGTCGCACTGTTGCACCACAGGCTGGTGAGGTTTAGACAGAAAAAATAATGTTCTGTCTAGTCAAAAGGAATTGTCATTGAATTGGATTTTCGGTCGCAGCTAGTTCTGAGATTTCTTATAGTTTATAACTCAGTGACAAAAGCTAAAGAGGCTCCTAGACGGGCCATGTTTTTGTGCAATATGTGGCTGCAACACAGTGGCCCGGCAACATTGCAAGCAATACCAGCCACACTATGCAATAATGCAGTTATGGCCCGGCCATATAGCCAAACATGTTTTGTGTTGCCGTGTATGGCCGATATTGTCCCGAGGTGTTGCCGGACGATCGCTAGGCTCTCGATTTTAAATGCAATATTGCCCAGCCAGTTGTATCGTTGTTTCACTCGTTCACTTTGTACAGCATAGTGCATCCTTTTCTACGCGACATGAAGTTTGCTGTGAAGGTACGACGTGTTGCTATATTCCGTGCTTTGCGATCAGCTGCATGTTATTTTCATTTTGAGGTTATTTTATGCAGCAAATATGACTAATACGTGGTCTAACGAACGAGTTATAGATTTTATTAACGAAGTACATTTGCACCCTGAGTTGTGGGACATAAAAGCCGCAATATACAAAGATAGGAATGTGAAAAAAGATGGATGGAATAAAATTGCTGAAATGTTTGATACAACAAGTGACGAAGCTTACAAGAAATTTCGAAGCTTAAGAACTTACGCGAATAATGAGGAGAAAAAGAAGAAAAGTGGTAGTGCTGGCGGTAAATCAGTGAAGTGGTTTGCTTACGACGCGATTTCATTTGTTTTGACTCAGAATACGCCGAATAAAGGATTAGGCAGTGAAAATGCACCAGTTAACGTAAGTATCTTTATTGAAACATTGAAAATGTACATATACATATTATAAAATACATATTATTATTAGATGTATTATCAATATTATCATACCAATTAATAAATCGAACTTCTTTATAAGTATTTATCTTGCCATGCTACTCGTCCCTGCTCTGTCATAAAATAATGCATAAATTCGTCTCTTACTGCTTTCGCTCTTGTGGTTGCGTTCCTTCCTATTGTTCTTAAACTTGTTAAACTTTGTTCATCCCTCCACGAGCCTGGCATTATTCTACCAACGTCAATATCTTCACTGTCGTAGGTCCCAGGAGGTGAATAAAGAGATTGTGCTGTAGTGTTTCTTCGTAAAAAGTTATGTAAATAGGTACAAGCCATAACTATATTTTGTACATGTTTTAACTCAACATCAATAGTTGTGTGTAATACACGAAAAACTGAAGACATGATACCAAAAGAGTTTTCTACAATACGGCGTGCTCTAGATATTCTATAGTTACATACACGCTTAGGAGATCCTATCTTCAAATCTAACGTATAGGGCTTGCAAATATTCTCCATTAAAGGAAATGCATCATCTGCCAGGAAAACATACGGTGCTAGCATTTCTCGGCCTGGGAGGGATTCAGGTTGTGGTATGTCAAGAGTTTGTCCCAGGAGTGCTTTTCCAAAAGCCGTATGTCTAAATACTCCCCCATCAGATATACTTCCTTGAACTCCAGCATGAACATATAGAAAATTGTAACGTGCATCTGTTACAGCAAATAGTACTATGCTAAAAAACTGCTTATAATTGTAATATTGACTGCCACTGTGTGGTGGACAAGTTATTGCAACATGCTTGCCGTCCATAGCACCTAAACAGTGAGGAAAATTCCAACGATCCTCAAAATCCTTCGCGACTTGTTTCCATTCTGTCACTTTTGACGGCATCTGAAAAAAGGTTTTAGACATATACTAACAATTTTATGCATTTACAGGAGACTGAAACTACATCTGACATCAGTGTTGAGCCACATGAAGTCGTGGAATCAGAAGTACTGACTACTGACTCTTTGGAAGCCATTGAAACTACTCCAAAACCACGTGTTAAGAGGTTCAAGACTACAGATCCACTACTAGAGAAGGCTCAAAATATTTTACGCAATGCTGGTGAAAAAAAAAATGAATTTTCTGCCTTCGGGGAGCATGTAGCGAACAAACTAAGCAAATATGATGATTACACGCGTGCTCAAGCAGAATTTAAAATCACGCAAATACTGTTTGATTGTGATATGAAAATGTACACAGCTCGAGCTTCGTCTACATATGTACCGAGTCCTCATAACAATAGCAGAGATGGAGCTGGCACTTCGCAAAGTCAATACTCAAACATAGCCTCTCCACCCCCACTAAATGATTTACAGTACACGACCGCTGGAGCTGCATCTACATATGTACCGAGTCCTCATAACAATAGCAGAGATGGAGCTGGCACTTCGCAAAGTCAATACTCAAACATAGCCTCTCCACCCCCACTAAATGATTTACAGTACACGACCGCTGGAGCTGCATCTACATATGTACCGAGTCCTCATAACAATAGCAGAGATGGAGCTGGCACTTCGCAAAGTCAATACTCAAACATAGCCTCTCCACCCCCACTAAATGATTTACAGTACACGACCGCTGGAGCTGCATCTACATATGTACCGAGTCCTCATAACAATAGCAGAGATGGAGCTGGCACTTCGCAAAGTCAATACTCAAACATAGCCTCTCCACCCCCACTAAATGATTTACAGTACACGACCGCTGGAGCTGCATCTACATATGTACCGAGTCCTCATAACAATAGCAGAGATGGAGCTGGCACTTCGCAAAGTCAATACTCAAACATAGCCTCTCCACCCCCACTAAATGATTTACAGTACACGACCGCTGGTGCTGCATCTACATATGTACCGAGTCCTCATAACAATAGTAGAGGTGGAGCTGGCACTTCACGTCAATATTCAGACATAGCCCCACAACCAAATTTTCATTACATGGCGGTTCTTCCAGGTGTTGATAACACTACTTCTAATGTCATTTCAAATGAGACACAGTCAAATTTAACTTATGCTGAACTTGTATCATTCACTATAAAGGATTCATCAAAGTGAAAATTATTATTTTTTAGCGACACAAAGACTTCTTACCCTGTTTATTAAAGAGTTAAAATTACTCCCTACTGTAAACATAATTAATAAACTTATGTCAACTTACCTTTATGTATTCTTTTAACCCTTCTATCAAAGCTGCACACACCTCCGGAATAATAGTGGAAATCGAAGCATCTGACACCCTGAACAGATACATCAAACTTTTAAAAGAATCTCCAGTTGCCAAAAAGCGAAGAGTTATCGCCAATCTTGTAGTTATTGGTATCGCCGTCCTCATGTTTGTATCTTTTTTTACTATTTTTGGTCCTATTTTGTTTAAAAGAAAGTCGAAATCACTCTTTGACATTCTATTAAAGTTATTAAATAATTTACTATCAAGGCTTATTTCTAGACTCAAATTATCTAAAGTTTCACGCCTATTTAAGTAAGGACGAATCCATAATTTCTTTTTCTTTTGTTTTAAAACGATGTAAGCTGCTGCCACAAGTGTTGTTTCGTCAGCCATTATTGCTGGTTTGTGTTGCCCGTGTGAGTCTGCGTCTCATCAGCCATACTATTGCAGACATATATGCACACATTGCCCAGCCATAGATGGCTCGGCCATCAGCTGCAATGAAATATTTTTGTAGTTGCTGGGAAATTAGTTGCCAATAGTGCAGCCACAAATTGCACAAAAACATGGCCCGTCTAGGAGCCTCTTAAAGAGGCTCCTAGACGGGCCATGTTTTTGTGCAATATGTGGCTGCAACACAGTGGCCCGGCAACATTGCAAGCAATACCAGCCACACTATGCAATAATGCAGTTATGGCCCGGCCATATAGCCAAACATGTTTTGTGTTGCCGTGTATGGCCGATATTGTCCCGAGGTGTTGCCGGACGATCGCTAGGCTCTCGATTTTAAATGCAATATTGCCCAGCCAGTTGTATCGTTGTTTCACTCGTTCACTTTGTACAGCATAGTGCATCCTTTTCTACGCGACATGAAGTTTGCTGTGAAGGTACGACGTGTTGCTATATTCCGTGCTTTGCGATCAGCTGCATGTTATTTTCATTTTGAGGTTATTTTATGCAGCAAATATGACTAATACGTGGTCTAACGAACGAGTTATAGATTTTATTAACGAAGTACATTTGCACCCTGAGTTGTGGGACATAAAAGCCGCAATATACAAAGATAGGAATGTGAAAAAAGATGGATGGAATAAAATTGCTGAAATGTTTGATACAACAAGTGACGAAGCTTACAAGAAATTTCGAAGCTTAAGAACTTACGCGAATAATGAGGAGAAAAAGAAGAAAAGTGGTAGTGCTGGCGGTAAATCAGTGAAGTGGTTTGCTTACGACGCGATTTCATTTGTTTTGACTCAGAATACGCCGAATAAAGGATTAGGCAGTGAAAATGCACCAGTTAACGTAAGTATCTTTATTGAAACATTGAAAATGTACATATACATATTATAAAATACATATTATTATTAGATGTATTATCAATATTATCATACCAATTAATAAATCGAACTTCTTTATAAGTATTTATCTTGCCATGCTACTCGTCCCTGCTCTGTCATAAAATAATGCATAAATTCGTCTCTTACTGCTTTCGCTCTTGTGGTTGCGTTCCTTCCTATTGTTCTTAAACTTGTTAAACTTTGTTCATCCCTCCACGAGCCTGGCATTATTCTACCAACGTCAATATCTTCACTGTCGTAGGTCCCAGGAGGTGAATAAAGAGATTGTGCTGTAGTGTTTCTTCGTAAAAAGTTATGTAAATAGGTACAAGCCATAACTATATTTTGTACATGTTTTAACTCAACATCAATAGTTGTGTGTAATACACGAAAAACTGAAGACATGATACCAAAAGAGTTTTCTACAATACGGCGTGCTCTAGATATTCTATAGTTACATACACGCTTAGGAGATCCTATCTTCAAATCTAACGTATAGGGCTTGCAAATATTCTCCATTAAAGGAAATGCATCATCTGCCAGGAAAACATACGGTGCTAGCATTTCTCGGCCTGGGAGGGATTCAGGTTGTGGTATGTCAAGAGTTTGTCCCAGGAGTGCTTTTCCAAAAGCCGTATGTCTAAATACTCCCCCATCAGATATACTTCCTTGAACTCCAGCATGAACATATAGAAAATTGTAACGTGCATCTGTTACAGCAAATAGTACTATGCTAAAAAACTGCTTATAATTGTAATATTGACTGCCACTGTGTGGTGGACAAGTTATTGCAACATGCTTGCCGTCCATAGCACCTAAACAGTGAGGAAAATTCCAACGATCCTCAAAATCCTTCGCGACTTGTTTCCATTCTGTCACTTTTGACGGCATCTGAAAAAAGGTTTTAGACATATACTAACAATTTTATGCATTTACAGGAGACTGAAACTACATCTGACATCAGTGTTGAGCCACATGAAGTCGTGGAATCAGAAGTACTGACTACTGACTCTTTGGAAGCCATTGAAACTACTCCAAAACCACGTGTTAAGAGGTTCAAGACTACAGATCCACTACTAGAGAAGGCTCAAAATATTTTACGCAATGCTGGTGAAAAAAAAAATGAATTTTCTGCCTTCGGGGAGCATGTAGCGAACAAACTAAGCAAATATGATGATTACACGCGTGCTCAAGCAGAATTTAAAATCACGCAAATACTGTTTGATTGTGATATGAAAATGTACACAGCTCGAGCTTCGTCTACATATGTACCGAGTCCTCATAACAATAGCAGAGATGGAGCTGGCACTTCGCAAAGTCAATACTCAAACATAGCCTCTCCACCCCCACTAAATGATTTACAGTACACGACCGCTGGAGCTGCATCTACATATGTACCGAGTCCTCATAACAATAGCAGAGATGGAGCTGGCACTTCGCAAAGTCAATACTCAAACATAGCCTCTCCACCCCCACTAAATGATTTACAGTACACGACCGCTGGAGCTGCATCTACATATGTACCGAGTCCTCATAACAATAGCAGAGATGGAGCTGGCACTTCGCAAAGTCAATACTCAAACATAGCCTCTCCACCCCCACTAAATGATTTACAGTACACGACCGCTGGAGCTGCATCTACATATGTACCGAGTCCTCATAACAATAGCAGAGATGGAGCTGGCACTTCGCAAAGTCAATACTCAAACATAGCCTCTCCACCCCCACTAAATGATTTACAGTACACGACCGCTGGAGCTGCATCTACATATGTACCGAGTCCTCATAACAATAGCAGAGATGGAGCTGGCACTTCGCAAAGTCAATACTCAAACATAGCCTCTCCACCCCCACTAAATGATTTACAGTACACGACCGCTGGTGCTGCATCTACATATGTACCGAGTCCTCATAACAATAGTAGAGGTGGAGCTGGCACTTCACGTCAATATTCAGACATAGCCCCACAACCAAATTTTCATTACATGGCGGTTCTTCCAGGTGTTGATAACACTACTTCTAATGTCATTTCAAATGAGACACAGTCAAATTTAACTTATGCTGAACTTGTATCATTCACTATAAAGGATTCATCAAAGTGAAAATTATTATTTTTTAGCGACACAAAGACTTCTTACCCTGTTTATTAAAGAGTTAAAATTACTCCCTACTGTAAACATAATTAATAAACTTATGTCAACTTACCTTTATGTATTCTTTTAACCCTTCTATCAAAGCTGCACACACCTCCGGAATAATAGTGGAAATCGAAGCATCTGACACCCTGAACAGATACATCAAACTTTTAAAAGAATCTCCAGTTGCCAAAAAGCGAAGAGTTATCGCCAATCTTGTAGTTATTGGTATCGCCGTCCTCATGTTTGTATCTTTTTTTACTATTTTTGGTCCTATTTTGTTTAAAAGAAAGTCGAAATCACTCTTTGACATTCTATTAAAGTTATTAAATAATTTACTATCAAGGCTTATTTCTAGACTCAAATTATCTAAAGTTTCACGCCTATTTAAGTAAGGACGAATCCATAATTTCTTTTTCTTTTGTTTTAAAACGATGTAAGCTGCTGCCACAAGTGTTGTTTCGTCAGCCATTATTGCTGGTTTGTGTTGCCCGTGTGAGTCTGCGTCTCATCAGCCATACTATTGCAGACATATATGCACACATTGCCCAGCCATAGATGGCTCGGCCATCAGCTGCAATGAAATATTTTTGTAGTTGCTGGGAAATTAGTTGCCAATAGTGCAGCCACAAATTGCACAAAAACATGGCCCGTCTAGGAGCCTCTTAATATACCTATTTTTTCCTACCCGGCATTTTATTCGAAACCGGCGAAAGGATTGAACACGCAACCTACATACAGTGGGCACAGGAGGACCCGAGCGCCCAGGCCGGCGCCTCCATATGGTCTTCCTTTCATCCCCCCCATATACTTTAGTATTACTTTTTGCAGGTTAGATGTAAAATTAAGTCAAAGATACTTCTGTAAAGAAGGTACAAATTTCTCATAGTAAGACGCGCGCTGACGGCCGCCTGATGTCAATCTCACATAAGTTTTCAAACATGATCACAGACATTTTGTCATCGCCACAAACGGCGCGACGGTAAATGGTCCGCGCAGGCGCGAAGTGCTGAGTTTTTTATTCCCATTTTTAAGCGTAATATTACAACGTTTAAAGAAACGTGTTATTTGAGATGACAAACTGGGTGTTTTTTGATGTTCCAAAAAGTCATCTAAAAACATCTTCCATGTAATTTCAAGTATTTTTCTGACGTTTTTAACTGTACTGTACCAAAATGGTAAAAAAGGTACCTTTATGGTTTCACTTTGTCTGTCTGTCTGTTTGTCTGTCACATCGCTAAATATCCCAAGAACTACTTATGCTATCGATTTGAAATTTGGAATAGTTATAAAGAAGGCTAGCCTAGATACATAGAACATGACTTTTTGAAGTTTATTGGACTTTATTGGAGTTTACTCCTTAAGAATCGATTTTCATATATAAGCCCGGGGTATGAAAATTTATGGGGTATAAAATCAAACGTAATCTGCTGTGTTAATTTTAAAAGTCGTATCTCAGTATACGATCAGGGTAAAGATACGACTTTTTTATAATTTAGCACGTTATGCGTTATGTTCGTGCGCAAATTATCTTGCGTAGCTCTCAGTTGTTGAATTGTCAAGTGTGTCTATCAAGATCGAAAATAATAAAACAACGTGTAAATATTTTATAATGTGCTATTTAATTGGTATAAAGTTAGTGAAATATTCACTCAGAGTCCAAAAGGGTACAAACCTCGTACACATAGGTATGGAGAATTTGACAAAGCTGCGGATTGGTTTGCTAGAGTGAGAATCTAATTGGGATACATGGACACACTAAGCCGTAAGTCTGCTACGAATACTAAAGGTCCGACACGCGCTAGAAATAGTGGAAAGCTCGTCCCTGAAATTGCTTCTCATTGAGGTCAATATAGGAAACATCAGCATAATCCAAGATAGGGAGGAGTAGTGTTTGAGTAAGCGCAATTTTAGTGGCAAAGGGCAGGAAATGACGTAGCCTTCTCAGAGAAGCTACTGCCGAAAACATCTTCCTGCTGACCTCGTTCACTTGAGGTACCCAAGATAAAGTCCTATCCATAATAATGCCTAAATTTTTTGCTTGTGAAGAAAAAGGGATTAAGACGTTATCGAAGTAAATCGGTGAAACACTATTAAAATCGATTCTTGGGACAAATTTTGAGCTCCCATTTATGATAGCCTGGGTTTTAGAGGGGTTAACCTCAAGACCAAAACTATGTCTCCAATTTAGGATACGCACCAGGTCATTATTTACAGTGCTGATAACAGATGGCAGATCATTAAGTACACCCCGCGAATAAATCTGAAGATCATCGCCATAGAGGTGATAGTGAGATGAGCGATTATTTGTTATTGTGTGATAAAAATAGAGACAAGGGAGACAGCACGCCGCCTATTACGTTATTTTTTATATTTTTTCTTTCACCGTGTAGATGCATGATAACCCTGGTCATTTTATTGTTTTTTTTTAACCTGACTGTGGCTTTATAGACCGGGCACAGTAAAGCAATAGGAGTGCGCGGTTGGAGATTGGGCTGAGGAAAATTCAGGGGAAATCTCCGACACGAGCAAGCGGGCGGTTTAAACACTAGAATACTCTAAGAGTTTGCGCTCCAGTGAGATTGGTTCAGCGGCTTCAACCAAATTTGAGGAGCTACTCCGAAATTCGAAATCCGAACTTCGTATCGTGCTGTCCCTTTCACTCATATAGTGTATAACACGAGAATGAAAGGGACAGTACGATATGAAGTCGGATTTCGAACTTCGGAATACAGGCCCTGAGGTGTGAGTGGAATCGAGCTACTGCGAGTTTTGTCGCTGTGGTTCATTAAACCTAGCCTAGCTGAGAAGAGTCCAGCAAGAAACTCGGCTAGGCCCGACCTGGGTCGGACTGACTCTACCCGATATGCGGCGGTACCGGGACGAATAGAGGCTACGAGTGTCTGTGTTATCGCGATCTTGCGGCGGATGTCCCTGAGGGGCTACCGCGAACCACAAACGAAGTTTTCCCTCTCTGTCTCACTTATATGCAAACTTGCAAGTGCGACAGAGAGGGAAAACTTCGTTTGCTGTTCGCGGTAGCGACCTGAGGTCTACTCCGAACTTCGAAATCGTATCGTGCTGTCCCTTTCGCTCTCGTGTTATATACCTTTACCATGAGTTTACATGACCGTACTCGCTAGCGACTGCGTAAAAAATTGAATTGGCAAAAGTACAGCGCCTCTGGCGGTTACGCAATAGAACTAATCGGCATACTAAATCGTTTACGCAGTCGCTAGCGAGTACGGTCATGTAAAGGCATTGGTCAACATTTATCTATATCGATAACGTCTACGCGCTAAGTTATTATTCATATTAAATAAATGTAACATGCATGATTTCAGTACTGTAAAGTGGGTCCCCTTGGATCTCAAATAGCCCCACTTTGCGGTAATATAAAAAACGAGTTCATTTATCCTCATTCACTAATCTATATAATTATTTACTAATTTTTACTAATATATTTTATAATCGTTCGTAAAGAGTAAACAGTCGTGCGTCGGAGCTGACACGCACTTTTTTTAAATATATTTTTTTATTTTCTGTAAAACAATGATAGGTGGTCCAAAATTTGAAAGTCTAGTCTTTGTATGTTGACAAGAGTACACAAGATTATGCTGATTCCTATGTATGTATTAACATACATTACATTATTTATTGTATGGCTTCATATGTATTAACTCTGCACCACCTGCTATGAATCGTTCTGTTTAGATTTCCGCTACCCTAAGGTTGTCTGGAAGAAATCGCTCTTTAGCGATAAGACCGCCTGTTGTTTGCCTCTTCTCATTGTGTTTTTGTACTGTACTGTATCCTTTGATTGAGGTGTGCAATAAAGAGTATTTGTATTGTATTGTATTCCTATGGGACACCTAAAATGTATGGAGTTGTTATTGCTTGGTTTAAAGTCACAACAATGACTTGTGGCGTTCAATTTGCATTTTGTACATCGCGCTATTAAAAATTTTCCTTAATTAAATGGGGTCGGGATGGGTACACGACCTGTGTTCGGAACCCTCGGTGCGCGAGTCAGATTCGCTCTTGACCGATTTTTTTAAGATTTTGCAGGCACATGGTGGAATAGAAGGAAAGATGGGAACACATATGTTTATTAGAATTCAAAGTTCTTATGCTTCAAATGCTGAGAAAACTCTGGTGTTGATGTTGCAGGTGTTTATGGGCGACGGTAATTGCTTACCATCAGGCAATCTGTCTGCTCGAAAAATACGAGTAAAAGGTACGCTTTTGAGTGAAAACAATTGAATTATTCTGCTACCTTACCACTAATGTTGTAATCTTCTCTGTATGAATGTTTATATATAGTGATATGGCCGTTTCCACACAAAAGTGTACCTTTTACTCTTAATTTTTCTCAGCATTTGAAATATTTGGGTTTTTATAATGCCGAATCATAAGCACTTTCAATTCTAATAAACATAGGTGGAATGGGGGCTATCGCGTATGAATTCGCCGCTAGAGGCGCTAGTGTAGTGTGGGGTCCTCCGAAACGTCAAATGTCACTCTTTTTGGTTGCTCTACGCGGGTTAATATCTAATTGGAACAATATGGTCACTATTTTGCAATACCTGAGCTTGATTATGGCAAATATGAATTAAGGGTTAATGACTGTCAGGGCTTTGAGACAGATTTGTCTTTCGGAAAATTATTTCCTCCTTTTTTCCGAACAAAACGGGACCACGCTACAATGCGGTATATTCGATATTTTTACGGTACGGTTTTAAAGTATTGAATATGATTTAAATGTAAACTTCGTTCTCATGTCCATAATCAATAACAATTTTTGACAGCTGGACCTTAGTCGACAGTGGCGCCAACTGGTGAGTACAAAAACGATAGCCCCCATTGTCATAGTATCAACGCCGTGCTTACTTGATTGTTGATAATCAGCCTTCTCCAACTCCTGCGCATCTGTCGAGCTCTCCACATCAACGTCGCTCTTGTCATCATCAGATTCACCGGTTTCACCATTATCATTGTATTTGGGGTAATCAGGAAATTCTGCTTTATCTACACTGGCTGGTTGTTTGTTAAATTTGTCAGATAGAAGGTTCTCTATTGAGAATGGGAGTTTTCTTTCTCTTTCTGTTGCGTTCTCTTCTATTTCCATTGCATCTGTGTCATCCATATTTCGGATACCGTCAGTATTTATTGTGATATCTTGTTTTAATGTTCAATTAGGTTAGAGGTTATACAAGACTGTTTATTCCTAAGCCCAACCTACTTCCTCTTGCCTAATTCCCAAAATCGGGACGGAAGAGTTATTATTGTTTACTTTTCTATTACTTTTCCAATATTCTTATCTAGCCTTATGGCTACTTCAGATACCTGTCTATAACTCTCAAAATAAAACAGATCAGAGACACTTTTGATAAAAAAAATGTTTTTTGTTAACCAAAACTTGAATTATTTTAAAAACAATATTCACTATTGTCGGCTTCAATTTTATATTTAAGGCACTGTTGAGCTCGTTTGGGTTTAAATTAAAAAAAATGTTATTATTATAATCTTTAGAAGGATTATTAAACTTGATTTATTAATACGATTTTCTGGTTTATCTTCACTAATGTTTGCTTTATCACAAAACTGCTTACACTAAGTTAAGGCACTGTTATCTTTCGGTTAAAATTTGAATTCGAAAATTAAAAATCTTCTACTACATGCGTCTTCACTGTAAAGAACTTCACAAAGTTTTGAAGCCAGCTCGAGTGTCTCACACGCGATAATAATTTAGACTGCTTCCAAACTAACGACGCGTTTTTGTCAAATTGGTGTTCTGAATACGAGCCCGGAATCTTAACTGCCTCTTCTGAAAAACATATTTGCGTTCTATCCTATTCGCCACTTTAAAAACAATCTTCTTCATTCACTTTAAGATACAGTTTTGAGTGGCTTTTGGGTTCTACGCGACTTGTCGGAATAGACTGATTGGAATTAAGATGAAGAACTTCAGCTAATGGGCGTCTTTCGGGTTGACAATTTCGAATGCTACACTTAAGAACACCCCCATCGAAAAACAACCTTATTTTAGTTTGCTAGAGTTTTATTTTAATTGGAGCGTCTTAAATGATGCAAATAGCGTTTGGAGCGCGTTTTAAGATATAATTAGAGATTGACCAATCGGGGGAAGTGGGCGTGGCCTCAACGGATGCGCCGCCACAGCCACGCTTTGTAGATCGAATGGGATTTATTTAGGGAGTGAGTTATGCGTGTGCTCATTAATTGTGATAATTATTTAGTTAGTTTGTGTAATTGGACGCGTCGGGCGGGGAGGTGACATCTGTTATTAATGTTGGGATAATTATTTGATGGGGTTGTTGCTTTCGGTTGCTTCGCGATTGCAAATATCCATATCAGATTGAAATAGTCTCATATATACGTAGATTAAGGTTCTTTTGGGTAAAGGAAGACAAAGTGGAGAAACCGGTATTTATTATTATAGGTTTGCATCATCATCATTATATCAGCCGAAAGACGTCCACTGCTGGACATAGGCCTCCCCCAAATGACCGATCCTGCGCCACCCGCATCCAGCGGACTCCCGCGACCTTTTCCAGGTCATCAGTCCACTTTGTGTGGGGGCTACCCTGCGCCTTCCGGTCAGTGGTCGCCAATCGAGAACCTTCCGGCCCCAACGGCCATCGGTTCGACGTGCAATCTGTCCCACCCACTGCCACTTAATATTAAGTTTAGCGATTCGAAAGGCTATATCGGTTACTTTGGTTCTGCTACGGATGGCCTCATTTCTGATGAGATCACGCAGAGAACTCCCAGCATAGCCCTCTACATTGCCCTCTGAATATTTTCTTGCTGGACTCTTCTCAGCTGTTTAGTGAACCAGCGACAAAACTCCCAGTAGGTCGATTCCACTCACAACTCAGATTCGGTTGAAACCGTTCAACCAATCTCACTGGACCGCAAACTCTTAGAGTATTCCAGTGTTCCAAACCACACGCGTGGTCGTGCCGGAGGTTTTCCCCTGGATTTCTCCCAGGCTACTCTCCAACTGCACACTCCTATTGCTTTATTGGGCCCGGCCTATAAAGCCACAGTCAGGTTCAAAAAAAAGCCCTCTTGAGCCTTCTTATGAGGCCCGTGGTGAGCGACCAGCGACCACGTTTCCGTACCATATGTCATCACTGGCAACACACATTGATCAAAGACTTTCGTCTTGAGACATTGCGGAATAGAATAGGTTTGCGCTTGAGCATAAATCAACTAATGGAAAGCGATAATGTGGTCTAGGATGGAACGGGCTTACCTAGTAAAAACCGATTCATTTATGCCTTACCTGCAAGACCATAAGGTTGTACATAAGGGTTGGTCTCAGATAGTCTAAAACGCAGAATGACTAGTTTGGTTTTTGCCTACATGTCACTATGACTACCATGTAACATGTCTAGATCTTATACGGACCACAACGCAAAATTACTAGTTTGCATACTTCCGGCATAGTATAGCGACATAAACGCAAAATGTCCGGACAGTGAACTGCAAAAGCATTTTACCTCTCGTTAGGTTTCATTATAGGTTGTTCTGTAACCTACCAAATATACAAATATATAACACTATTACCAGGGTGGTTTTGTAGAGTCAACTTCATAAATATATGTAAGTACGTTCCCAAAGGTTCATAAATATATGAGCAAACTTATGCTCTTAACAATTAAATCGTGTTCACATATTTTCGAACATGTCTCAATAAGACACTTGGCTCGTGGGGTAGGTACTTAAGGGCGCACAGAACGCCACAGGGCGCTTAGCAAAAGATTAAGGGATGACCGTCGCGTAGACAGCTTTCTCGCGCAGCGAATTGAATGCTGCCTGCGTGATGGGAACCATATCAAGGGGGGTTTAGTTTAAGTAGTACTAGTAAAATCTTGGTTTTATACTCAATCGTTGTTTATAATTTTATTATTACCAATTAAAAATTTTACCAATATAATATAAGAATTTCATAAGGTTGTAGTTTACGGGGCACAAAGGCTTTAATTTTTTTTTGAACCTGACTGTGGATTTATAGGCCTAATAAAGCGATAGGAGTGCGTGGTTGGAGACTAGCCTGGGGAAAATCCAGCATAATCACGCGTGTGGTTTGGAACACTGGAATACTCTAAGAGTTTGCACTCCAGTGAGATTGGTTGAGCGGTTTCAACCGAATTTGAGGTGTGAGTGGAATCGAGCTACTGGGAGTTTTGTCGCTGGTTCACTAAACCTAGCCTAACTGAGAAGAGCCTACTCATGTCTACTCTTAATTGACTTCGCTGTTTTTCTGTATCGATGGTTTTATGAACCTTTCAGCTCGCACACTTCACCTTCGGACTTCGGCTTTATCCTTGCCGAGACTGGTTTGATGCTGACTAAGAGCAATCCCATTAAAAAAAATTTAGGGAAAATCGTGATTTAGGGTCGGTAAGTGGGTTTACGGCTTGTTAATTTGAATCGCCAGTTTGCGGCCACTTGGATGAGTTAAATAAATAAATAAATATTAGAGGACAATCTTACACAAATCGAACTAGCCCCACAGTAAGCTCAAGAAGGCTTGTGTTATGGGTACTAGACGACGATATATTTAATAGATATAAATACTTAAATACATAGAAAACATCCAAGACTCAGAAACAAATATTCATGCTCATCACAGAAATATTTGCCCTGACCGGGATTCGAACCCAGGACCGTCAGCTTCACAGGCAGGTGCATCTACCCACTAGGCTAAACCGGTCGTCAATTAAAATATTTTTAGTGAAAATCGTGATTTAGGGTCGGTAGGTGGGTTTACGGCCTGTTAATTTGATGCGCCAGTTTGCGGCCACTTGGATGAGTTGATGAACTGAAAGGATATTTTCTTGCATTTTTAATATATTTCCATTCCATAGCTACTAATTAAAACGCATACAACTTACTATTTCTTTATGGCATGTAAAAAGGTAAATATCCTTAAGTGAAAAAACTTCGTTCTTCAGAAGGCCGCAAACTGACTGAGGCCGCGTAACTCGCTTAGCGACCCTAAGTTTATGGCACCAGCGTCAGGTCCGACCACCTGAAGGACTAAAAGGTATTTCTAATCAACTAGAGGCTCTATGAGATGTAGACATTGCGAGTGAACATTTTTTTCTATATCTGAATCTACAAAAAAAAGTGTTATTATCGTAACAGCTCAATACTTACAGGAAATCCGAAGGACGCTTAGGCCGGGTTTTATAAAGATCCGTTAGACCAAATGTCAGATCAAATTTCAGTAACTCAGTACATTTTTTGACATAACAAACCGACATAAGGAGCCTTATTCGTTCAAATTTGCTGGTCGCCAACTGAAATAATGATTTAGAATGCGATGTAGAAACTTATAAACACAATATCTTAATTAAGCAATTAATTATTTGATAGAGACTCAAACCAAGATCCAGTATAATACAAAAATAACTTCATTAAATCGTCATTTTTATATTATAATAATTGTTACAAAAAAAACTAACGCTAACAAATGTCCCTCTAGACGACGACAATAAATATCTCGACAAAAAATGTTCGCGCCCTTTTGAATAACCGAAATATTTTGTCACAATTATGAGATGGCTGTGGCGCTTGTTTTTTTTCTGGCTTTGATTGATGCTCATTCTGCCGATTGAATAAATGTGCCCGTGGAATTTATTATGATCTCAGACCAAGGCTGAATTTAAATATAATACAAAGTGCTTAAAAAACATATTTATTATTTAAATAGTTTGTTAATTCTAAATTGCGTTTAATTAAAAGTGGACGGTGTTTGTTTTGGGATCGGTAGATGAAAGTCTTAATTAAATTTAATACACTTGAGATAGGTATAAACGATTTTATAAAAAAAAATCTAGGTTCTAATTTGTCCTTTGACACAAATCTTGAACAGTAAGGTATCTTGTTTATAAGTACACTAGTTTTTTCCCCCGGCTTCGCCCGCGTAGTAAGCGTAATTTTTAATCGTCTACAAAAATGGAGATTCTCAGTTGCACCTACGTATGTAGGTATGTACGGATGTCATTTTCGTAATCGGCACTCCGAGAAACTACAAAAATGACACCCAAATCAATTTTTAAGAAAAAAAAAAGTTCACCATCTTGGATTTGAAAATGCGTGTCATTTTCGTAAACGGCGCCTCAAGGACCCTTGAAAACGATACTCATATCGATTTTTAAGAAAAGTAAAGATTTGCTCCCCGCAAACACTTGGAACCCTCTTTTCACCCCTTTAGGGGAGCAATTTTGAAAAACGCTGAAACATGTTTTGTTGTATTTAAACAGAGAGTATATTTACAAAGTTTAAATCTCTCACTTCAAAAAAAATTTGCCCTCCGTATGAACTTGGAACCCCCTTTTCACGCCTTTAGGGGAGCAATTTTGAAAAACATTGAATGAAATACGTTTTGTTGTTATTCTCGTTCCAGTAGTTTCGGCTGTGCGATGATGGTAGATTAGGAGTTCTTCTTTTATATATTTAGATTTATGATTTTAACTACCTAATTAATATCGTTGTTTTGTTAACTGTAAGCCGACCCAATAATACATTAATGTATTAAGTATATTTTTAACGAAATTTTAAGGTTTCACTTCGTGCCATCATATGGAAAAGGTAATGGAATTGAATTAAATGATAATGTCTATTTTTTTATGAAATGCCTCTAATGGAATTCGTAAATGCCACACTTAAATAGCGCACTCATAATAATTGCAAAAAACCTTCGCGCCTTTCCAAATAACCTGAATATTTTGTCGTAATTACGCTGCTCTATGGATCATGGCGCTTATTTTTTTTCGAACCTTGATTGATGCCTATTCAGCCAGTTGAAAAAAGTGCTTCTAGTATTTCCGCGTGGTTCGCTAGAAGGGTCCCGTACATATTTTGCATAGTTAACATAAACTCACACCTGTATTCCCAAAAGGCTGCCTACCCACATGAAATTTAATTCAGACATTTAGCAATTGTAGAAAAATAAATTCGTCATAAATTGTATACATTTTTCAAACTTGGAACTACACTTCAGGGTGACAATTAATTCGACCGCGGTTGGTAGCGACACAGAGGACTAATAGAGTGAGTAGAACCCGATTTCATGATTTAAATTTTCTAAACCAAAGGTTTTGTTAAGGGAGTCAAGGAGGCGGCCCTAGATAGAGTCAGATGGAGAGAGCTACACGGACAAAAGTTAAAATTTATGATAATCTTTTGTTAAATAGTGAATCTTCTATGCGTAGGTAAATATTATTCCCCCGAACGGTTTCCTAGTTGAAACTTACAGGGGCCCAAAAGACCTAATGAGGGCTATCGTTTTTGTGCTCACCAGTTGTCGCCACTGTCGAGTAAGGTCCAGCTGTCAAAAATTTTTATTGGTTATTATGGGCATGAAAACGAAGTTTACATTTAAATCATATTTAATACCTTAAAACCGTACCGTAAAAATATTGAACATCCCGCATTGTAGCGCAGTCCCCTTTTTGTTCGGAAAAAAGGAGGAAATAAGTTTCCGAAAGACATAACTGTCTCAAAGCACTGACAGTCATTGACCCGTAACTCATATTTGCCATAACCAAGCTCAGGTATTGCAAAATACTCACCATATTGTTCTAATTAGATATTAACCCGCGTAGCGCAACCACAAACTGACATTTGACATTTCGGAAACCTCACGCTACACTAGCGTTTCTAGCGACGAATTCATACGCGATAGCCCTCATTTCAAGATTAAGCGTAGGCACTTGTTTTACAATAGCGTCTACCATCTGACCTTTCAACACAGAGGAATAAACTAGTTTTTTGGATTCCTTACCCATTTCCTGTTTGAAACCTCGTTAAGGCGGTTCCCAGAGCCAGATATGCAAAAGTACCCAAAGTATGATCCTATTTTTCTAAGAATCTTTGATATTTGACGACCTGGGAAAAATATATATAATTTTTGATTATATTATCTTTAATAACACAGCTTTTTTCGGTCTTTCAGAATACTTTTTGCAAACCAGTGTTTGTTCATTTAAGTCGCCACTTCTTCCGTGGCGCTGTGATATCGCCATTGTATCGAGGGGTGGGACGGGTAGCGTGAGGATAGGCGCGATTTTAGATTTCATTTGGGTACCCCAACGGCCTTAAAGGCCACATACAGGCTGAATTCAGAAGGGCCAAAAGTTTTACTTGGAAAATCTGCGGACAGCATCAGCCATAGTAGGTACGTGGCGAGCTAAAAAATTGGGGGGGGAAAATAGTTGGGATTTATCCCCCCCCAGAAAACGTTAGCCGTCTGTTTATCAGTGATTACAGCGATTTTTACACAGTTCACATGGTTGTTTCAATGTTTGTCCCCCCCCGAACCAAAAGTCTGGATACGTGCCTGGTTGGTATACATTAAGTCCGCCTTTTGTATGATAAGGTTTCTTTTGTGCAATAAAGATTAAATAAGTAAATAAATATCATCAGTTGATAACTAACTTCACTATCAAATCTGTTATTACTCTTCGAAACCTCGTATCTCAGTACTGAAATGATGCTGATATACGAGCTTATTTTAAGTAAGTATTTGTTATTTGTTACTTATATAGTGAGCACTAGTACCTAAAATAAGAAATAAATAGGACTATCTATCTAATATATGTAAGTTGCGCTCCACTGTCAGAAGTTACAAGAATTATAAAATAATTGTCTGAATTGTATATTTTGATATATCTAAAACTCACAACCTTATGGTTTTTTTAATAAGACAGTCGTGAAACTATGGGCTAAGGAACCCTAACAAACTTTATTTGACAGTTGTCTATGCATTTCCGCATATTTTAATCTGTGGCATTCGACCTTTCAACTTTAGCGCTTCCAAATTGCTTCGGTATGCGTGGTGGCGCTACGTTCCATAATTTATGGCTGTACCAACTTAAGTATGCGGGTGGCGAAATTTGGAACTAACAATTTTCTTACTAATTGCAATTTTTACATGGACACTAGCGCCACAGTGGTACCGTTTTAGTAAATTCGTATTTAATATTTGGGTGGTTAAAATTGGAACTACCTAATTTGAGCTTTTTCTCATAGACATTAGGGCTAGGGTGCCGCAAAGTTAAATTGGTTTTTGAACAATTTTAACATGTGTAGGGCGGTCGATTTCGTTTTCTATTGGTTAATTAGGCTTAGGTTTTGTATTGGTTTAAATGGTCATAATGCGTTCCGGTATAGATAACATATGCCAAATAGTTTTTAGGGTTCCGTACCCAAAGGGTAAAAGGGGACCCTATTCCTAAGACTTCGCTGTCCGTCCGTCTGTCACCAGGCTGTCATAAACCGTGATAGTTAGACAGTTGAAATTTTCACAGATGATGTATTTCTGTTGCCGCTATGAAAACAAATACTAAAAAACAGAATGAAATAATACGAAGGGTTCCGTACAATGGTACGGAACCCTTCGTGCGCGAGTCCGACTCGCACTTGGCTGGTTTTTTATTATTTTGCCTATCAGGGTGTATTTGGTTAGTGGGTTTTCACTTTAATGTTGTACCTTTCATTTTTTTTTTCAGAAACATCTCCCTCTCTGTGGAAAGTATTAGCAAGTGCGACAGAGAGGGAGATATTCGAACTTCGTTCGTTTTCAGTTCGCGGTAGCCCCTCAGCCTGTGATCTATGTCAAGAGAAATTTTCGACATACGTTTCAATAAGGTTTCAATTCTCACAGAAAATATATTAAATAGATGAGAGATTTTAGCTGAAGACTGAAAAAGCTTTGATCTGTGATTTAAGATGATTTGAGATTGATGAGCTTCCGAGGATGCGCTGTGTTGAGGGAGACTTGCACTTGTCATTACATTTCACACATTCGCAACCAGTGTTGCCAGACGGTTACATTTCTTACATATTCATATTCATATTCATATTCATATTCATTTATTCGTCGCAACCATGGTATTTACAGGGTGTTCTTAAGCTAGCCAGTACAGACATGGACCCTACTAGGGTGTAGCAACATACTTATAAACTAGAACTAATCTAATCATTAAAAATATATATAAATATATATATATATATATATATATTAAATCAACATATCACATGTAATCAGGCATTATTTTTATTCTACCAATAATATTAGTACTTAAGATAAGTCACATAATGCACATGTAATTCTTAGAGAGAACATTAATGGTTTATGAACTCCTGTAGCGAATATGGACATTCTGTTGTGAGGTAAGTTTTCAGTTTATTTACAAAGGTGTTATATGTAACTTCACTTCTTATATGCAGCGGGACTTTATTGTAGATTCTAATGGACATCGCATAAGGGCCTTTATTGTACATTGTGAGGGTGGCGGGAACTGCTTGAATTATTTTATTGCGGTGACGTAAGTTGTGTGCATGTGAGTTGGAGTTTTCAGGTTTAGGATATAGATTCTGATATTTACGGACAAATTTGCAGGCTTCTAATATATACAAAGACACGAGGGTAAGTATTTTTAGTCTACGGAAGTGTGGTCTGCAACTCTCTTCATTTCTTATGTTACTGAGAACTCGTACGCATCTTTTCTGTAGCAAAAATAGTTCATTAACATTCACACTACTGCCCCACAGCATTATACCATATTGCAGCCATGACTGGGCAAAAGCATGATATGCGCATACAGCAGTTTTGATGTTGGTATTTATTAATATTTGTCTGAGGGCATAAGCAAACCTTGATAATTTAATAGAAATTTTATCAATGTGGTCTTTCCAATTTATATGTTGGTCAAGATTTATGCCGAGTAGTGGACACGTATTGGCGGGTTCTAGTTTGTTATTCTGGTAGGAATAGTTAATTTCTAACGCTGTTCTCTGATGGGGTCTAAACTGTATTATTTTTGTTTTTTGCAGATTTATGATCAGGTTGTGATCTTCTAGCCAGGGTAATATTGTATCAAAAATAGTATTTAGGTAATTTATAACTTCATCAGTGTTCATGCCAGGGAATATAATTGATATGTCGTCAGCATAGAGAAAGGATGTGATATTAATATTATTGAGTAATTTTGGTAGATCGTTTATGTATAAAATAAACAGTAGACATCCCAATACGCTTCCTTGTGGAATAGAGCATGTCGTGATTATAGTAGAGGAACGGACTTTTGTTATTATTTGAGTATTATCATCGAAGAAATCTATTTCTACAATTTGTTGGCGGTTCTTCAGGTATGACTGGAACCAGTCATGCGCGGTGCCGCGAACGCCTATTCCATACAACTTATTTAAAAGTATATTGTGTTGGACTCGATCGTAAGCCTTGCTCATATCCAGGAGCAACCCAAATGCATGTTTTTTATTGTTTATTAATGTTAAGGCTTCCTGAATAAATTTATAAACTGTTAATGTTGTTGATCTTTGTTTCCTAAACCCATGTTGGCGTTCATCAAGGACATCAAACTTATTACAAAAAGAAGTTAGGCGCTTTGCTATGATTGTTTCAAAAATCTTTGAAAATGTACTAAGTAAGGCAATGGGGCGGTAATTTTGTGGGTCTGACAGATCTCCTTTCTTTGGTATTGGTTTTACTATGGACATTTTTAGACGTTCTGGAAATGTTCCAACGACAAAGGACTGGTTAATCAAGCTAGTGAGAGGAATTGTAAGCTCATTTGCACATGATTTTATAAGGGTTGGGGGTATCTCGTCAATTCCATAACTAGTTTTGTTTTTTAACTGTTGTATACATTTATACGTCTCGGATGGCGAGACAGGCGATAAAAAGAATGTGTTGGTGGTGGGATTAATGACGGGGCGTCCGCATGGCTTACTATTGGCGGTGTTCAATCCTACAGAAGCAAAAAATGTGTTAAAGGTGTTGGTTACTATTTGGGGGTTACAAGTTAGACTGTCATTAATTTTGAGGCTCATGTTTTCCCTTTTTTTAACCTTGGTTTTACATGTTTGCTCACTAACAATTTGCCATACTGTCTTTATTTTATTATTTGATTTATTTATTCTGTTAATGTTATGTATTTTTTTTGAAATACATACGCATCGTTTTAAAATTTTATCAAACTTTTTTATATGTTTTTTTAGAGTTGGGTCGTCAGTTTGAGTCGCGAGTATTTTTAGGCAACGTTAACTTCTGTTGTAATGGATTTTTTGTAACTTTTGAGGATAATGAGACTGTATTCAAAAAGAAAGGTAATTTTATCTAACCGGGATCAAGCGACACAATTTATAGGCTTCCATACAGAAAAGGTGACAAAATAACCTACATAGTACGACTCTGTCTGTCCGTCTCTTGCAACTTTGTATGACATTTGAGACACCGCCCATCAGCTCGGCGTAATTCTGTCGCCGAACTCGCCGAATTGTAGCTGCATATGGCGACTCGTTTCTTAGAATCGAATGTTTTGATAAGTAATTATGAACTTTTTGATAAGCAATTATGAAAAATATATAAAATGTAACTTTTGCATTAGAAATGTAACTTTTCAAGAAAAGAAATGTAACTTTCGTCCCAACGGCCCTGGTAACACTGTTCGCAACAAACGGGTCGGTAACGCGCTAGTGATTCTTGTTGCGTCGGTAGTGTCCATAGGCTACGGTATACGCTTACCATCCGGCAAGTCGTAAGCTGTTTGACACCTTCGTATAAAAGAGTAGATAAAATAAAAACCGGCCAAGTGAGAGTCATTTCACGCACAATCCGTACCAAGACCTACTACTCCACAAAGGCAAAGGTCGTATCTTCATACGGAACTCACGGCACTTACGACCTTTTGTTTGGACAAGACAGTTTTTCAGCGAAATGCATACCACCTCCATTTTTTTCAGAATTTTAAACGTCACAGTTTGGAAATTAGAGGGGGGGGGGGGGGGACACTTTTTATAACTTTGACAGCTAATATCTCACCAACGGTTGACTTAAATGGAAAAGAGTTTTAGAGACCACCATATCATCCCTAAAGGGCTATCCATGGATACTCCACGCGACAATGTTCATCGAATTTTTTATGAGTGGAATCTAGCTACTGGGAGTTTTGTCGCTGGTTCACTAAACCTAGCCTAGCTGAGAAGAGTCTAGCAATAAACTCGGCTAGGCTTGGGTCACATTGTCTATACGGTGTGTGCATTTGCGTAGAAGCTAGGACTTCACATTAACAATGTGTTCTTATGAGTAACAACCGCGCTTGTGAGATAAAAGTATAAAGCACGTTTATACCGTCATGTTTTATGTACTGCCGAATCGCACTGTGCGCCGTGATGGTCCATCATACAGGACGCAGTTATGCGGTGGAATGATGTGAAAATTACGTCTTTCTGATCCGGCGATCATGCAAGGGAGAACGACGTTTTTTACATACCGTTTACATACATAACGTTTTAGTACATTTCAGCCATAGATGCAGATTCCTACTGTACCACATTTCGATTCTTTCGCCAACACTAATGCGATGCGTGACGATGCTCCATTTACCAATATTAATACCATTTCGGCCAATTCTCCCTCGTTTTAAAAGTATGATGATAATGAATAAAAATGTTATTAATAAATGTTGACGTTTAAAACAATGTCTCAAATCAACATTTACCATAATTTTAAAGTCTGGTCACACTTAATAGAACTATTATTTTAAAAGTTGCCACAGTATGAAAGATCCGCGAAAGTAGCGATTTCCCTTAAATTGCGTCGATTTCGTATACTACAATCTATAATCAATTAATCAGCACATTTTAGGTTTTGGATATTTTTTGCTATGCCTCAAAACACCATCCTTTTGAAACGCTGAGGTACCTTCTTCTGGAACATCTCGTTTGACCAGTGTCGGGAACTCCGCGTGTCTCTTCTTCTAATAGTCTAGCAGGCGTTAAGTGTCAGTTCTGCCTTATTATGGAATAATGTTCAATATCCCCATTTTGTAATTCTAAATCCGCTGGTCGCTGCAATCTTCTAAGTAATTCCTCGACCACGTGTTTCACTCAAGTTTCCCCATTTAAAACCTACGCGGACAAAGTCGCGGGCCGCCGCTAGTAATATTATAACGACAAAATTTTGTGCGGATGGACAGATATACGTTCCTCTTAATCTCAAAAACTACTTAACTTACATTTATGAAACTTTCCAGTATTGTCTTGTCACCAATTTTACTAAAAGAAAATACGTTATTATAAATGTGATATTTATTTAAATAAAAGGCATTGTATTGCAAATGATATATTTTCATTCCACGCCTAACATAAATTACTGTAGCATCAGAATATCACATAGGCTATAAACTGCTTTTCATTTTAAATACATATATTCATCAACTACAAGTAATTTTATAATAAAACATAACTAAATTAGATCCCCCTGATCGGAACTCTGGGGGAGGGTACCCATAAGGCTGACTGCGTTCCCCAGTTGGATGGCTATGCCAATTCGGTGGGCAAGGAACGAGCCAGATACTTCTCAGAAAGGCCCCCGGAAACTTCAACTAGTAATTTTGAAATTAGTCCAAAAAATTTGTGGGTGCTTGAGCTCCAGGGCCCGAGGGTTTCGACAGCGAAAGGCACAAATATATGCATATTGATCTGAAAGATCGATGTATTTTCGGCGTTTCGCTGTCTCGGCGCATGCGGCCGCCCCACCTGCCATGGCCGAAGTCTTTCCAAAATGGAACGGCGCCAGGGTGTCTACGCATGGAGCATCCCAAACGAGGGGCCGTCCCAGCCTCCATGGTACGAAGGTAATGCCATTGGGCCTCTTTCATTTTATATCGGCGTTTAATTCAATATGTATGTATGTATGTAAAATTCTTTATTGTACATGAGTAAAACATAACATAAATTACAAGAACAGTTGACATATATGACAAAGGTGAGCTTATCCCTGTAAGGATAAGCTCGCCTTATTCAATGCCTTCTTTTGTTATTCAATGTGAGGGATTTATTTTTATTATCCTGGCAACATAGAAATTTAACTGTCATTTCAATTTCGTTCGCCAGTCGCCGTCAGTCAAATCAGTCAATTGTTTCTTTGACGTGTCCTGAAGCATTGTTGTTGTGGTTTATGTATCAGAATTTGTAATATTTACTCAGTTGTTTCTGACACGCGGTCCATGTAAACGAATTTACAAAGTGCGTATTCAGCACGCGAAACTATTACGATGATATGTGAATACAGTATGTTGTGTATAGTGAGATAAACTTTTTCTTAATCTCGGTCTTGGCGTATTTTAAAAAGGAATATTAAAAGAACTCGGTAAAAAATGTTTACATTATAACTGACCTCTCGTGAACCATGGTTACCTATCTGTGACTGAATGCACTATTGTTTTTAATTAATTTCTTTCAAAATGCGGCTTTATTTACGGAAATTACTCGTTGCGGGACTAGTTTCTTTATTTATAGTGTTAGTGATGTTCTTTTTGAATGCGAACGATGCCCCGGTAGTAAATAAAAATGTGAGAGTGGAAGATATTGAAAATAGGATAAATAAATTAGAAGAAATGATGGACAACCAGTTGACAGAGAGTAGTAAGTTACTGCAAAGTATGGTGCAGCGTATTAAGGAAAAAGAAGAACTGAGAGACCAGGGGGTTGAGAATAATCTGCCGCTGCCAGAAGGCGATAAGAAGGATGTGTCTACAGGTACTTCTGTTTTAAATTTAGAATGAAGGAAAAATTGAAAGAATTTAGGCACCGAGCAGGATTCGACCCTGCGACCTCCCGGCACTCGCGGCCAGTCGCTCCACCCAACTGAGCTTTAGGTGCACTACCCAGTTCTAAATTCATCAATCATTCCTTCGTATTAAGCAGTACCGCTGCTAATGTAAACTATTCTTTTTTTATACAAACGCCTTAAGGGAGGCATACAGTGACATCTACCAGAAGACTCATGCTTCATTAACGGCACTAACGTCTCAAATCATATTCAGAATCGTCAGTTACGATGCGCCATCCCATACCCAAATTTAGAATGAAGGAAAAATTGAAAAAATTTAGGCACCGGGCAGGCACTTCTGTTTTACATAAAAATGGTAAAGGCTTTTTTAGAGGAGCTTAAATAGACTTGAAAACAATTAATTTTTTAATCCGTCATCTACCGGTCTCTGGGATCCCAGGGCTCATTACAAAAGAATGCTATCGTTTATACACCGGAAGACGACGCTCATATTGAATGGACCATTTGAATTTGACGACCGGTTTAGCCTAGTGGGTAGTGCACCTGCCTGTGAAGCTGACGGTCCTGGGTTCGAATCCCGGTCAGGGCAAACATTTGTGTGATGAGCATGAATATTTGTTCCTGAGTTTTCAATATATTTAAGTATTTATATCTATTAAATATATCGTCGTCTAGTACCCATAACACAAGCCTTCTTGAGCTTACTGTGGGGCTAGTTCGATTTGTGTAAGATTGTCCACTAATATTTATTTATTTATTAATTTAATCTTTGGGGCTCATTACCGATCTCTCTCTCTGCTCTGAGAAGGGTGGGGTGGAGGTAAATATGTCACAAGGAGTGTCCAACACAAAGCAAACGGATTGTATGTTTTGTATGTCTTTAAACTTAGTCGGGCAGTATGTGCGCCCTGGGGCGTATACCACAAAACTTTACAAACATACAATTTGACAAAGTCAACTTTTTCTATGGAATGTACAAATTTGTTGAATTGTAGACTTGTAAAGTTTTGTGGTACGGGGGCCTGTGATTCTATTGTACAAAATTAATGTATAAATTAATACAATGTTATACATATTTATTCATTATCACTGGGACTTAAGGAAAATGTACCTACAACATAATAAGCTAGGTAATGGAAATTATTTTCCTTATTGTCATATAGAAAATGCAGGAAAAAACTGGATGACCACTGCGATGGACAAGAAAAAATGGAAAATGATGGAGGAGGCTTTTACCCTTAAGGGGTCGCACTCAGCAAATAAAGTCAATCCTACAAAGAGAAAGTGTGATAATTAAAGCTAAATAAATAAATAAATTGCCACGAACCCTGTTCGACCGACGAAAAAAAAACAATAGCATTCTTTTGTTATGTGATCGGAGATTTTATCAATAAAATGAGTATGAGTATGATCTCCATAACCTGTCCTCGACTGACGAAAAAGGAAACAATGGCATTATTTTCTTATATGCCCGGAGATCTCCGGGATGGGTTGACAACGGCTTAAATTAAACTGCCAATATGTTAATTTAAGGTATATTTAAGAATTTATTTTAAGGCTAGAGTTAATATTTTGATTGGAGTGTAGCGAAGTGAGGACCGTATTTAGGACAGATGTTTTTTTAAATTTTGAAGAGCATGTAGAAAACAATGAAATATGCATCTTTTGTTTGTAAACTTTTTCTCTCGGACCAATTACAGAGATAATGAGGTGCAAATGTTAGTGGATCACGAAGGTGTGAGAACTTGAAAATATTGGCTCTGCTCATGCACTGTAGGTCATAATTCTGCCTAACCTCTCCTCGCTTCGCTCGTCGTCATACCTACACTGATCTGAACCTTATTACCTCTGTAATGGGGTTGGCCGGTGAAAGCTAATTGTAGATGGCGCTCTCATAGCTAGGTCCCAATTTACAAGGCTTATTTTGACCGATGCGTTCTTCCCAATAGATGGCGCTCTCATAGCTAGGACCTTTTTTCTATGAACAACTGTCAAAATCAATTTGATCACCAAACCGTCTGTAATCGTAAGCGGTGTTCGTTAACATCTGATTGTATAGAAAGATTGACACGTTTCTATGGGATGACAGCTGCCGGCGCCATATAATAATAATAATAAAATAATAAATATTTTTGGACAATCTTACACAAATCAACCTAGTCCCAAACTAAGCAAAGCTTGTACTATGGGTGCCAAGTGTCGATATACATACTTATATAGATAAATAGATACTTAAATACATAGAAAACATCCAAGACAGGAACAAATATTCGTGTTCATCACACAAATACATGCCCTGACCGGGATTCGAACCCGGGACCTCCAGCTCGAAGGCAGGGTCACTACCAACTAGGCTAAAGCGGTCGTCAAGGTCGTCAATTATTTGTCAATGACCAGCCTGTGGTCGTATGTTGGTGCAACCGACCCTAATAAGAAACACGCACGTAGATACTATAGTTATGTAACGTGTATGTCGTTTAATAATGGGGTTATTTGTGCAACAGCCCGTGAACTAGTGTCCGACTGAAACATGTTTTTTTGCCGAAACCGAAACCGAAGGTTCGGCGTTGGCTCTAGTTTCGGCCGAAACCGAAACTTTTGTAAGATGTATTAAAATCGTGTCAACCAAGTTCGAAAAACAAAATAAGTGATTATTTTGTGGGATATAAAAATATAAAATACTTAGCTACAATAAGATGTACTGTTGGCGGAGTCGAGCGAGCTACGCCATTGCCGGCTGTGCCGATGTTAGCCGAACGCGATCCGGAAGTACAATGTTGAGTTTCGGTGCGGCCGAAAGGTTCGGCAGTTTTTTGGCCGAAACCGAACCTTCGGCCGAAACATGATTTTTAGGCCGAAACCAACCGAAACCGAAACTTCGGTCGGACACTACCGTGAACACACAATGGCTGGACACACTGCAGTGCCTTTACCATGAGTTTATATGACCGTACTCGCTAGCGACTGCGTAAAAATTGTATGCGCAAACGTAAAGCGCCTCTGGCGATTACGCAATAGAACTAAGAATCGGCATACGAAATCGTTTACACACACACAGGCACGTATCCAGAGGGGGGGATTGTTGGGATTTATCCCCCCCCGAAAATACTAAAATACTTAATATAAAGTACTTATAAGTGTGTAACTAAACTACGGACGGTACTTCTTTAAGTTATTAAAAGTTATAGTACAGTGATTACAGCGATTTTTACACAGTTCACATGGTTGTTTCAATGTTTGTCCCCCCCGAACCAAAAGTCTGGATACATGCCTGGTCGCTAGCGAGTACGGTAATGCAAACTCATGGTAAAGGCACAGCTAGTTAGTTAATATGTAAGTACATTACATTTCAACCTCCTAAAACCAGCGAAACTCCCGGTAGCTCGATTCCACACACCTCAGATTTGGTTGAAGCTCAACCAATCTGTTGTTTGCTGAGGATTTTTTTAGGGCTCGATCCAAAGGGTAAAACGGGACCCTATTACTAAGACTTCGCCGTCCGTCCGTCTGTCCGTCACCAGGCTGTATCTCATGAACCGTGATAGTTAGACAGTTGAAATTATCACAGATTATGTATTTCTGTTGCCGCTGTAACAACAAATACTAAAAAACAAACAAAAATATTATCGACCTCTGCACAGTACTCTACTATGCTTTTCTGCTCCATCATCAGATCCTCAGAGTTAAAGTGCATTCCACACCACATTCTATGGAAATCGTAAATGCTGGCCCGACAGTCCCGGAGAAAATCCAAGTGAAAAATGTATACTGCAGCGCCCCCTGGCGAGTTATCATCCTCCTAGCTATTATTATTATTTAGGTGTTGTGGCTATTCCCGGGCTTTCCAGCCCTCGTATCACTGCGACCATTTCTGATCTATTGTGATCGCCACATACTACAATTCTCGGTCAAGTCCTACAAACTCAAAGAATCGCAGGATTTTCCTGTACTCGAGACACTTAATCTCATCCGGGCGCATGATGTGCTTGCCCAGCAATGAGCTACGACTGCGCATTAGGCTAGGGCATTCGGTTAGGATGTGTGCAGGCGTCTCCTCCTCGCTAAATTTCTGCCCGACTAAACTACAAACCTATTGCAGAAAATCGTTTCTAAATCGGTCAAGCCGTTTCGAAGATATTGATGTGCACACACAAACAAACAAACAAACAACCTCTCACCCTAAACGCATATATACCTTCTCCGTTCCGTCGTGGGTAAAAAACAGAATGAAATAAATATTTAAGGGGGCTCCCATACAACAAACGTGATTTTTTGCCGTTTTTATAGATAATGGTACAGAACCCTTCGTGCGCGAGTCAGACTCGCATTTGGCCGGTTTTTTTATACCACGTCGGTGGTAAACAAGCGTGTAGCCTATGGACGCTTGTAACTTGGGCGTCATTTCATCATTTGAGGAATATTTAATTTATTCAAATTTTGCCATGACAATTTAAATTCTATTGTATTCATAACATTTGCATGCCGGAATTCCGGCTGAATATGTACTTAACCTAGTTATATTGTAACAGCTGTAACTCACCATATTCAGCAAATAAAACATCATTTCATTTCATTTTTGCAATTTGGTCCGTTCAGTGGTGAAGAGCGCGGTATATCGAGTTATCTAAGCGTGCGAGCAGGACAAATTGAGAGCTACAGTCTCCTTAAAGCTATTTCAGGAATGCGATACAATCGATATGAAATATGTTCGAGGAAGCTTCGATTTCCATCGCGTCACATAAACAACTCACTCTGTACAGTGAGCCAAGAATGTTGTCTACCATTATTCGACTCTATTACTTGTGTATTTAAGGTTCATGTGGTAAAGCACAGTGGCATAGTGGAGACCAAGGGCCCTGGGGCAAAAAAAGACTGGGGCCCCTAATCGTATATTCTAAACTAGCGACCCTTCCGGCTTCGCACGGGTGCACTATTTAATGGATGTTATTATACATATAAACCTTCCTCTTCAATCACTCTGCTATTAAAAAAAAACCGCATCAAAATCCGTTGCGTAATTTTAAAGATTTAAGCATACATAAAGATATAGGGACAGAGAAAGCGACTTTGTTTTATACTATGTAGTGATGAGTTGTCATGATTAAAGTAGCGTATATGTTACAGTAAAATTGTAATTTTATTTTAGTGTTTTGTACTTTCCTTCAGCAAGTCGACGATGCCCCGCTGTTACCGCTCTGGAGAATCTAAAACTTAACCTGAACTAGCCTAAATTGCAAGTTTCATGTCGTTGCCTACGGCTCGCGCGTCAAATACCTGCGATCTGAGACGTTCTTTGTTTTACCGCCCTCGGTAAGTAATGATGATGCCGTCTGTTGTGTATCACATCGCATACACAACAGATATGGCCGTTAAGTAACGTATACATTTTACAGTATGTTGAAAAGAGGGTGGTGCAGTATGTGATAAAGATATTTACTGCGGACTATGGACTTTAATAGCAAAAATGACCAACTCAGACACGACGCACCCGCGTTAAGCCAATGCGGATCTGCTTTTATGAAGTGTTAGCATTTCTTCAGAGAAAAAGGTGGCGCGACTTTTCGTCCGCATAAACTTCCACTGCATTCACTATTTTATTTCATCCCTTCGAGCTTCGAGGGATGATTTTAGAGATGAAAACTATTCTATATGTTTACCCAGGATGTAGACTCTTTGTATACCAATTTTCATCATAATGCGTTCAGCCGTTATTGCGTGATTGAGTAACAAATATACAAACATCTAAACTGTTTTTATAATATTGGTACGAGTTTTCTCTTTTTTTTATCTGGACTGTGGCTATATCTTTATAGGCCAGGCCCAATAAAGCGATAGGCGTGCGCGGTTGGAGATTAGCCTAGGGAAAATCCAGCGGAAACCTCCGACACGACCACGCGTGTGGTTTGGAACACTGGAATACTCTAAGTTTGCACTCCAGTGAGATTGGTTGAGCGGCTTCAACCGAATCTGAAGTGTGAGTGGTTTCGAGCTATTGGCAGTTCTATGAATCCCTTGTTACTACGCAAACGCCAAGCGATGAATGATGCTATAAACAGCGATTGTGGGCGTTAATTAATTATGTTTTCATCTTGTTATCAGACTCGTGAGTAATCTAATCCATTATGGCGGCGATAGTGAGCTATTACCGACATACGATCCGTTTATTGAACGTGTGGTGTGATTATTTACTGTACAGTTGGATTAGCAGGTTGGGTGTAGCAGCTGGACACTTGGTTTTTTATCGCTTTCACCGGTTGGAAATTTATTTATTTATTTAGGGAAACAAACAGGCATAAATATGAAATGAAATGAAATTGAAATGAAATGAAATGAAATGAAATTGTTTATTTCGCTAGAGATATGGTTACATTAGATAGTAAAATACGTTCACAATAATAACGTCAAAATATTAGATTTACTTAATTATGAAGCTATTAATTCATTACATAGGTACTTACACCAGTTAAGCAACAAAATACAGTATTAATTTATTAATTAATTACAACATAAATTAATGTCAATGATAGTTACCATTCAGTCATAGTATATCTACAAATAATAAATACATTTTAAAATATTACCTATATATTATGTGTCAATTCCTTAAATGTCAAATATTCTTTAATTGTGTAAAAACAATTTTGTGTCAGCCATTGCTGGAGTTTTCTCAAAAATAAGTTGAAGGATAATTCTCTAATATTGCTAGGCAGTTTGTTGTATATTTTCATTGACATCAGATAACAGTTTCGGTTACATAATGTTGTAT
Organism: Epiblema foenella; assembly: GCA_963556455.1. Lineage (NCBI taxonomy): Eukaryota > Metazoa > Arthropoda > Insecta > Lepidoptera > Tortricidae > Epiblema > Epiblema foenella. Next base: position 9,262,722 of record OY747120.1, on the reverse strand, counting down.
TGTATTTCATTGTTCTCACAAGTCTATTTGGATATCTCGTATTGAACTTACATGTATTTCCCAGTTGTGTAAATAGTTGTGGATGTAACTTGACAAACTTGCAAGATTCCAAGATGTATAGTGATGGCACAGTTAACAATTTCAAATCCCTAAATAGAGGTTTACATGTTGTTCGAGGCGCCGTATTACAAATGGCGCGAATGCATTTTTTCTGACTCACAAATGCTCTGTTCACTTCAGTTGAGTTGCCCCACAGAAGTATACCGTATCGGAGCACCGATGCTACATACCCATGGTATGTTATAAGGGATGTTCTTCTATTGACTAATGTTGAAAGTCGCCGTAACATATAAGCAAAACGGTTAATTTGAGAACATTTTTTATCTATTTGTTTTTTCCAATTACAATGTCTAGATAACACATAATATACAATATAATAAAATGCCTACAAACTAAACTTAAAATAAAAACTTAAAAATAAATAAACTAAAAATCAAAATCAAAACATTTATTCTGCAAATAGGCCTCAAGGGCACTTTTACAAGTCAAAATCTATTTAGGTACACATCAAATAAAAATAATACAATAATCAAAGTATCATTAATTAAATGGAGTGTTACATGTTGTTAAAATAAGGGGTCCCCCCGCGGCATAGTGCCAAAGATGCTGGCAGCATTTCCTCGCTGTATAGCAATGCTTATGCGTTGAGCGAGGAAGCTGCCAGCCCTTTGGTCACCAGTGGTGTCCACTAACCTTTTAGTAAGTTCTTTGAAGAACTCTTGGGCCCTGGGACCCCACGGACCGAGGGTCTCTACACCGAACGGAACAAAGTTATATTCGGTGCCGAGACCCCTATATTTGTTTACCTTAGCCTTTTCGGCCGCTTCAGCAGCCGCACCCGCTCTTATTATATTGTATATTATATTATGTTATGATTTGTAAATGATTCTTATACTTTTGACATGGATGCAAATTCATATTGTAATTTACATCTATGAAATAAAAGATAACACGTTATAGTCAATGAAGACACAAATCCATAAGCCAAACAGTTTCCACAACTAATTAATAACATAGTAGTCAACCACTCAACCTGCCTTTTATTTGCTGACGACTTAAAGTTAGCATTGCCTATTAATGATGCTAGCGATTTTTCATTATTGCAGTTAGACATAAACAGTGTATGTACCTGGGCTAAAAACAACAGTCTCACCCTCAATGAAGAGAAATGCTCCTTAACAACATACGCCCGTATTCGTCTCCCCATAAATTAACCCTATACAATCGATGACAACCCTATAAAGCGTACTAATGAAGTTAGAGATCTCGGAACGTGGTTTGATACGCAACTCACTTTCAATCCGCACATAAACCAAAACCTGTAATGAAACTAGGAAGTGCCTTGGCTTTGTTATCCGTCAATCTAAACTATTTACTTGTCGACAGGTCATCTCTATCCTATACAACGCTTTTGTACGTAGTAAACTCGAGTCAAACGCCATCATTTGGAATCCCCATGAAAAAGAATACACGCTTCTTATTGAGAGGGTCCAAAAATCGTTTGTTAGATTCCTCTACAAAAAGCTATATGGCTATTACCCGTATCTTTACCCTACGCTTTTCATTCTCGGTATGGTCGATTACACATCACTTGAGACTCGGAGAAACTTTTACTTTCTTTCTCTAAATTAGGGGTCTAGTCCCCAATCCCAAACTGCTGGCTCAGGTAGGTCTCCAAGTTCCCCGTCTCGCAGCAAAGCTGCTGCGTCCGCGTCGCCGAAATCTCTTCGATATCCCCCTAGCCAGGACTCGCGCGCTTGCTTCTTCCCCTCTACATCAGGCTCTGGCCCTATTAAAGAGTATTCTGGACAGCGATAGCCAACTGGACATGTTCGTAACCCCGGAATCCAGATTTTTAACCGCCTCATATCGGTATCTGGAATCACTCGCTAGCGCCAGCTCCATAACATCATAATTCCCAGACTAATTATTATTTACCGGTGATGCTTTATCTGTTATTTTTTTAAGTTTTTTATGTCATGTACTGTCCAATACTGGCATCTAAAAAATAAATTGCTACATATTTGTATTGTTTTTTAGACTGCTTTGACTAATGTAATTAATGACTATCAGATTTATGTATTAATTATATACAATACACATGTTATTAAAATATAATACCAATTAGCACGTAACGTTTATTTTAAGTTTTATGTAATGTACTATCCAATGCTGACATACGAAATAAATACTATCTCTATTGTTTTTGTACGGCCTTGACTAACGTAATTAATGTCTATCAGATTTATGTATGAATAATTATATACCTACAATACGCATGTTATTAAAATAGAATACCAATTAGCACGTAAGGTTTAGCTGTTAGTGCTGATAATGGTTAACAATAAATAAATAAATATAGTACTTACATCTCACGAAAGCGGGTTAACCATAGTTGTAGTTGGGACAGATAGACAACACATAGACAATGTGAACTGACAGCTCTAGCTCCTACGCTAACGCACATATGGACAATGTGCCTTTTAAACCGCCCGCGGCCGCGTGGTCGTGCCGGAGGTTTTCCCCTGGATTTTCCCGAGGCTACTCTCCAACCGCGCACTCCTATAGCTTTATTGGGCCCGGCCTATAAAGCCACAGTCAGGTTCAAAAAATAAAAATGTCTGTGCTGTATGTACTCGTATGTTTCAACACACAGCGTTCGTGCGATAAAAAGGACAATATCACAGACTTATTTATGTGGAATGCACAGATTTTTTATATTTAACCTTTCACTCTCGTGTTATAAACTATATGAGTGAAAGCGACGGCACGAAGTTCGGAGTAGGCCCTCAGATTCGGTTGGAACCGCTCAACAAATCTCACTGGAGGGCAAACTTTTAGAGTATTCCAGTGTTCCAAATCACACGCGTGGTCGTGTCGGCGGTTTTCCCCTGGATTGTCCCCAGGCTACTCTCCAACCGCGCACTCCTATCGCTTTATTGGGCCCGGCCCGGCCTATAAAGCCAGTCAGGTTAAAAAAAAAAGAAACATTGAAACGATACGCGTGCTGCTGGTGCCCATGTGGGATGTCTGATGACGACACACTTGGCACTGTTTTTAATCTATTCACCGCCATTGACTTGATATAAATTCAATGTAAAGCAACCTACGTTAAGAGAGGTAGGGCACAGCAAAATGTCATCTCGCTCGAATTTGGAGCAGCCCAACTGGAGAAGTACCTCCGCCTTGCAGAAGACCACAGCCATAATAACATTATCTACTGTACAAGTATGTAGTGTTGTGTTCCTGGAGGTGAGCAAGGTTGCCAGAGCTTCCGAGGATGCACTGTGTTGAGAGCGAGGGACCTAAATGTGTTCCTTCTGCTGTCCACACAGTGCATCCTCAAATCTTATAAAGGGCAACGCGCACGTGACTCCTTTAGAGTTGCGGGCGTCTATAGGCTGCGGTGGCCGCTTACCATCAGGTGGACCGTACGCATGTTTGCCACCGGCGTTGTATTAAAAAAAAAAACCTACGTGCTGTCAAATAAGGTTGATTTTCGGTCGTTTGTGTTGTGACTTTGGCGTGTGAGACACAACGAAATCTATTTTGGCGGTAAAGAGGTTAACGACATCGTTAATTGGTTTATAATAATAGTTATTTGTTATACAAGGGGGCAAAGTTGTATTTTACCCGCGAGTGTGGAATTGAAACACGAGCAAGCGAAAGGATTCTATAGTTGAACCACGAGCGAAGCGAGTGGTTCAAAATAGAATCCTGAGCTTAGCGAGTGTTTCAACACACGAGAAGTAAAATACAACTTTGAACCCGTGTGTAACACAAAACTTTTCACCTCACTAGCGAGGAAAGTGCAACATGCAAAAAAAAACAAGTCTTTATTTGTACACATTATAATAATTATCAGGTAAATTACAATCATCATCAACATAGTACAACATTATTTCAAATTGTAATTAACTAATTTTTGACAGCTTCCAGTAGTTCCACAGGCGTTAGATCGTCTTCACCGCTAGAATCACTCATTTTTTTATTATGTTATTGTAACAGAAAACGCTGGAAATTGATTATTTTTACGCGAGTCGGTCGGAGTCGGTGAGAATTTAAAAAAATTGTTGACAATGTTGTGTTGAGTATTGAGTATTGACATTTCTGACGATCGATGCGTTTTGAAATCGCATCGACTAAACTTGTGCGTTCAGAATTATACTCAACACCATTATAAAAAAAATGCTTCTTATGGAATTTTAAGGTGTATGTCTTAAAATCATTAAATAAAGCTAAATTTGGTATTTTTTAATTAACTTCTCAAACCATTTTTTATGATAATTAATATCGAAGGAAGAGCGTTTTACGTTTTGTTATCGGTCAAAAGCTACTTAAACACGCTCCAAGGTCAAATTACTTTCCCCACAAGTGGATAAAATGCGTTTTTGCTCACTGGTTTTAAAGGACAAAAGACGGCTTTCCGAGCTAGTGAGGGGAAAAAGATATTCTCAGTTGGTAGTTTAATTGCTTGATATAGGTATAAAGTTTGGTCGGTGATCTAAAGCCAGAGGGGCTACCGCGAATCGAAAACGAACGAATTTCGAATATCTCCCTCTCTGTCCTACGCACTAGCAAGTGCGAGAGAGAGGGACATATTCGAACTTCGTTCGTTTTCGATTCGCGGTAGCCCCCCAGACGCCATAAAACTTTAATCGATAAAATTAATTGTGCAACAATACCGCTTTTTATTTCGAATGGTCATAAGTCGTAACACGCTCTTTTGAATTGCAACCTAAGCTTAGGTAATTTAAAGCTTAAAGTATCTTGTGTGTTCAGTAAATATTATATTAGGGGGGTCCATAAATTACGTGAGGTGTTTTTTCTTAATTTTCTGTCCCTCCCTCCCCCCCTGGTGAGATGTCGTGAGATTTAATTCAACCCCCTCCCCCAACCCCCAATCTCACGTGAGATTTTTTAAAATGTGGGTTTCTTACGTAAACGCGTTGGATTGTTATTGTAAAAATAAATAAAAAAATTGCTTCGTGCTTTTATTTACGACTAGTTAAGACTAATAATCAATATTGCTGAGAGTTAACGTCGAAGTTTGAATGAAATTATTCTCTTTCGAACAAATTAGTGAATAATCTTAATCGTATTACGATTACGCTAAGATTAAATCTTATAAGCGTGTACAATCTGGATTAAATGGACCAAAATAGCATTTTTTTTTTGTTTCAATCAGAAAAAAAATTGCGTGATATTTGTCGAGAACCCCCCTCTCTCCAACGTAAGATTAGATGAGATTTGACTCGACCCCCTCCCCCCCTTAAACATCTCACGTAATTTATGGACGCCCTCTTAGTAAATATTTTCATTCTCCAGCCCTCAAGTGGCATATTTTAACTTTCTAACTTGTTGCATTTTGTCATACCAGTTGTTTGTAACAGGAAAGTTATTGTGTATGTTCAGTATATTGTTGTGTTATGTACTTTAGGATAGGTTACGCTCTTTTTAGGGTTCCGTGTACTCTATGAACCGCTACATAAAAGTGATGTGAAATTACAAAAAATATATTAAATTTTAAAAATGATATGGAGGTTTCTAAAAAACTTGTCCATGTAAGTCAACCGTTGGTGAGATATTAGCTGTCAAAGTCATAGAAAGTGTCCCCCCCCCCCCCTCTAATTTCCAAACTATAAAGTTTAAAATTCTGAAAAAAATTGAGGTGGTGTGCATTAGTAAATACTTTTAACGATTTTTGGTTTGAATAACCAAATTATATGGTATTTTTTGGTTTTACGGTTTTTGAGTTTTCGCTTAAAAACTGTCTTGCCCAAACAAATGGTCGTAAATGCCGTGAGTTCCCTATGAAGATGCGACTTTTTTAGATTCAATGTATTGGATAATGATTTTAATGTGGAATAGTAGGTGTTGGTACTGAACCCTTCATTGTGCGTGGTCCGACACGCACTTTGCCGGTTTTGTTTTGTGTAATCATGCTGTGCATGCATGTTTTGGGTGGCATTCCCAACCAGGACCTTCGAGTTGTCAACTTTTCCACATGTAATAAATGTCATCTGTTTTGGATTATCTCAACCATGATACAATAATATACTGCGCCCTATTATATTGCTATATGGCAATCGGGTACATCTGTGAGTAGTGTGTGTGACACGAGACACACGAGCTACGTTATCAGCCCAGAGGGGCTACCGCGAAGCACAAACGAAGTTTTCCCTCTCTGTCTCACTTATGTACAAACTTGCAAGTGCGACAGAGAGGGATAACTTCGTTTGCTGTTCGCGGTAGCGCCCCAGCATCGGCCTATCGACGGCAGGGATGTAACAGATGTGGTTTTATCGGAACCGGAAGCGGAACCAGATGTTTTAAATTCGGTATAACGGAACCAGAATCGGAATCGGAGCCGGAACTGAAAACGGATGCGGAACCGGATGCGGAGCCCGAGTGATAGATGGATAAGATGTTAAGGACAGGGCAGGTCTAAGTAAAAGGTATATTCTAAATAAAAATTATAAACCTGTATGTTTTTGATGTACGCCGCTCATTTCAACTCGCTGCGCTGCTTTGACATCCGATATAGAATCCGTTTTAAAAATAACAGAACCGGAACCGAAGCGCATGTTTAAAACCAATCGGAAGTTCCGACTTAACGGAACCGGAACCGGAGCTCTGTTACATCCTTGATCGACGGTATGCGGATGTAAGTGTGTGTCTCGTCGACATTGACGTATGCCAATCAATCCCTCAAAGGTTAGCTGGAAGAGATCCCTCATAGGGATAAGTTCGCCTTTGTACTCTAATCTTATGTGACATGTATATTATTTTAACCTGTTACTGTGTACAATAAAGTGCTTACATACATACATACATACATACGTACGCGGATTGTCGGTCCTTGTTTTCTTAAACCATGATCTCAACAACTACCGTCAAATATTTATTGTCACGTTATTTTTATTGGTGTAATTTCATATTGAACTTCAGTGCAAACTATTACGTTAGCTTTTGCTATGTGTAAGAAATCACTTACGATCTTTTGCAATAGACTAACTAATTAGATTATCTTTATGGCTGTTCGGCCTTAGACCAGAGGTTGGACTATAAAGATATTAAGCTCGGGAAAGTAACACTTATAAAACCGGCCAAGTGCGAGTCGGACTCGCGTACGAAGGGTTCTGTACCATTATCTGTAAAAGCGGCAAAAAAATCACGTTTGATGTATGGGAGCCAGCACATTATTAACACAGTCCAATAATTTTAATTGCAACTTTGACTACAAAAATACACATTTAAAATATTTCATCTAAATATTTGCGGTAAAGGTGGAGGCAAAATTGTTTTTTTTTTCATTCTGTAATTGGATTTCTTATTTACTTTTAGTTTCTTTAGAAATAAAGTTAGATTTCTTGGAGTTTTTTTTTAATTTATTTCATTGCATGTTTGAGATAAGCACTATACATAGCTCGGCGTGAAAACGGGGTTGCCAACCTCGTAACTATCCGGTCTCGCTACGCTCGGCCGTCTATATGGCCGGCAACCCCTTACTTCCCGGCCTCTGTAGTAATGTGCTATTATTTGAATTCGGCTTAAGGGTCCTTATCAGTTAAAAACGCTCATGTATTTACGCCATTTTCTATTTGAATTGATACGTATCTTGACATTTTCTCAATGTTACTATCTAGAACAGGACTATTGCGACCTTATGTCATAAACTTTAAATGTAATTTTTGGATTTTTCATTATGAAATATCGTTTCAAACATCACTCCAAATCGACCATTTCCAAGCTAAAAACTTGTTTTTTTCCGCTTAAATACTACTACACGCAATAAAATCAAAAAAATGCTATATCACTATCTAAAACTTTGATAAAACTATCGTAGCCTTTAATAACTTTATTGGTATAATCAATATTTTTGTCATAATTTGAAATCAAAATATTTTGAAGCTTATAAGGCCTCTTAAACCTTTTTTTATTGTGGTTCCAGACACGGTGTTGCCAGTGCTAGTGATTGCGTGCGACAGGGTCACAGTAAAGCGATGTTTGGACAATCTCATTAGATTCCGGCCGAGCAAGGAGACATTCCCCATCATAGTCAGCCAGGTATGCCGATGGGAAAACTTCTAGATTATTCCCTCACCAGGCGCGGATCCAGGATTTAGTTCAGGGTAGATATGAGCGCCGCGCCGGCGCGCCGCCGTCGCCGCCAATGGGGGCTATCGTTTTTGTGCTCACCAGTTGGCGCCACTGTCGACTAAGGTCCAGCTGTCAAAAATTGTTATTGGTTATTATGGACATGAGAACGAAGTTTACATTTAAATCATATTCAATACCTTAAAACCGTACCGTAAAAATATCGAATATACCGCATTGTAGCGTGGTCCCGTTTTGTTCGGAAAAAAGGAGGAAATAATTTTCCGAAAGACAAATCTGTCTCAAAGCCCTGACAGTCATTAACCCTTAATTCATATTTGCCATAATCAAGCTCAGGTATTGCAAAATAGTGACCATATTGTTCCAATTAGATATTAACCCGCGTAGCGCAACCAAAAAGAGTGACATTTGACGTTTCGGAGGACCCCACGCTACACTAGCGCCTCTAGCGGCGAATTCATACGCGATAGCCCCCATTCGAGTCGGCGCGCAGCCGCTGAGTGAAATACGCGGCCCGCCGGCGCAACAAGTTGCGATTTGCTTTCTTGCTCGCACTCATAACGTATCCCACCCGCGTACGAAGTCATACATACGTCAGTCGAGTCAACAAGTATTTTGCCGAGTGAAAGCGAGTTATTTTTTTTGACCCGCGTCGTAAACAATATGGCGTCAAGTTCCATTGCTATTGATGTTTACAAAACGAAAATAAAAGAGAACTTCAGGGGGGGGGGGGCACTTTCGAACTTTCCGAAAATAAAACTGACTTTTGATAACTGTTTTTATTGTCAGAACATATTTCCTACGTCAGGACATAGGCAATTGCCCTCCCCTGACACAGGCTTCAGGGGGGGGCAATTGCCCCTGTTGCCCCCCCCTGTATCCGCGCCTGTCCCTCACTGCCGTCGACCAGACTACTCCTACTCCTTTCAGATTTTCTTGAAAAATCACTTGAACTTCTCAACCAAATAGCGAAAAAAGTAACTCAAAAGAATAGATAATTATTATAATTACAAATGTTCAAAGTTTTAAATGGAGGCATGTTCTGTCCCTTTTTCGCAATATGCACCTCTGTGTTGAACTATCTAAATTTACTATGGTGCTTTACGTCAGTGACGTCACTGATTTATACCGCTTTCTCACTGTAATTAAAAACATTCTAAAAGTTGTAGCTTCGTTATTTTTTGAGATATTTCAATGGGATATTCACCATTTGGCATAGTTTTATGTCTTCTTTCTTTTGGATAGTAATTTGGATACTAATAAATTTTGAGTGAACATCCATATTTTTTAACCTCCACCAAAATATGACAAAAAATCAAAATCAAAACATATATTCTGCAAATAGGCCTCAAGGGCACTTTTACAAGTCAAAATCATTCCTCATCATAGTCAGCCAGGTATACCGAATGGAAACCTTCTAGAATATTCCTTCACTCGTCGACCAGAACTTCGTGTCGTGCAAAAAAAAAATACAATAATAATAACTAATCAGTCCACTGCTGGACATAGGCCTCTCCCATGGCACACCACTGAGCTCGGTCTTCAGCTCTTCTCCAATCCCTGCCCACTGCCTTACGAATATCATCGCACCACCTAGTTACAGGGCGTCCTACACTACGTTTGCCGACACGCGGTCTCCGCTCAAGAACCAGTCTGCCCCAACGGCCATCGGTTCTGCGACATATGTGACCTGCCCACTGTCACTTCAGCTTACTAATTCGCTGAGCTATCCGGAGATACGATCCCACCGAACCCACACACACACCTTTCTAAAGAACTCCCTTCGCAATTCCAGGACTGTGGTCACAACGCTACTTACCAAGTGATCAGATCATACACCGACGCCGATCCGTCGATCACAGTCGTGCAACAGCCCGACCTGTCGGAGATACCACTCGAGCGCGCCAAGGTCAAGTTCAAGGGCTACTACAAGATCGCGCGCCACTTCAAGTTCGCGCTCAACCACGTCTTCAGGACGCTGGGGCATGAGGCGGTCATCATCGTTGAAGGTCAGTCGAGGGCCTTTATTTACTGTCAAGGTCATTCCAGGTCACAACGCGACGTACCAAGTGATCAGATCATACACCGACGCCGACCCGTCGATCACAGTCGTGCAACAGCCCGACCTGTCGGAGATACCTCTCGAGCGGGCCAAGGTCAAGTTCAAGGGCTACTACAAGATCGCGCGCCACTTCAAGTTCGCGCTCAACCACGTCTTCAGGACGCTGGGGCATGAGGCGGTCATCATCGTTGAAGGTCAGTCGAGGTCCGTTATTTAATGTCAAGGTCATTCCAGGATTGCGGTCACAACGCGACGTACCAACTTACCAAGTGATCAGATCATACACCGACGCCGACCCGTCGATCACAGTCGTGCAACAGCCCGACCTGTCGGAGATACCTCTCGAGCGCGCCAAGGTCAAGTTCAAGGGCTACTACAAGATCGCGCGCCACTTCAAGTTCGCGCTCAACCACGTCTTCAGGACGCTGGGGCACGAGGCGGTCATCATCGTTGAAGGTCAGTCGAGGTCCTTTATTTACTGTCAAGGTCATTCCAGGTCATGACGCGACGTACCAACTTACCAAGTGATCAGACCATACATCGACGCTGACCTGTCAATCACGGTCATTCAACAGCCTGATCTGTCAGAGATGCCTCTCAAGAGCGCCAAGGTCAAGTTCAAGGGCTACTACAAGATCGCGCGCCACTTCAAGTTCGCGCTCAACCACGTCTTCAGGACGCTGGGGCATGAGGCGGTCATCATCGTTGAAGGTCAGTCGAGGTCCGTTATTTAATGTCAAGGTCATTCCAGGATTACGGTCACAACGCGACGTACCAACTTACCAAGTGACGGTCATTCAACAGCCTGATCTGTCAGAGATGCCTCTCAAGCGCGCCAAGGTCAAGTTCAAGGGCTACTACAAGATCGCGCTCAACCACGTGTTCAGGACGTTCGCATGAGGCTTTCATCATCCTTGAAGGTCAGTCGAGGTCAAGAATTTTGACTGTCAAGGTCACTTAAGGTCAAGATGGAAACTGGTATTAGAATCACGACTCTAGGTTTAACCTTGAAGGTTGATTAATTTTTTTTTTATGAGTTGATTAGATTAGGTCAGCTTTATTATATGTATATAGTATGCGCATTTTCGACGTAACCGTCCATTATTTGTGATAATCCATATTGAAAGGGACCTTACTAGGGCACTTACGCCTTTATTGCCGCTGTTCCAATACAATAGTGAATAGGTGTAACGTAAGCGCCTGCCGCCATAAGGTCCCTTTCGATGTGGATTATCACATTTTATGCCGGGGCAGGCACTGACTTCCATACGTAATTTCATATGTTTTGTTTTGCAGATGACCTGGACATATCACCGGATTTCTACGAGTACTTCCAAGGGACGTATCCCCTGTTACTCAAGGATTCTAGCATATGGTATGTGATGTGATGTTAATAGAATGGTATTAAATAACAGTAATTTTGTCTCACGAACGCGGATGAGCCATGGTTGTGTGTTGAGATATACATGCACATTGTCTATGTGTGCGCCAGCGTAGAAGCTATGAATTCACATTGTCTATGTTTTCGTATGTGACACAACTGCAACTCTGGCTAACCTACGCTCTCAAGATCTCAAACAACACATTTACGTTTTTTTAAAGATTATATTGGAATGTATTTACATTCCACGAAAGAAGACTGTGAAGTCGTTAGTCATATTTCCCTACAAACTTCATACCAACCGACCGTTTCTGAACTTTCATAAAAAACTTGCTGGATGACGGTTTAAAACTGTACCTGTACACTCCTTTTTAGGGTTCCGTACAGGGAAGGGTCCAAAGTTCCAAACCCTATTGCTGTCACTCATGCGACCGTCCCTCCGTCCGTTCGTCTGTCACAATATTTTGTTCCGAAGAAAACCTCCAAAATAATGTTTATTATTACGTATATTTTACCAACAAATACTAATATATTGATAAATCAGATTGTTTATTTGATTTTTTTTTCTATTAAAACCAACTTATTTTTGCTGTTGGTTCGGAACCCTCAAGTAATAGTTGTTTCAACTCGCTCCAACTATCCACCTCCGCACACACACTACGGTACCAAAAGGAGGCATCATCCACAAAGAGCTCGACTGCTGAAGCGAATAGTTCCTCGTCCATGACGCTGTTATGCAATAATGTGTCAACCTACTATAGGTTTTCCTATTAGGTTGACATGTTAAAGTCAAAGTCAAATCATTTATTTGTGAACAATAGGTATACACATAATGTAATTATGCTAGATGGTAGGTACATACGAAATAGTCCAGCTATGTTCTGCCTCAAGGCGTACAAAGATCTTATGAACATGCTCATTGCTGTTAGTTAAAACTATCATTGGGGTACGTTATTGCATAACAGCATCCAAATGTGCGAAGTCCGACACGCACTTGGCCTTTTTTATATAAAATGCATTATCTTCCAGGTGCGTCTCCGCTTGGAATGACAATGGCAAGAAGCAGCTAGTGGATCTCTCCAAGCCCGAGTTACTACACCGGACGGACTTCTTCCCCGGGCTGGGCTGGATGCTCCGGACGGACTCGTGGGACGAGTTGGAGCCCAAGTGGCCTGAGGCGTGAGTACACATCGATTGTTACGTACTGTAACTCATAAGCCTTTGTGTTTACCAGTAACAAAACTGACTATTGTTAAGAGTAATGCGTTTTATGTGCTTAGCAAAATCTATAACCACATTCCTAAATCAATTGAGAAGTTACCAACTAATGTTTTCATTAAGGAACTGAGCAACTGGTTAACAGAACAATGTTATTATTCAGTCCAAGAATTCTTAGAACACAAATGTGAGAATTTTATGCCAAGTAACTATATGTTGTAAGTTATAACTTCAATTGTGACTCAGTGAATTAAATATTGACATTCCATTTGTTTTTTTTACATTATTATATTAGTATTTTTTTAATATACTTATTTATTTATAATTTCTTTTTGATGAATGCTAAATTAATGATTGGTTGGTTATGTACTTAATACTAATACTACCTGCCATGTTTTCTTATCTCTCTATGTTTGTGCATTGCTGTTATTTTTAATGACCAAAACCTAGATATTACTAAAAATTTGCATGTCACCGCGTGACGAGATAGCTAGTTCTAAACACTATAACTAAGATCCTATTGTACTCTGTCTTATGCGAATAAAGATACTTACTTACTTACTTTTGTTATTTGTTACGGCAAGGCCATTTCAGTGCAAATGACCGCCTCTAACACGCGTGAGTTTGCAATTAGCCATCCCGCTCTCTACGGAAGCTCTGCGCGTAATTTCGTAAATATTTAGTACATTTTTATTGATTGTTGAAACACTGAATCACTTATGAAAAATCTATCCGGTTATTTAGAACAGTAAAAAGGTATCATTTTTGTAAAAAAAACGTATCACTGTCGTTGATAATTACGAGTTCTGCAGCATTAAAGTTTATTTTTACTATGATATTTAGGATTTTTTGACAGAGTTACCAAGGCATTTTTCAATATTTTGTTCGGTTATTTCTTTTCTTTGTTTCTTTTTCAGTCTACTGTAATTTTTGTGTAGTGTAATTCTACATTATTTCTTCACACTGGAAACTCAAACTTCAGTATTTTCGTCAGATCTCTGAATGGGCCTTGCCTTAAGGCGTCTACGGACGTATGTTTTCACTGTCATTTTACTATAGTTATTTAGCTTATCATTGAAGAGGCAATGGTATAGCTGTTTGTTACTTTTAGTTCTTTTTTCTCAAGTATGTTGTTTATTTGTTTGCCGTTTGACGTGTTACCCCGTTGCCGTCACCAAATGGACTCTGCGGAAGGCCGGTGACAATAAGTTACCATCGTGCTGAGCAGCAGGTGAATCACGTAACTTTATGTACTAACGGTAGATAGATTTTACTGTCAATTTTGAAGTATAAATGTATGTGCTGACAGTTGAAATTTGACATTAAAATGTACCTAACGGTAGTACAAAAGTTACGTGATTACCCCGCAGGGCAACGTGGCAAATTCACGTCCATCATTTTATTTATTTGTTTTTTTCTAATAACTTGTTGTGTTGTCACGAATAAATGTTTGAAGTTACTCCATAACAGAGGGTTCTCGCAGATTTTTTTTTATGTTAAACTTATAACACACCTCTTTTGTAAGGTGCATGACTAGGGACGGTTTATGATTACAGGAAGGCCGAGTATGCGATTGGTACTTTTTGATGTTTGTGTATAGTGATGGCTGCTAGATGCATAACGATAAGGAACGTACGAAATAACCTCTGTAATGGTTGTAAAAAAATAAAAAGAGATTTATTGTCGCCAGAAAGAAGTTACACAAAATAAAAGCAACAAATAAAAGAAACAGAAATTAATAATAGAGGTAGGACTTTTATTGCTCACAAACATTAACAAAACACAATATTACAGTCGTTAGTACGTACAAATAACATAAAAGCAAACATTGGAAGCGCGGGCGTAATTCCTCTTCTTAAATATTCTTATACCAAATCTTCATTTATTTAGATCAAAAATATAATGTGTCTCTGTAATTCTGTCTCTATTCTATAGCAATTCAAACTACATTCGTACGTTCCTTATCATTATGGATCTAGCAGCCAGCACTATACACAACCATCAAAAAGTACTAATCGCAACTCGGCCTTCCTGCAATCATAAACTGTCCCTAGTCATGCACCTTCCTAAAGAGAGGTGTTATAAGTTTAACATGTGTATCTCTCTATGCGTCTGTCTGTGGCATCGTAGCTCCCAAAAGGATGAACCGATTTGAGTGCAGTTTTTTTAATCGACAGTCTTGATGGCGTAGACGGTTTCTAGCTATGTTTTGGTCCGGGGTTTTTTGAATATTAAAATGAATTAATTATTTTTTGTAGGTTCTTCGACGATTGGCTCCGGAACCCGGCCAATACGCGCGGCCGCGCCTGCATCCGCCCGGAGATCTCTAGGACTTACTCCTTCGGGAAGGTAAGTTTCTATAAATATCTTTTTGGTATAAATTTTCTCCATTTACGACCGCTTTAGCCTAGTGGGTAGTGCATCTGCCTGTGAAGCTGACGGTCCTGGGTTCGAATCCCGGTCAGGGCATTTATTTGTGTGATGAACACGAATATTTGTTCTTGAGTCTTAGATGTTTTCTATGTATTTAAGTATATATTTATCTATATATCGTCACTTGGTACCCATAGTACAAGCTTTGCTTAGTTTGGGACTAGGTTGATTTGTGTAAGATTGTCCAAAAATATTTATTTATTTATTTATTTCTGGGGCCTGTTGTAATATTTTGTAGTCAACACGGGCGGTAATCTGAGGCGTTGAGGCAAGGTTGCCTGGAAGAATTTGATCTTTAGCGATAAGACTGCCTGTTCTTTGCCTCTACCTACCTACCATTTTGTACTGTACTGTGTCCTTTAATTGAGGTGTGCAATAAAGTATTTGTATTGTATGCACTATGTTTTACCGCCCTAGGTAAGTAATATACTATTATATTCCAGGCGGGCGTCAGTAAAGGCTTGTTCTTTGACAACCACCTGCGCTACATAGTCCTCAACACGGAGTTTGTTGAGTTCACAAAACGCGATCTCACTTATTTGTTAAAGGTAAATAGAATAGATGATTTATTTCAGTATAAAAACACAGTAATACAATATATAAGATGGAACACAATGGAAAAACTTATTATTTGAATTGTACATTGACCGTTACACTGGAAAAATTTAAGTATCTATTTATCTATATAAGTATGGCGCCGGCAGCTGTCATCCCATAGAAACTTGTCAAACTTTCCACACAATCAGATTTTAACGAACACCGCATACGATTATAGACGGTTTGGTGCAACCCACCCTAAGTATTGATGAAATGGGAAGAAGTAACCCAAATTACCCAAGGCCAAGCAAGTGTAAAAAGATCCTTTTTATACAAACGCCTTAAGGGAGGCGTACAGCGACATCTACCAGAAGACTCATGCTTCATTAACGGCACTAACGTCTCAAATCATATTGAGAATCGTCAGTTACGATGCGCCATCCCATACCCAAATTTAATTATTATTTTATTTAAATTTTTCCTTCATTCTAAATTTAAAAGATGAATTTAAATAATGTTATTTAAACTTTTAGGAGAACTACGACCCCGCGTTCTCTAAGCTAGTAGACTCGTTGCCGGAAGTAACAGCTGATGAAGTGATGGGTGGCGCCGCGGGACATCCCGAAGTGCGGGTGACCTACTCCAACCCCAAAACATTCCATAAGGCGGCCAAGAGACTAGGCCTCATGGACGACTTTAGAGTAAGTACTCTCACTGTGGACGGTTTTAAGGTATTATGGAGAGGGTCCCGCAGTGCGGGTGTCCTACTCCATCCCCAAGATATTCCACAAGGCGGCCAAGAGACTAGGCCTCATGGACGAATTTAGGGTAAGTGCTCTCTCTGTGGACGATTGTAAGGTATGATGGAGAGGGTCCCGCAGTGCGGGTGTCCTACTCCAACCCCAAGATATTCCACAAGGCGGCCAAGAGACTAGGCCTCATGGACGACTTTAGGGTAAGTGCTCTCACTGTGGACGGTTTTAAGGTATGATGGAAGAGAGTCCCACAGTGCGGGTGTCCTACTCCAACCCCAAGATATTCCACAAGGCGGCCAAGAGATTAGGCCTCATGGACGAATTTAGGGTATTTGCTCTCTCTGTGGACGATTTTAAGGTATGATGGAGAGGGTCCCGCAGTGCGGGTGTCCTACTCCAACCCCAAGATATTCCACAAGGCGGCCAAGAGACTAGGTCTCATGGACGACTTTAGGGTAAGTGCTCTCACTGTGGACGGTTTTAAGGTAGGTGTCCTACTCCAATTCCAAGATATTCCACGAGGCGGTCAAGCGGCTCGGCTTCATGGATGACTTCAGAGTAAGTCTACGTTGTCATACTGTATAGGAATCCCGCAGTGCGGAGTTCCTACTCCAACCACAAGGCGGCCAAGCGACTCGAGGGAGGCCGTAAATGTGAAACCTCTGTCGCGCTCTGATGTCGCACCAATCATGGTAAGTGCAACCTGCATGCTAAGTTATCGTGTGCAATTGTTTAAGAAAAAAAAATTACCTCTCCTCTGTGCCGTCCGTGGTGCTGCGTCGGCTGCTGCACCATCCTGGCAAGCATTACCCTGGACTCCCTCGAACATGGGCCGGGATAACACTGGTCACCTCTTGATATGCGAGCCGGGATAATAAAATAGGTGATAGATTCGGCTTCGGTCCGTTAGTACATGGCGACCCTGCCAGGACTACCAACTATGCTGAAGTGGTCACTAGTTTAATTATTTCGGTTTGTTTAATTAATTTCCGTTGACTCGTAGAAAACATAGTACATGCAATAGTTATATAATTAGCTTTTTAAGTCTCGAACCTTACTTAGACCACTCGACAAGCCTCGTGGTCTAAACGCGGTTCTCGACTAAAAAAGCATACATTATATAACGATTGCATAAACTACTATTTTTGATCCCGCTAATTGTCAATGTTCTTATTTCCAGAGCGGTATACCGCGTACGGCGTACCGCGGCGTCGTCCAGTGCACAGTAAAAGACCGAAGAGTATACCTCGCACCCGACTTTGTATGGACGCAATATGATCGCTCCTGGGAATAGCGAATGTAGAGCTAAGTTGAAATTATTTTTGCTGGAGAATATTATAAAAAATGTTAAATTGATTTGAATCTTTCGGGTTTAACAATGAAGTTGCTTTTAGAATGGACTGTAAGGCCGTCGCCTCCCGGCGGTAAATAAACAATAGCATTCTTTTGTTATGGTCCGGGTATCCCAGGGATCCGGGTTAGAGTCCGACCGACCACGCTAACAGGCACGTATCCAGACTTTTGGTTCGGGGGGGGGGACAAACATTGAAACAACCATGTGAACTGTGTAAAAATCGCTGTAATCACTGTACTATAAAATAATTTAGCAACACTGTGCTTTATACGTCATATTTGTATGAAAATGTGACGTTTGAGGTAGTGTTGCCAAATTATTTCAATGCAGAGTTAGTGTGGTCGGACTCTAATACAATTTGCCCAGCTTTTTAAAAATGTTCAGTATATAGAATAAATCGCCAATAACTGGCCACTTGAGGGACTTCACTCGCTATTTATCGATTTTGGCGAGTTTCGAGTTGATACTGCTCAAAACTATAGATATATTTATGGCACAAACTGTTATCGATTCTTCAATCCTTTATCTACATTCGAAAGAGCCAAATTTAAAAAAAAAAACTGACTACTTATTTTTTATGATTTATTGAAACATGGTCCAAAAAAGCGCTATTTTCGATACTAGTATGTTGTTCATGCACTTATATTTATGTAATGTACATGTAACTGTTCCTTATTGACGTCTCTAACAACCCAAGAGAGATTTTTATTTTTAACTCATCTTCACAAAAGTTACGTCCAAAAAACTGTTTTTTTGGTCTAAAATTTTGGAGTTTGATGCCATATATGTCGAAGACAGTGAGTTTTTAAGTAAATACGCTAAACTTCGTTGTTCTTAATACGATAAACCATAAAAACACGAGAAAACGTAGAGTTACAGGTCGAATGTCATTGGGAGTTAGGAGCCCATTAAGAAAATGTCATTCAGTTACAGTAGTACCCAACTGATAAGGCGCGTCGTGAATCTTCGTTCGCGCAGAAAAGAAAGTATCGAATCCGAAGATTAACAAAAGAATGCTTAACCTCTTGTCTGTGTCTGATAAGGATCAGTACAATCGAAAATTAACTCTGTTCCTTTTTGTCATAGAGTTAATTTTCGATTGTACTGATCCTTATCAGACACAGGCAAGAGGTTAAAACTTACAATTAACCTTAGATCACTACTATAACGTTCATAATACACTGTTCATAATGCGCGTGCACTCGATCAGAAGTATGGCGGCTGACTAACATGCCACGCGGCGCGCTAACATGGCGGCAGCTGCGGACCAATAGCGGTACAGGAAAAAGAAGCGCGGTGCGTGGAGCGTGCCGATTGGTCAATAGCATTTCCCGCGCTTTAAAAATTCATCTTCTGCGCAGGTACATCGGTAAGCCATATCAGTTGGGTACTACTGTACTACGTTACTAGCCTCCAATTTGTGCAGTGAAGATCACCTTTAACAAAATACATGAAGTCAGCTCTGAATCCAGTAATTTTAATTTTATTTATTTAATTGCAGAAATACCAATAATTCGTCGGTTGAGAAGCAAAACTCACTATCAAATCTGTCACTACTCTTCGAAACCTCGTATCTCAGTACTGAAACGATGCTGATATACGAGCTTTATTTTAAGTAGGTATTTGTTACTTAGTGACTTTTGCTTGTGACCCGGCGAATTCGTTTGCTCTGTGCATATTTTTGCGAAGTGGCCAGTTATTAAGGAATGGCCAACAATAGCCTTTGCCATGTTTAATAATTTTTAAGTAATACTTAATATTATTTGTCTTTGCCGAGCTGTGTCAAAGTTATCCGTACAAAAAGCGACTTAATTTTACACAGCTGAAGATTCAAAATGCAATAAACGATTTTATATAATATTGGCTAGCACAAAAAATATCAACTATAGATGTAGTAGTTATATTAAATAACAGGGCTATTGTGTAACATTTCGAACGCGCGTTAGAACGTCTAATGTCATTTACACCCTCAAATACAGGGTGATTGGTAATTAGATCCTAGAAATGGGTCATTTTAGAGCTATCTTCATATTTTCTTTCAGTAATTGGGTCAATCAACTTTTTCTTGTTGTTATTCTGTCCCGTCAGCGAGGTGACAATAGTAACTGAGTCTCTTGGAAATATGTTTATAATATGGACTTCAAGCATGCTCAAGAGATGACCCATGTCCAAATGGATTGTTGCTCATCGCTAAAACTCATGTTTGGTAGATTTAAACCCTATAAAATCACAGTTTTAAAGAGTGACTCAGGAGACGTAACCATGGTAACGAGCAACAAAGAATAGTTGATCCACCCAATTAATTACGATTAATACTAATTATTCTTGACTATGAGATATTTTTGACATTGAAAACTCGTATTATTGACATTGCATTGATTAGCAAGGAGTAAAAGGCTTTTTTATATTTATTTTATTTTTATAATAATAATTGTTCTAATGTCAATAGAGATGACGATCCCTAAGTTACGCGTTCGAAAAGTTACGCAATACCACTGCATTATGTGATAATGAGGTTTTTTAATACCAAGTGAGCTATGATAGTGTTTTAGTAAAATTCAGTCTTCAATACATGTAGACGTCCATTAACCCTTTAACTACTTACTTACGTTATTTAAGTCAAGGTGTAAATACACTGTCACTTTATTGAAATATCCGACTATGGGTGGGCTGCACTAAACCGTCTGTAATCGTAAGCGGTGTTCGCTAAAATCTGATTGCGTGGTAAGTTTGACAAGTTTCTATGGGATGACAGCTGCCGGCGCCATATTTGACGATGACCGGCCCGTGATCGTATGTTGGTGCAACCGACCCTATGACAGTTAAAGGGTTAAAGCTGTTATGTTAGCAAGTTATTAATGTTATTATCCTTTTAATATTAGGTAATGTGTTGCCTGTCATTTAACTGTCATCCAGTACAAACCTTTAAACGTCAAACATGACTAAAGGGCGGCTATAATGGATAAATGGGTCATACGCGGATTTAGGTTCGCGTCTTTTCTGTGGACATACCAAAAGTTAAGGGCTACAAAGAATTTTGGATTGGACCAGTAACCCGCATAAACAGTGTCTCCGTTTCTATAAATCCCTGTAATAAAAATATAGCTAACATGCACTTAAGCCGTTAACTATTGACCACAGGAGGGACGACTTGTTTTTTCAACTAAGTATGACCCAAATAAGACTTACTAAATTTCGAGTACTATTTACGGAAGCAAAAAAAAAGTTGACTTGGCTTTTTTGAACCTGACTGTGGCTTTATAGGTCGGGCCGGCGGGAATGCTTAAGTGTACGCGTCGTGTCTGAGTTGGACGCCGTAAGCGCAGCGTTCCATATTTCGATGGACGCTGTGATTACGTCGTCCGGGTCCGTGAGTGTGTGCATATTGACCTGCCCCATCGAGTGGGGTACCGTTGTTTAGAGCTCGTTAACAGATAAATGGGTCAATCAACTTTTTCTTGTTGTTATTCTGTCCCGTCAGCGAGGAGACAACAGTAACCGAGTTTCTTAGAAAAATGTTTATAATATGGACTCCAAGCATGCTCAAGAGGTGACCCATGTCTAAATGGATTCATGCTCATCGCTAAAACTCATATTTGGTAAATTTAAACCCTCTAAAATTACAGTTTTTAGAGTGACTCAGGAGACGTAATCATGGTAACGAGCAACAAAGAATAGTTGATCCACCCACATGCTGTATTTTTGGTTCCAAAAAATATTAAAAAACAAAGGCGGCCATAAGTACCGAAGCATAAGCGACCAAAAACAGTTTTTTTTTACAAAATTTTGTACCAAAGCAAGTTTTTAACTTCCCATTGACCATTTCATAACTTGAAATTTATTGACAAATATTTATTTTTACTTAAGTATGATACCAACAAATACTAGTGCTAATGAATATAATTTTTTCTTTGAAATTCCCTTATTTTTCATGTTAAAACCAACTTAACTTTGCGGTTGGAAATAAAATTATGCAGTCATATCCATATTACGTATCTACGGATACAAAATTATGTAGTCATATCCATATTACGAAATGGATACGAAATTACGTAGTCATATCCATATTACGAAATTGATACGAAATTATGTAGTCATATCCATATTACGAAATGGATAGGGCTACATAATTTTATTAAAATAATGTCGAACGAGATATCGTTCCACGTACGACACGACGTAATTTGCATCCGTCAGCCGCCCACTGAACATGACATGGGATCGTACACTGATCACGTGATACCTTTTTAGCCAATACGATACCCAAGCTATGTTAAAAGGATAACAGCATCTTTTAATTTTATATCACTGACATTTGTGTTTGTAAGAAAGTGACTAATAAAAATATTATATTACTTTGATATGCTTTGTGTTCTAAAGAGAGAGATAAAAACATTTTAGCTAAACAGTGGCATTTTAAGTTATGATTTAACATTGTTCCTAATAATGTCTGAATAATAGCATTTGTCTGGAAAATAATGTCTATTTTTGAATTAATTGACCATGTAAAGTACAGGAAAAATAATTTTCATCTCTCCTATCCTATGTTGATAGCCGGGTTGAAAGTCGCTTTTCCGAACCTAAATTAGAATATCTGGGTTGAAATGGGTCCCTTTCAACCCTAGGTTAAAAATCGGCTATTTCACAATAGGAGATCCTGCAATAACAGGTTAAAACAATAGTACATGACACATAAAGTACAAACGCGTACTTATCCCTATGAGGGATCACTTCAAGCTAACCTTTGACGGATTGAGTGGAAAGTGGGATAATGAGATAGACAAACATACACCGTGTACAATAACGTTGCAATAAGTCCGGGGGGCTACCGCGAACTGAAAACGAACTAAGTTCGAATATCTCCCTCTCTGCCGCACGAATTAGCATATCAGCAAGTGCGACAGAGAGGGAGATATTCGAACTTCGTTCGTTTTTGGTTTGCGGTAGCTCCTCAGGCCCCTATTTCATCAAGTTGACATATGTATGTATTTGACATATGTAGGCTGACAAATCGTCAATTTTCATGTGTAAACTTTTTCAACCAACTACAATTGTATTGTTTTTCGACAATTATCACGCCTGTCAGCTTTGGTGAAATAGGGGCCTGGTAACTTGTAACTTTTTTTTTATACAACGCCGGTGGCAAACGAGCGTACGGTCCACCTGATGGTAAACGGCCACCGCAGCCTATAGACGCCCGCAACTCCGAAGGAGTCACGTGCGCGTTGCCGACCCTTTATAAGATTTGAGGATGCACTGTGTTGACAGCAGAAGGAACACATTTATCTTTATTTAACACGGTGCATCCTCCGGACTAAAACTGTAACTAAAAATACCCATAACCTCCTAAGACCCCGCGTCCTATATAAAGGACAAAATATGGTCAACGGAAAATAAGTTAAATTTTGAAGTGATAGAGTTGCATTTGTTTTGGTTTGATTGATTTGACATAAAATAAGATTCAAATTTGTAATCGGAACTGTTAGGTTCAAATTCGATTGTATTTTTATTTGTATGGTGGGTCTCAGGAGGATAAATACAATGCATAGCATTTGCCACTGTATTGCGTATAGATGTTTTCGATGTTGACTGTACAGCATTAATGTTAAGTGTCCGCTTCATCTTCCCGCACGACGCGACGCGCAGCGCCCCTCCATATATGAAGCCTTAAGCGGTCTGCACACCTATCGATTTGTGAACACAACCATCCCGGTACCGCCGCACACCGGGTAGAGTCAGTCCGACCCAGGTCGGGCCTAGCTGAGTTTCTTGCTGGACTCTTCACAGCTAGGCTAGGTTTAGTGAACCAGCGACAAAACTCCCAGTAGCTCGATTCCACTCACACCTCAGATTCGGTTGAAACCGCTCAACCAATCTCACTGGAGCGAAAACTCTTAGAGTATTCCAGTGTTCCAAACCACACGCGTGCTCGTGCCGGAGGTTTTCCCCTGGATTTTCCCCAGGCTACTCTCCAACCGCGCACTCCCTACTAACTCCCTGCTAACTATTGGGCCCGGCCTATAAAGCCACAGTCAGGTTCAAAAAAAAAACAACCGCCTCGAAAGTAAATGTTTTTTTTAATGGGTTTGCTCTTAGACCAGGGGTAATGGCGAGGCCGAAGATGGAGTCAGCTCACCCAGCAAATGCCTATTCACTCGCGCTTTAACCTTTTCACCAATGTATTGCAAAATGATTTTCCTTCGGGAAAACTCGGATCTCAATCGGAATACGATGGCACCCGAACTGTCAATCAATGATTGTATTAAATGAGTGACGTTTTCATATCCGTTATTACGGAACTTGATTGTTTAGTGTCAAATGTCAAAGTGAAAAATATTATTGTATGATATAGAGATGTTGCAACCACCTTCAATAACTTTGAAAATACTCAGTTTTGTTGTCATTAGTAAACGAAACATTACCTTCACTTTAAAACATAAAGTATAACAAAAGAAATCTTATTGGGAAATATTTACACGAATAAAACTATACCTGCCTACTTAACAACAGCATCTACTTACGGGGCTGGTATGAAAAATTTTATGTCATTGGCGTCCCAAGGAATTATATTAAATATAATTCCTTGGACTGGATTTTTTAACCGTTTTTGAGGTTTCGGCATGGTAATACAACTTTTCTATAAGTAAACTGTAAATATAATCAAAACTATAGCGAATATTTGAATTGCGTGTTAGTCACTCTATACAGGGCGTCCCATGGCTATGCCACATGGAGGGAAAGTAGGTACCTTAAATATTCTAGATGGAGCATTTTACTGAATGAAGACATTATTTGAATTTAAAAAACATTGTAAATTGCATTCACAGATATTTAAAGATTTTTATGGTTGAACCGGAATCGAACCCGTTACACGTGATAAATTGATTAATTTTGTATTAAAAATGTTAAAATTCATGGTCTTCCTTTTATTTCTGATACTATGTTATTTATAAAAAAATAATCCATATGATGAAAGCAGCTACAGGGTAATTATTATTTTTAGGTAACGGGTTCGATTCCCTGTTCACGGTTTAATTGTTATTTAAATATATGTGAATGCAGTTTGAATTGTTTTTAAAATTAAAATAATGTCTTCTTTCAGTAAAATGTTCCATTTACAATATTCAAGGTACTTTCCCTCCATGTGGCATAGCCGTGGGACAGCCTGTATATATTGGTCTGCTGATGCGATTTACCCCTACGGCTGTAATATGGGTACTGAAGCTAATTGAGAGAGCACGATAAAGAACGAAGGAAAATAATTTTGCACTACATCTATGCGCGCATATATATATATGCGCACCATCGGCTAAAGCCAATGACGGATATCTACGCAAGCGGGCGAGCCTACGTGGACTCTTACTATCCCCGAGTGTCTCACAAGCAATCCTGAGCGCTGAAGGCTCGTAGCGTCCCATCAGTTACTCACCCCCCTCTTTCACAAGCAAAGATTCAAAGAGTTTTATTTGTCCAACATAGGTAAAAAATGAGTACAAGATGTTAATAGCAGTTTCGTATCACTATGTGGTGCCTAGTGGCATACAAATATAATTGTCAAACACATGCTTAAATTCGTTGAGATAAAATTTTAAAATGCAATACAATATGGGTTAAAAACATGTCATGGTGGGTAAACAGATAAATTGAAATCAAAATTAATGTGACTGTCATACAGCATTCATACGGTCAAGTTACTAATTAAAATAAAAATAAAAATAAAGATTTGTAGGGCACCAATGTCAATATCAAGTCAATATGGATTAATTAAATAATTGTATCAGTCAAAAATTCTGCTACAGAGTAATATGCTTTCTGTACAAGAAATGCCTTTAAACTTTTCTTAAAATCGACATCGTTTCCATTGTTTTCGGTAATGTTTTGTGGAAGTTTGTTATAAATTTTTCGAGACATGCCAAGAATGTTTTTTTGTAAACAAGAAGCAAGACATACGAGTTCAACGAACGCCGGACTCAAACTCTCTCCCTCTCCGCTTCCCACAGCAGATTCTTACCGTCGTTTGTCCACGCAAAATAGGCGCATAATATAACGTCGAGTGCCGAAACCCAGCCCTCGAATATACCGTCGTTTGTCACCGCTTGGTGCTTAGTAAGGGGGGATTTACGCTGCCACTGGCAATTGACAGCGCTAAAAAGGTTAAATTTGAATTATACTGTCTTTAAGCTGCATATAAGTTGTTAGTGATAAGTTGATAAGTGTGTAGAACGCTTTACACCTGTGTAAGACTGTGATCTACATATTCCGTAACCCTGGAAGTAGTTAATGTTATGTAATTGTATATAATATAATGATTCAGTTTGTTATAATTTAATGTTTTATTTCCAATCCTTTTTACGCGAATCGAAGACGACTAGACTAGCCAAGCTTCTAACGGAATTGAAAGTTTTCCTTAAAGGCCATAGTCAGGTCATAATAAATCGGCCCTTAAATCAAGTGGATAAGAGTTTTTTTTGTGAAGAATGTTTTTTCGAGTATGAATATCCTTACTCGTTATAGTTTCCAACCGACTTCAAAAAAGGAGGAAATTATTATCGAACCTATTCACATTTCACGAGAATCAGTTGATAATTGCCACCTCTAGAGGGAAACAGCCGGACACGCTGAAACGGAGATCTTCGGTCGCTTCACTCACTGTCGATATAAGCTGTAGGTATAGTAGTACTGATATTGGTCGACCTGTGATACCGCGAACCGCAAACGAAGTTTTCCCTCTCTGTCGCACTTATGTGTAAACTTGCAAGTGCGACAGAGAGGGAAAATTTGGAATGCCGTTCGCGGTAGCAGCCCAACCAAGGCCGACTTTAACCAATTGGAAACCCTGGGCACACTAGGGTAATGGGGCCCCTATGCCCTTGACAGATCACTAAATATTGGTTATCGTTTTGTTTTGTGATCGGTAATGCCGGCATTATGCTGAGTTGGGTCCATTTCGTGACACGACTGTTTTTGTATTCTGTCCCATTATTATGTACTTGTCTGTCATGAATAAATGTTTGAATCTGAATCTGAATCTGAATCTGATCTGGCAGTAAGTAGTGGGCCCCTATCGATCGCGGGGCCCTGAGGGGCTACCGCGAACCGAAAACGAACGAAGTTCGAATATCTCCATCTCTGTCGCACTTGCTAATTCGTGCGGCAGAGAGGGAGATATTCGAACTTCGTTCGTTTTCACTTCGCGGTAGCCCCTCTGGGCAAGTGCCCTTAGTGCCCAGTGGGAAAGACGGCCCTGACGTTATAGTCGGGCTCCGGGGCCCGTCGGCCATAACATGTGTTGTAGCGCTCGGCCGAACACGTGCACGGAGCGGAGCGCGGCAGCGCTGTGCACTTCGTCCACCACCACGTGGTAGCCCGACTTGTGGAGCCCTCGGGATACCGCAATGTCTTTAACGACTATGAGGAGGTGGCCTGGAATATACATATACATATAGTCTGGCTAATGAAAGATGAGACTGGAAAAGAGCGGCAATTTTAAAAAATCCACGTGATGCAACACTTTGTATAATGTGACAAAATAATGATACTTGGGCAACAAAATAAAACGTTCGCACTAAATAGTTCATTACCTACATACTATGTGATAACATTACCAAAAAGTATTCTAATATTTAAATATTCTGAATCTAATGGAAGTAGCAATGCATGAGGAATAATATACTATGATCCGATTTGCTGTATCCTGTTTCTGATCCGTAAAGAATCAAGTAATGTTTGTCTATATTGAAACGGCAATTAAGCGACGTTTGACACATTTGACGTAGATATTATAGTTGCCATTTAAAAAGTTTGAAATAAATCTCAGTCTCATCTTTCATTAGCCAGACTCTAGGTAACTATAGCTTTTCCACGTTTCTCCTGCGAAGAACTCTTTCATCGCAACAGAATTTAATTGCTATTTTAAAATGAGGCGCTTACTTAGTTCGTTGTTTATATTGTTCCTCCATACAAACTTCTCCTTAAGGGATGATTTCCGGGATAAAAAGTACCTATTCTACGTCTCTACGTCCTTCCTCAAACCATCTCTATACGAAATTTCATCTAAATCGATTAACCTTAAGCGCTTTAAGCGTGAAGATATAACAGACAGACATCCATTACCACAATTTTTTTATTTCATAATTAGTCGTGCTGTATATACATTGGCGCCAAATTTAAATTAAGGCTTGAATACATTGATGACGTTTCAGTGACACAGGCTGGTGACAAATAATACACGATGAGTAACAGGACACATTGTATCTTGTTCCCACGTATTTTATTGTTTATGCTTACATCTCTGTCGCATATCTGTGTTTGTGTGTATTGCCGGCTCCAGTCTTGTCCTTACTTCATGTATTCAACCCAAAGCAAATTTAGACCTTGTTAAGTTGAGATTAGATCAGCATACTCATGATGTTCCTTCACCGAAACTAGTGTTAAATATCAAGCGATGTTTCGTACACTAATTAAAAGTGTAGATACTAGTGTTCGGGAGTGCTACCGCGAACCACAAACGAAGTTTTCCCTCTCTGTCGCACTTATGTGCTAACTTGCAAGTGCGACAGAGAGGGAAAATTTCGAATGCCGTTCGCGATAGCAGCCTAGACATCGAATTAATAAATACTTACCAAGTATCTTTTCATCTTCCACAGTTGCATCATATAATGTCCGGAGATATTTCTTTGGTACAACCACGTAATGTACGACCGCTTGTGGATTGTTTACCTCGTCGAAAACAAAACACTGAAAAAACATACATTGTTCTTGCGAGTTAACCATAATACCTAATACTTTTTTTGGAGAGATACTATTATTTCGATATAAATATATATAGGTACCTCTTCATCTTCATAAATGTAATCTTCACGTTTGACTCCAAAACTGTTTTTCTTTGAATTAGTTTGGTTCTCTGTTACAGACATTATTAGGTACGTTTAAAGTGTCGATACTCATTACAAGATTTATAAGTAGATTATTCAGTATAGGTGTTGAAACTGAATAAACAAGTCACCATGAAATAAGACATTGATAACCTGATAAAACTTATCAGTTAATTGTTTGCGATTAGATATGTTTTAACAATGAAGACTCATTGTATTTCAGTTGAACGCAACGGCAAAAAATATTTTTCGTATCGAATTTGGAAGAACGGAACGTAATGCGCCATTCTGTCACTGTCAAACAAAAAAAAAATAGATAATAAAAAACATGGCGGGCGGTGAAGTGGAACTCGCGCAAACAGCTGCTCCCGGTGGCGATACCATATTCGGCAAAATCCTTAGAAAGGAAATTCCTGCAAAATTCGTCTACGAAGATGATCAGGTATTGATTTTTATAATATTTGTAGCAGTTTAGTATTTGTATTTTTCTGCACCGGCTCTTGAGTCAGCTGTTTAGGTTTAATATTTGATTAGTTCTTCGAATAAACTGTTAGTTTTGCATGTGCATTATAAATTAAAAGTATTTAAGTTAGTTTCATTACCTTTACCGTGAATATATAATCTAGAAATGTTTAATTACCGTTCACTTCTAGTCTAGGTTATGTCAGTGTTGCTATGTACAATACTTTTTCCCAAGTTATACGTAGATTTAATACTTTGTAATTTCAGTGTGTAGCATTCCACGACGTGTGTCCACAAGCTCCTACGCACATTCTGGTGATCCCGCGCAAACCCATTGCTCAGCTTTCCAAGGCCGAAGATTCTGATGAGCAGTTACTTGGTATATTTTTTACTTTACTGATCTGTTACCATCATGGTGTATCTGGATGTCTATCTGTGCATCTTAGCTTTCAAACAGGTTGCTGATTGACTGACTACTAAAAACGATGTGACAAGATCATTATTATTTCCAGGACACCTGCTCATCGCGGCCCGCAAGGTAGCCGCCCAGGAGGGCCTGGACAAGTCCGGCTTTCGCCTGGTCATCAACGACGGCAAGAATGGCGCCCAGAGCGTGTATCATCTCCACATCCACATTCTCGGTGGCCGCCAGCTGAAATGGCCACCGGGCTAATTCGTTTTAATAAAGTTTTTGTTTACGTGTGATATTTTGTTTTATTGCCAAGCGGCTAATAGCTGTAAGAGGAAATGATGCTTTGAAATTTTGCATTTCATGTAAAGAACGCTGGCAACATTTATTTCTTGCTCGAAATCATCTCTAAATCGTGAAACGGAACGCAAAGGTATCGCCGGTCGCCGCATCGGTCGTTTGCAGCTTGCATCGTTTCATGTTTGGTTTCATGATCGTTTCGTTTCGCTTCTTGAAGAGCTGAAGTTTCTTCGGTATTTGTAATCCACAGTTGTTGTTTATTTACATTTAGTATATAATAAACCTTCAGAATGGGTGATAATCATTTAATAACTTCTATATTCACTGAATTCCAAAAAACTTTGGACGAAGAGCAGGAGTTACGAGAGGTAAGCTCAAAATGGGAAAATGTGTAAACATGAGATTGAACATGACGCTTTTATTTTTGATTTTGCATTTGTAAAAACTGTTTGAAGTTACAAAACCAAGAAATTGCTTAACATTAGCTTCCTAACACTAAATATTACTGTAATTTTCATGATATTGCCTATCTAATTTGTATTCGTAATAATTTTAGGTTATCCGCACAGTATGCAAGGAGGTTGATCAGATCTCGAGAGAGGCTGTTACTATTCTGCAGGTCATTCACCACAGCGAGGCGGGAAGTAAGTTTTTTATAAGAATTCCATACTATATTAAGCTGCCCTGCATTTTATTGACTTTATAATTATTATTTATAAAATTATGACAAAGGGACTTTTTTAAATCGCTTTTTTTATTCAATGGTTATAATAGGTAATCGCGGAAACCGAAGACAACGTTATAAACATGAGACTTAACCCGTCCTCGACTGACGAAAAAAATTAACAATAGTATTCTTTGGTTGGAGATCTCCGGGATGGGTAGACAACGGCTTAATTTTTTAATAATGAAAAAATGAAACATAAATTTGTAGAACAGACAATACAAACTTACACTGCCCAAGGTTGCTGCCTCTGGGGATGGTGCCGATAAGGCTGGCCACATTTCCTCGCTCGATACCAATACCTATCTGTTGAAGTAGCCAGCCTTAAGGTCAGCCATTTTTCAAATTATTTTTTAAATCTTTATAAAAATTATTGGCGTCCGAGCTCCAAAGTCCGAGAGTTTCGACCGCAAAGGCCGCCACTATATATCTGTTAGGCCAGCGTATTTGTGGTGCTCCGCCTATTACTATTTTTTATGATTACTTACGAAGGAGAAGCCTTCAACTATCAATGTAATGATTCCAGTTGCGCCGGCCTGCCAGAAGGTGCGCGAGTTGTTCGAGAAGGCACGCGACGGTTACGCCAGGCTGCGGGAGACTGTGCCGGCTACGGATTATTACAAGTGAGTGTTAAATAAGAAATTCTGTTATATGTTCATGGTTAAATCATCATCAATCTGAAAGTCATAGTATTTGTATGACATCGGTTACAATAGGTTTTATAGTTTGGTAAATATGTATTACTTTGCCTTCCTCTAAGGTATACAAATGGTAAGCATAATTTTACATGCAGCATTCTTACTATACTCTATAGTGTTCAATTAACATTAAATAAAATAAAATAAAAATAAAAATAGCCTTTATTGTTGAAGTTTTGTTTTCTTACATCATTGTTTTACTTTTATTATATTTTATACTTTTATTTCTTTTATCTAATCCAATATTCTAGTTCTCCATCGACAACCTCAACTTGTCCCTTGACAAAGGCCTCTTCCAGAGCTTTCCATTTGTCACGATCCCTTGCCTTTTGCAGCCAAATACCTCCTCCAGTTGTTTTAAGGTCGTCTGACCATCTAAGAACTAATTAACATTAATCTTATATTAATATTAATAGCAATGTGGACGATGCTAAAGATGGTTCCTTCTAAATTCATCAATAGAATAATATGCCTTATTTGCAAGGGAAGCAAAGAAGTATATCTTGAATAATCTATAATTATTAATTTTCAATATATTTGCGGGTAATTTATTAAATAGCTTTAACACATTATATAGAATAGCTTTTAGATAGAATGGAGTTAATTTTACCCTATTGCAAAGTAAAGTTAAAATACTCTAACGAAGTGTGGTTTATGGTGGATGGGATACCATAAACTGCACTAATACAATTTTATGAAAACCATCTTTCAATCACTTGAGTTGGCCTAATCCTACATTCTTCTTTCTTTTCTAGCCTATTTGAGGGTTTGACTGGGTAAAGGCCTCCTCTCTCTTCCTCCATTTGACGACCGGTTTAGCCTAGTGGGTAGTGACCTTCCCGTGAAGCTGACAGTCCTGGGTTCGAATCCCGGTCAGGGCAAATATTTGTGTGATGAGCATGAATATTTGTTTCTGAGTCTTGGAAACAAATATTCATGCTGCATCATATCTATTAAATATATCGTCGTCTATTACCCATAACACAAGCCTTCTTGAGCTTACTGTGGGGCTAGTAGCCTCTTATTCAGAAGAATACATTAATACTAAAACTACAGTAACCGCGTTTTTGTTTTTTTTTTTACTTCTGTGTGCCTTCTGGCAAAGGCCTCCCCCAGTCTTCTCCATTCCTCCCTGTCTGTGGCCACTCTGGTCCACGTCCTGCCGGCCATCTCTACAATTTCGCCCTCCCATCTTTTGCATTGTCCTACGTTAACATACCATTATAATGTCAGGTACCACGACCACTGGCGGTTCATGACTCAACGCTACTGTTTCCTCGTGGCGCTCACGGTCTGGCTGGAGAAGGGCATCCTTGCCACACACGAGACAGTCGCGCAGGTCCTTGGCAGTAAGTTATCAATATTTATTAATTGAAAGAAGAAAGAAAATATGTTTATTTAACATCACAATTCAGCCGATTATATAAAGAAACATATTAATTTAAAAATAGAAGACGTTAAAAAGGATCCCCACTCAGCATTAAGCCACGGCGAGACACAGCAAGCTGAGGCACTGATTTTCAGTGGGGACCTAACTTAAAACTAAGATAAGTGGCGACACAGACGTCAACGACAGATATATTTTACATTAAAAAAACCGGCCAAGTGCGTGTCGGACCACGCACAATGAAGGGTTCCGTACCAACACCTACTAGTCCACATTTAAAATCACTATCCAATACATTGAATCAAATAACTTAACCAAAATTACAGTTAAATCAACCTATCTCAAAAACTATAAGAGATACTTTGATCAAACCAAAAATCGTTGAAAGAGTTAATTAGCATGCATCACCTCTATTTTTTTTAGAATTTTATACCCCGTAGTTATAAAAATAGAGGGGGGGGGACATACTTTTTACGACTTTGAGAGCTGATATCTCAAAAACCGTTCACTTTAAGAAAAATGTTTTTTAGAAAACTTTATATCATTTTAAAAGACCTTTCCATTGATACCCCACACGGGTATGTACATCGAAAAAAAAATTTTCATCCCTCAGTTACATGTATGGGGGGCCCCACCCCCAATTCTTTTTTTTACTATTTAGTGTCATAATTTTGTAGCGGTTCATACAACACATATTCCCATCAAATTTCATCACTGTAGTACTTATAGTTTCCGAGTAAATCGGCTGTGACAGACGGACAGACGGACAGACGGACAGACGGACAGACGGACATGACGAAACTATAAGGGTTCCGTTTTTGCCATTTTGGCTACGGAACCCTAAAAAAGGAGAATTGACCAAATCTCAGGGATAGGTATTATAAAATCACGCAAGGATGTTAGAATGGCTGCTCCACTTCCAATTCATCAGTGATCCCTGACTCAGTTTAGAGACTGACGTAGTTTAGGACAGTCCTAAACTAGTCTAAAATGACAAATTGAGTCGACCCTTTTGATTTTATAATTTAAAGAGAAATGATACATAAAATCGTCCAAAAGAGTTAACTGGATTTGTCATTTTAGGCTAGTTTAGATATTTTTCATAATTCCTAAACTACGTCAGTTAAAAGTTAACTTCCGCGGCTAGGGCATAATCGATTCAATGACTGAAAAAAAACAGAATTGCAATTGCTGTAGGGCCTTTAATTTTATTATCTTTTTTTTAAATTATCTTAAGATAGATGGTCCGAAGATATCATAGAGATTGCGGGAAGGAATTGGATAAATTTTGCCACTGGCAAATGCAAATGGAAACAAGACGCCCTTTTAGCCACAAGGGATCACATTCAGTAAAATAATAACTTGAATTCTTTTAAATGTCAATTTATTGTTATGGCGTGAGAAATAAAACGGTATTTAATAGTAATATTAAAAAACAGCAAAAATAACTTAACCAAAATTACAGTTAAATCAACCTATCTCAAAAACTATAAGAGATACTTTGATCAAACCAAAAATCGTTGAAAGAGTTAATTAGCATGCATCACCTCTATTTTTTTTAGAATTTTATACCCCGTAGTTATAAAAATAGAGGGGGGGGGACATACTTTTTACGACTTTGAGAGCTGATATCTCAAAAACCGTTCACTTTAAGAAAAATGTTTTTTAGAAAACTTTATATCATTTTAAAAGACCTTTCCATTGATACCCCACACGGGTATGTACATCGAAAAAAAAATTTTCATCCCTCAGTTACATGTATGGGGGGCCCCACCCCCAATTCTTTTTTTTACTATTTAGTGTCATAATTTTGTAGCGGTTCATACAACACATATTCCCATCAAATTTCATCACTGTAGTACTTATAGTTTCCGAGTAAATCGGCTGTGACAGACGGACAGACGGACAGACGGACAGACGGACAGACGGACATGACGAAACTATAAGGGTTCCGTTGTGTGAGTGAGACAGGTGTGTGTATCTCAACATCATTTCAGTGGGTACTGAGGTAGGTTGGTTTCTAAGAGTAATGACCAATTGCTAATGAGTTCTGGTTGTCAACCGATGATATTACGTAATCCCCCCGAAATCAATCAAACGTCGCGTAAAACGAATGAATTGTTAATTATCGCTGAAGACTTTTTGATTATAATTTTTTCATCAAGAACCGGATTGAGTTTGTACTTAAGCTAATAATTAATTAGTAAGGATTAATGGAAAAGTTTTAAAAGGTATTTATTACCTATTTTATTTCGGTGTCACGAAAAGATAATTTTCATTCCGTGGTTGTCGTAAAAGACTATGGTTATAGGAATATCGTTTGGAGTGTGATGTGGACCATGGGCTAGCAATCTGTCATTTCCACGTGACATCGAGTGCCATTGGATTAGCATCGGACTAATCCAATGACAATTGATATGTCACACGATAAAGTTTGCAAAAATTATATTTTTAATTTTGTATCACCCCCAAAATAGACCTACGTTTATAAGTCATTTATTAATGTCACACGTCGGTCTTTGAGTCACCGACTCATATATGTGTCCATATCAACTGTTACGAAGCTGTGACAGACGGATGGACATAGAAACAAACAGACACTTGAGTGATCCTATTCGTATAAGACGACCTGACAATGGAGATCAGACACTATTGATCATTTCAGATTATTTTACATCATTACATCACTCATGTTATTATACATAGTCGTATACGAAAATAGACTTTAATTGTTAATATTGTTTGCAAAAAAACTTGCCTACAGCAAAACAGCCAGGGCCAAAAATTTATTTCAGGTCCTATTAAGTATAAGGTGAAATATCTAGAAAATAGTTTGTCAGGTTTATAGAACGAATATACATGATAATTCTGACATTTGATATGAAAATAATAATTATTAAATGAATTAAAAACTTGAAATAATAACAACTATACCTAACTAAAACCTAAACATTAATATTTACTATGAAAAATCTGCTTATTTTGAACAAAATATTAATAAAAAATTACATGACCCTAAGTCTTTATGGCAAAACCTT
Organism: Epiblema foenella; assembly: GCA_963556455.1. Taxonomy (NCBI): domain Eukaryota; kingdom Metazoa; phylum Arthropoda; class Insecta; order Lepidoptera; family Tortricidae; genus Epiblema; species Epiblema foenella. The sequence continues at coordinate 9,226,909 of OY747120.1, read as the reverse complement.
AAATCAACAATATTACCAAAAAAAAACACAGAACTACCTAGCTTTTTTGACGACCCTAACATCATAAATAAACATTTTTTAACCTTACCTAATGCTTTAGGAGTGCCCATATCTTACCTGACTTATTTCGAGTTCCACAGGTATACTGACTCTGTTTTCCACTTAGAACCAATCAACTCAAATCAAATTATGAAAATCATAACAGGACTAAAATCAAATGCCGAAGGGTGTGATGGCATTAATTTGAACATGATTTTATTAACATTTCCACATACTTTAGACATAATCACTAAAATAATAAATACCTCTATTTTGACATGTACTTTCCCAGACTTGTGGAAATTGGCAATTGTACATCCACTCCCTAAAAACTCAAATCCGTCTGATATAAAAGATCTTAGGCCTATAAGTATATTACCATGCCTTTCAAAAATACTGGAAAAAACAGTCTGCAAACAATTAACAGAGTATCTTGAGAGCAACAACATTTTACCAGATGTGCAGTCAGGTTTCAGGAAAGGGAGAAGCACCACAACTGCTTTGCTCGATGTCACCGACAACATTTTGCACTCTCAAGATAGTGGTATGTGTACTCTGCTGGTACTGCTGGACTTTTCCAGAGCTTTTGACTGCCTGAATATTAATATACTGCTTTCTAAATTAAGTTATTATGGATTTGAAAGTAATACACTGAGATGGTTCCATAGTTACCTTACAAACCGGTTCCAATATGTAAAACTGACTCTTAACGATGGTTCCATACTATATTCAGACAAAATTGGGCTCACTGCAGGGGTACCGCAGGGTTCTGTGATCGGGCCGATCCTATTTATTTTGTACACTGCTGACATTGGAACACTCATCACACACTGTAAGTTCCACATCTACGCAGATGATATTCAGGTGTATATCTCATGCAGGCCTTCAGACATTGATAGTGCCATTGAAAAACTTAATTCCGACCTTACTAGAATAACCTCGTGGGCCACTAGTAATTGCTTGTTGCTAAATCCTAGCAAAACTAAATATCTCATTTTTGGCAGTAAACAACAACTAATTGGTATTCGGCCCACACTTAATGTCACCTTGATGAATGAACCTATTGAGCGTGTATATGAGGCACGTAACCTGGGGCTTCTGGTAGATCCTGGGCTTCGCTATGAGAAGCATACTGTTAATGCTGTTAGGAGTTGCTTCTACAAACTTAAGGTCCTTTACAAAATCCGGCCATTTATAAATGAAAACTTGCGCATTAAGCTGGTGGAGTCATTAGTACTATCCAGATTGAATTATATGGATACAGTGTTTGGACCATGTCTCCTTGCCAAAACGAAAAGACTCATACAGCGCGTACAAAATGCGTGTGCTCGCTTCTGCTTCAGCGTTCCGTTGAGGGCCCACGTCACACCGTTCTTGAACAAACACAACATTCTTAAGATGCAACACCGACGTAAGCTACACTTGGCTTGTTTGCTCTTTGGGGTAATCAAGTACGAGTCTCCCAGGTATCTTTTTGAAAAGTTGACTATCCGCCGATCTCGTAGTGCCCGGCCATGCGCATTACAACTGTTGACGCCTCGTCACGCGTCCGCAGCTTTCCGAGGAAGTTTCCGTTATGTAGCAACTAAATGTTGGAACATGATCCCACCGCCTATAAGAGACCTGAAATGTATAAACAGCTTTAAAATCAAACTTAAAAAGTACCTGTTTGAGCATCAGCAAAGCCAGGAAACTTGCCGATTGGACACAAGTTGTATTTAGGTAGGAAAAAGTTTTATTCGTGTATATGTACTCACCACTGGGGTATGTCTCATACGTATAGGCTTTGGTATGAAGTTATTGTTCTGTTTTTGTCTTCTGTCTAAGTATAGTAGTTATTTTATGTTGGTTTCCTTATCGTTTTTATGTTGGGTAAAATAGTAACCTCGATTTGTGTCATTTGTGCATAGAAGCACCATTTACAAAGTTATCCGGTACGTAATTTCTTCTGGATGTATGTGAGCATTATAATTATGATATTTTTATTTCAAATCCATTATAAATGTTTCACTTGTTTGTTAATTATTAGACATAATCAGTATATGACGCCATGTTCCAAATATTAATTTAGTTCCTTTAGTTACTGCCTGCCATTCCAACTGTCATTGGCGCTAGTTTAGCTGGAACAGATAGCACAGGCTGCGTTCATATATCACGGTTTAAAAAAAAAAAGTCAAACTTTGTTTTTAAAAGCCGTCTTCTTCTTCTTCATGTTAATCGTTCTTTATTTATTATTATTATTATTTTATGTTCGTACAGTTACACACCGTGATATCACTCGACGGTCCCATCGGAAGACCAGCGCTGGCGATTGCCCGCATTATGCTGAGATGGTACCGTTTCGAGATAACACAACTTTTTTGTTTATTTTTATATTCTATTTTTTGCTGTATTAATTGTTGTCTTTGTCTCGAATAAATATTTCTTATTTCTTATTTCTTATAAAAATTAATATCAAAATTAGGTCCCCTCGGGATGGTGCCCATTACGCAGGCAAATAATTTTATACGAATTTCGTTTGAAGTATTAAGTATACGTAAAATAGGAAACTTTCTTTCTACTAAGAATCTTAATTAGGTATTACAGACGCGCCGAATACGGATTTCACCAATTGCGAACATTCGGCCAGCTTTTACCGAACCGAATATTCGGCCAAATTATTCAGTTCAACGTAATGCCTTCATCAACTTCTAAAACAGACTAATTTAGTGGTAATAATTTTGTTCGTTATCGAAGTGAAAAAGTAATAGTACATTACTACAGAGGCCGGGAAGTAAGTGGCTGCCGGCCGAGTGTAGCGAGGCCGTATAGTTACGAGGTTGGCAAACCGTTTTCACGCCGAGGTATGTAGTGCTTTTCTCAAACATGCAATGAAATAAATTAAAAAACTCCAAGAAATCCAACTTTAATTTCTATAGAAACTAAAAGTAAATAAGACAAAAAATATGACTAACACATATATTACTATTTATTTCGTTCAATTTCTAACTCGAATTGAATATAAAACACTGCTACTACAAAAATATACTAAACTGTACGAAAGCACGTTTCTGAATAAAACGTTAGGATCGACCTATTCTATGGAACGACACTGACAGCTTGTGATTCTTGTTAATTATCTTAAATTATAACCTCTTTTAGTTTCTTTATGAATGTTTATCTCTAGATAGGTAGATAAACGTAACTTCTTCATCGCTGTTGTCATCAGCGTCGGAACTCATATTCAAATAGGTAACAAATTCAATAACGCATAAATCCAATTATAGAGCGAAAAAAATTCAATCTTGCCTCCAAAATGATTTAAAAAATACCTTCACGGTTGAGTCGACATTTTAACTACTAATATTTAGATGAAATATTATAAATATGTATTTTTGTAGTTAAATTTGCAATTAAAATTATTGGACTGTGTTAATTATGTGTTATTTATTATGTTAATGTAATAAAACAGCAATATATAGCAAACATCGTTTATTTTATTTTTTTTAATAATCGTAGTGGCAGAATATCATGACGAACCAAAAAGCAAATAAATTGCTTATGGCTGAACGCCGTGATGCTATGTCACAAATAAGTGAGGAATATAAATTAAAAAACCGGCCAAGTGCGTGTCGGACCACGCACAATGAAGGGTTCCGTACCAACACCTACTAGTCCACATTTAAAATCACTATCCAATACATTGAATCAAATAACTTAACCAAAATTACAGTTAAATCAACCTATCTCAAAAACTATAAGAGATACTTTGATCAAACCAAAAATCGTTGAAAGAGTTAATTAGCATGCATCACCTCTATTTTTTTTAGAATTTTATACCCCGTAGTTATAAAAATAGAGGGGGGGGGACATACTTTTTACGACTTTGAGAGCTGATATCTCAAAAACCGTTCACTTTAAGAAAAATGTTTTTTAGAAAACTTTATATCATTTTAAAAGACCTTTCCATTGATACCCCACACGGGTATGTACATCGAAAAAAAAATTTTCATCCCTCAGTTACATGTATGGGGGGCCCCACCCCCAATTCTTTTTTTTTACTATTTAGTGTCATAATTTTGTAGCGGTTCATACAACACATATTCCCATCAAATTTCATCACTGTAGTACTTATAGTTTCCGAGTAAATCGGCTGTGACAGACGGACAGACGGACAGACGGACAGACGGACAGACGGACATGACGAAACTATAAGGGTTCCGTTTTTGCCATTTTGGCTACGGAACCCTAAAAAAGGAGAATTGACCAAATCTCAGGGATAGGTATTATAAAATCACGCAAGGATGTTAGAATGGCTGCTCCACTTCCAATTCATCAGTGATCCCTGACTCAGTTTAGAGACTGACGTAGTTTAGGACAGTCCTAAACTAGTCTAAAATGACAAATTGAGTCGACCCTTTTGATTTTATAATTTAAAGAGAAATGATACATAAAATCGTCCAAAAGAGTTAACTGGATTTGTCATTTTAGGCTAGTTTAGATATTTTTCATAATTCCTAAACTACGTCAGTTAAAAGTTAACTTCCGCGGCTAGGGCATAATCGATTCAATGACTGAAAAAAAACAGAATTGCAATTGCTGTAGGGCCTTTAATTTTATTATCTTTTTTTTAAATTATCTTAAGATAGATGGTCCGAAGATATCATAGAGATTGCGGGAAGGAATTGGATAAATTTTGCCACTGGCAAATGCAAATGGAAACAAGACGCCCTTTTAGCCACAAGGGATCACATTCAGTAAAATAATAACTTGAATTCTTTTAAATGTCAATTTATTGTTATGGCGTGAGAAATAAAACGGTATTTAATAGTAATATTAAAAAACAGCAAAAATAACTTAACCAAAATTACAGTTAAATCAACCTATCTCAAAAACTATAAGAGATACTTTGATCAAACCAAAAATCGTTGAAAGAGTTAATTAGCATGCATCACCTCTATTTTTTTTAGAATTTTATACCCCGTAGTTATAAAAATAGAGGGGGGGGACATACTTTTTACGACTTTGAGAGCTGATATCTCAAAAACCGTTCACTTTAAGAAAAATGTTTTTTAGAAAACTTTATATCATTTTAAAAGACCTTTCCATTGATACCCCACACGGGTATGTACATCGAAAAAAAAATTTTCATCCCTCAGTTACATGTATGGGGGGCCCCACCCCCAATTCTTTTTTTTACTATTTAGTGTCATAATTTTGTAGCGGTTCATACAACACATATTCCCATCAAATTTCATCACTGTAGTACTTATAGTTTCCGAGTAAATCGGCTGTGACAGACGGACAGACGGACAGACGGACAGACGGACAGACGGACATGACGAAACTATAAGGGTTCCGTTTTTGCCATTTTGGCTACGGAACCCTAAAAAGTAGAAATAATAATTGATCCATAAAGAAAAAATAACATGTTATAAAATAAAACTTAAATTTAGGGTATACAAAAGACGTGCCAGAACGAAAAAATAACAAAAAAAAAACAAAATTGCATTTTGCATCGTAACTAGTTCAAGGGGGTTTAAAGTTTTAAGTCTATAGGCGACGGTAACCACTTATCATCAGGTACTCGCTAAGCGGGTTCTGCATTGAATGTTTTAAAGTTTGACAGTTATCTGAGGTAATATAGCCGCCGGCGTCATATATAGTCGAAAGTCGAAAGTCTTCCACCAGTGCGTGTTGCCAGTGATGACTTATGGTACTGAAACGTGGTCGCTGAATGTGGGCCTCTTAAATAAGCTCAGAGTTGCTCAGCGTGCGATGGAGAGAGCTATGCTTGGAGTTTCTCTGCGGGACATGATCCGAAACTCGGAGATCCGCAGAAGAACGAGGGTTACCGAGATAGCTCAGAGAATCTGCAAGTTGAAGTGGCTGTGGGCGGGCCACATTGCTCGTAGAACCGATAAATCCGTTCCGACCATTGGGGAAAAAAGGTTCTCGAGTGGCGGCCTCGCACGGGAAGACGGAGCGTTGGACGGCCTCCCACTAGGTGGACTGATGACTTGGTCAAGGCAGCGGGTGGCTCGCGACCGTGTGCTGTGGCGCTCCTTGGGGGAGGCCTATATCCAGCAGTGGATGTCTTCCGGCTGAATGATGATGATGATGACGTCATATATACGACGTGTGCCGGTCCGTCAAATATGATTGATACTACCCGCCATTATTTTTCTAATTTCCGTGGTCAACTATGTAATTCTAATTTCAGTGGCAACTTAATTGTTCTCATGACAATGTATATATATAAATGAGTGATTAGTACTTTTTGATAGCTGTGTAAGGTGCTGGCTGCTTGATGATGAATAAGGTATATTCGAATGGAATTTGAATTGCTTTGGAATGGCGAATGCGTTGAAGTGTGATTCAGTTTCAGTCGGCCCGACGTGACAAGACGGCGGTGTCAAGTTGTAATAGGTCGCGTTCAATTTTTAGGCGAAGCGTGCTACACACACCGTCATAACAACCTAGGTTTAGACGGAAGATCAGCGCCAGCTCCCTGAGCCGGCATTACGCTGAGGCGAAACCTTTTTGTGGCGATTCCTTGCTTTTTTTTTAAATTACGTTTATTTTATCTATATTTTATGTTTGTATCGTCACAAATAAATGTTTTTCTTTCTTTCTTTCAGTTTGTTAGACGACGTGAGTGAGGAAAGATGTAATATTAACGACGTTGTAAATAAACGAATAGTTCTTCCATGAAGAGTTCATTATTTCCAATGTAGACCCTGTCCAATGCCCACATATATATAGTATACACTGCTATCTTTTGCCCGCGACTTCGTGTGAAACTCGTTTTTATCCTGCTTCCATTTTCTAGCTTTCGATTTATATTTTGTGTAATTTGGTCTTATGACATTGCTATTTGTGAATACCATGCATTGTGAACAATTTCTGTTACAGTCAGTGCCGTGGAAGAGAAGGAGGGTTTCCATCTGGACGTGGAAGACTATCTAGTCGGTCTACTGCAAATGTGCACTGAGCTGGTGAGTTCCAACTTAATATATGTCATTGTCAAGCAAAAATCTTCTTTATGTAGATGTCCATGGGGCGATTTCAAATTGCGTTAGTAAGGAAGTGGCGCCTTATTCACGCCGGCACAAGGTTTTACCTGTTATTTGTGACTGAGAAGGACATTTCTCAGTCTAGAGAGGTAGCACACACGTATTTTGTGAGTTGGTGTGTGTGTCATCATCATCATCCTAGCGTTATCCCGGTACAGTAGCATCCTAAAGGATGCCCGGGTTCCGCTACCTAACCTCAAGACTTGGCGTAGGCACTAGTTTTTACGGAAGCGACTGCCATCTGACCTTCCAACCCGAGGGGAAACCAGACCTTATTGGAATTAGGTTTGTCAAGTGAGTGGGCAACTTGACTGTTAGAAGTTCTCAAGCCACCCGAAAGGCCTCTAACTTGGCTTAACGACTGCTATCATAGATAAAAGGCGGGATCAACGGCTTAACGTGCCTTTTTCGAAATATGCAAATACAAATACAAACATTTATTCTGCAAATAGGCCACAAGGGCACTTTTACATGTCAAAATATTAATTTACAATTTAAGAAAGTCTGACTATAATAAGTAATACATTTTTCATGTCAAAATATTAATATACAGTTCAAGAAGGAATAATAATTTCGAGTTTACAATTATAACAAAATGAATGTCATACAGTGAAGATAAACTTGCAAAGTTATCTATTACAAATATTACAACATCAGTAAAGTTAGAGATGTATATGGCTGAAGAAGTCAAGAGCTAACTGGCCAGGGCACAGTGTGATAGAAGCCTCCATTTAGTTTCATCACTTATTTTCCCACTGTTCTTACCATTACACAGTGTGGGATTTTCCTTCAATTTTGCGAAACACTACTTTACTGTTTAATTTACGCACTTTATCAAATGAAAACAAACACTGAAACTCCCACAGTTCTATGTCTCTTAGTTTTTGAGATTTTCCATAAATCAAGAAACAGCCATAGAAATCCATAGAAATATGAAAACCGTAATTACTCACTTTTCATGCCTCTTTTTAAAATCAGCCTTATATGTTAATATAAAGGTTGTTTTAATATACCAATATGACTCAATAAAAGTTTGAATTGATGACTATTAGAGGATGATATCATCAATTTTCTAAAAATTTAAATATATATTTTTCTCGATAATCTTACATCGGTCGCATTTTATTTTACAACTATTCGATAGTTTATAAGAATCATTATCACTAGGAAAAAAAAGTAAATGAAAATATCGCAGGATTGGCGAGATATGATTTTTTAAATATTCAAGTTAGGGTTGTCACACCCTAGGTAGGTTAACTTTATTTTCAGTTGGGATGTCGTGGCACTTGTTGCAAAATCGTAGTATGTTTAAAAATAGAAACAATATTATGCGCAAGAACAGGTTTTTAGCTCATCATCCGCACCGTAAATGAATGTAACAGCATAGTCGAATATTCAATATATTAAGGTTAGCAAAATCAAGGTTTGTTGGTTTTATATAGGTACGACAAAAAGCATTACTACTAGCAGAACGGTTGTGTCAGTATAATCTGTTGAATCTCTGATGACCCTTCATATCATGTGGCATTGGGAAGTGGTCCACCCTCGTCAAGCGCTTGCTGAAACCCAATACCAATTACATGATATCTGGAGGAGCGGGGGTGAGGCGTCATGGAGCCGGTAAAAACCCATGACGCTGCTTTGCCTCAGCAAGAGCTGACCCGTTCTGCTGGGGGATGTCCTTCCGGGCCTCGACTGGGGGACTAGAGGGGCAAGAGGGCGCCAACCTTCTTGTTGGTCAGCGAGTGGCAGATGGAGATACTCTTCAACCTCCGGGAGCATCATCATTAACGATAGGAGATGTTCACCCAAAGACTGCTACCAGACTCGACATTTACAAAATTTTGATAGCAGCTTCAAAATCTTGTGGAACGAAAACCAGACCCAAGTATTTAGATGTGAAAGAACGAATTAGAGTAATTTTCAATTATTTGTGGGCTGATAGGATGGTTACGCAATATTGATCTGAGTGATCAAAAAATTAATGATTATGTAATTAAATTTACCCATAAATGTAAACGTTTTATTTACTCAGTGGTCCCATTCTCAGACGGAAATCGTAAGACTTTTGCCGAAATACTCGGTATAGAGGAGTGGCTTGTCGACGATTTTCATACCATTTTGGTGGCTCTCTCAAGTGGTTTACAAATCGACACAAACGAATTTTGTGTATTTTATGCATCTGTGGGTGAAAAGTATGTACAATCATACGGCTGGTTTAATATGTCAGTCACTATGCACAAAATACTACTACACGGCTGGCAAATTATTGAGATAAGTTCTTTGCCAATAGGAATGCTGTCCGAGCAAGCCGGTGAATCCCGCAACAAATTTTGGCGGTATGATCGTGAGCATCACACTCGAAAAATAGACCGAAAGACTACAATTTTGGACCTTTTTCAACGTGCTCTCGAATCTTCGGACCCTTTTATTTCACATATTTTGTCTTTCAATGACCGCAAATAGTAAACAAAAACGATCACCTACACCGCCTAAAGTTCTAACACTTATAAAGTCTACTGAGCCACATACTGCATTAATGCCCGAAAATAATGAAGACGACAATTTGTCACTCATTTTAGACGAACGACTTTATTATTCTGATGATGATTAAACTTCCAATTATCGAATAAATTATAATGAAGAATTCATGCCAATCGAATCAAGTGAGCAGAACAGAACCGTCGCCTCTAAACTCTGATATTATTTTCGTTTGTGTGTGATAGCCCTATTTCCATAGAAATGGAACAAATACTTAGAAACGCCATAAATCCCAAATCCCGTAAGATAAAATCGTGAAAATTTGAGGCATGGTAGATACATTCATTATACGTCCTTTGGAGCTAAAATAAAATGCGACCGTTAATAAACTTTGAAAAAAATAAAATAAATTATAAAAAATTAAATTATTTAATATCGTCCGGTTTATTAACTTTACAGTCTTGTATTTTCTTTACATTACTGAATATTGTTTTCTGAAATTACAGACAAAAAATTGAGGCATTATTGGCATTAATTACGAAAATAAAAATACAAACAGGTTTTGATGACGTCATTGATCTGGTGTTTAGAAATTTATAACTTGAAAATTAAACGTGATAGGTGACTGGGAGTTTCACTATGGGCTTTAAAATAGTATTAAGCAGCGAATAAAATCATAATAAGGTAGTGAACAAAATTGAAGGAAAATCCCACACCGTGCATTACAAACATGAGACTGAAAAGTGGTATTCTAACCTGGCACCACACTATAACGCCGAGCATACCTCGGTTCCCCGTGTACTAAATGAGTGTGTGTGTAGTCGCGGCTGGCGGTGAACGCGGTGACGCGGGGGGACTACGCGCGGCCGCTGCAGATATCCAAGTTTGTCATGGAGCTCAACGCTGGCTTCAGGTACAGTCAAATTACAATACAATACTTTACTTTATAGCCTATTGACTGTCCCACTGCTGGGCAAAGGCCTCTCCCCATGCCTTCCAGGTCTCCCTATTGAGCGCTTCTTCCTCCCAATTCTTGGCAAATGCATCCAAATCATCCCGCCATCTCCGTCTGGGCCTGCCCCGTCTGCGTCGCCCATCATGTGGCACCCACTTGGTGGCTACACCAGCCCACCTATCTGGATGCATGCGACAGACGTGGCCGGCCCAGTCCCACTTGATATTGAATACAATATAATACTCTTTATTGCACACCTCAATTAAACAGTACAGTACAAAACTATGGAATGAACTGTCGCCTGCGGTATTTCCGGACCGATGTGACCTTCAAACCTTCAAGAAAAGAGCGTATTCCCTTATGAAAGGCCGGCAACGCACTCCGGACTCCTCTGGTGTTGCAGGTGTTTATGGGCGACGGTAATTGCTTACCATCAGGCGATCCGTCTGCTCGTTTGCCTCCTATAACATAAAAAAAACAATTAGTAGAAGCAAAAAACAGGCGGTCTTATCGCTAAAGAGCTATTTCTTCCAGATAAATCTACCATTATTGCCATTATTTGAGACCAAAACATCCATACTAATATTATAAATGCTAAATAAACCCTCTGAACGGATTTAGATGACATTCGGAATGGAGATAGTTTGTATCCGAGGAAGAACATAGGATACATTTTACCCCTGAAATCAACCCTATGAACGAACGTTTGTATGGAGATACGACATAAAGAATTTCCACGCGGACGAAGTCGCAGGCAAAAGCTAGGACAACAAGTAGCATATTAAGCATTCGTGGTTATAAGCTAAGGAATATAATCAATCACTAACACACTTCACTTTCAATTAAATAATGTCTCTTAACTTTATACTTAATGTCTCTTGTCTCAGTGGTTCACAGGATGAAGGTATCCTCTTTTTTTTATTATTATTAAAGTTCCAAATAATTTAACGCAGAGTTTGAAATTGCTTAACTGCTAAAGCCATGAATGGCTTATTTACAGCTAGAGTTCGGACTTACATTACATTCAGTTCATTAGTAAACAACAAGAAAGTACTTATCACAAGGCGTAGTCATAATTATTACATGACATAAAATATTTGTTAACATCTTTAAGTAATTTAGGGTTGGATAGGTATGAATCTTGTATGTGTGTTGGGACGCTATTTATTATTTTAGGAAGCAAATATATATTGGTCCTCATGCCGTAAAGATTTTTCATTTGTGGTAGTAAGAATCTGTGTGTATTGGATAAACGCCTTAGTCGCATCCATACCGCCCTGCATAGTGGACTGCAAAGTTATAATAGCGTGTAATATAAATATCAAGTCCTAAGTAATTCCTAACTTTTTCCCGTTCTATCTAATAGTAATTTACGCCTCCCTAAAGCGCTGTAAGAGGGAACTGGTTGAAGAATTTGGGAGGCGAGTGTGGTTGCTCCGGTAGCTCAGTTGGCTAGAGCGAGCGGCGTATGCCAGTGGGGCTAGCACAACTGCCGCTGCGACGCGACGCGAGTAGAGAAAAATCTACCCTCCTCTTTCTAATTCGCACAGTTCGAGTGAGACAGGAATCGCTGAGTCGCGCGAGATACGAGTTGGCAGCAAGTTGTGCTAGCCCACCAGAATGTCGCAGATTCGAATCCTGCTCCGAGCCTCAATTCTTCCTCTCTAATTAGAAATCTATAATTGTAATTCGTTTCGCATGATAAACATGTTTATAATGTGGCAGGCTTCTAAACCTGAAGAACGATCACCTGCGCAAGCGCTTCGACGCCCTCAAATACGACGTGAAGAAGATTGAGGAGGTCGTCTACGACCTCAGTATCCGAGGGTTACTGCCGCGGGCGGAAGAGGCGGCGGCATAAGCAAGAGGCATAATTGGGTTATAGTATACATTACTAAGCTAGGGCGATAAATATGCGATCTGAGGCTTTCTTCATTAGCGCCCGGGGTAAGTACAAAATTGTATGTCTTCCCCTGGCCAGGAAGTGGGATTTTCCGCGCGCGTAGTGTCAGGTAATCGCCACTTCATGGCTAGGTGTGATATAAAAATATTTTTCGTGTCATTGTTTCTGATCACTCATCTTCATCCAAGGTAGCAAGAATAATTTATTTTTGCTCGTGTCATCTATTGTATTGTATTGTCGTGTCAGTGTCCACGGAAATGAGAACACAACTGGATCAAAATTATTTTCGTTGCATTGTGTTTTTCTTTTTTTTGTCTTTAGACGTAGATGCCTAATTATTTATGCTACACGCATTTCCTAATTGTATAATCCCTGCTGCTTTCTTGCGGTCCTCACAACACAGGCTGGACCTAGTGTAAGGGCCACTGATAATGTATTTATTACTTTGCTGTTTTCGTAAATAAATAATTTTTAATTTTTTACTGAGACTGATCACTGCCACGCCTGCGACTGCCTATAAAGGTGCCTTCTATGAAAAAAATCGGTGTTATTGTATGTCACTCTTGCTGCAAATCATAATTTATATGGGAAAACAGTCTATCAATTAAAAGTCAAACCGATTTTTTTAATTCCCGCCTCTTTCATTCATCATATTACGAATTAATTTTGAAAACTATTTTCGGAGAGGTTTTATGTCACATGGTAGTTCCAAACAGGGAAAAAAAAAATATTTTTAATTTTATAATTAGTTTATAGGAAAAATTAAATAAACGAAACTTCATCTCATACACAAAAAAGCAACGAAAAGAATTTTTACCCATTTGGGCTTTCATTTCTGTGGAAACAGTAACACCCGTGGATGCAAAACAATAGATGACACTAGTAAAAATAAACTATTCTTGCATTTTTAACCTCAAGAGAATATAATCACTATATTTTAAGAGGCTAATACTAGGGAATGAAAGGGTATTAAAAGCACCATGGCATAAATGGGAGACCAACTACACTTTATATATATTTTCACTAGCTTTTTCTTATGGGTAGCGAGACTTATTTATTTTTACTCGTGCTAAGTCGTGGATGAGATTAGCTCAAAACTGGCGTGAACATGAGGCCTTTACTCAACAGTGGCTGAAATAATGATGTGTCATCTATTGTGTAGCATTCACGGTAGTGACACTAGTGCCGTCCACGGATGTGACAGCACGGAAATGAGAATGGGTGAATTAGCAAGTGCGACTTGTGTTTTAGATAAAATATTATTAGCACTTTAACTGTCAACAGTGGGAAGGTAAAGTAGATTTTTTAATTAGACAAAGTAAACTGACAGATGTCAGTGTGAATATTTCCTTATTTTGACATTATTTCGTAACAATAAACATGGAAATCCATGTAACCTTTTATATAAGGGTAACTTTAATTCATAAAAAGTACTGTACTTTCACCTATATCGAATAGTAACGTCCGATTAGCGCCCGTAGACATTACGACCTCGCCTATTATGCTAGGACAATTTATGTTGTATGTCAGATTCATGGAAATTATATCGGCTAACTTTGGTAATTAATGTGTTAATATTAATCACTGATATATTTCATTAAAACTCGATAATTAGGTATCCGTTTTGTTATAGTGATTAACGTGATTATTATAATTTGATAATTATCAAGACAATTCTAGTTTGATAATATAAATTGATATTTTGTATAAGTTCTTGTTTGGCTTTAGGGTTGGATGATAGAAAATGCCTGTTGTCTGTGTACTTATTTGTAACAACAAAGTTCAACGTAAGCAATAAAGTAGAACAAACAAAACTAGATTACTAATTATATGACAATTCTGCATTTATGACGTCATTGTGACTATTAAGGCCGGATTTTATAAAGATCCGTTAGACCAAATGTCAGATCAAATTTCTGTAACTCGGTACATTTTTTGACATAACAAACCGACATAAGGTCTAACGGATCTTTATAAAACCGAGCCTAAGATTGCCTTTCACCTAGTGCAAATCGCAATTATATTTAGTGTAAATATAATTATAATTCGTAAATACACCCTCAAAAATGCACTGCCTGTGTTTTAGAACATTGTAATTCTAGTTTGATAATTATCATTTGATAATACCAAGTATCCACGCAGATCTGACGTCGGTTAGTAGATTACATTTTATAGAACATAAATAATGTCAAATATGACAGAGACTGATGATTAAATTAGTATTGTTGTAATTTGTCTAATTTATCGTACATAATGATTAATGTATTTATTTATATATTGTCGGCGTTTGGGTCCCCGCACTTTCCCCTTGAATTACTGGGATTTTATCCCCTTCCGTTACCAGGAACTGCATAAAGAAAATACAGCATTTACCACTGAAGTGTTTGGTACAGTGCGATTCACTTTGAGTTTGACACTGAGATATGTTCTTATGTCATTCGATATTCTACTTTAAAGGGCTCCTAGCTAGCTGTAACTCCGTTTCCTCGTGTTTTTTTTATGGTTTATCCTATTAAGAACAATGAGATTTACCGAAAGAGTATTCCCTATTTACTTCAAAACTCACTGTATTCGAGATATATGGCATCAAAGTTGGGCAATTTTAGGCCAAGCAGTTTTTTGGACGTAAATTTTGTGAAGATGAGTTAAAAATAAAAATCTCTTGCGTTGTTAGAGACGTCAATAAGGAACAGTTACAAATACATTTAATATATATAAGCGCATAAACAACATACTAGTATCAAAAATAGAGCTTTATTGGGCCATGTGTCAATAAATCATAAAAAAATAAGTAGTTAGTTTTTTAAAATTTGGCTCTTGCAAATGTAGATAAAGGATTGAAGAACCGATAACTGTTTGAGCTATAAATATATCTGCAGTTTTGACGGAGCAGTATCAACTCGAAACTCATCAAAAATAGCGCGTCATTATCATAATATTTAAGAGCTTGGCTCTTGTCGGTGGAGTAATTGCCAGCTTATTCTACATTCAGCTTTGTCCTTCACTTCTTTGTATGACGTAGCATTCATTTTATGTTTTATTTGCTCCATGTACGTCATTCTAGGTCTTCCCCTTTTCCTTTAGCGCGTAGAGACCCTTAAAGCTAATGTAATAATGTTTCTATTACAAACACATGATCTTTAGACAGTGTGTATGTAACAGAAACTATTGCATTAGTGTTAAAGTATAATATCCATGGGAAAGAGCGTGTCAATGTTATATTCATACTTAACAAGTTGACTGTCCGAATCCGAATTGTAAACCTTAAGCCTTTGTAATAGAGGCTTGCAGTGACCCTTACCTGGGTCACGGACTGTGAACGTGTGAAAGTATAGGTAATTCCACGAGAGTTGAGGGAATGATTACACACAGCTACATGAAGAATAAAAAAGTGAATGAATGAAATTAATGTTAATAAAAACACTTATATATATTTTGTATAAGTATAAAAACAGTAAAAATATAACTGACCTTTATCTATAAATATTTGTAGAAAGTAGATCAAAATGTTTTATTATCTCAACTCAACTCAACTCAAAATATTCTTTATTCAAATAGGCCTAGTAACAAGCACTTTTGAATCTGTTTTGTTTGAATTCGATTTATTCATGTAATCAATACTTAACAAAATGGTTTAAAGAAACGTTTTGGTCTATCATGCAATTCACTGCTGAACTTGCTGTCAGTAAGAAAAAAGAATAGTAATTTCAAAATCTGTCATTACATAACATCGGTGCCTGACCTCAACTCTGGTGGAACTGTTTATAATTTCCCTGTACCTTTTGCACTTTCAGTGGTAACAGTTGGGATTTGTTATTTTCCCAGTAGTTGCCGGTGGTAACAAGCTGGAATAACCTTTTTTAGGCATTGTTACATAGTAACTTTTATCTTTCGTGTGCCGTTACGCTGCAGTCCAATAAAAAAAAGATGTTTTTTTGTTTACCAAGACAGGTACCAATCTTTTGTATTTTAGCTGTAAGTTTAACATTTGTTGTAATAAATGAGCATTTGTTTTATGTTGTCTCTTTCATTACAATCATTACCCACGATTTTTTTTGACCCTGACTGTGGCTTTATAGGCCGGGCCCAATAAAGCGATAGGAGTGCGCGGTTGGAGAGTAGCCTGGGGACAATCCAGGGGAAAACCTCCGACACGATCATGCGTGTGGTTTAAACACGAATACTCTAGAGTATGCGCTCCACTGAGATTGGTTGAGCGGTTTCAACCGAACCTGAGGGTGTGAGTGGAATCGATCGGGTTAAGTATAATTCACAATTATACTTAACCCCTTGTCGCATGACTTGAAAAATATATTCGTTTAAATTTCAACCTTGATACGAACTAATAAGGTCCTAAAGACCATTTTACTCTATCATAGAATACTTTGCGAATGCCCTAAATTAAATTTTACTCCGCCTCAGATAGAGATTTCATCGTTATCATTGTTTATTTAATTTTTATTGATGAATGCAACAATTTTTTTTTTCTGTTTTATTATTTATTATTATCGATCCTAAGGCCCCTCAATAAATTTTTTTGCTAATATCTTATATTTTTTTTCGAACCTCTACAGCTTTATTATATATATAGATTGTAATTATGACTGTGTTTCTAAATTTGTATTTGCACGCATTTGATTATGTTTTATTGCAAATCAATGTATTGATTGATTGATAAACGATATCTGCCATATATCTTCGTATGCGGTATCGGGTTAGATACTTCAGCAAAACGGTTAATCGAATTTAATTATAACTGGCAAATAAGCATATCACATTCACTCATTTGATGAATAATGGTTCGACGAACTACCAGTTTCCTCATTTTAATATGTAAGTACATTAGCTACCTACATTAAATACTATTTAGAATGAAATTAATTAACTTTATTAAGTGAAAATTACAATTATATATGTATACAACTATTAATCTAAACCTAAACAACTTATAAAAACCTATAAATAAATTAAAGTGATTGTTATACTAAAAATAAATTATTTTAAACCTAACTAGAAAATTAAAAGAAAAATGTTTATTTGCATTGGCACACAATTCAGAGTTAAAAAAAACAAACAGAAACAAAAACAAAAATATATTAAAAAAAAATTAAATACATAAACATAAATGAACGTATAAAAACTAAAAGCCTAATCGAAAAGCCCTCCCCGTGTCGTCCCCGGCGCGAAAGTGCCCATCAGGCTCGCTGCGTTGCCGCGTTGAACTGCGATGGAGAGCCGCTGCACCAGGATCAAGGCCCTTAGGATGGTTTTATAACGTTACTAGCGACCCGCCCCGGCTTCGCACGGGTGCAATGCTGATGCATGTATTATACATATAAACCTTCCGCTTGAGACACTATCTATTAAAAAAAATCGCATCAAAATCCGTTGCGTAGTTTTAAAGATTTAAGCATACATAGGAATATAGGAATATAGATAGGGACAGAGAAAGCGACTTTGTTTTATCCTATGTAGTGATTTCAATTTGTACGGCATTTTGTGAGCCATTATGGCAACATGACTTCGGAATCGGCAGTAACGACCCCCAAAACCCATTCCTGAGGGGCTACTTCGAACTCGAAATCCGAACTTCGTATTATGCCCTCCCTTTCACTCATATAGTTTATAACACGTAATGAGCCCTGGGAAAAATGTCATTGTCTATTTTTTTCTCCGGGAGGCGACGGCTTAAGAAAGAAGTGTATACATTTTTAAAGGGTCGGCAATGTGCATGCGACACATGGACTTGCAGGTCTCCATAGACAGCGCATCATCAAGCGGGCGGTACGCTGTATTGCCTTGCCACCGTCGTGGTCAAACATACGACCCGGCAATGATGTCTCTGTCTCGCCTGTCCAGGTCTAACAGGGCAGAGTTTAGAGTTGCTCCCAAAAACCACGGACCCTTACCTGCACGGGCTCGTGCCGTCTGTAGAGCCGACTCCAAGCTTCCAGGTGGAGGAAGACAAACAGAAGACCATGCTGCTGGTGTCGGCGGCTGACATCATCCACGGCACCAACCACATGCTGTGGCAGACGGGGTGGATCCGCCAGCAAAGCGATCAGTGCGCGTCTTTCGAGATAGGATTCGTGTTCAAGACCTTGGAGGTATTCTCCTCTTTAGCCCCTTTATCACTCCACCTCCTCCTCCTTTATCTTCAACTAATCTCTCTCTTTACATACCCCTCTGCCGAGCGCTGAGCTTGAAGAAAAGAATGAGATGCTGGCACCAACTAACCTCTCTCTCCACCTCAAACATACCCCTTTTTTATCTCTCTTCCGAGCGCTGAGCTTGAAAAATAGAATGAGATGCTGGGTCCAACTAACCTCTCTCTCCTCAAACAGACCGCTTTTTTATCTCTCTGCTGAGCGCTGAGCTTGAAGAAAAGAATAAGATGCTGGGAGACGCTGGGCACTGCCTTCATACTCAATTAGCACGCAGCATTTGCTACTTGTAACCGAAATTCTGGCGGTAATTCCTTGTTTTCATCGTGATTTATCCAGACCCGGACATACAGACCCAGGGCCCCTAGACACTTTACATTTGGGTCTCTCATCTCAACACCAAAAATTTTGGACAATTTTCGCTCTAGGCCAGGGTCTTCAAGAGTTATACGGGAAAACTAGCGCTGATGTCAGACCTAAACTGATTTCAGGAGACCTATAGAAAAATGCTAGATTTATACAACACTACAGTCCAAATGCGCACAAGAAACAGTGAGATGGAACATGTTCTCCACCTGGAGAAGATCGAGGTGCTTCACTGGGAGATTTACCATTACCACAACATGTTGCATGAGATCGAGAGGAAATACAAGATGGATGCCATCATCAATGGCTGTAAGTTACTCATCATCATTAACATCTCCATTACTGAAGGTCGGCAGTCAGTTTTATAAATATCTCCTTGTCACGTGCTAATCTGAGCAGACGGACTTTACGCCTCCATTATCATAGACTTGTCCTTGTCAGAATTTTCAATGAAAGCGACAGATGTTAATAAATATCGTCAGGGGTTGGATTTGATGGTGCGAATGCTGAGCCAGTGTCCGTTTCACTGCCGCCGGGACACCACATGTTGTGTGGTTTCTGTGTATTTTTTTCTTGTCATTTATGTGTGTCTTCTGTGTCTGTGAATAAATGTTTCTTTCTTTCTTTCGATTTCTGGAATCTGTCCATCGCTACTTAACCAACTGGGCTAGCGTGATCCCTTCTGGTGACGAATCTTTCAATTACTTCACTCTTCTATTTACGCGTTAGGGAGGCTTTTGCCGGATGCTTTGTCAGTGAAGTAATTCCATCTTCATTCCACTGCCTTGAGCTCCTGATTTATTTATTTATTGCAACCATGGTAAATACAGTAGATCTTATATAGTTATATTGGTTTCACGTGGACCCTGGTAGGCCATGCACATTTTAAATAGCCTATATGTTACAATTATAGTAATAGCCTAATAGCATGCAACTTGCGGAAATTACAATTTAATTAATTATAGATATTAGATAGGGATATCAAATTTATATTTATATTATATAACGTCAAGTACCCATAGTACAAGCTTTGCTTAGTTTGGGACTAGGTTGATTTGTGTAAGATTGTCCAAAAATATTTATATTTAAATTTATTTATTTTATTTAAGTAAGTATAGCAGTTAAATGCAGTCATTATAATCATTATTATGTATACATGTCGTAGTATTAATTATTTAGTCTATATTATAATTGATTAAAGATTCATCATTGAAGAATTCTTCAACGGAGTAATAACATTGAGTGATGAGAGAGAGACGTAATCTCCGGGCCTATGTCGGGATATTTATTTTACCTTTTTATTGAGTAATTGAATTGCATATATCCCAGCTGGCATTTTCGAGAACGGGGTGCGCTGGACTCCCGCCCGCACCACATCACCCCCGACATGGTCCTTCGCTTGGAAGAAGACGACCAGCTGGTGGCGACCGCTGGTCTACGGCTGGAACACCGACTACTACTCCTGGGATTAGAAACAATAAACTGCTATTCGTCCACGTACAGTACAAATTATTTAAAAATGTCCGACACTTTATAAAATGTCATCAGATTTTGAATGTCCTTGGTCGAACAATAAAGTCTCTTTACGAACGGACTAAGTATACAACTTGTTATCGCCTTAGAGAAATTCTCTTCTTTGTTATGCTCCGCATTACTGAGGATCGCGAGGAGGCTGGACATTCGATGATTGGATGGCTCGGATGATTTTAGGGAGGGGGGGGGGCACCTTCTTCACTGCATCAGATCATCTCGTGGGCGCTCTAGTCTGGTGTCCATATTTGACTCAAGATGATGATCTTTAGTTTACATGATCGTACTCGCTATCGACTGCGTAAAAATTTGTATGGGCAAAAGCATAGCGCCTCTGGTGTTTACGCAATAGAACTAAGAATCGGCATACTGAGGCTCGGTTTTATAAAGATCCGTTAGACTTTATGTCGGTTTGCTGTGTCAAAAAATGTACTGAGTTACTGAAATTTGATCTGACATTTGGTCTAACGGATCTTCATAAAACCCAGCCTAAATCGTTTACGCAGTCGCTAGCGAGTACGGTCATGCAAACTCATGGTAAAGGCAAGGCATAGGCCCAAGTTATCAAGCGTCGCAAATATTGAACTTTATTAGGTAACTACGAGTTTGCGGCGCTTGCGGTGGAGCATGGCATGGTCGCCGGTCGGGAGACATGAAGGCCTTCATGAGAGCCCTGTCGTCGCGGCTTGTTGACACCGCGGATGACCCCAGAACTGGCGTTTACCTCTCGCAGAGAATTTCTCTCCCATACAGAGAGGTAACGCGGCTAGCATATTGGGCACCATGCCGCAGGCAGAGTTACTGGACGGCATATTCTTCTTATATAGATTTCTTTTTTTTACATATATTATTTTACCGTTTAGTTAGGTATATGTATTTTTTATTTCATTTGTTTTTCTTAGATACGATATTGTTTATTATGGATCGAATAAGGTTTGAAATAAAAGCTTTTTTTATAGTATGATTTAATACGACGACCGCTTTAGTCTAGTTGCTAGTGACTCTGCCGTCGAAGCTGGAGGTCCCGGGTTCGAATCCCGGTCAGGGCATTTATTTGTGTGTGTGTGTTTGTGTCTTGGATGTTTTCTATGTATTTAAGTATATAAGTATGTATATCGTCGTTTAGTACCCATAGTACAAGCTTTGCTTAGTTTGAGACTAGGTCGATTTGTGTTAGATTGTCCTCAAATATTTATTTTTATATATTATATAACGTATCGACATATTTAAGACCAGGTACGCACTAAGCGGCTTACCGCAATCAAAAATATGTATGAAACCGCAGGCTTAGCCGCAGTGTGGCTAGCCGCCTAATACCTACCTAGGTTTAATACGTCTGTAACTCTGAGGAACTACTCAGAACTTCGAAATTCGAACTTCGTATCGTGCCGTCCCTCTCACTCATATAGTGAATAACACGCGAGTGAAAGGGATGGCACGATACGTAGTAGGCCCTCTGTACGTTATCTATATCCATAGTTCGTACCACAGAACATGCGTACCTAGCCTAAGGTATAAGCAATCCTCATTAAATCGAGCTTCAGTCTGTACGTATCCTAATCCTAAACATCTAAAATGTTCTCATTTTTAATTATATCATTCAATTCTTGAACCAACCCAATAAAAAACTGGTCTTGTGTAGTGAAATGGTCGTTAACTTTTTATAAAAAACGAACTTTCGAAAAAGGAATCCGTATGGTGTACCATTATAATCTGACCCACAGTTGAGGCATCGCGTAATAGAAGCGGAGATCTTTTATACTGGTTTTTATTAACAAGCCTTCTGCGTACCACAAAATGTTCCTTCGATCTTAATCGTATGTAAATAGACTCGAGTTTTGACTGCCGTTAATGAGTGTTGGGTGAATGTGTAAAGTTGTTTTTCCTCACGGAGCTCGGTTCAAGAATGATCTGTCCACTAGTGGCCTACTTTACACGGTCAAGAGCAGCAGTGTTGTCAGTTAAGTGAGATTTTGCCGCGATTATGGGATTTTTTCTTGTAAGTTCTTATTTAGGTATGTTTTTTTAAACCACGTCGGTGGTAAACAAGCGTAATCCCCCTGATGGTAAGCGGTTACCGCAGCCTATGGACGCCAGCAACTCCAAAGGTGTCGTATGTCCAGGGGTGTCACATTAGCGTTGCCGATGCCGACCCTTTGGGAAACCTTGCAAGGGAACTTATTCCACAGCCGGAGCGTCCGGGGGACGAAATTCCTCTGAAAACTACGGTCAAGTGCAAAAATACGTATCGAATTAATCCTCTCATAAATACGTATGGCAGCCCTAATTCACTGATATAAGAGCTATGGGACATATTTTTGAGTAAGCTGTATGCACCCATTTTTGCATCTGACTATACCGTACGCGACCATTGTGTAAATGAAATACGAGGTTATATTTAGGTATCCAGGGTGTAATAAAACTAGCGAGGATCCGTTTAAGGGCATATTCGGTATCGTGTTCTGATTAGGAAAAAGTATAAGAAAATTTTTTTGACGAAAAAATTTTTTTTTTCTGTGGTCATGCAGGTCGGCCAAGTCAGCCAAAGTACTGTTCAAACAAAGGCCAAAAATTAATTGCGTCAAAAAAAAATCTTCTATTTTTTCCTAATCAGAACACGATACTGAATATGCCCTTCAACGGATCCTTACTAGGTTTTTTACACCCTGTATGGTGTTTAGCATTGGTTCTAAGAAGTGTATTTAGATAAATAATTTGGTATCTCTCTTGGATGTCTTTCTTTGCTTCGCTAATATTACTACATAAATGTAATGTAAATATTGAATATGTTCAGCGTTTATATGCACACTGGTGTTATATGACACGGTTACAGTAATTGCATATGTCAATGAAACAAAAATTATATAAGACCTTGTCACATATTAAAGTTAATTACACTAGGTAAATTGGAGAAAACGACTGGCAACATCGACGCGCGCATCACTTGTCCGCCGGCCGTGGCGCGAAACTGCCGTGTAATTAAAAGAAAAATTCGAAATTCGAAATGGCGCGAGTTTTCCGCGCTTTTCGCCGTTCGCCGTTCTTTTTTCAAAAACGCTATGAATCCACAATGGCGTCGTTGACTAAGGACGAGATTTTGATATTGTTGCGCCCGCCTTTTACGAATTGGAGCAATATTATTAGAGATGCGGAGAAAGTGGTTGGTTATCCGACTTCGTTCATGAATTTGAGGTGTCTGTTGAGTGACGAGTTTGCTAATATGGCGTTGTATCTAAGGAAATTGGTGAGTTTTCACGTGAGATTTGTTTTAATCCATTGAACGGAAATGTTAAATCAGCTAAAAACGATTATCTATTTATGGCAAGGCCTATTTTATCTGACGAAAATAATGAAGTTTGAGCTTCCAGTGTGAAGAAGTAATGTACTCATAAATTACTGTGGACTGAAAAAAAAAAACAAAATAACCGAACCAAATGTTGAAAAATCCTAAATTATCATAATAAGTAATTATTAAGGGCAGTGATGTTTTTTTTTCAAAAAGGATAGCTCTTTTATTGTTCTAACAAAATAACCGGATAGATTTTTCATAAGTGATCCAGTGTTCCAAATACCAATTAAAATGTACTATATATTTACGAAATTACGCGCTGAGCTTCCGTAGAGAGCGGGATGGTTAATTGCAAACTCACGCGTGTTGGAGGGGGTCATTTGCAATGGAATAGCCAATCACTTTTCTGTGAATTGATATTGTCATTTTTTCTCCGTTACTGTCTATAGAATATCACGGCCTAGTATCGAAGATTTTACATGTACATGTGTAATGTGGATTTTTCATTAAGAAATATTGTTTCAAACATCATACTCTAAACCGACAAACAAGCAAAAAAACTTTTTTTCTATACAAACGATACATAGTCGGTGGCAAACAAGCGTGCGGCCCGCCTGATCGTAAGCGGTCACCGCAGCCTATGGGCGCTTGCCACTCCAGGGGTGTCACATGTGCATCGCCGACCCTTTAAAAATTTTAATACTCCTTGAAGAACCCCATACTGTAGTCCCTCGGGAAAACCTCGGCAGGGAGCTCATTCCACAACCACAACCGGAGCATCCGAGGGAGAAAGCTGTTGTTTCCGCTCAAATTCTACTACACACATTAAAAAATGGCTCATTTACGTTAAGCTGTTGATCCCTGCTGCTGATAGCAGTGGTTAAGCCAAGCTAGAGGCCTTCGGGCGACTTGAGAACTTCTAACAGTCAAGTTGCCCACTCACTTGACAAGCCTAATTCTAATTAAGGCGCCGTGAGTTCACGCAACAGAGATTTTGAAAAATCATAACGCGTTTGTAAAAGATGATATGGTTTCCAAAAAATATGCACAACAATTTTGAGACCTTTCTGTATTGCCAAAAGCGATTCAAAACATGATTAACCAACTTTCGCTCGATAGAAAAAAATCGCAAACTTGCGTCTAAAGCAAACCTTTAAAAATTTGTAACTATTTTTGCATAT
The DNA here is from genome assembly GCA_963556455.1 of Epiblema foenella. Classification (NCBI taxonomy): domain Eukaryota; kingdom Metazoa; phylum Arthropoda; class Insecta; order Lepidoptera; family Tortricidae; genus Epiblema; species Epiblema foenella. The sequence continues at coordinate 9,201,946 of OY747120.1, read as the reverse complement.
TAGCTATTTACATGAAAATTATATCAATAAATTCGTAATGTTGTACTTCATGACATTCGTTGTTCATGACATGCCATCGGGTTGAAGGTCAGCTGGCAGTCGCTTCCGTAAAAACTAGTGTCTACGATAAATCTTGGGATTGGATCAGTTGTAGAAACAAAAGTTGTCCACCCGGTGGTTAATAGTTAACGGCTTATGTACATGTAAGTTATGTTTTTATTACATGGATTTAGGGTGGGTTGCACCAAACCGTCTGTATTCGTAAGCGGTGTTCGTTAAAATCTGATTGTACGGAAAGTTTGACAAGTTTCTATGGGATGACAGCTGCCGGCGCCATGTTTGACGATGACCGGCCTGTGATCGTATGTTGGTGCAACCGACCCTTATAGATATGGACACACTTTTTTTTTTGAACCTGACTGTGACTTTATAGGCCGGGCCCAATAAAGCGATAGGAGTGCGCGGTTGGAGAGTAGCCTGGGGAAAATCCAGGGGAAAACCTCCGGCATGACCACGCGTGGTTTGGATCACTGGAATACTCTAAAAGTTTGCGCTCCAGTGAGATTGGTTGAGCGGTTTCAACCGAATCTGAGGTGTGAGTGGAATCGAGCTACTGGGAGTTTTGTCGCTGGTTCACTAAACCTAGCCGAGAAGAGATGGACACACCGTTTAAGCGGGTTACTAGACCAATCCAAAATTAAGCTTTGTGGCCCTTAACTTCTGATATGTCCACCGAAAAGACGCGAACCTAAATCTGACAATGACCCGATTATCTAGCGGACTCCGGGCATCCTTCAGGATGCAACTGTACTGGGATAACGCTAGGAGGATGATTATGATGAAATTAACTATTTGTATTTGTCGGTGCAACAAAACAGCAAGACTTGCGTAACTGCAAATGACAAACAATGTCCATCTTTCTCCGCAAAATCGTAACTAGCGTTAGGTAATATTACTTAGTCATTGTTAGAATGCTGTTAGGCAATTATGGCAGTGTCAATTACCATACAATAAGTAGCAAATTGGAAAAACATTTGAAAAAAAAATGAAAAAAGTTTATTGTATAAGGGAAACATTACAATATAAAATATGAATATTAATAAAAAGAAAATAATATTAAAAAAAAAATAATAACAAAAAATAAAAATAAATAATAATAATAATAATATTGGATCTGTATCCCCATGAACGCCTTCCAAAAGGACCGGACATTGTGCCGTGATATCCCAAAGGAGAGATACAAATAATAATATAAATATAATATAATATTAAATATTAATATTTCGATATGAATAAATAAATATTTATGGTAGCCATTGTATACTTTAAATTTGAAGGAATTTGAAGGCTGAGATACGCGTCATACTCGTGATCGGGTGCTGTTTGTGGAGTCCGGTCTGTTCATGCTTGCAAGGACATAGTGACTACGTTAATACTAGTGTCTTTTTATAGGGGATCGACGAGAGACATCATCCTGTTCTGGATTCGTTTTTATTATCAGTGACTTAGAGACCATATGCATCTCTAACAATATTAAATTAATCTTAATTTTCACGCTCAGAGACCATGATCATCTCTGGGATAATATATTAATTTCATTATACTCCTTGTTTAATCTTGAGACCATATACATCTCTAACTTTACTGATGTTGTAATATTTGTAATAGATAACTTTACAAGTTTATCTTCACTGTATGACATTAATTTTGTTATAATTGTAAACTTGAAATTATTATTCTCTTGAACTGTAAATAAATATTTTGACATGAAAAATGTATTATTATTGTCAGACTTTCTTAAATTGTAAATTAATATTTTGACATGTAAAGTGCCCTTGTCTATTTGCAGAATAAATTTGATTTTGATTTTGATATTTGATTTCACAAGCCAGACGACGGGGTTTTCAAAAAAAATATGTACGTAATAATATCATTTGTCAGGGCATTTATTTTTGTGATGAACACGAATATTTGTTCCTGAGTCTTGGCTGTTTTCTATGTATTTAAGTATATATTTATTTATATAAGTATGTATATCGTCGCCTAGTACCCATATTACAAGCTTTGCTTAGTTTGGGACTAGGTCGATTTGTGTAAGATTGTTCACAAATATTTATTATTATTTGTTATTTTGATATTAACAGCGGCTTCATTAATAAATTCAAGTAATAACTGTCCATTAAAGTTGTTCGATGGATAGTCGCAGCCACTTTCACATCGATATAAGTGGGTTTCAACTGTCTACTTAGTAACCGGTAGAAAGCGGTACCGGGTAAGAACTGGGGTATTATTAACATGTTAATTCCGAATTATAAAAAGACTTCCGAATAAAATAATCAGTGCGGCTGTTTTGTATGTATTTTGCGTGTAACATAGCGTAAGACTTCATTTCTTTTTACATTTATTGATTTATAGGCAGTAATAATAGTTAAATAACAATAACTTAAATAATGTTACAACTAACTTAAATCTAAAACAAGCCCTTGGGGCATTGTACCAAAGATGCTGGCGGCATTTCCTCGCTGTATCGCAATGCTGATACGTTGTGCGAGGAAGTCGCCAGCTCTTCGGTCACCAGTTACGTCAACCAAACCCTTCGCGATTTAATTAACTATTTAACAAGTTTAAACGAACTTAGAATTGGTTTTTAAAATGAAAAGTTGCTAACGTATACAGGTAATAATTTAAAAAAATCTGCTTAGAATTGTACAGTATATTAAACATCCTAGAATAGAATAGTACACTAGTTACCAAGCGTGGTAAAACAAAGAATGTCTCAAATCGCTGTATTTGACGCCCAAGCCAAAGGAAATGGTGGTTCACAGAAGGCTGGCCGCATTGCCACGCTGGATAGCTATGCTAATCCGCTGGGTGAAATAGTGGCCAGCCCTCTGGTCACCGGAAGCCTCTATAAGGCGCCTTGCAATGTCCTTATAGAGGCGACGAGCACTTGGACCCCATGGCCCCAGGGTCTCAACCCCAAACGCCGCAAACATGTAACTACTGCCGAGAGTGGCATATTTGCGGCGCTTGAGGTTTTCAGCTGAGGAAATAATAAAATAACTAATTTATTTATTTTCTACATTCCAGCTGGGCAGCAACCACCTCGTGATGCAGACAGCAAAGAACGTCCTCTACGGAGACTCCAAGAACCTCCAACCCTGGGGGCTGATTATCCTGCTCCTCTCCAAGTCCGTGAAGACCTCAGCATCATCACTCCAAGCCCAACAGATAGAAGAGAAACAGAGGCTCTTAGCTGAACTCACCGAGATGATGAGAACGGGACATCTCATACACAAAGGCATAGTCAATGTTCCTTTTGCAAAACGCTCGAAATTCACAGAGTCAGCGATCTTCGGGAATAAAATCGCTTTACTACTAGGAGACTATATCCTGGTCACAGCCAATGGTATGCTCGCAAAGATTAGGAACTCCGACGTGTCCTACATTATCGCTTCAGCTTTAAGAGATTTGTCGGAAGGAGAGTTTTTCGGTGAACGCGATGAGCAGAACCAACCGCTCCCAGGCAAGCCTAAAGCCTTTGTTGATGATTTAGACATCACTTTTGATACAACTTCTATATCAGTTGATGATGTTCTAGGAAGACCTAGAAAAGAGTGGACGGCAAGGTCAGTTTATAATGGCGCTTCTTTGCTTGGAAGGGGGTGCCAGGCTGCAATGGTCTTGGGACAACAGAATAGGGAAACTGTTAACTATGCATATCATTTTGGATGCCATGTTGGTTTGGCGTGGCAGGCGGCTGCTGAAAACCAGACTTTAACTTCGAATAGCAAGGATCAGTTTTGCTTGGCCAGTGCTCCTGTTCTTTTCGCTTTGGAAGAGAACCCAGGGCTGTACCAGATTATAGACCAAGCGAAAGGTGACGTGAAAGATGTGGACTACGAAGACCTTAAGTTTAATATTCTAAAAACTGAAGCTGTTAATAAAACTCAAATGTTGTATGAAGACCACGCGAAAAAAGCCACGGCTTATATTGAAAGTATCGGGCAAAATGAATCTGTAGAAATGATTAAGAAGTTGATAAATACTTTCTAATATTTTATGAATGTAGGTTATGCCTTTCGGTGTTTGTCGAAAGTTTTTTACATGAAAGACTTACTAAGTTTATGGATTGGCAAAATGCCTTTTCTAAAACACATATAATCTTGCCAAAACGAAGGGAAATATTGAAGACGTCGTTATCGAAAAGATTTTTTCATTTTGATTGTCGTTGAAATTTTCAGTTTTTGTTGATATTTTGATAGACCAAACCAAGAATTGTAGTTTGACATAAACTACTTTGATCTGACTTAAGTATGCAGTTGCAGCCGCAAGCTGCAGTAACTTCAATCGGGGTTACTTTCAAATAAAGGGGCGGTTTTAAAAATCCAGTTTTTATGCCGTATTTTAGTTTTTATTTGGCTAACATGGATTCAGTGAAATACCTACCTAAAATTACCTAACTTTACTAAACTTAATCAAACTAGAAATATTTATAAAAATCTATTAAAGTGGCCCCGTTTTTTTCGTAAATATCACATTTTTTGCTACTCTTGGAAATCCTGGCATGACTTTGTATACGTACGTATTTAACAGGGAATTTATACAATGATACAAAAAATAGTTTTTCACAACACACACAAACTTTTTGTCTCGGGAGAACAAAGCCAGTCAAAGCCTTTTGTAGTTTTTGTTACAGTATAAATTATCAAGAATATAAATACAGGACACTAAGAATTCGTGAAAAAAGCCACGGCTTATATTGAAAGTATTGGACCAAACGAATCTGTAGAAATGGTTAAGAAAAAATACTTACTTTAAGTTGATAAATACTTTCTAATGTTTTATGAATAGTAGGTTGTGCCTTTCGGTGTCACGAAAGTTTTTTATATGAAAGACTTATTAACTTTATGTATTGGCAAAATGCCTTTTCTAAAACACATATATAATCTTGCCATAACGAAGTGAATTATTGAAGAAGTTGTTTTCGAAAAGATTTTTTCATTTTGTTTGTTGTTGAAATTTTCAGTTTTTGTTGAAATTTTGATAGACCAAACCAAGAATTGTAGTTTGACATAAACTACTTTGTTCTGACTTAAGTATGAACGCTACAGTATCACATTTTCTGCTACTCTTGGAAATCCTGGTATGACTTTGTGTACGTATTAATAAGGAACCTATAATACAATTATACAAAAAATAGTTTTTTTCAGAATACATACAAACATTTTGTCTCGTCAAAAAAGTAGCCTTTTGTAGTTTTTGTTACAGTATAAATTAACTAGAATAGAAATACAAGACATTAATAATAACATCAATTTTAGTTAATAATTATTTCCGAGAGAGCACATGACTCTCGTTCCGGGTCATTCCTGGTGCAAAGGTGGTCTATTGCGGTCCAACGCGGTAAATGCGGCCAGCGTGATGGGCACCTTTGCGCCCGGAATGACACGAGCGGTCTATTTAAGTAAATTACGACGTGTAAACTTATGAAAATGATGACCTATTACGAAATTAGACATTAAAGAATTAGTGAAAAAAGTATCTCAAAAATGGATCGGCGAAGTGGCTATATGTACTATCTGCATTACAGTTAAGAGCGCTTTAATAACTCTCTCTCTCTCGTCTCTCTTTGAGCTCAAAATTAAAACAGCCTTTTTAACTTTGGACTCATAGATTGACGAATCCAGCAACGTAATAACTAGTTTGATGGATTGAAAAAGTACTTAAATTCAAACTACAGTACGTAGCGGCCCCCTTTTTTAGTTATATGTCGTATTACAATTATTTACGAGTGGCGCTAGTGGACCTGTTACATTTAATTAAAGCGCTCTTAACTGGCCATTTATGAACATGTAATGAGATAATGCCCGGAATAAACGAGGCTAGCTTTTCAAACCAGTATAGCAAAATCGCTAGCAAGCTATGCTAGTAAGCTAGCAAGCTAGTGCGTCTATATTCTTGTGTGCAACACTAGCTTTGTATACACGAACATAGACTCACTATTAGCAAAAACTAGCCTCGTGTATACCTGGCATAAGGGCTACTAACAGTCAGTTATTAGCGCGAGAACTATGCCCCAGGCAACTTTAGGTTGCGTTGAGGGTAGGCAATTATGCTTGTAATAATTTATTTTAGTTTTTAATTAAGCAAATGCTATTTATAACGTATATCTATAATAATAATACAATTGTATCTACCTAGGGCGGTAAAACAAAGAACGTTGTTTTGTCTTCGGCCCGGGGATGATAGGTTGCGTAAATTGTCTATTGTTGGCCCAATAACTGGCCAGTTAGCAAAAATATGACCAAAACCAACTGCTAGTATCTGCAATTAAATAAAAATTAAAAATACTGGGTTCAGAGCTGCCTTCATGTATTCTGTTGCACAAATTGGTGGCTATAACTGAATGACATTTTCTTTAGTGCTCAGTTACTGGCGAACCCTATCCAGACTGACTGTCGCATGTCCTACAGCTCGGGTCTTTAGAGCATATTACAGTTTCCTGAATAAGTCACAGACGAGAGGGACGCCGCAGTACGTTAGACAAGTATGGGGATGTCTGCGTCTCACTCCAACGTATGACTACGACACTCTCGTCAGTAACTAATACAGAAAGGTGTAAACAGCCCTTTACCGCTCTCCAACTTTAAAATGTACTATGCTTAATATTATTATTGTACTTGTAATATATTTGATTACCATTTTTTGCAATTTTATATCTTAAGCACAACTGAAATGTACATTTTAACTTATTTGCAATAAACTATTGAAATTACTTCATTTTACTTACCTATTTATTTACTTTACCTATAGATTCTTCAAAGATGATATAATGTGACTAGTGCGAGCCACTATCGCCCTATTGCTCTGGCAAACATGATTGCACGACTGCTAGAAAGGGATGTTCATAAGCTGGCCGCTCCGTATTTGTATAGAACCGACACGACAGCCCGTTTGGTTTTAAAAAATAATGCCTCAACCACCTCGGCTATACATTTAATGAAACTGTGGGTTATTATAAGTCCAGAAAAACATGTGTAGACGCCTGCTTTCTGGACTTGAGGAAAGCTTTCGATAACCCTATCGATCACCAACTGCTGTGGGAAAAATGATACGCACGTGAAACGCCCACTTCAATTATGGAACTGGAAAAATGGTATTCCCAGCAAAGAAAAATGGTGAGATGGAAAGACAAGTATCCAGAGCTACCTTTTTGAACTGTGATGTCAGACAGGGACGGACAGTGCCTTTACCATGAGTGCATGACCGTACTCGCTAGCGACTGCGTAAACGATTTAGTATGCCGATTCTTAGTTCTATAGCGTAACCGCCAGAGAAATTTTTACGCAGTTGCTAGCGAGTACGGTCATGTAAACTCATGGTAAATGCACAGGAGTCGGCTGTTCCAGTACGAGTAACGGCATGATGACTAACCACTTTTCATATGCGGATAACATGGTTTTATTGGCTCCATCGGTGGCGGCAATGCGGGAGTTACTAGCAGAATGCGAGATACGCGAGCCAGCATAACACGAAGTACAGTCCTTCGGAGTTTATGCTCATGGAGGCTACGAAATGCTAACACATGTACCCCCGTTGCTGCTGGATGGTGTCGAGCTGAGTACGAGGTCAAATATTTTGGCCACACTCTACAGTCGAACTGGGAAAACTGGTCATGAAAAAGTAGAATGACCCAATTGTGTTTTCAATATTGATTTTTAAAGTCATTAATTAAGAAATTTAGCAATTGTATAGTTCTGACGACCGGTTTAGCGTAGTGGGTAGTACACCTGCCTGTGAAGCTGACGGTCCTGATGATGATGGTGTTTGATGGTGATGTTTTCTATGTATTTAAGTATTTATATCTATTAAATATATCGTCGTCTAGTACCCATAACACAAGCCTTCTTGAGCTTACTGTAGGGCTAGTTCGATTTGTGTAAGATTGTCCTCTAATATTTATTTATTTATAGCTAATTTAAATTGCATTTATATCAATTGCATCAGAATCCTTTAAGCTGTTTTTGCGTGATTGAGTAATTAATCCAAACATGGAAACTTGTGTATTTAGAAGCATGGTAAGATTATTAACTCGTTGACCTGTTATTAATGCCGTCAAGATGAATTAAGCACGAGTTTTCGAATAAAATAAATCAATGTAATTCGGCGCTCTCTTCCACGTGCGTCTAACTAACGCGCAGACATATAAAAAAGCTATCGTGTTCAACATACAAATAAATGCCCTGCCCGGGATTCGAAGCCGAGACCACGACGTTACTTAGTTGTCTTCGGCGTCGAGACCCCGTGGGGCCCTGGGGCAACAGAGCTCTTCCATCAACTGGCGAAGAGACTGGTCGCCGTCACAGGGGACAAGAGAGCTGGCAGTTTCCTCGCATAACGCCTAGGCATCGCCATACAGCGAGGAAATGCTGCCAGCATTCTAGGAACCATGCCGCAGGAACCTTTTTTAGATTTTTATTAGTTTTTATTATTTATTAGTTCTACTTTTAAGTTAGGTATTGTTATAATTTTTTATCTTATTTTATTAATAAAGTTGACTCCGATTTAATGCTTCGCAAAGCCACTCCGAGAGCAGAAACACCGAAAAGCAATTTTTTTGGAGTCATGTACTTTTCACACGATATTTAGAAAAGAGATTGTTGCCCTCGAATGAGTGCTTTGATGTGTTTGAGTGCGACTTTGATGTGCCCTCAAAGTCGTAGTTTCCTTCCCTCATTTGAGGGGAAACAATGACTGACACACTGGTGTTATATGACACGGTTAGAGTAATTGCATGACATATGAAACAGAAATTATATAAGACCTTGTCACATATTAAAGTTAATTACACTACATTCGTTTCTACCGAATTCCCGCGACCTTCACCAGGTCATCACTCCACGTTGTCGGAGGCCTACCGACAGCTCGTCTTCCGGTGCGTGGACGCCACTCAAGCAGTTTCTGGCCCCATCGACAAACAACATCTGGAAACGAACGGCACAGGACCGGTCTAAATGGCGAGCCTTGGGGGAGGCCTATGTTCAGCAGTGGACGTCTTTCGGCTGAAATGATGATGATGATGATGATACTACATTTTCAGGTTGGTAAATTGAAGAAAACGACTGGCAACATCGACGCGCGCATCACTTGTCCGCCGGCCGTGGCGCGAAACTGCCGTGTAATTAAAAGAAAAATTCGAAATTCGAAATGGCGCGAGTTTTCCGCGCTTTTCGCCGTTCGCCGTTCTTTTTTCAAAAACGCTATGAATCCACAATGGCGTCGTTGACTAAGGACGAGATTTTGATATTGTTGCGCCCGCCTTTTACGAATTGGAGCAATATTATTAGAGATGCGGAGAAAGTGGTTGGTTATCCGACTTCGTTCATGAATTTGAGGTGTCTGTTGAGTGACGAGTTTGCTAATATGGCGTTGTATCTAAGGAAATTGGTGAGTTTTCACGTGAGATTTGTTTTAATCCAGTATTCCAATATTATGGCAAGGCCTATTTTATCTGACGAAAATAATGAAGTTTGAGCTTCCAGTGTGAAGAAGTAATGTACACAAATTAATGTGGATTGAAAAAAAAACAAAATAACCGAACAAAATTCAGTTTCAAAAATAGACTTGATAAACATTTAAAATAAAAAACGGACATTAAAAAAAAGACAAGTGCAGTGATATACACACACGCATCAGCTTGTAGCTGATAGTGTATAATAATAATAATAAAATATTGAAAAATTCCTTGGTAACTCTCAAAAAATCCTAAATTATCATAATAAGTAATTATTAAGGACAGTGATATGTTTTGTTTTCAAAAAGGATAGCTCTTTTATTGTTCTAACAAAATAACCGGATAGATTTTTCATAAGTGATCCAGTGTTCCAAATACCAATTAAAATTTACTATATATTTACGAAATTACGCGCAGAGTTTCCGTAGAGAGCGGGATGGTTAATTGCAAACTCTCGCGTGTTGGAGGGGGTCATTTGCAATGGAATAGCCTTAATCACTTTTCTGTGAATTGATATTGTCATCTTTTCTCCGTTACTGTCTATGGTAGGTACAGGAATATCGCAGCCTGGTATCGAAGATTTTACATGTACAGTCGCCATCAAATATATCTGTACTCTTCAGGGTGCTCAAAAATATCTGAACATGCACTTTAACGCCTTGACAATAGAGTCGTGTTCAGATATTTGTGAGCACCTCGTTCGCTCCGATATATCTGATGGCGACTGTACCTACAATGTGGATTTTCATTAAGAAATATTGTTTCAAACATCATACTCTAAACCGACAAATTTCAAGCAAAAAATCTTTTTTTATATACAAACGATACATAGTCGGTGGCAAACAAGCGTGCGGCCCGCCTGATAAGCGGTAACCGCAGCCTATGGGCGCTTGCCACTCCAGGGGTGTCACGTGCATCGCCGACCCTTTAAAAATTTTAATACCCCTTTCTTGAAGAACCCCATACTGTAGTCCCTCGGGACAACCTCGGCAGGGAGCTCATTCCACAACCGGAGCGTTCGAGGGAGGAAGCTGTTGCTTCCGCTCAAATTCTACTACACACATTAAAAAATGGCTCATTTACGTTAAGCTGTTGATCTCTGCTGCTATGATAGCAGTTAAGCCAAGCTAGAGGCCTTCGGGCGACTTGAGAACTTCTAACAGTCAAGTTGCCCACTCACTTGACAAGCCTAATTCTAATTAAGGCGCCGTGAGTTCACGCAACAGAGATTTTGAAAAATCATAACGCGTTTGTAAAAGATGATATGGTTTCCATAAAATATGCACAACAATTTTGAGACCTTTCTGTATTGCCAAAAGCGATTCAAAACATGATTAACCAACTTTCGCTCGATAGAAAAAAATCGCAAACTTGCGTCTAAAGCAAACCTTTAAAAATTTGTAACTATTTTTGCATATTAGTTATTTACATGAAAATTATATCAATAAATTCGTAATGTTGTACTTCATGACATTCGTTGTTCATGACATTGACATCGGGTTGAAGGTCAGCAGGCAGTCGCTTCCTTAAAACTAGTGTCTACGATAAATCTTGGTATTGGATCAGTTGTAGAAACAAAAGTTGTCCACCCGGTGGTTAATAGTTAACGGCTTGTGTACATGTAAGTTATGTTTTTATTACATGGATTTAGGGTGGGTTGCACCAAACCGTCTGTAATCGTAAGCGGTGTTCGTTAAAATTGTATGGAAAGTTTGACAAGTTTCTATGGGATAACAGCTGCCGGCGCCATGTTTGACGATGACCGGCCTGTGATCGTATGTTGGTGCAACCGACCCTTATAGATATGGACACACCTTTTTTTTTTTGAACCTGACTGTGACTTTATAGGCCGGGCCCAATAAAGCGATAGGAGTGCGCGGTTGGAGAGTAGCCTGGGGAAAATCCAGGGGAAAACCTCCGGCATGACCACGCGTGGTTTGGATCACTGGAATACTCTAAAAGTTTGCGCTCCAGTGAGATTGGTTGAGCGGTTTCAACCGAATCTGAGGTGTGAGTGGAATCGAGCTACTGGGAGTTTTGTCGCTGGTTCACTAAACCTAGCCTAGCTGAGAAGAGATGGATACACCGTTTAAGCGGGTTACTATACCAATCCAAAATTAAGCTTTGTGGCCCTTAACTTCTGATATGTCCACCGAAAAGAAGCGAACCTAAATCTGACAATGACCCGATTATCTAGCGGACTCCGGGCATCCTTCAGGATGCAACTGTACTGGGATAACGCTAGGAGGATGATTATGATGAAATTAACTATTTGTATTTGTCGGTGCAACAAAACAGCAACACTTGCGTAACTACAAATGACAAACAATGTCCATCTTTCTCCGCAAAATCGTAACTAGCGTTAGGTAATATTACTTAGTCATTGTTAGGATGTCGTTAGGCAATTATGGCAGCGCCAATTACCATACAATAGAGTAGCAAATTGGAAAAACATTTGAAAAAAAAATTAAAAAATGAAAAAAGTTTATTGTATAAGGGAAACATTACAATACAAAATATTAATATTAATAAAAAAAAAATAACAAAAAATAAATAATAATGATATAAATATAATATAATATTAAATATTAATATTTTGCCAATATTATTCGATATGAATAAATAAATATTTATGGTAGCCATTGTATACTTTAAATTTGAAGGTAGCTGGCTGAGATACGCGTCAACTCGTGATCGGGTGCTGTTTGTGGAGTCCGGTCTGTTCATGCTTGCTAGGACATAGTGACTACGTTAATACTAGTGTCTTTTTATAGGGGATTGACGAGAGACATCATCCTGTTCTGGATTCGTTTTTATTATCAGTGACTTAGAGACCATATGCATCTCTAACAATATTAAATTAATCTTAATTTTGACGCTCAGAGACCATGTACATCTCTGGGATATTATTATTTTCATTATACCCCTTGTTTAATCTTGAGACCTTATACATCTCTAACTTTACTGATGTTGTAATATTTGTAATAGATAAGTTTGCAAGTTTATCTTCACTGTATGACATTAATTTTGTTATTATTTAATTATTTATTTATTCTTTATTAAGGAAAACAAACAGCATCAATCACACATAAAGTTAATAAATTAAGGTAGATTATAAGCCAGTAAAGTCTTCACAAATATATCTCTTATAAGGAAAATATGCACGAAGTAAAAGAAAAAAAAACATCAAATAATATAATAATTTAATATATAACTGTAAACTCGAAATTATTTTTTTTTCTTGAATTGTAAATTAATATTTTCACATGAAAAATGTATTAGGTATTATAGTTAGACTTTCTTAAATTGTAAATTAATATTTTGACATGTAAAAGTGCCCTTGTCTATTTGCAGAATAAATGTTTGATTTTGGTTTTGATATTTGATTTCACAAGCCAGACGAAGGGGTTTTCAAAAAATTATGTACGAAATATCATTTGTTATTTTCATATTAACAGCGGCTTCATTAATAAATGTCCATTGAAGTTGTTCGATGGATAGTCGCAGCCACTTTCACATCGGCGATATAAGTGGGTTTCAACTGTCTACTTAGTAACCGGTAGAAAGCGGTACCGGGTAAGAACTGGGGTATTATTAACATGTTAATTCCGAATTATAAAAAGACTTCCGAATAAAATAATCAGTGCGGCTGTTTTGTATGTATTTTGCGTGTAACATAGCGTAAGACTTCATTTCTTTTTACATTTATTGATTTATTGGCAGTAATAATAGTTAAATAACAATAACTTAAATAATGTTACAACTAACTTAAATCTAAAACAAGCCCTTGGGGCATTGTACCGAGGACGCTGGCGGCATTTCCTCGCTGTATCGCAATGCCGATACGTTGTGCGAGGAAGTCGCCAGCTCTTCGGTCACCAGTTACGTCAACCAAACCCTTTGCGATTTAATTAACTATTTAACAAATTTAAACGAACTTAGAATTGGTTTTTAAAATGAAAAGTTGCTAACGTATACAGGTAATAATTAAAAAAATATCTACTTAGAACTGTAACAGTATATTAAACATATCCTAGAATAGAATAGTACACTAGTTACCAAGCGTGGTAAAACAAAGAATGTCTCAAATCGCTGTATTTGACGCCCGAGCCAAAGGAAATGGTGGTTCACAGAAGGCTGGCCGCATTGCCACGCTGGATAGCTATGCTAATCCGCTGGGCGAAATAGTGGCAAGCCTCTGGTCACCGGAAGCCTCTATAAGGCGCCTTGCAATGTCCTTATAGAGGCGACGAGCACTTGGACCCCATGGCCCCAGGGTCTCAACCCCAAACGCCGCAAACATGTAACTACTGCCGAGAGTGGCATATTTGCGGCGCTTGAGGTTTTCAGCTGAGGAAATAAAAAAATAACTAATTTATTAATTTTCTACATTCCAGCTGGGCAGCAACCACCTCGTGATGCAGACAGCAAAGAACGTCCTCTACGGAGACTCCAAGAACCTCCAACCCTGGGGGCTGATCATCCTGCTCCTCTCCAAGTCCGTGAAGACCTCAGCATCATCGCTCCAAGCCCAACAGATAGAAGAGAAACAGAGGCTCTTAGCTGAACTCACCGAAATGATGAGAACGGGACATCTCATACACAAAGGCATAGTCAATGTCCCTTTTGCAAAACGCTCGAAATTCACAGAGTCAGCGATCTTCGGGAATAAAATCGCTTTACTTCTAGGAGACTATATCCTGGTTACAGCCAATGGTATGCTCGCAAAGATTAGGAACTCCGACGTGTCCTACATTATCGCTTCAGCTTTAAGAGATTTGTCGGAAGGAGAGTTTTTCGGTGAGCGCGATGAGCAGAACCAACCGCTCCCAGGCAAGCCTAAAGCCTTTGTTGATGATTTAGACATCACTTTTGATACAACTTCTATATCAGTTGATGATGTTCTAGGGAGACCTAGAAAAGAGTGGACGGCAAGGTCAGTTTATAATGGCGCTTCTTTGCTTGGAAGGGGGTGCCAGGCTGCAATGGTCTTGGGACAACAGAATAGGGAAACTGTTAACTATGCATATCATTTTGGATGCCATGTTGGTTTGGCGTGGCAGGCGGCTGCTGAAAACCAGACTTTAACTTCGAATAGCAAGGATCAGTTTTGCTTGGCCAGTGCTCCTGTTCTTTTCGCTTTGGAAGAGAACCCAGGGCTGTACCAGATTATAGACCAAGCGAAAGGTGACGTGAAAGATGTGGACTACGAAGACCTTAAGTTTAATATTCTGAAAACTGATGCTGTTAATAAAACTCAAATGTTGTATGAAGACCACGCGAAAAAAGCTACGGCTTATATTGAAAGTATTGGACAAAATGAATCTGTAGAAATGATTAAGAAGTTGATAAATACTTTCTAATATTTTATGAATTGTAGGTTATGCCTTTCGGTGTATCGAAAGTTTTTTACATGAGACTTACTAAGTTTATGGATTGGCAAAATGCCTTTTCTAAAACACATATATAATCTTGCCAAAACGAAGGGAAATATTGAAGACGTCGTTATCGAAAAGATTTTTTCATTTTGATTGTCGTTGAAATTTTCAGTTTTTGTTGAAATTTTGATAGACCAAACCAAGAATTGTAGTTTGATATAAACTACTTTGATCTGACTTAAGTATGCAGTTGCAGCCGCAAGCTGCAGTAACTTCAATCGGGGTTACTTTCAAATAAAGGGGCGGTTTTAAAAATCCAGTTTTTATGCCGTATTTTAGTTTTTATTTGGCTAACATGGATTCAGTGAAATACCTACCTAAAATTAACTAACTTTACTAAACTTAATCAAACTAGAAATATTTATAAAAATCTATTGAAGTGGCCCCATATTTTTCGTAAATATCACATTTTTTGCTACTCTTGGAAATCCTGGCATGACTTTGTATACGTACGTATTTAACAGGGAATCTATACAATGATACAAAAAATAGTTTTTCACAACACACACAAACTTTTTGTCTTGGGAGAACAAAGCCAGTCAAAGCCTTTTGTAGTTTTTGTTACAGTATAAATTATCAAGAATATAAATACAGGACACAAAGAATTAGTGAAAAAATCCACGGCTTATATTGAAAGTATTGGACCAAACGAATCTGTAGAAATGGTTAAGAAAAAAATACTTACTTAAGTTGATAAATACTTTCTAATGTTTTATGAATTGTAGGTTGTGCCTTTCGGTGTCACGAAAGTTTTTTATATGAAAGACTTACTTACTAACTTTATGGATTGGCAAAATGCCTTTTCTAAAACACATATATAATCTTGCCATAACGAAGTGAATTATTGAAGAAGTTGTTTTCCAAAAGATTTTTTCATTTTGTTTGTTGTTGAAATTTTCAGTTTTTGTTGAAATTTTTATAGACCAAACCAAGAATTGTAGTTTGACATAAACTACTTTGATCTGACTTAAGTATGAATGCTACAGTATCACTTTTTCTGCTACTCTTGGAAATCCTGGTATGACTTTGTGTACGTATTAATAAGGAACCTATACCTACAATTATACAAAAAATAGTTTTTTCACAATACATACAAACTTTTTATCTCGTCAAAAAGTAGCCTTTTGTAGTTTTTGTTACAGTATAAATTAACTAGAATAGAAATGCAAGACATTAATAATAACATCAATTTTAGTTAATAATTATTTCCGAGAGAGCACATGACTCTCGTTCCGGGTCATTCCTGGTGCAAAGGTGGTCTATTGCGGTCCAACGCGGTAAATGCGGCCAGCGTGATGGGCACCTTTGCGCCCGGAATGACACGAGCGGTCTATTTAAGTAAATTACGACGTGTAAACTTATGAAAATGATGACCTATTACGAAATTAGACATTAAAGAATTAGTGAAAAAAGTATCTCAAAAATTGATCGGCTAAGTGGCTATATGTACTATCTGCATTACAGTTAAGAGCGCTTTAATAACTCTCTCTCTCGTCTCTCTTAGAGCTCAAAATTAAAACAGCCTTTTTAACTTTGGACGCATAGATTGACGAATCCAGCAACGTAATAACTAGTTTGATGGATTGAAAAAGTACTTAAATACAAACTACAGTACGTAGCGGCCCCCTTTTTTAGTTATATGTCGTATTACAATTATTTACGAGTGGCGCTAGTGGACCTGTTACATTTTATTAAAGCGCTCTTAACTGGCCATTCATGAACATGTAATGAGATAATGCCCGGAATACACGAGGCTAGCTTTGCAAACCAGTATAGCAAAATCGTGCTAGTATGCTAGCAAGCTAGTGCGTCTATATTCTTGTATGCAAAACTACCTTTCTATACACGAACATAGAGGCACTACTAGCAAAAACTAGCCTCGTGTATACCTGGTATAAGGGCTACTAATAGTTATTATCAGCGCGAGAACTATGCCCGGACAACTTTAGGTTGCGTTGAGGGTAGGCAATTATGCTTGTAATAATTTATTTTAGTTTTTAATTAAGCAAATGCTATTTATAATGTATATCTATAGTACTGTATACATAATAATACAATTGTATCTACCTAGGGCGGTAAAACAAAGAACGTTGTTTTGTCTTCGGCTCGGGGATGATAGGTAGGGTAAATTGTCTATTGTTGGCCCAATAACTGGTCAGTTAGCAAAAATATGACCAAAACCAACTGCTAGTATCTGCAATTAAATAAAAATGAAAATTACTGGGATCAGAGCTGCCTTCATGTATTTTGTTAAAGGCTTCACTGCACAAATTGGTGGCTATAACTGAATGACATTTTCTTAAGTGCCCAGTTACTGGCGAACCCTATCCAGACTGACAGTCGCATGTCCTACAGCTCGGGTCTTTAAAGCTTATTACAGTTTCCTGAATAAGTCACAGACGAGAGGGACGCCGCAGTAAGTTAGACATGTATGGGGATATCTGTGTCACTCCAACGTCTGGCTGCGTCCCTCTCGTCAGTAACTAATTCAGGAAGGTGTAAACAGCCCTTTACCGCTCTCTAACTTTAAAACGTACTATGCTCAATATTATTATTGTACTTGTAATATATTTCATTACCAATTTTGGAAATTTTATATCTTAAGTACAACTGAAATGTACATTTTAACTTATTTGCAATAAACTATTGAAATTACTTCATTTTACCTACCTATTTATTTACTTTACCTATAGATTCTTCAAAGATGATATAATGTGACAAGTGCGAGCCATTATCGTCCCATTGCTCTTGCAAACATGATTGCACGACTGCTAGAAAGGGATCTTCATAAGCTGGCCGCTCCGTATCTGTATAGAACCGACAGCCCGTTTGGTTTTAAAAAATAATGCCTCAACCACCTCGGCTATACATTTAAGGAAACTGTTGGTTATTATAAGTCCAGAAAAACATGTGTATACGCCTGCTTTCTGGACTTGAGGAAAGCTTTCGATAACCCTATCGATCACCAACTCCTGTGGGAAAAATGATACGCACGTGAAACGCCCACTTCAATTATGGAACTGGAAAATGGTATTCCCAACAAAGAAAAGTGGTGAGATGGAAAGACAAGTATCCAGAGCTACCTTTTTGAACTGTGGTGTCAGACAGGGACCGATAGTGCCTTTACCATGAGTCTGCATGACCGTACTCGCTAGCGACTGCGTAAACGATTTAGTATGCCGATTCTTAGTTCTATTGCGTAACCGCCAGAGAAATTTTTACGCAGTTGCTAGCGAGTACGGTCATGTAAACTCATGGTGAACGTACAGGAGTCGGCTGTTCCAGTACGAGTAACGGCATGATGACTAACCACTTTTCATATGCGGACAACATGGTTTTATTGGCTCCATCGGTGGCGGCAATGCGGGAGCTACTAGCAGAATGCGAGATACGCGAGCCAGCATAACACGAAGTTCAATCCTTCGGGGTTTATGCTCATGGAGACTACGAAATTAACACATGTACCCCCGTTGCTGCTGGATGGTGTCGAGCTGAGTACGAGGTCAAATATTTTGGCCACACTCAACAATCGAACTGGGAAAACTGGTCATGAAAAAGTAGAATGACCCAATTGTGTTTTCAATATTGATTTTTAAAGTCATTAATTAATAAATTTAGCAATTGTATATTTCTGACGACCGGTTTAGCCTAGTGGGTAGTGCACCTGCCTGTGAAGCTGACGGTCCTGGGTTCGAATCCCGGTCAGGGCAAATATTTGTGTGATGAGCATGAATATTTGTTTCTGAGTCTTGGATGTTTTCTATGTATTTAAGTATTTATATCTATTAAATATATCGTCGTCTAGTACCCATAACACAAGCCTTCTTGAGCTTACTGTGCGGCTAGTTCGATTTGTGTAAGATTGTCCTCTAATATTTATTTATTTATTTATAGGGGGTCCATATTGGCTCACATAACATTACTTGTCATATTATTTTTCATAATAACGCTTTTTGATCATAGTAATCATTTGTCATAATTTTTTTGCCTACAAATTTGTTGTATATACATTTGTATTACCAACATCATTACTCATAATTATATTTAGGCAGATTTTTTAACAACATAATGTCATTTCCAACTATTCATCACAACTCATAATGATTTTTAAAATAAACTTAATAATACAAATACAAATACAAATACAAATACAAACATTTATTCTGCAAATAGGCCACAAGGGCACTTTTACATGTCAAGATATTAATTACAATTTAAGAAAGTCTGACTATAATAAGTAATACATTTTTCATGTCAAAATATTAATTTACAGTTCAAGAAGGAATAATAATTTCGAGTTTAACAATTATAACAAAAATTAATGTCATACAGTGAAGATAAACTTGCAAAGTTATCTATTACAAATATTAAGTTAGAGATGTATAAGGTCTCAAGATTAAACAAGGAGTGAAATTAATATATTATCCCAGAGATGTACATGGTCTCTGAGCGTCAAAATTAAAATTAATTTAATATTGTTAGAGATGTATATGGTCTCTAAGTCACTGATAATAAAAACGAATCCACAACAGGATGATGTCTCTCGTCAATCCCCTATAAAAAGACACTAGTATTAACGTAGTCACTATGTCCTAGCAAGCATGAACAGACCGGACTCCACAAACAGCACCCGATCACGAGTATGACGCGTATCTCAGCCATCGCCTCCCTCGACCATCTGTTAGGGAAGGTGGCGACCCGATCAACGACGCCACCGTAGGCAAAGCCCTTAAAGCGAGCATGACATATTCAAGCTGCCGGACATTGATAATAACAAAGTTAAGGCGACTTTGAGGCGAGAAATAGCATCGTGTTACATAAAACGTAACGGAACTACTATACAAGAATATATCCTAAAATAAACATAGATATATTAAAAGTAACAGGATTAAACTACCACTGGCTTGAAAGCATTTTTGTCATTTAAGAAATCGTTGACAGTATAATATGCCTGGCTTAGCAAATACTTATAAATATAAACTTATATTGTATATCGGCTGTCAATGTATGCGCTGAATTACAACATGTAAATTTTATTGTCAATAAATCATCTATTATGTCGATTATCCCCGCAACTTTTTTATTTTTCATGTACCTAGGTACTTATTAAGCGATTTCGGCCCGCCAAGGAGATGACGGAGCCCCGCTTCGCGGGGCTCCTTTTTCCGCTCTGAGGAACAAAAGACACCTAACACTCCTCCTCGCTTCGCTCGTCGTCGTACCTATCCCGACTCTGGGACTGTATTTCTATTTTGATAGCAAGTTGAATGTGGTGTGGAAGATACCTGACAGTTTATAAATAAAACCAGGTAAAGTTCAGGTAATCTTTCTGCTTCGCCTTAAGGTTGACTGGTAGAGAATGCCATACGGCATTAAGTCCGCCTTTTGTACGATAAGGTTTCTTTTGTGCAATAAAGATTAAATAAATAAATAAATAAATAAAGTTTAAAATAAATATTATATAAATTTTTATTACTAATTTGTCGTTGTTAAAAAATAAATATGATTTAAAATTTTATTATTTAAATTGTTATATTTAAAAAATAAATGAAAATTAACATTAGTATTACAGATATTTATTATGATTGACATTATTAAGATGAATGATTCAGTGTTACGATAGTTATGCGCAAAGACAAGTTATAAGTAATGATCATTATGATATAAAATTATATAACAAACATTTTCGGACTTCCAATAATCGAAGTAGCAATTTTATGTGAACTTTGGCGCACCCATTTATAGGTTATTTAAATTGCATTTATATCAATTGCATCAGAATCCTTTAAGCTGTTTTTGCGTGATTGAGTAAACAATCCAAACATGGAAACTTGTGTATTTAGAAGCATGGTAAGATTATTAACTCGTTGACCTGATGTTATTAATGCCGTCAAGATGAATTAAGCACGAGTTTTCGAATAAAATAAATCAATGTAATTCGGCGCTCTCTCCCACGTGCGTCTTACTAACACGCAGACATATGAAAAATCTATCGTGTTCAACATACAAATAAATGCCCTGCCCGGGATTCGAACCCGAGACCACAATCGTAGGCAGGGTCATTACCAACTAGGCTACAGTGGTCGTCAAAATACTTAAATACAGGTAAATTACTTCGTTGCCTTCGGCGTCGAGACCCTCGGTCCGTGGGGCCCTGGGGCAACAGAGCTCTTCCATCAACTGGCGAAGAGACTGGTCGCCGTCACAGGGGACAAGAGAGCTGGCAGTTTCCTCGTATAACGGCTTGGCATCGCCATACAGCGAGGAAATGCTGCCAGCATTCTAGGAACCATGCCGCAGGAACCTTTATTAGATTTTTATTAGTTTTTATTATTTATTAGTTCTACTTTTAAGTTAGGTATTGTTATAATTTTTTATCTTATTTTATTAATAAAGTTGACTCAGATTTAATGCTTCGCAAAGCCACTCCGAGGGCAGAAACACCGAAAAGCATTTTTTTTGGAGTCATGTACTTTTCACACGATATTTAGAAAAGAGATTGTTGCCCTCGAATGAGTGCTTTGATGTGTTTGAGTGCGAATTTGATGTGCCCTCAAAGTCGTAGTTTCCTTCCCTCATTTGAGGGGAAACAATGACTGACACACTGGTGTTATATGACACGGTTACAGTAATTGCATATGTCAATGAAACAGAGATTATATAAGACCTTGTCACATATTAAAGTTAATTACACTACATTCGTTTCTACCGAATTCCCGCGACCTTCACCAGGTCACCACTCCACCTTGTCGGAGGCCTACCGACAGCTCGTCTTCCGGTGCGTGGACGCCACTCAAGCAGTTTCTGGCCCCATCGACAAACAACATCTGGAAACGAACGGCACAGGACCGGTCTAAATGGCGAGCCTTGGGGGAGGCCTATGTTCAGCAGTGGACGTCTTTCGGCTGAAATGATGATGATGATGATGATGATGACACTACATTTTCAGGTTGGTAAATTGAAGAAAACGACTGGCAACATCGACGCGCGCATCACTTGTCCGCCGGCCGTGGCGCGAAACTGCCGTGTAATTAAAAGAAAAATTCGAAATTCGAAATGGCGCGAGTTTTCCGCGCTTTTCGCCGTTCGCCGTTCTTTTTTCAAAAACGCTATGAATCAACAATGGCGTCGTTGACTAAGGACGAGATTTTGAAATTGTTGCGCCCGCCTTTTACGAATTGGAGCAATATTATTAGAGATGCGGAGAAAGTGGTTGGTTATCCGACTTCGTTCATGAATTTGAGGTGTCTGTTGAATGACGAGGTTGAGAATATGGGGTTGTATCTAAGGAAATTGGTGAGTTTTCACGTGAGTTGTTTTAATGGTCTTATCCAGTGAAAGGAAATGTCATATGGGCTAAAAACGCTTATCTATTTATGCCAAGACCTAAGTATTTAGAGATCTGAAGAAAATAATGAAGTAATGTAGACATATAGATAGATTGTGTGTGTAATGTGTACACTGCACATAAATTACTGTGGACTGAAAAAAAAAAACAAAATATTGAAAAATGCCTTGGTAACTGTCAAAAAAATCCTAAATATCATAAAATAAACTTTAATGTTGCAGATTTCGTACACTTTCGTACAGTGACTTGTTTTTTTTTTCAAAAAGGATAGCTCTTTTATTGTTCTAAGGAAATAACCGGATAGATTTTTCATAAGTGATCCAGTGTTTCAAATACCAATTAAAATTTACTACATATTTACGAAATTACGCGCTGAGCTTCCGTAGAGAGCGGGATGGTTAATTGCAAACTCACGCGTGTTGGAGGGGGTCATTTGCAATGGAATAGCCTTAATCACTTTTCTGTGAATTGATATTGTCATTTTTTCTCCGTTACTGTTTATAGTAGGTACAGGAATATCGCGGCCTGGTATCGAAGATTTTACATGTACCATTACATGTACATGTACAGTCGCCATCAGATATATCGGAGCGAACAAGGTGCTCACAAATATCTGAACAAGACTCTATTGTCAAGACGTTAAAGTGCATGTTCAGATATTTTTGAGCACCCTGAAGAGTACAGATATATTTGATGGCGACTGTACAACGTGGATTTTTCATTAAGAAATATTGTTTCAAACATCATACTCTACACCGACAAATTTCAAGCAAAAAAACTTTTTTTATATACAAACGATACATAGTCGGTGGTAAACAAGCGTGCGGCCCGTCTGATCGTAAGCGGTCACCGCAGCCTATGGGCGCTTGCCACTCCAGGGGTGTCACATGTGCATCGCCGACCCTTTCAAAATTTTAATACTCCTTGAAGAACCCCATACTGTAGTCCCTCGGGACAACCTCGGCAGGGAGCTCATTCCACAACCGGAGCGTTCGAGGGAGGAAGCTGTTGTTTCCGCTCAAATTCTACTACAAACATTAAAAAATGGCTCATTTACGTTAAGCTGTTGATCCCTGCTGCTATGATAGCAGTGGTTAAGCCAAGCTAGAGGCCTTCGGGCGACTTGAGAACTTCTAACAGTCAAGTTGCCCACTCACTTGACAAGCCTAATTCTAATAAAGTCTGGTTCCCATCGGGTTGAAAGGTCAGCTGGCAGTCGCTTCCGTAAAAACTACGATACATCTTGGGATTATTAATGTAGAGTAGCTGAGTTGGAAGCTTTCTGGATACACGTGAACGAATATGTATACAAATAATCATCATCATCATCATCATCATCATTTCAGCCGAAAGACGTCCACTGCTGAACATAGGCCTCCCCCAAGGGCATGTTTTTTATTTTTCCCTTGGAGGGGATTTGCCATAGTCGCCACGCTTGGCAAGCGGGTTGGCGACCGCAGTTTGATGGTGGTAATGATCGAAGGATGCTGCTGCCCACCCTCCGATTTTCCCTTATTCGCCTCCTACGAAACCCACGGGAAGAGATGGGGTGGCGCAATTCTTACCCGGCAACCACACGGGGAACAAATAATAGAGAATATGATTTCAAAACAGGCTAGGAAAATATATTACGACTTTCAGACAGCGAAAATTCAAAGTGACAAATAAAAGTAAACAATACAAAAACATTGGTTGCTATGAAACCACATAGAACACAAGGGAGGTTTTAACAGGGATTGGATCAGTTGTAGAAACAAAAGTTGTCCAACCGGTGGTTAATAGTTAACGGCTTGTGTACATGTAAGTTATGTTTTTATTACATGGATTTAGGGTGGGTTGCACCAAACCGTCTGTAATCGTAAGCGGTGTTCGTTAAAATACAAAATACAAAATACAAACATTTATTCTGCAAATAGGCCACAAGGGCACTTTTACATGTCAAAATATTAATTTATAATTTAAGAAAGTCTGACTATAATGAGTAATACATTTTTCATGTCAAAATATTAATTTACAGTTCAAGAAGGAATAATAATTTCGAGTTTAACAATTATAACAAAATTAATGTCATACAGTGAAGATAAACTTGCAAAGTTATCTATTACAAATATTAAGTTAGAGATGTATAAGGTCTCAAGATTAAACAAGGAGTGAAATTAATATATTATCCCAGAGATGTACATGGTCTCTGAGCGTCAAAATTAAAATTAATTTAATATTGTTAGAGATGTATATGGTCTCTAAGTCACTGATAATAAAAACGAATCCACAACAGGATGATGTCTCTCGTCAATCCCTTATAAAAGACACTAGTATTAACGTAGTCACTATGTCCTAGCGAGCATGAACAGACCGGACTCCACAAACAGCACCCGATCACGAGTATGACGCGTATCTCAGCCATCGCCTCCCTCGACCATCTGTTAGGGAAGGTGGCGACCCGATCAACGACGCCACCGTAGGCAAAGCCCTTAAAGCGAGCATGACATATTCAAGCTGGCGGACATTGATAATAACAAAGTTAAGGCGACTGTGAGGCGAGAAATAGCATCGTGTTACATAAAACGTAACGGAACTATTATACAAGAATATATCCTAAAATAAACATAGATATATTAAAAGTAACAGGATTAAACTACCACTGGCTTGAAAGCATTTTTGTCATTTAAGAAATCGTTGACAGTATAATACGCCTGGCTTAGCAAATACCTTTTAATATGGGACTTAAATTTACTGAATGGCAAATTAACTATTTCGATAGGTATTTTATTATAAAATCGTATACAGTTCCCCACAAATGACGTGCTAACCTTTCGGAGACGACTGGCCTTCACTGCAATCTTGTGTTTACTTCTAGTGTTGTAGTCATGGATATCACTGTTAAGCTTGAATTCCTGTAAATTTTTCCGCACATGCATAATATTTTCAAGAATGTATTGGCATGCTACAGTAAGAATGTTTGCCTCTTTAAATTTATCTCTGAGAGATTCTCTGGCTTTTAGTTCATAGATGGAGCGTACAGCTCGTTTCTGTAGCACGAAGATGGTCTGGATGTCAGCCGCTTTACCCCACAACAGGATTCCGTAGGACATAAAATCTGATTGTATGGAAAATTTGACAAGTTTCTATGGGATGACAGCTGCCGGCGCCATGTTTGACGATGACCGGCCTGTGATCGTATGTTGGTGCAACCGACCCTTATAGATATGGACACACTTTTTTTTTGAACCTGACTGTGACTTTATAGGCCGGGCCCAATAAAGTGATAGGAGTGTGCGGTTGGAGAGTAGCCTGGGGAAAATCCAGGGGAAAACCTCCGGCATGACCACGCGTGGTTTGGAACACTGGAATACTCTAAAAGTTTGCGCTCCAGTGAGATTGGTTGAGCGGTTTCAACCGAATCTGAGGTGTGAGTGGAATCGAGCTACTGGGAGTTTTGTCGCTGGTTCACTAAACCTAGCCTAGCTGAGAAGAGATGGACACACCGTTTAAGCGGGTTACTATACCAATCCAAAATTAAGCTTTGTGGCCCTTAACTTCTGATATGTCCACCGAAAAGAAGCGAACCTAAATCTGACAATGACCCGATTATCTAGCGGACTCCGGGCATCCTTCAGGATGCAACTGTACCGGGATAACGCTAGGAGGATGATTACAAGTTGCCCACTCACTTGACAAGCCTGATTCTAATTAAGTCTGGTTCCCCTCGGGTTGAAAGGTCAGCTGGCAGTCGCTTCCATAAAAACTAGTGTCTACGATAAATCTTGGGATTGGATCAGTTGTAGAAACAAAAATTGTCCACCCGGTGGTTAATAGTTAACGGCTTATGTACATGTAAGTCATGTTTTTATTACATGGATTTAGGGTGGGTTGCACTAAACCGTCTGTAATCGTTAAAATCTGATTGTATCGAAAGTTTGACAAGTTTCTATGGGATGACAGCTGCCGGCGCCATGTTTGACGATGACCGGCCTGTGATCGTATGTTGGTGCAACTGGCCCTTATAGTTATGGACATACCGTTTATGTGGGTTACTAGATCAATTCAAAATTAAGCTTTGTGGCCCTTAACTTCTGATATGTCTACCGAAAAGATCTGACAATGACCCGATTATCTAGCGGACTCCGGGCATCCTTCAGGATGCAATTGTACTGGGATAACGCTAGGAGGATGATGATGATGAAATTAACTATTTGTATTTGTCGGTGCAACAAAACAGCAAGACTTGCGTAACTACAAATGACAAACAATGTCAATCTTTCTCCGTAAAATCGTAACTAGTGTTAGGTAATATTACTTAGTCATTGTTAGGATGTCGTTAGGCTATTATGGCAGCGCCAATTTCCATACAATAGAGTAGCAAATTGGAAAAACATTTGAAAAAAAAATGAAAAAATGAAAAAGTTTATTGTATAAGGGAAACATTACAATATAAAATATTAATATTAATAAAAAAAATAAAAAAATAATAACAAAAAATAAAAAATAAATAAATAATAATAATATAAATATAATATAATATTAAATATTAATATTTTGGCAATATTATTCGATATGAATAAATAAATATTTATGGTAGCCATTGTATACTTTAAATTTGAAGGTAGGTAGGCTGAGATACGCGTCAACTCGTGATCGGGTGCTGTTTGTGGAGTCCGGCCTGTTCATGCTTGCTAGGACATAGCGACTACGTTAATACTAGTGTCTTTTTATAGGGGATTAACGAGAGACGTCATCCTGTTCTGGATTCGTTTTTATTATCAGTGACTTAGAGACCATATGCATCTCTAACAATATTAAATTAATCTTAATGTTGACGCTCAGAGACCATGTGCGTCTCTGGGATATTATATTAATTTCATTATACTCCTTGTTTAGTCTTGAGACCTCATACATCTCTAACTTTACTGATGTTGTAATATTTCTAATAGATAACTTTACAAGTTTATCTTCACTGTATGACATTAATTTTGTTATAATTGTAAACTCGAAATTATTATTCTCTTGAACTGTAAATTAATATTTTGACATGTAAAAGTGCCCTTGTCTATTTGCAGAATAAAATAAATGTTTGATTTTGATATTTGATTTCACAAGCCAAACGAAGGGGTTTTCAAAAAATTATGTACGAAATATCATTTGTTATGTTTGATATTAAAAGCGGCTTCATTAATAAATGTCCATTGAAGTTGTTCGATGGATAGTCGCAGCCACTTTCACATCGGCGATATAAGTGGGTTTCAACTGTCTACTTAGTAACCGGTAGAAAGCGGTACCGGGTAAGAACTGGGGTATTATTAACATGTTAATTCCGAATTATAAAAAGACTTCCGAATAAAATAATCAGTGCGGCTGTTTTGTATGTATTTTGCGTATAACATAGCGTAAGACTTCATTTCTTTTTACATTTATTGATTTATAGACGGTAATAATAGTTAAACAACAATAATTTAAATAATGTTACAACTAACTTAAATCTAAAACAAGCCCTTGGGGCATTGTACCGAGGATGCTGGCGGCATTTCCTCGCTGTATCGCAATGCTGATACGTTGTGCGAGGAAGTCGCCAGCTCTTTGGTCATCAGATACATCAACCAAACCCTTCGCGATTTAATTAACAATTTAACAACTTTAAACGAACTTAGAATTGGTTTTTAAAATGAAACGTTGCTAACGTATACAGGTAATAATTTAAAAAAAAACTACTTAGAATTGTAACAGTAGGTATATTAAACATATCCTAGAATAGAATAGTACCCTAGTTACCAAGCGTGGTAAAACAAAGAATGTCTCAAATAGCTGTATTTGACGCCCAAGCTAAAGGAAATGGTGGTTCACAGAAGGCTGGCCGCATTGCCACGCTGGATAGCTATGCTAATCCGCTGGGCGAAATAGTGGCTAGCCCTCTGGTCATCGGAAGCCTCTATAAGGCGCCTTGCAATGTCCTTATAGAGGCGACGAGCACTTGGACGCCATGGCCCCAGGGTCTCAACCCCAAACGCCGCAAACATGTAACTACTGCCGAGAGTGGCATATTTACGGCGCTTAAGGTTTTCAGCTGAGGAAATAAAAAAATAACTAATTTATTTATTTTCTACATTCCAGCTGGGCAGCAACCACCTCGTGATGCAGACAGCAAAGAACGTCCTCTACGGAGACTCCAAGAACCTCCAACCCTGGGGGCTGATCATCCTGCTCCTCTCCAAGTCCGTGAAAACCTCAACATCATCACTCCAAGCCCAACAGATAGAAGAGAAACAGAGGCTCTTAGCTGAACTCACCGAAATGATGAGAACGGGACATCTCATACACAAAGGCATAGTCAATGTTCCTTTTGCAAAACGCTCGAAATTCACAGAGTCAGCGATCTTCGGGAATAAAATCGCTTTACTACTAGGAGACTATATCCTGGTCACAGCCAATGGTATGCTCGCAAAGATTAGGAACTCCGACGTGTCCTACATTATCGCTTCAGCTTTAAGAGATTTGTCGGAAGGAGAGTTTTTCGGTGAGCGCGATGAGCAGAACCAACCGCTCCCAGGCAAGCCTAAAGCCTTTGTTGATGATTTAGACATCACTTTTGATACAACTTCTATATCAGTTGATGATGTTCTAGGAAGACCTAGAAAAGAGTGGACGGCAAGGTCAGTTTATAATGGCGCTTCTTTGCTTGGAAGGGGGTGCCAGGCTGCGATGGTCTTGGGACAACAGAATAGGGAAACTGTTAACTATGCATATCATTTTGGATGCCATGTTGGTTTGGCATGGCAGGCGGCTGCTGAAAACCAGACTTTAACTTCGAATAGCAAGGATCAGTTTTGCTTGGCCAGTGCTCCTGTTCTTTTCGCTTTGGAAGAGAACCCAGGGCTGTACCAGATTATAGACCAAGCGAAAGGTGACGTGAAAGATGTGGACTACGAAGACCTTAAGTTTAATATTCTAAAAACTGATGCTGTTAATAAAACTCAAATGTTGTATGAAGACCACGCGAAAAAAGCCACGGCTTATATTGAAAGTATTGGACAAAATGAATCTGTAGAAATGATTAAGAAGTTGATAAATACTTTCTAATATTTTATGAATTGTAGGTTATGCCTTTCGGTGTATCGAAAGTTTTTTACATGAAAGACTTACTAAGTTTATGGATTGGCAAAATGCCTTTTCTAAAACACATATATAATCTTGCCAAAACGAAAGGAAATATTGAAGACGTCGTTATCGAAAAGATTTTTTCATTTTGATTGTCGTTGAAATTTTCAGTTTTTGTTGAAATTTTGATAGACCAAACCAAGAATTGTAGTTTGATATAAACTACTTTGATCTGACTTAATTATGCAGTTGCAGCCGCAAGCTGCAGTAACGTCAATCGGGGTTACTTTCAAATAAAGGGGCGGTTTTAAAAATCCAGTTTTTATGCCGTATTTTAGTTTTTATTTGGCTAACATGGATTCAGTGAAATACCTACCTAAAATTACCTAACTTTACTAAACTTAATCAAACTAGAAATACTTATAAAAATCTATTAAAGTGGCCCCGTAGTTTTCGTAAATATCACATTTTTTGCTACTCTTGGAAATCCTGGCATGACTTTGTATACGTACGTATTTAACAGGGAATTTATACAATAATACAAAAAATAGTTTTTCACAACACACAAACTTTTTGTCTCGGGAGAACAAAGCCAGTCAAAGCCTTTTGTAGTTTTTGTTACAGTATAAATTATCAAGAATATAAATACAAGACACAAAGAATTAGTGAAAAAAGCCACGGCTTATATTGAAAGTATTGGACCAAACGAATCTGTAGAAATGGTTAAGAAAAAATACTTAAGTTGATAAATACTTTCTAATGTTTTATGAATAGTAGGTTGTGCCTTTCGGTGTCACGAAAGTTTTTTATATGAAAGACTTACTAACTTTATGGATTGGCAAAATGCCTTTTCTAAAACACATATATAATCTTGCCATAACGAAGTGAATTATTGAAGAAGTTGTTTTCGATCGAAATTTTCAGTTTTTGTTGAAATTTTGATAGACCAAACCAAGAATTGTAGTTTGACATAAACTACTTTGTTCTGACTTAATAAGAATAGAAATACAAGACATTAATAATAACATCAATTTTAGTTAATAATTATTTCCGAGAGAGCACATGACTCTCGTTCCGGGTCATTCCTGGTGCAAAGGTGGTCTATTGCGGTCCAACGCGGTAAATGCGGCCAGCGTGATGGGCACCTTTGCGCCCGGAATGACACGAGCGGTCTATTTAAGTAAATTACGACGTGTAAACTTATGAAAATGATGACCTATTACGAAATTAGACATTAAAGAATTAGTGAAAAAAGTATCTCAAAAATTGATCGGCTAAGTGGCTATATGTACTATCTGCATTACAGTTAAGAGCGCTTTAATAACTCTCTCTCTCTCGTCTCTCTTTGAGCTCAAAATTAAAACAGCCTTTTTAACTTTGGACTCATAGATTGACGAATCCAGCAACGTAATAACTAGTTTGATGGATTGAAAAAGTACTTAAATACAAACTACAGTACGTAGCGGCCCCCTTTTTTAGTTATATGTCGTTTTACAATTATTTACGAGTGGCGCTAGTGGACCTGTTACATTTTATTAAAGCGCTCTTAACTGGCCATTCATGAACATGTAATAAGATAATGCCCGGAATACACGAGGCTAGCTTTTCAAACCAGTATAGCAAAATCGTGCTAGTAAGCTAGCAAGCTAGTGCGTCTATATTCTTGTGTGTAACACTAGCTTTGTATACACGAATATAGACTCACTATTAGCAAAAACTAGCCTCGTGTATACCTGGCATAAGGGCTACTAACAGTCAGTTATTAGCGCGAGAACTATGCTCCAGGCAACTTTAGGTTGCGTAGAGGGTAGGCAATTATGCTTGTAATAATTTATTTTAGTTTTTAATTAAGCAAATGCTATTTATAACGTATATCTATAATACTGTTTCAATAATAATAAAATTGTATCTACCTAGGGCGGTAAAACAAAGAACGTTGTTTTGTCTTCGGCTCGGGGATGATAGGTAGCGTAAATTGTCTATTGTTGGCCCAATAACTGGCCATTTAGCAAAAATATGACCAAAACCAACTGCTAGTATCTGCAATTAAATAAAAATGAAAATTACTGGGCTCAGAGCTGCCTTCATGTATTTTGTTAAAGGCTTCACTGCACAAATTGGTGGCTATAACTGTATGACATTTTCTTAAGTGCCCAGTTACTGGTGAACCCTATCCAGACTGACATTCGCATGTCCTACAGCTCGGGTTTTTAGACCATATTACAGTTTCCTGAATAAGTCACAGACGAGAGGGACGCCGCAGTACGTTAGACACGTATGGGGATATCTGCGTCTCACTCCAACGTATGGCTGCGTCCCTCTCGTCAGTAACTAATTCAGGAAGGTGTAAACAGCCATTTACCGCTCTCCAACTTTAAAATGTACTATGCTCAATATTATTATTGTACTTTTAATATATTTGATTACCAATTTTGGCAATTTTATATCTTAAGTACAACTGAAATGTACATTTTAACTTATTTGCAATAAACTATTGAAATTACTTCATTTTACCTACCTATTTATTTACCACCAACCATCTGACGAAACATTCAAACGTCGACTGAGAAACTTTTTATTAGAAACCCCGTTATATTCTATTAGCGAATACATGGAAATAAAATATAGTTGACATTGTTTCATTTAATTTAATATTATTGATTTAATTTAATTCTTGTTTTAATATTTACTTTGACGATCATTACGAGATATTGATATTTAATTCCTTGTTAACCGTGTTTAGAGTACCAAAAATATTAATATATTCATGACGATCCTCTCAGGTAAATTTTATCATACTCTTTGTATTATTTAACTGCTATTTTATTCATTAATTTTTAATTTATTTTGTTTTATTTAATGTTATTGACGATCATAATAGAGATTCATGTAAATTGACATGTAATTTATATTGTAATCTTATATTGTGAATAAATGAATCTGAATCTGAATCATTACATGAAATAGTTAATTTTAAATTTCAAATAATAATAATAATAATGTCAAGTTGTTTTTATAATTCTACAGTCTATAACAATATTTCTATTTAGCTGTCATACTTTTGCCCATACAAATTTTTAAGCAGTTGCTAGTTGCTAGCGAGTACGGTCATGTAAACTCATGGTAAATGCACAGGAGTCGGCTGTTCCAGTACGAGTAACGGCACGATGACTAACCACTTTTCATATGCGGACAACTTGGTTTTACTGGCTCCATCGGTGGCGGCAATGCGGGAGCTACTAGCAGAATGCGAGAGATACGCGAGCCAGCATTACACGAAGTACAATCCTTCGGAGTTTATGCACATGGAGACTGCGAAATTAACACATGTACCCCCGTTGCTGCTGGATGGTGTCGAGCTGAGTACCGAGGTCAAATATTTTGGCCACACTCTATTATCTCATTAATTAAGAAATTTAGCAATTGTATAGTTCTGACGACCGGTTTAGCCTAGTGGGTAGTGCACCTGCCTGTGAAGCTGACGGTCCTGGGTTCGAATCCCGGTCAGGGCAAATATTTGTGTGATGAGCATGAATATTTGTTTCTGAGCCTTGGATGTTTTCTATGTATTTAAGTATTTATATCTATTAAATATATCGTCGTCTAGTACCCATAACATAACACAAGCCTTCTTGAGCTTACTGTGGGGGTAGTTCGATTTGTGTAAGATTGTCCTCTAATATTTATTTATTTATAGGTTATTTAAATTGCATTTATATCAATTGCATCAGAATCCTTTAAGCTGTTTTTGCGTGATTGAGTAAACAATCCAAACGTGGAAACTTGTGTATTTAGAAGCATGGTAAGATTATTAACTCGCTGACCTGTTATTAATGCCGTCAAGATGAATTAAGCACGAGTTTTCGAATAAAATAAATCAATGTAATTCGGCGCTCTCTCCCACGTGCGTCTTACTAACGCGCAGACATATGAAAAAGCTATCGTGTTCAACATACAAATAAATGCCCTGCAAGGAATTCGAACCCGAGACCACAATCGTAGGCAGGGTCGTTACCAACTAGGCTACAGTGGTCGTCAAAATACTTAAATACAGGTAAATTACTTAGTTGCCTTCGGCGTCGAGACCCTCGGTCCGTGGGGCCCTGGGGCAACAGAGCTCTTCCATCAACTGGCGAGACTGGTCGCCGTCACAGGGGACAAGAGAGCTGGCAGTTTCCTCGCATAACGCCTAGGCATCGCCATACAGCGAGGAAATGCTGCCAGCATTCTAGGAACCATGCCGCAGGGACCTTTTTAGATTTTTACTAGTTTTTATTATTTATTAGTTCTACTTTTAAGTTAGGTATTGTTATAATTTTTTATCTTATTTTATTAATAAAGTTGACTCAGATTTAATGCTTCGCAAAGCCACTCCGAGAGCAGAAACACCGAAAAGCAATTTTTTTGGAGTCATGTACTTTTCACACGATATTTAGAAAAGAGATTGTTGCCCTCGAATGAGTGCTTTGATGTGTTTGAGTGCGACTTTGATGTGCCGTAGTTTCCTTCCCTCATTTGAGGGGAAACAATGACTGACACACTGGTGTTATATGACACGGTTACAGTAATTGCATATGTCAATGAAACAGAGATTATATAAGACCTTGTCACATATTAAAGTTAATTACATTACATTCGTTCCCACCGAATTCCCGCGACCTTCACGAGGTCATCACTCCACCTTGTCGGAGGACTACCGACAGCTCGTCTTCCGGTGCGTGGATGCCACTCAAGCATTTTCTGGCCCCATCGACAAACAACATCTGGAAACGAACGGCACAGGACCGGTCTAAATGGCGAGCCTTGGGGGAGGCCTATGTTCAGCAGTGGACGTCTTTCGGCTAAAATGATGATGATGATGATGATGATGACACTACATTTTCAGGCTGGTAAATTGAAGAAAACGACTGGCAACATCGACGCGCGCATCACTTGTCCGCCGGCCGTGGCGCGAAACTGCCGTGTAATTAAAAGAAAAATTCGAAATTCGAAATGGCGCGAGTTTTCCGCGCTTTTCGCCGTTCGCCGTTCTTTTTTCAAAAACGCTATGAATCCACAATGCCGTCGTTGACTAAGGACGAGATTTTGAAATTGTTGCGCCCGCCTTTTACGAATTGGAGCAATATTATTAGAGATGCGGAGAAAGTGGTTGGTTATCCGACTTCGTTCATGAATTTGAGGTGTCTGTTGAGTGACGAAGTTGCTAATATGGGGTTGTATCTAAGGAAATTGGTGAGTTTTCTCGTGAGTTGTTTGAATGGTCCTATCCAGTGAAAGGAAATGTCATATGGGCTAAAAACGCTTATCTATTTATGCCAAGACCTAAGTATTTAGAGATCTGAAGAAAATAATGAAGTAATGTAGACATATAGATAGATTGTGTGTGTAATGTGTACACTGCACATAAATTACTGTGGACTGAAAAAAAAACAAAATATTGAAAAATGCCTTGGTGACTGTCAAAAAATCTTAAATATCATAAAATAAACTTTAATGTTGCAGATTTCATAACTATCAACGACAGTGACTTGTTTTTTTTTCAAAAAGGATAGCTCTTTTATTGTTCTAAGGAAATAACCGGATAAATTTTTCATAAGTGATCTAGTGTTCCAAAAATCAATTAAAATGTACTAAATATTTACGAAATTACTCTCTTCCGTAGAGAGCGGGATGGTTAATTGTAAACTCACGCGTGTTAGAGGGGGTCGTTTGCCTTAATCTATTTTCTGTGAATTGATATTGCCATTTTCTCTCTATTACTGTCTACGTTAGCTACAGGATTATTGCGCCCTGCTATCGAAGATTTTACATGTACCTACCTACAATGTGGATTTTTCATTAAGAAATATTCGAAATCGACAATTTGCAAGCAAAAAACTTTTTTTTATACCACGTCGGTTACAAACAAGCGTGCGGCCCGCCTGATCGTAAGCGTTCACCGCAGCCTATAGACGCTTGCAAGTCCAGGGGTGTCATATGTACGTCGCCGACCCATTAAAAATTTTAACATTCCTTTCTTGAAGAACCCCATACTGTAGTATCTCGGGACAACATCGGCAGGGAGCTCATTCCACAACCGGAGCGTTCGAGGGAGGAAGCTGTTGCTTCCGGTCAAATTCTACTCATCATCATCATCATTTCAGCCGAAAGACGTCCACTGCTGAACATAGGCCTCCCCCAAGGCTCGCCATTTAGACCGGTCCTGTGCCGTTCGTTTCCACCGGATTCCCGCGACCTTCACCAGGTCATCACTCCACCTTGTCGGAGGCCTACCGACAGCTCGTCTTCCGGTGCGTGGACGCCACTCAAGCAGTTTCTGGCCCCATCGACCGTCAGTCCTGCGAGCAATGTGCCCCGCCCACTGCCACTTAAGTCTCGCAATTTTGAGGCAGTGATGACATATGAATCCGAGACATGGGCGCTAACGATGGGCCTCATAAGAAAGCTCAAGGTCACCCAAAGAGCAATGGAAAGAGCTATGCTCGGGGTTTCTCTGCGTGATAGAATTAGGAATGAAGCTATCCGTAGCAGAACTGGGGTCAAATTCTACTACAAACATTAAAAAATGGCTCATTTACGTTAAGCCGTTGATCCCTGCTGCTATGATAGCAGTGGTTAAGCCAATAGAGGTGTTCGGGCGGCTTCAGAACTTCTAACAGTCAAGTTGCCCACTCACTTGACAAGCCTAATTCCAATAAGGTCTGGTTTCCCCTCGGGTTGGAAGGTCAGCTAGCAGTCGCTTCCGTAAAAACTAGTGACTACGCTAAATCTTGGGATTGGGTCATCGTTGTAGAAACAAAAGTTGTCCGGTGGTTAATAGTTAACGGCTTATGTACATGTAAGTTATGTTTTTATTACATGGATTTATAGTTACATATATACACACCGTTTATGCGGGTTACTAGACCAATCCAAAATTAAGCTTTGTGGCCCTTAACTTTTGATATGTCCACCGAAAAGACGCGAACCCAAATCTGACAATGACCCGATTATGTAGCGGATTCCGGGCATCCTTCAGGATGCTACTTGAATCCAGGGATAATGCTAGGAGGATTGTCGGTGCAACAAAACAGCAAGACTTGCATGACTAGAAATGACAAACAATGTCTATCTTTCTCCGTAAAATCGTAATTAGCGTTAGGTAATATTACTTAGTCATTGTTAGAATTATGGCAGCGCCAATTACCATACAATGCAAATTGGAAAAACATTTGTTATAATTATTCAATATGAATAAATAAATATTTATGGTAGCCATTGTATACTTTAAATTTGAAGGTAGGTAGGCTGAGATACGCGTCATACTCGTGATCGGGTGCTGTTTGTGGAGTCCGGTCTGTTCATGCTTGCAAGGACATAGTGACTATGTTAATACTAGTGTCTTTTTATATGGGATTGACGAGAGTTTTTATTATCAGTGACTAAGAGACCATATACTTACATCTCTAACTATGTTAAATTAATCTTAATTTTGACGCTCAGAGAAATCAAAATCAAAACATTTATTCTGCAAATAGGCCTCAAGGGCACTTTTACAAGTCAAAATCTATCTAGGTACATCAAATAAAAATAATACAATAATCAAAGTATCATTAATTTTTAAAATGAAAAGTTGCTAACGTATACAGGTAATAATTTAAAAAAAATCTACTTAGAATTGTAACAGTATATTAAACATATCCTAGAATAGAATAATACACTAGTTACCAAGCGTGGTAAAACAAAGAATGTCTCAAATCGCTGTATTTGACGCCCGAGCCAAAAGCAATGGCGATATACGATCTGAGGCTTTCTTTATTACCGCACTCGGTAAGTACGAAATTTTATGTCCCTCTGGCCAGGAAGTGGGATTTTCCAAGCGCGTAGCATGCCCCATATGCCATTTTATGACCAGGTGTGGTATGAGTACATTAAACCCCGGCAGCGGATACCAGGGATGGCTCATTTCTTTGCCAAAGGGCTACTTATTATGTATATTTAGTACTAGCTTTTGAGTAGTTTATATCGCACCTCTATACAAACTTTCCTCCCCATTTAAACTCTTAGAGGGTGATTTCCGAGGTAAAAATACGAACTATATCTATGACAAACATCTAAATCTGTTTAGCTGTTCAAGCTTGAACAGTTATGGATGGTATGGATTAGGGTAGTCTTATTAGCTATAATGTTTACTGAATAATGATGATAGTCTTAGCACATATCGGCCACAGCGACTGTATATCAGGATAACTGACCAGGATTGGGCATATTTAACTCAGGGTCATGGTGGGCTGTTCTGTTGTTCTGCTCTTAGTGCTTTCTTGTGTGGGTTACGTACTCAATGTTAACCTACTACTATTTATAGATGTGTTATATTGTAAAACCAAATAAAGAAAGAAATAAAAAATGGACTGTATGATTTTATTAATACACAACAAAAAACGAGCAAAAAACCAACAACACAATAATATAAAGCATTAGAACAAAAAAATTGTCCTAAGTCTTCGGTGCTCGGTAGGGTTCCCAGAAGGCTGGCCGCATTGCCACGTTGGGCGAAATAGTGGCCAGCCCTCTGGTCACCGGAAGCCTCTATAAGGCGCCTTGCAATGTCCTTATAGAGGCGACGAGCACTTGAACCCCATGGCCCCAGGGTCTCAACTCCAAACGCCGCAAACATGTAACTACTGCCGAGAGTGGCATATTTGCGGCGCTTGAGGTTTTCAGCTGAAGAAATAAAAAAAATAACTAATTTATTTATTTTCTACATTCCAGCTGGGCAGCAACCACCTCGGGATGCAGGCAGCAAAGAACGTCCTCTACGGAGACTCCAAGAACCTCCAACCCTGGGGGCCGATCATCCTGCTCCTCTCCAAGTCCGTGAAGACCTCAGCATCATCGCTCCAAGCCCAGCAGATAGAAGAGAAACAGAGGCTCTTAGCTGAACTCACCGAAATGATGAGAACGGGACATCTCATACACAAAGGCATAGTCAACGTTCCTTTTGCAAAACGCTCGAAATTCACAGAGTCAGAGATCTTCGGGAATAAAATAGCTTTACTACTAGGAGACTATATCATTGTCACAGCCAATGGTATGCTCGCAAAAATTAGGAACTCCGACGTGACCTTTATTATCTCTTCAGCTTTAAAAGATTTGTCGGAAGGAGAGTTTTTCGGTGAGCGCGATGAGCAGAACCAACCGCTCCCAGGCAAGCCTAAAGCCTTTGTTGATGATTTAGACATCACTTTTGATACAACTTCTATATTTGTTGATGATGTTCTAGGAAGACCTAGAAAAGAGTGGACGGCAAGGTCAGTTTATAATGGCGCTTCTTTTCTTGGAAGGGGGTGCCAAGCCGCGATGGTCTTGGGAGAACAGAATAGGGAATCTGTTAACTATGCATATAATTTTGGATGCCATGTTGGTTTGGCATGGCAGGCGGCTGCTGAAAACCAGACTTTAACTTCGAATAGCAAGGATCAGTTTTGCTTGGCCAGTGCTCCTGTTCTTTTCGCTTTGGAAGAGAACCCAGGGCTGTACCAGATTATAGACCAAGCGAAAGGTGACGTGAAAGATGTGGACTACGAAGACCTTAAGTTTAATATTCTAAAAACTGATGCTGTTAATAAAACTCAAATGTTGTATGATGACTACGCGAAGAAAGCCACGACTTATATTGAAAGTATCGGACAAAATGAATCTGTAGAAATGATTAAGAAGTTGATAAATACTTTCTAATCTTTTATGAATTGTAGGTTATGCCTTTCGGTGTCACGTAAGTTTTTTATATGAAAGACTTACTAACTTTATGGATTGGTAAAATGCCTTTTCTAAAACACATAAAAGATAATAAGATTATATAATCTTGCCAAAACGAAGTGAAATATTAAAGACGTCGTTTCGAAATGATTTTTTCATTTTGTTTGTTGTTGAAATTTTGGTAGACCAAACCAAGAATTGTAGTTTGACATAAACTGCTTTGATCTGACTTAAGTATAAATGCTTCAGTATCACATTTTCTGCTACTCTTGGAAATCCTGGCATGTATTTGTGTACGTGCGAGTACATAACACGGAATCTATACCGTGATACAAAAAATAGTTTTTCACAATACCTACACACAAACTTTTTGTCGCGTGAGCACAAAGTCAGTCAAAAAACGGTGTACCACAAGGGAGCGTTTTGGGTCCTCTACTTTTTCTGATTTACATTAATGATCTTCCGCGTGCCATCACCGATACGATGGTCTTATTTGCCGATGACAGTACTGTGATTCTGACAGGCAAAGATCATCATTTATATGAAACACATATTAACAAAACCATAGAGTTAATAATTGAATGGCTAAATAAAAACAATTTATCCATAAATTTAAGCAAAACAAAAATAATGAATTTCAAACAAAGAAAAGAATTGGTATCTAATTTAAAAATATCTTACAAAGATCAGGATATTGATGAAACTGACGTAACGACGTTCCTAGGACTAAACCTAGATAATAGATTAACGTGGCACAATCACGTAGATGTAGTGTGCAAAAAATTAAATACATACTCATATGCATTATATAATTTGCGGAAAGTTGTGAGCCAATCAGCTGTTCTGACTGCCTATCAAGCTTATGTGACATCCACGCTGAGATACGGGGTTATATTCTGGGGTAATTGTACTGATAGGGAATTAGTATTTAGAGCTCAAAAAAAGTGCGTGCGATCAGCGTGTGGTATGCAAACTATGCATTCATGTAAGCCTCAATTTATAAAGTTGAAGATTTTAACTTTACCGTGTCTTTACATATACGAGGTCGCGTTGTATGTAAAACACAATATGGGACTATTTTCTAGATTTAATAGCCATCGCCAAAAACATAAAATAAACCATTTATCATGTAGAACAGCGTTACTATCAAAAAGCATTTTTGGAATGGCATCAAAAATTTATAATAAGTTACCGCTAAATATATTGAATTTAAATGATATGAGACAGTTTAAAATTAAATTACATGAATTTTTAATAACGAAAGCATACTATTCTGTAAATGAATTTCTATCGCAATCCTTTTAATATCTTGACATTTTAAATCAATCATTTATATTCATATTCGTAACTTATTGACAATTTAAACTTATTTTCAATTGTAATTAATTTTGTATTCTAATTTATTTTTGAATTTTAATTTATGTTGAATTATGTGTTTGGATTTTATGTTATTTTGAACTTTAATTTGGATTTATTTTGAATTTTATTGATATGCATGCTGCTTGCTAATTTGTAGCTATTTGTGTGCCATGTGGCGAAACATAGTGACTCTATATCTAAGAATAAGACCTACATACTTGTAATGAATACCTATGTTTGACAAATAAATAATTTGAGTTTGAATTTGAATTTGAAAAAAGTAGCCTTTTGTAGTTTTTGTTACAGTATAAATTATGGAGAATATAAATACAAGACATTAAAGAACTAGTGAAAAAAGGCTCGATCGGACAAAATGAATCTATAGAAATGATTAAGAAGTTGATAAATACTTTCTAATATTTTATGAATATATAATTGTAGGTTATGCCTTTCGGTGTCACGAAAGTTTTTTTATATGAAAGTCTTACAACTTCATGGATTGGCAAAATGCCTTTTCTAAAACACATATATAATCTTGCCAAAACGAAGTGAAATATTAAAGACGTCGTTTCGAAATGATTTTTTCATTTTGTTTGTTGTTGAAATTTTGGTAGACCAAACCAAGAATTGTAGTTTGACATAAACTGCTTTGATCTGACTTAAGTATAAATGCTTCAGTATCACATTATCTGCTACTCTTGCAAATCCTGGTATGACTTTGTGTACGTATTAATAAACACCTATAATACAATGATACAAAAAATAGTTTTTTCACAATACATACAAACTTTTTGTCTGGTGAATACTAATTCAGTCAAAAAAGTAGCCTTTTGTAGTTTTTGTTACAGTATAAATTATCTAGAATATAAATACAAGACGTTAATAATAACATCAATTTTAGTTAATAATTATTTCCAAGAGAGCACATGACTCCCATTCCGGGTCATTCCTGGTGCAAAGGTGGTCTATTGCGGTCTAACGCGGTAAATGCGGCCAGCGTGATGGGCACCTTTGCACCCGGAATGACACGAGCGGTCTATTTGAGTAAATTACGACGTGTAAACTTATGAAAATGATGACCTTTTACAAAATTAGACGTTAAAGAATTAGTGTAAAAAGTATCTCAAAAACCGATCGGCTAAGTGGCTATATGTACTATCTGCATTACAGTTAAGAGCGCTTTAATAAAATGTAACAGGTCCACTAGCGTTGTAATTATTATTAGGCTATTGTAATTATTTAAATTTAACGATATATACCTAAAAAACGGGGCCGCTACGTACTGGAGTTTGTATTTAAGTACTTTTTGAATCCATCAAACTAGTTTTTACGTTGCTAGATTCGTCTCTCTTTGAGCTTAAAATTAAAATGGCCTTTTTAACTTTGGACACATAGATTGTAGTAGAAGTACAATCCTTCGGAGTTTATGCACATGGAGACTGCGAAATTAACACATGTACCCCTGTTGCTGCTGGATGGTGTCCAGCTGCGTCGAGTACGAGGTCAAATATTTTGGCCACACTCTACAGTCGAACATAAAAGACTACGGAGGTATCCAGAGGCAAAGAAGAACTATTGCGGTACGAGCGAATATGCTTGCCAGGAGGTTATTAGCTAAATGCAGCGAGGGCGTTAAGGGCTGTTCTTGAGTTTCTGTACCAGTGTGTACACTAGAATTAAGGTCAGATTTCACAAAAGCTGCCGTTCGAGACATGCGGGTGCAATACAATACGCGTGGCGCGCTTTGTTTGTTTTTGAACCTGACTGTGGCTTTATAGGCCGGGCCCAGTAAAGCGATAGGAGTGCGCGGTTGGAGAATAGCCAAGAATCCAGAGGAAAACCTCCGACACGACGAGGCGTGTGGTTTGGAACACTGGAATACTCTAGAGTATGCGCTCCACTGAGATTGGTTGAGCGGTTTCAACCGAACCTGAGGGTGTGAGTGGAATCGATCGGGTTAAGTATAATTCACAATTATACTTAACCCCTTGTCGCATGACTTGAAAAAATATTATAGATAGGATATCATATATAGGAGTGCACAGTTGGAGAGTAGCCTGGGGATCTCCAATCCAGGGGAAACTTGTCTGACGTAAAATAATTTAACCCTCCCAAGTTAAGGAGGCAATTTATAGTAAACCGGCAGCCATTTTAAACCAATTCTCAATTTACCTGCATAAGACCTTCTCTGTCACTCTTGATGGCACGCGTATAGGATCTCTATAGAAATATTTATACTCTAAGGGAGATGTCCAAGGCCCAACAGTTATTTATTGTAATTTTATGATGCTATTGGACTTGTTCTGGAACAAATTATTTTCATTTCTTTCATTTCATTTCATAATATTAAGCGTTGCACTTATACCAAATTGAATCAGAATCCGTTCAGCTGTTTTTGCGTGATTGAGTAAACAATCCAAACATCTAAACTTTTGTATTTAGTAGGATGGTAGGATTATTAACTCGTTCACCTATTAATGCCGTCAAGATG
Organism: Epiblema foenella; assembly: GCA_963556455.1. Taxonomy (NCBI): domain Eukaryota; kingdom Metazoa; phylum Arthropoda; class Insecta; order Lepidoptera; family Tortricidae; genus Epiblema; species Epiblema foenella. The sequence continues at coordinate 9,158,966 of OY747120.1, read as the reverse complement.
AATAGGAAGCAAAGGTTTTGCATTCCAATAAAATAAATCAATGTATTTTGGAGCTCCCTCTCACGTACGTCTTACTAACGCGCAGACACATGAAAAAGCCCTGCCCGGGACTCGAATCCGAGACCACAATCGTAGGCACGGTCATTACCAACTAGGCTACAATGGTCGTCAAAATACTTAAATACAGGTAAATTACTTTTCACACTTGATATTTAGAAAAGAGATTGTTGCCCTCGAATGAGGGATCAAAGTCGTAGTTTCCTTTCGTCATTTGAGGGGAAACAATGACTCTTTTCCTTATAGAAGGTGTGAAAAACTGAAAGCAGTATGTGCCTCTTGGAAGCATTTGTAAGACATTTTCGTTGTTTGCAGCGGTACTTGTTTGAAAAAAACCCTGTACAATATCTAATATAATTACAGAAGTTCTAGATAAGTGTTAAGTCACACAGATATATATTATTAACTGATAAGGACCCTTAAGTAAGTGGTATACAAAATAAGTGGCAGCTACTCCGGTTACCAGGCGCCACTGAAAATCAGCGCCACGACTTAATGCCTAATAGCTTATTTCGTGGCACCAAGCTGAGTGGCGACCATTTTAGCATATATTAGTTGTATTTTAATTTTCCTTTGTTTTATTATTATTTTAATATTGTATATGCTAAATAAACATGTTTTCTTTCTTTCTTTCTTTCTTTCTTACATTTCATGGTTTTAGGAGCGGGCCTCGTGGGCGGTGTGAAAAGTATGTGTCACATGGTAGTAATAGAAGATTGGTAACCAAGGGTTGAAAGCCAGCCATTACAGACGAGATATTTAATAGTTCGTGGCTGAAAAGGGTTCACCCGAGTTAAACACTCTGCTTTTCACTCCGAATAAAGGAAACTAAAAAAAATGCTAAATATGCACAAACATTTACTGAATCAGTTCCAAAATTCAAAATACAAACCTCTACTCTGCAAGTTGGCCTCAAGGGCTCTTTTACATGTCACAAAGTACGATAAAATTACAATGATATCATTTAGCAACATGGGCAACATTTACTGAACTTATTTTATAATACAGAGATGTTAGGGTGGCCAGATCTGATTTTCGGTTTTACGGGACAACTGCGTTAAAAATAAGGGATTCGGGGTTAATACACGGGACAGGCCGTTTTTCTATTAAAAATCAACTTTCTATAAAAATTTGGCATAATCATTTAAATAACCTCTACAATTGCTAAATTTCTTAATTAAAGACTTTAAAAAACAATATTTATAACACAATGCGAAAATGCGTTCGCGCGGATCGCACGGTGTTCACCGACACCAGACACCAGAGACCAGATGTCATGTATTTTATAGGTTGTCCGGTTTTTCAGGCACGAATTTTTCACTGTCCCGTAATTTGGCGAAACCAGTACGGGACAGTACTTACATTGTCCTGTAATTTTATAATTCAATAGCATTTAATGATAAAAATAACTAAGTATTCGAACAGTTACCCGTGTGGTGTCGGGTTAGAATTGCACCACCCCATATCATCCGGTGGGTGTCGTAAGAGGCGACTAACGGAGAATATCCAGGGAACGGGCAGCAGCGTTCCCTGAAGGTCACACCTATTATTACTGCGATCCCCAACCCGCCTACCAAGCGTGGGGATTATGGTAAAACCCCCCAAAACATAAGGCTCGCGACCGTGTGCTGTGGCACTCCTTGGGGGAGGCTTATATCCACCAGTGGATGTCTTCCGGCTGAATGATGATGATGATGATGATTCGAACAGTGTTTTTCTATCACACAGCGGTGAACACCGTGCGATCCGCGTGAACGGATTTTAGATCTAATGAGATACTATAAAAATAATTTTATTGTGTTTTTAACATTGTTTTTTAGTCTTTAATTAAGAAATTTAGCAATTGTAGAGGTTACTTAAATGATTGTGCCAAATTTTTGTAAAATGTTGATTTTTAATAGAAATACGTCCTGTTCCATATACACATACTCATTTATTTATAATATTACAAATATTACATGATATTAACCTGTAAGATATGAATATGAGTATGATATTAACCTCGAATCCCGTATTTTTAATGCAGTTGTCCCGTAAAACCGCAAATCAGATCTGGTCACCCTATCCATCTCAGACACATATTGCAATCATGGAACGCAACATGAAGGTTCCTAATCGACCTTTAGTTAATGTGGCGTGTTATTGAAGCCGTTATTATGGAAATCCAATGTCAAACCGTGTTACTTTACACGCCGTAGCACACAGCTATATTCACGTAAAATCGGCTTCATAAGTACACACTTTGTTGTCTGCAGGGGAGGACCTAGGAGAGTTGAGTCTGGCGTGTTATTCAAGCCGTTATTATGGAAATTCAATGTCAAACCGTGTTACTTTACACGCCGTAGCACACAGCTATATTCACGTAAAATCGGCTTCATAAGTACACACTTTGTTGTCTGCAGGGGAGGACCTAGGAGAGTTGAGTCTGGCGTGTTATTCAAGCCGTTATTATGGAAATTCAATGTCAAACCGTGTTACTTTACACGCCGTAGCACACAGCTATATTCACGTAAAATCGGCTTCATAAGTACACACTTTGTTGTCTGCAGGGGAGGACCTAGGAGAGTTGAGTCAATGTTTAATTTAAGGGACATCTCGCTTAAGAAACATTCCACAGTTATGACCTATGTGAACTGATAGAGCACCGTTCCTTCCCTTTCCAAAACAATCATCAATATTAATTAAAGTATTACGCTTTCCTAGAAAATCAACAAAAAGTAAGACTGTTTCCTTTGTCCCCTATCACCGAGGTAAATTGTGATAGGTACCGAGGTAAGATGTGACAAAATTGTATTTAGACAGTTCGTATATTTCAATACTAGCAATGATTTTATCAGTCTTTCGTGTATAGTTATTAGGCATTCTGAAACAATAAAAGTAGTCATACAGCACCCAATAACACACCACAAGACCAAATTTATTTATCTAAAAAGAAGTTTTACAGGCAAACTTTTATTGCGAAATGTACTTGCAAGATTTGGCCTTAATATACTAATGTACAAACACACATACAGACATCGCAAATGAATAAAAAAAAGTGTCGAAATAACCCAGCAGAAAAATGAAGGCTAATAGAAGAGTTGTGACATAGCCTATTAGAACTCTCCTAGGTGCTCTAAATTAAGAATAATAATTGATATTTTTTAAACACGGAGCAAAGACAAAAGATCAATGCAACGCTTTGGGACTTAAATAACCATAACCACTTAAGAAAAAAAACTTAACACAACAACACACGTATGATATGACATAAATTCAATCAAAATTAGAAGAAGAACGTACATTTCGCGTTTCTTTTGACGCAGACGCAACCGCTTTTCGCCCCGCCGGCGGGGATAAAGTCAAGTAGCACGTCTCTAAAGCGACAAACGAGCGTTGTTTCCAGCTCTGTAATTATTATAGGTAGGGAGAAATCGTTTCGGTCACAACTGTCCTGTCACAATTCTCCTAGGTCTCCCCTATAATTTGATACTTTGTCGCTTTAACATGGCTTGAACAGACGGAAATGACTGCCGGCTGTTAGGGTACATAGTGTTAATAACTTGATCTGTAATAGTTAGTAAGTTGTACTATAGAGTGACATCGTCATTGTGACTAAACTCTTTAAATAAAGAATAAAAAAAAAACGGCTTGAATCACGGTCCAAGAAAACAATCCGGATCGCGACACGACCATACATCACTGTAGACACACTCACACTTTATTCATCCCGGTACCGCCGCGCACCGGGTAGAGTCAGTCCGACCCAGGTCGGGCCTAGCTGAGTTCCTTGCTGGACTTTTCTCAGCTAGGCTAGGTTTAGTACCAGCGACATAACTCCCAGTAGCACGATTCCACTCACACCTCAGATTCGGTTGAAACCGCTCAACCAATGTCACTGGAGCGCAAACTCTTAGAGTATTCCAGTGTTCCTAACCACACGCGTGGTCGTGCCGGAGGTTTTCCCCTGGATTTTCCCCAGGCTACTCTCCAAACGCGCACTCCTATCGCTTTATTGGGCCCGGCGTATAAAGTCACAGTCAGGTTCAAAAAAAAAAATTACGTCCGCTTACCGTCGATAGACTGATGCTGGCTGATGACGTAGGTCGTGTCACACACTACTAACCGATGTACCGGATTGCCATACCTGGCGCTGTATATTATTGTATCATGACTTGAACCGGTTAAGAAATTGTCTGAGCTACGTTAAGAGTCCTTCATCATCATCAAAACTTAAGAGCTTCGCTCTTGTCGGTGGAGTAACCGCCACTCTTCTCTATTCATTGCTAGTTTCTTGACTTCCCCATACGAATCGGCAACTTCCTCCCTCAATTGGTTGAAGTAAGTCAGTCTAGGTCTTCCTCTTCCTCTCCTGCCTTCAATTTTGCCCTCTAAGAATGGAGTAATGAATATGACAACTAAGAATCCTTATCAGTTAAAAAATGCTCATCTATTTAGCCCATTTTCTGTTTGAATTGAAAGAACAGGACTATTGCGACCTTGTAACATAAATAACATATATTTCTGAATCCGCAACTGCGACTTTAATCACTCATTCCGATTAATTCTGTATTATATTATCTCCTAATTAATAAATAATTTAAGAGTCCTTATCAGTTAAAAAACGCTCATCTATTTGACGATTTTCTGTTTCAATTGACACTTATCTTGACATTTTCTCAGTGTCACTATCTATAACTGGGCTATTGCGACCTAATGTCATAAATTTTAAATGTAATTTTTGGATTTTTCATTAAGGAATATCGTTTCAAAAATCATTCCAAATCGACCATTTTCACATTAAAAACTTGTTTCTTCCGGTTAAATTCTACTGCACACAATAAAACGAAAAAATGGCTATGTCACTATCTAAAACTTTAATAAAATCATCGTATCCTTTAATCATTTTATTTGTATTATCAATACTTTTGTCATAATTTGATATCAAAACATTTTAAAACCTATAAGGCCTCTTAAGTAAATACAAACCTCTGACACAAGTCAACCGAGAATTTTGGAAGTCTCATAAGTTTTGATTTTGATAAACTATACTTGTTATTAACAAAATCAAAAATCAAAATCAAAACATTTATTCTGCAAATAGGCCTCAAGGGCACTTCTATAAGTCAAAATCTAGGTACATCAAATAAAAATAATACAATAATCAAAGTATCATTAATTAAATGTAGTGTTACATATCAAAAATAAGACTAAGAAACTAATAACAATCGAGATTTGTTAGAGATGTATATAAGGTCAAAATAAAAGGTAATAAAGTAGGTACACTAATCATAATAAAATATTTTGAGCTATATCTATACTGCCGTCTCAAGAAGAAAAACCATAAGTGACATTTTTTGCAAAATGGACTTATTACCAGCCTTGTAATCAGGAAAAAAAATGTGATCTTTCTCTCTAGGAGATATAGTACTATATCTTTTGTAGATCACGATTTAGACAACCACAAGTGCATAATTTACAAGAAATCTAAAGTTTTTTGGCTTTATCTCGAAACTTACTTTTTGTCACTTATGGTTTTTCTCCTTGAGACGGCAGTATAATCGTCAACATGAAAATAATATAATCTAATATAATATCAACATATGGAAAGTACCCAATTACATACTAATTAAATATACAGGAAGATTACTAATGTGTTTATTTGGACTAATCTATTTATATGTGTTTACTATGGAAAAGAAGCAGCAACAACAACAATTACTAACTTAGGTAATAAAGGTCGTTCTTTAGCGATAAGCAACCTGTTTATGTCTGTTAATATCTCGCTGTTCTGAACTGTTTTGTATTTTATGAGTGCAATAATAGTTACTTGTTACGTCCAAAGATGTTGTTCTTCGCGAGTGCTTACCTACATCAAATAATTAGTCTCTGTTCTTCATAAAATTATTATATTTATCGGAGAAAAACGAAAACAACATGAAACAGGATGTAATATTATGACTAAAACTGAAAACTACAGCTATTAAGATCATTTCAGGCTTAAACCCACTGTTATTAAATAAAAACTACATTTTTTGATGATTAAAGAAAGATAGACTAGGTACAGCTATAATTATATTTCTTAATAAATTGATGTTATGTAATAGCATCATATTTTCTTCTTGGTAAACTTTGGAGACAAAGGGAATGGTTTTTTTTTCAATTTTCTCTAACAAATCGAATAATAAATGTTTCAGAACCAAACCCTCGGCATAGTTCCCTAGATGTTGGCAGCATTTCCTCGCTTAATCGCTCTGCTGATACGATGAGCGAGGAAGTTGCCAGCTTTACGATCCCTATTACTCTTTTATAGGACCCTTTAGTGGCCATTTAAAAAAAAAGTTCTCGACTGTTTCCTCTCTGGTTTTTGACCATAGAGTAAGGATTTTCCAAATTAGAACAATATTATCATTATCTGTGCCTGTACGTTCCTATTTTTGACATTATTATATTTATTAGTGCTACGATACTTTAAACCCCTTGCGAAATTCAGCAAGGAGTGACAACCGTCAACAAAAAAAAAACAGTGGATAAAAGCGGCATACGTATATGTCAAAAATAAGTGCGAATATCGAACCAGCCCGACACAATATGTTTCCTTTCGATTTATTTTCCATAATTTTCATACGGTTTGTTACGTTTGGGAGGAGGAAACAGTCGAGAACGGAACCTGGATTTTTGAGTGAGATAAAAAAAAAAAACAAAGATCATTTATTTTATAACGTGTACACAAGATGGTGTCGAATCCTCCTTTTAAGTATGACACTTGTGTTAGGAGGCATTCGCTCTTTCATACAGCGATGTAACGCGGTTAAAAATAAATGTTAACTAATATAAGTTAGGGCTCAGCTGGCTAATATTTCACGGTTGACAGCACTGGGATCCCACGGGCAAAGGGCCTAGACATTGAACGGAATAAAAGTGTAAAAGGGCGATGGCGTAAATGGGTCATTCTACTTTTTCATGGCCAGTTTTCTATTACAAAAAAAATCTATGATATGTATTGAATTAGTGTACAAAAATAGGATTTCGAAATAGTACCTGAACCTAATAAAAGGAATTTATAGTTATAAAAACTTTAATATTAACATACTGCTCTAAATAGTGGGTAACACAGTGGTAAAAACCATTTTTTCATACAAATGGTGAGACATCCAAGGACTACTGAGTTACTCCATTTATGGATATTAGCTGTGGTTTGTCAATTACCAAAACTATCGGAAGTGATACTGCAATTAAACCTCTTTCTAAAAAAACATACAAAAATATGAAGTGAGGGCCGAGTATTCCAAAATCTGCATTAAAAAAAATGTGTCTGAAAATTATGTACAGCATGAAAAAGTAGAATGGCCCAAATATGCGTCGTACTCACGCGCACTGTCTTTCATAGAAACTCTCCCGCCCTTCGAGCATCCGGCATGCTTAATGCGCTTCTGTCATCATCATCAGCACCTGATTGTGATGTTTGCTAGCAGATGGATAGAAGTATGTCGAGAATGTTTGAAGTACTGTGAGAAAATGGATAGTTGAAAGTGACGCGTAGAATAATTGTAATAATGTATTGTGTTGTTTATTAAATCAAACTGAATTTCCCAGCGCCTCGGTGCAAACTGTAATGCTGCGTAAATTTCTTGTGTCACTCGTGATCGGGTGCTGTGTGTGGAGTCCGGTCTGTTCATGCTTGCATAATAACTACGATGGTAGGGTCCATTCAGGAATCTAACGAAAATACTGAAGCTTGAGCTTACATTGTGAAGAAGTAATGTACACTACACAAAAATTACTGTAGGCTGAAAAAAAAATAACCAAAAAAAATTTGAAAAATGCCTTGGTAACTCTGTCAAAAAAAAAAATCATCGTAAATCATCTTAAAAATAAACATTCATGCTGCAGATTTCGTAATTGTCAACGACAGTGATATGTTTTTTTATTACAAAAAGGTTAGCTTTTTTATTGTTGTAACAAAATAACCGGATAGATTGTTCATAAGTGATCTAGTGTTCCAAAAATCGATTAAAATGTACTAAATATTTACGAAACTACGCTACGCGTATATAAAATAGATATTCCGTGTAGAGCGGGATGGTTAATTGCAAACTCACGAGTGTTAGAGGGGGTAATTTGCAATGGAATGGCTTTTCCTTAATACTAGTGTATTTTTATTGGGAAATCACGGGAGACATCATACTGTTCTGGATTAGTTTTTACGTCAGTGACTTTTCGACCATATACACCTCTAACAATATTAAATTGTTTTTCTTTATCTTATTATCTTAATTTTGACGCTTTGAGACCATGTACATCTTAGGACGATGGAATAGTAACTATTTATTGTATTTCGACATCTCTGGGATATTATATTAATGTCATATAAAGACGTCGTTTCCCGGCAAAAAATTAACAATAGCATTCTTTTGTTATGATCCCTGGGATCCCAGGGACCGGTAGATGACGGGTTACATACTTTTAACTTCGTACTTCGCTAAAAAACCATTTGTCTCTGGTTACGATACAAATTAAATGTATAAAAACATCTCTAACTTTACTGATGTTGTAATATTTGTAATAGGGTAATGCCAAGGAGCGTTTCTGCTGCCCCTTTCCGAACGTTACCAAATATTCAGAGATAAGATGACAACTGCATCAATACTTCATGGGATTATCAGCTGCTTACACACTAGTAACGGTTGAAACGCTCCTTGGCTTATAGATAACTTTGGAAGTTCATTTTAACTGTATGACATTAACTTTCTTATAATTGTATAATTTTGAAATTATTGTCTATTTTTTCTTAAACTGCAAATTAATATTTTGACATGAAAAATGTATTCTTAGGGTTGGTTGCACCAAACCGTAAGCGGTGTTCGTTAAAATCTGATTGTGTGGATAGTTTGACAAGTTTCTATGGGATGACAGCTGCCGGCACTATATCTGACGATGACCGGCCTGTGATCGTATGTTGGTACAACCGACCCTTATAAGTAGACTGTTAGAAAAATACAATTTTCATTGTCTATGCTCTACCGCGGACACGTAGGTGGCAAGTTGGCGACAACTGTCACATAAAACGTAGTGATTATATTCTCTTTGCTGTCACACTCCCTCATTCTCTATGGCGATCGCGTTAGCCATCTAATTTTGTGCTCGTTAATTAATTCATTTAATAATTAATATGTAATCTATCTGCGCTCCAAAACATGAGTTGTAGATGGAGGTGTCAAGACCGCCAAACTGAAGTGGGACTGGGCCGGATATGTCTGCCGTATGCATCCGGAAAGATGGGGGAAAATAAGTACGCAGCGGACCCCACAAGATGGCTACCGGAACAGAGGCAGACGAAAAGGAGATGGCGGGACGACCTGGACGCATTTCCATAACTTGGCGGGAACAAACTAACAATAAGGCCGAATAGAGGAAAAGAGGGGAGGCCTTTGCCCAGCAGTGGGACACTCAAATAGGCTAGAAAAAAAAGGCAAAAATGTAATCCATAAACGTAATGATTTTACATATAAAATCAATGTAAGTAATGTTACGGTATTTCATGAAAAAATAAAACAGCATTGTGTCGTCATCAAGGCTTTATTGGATCTTCTCTAATACGCGCGAAGAGGCTGCGCACGTGTCTGCTCGACAGGTTTCGGGCACAGAGGGACTACTCCGAACTTCGTATCGTCCCGTCCCTCTCACTCATATATTAAATAACGCGAGAGTGAAAGGGACGGCACGATACGAAATTCGGATTTCGAAGTTCGGAGTACAGGCTCAGGATCCGGTATTCCGGAGATTTGGGAAAGTCTGCACGAGACTGTGAGTACAATTATAATATATACACATTTGAAGAAATCACGACGATCAATTACGCAATTTACATAAAACTTTAAATATGGGAGCACATCGAACATAACCTCTATTGAAAGACTGGAAGGAATATCTAACTATATTAATTGGAAGTTCGCAATTAAAATGATTCTCTCTTTAGAAGGTCTGTGAAATTGTGTTGAAGATACGGACAATTACACTGAACACGACAATGAAACGTTGGCACTTATCTCTAACCTTATAACCGACATTGTATCAGCGCGTGCGCAGTTGCAAGGCAGCTAAAGAGGCAGATTAAGCTTGCTGAATGTTTTGAAGACAAAGGCTTATACCGACGTGCAGCTACTGTTATTGAATTAGCTGCATTGTGTTGAATAAAATTTTGCCTCGATATCTGATATAGATAATGTCATGTGCCTAGCGCAGCAGCTGGGAGACAGGTAAAAGCATTGACGATGCTAAAGCGGGGGAGATTTTAGCCTTTGGACTCCCGCAAGAATATGATGTTATCGTCTCTAGTCTCGACACAGCTTGCTTAACTCTCAGCTCGGAAACAGTAAGAGTGAGATTGTTACAAGCGGATCACCGGCGCAGCAATGAATCTACTTCAGCGGCTTATGTTGCAAGAAGAGGAGGAGCTCAAACATCATCTGTTCATACTGGGGTTCATCTGTTCATACTGGGGTTCATTTGTTCATACACAGTTCAAACTACGTAAAACGCAGAGGCATACGGGGAAGTACTGCTTGAAGAGAAAGCGGGAGCATGGTGATCATCGGGAAGCTGAGGGCACACCATGTTTGCCTCTGCATTTTCCGTGTTGACGGCAGCTTCAGAATTTATTATTGACTCCGGCGCCTCCTGCACGATGTTGAACAGCGAAGATTTAGTCAAAGATGCCAAAGAACTGAAGAAGATGAAGAAGACTGATAAAGGTTATGTTATTGTCTTTGCAAAAGATGGGTGTAATATTTATAAAGATTGTAACACTACAGACAACCCATTGTCTCAGCTATAAACGTTAATGGGCTTTACAACCTTAATATTAAAAAAGAGAGGTTCTTACTCCTACAGTGTTCCAAGCCCCTTCATTGTAGCCTACAAAGAAGGGGCTGTGAGTGTTCAGAAAGCTGATCGTGTGCCATTGAAGTTATGGCGTCTAGGCCATATCAACGCTGCAGGTATGCGCATGCTGGGTGATGGAGATCAATGTTCTGGAGTTGTTTTTCAAAAAGAAGACAACTGCCTTGGCAGCTGTGTCTCTTGCCTGACGGGTAAAATGACTGATGCATCTTTTCCCAGGGCAGGTTCCGGACGTGCTGCTTAACCCCTTGAGCTGATCCATTCCGATGTCGCGGGCCCGATGCGAGTCAGAAAGTGGGGCGGCAACCGTTCTTTGTTAACTTTTACGGGTGACTGTACGAGGAAGACCTTCGGATACCTCATGAAGTCGAAGAGCGAAGTAAGTTCAATACAATACAATACAAATACTCTTTATTGCATACCTCACATAATAAAACAGCACATACAAAAGAAAAAACAAAGATACAGGGAGACAGAGGCAGAACAACATGCGGTTTTATCGCTAAAGAGATTCTCTTCCTGACAACCTTTGGGTAGTGGAGAAATGAAATATAAAGCTGAAAAGTAGATAAACTATTACAATGAGAAAATAAAGATTCCAAAACAACTATTCAATATAAATACACATACTTAAATAATATATAAATATACATACACATAATATATAATTATATATATCACTGTCATAGTATAGTAAGAATAAAATAGTGTCAGCCACAATAATTAATTAAAATTTTTAAGGGAGAGACAAATAATATTCTAGAATTTCAAAAACATGGTTGAGAAGCAGATTGGTTTGCGGATCAAGGTCCTCAGAACGGACAATGGTACTGAATATTGTAATAAATACTAGTTACTTGTATTGTAATACAAGTTTTTTAAAAAGGAGGATATAGTTCACCAAGCTACTGTGCCTTATAGTCCGCAACAGGCGGGCGTTGTGGAGCGGGTAAATCGCTCGGTGTTTAAAAAAGCACGCGTTATGCTGCAGGAACACATACCTACAACCACTACCATCAATGGCAATGCCACCAATGGCATTATACCTGAAAAAACAGTAGCCCCACCAAAGCGTTATCGAATAAGATTCCTGAGTGTGTGTGGACTGGATCTTCTGTAGATCTCGGTCATTTGCGAGTCTTTGGCTGTGTAACCTATGCTCATGTTCCGAAACAATAACGAGGTTAGCTCGACGCTAAGGCTAAACCATACTATTTTGTAGGTTATGAAATGAAATGAAATATTTATTTACATGGATGTTACAGTCGGTGAAACTTGTAAATTATATAGACTTAGTGACCCATTTGATCTTCACATAGTTGTTTATGTACGAACTGTCGTGTTTAACGAACGCGATTTTTGTGCAAAAGGTAAGGCTGTAACGGGACAAGCCAAAGATAACAATTTTAATTCAATTGATAGCTTGAATCATAAACTTTACTGTGATAATGGAATTTCAAATAATATAAAAGTTAACTGTGATACCAATAATGAAATTTTAAATAATGAAAATGTTAACTGTGATATTAATAATGAAATTTTAAATAATGAATCAAATAATGAAATTATTAAACAAATAGCGATTGAAAAAACTGTGATATTAATGATAAGTCTAGTGATAAGTCTAATCATAGTTCTTCTGATGTTTCAGAGGCGGAGATCACACCACCACCATGGTCCCCGCGGTCTGAGCAGTACTATACTGGCGTAGACCGCTTCCGATGAAGGCGAACAAGTTTCTTCTCTGTCGGAGCCGGTGTATGCAGGTCGAGGAGGAGAACAGATTACATCGGCAGTTAGCGATACGTCTAGCACTCAGCGCCCCGTACGTAGTACAAGAGGTAAAATCTCTTGCAAAATAAATAATTTCATTTCATTTCAATTTCATTGGCTTGGCTCGTGACGACGGGAAGAGGCCAGACGGCATGACACTGATACCCTGGAAGTTGGGACGGCCCCTAGTCTGGGATGACACATGTGTGGATACCCTGGCGCCCTCCCATCTTCCAGGGACATCTGTTAAGGCTGGGGCTGCCGCCGACGCGGCTGAACACCTCAAGCGGCGCAAATATGCAGCCATTGACGGTGGCTGCATGTTTGAGCCGTTTGGGGTGGAAACTCTAGGGCCGTGGGGTTCTGCAGCTCATTACATGTTCAAGGAGCTAGCGAAGCGCCTTGTGGAAGCGACGGGTGACCAGAAGGCTGGTGCGTATCTCGCTCAGCGGATCAGCATTGCTGTTCAGCGCGGCAATGCGGCCAGCCTTTTGGGCACCCTACCGCCGAGCTCCGAGCTGGAGCCTCTTTTTTACTTGTAAATATTTAGTTTTTAGTTTAGTTTATTTTAAGGTTAGTTTATATTCTATTTTATTTCATATGCCATTTCATTTCAAATGCCTGAGAAGATCTCCCTTTCGATCTCCTCGCTCCATTAGAACCGACTCATATCCCTCATAACGTAGAGCACCGACCTGACATACTCGACATAGCACTCCTAAAGAACGTACCGTTAACTCTGCGTTCTGTAGAAGTGATACACGAACTTGACTCGGACCATAGGCCAGTTCTTTTGAGGCTAGGACCTCACCCTAATAATGCACCTCGTACCAGAACACTCGTGGACTGGAATAAGGTACAATCAGGTCTCTTACAGACAGATCCTCCCCTGCTTAGAGACATCCCTGACTGCATAACACACACACTACTACTACTACACTACTACTGCTACTACTGAACAGACCGACCAAGCGATCGATTCTTTCACCAATTATCTCAACACTGTTCGAAGTGAGGCCTCAAGGGAGTCGTCGGCGGAGGATATCCAAAACCGACCTCTACCTAGGGAATTGAGGGAGTTAGTGACTAGAAAAAATCGTGCAATCAGGACTTACTCCAACCACCCTTCTGCTGAAAACCGTCAAATCCTGAGGAACTTGTGTAACGAGTCCAAACAGAGAATTGTCGAATTGCGGGAGAACTCGTTCAAGGATCTGATAGGTGAGATCGCTCCTAGTCATCTGGCTTACTGGAAACTAGCGAGATCTCTCAAATCAGATGCCTGTTGGACCATACCCCCCTTGGATCGTCCGGATCACCCTACCCCTGATTTCGAGGATAGTGAGAAAGCCGAATGCCTTGCGAGTAGCTTAGAGTCCCAATGTTCGTCTAGTTTCCTACACACCGACGAAGCCTATATTAGATGGGTCGATTCCGAGGTGGACAGGAGATCGCGTCTCCCCGTAACTTCACCCATTTTACCGGTGTCGGTTAAGGAAGTCAATGACTTAGTCAGGCGTCTTCGTGTTAGGAATGCTCCGGGTGCGGATGGTGTATCCAATCGTATCCTGAAACTTCTCCCTGAAACCCTCCTCCTCATTTTGGTTGGCATCTTCAAAGCCGCGCTGACCAATGCTCGCTTTCCAGCCGCGTGAAAAGGTGCAGCGGTCATAGGGATAGCGAAGCCCGGTAAACACCGGACTTCGCCTGCCTTTTATAGGCCGATCAGTTTACTTAGATCTCTAGGAAAGCTATATGAGCGGATCCTTCTCACTAAGATTCTCAGATTTACGGCTGAGAATAACGTCATCATCGACGAACAGTTCGGCTCGTGCGTCCAACAGGTGCACCGCGTCACAGAGCACGTGCTGGACAGTTTCTCTCAATTCCAGGGGCTCAGGACCGGTGCAATCTTTCTCAACGTGGCGAAAGCATTCGACAAGGTCTGCATAACGGGCTGACATACAAGTTATATCATCTCGTTATGCATGACAGACTCGTACTCACCATACGAGATTTTCTCAGGGATCGAAGCTACACAGACTAGAGGGAACGTACTCGGACCCACACCCCATCCGGGCCGGAGTCCCGCAAGGCTCCGTGCTATCTCCCTCTTTTATTCGTTATTCACGAACGACATTCCCAGGCACCCTAAAGTGCAACTGGGGTTGTTCGCGGACGATACCGCGCTCTTTACGACTCATTGTAAGTACACTTTTATCCAGCGATACTTCCAGGAGGCAATCACTGACTTAGGTCGTTGGTTTAATCTTTGGCGTATCGAAGTCAATCTCGAAAAAACACTGCGATAGTCTTCCACCCGTCTGACCGGGTTAGCACGGAAAGGCGTGTGGCTCCGATCCAGAGGTGTGTGCCTAGGACGCCGGACCGTGCGGCCCCTAATCAGTGATCGCCGAGTTACGACAGAGGGGGTAGGGATGGGAATGTAGTCGACAGCCTTCCTAGCTAACGGATTCCTATGATGGGAAGCGTTGTCAAAATAACGTCTGGCAGTCTGCTTAAAGAAACCATACATGGTGCTAATCCCCATGTCGTGGTGCAGACTGAGGTTCGACTGGTACCACGGAGCACCAGTCGCCCTACGGAGAAAACGATTCTGAATGACCTGAAGCGGCTTGAGCGATGTCGTAGGCACGTGAGCAAAAGCTACACTTGCATAACGACGAACACAATTTTTGTAGAGTGTCAGCTTATTTCTAAGTGACATTTTACTAAACTTGTTAATTATCGGCCCAAGCCTTCCCAGCACGAACAACGCACGGTTGCGTACCCTACTAATGTGGCTACGGAAAGTCAGTTTTCTGTCGAGGGTCACTCCAAGATATTTGACTTCGTTGGCCCAGGGGATGGGCCGGTCATTCGTGGAGTGCTTTCGTACAATTTCCACTTTTCAAGAAAACCGCAATTGCTTGGTAATGTTACATCATATCAACACGAAATTTAATTATTATTGGAGCTAGATAAATATACTATTTAGCAGCATTGAAATTATTCTGATAGGGTAACCGGTTCTGTTTTTACAACGCTTGTAGTAAAAAGTTTACGATTCCTACCCAATTTCCCCTACTGAGTGAGCGACTATCAGACACTTGAATCTTACTACGTGGATAAAATAAAAAATCGGACAAGTGCGAGACAGACTCGCTGACCGAGGGTCCCGTACAGTGGGTATTGATTACGTACTTTAAAAATAAAGACTACATTTTTTAAATAATTATAAATGTACAGTTTTCTGATTTTTCCCTGTACTTGTAGTATAAGACAATATTACTTGGCCAATTTCATAGTTCTAGGTCAACGGAAAGTACCCAATAAAATTTAATTATTTATCTTAAGAATGTCGCAATATACGTTTTATCCTTAATTTATTAACTTCATGTGTGATTGATGCTGTTTGTTTTCCTTAATAAAGAATAAAGAATAAGAATAAAGAATATCTATAGTTTAAATTTCAACTCAATACCTCCACGCGTCCCCAGAGATAAAGGGTCTTGACAGACAGACAGACAGATAACTAAGATATCCTATAAAGTTTCCGTTTTTTTTCAGGTACGGAACTCTAAATATCACTAAAGCTATGTCTACTAAAAAACTAACACAAAAATAAAATTCTAAAAGTAAGCTAGCGATAAGACCGCCTGTTGTTTGCCTCTTCTCATTGTGTTTTTGTACTGTACTGTTGTATCCTTTGATTGAGGTGTGCAATAAAGAGTATTTGTATTGTATTGTAAGCTAAACTAAGCACTCAGAACTAGCTTAATAAGTCACACCCGGCGCAAAGGTGCCCATCAGGGTCATACTTAGTTGAAAAAACAAAAGTCCCTCCTGTGGTCAATAGTTAACTGCTTACGTGCATGTTAGCTGTTTTTACAGGGATTTATAGAAACGGAGACACTGTTTATGCGGGTTACTGGCCCGATCCAAAATTAAGCTTTGTAGCCCTTAACTTTTGGTATGTCCACAGGAAAGACGCGAACCTAAATCCGCGTATTTACCCATCACGCTGGCAGCATTGCCCCGGAGAATGGCGAGCGCCAACTTTGCACCATGACCAATAAATTATATCAAACTTGGACTTTGGACTTTGATGAGACCGCAGACGATAACAACTAGTGTTCCCTTAATAATTAATCCCATCAACTCACGCGCAGTTAAGTACAGTTAAAATCTGCCAGAGTATTAACTCTGTTATACAACGACGGTGGCAAACAAGCTTACGGCCTGCCTGATGATAAACACCGTAGACGCCGCTATGGACGCCGATGTCTTAAGGCCGTGCAAGCAAAAATATTGTATACTTTGATACGCTGTTCTGCCCAGACGAAGAAATAATAAGGATTCATGAGTATAATTGTCAGGCTGACAATAGCCGAAACATGATTGCTTAGAATTTCCTCGATAAAAAAAAATCCAAAGTGAAGTCTTCAATTTTCGTTTTTTTAATCAGCCTCGACACAATTAAGTTAATATGATGGCATTTTACCTCATCTAAACTCTGTCACGACGGTCCAACTGGGTAAATGCAACTTCAAGAAAGAGATCGATCGCCGAATCCAACTCGGATGGGCTGCGTTCGGGAAGTTGAGGAGGATCTTCACGTCAGAAATTCCACAGTCCCTGAAGTCGAAAGTCTTCGACCAGTGCGTGTTGCCAGTGATGACTTATGGTACTGAAACGTGGCCGCTGAATGTGGGCCTCTTAAATAAGCTCAGAGTTGCTCAGCGTGCGATGGAGAGAGCTATGCTTGGAGTTTCTCTGCGGGACATGATCCGAAACTCGGAGATCCGCAGAAGAACGAGGGTTACCGACATAGCTCAGAGAATTTGCATGTTGAAGTGGCAGTGGGCGGGCCACATTGCTCGTAGAACCGATAACCGTTGGGGAAGAAAGGTTCTCGAGTGGCGGCCTCGCACGGGAAGACAGAGCGTTGGACGGCCTCCCACTAGGTGGACTGATGATTTGGTCAAGGCAGCGGGGAGTCGCTGGATGCGGGTGGCTCGCGACCGTGTGCTGTGGCGCTCCTTGGGGGAGGCCTATATCCAGCAGTGGATGTCTTCCGGCTGAATGATGATGATGATGAAACTCTGTCAACTGGAAATTTAATAAAACCAAGGACCATATACAATAGGACTGACAATCTCATACAAAAAAACGTAACTCTGAAATAGCTCAAAATTCGGTATTAAAACTAGATGGCGCTGCTTCGTAGCCTGGAAGTCGCAAAAATGTTATTTTCACCAATGTTTTCTCCTGTTTTTTTTGTTTTTTAAGAACAAACGTCTGAGTGCTTTATTTTAATACCATTATATACCTTCTATACCCAATTTTTAAGGATTATATTTTTTACTTATCAACAACGTGAAACAGATCATATTTAACAGATGGCACTACCTCTGGAATCATTGATTGCTCGCGGGTTCGCCAATTTTTGCTACATAAAATAACTAGATGGCGTTGGTGAACTGGTAAAATGTGTATAAAATAAATTACGCGTACAGTCAAGGGCATAAATATATACACGTTCCCAAAGCGACAAAAATATCTTTACTATCCGTTAGCCAAAAATATCCATACAACAATTTCGATCAGATATATTTGAACATTAATCGAGTCATTAAATTGTGTACGCTAATACGTTCATAAATATACGTACAATGACAGACAAATATATGTAGACAAACACGCAGACAAAAGCATCTATGCACTTGTTTTTCATATTCAATAGATATTTTTGACTCCTACTTTGTTCACATAAGCAGGAGTCAAAAATATCTACACAATTTTTTTCCAACCTCATATAGACAGCAAATACAAACAAATATCTAAACAAACTTTTTTCTTAAATACCTAGGCAAATTACATACACAATTATATCTGCCTAAGAAGAGTGCAAAAACATGTAAACATGCAATGCTCATAAATTACCGCACTGTAAACAAACCAATATTCTAATTACAAAATTTGACGCTCATCGAGAAGAGATCGGAAATGTCATGCGATACATTCGTCCCTTTCATTTTGGGCCTTCATTTGTTTATGGAAATCGCCTTTGATTTAACACATTTATTATATTCACATTTTGCCTCTTACCAACTATAGAGTAAGTTACAGATAGTTCAATGTAGCTACCAAGGTTTTTTTTCGTTCAATAAATTAATAGGTGATGCGGGATATCGGTATCGCTTACCGTAGTTTATTTTGAAAGTAACTACGGACCCGTGCCTTTACACGTATGCAGGTAAATGTTAAGTAGTTAAAAGAAACGCAACTCCATCTTGTATTTAAGTATATATTTATCTATATACTCGTATAAGTGTCAGAGGAGAGAGAAAATAAAAGCTTGCTTAGTTTGTTCGGGACTAGGTGGGGTCGATTTGTATATGATCATGCCCACATTATTTATTACATATTATATATTTATTTATTATAAACTAAGCTAGGTGTTTCACTATATGTTACAAACAATATAATGGATCTTAGATTTTTTAGAATTATCTTCGTGAATGAATATGCAATGAAAATTAGAGCTAGTCTCAGAAAATTACGTTTTATTAATTTGACTACTCTGTCTTAAGCTGTGATTCGAGGACTGTAGAACATTTTTGACAATTAGGTGTTGTTTAGATATGTGGTCAGTATTTACTACTTGCACCTCTTAATACCTAAATAGGTTTAATGCGGAAGATAGGTTTATAAATTATAAGGGGAATATTTATATATGTAGGTACATCAAAAAATAGGCAGTAGCCGGCGATCGACTTGCTCTGTCCGCGCCACGCCCCTCCCGCGCCCGCGCTAGTCCACGCATGTTCGGCGCCGAATGAATTTCAAACACTTTTATGAGTGAAAACGTTTGCTTAACCGAATACTAAGATCCAACGGCGAGTTAGTGGTAGGCGTTTCAATTTTCATTTCAACTCGCGCAGAATTTAAACTTTCAATTAATCTTTTTAAACTAAAGTATAATTGCGGACATTATTTGGGTTCTTAAGATAAATTATAAATAACAAGGTAAACAAACTGTGAAATATATTTCATTTGTAAGTAATTATGTAAGTGCAAATAAATAGTGAAGTGCGCCAGAACGGAACGTACCTAGTACTAGTAATGAAACATCGCACCTAACGCCATCTTTTCACTTTTTACTGTATCATTTGGAATGTCGTAACGTTCGATGGCTGTGACTTTACTTTTGCGCATTCATGGAAATTATAAAATTTACGACTTTTGAATGAATCGGTACTCCTAGCGGCATCTAGCTACGTAGAGAGATACTAACTTTCGGAGCACGGTGCGTAGTATGAAGATTGTCAGTCCTATTGTATATGGTCCTTGATAAAACGTAATTTTTACCAACATTTGTTTAAAAAAGCCATTCGCGAAGAGTGTTGCCTGCTGTGTCATGCGCGAAAGACAAGCGTGTCTCTTCACGGCGGCGTGGCCGAGAATCGAGGAATTCGTAATTACTTTAGGATTAGTTGTGTTGACAGCTACATATGCAGACCCACTCTCACTGCGCATGCTCGGGAGCTGTGACCTTACTCCCCACCAGGAAGACAACACGTACCTGAAGAGCAAGTAGTGGTATTATTTTGGCTTATTGGGCTGCTCCAAATAAGAGCGAGATGGCGTTCCGTCATGAGCTACCTCTCTTACTCTTCTGACTAGTCTATCGCACTGAAAACGAAGTATCTAGTACAGCGAGAGCTCAGTCGCTTAAATTATTTCATCGTATGGCAATTACTTCGAACTGTGAGATCTTCTAGAAGCAGGGTTCGAAATTATCAAGATAATTATGGTCTTTGATAATTATCGCTATAATTATCCGATAATTATCCCTCTTATGGGTAGGGTAATATATGTTATTTTATTAGTTAAATTTATTTTCCGATGTATGATATGACCTGTAAAATGTATTTTTACCAATAAAGACTGTACTCTGTACTAATATATAAAAGATTATGGGGCTGCAAAATAATTAGTTGCTATACAATATTTTACTAGTTTTTTATTAAATATTAAAATATAATCAATTAATCATTACAACATCACTAAAACACACATACAGAGCGCAATTATTGACGTTCAAATTCAAGGACGTATTTTTTTAACTCATGCCGAATTTACAATTTTTAGGTTATTATCAAATTGATAATTATCAAAGCATAAAAATCACGATAATTATCTTGATAATTATCATTGATAATTATCCTTTCGAACCGTGTCTAGAAGATACGGTTCCCAGTTTTTTTTGCACTTTTAGCACCACCCAGGGGTCACGTGTACTCCCCCGTTGCGGTGGGTACTCCCCCTACTGACGTGGTGCAACTTCGACTTCCCTTTGTAAAGTGAGTGGGCAACTTGACTGTTAGAAGTTCTCATGCCGGCCAAACGATCCTATTGGTGGTCGTTATGATTTGACCAATTCTAACCTTTGCACAATTTTGTGTAAACTACTTTGGGGATACCATACTCAAAAATAATGTTCTTCCCTAATGGCTCGTTTACATTTTTCTTTCCTACTACTACTTATTTATCTATCTTTATTTATCTTAATCTACTATATACAGCATGTCCTTAATCTATGTTGCTTCTGTCGTCCACATAAAAGTCTCTGACTTGGTTTAACGACTGCTATCATAGACAACAGTCAGCACCCAGGATCAACGCAACGGCTCCACGCGCTTTCATCGATTTTAGACGAGTTTTGAGTTGATATAGCTCCGTCAAAACTATAGATATACTTATGTCACAAACAGTTATCGGTTCTTCAATCCTTTATCTACATTTTTAAGGGCCAAATTAGGATAAAACTGACTAGCTACTCCTTTTTTATGTATTTTTCAAATATAGTCAAAAAAAGCCGTATTTTCGATATTATAATGTTATTTATGCATTTATGAAATTTACATGTAACTGTTCCTTATTGATGTCTCTAACAACGCAAGAGAGATTTTTATATTTAACTCATCTTCACAAAAGATACGTTCAAGAAACTGTTTTTTTGGCTTAAAATTGCCAAACTTCGATGCTATATATTTCGAGTGATTTTTAAAAATTTTAATTAATTAAATTTAATAAAAAACGCGATAAAACGGAGAGTTACAAATCGAAGGTCATTTGGAGCTAGGAGCCCCTTAACGTGCCTTCCAAAGCACGAGAGCGCTCAGTTAATAACGGCGGTCACCCATCCAAGAGATGAAGGGCGACATTATATTATTGACGCGGATTTTTATTGTTACAAATGATGTGATTTTAGTAGTATGATCATTATTTAAATAATTTTGATAATTGTTTTACAATTTAATGTTATTATTATTATTATCATTTTTGACATTTCATAATTTTTTTGACGATCATAATATAAAGTCGTATAAATTGACTTAGGATAATTTATATTGTATTGTTATATTATGAAATAAATAAATCTAAATCTAAATCTAAGGAAGAAAAATACATGCTGCGCCGATCCCAAGTAGGTACCTAAACGGGATAGACATGTGACTCATGAGTGCCAGACAAAATACCGGTTTTAATTTGTTTACCGTAGCGCTGCGCTTGAGTGGCAGTCGCTCACCGTTACGCCAACGGTATGGACGTCGCTGTGATTATTACTTAGTACCGTGGAAGTATAAATACTTTAAGGTAAGTAACTGTGATGTTATTGAGGAGTAGAGGTTGTAGATATATGTAATACCTTTAAAGCTGTACTTGGTTGGTTCCATTTAGGAAAATAAATTCAGTTCTATTTTATAAGTAACTTGATCTAAATTGAATTGACCAAATTTTTGTATGTTTTGCTTTTGGACAAAGTACTTAATTACTTAAGTAAGACCCATGTTTTCATTTTTTTTGACACTTATTCGCGTCGATATTTTAGTTGTTTTTTTTTTATAACCTGACTGTAGCTTTATAGGCCGGGCCCAATGAAGCGATAGGAGTGCGCGGTTGGAGAGTAGCCTGGGAAAATCCAGGGAAACCTCCGACACGACCACGCGTGTGGTTTGGAACACTGGAATGCTCTAAGAGTTTGCGCTCCGGTGAGATTGGTTGAGCAGCTCCAATCGAATCTGAGGTGTGTTTAATCTTGAATACGCACTTAACGTTGCAGTTATGTTAGCTTATTTTATCACTAAGTGCGAGAAGATATTTTGGATGCTGACTGTACCTACTAAGGAAAGTGTTACGCTTGTAACTGTCCCCGACCCTGGTTTGATTCTTAATAAAAAAAAACAAAGTAAACAATATTATATAATGATCATGCGTTGACAAAAACGTTGTAAGCACCATCTTACGACGCGATCTATGTCCAGTGTCCACCCTATGTCGATGTATGGGGATAACAGTTTTTTAACGGCAAAGTTAAGTTTGTCCCTAATAAATTGATTTTAATATGAAAATGAGAGAATTTCAAAGAAAAAATCAGATTCAGTATATTGGTATTTGTTGGTATAATAAATTAAAAAATCTTCGGTTCAAAATGTTGTAAAAGCATTTTGATGGTTCCTCATTCCTTTGTTTTGTAATATTTTTACAACAAAAATACACTATTTGGGTCTTTGTCAACTGCAAAAATAACTTAAGGGTGGTCAATAGTTAAAGGTTTGTGTGCATGTACGCTACGTTTTTAGTACATGGATTAATAGTAACGGAGACTCTGTTACTGGACCAATCCAAAATTAAGCTTTGTAGCCCTTAACTTTTGATATGTCCACCGAAAATACGCGAACCTAAATCTGACAATGACCATTTGGGTGATTCTTGAGAGGGTCAATTTGCAGCTTTCAGAGGAAAAAAGTGATTACCCGTAGAATTAAAATGTTTTAGCGTTTTTTTTTCTCACTAGATACTTATTCTAACTAGTGCCGGTGTAGTTTTTGTTTAAGGTTAGTAGAATTAGCTGAAAAAAATCAAACACCTAAAACATCATTACCCTGGTGCGTCCATTCGCCATTTTCAGTGCAAAATAAAAATTAATTATATATTAAAATCAAGTATAGCAATAAGTTAAATCGTTACAATTAAGTTATAGATTAGAAGTTTTTTTTAAATATTTATTTAATTTAACTTTACACAACAGAACACGATACCGAATATGCCGTTAAACGGATCCTCACTAGTTTTGTTACACCCTGTATATATATACATACAGGATGAATACGAATATATTATACATAGTGGGATTGTTGTGTAATTGTTAGTTTTAGAACTATGTGCCGTATTTACAATGTTCACCTCACCGCTCACCCCTACCTATAAATAAATAAATAAATATAAATATTTTTTTGGACAATCTTACACAAATCAACCTAGTCCCAAACTAAGCAAAGCTTGTACTATGGATACCAAGTGACGATATACATACTTATATAGCCTTAATCTTCGCCTTAACTTTGTTATTATCAATGTCCGCCAGCTTGAATATGTCATGCTCGCTTTAAGGGCTTTGCCTACGGTGGCGTCGTTGATCGGGTCGCCACCTTCCCTAACAGATGGTCGAGGGAGGCGATGGCTGAGATACGCGTCATACTCGTGATCGGGTGCTGTTTGTGGAGTCCGGTCTGTTCGTGCTTGCAAGTACATAGTGACTACGTTAATACTAGTGTATTTTTATAGGGGATTGACGAGAGACATCATCCTGTTGTGGATTCGTTTTTATTATCAGTGACTTAGAGACCATATACATCTCTAACAATATTAAATTAATTTGAATTTTGACGCTCAGAGACCATGTACATCTCTGGGATATTATATTAATTTCATTATACTCCTTGTTTAATCTTGAGACATTATACATCTCTAAATTTACTGATATTGTAATATTTGTAATAGATAACTTTGCGAGTTTATCTTCACTGTATGACATAATTTTGTTATAATTGTAAACTTGAAATTATTATTCCTTCTTGAACTGTAAATTAATATTTTGACATGAAAAATGTATTACTTATTATAGTCAGACTTTCTGAAATTATAAATTAATATTTTGACATGTAAAAGTGCCCTTGTGGCCTATTTGCAGAATAAATGTTTGTATTTGTATTTATAGATAAATAAATAGATACTTAAATACATAGAAAACATCCAAGACTCAGGAACAAATATTCGTGTTGATCACACAAATACATGCCCTGACCGGGATTCGAACCCGAGACCTCCAGCTTCGAAGGCAGGGTCACTACCAACTAGGCTAAAGCGGGCGTCACCTATCTTGAAACTGGACTCGTAATGACAACACGTAATCGAGGTGATTGTACAAACTTCTACTAGAAAAACACAGCTGGATTTGTGTGATATGTTTACGTAATCAGAGGGGGGCTACCGCGAACTGAAAACGAACGAAGTTCGAATATCTCCCTCTCTGCCGCACGAATTAGCAAGTGCGACAGAGAGGGAGATATTCGAACTTCGTTCGTTTTCGGTTCGCGGTAGCCCTTCAGTACTTATTTATTTATTTAACGTATGGAAATTTTGTAGTCAATTTTGTTGCACGTTTAGCACCGCCCAGAGGGAATATTTCCCTCTCTGTCGCACTTGCTAATTCGTGCGGCAGAGAGGGAGATATTCGAACTTCGTTCGTTTTCAGTTCGCGGTAACCCCTCAGGGGCGCTACCGCGACAGCAAACGATGTTTTCCCTCTCTGTCTCACTTATATGCAAACTTGCAAGTGCGACAGAGAGAGAAAACTTCGTTTGCTGTTCGCGGTAGCGCCCCAGGTCACGTGTAGGGTAGCGGTGGGTAGTCACTACGGACGTGGTGCAACTTCGACCCCCCTTGTCAAGTGAGTGGGCAACTTGACTGTTAGAAGTTCTCAAGCCACTCGAAAGCCTCCAACTTGGCTTAACGACTGCTATCATAAACAACAGACAGCGAAGATCAACAGCGTACGGACTACGTAATCAGCCAGCAACTGCGTATATTTGTTTGCGGATGGCTGGATGGTTGTCGAAAGAGAATGTCTGAAACTTTGTGAGAGTCTTACGTAGTAACTAATTGACATTAATGAATTTTATTTCATGGTTTATTATTTCGTATTTAATGTAATAATGTATTGTTGACATAATTTGTAAGAAATCTGTAATGCCTTAGGACTATCCTGTAATATTGCACTTTTCTAATAGTTGAATAAATAAATAAATAAAAAATAAAAAATATATGATGTTCGCGTTTATTTCGGACATATAGCATTCGTCCCTCTCGTACTTACATATTTGCTAGTAAGGGACGAATGCTCGACATAAACGCGATCATTCTAGCTAGCTTGATGGGCTAGTAGAACTTGCTGCCAAATCTTATATTGCGCGACTCGGTGATTATTGTCTTACTCTAACTGCGCGAATTAGAAAGAGGGATTTTTCTCTACTCGCGTCGCGTCGGAGCTACAGTTGCGTCATTAACTACTACTTTAGCCTATAGCCTAGAGCGTGGAGTGCTACTGCAAACCACAAAAGAAGTTTTCCCTCTCTGTCGCACTTATGTGCAAACTTTCAAGTGCGACGGAGAGGGAAAATTTCAGATGCCTTTCGCGGTAGCAGCCCTGTACTCCGATCTTCGAATCGTGCCGTCCCTTTCACTCTCGTGTTATTCGCTATATGAGTGAGAGGGACGACACGACACAAAGTTCGGATTTCGAAGTTGGGAGTGGCCCCCGGCCCCCCAGGACCATTATACTGCATGGAATACGTAGGTATTTTTTATTACCATGAGATTTTAGTAAATTCAGTGTTTTTTGTTTTTTTTTTATTCTAAATAGGTATGCGCTTGACCACAAATCACCTGATGGTAAGCAATATTGTGGTCTAGGATGGAACGCGCTAAATATATTTTGTTAAATATATTGTTTAAATTGGTATTTAACTCAACCGTTTCGTTTTTATTGTTTTTTTTATTATTATTAAGTGTAATGTGTTATGTTAATTCACATACTGAAACAGAAAGACACCTTGAACTTGACTTGATGTAGGTATCTTTAAATGCGTCACGAAACAAGATTCTATTTTAAACTTATACTAATAGTAGTGTATCTATTGTTGATTTGAGAATTCGTTGTATTGATTGCTAGAGAAAAATTAAGGCCCCTCCACTCTTATTCAACACGCATCATCAGTGCCTTTACCATGAGTTTACATGGCCATACTCGCATCACAGATAATAATTATATTAGCACTATTGCAACATAGAAATTAATACAACTAACAAATTGTAGTGACCCACGCGCGGGCAGCTTTCTCGCGCAAAGAATTGCCATCGCAATCCATCGCGGGAATGCTGACTGCGCAATGGGCACCATCCCGAGGGGACCTAATTTTGATATTAGTTTTTAATGTTTAGTTTTTATTTAGATATAATTGTTTTATATTAATTTAAGTTTATAATTCATCTGTCTTATTTATTTATTTAAACTTTATTGCACAATTCAGGCATTCTCTACCAGTCAACCATTAATTTTTAGATGCGACATGTAATAAATTTAATAGTCACTAATTGTTGTTCATTGTAAAATACGTAAAATTATACGTACGTAAATAGATAATGATATAATTATCATCTTATGTATTACAGCATTTACTGTATCTGTCAATAACGGTTCCGCTTTTTAAATATGAAACCCTAAAAAACACGACAACTTACATGTCTTTAGTTTATATTTGTCATGACTACGTTTGACATTTCGACCTTTTGTATACTTAAGTATCACTGGATTTAGTTTTTATTATGTGTACTGTGGAGATAGAAGAATTAAAGCGAAAAAAACTGTTTTTCCTTGAAATTTGTCATGTTGATGTGATGTTTGACATGATATTGTACACAAGTACCTAATTTTGAGCTCCTATAAAGGATAATAAACAAGGTTGAATATATAAAGGAAATATAGTATCTACTAAGAGCGGCTGCGAAGCCGCTGTGCATGCCGTACGAACGTACATTGAGCACCAGGCTGGAGAGGTTCTGCTGAAGGTGGATGTTTCTAACGCTTTCAACTCCGTAGACAGAGGCGCCTTGTTAACTCAAATTAAAGAGAAAATTCCTATTACTTTTAAATTTCTTTGGCAGTGTTACGGTTCCCCGTCTAAATTATTATACAAATCCAACGTTTTGGCTTCCTGCGTAGGTTGTCAACAAGGCGACCCACTTGGTCCAGCAATTTTTAGCCTCGCCATACATCCCATAATTAAGAAACTAAATTCAAAATTAAATATATGGTATCTAGATGACGGGACCCTCGGCGGTGATGCGATTTCAGTGCAAAATGACTTAGAAACATTAACAACAGAACTTAAAGCAGTCGGCCTCTCTCTTAACTTCTCCAAATGTGAACTGTTTGTTACAGAGTCGTGTTCAAATGAGGAACGCGCCATAGAACAATTTAAACAATTAGCTCCTGGTATCAAAATTATGAAAAAGGAATCGCTTCACCTCCTTGGTTGCCCTATCCTAGACCAATCTTTTCAAAAATTCATAAATACAAAAATTCTAAATTTCAAAACATCTTCACATCGTTTGACTAAAATTAACATACATTCGGCGTATTGCATAATTAAACATTGTTTATTTGTGCCTAAATACACATACATTCTTCGCGGATCACATTTTTGGAAACACCCCACTTTGATTTCAAATTTAGACAATTTAGTTTTAGATACACTCACTTCTATTTTCTACATATCTTTTGGCGAAAGAACATGGACCCAGGCTAGCTTACCCATTAGGTTTGGCGGCCTGGGTATCCGCAAAATTTCCAGCGTGGCGCTACCTGCTTTCTTGGCTTCGGTACACGGTGCTGAGAGCCTCATCGGGAAAATTTTAGCCCCTACTATTGGGGTCCTGGAGGCTGCGCACCGTGCCGAGGCCAAGAACGTATGGTTATTAACATGCCCCAACACGGACCCGCCTGCCAACCCATGTTCGCAAAGACAATGGGACGAGCCCCTCTGTCGCCTAACTAGGAACAGACTCCTAGATTCGGCACCTAGTTCGACAGACCGAGCTCGACGCATTGCCACCGCAGAGTGGGAGTCGGGTCTGTGGTTACAGGCGCTCCCGTCCCCATCCATAGGCACATTGCTGGACAATAATACTTTTCGTTTGGCCACTTGCCTTAGAATAGGGGCGTCAACAAATATGCCCCACCGTTGCCAGTGCGGAGCCATGGTGGACAGTCTGGGCCACCATGGCCTCTCATGCAGCCGGAGTGCTGGGAGGATCCCTCGGCATGCCAGCATCAACGACGTCATCCGAAGGGCCCTTGTCAGTGCAAAGGTACCGGCAGTCCTCGAACCCAACGGTCTGACTAGAGATGACGGCAAGAGACCCGACGGAATGACGTTGGTGCCTTGGAGTATGGGTCGGCCCCTTGTCTGGGATGCTACTTGTGTAGATACCCTGGCGCCCTCCCATATTCCAGGCACCAAAGTTGATGCTGGTGCAGCTGCATCCTCAGCTGAAAACCTCAAGCGCCGCAAATATGCCACTCTCGGCAGTAGTTATATGTTTGCGGCGTTTGGGGTTGAGACCCTGGGGCCATGGGGTCCAAGTGCTCGGCGCCTCTATAAGGACATTGCAAGGCGCCTTATAGAGGCTTCCGGTGACCAGAGGGCTGGCCACTATTTCGCCCAGCGGATTAGCATAGCTATCCAGCGTGGAAATGCGGCCAGCCTTCTGGGAACCCTACCGAGCACCGAAGACTAAGGGCAATTTTTTTTTTATTTATAATGCTTTATATTATTGTGTTGTTTGTTTTTTGCTCGTATCTACAAGTTATATACATATATACAATAGATAGGAGACACAGGAAGAAACACTAAAATTAACAATAGAGAGATCTCTCAGGGACCGAAGTCCAATGAGAGTTGGTTCGAAGTTATATTTATGCAACTGACTTAAGAAACTTCGATAGCGCGATGCAGAACATGTCATATTTGACAGTTGACAGGAGTGACACCACAATATTTCTTCACGAAAAATCCAAAAAAAGAATGTAAAGTATGCAAAATTATACTATACTAGCAGCGCCCCGCGGTATTACCCGCGGATAAAAGGTAGCCTATGTGTTATTCCAGGGTTTAAGGTACCTCCATTCCAAATTTCAGCCAAATCCGTACATCCGTTTTTGAGATTAAGAGGAACGTACATCCATCCGCACAAACTTTCACGTTTATAATATTATACTAGCTTTTGCCTGCGAGTTCGTCCGCTTAAACTTCCACTCCCTTTTTCCCCTCGAGGTATGAAAGGGCTTGAGTTGCATATTCTGAAACATTTTTCTATGTTTTATACGTTGCTTGTATTACCATAATAACGTTATTATTATTATTATTATTAAAACACGAACGTGGTGGAGTAACACTCCACCACACTCGTGTTTTAATGCCTAATTATGTACAGTTGCATACATTACTGTATCTACATCCATATAATTAAAGTTCTGGAACCATTGCGTTGCAAGTGTAGTGAGCTCGAGCGTGAGCCCGTTGAAATCTTTTGTGAGCACGAGCCTGTATCATTATGGGCGGGGATGGTCATAACGATACCGTTTTCGATGCTATTATGGCCATCTTCGCCCCGGGCCGGCGCGATATTGTAAAGTCCTTATGTTTTTAACATTAAAGAGGATTTACTATATGGGTGTACATAAATAAAAATAAAAAGCATTTTATTTCATGCAATATAACGAAAATATAAATATTTAAAACTTAAACTAATTACTGTTGAACCCCTCCTCAAGTGAAGGTGAAGGCCTCCTCCAAAGAATTCCACTTTTCTTGGTCTTGAGCTATTTGCGACCAGCGGGGACCAGCTATTTTTGTAAATTCGTCTGCCCATCTCGTGTGGGGTCTCCTTTGAGACGTTTCCCTGGTGTGCCTTTCCAATTTGTTACCCTGCTCGTCCATCTCCCATCCTGTAGTCCCGCTACGTGTCCTGCCCACTTCCACTTTAGTTTTTTAGCATAGCTTAGGGCGTCTGTGGCTTTGGTGGATTGGTGTATATAAATAAATAAATAAATATTAGAGGACAATCTTACACAAATCGAACTAGCCCCACAGTAAGCTCAAGAAGGATTGTGTTATGGGTACTAGACGACGATATATTTAATAGATATAAATACTTAAATACATAGAAAACATCCAAGACTCAGGTACAAATATTCATGCTCATCACACAAATATTTGCCCTGACCGGGATTCGAACCCAGGACCGTCAGCTTCACAGGCAGGTGCACTACCCACTAGGCTAAACCGGTCGTCAAAAATACATAATAGTATTATATGCAATAGTTGTATAAGAGGGTTCAAAAAAGGTGAGTGGCGTGTGTAACAATTTGAGGCGAAGCCGAAAATTATTAATAAAGACGCCATGAGCCTTTTTTGATCTACGTTGCATACATCACTTTTTCTACTAGGGATTAAATAATAAGACACAAAATTAAACAGCAATACAGCATGAGAAAGAGCGGTAAGTTGGATAGTGACAAATGACAGTCCGCAGAACGTAATCATAAACACGGTAATTTTTTTTCAACTGTCATTTACTGACTTGCGTTTTTCTTTATGTTGGCAGTAATTATTTTAGTTTTGTTATTGTTTCAAACCATATCAATTCAGTTGTTTGTTAAGTTGGCAGTTTTGATTTTCGTTGTAAATTTAGTGTTTTTTTTTTTTATTTTATACTAGCGACCCGCCCCGGCTTCGCACGGGTGCACTATTTAATGGATGTTATTATACATATAAACCTTCCTCTTCAATCACTATATCTATTAAAAAAAACCGCATCAAAATCCGTTGCGTAGTTTTAAAGATTGAAGCATACATACGTATAGGGATATAGGGACAGAGAAAGCGACTTTGTTTTATACTATGTAGTGATGTTGGGTTCACAGGGCACCTCTGTTAGCAGTTGCATTATATAACATAATAACTTTTTTGAAATTGCACAAGACATGCTTTTATATTCGTTTGCGGGACCATATAATTGATAGAAAAAAGTACCGGAGTAGAAAAAGTATTTTGATTTACCTGTAATAACAGTTAATTTTCTGAAATTCCAGCAAAATGGCCGCCATCCACATGCGAATGCTGGGCTACTCGCTAACCCTGGCCATGCATGTGGTGAACCTGTTCCTCACGAGCACCCTCCTGAGCGGCCCTGTGATGGAAGACCCTAATATAAAGACCTTTACCGCATTGTATAAGCGCTTCTTCACTGTCTGGACTGTGGTTAGTATTCTTATCAGTATCCATACTAATATAAAACGCATTCTACTTTTTCATTACCAGTTTTCTATTACAAAAAAAATATTTATTTATTTAATATTGTAATGTCATGTACATAATAGGTGTTACATCTTGGTTTAAGTTAGATCATGACACCCTGTAAGGGCACACAATAGTATAACAAACAACAACACACACAATAGTAGTAGTAGGTAGTCTATAAGTTAGCATAATAACATTTATTCATTAGTAATTAATTTAAATTAAATTAAAATAAAATAATTGACAGCAAATCTTAAAACTAAATGGAAGAATAGGAGAATGATATGTATTGAATTAGTGTACAAAAATAGGATTTCGAAATAGTACCTGAACCTAATAAAAGGAATTTATAGGTAAAAATATTAACATATTGCTGTAAAAGGTGGGTAACACAGTGGTAAAAACCATTTTTTCATACAAATGGTGAGACATACAAGGACCACTGAGTTACTCAATTTATGGATATCAGCTGTGGTTCGTTAATTACCAAAACTATTGGAAGTGATGCTGCAGTTAAACCTCTTTCTAAATAAAAATACAAAAATATGAAGTGAGGGTCAAGTATTCCAAAACCTGCATTTAAAAAAAGTGTCTGAAAATTATGTACATGATAAAGTAGAATGGCCCATAAATGCGATAGTGTGTATGTCTGTTACCTCTTCGCGCTTAAACCACTGAATGAATTTAAACCACCCGCGTGGTCGTGTCGGGGGGTTTCCCCTGGATTTTCCCCAGGCTACTCTCCAACCGCGCACTCCTATCGCTTTATTGGGCCCGGCCTGTAGAGCCACAGTCAGTTTAAAAAATGGTATAAAGACAGTGTGAGTACTGGGTAAGGACATAGGATACTTTTTACCCGTAAGCGGGTCGGGTAAGTCGGGTAAGTCGGGTAAGCGCCTGAAATAAAATAATAGCAATTAACTTTTAACGTGAACGAGTTCTACGCAGTCAAAGTCGCGGACAAAAGCTAGTTTATATTACTAAAGCTGTATTTAAAGTAACTATTGCATGCTCTTATGAGTAGATTATGCGCGCATAACAAAAAACTGTACCAAACATCTTCACCATTGTGAATTTACCATAATCTGGCAATAAAGATAATTTTTTTTCTTTTTTATAATAAGTAGAGATGCGCCGAATATAGGTTTGACCGGATATGAACATACGGCCGAATATTAGGTCCAGCTGTTGCCGAACCGAATATTCGGCCAAATTATTCGGTTCAACGTAATTCCTTCATCTATATTTGAATATTTAAAAAATAGAATTAAACTTGAATGAGGGAAATATGTTCCTTTTTTAATGAACACCGAGTCTGTTATGGAAGTAGCAATTCATGAGGACTATGATACGATTTGCTGTATCCTGTTACCTACCCGTAAAGGATCAAGCAATGTTTGTCTCCATTGACACGATTAAGTGACGTTTGACACATTTGAAGTAGATATTATAGTTGCCATTTAAAAAGTTTTAAATCAATCTTAGTCTCGCTTTCATTAGCCAGACTCTAAGAGCAAAAAAACGTCCACTGCTGGACATAGGCCTCCCTCAATGAGTGCCACAATGACCGGTCCTGCGCCTGCGCATCCAGCGGACTCCCGCGACCTTTACCAGGTCATCAGGCCACCTTTCGGGGGGTCTACTTTCGCTGGGCCTTCCGCTACGTGGTCGCCATTCGAGAACTCTTCGGCCCCAACGGCCACCGGTTCCGCACACTGCCACTTAAGTTTAGCAATCCGATTTTTAGTGTCATGATTTTTTTTTATTTAAATCAAAAATATAACTTACAGTAGGCATATGATTTTACCTCGCCAAACTGTATATGCAGTTTGTTGGCGAGTGTTGCGCTCTCTCACTTACAGGTTCGGAACTTACACCTACTTCTTTCCTATAAACTAAATCATGCAATGCTAATGACAGACTAACAAATCTAACAATAACTACCTAAGATACGTAATTACGTAGTGTGTGCACCAACGACGCTACGCCGTACCGGTCAGCCTCTTGTTCAATTAAAGTCCTTATCTCGTTGCAGTAAGGTTATTTATTGCTAAAGTAATATGGTGTAAATATATTCCAGTTCCTCCAAATCTTCATGGCCGCAACGGGCCTGACCACCGACTATCTCACTCTGAAGTATTCCAACAGACAAGAACCGAAGTTTCTGGGCATTCTGAAGAGCACGAGAAACCGGATATTCGCGGCTATACTCTGGCCTACTTCTTTTGTAAGTTGACCGTATCACGATATTATACGACATTACGATAGGATATTACGATATTAAGAAAGAAAAAACATTTATTCGTGGCACAGACAATACAAATTAACATAACACCAAAATACAGAAAATAGCCATGAAATGGCTCCAAATCAGCATAGTGCTAGCCATTGGCTAGCGCTGGTCTTCCTTTGGGACCACGAGAAGCCACGAAAGACAAAAAACACTAAAGTCACAAACAACATAACAATTAAATAAATGTCATACTTAATTTACAATTTAACCAGACAAGAATAGACAAACATGAACGCGACCTTAAACAATCTTTAAATATCTGTGGTCTGTCACAAGTCGCAACTAGCGCCAGCGGACAACCACTAAAACAGTGACAGATTACGCGATTTCGTGAAATGAGAATGGAGGCATTATAGTTAGGGAGGCGAATAGGGGAATTTTCGGTAATACTCGAGCGTGGCAGTTTAAGATATGAGAGATACCTTAGACCTAATAGAACAACCTTGTAAAGTATTTAGCTCTATATGTAGTGACGCGCGCCTAGGATAGACGATCAGATTAGTAAAAAAAAATCGATAGTTTGAAATACTCGAGCGCGTCAGATTAAGATATTGGGGGTTGATTTTAGTGTTTTAAGACTAAATTTAACTAATCTGACGATAAGTCCTTGACGCCGCCGAGTAATAGGGTCGCGAACTTGTAAAAAAAAAACGTTAATCCGGCATTCTCGAGCGCGATTTTTATTTTATTTATTTTGAAGAATATAATGTAAAACTTACTAAAAATACAAAATCTGCCGGTTTCCGCATTACCGGAAGTGTGGAGGAGCCATTTCGTCTTCCGAAAAACGCGTCGCGGCATATAAGTCGCGAACGATACATTTTACAAAAAAAAAGTTTAAATAAACAAAAAAGGTAATTTTATTTTACACAAAAAAGGTCTCTTTACATTTTTGTCCAAAGTTAAAACTTTTTGACTTGAAGCATCATAAAAACTCAAACTCCCGGTTTTTTGAGTATATCTCGAAGACTGAGGGTGTTAAAAAAATTTGATATGAAATAACGATGATTAAATTATGTGACTTTTATTATATCTCAAAATTTTATTTTTCTAAAGTTACGCGTATCTGTATACAAAAGTATTATTAACATGTACAGTTTCATGTATGTATATTATTCAATAAGCCTGTTGATCCTCAAATTGTTTTTTGGACGTACCGTAAGCAAAACGAAGTGAAGAATTGAAGTAAATGTAAAGGTCATACATAACAATACAATTATAATACAATTTTTATATCATTTCATTTTTTTATACAATAAACTAGCTTTTGCCCGCGGCTTCGCCCGCGTACTAAGAGTAATTTTTAACCATCTACAAAAAAGGAGGTTCTCAGTTTGACCTGCATGTAGATATGTATTGGATGTCATTTTCGTAATCGGCACCCCGAGGAACCACAAAGATGAAACCCATATCGATTTTTAAGAAAAATAAATGTCTGCCATTTTTGATTCGAAACTGGATGTCATTTTCGTAATCGGCACCCAGAGCAACCTCGAAGATGACACCCAAATTGATAATTAAAAAAATAAATCTCCGCCATCTTTGATTAGAAAATGCATGCCATTTTCGTAATCGGCTCAAACTTGGAACCCTTTTTTCACCCCTTAAAGGGAGCAATTTCGAAAAACGCTGAAACATGTTTTGTTGTATTTAAACAAAGAGTCTATATACGAAGTTTTAAATCTCTCACTTCAAAAAAGATTTGCTCTCCGTACAAACTTGGAACCCCCTTTTGAACCCTTTAGGGGAGCAACTTCAAAAAACGCTTAAATATGTTTTGTTGTATTTAAACATAGAGTCTATGTACGAAGTTTTAAATCTCTCACTTCAAAAAAGATTTGCTCCCCGTACAAACTGGGAGCCCCCTTTTGAACCCTTTAGGAGAGCAATTTCGAAAAACGCTTAAATACGTTTTGTTGTATTTAAACATAGAGTCTATGTACGAAGTTTTAAATCTCTCACTTCAAAAAAGATTTGCTCCCCGTACATACTTGAAACCCCGTTTTCACCCTATTAGGGGAGCAATTTCGAAAGACGCTTATATATGTTTTGTTGTATTTAAACAGAGAGTCTATATACGTAGTTTCAAATATCTCACTTTAAAAAAGATTCTCTCCCCGTACAAACTTTGAACCCCCTTTTCACCCCTTTAGTGGAGCAATTTAGAAAAACGCTGAATTACGCCATTAATATATTTAAACACATACTCTATATACAAAGTTTCATGTCTCTCGCTTTAATAAATACGGATTTTCATACAAACTTTGGACCCCCGTTTCACCCCTTTAGGGGGTGAATTTTGTAAAGTCCTTGTCAGTCAGTCAGTCAGTCAGTTTCTTCTTTTATATATTTAGATAATACAATTCGCACTACATTTCATCATCATCATCATCATCATTTCAGCCGAAAGACGTCCACTGCTGAACATAGGCCTCCCCCAAGGCTCGCCATTTAGACCGGTCCTGTGCCGTTCGTTTCCACCGGATTCCCGCGACCTTCACCAGGTCATCACTCCACCTTGTCGGAGGCCTACCGACAGCTCGTCTTCCGGTGCGTGGACGCCACTCAAGTTTCTGGCCCCACATTTACGTTGGTTGTATCTATCGCTTTATTGTCATTCTTAAATTCCCCGTTTTATCAAGGAGAAAGAAAGGAAAAAAAGAACCAAAAAACCTTTTTCGGTCAGATTAAGAGAACCCACCAACATTTTTGTCAGATTAAGAAAATATGCTTTCAGGATACCGAGATAAACCTCCCCTATGAAAATCTGACGCGCTCGAGTATTTCAAAAAAACTTTATTTTTTTGCATTTTCAAAAATTCATCGTAACTTATCGTCACGTCGAAATCGTCAGTTTTTTTAAAGGGAGCTTCCTTGGGGCCTACTTAACACCCCTTCTGAAAATCTGACGCGCTCGAGTAAATTTTTTTTTTTGCATTTTTGACTACTTTATATTCCTACCCCCACCACGCAAACCGGCAGATTAGTATACCGTTGTTATCAGAGGCACTTGGGGCATACGTAGTATGAATATCTGACGCGCTCGAGAATGCCCAAGTAACTGTTTTTTTTAACGTTTTTGAAACACCGTACACGCCAAACCCACCGCTAAAATGGTTTTTACCATACGAGCTTTTCTTTTCGAAATTATTTTATCTTTCGATTTTGATAGGTCTCGACGGCGCCGTTGAATTACGCCATTTAGCTACCTCGCCTCCCTAACTATTAGGTTAGCGTCATATGACAATATTAAAATTACTGATTAAAACTAAACACAACATATTTCGATAAGTATGTGGAGCACTCTCTTGAAAGGTTACAAGGAAGACCTTTTTTTGTTTAGGGTGGGAAAATGCATTATGTATACCACCCAGGGCAGGGGGTGACCCGAGTTATTTGGGACTCCCGTTTAGGCTAATGAGACCCACGGTGTAACCACTAAAAAATCCCCCCCAGTGTTGCCAGGGCCCTTGGTACAAAAAATACGTTTCATTTCTTGAAAAGTTACATTTTTGATGCAACTTTCGATTCTAAGTGAGTAGCGATTTACAGCTACAATTCGGCGAGTTCGGTGACAGAATAACGTCAGGCTGATGTGTGGTATCTCAAATGTCATACATAGTTGCAACAGATGGACTGACAGAGTCTTCCCATGTAGGTTATTTTGTCACCTTTTCTGTATGGAAGCCTATAAATTGTCTCGGTTAGATACAAGTGACCTTTCTTTTTAAATACAGTTTCATTATTTTCAAAAGTTACGAAAATGTCCTTTACAACAGACGTTACTTACATGTTACGCGAGCCGGTAAAAAGTTACCAAATATGTAAGAAATGTAACCATCTGGCACTGATCCCCCCATCTGCCGCCTCGCCGCCTTGTGGCGAGGTTGCGGGAACGTTTGCACTTTCGCGACCCGGGATTTTTCTTAAATCGATTTTTTATTTATTTTTCCTATGTATGTTTATTTTACACGGGGTTATTATTATGCGATATGCTCATATCATGATCAGTATCACGTGAATATTGACGTGTATTGCAGTATCGTGATAATATTTGAGCAAATCTGGATATTTTGAAATCCGCGATACCGTGGCGGGCGTGGCTTCAATATTAGCTTCATTTCTAGAAATGTCCTCATAACGTCGGGGTCTTTACTAGGACTTTGTAGTTTGGACATCTAATATTCTCATATCCAAGATGGTAGCTTACAATATTCTTTTCATCTCACTAGCTCGGAAAGCCCTATTTTATTCTTTAAAAACAGATAGCAAAATTGCATTTTATCCACAAGAGTGCAAAGAATATTAATAAAACAAAATTCCTCGCTCTAATGAGGTGAAAAGATTTGTGTTATAGACGGCTGCAATGTTATTTTACGTCTTGTGTGTTGCAACACTCGCTACGCTCAGGATTCTATTTTTGAACCACTCACTTCGCTCGGGATTCTATTTTCAAACTACTCGCTTCGCTCGCGGTTCAACCATAGAATCCATTGGCTAGCTCGTAGTTCAACCCTAGAATCCATTCGCTAGCTCGTGTTTCAATTCCGCACTCGCGGTTAAATTACAACTCTTGTATAACAAATAGCTATTGATAAATTATGTTACGATTAATCTGCTGTGAAAGTCATAATCGATATTTTCTTAATCGATTTATTGCAGAATGTAAATCGATTGAAAAACATTTTTTTTAATAATACTCGGTTTTTAATGATCGATTATTTTTTGCCATCGCTATGCCTTACCTATCTCTATATACAGGGTGTCCCACGGCTATGCCACATGGAGGGAAAATACCTTGAATATTGTAGATGGAACATTTTACTGAAAGAAGACATTATTTTAATTTTAAAAACAATTTAAACTGCATTCACAGATATTTAAATAATAATTAAACCGTGAACCGGGAATCGAACCCGTTACACAAGAAAAATAATTACCCTGTTGCTTTATCATACCAATCGAAAGGCTTCATCATATGGATTATTTTTTGCTAAATAACATAGTATCAGAAATAAAAGGAAGACCATGAATTTTAACATTTTTAATACAAAATTAATCAATTTATCATGTGTAACGGGTTCGATTCCCGGTTCAATCATAAAATTATTTAAATATCTGGCAATGCAGTTTAAATTGTTTTTTAAATGTTCCATCTACAATATTTAAGGTACTATCCCTCCATGTGGCATAGCCGTGGGACGCCCTGTATATGTCCTATCAAACTCAAACTCAACTCAAACCCAAAATATTCTTTACTCAAATAGGCCTAGCAACAAGCACTTTTGAATCGTCAGTTATATATTACATAAATTGAATCTAATTATTCAGAGCAATTTATTGATGCATATGAAATTTAAAAAAAGACTTGAATTACTGTAATGTATGTCAAAAGAGAGTACAATAAGTTCACAAAAAGATCGTCAATATGTAAAATAAAAACCTAACAAATAGTATAATCTAGACCGTTTCTAGAATACAATCTTAATGTCAAGAGGAAAATTTAACGTCAACATCTAATGTCATAGTTATGAAAAGAGTCATTAAGATGTAATGTCATAATTACTAAAATATAATTAGTATTTCAACCACAATTATACCCACGGTGTTTTATCATTCATGTAGTCTTTTGTGCTATAATATGCTTTCGATATGAGTTTACGCTTTACATAAGTCTTGAATGTATTAATAGATAAATTAGTCACGTTTGTAGGTAGTTTATTATAAAACTTTACACAATGGGGGCTATCGTTTTTGTGCTCACCAGTTGGCGCCACTGTCGACTAAGGTCCAGCTGTCAAAAATTGTTATTGGTTATTATGGACATGAGAACGAAGTTTACATTTAAATCATATTCAATACCTTAAAACCGTACCGTAAAAATATTGAATATACCGCATTGTAGCGTGGTCCCGTTTTGTTCGGAAAAAAGGAGGAAATAATTTTCCGAAAGACAAATCTGTCTCAAAACCCTGATAGTCATTGACCCTTAATTCATATTTGCCATAATCAAGCTCAGGTATTGCAAAATAGTGACCATATTGTTCCAATTAGATATTAACCCGCGTAGCGCAACCAAAAAGAGTGACATTTGACGTTTCGGAGGACCCCACGCTACACTAGCGCCTCTAGCGGCGAATTCATACGCGCCCCCATTACACATGAATGATTTTTTTATCTCTTTCCCACAGCTCGTATCCACAATGTTCTGGTCACTCTACCACTACGACCGCAGCCTGATCTACCCGGTCTACGCAGACAAGATCCTCACGAGCACCTCCAACCACATCATGCACACAGCGATCGTCCCTTTGATGCTGTGGGAGGTGATGTTCCAGCCGAGGAGTGTTCCAAAAAGCCATACGCTCAACGTGGCTATACTGTCTGTGTATATGTTTACGTATTTATATGTGTAAGTATTTTTTTAGAATTACGATTTGAAACGGGATATTTACCATGTATATTTGTATTTTAAGTTCCCGATATTTCGGCACTGTTGCAAGCGCCATTATCAAGGATTAACTGACGTGCTGCGAGTGTGACGGTGACACTGTGGGAAAAAAGCGAACCAGGAAGAGGGTAGATCGCTATGGTGTGTGGGTAGACCACAACTAAAATTCGCTGCATTTCATTAAAGAGTCTCTAGGGCCTCTACGTGTTGGCTATGTGGTACTCGTTTGGTACTTCGGTGCCTCGGTACTTCGGCTCTACGCACGCCTCCCAAAGGTCCGGGATACCATTGTCCCGTGAACGGGAAAGACATACAATAATAATAATTTATTTCAGATAATTATAATCTATACAATTTGTTAGTAACGCACAAATAGAGTTAGTAGAAAATACATATAATTAAATCTAATGATATCACATCTGGGCTAGACATGAGCATTGACTTTGAATCATGGTCAAGCTCTTCCAGTGATCTTTGCCCAATGCCTACAGATTATACATAAGTTTTTTTGAAAAACCTGTGGTACGAGCTGAAATTCGAATCTGCGACATCCATATTGAAAGTCG
Organism: Epiblema foenella; assembly: GCA_963556455.1. Lineage (NCBI taxonomy): Eukaryota > Metazoa > Arthropoda > Insecta > Lepidoptera > Tortricidae > Epiblema > Epiblema foenella. The sequence continues at coordinate 9,117,671 of OY747120.1, read as the reverse complement.
TGTGCCTCACCGCTCGGCTACAGTGGCTCAAATATACACTTACTAGCAAAAATAACAGGTACACTTTCTAAGGAAATCCAATACAAAGCATACCCATTACTTTTGCTCGTGAGTGTATTACCTTTACCTATTTTTTTTAACATTGCTACATTTCGTATTTTTTAACGCGCCATGCTCTACTAGTGCGTGCCTTTTTTAAATAATAGGTACTATAAAGCGGGGTGACTTTGATCTGCTGGGGTAACATTGATTTACGCCTAATAATAGTTTTTTGCACTAAATTTAGTAGTTCCTACAGTTTCGCAGTTAACTTTTTTTTTGAACCTGACTGTGGCTATATAGGCCGGGCCCAATAAAGCGATAGGAGTGCGCGGTTGGAGAGTAGCCTGGGGAAAATCCAGGGGAAATCCTCCGGTACGACCACGCGTGTGGTTTGGAACTCTGGAATTCTCTAAGAGTTTGCGCTCCAGTGAGATTGGTTGAGCGGTTTCAACCCAATCTGAGGTGTGAGTGGAATCGAGCTACTGGGAGTTTTGTCGCTGGTTCACTAAACCTAGCCGCAGTTAACTGTTTACGCAATTAAGTTGGGCATGCCACTGTTGTTAGGAAATTTACATTATCAAAGTAGCCCCGCCCCAATTTTTACTTGTAAGTCACAAAATTCAAGGTACGTTTGATATAATTCATCATCATCATCTTCCTAGCGTTATCCCGGTACAGTTGCATCCTGAAAGATCCCCGGGGTCCGCTACCTAATCCCAAGATTTGGCGTAGGCACTAGTTATTACGAAAGCAACTGCCATCTGACCTTCTAACCCGAGGGGAAACCAGACCTTATTGGAATTGGGCTTGTCAAGTGAGTGGGTAACTTGACTGTTAGAAGTTCTCAAGCCGCCCAAACGCCTCTAACTCGGCTTAATGACTGCTATCAGCCGGGATCAACGGCTTAACGTGCCTTCCAAAGCACGGGAGCGCTCAGTTAATAACCACTCAAAGCGGTCACCCATCAAATAACGGACCTAGGCCGACGTTGCTTAACCTCGCATACCGCACGCGGTACGCGGGCGCCGCTGGGCTCCTCGTTTGATACAATTATTCTTTAAATGTAACGGTATTATTCTTCTTTACAGAATGTGCTACACCTACATAGATCACGGCGTGTGGATGTACCCAGTGTTCGGGCTAGCGTACAACACTAACAACATCTGTTTCCCCCTTATCATAGCTACTATTGGCGTTGCGCTGTATACATATTATCGCATGCAATGGTTCGTCACACGAATAGTATGGGAGAAGCAGGCTAAAGAAATAGCAAAAGTGTGTTAATGTTTATATTAATTATTTATTTAGTTATATAGTAGCATTAAGATGTTACACGATAGATGGTGTAAAATTTACAAAAGGAAATGGAAAGTGTAGAGGCGAAGTTATTCCTGTAAGGGGTCTAGATGAGGTAATAAATGACCAAAGACAGACAAATTCAGCAAGACGTACTACAAGGTAATAACGCACGGGAAGACGGAGCGTTGGACGGCCTCCCACTAGGTGGACTGATGAGTTGGTCAAGGCAGCGGGGAGTCGCTGGATGCGGGTGGCTCGCGACCGTGTGCTGTGGCGCTCCTTGCGGGAGGCCTATATCCAGCAGTGGATGTTTTCCGGCTGAATGATGATGATGATGATGTACTACAAGGTATCTGTTCGTGTAAAGAATAAACCATCGATAGCTGATGCCGGAATTCTAATAGCTGCTAAGTACAGTCATTGCATGGCCTAAGAAAACAAGGTCTGACAATAAGGATCGTGACACGAGGTCGAGTTGCCACTTTATAGTAACAAACGGATAATTAAGGAAAAAAAATCTGCCGTTATCATGCAAAATAAATTGTTTACGCATTAAAATTGGCATTTACTTGTTTAAGAACACAAAATAGGTCGAGTTGAACATGAATGTACTTATTAATTTAATAAAATATTCACAGAATACATGGAAGTCAGGGAGTATCATAATACACTACTGGCAACACTGCTTACTCACACATACGAGCGTCATGTCAGTCGCTTTGACGTTAACCGCGATCTCGCTCGGATGTACTGAATTGTATATATCGCTCTCGGTCGGTGTCAGTTTAAGCAGTAATCGCCAAACTTTTTTGCGGTGCCGTTGCTAAATAAGAGTTGATGTAGGCCAGATTTTAAAATGGTAGGCTGTTTTATTCGGAACTGTAAGAGTAGAAGTGTTAAAGGCGGGACCTTATTGTTTTCTTTCACTTCCACAAAACGAGTCAATAGTCAACGAACGGCTTCGCTATTGTGAATCGAAAACAACGAAAAAAATGGTACACCGTACTACGTAAAATTCTTTGTTTTCTTAATTTGTGCATTTTAATGTTATTGGGGTCCTTTTTGTTCAGTCAAAATATAATTTTGACACTAAATGATAATAATTGTGATGTGGCTAAGCCGATACTTGACAATTGGAATAGCAACCGATAATTTGTAAAAAACCGCAATCGTTGTGTTATGTTGTTATACTGACTGAATATAGCTGGGTCTATACTTTGGTATAGATGATTAGAATTCTTATTATTTTGCAGGGAGAGTATGTTCAAAGCACTTTTTACCTTCTGACTATTACAAGGCACTGCCGCAAATTCTCCTTAATCACAATGGACGACATGCAAGACAATTAATGCTAGATGCAATTCCTTTTTTCGTCATTGTTGTAATTTTGTTTTTTATACAGTCGTTTAATATAATTTATATCCTATTTTTTAAGTAAGACAACTATTTTCCCCAAAATACCGGTTTAGCCTAGTGGGTAGTGCACTTGCCTGTGAAGCTGACGGTCCTGGGATCGAATCCCGGTCAGGGCAAATAATTGTGTGATGAGCATGAATATTTGTTTCTGAGTCTTGGATGTTTTCTATGTATTTAAGTATTTATATCTATTAAATATATCGTCGTCTAGTACCCATAACACGAGCCTTCTTGAGCTTACTGTGGGGCTAGTTCGATTTGTGTAAGATTGTCCTCTAATATTTATTTATTTTTATTTTAAAATACAAAGTTTGAGAACCATCGATAGTAGGGACGCCGAAGGTCGTGTCACCCACACTACTAAGCGATGTATCCGTTTGCCATACCTGGCGAAGTATATTATTGTACCATGCAGTCATTGCATTCTACCCATATGATGCAGACCACTAACCTGTGATGTCCTTGCTGCTTCTGCAAGCTGCGGGGTAATCACGTAACTATTTTACTACCGTTAGGTAGATATTAATGTCAAATTTTAATTGTCATCTCATACATTTATCCTTCAAATTTGACAGTAAAATCTATCTACCGTTAGTACATAAAGTTACGTGATTCACCTGCAGGTCAACTCCTTATTGGGTCATTGTCAGATTTAGGTTCGCGTCTTTTCGGTGGACATATCAAAAGTTAACGGCCAAAAAGCTTAATTTTGGATTGGTCTAGTAACCCGCATACGGTGTTACCATAACTATAAATCCATGTAATAAAAACATAACTTACATGTACATAAGCCGTTAACTATTGATCACCGGGTGGACAACTTATGTTTTTACAACTGACAATGACCCTAATATTCCACGCTCTCCGTACAATCTATAGTATGCAAATTGTCCACACACATAAAAAAACGAAATCACACAGATTCACAGAGTTTAAATAGAATATTCCGCAAGAGGCATAGACCACTACTCCCTGGCCAGGAAGTAGGATTTTCCGCGCGCGGAGCGTGCGGTAATTGCCACTTTATGGCCAGGTGTGACATAAAATAATTTGCTTTATAGACTCTACGGTTGAGTGATCTCAGTGTCGGAAGCGGGCGAACTGTAAAAATGGGGTGACTTTGAACTTTCCGTTTTTATGTCATATTATTTGTAACCGTTTCATAAATCAATAAATATGCGATAATCCACATCGAAAGGGACCTTATGGCGGCCGGCACTTACGCCTTTATTGCCGCTGTTCCAATACAATAGTGAATAGGTGCAACGTAAGCGCCTGCCGCCATAAGGTCCCTTTCGATGTGGATTATCACATATACTGATATCCGATAAGTACGTGTAGAATGCAATAACTACATACAATACTTTGTGCTGTAGAAATTGGTTTAGCCTTGAAAGTTTTACGGTCTGTATAGATGAAGTTAATTAAGAATGTTAGTTTTAAACCATATTGACCCTTTTCGCTTTTTTACTGTGATTTTAAGAGGAAAAGCAAAGAACGTTCTAACAGGTATTGATATGTAAGTAACATTAATGTAGTGAAATAATTAAATTTATTTATTTTTTGTTTTTTATTTCATTAAAAAAAATTCTTCCACTTTTTCCTAATCAGAACACGATACCGAATCTGCCCTTAAACGGATCCATACTAATTTTGTTACACCCTGTATGTTTCAAAGTTAAATAAATAAATAAATAAATATTTGTGGACAATCTTACACAAATCAACCTGGTCCCAAACTAAGCAAAGCTTGTACCATGGGTACTAGGCGACGATATACATACTTATATAGATAAATATATACTTAAATACATAGAAAACATCCAAGACTCAGGAACAAATATTCGTGTTCATCACACAAATAAATGCCCTGACCGGGATTCGAACCCGGGACCTCCAGCTTCGAAGGCAGGGTCACTACCAACTAGGCTAAAGCGGTCGTCCAAAGTTCATCATACAAAGTTGTAAAACATTTGTTGTCACATGAGACAGTCGCCTTATAGATGTGAATCACTACGAGTATTACGAGTCTAAGTGGACTCGTAGTGGATAAAATCTTTAAGGCAACTTCTTGTATTGACGGGGCGGAAGCGATAACACAGTATAATTAATAGTTACAGAAGTTTTACTAACAAAACCGATGTTCGACAGCTAGTTATGGTATCCCATGGCATTCATTACGTACTCTGTCGGTCCTAGCGTGAATGATAGGTATCAGTGCCTTTACCATGAGTTTACATGACCGTACTCGCTAGCGACTGCGTAAAAATTTCTATGGGCAAAAGTACAGCGCCCCTGGCGGTTACCCAATAAAACTAAGAATCGGCATACTAAATCGTTTACGCAGTCGCTAGCGAGTACGGTCATGCCGAGCTTAGCGGAATCGGCAAGAGGGACAGAGGGGCTACCGCGAACCACAAACGAAGTTTTCCTTCTCTGTCTCACTTATATGCAAACTTGCAAGTGCGACAGAGAGGGAAAATTTCGTTTGCTGTTCGCGGTAGCGCCCCAGACCTGGCGGTAGGTACGATGTTACTATTACACTGATGTCCAGAATTTGGCGAAGTAAACTGACAGTTAAGATGTTGCCAGCAGTAGAAAAAAAAAATAGTGACGGTATATATCGATAAGAACATATCGAGGGGTGAGTGGTCAAACCCGATAAGTCATCTAAAAGGTTTATTGAAAATAGAACTCTGCGTAATGGATGTTGAGTTCTTATTTTAAAAAACAATTATCTCGATTTATCGGGTTTGACCACTCACCCCTCGATATTGATAAGTATGACGTTGTACTACCACACTTATTCCAATTTTTTAATCGAGTTTTCAACTTTACAGTCACTAAGGGCTCGTTAAGCGGTACAAACGCAATATTTTAATGTGAAGTTTAGCCCTTTAAATATGAATAAGGGTCATACTTAGTTGAAAAAACAAAAGTCGTCCCTCCTGTGGTCAATAGTTAACGGCTTATGTGCATGTTAGCTATGTTTTTATTACAGGGATATACAGAAACGGAGACACTGTTTATGCGGGTTACTGGTCCAATTCAAAATTAAGCTTTGTAGTCCTTAACTTTTGGTATATCCACAGAAAAGACGCGAACCTAAATCCGTGTATGACCCATAAATCAGATGATTCACAAATCATTCATCAGATTGAGAGAAACACTAGTAATTTTGATTTTCGAAGTTCTTGTCAGCCTAGGGTTATCCGATAAATTGGGCCGAAAGATCGGTAAGTCTAGTCAGGCGTTAAGGCAAGGCCTAGAAAGCGTGAGTTTCCAATGAACCATCCCACTTTCTATGGAAGCTATGCGCGTAATTTCGTAAATATTTAGTACATTTCAATTGATTTTTGGAACACTGTATCACTTATAAAAATCTATCCGGTTATTTTATTACAACATTAAAAATGCTATCCTTTTTTAAAAAAAATCACTGTCGTTGAGAATTATGAAATCTACAGCATTAAAGTTCATTTTTACTATAATATTTAGGGTTTTTTGAAACAGTTACCAAGGCATTGTTCAGAATTTTGTTCGGTTAATTCATTTCTTTGTTTCTTTTTCAGTGCATAGTAATTTTTGTGTAGTGTAATTCTACATTATTTCTTCACACTGGAAGCTCAAACTCCAGTATAGTATCGATATTGAACGTCACTGGCGGCCACACTGTGGCAACATTTGTGCATTTTGACTTGCCAAACAATTTCGCCTAATTTATTAATATACAACAAAAAACGAGCAAAAAACAAACAACACAATAATATAAAGCATTATAAATAAAAAAATTGCCCTAAGTCTTCGGTGCTCGGTAGGGTTCCCAGAAGGCTGGCCTCATTTCCAAGCTGGATAGCTATGCTAATCCGCTGGGCGAAATAATGGCCAACCCTCTGGTCACCGGAAGCCTCTATAAGGCGCCTTGAAATGTCCTTATAGAGGCGCCGAGCACTTGGGACCCCATGGCCCCAGGGTCTCAACCCCAAACGCCGCAAACATATAACTACTGCCGAGAGTGGCATATTTGCGGCGCTTGAGGTTTTCAGCTGAGGATGCAGCTGCACCAGCATCAACTTTGGTGCCTGGAATATGGGAGGGCGCCAGGGTATCTACACAAGTAGCATCCCAGACAAGGGGCCGACCCATACTCCAAGGCACCAACGTCATTCCGTCGGGTCTCTTGCCGTCATCTCTAGTCAGACCGTTGGGTTCGAGGACTGCCGGTACCTTTGCACTGACAAGGGCCCTAATGGTTGACTTCAGTTTAGTAATCTTTCAGCTATCAGCGTCAATTGTCATCCGAGTCAGTACTGATTCTTTACTGGGCGCCTACATTTAAATGAGCGATTTTTGACGCACCGCATACGCGGAAGCGGGGCGATAGGTACGAATGCAGTACTGCCGCTTTTGCGCATGAACTGCGTAAATGCAATACTTATGGATACGGACAATAGGTTCGTCAAGTGAGGAAACCTATGCGAAATCAGTAAGCTTAAGTCAAAAAACAAAATATCTTTCCGCCCCGCCGAGTCAGGAAGTCGCCTTATTCTTCTGATATTCTTAAGAAGCCTTATATGTTTTAAAATGTTTTGATTTAAAACTATGACAAAAGTATTGATAATACTTACCAATACAGTTATTAAAGGCTAAGATGATTATATTAAAGTTTTAGATAGTAACATAGCCATTTTTAGGGTTCCGTAGCCAAAATGGCAAAAACGGAACCCTTATAGTTTCGTCATGTCCGTCTGTCCGTCTGTCCGTCTGTCCGTCTGTCCGTCTGTCACAGCCGATTTACTCGGAAACTATAAGTACTACAGTGATGAAATTTGATGGGAATATGTGTTGTATGAACCGCTACAAAATTATGACACTAAATAGTAAAAAAAAGAATTGGGGGTGGGGCCCCCCATACATGTAACTGAGGGATGAAAATTTTTTTTTCGATGTACATACCCGTGTGGGGTATCAATGGAAAGGTCTTTTAAAATGATATAAAGTTTTCTAAAAAACATTTTTCTTAAAGTGAACGGTTTTTGAGATATCAGCTCTCAAAGTCGTAAAAAGTATGTCCCCCCCCCCTCTATTTTTATAACTACGGGGTATAAAATTCTAAAAAAAATAGAGGTGATGCATGCTAATTAACTCTTTCAACGATTTTTGGTTTGATCAAAGTATCTCTTATAGTTTTTGAGATAGGTTGATTTAACTGTAATTTTGGTTAAGTTATTTTTGCTGTTTTATAGATACTAGTACGGAACCCTTCGTGCGCGAGTCCAACTCGCCCTTGGCCGGTTTTTTGTTTTATTGTGTGTATTAGAAATTAAGCGGAAAAAAACAAGTTTTTAGCTTGAAAATGGTTGATTTGGAGTGATGTTTGATGAAAAATCAAAAAAATATATTTAACGTTTATGACATAAGATCGCAATAGTCCTGTTCTAGATAGTAACATGAGAAAATGTCACGATACAGTGTAAATTCAAACGGAAATGGCGTAAATAGATGAGCGTTTTTTAACTGATAAGGATCCTTAAATCGCTACGTTAGCACATTAATATGTATACGGCCTTGCCGATCGTAATGCCATAATTTACATATTTGTTCTTATAAACCACAGACGGTTACCAGTTAAATTCGACTTCATATTCATAAAGCACGTGTTTTGATAATTCGTGTGTTCACATCAATAACTTTGGTTTCACTATAAAAGATGTAAGTTATTCTGTATAATTTTTATTTGAGATTTTTCGTTATGTGCGAAGTAGAGGTAATATACCACACCTTTTCTCCCAGCATGGTCGTAAAAGTCGATTGGGGGAGCGCTAAAGTGTGTCGTGGACGATGGATTAGCAACTTACAAAAGACATTGATTACAAGTGTTATTTGTTATATGTTACCTATTTGCAACAATACAAAGTGTTAGTGTAGTATCGTACCGAAAACGTATACCTTCGTATATAACCACTTTGCATCAAAGTGGTTGTATAGCTACATATACTGCTCCAAAGTTAAGAGGCCTAATAAGTTTTACGAGAGTCCCGTAGCGGCGTCTCGACGCCGCTAAAATACGGAAATTCCGATAGTTATTCAGAAAAGCAACATCTATAGGTATAGATATATTTCTGTAATGGTCTTAAAAATCGACAGTTCCTTTTCAGTGTCACATTATGCCGGACCAAAACCAAGCCTAAAGCAGACTGCTAGCTAAGTTATCCGGACGACGTGTGGATGCGGCACATCATCATCATCAGTCGTCCCGTCAATGCTGAGGACATAATGTCCAATTTTTACTGACCAGACTCCTCCATGGGCTCCTATCACCTTCTGGATGACCTCGTACAGATATAGTTGCAGGGTACCAGTGATTTGGGTGCTCCACCTAGCGGGTAGTCTGCCCGGAACCTGTGGCCCTCAACTTTTCCCGTCATAATATTTTTCTACTGGCTATCCGAAGAACACCGTGAGAACTCCGCTTTCTTCATAGTACTCACTCCACGATGTGCGTCATGTAAGGAGGGACTCCATGATATTGGAGTGACATTTAGGGTACTTTTTAACTCATGAATCGGTCAAATTCACATGTGTCATGCGGACGAAGTCGCAGGGCACAGATAGTTTATAATATTAGTTTATACTAGGTACCATAATATAGAACAAAAACAAATCAAGATCTCAACTACTTAAACCTAACCTAAACTAAAGACCTAAACTGTAAGGGCATGGGTCGCCCAAGTCGCTGCCACTGGGCAGAGTTCCCATAAGGCTGGCCGCGTGTAAGTTTGTATTGTACTATGTACAGGTAAATTTATAAAATCGTTTTAAATTTTAAATTACAAGTGTCAAGACTGCTTTACGCGTTACACGTCACGGATACCACAGTCAGAATCTAAATATATAAAAGAAGAAACTGACTGACTGACTGACTGATTGACTGACTGACTGACTGACTGATCTATCAACGCACAGCCCGAACCGCTGGTTCTAGAGATTCCAAATTTGGCACGTAGGTTCCTTTAAGGTCTAGGGGTGCACTAAGAAAGGATTTTTCAAAATTCACCCCCTAAAGGGGTGAAACGGGGGTCCAAAGTTTGTATGAAAAACCGTATTTATTAAAGTGAGAGAGATGAAACTTTGTATATAGAATCTGTGTTTAAATATATTAATGGCGTATTTCAGCGTTTTTCTAAATTGCTCCACTAAAGGGGTAAAAAGGGGGTTCAAAGTTTGTACGGGGAGAAAATCATTTTTAAAGTGAGATATTTGAAACTTCGTAGACTCTATGTTTAAATACAACAAAACATATTTAAGCGTTTTTCGAAATTGCTCCCCTAAAGGGTTCAAAAGGGGGTTCCAAGTTTGTACGGAGAGCAAATCTTTTTTGAAGTGAGAGATATAAAACTTCGTATATAGACTCTTTGTTTAAATACAACAAAACATGTTTCAGCGTTTTCCGAAATTGCTCCCTTTAAGGGGTGAAAAGAGGGTTCCAAGTTTGAGCGGGGAGCAAATTTTTCATTTCCTTAAAAATCGATATGAGTGTCATTTTCGAGATTCCTCGGGATGCCGATTACGAAAATGACATTCATTTTTAAATCCAAGATGGCGGACATTTATTTTTCTTAAAAATCAATATGGGTGTCATTTTCGAGGTTCCTCTGGGTGCCGATTACGAAAATGACATTCATTTTCAAATTAAAGATGGCGGACATTTATTTTTCTTAAAAATCAATATGGGTGTCATCTTCGAGGTTCCTCGGGGTGCAAATTACAAAAATGACATCCATTTTCAAATCCAAGATGGCGGACATTTATTTTTCTTAAAAATCAATATGGGTGTCATTTTCGAGGTTCCTCTGGGTGCCGATTACGAAAATGACACTCATTTTCAAATCAAGGATGGCGGATATTTATGTTTATAAAAATCAATATGGGTGTCGTCTTCGAGGTTCCTCGTGGTGCCGATTACGAAAATGGCATGCATTTTCAAATCAAAGTTGGCGGAGATTTATTTTTCGTAAAATTCAATATGGGTGTCATCTTCGAGGTTCCTCGGGGTGCAGATTACAAAAATGACATCCATTTTCAAATCCAAGATGGCGGACATTTATTTTTCTTAAAAATCGATATGGGTGTCGTCTTCGAGGTTCCTCGTGGTGCCGATTACGAAAATGGCACGCATTTTCAAATTAAAAATGGCTGCGATTTATTTTTCTTAAAAATCAATATGGGTGTCATCTTCGAGGTTCCTCGGGGTGCAAATTACAAAAATGACATCCATTTTCAAATCCAAGATTGCGGACATTTATTTTCTTAAAAATCAATATGGGTGTCGTCTTCGAGGTTCCTCGTGGTGCCGATTACGAAAATGGCATGCATTTTCAAATCAAAGATGGCGGAGATTTATTTTTCTTAAAAATCAAGATGGGTGTCCTCTTCGAGATTCCACGGGGTGCAGATTACAAAAATGACACCCATTTTCAAATCCAAGATGGGGGACATTTATTTTTCTTAAAAATCGATATAGGTGTCGTCTTCGAGGTTCCTTGTGGTGCCGATTACGAAAATGGCATGCATTTTCAAATCAAAGATGGCGGAGATTTATTTTTCTTAATTATCAATTTGGGTGTCATCTTCGAGGTTGCTCTGGGTGCCGATTACGAAAATGACATCCAGTTTCAAATCAAAGATGGCAGACATTTATTTTTCTTAAAAATCGATATGGGTTTCATCTCTTTGGTTCCTCGGGGTGCCGATTACGAAAATGACATCCAATACATATCTGCATGCAGGTCAAACTGAGAACCTCCTTTTTTGTAGACGGTTAAAAATTACTCTTAGTACGCGGGCGAAGCCGCGGGTAAAAGCTAGTTTTTAATAATTGCCGCGTTTTCTGATTCTTATCTTTCATTTGCCAGACTACATTTTAACTGATTCAAAAATGTAACGAAAGTTATCCATCTACTATGTATATCACTACATAGTATAAAACAAAGTCGCTTTCTATGTCCCTACATCCCTATGTATGTTTAAATCTTTAAAAATACGCAACGGATTTTGATGCGGTTTTTTTTAATAGATAGAGTGATTGAAGAGGAAGGTTTATATGTATAATAACTTCCATTAAATAGTGCACCCGTGCGAAGCCGGGGCGGGTCGCTAGTAAAATATAAATATAAAGTGTAACTAATATTCGTTACACACTTGACATAATTAAAATGATGACATAATTAAGTTCTTAACTATAAACAAAAATTTGCAATTGGTAATTAACAAAATTATTATAAAGGTTATATTAATTTAAGTTGAAATTTTTATTTATCACATTACGACATTCAAAATTCGAAGTTTACTTAGAATAGAATAGAATTGTTTTGCGTGTCACATTATCTGTAATACAAATGCTTTAAATTTGTGACGCACAATAGTACATTATTGCCGAGGTGTGAAAAGTATTGCACGACTCGTCTCTTGATAGGCCTCGGGAGAGCCTCGTCCTATACCAACATTCGAAGCCGATAACTGTTCTTTCATATTCAGGACAATATCCCGGATCCACCTCCGTATGGCCGGCTACGTGGTCACCCTAGCGCTGCACATGTCTAACATAGTTTACATGAGGACATTCCACAAGGGGGAGGTTTTGGAGGACCCAGAGATCAGGAGGTTCATAGCGGTGCAGTATCGGTTCATCACTTGCTGGACTTTTGTAAGATTTACTGGAATACAGTTTGACCGTAGAAAATTCATCACATCATCATCATCATTTCAGCCGAAAAACTTCCACTGCTGAACATAGGCCTCCCCCAAGGCTCGCCATTTAGACCGGTCCTGTGCCGTTCGTTTCCACCGGATTCCCGCGACCTTCACCAGGTCATCACTCCACCTTGTCGGAGGCCTACCGACAGCTCGTCTTCCGGTGCGTGGACGCCACTCAAGCAGTTTCTGGCCCCATCGACCGTCAGTCCTGCGAGCAATGTGCCCTGCCCACTGCCACTTAAGTCTCGCAATTTTGAAGGCTATGTCGGTGACCCCAGTTCTGCTACGGATAGCTTCATTCCTAATTCTATCACGTAGAGAATTGTGACGTCATTATTCATATTTTGCTACAAACCTGATACTGAGGCATCACTCCTGTCCAGGGCTCTGAAACCGGTTTCGTCTTCATACAATTAACCGGTTAAAAATTTCGGTTAATTGCGTTTTACGATATTTTTTCATACTTTAAATCATTTACTCCATAGATGAAGGCTAACAAAATCAAATTTAAAAATAACAAAATTAAAAATTTTGAAAAACCCGCGACGGATGTACGGTGAAAAATGTTACTGCAGCGCCCCCTGGTGAGTTATCATCGTAACACCCAGCTAAGATTCGTCCTGACTAAACTACAAATCTATTGCCGAAAACCGCATCTAAATCGGTCAGGCCGTTTTGAAGATATTGATGTGCACACACAAACAAACAAACAAACAAACAACCTCTCACCCTAAACGCATATACCTTCTCCGTTCCGTCGTGGGTAAAAATGGAGACATGAGAAGTACTTTAGGAAATATTTCCAAAATAGAAACCGGTTCCGAGCCCTGCTCCTGTCATCTGTCAAATCTTACGTGTTCTGCATCGCGCTATCAAAGTTTTTTAAATCAGTTGCATATATGTAACTTCCCAACGACTCTCATTAGTCATTGGTCCCTGAGAGATCTCTCTATTGTCGTTTCTTCCTGTGTCTCCTATCTATTGTATATATGTATATAACTTGTAGATACTCTCTATCCGGTATATATTAATTCAACCTGGTTTTTTTTTTTGAACCTGATTGTGGCGTTATAGGCCGGGCCCAATAAAGCGATAGGAGTGCGCGGTTGGAGAGTACCCTGGGTAAAATCCAGGGGAAAACCTCCGGCACGACCACGCGTGTGGTTTGGAACACTGGAATACTCTAAAAGTTTGCGCTCCAGTGAGATTGGTTGAGTGGTTTCAACCGAATCTGAGGTGTGAGTGGAATCGAGCTACTGGGAGTTTTGTCAACCTTGTATATTACCCTTTATAGGAGCCCAATATTACTTGTGTACAATATCATCTCAAACATCACATCAGCACGACAATTTTCAAGGAAAAACTGTTTTCTTTCGCATTAATTCTTCTACCTACACACAATAGAAGCAAAAACTAGTGTTTAGCTATTTTAGTATACAAAGGTCGAAATGTTAATGGTAGTCATGACAAATATAAACTAAAGACAAGTAGGTTGTCGTGTTTTTTAAGGTTTCATATTTCATAAAAATGTGTATATAATATATATAATATGTATGTAGATACCCTTTCCTGTATATATCTATTTTTGTATATTATCCTATATAGGAACACATTACTTATACACTTTGGTGACCTCTGATAATGGACGCAGGCGCAACTCTGAAGATCCTGACGCCGCCCCGCAGCAAGCCCGACCTCTGAGCACTCGCTCGCCACGGTGACTCTGAGCACTCGCTTGCCACGGTGACTCTAGCACTCGCTCGCCACGCTGCCTCTGAGCACTCGCTCGCCACGGTGACTCTGAGCACTCGCTCGCCACGCTGCCTCTGAGCACTCGCTCGCCACGCTGCCTCTGAGCACTCGCTCGCCACGGTGACTCTGAGCACTCGCTCGCCACGGTGACTCTGAGCACTCGCTCGCCACGGTGACTCTGAGCACTCGCTCGCCACGGTGACTCTGAGCACTCGCTTGCCACGATGACTCTAGCACTCGCTCGCCACGCTGCCTCTTAGCACTCGCTCGCCACGGTGACTCTGAGCACCCGCTCGCCACGGTGACTCTGAGCACTCGCTCGCCACGGTGACTCTGAGCACTCGCTCGTCACGGTGGCTCTGAGCACTCGCTCGCCACGCTAACTCTGAGCACTCTTCCTACATCATCGCTGACTCCTTCGTCTCAAAGGGGGGGCTGATGTGGCGTCACTCATGTCATCTGTCAAATCTGACGTGTTCTGCATCGTACTATCAAAGTTTCTTAAATCAGTTGCATGTATAACTTCCCAACAACTCTTATTTTACTTCGGTCCGTGAGAGATCTCTCTATTCTCGTTTTTTCCTGTGTTTCTTATATATGTATATGATGTATATAATTTGTAGATACTCCGTTTCCTGTACATATACAACTCTGTATGTACATTATCCTGCTAGGAACACACTCCTATCTACAGTACCAACCGAGCGGTATTGATTTTTTGTAAAGAGATTTGAATATTAGTAATATACCGTATTCATTATCGTCACTGAGGATAATTATTTCATAGATTTTATTATGTTCATATTGACGTGTTATAGATATAGCTCAAACGCTTAGAGACCTTATACATCTCTAACAAATCTCGATTGCTATTAGTTTCTTAGTTTTATTTTTGATATGTAACACTACATTTAATTAATGATACTTTGATTATTATTTTTATTTGATGTACCTAGATAGATTTAACTTGTAAAAGTGCCCTTGAGGCCTATTTGTAGAATAAATGTTTTGATTTTGATTTTGATTTTGTCATCACCTTACTTTCAAACTGGAGGTAGCGGGTTCAAAACACGGACCGTATAACATTCTCAAAAAAAAATTTAACAGTGGCTTCTCGGTGAAATCTCGAGAGAAAACCGGTCTACTTCCAATTCCAACAAGGTCTAGTTTTCCATACGGGTTGGAAGATCATATCGCCCTAGCCTTCGTCAAACTAGTGCCTGCGGTAAACTTTAGAATATATACGAGGGGCGTTCAAAATATTCTCGGTATTGGAATGAAAACAAACAAGTATGAACAGTTTGATATTTTTTATTTTTCAATATACTCCCCCCCTATGTTAATACACTTAAAAGATCGATCAATTATTTTTTTTAATCCTTCATAAAAATATTTTTTATCCTTGGTATAAAAGTGCTCCTCTACTGCCGCCTTCAACGCCTCATCGTCAAAAAATCGATTTCCACGCAGATCCTTTTTGAGATTGGGGAACAAAAAGAAGTCGCTGGGGGCTTAGTCCGGACTATACGGTGGATGAGTTATAGTTCCGAACCCACATTCAGCAATAGCTGCCTTGGCAATATGAGCAGTATGGACAGGGGCGTTGTCATGCAGAAGCAGAATACCTTTAGACAACTTTCCTCGCCTTTTTTCTTTTATTGCGTCCCTTAATTGATGTAGAATATTCGCGTAGTACTGTCCCGTGATATTTACACCTTTTTCTTTATAATCGATCAACAATACTCCTTCACAATCCCAAAATATTGTTGCCATGACCTTGCCAGCGGAAGGGACGACCTTGAACTTCTTGGGATGAGCTGAACCCTTAATGTGCCACTGCATGGACTCCTGTTTACTCTCTGGGTCATAATGATGAACCCAGGTTTCATCTCCAGTAACTATCTTTTGCAGCACCTCATCAGGATTTTCACCACACAGGTCAATAAAATCGGAACAGCAAGCTGCACGCACATCTTTTTGAAGTCGAGTCAGCATTCGCGGAACCCATCTTGCACTGACCTTTGACATATTAAGATGGTCATGGATAATGTCATGTACGGTACCAATAGAAAGATTGGTTACTTGAGCTATTGATTTTATCTTCACTCGACCATCTTCCAATATAAGGTTTTCCACCTGATCAATATTTTCTTGTGAAGTAGCTATTACAGGCCGGCCAGGTGTAGGGTCATCTTCAATACTCTCCCTGCCACGTTTGAATTCGCTTGACCACTTTTGAATTGTAGATAAAGAAGGAGCAGACTCACGGTAAACACAATCCATTTCCTCTTTTATGGTTTTTTGGTTTTTACCCTGTTTCGTCAAGAATTTTATTACAGAACGATGTTCTAATTTCGTTAACATTGTTAATTCACTCATTGTGTTCGTGTTTGTTCAGAAATTGCAGAAAAACAAAAGAACATCTCGGTTTGAATTATACTTTTTTTTAATGTCAAAGAATGAACCTTACCAGCCAGTAACAAAACAAATTCAAAAAGAGGTTATAAGATATCAATACCGAGAATATTTTGAACGCCCCTCGTACAACCGCTTTGCCTGAGACCTGTATTTTTTGTTTCAGTTTTTCCAAATGTTGTACGCCCTACTCGGATTGACATGTGACTGTTTGACATTAAGACACTCCTCCAACAAGAAATACAAGCTGCCACGTGTCTTGAGTGATACAAGAGACACGCTATATTCAGCTATCATATGGCCTATGTCTTTTGTAAGTTAATAAAAAACTTTCCTCGATTGTGTATGGGTTACCTAAACTACGCCCCCTGTGAAAGAGACACGGTTTTTATGTTTTCCATGCACTAAAATACAAGACTAGGTACACTATTTGGAAAGCACTTATTGTTGATGAAATTGAATTAATGGATAATCCGGAGGCAAAATTACAATCCCTATACTATAATAAATAATAAATAAAATATGTATATATTAGAGGACAATCTTACACAAATCAGACTAGCCCCACAGAAAGCTCAAGAAGGCTTGTGTTATGGGTACTAGGCGACGATATATTTAATAGATATAAATACTTAAACACATAGAAAACATCCAAGACTCAGAAACAAATATTCATGCTCATCACACAAATATTTGCCCTGACCGGTATTCGAACCCAGGACCATCAGCTTCACAGGCAGGTGCACTACCCACTAGGCTAAGCCGGTCGTTGCAACACAAGTATTCCTTCAACAAGCTATTTTACCATTCCGAGAATTCAAATCCAATCACATTTTTATAGAAATTCGGTAAAAAAAATTCAACCTTAACCTTTTAATGTTTCAGCAAATTGCAAGCCTATTCTGGCCGTTGTACCTCTACGACACCCGCCTAGTGTACCCAGTCTTCATTGACAGAGTACTGACACGTCTGTCAAACCACATTATTCACAGCGCTATCATACCTATAGCGGTGTGGGAGATGCTGACGCGGCCGCAAGTGAAGCCCGAGCGCCAGGCGAGGCTCGTAAGCTTGCTGGGATTGTATATTCTTTCTTATTGGGCTGTGTAAGTATTTTAGTATATATCCATAGGGTAAACGAGACTTTATTGGGATTAGACCGGTTTCCTACTGATGTTTTTTAGGGTTCCGTACCCAAAGGGTAAAACGAGACCCTATTACTAAGACTCCGCTGTTCGTCTCTCACCAGGCTGAACTGTGATAGTTCGATTGAAATTTTCACAGATGATGTATTTCTGTTGCCGCTGTAACAACAAATACTAAAAAAACAGAATAAAATAAATATAAAAGGGCGCTCCCATACACCAACATGATTTTTTTGCCGTTTTTATAGATAATGGTACGGAACCCTTCGTGCGCGAGACCGACTCGCACTTGGCCGGTTTTTTCATCGTAAGGCTACTGAAATGAATTCCAAATCAAGTCCATATGCTTATTAAAATCCTTTCAATGTAAAGTCCCCCAGATTCTTCTTCAGTAACTTTTTTTTCTTTCTTTCAGCTTGTTCTACACATATATCAAAGAAGATTATTGGCTATATCCTATCTTTGCGTACATATATGGGACTATATATTTCCCACTACTTATGTGTTACATTCACATACTTCTAGTCATAAATTATAAAACGCAGTGGATTGTAATAGCTATACTGTATCCGGCAAAAAAGGCAAAAATTTGTAAATAAATCAAATAAATGTTTTATGATTTCATTGGATTAATAGTTGTATTTTGATTTGACCACACCGAAATGAGATATCAAATCGTGTTTATTCGTAAATTAGAAAGAGGATCCTATAGAAGGAGGATTAGCGAATACCCAAAAGGGACGAAGGTATGATAAGCCGGGCCCAATAAAGCAATAGGAGTGCGCGGTTGGAGAGAAAATCCAGGGGAAAACCTCCGATATGACCACGCGTGTGGTTTGGAACACTGGAATACTCTAAGAGTTTGCGTTCCAGTGAGATTGGTTGAGCTGAGCGGTTTCAACCGAATCTGAAGTGAGTGGAATCGAGCTACTGGGAGTTTTGTCGCTGGTTCACTAAACATAGCCTAGCTGAGAAGCCGGGTGCCGCGGAGTGGGAGAGAGTATTTCGTCTCCAAAAACGTGCGGTACGTGCTACAGCGCGCGTCGCTCAAACAGTATCCGCGAAACCACTATTTAAGGCCTTAGGTATTCTAACACTACCTTCACTTCTAATATTGCAACTGGTTGTTATAACGCGAGACGTAGTGGAATCAACTCCCGCTAGGAACGAAGTTCCACGTAGGTACATAACCCGCAGTACGCACGCTGGAAAACTTCACACCGCACAAACTCGCCAAGTCAGGAAAACTTGCTCACGTCATGCGTCGCAAAGTTTACAATCATCTCCCAAACCAAATAGTTGCCGTGAGCGGCACTGCGTCGTTATTTAAGACGAAACTGAAAAAATGGCTTATCGAGCAGGCGTTTTATGAATGATCATAAAACACCTGCTCGATACTACTTAGGCCGGGTTTTATGAAGATCCGTTAGACCAAATGTCAGATCAAATTTCAGTAACTCCGTACATTTTTTGACATAAGAAACCAACATAAGACCTACGGATCTTTATAAAACCGAGCCTTAACCTACTAAAGTAAATCTGAGTGGTAAACTACAAAAAATAATCTAAAAAAAGAACTAGGAAAAAATAACAGGTATTTACAACGTGTAGTTCCACAAGAAAACATGTCGAAACTCTGTACGTATTACATGGTAACACCAAATACGAGATACGGAAAGAAATCCCCTAGATATTAAATTATAAGGAGTTATTTTGTATTACGCGAGGATAAAGACTATGTATTTTTATAATAATATATTTACAATACCATAGCTACCTACATTATATTTAATGTATGATATATTAAGATGAATTGACATGTAATTCGATATTACCAATAAATATGATTATGATTATGAAGAGTTGAGCAAAAAACTCAGCTGGGCCCGACCT
The DNA here is from genome assembly GCA_963556455.1 of Epiblema foenella. NCBI lineage: Eukaryota > Metazoa > Arthropoda > Insecta > Lepidoptera > Tortricidae > Epiblema > Epiblema foenella. The sequence goes on along the minus strand of OY747120.1, from coordinate 9,097,953 downwards.
GGGTCGGACTGACTCTACCCGGTGTGCGGCGGTACCGGGACGAATAGGGTCTATGTATGTCAGTGTTGTCGCGATCGCGCGGTGGACGTCCCCGCCGGCGGGAATGCCTAAGCGAATACTTGACGTGCTTGAGCCTAGCCGCACTTTCTGCAGCACTGCCGGCCGATCGCGTTGTCTGTGCAAGATGCGACGCTGCGAACGTGCTTCCCAGCGCTGCAGGTGTCTGACACCTCGGCACAATGCTGAGACAGCAATCGATTCACTGCCGCGGAGACGCCGTTTATAATTATATGTCCAATGTACTGAGTGTATTCTGTTTGTAACGGTGTGTCTTTCTTTCTTTCTTACATTACATTTAAATCGATGTGCGCATCCCACAACAGACTTCGCCCTTTCGCCCAAGGAACCAGACAACAGAATTTTTAACAATATGATGGAGTTTTGCAATTATGTCGCTCCTGAATAATGTCCGCACGCCTGCATGAGTCTGAATCAGTGTTGCCAGCTGGTTACATTTCTTACATTTTTTGTAACTTTTGACCAGCTCGCGTAACATGTAAGTAACTTCTGTTGTAAAGGATTTTTTTGTAACTTTTGAGGATAATGAGACTGTATTTAAAAAGAAAGATAATTGTATCTAACCGGGTTCAAGCGATACAATTTGTAGGCTTCCATACAGAAAAGGTGACAAAATAACCTACATAGTACGACTCTGTCTGTCCGTCTCTTGCAACTTTGTATGACATTTGAGACACCGCCCATCAGTTCTGCGTAATTCTGTCGCCGAACTCGCCGAATTGTAGCTGTATATAGCGACACGTTTCTTAGAATCGAATGTTTTGATAAGTAATTATGAAAAATATATAAAATGTAACTTTTGCATTAAAAATTTAACTTTTCAAGAAAAGAAATGTAACTTTCGTCCCAACGGCCCTGGCAACACTGGACTGAATGCACTGGACGTGTTTTATTTTCAACATCTTTTATATTACCATGTATTCTGAGCAAATATTGTTATTGAATCTATAACAATGTCATTCGCCATGAGTGGCTAAGAAAGTTTTAGAAGTAAGTAGCTAAGTGATGTGTGTATTAATAAAATTATCTAATGATTCAGTGCTGATATTGATAACGCATCGATACGTAATAATTTTATACGGGTGATTCTTCGGGCCAAGATTTATTTCAATGAATGCTTAAATTTTGAAGTTTGTTTTTCTGAGATAGCTTATATTAGTATTTAACTGGGATATTTATCAGTTTTTGTATAACTAATTCTAATTATTTACAAACAAATAATCCCATCATTCTTACTACTCTGTCGTGTCCGTTCTCCAACCATTAAATTTTTGAAATTGTGTTTGTTTAACTGTTTTAAGCACTACCTTTCTGTAGTATTAACGGTAAGTTTCCAGTATGTTCATAATATTAAACATCAGCATTTTTCAAAACATTCTTTATGCCTCTGCTCTTTATTCCTTTGGAACCCTATTAACGGACACTGGAATTATAAAATAAACAGTTTCCATATACATATTTTTTAATTTCAATGACATTGTCTTTTTACTGTCAAAAACACGAAGCAATTAATTAGTGACTCATATTTTTTGATCATGCATTAATAATTCGATACGTATACGATTATTACTACTTTATATAGTATATAGTTTACTTTTATCTTAGCTTAGAATTTGTATTGTGCTTTCATTTAATAAAATTTTATATATTTACTTGATAAAAACTATAATAAGTGCAAAAATGATTCCAAGAATAATTAAGTACATTTTTTATTTTTACTTTTTATAAAGCCATAATAATTATGAAGAATGTGACATATTTTTGTTAATTTTTCATATCTATTTTGATTCCTCTGTTGTCAATTTCTTATTCCTCTAAGCTAATAAAGTTAATTATTTCCTGAACGAATTCGTAAAAATGAGTACTAGAACAATATTTATGTTTTCGAACAAAGGTACTTTTATGGGAGTATGCATCTATTTGCCAAATAAGTAAAAAATACGACATAGGAATAAGAAAAAAATCGCGACCTCGAAGAATCACCCATATAGATTAATGTTGAAATTGATTACACATGAAACGAATTAAAATCGTTAACACTCAGTTGCTATTAGTGTGCATCGATAATTGAAAGATCTCTTATAATTTGCATAAATATTTTATTGTTATATATCTATATTTACTTATTGAGTTCGCAATTATTCTATAAGACTTTGAAACAATTTACAAGAAAATCTATATTGGTATCAATTGCTACGCCATTTCTGTCTATATATATATTTTTAATCTCATTCAGATTTCGGTGGAAATCGAATGCTACTTTAAAATTAAATTAACTTCGATTGTAATTTACATTGACTTCTTAGCGTATTCCCAGTATTGTTGTTCAATTCTCATTTCGGTGGAAATTCATTCCTATTTATAATAACTAACATTATTCATATATGTTAACATTGTGGCGACATAGAAAGGGGTTATTCCGCTATAGAAGATGGTTATGGCGTTATAGAAAATGGCTGTGGCGATATACAAGATGGATTCACTTGATATTGCACTTGTCAACTTATAAAGATGCTGTACTTATGACCTCACTGTGGTTTGGCTGTCTGGTAAGTTTTGTTGAGGCTTTGTGTGTTTTAGAGGCATCGTATTTGTTTATGGGTCATACGCGGATTTAGGTTCGCGTCTTTCCTATGGACATACCAAAAGTTAAGGGCTACAAAGCTTAATTTTGTATTGGACCAGTAACCCGCACAAACAGTGTCTCCGATTCTATAAATCCCTGTAATAAAAACATAGCTAACATGCACGTAAGCCGTTAACTATTGACCACAGGAGGGACGACTTTTGTTTTTTCAACTAAGTGTGACCCTTATTTATTATCTAGGATCACCAACAGTGGCAACAACAGTTGCCACTATACACATAAAAGTACATGATTTAGATTTAATTGCGCCACCAATTACAGGTGAACATACCTATAATAATACAGTTTATTGATGTTACCAATACTTTCGTAATAATTCTGAGAAAGTTTTATTTAATACCTGTACAGAAATTGACAAACAATTACAATTATATATATATACAACTATTAATCTAAACCTAAACAACTTATAAATACCTATAAATAAACTTAAATACATAAACATAAAATGAGCGTATAAAAACTAAAATAATAATAATAATTTGAGTTCAAACATTTTAAATTTGTAAGATTTCTTAATTGTCTAACTTAATCCAGCTGTTAAAAATTATTTAAAAAACATTGATGTCAAAGGCATATTATAGGTTTGAGGACTATCTAACAGACAGAAATGCATGGCCCAAACCAAATACCTAAAGAGTGTATATAATATTTTCATTGTATCTAGTTGACACAGTTCTTGCAGGAAAGCATATCAAACGATATAATTTAATGTCTAGGGGAATTTTTCTCGTATCTCGTATTTGGTGTTACCATGTAATACGTACAGAGTTTCGACATGTTTTCTTGTGGAACTGTGGAAATACCTGTTATTTTTTTCTAGTTCTTTTTTTAAATTATTTTTTGTTGTTTACGAAGATTTATTTTAGTAGGTTAAGGCTCGGTTTTATAAAGATCCGTTAGACCTTATGTCGGTTTCTTATGTCAAAAAATGTACGGAGTTACTGAAATTTGATCTGACATTTGGTCTAACGGATCTTCATAAAACCCGTCCTAAAGTAATATCATTGGAACAAGCATATTTTTGGTGAAAATGACTGACTGTCGAGTTTTTTTTTCTGTAAGTTTCTTTCGGCGTTTCTTCTCGGCAGTGGTCTTTTGAGAAATGCCAGTAGTTTTTGACTTGTAAAAGTGCCATTGCGGCTACTTGCAAAATAAAGTTCAGTGGGCGCCCTCGCTAATTCGTGCGGCAGAGAGGGAGATATTGGAACTTCGTTCGTTTTCAGTTCGCAGTAGCCCCTCAGGTGTTCCATTTATTTAGAAATTAGTAGGAATGAAATGGGGTGGAAATTTGTTCACTAGAGTTCATCCCCTATAGGGATGGTGTAAAGAATTAATAATTAGTATAGGACATACACACTGTAAAAAGTTTTTACAGTGTGTATGTCCTATACTAATTATTAATTCGTTACATCATCCCTATAGGTTAAGTAAAAGTTTAGACATTTAATCTACTGGTTTTTACTAAAAACCAGTAGATTAAATGTCTAAACTTTTACAACACACAATAAAAGCAGAAAACCGGCCAAGTGCGGACTCACGCACGAAGGGTTCCGTACCAGTAAATAAACGGTTCACTAATGTTTCGGCGAAAATTATTTAGCAAATTTTTAACTCGCAAACTTTGTATCCCAACTCAACGTTTAGCAACGATATCATTTCCCAACTAATGATTTGATAAATTATTGTTAGGCAAAATATTACCTGGGATTTGTTCAAGATGTCATTTTGTATTCGTCAAATGTATTGATTGGCATACCATACTTTTAGCAACATACATACTTTTAGCACTGATATCATTTCCCAACTAAGTAATTATTTGATAAACAATAGGTACCTAGTTCGATAGAATAGATGGTTCAAGTTGCAGTATGATTGTATTTTATTTAAGTGGGTAGGGTGATGCATTTGCACTTATATTCAAAATACCGAAAGCTTAATCATTAGACGACCGACCGATTTGACGACCGGTTTAGCCTAGTGGGTAGTGCACCTGCCTGTGAAGCTGACGGTCCTGGGTTCGAATCCCGGTCAGGGCAAATATTTGTGTGATGAGCATGAATATTTGTTTCTGAGTCTTGGATGTTTTCAATGTATTTAAGTATTTATATCTATTAAATATATCGTCGTCTAGTACCCATAACACAAGCCTTCTTGAGCTTACTGTGGGGCTATTTCGATTTGTGTAAGATTGTCCTCTAATATTTATTTATTATTTATTTATTATTATTAGGTATTTAGATCTTAGTAGTAAATTGCCCAATTGTCATTTGTTGTAATTGTTAATAACAAGTTTTTCCGCTCTTTAGTAAAAAAAATAACCTCGAAGACGGAAGCGGGAGCAAAGCTCCCGCTTCCGTCTTCTAACCTATCCGCGATCCGAGTCGGTTTTGCCACTAAGTCCCTGTTCAAAGCACAATAGGTAGGTAATCCGATGTCCTGAGGTATTTTTGATTTTAAAGAAAAGTTATTCTTATAAAACACGCTTATTTGATTGTATTATAAAAATGTTGCCTAATAAGAATAGTGCGAAGTAAAGTAATGCCAACAGTTGATTTGCCAAATGAAACTTCTGCAAAAAAGTTGGGTGCGAAGTGAAATTTGGCGAAACCTATTTCGCCGAAAAGTCATTATACCAAGCAAATCATTTGCTTCATAATTTTTTGCCACATAAAAGTTTGTTGAAGTGAAATTTGGCATTATAGAAATGTTGCCAAGTAAGAAAAGTGCGAAGTAAAGTTATGCCAACGGTTGGTTTGCCAAATGAAACTTCTGCGAAAAGTTGGTTGCGAAGTGAAATTTGGCGAAACGTTTTTCGCCGAAAAGGCAGTATACCAAATAAATAAATAAATATTAGAGGACAATCTTACACAAATCGAACTAGCCCCACAGTAAGCTCAAGAAGGCTTGTGTTATGGGTACTAGACGACGATATATTCCACCAGATACCAGATAGATACCAGTATCTACAAAAACGGCAAAACAATCACGGTTTCTGTATGGGAGCCTCCTTAAATATTTCATTAATCTGTTTTTTAGTATTTGTTGTTATAGCGACAACAGAAATAGATCATCTGTGAAAATTTCAACTGTGTAACTATCACGGTTCATGAGATATAGCCTTGTGACAGAGGGACAGACAGACAGACAGACGGACGGATGGACAGCGAGTCTTACAAATACAAATACAAATAGTTTAATTACAGATAATAAACATGCTCTGATAGATTAATGCTGGCCCCCACACTAGGCATGGCCTGTCCCGTGGGGGAGAGCTTACGATTTGTTAAACTATGTCTATTTAGCGGCTACATCGGAAAACGGTTACAATTTAAAAAGAAAACTACTTATATAAAATTATTGAATTACCATTAAGACTAAAAGGTGAATAGTTATACATTAAACTAAACTGAAACAATAAAAACAAAATCCCCAGCAAGATAGTGATAACAATAGTAATAATAGTAGTAATAGTCTTAGTAATAGGGTCACGTTTTACCGGGTACGGAAGCATAAAAATGGCTCTGTCTACTATTTAAAATTTACATAATATAACGTATACTCCCGTCGTCTACCGGTCCCGGGGATACCCGGGCTCATTACAAAAGAATTATTATATTGTTTACTTTTTCACCGGGAGACGACAGCTTCAGTTTCTTGGTATTATCAATACTTTTATCACGATTTGAGTTTAAAACATTTAAGAAACGCATCAAAAAGACATACGGATAGTTTCGTACTTACTAAACCATATATATTATATATTAGTATTTTTGAGTTTTTTGACATTGTAAGTATTTAGATAAATAGGTAGGTAATTTCGTATTTTAACCATTATTATATTGTTATCAATGCCTACATTAGTAATAGTATGACGATCCTCTTGGGTGAAACTTGAAATGTTATTTTTATTTAATTTATGTTTGTTTTTCTTTTGTTTTAATTGTTTTATTATGTGTTATTATTCTATTCAATGTATTGACGACCACAATAGGGATTCCTTTAAATTGATTTAAATGTAATTTATAATGAAGTCTTGTATTGTGTAATAAATGAAATCTAAATCTAAATCTATATTGAATAGGTTATTTTTAGGATTCCGCAGCCAAAATGGCAAAAATCCTTATAGTTTTGTCATGTCTGTCCGTCCGTATGTCACAGCCGATTTACTCGAAGACTATAAGCAATACAATTATGAAATTTGGTAGCTAGGTCTATTATATAAACCACTATATAAAAATGATGTGAAATTTAATAAAAGTGTTAAAGTAAGGGGGGGAGGGAAGGGGGGCACCCCATACATGTAGTCAATGGATGAAAAAAATAATTTCAAAGAACATAGACGTGTGGGGTATCCATGGATAGGTCTTTAAAAATGTTATGGAGGTTTTTAAAAAACTTTTTCATTTAAATCAACCGTGAGGTATTGCTAGCTGTCAGTCAGTCGAGTTATAAAAAGTGTGTCCCCCCTCCTCTAATTTCCAAACTATGAAAAAGTGTTCCCATCTCCAATTTCCAAACTATGAACATTAAATTCTGAAAAAAATTGAGGTAGTATATATTAATAAATACTTTGAACGATTTTTGGTTTCAGCAGGATAGGTTTTACGGTTTTTGAATTTTCGCTGAAAAACTATCTTGCCCAAACAGAAGGTGGTATGTGCCATGAGTTCCCTATGAACATACGACCTTTTTAGATTCAATGTGTCATACATGTTAATAGTGGATTTAAATGTGGACTAGTAGGTGTTGGTACGGAACCCTTCATTGTGATCATCCGATACGCACTTGGCCGGTTTTCATTTTTATTATTTGTAACATAGTAATTACATATACATGCTTTTCCTTGTCAACAGTTCCTAATTGCGGTATTCTGGTCTATATTCTTATATGACATAAGCCTCATATTTCTGGATTACATCGTCAATGAACTTTCACCCGATTTGTATGTTCTGGATTGGTCATTCGGAGAAAATTAACATAAGGTATGTATGATGAATAAATCAAGTTACAGTCAAATATATCTGTACTCTTTAGGGTGCTCAAAAATATCTGAACGTGCACTTTAACGCCTTGACAATAGAGCCGTGTTCAGATATTTGTGAGCACCTTGTTCGCTCCGATATACCTGATGGCGACTGTACAAAAGATGTGGGTATATAAACAATAAAAAATACACATGAGATTACTTTCATATTCCCGTGAGGTATATAGGTACCTCAATTAAGTCGTAAATTGTAAAGTCGTCGTTTCCTGGCGAAAAAAAAAAACAATAAACATTCTTGTGTTATGATCACTGGGATCCCAGGGATCGGTAGACGAGGGGTTAAGTAAGCCTTACCCTATCTAGTAACGTCTACACAAAATGACACAAATATAAAATTAAAATGAAATGAAATGTAAATAATTTATACCAGAATAAGTCCACAGCATCATAGAATTATAATATAAAAATTGAAAATGATATTGAAATGAATTAAATTAAATTGAGTCAAGAATATAGATCAGATAAAATAGAATCAAATAAAATTACAATAAGTTAATATAAGTAATATAAAATTTCAAGCTCACGTGGTCATTTACATTAGAATTGCGATTTGAAACGGGATATTTACCATGTACATTTGTATTTGTGAGTTCTCGATATTTCGGCACTGTTGCAAGCGCCATTATCAAGGATTAACTGACGTGCTGCGAGTTTTAGTTGTGGTCTACCAAAGAATATAATACTCACTAAAGGAGGTCACAAGTCGCAACTAGCGCCAGCGGACAACCACTAAAACAGTGACAGATTAGATTACGCGATTTCGTGAAATGAGAATGGAGGCATTAGCGTCATATTATTATGACAATATTAAAATTACTGATTAAAACTAGACACACGAGCAAATGAAATGTCTGCGTTGTAGTCACAAAACGAGACAGAGAATAGCAATCAATCAATCATGCAAATGGTGCATAGAAAGCAGTTCGATTTGTTACGCGGTCCGATTTGAGCCACAAGATCCGCCAGAGGCCTGAATAATCCGCAATCGGACCAAAAGATCCAGATGGCAACACTTGAGCTGTGTCCGTCTCCACCACCACCGACGCGGACGCCTCAAGGTGACCACGACCGCTTTGCCAAGAGCGAGAGAAGAACGTACATGGCTGGGTCAAGGGTCAGATACAGCGCGGCGGTACTCCTGGACACGGCGCGGATAGTCAGGAGGTTCCTCTCTCTGTCGCCTGACACCACCGGTAGCTTAGGTTAGGCCCCGCCTCGCTGCTAGCGGCACACCAGGTTAGGTTTTTATAATGATTTTATGTTTTGTAAGTGTATTTTTATATTTTACTTTTTATAAAGATATTGTTGACGACCGGTTTAGCCTAGTGGGTAGTGCACCTGCCTGTGAAGCTGACGGTCCTGGGTTCGAATCCCGGTCAGGGCAAATATTTGTGTGATGAGCATGAATATTTGTTTCCGAGTCTTGGATGTTTTCTATGTATTTAAGTATTTATATCTATTAAATATATCGTCGTCTAGTACCCATAACACAAGCCTTCTTGAGCTTACTGTGGGGCTAGTTCGATTTGTGTAAGATTGACCTCTAATATTTATTTATTTATTTATTGTAAAAACCTAGCCTAAGAACCAAAATAAATAAAGGATAATAATAGTAATAAGACGGTTATTCAATGATTGTATACATTTACAGGTAACCAAGACAGGTACAATAAATCAAAGTATACAAAAACAATTGAAAGGGTAGGTGGCTCAGCTTGTGTCTGTACCAAGAGACCACTAATGACTCTCATATATGACATCCCTGAGGGTCTTCTACGAACTTCGAAATCCTAACTTCGTATCGTGCCGTCCCTGTCACTCGTTTAATATACATTATATGTGATAATCCATATTGAAAGGGACCTTATGGCGGTCGGCACTTACGCCTTTATTGCCGCTGTTCCAATACAATAGTGAATAGGTGCAACGTAAGCGCCTGCCGCCATAAGGTCCCTTTCGATGTGGATTATCACATATGAGTGAAAAGGACGGCAAGATACGAAGTTCGGATTTCGAAGTTCGGAGTAGGCCTTCTGGAGTGGCCGGCGTCCATAGGCAGACCCTACGCTTGTATGCCACCGACGCCTGCGGTATTAAAAACAACCGGCCAAGTGCGAGTCAGACTCGCGCGCTAAGGGTTTCGTACCATTATCTATAAAAACGGCAAAAAAATCACGTCATTTGTATGGGAGCCCCCTTAAATATTCCATTTTAAATTCCATTCAGATCATTAAATATTTTTCTAATCCATAAAAGTTTTTATACATTACAGGAATTTTTTGATGATGCGTCCCATAAATGATAAATTTTCTTTTGTTCCTTTTTCTTTTTTATTCTCTCCTTTTTCTTTTTTTTTTTGAAATAAACAGTGAAGTAAGTAAGAAAGACTGCTTAAGTAGTCTAAGTTAGTCTAGATATAAGGCTATTGCTGTGCCCTTACGGGGTTCATTATATATATTTGTAATGTGTGCAATAAAATATTTGAGTTTGAGTTTGAATAATATTTGTTGTTATAGCGCCAACAGAAATACATCATCTGTGAAAATTTCAACTGTCTAACTATCACGGTTTATGAGATACAGCCTGGTAACGGACAGCCAGGCGGACGGACAGCGAAGTCTTAATAATAGGGTCCCGTTTTACCTTTTGGGTACGGAACCCTAAAAACGATTTGTCTATCAATATATTCAAAATACACATTTTTAAACGACATACACATACTTATATCGTGCAAAATCCGTGAACACTGCCCGATAATTAAAAATACCCAATTTATAATAAACCTAATACACTCGATATAAAGTCGTAAATCATTTAATATATGTTACTTGTGATTCCACAACCACAAGTGACCACTCTCAACCTATAATATACCTGATACACTAGCTGTAAAGTCCAAAATCGTATATAATTTGTAACTTGTGCTGGTTAAGTGATACAACCAATATTAGTTGAGCTACCGCGTCTCTCTTTGCGTAGGTTTAAATAGTTACTGAAGGGAGCGGCTATAAGGAAGGCGAAAGGTCTTTTCAAAATGGTTTCTAGTTCCGTTATGTTACCCAGTGATAACTGGTTCTTGACGTAGAACGGACGTTTTAGATTAATTATTGTGTTTTAAAGAAAAGTAACTATATAACTAACGACACGGTAAGCAAATATCTGTTTTATTTTTAATTATTATCAAGCAATGTTCCGATATGGTATTGATACTATTGATAAGGTGTTTTAACATAGTTTTTTTATGTCAGGGCACAGGTATAGTATTAACTAGGTAATTTCACATAATTTATATCGATTTTTCTTCTTAAGTGAGTTGTAAATTGTAAAATGCTTTATGTAATTTCTGATGACGAAACGATTCCCGGCGAAGTACTTAGATTTTCTTTCGTGCAACTTCAACGTTATGCACTGCGCTCACTGCTCAATAACACAGGCCTATGGTGCTCTCATGATAACTTATCACAGTACTGATGCACATGATATATTTATAGCACAAAAAAAATGTGTCCGAATATTAGTTAACATTTCACAAACATCCACTTGCAAACCACATTTCATAAGACTCCAGATCTTGACTCTACCATCTCTATATATCCTAGAAATATCCACATTTGTTAGAAACAATCTAACAAATATGCCGGACGGGATGTCCCTCGTCCCGTGGAAGGTAGGTAAGGCGCTAGTCTGGGATGCTACCTGTGTTGACACTTTGGCGCCTTCTCACCTCCACGGGACGAACAATCACCCAGAAGCGGCGGCCGAAGCAGCGGAAAAGCTCAAAAGGCACAAATATAGGAGTCTCGGCACTGGTTACACTTTTATCCCGTTCGGTGTCGAGACCCTTGGCCCGTGGGGTGCCAGTGCCCGTCAGCTAGTTAAAGACCTCTCTAAAAGGCTGGTGGATTCCACGGGGATTATAGAGCTGGCAGCTTCCTCGCTCAACGCATCAGCATAGCGATTCAGCGAGGAAATGCTGCCAGCATCTTAGGGACTATGCCTAGGGGACCAAATTTTTTAAATATATTTTAGTTTTAGTTTAATTTAGTTTTAATTTTTAGTCATATATTCTCATGTTATATTTATTTTAATTACTCATTTTAAGAAACAATCTTCATTTATTTAAATTCAACACAAGCGCTCGTCGGAGAGACAGGCTTGTCGCTCCGGAGCCAATATTAGACATACAAAAAAGGTCCATACTACAGATCGATCCAAATTTACAACAAATTACCAGCATATATAAGAAATTTACAAAACAATTACTGTTTCACCAACAAGCTAAAAACCTATCTCATAAAAAAAGCCTACTACTCTATCACAGAGTTTCTACAAGATGATTACGTAATGTAGTTAAGTCACATGTTAAATGTCAAGTTATCATCATCATGTAGTTTCACATTTGTATAGCTTATGTTATTAATATTTTTCAAATATTCTCTAGTTTAGACAAACTCAAATATTCTCTAGCTTAGTTCTTAAGTAACATTGCTATACCCTACCAGGGTCCATGTGATTCCATTTATTATATTTTAACAGCGCTGTAAATAACATGGTTTGCAATAAACATTATTATTATTATTACTTCTGTTAGGAGATGACACTCCAACATATGCTCCAGAAACAGCAGGTTTTAGACATTGAAATATAAACGGGTCTAACCTCACGTCACGGGTCACGTCAGTGGTGGTTCTCATGATTAAGGGCGAGGGGGGGGTCGGGTAGGGGATGGGGGCATGTATCCCTATCCGCGTTAGTGCCGATTTTGGCACAACAGATCTTTCTGAGCATTTATAAAAAAAAATAACCTCGAAGATTAAGACGGGAGCTTCGCTTCGCTTCAACTCCCGTCTTAATCTTCTAACCTATTCGCATTAGAGTCGTGCCCTAACAGGTATTTCAGGGCTTTATTGTGCGTATTTAGCATGAAAAAAAGCATGTATACAGCTTTACACATAATATAATATAAAAAAACATAAAAATATAATATTGTAATAATGAGACGCAAAAACTGGACCATAGTTGGGAAGGTTGGACCCTAGTTGGGAATTTTGGACCACAGTTGAGTAGTTTGGACCATAGTTGGGTGGATTGGACCACAGTTGGGTGGATTGGACCACAGTTGGGTGGATTGGACCACAGTTGGATGGATTGGACCATAGTTGGGAAGTTTGGACCATACTTGGGAAGTTTGGACCATACTTGGGAAGTTTGGACCATAGTTGGGTGGATTGGACCACAGTTGGGAAGTTTGGAACATAATTGGGTAGTTTGGACCAATAGTTGGGTGAATTGGACCGCAGTTGTGTAGTTTGGACCATATTTGGGTGGATTAGACCATAGTTGGGTAGTTTGGACCATATTTGGGTGGATTGAATCATAGTTGAGTAATTTGGACTATATTTGTGTGGATTGGACCACAGTTGTGTAGTTCGGACCGTAGTTGGGTAGTTTGGACGATATTTGGGTGGATTGGACTATAGTTGGGTAGTTTTACGGCACATATAGTGGTGTGTAGATATACTATAACTTTTTTATGTATTAAAATTGATTTTATACGTTTTTAGTCACTTAAACATTTATTGATTTACAGGCGGTAATAATAGTTAAATAATAATAACTTAAATAACATTACAAGTAACTTAAATCTAAAACAGGCCCTGACTTATGACATAGTATTTCAGAACTAAGTGATTAATTTTAAATTATATACATAATTTTAATTCACATACATTTTTGACATGTAAAATGACATTTTACCAATAAAATTTCTGATTCTGATTCTGATTCTGGGGCATTGTACCGAGGATGCTGGCGGCATTTCCTCGCTGAATCGCAATGCTAATACGTTGTGCGAGGAAGTCGCCAGCTCTTCGGTCACCAGTTACGTCAATCAAACGCTTCGCGATTTCACTAAATAAATTGTGCGCGCTGGGACCCCATGGATCAAGAGTTTCGACACCGTAACCCTTACTTATAACAATTCAAGTATGTACTTTATTCCTTTCAGCATAATGTCTAAACTCGGCTACCTCCGCATGTTCGGCTATGTCGTGACATTAACCATGCACATAGGGAACCTAGTCTATGTAGGTCTGAACCTAAAAGAAGATGTGCTGGAGGACAAAAGAGTCAGAATGTTCGCTGATACGAGAAGGAGGTTCTTCACTAGTTGGACTTTCGTGAGTATTTTTTACTTTATATGTGATAATCCACATCGAAAGGGACCTTATGGCGGCAGGCGCTTACGTTACACCTATTCACTATTGTATTGGAACAGCGGCAATAAAGGCCTAAGTGCCGGCCGCCATAAGGTCCCTTTCGATGTGGATTATCACATATACTCGGCAACGGCTAGTATTTAAAAGCATATTAAAAAAGCTTCAGAGCGCGAGGCCCAGCGTGGTATTCGAGGTTAAGCATAAGTCAGTTCTTGGATGGGTGACCACTTTGAGTGGTTAAGCCACGTTAGAGGCCTTCGGGCGGCTTGAGAACATCTATCAGTCAAGTTGCCCACTCACTTGACAAGCCTAGGTTTCCCCTCGGCTTGGAAGGTCAGATGACAGTCGCTTCCATAAAAACTAGTGCCTACACCAAATGTTGGGATTAGGTAGCGACCCCGGGCATCCTTCAGGATGCAACTGTACTGCGATAACGATAGGAGGATGACGATGATTAAAAAAGCTTCAGACCACACAAAATGGAGTACATAGTCCGCCTATTATTTTTATTGCGTCGTCACATATCCTATATCACTCGGGATGACGTAAGAGTTCCAGCGATACCTCACACATCTAAATCGGTTAAGTGGTTGAGAAGTTCTGGGCGAACAAACAATCTCACATACATACATACATGATCCCTGAAAGCATTACACTTCTTTTTTTGGGCAGTCGTATAAAAAAGATCTAACAACCTAAACCTGCTGATTTGCACGCTAAAATACTAATTGCACATCCTCGGTTTCGATGTGCAATTAGTCTTTTATAGCTGTGCATTGTGCAAATCAGTATTTTAAAGGTTGTCTGGAAGAAATCGGTCTTTATCCACACCGCCTATTGTTTACCTCTACTCTGTCTAATTTACTGTACTGTGTTCTTTTTTTGAGTTTTCCAAATAAAAAGTATTTGGGTCATACTTAGTTGAAAAAACAAAATTCGTCCCTCTTGTGGTCAATAGTTAACGGCTTATGTACATGTTAGCTATGTATTTATTACAGGGATTTATAGAAACGGAGACACTGTTTATGCGGGTTACTGGTCCAATCCAAAATTAAGCTTTGTAGCCCTTAACTTTTGGTATGTCCACAGAAAAGACGCGAACCTAAATCCGTGTATGACCCATTTATATCGTATTGTATTTGTTTGATGCTCAATCACATTTTTTTATAATCGATTAAATATAGAACGGGGAACGCAACCAGTTATGGGTACCCTCCCCCAGAGTTCCGATCTGGGGGATCTAATTTAGCTACGTTTTATTATAAAACTAGCGACCCGCCCCGGCTTCGCACGGGTGCAATGCTGATGCATTGTATTATACATATAAACCTTCCCCTTGAGTCACTCTATCTATTAAAAAATCCGCATCAAAATGGGACATAGGGACAGAGAAGGCGACTTTATTTTATACAATGTAGTGATTACTTGTAGTTGATGAATAAATGGATCATTCTTAATAAACTAATTTATAAAACAATATATTTTTTTATTTAATTAATTATATTCATATTAAGTCAGTGGCATATTAACTTGGAGAGAGCAGGAGTTACCATTGCCTAACGTCGCGATTTTCATAGCCTCTAGATAAAAAAAATAAACACACTTGTCAAACACTATTGATGTCATTAACTTTAGAGCTAAATAAAGAAAACAATAGGGAAAAAAAAACATGTACTTATCATGATAATATTTACGAGGGAGGGAACTACCTACCATGTACTGAATACTTCATATAAAATGAGGGGTTAGCGTGAACCGAAAACGAACGAAGTTCGAATATCTCCCTCTCTGTCGCACGAATCAGCAAGTGCGAGAGAGAGGGAGATATTCGAACTTCGTTTTCGGTGCCTTTACCATGAGTTTGCATGACCGTACTCGCTAGCGACTGCGTAAACGATTTAGTATGCCGATTCTTAGTTCTATTGTATAACCGCCAGAGGCGCTGTACTTTTGCCCATATAATTTTTTACGCAGTCTCTAGCGAGTACGGTCATGCAAACTCATGGTAAAGGCACGGTTCGCAGTAGCCCCACAGGATAGAACTTCACTTCAGGTAAGTTCGTTTAATCCTGTAACTATGTTTTAGTTCCTACATATGTCATACGCCGTGGTTGGCCTGAGCTGCGAGATTCTGCTTCTTAGGAACAACGCGGTAAAGAACTATAGACTCCCTAGACACTTAAAAGGGCTTAGAGATACTATGTTCGCCGCCTTATTATGGCCGGCTACTTTGGTAAGTAAATAACTGTAAGTTTCTGTCAAAAAATTCATTTTTGGTACAAGCTGCTATTGCCGATAGTACTTTTTTCCAACAGTCATCAACCACTCGTTCGCAAAATTTTGTCTCTATTTTGTCAAAAGTCAAAATCATTTATTTGTAAACATAGGTATAAGGCTGGTAAAAATAAACTTAAATTAGGTATCACTATGTTTTGCCATTTAGGCATACAAATATTTTATATCAGGATGGAGTATGCATAGAGTATTGTTTAAAAATAGCAATTAATGGGTATAAAGAATGCGTCGCGATACACCTACAATTCAAAATCCGTAAAGTATTCCTTCAGTGAATAGTACGCTTTTCCGACTAAAAGTGTATACAGGCTTTTTTTGAAATCTACTAAATCTTGTATTTTTATAGATTCTTCGGTAATTTAATTCTGTAACTTAATACAGCGTGTATGCAACTATTTTTTATGAAGACATGAACTTTTTTTTGAACCTGACTGTGGCTTTATAGGGCGGGCCCAATAACGCGATAGGAGTGCGCGGTTGGAGACTAGCCTGGGGACAATCCAGGGGAAAACCTCCGGCACGACCATGCGTGTGGTTTGGAACATTGGTATACTCTAAGAGTTTGCGCTCCAGTGAAATTGGTTGAGCGGCTTCAACCGAATCTGCGGTGTGAGTGGAATCAAGTTACTGGGAGTTTTGTCGCAAAAAGTAAATTGTCATAGTCACTGACTATCACTTAGGTATTTTGATCTTCCTTGCTAATAATGACCACTGAGGGTACTCTCCGAAATTTGAAATCTGAACTTCGTATCGTGCTGCTCCTTTTACTCATATAGTATATAGCACGAGAGTGAAAGTGAAAAATTTAAGAGTCCCTTTGCTTCATTGTTTACCCAATTTATAATCTTAAAAAAAGGTATATCTAATCTAAAATTTTAATTAGTAGCATCATATCCATAATCCGTTTATTGCAATATCAACACTTGTCTCATTTTGAATTCAAAACATTTTTAAATTCGTATCGCTTAACTCTTTTCTTTGTCCACAGCTCGTGTTCACAGTATTCTGGCCTTTATTCCTATACGACCGAAGCCTCATTTTCCCGGACTTCCTAGACAAGATCCTAACCCCGGTGTCCAATCACATCATGCATACGGCCATAGTTCCTGTGGCGGTTTGGGAAGTTCTGTTTCAACCGAGATACGAACCAAAATCCCATATGAGGAACATTACGTATCTCGTCACTTATATGTTGGTGTATTTAGGAATGTAAGTATGACTTGTTTGTATCTACCACGATGTCAAACGAGAGTATCCAACCACATACTAACAAGAAAACAACATGTTTTACGAAACGAGGCTTTATCACTACATAGTATAAAACAAAGTCGCTTTCTCTGTCCCTATATCCCTATGTATGCTTAAATCTTTAAAACTACGCAACGGATTTTGATGCGGTTTTTTTTAACAGATAGAGTGATTGAAGAGGAAGGTTTATATGTATAATAACAATTAACATCCATTAAATAGTGCACCCGTGCGAAGCCGGGGCGGGTCGCTAGTTAAGAGTATATTTATAACTTAGCCAAAAGTGGCACTTTATGTAGGTACATATAATGGGGAAATTTGGATTATTCGCACTAGTGTTTTTTATTTTTCCAGATATGAAACTGTGTTCATTACTCTATTTATTCTTTTTTTTTATTGTACACCAAGTTTTATCAAAATCAGTTTCTTCCGTTTTTGCGTGATTGAGTAACAAACATCTAAACTTTCGCATTTATATTAGTATTAGTGGGATAATGTATATAAATCGTATATTAGAAAACTTAAAGCATTATATATCTAATAAAATAAACTCTCCAAAACAATTTTTATGAAATAATTAAGGATATGTTATTAAATGTTGAATTATTTCTCTATGTCGCTTGAAATAAATGATATTTTTATACTTTTCATTCAAATTAGTCTTTTTAGCAGATAACAATGGCCTTTCGCAAATGTATTAATATGGTTTTATTTTATACCTATACTAGCGACCCGCCCCGGGTTTACACGGGTGCAATGCTGATGCATGTATTATACATATAAACCTTCCCCTTGAGTCAATCTATCTATTAAAAAAAACCGCATCAAAATCCGTTGCGTAGTTTTAAAGATTTAAGCATACATAGGGATATAGATAAGATAAGACTTTTATATACTGCATGACATTTACTGTTATTATAAATGCTACGCCCTACCAGGGCCCATGTGAGACTATTTTGTTGTTATTTAAGATCTGTAAAATACCATGGTTGCAATAAAGATTATTATTATTATTATTATAGGAATATAGGGACAGAGAAAGCGACTTTGTTTTATATTTATTGCGTGCCAAAATACTAAAAAAACTTTTTTTTTCCAGATTCATCAAAACCTACGTTGATAAGGGTATCTGGTTATACCCCATATTCAACAAACTATACGGAACAATCTACTTTCCCTTGATCTTTTTGATCATTTTTGTACTTTTACTGGTATTCTATCGCATACAGTGGGCCCTGTCTTACTTAGTGTGGGGAAAAGAGAAGCATAAAGAGAAGAAAGAAAAAACGAAAAAAATACGCTAATTTTTTTAAGCATTTTTTAGTATGATTAACTTTAATAAAAAAAAGTAAAACCGGAGGGTTTGCTAGATATTTTTTGGGATTGGCCCGAAAAGCTACTGTTAAAAAACAAATGATGTTTCGTTCGTAGATACATTTTTACCCACGACGGAACGGAGAAGGTATATGCGTTTAGGGTGAGAGGTTGTTTGTTTGTTTGTGTGTGCACATCAATATCTTCAAAACGGCTTGACCGATTTAGAAGCGGTTTTCGGCAATAGATTTGTGGTTTAGTCGGGACGAATTTTAGCTGGGTGTTACGATGATAACTCACCAGGGGGCGCTGCAGTAAACATTTTACACCGTACATCCGTCGTGGGTTTTTCAAAATTTTTAATTTTGTTTTTAACCCAGTGAGCAGAAGAAGTGCGACATTCACGTTGGTATCTGTTTTTCAAGATAATCGAAACTACCTTATTAAATTAGTATGTAATTATTTAAATTTAGTATTTAATTCAGTCATTTAATGGGGTAAAATGGATGGAGAACGCTTATTATTTTTTTTAATAAATATTTTTTACTAAATACTTTTTCTCACTTTTCCAACAATGCCCGAACCTTGCGTATGGAGCGTGCCACACTGCAGCGGTCTGCGGTAGCGGCCGCGGTGGCGGCCTATTGTGTACTATGACAATCCTAACATTCATTCAGACACACGCGGCCTTGATTGTCATAGTGACAACTGGCTGCCACCGCAGGCTTCTGCAGTAAGTGACTGGCTTGAACCATTTAATTTTTTATTTATATTCGACATTTGTTATATAGAAATGGTAATTTAATTGTTATAAATCAGTATAAAAACGTTACTGTAATCACACTTCTAGGATAAATGTCAAACAACAATGGCATCACTGTTACATTCATATTTTTTTTAATACAGGTGCAACAGGACCAGCCATACGATTTTTCAGTGTTTTTTTATTTATTTTAAAATTATATTTAATTTGTTAGTGTCCAGATTAATGATTAAGACCCTTAAGGCGTAGAAATATTTTTCATAAATATAACATAACATTAATATAGAACTAATAAAAATAAATTAAATTAAGACCTAACCTAGGTAAGGCTACGTTAGGTCTCCCAAGTCTGATCCCTGCGGAACGGTGCCCATAAGGCTGGCTGCATTCCCCCGTTGAATGGCGATGCCTATTTTTTGTCCTTTGATTTGTTAGTACAATTAATTTTTTTTGGCAGATGATAACATTACTGATAGATGATAAATTAAGTAAAGTCCCCTCTTGCATGTGGTTGTGGAATGTTGACGGGTGATTCTCATTCCAAAATTTAACATTTTCTTAATTTGTCCTTACCGGGCCCGGATTGTTAACGACTCGTGAGTGATTATTTCTGACTTTAACTATTTTAACAGTGAGGGATCCAGGCCCCCGTGTGGTTGCCGGGTAAGAATTGCGCCACCCCATCTCTTCCCGTGGGTTTCGTAGGAGGCGAATAAGGGAAAATCGGAGGGTGGGCAGCAGCATCCTTCGATCATTACCACCATCAAACTGCGGTCGCCAACCCGCTTGCCAAGCGTGGCGACTATGGCAAATCCCCCCCTTTTTGGGGGAGGCCTATGTTCAGCAGTGGACGTCTATCGGCTGAAATGATGATGATGATGATGATGATGAGGGATCCAGGTATAGAGTAAACTGGAGTCAACAATAAGTTTAAATCGCACTCTGATTTCCTTAACTTAACGTTTGGACCGGTAAGGATTAGCTTTAACGATGAGAATCCCGGAATAGCCATGTTTTTCGTTTGTCTATTCGAACAGCAGGCGAATCACGTAACTTTATGTAATAACGGTATATAGATTTTACTGACAATTTTGAAGTATAAATGTATGAGCTGCCGAGTAATCACGTAACTTTTTTACTACCGTTAGGTAGATTTTAATGTAAATTTTAATTGTCACCTCATACATTTATACTTCACGTGATTCGCCTGCTGACAATTAAAATTCGACATTAAAATCTACCCAACGGTAGTACAAAAGTTACCTGATTACCCCGCTGGTCACGATTACATACAAGATGGAACTTAAGTTTTTACCTATGATTTGTATGAATATATTCATACATTTTGTTTTGTGGCAGGTAATATAAGGCTGTAAATAAAACTCCTTATTGCAAGTGATTCGAGAATAATAAAAACAATTTAACATTTATTCACTATTGGTTCTCAAACTCCATTTTTCTACTTTTAGGTACAATTGTTTGTATTGAGTTATAAATCAACAAAGCTTTGATCAAAACTGACAGAAAACTGATATTTGATAGAAAATTTCACACGAAATAGTCAATACGGTTTTCTGTCAATTTGAAAATGCAAAATATGTTTTTTTTATATTCAGATTTTTACATAGATATATGTTCTTTTATATTTGTTTCTCTTTTCATATGTTCAGGTAATGTGTAAAAATACTTAATACTCCGTTAACAAATCAATATTTTGTTAATATAAATAATCTTTTAGAAAACAAGGTACAAAACTTTATTACAGCGATACCCGTCTCGCCGAAGTTATCTTTAAGTATAAAATAGAAAATCTCTTTTAAAAAAATCGACATCAAAACTAAAAAAAAACAAATACGATACACACACTCAATCAACCTGATATTCCCTTTACCACTCATTTTATGCCAATACTCTAAAACTATCCATGTGTCCAAATCTATATATAGTTTTAGTGAAAATTTAGCAAAACATAGTATAAAAGTTTTAGAAATATCTACTAAAAACTACCCAGCAATTAAAACGTTTACCCTATATCTATCACTATCGCACTAACACCCCTCCTATATGTGCGAAAGAGAGAAGTTATCCATCTTGCTTCACTCTTCAAGTTGCACCAATTGCAAAACTAGTAAAAAAAAAAGAATGGACACGTCAATGGACGTCTCGGAAAAGTTAAATAGAAATAACGGGAAAAAGTGGCAAAGTACATTATTTCCTTTTTAGCCTTAATTTCATTTTCGTCCAAGATTATTTTAGAAAATCACACTCACATGTTCTATTTTACATATCCATCTTTAATTATTTTGTCTTACGAGCATAAAATAAAAAATATTAAAAAAACCGCAAGCGTAAATGAAACAACTTCTTCATCAAAAGAGTCTTGTATAACAAAGCTTATATTATAAAGGGTAATTTTATAAACGGTCGACAACGCGTACTTGACTCCTTTGGAGTTGCGGGCGTCTATAGGCTGCGGTAGCCACTTACCATCAGGTGTACCGTAAGCTTGTTTGCCACCGGCGTTGTATAAAAAAATGTATACACATTATCAAAAGGCCTTATAAGTTTTAATATGGCTCGATTTCAAATTATGACAAAAGTATTTATAATACCAATAAAGTCATTAAAGGATACGATAACTTTATAAAAGTTTTAGATAGTGATATAGCCATTTTTTTGATTTTATTATGCGTAGTAGAATTTAAGCGGAAAAAAGTCGTTTTTAGTCTGAAAATGGTCATTTTGGAGTGATGTTTTTTCAAACATCACTCCAAAATGACCATTTTCAGACTTATATATTTCTTAATGAAAAATCGAAAAAATACATTTAAATTTTATGACATTAGGTCGCAATAATCCTGTTCTAGATAGAACAAAGTGTTCTAGAGAGAAGAAAGAAGAAAATGTTAAGATACGTGTAAATTAAAACAGAAAATTACCTAAATTGATGATGGTTTTTTTAACTCATAAGAGCTCTTAACAATACTAATATTAAATATTTAGAATGAAGGAAAAATTGAAAAATTTAGGCAACGAGCAGGATTCGAACCTGCGACCTCCCGGCACTCGCCTCCCTTGAGGCGTTTGTATAAAAAATATTAAATATATATGGCAACCGAATTCAACCGATTCTACATAAGTACCAAATAAATGTATGATAATAGAATAATTCTTTAATTTTTTATTTCACGTCGGTGGCAAACAAACGTGTGACCCGCCCTGATGGTAAGCGGCCACCGCAGCCTATGGACGCTTGCAACTCCAGGGGTGTCACATGCGCGTTGTCGAATAATTATAAATTTAAATGAAGAATTCCTTAAATTTAATACACTACGAAGACAGAAAATATTCCCAAATAAATACAGTCCCCTTCCATTTTAGTCAAAATCATTAAGTTATAATTCCACAGTAAATTTATAACGTATCTTTGGACGAAAAAGAAATGGTCGAGCGTAATACGCTTAAAAATTAATAAAGTACATTTTTTTTTATACCAAACGTCCTTTATATTTTTTTACGTGATACAGATTTCGTGTTTAGGCATGCGCTAATTTTTCAGCCAATACTTTCAGTCTTAGTGTTCTAAAAACGTTATTTTTTTATATTAATCGACTTTTAAAATTAAGTAATGTCTACCCCGCGACCTAAAACATGACACCAACAGACTATGTGCGCCTAATACAATATTCGCCTAAATTAATTGTGTTATATCATGAAATAGTACTTGAAACATGGAAATATAATATATTTATTTAATGCAAAGCTTCAACAGTGATATTATTGTTTGATGTACCATTATAATCGAAATAAAAAATATATATCCACTAATTATATATGTATTATAAAATAAAACTTTGAACCACCCGTATATTTTATTATTATATTATGTTCTCACTATTTATTTATAATTAACCTTATTATAGCTTAGTCGGAGAAAACTATATACGTGATATATGTCAAAAAAAGGAACGTAACGTAAAATAAAACAAAAAAAATTATAGACAATAACAGATTGCTTTATTTAACAAAAAATATATAATATATAGAAAGGAAAAACAATGTATTTCACATGATCTTGGAGACTCCGTCTGTGTGGAACAATTGTTTTATTAATAGAATGTAAAATTAAAAATAACCCATCGAACCTTATAATATTTAATATAAAATACATAATATACGATTAATAGCTATTTACAAAATACGAGTTAAGATTTATACTTTTTTTAACATTAATATAAACCAGTCTATAGTAAAGGCTATTCGACAAAACTTAGCGTAAGTGTTAGAAAATTGATGATTATTAATACGTCTAATTGATTTAGCAGGCAATTGTTAAAAAAATACGTACAGTGGTAAAAAAAAAGTAAAAAATAAAATATAAAAATTTACGTATTACGTTAAAAAATGTACTTTTGACATGCGATTGTACTTAAATGATATTTATGCGTTTATTATTTTAAATTATTATGCAGTCAATCAAATCAGACATGGCACCAAAGCGAAGCAAAGTGCAAAAAAATGAGATCAAATTTATTTCTACGAAAAAATTGCCTGCTAATTATACAAAAAAATAATTTTGTCCGTACAAATTGTTTTGTTTTTTTATTAATAAATGTTCGACTGTAATTTTGTTCAATGCACCGCGTAATAATACGTTACAATCCAAACTTATTATTATTTTAAATTACATTATTATTCTTGAATTATTACAACACCTTATTTATACCTCTTGTTATTAGACACTGTCAAAAATATAAATAAATTCTTCAATAAAAGTCAAGTGTGAATACAGTTCCCATTTAACGATAAAATCGTAAATAAAATGTTCTATGATCACGTTCAGTCATTATTCTATTTATATATTTAGCAGTGTCCATTATATACGGTACGTTAGGTACACGAAAGTCTCAATAAGCGAACGTAAACTTACAAAAAGGGGCAGTATCATGTATACCTACTTTACAAAATAACCGACATTCTACATCGAAGACAAAACATCAATAATAATAATCATTTGAAATAAATAACAAGTTACAATTCTCTTTAAAAAAAACTGTTAAAATAAAAGACCTACTCATAAGGGATCCATTAAAAAAAACTGTTGTGTGATCTACATCTTGCTACACCGTTATAACTCCTTTATTTATTTCTTAATAAAAACGCTATTACTATTATTATATTTTTATAATAATAATTATTATTTCTTCATCCAAGTTAGATACAGTTTATGATAATTAAATTACGACACGCCATTATATAAATACACAATAAAACATATAATGGAACGTATTATTATGTACTTTTATACAGGCAACGAAGCCAGTGTTCGTATCTACATATAATTTGCTATGTATAACATAAACATAACAAATAAAAAATACAAATTCCGGTACAACGCAAAACTAAAGATACCTACATGTCCCTAGATTAAATTTGAGAATTAAATAAACATTTTAAATATTAATATTGTACGTACGTACCTATACGTAAATATCATTATAACAGTCTCAAAGTACATACATACAATTATAAATAGGTTAACAAATAACGTTTAGGTATCTTTAGTCAAGCGAAAGTCAAAATTAGCTGTCATTAGACAGAACCATCGCAGGCAAAGGGGCAGAGATCCGCACGCAACTGACGTCCGTGTACACTTACGAATGTACGTTCATACCACTTATCTCACGGTACACGGTACCATTTATACTCTCCCGGTACACTTACGAGTGTACACATTTATACGTAGGCTTTTACAATGTGTACACGATTGTACGGTTCTACACGTGGTAATCAAGCACGCTGTCTAGAGAGAAGAGTTCCTTGTAGAGTGCGGGAAATACGTGGTGCGGGTGGGCAGCTTTGAAGCGACATAGGGCTTCCAAGTGCATTAGCGACAGTTCTCTGTAAAGGAAAATACTACATTACTAAAAACTCTATAATTAATATTTTTCGGTTACGGGAACTTTCGAGCCATCTACGATCCGGGGCGGTCCTTTATGTTAAGTTAATTTGACGAAGCATGTTGCGGATTTCATTTTTGGATTAATAAATAAATAAAATAAATAAATAAATAAAATAAATAAATAAAATAAATAAATAAATAAAATAAATAAATAAAATAAATAAATAAAATAAATAAATAATATAAATAAATAAAATAAATAAACAAAATAAATAAATAAAATAAATAAATAAAATAAATAAATAAAATAAATAAATAAATAAAATAAATAAATAAATATTAGAGGACAATCTTACACAAATCGAACTAGCCCCACAGTAAGCTCAAGAAGGCTTGTGTTATGGGTACTAGACGACGATATATTTAACTTAAATACATAGAAAACATCCAAGACTCAGAAACAAATATTCATGCTCATCACACAAATATTTGCCCTGACCGGGATTCGAACCCAGGACCGTCAGCTTCACAGGCAGGTGCACTATGTACAAATATTTCAAATACAATGTATATTGTTTATTGAATAAATGAACTATGAACTATGAACTATGAACTACCCATTAGGCTAAACCGGTCGTCAATAGTACATTAGTTGGTTAATTAATAAATTTATATAACATTTTATTAGTACAAAATTACAAATAACTAACACTTTCAATTTGGTTTATATTAAAAGAATGTTATATATTTTTCTACTCGTCGACTTCAATTTTTGAATTAAGTAAGATATCGTAGCAGGGATCGGATACCGGTATTTTCTTCATAGAAAAATACCGGTATTATTACGGTCACCGGTTCATTATTTCGTTTTTAATGGGACAATCTAATAATACGACGTTGGTAACAACGTTTAGGCAACTAAATACATGATTCAGCCCTACGTAAACAGCAAAAATAATCCAAAATATTGGGCTAATTCAGGGTTTTTTAAAAATACCGGTATCGGTTCCTGTATCGTAGACGAAACTAAAATCACATACATTTCTCTATTGGTTCCCTTCAAGTGAACTCTTATGAAATAGACCAATCACGTGTCGCCTTTTACTGTACTCTTATGAAATTGGCTAATCACGTGTCGCCGCGGCATAGAACAGAAGACATCAACGAGCGTTCGACCCATGTGCCTAAACTTAATTTTCGCAAGACTAATCCGTTTAATTGTTTCGGTTTGTTTAATTAATTTCCGTTGACTCGTAGAAAAAATAGTGTATACAATAGTTATATAATTAGCTTTTTAAGTTTCGAACCTTACTTAGACCACTCGGCAAGCCTCGTGATGTAATCGCGGTTCTCGACTAAAAAAGCATAAATTATATAACAATTGCATAAACTACTATTTATTTACCCTGTATGAAGCCATGTTAAAAATGTAAGCTTATTATTCTACTGGGTCCTGTAACACAGCGATTCCTAGCTTAAGACCCAAAAAACTTGTATCTTGTGTAAATTTGTTTCTTTGGACAAATAAATATTTCTATTTTTAAAAAGGCCGAGAATTAAAGGACTGCCTGCCGAGTGCGTTACTAACACGAGGCAGACAATCCCTGTTTCGGAGGAAGGAAATCATTATACTGTACATAGTACATATCTACCATACAATGGGCCGATTTTTCAATACCTAGATAAAAATATATGTTAAATAAATGTTAGGTCTGTCTTTTTCTTTCATATGACATTAGAAAGTGACAGCGACAATTTTAGCTGACGGATAATTTTATCTGGCGATTGAAAAATCGACCCTATGTATAGTAATCTCAAAAGATGCGAGGGAAATGAAAATAATAATAACTTAACATATTAGTTAAAATCACAGTAAATAATGCAGGAAATGTAACTCATCCTTGGTATTTTAAATTAGGAAAAGTAACTGAAACCATTTTTTCAAATGTTCAATAGCCGGTTATGATTTTTTTTTATGTTATAGGGGGCAAACGAGCAGACGGATCGCCTGATGGTAAGCAATTACCGTCGCCCATAAACACCTGCAACACCAGAGGAGTCGCAAGTGCGTTGCCGGCCTTTCAGAAGGGAAATACAAATACAAATACAAAATATTTTATTTGTTAAACATAGGTATGTACATCGGTGTTTCAGTTTACGGATTGTATCACTATGTCTTGCCTGTTAAGGGAATACGCTTTTATCGGTTATAACCAGAGCTCGGAATAGGTAGTGCCTATTTACCTAAACTTCGCGGGAGGGCGTAACTAAGAGTGGTTACAAGCACCAAAAATAATTATTTATTTTTAATGATGCGGGATTTCCCGGGATTTACTGTATTATTCTAGAGGCTTAATGCATTTCGCTTTACTTATAAATCTTGTTATATTGCATATTATTTGTTTAATTACCTTGAAATAACAATCAGTAATTTTATTTTATTTTATTTGTATTAAGGATAACAGCCTTATTATATTACATATTTTTACATATATAAGTACATGTATACCATCATATTAGAAATAAATTAAAATACATCTGTACGATATCTTCTATGCCATATCATAGTTCTGTCTCATCACTAATCTATATACGTCCTACTGCCAGACACAGGTCCCCTCTCATGGAAGAAAGGAGTATAATTCTGTCTAAGTCAACTAAAAAGTATCAAAGTTCGGAATCCTTTTGATTCAATTTGATCCATATTATATTTTTAATGACTGATTGTTATTTCAAGGTAATTAAACAAATAATATGCAATATAACAAGATTTATAAGTAAAAAGAAATGTATTAAGCCTCTAGAATAATACAGTAATTCCCGGGAAACCCCACATTCAATAAAAAGAAGTAATTATTTTTGGTGCTTGTAACCACTCTTAGTTACGTCCTCCCGCGAAGTTTAGGTAAATAGGCACTACCTATTCCGAGCTCTGGTTATAACCGGTTTATTCGGTTACGGGTGAAACCGGTTTGCATTCCCTATTTGTGAGAGAGCATTAGAACCGTGTTTGTGATTCTGCTGGAGCTTCAAGCGAATGGTCAATTTGTGGTTACCTGAAAGTGGGTATCTTGGCCAGCAGCGTGTCCAGTACCGTGACGTCACCCTTGAGCGGCGCGTGATTCGTCTCGATCTCGTGTCTCATGGCGGCCATTGACATGTTGAAGAGGCACTGGATCTCTGGGTTGCCGCGGACGCCGTGACGCTCTGGAATAGTTTAAGGTATAATTTAATCTCTGATATTATCTAAGGTTAGACCAAGAAAAAGATAGACGGTTTTAAAAGTACCACTGCCGAGAATAAATAAATAAAATAACTATTTTGTGAACATTCTTACATTTTTTTTTATTTTATTTATTGCTCATTTAAAAAAAAAAGACTTAACCTAATATAAGGCTTCGCCAAACTGCGGTACAGTTTGTTGGCAAATAAATTAAAAACACTCGTTCCTTAACACCTACTTCGAAACATGTCGCCCGAAGTGACAATTAAGCGAGTTTTAACCGTTAAAAAATATAGGAAGGCTGTTTCAGGCTATTCACTATATTTTTGGGACCTCGAAGAGCCGCAACTAGGGCATGCAGTCCCGGTATTTCGGGATCCCGGGATTTTTATCCTGAGAATACGGGTGTAACAATTTGCCATTACATTGCAACTATCTGTGTTAAATATAAGTATAAAAATAATGTAGGACAGAAAATAATAACAAATAACATGATAATTATAAATACTCAACTGTCTTGTTATTGCTTATTTATAAATTTTACGAATACTTTAAGACTCATATGTTCCTATTACAATTTAATACAAAATTCGGTATTGGTCAGTTTCTATCATGGTGTTGAAATACCGTAAAAATCCATCCGAGATCCCGGTTTGCACGCCCAAGCCGAAATTAGCCCTTCAAAGATTCGGTTTACCGATCCCTGTCTTAGAGCCAATTTTTCAATCCCTAGATAAAATTCTTTCAAATAAATGTCAGCTGTTCTTTTCTTTCATATGACATTAGAAAGTGACAGCAATAAGTTTAGGGTATAATTTTATCTGGAGATTGAAAAATCACGCTTTAGGGTCAGTTGCACCAATATACGATCACAGGCCGGTCATCGTCAAATATGGCGCCGGCAGCTGTCATCCCATAGAAACTGGTCAAACTTTCCACACAATCAGATTTTAACGAACACCGCTTACGACACAGACGGTTTTGTGCAATTATTAATATATAAAAATGGCTAACGGCGAAGGCCTTCTATGACATAGATGAATATGTAAATTAAATTTGTTGCATGCTTTTGTAATTGTAATTTTTTTTGACATTTAAATTCACTATGTAATAATTTAAATAACGTACCTAATCTAATTGAAATTTTAATTTTTTATTTAATCGACATAATTATTGTAACAATCTTCTGACATGTAAAATTTTTGTATATTTTATGAATAAATAAGTATGAATATGATCCACGCATCGGGAGACCCCAGGGCTGGCAGGTACCTTTGCCAACGGATCGCCATTGCGATCCAAAGGGGTAATGCGGCTGGCGTCCTGGGGTCCATGCCGCGGGAGGGAGAGCTGGACGCTGTTTTCTTTTTATAATTATACTTTTTGTCTCTTTATTGTCACTGGACTCGTGCCTCAACTGGAAGTGCCATGTTGACCGTCTGTGCAATAGACTTAGTAGTGCTGTATTTGCCTTAAAAAAATTAAAGCCTAGTGTCTAATTAACTAACTAAAGTGTCTAATTCGTCATTAAGATCAGTGTATTTTTCCCATTTTCATTCGTTAATGTCTTATGGTACGGTTCTATGGGGGAATTCTACAGATGCTAAGCGAGTATTTATACTCCAAAAACGCGCACTTCGGTTATTGGTCGGAGTGAAACCAAGACACTCTTGCAAAGACCTTTTCAAACTCCATAATATAATGACGCACTACTCCCTTTACCTATTTGAGGTACTAATGTACGTGAGAAATAATATACAGATTTTCAAACGCGTGGAGGTAACGGGAAAAGTAATTCGATCCACAGGTAGACTCAGAACAGTGCCGCGTCGCATGGCACTTTCGGAAAAAAACCCACGCGTTATAGGACCAACGTATTACGAACATCTACCCACCAAATTAAAAAATGAAACATCTGACGAAGCATTTAAACGCCAACTTAGAATCTTTTTATTGGAAAATTCTTTTTATTCTGTAAATGACTTCATGGATATGAAATTTGTTTGACATTTAATTTTTAAATTATATTTTTGTTTGATTTTAATTTTAATGTATTGTGACTGATGATTATTTAAGTTTTCGACATTATATTATTGACGCGGATTTTTATTGTTACAAATGATGTGATTTTAGTAGTATGATCATTATTTAAATAATTTTGAGAATTGTTTTACAATTTAATGTTATTATTATTATTATCATTTTTGACATTTCATAATTTTTTTGACGATCATAATATAAAGTCGTATAAATTGACTTAGGATAATTTATATTGTATTGTTATATTATGAAATAAATAAATCTAAAATCTAAATCTAATCTAATCTATTATATTTATTTTTAATTTAGTTGTATTATGTTCTTTAATTGTATTTCATCAACCATGTAATTAAGTATTTGAATAATATAAATAAATATGAATATGTGCCTTAGTATATTTGTTTCTTACCTGGCCACAGCAGTACCAGGCTCTGGTAGAGCGCCAGTTCAGTCTCTGTTAGCTTCAGCCGAGCGATGGTCTTCGCTGCGTCGAAGATTCCCACCACCAGCGCCATGTCGCGCGGGTCGCTGTGAACCACACACTCATTACTACAATAACATTCCAAGCAGTGTTGCCAGGGCCGTTGGAACGAAAGTTACATTTCTTTTCTTGAAAAGCTACATTTTTAATGCAAAAGTTACATTTTATATCATCATCATATCAGCCGAAGGACGTCCACTACTGGACATAGGCGGGTCATTGTCAGATTTAGGTTCGCGTCTTTTCGGTGGACATATCAAAAGTTAAGGGCCACAAAGCTTAATTTTGGATTGGTCTAGTAACCCGCATAAACGGTGTTTCCGTAACTACCAATTCATGTAATAAAAACATAACTTATATGTAGATAAGCCGTTGACTATTGACCACCGGGTGGACAACTTTTGTTTTTACAACTGACAATGACCCAGGCCTCCCCCAAAGAGTACACTCTCCATGGGGGGTAAATGCCATAATCGCCACGCTTGGCATGCGGGTTGGCGATCGCAGTATCTCCACCGCATTCTAGGGATGCTGCTGCCCATCCCCCGGTGGTCTTGATCGTAGTTTTAGGACATTCCCCGGGTCCATTTTACACATTTTATATATTTTTCATAATTACTTATCAAAACGTTCATAATTACTTATCAAAACATTCAATTCTAAGAAACGAGTCGCCATATACATCTACAATTCGGCGAGTTCGGGTACAGAATTATGCCGAGATGATGGGCGGTGTCTCAAATGTCATACAAAATTGCAAGACACGGACAGACAGAGTCAGTCACCTTTTCTGTATGGAAGCCTATAAATTATGTCGCTTGATCCCGGTTAGAGACAATTACCTTTCTTTTTAAATACAGTCTCATTATCCTCAAAAGTTACAAAAAAATCCTTTACAACAGAAGTTACTTACATGTTACGCGAGCCGGTCAAAAGTTACGAAAAATGTAAGAAATGTAACCATCTGGCAACACTGATTCCAAGACACATTACTGAACTTACGGATTCTAAATTTAAGTCTGTCGTGAAACAAACACTTATTTCAAAAGCATATTATAACCTCTCGAGTCCCAAATTCCTATAGGAAGAACCAAATTGTACAATGGAATGTCAAGTCAAATATGAAAGGAATAGAGTTTCATTTGTTTTGTATCGTTTGAATTTAGAGCAAATTATGATATTCAAATCTATAATCCGTTTCATTTGGTTCAAATTCCATTGCTAGTCTTCTTGTATGCGGTCTCAGGAGGTTAAGATAAACGATTATATCATGGATAGGGATGTTTGGCAGTGATAGCGTCCCGCACAAGTAATCTAACACAGAAATATTTTGTACTTAATATTAAAAAATATGTATGTTTATATTGTAGCATTTGAATTCTGTAGTATTATGATACTGTTTTATATACATTGTATATTGTTTTGAAAAAATGACACCTCGCCGAGTTTCGTACGCCGGTTCTTCTCGAGGCAGAGGTTTATTTTATGAACCGGTGGCAGTTTTTTGACATTCATAAGTGCATGTAACATGCCGAAATTGAAGAATAAATGATTTCATTTCATTTCATTTCATTAAATAGATGTCCCAACACAGCCGGGAATACGCTAAACGATACATACGTATACATACATACATACATAAACTCACGCCTGTATTACCAAAAGGGGTAGGCATAGCACATGAAATTTAATCGCAGTGCCATTTATCATTGTATGTCGTCTGTCGATGCGTCGTCTACCGGTCCCTGGGATCCTAGGGCTCATTACAAAAGAATCATCATCATCATCATCATCATCCTAGCGTTATCCCGGTACAGTTGCATCCTAAAGGATGCCCGGGGTCCGCTACCTAATCCCAAGAGTTGGCGTAGGCACTAGTTTTTACGGAAGCGACTGCTACCTGACCTTCCAACCCGAGGGAAAATCAGACCTTATTGGAATTAGGCTCGTCAAGTGAGTGGGCAACTTGTTAGAAGTTCTCAAGCCGCCCGAAGGCCTCTAACTTGGCTTAACTATTGCTATCATAGACAGCAGCCAGGATCAACGGCTTCACGTGCCTTCCAAAGCACGGGAGCGCTTAGTCAATAACCACTCAAAGCGGTCACCCATCCAATAACTGACCTGGGCCGATGTTGCTTAACCTCTCATACCGCACGCGGTACGCGGGCGCCGCTGGGCCACTTGACAAGCCTAATTCCAATAAGGTCTGGTTTCCCCTCGGGCTGGAAGGTCAGATGGCAGTCGCTTCCGTAAAAACTAGTGCCTACGCCAAAATCATGGATTAGGTAGCGGACCCTGGGCATCCTTGAGTATTCAATGGTACCGGGATAACGCTTGGATGATGATGATGACAGTATATGATAATAAATGTTAATATTCCCAATTATTATGATATATGATGATAATTGATGATACAGTACTTACCGCGCGTGAACGCAGTCTCTTATCGGCAACACTACGTCGCCATAAAGCACGTTGTCTCTGTTCACGTCTATCAGCCGAGAGAGACGGACTATCGCCAGTTCGAACGAGCCTGAAAGAGAGTACGGATTATGAAAATTGCCGGGCAAATGTTAGCAATCCAATTATTGTCTCCTAGACGTAGTGTTACGACCAACCCTGTCGAAGGGACTCGTCTGAAAATCAGCGCAAGGCCTAAAGCCCTGCATATGCTGAGACGAGCACCCATTGCCCAACCTAATACAATAAATATGTAGTTTAAGTGTATATTTTAAGTTATGTCATAAGAGATCCGTTGTACTGTACACATTTTGTTTCTTTTTTGGCAATAAATCATTTTGAATTTGAATTTTGAATTTGAAAATGGCACTGAATGTACACTTTTTATATGAATGCCAAAAATTTTCAGGGCTCAATATTCTATGCGAGAGTCTTAGTTCCCGCAGTATTACTATCTACTCACTTGATGTTATATTATTTATAGTGTCCAACCGAAACATGTTTTTTTGCCGAAACCGAAACCAAAACCGAAGGTTCGGCGTTGGCTCTAGTTTCGGCCGAAACCGAAACTTTTGTAGATGTATGTATTAAAATCGTGTCAACCAAGTTCGAAAAGCAAAATAAATGATTATGTTTTTGTGGGATATAAAAATATAAAATACTAAGCTACAATAAGATGTACTGTTGGCGGAGTCGAGCTACGCCATTGCCGGCTGTGCCGATGTTAGCCGAACGCGATCCGGAAGCACAATGTTGATAGTTACGGCGCGGCCGAATGGTTCGGCAGTTTTTGGCCGAAACCGAACTTTCGGCCGATACACGATTTTTACGCCGAAACCGAAACCGAAACTTCGGTCGGACACTAATTATTTATTAACCTAATCATCTAATTTCTTTGATGAAATGATTTCTCTCGGCCGAGTTTTACTGAATTAGTCCGTTCAAGAAGCGACTTTATCTCTAAAAGAATAAGATTCAAAATCTAATAACAGTTTTATAAAATTTGAAGTGAATACTAACCAGATTTGAGCAGCAAGATCTGATCGTCTTGCGTTAATTTCATGAAGCCAGGAATGAGCTTCGCGAACTCAATGATGTTCTGAATCATCCCAGTTAATTTATCCGCACAGTCCAGCCACATCTCTTCGTACGACATCGAGCTGTAGCATAGTTGCCTGTAAAGAAAGGGTAATTAGTCGGTAATTAAATTTATTGGGAGTTAATATTCAACGGTATAGTTTCATGTAAATAACAATAGGTTAATTAGTAGGTAATTAAAATTTATTGGTAGGTAATTAAAATTAATAAACTACAACAACCTTAAAAATCAACGATGTTTTCTGTCCTATTTCTTAACCGCTTATTTACCAAGTGGAAATAGTAAAGAAAAGTTTGGGAGGTAATAATATCTACTTATATTCGTAGGTAATAATTGAGTTTTGGGGGAAATACGTTGAGGATCATAGTCATGTGCAAGAGAGAGATGTAGTATGGCAAGTTAGCGATGGATATAAGTTAGTACATAAATAGGTTAGAAAGAAGTAAGATGACGGATGAGAGATAGCTATAGGTATTAGGCATAGAAGAAATAGAGGTACCTACTCCACCAACTCCAAATAATTGATGAAATATTTCAATGGCAAATAATAAAATACAGAATAACTACGTAATTTTCTATGTAAATTAATAAAACAACGACTCCAATAAATCAAATATGATATTTAAACTATTAATTAGTATGACATACTGCTAATAATATGATGTATGTGGCTCTTCAAAACAAATAAGAAGTGTCATTGGGTATTTACTGGATGAACGCTACGAAACCTTTGCCTTGGATAGCCAACCACAAATGAATGGTAATGGTATGAAAGATATAATATTACGAAGTCAAGTCCTCTTGGTCCCAAATGGTGATGGACTGGAGATGGTGATGATGTGGCGATGCGCTGTAAAACCAGGCCAAAACCCCACAATCTAGCGAATACAATGATTATGACTAGTAAATTAACTATGAATAAATCAATTATGATTATTAATTATTGATAAGTATTTATTAATTGAAATAGTCATTACTAGGTATCAGAATACACACAAGTTAAGGAAGGAGGAACATGAGAATAATGTAACGTCGCAAGAGTATTTTAGGGTGGATCAACTATTCTTTGTTGCTCGTTGCCATGGTTACGTCCCCTGAGTCACTCTTTAAAACTGATTTTATAGGGTTTAAATTTACCAAACATGAGTTTTAGCGATGAGCATAAATCTATTTGGACGTGGACCATTTCTTGAGCATGCTTGAAGTCCTTATAATTGTCGTTTTTCTAAGAAACTCGGTTACTGTTGTCTCCCCGCTGATGGGACAGAATAACAACAAGAAAAAGTTGATTGACCCTTTAGTAACTGAACACAATATTAACGCTTTTTTATCGAGTTCTGTTTTTTTTCTAACCGTATAATATCAAGACACGAACTATACAGACAAATGAAATAAGAAAATACTCATAGTAAATATATTTACACTGCGTTTTACCTACTTGTATAACTATTCATGCATATTTGTATAAAATCAGGTTACTCTTTCGGCAAATGTAAAGATTTTTCATGAACGAAAATGATTGATGATTCTCGAAATAAGTGCAAAATGATTGAGATAAGATGTTCATAATGTCCCCCATTTAAGTGAGACAAGACATATTAAGTTTATGTTGTTATAATAGATTTAATGGTGCAACATTGTCCGGTTTATATTAAGAGGCCTTATAAGTTTTTGAATGTTTTGATTTAAAATTATGACAAAAGTATTGATAACACCAATAAAGTGATTAAAGGATACGATGATTTCATTAAAGTTTTATATAGTAACATAACCATTTTTTTATTTTGTGTATTAGAATTTAAGCGGAAAAACAGTTTTTAGCTTGAAAATGGTCGATTTGGAGTGATGCTTAAAACTATATTTCTTAATGAAAAATTCAACAAATACATTTAAAATTGCCCAGCAGGCGAATCAGGTAACTTTATGTACTACCGTTAGATAGATTTTAATGTCAGTTTTGAAGTATAAATGTATGAGCTGACAATTAAAATCTGCCCAACGGTAGTAAATAAGTTACGTGATTATCCCGCTTTTCTACATAGTGATACTGAGAAAATGTCAAGATAAGTGTCAATTGAAACAGGAAATCGTCTAATAGATGAGCGTTTTTTAACTGATAAGGACTCTTAAATTATTTATTAATTAGGAGATATATAATACAGAATTAATCGGAATGAGTGATTAAAGTCGCAGTTGTGGATTCAGAAATGTAGTTGCGAGCAGAGGGGCTCTCTGCCTCACTTATATGCAAACTTGCAAGTGTGACAGAGAGGGAAAACTTCGCTTGCTGTTCGCGGTAGCGCCACAGGGCTCGGAAACCGGTTTCGTCTTCATACAATTAACCGGTAAAAAATTTCGGTTAATTGCGTTTTACAATATTTTTCCGTATTTTAAATCATTTTTTTCGATAAATGCTAACAAAAACAAATCTTAAAATAAAAATGGAGATATGAAAAGTTCTTTAGGAGTTATTTCAGAATTTGTAAAAACCGGTTCCCTGGTTGCGAGTCCTTGAGCTTGAACCTTCCTGGATAATACTGATGAGTGGCCACAGATGACTGAGGAGTACCGTAAACCGGGGTTACTTTCAAATTCAGGGGCAACTTTTAAAATCAAGTTTTTAAGCCATATGTCTAGTTTTTATTTGGTTAACCTGGGATGGTGTCATACCTTGGTATATTTCCTAACTATTTACTGAACTGAATCAAATAAGAAATACGTAGTGACGATTATATGTGATAATCCACATCGAAAGGGACCTTATGGCGGCAGGCGCTTACGTTACACCTATTCTTTATTGTATTGGAACAGCGGCAATAAAGGCGTAAGTGCCGGCCGCCATAAGGTCCCTTTCGATGTGGATTATCACATATTAGTGTTCTTAATCTATCAAAGTGGCCCCGTTTTTTCCTATAGTCACCCCAGTTTACGGTACCCACAGATGACTGATGAGTGGTACAGACTGGTGACTTACTTGGAGACGTCTATAGGTTTCCTGAACATCTCGTGAATGAACTCCAGCTTCGGATTCGTGTTGGCGTGAGCCTCGGCAAGACTCTTCACCAGCACCTTACTGATGTCACCCTCGGCTGAAACAGAGAGCGTTGTCAGAAAACACAAGAACATGAATCTTTAAGCGAAATATAATTTGATATTTGGGTCAATCAACTTTTTCTTGTTGTTATTCTGTCCCGTCAGCAAGGAGACAACAGTAACCATGTTTCTCAGAAAAATGTTTATAATATGGAATTTAGTCATGCTCAGGAGATGACCCATGTCCAAATGGATTTATAGTTATCGCTAAAACTCATGTTTGGTGTATTTAAACCCTATAATGTGACAGTTTTAAAGAGTGACTCAGGAGACGTAACCATGGTAAACAACAAAGAATAGTTGATCCACCCATTCAACAGTGTAGTTTTCTCCCTGGGTTGGACTCTTAGAACAATATTGGTTAAGATAGAAATATATAGATGAATTCAATTCTAATTGCTCACTATAAATTATAAGGTTTCATTAACTACAAAATTTTCGAGTGGTAAGATCCTGGTATGGAGATGTATTTAATATAATTAATAGAATAAATTGGGTAATTAATTCTATGATAAGAATAGGTATGGAACTCGATGCAAAATTTCCAAATACGTTGGCTATTGTATATTTATATTCCGAAAGTTTTGTAGGTAGAGAAGCAGTATACGAGACACATATATTGTGTAGATACAAATTTCTAATAATACAACAACTTTACTGTGCAAAGCAGAAATAATATTATTGAAATAATAAAAAAAATATTTTCTATTTACTACATTTAATATAAAATCGTCCATTTACTGCATTTACCGAAATAAAAACACTACTAAAAACGCAACCGATATAAACTCAAGATTAGCTTGAACTTGCAACCAATGGCATCCACTCACAAGGCAGGTCGTCGCTACTCGAACCACTGTGGCTTGATCCCTGGTGTCGTCTGTTAGTCACGGCATTAGGATTCACCATGCCCATCCCGCTCATGTTCAGATTCAAAGGATCCATCAACCTTCCATGTCCACTACTGGATGTCAAATCGTCCGGACTCAGCTCTTCACTAGTTAGAGAAACGGAGCTTTGCCCACTGACTAGAACCGAATTTTGAATGTCCATAGGACTGTGTTGAAGATTCGAAGGGCTGTGCAAGAACGTAGTGGAGTCCACGTAACTGGCAACCAGGTTGTCAACGCCCAAGGATGTCTCTGGTTTTATTTCTTGTTTTATATTTATAACGCCACTGGATATGGATGCAGGTGACTGGATCCTGTCTTGTTCATATCTATCGAAGTCCTGTAGTCTCCGCGGCATCTCGTTTATGGTTGTTTGTCGCATGGACGTCGTGGATGTGGTTGCGGTGGAAGTGGATGTTGATCCTGATGGCCGGACGACCGTTGTTTTTTCGTCTATATGTACAATGCAGGATGTTAGTATTTACCTAATGTCCCTTAATTTACAGTTAGTTGATGAACATCCTATTCTTATAAACACTTGGTGTCATTATATTTTGATTTTTATTTTATTTGCTAAATTGAAATTTACATAGGTAATAGGTAAGGATAAATTGTTTCACATGTTTAGCTTATAACAAATTGCGAACAGTGTCTGAATTCATATAACAGCCCATATTACATTCAAACGGAAACATGTAAGGGTAACAACAGCATCAACAACAGATTACTAATGGATCATAATGTGGGCAACCATCGACATCCAACAGATGTAACAGACCACCTCACTGTTGAATCGTACGAGTAATACGTAGGCGACAAAAGCGTTGACAGTCCAAGCAATTTGAAAATATTGTCGCTTGAAGAGTGAATCTTATCCCCGTAACAGAAAACCGAGGTATGATCTGCTGCTGTGAAGAAGGTGGTTGCCGGCAGTATGCACGACCCACGTAGCGTATGACTGCACTTTATTCAGACAGAGCATACAAGGTCGCAATCCTTAGTAATGAGAGATCGAAGAAGAAAAATACAGGAAAACAAATGCAGTAAACTACTTTTTTCCTTCTATGGTTTTAGAAAACAGTCCCCACAAATGATGCGGGCGGATGAATTCAGTGTGCCTATATTAAGTCATGAATGATTCCTAGTGTAGGTATGTGTGATTCTATATATTGTGATAATCCACATCGAAAGGGACCTTATGGCGGCAGGCGCTTACGTTACACCTATTCACTATTGTATTGGAACAGCGGCCATAAAGGCGTAAGTGCCGGCCGCCATAAGGTCCCTTTCGATGTGGATTATCAGATATGGAGAATGGTGGACATATAATGGTTTAAATCGATGATAGGTGAACTGTGGGTCGAACTACCCGTTGAACTTTTAAGGTTATAAAACTGCCAGATTTGAACTGAGATTTGTCCCAGTGGGAATTGTTTTAGGATATACACTATAACTACTTAAGAGGCCTTTTAAAATGTTTTGATATCAAATTATGTCAAAAGTATTAATAACAATACAGTTATTAAAGGCTACGATAACTTTAACAAAGTTTTAGATAGTAACGTTTTTTGGTTTTATTGTGTGTAGTAGAATTTAAGCGGAAAAAACAAGTTTTTAGCTTGAAAATGGTCGATTTGGGGTGATGTTTGAAACGATTTCTTAATGAAAAATCCAAAAAATACATTTAAAATCTGACATAAGGTCGCAATAGTCCTGTTCTAGATAACATTGAGAAAAATTCAAGATACGTGTCAATTCAAACAGAAAATGGCGTAAATAGATGGATATTTTTTAACTGATTTAAAGACCCTTAAAGATTCTTCTTGTGTGTTCCTTCATTTCTACGTCTGTGTTTTCCCCAATAGATAAAAATAAAATAAAACTCACCATGTCCAATAAAGTCCGTGTCAAGAAACCCGCTCTGTTTCGGCTCGTATGTCGTGCTGTCGACGTATGTGTCAGCCGGCACGTCATACGTCTGCGCTTGCGGTTGCTGGATCATGTTGGTTGCCAGCGGCGCCGCGCTGTTGTAGCCGTACGACGATATGGGTGAGGGGTAGCTGGTATAACTGGAATTAAAAAAAAATTATAAACAAAAATTAAATACAAATAAATAAAAAAAAATAAAAAATATATATATAAATATTTTTTATTTTTTTATTAATAGACTCACGGATCCCACAGACAAACTGTGAAAACAGTTTTGTGGGACGAGGTATTTATTTATAAGTTTCTGTAAACTGATTTAATTAATAAATAAATAATAATAATAATAATAATAATATAAAGGCGTAGGGATGTGACGACCTCATCGCCCACTGGTTTCCAGTGCAATCAGTCAACGTAAGGCGGCTTGTGGCGAGCTGTTAGGGAGTAGCGACCCTATGTACCTGAGTCCTCCTGGGGGTGGCCTGTGTGGTTGGTGGGACAGGCCCCCCCGCCTCTGGCTTGCCTTAACCGGCCGTCCAGAGTGGAGTCGCAAGAGCTGATGCTCGAGGGTGGATGTGGTCACCTAAGTGGCGAGTTGGCTATATGTTTAAAGTCCAGTGCCACCTCTCCACCCCCAGCTCTCTGACCGGTGTTGCCCTTAGGCCATTTTATAATGTCGCTATTTTATGGGGGCCCATCTAGCAGAGAGCGAGTCACCGTCTGCCGGAAATAAATATCTGAGACAGTTTTATTAGGTAGGCGTCCGTTGTCTCACGCAATAGCCCAGCCATTAATTCATCATTTTCACCCAATAACCCAGTTCATTTAGGCTCCATCAACCAGAAATAGTCCCTGTACGCCCTGGCGGGTGCTGTCTCTGTGTGCGTCCCATGACACGGGCCGGGACAGTATCCGCTCGGTGTATCCCTTGCATTTCATTAAAGTGTCAAAAGGGCCTCTACGTGTTGGCTATGTGGTACTCGTATGGTACTTCGGTGCCTCGGTACTTCGGCTCCGCGCACGCCTCCCAAAGGTCCGGGATACTATTGTCCCGTGAACGGGAAAGACATACAAATAATAATAAAAATTAAAAAATTATATCGCTTTTTGGCAAAACGGTTGATCGATGTAACCGGGGACAGGAGAGCTGGCAGCTTCCTCGCTCAACGCATAGCATTGCGATTCAGCGAGGAATGCTGCCAGCATCCTTGGTACCATGCCACAGGGGCCTATTTTAGAATTCGATTTTTAGTTTTTGTTTTATATAGTTATTGATTAAGTTAGTTGTTTATTTTATTCTGTAATAATTTTTATTTTTATAAACATAATTATGCATTGTTATTTTGTTACTCGTACATATATGTATGTCATAGTAAGTATGTCAAATAATATAATATGTATAAATACAAGTCTATATAAAATTTAAAATACATTTATTTTAAGTTTATTTTTTAGATTGTTTTTATTCAGTAAAGTGTTAAATGGAAATGATATTTTAAGAAATAAGGATGTGATAAGTAGATTTTACTGGAATTTAGTTTAGTTTTAGTGAAAATGTGTTCTCAAGAAAGTGTCTATTGGCGGTAGAATTATGATTTGAAACGGGATATTTACCATGTATATTTGTTTTTTGAGTTTTTGGTTTATGAGTGTTGTTCAAATCGTAATTCTAATGTAAATGACCATGTAAGCTTGAAATCTTCTATTGGCGGTATTGATTAGGTTCAAAGTCAAAATCACAGTCACTCACAAGTTTTCATACAACAATTAATCAACACAATAAAGAGTCAGCAACGCGCTTGTGATTCGCTGACAAACTTACGGTCCA
Organism: Epiblema foenella; assembly: GCA_963556455.1. Classification (NCBI taxonomy): domain Eukaryota; kingdom Metazoa; phylum Arthropoda; class Insecta; order Lepidoptera; family Tortricidae; genus Epiblema; species Epiblema foenella. The sequence continues at coordinate 9,055,398 of OY747120.1, read as the reverse complement.
CCTGATAGTAGGTACCGCAGCCTATAGACGCCCGCAACTCCAAAGGAGTCAGGTACGCGTTGCCGACCCTTTATAAAATTTGAGGATGCACTGTGTTGACAACAGAAGGGACAAATTTAGGTCGCTCGCTCTCAACACAGTGCATCTCGCTTCTGAAGTCAGAAGCGTTGAAAATCGCAAAAAGTTACTCATAAAAATCATAAAGCTTCTCTCTTAACACATGGTAAAAAATATTTTCCAAGTAAAATGAAAGAGAATGATGATCACAGTATAATTATAGCGACATTGCCATAGAATGCACATTCACCTGTTATCGTTAACAAGAAACGACTAGTACCGCTACCCGGCGATAGATGGCGCTATTTGCGTTTACCGTTAAAAATGTCACTCTCGGTGACTGCACCGTTACCGTAATCACGTCTCGCCGTTGACACGGATACGAACAATAATTCTTTGAAGACAGCTTATTCGTCCCTGTATCTTCAAAGTTAGGTCTTATTCCTTCAGGAATAGCATTTAATTTAGATATTGTATAACGGGGATATAAGACTTTTAGATAATTGTTCGACTGCGAGGTAATGACATACGGAAAAGCAACGGTTGAACAGTATTTAATGGTAATGATGATTGATGACTTTTTGTCTGTGCCGGTATTGATTCGAACGGTAATGAATTGACATTGATAGTAGACATTTTCAAGTGCATTTTTTGTCTTAGAAGAAACTGATCTTCTAGTGCTGAAAAATACCGTTTCACAACTCTGATATACTTCGTAAGAAAGGCCTTCTTAAGTGTATATGTTGCAGTAGTAATCCAGTTCAAAAATCAATAATGTCAGTTTGGGAATAACATTTGAATTTACTATTTACCTCTCGTTGATGCCTGTGTAAATATCATTCATGTTTTCGACTAAAATAATCATAACCATTCCGTATATAGCATAATTAGTACAATACAATACAAATATTTTATCTCCGTATATTATCTCTGGGACATTTATTAACTACGCATAATTTTATTAACAGTCGAAATATTGACATATACTACAAATACAAAATGTAAAATCACTTCTTTAAAGATTACACTCCGGCTATCGGTAGATTGTGATGAAACTAAATAATTTAAGACCTTTTTGTACCATAATAACAATATTGCAATAAATTATTATTATCGTTATTTACTTTAGGACTTAGGTTAGATTTTATAATAATTATATAAAAAGTAAAATAAAAAACAATATTTACAAAACATAAAATGATTATAAAAACCTAACCTAGTGTGCCGCCGGCAGCGAGGCGGGGCCTAAGCTACCGGTGGTTAGGGTGACAGAGAGAGGAACCTCCTGACTAGCCGCGCCGTGTCCAGGAGTACCGCCTTCTGTATCTGACCCTTGACCCAGCCATCTAGCGAGAGTCTCTTGAGGTGTTGGTCGAGACTCTTCGCTATTAGACTGTTCGCAGAGACTATTATTGTTATAGTATTCTTTAAAGCTCAACAAAAATAGTACACAAAATAGAACGTGTAATACGGTACCGATAAGAAGCGATCTCTTCCTGACCTACTTATAGTACTTCGTTTATAAATTTATGCTATTAGATAACAGATGGCGCTTACCTATTGTAATGTCCATGGAACTGGTCGCTGGAGCTCGGTGTCTGCTGCTGCGCATCGTACACCGAATCTGGCGCCGCGTCCGTCTGTGCCCGCATCTGTGCTCGGTGGTATCTGACCTCGTCCTCCACTTTCTCGCGTTGTTTCTTTGACATACGACCGAATTTGACAGCTGGAACAAAAGATGAATAACGCGTTAGACCCGTGAATGAATGAATGAATGAATGTTTATTTTGCGGAATATGGGTACATTAGGTTGGTACAATAATTTTATGGTCCACCATACTCTGCTTGAGTAAGCATGCAAAAAAATAAATAATCGAAAAAGTAACTCATGATTGTGCTAACGGTTGAGCTCAAGCAGAATAGAGTTTACTTAATCAACTACTTATACTAATTTTAAGAAATTAAATTACTTATTGTTACATTTTACATTAAAAAACTCGTCCAGGGAGTAGAAACATAGCTCGCATAACCACGTGTAAACAAGTCTTTGACATACGACCGAATTTGACAGCTGGAACAAAAGATGAATACCACGTTAGACGTGTAAACAAGACTTTCTGGTTTTCAAAGTTTTACACTGATAAATGAAATGTAATGTAAATCTGAACTGTATAAGCCACAAGGTAGAAAACTACCTTATGGCTTATACAGCCCAAAATTGACATATAACACTTGTTTGTTAAAATAATTTAAATATTAAAAGCATCAAATTAGATGGAAAAGATCAAGAACCGAGCAGGATTCGAACTTGTGACATTTTGGGGGTCGAGCGTGGTTGCTCGGGTAGCTCAGTGGCTAGAGCGATTATCTGCGAATTAATGAATGAAAAATTGAAAAGAAAAAATACAATTTTACCCTTTAATTTGCGATTTGCGCTGGCAGCATTATTGCTTGGTACAAAATAAATTAAATATTACTATTGCTATTAAGAAATTATAAGAAAATTTTGCCACCCCATATATTCGTAACAAAAGAAAACGACGTTAAATTTGTAGGACTCACGATCTCATTAATACTACTCCACACTAGATGTCGCCACGAGCCCCATTTTACGTGTTTCTTTTTATTGATTCTAGCGCCACCTATCACGCTTAACTAAAACCAAGCACGCTACGTAATTACTTTGACATGTTACTCAATACCGCACACCGCAGCGTGTGTAAGGAATGCCGCTTGTGCATGTGTCTGTATGTGTATCTGCGTATGTGCATGTGTGTGTATGTGAGGTGAGGCCGTTGGCACACTGCCTAGTGGACCGATGAACTCTACTGACGTATTATGTGTATACGTAGTTATGACGACACGGCGTACGGTACCTTTTTTGTTCGGGATTAATGATTCTAGATTTTTTAATGAGTTCTCAATTTGAGTACGCTTTTGTTTAAGGCCTGTATTCCATCTGCAATATTTTACAAAATCGATATCGCGTTGATATCTCTGTTCTTGATTTTTAAAGACGGAGAATGTAGCGAATGGTTTGAGTCTTTAATACTTTTCGTACATGGAATATCGGCCTAAGGTTAGCGTTATTCGGTTGATAAGCAGTTGCAAAAGCTAAGATTTCAAGAAAACTTGTGTATAATAGTAGTCCATGCAGCTACATAATGAGAGGCATTAAAAAAAGAGTGGTTTTATGAAACGAGCCGAAGGCGAGTTTCATAATAAGACCCCATGAGTGCTTTAATGCCTAAATACGTACAGTTGCATACACTAATTTATCTACATCCATAATACTAAATCCTCTGTCATGTGTCCAGGTCAGGAAACATTGCGTTGCAAGTGTAGTGAGCTCGAGCGTGAGCCCGTTGAAGTCTTTTGTGAGCACGAGCCTATATCGTTATGTGCGGAGATGGCCATAACGATACCGTTTTCGATGCTATTATGGTCATCTCCGTCCCGTGCCGGATACTGTAAAGCTGGTCCTTATGTACACTTTTTGAGCACATTAAAGAGGATTTACTAATATGGGTGTAGATAAATGTTTTTTTTTCGTCTTGATGGCAGTCTTTTTTTATGTTACAGGGGGCAAACGAGCAGACGGATAGCCTGATGGTAAGCAATTACAGCACTCCTAAAAAGTACATAACAGTTACAACCTTTTAATTACTCGCCAAACTGCCATAACAGTTTGTTGGCGAGATCGCGCTCATTTAACTAATGTTAGGTACCTACTTACTATATTACTATATTTGTATATTATTAAAGTATGTGTATTTATATTGAATAGTTGTTTTGGAATCTTTTTTTTTCTCATCTATATTTCATTTCTCCACTACCCAAGGGTTGTCTGGAAGAGATCGCTCTTTAGCAATAAGACCGCCTGTTGTTCTGCCTCTGTCTCCCTGTATCTATGTTTTTTGTTTTTTATGTGCTATTTTATTATGTGAGGTGTGCAATAAAAAGTATTTGTATTGTATTGTATTGTATTGTATTGTACCGGGTAACGCTAGAAGGATGATGACATGTTTGTATGGAAAACCCAAAAGTAACAGCCGGGTTTCTTTTTAATTTATTTATTACGCGTGAAGTTTACATATATATATTTTTTTTTTCTCATCTGCCAAACTGTATTACAGTTTGTTAGCAGAAAACCCGACACCTCTTTAAAGTCTCGTGCCTTACCACTACCACAATGGCTCCATTATTCCCTCTATTAGTTTATATTTATAGAAATAGGAAACTCATAGACCCTCAAGAGAAACAACGGGTCCATTCAAATATTAAAACATGTTTCATTATCGAAATTACTCACATTTCCTTATTCTTTGTCCTAAGTGCGTTGAACTTGACAATTGTATAGTGAGCCGTGCCTACCCACTGTATGTTCGCAAACAGAGTTCAATTGTTTTTGTTCCAGTTTTGGGACAGTAACCGCCCTGGTTAACAAAGAGTTTGTGACGAAAATTTGTTTAAAAACAATTGTTTTTGAACAATGAATATGTTTATAGAAAGTCTATTGGGGTCGTGTGTATTTGCAAAGTACAGTTGCATTTAAACAGCCATTATATTTGAAGTCTTTGTTCATTTGTGGAAAAATCTTTGTCTCTAGTCAGTAGTCCTTATTTGGCTCGCTAATTATAGGCTAAAATTATAAAAAAAAATAAAAAAATTGAGGAAAGCTCGTGGCTCAGCGGCGCCCACATACGGTATGCGAGGTTAAGCAACATGGGATGAGGTTAGTTTTTGGATGGGTGACCGCTATGAGTGTTTTGGAAGGCACGTTAAGCAGTTGATCCCGGCTTCTGTCTATGATAGCAGTCGTTAAGCCAAGTTAGAGGCCTTCGTGCGGCTTGAGAACTTCTAACAGTCAAGTTGCCCACTCACTTGACAAGGGGAGTCGAAATTGCACCACGTCCGTAGGGAGTACCCACCGCTACCCTACACGTGACCCCTGGGTGGTGCTAAAAGTGCAACAAAACTGGCAACCGTACTGTCTTCTCGAAGATCTTACGGTTTGAAATAATTGCCATACAATTAATAACATGTTTTAACATGTTTTAGTTCAATAAGTTTAATGCATTTATTTTTGATTTGAATTTAATTGTATCTTATTATTTATGAGACAACCCTTGACATTTTTTTAAATATTATTTTTGTAATAAATTTAATTAGAATATTAATTCTAATTGACATGTAAATTTAGTCTGTAACATATTTTTGCTATGCCCTACCGGGGTATCAATACCTCTTACTTTGCAAATAACATCTGTGTAAATGTAATGTATTTGATTATGCAAATAAATGATTATGATTATAAATAACCCCTAGGATTTCGCATAGTAAGGTGTTTAGTCTTAGGCAGTCTATGCGAAATCCTATCCAGTACGCGACACCTTAGTGCCCAAATTATGCCACCTATTAATTACCTCAGTTCTGACATAAGATTGAAAATACCATGTATTAGGTCAGAGTCCAGCACACGGACGACTACCTTAAACTAATACCAATAAAAACAATTTAGTTTGTTTGACCTAACCTAATAAATAATGTAGCTACCTGCCTACCCCGCGTTACATAAACGATAACAGTTGATAGTTACACCTACATCGATAAATTATGTTACGCTTCGGCTCTATAATTGCACAATGCCTAGTGATGGGACAGAGAGGTATCGATTGACACAGAATATCAGCCAGGTATAAACTATGACAATAAAGAATAGATTCTAAAATGGCGGGTACGCTTTCGCTATTTTTCTCACACTATACTGTTTTTTTTGGAACCTGACTGCGGCTTTATATGCCGGGCCCAATTTAAAGAAGTGCGCGGTTGGAGAGTGGCCTGTTGAAAATTCGGGGGAAACCTCCGACACGACTACTTCGACACACAACTAGAGTGCCATCTAGTTGGAATTGTGAAAGCGCTTTTTCTCTATCCGGGCATAGATGGCGCTCTAGTAAATGATGTAAAACACGGAAGATATTTTCGATTGGTTTTAATTTCCCGCCATCTAGATTACCCTGCTGCACTAAGTTGCGCTTACGTAAGTACTTTAAGGGTCAGTTGCACCAACATACGATCAAAGGCCGGTCATCGTCAAAATTTGTAAAATTCTGCTGATACATGAAAAGGTTCATTATTCGATAGCCGTAGAGAATTATTTTAATGAGGAATTTAAGGTGCTGAAGCGAAGCAAATATAAGACGAGAAATATTAGACTAGGAAAATATGTGCAAAATTATGTTAACAATTACTATGGCAGAAGAACAAATCAGTTTATGGTTCCAACTATTTATAACGAATTTAACTGGTTAAGAAAAGAAAAAAATGTAGTTTAAATGTAGTGAAAAGCAAGCTAAAAAAGACCGAGACCGATAGCAAAACGTTTCTGTCTCAACTTGAGCAAAAACTTTTGTATGTCGGGAGATGCCCGATCTATTTAAAAAGAACTTGTAAAACTGTTACAAACCGTAACAAAAATCTTGAACAATTAACATATTCAAGCATCTACTCATGTATTTTAATCCACTATTTTAACAAGGTACATATTTGTTTCTGAAACGAACAGCCAAACAAATCTGTCTCATTGCTTTAAAGCGATGTATATGGATAGTAGTTATGTCATTATCCACCTATCGTTATCCCAGTATGATATCCGGGGTCCGTTACTTAATCCCAAGCCTGGCGCTGGCCATCTGACCTTCAAACCCAAGGGGGAAACTAGAATTTATGGGGATTAGGGTGGTAAAGTGAGTGGGCAACTTGACTGTAAGAAGTTCTCAAGCTGCCCGAAGGCCTCTAAGAATAGGAGTTAAGAGGCCTTATAAGTGTCAAAATGTTTTAATTTCAAATTATGACCAAAGTAGTAGTAGTAGTAGTAGTAAAACTCTTTATTGTACACAATAACAAAAATTACAAATACAAAAAGAAATGAGTATTGATAACACCAATAAGGTTATTAAAGGCTACGATGATTTTATTGAAGTTTTAGATAGTAACATTCCCATTTCATTATTTTATTGTGTGTAGTAGAATTTAAGCGGAAATGGTTGATTTGGAGTGATGTTTGAATCGATATTTCTTAATAAAACATCCAAAAAATACATTTAAAGTTTATGACATAAAGTCGCAATAGGTTGTAACATTGAGAAAATATCAATATATATGTCAGTTCCAAAGGAAATGGCGTAAATAGATGAGCGTTTTTTAACTGATAAGGACCTTTATGTGCGAAATAAAATTAAGGTTTTTATCGTTTCTATCATCGACTATGTAGCAACACTAGGTGCAGTTACGCAACTCCGCACGGGCCGGTAGCGTCGAGCTATGTGCTCGAAGAATGTTGGCTTTAACTATGTTCTTAACTAGAATACAAAATATGTACAGAATACTTGGGCTATTCTACTTTTTCATGTCATAATTTTCAGATACTTTTTTAAATGCAGCTACCAATACTTGTCCCTCACCTCACATTTTAGTATTGTTATTTAGAAAGAGGTTTAATTGTAGTATCACTTCCGATAGTTTTGGTAATTCCATAACCCAGCTAAGTTTTGGGGTGTATACAATCGTCTTTTTCCCGTTATTATTTAGTTAATTCTGAATAGCAAAGTGTGAATGTGTACGCAAAGTTGGTTAAATTCCTTGTTTTATTTCTATCTGTGAGTCCCTTTAATTGGCTTTGTATTATTATCTAAGTCTCTTATCATAATGTAGTAGCTGTTGGTACTCCTTAAAATAAATAAATAAATAACGAACCACAGCTAATATCCATAAATCGAGTAACTCAGTGGACATGGATGTCTCACCATTTGTATGAAAAAATAGTTTTTACAAGTGTGTAACCCACTTTTACAGCAATAAGTTAATATTTGAGTATTTTTACATATTACATTCCTTTTATTAGGTTCAGGTACTATTTCGAAATCCTATTTCTGTACACTAATTCAATACATATCGCAGATTTTTTTTGTAATAGAAAACTGATCATGAAGAATTAGAATGACCCACTTATTAGTTATTCTTCGATGAAGGAAAACGTGAGGAAACCGGTCAAATCCCAACTAAGTGTTCGCTCGGTTATTTTTTAACCTGACTGGCTTTATAGGCCACCCCAAATAAAGCGATGGGAGTGCGCGGTTGGAGAGTACCTTGAGGGAAATGCAGAGGAAACCTCCGACACGACCACTGGGTTTCAACACTGGAATACTCTAATCCCCTTATTCAAAAACGTCTGTCAAACCTATATGTCCGTGCGTCCTTGCTTATTGACAATTAGTCAATTAGCAGCCAGCCAGATGGCGCTGTTTGACGCAAGCGTAAAGGGTGCGTTCAGAATAGGTTAAGGCCGCGTCGGACAGCGGAGCAACGTGATCCACAAAAAATGGTCTCGCCGGAAGACCAGCGCTGGCTTGTGAGTCAGCATTATGCTGAGGCGGGACCATTTCGTGGCAATTTTATTAGTTAATAGTTAAAAATGTATTATCTTGCAGTATCTATGTCACGAATAAATTATTTTCATTCATTCATTATTTTCATTCATTTAATTTCATTAGTTAACTAGCCGCTAAAATTCGTTTGTCCTTATCTGTCACTTTGACATTGACGTTTGTGAGAATGAGACAAAGAACTTTTTAGTTAGCAGAGGTTTGTTAAGTTTTATGAATACGGGGGTAAGAGTGTGCGCTCCAGTGAAATTGGTTGAACGGCTTCAACCGAATCTGAGGTGTGAGTACCTCTAAGCTGTTTCATCAACATGAAAGCAATAATTCCACCGACACGCAACAATGTGTTGTATTTACATACCTGACATACATACACACACGTAACTGAGCTCATTAGAGCGAGACATTACAGGATCTGACATAATTCGTGAGACAAAAAAACCTTAACACGATCCCCAATGAATAGTCAATTTTACCCGACTGCGTGGCGGTATGGAGAGTAATGTGTTTATACGTGGTATATTTATATAATGTGACGGTCGTAAGCAGACATACAGCCTCATGGTAAGCAGGCAACATACCCTATGGACGCTTGGGACTGATTGCAGAGCAATCAGAAGTATAATTTCGTATTTAACAAAATACTCTATAATGATAATGACAAAGTAAAAAATGTAGACATATTTAACTGTACCATATGCTCGTTAAAAAATGTATTCAAAACTTGGAATGAGTAAAATCTTGGCGCTTAAAGATGTATTACTATGTTTCACGTTTGTAAGTCATCAGTATTGTTAAAATTTAGATCAAACCTTGCCTTTCACAGTAGGTATTTTTCGTAAACTTGATTTCGCAAATTATGTGTAGTCACTAAATGCCGTATTTATCTTAACCTAGATAGGTACCTTCTTCGTGCTATATTGTTTGAGATATATGTTTAATAAAAATGGAAACTATAAGTCTACATTAAGATAAAAACCTGTAACAATATTTTTTGTAAGACCGTTTGTTTCATATTTAAAATAAATAAATAAAATAAATAAATAAAAGATTTTCGGTGAAAGAAACCTTGGCAAGGAAACTGATGTTATTGCAACACGTGGTTTTCACTCTGGGTTGGAAGGTCAGATGGCAGTTTTGGTAACAACTAGTGCCTACGCGAAATCTCGCGATTTTGATGCCAAAGCGCGATTCGGTACACTTTAAAACGCTATAAAGGTGGTTGTAAACAAGACGGCAACAAATTTACGGTCCTGATAATAAACCGTAGCCTAATGACGCTTGAAATTCCAGAAGAATCACTATCCACTATTAATTAGAGGATTCGTTCCGGATACTACTGGTTTAATATAAAAAATATAAATACATAAATAATACTCGTAAATAAATATTTGTGGACAATTTTAAACAAATCAACCTGGTCCCAAACTAAGCAAAGCTTGTACTATGGGTACTAGGCGACGATGTACATACTTATATAGATAAATATATACTTAAATACATAGAAAACATCCAAGACTCAGGAACAAATATTCGTGTTCATCACACAAATACATGCCCTGACCGGGATTCGAACCCGGGACCTCCAGCTTCGAAGGCAGGGTCACTACCAACTAGGCTAAAGCGGTCGTCAAAAAAATATACTATTCTATTTTAGAAGCATAAAGTCGCTGTCTAACCCCATAAACGCTAGTCGTGAGCATATTGTTTACATATATATGAACGCGGCCATGCAAATCGCAGTAATTGATTTTACTATAGGATAAGCCCATGTTAATAAGCGAGACGGCAGACTTGGAGGTGGTCGGTGCAAGAGAGAGGTCCGAGTCACAAGCGTTTAGAAAACTAAAGTATAAAATGTACCTAATGAGACGATATATTTCGGTCATTCTACTTTTTCATGACCAGTTTTCTATTACAAAAAAAATCTATGATAAGTATTGAATTAGTGTACAAAAATAGGAGTTCGAAATAGTACCTGAGCCTAATATAAGGAATTTATAGGTAAAAATACTTAAATATTAACATTTTGCTGTAAAAGGTGGGTAACACAGTGGTAAAAACCATTTTTTCATACAAATGGTGACACATCCAAGAGCCACTGAGTTACTCGATTTATGGATATTAGCTGTGGCTCATTAATTACCGCAACTATCGGAAGTGATACTGCAATTAAACCTCTTTTTCTAAATCACAGTACAAAAATACGAAGTCAGGGCCAAGTAAACCAAAATCTGCATTTCAAAAAAAAGTCTGAAAATTATGTGTATGAAAAAGTAGAATGGCCCATTTATGGTTTCATTCAGAAAAAGAAACGGGAATAGGAGAAGCGTAAGAATAGATTTTCAAACATACTTCACTAGGTTATTCGTAATGTTCCATCTATCTTTTTTCTTCGTCTGACATCAATATAAAATGAATAAAAAAAAAATCAAGTACACATGAAACATGAACGAAACCTGTCGAGCGATATCCGACATTAAAGACGCGAGGGGTCCGTGTATCATGTCCGATATATGTCAAGCGATATTCGACCTTAAAGACGTGTAAATAAATAAAGAGAATAATAATAAAAAAGCCTCGACATAAAAATATAAAAGTGGCATCGCTCATGAACCCCGCTCCCGCTGCCTCCCATGACGCACGCCCATAATTCGCAACTGTATAAACACAGCGGCGTTATCACGGGCGATAACCGGTCGTTGACCCCGGTCCGCTTCCTCATACCACAACACACGTGGCCGGTGGCGGGCGATTCTTTTTTTTTTAATTTATTTTATTATTTGTGGGACAATCTTACACAAATCAATCTGGTCCCAAACTAAGCAAAGCTTGTACTGTGGGTACTAGGCGACGATATACATACTTATATAGATAAACATATACTTAAATACATAGAAAACATCCAAGACTCAGGAACAAATATTGGTGTTCATCACATAAATAAATGCCCTGACCGGGATTCGAACCCGGGACCTCCAGCTCCTCCATTTTAATTTAATTTTTTATTGAACTTCCTACTGTGAAAGAAGAGGTGAATAAATATTGTAAAAAATACAAGGATATGCTTCAAAAACACTAATGAATTAGCCAGAAATCTTTTAAACCAGAGAGACCACAAAACAAGGCTAAAGATATGGCACAGTTTAAATAAATAAATAATAAATATCTTTGGACAATCTTACACAAATCAACCTAGCCCCAAATTAAGCGAAGCTTGTACTATGGGTACCAAGTGACGATATACATACTTATATAGATAAATAGATACTTAAATACAAAGAAAACATCCAAGACTCAAGAACAAATATTCGTTTTCATCACACAAATACATTCCCTGACCGGGATTCAAACCCGGGACCTCCAGCTTCGAAGGCAGGGTCACTACCAACTAGGGTAAAGCGGTCGTCTAGGGCTGGACCAGATACTAAGCCCCTGTTAGACATGGTGATGATGTTCAATGGAACACACCCAAAATAAATAACGGAATTAAACCAACACACTACTATTATGGGTAGAATAGCCGATGGCAGGTTTAAAAAGGTAATACAAAATAAATAAATAAAAAATATTTTTTAACACAAATCTCTATCCAGGATCAGCTCATGCTCGTAAACGCGTTGCCGATACTATGCGTTCCCCCAGGGACCGATACCGGTATTTTTAAAAAACCCTGAATTAGCCTAATATTTTGGATTATGTTTTGCTCTTTACGTAGGGCTGAATCATGTATGTAACAACGTCGTATTATTAGATTGTCCCATTAAAAACGAAATAATGAACCGGTGACCGTAGTAATACCGGTATTTTTCTATGGCAAAAATACCCGTAATCCCTGGTTTCGCCGTATGTTGAGGAAATTGTGTAGCCCTGCCCGCGAGCCTTCTTTGTGATTTGTGACCCTTTGTGTGATAGTCACGAATTATTAACATGACACGTGCGACCCGCGACCATTTTCTATTATGTTTGGCTGCTAAAAGGTTGTCGACCCCTGCTCTAGAAGATATATATGCGCGTTCCTAATCCTTTTGAGGACTAGCTTATGCCCGCGACTTCGTCCGCGCAACTTATCACTCCCTATTTCGTCCCATCCAGGGATATTTTAAGGATAACAAGTGTTTTATATATCAATCCAGGCTATAAAATCATTCTGTACCAAATTTCATCATAATCCGTTCAGATGTTTTTGCGTGATTGAGTATCAAACATTTCGAAATATATTTTTTTCTTTGATGTTGTGTGTAGTGTAATGTGTCAAGTATTAGGACGATTACCTTATAAAAAAAGTTCAGTTTCTTCTCGGCAGTGGTCTCATGAGAAACGCTAGTAGTTTTTGACTTGTAAAAGTGCCTTTGCGGCCTACTTGCAGAATAAAGTTCATTTATTTCATTTAGTTACTTACCATCACGACTCATCCCCAGCTTGAGGCACTTCTGCAGCCGACAGTACTGGCAGCGGTTGCGGTTGACACGATCCACCACGCACGCCTTGTTGCGCGGGCACTGGTAGTTCACCACTGGAATAAGTAACTGTGTCAGTTTCACATTAAGTCTCAATCTCATTTGGCAACCCTAATGAGTGATGTGACAACCCTAATGAGTGATGTGACAACCCTAATGAGTGATGTGACAACCCTAATGAGTGATGTGACAACCCTAATGAGTAAGATGACAACCCTAATGAGTGATGTGACAACCCTAATGAGTGATGTGACAATCCTAATGAGTGATGTGACAACCCTAATGAGTGATGTGACAATCCTAATGAGTGATGTGGCAACCCCAGCGTTGTAGTAGGTAAGCCTGCTGCAACACATGCTGAGGTTCGCTCCTTTTTAGCATCATAATTTTAAGTCTTTATTTTTACATGTAAACATATCAATTTGTGCCTATTTAAGTTTTATTGTAAGGCTTGTAATGTTTTATTGCATTGTAAACACTTATCAATTTGATGTTAAATAAAAAATTTCTATGTCTATGTCTAATCAGTAGTGATGTAGCAACCCTAATGAGTAGTGTGAAGGGCTAGTTCAGAAATCATGTGATCATATTTTGTCTACTTTTTTATACCACATCGGTGGCAAAAATTTGTATTTGTATCCCTTAAAAGGATAAGCTCGCCTGTGTATTTCATCTACATTTCGTTTTTTTTGTTTTATTTTTCACTTGTTTCATGTAGAATAAAGCAATACAAAAAAATGTTAAGTAATTTCATTGTAGTAACTTTCACGCTGTGTAAAGAAAATTACTCGCGACACCCTTTCAAACATTCAAAATTGAAACATTTATTCTGAAAATAGGCCACAATGGCACTTTTACATGTCAAAATATTAATTTACAATTTAAGAAAGTCTGACTATAATAAGTAATTTTTCATGTCAAAATATTAATTTTCAGTTCAAGAAAGAATTATAATTTCGAGTTTACTTTCAAACATTCATCGTGTTCATTCGTAATATTTTTCCGACCAGGGGCTCATCTTTTTCATATAAACATTACGCCTTTTCTGGACGAGCCCGAATATGTGACAACCCTACATGCGCTTTTATATGTACAGTCAAGTGCAAAAATATGGGTACATACAGCTACTCAAAAATATGTGCCATGGATTTTATGTCTACGCATTAAGGTTTCGGTACATATTTATGAGAGGATTGATTCGATACATATTTTTACACTTGTCTGTACTCAGACACTGGCGCCAACAGTGATATATTTACGGCAAGGGCTGTATATTGAATTCTGAGTGAAGCGATAAATTCTACAATAGTCCTGAGCGTAGCGAGGGATTTTAAAGTAAAATCCTGAGCGTATAGTGAGAGATTTCAAGTGTTGACGCCCAAGACGGAAATAGTTTTGCTACTGTGTGACACATAATGCTTTTCACACTGCCTATGCCTCCCATGCCGCCTATTTTTTTTTGTGCTTTGTCACGAACTAGCGACCCGCCCCAGCTTCGCACGGGTGCACTATTTAATGGATGTTATTGTACATATAATTCTCTCATTTATCTCTCTTCAATCACTCTATCTATTAAAAAAACTGCATCAAAATCCGTTGCTTAGTTTTAAATATTTAAGCATATATAGGGACAGAGAAAGCGACTTTGTTTTATACTATGTGGTGATAAATGCTTTCTTTTTTTTCTGTGAGGCCTGCAGCTAAAAACATAAAATGTCTTACAAAAAATTTTGAAGTGGCACATAGGGCTATTCATTCACACCTTTTATGACGAAAAGAGTAATTGCTGATCCCAATGAGGGAAGAAAAGTACGACTTTGATCCCTCATTCGAGGGCAACAATGTCTCATTTCTGAAGAACAGGTATGAAAAATGCTTTTCTCACCTTCTTTGAGGAAAAGAGTAAATGTAGATCTCAATGAGGGAAGAAAAGTACGACTTTCATCCCTCATTCGAGGGCAACAATGTCTCTTAGCACTGGAATCTGGATCCGTTTAAAACCGCCTTCACTTGATTAGTAGTGAACATGATGACCCTAAAATATGTTATTACACTATTGTGAGCCATTGCCTACTAATATATCTTCTCTGACATACATTACAATGTTATTTTTATATTAATACTTGAATTTTTGAAGTGACAGACTTAAAATTAACATGACGAATATGAATGACAACCCTATAATACGAATGTTATAAACTCACGAACTATAGTTACGAATGAATGATCCATCGTTACGAACGGATAACGTATGTGTTAGAAATGAACTTCATGATGACGAATAAATTAAGCCAACCTGTAAATGAATGGCATATCGTTACGAATGAATGACTTATCGTTACGAATGAATGACTTATCGTTACGAATGAATGGCCAATCGTCAATGAGGTTACGAATGATATAACCAAATGAAGGAATTAATGACGTATCGCTACGAATGAATAACTAATAGTAACTAATGAATAACTATTGCATATAAAGAAAGGACTAATAGTAACCAATGAATAACTAATGCATACGAATAAATGACTAATAGTTAGGAACGAATGACCTATGGTTACGAATGAATGGCTAATAGTTACGAATGGCATAATCACTATGTCAGGGACGAATAAAATTCGTAAGGGTAGGTCATTTATTAGTAACGACAGGGCATTAATGCCCTATCGTTACGAATGATGACTAATAGTTACGAATGATGACTAATAGTTACGAATGATGACTAATAGTTAGGAATGATGGCTAATAGTTACGAATGAATGACATGATGATTGTGTCAGGCACGAATAAAAGAAGCCGACCTGTGCTCTGTGACCTCCTGAAGAAGCCCTTGCAGCCCTCGCACGTGATGACGCCGTAGTGGACGCCTGATGACTTGTCGCCGCATACTTTACAGGGGATGATCTCGATTTGGGCTGGAACAAGAGACATACATACGTTAGATGGGTGAATCAACTTTTTAGCGCCACTCGTTGCCATGGTTACGTCTAGTTGTCCAGCGGACAAAATTCGAATACAATCGTGATTTTATGCTATTTAAGTTCATTAAACATACGTATTTGTGGTACTTATAAGCTATTTCCATAATGGTCCATCTACTAAGCATGTTAGTAGAACTTAATACAACATTTTTTTGATCAAACTGGTCCACTAGTGTCCCTTGGACAACGGGTCAAGATAACAACACAAAAAAAGTATATGGATTGATATCGTATACTTTCGTTTAGAGTTCATTATTTGGGAATAAACAATAAAATTCCAGCACATTACTGAACTTACGGATTCTAAATTTAAATCTGTCGTGAAACAGACACTTATTTCAAAAGCATATTATAAGATAAACGATTACATCATGGATAGGGATGTCTGGCAGTGATAGCGTTCCGCACAAGTAGTCTGACACAGAAATATTTTGTTCTAAATATTAAAAAATATATATGTATATTTATATTGTAGCACTTGAATTCTGTAGTATTATGATACTGTTATTTTATATACATTGTATATTGTTTTGAAAAAATGACACCTCGCCGAGTTTCTTACGCCGGTTCTTCTCGAGGCAGAGGTTTATTTTATGGACCGGTGGTAGTTTTTTGAGACTTTCATAAGTGCATGTAATATGTTTACACTTTCACTGCCTTAATGAAATCGCAGTTAAGCCTTATCATGCGACGTCTATAGACGTTGTGCACCTGAAAGTGTTAAATTGAAGAATATATGATTTCATTTCATTTCATCTTTAGATAGATAGATAAACATTTTATTCATTCCCACAATTTACATGGCATACGTATACATTAAGAAAAGAAACATGCACTTTAAGGACTAACATGATTGTTAATCAGAAAAAAAAATAGAAAGCAAATAAACTAAAAGTGATACAATATGAGCCATGTGTATGAGAATGGGCGCTGGCGCAGCATAATGATGCGGCAGGTAGCCACATCGCTGATATTCTGCCAGGACTCTTCTGACTCTCTATTATTCTCTCTATTATTGCTCTAATCTAGTCATCATGGGTGGATCAACTATTCTTTGTTGCTAGTTACCATGGATACGTCTCCTGAGTCACTGTTTAAAACCGTGATTTTATAGGGTTTAAGTCTACCAATGAGTTTTAGCGAAGAGCATAAATCCATTTGGACATGGGTCATCTCTTGAGCATGCTTGAAGTCCATATTTTAAACATTTTTCTAAGAGACTCGGTTACTATTGTCTCCTCGCTGACGGGACAGAATAACAACAAGAAAAAGTTGATTGACCCTCATATCGTATGAGATGTCCTAGCATTTCTCCTCTACTGTTTTCAATAATTTTCAGCAAATCCCTCTTCTCTTTTGCTATGTTTAATACTTCTTCGTCAGTTTTCATCACTGTTGAATCTTTCCATCCGTCTCCAACACCACAAAATTCTAGTAACGTGTTAGTTTAGTGACGGCGCCGATTCGATATTGCACGATGTCCTGGCTATATCTCTTGCTCTTGAAATAGCAAAACAACTTTCATGCCTCATAGCCGATTTTCACACAAACCTTAATCATGGTTATACAGTGTTGCCAGATAGTTACATTTCTTACATTTTTCGTAACTTTTGACTGGCTCGCGTAACATGTAAGTAACTTCTGTTGTAAAGGATTTTTTTGTAACTTTTGAGGATAATGAGACTGTATTTAAAAAGAAAGATAATTGTATCTAACCGGGATCAAGCGACACAATTTATAGGCTTCCATACAGAAATGGTGACAAAATAACCTATATAGTAAGACTCTGTCTGTCCGTCTCTTGCAATTTTGTATGACATTTGAGACACCGCCCATCAGCTCGGCGTAATTCTGTCGCCGAACTCGCCGAATTGTAGCTGTATATAGCGACTCGTTTCTTAGAATCAAATGTTTTGATAAGTAATATATGAAAGAGTAATATGAAAAATATATAAAATGTACTTTTGCATTAAAAATGTAACTTTTCAAGAAAAGAAATGTAACTTTCGTCCCAACGGCCCTGGCAACACAGGTTATATCACAAGCTAAAGTCACAACAGGTGGAATCGCGCCCCTGTAAGGAGTAACGTGTTGCTCATTGCCGTATTAGGCAGGATGAGTGGGGTCAACGCCCGAGCTCCGACCTTGCGGGTCGATGAACTCACCATACTTATTCGTTCAGCATTCGGAGTTTCGTACAAGCTGTGTGGTAAGTGGTAACATAATGGCCACAACAATTTTTTTTAAATACAACGATGGTGGCAAACAAGCTTGCGGCCTGCCTGATGGTAAGCAGACACCGTAGACTATGGACGCTGCATCTCCAGAAGAAAAATAAGAACCCTAACAAGCTTTAACTTTTAACCCCGTGGAACGAACGATATGTAATCTAATCTACATATTGTAATTTCAACCTTAACTTTACTATACAAAGGTTCGAAATAGAATTTTTTTTTGGTGCAATTCATTTTTGGCCTTTGTATGAACAGTTGGCTGACTTGGACGACCTGCCCCATAGAAAAAAAAAATTTTTGGCGTCAACTTCTTTTGCTAATCAGAACACAATACCGAATATGTTCTTAAACGGGTACTCACTAGGTTTGTTACACCCTGTATAAGTTTAACTTCAGAACCACGCACTTGGCCGATATTTAAACTACAAAGTTAATACTCACAGGAAAATGTATGACACATTCGTTTGTTTCTTTAATAGAATTTAATACAGAATAGGTAATAAAACAGGCTAAAATAATCCTTAAAAATTCTACCTAAGTATAACACTTTTCAAAAGCGTAGATTTCGTTAAATGACTGTTAACAATGCTATTGTAACGTTAATTGTCAACTGTCATTTAATTATTGTAATAGAGGATGTATATCCCGTCATGTCGACACCTTTTGTACGACCGGGAAGCGGCGTTTTGTAATCTTTGTTTAGGTATTTTGGGACAAAGATTGTCATAAACGGGTGTAGTCTAAAAGTAAGCTTGACTCTGTATTTTTTTTTAACCTGACTGTGACTTTATAGGCCAGTGCCTTTACCATGAGTTTACATGATCGTACTCGCTAACGACTGCGTAAAAATTTGTATTGGGAAAAGTACAGAGCCTCTGGCGGTTACGCAATAGAACTAAGAATCGGCATACTAAATCTATATAAAAAATTGTGCAATTTCGAAAAGATGCTTAGTGATATTCAATGGGAAGATATTCTTAGTCTGTCGAATCCCAGTGAAATGGTTGATATCTTTAACAACTATATTATTTATCTTTTTGATACTTTTGCACCGCTTAAGACAATATATATTAAGTCGCACGAGTACCCTTGGATCACTTATACTATAAAAGAAATGATACAGGCCCAATAAAGCGATAGGAGTGCGCGGTTGGAGAGTAGCCTGGGGATAATCCAGGGGAAACCTCCGAACGACAACGCTAGGTTTAAACACTGGAATACTCAGAGTTTGCGCTTCAAGGAGATTGGTTGAGCGGCTGCAACCGAATCTGAGTTGTCCAGTGCCTACCATGAGTTTGCATGACCGTACTCGCTAGCGACTGCGTAAATTCTTAGTTCTATTGCGTAACCGCCAGAGGCGTTATACTTTTGCCAATACAAATTTTTATACGCAATATATATAACCACACTATGTTATCAATTGTAACGTGATACATCCCTATTGAAATCTTAGCACAGGCACTTGTTTTACAAAAGTGCTTACCATCTGACATTTTAATCAGAGTGAATTTCTCATTACCGAACTATATACCGTTAAATATCAAATTACATTTCGTTTTTACTGTTCCAAACGGTTACAAGCGGACGCGTGAGTGACAATAGGGTATTGTTGTCACTCATGCGTCCGTCCGTCCGTCCGTCGTCTGTCACATGGGTTTACAGCCAAACGGTTGTAGCTATAGTCTTCAAATTCGGTCATAATGTTTATTATTATAAATAAATAAATACATAAATAAATATTAGAGGACAATCGTACACAAATCGAACTAGCCCCACAGTAAGCTCAAGAAGGCTTGTGTTATGGGTACTAGACGACGATATATTTAATAGATATAAATACTTAAATACATAGAAAACATCCAAGACACAGAAACAAATATTCATGCTCATCACACAAATATTTGCCCTGACCGGGATTCGAACCCAGGACCATCAGCTTCACAGGCAGGTGCACTACCCACTAGGCTAAACCGGTCGTATATTGATAAATCAGATTTTATAGTTGAAATTTCCTTGTTTATTAAAACCAACTTAATTTTGCGGTAGGTTCGGAATTAAACATGCAGAGTCCGACACGCAATTCTCCTGTTTTTTTTTTATCGTGGTACGAGCCGGGCAACCAAGGCCCGAAGGAACAATAAATTGAAACTTTTAAAAAATGTACTTACCTACTATGAAAATAGCAGTAGGTAGGTAATCGCTTGATTTTCTCAAATTGTATATAAAACTAGATTATATTCCTGCTAAGGCCAGAAACAGTTTAAAATCGATCACTACACGTGTCTCCTTAAACGGCGAAACTCATTAAATACCTATTAAATGATTCGATGACAAGGATTTTGATTATACGCGGTTTTGTACGGTACGAATGACTGAGTTCGACACTGACGTATGCTCCTGTTCCATTGGATATTCCACTTTAACGCTAATGTAATAGAGTTTATTTTACAAGCACACGCATTTTTAAACAGTGTTTATATAATAGAAGCTCTATCACTCACGTGTTAAAGGAGAATATTCCTTGGAATGATAGCATATGTCAGTTTCAACCTCAAAGTAATTTACCTGTATGTTATTGTTTTATAAAACGGAAAGATTTAAAAGCACTGTCTCCAGGTCATTTTATGATATGTGACTTGCTTACTGAATTTCTAGAACATTTTTCAAGAAATTAAATGACATATTAATTCTTATTTTACAAAAACAACACGTCTTTTTATAACCCAGTCATTCGAATGTGTCGACTGTATAACGATATCGTTACGGAACATCCTTCTTTGGACATATTCATACAAAGATTATACACACTTAAAAGTATTGTTAGAAATATATTGTTTAAATCTAATTAGGATCTCGAGTCTTAGCAATGTTAACGTATAATACGCATTGTAATTGTAATTATTATTATTATTAGTTAAGTAACGCAATAAATAAATATGGAGTAAATTTAATGCCATGGTCATGCAAGCAGATATGCAGATATGCACTTCTCAATAATTTTAAAAACATCATTTATTTGTATACGCCACTTTTGTAAGTTTACCAATGATCATGTCATCTAGTGATTGACTTGTAATTTATCTTATTAATCTGTCCGTGCACACATATATAAGAATTACAGTCCAGATCTAGACTTTAAGCTATTTATGTAATTGTGTAATAGACTGTAATTTGTTGTGTGAGCCTTATAATAAATAAATAAAGATAGGTCTATCAATTTTTCTTTGTTGTTATTCTGTCCCGTCAGCGAGGAGACAACAGTAACCGAGTTTCTTAGAAAAATGTTTATAATAAGGACTTCAAGCATGCTCAGGAGGTGACCCATGTCCTAATGGATTTATGCTCATCGCTGAAACTCATGTTTGGTAGATTTAAATCTATGAAATCATAGTTTTAAAGAGTAACTCAAGAGACGTAACCATAGTAACGAGCTACAAAGAACAGTAGATCCACCCAGAAAACAAATTACTCATTTTTCATACAAGAGTAGAGAGTAGAGAGTAGAGAGTTTTTTATGCAATTGAGAACAAAGTGTCAATTACTGGTGTCAGCTTAAAACGTCCAACACTGGTGCCGTTACCCTTACATGAGAATGACACGTGTCAAAAGTCATTTTGCTGACTGTACACCGTGTAGTATACTTAAGTTACGTAACAATAATTAAAATAATGATGACGAGGACAATTTACTTGCGCAATTCAATTGTTTATATTTGACAATTATTTTTAAGAATTTGCAGAAAAATGACAAGCGTGAATCTTTTTTGTCATAGTGTACTTATACATTTTACATACATACCGTAAACTGGGGTGACTTTAGGAAAAAACGAGGCCACTTTGATAGATTTCAGTATATAGAACTTTATTCTCAAAAGAAATTTACATTTCACTTAATGAGAAAAATATATAAGTAACAAAATTATCATGCATCAAGAACAGTTTTACACAAAGCATAAGGTATTTATAAGTTAGTTCTTAACCTATAAATCCTATAGATTTAGAACACTTCTCGATCCTCTTGGGTGAAAGTTGAAATGTTATTTTTATTTAATTTATGTTTGTTTTTCTTTTGTTTTAATTGTTTTATTATGTGTTATTATTCTATTTAATGTATTGACGACCACAATAGGGATTCTTTTAAATTAACTTAAATGTAATTTATCTTGTATTGTGAAATAAATGAAATCTAAATCTAAATCTTATATAATCATCAATAATAAGTATTTCTAGTCTGATTCGGTTTAGTAAACGGTTAGGAAATTTACCAAGATATTTCACTGACCTCATGCTAACCAAATTAAAACTAACATACGGTATAAAAACTGGATTTGAAAGTAACCCCGGTTGACTGTCCCTAGTTAGAATTTATTTTTTTATGTTAGTTTTTTTAATAATTCCGATCTAATAATCTACAATTAAGAATTTAGAATATTCCGCATTCAAATCGAAATAAGAATCCTAAGTTTATTTTTTTGAATTTCTAATAAGTGATTTATAAATGGTTATTTCTAAAATCTATAAAATACGAACAAAAAATATTCCTAATTCAAAATAAGAATCCTATATCTTAAAAAACGTTATTTGTAATGTTTATGGAAACATTTCTCCGCGATGCATCGGTGACCGCGTGAGCGAGACGGCACGACGACCGTTGCACAGCTGATCGTGACGTCACGGGTCGGTGACCGCGCTCCAAAATGCGCTGTGACGTCACAGCGACAACGGAATTCCGATTTTAGGGTTCATCTGGTTTTACATTCATTAGTTAAAGGTTAGGAGTTTTTGTGTAATTTTTATTTTATCATGTAATAAGTATCTTGGATTTTTAAAGTATTGTTTTAAATGAATATTTTAGTCAGTTGTATTCTTTGGGCTTGACAAATAGGCATCTTATAGTTTATACCAACGGTATTTTATGATACAACCCAAAACCATAGTTAAACTTCAAATCACAGATTAACTTCATATGTATTTTAATGATTATCGTTTTAAAGAAACATTTAATACAATAAAAGTGAACATATTCATTTAAAATACACGTATAATTTCAATATTACAATATACCACAGCAACCCTAATAAACTAATAATTATATAAAAAAATTGCAACACCTAAAAATATATTAAACAATATTTTGTAAACGAATACTACGTCACAGGTCAACGCCCCCGGTCGAGCCCTCACAAGCCCAAGGCTCTAGTTCCGAATTTGAATTCTAATCTAACGGCTTGCGTACGTCACGGGTGAACGACCGCGAATGTCCGAACTGAACCCCGGTTCATTTGCGGTCATAACGGAAGTCCGTGAACTTTATCTCAATGGGATAAAGTCTGAATCCCATTGCACATTTTTTTGTCAATTGCAATTTTATTTTTGTTGATTGGCTAGTGTAAGCTTGCCGGCGTATTAAAGATACAAGGAAGCTATTACAAAGGAATTAAGATTATATTCGATTAGCAAATGTTATTCGAACTGTATTTTTATTTTTGCTATTAGAAAAGTGTTCGGAATTTGAATGGGAATCGACTCTTCGTAGCAATAAAATCGGTTTACTAGTAGCTTAGGATTAAAAATATAGGGTGGGAGAGCCAATTTCAGTCTGGATAAACATTTTTTCTACTACTAATATGTAAACCTTATACCAAATTACTAATTATTATGCATGATTTAAAAAGTTGAATAATTCTCACGGCTTTCTGAAAGAGGAAATTTTAGCAGAATTCTAGAAAAGCGCCTACATGTAAAATACGAGTATTTTAGAACACGAGTATTTTTATATCGTTAGTTTATAAGTTGTTTACTTCCATCGACTTATATATAATGTTGGCACCAGTTGCACGTTATATAAAGAGGTGACTGACCTGCAATGTAAGGATTTCATTGTTACTTAAATGACTCAATTGTTTTTTAATGAATTTTCGTGAGTCAATGTTTGATAACAATACGAATGCATTTTTGCAGGATATTAAAATAATATTTTGGTGTTTTAAAACTATCCTTTGCTTTCTTACGGTGTCATATTTTGGGGCGACTTGGTTGATGTTCAATCTACATTCATACTACAAAAAAGATGCTTACGCACCATGTACCGCTTGAATAACAGATATTCGCTTCGAGATGTATTCAACGAAAAGAAGTTCCTGACACTAACTGGAATCTACATTTTAGAACTCTGTTTATTTGTTAAGCGAAACGGCGAGTATTTCACTAAAAAAGCATCTCTGTGTGTGATAAGTTTAACTATGAAATTCCTCGAGTACACAATAAACTGATGCACAAGAGTGCCTTCATTGCCGCCATGCGAGTGTTCAATAAATCACCCATCGAAATTAAGATATTAGAAAACACAGCATTTAAATCTACCCTAAAAAAATGGCTCATCAACAAAGCACAGCACTCATGAATTTTTCAATGATGTGAATTAATGTTTCATTACTTAACTATTATTTACGCTTGCATGCAATTTAGTTATATTGTCATATATTGTAGGTCCGTGATGGATAAACTGTTGAATCTATATTTTATTTTTGTCACCTTTGTACACAGTTTTACAATAAAGTTTTCTATTCTATTCTAAATTAATTCTTTTTTTAGATATATGTAAGATTTTGTACTAATTTACGCTATCGTCATTGTCATCATCATTATCGTCATCATATAAATCATCATTGCTAGTTCCATCGCCTCAATTTTATCTTCCATTTCTAATGCGTATGTACATTTGTGCTCTTCTCAATAAAACTTCATTTTTTTTTTCATTTTCGTCAATGTTAAAGACATCATGAAATCACTGAAATAACATATTCGTATTATTGGCAATCTAATAATTTTGCTTACTTAAATCGATTATACAAAAAATATCGAAAAAAAATTACATCTATATCGGAGTTTGGTCCGATACATATTTTCGACAATATCGAAAAACCGATATCCATGCATAAGTAATTTCCTAAAAGGTAAACTGTGTTTTATTAAGATTTTTTTTGCATACTTTTCATGTATTTTTAACTACTATAGAACATAAAATACTAATTGTACCTACCTCACATCTGAGCTACCTACTTGGGGTCGGTTGCACCAACATACGATCACAGGCCGGTCATCGTCAAATATGGCGCGGCAGCTGTCATCCCATAGAAATTTGTCAAACTTTCTATACAATCAGATTTTAACGAACACCGCTTACGATTAGGATTACAGACGGTTTGATGCAACCCACCCTTACTGTACACACGCATTAAATATTTAAAATGTGACCACATTGCCATCTTCTAAAAATAAACCTTAACATAATCCAACCAGATTAAACAGACAACCACGCTTAAGAAAACATAGATTTTGTCAGCTTACAAGTCTTGGCCGGCTTATAGCTTCACATCATTTCGGAACTGTCGTTTTAAATTTAGAATCCAACGTCCAGTGTTGCAATTGCAACGGCCGCAAGGCCGGGCGTTAACTTTGCAGGCAAAGATAACCAACATAGTTTGAACCCTGATTACGTATTGTTTCTATGAATCTAGGGTTCAAGTTACATTAGACAATAGGTGAGTCGAGACAGGTTGAATGAAATAACAGATGTACAAGACAATAATGTAATAAATACTTCAATGTTCAAGGTAGTACGAGTCATGTCTTTAATTGAATGCTGTTTTTACAAAATTATAAAATATTTTAATTATAAAAGCTTTAGAAATATTTTTTATTCCAACACTAACAGTCAAGTTACACGTATTAATTTCTGACAAATTAAAATAGGTACATAAAGAGAAGTATACAGCTAATGCATTACACACGTTCCTGAACTGAGCTTACAATATTATATGCTTGCAATATATATGGGCTTGTATATGAATATCCAAGTAGGAGAACCAAGGAGAACTCTTAGAACGCCAAAATGTTCATATATTTTCGAGATCAAAACCAAGCTGCGTTGTTTTGCTGATATAATATTTAGGATAAAACAAAATATGATGCAATTACACTCTTAATTAGACAATTGGAGGGCAATATATTTGTTAAATATATCACTACATGGCTGTCTGACAAATGTTTCTATAGTGTTAAGGAATTCTTAGATTTCGCATGTTTAATTTATTAATTTATTATTTTTCAATCACCTGACTTCTGTATTTTCAGTAATCATAACTACAATTTATAATAATGCGATTCTCTCTCTTAGTAAACTTTGCATGTCGATCAACGACTGAATACTGAGCCTTTACCATGAGTTTACATGACCGTACTCGCTAGCGACTGCGTAAAAATTTGTAAGGGCAAAAATACAGCGCCTCTGGCGGTTACGCACTAGAACTAAGAATCAGCATACTACATCGTTTACGCAGTCGCTAGCGAGTACGGTCGTGCAAACTCATGGTGAAGGCACTGTACCGCTGTACACTATCATCCATACCACATAAATCAATTCTATTCTATTCTATTCTATGGTTTTCATGCCCTACATACACACTGTCTAAAAATAGTATGTTTGTAATAAATACTTTATTATATGGATGTTAAGACAGAATATCAATTGAATTAACATCACCTGTCCATGTTCAAAGTTTCTGTAATCAATTAAAGAATACACAAGTTTTTTTTTAATTCGTAAGTTGTATGTGTATTTTTAGCATGACGTTCTTTAATAGTGTCATGACTACCCCAACAGTAGAATGTCAAGTCATGACATAATCCTCAGACACACGGCAATGACCCAATATCAGTGTTATCGTCGGAATCGAACCCGTTATGACGCACGGGTCGTTGACCCCGGCTAATGATTTTGGCAGTTGTGCAATAATTAGCGCAAATCGCTATTGTGACGTTTATAACAGACGATAATAGATGATTCACTTAATAAGAGAACAACGGTTGAAACTCACTTGGAAAGTCACTATTTGCGACATGTTTCGGACTACAAGTGAGTTTCAACCGTTGTTCTCTTATTAAGTGTAAATATAAATAAAATAAATAAATATTAGAGGACAATCTTACACAAATCGAACAAGCCCCACAGTAAGCTCAAGAAGGCTTGTGTTATGGGTACTAGACGACGATATATTTAATAGATATAAATACTTAAATACATAGAAAACATCCAAGACTCAGAAACAAATATTCATGCTCATCACACAAATATTTGCCCTGACCGGGATTCGAACCCAAGACCGTCAGCTTCACAGGCAGGTGCACTACCCACTAGGCTAAACCGGTCGTCACACATGTCTCACGTTAGTGTAAATTTATGTAATAGATGATTCAATTGGAAATATCATAGATTCAACTCAAAGAACTGTACTTGAGGCGATGTGAGTTGAAATATAACTAATAAATTCAATTAAAAAACTATACTTATTTTAACACTAAGTATTTCAGAAAAAGGACGGTAAGAAATTATTAATACAATTTTACAAGAAAAGAGACCAGCTGAAGTCGTTTGTATTTTTATTGTTTTGATATTTAGTAATTATATACAAACTGACATACAAAAGCGCCCTTGAGCATTTTTTTAAATAATACTCCGTCAGAGCTTTTCAAAGACAAAATAAATAAATAAATAAATATTTGTGGATAATCTTACACAAATCGACCTAGTCCCAAACTAAGCAAAGCTTCTACTATGGGTACTAGGCGACGATATATATACTTATATAGATAAATATATACTTATACGTAAATACATAGAAAACATTCAAGACTCAGAAACAAATATTCGTGTTCATCACACAAATAAACGCCCTGACCGGGATTCGAACCCGGGACCTCCAGCTTCGTAGGCAGGGTCACTACCAACTAGGCTAAAGCGGTCGTCACATGTAAAGGCCCTCTTTTATCTATTACTTGTGGCGTGTTCGGATAGACCTAACCTAACCTAAATATATATTTAAATTTTGTAACACAAAAAAATAACAAATATACCATTTGCCCGTCAGCATTCGATCAGATCATTTAGATCATCACTACATAGTATAAAACAAAGTCGCTTTCTCTGTCCCTATATTCCTATGTATGCTTAAATCTTTAAAACTACGCAACGGATTTTGATGCGGTTTTTTTCAATAGATAGAGTGATTGAAGGGGAAGGTTTATATGTATAATAACATCCATTAAATAATGCACCCGTGCGAAGCCGGGGCGGGTAGCTAGTAATATCATATTATGATGTTAATGGTCTGATCATACTTACATATTCAGTGTCATAATGTTGAATTATTAATCCTACAATTAAATCTCAGGTCCCTTTTGTTGCTTTCCTTTTTTTTCTAAAACTAACCGCACTGATTAAAAAGGGATGTACTACATGTACAAATAGAGCATGCCACCGTATAGGCGTCCACGTGGGGTCAGTGACCCGTGACGCGCCCGTGACGTCACGTGTCAATTGTCACTTTTATTTTTACTAACGAGTGGCGTCACGTTGGGAAGAAACGTAAAGTATTTATATACACGCTGGTTGGATATGAAATACCTTTTAAGTTTTTTAGGCAGCCGGGCGGTGAACATTAAATAAATAAATAAATATTAGAGGACAATCTTACACAAATCGAACTAGCCCCACAGTAAGCTCAAGAAGGCTTGTGTTATGGGTACTAGACGACGATATATTTAATAGATATAACATTAAATAAATAAATATTAGAGGACAATCTTACACAAATGGAACTAGCCCCACAGTAAGCTCAAGAAGGCTTGTATTATGGGTACTAGACGACGATATATTTAATAGATATAACATTAAATAAATAAATATTAGAGGACAATCTTACACAAATCGAACTAGCCCCACAGTAAGCTCAAGAAGGCTTGTGTTATGGGTACTAGACGACGATATATTTAAGAGATATAAATACTTAAATACATAGAAAACATACAAGACTCAGAAACAAATATTCATGCTCACCACACAAATATTTGCCTTGACCGGGATTCGAACCCAGGACCGTCAGCTTCACAGGCAGGTGCACTACCCACAAGGCTAAACCGGAAACTGAGTAGACCCTCTGGAGCGTGTGTTACGTTACGAGTTACGGATTTACTCCTAAATCGTGGAGAAAATTCTATAAATTTGAAAGAAAACATGCAGTTATGATTTAAACCTGGCCAATAAACCAAACCTGTCAAAATAAGTGGATGCCGCCAAAGAAACTACGCATGTGAAGGGTTCAAAAGTCTTTGTTGTAATGGAATTAGAGCTTTTGACCCTCGCATTTGCTTAGTTGCCTTAAAAATAAGCAAAAATGAGGAATCCTTTCTAGCATGAGAAAAAAGTGGTTTACATGTGTTTTTATCACATTAATGCATTAATAAAAAGTGGCTTACATGTGTTTTTATCACATTAATGCATTAATAAAAAAGTGGCTTACATGTGTTTTTATCACATTAATAAACAAGTGGTTTACGTGCTTTAATCACATTAATGCTTTAATAAAAAAATGGTTTACATGTGTTTTTATCACATTAATGCATTAATAAAAAGTGGCTTACATGTGTTTTTATCACATTAATAAAAAAATGGTTTATATGTGTTTTTATCACATTAATGCATTAATAAAAAGTGGCTTACATTTGTGTTTATCACATTAATGCATTAATAAAAAGTGGCTTACATGTGTTTTTATCACATAAAGGGTTCCTCATTTTTGCTTATATTTAAGGTAACTATGCAAATGCGAGCGTCAAAAGCTCTAATTCCATTACAACAAAGACTTTTGAACTCTTCACATGCGTAGTTTCTTTGGCGGCATCCATGAAACCACTTTTTTCTCATGCCAGAAAGGTTTTCTCATTTTTTTGGCAATGAATAGAATAGAATTGTTTTATTTAAATAGAATACTTAAAATTAAATGGCACAGGGTGTAAATATTAATGCCATTAATTATACTTCGTCCTTCTCCATGCTTCGCTCGTTTTCATAGGTCGTTGCCACACACCTATACAAGATACTTGGCACTTTGGCCCAATAGATATGACCTTGAATCTCTCAGCCTAATTGACTGGTCTAGCCAAAATAAGTTTACGACAGAGTTATTCTAATAAATAAATAAATAAATATTAGAGGACCATCTTACACAAATCGAACTAGCCCCACAGTAAGTTCAAGAAGGCTTGTGTGCAATAGGTCTAATAAAGCATTATTTGTACCGAACTATAATAGTCGCGTTACCTTAGCAATTTTCCATCAAATTATTATTAAGTGACCGGTAAACAAGCAAACGGCCTGCCTAGCCGCAGCCTATGGTTGATTTCATATAGACCTCCTAAATACCTCCAAAACACGTAACAATTAAAAAGATGTAAAATGATTGACTTTCAGAGCGACTATATATAAATTGTATTAAAATACTTCCCGTTACTAATGTACACTGAGAAACGCTAAATACTGCATTTAAATTTAAACTTTTAACCTCTCCATAGCAACAAAATGCATTTAAAAACAATCCAAGTCAAAGTGCCGGTATAAGGTGCATTCACCTCCCCAATACACGTGTCACTGATTCAAAGGCACAAACCGCATAACTACATAGCAAACGCATCTGAAAAAAAACTTTAATGCCCTATAATTACAGTTCACTTTCGTCTATGTTTCATTGACAAAAATTGGTAAATTGCTGGTAAAAATGGAATGATGCTACTGTATTTAAAATTATACCGTAACTCTTACATAATACAATTCATGTTAGAATGAGTGCTGTCTAAAGAATGCTTTAAATGCGTTGATGCAATAGAAAATGAGGTCTACTTGCTCGTAATTAAAGTTTATTTTTGAATAATGGCATTTTTAAATGTTGGTTAAGTGTTCGAAATATGAGCTCCGTTCAATATGGAATAAAACGATTGATTTATTTGATAATGTGTTGTAATGCTCGATGATAAAATTGGGTTTTGAATGAATTATATTGTTGCTTAAGATGTTTGTAATTTGTTTTGGAGTTCTCCGTTATTGAGTACTAGTAGTGCGTATATGGCATTTTACCATACAAACACCTAATTTCTTTCGCACCAATTATTGTGAAGTATATTTTGATGGTATAATTATGGATGTACTGTTAATATAATATAGCGACTAGTTTACGATATAATATAATCGTGCTTTCATCATTTATAATTTTATACCATGAAAAATCATTTTATATACCTAAAAAAATACAATCTTAAAATGCCAATTCTACAACGCACACAGTGGTGCAATATTTGAAAAACGTAATCAGAAATGTACTTCCAAATTCGTGTGTTTTTAACCCAAATTTTCGGACCATTAACATAGTTTTCGAACAAAGAAAAAAAAATCAACTAATTGCGGAAAATTATTGATTATTGGGGGCACAAACATTTAAAGTCAATTGGGCACAAAAGATAGCGCAAGTGTAAATAGCGTATTTGGGGCGTGACGTCAAAATAGCCAATTTAAAATTTTAAGTGGTTGAAAGGGCTGAGTTAATTTATGTTGTAATGTAACTAGTAACTCCTTAACATATTAGTGGTAAAGAAAACCTATTTCATAATGGAAAAAATGTGACATACTACCAACTCTGAAATACACAAGTATCTGGAAATTAACACAGTGAAGGAAGAAATACTCTTTGTGACGAAAGCATACAAAGAGAGACTGAAACATCATCCGAATGAGCTTGCTGTAAAACTGAGAATTAGAGAATATGGGAAGAGGCTCAATTTACCCGACTAGATTTAATGAAGGAGTAGATGCCCTCAATGGAGGACATACTCGACATGTCACAATATAAAGCTTCCAACAAATTTGCTTATAGTACAACTGATTGCAGATTTAAGACCAAGAAAAAAAATATGACATGAAAAATCTGCACGGTTAAACTTAAAATGAGAGATTGCATGCCTAACCCTGTCAAATGTAATTTATATGTTTTTTCAGAAATAAACAGTTTAATTTTTTTTTGTTTTTTTTTCAGGTTTGTTTCATTATTACAGTTTCAATTTAGGGCAATTTCGCTAAGTATCCATGTTTTTTTAAAGTTAAAAAATGCCTTTATATAAACTTATTGACAGGCCGCGGTGACAAAAGTGACGTTTACCAACAAATGCAGACCTTAACTTTACTAATACAGATACTAGACCTAAATAATATGTTATTCATTATATAAAATTTACAATTATACTTGTTCATTCGTTGCCATTGCCATTATAGCTAATTTAATATTAGTAAAGTGTAAGTGTAATAGATTAACGTTTTTTTTTACACCACGTCGGTGGCAAAAAAGCGTGCGGCCCGACTGATGGTAAGCTGTCACCATAGCCTATGGACGCTTGCAACTCCTGGGGTGTCACATGCGCGTTGCCGACACTTTAAAAAATTATACACTCCTTGAAGAACCTCATACTGTAATCCTTCGGGAAAACCTAGGCAGGGAGCTCATTCCACAACCGGAAAGTCGGTGGAAGGAATTTACTTATTAAAAAAAAATACTAAAAGTTAACTTATTTCCTCAAGACATACCACTCAACCATAGCGCCAAATATTTAAAGATTTTTTTCCCGTGTATTCACGAAAACCGTTATTTATCAGCTCATCAGCATAACAAATTCGGGCAACGTCCTAAGGGCTGTAAGTCACCAAAAAATAGGAGTAGGCGAAGGGGCGACGGCCTACCGGCGTCGACGAGTCTGCAAACCCAGACGAACTGGTACAAGGAACTAGAGAATTCTGCGTGAACTTGTGACGTTAAATAGGTTTTTAGGACCGTGTTTGCGTCAGTCTTTTTATAAATTAGCATAGTCACACGAAACTAGAGAGTGGCTAGAGTTTTTGTGGATGTTTTTACGATAAATTGGATAGGGCTACCCCGTTAGTAGGTGGGTCATTGTCAGTTGTAAAAACAAAAGTTGTCCACCCGTTGGTCAATAGTTAACGGCTTATGTACATATAAGTTATGTTTTTATTACATGGATTTATAGTTATAGAAATACCGTTCATGCGGGTTACTAGACCAATCCAAAATTAAGCTTTCTGGGCCTTAACTTTTGATGTGTCCGCCGAAAAGACGTGAACCTAAATCTGACAATGACCCAGGTATTACTCGTACTTACTCACGTGAAACTTTTGAACTGACAGTATTGGTGGGAACTTCGACACTGAATAGGTTTTTTAGATAAACCCATCATCCTTTTAGTATTTTAGCTACAACTACTTTATCATATAGTTTCGTTATCATACTCCTAGCA
Organism: Epiblema foenella; assembly: GCA_963556455.1. Lineage (NCBI taxonomy): Eukaryota > Metazoa > Arthropoda > Insecta > Lepidoptera > Tortricidae > Epiblema > Epiblema foenella. The sequence goes on along the minus strand of OY747120.1, from coordinate 9,022,031 downwards.
TTTTTCTTGTTGTGCCCCCAGGTCAGGAGCCCGGGGTCCATACAGGGTGTAACAAAACTAGTGAGGATCCGTTTAAGGTAATTTGACAATTTATATATTGACAATTTGACATGTACATTTTTTTTAAATAATTTGCACGCCTGCTTGCTGGCTAGATACATGGTACAATATAATTTTAAGTTACATCTTTGTTAACTGTATCAAAGCAAATAAACATTTCTGATTTCTGATTTCTGAAGGGCATATTCGGTATCGTGTTTTGATTAGGAAAAAGTAGAAAAAAAATTTTTTTTGAAGCGAAAAAAAATTTTTTCTATGGGGCAGGTCCAACTCGCCCAAGTCAGCCAACTGTCTATACAAAGGCCATAAATTTATTGCGTCAAAAAAAATCTTCTACTTTTTCCTAATCAGATCACGATACCGAATATGCCCTAAAACGGATCCTCAAAAGACCCTGTATACCCTGTATAGACACCTAATAATAAAAATTTGGCTTGGAATGAATGAAATTAAAGTGACGCCCTCTGACCCTCCAACCCAGAGTGATAACTATACCTTGTTGGAACTAGTCCGGTTTCCTCACTCGGTTTTCCTTCACCGAAAAGACAAAATACAATACAATTTATTGCACACCTCAATTAAAGGATATGGTACAGTACAAAAACACAATGAGTAGAGGCAAACAACAGGCGGTCTTATCGCTAAAGAGCGATTTCTTCCAGACAACCTTAGGGTAGCGGAAATGAGACACTGTTAAATATCAAATAAAATTAAGTCATATAGAATTGATACTTCTAATTTGAGTTCTGATATGTAAGTATATGTCTACCTGTTAGATAAGTGAAGAACTTTGGATTTATCAATATGTCTATTAGTACATACTTTTCATAGTTACCTATACTAATACTTGTCTGCGATATGAACGCCAAATAATTTGATATTAATATTTGGTTTGTCCATCACAGCGACTTATGTACAACATATGTAAGATATATATATTCACATATATGTGAGATATCAATAATATGTCAGCAGCAAATGAGTGAATATCATTCCAAAAATTAACATTTTCTTAATTTGTCCTTACCGGGCCCGGATTGTTAACGACTCGTGAGTGATTATTTCTGACTAACTATTTTATCAGTGAGGGATCCAGGTATAGAGTAAACTGGAGTCAACAATAAGTTTAAATTACACTGTGATTTCCTTAACTTTCACTTAACGTTCGGGCCGGTAAGGACATCAAATAACTTTAACGGTGAGAATCACCCAAATACTGGGTAATGTGATTGAAAGAGGAATCAAATATTATTGATGAATAAAATATTGTATAAAATTAATAACAATTTAAATTACGGCTACGCTACGCTATGAACGCTACTTTGTAGCCAGTAGCATTGCTTTTTATATAGCAAGAAGACCGCTTAATAGACATACATAATGTGTCGTTACATACTCTTTATTGTTCTATATACGAAAAACTAGTTTTGGTTTAATTTTCGAGAAAGAAAGAGATAAAGGGTTGCCAGTGAGCTTCATTGATTGTTTTTTTTTTCTATAGGAAGCATCTATAAGCTACGTTATCTGCTAACCATCAGGCTGGGCAAGCCGTATGCTTGTTTCCAACGTAGTAGTGTAAAAAAGTCACGGTCGCTTTACTAAGAAAGATAACAGATCTGACATCTCACCGAGACACCGAGTCATCAATTTATCTAATTTAAATCTCTTAATTTTAATCGATTTTACAATAACGCGAGATAACATCACAAACACAAAGATAAGAAGCTAAAACTTACATAATGCACCTTAAAGTCAAAGTAATATAATAATATTTGCAAGAACACGAAGATACGACGTTGCAGAAGTTGTCTAGTACGATCTAAACCTAGTGCATGTGTGCTAGGAATGTGAAAATAGATCAGTTGTATGTGTGTGTAAGTTTATTAGGACGACGCTGGGCCAATCTTGAGCTCTTTTCAGATTTAAGGGGTCATTAACCTTGTTCCCTCCCGGCTGTAACTTGTAAGTGGTCCTAGCGGGTCTATAATTTTATGTAAAATATGTTATTTTTCCTCTTCTAGAACTTCGGAAACAATTAGAATTTGGGTCATTCTACTTTTTCGTGACCAGTTTTCTATTACAAAAAAAAATTATGATATGTATCAAATTAGTGTATAAAAATAGGATTTCGAAATAGTACCTGAACCTAATAAAACGAGTGTACCGGTAAAAATACTTAAATTTTAACACATTTCTGAAAAAGGTGGGTAACAGTGGAAAAAACCATTTTTTCATACAAATGGTGAGACATTTAAGGACCACTGAGTTACTCGATTTATGGATATTAGCTGTTATTCGTTAATTACTAAAACTATCGGAAGTGATATTTCAATTAAACCTCTTTCTAGATAACAATACAAAAATATGAAGTGAGGCCCAAGTATTTCAATAACGGCATTAAAAAAAAGTGTCTGAATATTACACGAAAAAGTAGAATGGCCCATTTAGCCTTTTTGAGCTAATAAAGTATTTAAAGCTGAATTGTATTGTTTTGTTCCCAATTTCCAAAAACTTGTTTCCAATAATGGGTTAAATTAGAATTTTCGAATCACCTACAGGGAAACTCCATTCATGACAATACATTAATGAAAGTTTACATTAAAAAACATAAGACACTGGAATATTATAGAAGTGACTCCTTTGAGGTTAGATTATAGTTTTAAGACTTGACACAGATTTGCCATAACTTCCGTGGATCCGCTATTGAAGGAAAAGGTATAACTATCAAATAAATGTCAAATCGCATGAATAGTTATCGTGGTCTGCGGCTGTGGTACCGTACTGCATCGAGCAAACCCGCAAACGGTAATTTTTCTATTTATTATCACCATTTTTTTCCTTGTTTCTGCATTCTAATTATTACTATTTTATTATACATGACTTATTCCATGATAACAGTAAGTATTATGTAGCATTTATTTGAGTTATGTTATTTAAAAAAATATATTTATTGACATATATTTTGATTTATTGATTATTGATTATCGTCCACAAGCTACGGTAACGGTTTATACATACCGCTGTAATTAGTACGTTTTATCATTGACGTGGTGTAAATAAAAAAATGAAAAAAATGACTAAATAGAAATCCAAAATCCAAACCTGGGGAAAATCTAATCTTTAAAGTAAAAAAAAACTATCAAAAAATAAAATAAATACGTTACCTCGTATTGAATTAGCAGCTTTCTTATCCATAAACATGGTGTTCATAGAAGAGCCGAACATCCCGTCACTGCTTCCAGGAGGCGGCGAGGTGCTGTCAGCCACTGACCCAGAGATATCCTGCATGCCCATGCCCATCTGGTTATGCATCACATCCGTATGAGGCTCCCTCTTGAGTTGCATGGTTTGGGGCATGTTCGTGGGATGCAGCATCGTGGTGGCGGAGGAATGCCCCCCATGCTGGTCCGGAGGCCACTGAGACCCGAACAATTCGTGAAATTGATTATTCATTTTTTATGTCGACTTTTTTTGTCTAGTGTTTAAGTTATCTGCGCCCACTGTGCGAATCGAATTCGCATCGTTTAATCTAGTATCACTTTTGGTGTTTTTATTGATGTTTTTTTTTATTCGACTTTGTCGTTAAGGCAACTTTGATACACCATATGATGGCACGACTGTTCAACTTGGTTGACGAAGCACCAGTTAACTGATATATATAAGTTTGTTCCGGCCCAGAGGCGAGGTGAAGTTCCGTTTAGCAAAGTTTATCTCAGGTATTAACTTTTTGAATAGCAACAAGTTTTTTGGCATTTTGTCTCCGTGGTGAAGTTTTAATAATCACTTTTCCATCAAAACATACTATAAGGCACTGTTTTTTTATTGTTCACTTGTTCCCGTATACTTTTTTTTAAATTCTAAAAACACTGAATCTGTAAAGAAAAACAGAACGGAAAGAAGGATTTAATTGTTTAAAGTTTCGGAAGAAATGCCAATTACGAACGATTTTAACTAACCGAGCAACGGTTAGTTAAAATCTGGAAACACTTTTACAACTTGATCCTGTTTGTTGGTCACAGCACTGTCACTTTATAAAAAAATACGTTCACCTCACTGTAGAAGAAAAAATTTGTACGTTATTTTTTGTACTATAGGTTGTGCACAACTCGGTGTCCCGGCGGTGACTGGCGCCCGGCGCGACGTTCCGGACGTGACTGACGCATTGACGAATCTTCACGGGGCACGAAAAAAAATTTTTCATCCGAATAATCGAGCTAGCTCATAGATAGTTCAATGGCCAGGCCGAAAATTATCTCCGAAAGCCGCTGTTCTTAAGAAGAAAAAATGCACGTGCGCGGTTCTGTATTTGGGAAACGTTCGATTTTCAAAAATCGAAACGGAAAAATCTTAGTTTTAATTGTAATTAAGAAGTAAAATGACCGGCCGCAAAGACTGTGTGGGTGTGTGCGTGAGGGCGGCGTGGTTACGCGCGGCGCGCACACCGACGCACGCAGGTCATTGAACCGAGGACCCAAACAAAGTAGATTTCGGTGAAATGCTGTTGAACTCTAGGAACGTTTGAACTGCGATTTTTGGCGAACGTTCGATTTTCGAATTCCGAAATATTGGTTTGTAATTAACTTACTACAGGGCGGTTTTTGAAATTTGTATTGGCGGTTTGTTAACAGGTCATTGACCCCGGAAAATGCTCGGCGCTCGATATTTGTTTTATTACTCATTTTGTTTTGCAATTTGTTTTTATTTCGCAACTAAATGGTTATAGGGAAATTAAAATTACTTTTAACTATACGCCTTACTATGTTCCTGTATATGTATTCAAATGTCTTATTCTAAGCCGCCATCAGAATTATCAAAGCGGACAAGGTGACCATAAATATCTGGACACTACTTGTCAGATATTTATTTTCATTGAAGTGTACGGATATTTTTGACTACGTACGACAGTACTTTGCTATAATATGATAGATATTTTATCAATTATATATTCCTATAATTACGGATATAATGTTTTAATTAGGTATTAAATAAATATTCTTACTTTTTTAAGGGTCAATACAAAATTCCAAGTTCGTCTTTCGGCCGATATGATGATGATGATGATCATGAATACAAAATTGAAGTGGAAACCTTTAACTATCTTTTAATTAGTATTCATATTTAACTAAGGAGGTAATTTAGCCAGAGAGATTTTACAGGTCACGGGTTCGACCCCAGCAAGTACCACGAATTAAAAAAAAATGTGTACGAAATATTATTTGATAGTTAACAGTAGCTTTCCGGTGAAGGAAAACATCGTGAACAAATGTCTTATCCCAACAAGGCCTATTAGTTTTGGGTTGGAAACCCAGATGACCCTCGGTTCCGTAAAACTAGTGCCTACGCCTATCTTGGGCTTGGATGTCAAAGCGGACCCCAGATGGCGCACAATCAGGATAACGCGGATGACGAGGCAAGTAGGCGTACGTGACAATAAAAAAAAAGAAAATAAATTATGTAAAAAATTTCACTGAAATAAACAGCTTTTTTTTTTACTCCTTTGGCCATCAGGTGGACCGCACGCTTGTTTGCCGCCGGCGTTGTATAAAAAAGTGTCGGTGTGTCATGTGTGTCACAATATTTCATAACAACTATTTCGTCGGTTATTCACCCAACACGACCGGCCTTGCACCCCGTTCAGTAACCCTAGGTCATATACCCGGGCGGTCAAAAATTCCTAACCACCTAAATTTTCAGTCATACTTATAATCACTTTGTGGAGCGCTCGTTGCCATGTATATGCGAAGTTAAGCAATGTCGGCCCAGGTCAGTTATTGGATGGGTGACCGCTTTGAGTGCTACAATAATAAATAAATAAGAAATATTTTTGGACAATCTTACACAAATCAACCTAGTCCCAAACTAAGCAAAGCTTGTACTATGGGTACCAAGTGACGATATACAATACAATACAAATACTCTTTATTGCACACCTCAACAGTACAAAAACACAATGAGAAGAGGCAAACAACAGGCGGTCTTATCGCTAAAGAGCGATTTCTTCCAGACAACCTTAGGGTAGCGGAAATCTAAACAGAACGATTCATAGCAGGTGGTGCAGAGTTAATACATATGAAGTTAATGCATATGACGATATACATACTTATATAGATAAATAGATACTTAAATTACATTGAAAACATCCAAGACTCGGGAACATATATTCGTGTTCATCACACAAATAAATGCCCTGACCGGGATTCGAACCCGGGACCTCCAGCTTCGAAGGCAGGGTCACTACCAACTAGGCTAAAGCGGTCGTCAAACACAATACAATACAAATACTCTTTATTGCACACCTCACATAATAAAATAGCACACAAAAAACAAAGATACAGGGAGACAGAGGCAGAACAACAGGCGGTCTTATCGCTAAAGAGCGATCTCTTCCAGACAACCTTTGGGTAGTGGAGAAATGAAATATAAAACTGAAAAGTAGGTGGTGTATAAACTATTACAATGAGAAAAAAAAAAGATTCCAAAACAACTATTAACTGAGGGCTCCCGTGCTTTGGAAGGCGTTGATTGGTGCCGTTGATCCCGGCTGCTGTCTATGATAGCAGTCGTTAAGCCAAGTTAGAGGCGTTCGGGCGACTTGAGAACTTCTAACAGTCAAGTTGCACACTCACTTGACAAGCCCAATTCCAATGTCTGGTTCCCCTCGGGTTGGAAGGTCAGATAGCAGTCGCGTCCGTAAAACCTACGCTAAATCTTGATGATGACTTATAATCACTTTGTAACAGCCCACCCCTCGTGTACTGCCAGATTAGAATAGCACTTTCCCCTTTCTTCCCGTGTGTGTAAGAGTCGACTATGGGAACCGGGTTGTAGTGTGTTGTGGGCGATGGGCTACCAACCTACCACTGCAATCACATTATTTCCAACTTTAAACCTACAATTGCTAAATGTGGCACTGGAATAAATTTCATGTGCCCTGCCCACCCCTTTTGGGAATACAGGCGTGTATGTATTTTGTTTATGTATGTACTAGCGACCCGCTCCGGCTTCGCACGGGTGCACTATTTAATGGATGTTATTATACATATACCTTCCTCTTCAATCACTCTATCTATTAAAAAAAACCGCATCAAAATCTGTTGCGTAGTTTTAAAGATGTAAGCATACATAGGGATATAGGGACAGAGAAAGCGACTTTGTTTTATACTATGTAGTGATTTAGAATTTTAGATAAATGGGTCATTGTCAGTTGTAAAAACAAAAGTTGTCCACCCGGTGGTCAATAATTAGCTAACTTATGTACATGTTAGTTATGTTTTTATTACATGGATTTATAATTACGGAAACACCGTTTATGCGGGTTACTAGACCAATCCAAATTTAAGCTATGTGGCCCTTAACTTTTGATATGTCCACCGAAAAGACGCGAACCTAAATCTGACAATGACCCAAATAGTGTGTCATCAAACTCAAACTTTCCTACAAACAAAAACATAATTATTGGACAGTATTGCTTCAACGGGAAATCGAACCCAGGACAGCGGGTTACCAGGCCTCGGTATTTAGGTCTAGGTATTTGGATCGTTCTTGATATCATCATCATCATTTCAGCCGAAAGACGTCCACTGCTGAACATAGGCCTCCCCCAAGGCTCGCCATTTAGACCGGTCCTGTGCCGCTCGTTTCCACCGGATTCCCGCGACCTTCACCAGGCCATCACTCCACCTCGTCGGAGGCCTACCGACAGCTCGTCTTCCGGTGCGTGGACGCCACTCAAGCAGTTTCTGGCCCCATCGACCGTCAGTCCTGCGAGCAATGTGCCCTGCCCACTGCCACTTAAGTCTCGCAATTTTGAAGGCTAGCGTTCTTGATAGATTAAAACAAATCTTAATTTCTCCCAGGTTTTCCCGAGTTATTCTTCAACAAAAGATTGTATACAATTTTAAAGGGTCGGCAACGCGCGTGGCAAGCCTGGAGTTGCAGTCCATAGGCTACGGTGACCGCTCACCATCATGCGGGCGGTTGGTCATCGGCGTGGTGTAAAAAAAACTGAATGCCTCTCCAGTTTATGTAACGTAAATAAATAGGCGCAATACATAGAAACTGACACATTGAAATAAGGTCTATTAGGAGGGGTGTCCATTCCTAGCATTTTTATGGCTGTATCTTAGATGGGGATGTAATGAATATTCGCATTCGTATCGCGAATATTCGTGTGCTCTTGGATATGTACTCGTATTTGCATTCGTATAAGGTTTTGTTTTGAACCTGACTGTATTAATATTGATACTAACTGAAAATACCTGAAATAAAATCACCTAAATAGAAAATGACGTTTCAAATTTAATAAAAACAAGATCAGGTCGTTAGCTTAGAGCGAGAGGGCCGTGACGTCACGTGTCTCGCTCGCACGCAAGGTCACCGGCCGAGGGCGGCGAAAAGGCTTAAACGACCATGTACTGTAGGGTTCAATAATATCTGCACAATGCTAGTACAGCACTTTTATCTGAGTCGGGTTAGCAATAGTTAGAGTTGTGACACATACGAACACAGACAATGAAAACTCATAGCTCCTACGCTGACACACACACACACATAGGCGTGCATGTATAGCTCAACACACAACTATGGCTCATCCGCTTTCTTGAGACAATAGTAGATTGTGTCTCAAGGGAGCAAAGTGATATATTTACGGCGAGGGCGGTATATTGAATTCCGAGTGAAACGAAAGATTCTACAATAGAATCCTGAGCGTAGCGAGGGATTCTAAAGTAGAATCTTGAGCGTAGCGAGGGATTCAAGTGTTTACGCCCAAGACGGAAATCATTTTGCTACTGTGTGACACATACTGCTTTTCACACCGTCTATGAGGCCCGCTGCTAAAAACATGAAATATCTTACAAATGATTTTACTACAGAGTGTTACATACTGCTTTTCACACCTTCTATGAGGGAAAGAGTCATTGTTTCCCTCAAATGAGGGAAGAAAAGTACATCTTTGATCCCTCATTCGAAGGCAACAATAACACTTTTCTGAATAGCAGGTGTGAAAAAGTACTTTGCCTATACATACATATGAAAGTTTGACAAGTTTCTATGGGATGACAGCTGCCGGCGCCATATTTGACGATGACCGGCCTGTGATCGTATGTTGGTGCAACAGACTCTTAGTTTGGGAATAGGATTTGTGTATCGTACACAAATATTTTAGGTTTAAAGAATTTTTATTTACTCATAAGAATTTTACAATTCACTTACATGAGTAACTAAACTACGCAATGTAAACTTGGCGAGTACATGCTTTTCGCTTCTTAAGTTAGTACAAAGTATCCTTTAATAATACTTAATTTTGAGTGCATAAGAATACATTTACTTAAAAACTATGTGGGTAAACATATAAATAAAGCGCGCGCGCGCGCCCAGCAACATATACACAAAAAGCCTTTTCAGGGTCCAAACAGGCAAATAGGGGGTGAAGATACTTATTCTTAAATAAATATTTTTGTAAAACAACTGTGTTGGAAATGTGGTTATGATAAAAACTAGGTAAATACAAATAAAAAATGGTTGCCACGAGGCATATCAACAAATCAAGAATTATCAATACTGTAGAATTGATAAAAATTGCATGACACTTTTATCAGTTTAGTTCATTGACTCGAAAATCATGGTTTTACTTAGTGTTTTATTATTTTTGAAGAATTCGGCAAATATAAAGTTTTTTTCTAGTTGTGTAAGCGGTATTTTCTTTTTTACCGAGATCTTACTGACTTCGGTAAAATTACCTCACTTATCTGTTTACTGTCAGTACCACATTTACGCAGTTATTGCGCAGCGGGGTGGTACGGTACCAGTCCAATTATCCCCCATTTTTCATACTTTTGTAAAATAAACTTTATTGCATTATCTTTGCAAGTTTATTTTCACTGTCGGTTTGACATTAATTTTGTTATTTTTGTAATCTCGACATTATTCTTTCTTGAACTGTAAATTAATATTCTGACATGAAAAATGTATACTTATAGTCACACTTTCTTAAATTGTAAATTAATATTTTTACATGTAAAAGTGCCCTTGTGGCCTATTTGCAGAATGTTTGATTTTGATTTGATATGATTTTTGATCGTAAAAGTATATCTCAAAGTAATCTTACTGAAACTTTTCTTACTTTTTAGGGTTCCGTACTTGAAGGGTCCAAACAGAACTCTATTATTTTCACTCACTTGTCTGTCCGTCGTCTGTCACACAGGTTTAGCCGAACGGTTGGAGCTATATAGTCTTCAAATTCGGTGACAGTGTATATTATCATCATCATTCAGAAGCAAGTTGAAGGAATTATGGCTATCCAATGACTTGTGAATTGCTTGGATACTATATTTATATGTATTATTTTATATTTTATTTAGATATATGTACATATTAGTAGTTATATATGTTTATTAATGTGTGGTTGTATACCTAGAATATTTATATAAATACATCTTTGTACACGTGTTGGTTTGTCTACAGTTTAGTTCCTATTCTTCACTCAATTGCTCAAAGGTTAACTGGAAGAGATCCCTTACAGGGATAAGTTCGCCTTTGTACATGATTGATCTGTTTTTTTCTGTATAATTTATTTTACTTGTCTTGTGTACAATAAAGTATTTACATACATACATTATTACATATATTCCACCAACAAATACTAAAGTATTGATAAATCAGATTTATTAATTGAGATTTCTTATTTTTCCTATTAAAACCAACCTAAATTTGGGGTTACTAACCTATTTTCAATATTCGAACTGCAATCTAGGTCTCATACAGAAACAACTGAACCTTATGACCGTTAAATCAATTCCGAATCCAAAAAAGCAAATGTAGAACGAATTCGAATTTCAAAACACGGGGTTTAACGAACTATGAACCCAATGGTGACCCTTTTCAGACAGTTCAAACGGTGGCTAAGGCAGTTTCACACAGTGTGGAAATTATTTGAAAAAAAAATAAAAAACAAACGTGTTTTCTGTACTTTAGCTGGAATTAATTACATTTTCGACAGAATTCCGAAAACAGTAAAAATTGGATATTTTTTAATCTGTTTGTTCTTATTTCTCAAATTTAAATAGTACTTTACTTACCAAGGGCGGTAAAGTAAAAAATGTCTCAGATCGCGAGCATTTGACAGTTTTTTTTTATACAACGCCGGTGGCAAACAAGCTTACGGTCCACCTGATAGTAAGCGGCCACCACAGCCTATAGACGCCCGCAGCTCCAAAGGAGTCACATACACGTTGCCGACCCTTTATAAAATTTGAGGATGCACTGTGTTGACAACAGAAGGGACAAATTTAGGTCCGCTCTCAACACAGTGCATCCTCGGGAACTCTGGCAACCTTGCTCACCTCCGAACACAACACTACGTACTTGTATAGTAGATAATGTTATTATGGCTGTGGTCTAAGGCGGAGGTACTTCCCCAGTTGGGCTTCTCCAAATTCGAGCAAGATGACATTTTGCTGTGCCCTACCTCTCTGAAAGTTATCTGAGGCTTTCTTTATTATCGCCCGTAGAACAACATTTCATGTCTCCTTCGGGCCAGGAAGTGGGATTTTACGCACGCGTAGGGGGCGATAATTAGTCCTTTACAGCCAGGTGTGACATAAAATAACATTAACGCGTGTGTCTGTGTATGGGTCGTATACCAAACGGATGAACCGATTTTGAACTAGTCCTTATTGGGATTAGGCTTGTCAAGTGAGTGCCTAATCTTTGTAATACCATAAGGAACAAAACAAAAACGACCAATGGGGGCTATCGTTTTTGTGCTCACCAGTTGGCGCCACTGTCGACTAAGGTCCAGCTGTCAAAAATTGTTATTGGTTATTATGGACATGAGAACGAAGTTTACATTTAAATCATATTCAATACCTTAAAACCGTACCGTAAAAATATCGAATATACCGCATTGTAGCGTGGTCCCGTTTTGTTCGGAAAAAAGGAGGAAATAATTTTCCGAAAGACAAATCTGTCTCAAAGCCCTGACAGTCATTGACCCTTAATTCATATTTGCCATAATCAAGCTCAGGTATTGCAAAATAGTGACCATATTGTTCCAATTAGTTATTAACCCGCGTAGCGCAACCAAAAAGAGTGACATTTGACGTTTCGGAGGACCCCACGCTACACTAGCGCCTCTAGCGGCGAATTCATACGCGATAGCCCCCATTGTGAAAGTTATGTTGTTCTATTTTCAAATTTCAAACTGGAAAGAGAAGAACAAAACTGCTCCCGTTTAAAAACTGTAAATTTCAAAATTCGAATCATAGATGCGAATTGCAGCAATAAAACAAAAAGGCATCAACTGCAATCACCAACCACATTTAAAATCAACTCTATACTTTTAAGAATAAGACTGAAATCGCAAGTAAGATAAGCGACAGAAAAAAGTATTAACTACCAAGACCAATTACTTTTAAAATGAGCGCTAAGCGTTAAATAATAAGGTTGAAATTTCAAGTGCCTGAAAGTGATACTTGGTCCTTGTTGTTAAGTAAAGATACGTTGACCTGCAATTTCGGTTGGGTCGTCGGCCGGCGAACGAACTGTTATAGGGTTGTCGCTATCAGTGAGTTGTGTCAGTAGTTAAGTGAACTAGGCCAAGGGCTACCACAACAGGTTATCTAGGAAAAAACGGTATTTAATTAAGTCAAATGAGCATTTTTTACGGAACGTTTAAAACGATCGTTCGGTAAGAAGTTGTGGGTATGTATTACTGATGACGTCACAATTTTCTTAGGTCAAACTAATTTTTTTTTATGGGTGTATCAACTATTCTTTGTTGCTCGTTACCATGGTTACGTCTCCTGAGTCACTCTTTAAAACGGTGATTTTATAGGGTTTAAATCGATCAAACATGAGTTTTAGCGATGAGCTTAAATCTATTTGGACATGGATCATCTCTTGAGCATGCTTGAAGTCCATATTATAAGCATTTTTCTAAGAAACTCGGATACTGATGTCTCCTCGCTGATGGGACAAAATAACAACAAGAAAAAGTTGATTGACCCTTATATGTATGTATTTAAAAAAAAATTAAAATAGGTAGCATAGATACATTTTATAAGTTAATAAACTTCATTTATTTATGCCAATTTTCACAAGTTTTCGCGCGAGTTTCAAGCCTAAAGCCGTCGTTGACAACCCTATTAGCAGCGTCCGAATCGATCGCCGTTCGGTTGCCGCGTGCAATTGATGTGTTTCCGGGACCTTCCGGCCTCACGCCACGACCGTTACCGATTCGAAAATCGAACACTTTTTAAAACCGTTACTTATAAGTGACAAAGGGCACATTCCGCGAAAATTACTCGAGTTACCATTCAATTAAGTAATAACGGGATATCGTCGGCTCACTAAGGTTCGGTTTTATAAAGATCAGTTAGACCTTATGTCGATTTGTTATGTCAAAAATGTACTGAGTTACTGAAATTTGATCTGACATTTGGTTAGATCTTTATAAAACCCGGCCTAAGTAACAAATACCTACTTAAAATAAAGCTCGTATATCAGCATCGTTTCAGTACTGAGATACGAGGTTTCTAAGAATAGTGACAGATTTGATAGTGAGTTTTGCTTCTCACCCGACGATTTTTACTCAGGGATCGGATACCGGTATTTTCTCCATAGAAAAATACCGGTATTATTACGGTCACCGGTTCATTATTACGTTTTTAATGGGACAATTGTTACCTAAATACATGATTCAGCCCTACGTAAAGAGCAAAAAATAGTCCAAAATATTGGGCTAATTCAGGGTTTTTTAAAAATACCGGTATCGGTTCCTGTATTTACTATAACAGGCATGATGACAAAAAAATGTTTCATACCATCGACCCAATTTAAGAGACGATCAAATGTTAGTATGGGACTAACTACAATTAGAGCAACACAAGACCAAAATGAGAGGCAAAGTATAACTAACGAGCACTGAAAACGCTCCATACTGACTCACATGCAGGCGTGACGTCACGCCTGCGTGGCCTCGTACTAACGTTGTGTGGGAAAAGGGAAATTTGACTTTTTTGTCATGAAATATTGCTTAGTACAATTTCATTTTTATTGTAACATGAGAATTCTATTGATATATATCAATTTACATTTTTCCAATAAACAGAAAACAACGTTTTTGCGAATGTTTACAGTACCGTTTTTTTTGTTTGATTAATAAATAATTAATTAATTTGTCGAAATTGATTTTTGTGATTTTGGTGAATTAAATGCATATAAAAAAAATTCAATTCAATTCAATTGTATTTTCGTCCGACATGTTTTTTGTAATGAATTGAATATTTTTTTACATATAATAATTTATTCTTGTTTTTATTTTTATTTTTGGTTAATGTAATTGATATAATGTACCTAATGTAATTTTCTGACAATATGATATGAAATGTAATAGTGTATTTATGTGTAATTTTGCGTTTGTTATATGGGCTAAGCCTGAAATAAAGAATTAATATTATTATTTATTATTTATTGTGATAATTTGATGGTTTTCTATACATATAGCCACACTATGTTATAAATTGTAACACGAGTCATCATCCATATTGTATTCGTGAGTTCTCGATATTTCGCGTTTTTTTTTTCGTACAACGCCGGTGGCAAACAAGCGGTCCACCTGATCACGATATAGACGCCCGCAACTCCAAAGGAGTCACGTACGCGTTGATCCTTTATGAAATTTGAGAATTCACTGTGTTGCCAGCAGAAGGGACAAATCACAAACAAACAGTGTTGCCAGGGTCCTTGGGACAAAAATTACGTTTCTTTTCTTGAAAAGTTACATTTTTGATGCAAAAGTTAAATTTTTTATATTTTTCATAATTACTTGTCAAAACTTTCGATTCTAAGAAATGAGTAGCCACGTACAGCTACAATTCGGCGAGTTCAGCGACTGAATAACGTCAGGTTGATGAGTGGTATCTCAAATGTGATACAGAGACGGACAGACAGAGTCGTACCATGTAGGTTCTTTTGTCACCTTTTCTGTATCTGTAAGTCTATAAATTGTCTCGCTTGGTTCCGGTTACATACAATTAATTGACCTTTCTTTTTAAATACAGTTTCATTATTCTCAAAAGTTACGAAAATTTCATTTACAACAGAAGTAACTTACATGTTACGCGAGCCGATCAAAAGTTACGAAAAATGTAAGAAATGTAACCATCTGGCAACACTGCAAACAAACAAACACAGACAGACAGGGACAAATCAGTTACTCGTACAAGCTCCACTTACCCATTAATTTAACTGACTGTAGGTAAATAACCCGTTACTAACAGTAATTGTAGTGTAAAGTGCTAAAGTGAGCTTCAAATCGCATATTGTTTTTTTATTTATTATTTATTTATAGCCTTGTATCAGAAATACAGAGTTGAAATTTGGTGGTAATGTGTATATTTTACCAACAAATACTATAAATTGATAAAACTCATTTTATCATTAAATTTTCCTTGTTTCATATTAAAACGTATTTAATTTTGAGGTCGGAATCCTAAATAAATAAATAAATAATAATAATTTATTCATAAAACATGTTGTACAAAATTAAGAACTATAATAGGCTAGGAGTTTACAAATATATGGTAGTAAATAACTCGTGCCTGAGCTAGGAAGCCCTGTGTTTCAGGCAAAGAAAGGACTTACAATTACTTAGAAATATTGACACGCACTTGGCCCGTTTTTTGAAGTCTGTTAAAAATATCACTTGCGGTCTACAGCTCATATATTAGTCTAGTATAGAGATGCGCCGAATATGGGTTTGACCGAATACGAACATTCGGCCGAATATTAGGTCCAGCTGTTGCCGAACCGAATATTCGGCCGAATTATTCGGTTCAACGTAATCCCTTCATTTATTGTTGTAAAACAGACTAATTGAATGCTAAACTTTTTGTTCATTATCAAAGCGAAATATTGTCAAAAAATAAGTTAAATCACTGTTTATAAAGGGTCATTAGGGTCAATTATTAATTTCATTTCACGAAGCAGTAACTATAAAACACTCTTGTAAGTTGTAAGAAAACCCTCTCAAAATTGTTCGGTAAATATTCGGCAGCTGAACCGAATAATAAAAATATATTTAAAAACAAACTCAAAAGGTTGCTATTAAACACCTCAACGCAAGATGCTTAATATTAATTAAATAACCTAGTACCCATCTTGTTTTATATTCAAAGGAAAGGGATTAATTACTTTATTACTTAGGTCATTAGATACTATAACTTGGTATAAAAAATTAAAGTGAGTGTAATATTACGCCGATAAACTTAACGTTTGGCGAAACGGAAACAAATGTAACTGTACCATACTTTTTTGGGAAAAATAAATTAAATTAAAATTAAAATAATACGGCCGAATACCGAAGATTCAAAAACATACCGAATACCGAATAATAACCGAATATTCGGCGATTCGGCGCATTCGTCTTGTATATTGTAGCAATATGTGAATGTCTTATTAACCATATTATTGCTTCTAGCAAACATGACCCGGTTAGAAACCAGGTCGCGTTTATTTAGGAACGGTTTCCGAGTATAGTCGCGATCGCTGGACAGAAACTGAACGTGATTGTACTTTCATTAGTACTTTTTTTTATTTTTATGATTTATTTGAACTTAGTCCAAAAAAGCTCTATTATTATTATTATTATTTATTTATTTTATTAAGAAATAATAATACAACACAAACAAGTACATAGACCCACAAAACCGTTTGCACAGTTTGACTGTGGGATCGATCAGTCTTATCTCTCTTCTAACAGTAAATTATTTTATGAGTTTAACAAGGCAACTTTATATATTATGATTCTACATCTAGGTACAATAGTTTATTTTACAAGTTTAATAAGGTAACTATGTAGCTTTTTACTAATTTATCTTTTCTATTTTCAATACTAGTATGTTGTTTATGCACTGAAATATATCTGCAGCATTAAAGTTTATTTTTACGATGTTATTACATATTTATTTACAACTGAACTTACCATTTATTATTTCTTAAATGATTTTTCTGTAATTTAATATATGTAAACTAATTATAACAAACAAAAAGTATCCACCACAGGTTTCGTCAATTTATGCTACAATGAATCATCCACAACACGTTTCGTCACCTATGCTACATACTCCATTAACAACATTACATTACATTACATTAGTACTTAAGTGATTCTCGATTAATAGGTAGATATGTCTCTCTTTTTGAGGGTTCCAACCCTATTATTGTCTGTCACATTTCTACAGCTCAAGTCAAGGAAATCGTAGGCACAACTTTTTCTTCCTTATATCAATAAAAATAAGGCATAAAAAAGTACGTGTTTCTGTTTATTTGACTGTACATATTTTTTCCGTAACTATATGTAAGTATGCAAGAAACAAATGAACCCGCCATACATTTTACTATGAGCAGTATACTTAATAGCAAAAAAACTATAGTTACAACACTTACAAGCGTCAATACAGCCTGTAATGTATGGGTCATTCTACTTTTTCATGACCAGTTTTCTATTACAAATAAAAGCTATGATATGTATTGAATTAGTGTATAAAAATAGGATTTCGAAATAGTACCTGAACCTAATAAAAGGAATTTATAGGTAAAAATACTTAAATATTAACATGTTGCTGTAAAAAGTGGGTGAATAGTGCTAAAAACTATTTTTTCATACAAATAAGCATAAAAGATATTAGCTGAGGTTCGTTAATTACCAAAACTATCGGAAGTGATACTGCAATTAAACCTCTTTCTAAACAACAATACAAAAATATGAAGTGAGGGCGAAGTATTCCAAAATCTGCATTCAAATAAATAGTGTCTGAAAATTATGTACATGAAATAGTAGAATGGCCCGTAAGCATTTTGAAAAACGTCCCAGCTCGCAGACTCGCAGCTACGCAATTACGCACACTTGCGCGCGCGCATGTGAGCGTTGCGGCTGCGCGTTCACCGACCCGAGCGCAGTGGGCCAGCCGTTGACCTGCCCACGTGGTCGGTGCCACGGTATGAAAAGCTGCGAATATTGTCATCCTCCTAGCGATTTTTGGCGAAGCACTAGTTTTACGTTTTATTTATCGTATGGCAATTTTGTAGCCAGTTTTGTTGCACAATTTATCACCACCCAGGGGTCACGTGTAGGGTAACGGTGGGTACTCCCTACGGACGTGGTGCAATTTCAACCCAACTAGTTTTACGTAGGTATTTGACTGTCATCTGACCTTCCGTTCCAACCCAGAGGGGAAAATAAACCTTATGAGAAACTGATGAATATCCTCATCTTCCTAGCGTTTTTGGCGTAGGCACTAGTTTTACGAAAGGCAACCAGAGGGAAAACTAGACGTTGTTGGGGTTTGACCTAATAGAAAAATGCGAACATATACCATTTTTTTTAGAAAAATCGCCGTGTTGGGAGTCTTGGGAGTGGGGATGCATTTGCTATAGCTGTCGATACGTCATCATCTTCCAAGCGTTATCGCAGAACAGTTGCATCCTGAAGGATGCCCGAGGTCCGCTATCTAATCCCAAGATTTGGCGGTGGCACTACTTTTTACAGAAGCGACTACCATTTGACCTTCCAATCCGAGGGGAAACCGCACCTTTTTTTGGAATTGATGATGATGATGATGAGACTTGTCAAGTGAATGGGCAACTTGACTGTTAGAAGTTCTCAAGCCACCCGAAGGCCTTTTACTTGGCTTAACGACTGCTATCATAGACAGCAAGCGGGATCAACGGCTTAACGTGCCTTCCAATGCCCGGGAGAGTTCAGTTAATAACCACTCAATGCGGTCACCCATCCAAGAACTGACCTTGGCCCACGTTGGTCACCTCGTATTTCTACTCTCCTAGGTGACATGGGCAAACCAGGTCAGCAAAGAGATATTCAATTCGGTTTGTCGATCCAACAACCCGAAAAAATTGTTAACAACCAACACCTTTATACAAACCACGGGGAAATACCGTTAGCGCGATTCAGGAATTTCCCATACCCTAAAAGCGCCATCTAGCGTGGCGAAAACCAAACTTCCACACTCCCTGTCGCAAGTGCAAAAAACTCATAAGTCAAATAAATATGACATTTAATAACACTAATATACACACATTTATACATCATTAGTAATTTTACCGTTCACTTTGACGTTTTTTATGCCCAATTACATGTCTATAATCATTCGACAATAGATGGGTGTGAGATAATGTATGAAAAAAGGAGTGACATCATGTGTGGAAGACGACAAGCGTGACTCGTATTTAAGGAGATATGTCACTACAGTACTTTCATCTCACGAGGGCGAGTTAGCCATGGTTGTGACACATACAAACACATAGGCTGTATGTCTCAACAGACAGCGGCTCACCCGCGCTCGTGAGATTACTAATAATAATAACCAAGGGTGGTAAAACAAAGAATATCTCAGATCACAGGTATTTGACGCCCGAGCCGAAGGCAAGGGCAATAAATATGTGATCAGAAGCTTTCCGCCCGAGTTAAGTACAAAATTTTTTGTCTTAATCTGGCCAGGAAGTGGAATTGCCACTTTATGGGTGACATAAAAGTACTATAAAACAGTACACGGCTTGCTTTTGCAACAGCCACTGTATCCGAGCGACAACTGGAAGATAATTTGGAATTCGAATTCCATAATCCATATGTTTAATATTATATAGATTCTGCAAATTCCAAAGACTGAGGTGGGCAGGGCGCTTGGAAAGAATGCCGGGCAGCAGAGCATCAAAAATCATGACACCACAGCAGAAGAGACCCAGAGGCAGACCGAAGAAAAGATGGAGGGACTGCGTAAAGGACTTAAGAGCGATGGGCAAATTCACAAACTGGAAGAAGGTCGCCAAGGAACGTGACAGGTGGAGAAAAATTGAGGAGGCCAGAGGGGCTGCCGCAAACAACAAATGAAGTTTTCCTTCTCTGTCTCACTTACGTCCGAAAGTACAAGTGCGATAGAAAGCAAAAACTTCCCCCAGGACTCACAAAGTTTTCGTTTTAATAAAATCAAGTCCAATAATCCTTGAAACCTAAAATTTTTGTAGAAAGTGTCTCCTTTAAGATCCTCTCTCCAGACGTTATGTAAGTGTATTTTACTAATTACTGAATTTTTCATTGTATAATAATTTAATGTTTTTCAACTGTGCCTCGTGTTTAAATCTTATTTCTGGTGCAAAAGTTGTCTATTACCCACCGTGAAATTACTCGAGTCCCATCGGAAGACCAGCGCTGGCATAATGCCCGCATATTATTATGCTGGGATGGAATAAATTAAATGAATAAACAATAATATATGGCACTTTATTTTTTAAATATCTTGTTTTTATTCTTATTCTTAATTACATCAAATATTCCCAACAAACTGAACCCCAAAACAGCGAGTCATACGCGCCCGAGCGCCGCACCTACGCGTGCTAACGAGCCATCCTTCACCTGCGCAGGCGCTGATGACGTCATCACTCAATTTCAAAAAGGCTTAGCTACATATTGTATTGCTTTCAGTGTGACAGCGACGACATATGCTCTTTTTCCATTGGATTTTCTACTTTAACGCTAAGGTACTTGAGTTTCTATTTAACAGTGTGTAATAAAAACTCTAATGCTTAATAGTGATTTGTGTTTTGTGATGCAAAATATATTTCGGTGGCCTCTCTTGGAATATGTTTCACCTTGAGGCTATTGAACAATGCTCATCGATTGACGACTGTGTTTCAGTATATTTGCTTAAACCGGACCTTCGACCGGATAAGGAATGAGTATATGAGGGGAAGCATGAAAATAGCATCCATTGCCGAAATACTAAGAGCCAATCGCCTTGCGTGGTACGGGCTTATCATGACGCACCGTGTCGAACGAATGAAGCAAAGTCTAGTCCAGGCGCTTCCCTTTTTATCTTCCGATATGAGTCCTAACGACATGTACAACTCATTTTTTCACACATTTATGAAACATTATAAAGCAATTTTCACTCCTAAATCGGTCGTCGTTGGTGGTGTATCAGTTTTTAGTGAATGGGCTACTGTGGACTTACATAAACGTAGACAAGCACTGTATGCTTTATATGAGGAACGGCGGTTTAATACGAGTGATGAATTTAAAGAACATGTTAAACAATATTCGAAAAAATTTAAAATAGATTGTCAAATAGCTAAGCGTACTTATTTAAGCCACAAAATAAAAAATAGCTCCGATATTATCAAAACAACATGGAAAGTCATTAATGTGGAAACTGGCAGATCAAAGCACACAATGAATGATCCTAAATTAAAAATAAATGGCAAAATTATAGATTCAAGTTTAGAAATAGCAACAGAATTCGAAAATATTTTTAGTGAGATACCAATATCCACAACACAGTATTTAAATCCATCACCTTCGTCTGCCGTTGTGTTATTAAAAGACAACGCCCCAGAATGTAGTAGAGATTTTCATTTTGTACATGTTAGTGCCTCAGACGTAGTAAAGGCATTTAAAACAATTAATGTCAAAAAAACTAGTGACCTCTGGGGAGTCTCTGTCCATTCTGTCAAATTTCTAATAGAAGTCATAGCGCCTGATTTAGTGGTTGTATTTAATAACAGTGTTGATTGTGGTGAGTTTCCTGATCTAATGAAACACAGTAAAATAACTCCTTTATTCAAGTCTGGTAGCACTTTTGACCCCACTAATTTTAGACCAATATCTGTGCTACCTACATTTAGCAAAATTTTTGAAAAACTAGTTTTGTCCCAATTAATAAACCATTTTAATGCTAACAATTTAATGCATCATAAGCAGTTTGGTTTTACGCGGGGTCGCTCGACAACCGACGCTGCTGTCGAGCTAACAAAACACATATTCGATGCCTGGGAGGAGTCACACGATGCCTTAGGTATCTTCTGTGATTTGTCCAAGGCCTTCGACTGCGTATGTCATGAAACTTTGATCAGGAAACTACACTACTATGGAGTTCGAGGATCGGCACTGAATTTGCTAAAGTCTTACTTACATGATAGAATACAACGAGTTGACGTGAATGGACAGCGATCGCCGGGTTCATTGGTCTCTATGGGTGTACCGCAGGGATCAATATTGGGACCTTTCCTATTCCTTATCTACATAAATGACTTGCCATACCTCGTAAAGACCCACCATGATATAGTATTGTTTGCTGACGATACCTCACTCATATTCAAAGTCACACGGCAACAACAAGCTTGTAATTATGTAAACAATGCCATTTCTAAAATAGTTAATTGGTTTAATGTCAATAATTTATTGTTAAATGAGAAAAAGACTAAATGTATTAAGTTCGTCACGAGTAATGTAAATCACATGCAAACTAGTGTCAATGTGAAAGATGAGGAATTGAAACAAGTTGATAGTGCTGTTTTTCTTGGTTTGACATTAGATTCAAAACTCCAATGGGGTCCCCATATTGCTAATCTCTCGAATAGACTGAGTTCTGCAGCATTTGCAGTGAGCAAGATCCGTCAATTAACAGACGTGAAGACAGCTCGATTAGTATATTTTAGTTACTTTCATAGTATTATGTCGTATGGTATTTTACTCTGGGGCAGTGCTGCAGAGATAAATACTGTCTTTATTCTGCAGAAGAGGGCTATTCGAGCAATATATAAGATGAAACATAGAGACTCACTTAGAGATAAGTTCAAGGACATTAATATAATGACAATGCATTGTCAATACATCTATGACAATATTGTGTATGTACACAAAAATATTGTAAATTTTAGACAGAACTGTGACATACATAATATTAATACTAGAAACAAATATAAGCTTGCGGTACCCTCCACTCGGCTCCAAAAA
Organism: Epiblema foenella; assembly: GCA_963556455.1. Taxonomy (NCBI): domain Eukaryota; kingdom Metazoa; phylum Arthropoda; class Insecta; order Lepidoptera; family Tortricidae; genus Epiblema; species Epiblema foenella. The sequence continues at coordinate 8,999,161 of OY747120.1, read as the reverse complement.
ATAAGAAAATAATTCATGTGTAATTGTGTAAAGTTTTATAATAAACTACCTACAAACGTGACTAATTTATCTATTAATAAATTCAAGGCTTATGTAAAGCGTAAACTCATATCGAAAGCATATTATAGCACAAAAGACTACATGAATGATAAAACACCGTGGGTATAATTGTGGTTGAAATACTAATTATATTTTAATAATTATGACATTACATCTTAATGACTATTTTCATAACTATGACATTAGTTGTTGACGTTAAATTTTCCTCTTGACATTCAGATTTTATTCTAGAAACTGTCTAGATTATACAATTTTTTATGTTTTTATTTTACATATTGACGATCTTTTTGTGAATTTATTATACTCTCTTTTGACATACACTACAGTAATTCATGTATTTTTTAAAAATTTCATATGCATCAATAAATTGCTCTGAATAAATAGATTCAATTTATGTAATATATAACTGACGATTCAAAAGTGCTTGTTGCTAGGCCTATTTGAATAAAGAATATTTTGAGTTTGAGTTTGAGTTTGAGCGAAGAAAGCCATGTAACAAGAGTATTAGATATGAATGTAGATGCAAGAAACGAGGTAGGCTAAAGAAAACGGCCTATAAGCCACAGTCAGGTTAAAAAACTCGCCCTGTCGACGTTTAGCTCCGACCGATATTCGACCGTAAAGGCGTGAGTGACCCGTTACTTTAATACTCTTGGGTTTCAGTTTTCTACATAATATTAAGTAGATCGTTAAAATGAATGATCTCGTGTGTAACTAGCGTAAAAAGGCAATGGCCATTGATTAAGCCCTCATAGGGAAACGATCCCTTTGGGTTCAGCGGCACAGTAACGCTGGTCAGTCACACGCGAGGCGACGACCCCCGAAACTGTGTCAAAGTTGACGGAAATGCGGGAAAATGCACACTGACACCACCTGCTCTGTAGGTGTGTGTGGTGTGTTTCTGATGGTGACAGTGTTGCCAGGGCCGTTGGGACGAAAGTTACATATCTTTTCTTGAAGAGTTACATTTCTAACGCAAAAGTTACATTTTATATATTTTTCATAATTACTTATCAAAACGTTCATAATTACTTATCAAAACATTCGATTCTAAGAAACGAGTCGCCATATATAGCTACAATTCGGCGAGTTCGACGACAGAATTACCAAGAGCTGATGGGCGGTGTCTCAAATGTCATACAAAGTTGCAAGAGACGGACAGACAGTCGTACTATGTAGGTTATTTTGTCACCTTTTCTGTATGGAAGCCTATAAATTGTGTCGCATGATCCCGGTTAGATAAAATTACCTTTCTTTTTAAATACAGTCTCATTATCCTCAAAAGTTACAAAAAAATCCTTTACAACAGAAGTTACTTACATGTTACGCGAGCCGATCAATAGTTACGAAAAATGTAAGAAATGTAACCATCTGGCAACACTGGATGGTGAGTAAGGCCTGAGATCCCGAGGATGAGCTTATGAATGAGTGGGAGACCTGTTGTGACATGTTTAGTCCAAATTTAGTCTAAGATATTTTTGCTACGCCCTACCAGGGTATCAATACCTCTTACTTTGCAAATAACATATGTCAAATCATTTATTTGTGAACAATAGGTATACACATAATGTAATTATGCTAGATGGTAGATACATACGAAATAGTCCAGCTATGTTCTGCCTCCAGGCGTACAAAGATCTTATGACTAACATGCTCATTGCTGTCGGTTAAAACTATCATTGAGGTATTCTTTAACTGAATAGTAAGCTTTTCCAACAAGTAATTTTTTTAGAGCCCGCTTAAATTCTAGAACATTTTCTTTTTCCATGATTTCAACAGGTAATATATGTGTAAGAATTTTTTTTTGACGCAATAGATTTTTGGCCTTTGTATGGACAGTTGGCTGACTTGGACGACCTCAATAGAAAAAAAAATCCGTCGAAAAAAATTTTCTTCTACTTTTTCCTAATCAGAACACGATACCGAATATGTCCATAAACGGGTCACTAGTTTTGTTACACCCTGTACGTAAAATATCCAATTATATATGTGTAAGAATTTTTTTTTGACGCAATACATTTTTGGCCTTTGTATGGACAGTTGGCTGACTTGGACGCCCTGCCACATTGAAAAAAAAAATTGTATCAAAAAAAAATTTCTTTTTTTTCCTAATCAGAATACGATACCGAATATGTCCTTAAACGGCTCACTAGTTTTGTTACACCCTGTACGTAAAACACGTACACGTGTCACGTGTTTCGTTAGTTGTTAGTTGCACCGCCAACAAACCTTTCTGCTTGGCCTTAAGGTTGACTGGTAGAGAATGCCATACGGCATTAAGCCCGCCTTTTGTACGATAAGGTTTCTTTTGTGCAATAAAGTAAATAAATAAATAATAAATAAATAAATATTAGAGGACAATCTTACACAAATCGAACTAGCCCCACAGTAAGCTCAAGAACGCTTGTGTTATGGGTACCTACTAGACGACGATATATTTAATAGATATAAATACTTAAATACATAGAAAACATCCAAGACTCAGAAACAAATATTAATGCTCATCACACAAATATTTGCCCTGACCGGGATTCGAACCCAGGACCGTCAGCTTCACAGGCAGGTGCACTACCCACTAGGCTAAACCGGTCGTCATAAAGATTAAATAAATAAATAAATAAGCTCAATAGGGAGACCTGGAAAACATGGGGAGAGGCCTTTGCCCAGCAGTGGGACAGCCAATATTAGGCTATAAAGTAAGTAAGTAAATAAATAAACACCCAATTGTGTGATCTATTTAAAAATCTTGTACGTACTAATAACCCGGCCACGTGGTACGAACGACCTCGTGTTGCAATAGAGGAATGAACCTGAAGGTTGCTCGGTGTTCGCTGAACCCGAGGACATTCCTACTTTATACAGGGCGTCCCACGGCTATGCCACATGGAGGGAAAGTACTTTTAATATTGTAGTAATAGATTTTATTATTTTCATGTTGACGTGTTATAGATATAGCTCAACATATTTTATTAATGATTAGTGTACCTACTTTATTACATTTTATCTTGACGCTTAGAGACCTTATACATCTCTAACAAATCTCGATTGTTATTAGTTTCATAGTCTTATTTTTGACATGTAACACTACATTTAATTAATGATACTTTGATTATTGTATTATTTTTATTTGATGTACCTAGATAGATTTAGACTTGTAAAAGTGCCCTCAAGCCTATTTGCAGAATAAAAGTTTTGATTTTGATTTTGATTGTAGATGGAACATTTTAATGAAAGAAGACATTATTTGAATTTAAAAAACAATTTAAACTGCATTCACAGATATTTAAATAATAATTAAACCGTGAACCGGGAATCGAACCCGTTACACAAGAAAAATAATTACCCTGTAGCTTTATCATACCAATCGAAAGTATTCATCATAAGGATTATTTTTTGCTAAGTAACATAGTGTCAGAAGTAAAAGGAAGACCATGAATTTTAACATTTTTAATACAAAATTTATCACGTGTAACAGGTTCGACTCCCGGTTCAACCATAAAATTATTTATATATCTGGCGATGCAGTTTAAATTGTTTTTTAAATTCAAATAATGTCTTCTTTCAGAAAAATGTTCCATCTACAATATTTAAAATAAATAAATAAATATTAGAGGACAATCTTACACAAATCGAACTAGCCCCACAGTAAGCACAAGAAGGCTTGTGTTATGGGTACTAGAGACGATATATTTAATAGAAATAAATACTTAAATACATAGAAAACATCCAAGACTCAGAAACAAATATTCATGCTCATCACACAAATATTTGCCCTGACCGGGATTCGAACCCAGGACCGTCAGCTTAACAAGCAGGTGCACTATCCACTAGGCTAAACCGGTCGTCAATATTTAAGGTACTTTCCCTCCATGTGGCATAGCCGTGGGACGCCCTGTATATAAGCTACCTGATGTAGTACAGGCGGCCTCACATTTTACCCTATCACTTTACCGTCGTATTTAAATTATCATACTAAATTTCCAACGGGTGAAAGCCCTTACTTAGGGGTCATCCATAAAGTACGTCACAGTAATTTCGTGATTTTTTTGATTCCTCCGTCCTTGTCGCAGTTGGTCATATTTGTGAGACTTCTCCTTGCCTAGTGTGACTGTGACGTCACATTTGTAATTTTAAAGCAGTTCCTAAATTAGTTAAATTAACAGTAAATCAAACATTTGACGTCCGACCGTCCGTCCGTCCGTTGAGTTGACGATCGCCTTAGCCTAGTTGGTAGTGACCCTGCCTACGAAGCTGGAGGTCCCGGGTTCGAATCCCGGTCAGGGCATTTATTTGTGTGATGAACACGAATATTTGTTCCTGAGTTTTGGATGTTTTCTATGTATTTAAGTATATGTTTATCTATATAAGTATGTATATCGTCGCCTAGTACCCATAGTACAAGCTTTGCTTAGTTTGGGACTAGGTCGATTTGTGTAAGATTGTCCACAAATATTTATTTATTTATTTCATTTGAAAAAAAAATAACGAAACAACAAATTATCGCCTACAAAACAATTTCAACCTAAACATGCCTATACAAACAGAGGGGCTACTACGAACTTCGAAATCCGAATTCGTATCGTGCCGTCCCTTTCACTCTCGTGTATATACACTATATGAGTGAAAGGGACGGCACGATACGAATTCGGATTTCGAAGTTCGGACTCGGCCCAGAATTGGAAATATTTTTTAAATTTTTCGTTAATAATTAAAAATCCAATACATATCAGTTATAAAATGCCAAATGCATTTTATAACTGATATGTATTGGATTTTGAAATGTGAACTCACGAAACGTAGGATCCCTCTCTCCTCATGTCACACTTCGACCCCCTCGACGTATTCGGTTATTTGCGTGAAAAATATATGTTAGCATGAAATAAAGGTTGTAATATAGCAGTCGTTAAGCCAAGTTAAAGGCCTTCGGGCGGCTTGAGAACTTCTAACAGTCAAGTTGCCCACTCACTTGACAAGCCTAATTCCAATAAGGTCTGGTTTTTTCTCGGGTTGGAAGGTCAGATGGCAGTCGCTTCCGTAAAAACTATTGCCTACGCCAACTCTTGGGATTAAGTAGTGGACCCCGGGCATCCTTTAGGATACAACTGTACTGGGATAACACTAGGATGATGATGATGATGATGATGTACGTAAGTATATTATGTTTCGAACCCACGGGCTCTAGAATGAAAAAAGCATGTTCTACCACTCTGCTAGTGTGTGTACATATCACTCTGCTAGTGTGTCTCTTAATGTATGTCCATACAAACTAAAACTGCTTTATCATAACAAACCACGTGTTCCTCATGTGAAAAACCTCCGTTGAACTCATCAACAACACAAAAACAACACATTTTTATTTTGAAAACACAATAGTGTTTCAATCATATCATAAGGTTGTCTGGAATAAATCGCTCTTTACCGATAAGACCGCCTGTTATTTGGCTCTACTCATTATGATTTTATACTGTAATTGAGGTGTGCAATAAAGAGTATTTGTATTGTATTGTATCACAATCGATAATTATAATCATAATTATTTAAAAAAAAGAAATGCGAAGGTCGTTGATCTTTCCGGGTTAATGTGCCAAAATAAACAGGGCCAGTGTAAGCTGAGCTCTGTCGGTCATTCGTTGAACTTATGTTGTCATAGGTTGTAATCAGCGCTCCCGGGCTTCACGACCGTAGCTGCTGTGGGGTAGCCAGGAGCAGTACAGACACACTTATATACGCCCATATACGGAGCGCAAATTCTTAGAGTATTGGAGCGCAAACTCTTAGAGTATTGGAGCGCAAACTCTTAGAGTATTGGAGCGCAAATTCTTAGAGTATTGGAGCGCAAACTCTTAGAGTATTGGAGCGCAAACTCTTAGAATACTCTAAATACTCTGGTATACTCCAGTGATCCAAACCACACGCGTGGTCGTGTCGGAGGTTTTTCCTCTGGATTTTCCACAGGCTACTCTCTAACCGCGCACTCCTATCGCTTTTTTGGGCCCGGCCTATAAGCCACAGTCAGGTTAAAAAAACTCGCCCTGGCGGCGTTTAACTCCGACCGCTATTCGACCATAAAGGCGTGAGTGACCCGTTATTTTAATAAAAAAAAAACGCTCTTATCCCATTGGGGTAGGCAGAGACGAAAGAACGCCAAATACTATATAGTTCATCACCGTACATCTCATACACGCTCGTCGCTTGCGGGTACTACTGACCTAGCCTCTTTTCAGTATCGTACAAATTATCAGTATTCATTTCTTTAATTAGTATATTTCGAGGGGTGTGTGGTCAAACCCGATAAATAGAGACAAATGTTTTTTGAAATAAGAACTTAACATCCATAACGCAGAGTTCTATTTTCAAAAAACCTTATAGACGACTTATCGGGTTTGACCACTCACCCCTCGATTTTATATTATATGTGGTAGTTATGTGAAGTTTTACTAAACTGTAGATTTTAATACAGAAAATGATATTTAGGTAAATGAATAGTCATCCATACCTTAGTTAACGTTACGTAATCCAAATGGGGAGAAAAATTAAGACTTTCAGTAGGTAGGTACCTACGTACCATTTGTCAATTATAGGTTTAAAGTGGAAGTTGAAGTGGCAGTGGGCGGGCCACATTGCTCGTAGAGCCGATAACCGTTGGGGAAGAAAGGTTCTCGAGTGGCGGCCTCGCACGGGAAGACGAAGTGTTGGACGGCCTCCCACTTATTAAACAGCTTCCTAGGAAAAACATAGATCGAAGTAGTATAAGAATAATACCTAATAAAAGTAGATAGTTAATATCATTAATATCATCCTACGAAGGACATGTTTGAAATGGTCATTAGTGACATAATAATAAGAGCCATATTTGTCGCCTTCGTCAGACGAACTAATTACTAACTTAACTTTAGGTTAGTTATTGTAGCTATATGTATCTTTCATTTTTATGTGTCAGCGCTCGCGCAGGCCGAGATTATTAATTAGCGTAGATCAACCCTCAACTGTTATGTTGTGATTCATTCATTACTAAGAATACCCGCATGATAAAAAAATAAACAATATGTATTTTTAAGTAAGGTGAAATAAGTAGGTAAAAAAATGTAACTAACATATTTAGATGGCTGAGTAAAAATAAAGAGTGTTTCTTTCGCCAACAAACTGTGATGCAGTTTGGCGAAGTTATAGTGTAAACGAATGTAAACTTTTTTTGTAAGAAATAAATTAAAAAAAAAAAAAAAAACTAGGTGGACTGATGACTTGGTCAAGGCGGCGGGGAGTCGCTGGATGCGGGTGGCTCGCGACCGTGTGCTGTGGCGCACTTTGGGGGAGGCCTATATCCAGCAGTGGATGCCTTCCGGCTGAATGATGATGATGATGATGAGGTTTAAAGATGTTGCCATCGTATCACGCACGACGCCCTTCAATTCTATTCCCATAGCCGTCGTCTTACCCGCGGGAAGAAATGTCATGATTAGTCGAATCGGCATCAAAAGTGATATCCTAGGAATGTTTGGTTCATAAATCATAATCAGTCGAATCGACATAATAAGCGATATCCTAGGGATGTTTGGTTCATAAATCATAATCAGTCGAATCGACATAATAAGCGATATCCTAGGGATGTTTTCTTATATCATTAAGATAACTGGAACCGCATGCCTGATGAAATGTCACGATTAGTCGAATCGGCATAAAAAGCGATATCCTTGGGATGTTTGGTTCATAAATCATAATCAGTCGAATCGACATAATAAGCGATATCCTAGGGATGTTTGGTTCATAAATCATAATCAGTCGATTCGACATAATAAGCGATATCCTAGGGATGTTTTCTTATATCATTAAGATAACTGGAACCGCATGCCTGAAGAAATGTCACGATTAGTCGAATCGGCATAAAAAGCGATATCCTTGCGATGTTTGTTTCATAAATCATAATCAGTCGAATCGACATAATAAGCGATATCCTAGGGATGTTTGGTTCATAAATCATAATCAGTCGAATTGACATAATAAGCGATATCCTAGGGATGTTTTCTTATATCATTAAGATAACTGGAACCGCATGCCTATAGTTATGTAACCGCAAGATAAGCAAGCTGAGGTATGCAAGCGAACTATTACGTGTACTAAACGGCTTACATGTTTTTGCATCCGTCTTTCAAAATCAGAATGACAGAGATAATGACAAAGCAGTAGCCTCCCAAACGTATCTGATAAAGTTCTCATTAAACTAAAATATCACCTCAGTGGGGTCAAATAAATCAGGCAGGCTGGCCCCTCAAATCAAATTCCTGGATTGACCAGTAAATTAAAAGGTTATGTACCGTCTGTCAAATATCGCAAACGGAATACTGACCCCGTACTTACTGACGGTTCTAGTTAACTTCCGGAACTTATCAATAATGTCAGTTAACTGGACAACGTAAAACCGCGAAACAAAACTCGCAAATTTGTCATGACGAAAATTTCGTCACAATCGGAATTTTCGAGACACAAATCATGCTTATCTAAAAAAAGTCTGCGAATCGTGCCGCTGTCTCGTTTCAGCCGTAGGCGCGTTATTGCTGTCCCGCTTTAGCTATAAATATGGCCGCGGGGCAATGACCCGCCGAAATTCTTGGGTCAACGAACGACCGAAAGTTGAACGTACTTGTGTAAGGAAAGTCATTGTTTTTACGTAAGTTTGGCTAGATTTTTCGGTTTTATGAAACTATTAGGCCATTTTTGAGATTACTACATTCGTTTAGCATAGATTATGCTTTTGTAACTAATTTATCCAAGAAAGAATATGATAAACAACAATTTATGGCTTATTTATGACATCTATTTCAAAATTTCGCATTCTAACATGAACTATAACAGCCAAATAAAATCTGTAGTTTTATTATTTTTAAATTTAATCGTCTTTTTCAACGGCAATCCTAAATATTACATAGAAATATAAACTGTCGTCTAACTCAAAAACTACGAAACCGATTCAGACCAAACTAACACCAATCGAAAGCTAGATAAAAACCCTATCTTTCCATATATAATATCACTACAGTGGCGTAAACAGGAGCTGAGCAATAATCGAAAAACAATGACGTTGGACGACTGACGGAATTTTTCGCCGGTCGATGAACTGGTGTTTTGGTGAACGACCTCCAGTGTTTGGGTGAATAAGGAAGCTCCACCGCTCAGATACTTACCTAGACAATTAAAAAAAACTTATACTGAATGGCAATCGGATAACCTTAGCAATAATTTAAATATCTGCTTAGTCACTACAGTCAAGTAATCAATGTTTCTCTCTAATATTATGTAAAAAATTGTTATTTAAATAAAGATGTCCAGTCCAGAAAAAATCGGCCAAGTGCGTTTCGCGCCACGCCTAAATTACTTTGACTTTAAGTTCGCAAACTTTTATTTTCTATGTTTTTGGCACAATTAATAACATTTTCTAAGTAATCCACGGAAACTTAACGAAAATTAGCTTTTCTAAGTTCGGCTATTATATTACTCGCTAACTAGCAATGTCTACTTGGTTTTGATAGTTTTCGTTTTAAATTCGTTATATATATATATTACTATCATGATTTTTTTCACATGCCCAGTAACCACCGTTTAGCTAGCAGCGGGGGGACACTTGACCATAACAAAAATACGAAAAATGGAGTTAGGAATCAAAAACAGGTTTTAGAAACCCCAAAATATTTTTGAACGAGCTATGAAGCTCCATAGATCCAGTTTAGAAGAAAAAAATATGCACCATAAAAACTTTTTTTTAAGATTTTATCGTACCGTTATTTCTACATAATTGATATGTATACTCATGCCAAATTATAGTTTATTACAATGGTTACTGAGCAAAGCCGCGGACGGACTGAGATGGCAAAACTGTAAGGGTTCCTTGTTTACTACGGAATCCTAATAATTGAGACATTCTCTAAAAGTAAGAAAGCTAAAGAAGCTGAAGAAGGAACGAGGAAATAAGAAGCTGATTCATTTGTGTGAGGTGTGCAATAAAGAGTTGTATTGTATTTTATTGTAAGAAATCCAACTTCATCCATTGAAATTTTGAAGTCCTTAGTATTGTCATTATACATATGGGGGACAGGACTCCCATTTATAATATCAAATAATAAATAATTATCCTCGTAATTAATTAAATAGTTAAATAATTATAACTAATCTAGATATATAAGTGAACAAATGTTAATAACAATGCTATGGATGTCTTGCCTGAAAATAAAATTATTATTATTATTATTATTATTATTGTACAAAAATCCTGTAGCCACTTTATCAACTTGAATATTATTTGGCTACTTTTATTGCTACAGCCGATATGTCGCTGACTGTACATAAAATTTACGAATTTCCGCGAATATTACGCATAAAATAAAAAGATTTAAACGGATTTACTTGCGTATATTAAGCTTTTTTTTGCTTAGGTCCTGTTCATGTTTTGTCATTGTAATAAATCTCCATGTAGTGCACAATAAAGCATTTTATTATTATTATATTATGTTCTAAATCGGAATGGCAAACGTAGGGATGTACCGCTGTTCAATACATGACATACGCAGATGTAAATCATTTTATTACGTAACTAGCGACCCGTCCCGGCTTCGCACCGGTGCAATGCATGTATTATACATTTAAACCTTCCCCTTGAGTTACTCTATCTATTAAAAAAAACCGCATCAAAATCCGTTGCGTAGTTTTAAAGATTTAAGCATACATAGGGATATAGGGACATAGGGACAGAGAAAGCGACTTTGTTTTATACTATGTAGTGATGATATCAAGTTTATCTTCACTGTATGACATTAATTTTGTTATAATTGTAAACTCGAAATTACTATTCTTTCTTGAACTGTAAATTAATATTTTGACATGAAAAATGTATTACTTATTATAGTCAGACTTTCTTAAATTGTAAATTAATATTTTGACATGTTAAAGTGTCCTTGTGGCCTATTTGCAGAATAAATGTTTGTATTTTGTATTTGTATTTTGATAAGTTACCCTTTAGAGTTAAAAAATCGAGCCCTTCAATCTTCTGATACGTAATTTATGTCTGTCTATATATAAATACTTAAATACATAGAAAACATCCAAGACTCAGAAACAAATATTCATGCTCATCACACAAAATTCAATTCATCTTCGTAGATCTTCATTCATCAGTTACTATGCATACTATGACCTATGGCCAATCAATTTATCAAGTAGATATTTGCTATATACCTACTTAATACGACGTAGTATAAAACCTCACGTAGTAACCATGCAATGGATCTACCCATTTCATAAATAACGCCAAAAAAAAATTATAACTCCATAATGATTCGCGCCAAAACTATCTAAAACCAAATGCCTAAATTGCCAAAGGTTGCCTTCATTGCCAACATTGAAAAATGCCAAAAACGCCAAATTATCACGGCAGCAAGGCCGTACTAGTGTTTTGGGGGTCGTTGCCCGGTTAGCGCCCTCTCTAGCCATGCCACCGGTTGGGATATCGGCAGAAAGTATAGGCGTGGCAAACGAATATTTGGTCCTGAGTCATGGATGTTTTCTATGTATTTAAGTATCTATTTATCTATATAAGTATGTATATCGTCACTTGGTACCCATAGTACAAGCTTTGCTTAGTTTGGGACTAGGTTGATTTGTGTAGATTGTCCACAAATATTTATTTATTTTATTTATTTATTTAATTCAAACGTGAAAACTATTATAACTAGTGGCTTTGAGCTGTAGACCTCGCAGTGACATCTTTTACATGCTCAGGATAATGGTTAGCTGGAAGAGATCAGATTTACTTCCTAATTAGTTAGATGGAATGATACTAATAAAGTAGAAAATAAGGCCGAGTCGGGAAAACGTCGACCAACTATCAAGTGTATCAAGAGCATTCTAACTGCCAACAAACTGTTACGCGGTTTGGCAGTGTAGTTAATTTTGTGTAAATTGATGTGTCTTTATGAAATAAACGATTAATAATAATAATAATAACTAGGGCATGCAATACCGGACGATTCTCAATCCCTTGGACCTTACTCCCGGGGTTTCTGTATTTCGGAATCCCGGGAATTTTCACCGGAGAATACGATTAAGTGCCAATTTACCGTTATATTGATTCAGATTCAGATTCATTTATTCATTGTAAATTACAATATAAATTTGCATTCATGTCAAAAGTATACGAATTCACATCATGATCGTCAATTAAGATATAAATAATAGTAATGGAATAGGATTTAAACATATTCACCGAATAAGGATCGTCATAACATAATTGGACACACAGAAAATGTAAATAAAATACAAATGGAATTTAAGACATCAATATGGTGGCAATTAAATAAATGGTTAATTCGAATGTAATTACACAATTTTAAACAAATGTCAAAAAATAATTAATCACACAATTTATAATAAAACAGTTTATCAGCAAAATGTCCGTAAGTATTATCAATTAAAAATTAAAAATGTAATTCCATGTACTCATTTACCGAGTACAGAGGGTTATCCAACAAAAGCTTTCTCAGATCCTTTACATGGATAAGCTCGACTATGTGCTTCATCGTTTTGTGCAAAGCATTCTAAGACTACGGCGTCTTTGACATCAGAGAAGGAAAGAATCCATATGCTTAATATAGGATAATGCTGGAAATTTAAATGCCTACACTAAATGTTTCTGTTTAGTCCAGTGGTCTACTGGTAGAGAATGCCTTATAGCATTACGTCCGCTATTTGTACATATTTCAAGAATTGTGCAATGAAATTGAAATACATTATGGGTCATACACGGATTTAGGTTCGCGTCTTTTCTATGGACATACTAAAAGTTAAGGGCTACAAATCTAAATTTTGGATTGGACCAGTAACCCGCATAAACAGTGTCTCCGTTTCTATAAATCCCCGTAATAAATATATACCTAACCTAACCTAACCTAACATGCACATAAGCCGTTAACTATTGACCACAGGAGGGACGACTTGTTTTTTCAACTAAGTATGACCCATGGTTAGGAGAGAAAAGAACGGTATTTAATAGTTATTCATTCAATTGTTTCATTGAAACATTTTTCCTGTTCGATATACAATTATACAATAAATTATTGTTTTGTGACAAAGGGAGCATAATTTACCTTTGATAAGCTATCGCCCAAAACTCCTTATCAGGTCGTTGAACCCTACCTAGCACGAAACACGCGTGTCTATTCGACAATACCACAAATTAGTGAAACCAATCTTAATGAAGCCCTCTCTAGTGACGTAAGCATATTGGAGGAATACACAAAACAGACACAATACAGTACTTTTAGGCCAGGCTCAATAAATGAATGAAATGAAATAAATGAAATGAAATAAACGAATGAAATGGACGAAATGAATGAAATGGATGAAATGAATGAAATGGATGAAATTAATGAAATGGATGAAATGGATGAAAGGAATGAAATGGATGAAATGAATAAAATGGATGAAATTAATGATTATTAATGAAATGGATGAAATGAATGAAATGGTGAAATGAATGAAATGGATGAAATTAATGAAATGAAAAAATACTTCAGGTCTTTATCGACCCATATTTTATGTAGTAACATTATAAGTTATACTTAATATTATAACTGATAATTAATAAACCGATAGGAGTGCGCGGTTGCAGAGTGGCCTGGGGAAAATCCAGGGGAAACCTCCGACACGACCACGCGGGTATTTTTGAACACTGGAATACTAAGAGTATGCGCCCCAGTGAGGTTGGTTGAGCGGTTTCAATCGAATCTGAGGTGTGATTGGAATCGAAGTACTGGGAGTTTTGTCGCTGGTTCACTAAACCTAGCCTAGCTGAGAAGCGTCCAGCAAGAAACTCAGCTAGGCCCGACTTGGGTCAGACTGACTCTACCCTGTATGCGGTGGTAACGGGACGATTAGGGATTATATGTGTCTGTGTTGTCGCGATCGCGCGGTGGACGTTCCCGCCGGGAACGCCTATAGATACGTGTAGTGGCTTTTCGCATACTAATATCATAAATGTTAAAGTTTAGATCACGCAGAAATGGCTTAATGGATTATGATGAAACTTGGTATACAACGAGTTTATAGTCGGGATTAACATATAGGATACTTTTTATCTCGAAAATTATACTTTTAACTGATGAAATATGTAGTGGAAGTTTACGCGGACGAAGCATATTTTGGGAGAAAATGACTGACTGTCGAGTTTCTTTCAGCGTTTCGTCTTGGCAGTGGTCTAAATGCTAATAGCTTTTGACTGTCTTTGATGAATGACTTTGGCAATGGTTATCCTGAACCAAAGGAATTCAGAGTACTCCCACTGAACTCCCACTATTTAGCATTGATGCATATAACTACTATGTCCACCAATTGTTCTAATTTTAAGATATCTATAAGTACTTAGCGCTACATACTAATCTATTAATCTGTGGACAATGTCGTTGGTTTCACACTCTGTAATTTTACAACTTCTACACTTAAAGCATGTAACCTTGTGTGTAACTGTTTTTTGTCCTTAATAAATTAAAAAAAAAAAAAAAAAAAAAACTCCATCATTCGGTTTGTGGAAATGCTGGAGAGCAGCTTGGAGTAAGCTTAAAGGAGGGGGCAATTGCACAAAAGATCCCACTGGCTCGAAGTGCATCCGCAAGGGCCCTCATCTAAACAAGATAAGACTTGTAATATGTATAACGAAATGCTTAATGACATAGACATTTTTGCTCATAGTTTATCCTCTTTCAAGAATAGGGTTCGGCAATGTTTGTTTTCTAGATAATATGAAGTGAGGGAAAACATTGTTTTTAATAATCTCTTTTACTTTAATTAAACTACTTTGCATGGGTACACAACTTAATAGGTAATTATAACGGCACCTGTAACTTATTCAGTCAATAATTGTTGCGTAGTAATATATGAAACTTTAGGCCTAATCTGTGTCCATTTTTGTATGAATTCTTTTGTACATGGCTGTTTGTTTTCTAAATAAACTAAAAAAAAAATAAGATAAGATAATAGCTTTTGACTTGTAAAAGTGCCAATGCAGCTACTTGCAGAATAAAGTTCATTTGTTTCATCAAAGCTAATATCTATTATAATTTTACCTGTTATACCTTCAGTTACTAAATACCTAGTAAACCGTTTCACAATGAATGTCAATGACCTGTTGACAAATGTACTGAGTCATACAAATTATTGCTAATATACAAATAACATAATGATCGATCGATGTCGACCGGTATTCCAAGAATACAGCTAGTACTATGTCCAATTAAACATCATCATCTTCACTTAATAAGAGAACAACGGTTGAAACTCACAGAAATCAGAAATCAGAAATTATTTATTTGCATAGACACAGTAGGTATAGGGATGTTACCATACATTTCATGCATCTAGCCTGCATGCAAGCGTGCAAATACATAAGATGTCAAAAGTTACAGTCCATTAAAATGTCAAAAGTATAAAAATAAATGAAATAAATATAGGAAGTCAAATTGAAATACTAGACTACAATTGAGTTCTTTCCAAGTGAGTT
This sequence comes from Epiblema foenella, assembly GCA_963556455.1. NCBI lineage: Eukaryota > Metazoa > Arthropoda > Insecta > Lepidoptera > Tortricidae > Epiblema > Epiblema foenella. The sequence goes on along the minus strand of OY747120.1, from coordinate 8,983,563 downwards.
TCAACCGTTGTTCTCTTATTAAGTGTGTCTCACGTTAGTGTAATCATCTTCGTTTTCCTGGTTGTGTCTAAGCCCAAGTTGGCGTAGGAACTAGTTTTTCGAAAGCGCCTGCGATTTGTCCTTACAATCTACAGAGAAAACTGTACCTTGACTTTCTCGTATTAAAAACCATTAACGTAAATACATAATTTGACGGTTTTTGGATTTAACAATGACAGTATTAAATACTCATCCTTTGAGGGAATAGAAAAAACGTAGGCGATATTTATCGTAAAAAATATAATCTAAAAGAAACGAGATATAGTGTATTATGGGGTAGGAGCGGCTGTATTGAATATGTAATTAGAAATTTTCGCTATTAAGTTAAATAAAGAGAGATTGAATACAATACCTTAGAATTCAATACATAACATAATATATAATTCCTTAAAATGTAATAGAAGTTTAACCAACTAAAGACTTTTTTCCATCGCTTGACGCAAAATAATGAAAATGCTAACAGTAAATCATTTTTGAAATGGACGTAGATCCATCGAGTATATGTATATAATGATAATAATATGTATGTATGTAAGCACTTTATTGTACACAATAACGGGTTAAAACAGTATACATTTCACATAAGATTAGAGTACAAAGGGATCTCCCTATGAGGGATAATCGTATGATTATGTATTCCGAACTGTCTGATTATGTCATTTCACGTTAATGATATCCAAATTGAATCAATCAAATCCCGCCAAATGTATCAAACGACACTTTTCATTTCCACTTGTTTCTTGTCCAAAACACTTGAGCGGTACAACAACCCAGAGAAGGATCAACGCACTCGATTGACACCGTGTTTATTATGAACAGCGCCATCTATCGTGCAATAGCGGAACTAAACTTAAACTAAGAATTCCGCTTTTAATTGCCGAAATAACTGAAAATCAGCTTTGTAATTTACACAACATGCAAAGTTTAGAAATTTAAAAATATCACATGGTAATAAAGGCGGTTTTCAAGTCCGTTATAATTATTTTTCAAATGGCGATTTTATAGTACCATCTGTTGTTGGAAAGCAGAACTAAAGTTCAAACATTGCCAAACTAAGTTGAATGAACCAGCTTATCGGGCGAATGTTGTGAATCTGTTATGACGCATAATGATCTGAACAGGGATTCTGTATACTTAGATGAGATGAGTAGACATGGTAGTAGTAACTTCGGATCGTCACGCTTCCCTTTTTATCATGTGATAAAAACATATCAATGTCTACTAGACGTCACGAATTAAAGCTGAAAAAAATGTGCCTCGATTAAAAGAGAACTTTGAGAAGCCCAATTTCCTTAATGATGCAATTAGAAATCGACCTTATCGATATCGACTAAGAGCCCATTGCCTGAGATTGTCAGAAATACATATTAGCACTATACTATTTCAGAACGTAGAATCGTTAATTGAAATCTGTATGATTAATGATCAAATAATTTTTGTGGATGAAAATAATGATCATATTTAATCATGTGTTAATACTTATAGCCAAGCAATTTTAGAAGCAATTGTGTTCAGACATAATCATGATTATAGTTATAATATTGATGATTGTATAAAAACCTGAAGAAAAACATGTGTAGTCATTTTTGCATTACGTATTTAATTGAGAGATCGGCGATTCTTTATGGCATAGTCTTAATAAGAGAACAACGGTTGAAAGTCACGTTAGTGTAAATTTATGCATAGAGTCTTATGAAATTATTTTAAAACTTTATTAGAATTTTTCAAATAATGACTATTTTCCTCTTACAAATTTCTATGCTCCTGGTACATAGATAATTTATGGTTAAAAATCGTTGTACCTATGTAGTACTATGGATAATATTAATGCATAACAGAGTAACCGTTTAATGTAGATATCGTAGCCTATGGATGGTTAAACTCCAGAGAGAGTACTTTATTGAATTAGGGATTAACAATACATTTATTTACAACAATTACAATAATTTAAACAATATTATTATTACGTTAAATAATTAGCAATTCCGGTTACTAAATATTTAATTTATAGGGAAGTTACTGAAAAGAAAAACAACGTATGACGTCACGGTTGCTCTACAAATAAGTAGGTGACATTCGTCATGGCTACGGCGAGGTTTTTAGGCCATTAGTGATATTTCACTGCTGGGCACCGTTAACCAAATAGTTAACTTCGTTAATCGCTAATCCGTTAAAAAAAATTCGTTAAACGTTAAAGCGTTACATTTCGGGCCATTGAACGGAACTTAACGTTAATCGTTAACTCCTGGTAAAAATAGTACCTGCGTATGCGGGTATGTGCTATGGAAAGTAGGCAGGGAATAAAAATAAGAAAAGCAAGATTGCTTTAAGAATTTCTTATAATTATTCTAACTAAAACAATCAGCGCCTATAGATCGCGACTTGTCAGAACCTGTTTTTCGCGGCTCGTCGGCGCGGTGTTCCTTTGCTAAAATAGGTACTTAGTTAACGGATTAAGGCTGCGTTTCCATAAGAGCTGTGCGAGGATGTGTCCATACATTTGACACCTTGCTGGCTAGCTTGCGAAGCCTAACGAAGCTTTAAACAGTTAGCGGAAGTTAATGAGTCCGTTAATAATTCTGCAAGTTAAAAGTTAATCCGATACACGGATGGTTAACTGTATTAATTAACGATTAACGGATTAATGAGGTAATGCCCAGCTCTATATTTCACTGAAGGTAATGGAAAATATGCATATTTTTCATGATGCTATTTGGACCAGTTTTTAGAGAGGAACATTGTATATCCAGTTCAATTAGAACAACATCTCTCATCATTCTCTGCCGGCGTTTGTGTTTCCGAGCTCATATAACCTAGACCTTTTTAAGGCACGAGTGAATAGGCACCTTCTGGGTGAGCTCGCTTCATCGTCGGCCTCATCTTTGCCCCCTGGCTAGATGCTGGCCAAGAGCAATCCCATTTTTAATAAAAAAAAAACATGTAATAATATGGTTATCGAAGTACAGCATAAAATACGAGCCCTCAAAACGTCCCATACTAATTGAGCATAGTATGTGACTTCATATACTAGTCGCCCGTATACTACCATTGTATGGAAAAACGAGTAATTTGATGTTGTAAATGTATGATTGATCTCGATTGTCGATCAGTATACATTAGAATTTAGGGCCTTACATTTCCTTTGGAATTACAAATCCATTCATACATACATACAACTACATACTCACGCCCGTATCTCGTTGGGGTAGGCAGAGAACAAATAATGCTAAATACGGTTCTAGCATTCTTTCGCTTCAATCACATACATACTTCTAATATTTATTTATTTATTAATCATGAAGTACAAAAAGGTATTATATAATATATAATATATCGCTCCACTAAACTATTTATAAGTTTGACTGTGGAGTCGAATATCAGTCTCAGAACAATAGGTAAAACTTAGGTAATAATTTGGTAACAGATACTTAGGTATTAGGTAATAAGTTATAATATGACCCTAGGTATAAGTAGCTAATATCATGGCTGATCCATGAGTGAACCATGAGATTATTTTTTATAGGAATAATTCGCTTTTGCCCCCAATGTTTACAGAAACCACTATAGGTACAGTTACCTTATGCAAGTCACTCAGGTACAAAGTCATTACAAAGGCATTGTAACCAATAAACTTAACAACATTACTGCCCAACAATGTAGGTATGTATTTATCAAGAAGCATTTACTTAGCAACAATCGAGGAAAAAACACAGCAGTCAACGTACGATTACCTAGCTATGCAATTTTGCGATAAAAAATACTCCATAATAAAGAGCAATGGCCTGAAGCAAAAACACTAGCGCCACCTATCGCCGAGCGGCTGAACTAATCGGTCATTGACATCGGTTGTTGTGATTTGAAAATAGTGAACTTTGCGTTCGTGCTTAGGGAAATTTGGGGAGTGGTTGCGCTACTCGACGGTAGATGGCAGCCATGTCTAAAAGTTTTTTAATTTTTACCCCGTGTGGTGCCGGGTGAGAATGCCGTGTGGTGTCGGGTTAGTATAGCACTTCCCCCTTCCTCCCGTGGGTGTCGTAAGGGCCGACTATGGGAACCGGGTTGTATTGTGTTGTGAGCTAGGCTAGCAACCTATCACTGTAATATCACATTTTCTCCATCTTTAATTGTTAAATGTTGCACTGGAATTCAATTTAATGTGCTCTGCCTACCCCTTTTGGGAATAAATCTATATTTTTTATTTGTTTTGTAATTTTTTTTGTCTTTATTATTGACTGTATTTATGTTAGGTATATGTTTTTACTGTTACTTGTGTATTTAAAATGGAACAGACTTTATTACTTTAAAAAAGGTTTTAGGATTGTTGACTTTATAAGTAGTTGCCGAGTCCCACTAAGTTGTCGAGCAAATATGAACATGGCTCGATCTCAATTAGAATAGTATTAGATGTGACAGTTTTTAGGGTTCCGTACCCAAAGGATAAAACGGGACTCTATTACTATGACTTCTCTATCACCAGGCTGTATCTCATGAACCGTGATAGTTGACACTTGAAATTTTGACAGATGATGTATTTCTGTTGCCGCTATGACAAAAAATACTAAAAAAACATAATGAAATAAATGTTTAAGGGCTTCCATACAACAAACGTGATTTTGCCGTCTTTATAGATAATGATAACGAAATCCTTCGTGCGCGAGTCCGAAACGCACTTGGCCGGTTTTTCCATACATACGTCAAAGTTTATATGAAATTGCTAATCCGATAAAATAACCCCAGCTGTAATACCTGTGATGGGTAAGCGCTATCAAAAACAGTAAATAATCAGCTATTTAATTAAAAGTTAAATCTAGCGATAGCGAAGACGAGAAATAAAAATCAGAGGGACTACTCCGAACTTTATCGTCTCGTCTCTTTCACTCATACAGTGAATAACACGAGAGTGAAAGGGATGGCACGATACGAAGTTCGGAGTACAGACCTGGAGTGCTACCGCGAAGTTTTCCCTCTCTGTCGCACTTGCAAGTTTGCATATAAGTGAGACAGAGAGGGAAACCTTCGTTTGCTGTTCGCGGTAGCGCCCCTGAGCGTAGCAAATGGCGCAATACAGTTACATATAACCTCCCCAGCGGTGGTTATCGATCGTTACGTTCGCGTTACGTGGCCGTTACGTTGTCGTGACTGCGTATAACGGAGCGGTTTTACCACTATTGTCATACTTTATGATATCTTTAAAAAACTGTTGCGAAGTGCATTTTATGCGTGACGATTTGCAAGAAGTAACGGCGTATACTTTGTATCTTTAGTGGCGCTATAATACGTTTTAATATATGTTTTACTACTGATAGTCAAATCGGCAACATTAAGGCCGTGCGATTTCAAGCTCACATGGTCATTTACATTAGAATTACGATTTGAAACGGGATATTTACCATGTATATTTGTATTTGTGAGTTCCCGATATTTCGGCACTGTTGCAAGCGTCATTATCAAGTATTGGCAAGGGAAAAGAAAATTAATATGCTCTTTGTCTTTGATTAAAACTTCTTTTTAATATTTACGATTATTTCTACGGAGTTGTTAATGTAGAGGATAATTGATCTTGGCATTTTATTATAGTTTTTCGCGATGGTAAATAATTTCAGTCAAATTTCTGCACTATTCGAAATATTCGTTTTATTCGAATAATGGATGTCATCGAATTCGAATAATATATGTGGCGAATAATTCGAATATTCGAATTGCAAACCCTAGCCACGAGCGCTCCTCCAGACGATGCTACAATAAGGATTGATTTTCAAAAATATAATTCTTGACTATTATGACAATAGCCGAAACATTGCTTAAAATTTTCTCGATACAAAAAAAAACAAAGTTGAGTCTTTATTTTCCTTTTTTTACTCAACCTAATAAATCAACGCATTATTAAACGACGCAATTAAGTTAAAATGATGGCAATTTACCTCCTCTAAACTCTGTCAAGAGGGAATTTAATAAAACTGCACACAGCCAGATATTTATAAAGATTTGTCTAAAAAAGCCATTCCCGAAGGGCTTTGTATCCCGTTTTGTCGTGCGCGAAAAACATAAGCCTGTCTCTTTCACGGGAGTGCGGCTGACTCTTAAACATCAAAAATGCTCTGTTAGTATTGTAGGCAAATAATGTCTTAGTGATGTCATGAAATAATATGATCACTCATAGCATCCTTTTTTAAATCTTTACGCGTAAATTGTTCAAAAAATTATGTTTCCCGAGTATTTTCATAACAGTTTTTATTAGTAACATAAGAGCGCTTTAATAAAATGTAACATGTCCACTAGCGCCACTCGTAAATAATTGGGATTGTTTAAATTTAACGATAGATATCTAAAAAAGGGGGCCGCTACGTACTGTATTTTGTATTTAAGTGCGTTTTGAATCCAACTAGTTATTATGTTGCTGGATTCGTCAATCTATGCGTCCAAAGTTAAAACGGCCGTTTTAATTTTGAGCTCATAGAGAGACCAATCTAGCAACGTAAAAATTAGTTTGATGGATTCAAAAAGTACTTAAATACAAACTACAGTACGTAGCGGCCCCCTTTTTTAGTTATATATCATTAAATTTAAATAATTACAATGATTTACGAGTGGCGCTAGTGGACCTGTTACATTTTATTAAAGCGCCCTTAAAAAACATTTTATCTCTCTTAGTTTAATACTCTATTGCGATTGACAAGCTAAAACAAACCACTTTTGAAATGTATTCTGTGTTTTGCCTCATATTATACCTATTTGCTTAGCTACGGCTAAAATAGATTTAATTAATGTTTATGAATAAGGGCATCGTACCGCCAATATGAACTTTAATAATCAAGCAAAAAAGCTCACAGTCGCCTGGTCGTTTAAAAATAAGACGTGAAAATAAAATCAATACTATCTACACATTCACAAATGCCTACTAGACTCAGCTCAGTTTTAAAAGGTGACCCCTCGATTCATACAAAAAGTTTACTATTGGAGCTCACAGCTTACCCTGGTCATCAGAAAACGATTCAGTTAGCATGAATAATGTCATATGTTAAAAGATACGGAGTGACCTATGTCCATTTAAAACTTCTCGCTATTCTAGGCTTCAATACATAGTATTAAAGACTAGAATTGCTTGGTAAACGATTGGTTAATTCTAAGGTAGTCAATTTTCTAACCCCTACGGTGAAGTGGAAAATAGCATCATGTATGGTCAAACGAATTTAATACCTATGGGTTCTATGTAAGTTTTGGTATATGTACATACAGAAAGAAAAAAAACATTTATTCACAGACACAAAAGATTATAACAGAAGAAAAACGGGTGGGAGTAAGGTTATGCTCATCAGATATTTATGAAACTTTGGAAGAAAAAAAAAGAAAAAACATTCGTGGCACAGATACAGAACAAATAAACATAACACCACAATACAGAAATAAAAAATATTAAATATTATTTTTGTAAAATAATTTCTCAGATGATATTTATTAAATTTCGACTCGTTCATTAATATTATTTCAAAATCATTAGTTTGATGTTTTATGAAATTGAAAATATAATAATATAAATTTGTATAGATTAAACTAGCTTTAATTTGTATTGTAATTGTATATTATGAAATAAAAATATCTAAATCTAAATAGTCACGAAATGGCCCCAAATCAGCATAGGGACCACGTGAAGCCACGGGACAAAAAACACAAAAGGTACAAATAGTATAAAATTGACAATTCGAAGAGATAAACATGAACGCGACCGTAAACATCTTCAAATATCTGTGGTCTGTCACAAGTCGCTACTAGCGCCAGCGGACAATTACAAAAACTATTGACAAATTTCGTAAAATGAAAATGGTGGCGATAGGTTAACGTCATGACAATATTACTGATTGAAACTAAGCAAATAAATAAATACACGCAACGTACATCATCATCATCATAAATTTAAGAGTTAGACTCTTGTCGGTGTAGCTCTCTCCATCTGACTCTATCCAGGGCCGCCTCCTTGATCTCCTTATACGACACGACTGCTAGCTTTCCTTTTATTTGTTGCATGGGCCTTCCCCTTCCTCGCTTTCCTTCAATTTTGCCTTCTATGCTGTTCTTTATAAAATCGTCGTGTCGTATAAGATGACCAATCATTTTCCCTCTTCTATTTTCTATAATTTCCAACAGCAACGCAACGTACATATATGCATAAATAGTGCAGTGTTGCCAGATGGTTACATTTCTTACATTTTTCGTAACTTTTGCCCGGATCGCGTAACATGTAAGTAACTTCTGTTGTAAAGGAAATTTTCGTAACTTTTAGAATAATCAAACTATTTAATAAGAAAGGTCAATTGTATCTAACCGGGACCAAGCGAGGCAATTTATAGACTTACAGATACAGAAAAGGTGACAAAAGGACCTACATGGTACGACTCTGTCTGTCCGTCTCTTGCAACTATGTGTGACATTTGAGACACCACCCATCAACCTGACGTTATTCTGCCGCCGAACTCGCCGAATTGTAGCTGTACGTGGCTACTCATTTCTTAGAATCGAACGTTTTGATAAGTAATTATGAAAAATATAAAAAAATGTAACTTTTGCATCAAAAATGTAAGTTTTCAAGAAAAGAAACGTAATTTTCATCCCAAGGGCTCTGGCAACACTGAAATAGTGATCAAATAATATGAAGACGATTTTATTATTAAGGGCGTTACGTTGCTCAGATATTTATGTAGCTTTGAGAACGTACATATATTTATGAACTCAACTACTTATGGCAGCGATTTTGTCAGGAGGCGGTGAAGTGGTATTTTCCGGTTGTTAAACTGAAGGGTCCTTTGAAAGGGATGTACGTAGGGACGATTTAGGTGTAACCTTGGTTAGAAAAATATTCTTTGGTAAGCTCAGTAAAGCCAAAAGTAGAAAAAAAAAACATAAAAATACCTAAACGTAATTATGACATTATTGTATTGCATATTATATTATACATTATTGACATTGTAGTATTGAATATTCTGTTTAATCTGACATAATTGTATTTTCGTATGCCTAATGGGCTCATCATGGTCTTCGTACTGTATTTCACCAACTTAACAACTGTATTGTTTTAACCTGTGATGACGAAATAAACGTATTTGTATTTTTGTATTTTGTAAAACCAGCTCAGAAGCTCCTACTTAGAAAATATTATCTAAATTTAGAATAATACTGTGGATATTATGTTATTTATTATTGCAAGTGTAAAAAATTAGCAACGTAATAAACGCAGATGTGCCGCGCATTCTCGCCAACTATTATTTAAACCCTCGAGGTTTTAAATAGTGGATCATATATTATGTATGTAAAATTCCCTGTTTTAACTGAAAATGTTTAATATTATTAAAAAAAAGAAAAAAAGTAGGCACCCGACGAGTCTGTGCAAGATTTTTTTCAACCTGACTGACTTTATTGGCGACATTGGCGTCCAATAAAGCAATAGGAGTGCGCGGTTGGAGAGTAGTAACCTGGGGACATCCAGGGGAAACCTCCGACACAACCACACGGGCCGGTGTACTATACAATACAATACAAATATTCTTTATTGCATAACCTCAACAAAAAAAAACAATAAATACCCAGTCCTCCCATGGATTAGAGGGATCGAGTAGAGAAATCTATAAAAAAGTTTAAATGTCGTTATAACTCCTTTGTCTTTGTTTATTTAAACTTTATTGCACAAAAAAATGAGGATAATACGGACTCAATACCACAAGGCATTCTCTACCAGTCAATCATAACTTTATCTCTCACTATGACATTTCCGTTCGTGACAGAGGGATACGATTAGTATATTCAGTTTTATGAAGCTCTGCCATGTAATATGAACCACGCATGCGCCAAAGTTTGACCCAAAACCAAGTGCAAGGTTGCCGAGGTCAAATCCAGAGTCGGCCCAAATCGACGCCCTAGAAACCTTCGAGGTCACCTAGTTGCCGATTGGCATCTCTGACCTTGACAAGGCCACGTTTTGGCTGTAATAGGATTTGTCACTTAGAGCACATCTGCGGGGTCATCGTTTATATGTCGAACATATAGCATCCGTCCCTCTCGCACTTACATACTAAAAGAAAGAAAGACAGAAAGCAGCAGCATTCATACAAACGCGCCCACACACGCCCAGATGAAGTTGTTACTCACACACTTACTAATTTATTCACATTTTTTGTTATAGTGTAATAGTAATTTTATTGTAAGTTCTTAGGCTAAACTAAACTTTTGTAAACCATGTTTGTACCATCAAATACTACCCTGGTGACCACAGGCGTCACTGAAAATCAGCGTAACGATGTAAAACCACGGTTTGCTTCGCGACATCAAGCTGAGTGACGACCTTTTTAGCATCTATAGCTCTATATAATATCTTTTTGTTTGTATTTCTTTAGATTGCTAAATAAACTTATTTTCTTTCTTTCTTTCAGTTGTTCACTGCACGAAAAGACACACCGTTAAAAACAGAACAGAATCACAGTGGGTCTTCGCGGCAGTGAATCGGTTGCTGTCTCAGCATTATGCCGAGGTGTCAGACACCTGCAGCGCTGGTTTTCAGACAGCACCGTACGTGATCCACGGAACGCAACACAACATACTATATAGGAAAGGTATACATATAATGAATAAAATTATAGGTAATATATATATGGATGAGATTAACTCAAAACAGGGCACTAGACAGTAAGGGAATGCTATACGTCCGACATAATTTTTTTTTAACCTGACTGTGGCTTTATAGGTCGGACCCAATAAAGCGATAGGAGAGCGTAGTTGGAGAGTATAGCCTGGGGAAAACCTCCGACACGACCACGCGTGTGGTTTGGAACACTGGAATACTCTAAGAGTTTGCGTTCCAGTGAGATTGGTTGAGCGGTTTTAACCGAATCTGAGGTGTGAGTGGAATCGAGCTACTGGGAGTTTTGTCGCTGGTTCACTAAACCTAGCCTAGCTGGGAAGAGTCCAGCAAGAAACTCAGCTAGGCCCGACCTGGGTCGGATTGGCTCTGCCCGGTGTGCGGCGGTACCGGGACGAATAGGGACTATATGTGTCAGCGTTGTCGCGATCGCGCGGTGGACGTCCCCGCCGGCGGGATCCGACATACAAGCGATTTTCTTAGCCCCACATAGCCTTCATGGAAAACTCTCGTGTTATACACTATATGAGTGAGTAGGCCCTCTGGGCCGATACTCCGACTTCGAAATTCGAACTTCGTATCGTGCCGTCCCTCTCACTCTCGTCTTATACACTATATGAGTGAAAAAGACGGCACGATACGAAGTTCGGATTTCGAATTTCGTAGTAGATCCTCTGACACCTCCATGGTGTCTAGATACTCTATTGCGCTAGGAACGAACAAGTGAGTGCTATATGGCGGGCGAGTGCGTGCGAGATGCAATGACTACTGTCAAACATCGGTTTTGTTAGACAAAAAACCTTCTGTACCATTCGTGCACTTTATGCATATTGTAATAAGGGTCACAAGTGGTCAGTTAACTGTGTTGGCGTTTGTACCTAAGAACTATTAATTACGTATTTTAAATTTATTAAGTATTAATAGCTTATTTTTTTTATGTTATAGGGGGCAAACGAGCAGACGGATCGCCTGATGGTAAGCAATTACCGTCGCCCATAAACACCTGCAACACCAGAGGAGTCGCAAGTGCGAATATGCTCTTTTCTTGAAGGTTTGAAGGTCATATCGGTCCGGAAATATCGCAGGCGACAGTTCAATCCATAGTTTAGCCCTCATATCACACACTCAGTCTTTACGTAGAACTTAAATACGAGAGTAGATGTTATTTTAGTTCCTTTTATGTTGTTGCGTATGTGTCGTCAATCGATAGTTTTAAGGCAGGACCACACTGAAAACCAGCGTCGCGGCTTGGTGTGGCATAATGGTTGGGGAAGGCCGTTTAGCGTCGTTTATTTTTTTTTCATTAATGTGTAACATGAATGTATAGACGTTAATAAATGTATTTTCTTTCTTTCCTTCTTTCTTTAATTATTCTGTGACTGGGTATCGTGATTTCTATGTCACTGGCAAGGAGTGCAGATGGCTCAATAGACCCGTTGATGATAATAAAAGTGACATTAAAAAAAAACGTTATTTTTATAAAGGTGCATTGAAACTGTTACACAACTTTAAGTATTCTTTTAGTACCGTTAACAACGCGTTAACGTTTTTCCCTCCGTCACGAGAAAACGTGAATACTGGCACAAAAATGGAATCTGAATTCACAATTTCACACCGCGCTTAAAATTCGGTGAGGTTTACATACAATAAACACAAACTCACGACTGCATTCAACAAAAGGGGCGCCAAAAACATCCCACGCAAAGTAAATTACTGAATGCTCACGAAATTAAGGATACTGGAAAGGAATTTATATATACTGACTGTTTTACAAAAGGTAGTTTCCATGATGTTTTGATTAATTTAAAAACGGAGCTAAAAAGTTTTATGTAAATATTTTATTAATGAGTAGTTACTTTCACCCGAAAGTTACCAAAAAAATATCAATTCAATTCAATAATTTATCATAAAAGGGACTTTACATATCATTAACTTAACCTACTTTACTATGAATTACATATCTATTTTGAATATCAGGATGTCAAGTTATAAGTAAATTATAATTATAATACTTAGATAAAAGAACTGCGTATACGGCGTTGAGAGAGAACCCTGAAAGAACCCGTCAATCGAGTACAACGCGTCTTCGCACAGTTTCACATTCATTTTTTGTACGAATAATGTGTAACTAGACGCTTAATGGCTGAAGGGGTTATATAATATACTTTTTTATGTTATAGGGGGCAAACGAGCAGACGGATCGCCTGATGGTATGCAATTATCATCGCCCATAAACACCTGCAACACCAAAGGAGTCGCAAGTGCGTTGCCGGCCTTTCAGAAGGGAATACGCTCTTTTCTTGAAGGTTTGAAGGTCATATCGGTTCGGAAATACCGCAGGCGACAGTTCATTCCATAGTTCGGTTGTGTGAGGCAGGAAATTTCTTGAGAAACGCACAGTACTTTTGGACCTATTACATTTAGGCACTTCTTGGACTTAGCTAGCCGAGTCCGGGGTATGCTCAGAGGGTCTACTCCAAACTTCGTATCGTGCCGTCCCTTTCACTCACGTGTTATGCACCATACGAGTGAAAGGGATGGCACGATTCGAATTTCGGAGTAGCCTCTCAGGTCGTGCCGCCGCCTGGTGGTTGAGCCATGCGCGTCAGCGTTAGTGCGAAAAAGGTGAATGTGACTCATAGAATGTACTGATAGGATACTTCTCTAAACATCTTTCCCGATAAGCTGAATTCAGTATTAAACAAATACAAAGTCGTTTTAAAACCCCATGCTAATACCGACATATACGCATGAAAAAAAAACCCTTTGTTTTCCCCTAGAACCCAATGCTTTTCGAAGCTTTTCAAAGTCCTGGCCACGTGTCAAAGTGGGTCAACCATTATGCCAAACAATAGCGTTGTTTTCTTCTTTCTTTCCTGTTTTTGTGAGGGTTAGACAGAGAGCGTTGCCCCCTAGTTTTCCGCGTAGTCACAATACGTGTTTTAAAGCTTGAGTAATATGTTATATGTGCTATTGAACTTAGATGCAAGCAGGCGTAAGTCTAAGTGAATTGTCACGCTATTTTTTACTTTGATACATTCAAAAACAAAAAAAAATGGTTGTACCATGTAAGGAAAATCAATACAAAGTGTACCCGTTTTATTAGATCCGGGTTTGGGGCCACATACACCTTTGAATTTCTTCGTAGATACAGGTGTACTGGCGATATTTTCCTTTTCACCGAAAAATATGTGGGTGTGTGGGTGTAATCTGATGGCCGGTGGCAGTTGCACCTATAGCTCAGTTGGCTAGAGCAACTGGCCGCGAGCGCTGGGAGTTCGCAGGTTCAAATCCAAAAATATTATTTTTTTCCTTTATATCTAAATTTCCTTGTTATTGTTTAAAGTTCCCGCAACCGATAGAATAGAATAGAATAGAATAGAATACTTTTTATTTGTAAAACACAGGTGGTAACATTAAGGTCTTAAATAAAATATAATACAGAACTCTGTGTTTTGCCTCTTGGCGTACAAATGTTATTTAGAGTCTAGTTATTAATACTTGAATTTGGACAAATACATCATTACATTACATTAAATTGTCAATTAATAACATCAATAATTCACAAAAAAAAATGTATATATATTAATCCTATAGCATTCCAATTTTTGGAGCCATTCCTAATATGCTTTTACGCATGAAGGCTGTTTTATATTCACTGCTACAAATGTTATTTTGGTACTGTGAACGAACAGGAAGTTTGGTTTGTTGGTTCACCAGCCTATAAGGTTCAGGATTAGCTTTGACATAAGTTGCTACTTCAAATATATATAGCGCCGGTAGGGTTAATATGTTTAACGATTTAAAAAACGGAACGCAACTGTCTCGCATGTTAATGATATGAATGAGGAGATGTATGGATGTGATTGAAGCAATAGAAGTATGTAAGGACCGTAGTATTTCGTATGGTTTGGTCTACCCCAATAGGATACGGGCGTGAGTATATGTATGTAATAATGAAATGGAAATGAAAAATTGTTTATCTTCCTTTATACTGTAAATAGTCAGTATTTATTGATTTACCAGCAGTAATAATAGTTAAATAACAATAACTTAAATAATATTACAACTAACTTAAATCAAAAACATCCCTTGGGGCATTGTACCGAGGATGCTGTCGGCATTTCCTCGCTGTATCGCAATGCTGATACGTTGTGCGAGGAAGTCGCCAGCTCTTCTCTCACCAGTTACGTCAACCAAACCATTCGCGATTTCAGTAAATAACTTGTGCCCCATGGACCAAGAGTTTCGACACCAGTTTTACTAAGGAAGTAGTTTTTCGAAAGACACTGCCATCTGACCCTCCAACCAAGAAGAAAAACTGGAACTACGCTGGACTGGGTTTAGACCGTTTTCGTTATTTTCAAAAACCTAATTATCTTCAAAATGTACAAGTACCAAAAGGTACAAAATTGTACTCTGCCGACGAGGCCCCTATATTTATTACTCTTTATACTTATGTACAATTGCCATCAGTGGTTAAGTTCCTTTTAGGTAAGTGAAACTGTGTTAGATTGTCCCACTCTCCCATAGTTAAATATCTTTTTAGGAAATATTACGAAACGTTACTCATTTTTTTTTATATTTATGTAATAACGCCATTCCCAATAGCATTAAAGAGCTGAAAGGACACTCCTTCTATAATAAACTTAAATCATGGCTCCTTGAAAATGCCTACTATAACATTTCAGAACTATGTGACATTTAAATATTAAATAATATGTGTTTCTTTTTTAAATTATTGTTTTAAATGGATTTATGGTTATTATTGTTATTATTATTTTAATTTTATACTGGAATTCCAAATTTAAATATAATTTTACTGTGACAGTTTGACAATTTGTAAATCAATCATACCTTGACATTTTTATCATTGTCAATCATTGTTTCTGACGAGTAATGTATATGATCTATTGCAAATAAATGAGTATGAGTATGAGTATAACGGTATGCATATATTGTTTTAAAGAAAATTTGTATTGTATTGTCTGTAACGTCGACAAAACGGTAGAATAAAATCTTGATAGGTATGTTTTTTTAAGTTTAGGTAATAATAGCCATAGGTACCTTTTGTTATCATGAAAGAACTTATTGTGTGCTCCCCTTATCTACTTGCAGGAAAACATAGATATAATGTTTTATCATAATACACATGGCGTTTCGGGGATTCGGCCAAATTTCAATGGTTCTACAAATATGACTGGCGATAATATTTGAACTATGCCAATAGTCTTCGTCATTATAATATTCATTATTTTCGTTATACAGGCTGGACAAAATGGGGACTGGAGGGGAACTACCTTATCCTTATCTTAGATCATGTTACTTAAAGGAAATAAATCATCATTTAAAGATTTTCTAAAATTTTCTAAGATTTTCATAGAACTCGTGTAAGTAGGTACTAAAAATCGGTTTTATGGATGGGTCATACGCGGATTTAGGTTCGCGTCTTCTGTGGACATACCAAAAGTTATTAAGGGCTACAAAGCTTAATTTTGGATTTGACCAGTAACCCACATTAAACAGTGCCTCCGTTTCTATATACCCCTGTAATGAAAACATAGCTAACATGCACATAAGCCGTTAACTATTGACCACAGGAGGGACGACTTTTGTTTTTTCAACTAAGTATGACCCGGATATCTTGTACGACAAATGAGTGTAAGACCCTATGTTTCTTACGGAATTATGTCGCCATTACACTGTGACATCACATTTCACTGCCTATCAGTATAGAGCGTTTTCAGTGCTCGTCAGCTATGCTGCACTTTACCTCTCGTTTTTGTCTTTTGTGTTGCTCTAAGTGTAGTTAGTCCCATACAAACATTCGATCGTCTCTATAAACTGATTCGAATGGCACTTTTTTTTTATAAAATAGCCAATTGTATTCACTACGCAAAAGGTGACTGGAAAAGATTGCTCTCTAGCTATAAAACTGCCTGTTGCTTATCTCTTCACAAGTTACATATCTTGTATTACTTTATTTATAGTGGCGTGCAATAAAGAGTATTTGTGTTGTATTTTTGTGTTGAAATGGCATTTGGAGAAAATTACCTATTAGGTTAACCTGTTTTATCCAAGTCTATTAAGTAGCCGTTGTTAACCCGTGCCGGAGAACTCCGGGTTTTTTATACAACGCCGGCGGCAAACAAGCGTACGGTCCACCTGATGGTAAGCGGCCGCAGACTCCGAAGGACAACACACCACATACATAACAAACAACAAACATACATAACAAAATAATGTTATTGTTGTTTTACTAGCCGGGAGAGGACGGGTTAATTTGAAACTTACAGTTAAATCCAATTTACAACAAAAACACCACATAGTGCGAACTATATGACGACCGCTTTATCCCAGTTGGAAATGACCCTGCCTACGAAGCTGTGAGTCCTGGGTTCTAATCCCGGTCAGGGCATTTATTTGTGTGATGAACACGATTATTTAGATAATTTTGTGTTCGAATTGTACATGTTTCTCGGTTTGCCTATTAATCTTAATCTCAACTCAACTGCTTAAAGGTTAGCTGGAAGAAATCCCTTACAGGGATAAGCTCGCCTTTGTACATATATGTCAACTGTTCTTGTAATTTATATTATGTTTTACTCATGTACAATAAAGAATTTTACATACATACATACATTTCTTCCTGAGTCTTGGATGTTTTCTATGTATTCAATTATATATTTATCTATAAGGGTGTAACAAAACTAGTAAGGATTCGTTTAAGGGCATATTCGGTATCGTGTTAGGAAAAAGTAGAAGAATTTTTTTTGAGGCAATAAATTTTTGGCCTTTGTATGGACAGGCTGACTTGGACGACCTGCCCCATAGAAACAAAAAATTTTTTCGCGTCAATAAAATTTTTCTTCTATTTTTTCCTAATCAGAATACAATACCGAATATATCTTTAAACGGATCCATAATACTTTTGTTACACTCTATAAGTATGTATATCGTCGCCTAGTTCCCATAGTACAAGCTTTGCTTAGTTTGGGACTAGGTCGATTTGTGAAAGACTGTCCACAGATATTTATTTATATTTACATGTATATGTATGTAAATAGTAACAACAATATCAAATACTACGTATGTTTTATAGTCTAGTCTTGGTAGTACCTTAGTATTTCAGTCATACCAATAGCCTTTGTATATTTGCTATTAAATTTAAGACATGTTTTCTTCATTTTATGATATAATTATGTCACTTAAAACGTACCTGTGAGATTAAAATAGATTAAATTTTTTACTATCATGTTTTTTAAGTTTTCGACAAAGCGAAATAATTAAGTAAAATAAATCTTAAAAATTATCTAAGTAGTTCCTCAACTTTATAATCAGTAGCAATTTTAATTAATTAACACGAGCTGTTACGTTAACGGTAAATTATTTTAAAATAACGCGTGAAACTGCTAATTGTGTAATAAAAACATTCGTATAAAGAAAGTTTTTAACGCATAATCAACATCAACGTAATAGTTACATCACGTATCGAGTAAGTATTCAAAATAACCCGAGTTGTGCACAAACCTGTAGAGAACAATCCAATATCACGTTATTAACACTGGTTATTTTTCACTTAACCAAAAATAACTGGTTATTTTTTCACAAAACACTGGCCACTCCCGGGTGCGAAAATTAAAAAAATCTATTTTTGTTTTTCCCGCGTAATGTTAGGACCCGCTCACAATGTGTTGCAAGCGGGCCGGGCCACCAACTAGGAAATGACTACAGTCGGCACCAATACAGGCATAACGCACGCACACAGCCCCACTCTGTACACACTACATTAGAACTGCATGCGTTGCATAGGCCTAGTACAAAAAATATATATCATTCTACCAACATAACCTCACTTTTTTTAAATAACTGTCACGTTTCTTACACCAAATAAATTTTTAATAAAACCTACATAGCGGTCCTAGAAGAAAAATGTTACGCAGCTATCACAACAACCGTTATTACATAACAGTAAGCGGGAGGGAGACAACCGACAGCTAGAATAACGGGCGTGAAAGAGACGCCAGATCTGAAGTTGTGTAACTTAACACAGAGAAAGCTCGCTCATACTTTCTTTGTATATAATCACTACTACTGAGACGTCTTTGATACGCTGTCTATGTGTAGGCGTCTTTAGATTTTTCGAAATTCGAACGAAAGAGCCTAAGAGTCGGTTAGAATTTTAAAAAATGAACTCTTTTTTCAGTGTGAAAGAGCCATTTTCGACCGTCTGTCGTTGTTGTTTAAGTATATTTTAGTGGTTAGAAAGTAGCTGGGCCAGGTTTTCCAAAGTTCATTGACACGTGGTTTGGCACATCTTTGGGCCTGCTGATTTTTTCAGACCGCTACAAAGTTACATTTTGCCGTCGCCAGCAGCGTTGCTACAAGCGTTCGCCTAAAAGTTAGTATAGAGTGAACTTAGTTCCATTTTTCCCCGCTGCGTCACGTAACTTTGCAGCGTGGAAGAAAAACGTCAACATTTCCACAGAACTAAAAAGTAGGGCATGCGTAGTTGCAAGGTTTTTTTATCGATTTTTTCCTTGAAACGTAAAGGAGGATAAATGATGAGTATTCTAAGTAAATCTGAAGGTATTATTTCCGTGCTTATTCAGAATAATAACCGAAATTAGGACACGCGATATAACCTTACCGCAAATTTGAGGTATCGCTACTTGACAATAGATGGCGTTATAGTTCTTTATTGAGCTTTATCATTTTTATATCAAAATTTGAGTACTTTAATATTGTATTCGTTTATGTGAAAATAAGTTTTAAAAAGATGGCAAGAGTATGTATGAAATGTGAAATACAGTAATGATGAAATTGAAGGAAAATGTACAAAATGCGTACGTGATACATCTTTCAAAGTAAGTCAATGACCTTTGGCCTACATATGTAAAGAGACACATGTTATTCAAAATTGTTATCGAATCATATTTTCCTTATGATCTCAGTTTTCAACAACGTTTTGTATATTTAAGTTAAAATATAAGGTATTTGGGGTAAATAGGAATTGTACAGACGAGAACGAATTTTCAGATTTGTTAAGTAGTGTCCCAAAGATTAGCGAAAGGTTGGCATATATATGAGATGAGATAGGTAAATATATGAGAAAATCATAGTTATCATTAAATACGCATACTCAATAATCAGAAATACATAACCACGCTTTGTCTTAAAATAGATATTTTACTGTAAAATTGCATCACAGCAAAGGAAGTGAAATAACACTCATAATATTTATAGATAGTTATCTCTCTCGCACCGTGCGACCGTTTCATTCACACTCACCACAGTCGCCATTTGAGACGCGGAAGCTTGGGAACTACATCCATCCCGCTTTTACTCGCGAATCGGCGCGTATTTCTCTTTCCCGCGCAAGGCAACGGAGTGCGTTGACCTGTCCTTGTTGCGCGTGTGTGCAGCCTTGCTTTACAGTTATATACGTAACTGTGTGTATGTAGTAAAACGTGCATCGTAAAGTACGGTACACACTGGCTCTTTTTTTTGAGGATAATTTAATTTATAGGTCAGTATCAGTCATTGAGTTTTTTTTGTACCTGTTGTAGATGGTGTTGTCATTGTGATGTTTTGTGGCTGATTGAGTGATTGCTTACCTGCAAAATAAAGAAATATGTATTAGCATTATTAGGACATGAATTAAGACTAAGATAAATTAATACGATCATAAATATTCTTTATGATTGTCGTTTTTTTTTTCAATAATTTAATTATGATGTTAATAATATATTTTATAAACTACGCATTTTGCTAAATGTGTAGTTTTTTTAGTCCTCTCATTACTTTTTGCGTACAGCGTTCTAAATAAGGAAATACTGGTCTCGTTATTGTTACTAAAAGTAATTTATTTTAAGCTGGAATGTAAAATTATGATTAAAAAACTGTTGAGCTGTGTTGTCTCTGTCAATCCTGCAAAAATACAACACAAATCATTTAAAAGTCTCACAATATTTTGGCTAGGTGTTATGAAATATATAAAATATTATAACTATGTCCAAATCCAACCTACATTTCTTAAAGAGTATTAATTTACAGCTTTTGTATTTAAATTGTAATCAGTACTGTTGAACGTCGGAGCGCCATTACTGTGTTTTACTAGGAAAACGTAAACGTTTTAGTTTAGCATAGCATTACTGACGACCTGTAGGCCCAAGGCCTGAAGTTAAGGCCTAGTCTTTAATATAAATATTTAAGACTTAAACCGTATCATAAAAATATTGATTTTCTACCATCATCTTAGCAAAACCATTACCCTGGTAAGGATATAAGAAATTCAAGTCCCGCTAGATCGAGTTTTTTTTGTAGATATTTATTTTTATAACATAAAAACGTGCTGTTATATTTAAAATATCAATAATATTACCGATATAAGTACGAGATTACATATAAGGCAATGTAAGTCCACATTTATATGTCTACTATTTTTTGATCGCCTAAGGATATAATACTTCGATTATTGAAAAACACGATATATTTTCATATTTCTGCAGACCCCAGATTGCCTGAAACATAATGAGAATCATTAACAGTTCAGTACACAACAAAAAACGTTTGACTCAAGGTTATATCTATAAATTATAGTTTGCTTTGGTTCATTGTACAATATCGATAATACAACTTTAAATGTATAATGAAATGATATAGAAATTATACTCATATATGAAGTTATGCAATAAAAATAATAAATTTAAAAAAATCAAAAAAAAAACTCGCGTAAATAATGTTAATAGTACCTCATGCCGGAATTTAATAAATGTAAATATAAGTTCAACACAGTATCAATAAATTTGAATTTAAAAAACAAGCTAACACAGCTTTGGTTAAAAGGTTGCGTCAGTGCACATAAAAAATGTCTGTGAAGCGTCAACTTGGGTATTACATCACTACTGTGCGTGTGTGAACTTACACGTGTGTGCCGGCACGTGGTCACACCCACACATATATACGACAATCAAGCATGTGTGCGTCCTAATCTTTTGTGGCATGCGGGTTTCATACCTTAATGAGTACTTTTTAAAAGCACTGAAAAGGGAAATTCTCTGGAGCGGCTTTCAGTTTTCGTTTTTTCGCTTTTACAATTTCTTTCGTGGCTTTTTATGTATGTTAATGCGTAGTTAGCTG
The DNA here is from genome assembly GCA_963556455.1 of Epiblema foenella. Lineage (NCBI taxonomy): Eukaryota > Metazoa > Arthropoda > Insecta > Lepidoptera > Tortricidae > Epiblema > Epiblema foenella. The sequence goes on along the minus strand of OY747120.1, from coordinate 8,961,758 downwards.
ACATTTGAATTTAAGCTTAATAATTTGGATGTTTTTTGGAAGGTACGTTTATGATATAGCCTTGGTAAGTAATTAGAGGACGAATATTGATAATTATATAGCATAATCATCATTAGGCTATATTCCACTGCTGGTTATAGGCTTCCTTTCATAGATGAGAGGGAGGGTGGGTATTATGTATCATGAAGTGTAAAGTTCAATACAGCAAACCCATAACTTGTTAGCGTCGCCGTCATCGAAATCGATGAAGAAGATGTGTATATATATACTCCCGTATGTAGTTTTCGTTTAATCATAAATGATAGAGCCCCCTTCAAGCCTAATCCCAGTAACGTCTTTTTCCCCCTTGGGTAGGAAGTTCTTGGGATGGCAATCGCTTCCGTAAAAATCTACCACCAACGCCAAATCTTGGGATTACGTAGTGGATCCCTGACATCATATTTTCCACTACAACTCGCTGACAAAACTAGTACCTATGCGTATCACAATCTTGAGACTGTCCAGTAGTCCTCAGGCCCCTTCAGATTGTACAGAATGATGGTGATCGTCTATATAAAGGTTGGGTTTGGCTGTTTAACTTGGTTAATGCCAACAAGGTCTAGTTGACCCTCGGAAGGTCAAACAACAGTCGCTTTCTTAAAAGAACTGATATTAAGTCCAAAGCAAATCCCTGGCTCTTTTAAGGCAACTGAGAAACTCTAGGAGGACTTATACAGTTTTCGCAAGATTAGTAGGTATAATAAAGAGAGATGTTTGCAAGATGTGTCTAATAATAAAATTGTGACTGATGTCTTATAAGTCACTATCCATTTACGATACTTACAAATCACGTTTAATCCCTGCTACACACATATCTTTTATCTGGTGTTACATGACAGCTGAAATACTGTTATATCACAATCAAGAACATAACTATAAATACGTTGAGACAAACCCGTTGCAAAAACCTGACCTACGGTAATGAAGTCACCTATATCGCGATTACGTGGGAATATAATACATATATACTACTATATAAAGCGATGATTCATAGTGACATGAACAGTTATACATAGTAAATAGTAAACTTACATTGTACGGGGCTATTAGCCCGTACAAAATTTTGAATCTAAATTTCGAAATATTAGTTATTAAGCTGACTCATAATCTTATATTACAGCACCTAATTGTTTGAGTCAAGCTATTGTAAGGTAAGTTGAAATTCGTTTTTCTGTGAGAAAAAAGAAAAAAACTATTTATACCTTATTTAATAAATAAACAAGTAATAACAAAAATATTTTTTTTGTTAACATGGTGCATATGCTAAAGAAAAATAGACGATAATAACTTAACTAATATATATATTCCCCAAGGTCAGTGCCCCTGGGAGCATGGTGACTATAAAATGTTTTGAACTCAAATTATGAGAAAGCTGATGGTAATTCCTATAAAGTATTTACAGCGTGTACTATTCAAATATAGCTTATGGAAAAGTAGCAGCTGCATTAACATAGTAGTTCCAAGGTCACAGGTTCAAATACTTGCAAATACAGCAAACCTGTTGGTATTTATTTGAACTTTGAGTACTAGATAACCTGTTTACTGTAGAGTTATAGAATACAGTACATAATGTAATTCATATAACCCTATTTTAGTAGAAAACGTATTAGAGTTAAGAATCAATTTAAAAATAGCATCACTGATTAAATTTCTCCTGAATATATATTTACGCCTTCGGAATACCTATTTATTGAAACAACAAAAAGTATATACAAACAAATAATTACAAATGAATTAAAAACTAATACTAGCTTGCCCAGCCCAAGTCACAAAAAGACCAACTGTCTGCGGCATGGTGCCCATAAAGCTGGCGGCGTTACCTCTCTGTATTGCCAAAGAAATACGTTGGGAGAGGTAAGCGCCAGCAGCTGGTCTCCTGACTCCTGAAGCGTCAACGAGACGTTTAGACACAGCTTTCATGAATGATTTCATGTCCGCTGACTAAATATATCAATTACTTAAAAAGAATAGTACCTAATAGCTAAATGTAGCAATTTTACATACACTTACGTACCTTTAATTTATTTGGTAATTTTTAGCATTATTTTGGGGACATAAAAAATACAATATCATAAAAACTTATCAAAAATGTCTAAAAGTAATAAAGCGATTTTTGGACTACCCAAAGGTTGACTGGAAGAGATCGCTTGTTAGTTGTTAGTAATAAGACCGTATTTTGTCTAATGTGATTTACGTGTAATTTAATTTTTGTTTTTTTTAGTACTCTTTTTGGTGAGGAATATTTGTATTTTGTTAATAACTTAATGAAAATGAAAAAAAAAAGTATTTATTGGTAATATTCGTTACAGGTCATAAGTTTCTCGAATATTTAGCATAAATTTTACAAAAAATAAAGAGAATAATATGTTGTAAAATAAATAAAAGATTATATTAGCGATCAAAACATGTTTCTCCGTAAAACCGCAACCATCTGACAGCCCGCCTTGACTCAGCCAAATTAGGTCAGCCTAGGACAACCCCGACTATATTAAATAGGGTTTTTAAGTTATATAACTTAAGTTACGAGAGTTGTTTGTGTTCATGCGTTAGTGCTTGGCCTAGACAAGACTATCTGCATAAATTAGCTGCTTAATGACGCAAAATTGGTCAATGCCGTAATAATTTAAATTTTTGCTGTTTATTGACCGGCGTTTTATGAATTTTACGTTATTTTCAATTTTTCATAGGCGTATGTGAGGCACTTGCAGTGACCATATGCTGTAGTATTTTTTTGAACTTGATTGTGGCTTTATAGGCCGGGCCCAATACAGGTATGCGCGGTTGGAGACTGGCCTGGGGAAAATCTAGGGGAAACTTCCGACACGACCACGCGAGCGGGCGGTTTTGGGGTAACCGAACAATTCCCATGGTCTTATTTACCGGTAATAAATTATTATAAATTTAAATCGTATAAAATATTGATATAAACCTTAAACTCCAAAACAGGGAGTTTTTTGTAAGTAGTTGACAGTTAAGTAAATTAACTAAAAAAAGAAACTTACGTTTTTTTAATCTTGGGGCCTACAGCAAAAATCTTATATACTTAAAACATAATTTGTAATTAGTATGTTTCAAACATTTTGGTATCACCAAGTTATAAACCGAAAGATTCTGTTAAGTTAGGGATTATCCTAACTAGCTACATAGTTGACAATAAACCTTTCGTAAGATGGCGGTTTCAAGGTTGTAGTTATCTCCGTTTATTCACCGTTGGATTAACGATGCTGTATTCGCAAAAATGTTCTTAACTTAGTAAAAAATACTATTTTTATTTGAAGCACATTTGTTGTCAGGAAAAAGTATACTAGATTTTTTATCGAATTACTTTTTTTCAAAAACAGATTTTTTTCTGTTACTATGGATTTTAATGTAATTGCGCTTTGTATACGAAAAGTATACATTAAATTTATTTATTTAAATGAGTAATTCCAATCAACGAAAGTTAGGAAACGCGTTTCTGATTATTCTGGATTCAAAGTGTCCATAGACGCGGTGTTTGCTTACGATCAGGTAGCCTGTGTGTTTGTTTGTTACCGCCGTAGCATAAAATAATCATATTTTTTTTTGTAACAGTTGCTTATGATTTTATCATGCTTCCTTCCGCAATCAAATACAATTATTTATAAGTTTTGTATTTCTAATGACCACAACACAATCCTTAATGATAACTAATATTTCCTTGATCATTAAATGATCAAAAACAACTGATTTATATTAGTTATCCTGCGTCCAGTAATTTCGGAAATGTAGCTTATTCACTATTACTACTATATAGGTTCCTATTTTGATTGTCAAAACCTAGGGTTTACTAGTATAAGAGTATAGGTATAAGGAAAATATGGCCATGTGTTACACGCATACGTCAAATGAATAGTTAGTAATTGACGTTACTATTTTAGTAACGTTGTGACACTGTGACTGACTTAGGAGCTCATTGGAAGGGTAATCATTTTTATTAATATGTCCGGTAAAAAGATCCTATGACAATTGACAAACTAAATAGATGAATTCAAGTAAAAAATCTTCTAAATATCCCACGATATTTTACCTGCTATAATATTATAAAAGAAAAGGTTTAGATGTTTGTTACTCAATCACGCCTACACGGATTATGATGTAATTTGTTATACAACGAGTTTATAGCCTGGATTAATATATAGGATACTGTTTAGGCTAAAGGGATGAAATAGGGAGTGGAAGTTTACACGAACATAGTCGCGGGAAAAAGCTAGTTTAATTATAAAATTTATAAAGTTTGTACAAACTATTCCGTGATTTTGTTTCGTAGAATGCATCAATGTGTGCAAATTAAATAAACAAATATAATAACTAACTAGATTTATTTTTCCATTAATGTTAAAGCTAAAAATAACAACGAAAGGCATAGTTTACCCTAATATACAATTTAACAGCGGTGAATCAAAATAAGGTATTTTAGTATGATAATACCTAATCTACGAATATAGTTATTCCATTCTACGAAAAGTTATTACTTATATGAGTTTATAAGGGTTAATATATACTAAAGGTGATCAGTTATTCAAAGGCTAACAGGATCCTTTAAAGTAAAATATCCGACGTAATATTTAATACCAGAATTGATTATCTAATATACTTGCAATGTATTTGACGATTCGCATAATTAAAAACACGAAACCGAACAGTTGTACCTAACGCAAATAATCACATAATGTGTCAATACAAAAAACTCCGTCACGAGATACGATGCGCTGCGTAGCTGTGCATGTGTGCGTGCGTCTGTGTGACCTACTTGCGAACGCGTTCGGGTGAGCTCGGCAGTTTCCGCCGTTCGAACATATGTCTACCCCGCCATCTTGTTCAATCCACCAGCGTATACTGACCTACGGTGGCCAGCTAAAATTAGATAATGAAAGGCAGATGGAGGTCAATCTAGCGTGGTCGCTTGATACGACGCTTGGTATTACGTAAAAGCTGTCAAATGGCTATTTGTGGGTTGTTTTCAATCTGTTATCAAGGAGTTTCGTCATTGCGTGATAGTAGACGATGAGGTTTTCCTTAATATGTTGTATAAACAACACGACGAATTTCACTTTCATTCACTTTTAGTGCTCATAACTAATCTTATTAGTTAAGTAGCTTATATGACGAATCGATGTGGATTTCGAAATACAAATGTATACAGCTTAGCGAATCTAATAAATACTGACATAAACTTACGCTGAGTAAGTCATTAAATGCGAAACTCGTAAAATTTAAATAGGGATTTCGTGGGATTGCAAAGATTTACAAACATAATACAGCCTAGTGGCTAAATATGTAACTAAGTAATCTCATAGAAGATGTGCCTTTGACGAAGACAGTAGCGCCACAAGGTTATAGCAAGGGTTAGTTTGTTGCGTTAACTTTTTCAGGCACACAATATAATTACAGCGCCATCTATGAATGAGTGGCATAGATAGATCATTAATATTAGAGGTACGATATACTTTGACTTCCTTAACCTTGTGAATTTCAATTGTTTTAACTTATAAAATTGAATTATTAAAAAATACTATATTATTTTATACTTGTACATACAAACACCGATTATAAAACGATATCAACGTATAAATTATTCCATATTTTGATGTATTTTTTCAGAATTATCATAGTTTTCTATTAGTCACTTCACTTTTAGTCAGAAAGTTACTTAATGTTTTTCAATGTTGAACTTGAATATTTCCATGTCCTGTTACTTATATTATTATTATTTTTTATTTATTTTATTAAGAAATAATAATACAACACAAACAAGTACATAGACCCACAAAACCGTTTGGACAGTTTGACTGTGGGATCGATCAGTCTCATCTCTCTTCTAACAGTAAATTATTTTATGAGTTTAACAAGGCAACTTTATATATCTTGATCAAGCATAAATCATTTTATTTTAATGAGAATAGCGGAAACCTGATAACCTATGAAAAACAGCGATTTAAAAGTCTAGGCGGTGTCAATAAACGAACTTCCGTTCGAATTTTAAGATTATATTTTTTTGCCACACACATGAGACTTTCACAATTGGAAAGTAACGTGCGTTGCCGTCGAGCTTTTGAAAAAAGAATTTGTAGATTTATAACGGTTCTTTAACCATTGTATATTTTGCAATTGTGAATTCGGATTATGTAAATTGTAATTGTTTTAGTTGTGCATAATAATGAATATACCTAGGTGGTACAGTCGCCATCAGATACATCGGAGCGAACAAGGTGCTCACAAATATCTGAACACGACTCTATTGTCAAGGCGTTAAAGTGCATGTTTAGATATTTTTGAGCACCCTGAAGAGTACAGATATATTTGATGGAGTTAAATATTTGGTAAAATGTATAGTTTCCGAGTAAAGCAAGTTGATTTATTTTAAATAGTCTTGGTTATCTTAAGTTTTGGACAGCCTTTGTTACATTAGTTAAACGTACACTAACCGTGGACTACAGTATGTTTTAATGTTTATTTGAGGAAACAACTGTACAAATAATACTTAAAATTATATCTTAGATACATACATCTACCAGCAAAGCTGCCACTATTATGTAATACATCTAAATTATTGACATACTTAATCGTGATGGTAACCAAAAACAACATATTAGACTTATTTCAATATATGGGGTTCTTCAAGAAAGAAGTGTATAATTTTTTAAAGGGTCGGCAATGCGCATGTGACACCCCAGGAGTTGCAAGCGTTCATAGGCTACGGTGACCGCTTACCATCAGGCGGACCGTACGCTTGTTTGCCACCGACGTGGTATTAAAAAAACGTAAGTATTTTAATGTTTTTATTCGAACACTGTTAATTTGATAGGCATTGAAAGTAGGTTTTTTTAAAAAAGAAATTCGGGCTAAATAGCAATTTATTATCTAGTTATAAAAAGCTATTTGGATTAGTACGAAATTGTATTTTATTCAGAAATATTTGATTTCAATAAATGTGTTATTTTTTAATTTATCTGTAACGTTATTTTAGAACGTGGTTATTATCGCATACTGCGGTTACCCGAACAAAAGTATTGTTTTCTTTAAGCGGAATGCACTTTTTAGGGTTCCGTAGCCAAAATGGCAAAAAAGGAACCCTTACAGTTTAGTCATGTCTGTTCGTTCATCCGTCCGTGCGTCCGTATGTCACAGCTGATTTACTCGAGAGACTATAAGCACTAAATTATTAAATTCAACGATATATTCTATGACCTGATACATAAAAATAATGAAGAAATACGAATCAGGGGAAAGTACTTTTTTATGCACATCGGAGTGTGGGATGTCTGTAGATAGCTCTTTAAAAATGATATAGGGTTTCTAAAAAACTTTTCCATTTAAGTCAATCGTTGGTGAGATATTAGCTGTCAAAGTCGTAAAATGTGTGTACCCCCCTCTAATTTCCGAACTACGTATGAAGTTTAAAATTTTGAAAAAAAAAATGGAATTGTGTTATTAAAAAAGTACTTTCAACGATTTTTGGTTTGAGTAATCGCTGAAAAATTGTCTTGCACAAGCAAAAGGACGAAATAAGTGCCGTGACTTCTTTATGAAGATACAACCTTTTTGGATTAAACGTCGATAGTCGGTACGGAACTCTTCATTGTGAATGGTCCGATACGTACTTGGCCGGTTTTTTCCGTTCTGTCAGCTAAGCGAATAGACACGGATAAAATTGTGGACAGGCACGTATCCAGAGGGGGGATAGTTGGGATTTAACCCCCCCGAAAACGTTTTTAGCCGTCTGTTTACAGTGATTACAGCGATTTTTACACAGTTCACATTGTTGTTTCAATGTTTGTCCCCCCCCCCCCCCCCCGAACAAAAGTCTGGATACGTGCCTGATTGTGGACAAAATTCCTACGCGGGGATGCTAGGGGAAATGGACAAAAATGAAAACGAAAAACTATACCTAACTGTTAACACTTATTTTATTCTGTAACAATTTTTATTTTAATAAATTTCTATTCACTACTTGTTGTCACTTCCATCTTGAAAAATCGTTACGTAATCGATTATTTTGCTCCAAATTAAAATCGATTAAAAAACAATCGATTTTTGAAGAAATAATAATCGATTTTTTCTATAATCAATTTTTTATTTATTTTTCCTGTTGGGTCGGTTCCACGGTGATGATTATCATGCGATACACTCATATCATGATCAGTATCACAAGAATGATATCGTGTATTGCAATATCGTGATAATATCTAAGCGAATCCGGATATTTTGAAATCCGCGATACCTAAGGGGCGTGGCTTCAATATTAGCTTCGTTGCTAGAAATGTCCTCATAATGCCAGGATCTTTACTAGGACTTTGAAGACGTCTAATATTCTCATGTCCAAGATGTTAGCTTACAATATTCTTTGATAAATTATGTTACGATTAATCGGCTAAGAAATCATCGATTTTTTTATTAATCGATTATCTGCAAAATCTAAATCGATTTAAAAAAATGATTTTTAATAGATTTTTCAATAATCGATTGTTTTTTGAAATCCCTATTCACTAAAAATTAATAAACCAAAAGTAGTTTACAGAACCCTTGCGCTATTAAATAGATAAATGTATACACATTTTGAAATTATCTCTTTATTATAAACTAGCGACCCGCCCCGGCTTCGCACGGGTGCACTATTTAATGGATGTTATTATACATATAAACCTTCCTCTTCAATCACTCTATCTATTAAAAAAAAACCGCATCAAAATCCGTTGCGTAGTTTTAAAGATTTAAGCATACATAGGGATATAGGGATATAGGGAAAGAGAAAGCGACTTTGTTTTATACTATGTAGTGATGATGATGCGTTAGGTAAACGTCTCAATGCAACGCTAATTCCATATTCAATTCCGATCCATTCTAACGGCAAATAGCCCCACGCCTAAAGTTTCATATGTCTTTCAATATTGGTAATTACAAATCGAAGATTGACTGTGACTGTTATACGGAAGTATTCAATCACAACACAACAGCTGTCATGGCTTTCCCCTCGTTCACCTCCCCCTCTTTACCCCCCAATAAGTCGAGAAAGTTTTTCGGCAACTCTCCATTCTGTACGCATTCGACTTTAGTTGATACGCGTATTTGCGAATTCAATTTGTAGTTTTCTTTATTTCGTACTAGCGACCCGCCCCGGCTTCGCACGGGTGCAATGCACACACACACATACATTACATAAACATAAACATAAATATAAATATTTTTTGGACAATCTTACACAAATCAACCTAGTCCCAAACTAAGCAAAGCTTGTACTATGGGTACCAAGTGACGATATACATACTTATATAGATAAATAGATACTTAAATACATAGAAAACATCCAAGACTCAGGAACAAATATTACATTTACATTACTACTACTTACTTATTTACATTATTACTTTTTCTTTTTATTTTATTATACATTTTATTTATTTATTTATTTCTTTATTTTATTTAAACTTTATTGCACAAAAAGAATATAAGTACAAAGGGCGGACTTAATGCCATGAGGCATTCTCTACCAGTCGACCATAGGACCAAACAGAAACTAGCAAATGTGGGTGCAATGAGAAAATAATTCATAAAAGTTAAACGATTTCGAAAGAATAAACATACAGATAATCGTAACTAATATATGTTTACCACGGAATTTTATATGAGTCCTTCCCCTTGAGTCACTCTATCTATTAAAAAAAACCGCGTCAAAATCCGTTGCGTAGTTTTAAAGATTTAAGCATACATAGGGATATAGGGACAGAGAAAGCGACTTTGTTTTATACTATGTAGTGATTTGAAATGAAGGAAATACAGATGTGGCATTCAATGAAATGCAATCCACAAAACGATTTTTTCTCCCTCTTAATCTCTGCTAACTAAAATATGTTTTATCCCTTTCTCAAAAACGTACTTAGCCGTCGTTTCCTGGCGAAAAAAATTAACAATAGCATTTTTTTTTATTTGATTCAAGATTCCAAATGGAAGATACATTTATTTTTCTGTTTACTTTTTATCGTGTTTTGTATTACTCTGGTAGACATTATGTAATACAAATACAAATACAAAATATTTTATTTGTTAAACATAGGTATGTACATCGGTGTTTCAGTTTACGGATTGTATCACTATGTCTTGCCTGTTAAGGCATACAAATAGCCACAAAATACCATGCAGCATGCATACTTACACACTAAATATAAAATCGTTAATTATGCTATTATACGCTTATGTTATGTTAGGATCGTTTATATATTCTTAACATAACATAAGCGTATAATAGCATAATTAACGATTTTTCTTTTTCCTGTTATGACGATCATGATAACAATTCTTGTAATATTGACATGTGTGCAAATTTATAATGTAATTCCTTATCGTGAAATAAATTATCTAATCTATCTAAATCTATTTTGTTATGGGGCCCGGCATCCCACGGACCGGTAGAAGACGGATTAACACATATATGTGTAAATGAGATATATACATACAAACGAACTTTACCGGCTGTCTATTTAATTAAAATTGGTTTTATGAAACAATACACGATCGACCGACGACCGGTTTAGCCTAGTGGGTAGTGCACCTGCATGTGAAGCTGACGGTCCTGGGTTCGAATCCCGGTCAGGGCAAATATTTGTGTGATAAGCATGAATATTTGTTCCTGAGTCTTGGATGTTTTCTATGTATTTAAGTATTTATATCTATTAAATATATCGTCTTCTAGTACCCATAACACAAGCCTTCTTGAGCTTATTGTGGGGCTAGTTCGATTTGTGTAAGATTGTCCTCTAATATTTATTTATTTAATATGAATATTGCCTCGGTAACGCTGAAGACTCAATTCATAGGGCCTACTCCGAACTTCGAAAACCGAATTTCGTATCGTGCCGTCCCTTTCACTCTCTTGATTCACCATATGATTAAAAGGGACGGCACGATACGAAGTTCGGATCTCGAAATTCGGAGCAGGCCCTCAGTGTCAGGAGGTAGGCGTTTTTCGCTACATACGGTTGTTCGGTTCGACCTCCGAGTGCTTACCGCGAACCACAAAGGAAGTTTTCCTTCTCTGTCGCTTATGTAATTTGCAAGTGGGACAGAGAGGGACAGCTTTGTTTACGGTTCGCGGTATAATAATAAGACGTTTATTCAATGATTGTATACATTTACAGGTAACCAAGACAGGTACAATAAATCAAAGTATACAAAAACAATTGATAGGGTAGGTGGCTCAGCTTGTGTCTGTACCAAGAGACCACTAAAGACTCTTGTCTACAGACGCTGTTATTCTGCCACCCCCGTGGCTTAAAAACTATAGCATGTGAACTAAAATAAGCGTCACACGAAGCTAGGCAATTGACTTACATACTAAGTAGGTGGGCATGAGCTGGCACTTTAACTTGTAACTCCCAACAGAATTTAATCCTAAATACATGTTATGTAGCAGTGCTACAGTAGCACTTGTGTAACTAGTAACTACACAATATTATTATTGAAAGTCCAATAAATGAGCCTTACAACGGTTTTTGAAGATCTCCAGTGACTTACTATCCCGAACTGGGGGCGGCATATTCGGTTGAAGCCGTTCGACCAATTTCACTGGACCGCAAACTCTTGAAGTATTCCAGTGTTTAAACCCGCGTGGTCCAGTCGGAGGTTTCCCCTGGATTGTCTCCAGGCTGCTATATAGGTACAATCGCGCACTCCTATCGCTTTATTGGGCCCGGCCTATAAAGACAATCAGTTTAAAAAAACCGGCCAAGTGCGTGTGGGCCACGCAGTTTAGGGTTCCGTAGTTGCCCGTCCATCACGTCACCGGTCATATGCGGAATTACGGACCCGTAGAAGGGTTTTTACTGATCTTAGTACTGATGATGTACTTTTTTGAAATGTTGTATTGTATACATATTTTTGCCCTTTACGGTAATGTCTACTTAGCTGTGATGGTTTTCCTTTTAAATTCATCGTATATACTACTACCATGACCTTCACATGCCTAGTAGCCACCGTTTAGCTGGAAGGGGGGGATACTTGACCATAGCAAAAATTATCACTTCAAAGCTTAATATCACGCCAACCGATTCTTTAATCAAAAAATGCTTTTAGAAACCTTATAATATTTTTGAAAGAGCTATCCAACGATACTCCGCACGATGGGGTTTGGAAGAAAACAAAATTGCACCACCACTTTACATGTAAGGGAGGATTTTTTTTATGATTTTATTCTACCGTTTTGTCAGCGTCATTAATATGTATACTGATGCCAAATAACAGCTTTCTAGTACTAACGGTTACTGAGAAAAGCGGGGGAGGGACGGACATGGCGAAACTATAAGGGTTCCTTGTTTATTACGGAACCCTAAAAACGGTTGTTCGTATGTTGCTGGCTATGAGTGTAGCTACGAAATCCTTGGCTGAGAAAGTGTTATAAGCCGTTGTCCAGCCGGTTTGACGTAACATTTATGAAAGTTTATGCTAACAAAAAAAATGACTCATCATCCAAGCGTTTTCGTACGTATGAATGTACAAAATCATAGACGTAACTGCCACATTTGACATCTGTCAGCTGTCAAGTTGATGTTTTTTTTTTTGCGGCAGATCAAGGCACGATCCTATTAATCCCTCCAAATGTATGTCATAATCAGAGCTCGGAATAGGTAGTGCCTATTTACCTAAACTTCGCGGGAGGACGTAACTAAGAGTGGTTACAAGCACCAAAAATAATTATTTATTTTTAATGAATGCGGGATTTCCCGGGATTTACTGTATTATTCTAGAGGCTTAATACATTTCGCTTTACTTATAAATCTTGTTATATTGCATATTAATTGTTTAATTACCTTGAAATAACAATCAGCCATTAAAAATATAACATGGATCAAATTCAATCAAAAGGATTCCGAAATTTGATACTTTTTAGTTGACAGACAGAATTATACTCCTTTCTTCCATGAGAGGGGGGGGGACCTGTGTCCAGCATTAGGGCGTATATAGATTGGTGATGAGAGAACTATGATATCGTATAGAAAATTCCGACGTTTCGAGTTCTTTATAGCACTCCTGATCACGGAATGTATTTTAAATTCATTATACGCGATATAATCGGTTGAAAAATAGTTTTATTTAATATATAAGTACATGTCTACCATCATATTAGAAATAAATTAAAATACATCTGTACAATATCTTCTATGCCATATCATAGTTCTGTCTCATCACCAATCTATATACACACAGGCCCCCTCTCATGGAAGAAAGGAGTATAATTCTGTCTAAGTCAACTAAAAGGTATCAAATTTCGGAATCGTTTTGATTGAATTTGATCCATATTATATTTTTAATGGCCGATTGTTATTTCAAGGTAATTAAACAAATAATATGCAATATAACAAGATTTATAAGTAAAGCGAAATGTATTAAGCCTCTAGAATAATACAGTAAATCCCGGGAAATCCCGCATTCATTAAAAATAAATAATTATTTTTGGTGCTTGTAACCACTCTTAGTTACGTCCTCCCGCGAAGTTTAGGTAAATAGGCACTACCTATTCCGAGCTCTGCAGGCGAATCACGTAACTTTATGTACTAACGGTAGATAGATTTTACTGTCAATTTTGAAGTATAAATGTATGAGGTGACAATTAAAATTTGACATTAAAATCTACCTAACGGTAGTAAAAAAGTTACGTGATTACCCCGCTGGTCATAATATTTCTTAAAAACGATACATAATAAATAAACCAACATAAATTTTGAAATTTAGAATAAAGGAAAAATTGAAAAATTTAGGCACCGACCAGGATTCGATACTGCGACCACCCGGCACTCGCGGCCAGTCGCTCTAGCCACTGAGCTATAGGTGCAATCGCCACCCAGTCCCAAATTCGTTAATGAAGCATGAGTCTTCTGGTAGATGTCGCTGTACGCCTCCCTTAAGGCGTTTGTATAAAATATAACAATTTTAAACTCTATAATAAGTCTACTATCAATACTGTTCATGTTTGCAAGGACTAGTAACTTCGTACTAGTGTTCAGTGGAATTGACATGATGAGAGACTTCGCTCTGTTCTCATTTGATTTTATTTTTTAGACTGACGCTCAGAGACCTTATACATCTCTGAGGATATTTATTTAATAGATTTTATTATTTTCATGTTGACGTGTTATAGATATAGCTCAACATATTTTATTATGATTAGTGTACCTACTTTATTACATTTTATCTTGACGCTTAGAGACCTTATACATCTCTAACAAATCTCGATTGTTATTAGTTTCTTAGTCTTATTTTTGACATGTAACACTACATTTAATTAATGATACTTTGATTATTGTATTAATTTTATTTGATGTAGCTAGATAGATTTTGACTTGTAAAAGTGCCCTTGAGGCCTATTTGCAGAATAAATGTTTTGATATTGATTTTTTTTTAATAAAAAATATAATATGGATCAATCTAAAAAACTTAGGTTCCCATTATACGAGTCATACTGCTCGCCTATTGGCTGGGCAATGGTGCCGGTTACACGGTGATTATTATCACAATACTCCCCAGTATTGTCAATACTATCGTGGTATTCTTAATTGTATCGATTTTACTTCAATATTCATTAATGCCACGTGATGCGTAATGTGATATAAGTTGCATATGTATTAACTCAGCACCACCTGCTATGAATCGTTATGATTAGATTTCATTTCCGCTACCCTAAGGTTGTCTGGAAGAAATCGCTCTTTAGCGATAAGACCGCCTGTTGTTTGACTCTACTCATTGTGTTTTTGTATTGTATCCCTTGATTCATAGATGCGCTTGATTACTCAAGATCCCTAAAGTGGAAATGGGCAGGTCACGTAGCCAGATTGGAAGACCAAAGATGGACAAAGGTGGTCACAGAATGGCAAGGACCTCAAGGTACCAGACACCGTGGGAGACCACAGACGAGGTGGATAGACGATATTGTCTCAATATCTGGGCCAAATTGGACCCAAGATGCAAAAAATAGGATATACTGGAAAGGATTGGAGGAGGCCTATACCCAAAAGGGGTCCTTAAAATAGAGGAAAAAAATAATTAAATGTAGTATTATATATTTAAGGAATAAAAGGCTTAATAATAATAATAATTTTTATGTTTTACTTTTTATAAAGATATTGTAAAAACCTAACTTAAGCGAAAGAATAAATAAAGAGATAATAATCCCTTGATTGAGGTGTGCAATAAAGAGTATTTGTATTGTATTGTATGTCGCGTGATAATAATCACCGTGTAACCGATCCCATTGGCACCTTATCCATATCCTCGTGAGGCCTCGTGTCATATAGGTACTACATAAAATACAATTGATTTTGAACTATACATAAATTTATTAAGGTCGAGATTATTTTGTTTATCTTTGATGGTCAGGCCTCAGGAGGTTAACATTATGACGCAATCAAGTATCCGTAACTGACCACGGTCACATAGACCACTAAAACACAAAAAAATCTAATTTTCAAAAGAACCTTATTGAAATTCAAAATTCGAAAATGGAATGCACTCGCAAGTGAGAGTGCAGCATTGACCCAAATCCCGGTGACGTCACGGAATTCGCAATGGCGTGACGTCACGGCAGCGCACGGTGCGCGTCGCGTGCGCACGCGGCCTTGCGCATAAACGTAACGTGACGGACTGACAGGAGCTTGCGCACCGAAAATGAAGAATTTATTTAAAAGGGTCAATCAACTATGTACTATTTGCAGTTTTTTTTTTAACATTTAACATGTGACAAATTGTATACGAAGTCAATGAAAACAGCTTTTCTTACTAAAATCATAGAATCATAATATATAAAGTTGCCTTTTTAAACTCATAAAATAATTTACTGTTAGAAGACAGATGAGACTGATCGATCCCACAGTCAAACTGTGCAAACGGTTTTGTGGGTCTATGTACTTGTTTGTGATGTATTATTATTTCTTAATAAAATAAATAAATAATAAACAATAAAAGTGTTTTCGGGATAGCACCAAAAATTTACAATAAATTGCCGAGAAATATAACCATATTAGAGGGATGATAGAATTTAAAAAAAGTCTATTTGCATTTCTAGTTAAAAAAGCTTACTATTCACAAAGGGAATAATTGACAGATAAAGAATTGTAACTGTTTAAGCATGCCCCATCTTGACTCAAAATATTTGTATGACTTATGGCAAAACATAGAGAGACAGTAATATTAATAATTCTAAGACCTATGTACCTATGTTTACAAATAAATGTTTTTGACTTTGACTTTGTCATGTACTATCTTTATTAAATCCAAATCAAAATCAAACATTTATTCTGCAAATAGGACACAAGGGCACTTTTACATGTCAAAATATTAATTTACAACTTAAGAAAGTGTGACTATAATAAGTAATACATTTTTCATGTCAAAATATTAATTTACAGTTCAAGAAAGAATAATAATTTCGAATTTACAATTATAACAAAATTAATGTCATACAGTGAAGATAAACTTGCAAAGTTATCTATTACAAATACAACATCAGTAAAGTTAGAGATGTATAAGGTCTCAAGATTAAAGAAGGAGTATAATGAAATTAATATAATATCCCAGAGATGTACATGGTCTCTGAGCGTCAAAATTAAGATTAATTTAATATTGATAGAGATGTATATGGTCTCTAAGTCACTGATAATAAAAACGAATCCATAACAGGATGATGTCTGTCTTGGGCGTAAACACTTGAATCCCTCGCTACGCTCAAGATTCTACTTTAGTATCCCTCGCTACGCTCAAGATTCTATTGTAGAATTTTTCGCTTCACTCAGAATTCAATATACCGCTCTTGCCGTAAATATATCATTTTGCTCCCTTGAGACACAATCTACTATTCCGTCCCCCTTGATGGCACGCATATAGGATCTGTATAGTAATATTTAGTCTGTGCTATGTATGGTTCTACTCTCTATGGAATGGACACAACCAGTAACCACACATAACTCTAAACATTCATAGATTCACCTTACATTAGGGATGTCATTTCCATCTTGAAAAATCGATTGTTAAATAATCGATTATTTTGCTCCAAATTAAAATCGATTAAAAAAAATCGTTTTTTGAAGAAATAATAATCGATTTTTTATTTATTTTTCCTGTTGGGTCGGTTGCACGGTGAAGATTATGCGATACACTCATATCATGAATGTTGACGTGTATTGCAGTATCGTGATAATATCTGAGCGAATCCGGATATTTTGAAATCCGCGATACCTAGGGGGCGTGGCTTCAATATTAGCTTCGTTGCTAGAAATGTCTTCATAATGCCAAGGTCTTCACTAGTACTTTGAAAACGTCTAATATTCTCATGTCCAAGGTGTTATATATATATTAATATATATTCTTCCAATACTCTTTGATAAAAATGTAACGATTAATCGGCTGTGAAAATGATAATCAATTTTTTGTTAATGGATTCTCTGCAAAATCTAAATCGATTTAAAAATAGATTATCTAATTCGATTTAAAGGTTGTCTGGAAGAAATCGCTCTTTAGCGATAAGGCCGCCTGTTGTTCAGCCTCTGTCTCCCTGTATCTTTGTTTTTTGTTTTTTATGTGCTATTTTATTATGTGAGGTGTGCAATAAAGAGTATTTGTATTGTATTGTATTATTTTTTAAATAATATTCGATCTTTAATCTATTTTTCAGTAATCGATTATTTTTTGACATCCCTACTTTACATCACTTAGTAGCAGTAACTTAGTTTTTCCTTGTTACAACATTTTCAAGGGAAAGCCATGACGCATTATATGCACCCACGGATTGATGATTCATGGACAAACATCACAACCTATGGAGTAAGGGATTGCTGGACGAGTTTGGGGGACGAGGCCGGATTAAACGAGTCCTGCAATACCTGTTCCGGCCGAGGATTTTACAGTGCTCTTCTGGTTATTGGACTTCACAGCTGGGCTAGGAGCGACAAAACTCCCAGTGCCTTTACCATGAGTTTGCATGACCGTACTCGCTAGCGACTGCATAAACGATTTAGTATGCCAATTCTTAGTTCTATTGCGTAACCGCCAGAGGCGCTGTTATTTTGCCCATACAACTTTTTACGCAGTCGCTAGCGAGTGCGGTCATGTAAACTCATGGTAAAGGCACTGTAGCTAAATAAATAAAATAAATATTAGAGGACAATCTTACACAAATCGAACTAGCCCCACAGTAAGCTCAAGAAGGCTTGTGTTATGGGTACTAGACGACGATATATTTAATAGATATAAATACTTAAATACATAGAAAACATCCAAGACTCAGAAACAAAATTTCATGCTCATCACACAAATATTTGCCCTGACCGGGATTCGAACCCAGGACCGTCAGCTTCACAGGCAGGTGCACTACCCACTAGGCTAAACCGGTCGTCAGTCGATTCCATTCACACCTCAGACGGTTGGAACCGCTCAACCAATCTCACTGGAGCGCAAACTGTTAGAGTATTCCAGTGTTTAAACCCGCGTGGTCGTGTCGGAGGTTTCCCCTGTATTTTCCCCAGGCCACTCTCCAACCGCGCACTCCTATCGCTTTATTGGGCCCAACCTATAACCACAGTCAGGTTAAAAAAGAGACATACGGCCCTCAATTTAATAATCACATAAATTATAGACCCTTTATAATTGATTACGTATCATATAAATTAACATAATTTATTGAAAGACATTTACCTGCCTTATCTACAAACTTGTTTTCAAGGCGACTTGTACGAGTAACTCGTGTGTTTGTTACCTAGGCCCACCATAAGGTGTGCCCTGTATATAGCCCGGGCATAGAATGCGGCTACGGTATCCTCTGCCTGTCATACAAGGCCACTAATAGGCATTGCTGGGCACGGTTAACCAAATAGTTAACTTCGTGAATCGATAATCCGTTAAAAAAAGTTAAGTCCGTTTTACGTTAAAGCGTTACATTACGGGCCATTTAACGGAAGTTAACGTTAATCGTTAATTCCTGACGCGCCTCACTTGCATCGTCTGTCTCATTCATCGCCTATAGCTCGCGCCTACGACGCCCCGATCGAACGGACTTGTCAGAACCTGTTTTTCGCGACGTGGCGGCGCGGTGTTCCTTTTTTTATGTTATAGGGGGCAAACAAGCAGACGGATCGCCTGATGGTAAGCAATTACCGTCGCCCATAAACACCTGCAATACCAGAGGAGTCGCAAGTGCGTTGCCGGCCTTTCAGAAGGGAATACGCTCTTTTCTTACTTTGTCCTTTGATAAAATAGGTATACTTAGTTAACTTTGGAACTTAATGAGTCCGTTAACAATTTTGCAAGTTAACTTAAAAGTTAATCCGATACACGGGTTGTTAACTTCGTTAATTAACGATTAGCGGATTAACGAGTTAATGCTAAGCTCTGCTAATAGGGGGTCTTCGGGGTCGTAGTTGGGGGCTACGATCGTCATAGAAACAGCGGGACCCACATAAGTGGACTCTAGGACGACACTGGCGCGTTCCGTAGGAGATCCCAGGAGCCGAGCCGCCCGAAATGGATTGAGGAATACAAGTGAGGGTTTTTTGTAGCACTGGCGCAATGGCACTTTTACAAGTCAAAAAGTAATAGCGTTTCTTAAGAGACCACTATCTCCAATTGTAGTCCGAAACATGTCGCAAATAGTGACTTTCCAAGTGAGTTTCAACCGTTGTTCTCTTCACTACATAGTATAAAACAAAGTCGCTTTCTCTGTACCCATGTCCCTATATCCCTATGTATGCTTAAATCTTTAAAACTACGCAACGGATTTTGATGCGGTTTTTTTAATAGATAGAGTGACTCAAGGGGAAGGTTTATATGTATAATATATGCATCAGCATTGCACCCGTGCGAAGCCGGGGCGGGTCGCTAGTATTAACTAAAATTAAATTAAAATCCACCATCAGGATTCTTACGTTTTAATAAACGAAAAATTGTACGATAACAATGTACCTAAAACGCAATATTTCACGACCAAAACAGTAAATTACTCGTTTTTCCATACAATGGTAGTACGGGCGCATAGTATATGACGTCACACACTGCTCAATTAGTATGGGAGTTTTGGGACGTTTTGAGGGCTCGGATTTTATGCTGCATTTTGAAATCAATTTTTGTATTTTATGTTGTTCTAATTGTACTTGTTACATATATTTATTAAGAAATGAAAGGATAGGCAACATTCATTACATATTAAGTAAAATCAGCAAACCGGGGCGCTACCGCGAACAGCAAACGAAGTTTTCCCTCTCTGTCGCACTTGCAAGTTTGCATATAAGTGAGACAGAGAGGGAAAACTTCGTTTGTGGTTCGCGGTAGCCCCTCAGCTGACACATACAATCATGCGCTTGTATTAGGGTTCCGTAGATGCCATTTGAACCATTTTTAATTTTGCTCTTTTATTTTATAATGATTGTGAAACGTATAATTATTTTTTGATTTCAAAGGTGCAATAAAACCATTTTGTTTATTTAAAAAGCCTTTTTATGTTAATTTTAGTTTCATTTCGGTGACTGTAATATCATATCGGTGAGACTTTATATCATTTCGGTTACCTTAATATCATCACGGTGACTATTTATTTCATATCGATGACGTTATTATCACATCGGTGATTGGATTTATTTATTTCGGTGACAGTTATTCATTTCGATAAATTAAAAAAAGATTGTCTAATATCTCCTTAATTCACGAGGGGAAAACGCCGCAAGCATGGAACAGAAGTGTGGTGGTGCTTTTCTTCAAAAAAGGCGATAACACTTTGCTGAAGAATTATAGACCCATCTCACTTCTGAGCCATGTTTACAAGCTGTTTTCGAGAGTCAGCACGAACCGTCTCGCGCGCAGGTTTGACGACTTCCAGCCTCCCGACAACAACCGGCAAGCCGACCCGAACAAGCCGGATTTCGAAAAGGCTACAGTACCGTAGACCACATACATGCCTTGCGGCAGGTTATACAGAAGACCGAAGAGTATAACTTGCCACTTTGTTTAGCATTTGTGGACTACGAGAAAGCCTTCGATTCGATCGAGACTTGGGCTGTACTGCAGTCTCTCCAGAGGTGCCAAGTTGACTACCGGTATATCGAAGTCCTGAAGTGCCTGTACGAAAACGCCACCATGTCCGTCCGACTACAGGACCAGGAAACAAAGCCTGTTCCACTGCAGCGGGGAGTCAGACAAGGAGATGTGATCTCTCCGAAGCTCTTCACCGCTGCACTGGAGGATGCTTTCAAATTTCTGGACTGGGAAGGACGAGGCATCAACGTAAATGGCGAGTACATCACTCACCTTCGATTTGCTGACGACATTGTAGTCATGGCTGAGACCATGGAGGACCTCAGTACAATGCTCGTTGATCTCAGCAGAGTTTCCGATCGAGTTGGTCTGAAAATGAACATGGACAAGACGAAGGTCATGTCTAATGCCCATGTCGTACCAACTCCCGTAATAATCGGCGGCTCGGCGCTCGAAGTTGTTGACGAGTACGTATACCTGGGACAAACAGTCCAGTTAGGTAGGTCCAACTTCGAGAAAGAGATCACTCGTCGAATCCGACTCGGCTGGGCAGCGTTCGGGAAGCTTCGCAGTGTATTCTCGTCCAGTTTACCGCAGTGCCTCAAGTCAAAAGTCTTTGACCAGTGTGTGTTGCCAGTGATGACATATGGATCCGAGACATGGGCGCTAACGATGGGCCTCATAAGAAAGCTCAAGGTCACCCAAAGAGCAATGGAAAGAGCTATGCTCGGGGTTTCTCTGCGTGATAGAATTAGGAATGAAGCTATCCGTAGCAGAACTGGGGTCACCGACATAGCCTTCAAAATTGCGAGACTTAAGTGGCAGTGGGCAGGGCACATTGCTCGCAGGACTGACGGTCGATGGGGCCAGAAACTGCTTGAGTGGCGTCCACGCACCGGAAGACGAGCTGTCGGTAGGCCTCCGACAAGGTGGAGTGATGACCTGGTGAAGGTCGCGGGAATCCGGTGGAAACGAACGGTACAGGACCGGTCTAAATGGCGAGCCTTGGGGGAGGCCTATGTTCAGCAGTGGACGTCTTTCGGCTGAAATGATGAATATCTCCTTAACTATTTATCGTATGACAGGGCTGTTAATATATATTAATTACAGTAGAAAAATCTGTCGGTTGATGTCAAAAAATCGATGAAATACTTAAATTAAAAAAATCACCGATGTGAAAAAAAAAATTGACTTGTTGAAATTGACCCATAGACATTTGTTCCTCTCTATAAAACTGGTTCGAATGGCGTCATGAAAAAAATAATGCTATTCTCTATTGCTATTGCCCAATATAGCTATAGTAAGTTCCTTAGTGGCGCTTGCGCAAGTGTATTGATCTTCGCACTTACAGGGCCGTTACGTCAGTATGTATGTAACTGCTAAACTGGTTAGTATGTTAACTGTATTGTATGAATGGTAACAGTTGTATGAGTCTGTAATTTTTCGGTTAGTTTATTTTGGTAAATAAGTGTCTGCTACGTTGGTTGCAAACTATCGTACAGACGGAATGATGGTAAGCGGTTACCGTACCCTATGGACGCGCAGAACAATCACAAGCGTGCCAACCCTCTCCTAATTAGACGATTCGTTGTATCGGCAGCTAGAAAGAGACAAACGCAGATACTCTCTTTCAACAAAACACATTCTTGGGAACCGCCTTATTTACATAAAATCACTACATAGTATAAAACAAAGTCGCTTTCTCTGTCCCTATATCCCTATGCATGCTTAAATCTTTAAAACTACGCAACGGATTTTGATGCGGTTTTTTTTATTAGATAGAGTGATTGAAGAGGAAGCTATATATGTGCCATTAAATAGTGCACCCGTACGAAGCCGGGGCGGGTCGCTAGTCGTTAATAAAGCCTATTTTAGTTAAATTTGTTTATAGTTCGTTTGACATTTGTTTGTGAAAAAGAGCCCAAACATGTTATTTGCAGTGGTTTGATAAGTGTTATGGGGGGGGGGGGAATACATATATTACGTACCTAGTTCTTCAGAATCAATTTATTTTCATTCATAGACAAAGGTGTTGGGTTCGAAACATGTCACACAAATTTCAATCTGACTTAAGATTAAATTTCATTGTTTACTTTATAGTTAAGAAGAATATTGGGCGTTTATTACTTTGACCCTGAAATCTTTGTACGAAATGTGACCTTTGGTGGCTTTAGACGTACATAATATATTACTTACTGATGTAATAATATTCAATGCTTTATTAAAGCCATAAATAATGATATCATTGTATTTTTAACACCCAAAGTAGAAAAGTACCTAGGGGGAAAATTTATTATGATTATAACGACTTTTAAGTAGAATTCATAAAGATAGATGCTTATTTGGGGTATTTTATAACCTTAACAAAGATACAAAGGCCTAGGTAGGAAAGACATAGGTAGGAAAAATCGCAAAGGTCCGAAGGTTACAAGACAGGTCATAATACGATGCAAAGTAACGAAATAATACGAAATTTAAAGAAGATATTACATTAAATTAACACAATACTTAGTAATTCATCAAAGATTTTGCATTTTACGTAAGTATTTGACTTAAAATAGTCGGTATGTATTTCAAATATCGAATAAAACGGTTGCAGTGTCACATCCGCGCTTTTGACGCGCGCTCACAGATAGACCGACCTTGTGCTGTGCTATTCAACTTGTGACATACTTTTGAGTTGGCTTCACGCCGTAACCTACCGCAAGCCGAAAGTAACCTTAACGTAATACTAATAAGGTCGTAATTCAATTGACACAGATTCGAATTTTGTTTTAATTGAGCCGGGCACAATGCTAGGCGTCCTGTGGCGAAATTTCGAAATTCGAATTTTACTTTTTCTCGGCGCAATTAAGTCCTTTCTTTTTATAGCTGGCCAGTTGCATGTTTTCATAATAATTGCTTTGAATGGTTATACTGGTAAACCTACTAGTTCTTTTTTAATTTTCGACTATCATAGTATTGCAGTTTGTTTATTTTTAAATCGATAGCTGACTAGATAGACCAAGACATCAGTTATTCTGCCAGCACATACGCAATTGTTATTACAATAGGCGATAAATCAATTTTGTGTTCATTATTGTATGTGCGAAGTTCTTAGACATAATTCAAAGCTTATCAGAAGGACTTCTTTATCAGTTTAGAATGTAAGCGTCTAGTTTAGAGATACGTTGTTTGTTTATGTTTTTGATAAACATTGATATATAATATGTATATGTGTCAGTGAGGCAAACATCGATATATCTCGACGATCTCTTTAGGCGTAACTTCTTTAAAGTTGTAGTTAGAAATCGCCCTTATTGACATGCCTAAAAGATGTTGTATTCCTGGGTTTACGCCGTACTCCAAACTCCAGACTCCAGAGGATGCTATGCTCTGTGTTGAGAGTTGAGAGTGAGGTCTGTGGGGCTGCTACGAACTTCGAAATCCGACCTTCGTATCGTTCCGTCCTTCACTCTAGTGTTTATACACTATATGAGTGAAAGGGACAGCACGATACGAAGCAGCCCCTCGCTTTTTTCCTCAAGTGTCATCTCCTACCGGAGGTCGGCTATCATATGGGCTATAATGACGTTTGACACGGCCGCGCGGAATAAATACGCCATATGTCAAGTTATCGCTGATATGAAATTATTCAAATTTTGCTTCAATATTCAAGTGATACGAGTCAATATTGCATGCATCGCTATGTAAAAAGCCCCAGAGACGCTTTTACCATATATAGGTATACTGGCTGAAAAGAAAACGTTCGAATTTAAAAAATCAGTTACAAATTTATATTTACGCTCACTTTCGGCGCTGCGTCGCCACATCACATACATATTTGTATGCAAAGATGTAGATTCTAAATTCAACCGTGCGTACAGATAAATTTGTCAATCGTATTTTCATTGTCGCTAGATTTCCTTTAAAACAATTAGTTGTCAAAGTGAAATCGACCTTCCGTGGTGGGTTGTGTAACCATTGTCGTTTGTCAGTGAGGCCTTTTTACGAATTTTCGCAACTTCCCTTCAAGGTTAGTTGATTGAGTTTTTTTTATTGTCAAATGAAACCGAAGCAATGGGGTTAGGCCCTGAAGGTTGTCTGGCGAAATTTTCATATTAGGGTTAGGTTTCCATGGATTACTAATTAATTGTACAATAACTTAGTTGGTGATTCCCGCCCATGCGCCAATGTGCGACGAACCTCTTGTCCCAAATTCCTATAGGAAGAACCAAATTGCACAATGGAATGTCAAGTCAAACTTGAAAGAAATAGAGTCGCATTTGTTTTGTATCGTTTGAATTTAGAGCAAATGAAGATATTCAAATCTATAATCCGTTTTAACCTCAAGCGCTGCAAATATGCCACTCTCGGCAGTAGTTACATGTTTGCGGCGTTTGGGGTTGAGACCCTGGGGCCATGGGGTCCAAGTGCTCGTCGCCTCTATAAGGACATTGCAAGGCGCCTTATAGAGGCTTCCGGGGACCAGAGGGCTGGCCACTATTCCGCCCAGCGGATTAGCATAGCTATCCAGCGTGGCAATGCGGCCAGCCTTCTGGGAACCCTACCGAGCACCGAAGACTTAGGGCAATTTTTTTATTTATAATGCTTTATATTATTGTGTTGCACAAAAGTACGTGACGTCGGATATGTCATTACCAAACTCAAATGGAGTTGGGCAGGACACCTTGCCAGGCAGAGTGATGGCAGGTGGACCAAAATAGTGTCAGACTGGTGGCCACTTAGTGGTAAAAGGAGCGTCGGGCGTCCACCGGCTCGATGGGTCGACGATATTAGGAAGATCGCGGGTCACTCTTGGATGAGACTGGCTCAGGACCGGGACGAGTGGCGTACTCAAAGAGGGGTCTATGCTCAGCAGTGGGCGATTACAGGCTGAAAATGATGATGATGATGATGATTATTGTGTTGTCTGTTTTTTGCTCGTTTTTTGTTGTGTATTAATAAAAATATATCCGTTTCATTTGGTTCAAATTCCATTGCTAGTTTTCTTGTAACCAGGAGGCAGTGTTTTCTTGGTCTCAGGAGGTTAAACATGGCGCCGGCAGCTGTCATCCCATAGAAACTTGTCAAACTTTCCGTACAAACAGATTTTAACGAATACCGGTAACTATTACGGTTTGGTGCAACTCACCCTAACCCTTTATAGTGCCTGATGTAAAAGGGATAATGACTCATGTTACAATTAATAACATAGTGTAGCAATATGCATAGAAAACCATCAAATTATCATAATAAATAGTAAATTAGACAAATTAAATAAAATGACGACGACGTCACGCCTGCGTGTGCATCAGTAGCGAGCGTTTTCAGTGCCCATGTCATCATGCCCATGTTTGTACGTAGAGACAAGCGTCCATAGGCTAAAGCGTCCGCTTACAGGCGCTCCGTACGCTTGCTTGCCTATAGCTAGTATGAACGTGTTTATGTTGGACATATTATTACTATCCCTCTCGCGCTTACATATTTGCTAGAAAGGGACGAATGCTAGAAATATTTGTCATCATTGTTATTAGGGCTATCGCGAAACCAAAATACACATTGTTGTACCCCCCCTTTTATACCACGTCGGTGGCAAACAAGCGTACGGCCCGCCTGATGGTAAGTGATCACCGTAGCCTATGGACGCTTGCAACTCCTGGGGTGTCACATGCGCATTGCCGGCCCTTCCCCCAACGCGATCAGTGCCTTTACCATGAGTTTACATGACCGTACTCGCTAGCGACTAAAAATTTGTATGGGCAAAAGTTACAGACGGTTACGCAATAGAACTATTTTTTTTATTTATTTTTCCCAAAAAAGTATGGTACAGTTACATTTGTTTCCGTTTCGCCAAACGTTAATAATCGGCATACTAAATCGTTTACGCAGTCGCTAGCGAGTACGGTCATGCAAACTCATGGTAAAAGCAAAGTAGTGAGGTCTTCGTAAGCCCCCCTCCCCCTTCGGAGCGTCGCGTGATTTCTGGAAACCCTATGAATCCGGCTAAGCAGGCCGCGAGCTCGTTTGCCACCAAGCGCAGTAACCACAGGTACTAGGCACGCATAACCATGTGACAGCACGCTAGGTTCGGCGCGAGAAAAAGTTGCCTGGCCAAGACCCATATAACGTGTGAGCCGACGCGACAGTCTTGGTACTTGATAGACACGATACGTTTACTTAGGTAAAGGGCTTTACATTTTTATCATTTTTTTTCTTATATTTGACACAATGAAATGAAATCATTTATTCTTCAATTTAGTCATGTTACATGCACTTATGAATGTCAAAAAACTACCACCGGTTCATAAAATAAACTGCCTCGAGAAGAACCGGCGTAAGAAACTCGGCGAGGTGTAATTTTTTCAACCAATATACAATGTATGCTTCAGTATAAACATACATACATATTTTTTAATATTAAGGACAACATGTTTCTGTATTAGATTACTTGTGCGGGACGCTATCACTGCCAAACCTATCCCTATCCATGATGTAATCGTTTATCTTATAATATGCAATCTTATACAAATGGATCATACTCATACTCAACTCATTTAATCAATCAATCAATCAAATAACTTATTTGTTAAACACAGGTACAAAGGTGTAATTGTTATTAAGGATTATGGTACAACTGTGTTTTGTCAGACAAACAAACATTTAAATTATAAATTCGGGAAAATTAACCATCACCACTGGTGACCGGAAGGCTGGCTCGTTCCTCAGCCAACGTACTCGTATAGGCATTGCGGTGCAACGAGGTACTTACCGCAGCCAGCCTTCCCCGGACCATTCTTCGCGCCGGCGATTTAGGAGACATAGGTTATCGCTCTTTAGCGATAAGACCGCCTGTTGTTTGCCTCTACTCATTGTGTTTTTGTACTGTACTATATCCTTTAATTGAGGTGTGCAATAAAGAGTATTTGTATTGTATCGTATTGTTACGTTTGTAATAGCTTTCCAAGTTTTTAGTATTAAGTTTATTTTTAAGCTATATTTTAAGTTTATCTTTTATTTAGGTCTACTTTTGTTGCCCTAAATCATAAAAAATATAGTATTTATTGCAAAGGTGATTAAAGTACAAAAAAATCGGGTATTGATTATACAAAAACTAAAACAGACAAGTAAATAAAATGACAATAATATTGCAAAATTAAATGAATAAATGTCAAGTAGTGTTTACAAATAAAATTTATAACATGTGCCATTTTAATAACATTCCAAATTAAAGTTAACATCTAAATACCTACGGTTAATGGATTTAATTTCGAAATGAAATGGTTTAATGAAATGGTTTATTCATGTATCTGGGAAAGGTGTTATAATTTGCAGTTACAGTTGCAGTTTATCAGGTGGACTCACCATACCCTTCCTTTTCAGGTGTTCATACTTCTAATTACACCTATGTATTAGTAATAAAAAAATATCAAGAAAGATTACAATTAAAAGGAATCATTCAGAAAATCATTCATATTATAATAACACTTATATATGAGTAGATTCTTAACTAAGTTCTTAAATAAGTTTAGCTTCTGACACTTAAAACGATCGGGTATCTTATTGTAAATTGTGATAAACATGATCAAACAGTTTCCAATTTAATTTGATAATATTATTGAAATACATGTCAGGTATAAATATTAATATTATGGCAGCTCCATTTAATTTACTACATAGGTACAATATTTATTAACTACAGTTATTCAATTATATTATAGAAGAATAGAATTAATTTATATTATAAAAGGCATGCCCAATTTACCATTTTTTAAAAATTTTTGGTTAAATTTGTTAATACATTCCCAAACTAAGCAAAGCATGTAAGCTGCAAATGTATGCAGGTTTCATTGCGACGTTTTCCTTCACCGCATAACTCATCTCCTGATAGTAAATATCAAATGATATTTAAAAATAACAATATGTATTTTCTTAAACATTATATAACGACCTTATTTGTAAAGAGTAGTCCTCTTTAATTTTCGAGTTATTTTTTAATTTTAAAGGCTGCTTGTGCAATATAAATAATAGGAAACAAAAGAGGACTACTGTTTGCTTAAACATGGCTTTATTATGTATATAAATTAGAAAAAGTCGTTGGTACTACGGCAGTCACCACAGTCATGGTGATGAACATATTTGAAATATGTCGCATGTTTTAGTCACACTAAAACATGCGACATATTTCATATAAATTTAATATTAAAATTAACTTGGTTTAACGACTGCTATCATAGACAATAGCCGGGATCAACAGCTTATCGTGGCTTCCAAAGCACGGGAGCGTTCAGTTAATAACCACTCAAAGCCCTCACCCATCCAAAAGTTGACTTCGAACGCTCCTTAATCATCCTTCAACTCATATATTAAAAAGTGTCAAAACTTAACCTCCTGCCTAACGAACGGCATCCTACACGTAGTACATAGGCGCCAATTAAGTTTTGACTCTTTGTCAATTTGACAAAGTAAAATTTACTTTGGCAAATTTTGATACCCCCTCGTGTAATGCTATGACATGAAATGATTAATGTATGTGGAGATTGGGTTACAATTCAGTTACACTTGCAGCTCTAAGCTCTAGGTCTCACGAAACCCTACCTTTACAGGCGTCGTCAGTAGATATAAAGATGAAAAATTGACGCTGCTTAACCATTAAAAATCGTGACGTCAGTCAATTGTATTTCGTTTTTATTTCTTTCATTGAATCTTTCATGAACACCAGGCTTAAAGTCTTGTAAATTTCAATTAAACGTAACACATATTTATTTTGCAAGATTCACCATGAAGTTAGTTGTAACCATAGAAGAATGAAATGGTACTTAAATTAACATAACTTCAGATTTAATTTAGTTAAACACTAGCATAATACTTTTTATAACCTTTAGGAAGAGCGGCGCCATCCAACACAGGCTTTTTTTGCTTACCGGATGGCTCCATCGCCTTATATTATAACAAATTGTACTTTACCAAATAAAGAATTTTGAATTTTGAATTTGAATTTCCCTACATACTTAATACTGACAGAGCGTTTATTAAATTTGCTGTCATAAAAACATTACTATAGTAAAGTCTAAACATTCTTACGAATGATCGCTTTGTAGTTCCATTTATACATGTAAAAGGAAGTCTTTTATACTACGGCGGTGGCAAAAAGCATACTGCCTGCCTGATGGAGCACATACACCGTAGCCTATGGAGTATTAAGTATACCTAAGTCATAAGTCATAAGTCATAAGTCATTTATTCATAAAGCCAATTTACACGTTATACTATAGAATATACAATATGTCGTTAACAATACATACATCAATATAAAATAATTTAAACATTACATTTTAATCATTTAATCATTTAATCATCATTTATTGCATCCATGGTTTACATATAGGTCTTACAATTTTAATTTTTAGATCACATGGACCCTGGTAGGGCACAGCAATATGTAGTCTTATAGCTAAATTAAATTTAAAGTCAATAATAAATAATAATAATACTATTAATTATTGACTTTAAATTTAATTTAGCTTTTTATAAATTATTATCAAAAATCCAAGTCACTTGGCATCTTTAGCGAGGAGATTTAAGTATTCTTCATAATTATAGAACGGGTGCTCAACAAGCCAGCGTTTGAGGCGATTTTTAAAACTGCCCACGTTCTGGGCGCTGGTGATACCTACAGATCAAGCATACTTTAATCTGAGTTAAAGTACCAAGAGTGTTGCAGCGGCGTGCACGTATGTTAGCGCATGCGTAGTGCATGCAAGCGGGTGTGCGTTGCATCGAGCCTCGTTTGGATCGCTCGTACGAGTGACTAATGCACTAATCAGTGCTTATAGCCAACTGGCAACATATTATCATAAGAACTAACGCGAATCGAAAACGATGTGCTCTCGCTCGTTTTTGCTGTCTCTAGTTAGCATACACGCACCACTAAAGTGCAAACAAGATAGCGATTGACTCCAAGTAATTTGATTATTTAAGGTTTCAGGACACATTTTATGTTGGGTTGGGACTGAGATACCAGAAAGCATATCAAACGATTTAATTTAATGTCTAAGGGAAGTGTTTTCTATTTTTTTTTCTTATCTCGTATTTGGTAATACGTATACAGAGGCGAAATGTTTTCTAGTGGAACTACACAATTTTAAATACTTATTGTAACTTTTTTCCTCGTTTTTTTTTGTTTACCACTAAGTAAGTTAAGTAATATCATTGTAATATAAGCATATTTTGGGAGAAAATGACTGACAGTCGGGTTCTAGTAGATAGAGAAATGTTATTAGCTTTTGACTTGTAAAAGTGCCATTGCGACCTACTTGCAGAATAAAGTTCTCAAGCTTACATTGTCATTTACATTAGAATTACGATTTGAAACGGGATATTTACTACGTATATTTGTATTTTTGAGTTCCCATATCGGCACTGTTGCAAGCGCCATTATCAAGGATTAAAATAAATATCCGGAACGCAAAAATACAAATATACATGGTAAATATCCCGTTTCAAATCGTAATTCTAATAGAATAAAGTTCATTTAATAATAACCAAGCACGACACGTTTGCTCCTTTGTAATATGAGCCTTAATAACACTACTACTTGCTCTGAATGTATGTCGTGTTGTGTTCCTGGATCCGAAGATGCGCTGTGTTAGGCACCTACGTTTGTCTGCAGCTCTCCAACGAATCAAAAAAGATCATCATATTTATGATTGTTCTGCAGTCGCAAGCTTCCATAGACTACAGTGTCTACTTACCATCAGGCAGATTGAATGCTTGTTTGCCACCGTCATAGTATTAAAATACACTAACGTGGAAAGAATGAGGCATCCGACAACGCGCTAGCTAGAATTTTAAATGTTTACTCCCTAGCCAGTAACTAGCGCGAATACTAAACCGTTGTGAATGTTCACTCGCACGCAGGCGCATTATGCGACGATGACGTCACAGCAGTAGGTGAATCTCGCGGACCTACCTAGAGTACCTACAGTACCTAGGCAATCTAACGCCTTTAAATTAAGACCTAGGATTCAAACCTGCGGTGTAGAAACTAGAAACTTTTTTTAATGATGAGAACGAAGAGTGGACTTAATTATAATTGTGACAAATGTATACTATGAATTATTATTAATTAATTATTGTGATATTTTAAAATGTAATCTAATTTAATTTGCAAATTATGTAGATTTTATCTTCTAATAATGTTTGAAATTTTATATGTATACTAACATGAGTGCAATAAACGATTTGATATTTTGATTTAGAAACTGCAGCATTATGCATTTTTTAAATCGCATATCAAAAAATACTGACTTCACATAAAAAACTGATTTGCACAGCTAAAATACTAATCGCACATCAACCTCATTTTGAGGTGTACAAATAAGCAGTTTCAGGTTAGCGGCGCCCGCGTGCCGCGTGCGGTATGCAAGGTTAAGCAACGTCGGCCCAGGTCAATTCTTGGATGGGTGACCGCTTAGAGAGACTTGAGCGCCGTGCTTTCGAAGGCACGTTAAGCCGTTGATCCCGGCTGCTGTCTTTAGCAAGTCGTTAAGCCAAGTTAGAGGCCTTCGGGCGGCTTGAGAACTTCTAACAGTCAAGTTGCCCACTCATTTGACAAGCCTAATTCCAATAAGGTCTAGTTTCCCTCGGGTTGGAAGGTCAGATGGCAGTCGCTTCCTTAAAAACTAATGCCTACGCCAAATCTTGGTATTAGGTAGCGAACCCCGGGCATCCTTCACGATGCAACTGTACTGGGATAACGATAGGGGGATGATGTGTGTTAGATTTTTTTTGTGCCTTTATATTCTAGCCTTTTTAACACCTGACGCGCAAGCAACGTAAAAGGGTGTTATAAGTTTAATATGTATATCAGTTTTTTTTAATCTGACTGGTTGTAAAGGCCGGGCCCAATAAAGCGATAGGAGTGCACGGTTGGAGAGTAGCCTGGGGAAAATCCAGGAATAAGGATTAAAATCATAGGTAATATATATATGGATGAGACTAGCTCAAAACAGGGCACTAGACAGTAAGGGAATGCTATACGTCCGACATACATTTTTTTTTAACCTGACTGTGGCTTTATAAGCCGGGCCCAATAAAGCGATAGGAACGCGGAGTTGGAGAGTAGCCTGGGGAAAATCCAGGGGAAAACCTCCGGCAAGACCACGCGTGTGGTTTGGAACACTGGAATACTCTAAGAGTTTGCGCTCCAGTGAGATTGGTTGAGCGGTTTCAACCGAATCTGAGGTGTGAGTTGAATCGAGGTTTTGTAGCTGTTGAGAATAGTCCAGCAAGTAATTCAGCTCGATCTTGGTCGGACTACATGTGTATCTGTGTCTGTCTGTGGCATATAGATACTAACGGAAGTAACACATGCACCGATTTGAGTGCTGCTTTTTAATCGAAAGTCCGACATTTAATCGAAAGTCCGATTTTGAATCAAAGTCCGATTTTTAATCGAAAGTCCGACTTTTAATCGAATGTCCGCTTTTTAATCGAAAGTCCGATTTTCAATCGAAAGCCCGATTTTTAAGCGAAGGTTCGATTTATATTCGAAAGTCCGATTTTTAATCAAAGATTCATGGCGAAACGGTTGGAACTCACTTGGAAAGTCACTATTTGCGACATGTTTCGGACTACAATTAAATAAACAAAAAAAAAAAATAAAAAAAAAATAATGAAAAGATGTCAATAAATAAAAATAAATAAAATAATGTCAATAAATGTAAATATGTCTCACGTTATTGTAAACTTATGTATTCATGGCGAAGATGGTTCGCAGCCTAAATAACTTAGCTTAAATAACTAGCGACCCGCCCCGGCTTCGCACGGGTGTACTATTTAATGGATGTTATTATACATATAAACCTTCCTCTTCAATCACTCTATCTATTAAAAAAACCGCATCAAAATCCGTTGCGTAGTTTTAAAGATTTAAGCATACATGGGGATATAGGGACAGAGAAAGCGACTTTGTTTTATACTACGTAGTGATATGAAATTTGCTATGAGGGCGTTTTTGGGGGTAATAATCGATCTAGCTAAGTCTTATTCCCGGGAAATTCATGAGAACGCCGAGCAAAGCTAGGTCTCCCTGACTGATTTATAACTTTGTAAGTAAATATAAATCGGTCATTATTAAAATACTTCACATCTATGTACCTTTTTATACCAAAACTTTGCTAAATCGACATTTTCATTATTGACAAAATACATTTAATACAGTTTCATATTTCATTAGACACGAATAAGCAAAATCAAGTTATAATAAGCAATTTTCGTAATATTGCTATATATGATGATTATTGAACTGCGTATTTAATTTTATAGCGTTATTAATCTAAAAGAAATGTCCTTCGCAAGCAAAAGGAACCTCTTTGTTAAATGCCTTATTGACGCTGCCAAAAGGAACTCTATTAACAGCACGATTACCTCGAGTTTGATACTGATATACGCTCTTAATCCATTGGATAGTCTACCTTAAAACAAATGCATTGAAGTTTCTATTACAAATATACGATTTGTAGACAGTGTTTATGTAATATAATCTTTATTACATTAGTGTTAAAATTGAATTTCCAATGGAATAAGAGTATATGTCAGTTTTATACTTAAAGTACTCGAGTATAACAATATCTAAACGGATTTCTTGCTTAGAGCATATTTTACTGCATTTAAAATTAGCAACTTTTTACGTATATATTTTTTTTATCTGACAGTGGCTCTATAGGCCGGGCCCAATAAAGCGATAGGAGTGCGCGGTTGGAGAGTAGCCTGGGGAAAAATCCAGGGGAAACCTCCGACACGACCACGACCACGCGTGTGGTTTAGACATTGCAATACTCTGGGCAGACCAAGGCACGATCCATTAATGCCTCCAAACGTGTGGTATGTCAAAGATAGGATTCAAAATTTTTTTTTCTTAAAAACGATACTTAATAAAAAAAAGTGGCATCAGTTTTGAACTCTATAATAATTAATAAGTCTACTATCAATAAAAAATATCATATGGGACACTCCAAAAAACTTAAGGTTTCCGATTAGAGAAGTCTTGTCATTTATCGCTTATCTATTTGATAGGTAATTCATCATCCTTTTATCATTTTCCCGGTAGACCCTATTCTAAACAACCTACTCTAAACAACCTATTCTCTCCTCTCTTTTTGGTGTATACCCACTTCTAATTTGTATTCTTCTTTTTATCTGTATGTACACCAAATAAACGTTTTTTCTTTCTTTCTTTCTAAAGGTGACCGGTGCCTGCTTCGACACGTAATCTCAAAATTTGGCGTACCCGCTAGTTAGTTAGCTAGCTACAAAAGTGAGTCCATCTGACCTACCAACAGGGGTAAAACTAGAAACATAAGTTTCTTTGGACTTATAGAATTAGAAGTAATGCTAGTGACTATCTGGTTAGATTCTAACGTACTAGTCTGTAAGTAGTGTCAGTACAAGCATACATTATTATAATCTAAATACACGAAGGGGCCTTTTTACACGTTCCGAAACAGGTTTACACTCCAGTTATGCCAACATTTCGTTGCGCAACGCATTTAAAAAGAAACCAGATTGCTTTCATACTGGCCACACGGAGTCCTTTTTAAAATTTCGCATGTTTCCACACGGAAAAGTACTTTCGAAAATGTCAATTAAGATGAGAAAGTGGTGCATTTTTCGAAATTGGAACTTATTTGTGACTTTTATTTCGTAACCTTTAAGGAGTTCGACGTTTAAATGGAACGTTAATTAAATTGCTGAAACGTTAAAACTACGTTTCATATTATTATTACGATGATAACATTCGCGCGAAGTTTTAAGCACTGTATCAATTTGCCATTGTTCAAAATGGCCGCATCGTAACTTTTTAAAACGGCATCCACGGATTTCAGCCTGTATTTGAACAATGCTTATGCACTCATATTTTTAAATGGGCGCTTTCTTTACCAGTAGACCATTGCGTAAGATGTGAAATAATTATTTAAATAACTGTGGTTATGACATAACTTTCTAAATTTTAACAATATGATCACGCAACGGTTTCATCTTTTTAATAATGTATTTTAATGTTTTTATAAGCATGTTTAAAGAGGAAGTATTTAATTACTGTGTTCTGTTTTATAACCCGACTTTTAGGCTTGGCCGTTAAATTTTATCATCACCTATTGGCAAAAAGAGTATAATAGGAACGAAACTAAGAGTAAATTCTGTCAAACATACACAACCTAAAAATGACCATATGTTCTGAGAATTAGGAAGATTTTTGCTTGAGTTTTTTGACAGGATTTAAATACGTTGTAGAATAGACACATAAACCTGCCATTATTGTTTTTTTTTATTTAAACGTCCTTGGATATAAACATTGATAAGAATTCAAAAAGTTTAACAGGAATATTCGAAAATATGGTCAAAGATCATTACCTCACACTTAATTATAACTTATTTGATCCGTATTTATATGATATTTAACAAATAAGAACACTAGCATCCCAAAACTTCGATCCCCAAGTCACGTGGTATCGAGTTAATTCTTTTCTTGAAACAAAATCATTTTTGACAGCTGACTAACCTAACAGTTGACTTTTCCGACTAGGTAGGTTATCTAGTACCTATTAACATTTCTCTAGAATATTAGTAGATAGATAGATAAACTCTTTATTCATATCCACAACATACATGGCATAACACAGTACTACAATTAAATAAAATATTAACTCTGACAGTATATAAGTAATAACATGCAACTACTTAAGAACTAAAACTTAGAAACTAATCAGATAAGCCATGTGTCGTGGCAGAGAATAGGCGCTGGCTCAGCATAAATGCTGTGGCATGCCACAGCGCTGGTATTCTGCCAGAACCTTATAAAATAACGGCCAGTGCAACACTAAACATCCCTTAACAATACGTAGATGCTGACCTTAGTTAGTATTGTCACGGTAAAATTTTTTTTTAGTTTTTGCTCCTCAGGCAATGGATCGACTTTCACAGAACTCATTTCCTCGAATGCATCGACAATTATTTAATCACTACTAAACTACGGAATCACTTCTAAAACTTGTTATCTACTACTATTACAAAAAACATTATAGGTGCTGTGGAAAATAGCTTTCAGAAAAATCAGAAAAAAAAATCTGATTTTTAGGAACAACAGTCGAGTTGATTTTTTTTGTAGGGTGTCAGTTTGTCCCGGCTCGCAATAGTACCTGAAATCAAGTTACCTTTAATGCTCCCACCTGATGTGTGAGGTTGCTGACTCTGCACATTCGACTGCTCCAACTTCGTGCTGACTGTATTCCACATGTCAAACATATTCAACATATTGCCACCAGGCACTAACACAACATAACACTACACAACATCGTCACTGAAAGTCAAGTGTCAAGATTGTTCGTCCGCCGTACAAAAAATCTAATGCTACTGTGTTCCCTTATAATTTGTATGTTTATTAATTATATTAATATTGCGTTTTTTATAAATACTATGTTCTATAATATAAACTTTCTCAAATGGTCAACTAATGTAAATACGCTATATTCTTCTATTCGGTTTAATATCAGTCTAAAATTTCGTTTTAAGGTTGGGTTATTTGCTTGGGATTCAAGTTTAAATACTATTTGTGAGTACTAGATTAAATGCGTATAAAGATAATAAAGGTTTTTTTAACAGGATATTGTCGTTTATGTATTTGAATTGAGAATGTTCGTCGCGCGCGCTCGTTTTTTTTTCTTCATAGTCTTTTGAAACGCGGCGTAATGGCCAGTTCACTGTTCGAATTTGGAATCGTTATAACGCATTTTTTTTAATTTTATGCGTTTTTTGTGGGTTTTAGCTGGCGGGCTCGCGTGCACTGGAGTGCAGTTGCAGTAGGGGGTTGTGGGGTGGGGGTCGGAAGCGGGGTTGCGAACAGCGCATGCTCGGAATCGATCCTGGTACCAACTACTTTCCTTGTATGTTGGTACTAGGTTTGTATTATGCCATTCACTTTGAAGTTGTATGTCCTTTGTTATAGCGTGGAGTCGACATACACATAAGTTTCTAAGGCTTAAGAGTCCTTGTCATTTTCTTTTTAATAATGCTCATCATATTTAGCCCATATCCTGTATGAATTGACACGTATCTTGAAATTTTCTTCGT
The DNA here is from genome assembly GCA_963556455.1 of Epiblema foenella. NCBI lineage: Eukaryota > Metazoa > Arthropoda > Insecta > Lepidoptera > Tortricidae > Epiblema > Epiblema foenella. The sequence continues at coordinate 8,923,586 of OY747120.1, read as the reverse complement.
TACATCTAGTAAGAGACTATTGCAGCCTTTTAATACTAGTATTAGTAATTTCAATCTTCTTTTTATTTCTAAATTTCACTTTATTTTTATTTTTTTCAAGACCTGTCTATTATTTTTGTATCCAACTATTTCATGTAATTTGCGATTATTAAATGTTCCTAAATGAAATTGTACAAATTAGCGCGTAAGGTTAAACTGTAAGTGCTAATTTTATAAATGTGTAAATAAATAAATAAATAAATATTATAACTAGTAGTACTTTTAGTACATGTATATTATGTATTTTTTTAGTAGAGTAAATATTAATTTACAGTTCAAGAAAGAATAATAATTTCGAGTTAATAAAGATTATATAATTTTAATTCTAAATAAATCTAATCTAATCGATCCTTGTACTCCCCGAATCTAATATCCTCCTGCCTGAATAATTAACTTAAAACCCCTTTTTGAAACCCCACCCCGCACGCCATCATGGGGCATTTCCGATCCTTTCCCTCATCGACGTCACGCCAACCCTTCCGTGACGTGTATTCACGTCAGCAGTGACACGGTTAACACATACATATCTATAGATATGTATGTGTTAACTGTAATATCTATCCGCCATCACTACTATTCTCTGGAGGGGTAGGCAGATATAATGTTGTTAGATACAAAATTGACGACCGGTTTAGCCTAGTGGGTAGTGCACCTGCCTGTGAAGCTGACGGTCCTGGGTTCGAATCCCGGTCAGGGCAAATATTTGTGTGATGAGCATGAATATTTGTTTCTGAGTCTTGTATGGTTTCTATGTATTTAAGTATTTATATCTATTAAATATATCGTCGTCTAGTACCCATAACACAAGCCTTCTTGAGCTTACTGTGGGGCTAGTTCGATTTGTGTAAGATTGTCCTCTAATATTTATTGTTTATTTAATGTAGATATATTGCTATGGTTTTGATAATCACTTATAGTTAATGTTAGATTTTTTTTTTTTTTTTAAAGCCAGTGAAGCCGAGCGCTGAGGGACTCCGCAATTCGATCTTCGTATCCCGCCCTCCCTTTCACTCATATAGTATTTAACACAAGAGTGAAAGGGCCGGCACGATAACAAGTTCGAATATTGAAGTTCGGAGTACGGCCCTGGAAAGAGGAGCTCGTACGAATGAATTTTTCAAAAAAGTTATGTACGAAATATCACTTGATATCTAACGGTGGCTTTTCGATGAAAGAAAAGGTCGTGTAGAAACCGGTCTAATAAGGATTTTGACACAAAATAAAAAAATCATTAAGTTCGAATTTTCTCGAAAAACGATTAAATTCTTAATCATATGGCGAAAAAAGTAACTCAAAAACTCAAAAGATGGGGGGCATATACTTTGTTCCTTTTCCGCAAAACGCACCTTTGTATTGGAACGATCGTCATTTACTATGGCGCTCGTGGTCAGTGACGTCACTGATCTGTTGCGCTTTCTCTCTCTAACCAGCAACATTAAAACGGTTGTAGCTTCGTTATTTTTTGAGATATTTGAATAAGATTTTCACTATTTGTCATATTTTTTGCCTTGTTTTTTTTTGGACTAGTCAAATTTTGAGTCGACAACCCTATTCAAGGTCTAGTTTTCCACCTGGGTTGGAAAATCCCATGACATTCGCTTATTATTATTGTTTGTTATGGGCCTTCGTTGCCGCCTCGACCAGTATTGATCTATTGTGGCAGCCCTTAAAGTTCTTTGCTTATACCCGTTGCTTCCAGGAATTTCCAGATTCTTTGGGTCGCAATCTGTTGTATCTCCTCTGGGGGCATGATGACATTCGCTTTCGTAAAACTAGTTCCTACGCCAAACCAGCCACCCTGGGCTCCATAGGCCACAAACGGAAACACTAGGAGAATCTTCTCTCTTTTCTTCTTCATCTTGTCCTTATCCCACATTAGGTGGTGTCGGTTCTCATCCTACGGCGCCAGGATGCTCTATCTTGGGTTTTTTTATACCACGTAGGTGGCAAACAAGCGTACGGCCCGCCTGATGGTAAGCGGTCAGTACTTTGATGGGTGACCGCTTTTAGTGGTTATTAACTGAGCGCTCCCGTGCTTTGAAAGGCACGTTAAGCCGTTGATCCCGGCTGCTGTCTATGATAGCAGTCGTTAAGCCAAGTTAGAGGCCTTCGGGCGGCTCGAGAACTTCTAACAGTCAAGTTGCCCACTCACTTGACAAGCCCTATTCCAATAAGGTCTGGTTTCTCCTCGGGCTGGAAGGTCCGACGGCAGTCGCTTTCGTAAAAACTAGTGCCTACGTCAATTCTTGGGATTAGGTATCGAATCCCGGGCATCCTTCAGGATGCAACTGTACCGGGATAACGCTAGGATGATGATGATTTCTAACTGTTAATACGAATCCTCAAATAAATAAAGGCAGCGCTTGTGATTCTGGACTCGCAAGCGTCCGTAGGCTACGGAGTCCGTATGGTTGTTTACCACTTCGAGCACTGTTAAACAACGTAGGATGGCAGACAGAAACGCAAGAAATAGAAAGGAAAATCCCCGAAATGTTGCATTCACATGCGCGGGCGACATTACGCAAGATTACGTTGCGCGCACGCAGATGTCCGAGCGTCGGGCGGCAGCGGGAACGGAAGCGGAAGCGATATTTGGCCAGCATAACTAGGTTATGTAATACTGTTATACCATTCTATATGAAAGAGTAAAATATAAGTGTTTTTTTTTTATAAAAAAATTAGATTGCTCCTCGCCAGGGGGCATAGATGAGACCGACGGTGAGCTCACTCAGAAGATGCCTATTCACTCGTGCCTTAAAAAGTTCTAGGTTATAAGAACTCGGAAATAGAGCCACCGTCAAGGAATTCCAAACTTTAGAAGTGCGTATTATAAAAGATAAAGAAATCTTGGGTCGAGTATCCAAAATGTAACATGCTCTAAGCAATACTTTGGTAAAATAGATACTACATGTCGATGTCTTCTGATTATACATGTAACTTATTAATTTATGTGAGGTGTGGAATAAATAGTATTGTATTGTAGAGATAGAGAAAAACTGGCCAAGTGCAAATCGGATTATCTATAAAAAGGCAAAATAATCACGTTTGTCGTATGGGAGCCCCCTTAAATATTTATATTATTGTTTTTTTGTGTTTTTTGTTATAGATGCAACAGAAATACATCATCTGTGAAAATTTCAACTGTCTAACTGTCACGGTTCATGAGATACCTGGTGACAGACGGACAGACAGATGGACGGACAGCGAAGTCTTAATAATAGAGTACCTTTGGGTACGGAACTCTAAAAGTGATCTGACATTTAATCTAATGAATCTTTCTTTATATAAAACCTAGCCCATGTCCGCTAATTGTTCTTTTTTGTATTTGTGGAATAAAGTTTCTAAACATTCATTTCCCGCTCACTGTATCGAATAGAGAGAGACAGCTTAAGAGCGCTTTAATAAAATGTAGTGGGTCCACTAGCGCCACTCGTAAATAATTGTAATTATTTAAATTTAACGATATATAGCTAAAAAAGGGGGCCGCTACGTACTGTAGTTTGTATTTAAGTACTTTTTGAATACATCAAACTAGTTTTTACGTTGCTAGATTCGTCAATCTATGCGTCCAAAGTGAAAACGGCCGTTTTAATTTTGAGCTCATAGATTGACGAATTTACGAGTGGCACTAGTGGACCCACTACATTTTATTAAAGCGCTCTTAACCCTTTTTCGGACGTCTATACTATTAGTATAAGTATGTACTTACCCCCTTTTACTATAGTAGTATAAAAGTAGTGATACATTTAATGTAAAAAATGTAGGTCAAGGTCATACCAGTTGGTAAAAAAATTAGTGAAAACGGACACATTCTGTCCACAAAAAGAAACAATGGCGATTTTAAGGTAGGATACAGATTTCTGTATCCTACCTTAATATGCGATATGTGTAAAGACGTTTTTTATTTAATGTAAATATAAATAATAAAAATACAGACCTTTTTTACTGACTAGTATTTCAAAAAACTGATATTATATTTTGAATCATCTAGCATGCAGGATTATGTCGCTTTTTGTACGGATTAGTTTCACACAACACTTTCAAGTTTAATATAATAATCTTAATTATACTAAATTGTAGTGTAATGCCATTCACGTCTGACGTAATAATATATGCGTGAAAAACACAATCTCACACATTAAAGTAACTAGAATTGCGTTCTTTTTTAGAGTTCCGTAACTGAAGAGTCCAAACGGAAGCCTATCGCTGTCTGTCACACAGGTAACTGTTGAGCTGCAGTCTTCAAATTTACACAATATAAGTATCTTGTTGACCCAAAACCATACAAATAGTCCTAACTTTTCCTTTAACTTTTTTTCTTTTTTTTTAGTTTCTTTTTTGTCAGTGCACCCTTAAATTTTATAAAGGGTCGGCAACTACGTGACTCCTTTGGAGCTGCGGGCGTCTATATGCTGAGATGGCCGCTTACCATCAGATGGACCGTAAGCTGGTTTGCCACCGGCGTTGTATAAAAAAAACTTTTTAATAGGAAAAAATAAATTTGATTTTCCTATACAAATCAAATTAGTTCTGGCGTTCGGAACCCTAAATATACGAAGTCAGATACACACTTGGGCGGTTTTTATTGTATTTATTTCAACCTGTTCCTTTTTTAACTCCGCTGTATCTCGTGCGCAGGCCACGCGGCGCGGGCGCAAGTGAAAGTGGCTGCCAAAATCTCGTGAAAGCGAGAGAGAGCCTTGATCGATGCCGTAATTATTATTAGCCATTATATGAGATATGCTAAACGAGCCGGATGTGGATTGTAAATCTAACAAGTTGAAAAAAAAGATATTATTTACATGGTTTACTTATATAGTTTGGGACTATGTCGATTTTCACAAGATTATAATAATAATTATTATTATAAATTTATTTATTCAATCACAATTGTTCTTTATTACAAAATAGCTGTGGATGCCTCTTTTTAAGTACGTAATACCAAATAGCGATATTTGATTTGATTAGATTGTCCACAAATATTTAACCACAGCTAGCTATTTACTAAAAAAGGGAAGCCAAGTGTAAAACACTGAAATATCATTAATATACCAAAGAGCAAGTGAGATTTCAAATTTTTACAATGAACTATAACAATATTCTGGAATAGTTCATAAATTTCCAAAATATTTCGTTCATATTGGTAACCCTATAAACTTATCCCAAATTATTGTAATGAACTATACCGGAATTTTGAAATAGTTCATAAAACTCCGAACTAGTTCGTAAAGATTGATAACACTAGAAACTTATACGAAATTATTAATAAGAACTATACCAAGTATTATGAACTGAGCTCCGAAATTGTTCACGAATAATGGAAACCTTACAATCTTTATTAAGTATTAAGACGCTATTCAGATGATCAGAGCCTTACAAAGATTTGCGTGATCCGAGGACAAAACAGTAAGTATAAGTAGATATCAACAATTATCTTTAATTACTAACGTATTTTTTTGTTTCTCACAGATAGTGGTCGAACCTAGCGGTGTCAAACCATTGTCTGATGACTAAAACTTGTTTCAACCTAATGCCTAGCGATAACTGCTGCGTTGCACTCTTCTGCAGTCTGCAGTGCAAGGAACGCTGCCTGGCGGAGTACCACAACATAGAATGCCAGATCATGAATATATTGGTAACAACTGATGCTGGCCACAAGTTTCGTCTAACAATCTGTGCATTTTTAAAACTTAAGTTTCTTTGCGAGAGCTGGAGTAGTCTAATCAAAGAAGCAAATAACATAGGAGATAATAGACTAAAGGAGAGTTCATTGAGCGATATATATATAATGTTGAGAATTATTCCTCAATCTTATCCTTCAAAGACGACAGACGTTTTGTCTTTGGAACACTATATAACAGCTGTTTCATGTACGCTTCAGTTTTGCAGCAGCTAGAGAAAATACAATAAACTCCTCTTTATTGTATTTCAATAAATCGAATCTGAATACACAACATCGAATAAGTTAATCGTTCCAATGCTCGACATTCTAGTGCCTAATAGTTGACACCTATCTTTCACTTCTCTTTCTTAGACATAAATTTGAAAGGCCAAGTGGGCCATTCTACTTTTTCGTGTACATAATTTTTAGACACTTTTTTAAATGCAGATTTTTGGAATACTTGGCCCTCAATTCATATTTTTCTATTGTTATTTAGAAAGAGGTTTAATTACAGTATCATTTTTAAACAGTTTTGGTAATAAACTAACCACAGCTATGAAAAAAATTGTACGAAGAAATGGTTTTTACCAATGTATTACCCACCTTTTACAACAATAACTTAATATTTTTACCTATAAATTCCTTTTATTAGGTTCAGGTACTATTTCGAAATCCTATTTTTGTGCACTAATTCTATACATATCATAGATTTTTTTTGTAAGAGAAAACTGGTTAGGAAAAAGTAGAACGACAAGGATTAAGTCAATCGAGCATTAGGACATTTATCGTATTAAACAAAAATGCCAATGTTATGTCTCTTGGTCAATTATGCGCTTACTTATTGATCTTGCTGTGTGCACTTGCTTTGGATGTCATGCTGGTCTATAAAGACTATAAACTACTGATTTTGTGCAAACGTAACTGTATCATTTATTGTGTGATGTCTGTAAAGTGTACCTTTTTAAAATAAATAAATTGAAACAAATGAACAACTTTTTTACGTGAAAACGTGCATGTTCATTCAGTCTTTCGAACGCTATAAACTACCAATATAAATATGATCTTCCTAGAAACATTGTTGTTTGGACTGTGGGTCAAATTATAATAGGAGGACTCTGACGAATATAAAATGACTTGTAACTAGGCTGGTTAAAAGTGAGCGTTTGCCTCGCAAAGTTTGGCGGTACCAACTTTCACCACTCTTTCGTAACGATATATTTTTAGACGCCGACTATTACCATGTTGAGTTATAAAATGTTTTGTAACATTACAATATGTTGGAAATCAGGAAGTATATAGGAAAGTTCTAGAATACCGTCATTTATATTAATATTTATAATTGTAATATGCTGCATGTTTAAAAATCTCATAGCTGACCTGTAATAAATGCTTATTTTTTACCAATAAATTCTGTATTCTGTATTGTAAGTAGATTTATTTCTAAGATGTTAGCATTGAACTATAAAACTTGAATAGTTTTCTAGGTAAGAGTTAGGTACATGAAATAGGTAGTTTAATACAGAAAACAACCTAATAATATAGTATAATAGAGACTATTAAATATTCTTTAGACAATTTATTACATCGCTAATCGTCGTATGACCATGTTATTATGAAACGATTAAGTCCATTTTAACTTGGTATGACTTCGAATACCTACTTATTTATTTGAAAGATCCCAAAACATATAATAAATATAGTCGACATATCATTTCGATTAAGTTAAATTGAGAATGAGTTCAATTAAACGCTTAAAATTTTGAAAATAGTTCATAAATCAATTAAATTAAGTAGTTCTTCAAGAAAGTGTCAGGTTTGTAAAAGGTCGGAGATGCGCCGAGTCCCCAATATTTGCAGATGTTTATAGGCTAGGGCACCGCTTAGCATCAAGCAGGACATGCTTATTTGCCACCTCGTGATAAGTGTTAGAATTAGCGCTTAAATATTTTATTTATTCTGCCTACCCTTTGAGGAACACAGGTGTGAGTATCTGTACTTGTATGTATAACTACATACAAGTACAGATACAGGTTCATGTAAGCTTGAATAGTTCACAAAGCATTTATTTCAATGAACTAAAGAACGAACGATTCCAATCCTCGACCTAAAAACAAAGATAACGAACCTTAGAAGACAAATATTCGTGAAAAAAAGCAAATATTCGAAAACGCCCTTCGGTACGAGAGAAAAAAGTATTTCCCAACAGTTTCTCAACCGTCCCTCTCGGACGCAAGGTTAGCGTATGTCCGTCCCGCTCGCACGTGCAATAAGATCATGCAACTGAACAGCCTTGGTTCGATGCAATTTCGTGATAGGTAATTATACAGGCGATTATGAACTATTCGTTATTTTAAAGTTAACGCAAAAAAACATGCATACATCTGCGAAGAAATTCAAAGAGGTATATGAAGTCCCCAAACTGCACTAGGTCAGCGTGGAGACTAGTGTCCGTTCCTTTTCATATATAGTTATAACTTGCGTTACGTACTTTATATAAGTAGTGAACTAATGATGAAAAAAGAACTAATTAAAAAAAAGGAAAAAGAACTAACAAAAAATATAAATTAAATAATCGTATAATTTAGCCACATGCTTAAAGTTATATTAATTATGTAATATGAATTTCAAGGATTATTTTATCAAGTTTTAATATAATTCATATTTAAATTATTTAATTTGAAAGTTTAGGAACCTTGGATTTTTGTTAAGTACCTAATAAAAGTATAAATAAAAATAGCAGTACAACAAAAGTAAGCCAGTCATGCTCAAACTGTAAAAGTCCTACCAACCACGTTCAAAATATTAACACTCAGGATTGTTAATTTTTTTGTTGTTATTTTATGTTTAAAATTTCTTACTCATTTTTTGGTGCCTTCAAAATCTCGTCTTTGATGAAAATAATTAAGATATATCTATACAAGTAAAAACTAAGAACATGTTTTATATTTTACGTATTTTTCATTTATAAGCACGTCTATATTTTGTTAATGTTATGACTATTAATTTTAAGATTCAAATTTTTTCACTCATAAAATTCATAATATCTTTAAAAAACATTAGGAATTTTATGAGATTAATTTAACAAACTTATTTACATACAGCGGCCGAACAATCAAGTAGGTAACTCACGTCCAAAAAAGCAATCCATACACAACACTTCACAGACACATCAGCGTTTTTTCGCGTATTCGATCGCGTTTTTTCGCGTGTACCTCGATCGCGTTACTAACGCGCGCCCGTGCGCTTGCGTCGGCCGCTACTGACTGTGCGCGCGCGCCGGTGAAGGTACGCTATTTTAGCATACGCTGAAAAGCTGTCAAAGGTTTGTGGAGAATGCTTGGTGCATCCTGGCATCGAAATAATTACGTTAACATTTTATTAAATATAAATAAGCATGATAATCTTTTATGTAATGGTTTTTTAATAATAATAAATAATTATTAGAGGACAATCTTACACAAATCGAATTAGCCCCACAGTAAGCTCAAGAAGGCTTGTGTTATGGGTACTAGACGACGATATATTTAATAGATATAAATACTTAAATACATAGAAAACATCCAAGACTCAGAAACAAGTATTCATGCTCATCACACAAATATTTGCCCTGACCGTGATTCGAACCCAGGACCGTTAGCTTCACAGGCAGGTGCACTACCCACTAGGCTAAACCGGTCGTTTTTGATACTAATAAACAAGGACCCATAGATAAATACCTTATAAATACCATACATACATTTATATACTTAAATTTTTTATAACTTGACGACCGCTTTAGCCTAGTTGATAGTGACCCTGCCTTCGAAGCTGGAGGTCCCGGGTTCGAATCCCGGTCAGGGCATTTATTTGTGTGATGAACACGAATATTTGTTCCTGAGTCTTGGATGTTTTCTATGTATTTATATATTTATCTATATAAGTATGTATATCGTCGCCTAGTACCCATAGTACAAGCTTTGCTTAGTTTGGGACCAGGTTGATTTGTGTAAGGTTGTCCACAAATATATATTTTATTTTATTTATTTAAAATTAAATATTATTTAGGCGATAAAATGGCGTGGCTCCGTTGCGTCGTCAATTCTGGCGAGAAATAGGTAGGTAGCCCCTAAACCTCCGAAACACGACACCCTTCGGCCAGACACACCGTAACGCTAATACACCGTAGACTATGGTAATGATTTTTAGGGTTCCGTACCCGAAGAATCCAAACGGAACCCCTTCATATTGCTGTCACTCTCGAGTGAACCTATGAACCTACCTCACCTATGAACTCGAAATTTAGTAACCTCAGTTTCAGTTTAAGAACCTCAGTTCTTTAAGAAAGGAGTGTCAAATTTTTAACAGGTCGGCAATGCGCATGTGACACCCCTGGAGTTGCAAGCGACCATAGGCTGCGGTGACCGCTTACCATCACGCTTGTGGTATTTAGTGATAATGTTTATTATCAAGTATTCCAATAAGTTCTGGTTTCCCCTCGAGTTGGAAGGTCAGATGGCAGTCGCTTCCGTAAAAACTAGTGCCTACGCCAAGTCTTGGGATTAGGTAGCGGACCCCGGGCATCCTTCAGGATGCAACTGTACCGGGATAACGCTAGGAGGATGATGTTTATTATCAAGTACGTATACTTTAGCAATTTCTTATTTGAAATATTTCTTATTTTCCTATCAAAACCAACTTAATTTAACTTCTCTTAGTTTGAGACTAGGTCGATTTGTGTAAGATTGTTATCCAATATATTTATTATACAAGCCCTTTAACAAAACTCCGTAGCCGAGCCAAAATATTTAAACGATTTTAGCCAGTTAAAATTAGTTTATTTTGACAGTTTAAAAGCACAGAAGTTACAGTTTTCTCTGCACATCAATCACACACTAAATAACAACTTTCCGTCCGCAGGATTTAAAAAAATGTCACAATAATTTGACAGTTTTTTACTTTACGTGTAGCTTTATTTTGCTGTATTCTATTTTATAACGTGTTGTTTGAAGATTTTAATTCTTTCCAGTGAATGTTTAACTCTACAGTACATTTCAATTTAATTTTATACTGTTACTAAAATAACGATAATATGGGCGGGTTGCACCAAATTACGTTTACAGATCGATCAACGTTATATATGGAGAGGACAGCTGTCATCCAATAGAAATTTGTCAAACTTTAAACAAAAAGCAACATGGGTATGAATATTTAACTGATATTGTACATTGACAATATTAGATTATTATATCAGATTATTAATTGTTGTATTTATTGACATTGACATTATTGATTTATTAAAAGTATTATATCCTCCTGACCCCTGAGCATTTACTGAAATCACTTGCCACTACGGCCGAATGTACTTTGCAAAGCATTAAACTGTTTTTGTTGTAAAGTCCGAGACCTTTTCTGTTAAATAAAATATAAACTAAGGTTTTCTCGAGTTTTCACTAAAACAAATCATTTTTAATATTACTTGACAAAGACATTGAACATATTCTTGTTAAGGTATTTTTTGTCTTTTATAAAGGACTTTAGGAAAAAACAAACACTCGGGAATTGATGCTACCAAAAGGTCGGCCGTCTGTTGGCCTAATAAGAAGTTCAAAAATATTCGGACTTTACTGTAAGGTTTATTTAGCACTTTGTAAAGGACGCCAGGTGTCAGGAGGATATAAGTAAAAATTTGTGTATGCGATACACATGACTCAACTATATTTGCATGTCTGTATGACGAAACATGTAGATCTATGTACCTAGTTATAAACCCACCTATATGTACCATGTTTTAAGCATATAAAGTACTGAAAAATTAAACTGGCCGGGGTCTGCTCCTGTACTCCGAACTTCGAAATCCGAACTTGGTATCGTGCCGTCACTCTCACTCATATATTGAATAACACGAGAGTGAAAGAGATGGCACGATACGAAGTTCGGAGTAGCCCCTCAGTTTTTCGATGGGTGACCGCTTTGAGTGGTTAACTGAGCGCTCCCGCGCTTTGGAAGGCACGTTTAGCCGTTGATCCCGACCGCTGTCTGTGGCAGCAGTCGTTAAGTCAACTTGAAGGCGTTTGGGCGGCTCGAGAACTTCTAACAGTCAAGTTGCCCACTCACTTGACAAACATTTCAAATTTGTCCCTTCTATTGTCAACACAGTGCATCCTCAAATTTTATAAAGGGTCGGCAACGCGTACGTGACTTTGGAGTTGCGGGCGTCTATAGGTTGCGGTGGCCGCTTACCATCAGGTGGACCGTAAGCTTGTTTGCCACCGGCGTTGTATAAAAAAAGGGGGGGGGTTCGAAGTTGCACCACGTCCCTAGGGAGTATCCACCATTACCCTACACGTGACCCCTGGGTGGTGCTAAAAGTGCAACAAAACTGGCAACCGTACTGTCTTCTCGAAGATCTCACGGTTCGAAATAATTGCCATACGATTTCATTTATTTATTTATTCGGGGAACCCACAGCTGCTATCAATACATAAATAAACGTACAAGCATATGCGTTTTTAAGTCTCACAAAAATGTCAAAGCCTTACCATGAGTTTACATGACCGTACTCGCTAGCGACTGCGTAAAAATTTATATGGGCAAAAGTACAACGCCTCTGGCGGTTACGCAATAAAAAAAAACAAACATTTATTCTGCAAATAGGCCACAAGGGCACTTTTACATGTCAAAATTTTAATTTACAATTTAAGAAAGTCAGACTATAAGTAATACACTTTTTATGTCAAACTCTTAATTTACAGTTCAAGAAATAATAATTTCGAGTTTACAATTATAACAAAATTAATGTCATACAGTGAAGATAAACTTGCAAAGTTATCTATTACAAATATTACAACATCAGTAAAATTAGAGATGTATAAGGTCTCAAGATTAAACAAGGAGTATAATGAAATTAATATAATATTCCAAAGACGTACATGGTCTCTGAGCGTCAAAATTAAGATTAATTTAATATTGTTAGAGATGTATATGGTCTCTAAGTCACTGATAATAAAAACGAATCCACAACAGGATGATGTCTCTCGTCAATCTCCTATAAAAAGACACTAGTATTAACGTAGTCACTATACTCACTATGTCCTAGCAAGCATGAACAGACCGGACTCCACAAACAGCACCCGATCACGAGTATGACGCGTATCTCAGCCATCGCATCCCTCGACGATCTGTTAGGGAAGGTGGCGACCCGATCAACGACGCCACCGTAGGTAAAGCCCTGGCGGACATTGATAATAACAAAATTAAGGCGACTGTGAGGCGAAAATAGAAACTAGAATAGAACTAAGAATCGGCATACTAAATCGTTTACGCAGTCGCTAGCGAGTACGGTCATGCAGACTCATGGTAAAGGCACTGCATTAATATTTAAAGTGAGAGACACCCCTTCTAAACACGTGAATCGTATTAGAATCAAGAATTGAATTGGAACCGGTCCACCTTATGGTTCGCAAATAAACTGGACCCTTGCGAACTGTCCTGTTTAGACTCCATTGTCCATACAGACGTCATTGTCAACTTTAGACGTCACTATGAAGCTCCGATAAGAGTAAAGTTACTTTAGATGTGCAATTTTTTTGTCTATATAGTAGGGGATGTTGGAAAGGGAACGGACGTCTGATGATCAAATTGGAGAAATTCATAAGAAATTTAGATGAACGAAAAGTGCCCGTAACCGACTCAGCAGGATTATTCATAGAACGACGGTTGCACACAAGCTTGCAAGTTTGCATATAAGTGAGACAGAGAGGGAAAACTTCGTTTGTGGTTCGCGGTAGCCCCTCGGGATTCGAACGAGCGACCTGCAGATCAAAGCCTCACCGCTCGGCTACAGAGGCTTCCTACAATACAATACAAATACTTTTTATTGCACAACCACAAAAAAACCACAGTACAGAGGCCAACAAAAGGCGGTCTTATCGCTAAAGAGTATCTCTTCCAGACAAGCTTAGGGTAGCGGAAATCAAAGAATAATGATATGGTAGGTGATGCAGAGATAGTATATGGAACCAACTAAAAATCGGTCTTACTTTCTAGTAAGACAGTAGTAGTGGTAGTGCTAGCTAGGCGGGCTCCTTGGTAGTCCATGGATTGGATTCCGCCTAGCTAGCGCTCTGCGTAGCTTTGGTCAAATGCCGGACAGCCCTATAGCGCCAGCTAGGCTGTCGCTATAGATAGGTCCCTACACAGTTTCTGGGGCAGCGAAAGATCTGGAATCGATATACAAAATCAATGCACTTGAAGCTCTTGATTTAAGAATGAATAATCATTGTTTGAACAAAGACTTCCACCAGTAAAGATAATGACTGATTACTTTTGTAATACTCGCTCATTAACGCTGTTCGTGATGTGTATTACAGTAATTTATGAATCATAATGTTCTTGAACATTATTCGTATGTTTAAAACAAGGCACTGTAATATTAAGGGAAGTATAATAACAGCTATCGACGACTTTTTGTATTTGCCTCCATATAACTTTGATCGGCTCAACCTCCGTTAACGTTGTCCAGAAAATATGGTTCAGCAACGAACTTGTAGAGGATTTAATGCTCTTTATCTTCGCCATAAGTAATCAAAATGTTCTATTATCACATTTATTGATTTACAGGCGGTAATAATAGTTAAGTAACAATAACTTAATAGTAGATTGTATGACAAGGGTCTAAAATGAGCCATATCAGTACGAGATAGTTATTTTCCCGAACGAAGCGAGGGAAAATAGTTCGAGGGGTAATATGGCTTTTAGACCAGAGTTATACACTCTAGATGCTTTTCACTTCGATTGCGAGAAAATAAATAAACAAAGGTTAACCCACCCATAATTAACAATAAATTCCACGGCGAAGATATATATATACTTTTGCAGCATGACTTTTTTTCTATACTCCTTTGACACACAAAACATAGACACGCGAAAAAAGCTAACTGACCTTCCATTGAGCGCTTCAAAGGGTTGCTCGAACGATTTAACCACTTTTTTAATTATTGTGAAATAGGGACTACTACAAACTTAATCTTTAGACTCTTTAGAAAAATTAATTATGTTTCCAGATTGGTCGATTTTAGTAAAGTTGTATTCTGGTTGGTTAATACCCAATACCAAATATTTTTTTAAGCGTTAAATTAGTGTTCTGTGATTGGTGGATTTAATAGGTGAAGTATTTTGATTGGTCAAATTCAAATGTTTTGTAAATCATAAATATGTATTCATATTTTCCCTAGGGGTTAAATGTACTACTTTAGCCCCGCTTGACAAGTCTAATATGACACACTTTTCGAGCATGAGAAGTGAAAATAATATTACAACTAACTTAAATCTAAAACATCCCTTGGGGCATTGTACCGAGGATGCTGGCGGCATTTCTTCGCTGTATCGCAATGCTGATACGTTGTGCGAGGAAGTCACCAGCTCTTCGGCCACAGCGGGACCTAATATTCGGCCGAATGTTCGTATTCGGGCAAACGCATATTCGGCGCATCTCTAATTTATATTTATTACACGTATATATAATGGGTTACGTAGTTACGTACGCAGCATTTTGGGTGTCAAAAGGACGGATCGTGTCCGAAACACTACACTGCGCTCTAAAACACGCATTGCTGACGTAGGTAAAAAACTGCCAGGCTCAAGCCCACTTGCACTAACTAGGCCGGCCACGTCTGTCGCATGCATCCAGATAGGTGGGCTAATGTAGCCACCAAGTGGGTGCCACATGATGGACGACGCAGACGGGGCAGGCCCAGACGGAGATGGCGGGATGATCTGGATGCATTTGCCAGGAATTGGGAGGAAGAAGCGCTCAATAGGGAGACCTGGAAAATATGGGAAGAGGCCTTTGTCCAGCAGTGGGACAGCCAATAGGTTACAAAGTAAGTATATATACAGTACAAAGGTTACAAAGGTTACAAAGTAAGTAGGTACACAACTTTATAGGTTTATTATAACGGCACCTGTAACTTATTTAGTCAATAATTGTTACTTAGTAATATATGAAACTTTAGGCCTAATCTGCGTCCATTTTTGTTGCTGTTTGTTTTCTAAATAAACTAAAAAAAAAAAAAATATATAATACCCAAACTAACAGTCAAGGCGTCAAAACACTTGGCACTCGTTACACGGTAACCTAATTTCCAGTGATAACTAGTGATAACGATATCTCGGTCAATGTACGATACGGTACGTACTAGCACGGACGTACTTCAGCATCATAAATACGTATACACTTTACGACCTTGTATCTAAGTAATAAAGTCGTTGAATGTATACATAATGATGCTAGCTGTACTTGAGCTTTTGCTGTGGTGAGCAAGGTTGCCAAAGCTCCCGAGGATGCACTGTGTTGAGAGCGAGGGACCTAAATGTGTTCCTTCTGCTGTCAACCCATTGTATCCTCAAAGCTTATAAAGGGTCGGCAACGTGCACGTGACTCCTTTGGAGTTGCGGGCGTCTATAGGCTGCGATGGCCGCTTACCACCATCAGGTGGACCGTACGCTTGTTTACCACCAGCGTTGTATAAAAAAAAAACTTGGTAAGATGCAATACAATTAACTACGTTAGTGTAAGTCAGACCCAGGTCGGGTCTAGGTGAGTTTCTTGCTAGACTCTTTTCAGCTAAGCTAGGTTTAGTGACAAAACTCCCAGTAGCTCCATTCCACTCTCACCTCAGATTCGGTTGAAATTTCGGTTGGAGAGTAGCCTGGGGAAAATCCAGGGGAAAACCTCCGACACGACCACGCGTGTGGTTTGGAACACTGGAATACTCTAAGAGTTTGCGCTCCATTGAGATTGGTTGAGCGGTTTCAACCGAATACGCATGAGGTGTGAGTGGAGCTCGCTACTGGGTCATTGTCAGATTTAGGTTCGCGTCTTTTCGGTGGACATATCAAAAGTTAAGGGCCAAAAAGCTTAATTTTGGATTGATTTAGTAACCCGCTCAAACGGTGTTTCCGTAACTATAAATCCATGTAATAAAACTTACATGCACATAAGCCGTGAACTATTGACCACCGGGTTGACAACTTTTGTTTTTACATCTGACAATGATCCTACTTGGAGTTTTGTTTATGGTTCACTAGACCTAGCCTAGCTGAGAAGAGTCCAGCAAGAAACTCAGCTAGGCCCTACATGGGTCGGAAGTAAAATGTAATTTGAGTGAAAACGCTCCTTTACGACCCGTGAAATATAAAAAAAAAAAAAAATTTGGAACTATTTATTTCATAAAAAAAAGTACATATAAAATTTTCTTCTTTGTGTTGCGAAATCTCTAATATTTGAGATTATGTGCGCGGTCACTCCGCTCTCTTTGTAATCTAAATCTATATTTTACACTGTTGTTGGTATTTATGATTTTCTCATTCCGCCCTAGGCTGGAAAGCTATACGTACGCAAGAAAAACTACCTGACATATATGTTTACTGCGTATTAAGATATTCATTTACAGATTTTTTTGACATTCAATAGAACTATTTACCTGTATTAATCATGCTGGTGTGTAATGTGATATTTTGCGCGCAGTGCAATAGCAAATTATGCGTTGTTGATAGCCACTTCCTTTCCTGTATACCTATACCTGTAGTAGGTAGCATTATGCAAATTGACATTCGTATATTTTACTACGGAATAGTTGAAAAAAATCAAAATCAAAACATTTATTCTGCAAATAGGCCTCAAGGGCACTTTTACAAGTCAAAATCTATCTATATGAAATGAAAATAATACAATAATCAAAGTATCATTAACTAAATGTAGTGTTACGTCATGTCAAAAATAAGACTAAGACACTAATAACAGTCGAGATTTGTTAGAGATGTATAAGGTCTTTAAGCGTCGAGATAAAAGGTAATAAGGTAGGTACACTAATCGTAATAAAATATTGTGAGATATATCTCTAAGCGTCAATCGTCGATTATTAATCATCATCATCATCAAAACTTAAGAGCTTCGCTCTTGTCGGTAGAGTAACCGCCACTCTTCTCTATTCATTGCCAGTTTCTTGACATCCCCATACGACTCGGCAACTTCCTCCCTCACTTGGTTAAAGTAAGTCAGTCTAGGTCTTCCTCTTCGTCTCCTGCCTTCAATTTTGCCCTCTAAGATGTTTAAGAAGAAGCTGTCGTGCCGCATCAGGTGTCCCATCATCCTGCCTCTTCTATTTCTAATTGTCTCCAGTAAACTTTATACCGTATATTAAATCCTCTTTCACGTGTTCAGGAACCATTGCGTTGCAAGTGTAGTGAGGTCGAGCATGAGCCGGTTGAAGTCTTTTGAGCACGAGCCTGTATCGTTATGGACGGAGATGGCCATAACGATACCGTTGTCGATGTTATTATGGCCATCTCCGCCCTGAGCCAGCGCGATATTGTAAAGTTGGTCCTTACCTACACTTTTTGAGCACATTAAAGAGGATTTACTGTATGGGTGTAGATTAAATTATTTTATAAGTTTAACTCTGGGATCCCCGGGCTCATTACAAAATAATACTATTGTTTATTTTTTTCGCCGGGAGACGACAGCTTTAAGGTAACTATACAGGGCGTCCCACGGCTATGCCACATGGAGGGAAAGTACCTTAAATATTGTAGATGGAGCATTTTACTGAATGAAGACATTATTTGAATTTAAAAACATTGTAAATTGCATTCACAGATATTTAAATATTTTTATGGTTGAATCGGGAATCGAACCCGTTACACGTGATAAATTGATTAATTTTGTATTAAAAATGTTAAAATTCATGGTCTTCTTTTTATTTCTGATACTATGTTATTTAGCAAAAAATAATCCATATGATGAAGCCTTTCGATTGGTATGATAAAGCTACAGGGTAATTATTTTTCTTGTGTAACGCGTTCGATTCCCGGTTCACGGTTTAATTATTATTTAAATATCTGTGAATGCAGTTTAAATTGTTTTTAAAATTTAAATGATGTCTTCTTTCAGTAAAATGTTCCATCTACAATATTCAAGGTACTTTCCCTCCATGTAGCATAGCCGTGGGACACCCTGTATAGTTTTTTACTAAGTTTTGCTTTACTAGGCTTCCTGCCTGACGTCAGAGGGCAGACTGTTCAGAGTGTTCACTATATAGGGAAGGCGTTTCTGTAGACACCTACCGCCGTAGTTAGTGACTTGACCAACCTCTGCTAACTAAAATGTGTTTTGTCCCTCTCACAAACAAATGTCAAAGTGACAGATTAGGATAAACGAATCATCATCATTATCATCATCACGACAACCGCTTTAGCCTAGGTGGTAGTGACCCTGCCTTCGAAGCTAGAGGTCCCGGGTTCGAATCCCTGTCAGGTCTTTTTTTTGTGTAACGAACACGAATATTTGTTCCTGAGTCTTGGATGTTTTCTATGTATATAAGTATATATTTATCTATATAAGTATGTATATCGTCACTCAGTACCCATAGTACAAGCTTTGCTTAGTTTGGGACTAAGTTGATTTGTGTAAGATTGTCCACAAATATTTATATTTATATTTATCATCCTAGCGTTATCCCGGTACAGTTGCATCCTAAAGGATGCCAGGGGTCCGCTATTTAAACGCAAGAGTTGACGTTTTTACGGAAGCGACTGCCATCTGACCTTCCAACCAGACCTTATTGTAATTAGGCTTGTCAAGTGAATTAGAATAAACGAATATCAGCGGAAAATTAGTTTGATGAACGGGGTTAATTTTTACGCGACTAAGTTCAATCTAGTTGTAATACAATATAAGATTTCGAGCTCACATGGTCATTTACATTAGAATTACGATTTGAAACGGGATATCCCACACTTCCCCCACTCCCAGTAGCTCGATTCCACTCACACCTCAGATTCGGTTGAAACCGCTCAACCAATCTCACTGGAGCGCAAACTCTTAGAGTATTCCAGTGTTCCAAACCACACGCGTGGTCGTGCCGGAGGTTTTCCCCTGGATTTTCCCCATGCTACTCTCCAACCGCTCACTCCTATCGCTTTATTGGGCCCGGCCTATAAAGCCACAGTCAGGTTAAAAAAGGGATATTTACCATGTATATTTGTATTTGTGAGTTCCCGATATTTCGGCACTGTTGCAAACGCCATTATCAAGGATTAACTGACGTGCTGCGAGTTTTAGTTGTGGTCTACCCACACACCATAGCGATCTACCCTCTTCCTGGTTCGCTTTTTTCGCACAGTGTCACCGTCACTACCACCGTTCCCCTTATCACTTGAAACTCGATTACGGTCACAACTACACAACACTCGATTATGGTACAAATATATATGTTAAATATCCCATTTCAAATCGTAAAATCGTAATTCTAGTAAAACTACAGATTGTAAATCCTAATCCTAATATATAATATTATAAACGTGAAAGTTTGTGCGGATGGATGTACGTTCCGCTTAATCTCAAAAACTACTGAACGAATCTCCATGAAACTTTCCAGTATTGTAGCTTAGACATCAGAATAGGACATAGGCTACCTTTTATCCGCGGGTAACACCGCAGAGCGCTGCTAGTAATATTATAAACGTGAAAGTTTGTGCGGATGGATGTACGTTCCGCTTAATCTCAAAAACTACTGAACGGATCTCTATAAAACTTTCCAGTATTGTAGCTTAGACATCAGAATAGGACATAGGCTACCTTTTATCCGCGGGTAACACCGCAGGGCGCTGCTAGTGCTACATATACGCTAAAAATAACAGCTTAATGATACATATTGTATTATTCGTTGGTAATTTGAGAAGTCGCTGCAAGACATGCGCAGTGCCCGGTATCGATTTTCATCATTCAAGTGCAATAAATTATGTTGAATGGAATTTCAGTCGATTAAAAAAGTGAATTGAAAATTCCTGTCCATGAAGATGAAGCCATACGCCCTGCCAACTGAGGGCCTACTTCGAACTTCGTATCGTGCCGACCCTTTCACTCTCGTGTTATACACCATATGAGTGAAAGGGACGGCACGATACGAAGTTCGGATTTCGAAGTTCGTAGTAGCCTATCGACTAATTAAATAATAAATGAAATATATATATATATATATATAGACCGGTTTAGCCTAGTGGGTAATGCACCTGCCTGTGAAGCTGAAGGTCCTGGGTTCGAATCCCGGTCAGGACAAATATTTGTGTGATGAGCATGAATATTTGTTTCTGAGTCTTGGATGTTTTCTATGTATTTAAGTATTTATATCTATTAAATATATCGTCGTCTAGTACCCATAACACAAGCCTTCTTGAGCTTACTGTGGGGCTAGTTCGATTTGTGTAAGATTGTCCTCTAATATTTCTTTATTTATTTATATAGGATTCCAATAAAACAAAATGGACAAATAAATCTTAACCTAAATTATTAACAAATATAAATTAACAAACTAAAAACTGACAATTATAAATAGAATACTCCCTCCAACAGCTCCGCCTGCGGTATGGTTCCAATTATGCTTTTTATTGGATCTTACCTGAAACGGAAAATAATTTCTTTAGACAACAGTATGCGCAGAAATAAGCTTAAATCTTCTTTTATTTATGTATGTATGTAAAATTCTTTATTTATACATGAGGAAAATACAACACAAATTACAAGAACAGAGAAACATGTACAATACGTATACAATGTTTTTTTAATAACAACACAATAATATATACATAATAAGTACAGTGGAATCTGGATAAAGCGACAGTCAAGGGACCGGTGATCACCTCCAGGAACACAATACTACATACTTGTATAGTAAATAATGTTATTATGGCTGTGGTCTTCTGCAAGGCGGAGGTACATTTCCAGTTGGGCTGCTCCAAATTCGAGCAAGATGACATATTTCTGTGCCCTACCTCTCTAAAATTTTCTCCATAAAAAAAAACCACAGTTTTTTTTGTTCCTGTTGGGCCTGCTAAGCGGCCAGCGACAGATAAAGTGTGGGACAACCTACCTATGCGGCCAGATGGGCCAGCATAGGGGGACAACCTCCCTATGCGGCCTGATGGACCAGCATAGGGGGACAACCTCCCTATGCGGCCAGATGGGCCAGCATAGGGGGACAACCTCCCTATGCGGCCTGATGGACCAGCATAAAGGGACAACCTCCCTATGCGGCCTGATGGACCAGCATAGGGGGACAACCTCCCTATGCGGCCAGATGGGCCAGCATAGGGGACAATCTCCCTATGCGGCCTGATGGACCAGCATAGGGGGACAATCTCCCTATGCGGCCAGATGGGCCAGCATAGGGGGAAGTGTGGGACAACCTGCCTGTACGGCCTGATGGACCAGCATAGGGGGACAACCTCCCTATGCGGCCTGATGGACCAGCATAGGGGGACAACCTCCCTATGCGGCCAGATGGGCCAGCATAGGGGGACAACCTTCCTATGCGGCCTGATGGACCAGCATAGGGGGACAACCTCCCTATGCGGCCAGATGGGCCAGCATAGGGGGACAACCTCCCTATGCGGCCTGATGGACCAGCATAGGGGGACAATCTCCTTATACGGCCAGATGGGCCAGCATAGGGGGAAGTGTGGGACAACCTGCCTGTACGGCCTGATGGACCAGCATAGGGGGACAACCTCCCTATGCGGCCAGATGGGCCAGCATAGGGGGAAGTGTGGGACAACCTGTCAAATACCCAATTATCTGTGGTCAGAATTCAAAAATGCGACCTCACGGATGAATAGGCCGTAAGCGACGCTAACCTAAAGCGGGTTGGGGACCACTGCCGTGGCAGAAACTGTCATAAATAAATAAATAAATAAATAAATATTAGAGGACAATCTTACACAAATCGAACTAGCCCCACAGTAAGCTCAAGAAGGCTTGTGTTATGGATACTAGACGACGATATATTTAATAGATATAAATACTTAAATACTTAGAAAACATCCAAGAATCAGAAATAAATATTCATGCTCATCACACAAATATTTGCCCCGACCGGGATTCGAACCCAGGACCGTCAGCTTCACAGGCAGGTGCACTACCCACTAGGCTAAACCGGTCGTCTTATCTTTACTATGTCAGGTTTAAACTCATCGCATAGTTACATAAACCGGCCAAGTGCTTGTCGGACTTTGTACATGTAGGGTTCCAAAAAAAACGCAAAAATAAGTTGATTTTTACAGGAAAAATAGTAAAAGTGGGTCAATCAACTTTTTATTTATTTATTTAAACTTTATTGCACAAAATACACAAATTGTACAAATGGCAGGCTTAATGCCAAATGGCATTCTCTACCAGCCAACCATCCTTTCCATCATCCATCCTTTTTCTTGTTATTATTCTGTCCCATCAGAGAGGAGACAACAATAACCGAGTTTCTTACAAAAATGTTTATAATATGTACTTCAAGCATGCTCAAGAGATGACCCATGTCCTAATGGATTGATGCTCATCACTAAAACTCATGTTTGGTAGATTTAAACTCTATAAAATCACAGTTTTAAAGAGTGACTCAGGGGACGTAACCATGGTAACGAGCAACAAAGAATAGTTGATCCACCCAATTGCAGAAAGATTGATTTATTAATACGTCAATATTTTTTGGTAAAATATATGTAATAATAAACAATTATCACCAAATTTCAAATTCATAGGTCAATGGGAAGTCAAGAAATTCTTCGGGATAAAATTTGATGGCAGACGACGGTCAGACGCGTGAGTGACAGCAATAGGGTTCCGTTCGGACCCTTCGGGTATGGAACCCTAAAAAAGAACGACTGTATAAGTGTCTAAAATTCTAGTCACTAACCAAACAAAGGCACATACAAGTATCTAACACAAAGCCAGTACCTATTACAAAACATGTTAAAGCACTTAAACATATCCAGCATTACTTGAACTCTTTCCATATAAGCCATTAATACCAAACACAGGTCTATTTAGCCTGGATATTAACACCAATTTAAGATGACCGAGTTTGTTTCGATTGTAACAGAAGACGAGAGGTCTCCTTAATCTGGTCGGTTTAAAACAGGTTTGTAAACTAACGGAGAAGCATCCCGGATTCTCGCACACAGACGTAACTTTCTCATGCCTACGTCACACAGACACGATCAGCTGTGCGGGAAGTGTGTCAATCAACGGTCCCAACGGTACCGGGCAAAAACCAGACGCTACTCGACGCTAGATGGCGCTGTTATCAATGGAGGCTTACCGTTATAGTTTGGTAACTTTAGTAATATTGCGTATTTGTTTGTTATTATGCTATTACTCGACCTTGTTATACTGTTACATTTATCCTGGTACATTTTAGTGATATTTACTAGTTGAAATCTATGTCAAAATACACAAGTACTTGTTCAATCAAATGTTTTTAAGTAAGGGGAATCTAAGGAAACAGTTACATTCCCAGTCACAATTATGAGTCTTTGACCTCGCTTAATTACTTCTAATTAATATAATTACGTTCTCAAGGTTATTACAGTAAGAAAATCTGAGATTGCGGTACTAATTTAACTCCTATATGTGTCAAACGGGTGCCACTTTTGTTCGGAAGATGGCACTAGCGGTAAATATAGTTTATTACAGTGGTTGTCAAGCTTATTATTATTTATGTTTTGTGAATGGATGGGATTATGGTTTGTTTTCCTTACGTAGCTTAAACTTAAAGTCACACGACATATTTAATAATAGGTACTTTAATGGATAATTTAAGGCAATTTGAATAAGTATAAAGTTTTCGTGTTTGAACAACTTACACACTTGTCACTTGTTTTTGGTAATCTTCACACAGATGTTAATCCTGTGCGAGAGTTGAGATTTTATCATATCGCTAAGAGTTGTCTTGTAGTTCATTTCGTCAACAAAATTGTACACATTCAGTGAAATAACTTTTGGCAGATCTCTGTTTTTTTTTTAAATGTTGCAATGGAGCAGCCGTATTATCATCCTGGGTGAAATAATTCAGTGATCTCAGGGCCAGCTTTTTGTCCTGAGACTGAGACTGGGTATAGGCAAAACAAGGAATGCGGCGAGCGTTCTGTGGTTCTGGGAACGATGCCCCGGGCGACTTTAGCTTGTGTTCACGGCTGACAGTTTTGCTTGTAATAATGTAATTAATTATGATACCATAATGAACTTGTATAATACTGTTTCTTCATAAATAAAAAAAACAAAAGACAAATGAATCGTTGCGAAAAAATGTTACGCCAAACATTAGTTCGGCAAATAATTACCGAAGCCGCAGAAATTTTTTGCCCAAACATTATGTTTCCCAAATAGAAATGTCAGTCCTCTGTTTAGGTACTTTCTCTAAAGGTCAAAAGGTTAACGACCTTAGTCTCAGGTATTAACGTGAATTCGCATAAAGCAATGTTTATTTAAAGCATATTTACCTAAATCCTAGGATATGATTCAACAGAGGTAAAATGAAGATTGTGGTAACTTTTTGCTTAAAAAGAAAGTTTGAGAGAGCCGGTACTTGTTACTAACGCGCCTTCAGTCAATATTTGATAAGGCTTACTGGCAACTTTGATTAAATGAGATGCATATAACAATACTATGCATGTAACAAAACTAGTGAGAATCTGGCACTGGCTTAAATACATTAATTTATTTATTTTTCAGCTATTAGACTTAAACAGCATGAAAGAGGTTGGACTGAAGGATGCGTTACATTAGTAATTAGCCAATTATCAATTACTTTTTGTCCAATAATCAACAATAATACAGAAATATGCAAGTGGCCATTATTTTATTTTCACCAGTATATGTCATTTTTAAAGAAAAAGCGTTGGCGGCTTCAATAAGGGATCATACATTAATCACGTGATATTTTTTTATCGAAGTTTTAGATATATTTTAGTAGAGTTTAGTTTTAATATTTTAGTCAATAATGTTAAATATATTTCATTTTGGCGTCTAAATACTTATTCGTAATTATTAAATACTAGTGATCCGCCCCGGCTTCGCACGGGTGCACTGTTTAATGGATGTTATTACACATATAAACCTTCCTCTTCAATCACTCTATCTATTAAAACAACCGCATCAAAATCCGTTGCGTAGTTTTAAAGATTTAAGCATACATAGGGATATAGGGACAGAGAAAGCGACTTTGTTTTATACTATGTAGTGAAGATATATTTATTTACTTTGCTTCAATTCTTGTTATGTGTATTACTCCGCTTATTTTACTCCTGTGCCACGAATTAATGTTTTTATTTCTTTCTTTCTATTTATTAATAGTATGGCAATTATTTCGAACCGTGAGATTTCCGAGAAAACATATTAGAAGTCATATTTAACTTAGATCTTTCATAACTCTTTGATAACTAATTAAATTAATTGAATCAGAATCAGAATCAGAAAAATGTTTATTGTAGACATAGGTATGCTGATGAATACAGAGATGTTAAAAATACAATTAGTGATCTTCTATGTCTTGCCAATAGGCGTACAAAACATTGGATAAAAATACATAAAAAACAATTCGAAAAATATAATCAATCTAAATTAAATTAAAAATAAAAATTTAAAAAAATTTGCAAGTCATATAATAATTATTAAAGCAATGAAGTCATATTTTATAACCGTCAAAAGTTAAATATTACATAAAATTTTCATTTAAATAATCAGAAATAGTATAATAGCATTTATTAATAAGTAATGTCAGCAATTGCCGAACACGGCATAGGCAACAGTTTCAAATTTGACGGAAGCTTATTATATATCTTGCACCCTAGGTAATAAATACTTTTGCGCATCAGCGCCGTATTTGTTGAATAATATTTACTTATAAATAAAAACGTGCAGAACATGTTTATCAAACAAAACTGAAACCTTAAAAGACACTCACATCCAGTGCCAGACAAGCCCACAATATCCAATTAAACATATCAACTTACAAGCCAAAAATACTATACTGTTGTATAGTTCCCTGCTCATTTAGTTAGGTAGCCATGACTCGGTATTTTAAGACCTTTGACCTTAGACATCTTGATCTGATTTCTCGGCTCAAATATTAAATAAGTACCTAGGTTATATTTTCTTATATAAAAATAAATAAAGATCACACACAACTGAAAACACAAAAGGCTTCCCTTCTGTGCCCTGTTTTGAGGTAGTCTCATTCATATATTTAACACCTATATAGTATGTTGTATTGCGTTCCGTGGATCACGTACGGTGCTGTCTGAAAACCAGCGCTGCAGGTGTCTGACACCTCGGCATAATGCTGAGACAGCAACCGATTCACTGCCGCGAAGACGCACTTTTTAATTATAATATGTGCATGTACTGAGTCTGTTATATTTGTAACGGTGTGTCATTCGATGCAGTGAATAAATGCTTTCTTTCTTTTTTTCTGTGGAATAGTTAACTGACTTTCCACATCAGTTAAAACACTTAATAGGCTAATTTCTGTGTGAATTGACACGCAACTTGACATTTTCTCGTTACTATCTAGTACTGGACTAAAGCAGCGTAAAATGAGGGAGGGGGGATCTAAAAATGGCCCAAAAAACCTCACGTGATTTATATATAAGCCCATATTTATGAAATCAAGCCTTAAAACTAAGCTAAGGAGTCGTCCCTCATCATCGATTTTACAAGGAACCATCCATATAGCTAGCTACAATTATCTCAGAATCTAGGTCAGGGATGCAAGTCCTAGGTATTTAGGTACGCAACGCTATTGATTTTTCTATAACGCGCAGTTGCACGATGCAAGAGTATTTTAGGATGGGTGAACAACCTACTAGATAGATAAACTAGTAATATAAATACAGTGGAATCCGCTTGTAACTGCTCCGCATATATGACATTTTACCGCTTTTAACGACTTCAAATATTATTTTATTAAATAAAGTATATATATCGTACGTGTAGCTCTAATTTTAATACTAATTAGATAAGCGTATCGCCAACAAACTGCCTCGCACTTTGGCGAAACTTTAGTCTAAGTACACATTTTGTATTTTTCTTAGAAATAAATTAAAAAAAAATCTCCTCACGTTAGGTTTCGTACGAAACATTTACAAAGTAAATCAGTCCGTTTTGTGTTGTTCTGTTGTGGGTTGCACCAAACCGTCTGTAACTGTAAGCGGTGTTCGTTAAAATCTGATTGTATGGGAAGTTTGACAAGTTTCTATGGTATGACAGCTGCCGGCGCCATATTTGACGATGACCGGCCTGTGATCGTATGTTGGTGCAACCGACCCTTAATGCGACCTAATATCACAGGTTCCTTGATTGTTGCTTTATTCGGATTCTGCTGTATGTGTTTTCTGTTGTCATTGTCACTGTGGTAGTTTAGGTTGTGTTGAATGTTAAATAATAAATGAAAAATCTGGCATTGTCAATGCTTTTCTATTGAACATGTGGTATCACTTTTTTATTTTTTAAATAGAATTATATTCTGTTTGAGTGGTTGTATGTCACCCACAAGGATTAGGCTGAAAATCAGCGCTGCAGCCGCCAGGCTATGGCATCATGCTGACCTTGATCCTTTTTGCTGGCACACGACTTAGGTATATATTTTTGTTTCTATTTCTGTT
The DNA here is from genome assembly GCA_963556455.1 of Epiblema foenella. Classification (NCBI taxonomy): domain Eukaryota; kingdom Metazoa; phylum Arthropoda; class Insecta; order Lepidoptera; family Tortricidae; genus Epiblema; species Epiblema foenella. The sequence continues at coordinate 8,895,415 of OY747120.1, read as the reverse complement.
TGTTTTTTGTTTTTAATTCTGAATTGTGTGCCAATGAAAATAAACATTTTTCTTTTTTTCTTTAGAGCGGAACATTATCGAGAAGCGGTTATTCAGTGGCACGTTAGACAAGTCAATTTATACATAAAGATAAAATGTACATTAAATACAATACAAATACTCTTCCACACCTCAATAAAAAAATAGAAAGCAGTTCAGAACTGTAACATAGCTAGATATAAGCTAAAGTAGACAACAGGCGGTCTTATCGCTAGAGAGCGATCTCTTCCAGACAACCTTTGGATAGCGGAGAGACATAAATAAAGACAGTGGTGGGACATGGTGCAGAAAAATAAAAATAAAAATAGAAGTAAAAGAAAAACTACATAAATAGTATATAAATAAACACACATACATAACTATACATAAAAATTAAGAAAAAATAAAAAAATTACTACAGACCAGTATCAAAACAAAGTAGGTATTATGTATGAGACAAATAATATTTTTTTAGATTATGTTTCATGGACGCACTAGACAAAAGACAATATTAACAAGATTAATTACAATTTTTAAAATAATATGATATTAAACTGGAAATAGAAGTATTTAGTGGAAAAACACATGTTACGTTAAAGATACAAGACTTTGGGTCCAGACTCCAGAGCTAGTATTCCCAGAACATTGAACTAGTAGACAATATATAGATTAACTTACTAGTTGTTGTTATAGAAACTGAGAGCGTATCGTTATGTATTCATCTTTACGTCTCGTAATATTATGCAAACAAACGTGACGTCAAAGATTGAAGAAAACTTTATTAGAAATGGTATATTTCAGTGAAAAAAAAATTGGACAATCTAACACAAATCAACCTAGTCCCAAACTAAGCAAAGCTTGTATAGGTACCAAGTGACGATATACATACTTATATAGATAAGTAGATACTTAAATACATAGAAAACATCCAAGACTCAGGAAGAAATATTCGTGTAACTAAATAACAAACAACAACACAACAATTAACAACAACAACTAACAACTTCTGTATAACTTAGTTGATTTCAATTTGTGAGCATCTTTAAGTATTTTAAGAGATGATTATTGTGTAATACTAAAGAAAAGTGTGAGTCTTCAAGTGTTTGTGTTGTGTTTTCCATGATAGGACACGCTAGAATGAAGGGAGTATAGTATGTAACTCATCATCATCATCATCATCATCAGCCTGTGTCAGTCCACTGCTGGACATAGGCCTCTCCCATGGCACGCCACTGAGCTCGGTCTTCAGCTCTTCTCCTCCAATCCCTGCCCACTGCCTTACGAATATCATCGCCCCACCTAGTTACAGGGCGTCCTACACTACGTTTGCCGACACGCGGTCTCCACTCAAGAATCAGTCTGCCCCAACGGCCATCGGTTCTGCGACATATGTGACCAGTATGTAACTATTTTCATTAAAAAAAAATCGAGAAATAGATCAATATCCTCCAAGCGTTATCCCATAACAGTTTCATCCTGAAGGATACCCGGGTTCCGCTTCCTAACCTTGATTTGAAGTAGGCAATAGTTTTTCTGTTTTTAAAGTTTTTGATACTGAGAATCGTTATTAATGCAAACGCCAGTCATCAATGTGATACAAGAAAAAAACTTCTAAAGGTTTTATTCCAGTTCGTCACGGTTTTTTCGTATAAGTTATTTTTATATGAAATTAACGTGACGCGCTGAACGTACTAAATGAATAACAATAAAATCAACGATTCTGAATAAAAACCCATAAAAAAGTAATTCTGGAATAAAGATCATTGAATGTAATTTTTTTTAACACTCATTTTATAAAACAAATTAGGGATTTTGACACTAACGTACGAGCGGTAAAAATGAATATTGCGTGCGTACAATTCAAATTGGCTTGAAAATGCAGCGACCTTGGACTGATATAGGTCACAACACAATACTTGGTGCAAATGTAATGATAGTGATATTTGCTCGTTTTATTACGGACATGTGATTAAGATAATCATGTGTGCGTTTGATTTTGGTATAGATCAGGGTTCGAAAGAATAATTATCAATGATAATTATCGTGATTTTTATGCTATGATAATTATCGATTTGATAATAACCTAAAATTGTAAATTCGGCATGAGAAAGAAATACATGCGTGAATTCGAACGTTAATAATTGCGCTCTGTATATGTGTTTAATGATGTTGTAATGATTAATTGATTATATTTTAATGGTTATAAAAAACTAGTAAAATATTGTATAGCAACTATTTATTTCGCAGCCTAAAACACATTAATCTTTTATATATTAGTACAGAGTACAGTCTTGATTGGTAAAAATACATTTTACAGGTCATAGAATAGTAATAAAATAACGTATACTCCCTACCCATAAGAGGGATAATTAATTATCCGGTAATTATCGGATAATAATCACGATAATTATCAAAGACCATAATTATCTTGATAATTTCTTTAACCTTGGTATAGATAAAAAATCCTACATTTTCTATACCACTAAGTTACAAATGCTTTTACACACTTTTTACTTGGTTTCCACTATGTGACGCTCCATAAATAATGTACAGAAAAACATCACATAGACGGAGTAAAAAGAAAGAATAAATTAAGGGACACTTTATCTTCATCAGAATCAAAAGTACTGATTATTCAGAGTAAGAAATAATTAAAATTTCCAAATTAGAATTCAGTTACATATTTGGACTTATCAAGAAATAATGGAAGGTTTTTTGGCCCACTTTTAGAAAAGCTACTGATAAGTATCAAATCATATTTCATATATATAAATATATATATCACAACACGTCCCGTTAAATCAATATTAACTCAGCTTCATAATAGTAGATTGTATGACAAGGGTCTGAAATAAGCCATATTACCACGAGATAGTTATTTTACCGAAGAAAGTGAGTGAAAATTATTCGAGTGGTAATATGGCTTTTGGACCAGAGTTATACACTATACTTTTCACTTCGATTGCGAGAAAATAAATAAACAAAGATTATCCACCCACAATTAATAACAAAATACAATGACAATATGGCGGAATCCTTTTTTAAACTGTTTTGATTCACATACATAGTAGTTGAAATAGGGACGAAAAAATACCTAATGTTTTTAATAGTGAAATTAGTGGAACAAAGTATGTACCAAAAAAAACCCAACGTTCCGATTGGCTGTTGATGCGTTTTCAGATTGGTGGATTTAATATGGTGAAGTATTTTGATTGGTCAAATTAGAATGCATTGTAAATCATAAATATGCATTCATATTTTCCTTATAAATGTACTACTTTACCCCCGCTTGATAAGCCTAATATACACACTTTTCGAGCATGAGAAGTGAAAATATAAATAAGTATGTTTAGTGTAATGTGGTTTGTTTGTACTTGATAACAGGCCCTTGACCCAAGAACCCTAGCTGTAAGTAACAACATCTCATCGGATTATCTCACAGCTGGACTGATGATTTATTAGACATCTGGTTGGACATAAGTTTAATTTGGGGTCATTATTCTATTTAAATCCCTTTGTCTAAAAAAAATTATATACGTATATAAAACTGAAGTACCTGGGAGATTCGCTTTGTTCGGCGTATTTGCGATTTTCCGGGAAAAATGAGTTTTCCTGGGAATGCTAGATTAATGCGGGAGATTTCTTCGAAATAGAGGAAGCCGTTTCCGAGATCCCCGAAATAAATAAACATCAATACCGGGTAGATGCTTGTTTAAAGCTATTACTGATTGAGATTCCATCTTCGTGGAACAAAAGAAGAGGTGTTTAAGTTTAAAGAAAGAAAGAAAATACATTTATTTAGCGCATAAGTACATACATTAAAACAGATACATAGAGGTGCAACGCTAAAAAGGACCCCACTCAGCATAAGTTTAAAGTTTTAAACTGGTCATTACGTTTATTATTTTTTCCGAATTCAAATGTTATCTTTTTGTCAGTAAAAGGTCTTCAGTCATCCTTTAAATACCACAGGATCGATAGAAATCTACAGAAACAGATAAACTCCTCAAATTTTGTGAACTTTATTGAGCAAACAAAAGAATACCATGATGAATTGAAGAGCTTCTTTTGTTATCCTGAATCTCAATATTAAGTTTCACATGCGCAGAAAGGTTTTTCTTTTAAATAATAATAATAACTTTATTTCAGATTTTTTTTACATCCATATATTGTTAGTGCGACTTAAACGGTATATTAGTAAAGTAACTAATCTAAACACTTACTTAAATCTATATTCAGCGACGGCCTTGATTTGCCCTGTCCAGTGCATAAACATTGGGCAATCATACCTGTCCGCAATGACACAGTATGCTGTTTGTTCTTTTGTGTTGTTTATTGTTTTTGTTGTATATTTATCCAATGACCCTATACGTCTGTTTATACGCTCACCTGATGCCGTAGTAGTCGCGACCGTAGCCGCTGTGCTTGCCGCTGTCTCGCTAGTAGTCGCCGCGTTAGCCATCTCCACAATCCTGTCAACTGCTATACGGTTCCCGGGGAGTATTCCCGACGACTCCGCTGGCTCTTGGGTCGTCTCGTCTTCGGCTATAGGACTTGGGACGGTCTGGCTCAAGTCATTAGCGACGATGACGTTGACGGTGGTCAAGGATTCCAGCTCGCTGGTCTCGCCTACGTGGTGTTGGGAGTTATCGATGTAGACAGCTGCAGACCGCGCACCGAGGGTCTCCATAACACTCTCTGCGAGGGAACGGGTGGACATCTCATCCATATCGATGTCCTGCTTGATGTCTATTATGATCTGATGTCTCTTCGTCCCACTCCCACTAGGACTCTGTACTTGGTGGACGCTCACTTGCGCTTCGGTCCCCGGCTGCGACATATGATGCTGTATCACTTGGGACAGCTGCCCTTCGAGTATGTCGCGCCCCGCCATTTCCAGCCTTAACTCTCTACACTAGAAGCTCGAAAAAAAGTCAGACTTAATTATTCAGTCGAAGTAAAACTAATGAACACTGTTGTTGAACACATTGTAGCTACTGCATTGCGTCGGGGAGTTGTGCGTGGAGCTTTTGGCAGTGTTTAGGAGAGGCACTGTTGTGGCTACATCGTGTGGCACCGTAGCACGGTGTCCTAGTTGCGCGACCCGCCGCGGCCTACGAAAGCGTAGTCGCGCAGCCGTAGGCCGGAGGGAGCTTCCGATACACGATCCCCGGATATTTCCGAAGATATTATGTCTGTTTTGTATAAAAGTATTATATAGGACTATCTATATCTATCTTGACGACCGGTTTAGCCTAGTGGGTAGTGCACCTGCCTGTGAAGCTGACGGTCCTGGGTTCGAATCCCGGTCAGGGCAAATATTTGTGTAATGAGCATGAATATTTGTTTCTGAGTCTTGGATGTTTTCTATGTATTTAAGTATTTATATCTATTAAATATATCGTCGTCTAGTACCCATAACACAAGCCTTCTTCAGCTTACTGTGGGGCTAGTTCGATTTGTGTAAGATTGTCCTCTAATATGTATTTATTATTATCATATGTCTGTTTTGTATAAAAGTATTATATAGGACTATCTAACAGACAGAAATGCATGGCTCAAACCAAATACCTGAATAGCGTTAAGGTTCATTGTATTTAGTTGATACAGTTCTTGCAGGAAAGCATATCAAACCATTATGGGGATGGAAAATTGGCATAGCCGCCCAACGGGGGAACGCAGCCAGCCTTATGGGTAGTATTATAAAAATAAGAGTTAGTTCGTTGATATGCTTGTCTATTTTTAATAAATGGATACGATTGACTAAATATTCTTTTGTGATGTATAGTTTTCCTCATAGAAGTGAAAATAAGAGTGTATTATATATTACACGGTAGCTAATTTTTTTCTAACTCGGGCGTGGTGGTTTGAGTCCCTCACTATGCTTAGGATTCCACGTTAGAATCTCTTTTATAAAATATATGCAAGATAGAGCCGGCTTCTCTAAACATTCACTCACTGCAAAACACCAAAAAATGTATGGAAAAACCTAAGAGCCCGCACTAAACATATTTATACCTAATAATTCTGATATCAGGTAAGCAATAACTGGCCACTTCACAAAAATATGCACAAAGCAGAATATTGATTGTTATTTCCGCAAGTAAATTGAAACAAGTAGATTCATAATTACATTTTAAAGGCATCTGCACTGCACATAATATTGGTGGAAAATCACGGCCGTCTTAGGGCGGAACGCCGAAGGTGATCCTGTGGCTTCTCACTTTACAAGGCAGAGTCGGCACTTACTGGGGTTTTAGGCGGTAGTCCAAGATTTGTTGGTCCCCCTAACCGGGCGGGATGCGTAAATGCATTTCTCCAACGTTCAAAAAAACCCACCCTGGGTTGCACCGATTACAGAGATCAATCTTAAATATGGCGCCGGCAACTGTCCCATAGAAAGTTGTCAAACTTTATATACAATCAGATTTTAATGAACACTTTTTACGATTACAGATGTTTTCCACGATTACAGCTAGCTCGATTCCACTCACACCTCAGATGCGGTTGAAACCGCTCAACCAATCTCACAGGAGTGAAATCAGTGTCCAAAACCACCCGCCTGGGCGTCTCGGAGGTTTCCCCTGGTTTTCCCCAGGCTACTCTCCAACCGCGCACTCCTATCGCTTTATAGGGCCCGGCCTATAAAGCCACAATCAAGTTAAATAAACAGTAGTTCTTCCTGTGGTCATTAGTTAGTGGCTTATGTGCATGTTATGTTTTATCACATTGATTTATAGAAACGGAGACACTGTTTATGAGGGTTACTAGTCCGGTTCAAAATTAAGCTTTGTAGCGCTTTTGATGTGGATATGTTCACAGGAAATACGCAAATAAAAACGCAACCCACCCTTACGATCAGATCAATCCTCAGACGTATCTCCACACTCCAACGTCGTGCTCACTCGGCTTTCCCACCGACACGTGCGCACGCCTGCGCGTTACCCACCCTCGCTGCTCCCTCTCTGCGCGGTACACGCATCCCTCTCGCACGTCTTCGATCCAACGGGAATGACGAAAAGTATATAATCGAATTTTATGTGGGCCCACCGATTGCGTAGCGTTCGCAGAAAAAGTAGGCAGTGGCCTTGACGATGTAAACAAAGGAATAAGGCTTCGTTTATTGGAGAATTCTAGGGAATACATGGGTGAATCAACTTTTTAGTGCCACTCGTTGCCGTGGTTCTCGTTGCCTGGTTGTTTCTAGTTGTCCAGGGGACAAAATTCAAATACAATCGTGATTTTATGCTATTTAAGTTTATCAAACATACGTATTTGTGGTACTTGTAAGCTATTTACATAGTGGTCCATCTACTAAGCATGTTAGAACTTAATACAACATTTGTTAGAACAAACTGCGCCACTAGTGTCCATTGGACAACGGATCAAGATAACAACACAAAAAAAGTTGATCCAACCACATATAAAAAAAATGGTATTTTATTCTCTCTTCTCATTACATTAATGACATGAATGATGAGAACATAATAATTCTTGGAAAAAATGAACGGGTGTAAAACCATCAGAGCAGCACACCTTATTTTGCATTTAGAGAGTATGTGGGAAGTTTGTACAATTTAATTTAACAGAAAATCTATTATTTTTTAGTCAACCCGTTTGACCACGACCTGTAACTCGAAACGTCGCGATGTATTTAATACATAAGTAAGATACGCGAGTAAATCTGTGTAATACGTTTTATTAAGAAAAAAGTAACATAGGAATGTATGCCTCGTCTATATTTCCTATTACAGTACATTACAATTTAATTTGATAAATGTGTTTTATTATACATACAATAAATATTACTATTATAAACCTAACTTTAAACTAAAACTAAGCTAAGATTAAATTTCATTTGCGTGGTAGGCGGCTAGAAATTATATTTGAAAAGTTTTAGGTTTTTTTTGATATCTAGTAAAAATTTGTTTACGTTAGTTTGTTTTTTATTTTATATTTGATATTTCAAATATTTGATAAATTTGATCAAAGGAGACAGTTTTACTTAAATTTTGTAACAACTTTTCTGCTAACACTACGAAGGCTTCAGCGTTGCGTAATGTGACTGAAAACAACGCAGCCGGCGTAAACACATCAGGTGATTATGCGACGCTATTAATAGATTTTGATTTCAGCGCCACCCAGCGCTCAAAAGCGACACTATTAGGCTACTTCGTTGGGGGGCGGTTGTAACGCGTATGTTTGTGGTTTTTTTTTCTGCCGAGAACTTACAGACGTCATACAGATTTCCTCACTGTCAGTTTTCTACAGTTGTTACATGCGCAGTAGTGATATATTGCACGGAGGCAGGGCAGTATGGATTCAATACATTCGTACCTTCCTCATTCAAATGTAGGGACGCAAAAATCAATCTGTCCCAACAAACTCGACTTGCTAACATCTTACCTAGTGTTCCGGGAAAGGTATTAGGTACATCATAGAAATCTTCAAGTCGTGAAAAAACAGGTATCTTTTAGGAAAACCTGGCCTAAATGAAACACCTTAGATCTCACAATGGCTTATACTATCAGGCCATTTGCCTGTCAAATACTAGCGAATCTTAAATTAAAAATAGTTGACTACGAAAATGAACCTTACGGATATTAAGTACCTAAATACCAACGAGTATGCTCAGTTGTATGTATTGTTAAGCGTCATTGAAATGATATAAAAATATAATATTAGATTTAAGTAAACGGGTATTTAATTTTTTTTAAATTTACTTTATATGTGTGATAATGATGATGTAAGTATTTAATTTCATTTAGTTTATATATTTTTATTTTGGATTTATTTTGCTAGTTTTTAAGAGATATGGGATTCTTTATGCCTGCAGTAAAACATTATTATTATACAATAAAATACAAATATTATTTATTGTTCACGACAAAATACATTGAAAACAAGATTAAAATTAAACATGTTGATGGTAAACATCAGGCGGTCTTAATAAATAATAAATAAATATACTCTTATATCTGATTATTTAGTTACAAATTTAATTACAAATAAACAAAGAAATTAAAATAAAACTAAAACTAACCTAAAACGAACCTAAATATACTTATCAATAAATAAATATTAGAGGACAATCTTACACAAATCGAACTAGCCCCACAGTAAGCTCAAGAAGGCTTGTGTTATGCTGGTGCTTGGTGTGGCTGGTCTTATCGTAAAAATGAGTGTATCTCGCCATCAACGTCACAGTTTGGCGAGTTTAATGTTTTTTTCAATTAAATGTAAATTGTGTGTTATTTCAATTATATCACTTTATTTAAATCCGTCGACGGTATTATATTTTTATTAGAACACTAGCGACCCGCCCCGGCTTCACACGGGCGCAATGCTGATGCATGTATTATACCTACATATAAACCTTCCCCTTGAGTCACTCTATCTATTAAAAGAAACCGCATCAAAATCCGTTGCGTAGTTTTAAAGATTTAAGCATACATAGGGATATAGGGACATAGGAATATAGGGATAGGGATATAGGGATATAGGGGAATATTTGTTTCTGAGTCTTGGATGTTTTCTATGTATTTAAGTATTTATATCTATTAAATATATCGTCGTCTAGTACCCATAACACAAGCCTTCTTGAGCTTACTGTGGGGCTAGTTTGATTTGTGTTAGATTGTCCCCTAATATTTATTTATTTATTTATTTTATTTTTATTTAATATTTATTTATTTATTTATAGGGACAGAGAAAGCGACTTTGTTTTATACTATGTAGTGATAATTAAGTATAATAGTACTGCATATGTCTAGCTGTTAACATAGTTAATCCTCAATTCAATAAAAGCTCGGTAAACCGCTTGTGTCGCTAATATCAGACAGGTAGTAAGCTTGTATAAAAAAAATAGGTTTACGATACGCGAGAGGGCGCACCTTCACGTATTGACCGATGCCTATACACCGCTATACCCCGTAGAGGTATACGACCCGTTACGTCATACGTACCCTCTATATAGGTTAGTTTGTCTGCCGCATTGACCCAAGGACGCGCTGTCTGTAGTACGTATGTTCGAGCCCTTTGTCTGTAGCCGATTTTTTTTCACAGATTGACAAAGGCAGCAAAGGGTATTTATTTATTTATTTTGTTGTATTACCTATTTAAATTTGAACTTGTCGGTTTGTAGCAGCACTAATTCGTTTGTACAACACTAGCCGCATAGACAAGATATCGCTACTGTCAATTTTATAAAAAACGTCTTCTGTGGAAATCTCTCAAATAAATTGCGCGTTCTAAAACGGAAAACCATTTTAATTTCATTTAATATATCATATTTAATCTTTATTGCACAAAAGAAACCTTGTACGAAAGGCGAACTTAATGCCGTATGGCATTCTCTACCAGTCAACCTTAAGGCGAAGCAGAAAAAATTGTTGGTATGTATGTTCTTAAGGCATATCATATTGTGCTTTATGTATGTAAGGAATGGTTTATTTTCATTTAAACACTTAAACTAGAATGTAAATAATAAACATTAACAAAGGAATTATAAACGTAACTATATTGTATGTTAATTTTCTAGTTTTTTTTACGCGATCCTATGGTTATTTTTGTTATTTTTTTTTTAAAGGCTGACTGGAAAAGATCGTTCTTTATCGATAAAAGAAGATAGAAATAATAAAATGCCTATGATTAGATTCATGAAAAACCCAAAGTTTCCAAATTCTCAGAAACAAAGGTACTTTATAGAGATGCATTGAAGTTAGAAATAATTGAAACGAATAGGCACAAGGCGTTTATTACCCTAAAACGACTAAATTTTGTCTGCCTACCCCTTTTGTTGCTCGTAGGCGTTAGTATGTTCATCTGAATGTTAAAGTGATACGTTTGCATGTCCTTTTAAGGCGCGCCTTTCACTTACTAACGGTAAGTACGAAATGTATGACAAACACGTACCGAGTTGCAAAACATCAGCTTTTACAACAAGAATTGTAATGAGAATATTTATTAAAACATTATCAGTTACTAAATTACCAAATATATTGAATTAAAACGAAAACTTTTACCTTTCAAATAAGTTCACTGACCCCGACATCTGTTATCGAGTAGCGGCGACTCGAAAGTAAAAATGTAATATTCACAATGTAAATACGACTTGTGTCAGACAGAACCCGTGTAAAAGAGATTTCCGGTTACGTAGAGTTAGTTGTATATGTCGAGGTCAAGTTACGCTAGTTTAAGAGTTGAAGTAATACTAGACAGGTTGAGTAACGTTTGTATCACGAAACTGCAGTCACGTGCGCCAGCTAACGGGGAATAGCCGAACTAAGTTCGTTGAACCCCGAATTGTCCGTTATGCAACTCTTACTGTTACGCCGGTTCGTGGCGCGAATTTTAAAATTCGAACAGTTTTTTGTTTCTGCGTTGAATTAAGTTAGCCAAGGTCGTTGCCAGATATGGTTAAGTTAAAAACCGTATACAAAAAAGTACTGTTTTTTTTCTTGAACTAAGTCCGAGGTTATCTGTGATTTAGATTTTCAGGTTGTGTTTTGGTTTTTGAATAATGAATACTATTTCCGGGTTACAAGTTTTTTAAAGTTTGTAAATTTAGGTTTTGAGGAATCTTGGCAATCTATTTATTACATGGCAAAATAGCCTGTACAGACCGCTGCGAAAATACACAAGTAATGTGCTCAAAACTAGATTTATCTATAACACTATTATACTGTTTAAATATGAATCTACTTAATTGTTCCTTATTGGGCTGGACTGATGTTGCATTGAGGTTTATTTTAACATCTTACATCTCACTTACACGTTTGTGACACGGTTTTTCTTTTTGAAATATCACACTAACTTATTTTTGCTATATTTCTCATGGGCAAACGTCCATTTTTGATCTTAACGTATTAAAAATATATGTTTTGTTTATTTATACATATATTTTATACAACGCCGGTGATAAACAAGCTTACGGTCCACCTGATAAGCGGCCACCGCAGCCTATAGACGCCCGCAACTCGAAAGCGGTCACATACGCGTTGCCGACCCTTTATAAAATTTGAGGATGCACTGTGTTGACAACAGAAGGGACAAATTTAGGTCCCTCGCTCTCAACACAGTGCATCCTCGGGAGCCCTGGCAACCTTGCTCACCTCCAGGAACAACACTACATACACACACTCACACACACACTACATATACTACATTTATACTCTCTAACAATGATTTTTACTCTTCTCAGCTACCGTTGTCACTAAATTGTGATTTGGGATAAGTAGTCGCACTTCACTGTAACAGACAAATGAAAACTAATCTAATTATTAGGTTATTTATAACTTTAAGTCCTATGTACCTATGTTTATTTTGTTTAAGATATTAAATATAATTGTTTACTAACACAATCATAATATGGTTAAATTAGATATTTTATGCCTTATTCAGGCGCGGATCCAGGATTTTGTTCAGGGAGGGGCACTTTCGAACTTTCCGTAAATAAAACTGACTTTTGATAACTGTTTTTATTGTCAGAACATATTTCCTACGCCAGGACAATTCCCTCCCCTGACACAGGCTTCAGGGGGGGCAATTGCCCCTGTTGCCCCCCCCCTGTATCCGCGCCTAGCTTTATTTAAATGTATAGTAAGTTAATCTAACATCGCACTTAAAATATTTCATATCCAAATTCCAAAGTGAATGCAAATCAAAAGTATATTACTTTCCCACATACAAGCCAAATATTACTACAAAATATAACGGCGCACACCGTCGGGTGAACGAACTCTTTCGGCTTTTAATAATATAACTGGTTAAAATAACTGGTTGTCAATAACTGGTTATGGATTTTGAAATTGGCTAATCTGTGGTCGTGGTTCTATGAATGGACGGTTAAGGTTTTTAATTTTAAATATGGAATGTGACATTTTGACTTTAAAGGCGTGAAGCTACTTTAATTTACCTAAAAGGTAAAGTGGCCTTTTTTAATAGTTTAAGTAGGTACCTAAAAGGTAAAGTGAGACAAGGTGCCTTAAAAATGTAAAATTGCACCTCAAACTCAAATTCAAACATTTATTCTGCAAATAGGCCACAAGGGCACTTTTACGTGTCAAAATATTAATTTACAATTAAAGAAAGTCTGAATAAAAGAATATATTTTTAATGTCAAATATTAATTTACAGTATAAGAAAGCATAATAATTTCGAGATTACAAATATAGGAAAACTAATGTCATACAGTGATAATAAGCTTGCAAAGTTATCTGTTACAAATATTACGACATCAGTAGAAATGTATAAGATCTCAGAGACACTACTCCGAATTTCGTGTCGTGCCGTCCCTCTTACTCATATAGTAAATAACACGAGAGTGAAAGGGACGGCAGATACGAAGTTCGTATTTCGAAGTTCGGAGTACAGCCTCAGTCTGATTAAGCAAAGAATATAATGGATAATGCAATGCATTCTAAAAGATTCCCGGCATTTTGCGTAGCAAGATTTGGCTTTTTTTTTGAACCTGACTGTGGCTTTATAGGCCGGGCCCAATAAAGCGATAGGAGTGCGCGGTTGGAGAGTAGCCTAGGGAAAATCCAGGGGAAAACCTCCGGCACGACCACGCGTGTGGTTTGGAACACTGGAATACTCTAAGAGTTTGCGCTCCAGTGAGATTGGTTGAGCGGTTTCAACCGAATCTGAGGTGTGAGTGGAATCGAGCTACTGGGAGATTTGTCGCTGGTTCACTAAACCTAGCCTAGCTGAGAAGAGTCCAGCAAGAAATTCAGCTAGGCCCGACCTGGGTCGGACTGACTCTACCCGGTGTGCGGCGGTACCGGGACGAATAGGGACTACTATATGTGGCAGTGTTGTCGCGATCGCGCGGTAGACGTCCCCGCCGGCGGGAATGCCTAAGTGTACGCGTCGTGTCAAAGTTGGACGCCGTAAGCGCAGCGTCCATCTTTCGATGGACGCTGTGATTACGTCGTCCGGGTCCGTAAGTGTGTGCCTAGGACGCCGGGCCGTGCGGCCCGTAATCAGTGATCGCCGAATTACGACAGAGGGGGGTTGGGATGGGAACGTAGTCGACAGTCTTCCTAACTAACGGATCCCTATGATGGGAAGCGTTGTCAAAATAACGTCTGGCAGTCTGCATAAAGAAATCATACATGGTGCTAATCCCCATGTTGTGGTGCAGACTGAGGTTCGACTGGTACCACGGAGCACCAGTCGCCCTACGGAGAAAACGATTCTGAATGACCTGAAGCGGCTTGAGCGATGTCATAGGCACGTGAGCAAAAGCTACACTTGCATAAGACATGATTGGACGAACACAAGTTTTGTAGAGTGTCAGCTTATTTTTAAGTGACATTTTACTAAACTTGTTAATCATCGGCCCAAGCCTTTCTAGCACGAACAACGCACGGTGGCGTACCCTACTGATGTGGCTACGGAAAGTCAGTTTTCTGTCGAGGTTCACTCCAAGATTATACTTCGTTGGCCCAGGGGATGGGCCGGTCAAACATCTGGATCGGAGCCACACGCCTTTCCGTGCTAACGCTATAGATTTGGTGTAGCCGCTAGTTTAGGCCAGGAATCGGATACCGGTATTTTCTCCATAGAAAAATACCGGTATTATTACGGTCACCGGTTCATTATTTCGTTTTTAATGGGACAATCTAATAATACGACGTTGTTACCTAAATACGTGATTCAGCCCTAAGTAAAGAGCAAAAAATAATCCAAAATATTGGGCTAATTCAGGGTTTTTTGAAAATACCGGTATCGGTCCCTGGTTTAGGCAGCAACTGCCATCTGACCTTCCAACAAGACGACACTAGATCATATTGGAATGGAATTAGGCTTGTCAAATGGGCAACTTCATTGTTAGAAGTTCTCAAGCCGCCCGAAGGCCTCTAATTTGGTTTCACAACTGTTGTGGACAAAAGCTAGTAAACAAATCGACGGTTGACAATCAAAACTCACTAAGTAACAAATACCTACCTAAAATTGAGCTCGTATCTCAGCATCGTTTCAGTACTGAGATACGAGGTTTCTAAGAGTACCTAGTGACAGATTTGATTGAGGGGTGAATCAATTTTTTCTTGTTGTTATTCTGTCCCGTCAGTGTAGGGACAACAGTAACCGAGTTTCTTAGAAAAATGTTTATAATATGGACTCCAAGTAGGCTCAAGAGATGACCCATGTCCAAATGGATTTACGCTCACCGCTAAAACTCATGTGTGGTAGATTTAAACCTTATAAAATCACAGTTTTAAAGAGTGACTCTGGAGACGTAACCATGGTAACGGGCAACAAAGAATAGTTGAGCCATCCATAGAGTTTTGATTGTCACCCGACGAAATATAGAAGACAATTTGCAGTGGCTACTTATCAGATTCGGTTGCGTGTTAAAACACGCGTTTTGTATGCAGCAAAAGTATTTAAGGTTCGTTGAACTTTGTCCAAAATGCATCGGTCAGATTTGACGATATAGTCTAGACGCGTTTTGGTGTGTTCTTTTTTTAAACATTATTGTGAATTGTAGTGTAATAAAGATAAATGAAGTAAATATTCTGTTTTATTTTTATACTTGGAACCCCGGCTCGTTTTAACATTGGGTATTTCAAAACTTATATACTTACGATATTATTATGTCTTTAGACACGTAACAGTGGCTTTTCGATGTTGGAAAACGTCTTTAGGAAACCGATCTAATCCCAATAAGGTCTAGATTTCCCTTTGGGTTGGAATTAAGTATTATTGTTGTAATTATTAGTAGATTTTGACGACCGGTTTAGCCTAGTGGGTAGTGCACCTGCCTGTGAAGCTGACGGTCCTTGGTTCGAATCCCGGTCAGGGCAAATATTTGTATGATGAGCATGAATATTTGTTTCTGAGTCTTGGATGTTTTCTATCTATTAAGTATTTATATCTATTAAATATATCGTCGTCTAGTACCCATAACACAAGCCTTCTTGAGCTTACTGTGGGACTAGTTCGATTTGTGTAAGATTGTCCTCTAATATTTATATTTATTTATTTATTTATTATTTCATATGTTAATACATACAGTAGGTGGTGCAGAGTTAATACTCTGCACCACCTACTATTGTCTGGAAGAAATCGCTCTTTACAATACAATACAAATATTCTTTATTGCACACCTTACATAATAAAATAGCACATAAAAAACAAAAAACATAGCTCTTTAGCGATAATACCGCCTGTGTTTGCCTCTGCTCATTGTGATTTTGTACTGTATTGTGTCATTTAATTGGGGTGTGCAATAAAGAGTATTTGTATTGTATTGTATTGATTATGATATTTATGATTTGATTTTATTTTTAGACTGACGCTCAGAGACCTTATACATGTCTGAGGATATTTATTTAATAGATTTTATTATTTTTTATGATTAGTGTACCTACTTTATTACATTTTATCTTGACGCTTAAAGACCTTATACATCTCTAACAAATCTCGATTGTTATTAGTTTCTTAGTCTTTTGACATGTAACACTACATTTAATTAATGATACTTTGATTATTGTATTATTTTTATTTGATGTACCTAGCTAGATAGATTTTGACTTGTAAAAGTGCCCTTGAGGCCTATTTGCAGAATAAATGTTTTGATTTTGATTTTGATTTATGATTGTGAGCAGTGGCATACAGCATACTGCCTGAGCCTCACAAAAAGCGCGGGAACGCGCCTAGCGCCATCTTGCTCGGATCGCGACCACGTAACGGCGCGCGTATGTGGGTGAGTCCGTTAGCTACGTCACAGCAGGGATGGGACACGGTCGATATTAGTTTTTCACTATCGAAATGTGACGACCGGTTTAGCCTAGTGGGTAGTGCACCTGCCTGTGAAGCTGACGGTCCTGGTTCGAATCCCGGTCAGGGCAAATATTTGTGTGATGAGCATAAATATTTGTTTCTTAGTCTTGAATGTTTTCTATGTATTTAAGTATTTGTATCTATTAAATATATCGTCGTCTAGTACCCATAACACAAGCCTTCTTGAGCTTACTGTGGGGCTAGTTCGATTTGTGTAAGATTGTCCTCTAATATTTATTTATTTATTTATTATTACTATCGTTTGCATGCAGACCTGCCCCATTAAGTTTTTTGTGAAATGAAAAGACTTTAGTAATGTATACTATACTGGTCAATGCCACACCGGCTATTATAAATGAAATGAAATGATTTATTCTCCAAGTGGGCCCCTCGGGCGCTTTTGAATGTCATACAATAGTACATACACAATATACAAATATTTAAAAACTCCTTCCATTTTACTAGAGATGTAAAAGGTCTCCTGTTATCTAAAAATGTTAAATATGATAAAAATATACCTATCGCACATCGCACACTACAATAACTCCCTTATTATTTCTATTCCTTATTGTATTTTTAATAATGAATGTATATTTTATTTTATCATTCAAGGTCACATGTCAATAAAATCTAAATACTAAAAAAAAACACTGACATCATTTATTGTATTTACCTATTTATCTATATAAGTACATAATTTATCGTTCTGTGGCATGTTAAAAAAGTGTTAAGCCATTCCCGTGGAGAAATCAAAAATCTTAAGGCACAGTTTTATTTGTAAGGAAATTAAAAAATATGCTCACTAATGGCATGTTATAATATACATGAATTTCTGCAAATAAATCATTGACTGTACATATGCATACTTACTAACCAGTTTTAAAAACTTGTGTGTCTGTTTAATTATTGTATGACTTGTAAATGTTCTTAATTTTGCCAATAAATAATCTGAATCTGAATTTGACGACCGCTTTAGCCTAGTTGGTAGTGACCCTGCCTTCGAAGCTGGAGGTTCCGGGTTAGAATCCCGGTCAGGGCATGTATTTTTATGATCAACACGAATATTTGTTCTTAAGTCTTGGATGTTTTCTATGTATTTAAATATCTATTTATCTATATAAGTATGTATATCGTCGCTTGGTACCCATAGCACAAGCTTTGCTTAGTTTGGGACTAGGTTGATCTGTATAAGATTGTCCATAAATATTTATTTTTATTTTATTTTATTTTTATTAATACTTTCAATTTTAATTTTTTGGATTAATCCATTTTGCTATCATTACATGTTTTTACTTTATGTTCATACTACTAGATGTAAAGAATCTTATAAAAGGTCGGCAACGCGCACGTGGCTCCTTTGGAGTTGCGGGCGTCTATAGGCTGCGGTGGCCGCTTACCATCAGGTGGACCGTACGCTTGTTTGCCACCAGCGTTGTATAAAAAAACCAGTACCAACAAGGCAGTAAATTCACAAGGCTCATTTCATCGACAACTAAAGCCTTCATGTTTGCTCAGCAAGTACCGTAAGCTACGTCACGACGAAAGGGACCGCGGCAACGGTACAGGGCCGATGCGCAAACGCACGCCGCAGACTAGCGCTGCAAACGACACTAGAATAATCAATCATTCTACTACAGCTACTTCGTTTACACATTAGAAAAATCGTGCGTTATCCGTCAGGCATTTTAAGTTTTAAAATGTTTTGATTTCAACTTATGACAAAAGTATTGATAATACCAATAAAGTGATTGAAGGCTACGATGACTTTATAAAAGTTCTAGATAGTGACATAGCCATTTGTTGCTTTTATTGTGCGTAGTAGAATTTAAGCGGAAAAAAGCAGTTTTCAGTTTAAAAATTGTCGTTTTGGAGTGATGTTTGAAACGATATTTCTTAATAAAAAATACATTTAAAATTATGACATTAGGTCACTATAGTCCTGTTCTAGATAGTAACACTAAAAAAAATGTCAAGATACGTGTAAATTCAAACAAAAAAACGTAGTCAGGTGGGCCATTCTACTTTTACATGTACTATAATTTTCAGACACTTTTTTTCATGCATATTTTGGAATAGTAGGCCTTCACTTCATATTTTTGTATTGTTATTTAGAAAGGTTTAATTGCAGTATCACTTCCGATAGTTTTGGTAATTAATGAACCACAGCTGATATCCATAAATCGAGTAACAGTCGTCCTTGGATGTCTCACCATTTGTATGTCCGGGACTTTTCATAGAAACCGGCCCCAGGACTGCAAACGCTACATAAAAAGTTGCTGAATTGCTGATTGACTATCAGTCCTTCTTGGTAAAATAATTGTCAATTAATGAGATTTAATGAAAATGTAAACTTTTATCAGACATGTCAAAGATTATGCAACCACAACGGTTAATGATGATTTTATTTAACCTGCGCTGTTCTTATGTAAAAATATAAGTATGTATATTGTACTTAATAATTTCAATCTTTTTTTCAGCCACTTGTCGGTATCCGATTGAGCCAGTGTTGCCAGATGTCGGAATTCAAAAAGCGGAAGATGAGCTTGAAAAACGCGGATTTTTGGATGAAAATGCGGAATACATTGATTGATAATAATTTTCTTTGTTTTTATATTCCAAATGAAAAATGGTGCGTCACCTGCACTATCAGGGAAATTATAAATGTTACTTGCAGTCATTCTAGCTAATTATATTCGTTCGATGTTTTGAATTTACCGCCTTTTCCTGGAGTAAATGGTAACATATTAAAAAAATAGGAACAGCGTTAGCTTAACGCGGATAGCGGGGCCAGTGGCAAAAACGCGGGGTAAAAACTAAAAAGCGGAAACGCGAGGTATCTGACAACACTGGATTGAGCTAAAATTTACATCCTTATGTAAGTTCAGTGATAATACAATATTATGGTACCACTGAGCTGATCTGATGCTGCAACTCTTAAATTACACTTCAGAATAAAACTTCTGGGTAGATGTGGGGTAAATTTAAATACCTAATTGTTTGTTATCTTAATATCATTGAAATTATTTAATTATTTAATACAAGGATTATGCAATCATATTTTTAAGTTGTTTCTTGACGCTACTTGGGCCCAAGGAGTGTACCTCGAGCCCAAGTAACTTGAAAATTTTTAATACTGTATTCCTGATCATTTTTGGTAATTAAAATTTATTTATCGTATGGCAATTTTGTTGCCAGTTTTCTTGCACCGTTTAGCACCATCCAGGGGTCACGTGTAGGGTAACGGTGGGTCCCTACGGATGTGGTGCAACTTCAAACTAGTTCAAACCCCACGGACGTGGTGCAACTTCAACCCCCAATTTTTGGAAATTAAAATGATAGGTATTCAAAGGTTGCTCTGTTCTGTCTTATTTGAGTGTGCACGCAACTATTATTTTTTTGCAAAAAAATATTCAGAGAAACAACTGTTAAACTTTGTTATTTTAGCTTTTTTGTTAGCAATGTATCTTAGAAACATAAGATTCGAATTATTCCGATTAAAGAATATACTCGCGTTGCTTTTACCAAAAAAAACCCTTTAATTTATGTAGTCACTTACTACTTTATGTAGTATCTCGTAACTGTCTAATTCGTATTAATTACTTTGTCAATGCCATGTAAAATTAATTAAATAGGTAAATGGTCAGCATTGTATGTATGACGCACGATTCTGTAATATGATATTTGTTTTGTTTATGAAGTTCGGCGACCTTTCGTTATCGATATTTGAGGTAAAAAGTGATATTTATTTACGAAGTTTTCTAGTATGATAGCAGGAATATGAATGTTCTATTTTTAATGAGTCTTATTTTGTCGGTTTAAATTTTTCCGTTATATCGTAATATGAGTAATTATCAAAAAAGTTAAAAAAAGTGTGTCAAAAATGTTTTTAATAATAAATAAACAGGATTTCTATGATATATTTGGGTATCCATGATTCTGAGTACAACAAGCACAAATTTGCCATATACTGAAACAGACATGATGTGTACAAACTTTTTTTTAACTTTACTGATGTTGTAATATTTGTAATAGATAAGTTTGCAAGTTTAGCTTCACTGTATGACATTAATTTTGTTATAATTGTAAACTCGAAATTATTATTCCTTCCTGAACTGTAAATTAATATTTTGACATGAAAAATGGTTTACTTATTATAGTCAGACTTTCTTAAATACCCTTGTGGCCTATTTGCAGAATAAATGTTTGATTTTGATTTTGAAAACTGCTTATATAATTGTAAATCGTGCTTTTATCTTTTATTCTGTCAGATTATTAAGCCGTCGTCTCCCGGCGAAAAAAATAAAGAATACCATTCTTTTGTTATGATCCCGGGGATCCCAGGGACCGGTAGACGACGGGTTGAGGCCCATACGTCCGTAAGGGGGATGATAGGAGCCTTTGGAGGAGTCTGGTTATCAGGAATAGGAGATGATCATGATGTCACCTACCTGAGTATTGAGGGAACGATTTATAATGAAGATTCATTAGCTAATATGTACGAGATCCGGTGCAAAAGGTTCTGTTTTTAAAGCGTAAAAGCTTACTTAGGCCGGGTTTTATAAAGATCAGTTAGACCAAATGTCAGATCAAATTTCAGTAATTCAGTACATTTTTTGACATAACAAACCGACATAAGGTCTAACGGATCTTTATAAAACCAAGCCTTAGAGTACAATTACTTATAGTTACATAATTACTGTTAATTTATCTGTCGCTGATTTGTTTCTTTTTTTTCATAAGCTTCTTTTTCCATTTGTGCAGATGTAAGTTTAAAATTTAATTGTTTTTTATTTTATTTTTCCTTTTGGATCCTTTTCCATCTTTCTCCAGTTTCCTCTGTCTTGTGCTTTTTAAGCCAGCCACTTCCGGCTATCCTCACTATGTCATCAACCCATCTCTGCATTGGCCTTCCTTGGGCTCGTTTGCCATCCGGGCCAGACGCCATTTTGTTGTATCACCTTTTTTCTTGGTATCGCGCGATATGTCCATTGAATTGTTTACTTATTAATTATTATTTTATATTAATTATTAATTACTATTTGGCGACCGGTTTAGCCTAGTGGGTAGTGCACCTGCCTGTGAAGCTGACGGTCCTGGGTTCGAATCCCGGTTAGGGCAAATATTTGTTTGATGAGCATGAATATTTGTTTCTGAGTCTTAGATGTTTTCTATGTATTTAAGTATTTATATCTATTAAATATATCGTCGTCTAATACCCATAACACAAGCCTTCTTGAGCTTACTGTGGGGCTAGTTCGATTTGTGTAAGATTGTCCTCTAATATTTATTTATTTATTTTTATTTTATTTTATTATTCCAAATTATTTCATAATTGATACTTCCATTTTTAATTGTAATTTTGAGTTTGATTTTTTATATTGGCAACTTGACGTGTACATTTTTTTTAAATAATTTGCACGCCTGCTTGTACAGTACAACCATATAATTTAAAGTAATAACTTTGTAAAGTGTATCTAAGCAAATAAACATTTCTGATCTCTGAAAGAGTTCGCCCTATCAAACATTGGTATGGTGACATATTTTTGTCAACTCGATTTATGAAGGCACTCGCACGAATGTATAAATCGTATACACTCCAGTCGTGCGTCGGAGCTGACACACTTTTTTTAAGAGTACTATTAAAGACATCGATTTTAAAAGAATTAATTTCCTCAAAATCGTATCGTGGATGTATTCATTAATATTAATTAACAATAGCTTGTGGCAAATAGTTTGTATTATTTTAATGGTGCATAATAGTTTTTCCACCCCTAAAAAGCCTTGGTTAGGTTGTTACCATAAAATTTTATTTTTATAGCGATTTTTACCAAATAATAACTATACAGTCATGTGTAGCAGAAACAAATTATCTTATCTATCAAATAGCGTTCATGACAGTATTAAAGGACATAATGTAATGTATTTCCTAATTATGCAAAGTACTAGATATCGATGTCATAACAAAAAATTGGGTAATATGAAGTTACAGGTGCTGGCACGAACTTTGACACGTGGCTTTGAATTCTAGTTAAGGGCGGCGGTGACTTACGGTTACAGACTGACTGACGTTAAACAAACCGGTCAAGTGCGAGTCTGACCCGCGCACGAAGGATTCCGTACCATCTCATCTATAAAAATGGCAAAAATATCACGTTTTTTGCATGGGAGTCCCCTTAAATATTAGTTTTATTTTCATTTAATTACTTATTTTTAAAGTTAATACATAGCTAAATATTCTGTGAATATTTCAAGTGTTGCGGTTATCAATATCGAGCAAAAATTTGCAAAAAAATCATGTTTGCTGTATGGGAACCCCCTTAAATATTTATTTTATTCTGTTTTTCAGTATTTGTTGTTATAGCGGCAACATAAATACATCATCTGTGAAAATTTCAACTGACTAACTATTCATGAGATACAATCCGATTGATTATAATTATAGACGGTTTGGTGCAATCCCCCCATTAGGATCGGTTGCACCAACATACGATCAAGGGCCGGTCATCGTCAAATATGGCGCCGGCAGCTGTCATCCCATAGAAACTTGTCGAACTTTCCATACAATCAGATTGAACGAACACTGCTTACGATTACAGACGGTTTGTTGCAATCCGCCCTTAGTCTTGAAGTCTGTGTCTCTGCTCACACCTCCTAGCTACAAATTTGATTATACGAAAAGATATTGAACAAGAACACCACACCACCACTAGCCAATACACCTCATATCTATAGAGTGTCTCCTTTTAGAAAATAAGTGCGAGGGGGATAAACGCTTTGTAGTTCCTCCTTCATAAGCAATATTTTAGAGAAATTAAAAATACAAAAATTATTTAGCATTGTTGCATATAACTACCATGTCCATAAATTGTTCTAATTTTAAGATATCTATAAGTACTTAGCGCTACATACTAATCTATTAATCTATAGACAATGTCGTTGGTTTCACACTCTGTAATTTTACGACTTCTACACTTAAAGCATGTAACCTTGTGTGTAACTGTTTTTTGTCCTTAATAAATTTAAAAAAAAAGAAATCATGCTAACTCCTCATATCCAAATTCTGAGAATGTAGAGCTTATCG
Source organism: Epiblema foenella (assembly GCA_963556455.1). Taxonomy (NCBI): domain Eukaryota; kingdom Metazoa; phylum Arthropoda; class Insecta; order Lepidoptera; family Tortricidae; genus Epiblema; species Epiblema foenella. The sequence continues at coordinate 8,871,525 of OY747120.1, read as the reverse complement.
AACCACCATTCATCGAGCTCCTCAAAATTCTATATTACAATGTATCAATCAAAAATTACATATTGTTTCCATGTCTTAACAGATCAGTTTCAAAGCTGGGAGGGAGGGGAGGGTTTGCTCGGAGTGACACCCGGAAGCGTCACCATCATTCTGCCCCGAAATGAGTGTATTGAACTAGGTAGTTCACCATATAGGTATATGGTAACGAACGAACGCTTTAGTGAAACTAGTTCTTACGCAAAATCTTGGGCTTAGGTGTCTTAAAAATTACCTAATAAAAACATTGATGTCAAAGGCTTATTATAGGGTTGAGGCCTATCTAACAGACAGAAATGCATGGCCCAAACCAAATACCTAAATAGCGTAAAGAGTCTAATATTTTCATTGTATCTAGTTGACACATTTCTTGCAGGAAAGCATATCAAACGATTCGATATGTTTTGTTTTCTTGTGTTTGATTTGACACATTGTAAATACCTATTGTTATTTTTTTCCTCGTTTTTCTTTCAATTCTCTTTTGTTGTTTACCACTTACATTTACTTAAGTAGGTTAAGTAGTATCATTGTAATAAGCATATTTTGGAGAAAATGACTGACTGTCGAGTTTCTTTCGGCGTTTCTTCTCGGCAGTGGTCTCATGAGAAACGCTAGTAGTTTTTGACTTGTAAAAGTGCCTTTGCGGCCTACTTGCAGAATAAAGTTCATTTATTTCATTTATTTATTTATTTATTTCAAAGCGGACTTTTTTAGGGTACAACCGGGAATTCTAGGAGGATGGAGGATCAGGGTGGCATCGCGGTAGAACGACAGCAACCCCACGATGCTCCCCTGTGCTGCAGCGAGGGTTAATGCCGCAGAGGATTCAGTGGGTATTGCCTTCCCCTATGGAAAGGCGTCCCACATACGGTCTGTTCATGCTTGCTAGGACTTAGTGACTACGTTAACAATAGTGTCTTTTATAGCGGATTGACGAGAGACATCATCCTGTTGTGGATTCGTTTTTATTATCAGTGACTTAGAGACTATACACATCTCTAACAATATTAAATTAATTTTAATTTTGACGCTCAGAGACCATGTACATCTCTGGGATATTATATTAATTTCATTATACTCCTTGTATAATCTTGAGACCTTATACATATCTAACTTTACCGATGTTGTAATATTTGTAATAGATAACTTTGCAAGTTATCTTCACTGTATGACATTAATTTTGTTATAATTGTAAACTCGAAATTATTATTCCTTCTTGAACTGTAAATTAAATAAATAAATAAATAAATAAATATTAGAGGACAATCTTACACAAATCGAACTAGTCCCACAGTAAGCTCAAGAAGGCTTGTGTTATGGGTACTAGACGACGATATATTTAATAGATATAAATATTTAAATACATAGAAAACATCCAAAACTCAGAAACAAAATATTCATGCTCATCACACTAATATTTGCCCTGACCGGGATTCGAACCCAGGACCGTCAGCTTCACAGGCAGGTGCACTACCCACTAGGCTAAACCGGTCGTCATTAATATTTTGACATGAAAAATGTATTACTTATTATAGTCAGACTTTCTTAAATTGTAAATTAATATTTTAACATGTAAAAGTGCCCTTGTGGCCTATTTGCAGACAAATGTTTGATTTTGATTTTTTGATTTTGACATTCCCCTCCACCATGGGCGTTTTTCGGCCCGGGCGATGCGTAAATGCATTGCTCTGCGTCAAAAAAAGAAGGATAGAGGATGAGTTTATACTTCAAATCATCATCAATCGAAAGACATACATAGGCTTCCCCAAGATCCGTATACTCAGCAAAGACCAAACTCTTTCAGCAAGAATGCCAGGTCAAGATCTAAAGGTTATCGTCCTATGTTTGAGCATCCAGCAGTGATCAGTGACATTTGACCCTTGCTCTCAAGCATAGGTGTCAAATCAATGAAAATACGCTTAGCACATCATCATCCAATAACGGTAAGTTTAAAAAAAAGTTTCAAGGTCACATTTTTTTCTGATGTAGATTTTAAGTGTAGTAATGGCCAGATAGTTTATTTACGGATTACTCTCAATTTAGTTCATTCTTGCTCTCAAGGAGAGGTGTCAAATCAATGAAAATACTCTTCGCACATCACAGGATACATTTTAAGAGCATAGTAATGACCAGAAAGTTTATTTACAGATTTATCTGAAGTTAGACCATTTAAGTATTTGGGTAACGTCAAGCATCCACTGCATATGCTTAAGAAATACTTGTGTGAATGTCATGGTCTTATATAAAAAAAACTAGCCGTTCATACGATTGAAGGACTTTCCACTTATTTTTCATTTTGGACACATTTAAATAAAATACATGCTAAATGAACTATTTGGGAAAAAATAATATGCCAAAAATCAGTAACCCACTTACATTACGTTTAAACAACGCAATCAATAGCTTTTAAAGATTATCTTTTGTGTCAATTACGACCGGCCGACCACCGACCGGTTTAACCTAGTGGGTAGTGCACCTGCCTGTGAAGCTGACGGTCCTGGGTTCGAATCCCGGTCAGGGCAAATATTTGTGTGATGAGCATGAATATTTGTTTCTGAGTCTTGGATGTTTTCTATGTATTTAAGTATTTATGTCTATTAAATATATCGTCGTCTAGTACCCATAACACAAGCCTTCTTGAGCTTACTTTGGGGCTAGTTCGATTTGTGTAAGATTGTCCTCTAATATTTATTTATTTATTTATTTAATTAACTTATTCTAAAGTGCTTTTTCGTCTTCATTATCATTTGAATTTTCGCTTTAAGCTTTACAGTAATTAAGATTGTAAACTTAAAATGTTGTGTACATTTACCATGTTTTACATGTACGAAAATGATATACTTATTTATTTCGCCGTCGTCTCCCGGCAAAAAAAATAAATAATGCATTCTTTTGTTACGATCCCGGGGATCCCAGGGACCGGTAGACGACGGGCTCTGTATCAACAAACTAAAGATCAGCTTAAACGCAATTTATTTATATTTATTTGATTTATATAAATACAAACTGCGCTACAGTCTAATATACAAAGTTATTCTCCATGCTTACTTAAAAACTCGGCCATTAATTGATTTTTTTATAGAATAGGTTAATATTTTGCAAATTTAATTAGTAGTTATTTCTTTATTGTTTATCATCATTGTGTACATTAAATTACTAGATTTACAGTGAGTACACTGATTACAACAAAACTAAACTCAATTTTGTACTCACCTCTAATCGTGCTCGGCATTTTGAACTGGCACAAGTGTCACAACACTATAACTAATTAAAAAAAAGTTACAAACACGTTCACAAATTATCCGAAATCCTCCATGACACCATAGACACTCCCGCCAAAGCAGCTGTCAGACGTGCAGCAGTGCTGATGTGGGCAACGGTTGTGTTTTTTCCCCGCGCGCTGGCGCGAGTAACTGTATTTTTTCGTGATGGTAACGGTTGGGCCGGTTCGATGGAGCTGTAGCGGTAGGTCCCGGGTTTGAAGCCGAAGTGGCACAGGGCTTTGAAGTCTTAGACATTTGGCCCTATCACACAAGACTTATAATTGTCATTTATAAATGACGTAATGAAAGGGCAATAGTACTTTTCGGTACCACACATATTTTAACCCTTTATTATGTTTCAGTGCCAACTAATACATTTCATTGCTGAAAATCAGCGTCACGGAGCGTAGGGTCAGTAGGTGGGATTACGGCCTGTTAATTTGATGCGCCAGTTTGCGGCCACTTGGATGGGTTGATGAACTGAAAGAATATTTTCTTGCTTTTTTAATATATTCCCATTCAATAGCTACCAGTTAAAACGCATACAACTTGCTACGTCTTTAGGGCATGCAAAAATGTAAATATCTTTAATTGAAAAAACTTCGTTCTTCAGAAGGCCGCAAACTGACGCAGGCCGCGTAACTGGCCTAGCGACCCTATCCTGTGATTACTGTGACTAAACGAAACGAAGACGAAGCCGAGTAAAGATCCTTTGGGAAAAAATTAACTAACTTCTACTTTAGAAAGAAAGAAAAGAAAGATAATAAGTTTATTTAGCATTTTAAAGAAATACAAACAAAAAGATATTAGATGGAGCTATAGATGCTAAAAAGGTCGTCACTCAGCTTGATGTCGCGAAGCAAACCGTGGTTTTACGTCGTGACGCTGATTTTCAGTGACGCCTGTGGTCACCGGGGTAGTATTTGATGGTACAAACATGGTTTACAAACGTTTAGTTTAGCCTAAGAACTTACAATAAAATTACAATTACACTATAACAAAAATGTGAATAAATTAGTAAGTACTTTACGTTTCTTATTATTTTAATATAGACATTTTTTTATGTTTTTTTTTTTATCCGCTATGATGGATTAAAATTGTATTTTTTTGTATATAAAATTCGCTTGTATATAGAAGCGAATCTATGTACTAGTTATGTATATAGATTCGCTAGTATAGTTATAACTAGTTTGTTATAACTAGTCGCTATAACTAGTTTGATTTTTGAGCGAAGATCTATTTTCTTTGTTCATTTACTTCGCAAATAAAATTATGAGTTCAAGCCTCGTTGAAAATTCGTAGAGCAAGGAAAACTGCAAAAAGGGCGTCAAAAAGAGTGGCAAGAGACCTGCGGATTATGTCATTTAGTGACGCATGTCTTGAAAAACGGCCTGCGCTTTATTGACAACATAATCCATGGTGTCCCAGTCGGTCCACGTCTGTGCCACAAGAGCAAATGTGTGGGGTACATGCGACCCTGAGTCGCAACCCAGTCGCCAGTCTATGGGAGGTCGGATCCAGGAAAGTACCGGTATTTGGCGAGGGATGGGCATGTAGCCAGTAACCAGCTTCCCGGGTTCCGACCGCCAAGAGTCTGGCACGATCTGGGCTGGTACTGCAATCAAGGACATTAATTGAAATTAAATTGCTATATGTGAGATCATTTGAATGAAATGAAAATGAAATAAAAAGAAAATGAAATGAAAAGAAAATGAAATTAAAATGAAATTGAATGAAATGAAATGAAAATGAAATGAAAATGAAATGAAAATGAAATGAAAATGAAATGAAAATGAAATGAAAATGAAATGAAAATGAAAATGAAATGAAAATGAAATGAAAATGAAATGAAAATGAAATGAAAATGAAATGAAAATGAAATGAAAATGAAATGAAAATGAAATGAAAATGAAATGAAAATGAAATGAAAATGAAATGAAAATGAAATGAAAATGAAATGAAATGTAAAAGAAATAAAAATGAAGTGAAAATGTATAATAAAAAACCATTAATATTAATTGTTTTTATAAAATTTATTGTTAACCACATTTAATGTATAGAAAGATCTTTACTTACTACTAGCTAGCTCCTGCGCAAGCTACTTTGAGTCCTAAACATAGCAATTTAAATAAAAAATAATCCGAAAAATATTTTTCCTAACTATAATAACGTAATAGATAGATGTGCAATTAGAGATATTATCTTATCTTATCTTATTTAGATGAGGGCCCTAGCGGATGCACTTCGACCCAGTGGGATCTTTTGTGCAATTGCCCCCTCCTTTATGCCTACTCCAAGCTGCTCTCCAGCATTTCCACAAACCGAATGATGGAGTTCAGCGGGAGTACTCTAAATTCCTTTGGTTCAGGGTAACCATTGCCAAAGTCATTCATTCTTTGTCTGGCAAGGGCGTGACGTAGAGATATTACTACCAAGTGTATTAAATCCGTCGTCTATACCGCTAAATTCTATTGTTTTTTTTTTTCGCCGAGAGACGACGGCTATTATTCATTTTGCATATTTTTTAAATTAATTAATAGATATATTTATAATTTTTTGCAGTAAACAGTAAGACTTTAAATATTAATTACAACTGTAATCGTACAAAAAATACCACCCAAGAATATAAGCATAAAAAATGAAACACGCAAATTCGAGGAAATACCTTTAAAACGGTTTGGCGTCTTTCGAACAACCACAAAATTAAACGTCATACGTTTTATACAACGTCCATAATTTTAGTGAATCGAAATTATGGAATTCTAAAGCCGCGTTCGCATTTTCAAGGTTCAGTTACTTTTAATAAAAAAATATATTAAGTTGGAAGCTGGAAGATCATCAGTACCAGGTTTTTTTATTGAGTTTAAATTATTGATGGACGAAGTAATAACTTTTCCACGTTATACGGTCACTTAAAATAACCTGTAAATTTTTTTTCGACGATGAACCAAATGGAGCTAATATAGAATGACTTTTAGTTTCCATATATTTATGGTCAGGGATTTACGATGGAATTACAGGAGGAATTTACGATCAGTGCCTTTACCATGAGTTTACATGACCGTACTCGCTAGCGACTGCGTAAAAATTTGTAGGAGCAAAAGTACAGCGCCTCTGGCGGTTACGCAATAGAACTAAGAATCGGCATACTAAATCGTTTACGTAGTCGCTAGCGAGTACGGTCATGCAAACTCATGGTAAAGGCACTGCAGATCAAACGCCGCAAGTGGAATTGGATCGGACATACGCTCCGAAGGGACCCTGATCACATACCGAGGCAAGCCCTAGACTGGAATCCCCAAGGAAAGCGTAAGCGTGGCCGCCCTAAGCAGACCTGGCGGCGGACGATCATCGCAGAGGCGAAGAACATAGGGAAGACGTGGAGCGAATTGAAGCGCGAAGCTCAAGACCGAACGGGATGGCGGCGCATAAGGAAGCCCTCTGCCCCATGTAGGGGACAGTATACAATTTCCCAACGAATACTGATAAGTTATCGACTACAAGAAACTCTGGGAAACTCAAAATAACTCTTTATAGACTAGTTACAATAAATGAAATAAATGAAATAAATGAACTTTATTCTGCAAGTAGGCCGCAAAGGCACTTTTACAAGTCAAAAACTACTAGCGTTTCTCAAGAGACCACTGCCGAGAAGAAACGCCGAAAGAAACTCGACAGTCAGTCATTTTCTCCAAAATATGCTTATTACAATGATACTACTTAACCTACTTAAGTAAATGTAAATGGTACACAACAAAAGAGAATTGAAAGAAAAACGAGGAAAAAATAACAATAGGTATTTACAAAAACATGTCGAATCGTTTGATATGCTTTCCTGCAAGAAATGAGATACAATGAAAATATTAGACTCTACGCTATTTAGGTATTTGGTTTGGGCCATGCATTTCTGTCTGTTACAAGTGTGTGTTGCCAGTAATGACATATGGATCCGAGACATGGGCGCTAACGATGGGCCTCATAAGAAAGCTCAAGGTCACCCAAAGAGCAATGGAAAGAGCTATGCTCGGGGTTTCTCTGCGTGATAGAATTAGGAATGAAGCTATCCGTAGCAGAACTGGGGTCACCGACATAGCCTTCAAAATTGCGAGACTTAAGTGGCAGTGGGCAGGGCACATTGCTCGCAGGACTGACGGTCGATGGGGCCAGAAACTGCTTGAGTGGCGTCCACGCACCGGAAGACGAGCTGTCGGTAGGCCTCCGACAAGGTGGAGTGATGACCTGGTGAAGGTCGCGGGAATCCGGTGGAAACGAACGGCACAGGACCGGTCTAAATGGCGAGCCTTGGGGGAGGCCTATGTTCAGCAGTGGACGTCTTTCGGCTGAAATGATGATGATGATGATGAGACTAGTGAAGGCGAAAAAGTAGTTTTTGGGTAATTGTATAAAATTCTACAATAAAATTCCAAGACACGGTACTGAACTTACGGATTCTAAATTTAAGTCTGTCGTGAAACAGACACTTATTTCAAAAGCATATTATAAGATGAACGATTATATCATGGATAGGGATGTTTGGCAGTGATAGCGTCCCGCACAAGTAATCTAACACAGAAATATTTTGTCCTTAATATTAAAAAATATGTATGTATGTTTATATTGTAGCATTTGAATTCTGTAGTATTATGATACTGTTATTTTATATACATTGTATATTGTTTTGAAAAAATGACACCTCGCCGAGTTTCTTACGCCGGTTCTTCTCGAGGCAGAGGTTTATTTTATGAACCGGTGGTAGTTTTTGACATTCATAAGTGCATGTAACATGCCTAAATTGAAGAATAAATTATTTTATTTCATTTCATTTCATAAGTCAAGTAAGTCATGGTCAGGGTACACTATTAAATTTGTCAGGTGTACATGTAAATAATGTGTAATAATAATAACCATAACACAAGCCTTAATTAGCCATTTTGCTGATTAGTGTAAAAATCTATATTTTTTTAAGTGCAAAATGTTGCCTACTTTGGTAAGTATCTACACTTTTCATATTCTTAAGATTATTCTGAACAGACACGTATCCAGAGGGGGGGATAGTTGGGATTTATCCCCCCCCCCCACCGAAAATACTAAAATACTTAATATAAAATACTTATAAGTGTGTAACTAAACTACGGACGGTACTTCTTTAAGTTATTAAAATTACAGTAGTTGGAGAGTAGCCTGGGGAAAATTCAGGGGAAAACCTCCGGCACGACGCGTGTTGTTTGAAACACTGGAATACTCTAAGAGTTTCCGCTCCAATGAGATTGGTTGAGCGTTTCAAGTTTCAACCGAATCTGAGGTGTGAGTGGAATCGAGCTACTGGGAGTTTTGTCGCTGGTTCACTAAACCTAGCCTAGCTGAGAAGAGTCCAGCAAGAAACTCAACTAGGCCCGACCTGAGACGGACTGACTCTACCCGGTGGGCGGTCCAGACAAAATGTAAAAAAAAATACTTCTACAAGGAAAACAGATAGGTACTTTAAATATCGGATCCGTTTGCAGATTGCAACAATGTAGCTCAGCCTTAACCGGCGTGTAAACAGGCCCTTATGAATCACATCGGCATCCCGCGTAAACAAAACCGCTGAGGTCGTTCAACCCAACGGTAACTGCAACCTGACTCGACCGGTGCTGTGACGTCACGGTGGCGCTACTGGTTTAGCTACATCTAGTGGGAAGTAGTGGAACTAAACATATAAAAGTTCGATGTTTTGTAAATAAATTAAGATGGTTATTAGTCACGTAAAGAACTAAATTTGATTAAATTATTGAAGGATACCGGTGCGTGTTAGGAAAGGTGTATAAAGCCGCAGTTAGTCCCGCTCTAACCCAGCGTTGCTAAACACATGAGGCTAAAAACCAGTAAATTGGGGGAAAAAACCAGTAGAAAATTTTTATGCCCCAGAACATACCAAATCACAAGTTTTCTTTCTTTTTACTTCCTGAAATTGTAAAATCACAAATTTTCTTTCATTTTAGTTACTTCCTTATATTGTAAAATCACAAGTTTTCCTTTTTTTCTTTTTACCTGATATTCTAGCCTTACTCAGTAAGGCTACAATATAACCAACCTGGTTCGATGTTTGGAATCGCAGGAATTTACGCGTTACCTCAAAAATTTTCACCACTCTTTTCAAAGTTTTCTAAATTCAGGCACGGATAATGGGGACGGATAAATATCGGATAATGGGAATAGAGGCCAATTTTTTGATAAATGACGTGTGTCATGTCATTTAAGCCCGCCTTAACACTTGCTTCATAAATATACGTCATTATCCATGCGCAAATTCATACGTAAGAAACACGAAAACGTACGTAACGTACGTAAGCAAAAGTTTTAAAATCAGAATGCAACTCGTAAAATCCAGTAGTTTCTCTTGCAAAACCATTAGACCAGTAGACATACCCCAAAACCAGTAGATCTACTGGAAAACCAGTAGATCTGGCAACACTGCTCTAACCAACGGCGCAGAATGCTGGCCTATGAAGAAGGTCAAGATGAAACTGCACACAACCGAAATGAAGATGTTGAGGTGGGCAGGAGGTGATATTCTGCTCGACAGGGTGAAAAACGAGCATGGCCGTGGCAGTGTTAATGTCCGTCAAAACTATATATTTATGGCACAAACGGTTATCGATTCTTTAATCCTTTATCAGGCACATATCCAGAGGCGGGGATAGTTGGGATTTTTTCCCCTCCCCGAAAACGTTTTTAGTCAGCCAGTAGTGATTACAGCGATTTTTACACAGGTCACATGGTTGTTTCAATGTTTGTCCCCCCCCCCGAACCAAAAGTCTGGATACGTGCCTGTCCTTTATCTACAGTTGCAAGACCCAGATTCTGATAAAACTGACTACTTATTTTTTATTATTCAAATATGGTCCAAAAAAGCTTTATTTTGCATACTAATATGTTGTTAAGCACTTATATATATGAAATGTACATGTAACTGTTCCTTATTGACGTCTCTAACAACGCAAGAGAGATATAAGATTTCAAGCTCACATGGTCATTTACATTAGAATTATGATTTAGTTTTTATACATGGTAAATATCATAATTCTAACGCAAGAGAGATTTTTATTTTCAAGTCATCTACACAAAAATTATGTCCAAAAAACTGGTATGAAGGCCTAAAATTGCCAAAGTTTGATGACATATATCTCAATGAGTTTTGAAGTAAATATGGTATACTATTTCGGTTAAGCTCGTTGTTCTTAATACAATAAGCCATAAAAGCTTCCGAGGTGGACCGTACGCTTGTTTGCCACCGGACTTGTATAAAAAAAAACAAGAGAAAACTGAGAGTTACAGATCGAAGGTCATTTTTTTTTTAAATATTAGAGAACAATCTTACACAAATCGAACTAGCCCCACAGTAAGTTCAAGAAGGCTTGTGTTATGGGTACTAGACGACGATATATTTAATAGATATAAATACTTAAATACATAGAAAACATCCAAGACTCAGAAACAAATATTTATGCTCATCACACAAATATTTGCCCTGACCGGGATTCGAACCCAGGACCGTCAGCTTCACAGGCAGGTGCACTACCCACTAGGCTAAACCGGTCGTCAAATTGGGAGTTAGGAGCCCCTTGAGATTCGGCCAATAGAAGTAAGGCTCACCGAAACATGCTTAAAGTGGTATGGCCTTGTCATGAGGAGGCCCGGCGATAACATGACCAGAAAACTCCTAAATATCAATGCGGTCCAAAGAAATGAGGAAGGCTCAGCGCTTTGCATCATCTTTTATAATGCGCACTTCTAAGGTTTGGAATTCTCTGCCGGCGTTTGTGTTTCCGAGCTCATATAACCTACACCTTTTTAAGGCACGAGTGAATAGGCACCTTCTGGGTGAGCTCGCTTCATCGTCGGCCTCATCTTTGCCCCCTGGCTAGATGCTGGCCAAGAGCGATCCCATTTTTAATAAAATAAAAAAACCTGGATGTCCGTCATCAACGACCTTTTTTAGGGTTCCGTAGCCAAAATGGCAAAAACGGAACCCTTATAGAATCGTCATGTCTGTCCGTATGTCACAGCCGATTTACTTGGAGACTATAAGCACTACAATTATGAAATTTGGTAGGAAGGTGTATTCTATGAACCGCTACATAAAAGTGATGTGAAATTACAAAAAATATTAAATTAGGGTGGGCACTAACCGGTGGATGAAAAAAAATTTTTTTCAGTTTTCGCTTAAAACTGTCTTGCCCAAACAAAAGGTCGTAAGTGCCGTGAGTTCCCTATGAAGATACGACTTTTTTAGATTCAATGTATTGGATAGTGATTTTAAATGTGGACTAGTAGGTGTTGGTACGGAACCCTTCATTGTGCGTGGTCCGACACGCACTTGGCCGGTTTTTTTAATACAACGCCGGTGGCAAACAAGCGTACGACCTGATGGTACATGGCCACCGCAGCCTACAGACGCCCGCAACTCCAAAGGAGTCACGTACGCGTTGCCGACCCTTTACGAGATTTGAGAATTCACTGTGTTGACAGCAGAAGGAACACGTTTAGGTCCCTCGCTCTCAACACAGTGCATCCTCGGGAGCTCAGGCAACCTTGCTCACCTTCAGGAACACAACACTAGATACTTGTATAGTACCTGTGCCTTTACCATGCGTTTACATCACCGTACTCGCTAGCGAATGCGTATAAATTTGTATGGGCAAAAGTACAGCGCCTCTGGCGGTTACGCAATAGAACTAAGAATCGGCATACGAAATCGTTTATGCAGTCGTTAGCGAATACGGTCATGCAAACTCATGGTAAAGCCACAGAAGAAAGCCCAGATAGATGTCTCGACGACCCAGAATAGATACGCTTAGCGATAAATGACTAGGAGAGCCGACCCCAAATGAAATGGGAAAAGGTTAGGCATTAGGCAAAGAAGAAACGCCATCTAGGTGCGTGTGGTGAAACTACAGGTAGGTTTTTTTACGGTAATAATGCCGGCTCTACACCTCACTATGCGCTATTCGTTATTCGGCTTATGCGCCTGCATTCGACGGTAAACTACCATTAGGAAACTACCTCAATTTTACAGTCTAAAAATTAAACCGTGCGCTAGCGACATCTTTCGTCAAGTAGTAAATTTAATTTCAGTGACCTCTAGTAACCGTATAGCACACTATTTACCTATGCTGTGGCATGCTCTGATGTGCCCGTAAGAGACGAAATATTACACAACAAAACTGCTAGATGGCGCTACTGGTAGTAAACAAACTGAATAGCGTGAAGAATTCGCCTCGCCATTCATTCATTGTAATTGTGAGCTGGTCGGTGACTTGTTGTTAGAACATTGAAAAACAAAACATCTTCTGACTCAATTACATAGTTTTTGTGGACAAAAAACTAGAATCTAGTGTATTGTGGAACTATTAATATTAAAAATAGACATCGGTGACAGTTTTATGCTCGTTTTGAGACGATATTCTTGGATTTTGCATAACGGTAAGTCCGTAGCCTTTATGTTACGCTCGTGCAATTTGCAATTACTTAATAATCGTGAACGTAGGTACATCAAATACGTGCGTTTATCGCTGGTTTAGTAACGAATTATTACTAGCCATTTTACTACATACCTACAAGAGTTACTTTGCAATTTTGTAGCTAACCTAACATTTTTGCGAAGGCCTACGTACCTAGGTTAAGATGATTAATCTCATATTATCTGTTCGTGATGTACTCACTCTTATAATTTAATCATAACCTATATAGAATTCGATGCATCTGTGAGCTAGTATAATATAAACACTAGGTACCTACCTACAATGTTATACTGTGTCAGGGAAGACTCGTCATTTCTCGTGTTAAGGTGTACTGAGGCTTTCTGGCTTACACCATGATTTCTGGCGTGCGACACATGTATGGCAGTCGCTTCCGTAAAAATGAAAAAACCGACCGAGAACGAGTCGGATTCCGTATCATTATTCATAAAAACGGCAAAAAATCACGTTTGTTGTATGGCAGAAAATTTCAACTGTCTATCACGGTTTAAGATACAGCTTGGTGACAGACGGACGGACAGCGAAGTCTTAGTAATAGTCCCGTTTTACCCTTTGGGTAAGGAACCGTAAAAAAATTACCGAAAGCGTTACATAATCATCTATCAATTGAACAGTAACAGAACAATAGGGGATGATGCAGTTCAAAAATATATATATACAATGGAATCCGGATAAAGCGACAGTCAAGGGACCGGTGATATTACGTCGCACTAACAGAACGTCGCACAAAACGGACTGATGATTTGAAAATGTTTCGTATGCAATCTAACTTGCGTGATTTCGAAGTCGTTAAAAGCGGTAAAATGTTATATGCGGAGTCGTTGTAAGCGGATTCTACTCTAATGCGTACTCCTCGCGACGCTCGATGAAATGCATCTAATCCTTTGAAAGGTTTCAAAATTTAACATTTTCTTAACTTGTCCTTACCGGGCCCGGATTGTTAACGACTCGTATGATTATTTCTAACTATTTTAACAGTTAGGGATCCAGGTATAGAGTAAACTGGAGTCAACAATAAGTTTAAATTGCACTCTGATTTCCTTAACTTTCACTTAACGTTCGGGCCGGTAAGGACATCAATTAACTTTAACGATGAGAATTAAAGGTTACCATTGTTACCAAAATAGCTGACTATTTTGCTGAAATCGTGTCTTACGGCGCTCACGGATTATCGCGTACCTACAGGTTACACCCATACCTTGAGTTCTAGTCAAGACATTAGCAAATATACACAGGTATGTTTTTTTACACAACGCCGGTGGCAAACAAGCGTACGGTCTACGGCTATAGACGCCCGCAACTCCAAAGGAGTTACGTGCGCGTTGCCGACCCTTTATAAGATTTGAGGATGCACTGTGTTGACAGCAGAAGGAACACATTTAGGTCCGTCGCTCTCAACACAGTGCATCCTCGGGAGCTCTGGCAACCTTGCTCACCTCCAGGAACACAACACTATATACTTGTGTAGTAGATAATGTTATTATGGCTGTGGTCTTCTGCAAGGTGGAGATACTTCCGCAATTGGGCTGCTCCAAATTCGAGCAAGATGACATTTTGCTGTGCCCTACCTCTCAAAACTCACGTACTCATGTACTCGTATGCACCTTATTGGATAACATTGCGATGAGCACAAATAGATAGGTTACGGCGGGGACGTCCACCGCGCGATCGCGACAACAGTGACACATATAGTCCCTATTCGTCCCGGTACCGCCGCACACCGGGTAGAGTCAGTCCGACCCAGGTCGGGCCTAGCTGAGTTTCTTGCTGGACTCTTCTCAGTTAGGCTAGGTTTAGTGAACCAGCGACAAAACTCCCAGTAGCTCGATTCCACTCACACCTCAGATTCGGTTGAAACCGCTCAATCAATCTCACTGGAGCGCAAACTCTTAGAGTATTCCAGTGTTCCAAACCACACGCGTGGTCATGCCGGAGGTTTTCCCCTGGATTTTCCCCAGGCTACTCACCAACCGCGCACTCCTATCGCTTTATTGGGCCCGGCCTATAAATACAAAAATAAAATAAAAATCATTTATTTCAGACCAAACTGACCCATATTGTGGTTAGTTAACAATCTTACAAACAAAAATCTTATAAAGCAACAGTCAGGTTCAAAAAAAAAGATAGGTTACTTATTTAGCTCTTGTTGGCTATCATACTCCTAACGTAAGAAGCCAAGGGTCCGCTTATTTATTTATTTATTTATTTAAAAAAGGTACACTTTACAGACATCACACAATAAATGATACAGTTAAGTTTGCACAAAATCAGTAGTTTAAAGACCAGCATGACATCCAAAGCAAGTGCACACAGCATGATCAATAAGTAAGCGCATAATTGACCAAGTGCACATACAGCACTAGTGTCTTATGACACATAATCCCAAAATTTGGCGTAGGCAGTTTTACGAAACGAAAGCTACTTCTATACAACCCAGGGTCGCTACCGCGAACAGCAAACGAAGTTTTCCCTCTCTGTCGCACTAGCACGTTCGGACGTAAGTGCGACAGAGAGGGAAAACTTCGTTTGCTGTTCGCGGTAGCTCCAGGAGTGCTACAGCGAACGGCAGGGCTCGGAACCGGTTTTTACTATTTTGGGAATATCTCCTAAAGTACTTCTCATATCTCCATTTTTATTTTAAGATTTACTTTTGTTAGCCTTCATCTATGGAACGAATGATTTGAAGTACGAAAAAATATCGTAAAACCGTTTTTAACCGGTTAATTGTATGAAGACGAAACCGGTTTCCGAGCCCTGGCGAAGGGCATTCGAAATTTTCCCTCTCTGTCGCACTTGCAAGTTTGCACATAAGTGAGACAGAGAGGGAAAACTTCGTTTGTGGTTCGCGGTAGCCCCTCAGGAGAAACTAGACCATCATTATCCTCTTAGCATTATCCCGGCACAGTTGCATCCTGAAGGATGCCCGGGGTCCGCTACCTAATCCCAAGACTTGGGGTAGGCACTAGTTTTTAAAGGACTGCTATCTGATCTTCCAACTTGAGGAGAAAACAATACCCTATTGGGATTAACGGGACCCTATTACTAAGACTTCGCTGTCCGTCCGTCTGTCACCAGCCTGTATCTCATGAACCCTGATAGTTAGACAGATGAAATTTTCACACGATCTATACTTCTGTTGCGTTAACAAAAAATACTAAAAAACAGAATAAAATAAATATTTAAGGGGGCACTTTTTCTTTTATTATTATAAATGGGATCGCTCTTGGCCAGCATCTAGCCAGGGGGCAAAGATGAGGCCGACGATGAAGCGAGCTCACCCAGAAGGTGCCTATTCACTCGTGCCTTAAAAAGGTCTAGGTTATATGAGCTCGGAAACACAAACGCCGGCAGAGAATTCCAAACCTTAGAAGTGCGCATTATAAAAGATGATGCAAAGCGCTTGGTTCGAATGAGAGGAATTTCGACCAAGTAAGGATGGTATCCAGCCGTACGTCTGCACTCATACAACAAACGTGATTTAGAGATAATGGTACGGAATCCTTCGTGCGCGATACCGCCTCGCACTTGACAGGTTTTTAAATGACAGCTTTATCAGAATGCCTAAATGTATCCGCTATTGTAAGTTACTTAATAGTGATTTATCCCCCTATTTCATAAAACAAACCTCTGCCACATGTTTTGTTCCTTTCTCGCAAACATAAATGTCAAAGTGAGAGATAAGGACAAACGAATTTTAGCGTTAATTTAGCTGAAACAGTTTTGATGAACGATTACGAATAAGGAATATTCTTAATGTTCCATATTTTATGACCTAAAATTAGGTAATGTACATAAAAGAACCAATGCTCTCTGTCCCAATACACGACACTCATTCTTATGTTATAATAATACAGGTGAACAGGTGTCAACTATTGGGTAGGTGTCCAACATTAGGTCGTTTACCTAACAAAACCTTTAGTTCACGCATTTAGTTGCATTATACTTAAAACCATTTCGAATTCCCCATTAACGATAGCTACAAAATGGACCCAATATAATGAAAGCAATGAAACAAAACTGAGGCACCATCTTTAGAAGAGGGACGGAGGCCGGTATAGCTGTCCTGTTTCGACGTATTGTGGGAGTGGTGCCGTCTCGTTCTCACATCTCATTGCCCTTAGACGTGTGACATCCCTCGGGGCTTAACTCTGCGGTTTAGGGTTGGCGATGATGTTTTTAATTTATTATTAACTAGCGTTTTTTTTAATACAACGCCGGTGGTAAACAAGCGTACGGTCCACCTGTAAGCATTGTGTTCATTGAATTCGCGCCGCTTGGAAGTCGTTTACCTACATCGTACATCCCTACAAACTTGCGGACAGGGTTCGAAAGGATAATTATCAATGATGATTGATAATTGATAATTATCAAGATAATCAAGATAATTATCGTGATTTTTATGCTTTGATAATTATCGATTTGATAATAACCTAAAATTTTCAATTCGGCATGAGTTAAAAAAATACGTGCGTGAATTCGAACGTTAATAATTGCGCTCTGTATATGTGTTTTAATGATGTAATGATTAATTGATCATATTTTAATGATTAATAAAAAACTAGTAAGATATTGTATAGCAACTATTTATTTTGCAGCCTCAAACACCATAATCTTAATATATTAGTACAGAGTACAGTTTTTATTGGTAAAAATACATTTTACAGGTCATATCATACATTGGAAAATAAATTTAACTAATAAAATAACGTATACTACCCTACCCATAAGAGGAATAATTATCCGATAATTATCGAATAATTATCTTGATAATTTCGAACCCTGATGATTTTAATATCATAAAAAAATGGACACCGAAAAAAACAGTTTTAGCTTCAAAATTGACGATTTGGAGTGCTGATTGAAACGATCTTTGTTAATAAAAAACTACACAAAAATATGTCATTTTTTGACATTTATTATTTAACTAGCGACCCGCCCCGGCTTCGCATGGGTGCACTATTTAATGGATGTTATTATACATATAAACCTTCCTCTTCAATCACTCTATCTATTAAAAAAAACCGCATCAAAATCCGTTGCGTAGTTTTAAAGATTTAAGCATACATAGGGATATAGGGACAGAGAAAGCGACTTTGTTTTATACTTGATAGTGATATTCAACAGTGACATTCAGTGACACTGACAACCTAGAATAAAAAAAACCGGCCAAGTGCGAGTCGGGCTCGCGCACAAAGGGTTCCGTAGCAGCAAATATAATAAACTTATAAGGTTCAGCCATCGTTTTCAGTGTAAGCACAATAACTTAACCAAAATTACAGTTAAATCAACCTATCTCAAAAACTATAAGAGATACTTTGATCAAACCAAAAATCGTTGAAAGAGTTAATTAGCATGCATCACCTCTATTTTTTTTAGAATTTTATACCCCGTAGTTATAAAAATAGAGGGGGGGGGACATACTTTTTACGACTTTGAGAGCTGATATCTCAAAAACCGTTCACTTTAAGAAAAATGTTTTTTAGAAAACTTTATATCATTTTAAAAGACCTTTCCATTGATACCCCACACGGGTATGTACATCGAAAAAAAAATTTTCATCCCTCAGTTACATGTATGGGGGGCCCCACCCCCAATTCTTTTTTTTACTATTTAGTGTCATAATTTTGTAGCGGTTCATACAACACATATTCCCATCAAATTTCATCACTGTAGTACTTATAGTTTCCGAGTAAATCGGCTGTGACAGACGGACAGACGGACAGACGGACAGACGGACAGACGGACATGACGAAACTATAAGGGTTCCGTTTTTGCCATTTTGGCTACGGAACCCTAAAAATTATTGCCTGTGTAAGAAATTAATGAAATTCCGTAACATTCCTTGTCTTGCTTTAAATAGAACACAAATTTCTGGTCGTGCTTTAAACAGGGACCGATACCGGTATTTTTAAAAAACCCTGAATTAGCCCAACATTTAGGATTATTTTTTGCTCTTTACGTAGGGCTGAATCATGTATTTAGGTAACAACGTTGTATTATTAGATTATCCCATTAAAACGAATAATGTAATGTATAATGAACGGGTGACCGTAATAATACCGGTATTTTTCTATGGAGAAAATACCGGTATCCGATCCCTGGCTTTAAATAAAATATTCAACTGATAAACCCTTAAACTAAACTTGTTTGTGGGATCCCATGATGAGAGACTTCGCTCTGTTCTCATTTGATTTTATTTTTAGACTGACGCTCAGAGACCTTATACATCTCTGAGGATATTTATTTAATAGATTTTATTATTTTCATGTTGACGTGTTATAGATATAGCTCAACATATTTTATTATGATAAGTGTACCTACTTTATTACATTTTATCTTGACGCTTAGAGACCTTATACATCTCTAACAAATCTCGATTGTTATTAGTTTCTTAGTCTTATTTTTGACATGTAACACTACATTTAATTAATGATACTTTGATTATTGTATTATTTTTATTTGATGTACCTAGATAGATTTTGACTTGTAAAAGTGCCCTTGAGGCCTATTTGCAGAATAAATGTTTTGATTTTGATTTTAATTTTTTGATTTATTAAATACAATACAACATTATGTAACCGAAACTGTTATCTGATGTCAATGAAAATATACAACAAACTGCCTAGCAATATTAGAGAATTATCCTTCAACTTATTTTTGAGAAAACTCCAGCAATGGCTGACACAAAATTGTTTTTACTCAATTAAAGAATATTTGACATTTAAGGAATTAACACATAATATATAGGTAATATTTTAAAATGTATTTATTATTTGTAGATATAATATGACTGAATGGTAACTATCATTGACATTAATTTATGTTGTATTTAATTAATAAATTAATACTGTATTTTGTTGCTTAACTGGTGTAAGTACCTATGTAATGAATTAATAGCTTCATAATTAAGTAAATCTAATATTTTGCATGCCGACATTGTTGGCGAGATATTATGGGACGTTATTATTGTGAACGTATTTTACTACCTGGGTGGATCAACTATTCTTTGTTGCTCGTTACCATGGTTACGTCTCCTGAGTCACTCTTTAAAACTGTGATTTTATAGGATTTAAATCTACCAAACATGAGTTTTAGCAGTGAGCATAAATCCATTTGGACATAGGTCATCTCTTGAGCATGCTTGAAGCTCATATTATAAAAATTTTTCTAAGAGACTCGGTTACTATTGTCTCCTCGCTGACGGGACAGAATAACAACAAGAAAAAGTTGATTGACCCATCTAATGTAACCATATCTCTAGCGAAATAAACAATTTCATAGACTTTATTTGTCCAGTCCCGTGTCGCCAGCCCTAGCGCGGGCCGCGCATAAAATCAATATTTATGGACGACGATACATTTCACCTCAGCTCCACCTAGACGGACAAACGTACACAGCTATATTTATAAGTACGTCCCTGCCCGGGCGAGGGATAGTTTACTAGCCGTGCTCTACAATAACTTGGGAAATGGTCTAGTAATGGTACTTTTACCTCAACAACGCGGGTGAGCCATAGAATAGAAAGTTTATTAGATAGATAGATAGATAGAAATCGTTTATTCAAGTAATAGTACATTAATTACCGAGGGCGGTAAAACAAAGAATGTCTCAAATCGCAGGTATTTGACGCCCGAGCCGAAGGCAAGGGCGATAATTATGCGATCTGAGGCTTTCTTAATTACCGCCCGAGGTAAGTACAAAATTTTATGTCACCCCTTGGCCTGCGTGCGGTAATTGCCACTTTATGGCCAGGTGTGACATAAAGTTTATTGTTAAACTGTACATTTGTACAAAGATGTTAAATTTGGCAAGGGTTATACTTGTTCAACTGTACAGATGTTACATTTGACATTATTATTATTATTTAAACTTTATTGCACAAAAAGAATATAAGTACAAAGGGCGGTCTTAATGCCATGAGGCATTCTCTACCAGTCGACCATAGGACCAAACAGAAACTAGCAAATGTGGGTGCAATGAGAAAATAATTCATAAAAGTTAAACGATTTCGAAAGAATAAACATACATATAATCGTAACTAATATACATTTACCTCGGAATTATATATACAAATACATACGTAAATATGTAGATATTACATACATAAATATATATATATATACACACAAATATATACTACTGCATAAGTACAGGGGATACTAACTGATTAGTTTACGCTAGACTTGTTCTAGCAGGTGCTTGAAGAGCATACGTTTGAAAGCCAACTTGCTTGGGGCTTGTCTTATTGACATGTGTCATACTTAGTTGAAAGTCATTAGTATAGAGACGCCTGGCCAAATAAAACTCTGCAGAAGCCGTTTTTAAATTATATTTATAAAAAATACCCCAAACCACGATACAATACAATACAATACAAATACTCTTTATTGCACACCTCAATCAAAGGGTACAGTACAGTACAAAAAACACAATGAGAAGAGGCAAACAACAGGCGGTCTTATCGCTAAAGAGCGATTTCTTCCAGACAACCTTAGGGTAGCGGAAATCTAAACGGAACGATCCACCAACACCACCAACAGAACCACCTTTCAGTTTCCCATTCAGATCTCAACTGCGTCATCCGTCAACTCTTTCGCCACTCGTAAACAATTCAAAATACATTCGATCGTTCCTTATTCATCTTCTAACAGCACCTTACACAGCCATCAAGAAGTACCAATCCCTCATTAGTCTTTTTTTTTAACACCACGTCGGTGGCATACAAGCGTAAGCCTGCCTGATGGTAAGGGATCACCGTAGCCTATGGACGCTTGCAACTCCTGGGGTGTCACATGCGCGTTGCCGACCCTTTAAAAAATTATACACTCCTTACAAAACAATATACATTGTGTGTTTGAAATGAAAGTGGTACAAATTTTACAATAACTACCATAGAAATAATTCAATTAAGTAAGCTTCAAAACTACCATAAAATGTCAAATTTATAAATATTGATACATAAATTAAATAAAGTAGCATGTCAAATTATCAATTAATAACGATAAAAATAGAATCAAATGGCTGTAACAAACAAATTAAAATTTAGCAATAATAAAACAAAATATACATCAAAAAATTAAAATACGCTTTAAAAAATCCTCCATTAAAAACAAAAGTCGTCCCTCCTGTGGTCAATAGTTAACGGCTTATGTGCATGTTAGCTGTTTTTATTACAGTGATTTATAGAAACGGAGACACTGTTTATGCGGGTTACTGGTCCAATCCAAAATTAAGCTTTGTAGCCCTTTACTTTTGGTATGTCCACAGAAAAGATGCGAACAAATCCGTGTATGACCCATTATGACTTGTTACTGTAATTATTATTATTTTTTTAATTTAGCTTGGACTTTGTCTCGTAATATATATTTTTAGCTTGCCTTGACTTGCTAATATATATGTTTAATTTTTTATACCTTAAAGTTTGTCAATTTAAATCTAATACTTTATTTCATGTAGTATGTTATATAGTAAGGTTTAACTGTTAGTGGTAATTTTTCTTCTTTCTGGAAGAGATCCCTTACAGGGATAAGTTCGCCTCTGTACATGATTGATCTGTTTTTTTCTGTATAATTTATTTTACCTTGTCTTGTGTACAATAAAGTATTTACATACATACATACATAATTTTGAAATAGATAATCCTAGCCTACATGATAGAGAACCTACAAAAGGCTACAATTCTGAGAGTTAAGCCAACTAGGAAATTCATAACGTCATCTACAATATCTGAGAACACTACATATACATAATAAGTATCTGCATCTACAATTACATACTAACTTGGCTCCGGCCCGCATAATGAGCATATTACCCTTTTTGTAAAGAAAAGGAGAAAAATAAAATTCATCAATAATAATATTAAGACAACAGTTTATCCGTCACGGACGCACTTAAAATAATATTAAGACAACAGTTTATCTGTCACGGACGTACTAAAATAATATTAAGACAACAGTTTATCCGTCACGGACGTACTAAAAATAATATTAAGACAACAGTTTATCCGTCACGGACGCACTTTAAATAATATTAAGACAACAGTTTATCCGTCACGGACGCGGTTAAAATAATATTAAGACAACAGTTTATCCGTCACGGACGCGGTTAAAATAATATTAAGACAACAGATTATCCGTCACGGACGCACTTTAAATAATATTAAGACAACAGTTTATCCGTCACGGACGCGCTTTAAATAATATTAAGACAACAGTTTATCCGTCACGGACGCGGTTAAAATAATATTAAGACAACAGATTATCCGTCACGGACGCACTTTAAATAATATTAAGACAACAGTTTATCCGTCACGGACGCACTTTAAATAATATTAAGACAACAGTTTATCCGTCACGGACGCGGTTAAAATAATATTAAGACAACAGATTATCCGTCACGGACGCACTTTAAATAATATTAAGACAACAGTTTATCCGTCACGGACGCACTTAAAATAATATTAAGACAACAGTCATAGGAATTCGTTAGTTAGGAAGGCTGTCGACTACGTTCCCATCCCTCCCCCCTCTGTCGTTACTCGGCGATCACTGATTAGGGGCCGCACGGTCCGGCGTCCTAGGCACACACTTACGGACCCGGACGACATAATCACAGCGTCTATCGAAAGATGGAACGCTGCGCTTGCGGCGTCCAACTCTGACACGACGCGTACACTTAGGCATTCCCGCCGGCGGGGACGTCCACCGCGCGATCGCGACAACAGTGACACATATAGTCCCTATTCGTCCCGGTACCGCCGCACACCGGGTAGAGTCAGTCCGACCCAGGTCGGGCCTAGCTGAGTTTCTTGCTGGACTCTTCTCAGCTAGGCTAGGTTTAGTGAACCAGCGACAAAACTCCCAGTAGCTCGATTCACTCACACCTCAGATTCGGTTGAAACCGCTCAACCAATCTCACTGGAGCGCAAACTCTTAGAGTATTCCAGTGTTCCAAACCACACGCGTGGTCGTGCCGGAAGAACTTAAAATAATATTAAGACAACAGTTTATCCGTCACGGACGCACTTAAAATAATATTAAGACATTCATACTCTCTCCCATTTCCGCAAAACTCACCTTTGTATTGGAACGATCGTCATTTACTATGGCGCTCGTGGTCAGTGATGTCACTGATCTGTCGCGCTTTCTCTCTAACCAGCAACATTAAAACGGTTGTACAAGCTTCGTCATTTTTTGAAATATGTGAATAGGATTTTCACCGTTTGCTATATTTTTTGCTTTGTCTCCTTTGGCGTAGTCAAATTTGAGTCAACTGGGTAATACGCGGATTTAGGTTCGCGTCTTCTCTGTGGACATACCAAAAGTTAAGGGCTACAAAGCTTAATTTTGGATTGGATCAGTAACCCGCATAAACAGTGTCTCCGTTTCTATAAATCCCTGTAATAAAAACATAGCTAACATGCACATAAGCCGTTAACTATTGACCACAGGAGGGACGACTTTTGTTTTTTCAACTAAGTATGACCCAACTACCGTATTGGTAAAAAGCAAGATGGCGGCGCTATGGCGCGTGTCCCAGGTATACTGCCGCATGCTAATCTTTTGTCCATTATTCGAAGTCGTCACACCATTTGGGATTACAAAATAGGGTGACCATGGGCCTTTATAGAAATGATAAGAAATTTTAGAAGAATCGAAAAAGTTTTCATCCTCGGTACAGTGCCTCAAGGGCCTGTTTTAGATTTAAGTTACTTTTGATATTATTATTTTTGTTCAATATTCTTGCCGCTTTAGCCTAGTTGGTAGTAACCATGCCTTCGAAGCAGAGGGGCTACCGCGAGACGAAAACGAACGAAGTTCGAATATCTCCCTCTCTCACGCACGAATTAGCAAGTGCGACAGAGAGGGAGATATTCGAACTTCGTTCTTTTTCGGTTCACGGTAGCCCCTCTGAAGTTTTCCCTCTCTGTATCACTTATGTGCAAACTTGCAAGTGCGACAGAGAGGGAAAATTTCGAATGCCGTTCGCGGTAGCACTTCTGGAGGTTTCGGGCTCGAATATCGGTCAGGGCATTTATTTGTGATGAATAAGATTATTTTTACTCTGAGTGTTGGGTGTTTTCTATGTATTTAAGTATCTATTTATAAGTATATCGTAACTTAGTACCCATAGTACAAGCTTTGCTTAGTTTGGGACTAAGTTGATTTGTGTAAGCTTATTTTTTTTTTATTAAAAATGGGATCGCTCTTGGCCAGCATCTAGCCAGGGGGCAAAGATGAGGCCGACGATGAAGCGAGCTCACCCAGAAGGTGCCTATTCACTCGTGCCTTAAAAAGGTCTAGGTTATATGAGCTCGGAAACACAAGCGCCGGCAGAGAATTTCAAACCTTAGAAGTGCGCATTATAAAAGATGATGCAAAGCGCTTGGTTCGAATGAGAGGAATTTCGACCAAGTAAGGATGGTATCCAGCCGTACGTCTGGATGTCCGATGGAAGAAGGGGGAAAACGGGATTTAATCGCGTGCAATATTAATTTAATTATTGGCGCGTACCTTGCTCAGCGCATCGGCCTTGCAGCGTGACAATGCCACCAGCCTTCTGGGCACGCTAGCCCAATTTTTATTTGTAAGTAGGTTTTTATCGTTAGTTTAGTATGTTCTTGTTTTTATATTCGTTGTATTTTCAAAAAATATGTAACATTTAATTACGTTTTTTTCTTTTTTTTAAATTAGTAATTGTACGCGATGAAGTCCAGTTTTCCTATAATAATGTTTGAAAATCGTGTAAGTTTAAATCAGAGATGTGGTTTTATCGGAACCGGAAGCGGAACCAGATGTTTTAAATTCGGTATATCGGAACCAGAACCGGATTCGAAGCCGGATCTGAAAACGAATGCGGTACCGGATGCGGAGCCCGAGTGATAGACGGATAAGATAGGCAGGGCAGGTCTAAGCTAAGTCTACTCTAAATAAAAATTATAAACCTGTTTGTTTTTGATGTACGCCGCTCATTTCCCCCGCTGCGCTGCTTTGACGTCCGATATACTTAACATCCGTTTTAAAAATAACAGAACCGGAACCGAAGCGGATGTTTGAAACCAATCGGAAGTTCCGACTTAACGGAATCGGAACCGGAGCTCTGTGTAAGATTGTCCACAAATATTTATTTTATTTATTTATTTATATATTCTTGTCAATAAATGCTTTACTTGCTTTGGATAAAGTAAAAGTTGGTTGCTGAGGGCTGTTGTTCCAGCTTGGGTAATATTACTGTCATGTTTCCGATTGTTCTCCTCTACAGGTCGCATTTCTCCACCGATTCTCGTAAAATTTTGTGAGTTAGGTTAGTGTAGGTTACCCATCCTCGACCGACAAAAAAACAATAGCATACTTTTATGACACAAAAATCACACAGAAATCGCACAAGACCTCGAGGAATTAACAGTTTCAAAAATAGACTTGATTAACTTTGAAAATAAAGACGGACATTAAAAAAAAACAAGTGCAGTGATATATGGTGTCTTCGGGTAATTCCGAAAATAGCAGATTCCTGTCTAACTAAGTGATTTTGTTGCACTATCAAACATCAACAATAATATTTATCATTTCTTTTTGATAGTGATGATGATGAGATGCAATAAAATCGCTTAGTTAGACTGTAATTTGTTATTTTCGGAATTAGCCGACATTCGAAGTTACCCGAAGACACCTTACACGCATCAGCTTGTAGCTGCTAGTGTATAATAATAATAATAATAATGGAAAAAGAGAGGGGAGGCTTTTGCCCAACAGTGGGACATATTGGGCTCAATATAATATAATAGATTCTTTTGTTATGCGCCCGGAGACCTCCGGGATGGGTAGACGACGGCTTTTTTTGTCTATCCAGTTTCTGTTAATTTGAAAAATATATATCTATTGCGAGCTACAGCGGGGTAATCACGTAACTTTTTTACTACCGTTAGGTAGATTTTAACGTCAAATCTTAATTGTCAGCTCATACATTTATGCGTCAAAATTGTCAGTAAAATCTATCTACCGTTAGTACATAAAGTTACGTGATTCGCCTGCAGTCACAAAGCCACTAATTTATTAATTATTTAAGTACTAGCTTTTGCCCGCGATTTCGCCCGCGTGGGAGTCGCTTATGTTATGTCGTGCAACGTTTCGTCTCCAATTAACCCCTTAGAGGATCATTTCAGGGATAAAAACTATCCTATGTCGTTCTTCGGGATACAAACTATATCTGTGCAAAATATACAAGCATACATAAATACACACACTATTTTGACACTTATGTACGTTTTTATATTTGGAGTTGCACCGCCCACAATTTGTCTGCTTTGCCCTAAGGTTGACTGGTAGAGAATGATTATGGCATTAAGTCCCCCTTTTGTACGATAAGTTTTACTTTTGTGAATTAAAGATTAAATAAATAAATAAATACATACAGAAATATTGGGGGAGGTCTATGTCCAGCAGTGGACGTCTTTCGGCTCTTATATTTTTTTTTTATAAATTATTTTTGGACAATCTTATACAAATCAACCTAGTCCCAAACTAAGCAAAGCTTGTACTATGGGTACCAAGTGACGATATACATACTTATATAGATAAATACATACTTAAATACAAAGACAACATCCAAGACTCGAGAACAAATATTCGTGTTCATCACATAAATATATGCCCTGACCGGGATTCGAACCCGGGACCTCCGGCTTTGAAGGCAGGGTCACTACCAACTAGGCTAAAGAGGTCGTCATAATATGATGATGATGATGATACATAATACTAATTTAGAGACCGTCCCACGCCGCACTGAAACCATATGCACCCTCTATGCAACGACAGCTGCATTCAGCTCTGGTTACTGCCGTTACTGGCAATTAAAAAAGTTGTTCTAGAAAAAAATAGTTTAAAAAAATACGCCTGGCCAAATAGAAGGAGCATTTAAACTAAAACGGTTGTGATTTTGATTATATTCTGTGATTTTTACGTCACTGTAGTGTCGAGTGGTTAGGCCGCTAGGGTTTGCAATATTCGTCCAATTTTCGTTCGAATATTTCGAATAAAACGAATATTTTTGAAAATAAATCAAAATAATCATTGTAACGTATGTAATGTAAAATGTAATGACCTTGCAATTAAAAACATCTACATTTACAGAATATTCGAATATTCGAATTGCAAACCCTACACGCGGCTATCAATCTGTGCCTTTACCATGAGTTTGCATGACCGTACTCGCTAGCGACTGCGTAAACGATTTAGTATGCCGATTCTTAGTTCTATTGCGTAACCGCCAGAGGCGCTGTATTTTTGCCCGTACAATTTTTTACGCAGTCGCTAGCGAGTGCGGTCGTGTAAACTCATGGTACAGGCACTGAGGGCCTACTCCAAACTTCGAAATCCGAACTTCGTATCGTGCCGTTCCTTTCACTCTCGTGTTATACTGTATATGGGTGAAAGGGACGGCACGATACAAAGTTCGGATTTCGAAGTTTGGAGTAGCCCCGCAGAAGGTCGCGAACACGGCTAAGCTAAAATCCACAATTAGGCGAAGTGACAGATGAGATGTTGCCAGGAGTAGAAAAAATAAATAGTGACGGTATATATCGATAAAAACATCGACAACCATAACTTTGTACTACCAAACTTATTCCAGTGTTGTAATTGATGACTCAGGAAGACTTGAGAATGGGTTAGCGATAGGAAAACACATGTTCATACAACCATATTTATTGCAAAACTAAGAATGACACAAAAGGTGACACAGAGCCTACTCCGAACATCGAAATCCGAACATCGTATCGTGCCGTCCGTTTCACTCTCGTGTTATACACCATATGAGTGAAAGGGACGGGACGATACGAAGTTACCTGCTCAGGAACCTGCTCGCAGAGGTTTACAACTATATCATCAAGAAGTTAACACACATATCACAGTAATCTATGAAGATCTAAATTATAAGATGTACAATTTTTTTTATTTGACACATTTAGCGCATATTAGATTTAGAGAAACACTACTAATATCGATTTTCTATGTTCTTGGCAAGCACCTACGAGTACTCGATAAATTGTACTAAAAGATCTGTAAGTCTAGTGAGGCCTTAAATAATATCGATACGAAATACGAACAGCACTGGCCATACTGTGGCAACATTTGTGAATTTTCACTTGTCAAACAATTTCGCCTGATGGTGGTCTCTACTGTAGTATGCCAGGGTTTTTCAAAAATTTAGATACCAAATATCATTTGCTATTTCACGAATCAAGTAGCTGCGCTTGTGGCCCAGCGGCGCCCGCGTACCGCATGCGATATACGAGGTTAAGCAACGTCGGCCCAGGTCAGTTCTTGGATGGGTGACCGCTTTGAGTGGTTATTAACTGAGCGCCCCCGTGCTTTGGAAGGCACGTTAAGCCGTTGATCCCGGCTGCTGTCTATGATAGCCAAGTTATAGACGCCTTCGGGCTTGAGAACTTCTAATAGTCAAGTTGCCCACTCACTTGACTAGCCTAATTCCAATAAGGTCTGGTTTCCTCTTGGGTTGGAAGGTCAGATGGCAGTCGCTTCCGTAAAAACTAGTACCTCCGCCAATTCTTGAGATTAGGTAGCGATGGGTAGTGGACGTGGACCCCGGGCATCCTTCAGGATGCAACTGTACTGGGATAACGCGTGGATGATGATTTTACGAATCAGGTAATCGCCTAAGAGAAAGGTCTATCAGTAGGAATGGGCTTTATTAGCGTAGATATAAGGTCGTTCAGTCTACTAAGGTTTAGCTAAGTCGATAAGGATGAATTCTGTGTGCGTCTTTAACGAAATTGCCCCTTACTGACACCGCAGAAAGATCTAACATTCGAAATATCAATACGCAATACAATGACTAAATATATGCGTATAATTAAGTATGGGCATTGAGCAATGCTTAAAATAATCCGTAACGTAACGATCGTCGATTCACTAATCGCCTATGTCAGTGCCACTACATATAATACCAACTTATATTTACCGTTCGTAAAGCCGCCATCTTCAAAGTAACCCTCAAAAATGTACTTAAATTATTAGTTTCACATTCCCCCACCCGCAAACAAATCTTTGCTAACCGAGTACTGCTACTACGAGCAAGAATGTAGTAAGTTCCAATTCTATGCCAATAAGAAAGCAAATTTATTACTAGAGCGTTAAAGTGGTATTCAGAATGGTGAAAATTTAAAATTAGAACTTTCGCGCTTGAAGCCGCGACGTCTCGTTCTATCAAAATCCCACATATTACACAAAACCGTGCAAGGAGGAATTCGAAATTCGAACACCGTTGGACACAGTGCACAGCCGTTACCTTGTGAACCGCGCCCGTGTCCAGTAAAATCCACCTTATTCTTTATTATTAGAGTCTATTTTTATAGTGAATGATATAAATGGACATCCTTGTGCTCGCTTGATGGAAAACGTATGTACGCGTAAGGTCATTGCTCCTTGTATCTGGCCAGTTTTGCGGGAGCTCCCATGTGTCTATGTTTTACAATAAATTATGGGTTTAAAGGGGGAGGGCGGTATTAAGGTGAGTGTCTTGGTTAACTGGTCGCTTCGCCGGTTGACAGGTTGACATAGCTATTACTTGTTTTGTTTCCAGTTCATGTAGGTTTGTTAATCAATAAGGTGGGTATTTTTTCAGAGTAATGGCTGACCTATCTTGTAAAAGTAAATTAAGTCTTGGGGTTAAGGCTCTAAGGTTACTTTACTAATGTCTTGAACACCTATTAGTTTATCCATGGTTCATTTCATGTTAGTATAAATGTGAGATATATATCTATTTTTTTTAAATTACTGAGGCTTGTTAAGTTGGATTATAGCTATGGTTAGCCTTAGCTATATATATAAGGTAATCGTCCCAGTGTTCGACACCTTAGTGCCCAATAGATTGATCACTCCTGTCATAAGATTGAAAGTGCCATGTATTGGGCCAGTGTCGAGAACAGGGACATTAACCTCGTATAAAAACCTTGGAACATGGTCAAAATGACTTTAATAGTTCATTATTGCCATGGCCGGGAAGGAGGCAATTGCAGGCTGAGCATTTGTTTAAACGGACGAGCTTGCGAGGCCGTTTAATTATAATACGAAACCTGCAACTGCCATTCCGGTCAAGGCTAATATAATGCTTTTCTCATAAATGAGAGAAATAAGACGAAATATGAATTAAGATTTGACAAACATAACCTGAAACGTCATAACATCATGCTTTCCCGCAGTTTATTTTTTTAATAGAATCGCAAGTGAATTTTTCCACCAATAAAAATATATTAGTAACTTTCAATTTACATTTGGTCAATAAACAAAAAATATATTAGTAACTTTCAATTTACATTTGGTCAATAAACAAAAAATTACGTTTTTGCGAATCTTCATAGTCCCATATCTATTTATGATTTTAAGGCCGTGCAACGAGAATTATTGCGTTCTTTGAAACGCTGTTCTACCCAGACGAGGACACAATAAGGATTGATTTTCAGATATATGATTCTTGACTATATGACTGTGTTTCTGACAATAGCCGACACATGATTGCTTACAATTCTCGATAGAAAAAAACAAAGTTGAGTCTGTAAGTATACAATACAATACGAATGTGATAATCCACGTCGAAAGGGACCTTATGGCGGCAGGCGCTTACGTTGCACCTATTCACTATTGTATTGGAACAGCGGCAATAAAGGCGTAAGTGCCGGCCGCCATAAGGTCCCTTTCAATATGGATTATCTCAAATACTCTTTATTGCATACCTCTTAGTTTTCCTTTTTTTACTCAGCCCACTAAAACAAGGCATTATTAAACGACACAATTATGTTAAAATGATGGTATTTTACCTCATCTAAACTCTGTCAACAGGAAATTTAATGAAATTGCCGACAGTCAGATATTTATCGAGATTTGTCTTTAAAAGCCATTCCTTTACAGTGTTGCGTCTCGTTTTGTCATGCGCGAAAGACATAAGCGTGTCTCTTTCACGGGGGGCGTGGCTGACCCAATCGAGGCATTCCCTTAATTTATTGTGATAATTTGATAGTTTTCTTTCTACATAGATTTAAATTTCGACTTTTTATTTCATATTATACAATTACAATACAAATTAAAGCTAGCTTAATATATACGACTTATATTATGATCGGCAATAATACAATAAAATACAATTCAGTTTAATAAAATCTTAAACTAATGATTTTGAAATAATATTAGGGTGGGTTGCACCAAAGCGTCCGTAATCGTAAGCGGTGCTCGTTAAAATCTGATTGTATGGAAAGTTTGACAAGTTTCTATGGGATGACTGCTGTCGGCGCCATATTTGACGATGACCGGCCTGTGATCGTATGTCGGTGCAACTGACCCTTAATGTATCAGTATATTATGTAGTCGCAATTTAATAAATGTCATCTGAGAATTATTTTACAAAAATTACATCACACAAGTTCGTCAATTTAAAGACTAATATCTGTATATAAAAAAACACGCAATAATAATAATTAAAAACACTCATCATCATCATCATCCTAGCGTTATCCCGGTACAGTTGCATCCTGAAGGATGCCCGGGGTCCGTTACCTAATCCCAAGATTTGGCGTAGGCACTAGTTTTTACGGAAGCGACTGCCAACTGACCTTCCAACCCGAGGGCAAATCAGACCTTATTGGAATTGGGCTTGTCAAGTGAGTGGGCAACTTGACTGTTAGAAGTTCTCAAGCCGCCCGAAGGCCTCTAACTTGGCTTAACGACTGCTATCATAGACAGCAGCCGGGATCAAGGGCTTAACGTGCCTTCCAAAGCACGGGAGCGCTCAGTTAATAACCACTCAAAGCGGTCACCCATCCAATAACTGACCTAGGCCGACGTTGCTTAACCTCGCATACCGCACGCGGTACGCGGGCGCCGCTGGGCCACAATAATTAAAAGGGCCAATCAACTTTTTCTTGTTGTTATTCTGTCCCGTCAGCGAGGAGACAACAGTAAGCGAGTTTCTTAGAAAAATGTTTACAATATGGACTTCAAGATGAGCCATGTCCAAATGGATTGTTATGCTCAAGAGATGAGCCATGTCCACATCGCTAAAACTCATGTTTGGTAGATTTAAACCCTATAAAATCACAGTTTTAAAGAGTCACTCAGGAGACGTAATCATGGCAACGAGCAACAAAGAATAGTTGATCCACCCAAAAACACTATTAACACGAAAAATGTAAATGTCAAAAATAGCCACAGTATGTTATAAATAGTACCTAACGAGTCATCATCCGTATTATCAAGCAAAACCCACTACAGGTAAATTACTTTAGTATTAATATACAACTATAACAGAGTTCCTGTTACATACAAACTGCCTAAGTACCGTATGTTTATTAGAATTATAAATATTTTTGTCACAATTTGAGCTCAAAGCATTTTTAAATTTGTAAGGCTGGACAGAAAGAAAAACAAACAAAGAGGTTCTGGATTTGACAGGAGAGAAGAGACTACTTTTGAGGACGATCGAGAACAGAAGAGGAAACATGCTGTTTAAATCCAGTTATATGGCATTATCATTAAACTTTGGCAATTTTAGGGCGAATAAACCAGTTTCTTAAAATTAACTTGTGAAAATGAGTTAAGTAAAAATAAAAATCTTTCTTGCGTTGTTAGAGACGTCAATAAAGAACAGTTACATGTGCATAAACAACATACTAATATCGAAATTAGAGCTTATTTGATATCATTGGACCATGTTTGATAAAATCATAAAAAAAAATAGTTGGTTTTTTCAAAATTTGGCTCTTGCAGATTGCAGATGTAGATAAAGGATTGAAGATGATAACCGTTTGTGCCATAAATATATCTATAGTTTTGACGAAGCTATATCATCTCAAAACCACGGACCGATACCGGTATTTTTAAAAAACCCTTAGCCCAATATTTTGCGTTATTTTTTGCTCTTTACGAAGGGCTGAATCATATATTTAGGTAACAACGTCGTATTATTAGATTGTCCCATTAAAAACGAAATAACGAACCGGTGACCGTAATAATACCGGTATTTTTCTATGGAGAAAATACCGGTATCCGATCCCTGCTCAAAACTCGTCAAAAATCGATGAATAGCGCGTGGAGCCCCTTAAATATCCAAACCATCCCAGCATACTGGTAGCATTCCTCACTTTTCTTTTTTTTTTAAGGAAAAAAGGGGTTTGTCGCCAGGCGAACATACCGCCCCGTAGAGGCAGCAGAATATGTACAATAAACTAAAAAGGAACTTAAACTCTAGATTTTAAACCTACTTTTACTAAATTGTATAAAAACTCGGCTTCGTCCGAAATAGGAAGCGACAAAAAACTATTTACAAATCCTGTGTCAAACAGTTTCGAATCGGACCAAGCTGCTCTCACAGCTTCGGTCCGGACACACTCCATCAATACATGTATTACATCCTCAACAGTTCCACACTCATTGCAATTTGGGGAGGGGACTTTTCTCATTAAAACACTTTTCTCTTACTGTGCCTATCTAATCGAAAATGGGTAAGGACCACGAGCGATTTACCCGCCGCGATTTATGTAACGAATTTATTCAACTATAGTTGCGATAATGTATAAAGT
Organism: Epiblema foenella; assembly: GCA_963556455.1. NCBI lineage: Eukaryota > Metazoa > Arthropoda > Insecta > Lepidoptera > Tortricidae > Epiblema > Epiblema foenella. The sequence continues at coordinate 8,837,119 of OY747120.1, read as the reverse complement.
TTGAATGCAGATAGCAAGATATACATTTCATCTTCCTATTCACATGGAAACTTCATGAATGTATCGCAACTAGAATAAATTTCTGTCTCTAGTCCTTACCCAAATCTTCCGTGTTTTACATCATTTACTAGAGTGCTGTCTATGCCCGGATAGCGGGAAATCGCTTTCACAATTTCATCAAACCAAAAAAATTACCCAATTGGAAGTAGTAAGTAGCGCATGCAATGCCGAACGATTCTCGATCCCGGGATTGAAATCCGGTATTAGACCTCAATCCCGGGATTGAAATCCGGTATTAGACCTCAATCCCGGGATTGAAATCCGATATTAGACCTCAATCTCGGGATTGAAATCCGGTATTAGACCTTAATCCCGGGATTGAGATCCGGTATTAGACCTCAATCCCGGGATTGAAATCCGGTATTAGACCTCAATCCCGGGATTTCGGGATCCCGGGTTTTTTGACCTATGAATACGAGTAAGTGACAATTTACCATCACATTGTAACTTTCTGTGTTAAATATAAGTAGGAAAATTATGTAGGATAGAGAATAATAACGTAATAATTATAAATACATACTTATCTCTTGTTGTTTCTATTTTTGTAAATTTTATGAGTACGTTCAGACGTTTATTCATACTATTCTATTAATCCGATACCGCATACGAAGCCATATATGGCAGATATTGTTGTAGACCTTATTGCATCGTATCAAGATTCAAATTTATGTGAATATTTTTTTACGTCATGCGGTAAAGAGTTAAGATTTAATGCAAAATCTTCGATACCGGTATTCCGATATTTCGGTATTGGTCTGTTTCAATCCCGGTATTTCGCGATCCCGGGATACCGGTTTACATGCCCTAATGGTAAATGACTTTACGCTGCTACTTGGTTTGGTTATAGACAAACACGTAAATTCAAAGGCACATATAAAACTACTTTTTTTACCTACGCCTCATGTCCTATAATACTTTTTTTTTAATAATAAGACTACGAGTTTTTAAAAGTAAACAGTCAGCAGAAATATCTTACAGCTTCATTATTAGTCGTCACTAAAATATACTTTATGGACATTGAAATAGAGTCGATGTTCAGATATTTTTAAACGCGATAGGATTAATAGGAGAGGTGACTGTACAAAGACTACAAAGGGCTTAAAACATCTGACACGCTCATAATAAAGGTCAGATATTTATGTGCGCTTCGACTTGTCATATAATATTGCGCTAGCATAAAGTACCCAGGTATCTCTGACTACCCCATTCAGGAATATAGTCGTGAGACTTGTAAGAATTTGCGTACATACGTTAAACCGGCAATTCGTTCTGAAAGCATTACTATTGCCGTTTTTATTCTAACATGATCTAAACGCATTCAATTTGCTAACACATAAGACCTTCTAGAATTGGGCGAAAGCATATTGTTAAAACACGCATATTTATGCGGCGTGTCCAAAACGTCGTAAGTACAGTTGATACGTAAGCGAATTTAACCTCTTTTTCAACTGGCAGAGAGCGTGAAATTTAAAACCGGCCTTTATCTATCCATCTTCGCTTATAACTGCCCAGGTAGCCGCGGAAAGAGACAACCGACCGCCGCATTAACACCGTCCACTGCAAAGAAAGCACGCTCAATCGATACAATCACACAGACGAACCCGTCAAAACGCCATTTTGACGTAAACCGCTCGACTTACGCACCCAACGATGTCACCGTTGGAAAGAACGGGAAAAACTAGCCTAAAATAGTGTGCAATACGTTTGTGTTAACTGTACAAACAGCGCGACGGTTAAGCATTTAGGTTTTAAACATCGAACGAGGCTGGTAATCTGCGATCAAAATGGCGGCCGTCTTACGAGCGAGAGAGTCCGATTCGATTTTGGAAAATTGGTGTTTTTTTCTGTTGTAAAGAGAGCAGTATAGTATAAGGTTAGGCGGAGAACAGGAGGGGCGATCTCGCTGGCGAAGCGGCGTGAAGGGAAATGTCGTGGGCAGATGAGGCGATCTGTCGCGGGATATGTCCGGTGGCGCGCAGATGGGATTCGAGCTGCTGATAGATTTGAAGATTTTACTGACTAATGTTACAGACACAGTCGTAAAGCAAAAATGAGTGTCGAATTAATCCTCTCATGTAGATACACGGTAGTATGTCAGCCAAGTTCGCGAACCAAATATGGCGACACAACGGGGGTCATATTATGAATGAATGAATGAAATCGTTTGTTCACAATGAACATATGGTAACATAAGATCTTAGATTATAAGCATTGTTGAATTCCCATGATATATTCAGTCTAGGTAGACGTGTGAAAACAGATGTCAGTGATGGGATCACTCGGTCATTATTATAATAATTCGATTTACAGGATTAAATTAATTTAACATCAATTAATAAAATTACAATTAATGAAGCATGAAAATATTGCAATTATTAAACGAACTATTTTGGCTCGCTTCACCACCCAATACTCATAATATTTTTTGAGTGTATTTACGGGAGCTGGTAATATACGCGCCTGATAGTAATTTAATGATAAGCCTATTTATTTAAAAATAAAACGAATACCTACTTATGTGCCAATTTTTTTTAGTAGGGTTTTCGGAATATAAAAAAATATCGCCACCCGCTGGTTATGGTTGCAAATTTTTCTGCGCTACCCAAGGTTTGGAAGAGATCGCTACTTATCGATAATACATTATTATGAGATTTATGAAACTAGTTGGTTCGAGTTATGTAAGATTAACCCCCTCATATTTTATTTTATTTATTTATTAGCGCCTTAAACTGGTCACTATTTGTCGTCGGGTGAGAAGCAAAACTCACTATCAAATCTGTCATTACTCTTCGAAACCTCGTATCTCAGCACTGAAACTATGCTGATATACGAGCTTTATTTTAAGTACGTATTTGTTAGTTAGTGACTTGCTTGTAGCCCGACGATGCGATGGCCAGCCCGAGCTCGCGACATATCTCGCGACGTATCCCCGTCCCTCGTCTCCCTTGCGCGCCGTCTACCTATCTTTCATTGCACGTACGCGGTACGGGGCGCGGGGCCCGGCCATCTTGCGACTAACCGCCGTGCGGAGCGCGTCTCGCGTAGGTACGCTCAAAATACATAATTAACAACTAAAACCAGTGCTAAACCGTTAAAAACCAGTGTTCTAGTGTACCAGTGTTAGTGTCAAGTGAAGTGCACTGGATTGTTGCAAAGGTGAGTACAATTATCATTGGAATCGATTCGGCGCGGGGGGGACGCCGTCCTTTATCTTTTGTTGTTTTGTAACTAAATCAATAATTTTAGTTGCCGGACCGCTCTTAATTCGAATTTCGAATGCTGCGCGAATTATACTAGTGCTGTAATAACCGATAATAAGAACGTATTATTTTGAAAATGGAATGTTGTTATCTATAAATAGTGAATGCATTTCATTCATTGAATTGATAATGTTACACTTATTCTCTTATCTTGACATGTGATGTTATAATCATTATGTTTTATCTAAAGCTAATTCATCAAAAAACCTGTATTCAACCGGTTATTATCAAAAAGAAAGTTTTGGCTTAGTAAAATTACTTAACAAGAATGAATATGTATACCCTAATAACATTGTCATTTGTAGGCATGCTGTTTTGCATAAGTTAAACGCCTAAATACATAACTTGTTCTAGACAAAGGAAACGTTGTCTGTATTTATCTACCTCACCAGTGCATGACCTTACAATTACAACACGTTTTTATGCCGATAAAACCTCTACGAGTATATACACATACAGATAGACATATAAACAATTATATTATCTTTCATTCATAATGAAACCGATAATAGTAATGTTACATCACTGGCAACAAAGGCCATTTATTTAAAAACAAAAACAATTGAAATCGGATTTGGAACGCGTTCGTATTTGGATTTGGAACGTCGTTTGAAATGGCGGATCGAGAATAATTGCATTCGCACAGCGGCTTGGACGTTTGTTTAATATTACCCTGATGCGGGGGATAGTATGATCGCGATCGGAAACCGCCTTTTGACGCGATCATCTCAAATTTGTCGCGTTGCATTCCACAGACAAGCCGGGTCATCTTTTTTGAAGTGTTACCCAGTCGGTTGTAAAAGCACGTTTGTGTGCTTACTTGGGTGTGTATGATGAACTTTTTAAATGATGTGTGTTTTGCTGAATCATCGGTCATTAACGTAATGCTTTTTAAGAGGATTGTTGTAGTTGGACTGAGATGTATGCCGATTTGTTATTTTTGACGACTCCGAATTGATGACTCGTCATGATTCGGACATTGCCAAATGCATATACCTATGTACCTGCTTCACGTGAAATCTATTACACCTAATTTCTCAACATGAAAGTAATCCTACTAGAAGGATTAATTTTGAAATGATTCTTAAAACAGAGTAATATAAACTTGTTTTCAATTAAGAATCAGTTTAAAACACTATCAAGTATAGGATTATTGTGGCATAATATAGTCGATTTAACATGAATTTACTTATGGATTTTTCATTGAGAAAAAATCTTATCAATCACTCCAAATCGAGAATTTTCAAGATTAAAACTGTTACACTCAATAAAAGCAGACAATGTCTCCGTTACTATTTTAAACCTTCATTAAAAAATCGTATGCTTTAATTAGTTTAGGGGCCATCCATAAAGTACGTCCACTCCACAAAGGGGAGGGAGGGGTTCTAAATCTTATCTATTTATTTTAGCTCCTTATCCTGAAGTTTACTATTTCTAATAGTATATCTCTAAGTTAAGTGTGCCTCTTCCATTGCTGTCTGTCATTCGCGGCTCTTCTCCAGTGGACCAGCAGTCAGTTTGAGTTCATCTTCTATTGTCTTCCCATTTCTTTTGCCGTCTACCTGTATGTTATAATTTTGCTCCATTTTCCTTGTCTGCTCCTTAACATATGTCCAGTCCATCTCCACTTCAGTGGATCCATCTTCAAAATCCTATATACATGTGCCTACATGCCAAATTTGAAATACATTTTGACAAAAACTTTCAACTCTATCTGTATGGGCATAAGAATTTAATTTTTTGTTGGCGATAATTTATTGTTTTGTTTTTTCGAATGTTTGATTCTACGTTGATTATATTTAATATATTTTTTAATGTAATTAACACGAAATCAAACATTCGTTGGATATAAAAAAAGAATTAATTTATTTTATTAGGTCCGTTAGACCAGTCGCTCGTTAGACCAATCGCTGGATTTCTTTTACATGACTTTTCGCAGACTTAGAGACAAATACATACCTAGTAAGAATATTAAAAAAGAAACTTATCCCGCATGGTTTTCTTTTCCTTTAAAAAAAGCCGTGAAAGAAAAATATAAATATTTAAGGAAATACAGAACATACAAGAATATTTCAGATTTAATTTCATATAATGTTTTGAGGGTCAGAGTCCGCAAATTAGAACAGGAATGCTTTACTACATTTGTGCGTTATGCTGAAAAAAATATCGCTAGTAACCCGAGACAATTTTGGTCATTTGTCAAGTCTCGCTCAACCTCGCACGGCCTACCTAGCAGCTTGAAATATGGTAGTCGGTCTGTTAATACAGGGCCAGATATTTCTGAGGCTTTTTCTGAGTACTTTTTTACAAATTTTTCGTCATCAATTAATTCGTCCGCTAATAAATCGTATGTTTCTAGCACTGAGTCAGTCGTCAACTTAAATTCAATTGAGGTCGACCCGAGTCTCGTCGCCACCTTACTGCTTAAATTGGACCCCTCCAAGTCTGCCGGTCCCGATCAGCTGCCAGCACAGTTCCTAATAAAATGTGCGAACTCCCTGGTACGCCCGATAGTTATGCTCTTTCAGCGAACCTTCACAGAGTGTTATATGCCCTCTATATGGAAATCTGCTTTTATCACCCCCGTACATAAAAAAGGGCCCAAAGCTGATGTTGTAAATTACAGGCCCATTTCTAAATTATGTATTTTATCAAAAGTACTTGAAAAAATTGTTTTTAATCAAGTTTATGAGTCCTTACGTAATTATTTTAGTGCTAATCAACATGGGTTTTTGCGGCGCAGATCTACAGTATCTAATCTGATTCTTTTGAACGAATATGTTACCGATGCTATGGATAGTGGGTTCCAGGTTGACGTAATATATACTGACTATAGCAAATGTTTCGACAGAATTGATCACGACCTATTAATTTCTAAATTGCATAACATCGGGATAAATGGGGATTTACTAAGATGGTTTACGTCCTATATTGAGAACAGGTCTCAGGCTGTGGTCGTTAATAACTATATGTCTGGATGGGTCACTGTTCCTAGTGGGGTACCGCAAGGGTCCTTGCTGGGGCCATTGCTCTTTAATATTTTTGTTAATGACATTGATAAATGCCTCTTACATTCTAGGTTACTCTGCTTTGCCGATGACATGAAAGTTTTCTTGAGAATAAAATCTCATGATGATTCTAAACTACTTCAGTCCGACCTCGCACGTCTTGATGAGTACTGTGAACAGAACAGGTTAAATCTAAATCCTTCCAAATGTTTTGCAATGACCTTTTCGCGCCAACATAATTTAATTCCAACTAGTTATGCCTTAAAGGGCCAACCCCTTCAGAAAGTACCGTTCATGAGAGATTTAGGCGTCGTACATGATTCTAAGCTAATTTTTGATAACCACATTAATAATATTATTAGTGGCGCTCTTAAAGCACTAGGTTTTATAATGCGCAATTCTGTCCATTTCACTCAAGCTAAAACACTTAAAGTGCTTTATTGCTCTTACGTCAGAAGCAAGTTGGAATACGCCTCTCAGGTCTGGAACCCTTGCTACAATACATACAGTGACAGAATTGAACGCATACAGCAAAAATTTATAAAATATCTTTGTTTTAAATTAAAATGTCCCTACAGATCTTCCAACTATCTTAAGATATGTAAGCAGCATCACCTTGTCCCTTTACAAAAACGTCGTGAAATAGCAGACATAACATATCTCCTTAACATAACTAATGGCGTAGTTGACTGCCCTGACCTACTAAGTAAACTTTGCTTCAAGGTCCCCACTCGTTCTAAAAGGTATCATCCCCCAATTGCAATCAAAAATGCATCTTCCAAATATAGACAGAATAGTTTCTTAACGCGTGCCAGTCGTAACCTAAATGAGTCGTCTATTGGACTAGATATTGATGTATTCAACTGTGGAATTCCTAGCGTGAGACGTAATATAGTGCAGCAGTATTTTGAGTGCTTGCAGTGAGCGTGTTAGCTTCTTACTATCGTTCTTGTTTTTATCCTTGTCGTCATTGAGTTGGTGCTCAGTAGTGTTGCTGCTGCCCAACTATCCTCGTTATGTATGTTACACAATGTACTAATAATTTAGTTTCGTTAGTTATGAGAATTCCAGTTTCGGCAAAGCTATAATTCTAAACCTTTAATTTGTAACAGATTATTTTCCTTTTTTTTTTTTTTGTTTTTGTTGCATGTGCGGTTACGTTAGCGCGTAATATTAGTACCTATTAGTTAAGTATCATGGCACTACCTGTGAGTTCCTATAATTGGCTATCTGTATCTACTTGATTGTGTAATGTTATATAATAGCTGTTGGATCTCCAAATAAAATAAATAAATAAATAAATAAATAAATATACAATAAAAATACTGTTACATAATTAAAGTCTTAAATGCACAAATATACAATATAATACAATACAAATACTCTATTGCACACCTTAATTAAAAGATATAGTACAGTACAAAAACACAATGAGTAGATTGCATTAATTAACATTAAAATGTTCGGTATTTTTATTTTTATTCGGACCTGATCTTTTGACTTAATAATTTCTAGATGTAAAATTGCAAAGTATGTGACGTCACACTAGGGAGGGGGTCTCATAAATGTGAACAACTGTGACAAAGACGGGGGAGGGGTCAAAAAAATCACGATATTCGTGTGACTTACTTTATGGATGATCCTTTATTGATAGGACTTTTGTCATAATATGAATTCAAAACATTTTAAAATAGGAATGTTGACTCAAAATTTGACTAACTCAAAAGAAACAGGGCAAAAAATATATCAAATGGTGAAAATCCTATTCAAATATCTCAAAAAATAACGAAGCTACAACCATTTCAATGTTGCTGTTAGAGAGAGAGAAAGCGCGACAGATCAGTGACGTTATTGACCACGAGCGCCATAGTAAATGACGATCGTTCCAATACAAAGGTGCGTTTTGCGGAAAAGGGACTGAGTATGCCCCCTCTTTGAACTTTGAGGACTTATAATTATGTAACTATTTATTTGCCATTTGCTTAAGAATTTGATCCTTTTTCGTGAAAATTTTCTTATTTGGGAAGCCGGAAACATTTTTAGGAAAGCCGGGAATAATTTTCCTTTCTTATGTTTCATGACGGCTCATGAAATAAAATAATGGCAAATTATCTCTGGTAGTAAAAGCCAGTTCTTTTACTACCGGAGATAATTACTAGCTGAAAATTCGGCAAAAGCAAGCCGCGGGGTAATCACGTAACTTTTGTACTACCGTTAGGTAGATTTTAATGTCAATTTTTAATTGTCAACTCATACATTTATACTTCAAAATTGACAGTAAAATCTATCTACCGTTAGTACATAAAGTTACGTGATTCGCCTGCCGGTGGGAATCGAGTTATATGGACGCTCCGCCACTGATCCTTATTTACTTAATTATTTTAATCAAATCGGGCCCACTGCGTGTTTTATGGAGACATGGAAGTTAATGACCCCGACTCCGTTACCCCATGTGGTGCCGCTTAAATAGCACCTCCCCCTTTCTTCCCGTGGGTGTCGTAGGAGCCGACATAGGAATCGGGTTGTAGTGTGTTGCGGGCGATGGGCTAGCAACCTATCTCTTTTTTTATACAACGTCGGTGGCAAACAAGCTTACGGTCCACTTGATGGTAAGCGGCCACCGCAGCCTATAGACGCCCGTAGCTCCAAAGGAATCACGTACGCGTTGCCGACCCTTTATAAAATTTGAGAGTGCACTGTGTTGACAACAGAAGGGACAAATTTAAGTCTCTCGCTCTCAACACAGTGCATCATCGGGAGCTCTGGCAACCTTGCTCACCTCCAGGAACACAGCTCTACTTGTTTAGTAGATAATGTTATTATGGCTGTGGTCTTCTGCTAGGCGGAGGTACTACCCCAGTTGGGCTGCTCCAAATTCGAGCAAGATAACATTTTGCTGTGCCCTACCTCTCTTACTGCAATATCACATCTCCATCTTTAAACCTACAATTGCTAAATGTGGAGCTGGAATTAAATTTCATGTGCTCTCTGCCTATCCATTTTGGGAATACAGGCGTGAGTTTATTTATGTAAGATAATGCTACTAATTAATAAATGCGAAAGTTGGATGTTTGTTACTCAATCACGCAAAAACGGCTTAACGGATTATGATAAAACATGGGAAATACGACGAGTTTACAGCCTGGATTAATTAGAATGCTTTTTATCCCAAAAATCGTACCTCGAAGGGATGAAACAGGAAGCGGAAGTTTGCGCGAGCGAAGTCGCGGGACAAAGCTAGCTGTTAATGAAAAAGTCCAGATTTATAAAGATTAATTCATTTAATTTCAGCGCGAAACCGTCCAGGGTCTACATCTGAGCGTACAAAAATAAACTTAATTTCGCATTCAACAAGATTTAAAATCCAATAGCAGGTTTATAAAATAGCGGCCCGCAAATATCTGTACTATAACATGAAAAGGTAACACACGTTTACAGCATTAGTATGGAATTAGGATTGTAGTCAGTGAGTAGTATAATAAGTTCATTTAATTTCGGCGTGGGTCCCGTCCAGGGTTTACATCTGAGCGTACAAAAATAAACTTAATTTCGCATTCAACAAGATTTAAAATCCAATAGCAGGTTTATGAAATAGCGGCCCGCATATATCTGTACTATAACTTGAAAAGGTAACACACGTTTACAGCATTAGTATGGAATAAGGATTGTAGTCAGCGAGTACTCATACTCATACTCATACTTTATTGGTAATATAGATTACAAGTCAACAGTAGTATAATAAGTTCATTTAATTTCGGCGTAAGTCCCGTCCAGGGTCTACATCTGAGCGTACAAAATTAAACTTAATTTCGCATTCAACAAGATTTAAAATCCAATAGCAGGTTTATGAAATAGCGGCCCACACATATCTGTACTATAACTTGAAAAGGTAACACACGTTTACAGCATTAGTATGGAATAAGGATTGTAGTCAGTGAGTAGTATAATAAGTTCATTTAATTTCGGCGTGGGTCCCGTCCAGGGTTTACATCTGAGCGTACAAAAATAAACTTAATTTCGCATTCAACAAGATTTAAAATCCAATAGCAGGTTTATAAAATAGCGGCCCGCAAATATCTGTACTATAATTTGAAAAGGTAACACACGTTTACAGCATTAGTATGGAATAAAGATAGTAGTCAGTGAGTAGTATAATAACGTCGGGTGAGAAGCAAAACTCACTATCAAATCTGTCACTACTCTTCGAAACCTCGTAGCTCAGTACTGAAACGATGCTGATATACGAGCTTTATTTTAAGTAGTTATTTGTTACTAAGTAACTTTGCTTGTAATCCGACGATAAGTACATTATAAATCACTGTAGTTAAGAAGCCTTGTAAGTTTTAAAATGTTTTGATTTCAAATTATGACAAAAGTATTGATAATAGCAATAAATTGATTAAAGGCTACGATGGTTTTATTAAAGTTTTAGATAGTAACATAGGCATTTTTAGATTTTATTGTGTTTAGTAGAATTTAAGCGGAAAAAACAAGTTTTAGCTTGAAATTTGGAGTGATGTTTGAAACTATATTTCTTAATGAAAAATCCAAAAAATACATTTTAAGTTTATGACATAAGGTCGCAATAGTCCTGTTCTAGATAGTAACATGTAGAAAATGTCAAGATACGTGTAAATTCAAACAGAAAATGGCGTAAATATATGAGCGTTTTTTAACTGATAAGGGCGCTTAATGAATTTATCAATAACACGACACAATTGGAAAGCCACGAACCTTGTCCCAGTTTCGAATAAAGACGAGCATGTTTCAATCGACGACATAAATATATGTTTTATCGCTTTCATCATCCTCCTAGCGTGGATAACACACAAGTACACTTGAATCCTGAAGGATGTCCGGGATCCGCTACCTAGTCTCAAGATTAGAGTTTTAAAGTACCGACTACCATCTGACCTTCCAGCTCCGGGGAAAACCAGACCTTATTGGAATTAGGCTTGTCAAGTGAATGGTCAACTTGACTGTTGAACTTTTCAAGCCGCCCGAAGGCCTCTAAATTAACTTAACGATTGCTGTCATAGACAGCATCCGGGATCAACGGCTTAACGTGCATTCCAAAGCACGGGAGCGCTTAGTTAATACGTTTTATCGTCTTGTATGTATGTATGTAAGCACTTTATTGTACACAATAACAGGTTAAAAGGTTGTTACCAAAAATGAGGTAATGTAATTCTACTTCAATATAATTTAACTGTGATTAAACTAAATCTATAAAGAGCAATTGCCCCCTAGTTGCCCCCATCACTGGTTATAATGCCCAGAAGGCTGGCAGCGTTGCCTCTTTGAATTGCCTTTAAGGGCCATAATAGCTCCCAACCATCTGGTCAGTTCCATTGTAACCGTTCAACCAATCTCACTGGAGCGCAAACAGTGGTCCAAACCACACGCGTCGTCGTGTCGGAGGTTTTCCCCTGGATCTTCCCCAGGCTACTCTCCAACCGCGCACTCCTATCGCTTTAAAGGGCCCGGCCGGCCTACGCCACGTCAGGTTTTAAAAAAAGCTTTTAATCGAAATTTTGCATCATTTCCACTATCCAAATGTTGGTTACGACCGCCAATTGTCCGTTTTAGAATTTATGTTCTTTGTAACGATTTTATCGACTTATTTATGCTATTGGATTGTAAACATACATACCCAAAGATGAATAATAAAAAGTCGGTGTTTTACCACATTAAATTTATGAGTATTGTAGCTGTAGGTGTAAAAAACACTGATTATCAGGAAAATACCATATCCTTTTATTTGTATACCTCCTGGGTCAACTTTAAGCTGGCAAGCTGACTGACAACTAAAGGGTAAATTTAGGACATGCTTGGCCAAAACTCCCGCCTAAGAATGCAGGTCGACGGGCTAAATTAAGTTTTTGTCCTAACACAGCGCCTTGCGGCACGACCGCTTTTTGTATGGGATACCATTTCAGGTATTTTATAGGTGTGTCGTACGTTTTGATACAGGGTTTTGTTTTCGAAGGTATTAGATTAGTAGTGAATATCGGGTAGGTTAGATGAACATTTTTCACAAATAGATACCCTTAATCCGTCATCTACCAAGCCGGGAGTGCTACCGCGAACCACAAACGAAGTTCTCTCTTATTTCCCCTCTCTGTCGCACTTATGTGCAATCTTGAAAGTGCGACAGAGAGGGGAAAATTTCGAATGCCGTTCGCGGTAGCAACCCGGGTAATTACAGTCCACATGTTAGTGTTTTATATGGTTTTTTTTTTTCGGTGGACTACAGCAGGCCGATAAACATCCCAATTTTTTGTCTTGCTCGTTCGCTAACGGTACTCGATATGCAGTGCTTTTCGCCCGCGCACGGACCAGCCTTAGCTTCAAAATCGTTTGGAGTTACTAAGAAGAAGTATAGTCTTTGTTTTTCAATTTTGGCTGATGTACTTAAAGAAAACAATGCTATTGTTGAGGTAACCGCAAAAGACATTAATGACCACGTTGCAACAAGTCGTAAGAATCGCCCTGAATATTCAATTGATTATCGACTTGTATCTCCGTAAGCAAAATTACGAGTGCACCAATAGAAAAATGGCGGTCGAGATACCTTCTATTCGTATCATTCTCAGGTATTCATGTAAACGTCGCCGTGCGTGTAACGTCATTTCTATTAAAGCAATTTAAACCTTTGGAAAAGGCCCTAGACTTGATAATCCGGTGTTAATGCACATGCAGTCTTTATTTACGAAGTATACTTATCTTTTATGACGGACGATAATGAGTAGCAAACCGCACAATAGGACAATGAATTGGACACGAGAAAAACACAAAAACTATAATTCCACTTATTAATAAAGTACCTTTAAGGCCCATTCACAGATCTGACGAAAATACTGAAGTTTGAGCTTCTAGTGTGAAGAAATAATGTAGAATTACACTACACAAAAATTACAGTAGACTGAAAAAGAAACAAAGAAAAGAAATAACCAAAAAAAATATTGAAAAATGCCTTGGTAACTCTGTCAAAAAATCCTAAATATCATAGTAAAAATTAACTTTAATGCTGCAGATCTCGTAATTACCAACGACAGTGATACGTTTTTTTTACAAAAACGATAGCTGATTCAGTGTTCCAACAATCAATAAAAATGTACTAAATATTTACGAAATTGCCCGCAGGGCTTCCGAAGAGAGCGGGATGGTTAATTGCAAACTCACGCGTGTTAGATGGGGTTATTTGCACTGAAATGGCCTTGTCTTAAGAAGTAATTCCACTTATTAACGTGCCTTTAAGCATCCGCAACGTAAATCTCAATTGTTCTCAAAAAGTTGGAGTTATCGAATCAATTTGAGAATGCAGTGTTGGCGAGCGGCCAGGTTTGTTTGGCGACGCTGGTGCGGTGCGGCGCCAACGCCTTATATGTAAGAATCAGGGTAAATGGGGAATCGTGGGAGCGAATGAGTTATATTGCACGTGCCAAAGATGAGGGTCAAAGCGAAAGAGTTATGTTGCACGTGCCAAAGATGATGGACGAAGTCGAAAAAAAGTTATATGTTGAGATACATGCACATTTTCTATGTAGGAGCTATGAGTTCACAATAGAATTACGATTTGAAACGGGATATTTACCATGTATATTTGTATTTTTGAGTTCCCGATATTTCGGCACTGTTGCAAGCGCCATTATCAAGGATTAACTGACGTGCTGCGAGTTTTAGTTGTGGTCTACCAACACACCGTAGCGATCTACCCTCTTCCTGGTTCGCTTTTTTCGTACAGTGTCACCGTCACTACCACCGTCCAAATGACCATGAAAACCATGACCATATGTAAATGACCATGTAAGCTTGAAATCTTGAGTTCACAATTCCTTATATGTACGTATCACGGTAAATGAGGAATCGTGGGAGCGAAATAGTTATATTGCACGTGCCAAAGATGATGGACGAAGTCGAATAAAAGTTGTATGTTCAGCTATACATGCACATTTTTTATGTGTGCGTCAGCGTAGGAGCTATGAGTTCACAATTCCTTATATGTACGAATCAGGGTAAATGGGGAATCGTGGGAGTGAATGAGTTATGTTTCACGTGCCAAAGATGAGGGTCAAAGCGAAAGGGTTATGTTGCACGTGTCAAAGATGAGGGTCAAAGCGAAAGAGTTATGTTGCACGTGTCAAAGATGATGGGCGAAGTCGAAAAAAAGTTATATGTTGAGATACATGCACATTTTCTATGTAGGAGCTATGAGTTCACAATAGAATTACGATTTGAAACGGGATATTTACCATGTATATTTGTATTTTTGAGTTCCTGATATTTTGGCACTGTTGCAAGCGCCATTATCAAGGATTAACTGACGTGCTGCGAGTTTTAGTTGTGGTCTACCCTCACACCATAGCGATCTACCATTGATCACGTGTAAAGGGTTTGATTCCCGGTTCAACCATAAAATTATTTAAATATCTGTGAATGCAGTTTAAATTGTTTTTCAAATTAAAATAATGTCTTCTTTCAGTAAAATGTTCCATCTACAATATTCAAGGTATACTTTCCCTCCATGTGGCATAGCCGTGGGCAGGGATCGGATACCGGTATTTTCTCCATAGAAAAATACCGGTATTATTACGGTCACCGGTTCATTATTTCGTTTTTAATGGGACAATCTAATTATACGAAGTTGTTACCTAAATACATGATTCAGCCCTACGTAAAGAGCAAAAAATAATCCAAAATATTGGGGTAATTTAGGATTTTTTTTAAATACCGGTATCGGTCCCTGGCCGTGGGACACCCTGTATAATTGCCTGATCCCACTAAAAAGGCGAACAGCCTAATCTGTCATACTGGTATTTAGTAGACGACTAAAAGGTCTACAGCTATTGCCTTACTTATATGTATGACACTTATTTGACCGGTGAATACATTACTGTTAAAGTCACCTTTAGTGTCATAGTGACGTGTCAAACATATGTATATGTATACCAGGGATGTAACAGATGTGGTTGTATCGGAACCGGAAGCGGAACCAGATGTTTTAAATTCGGCATATCGGAACCAGAACCGGAATCGGAGCCGGATCTTAAAACGGATGCGGAACCGGATGCGGAGCTCGAGTGATAAACGGATAAGATGTTATGGGCAGGGCAGGTCTAAGCTAAGTCTATTCTAAATAAAAATTATAAACCTGTTTGTTTTTGATGTACGCCGCTCATTTCCCCCCGCTGCGCTGCTTTGACATCCGATATAACATCCGTATTAAAAATAACAACCGGAACCGAAGCGGATGTTTAAAACCAATCGGAAGTTTCGACTTATCGGAACCGGAACCGGAGCTCTGTTACAACCCTGATGTATACGTCTGTGAGCTTTTAAAATCATATTCGGATATTGTGTAAAATTGGACGTATAGGTGCCACGAGAGTTGAGGTGAATGACTACACACAGCTACATGAAGTACTGATTGCAAATAAAACTGACTCCAAAAAACACTAAAAATTTAAAAAAAAATTGCCTTCTAGCATTAATTAGACTTTACGCTTCTTATTGAACAATAATTTTTGAAGCCGGTGCCATCCAAAGCACAGAACTTCCCCGCTAGAAAGCTAATATTTCTACTTTTGTTCCCGACGCGAGTCACCAAAGTATGAGGAAGCGGTGAGGGGAAGAGCGGGTGCTACCAGCGTTGCGATTGGTCGATGAGCTGGCACGCGGATTGCGAAGTGATGGGACATGTTCACTACAAACTGGTACCGTAATTTATTATTGGTAAATTACTTTATATGAAATTGGTAATAAACGATCAATCATTAGTTGGTTCTAAAAATTAAACAACAAATATTTTATAGCTCTTATATATCTCTTTAATCTGTATCATTGTGGAAAAGAGAAAGACGATTCTAAAAAGCACACAAAACATATATCCATCGCACTTCCTCGAAGTTCATCATCAGGCTCATCTTGTGACACTGGACCTAACTGCTCACCAAGGGGATTCTAAAAAGCCCACAAAACATATATATATCTCAAACCAACTCCAAGCCCATCGCTCTTCCTCGAAGGTCATCATCAGGCCCATCTTGTGACACTGGATCCAACTGCTCACCAAAAGGATTCTAAAAAGTCCACACTATTTAATTTTAAGAAATAATGAATTTGACTTGCCTGTGGAATATAATTCCATCTTTTTTGTAATTAGAAGTATTTGAAGGCTTCCCACACCACCTCACACTACAAAATCTCATGTCTAGCCACGAGAGTCCAATTTTCTATATATTTTTTAAAAGAGACACGCACACTGCTCAGGTCGTTGACTTTGACGCAACTGAAAGGCAGGTCGCCCGCGGATTATACAAGCCCTATAAATCCTACTCGCATCTGGAACAAAGTGACCAACATTAGGCTTCTAGCGGGGGTGTTCTGTGTATCCAAAGAAATTGTCTAAAGTTGACGAAATGGCATCGACTACAAAAATCACAATAAGTGAATAATAACAATCAATAAGTCTCATGTTAATAGTAAGGCAATTATTTTTTTACTTTTTAGTGCTCTTTAGGTACCTTTTTTGTGCGGAACCCTAAAACATATCGAATTGTGGCTCTTCTCATTTCTTATTAGATTTGAGTTTTTAATCACCAGATAAATCCGTCAATTAAGTTTATCGCTGTCACTTTCTAATGTCATATGGGAAAAAAGGATAGAGTTAACATTTGTATAACAAACACTTATCTGGGGATTGAAAAATGGGCCCTAAATGTAGTAACTATAATGTTCAATACATTGAAGTAATCACTAGGCGGTCAGGCGACCTAGATAGACTTAGTGCTAGCACGTTTCTCTTTAGAAATCCCTTACTAGGTTCGATAGGTCATGCTATTCTACAGCCCGATCAGAAATATATGACCATGCGGCATCTTGCAGAATTCATAATTCATTTATTGCATAATAATAATCATGTTGTAGAATTAGGTTTCACAAGAAAATTTGGTTCGAGGTATGAATCCTGGGGCTACCGCTAACTGAAAACGAACGAAGTTCGAATATCTCCCTCTCTGCCGCACGAATTAGCAAGTGTGACAGAGAGGGAGATATTCGAACATATTCCTGGGAACATTGGGAATATACTCCGGGAACATTGGGAATATACTTTCGCAAGTGAGTTACACTGTTTGATGGCTCGGTAAATAGACATGAATAACGTTTTGATATAATCCTCAATCACACAATATGTAAACCTATACACTTTCAAAATTTCCCAATGTTCCCTTTGTGTGGGAATATTCCCGGGAATTTTCCCATTTAGGGAATTCACACACACACACACACACGCACGCATGCACGCACGCACACACTGCATTCATATAATAAACTAAAACAAAGTCCAAGTTGAATAATTTAAATTAGTAGAATATTATAATATTATAATTAATTAATTAATTAATGTATTATTTTAAGGTTGTATGATTTTTGATTTTTTGCTCCGGATTTAATATTTATGTTATTTTGTCAAACCTCTTATTACGGAAGAGCGGAATTTCCTGACACAAGCTTACTTTATGCTTAAAAGGAGATTCCAACCTTATGTATCTAAACCTGTAAAAGACACAATAAACATTTTATTTATTATTTATTTTATTTATTTATTATTTATTCCCGGGAACGGCACATTACTAGTTACGCATCGATAATAAGGACCTTTTTTGTACATCGCTAATTTAGATACTGGAATTCTAATTCATTCTCATGCTTCCGTCTTTGCGATTTGACTACCTTCGTAAATAAGTATGAATTGTTCCTGACATAATAAAGTGCTTCCTGTGCAAAGTTCCTGACAAAAATTCCATTAGAACTAATTTCTTACATTGGCAATAATGTTAATTTATTTATTTTATTTATTTAGAACATACATTTATAAGCTAACAGTCGACAAAACTCCCAGTAGCTCGATTCCACTCACACCTCAGATTCGGTTGAAACCACTCAACCAATCTCACTGGAGTGCAAACTCTTAGAGTATTCCAGTGTTCCAAACCACACGCGTGGTCTTGCCGGAGGTTTTCCCCTGGATTTTCCCCAGGCTACTCTCCAACCGCGCACTCCTATCGCTTTATTGGGCCCGGCCTATAAAGCCACAGTCAGGTTCAAAAAAAAAAGCTAACAGTGAGGTACCAAAGCGCCTATAATGTTATGAGATTTGCAACATCAGTGCTAACAGTAACAAATTAAAGAAAATATAGACCTAATATTAACTAACAATATAAATCGTATAATTCACTTATTTTAGAGAGCAGGGATCCAGCTATCTGCGAACACGTCGGCATCCTGCCCAGGGATCGGATACCGGTATTTTCTCCATAGAAAAATACCGGTATTATTACGCGGTCACCGGTTCATTATTTCGTTTTTAATGGGACAATCTAATAATACGACATTGTTACCTAAATACATGATTCAGCCCTACGTAAAGAGCAAAAAATAATCCAAAATATTGGGCTAATTCAGGGTTTTTTAAAAATACCGGTATCCTATAGTATCCTGCCTCAGTACGAGTTGATTGAGTAGCGCCGGCGCACGGGCGCCGGGCGCGTTGCAGGCGCGGCGCGTGCGCGGGCCCGGCTTAATGATAGGTTGTCGGACTTGTCAGTGTCACAGTTGCGGTTTATTTCAATTATAGTGTTGAAATTTGCCCAAAACTGTTCATAGTCAAGACCTGAACATCACTACATAGTATAAAACAAAGTCGCTTTCTCTGTCCCTGTATGGTCGTAAATAAACATATTATTTTATTTTTTTTCCCGTTCACGGGACAATGGTATCCCGGATCTTTGGGAGGCGTGCGTGGAGCCGAAGTACCGAGGCACCGAAGTACCAAACGAGTACCACATAGCCAACACGTAGACGCCCTTTTGACACTTTAATGAAATGCAAGGGATACACCGAGCGGATGCTGTCCCTGCCCGTGTCATGGGACGCACACAGAGGCAGCACCCGCCAGGGTGTACAGTGACTATTTCTGGTTGATATATTATTATTATATCTCTTTGTATGCTTAAATCTTTAAAACTACGCAACGGATTTTGATGCGGTTTTTTTTAATAGATAGGGTGATTGAAGAGGAAGGTTTATATGTATAATAACATCCATTAAATAGTGCACCCGTGCGAAGCCAGGGCGGGTCGCTAGTTATTAATAATATATATAACTTCTGACAAAAAACGCACAGGAAATGAAGCTATTTCTATACAAAATACAAAATTAACATCAATATAATTATGTCATCGTCCACCTAGCGTTATCACAGTACAGTTGCATCCTGAAGGATGCCCGGGGTCGGCTACCTAATTCCATTTGGCATAGGCACTAGTTTTACAGAAGCGACTGCTATCTGACCTTCCAACTCAAGGAGAAACCAAACCTTATTAGGATTAGGCTTGTAGAGTGGGCAACTTGACTGTTATAAGTTCTCAAGCCGCCCGAAAGCCTCTAATTTGGCTTAACGTGCCGTCCAAAGCACGGGAGCGGTCGCCCATCCAAGAACTGACACCGGCCCATGTTGCTTAACCTTTTGACCGCCAAGCATCAGCCACAAATTACGTAACGCTGACGTCAAACCAACGCATTCTTCAACGCGAAATTAAACCTTACGCTATGGCGAATAGATTGCTACTGCTTTGGCCAGGCTGTCGGCTGTAGCCGTCGTTGGCGTCCATGGCACGATTATCCGATGACGTGTATAGCCGACTGTGGCGGTCAAAAGGTTAACCTCGAATACCGTAAGCGGGCGCGGCTGGGCCAAGCGCTCCAGAAGCAACCCTGTATTATTTATTTATTTAAACTTTATTGCTCAATTCAAGAAGTATGTACAAATGGCGGACTTAACGCCATAAGGCATTCTCTACCAGTCAACCATTGGGCTAAACAGAAACATCTGGTGCAAGCATTTAACTTTGCCTGTATAAATAAATAAATAAATAAATAAATGAATATTAGAGGACAATCTTACACAAATCGAACTAGCCCCACAGTAAGCTCAAGAAGGCTTCTGTGGGTACCTACTAGACGACGATATATTTAATAGATATAAATACTTAAATACATAGAAAACATCCAAGACTCAGAAACAAATATTCATGCTCATCACACAAATATTTGCCCTGACCGGGATTCGAACCCAGGACCGTCAGCTTCACAGGCAGGTGCACTACCCACTAGGCTAAACCGGTCGTCGAGTCTCGTATGTATGTGTATAATGTCTCCAATTCCGTCCGTTAAAAGCCTTTGACTAGAATCTAGGGCACCGCTGAATACATAGATCACATCGCTTTATTTACTAAGTTACTTTCTGTGTTGGTACTCGCTTTAATTACTTTATACTTTCAGCTAGAGCCAGGTTTTTAAATTAATTCTGGAATTAAATGCTTTGAGGGTATTTTGAACTCGCTTTGACTTGGTATGCTTTTGATTGTGTGTTGTTTTTTCAAAAACTAGTGTTAGATGTTGAACGTTAAGAGCGCTTTAATAAAATGTAACAGGTTCACTAGCGCCACTCGTAAATAATTGTGATTGTTTAAATTTAACGACAGATATCTAAAAAAGGGGGCCGCTACGTACTGTATTTTGTATTTAAGTACGTTTTGAATCCATCAAACCAGTTATTACGGTGCTGGATTCGTCAATCTATGCGTCCAAAGTTAAAACGGCCGTTTTATTTTTGAGCTCATAGAGAGACCAATCTAGCAACGTAAAAATTAGTTTGAAGGATTCAATAAGTACTTAAATACAAACTACAGTACGTAGCGGCCCCCTTTTTTAGTTATATATCATTAAATTTAAATAATTACAATTATTTACGAGTGGCGCTAGTGGACCTGTTACATTTTATTAAAGCGCTCTTAATGTGATTTCAGAACAAATAACTTTTCTTTTTTTTAATATCGATGACAGATGGTTTTGTCAGAGCGGGTTTTGGCGCGGAATTATAGGATTTGACTTTGAGTTGTTTTCGATAGTTTTAGTTTATTAATAAATTAATAAACTGTGTTACGTGCACAATAAACGTTTACGCATAGAAAACTATCTTTACTTTGGAAATTCCATTACTAGTATACAATTTTCCTTCTCAATATTCTTTATTTGTGTATTTATACTTGCCCTTAATAAATTATATATGTATGTATGTTTTATATCTCTTGTCTTTTTTATACCTTGTTGTAAAGGTTGCTGAATTTGTCTACTTCCGTTCATTTCTTCTCTCATTTTCTCAAAGGTTAACTGGACGAGATCCTTTAAAGGGCTAAATTCGTCTTTGTACATACCATATCTGTAACTCGTGAGTCCACAGCTCACAGAGCCACTACATAGTATCATATAGACAGAAGTATGCCAGAATCTACCTAAAACCGACATTAAATAAATAAATATTAGAGGACAATTTAACACAAATCGAACTAGCCCCACAGTAAGCTCAAGAAGGCTTGTGTTATGGGTAGGTACTAGACGACGATATATTTAATAGATATAAATACTTAAATACATAGAAAACATCCAAGACTCAGAAACAAATATTCATGCTCATCACACAAATATTTTGCCTTGACCGGGATTCGAACCCAGGACCGTCAGCTTCACAGGCACGTGCACTAGCCACTAGGCTAAACCGGTCGAAACACAACACACATCGACATTGTCGACATTGGTAACAATGTTTCGAATTTAATCTGCCATAAGGCCATAAGCAATGGTAGTTACAGCAATCGATCTAAACTGTTATGGCTGCTACGTGGTAGTAATTAAAGTAATCGATTCAACTATGTTATGACATCCTCGATGTTTCCTAGAAGGCAAGACAAACATACACGCTTGTGAATAAAGTAATGGCAGGCTACCTGCACTAACAGCCAGGGGCTAACTGCGAACTTCGAAATCCGAACTTCGTATTGCCGTCCCTTTCACTCATATAGTGTATAACACGAGAGTGAAAGGGACGGCACGATACGCAGTTCGGAGCAGGCCCTCTGGGGCGCTACCGCGAACAGCAAACGAAGTTTTCCCTCTCTGTCGCACTTGCAAGTTTGCATATAAGTGAGACAGAGAGGGAAAACTTCGTTTGTGGTTCGCGGTAGCCCATCCGGCCAAGACATGCGTATTGCGGCGCTGCAAGCGTTTGTCTAAGAATAATAGGGAAGTGATTTTCAGAATCGCAAATCGATACCGATTATTACCTTAAGAGGCCTTATTAAGTTTTAAAATGATTTTATTTCAAATTATGACAAAAGTATTTATAATACCAATAAAGTGATTGATGGATACGATAATTTTATTAAAGTTTTAGATAGTAACATGGCCATTTTTTGATTTTATTGTGTGTATTAGAATTTAAGCGGAAAAACACAGTATTTAGCTTGAAAGTGATCGATTTGGAGTGATGTTTGAAAAGATATTCCTTAATGAAAAAAATATATATATATTTATAATTTATGACATTAGGTCGCAATAGTCCAGTTCTAGACAGTATAATTGAGTTTCAGACATTGAGAAAATGTCAAGATACGTGTCAATTTAATCAGCAAATCGCTTAAATACAAGAGTGATTTTATGTCTTGGTGAGAGCTGTTGAGGAGCTAGATGAATGTATAACATTAACCTAAAATAAGTTACTTCAATTTGTACATCTATCTCTGTTTGTCTCTCCAAATAAATAAATAAATAACTGATAAACCATTTTAGTAACAACCTGTATATACAAAGTTATTAATCCTCTTGTGAGGCCGAACCTTTTACTCGATAATGACACATTGTGATCTGAATTTGCATGCAGTGCATCACGTCATGCGATTGGAATGGCGCGCGATCACGAACCGACAAAGAAACTGTTGTTGAGATATTAATGAGACGGTTATTGACCGTGTGAAACGAAGGTCTCTGCTTCAGCTTCGGTAAAAATGCTTTCGTATGTCCGGATTTCCGTTTGTTCTCGTTTACAGGTCGCAATTCTCAATCGGTTCTCGTGAAATTTCGTGAGCAGAGGGGCTACCGCGATCCACAAACGAAGTTTTCCCTCTTTGTCTCACTTATGTGCAAACTTGCAAGTGCGACAGAGAGGGAAAATTTCGAATGCCGTACACTCCAGGTTCGATAGTTACGAGTATATAGAATTTTTTTGTTGAGACGGTTTTTGGAAATTTCCAAAAACAATTTTTTTATCAATGATTTTGTAAGTTTCTGCGGGCGAATTTCGGTTTGTTCTCCTCTACAGGTCGCATTTCTCAACCGATTCTCGTGAAATTTTGTGAGCAGGTTGGATAAATATACAGTTTTTTTTTGTCGAATAAGTTTTCGGAAATTAAAAAAAAAAGATTTCTTCAACGGTTTGTTCTCCTCTCCTCCACGCGCTATTAATCGATTTTAGACGAGTTTTGAGTTAATACTGCTGCTTGAAAGTATAGATATATTTATGGCACAAACGGTTATCGGTTCTTCAATCCTTTATCTACTTTTGCTAGAGTCAAATTTTGAAAAAAACAGACTACTTATTTTTTTTTTATTTATTGAAACATGGTCCAAAAATGTTGCTTATACACTTATATATGTGAAATGTACATGTAACTGTTTCTTATTGACGTCTCAAACAACGCATCAAAGATTTTTATTTTTAAGTCATCTTCACAAAAAATACGACAAAAAAACTGTTTTTTTTTGGTCTAAAATTGCCAAAGTTTGAAGCCATACACCTCGTAGACATTTTAAAGTAAATATGGTATAGTATTTCAGTAAACCTCGTTGTTCATAATACGATAAGCCATATAAACGGTAAGCACTTACCATCAGGTGGGCTGTCACCTTGTTTGCCACCGACGTGTTATAAAAAAAACACGAGAAAACGGAGAGTTACAGATCGAAGGTTATTGGGAGCTAGGAG
Source organism: Epiblema foenella (assembly GCA_963556455.1). Lineage (NCBI taxonomy): Eukaryota > Metazoa > Arthropoda > Insecta > Lepidoptera > Tortricidae > Epiblema > Epiblema foenella. The sequence goes on along the minus strand of OY747120.1, from coordinate 8,812,907 downwards.
CCCCTTAATAAAAAAAAAAAAATTAGGACATACAAAAGCATTTTTGTCGAAGCTGAAGCAGAGATCTTCGTTTCGCTTGGTCAATAAAGTATCCAGCTAGTTATGAGGCCGACTGTACATTTCCAGCTAACTGCAATCAATACTACTACGAACTGCACTGGACACTTCCGATGATTCGATCGATCTTGTTCACGTGTCAATACCATTATTACAACGTCATAAGGTCTAGTTTAGATTACTTGCATTTCCATGTCGATGACGTACCTTGTTCAAAGATATGTATACACTTTTCGCCTTATTACAAAGGCGTAAAGAACAAAAGTGTTAAGATATCTCTGACGCCGGTCGAACAACGCTCTCAGCACCTATCCATAATAGTCTTTGACTCGTTGCAATACAGTTCACAAATGGTCAGTGTCTTTCGTAGATAATGTAATTTAAAGTGATATTTATTGGGAGGAAATAAGGTATCAATTTCTGCAAATTATAGACCTTCCGGTTTCCAGAATACGCGGAAACCAGCTTCGCGATGAGAACGCTTTTTCTAGATCTGACAATGTAACTTCACTACATAGTATAAAACAAAGTCGCTTTCTCTGTCCCTATATCCCTATATCCCTGTATGCTTAAATCTTTAAAACTACGCAACGGATTTTGATGCGGTTTCTTTTAATAGATAGAGTGATTGACGAGGAAAGTTTATATGTATAACTAGCTTTTGCCCGCGGCTTCGCCCGCGTACTAAGAGAAATTTTTAACCGTCTACAAAAAAGGAGGTTTTCAGTCTGACCTGCATGCAGATATGTATTGGATGTCATTTTCGTAATCGGCACCCCGAGGAACCACAAAGATGAAACCCATATCGATTTTTAGGAAAAATAAATGTCTGCCATCTTTGATTTCAAACTGGATGTCATTTTCGTAATCGGCACCCAGAGCAACCTCGAAGATGACACCCAAATTGATAATTAAGAAAAATAAATCTCCGCCATCTTTGATTTGAAAATGCATGCCATTTTCGTAATCGGCACCACGAGGAACCTCGAAGACGACACCCATATCGATTTTTAAGAAAAATAAATGTCCGCCATCTTGGATTTGAAAATGGATGTCATTTTTGTAATCTGCACCCCGAGGAACCTCAAGATGACACCCATATTGATTTTTAAGAAAAATAAATCTCCGCCATCTTTTATTTGAAAATGCATGCCATTTTCCTAATCGGCACCACGAGGAACCTCGAAGACGACACCCATATCGATTTTTATAAAAATAAATATCCGCCATCTTTTATTTGAAAATGAGTGTCATTTTCCTAATCGGCACCCAGAGGAACCTCGAAAATGACACCCATATTGATTTTTATGAAAAATAAATGTCTGCCATCTTGGATTTGAAAATGGATGTCATTTTTGTAATTTGCACCCCGAGGAACCTCGAAGATGACACCCATATTGATTTTTAAGAAAAATAAATGTCCGCCATCTTTAATTTGAAAATTAATGTCATTTTCGTAATCGACACCCAGAGGAACCTCGAAAATGACACCCATATCAATATTTAAGAAAAGGAAAAATTTGCTCCCCTCTCAAACTTGGAACCCTCTTTTCACCCCTTAAAGGGAGGAATTTCGAAAAACGCTGAAACATGTTTTGTTGTATTTAAACAAAGAGTCTATATACGAAGTTTTAAATCTCTCACTTCAAAAAGGATTTGCTCTCCGTACAAACTTGGAACCCCCTTTTGAACCCTTTAGGGGAGCAATTTCAAAAAACGCTTAAATATATTTTGTTGTATTTAAACATAGAGTCTAGGTACGAAGTTTTAAATCTCTCACTTCAAAAAAGATTTGCTCTCGGTACAAACTTGGAACCCCCTTTTGAACCCTTTAGGGGAGCAATTTCGAAAAACGCTTAAATATGTTTTGTTGTATTTAAACATAGAGTCTATGTACGAATTTTTAAATCTCTCACTTCAAAAAAGATTTGCTCCCCGTACATACTTGAAACCCCCTTTTCACCCTTTTAAGGGAGCAATTTCGAAAGACCCTTATATACGTTTTGTTGTATTTAAACAGAGAGCCTATATACGAAGTTTCAAATATCTCACTTTAAAAAAGATTTTCTCCCCGTACAAACTTTGAACCCCCTTTTCTCCCCTTTAGTGGAGCAATTTAGAAAAACGGTGAAATACGCCATTAATATATTTAAACACAGACTCTATATACAAAGTTTCATGTCTCTCACTTTAATAAATACGGTTTTTCATACAAACTTTGGACCCCCGTTTCACCCCTTTAGGGGGTAAATTTTGAAAAATCCTTTCTTAGTGCACCCCTACACTTTATAAGGAACCTACGTGCCAAATTTGGAATCCCTAGAACCAGCGGTTTGGGCTGTGCGTTGATATGTCAGTCAGTCAGTCAGTCAGTCAGTCAGTCAGTCAGTCAGTCAGTCAGTCGGTCAGTCAGTCAGTTTCTTCTTTTATATATTTAGATATCCGCCATCTTTGATCTGAAAATGAGTGTCATTTTCGTAATCGGCACCCAGAGGAACCTCGAAAATGACACCCATATTGATTTTTAAGAAAAATAAACGTCCGCCATCTTTAATTTGAAAATGAATGTCATTTTCGTAATCGGCACCCCGAGGAATCTCGAAAATGACACCCATATCGATTTTTAAGAAAAGGAAAAATTTGCTCCCCGCTCAAACTTGGAACCGTTTTTTCATCCCTTAAAGGGAGCAATTTCAAAAAACGCTTAAATATGTTTTGTTGTATTTAAACATAGAGTCTATGTACGAAGTTTTAAATCTCTCACTTCAAAAAAGATTTGCTCTCCGTACAAACTTGGAACCCCCTTTTGAACCCTTTAGGGGAGCAATTTCAAAAAACGCTTAAATATGTTTTGTTGTATTTAAACATAGAGTCTATGTACGAAGTTTCAAATATCTCACTTTAAAAAAGATTTTCTCCCCGTACAAACTTTGAACCCCCTTTTCACCCCTTTAGTGGAGCAATTTAGAAAAACGCTGAAATACGCCATTAATATATTTAAACACAGACTCTATTTACAAAGTTTCATGTCTCTCACTTTAATAAATACGGTTTTTCATACAAACTTTGGACCCCCGTTTCACCCCTTTAGGGGTTGAATTTTGAAAAATCCTTTCTTAGTGCACCCCTAGACCTTATAAGGAACTTACGTGCCAAATTTGGAATCTCTAGAACCAGCGGTTTGGGCTGTGCGTTGATAGATCAGTCAGTCAGTCAGTCAGTCAATCAGTCAGTCAGTCAGTTCCTTTTCTTTTATATATGTACTAGCTTTTACCCGCGGCTTCGCCCGCGTAATAAAAGTAATTTTTAACCGTCTACAAAAAAGGAGGTTCTCAGTTTGATCCGTATGTTTGTATGTATGTATGTAGATACGTATGGATGTCATTTCCGTAAAGACGACACCTACATAAATTTTTAAGATAAATTAATTGCCGCCATCTTGGATTTAAAAATGGATGTCATTTTCATAGTTGGCACCCCGAGGAACCTCGAAGATGACACCCATATTGATTTTTAAGAAAAATAAATCTCCGCCATCTTTGATTTGAAAATGCATGCCATTTTCGTAATCGGCACCACGAGGAACCTCGAAGACGACACCCATATCGATTTTTAAGAAAAATAAATGTCCGCCATCTTGGATTTGAAAATGGATGTCATTTTTGTAATCTGCACCCCGAGGAACCTCGAAGAAGACACCCATATCGATTTTTATAAAAATAAATATTAGCCATCTCTGATCTGAAAATGAGTGTCATTTTCGTAATCGGCACCCAGAGGAACATCAAAAATGACACCCATATTGATTTTTAAGAAAAATAAATGTCCGCCATCTTGGATTTGAAAATGGATGTCATTTTCGTAATCGGCACCCAGAGGAACCTCAAAAATGACACCCATATTGATTTTTAAGAAAAATAAATGTCCACCATCTTGGATTTGAAAATGGATGTCATTTTCATAGTTGGCACCCCGAGGAACCTCGAAGATGACACCCATATTGATTTTTAAGAAAAATAAATCTCCGCCATCTTTGATTTGAAAATGCATGCCATTTTCGTAATCGGCACCACGAGGAACCTCGAAGACGACACCCATATCGATTTTTAAGAAAAATAAATGTCAGCCATCTTGGATTTGAAAATGGATGTCATTTTTGTAATCTGCACCCCGAGGAACCTCGAAGAAGACACCCATATCGATTTTTATAAAAATAAATATTCGCCATCTTTGATCTGAAAATGAGTGTCATTTTCGTAATCGGCACCCAGAGGAATCTCGAAAATGACACCCATATCGATTTTTAAGAAAAGGAAAAATTTGCTCCCCGCTCAATCTTGAAACCCTCTTTTCACCCCTTAAAGGGAGCAATTTCGAAAAACGCTGAAACATGTTTTGTTGTATTTAAACAAAGAGTCTATATACGAAGTTTTAAATCTCTCACTTCAAAAAAGATTTGCTCTCCGTACAAACTTGGAACCCCCTTTTGAACCCTTTAGGGGAGCAATTTCGAAAAACGCTTAAATATGTTTTGTTGTATTTAAACATAGAGTTTATGTACGAAGTTTTAAATCTCTCACTTCAAAAAAGATTTTCTCCCCGTACAAACTTTGAAACCCCTTTTCACCCCTTTAGTGGAGCAATTTAGAAAAACGCTGAAATACGCCATTAATATATTTAAACACAGACTCTATATACAAAATTTCATGTTTCTCACTTTAATAAATACGGTTTTTCATACAAACTTTGGACCCCCGTTTCACCCCTTTAGGGGGTGAATTTTGAGAAATCCTTTCTTAGTACACCCCTAGACCTTATAAGGAACCTACGTGCCAAATTAGGAATCTCTAGAACCAGCGGTTTGGGCTGTGCGTTGATATGTCAGTCAGTCAGTCAGTCAGTTTCTTCTTTTATATATTTAGATAATAACATCCATTAAATAGTGCACCCGTGCGAAGCCGGGGCGGGTCGCTAGTTATAACTAAAAGGAATTCATCTTTCTATCATTTTCCCGGTTGTGTCCTAAGGTGCCCGGGGTCCGCTTCGACACCTAATCCCAAGATTTGGCGTAGGAACTAGTTTTACGAAAGCGACTGTCATCTGACCTTCCAACTCTAAGGGGAAACTATACCTGGTTTTTTTTAAGATTACAAATTAGGTAAACAAAGAATCAGTGGTCGTAAACACACACATTTAATTCGCATTATTCTCACGAAAATCAGCATAAGTGACAGTTAGTGACTTCGACAAATTACTTTTTAAAACAAAAAAATACTCTCTTACTCTTATTAATTTAAATACGTATATATTTATAATATGTATTTATTATATGTTTAGTTTTTATATATTTATTTACTTTGGGTTTTAGCTATAAGTTTCCTTATTGAAAAGTTTTAGTACACGGTGTAAGTTTGTCTATCTCATTCTCCCACTTTCCACTCAATCCATCAAACTCCTCAAAGGTTAGCTGGAACAGATCCCTCATAGGGATAAGTTCGCCTTTGTACTCTAATCTTATGTGACATGTATATTGTTTTAACCTGTTATTGTGTACAATAAAGTGCTTACATACATACATACTCTTTATAGCATGAACTTACATTATATATTTTTTCCTAATAAAAGAGTTGGTAGCGAAAGTGTATGTACCCGGGAATAACGGTCATCATAACACAGTAGTACCCCCAACGAAGACCATTAACTGCCAATTGGTGGAAATAATTCGTTTATAAACGAATTTTGGCATAGTTGTAGGTAAAGATGTCCATAACAACATACTAAAAGTACTGGTGGATGGGGGTGGAGTGTAAAGGTCCCTTTTTTTAGTTTTTTGCAAAAAGCTCGTAAACGGTGGCTCGTATCAAAAAATGTTCGGAGACATAAGTAATCTCCATAAAATTCTCTACAAAAAGATGCTACACAATTTTTCTCTAGGATCAATATTTAATGAGATTTAAAAGTACAATCTTACACACAGGACGTCATTAGGACATCTTTACCTACAACTGTGCCAAAATTCGCTTATACACGAATTATTTCCGCCAATTTTCCTTCGTTGAGCGTACTACAGTTCGGGTCCTTATCAGTTAAAAACGCTCATCTATTTAGGCGATTTTCTGATTCAATTGACACGTATCTTGACATTTTCTCAGTGTTACTACCTAGAAAAGGACTGTTGCGACCTAATGTCATAAATTTTAAATGTATTTTTTGGGTTTATCTTTAAGAAATATCTTTTCAAACATCACTCCAAATCCACCATTTTCAAGCTAAAAACTGTGTTTTACCGCTTAAATTCTAATATACACAATAAAATCAAAAAAAGGTCATGTTTATCTAAAAATTTAATAAAATTATCGTATTTAAATCACTTTAATGGTATTTTCAATACTTTTGTTATGTATATATGTAAAATTCTTTATTGTACATGAGTAAAACATAACATAAATTACAAGAACAGTTGACATATATGTACAAAGGCGAGCTTATCCCTATAAGGGATTTCTTCCAGCTAACCTAATAATAATCAAAACATAATAAAATCAATAATAATGCTATAATTTGAAATCAAAACATTTTAAAATTTATAAGGCTTAAAGTGAATAAGAAAGAATACTGCACCGTTCCAGTGGGAAATCCGCGCCGGCTCTATCTCTATTTATATCTACAGATCGATGTTTCATATCGAGTCAGACGATAAAATGTCGTGAGTTAGAAATAAACTGAGGTAAATATGTTTTTGTAACTGTGGACCGAACGAGCAATGCGTCCTCATTTCATTTTTTTAATTCTCCAGATAGGCCACAAGGGCACTTTTACATATCGAAATATTAATTTATGTCACACCTGGCTATACAGTGGATTGCCACTGATTGTGAGCGTGCGGTAATTGTACCGCACGCTCCGCGCGCGGAAAATCCCACTTCCTGGCCAGGGGGTGACATAAAATTTTGTACTTACCTCGGGCGGTAATTAAGAAAGCCTCAGATCGCATAATTATCGCCCTTGCCTTCGGCTCGGGCGTCAAATACCTGCGATCTGAGACATTCTTTGTTTTACCGCCCTCGGTAAGTAATGTACTATTACAATTGAAGCAGTGGCATAGCTAGGTGACCAAGGGCCCTGGGGCAAAAAAAAGACTGGGGCCCCTAATCGTATTTTTTTAATGAGTTTTCATGATTAAAGCAGAGATCGGAAACCGGTATTTTCTCCATAGAAAAATACCGGTATTATTACGGTCACCGGTTCATTATTTAGTTTTTAATGTGACAATCTAATAATACGACGTTGTTACCTAAATACATGATTCAGCCCCACGTAAAGAGCAAAAAATAATCCAAAATATTGGGCTAATTCTGGGTTTTTAAAAATACCGGTATCGGTCCCTGGATTAAAGTAACGTTGCAACCTATTTTATTTAGATTCCGAAGGTGGGAGAATTTTTCGCTAGTTCGCTAATCAGGTTTTTGGAGGCCCCTAGAGCTTGCGGGCCCGGGGGCACTGCCGCGTCTAGCCCTTGGGTAGCTACGCCACTGAATTGAAGCTATTCCATTGCAAATGACTTCCTCTAACAAGCTTGAGTTTGCAATTATCTACCCCGCTCTCTACGGAAGCTCTGCGCGTATTTTAGTAAATATTTAGTACATTTTAAGTATTTTTTTGGAACACTGGATCACTTATGAAAATCTATCCGTTATATATCTTTTTTGTAAAAAAAAATCACTATCGTTGATAATTACGAAATTTGCAGCGTGAAAGTTTTTTTTTTCTTCGATATAAATATAAATAAATAAATAAATATTAGAGGACAATCTTACACAAATCGAACTAGCCCCACAGTAAGCTCAAGAAGGCTTGTGTTATAGGTACTAGACGACGATATATTTAATAGATATAAATACTTAAATACATAGAAAACATCCATGACTCAGAAACAAATATTCATGCTCATCACACAAATATTTGCCCTGACCGGGATTCGAACCCAGGACCGTCAACTTCACAGGCAGGTGCACTACCCACTAGGCTAAACCGGTCGTCAAAATATATAGGATTTTTTAACAGTTTTTCTATATTTTGTTCGGTTGTTTAGTTTCTTTTTCAGTCCACAGTAATTCTACATTATTTCTTCAAACTGGCAGCTCAAAATTCAGTATTTTCGTCAGTTTTCTCTTAAGAGAGAATAATATAATTTCAAAATTACAAAAGAAAGTTAATGTCATTACAGCGAAAATAAACTCCTCAATAACTTTTTTTTATACAATGCCGGTGGCAAACAAGCTTACGGTCCACCTGATGGTAAGCGGCCACTGCAGCCTATAGACGCCCGCAACTCCAAAGGAGTCACGTACGCGTATAACTGTTAAAAATCAACATCAGTAAAGTTAGAGATGTATAAGGTCTCAGTCTGATTAAACAAAGAGTATAATGAATGGAACGCTAACGATGGGCCTCATAAGAAAGCTCAAGGTCACCCAAAGAGCAATGGAAACAGCTATGCTCGGGGTTTCTCTGCGTGATAGAATTAGGAATGAAGCTATCCGTAGCCGAACTGGGGTCACCGACATAGCTTTCAAAATTGCGAGACTTAAGTGGCAGTGGGCAGGGCACATTGCTCGCAGGACTGACGGTCGATGGGGACAGAAACTGCTTGACTGGCGTCCACGCACCGGAAGACGAGCTGTCAGTAGGCCTCCGACAAGGTGGAGTGATGACCTGGTGAAGGTCGCGGGAATCCGGTGGAAACGAACGGCACAGGACCGGTCTAAATGGCGAGCCTTGGGGGAGGCCTATGTTCAGCAGTGGACGTCTTTCGGCTGAAATGATGATGATGATGATGATAATGAATGGATGCCGCGCACTCCTATATTGGGCCCGGCCTATAAAACCACAGTCAGGTTAAAAAAAAAATCGGCCCTATGACTCGTGGGTTTTTCCTGCAAGAAATTAGTACTTTTGTCACAATATGAGTTCAAAACGTCAAAAAAATTGTTAAACCTCTTGATATTCATTTATTTGATTGCAATCCGTTAGCACACACTCGTGTCATGTCGTGTATAATCGAAGTGATCGCGAATTATCGAAGCCATATGTTAAATTGTCGCGCACACGCACTTCAAAGGAACAACTGGGCACTTCACTTCACGATATTACGTGAATGCTACTATTATGACTTGCTGTGTTGTTTGAGCATAATAAAGTTTACATATTATATTATTCTGCCTCTGCCGAGTTTGTACATTAGGGAAGTATCTGTTTTCGTAGAGTCTCATCTGTTCTACTTTAAAATGCGTGAGGAGACTACGTTAAGACAGATGAGACTCAGAGGAAAAAACCTTCTGTACAGACCAACAAGCAGCAAAGCTATTTATGAACGCAATGTTTCAAATATGTGCATTGAAATTTTTAATCATTTACCCGAGGACATCAGATCTCTTCAGGGAAAAGCTTTTAAAGTAAAACTGAGCAGATGGCTATTGGAGAAGTGCTTCTATGAAGTCAGACTTTTTCTCGGCAAATATTAATTGAATATATAAAATAATGACCATCCTAGATGTATATACTTATAATTATGTGTTGTAATTAAGTAATTCTATTATTAATGAATTGTAATGTATAATATTTGCACGCCTGTAGATGGGCTGAATACAAGAGACAAATAATTATGTAACATCCAGTGAAAAACTGTATTCGTAGCAAATAAATAATTTTGAATTTGAATTTGAATATTATATTGAGCCTAATATATCCCATTGCTGGGCAAAGGCCTCCCTTTTTTCCATTCCTCGCGGTTGTGCGATTTCTGGCCAGTCTTTTAAAAAGGAGTCCAAGTTATCCCGCCACCGCCGGCGAGGTCTACCGCGTCTCCGTTTTGAGTCTATATGGCTGACTATATATTAGTATATGTTTGTGTACGTATATTTTTATACTATATTATGTTTATTATTCTTAATTAAATGTTATTGTTGTAATTATTAGTAGGCTTCATATGTATTAACTCTGTACCACCTGCTATGAATCGTTCTGATTAGATTTCCGCTACCCTAAGGTTGTCTGGAAGAAATCGCTCTTTAGCGATAAGACTGCCTGTTGTTTGCCTCTTCTCATTGTGTTTTTGTACTGTACTGTATCCTTTGATTGAGGTGTGCAATAAAGAGTATTTGTATTGTATTGTATTGTCGTCCACTCTGTGGTCTTCTTGGCTCACAGCTCATTCAGCATGCGGTAGACGTGACCAGCCCAGTCCCACTTTAAATGGCCCGTTTTCCGAGCTACGTTAACTATTTGAATGACGCAACCTGATGATGAGGTATTTAAGACCAAGTTAAAAAACCTATTAATAGAAAATTGTTACTACTCGGTGGACGCATTCCTTGATGACAAAAATTTAGCAAATTATTATAAGTAAATTGAAATAAAATGTAAGCACTTAGTCTTAGATTGACATTATACATAAAATAACAGTAATATATATTATATAATTAATTGTGAAGTAAATAGTTGATTCACCTAACTTATTTGACATATACCATAATTGTAAATGTAATAATCGAGTTTTTAAATCTAGATTTAACATTATGACTATTGTGTGCCGTTACAGGGTGTCAAGAAATGACTTAAATTAGAAATGTAACATCTTATTGTGTATGCATGACATTACAATGAATAAATAAATAAATAAATCTTGGAGTGCAGTGCAGTGCTGCGCTCCATGGCTCGCTAACAAACCCCGAGTTTGGACTTCTGTGGCGCTACCGCGAACAGCAAACGAAGTTTTTCCTCTCTGTCGTACTTGCAAGTTTGCATATAAGTGAGACAGAGAGGGAAAACTTCGTCTGTGGTTCGCCCCACTGGGCTTCCGTCAAAGCGGTCATTCTACTTTTTCATGACCAGTTTTCTATTACAAAAAAAAATCTATGCTATGTATTGAATTAGTGTACAAAAATAGGATTTCAAAATAGTACCTGAATCTAACAAAAGGATTTTGTAGATAATAATAATTAAATATTGACATATTGCTGTAAAAGGTGGGTAACATAGTGGTAAAAACTATTTTTTTATACAAATCGTGAGACATCCAAAGACCACTGAGTTACTCGATTTATGGATATTAGCTGTGGTTCGTTAATTACCAAAACTATCGGAAGTGATGCTGCAATTAAACCTCTTTCTAAAGAACAATACAGTAATATGAAGTCAGTTCCAAGTATTTCAAAATCTGCATTTTAAAAAAAAGTGTCTGAAAATTATGTACATGAAAAAATTGAATGGCCCAAAGACCGAGTTTACACATACTAAAAATACCCAAATTACAACCAAAACGAAAGCTACGAGTCGAGATGGACGATTCTATCGATTCGTCTAGGGTAACCTATGCACCCCAAACAGTACACAGCGTTAACAAAGGGTAAATTAATCTCTGAATAATGTCCCCCACATCAGCTACCCGTAGCGCGTACTAGCGTAGACGTAACCGTGGTACCATCACAAATATGTATACATTGTAGGACTTAATTGTTCAGAGATAAGGTCGTAAACTGTATAGATATTTTGATATACAAATACGTATGACAATTTCAGTACAATTAAGGGATAATGAGACTTCAGCGGTCGTGTTAAGGTTCTTTTTAATTTTGTATTGGTAATAAATAAATAAAAGAAGACAGCTGGCTATTTTGGACCTTGTTACAATTATATAAGGTTCATAATTTACTTCAATGTTTGAGTCAGCAAAAGCTACACAAATGGAATTGCTATTTAAGGCTTGGAAGATTATTTCTCTATGTCCGTCTGAATTACTTAAAACTAGTCTGTAGTATACGTCCGAAACTAAGGCCAAATTCTGCCAAATGAACGCAAGCAAAAATTTACCTTATAGTCTGAGCTCTTTGTCGCTTTTTCCTTGCGTTCGTTTAACAGAATTAGCCCTTAAGAGTTTCGTATGAATTATACCTACAGGTAAATTACTTTAAGTATCACATTGTTATTGGATATTCTACTTTAACTCTAACGTAATAGATTTTATTATTTATATATTACACTTATTATTATATACACTACTTTAATGCTAATCTATTAGGAACTCTATTGCATTAGCGTTAAAGTAGACTAGCCAATGGAATAGACCATGCCAATATCAAGCTCAAAGCAATCATACTGTAATACGAACAGTTCCAAAACTAAAAGCATCCATCGACTACCTATCTCACACCAAACCGCCTCAAACTGGATTACACACACACACATAACTGTCCCCAACAAAATAAAACACTGTCATATATATTGATTCTACCCTTCGGCGGCTGTCCCGCTCGCTGCCCGGTCAAGGTACTGGTGCGAGTGAGACAGGTGACCGAGATTAATGGGCGCCGCCCATTTAGATTGTTCTCCAGAAGATTGCGACTTGTAATTCGATGCTAAGGCGCTTGAGTATCAAAGGCATTAAAGCTAAAAATTTGCAAATGGCGGACCTCTAACAAAGATCAAAGTGTTTTGAACGAAAATATATTGATAATTTCAATGAAGGAGACGATATTTTCATTGATATTTAAGTTAGTAATGAAGTCTTATCACTACATAGTATAAAACAAAGTCGCTTTCTCTGTCCCTATATCCTCGTGAGACCCCGTGTCATACATGTACTACATAAAATACAATTGATTTTGAACTGTACATAAATTTATTAAGGTCGAGATTATTTTGTTAATTTTTGAAGGTCAGGCCTCAGGAGGATATCCCTATGTATGCTTAAATCTTTAAAACTACGCAACGGATTTAGATGCGGTTTTTTTTAATAGATAGAGTGATTGAAGAGGAAGGTTTATATGTATAATAACATCCATTAAATAGTGCACCCGTCCGAAGCCGGGGCGGGTCGCTAGTTAATAATAAGCCTAAATAGGGTCGCTGCGCCAGTTACGCGGCCTGCGTCAGTTTGCGGCCTTCTGAAGAACGAAGTTTTTTCAATTAAAGATATTTACATTTTTGCATGCCCTAAAGACATATGCGCTTTAATTGGTAGCTATTGAATGGGAATATATTAAAAAAGCAAGAAAATATCCTTTCTGTTCATCAACCCATCCAAGTGGCCGCAAACTGGCGCATCAAATTAACAGGCCGTAAACCCACCTACAGACCCTACCCGTAGATTTGGAGTGATGTAAAGACGATTCTGAATAGAAAGAAAAATACATCTGCGCCAAATCCAAGCACCAACATGAGTGGAAGAATGAGGCGGGCTTAAGGCACTCAAAGCTCTTCACGGAAAGAGTGGATACAGGCTAGACCAAAAAAATTTGGAAATACAGCAGAAAGCAGCTCAGGATGATAACTGGGGTGTTTACAGGTCACTTCGGGGTCAAAGGAATCTTGGCCAAGATGGGACTAGCAGATGACAGAATGTAGGGTGTGTCCGAGGATAAATAAAATAAATAAATATTAGAGGGCAATCTTACACAAATCGAACTAGCCCCACAGTAAGCTCAAGAAGGCTTGTGTTATGGGTACTAGACTACGATATATTTAATAGATATAAATACTTAAATACGTAGAAAACATCCAAGACTCAGAAACAAATATTCATGCTCATCACACAAATATTTGCCTTGACCGGGATTCGAACCCAGGACCGTCAGCTTCACAGGCAGGTGCACTACCCACTAGGTTAAACCGGTCGTCAGATATCAAGATACCTCTTAATTCAAACAGAAAATAGCTTAAATAAATGACCATCCAATAAACCTTCCATCTAAGAGGAAAAAACTACGGCATCTAATCGCTTCTAATTCACGAAACATTACGTAATTGCAATAATATCAACACTAACACATTTAAAAGTATTACCTAACTGTACATATATATTCTAGCAATCTATGGATTAACTTACACATAGATCAACTACCCACTGTTTTGCCAACCTGTAGTACTCAAAACCCAATCTCATTAGCAACGAATCAAGCAAAAACAACCATTATTACCATGGTATACGGTCTTCGAAACACGCGTCATGTATTTGGCTACGTTCACTGATCACTATATTACCAAAGGTCGTATGTCAGCCGATTCTGTATGGGAGTTACGACGTTTGTGAATCAACTGTTTCCTAATTTGATGGATTGTAGACAAGAGCCAATCGTCGTGGTATTAGGAATCCGTGATCGATCTGTTTGTACTTCTGTCCTGGTCACACCGTTTGGGTTGGAATGAGTTAGATGCTAGGCTAGTACTTGAACATTAAAGGATACCAGACAGACTACAATACAAATACTCTTTATATCTCATATAACAAGAACAAGTACAATTAAAATAACACATACAAAAATGGATTTCAAAGTACATCAGCATAAAATCCGAGCCCTCAAATCGTCCCATACTAATTGAGCATAGTATGTGACGTCATATAATATGTGATAATCCATATTGAAAGGGACCTTATGGCGGCCGGCATTTACGACTTTATTGCCGCTGTTCCAATACAATAGTGAATAGCTGCAACGTAAGCGCCTGCCGCCATAAGGTCCCTTTCGATGTGGATTTTATCACATATAGATACTATGCGCTCGTACTACTATTGTATGAAAAAACGAGTAAGTAATTTGTTGTTTTGGTCGTGAAATATTGCGTGTAGGTTCATTGTTGTCTACTCTTTTTTGATTATTAAAACACTAGTGGCTCTGTGAGCTGTAGACCTCGTGAGTGAGTTTTTTTATCATTTCTAAAATCTGACGTCATAAAAAGATCAATTATGAATATCGAACCTACTAACAAAATTTCACGAGAAGCAGTTGCAAAATGCGACCAGTAGAGGAGAAAAAACTGAAATTCGGACGCAGAAACGTACAAAATCTTTGAAATAAAAATTGATTTTGAAAATTTCGAAAAATTGACTCGACAAAAAAAAACTATATAATTACCGGACCTGCTCACAAAATTTCACGAGAATCGTTTGCGGAATGCGACCTGTAGAGAAGAACAAACCGTTGAAAAAAAATTTTTTTTTTTAATTTCCAAAAACTTATCCGACAAAAAAAATCTGTGTATTTATCCAACCTGCTCACAAAATTTTACGAGAATCGGTCGAGAAATGCGACCTATAGAGGAGAACAAACCGAAATTCGCCCGCAGAAACTTACAAAATCATTGATAAAAAAAATATTTTTGGAAATTTCCTAAAACCGTCTCGTCAAAAAAAATCTATATAACTATTGAACATGCTCACGAAATTTCACGAGAATCGGTTGAGAATTGCGACCTGTAGACGAAAACAAACGGAAATCCGGAAATCCGGACATACGAAAGCATTTTTTGTCGAAGCTGAAGCAGAGACCTTCGTTTCACTCGATCAATAAGAATCCTGTGGTTTTTAAGTTGCTTTCAGTCAATAAAAAAAAATTACTTAATTTTCGACAAATTCTAGTGTCATATCATTTTAAGATTTTGAGCATATTATTAATTTACTGTTTTTTGTCATAATTTGATGGTTTACTATTCATATAGTGACATCTTATTATTATTCATTCCGCATGAATATTCTATTCTCTATTGACCAATCAAAATTCGCTCTTCCCCGCTTCGATTTAATGGATTAATTGGATTGGAGATACTCCGCCTTTGTGGAAGGGCATCCTAAAGGCCACTGCTTTATTATAAGTTAATAACACTTTTTTTTGTTTTTTTTTTTGAACCTGACTGTAGCTTTATAGGCCGGGCCCAATAAAGCGATAATAGTGCGCGGTTGGAGAGTAGCCTGGGGAAAATCCGGGGGAAAACCTCCGACACGACCACGCGTGTGGTTTGGAACAGTGATTGGTTGAGCGGTTTCAACCGAATCTGAGGTGAGTGGAATCGAGCTACTGGCAGTTTTGTCGCTGGTTCACTAAACCTAGCTGCAAAGAGTCCAGCAAGCTATGGTTCCAAACAAGCTTATGGTCTGCTTGATGGTCAACGGAATCAGCATATCAGCCGAAAGACGTCCACTGCTGGGCATAGGCTCTAAAAAACCTACCTCTCTTTAAATACATAAATTTACACTAACGCCCAGTAGCTCGATTCCACTCACACCTCAGATTCGGTTGAAACCGCTCAACCAATCTCACTGGAGCGCAAACTCAGAGTATTCCAGTGTTCCAAACCACACGCGTGGTCATGCCGGAGGTTTTCCCCTGGATTTTCCCCAGGCTGCACTCCAACCGCGCACTCCTATCGCTTTATTGGATTGGGCCCGGCCTATAAAGCCACAGTCAGGTTCAAAAAAAAAAATTACACTAACGTGAGACATATTTACACTTAATAAGAGAACAACGGTTGAAACTCACTTGGAAAGCCGCTATTTGCGACATGTTTCGGACTACAATAAAATTACCTCTCTTTCCTCAAAACGTACGAAAGCGAAACAGATATATTATTAGCGATCAATTCTATAATATCTACAGACGTAAATCATAATAAAAATCATAGCATTTGTAATTTGCCACTACGTTCACACAATGCTATTGCATTATGCCCCTTTCCAATATCAACCTTGTTACTTTAAGAATAAAGGCGTTTCGAGCTAAAACTGCAACGTTTGTCCAGAGGGTTCTCCCCTAGTTATTATTTGGCGATAAAATCATTAAATACTTTACTTCGAAAAGGTTCTAACTGACCTGTATTCCTAACGCTATTCGTCCCTTTTCTTTGAAAAACGTAGGTAGTATTGTAATGAGCTCTATTGTGTGGTTGTTAAGGTACATTTTTAATTGATGGATTGTAAGTAGCTTAACGAAACGGTTTATATGGATCGTGTTCGCATAATGGCAACAAAATTAATTTTAGGGCTCTATGGTTCTTTTATTATGGAAACAATAGTAAATTGTTAACCAAGGGTTGAGAGCCACCTATTTCAGAGTAGACATTTTGGCGCTGGGCAGTGTTGCCAGGGCCCTTGGTACAAAAAATACGTTTCTTTTCTTGAAAAGTTACATTTTTGATGCAAAAGTTAAATTTTTTATATTTTTCATAATTGCTTATCAAAACTTTCGATTCTAAGAAGTGAGTAGCGACATACAGCTACAATTCGGCGAGTTCGGCGACAGAATAACGTCAGGCTGATGGGTGGTATCTCAAATGTCATACATAGTTGCAACAGACGGACAGACAGAATCGTACCATGTAGGTTCTTTTGTCATTTTTCTGTATGGAAGCCTATAAATTGTCTCGCTTGGTCCCGGTTAGATACAATTGAACTTTCTTTTTAAATAGAGTTTCATTGTTCCCAAAAGTTACAAAAAAATCCTTTAGAACAGAAGTTACTTATATGTTACGCGAGCCGGTTAAAAGTTACGAAAAATGTAAGAAATGTAACCATCTGGCAACACTGATTGAAAGCCACCTATTTCAGAGTAGACATTTTGGCGCTGGGTCGAAGTGAGGGCGCCAATAGTTCGAGGCTACAAAACTAAAACCCGAGTTAAACACTGGTTTTAATTTCGAGTCCGAGACTAAAAAAAACAAAGCATTCACAAAATGTTTGTGAATCACTATATAGTATAAAACAAAGTCGCTTTCTCTGTCCCTATGTCCCTATAATTCATAATTCGTTTATTGCAAACCATGGTATTTGTACAGTTGTTACAAAATATTATTTTTGACACACATGGCACCCTGTTAGGGTATGGCATAACATGATACATAAAACTAGTTAAATGCTATATTCTTTGTTATATGTAGTTGCTTAAGGCCTTAAATTTTATCTGTAGTGTGTGGTGTGGCGAGTTTTATGTAGAAGAGTGAGAAATGGGTTATATGTGGTAAGGCAAAAGAAATTCGATTTGGGACTTGTTTATGTGAAAGTATCCTGCATAAATTCTTGTACTGAATAATAGGTTTTGTTTATTAGAAGGGATTTTAGTTGGTTAGTGAACAGATGTTTTTTTTTCTGTCTTTTATATCCCTATGTATGCTTAAATCTTTAAAACTACGCAACGGATTTTGATGCGGTTTTTTTAAATAGATAGAGTGACTCAAGGGGAAGGTTTATATGTATAATACATCAGCATTGCACCCGTGCGAAGTCGGGGCGGGTCGCTAGTTTCTGAATAAGCGAAAGGACCATTTTAGCGGGAACGTTGAGCGACGTTACATTGTTTGTGTATGTACCATTTTTTTTTTAATTAGACTTAGTCGTGCTTATGTTTGTATGGGTTACTGTATTTGCCTGCATTTGAACCTGACTTTGGCTGTAAATAAAGCCAAGGTCAGGTTCAAAAAAAAACCAGTTCTCTTGATTTCATATTTTGGAGAAAATGACTGACTGTCGAGTTTCTTTCGGCGTTTCTTCTCGACAGTGGTCTCATGAGAAACGCTAGTAGTTTTTGACTTGTAAAAGTGCCTTTGCGGCCTACTTGCAGAATAAAGTTCATTTATTTCATTTTATTCATTTATTTCAACATGTAACTGTATCAAAACTGGTAACAACAACTAAAATAAAAACACACCAGCATACAACAAATACAATCACTACCATTCCGTACCCTTAACTACCCCTATATTAGACCATAAGTGATATTATGTACAAACGACTATTAAACCCTTCGGAATCATACGCCGTTTGTCTCCTAAGTCGCAAATCGCCACCCTCACCCCAATACACTTCTTTGTAATTTGATAATGTAAAAAGCAACATTTCCTGGACGTGACGTGCAATTACCGCTGTTATATTTGACAAACAGTGTTTTCTTTATTTTATATACGTCACATTTGGCTGTAAAGTGGTAATAACCGACGACCGGTTTAGCCTAGTGGGTAGTGCACCTACCTGTGAAGCTGACGGTCCTGGGTTCGAATCCCAGTCAGGGCAAATATTTGCGTGATGAGCATGAATATTTGTTTCTGAGTCTTGGATGTTTTCTATGTATTTAAGTATTTATATCTATTAAATATATCGTCGTCTAGTACCCATAACACAAGCCTTCTTGAGCTTACTGTGGGGCTAGTTCGATTTGTGTAAGATTGTCCTCTAAATATTTATTTATTTATTTATTTATTTAATAACCGCCTGCTATGTGTGCGGAAAATCCCACTTCCTGGCCATGAGGGGACTTGCTAGCGGACCCGTCTCCTTAATTTTTGTTATTATCAAAGACCGCCAGCTTGAATATGTCATGCTCGCTTTAAGGGCTTTGCCTACGGTGGCGTCGTTGATCGGGTCGCCACCCCCGGACGACGTAATCACAGCGTCTATCGAAAGATGGAACGCTGCGCTTACCGCGTCCAACTCTGACACGACGCGTACACTTAGGCATTCCCGCCGGCGGGGACGTCCACCGCGCGATCGCGACAGCAGTGACACATATAGTCCATATTCGTCCCGGTACCGCCGCACACCGGGCAGAGTCAGTCCGACCCAGGTCGGGCCTAGCTGAGTTTCTTGCTGGACTCTTCTCAGCTAGGCTAGGTTTAGTGAACCAGCGACAAAACTCCCAGTAGCTCGATTCCACTCACACTTCAGATTCGGTTGAAACCGCTCAACCAATCTCACTGGAGCGCAAACTCTTAGAGTATTCCAGTGTTCCAAACCACACGCGTGGTCGTCCCGGAGGTTTTCCCCTGGATTTTCCCCAGGCTACTCTCCAACCGCGCACTCCTATCGCTTTATTGGGCCCGGCCTATAAAGCCACAGTCAGGTTCTAAAAAAAAAAGGGTGGCCACCTTCCCTAACAGATGGTCGAGGGAGGCGATGGCTGAGATACGCGTCATACTCGTGATCGGGTGCTGTTTGTGGAGTCCGGTCTGTTCATGCTTGCAAGGACAAAGTGACTACGTTAAAACAGTCAATGTCTTTTACAGGGATTGACGAGAAATATCATCCTGTTGTGGATTCGTTTTTATTATCAGTTACTTAGAGACCATATTATTATACATCTCTAACAATATTAAATTAATCTTAATTTTGACGCTCAGAGACCATGTACATCTTTGGGATATTATATTAATTTCATTATACTCCTTATTTAATCTTAAGACCTTATACATCTCTAACGTCAGTAATGTTGTAATATTTGTAATAGATAACTTTGCAAGTTTATCTTCACTGTATGACATTAATTTTGTTATAATTGTAAATTCGAAATGATTATTCTTTCATGAAAAATGTATTATTATAGTCAGGCTTTCTTAAATTGTAATTTAATATTTTTACATGTAAAAGTGCCCTTGTGGCCTATTTGCAGAATAAATGTTTGATTTTGATTTTTGACCCGGCAATGTCGCCATGCCCGGAAAAGCAGCGCCACCAACCTGGTCCAATTGTGTTTTCCAACTATCCACAAAGCCATTGAAATATACACACAAAATTCCATGCAAATTGGTCCAGTCGTTTAGGAGTTGGTGACAAACACACGTACAGAATAATGACTGGTTAATCTAGCCTAGATAAAATAAAAAATAAATATTTGTGGACAATCTTACACAAATCAACCTGGTCCCAAACTAAACAAAGCTTGTACTATGGGTACTAGGCGGCGATATACATACTTATATTACTTATATAGATAAATATATACTTAAATACATAGAAAACATCCAAGACTCAGGAACAAATATCCGTGTTCATCACACAAATAAATGCCCTGACCGGGATTCGAACCCGGGACCTCCAGCTTCGAAGGCAGGGTCACTACCAACTAGGCTAAAGCGGTCTTCAAAATATTCGTCGATAAAAATGATTTATTAACGTATGGTCTCTCTTGTTTCAGGAATCGGATGCGGGATGTGTCAGTGACTAGTGTCGTGGTGTGTGTGTGTGTGAACATGTGTTGTGTGTGTGCGGGGGGCAGGCAGAGATCTGAATGATCACTCCCATAGAAGGTGAGTTTAAGCAAGTACATTCCACTCTCACCTCAGAGGGCCAATTCCGAACTACGAACTTCGTATCGTGTCGTCCCTTTCACTCATATAGTGTATAACACGAGAGTGAGAGGGACGGCACGATGCGAAGTTCGGATTTCGAAATTCGGAGCAGGCCCTCAGATTCGCGCGCGATCGCGACAACACTGACACATATAGTCCCTATTCGTCCTGTTATCGCCGCACACCGGATAGAGTCAGTCCGACCCAGGTCGGGCCTAGCTGAGATTCTTGCTGGACTCTTCTCAGCTAGGCTGGTTCACTACCAGCGACAAAACTCCCAGTAGCTCGATTCCACTCACACCTCAGATTCGGTTGAAACCGCTCAACCAATCTCATTGGAGCGCAAACTCTTAGAGTATTCCAGTGTTCCAAACCGCACGTGTGGTCGTGTCGGAGGTTTTCCCCAGGATTTTCCCCAGGCTACTCTCCAACCGCTAACTCCTATCGCTTTATTGAGCCAGGCCTATAAGGCCACAGATTGGGTTGAAGCCGCTCAACAAGTCTCACTGGAGCGCTAACTCTTAGAGTGTTTAATCTCCTGGGTTTCAAAGTACTAATCTTAGAACACATTCACTTCAATGGAATAAATATCTTTCAAAATTGGAATAGAGTTGCATTTGTTCTGTTTTAGTCAACTCCAAAACAAAATAAACTCTATTGCCTGTTCCGGGAGATCAAAATTTCATTGCCATTTTTAGGGTTCCGTAGCCAAAATGGCAAAAACGGAACCCTTATAGTTTCGTCATGTCCGTCTGTCCGTCTGTCCGTCTGTCCGTCTGTCCGTCTGTCACAGCCGATTTACTCGGAAACTATAAGTACTACAGTGATGAAATTTGATGGGAATATGTGTTGTATGAACCGCTACAAAATTATGACACTAAATAGTAAAAAAAAGAATTGGGGGTGGGGCCCCCCATACATGTAACTGAGGGATGAAAATTTTTTTTTCGATGTACATACCCGTGTGGGGTATCAATGGAAAGGTCTTTTAAAATGATATAAAGTTTTCTAAAAAACATTTTTCTTAAAGTGAACGGTTTTTGAGATATCAGCTCTCAAAGTCGTAAAAAGTATGTCCCCCCCCCTCTATTTTTATAACTACGGGGTATAAAATTCTAAAAAAAATAGAGGTGATGCATGCTAATTAACTCTTTCAACGATTTTTGGTTTGATCAAAGTATCTCTTATAGTTTTTGAGATAGGTTGATTTAACTGTAATTTTGGTTAAGTTATTTTTGCTGTTTTATAGATACTAGTACGGAACCCTTCGTGCGCGAGTCCAACTCGCCCTTGGCCGGTTTTTTTTCTTTTATGGTGGGCCGTTAGAGGTCACTTTCAGATCCGATAAAATGCGTTTCCCCCCGTATGTAGAGGATGTGCCAATGGGTTTAAAAAAACTTTTTTTGGAAGCTGACTGTGGCTTTATAGGCCGGGCCCAATAAAACGATAGGAGTGCGCGGTTGGAGAGTAGCCTGGGGAAAAGGGAGCGGTTTCAACCGAATCTTAGATGTGAGTGGAATCGAGCTACTGAGTTTTGTCGTTGGCAGGCACGTATCCAGAGGGGGGATAGTTGGGTTTATCCCCCCCCCGAAAATACTAAAATACTTAATATAAAATACTTATAAGTGTGTAACTAAACTACGGACGGTACTTCTTTAAGTTATTAAAAATTATAGTACAGTGATTACAGCGATTTTTACACAGTTCACATGGTTGTTTCAATGTTTGTCCACCCCCGAACCAAAAGTCTGGATACGTGCCTGGTCGTTGGTTCACTAAACCTAGCCTAGCTGAGAAGAGTCCAGCAAGAAACTCAGCTAGGCCCCACCTGGGTCGGACTGGCAAAGCATCCGCGAAGTAAAAGCTAGTTATGGCTGATCGGAGTGTTAACGGGTAAATTCTACGTTCAGGTAAAAGTCGAGACAATGCGGGTCGTTGACCTCTCACGGACGTATTTAGACATGTGCGTTTGCGCCGGTCACGACGCGGCTCTAATTACTATACAGGGTGATATCGGATATGCGCCTAATCGTAAGAATATGTATTCGACGATTGGGTTAAGGCAAGGCCCAATATAAGGTTTCAAGCTTACATGGTCATTTACATTAGAATTACGATTTGAAACGGAGTATTTACCATGTATATTTTCAGTCTGACTGTTTCCGGAAAGAACTCGCGTATTGATACTGTGAATGTGGTGTGTCGTGACTGTAATCGAGTTTCAAGTGACAAGGCGGACGGTGGTAGTGACGGTGACACTGTGCGAAAAAAGCGTACCAGGAAGAGGGTAGATCGCTATGGTGTGTGGGTAGACCACAACTAAAACTCGCAGCACGTCAGTTAATCCTTGATAATGGCGCTTGCAACAGTGCCGAGATATCGGGAACTCAAAAATACAAATATACATGGTAAATATCCCGTTTCAAATCGTAATTCTAAGGCAAGGCCCATTCACAGATCTGACGAAAATACTGAAGTTTCAGCTTCCAGTGTGCAGAAATAATGTAGAATTACACTACACAAAAATTACTGTAGACTGAAAAGAAACAAAGAAAAGAAATAACCGAACAAAATATTGAATAATGCCTTGGTAACTCTGTAAAAAAATCCTAAATATCATAGTAAAAATTAACTTTAATGCTGCAGATCTCGTAATTATCAACGACAGTGATACTTTTTTTACATAAAACGATAGCTTTTTTATTGTTCTAAGGAACACCTAGATTTTTCATAAGTGATTCAGTGTTCCAACAATCAATAATAATGTACTAAATATTTACGAAATTTCGCGCAGAGCTTCCGTAGAGAGCGGGATGGTTAATTGCAAACTCACGCGTGTTAGAGGGGGTCATATGCACTGGAATGTCCTTGCCCTAAGTACAATGTGAATTTTAAATATAAAACTCTCGTAAGTTTCAGACATATTGAAATAATAATAAGCAACTCACAAGTCACAAACGTATTTAGCTGCGTTACAGGCCTTACGTAATAGGGCAAAATTTGACTACTCTAAAAGACTACTCCAAAAGAAACAAGCCAAAAAAATATGTCAAATGATGAAAATCCTATTCATATATCTCAAAAAATAACGAAGCTACAACCGTCTTAATGCTGCTGGTTAGAGAGAGAAAGCGCGGCAGATCAGTGACATCACTGACCTCAGGCGCCATAGTAAATTACGACCGTTCCAATACAAAGGTGCGTTTTGCGGAAAAGGGACAGAATATTGAATAAAAATACAAATACAAAAAGGTTTTTTTCTCAAAATTTTACAATGTTCAATCTATAGTAAGTATGGGTATTAAAAATAAGACGTTGAAAAATCGGTGTGAGCACAGCGCTAAGCTGGTTTTAAGCCCACCCGTAGTCAGTGAGTTGGTTTCACACTAAATAAGGGTTATAAAATTAAATTAATTACAATAACAATATAATTAATTTAAATTAGGTTGTATGCTATAATATAAATTAAGTTGAAATTTATGAAATCACGTAACAGTTTTCAGTTTAAAATTATATAATATTGCCCATTATAATTATATGATTATTTATTCTTTTGAGTCAATTTTTTGCCATTTGATTAAGAACTTGATCCTTTTTCGAGAAAACTTCAACTTAATAATTTTCTTATTTGGTGTCAAAATCCCTGTTCAATAACATAACTAAGCAAATATTTGTGTGATGAGCATGAATATTTGTTTCTGAGTCTTGGATGTTTTCTATGTATTTAAGTATTTATGTCTATTAAATATATCGTCGTCTAGTACCCATAACACAAGCCTTCTTGAGCTTACTGTGAGGCTAGTTCGATTTGTGTAAGATTGTCCTCTAATATTTATTTATTTATTTTATTTTATTTTAAGGTAAACGTCCCAGTGTTCGACACCATAGTAGCCAATATGTGACACCTCAGTCTTCATGACATTATTTAAGTGCCATTTATTGGGCCAGTGTCGAGCACACGGTCGTTTACCTTACTAGTTATATGAAAAATAGCCGCGTAATCTTTGTCAATCGTTGCCTACACGCGCAATAGTTTGTAACCAAATTTAGAGCGAAGAGAAACTCCGTGTAGGCGACGTAATGACCGCTCGTTTCTATTATGATTTTACACAACGACGGTGGCAAACAAGCTTACAGCCCGCCTGATGGTAAGCAGACACTGTAGCCTATGGACACTTGCGAGTAGGCTAGATAGAGAATAGGCTAGATGACAGTAGATTAGATTAGATTTATTTATTTCTTTCTGAAAATTTACATGGTATTTTATAAAAATGTCAATTGGTAAAATATCATGGATTCACAAAAAGATCGTCAGATTGTATATGAATTAATAATAATAACATAATAATACAGTCTAACACAAAAGAAAAATATTTTTTAAACAATACAAAATAATTCAATAATAATAATATGGTACAATGGCAAATACGTGTAATTAAAATGTCAAAAAATAATAATTCAATAATTACTAGGTTATCCTCTTATCCTAGATATAAGTAGTCAGAAGTCAAAAGATAATAATTAATATACAATGCTGGTCATTTTAATCCTAAAATACAATTTATTCATGTCACAATTATATTTAAAAAAATAAAGATTTTTCACTGTATTCTTTTACAGAATACAGCGAATTTGATAATAAAAGTTCCTTAAGTAAAAATCATGCCATTCGAATCAGTTTTTAGAGACGATTAAATGTTTGTATGGGGTCAACTACAATTAGAGCAACACAAAAAACGAAAATGAGAGGCAAAGTTCAGGCCCTGTACTCCGAAATTCGTATCGTGCCGTCCCTCTCACTCTCGTGTTATGCACTATGTGGGTGAAAGGGATCGGCATGATACGAAGTTCGGGGTATTCTCTCTGATATTCAGAATCGTTTTCTACGTAGGGCCCCGTGGTACCAGTCGAACCTCAGTCTGCACCACGACATGGGGATTAGCACCATGTATGGTTTCTTTAAGCCGACTGCCAGATGTTATTTTGATAACTCTCCCATCATAGGAATCCTGGAGGCTGTCAACTACATTCCCATCCCTACTCCCTCTGTCGTAACTCAGCAGGCACGTATCCAGACTTTTGGTTCGGGGGGGGGACAAGACAATCATTGAAACAACCATGTGAGTTGTGTAAAAATCGCTGTAATCACTGTAAACAGACGGCTAAAAACGTTTTCGGGGGGGGATAAATCCCAACTATCCCCCCCTCTGGATACGTGCCTGTAACTCAGCGATCACTGACTAGGGGCCACACGGTCCGGCATCCTAGGCACACACTCACGGACCCGGACGACGTAATCACAGCGTCCATCGAAAGATGGAGCGCTGCGCTTATGGCGTCCAACTCTGACACGACGCATTCCCACCGGCGGGGACGTCCACCGCGCGATCGCGACAACACATATATAGTCCTGTTCGTCCCGGTACGACCCAGGTCGGCCCTAGCTGAGTTTCTTGCTGGACTCGTCTCAGTTAGGCTAGGTTTAGTGTACCAGCGACAAAACTCTCAGAAGCTCGATTCTACACACACCTCAGATTCGGTTGAAACCGCTTAACCAATCTCACTGGAGCGCAAACTCTTAGAATATTCCAATGTTCCAAACTAGACGCGTGGTCGTGTCGGACCGAAAAAAAGAGGCAAAGTACAGCATAGCTAACGAGTTACGAGCGCTGAAAACGCTACATACTGATTGACAGCTAGATGTGACGTCACGCCTTTATAGCCTACGCCTCGGAACTACCGAAAAAATGGAAATTTGCCGTTTTCTCGTAAATTATAGCGTTTACGTACATAGTTGCTGTACAATTTCTTATTTATTGAAATATGAAAATTCTATTGGTAACTTTCAATTTACATTGTTCAGTAAAAAAAAAAATTTTTTTAGGAATCTTTATAAACCTATATATTTTTATGATTTTGATTTTCATATTATTTATTGACCAGAAAATGCACACAATAATGCTTTAATTTAAAATTATTAATGCGATTAAATCCATTTTATTCGTTTAATTTCATGAAATTTTTAATATTTTTTGCCTTCCATTTTATATCACTATATTTGTCTTACATAAATACTTCTAAAATGGAAACCAGCCGAGACGCTGATGAGATGACGTCACAAGCCCGACCTAGGTCACCCCCGCGAAGGGGGTGGCCCCAGTCAGCTGTTAAGGGGGTGTAGGGGGTTATTGCATTATCTATTAACCTTGCTATGTTATTCATGGGTTTAGGTTAGGTTAGGATTTAGGTTTAGGCCACTATGTAAAATGACACGTATCTGGACAAGGACATTTTTTTTCGTCTATATCTGGTACAGTCGCCATCAATATCTGTAGCTAATAATGTAACTATTCTGTACTCTTACAATACAATACAAATATTATGTATTGTTCACCAGTACATACATTGAAAGCAAGATTAAAATTAAACATGTTGATGGTAGACAACAGGCGGTCTTATCGCTAAAAGCTCTTCTAGACAACCAACCAACCTTTGGGTGGTGGAGACAACAGAAAAAATTGATATCAGTTGGTAAAACAGAGATATTAAGTAGTACAACCGATTCATAAGAAATACACTTACATAAATACAAAGATATATAAACCTACATAAACATACAAATACAATATCGAGACGATGTAACACGTCGTAACAGACTTACAAACGACAAATATATACATCAACGAACATTTACGGAAGGGATAAATAGTGAGTGATCCTTTAATCTACTTTTATCTACACCCATACAGTAAATCCTCTTTTATGTGCTCAAAAAGTGTAGGTAAGGACCAACTTTACAATATCGCGCCGCTCCGGGGCGGAGATGGCCATAACAGCACCAAAAACGGTATCGTTATGGCCATCTCCGCCCATTACGATACAGATGCGATACAGGCTCGTGCTCAAAAAGACTTCAACGAGCTCACGAACTCGAACTCCTGCACTTTCAACGCAATGGTGCCTCAACACATGAAAGAGGATTTAATGTATGGATGTAGATAAAGTAGTGTATACAACTGTACATAATTAGGCCTTAAAACACTCGTGTTTTAGGACCTCTCATTATGTATCAGTTGCATAAACTACTATTAAGCATACATAGGGATATAGGGACATAGGGACAGAGAAAGCGACTTTGTTTATACTATGTAGTGAAGTATTGATAATACCAATAAAGTGATTAAAGAATACGATAATTTTATTAAAGTTTTAGATGGCCATTTTATGATTTTATTGTGTACATATTAATTAGCATTTAAGCGGAAAAACACAGTTTTTAGCTTGAAAATAGCCAATTTGGAGTGATGTTTGAAACGATATTTCTTAATGAAAAATCCAAAAATACATTTAACATTTATGACATTACGTCGCAATAGTCATTTTCTAGATAGTAACATTGAGAAAATGTCAAGATACGTGTCAATTCAAACTGAAAATTATCTAATTTTTTTTTTTGTGTTGAGCTGTGAAGTGGGTGCGGGCTGAAAAACAGCGCTTTACAGCCGACCAGGCTCGCAGCAGACGCTGAGTCCGAGCCTATTGCCGCACCATTGTTGATATTCTAAATTGTAACTTCGAAAAACCATGTTTTTTTTCTGTATTGCTGATTGTGTTTGTTTTTTTTTGCGACCATAAATACTTTTTTATTTATTTATTTAAATAGATGAGCATTTTTTAACTGATAAGGACCCTTAAACACTCTACTTTTCATTTCGACTAGTAGGAAAATAAATCAGTAATAAAAGTTGATTCAGTAATAAAAACATGCGCTGCAGCAACCAGCAGACGTATCAAACACCCTATATCTACAACAGGGGGAGTGAGGGTGCCGTTTTCGCCCATGAATGGTGAATATTTTAACAATGAAGCGATTTCTGCTGGTAAAGGAGTGGGAATATTTAATATTATTTTAGTATAAATTACGAGTTTCGTCCGCAGTTCACGAAAAATAAATAAACATGTTGTTTTTTAGGGTTCTGTGCCCAAAGGATAAAACGGGACCCTATTACGGTTTTAAGATAATAAATGATATAAATGTAAACTTAGTTCTTCCATAATAATCAATAAAAAAAATTGTCAGCTGGACCTTACTCGACAGTAGCGCCAACTGGTGAGCACAAATTATATGGAATGATCCCTGTCGCATCATTTCGTCATCGTCCTACGCGTCAGCATTTCCATCCTCACCATTTAGATGGTTGGCAGTCCACAACTGTGCGTTTCTCAAGAAATTTCCTGCCTCGCACAACCAAACTATGGAATGAACTGTCGTCTGCGGTATTTCCGGACCGATATGACCTTCAAACCTTCAAGAAAAGAGCGTATTCCCTTCTGAAAGGCCGGCAACGCACTTGCGACTCCTCTCTGGTGTTGCAGGTGTTTATGGGCGACGGTAATTGCTTACCGTCCTTAGGGAACATACACAAACTACGTGACCCGTTTCGGTGGGGGAGGGGGGTCGTGAAAGTACCACTCTTGGTCACCGGGGGGAGGGGGGGGGGGGGGGGTCGGTTTCATGTCACGTAGCCGGTAGAATACTTTTGAGAAACATTCTAATTGAAGCGGACTCACGCGCCACGGTTTAACCCCATCACTAAAACTTGTCCAGGTTCGCCACATCACTAATTGTACTGTTTCTTCTTGATATATTTTTTACTAAATACAATTACAATTGAATAGCTACGCTATACCACGCTTGCACTCTCGAAGTATGCATTTTTAGGGGCCGTATGAGAAAATACAAAGAAAAGCCATTATTTTTTCAACTTTCCGCAATTTTTTTTTATAAAATATACTACGTGAAAACTAGGGGGGGGGGGTCTTGGCATATACTACGTTTGGTCACCTAGAGGGGGAAGGGGGGTAAAAAACGCAAAAAAATTGGTCACGTAGTTTGTGTATGTTCCCTTATCCGTCTGCTCGTTTGCCCCCTATAACATAAAAAAAAAACGATAGCCCTCATTCGGATGATAGCCGCCATCGGAGTCCTGTAGATTTCGTTTCTCCTGTTTAGTTCGGATGATACCGTAGAAGTATTCTATACCCGTGCTACAGGGCGCATGCCCTTTTAACCTAGAATGAATTCATGCCAGTAATAATATCGACCTCGATCGGTGTAAAAATGCCGTGATCGGTGGACTTGACACACTTTCCAGGCAATGATTGAACGACCCGACGTGTCGCTGTGATCTTTATGGTGATATTATTAGTACATACATAAATATACTCACGCCCCATTGTCGCGTATCCCATTGGGGTAGGAGACCAAAGAATGACAAATACTTGGGTCTTTACATACGCTTTTAGCTTCAATCACATCCATACATCTCCTAACGCAGGCTCTTTACACGTTGGAGTTTACTATACAATCACAAGAGATTAGGCTAGATTGATATTCATACTCATACTTATATATTTATAATATTACAAATATTACACGCCCCTATACGGCCTGGAAAAGGTTGAGGCCTTATAAGTTTTAAAATGTTTTCATTACAAATTATGATAAAAGTATTGATAATACCAATAAAGTTATTAAAGGATACGATGGCTTTATTAAAGTTTTAGATAGTAACATAGGATTTATTTTATTTTATTTCGTGTAGTAGAATTAAAGCGAAAAAAGCCGTTTTTAGTATGAAAATGGTCGTTTTGGACGATTGAAACGATATTTGATGAAAAATTCAAAGAATACATTTAAAATATATGATATAACGATATGAGGTCGCAATAGTCCTGTTCTAGATAGTAACATTGGGAAAATATCAAGATACGTGTCAATTCAAAACAGAAAATGGCCTAAATAGGTGACCGTTTTTTTAACTCATAAGGGCTCTTAACTTGTGGTATAATATAACCCTACAATGCATGAATTAGTCATATTAATTGGAGACAGCTGATAATCAGTGACAGAACATATATTTGTTTGGTACCTATATATGTAAAAAATATAGGTGACATTTAACAGTAATTAACAAAGAAATTAAAATAAAACTAAAAGCTCAAGTGTTTCTTGGTCCAAAAGGCCTTTTACTCGGTTACGGAATTTTTACAGGGATAGACATACATGTTCATTGCCTCACTGTATTGGAATAATTTACTACACCTTAATTAAGAATGTGTTAAAATTAATATTTATGTATCTCAGCGTGAATTTATATAGCTCATGGTTATTATTTCTGACATATATTTTATGTACGACGATGTGTGATCAATGCAAATAAATGATATGATATGATATGATAAAACTAACCTAAATATACCTATCAAAAACCCTAATACCCTAACAAACCGCTGCCAGTAGGTAACGTTCCCAAAATGCTGGCCGCATTGCCACGTTGGATGGCAATGCTCAATCTGATAATTGATTTATTATCATTCATCATTTCAGCCGAAAGACGTCCACTGCTGAACATAGGCCTCCCCCAAGGCTCGCCATTTAGACAATTTTTTTGGGCATGTTTTTTATTTTTCCCTTGG
Source organism: Epiblema foenella (assembly GCA_963556455.1). Lineage (NCBI taxonomy): Eukaryota > Metazoa > Arthropoda > Insecta > Lepidoptera > Tortricidae > Epiblema > Epiblema foenella. Next base: position 8,781,485 of record OY747120.1, on the reverse strand, counting down.
GGGGGATTTGCCATAGTCGCCACGCTTGGCAAGCGGGTTGGCGACCGCAGTTTGATGGTGGTAATGATCGAAGGATGCTGCTGCCCACCCTCCGATTTTCCCTTATTCGCCTCCTACGAAACCCACGGGAAGAGATGGGGTGGCGCAATTCTTACCGGGCAATCACACGGGCGTTTGATTTATTATGATTATGTTCAATTCCAGACGCGGTATGGAGAAGGAGAATGGGGAAGGAGAAGCCGGGAAGCCGCCGCCCGACGGGCTACTCGATGCCGCGGGACTCTTCGGAGGTACTGCTGTTTTCAACTATACTCCTTGGACCACGTAATCATAGCGTCCATCTTTCGATGCACGCTGTGATTACGGCGTCCAACTCGGACACGACGCGTACACTTAGCCATTCCCGCCGGCGGGGACGTCCACAGCGCGATCGCGACAACACTACGCTTTTACTTTACTTTAAGAAAGAAAGAAAAAACGTTTCAAAATCAAAATCAAAAAATCAAAACATTTATTCTGCAAATAGGCCTCAAGGGCACTTTTACAAGTCAAAATCTATCTAGGTACATCAAATAAAAATAATACAATAATCAAAGTATCATTAATTAAATGTAGTGTTACATGTCAAAAATAAGACTAAGAAACTAATAACAATCGAGATTTGTTAGAGATGTATAAGGTCTCTAAGCGTCAAGATAAAAGGTAATAAAGTATTAAAGGTAATAAAAGGTAATATAAGTAGTTTATTTGTTGTACATACAGATAAAAAGAAGAATACAAATTAGAAGTGGGTATACACCAAGAAGGTTGTCGCTCAGCATGTGCCACGACTGATGTGTCGTGACGCTGATTTTCAGGACAACCAAAAAATATATATACTAGTCTTAACCTAATTAATATATAATGGGTGACGACTTTAAGAGAGGCAGGGCACAGCAAAATGTCATCTTGCTCGAATTTGGAGCAGCCCAACTGGGGAGGTACCTCCGCCTTGCAGAAGACCACAGCCATAATAACATTATTTACTATACAAGTATGTAGTGTTGTGTTCCTGGAGGTGAGCAAGGTTGCCAGAGCTCTCGAGGATGCACTGTGTTGAGAGCGAGGGATCTAAATGTGTTCCTTCTGCTGTCGACACAGTGCAACCTCAAATCTTATAAAGGGTCGGCAACGCGCATGTGACGCCTTTGGAATTGCGAGCGTCTATATGCGGGCTGCGGTGGCCGCTTACCATCAGGTGGACCGTACGCTTGCTTGCCACCGGTTTGTATAAAAAAAAGACACTGACACATATAGTCCCTATTCGTCCCAGTACCGCCGCACACCGGGTAGAGTCAGTCCGACCCAGGTCGGGCCTAGCTGAGTTTCTTGCTGGACTCTTCTCAGCTAAGGCTAGGTTTAGTGAACCAGCCACAAAACTCCCAGTAGCTCGATTCCACTCATACCTCAGATTCGGTTGAAACCGCTCAACCAATCTCACTGGAGCGCAAACTCTTAGAGTATTCCAGTGTTCCAAACCACACGCGTGGTCGTGCCGGAGATTTCCCCTGGATTTTCCCCAGGCTATACTTTCCAACCGCGCACTCCTATCGCTTTATTGGGCCCGGCCTATAAAGCCAGTCAGCTTAAAAAGAAATACTATATTCCCTAAGAGTGACGCCTGGCAACCAGAGGATTCTGTTGACAGCTAGAGACATGCAGGTCCCTCATTCAACACAGCGCATCCTCGGGAGCTCAGCCGACCTTACTCACCTCCAGAACACAACACGACATACCTACTAGCGCAAGTAGGTAGAGGACTAGTGGTGCTCTTATATATGACACATAAAACACAATAAAATATGGACGTTATGTTCTTTATAACAGGCTGCGAAGTATCAAGTTTCGTGTTTTCCTTTTTTGAGAAAAGCAAGCCTCAATCCCTGTTCGCGTCGAGGCTTGAATCGTGCTTTTCTAAAAAAAAGCAATGAAATTTTAAAATTATAAGAAAACTCGAAATTAAGTTTCTTAAGATTCAGTAATAAAAACACGCGCTGCATCAGCCGGTGGCCGGCGCCGTCTTTTGTTTCCAGAAACCCGCGGCCCGGCGAGCCCTGGAAACAAAAGACGATCACTTTGGCGGCCTAGGCCGGCAATTTGAATGAAATTCCATTATGGGCCGCTCGTTGCGCCGCACCCGAAAGATTATAACGAACATAACGTAATTTTTTTATTCTATGCTTGAGAAAAATTACTTAATTTAGTTCCAGTTACGGCCTTACGTTTCTGTTTGTATATATACGTAATAGGTCGTTGCCCTCGCGATGACAAGCTACCACCTTGCGAATGCTGTTGTTATCACTCTTATAGCTGCGGAAATAAGGTCGGTTTTCGTGTGAACTGGTGTTATGTTAGATTGCTTGTTAAAGTGGGTGATAACTTATCAATGTTGCAATCGTGTCGCGTTTCTCTTAATTCTTTATCTTCGAGTAATGGATTTGTAGGCGCGCGTAAATAATTCAAGTGATTCATACATTTTATCTATTGAGAAAGTTGTAGTCGCTAGGCTAGTTACGCGGCCTGCGTTAGTTTGCGGCCTTCTGAACGAAGTTTGTTCAATTAAAGATATTTACATTTTTACATGCCCTAAAGAAATAGTGAGTCGTATGCGTTTTAATTAGTAGCTACTGAATGGGAATATATTAAGAAAGAAAGAAAGAAAGAAACATTTATTCACAGAGACAGTAGACACACATAAATGACAAAAAAAAATACACAGAAACCACACAACATGTGTGTCCCCGCGGCAGTGAAACGGACACTGGCTCAGCATTATGCTGAGGTGTCATTGACACCTACAGCGCTGATTTTCAGCCAGTACCATCGGTGACTCACGGAACGCCATACAGTTGCAGAAAAATAAATTACTAAAATAAAAATAACTGCAATAGTGAAAACAATTCGTAACTAGTCGTACATGAATAAATAAATAAAATAATAATAATAATAAGCAAAAATAAAACCACTTACTACTTACATACAGCATCGAGAGGCCTTATAAGTTTGAAAATGTTTTGATTTCAAATTATGACAAAATTATTGATAATACCAATAAAGTTATTAAAAGCTACGATAACTTTATCAAAGTTTTAGATAGTAACATAGCCATTTTTTGATTTTATTGTGTGTAATACAATTTAAGCGGAAAAAACAAGTTTTCAGCTTGAAAATGGTCGATTTGGAGTGATGTTTGAAACGATATTTCTTAATGAAAAATCCAAAAAATACATTTAAAGTTCATGACATAAGGTCGCAATAGTCCTGTTCTAGATAGTAACATTGATAAAATGTCAAGATACATGTCAATTCAAACAGAAAATGTCGTAAATAGATGAGCGTTTTTTAACTGATAAGGACCCTTAAAAAGGCAAGAAAATATTTTTTCAGTTCATCAACTCATCCAAGTGGCCGCAAACCGCAAAAAGGCCGTAAACCCACCTACCGACCCTATATGAAATTTCGTAAATTAACGTAAATGTAATTAGTTTTGTGACCGTTTTATGCTGTCAGTATTACAATTTTAAAACAAGGAATTAATATATGTGATAGTCCATATTGAAAGGGACCTTATGGCGGCAGGCGCTTACGTTGCACCGATTGACTACTGTATTCGAATAATGGCAATAGAGGCGTAAGTGTCAGCTGCCATAAGGTCCCCTTTGATTTGGACTATCACATATATTAATTTGTAGTACATAAGTATCGTGGTTTTCCTCAAACTCAATATTGATAACAAAAAATAGGGTAAATAGGAATTTTGCCACCTAATAAGAATATCAATAATTTCGAATTACCTCGAAAAAGGATCAAATAAATTTAGAAATAAGGAAAAATTGAAAAATTCAGGCACCGAGCAGGATTTGAACCTGCGACCTCCCGGCTCTAGCCAACTGAGCTAAAGGTGCAACCGCCACTCGGCCCGAAATTCCTCAATCATTCCTTCATTTATACAAACGCCTTAAGGGAGGCGTACAGCGACATCTACCAGAAGACTCAGGCTTCATTAACGGCACTAACGTCTCAAATCATGTTGAAAATCGTCAGTTACGATGCGCCATCCCATAATTTGCTCGTGTTTCAATTCCACACTCGCGGTTAAAATACAACTTTGCACCCTTCTATGACAATTAACTATCACAACAATATCGTTTCTTAGATTCAAAATATCATCCTCCTAGCGTCCCCGTACAGTTGTATCCTGAATGCCCAGAGTCCACTACCTAATCACAAGATACCTTTTTGTAGGATAAATAAATAAATAAATAAATAAATATTAGAGGACAATCTTACACAAATCGAACTAGCCCCACAGTAAGCTCAAGAAGGCTTGTGTTATGGGTACTAGACGACGATATATTTAATAGATATAAATACTTAAATACATAGAAAACATCCAAGACTCAGAAACAAATATTCATATGCTCATCACACAAATATTTGCCCTGACCGGGATTCGAACCCAGGACCGTCAGCTTCACAGGCAGGTGCACTACCCACTAGGCTAAACCTAGGATACCAAACTTAACTAGCTGACAGTGGCGGCGCGTCCATACAACTCGATTCCCACCGGCTTACCTAATTTTCAGCCAGTCCTGTTCCCTTACTACGGCTCGTGAAGAATAAGAAAGGCATATTATTTCCGGCTTCCCTATTAATATTTTTGACGCGCCGCCACTGCTAGCTGACAACCTTGAGGTGCGTCTACGCTAGACGAACCGAGCACGAGCGAAGCACGAGCAGAGCACGAGCCGAACACAATTCGTGTAGAGTGGACCGACTTACGAGCCTCGAACGAGCGCGCTCCGAACGTTTTGCTCGTGCTCGGCTGCGTTCCGCCAGTTGTCGGTTTTTTGACGAACACAAAGGGATTCGCTTCGATTGAGGTAAATGCTCGTTGTAGGTTCGTTGTACGTCCAGGCTTGACACCGCGAACGACGAACCCGAGAACGGCTCTGCTCGTGCTTCGCTCGTGCTCGGTTCGTCTAGCGTAGACGCACCTTTGCAGTTAGTGCGTCTGCATTTAAAAGTGGTAGGTGGCTACGTCACGCCTTTACGGTGTGTTAGAATTCAGATATTTTTTATTGTGATTTGTTTTAAATAATTAATATCTCGTAAATTATGGATTTTTGGTATATGTTATATAACTTTATATACTCGAATTAGGCTCTAAAATCGTTGGTTTAAATCATTCGGGTTATTAACGCCCATGGTGTATATCATAATATAAATAGCTCCTAAATTACTAGGTTTAAGTGAAATGTAATATCACAAGATTGGCGTAGGATATGTCTTTCTTAGATTCAAATGAAAACAATAAGTTATTGATTATCGACCCCGTTTTCAATTAGGTTTGTAGATCGCAGCTGTTTGTAAACATCGCTCCGTCAACACTTTTATTTCGTAGAAGCATGAGTTACGCAATTCAGTACCTATAATATGTACATTGTTTTTTAAATTTAAATCTTTTTTATTTATTTATTTCGGAGTACATCCATATATGTTATTAAGACATCACAAAAACACACAACACAAAGCAATTACTTAAAAAATATTACTTAACTTTGGGATAGCTACTTAAAAAATATTATGTTACTCGTACCTAATTACTAACTTATAATTCTAACTGAAAATGTTAAATTAAATTAAGTTATAACGCGGTATGAACCGCGCGATCTCGCCAACTATTATTTAAACCGTTAAAGGTTTTAAATAGTGGCTCATATGTACACAATAATTGTTCCTAATGATTGTCTTAAATAAATTAAAAAATAATAATAATAAATTCTTATAATCTGAAGTTATACTTAAACCGCAAAAAACTGTAACTTTTGGCAATTTATTAGTGGTCTATGAGACTGTGTCCAGTGCCAGAAATTTTGAACCTGACTGTGGCTTTATAGGCCAGGCCCAATAAAGCGATAGGAGTGCACGGTTAGAGAGTAGCCTGGGGAAAATCCAGGGGAAAACCTCCGACACGACCACGCGGGCTGTTTAAAACACTGCAGGAATACTCTATGGGTCGGTTACATACGATTACAGGCCGGTCATCGTCAAATATGGCGCCGGCAGCTGTCATCCCAAAGAAACTTGTCAAACTTTCCATAAAATCAGATTTTAACGAACACCGCTTACGATTACAGACGGTTTGGTGCAACCCACACTTAGGTTCGCGTCTTTTCGGTGGACATATCAAAAGTTAAGGGCTACAAAGCTTAATTTTGGATTGGTCTAGTAACCCGCATAAACAGTGTCTCCGTCGCTATAAATCCATGTACTAAAACATCGCTTACATGCACAGAAACCGTTAACTGCTGACCACCGAAGGGACAACTTTTGTTTTTGCAACTGACAATGACCAAAATGTGGACCATAAAATCAGATTTTAACGAACACCGCTTACGATTACAGATGGTTACGATTGCACTCCAGTGAGATTGGTTGAGCGGTTTCAACTGAATCTGAGGTATGAGTGGAATCGACCTACTAGGATTTTTGTCGCTGGTTCACTAAACCTAGCCTAGCTGAGAAGAGTCCAGCAAGAAACTCAGCTAGGCCCGACCTGGATCGGACTGACTCTACCCGGTGTGCGGCGGTACCGGAACGAATAGGGACTATAATTGTCAGTACTCTCCAACCGCGCACTCCTATCGTTTTATTGGGTCCGGCCTGTAAAGCCACAGTCAGGTTAAAAAAAAATCGGATTCCACTGTATTACGCATCAAATAAATAAATAAATATTTTTTGGACAATCTTACACAAATCAACCTAGTCCCAAACTAAGCAAAGCTTGTACTATGCGTACCAAGTGACGATATACATAATTATATAGATAAATAGAAACTTAAATACATAGAAAACATCCAAGACTCAGGAACAAATATTTGATTGTGTTCATCACACAAATACATGCCCTGACTGGGATTCGAACCCGGGACCTCCAGCTTCGAAGGCAGGGTCACTACCAACTAGGCTAAAGCGGTCGTCCAAAACCATGAATAAAATCAAGCAATGATAATAGAGCCTCATGAGTAGTTAGAAAGTAATACGCGTTTTCGAGGAGCAATCAAATGAATGTATATTTTGATTTATCACTGATGCGTAGTAATTAATGATAATAATGCACCATGAAAACAGTTACGTGCTGTATCTTTTATTTTTTAAATTTAGTGTAGTGACTAGATCATTCGTCTCGATTCAGATGATATGGAAATCGATTAAATTAATGCATTTATAACCGTAATTACAGCTGTAAAAAAGGTATTCCAATAAATTCCAAACGAATGAAGTGTGAAATACCTTCGATTGATTTCTGAACGATACAAAATTGACGTATGACGGTGATAAAAATTGTATGACAGTTCCTACTCTGGATTCGTTCCAATAAATTAAATTAAAAACATTTACATTAAGTGAATACATATTAAGTGCACACATAGTGTACTCGTGATCGGGTGCTGTTTGTGGAGTCCGGTCTGTTCATGCTTGCTAGGACATAGTGACTACGTTAATACTAGTGTCTTTTTATAGGGGATTGACGAGAGACATCATCCTGTTGTGGATTCGTTTTTATTATCAGTGACTTAGAGACCATATACATCTCTAACAATATTAAATTAATTTTAATTTTGACGCTCAGAGACCATGTACATCTCTGGGTTATTATATTAATTTTATTATACTCCTTGTTTAATCTTGAGACCTTATACATCTTTAACTTTACTGATGTTGTAATATTTGTAATAGATAACTTTGCAAGTTTATCTTCACTGTATGACATTAATTTTGTTATAATTGTAAACTCGAAATTATTATTCCTTCTTGAACTGTAAATTAATATTTTGACATGAAAAATGTATTACTTATTATAGTCAGACTTTCTTAAATTGAAAATTAATATTTTGACATGTAAAAGTGCCCTTGTGGCCTATTTGCAGAATAAATGTTTGTATTTGTATTTGTATGCTACCAATTGATTACACTGGCGGAAGAATGAAGCCAAGCCCCGTACAGTGACTTGTCTTGTCGTACATGGCTTGTCCGCTATCATTCACAGAATAAAAATATAAAATTGCAATAAAATCGTTTATGATTAAACGATTTTATTGCAAACACTATTCACCATTCATTAATAATCGCTACTTATGACAATCGATTCGTCATCACAAACGCGTAATACATAACTGTCAAAACGGAACTCGTAAAAATTTCCGTTAATAGGGCAAAGGGCACCCACGAGATGGTTTGAGGGGCTATTCGAACTTCGTATCGTGCCGTCCCTTTCACTCAAACAGTGTAAACACGCGGGTGAAAGGATCGGAACGATACGAAATTCGGAGTATAAGCCTTAATGTGGTGAAGAAGGTTGGCAGCAGTTTGCAGCGTGCGACCCACATGGCTTTAGGATAGTTATGACCTTGAAGCAAGGATAAGACAATACACACATACAAAGATGTGCGAAAGAGATGCCATTAGACACCGACACACGTAGGAACGAGATACAATGTGTCATCTCCTGTCCCTTATCGCGTATCATTTGTCACCGGCCTGTTTCACCGACACGTCATCAATATATTCAAAGCGTATTGCCAATGTAGGAGATGTCAGAATTATGCTACATTCATATCAGTCTTCTGATACATCTCAATTTAGTCAGCCTATCATAAGTCCGTCCCCCTTAGTGATTCGCTAATCCTCCTTCTATCTTCTTCTACGTCTAAAGGGATATAGAGCGCCATTTTCTTATTGTCACAATTAGACTTCGCTCTTATTGACATCGACATGGAGGGTCCTTTTGTTTCAAAGTGACTAAATAAAGGATATGCGGTATTGGAGATTCGCTAATCGTCTCCCTATGGTTATGACACATTTAGATAGCCTGAATGACCGCAACATATGTCTGCTTCAGTGGTTACATAGACATCCCGAAATAAACACCAAGACCGTCACTTTAATATTGTGTGTATTTTTAGTTCTCATCTTATTCGTCATATATCATATCTGTTTCCTGGAGTGGCATCCTAAAGTCCGGGTCTGTTTTGGCTAACCCCAAGATTTGGCGTTGGCACTTGTATCCCGAAAGCAATACGCGCCCTCATTCTTGGATGAGTGGTTATTAACTGCGCGCTCCCTGCTTTGGAAGGCACGCTAAACCGTTGTTCCCGGCTGCTGTCTGTGATAGCAACCGTTAAGCCAAGTTAGAGGCCTTCGTGCGGCTTGAGAACTTCTAACAGTCAAGTTGCCCACTCACTTGACAAGGGGGGTCGAAGTTGCACCACGTCCGTAGGGCATACCCACAGCTACCTATGTAACCACTGGGTGGCGCTAAAAGTGCAACAGAACTGGAAACCGTACTGTCTTTTCGAAGATCTCATGGTTCGAAATAATTGCCATACGATAAATAAGATGAAATCTGACCTTCCAACCCAGAAGGAATAAGTAGACCTTGTTGGGAAGACCGGTTTGTTACATTGGTGACTCCACGGACAATTCAAACGCAGTCAGTCCCAGTTCTGAATATTGAAGATATGAGCTACACCAAGAATTACGTTTTGGTGCAACGATATCAGAGTCTATGCTCCGAACTTCGTGTCGTGCCGTCCCTTTCACTCTCGTGTTATTCAATATATAATTGAAAGGGACGGCACGATATGAAGTTGGGATTTTGAAGTTCGGAATAGCCCCTCTGTGCTAGTAGATGTTGTCAGAATTAGTCGAGTTTAAATCTTATTGTAGCTTATTTATTAAAGACGTTACGTTCTGCTAACACAGATTGTATACAAATTAAAGAGAAAAATATAAGCTCCGAGCAGGATTCGAATCGGCGATATCCTGGCATACGCGGCCAATCGCTCTAGCCAAATGAACTATCGGAACAATCATGTTCGGTCCCCAAATCTTTCAACCAGTTCTTTAACGCGTCTTAAGAGGGAACTTTTTTCAAATCCTGCTCGTTATTTATAGCTTATTCCTTCAATATTCAGGGCTGGCGACTGATGGTGATTCAAATGGATTATATACGGATTTAGGTTCTCGTCTTTTCTGTGGACATACCAAAAGTTAAGGGCTACAAAGCTTAATTTTGGATTGGACCAGTAACCCGCATAAACAATGTCTCCGTTTCTATAAATCCGTGTAATAAAAACATAGCTAACATGCACATAAGCCGTTAACTATTGACGAAAGGAGAGACGACTTTTGTTTTTTCAACTAAGTATGACCCAAATGCCTCTGGTATCTGTTGGAGAGTCCAACAATAGATACCTAAATCATTAAGTTGGTACTACTGATATTCTAGATTAAACGTAGTATTAAGGTTCAGTGTTTCCTGTCTGGATTATTATCTGTGGCACTTGTCGCCATTACTTACTAAATCTTCATGTGCAAGCTTGAGTCGCAATACATTGTTTCCTACGAATTACCTCTTTTACTGCTGCTGCATCTCTCCCACAACACAAAACGAATCAACACTCCAACCCTAACAGTCTACCCAACAGTATCTACATATTACTTATTTCTATTTATCTCTTGTTTATCGCATTCCAGCGTACTGGGGCCGCGATGGCGCGGGCAGCGCGGCGCAGGCCCAAGCGCAGGCGCAAGCAGCACTGTTCGGCTTCGGCTCACGGTACCCCACCCCGCCCAGCACGCTTGGCGTCGCTCACAGCCAAGCGGCGTCCCTCCCGCTCCATCCTGCAGCTAGTGAGTATCCTTCCTTTGGTTGCCAAGATCTTCCTTATCAGGTATTACATCGGTCAGTAAGTATATGAGGCACTGTCGAGTCACTGTTCGGCCTCGGCTCACAGTACCCCACCCCGCCAAGCACTCTCTCATAGCCAAGCGGCGTCCATCCCGCTCCATCTTGCAGCTAGTGAATATCCTTCCTTTGGTTGCCAAGATCTTCCTTATCAGGTATTACATCGGTCAGTAAGTATATGAGGCACTGTCGAGTCACTGTTCGGCCTCGGCTCACAGTACACAACCCCGCCCTGCACTCTCTCATAGCCAAGCGGCGTCCGTCCCGCTCCATCCTGCAGCTAGTGAGTGGTTCCTTTGGTTGTCAAGATCTTCCTTATCAGGTATTACATTGGTCAGTAAGTATATGAGGGACGATCGAGTCACTGTTCCGCCTCGGCTCACAGTACCCCACCCCGCCCAGCACTCTCTCATAGCCAAGCGGCGTCTCTCCCGCTTCAACCTGCAGCTAATGAGTACTGTCATCCCTTTCTTGGGCTGCCAAGATGTTGCTTATTAGCTATTGTATATACATCGGTCAGTGAGGACTTGAGTCACTGTTAGGCTTTGGTTCACGGTACCCCACCCCGCCCAGCACGCTTGGCGTCGCTGACAGCCAAGCGGCGTCCCTCCCGCTCCATCCTGCAGCTAGTGAGTATCCTTCCTTTGGTTGCCAAGATCTTATCAGGTATTACATCGGTCAGTAAGTATATGAGGGACGATCGAGTCACTGTTCCGCCTCGGCTCACAGTACCCCACCTCGCCCAGCACTCTCTCATGGCCAAGCGGCGTATTTCCCGTTTCAACCAGCAGCTAGTGAGTACTGTCATCCCTTTCTTAGGTTGCCAAGATGTTGCTTATTAGTTATTGTATATACATCGGTCAGTGAGGACTTGAGTCACTGTTAGGCTTCGGCTCACGGTACCCCACCCCGCCCAGCACGCTTGGCGTCGCTCACAGCCAAGCGGCGTCCCTCCCGCTCCATCCTGCAGCTAGTGAGTATCCTTCCTTGGTTGCCAAGATCTTCCTTATCAGGTATTACATCGGTCAGTAAGTATATGAGGCACTGTCGAGTCACTGTTCGGCCTCGGCTCACAGTACCCCACCCCGCCCAGCTCTCTCATAGCCAAGCGGCGTATCTCCCGCTTCAACCAGCAGCTAGTGAGTACTGTCATCCCTTTCTTAGGCTGACAAGATGTTGCTTATTAGCTATTGTATATACATCGGTCAGTGAGGACTTGAGTCACTGTCAGGCTTTGGTTCACGGTACCCCACCCCGCCCAGCACGCTTGGCGTCGCTCACAGCCAAGCGGCGTCCCTCCCGCTCCATCCTGCAGCTAGTGAGTATCCTTCCTTGGTTGCCAAGATCTTCCTTATCAGGCATTACATCGGTCAGTAAGTATATGAGGCATTGTCGAGTCACTGTTCGGCCTCGGCTCACAGTACCCCACCCCACCCAACACTCTCATAGCCAAGCGGCGTATCTCCCGCTTCAACCAGCAGCTAATGAGTACTGTCATCCCTTTCTTAGGCTGCCAAGATGTTGATTATTAGCTATTGTATATACATCGGTCAGTGAAGACTTGAGTCACTGTTAGGCTTCGGTTCACGGTGCCCCACCCCGCCCGGCACCCGCGGTATCGCTCACAGCCAAGCGGCGTCCCTCCCGCTCCATCCTGCAGCTAGTGAGTATCCTTCCTTTGGTTGCCAAGATCTTCCTTATCAGGTATTACATCGGTCAAGTATATGAGGCACTGTCGAGTCACTGTTCGGCCTCGGCTCACAGTACCCCACCCCGCCCAGCACTCTCTCATAGCCAAGCGGCGTCTCGCCCGCTCCATCCTGCAGCTAGTGAGTATCCTTCCTTTGGATGCCAATATCTTCCTTATCAGGTATTACATCGGTCAGTAAGTATATGAGGCACTGTCGAGTCACTGTTCGGCCTCGGTTCACAGTACCCCACCCCGCCCAGCACTCTCTCATAGCCAAGCGGCGTATCTCCCGCTTCAACCAGTAGCTAGTGAGTACTGTCATCCCTTTCTTAGGCTGCCAAGATGTTGCTTATTAGCTATTGTATACACATCGGTCAGTGAGGACTTGAGTCACTGTTAGGCTTTGGTTCACGGTACCCCACCCCGCCCAGCACGCTTGGAGTCGCTCACAGCCAAGCGGCGTCCCTCCCGCTCCATCCTGCAGCTAGTGAGTATCCTTCCTTGGTTGCCAAGATCTTCCTTATCAGGTATTACATCTGTCAGTAAGTATATGAGGGACGGTCGAGTCACTGTTCCGCCTCGGCTCACAGTACCCCACCCCGCCCAGCACTCTCATAGCCAAGCGGCGTATCTCCCGCTTCAACCAGAAGCTAGTGAGTACTGTCATACCTTTCTTGGGCTGACAGGATGTTGTTTATTAGCTATTGTATATACATCGGTCAGTGAAGATTTGAGTCACTGTTAGGCTTCGGTTCACGGTACCCCACCCCGCCCAGCACGCGCGGCATCGCTTACAGCCAAGCGGCGTCCCTCCCGCTCCATCCTGCAGCTTGTGAGTATCCTTCCTTTGGTTGCCAAGATCTTCCTTATCAGGTATTATATCGGTCAGTAAGTATATGAGGCACTGAGTCACTGTTCGGCCTCGGCTCACAGTACCCCACCCCGTCCAGCACTCTCATAGCCAAGCGGCGTATCTCCCGCTTCAACCAGCAGCTAGTGAGTACTGTCATCCCTTTCTTAGGCTGCCAAGATGTTGCTTATTAGCTATTGTATCGGTCAGTGAGGACTTGAGTCACTGTTAGGCTTCGGTTCACGGTACCCCACCCCGCCCGGCACCCGCGGCCTTGCTTACAGCCAAGCGGCGTCCCTCCCGCTCCATCCTGCAGCTAATGTTCAGCTCCGTAGCTTCCTAAGATATAAGTTACTGTTCGGGTTTGGCCTGCGGTATCCCACGCGCTCGCGCTCTATCGACATACCATCCTTACTTGGTCGAAATTCCTCTTATTCGAACCAAGCGCTTTGCATCATCTTTTATAATGCGCACTTCTAAGGTTTGGAATTCTCTGCCGGCGCTTGTGTTTCTGAGCTCATATAACCTACCCCTGTTTAAGGCACGAGTGAATAGGCACCTTCTGGGTGAGCTCGCTTCATCGTCGGCCTCATCTTTGCCCCCTGGCTAGATGCTGGCCAAGAGCGATCCTATTTTTAATTTAAAAAAAATGTATTTAAGTAACAACGTTGTATTATTAGATTGTCCCAGTAAAAACGAAATAATGAACCGGTGACCGTAATAATACCTGTATTCTTCTATGGAGAAAATACCGGTATCCGATCGCTCTGTAACCAAGCCTCCCAAGCCTTAACACGGTGGTTTAGCCGAATTAAATAAAAAACTTACACCTACACATAATTCATCACATCACACACACACTTTCTAAAAACTGTAAATAAAAAATATTTAACTGCTAAACGTATCCTTCCCAAACGCGTCCTTTCCTTTTTACCTCAAATTGGCAATAATACTTCCGGCGCCGACCAACCTGTGACGTCACGTCAGTCGCCATATTGAAGCAAAAAAACTCAAACATCGCGCGCGCGCATCTCTACCGCAATAGTAAATTACTTACCAAGGGCGGTAAAACAAAGAATGTCTCAGATCGCAGGTATTTGACTGCGGTGAGGCTTTCTTAATTACCGCCCGAGGTAAGTACAAAATTTTATGTCACCCCCTGGCCAGGAAGTGGGATTTTCCGCGCGCGGAGCGTGCGGTAATTGCCACTTTATGGCCAGCTGTGACATAAAAAATATAAAAACCTCAAATAATCCTCTTAAACTCAAGTGATCAGGATCGCCGAAGAAACTAGTGGCGGCGCGTCAAAAATATTTTAAGGGAAGCCGGGAATAATTTGCCTTTCTTATTCTTCATGAGCCGTAGTAAAAGAACGACTGGCTGAAAATTAGGCAAGCCGGTGGGAATCGAGTTGCATGGACGCTCCGCCACTGCCAGGTACCTACAACACCATCATCATCCACGAGGTAATCCCTTTTTATCCTCATTTAAATTCCCTCATTCGCTTCACACGGTATCTTTTACGTTTCCAGGCGCAGCATGGTGGTCCATGGCGTCACACCTAGCGGCGCAGGACTACCTGGCGCGGATCCAGGCGTCGGGGCTCGGGTTCGGCGGACCGCTCGGCGACCCGTACTCGGCGCTGTCCGCGCTGTCCGCCAAGCCGAGCAAGGTCAAGCAGCCGCAGAGGAACGAGAGGTGATACAAATTAAATAAATTAACTTTATTCTGCAAGTACGCCGCAATGGCACTAGTCAAAAACTACCAGCGTTTCGTACAGTTAGTCATTTACACCCAAAATAAGCTTACTGTAATGATAATACTTAACCTGCTTGACCCTTCGTCTCGCAGCGAAGAAAATAAAAAAATAAATCAAATCAATATAGAGTCGGTTAAAAAAGAGAACAAAAAAAACAATTGCTATTTGCAATGTCGACAAGAAAATATATTGAAACAGTACGTATTACTAAATAGTCTTTCTAGCCTTGTTTAACAATACTCTAGGACAGCGGTCGGCAACCTTTTAGCAGCCATCACAATAAGCAACAAACAGTCGCTTCAGTCGTTTGTGTTCATAGGTTTACAGTATTTGTTTATCATCAGGCAGTCCGTGCATTGTTTGCCATTGCCGCCGTCGTATTAACAGAACAGCGGTCGGCAACTGTAAATTAATATTTTGACATGAAAAATGTATTACTTATTATAGTCAGACTTTCTTAAATTGTAAATTAATATTTTGACATGTAAAAGTGCCCTTGTGGCCTATTTGCAGAATAAATGTTTGATTTTTTGATTTTTTTTTTTCAACCTTTTAGCACCCAAGGGCCACATAGTATCTAACGAAATTGTCGCGGGCCTCACATGTTAATGACTTTATCAGGCAGAAGGTACCACGTCACATTGTCGGTTATAAATAAGGAGGCTCGCAAGCCGCGTGTTGGTGACCTTTGCTCTAGACCAACAAGGAACGAAAAGTAACTAAGGGTGGGTTGCACCAAAGCGTCTGTACTCGTAATCGGTGTCCGTTAAAATAACAAGGAACGAAAAGTAACTAAGGGTGGGTTGCACCAAAGCGTCTACTCGTAATCGGTGTCCGTTAAAATAACAAGGAACGAAAATAACTAAGGGTGGGTTGTACCAAAGCGTCTGTACTCGTAATCGGTGTCCGTTAAAATAACAAGGAACGAAAAGTAACTAAGGGTGGGTTGCACCAAAGCGTCTGTACTCGTAATCGGTGTCCGTTAAAATAACAAGGAACGAAAAGTAACTAAGGGTGGGTTGCACCAAAGCGTCTGTACTCGTAATCGGTGTCCGTTAAAATAACAAGCAACGAAAATAACTAAGGGTGGGTTGCTCCAAAGCGTCTGTACTCGTAATCGGTGTCCGTTAAAATTTGATTGCATTCAAAGTTTGACAGCTTTCTATGGGATGACAGCTGCCGGCGCCATATTTAACGTTAATCGGTCTGTAATCGTAATTTGGTGCAACTCAAAACTCAAACTATACCTAAAGTATTAATAATTCAATTTTTTACATTAACATACCTCATTTTGCCCCATCAAGGGCAATTTAGAGTCAAAAACTCATGTGAAATGTAGTCGTCTTACAAAGTTAACTTATTTATTTATTCGATTTTACTATTTTCATGTTGGCGCTGTAGAGATATATCTAACTATATGTTACTTTGATTAGTGTACCTTATTACTTTCTATCTTGAATACATCTAATAAATCAGGATTGTTATTAGTTTCGTAGTCTTATTTTTGACATGTAATTTAATTGTTATACATAGATTTTGACTTGTAAAGTGCCTTTGAGGCCTATTTGCAGAATAAATATTTTGATGTTGATTTCTACGTTAAGCACTTAACAAATCTCAGTTTGCCCCATAAAGGATAATCTAGGGTCCAAACATGAAAATCAAAGGATAAATGTGTTCACAATGGCACAGAGCCTATGCAACAATGTGAGAGAAGGCTAAAATTTTAGATGTCGCTGAAAGTTTGCTTTAATATTGTGGAGGTATAAGGAAGTTGGCTCAGGTTAGCGAAGATGCAGGTTCGTTGCATAGGGCCTATTATATGAAGGCTTATAACTTGTAATACAACCGGAAGAATATCGAAGCCGGAAGCTTTTTTCTTTAATTAGAACAAACCGGCCATAGGCTAATGCCTATGGCCTAATGGCCGGCAACGCACTGGCGACTCGTCTGGTGTTGCAGGTGTTTATGGGCGGCGGTAATTGCTTACCATCAGGCGATCCGTCTGCTCGTTTGCCCCCTATAACATAAAAAAAATATAGAAAGAGACTTATTAGTTACATTAATGCTCCTTACCTTTTTAGGGTTCCGTACCCAAAGGGTAAAACGGGACCCTGTTACTGAGACTCCAATGCCCGTCCGTCTGTCTGTCTGTCCGTCTGTCACCAGGCTAATCCATGAACCGTGATAGACAGTTAAAATTCTCACAGTTGATGTATTTCTGTTGCTGCTACAACAAATACTAAAAAGCTATAAAATAAATATTTAAAGGAGCTCACATACAATGAACGTGTTTTTTTTTGCCTTTTTTATAGATAATGGTACGAAGCCCTTCGTGCGTTTTTGTTAATTTCGTAAGTTTTGTTTAAGTTTTTACTGGGTTTTAATATCGTATTGTTTATTTACAGGTCTGGTCGTAGCAGTACATCCTCAAGCGCATCAACGAAGGAGAAAAGTCCATCCACTAGCACCTCCCAGCCCAGTATGAGTGAGTGGGGCACGTATCGATCTTACTGCTGTTGCTTTAGAGCTCTTATTCGCTTGTATGGATAAAGTGAGAAAAATATTTGGTTGTCAATTGAGCCCAAACACGTCGTTTATCTTGTGTAGTTTAGGAGTTGCTATGGCCACCTATGTCTCCATCATCAGATCAGCTCTGGTTCCATAATATTGCAATGTCATCGAAATTACATAAGTATGCCAAATTTCAGTTGCAAGATTTGCTCCAAACACAAGATACATACAAACAAACATTGTAAGTTAAATAAAAGCTAGTAAAAGGGATTTAATGATTAGAATCAAATTTCACCTTGTGGAGGGTTTCTGACGTTTCTTATTTTTTTCACTTTACCTGTACTTTTTTAACAACCAAGAGAGGTAAAGGGTTGAGGTGCAAATTGCTTCATTTCAGTATCAATGCTTGGGGCAGATTTTCATTCCTTCAGGGAAGTGGATTATTATAATACAGCATAGTATAGTGTACAGCCACCAACATTCATATCTGTCATATCAAAGGCGGCATAAATATCTGACATGTCCTACCGGCTCTGCAAATAGATCAGATATATATGCGTGCGTGGTTATGGCAGATATTGTTGTAAGAGTGTGCTTGATATCGTGCAAGATTCTAATGTAACGTGTAATATTCTAAGTAACTAATGTATTACTTAAGATATTTCTTGTAATGATACTTTCTTTATGTTTATCGTAAATAAATAAATATATGGCTGCCCCTTATCTATAAATCTATGTATGTAATGAAAACCAAACTAGCATGCACATTAGTCGTTAACTATTGCCCACATGAGAGACGACTTTTTTTTAACAGTATATGACCCAGCCAGATGTCTCATAATCTTAATCATACATTTAACAACTAGGCTGCTTGTCGGTGGAGCTATTTCCATGTTTCTTAATTCTCTTATTACGAGTTTTTATTGTTAGCCTTATGTTCAGATGTTTATTGTGTTATATTGTTTGTGTCTTGCTCTTCTTTAAGACTGATTGTCCCTTGGCAAAGTACAGTCTTATCCACTCGTGTCTGTCGCGTACAACTCCGTACTATGTCTTTCCTGCCACCTGGTGTATGTTATTGTCCCATATCTTCTGAGATCTGAGGGGCTACTCCGAACTTCGTATCGTACCGTCCTTTTCACTCATATAGTGTATAACATAAGAGTGAAAGGGACGACACGATACGAAGTTCGGAGTACAGGCTCTGTCCTACTGTGTCTTTCTCTTGGATACCACTGTGATAATCTTGGACCATTATTCTTCCTTTTTTCATATGTAAAGCCCAACGCCATTTTGATCGCTTTACCTTCTACTAGTCTTACGATTATTATCATCATTCATCGTCCTCCTAGCGTTATCCCAGTACAGTTACATCTTGAGGGATGCCTATGGTCCACTACCTAATTGGGATCAGGTACAATACAATACAAATACTCTTTATTGCATAACCTCAACAAAAAAAAAAACAGGACAGTACATAATTACAATGAGCAGAGGCAAACAACAGGCGGTCAGGTAGGTATTTAGATTAGGCGTAGGCACAGGTGTTTACAAAAGCGACTGCCATCTGACCTTCCAACTATTCTTACGACTATAAATTTACTTTCAGGAACATCATACGGGTTCCCCAAGACGTCCTCTCCCTCCACGATGCACTCGCATTCACAAGCGATGTCGAGTCTCGCCTCCCTCAATAGTCTAGCATCCGCCCCGCATCAGTCCAAGCCGAGCAAGCACCCGCCGAGCCAGACCCGTAAGTAGACGGATATATACGTCAGTAGAACGGATATCCATGTACGTATGTATATACATATCAGTAGATTGAGCCCTAAGCAAAAGGCAGGGGATCGTAACGTAACGAACGGAAAGCCCTGGAACGCCTTTGTATAGGGACAAGTTGTCGATGGAGACTAGGCTCCAACCCTCTGAGAGTCTGAGCCAGATGTGCTAAGTAGACCCTATCACCCCTAGTCAAGACGGATATACGGGTCATAGTAGAAATGTATGTCGTAGTAATCATGTCATGATGTGACGAATATTTACTTTATTCTCTAACGATATATAAGATGTTAATTTATTAGTTGCAGATATTTTGGCAACTGATAGTACTCGGTCCCTGTAGTATATTTAAGCATGAAACATTATAGCTTTCACGATGTTTTTTTGGAGAAAACTGAAAAACTTTGTTACGTAAAACACCCTGTTAATGTGATTATTAAATGAGAACTCATTGAACAGATTCTAGTACCTCTTTTACGTACCACTTAACTGTAACTGGCCACTTCAAGTCGATAAATCAAATACTTGATTGTTAATGTCATGTTATTTTCCATCTGATTGTGTCATTTGCAAATAAATGAAATGCTTAACCGCTAATACACAAACGATGATTATTTTAACATGGTAGCGTGTTATCACGGTGCAAACTACAATGCGGCGAGAGCTGCAAGGCTTTATCTACAACGATATAATATGAATGTGGATCCTCGCACTAACACTGGAGCACTATGAGTGAAATGACAGATAGTGTTAAACGTCTTGTCAGTTAAATGCACATGGTGATTATTTTTAGACGAAATTACAATTAATTATATGTTCGGTAAATGAAAACAAAATATTATATGAAGATATTTCTCACCAAGATCCTTCATACTCTCAACTTCCCCAAGGAATTATGAATTATGATACTGTTATTTTATATACATTGTATATTGTTTTTAAAAAAAAAAATTATTCATAAAACCAATTTACATGATAATTATGATAATAATAATTATTAAATGAATTAAAAACTTGAAATAAAAACAACTATACCTAACTAAAAACTAAACATTAAAAATTAATATCAAAATTAGGTCCCCTCGGGATGGTGCCCATTACGCAGGCAGCATTCCCGCGCTGGAATGCGATGGCAAAAGATATTTCTTAATTTCTATTTAAAGTTAATTGTTTTAAAGTAAAGTATCATCTGTTAAAATATCTGCAACTAATAAATTAACAAGGTGTTAAATATAGATCTTGTGATGGAACGTAAAGTGTGTCAGATATTATGTTGTGATTAGTATAGAAGTCATGACCGACAGAGGGGAAAAGTCTAGCTATAAAATGATGAAGACATTAATTTATTGTTGCAGGTAAATCCTCATCATCATCAACAGTATCGTCGAAAGGCAAAGAGCGGGAATTAGCCTTGCTCCGTGGAGATCTCATGCTGGCGCAGGCCGCGGCCCACGGCGCTTATCACGCCGCCGTGGCTGCCGCTGCAAAGGGCAAGGTAAGTCACATAACTTTTAAAACTTTACAGGACGATACCTCGAAACTTAATGGCTTGTAAGGAATTAAACAATTGAAATTAGAAGATTTGTTTTAAAGCCCCGACGGCTTTTTAGTGTTCCATAGCCATACCAATAAATAAAATACCACCATTTACTCAGTTTATGTAAGCTTTTTTATGATTTGTCGCTCTCAAACTGTTTCAGCCATTTGAAGTTCATTATTTGGATAGTTACCCCAATCAACAGTATTTTATTGGCCCGCACATTCTTGTAAAAATATGTCTTGTGACACCCGTTTCTTCTTTACTTAGAATTTAACTGGATTTAACAAGGCTAAATCACAAACATTATATAGAAGAGAAACGTTCGTTAAAAAAAATATTAAAGGAATAAATGTAGTAGGATAATTCATTGCTGACCTCCGAATTAGCGGGTCCCAAATCGCTTCAAATTACAGTGCAATTTCAATTTTTTTTTGTTACAGAACATGTCCCCTCTGTACCCGTTCGGTATGCCGGGCTCTGAAAAAGACCGGCACGGGGGCATCGACTCCCTTACAGGTCTCCCGCACACTATACTTAGGTAAGTCTATGTGCCTTTTACATATTATAAGTTGGGGCAAAATGGGGCACGCGCCTTAAAAATATGTTCATACACGAAGTCGTGCGTGATTTTGTCAAATCAGTTGATTAATTGTCATTGGTGGCGCTATTAAATTAAAACCGTATTTTTTGTATGTAGTTGTATGTAATAATTGTTATCACTGCTGGTGATGCTTGATCATAAAGAAAGTAAATAAAGCCGGGCGAAGCGCTACCTTGTGAATGAACATATGCATTATTATTTATATGCCCTACCGCGGTAAGGGCAGAGTGGGACACCAATATAACTTCATTCATATCTTACTGTACCTCGCCACACAGTGCAAGGTTAGGTTAGGTAAAATGAGGTATCAGTGCCACATATACTATACCGGGATCGATAGTTGTATTGCCCCATTGTTAAAAGCTTTTTATTACAATTAATGAGCTACAATTAAAATTTAATAAATTATGATTATTTCTTCTGTCAGTGCTGCATTGGAGGGAGGGTAAGTTTTTAATTTATAATAATTTAGGGTACCTATTCGAATTTAAGAAAATAAACAAGAGATAAATCATTTTCGCATCGATTTTGCCGTTTCTGGGCAAAGGATGTGTTTTACCAATTAAGCTATATTTTTTTGTATAGAGCTGGGTACTCATTAGCGAAATGTAACCGTAACCGAGTGGATACCGTAACGAGTTTAAGCGAAAAACGAAGTTCAAGAACATAATTGCAATAATTATACACTGGTTACTGTAACAGTTCGGTAGTGAGTACCTAGCTTTAGAAAGGCGTTGGTCGACAAAAATCGTTAATATCTTCCATTTCGTAGCTGTTTTCAAAATGACGATATGTCACCTCCACCGACCTCTTTCCGATTACCTATATTAGAGAAAAGTAATTTCATGAATAAACGACTGGGACATCTTCACAATAAGCTCAAATATAATTGTTCTCTTTTCTATTCATCATTGTACTCCATTCTTAAATTAATACTAAACACGGTCTGTTTTTTTTTCTAGTGATCCGTCGTCGGTGTTAGGCGGGGTAAGACTTCCGCCAGATACTGAAATTATCAAATACACCTCCTCGCTAACCGGGCCGAAGGTAAATCATGTTACAAACAAGCACACGTACCGATAGAAGATAGTGCAGACTTTTTCACTCACGATTTGTGTTTATAGACAGTATGAGCATAAAACTAGTTGTATAAAAAAGGTACGTAATCAAAATCGGCCCATATTTTTTTTAGGCTACGTTAGGCACAGCACGTGCACTATTCAGTTTGTGTAAAGTTCAGTTTCAACAGATGATGTAGTTAATGTAACTATATGTGATAATCCATATTGAAAGGGACCTTATGGCGGCCGGCACTTACGCCTTTATTGCCGCTGTTCCAATACAATAGTGAATAGCTGCAACGTAAGCTCCTGCCGCCATAAGGTCCCTTTCGATGTGGATTATCACATATAGTTCCGTGACCTTAGTAGTCTTTCAATTTAGCACTTAAACAATTTTAAGAATAAAAATAAACTAGTGGCTGCTGTAGACATCGCGATGAAATAGACGAACCATATTACAAAATGGAAAATTTACGAAAACTGACACTAAAAATATACATAATTATCGAACCTGCTTACAAAAGTTTACGAGAATCTGTTGAGAAATGCGACCTGTAGAGTTGGAAATCCGCCCGCCGAACATACGATAGCATTATTCCCAAGCTGAAACCAAGACCTTCCATCGCTTCTCTCACTGTCAATAAAAGAATGCTGTATTCATATAAAATTGTGTTATTTCATCAACGAATCCTGAGGGGCTACTGCGAACTACAAACGAAGTTTTCCCTCTCTGTCTCACTTATATGCAAACTTGCAAGTGCGACAGAGAGGGAAAACTTCGTTTGCTGTTCGCGGTAGCGCCACTGAATTGAAGGGTCAGTAACGCGCTTATAAAGAGTCTTCTGAAGTCGTAAGCGTCCATAGGTCCTATCTTACCATCAGGCCATTAGCTTGTTTGCCACCGTCGTAGTATAAAAAGAATCCTAAAATATTATCCTTAATTAAGTGAGTGAACAAGTTTGGTATAGTTCAAAAACAAAACCTCAGCTAGGAAGGTCACTATTTGATAATTCCGTTTAAATTTTTTTGAAACGTCATTAAATTCGCATGTGCTTGCATTTTATTGCGTATTGTTGTGCATATTGTTTAAGTAGCGGTTGTGGATTCGTTTTTTAATTGTTTTTTGTGTATTTTGGAGACTTATCCTGGTACTTAGTAATGATCTGTAACTGTAACTGAATGGTCACTGACACCAAGTGTATACGTGGTATTTTTCTAATATGTCCGAAAAATCATAAAACGCTTATCGTTAACAGTTCAAAACGAAAGGAAGTATGAAAAAAATAATCTGCATAAATCGCTAGCTACCTTCCGTTCTAGATGATAAGGTTCAAGTTGTAATGACTTGACAATAAAAGGTCGGAACTTGCCATAGCACGTGGCAAAAGGCTGCTAGTGTTTTATTGCCAAGTCATTACAACACGAACCTTATCATCTAGAACGGAAGGTAGCTATTTGTGCTAATTATTTTTTTTCATACTTTTCGTTTTGAACTGCTAGCGATAAGCGTTTTATGGCTTTTCGGACATATTAGAAAAATACCACTATATACGTGGTTTTGGGGACGGCTTGCAAGGAGCCTATGAATGGTACTGTCAGTTACGGAAACACTTGAACTCGTCGGTTACGGTTACAATTCGCTAATGAGTACCCAGCTTTATAGTTTTACCGAGGATGCACTCTGTTGCGTGTGATATAATTGTCTCTAGCTGTCAACACAACGGATCCTCAGAATGAAGGGTCGGCAACGCGGTTACCATAAAAAAAATTGCTTATATTTGTTGTGGCATTAGCAAGCGATGATTCGTAAAATATTTTAACAGTTGGCAGTTTCTATTTTACCTCAAATTATTGCAATACTAAGGTAATCGTCCCAACCCTCGACATTTTAATGCCCTAAAGATGACACCTATTGCCAGTGTATCCAGATGCCGAAATACAAAGAAACCGGCCAAGTGAGTGTCGGACTCCGCGCATTTAGATTTCCGAACGAGCCGAATAATTAAGTTGGTTTTAATAGGAAAAATAAGGAAATTTTAATTTAATAATCTGGTTTGTCAATATATTAATATTTGCTGGTAAAATATTCGTAACAATAAACATTATCACCAAATCAAGGTTATAGGTTAATGAGAAGTTAAAAAATCTTTGGAATAAAATTTTGTAAATAAAGCTGAATTTGGTGGCTTTTTATTATATTCCTTTGTTCAAGATTTTTAATAACAAAAAATATGGTATTTGTTCACTCAACGATACCTCACTCGATGGGATAG
Source organism: Epiblema foenella (assembly GCA_963556455.1). Lineage (NCBI taxonomy): Eukaryota > Metazoa > Arthropoda > Insecta > Lepidoptera > Tortricidae > Epiblema > Epiblema foenella. The sequence goes on along the minus strand of OY747120.1, from coordinate 8,756,626 downwards.
GTGAAAACTTAAAAACATTTAAAAATAAATTTTGACAATTTGTATGGCTGAGTCAACAAGTGTTTACTGTGATACTTGTGATTTGAAGACGACGGACGGACGGACGCGTGAGTGACAACAATAGGGTTTCATTTAGACCCTTCGGGTACGGAACCTTAAAAAACAGATATTGCGCTTTAAAAACGCGGATTTTTAAAGAAAATACGGAATACATTCATTGTCAACGATTTTCTTTGTCATGTTCCAATTTTTTTTAAAATCTCTACGCCGTCACATGCACTATCAGGGAAGTTATAAATGTTAGTTGCAGTCATTCTAGCTAGTTCTATTCGTTACATGTTGTGAATTTATCGCCTTTTCACCGAACAAATGGGTCATCAAATTTAGGGTCAGTTGCACCGACATACGATCACAGGCCGGTCATCGTCAAATATGGCGCCGGCAGCTGTCATCCCATAGAAACTTGTCAAACTCTCCATACAATCAGATTTTAACGAACACCGCTTACGATTACAGACGGTTTGGTGCAACCCACACTTAGGTTCGCGTCTTTTCGGTGGACATATCAAAAGTTAAGGGCTACAAAGCTTAATTTTGGATTGGTCTAGTAACCCGCATAAACAGTGTCGCCGTCGCTATAAATCCATGTACTAAAAACATCGTTTACATGTACAGAAACCGTTAACTACTGACCACGGGAGGGACAACTTTTGTTTTTGCAATTGACAATGACCAAAATGGTATTTTAAAAAAAAAACGGATCCGCGGTTTAATTATAGCATGATTATAAAAAATAATGCATTAGCATAGTTAATAAGTATTGCTACTGCATGAACGAGCCTTAAAACGTGCATTTTAATATATTTTTCTCACAAGTTTTCCATTTTTTGTTACTTTTGTACTCGTCAAGCGATATTGCCTGTTACATTTTGGAACATATAATGAATTGGAATTTAATGTGTTTTTATTAAATCTTGTTCAAAGTTATATATTCGATTTTCAAAATTAGAATCTGTTTATTCATTTAAATCATTGTTTAATTGTTTCTAATTGCCATTATACATGAAGGTCAATTGGGTTGAGAGGAATAAATATCCAATAAAGAGGAAACCTAAATGAATATTGGACTTGATCTGTATTGATACTGTTACTCCTGGGAAAAACTATATTCCTTTTATCCCCTTCGACCTTATGTAAATCGATTTGTACTTCGACACTGTTTTCATTGTGTTTATATATTTATGATCATTGTTCAGGCACCGCCGGGTACAACTAATCGTGGTAGAAAGAAGACGATATCGTTGGACCCGCCGCAAGTGTCCGTCCATCCGTCCTCTGAGAGAGCGTTGCCTAGCAAGCGACAGAAAGTGGTAAGTCGTCATTGTTATCGCCCGTCATTTTAGACATCAACATCATCACCAATATCATAGTAATGTATGATTACCAATTAATGTATCATATTATTTTTTATTTTATTTTATTTATTTTAAATACATGGAAAACCAACAGCGTAACAAACACATTTGTAAAAACTACAATAGAATTACATAGCCAATTAAAGGTTCTCACTTATAGAACTATATCTATAACTTGTTCATTGTTATCACACGTCACTGTTAACTTCAACATCATTGTCATCATCCATAATTGATAAAGTTATTATAAATATTATAAAAGTAATCATCATTATTGTCATCTATATTTTCATCATTGATATCACCCGCCATTGTCAACATCAACATTAATGTCATCACTCATCATTATTGTCATTATCCATCATTAATAAAGTTATATATAATACATATTAATGTAGTTATTATGAATATAGGTGTTCATTGTTATCACACGTCACTGTCAACATCAACATCATTGTCATTACTCAACAATTAATAAAGTTATTATAAATATTACAAAAGTAATCATCATTATTGTCATCTATATTTTTATCATTGATGTCACCCGCCATTGTCAACATCAACATTAATGTTATCACTCGTCATTATTGTCATTATCCATCATTAATAAAGTTATATATATAAAAAAGTTAATATACTTATTATGAATATAGGTGTTCATTGTTATCACACGTCACTGTCAACATCGAGATCTTTGTCATCACCCATCATTAATAGAGTTATCATAAATATTATAAAAGTAATCATCATATTGACATCTATATTTTCATCATTGATGTCACCCGCCATTGTAAAAATCAACAATAATGTCATCACTCATCATTATTGTCATTACCCATCATTAATAAAGTTATTACAAATATTTAAAAAATATCTCGTCATTGTCAAAATCAACATCATTGTTGTAATTACAAATATCATTAACGTCATATCTCATCATTATTGCAATAAATAGTTATTATAAATATAGTTACTATAAGTTATTGTAATAAAAGCGCTATGTAGTCTGTTCGTTCATAATGATTACATTTTACAGGACGAATACGGCAACTCGCGGTCGTCCGTGGAAGTGATCCGGCTTCCGAACAAACCGGACCGGTCCGGACACCGGACAGGCAGTCCGGCGCCCAACCTTGCTGACTACGCTGGTATATTTGCAAATTTTACATTATTTACTATATTAAGTGTTGTGTTCCTGGAGGTGAGCAAGGTTGCCAGAGCTCCCGAGGATGCACTTGTGTTGAGAGCGAGGGACCTAAATGTGTTCTTTCTGCTGTCAACACAGTGCATCCTCAAATATTGTAAAGGGTCGGCAACGCGCATGTGACTCCTTTGGAGTTGCGGGCGTCTATAGGCTGCGGTGGCCGCTTACCATCAGGTGGGCCGTACGCTTGTTTGCCACCGACGTTGTATAAAATATCTAAAATGTCCGGCATTTTATAAAACTGCCATTAGATTTCGAATCTTCTGTCTTACATTAATAAGACGCGTTTTGGACGAACTAATTTGATACAACTCTGCTAACTCGGTAATTTTAAGTATAAATAATATACTGGGTGTCCAGTAAATAATGGACAACCTTCTAACCACCGATAGAAGGCTGAGGCTCTGAGGCTGGTCCAGGAAATGGACTTTCAGGTTTAGTAAAAGTCCTTTGGTTTTCGAGATAATCGAACTTTTCCATTTTCTTTGCGTATGGGCGATAGATATGCGATTTGAGACTTTATTACCGGCCGTGGTAAGTACAAAATTGCAAGTCTCCCCCTGGCCAGGAAGAGCGAACGCTTGAAATTGCCACTTTATGGGCTGGTGTGACATTTGGTTTATGTCTCTTTCTTACTTTCAGGTATTTCCCGCGAGCTGTTACAAACAATAGCGAGTCAGAGCGGCGTCAGCCTCGCGGCGCTCGAGCGCCAGCTGGCCGGCTCCAACACACACACACACGCAGGTGCGGGAACCACACCGCTTAACAAAATACGCTGACGTTATACCTTATTAATTGCAGAAAAAAATAGTTTCCCGGGATTTTAATGTGCCTAATCCCGGGATTACTCATGAAAATCCCGGAAACCGGGATTTGTAGTTCTTCAATATTCAACTCGATGACAATTGATTATAACCATATAGACATTTCAAATACAGTAGAATCCGCTTATAACTACTTCGAAATCACCCCACATTAGATTTCATACCGAACATTATCAAAGTAAATCAGTCCGTTTTGTGCGACGTCCTGTTAGTACGACGTAATATCACCGGTCCCTTGAAAGTCGCTTTATAAATCCGGATTCCACTGTATGTTATTTAGTGTTTAACCCCCCAGATTATAATGTCTGCATTTCAAATCAATCGAAAAAAAACATGTATAGGTATTAGGTACTTAAAAATTAAGTACTCTTTCATGCTCACTTTTATTATGTTTTAAAAATCTCCTTTGTTCCAGATTCCGGTCTGAATCTCAGCACGAAGTCAAACAACACGAGCACGGAAGATTCTCCGCTGGACCTCGGACTAAAGGCCGGCGATGAAGATGCCCCTCTCAACCTCTCCCTCAAACCCACTCCTCGTGAGTACACATATACAAATACTCTTTTCACTTCTCACGCTCGAAAAGTGTGTCATATTAGGCTTATCAAGCGCGGCAAAACTAATACATATTTATGGTTTACAAAACATTCTAATTTGATCAATCAAAATACTTCACCATATTAAATCCACCAATTAGAAAAAACGTCAACAGCCAATCGGAACGTTGGGTTCTGTTTGGTATACTAATTGAACTATTAAATACATTAGGTCTTTTTTCGTATATATTTCAACTACTATGTATCTGAGGCAAAACAGTTTGAAAAGAAGTTGCGGCCATATCCTCATTATATTTTATTATTAAGCCGTCGTCTCACGGCAAAAAAAAATAAACTCGCTTCGCTCAGGATTCTATTTTCGAACCACTCGCTTCGCTCGCGGTTCAACCATAGAGTCCCTTCGCTAGCCCGTGGTTCAATCCTAGAATCCATTCGCTAGCTCGTGTTTCAATTCCACGCTCGCAGTTAAAATACAACTTTGCACCCTTGTACAACAAATAACTATTTTCAGCGAGCACGCAAGCGTCAGACGCGCTGTCGCGTCTCACGTCGCTCAGCAGTTCGCTGAACGCGTCCTCGAGCAACGACAGGATATGTGAGTTTGACCGTCTTTATACTGTGGCGCTACCGCGAACAGCAAACGAAGTTTTCCCTCTCTGTCGCACTTGCAAGTTTGCATATAAGTGAGACAGAGAGGGAAAACTTCGTTTGCTGTTCGCGGTAGCGGCCCTGATATTTATTTATTTAGTTTAAGGATACTACTAGATTATGCTACAGACTTACCCCCATATTCATAAAACTTAACAAACCTCTACTAACTAAAATATTCTTTGCCCTATTCTCACAAACGTAAATGTCAAAGTGACAAATAAGGACAAACGAACTTTAGCGGCTAGTTAACTAATACAGGTTTGATAGACGTTTATGAATAAGGGGGTTAGATTACAATACAAAGCTAATTAATGTAACTCACAAGTAGATACAGGAAAAGGAATTGAGCAAAATGCGCAAATAAGTCCGCAATTTTGACAGAAATATGTCTTATAAACTTGAATAGTATTTTGTCGCTTCCTATTTCAGATTTCTATTTCTATACAATTTATTAGAAGTACGTTTAAAATCTAGAGTTTAACCCCCGTATTCATAAAACTTAACAAAACTCTGCTAACTAAAATGTTCTTTGTCCTATTCTCACAAACGTCAATGTCAAAGTGACAGATAAGGACAAACGAACTTTAGCGGCTAGTTAACTAATATAGGTTTGACAGACGTTTATGAATAAGGGGTTAGATTTCAATACAAAGCTAATTAATGTAACTCACAGGTAGATACAGAAAAAGGAATTGAGCAAAATGCGCAAATAAGTCCGTAATTTTGACAGAAATAAGTCTTAAAAACTTGAATAGTATTTTGTCGCTTCCTATTTCAGATTTCTATTTCTATACAATTTATTAGAAGTACGTTTAAAATCTAGAGTGTTAACAAACCTCTGCTAACTAAAATGTCTATTGTCACTGTCTCACAAGCACGTGTGTCAAAGTGACAGATAAGGACAAACGAACTTTAGCGGCTAGTTAACTAATATAGGGTTGATTGACGTTTATGAATACGGGGATATGTTTCTTTTAGTGTTTTGTACATATTCTGCTGCCTCTACGGGGCGGTATCTTCGCATGGCGATAAGCCCCTTTTTTCCTTAAAAAAATTTTTTTTCACTTCTTATGCTCGAAAAGTGTGTCATATTAGACTTGTCAAGCGGGGCTAAAGTAGTACATTTAACCCCTAGGGAAAATATGAATAAGTAGCATATAATTGTCTGTCCCAGGCCACTTGATGAAAATATGTGTAGTGGTTTGGTAGCGCACGTCCGTCCCAGGCCACTTTAAGGAAAAAGGTGTAAAAATGTTTAGGTAGTGGTGAAGTATGTAACTAAGCGTAGCCTATGGTCGCTAGCAATAAATGATGTAAACAAGCACCCGGTCAGTGAAATGATAAGGGTAACCATAGCCTATGTCCGATAGCAATCCGTATGTAAGAATTTGCGTGATGAAAGGGCTTCGCGCACGGCCTGGTCGGGGGCGCGATGGTTGACGAGGACGAGGTCGTCGACGAGGCCGTTGACGAGGTTGTGGTCGATGTTGTTGGTGTTGAAGAGGACGGGGGCGTCGCCGGGGGCGCAATGGTTCATGAGGACGAGGTTGTTGGCGAGGTTGTGGACGAGGTTGTTGGTGTTGAAGAGGACGGGGGCGTCGCCGGGGGCGTAATGGTTGATGAGGACGAGCTCGTGGACGAGGACGGGGGCGTCGGCGGGGGCGCAATGGTTGATGAGGTCGTCGACGTGGTTGTTGACGAGGTTGTCGACGTTGTTGTTGGTGTTGAAGAGGACGGGGCGTCGACGAGGCCGTTGGTGTCGGTGTTGAAGTGGGTGTTGGAGTGGATGGATAAAGAAGATAGAATCCTCATAATAAGTTCGAGTCAGCAGCGTTGTCTGGTACCGTAGGTACTTCAGGAAAATAACTTTACCTCGTGTGCCATAAATAACAACTGGTTTTTCCTCATAATTAATTACCCGCAAGCGGCTATGATCCATTAATTAATTGTTTTCTTTATTGATGTGTGTGCTTTGCGTATGAAAAAACTGTTTTTTATTTATTCGTTCAAACGTTTGGGGTTAACTCTTTAAAAAAAAAATAGATATTGAATTCAACTTTTATTATTAAATTCTTATAACAGTACAAATAATCATGTGATAACATTGTTTTTATCAATCCAAGTGCTTTCGTTTAAGCCCAACCACTTCACATATACTTTGTTTCCCTTACGCTTTAAGACCTTTTCAACAAGGTAAATATCAGGATTCTTAACTTTTTGTAGCTCTTGCTCATAAAAGCAGCCTGATATGGGCTCTTTCTTTGCATCTCACATGAAGCAAGCATCATCATTGTTTTTAACATTAACAGTGGCTTTCTTTTTTTCAATCCAAGAGGGTAAAGGAATGTATGTGGAGTCTTTCAGCGGACAATATTTGTTGACATTTACGTCAAAAAACAAGATTTTTTCCAACGCCCATCCGCTATCACGCTCTTGAAACTCCTCCATCTTCCTGGTGACTGATGAAACCATATCACTGAAGATATAATCGTAGGTAAAGCCACAATCCAATGTATAATTTTTCGTAGCAAAAGATTTCACGTCTCGTATTATTTCATCCCCGTTTTTACCAAGTACAACCTTCACGTATGTACACAACACTTCAAAGTTGACTTTTATTTGTTTATGTTGTTTCACCTCCATTTTTAAAATTTTTCTTAGCCTGCTATAGTTGGACGAAAGAAATGCCTCTGGGTTTAGCAAGTTCTTCACACAGTTGAATCTATAAGATACGATTCTGCATTTAAATGCAGAACTAACCACATAAACACCACCATCACCTTGGTCTTGCACACATAGTACTTTATGACGTTTAGTTTTTGAATGATGTATAAGACGATTGCTAGGAACGTCTTCGTTGCAAAATTGACAGTGGTACGACATGATTAATAATGAAATTAAATACACGTGTGATGTTAATAAAATCTGGGATAGGAATGAGTTCTCGAGGTAAATGCTGAAACTAATTATACCACGTTTTCATTTATTCAATGTATATTTATTAATAATAAATGTATTTTGTAACTGTTATCCTGTTTGTCATAGTACGCTTGAATTAATTAAACAGAGACGTATGAAACAAAATATCTATAGCTAAACACTTGAGTTCACAGTCCACTATAGAGTTTTCATCACACAAACAATCAATTAGGAAGAACGCTTTCGCCACCGTGGTAGGTCGCTTCATTCTTAAGTGTTTCTTGAAGAAGTTAAAACGGTTCACATAGGATTCCTTGTTCTTGTTCAGATTTTTTATACAAGCACTCACACAAGCCATGATCCTTTCAATGTTCCACCAATCAGAACGTCTGATGAGGGCAGCCTGCTGTGCGTTATGGATAATTAACTGAGCGCATAGCGAATGGTCTGGTGCTGTTGGAACCGTCGATGTTGCAGTTGAGGATGGTGCAACAGGTCGCAGTCGCTTATTATTAACGAGCTGTTGAGCGTTTTCGTCCACGGGGTTAGCAAGAAAATTTCTTATCGCTTCAATTTCATTTAAATCGGCAAAGTACTTGAACCACTCATCGTCACTGATTGTGATTTTATCACCAAAACTGACGCATGTCTTGAAATCCGTTTGCGATCCCAAAAGTTCTATTTGCAAATACACATGAATGTCAGAAATGGTAGACGACTCGTTTTCTTCAATGTGATTCACGCTGTGTAGAGTATGCGCCAATCGGCAGCTGTTGTGGGTGACGGATGCGGTGTAGCTCGGATAGTAATACGAATAATTCATTTTTGTTCTTGATGCAAATACCACACGTGTGATCTCAACGATTGCTGTAGCACAACTAATTGTTTTTTCTCACTCTTCCCGTAAGAATGCTATATTCAAACATTAAATCATTTATGATAAGACAGTAGGCAGCAGTCGCAGTAGGTATATTTTTTTTAAATTCCATTTCCACTCGTATGTCTACAGCACCAGAGTTGAAAGTGTCCGCCTGACGTGAGGTGTCGACGACAATCAAAGGAGTCCTGGTTTTATAATGTGCTATATTCACCATCGGGCTCACTGTCTGTTTTCCGTAATAATTTTGCTGGAAATTTGCAAACGAGTCATACAGCAAAGCGTAAGAACCCTGTTCAAAGTCCGCTAGGCATGAGTCATACGGATAGCACTGAGAGTTTAGATACACCTTGCAACTTTGTAAATTACAATGGTCGAACTGGCTCATATCCTTAGATTCATCATTTTTGCGAGATGTCTGCAGTCCGATAATGACGAAGCGAGGTTTCTCCAATTGACTGCTCGTTTTGATTGGCCACACGTGTTTAAGGGAACCGTGTGGTAGTAGCGGATATTCGTAGAGATCCCACGTACGGAACGCTATAGGTATAGGTACATCATTCTCAATGTATTGCATTAAACGAAGTTTTTCTCTATCAGATACTTTTACGATCGGCATGCGCCATACAACGCGAGTAATTTCAATTTCGTTGTGTTTACCCGTTGACGGAATGGCACAGTTGTTATTAGTGTTTGAACGATTAAGTATTAGCTCGTGTTTAGCGTTAATTATAACCTTTCTGTAGTCTTCAGCAAAGCCCAAGAGGTGTTTCAACGGTACATTGAAGCTAAAGTCCTTATCCTCGATTGCTTTAATTGTTCCCAAATTCCAACAGGAGCTTTCCAATGCATGATCGCTTTCCTTCCCATACGAAAGGAGACCTTTCATTGTTGTTGTAATACCACAGTTTTTAGTCCTGTCGATTTCCACACCGTTCAGTTCGTAACGTATGTCTTGAAACAAAAATGCCATTGCGTTGTTTATTAAAATGCATTCTTTATTAATTTTTCCTTCAATCAACAAATGACTTTGATGAGGTAGCACGATGAGATCTTGTCTGTTGATCGCGATTCTCACTTCATCGTTATTTTTGAATGAGTCATTGTATGGGTTAAATGGATGGATTTCAATACTTTCGATACTGTCATCTATAATCACCTTTTCACCCACATTCAGGATTGAATCTGACGAGGACATATTTTATAGCCCAACTGTTGTAAAAAATTAGCGTTAGCACTCGTTAATTTGACGCGTTTCGCTTTCGTTTGAGAGCAGGCAGGATGTGAAGTTGTTGCTGATGATGTTGACTGTGGTTGAGGTAATGGTGGTGGTGGTAGTGGTGGTAGTGGTGGTGGTGGTGGTGGTGTTGTCTCATCAGAGAATTGACCACGACTAATGGTGTCAAACCTTTTGTCTTTGTTTTTATAGATAATCATCTTGCGAATACTTTTCTGATATGGAGTCTGAGCGAAATGTTTTCACCGTTGAAATTTACCATATCATCGTGTTCGTTTACAATTCGCACTTCGATTCTCTGTATGTTGCTTGCTTGCTTTAGTGGTAGATAAACAATATTGGTAGGACACTCTATAATCTGATATCCTGGCGGAACGTTTGGTGAGAATTCGTGAAGTACATGCGATGGTTTATTGTTGACGAATGAGCCTTCGATGATGTTACATTGTATTCTTATAGAATTGGTGATAAGTATATCAATCGGTTTATCAGAGACGTGTGTCACACCCGTCCCACCCTTTAGAACTTTCTTAGAAAATCCTAAAAGCGAACCGATGCTGTTTTCCTGATCGAATTTTATGTCGTGTTTCGGTGAAGTGATGAAACACTGCGCTGTGTTGGTGTTCACTTCAATCTCTACAATATTCGCCGCATCATCATCACCGCTTTTAGCTTTAATATGTTTTTTTAAATATCTTATTATATCACTCAGTTCGTAAGCACCTACTGGTAACTTAATAATTCGATCACCATAGTGAAACTTGTTGTTGGTCACATCCACGTTCGGTATTGAATTGAATGTTTTAAAGTAGATCAAAGCGCATTCATAAGTTGACGAATCGTCTAGCTCTATTGCGGGTAAAAAGTCGGCACACAGCTCCGCTTTATTATCACTCAAGCTGATGGTGAAGGAGGACATTGTTCCTGAACCAAAGACGTAATCAGTATACGACAACACCGTGGGAAACTGTCTTATTTATAGCTCACAGTCGGTATGAGGATAATTATTTATTAATAACTACTGATAATAAACGCGTTGGCATACGTCATAGTAGGGAAATCCTCTGATATCCATTTATAACGAGGAAAATAATTTATTTATAGTTCGTCGGTATGAGGTTACATAATTATTTATTTAATAACTACTGATAATAAGAAAGAAACAACAACAATAGCGTTTATAAATAATATAATGGTTTTATTTAAACAAATCGAAGAAATCAAAACATGGTTTCGGCGACGTCATAGAGAAAGTTGAGACATAAGTGGCCGCAATTCTTCGCATTGTATCTCTGCATTCTGGTGTAATTGTATTCAATGCGCACCCGCTGCTTTGGAGGGCGACCGTATACGTAAACGGGGCTGTTCGAGTTTAAGGGACTGTTCAAGTTAACAGGGCTGTTCGAGTTAACAGGGCTGTTCGAGTTAAAGGGGCTGTTCAAGTTAACAGGGCTGTTCGAGTTAACAGGGCTGTTCGAGTTAAAGGGGCTGTTCAAGTTAACAGGGCTGTTCGAGTTAACGGGGCTGTTCAAGTTAACAGGGCTGTTCGAGTTAACGAGGCTGTTCAAGTTAACAGAGCTGTTCGAGTTAACGGGGCTGTTTATGATGTTGTTAACAATACCTCTGTTCATATATTGAATAAATTCTTTAGGTGGTCTCAAGTCACCATAACTATCAAAGTACAAACAATTTCCACCCTTTTTAACGTATGCTGTCCAATGAGTTCCTTCACCGGTGTCTAAATTCAAAATTCCTGTTTCATTAACGTGCGGTCCCGTTGTCGGTAGGGTGTTCCTCATGAAGATGCCTCTGAAGTATGGTAGTTTTCTTCTTGCTATACATTTCATTATGTCAATATCCGTCAGAGGGTGCTTTGGTAAACCTAGTTTTTTTTTTATACGGAGACAGATAAAGTCCCATTCCAGCCTTGTATGGTTTCAGATACAAACCCTTTCCGACTGTTGCACTTTCACCACGATTCCTCTTCACCATCTCGTAAATATTTTTTGCTGCTGTTGTCACACCCCCCGCCAGCGTGCCGGTTGCGGCCAATGCGCCCAACAATGGTATGAGCGGTAAAAACCCACCTCTCTTGGGTATGGGAATCACTCGAGGTGTTTTCACAATTTTACCTCTTACATACTTTCTTGCCGCCTTGACGGCTGTATTGATCAAAGTATTAGTTGACAGAGCCTTACCATTTTTTGTAGGCTTTTTGTTTCCACCCATACGTTTTTTGACAACATGACGAGTCTCTTTGATGACTTTCGACAAGGGTACACCCATACCCTGTTTGACCTTGTATTTCATAATTCTGTTAACTGCAAAAGCGGCTGCTCTCTCTGGAAAATGTTTCGATTCGCGCATACGTTTCTCAGCAGCTTCCGCCAAAAGCAAATCTGCTTTGTGTCGTGACTCTATTGATCCGTTTTGTTTGTATGCGATGTCGTGAAGCTTACACGCTTCGTCCAACCCGTTAATTCCCTTATCACCGCGAGCCAAGCGTTTATCTAATTTAGTGCCTGGACCGCAGTAATTGTAGCCGGGTAAGTGGAGTTCAAGGGGTAATTTATTAATTATATTGTTAATCAGTCCCCGACCACTGACTTTCCTGACTTTTCGTGACATACTGAGCCTATTCACATTGCTAGTCTTCTTATAAGTAGACATCTGCTACGACTTAGTAAAGCCAGCAATCACATTTGCATTTGAATTTGTCACATCTCGTCGTGTCCTCTTTTTCTTCAGTTTCCCTCGCTTCCATCTCCTCATCCCGTTCATCAATATGATCATGAGCAAACTCTTCATACGTTGTGTCTTTCTCGAACATTTCTACGTCCTGCATAGTTTTCTCCAACTTACAGTACGGGCAATGTTTAATGATAAAAGCGGGTAAATCGAATTGTGTAATGTCAGGGTCATCAGAGTTACAAACTGGATGTTGCTTGCAGTAAAAAAATTGTTGCACTTCCGGATCATTTTTTAAATGTTCCGGCAATTTGTCCTCTAAATGTGGTATGATTTGTTTGAAATATTTCAAAAGGACATTTTTAGTCATACACTGTAAATCTTCAGAGGTAATATACATGTTATTAGTGTTGATGATAAAGAAAACTCTATAAAATAAACGTCCGCGTTCTGTTGCTGATCATATCAGAATGAAGCTCAGAAAACAGAACACGTCTTTAAAAATTGGCATATGGGATTTCGGAGACGTTGCCATGAATCAGAATTTCAAAAAACACAGTTCTTTACTACCGAACAGTATCCGATGTCTTATCAGCGGACCCTCTGGATGTGGTAAAACAAACGTCTTGCTATCACTTCTGCTCGAGCCCAACGGTTTGAAGTTTCTAAATGTATATCTATACTCTAAATCCCTTCAACAACCGAAATATGTTTTTTTAAATGAGATACTGAGCCAGGTGGATGACTTATCATTTTACACGTTTAACGATAAGAGTGAAGTTATACCACCAGAAGAGGCTAAAGAAAATAGTGTGATTATTTTCGATGACGTAGCCTTACAAGATCAGGATACTATTCGTCAGTACTTTGCAATGGGACGTCACAGAGAGCTAGATTGTTTTTATTTGTGTCAAACATATAGTAAAATACCTAAACAGCTAGTGAGAGATAACGCTAATCTGATACTGCTGTTCAAGCAGGACGATTTAAATTTACGTCATGCTTACAATGATCACGTCAATACGGATATGACATGGGAACAATTTAAAAAAGTGTGTGAAAAATGTTGGGTGGATAAACACTCGTTCCTGACCATTGACAAGGAAAAAAATGCTGATAAGGGGCGTTATCGCAAGTGTTTCGATTATGTAATTATTGTTTGAATAAACGGGTATAAATGACGCAAATAGCCTCTTCATCACTTCATTTCAAAAATGGAGACCGCTGCAGTCAATTCTGTTTTCGGGGATAAACAGTTAAAACGAAAACTTGTGAAATCAATCGATTCAGTAAAAAAAAAAATTAAATCACTACAATCGGATAAGGTAGAGCTAGCCACTTCTCTAGAGGAGACGTTTCAACCAATCACAAAACCTCTCAATGTTTTAATATCTGAAACAAAAAAAAAATCTAAATCCGAAGCACCTCCCACTACATCATCATTAGCATACGCGAAGCATGAGAAGACAAAACAGGAACCTATAAAAGAAACAGAGTCTGAATCAGATAATGGAGAAACGGATCTGGAGGAAGATGATGACGATGAAGTTGGATATCAAAGCAGCGTTGACACTGAAATAGATATTGATTCACCACGCAAATATGTGTCACGCTTATATAAAAAAATTAAAATACCTTTTGGTGCTTACATAAACAAAGATAAGGATTTATTCATTGGGGACAGTCAACTGAGAATAGATTCTAACAAAAAAATGATTAAGGTTAAAAATGAAACCTATACGCTCACACCAGGATTACTGGAATTGTTATTTAAAAAAACACCTAATGATGAGCTAATCATTGCAAGTGATGTTGAACGCTACATGGATATTGTTACAAACACAAACGCCCATCGACGTGGTTTTGTACCTACAGGTCAAATACAAGGAGATAAGAGTGACAAATATAGCAAATTTATCAAGCCTTACGTTAAAAAATATAACCAATCGAAAGTCGGTGGTCGACTCATAACGTCACGCAATCCTCTCAATATTAAACTATATTATCCTAACACCGATATTATTTATTGGAATGACCCGAACGAACTTGTAAATCGTCTACGATTACTGATTGCGTCACAGAGCGCTGGAAATACAAACCATGTCAATGAAATAAACGCTATCATTGAAGAGTTAATGGAAGAAGGAATCATTATTAAATAAAACTAGAAAACCTGAATTTAAACATTCATTCACATCATGCATATCAACAAGTTTGGTCAATACTTGAATGAAAACAACCACTCGTCTCCTTTCGGAGATAAGCACTATAGTGACGTCATTGAGTGCGATGGAAAAAGATTACAAAACGTGGAGAAGGGTTTTTACAAGACCGATTCTGTTAATAAAGAACAACTTGATGATGTATTTATTCAATGTCTAAAAAAAATAAAGGATAATACAAGAAATGTCAACGGTATAATCATTCGACTTAAAGCTTTGGAAGACCGATTTACATCACCGATTGCAATTGCATCACCCTCAGGAGCACCTCGTCCGCCGGCAGCTGCTGCTGCTCCCTCGCCGATCCTTAATCGACATTCTGCTTCTCCGTTACCACCAACACATAAGCCTGCACCAGATAAAAAAAGACGTCTGGCACCTAAACCAGCGGCTGCGGACACGGTTGTGAAGAAAAAACATGAGTAAAGCTGATGTTGTTAAAGAAATACATAAATATGCGAGAAGAAAATTCATAAGAAGGCGCTTCATACAGAAAGGATTGGATGATACTTGGCAAATCGATCTTATAGATTTACAGAAGTACTCTCGAGAGAATGGTGGGTATAAATATATCTTGGTGTGCATTGATACGTTCTCAAAGTATTTATGGTTGCAACCGCTAAAGTCTAAGAATAAAACTGATGTATGCAGCGCTATGTCAGAAATACTACACGGTGCAAGATGTCCGTCGAATTTACAATCTGACTCTGGTAAAGAGTTTTATAACAAAGATTTTAATAAACTCATGAAGAGATATAATATAAATCATTATTCTACCTTTACCATTATGAAAGCTTCAATCGCGGAACGTGTGATAAAAACCATAAAACATTGGTTGTGGCAATTATTTACCTTGAATGGATCTTATAACTGGACCAGACAAATTGAAAATCTCGCTAAGCGATACAACACAAAGATACACTCAACCATTGGCATGGCGCCTTCCAAAGTTAATAAAAGCAACTCTAAAGACCTACTTCGTAAGGTATATAATCATATGAAAGTGAAATCACCGTCTAAATATAGAGTTGGTGATTATGTGAGAATAAGCAAATATAAATCTACTTTTGCCAAGGGTTATACTGCTAACTGGACTGCTGAGATATTTCAAATTGTAAAAGTGAACACTACACAACCAACCACCTATTTGTTGCAAGATGCAAAGAAAGAGCCCATATCAGGCTGCTTTTATGAGCAAGAGCTACAAAAAGTTAAGAATCCTGATATTTACCTTGTTGAAAAGGTCTTAAAGCGTAAGGGAAACAAAGTATATGTGAAGTGGTTGGGCTTAAACGAAAGCACTTGGATTGATAAAAACAATGTTATCACATGATTATTTGTACTGTTATAAGAATTTAATAATAAAAGTTGAATTCAATATCTATTTTTTTTTTTTAAAGAGTTAACCCCAAACGTTTGAACGAATAAATAAAAAACAGTTTTTTCATACGCAAAGCACATTTAATTAAATATACACACACATCAATAAAGAAAACAATTAATTAATGGATCATAACCGCTTGCGGGTAATTAATTATGAGGAAAAACCAGTTGTTATTTATGGCACACGAGGTAAAGTTATTTTCCTGAAGTACCTACAGTACCAGACAACGCTGCTGACTCGAACTTATTATGAGGATTCTATCTTCTTTATCCATCCACTCCAACACCCACTTCAACACCGACACCAACGGCCTCGTCGACGCCCCGTCCTCTTCAACACCAACAACAACGTCGACAACCTCGTCAACAACCACGTCGACGACCTCATCAACCATTGCGCCCCCGCCGACGCCCCCGTCCTCGTCCACGAGCTCGTCCTCATCAACCATTACGCCCCCGGCGACGCCCCCGTCCTCTTCAACACCAACAACCTCGTCCACAACCTCGCCAACAACCTCGTCCTCATGAACCATTGCGCCCCCGGCGACGCCCCCGTCCTCTTCAACACCAACAACATCGACCACAACCTCGTCAACGGCCTCGTCGACGACCTCGTCCTCGTCAACCATCGCGCCCCCGACCAGGCCGTGCGCGAAGCCCTTTCATCACGCAAATTCTTACATACGGATTGCTATCGGACATAGGCTATGGTTACCCTTATCATTTCACTGACCGGGTGCTTGTTTACATCATTTATTGCTAGCGACCATAGGCTACGCTTAGTTACATACTTCACCACTACCTAAACATTTTTACACCTTTTTCCTTAAAGTGGCCTGGGACGGACGTGCGCTACCAAACCACTACACATATTTTCATCAAGTGGCCTGGGACAGACAATTATATGCTACTTGAATACATGTTTATGATTTACAAAAAAAACAATTTAGACCAATCATAATACTTCACCTATTAAATCCACCAATCACAAAACACTAATTTAACTCTTTAAAAAATATTTGGTATTGGGTATTAACAAACCAGAATACAGCTTTACTAAAATCGACCAATCAGAAAACAGAATTCATTTCTCTAAAGAGTCTAAAGATTAAGTTTGTAGTAGTCCCTATTTCACAATAATTAAAAAAGTGATTAGTTCGTTCGAGCAACGCTTTAAAGCGCTCAATGGAAGGTGAGTTAGCTTTTTTGCTCGTGAATGTTGCGCGCGAACCGCGGTATCTATTTTGTGTGTCAAAGCATAAAATAAAAGCAGTTTAGAAAAAAACATGCTGCCAAATTACATATAAGTTCGCCGTGGAATTAATTGTTAATTTTGAATGGCTAACCTTTGTTTATTTATTTTCTCGCAATCGAAGTGAAAAGTAGAGTGTATAACACTGGTCTGAAAGCCATATTACCACTCGAACTATTTTCCCTCACTTTGTTCGGGAAAATAACTATCTCGTGGTAATATGGCTCATTTTAGACCCTTGTCATACAATCTACTATAGTAGGTACAGATGACACTTTTTTGTTAAACTCGCAGCACGACGGAAACCAGGCGCGAAGCCTCGCCGCGTGGTGCCCGAGCTCAATTCTCAAGTCGCAGACTCACCCAGACCGAAGTCCAGCGGCAGCGAAGACAGTGAATGTAAGTATTGTATACTCTTGGCGGTTTTAGAAGGGACAATATGAAAATATTGATGAAAAAAGTTAACCGAAATATATGGTCGCCATTTTGAATTTTTTTCCGACGCATTTTTTTTTCGTCCATACAGGGGCAAGAGACTTGAAATATGGATTAATTTTAATGTTGACTGTTAAGCACATAAAACCGGTTTCCGCACGATGTTTTCTTTCGCCAAAGAGCCAGTGATACCATCGATTTAAAATACCCTAGATACACTATCACCTACAAATTCAAGACGAAAAAGTGTCCGAGCCGGCCGAGCCGACATTGTGAGTGTGTGCGTGTTAGATACACGCTAAACGAGCGTAAGTCAATTGGGATCAATTTAATTTTTTTCAATAGTGAGCCTTATGTCACCAGCGTAACGTTTTACTTTAAATGAGAGCGTTTGGCGATTACAGCATTTCAATTTTGTTCACGCACATTTTCCACTGATTGTGTTGGCAACATTGGACATACATTGGAACAGAGTCGGTATCGTGTACCGTGGAGTCGAAAATGATTTGTTTAAAATAGGTAGGTGGTAAACAAGCATACGACGTCAGATGTTAACGTCGATTTTTTATAAATAGTAATGATAAATCGATTTATTATGTTGTGTTGTTTTTTAATTTTTATTATTTTAATGAGTGTTACTTTAGAACTCCGTAGTTTATGAACCGATTCGGAAAATTCTTTCTTTGTTTGGAATCATATGTTTGAAGCATGTTGGTCCCGTTGTTGCCGTAAACTAGTTCTGATGATGGTATCCATGAGGAATTGAGGGAAATCCTCAAAAAATCAGGGGAAACATATAGCGATTTTAGTTTTTCGGTAACAAATCGAGCATTTGCATTCAGAAAGTAGCATTTGGAGAACAGAAGCTGATGACGAAGACCATGGATGGGACCATCCAAAAGTGTTTGTGTGTGGCGCTAAGATATTTCGATCAAGATACTCAAGCGACTACGACAAAGCCACTTTAAATGGTTCTACTGTAATTTCATGTTATGTTACCATTAAATTAAAGCAGTCCTAAATTTAAAGTAGTTAATCGAATAAGTTATACTTGAAAGAAGAAATAGAATGTTATTATCCGTAACACATTATTTTTAAAAACAAGGTTTAATTTACAAAAATTACACTGAATCAGAGTAACTTGTATACATGATAGTGTCTCAAGCTTTGAAATCTTTATTTTACATTTTGAAATGATATATAGGTAACATACCCCTCACGTTACTAGAACATATCTTTCTACAAATAGTCATAAATCATTTAATACTTTTTATTCACTTTGTTTTAGATAAACGCTAATATTTTAATTTATAGTTTTTACCAACTTACATATCTACATACACACTCCATAGGTGTGTGCTAATAACAAACAATACTTGTAAACTTTCATAAAAAAGTTAGTCAGTCTGCGACTCCATTCCTTCGAAATTTTACTATAGTCCGATTCATAGGTCTCCCGTTTCGTTTCGATATACGACTCACTCAACGTGAGGGAAAGAGACAGTAGCATAGCTGGTCGTGTGTCTGATATTTTGATAAAATAATTGTTATAAGCGCGTTGAAGCTTAATATAACTACAAATCAATTAAATAATGAAACTTTAAATAAATACCCACCGAAAATACGAAATTCCATCCTTTTTTAACGTCGTTAACGTGTTGTTTTTGCATTTTTTTACGGAGCACATGGGCATGTTGACTCGCCGATGGCTAGCGCGCGACTCTGAGCGCAAGAGTGCTTAAAAGGCATTTAAGCACTCTTGAGCGCGGACGCTTTTGACAGGCGGATAGTGCATCTAGGGTATTTTAAATCGATGAGTGATACATATAAAATGATATTTATTTTCAAATTGCGAATTAGTTTTTTTTTTGTGATAATCTGACCGTACTAAAGCTGTTACAAAAATCTTTCTTTGATAAACCGGAAACTGAGAGAGATTGTACTTGGACTCCGTTTTCTTATGTCAGCAAGTTATATCAATAAATGTACAGTCAGCATCCTAAATATGTACACACTTTTCGACCTTATCTCTTAACAATAAAGTGCTAGAATGTATACATATTTATGATGCTGACTGTACTGAGTTACCAAGAGTTTATTTGACATTTGGTCCTTGTAAAACTTTATAAAACTCGGTCTTAAAAGACTGGATTAAATTGCGATTTGAAACGGGATATTTACCATGTATATTTGTATTTTTGAGTTCCCGATATTTCGGCACTGTTGCAAGCGCCATTATCAAGGATTAACTGACGAGCTGCGAGTTTTAGTTGTGGTCTACCCACACACCATAGCGAAACAAATACACACACAAAAACACATACAAATATACATGGTAAATATCCCGTTTCAAATCGTAATTCTAATGTAAATGACCATGTAAGCTTGAAATCTTATTTATTTATTTATATTAGGAGAACCAACAGCAGTACAAACAATGTAACAACATGCATATTAACAGCAGAGCCAATTACAGGATCTCACAGATAGCGCTAGAGTGTATATACTGAACTAAAGTGCGCACTCGTACACAATTACAAACGTTATTGGAACAAGAATGTAAAATAGAAAAAAGAAAAAAAAACAAGCACTCCAAGCCCACTCTAAACTAATGTTATATTGGATTAAATTGGTGAAAGTGCCATTTTCATCTAATCTGTCACTTGTTTCAGCTGTAGGCTGGCCTAACCGCGAGGGCCGGCCGAGAAACCTCGGCCGGGGCGTCAGCAAACCGAAGAAGAATACTGTCGCCTCATTATTAGCACAAAGTCGGGCACTCGGCCTTAGGCCTGCCTTGGCACAACAGCTACTAGCAGAGACCGACCTGGTAAGATGATCTTAAAAATATTGCTTGGACCGCAATCCCGGCAGTTTATCCGACCCCGGGATTTTGTATGAAAATCCCGGGAACCCAAAACTCAAATTCTAACCATTTGCCTTGGCACAACAGCTACTAGCAGAGACCGACCTGGTAAGATGATCTTAAAAATATATCTCGGACCGCAATCCCGGTCGTTTATCCGACCCCGGGATTTTGTATGAAAATCCCGGGAACCCAAAATTCAAGTTCTAACCGCTTGTTGCAGGAGAAACTAAAAGCGTTGTTGGGCGAAGCGGCGAGTACGGATTCCGAGTGTCCATCAGACAGCTGTCCTTCCGACTCGGATGCCAGTGATTCCAGCCGCCGGCCGCACGAGGCGTCGCATCGGCTACCCCTCACTAGAGGTAAATATGCGGGGAATTAGTATGCTTAATCCCGGTAATCCCACATTGTTGATTTCATGACTATTATACAGATAATTCTGGTAATTTATAGCAGTAAAGTTCGTTCAATCTACTATACAAATCGTATGACGTACGTGTGATAAATAGATACAGATGTCTCAATGTAATGTCTTATTAACATCTTTGTACACAGTTCAACAATAAACATTATTCTATTCTATTCTATTTTATTCAATTCTACTAACATCACGGTTAACTGACCATTCGTGAATCTTATTGCAAACACGATAAAGTCTACTAATGATCAGTTAAGTGTAATGCTAATAGTATGGTTGACATTCTTTTTGTGGATCGAATTTCCATAAAAATGTTATAGGATTTTGAACTTTACAAAACAGCCTCTAAAATCACTTTAATGCAATTTGGCCAACTCAAATGATCTCAAGCATACCGCGAACTATTTCTATATGAAATAAATTTAACATATGAAAAAGTAGTGTCCGACCGAAGTTTCGGTTTCGGCCTAAATATCGTGTTTCGGCCGAAGGTTCGGTTTCGGCCAAATAACTGCCGAACCTTTCGGCCGCGCCGAAACTTTCAACATTGTACTTCCGGATCGCGTTCGGCTAGCATCGGCACAGCCGGCAATGGCGTAGCTCGCTCGACTCCGCCAACAGTACATCTCATTGTAGCTTAGTATTTTATATTTTTATATCCCACAAAAACATAATCACTTATTTTGCTTTTCGAACTTGGTTGACACGATTTTAATACATCTACAAGTTTCGGTTTCGGCCGAAACTAGAGCCAACCTCGAAACTTCGGTTTCGGCAAATAAACCTGTTTCGGTCGGACACTATCAAAAAGTTCTGACTGCGCATCACAAAAATACTTATGTGCAAAGCTAAAATAGTAAATGCATATCAAAACCCCGTTTTGCACTGCTAGATGAGCAGTTTTTAGTTGTTACTTTTTTTGATGTGCCTATAAATACTAGTCTTTTTATATATGAGAGACATCATCCTGTTGTGGATTCGTTTTTATTATCAGTGACTTAGAGACCATATACATCTCTAACAATATTAACTAAATTTTAATTTTGACGCTCAGAGACCATGTACATGTCTGGGATATTATATTAATTTCATTATACTCCTTGTTTAATCTTGAGACCTTATACATCTCTAACTTTACTGATGTTGTAATATTTGTAATAGATAACTTTGCAAATTTATCTTCACTGTATGACATTAATTTTGTTATAATTGTAAACCAGGGATCGGATACCGGTATTTTCTCCATAGAAAAGTACCGGTATTATTACGGTTACCGGTTCATTAATTCGTTTTTAATGGGACAATCAAATAATACGACGTTGTTACCTAAATAAATACATGATTGAGCCCTACGTAAAGAGCAAAAAATAATCCAAAATATTGGGCTAATTCAGGGTTTTTTAAAAATACCGGTATCGGTCCCTGTTGTAATCTCGAAATTATTATTCCTTCTTGAACTGTAAATTAATATTTTGACATGAAAAAGTACCTTTGTGGGCTATTTGCAGAATAAATGTATGATTTTGATTATGTTTCAGGTTGGAAAAGGATGACCGTGATCAAGGGTCTGTCGCGCAACTGCAATATAAAGGGCGACGTCACCTACACACCCCCCGAGCCGCACCAGGGCGTGAAGATAAAGAGCTTGCAAGAGTTACAGACAGTGAGTGGAATGTTGCATTTTTGTACGGAATGAGGGCTATCGTTTTTATGCTCATCAGTTTGCGCCACTGTCGAGTAAGGTCCAGCTGTCAAAAATTGTTATTGGTTATTACGGGCATGAGATCGTTCTCATCAGTTTACGTTTTCGGTTTATGCTAATATTTATTAGAAAGTGTCTATCTAGAGTGGTATTTTACTGGTCCTTCAGACGGGTCAACCAGTGGCGTAGCTATGAGTACCCGAAGGCTAGATGGGGCAGTGCCCCAGGGCCCGCAAGCTCTAGGGGTCTCCAAAACCTGATTATCGAACTAGCGAAAAATTCTCCCACCTACGAAATCTAAATAAAACAAATTGCAACGCTACTTTAATCATGACAACTCATTAAAAAAATACGATTAGGGGGACCCAGACTTTTTTTTGCCCCAGGGTCCTTGGTCACCTAGCTACTCCACTGAGCTCAATGTAGACAATGCATAAGGTAAAATCATAATTTCATTAATATCCATCTATTACTCGTTAAGATATTAGTCCCATTTTATTTTAGTTTACTATCAAGATTTATATAGTATTATCTCATTTTGTCCGCAGTTCCTGGATGCGAACCCACAACCGCCTCTAACGACAGACCACTTCACATTCAGCTCTCGTATTGTATTGGGTGAATACATACAACCAGCGCCGGAACTACCTGAACCACTGCTATTCAGCGAAACCGAGATCAATAAGAGGTGAGTCGGTCCCATTCAATTGCGGGATTTTTAAAAGTAATCCCGGACTCCCGGGATCTTTAAAGGAAATCCCGGACTCACGGGATCTTTAAAGGAAATCCCGGCCTCCCGGGATCTTGAGAGGATATCCGGGGGATTATGCCTAAATGTTACTGAGTAGGTACATAATTAACTGCGCAGCTTACGGTGTTTATGCCTGCCATTCAGCGAGTCCGAGATTGATGTATGGTGAAAGGCAGCATTTAAAACCGACTAACTTTTTCGTTTCGCGTGTTTAATTTTATGCAGTCTGTGTGTACCCAGTATCAAGACAAATTTTATATATACTTAAATGATTTGTTTAAACGGGCGATATTTATTTATTTATTTAATCTTTATTGCACAAAAGTAAAACTTATCGTACAAAAGGAGGACTTAATGCCATAAGCATTCTCTACCAGTCAATCTTAGGGCAAAGCAGACAAATTGTGGGCGGTGCAACTCCAAACGAATATACTAAGTGTCAATATAGTACGTACATATTAATACCAATACATACGTAAATAACGAA
Organism: Epiblema foenella; assembly: GCA_963556455.1. Lineage (NCBI taxonomy): Eukaryota > Metazoa > Arthropoda > Insecta > Lepidoptera > Tortricidae > Epiblema > Epiblema foenella. The sequence continues at coordinate 8,732,741 of OY747120.1, read as the reverse complement.
TAACAAATATATACACATACATACATACATATATTATATACAGACGAATATGTACAGAAACATTAGGAATATTCGGTACTGCTAGCAAAAAATTTACGTAGAGAGTTTTATTATGTATTTACTTTTTTTTACCGAGGTTTAATTTACTTTACCTTTTTTTACTGTGTTGTCGCGATCGCGCGATGGACGTCCCCGCCGGTACTAATAAGGTGAATGTAATTTGTTAAGACTGGAGGAGGCGCGCGCGCTGGCGGCGCTGGGCGGCGCGCGGCCCACGCCGCCGCCGGTGGACCGCCGCATCGAGCTGGCGCGGCGCCAGCAGGCCGCGCGCGACGCGCGCCGCGACGCCACCTCGCGCTCCAGGGACCAGGTACGCCGCCTACCTGTAAAATGGACCAAATTACTGCTCATTAAACTTAACAAACTTTTGACATACATTATAGTAATTCATGTCTTTTTTTTTTAATTTCATATGCATCAATAAATTGCTCTGAATAGATAATAATAATAATAATAAGTTCTCGAAAATGGTCGTGCCACGCTCTATTGGGATCGATCTGTCATCACGGACAGGACTATTGTAGCCAATAAACCTGATATCGTGCTGACAGATCGATCGAAGCGCCAGGCAGTGCTCGTTGACATCACCATCCCCCATGACGAGAACCTCGTGAAGGCCGAGAAGGACAAAGCCAGCAAGTACCTAGACTTGGCACACGAGGTGACCGCCATGTGGGATGTTGATTCAACGATCATTGTCCCGATAGTCGTCTCTGCGAACGGTCTAATAGCGAAGAGTCTCGACCAACACCTCAAGAGACTCTCGCTAGATGGCTGGGTCAAGGGTCAGATACAGAAGGCGGTACTCCTGGACACGGCGCGGATAGTCAGGAGGTTCCTCTCTCTGTCGCCCTAACCACCGGTAGCTTAGGCCCCGCCTCGCTGCCGGCGGCACCCTAGGTTAGGATTTTATAATATTTTTATGTTTTGTAAGTGTATTTTTATATTTTACTTTTTATAAAGATATTGTAAAAGCCTGACCTAAGAAGGAAAATAAATAAAGAGAATAATAATAATAATAGATAATTAGATTCAATTTATGTCATATATAACTGACGATTCAAAAGTGCTTGTTGCTAGGCCTATTTGAATAAAGAATATTTTGAGTTTGAGTTTCAAACCCCTGCTCTGTAATAGTAGATTGTGTCTCAAGGGACCAAAATGATATATTTACGGTGAGGGCGGTATATTGAATTCTGAGTCAAGCGAAAGATTCAATTTTAGAATCTTGAGCGTAGCGAGGAATTCAAGTGTTAACGCCCAAGATGGAAATAATTTTTGCTACCGTGTAACACATACTGCTTTTCACAACGCCTATGAGGTCCGCTGCTAAAAACATGAAATATCTTACAAATCATTTTACTACAATGTCACATACTGCTTTTCACCCCTTCTATGAGGAAAAGAGTCATTATTGCCATCAAATGAGGGAAGAAAAGTACATCTTTGATCCCTCATTCGAAGGCAACAATAACTCTTTTCTGAATAGCAGGTGTGAAAATTATGTTTTGCCCCTTTCTACTGACAGATAATTCACAAATTTTAGCAGCTATTTAACTAAAATAGGTTTGATGGACGTTTATGAATTTTTGTTTTTTTTTGGGTTAGATTATTCATACAAAATGCTTTATTACACTTTTATAATATAGTAATGTTGAACAGTGATACGCATATGTACCTATATTATTGCTGCTATGTATAGTTGCATATAGTTTGACGCCAATATGATGGTCAAATCCACACTGTCGAACTAGGATTATAGAACGTAAGGACTGTTGTGTGTATGAAAATAAATAAATAAAAAAAATCTCCAGAGTATACAATTTATAACAACTTAATATCGTAATTTTGCAATACGCGTCATTTATTTATTTTGTTTTATGTAAGTAATAAAATGTGTTTCAATAAAATCGCTGTTTTTTTAGACGCGATTAGTCGGCGAGCTTGAAATTGCCATCCCTAATTTAGTTTGTTCGTCACAATATCGTCAGGTTACAAGCAAAAGTCACTAGGTAACAAATACCTACTTAAAATAAAGCTCGTCTATCCGCATCGTGTTAGTACTGAGATACGAGGTTTCGAAGAGTAGTGACAGATTTGATAGTGAGTTTTGCTTATCATCCGACGATATAGTCTTAAGTAGTGATACAAAGCCAATTAAAGGTTTATGGGTCAATCAACTTTTTCTTGTTATTCTGTCCCGTCAGCGAGGAGACAACAATAACCGAGTTTCTTACAAAAATGTTTATAATATAGACTCCAAGCATGCTCAAGAGATGACCCACGTCCAAATTGATTGATGCTCATCGCTAGAACTCATGTTTGGTAGATTTAAGCTCTATAAAATCATAGTTTTAAAGAGTGACTCAGGAGACGTAACCATGGTAACGAGCAACAAAGAATAGTTGATCGACCCTTATAAATTCACTTAATATGAGAATAACGGTTGGAACTCACTTGGAAAGTCACTATTTGCGACATGTTTCGGACTACAATTGGAGTCCTTCATCAGGTTGAGTGTTATCAAGGCAACCGACCGCGCAACACTGCCCTCCGACGCGCGCGAAGCTCGCGGGCGGGGGCGGGGGCGGGGGCGGGGTGGCGCAGTCCTGTGTTAAAGTTGACTGCTCCAACAAATTGTAAATTCTGTGCTTTATAAATTGTATTTATAAATTCTTTGCTTTTTCTTAGGCGCGACTAGTCAGAGAGCTTGAGCGGACGGAAAAAGCCGAGCTTGCCAAACGGGAGAAGGAGGCGCGGAGCGCGCAGCTTTTAGAGGTGAGTGTCAGTTGTGTGTCAGTGGCGGTGACGAGTCCGTAGAACACGACCTTGCCTGGTATGATGCCGGGATTTTGTGTGAACAATCGTGGGGATTATGCTTTCAAACATTCCAGAATTCAGGTTGTCATTAAAACATTTTTAGGGATCCCGGGATTTTTAAAATATTTTACCGGGATTTTGTATGGAAAATCCCGTGATTTTGAGATTTACGGGATATTGCTTTCGATAATTATAGAACTCAGGGTGGCAATAAAAAAATATTTTGAAATCCCGGGAATTGTCTTTATTTCATATCGAAGTTTTTGGAAGTTTGGAAGTCCTAGGTAGTATGGTTTAGGTTTAGTCACCGTTCTGTTCAAGAGTAACTACATTTATTTCCGATTATCGCCGTTGGTGTTTCCGTTTCGTTCTGACAAAGGATAATAGAGACGCCTTTATCTCACTCAATAGCCATTATACCCGAAACTAAATATCCTCTAAATTAAACCATATGAAATTACAGTTTAAAGAGTGACTCGGGAGACATCCATAATAACAAGCAAGTAAGAATAGTTGATCGATCCATTTGACATAAACTTGATAAAAAATAGTTGTGTACAAAATAAACCGAATTATTTTATGCTATTAGAAAAGCAACATATAAACCTACGAAAATAAGAAAGTTTAAGATAAAAGTAATATTACTTTGCAATTAGGCCAAATCAAAATCAATCAAAATCGGTCAGGGTATTTATTTGTGTAAGTAACATGCATATTTGTACTTGAGTCTTGAATGTTCTATGTATTTAAGTATCTATTTATCTATATAGTAAGCTTTGCTTAGTTTGGGATTAGTTCGATTTGTGTAAGATTGTCCACATTTTTAAATATTTATTCTGCAACTACGCCTCAAGTGCTTCTTTACATGTCAGAGTTTAGATCACAGGAGTACTTCTTTACATTATGTCAAACGTTACATTAGGTATTATGTACATTATCCAATTATTATATCAAACATCGGATTGTTTTTAAGACCCAATAAATAATATTATGTATTTTCCTAGGCAAGGTCTAGCTACGGTTACCCCACTGTAAGTTTTTTTTTATAATACATATAATGTTTCATGTTTATGTATTTCAGTGTTACTCTTTGACAGAACGAACAGTCCTCATATTTTGGATGTTTTTAATAGTTACTTTATAACTTTTTTAGTAGTTTGGGTTCGATTCCCGTCTTGCGCTGCGTGCGAGATTACGGTTCACGTTTTGTTTATATTTATACACACATACATACATAAATTCACGCCTCTAGTCCCAAACGGAGTCGGCAGAGCGCATGAAATTCAATTCCAGTGCCACATTTAGCAATTGTATGTGTATATTATTCCCTGTGTAAATTAATTGGAAATTCTTAAAATAGACACGAATCAAAAGATATTGAATATAATAATTTGATTCGTGAAAAAGGAGTTGCTACATTAATAGAGCTAGGATGGTACAAAAGGTCTCAGAACACAGTTAATTACGGCCGGGTTTAAAAGGATGATAAACTAGAAATCTGAGTAGATTTCGATAAGTTATACATATATTTCGATTAGTATGATAAATCCCGGGATCGCGGGATTTTAAAGGAGAATCCCGCGATCCCGGGATTTATCATACTAATCATGGGGATTGGAGATCTTTAACAAAATACTTAATCTCCCGGAAGTAAGGGGAGTTTTGTGCCAGTGTGGCGGGTGGGGTTGATCTTTTACAACAATGGCGCCGTAATAGTAGTTCATTACTTAATCACATGAAAAGAGTAACTCAAAAGAATAAATAATTACATAATTATAAGTCTAAGTTTTAAGAGGTATACTTTGTCCCTTCTCCGCAAAACGCACCTTTGTATTGGAACGATCGTAAATTACTATGGCGCTCGTCAATGACGTCACTCATCTGTCGCGCTTTCTCTCTCTAACCATCAACATTAAAATGGTTGTACTTCCGTTATTTTTTGCGATGTTTGAATCGGATTTTCACCATTTGGCTTTTTTTTTGCCTTTTTTGGAGTAGTCTTATGAAGTACTAAAATTTTGAGTCATCATCCCTATTTGTGGCCTGTAGCGAAAAGTGGACTTTCGATACATGTTTGGGACGTATCCTTTTTCAATGAAGCTACAGAAACTTTATAAGATTTCAAGCTCTCATGGTCATTTACATTAGCATTACGATTTGAAACGGGCTATTTACCATTTATATTTGTATTTGTGAGTTCCCGATATTTCGGCACTGTTGCAAGCGCCGTTATCAAGGATTAACTGACGTGCTGCGAGTTTTGAGTGCCGAAATATCGGGAACTCACAAATACAAATATACATGGTAAATATCCCGTTTCAAATCGTAATTCTAATACAGAAACTTTGTTTTTAAATTCTTCTATTTTTTTTAACCTGACTGTGGTTTTATAGGCCGGGCCCAATAAAGCGATAGGAGTGCGCGGTTGGAGAGTAGCCTGGGGAAGATCCAGGGGAAAACCTCCGGCACGACCACGCGTGTGGTTTGGAACACTGGAATACTCTAAGAGTTTGCGCTCCAGTGAGATTGGTTGAGCGGTTTCAACCGAATCCGAGGTGTGAGTGGAAACGAGCTACTGAAAATTCTTCTATTGCGAGTATTTTACTATGACTAAACTTAAAATCGGATTGAAGTTCATCAAAGAATTTTATCAATTTTACTACGATATGAGGACTGTGTATTATATTATACATAATTATATGTACGTTTTTATCATGCTTGTGTTTGTTGTATTTCCTATTTTATTATCAATTTGATGCTTGGCAACATTGTGCTCACATTGTATGTAGTTTAAAGCAAAAAGTGCCTTTGATGGGGTTGTAATAGGTCACTTTTTGCTTTGTAGACAGCTCTTAGCTTATTAGATGGTAGTTAGCTGTGTGTCTAAATTGCATTCATTATTTACTATATGGTATTCTTTAATTTTGCTGAACAACTTTTGGTCGAATGTCCATTCATTTTCTAGTATAGTATTTGGGTTTTTTTATCGGCTACGACAACTTTGTATTATAGTAATGTTTTAGAGAAATATACAAAGAAGAAAAATCATTTGTCTAATGATTATAAAAATCATCATCATCCTCCTAGCGTTATCCCAGTACAGTTGCATCCTGAAGGATGTCCGGGGTCAACTACCTAATCCCAAGATTTGGCGTAGGTTCTAGTTTTTACGGAAGCGACTGCCATATGACCTTCCAACCCGAAGGGAAAGCAGACATTGGGTTTAGGCTTGTCAAGGGAGTGGGCAACTTGACTGTTAGAAGTTCTCAAGCCGCCCGAAGGCCTCTAACTTGGCTTAACGATTGCTATTATAGAGAGCAGCCGGGATTAAAGGCTTAGCGTGCCTTCCAAAGCTTGTGATTAGGTGTTAAAGTGACCCGGGCTCTAGGGCACAACCGGGAAAACGGGAGGATGACGAGTTCACAAATGTGATAAACCTGTATGGCTCTGGATGAGCTCCCATACTTTAGAATGAATGTTATTTGTTATCCAAGGGTGCAAAGCTGTACTTTAACACGAGCTAGCGAATGGATTCTATGGTCGGAAATAGAATCCTGAGCGAAGCGAGTGACCAAAAATAGAATCCTGAGCGTAGCGAGTGTTGCAACAACACGAGATTTAAAATTTTGCAGCTGTGTGTAACACAAATCTTTTCACCTCACTAAATCGAGGAAAATGATACATAAGTAAAACAACTGAAATATGTAAAATCAGTGTTTATTTTAAGTAGTAAAAAAAAGAAATTGAAGTTAAACAAATAAATAAAAAAATGTCTTGTCTGGACTGGCCTTTACAGGTTTAAAACAGTAACTAATAACACGTTCGGATTTCAAATATTCTTTGCATTCTTGTGGATTAAATGCAGTTTTGCTATCTATTTTTAAATAATAAAACAGTGTTTTCCGAGCTAATGAGGTGAAAAGTATATTTTTATAAAGTAAACCTTACACTTTCTATTTTACCCATTCAAGTTATTAGAAAAACATCCTTCAAACATGTAGATTAAAGTTCAGTTTTCTGTTACAAATAGTCGATAAAATAGGCAATACATTCGGCTTAACGTTGTTTGGCAAGATCTATATATTATATCTATATATGTAAACTGTCTGGGTATATGTCTGTCTACGTCTAACAACTGACAATGTTGTCGAAAATCGAATTGATAATATGAGTAACACCGATTACGAATCACATTAACGAGAGAATTCAAAACAGCATATCAACAAAAATCGAACTCAACTCACCATCGAGGCACTGCCATCGATACCTAAAACCGATACCGAATGGAAAATACCGGATATAGTGATGGGCCCAGCTACCAAAAAGAATAAGGAGCGAATTATGCCACCTATAAGCTTATCTCTAATACCGGTAACCGGTAAAGACACTCACAACACACCACTAAAGCTGAATTTGGAACAAACTGGATGGAAAGAGCAGATAGAGTATAATGCTTTAGACAAAATGAAGGACTTCGCTGAAAAAGCGGCTTTCGACTTGCCAAAAACCAAGCAAAACTCCTTCGATTTCACTCTAATGAAGTCTCAAGAGAAACACAGAACGAAAGACAGAGAAAACAGTCTACAAAAATTAATAGAGTCATATTCAAGAATCTCAGAGTTCATCAATGGTTGTGACTGGTCGAAAGATAAAAATCACGACACGAAATCGTTAGAAGAGAAATATCTAGACGCTAAAAACGAATTCATGTCGCAGAACCTAATGCTCATGCCCAAAAAGACTAAAGTTATAGATCTAAGCGAAGATGACGAAATGACAGAACTGACAAAAAGGATCAATAGAGGCACGGTCAATATTGGAAAAGATGGAGAATTATCGATATCGGTACATAATGTTGGAAAGGATAACTCGGTACGTTGTACGACTATACCGCACTAACTTTCGGGTCACTAATCTAGTCTAAACTTTAACTAAAAACTAATTTTCGACATGGATTACTATGAACTAATTTTCTACGTGGAACACTAATTTCTGTGTGGTGAGGGATTTCATATATTTACAGTACAGTCGCTATCAAATATATCTGTACTCTTCAGGGTGCTCAAATAATCTGAACATGCACTTTAACGCCTTGACAATAGAGTCGTGTTCAGATATTTGTGAGCACCTCGTTCGCTCCGATATATCTGATGGCGACTGTACACTTTGAGTTTGACATTGAGATATTCTTATTCCATTAGATAGTCTACTGTAACGCTATTGGAGTAGAATTTGTATTACAAACATAAGATTTTTAAACAGTATTTATGTAATAGAAACTCTATTACTAGTAGTTTCTATTACTAGTAGTAGTAGAATATCCAATGAATAGAGCACATGTCAGTTCGTACTCAAAGCAAACTTGTAACTTGGTTAGGAAATGAACTATATGCTATGAATCTAATGATTTCATTATTAAAATGGTATCCCAGCAAAAGATCCCGCTCTGGTGGTGTCAATAACTTATAACGACAAAATATACCGTCCATGCTCTCGACACCTTAATGCCCAATACACACCTAGTTTAAATCGCCCGCGTGGTCGTGTCGGAGGTTTCCCCTGAATTTTCCCCAGGCCGCTCTCCAACCGCGCACTCCTATCGCTTTATTGGGCCCGGCTTATTAAGCCGCAGTGAGGTTAAAGAAAAATTGATGACCCCTGTCATTATGCCATAAGATTGAAAATGCTGTGTATTTTGTCAGTGGGACATTTACCTAAAATCTTTTGTCTTAATGACATCGAAAAAGCGGGAACTTTAGCTTTAAATTGACGCATTTTATCAGCATACTTATAATTGCATGTTTGTTAATTTATCACCATATAATATTATATATGTATTAGTTATTTCACATTTAAAACCGCTCAGATACTGCCAAGCTTCTTTTTTTCGATATTCTGTCCACATGTTTACTTTCTTTCAATCCCAGCACGCTTTTGATTCTTTATAGCTAATTTGAACCTAAATACTATAATAAAACTGACGACTTCCATGTATAGGTTAAATTATTATTGCATGTTATTTCAATAATATGTCAGTTAAAATTGGTTAATGTTTACAATAACTTTATTTCGGCTAATGTTATGTTTGTTATATAAAACATTTGTCATAAAATATAGCACTGGTAAATAGTGCGTATCTACACAACAACCATAGTGCAATACCGCGTAACTAGCACTGGTAAATAGTGCGTATCTACACAACACCCATAGTGCAATACCGCGGAACTAGCACTGGTAATTAGTGCGTATCTACACAACACCCATAGTGAAATACCGCGAACTAGCACTGGTAAATAGTGCGTATCTACACAACACCCATAGTGCAATACCGCGTAACTAGCACTGGTAAATAGTGCGTATCTACACAACACCCATAGCGCAAAACCGCGTAACTAGCACTGGTAAATAGTGCGTATCTACACAACACCCATAGCGCAAAACCGCGTAACTAGCACTGGTAAATAGTGCGTATCTACACAACACCCATAGTGCAAAACCGCGTAACTAGCACTGGTAAATACTGCGTATCTACACAACACCCAACTTTACAGGAGAAGTTTAAAACGTTTTTTTAAAGGATTTTACGTTCGTTGGCGGGAAATTTTAATTTGGCTACATTTGTTAGATACGTGGTATTAACCAATGCCAGTTACGCGGATTTGCCCCATGGGTGTTGTGTAGATACGCAGTTTTACCAGAGCTAGTTACGCGGTATTGCACTATCCCCGACGATATAACATAAGTATTTGTCTAATTTAATTACTTTTAAATATTTTACAATATTTAATAATGAATACATTTTTTTATAACAATTTAAACTCAACTGCACTACTTATCAAAAGAACTAAGTTTTTTTTGTCTCAAGCACCTAGTATTTTTTTTTTAAACTTTTAGGATTAACTAGATAGGTAGTCGATTTTCACTTTTATTTCCTTACTTATTTGTCCCAATTTGTTTTGTTCCATGTTATTATTTGCCCGCTTTCGTTGTGCTTGAAGGCTAAAAGACGAAAACAGGAGGATATAGAGAAACAAAAGGTGGAGGAGCAAGTTAAGAGGCAACAGGTTTGTATCCCTTGTTGTGGTGTTTACCCTACGTGAAGGTTATATAGAATGCATGGGAAAGAAGGATGAGTGCGTATCGTTTGATATTATTTTTACAATAATGTTATGTTTTTTTTATAAGGTATTAAGTATTTAATGTGCGAGTAATTTACAAATCATAACATAATATAATATACAATATAATAAAAGGCCTACAAACTAAACTTATAATCTAAAATAAGGGGTCCCCCCGCGGCATAGTGCCAAAGATGCTCGCAGCATTTCCTCGCTGTATAGCAATGCTTATGCGTTGAGCGAGGAAGCTGCCAGCCCTTTGGTCACCAGTGGTGTCTACTAACCTTTTAGTAAGTAAGTTTTTATTTTAAGTTTAATTTGTAGGCCTTTTATTATATTGTATGTTATGTTTTGCATAACGCTTGATACAGTATTTACTATTCCTAAAAAAAATAAAAATGTCGATATATTGAAATATAATAGGTCACTCACGACTTGGTTGACACCTATTTATAATCTATGCCAAAAGTCGATACTAGAAATGGGCAATGTCGACTCCGGGGAGCGATTCGAATCACAAAATCCAGCTCCACTATCGGTACCGACTCCGCTTACCGATTATTCGATTCCTTTGAATCCCTCAAACCGATTCACTCCGGACTCGCTGGTTTCAAGTGATCTTAAGAACCATTTTCGAATCTTTTGATTCTTTTAACTCCGGCTTTGATTGAAATGAAATGAAATGATTTATTCTTCAATTTAGGCATATTACATGCACTTATGTAAGTCAAAAAAACTAACACCGGTTCATAAAATAAACGTCTGCCGCGAGAAGAACCGGCGTAAGAAACTTGGCGAGGTGTAATTTTTTCAAAACAATATACGATATATATAAAATAACAGTATCATAATACTACAGAGTTCAAATGCTACAATATAAACGTACATATATATTTTTAAATATTGAGGACAAAATATTTCTGTGTTAGATCACTGCCAAACATGATATAATCCTTTATTTTATAATATGCTTTTGAGATAAGCTGTTTCACGTTAAATTTAAATTTAGAATCCGTAAGTTCAGTAATGTGTCTTGGAATTTTATTGTAGAATTATATACAATTTCCCAAGAACGATTTTTTCGCCTTTACTAGTCTGTAAAAAGTTATTTTGAGTTTCCCAGTGTTTCTGGTAGTCTTTAACTTATCAGTGTCATATATACGAAAGTCCATCAGTCCAAAGGCGCAAACCGGTCATTCATTCGGCTCCGTACCGAGTCGCAGTCCTCCTCGGATTCGATAAGATTTGAAAAGAGTCGATAAGGAATCGGCACCGCTTACGGATTCGAATCATTTAAATCTTCAAGTTCGGATTTACCCATCTCTAGTCGACAATTATCTTCATCAATGCCACAGAAAGAACAAAGAATGTTCATATAATCATTCGTATTATATTAAACGTGGAATTATGGCAAACGTAATATAGCCGGATTTAGTGATTGGAATCGCTCCCCGGAGTCGAGGTTGCACATCTCTAGTGCAGAATTTTGGGATAGATTAAATATAGGTTTCGACCTTATTTTATAGTAGTAGTTTTTATAGTAGTGAGTGACCCGTTTAAATTTCAATATATCGACTTTTTTAATTTTTTTAGGTAAGCGCGTTACATCCTAGACCACAATATTACTTACCATCAGGTGATTTGCGGTCAAGTGCAATATTTAGAATTAAAAAAAAAGTTACGTTATGTCAGAAAAAATATGTCAAACGTTTCGCACGTAACGTGGCTCACGCGCAAATACAAGTCATTGCAGCATACAGCGTAACTTCACCGCAGCTCGTTTAAGCCAGATTTATGATTAATGAGGCTAAAACACGCGCTGCGCAGCGAAGTCGGCGCCATTTGGACAATGAAACTCGAACTAACTTACATGGCGGACACTGCAACGACTATGTGTGTGGACTGCTAGTATGTTGTTTGTGTGGTTTGCATGGAACAGTATCGGTCAAGGTCAAATTGTAAGAAAATAATAAACTATTTTTTTAAGCTTTATGAATTCGCTAAAATTTTTAATAATCAGACCAATTCGACCGCTGTAAATTAAAAGAAAAGTTTAGTGCCGACCATTTTGCCGACAAACTTACACCCCTTTAGGGGAGCAATTTATAAAAACGCTGAAATGCTCCTAATATATTTAAATAGAGAGTCTATATACATATTTAATATATAAAAAGTTTCAAATCTCCACCTCAATACTTACGTGTTTTCATACAAACTTTTATCCCTTGTTTTACTCCCTTAAGGGATGAATTTCGAAAAATCCTTTCTTATCCTTTCTAGCCCACGTTACAAATGTAACCGACTGTACAAAAATCAACTCTAGCGTTAATAGTTTCGGCTGTGCGTTGACGAGTCTGTCAGTAAGGACTTCTTCTTTCATATGTATCGATTTATTGGGATCCGATTGTAACCTCTTAGTACCCAACTGTCTTGAGATCAGGGATGTAACAGAGCTCCGGTTCCGGTTCCGTTAAGTCGGAATGGTTTTAAACATCCGCTTCGGTTCCGGTTCTGTTATTTTTAATACGGATGTTATGTCGGATGTCACAGCAGCGCAGCGAGGACAAATGAGCGGCCAGGTTTATGCCTGTTGTAATTTAACATCTAAAAGGTGATGCTAATTAGGTATAACTAGTAAATTATTGTAAAATATCTACTAATTAGGTAAGATTTTTTTTTGTTGAATACCTAGAGGGTCTAAGTTTGTTAAAGTAGGTACTGCAATACTGAAGGCTGATTAATATTTGGAATTTTTATTTAGAATAGACTTAGCTTAGACCTGCACTGCCCTTAACATCTTATCCATCTATCACTCGGGCTCCGCATCCGGTTCCGCATCCGTTTTCATTTCCGGCGCCGATTCCGGTTCTGGTTCTGATATACCGAATTTAAAACATCTGGTTCCGCTTCCGGTTCCGATAAAACCACATCTGTTACATCCCTGCTTGAGATAGTGCATAGAGAAAGCTAATCTCTTCTGTCAGAGACAAAGATCCTCTTTGTGTCATCGAGCCAGTGTAATAGTACGTAGTAGTAATTTTTTTTGACGGTATGGCCTTAGCGATAGCATTTGTTCCAGGAGAGGGAAATAAAACGACAGCAGGCCATGCTGCTCAAAGAACAGGTAAGATTGCAATACCGGTTTACGGCGATCAGGTTATACTCAGAATTAGCTTAGTGGGTAGTGCACCTGCCTGTGAAGCTGACGTTCTTGGGTTCGAATCCCGGTCAGGGCAAATATTTGTGTGATGAGCATAAATATTTGTTTGTTGTCTTGGATGTTTTCTATGTATTTAAGTATTTATCTATTAAATATATCGTCGTCTAGTACCACAAACACAAGCCTTCTTGAGCTTACTGTGGGGCTAGTTCGATTTGTGTAAGATTGTCCTCTAATATTTATTTATTTATTAGGTTAGGCTTCCCGGATTTTCCTCTAGACAAGGGCTATAAAGCCTAATTTTGGGCTGGTCTCATAATATGCATATCTAAACGGCGTCATCAGTTCTACACCGTGAGCGCCAATAACCCGAAAGATTTAAACTAAGTGTTTTTGACGACAATACGAATAAATAATGCTGTATCAACATGGGTCCAATTATGTATCTTAATTAAATTATATTAATTGACCGCTTCTTTGTGAACAAACCTTCACTTCAGAGAGCGAGCGAGCTTAATTAATCTCAAGTTGAGAAACAGAGAGCGAGCATTGTCATTTTAGTGACATCAATTTCAAACTATCAGCTAGTTATCAGTAAAGGTAAATAGTTTACACTCTCGCGATTGAGAACTGAACAAAACTGTTGGTAGTGAAACCCTTTTGTAGGATAGACACCAAACGTAATTAAGTGAAACTGGCTTACAACCATGCAGTTAGTGCGTCTCTGTTTAAAAGTTGTAGGTGGCTAGAATTGAGATTCTTTTAACTTGTGATTTGTTTTAAATAACGACCGCTTTAGCCTAGTTGGTAGTGACCCTGCCTTCGAAGCTGGAGGTCCCGGGTTCGAATCCCGGTCAGGGCATGTATTTGTGTGATGAACACGAATATTTGTTCCTGAGTCTTGGATGTTTTCTATGTATTTAAGTATATATTTATCTATATAAGTATGTATATCGTCACTTGGTACCCATAGTACAAGCTTTGCTTAGTTTGGGACTAGGTTGATTTGAGTAAGAGTGTCTAAAAAAAATATTTATATATAACTAATATCTCTTAAATTATGGGTTTTTGGACTACATGTTATATAACTTTGTATACTCTAATTAGGCTCTAAAATCGTCGGTTTAAATGTTTCGGGTTATTAACGCTCACGATGTATAAATCTAAGTAGTAATCATTTTTTTTAATAGGGAACCGCCTTCACAGGGTATCGATTTGTTTTATACTAAAACCTCCAGAATATAACAAATATTTTTATGAAAACGCATCAAATTCGGTTTGCGTTTAGTCTCAAGCGAGCAGCGCCTCAGTGCCTTTACCATGAGTTTGCATGACCGTACTCGCTAGCGACTGCGTAAACGATTTAGTATGCCGATTCTTAATTCTATTGGTAACCGCCAGAGGCGCTGTACTTTTGCCCATACAATTTTTTAAGCAGTCGCTAGCGAGTACAGTCATGTAAACTCATGGTAAAGGCACTGGTCTTAGAATATAACTATTATTTGTCATACAAATTGGGACTAAACGTAAACGCGTTCGTTTGTGTTTTGTTAACAAAAAACTAGAGATACTGAAATGTTTGTGTTAACCAGCTACCGACACATGTGATTATGATGAGATAAAGTATTATTTAAAAACGTATGCCAAGTTTAGTTATTTATAGTTACTTTTAGTCACGTAATTTATAATTCCTTTCTTAATATGTATTATTGTGTCTATGAAGTTTCAAATAATATGGTAAATAAATATTATAAAACACTTCTATAGTTTTTTTGTCAGGGATATGTCAATTCAAAAGTCGGCACAAATCGATGAATAGCGCGTGGAGCCCCTTAAACAAATAAGTCATTTTTTGTCTCGCCTGCGTAATAGGTACAATACCTAGGGGGCCTAATTTTGATATTATTTTTTAGTGTTTAGTTATTTATTGTTACTTTTAGTCACGTAATTTAAAATTCCTTTCTTAATATGTATTATTGTGTCTATATACGAAGTTTCAAATATATGATAAATAAATATTATCTACATCCATACAGTAAATGTTCTTTTATGTGCTCAAAAAGTGTAGGTAAAGGTCCGGGGCGGAGATGGCCATAACAGCATCAAAAACGGTATCGTTATGGCCATCTCCGCCCATTACGATACAGGCTCGTGCTCAAAAAGACTTCGACGAGCTCACAAACTCCTGCACTTCCAACGCAATGGTGCCTCAACACATGAAAGAGGATTTAATGTATGGATGTAGATAAAGTAGTATATACAACTGCACATAATTAGGCCTTAAAACACTCGTGTGATCCTATTATGAAACTCGCTGACGCTCGTTTCATAAAACCACACTCGTGTTTTGAGACCTCTCATTATGTATCAGTTGCATAAACTACTATTATAAAACACTTCTATGGTTTCGTCAGGGATATATTAATGCAAAAGTCGGCACAAATCGCCCCTTAAATAAATAAGTAATTTTTTGTCTCGTCACCGTTATGTGTGTCGGCATGTGTGCGTGTGGCATTGTTATATGTGTATATGTTTCTTGTTTTCCATCGGTGGTGTGTTCGCGGACGCAGCAAAAGTATATAACCGAGGTAAACAATTATAAAGCATGGTAGGGTAATCGTCCCAATGACTGACACTTTAATGCCCGATTGTTCACATACAGGGTGTTACAAAAATGGTATATGAAGCGCTTAAGGCAATAATCGGTATCGCACTGCGATTCCCAAAATCACTTCCATATTTTTTTTATGGCAAACAAGCTTACGGTCCACCTGATGGTAAGCCGCCACCATAGCCTATAGACGCCCGCAACTAAAAAGGAGTCACGTATGCGTTGCCGAGCCTTTATACAATTTGAGGATGCACTGTGTTGACAACAGAAGGGACAAATTTAGGTCCCTCTCTCTCAATACAGTGCATCCTCAAATTATTCATTAATCTTAGATAAGTTCAAAAAAAAATGCTCTCATAAAAAAATAACAATTAAAAATATTTCGAAAAAGGTTGCTCCCCTGGAAGTAATTTGGCATTTCTTTGACGTCTGCCGATATAACCTATTAAATTAATTTATAAAGCAAGCCAACAAACACGCCGTCAGTGCAGCCGGACCTCTAATTATGCCTAGATGTTATACGGATTTCGGGGTCACGTTAAACTAGCTAAGGCATATCGAAACTCATTGTGTAAATTAAATAACCTTTATTGATCTCACTGCAACATGCTTAGCCAATGTTATGTACTTCCGTAATTGTTGTATATACCAGAATAAATACCTCCTAAATTACTAGCTTTGAGTGAAATTAAATATATATGATGTGGTTGTACTTATAAAAAAAAACTCATTATGAATTACATTGGCAAGTGAGCGTAACAGCGCGGCTTCTTTTATTGCAAGACCGAGATCAAAACATTGCGTGAGCGAGTTAAAACATACGCGACAGGGGCTAGCAACCAGCTTAAATGTTTTAAATGTATTATTATCTAATCACCAGTTTTTTTTTAAACTATAAAAATGCAGTGATTTTCGTAAGTAATCGAAATTCGATACCGATTATTGCCTTAAGCGCTTTATATATCATTTTTGTAACACCCTGTATATTATGACATATGATTGTAAAGTCAATTATTGTTCAGTGACCAGCATTGGGACGTTTACCTTAGTTATATTGTCGACTTGCATTCTTCAAAGCTTTTGGGATATATTTTATGCTTTATATTGTTTCGCATAAATTTTTATGTCCTAATGTAATCCTAATCATACTTATATTCACATTTATATCTGAACAGGAATGATCTCCAACGTAATCGGAAATAAAAATCTGTGTTTTTATAAGATCAAAAATAACGGGTACACTAGGTATTGAATTTCCATAGAAAGTGTACCCGTTTTTTTGCTCGTGAGTATAGTTATTATTTTAACCTCCTAAGGGTCGGTGATAAGGCGATAATCGCCAGATAAAATTATTGCTGTCACTTTCTAATGCCGTATGAGAGATAAGGACAGAACTAACATCTGACAGATACTTTTATCTGGGGATTGAAAAATTGGCCCTAAGCCATGTCACTCCTGAAAGAAATTATATAATTTTAATGTAATTTAAGTTATTTTCAATTGCATCGGTGTTGCTTTGTTGAATGCTGAAAAAATCAATTCTTATTCATACTATAGTTGATTAAATATTCCTTGGCATTTTTGGTATCTATGGCGGATATCTCACGTTTATTAACTGGTTTCATCTTATTATATTTATCATATTGTTTAATTTAATTATTATATTTAGCGTAGGTCTTCGGAATACTTTATTTAATAGGTATACAGTAGAATCCGCTTATAACGACTTCGCTTGTAACATTTGACCGCTTTTAACGACTTCGAAATCACCATTCATTAGATTTGATACCAAGCATTTTCAAAGTAAATCAGTCCGTTTTGTGCGACGTTCTGTTAGTACGACGTAACATCACCGGTCCCTTGACTGTCGCTTTATCCGGATTCCACTGTACTTAGTGAAAACAGTCGCTTCAGCAGAATTTAGCTTCAGAATTGCCTTTAAAAAAATGACATTGAAAACACACGCTTATGGCTTTAACTTAAAAGACTAGTCCAACTAACTTGAAAATCTGACTACTAAAGAAATTTGAACTGTCTATACAGTACTTAAGTCTCATGTTAGAATGAAATGAGAAAGAAAATGCAGCCCCATTCAAATATGCACCGTAACCACTGTCTAGACGGTTCCGATTCCTTTGCTTTTTTGCCTTTAAAAAAAATACAACGACATTGAAAACACGCTTACGACCTTAACTTAAAAGACTGGATAGTCCAACTAACTTGAAAATGTGACTAATAAATAAATTTGAACTGTCTATACAGTACTTAAGTCTCATGTTATAATGAAATGAGAAAGAAAATGCAGCCCCATTCAAATATGCACCGTAACTACTGTCTAGAAGGTTCAGATTCCTTTGCTTTTAGTAGAATACCTAGTCCAATAGATGAGAATCGTACTTAACGATTATACTTGCATGTAACCTACATTAAAAATAATATGCCAACATACATGATTAGAAAGAGACATGAAATTAAATTGTCCACAGGAGCGAGAAAGACGGCGGCAGCACACGACGTTCGTCCGTCAACTTGACGCGCGGAGGCGATGGGAGGAGCGAGAGAGACGGAAACACCAGAACTTGCTGGATAGACTGCTAGCGAAAGAGAAGAAGTTACAGCAGAGAAGGAAAGAGATGGAGCTGCTGTCTGAACTAAGGTATTTTAAAGAGTGAAATCTACATCGTGTTGTTATCGTAACAATCAGTTGTTGGAATCGATCGACGGAAGTCCATGATTCAGTAGTGATTCTATTCAATAATATTGTTTTAATTTCTCATACTCTGATATTACAAGACTGGAATTAGTTTACACTTGGGATAGCTGTGATTTCCTATACTTATAACAAAGTGTATATGAAATTACAGCTATTCCAAGTGTACACTAATTCCGGTCTTGTTATACTGGATCATTATTCATCTTAGTTGCTGCTCTAGAATAGAAAAGTATTAAAAAAGTAAATGATTAGCATAATTTTGTTCAATATAAGGTGCAGCGGGGCAATCTAGACTGGGGGAATTAAAAATAACCGAAAATATCTTAGGTGTTTTACATTATTTACTAGAGCGCCATCTATGCCCGGATAGCGGAAAAGCGCTTTCACAATTTCACCAAGATGGCGCTCTAGTAAATTATAACACATTGTAACATTGATGTCAAAGGCTTATTATAGGGTTGAGGACTATCTAACAGACAGAATTGCATGGCCCAAACCAAATACCTAAATAGCGCAGAGTCATGTAACTCATGTATAATATTTTCATTGTATCTAGTTGACACAGTTCTTGCAGGAAAGCATATCAAACGATTCGACATGTTTTCTTGTGTAACTACACATTGTAAATATCTATTGTTATTTTTCCCTTGTTTTTCATTCAATTTTCTTTTGTTGTTTACCACTCAGATTTACTTAAGTAGGTTAAATAGTATCATTGTAATAAACATATTTTTGGAGAAAATGACTGACTGTCGAGTTTCTTTCGACGTTTCTTCTCGGCAGTGGTGTCATGAGAAACGCTAGTAGTTTTTGACTTGTAAAAGTGCCTTTGCGGTCTACTTGCAGAATAAAGTTCATTTATTTCATTCATTTGTGTAAAATACGGAAAATATTTCGATTACTTTAAATTTCCCGCAGTCCAGATTGCCTCGCCGTACCTTGACCCTTTTAGAACCACTTTTTCCATACACAAACACTATTAAGAGCGCTTTAATAAAATGTAACAGGTCCACTAGCGCCACTCGTAAATAACTGTAATTATTTAAATTTAACGATATATAACTAAAAAAGGGGGCCGCTACGTACTGTAGTTTGTATTTAAGTACTTTTTGAATCCATCAAACTAGTTTTTACGTTGCTAGATTCGTCTCTCTATGAGCTCAAAATTAAAACGGCCGTTTTAACTTTGGACGCATAGATTGACGAATCCAGCAACATAAAAACTAGTTTGATGGATTCAAAAAGTACTTAAATACAAAATACAGTACGTAGCGGCCCCCTATTTTAGTTATATATCGTTGAATTTAAATAATTACAATTATTTACGAGTGGCGCTAGTGGACCTGTTACATTTTATTAAAGCACTCTTAACGTCAGTCAACATCCCGCCAAAATGGTCACCACACTAACGATTTTAAAATGGATTAGGTAGGAATTTCCTGATTCTATTTTTTTTTGCATGTCTGGCATTGTTTTAATTTTCTCGTATTCGGAATGAAAAGCAGTGTTTAACACTAGTGAAACCAACCATTTCAGCCTCGAACTAAGTATCTCGTTTGGATGGTGGATTTGGCGTAAATATGTGTGATTTGTGAATTGAGCTTACTATGAGGCTACCTACAATACAATACAAATACTCTTTATTGCACACCTCACATAAAATAGCACATAAAAAACAAATATACAGAGAGACAGAGGCAGAACAACAGGCGGTCTTATCGCTAAAGAGCGATCTCCTCCAGACAACGTTTGGGTAGTGGAGAAATGAAATATAAAGCTGAAAAGTAGGTGGTGCATAAACTATGACAATGAGAAAAAAAGAAAAAAAAAGATTCCAAAACAACTATTCAATATAAATACACATACTTAAATAATGCCTACCTACTTAGATTATCCCCTATTTATTGCTGCAGACGGCCGCAAGAAGACTCGACACTCTCCGATCAGAAGCCACTGCCTACCCTCAACAGAGTCCCAGGCTTGAAGCTACCGGGACAGGCGATGGCGGACTTACTGCAGGCGTTCGAGTTTATACATAACTTCGGACAGACGCTAGGATTCGGTAAGTAAATAAACCAGTACCTGTAGTATAAGTTTTTTCGAAACAAAACACAAACGAACGCGTTTCATTTTAGGCTAGGTTGCATCAACATACGATCACAGGCCGGTCATCGTCAAATATGGCGCCGGCAGCTGCATCCCATAGAAACTTGTCAAACTTTCCATACGATCAGATTTTAACGAACACCGCTAAGCACCCTAAGGGTGGGTTGCACCAAACCGTCTGTAATCGTAAGCGGTGTTCGTTAAAATCTGATTGTATGTAAAGTTTGACAAGTTTCAATGGGATAAACTGGTTAATCGATCATGCGTTCTACAACTTAAATGACTTATAACGCTAATTAAATAAATAAATAAAATAAATAAATATTAGAGGACAATCTTACACAAATCGAACTAGCCCCACAGTAAGCTCAAGAAGGCTTGTGTTATGAGTACTAGATGACGCTATATTTAATAGATATAAATACTTAAATACATAGAAAACATCCAAGCCTCAGAAACAAATATTCATGCTCATCCCACAAATATTTGCCCTGACCGGGATTCGAACCCAGGACCGTCAGCTTCACAGGCAGGTGCACTGCCCACTAGGCTAATTAATTAAATAAATTATATTTGACATGTATAAATTAATTAATAATGGCTATTCACTGACATTTATAATAATGAACAACAATTTGTTCACACTGTATCTAATAATGATTGTACTAAGATAATGTAACTTTATATATATTGTGCAAAATTGTAATGTGACATGTAATATTTAACAATATTATCAATAAAGAGTATGAGTATGAGTATGATGACAGCTGCCGGCGCCATATTTGATGATGACCGGCCTGTGATCGTATGTTGCAACCGACCTTTAGTCTATGGATCGCAGTTTAAGAAACCCTGCCATAGATAATATAAACAAGATGCATTTTTTTACAGATGTAGATTCAATTCCGTCACTGAACACTCTGCAAGCGGCGTTGCTACCAAACTGCAGTCCTGAAGTCGAGTTAGAGCTGATGCAAGTCCTGACACACCTCCTCGTGTGCGCCATTGGTGAGTGCTAACAGTTTATGTTATTAAATGAAATAAATGAACTTTATTCTGCAAGTAGGCCGCAATGGCACTTTTACAAGTCAAAAACTACTAGCGTTTTACAAAAACAACTATGAAGGTCTATTCAAATATTGCAGAGTATTGCCAGTCCATTATAAAATTGATCTAGCTATTGTTATTCAATATAGTGCTAAGATACCTGAATTAAAAATTAGACATAGAGCAGAAAACATGCGACAGTTAAAACACCTTTCTCCGTTTGTCTTACCCGCTACTAATAACTGTTATGGAAGGAGAATATGGAATTATGTCCTGGCATGTGCTTTGAATAGACTTTCATATGAACAAATATGTAACAAGTCAAGTAAACATGTAGTTAAAAATTATAAGGATATGTTGATAAGTAGATTACACTAACACATTCCTCAATTTTTTATAATTTTTCATATTTAGTGTATTAAATTGTAATAATAATAATTAACCGTTAGGTAATTAAAAAAAAATCTTTAAAAAATAAGATTGCATGCCTAACCCTGTCAAATGTAATTTATATGTTTTTTCAGAAATAAACAGTCTTTAATTTTTTTTTTAAAGAGTGGTCTCTTTGCCGAGAAGAAACCCCGAAAGAAACTCGAGAGAAAGAAAAGAGTCAGTCTTTCTCCAAAAATATGCTTATTATAATGATACTACTTAACCTACCTAAGTAAATCTGAGTGCTAAACAACAAAAATGAAATAAATAAAAAATCATTTTAAGAGAGGAACATTATTAACAATATACAGGGTGTCCAGTAAATAATGACAAGCTTCTAACCACCGATAGAGCACCTGAGGCTGGTCTTGAAAAAGGACTTTTAGGTTTATTAAAAGTCCCTTGGTTTTCGAGATAATCGAACTTTTCCATTTTCTTAATAAAATGTTCCATCTACAATATTCAAGATAATTTCCCTCCATGTGGCATAGCCGTGGGATAATGAACTGAAGTGCGCACTCATACGCAATTACAAACGTTATTGGAACAAGAATAATTAAAATAGAAAAAAGAAAAAACAAGCAGTCTAAACCCACTTTGAACTAATGTTTAACTTGAATAAATTAAATTGTAAGTGACGATTATTAAATGAATGACAATATGGCGTATGCTACAAAGCACTCGGCGAAAATACGCCGCCTCCATACCTCGCCTCACAGAAGGAATCTTGCAATTAAATATATCTATATCTAACTCCTTGGATATGATTTAGACCATGACTAGCGCGTCTCAAAAATCAGTTTTTTCTATAGTTTGATGAAGTATTTTTAAGTGATAAATATAGGCGGAAAATGTCTTTTGGAACGTACGGGGTATTACAAGCGTTGCTTAGTCGAGGCGTTGGACTTGGTCGATTTGTGTAAGTTTGTCCACAAATATTTATTTTATTTTATTGATCGTTTCTCCTACGAAACCCACGGGAAGATATGGGGTGGCGCAAAATGGGATGGGGTGGTGGGGTGGGATGGTGGTGGGTGGTGGGGTGGGGAGGCGAATAAGGGAAAATCGGAGGGTGGGCAGCAGCATCCTTCGATCATTACCACCATCAAACTGCGGTCGCCAACCCGCTTGCCAAGCGTGGCGAATATGGCAAATCCCCCCAAGGGAAAAATAAATTGGGGGAGGCCTATGTTCAGCAGTGGACGTCTTTCGGCTGAAATGATGATGATGATAATGATGATCGTTTCTCGTTTCGCAGAGGATCCAGGCATCCCTCACCCGGGCCGGCACACGACGTTACTCGGCCACGCACTGCGCATGGGCGACATAACGGAGCATAACCTCAGCGAGGTGTTGCGCATATACCTGTACGCCAACGCTACTGGGGAGGTCAAGGCTTTGACTGGTGAGTACAGACAGACAGATATACAAGACGGACAGACTGCTATCAGTCTGTTCGTCTTGTATATCACAAGTTGGGTGCGGAATGTCTATTTTCACACCTGCTATTCAGAAAAGAGTTAATGTTGCCCTCGAATGAGGGATCAAAGATGTACTTTTCTTCCCTCATTCGAGGGCAACAATAACTCTTTTCCTCATCGAAGGTGTGAAAAGCAGTATGTGACACTGTAGTAAAATCGTTTGTAAGAAAATTCATGTTTTCAGCAGCGGGCCTCATAGGCGGTGTGAAAAGCAGTATGTGTCACACGGTAGCAAAATTATTTCCGTCTTGGGCGTAAAAACGTGAATCCCTCGCTACGCTCAAGATTCTACAATAGAATCCCTCGCTACGCTCAGGATTCTATTGTAGAATCTTTCACTTCACTCAGGATTCAATATACCGCCTTCGCCGTAAATATATCATTTTGCTCCCTTGAGACACAATCTACTATTATTTGTCTATCTCTCTATACAGACGCTATAGAAATATACAGGGCGTCCCACGGCTATGTGATAGTGCGAATGAGGACACGCGTGTTGAGTGCTAGTTGTAAACGTGTACTGACGCGTACTTTAATAGTTTACGCGATCGAAGGTAATTTCGCTGAGATGGCAATGTGCGGTATGTGGACCGTACAGTATTTAATAGATGTTTTGATTGGTTAAATTAAAATGTTTTGTATATCATATAGATGTATTCATATTTTCCCTATGGGCTAAATGTACTACTTTAGACCCGCTTGACAAGTCTAATATGACACACTTTTCAAGCATGAGAAGTGAAAAATACGAAGCAGTTCAACTATGCGATTTACTATAGTGCCCGCAAACCAAATTGACGACCGATGTCATAAGAAATGTGAGACACACTTCGTAATACCATTCAAGTATGCAAGAGATAGCGATATCAATTCGGTCGACAGTTTGGCTTGCGGACACTATAAGCACCGTTCTCACCTGTCACCTCACAGCTCACCTATTTTTACATGGAAACTGTCAAATGTCATTCGTCAGTTTTTGACAGTTTCCATATAGGTACAGTTTCCAATTACTAGTGAGGACGAGTCAGTTTGTGCAAGATATAAGCAGAGGTAGAAAACAGACGGCCTTATCTCTAAAGAGCGATTTCTTACAGACAAACAACCTTTGGGTAGCGTGGAAAAATAAATAGATATAACCAGTAATTGTTGCAAAATATATATATATATATATAATGGGAATAAAATTAAAAGAAAATAAAACACAAGCAAATTGTGTACTGTAAAATGTGTAATTGGGCCATTCTACTTTTTCATGTACATAATTTTCAGACCCTGGTTTGGCCGAATTAAATAAAAAACATACACCTACACATAATTCATCACATCACACACACACTTTCTATAAACTGTAAATAAAAAATATTTAATTCCTGAACGTATCCTTCCCAAACGCATCCTTTCCTTTTTACCTCAAATTGGCAATAATACTTCCGGTGCCGACCAACCTGTGACGTCACGTCCAGTCGCCATATTGAAGCAAAAAACTCAAACATCGCGCGCGCGCATCTCTACCGCAAAAAATATAAAAACCTCAAATAAACCTTCTCAAACTCATACAAATCAACTAAAACCAAAAAACCCGCAAGTGAATCAATCAAAAACAATAATAAGTGATCAGGATCGCCGAAGAAACTGCACCAGGTACCTTGATACAGCACCGTCATCATCCACGAGGTAATCCCTTTTTATCCTCACTTAAATTCCCTCATCCGCTTCATTGGTCCTTCTCCCCGTGATAGTTTACAGTCACACTTTAAAATCTTACTGTATTTATTTAATTCAAGCACACATTACAATTTACACGATTCGCACATTTCATACCCGTTTCGCCATTTTTCACGTGTTTTGTAACTTCTCACCCTTGTTTCTTGTTTGATGTGTACAAGTGTTATTAAAAATGACCACAAATATAGATTTGAAACTTTTAGATGGCAAAAGGAAAAGTTTTTTCGCCATATTACAAAATGTGTACGATTTGAGCCGAAATGTAACAACCGCGGAAGAACAGAAGAAATTCCTCATTAGAACAAAAACTCTCGATAGATTACGAACAGAATTTACAGATGTAGTAAACGAAATGAATCGCCTAACGATGACCCTCAATCCGGAGCTCGAGGTCGACTTCAAGGCCGTCGAAGCCTTCGACGAAATTTACTGTCATATTCGATCGACTGAAGATTCGCTCATTAATTCAGTTAAAATAGAATCAGCGCCCTTACCCGCAATACCAGTACCTATCAGCAGGCCTATGCCTAAGTTGCCGGCTTTAGAGTTAATCTCATTCAATGGCGATCCAGCACGATGGCCGCTATTTTACCAAAACTTTAAAGAAATGATTCACGAGAATGAACACCTCTCAGACGCCGAACGCGTTCAATAGTCAATACCTAGTCTCGAAACTGTCCGGGCCGGTCTCCTCTGTCATCGCGGGAGTGCTCCCTGTTGCCTCCAATTATAACATCATTTGGAATTTACTCGTTGAGAAATACCAAGATGAACGTACTTTAGGTACTCAGTATTTAGATAAGATGTTCAAATTCAAGCCCTTAACTACGGCTTCACCGCATAACCTTGACTCGTTTGTTGAACAATATTGCGCGTCAGTAGCAGCCTTGAAATCACTAAATCTTCAGGATTTAGCAGATTTCATGATTACGCATATAGCTCTCAATAAACTCGATAAAGACACTGTTCAATTGTTTGAACAAAGTTGCCGCTCGGAGAAAATACCTACATTCGCTTCGCTCGAGAAATTTGTCAAAGGACAAAGCAAAGTATTGTCGCGTACTGAACTAAGTATTAAACCGCAATCGAATACTTTCCGCGCACCCGCTAAACAAAGTTACAGTTACTCGCAAAATAACGCTTATAGAAACAAACCTCTTCAATCATACGTATTGAATAACTCGCAAACCGCACCGCCGTCTTTGGTGAATACCGCTTCGCCGCTTTCGATACCTAAAGTTGTGCCGCCGCACCCGCACGTTTTACCTACCGCTCCCGCAAACTCCGCAAACATGCATACTTGCATAGTTTGCAATAATGAAAAACATCCTTTGTATTTTTGCAAGAAATTTAACGACCTTGACGCAACCTCTAGGTACTCGATTGTGACCAAAAATTCATTTTGTAAAAATTGTCTCGGATTTCATCACGTAAATTCTTGTAAGTCGAATAGAACTTGCGCCAAGTGCAGTCGTAGACATCACAGTCTTTTGCACATCGACAACATGTACCAACCAAACAAAATGCAACACTTTGATACGCCGCCGCGAGCTAATATTTTGACGTTTCATGAGCCGCAAACTCTAATCGCGAGCGAGAAAGATATACACTCCTCGGCTTCCTCGAATCCCGCATCGCTCACCGGCGCTGTCACTGCGCAAAACTCACGAGTCGATGTTTCCGGACAAACAACAACAAATGCGCCGCGTGACAAACAAACTAGTGCAAGTGAAAATATTCATTGTTTTGTAACCTCCGACGTGAATTCGTGCACGTTTTATAACGACGTGGTTCCTACCGCTTGTGTAAACGTGTTAAATAGTGTGAGTCCCGGTAACATGAGAATCTTATTGGACACTGGATCGACTGCGAATTTCATAACGGAATCCTGTTGTCAGAAACTTAAATTAAACATAACCTATCAAAGTTCCTCTGTGCATGGAATAGGTATGACAGTGAAACCAGTGATAGGATACACGACAATAGTGTTTAGTTCAAGAATGGATCCCCGCTGCCAGTATTCTATAAAAGCCGCCGTCGTCGAACAAATCACAGGTAACTTACCTACCACGCGACTGAATACAAACATTTTAGAATATTTTAAAAACACGACACTGGCTGATGAGCTGTTTTACATGCCATCAGAAATAGACTGCGTTGTTGGGTCGGGATTATTCCCGCATTTATTGCGGTCAGGCAAAATCACTCACCCAGACACCCGCGCTGTTGCTTTGGAAACTACTTTAGGTTATGTAGTTATGGGTGAAGCTGAAAGCAATACTTACGATTCAACGAATCATTCCTTTCACGCTTTCATTGAAGACAATAACAAATTAGATAATTTGGTACAACGATTTTGGACCTTAGAATCATTACCCGCACGCAAAATATTGAGCCCCGATGAACAACAATGTGAACGAATGTTTAATGAAACTGTGTCCCGCGAATCTGATGGTCGATATGTTGTCTCATTACCTTTCTCTGATGACCCCCAAAAGTTGGGTGATTCTTACAAAAACGCTACCCGCCGCCTTTTATCGCTTGAACGCAAGTTAGATTCAGATAAGGAATTGCGCTCAGGTTATAACGCGACTGTGCAAGATTACATAGACAAAGGGTTTTTAGCTAAAGTGGTTGAACCTTCAACTGCACCTCTCGCTTATCATATACCTCACAGAGCTGTGTATCGACCTGATAAAGATACCTCAAAAACTAGAATTGTTCTGGACGCTAGTTCGAAGACATCATCTGGCAAAAGTCTGAATGATATTTTACACTGCGGTGAAAACTTGCAAACTAACATATTTGATTTGTTAATCAATCTTCGATTATTCGCTGTTGCTGTGTCTGCAGATTTAGAAAAAATGTACTTTCAACTCAAATTGATAACAGATCATAAAGCCTTTCAAAGGATATTATTCAGATTTGACCCAGAAACTGAACCCATTCAAATATATGAGTTCCAAAGGCTTGCTTTTGGACTTAAATGTTCGCCTTATCTCGCCATGAGAGTGGTGCGCCAGCTTGCTCAAGATGAAGGACACAAGTACCCGAAAGCCTCTCAAGTAGCTCCGCTTTATTCCTATATGGATGACTTTATTCATTCTGTTGCTTCAGACAGCGAAGCACTTGAATTGTATAATGAATTGGTCAATATGTTTGCCAGCGGTGGTTTTAAGTTGACCAAATGGACCTCAAATTCACCCCAATTTCTACAGAATATACCTGTGGAGTATCGGGCTTCAAAAAGTTTAAATTTTGACTCAGAGTCTGAAACCAAATTAGTTGGTCTCCGATGGGATCCAGTCAAAGATTATTTTACCTTTAAAATAAACTGTACAAATAATGATAATCATACCAAACGATCAATTCTTGCTCAAACCGCTGCTCTATATGACCCACTAGGCTTACTTGCTCCGCTCACTGCTTACATGAAACTTCTGGTACAAGAGTGCTGGAAGCGACTTCTTTCCTGGGATGAAGATGTCCCTAGTGACATTTGTAAAGTGTGGTCACAGATTCAAAGCGAACTGTCCAATCTCTCCCAAATTAAAATACCTCGTCATGTAGGAATAGATGAAAATTCCTATATTAGTCTTTTGGGATTTGCAGACGCAAGTGAGAAGTGCTATGGAGCTGTCATTTATTTGCGGATTGGCTCTTTGACCTCACAAGCTTCGCGTGTGGCATTGCTGTGTGCTCGCTCACGCCTTGCTCCTCTAAAAAAGATAACTTTGGCTCGACTTGAACTCTGTGCAGCTCATCTTCTCGCTCAACTAGTACAGACCGCTCTAAGAATTATGAATACCAGATGTCAAGTGAAAACTACTCTTGCTTTCTCTGATTCGACCATTACACTTGCATGGATTCATTCCTCACCTCACAGGTGGCAAACTTTTATTGCCAACAGGACTTCTGCAATACATGACATTCTAGCCCCGCAGTACTGGTATCACATTCCTGGTCATGAAAATCCAAGTGACATTGTTTCACGACCTGTCACACCAAATAAATTAATTGACAATAAATCATGGTTTGAGGGCCCTGAATGGATTGCCCTACCTTGTGATCAATGGCCAATTAGCTATTTTAATAAATTGAATATTCCCGCTGTTATTCCTGAGTCAAAGTCTATCTCTCTTGTTCAGAAACTAGACTCACAAATTGAACCTCACCCGCTGTTAGCACTCATTGAACGTATGTCAATCTGGACTAAATTGATAAATGCAGTCACTTATGTTTTAAGATTTGCTAAGATATTAAAAAGTAGTGGTCTTATAAATATATCAGATATGAATGTCGCAGAATCTTGCCTTATAAAAGTAGTTCAGTCTAAACACTTCGCTTCTGACATTGATGCGATTAAAAATAATAAACTTGTTCGCGCCCCTCTTAGAAAATTAAACGCTTTCATTGATGATAAAGGCATCTTACGTGTTGGAGGACGTTTAAATAATGCTCCTATGACATATGAACAAAAGCATCCGATACTTGTTCCCGCAAAAAGTAGAATAGCAACTTTACTTATTGAACATTATCACCGAAAGAACTTTCACACGGGACCTGGGTTAGTTCTTGGCTTGCTCAGGCATGAATATTGGGTGCTACCCGCTCGAAGTTTAGTTCGCAAGGTTATCCACGCCTGTAATAAATGTTTTAAACATAAACCTAAAGAATTGTATCCCTTTATGGGAAATTTACCTGAATTTCGTGTTACTCAACAGAAATGCTTCTCAAAGTGTGGAGTGGACTATATGGGTCCTCTCTATATAACAATGAGCAAGAAAAGAGGAATAAGAAGCCAAAAGGCTTATGTGTGTTTATTTGTGGACTTAGTGTCCAAAGCAATTCATTTGGAATTGGTCTCTGATTTGTCAACAGAAATGTATATTGCTGCATTCAAACGCTTCATCTCACGCCGCGGGCCTGTATCACTTATTATGAGTGATGGAGGCAAGAATTTCATTGGTGCTCGTAACCAATTTGATGATATCTATTCTGTAGTTTGTTCTGAGGAATATAATAAAGCAATTATCCAGGAATTAACTCCACAGAAAATAGAGTTCAAAATTCAACCACCATATGCTCCTCACATGAGTGGGATATGGGAAAGCAATGTAAAATGTGTTAAAGTTCATCTTCACAAAGCAATTGGCTCGCAAATCTTAACATATGAAGAAATGAATACAGTACTTGTTCAAATAGAAGCACTCATGAACTCCAGACCTCTATGCGTTCTCAGTAGTGATCCTTCAGAACCTTTGGCTCTCACTCCGTCACATTTTCTTAATTTAACTCCTTTAAAATATATTCCAGCAGTAAATTTAGATGATATTCCTGTAACTCGTTTACAAAGATATAAATTGATTGACAAAATGGTCCAATCTTACTGGAAAAGATGGCACATTGAATATCTTACCTCATTACAGAGTCGCGAAAAATGGAACACTGCTTCTAACCCTGTTAAAAAGGGACAAATAGTGATATTAAAGGAAGAAAGACTTCCTCTCTTATGTTGGCCCCTTGCTATGGTAGAGGAAACTTACCCTGGTAATGATGGCATTACTCGGGTTGTAAAGGTTAAAACTAAAACCGGTACTTACATTCGTCCTGTGGTCAGAGTGTGTCCTCTACCCACTCAATAATATATTTGTTGCTTTATTTTAAGTAATTTTAGTATTAAGTATTAAATTTCGCACTCTATAAACTTGTAAAAAAAAAAAAAAAAACGCTGTATATGTAAATTGTATTCTAACTTTGTTCTCTCAATTTTTAATTTTTATGTTGGAGTACACTCCAAGGCGGGGGAGTATGGTTTGGCCGAATTAAATAAAAAACATACACCTACACATAATTCATCACATCACACACACACTTTCTATAAACTGTAAATAAAAAATATTTAATTCCTGAACGTATCCTTCCCAAACGCATCCTTTCCTTTTTACCTCAAATTGGCAATAATACTTCCGGTGCCGACCAACCTGTGACGTCACGTCCAGTCGCCATATTGAAGCAAAAAACTCAAACATCGCGCGCGCGCATCTCTACCGCAAAAAATATAAAAACCTCAAATAAACCTTCTCAAACTCATACAAATCAACTAAAACCAAAAAACCCGCAAGTGAATCAATCAAAAACAATAATAAGTGATCAGGATCGCCGAAGAAACTGCACCAGGTACCTTGATACAGCACCGTCATCATCCACGAGGTAATCCCTTTTTATCCTCACTTAAATTCCCTCATCCGCTTCAGACCCTTTTTTTAATGCAGATTTTGGAATACTTGACCCTCACTTCATATTTTTGTATTGTTATTTAGAAAGAGGTTTAATTGCAGTATCACTTTCGATAGTTTGTCGTAATTAACGAACCGCAGCCAATATCCATAAATCGAGTAACTCAATGGTCCTTGGATGTCTCACCATTTGTATGTCAAAATGGTTTTTACCACTGTGTTACCCACGTTTTACAGCAATATGTTAATATTTAAGTACTTTTATCTACAAAGTCTTTTTATTAGATTCAGGTACCGACTATTTAGAAATCCTATTTTTGTACACTAATTCATAGATTTTTTTATAACAGAAAATTGGTCATGAAAAAGTAGAATGACCCAATTATATTCTAAGACCAACCATTCAATGTAGCATTCGATATCTAATAATCCCAAACTTCCAGGCCTGTCTGCTGAGCGGGAGCGAGAGCGCCGTGTGGCCGACCACCACCAAACTGACGCGGAAATACAACAGACAGTCGCCACCACGAAGAACGGGGCCTACTACGAGCACTTACACAATAACAATACTTATAAGCTGTCAGGTGAGTTTGTAAGATAAGATAAGATATCCTACTTTGCTATTAATTACAAGGTATATATTTATACTTAATAAGAGAACAACGGTTGAAACTCACTTGGCCTCCAATTGTAGTCCGAAACATGTCGCAAATAGTGACTTTCCAAGTGAGTTTCAACCGTTGTTCTCTTATTAAGTGTAAATATGTCTCACGTTAGTGTAATGTATATATTTATAGTATATCTATACTAGCGACCCGCCCCGGCTTCGCACGGGTGCAATGCTGATGCATGTATTATACATATAAATCTTCCCCTTGAGTCACTCTATCTATAAAAAAACCGCATCAAAATCCGTTGCCTAATTTTAAAGATTTAAGCATACATATAGACAATTTGAACTCATAGCTCCTACGCTGACGCACACATAGACAATGAGCATGTACATTTCCAGAGGCCCTCCGCGATAAGCCGTTCCTAGCCCTAAACGCGACGACGAAGTCCGCCATCTTGGCGTTCCTGTGCAACGAACTGCTGCAGAACAAGGCAGTGCTGAGGCAGTTAGATGGAGCCCTGGAGCACCTCAACCAACTCAAGAAGGAGCGATACCTTATGGACATGAAGATAAGAAAGTGAGTGCACATATCTCGTTCTTAAAATAGCCAGTAATAATAATAATAAACCGGTGTAGTTTCCCTTCTTTTCGCAATAGCCCTTGCACGTAGCGGGTGCTGTCTCTGGCTGTATCTCCTCAATAGTGCATGGCAGAGATAGTATCCGCTAGGTGTACACATCCTAATACATTATCGTATCTCAAAGGGGCCTCTTTGTGTTGGATCTGTATCCCCATGAACGCCTTCCAAAAGGACCGGACATTGTGCCGTGATATCCCAAAGGAGAGATACAAATAATAATAATAATTGGCACACGAGGTGACCGCCATGTGGGATGTTGATTCAACGATCATTGTCCCGATAGCCGTCTCTGCGAACGGTCTAATAGCGAAGAGTCTCGACCAACACCTCAAGAGACTCGCTAGATGGCTGGGTCAAGGGTCAGATACAGAAGGCGGTACTCATGGACACGGCGCGGATAGTCAGGAGGTTCCTCTCTCTGTCGCCCGACACCACCGGTAGCTTAGGCCCCGCCTCGTTGCCGGCGGCACACTAGGTTAGGTTTTTATAATGATTTTATGTTTTGTAAGTGTATTTTTATATTTTACTTTTTATAAAGATATTGTAAAAACCTAGCCTAAGGCGAAAAGTAAATAAAGAGAATAATAATAATATTTGTGGACAATCTTACACAAATCAACCTGGTCCCAAACTAAGCAAAGCTTGTACTATAGGTACTAAGTGACGATATACATAGATAAATAGATACTTTAAATACATAGAAAACATCCAAGACCCAGGAACAAATATTCGTGTTCATCACACAAATAAATGCCCTGACCGGGTTTCGAACCCGGGACCTCCAGCTTCGAAGGCAGGGTCACTACCACCTAGGCTAAAGCGGTCAGGAGCGTTAGGAGCGCTGATGTATGACACACGTCAGGAGCGCTGATGTTTGTCACACGTCAGGAGCGCTGATGTTTGACACACGTCAGGAACGCTGATGTTTGACACACGTCAGGAGCGCTGATGTTTGACACACGTCAGGAACGCTGATGTTTGACACACGTCAGGAGCGCTGATGTTTGACACACGTCAGGAGCGCTGATGTATGACACGTCAGGAGCGCTGATGTTTGACACACGTCAGGAGCGCTGATGTTTGACACGTCAGGAGCACTGATGTATGACACACGTCAGGATCGCTGATGTTTGACACACGTCAGAATCGCTGATGTTTGACACACGTCAGGAGCGCTGATGTATGACACGTCAGGAGCGCTGATGTATGACACGTCAGGATCGCTGATGTTTGACACACGTCAGGAGCGCTGATGTTTGACACACGTCAGAATCGCTAATGTTTGACACACGTCAGGAGCGCTGATGTATGACACGTCAGGAGCGCTGATGTATGACACGTCAGGATCGCTGATGTTTGACACACGTCAGGAGCGCTGATGTTTGACACACGTCAGGAGCGTTGATGTTTGACGCACGTCATGAGCGCTGAGCTATTTTTTGCGTCGGAATTTTCTTTATTTTTCTATTTTTTTTTTTTACAGAGTGCGAGTCCTCCATCAGCGTAAACTTCGCGCAGAACAATCTGAGAAACAGCAGCTAATGGCATTAGAAAGAATGCAGCGGTTAGTGGAAGAGAGCACCGCCAGCCTTAACCGCGCCTCGCCACAGTCACATGAGGACGGTAATGTTGAAATACTTTTTTATTTTGGGTTCCGTAGTCAAAATGATGAAAACAGAACCCTTTGGGTCATTGTCAGTTGTAAAAATAAAAGTTGTCCACCCGGTGGTCAACAGTTAACGGCTTATGTACATGTAAGTTATGTTTTTATTACATGGATTTATAGTTTTTTTTTTATAAAAAATGGGATTGCTCTCGGTCAGCATCTAGCCAGGAGGCAAAGATGAGGCCGGCGGTGAAACGAGCTCACCCACAAGATGCCTATTCAGTCGTGCCTTAAAAAGGTCTAGGTTATATGAACTCGTATAGTTACGGAACGTTAGTAGGGCTCCGACAAGGTGGAGTGATGACCTGGTGAAGGTCGCGGGAATCCGGTGGGAACAAACGGCACAGGACCGGTCTAAATGGCGAGCCTTGGGGGAGGCCTATGTTCAGCAGTGGACGTCTTTCGGCTGAAATGATGATGATGATGATGATAGTTACGGAAACACCGTTTATGCGGGATACTAGACCAATCCAAAATTAAGCCTTTTGGCCCTTAACTTTTGATATGTCCACCGAAAAGACGCGAACCTAAATCTGACAATGACCCCCTTATAGTTTCGTTGTCTGTCTATCCGTCCGTATGCCTATAAACACTATAATTATGAAATATAAGCACTTACTCGGCGACTATAAGCACCAGAATTATGAAATTAGGTAGGAAGGTGTATTCTATGAACCGCTTCATAAAAGTGACGTGAAATTACGATTAAATGTTAATTTAGGGGGGGGCACTCCATACATGTAACTGGGGGATGCAAAAGAAATCCAACGCACGTAGTTGTGTGGGGTATCCATGGATAGGCCTAAAATGATATAATGAACGAATAAAAAATAAATATGGAGGTTTCTAAAAGAAATTCCATTTAAGTCAACCGTTGGTGAGATATTGTCTGTCACAGTCTTAGAAAGTGTGTTTGCCCCCCCTCTAATGTCCAAACTATGAAGTTAAAAATTCTGAAAAAAATTGAGGTGGTGTACATTAATAAAAACTGATCGATTTTTGGTTTCAACAAGATAGGTTTTACGGTTTTTAAGTTTTCGCTGAAAAACTTACTCTTGCTCTTGCCGAAACATAAGGTCGTAAGTGCCGTGAGTTCCCTATGAAGATACGACCTTTTTAGAGTCAATGTATTCGATAATGGTTTAAATATGGACTAGTAGGTGTTGGTAAGGAACCGTTCATCGTGCTTGATCCGACATGCACTTGGCCGGTTTTATATTTATTCATGAGCAGTGACAACTTTAGTTCGATCAATCGAACTAGCAAAAAAAAAAAATCGTGGTCCTATCGGTCGGACCACGTGGTCTAAGGGAATTTTCTTAAAGGTTGAAATTCTATTAGAATTTGTACAAGTACGCAGAGACTAAAGTCTAAACAACATGGATGTAGTACAAGTCATTTAAAGTGCATGTAGTTAGTACTCGTGAAACTTAGAAAGTCTGTTTAAAACTACGTAAAATGAGTGCGTGTGAGCGTATACACATATATACGCCGATGAATGCATATGCCGCAGAGCCAGGAGGCTTATTGGCGACGGTCAGGTAGTAGGAAACAAGCTACAGAGCCTAGCACATAGACGCAAAGTAGCATGTCTGTGCGTCTTCTACAAATTGTACTTCGGAGAGTGTGCTCAGGAGCTCCATGAGCTCATACCGCCTTCCCCCTTCTTCCATCGGACATCCAGACGTACGGCTGGATACCATCCTTACTTGGTCGAAATTCCTCTTATTCGAACCAAGCGCTTTGCATCATCTTTTATAATGCGCACTTCTAAGGTTTGGAATTCTCTGCCGGCGTTTGTGTTTCCGAGCTCATATAACCTAGACCTTTTTAAGGCACGAGTGAATAGGCACCTTCTGAGTGAGCTCGCTTCATCGTCGGCCTCATCTTTGCCCCCTGGCTAGATGCTGGCCAAGAGCGATCCCATTTTTAATAAAAAAAAAACATACATATATACATACATACATATATATGTATATGATCATACAACTAACTATTATAAGTGTGTCTACTGGTATGTACCTAACTATAGTAACTTTGGCAGGCGCGGATCCAGGATTTTGTTCAGGGGGGGGCACTTTCGAACTTTCCGAAAATAAAACTGACTTTTGATAACTGTTTTTATTGTCAGAACATATTTCCTACGTCAGGACATAGGCAATTGCCCTCCCCTGACACAGGCTTCAGGGGGGGGGGCAATTGCCCCTGTTGCCCCCCGCCTGTATCCGCGCCTGAACTTTGGTAACTGCGTATTGTGTAAACCTACCCATCATTCTATGTAAGGGAGCCCGTCTGTCAACAAACTGTCCTGCAGTTTGGCAGAAGAAAAAATTGTTAACAAAAAAAAATTAGGTTAGCTACATTTATTCACTTAAAAATATCTATTTACAGAACAAGCGACCCCCGAAAAAGACCGTAAAGACGATGACGCAGACAAAGAATCAACCCCAGACATCGCTCCCTCACCTTACAAGGAAGAAAGCGACAAGGAACTCTCGCCCCTAAAGGATGTGCCAAACGCAATGAAGAGCAAGGAATTAATGAATAACAATAAGGAGGAATGTTCTCCGCAGGACAGTAAAGTTGATAAGGACAGTGTCATGGGTGATTGTGACGCGATGTTGAGTGATTTAGAGAGTGAAGGGACACAGCCTGAAGAGGTAGGAATTTTAATCTTGTTTCTGATATTCTTAAAGTTGTTTCTTGGTTAACAAAATGACAATGCAATTGTGTAGATACGCACTATTTACTAGTGCTAGTTACACGGTATTGCACTATCACCGACGATAAACTGTAATATAATAATACAAAATATGAAACTAATTATAAACTTAAAATAAAACAACTTCATCTAACTAATTTTTTAAATTAAAATTAGACCCCCTCGGTATGGTGCCCATTACGCAGGCAGCATTCCCGCGTTGGATAGCGAAGGCAACTTCAATCAATAGTAGATTGTTAACCAAGTGTTGAAAGCCACCCATTTCAGACGAGATCAATACGAGGAAACTAAAAAAAATGCCAAAATATGCACAAAAAAAATCGGAATCAGCGAAAGAAGCATTTTGGCGGCACCTGTAGAGTTACGTTAACAGTGTTTGTGTATGCACCATTTTTTTAATTTTCTAAACAAGAATTAATAGTACTTATTTTTCTATTGGTTAGGTACTTTACTACTTACTGGCTTTGCCCAATATAACTATGATTCGCCGTACTTTTTTCTTTTTAATACTTTTCTGCTCTAGACCAGAAATGTACCACTTTCAACACGCCACTTAGTTGAACAACGACTCATTTTCAGAGCATGAGAAATGAAAATGTATATATCATTACATAGTATAAAACAAAGTCGCTTTCTCTGTCCCTATATCCCTATGTATGCTTAAATCTTTAAAACTACGCAACGGATTTTAATGCGGTTTTTTTAACACATAGAGTGATTGAAGAGGAAGGTTTATATGTATAATAACATCCATTAAATAGTGCACCCGTGCGAAGCCGGGGCGGGTAGCTAGTTGGACAACTAAATTGGAAAAGTGGAATACCACCCTGTTAAAAATGTTTTGTTTCTTTTTTATATGGTTCACTTAAATTAAATATTCTTTTGTCAGGACGAAGACAAGAACCTGTCATCAGAGGAGCTAGGGCGGAAACTAGAAAAGTTGCTTCGACAATCGGAGCAACAGTTGCAGCAACTAGCTGCCGGATCTCACGCGCTTCGGGCCACGTGCTACGGACAAGACAGGTACAATAAATACGAATACTGGAAGGGATCCCTTCCAGAGTTGCAGTATTAGTAGATTTAATAAAAAGAAAAAAAATATGCATATTTATTTCATGAAAAAGAAACTATCTACATATTAAATTTCGTTTATTGGCCAAATTTTTAAGTTCGCCTTTGTAAATAGATAATCTGTTTTTCCTGTAAATTTTACCTTTGTCTTGTTTACGATAAAGTGTTTACATATGATTTACATACATACGAATATTGACGATCGCTTTAGCCTAGTTGGTAGTGACCCTGTATACGAAGCTGGAGGCCTGTATATCTTTTTCACACAGATACTGGCGGCGCTACTGGTCCTTAGGCAAGTGTGGAGGCGTGTTCGTCGAAGCCATGGAGTCTGCGCAGCCTGAGATCATGGATTACCATTGTATGCTCGAAGAGAGAGCATTAAGACCCGCTGAACACAGGAAGAGAGGTACTAAAACTCATCATACCGTAGAAAGACAATGATATGATATGATATGATATATTTATCTCACAGTATACACTAGCCTATGATATGATATGATATGTTTTAGTTATCCCACAGTATACAAATATCACTTAAAATTAAACATAGTTGATTTTTAAAGAACTGAAATTGTGATCGTCAGTTGATAGAAGTCCTATAAACGAATACCCAAAAGGGACTGACTTATGATAAGCTGACTAAATTGAGATGTATCAGAAAACTGATACATCCACTAGCACAATTCTGTCATCTCGTAATTAGTCGTGCTGTATATACATTGGCGTCAAATTTAAATTAAGCCAATAGGCTTGAATATATTGATGACGTTTCGGTGACACAGGCCGGTGACAAATAATACACGATGAGGAACAGGAGATGACTCATTGTATCTCGTTCCCACGTATGTTATTGCCTATACTTACATCTCTTTCGCACGTCTGTCTATGTGTGTATTGCCGGCTCCACTATTATCCTTATTGATAATACTGGAGCCGGCAATACACAAATACAAAGATCCTGCTCGGTGCCTGAAATTTTCATTTTTTTTCCTTTTTTCCTTTATTTCTAAATTTGTAGTTTACGTTTAATACAAAATTAATTTTTAACGGTCAAGTTGCCCACTCACTTTACAAGACTAATTCTAAAAAATCAAATGGCAGTCGCTTCCGTAAAAACTGATGCCTACGCAAAATCTTGGGGTTAGGTAGCGGACCCCGGGCATCCTTCAGAATGCAACTGTACCGGGATAAGGCTAGGACGATGATGATGATGATGTGTGATAATTAATATGAAATTTTCCTGCCAGTAGTAAAAGATTGCAAGGAAACGAAAGACGGGCCAGATCTCGCGACCGAAGCTCTCAAGAAAGAAGAAGCTCTGAAGAGTGAACTAGAACTGAAGAACATCAAGTCTGAGCTGAATCTCAGCGATCACACGCAGATCATCAAATATGAGCCTAACGTGAAACATGGGGCCTGCAAAGTCGAGGGTAAGCGTTTAAAAAGGCAAATCATGTAGTGTTTTTTTTATATTCATATTTAGAATCTTGAGCATTGCTAGGAACTCAAAGGCAGATAGATATAGACCTTATACATCTCTAACAAATCTCGATTGTTATTAGTTTCTTAGTCTTATTTTTGACATGTAATACTACATTTAATTAATATTTTTATTTGATGTACCTAGATAGATTTTGACTTGTAAAGGTGCCCTTGAGGCCTATTTGCAGAATAAATGTTTTGATTTTGATTTTTAACGATCACCGCTTACCGAGTAACTACTAATGTCATACGTAATACTTCGTATTCCATAATTTCGTTTGACATAATCGTTATTTTCCATTCAAGTAATTTTCTCTGATACCGTAGCATTTTTTGTATAACTCAAATAATCTTTGCACAAAGCCCTGTAAGTTAGGTTTGGTTTGTTGAATATATCAGTCCTGAAAAGATAACAGTTTCTTAAAACAATTTATGGCTAATGATTTTATGGCAATCGTTACTTTTATGGCAAATAAAATTTTGGCAAACAATAAAGAACCCTACTAACTCTTAACTGCTTTCATTATTTCGCAGGTTCATCAATAAAGATGGAAGAGAAATACATACAACACAAACAAACGAACGAAGAGGAAATGTTGGATATAGAAGACTCTATTCCGACTGCGTTTTTGGTCCAGAAACCGACGCATACGCCAATGTTCGCCGCTCAACCTGAAGCTGTTGATAAACCACAGGTATAGATGACTCACTGTCTAAGAAACCCGGTTCATGTTAGTTCGATAGGGTTGTCAACGCGGCAACCGTTCTTCTATGCATTCTTTGACTTTGAGTGTGGCCGTAAATCATTTGCTCAAAGATTAGCTGCAAGAGATCCCTTAAAGGGTACTTTATCTTTTTTGTATGTTGTTCATTTTGTCGTGTTTTGTGTACAAACGCCAATACAGTTAACTGACCATTCGTGAGTCATATTACAATGCTCGTAGAGTGCATGGATGGTCAGATAATTGGCGATGGTACAACAAAGTAATACATACATATAGATGGCTCACTGTCTAACAAACCCAGATCATGCCGGTTCGCTAGGGTTGTCAACTCGATGGTTCTTCCATGCATTCTTTGATTTGAAACGTGCCACTTTTTTTGAAAAATCTATCATTTTAGTTAACAAGTCTCGGAAGAAATTGGCAATAAGTGAATGCGAACCTTTCTTTACAATAATTTGTATTTTTTGCATTTGGTAGTATTCTTAATCACACAAGCCACTGTTAAATCTCAAGGACTAGTACAAATATAATGACTCTGGCCCCTATTTCACCAAAGCTGACACTTGTCAAAAAACATTACAATTCTAGTTGATGAAACAGTTTTCACGTGAAATTTGACGACCGGTTTAGCCTAGTGGGTAGTGCACCTGCCTGTGAAGCTGACGGTCCTGGGTTCGAATCCCGGTCAGGGCAAATATTTGTGTGATGAGCATGAATATTTGTTTCTGAGTCTTGGATGTTTTCTATCTATTTAAGTATTTATATCTATTAAATATATCGTCATCTAGTACCCATAACACAAGCCTTCTTGAGCTTACTGTGGGGCTAGTTCGATTTGTGTAAGATTGTCCTCTAATATTTATTTATTTATTGTCGATTTGTCAGCCTATGTCAAATACATACATATGTGATAACCCATATTGAAAGGGACCTTATGGCGGCCGGCACTTACGCCTTTATTGCCGCTGTTCCAATACAATAGTGAATAGGTGTAACATAAGCGCCTGCCGCCATAAGGTCCCTTTCGATGTGGATTATCACATATGTCAACTTGGTGGAATAGGGGTCTGGTCGTGTCTTATAACTTATAATGCAAAAGAAACTTATTTTACAGGAAATCGTCAAAGTCGAGAACGTAGTCAAAAAGGAAATAGAGAAAGAGGAACAGGAGGAGCCAAAAGACCAACTAGTCAACAATTTAGAGGAGCTCCGCAAATTGGCGGAGGCGGTCTCCTCCCAACTCGACGCCGCCAAGAAAGCAGAAGAAATCAAAGAAGAAAAAAAAGAGATCAAAAGAGAGGAAGCTATGGAGCCAGAAGCGGCACACAGTTATCTCTACACTAAAATGTTGGAAGGGAAATGGTTCTCTATTCTCCGACACGAGAACTCATTTCTCGTGTCCGAAGAGAAAGATCAGAAACTGTATTGCGATAACGAACATACCTGCTCCGAAGTGATAATGTCACAAGGACACAAATGGGACGTGTCTAATAATCTACATCTGCTCAATGATCCAAGTTTGTTTACGTTGAATAGTATGGTGACTAGTGTTCAGGTGCCGAGTAATAATGTGTATTTGGATTCGAGTATGTCGATGTCGGGTTTGGATCAAGAGATGCTCGATGCTAGTAAGGATGGGGTCATTGGTGAAGCGGAGGAGAGTAAAGAACAGGTAAGGTCTTGTTCATCTTGTCTTTGGTATTAAACTTATCAAATATCTTTGTCCAATATGCTTTGAAATAAATAGGACTGTTGACAGCAAATCAGAAACACAATAATTTGGACTTTTCTCAAATGGCAAAAAAGGTAACTCATAAGAATAAATATTTTCACCTCATTAGCTCGGAAAGCCCTTTTTTATTCTTTAAAAACAGATAGCAAAACTGCATTTTATCCACAAGAGTGCAAAGAATATTTGAAATCCGGACGCGCTATTTGTAACTTTATTAAACATAATAACATGTAAAGGCCAGTCCAGACAGTCCAGCAACAATAATTTTATATAGTGCTGTTGTGTTAAAAAACTAGTACCTACGCCAAATCTCGGGATTAGGTAGTGGACAACTATATTTAGGACGCAACTGTCAACGTTAGGACGAGGAGGAGGAAAAAAAATTCCTCGCTCTAGTGAGGTGAAAAAAGTTGTGTTATACACGGCTGCAAAGTTATTTTACCTCTTGTGTGTTGCAACACTCGCTACGCTCAGGATTCTATTTTTGTACCACTCGCTTCGCTCAGGATTCTATTTTCGAACCACTCGCTTCGCTCGCGGTTCAACCATAGAATCCATTCGCTAGCTCGTGGTTCAATCCTAGAATCCATTCGCAAGCTCGTGTTTCAATTCCACACTCGCGGTTAAAATACAACTTTGCACCCTTGTATAACAAACAACTATTGTCCAATATGCTTTGATATAAATAGGACTGTTGACAGCAAATCAGAAACACAATAATTTGGACGGTTCTCGAAAAAGGTTCAAATTCTCAATCAAATGGCAAAAAAGGTAACTCATAAGAATAAAGTTACAGTGGAATCCGGATAAAGCGACAGTCAAGGGACCGGTGATATTAATTGTGAAGTAAATAGTTGATTCACCTAACTTATTTGACATATACCATAATTGTAAATGTAATAATCGAGTTTTTATATCTAGATTTAATATTATGACTATTGTGTGCCCTTACAGGGTGTCATGAAATGACTTAAATTAGAAATGTAACATCTTATTGTGTATGCATGACATTACAACGAATAAATAAATAAATACGTCGCACTAACAGGACGTCGTACAAAACGGACTGATTTACTTTGAATATGTTTGGTATGAAATATAATGTGTGGTGATTTCGAAGTCGTTAAAAACGGTCAAATGTTATTTGCGGAGTCGCTATAAGCGGATTCTATTGTACATAATTATAAGTCTTCAAAGTTTTAAGAGGGGGAATAATATGAGGGGCTACTGCGAACCGAATACGAACGAAGTTCGAATGTCTTCCTCTCTGTCGCACGAATTAGTAAGTTCGACAGAGAGGGAGATATTCGAACTTCGTTCGTTTTTGGTTTGCGATAGCCCTCCTGTCCCTTTTCCGCAAAACGCACCTTTGTAATGACGATCGTCATTTACTATGGCGCTCGTGGTCAATGACGTCACTGATCTGTCGCGCTTTCTTTGTAGTCAGTTACATGAAAACGGTTGTAGCTTCGTTATTTTTTGAGATATTTGAATAGGATTTTCACGATTTGGCATATTTTTTTGCCTTGTTTCTTTTGGAATAGTTAAATTTTGAATCAACATCCCTATTGGATAAGTGGAATGGAGCTCTGTCATCACATTCGCCTACAAAAAAAATTTGATCAAAAATTGGACATAGCAATTGGACAAGGGTATTGGATTAGTGGAATACCACCCTAACGTACACCCACAGACATGAATTACATTTGAATTTAGGTGTCGAAAATATTTTTTTTGTTTTAAGCTATGGAGTGTCCAATATAAAGTGAGCTCTAAATGATTCAACAATTAAAGTACGTGACCTTACATCTCATACATGGGTGCGGGGATGAAAATCAAAATCAAAAATCAAAATCAAACATTTATTCTGCAAATAGGCCACAAGGGCAATTTTACATGTCAAAATATTAATTTACAATTTAAGAAAGTCTGACTATAATAAGTAATACATTTTTCATGTCAAAATATTAATTTTACAGTTCAAGAAGGAATAATAATTTCGAGTTTACAATTATAACAAAATTAATGTCATACAGTGAAGATAAACTTGCAAAGTTATCTATTACAAATATTACAACATCAGTAAAGTTAGAGATGTATAAGGTCTCAAGATTAAACTATAAGAATTAATGTACATGGTCTCTGAGCGTCAAAATAAAAATTAATTTAATATTGTTAGAGATGTATACGGTCTCTAAGTCACTGATAATAAAAACGAATCCACAACAGGATGATGTCTCTCGTCAATCCCCTATAAAAAGACACTAGTATTAACGTAGTCACTATGGATGGATGGACGTCAAACATTTCTTACATACCGTCGTCTACCGGTCCCCGGGATCCCAGGGATCATAACAAAAGAATGCTATTGTTTAATTTTTTGCCGGGAGATGACGGCTTTTAACCTCCTTATTCATAATCGTTCATCAAACCTATTTTAATGAAATTGCCGCTAAAATTCGTTTGTCCTTATCTATCACTGACATTTAATTTTGTGAGAAAGGACAAAACACATTTTAGCTAGGTTTATTAAGAGGCCTTATAAGTTTTAAAATGTTTTGATTTCAAATTATGACAAAGGTATTGATAATACCAATAAAGTTATTAAAGGCTACGATGATTTTGTTAAAGTATTAGATAGTAACATTGC
The DNA here is from genome assembly GCA_963556455.1 of Epiblema foenella. Lineage (NCBI taxonomy): Eukaryota > Metazoa > Arthropoda > Insecta > Lepidoptera > Tortricidae > Epiblema > Epiblema foenella. Next base: position 8,687,925 of record OY747120.1, on the reverse strand, counting down.
CATTTATTTATTTTATTGTGTGTAGTAAAATTTAAGCGATACTTCTTAGTGAAAAATCCAAAAAATACATTTAAAGTTCGTGACATAAGGTCGCAATAGGCCCGTTCTAGATAGTAACACAGAAAATGTCAAGATACGTGTCAATTCAAACAGAGAATGGCGTAAATAGATGAGCCTCTTTTAACTGATAAAGACCCTTAGGTTTTATGACAAAGAAAATACCCTGCTTGCAGGAAAGTCCCTCGTTCTGTTCCACCCTATATATAAAATGTGTCTAACTCTAGCACAATTTCTCCAGGACAACGACCTAGAAAAAGAACTCCAAGCGGACGCCCTAAAAGACATGGCCTCGCAAAAGGCCAAAGCCTCCTCCCTCACCTCCCTAGGCCTGCTTAACTTCAACGCACTCTCTACTTACGTGACATGTGACAGTCCGCCGCCGATACAAATGACAGTTGAGGAAGTGCAACAGCTAGACAAGTGTAAGCAGCATGGGCTACCGAGGAAACAGCAGGGGAATTACGTCCCTAGGGAATTAAGGTTAGTATTTTATTTTTTATTTTTATATTTTTTTTTTTAACCTGACCCAATAAAGCGATAGGAGTGCGCGGTTGGAGAGTATCCTGGGGAAAATCCAGGGGTAAACCTCCGGCACGACCACGCGTGTGGTTTGGAACACTGGAATACTCTAAGAGTTTGCGCTCCAGTGAGATTGGTTGAGCGGTTTCAACCGAATCTGAGGTGTGAGTGGAATCGAGCTACTGGCAGTTTTGTCGCTGGTTCACTAAACCTAGCCTAGCTGAGAAGAGTCCAGCAAGAAACTCAGCTAGGCCCGACCTGGGTCGTAAGGTTAGTATACTTCGACCGAAAGTAAGACCAAGTTCTGTCAAACGAATGCAAGCAAAAAACGACTAAGAGCTCTTACTATAAGGTAGATTCTAGCATGCAATCCTTTGACAGAATTTTACTCTAATGTTTTATGTTGATTGGCGACCACTTTAGCCTAGTTTAAATAAATAAATAAATAAATTTAAATCACGTTTGTTGTATGGGAGCCCCCTTAAATATTTATTTTATTCTGTTTTTTAGTATTTGCTGTTATATCGGCAACATTTTTTTTGGCATTTGACGACCGGTTTAGCCTAGTGGGTAGTGCACCTGCCTGTGAAGCTGACGGTCCTGGGTTCGAATCCCGGTCAGGACAAATATTTGTGTGATGAGTATGAATATTTGTTTCTGAGTTTTGGATGTTTTCTATGTATTTAAGTATTTATATCTATTAAATATATCGTCGTCTAGTACCCATAACACAAGCCTTTCTTGAGCTTACTGTGGGGCTAGTTCGATTTGTGTAAGATTGTTCTCTAATATTTATTTATTTATTTATTTATTTTTATTTATAAATAAATAAATTTAAATCACGTTTGTTGTATGGAGAGCCCCCTTAAATATTTATTTTATTTTGTTTTTTAGTATTTGCTGTTATATCGGCAACAGAAATACATCATCAGGGATAATTTCAACTGTCTGTCTATCGCGTTTCATGAGATACGGGCCTAGTGACAGACCGACGGATGGACAGCGAAGTCTTATTAATAGGGTCCCGATTTACCCTTTGGGTACAGAAGCCTAATTATGAAAATAGTTTTATGTTTAGTTAATTAATGCCAGAGGTTCTTAGCCATATATTATATCGATTTAAAAAAAAAAATGTGATAATCCATATTGAAAGGGACCTTATGGCGGCCGGCACTTACGCCTTTATTGCCGCTGTTCCAATACAATAGTGAATAGGTGCAACGTAAGCGCCTGCCGCCATAAGGTCCCTTAACGCCATAAGTTTGTCCACAGACACGGTTGGTGGCGGATCACAGAGCCGGACCAGTTGAAGGAGCTCATAGACGCGCTACACCCCCGGGGTGCGAGGGAGAGGGAGCTACACGGCTCGCTCGTGCAGAACACGCCCACTGTCAACAACAAGGTACACATAACATTGTTCGATTCTATACAAAAGGCGACTTAAGTTCGCACGCTAGAAGGTTCCAAATCCTTCCTAAATTTGTCCCTTCTGTTGTCAACACAATGCATCCTCAAATTTTATAAAGGGTCGGCAACGGGTACGTGACTCCTTTGGAGTTGCGGGCGTCTATAGGCTGCGATGGCCGCTTACCATAAGGTGTACCGTAAGCTTATTTACCACCGGCATTGTATAAAAAAAAATCCAAAAAGTTTTTCAAAATATCGGCCAGTACAAAAGATCTCGACTAATATTTGTATCGTTTAAGAATGTCTGATTTATGCTTACAGTGACACCATAGCGTTTTTGGGCTATCTGCCATAACTTTCACTGAAGATCACATTTTTTTTAAAAGGCCCTTTCGGCAATGGCTTGTAACTTATTTTTATCCAAAAAAAAGATGGTAATGTTTTTACATTAATTTCGCCAAACAATGTTTATTAGGGTGGTATTCTACTTATCCAATTTTTTTGTCCAACATAGCTTTCATCATAGAAATTAGATGATTTGATCAAACTTGGAAGGTACACCGACATTCAATCAAAGATAGATGACATTAAAATCAATATGGCTACGAATGAAAAAACAAAACTTGGACAAAGATATTGGATAAATGGAATGGGCCCGTCAAAGAGACTTGATCAAGGATTGGACACAGAATTGGACGAAGAACTTTGATATGATTCTCAAATATCTTTATTCAATTTCTATGTCCAATCTCTGATCAAATTCGATATTGGACATATATATTGGATAAAATCTATTGTGACAGTATCTGAGGCTTTCTTCATTACCACCCGTGTTGCGCAGCGTGCGGTAATTACCACGTTACGGCCAGGTGCTTCAAAGAATATTTGTATTGTATTGTTTTTGTTAGCTACCCGTAGCAGAACTGGGGTCACCGACATAGCCTTCAAAATTGCGAGACTTAAGTGGCAGTGGGCAGGGCACATTGCTCGCAGGACTGACGGTCGATGGGGCAAGAAACTGCTCGAGTGGCGTCCACGCACCGGAAGACGAGCTGTCGGTAGGCCTCCGACAAGGTGGAGTGATGACCTGGTGAAGGTCGCGGGAATCCGGTGGAAACGAACGGCACAGGACCGGTCTAAATGGCGAGCCTTGGGGGAGGCCTATAGGTTCAGCAGTGGACGTCTTTCGGCTGAAATGATGATGATTGTTTTTGTTAACAGTTGTACATAGACGGCGGGGACGCGTCGTGCACGGAGCTCAGCATCACGGCGCTGGACCGCGCCATCGCGGCGAGCGGCGGCCCCCCGCCGCCGGAGCCGCCCGGCTCCTTCTGCGCCGTCACGGCGCGCCGGTGCGACATGCAGCTACTCGCCATGGTGAGAATACAATACAATACAATACAAATACTCTTTATTGCACACCTCAATCAAAGGATACAGTACAGTACAAGAGACACAATGAGAAGAGGCAAACAACAGGCGGTCTTATCGCTAAAGAGCGATTTCTTCCAGACAACCTTAGGGTAGGGGCGGAGAATCTAACGGTGGTATTCCACTTATTCAATTTCTTTGTCCAATGTACATTTGATCATCCACTCGGCTCCAAAAAATAAGAAAATCATTCATGTGTAATTGTGTAAAGTTTTATAATAAACTACCTACAAACGTGACTAATTTATCTATTAATAAATTCAAGACTTATGTAAAGCGTAAACTCATATCGAAAGCATATTATAGCACAAAAGACTACATGAATGATAAAACACCGTGGGTATAATTGTGTTTGAAATACTAATTATATTTTAATAATTATGACATTACATCTTAATGACTCTTTTCATATGTAACTATGACATTAGATGTTGACGTTAAATTGTCCTCTTGACATTCAGATTTTATTCTAGAAACTGTCTAGATTATACTATTTGTTATGTTTTTATTTTACATATTGACGATCTTTTTGTGAATTTATAATACTCTCTTTTGACATACATTACAGTAATTCATATCTTTTTAAAAAATTCATATGTATCAATAAATTGCTCTGAATAATTAGATTCAATTTATGTAATATATAACTGACGATTCAAAAGTGCTTGTTGCTAGGCCTATTTGAATAAAGAAAGTTTGAGTTTATTCAATTTCTTTGTCCAATGTACATTTGATCAAAGAAATTGGATGATTTGATCTAACTTGGAAGGATCACCGACATTTGATCAAAGATTAGATGATATTAAAATCGATAAGGCTACGCATTAAAAAAAACCTGGACAAAGATATTGGATAAATGGATTGGACATGCGTCAAAGAAATTTGATCAAAAATTGGACAAAGAAGGACCCCCAGTGTAATGAAACTCGCATGCGAGTCTTGTACATGTGAGAATAATGCTTGGCAGTAACATAATACAATACAAATATTCTTTATTGTTTACCAAAAAGAAATAAAACAATAATACAAGGAACTTAAGCTCTAAAAGGGTACACGAGACAACCTTTGAGTAGTGGAAATGTTATGATATCTCAATGATGTATTGATGGATGATGATTTTACTATTTTAACGTCAGTTTGGAGATCCTATACTTCATAGTAAATGATTATGATTAATAAATAAAATAAAATAAATAAATAATTTTTGGACAATCTTACACAAATCAACCTAGTCCCAAACTAAGCAAAGCTTAAATAAAAATGAAAATCGTTTAATTCGAGTAGCCATAACCCATACCACATTTAAACAAGTTATCATAAAATTAATGTACCTACCTTATTACTTTTTTATTTCCGATTTACGACCGGTTTAGCTTAGTGGGTAGTGCACCTGCCTGTGAAGCTGACGGTCCTGGGTTTGAATCCCGGTCAGGGCAAATATTTGTGTGATGAGCATGAATATTTGTTTCTGAGTCTTGGATGTTTTCTATGTATTTAAGTATTTATATCTATTAAATATATCGTCGTCTAGTACCCATAACACAAGCCTTCTTGAGCTTACTGTGGGGCTAGTTCGATTTGTGTAAGATTGTCCTCTAATATTTATTTTATTTATCTTTTTATTTATTATTTATTTTATTTCACTCTTAGACACCTTATACAACTCTAACAAATCTGAATAGTTATTAACTTTGCATTTTGTTTGTGATATATATAATTTTTCATTTCATTAATTTATACTCAAGTATTGTATACTTTCAATTGATACAGACAGATTTTGAGTTGTAAAAGTTACCTAGTGGCCTATTTGCAGAATTGTTTTGGTATTATCACAGGTGGAAGCCTTAGAAGAGCGAGTAGCCTCCGGCTCGATGCAAGTCCCGGGCTGGCGCCCCTCGCGCCTCGCCCTCCCCGAGACAGCCACAGGAGCCGAAATCGTGGCACGCGCCCGACACAAACTGGCATCGTTGGAGGCCAACATCGAGCGCCGTTACCTCAAACCGCCTTTGGTACAAAGGTATGCTAGGTAAAGTGGAATTTACATTATTATGTTTGTTCGGTGGGTAGTTTGAGGTAAGCCGTTTGGTTAGATAATTAGACATCATATGGGTCATTCTACTTTTTCATGACCAGTTTTCTATTACAAAAATAATGTATGATATGTCTTGAAGTAGTGTACAAAAATAGCATTTCTAAATAGTACCTGAACCTAATAAAAATAATTTATAGGTAAAAATACATAAATATTAACATATTGCTGTAAAAGGTGGGTAAAACAGTGGTAAAAAACATTTTTTCATACAAATGGTGAGACATCCAAGGACCACTGAGTTACTCGATTTATGGATATTAGCTGTGGTTCGTTAATTACCGAAACTATCGGAAATGATACTGCAATTAAACCTCTTTCTTAATACTAATACAAAAATATGAAATGAAAGGCCAAGTATTCCAAAATCTGCATATAAAAAAAAGTGTCTGAAAATTATGTACATGAAAAAGTAGAATGGCCCATATATGTGTGAAACCGAATTGAATTGGCATGTTTTTTTTTTATACATATTTTTCTCGTTTGCAGTCCCGGTGCCAGTTTTTATGGAAAGTCCCGGAAATTTTCAGAGCTTCATAAAAACCGGTTCCGGGACTGTATTCCCCATTTTATACAACGACGAGGGCGAACTAGCTTCCGGCCTGCTTGATGATAAATATGATATGGTAGCCTATGGACACTAGCTACTCCAACAGAATCAAAAGCGCATTGCCGACTCTTTTTTCCTTGTGTCCAGCGCATCCTCGGTTGGGCGTACCTAAAAAGCAAGTAGTGGTTGTTCGGTCAACCAATTTAATTTCTGGGCCACTTCGTACCTTGTCACAGTGACATTCATATGAGATCTCAAGCAGGTTTCATATTGATTTTAACTGGGAATCTGAATTAACAGACAGATTCCAAATTTTATGAATAAACTGATACGCTAGTGGTGGTTACTGTTAGGGTAGTGTTCAGAATCGTTTAAAAACTAAAACGTTTTTAATCCTTGTCCAAAATTGTATTCAATAATTCATATAAAAATAACCCAATTAATTGTATGTAATAAATTCATCTTATAATTATTTCAATCATACTTGCATATTTTTAAATAAAATATTCAATGTAACATTAAATTCATAACCAGTCGAGCTAATATGGACAATTTTCATATGGCAATGTTTAGATTTCAAAATTGTGTTACGTTAATAACTTACGGTTGTTCAGCAATTCCCAAAGACTGTTACACTCACTTTTCTGTATATTTTTCTATTTTGGATTACACCAGCTCCTAAATCTACAGTCCACTATTTTTATTTACCACCACGGACCTGCGAGGATTTTACAGTAGTGTTCAAGTAGTCTGTAAGATGTCGTTGTCTGAAGGCAATGAAAATTTTAAATATCTACACATCTACATCTAGTTGAGATAATCTTCTTGTTTTTAGTTTTATTTCGATGTAGAGCACAAAAACCATTTTAAATCATATTTTTATCTATAACTGAGGCTATGGATATTGAATGCTAATTTCATACTATGTAGTTCAGTGACCTGCAGGCGAATCACGTAACTTTATGTACTAACGGTAGGTAGATTTTAATGTCAATTTTGAAGTATATATGTATGAGCTGACAATTAAAATTTGACATTAAAATGTACCTAACGGTAGTAAAAAAGTTACTTGATTACCCCGCTGTTGTGTATGTATAAACCGACAAAGAAAGTAAGACTTCGCGCGTCATTTATGACACGTTTTACCTGTACATTTCATGTGTCACCTTGACTTGGTCGGCTATTAAGCATTTTTTCTTTATCTATGTTTGTGTTATTGGGGCAATAGGTGTTTGTTTGGCAATCGGCATGCATGTATTTAAATTTTTGCTTTTACAAAATTGACTGTTCTTATTTGGTTTGCAATTATTTGATAACGTTTTCCTTTGTGACATTGTTCTATGGTTGAAAACCAACCCCCCCGCTGCCCACAGTATGCTGTATGAGTCCTCTGCATGTCCTCCCTTAACTCTGGTATTGGGACGTGTTACAGCAAGCCCCCAGATGACAAAACCTTCATTGCACTCTTTTACCCGGACTTGTGACCAGCTCGAAGCAGACTACGGATTCTCTACCAGCAAGAGTTATACCAAATTAATTTTGTATCAACCCGTCGCCTACAGGTCCCTGCGATCCCAGGGATCATTACAAAATAATGCTATTGTTTATTTTTTTCGCCGGGAGACGACGGCTTAAGCAAACGCAAATTATAAAAATTTCAAATTAAATGAAAAGTTGAAAAAGCTTAATTTTGTATTAAGCAGTAAAATACAAAATTAATTCAGTATGGGATGGTACATCGTTGCTGACGATTTATCCATGTAATTCGAGACGTTGGTGTCGCTAAGGAAGCCTGATTCTTCTAGGTAGATGTCGCTGTACGTCTCCCTAAGGCGTTGTAGGAAACTGGTTGAATTGGGGTCCGAGAATGATAATCATATCATAATCATAATAATCATCATTTGTTCATAATACCATATTATATGTCAATTTTATAATTATTATAGTTAATTAAGTTAGAATAAGATATATTATGGTTGCTCCGGTAGCTACGTTGGCTAGAGCGATTGGCCGCGTATCCCGGAATATTGTAGGTTCTAATCCTAAATTTTTTTCCCTTTAATTATAAGATTTCAATTTATTGACCAGCGACTCCTCTTTCTCAACTCAAATGTTAATATTATTAGTTAATCCTTTAATTACCAATGTAATTTATAAACTACAGAATTCTTGTCATTCTATTTCCATTTTTTGCAGACAGTTCTTTTTTGCAAATGAGGCTTGAACTCACGATTATTTTAGTTTGCGACATAGATGGTTAAGATAATTTTTGTATCTCTCTTTGGGTGCCCTGAAAACCAGTGGCGTAGCATATTTAGATAGATAGATAGATAAACTCTTTATTCATATCCACAACATACATGGCATAACACAGTACTACAATTAAATAAAATATTAACTCTGACAGTATATAAGTAATAACATGCAACTACTTAAGAACTAAGACTTAGAAACTAATCAGATAAGCCATGTGTTGTGGCAGAGAATAGGCGCTGGCTCAGCATAAATGCTGTGGCATGCCACAGCGCTGGTATTCTGCCAGAACCTTATAAAATAACGGCCAGTGCAACACTAAACATCCCATATTTCTTTCTTTCTGCATTTGGAATTTACGAGTTCTATTGCTGATGATAGTTCTATACATGATTAACTTTGTCCGCAGTAATTCTGACGCTTCTTTGGGTGCGGCGCGACAAGTAGAACACGGTAACGCATCGGCACCTTCACCTCACGATTCTGATGCTGATTCCAAACGTGAGTTTATGAATATGTTTATGTTTATGAAATTGAAAGCCTACTTACTACCTCCCACTGAAAGGAATCTAAATGTACCGCACACACATACATATATACAACTGTACATACACACACACACACACACACACACACACACACACATACACATACACACACGCACGCACACACTACTCGTACTTAATGTCGCGTCGAAACCCCTTTTCTATACTGTTCGTACATGTATATTGTAGTTTGCTGTAAAATAATACCTACAGAATAATAACTTGGCCAATTCGCGCTTAATTTGGAAACCTGGATGTAATCTGGTTTCCTACGGGACAGGCTTTGCCTAGTGTAGGAACCATGCATAACTCTGGAATTAGCGCAAACGAAATCTTTGCAGATTCTAAATGTATATTTCGGCTACTTAGAATGTAAACTAAATTAGAATATGTAAAGAAATTAAATAAATGTTTTATGTTTATGTTTATAAATCAATAAATAAATATTTGTGGACAGTCTTACACAAATCGAACTAGTCCGAAAGGGATATTCCAATTTCTTTGTCCAATCTTTGATCAAATTTCTTTGACGAGGCACATTCCATTTATTCTACAACTTAGTCCAAGTTTTTTTTTCATGTGTATCCTTATTGATTTTAATATCATCTAATCTTTGATCAAATGTTGGTGTTCCTTCCAGGTCTGATCAAATCATCCAATTTCTTTGATCAATTTTTTATTGGACGAAGATATTTAATAAGTGGAATACCACCTCTGGTATTCGAGTCGTAGAATTTCTTTGTCCTTCTTCTTTGTCCAATTTTTGATCAAATTTCTTTGATGAATGTCCATTCCATTTATCCAATACCTTTGTCCAGGTTTGTGTATTGGATTGGACAAAGAAATTGGATAAGTGGAATACCACCCTAACTAAGCAAAGCTTATTCTATGTTTATTCGCCCCAAGAGCAGGGACCGATACCGGTATTTTTAAAAAACCCTGAATTAGCCCAATATTCTGGATTATTTTTTGCTTTTTACGTAGGGCTGAATCATGTATTTAGGTAACAACGTCGTATTATTAGATTGTCCCATGAAAAACGAAATAATGAACCGGTGACCGTAATAATACCGGTATTTTTCTATGGAGAAAATACCGGTATCCGATCCCTGCCCAAGAGTGACATAGACAACATGATTGAATGAATGACTGATATCATTACCGAATCTATATTCTAGATGGGTCTGTTGAGCTACTGAACTAGTGAACATTTAGAGTGATATACTTCACAGTGAAGCAATGAAGTGTTTACTATTTATTTATACTTTATTGCACAAAAAATACAGTGTACAAATGGCGGACTTAATGCCAAATGGCATTCTGTACCAGTCAACCACAGGGCTAAACAGAGACACTTAAAGTATATCAATCTTTTCTCTTTAGTGACACACTTTGTGCATGACTAACCCATTTTACCTTCAACGTGATTATCTACCTGTTCACGTGCGTTGGACATGCGTACACAACATCAGCACCAAGATCTGGGACAAGAAACTGCACAGTCGCACAGAGAGCGGGCAAAGTGCTAAGACCACGTTTTGTCGACTTAACAATATACACCTAAGAAGATGATTATTTGTATTAACGCACACATATGTATAAATTAGTATAAATATCTTGTAAATTTGTAAATAAAGTCTCTTTGAGTTTGGACATTGCTGTTGTCACTCTTCAGGTTTCCTCTCACTGTGGTCAAGACACCTTTAACCGTCGTTTACGATCAGTCACATGAGTCTGTGTGATTGGCAGTGAGAAAATCCCACCTTTACCCTGTTCCGTCCGTTGCCTTAGGTCTCTTGGTGCAGACTCCCCGTATTTATTATATATATGTATATTTCAAACCTATGGTTAGGTCTAGGCATTGTAGGGTTTTAGGGTTGTTTAGGGTTGTTAGGAAGATAGGGCAGTTAGGTTTGTTGGGCTACAGCTCTTCCCATAGTTTGTTGGTAAAATCAAATAGGTGATTTTACACAGGGTGGCCACTTTCTGGAAAACCGGGAAAACCGGGAAAAGTCAGGGAATTTCGTTAGTCATGGAAAAGTCAGGGAATTGTCAGGGAAATTTAATGGAGGTCAGGGAAAAAAATTGTCTCTCTATGTAAATGAAATAAATGAACTTTATTCTGCATGTAGACCCCAATGGCACTTTTGCAAATCAAAAATTACTAGCGTTTCTCAGGAATCCACTGCTGAGAAGAAATGCCGAAAAAAACTCGACAGTCAGTCATTTTCTCCAAAAATATGCTTAATTATAATGATACTACTTAACCTACTTACGTAAATCCGAGTGATAAACAACGAAAGAGAATTTAAAAAAATGAGGAAAAAAGAACAATAGGTATTTACAATGCGTAGTTCCACAAGAAAACAAGTCAAAACTGCATACGTATTACATGGTATTACCAAATACGAGATAAAGATAATAATTCTAAAAGTGCTCAACATTTATTTTGCAAATAGGTCTCAATATTTGCAAAATAAATGTTTTGATTTTGAATAATAATTGAAAATACTTCTCCTAGACATTAAATTAAATCGTTTGATATGCCTTCCTGCAATAACTGTGTCAACTAGATACAATGAAAATATTATACATGAGTCTTTACGCTATTTAGGTATTTGGTTTGGGCCATGCATTTCTGTCTGTTAAATAGTCCTCAACCCTAAGCCTTTGACATCAATGTTGTTTTAAAGTAATTTTTAAGAGCTGGAAAGGGTAAATTGAAAATTGCATCTCGTAACTTATTATAAAACGGACACATTGACCTACTTGTATATTTTACGTACACGAAACTTTTAAGCGGCAATTTTATTTTTATTCCTGGTATTAAAATTATGGATATCAGAATTTTTACAGAATGCGTCTCGGTTCTTTACGACATAAATAATATTCTCATATATGTATTGGGACGCTACAGTTAAAATGTTAATTTCTTTAAAGAGTTCCCTCAGAGATTCCGACTTTCGTATGCTTTGACTAAGGGAATATCTTGTTTCGATCGCGCAATCACAGTCAATGCAGACGACGAGAGAGGCTCGATAAATTGTTGGACATATTTGTCAAAAATAACCGGCTTTCAGGATATGACGCAGATAACGCCATAAGTGCCTTCAATGATGTAAATCACCTGAATTTGAAAAATCAATGAAACAATTTTCCATAAGGATCTAGTCACCGACTGGATGATCTTTGGCTCGGTTTGATATAAAATGAAAATAAAGACTTACAATCTTTAATAAAAATGGTCATGGTGTTATCCCACGGAAACGCATATAGTGAGCGTGGCTTTTCCATCAATAAGGAGATATTAGTGGAAAATCTTTCGCAAGTCTATAATTGCGCAAAGACGCGTTTATGACGCTATATCTTATAAATAATGAAAAAAAAAATATCCACGCGGTTCGTAATGCTCACTCCTTATGCACGGAGGATCTACACAAAAAGAAGGAAAATTTGCGTTCAGAGGCAAAAATCAGAGCAGAAAAAAGAAAAACTGCGGAAATGGTTAAAGAACTAGAAGCAAGAAGACAAAATTTCTCGAAGGAGCTGCCAAAGAAGCTGCGTTATTGGAAAAACAGATTACCAAGTTGCAATATATTTTTAACCGACTTCAAAAAAAAGGAGGAGGTTCTCAATTCGGTTGTATGTTCTTTTTTTTTAACGTGTGTTACCTCAGATCTCCGTTGTTTATGAACCGATTTGGATTTTTTTCTTTGTTTGAAAGCATATGCTCCTGTTGTCCAGAATCTAGTTTTGATGATGAGATCCATGAGGAATTGAGAGAACTCCTCGAAAATTCATGCGAAGCATATAGAGATTTTTGTATTTTCGGTAATAAATCGAGCATTTGGATTCAGAAAGTAGCATTTGGTATACGGGAACTGATGAAAAAGACCACGGATGGTCATCCAAAACTCCTATTGTTTCATGGGTGGCATTAAGGTATTTCGACCAAGATACTGAAGCGACTATGACGAAGTCAATTTAAATGGTCCTGATGTAATGTCACCATCAACTTGATCTGGTAATTGAAGCCGGAAGGTAGGCAACGGAACTCCGTAATAAAACAGTGTAGCTTAGCCGTGTTTGAGCTTATTGGAATCGGTATGAGATGCACTTTGGTAATGATTCATTAAAAACGTGAAATAATAAAAAAATAATTGCCTTACTTCTAATACGAGACTTTACGCTTCTTATTGCACGATGTAGAAGTATCTACAAGTCGGTTTTTGTTATTATTATTTCAAATTATAATTAACATAATAACTGATGACTAGGTAGTTTTGTTTCAGTTAAACCCAAGATTTTTAACAGAATTCAAAAAATGAGGTTTCTCAATTATTCCTTTAATTTGTACCATAATACGCAAAATGTTAAAGTCTAGTACTTACTAATACGATTAAGGCCCGTATAAAGTGTTCTCTTTAGTATTTCACGCTGGATTGTATTATATGATACATTTAATATATCCAATAAATTCAGTAGTCAGATGTACTGTTTCAGTTGGTTTTTCCTGTATAGCTTTTAACAAAAATGGTCAAAAATGAAATGAATTATTGGGTAATTGAAATTGTAGAACTGTCTGATAGCAAATAATATATAAATACAAGAAAACAGTACAAAAACGTCACCTGACGTAGGATGTGAACCCACGACTTCCGTCTAACAATGCTTTCGCTCTTACCAACTGAACTATTCAGATACTACTTCTTATTATTTCCGTTTATGTATTAATTTCATTGTATTTATAAATTGTAATTTGCTAGCAGATAATTCTGAAAAAACGTGTTCAAATTACATATTTTTTATTTATTACATTTAAGATTATGGTCAGGGAAAAACTTGAAAAAACGCCTGGAAAACCGGGAAAAGTCAGGGAATTTTGGTTGTAGTAAATAGTGGTCACCCTGTTACACCACCCTTGCTGTACCGGCTCGGGTGTCTATATGAACGTATCAGGTACAAGAGTGTACAATCTGCTATTGTCCACAGCTGAAACGAAATCTCTAGCTCGGGGCCTAACAACCTGGCGGGAGGCCGTCGCGCGCTGCAACACGTCGGCGCAGCTCGCCATGCTGGCGGCGGCTCTGGAGGCCGCCACCGCGTGGGACAAGAGCGTCATGAAGGCGGTGAGTAGACAGGTACCACCCAGGTCGGCTCAGCTCATGCCCATTCATGTCACTTTCTAAATGTTTTGGAAAAGGAATTATTATTCTATTAAGTTTAGAAGAATTATTATTATATTAAGTTATAGTAACTTGCAGCCATGTTGACGGATGTCCGTGCGGCCTTGCCTATTGACAATTCGCATCTTTCTGTATTGTACACTAGCAATTTTATTAACGTAAGTAGTCCAAATAGTATGTGTAATAGATGCATTGTGCATGATTATTGGTAATTAGGTATAGTTAAGGAAGCAAATCAATAGTAATGTATACCTACTTGGGATTGTTTGAGTGGGCCGAGTTGGGTTGTGACCTATGCAAACAATCAGAAAGCGACCCAATTGTGCAAGAGATAAGATTCAAAATACAAACAGTCCCCCGGCCAACACAAAGAATCTCAACTAAGTCTTAATAGAACAATGTAAATAGGTATAACAACTTCACGAGCGAATTGCAGCGGCAGTTAAACCTGTACGGCTTTAGTCGCTGCTCCATTGTAATTTTTAAACTGTATTCTTTTTATTAGTAAAAAAAAAAAAATTTGTCAATTAGCAGCCTGCCAGATGGCGCTGTTTGACGCGAGCGTAACGGGTGCGTTCAGAATAGGATAAGGCCGCGTCGGACAGGGGAGCAACGTGATCCACAAAAAATGGTCTCGCCGGAAGACCAGCGCTGGCTTGTGAGTCAGCATTATGCTCAGGCGGGACCATTTCGTGGCAATTTTATTAGTTAATAGTTAAAAATGTATTATCTTGTAGTATCTATAAATAAATAAATAAATATTAGAGGACAATCTTACACAAATCGAACTAGCCCCACAGTAAGCTCAAGAAGGCTTGTGTTATGCGTAGTATGGGTACTAGACGACGATATATTTAATAGATATAAATACTTAAATACATAGAAAACATCCAAGACTCAGAAACAAATATTCATGCTCATCACACAAATATTTGCCCTGACCGGAATTCGAACCCAGGACCGTCAGCTTCACAGGCAGGTGCACTACCCACTAGGCTAAACCGGTCGTCAAATCTATGTCACGAATAAATTATTTTCATTTTCATTTCATATTTTCATTTCATTTCTTCTCAGCTACGCTAGGTTTAGGGTCGGTTGCACCAACATACGATCACAGGCCGGTCATCGTCAAATATTGCGCCTGCAGCTGTCATCCCATAGAAACTTGTCAAACTTTCAATACAATCAGATTTTAACGAACACCGCTTACTTACTAAGAGTTTCCGCTCCAGTGAGATTGGTTTAGCGGCTTCAGAGGTGTGAGTGGAATCGAGCTGCTGGTTGTTTCGTCGGTGTCTCGTTGGTTTAAAAAAAAAATTAAAAATTGAACTGTTTATTACATATATATTACATTAGAATTCATGTTCTTAACTACTAATCTTGACATTAAAGATTATTTGAGTTAAGGAGCCGCTTAATAAATAGTGACACAACATATTAAGTTAAGTAGGCACATTTAGGTTTAGGTATGTGCAGTTTTTTTTAACATTTCTCTCTTAAGGATATTGCGAATTTGATTACTACTTTTATTACTAATATCCGTTAGGAGTTCTGTCGGAAACCTATTCAATATACTTGGGAGGATACTAGACCAGAGACCAGACCCTTTGTCCGTATTCATTATTATTCCTTGGTGATTCATAGACAGGTAGATTTGCTAGGTTACGTAAGGTGTTCGATCTTATTTTCATTTTTAGTTTAGATATATAAAGGTTCACTAAGGGTGGGTTGCGCCAAACCGTCTGTAATCGTAATCGGTGTTCGTTGAAATCTGATTGTATCATGTATGGAAAGTTTGGCAAGATTCTATGGGATGACAGCTGCAGGCGCCATATTTGACGATGACCGGCCTGTGATCGTATGTTGGTGCAACCGAGCCTTAGAGTATTCCAGTGTTTAAACCCGCGTGGTCGCGTCGGAGGTTTCCCCTGGATTTTCCCCAGGCCACTCTCCAACCGCGCACTCCTATCGCTTTATTGGGTCCGGCCCGAGCCCGGCCTATAGAGCCACAGTCATCCACCCAAATTTTTTTTTCATGTGTATCCTTATTGATTTTAATATCATCTAATCTTTGATCAAATGTTGGTGTTCCTTTCAGGTTTGATCAAATCATCCAATTTCTTTGATAAAATTTATATTGGACGAAGAAATTTAATAAGTGAAATACCACCTCTGCTATTCCACTCGTAGAATTTCTTTGTCTTTCTTCTTTGTCCAATTTTTGATCAAATTTCTTTGATGAATGTCCATTCGGGTCATTGTCAGTTGTAAAAACAAAAGTTTTCCACCCAGTGGTCAATAGTTAACGGCTTACGTACATATAAGTTATGTTTTTATTACATGGGTTTATAGTTACGGAAACACCGTTTATGCGGGTTACTAGACCAATCCAAAATTAAGCTTTTTGGTCCTTAACTTTTCATATGTTCACCGAAAAGACGCGAACCTAAATTTGACAATGACCCATTCCATTTATCCACCGCGCACTGCTATCGCTTTATTGGGCCCGGCCCGAGCCCGGCCTATAGAGCCACAGTCCGTCAACTCTGCTGATGTCTTTGATGTGTTTGTCGTAAATGCTTATTCTATTCTATTTCAGAACTGCCAATTCTGCCAACTGGGAGACAATGATGACCAGCTGTTGCTGTGTGACGGCTGCGACAAGGGCTACCACACCTACTGCTTCAAGCCCAGCATGGACAAGATACCTGAAGGGGACTGGTGAGTTCACAACTCCTCAATCGACCCCTCAGTCCTCCCTCCCCACCGCCGCCAGCGTCGATCAGTCGGGCTCACATCGCAGCCCACACCACTCGCCTTTTTTATACCCTTCTTATGAACACCAGTCGCATAATCCACGACTTAATGCCTAATAGCTTATTTCGTGGCACCAAGCTGAGTGGCGACCATTTTAGCATATATTAGTTGTATTTTAATTTTCCTTTGCTTTTTTATTATTTTAATATTATGTATATGTTAAATAAACATGTTTTCTTTCTTCTTTTCTTTCTTTCTTTCATAATATAATTTATGTCACACCTGGCCATAAAGTGGCAATTACCGCACGCTCCGCGCGCGGAAAATCCCACTTCCCGGCCAGGGGCTGACATAAAATTTTGTACTTACCTCGGGCGGTAATTAAGAAAGCCTCAGATCGCATAATTATCGCCCTCGTCTTAGGCTCGGGCGTCAAATACCTGCGATCTGAGACATTGTTCGTTTTACCGCCCTTGGGAAGTAATGTAGTATTGATGATGAGGACGGTGGTGTTGACGACAGGTACTGCTGGGTGTGCGTGAACAAGGCGCGCGGCGAGCGCGTGTGCATCGTGTGCGGCGGCGCGTGCGCGGGCCGCACCATCCCCTGCGCGCTGTGCGTGCGCGCCTACCACCACGACTGCCACCTCCCGCCGCTGCCCAAGGTCAGTACCGCGCGGGTGCGCGCGCGCACGTGTGCGGCGGCGCGTGCGCGGGCCGCACCATCCCCTGCGCGCTGTGCGTGCGCGCCTACCACCACGACTGCCACCTCCCGCCGCTGCCCAAGGTCAGTACCGCGCGGGTGCGCGCGCGCACGTGTGCGGCGGCGCGTGCGCGGGCCGCACCATCCCCTGCGCGCTGTGCGTGCGCGCCTACCACCACGACTGCCACCTCCCGCCGCTGCCCAAGGTCAGTACCGCGCGGGTGCGCGCGCGCACGTGTGCGGCGGCGCGTGCGCGGGCCGCACCATCCCCTGCGCGCTGTGCGTGCGCGCCTACCACCACGACTGCCACCTCCCGCCGCTGCCCAAGGTCAGTACCGCGCGGGTGCGCGCGCGCACGTGTGCGGCGGCGCGTGCGCGGGCCGCACCATCCCCTGCGCGCTGTGCGTGCGCGCCTACCACCACGACTGCCACTACCCGCCGCTGCCCAAGGTCAGTACCTGAGACCACGTGTGCTCCTCGCGCCGCTTCGGCTAAACTCGGCTTCGAGTGCAAGCGCGATGCCATGATTGGCTGTCAAACATCAGTTTTGTTACAAGAGAACCTTCTATACCCCCGTACGTTCCAAAAGACATTTTCCGCCTATATCACTTAAAAATACTTCATCAAACTATAGAAAAAACAGCTTTTTGAGACGCGCTAGTCATGGTCTAAATCAGATAACCAAGGAGTTAGATATAGATATATTTAATTGCAAGATTCCTTCTGTCAGGCGAGGCATGGAGGCGGCGTATTTTCGCTGAGTGCTTTGTAGCATACGCCATATATTCATTTATTATTCGTCATTTACAATTTAATTTATTCAAGTTTAACATTAGCTTAGAGTGGGCTTGGATAGCTTGTTTTTTTTTTCTTTTTTCTATTTTAACATTCTTGTTCCAATAACGTTTGTAATTGTGTACGAGTGCGCACTTTAGTTCAGTATATACACTCTAGCGCTATCTGTGAGATCCTGTAATTGGCTCTGCTGTTAATACGCATGTTGTTACATTGTTTGTACTGCTGTTGGTTCTCCTAATATAAATAAATAAATATACTTAAGTCGTCATCCTCCTAGTGTTAACCCAATACAGACAACCCATTATTAAACAACACAATTAAGTCAAAATGATAGTATTTTACCTCATCTAAACTCTGTCAAGAGGAAATTTGATAAAGCTGCACACAGTCACATATTTATAAAGATTTGTCTAAAAAAGCCATTCCCGAAGATATTGCATCCCGTTTTGTCGTGCGCGTGTCTCTTTGACGAGAGGCGTGGCTGACCGAATCTAGGCACCCCCATGAATCAGTATTTCCTGGACTCTCGAGTTGTTTATTTATTTATTTATTTATTCGGTGAACCAACAGCTACCATAATTACATTAATTTTCGACATATGATACAAAAAGCCAATTACAGATTCACACCAATAACAACACAATAGCAAAGAACAGATTGTGATAAGCACTATACACTGCATCACGGTAGCCAAATAAATCAATAGTAAAAAACTAAAATAAAGTTTTGTATTAAAATAAATAACACTTCTTCTAGAACATGCTCATTCAAAGAAATTCTCCGTCAATTTACGCCGCACAGTTTGGATGTTACTATTAAAAATATCAATATCCAGCTCCTTCGTTACACTATTTTGGCTCTTACCAGCTCGAATCAGAAAGGTATTTTTCACACCTGCTATTCAGAAAAGAGTTATTGTTGCCTTCGAATGAGGGATCAAAGATGTACTCTTCTTCCCTCATTTGAGGACAACAATGACTCTTTTCCTCATAGAAGGTGTGTAAAGCAGTATGTGACACTCTGTAGTAAAATCATTTGTAAAATATTTCATGTTTTTAGCAGCGAGCCTCATAGACGGTGTGAAAAGCAGTATGTGTCACACGGTAGCAAAATTATTTCCGTCTTGGGCGTAAACACTTGAATCCCTCGCTACGCTCAGGATTCTATTGCAGAATCTTTCGCTTCACTCAGAATTCAATATACCGCCCTCGCCGTAAATATATCATTTTGCTCCCTTAAGACACAATCTACTATTTGTCTGTAGTTACGCGAAGCAAGATTGCAAGGGGGGGGGGGGGGGGGGGGAAACACCTTTTGTTATTATAAACCCTCAACTACACTTCATATTTCATTCCAGAATCCCCGCGGCAAATGGTACTGTTCGCAGTGCATCTCTCGCGCTCCCCCCAAGAAGCCGCGCAATGCGAAGAAGCGGGACAACAAACATAAAGACGTGAACGCTAGCGTTGATGCCGATCAGAATATGGTGCCCAGGTGACTATCTTACTAATGTACACTCAGCAGCTGAATTAGCTGCGCGGGTCTAGTGCTCAAAATAATCGCTTCCGGCTGATTTTATACTACACCCAAAATACTCTAGTCATTAATAGACCCTAATTTCAAAATCACCTCTCAAAAACCTCTTTTTTCGAAGGACACTACTCTCGATACGACCCAAACTCAAATGGACTGCGTCCCATTACAAATGAGTCTCAAAATACTCTATTCCCAAAATACCCTAAATTAGCTACACCTAACAGTGGCGAAATAACCTAATGTCATAATCGCTTGTTCACAAAACCCTCTAGTCCCAAAATACCCTAAAATTTCATTTTCTTGAATTTATTTTGATATTTATTTCTATGAACAGAAGGAGGTTCGCATATTAGGTTAATGAATTTCGATTCATATCTGCTATTAATAGGCACAGAACCCTTGGGTCGCCCAACCCAAAACCCAATTTGGGTCGTATCGAGAGTAGTGTCTTTCGAAAAAAGAGGTTTTTGAGAGAAGGTGATTTTGAAATTAGGGTCTATTAATGACTAGAGTATTTTGGGTGTAGTGTAAAACCAGCCGGAAGCCATTCTATGCTCGGACTCTAATGTCAAGAGAATAAGGCTCTGTGTAATTTTGCTTAGCCGCTTCTGTTGCTAATTTTGATGAGTTGAATTTCTTAACCAAGACGCGCAACGCAAGAGAGGACATGTATTATCGATTTATCGATATTTTCTCATTTGAGGCAGATTAAATACAGTGAAAAATAAACCGTGATCGACTGCAGCCCAGACCAGACACAGCTATGCGGAGGAATAGGAGAAACACATATTTTTATCTCACTCCATCAGTGACCAGTATGTTTTTCTCCTTTTAACGCATAACTGCGTCCTGTACGTTGGGCCATCATGGCTCATTCTTTGGTTCTGGTATTACGCCCGTCTCTCATTACGATACGCACACATAACTTTAGTCTCGGAGTCAGTTCTTAGTATGCGAGTCTCCATTCTACGGCCACTTTAGCCTAGTTGGTAGTGACCTTGCCTACGAAACTGGAGGTCCCAGGTTCGAATACCGGTCGGGGCATTTATTTGTGTGGTGAACACGAATATTTGTTCCCGAGTCTTGCATGTTCTATGTATTTAAGTATCTATTTATCTATGTAACTATATATATCGTCGCTTAGTACCCATAGAACAAGCTTTACTTAGTTTGGGACTAGGCCGAATTGTGTAAGATTGCCCACAAGTATTTATTTAAATAGTTGTTACAAATGGCAGCAATATAAAGATGGAAAAAGTTAGCCCGACCTGGGATTCGAACCTCTCTCCTCTAGTTTTGCAGTCCAACCGCCGACCACTGAGCTACGCAAGAAGTTAGTATCCATCTCTAAATTGGTGATCGGATATAGCGGTCACTGCGCAAGCGAATCTTGCCTCACAGGCGTAAGGCTCACAATTGCTTAACACTTATAATAAAACATTTCAACATGTTGTATACATAACAATTTATATTATTTAAATATATTTGAGATAAGTTTCGTCTTATGACAGCCAGTTTCATCTTTATGATATTTTTTCTTACTTTAAATCATTTATTTCATAGATCAAGACTAACTGAAACTGATCTTAAAATAAAAATACAGATAGTACTTTAAACTTTATTTAGGCGATATTTCAAAAATACTAAAAATCGGTACAGAGCTCTGATTGCGATAATAGTTTCCGGGAATAGAGTCATGTGTGCAAAGTTTTCCGGGCCGTACCGCTAGGCCACCCGGACCGCAACAATCACAGCGAATATTGACGTGATCGTGTGTTCCAGCCCCGCGCCGTCGCACGCGTCGACGTCGACCCTGGCGGAGGAGGCGGAGCCGCCCGCGCCCAGCCCTCCCCCTCCCCCACCCCCACCTGGTACGTTTACAACCTATACATTGGCGCTACCGCGAACAGCAAACGAAGTAACTATATAATTTTTTAGTCGGGTCACTTTTTGGAAATTTAAAAAAGAATTTTTTTTATCAATGATTTTGTTTCTGCGGCCGAATTTCGGGTTGTTCTCACCATGGGTCGCATTTCATAACCGATTCTCCCGAAGTTTTGTGAGCAGTGGCGCTACCGCGAACAGCAAACGAAGTTTTCCCTCTCTGTCGCACTTGCAAGTTTGCATATATGTGAGACAGAGAGGGAAAACTTGGTTTGTGGTTCGCGGTAGCCCCTCAGGGCACGCAATAGGGATGTTGACACCGAATATGAAATATTTAGGCTCCGAGCAGAATTCGAAGACAGACATCTACCTGGTAGACTCGGGCTTCTTTGCAGCCACCAACATCTCAAATTTATTTATTTATTTGGGAAATAAACAGGCAAAAACATTATATCAAGTTTTTTTATAACGAAAAGAGGTTGCCAGCCTCGTAACTATCCGGCCTCGCTACTCTCGGCCGTCAACCCCTTCCCGACCTCTGTAGTAATGTACTATTGTATGTGTGGCTTGTGGACCAGATACACACAGAGATCGTATAGGGCTCTCCGGGGCCAATACAACAATGCTTTCAGGGCGCTGATGGGGCTGAGGAAGCACTGCAGTGCGTCAGGGATGTTTGCGGAGGCTCGAACGGATTGTTTTTCAGCAATAATTCGCAAACGAGTCGCCTCCCTGATGCACAGAGTGTGGAACAGCACCAACAGCTTCCTGAAAGTTATTGCTGAAAAATGGGACAACCCTATATTAAGCTTCTGGGTGAAAATACACTCCGGATGCTCAACAATTCTTTTATAAGTGCTTAATTTATTTTATTTTATTTTAACTGTGTACTTTACTAACAAATATTATACTGTGTACCTACTAACAAAACTATGGATTTTTAAAATCTGAAATAAATGTTATTCATTCATTGATTCATATAGTGGCACCAGATTTGCCTGAAGACGGGCCGCCGCCGGAGAAGCGGAGAGCGCTGGCGCCGGCGCACGCGCACGCGCACGCGCACGCCGCCGGCAACGGCGCGCTGCAGCACGACGCGGACAACCTGGACGGTACCGTACATTCCCTCACACCTGCTATTCAGAAAACAGTTGGCGCCAATGTATACCGGGTGTACAATCCAAATGGGTCAGTATGGTGAAGTCGGAAACTATGAGAGATAGCGAGATCTGTTCTTAGGAACCGTGACGTCGATTTTAGATTTAATAATAATTACATTCAAACTTTTTTATTAACTCTCATACCAACCCACCAAATTTGGCTATGAAATCTTGTGTAAACACAACTGACAGTAAATTAGACTAAAACGCCCACAGTTTTATTAATTTGCAAAAAGTCGTGAATAATATTAATCGATCATCAATTATCTGAAGAGACCACTTATGCATATCTTATCTGAAATAAAATAATTATCTTATTGGTGGGTTTTTCTTTCAATTATTTAAACAAGATTCCATTAGTGTTGTGCTTCTTGCGACTTGCAGAATTTATACACATTGACTTTGACCAGATTCGATTCCCGGTTATGTATGAGAGTTAATAAAAAAGTTTGAATGTAATTATTGTTAAATCTAAAATCGACGTCATGATTCCTAAGAACAGATCTCGCTATCTCTCATAGTTTCCGACTTCTCCATACTGACCCATTTGGATTGTGCACCCGGTATACAGCACGACTAATTATGAAATGACAGAATTGTGGTAATGGATGTCTGTCTGTTACATCTTCACGCTTAAAGCGCTTAAGGTTATTCGATTTAGATGAAATTTCGTATAGAAATGGTTTGGGGAAGGACGTAGACTAGGTACTTTTTATCCCGGAAATCATCCCTTAAGCAGAAGTTTTTATGGAAGAACAATATAAACGACGGACTACGTAAGCGCCTCATTTTAAAATAGCAATTAAATTCTGTTGCTATGAAAGAGTTCTTCGCAGAAGAAACGTGGAAAAGCTATAGTTACCTATATGTATTTTCACACCTGCTATTCAGAAAAGAGTTATTGTTGCCTTCGAATGACGGACCAAACATTTTCTTTCCTCATTTGAGGGCAACAATGACTCTTTTCCTCATAGAAGGTGTGAAAAGCAGTTTGTGATACTCTGTAGTAGAATCATTTGTAAGATATTTCATGTTTTTAACAGCGGGCTTCATAGACGGTGTGAAAAGCAGTATGTGTCACACGGTAGCAAAATTATTTCTGTTTTGGGCGTAAACACTTGAATCCCTCGCTACGCTCAAGAATATTTCGCTTCACCATAATTTAATATACCGCCCTCGACATAAATATATTATTTTGCTCCCTTGAGACACAATCTACTATTTACTACGAGTAGCATGTCACTCCTGCCCATAGTGGCTATTCCCGCACGATACGGGCGGGAAATCCCACTTCCTAGCCAGGGACACCAGATTTTGTACTTACCATGATTGGTGATAAACAAAGCTTCAGATCACATATTTATCGCCCTTGCCTTCGGCTCGGGCGTCAAATACCTGCGATCTGAGATATTCTTTGTTTTATCGCCCTTGGTAAGTAATGTACTATTTCTAAAACATGCTCGGAAATGCATGTGTTAATATCACGAAATGAAGACATGATGTTTCTTGTTTATGGCTCCCTCCATTACTCATTGACCTTAGGCCAAAAAGTAATGTATGGTAAACCTAAGAAAACCCATTATTGTCCGCTGCTCTAACTTTTTAAATATGCTTACTAACATTAAACTGACAAAGGAAAAATGACATACATCCAACAACAATGTATCACTACATAGTATAAAACAAAGTCGCTTTCTCTGTCCCTATATCCCTATGTATGCTTAAATCTTTAAAACTACGCAACGGATTTTGATGCGGTTTTTTAACTGATAGAGTGATTGAAGAGGAAGGTTTATATCCTCCTAAGACCCCGCGTCCTATATAAAGGACAAAATATGGTCAACGGAAAATAAGTTAAATTTTGAAGTGATAGAGTTGCATTTGTTTTGGTTTGATTGATTTGAAATTTGTAATCGGAACTGTTAGGTTCAAATTCGATTGTATTTTTATTTGTATGGTGGGTCTCAGGGGGATATGTATAATAACATCCATTAAATAGTGCACCCGTGCGAAGCCGGGGCGGGTCGCTAGTTATTAACATTCATGAGTCATGACATTGGTTTGTGTTTAGGTATCGAACCGGATACGGAAAATGTCCCCCTGCTGTCTCGCGCGAAGAAAGAGAAGCACAACGCCAAGAAAGTGCAGAAGGACCTGCAGTTCTGCAAGTAAGTATCATAATATGGTTGTTGACTCAAACTTTGGCTACTCCAAAAGAAACATACCGAAAAAATATGGCAAATGGTGAAAATCCTATTCAAATATCTCTAAAAATAACGAAGCTACAACCTGCTGCTGGTTAGAGAGAGAGCGCGACAGATCAGTGACGTCATTGACCACGAGCGCCATAGTAAATGACGATCGTTCTAATGCAAAGGTGCGTTTTGCGGAAAAGGAACATAGTATGCTCCCTCTTACAACTTTATAGACTTATAATTATGTAATTATTTATTCTTTTGAGTAACTTTTTTCGCCATTTGAATAAGAAATTGATCCTATTGTTAACATCCCTATTCATTTTTTTTATATTTATAGATCGGGCCCAATAAAGCGTTACGAGAGCGCGGTTGGAGAGTAGCCTATACCTCTTGTATATTATTTTCGAAACAAAGCACAAACAATAAATGACAACAATAAGACTAATCGGGTCATTGTCAGATTTAGGTTCGCGTCTTTTCGGTGGACATATGAAAAGTTAAGGGCCATAAAGCTCAATTTTGGATTGGTCTAGTAACCCGCATAAACGGTGTTTCCGTAACTATAAATTCATATAATAAAAACATAACTATTGACCATCGGACAACTTTTGATTTTACAACTGACAATGACCCTCCAATCTTTTTTCGTAATATTTCATCACTGTTATGTAGCGGTTCTTAGAATACACCTTCCCACCTAATTTCATAGTTCTAGTGCTTCTAGTTTCCGAGTAAGGCCGGGTTTTATAAAGATCTGTTAGACCCAGGGACCTTGTATTTTTAAAAAACCCTGAATTAGCCCAATATTTTGGAATATTTTTTGCTCTTTACGTAGGGCTGAATCATGTATTTAGGTAACAACGTCGTATTATTAGATTGTCCCATTATAAACGAAATAATGAACCGGTGACCGTAATAATACCGGTATTTTTCTATGGAGAAAATACCGGTATCCGATCCCTGGTTAGACCAAATCTCAGATCAAATTTCAGTAACTCAGTACATTCTTTGACATAACAAACCGACATAAGGTCGAACGGAGCTTTATAAAACCGAGCCTAAATCGGCTGTAACATACGGACGGACGGATATGAAGCTATATGGTTCCGTTTTTGCCATTTTGGTTACGGAATACTAAAAAATTTAGAATTACGATTTGAAACGGGATATTTACCATGTATATTTGTATTTTTGAGTTCCCGATATTTCGGCACTGTTGCCAGGCGCGGATCCAGGATTTAGTTCAGGGGGGGGGGCACTTTCGAACTTTCCGAAAATAAAACTGACTTTTGGTAACTGTTTTTATTGTCAGAACATATTTCCTACGTCAGGACATAGGCAATTGCCCTCCCCTGACACAGGCTTCAGGGGGGGACAATTGCCCCTGTTGCCCCCCCCTGTATCCGCGCCTGACTGTTGCAAGCGCCATTATCAAGGATTAACTGAGTTAACGGAGTTAATCCTTGATAATGGCTACAAATATACATGGTAAATATCCCGTTTCAAATCGTAATTCTAATGTAAATGACCATGTAAACTAAATAATTTGTTCATTTTCGCAGGAACCTGCTATGTGAGATGGAATGCCAGGAGAACGCTTTGCCGTTCCTCGTGCCTGTCAACACCAAGCAATACCCGCAGTACAAGAAGGCCATCAAGTACCCCATGGACTTCTCAACAATCAAGAGAAAACTGCAGGACAGCATGTTAGTATGCACTATTATTTTTTTTTAGAGTTGCGCCGAATATGGCTTTGACCGAATAAAAATAAAAAAATAAAAAAGTATTCTTAGTCAAAAACCATCCTGATCTGTTTCTGAACAGGTCTGACGATTTTGTGAGCTCAATATAAGGGACTATTATATCAACCTCCTTGCCGTAACATACCGCAATAATGCGTACAATATGAGTATCGTTGTTTATGACAGTCTTCCCGAAGAAATTAGACAATTGGAGGGCAATATATTTGTTAAATATCACATGGCTGTCTGACAAATGTTTCTATAGTGTTAAGGAATTCTTACCCCCTTATTCATAAAATAAAATGTCTGTTGTCACTTTCTCACAAGCACATGTGTCAAAGTGACAGATAAGGACAAACGAACTTTAGCGGCTAGTTAACTAATATAGGTTTGATAGACGTTTATGAATAAGGGGGTTAGATTTTAAATTGCTTAGTTTATAATTTTTTTTCAATCACCTGACTTCTGATATAGTGACATAATATAATAATCATAATTAATATAATGACATAATTAAAATTTATGATAATTTATGACGGGTCGGCAACGCGCGAGTAACGCCTCTGGTGTTGCAAGCGTCTATAGGCGTCGGTAACCACTTACCATCAGGTGGGCACTCAGCTTGTTTGCCACGGACGTGGTATTAAAAAAAAGAAAAAAAATGTAATTCTCTCTCTTAATAAATTTTGCATGTCGATCAACGACTGGATACTGTACCGCTGTACACTATCATCCTGTACCACATTTTTTTTTTATACAACGCCGGTGGCAAATTAGCGTACGGTCCACCTGATGGTAAGCGGCCACCGCAGCCTCTAGATGCCCGCAACTCCAAAGGAGTCACGTGCGCGTTGCCGACCCTTTATAAGATTTGAGGACATATTAAGTATTCCCCCGTGTGGTTGCCGGGTAAGAATTGCGCCACTCCATCTCTTCCCGTGGGTTTCGTAGGAGGCGAATAAGGGAAAATCGGAGGGTGGGCAGCAGCATCCTTCGATCATTACCACCATCAAACTGCGGTCGCCAACCCGCTTGCCAAGCGTGGCGACTATGGCAAATCCCCCCCAAATTGGGGGAGGCCTATGTTCAGCAGTGGACGTCTTTCGGCTGTATGATGATGATGATGATGAAGTATTCTAGCAAATAAAACAATTCTATTCTATTCTACTCTATTCAACCTTACTTAAAGGTATCTCATTTGCTCACAGGTACAAAACGAAGGAGGACTTTGCGTCGGACGTCCGGCTTTGCTTCAGCAACTGCGAGATATTTAATGAAGACGACAGCCCCATAGGTCGCGCCGGGCACTACATGAGGGATTTCTTTGAGACGCGCTTCGCCCAGCTGTGAGTCCCACTGCTGGGCAGAGTGGGCCTGTCGGGCAACTTTGATTACTGGAGGAAAAATTGTGTATGAGGGAGTTCTTTGAGACTTTGCCCAGGTGTGTCCCACTTCTGGGCAAAGTGGGCCAATGACTGGCTTCGATTACTTGTGGAAAAATAATACTGCATGAGGGAGTTCTTTGAGACGCTCTCCGCCCACTGCTGGGCAGAGTGGGTCTGTTGGGCAACAGATGGAGTTCTTCGATACAAGATTCGACTAGCTGTGAGTCCCACTGCTGGCCAGAGTGGGCTTGTTGGGCAATAGATATACAATGAGCCCCGTAGGTCGCGCCGGACACTACATGAGGGAGTTCTTCGAGGCAACATTTGACCAGCTATGAGTAAATCATCATGACAGTGTAAATGACACCTTCTTGATTTATGATAGAGTTGAAAATTGCAAGTAAATTTTCCACCTCCGGTGGTTACAGGGTTAAACATGAGACCATTGGTCTTGGTCTCGCTGTGAATTCGAAATATTATGCCAACCTTTTTCACGAATGAAATTATTTTAAATTAAATCGTTTTTTGATCCGTGTTAATTAAACGTCGAAGTTATCCCGATCAAAACGGTTTAAAATAATTTGATCCGTGAAAAAGGTTAGTGTGAAAACAGCGCCATCTTTCTCGCTAATCAGAAACTACCTAATGTGTCAAGCTTGTAACTTACCCATTAGAGTGGCGAAAGGCTGTGAGCCTTTGAAGAAAATACAGAGGTCGCTAGTAGTAGCGGCTTAGAATGCAAGGCAAAGATTTGCTGTGATGTCGTAGTGGTCTGGGTGGCCTAGTGGTAAGGGCGATGGTCCGGCAAACCCGCGCCTCTGAGTTCGATTCCCGTCTCAGGCTGCGTGCGAGATCACGGTCCATTATCTCTTTGTATTTGTTCCCTGTATCAAATGATTGAATAATTAGATTCATAACATGAGTTCAGACAGGTTGTGACTGGTAAAAGTTTAGACATGTAGCGATATGTCTGACTAAATCAAAAGCAGCATTATAACTCAGAGAAGAATAAAAATAGACGCCGAAGCGAGCGAAGTCTCTCATCATGTCAATTCCATTGGACACTAGTTTGACACGTAGACCTCTGCTTAACACAATAGCATCTATGAATACAACAAGAAATCACCTAATAGATGGCGCCGATGTGTTAATCAGAGGTCTATGTGTCATACGAAAACATTGATCCAGCGATCTCTTTATAGTGACACTAGCTACAGCAGGTTCATTATTTTATAGGTACGCCACAATATTTCTGGTAATATTAACATATCTTGAGTTACGCAGCGCCCGCTAATCTGGTTCCTGGCAGTGAAAGTGTTAATACATTATCACACATCACATCATTATTATTATCATGTGTTATCGCACATTTGATAAATACTTGTCACTTGAAATTAATATCAATATAAAGAGATTTTCGAACATTTCTCAGCCCCAATGGAACACACAAACAAACATAAAAGTATATTTCATACGACCTTTTATGTTAACAATGATGACGTCAAACATTCCAAGCCAAATTGGATTTTAAACACAGAAGTATAGGTCACATTATCGACCTGAATCTCAAGCGAAAACTATGTGATTATTCTGTAAAACAACACACACATACGTTGTTGAATGTATTTAATGTAGGTGACTGTACATAGTAGGGACTAATATAGAATTAAAAAAAGTATTACATAGAGATCTATTTTTAAGCATAGAGAAGATAGAATATTGGATGTCGTTCGAGTTTTTTTGCGCGTAGCATCGAACCAGTATTTTGTACCCGCTGGGTATTTTTTTTTATAAGTACGTTGGAAATCGAATATGGAATTCTCGGTGGCCAGTTTCTAGGAGGTGTAAATGTAATGTTAATGGATGTGTAAAAAAAATAAAAATAAAAAGTTGTCTATTTCAAATTTCGCTGTAGGCGGCAGTAACTTTTAGCATAGACGGAGAGTAATATTATAAAGTGCAAAAAGTAAAATCCGTGTAGTTTTCGATGCAGTTTTATTACATGGCTGTCTTTGCACTTGAATATACGCCATTCTTCATGGTGTCAATACGGTGTTTTTCCCGTAAACACTACATTAGAAATCGCCCTTTTCGACATCGTGAAAAAGGTATCTTTTGAGTGTCACATATTTTGTATGGTGGTCACCATATAATGAAACTGCTTGTGAGGTCACGGTTCATTACTTAGGCACTATCTTTCTACTCTTTGATATAGGGGTAGGATAAAGGAAGTAATTTAGTGTGCCTGTGTTACCGCGGTGACTGTCTCAATGTCAGTTTAATTGACCGAGGGAGCGAAGCGTCATCGTCGTCGTTTCGTCTATGGAAAAAATATTTCCGTATGTCCGGCGGATGTATCATTATTCAACCGGTTTTCGTGAGCAGTCCGTTTTTGGATGTTTTTAAAAAAAATGGGGTTTGAAAACTTAAGGCAAGGCAATTCCATTTCAAATGACTTCCTCTAACACGCGTGAGTTTGCAATTAACCACCCCGCTCTCTACGGAAGCTCTGCGCGTAATATCGTAAATATTTAGTACATATTTTTGGAAAACTGAATCACTTGTGATAAATCTGCCCGGTTATTCTGTTAGAACAATAAAAAATTCTATCATTTTTGTAAAAAAAAAGAGAAAACATGTTCCTGTCTTTATAAATTACGAAACCTGTAGCATGAAAGTTTTATTTTTACAATGATGTTTAGGATTTATTTTTGATAGAGTTACCAAGGCATTGTTGAATACTTTGCATTGATGCATTTTTGATTATTATGTTTCTTTTTAATTCACAATATTACTTCTTCGCACTGGAAGCCTAAATTTCAGTATTTTCGTCAGATATCTGGAATGGGCCTTGCCTTAAAATTATTACTGGCGATTCGGAATTCCGACCTACGACACTGGTCTGATGTTCTTATTTTTCTTGTTTCTTTATGTTGGCCCTAGTTTCCTTAAAATATGTTATGTTTCCGACTTCTAAACGAATCATTTTTTTATTTGTCTTCCAATAACTTCTTCTTCAAGTCCCTTCGTTCAATGAATTATTTTTACTTAATAAGAGAACGGTTGGAACTCACTTTTTTTTTTATTCACTTGTTGTGCGGTCGGTTGCCTTGATAACACTCAACCTGATGAAGGACTCCAATTGAAGTCCAAAACATGTCGCAAATAGTGACGTTCCAAGTGAGTTCCAACCATTGTTCTCTTATTAAGTGTAAATATGTCTCACGTTAGTGTAAATTTATGAATTATTTTTATATGAAAAACGGTGGCAACAAGCGTAAGAAGTAAGCGTGGTTTAAGAGGTCGGTACAATTTGTATTTCAAGCGACAGCTACGCGCCACTCAGCGGTGAGTCGACGGACGTACACAATCGATTGTGTGTCTTATTGTAAAGGCACAAGGCATACGTTTGCTTATGAGGTTTCGTTGTTTGACAGCTCGGGAGCTCTGGCGACTTTACTCACCACCAGTGACAGAAAACATACCTCTATACATATAGGGTTCCGTAGGGTTTTTTTATGTATGTATTTGTCAACAAACGAGTATAATACTTCTCTGACATAGTAAATTGAGACAGTCAACCGCGGTAGTACAGGAAAGGGCCTAACTTATGACATACCTGTCAAGGCAGTGACAGCTCTGTAAAGAGACTGTAGCTATTTGATTTTAAAAGACGTTGATGTTATATTGACTGGCAGTGTGAAATGAATTTTGAGCATTTTGAAAAACAGCACAAAGTCGCGTTTTGCTTGTATGCTATTATTTCGTATTTGCAATGCGAAAAGGCGAGTAGAAACATCATAAAAGTGGATTTTAATTTACAATCATAAATCCAATGAATACGGCTGAATTTTGAACGGTTTAATTATATGCATAGTTGTTAGTTTGTGAAATGATCCGTTTCACTTATAGTCGGAGATCGGACAAATTTGCGTCATAGCTCGTAATAATGAGGACATGACTATTAATCAAATTGTTAATCAATTATTTCTTGAAATAAATCACTACATAGTATAAAACAAAGTCGCTTTCTCTGTTCCTATATCCCTATGTATGCTTAAATCTTTAAAACTACGCAAAGGATTTTGATGCGGTTTTTTTTAATAGTGATTGAAGAGGAAGGTTTATATGTATAATAACATCCATTAAATAGTGCACCCGTGCGAAGCCGGGGCGGGTCGCTAGTATTTTTATATAATAAAGAAGTTACGATTTTAAATTGACACGATTATTTACACTAGAAATAATACCCAACAACTACTACATGATAAATATCCTGCTATGATTATTACTTATTTCGTTTAACAAATATATACTTTAACAAACTTTTGTGTTTATTGACTAGGAATCAAATTATATGTCAAGTAAGAAACTCAAACTCAAATATTTTATTGCACACATTACAAACATATTATTATAATGAACACAGCTATAGCCTTATATCTAGACCAACTTAGACTACTTAAGCAGTCTTTCTTACTTACTTCACTGTTTATTAAAAAAAAAATAATTAATTGATTAAAATTTTGATTAAATTTGAAGCTATGTCCACATTATTGCGAGCAGTGACACAAATTTATCCGATCTCTGCTTATAGTAAAAGAATCCCGTTATAATAATACAATAGCTAAGTTTGAGAACCCAGCAATTGTAGGTTTTTGTTGCTAAATGACACTGCCAAGTTTTTTTAATTACTGTTAGTCAATATAGTGTCAATTGTTTATTTACACAACTGAACTAATTGTCATTCATGACCCATGCCTTCATTTTCAATTGATTTTTAAAAACCATCTCACGATATATCTATAGCTATTTATTTTTCAACTATTTTGTTAATTATGTGTAAAGAAGCATGCTGTCCTTTTCCCACTGAGGAAAGCGTCCTGATACTTTCTAACTTTTAGATTTTTTAAAGATATTTTATCGAAAATTGAGACAATTATGAAATACTAGACTTTTTATTTATGAATGTAGGTTTTTTATAGTTTTGTTCAATTAGGCCCAGTCGCTACCTAGTCTTTAATGGGTTAAAAGCATCCTTCTCTTTTCACCTTAACTATTTAGAGGGAGATAGATGCTTCTCATTGACAGCAATTCTGAAATTTCGTTCCAACGTCACACTTTTGTAAAAAATCGCAACTAATAGTCATTTTGATTTATTTTTAATTTATTTTTAGAAGTTATTTATTTTCTTTTTGACTTTTACTCATGGCGTCGTGCCGGTCTAAATTTTGTACTTATGTTTGCGAAACTTACGTTTATATATATGAAAAGATGTATGGGATTGTAAGAGAAATCCATGTAAATGTCATTCTACGATCATACAATAAGTGTAAAGCGGCAATTATACTTCGTCGTTCGCCGCACGCTGCATGCGGCGGCTGCAAAAGTGTAAAGAACACGTTAGTCGGCCGCATTCGGCGATCGACAGCTGCCAAAGCTTATATGTAGGCGGACAGGCTAATGTAAAGACGACGTTTGTTGGCCTAAGTAGTTTAAAATGAAATCGGCGACCGCATTAGGTGAACGACGAAGTGAAATTGTCGCTTAACTGCAAACAGTGGATTTTGTTTGTATTATATCCGAACTAAATCTTGTCAATAAATGTATGTTAGAGTTGACAGATTTGTATGACATTACTCAAAGATATTAGAAATGCTTAAAGTGCCAATCAAATAACTTATTTACTTGGTAAATCTTTGAATAATGTCTTATATTATTTGTCACATTTATTCATTTGAAATACGATAGTTTTTTATGGAAATTTGTAACCTGTAATCGTTATGATAAAGCTCAAATTCCTATAAAAATTACTGTATTGTCAGTTTTCCACTATGCTCCATAGAAGATGGAATCTTTGCCAATGTTTTGCAATCTCAACTGTACTGCCAGCGTGTATGGTCGATTTTTGAACGACTGACAGGTTTCGGTGGCTAGCGCACCTAGCGGCTCCATTTGGAACTATTTAGAGGATATCTTTTTAATTGCAAATACTTAATGCAAAACGTTAATAGCTATATTCTTGTTTTGCCGATATAAACTAAATGTAAAAAATTCCAATTGTATAATGAATGGTATAATATTAATGAGCATTACAGTTTTTTTATCGATTACGGAATCCTAGGAAATGATTCCAATAATTCGATATACAACGGGAATAAGATGACAACTCAAGATGTTTTTTTGTCGAACTTTGAACTTAGATTACATTGCATAAGGTTCAAACTTTTCACCTCAACTTGTCAAATTATTCCCGCCATGTACGGAATTATAAGACAGTATTTTATAAATAGTTTATATAAAGTTAGAAATTCAGTTTCATATACAATATAACCACTTGGTGCGCTGGTGGCCTGGGACTACACTCGATGTTTAAAACTAACAATTTTACTACCCTGGCAACCCTATTGATATCATATTGTGAGTGTTGCCATATGTAACTTGGGTTGTAGTTTCAAATACTGTCAAATTTGACAACCTGTCAATACATGTCTTGATTCCGAAGTGTATGATAGACGTACGAATGTGTTATGTTGTGTGCATCGGTTGATTTTAACTATAAATGAATATATAAATTATATACGAATAAAATAAATAATTTTGGAAGCACTCTCGTTTTGTTTGATTCTTGTCAGTTTGTGGATCCATCCATCCTCCTAGTATTTTTACGGAAGCGACTGCCATCATACCTTCCAATCTAGAGGGAAATCTAGACTTTACACGATGTTTTCTTCCAGTTATTTACGATACAAATTAGGAAAGTAAGCAATTCCCAACAAGTGGCGGTGAACAAAAACACTAGCTATTAGCGAGTGCTTTTGACCGACACAAGTTGGGAATTGTCCACTCGGTGGTCAATAGTTAACTGCTTATGTATATATAAGTACAATAATTTATTATATGTGATAATCCATATTGAAAGGGACCTTATGGCGGCCGGCACTTACGCCTTTATTGCCGCTGTTCCAATACAATAGTGAATGGGTGTAACGTAAGCGCCTGCCGCCATAAGGTCCCTTTCGATGTGGATTATCACATATGGATTTATAGTTACGGAAACACCGTTTATGCGGGTTACTAAACCAATCCAAAATTAAGCTTTGTGGCTCTTAACTTTTGATATGTCCACCGAAAAGACGCGAACCTAAATCTAATAATGACGTTTCCGAACACGTATCGTACAACGTTTTATAATGCATTGTGAGAGGAAATGAAAAATGTAATCGAAAAGTTCATTTAAAATTTATAGGTTATAATTTACATGGCTCGATACATCAACGTCAACGGAAGGCACAGGCTGAATCTGCATTCAGCCAAGCATGTTAGTGAATATTTACAATTTATTTGTGGATAAATATTTAAATCCAAAATGATTAATAATTCGTTTAATTAAATATTCATATTTTTTTTTTAATTTATTTAGAACACATACAATCACATAGAGGTATCCAAATTGACAGTACATGAAATGTACCTATACAAAAGAAAACAATAGACCTGGAGGTTCATCCTTTCACATAGTGTTAACTACATTATTATATATATTTTAAACAACACGTAAATGTTAACTTGGTATTAAAGAAAAGTAAAAAAACTATTATAATATATAGGAACAAAATAATCTCAGTCGTTTAACTAGTGATTTTAGACTAGATATAGAATTATGAAAGGGATCAATATTACATAAATGCTTGTTATAATAACTGGGTACTCGTCTGAAAAATGTATGTAAAAATGTATTTATATACCTTTTATAAAAATTGAAATCTATAATTGACTAATTTCTAAAACTAAATTAATTCTTGTATTAAGCAGTACCGCTGCTATCGTAAACTACAAATTTAGAATAAAGGAAAAAATTGAAAAATTTAGGCACCGAGCAGGATTCGAACCTGCGACCTCCCGGCACTCGTGGCCAGTCGCTCTAGCCAACTGAGCTATAGGTGCAATCGCCACCCAGCCCCAAATACTGCTCCCGAATCTGCTGTTGAATCCTGCACGGTGCCTAAATTTTTCAATTTTTTCCTTTATTCTAAATTTGTAATTTCTAAAACTTTTCTCAAATAACAAATTCTGTTTTGGGCTAACGACGAAGACAAAAATAAAAAAAAAGAAAAGTAAAAAGCACTAGTGTGGAAAAGTGGTACTTTCCGCACAGTTTGGCTGCTTAGAAAACGCACTTTTCGAGCACATGCATCATAAATGAACTTTATTCTGCAAGTAGGCCGCAATGGCATTTACAAGTCAAAAACTACTAGCGTTTACAAAAACCACTGTCAAGAAGAAACACCGAAAGAAACTCGACAGTCAGTCATTTCAAAATATGCTTATTACAATGTTACTACTTAACCTACTTAAGTAAATCTCAGTCGTAAACAACAAAAAATAAATAATAAAACGAGGTAAAAAAATTACAATATGTATTTGTTTACAATTGTGTAGTTCCACAAGAAAACATGTCGAAACTGATACGTATTAACAAATACGAGATAAGGAAAATAATAATAGTAATAAAATAACATGCTAATTGGGGGAGGGTAGTTTTTTTAATACAACGGAGGTGGCAAACGAGCGTACGCTCCACCTGATAAAAAGAGAAGAGAATTAAGCGAGATATTTTAACTCCAATCCCCCTTTTTTATCTGACTGTGACTTTATAGGCCGGGCCCAATAAAGCGATAGGAGTGCGCGGTTGGAGAGTAGCCTGGGGAAAATTCAGGGGAAAAACCTCCGACACGACCACGCGTGTGGTTTGGAACACTCTCGAGTTTGCGCTCCAGTGAGATTGATTGAGCGGTTTCAACCGAATCTGAGGTGTGAGTGGAATCGAGGTCCAGAGTCCAGCAAGAAACTCAGCTAGGCCTGACCTGGGACGGACTGACTACCCGGTGTGCGGCGTTACCGGGACGAATATGGACTATATGTGTCAGTGTTGCGATCGCGCGGTCTGAGTTGATCTTTCGATGGACGCTGTGATTACGTTGTCCGGGTCCGTGAGTGTGTGCCTATGACGCCGGACCGTGCGGCCCCTAATCAGTGATCGCTGAGTAACACCATTAATAGTAGATTGTTAAACAAGGGTTGAAAGCCTCCCATGTCAGAAGAGATATTTTGGCGCTCGAACGAAGTGAGAGAGTCAATAGTTCGAGACTGAAATGGTTGGTTTCACCTGAGTTGAATGTTCTGCTTTTCATTTCAAATACGAGGAAACTAAAAAAAATTCAAAACATGCACACACATTTTCTGAATCAGCAAAATAACTATTTTGGCGGGAACTGTTGAGTGACGTTAACAGTGTTTGTGTATGGACCATCTTATTTATTTATTTTAAACTAGCGACCGGCCCCGGCTTCGCACGGGTGCACTATTTAATGGATGTTATTATACTTACATAAACCTTCCTCTTCAATTACTCTATCTATTAAAAAAAACCGCATCAAAATCCGTTGCGTAGCTTTAAAGATTTAAGCATACATAAGGATATAGGGACAGAGAAAGCGACTATGTTTTATACTATGTAGTGATTAAGACTTAATAGCATTTATGTTTGTATCGGTTTACTGCCTTTGCCCAATCTAATCTAATTTAATCTTCTGCTCTAGAGCAGAAAAGTGCCACTTTCAGCACGCCACCTATATGAACAATGATCCACTTTTAGAGTATGAGAAATGAAAAATATTAACCAAATAGTAATCTGCAAACAATACTACGATACGGAGGTTTAACAGCCCGGCCACGACTTTGCGCAAATAGAGAATATGCATTTTTAGGGTTCCGTAGCTAAAATGGCAAAAACGGAACCCTTATAGATTTGTCATGTCTATCCGTCCGTCCGTATGTCACTGCCGATTTACTCGGAGTCTATAAGCACAATTATGAAATTTGGTAGGAAGGTGTATTCTATGAACCGCTACATAAAAGTGATGTGAAATTACAAAAAAATATTAAATGGGGGGGGCACTCCATGCACTGTAACCGGGGGATGAAAAAAAAATTGCGCATCAACGCACATAGTCGTGTGAGGTATTGATGGATAGTCCTTTAAAAAATTATATGGAGGTTTCTAAAGAACTTGTCCATTTAAGTCAACCGTTGGTGAGATATTAGCTGTCAAAGTCATAGAAAGTATGTCCCCCCCCCCTCTAATTTCCTAACTATAAAGCTTAAAATTGTGAAAAAAATTGAGGTGGTGTGCATTAGTAAATACTTTCAACGATTTTTGGTTTGAACAATTTAGGTTTTACGGTTTTTGAGTTTTCGCTTAAAAACTGTCTTGCCCAAACAAAAGGTCGTAAGTGCCGTGAGTTCCCTATGAAGATACAACTTTTTTAGTTTCAATGTATTGGATAGCGATTTTAAATGTGGACTAGTAGGCGTTGGTACGGAACCCTTCATTATGCGTGGTCCGACACGCACTTGGCCGGTTTTTTTTTTCATGATGCCATCGAACCAGTTTTTAGAGAGGAACAAATGTGTATATGGAACAAGCACAATTATAACAACACAAAAGACAAAAATGTATTTTAAAGTACAGTATATAAAGTAGTAGTGTATTTTATAAAGGGTCGGCAACGCGTACGGGTCCTTTGGAGTTGCGGGCGTCTACAGGCTGCGGTGGCACTTACCATCAGGTGGACCATAAGCTTGTTTGCCACCGGCGTTGTATAAAAAATCCGAGCCCAAGTAACCAATGAGTTTATCTTAACTTATGGGTATGTAATTTGATATTTACCGTTAGCTTAACGGTTAAAAAAAATCGTAAGGAAACACGTATCTACTAACAAATCTGTGGAAAAAAATCAAAAGTGTATGTGAAGTCTCCAACTCGCACTGGGCCAGCGTGGGGACTAAAAAAAGAAAGAAAGAAAGAAACATTTATTCACAGACACAAAAGACACACATATTGCAAAAAAAAAAAGAAGAAAACAAACCACAACATGTGTGTCCCCGCGGCAGTGAAACGGACGCTGGCTCAGCATTATACTGAGGTGTCAGACACCTACAGCGCTGATTTTCAGCCAGTACCATCGGTGACTCACGGACCGCCATACATTAAATAATAACCAAAAGAAAAATACTTAAATATGACTGCAAAAGAAAAAATAATACATAAGAGAAAAATAATAATAATATCCACTTACTACTTACTAGGGTAGGAACAAAAGAGAACTAAAATTTTGAAATAAATTTTAACCGGTTGGTATATTTGTTGCTGCTATAGAGAGAGACTACTGCCCGTTCCATCTCGTCTATGAGAGGTCTGCCCAGCAGTAGGATATAGGACTGACATTGGTCTAACGGATCTTTATAAAAACCTCGCAATCTTAAAACTCACAGTCCAGTTAAATTACGGTTTTGGTGAACATTAATTTATAATAGCCTTTTTTGATTTCCAAGAAGGTTACCGTGGGAGGGCAAAGGCATTGGCGAGATTCTCGCTCAGCCAAATTTACATTTATGTTTATGTGGGGATAGATATCTGGACAAAATCAGTAAGATAGGTAAAGTAGACAAATACCGGATACAGTTTCC
Source organism: Epiblema foenella (assembly GCA_963556455.1). NCBI lineage: Eukaryota > Metazoa > Arthropoda > Insecta > Lepidoptera > Tortricidae > Epiblema > Epiblema foenella. The sequence goes on along the minus strand of OY747120.1, from coordinate 8,648,191 downwards.
GCACACGGAAGCCTAAAGCTTAATAAGCTACGAAAAAAAAGTACTTGGTAGCGACGAGTTTTAATCAGCATTTTTTTTTAAACCTGCCTGTGGCTTTATAGGCCAGGCCCAATAATGCGATAGGAGTGCGCGGGTGGAGAGTAGCCTGGGCAAATTCAAGGAGAAACCTCCGGCACGACCACGCGTGTGGTTTGGAACACTGGAATACTCTAAGAGTTTGCGCTCCAGTGAGATTGGTTGAGCGGTTTCAACCGAATCTGAGATGTGAGTAAAATCGAACTACTGGGAGTTTTGTCGCTGGTTCACTAAACCTAGCCTAGCTGAGAGGAGTCCAGCAAGAAACTCAGCTAGGACCGACCTGGGTCGGACTGACTCTACCTGGTCTGCGGCGGTACCGGGACGAATAGGGACTACATGTGTCAGTGTTGTCGCGATCACGCGGTGGACGTCCCCACCTTTAATCAGCATGTAAATATAGGTAGTATGTATAGCAGTGTAATTGTCATAATTATTTCAAAATCAAAATCAAACATTTATTCTGCAAATAGGCCACAAGGGTACTTTTACATGTCAAAATATTAATATTAATTATTTGCCGTGTGTGCCTGTTTTACTTATAGCAAGTATTTTTTTGTTTAAATAGATATCTTAGTACGAAGTCCTTACGTCTTTAAGTACGAAGTTTACTTTTATTTAGAAGTTAACACTACACGAAGCTGGTGGTTCCGAGTTCGAATCCCGGTTAGGGAATTCATTTGTATGATTTTAAGCGTCTGGACAGAGGTGTATCACTTGTGAACCTTACAGAGTATAGGAAATAGGAAGTTTGTCTTGGAGAGATCGCTTTTAAATCAATAAAACCGGCTGTTGCCCGTTGCCGTTGTAAGTAGTACACAGGTACCTATTTAATTAATTTAGTTGTTTTTTGTGTACGTAATTTCTTGACATAATATTGGGTAAGTTAAATAAATATTGATAATCACAACAGATGCACTTTCACCAAGCTTTTTATACAAATTTAACTAAACACTTTAAATAAACCAAAGGCATAGTCGTAATTAGACTTGAACGCCATTAACCCATCAAAAAACCGAAGTGGACTTTCTCAAAAACCTTGTTTACAAGCTACAAGCTTTCCTTTTAACAGAGCTTAAAGAATCAGTGCAGCGAAGCGAAAAGTAACTGTGGAAAGTCAAAGGAAGAGCCTGCAGTGAGCAGTTAGTCTTAGTCGTACCGCGGTCAAGGCTCCGTGCCCGCCCGCGTCTCTTAAAAAAAACGTTTAAAAAAACACGCGCGCGCTCCCGGCTGTCAAAAAAAAGGTTCTTTATACAAGCTTCAGTTCTAGTATTTATTAATATTTAATTATTTAAATGCTGTGTGATAATGATGTGGTGATTGTGACTCTGTTAAACAGGTGAATATAAAATTGATTTCAATGCACCGTTGGTGACCCTAAGTTCGCTAACGGTGTACAATTTACCGCGCACATAAATTAAGGAATTCCGCTGCTTAATCTACTTTAACTTATAAAATAATTGCGCGTTTTAATTATCTTGATTACATGTGAATTTATAACCGTTTTTGCTGTATTAAATGAAACTATAATTAGAAAGACTTGCAGTTTTTCCCCCTGCTCAGCCAGTGTACTAACGGCCCTGCAATCATAGGTTATTGCTCTTCCTACTGGCTCGAGAAACGCTCAAAGCGAGACATACAGAAACAAGCACATCCAGTGACATTCGCGAATATTAAAAGTTTCACAAACTTTTTGTAAGCCCGCGAACGCGTTCAATTTTTAAACGAATCATATGATAACGTTTTTATCGAGGAATCTTTGGTGCAATTTATTCGATTCCTTTTGCTTAATTAAACCGATGGTGGTTTGATAAAATACCTTTCAAGCTTTTTAATTTAATTGCGATCTTTAGATATGAAAAAGAGTACGCAAAGTCGTTAAAAACGTCAAATTAAGGGTTTTTTTAATACTAAGTGTTGAAATGTGTTTGATACGTTGAAATATCTTAAATTTCTATCGCAGCGGCACCTTGTTCGAATGTAGGTCAGAGAAATGACCGGTCCCGTACGGAATGTTGCCACGATTTTGTGCCGCAAGAAAGTCAATCTTTTTATTCGATATTTTATTCAAATCATATTTTAAGATTGACATTTATAGAACGGCGTTAACGGTCAATGGAGGTCGCTTCGATTTTTGAATCCTTTTCAAAGCAATCTGTCAAATGAATGTCATTCTTATTGCGTTGGATTAAGGTAGCTTTGTAGTCGTGTTGATATATGATACAACAGGAAAGAAGGAAAAACAAAGACATGGCATAGATAAATGACACCGATATTTATTTAAGTTATGCGAAAGTAAGATTGTCTTTGTTTGACAGTTTGCACGGTCAAAGTGACGGATGAGTCAGTCAATGCACAAAGGAGATGCTATATTATATTAATGATAAAGATTTTTTCCATACAAGACATTAATCATGTAATTCCAATTATTTATACGCAAGTTTATTAATAAGAATGAAATCCTATTCGTCGGCCGAATATCTATAAAAATGTTATTTGATTTTAAACCTTATTGTATGAGCAGTAAAATTGCTCTTTGCACGAATTACTTTGATTCGAGTCGGTCAAACATTAGGTATTCCAAGCACCTGTACTATTATGGGGCGATTTTTCAATCGCTAGATACAATTATACGTCAGTTAAAATTATCGCTGTCACTTTCTAAAGTCATAAGAAAGAAAAGGACAGAGCCAACATTTATCAGACATACACTTTCTGAGGATTGAAAAATCGGCCCTAAACCTAATAAATGCATAAAATGAGGAATGTATATTATCAAGGTTTATTTAGTCCATCTAATATTTAAAAATAAGAAATAAATATTAGAGGACAATCTTACACAAATCGAACTAGCCCCACAGTAAGCTCAAGAATGCTTGTGTTATGGGTACTAGACGACGATATATTTAATAGATATAAATACTTAAATACATAGAAATCATCCAAGACTCAGAAACAAATATTCATGCTCATCACACAAATATTTGCCCTGACCGGGATTCGAACCCAGGACCGTCAGCTTCACAGGCAGGTACTACCCACTAGGCTAAACCGGTCGTCAAATTTATATAATTACAATATTTGAGCACAAAAAGTAGGTAGGTACTCAACTTCTCTATTATTAAGGTGATAAAGTACATTATCAGATATTTTTGAGTACCTTGAGAGTACAGATATATTTGATAGCGACTGCACAAAGCCTGAATATCAAAAAAACTTCCTAAACCTGATAGTTAAGAAAACTACCGCCTAATTTCGGTCTTACGAGTATATTCACATATTTGCATATACTTAGCGGTCCTGACACAGTTTTGGCTGAGTAGGGTCATTGCGCCGGTTACGCGACCTGTTCTAGTTAGCAGCCACCTGTAGGACCAGATTTTACGAGCTGGGATTCGAACCCGCTACTTCCAGATTGAAAATCGTGTGCTTTACTGCTCAGCTTGAACCTGTGGCTTTATAGGCCGGGCCCAATAAAGCGATAGGAGTGCGCTGTTAGAGAGTAGCCTGGGGGAAATCTAGGGAAACCTCCGACACGACCACGCGGGCGGTTTTGAACACTGGAATACTCTAAGAGTTTGCGCTCCAGTGAGATTGGTTGAGCGGTTTCAACCGAATCTGAAGTGTGATTGGAATCGAGCTACTAGGAGTTTTATCGCTGATTCACTAAACGTAGCCTAGCTGAGAAGAGTCCAGTAAGAAACTCAACTGACTCTACCCGCTATGATATGGCTATTTATAAGTATGTCTATTTATATGTATAAGTATGTATATTGTCATTTGGTACCCATAGTACAAGCTTTGCTTAGTTTGGGATTAGATTGATTTGTGTAAGATTGTCCAGAAATATTTAAAAATATTCAAATATTTAAGTAATCAAAACCATCCCGAACTATAAAGTTATATGTTTTCGAGTCATGTTAGAGTTACTTTTATGTTTATAATACTGACACCAGATATAAAACGACTTGTTTTTATATTCAAAATTAACATCCTTGTTCTAACGAGCAAAAAGTTTTTATGTTTACACGAATTGTATTGGTATACTGAATAGAGTGCAGTACGCCCGCACATTATTATCGTCACTATTTCAGACACGCAAGTTGCACAATATAAGGCATGTAATTTTCGTCATATAGGGGTAGGGAATGAAAAGGCATATTTCCATAACTTATTTAGCACTAATAATAGGGGCAGCACGCTGCGGCCTGAGGGTTATCATTTTTAGATCAGGCACAACCAACCTCACTAGCCTAGCCTCTATTAGTTCGGCCAGGCTAGCCTCGCAGACCCCAAGCTGGAGTTGCATCTAACTTCTAAGGAGTTGAACCTCAGAGTTCCTAACATGTCACCCCAGGTAGCATTTATACGTCATTATGTCGTCCGTTTATGGTACTGCTCGACGTAAGAGACGTCATACCTTGATGTCGGGAGGGCTCAGCAGGTGACGTCAATTTGTCAGAGCCTCAAGACGTCAGTTGCAGTTGCTACCTGGGACTAAATGTGTTGTGGACTCGCTATGTCTAAATGGAAAAATTGATGTATCTCTATATTTCAGTTGGAATGTCATTTTATTTTAACACCATATACGCAGTATCTGTATAGAATCTGATAGTGTATTTCATCGTGATGAAAAATATACCATATATGCATAGTTTTTGTGCAAAAGAGCAGTTTAATTATTTGCTACCTTATTTTGTCTTAAGAATACTTATTTACAATAGTATAACATAATTGAAAGAATAGAACTATAATCAAAATATCAAAATCAAACATAGGCCGGCCACAAGGGCACTTTTACATGTCAAAATATTAATTTACAATTTAAGAAGGAATAATAATTTCGAGTTTACAATTATAACAAAATTAATGTCATACAACATATAAACTATACTTATGTACTAGTTATATATAAAATACCCCACCCAGTTCGCCCCCTTGTGGCATGGTGCCTAGGACGCTGGCGGCATTCCCTCTTTGCACCGCAAGACTTATACGCAGTGCAAAGAAGGCTCCAGCCCTGTGGTCGCTTGAGACGCCTATTAAACGTCCAGACACCTCCTTGATGATTTTTTTTGTGTCGGGCGACCAAGGGCCCAAGGTCTCCACCACGAGTGCCACATGTATGTATGTATGTATGTATGTATGTAAGCACTTTATTGTACACAATAACAGGTTAAAACAATATACATGCCACATAAGATTAGAGTACAAAGGCTTACTTATCCCTATGAGGGATCTCTTCCAGCTAACCTTTGAGACATGTCGATGGCTATATGGTCTATCTCGCCGTCTTATTGACAAATTTTCAGTCTTCAACCCGACATGGATCCCATCACACGTATTCTCATTTTGTTGTTATTAAGACTAAGCATGAGGAAAAAGCAAATGAAAAGAAAATTATGGGTGTAGGCACGTATCCAGAGGGGGGGATAGTTGGGATTTATCCCCCCCCCCCGAAAATACTAAAATACTTATTAATATAAAATACTTATAAACTACGGACGGTACTTCTTTAAGTTATTAAAAATTATAGTACAGTGATTATAGAGATTTTTACACAGTTCACATGGTTGTTTCCCCCTCAATGTTTCCCCCCCCCCCGAACCAAAAGTCTGGATACGTGCCTGTATGGGTGAATCCATATATTTTTATTTTTATTTATTTTTTATTGATAATGGGAAACAAACAGCGTAAAATAACTCATGCAAATACTTACATTTAAATTATACAAAAGCGGAACCAGTTTCCACTAATGAGCTTATATCATTATGGTTGCTCAGACAAGAATTGTTTATACAATTCAATTACAAAATAGTTAATTTAAGTACAATATAAAGTACCATGCACAAAATTGATCTTACAAAAGTTTAGTAATTTCTATGAAGTAGATAGTATCACTATTTTATTAGTATTGTGTTAACATATAAAAATAAAAAAATAATAATTTTATTTTAATCTCTTTCTCGAAATCGAATCTGAATTTTACTGACTCATAGTTGCAAATTAAATAAGACATTCACCGATATGTTTATATAACGATTACTAGGTTTTACCAGTACTAAAGCGAATGCAGCCGTTAAACAACAACAATCAACAACCGCTAACGTTAGCTTGATATGCATCACGTAAGGAAACTAAGCAAACACCGGTATAAGTAGGTAAAGTTTTTTGTCCAAACGGATCATTAGTTCTTTGTTTAAAAAAAAACTGGTAAAGTGATCGTTTAGAGATCATTGAGTAGATATATACTATATTTTAATTTTTTAAATATTGGAATACAAAGACATTAGTCACCAAATACAAGATTTTTTACAAAATTTTGTTCCGACTATAACCTAGAAATTTGGTGACAATCTTTATTATAACGTATATTTTACCAACAAATACTAATATATTGGCCTATTCGAATTTTCTCATTTAAATTTCCTTATTTTTCCTATTAAAATTAACTTAATTTTGCGGTTGGTGGGAACATTAAATGTGCGGAGTCCGACACGCACTTGGCCTATTTTTTACCGCATCTGTGACAAACAAGCACGATATTAAGTGGTCACCGTCGCCTATGGACGCTTGCAACACTAGAAGCGTCATTCGCGCGTTGCCGACCCGTAAGAAGCCTGTTCACTCAGTTTTTGAACCACGTAGGCAGCTTATTCCAAAAATTAATTGTGGCTACAAATCCCTTCAATCTTAATTCATAGAAGTAACTATGGGATGAAGAAATAGGGTGTAAGTCTTAGGGTCGGTTGCACCAACATACGATCACAGGCCGGTCATCGTCAAATATGGCGCCGGCAGCTGTTATCCCATAGAAACTTATCACACTTCCCATACAATCAGATTTTAATGAACACCGCTTACGATTACAGATGGTTTGGTGCAACCCACCCTTAGAAATAAGGCGTCAATCATTCTGACGTTTACCTTACCATGAATCTAACTTTGTCAGCATAAACAGGTAATCGTAATGATATTGTTCGAAAATTTAAAAAAAAAACAACAAATTAAAACTAGTTTTACTTTGGTCGATAGATATTTCGAAACTCGGAAGTGTTTCTAGGTAAATTTTTTAAACTTTTCAATATAAAGGGCTAACGCGCTTGTGTTTCTTCTGGATTCGCAAACGTCCACAGGCTGCGGTATCTGCTACAATCAGAGCTTGCTTGCCACCGACGTTATATAAAACATTAAACAAAATAGCTCCTCGAGGGTTGCGTGGTCAAACCCGATAAGTCGCCTAAAAAGTTTTTTGAAAATAGAACTATGCGTAATAGATGTTGAGTTCTTATTTCAAAAAACAATTATCTCGATTTATCGGGTTTGACCACGCACCCCTCGTCCTGTGAGTTACATGTCGAGCGATATTCGACCTTAAAGTGGTCACGATTGGTCCAGACCCAAGCATGTTAGTATAGGATAGAATAGCAAACTGGATAGCAACGACCGCCCGTTAACGGAATTCGCTTCCTGTACAACCAGTCTTACTGCCTCTAAAACCGTTGTAAGAATAGAATAAGAATAAGAAGAAATTTATTGCCCATAGAAAACCTTAACCTAACAGATAGAAAACAATCAACAAACAGCAAGTAACAATAAATAAAAATAAAAAATAAATAAATATTAGAGGACAATCTTACACAAATCGAACTAGCCCCACAGTAAACTCAAGAAGGCTTGTGTTATGGGTACTAGACGACGATATATTTAATAGATATAAATACTTAAATACATAGAAAACATCCAAGACTCAGAAACAAATATTCATGTTCATCATACAAATATTTGCCCTGACCGGGATTCGAACCCAGGACCGTCAGCTTCACAGGCAGGTGCACTACCCACTAGGCTAAACCGGTCGTGAAAAACACAATAAGCTAAACCATCAGAAAAAGGTGAGGCAATGGGTCCCAGGCTCAGCATGTGCTGAGCAGAAGTGCCCGGCGCTGGTTTTCAGTCTGGTCCCAGGAACAAATATTAAATAAATACAGCCAGGAGGGTCGCAAACTAAAATTATTATAAATAAACGAATTACTCAAGTTTTGGTACGTCTGTGGTTAGATGCAGAAAAGAGGGGGAATATAAAAGTATCTACAGTAGTTGTAGTATTGTAGATCACTTGTTCTGAGACTCATAATTATCCTCCTATACCTTTTTTAAAGAGTTTGATAAAAAAACGAGCAGTGGTGGTAAAAAACACACATTGAATTCGCATTATTCGCACCGTAGAAAGAGGATCCTATAGAAGGATTAGCGAATACCCAAAAGGGACGGACTTATGATAACCTGACTAAATTGAGATGTATCAGAAGACACATTCATTAGCACAATTCTGGCATCTCATAATTAGTCGTGCTATATACAGGGTGTCCAGTAAATAATGGACAAGCTTCTTACCACCGATAGAGCACCTGAGGCAGGTCCAAAAAAAGGACTTTCAGGTTTAGTAAAAGTCCCTTGGTTTCCGAGATAATCGAACTTTTCCATTTTCTTAATAATTGGCTACCACCCGAGTCAACGAAAAAAGTTGTTAATGAAAAACAGAGATAACTTTATGTAGGACCTCGTCTCTACTAGCTGTCAGCACAACCATCCACAAGTCAATAAGGGTAGGCAGCAACTGGCTTGGGAATCTTCTGGAGTAGCAAGCGTCCATAGGCTAATTTTTAATAATGAGTCGTGGTCGTCAATTACAGCTCTAATACCTGTCTGTTAGCAACACTATTAGATAATATTTAGCAATTAAAAGAACGAGAATATTTCTTCATTTATGGCCTCGACGGTCATTAAAGTCAAAGAAGGTACCAATTATTAAGAAAATGGAAAAGTTCGATCATCTCGAAAGTCAGGGGACTTTTACTAAAACTGAAAGTCCATTTTCTGGACCAGCCTCAGGTGCTCTATCGGTGGTTAGAAGCTTGTCCATTATTTACTGGACACCCTGTATACATTGGCGCCAAATTTAAATTAAGCCAATAGGCTCGAATACATTGCTGACGTTTCGGTGACACAGGCCGGTGACAAATAATACGCGATGAGGGACAGGCGATGACACATTGTATCTCGTTCCCACGTATGTTATTGTCTATGCTTATCTCTTTCGCACATCTGTCAGTCTTATGATTACTTCATGATTTGCACGAAAGATCAGAATAAGTGACAGTTAGTGACTATGATAAATTATTTTTTTTAAAACCTGAATCGACTTCTTACGATCTATGACTTTTTGGGTTTTTTATTGTGCAACTTTTAGATGAATGAAACGAAAAGTAATTAAAAAAAATATTGATGGCTTATTATTTGATATATCGTTAAATAAGTATATAAAAAAAAAGAAAGCATATCTTCATTTATAGATATGCTTTCTTTTTTTTTTTAACCTGACTGTGGCTTTATAGGCCGGGCCCAATAAAGCGATAGGAGTGCGCGGTTGGAGAGTAGCCTGGGGAAAATCCAGGGGAAAACCTCCGGCACGCGTGTAGTATGGAACACTGGAATACTCTAAGAGTTTGCGCTCCAGTGAGATTGGTTGAGCGGTTTCAACCGAATCTGAGGTGTGAGTGGAATCGAGCCACTGAAAGGAAACTGTTTGGCTTATGGATTTGTGTCTTGATTGACTATAATGTGTTATTTATGCCAGTCTGTTTCGCTAAATAAATAAAATAAACATACAAGACTCAAAAAATCCTTAGACCCTTTCACGGAACTCTGAAGTCACCTGTATTCCGATGAATCATAACCTATATCAACGTATCTGCGCGCGCAGGTTATGTCAACGCAAGTGGGCCAGCCGACCGTTAGCTGTGAAAGTTGCGTGGGCCGCGCCGCAAATCATTAGCTCATGTTACTGATTTTTTTAAACTTGACTTAAAAAAAACGTGAGTCACTTGCGGCTTTGTAATATAAAAAAATGAACACGACTTAAAAAAAACACTAGCCCCTTACAATTATTCCGTGTTTGCGGTGTTAATTATTTCCAAAAAATAAATATCGTGTTAAAAAAAAGAACGATTTGAAACGGGATATTTACCATGTATATTTGTATGTTTGAAAAAAAAAATACAAATATACATGGTAATATCCCGTTTCAAATCGTAATTCTAATGTAAATGACCATGTAAGCTTGAAATCTTATAAAAAAAAGGAACTTAAAAAAAGCACAGTTAAGAAGCCTAGGTTACATGTTAATAAAAAATTACGTCCGCATATCTTATTGTTATGTATTTTCTTTTTTTGGTCCGTAGACGAGAGGCAATGTTAAGTTTTATGTGTGGTTTTATAAATTAGACAGTGACAGCGCTATTTTGACGAAAGCATTTTTGTCCAAATTGAAACGAAGACGTTTCGCTCGCCTCGGTCCATGACCCAGGTTTAGATAAGACATATTACTTTCGGCGTACTATCAATGTTGGTCACTCTCAACCTGTGCCTTTACCATGAATTTGCATGACCGTACTCGCTAGCGACTGCGTAAACGATTTAGTATGCCGATTCTTAGTTCTATTGCGTAACCACCAGAGGCGCTGTACTTGCCCATACTTAGAGTATAAATATTTCTAAAGAGATCCTATACGTGGACCACCAAGAGTGACGGAAAAAGTCTTATGCAGATAAATTGAGAATTGGTTTAAAAAGGCTGCCGGTTTACCATAAATTACTTCCTTAACTTGGGCGGGTAATCGCTTGTGTGACGTATTTGGGCATAACTGTCATAGAAAATAAGTTGTGCTCGACAAAAAAAGTGAAACTATGACAGGGACAACAAATGTAACACTCTGTCGCTCTTATAAAAAAAATGTATATGACTGTCTCGCTCAGTTGTGGTATTATTATTTGCATGTCGCGTCTGGTAAGTCTGTGTGCCCATACAATTTTTTACGCAGTCGCTAGCGAGTACGGTCATGTAAACTCATGGTAAAGGCACTGGTTCAGATAAGACATATTACTTAACTTCTAAAGCTACAAATCATATATTTAGACATTGGAAATGGAAAAACGGAAGGAAAGGTTAATTCTAATTGATTGTTTGTAAATGAGATGTTTAAAATTTGGCTCACGAACCCTCGTCCGGTCGAAAATAGCGGGTTTCGACGAGAACTTTAATTCCAAGGATGACTATTGACTCTGATATTATAAAACTATATTAGTTACAATAAGACGAATGACGTTTTTAGGGCGGCTCCGTAGATATTATTTATTTACTAGCAGCGCCCTGCGATGTTACCTGCGGATAAAAGGTAGCCTACATATGTGATAATCCACATCGAAAGGGACCTTATGGCAACAGGCGCTTACGCCTTTATTGCCGCTATTCCAATACAATAGTGAATAGGTGTAACGTTAGCGCCTGCCGCCATAAGGTCCCTTTCGATGTGGATTATCACATATGTCCTATTCTGATGTCTAAGCTACAATACTGGAAAGTTTCATAGAGATCCGTTCAGTAGTTTTTGAGATTAAGTGGAACGTACATCCATCCGCACAAACTTTCACGTTTATAATATTATTATGATTAGGATTAGGATTTAAACTTTATTGCACAAAATACACAAATTATACAAATGCCGGGCTTAATGCCAAATGGCATTATCTACCAACCATTGGGCTAAACAGATATTTTATAAAAGGTGCAAAGAAAAAAGTATGAAAATGTATATCAGAATATGTAATAAAACACAATTCTAATATTATGGTACAATTTATTGAATAACATAGCATTATATAAAAATAACACTAATTTAAAACAAAATTAAATGCTCTAAAATAAGACAAAAACGAAACCTCCATTATCTTTAAATAATATAAAGACAGTCATTAAGTTGGCGTGCTTCCGTTGCGTTTTTAGTAATGTCTTATAGAACTTTTAACCGTTAAGTAAAATACAGTTTTAAACATGACTCACGAAATGTTAAATTCATGAATCGTAATGATTAGATATCATTTCTGCTACCCAAAAATTGTCTGTAAGAGATCGCTCTCTAGCGACAAGACCACTTATTCTATCATTGTCATTACGTACTGCATTGTGTTATTTTGTTGAACTTGTGTAATAAAGAGTATTTGTATTGTATTGTATTCCCTCTCCTGTGTCCCAGACGTAATGGGCTGGTCGAATGCTATATCGATTAGATACCGAACATGCTTCTCAATTGAATAACATTACTGTCCGACCCAGGTCGGGCATAGCTGAGTTTCTTGCTGGACTCTTCTCAGCTAGGCTAGGTTTAGTGAACCATCGACAAAACTCGCAGTAGCTCGATTCCACTCACACCTCAGATTCGGTTGAAATCACTCAACCAATCTCACTACAGCGCAAACTCTTAGAGTATTCCAGTGTTCCAAACCACACGCGTGGTCGTGTCGGAGGTATTCCCCTGGATTTTCCCCAGGCTACTCTCCAACCGTGATCCTCTCGCTTTATTGGGCCGGGCCTATAAAGCCACAGTCAGGTTCAAAAAAATTGAGCATCACTTCACATACTAGAAAGAGGATTAGATAGAAGGAAGATTATGAATCACCGAGAGGGACGGACTTGAGAGGGGGAGTTGACTAAATTGAGATTTATCAGAAGACTGATATAGATGTAACACAATTCTGACATCTCATAATTAGTCGTGCTTTATGTACATTGGCGCCAAATTTTGGTGGTGGTAGTTTTTTGACATTCATAAGTAATAATAATAATAATAATAATAAATACTTGTGGACAATCTTACACAAATCAACCTGGTCCCAAACTAAGCAAAGCTTGTACTATGGGTACTAGGCGACGATATACATACTTATATATATAAATATATACTTAAATACATAGAAAACATCCAAGACTCAGGAACAAATATTCGTGTTCATCACACAAATAAATGCCCTGACCGGGATTCGAACCCGGGACCTCCAGCTTCGAAGGCAGGGTCACTACCAACTAGGCTAAAGCGGTCGTCATAAATCGTATAATAAGTGCATGTAACATGCCTAAATTGAAGAATAAATGATTTCATTTCATTTCATTTCATTTTAATTAAGTCAGTAGGCTTAGAAACATGGATGACGTTTCGGTGACACAGGTCGGTGACAAAAAACTGGTTGTCTGTAAAGTCGGTTTACGGATTTTACGTGATAACGTCATAAGAAAACATTGACGTTGTAGTTTTTGACTTGTAAAAGTGCCTTTGCGGCCTACTTGCAAAATAAAGTTCATTTATTTCATTTATTTCATTTATTGATGAAAAATTGCATTATCCGAGCGCTTACGCGTTTTACCCTTTGAGGAGGGAAACCGATTTGACCGTCAACTGTTTAGGTACAACTTAAACTCATTGAATTGGCCGAGTGGCATCAAAGTAATTCGTTCAAAAAGCTATTTTACCGTTCGAACTATAAGGTTTAAAATCCCATAAAAAAATTTATAGAAATTCGCTTAACAAGGCTCAGGTTAGTCATACATTACGTCACACTTTTTCTTGTTGTCACGTCAATAATACGCGAGGGACAGGATATGACACATTGTATCTCGTTCCCACGTGTGTTGGTGTGTATGATTGCATCTCTTTCGCACATCTTTGTATGTGTGTATTACCGAAGTATTACGAAGAAAAATGGGATTGTGATAAGATACCCAAACTACGTGATGTTTTACGACTTTTCGTTACATATTTTATGCTTTGACTTCTCTCACATGCTGTTATTAGAGGTTAGGTTTTTATTGGTGTCTTTCTCAAGCAAAAGGGACTTCTAAGGGTGTCCTACGAGTGCTGTTAGAAATACGATACAATTAGATATCATCTTATTGAAAGAGGGACTTTGATGACTTATATTAATAAAAACTATCGGTATATTTATTTTTGGACAATCTTACCTAGTCCTAAACCAAGCAAAGCTTGTCCCATGGGTACTAGGCCACGATGTAGATACTTATAAATAGATACTTAAATAAATAGAAAACATCCAAGACTAAGAAACAAATATTCGTGCTCATCATACAAATAATAGCCCTACGGGATTATAATAAGCAAGTTTTTGGAGAAAATGGCTGACTGACGAGTTTCTTTCGGCGTTTTTTCTCGGCAGTGGTCTCATGAGAAACACTAGTATTTTTTGACTTTTAAAAGTGCCATCTATTTATTCGAACCCGGGACCTCCAGCTTTGTAGGCAGGGTCACTACCATAGATATATCTATGGTCATAATTAAAGCGGTTGAAATGTGGTCATCATATCTGCAGAGCAACCAGCTAGTGATATTATTATAATTGATTACAGCGAATATACATTAAATTATTTAAAATATTTAATTAACTGCATTTTCCCCAGGCTATTCTCCAACTGCGCCCTCCTATCTCTATTGGGCTCGGCCTATAAAGCCACAGTCAGCTTCAAAAAAAAAGAAAAAGAATAGTACATTACTTACCAAGGGCGGTAAAACAAAGAATGTCTCAGATCGCAGGTATTTGACGCCCGAGTCGAAGGCAAGGGCGATAATTATGCGATCTGAGGCTTTCTTAATTACCGCCCGAGGTAAGTACAAAATTTTATGTCACCCTCTGGCCAGGAAGTGGGATTTTCCGCGCGCGGAGGGTGCGGTAATTGCCACATTATGGCCAGGTGTGATATAAAATACATTTCCAAACTAATCCATTTCTTTTGTTACAGGCCCGGCATGCACTAAACACCATGGGTCCCCCCATATCAGTATGGCCGAGCACAAGCCTTTCCCTAGTGGACAAGACACGTGTGTTGTTGAATGTGTCTGTGTGTCTGTTCGTGCTGCATGTGTTGCTGAGGCAGTGCGGTGTGCGGGCGGGGCCGGTTATACTTAATGTGGACTATTTACAAGGTATGCTATTTAAAAAAAAATATATAAAAAAAATATTTTTGGACAATATTACACAAATCAACCTAGTCCCAAACTAAGCAAAGCTTGTGGGTGGATCAACTATTTTTTGTTGCTAGTTACCATGGTTAGATCTCCTGAGTCACTCTTTAAAACCGTGATTTTATAGGGTTTAAATCTATCAAACATGAGTTTTAGCGATGAGCATAAATCCATTTGGGCATGGGTCATCTCTTGAGCATGCTTGAAGTCCATATTATAAACATTTTTTTAAGAAACTCGGCTACTGTGGTCTCCTCGCTGACGGGACAGAATAACAACAAGAAATAGTTGATTGACCCTTGTACTATGGTTACCAAGTGACGATATACATACTTATATAGATTAATAAATAGATACTTAAATACATAGAAAACATCCAAGACTCAAGAACAAAAGTATTCGTGTTCATCACACAAATACATGCCCTGACCGGCATTATTATTTTTGATTTATTTACTTATAACTAGGTTTTCTTGTAATATTGTCCCTAAACGTGGGTACTGTCGAACATAATGTACTGATACAATGTATTGGCCGGTTGTCTAAAGAGCTATTACAACTCAAAAGACACAAAACCAGCGCAGTGACAAGAATACTCACTGGTCACTGCAAATTTAACAAACATCTAACACAAATTGGCATAAAACAAAGTGCAGCATGCAAGTTCTGCAAAGAGTCGGAGGAAACTGCCATCCATATCCTCTGCTCCTGTGGACCACTTATGCGCAAAAGAAGTATCTACCTAGGGAGGCACATCATGCCCCCAGAGGAGATACAACATATTGCGACCCAAAGAATCTGGAAATTCCTGGAAGCAACGGGTATAAGCAAAGAACTGTACTAAGTGAAGGATTAAACTGTATAAACTACACAAACTTGGTAGTGACCCTGCCTTCGAAGCTGGAGGTCCCGGGTTCGAATCCCGGTCAGGGCATGTATTTGTGTGACAAACACGAATATTTGTTTTTGAGTCTTGGATGTTTTCTATATATTTAAGTATCTATTTATATATATATAAGTATGTATATCGTCACGTGGTACCCATAGTACAAGCTTTGCTTAGTTTGGGACTAGGTTGATTTGTGTAAGATTGTCCAATGATATTTATTTATTTATTTAAATAATAAATTTTGAATAAACATCTATCCATCATCCATCCATTCCTAATTGAATATACTTTAATATAAACACCTTAAGTATTATTATTTTATTATTAAATGTAGAAGTGGCCTTAGTAAACACACACGTGTGGATCTAGTGCCTGAGTTAGTAGAGTAGACAGTATATTACTTCCAGGTTTAGTGATCCAGCTATAAAACTCGCAGTAGCTCGATTCCACCAACACCTCAGATTTGACTGAAGCCGCTCAACCAATGTCACTGGAGCGCAAACTCTTAGAGTATTCCAGTGTTTGATCCGCACGCGTGATGTGGATTGTCCCCAGGCTACTCTCCAACCGCGCACTCCTATCGCTTTATTGGGCCCGGCCTATAAAGCCACAGTCAGGTTCAAAAGTATAGTTCCAAGAGCCATCCTTTAACAACTGACCTGACCCACTGCCGGTGAAAGTTTGGCGCATATCGCGATCTAAGGCGTCTCTAATCTTTACTTGATCTGCGTTTGCGCTGTTAGGCCATGTCCACCCATCTTAGGCGTAAACTCGCGGCTTGGCTACAGGTAAGTTACTTTCAGTTTAGCACTGATAAATAATAATAATAATAATAAATAATAAAATTCTTTATTTCACAAGAAACACATAATTTATGATCCAGGGGATGGAACCGCCCGGTAAGCAAAAATTGCCTGTATTGGGAGGCACCGCTCTTCCCTAGTTTAAGAGTGAATAATAATAATATAGAATTTTTAACTTAATTCTAAATTCTAAAACATGCTTTACACTTATGCTATTTTCTTTACTTGTTTGATGACAGTGTGTGCGTGTGCGTGTGTGTGCGTGTGTGTGCGTGTGTGTGTGTGTGTGTGTGTGTGTGTGTGTGTGTGTGTGTGTGTGTGTGTGTGTGTGTGTGTGCGTGCGTGTGTGTGTATGTGTGTGTGTGTGTGTGTGTGTGTGTGTGTGCGTGCGTGCGTGTGTGTGTGTGTGTGTGTTGTGTATAGGTAGGTGTATAACCCTAGTATGTCGATCTTAGCAGTTTCTCCGTGTCCTGATAGGATTTAGTTTTTAGCCACTTAGTAAGATACAATTTACAGTCGTAGTATAGTTTAGAGTGAATGTCTAGTTCTCTGTTTATTTTATTATAAAGGTAGGAAGACTTTGCCTTATATTGTGATCTTGCAAAATGTGTTCTTGTCCGTAATATTCTCGCAACGTTTAATATGTTTCTTTTATTTTTATAGTTAGGATTGTAAGGTATTAATCTGTGTGTTTTTGTTATTGTTTGCAGGACGTATAGTTTCCTTACCGAAAGGAGGTCACTGGTTTGATATAACATTTCAGTGGGATATCTAATATTTTTGAAGTACATGACCTTTATAAGTGCACTGATATATTCTCTTATTTCATTGGATATTCTACATTAACACCAATTTAATAGAGTATATGTTACATTATACATGCACTATCTCAAAATCTGTTGTAATAAATACTTTATTTTATTGATATCAAGATAGAATGTCAAATGAATTAACGTCACTTATCAGTAGCAAAGTTTCAGGAATCATACTGTAAGTACGAGTACGCATTACTTGGCATTACATATATATGTGACCCAGGTCGGGCCTAGTTGAGTTTCTTCTCAGCTAGGCTAGGTTTAGTGTAGCTATAAAACTCCCAGTAGCTCGATTCCACTCACACCTCAGATTTGGTTGAAGCCGCTCAACCAATCAGGAGCGCAAACTCTTAGAGTATTCCAGTGTTTTAACCCACGTGGTCGTGTCAGAGGTTTTCCCCTGGATTGTCCCCAGGCCACTCTCCAACTGCGCACTGCTATCGTTTTATTGTGCCCGGCCTATAAAGCCACAGTCAGGTTTTAAAAAATAACATATGTAATTACATACATTTAATGTTAACTAACAGTTCATACAAAATGTACCAACAGAAAAACGTCACAGCGAAAAAACAATAGGGACAGTTTTTTTCTTAATTGGAATCAGTGATGATTGAGTAAGAAAAATCCAGTATCCAAAATGTACAATTTCGAGCACCGAACGCGCGTTCCAAAAGATACGCAATTACCCTGCAGCCATAATTGTATTGCCTACCCCACCCATGTATTGTTACACAAAAGTTCCAATGTGACATCTTAGTGTCTAATGGGTGCCTATTGCCTAGTGTTCATAGGGCTATGTAATTGAGTCAGTGTCACGCACTGGAATATTTACCTTACCTACATAGTTACCTAAATACAAACTTATGTAATATTCACAATCGATGACTAAAGTATAGAAAGTCTTTCGAAATTCCCAATGACCAGGCTTAAGAGGCCTTATAAGTTTTAAAATGTTTTGATTTCAAATTATGACAAAACTTTATTGGTATTATCAATAGATAATACCAATAAAGTTATTGAAGGCTACGATAATTTTATAAACGTTTTAGATAGTAACATAGCCATTTTTTGATTTTATTCTGTGTAGTAGAATTTAAGCGGAAAAAACAAGTTTTTAGCTTGAAAATGGTTGATTTGGAGTGATATTTGAAACGATAGTTCCTAATGAAACTTTTAAAATATATATTTAAAGTTTATGACATAAGGTCGCAATAGTCGTTTTCTAGATAGTAACATTGAGAAAATGTCAAGGTACGTGTCAATTCAAACAGAAAAAGGCGTAAATAGATGAGCGTTTTTTAACTGGTAAGGACCCTTAAGTCAAAATTTGTTGAAACGAAACCTTAATAACCACATAACGAGTATAGAAAGTCTCAAAATTCCCAATGACCAAGTTTAAAGGTGACAATTGGTAAAACAAGGCAATAAAAAGGAAAGTAAAGATGACGCACATGTCATGAGTATTAAAAACACATTTCGCTGTGACTAACTCGAGATATGACACGCACAGCTGATGGGTTCGATGACCGAGTATAGTCAGGGTCAATAGAAATGACCGTAAGACGTAAATAGAAGTCTCTTTTACAACAGAAAGAAAGAAATAGAAGTGTCTTTTTTTTGTAGTTTATGAGCGATGGTAATTGCTTACCATCAGGCGATCCGTCTGCTCGTTTGCCCCCTCTATAACATAAAGAAAAACTAACGATTAGTGTTGACAACAATTACGTTTATGTCAAAAATCTCGTTTTTAGGGTTCCATAGCCAAAATGGCGAAAACTGAACCCTTATAGTTTCATCATGCCTGTCCGTTCGCCCGTCCGTCTGTCCATTCCATCCATTCCTATGTTACTCGAAGATAATAACAATAACTTAAAAGCACTACTACAATTGTGAAATTTAGTAGGACGGTGTTGTCTATGAATCGCTACCTTAAAGTGATGTTAAAAACCGGCCAAGTGCGTGTCGGACTACACACAGTGAAGGGTTCCGTACCAACACCTACTAGTCCACATTTAAAATCACTATCCGATACATCTTAATCTCCACTCTTGCTCAAAGGTTAGCTGGAAGAAATCCCTTACAGGGATAAGCTCGCCTTTGTACATATATCAACGGACGGGCCCAGTGACGCTCGGAAACGGGCCGGCCCGAACATGGAACGGTCGCTCTATTATCAATGCAAACGTTTGACGGCCGATCTACCTACGTCCGAGGCTCGGAAACGGCACGGTCCCGGCCCGGCCCGGACGCGGAACGGTTAGCACATTGACACACAAAAAAACTCGGAGACGAGCCGGTCCGGAGACGGAACGGCTCCGACACGGAACGGTCTACTGTGTATCATCCTATAAGCGCACTATTGACTCCTTTTTAATTATCCATTAATCCTACACTAAAACTTCAAATATTAGTAAAAACAGTAAATAATACACGAATTCAGTTTTAGTAGTTTAAATTAGAAAAAGTATAACTGAACGTAACCGAAACCGGTTTCTCAAACTTTCAATAAACGGTTATGAAATTTTGGCAAAGTAACCGGTTATAACCGGTTTCTTCGGTTACGGTTAAAACCGTTTTGCATCCCCTGCGTGGCAGTCAAAATAATATTTTTTTCTGCAGTGTTTATTAACGTATTTTTATCTATCGTCTGTTGAAGTCGGCACGGCCGTGTAATGATTGATTTAAATACTTTAATAGATACTAGAAAATAATAGTCTGCCACTGCACGTGTCTGGCACGTGACTGGCATGCTCAATGTCTATAGATACGAATCGACCTTTATGGGTGTCGGATCCGACGTCGATATTGTATCGGATAGTGGGAACAGTGCCTTTACCATGAGTTTGCATGACCGTACTCGCTAGCGACTGCGTAAACGATTTGGTATGCCGATTCTTAGTTCTATTGTGTAACCGCCAGAGGCGCTGTACTTTTGTCCATACATTTTTTTACGCAGTCGCTAGCGAGTACGGTCATGTAAACTCATGGTAAAGGTACAGACTACTTAGGGAGGCGATGGCTGAGATTACGCGTCATACTCATGATCGGGTGCTGTTTGTAGAGTCCGGTCTGTTCATGCTTGCTAGGACATAGTGACTACGTTAATACTAGTGTCTTTTTATAGGGGATTGACGAGAGACATCATCCTCTGCCTTTACCACGAGTTTACATGACCGTACTCGCTAGCGACTGCGTAAACGATTTAGTATGCCGATTCTTAGTTCTATTGCGTAACCGCCAGAGGCGCTGTACTCTCGCCCATACAAATTTTTACGCAGTCGCTAGCGAGTACGGTCATGCAAACTCGTGGTAAAGGCACTGTTGTGGATTCGTTTTTATTATCAGTGCCTTAGAGACCATATACATATCTAACAATATTAAATTGATTTTAATTTTGACGCTCAGAGACCATGTACATCTCTGGGATATTATATTCCTTGTTTAATCTTGAGACCTTATACATCTCTAACTTTATTGATGTTGTAATATTTGTAATAGATAACTTTGCAAGTTTATCTTCACTGTATGACATTAATTTTGTTCCTTCTTGAACTGTAAGTTTGACATTAAAAATGTATTACTTATTATAGTTAGACTTTCTTAAATTGTAAATTAATATTTTGACATGTAAAAGTGCCCTTGTGGCCTATTTGCAGAATAAATGTTTGATTTTGATTTTGATTTTAAGGGTTCCTTTTCTTTCCTTTTGAGGTACGACGCCCTAAAGTCTGTGTGTAATATGCTAATATTTATGTAGATTGCATATTTTATCTCATGTAGGTAATTAGCAATTAAAATTCAACATTTTTGTTATCATTAGTGAACAATTGCAGAATCTAGCTGAATTTGCCGACTAAACGATGCCAGCGTTCTGCATTAAGCACACGTTGTTTAGTATAGTCAGCATAACAAATAAATAAAAACAAGCAATTTTTTGAAAGTTTTTCTCAAACCTTTTATTAACCGAGCTAGTGAAACATCTCAGTGTCAGCTTGGGCAAATATCCATACTAATATATAAATACGAATGTGGATCTGTCTGTCTTTCTGTCTGTTGTGACATCACGCCTGCGTTTGGATCAGTATGGAGCGTTTTCAGTGCTCATTAGCTGTACTGTACTTTACCTCTCATTATCTTTTGTGTTGGTCCCATAAAAACATTTAATCATCGCTAAAACTGGTTCGAATGACATGAAAAGATATTTTTGTCATCAAACCTATTATAATATGTGATAATCCATATCGAAAGGAACCTTATGGCGGCCGGCACTTACGCCTTTATTGCCGCTGTTCCAATACAATAGTGAATAGGTGTAACGTAAGCGCCTGCCGCCATAAGGTCCCTTTCGATGTGGATTATCACATATAACTTTTTTATAGATTCAGTTTTTGGGAAATTTGACAAAATAGCGGAGACGTATCGTCGGTTGACAACCAAAACTCACTAAGTTACAAATACCTACTTAAATAAAGCTCGTATCTCAGCATCGTTTCAGTACTGAGATACGAGGTTTCGAAGAGTAGTGACAGATTTGATAGTGAGTTTTGATTGTCAACCGACGATATTGGGGTTTAAAAACGTAAATGTATCAC
The DNA here is from genome assembly GCA_963556455.1 of Epiblema foenella. NCBI lineage: Eukaryota > Metazoa > Arthropoda > Insecta > Lepidoptera > Tortricidae > Epiblema > Epiblema foenella. The sequence goes on along the minus strand of OY747120.1, from coordinate 8,626,147 downwards.
TCTTGAGGTCTACAGCTTTTTTTTTTTGAACCTGACTGTGGCTTTATAGGCCGGGCCCAATAAAGCGATAGGAGTGCGCGGTTGGAGAGCAGCCTGGGGAAAATCCAGGGGAAAACCTCCGGCATGACCACGCGTGTGGTTTGGATCACTGGAATACTCTAAGAGTTTGCGCTCCAGTGAGATTGGTTGAGCGGTTTCAACCGAATCTGAGGTGTGGGTGTGTCTACAGCTCTGCTAATCTCTTATTCTATTAGTTCTGAGGGCCTACTCCGAACGTCGAAATAGGAACTACGTGTTGTGCCGTCCCTTTCGCTCTCGTGTTATACACCATATGAGTGAAAGGGACGGCACGATACGAAGTTCGGATTTCGAAATTCGGAGTACGCTATCTGCTATCTCTACTCCTAGTATGTTGAACTCAAGTGTGACCGATGATTCCGGTAACACGTTACGGCTACTTTAGATATTAAAATGATACGTAAGTGTATTAATTAATACTGTGTGAACTAACATAACCTCTATTTTGAAGGCCAATAGGGTAATTAGTAGTATGTAATTTTCAAGCCACCGAAAAATCAATTTGAATGATTAAAATGAACGCAAAAAATCACGTTTGTTGTATGGGAACCACCTTAAATATTCATTTTATTCTGTTTTTTAGTATTTGTTGTTATAGCGGCAACAGAAATACATCATCTGTGAAAATTTTAACTGTCTAACTATCAGGGTTCTTGAGATACAGCCTGGTGACAGACAGACGGATAGACAGGGAAGTGTTGGTAATAGGGTCCCGTTTTACCCTTTGGATACGGAACCCTAAAAACGTTCATTAAATTTGAATATTTCTGTAGGAATTGACGGAATTGACAAGTATCTTGAAATTTTCTCAACATTAGGTACTGTTTAGAACGGGACTATTGAGGAATAATTTCATAAATTTTCAATGTAGTGTTTGGATTATTCATTAAGAAAGATCGACAATTTGCAAACTAAAAACTGTTTTATTTCCGCTTAAATTCTACTTCACATAATAAAAACAAAAATGGCTCCAATAGATCAATCTTTTAATGAGGCGGTGTCGAAGCCCCAAAAATAAACCAATAATAGTAATAAATCCTTAAACAATTGGAGTATTCATTAAGAAAAATCGATAATTTTAAGCTAAACTGTTTTACTTCCGCTTACATTCTATTTTACACAATGAAAACAAAAATGGCTCCAATAGATCAATCTCTTAATGAGGCGGTGTCGAAGCCCCAAAAATAAACCAATATAATAATAAATCCTTAATCAATAGGAGTATTCATTAAGAAAAATCGATAATTTGCAAGCTAAACTGTTTTACTTCCGCTTACATTATATTTTACACAATGAAAGCAAAAATGGCTCAAATAGATCAATTTCTTGACGAGGCGGCATGGAAGGATCAAAAATAATCCAATCTCCACCGCACAAGTTTTGTGCCTACTAATATGTGATGATCCATATTGAAAGGGACCTTACGGCGGCCGGCACTTACGCCTTTATTGCCGCTGTTCCAATACAATAGTGAATAGGTGCAACGTAAGCGCCTGCCGCCATAAGGTCCCTTTCGATGTGGTAGTGTGTGTGTGTGTGTGTGTCACATATGATAATTTACTATAGTCACTGTATAAACTGTATACTTTGTGATGGAGATAATAAATAATATTTTTTTTTACTAATGGTAATGAAAATTCTTTATTAATTTACTGGAATTATTTTTCTTTACTTAATTAAAATTTGAAATAAAGCATTTTAAGCTGTTGTCCACCCATGAAGGAGATCTCCGGGCATAACAAAAGAATGCTATTTTTTTATTTTTTTCGTCGGTCGAGGACGGGTTATTTATTTATTTTATTTTTATTTATTCAATAGGCACACAAAACAAGTATCAATCATTAATACAACCATACAGCAATATTTTTTATAAAAACTAGACTGATGCTCTAAACTATGTGTACACAGCAAGATTGAAATTTATACATTAGTTGAGGGTTTGTTTAATTGTAAGGCCTCTTAAGAACCATAGTTAAAATGTCTCAAATAAGTCTGTTATAAGAATTAGACCACAGGTTATCTCACTAAAGCTTAGTTTAGCACGATAGGTACTTATAATGGTTATAGTAACGGGAAATATTACGTTTACGTCTAACGGAGGAAACGAGTTTGGGAGGGCAGAGTAAACACACGTCACAGTACCGTATAGTCAGGTTCAGTCAAGGTGACTGGTTGGACTGCTGACACAGTTTTGGGCTTCGAATGGGTTATGCGCAGTGTTGCCAGGGCCCTTAGGGCGAAAATTACGTTTCCTTTCTTGAAAAGTTACATTTTTCATGCAAAAGTTACATTTTTTATATTTTTCATAATTAATTACGTAACGTTCGATTTTAAGAAATGAGCAGCCACATACAACTGTAATTCGGCGAGTTCGGCGACAGAATTACGCCAGTCTGATGTGCGGTATCTCGAATGTCATACTTAGTTACAACAGACGGACAGACTGATACGTACCACGTGGGTTCTTTTGTCACCTTTTCTGTATGGAAGCCTAAAAATTGTCTCGCTTGGTCCCGGTTAGATACAATTGACCTTTCTTTTTAAATAGAGTTTCATTATTATCAAAAGTTACAAAAATTTCCTTTACAACAGAAGTTACTTACATGTTACGCGAGCCGGTCTAAAGTTACGAAAATGTAAGAAATGTAACCATCTGGCAACACTGGTTATGCGATCCTGTTACAAGCTAAAGTAAATTACATGCGCACATCGGACGTGATTATTCCATAATGGTTAAGGTCCGGTTCCCTTTTTAGGGTACCCAAAGGGTAAAACCACACCTTAGAACCGAAATGGTCGCGTACGGTACGGTTTCAGAGGAATTTTGGACCATGTTTCAATGAATCATAAAAAAATAAGTAGTCAGTTTATTCAAAATTCGGCTCTAGCAAATGTAGATAAAGGATTGAAGAACCGATAACTGTTTGTGCCATAAATACATCTATAGTTTTGACGAGCAATATTAAATAAATATTTTGTGGACAATCTTACACAAATCGACCTAGTCCCAAACTAAGCAAAGCTTGTACTATGGGTACTAGGCGACGATATATATACTTATATAGTTAAATATATAGAAAACATCCGAGACTCAGGAAAAAATATTCGTGCTCATCATACAAATAAATGCCCTGACCGGGATTCGAACCCGGGACCTCCAGCTTCGTAGGCAGGGTCACTACCCACTGGGCTAAAGCGGTCGTTATATTAATTCAAAAATCGTCAAAAATCGATGAATAGCGCGTGGAGCCCGTTAACGTGTGACGTACTTTATGGATGCTCCCTACTGCTTGCTCTTCTACAGCAGCTAACAACACACGAAACATACCATGACCCAATGATATTAAGAAAATATACACGAAGGCTGAATATACTTTAACATTCCACACTAATAGCTAGTTGAATGCATTAATTCAATTAGCTTTTATTTTTTAGGGTTCCGTATTTGAAGGGTTCAAACGGAACCCTATTGTTGTCCGTCCGTCCGTCCGTCGTCTGTCACACAGGTTTTACAGCCAAACTGTTGGAGCTACAGTCTTCAAATTTTTACAGTATAAACATCTTGGTAACCCAAAGCCATACAAATAATCAAAACTTATTTTTAAATGTTATTAATGGGGGCTCCCATACAGCTAAGGGGGGGCGCGATAAAAAAATAGACCTATCCCATCGAGTGGCGTATCGTTATTTAATAGATAAATACATATAATTCTTTTTTAAAAATATTTGAAAACAGAGGAATGAGAAGCCCCCAAACTCAGCTTTTTTTACAAAATCTAGTTCCGAAGAATTTTATAACTTCCTATTAACCTATAAACTTGAAATTTGGTGATAATGTTTATTATTACGTATATTTTACTAACAAATACTAATTAATGTATAAAAAAGGTTTTTTCATTGAAATTTCTTCAGACAGAGTACCTATTAAGACAGAGTTAGGTAATTTTGCGTTGGGTCAGAACCCTAAATGTGACACCGACACGCACTTGGTCGGTTTTTTTGAGAGCCACTGCAGCGGTGAGACACGCGATTTTCAATGGAGGTCGCGGGTTCAAATCCGGCTCGTACGGTCGACGGCATATATGTTTACATTTTTCGCCTTATTACAATGGAATAAGGTGCAAAAGTGTAAATATATTTTTGACGTCGACTGTAGGTATCACAAGCGTTTTTCAGAAAACTCTCATGTACAAAATATCATTTGATATTTAACAGTGGCCTTTCGTTGAAGGAAAGCATCGTGCGGAAAACGGGCTAATCCCAACATGGTCTAGTTTTCCCCTCTGGGTTGGGAGGTCAGATGACAGTCGCTTTCGTAAAACTAGTGCCAACGCCAAATCTTGGGATTAGGTGTCAATGCGGACCCCTGACCTTAGGGCACAACCGGGAAAACGCTAGAGCGCTATAAACAAGTATCCGGTTTTCCTCTTGGGAAGTCGGAGTAGTAGGTACCGTAGCCTATGGATGCTTGCGACATTATGGGGTCAGAACCGTGTTGCCGAAACGTTTTTTGTTTTGTTTTTATAGCCAACAGTCAAATTCGATGTGAACAGATAAAATCGTCGGCTGACAACCAAATCTCACTATCAAATATGTCACTATTCTTAGAAACCTCGTATCTCAGTACTGAAATGATGTTGAGATACGAGCTTAATTTTAGGTAGGTATTTGTTACTTAGTTGAGTTTCGGTTGTCAACAGGCGAAATATGTGAATAGGTACGACTTCATTATTAAGCCTATAAGGTTTGTTAGATAATTTTAAACCTTTCAAACGTACAAATTTATTATCTTAATTGTACAACGCTATCTCTTGAAACCATCTCATAAATGTTTTGATTCGTTTGTATGAAAGCGCGCGGTCAGACTCAATAGTTTAAAGATGATACGATAGATGGCTCTGATTTGTTATAATCATGTACATCAATAGATGTCGCTCTATGTACTAATTTAACTGTAGAATTTATAAACCCATACCACAAGCCTTCTTGAGCTTACTGTGGGGCTAGTTCGATTTGTGTAAGATTGTCTTCTAATATTTATTTATTTATTTTAAACAGTTTTTAAGGGTGAAGTGTAGGGTTTAGTGAACCAGCGATAAAGCTTCCACTCACACCTCAGATTCGGTTGAAACCGCTCATAACCAATTTCACTGCAGCGCAAACTCTTAGAGTATTCCAGTGTTCCAAACCACACGCGTGGTCCTGTCGGAGGTTTCCCCTGGATATTCCCCAGGCCACTCTCCAACCGCGCACTCCTATCGCTTTGGGCCCGTTCTATAAAGCCACAGTCAGGTCCAAAAAACCGGAAACCATCGAATGGACATGACATGAACCTCATTAATAGTTTACGATGACGATTACTACGAGGGTCATACACGGATTTAGGTTCGCGTATTTTCTGTGGACATACCAAAAGTTAAGAGCTACAAAGCTTAATTTTGGATTGGACCAGTAACCCGCATAAACAGTGTCTCTGGTTCTATAAATCCCTGTAATAAAAACATAGCTAACATGCACATAAGCCTTTAACTATTGACCACAGGAGGGACGACTTTTGTTTTTTCAACTAAGTATGACCCACGAATCAGAGGAACACAGATCCCCGAGAAGACTTAATCTGAGAATAAGAAGACTTCATACGAAGCATCGTGCTCCAAGAAATGATGAGATTGCAAATTCGAGATCCCGCGGGATAAGAAATATCAATCCCGCGGGATCCCGGAATTTTCGGGATCCCGTCTAGTTTTAAAAAAATAATAAATTTGGACGACTAAAAAAGCTAATAACTGCTTGTTTGTGATAGTGAGGTTAAGTAAAATAACATATTACTCGAAAGAAAATAAAAACCTTTATTCTTTAATCTTACCAACCAAAAATAATTATCAGGTTTTAAGGAAATTAACATAGGTAAATTAGGTAATCAAAATAATAAACATATTTCAAAGGAATTAGGAAGTAGTTACCTAAGACGAGTGATTTTGAAAATGACTCCTTAAAAAACAAAGGGTATTAATAGTATCCCAATCCCGTCAATCTCGAACGGGATCTCGTCATATGATGCGTCGGGATTGATCCCGAAAATTACCCGAGATCTCGCGGGATCGGGATTGCATTCCCTACCCGTGGTATATCCGGCTCGTCCAGGTTAGAGCCTGAAGGTCTACTCCGAACTTCAGAATCCGAACTTCGTATCGTACCGTCCCTTTCGCTCTCGTGTTATATTCACTGTATGAGTGAAAGGGACGTCACGATACGAAGTTCGGATTCTGAAGTTCGGAGTAGTCCCTCTGTACTCCGAACTTCGAAATCTCAACTTCGTATCGTGCCGTCCCTTTCACTCTCGTGTTACTAAATTTTGTAGTTTACGCGCTTGATACAAAATTAGTTTCACTAAGTATATTACGAAATATACTTAATCGTATATCAAAAATACTGACTGCGCATAAAAAAAGCTGATTCGCACAGCAAAAACATAAATTGCACAAATCCGAGCCGACTGCAATCTGTGCCTCTTTGGGTTTTTTAATGCACAACTAAATGACTAGAAACGTAATTTATAAAGTAATTGATGCCTTATTATATAAATGTAAAATAAGACACATGTTATTATTTTTCAATAACAATACATAATATACTAGCGACCCGCCCCGGCTTCGCACGGGTGCACTATTTAATGGATGTTATTATACAACCTTAGTAAACCTTCCTCTTCAATCACTCTATTTATTAAAAAAACCGCATCAAAATCCGTTGCGTAGTTTTAAAGATTTAAGCATACATAGGGATATAGGGTTAGAGGAAGCGACTTTGTTTTATACTATGTAGTGAAGTATTCCTTGGGTGTACGTCCCTATATCCCTATGTATGCTCTCATGATTCAATATACAGCCCCCGCCGTAAATATATCATTTTGCTCCCTTAAGACACAATCTACTATTATCTTATAATAACCGTCCATTTCTTTTGTTTCAGGTCCAGTGCCACTAGCTAGGAATATACGTCACTTGCCATGTATATCAAGGAGAACTGGCCAAGAAGGCCTTTGTATGTTCGCCATAGACTGCCTTAAGGCCAACGGCACACATCTCGGAACCTGCATTGACAGGTTCTACTTCGGCTCGTGCTGCCAAGTCCAAGACAAAAATGTTATCCCCATAAACAATATTGAGGATAACTCTATAGATGGCGCTAGCTTCGTCCATCCACAAACTGAAGATAAGACTACTAGCAAACCTGAAGAAACAACTAAAGAGAAAGTTGAAGTAGTGAGGACTACAGAAAAGACGACTCTAGCGGATAAAGATGTAATGGAAACTAAGTCTGATGATATAAATAATAAGATACCTGATATAGATAAAACTACTGTTCAATTAGAAGCTACTACTAAAGTAGTTAAACCAGAAACTGAAGTTACTGAGCTTCCAGTTAAGCTGTCTACATTCCAAACTGTGTCTGGAGATATGGTCACAGAAAGAACAACGACAGAATCTATTAAAATAACTATACCGACCGCTGAACCAACTACAGTTAAACCTATTAGAAAGCCTATCAAACCTACGTATAAACCGCGGCCTTCATATAGACCTTCTAACTTTACAAAACCTCAATACATACAGACAAACAGACCAAAACCAACAAAGCCTATTGGTATTTATAATGCAACTAGAAAACCTATATACCGTCCACCAACCAAATTCCCATCAACTAAAAAGCCCCTGCCATCTCCCCCCAGACTAAACATTACAATTCTACCACAATCTACAAGCTCTAGACCAACATTTACAAAACCAGGATCAACTATCACTATTGTTAACGCAACACAAGAAACAACATCAACCACAACAACAACCGAAGCTCCAACTACAGAGAAAACTGTTGAAACAACGGTATTAATCACAGAACCTTCAACAACAACCACTACCACAACAACAACTACTACAACAACAACGGAAGCACCAACAACAACACAACAACCAACAACATCTGCACCAACAACATCAGCACCAACGACAGAAGCAATAACGGAGACTACGGAATTGGTCACTGAAATTGAGACCTTGAAGCCAGTGACTGAGACTGAAATTCCTACAACAGTGAAGTTGACTACTGAGTTCCCTCCATTGGTGACTTGGTCGAGTACTGTGGACGCTGCTACTAAAGCTCCAGAAAACACGACGGCGTCTGATGGTGAGTTCTTATCAATTTAATAGCGTTGCTCTCAAGCAAAAAATATTTCAGTGTCTACCTATTTGGTATTGCTACCCTTTTCCCATGGAAGTTAATAATGTATTTAGTCCCGTCTTCAAATGAATGCCATGGTGAAAGATAAAGATAACCGATTTTTAATGCTACATTTATGAACAAGGATAGTCATAGTCTTTATAATCTGATTAAGTGTTGTTGTAAGTTAGGGAATGCAAAACGGTCTTAACCGAACCGAAGTATTGGGATTTTTACTAATATGTTTTAGTGTAGTGTATGAGTTATTTATTTTCAATAAAAGCACAATAAAATTTAGTAAAGAACTAATTCTACACGAATTTCCAAAGCCTCAACTCGAGACGCCCCCAGTTCTGCAAAAACACCGATTATTATAAATAACTGCTTGTCATATGAAATGAAATGAAATAATTTATTCTTCAATTTAGGCATGTTACATGCACTTATGAATGTCAAAAAAACTACCACCCATAAAATAAACCTCTGCCTCGAGAAGAACCGGCGTAAGAAACTCGGCGAGGTGTCATTTTTTCAAAGCAATATACTATGTACGTATTTCGATAATGATTGATAACTATTTAGTGAATAAAATATATCTCTTCTAACTAGGAAAACGCCTAGAAATTTTCTGCATTTATTGTTTTTATAGGATACATGCGCAAGATTCGGGGTCAAACAACTAGTAATGGATTCTAAATAATTATTTTTGATCAAGATGCGAAGTGGCTCGGAACTGTTTTTCGCAGGTTCATTGTACGGGTACCCACGTAATTTATAGCATAAATGAGGATTTCCTTCGTGCTGAGAATTATCTGTAAAGTTGCAAAAGTTATAGGTATAAATTGGTATAAATACATAATCAGAATTGGCGAAGTTTTCACGAGAACATAAATCAAGGCAGTATAAGAAATAGACAAAATTTCTATTGAAATTCAAGTTTCAGACACATGTATTCGCCGTACTATCAGTGTTGGTCACTCTCAACCGGTGCCTTTACCATGAGTTTGCATGACCGTACTCGCTAGCGACTGCGTAAACGATTTAGTATGCCGATTCTTAGTTCTATTGCGTAACCGCCAGAGGCGCTGTACCTTTACCCATACAAATTTAAGTACGGTCATGTAAACTCATGGTAAAGGCACTGTATTTTTTTCAATTTGCCGCTTTTTTCGAGGGTCACGACTCTCTTGACATACTCTAGAACTCTACTACATAGTTCTATACTAGGAAGGTTCACATCAACTTTGGAATTTTATAGTAATACTGTTTGTTAAATTGCAGCCTTTACAATAATTAATTTTATTGCTTCATTTATTGTTACAAATAATAGTAAAATAGTTATTTACTCACTTCCAAACAAGTGGCGGTGAACAAAAACACGAGCGATTGGCGAGTGTTTTTGACCGACACGAGTTGGGGATTGCGTTTCTGAACACGTATCGTACGACGTTTTATAACGAATTGTGCGAGGTAATGAAAAATCTAATCGAAAAGTTCAATTAAAATTTATAGGTTACAATTTACATGGCTCGATACGATACATGAATCTATATTCAGCCAAGCATGTTAGTGAATATTTACAATTTATTTATATGTAAATATTTAAATCTAAAATGATTAATAATACGTTTAATGAAGTTTTCATATTTTTATACCTTTTATAAGAATTTAAATTTACAATAATTGACTAATTTCTAAAACTTTTCTCAAATAACAAATTCTATTAGCGTCGGGCTGACGACGACGCTAAATATTTAAAAAAAAATGAAAAGTAAACAGCACTAGTGCGGAAAACTAGTACTTTCCGCAAAGTTTGGATGCTTAGAATACGCACTTTTTGAGCACATGCATTATAAAAGATTTGGCAATATATTCACTACCTGCACTGAAAAAACGAATAGCTAGCAAAGTACCAATTTGGCTCGGTTAAAAATTATTAGTTACATACAACCAAGATTTATTTAGAACGCGCAAAAATGCTTTGTTAATGATAAACAAGCAAAAACTGCTAAACGTCTTGGTTGTTGTAACAAAATACTTATTCATTTCCAAATTAATGTCTTGGTAAATGTAATCTTTACCTGATTTGGTTGGAAATAACAAATTTCACACTGTCACTGCCTCACTAGTGCATTATTTAATGATAGACCTTGCAACACTGGTTAAAATTTGTTAAGTTGTTTTGCTGCAAATGCCCGGTTGAATTACCAAAACATAAACAAGTGGCTTAAGTAAATACAATCCTTACTCTTATGCTGTTAAAAATAGACAAGTTTACACTTGAATTTGAAGACAACTGCATTTTTAAGACCTTGCAACACTAGGTCAGAAAATGATAAGTTGGAATGTTGCAAATACCCGGGTGAATTACTAAGAAGAAACAAGTTGCTTAAACGTGTCACACACTGCAGCGGCGTGCGGTGGCAGCCAGTTGTCACTAAAACAATCAAGGCCGCGTGTGTCTGAATGATTGTTAGGACAGTCATAGTGTACAACTGGCTGCTTGTTTGCCACCGTCGTTGTATAAAAAAAACATTCAAAATATCGTGGCTGTCGACTTCGCCGACAAAACATTTGTGATCTGCCAAGTTCTGCGCTTAAGTATGATAATCCGAGTAGCACTGCTTAATAACCGAGCAGGCTGGCTGTAGTTACTGAAGAAATTGGTCAAGAATTACCAAGTAATTTGCTGCCACTGGTGAACAAACCTGTTGGTTAGGGAGGCGAATAGGGGAATTTTCGGTAATACTCGAGCGTGGCAGTTTAAGATATGAGAGATACCTTAGACCTAATAGAACAACCTTGTAAAGTATTTAGCTCTATATGTAGTGACGCGCGCCTAGGATAGACGATCAGATTAGTAAAAAAAAATCGATAGTCTGAAATACTCGAGCGCGTCAGATTAAGATATTGGGGGTTGATTTTAGTGTTTTAAGTCTAAATTTAACTAAACTGACGATAAGTCCTTGACGCCGCCGAGTTATAGGGTCGCGAACTTGTAAAAAAAAACGTTAATCCGGCATTCTCGAGCGCAATTTTTTTATTTTTTATTTTGAAGAATATAATGTAAAACTTACTAAAAATACAAAATCTGCCGGTTTCCGCATGACCGTAAGTGTGGAGGAGCCATTTCGTCTTCCGAAAAACGCGTCGCGGCATATAAGTCGCGAACGATACATTTTACAAAAAAGAAGTTTAAATAAACAAAAAAGCTAATTTTATTTTACACAAAAAAGGTCTCTTTACATTTTTGTCCAAAGACAACATTTTTTTTTTTTTTTTTTTTTGTTGACTTTTTGACTTGAAGCATCATAAAAACTCAAACTCCCGGTTTTTTGAGTATATCTCGAAAACTGAGGGTGTTAAAAAAAATTGATATGAAATAACGATGATTAAATTATGTGACTTTTATTATATCTCAAAAAATTTTTGTTTCTAAAGCTTCTCGACAATTTTCGTGGACTCGGAAAAAGTTACGCGCATCTGTATACAAAAGTATTATTAACATGTACAGTTTCATGTATGTATATTATTCAATAGCCTGTTGATCCTCAAATTGTTTTTTGGACGTACCGTAAGCAAAACGAAGTGAAGAATTGAAGAAAAAAAGAGGAATTTGCCATAAACATGTAATACAGACTGAGCGCTTCGCGGAAATATGCTGTCCTACCAATATTTTTCCTTTATTTCGCAACATTCATGGTGGGGAAAGAAGCGGTAGAAGGGAATGTGCCCTTAGTATGACGCCGATTGAAGAGAGAGAAAAGACCCGACGGTATATTTCTCGAATGTGCTGGAAACTTTCTCCCCTGTAGCCTTTTCGGTCAGATTAAGAGAACCCACCAACATTTTTGTCAGATTAAGAAAATATGCTTTCAGGATACCGAGATAAACCTCCCCTATGAAAATCTGACGCGCTCGAGTATTTCAAAAAAACTTATTTTTTTTGCATTTTCAAAAATTCATCGTAACTTATCGTCACGCCGAAATCGTCAGTTTTTTTAAAGGGAGCTTCCTTGGGGCCTACTTAACACCCCTTCCGAAAATCTGACGCGCTCGAGTAAATTTTTTTTTTGCATTTTTGACTACTTTATATTCCTACCCCCACCACGCAAACCGGCAGATTAGTATACCGTTGTTATCAGAGGGACTTGGGGCATACGTAGTATGAATATCTGACGCGCTCGAGAATGCCCAAGTAACTGTTTTTTTTAACGTTTTTGAAAAACCGTACACGCCAAACCCACCGCTAAAATGGTTTTTACCATACGAGCTTTTCTTTTCGAAATTATTTTATCTTTCGATTTTGATAGGTCTCGACGGCGCCGTTGAATTACGCCATTTAGCTACCTCGCCTCCCTAACTATGTTGTAGTAACCGAAAAAATTGGTTTAGAATACTGAGTATATCTGCTTAGTTACCGAGCTGGCTGGCTGTAGATACCTAATAAATCGCTTGAAAATACCAAATAACACTGGTGTTATGTATCAAGCAAGGTGGCAGTAGTTAATTAAGTAGGTTGACTGTGACAAATAAGCTTCTTTAGGTTAGTTTTCTCTGATTACATTGGCTAATTGCAGTCAATTTTACTTTATATGTTTTTAACCAAATGCATCGGTTAATATTTGATAAGTAAGAACAACAAAGTTGACTTATTTAGATTTAGCTACAAAGTTTGCAGGTGCTATATTGACAAACACGCTGGGTTATTTTCAACAGTATTTTCTTTATTTTTAACCCTTACGTTTTTTCAGTGTGCTGGCAATATTATTTAAGAATTTATATTTTGAAGAGGTAGGGCACAGCAAAATGTCACCTTGCTCGAATTTGGAGCAGCCCAACTGGGGAAGTACCTCCGCCTTGCAGAAGACCACAGCCATAATAACATTATCTATAGTATGTAGTGTTGTGTTCCTGGAGGTGAGCAAGGTTACCAGAGCTCCCGAGGATGCACTGTGTTGAGAGCGAGGTACCTAAATTTGTCCCTTCTGTTGTCAACACAGTGCATCCTCAAATTTTATAAAGGATCGGCAACGCGTAAGTGACTCCTTTTGGGTGTCTATAGGCTGCGGTGGCCGCTTACCATGAGGTGGACCGTAAGCTTGTTTGCGTTGTATAAAAAAAAGTATCATCCCGACATATGAAAGCAGAAGTAATTAGTCTTTTGGCATACTTAGTGTCATCAGTAGTAAGGGTTAGACGTCGTAGCGGTTTATTTTATAATAGGAAGTTTTTTTTTAAATTCTGCTTATCGGCCAAAAAACATACATACTTTGATAGTAAATTAAGTTTTTTTAAATTCTGCTTATCTGTCAAAAAACATACATACTTTGATAGTAAATTAAGTTTTTTAAAATTCTGCTTATCTGTCAAAAAACATACATACTTTGATAGTAAATTAAGTTTTTTAAATTCTGCTTATCTGTCAAAAAACATACATACTTTGATAGTAAATTAAATTTGCACTATGTCAGTAACGCTGCTAACGTAAACTACAAGTTCGAATCCTGCTCGGAGCCTAATATTCAATTTTGCCTTTGATATATTATTAATTTTTTTATACCATGTCGGTGGCAAACAAGCTAACAGGCCACTTGATGGTAAGAGGTTACCGTCGCCTATAGACGCTTGAGGCGTTACTCGCGCGTTGCCGACCCGTAAGAAACCTTTTCACGCCTTTTTTTGAAGAGTCCCATTCTGTCGCTCACTGGGAATACCTCGGCCGGAAGCCCATTCCACAACTAATCAATTTATACTTTGACATTGTCATAAAATGTGTATATCAAGCATATATTTGACATTGTAATTATAACTTATTAAGACAAAAATTTTACATTATAACAGTGTATTTAGAATCTAGAAAAAAAAAACTTGACATTAAAATTGGAATTTATTAATAACAGAACTTGACATTGCGATTAGAATTTAAATATTTTTCGTATGCATTGTGTTCTCTTAACACTAGTAAACATTATGTGCCCTCTCTGGGTGTCATGTACCTACCAACTACCTGTAACATCTCCTGTAATGCACTTGACATAAATGTTGAATAAATGAATATGTAATTGTGTAATTGTATTTTTTGGTGTGAATGTTAATAAGGATGATTTCTAATTGCGTCAGCATGGAGATATCGCCTTATTGACCCATAAAAGGTTTTCTTGAGAATGATAAAACCGTAACAATTGGAGATAATATTTTATGCTATATTGTTATTACAAATGTGTAACACGATGACGTCAATAAGTTCGCAGAATCCAATAGTATGTATCTCTGTCTGTATATATGTATCTCTGTCTATGTATGTGTGTCTGTGTTAATTTATATGATTAACTACAATTGCGCTTTTGTCTATCATCTAAGAACGTTATTTTCTGTTTTTTATCGATTGAAGATAAATCAAATGACTCGTGACATAGTCCAAGAGCAGGCTACATATACCTACATATTCTTTTCTGACATTTTTAAAATATATATCCTTTCACATCCAAGTTTCATCGGGGATAGTGCAATACCGCATAACTAGCACTGGTAAATAGTGCGTATCTACACAACACCCGTAGAGCAAATCCGAGTAGCTGGCGTTCGTTTATACCGCGTATCTAACAAATGTAGCCAAATTAAGATTTCCTGCCAACGAACGTAAAACCCTTTAAAAAACGTTATAAGCTTCTCCTGTAAAGTTGGTGTTGTGAAGATACGCAGTATTTACCAGTGCTAGTTATTCGGTTTTTGTGTAATTTGACACGTATCTTCATATTTTCTTATCATTACTATTTGTAAAAGACTATCTATTGTGGACTAATATAAAAATAAAACATTAAAATATAGCTTCAAACATTACTATAAACCGACAAAGTCTAATACACGATAAAAGAAAAACATTCTCTGTTACTATCTAAAACTGTACTAAAAGCGACGCAACGTATCGTAAAAATACCCATAAAATTTTCTCCATCTAAAATAAGTAATAGGAGAATTGGAACGGAAAATCATCTCTCGCTCTTAGTCTACATTATTGGTTAAGGAGTAATGCCCAGTCAATGATCGTTCACCGTGGGCGTACCAACCTGAGCTTATTTTTATAAAAAAGTACTCCATAAAAGCATAGCAATATCAATCTTATTGAAACCGCATAAAACTTGAAATTGAAATTGAGTTTCACTTACTGCCTGTTGGTTTTAAAATGGTTTTTCTAGAGATAAACAATGACCGGATCGGAGGTGTCATATTTTTGTTAGTCTTAATATTCAATACTTCTTAGGATGTTGTTTGTCTGTTTGCGTTGTGCATCAAACCGAAAAAAATAGTGATGATGATGATTATGTCCTCCCAGACGCTTCCGTCGATGGCGACATCCTGACAAATTAATTCTATGGGATGTTAAATATTTTCTTATTGATTACGAGCATGTGCGCGAGAGTGACTTGCAAAGCCAGACTTGGTTTTGAAACTCCGGCAACATGGCAAACAGTGGAGCTCTCCACTTGAGTTATAAGTATATAGATAGGAGGGCTTGGGTCGCGTTTTACGAATCTGGCGTTTAGCATCCAGAGCTTCGAGACGAGTGCGTTCAAAGTCACTGAGGCCCGTATTAACAGCACTTCGCCAGTCCGACCTCCGAGTAAATTGTGTCTCAAGGGAGCAAAATGATATATTTACGGCGAGGGCGGTATATTGAATTCTGAGTGAAGCGAGGGATTCTAAAGTAGAATCTTGAGCGTAGCGAGGGATTCAAGTGTTTACGCCCAAGACGGAAATAATTTTGCTACCGTGTGACACATACTGCTTTTCACACCGTCTATGGGGCCCGCTGCTAAAAACATGAAATATCTTACAAATGATTTTACTACAGAGTATCACATCCTGTTTTTCACACCTTCTATGAGGAAAAGAGTCATTGTTGCCCTCAAATAAGGGAAGAAAAGTACAACTACGATCCCTCATTCGAGGGAAACAATAACTCTTTTCTGAATAGCAGGTGGACAACAGGCGGTCTTATCTTTAAGCGAGCTCTTTCAGACAACCTTTGGGTAGTGAAAAGATGCAAATTTTTCAGACATACGTTTTTTTACAATTTGATGCTGATAAAAAATACGCTAATAGCATTTTAAGTACAAAACTATTAATTTTTGTGATTTAAATTTACCGGCAATAATGATGTGTCATTCAGAAAGTGTAATAATAGTAGTTTATGCAACTGATACATAATGAGAACTCGTGTGGTCCTATTATGAAACTCGCTGACGCTCGTTTCATAAAACCACACTCGTGTTTTAAGGCCTAATTATGTACAGTTGTATACACATCCATATTATACACATCCATATTATCTATATCCATACATTAAATCCTCTTTCATGTGTTGAGGCACCATTGCGTTGAAAGTGCAGGGGTTCGAGTTCGTGATGAGCTCGTTGAAGTCTTTTCGAGCACGAGCCTGTATCGTAATGGGCGGAGATGGCCATAACGATACTGTTTTTGATGCTGTTATGGCCATCTCCGCCCCGGACCGGCGCGATATTGTAAAGTTGGTCCTTACCTACACTTTTTGAGCACATAAAAGAGGATTTACTGTATGGGTGTATAGATAAATGTATAATTAGGTTAATTTACTGATGGTTAAGCACATTACAGCATTCAATAATCACAAACTTGGTTCTTAATATTTACTGCTTCTATTATATTTAGCTGAAGACATGTCGGGAATCTCCGGCCTCGGAGGATGAGGGGAATGGTTTTAGTTTGCTGTACTCAATAGCACCTTAAAATGGGGGAATTCTACCGTAAATCGAGTTGTAAATTGAATTCGTAAAGAAAGTGAGCCCTAAGTTTCACTAAGACAATGCGTCGCGGCCTAGATACGTGACTGGACTGGAAACTGTTAGTGGATCAAAAATGCGTACAATAGGTACAACGCTTTTACTCTTCATTGAACGGTCAAAATGTAAAGAAGCGAGAATATTAGAAAGAAAGAAAGAGAGAAAGAAAAACATTTATTCGTGACGATACAAACATAAAATATAGGTAATTAAAAAAAAACAAGGAATCGCCACAAAAAGGTTTCGCCGCAGCGTAATGCCGACTCAGGGAGCTGGCGCTGATCTTCCGGCGAAACCTAGGTTATTAATGACGGTGTGTGTAGCACGCTTCGCCTAAAAATTGTATTAAATAGAACGAAGCTGATAGCTCTAATCTATACATATAAAACAAGTCCTCACTGACTGATTGACTGACTGACTTATCACCGCACAGCCGAATCTGCTAATCCTAAAGAGTTGATTTTTGCACAATCGGTTACATTATAAAGTAGCCTATGGATAAGAAAGGATTTTTCGAAATTCATCCCCTAAGGGGGTAAAACAATTGATGAAAGTTTGTATGAAAACACGTATTTATTGAAGTGACAGATTTGAAACTTTATACATAGACTCTCTATTTAAATATATTAATTGCATATTACAGCGTTTTTCTAAATTGCTCCTCTAAAGGGGTAAAAAGGGGGTTCCAAGTTTGTACGGGAACCATCTCTTTTTTGAAGTGAAGAGATTTGAACCTTTTTATTTAACTTGTTGTCTTCGCGGTTCCTCGGGGTGCCGATTATGAAAAAGACATCCATTTTCGAAACTAAGATGGCGGATATGTATTTTTCTTAAAAATCGATATGGGTGTCATCGTCGATGTTCCTCGGGGTGCCGATTACGAAAATGAAAAGCATTTTCAAATCCAAGATGGTGGAAATTTATTTTTCTTAGAAATCGATATGGGTGTCTTCTTTGTGGTTCCTCGGGGTGCCTATTACGAAAATGACATCCATTTTCAAATCCAAGATGGTGGAAATTTATTTTGAGTATTTTTTTTACAATACAGTTAAAGATAGACCTCATTTATATCTTTGTTACCATCTAAAATCTACGCGGACAAATTCGCGGGCGGCCGCTATTTCATATTTGCATTTCTTACTCTTTAGCACAATTTTCAGACTTATAACATGTACCATCGCAAACAGGGATTGTTGACCCACTTGACAATGTTCGCAACTTGGTCGTGTTATGCAAATCGGGACTGGCACGACATCGGGTAACATTTGTTATTCATTATACGGCTAATTTACGGAGAATGGCAAGTAGCTCAACAATCCCGGTTCGCGACTGTACATACGTTTTAAGTTTAAAAAATTACATTTTATTATTAGTAAGTTGTGAAAATAAAAATTAATACAGAATAGATTCAGATTCAGATTTATTCACAATATAAGATTACAATATAAATTACATGTCAATTTGGGTCATACGCGGATTTAGGTTCGCGTCTTTCCTGTGGACATACCAAAAGTTAAGGGCTGCAAAGCCTAATTTTGGATTGGACCAGTAACCCGCATAAACAGTGTCTCAGTTTGTATAAATCCCTGTAATAAAAAGATAGCTAACATGCACAAAAGCCGTTAACTATTGACCACAGAAGGGACGAATTTTGTTTTTTCAACTAAGTATGACCCATTTACAAGAATCTCTATTGTGATCGTCAATAACATTAAATAAAACAAAATAAATTAAAAATCAATGAATAAAATAGCAGTTAAATAATACAATGAGTATGATAAAATTCACCTGAGAGGATCGTCATGAATAATAATAATATATTAATATTTTTGGTACTCTAAACACGGATAACAAGGAATTAAATATCAATGTCTCGTAATGTCTCGTAATTAAATTAAATCAATAATATTAAATTAAACAATATCAACTATATTTTATTTCATGTATTCGCTAATGGAATATAACGAGGTTTATAATAAAAAGTTTCTCAGTTACGTTTGAATGTTTCGTCAGATGGTTCAGTTCTTAATTTGGCGGGTAAGCGCTCGTAATAGGTTGGTCCAATTACCCATGGATTTTTAGCTGAGAGTACCATGCGACGCGTTACTGTCCTAAGTCTCCCGGTGAATCGGATCTGCTTCCCCTTAAAATAAATAACTAACTTAAAACTAACTTAATCAATAACTATATAAAACATGAACTACAAGTTGAATTCTAAAATAGGCCCCTGTGGCATGGTACCAAGGATGCTGGCAGCATTTCCTCGCTGAATCACAATGCTTATGCGTTGAGCGAGGAAGCTGCCAGCTCTCCTGTCCCCGGTTACGTCGACCAACCGTTGTGCCAAAAAGAAAAAGTTTGAAATTGTTATCTATGTCAGTCTGATTTGTGTAATATACAGTATTTTACTCAGATTTTATAATTACATAAAACATTACAGTGAACGTTCCGATAGTTTTGAACATCTAGCGGGGCTATGATGATCGCTTTTATGTCGAAAATATAGCATTCGTCCCTTACTGTCAAGTATGTAAGTGCGAGAGGGACGAATGCTATATGTCCGACATATAAGCGATCATCTTAGCCCGTCTGAAGTGTAGATGCATTTGATGACAACACAATGCTAGCCCTGACCTCACAAACGCACCGTCAAACTTTTTATCAGATAACCTAGAACCAGTGACATTGTTAGGACGACACGTTTCCGTGATCAAAGCCGTGTTATGATCATGATGATCATGATCACGACCGAGGCGACCGAGTTGCAATTACTAAAAATTTGAAAAGGCGTCGTGGTGATGGTGGAAAGTAGATGCTGCCGTTAGTTTTGACAAGAGGCCTTATAAGTTTTAAAATGTTTCGATTTCAAATTATGACCAAAGTATTGATAATACCAATAAAGTCATTAAAAGATACGATAATTTTATTAAAGTTTTAGATAGTAACGTAGCCATTTTTGGATTTTATACTGTGTAGTAGAATTTAAGCGGAAAAAACAAGATTTTAGCTTGAAAATGATCGATTTGGAGTGATGTTTGAAATGATATTTCTCAATGAGAAATCCAAAAAATACATTTAAAGTTTATGACATATGGTCGCAATAGTCCTGTTCTAGATAGTAACATGGAGAAAATGTCAAGATACGTGTCAATTCAAACAGAAAATGGCGTAAATATATGAGCGAATTTTAACTGCTAAGGACCCTTAAGGACTCCTAGCGCCCAATAGCCTTCGATCTGTATCTCTCCGTTTTCTCGTGTTTGTATGGTTTATCGTGTTAAGAACAACAAAGTTTAACGAAACAGTATACCATATTTACTTCAAAACTCATTGTCTTCAAGATATATGGCATCAAAATTTGGCAATTCCATACCAAAAAACTATTTTTATATGGACGTAACTTTTGTGAAGATGAGTTAAAAATAAAAATCTCTCTTGCGTTGTTAGAGGCGTCAATAAGGAACAGTTATATGTGCATTTAATAAATATAAGTGCATCATCACTACATAGTATAAAACAAAGTCGCTTTCTCTGTCCCTATATCCCTATGTATGCTTAAATCTTTAAAACTACGCAACGGATTTTGATGCGGTTTTTTTAATACATAGAGTGATTGAAGAGGAAGGTTTATATGTATAATAACATCCATTAAATAGTGCACCCGTGCGAATCCGGGGCGGGTCGCTAGTAAACAGTATACTACTATCGAAAATAGCGCTTTTTTGGACCATATTGCAATAAACCATAAAAAATAAGTGGTCAGTTTTTTCAAAACTTGTCTTTATTTTTTTGCATTAACTTTAAATCCTTACCAAATTTGTACTATAATAACTGAAAAGCGATTCGTAAATCTAAAAATTAAATTAACACAAGGGTAAAATTACATTTTTAACTGACATCTACTATTTTTTTACAGAAATATGGTCACCAATCACACCCCCAGACGGATGGGTCTTACTAACAGTGCCACCCGAAACCACAACAAGCTCAACCACAACAACAACAACAACAACAGAAACACCAACAACAGAAGCGGAAACAGAAACGCCCACAACAGAAACACCAACAACAAAATCTACCACGACATCAACAACAACAACAACGACAACAACAGAAGCGACGACAGTGTCGGACGCGACGGAAGCTATGCTGGAGTTCACGGTGAACGTGACGCTGTCGCCGACGGTGCCGCCGACAACAATATCGACGACTGTTGCGACAAGCAACGCGACGAATGCCACGACAGAGGCTGCTACGGAATCAGGTACATATTTTATAACATTGATAGGCAGCTTTTTTTTTTGAACCTGACTGTGGCTTTATAGGCCGGGCCCAATAAAGCGATACGAGTGCGCGGTTGGAGAGTAGCCTGGGGAAAATCCAGGGGAAAACCTCCGGCACGACCACGCGTGTGGTTTGGAACACTGGAATACTCTAAGAGTTTGCGCTCCAGTGAGATTGGTTGAGCGGTTTCAACCGAATCTGAGGTGTGAGTGGAATCGAGCTACTGGGAGTTTTGTCGCTGGTTCACTAAACCTAGCCTAGCTGAGAAGAGTCCAGCAAGAAACTCAGCTAGGCCCGACCTGGGTCGGACTGACTCTACCCGGTGTGCGGCGGTACCGGGACGAATAGGGACTATATGTGTCACTGTTGTCGCGATCGCGCGGTGGACGTCCCCGCCGGCGGGAATGATAGGCAGCTAGTTGGAGAGCTCGTGGTCCAACGGCACCCGTATACCGCGTGCGGTATGCGAGGTTAAGCAACGTCGGCCGAGGTTAGTTCTTGGATGGGTGAGTGTTTACCCATCCAAGAGCTAATCTCGGCCTCGGTAGTTTTGATAATGTAAAGTTATCGTTGTTATAAAAGAGCATTACGAAAAGGCGAAAAGCTGCTGTTTTTCAAATGATATTTAGTCATCATCATCATCATTCAGCCGGAAGACATCCACTGCTGGATATAGGCCTCCCCCAAGGAGCGCCACAGCACACGGTCGCGAGCCACCCGTATCCAGCGACTCCCCGCTGCCTTGACCAAACTGGTGGCAAAATCATATTTAGTACTGTAAAAAAATTCCAGCCTAGTGGTACAAGGGCATAAATATGTACACATTATTGGACCTTATTTCAATGGGATAAGGTGAAAACATGTATACATATTGGCGCCCTTGACTGTACAAGTCGGGTTTCGAACCTAAGGCCTCCAGGTCGAAAGTCACGTGTTTTACTGCTCAGCTATGTACATTAGTTTTTCTAATTTCTACAACCCCTTTCTGAGGATGTTCTGCTTAAATATTCGAAAATATGTCGTCAAATCAAAATTCTTTATTCAAATAGGCCAAAAAGCACTTTATAATCGTCAGTTATCACATGATTTGTGATTAATTATTTAAAATCATTTATTGATCGACGACCGCTTTAGCCTAGTTGGTAGTGACCCTGCCTTCGAAGCTGGAGGTCCCCGGTTCGAATCCCGGTCAGGGCATGTGTTTGTGTGATGAACACGAATATTTGTTCTTGAGTCTTGGATGTTTTCTATATATTTAAGTATCTATTTATCTATATAAGTATGTATATCGTCACTTGGTACCCATAGTACAAGCTTTGCTTAGTTTGGGACTAGGTTGATTTGTGTAAAATTGTCCAGAGATATTTATTATTATTATTATTATTGATGTAATATGGTTCTACTTCAAAAGAAGCAAGGCAAAAAATATGCCAAAAGTGAAAATCCTATTCAAATATCTCAAAAAATAACGAAGCTACAACCGTTTTAATGCTGCTGGTTAGAGAGAAAGCGCGACAGATCAGTGACGTCACTGACTTTGAGTTCTATAGTAAATACCGATCGTTCCAATATACAAAGGTGCGTTGTGCGAAAAAGGGACACAATATGCCCACTCTTAATATTTTTTTTATTTTATTTGTATTAGGGTCAATCAACTTTTCTTTGTTGTTATTGGGTCCCGTCAGCGAGGAGACAGCAGTAACCGAGTTTCTTCGAAAAATGTTCATGATATGGACTTCAAGCATGCTCAAGAGATGGCCCATGTCCAAATAGATAGATACTCATTGCTAAAACTCATGTTTGGTAAATTTAAAGCCTATAAAATCACAGTTTTAAAGAGTAACTCAGGAGACGTAACCATGGTAACGAGCAACACATAATAGTTGATCCACCCATTAAGGATAACAACAGCCTTATTATACTACATATTTTTACATAAGTTGTTAGTTAACTGAAGGCCAATAACGGTTATCCGTTATTTACATAACATTTATATTTATATTGCCCAATGTGCAAGCAGAAAAAATCGCTTGGAGCAAAGAGAGAGCTTGGAAAAAAAAGTTTGTGGGTGGATCAACTATTTTTTGTTGCTAGTTACCATGGTTACGTCTCCTGAGTCATTCTTTAAAACCGTGATTTTATAGGGTTTAAATCTATCAAACATGAGTTTTAGCGATGAGCATAAATCCATTTGGACATGGGTCATCTCTTGAGCATGCTTGAAGTCCATATTATAAACATTTATTTAAGAAACTCGGCTACTGTGGTCTCCTCGCTGACGGGACAGAATAACAACAAGAAATAGTTGATTGACCCTTGTATTCAAATTTAGCAGTATCCCAGATCCGAGTTTACCAGTTTGTTAGTCCGGCGGGCCAGACTGGTTTCATTCCCGTATTTAGACTGCGTGCGAAATGACAGTTATTTTTTTCTCCGTAAATATTTGAAATTTTTTTCATGGTAACTTCCACGTTAAATACACGAATGATTAAATATTTAATTTTTTTTGGAGAGAGAGAGAGGGACTTTATTACGTTAAATAATACAATTATAAAATAATATATCATAAAAAGAAAATGAATCTAGTGTTCTATGATGGGTATTCCACAGCCGTCTTCGCATACAAATCTTTCTATTCTTCTTCTCGTTCCACTAATTTTCATAGAGACCGCTCTGATGATTGATATTGGTATTTTGCCTTTGATCCAGCTGATTATTTGTGAGTATGGTTTGGACCACTTTTCACATAGCTTTAGGGATGTTTTCTTTATAAAGGATTCATATTACATTCCGACAATGCCATCACAGGAGACCACAAGGGGGGTAAATGATGCTCTGAGATCTTCTGCAGCCAGATCGTATTTGCGATGTTTTTCACGAGCGTGTATTTGGGCGATTGTGGGCCATGTGAGTAAGCCATACGAAGCGGCGTCGGCATTTACAATGCGAACGTCAAAAAACGTCTTCCTCGCTGGGAAATAAATAAATAAACTAGTTTAGACCCCGGACGGGCAACGCAAAGAGAGAGAGAGGTATTGTGTGTCTGTCTGTGGCATCGTAGCTCCGTAACGGGTGAATTGATTTGAGCACTTTTTTTAATCGAAAGCCTTGTTGACGGAGACAGTACTATGTTTAGTGTTTTTTTTAGTAATCTTATGTATTGATTTTTACAGCGACAACGACGGCAACAAACACGACCGAAGCACCGGTGGCGACCACAACGGAAGCTATCAACATGACGAACTACAAGGATGGTGAGTCGCCATCACCATACTAAGACAATTCATTCATTCATTTTCATTTTTTCATTTATTCATTGATAAAACACATAGTTTTACATGTTATTTTTAAATCTATAGTCACTTAGCCTCACTCTCCATTTTCTATCGCTTGTATCACGGGGAGTGCTCGAAGGAATTGTTTGGAATGATCCCTACCGCATCTTTTCGTCATCGTCCTACGCATCAGCATTTCCATCCTATTTAGATGGTTGGCAGTCCAAAACTGTGCGTTTCTCAAGAAATTTCCTGCCTCGCACAACCGAACTATGGAATGAACTGTCGCCTGCGGTATTTCCGGACCGATATTACCTTCAAACCTCCAAGAAAAGAGCCTATCCCTTCTGAAAGGCCGACAACGCACTTGCGACTCCTCTGGTGTTGCAGGTGTCTATGGGCGACGGTAATTGCTTACCATCAGGCGATCCGTCAGCTCGTTTGCCCCCTATAACATAAAAAAAATTCAAAACAAAAATACATAATTATTACAATTTAAAATAACCTAATTTATTGGCTAGCGAACCAGTTGAGTCGATCGTCTGTCAGTGTTTGGAATTTAGAAATTCGCCTACTGTATACCATTACTTAGGAAGTAAGTATTACACGTAATACTTACTTCCTTGAGCCTTACCATCTTCCACTTTGACACCTGGCTCATTCTACTTTTTCATGACCAGTTTTCAATTACAAAAAAAAAATCTACGATAAAGTCAAAGTCAAAGTCAAAGTAATTTATTTCTTTTAAATAGGCCCATAACGAGCACTTTCAAAATGTCAAATATACACATAAAATAGAAATACTTAAGAGTAACAGAGAACAAAACTTATAACTAATGCAACAATTAATAAAGCTAAAATAGTCAATACAGGTGGTAAAATTTAATAACATTAATAGCTACTTAGATGTAGAGCAACTCAGTCCCAAGCCGTTATATGTATTGAATTAGTGTACAATAATTTCGAAATAGTACCTGAACCTAATAAAAGGAATTTATAGATAAAAATACTTAAATATTAACATATTGCTGTAAAAGGTGGGGTAACACAGTGCTAAAAAACATTTTTTCATAGAAATGGTGAGACATCCAAGAACCACTGAGTTACTCGATTTATGGATAGTAGCTGTGGTTCGTTAATTTCTGAGAATAGGTGTAATTGTTTGGGCCACATCAGTAGTAAAATAACAAAGATTTGGATGATAAGAGCAAATAATGTGTAATGTGCCATACGACAAACAACTAAAGCAAATAAAAAGAGCAATAAAAAAGAAAACAAAAACTTGATTTAAAAAAATCGTTACAAGTATAAAATATTTTTTTATCTTTCACAAATACAAAAATCAATAAAACTGTAAAAACTGCCTAATTAAAGTCATCTAGCAATCACAATCAAATCAGTGCAGCCGTTTACGAGAATCCTTGACTACGACAATGGCCGCTATAACTATAATGTAATAAAGAAGTGATTTCCCGCTTCCGGTTACATACTTCCGTGTGTAACACTCGGTTATTAAACGTATCACTTAGTTTATGTGATCTTTACAAATTCTTATTATGACGGAACGGTATATTAGCTGAAATTAAAAATACAAAATGCTTTTTCATATCTCCTGTTCGGAAAGTTCGATTTTCATGAGTATACAGCCGGAATAAAAGTCAGTTTTCCGACCCTAGGTGGAAAGTAATTTTTTTTTAAAGTAGGCAGGGGGAGTATAGTCTTAAAATGTAAATATACTAATATTATTTAATAAATTCAAACCACTTAGCAAATTCATTAATAAATGTTATTACATAAATTAACGAAATTACTTGCATCGATTTAATACAAAATTAAGGAAGTCACATCAATGGATGTGCTTCCCAAATGTTATTT
This sequence comes from Epiblema foenella, assembly GCA_963556455.1. Classification (NCBI taxonomy): domain Eukaryota; kingdom Metazoa; phylum Arthropoda; class Insecta; order Lepidoptera; family Tortricidae; genus Epiblema; species Epiblema foenella. The sequence goes on along the minus strand of OY747120.1, from coordinate 8,599,593 downwards.
TATTTTCTTCTCCAGACATATCTGATTATGGCTTAAGGCTGATGGCAGATGGAAAAAAAAATGATTGAAAAAAATAAATAAAAAAAATTAACGAAATTATCGTGTTTGAAGGCTAAAACTCTCGAAAAAAAAAGAGTAATAATAATTATTAATAGGAAGCCCATATAATTTTAAGTCTAATGGCATATGTTAAATAATTTTCAGTTCAAAATACCAAAAAGAGGAAAGATTATGATTGATCAAACTTGATAAAAAAAAGTTCCACCAAGAACCCAATACGTCTGAAAAAGAGTTTTGATCAAAAATTTAACTACCCTATTAGTTACGAATTTGTGCAAACAATTCATCCAATCAATGTGTCTATATTATTGCTCATTATTATTATTCTCTTTTTATACAAACGCCTCCTCCTCGGCCTGCACCTCCCCCATCCTGCTCGGTGCCTAATTTTTTCTATTTTTCCTTCATTCTAAATTTTTTCATTATTATTAACCTTATTTTTATGTTATTAAATTTTATTTTTATCCTTACGATTATAAAATATAAAAGTGTAAAAGAATAATTATGAAGCTGCCTTAATTAAATCGATTACTGGCAACTTAAGGATAAAAATAAACTAAATTCAATAACATAAAAAAAAAGAAAAAGCTTGGAAGTAAACACGATTCTTGACATTCATAACAGGTCAAAGAACTTAAGGACGATATCCCGACAGAACCACTTTATAAAAGGAACCAATAGTGTCGACACTGTTTCAACACTTCATACAAAGTCTATAAAGTTTCGCTAGTGCGTTTTTTGCCCACCGGAAATTATAACTTTGTTAAAATTTAAAACATATTTATTTTTGCAGTTAAAATCATCTAAAGCTGTATGAAGTTGTTATAAAACTTGACAGTAGGTAATTTTCCGGCGGAACAAGTAAGGTTGTACACGGGTAAACAATGGAAAAAAAACTTCGGACGGTTTGAAACAAAGAGTAGCCTGCGGTCGGCGCCGGCGCAGTGCGCACGTCAATGCCAAGGCGAAGGCAAGGACAACTTGTTCCAGTTAAAAAAAAACTGTCGCGAGAAGAGTAGTGATTAATTAGTTCAGCAGAGAAAGTTTGTGACGAATTAGGAAAGTTTGAAAAAGTTTCAGCTTACAAAAACTTTAGAGAAATATGGAAAAGTAGTGGCGATGAAAGTGATTAATTGAGATATCGAGCAACAATTGTGATAACATTAAAATTAAGAGTTTAAAAAAGTTTTGTTTTGGTTCAAGCCAGTGTTCTTGTAAATAATTGTGTTCCACTAAAAACTAAACAGTGCCATGAGAAATTGAATAATCGGGAAAAAATTATGATAGGCATAAAAATGCAATATTTCGATTCGATAGTTTTATTTGTGTTCAATAATAACAATACGAGATTGTGATAAAAGTTAAATTAGAAAAGTGTATATGAAGAACTTACGTAAATTAGCTAATAACAAAATAGATTAATAGCGTAATTTTATAAATTAAGCAAAAAACTAATCCTAATAAAAATGTTAGTTAGGAAATATATAACCATCATACAATTGCGAATCACTAAATGATCGGTGTTAATGTAACTATTGGTGGTAAAAATCCAGCTTAGTGATAATATAAGTAAACATAACAAGTATAAATGTGAAACATACATAGTGAAGACAGTTTTTTAAATTAGCAAATCGCAAAATAAATTATAAGCGTAATTCAATAAATAAAGGCAAATACTAAACCTAATAAATAAATGTATATATATAAAAGTAGCATAGAATTGCGAGTCACTAAATGATCGATTATAATGTAACTACTGGTGGTAATGATAATATAAGTAAACATAAGTATAAATGTGAAACATATAGTGAAGACAGTTTTAATGTGATATAATAATAATAATATTCATTTATTTCAGGCATTGCCCATAAAGTGTTAGTAATTACAAATTCAGAAACCTTACAAAACTAATGTTAGTTGCATCACAAAACATAATAAACCAGAAAGACAGGACCGGATGAGTCTTCACATCACTTAATACACAAATACATTTTAATATTAGGCAACTATTTGAATAAAAAAAAAAAAGATTTATTACAATTTAAAATATTATCGAATTAAAAATAAAACAATGAAATAAGTTCAAATTAAATTGGAATACAGTGATACTACAGCGGGGCTAGCACAACCGCCGCTGCGACGCGACGCGAGTAGAGAAAAATCTACGCTCCTCTTTCTATTCCGCACAGTTTGAGCGAGACAGGAATCGCCGAGTCGCGCGAGATTCGACTTGGCAGCAAGTTGTGCTGACAAATTATACATTTTAAAATTAGGCAACTTTGAATATAAAAAAAAAAAAAAAAAAAAAAAAAAAAAAAAAAAAAAAAAAAAAAAAATTGGAATACAGTGATACTAAAGATATGATCCTCAACTCAACACTATTGGTGCTCGCAGTATGCGGCCGCCGACTCTGGCCGCAGGGGCGGATCGTTGGCGGCGCCAAGTCCGGCTTCGGGCAGTGGCCCTGGCAGATCTCGCTGCGCCAGTACCGCACCTCCACGTACCTGCACAAGTGCGGGGCGGCGCTGCTCAACGAGAACTGGGCCATAACAGCGGCACATTGTGTTGAACAGTGAGTATTTTAGAATAGCAACAACAACATTAGTACATTACTTACCAAGGGCGGTAAAACAAAGAATGCCTCAGATCGCAGGTATTTAAATTAAAATTAAATTAAATTAACGTTTATTTCAAGCCCGTGGCTCATAAAGTGTTACTTACAATTAAACTTAAAGACTATGTTAGTAACAATTTTACTAGATTTAACACATTGATTCCCTGTTACTGGGCTTGTGAAGTCCACAACAGTGCTGCATAATGTACGGACAGTCAATCCTGTCCGCAATCATAGCTAGTATGGTGTTAGTGTGGTATTTGACGCCCGAGCCGAAGGCAAGGGCCATAATTATGCGATCTGAGACTTTCTTAATTACCGCCCGAAGTAAGTACAAAATTTTATGTCACCCTCTGGCCAGGAAGTGGGATTTTCCGCGCGCGGAGCGTGCGGTAATTGCCACTTTATGGCCAGGTATGAAATAATAGTACATTACTTACCAAGGGCGGTAAAACAAAGAATGCCTCAGATCGCAGGTATTTGACGCCCGAGCCGAAGGCAAGGGCCATAATTATGCGATCTGAGGCTTTCTTAATTACCGCCCGAGGTAAGTACAAAATTTTATGTCACCCTCTGGCCAGGAAGTGGGATTTTCCGCGCGCGGAGCGTGCGGTAATTTCCACTTTATGGCCAGGTGTGACATAATATAAATTACATTACGACCGGTTTAGCCTAGTGGGTAGTGCACCTGCCTGTAAAACTGACGGTCCTGGGTTCGAATCCCGGTCAGGGCAAATATTTGTGTGATGAACATGAATATTTGTTTCTGTCTTGGATGTTTTCTATGTGTTTAAGTATATATTTATCTATATAAGTACGTATATCGGCACCTAGTACCCATAGCACAAGCTTTGCTTAGTTTGGGACTAGGTCGATTTGTGTAAGATTGTCCACAAATATTTATTTATTTTGCAACAACAACATAATAAATTACATTACGACCGGTTTAGCCTAGTGGTAAGTAAAATCTTATGCCAAAAGTCCCTACTCTTGATTCGTATCCAATAATGAAATATACGCGAACATTAAGAAGAAATGCAATAATATCGATTTGAATAATCATCATTCATTAATAATCGCTAATTATGACAATCGATTTGTCTTACCTTCACCACTACAAACGTCAATTCATAACTGGACGACTGGTTTAGCCTAGTAGGTAGTGCACCTGCCTGTGAAGCTGACGGTCCTGGGTTCGAATCCCGGTCAGGGCAAATATTTGTGTGATGAGCATGAATATTTGTTTCTGAGTCTTGGATGTTTTCTATGTATTTAAGTATTTATGTCTATTAAATATATCGTCGTCTAGTACCCATAACACAAGCCTTCTTGAGCTTACTGTGGGGCTAGTTCGATTTGTGTAAGATTGTCCTCTAATATTTATTTATTTTATTTATTACAAAAGGCTTAAATCTAAAAGATATACAGTGTTGTCACAAAAAAGGAGTCCACTCAGCATGTGTCGAGGCACAGAGTGCAACGACGCTGATTTTCAGTGGATCCCACGAACTAAAACTAAAGAGATCAGTTGTGACAAGATTGAAAACATGAAAAGAAAAATTCATCCAATTGCATTTGCCAGAGCGAAAATCTCCTTTGCACACCTGCTATTCAGAAAAGAGTTATTCTTGCCTTGGATCAAAGATGTACTTTTCTTCCCTCATTTGAGGGCAACAATGACTCTTTTCCTCATAGAAGGTGTGAAAAGCAGTATGTGACACTGTAGTAAAATAATTTGTAAGATATTTCATGTTTTTAGCAGCGGGCCTCATTAGGCGGTGTGAAAAGCAGTATGTTTTACACGGTAGCAAAATTATTTCCGTCTTGGGCGTAAACACTTGATCCCTCGCTACGCTCAGGATTCTATTGTAGAATCTTTTGCTTCACTCAGAATTCAATATAGCGGCTCGCCGTAAATATATCATTTTGCTCCCTTGAGACACAATCTACTATTTCAGCTTGGACAAAAATGATTTCGCATGTCCATCCTTCTGTTCTCCTGTTCAGAGAGACTACCGCTAATCGAAAACGAACGAAGTTCGAATATTTCCCTCTCTGTCGCACTTACTTATTCGTGCGACAGAGAGGGAGATGGCTGACTCTAAACTTCTCTCCCGCTCTCCGCTTCCCACAGCAGATTTACCGTCGTTTGTCACCCCTTGGTGCTTGGTACCCGGGGCATACCGCCCCCCTCGCCCCCCTCATACGCCACCACTGACAAGTAGCTGCAGTCCTTTGTAAATGCCAAATGGAGGTTCCTCAGTTGGGCTGCTCCAAATATGAGTGAGCTGTGCCTTTACCATGAGTTTACATGACCGTAATCGCTAGCGACTGCGGAATTTGTGTGGGTAAAAGTACAGCGCCTCTGGCGGTTGCGCAATAGAACTAAGAATCGGCATACTAAATCGTTTACGCAGTCGCTAGCGAGTACGGTCATGCAAACCCATGGTAAAGGTACTGATGTTCCATTGTATGACATTCTCGCTCATTTTTGCTTAAAACAAATAATTTAAATGTAATGTTAATGGAGTATGTAGCATAGGTGACGAAACGTGTTGTGGATGATTCTTTGTAGCATAAATTGACGAAACCTGTGGTGGATACTTTTTGTTTGATATAATTAATTTACATATATTTCAGTTTTATTTAATTAGTGTAAACTGAAAAAATAATATAACCGCAAAGTTACAAACTGGAAAATTAAGTAAGTAATTATAACTAATAATTTTCTTTATCATTTGTTTAGAATCTTGATAATGTAACGGTTCCGTAACCGTATACTGTACATTGGTCGCGTCAACTAAGGCGTCTTCCAGATACGCTCGCTTGTATTACAAGTTATAAGACAACAGGCCCGAGGAATTGAAATCCAAACAAAGTTTTAATTTGTCTTTGTCTAGGTTTTTTCTATAATTATTATGAATAATGTGTTCGAAACCTGCGACCCATCATGAATTGTCCAAATTATAGCAAGCATTTAAATGTTATTTATCCTTAATAAGCTGACACGAATATAAAAGATTTTGAAGACGATCGTAAATTGTAATCGTAATACAAAAATGCAGAACGACCGTGAGAGTAACAGGAAAAATAAGCGAAGTATTGGAATGACAAGGAATGAGTGGTCATAATTCTTGTAATTTGGTTTTACCTTCGACTACATGAATGATAAAACACCGTGGGTATAATTGTGGTTGAAATACTAATTATATTTTAATGATTATGATATTACATCTTAATGACTATTTTCATAACTATGACATTAGATGTTGACGTTAAATGTTCCTCTTGACATTCAGATTTTATTCTAGAAACTGTCTAGATTATACTATTTTTTATGTTTTTATTTTACATATTGACGATCTTTTTGTGAATTTATTATATTCTCTTTTGACATACATTACAATAATTCATGTCTTTTTTTAAATTTCATATGCATTAATAAATAGCTCTGAATAATTAAATTCAATTTATGTAATATATAACCGACGATTCAATAAAGAATATTTTGAGTTGAGTTGAGTTAATTCGAATGATTACTACAGTTTTTTTCATGATGTCGATATCGAGTAGATTTCCTTTTATCGTCCTGCTATGCGATTCACTAAGCACTGTCTTCACCTGTCGTCTCACAGCTCACCCGTTTTTATATGGAAACTGTGAAGTGTTATTTGTCACTCTGGACAGTTTCCGTATAAACTGGCGAGGTGAGGACGAGTCGGTTAGTGAATAACAGCCCTGATCGAAGCTAAAATTACGCTGACTGACGTTTAGTAATGCGTTTTACGAGTCGTTGGGAAATATTGCCAACTCGGCAATATTGTCTGTTCCCCTATATTTTAGGAGTCAAGATTTTAACGCACACCTAGCTTTTAATTTAGGTGAATAATTTGTGCTGCAATTAATTTGAATTTGATTGTGCAGTAAATTATATGATATTTCATACAATAGAATTTTCAGGTTACTTGCTTTTGGCAATATGATGGCCGATGGTAATCAGATATCCTAATTCTGTAGCATTTTTGGAGGTTAATATAAGCGACGATATACTTAAAATATTCCTAAATATTAATTTACCATTTCCATTAAGAGTGTCTACACCACTTCAATTAAGCTACAGCGGAGCAATCTAAACTGCGTTTCAAACATCACTCCAAATCGACCGTGTTTTTCTGTTTAAATTCTAATACATACACTAAAATCAAAAAATGGCTATGTTACTATCTAAAACTTTAATAAAATCATCGTATCCTTTAATCACTTTTTTGGTATTATCTACACTTTTGTCATAATTTGAAATCAAAGCATTTAAAAACTTATAAGGCCCCTTGTAAATCACGGAAGATATATCCGATTACTTTTAATTTCATGCAATCTAGATTGCCCCGTTGCACCTTAACTCCATTAATCATCAGCGTAATGATGATTATGGAATGCTGTTGCATAATTAGTATTTTTAAATATTTCAGCGTGCCCCCTTCAGAGCTGCTAGTAAGACTGGGGGAACATGACTTGGCGACAGAAGACGAGCCGTACGGCTTCGCAGAACGAAGAGTACAGATTGTAGCCAGCCACCCGCACTTTGATCCGGCTACCTTTGAATACGACTTAGCGTTGCTCAGGTTAGTGACTGTTATATATTGTAAAATTGGGAAATATTGCCACGTCATTATGAAAATATTGCCAAGTACGTTTAGTTGGTAACCTTTCTACACCTTTCAAATCCTTTTATATGCAGAAAATAATCGTATGTGCCAATAAATAATCTTTGCAGTATCTTTGTTTCTTGGGTCGTTATCATGGTTACGTCTCCTGAGTCACTCTTTAAAACTGTGATTTTATAGGGTATAAATCTACCAAACATGAGTTTTAGCGATGAGCATAAATCCATTCGGACATGGGTCACCTCTTGAGCATTCTTGAAGTCCATATTATAAACATTTTTCTACGATACCCGGTTACTGTTGTCTCCTCGCTGACGGGACAAAATAAGAACAAGAAAAAGTTGATTGACCCTCTTATAAACAGCTCATAGGCCTCCTTAGCTACTTTTTAGCGATAAGACTGCCGGTTATATACAATTGTAATTTAATTTTGTTTCCTTTCTGTACTTTCGATGAACAACAAAGAATATTTTGTATTGTATTGTTATCTACCCCCTTCTCTTGCATCACTAAATCGGTCATATAGTACAAGATACCATTAAAATGACTTGAACACCAATAGTCGTCCAAAACGAGCACCTGTGTCTATATTCTTGTAATTTTGACATGTGTGCAAATTTATAATGTAATTCCTTATCATGAAATAAATTATCTAAATCTAATCTAATCTATTAGATTAGATTAGATTAGATTTATTTATTTCATAATATAACAATACAATATAAATTATCCTAAGTCAATTTATACAATATATTATGATCGTCAAAAAAATTATGAAATGTCAAAAATGATAATAATAATAATAACATTAAATTATACAACAATTATCAAAATTATTTAAATAATGATCGTACTACTAAAATCACATCATTTATAACAATAAAAATCCGCGTCAATAATATAATGTCGAAAACTTAAATAATCATCAGTCACAATACATTAAAATTAAAATCAAACAAAACTAATTTAAAAATTCAGTTTAATTTTTTATTATCTTATTATTCGTAAATCTCACAAACACACGTGTCAAAGTACTTTACTGGTACAGTTAGTCAGCTGGTCAGTGTCTTTTGCCAGTTGTCTGCGCGGTCAGTCACCAAAGCACTTGACCGCGTGGGTGTGCTCGCTAATATGTTTAGTGTACTTCAGATAGAAAAGATGGCTGAATGACTCATGCTAAACAGACGAAATAAAAACCAATATTCAGTTACAGTTAATTGTGGTGATGACAGTATCAAGATGTATCCACTATTAGACCTTATTACAATGGGGGCTATTGGTTATTATGGGCATGAGAACGAAGTTTACATTCAAATCATATTTAATACCTTAAAACCGTACCGTAAAAATATCGAACAACCCGCATTGTAGCGCAGTCCCGTTTTGTTCGGAAAAAAGGAGGACATAAGTTTCTGAAAGACAAAAATGTCTCAAAACACTGACAGTCATTGACCCGTAACTTATATTTGCCATAATCAAGCTCAGGTATTGCAAAATATATACCATATTGTTCCAATTAGATATTAACCCGCATAGCGCAACCACAAAGAGTGACATTTGACGTTTCGGAGACCCCATGCTACACTAGCGCCTCTAGCGGCGAATTCATACGCGACAGCCCTCATTGTAATAAACTGTATACATGGGTAAATACATCTTTGTTTGTATTAAACTATATCTACTTAATTTTTGGTTCATCTCACAGACTTACCAGACACGACAAGCAAATAATAATACCACTACCGAGTGTGATGGTCATATGCAACTGTGTATAAGAGCGACAGAGTTACATATCATTTGTTGTCCCTGTCATAGTTTCACTTTATTTTGTCGAGCACAACTTATTTTATATGAGTTGTGCCCAATTACGTCAGACAAGCGATTATCCGCTCAAGTTAAGGAGGTAATTTATAGTAAACCGGCAGCCATTTTAAACCAATTCTCAATTTATCTGCATAAGACGTTTTTTGTCACTCTTGGTGGCACGCGTATAGTTCAATTTTAAGTTCAAGTTCATTTATTTGGCCAAGTAACAAATTACGTTACATTTAGCAAATCATATTACATGCAATATCTATTGAGTACCATTATATCATAACATTAATAACATAAAACTACCTTAGCATAGTAAGAACGTAAATAAGTCCTATAGTATACAATTATTTCGATTAATAAGAGAAAATCATTTTGTTTCGTTTTTTTCAGTAAATTCATCAATTGAGTAACATGGGTTACATTGAAAGAATATTTTTAGTTTTTAGTTTGCATTTAAGGGTCCTTATCAGTTAAAAAAAGCTCATCTATTTACGCCATTTTCTGTTTGAATTGACACGTATCTTGACATTTTCTCAATGTTACTATCTAGAACAGGACTATTGCGACCTTATCTCATAAACTATAAATGTATTTTTTGGATTTTTCATTAAGAAATATCGTTTCAAACATCACTCCAAATCGAGCATCTTCAGGCTAAAAACTTGTTTTTTGCGCTTAAATTCTACTACACACAATAAAATCAAAATATTGGTATGTTACTATCTAAAACTTTAATAAAATCATAGTAGCCTTTAATAATTTTATTGGTATTATAAATACTTTTGTCACAATTTGAAATCAAAACATTTTAAAACTTATAAGGCCTATTAAATTCAAAATATGTTATCTGATGTGGGACGGTAGTAGGTTGTACAAAGGATCTATATAGAAATATTTATACTCCAAGGTGCATCTTGATTAGGGTTGCCATAAGCATGAGGACGAGCACCGGGACAATTAAAGAAAAAGTAGTATAGCTAGAGCTCATGAAGAAAAATTGGAAGGACATCAGCGCAATGCTTCATCCCCAAAGTCAAAGCAGATGTGGGAGTGGGTTCGGTCTTTGCCGTGGGATGGTATCCTTCATGCGCGCGCGCCACGCAGTCACTATAAGCACTGGTTAGGCTTATGGCCATCCGTACTACGTACATGCATAAGTACTTATTCACCTAGCTACTGGTCCCTACTAATTAACTATGCTTTTCAAACCGGGACAATTTGCTTAATGGGCGGGACACTGGGACAACACGCTTCAAACTGGGACATGTCCCGGCATACCGGGACGTATGGCAACCCTAATCTTGATTGACAATGGTTCCAGGTTCTACGAGCCAGTGACGTTCCAGCCGAACATCCTGCCGGTGTGCGTGCCTGATGACGACGATGACTTCGTTGGCAAGACGGCTCATGTCACCGGCTGGGGACGGCTCTATGACGGTCAGTATATTTTAAACACCAAATCATAGTCATTCTAAGAGCTCACCGATTGTAAACGGTTCCTGCTTGACTATTTCTTTACGAACAAATCAGAAATCAGAAATATTTATTCGTGCAAAACACAAAAAGAATAAGAAAATAAGTCAGGTAGTAGGAAACAAGCTACAGAGCCTAGCACATAGACGCAAAGTAGCTTGTCTGTGCGTCTTCTACAAATTGTACTTCGGAGAGTGTGCTCAGGAGCTCCATGAGCTCATACCGCCTTCCCCCTTCTTCCATCGGACATCCAGACGTACGGCTGGATACCATCCTTACTTGGTCGAAATTCCTCTTATTCGAACCAAGCGCTTTGCATCATCTTTTATAATGCGCACTTCTAAGGTTTGGAATTCTCTGCCGGCGTTTGTGTTTCCGAGCTCATATAACCTAGACCTTTTTAAGGCACGAGTGAATAGGCACCTTCTGGGTGAGCTCGCTTCATCGTCGGCCTCATCTTTGCCCCCTGGCTAGATGCTGGCCAAGAGCGACCCCATTTTTAATAATAAAAAAATAAATAAGGACAAGAAGAACAGAAGAACAAGGTATTGCACGAAATGGTTCTGTCTCAGCGTAGTGCTGGCGTGATTGCCAGCGCTGATTTTCTGACAGAACCATTCAGTGATACAGACCCCTCTTTTTAGGGTTCCGTAGCCAAAATGGCAAAAACGGAACCCTTATAGATTCGTCCTGTCTGTCCGTCCGTCCGTCCGTATGTCACAGTCGATTTACTCGGACACTATAAGCACTACAATTATGAAATTTGGTAGGAAGGTGTATTCTATAAACCGCTACATAGAAGTGATGTGAAATTACAAAAAAATGTTAAATTAGGGGTGGGCAGTATACATGTAACCGGTGGATGAAAAAAAAAATTTCAACGCACATAGTCGTGTGGGGTATCGATGGATAGGCCTTCAAAAATGATATGGAGGTTTCTAAAAAACTTGTCCATTTAAGTCAACCGTTGGTGAGATGTTAGCTATCAAAGTCATAGAAAGTGTCCCCCCCCCTCTAATTTTCAAACTATAAAGTTTAAAATTCTGAAAATAATTGAGGTGGCGTGCATTAATAAATACTTTCAACGATTCTTGGTTGGAACAAGATAGGTTTTACGGTTTTTGAGTTTTCGCTTAAAAACTGTCTTACCCAAACAAAAGGTCGTAAGTGCCGTGAGTTCCCTATGAAGATACGACTTTTTTAGATTCAATGTATGATAGTGATTTTAAATGTGGACTAGTAGGTGTTGGTACGGAACCCTTCATTGTGCGTGGTCCGACACGCACTTGGCCATTTTTTTTTTTAATTTTTTTCAAAAAGGTACATAAAGTTTCCAATTTCAATTTTACTCGCCAAACTGACGAGACAATTTGTTGGCGAGACCGCGCTCATTTTAACAAGTCTATTATCATGCACCTAAGTTACATAATTAAGTAATACTTGTAATTTTAACCTGTATACTAAATTTTAACCTTTACAGTAATCATACTCTTCAAAAAAACGGTCGGCAACGCGCGAGTAACTCCTTTGGTGTTGCAAGCGTCTATAGGCGACGGTAACCACATACCATCAGGTGGGCTGTCGCCTGTCAGCTTGTTTGCCACCGACGTGGTTTAAAAAAAAAGAAAAATAGGCATCAAATCGTTATCCCATAATAAATAAATAAATAAATAAATATTAGTGGACAACCTTACACAAATCGAACTAGCCCCACAGTAAGCTCAAGAAGGCTTGTGTTATGGGTACTAGACGACGATATATTTAATAGATATAAATACTTAAATACATAGAAAACATCCAAGACTCAGAAACAAATATTCATGCTCATCACACAAATATTTGCCCTGACCGGGATTCGAACCCAGGACCGTCAGCTTCACAGGCAGGTGCACTACCAACTACCATACTATATCCATTTCGACATGGGTCATCTCTTGAGAATGCTTGAAGTCCATAGTATAAACATTTTTCTAAGAAACTCGGTTACTATTGTCTCCTCGCCGACGGGACAGATTAACAACAAGAAAAAGTTGATTGACCCATATAAATAAAGTCGTTATCCCACAATAGAAGGATACTGAGGGATCGCTCTCGGGATATGGCGGAGGTACTAGTTTATAGCACGAGCTTGTAGCAAATGTACTATTATTACAGATGGGCCTCTCCCCACGGTGCTACAAGAGGTGGAGGTGCCCATCATCAACAACACGGCGTGCGAGGCGATGTACCTCGCCGCCGGCTACAACGAGCACATACCGAACATCTTCATCTGCGCCGGCTGGAAGAAAGGGGGCTCCGACAGCTGTGAGGGTACGTACAGAATCAGAATCTTTATTTGTGAAACATAGGTGGTACAGAGTTTGGTCTATGTTTATATATTCTTATAGTTTAATATAATTATCCCAGACTATCTTTAAATACATACAATAAAATAAAAAATTATAACAATACCTAACTTAAAGTAGAACTAATAAAAATCTAAAAAAGGTCCCTGCGGCATGGTTCCTAGAATGCTGGCAGCATTTCCTCGCTGTATGGCGATAGTAAGGCGTTGTGCGAGGAAACTGCCAGCTCCCTTGTCCCCTGTGACGGCGACCAGTCTCTTCGCCAGTTGTTGGAAGAGCTCTGTTGCCCCAGGGCCCCACGGACCGAGGGTCTCGACGCCGAAGGCAACGAAGTTGTATCCGGCGTCAAGACCCCTGTATTTGCGTAATTTGATGGCTTCGGCCGCCCCGGCCGCTGCGCCGGCCCTGTGCATTGTACCGTGTTTGGTTGTTTTTGTATTACATAAATACATGGATCTCTATGTTTTGCCGGTTGGCATACAAATATTGAAGGTCAAACAATAACGTCTGTCTTTGAAAACAAATACTTTATTAACCGAGTGAAACAAAGGTCTCTGCTTCTGCTTAAGAGAGGTAGGGTACAGCAAGATGACATCTTCCTCGAATTTGGAGTACCTCCGCCTTCAGAAGCTTATTTTTTTTTTTATTTACCAAAAAAGTTAGATACAGTTTTACATTAACATCCGTTCGCCAAACACAACGTTTATTGGCGAGTAATGCACTCATGCTCTTAACAAATTAATGTACCTATCTACCTTAAAACCTAAAACAAAATATGTATTTAGAGGGTATCTATTAGCAATTTTTTCAATTTAGTTTTGAAGACGAGTTTGCTACTACAATCATGTTCTGGAAAGATGGTATTGAAAAAATATATAGGGCTAGTATTTAAGAGCGCTTTAATAAAATGTAGTGGGTCCACTAGCGCCACTCGTAAATAAATAAATAAATAAATATTAGAGGACAATTTTACACAAATCGAACTAGCCCCACAGTAAGCTCAAGAAGGCTTGTGTTATGGGTACTAGACGACGATATATTTAATAGATATAAATACTTAAATACATAGAAAACATCCAAGACTCAGAAACAAATATTCATGCTCATCACACAAATATTTGCCCTGACCGGGATTCGAACCCAGGACCGTCAGCTTCACAGGCAGGTGCACTACCCACTAGGCTAAACCGGTCGTCAATTCGGTCGGTCGGTAATTGTAATTATTTAAATTTAATTTAAATCTATGAGCACAAAATTAAAACGGCCGTTTTAACTTTGGACGCATAGATTGACGAATCCAGCAACGTAAAAACTAGTTTGATGGATTCAAAAAGTACTTAAATACAAACTACAGTACGTAGCGGGCCCCTTTTTTAGTTATATATCGTTAAATTTAAATAATTACAATTATTTACGAGTGGCGCTAGTGGACCCACTACATTTTATTAAAGCGCTCTTAAAAGCACATCAAAAATATATAAATGTACACATATATATGTATATGTGGGTGCTCCCGTGTGGCAATAGTATAGCAATTCCCCCTTTCTTTCCGTGGGTGGTTTCCCGTAAGAGCCGGCCCCATAGGACCGGGTTGCATGTACGTTCTAAAATACTTTTCCATTTAAGTATTCAATAGATTTTATTGAAACAACTAATAATTACAAATTAATTAAAAACTAAAACCTGCAAGCAAGCTCAGCCCAAGCCACAAAAAAAAATAGGGATATAGGGACATAGGGACAGAGAAAGCGACTTTGTTTTATACTATGTAGTAAAGAAAACATGTCAAAACCAGCTTGCCCAGCACAAGTCACAAAAAAACCCCGTCCAAAAGTTCCGTCTGCGGCATGGTGCCCATAACTGGTGCTGGCGGCGTTACCTCTCTGTATTGCCAAAGAAATACGTTGGGAGAGGTAAGAGCCAGCAGCTGGTCCCCTGAAGCGTCTACGAGACATTTAGACACTGCCTTCATGAATGATTTCATGTCAGCTGACCAGGAATTTTTAATGAGGTCGGGCACAGCAAAATGTCATCTTGCTCGAATTTGGAGCAGCCCAACTGGGGAAGTACCTTACGGAAGACCACAGCGATGATAACATTATCTACTATACAAGTATGTAGTGTTGTGTTCCTGGAGGTGAGCAAGGTTGCCAGAGCTCCCGAGGATGCACTGTGTTGAGAGCGAGGCCTAAACGTGTTCCTTCTGCTGTCAACACAGTGCATCCTCAAATCTTATAAAGGGCAACGCGCACGTGACTCCTTTGGAGTTGCGGGCGTCTATAGGCTGTGGTGGCCGCTTATCATCAGGTGGACCGTATGCTTGTTTGCCACCGGCGTTGTATAAAAAAAAATAAAGCTTCGACAAAAATGCTTTCGTATGTCCGGATTTCCGTTTGTTCTCGTCTACAGGTCGCAATTCTCAACCGATTCTTGTGAACTTTCGTGCGCAGGTTCAGTAATTATATAGAACTTTTTTGTCGAGACGGTTTTTGGCAATTTGCAAAGTTATCTAGATATTACAAATATTACAAGTTCAATAAAGTTAGAGATATAAGGTCTCAAGATTAAACAAGGAGTATAATGAAATGAATATAAAAAAATATCCCAGAGTACATGGTCTATGAGCGTCAAAATTGTTTTTTTGATTGTTTATTTATTTACAATGGCGGCAGATAAACCGTACACGGTTTTCGCTCGCTGTTTCATGAAACATGTAATTCGTTTTAAGTGTTTTAGGAAAAAAAAAATATATTTATTTGGGAAACAAACAGGCAAAAATATTACATCAAGTTAATCACAATAAACATAACATTAGCCAAACAGTTTCCACTACTGACTAATACAAAATCTGTTGCTCAGACCAAAAAACGAAACTTCAAAATAACACAATATGCTAAGAATAGATAATTTACACAATGTGACACAAGAGAAACATGCACGTATTTAAAGAGTTTATTTATTTATTTATTTATTTTAGGGATAACAAACAACCATACACTTAAGTTTACATCGAGAGTTACAATAGATTCCGTGTTACAATGTGAATGGTCAACAGCATTATCCACAGATTACTTTAACATTTAGGGTTGCCATAGTGAGACTATTTTTAAGTTTAAATACATAATATATGAAAGGAAAACAGGGAAAACACTAAACAATTAGTCTACAGAAAATAAATGTAGTTTAACTGTGAGTGGTGAACACACTACGAAGCGTTGTAACGTACGGCTAACAATTAATTTTAAGAAAATAACGAAAAAAAAAGGAAAAAATGATTAATTATGGGTTAATTTAAGGCTTTTAACATGGCATGTTTATATTTAGTGGAAGATAAGTGAAATATGTCGATATGGGTAAAATATTCATTGTATGCAGCGAGAAGCCGACGGAGTTACGATGCCTACATTGTGATTGTGATTACATTGTAGGTGACAGCGGCGGGCCGATGGTGGTGCAGCGCGCGCGCGACGGCCGCTTCGTGCTCGGCGGCGTCATCTCGTGGGGCATCGGCTGCGCCGAGCCCAACCAGCCCGGCGTCTACACGCGCATCTCCGAGTTCCGGGACTGGATCAACCAGATACTGCAGTTCTAGGCAATATTGTCGCGGAAATATTGCCGGGAAATATTGTCGGGAAATATTGCCGGGAAATATTGCCTCCGTTAATTTCGGTGTTTAAATATGGTGGCTGAATTTGCAAATAAATGTACCAGGAATATTGCCGAGGTGGGAAATATTGCCAAATAGCTGATTCTTTGACACCCTCGGATATTAAACCACTAGTGGCGGCCACTAAACTGGACCACAAGCGGTTAAAGCCCTCGCAAATTAACCCCTTTATTCATAAAACTTAACAAACCTCTGCTAACTAAAATGTCTGTCGTCACTGTCTCACAAGCACGTGTGTCAAAGTGACAGATAAGGACAAACGAACTTTAGCGGCTAGTTAACTAATATAGGTTTGATTGACGTTTATGAATACGGGGGTAAGCCTTTAGTGGCTGCCACTAGTGGCTTACCTTGCGAGAGCCCTTAGTGTTTGTGGACGATATGGTTGATAAAGCATAACACAAGTTCACATATAACATTTATCCAATACATTTAGGCAATGCTATTGTACAACAAGCCATATAATTACAATCGTTTCTGTGGATAAATATTTATACTCGTAAAATGTGGTTAATAAATAAGCGACGGCCACCAAGGCGGGCAACCAGCCCGGCGTCTACACGCGCATTTCTATTCAACCAGATACTACAGTTCTGGCAATATTCTAAATATATTTGCGGAAATATTGCCGGGTTATGTCGCTATGTGAGACTGATATTTGTAAATGAAACGGTTGATAAAGGACAACAGTAGTTCATGTATAACATTTATTTCCAATATTGACATAGTAAAGACAATGAATATGACGGTACCAGGCAATATTGCCTAATATTGCTGAAGCATTAATGACTCTATATTATGGTTTATATTGCATTTATTTAATATTGCTCAGCTGGCAATATTTCCAGGATGGAAATTGGATGAGCACATTTTAAGTCAAATGATAATTGTTTTGGCTCGGCTTTTATACAACGCTGGTGGCAAACAAGCGTACGGTCCACCTGATGGTAAGCGGCCACCGCAGCCTATAGGCTGTGGTGTGGTGTGTGGCTGCTGGCTGTTTCAAATATCAAAAAATTATGGCATAAATATTGCCAATAAAATATCACTCGAATGACATTAAAATAATTGACGATGAAATGTGCAGATTCGAAAATCGTTTACTTAAAAAGAAAATGAGTCATGAAGTATTGCTGGCATTCTCAAGCAAAATGTTCTTCTATGTGTATGTCAATAACGACCATTTCTAATTGTGTCTGTAAGGAAATGACGCCTTATTGACGCCGTCAAGTATCATTTACTTGAGAATTAAACATTTAAGGCAAACGTCCAATGCTTGACACTTAACTACCAATATATGACATGACACCTATTAATCACCTCTATGGTCATACTCATAGAGTAGAGTAGGTAGAGTCAGTCCGACCCAGGTCGGGCCTAGCTGAGTTTCTTGCTGGACTCTTCTCAGCTAGGCTAGGTTTAGTGAACCAGCGACAAAACTCCTAGTAGCTCGATTCCACTCACACCTCAGATTCGGTTGAAACCGCTCAACCAATCTCACTGGAGCGCAAACTCTTAGAGTATTCCAGTGTTCCAAACCACACGCGCGGTCGTGCCGGAGGTTTTCCCCTGGATTTTCCCCAGGCTACTCTCCAACCGCGCACTCCTATCGCTTTATTGAGCCCGGCCTATAAAGCCACAGTCAGATTCAAAAAAAATGTTCGTTACAATTTGGGATATTTGAATAGGATTTTACTATTTGGCATATTTTTATGTCCTGTCTCTATTGGAGTCTTATGGAGTAGTTAAATTGTGAGTGAACATCCATATTATCGCTACATATGGTCTAATCCTAACAACGTCTAGTTATCCCTGGTTGGGAAGTCAGATAGCAGTGGCTTTCGTAAAACTAGTTCCTACAGAAAATTTTGGGATTAGTTCAAAGCGGAACCCGGGCTTTGGGAAAACCGGGAAAACGCTAGGAGCATGACTGGCTAGGTGCTACTGCGTATCACACGTAGCGTAGCTGCTCACTGGCGTTGAATCCTATAATGCATTTATAAAATGTAATAATAAATGACTATCCAAGAATTACTTGGTTCTAGCAACGAATTTAATTTAGATAGGTAGGTTAATTAATTTATTATTTTATTTCAATCTCTACAAAAAAGTCAACCTGTAGAAAACTGGCAATTTCAGGAAAATGGTTCTTTTGTCGATGTCAAAAAGGTCGATTTCTTATTGCGTCGACTTAGAAAAATCACAAAAATTTACACTAACGTGAGACATATTTACACTTAATAAGAGAACAACAATTGTGTAACGATGAACGTGTGGACATAGTTCGGTGTGCTTGCCGTCGGTCGACTTGGACAATTTGTTGGAGCAGTCAACTTTAACACAGGACTGCGCCGCCCCGCCCCCGCCCGCCTCCGCCCGCGAGCTTCACGCGCGTCGGAGCGCAGTGTTGCGCGGTCGTTTGCCTTGATAATACTCAAACTGATGAAGGACTCCAATTGTAGTCCGAAACATGTCGTAAATAGTGAGTTTCAACCGTTGTTCTCTTATTAAGTAGAAAAATCACCTTCAGCGTTCGGGGTTGCATCAGAAATACGAAGAACCTATTAAGGGGATACATCGATACAGAGCCTTTCCGGAGCCTGATCAAATATTCTAGGTAAATGTCGCTGTAGGCCTCATTTAGGCATTGTAAGAGGGGACTCATTAAAGGTTTGGGAACCGATCATGATTGTTCTGATAGAAATAAAAAAATATCTGACATGAAATAATGAAAAATATCTAATAAAATATATAATGAAATAATATCTGACATGTAATTTTGACATTATGAATAAATGAATATGAATAGATATCTCAACTGGCTAAAGCGATTGGTCGCTGCTCCGAATCTTGCTCGGAGCCTACATTTTTTCTTTTAATTTTAAATTCATAATTTTCTCTAAGTTATCTCTTATTATATTGATTTCTGGAGGTTTTTTCTACATTTTAAATTCGACATTTTAGGCAATATTTATAAATATAATATTAATGAAACCTATAAAAATAAAAATTATTACAGAATAAAATAAACAACTACTTAATCAATAACTATATAAAACAAAAACTAAAAGTCGAATTTTAAAATAGGCCCCTGTGGCATGGTACCAAGGATGCTGGCAGCATTTCCTCGCTAAATCGCAATGCTTATGCGTTAAGCGAGGAAGCTGCCAGCTCGCCTCCCCGGTTACATATTAAATCGATGTTTCCCCTTAAATAGTTCCTTTAGCATAAATTACTATGTTTTGAACAGGAATTGTGAAAACGATATGTTTAAGTAATTATTTATTTTAGACCTCTAATTTTGTACATACAAATTTCCAAATGATGCATTTATTTTAGTTATTTTAAGCCATACATATATATATGTATTAAATTATTTTTGTAAGTAAAATTTGGAAAATAAAGCTGTTTTTTAAAAATAGGTATATTTTTAATAAAGCATTTTAAATTAAGTACTTTTTTATTTCTACCCTAATGGTAATTCTTGCTCTAGCAGTACGCAATCTGTAGATAATCAATAATTATATTTTAATAATTATGACATTACATCTTAATGCCTATGACATTAGATGTTGACGTTAAATTTTCCTCTTGACATTCAGATTTTATTCTAGAAACTGTCTAGATTATACAATTTTTTTATGTTTTTATTTTACATATTGACGATTTTGTGAATTTATTATACTCTCTTTTGACATACATTATGGTAATTCATGTCTTTTTTTAAATTTCATATGCATCAATAAATTGCTGTGAATAATTAGATTCAATTTATGTAATATATAACTGACGATTCAAAAGTGCTTGTTGCTAGGCCTATTTGAATAAAGAATATTTTGAGTTTGAGTTTGAGTTTAATCAGTATATTACGTAGTTGAAAAACCGGTGTTCTGTAGGTATCAATGAGCCACTGTCCGTGTCACTGCGTTTTCTTGTCACTTAAGAGGCCTTTTAAGTTACAAAATGTTTTTATTTTAAATTATGACAAAAGTATTGATAATACCATTAAAGTGATTAAAGGATACGATGATTTTATCAAAGTATTAAATACTAACATAGTTTTATTTTATTTTATTGTGTGTAATTAGATTTCAAATGGAAAATCAGTTTTTAGCTTGAAAATGGTCGATTTGGAGTGATATTCGAAACGATATTTCTCAATGAAAAATTCAAAAAATACATTAAAAGTTTAAGATATTATCAATAGTCGCAATAGTCCTGTTTCAGATAGTAACACTAAGAAAATGTCAAGATACGTGTCACTTCAATCAGAAAAACGTCTAAATTGATACAATACAATACAAATACTCTTTATTGCACACCTCACATGATAAAATAGCACATAAAAAACAAAGATACAGGGAGACAGAGGCAGAACAACAGGCGGTCTTATCGCTAAAGAGCGATCTCTTCCAGATAACCTTTGGGTAGTGGAGAAATGAAATAGATAGATAGATTAGCATTTTTCAACTGATAAGGACTCGTAAGTGTGTCTTTTGCGTCTGTGAATGAATGTTTCTTTCTCTATTCCACATTAATAACAACATACAAACGTCACCTAAATAGAATTCCTATTATCGAAATTTTTTACCAGTTCCTTTTTGACACATCATAACACCCATATAATGTAAACGCGCATTACACATCGAAACAGTGAATAAAATCAAGTAATGATATTAGAGTATTCATGAGTAGTTAGAAAGTTGTAATAAGGTTTTTAGAGGAGCAATCAAATGAATGTCTATTTTGTTCTATCACTGATGCGTAATAGTAATTTGTGACAATAATTTAGAATTAAGGAAAAATTGAAAAATTTAGGCACCGAGCAGGATTCGAACCTGCGACCTCCCGGCACTCGCGGCCAGTCGCTCTAGCCAACTGAGCTATAGGTGCAATCGCTACCCAGTTCCAAATTCATCAACCGTTCCTTCGTTGACAATAATTCACCATATACACATATATATATATATTTCCCAGCCTGGCATATATATATATATATATATTTCCCAGCTCAAATCCTGGATTATCCTGTAATCTGTTCTGTTCTGCCTATATGTAGTATTAAGTTGTGGCAACTTTGTTGGTTTATGATTTAAGTAACTGATATATACTATAAGAAATATTGTACTGTTTGTGCCCAAATAAACATTAAAACATTAAAACATTAAAACACCATGAAAATAGTTACGTACTATATGTTTTATTTTTATAATTTAGTGTAGTAACTAAATCATTCGTTTCGATACAGATGATATTTCCGTAAGTTGATGGAAATCTATGAACGAATTTATAACCGTAATAAATACATGTTGTTCAAAAATAGTATTCCAATAAATTGCAAACGATGAATTGTGAAACTACCTTTCGAATCGATTTCTGAACGATACAAAATTGACGATGGTAGAATGAAAATCGTATGCCAAAAGTCCCTACTCTTGATTCGTATCCAATAATGAAATATACGCGAACATTTTTTATTGAGATGCATTTTTTTAGATTATTGACGACCCGTAAGATGATATTTAAAATTATTGATAAATCTTAATTTTGTATTTCGTTGACATGTATTGATAAATATTTATTTTTTATTGTAATTTTAATGTATCTACCTAATTTGTACATGTTTCAAAACTGACGCTAACAATATAAATTCCTCAAAATTGACTATGTGTAATTTTAAGTGACATTGTATATTGTGAAATAAATAAATAAATAAATCAATCAATCAATCATTAAGAAAAAATGCAATAATATCGATTTGAATAATCATCATTCATTAATAATCGCTAATTATGACAATCGATTTGTCTTACCTTCACCACTACAAACGTCAATTCATAACTGTCAAAAAGGAACTGCTGAATAAACAGTTTAAATTTTGAATATTTTTTTTTAAATTTCGATAATAACTTATCGGTATAGGTACTTGCTCATATGCGGTAATACAGGATCAAAGGGCCTACTCGGAACTTAAATTCAAACTACGTAACGTGCCGTCCTTTTCACTCATATAGTATATAACACGAGAGTGAAAGGGACGTAACCCTCTGTGGTTAGGTTTCAAAGCGGTTCCCAAGCTCCATAGAGCACAAGCGGGACACGATAGGAGGATGATTTTGGATATATTAAACCGCAATAAATTCAATTTATTTATTTTATTATTTATATATTTAAAAAAAGCAGATAAAGCATAACCGTTCACAATGACCTATTCAGCATTGGATGGATTTGAATGAGGGCTACCGTTTTCGTGTTCAACAGTTGGCGCCACTTACTATCATTTGTTATGGGTTATTATGGGCGTGATAACAGAAATTTTATTTAATACATTAAAAACGTACTGTGAAAATATTAAAAAAATAGGATATACGTTTACGAATGATAAAATTGCCTCAAAGCATTAAAATTCGTTGACTCGTAACTCATATTTGCCATAATCAATCTCAGGTGTTGCAAAATATTCACCATATTATTCTAATTAGAAATAAACCCGCGAAACCCATCCACAAACGATGAAATTTGACATTTCGCATGCCTGACAGTGACAGCACACTAGCGCCCCTAGCGGCGAATTCATGCGCGGTAGCCCTCATTGGACGAATTATATGATAATAAAGCTATTTTTTATATAGTACATGTTTGTCATAATTCATCCTTGTGTCATAATTGTGTTATATTTGTATGAGTAATTATTGTCCCAATGTGATTTAAAGTATTTCTGATTGTCTTTATGGGCTGAGTTACAGATGCCATCATTTCCGGGAATATTGCCACCGGATCGGAAATATTGCCGACAACTTTACCAAGTTCTCGAAAATGATGCCGATACTAATTAATTTCTTATTTTTAATCTAAATGTGCTTTTAGAAATATTTAATTTCTTGTTTTTAATCGATTTCGCGTAAAACTATTGCAAACTTTTTACCAGAGAGTACTAAGTTAAAGACGAGAAGAGGAGAGGAGAGTATAAAGGGTCATACTAAAAGATGAAAAATAACTAATTTTCCAATTTTGTCGGCATCGGCAGGGTGATTCTCATCGTTAAAGTTAATTGATGTCCTTACCGGTCCGAACGTTAAGTGAAAGTTAAGGCAATCAGAGTGCAATTTAAACTTATTGTTGACTCCAGTTTACTCTATAGGTATCCCTAACTGTTAAAATAGTTAAAGTTAGAAATAATCACTTACGAGTCGTTAACAATCCGGTAAGGACAAATTAAGAAAATGTTAAATTTTGGATTGAGAATCACCGGGCACATCATTAAACAGATTCAATTAATATAAGATTTCAAGCTGACATGGTCATTTACATTAGAATTATGATTTGAAACGGGATATTTACCATACCAGGAAGAGGAAGAGGGTAGATCGCTATGGTGTGTGGGTAGGCCACAACTAAAACTCGCAGCACCTCAGTTAATCCTTGATAATGGCGCTTGCAACAGTGCCGAAATATCGGGAACTTAAAATACAAATATACATGGTAAATATCCCGTTTCAAATCGTAATTCTAGCTTCAGGTAAGTCCATATTTAAGCACACAAGTGAATATGACAAACATTACTATACAGATTATAACACAATTATTGATTACATTGGCATCCGCAAGGATCCACAACGGATACTAAACCTCCAGCTGGCACATCCCCCTCAAACACAACGTAGCCAATAACGGGCACATTGCCGCATACCGCCGTCGGGCCAGCCACTGGCAACTCTCCCACGATCGCAACGTCACCATAACCTATCTGCTGACTGGTACCCTGCACTACATTGTTACAGCTGTTGGGCATGTTGCCAATGACCAGGTTTGGCGAGCCAGCGAGTTTGAGGCCGGAGTTGGGGATGCCGCTGCCAGCGTTGCCAATGGTGAGGCCGCCGAGGTTGATGCCTTGGGGCTGGCACCCACAGTTATTCAGCGTTAATACTTGGCAGATGGCATTCTGGAAAAGAATGGAAATAATTTTGAAAAACTCGACGAGCGCTTTAGCCTAGTTTGATGAACACGAATATTTGTTCCTGAGTCTTGGATGTTTTCTATGTATTTAAGTATCTATTTATCTATATAAGTATGTATATCGTCACTTGGTACCCATAGTACATACTTTGCTTAGTTTGGCACTAGGTTGATTTGTGTGAGTTTGTCAAAAAATATTTTTTTTTAAGTAGATATATTTGCCTTCTTTAAGAGGCCTTATAACTATTAAAATGTTTTGAAAGAAAGAAAGAAAATACATTTATTTAGCGCATAAGTGCATACATTAAAACAGATACATAGAGGTGCAACGCTAAAAGGACCGCACTCAGCATAATGCCACGGCAAGCCGCGACGCTGATTTTCAGTGAGGGCCTGAATTATAACTAACACAAACGCTAGACAGAAAGCAAAAACAAACAATATATAGATAATCGCAACAAAAAATAAACAAACAGTTCACAGAGAATATTAACACACAATATTATTTAAATATTAAGAAATATATATATATTTTTTTGCGAACACACTTGCATTAAACAAAGAACATAAGAAAATAAGAAGAAATTAAAAGAAGCTATCCATTAACTTCTAAGTTCAAAAAGTAAGTTCGACATTTCAGTTTCGTTTTCAAATTATGACAAAAGTATTGATAATATCAATAAAGTTGTTAAAGGATACTATGATTTTATTAATGTTTTAGATAGTAACATAGTAATTTTTTTGATTTTATTGTGTGTAGTAGAATTTAAGCGGAAAAGACTTTTTAGCTTGATATATAGCTTTTTAGCTATAGATGTGTACAAACCGAGAGTTAAAAATGAAAAACCTACAATCACCAACCAGGCCCCTATTTCACCAAGTTAACATATGTATGTATTTGACATATGTATTCTGACAATTCGACAATTTTCATGTGAAAACTGTTTCACAACTACAATTGTAATGTTTTTTGACAATTGTCGCACCTGTCAGCTTTGATGAAATAGGGGCCTGCTATATAACATGAAACGGAATAAATAATTGAATTGAACTCATAGCGGCTCTTAATCGTACAAAATTACCTGTAATAAGCACACGATGACACAGACAGACAAAATATGTGACATATTTACTGGAGTCAGCGAATAATGCCATGCGAAATCCTTCGTCGGCATTTTATACACTCAAATGACCTAAACTTTGCATAATATTGCTGCTGTTTACATAATAATTCAATAACTTATCAATGTAGTTTAGCGATAATAGTGTGGAAATTTATCGATAATTTATATTTGTTAATACATTTTTAACTTGTAATTATTGATATGTATAGTTGGGTCATTGTCAGATTTAGGTTCGCGTCTTTACGGTGGACATATCAAAAGTTAAGGGCCACAAAGCTTAATTTTGGATAGGTCTAGTAACTCGCATAAACGGTGTTTCCATTTTTTTTATATAAGACAAGCTTATGATCCACCGGATGGTAAGCGGACACCGCAGCCTATAGACGCCCGCAACTCCAAAGGAGAACTATAAATCCATGTGATGACAACACAACTTATGTATACTGACAATGAGCCATTTTGCATGTATACCTAATGTGATTTCATTTATATTCTGTGTGTGTATGTGCATCGAGCAAATAAATGTTTTAATTATGTAAATCAAATAGTATCAAAGAAACAAAAATAAAAGACATTAAAAGAGACAAAACAAAATGCTCATACTTACTATGCTTGCTTTGCACGGTACCGCCTATATAAGTATCGGGCGTAGTTTACATTTTAGTTCACAACCGTAGAAATCGCACAATCACAAAAATAATATTAAAACAATGCAAGTCATTACGGTTTATGGTTTAAGACATTTATTTCTCATAAAATTTACATACATCAGTTACTGAGAAAACTAAATAAATTATTTTTGCTTTATTTTGACATTTGCATATTACATATATGTGCGTATCTATTTATAAATACTTATATTCGGTATTTATATACATTTTTATTTATTTTATTCGTTTATATATATATATCTTTTTTGACGACCGGTTTAGCCTAGTGGGTAGTGCACCTGCCTGTGAAGCTGACGGTCCTGGGTTCGAATCCCGGTCAGGGCAAATATTTGTGTGAATATTTGTTTCTGAGTCTTGGATGTTTTCTATGTATTTAAGTATTTATATCTATTAAATATATCGTCGTCTAGTACCCATAACACAAGCCTTCTTGAGCTTACTGTGGGGCTAGTGCGATTTGTGTATGATTGTCCTCTAATATTTATTATTTAAATATTTATATCTATATATTATTCTGATGTTATTAAGATAATTTTGTGTTCGAATTGTACATGTTTCTCGGTTTGCCTATTAATCTTCATCTCCACTCAATTGCTCAAAGGTTAGCTTGAAAATACCCTTACAGGGATAAGCTCGCCTTTGTACATATATGTCAATTGTTCTTGTAATTTATGTTATGTTTTACTCATGTACAATAAAGAATTTTACATACATATATACATAAATCTAAATAGGAGAGGGTAGCATGCAAAAGAATCGGTTAACGACTTATACAAATCGCTCGGCAACAACAAGCGCAATGCAACAATGTAATGCTGTGCGTAGAGGCCAGTTAAACCGAACTATCTGTGTGACCACTAATCACTATCACTACATAGTATAAAACAAAGTCGCTTTCTCTGTCCCTAATCCCTATATCCCTATGTATGCTTGAATCTTTAAAACTACGTAACGGATTTTGATGCGGTTTTTTTTAATAGATAGACTGATTGCAGAGGAAGGTTTATATGAATAATAACATCCATTAAATAGTGCACCCGTGCGAAGCCGGGGCAGGTCGCTAGTTTACAAATAAACCATAAATATATAAATTATAAAATTAAAACTACTTACATTTTTCATGTTTAAATGTAATTAAACTACCGGAACATCACACTGCGCTCGAAGACAGAAATAGTCGACGTGGCTCGGAAAGCGGCTGAGTTGAAGAGGGGCATGTCTGCCACATGCCAAGTGAGCTGTGGGGCAAGATCGCTACTGACTGGCAGCCCGACAGTTCGCAACGAAGACGAGCCAATCTCGCCAGCGATGGAGGGACGAGTTAGACTCCTTTTTAAAGGAATAGCCAGAGGCTGCTCAGGATCGGGAGGACTGGAAACGGAGGAGAGGCCAGCAGTGGGACACAACAGGTTCCCAATAAATAAAAAATAGCATTCTCTAAACCATTACATTGCTGTTTATAGGGAACACATTGTCTGTGTAATAATTCTAAACGCATATGATTAAGACAAATCATCAAAATCAAAATCAAAACATTTATTCTGCAAATAGGCCTCAAGGGCACTTTTACAAGTCAAAATCTATCTAGGTACATCAAATAAAAATAATACAATAATCAAAGTATCATTAATTAAATGTAGTGTTACATGTCAAAAATAAGACTAAGAAACTAATAACAATCGAGATTTGTTAGAGATGTATAAGGTCTCTAAGCGTCAAGATAAAATGTAATAAAGTAGGTACACTAATCATAATAAAATATGTTGAGTTATATCTATAACACGTCAACATGAAAATAATAAAATCTATTAAATAAATATCCTCAGAGATGTATAAGGTCTCTGAGCGTCAGTCTAAAAATAAAATCAAATGAGAACAGAGCGAAGTCTCTCATCATGTCAATTCCACTGAACACTAGTACGAAGTTACTAGTCCTTGCAAACATGAACAGACCGGACCCCACAAACAGCACCCCATCATCATCATCATCATCATCATATCAGCCGAAAGACGTCCACTGCTGGACATAGGCCTCCCGCATCCAGCGGACTCCCGCGACCATTACAACGTCATCAGTCCACCTTGTGGGGGGCCTACCCACGCTGCGCCTTCCGGTCCGTGGTCGCCACTCGAGAACCTCCCGGCTCCAACGGCCATCGGTTCCACGTGCAATGTGACCCGCCCACTGCCACTTAAGTTTAGCGATTCGAAAGGCTATAAGTCATCGTTACATTATAGGTAAATGTGTGCATATGTGTGTGTATGAAATGAAATGAATGAAAAGAAATCATTTATTCTTCAATTTAGGCATGTTACATGCACTTATGAATGTCAAAAAACTACCACCGGTTCATAAAATAAACCTCTGCCTCGAGAAGAACCGGCGTAAGAAACTCGGCGAGGTGTTATTTTTTCAAAACAATATACAATGTATATAAAATAACAGTATCATAATACTACAGAATTCAAATGCTACAATATAAACATACATACATATTTTTTAATATTAAGGACAAAATATTTTTGTGTTAGATTACTTGTGCGGGACGCTATAACTGCCAAACATCCCTATCCATGATATAATCGTTTATCTTATAATATGCTTTTGAAATAAGTGTCTGTTTCACGACAGACTTAAATTTAGAATCCGTAAGTTCAGTAATGTGTCTTAGAATTTTATTGTAGAATTTTATATAATTTCCCAAAAAATATACATATAAGTGTAAAGTGCCTACACAGACGCATGTGTTAGTTGTAACACTGGCTGGACCGGGTGCGGACAGCGGTCTTGTCCTGCGACCGGGCTGGTACCTGCCTATCACAAGTGACTATAAGTATGAATACCCGTTTTTTCTTACCAGCTCGGTCGTGCGGTAGCAGCCGGCTGTCAGTCTCGGTCGAGTAAGCAAGCTATACCGGCAGGCGAATCACGTAACTTTATGTACTAACGGTAGATAGATTTTACTGTCAATTTTGAAGTATAAATGTATGAGGTGACAATTAAAATTTGACATTAAAATCTATCTAACGGTAGTACAAAAGTTACGTGATTACCCCGCGGGTGTACATGTACAATCCAAATGGGTCAGTATGGAGAAGTCGGAAACTATGAGAGATAGCGAGATCTGTTCTTAGGAACCATGACGTCGATTTTAGATTTAATAATAATTACAATCAAACTTTTTTATTAACTCTCATACATAACCGGGAATCGAACCATTTGAAGTTAATTCCAAAAACAGTATTCCATTTTCAAATTTTAAATGAATTGGTACGCCCGCTGAACAAATGCGTTCTAATTTTAAATAAACGCTATTTGTAATGCATAATACCATTGCAGATAAGATATGCATAAGTGGTCTCTTCAGATAATTGATGATCGATTCATATTATTCACGACTTTTTGCAAATTAATAAAACTGTGGGCATTTTAGTCTAATTTACTGTCAGTTGTGTTTACACAAGATTTCATAGCCAAATTTGGTCCTTTTTACTTAACGCGGTTACAAAAATATTGACCAGGTTCGATTCCCGGTTATATATGAGAGTTAATAAAAAAGTTTGAATGTTATTATTATTAAATCTAAAATCGACGTCATGGTTCCTAAGAACAGATCTCGCTATCTCTCATAGTTTCCGACTTTACCATACTGACCCATTTGGATTGTACATCCGGTATATTATTAGTTAAGTTTTAGTGTTCTTAAAAACAATTGTTTTCAAACAAGTATATAAATATTAGCTAGATACTATAGTATTGTAATTGAGGGTATATACATGTTTTCTGCCAACAAACTGTAGTACAGTTTGGCAGATGAGAAAAAAAAATATTTATGTAAACTTCACGTGTAATAAATAAATTAAAATAAAAGGTTACCAATAATAAGACAAATGTTTATTTAGATTTAGATTGAGATAATTTATTTCATGATAAGGAATTACATTATAAATTTGCACACATGTCAAAATTACAAGAATTGTTATCATGATCGTCATGACAGGAAAAATAAAAATAACATAATTTCAACTAGAGTAATACAAAACACAATAAAAAGTAAACAGAAAAATAAATGCATCTTCCATTCGGAATCGTCAGTCAGATAAATAATAATAATGTCCATTACAAATTACAAATTTCAAAACACAAAAATACAAATCAGTTGAATTCAAATTGAGTTATAATTATTTTCATGTCAGTAAGCTAAGATCCATATGACGACCGGTTTAGCCTAGTGGGTAGTGCACCTGCCTGTGAAGCTGACGGTCCTGGGTTCGAATCCCGGTCAGGGCAAATATTTGTGTGATGAGCATGAATATTTGTTTCTGAGTCTTGGATGTTTTCTATGTATTTAAGTATTTATATCTATTAAATATATCGTCGTCTAGTACCCATAACACAAGCCTTCTTGAGCTTACTGTGGGGCTAGTTCGATTTGTGTAAGATTGTCCTCTAATATTTTTTTTTTTTTTTTTATAATTATAATTGTGTATTATAATAAATCTTGTCGCCAATATATGCTAAAATTTAGTAATATTTAGAACGATTAATTATTTCTAAAATAAATTAAATAAGTAAGAGGGTACTATAAAATAAAAATTAACAGATAAAGCTTAACCTAAATTATTATCAAATATAAATTAACAAAAATAAAAACTAACAATTATAAAAAGAATACTCCCTCCAACAGCTCCGCCTGCGGCATGGTTCCCATTATGCTGGCGGCATTACCTCTCTGTATTGCAATGGCAACACGTTGTGAGAGGTATGCGCCAGCTCTAGGGTCACCCGAACTGCGGATCAGCCGTGACGACAGGGCCCTCATGAATACCTTCATGTCCGCCGACCAGGGTCCCAAGGTCTCTACCGCAAGCGCCGCAAACTCGTAGTCTTTTACTAGCGACGAGTATTTGCGGCGCTTGAGGATTTGGGCCTGGTCAGCTGCAGCGCCGGCTTGTGAACGGGTCGCCTGGATGTGGGACGCGGCAAACGTATCGACGCATGTCGCGTCCCACACCAAGGCCCTACCTAGTTTCCACGGCACCAATGTGGTACCGTCTGGGCGCTTGCCATCGTCTCGTGCCATGCCCACGGGTTCTAAAATTATTTATTTATTTATTTATTTTTTTATATACTCTTTAACCGAGTATAATGGGTTTTCCAATAAGAGGCGTTTCAGGCGGCGTTTTATTAATTAAAAGAGGCGGTTTATTAATAAATATTTATTACACTTAAATAAATAACAGCACTACATACTAACTTTCTTCATTGTTCATCTGGTCACACGAATAATTGACAGCACCTTGTCCCTGACTGGGCACTGGTCCATTTATAGACACATTGGCATTGAATGGCATTCTGCCATTTACCTCCACATTACCCCCTACTTGTAGGGCTCCTGAAGAGAACTCAATACCGTACTCTCTAGGCGGTTTTACAACATTAGCGTACATTGGCACGCTTTTGTATACGACTGTTTCACTGCCAATATTACCTCCAATATTGCCACTAGCTAGACCAATATTGTTGTTAGCTATATTGCCGTAATTTGCATTGAGGTCGTCCTGTTGTGCAATATTGCTGGGCGTTGCGACAATATTGTTAAGCTCATAGCCCTGGCCGATATTGGACAACATAGCATTGTTGGCGTAATTTGTAGGTAAGTTGGCGCAGTTTTGGTTGTTAAGGAAGTTCCTGCCTCCTGGTGTCAGCACGAGAGCTGATGTGTACTGGAAAACGAAAATATATATATATAAAAACTGTTGACTGAACTGGCTTGTTACAACATAAATGAGTTTACGTCGAGGCCATCTAACTATTGATAATTAAATGACATGTAATAAATAAATAAATAATACAACGGTAAGCAAGTTAATATAAAAATAACATGTAAAATTACTTATAATTGACATGTAAAATTATTTATAATTGACATGTAAATATTACTTTTTTATTAAATTTATTTTCAAAAAGGTACATCAAGTTTCCAGTTTCAATTTTACTCGCCAAACTGACAAGACAGTAATAATAACATGACATGTATAATTGACATGTAAAATTACTTATAATTTTATCAATAAATATCTCAATCTCAATCTCAATATACATATATATAATTTTATACGTAATTCTTGCCACCGATTTTTAATAAATTTGTCCTTGTGTTTACCTCAAGATTAAATTTTTAAACTCTGTATTAGTTTTATTAATTGAAGTGTATTTGTATTGTATTGTATAAAGCTTTTTAGGCGAAACAAATACCTGAGAGTAATACATGCATACATAAACTCACGCTTATATTCCCAAAAGGGGTAGGCAGAGCACATACAATTTAATTCCAGTGCCACATTTAGCAATTGTACGTGTAAAGATGGAGAAATTGTGATATAATTGAACTAGCGACCCGCCCCGGCTTCGCACGGGTACACTATTTAATGGATGTTATTATACATATAAACCTTCCCCTTGAGTCTCTCTATCTATTAAAAACCGCATCAAAATCCGTTGCGTAGTTTTAAAGATTTAAGTATACATAGGGATATAGGGACAGAGAAAGCGACTTTGTTTTATACTATGTCTAACCTAACAACAATCCGAACAGAGAAGACTTCCGGTTTAAAATATCGCACTCAAATCATTATGCATCAGTTTAAGATGCCACTGACAGGCAGGCAAATTGATCTTAAACTAAATGCACTTCCAGCGCGTATCTTTTACATCTGACGTTAGCATATAGGCGAGATATACATCTCGCCTATATGCTAACGTCGTGCTATGTAACGTATGCTAACGTAACGTATGTGTATACATAAACTGACACTTTGCAACAATATACACTAGAAGAGAGGCATTTGTTTCGAAACAATATTTACTCTATTTCAAATAGATTTTAATATGTCCCGTATAAAAATACGGGACATATTAAAATCTATTTGAAATAATGGTAAACATGTAGGAATTTATTAACCCAGATATTTGAAACTGGCAAAATAATCGACAATTTCAAGGTGTCCCCTTATTTCAACGAGAAACGTTTCATAGAATTTACTGTTTCATTTCATAGAAACTTTCTTTTTTAAACTTTTTAGGTAGGTACTGCAGGGCATTGTTTAGACGCATCGGGTCTACCAAAAATTAGGTTAGATTTGATTAGAACTGCGACTCTTTATACCACAAAATTGTCTTCTATGAAATTTAAATTTGTATATTATACTATGTTATGATATGTTAGTTAGTTTCTATGAAATTTAACTTCTATGAAATATAAATTCGTTGAAACGTATGTCTGAAAACAAAGGTAAACTAAATTAAATTTTATATTATACATAATAATATAGATGAACAATAGTGTCACCTAATGTGACGAAAATTAGAACGTTTACCCTATCCGACTACTACTAAAATTCTACTAAACTTACCTGTATTATAATGATTTGTAAAAAGTAAAGCAAGTAATTCATTTTAAATTAATATTAAATGATTATTTATTGATTCTTTGATGATACCATCGAATAATCTGATCAAAAATCAAGTCAGCTTATATATAAAAGAATAATCAGCATTATATTTCTTAATGTTATTACGTCATTCATGAATAAGTGTAATAAAACGTGACAATGATTTGCAGATATCGATAAAAATAAGTGGTGTTATGTAATCCATTAACTAATTATCCTTTAACAAACATTTCTATATTATTGCACCGTTATAATCTGCTAAAACCTATCAAGTAATGAACTTGGGAAAATTATAACATTATAATGTTTATTGTTATAAAAACTTAAAAAAATATTACAGTTAAATGTTTAGGCATTGTCATATTCAGTGTTTAAGTTTAGTTCATAATAGCATAGTAGGTACGTAACATTAGTTAAATGAGCGCGATCTCGCCAACAAACTGTTATGGCAGTTTGGCGAGCAATTAAAAAGTTGTAACTGTTATGTATTTTTTTTATAAATAAATTTAAAAAAAATAAAAATAATAATAATGATGAGAGGTCGGTCATAGCTGAAGGTCTTCTCGG
Organism: Epiblema foenella; assembly: GCA_963556455.1. Lineage (NCBI taxonomy): Eukaryota > Metazoa > Arthropoda > Insecta > Lepidoptera > Tortricidae > Epiblema > Epiblema foenella. Next base: position 8,565,182 of record OY747120.1, on the reverse strand, counting down.
TCATATATATATATTTTATACAACGCCGGTGGCAAACAAGCGTACGGTCCACCAGATGGTAAGCGGACACCGCAGCCTATAGAAGCCCGCAACTCCAAAGGAGTCACGTGCGCTTTATAATTTAAAAAAAAAAACTTAAGGGGTGGCTGCTAGACAAATGTTTTTATGACTTGAACGAATATTTTAAATGGAATGTAAAATGATGATTATTATTATTATTTCATTAATTATTTATTATATCACTGTTTCCTTAGTTATTACAGATTATTATCTTATTATTATTGTACGTCCGAAATGGGCAAACTGTTGATACTTATTATTTTATGACATGTTATAACAATGTACACAGTTTTCACAATAAATAATTATTCTATTCTATTATTCTATTCTATTCTATTCTATTCTATAAAATTTGAGGATTCACTGGTACCTCTGGCAACCTTGCTCACCTCCAGGAACACAACACTACATACTCGTATAGTAGATAATGTTGTTATGGCTGTGGTCTTCTGCAGTAGTACTTCCTCAGTAGGGCTGCTCCGAATTCGAGCAAGATGACATTTTGCTGTGCCCTACCTCTCGTATATTATTGTATCAAGTGCACCACAGAACTGCAATTTTCATAATAGCTATTAGAAAAAGAAAGAAAGAAAAGAAAATTTATTTCGCAAACAAATTTACATATACATAATTACGCTAATTACATGTAGTGTTTTTTTAAAGTGCGAAAAAGGAGTCCACTCAGCACAATGTCGGGCCACAGTAGATGACCCGACGCTGATATTATGTGGATCCTTAGGTTGAGTGTCACATGACCGCATTTAAGTTAAATACATGTTTACTTATTACCCTATAAAATATATATATAACTGACCATAAACAATATTTACTTAAAATTATCAAATTTTGTGTTACGACCTATTAATAATCTACAGCTCAGAAATGAACACATAATAATGGAATCTGCAAATGAAGCAACTAATAAATCTAAAGGGACACGGAAATGCTATGCTGGATTAGTCTGATGTTCGAGTAGAAATTTTTTTAAACGTTTTTTGAAAACGAATACCGATATTACGCGCTCCGAGTTACCTACTTACCTATATCTGCATGCACAATATATTATAAACATCTTAAAATTACACATTTGATTTTTATCTAATATTGCTAATATTAACCGGTCACCGACATAGCCTTCAAAATTGCGAGACTTAAGTGGCAGTGGGCAGGGCACATTGCTCGCAGGACTGACGGTCGATGGGGCCAGAAACTGCTTGAGTGGCGTCCACGCACCGGAAGACGAGCTGTCGGTAGGCCTCCGACGAGGTGGAGTGATGACCTGGTGAAGGTCGCGGGAATCCGGTGGAAACGAACGGCACAGGACCGGTCTAAATGGCGAGCCTTGGGGGAGGCCTATGTTCAGCAGTGGACGTCTTTCGGCTGAAATGATGATGATGATGATGATGAATATTAAACATTTGTAAAGCCTCTGAGGGCCTACGAACTTCGTATCATGCCGTCCCTTTCACTCGTATAGTGTATAACATGAGAGCGAAAGGGACGGCACGATAAGAAGTTTGGAGTAGGCCGTCTGGCTCGAACTCGAAGGCTGTGCTGCATTCACTTGTTTATCAAGTAAATATATGATTTCAGATATTTTTTGAATAATATAACAGTGGAGGCGGTTTTGATTGGAGGGGGGATGTTATTCCAGCATTTCGTAGCAGAACATGTGAGACAGATAAGTCGAGGGATGTGTCTAGGACGAGGATTTGCAAATCGAAACTTTTGGAAGAGGTACGAAGGTTCGTTATTCATAATTATACGAAAAAGGTGTGTGGCAAGATGCGTAGATCAACGTGCCTCCATTCTTTAATAGTTTTCCCCGGTTTAGAAACGGAGTGACATGTGTGTCGGTCGAACCGTCGACGAGGAGGCCCGCAGTACCAGTGTTGCCAGGGGCCTTTGGACGAAAATTACGTTTCGTTTCTTGAAAAGTTACATTTTTGATGCAAAAGTTACATATTTTATATTTTTCGTAATTACTTATCAAAATGTTTGATTTTATGAAATGAGTAGCCATATACAGCTACAATTCGGCGAGTTCGGCTGCAGAATTACGCCAGGCTTATGGGCGGTATCTCAAATGTCATAGATAGAGTTGCAACAGACGGACAGACTACCATGTAGGTTTCTTTGTCACCTTTTCTGTATGGAAGCCTATAAATTGTCTCGCTTGGTCCCGGTTAGATACAATTGTCCTTTCTTTTTAAATAATTTCATTATTCTCAAAAGTTACGAAAATTTTCTTTACAACAGAAGTTACTTACATGTTACGCAAGCCGGTCAAAAGTTACGAAAAATGTAAGAAATGTAACCATCTGGCAACACTGCAGTACCCGCCCAGCAGCACCCGCGTACGGCGGTACGGTATGCGAAATAATGAAATAAATGAACTTTATTCTGCAAGTAGGCCGCAAAGGCACTTTTACACGTCAAAAACTACTAGCGTTTCTCAAGAGACCACTGCCGAGAAGAAACGCCGAAAGAAACTCGACAGTCAGTCATTTTCTCCAAAATATGCTTATTACAATGTTACTACTTAACCTACTTAAGTAAATGTAAATGGTACACAACAAAAGAGAATTGAAAGAAAAACGAGGAAAAAATAACAATAGGTATTTACAATGTGTAGTTACACAAGAAAACAAAACATGTCGAATCGTTTGATATGCTTTCCTGCAAGAAATGTGTCAACTAGATACAATGAAAATATTAGACTCTTTACGCTATTTAGGTCTTTGGTTTGGGCCATGCATTTCTGTTTGTTAGATAGTCCTCAACCCTATAATAAGCATATGAATGTTCAGAAGTTAACGGTATTGACGCTGTTGGATTTTAGTAACGCGTTTAATACTGTTGATTTCGATATTCTACTTGAGATAATTCGTTCTCTTAATGTATCTCCTGCAGTGATGGACTGGTTTCGTAGTTATTTAACCGGTCGTCGACAACGTATTAAGGTGAACGATATCCATTCTACTTGGTGCAACACGCTGGCCGGCGTTCCGCAAGGCGGCGTGTTGTCTCCCTTGTTATTTTCTATTTTTATAAATTCAATCACAAATAATCTCTCTTCTCACTATCACCTCTATGCCGATGATCTTCAGATTTATTCGCAGGGCGTACTTAATGATCTGCCATCTGTTATCAACACTGTAAATAATGACCTGGTGCGTATCCTAAATTGGAGTCATAGTTTTGGTCTTAAAGTTAACCCCTCTAAAACCCAGGCTATCATAATTGGGAGCTCAAAATTTGTCTCAAGAATCGATTTTAATCGTGTTCCACCGATTTACTTCGATAACGTATTAATCCCTTTTTCTACACAAGTAAAAAATTTAGGCATTTTTATGGATAGGACTTTATCTTGGGCACCTCAAGTGAACGAGGTCAGCAGGAAGATGTTTTCGGCAGTAGCTTCCCTGAGAAGGCTACGTAATTTCCTGCCCATTGCCACTAAAATTGCGCTTACTCAAACACTACTCCTCCCCATCTTGGATTATGCTGATGTTTCCTATATTGACCTCAATGAGGAGCAACTTAATAAGCTTGAGCGCCTTCAAAATGTCTGTATTCGGTTCATATTTGGTTTACGCAAATATGACCATGTATCCTTCTTCCGCTCCCAGCTCAAGTGGCTCCCTATCCGTTTTCGCCGAGATTCTCACACCCTATCTCTTTTGTATTGTACTCTCTTCAACCCTGCAACTCCACGCTATCTCAAAGAGCGTTTTACTTATCTTCGTTCCGTTAGGTCCTCCCGAAACTTGCTTCTCACTGTTCCATCTTCCTCATCAAAATTTTATAATTCTTCTTTCACTTTTCGAGCTATTCGGCTTTGGAATTCTTTATCTCCTGATTTGAGGCGTGCTGAATCACTTGCTGTCTTCAAAAAACAGCTTAAAGATCACTATTTGTCTCTCTCATGACACACTTAAGGACTTAACTCCTTTAGACTATGTGGCTGACTATATATTTGTATATGTTTATGTACGTATATTTTTATACTATATTTATGTATGTTTATTTATCCTTAATTAAATGTTATTGTTGTAATTATTAGTAGGCTTCATATGTATTAACTCTGCACCACCTGCTATGAATCGTTCTGTTTAGATTTCCGCTACCCTAAGGTTGTCTGGAAGAAATCGCTCTTTAGCGATAAGACCGCCTGTTGTTTGCCTCTTCTCATTGTGTTTTTTTGTACTGTACTGTATCCTTTGATTGAGGTGTGCAATAAAGAGTATTTGTATTGTATTGTATTGTATTGTAATAAGCCTTTGACATCAAAGTTTTATTATAGGATTAGAGGTTAAGCACGTGGGCTGAGGTCAACTCTTGGATGAGTGACCGCTTTGAGTGGTTATTAATTGAGCGCTCTCATGCTTTGAAAGGCACGTTAAGCCGTTGATCCCGGCTGCTGTCTATGATAGCAGTCTTTAAGCCAAGTTAGACCCCTTCGGATGGCTTGAGAACTTCTAACAGTCAAGTTGCCCACTCACTTGACAAACTTATAATAATAAGGTCTGATTTCCCCTCGGATTGGAAGGTCAGATGGCAGTCGCTTCTGTAAAAACTAGTGACTACGCCAAAGATAGCGGACCCCGGGCACCCTTCAGGATGCAACTGGGATAACTCTAGAAGGATGATTATGTTCTGTGCTGGATGGGGAAACGGGTAACAAAAGGGTCATTGTCAATTGCAAAAACAAAAGTTGTCCTTTCGGTGGTCAATAGTTAACGGTTTATGTGCATGTAAGCTATGTTTGTAGTACATGGATCTATAGCAACGGAGACACTGTTTATGCGGGTTACTAGTCCAATCCAAAATTAAGCTTTGTAGCCCTTACCTTTTGACATGTCCACCGAAAAGACGCGAATCTAAATCTGACAATGACCCAAAAACGCGCACAAGCGTCTGTCTGCCTGCGCACCATCAGGCACGCCATATGCTTGTTTGCCGCAGTCTTTGTATAAAAAACCGAACTGAACGAAGTGCGACAGTCTATGTTAAAAATTTCTTCAAAAAACGCAATTTTTAATATAGAAAGTTATTTACATTTGTTATTCTACATACAAATACAAATACTCTTTGTTGCACACCTCAATCAAAGGATACAGTACAGTACAAAAACACAATGAGAAGAGGCAAACAACAGGCGGTCTTATCGCTAAAGAGCGATTTCTTCCAGACAACCTCAGGGTAGCGGAAATCTAATCAGAACGATTCACAGCAGGTGGTGCAGAGTTAATACACATGAAGCCTACTAATAATTACAACAATAACATTTAATTAAGGATAAATAAACATACATAAATATAGTATAAAAATATACGTACATAAACATATACAAATATATAGTCAGCCACATAGTCTAAAGGAGTTAAGTCTTAAGTGTGTCATGAGAGAGACAAATAGTGTTTTTTGAAGACAGCAAGAGATTCAGCACGCCTCAGATCAGGAGATAAAGAATTCCAAAGCCGAATAGCTCCATACTTACATAGTCCTTACTTTGACACAAAAGCGTTTCGTTCTATTTATTCGAAATAAGCTATTTGATTAAAAAATATTTAAGGTGCCATTCAAACTAGTTTTTAGAGATCAAATTTTTGTATGGGACCACCTACAGTAAGAGCAACGCAAAAGACTAAAACGAGAGGCAAAGTATAGTATATCTGACGAGCACTGAAAATGATCCATACTGATAATAATATCTTCCTTAGCAATTATTTCCATGTACTAGCAAATCATAATTACGTGAATTAACACGTTCATAATTACGTTATCTAACGTAAAAACAAAACATTAAGAGGCCTTATAAGTTTTTAAATGTTTTATTTGTTCGAGCGTTATATGCATGCACGATTTAAACTGTGTCTCAAACAGCTGTAAAAAGGTATACTGACGTCGAACTTGCCAAATTTAAATTATTGACTTTTCTTTTTTATACCAATAACATCGATTTCCTGTAATTTTATTGAATTTGTATTATTTATACCATTAAAACCATTTTTATAATTAAAACCCCATATCCTCGTGGCGCCCACGCGCCTTTTGATAAACCAAAATAAGCATGGCGGCTCCAGCCCAGCACTTTTTTCAACTAACCTTCAATTACTGCCCACGCGCCTTTCAGAAGGCCATATTAATAAACTCTGTAAATCTAGTAATTGAGGCCCAGTGGCCTTTGTAAAGATCAAAAGGTAAACAAATAATTGAATTTAAAAACACATAATCATAATTATACCCTGAAAGTTTCACTTCAAACCAGTAACTCTAACATATACAAATTTCAACTCAAAATCTTGGGCGGATATGACTGTAACTATTATGTCCTATAAGAAGGACAGTCGGGTCATAGTTAAAGAGGAGCCAAAAAATCTTATCTCGAGGATATTTACCTAAAATAAATTTCATTTACTTAAAAAGAAGATCCTGCAGCCCAACATTATTATAATACATATGTACCTATGTTTATCATAATAAAAATTAGTTCTGCAGGTTAGATGTAAAATTAAATAATGATCATGAAAATACTAAAAAAAACTATACAACTTTGCACTATTTTAGGAAATATGACGATATTTTACCGACGCGTATTGTTTGACCGCGAGTGTACTTAGGCCGGGTTTTATAAAGATCCGTTAGAACTAATGTCAGATCAAATTTCAGTAACTCAGTACATTTTTTGACATAACAAACCGACAGGTCTAACGGATCTTTATAAAACCGAGCCTTATGCTACATTTTTAACCCCAGTACTCTTATTATATTTGTTGCGTCTAGTGCCCTTCGTACTAGAGGGATATCTAGACTACAAGAAAATACGTAGCGGACTGTAATCACTATAATAATAATTAATTCAGTAATGGGGGCTATCGTTTTTGTGCTCACCAGTTGGCGCCACTGTCGACTAAGGTCCAGCTGTCAAAAATTGTTATTGGTTATTATGGACATGAGAACGAAGTTTACATTTAAATCATATTCAATACCTTAAAACCGTACCGTAAAAATATCGAATATACCGCATTGTAGCGTGGTCCCGTTTTGTTCGGAAAAAAGGGGGAAATAATTTTCCGAAAGACAAATCTGTCTCAAAGCCCTGACAGTCATTGACCCTTAATTCATATTTGCCATAATCAAGCTCAGGTATTGCAAAATAGTCACCATATTGTTCCAATTAGATATTAACCCGCGTAGCGCAACCAAAAAGAGTGACATTTGACGTTTCGGAGGACCCCACGCTACACTAGCGCCTCTAGCGGCGAATTCATACGCGTTAGCCCCCATTGTACAGTGTTGGATTGCGGCGCGTACAATCGATATAGGTTCGTGCGAGTGCGAAGAGGTACGCTAGGTAAAGTGTCGAGCCGCGGTCGCTCCTCGTTCGCCGTCGCAGCGTTATCAGCAGAGATCGGATAAAATTCAGGGATCGGATACCGGTATTTTCTCCATAGAAGAGTGTGCTCAGGAGCTCCATGAGCTCATACCGCCTTCCCCCTTCTTCTATCGGACATCCAGACGCACGGCTGGATACCATCCTTACTTGGTCGAAATTCCTCTTATTCGAACCAAGCGCTTTGCATCATATTTTATAATGCGCACTTCTAAGGTTTGGAATTCTCTGCCGGCGTTTGTGTTTCCGAGCTCATATAACCTAGACGTTTTTAAGGCACGAGTGAATAGGCACCTTCTGGGTGAGCTCGCTTCATCGTCGGCCTCATCTTTGCCCCCTGGCTAGATGCTGGCCAAGAGCGATCCCATTTTTAATAAAAAAAAAAATACCGGTATTATTACGGTCACCGGTTCATTATTTCGTTTTTAATGGGACAATCTAATAATACGACGTTGTTACCTGAATACATGATTCAGCCCTACGTAAAGAACAAAAAATAATCCAAAATATCGGACTAATTCAGGGTTTTTTAAAAATAACGGTATCGGTCCCTGGTAAAATTGCGTCATTGCTCGCAAGAACAACATGACTCCAAAATTAATCAAAATGTTAATCAATTAATTTCTTACTTGACATATAATTTGAATGCTAGTCAATACATACAAAATTTTGTTAAAGTAGGTATATATTTATTAAAGAAAATAAACAGTATTTTTTCCAAATTTTCTGCAGTCAGTCTATTTCTTTTTACATCAAAAATATACTTAAGTGCTGAAAAACTCCGCTCGCAATCCACTAGAAAACTTCTTCGTCAGAAATAATAATCATAGCAGGATATTTACTTGTTAGGTATTATTTCTAGTGTATATAACAGTGTCAGTTTAAACTCATAACTTCTTTATTACATAAAAATATTTACGCTAATAATTATAAGAACGTATAAACAAAAACAAGTACATAAAGTTCTAAATGAAGAAAGAAAAAAGCGAGAAAAAAATTAACAACATGAACTAGAATCAATCCTAAATAAGCTGACAACAAAGAAGCAATAAAACATTCAAAGGGCGATTGAAAAAAAATCATCACAGTGGCTAACAGTAATACCGACCAAAGCTGATGATACCGACCTAACAGCAACGCCATGGGGGCTATCGCGTATGAATTCACCGCTAGAGGCGCTAGTGTAGCGTGGGGTCCTCCGAAACGTCAAATGTCACTCTTTTTGGTTGCGCTACGCGGGTTAATATCTAATTGGAACAATATGGTCACTATTTTGTAATACCTGAGCTTGATTATGGCAAATATGAATTAAGGGTCAATGACTGTCAGGGCTTTGAGACAGATTTGTCTTTCGGAAAATTATTTCCTCCTTTTTTCCGAACAAAACGGGACCACGCTACAATGCGGTATATTCGATATTTTTACGGTACGGTTTTAAGGTATTGAATATGATTTAAATGTAAACTTTGTTCTTATTTCCATAATAACCAATAACAATTTTTGACAGCTGGACCGTAGTCGACAGTGGCGCCAACTGGTGAGCACAAAAACGATAGCCCCCATTTCGTGATGGCCTTGCGATCAGATACGGGCATGAACCCTCTGGCCTGCTACCAACCTGCGATGGTTGTGGAGAAAATAGTTTCAACCTCAACCATGCACTTAATTGCAAGAGAGGAGGGCTCATAAAAAGAGGCCACGACCAACACAGAGATGACATCAAAAACTGGGCGGAACTAGCATGGGGCTCGGCTACTAATGAGCCAATAATGCGAGCCGCAACCCTCAACCAGGGCTAATAAGCGACTTACTAATGGAAAGTGTGTGGGAGCCAGCGAGGAAGGCGTTTTTTGACGTTCGCATTATAAATGCCGACGCCGCTTCGTATGGCTTACTCACATGGCCCACAATCGCCCAAATACACGCTCGTGAAAAACATCGCAAATACGATCTGGCTGCAGAATATCTTAGAGCATCATTTACTCCCCTTGTGGTCTCCTGTGATGGCATTGTTGGAATGGAATATGAATCCTTTATAAAGAACATCCCATCATAAAGCTATGTGAAAAGTGGTCCAAACCATACTCACAAATAATAAACTGGATCAAATTCAAAATACAAATATCAATCATCAGATCGGTCTCTATGAGAATTAGAGGAACGAGAAGAAGAATAGAAAGATTTGTATGCGAAGACGGCTGTGGAATACCCATCATAGAACACTAGATTCCTTTTCTTTTTTTAAGATATATTACTTTACTAGCGGCCGCCCGCGACTTCGTCCGCGTAGATTTTAGATGGTAACAAAGATATAAATAAACTATTATCTCCGGAAATTCAAATTTTATTTCAAGAAACAATTAATTACTTTACATTATAAATTTTGGAGTCATGTCCACATTATTTCGAGCAATGACGCAAATTTGTCCAATCTCTGGTTATCAGTTAACGGGATTCCATGACACGCTGCGTGCGGCGGCGGCGGGCCGGTGTATGTTGCCGTCCCTTTCACTCATATAGTGTATAACACGAGAGTGAAAGGGACGGCATGTTACGAAGTTCGGATTTCGAAGTTCGGAGTAGCCCCTATGGGCCGGCGTTGTCACCACCAATACAATAATAAAATTTTCAATATGAAAGGACGTAGTTTATTTACAATAAAACATACTTAAATAAAAAGAAAACATAGAAACAAAGCAAGCAGAAAGAGATAAAAAACAGCTAATTACCTAAAATTTATACTTACATAGAAACAACTTGTTTACATTCTTTTGTATTGTTTAAAATAGATCGACCATGAAACAATTAGCGTGTTTAACCCATTCAAGGCCAATGACGACACATATGCGTCATGCCTCTACGTGCGATTTCCGCTACAAGGCGGAAAAACGCTGCTAGGGCGTAGCTGCTTGGTGTGGCTGCGCGCCCTGGCACGTGTCACATTCACAACCCTTTTCCAAAACAATCGGCTCGTGTGAGTCTATATAACCCTGCGCGCGCAATGAGTCTACCACTTGCTTGTTCAGCGCGAGGTCCGGGAGGTAATGCGCTGAACACGCGATGATTTTCTTTATAACACCGTTCTCGACGACGATTTGGCCTGCCCCGGACACTGGGTTACCTGCCAGCAGACTCGACGTGTACAGCCACTCTTGTTCGTTACTCGTCAGCAGTATTCTCCCGTCTGGCCCCATGACGAAGATCCATGGTCTAGATTGCTCTCCGGTGTCCACCAAACAGCCGTCAGAGTTATGTAATCTGCCGTTTTGAACATGCACTTCCAGCTTGGATCTCTGCTGCACGTCGTAATACGGGACGCATGGTGGAGATAGCAAATCCGGCTGCTGCGAGCAAGCTGTATCCTCGTTTTTGTAGTAGCCTTGCATATGGAATGTGCCATATGCAAATGCAATACCGAGATAAGTTTTGTGTCGTCCAAAGTGTCTACATGTGGGATTTACCGGCGGACTACAGCTGTACATACCGTTATTTGCTAGTTGTTCGATTAAGTATAAAGACCCGTTGAACGATGCTATGGCTCTGGGGTAAAGGATATTATTAGCACCAGATACACAATAGCCAACACTAGGCTCTCCAAAACAAGTACTCAAACCCTTAAACCATACTGATACGGAAATAGTGTTTCCAGTAACAGTCAACCCAGTGATGCCCATGCCCATGGCATGTCTCAGGGTGCAGCTGTTTTCCGCAGTTAATGAACACCTCATCAACTGTCCATTGCCGAGTCCCGCATAAAGGAAGTTTCCCATCAATGTCACCGACCATACTTGCTTGTTTCTAAACGTGTGTAACACTCGGCACGAGTACGGTTGCTGTAAGGTGCAGCGCAGAATGGATCCATCCTCCAAACCAGCGAAAAGATGCTCACCTCCAGCAGTCAAAGAAAGAACTTGCGCATCGGTTTTGTGAATATAATCGCAGGATTGCTTCCTGTGTGACTCACATCTTGCAATACCGTCCCGTTTAGCAAGAAACACATATTCCATGTACACTAATATATAATTGCAACACTTTGCGTCGTCCTGCTGGAAAACCTCGCAGTTGTCCGGATAATCAACGAGACATCTCATTACGGCGTACTTAATGTTTTTATCTCCAAAAACGACGTTATAGTAGAACACAGGAGGTGTGTAGTGGATCGAAGATCGACCCCTCCGTATCACCTGAATGAATTTCGACGTATTGAAGTCGGTGCTGACTGCAGCAGAGGCCGAAGTGAGGACACAGGCACACGCTAACAACAGGAGCTCCATTGCGTGTATAACGAGACACATTAACAGACTACATGTAACCGGTACTGATAGTGCTTATATAGGGAATGCAAGCCAGATAAGAGGTGGCTGAGATTTTAGACAGTTGTAAACTCGCCTGGACTCATATTGGAATGTGAAATGAAAAATAAAATATTGAAAATAAGGTCAGGTGGGGTAAGAGGATCTATAGGGTAAGAGAACCTATACATCATAAACAGAAAACTATGCGTTCTATCTGTCTAGTTACTCCGTCAGTAAAGCAGTATTTAGGAGATATTTCGAATATTTTAATAAAAATGTGGGTGCGTCATACATTCTTAATTCCTGCGATTTAATTTTAGTCAAATTCCTTTATTATATATTGTTTTCGATGCATTAAAAATCATTATCTGTAAATTACCGAGTGGGGAAAGAGAAACTAGTGTCATCGGATTAAGAGAAACATATGTCCCTCTTTCCCGACGTCAGAAGTCACAAACATTTAAATTTCTGATAAAATTATACTCAACCTGTTTCATGTTCCTTAATATGTGGTGTCATCTTCATTTGGCTCGCTTTTTATTGAAATAGGTACAGCGATACAGTGATATTTCGATTTAACCGTAAATAACAGATTCAATCCTTTGTCTACATTTGCAAGAGCCAAATGTTGAAAAAATTGACTGGTCGTCTCTCTATCATGGTCCTAGCTCTATTTTCGATATTAGTAAGTATGTTATTTATGAATTTATATATATGAAATGTATATGTAACTGGTCCTTATTGACGTCTCTAACAACGCAAGAGAGATTTTATTTTTAAACTCATTTTCACAAAAGTTACGTTAAAAAAACTGGTTTTTCAGCCTAAAGTTGCCAAAGTTTAATGCCATATATCTCGAAGGCAATGAGTTTTGAAGTAAATACGGTATACTATTTCGGTAAACCTTGTTGTTCTTGATACGATAAGCCATAAAAAAACACGAGAAAATGGAGAGTTACAGATTGAAGGTCATTGGAATCTGTGAGCCCCTTAAATTAAATAAATGATTATTCACACCTTTTTTACTCGCCCATTGTTGTGAACATCTGACTATGACTTATATGTTCCTCTCACCCCGAATTCGGTAATATTCTCTCTGACAGCAAAATTTAGCCTTATTACAATATGTTAAGTCGCAGATTGGGTTGTATGATTGTACTTATAGTATTTAATCAATTTTAGATTTTATAGGCATATTATTAATGTCTAAAATGGGAACCGTTCCGCTTACCCCGAAAGCAGGGAAAGAGGAACGAATACGCGGTATCTGACTTATTTATTGGAATCATCCTAATACATTTCATCTAGAAGGTTCAAAACTCAGTCAAATACAGTTGAGTATTTAGGTGATGTACTTCATATTCAACCAAGAATAAATTATGTTTCCCTTACCCCACCTGACCTTAATTCTTAGCTCTTTCTAATCAGACGAAATTTTTGTTTTCACCTTTTATCGTTTATCGTTCAGTTACTACAGTCGCCATCAGATATATCGGAGCAAACAAGGTGCTCACAAATATCTGAACATGACTCTATTGTTAAGGCGTTAAAGTGCATGTTCAGATATTTTTGAGCACCCTGAAGAGTACAGATATATTTGATGGCGACTGTACCTAAGAATGTACACTTATCTCCTTTAATTAAACTTTTGCTGCTAGTAGTGTTCATGTTGATAAATTATTGGCTCGACTTGGCTGAAACAGAGTAGGGTAACTGTGTTATTGAATGCTGAACTTGATTGATTTAACCATGTAATTAACCTTGCTCTGTGTTGGTCGACTTGACACTAGTGCTGTATGTGCACTTGGTCAATTATGCGCTTACTTATTGATCATGCTGTGTGCACTTGCTTTGGATGTCATGCTGGTCTATACTGCCGTGCTTATTACAAAGGACGCATATCAGTTGTATAGGTTTCGAGAAATGAGTTATTTTGTTATTTAATTCACGGCACGTTAAAAATCAACATCGAATTATGCAAATTTCTCAAATATGACAAATATTTTTTACGGGAATGCATTACTTAAATTTAAATTTAGATTTTTTGTTTATATTGTTTAAAAATTGACATGCGTCTCATTTACTTAAAATTTTGAAATAAACTACTACGGTAATGAGACGTATTTCCAACCTACGTCCCTTTGGCTTAGTATTTCATATTTCCGTTTTTATATATAAGGTATAATTTAAAATTTATTAACATAAAACTTCATTTTTAATATTTGTTTATTAGTTTAAGTGTATGTATAAATGATTACAAAACACTATTCAATTGTACTACACTATTTGCTTTACATGCAAATACTATGTACATGTCAAAAACTGTATTCAGTATATGCCAACTAGCAAGCAAAATTTAATGTTCAGACACGGGTAAATCTTTACAAAATTTCAATCTATCTAATCTATTTCAGGCTTCAAGACCTTAATAAGATTGTTCTTCTTTTCCGTCGAAATACCTTTAGGTTTGTTGTTTTTTGAATCTTTACACACTTCGTGAATTTTGCCTTTAAAAAATTACACGAGAATATTTCACCATCGTAGGATCTTCGTATGTTAAACTTTTGACATCCACGTTTTGATGATTGGTGTACGGCCTGGCAAAAGGCCTGGAAATCGTAAATTTTACCGCCAAATCTCTTCATTGACAATTCCACTCTGTGATGAAAAGAATCAGCACTCATAAAAGAGTGACCAGGCTCAAAATATTTCAGTGTAATTTTTTCAGTGTTCAAACACACTTCAATGTTAACTAACACCGTGCACCGTTAACATATGTATATTATCTAATTTAGCTGCGACTTTACCGCGATGATTTGCTTTTTTCAAATGATCAGTAATGCCTGTTTACAGATAAAAATGCAGCCGTCTTAATTATGCGTCTACACCTACCTATCTACACTATGAGTAGGTTCATTGCGAACACTAAGCAAAAATAACGCAAGGCAGAGATATGCGTCATTGATTCATCAGTAAAGTGGAGATAAGGCGTTGTCGCTTAGTATAAGGCATATAGGGCCAGCTGGCTTAGGAAATAACATATTTTTGGACATGTGCTAAATTTTCTTAGTAACTTTCTGAAAAAAAATTCTAACTAAAAAAATTTTTTTTATGGTTCATATGATGCATTAATACCAAATCTATGCAATAGTGTTGAAAAGTGAAATTTGATTTTTTTGACATGCGTCCTTTAGAATTAGGACGGCAGTATAAACTACTGATTTTGTGTAAGGTGGGAAAGTACAAATAGCAAAAACATTTCGTAGAAATGGTAATTCTACCTACTGATAAGAAATTTGTTTTGTGAAGCTTTATCGTTGTGATATTGAGGTCAGGTTTTTACGTTATAAGTTGTTGTTGTTGTAGGCACACGAATTTTAATCTGGTCTGAAGGTCAAAATTCAAAATTCAAAACATTTATTCTGCAAATAGGCCTCAAGGGCACTTTTACAAGTCAAAATCTATCTAGGTACATCAAATAAAAATAATACAATAATCAAAGTATCATTAATTAAATGTAGTGTTACATGTCAAAAATAAGACTAAGAAACTAATAACAATCGAGATATGATAGAGATGTATAAGGTCTCTAAGCGTCAAGATAAAAGGTAATAAAGTAGGTACACTAATCATAATAAAATATTTTGAGCTATATCTATAACACGTCAACATGAAAATAATAAAATCTAATAAATAAATATCCTCAGAGATGTATAAGGTCTCTGAGCGTCAGTCTAAAAAATAAAATCAAATGAGGTCGTTGAGTCCAATCCAAACTCCGGCTCGTATAGTCGCCCTCACCCGGGGCCTAAACCGGGCCTATTAGTTGAGTTTCTTGCTGGACTCTTCTCAGCTAGGCTAGATTTAGTGAACCAGCGACAAACTCCCAGTAGCTCGATTCCACTCACACCCCAGATTCGGTTGAAGCCGCTCAACCAATCTCACTCGAGCGCAAACTCTGAGTATTCCAGTGTTTTAAACCGCCCGTGTGGTCGTGTGGAATTTCCCCTGGATTCATCCAGACTACTCTCCAACTTCAAAAATTACTTAAAAAAACATTGGTGTCAAAGGGTTAAGGACTATCTAACACACAGAAATGCATGGCCCTACCAAAATACCTAAATAGTGTAAATATTCATGTACACTCGCGGACAAAGATTACGGGTCGGTTTTACCTTCATATTTCCTAAAATAGTGCAAACTTGTACAGTTTTTTAATCCTGTCATGATCTTTATTTAATTTTAAATCTAACGTGCAAAAATAACAGTTAAAAAAATTTACTCTCCTAGGTTTAAATCGGACTCCAAAACCCATGAAAAAAACAATGTTAACGGAGTGAGATATCGCAAAACTCGTCAAATTCAAATTCAAACATTTATTCTGCAAATAGGCCACAAGGGCACTTTTACATGTCAAAATATTAATTTGCAATTTAAGAAAGTCTGACTATAATAAATAATACATTTTTCATGTCATAATATTAATTCACAGTTCAAGAAAGAATAATAATTTCGAGTTTACAATTATAACAAAAATGTCATACAGTGAAGATAAACCTGCAAAGTTATCTATTACAAATATTACAACATCAGTAAAGTTAGAGATGTATAAGGTCTCAAGATTAAACAAGGAGTACAATAAAAATGTTAAATTTTATTTAGATTATCTGCCGACGAATAGTAACTGAGCGGAGACTAATTCTTTAACAAGGAGTATAATGAAATTAATATAATATCCCAGAGATGTACATGGTCTCTGAGCGTCAAAATTAAGATTAATTTAATATTGTTAGAGATGTATATGGTCTCTAAGTCACTGATAATAAAAACGAATCCACAACATGATGATGTCTCTCGTCAATCCCCTATAAAAAGACACTAGTATTAAAATAGTCACTATGTCCTAGCAAGCATGAACAGACCGGACTCCACAAACAGCACCCGATCACGAGTATGACGCGTATCTCAGCCATCGCCTCCCTCGACCATCTGTTAGGGAAGGTGGCGACCCGATCAACGACGCCACCGTAGGTAAAGCCCTTAAGGCGAGCATGACATAATATATTCAAGCTGGCGGACATTGATAATAACAAAAATTAAGGCGACTGTGAGGCGAGAAATAGCATCGTTTTACATAATACAAGAATATATCCTAAGATAAACATAGATATATTAAAACTAACAGGATTAAACTACCACTGGCTTGAAAGCATTTTTGTCATTTAAGAAATCGTTGACAATATAATACGCCTGGCTTAGCAAATACCTTTTAATATGGGACTTAAATTTACTGAATGGCAAATTAACTATTTCTATGGGTATTTTATTATAAAATCGTATACGTCAGTTTTGAAGATTGATATTTTTATGATAGGATCTTGGGAATTGCTAATACTGTTGGATATTACGAAGAATAATATATCAAATAAATAAATGTTTAGAAAAACCTATCGCGGTTATTTAATGTACCCTACATTAAATAACTGCGACCCGAATGTTTTGACATCGAACGTATAATGCCTCGCACAACCAAACTATGGAATGAACTGTCGCCTGCGGTATTTCCGGACCGATATGACCTTCAAACCTTCAAGAAAAGAGCGTATTCTCTTCTGAAAGGCCGGCAACGCACTTGCGACTCCTCTGGTGTTGCAGGTGTAAAGAGTAAAGAGTAAATTTATTGATTCAGACACAAATGATACAACAGGTTACACGGGATTTCTGGTGCAGTCCAAACTAGGCGAGCCTGTATCTTGGAATGCACCATTTGTAGCAGTTACGAGTATAAAACATGAAAATTAATAAACTAAGTAAAAGTGTTTGTGTGTAATATGTGTGAAGATGTGTGAGTGTGTATGTGAGTAGGGGTGTGGTGTGTGCGTGTGTGACGTGAATGAGGTGTTTATGGGCGACGGTAATTGCTTGCCATCAGGCGATCCGTCTGCTCGTTTGCCCCCTATAACATAAAAAATATATATATATATATAGAAGGAAAGCATATCAAACGATTAATTTAATGTCTACGGGATGTATTTTTATTTTGCTTACCATTATTGTTATTTTGCTTACCTCCTATTTGGTAATACCATGTAATACGTATGCAGTTTCGACATGTTTTCTTGTGGAACTATACATTGTAAATACCTATTGTTATATTTTTCCATGTTTTTTTTTCTTTTTTAAATTCTTTTTTGTTGTTTACCACTCAGACTTACTTAAGAGGCAATAAATTTATTAAAGGCTACGATGATTTTATTAAAGTTTTAGATACTAACATTGCCATGTTTTAATTGTATTGTGTGTAGTAGAATTTAAGCGGAAAAAACAAGTTTTTAGCTTGAAAATGGTCGATTTGGAGTGATGTTTGAAACGATATTTATTAATGAAACTGATAAGGACCCTTAAGCAGGTTAAGTTGTATCATTGTAATAAGCATATTTTGGAGAAAATGACTGACTTTCGAACTGAAAAATGCTAGTAGTTTTTGACTTGTAGAATTGCCATTGCGGCCTACTTGCAGAATAAAGTTTATTTTCACTTCACTAGCTCGGAAAGCCCTTCTTTATTCTTTAAAAATAAGCGTATTTAAAACAAAACATATAGGTGTAAACTTAGCCTAATTAGATTCTAGTATGGCAAGTTAGCCATAAGTTGCTATAGAAGGTTTGTGTATGGCAACACTCTCTCTTCTCCCGATTCGTACCGGCGAAGCACGTTCCCGCGATTCATATATTGAAATCAGCTTAGTAAAGTGAATAAACAGTCATATCATCAAATTCTACGCATTTTGATTTATACATGTGTCATTGTCAGTTGAAAAGCAAAAGTTGTCCACCCGATGATCAATAGTTAAAGGCTTACGTACATATAAGTTATGTTTTTATTACATGGATTTATAGTTATGGAAACACCGATTATGCGGGTTACTAGACCAATCCAAAATTAAGCTTTTCAGCCCTTAACTTTTGATATATCCACCGAAAAGACGCGAACCTAAATCTGACAATGACTTACATGCGTAAGTGGTCCTTCGAGCCGGATGGCATTGGGTGCATTTTATCCACAAGAGTGCAAAGAATATTTGAAATACGAACGTGCTACGTGCATTTATAACTTTTTTAATATGTTTAAAAACAAGTCCAGACAGTCCAGCATCAATAATTTAATATTGTGTTGTTGTGTTAAAAAACTAGTACCTACATCAAATCTCGGCATTAGGTAGTGGACCACGGGCATCCAACTATATTTAGGATGCAACTGTACTGGAATAACGCTAGGACGAAGAGGAGCAAAAACAAATTCCTCACTCTAGAGAGGTGAAAAGATTTGTGTTATACACGGCTGCAAAGTTATTTTACTTCTCGTGTGTTGCAACACTCGCTACGCTCAGGATTCTGTTTTTGAACCACTCGCTTCGCTCAGGATTCAGATTCAGATTCTTTATTGCATTCATGTTGTAATAACTCTTAAAGTTAGGTGTAGTTCTAAACATGAGCTCTTCCGAGCATTGCAATATACAAACTAAACTAATAGGAGCTAAGCCATTAACGTTATACAAATTATTATCATTCCATTCCATTTTCGAACCATAGAATCCATTCGCTAGCTCGTAGTTCAACCCTAGAATCCATTCGCTAGCTCGTAGTTCAACCCTAAAATCCATTCGGTAGCTCGTGTTTCAGTTTCACACTCGCGCTTAAAATACAACTTTGCACCCTTGTATAATAAGTAACTATTATTTAATTTAGCCGTGCACTCCTGTGCCTTTACCATGAGTTTACATGACCGTACTCGCTAGCTACTGCGTAAAAATTTGTATGAGCAAAATTACAGCACCTCTGGCGGTTACGCAATAGAACTAATAATCGGCATACTAAATCGCACGCAGTCGCTAGCGAGTACGGTCATGCAAACTCATGCTTCTTCCGGTTTCTTCTGCACCCTCCTGGGTGCTAGGAGGCTCCGCCTGCGCTGGGCGCTTTGGGAGCTGTTGCGGGTCGCGTCACCGCTACGGCGGGACGGGCTTCTGGCCGTCATTTGGGGGACGGCGGATGCTGCTGGTGGTGTGCGAGCCCCCGGCCTGGGGGCCCGCTACGGTGTCTGCTGCTGGTGTGTCTCGTGCGGCTGGTGTCCATCTGTAAATTCAAAAATAAATATTAGTGATTTTACTCATCGATGGACAAACTCATGGTAAAGGCACTGTTGTTTTATTGGGCTCGGTTTATTAAGCCACAGTCATGGTAAATAAAACCTTGTACTTACCCTATCGCTTTAACGTCATGTCTAATATTTCCGAAGGATGGGAGCGACATACGAGTAGTACTGTCAAGGGCACCGATATGTGTACATTTTTTCACCTTACTCCATTGAAATGAGGTCCAAAAATGTATACATATTATTAGATTCGATTTTATTATTTTCATGTTTACGCTTAAAGATATATCTCACAATATTTTATTATGATTAGTGGGCAGGGCACATTGCTCGCAGGACTGACGGTCGATGGGGCCAGAAACTGCTTGAGTGGCGTCCACGCACCGGAAGACGAGCTGTCGGTAGGCCTCCGACGAGGTGGAGTGATGACCTGGTGAAGGTCGCGGGAATCCGGTGGAAACGAACGGCAAAGGACCGGTCTGAATGGCGAGCCTTGGGGGAGGCCTATGTTCAGCAGTGGACGTCTTTCGGCTGAAATTATGATGATGATGATGATGATGATTAGTGTACCTAACTTATTACCTTTTATCTAAATAAATAAATAAATAAATATTTTGGGGACAATTTTACACAAATCTACCTAGTCCCAAACTAAGCAAAGCTTGTACTATGGGTACCAAGTGACGATATACCTACTTATATAGATAAATAGATACTTAAATACATAGAAAACATCCAAGACTCAGGAACAAATATTCGTGTTCATCACACAAATACATGCCCTGACCGGGATTCGAACCCGGGACCTCCAGCTTCGAAGGCAGGGTCACTACCAACTAGGCTAAAGCGGTCGTCAAAAATAAATCTTGACGCTTAGAGAGCTTATACATGTAACAAATCTCGATTGTTATTAGTTTCTTAGTCTTATTTTTGACATGTAACACTACATTTAATTAATGATACTTTGATTATTGTATTATTTTTATTTGATATAGTTTTCGACTTGTAAAAGTGCCCTGAGGCATATTTGCAGAATAAATGTTTTGATTAGAATTACGATTTGAAACGGGATATTTACCATGTATATTTGTGCCGAATATCGGGAACTCAAAAATACAAATATACATGGTAAATATCCCGTTTCAAATCGTAATTCTAATGTAAATGACCATGTAAGCTTGAAATCTTAAATGTTTTGATTTTGATTTTTGATTTTGCCCTTGACTGCACCAAAGTTTTCAGCTACTTATGAGGCCGACTGTACTACCAGCATCACAGTTATCTGACCATTCTTCGACCTTATTGTAACTTTATAAGGTCTAATAACGTAATAGCTAATGATCTAAATGTGACGCTGAAAGTACCACAGGCATTTGGCAGGCAGGTTTGCTGGAAGAAATCCCTTACAGGGATAAGCTCGCCTTTGTACATATATGTCAACTGTTCTTGTAATTTATGTTATGTTTTACTCATGTACAATAAAGAATTTTACATACATACATACATACATTTATCAGTTTACTACCAGTGCTAGACGCGCGGCCGTCGCGGCTGGTTCTCATGTTTAAGGGCCACGTATTGGTCCGAAACATGTCGAGCGATATTCGACCTTAAAGACATGAGTGATCCGTTTATTATATTTCTGTAGGTTTACTACCTATTAGTAGTACTACCAGGACTGTTCCTTTTTTAGGGTTCACAATGGCAAAAACGGAACCCTTATAGTTTCATCATGTCTGTCCCTCCGTTCGTCTGTATGTCTCAGCCGATTTACTTGGAGAAATTACAACAAATATTAAATTAAGGAATGATAAAAGGCGACAGGGGAATGATAAAAACGACAAGCGAATGATAGAAATGGCAAGGAAATGAAAACTTGTTCGTGCTGACATCAGATATTTCAGTGCATAAAAATTAAAAAAGAAACAGTCCTCTGGTATCATCAAATGTTAATCCATGAAAAATAATCTTCTTTACAAGAAAACTTAAAAAGGACCAAATTAATGAAAATGTCATCGCCCTGTGTCGAATACCAAGGGAATGAGAGAAAGTAGGTTTCTTGTCGATTATGGCCTATACTACTATTACTACTACAATAATAATTATATAATCCGCATATACCCTTATTTCTCTTTACACTTCGCACCATATGCCAGTTGTAGTATATAAATTTTATATGAAAATACAGGGGAATCATAACGACAGTGAGCTAAAGTCGGGTGAATGATATATCATTAAACATGTTCTAAAACTACTTTTTCTATCTCATCCTGTGGTACAAAGTATGCCCAAAATTCTTTCTTTAGGTGCAATAGACATTTTTGCTCATAGTTTGTCCTCTGTCAAGCAAGAATAAAATTCGGCAATGTTTGTTTTCTTGATAATATGAAGTGAGGGAAAACATTATTTTTAATAATCTCTTTTACTTTAGTTAAACTACTTTGCATGAGTATACAACTTAATAGGTAATTATAACGGCACCTGTAACTTATTCAGTCAATAATTGTTACGTAGTAATATATGAAACTTTAGGCCTAATCTGCGTCCATTTTTGTATGAATTCTTTTTTACATGGCTGTTTGTTTTCTAAATAAACTAAAAAAAAAATATCATCATTACTCAGAGCTCCAGGCAGCGACTAGTCGCATTCTCTCCTCACGGCATTCGAAACGCTACTGACATTGGTACTGATCTTGAATGTTTTCTATTTTAAGTACCTATTTACCTATCTATACAATTATGTATAAGTATTTCGTCGCTTAGTACCCATAGCTTTGCTTAGTTTGTGATTATCCTATTATATAAATATCTACCTTATTTTCTTGACATGTAAAATTTTATATTTTATTTATAAATGAGTATGAGTATAACAAATTTGAAAAATGTCTCACCGCCCAGGCGTTTTATAATATTTCAGAATTTTATACGTATAATAAAATATTTTATATGTAAAATTTTATATTTTATCAATAAAATGAGTATGAGTATGAGTATGAGTATCTCGATTTGTGTCAGATTGTCCACAAATATAAAAAAAAAACAGAAAAACCGTTAAATAATGAATCGTTTATTGTAACAAAAACAACCAAACATAATATACTAGCACGGGCAAGTGTCATCACACACATATTGCACACAACCGGTACCTGAGGTCGGCATAACGCCATTCAACTCGACAATACTGCTAAACGGCAAATTACCGCACACTTGAACAGCGCCATCCACCAACAGGTTGTCGCCGGCAAAGATAATGCCGTACGGCGGCGCTTGCAGCAACGCCGCTGGCACTATGCAAATCTCTGACACCTGGTTGCCCTGGTTCTGTGGTTGACAGTTCATTTGACCCGAAATAGGCTGGAAGGAGATAGATGGATTCGAAATCGTTAGGCTTTGCTTAGACTGGCAACCGCATGATGGCTGACAACCGCACTGCTGGGATGGTTGGTTGAAAGAAACAGATGGTTGACAACCGCACTGCTGGCACGGTTGGTTGAAAGAAACAGATGGTTGACAACCGCACTGCTGGCACGGTTGGTTGAAAGAAACAGATGGTTGACAACCGCACTGCTGGGATGGTTGGTTGAAAGAGACAGATGGTTGACAACCGCACTGCTGGGATGGTTGGTTGAAAGAAACAGATGGTTGACAACCGCATTGCTGGGACGGCTGGCCAATGGAAACAGATTGACAGCCACACTGGTTATTAAATCCTACGGGTTGCTTAACCTGGCCACTCGAAATTGGACGGCTAAAGGATTGACTTTGCTGACTGCAGCCACAGGGTTGTTGGTTGCAACCACAAGACTGCTGGTTGCAACCACAGGGTTGCTGGTTGCAACCACAGGACTGCTGGTTGCAACCACAGGACTGCTGGTTGCAACCACAGGGTTGCTGGTTGCAACCACAGGGTTGCTGGTTGCAACCACAGGACTGCTGGTTGCCAAAGGACTGCCAGTTGCCGCAGGATGGCTGGTTGCAACTGCAAGAATTCAGGTTGTCTGTGATTCCAGGGATGCCAGGGCCGTTGTTGAGAGCTTTGACCAAGTCATCTATGTTGATGTATATATCCGATTGGCAGTTGCAGCCTTGGCTGGCGGCCCTCTGAAAAAAGTTTACAATCGAAGTATATTGTTATTTCAATACCATATGATACATATAGACTAATATTTTATTAAATATCTGAACGTTTAAACTACAGACCAAAAACTTTAATTCTGTCATTTGACACAAAAATTACTTAAATGATAACAATTACTAAATTAATTAAAAACTTAAAATAAAAACAACTATATCTAACTAAAAAACTAAACGTTAAAAATTAAGGTCCCCTCGGGATGGTGCCCATTACGCAGGCAGCATTCCCGCGCTGGATTTGCGCGAGAAAGATGCCTGCGCGTGATTCACCTGTCGCCTCGTCAAATGCGAAAAAGTCGTATGGGGCGCCGAGACACTTGTACTTGCCTTTAATTTCTCCCGGGAGTTTACATATAGACTAAATATAGCGGAGTGTGTGTATAGTGGTGTTGTAATGTTTATTGTTATAAAAACTTAAAAATATATTACAGTTAAATGTTTAGGCATTGTCATATTTAGTGTTTAAGTTTAGTTCATAATAGCATAGTAAGTACCTAACATTAGTTAAATGAGCGCGATCTCGCCAACAAACTGTTATGGCGGTTTGGCGAGCAATTAAAAGGTTGTAACTGTTATGGACTTTTTTGATAAATAAAAAAAAAACCCAACTTTTAGTTTGGAGATTGCGGGTTCGTGCAACTGGTTTTAAAAGAACTTATGTACGAAATATCATTTGGTATGTGGGTGGATCAACTATTCGTTGTTGCTCGTTACCATGGTTACGTATCCTGAGTCACTCTTTAAAACTGTGATTTTATAGGGTTTAAATCTACCAAACATGAGTTTTAGCGATGAGCATAAATCCATTTGGATATGGGTCATCTCTTGAGCATGCTTGAAGTCCATATTTTAAACATTTTTCTATGAAACTCGGTTACTGTTGTCTCCTCGCTGACGGGGCAGAATAACAACAAGAAAAAGTAGATTGACCCATTTAACAGTGGATTTTCGGTGAAGGAAAACATCGTGAGGAAACCGGTCTAATCCCAACAAGGTCTAGTTTCCCCTGTAGGGTGGGGGTTGGAAGGTCAGATGCCAGCCCGTCTCGAGAAACTAGTTTTGGCACTCATACTATGGTAATCACTCCTGGGGCTGAAAAGGGAACATTTTTTATGGGAGAACAAATCGTTAACTAAACCTGTTTCTAAATCAATTTAGTAGCAATTATTTGGGTGGATCAACTATTCTTTGTTCCTTGTTACCATGGTTACGTCTCCTGAGTCACTCTTTAAAACCGTGATTTTATAGGGTTGAAATCTACCAAACATGTTTTAGCGATGAGCATACATCCATTTGCACATGGGTCATCTCTTGAGCATGCTTGAAGTCCATATTGTAAACATTTTTCTATGAAACTCGGTTACTGTTGTCTCCTCGCTGACGGAACAGAATAACAACAAGAAAAAGTTGATTGACCCATTTATGTTAGGCGATTAGGAAACGGATACGAAATTAATAAGCCAATAAAATTCCACTTAAGAGTCCTTATCAGTTAAAAAACGCTCATCTATTTACGCCATTTTCTGTTTCAATTGACACGTATCTTGACATTTTCTCAACATTATTATCTAGAACAGGACTATTGCGACCTTATGTCATAAATTTTAAATGTATTTTTTGTATTTTTCTTTAACAAATATCGTTTCAAACATCACTTCAAATCGACTATTTTCAGGCAGAAAACTTGTTATTTCCGCTTAAATTCTACTACACACAATTATAAGGCCTCTTAAGCGGATCCTGTCTTCCAATGACCTTTGATCTGTAACTCCGTTTTCTCGTGTTTTTTATGACTTATCTTTTTAAGAACAAGGTTTACCGAAAATTACATATTTAAATTTAGAAATAAAGGAAAAACTTTAAAATTTAGGCACCGAGCAGGATTTGTACCTGCGACATCCCGGCACTCGCGGCCAGTCGCTCTAGCCAACTAAGCTATAGGTGCAACCGCCACTTCACTTTCTCTTTTTTTTCAAGTTTTCCTTTATTTCCGGCATAACACAGACACACACACACACACACATACAAACACACAATTTAGCCATCTAAAACTAAAATATCTAAATATAAGTTGTATCTTGCTCTCTGTGCACACTTCTATATGACACGAAGATTGATCGACGAAACTGGGTCCTGTAACACAGGGTTTCCTAGCTCAGGACGCAGGCTCGTGATTTATATTGTAATGTTTCCCTTATACGATAAACTTTTTTCATTTTTTTTTTCTATATTTGTAGTTTACGTTAGCAGCGGTACTGCTTAATACAAAATAAGTTATATATTTATTTCAAAACTCAGATTGTCTTCGAGATATATGAAATCAAACTTTGGCAATTTCAGGCCTCAAGACCAGTTTTTTGGGGGCAGGGCTCGAAAACCGGTTTCGTCTTCATACAATTAACCGGTTAAAGATTTCGGTTAATTGCGTTTTACGATATTACGTCGTACTTTAAATAATTTATTTCATAGATGTAGGTTAACAAAAACAAATCTTAAAATAAAAATGGAGATATGACAAATATATTTAAGAGGTATTTCAAAAATAGTAAAAACCGGTTACGAGCCCTGTTTGGGGGTAACTTTTGTGAAGATGAGTTAAAAATAAAAATCTCTCTTGCGTTTTTAGAGACGTCAATAAGAAACAGTTATATGGGTCAATCAACCAAAAAAAAAAAACTTTTTCTAGTTGTTATTCTGTCCCGTCAGCAAGGAGACAACAGTAACCATGTTTCTTAGAACAATATTTATAATATGGAATTCAGGCATGCTCAGGGGATGACCCATGTCCAAATGGATTTATAGTTATCGCTAAAACTCATGTTTGGTGCATTTGAACCCTATAAAATGACATGCCCTTTAAGAGTGACTCAGGAGACGTAACCATGGTAACAAGCAACAAAGAATAGTTGATCCACCCATATGTACATTTCATATATATAAGTGCATAAACAACACACTAGTATCGAAAATAGCGCTTTTGGACCATGTTTCAATATATCATAAAAAAATAAAGAGTCAGTTTTTTCAAAATTTGGCTCTTGCAAATGTAGATAAAGGATTGAAGAACCGATAACCGTTTGTGCCGTAAATATATCTATAGTTTTGATGGAGAAGTATCAACTTAAAACGCATCAATAGTGTTTGAAGCTAAACTTTGGTAAAATGCCTCGGTAGGGTCGTTAGGCCAGTTACGCGGCCTGCGTCAGTTTGCGGCCATCTGAAGAACGAAGTTTTTTCAATTAAACATTAAATATAAGATTTCAAGCTTACATGGTCATTTACATTAGAATTACGATTTGAAACGGGATATTTTGTATTTTTGAGTTCCCGATATTTTGACACTGTTGCAAGCGCCATTATCAAGGATTAACTGACGTGCTGCGAGTTTTAGTTGTGGTCTACCCACACACCATAGCGATCTACCCTCTTCCTGGTTCGCTTTTTTCCCTTTTTTGTAGAAATCAAAATATCGGGAACTCAAAAATACAAATATACATGGTAAATATCCCGTTTCAAATCGTAATTCTAAAACATTAAATATGTTTAATTTTTACATGCCCCAAATAAAGAGTGGGTCGCATGCGGTTTCGTTAGTATCTATTAAATAGGAATATATTAAAAAAGCAAAAAAATATCCTTCCAGTGCAACAACTCATCCAAGTGGCCGCAAACTGGCGCATTAACAGGCCGTAAACCCACCTACCGACCCTATATTTGTAGAAATCAAAATTACCTGAATTAGAAATACACAGAGCAAAACGGCGACACGGAGAACTGTCATTTTGGAGACTGAACTGATTTCCACTAATTATGACATATATACGACATATTATCACTTGGGCGGCAATGATGGACGCAAGAAACTGTGTCACTATGACACTTTTATTGCACGATGGCATAATAATGTATTAATTGTAAATAATACGTGATTCTAATGTGACTTGTTATCTTTAAGTGAAGAGTAAAAGTGTTTGGGGTTTAGCAATGGCGGTGTTTCGTGTGGTGAAGCAGGGGTCTTCAACACGCGGTCGTTGGTATTTATTTATTTATCGTATGGCGGTTACACACTGGGTATTATTGCAGTTAAAATTTTGAATTCTGCAGATATAGGCTCGCTTCCTTTGTCAGATGTTTAAAGTCCACAGCTGATCCGCTGTATCTGGTAATCATCATCATCATCATCATCATTTCAGCCGAAAGACGTCCACTGCTGAACATAAGCCTCCCCCAAGGCTCGCCATCCAGACCGGTCCTGTGCCGCTCGTTTCCACCGGATTCCCGCGACCTTCACCAGGTCATCACTCCACCTTGTCGGAGGCCTACCGACAGCTCGTCTTCCGGTGCGTGGACGCCACTCAAGCAGTTTCTGGCCCCATCGACCGTCAGTCCTGCGAGCAATGTGCCCTGCCCACTGCCACTTAAGTCTCGCAATTTTTTTGTTTCGTTATCTGGTAATGGGGCACTCGAATTTTTTTTTTTTTTTTTTTTTTTTTATTATTAAAGTTCCAAATAATTTAACGCAGAGTTTGAAATTTCTTAACTGCTAAAGCCATGAATGGCTTATTTACAGCTAGAGTTCGGACTAGGACTTACATTACATTCAGTTCATTGGTAAACAACAAGAAAGTACTTATCACAAGGCGAAGTCATAATTATTACATGACATAAAATATTTGTTAACATCTTTAAGTAATCTAGGGTTGGATAGGTATGAATCTTGTATGTGTGTTGGGAGGCTATTTATTATTTTAGGAAGCAAATATAGGTTGGTCCTCATGCCGTAAACATTTTTCATTTGTGGTAGTAAGAATCTGTGTGTATTGGATAAACGCCTTAACCTACTATTACGGTGGTATTCATTTAATTGAGTTACATTATTATTTTCTTGTTTGAGTATGGACAGTTTTACTAAGTTTTGTACGGGAAGTACCTTGCAATATTGGAAAAGGTGTGAATAGTCATTACTGTATTTAATTTTAATATTTTTTGGAACAATGTTTTTCAGTATAGTTTTTTGCAAACTAAATATATTGGCTAGATTTGTTTTGTACGACCGTCCATAGCTACTCAGACCATATCGTATAACCGAATCAGCTAGTGCTAGGTATAACATTCTTAGTGTCTTATATGGTATTTTATATTTCAATATAGTTAATCTTCCTAGAAGTGATCTAAGTTTGTTACATACATATTCAGTGTGTGGCTTCCAGTTAAATCTACAGTCAATCAGTAAACCAATGTACATATGCTCCTCTACAAAGTCAATGGTAGGACAATTGCAATTAATTCGTTGCGAATGGAGGCAAGTGTGGGTGTGTGCTTTAATTACTGGATGGTAAGAAGGCTTATTGTGTGAGGAATGTATGTGCATAGCTTTCGTTTTATCAGCGTTTAGGAAGGAATACTATGTGGTGTATCGTTTGTTTCGGTCGTTGGTAGTGACCACAAATCAAAGAAGCTAGGACCGCCGGCGGGGACGTCCACCGCGCGATCGCGACAACAGTGACACATATAGTCCCTATTCGTCCCGGTACCGCCACACACCGGGTAGAGTCAGTCCGACCCAGGTCGGGCCTAGCTGAGTTTCTTGCTGGACACTTCTCAGCTAGGCTAGGTTTAGTGAACAACAAAACTCCCAGTAGCTCGATTCCACTCACACCTCAGAATTGGTTGAAACCACTCCACCAATCTCACTGGAGCGCAAACTCTTAGAGTATTCCAGTGTTCCAAATCACACGCGTGGTCGTGCCGGAGGTTTTCCCTGGATTTTCCCCAGGCTACTCTCCAACCGCGCACTCCTATCGCTTTATTGGGCCCGGCCTATAAAGCCACAGTCAGGTTCAAAAATAAATAAATACATATAATAAAATAAAAAAATAAAAAATAATTATAAAAAAAAAGAAGAAGCTAGGAAGCTTTTGTTCCCGTGTTCGAATCCCGGTCAGGGCATTTATTTGTGTGATGAGCACATATATTTGTCCCTGAGCCTGGATGTTTTCTATACATTTAAGTATCTACTTATCTATGTAAGTTTGTATACGGGTGTCCCACGGCTATGCCACATGGAGGGAAAGTACCTTGAATATTGTAGATGGAACATTTTACTGAAAGAAGACATTATTTTAATTTTAAAAACAATTTAAACTGTATTCACAGATATTTAAATAATTTTGTGGTTGAACCGGGAATCGAACCCTTTACACGTGATCAATTGATTAATTTTGTATTAAAAATGTTATAAATAAACGGACGGACAGACATAGAAAGAAAGAAAGAAAGCATTTATTCACTGCACGAAAAGACACACCGTTACAAACAGAATAGACTCAGTACATTGAACATATAATTATAAAGTGCATCTTCGCGGCAGTGAATCGGTTGCTGTCTTAGCATTGTGCCGAGGTGTCAGACACCTGCAGCACTGTATGTGATCCACGAAACGCAACACAGTATATAATATATCACACATAGCGAAACTATAAGGATTCCGTTTTCGCCATTTTAGCTACGAAAGCCTGCAAAGAAAAGAAAAAGAATGATAATCCGATGTACTTTGCTCTACTACCGTAAAACGGGGTAACTTTCAAATTCAAGGGCGACTTTAAAAATTCAGTTTTTATGCCGTGTTTTACTTTTTTATTTAGTTAACCTTGAGTCAAGTTATACCTTCGTTAATTTCCTAACTATTTACTAAACTGAATCAAACTAGAAATACTTAGTGATGAATATATAAGTGTTTTATATGTATCAAAGTAGCCCCGTTTTTCCTTAAAGTCACCCCAGTTTACGGTACTGTTCTCTTCAGTCCGCAGATTAGTTTCTAATAACAGTGAGGCAAACATAACATCGCATGTGATGGTTCGGAAACCGGTTTCGTCTTCATACAATTAACCGGTTAAAAAATTCGGTTAGTTGCGTTTTACGATATTATTTCGTACTTTAAACCATTTATTTCATAGACGAAGGTTAACAAAAACAAAACTTAAAATAAAAATGGATATATGACAAATACTTTAAGGCTCGGTTTTATAAAGATCCGTTAGACCTTATGTCGGTTTGTTATGTCAAAAAATGTACTGAGTTACTGAAATTTGATGTGGCATTTGGTCTAACGGACCTTTATAAAACCCGGCCTAAGAGATATTTCAAAAATAGTAAAAACCGGGTCCGAGCCCTGTGATACTTCCGGTAAGTTGAAAAAAAAATTGCTTTAGGCTCAAAAAAGGTTGAAGACTCCTGTGTTAATGAATGTCAATCATATACATATTTCGT
The DNA here is from genome assembly GCA_963556455.1 of Epiblema foenella. Lineage (NCBI taxonomy): Eukaryota > Metazoa > Arthropoda > Insecta > Lepidoptera > Tortricidae > Epiblema > Epiblema foenella. The sequence continues at coordinate 8,533,868 of OY747120.1, read as the reverse complement.
TTTAATTACCATTAAGGTAACCTAATTATGAGTTAGTGGGCGATCAAGGGAGTTTAATTAATGCCAATGAATTGGTAGGACTAACTTTGGTCGGGGATACCAACTAAGTAATAGTACTACAGAAGGACCACCGTTAGGGAACATACCCAAACTACGTGACCATTTTTTTTTGCGTTTTTTACCCCCCTCCCCCCCTAGGTGACCAAGCGTAGTATATGCCAAGACCCCCCCCCCCCCTAGTTTTCACGTAGTATATTTTATAAAAAAAATTGCGGAAAGTAGAAAAAATAATGGCTTTTCTTTGTATTTTCTCATACGGCCCCAAAAAATGCATACTTCGAGAGTGCAAGCGTGGTATAGCGTAGCTATTCAATTGTAATTGTATTTAGTAAAAAATATATCAAGAAGAAACAGTACATTGCGCACCAAGGGCGGTTAAAAAAGGATTACAATCAAGTGCCTATAAATGTAATTTTGTTAAGTTTATTGGCTTGAGTCTGCCATCCCTTTTTCCGCCCTTCACAATGATTTTGATCATATTTGCGGGGAAAGAAATAAAATCAAAATACAGGAAACACAATGAACTATTTATTAAATTAATTATTAAATGTCTTCAATAAAACGTTTCCAGAATCGATCCACTCGGAAACGTTATGTATAACGGGGGCGGTGGTTTCTGAAGAAAGAGGGGTGATGGGGTTAAACCGTGGCGCGTGAGTCCGCTTCAATTGGAATGTTTCTCAAAAGTATTCTACCGGCTACGTGACAAGAAACCGACCCCCCCCCCCCCCCCCCTCCCACCCCGGTGACCAAGAGTGGTACTTTGACGACCCCCCTCCCCCCCTCTAAACGGATCACGTAGTTTGGGTATGTTCCCTTAACAAATACCGTGTTTAGGTATGTCAAACGTACCTCTCTCTCTGGTCGGTCCCTCATGTCTGAGGATCGTGGTCAGAAGTTTTCCCTCCCTGTCTTACTTATGTGCAAACTTGCAAGTGCGACAGAGAGGGAAAACTTCGTTTGCTGTTCGCGGTAGCGCCCCTGAGGGCCTACTCCGAATTTCGAAATCCGAACTTCGTAGCGTGCCGTCCCTTTCACTCTCGTTATACCATATGAGTGAGACATTCTTATTATTTTTAAGACTAAGTTCGTTATTTTCAGTGCTGATTGTATAGGAGGCAACGTACTGTCTATATTATGCTGAGTTGATTGAAGTTGATTGTACGTGTGTTGCTGACTATGAACCAACGTGCAGTCGAGTCGGTAGGGTCAAGGTCATCATGTATGTAAGCACTTTATTGTACACAATGACAGGTTAATACAATATACATTACAAGAAACCAAACTCAGCATCCTACCCTCACGTGCCTTAGTGGTGATGCCATGGGATCGCGAACATTCAACGACGACATCACCGGCACCTTCGCCCTCGGGCGAACCCTCTCCGACCCAGGTCGGGCCTAGCTGAGTTTCTTGTTGGATTCTTCTCAGCTAAGCTAGGTTTTGTGAACCAGCGCAAAACTTTCAGTAGCTCGATTCCGCTCACACCTCAGATTCGGTTGAAACTGCTCAACAAATCTCGCTGGAGCGCAAACTCTTAGAGTATTCCAGTGTTCCAAACCGCACGCGTGGTCGTGTTGGAGGTTTTCCCCTGGATTTTCCCCAGGCTACTCCCCAACCGCGCACTCTAATCGCTTTATTGGGCTCGGCCTATAAACCCATAGTCAGGCTCAAAAAAAAAGCATGCAACATCTGTTAAAAGTATAAGATGAGCGGTTTGCGACAGTTGTCAATCGAAATATGCTTTTCTAACTTACCTTTCTTATTGGATTCTGACATAGCATTTAATGTTTTAACAACACATTCAAACGTTCAAATTATTGATATGGCATTAAACATGTATTTGTTTATTCTTAAATAATAATATGTAGTATAAAGGTACCAGAAAAAAAAACGAAATAAATTAATTAACTTAATATTATTTCTTGGCAATCCATATGTATTTCTTTCCATCCGGACCAACTTCTGTTGCTGTTAGTGGCGGACCTATAAACAAAAACACAAATACAAATCATACAGTGCCTTTACCATAGCTTTACATGACCGTACTCGCTAGCGACTGCGTAAAAATTTATTTGAGCAAAAGTACAGCGCCTCTGGCGGTTACGCAATAGAACTAAGAATTGGCGTACTAAATCGTTTACGCAGTCGCTAGCGAGTACGTAAACACGCATATTGACATTTTCTCAAAATTACTATCTAGAACAGGACTATTGCGACCTTATGTCATTTTTCATTGACAAATATCATTTCAAACATCACTCCAAATCGACCATTTTCAAGCTAAAATCTTGTTTTTTACTACACACTATAAAATCCAAAAATGGCTATGTTACTATCTAAAACTTTAATAAAATTATTGTATATTTTAATGACTTTATTGTTATTATCAATACTTTGGTCATAATTTGAAATCGAAACATTTAAAACTTATAAGGCCTCTTAAAGAAAAAAACGCGCGATCCTTATAGTAACATGAAAATGACTGACTGTCGAGTTTCTTTCGGCGTTTCTTCTCGGCAGTGGTCTTATGAGAAACGCTAGTAGTTTTTGACTTGTAAAAGTGCCTTTGCGGCCTACTTGCAGAATAAAGTTCATTTATTTCATTTATTTATTTCATGTATTTATACAATTCTAATATTTTTTTTAATTTACTATTTCCATTTAGCAATCACCCCTATTCCAAGTGATAAGTTAAATAGTTTTATGAAAGCGTCTGGCATAGCTTGCAACCCAGAAGGAATAATAATCTTGTTCTAGATCATACTGATTTTTAATAAGGTTAACTGAACTTACTAAATTCAATTATCAATTAGTATCATTTTGTAAACTTTGTAAACTATTACATATTTTGTTTTTGTAAAACCTGCACGCATATTCTATGCATGATGTGTCTACTTTTTTAGGATGTACAAGAGTGTAACTAGCCACTGTAATGTAATAGACCATGAGTGTTCAAAACATGTAACATCTAGTTAGTAGACCATAATAAAAAAAAAATTAAAATATGGTCTAGTTTACCCAAAATGTTTTTCTGAACTGAAAAGGACCCTTGTTTAATGGTACCATATTAAACTTACACGGGAAATCTAAACGAAACCTTGTACTGCCGGCAGTCTGAGCGTTGCCACTGTATTCAACGTTTTCTTTTACAATGTTTCCCATTGGTCCCTGGTTTAATCTGTTATTGACAATTTTAACCACAGGCAGTTGTGCGTTGTTGTATATGACGGTGTCTGTAAAATGTAAAAAATAGTATTAAGGTCGGTTGCACCAGTATACGATCACAGGCCGGCCATCGTCAAATATGGCGCCGGCAGCTGTCATCCCATAGAAACTTGTCGCGCTTTCCATACAGACTTTAACGAACATCGCTTACGATTACAGATGGTTTGGTCCCACTCTTAGACTCGGTTGCACCAACATATGATCACAGGCCGGCCATCGTCAAATATGGCGCCGGCAGCTGTCATCCCATAGAAACTTGTCACGCGTTCCATACAGATTTTAACGAACATCGCTTACGATTACAGATAGTTTGGTTCCACCCTTAGACTCGGTTGTACCAATATGCGATCACAGGCCGCTCATCGTCAAATATGGCGCCGGCAGCTGTCATCCCATAGAAACTTGTCAAACTTTCCATACAATGAGATTTTAACGAACACCGCTTACGATTACAGACGGTTTGGTGCAACCCACCCTAAGTCCCGGGGAAAGACTTACTCCTAGGATAGTTTTTATGGAAAAGCGTTAACTAAGTTAGCGGCTGACTGAAATAAATCAATAGTAAACTTTGGGGCCGTGAGGGCCAAACGCGCGTCGACTATATAAAAATCTGTCGAAGCGCCTAATAGAGGCTTCTGGTGACCAGAGGGCTGGCTTCTATTTCGCTCAGCGAATAAATATTGCCGTGCAGCGAGGAAATACAGCCAGCCTTCTGGGCACCCTACCATTTGACAGCGATCTGGGTCAAATTTTTTATTTATAATTTTAATTTTAATTAGTTTGTTTGTTTTATTATGTGTTATAAATTGAGGTGTTTGTACTCGTATGTTTACAACTATGTAATATAAATGCTTGTTGTAGTAATAGTAAATAAATTCTAACCCGATGGACGATCTTTGACTCCAACAAAATCGCGGGGAATAGCTTCTCGTTTTCTTTAAGATTAGAATTTTAACGGTCATTTTCGCTAATAACTTTTCGATTCCGTAGGATATCTGAGTATATTGTACTAATTTCACATTATTCAGTAGTTCAATCACGTTTCAAAGACAGCACGTCGCAATCCAGTTCCAAGATTGTTTTCTTTGAAATCGCACGACGAATAACGCACGATTATTCTAATCTTTAAAAAAACCGGCCAAGTGCGTGTCGGACCACGCACAATTAAGTGTTCTGTATCAACACCTACTAGTCCACATTTAAAATTACTATCCAATACATTGAATCTAAAAAAGTATTATCTTCATAGGTAACTCACGGCACTTACGACCTTTTGATTGGGCAAGATACATACCAAACCGCCTGTAATCGTAAGCGGTGTTCGTTAAAATCTGATTATATGGAAGTTTGACAAGTTTCTATGGGATGACAGGTGCCGGCGCCATATTTGACGATGACCGGCCTGCGGTTCCACCAATATACGGTATTGTATGTGTATTACCTATTCCTGCAAAGTCCTCGTTATTTTGAGAGATACTACAGTATTGTTCATTGTAAGGTCCAGATGCTCGATTTAAGTGTATTATAGGATTCGCATCTCCTACTATTGGTGGAGATAAATTACTGTTTATTGAGGGAAGTGCCGAATCACCTGTAATCAATAAAAATATTATTTTTATTACTTAAAAAAACCGTATGTAATAGAATTTATATTTAATTGCGTACTTTACATATCTTGTCGAACCCGCGCTATGATATGAGGTAAACGTCCCAATAGTGGATACCTATTCGCCTCTATTTTCGAATAACATAAGACTGAAAGTATCAAGTGTTAGTCAGTGTCGAGTATTGGGACGTTTACCTTATCAGTTGTTATTTATTGAATGTGATAATGGGTTTAATCATCTATATTTTATCGCAAATGCCTGTTTAGCCTGAGTTTTATTCCCTGTGTTTATTTTTTTCTGAATCCATACCTATTCTCTTTTTGTAGCCAAATAGTCAATAGTAACTATCTAGAAAGATTTTTATAGTGTCATTCGAACCATTATAGAGGATCAAATGTTTGTATGGGAACTACTACAATTAGAGCAATACAAAAGACGAAAACGAGAGTGTTTTTTTTATTTAGGCCCAATAAAGCGATAGGATAGGAGTGCGCGGTTGGAGAGTAGCCTGGGGAAAAATTAGGGGTAAACCTCCGACACGACCACGCGTGTGGTTTGGAACACTGGAATACTCTAAGAGTTTGCGCTCCAGTGAGATTGGTTGAGCGGTTTCAACCGAATCTGGGGTGTGGGTGGGACCGAGCTACTAAGCTGACGAGCACTGAAAACACTATACTGATAGTGTTTTCAGTGATAGATAAGTGTGACGTTAGAGTGTAATGGCGTCTTAGTCCCTTTGTATGGAAAAACGATTAATATGCCATTTTAGTCGTCAAATATTACGTTAATGATATAGTTGCCTAACAATTTCTTTTTAATTGAAACATGACAATTCTATCGGTAATTTAAAAAAACAACATTTTTGCTAATTGAAGTCTCATCTTTTAATAATTTATTATGATAATTTGATGGTTTTCTATCTATATAACCAACCTATGAAAGAGCTTTAACATAAGGCAAATACCCAATGGGGGCTATCGCGTATGAATTCGCCGCTAGAGGCGCTAGTGTAGCGCAAGGTCTCCGAAATGTCAAATGTCACTCTTCGTGGTTGCGCTACGCGGGTTAATATCTAATTAGAACAATATGGTGATTATTTTTCAAAACCAGAGCTTGATTATGCAAATATGAGGTACGGGTCAATGACTGTCAGTTCTTTGAGACAGTTTTGTCTTTCGGAAACTTATTTCCTCCTTTATTTCCTATCAAAACAGGACTGCGCTACAATGCGGGATGTTGGATATTTTTACTGTACGGTTTTAAGATATTAAATATGATTTAATCGAAAACTTCGTTCTCATGTCCATAATAACCAATAAAGACATTTGACAGCTGGTCCTTATTCGACAGTGGCGCCAACTGGTGAGCACAAAAACGATAGCCCTCACTGAGAAGGTGTTGGCGCACCGTTGGGACTCGCCGTTTCTTGCGCGCTGGCTGAGGCCTGTTGTACCAGCACCACGGCGGTTTTAACGATAGTTTTCTTTTTTTTTTTAGATCAGTAGTTCCCAAAGTTGACAAGACCCACCTAACAAAAACTTCCAAATTCTGGACTCACGTGTTGGTTTTTATGAATAAAGATAATAATTAGGGATGCATGCTTGTACAAAAAAAATCAAAAAGTTTCGTCTGTTAGTCAGGTCGTTTCTGTATCTTCCTGTTTCTGGGCCCACCTAACATTACCAGTGGGTCGCGATCGTGGCCCATAATTTGGGCAATTCTAGTTTAGATAATAATTGGTACTAACATTAGAATAGTAAAGTAAGATTTCGTTAGTTAGTATCATGCATATGCATGGATTTTTATTCCGAAATAAATATTAGAATAAACCTAAAGTAAACTAATGGGCTCTATAGATACGATGTTTTTTTTAAAGTTATGTAAAGTTAACTGTTTCGTTGGGTAATGAAATGGAAAACTTATTTTAGGATAAATTGTGTAAAATCATTATCATTGTGTGCGATTTGTGTTCTTGTGTCTGTTTTGTTTATTATTTTATTTATTCCAGAAATATCTTACATGGATAAGCCCTCAGTATCTTGCAAGTGCCTGTAACGGGACCAACGCCACTGAAACCCGGACTTTCCATTGGTAATTGGTAATTGGTGCAGCCATCTGCAACGTCGTCATATACTAAGTCTTCTGTCATAAATGCGGGTTCGTCTGAAAGTAATAGTAACATATATAAATTGTTAATTAATGATGTATTATTGTTAATTGTTATTATATTATTATTGTTGTAATAATTTACGAAATAAATAAATCAGACACGAATAATTAAAGGAAAAAATAAGTAGTAATAATTATAGTACTTAATAACTTATTATAGGTAAGTAAAATGCCACCCGACCCAGAGGTGGGTTCACCTATGGTATATATATATACTTACAGGGTGTGCGTTGCACACGGGCGCTGGGGTCCTAGCTCTAAACTAAAATCCACTATTAGGCGAAGTAAACTGACAGAGAAGATATAGCCAGTAGTAGAAAAAAAATTGTGACGGTATATATCGATAAAGACATATCGATAAGCATAACATTGTACTGCCAAACTTATTCCATACGCTCGCTCGTTAAGCGCAACAAAAGTGGTATTTAAGTATGAAGGTTAGTCCTTTACATATGGATAAATAATAGGATTTGCAAATCATATTAGATTAAGAGAAAACTACTGTACAGTCTCAATACTGTACATTTTTCCGTTTACGTTGCGACCTACTTTCGGCCGCGCTTTGATATGGCGAAATAAAGTAAAATATATCAGTGCAAACTAAACTCGGAATAGGACCGGTCATTATGGAACTCTTTGGGGGAGGCCTATGTCCAGCAGTGGACGTCTGTCGGCTGATATGATGATAATGATGATGATGATGATGATGTAAATCAATAAATGTTTTATTTAGAGAAAACAAAAATAAATATCTTCCTCCATACTTACTTGGCTCGTCTACACTTCCAAATACAGGAAAAGATTCCACATAACACGGAAGTGGTTCTCCCGTAGGGAATAGTGGGGGACCTGAAATATCGTCAACACAAATATTATACAGGGTGTGACAAAACTAGTGAAAATCCGTTTAAGGACATATTCGGTATTGTGTTCTGATTAGGAAAAAGTAGAACAAAATTTTTTTTGAGGCGAAAAATTTTTTTCTATAAATGAAATAAATGAATGAAATAAATGAACTTTATTCTGCAAGTAGGCCGCAAAGGCACTTTTACAAGTCAAAAACTACTAGCGTTTCTCATGAGACCACTGCTGAGAAGAAACGCCGAAAGAAACTCGACAGTCAGTCATTTTCTCCAAAATATGCTTATTACAATGATACTACTTAACCTACTTAAGTAAATGTAAGTGGTAAAAAACAATAGAGAATTGAAAAAAATAAGGAAAAAAATAACAATAGGTATTTACAATGTGTAGTTACACAAGAAAACAAAACATGTCGAATCGTTTGATATGCTTTCCTGCAAGAAATGTGTCAACTAGATACAATGAAAATATTAGACTCTTTACGCTATTTAGGTATTTGGTTTGGGCCATGCATTTCTGTCTGTTAGTCCTCAACCCTATAATATGGGGCAGGTCGTCCAAGTCAGCCAACTGTCCGTACAAAGGCCAAAAATATATTGCGTCAAAAAAAAAATCTACGTTTTCCTAATCAGAACACGATAACGAATATGCCCTTAAACGGATCGTCACTAGTTTTGTACCCTGTATATCAGGCTTGTGTATGTCAGAATAAATGAGGCACTATAGCCTAGCGGTTAGGCAAGCAAACTAAAACTAAACTTTGTAAACTATTACATATTTTGTTTTTGTAAAATGTATATTCTATGCATGATGTGTCTACTGAGTACTTGGCTCCTAAATTATATAACAACTTGCCACAGAAGCTGTTTGATGAGAAAGTGAGAAAAAATACTTTTGTAACCAATGTTAAAAAATGCTTTATAGATAACTATTAGTACATTAACTAAGATTAAAATTGCATGCATCATAATTAGTAAGTAATAAATGGGGTAAACGTCCCAGTGATTGACGCCTCAATGCCCAACAGTTGACACCTGTTTCTCACCTCTATTACTATGACATAAGATTGAAAGTGGTTGAGGTATTGGGTCAGTGTTGAGCACTGTGACATTTACCTTATTACAGCGACCGCATGAATACTATAACTACATACTTAGATATAATGACACAAGTGTATCAAGAGCATTCTAACTGCCAACAAACTGTTACGCAGTTTGGCAGTGTAGTTAATTTTGTGTAAATTGATGTGTCTTTATGAAATAAACGATTAATAATAATACTATTTTAGGATGTACAAGAGTGTAAACTAGCCACTGTAATGTAATAGACCATGAGTGTTCAAAACTTGTAACATCTAGTTTGTAGACCATAATAAAAAAAAAAGCAAGCAACCTGGAGGTCGAGGGTCCAAACCCCGGTTCCACGGCAGCGGCTGGATTTATGAACAACCTATGTACTAAATTCGAGAAATGACTTTTCGGTGAAGGACAAGATCGTGAGCAAAACCGGTCTAACTCAAAATTCAATTCAAAATTTTCAAAATTCAAAATTCAAACGTTTATTCTGCAAATAGGCCACAAGGGCACTTTTACATGTCAAAATATTAATTTACAATTTAAGAAAGAATAATAATTTCGAGTCTACAATTATAACAAAATTAATGTCATACAGTGAAGATAAACTTGCAACCCTCCCAGTTAAATTCGGTGGTATTGGCATAAGGCAAATTACGAGCGTCGCCCTTCCGGCGTTCCTGTCCTCGATACACAGTACGCTACCTCTCACAGGCAAAACCCTAAACCCATCACTTCGTGATTGTGAGATAGCGTACTTATCTGAGGCCAGGGACGCTTGGACGTTGGCATGCCCAGGCACGGAACTACCTGTCCGCCCTGATCTTCAAAAACTAGCAACAGAGCCTAGCACATAGACGCAAAGTAACATGTCTGTGCGTCTTCTACAAATTGTACTTCGGAGAGTGTGCTCAGGAGCTCCATGAGCTCATACCGCCTTCCCCCTTCTTCCATCGGACATCCAGACGTACGGCTGGATACCATCCTTACTTGGTCGAATTCAATTCAATTCAATTCAATAGTTTATTTGTCCAAAAAGTAGGTAATGTTATACAACAGGTGTTATGTCACAATTTAAAAGATCTCCACTTTTTGCCGATTAAACGGCGTACAAATTTTATATCACGAGATTTCATCTCTTTACGTGCCTGCCTAATTATTACTATATTATTGTTATTTATTATTCCTTATAATTAAATTATCAAATTTCATTCGTCAAGTCAGATTAGATACTAATACAAACAGAAGTATAACACAATAAATAAACCAACATAACACAATAAATTCCTCTTATTCGAACCAAGCGCTTTGCATCATCTTTTATAATGCGCACTTCTAAGGTTTGGAATTCTCTGCCGGCGTTTGTGTTTCCGAGCTCATATAACCTAGACCTTTTTAAGGCACGAGTGAATAGGCACCTTCTGGGTGAGCTCGCTTCATCGTCGGCCTCATCTTTGCCCCCTGGCTAGATGCTGGCCAAGAGCGATCCAACTTTTAATAAAAGAAAAAAAACTCTGGGATCAGCCTATCTGTCGGCGGGTGCACGACCACCTCATCGAAACCTCCTCGTCGGTTGCAGAAAGGGCACGTATGCTGGCAATATCGGAAAGGGAATCAGGTCACTGGCTCCACGCCTACCCGTCTGCCAATTATGGAAACCTATTAGCCCCAACAGTTTCCGGCTGGCTGTTGGTTTACGACTCGGGGTCAATAATGTGGAACCTCATCGTTGCCACTGTGGCTCAACTGTACACAGGACAGGTCACCACGGCCTTGCCTGCCCAAAAAGCGCTGGCCGCATGTCCCGCCACTCCTGCCTCAACGACGTCATCCGTCGGGCTCTGGTCAGCGTCAGTGTACCGGCAACTTTAGAGCCAAACGGCCTTACACGTGACGACGGCAAGAGACCCGACGGGTTGACTCTCGTGCCCTGGCAACAGGGACGGCCGTTAGTCTGGGATGCCACATGCGTGGACACCCTAGCGCCGTCCCACTTGGGCACGACGTCGTTGAGGGCCGGTGGAGCGGCCGCCGTGGCTGAATCAGCAAAGCGCCGCAAATATGCAACTCTTGGCGATAGTTACATATTTGCGGCGTTTGCTGTGGAGACTCTCGGTCCGTGGGGACCGGATGCAATTAAACTTTTCAAAAGATTAAGTTATTTGCTTATCCGGTCCTCAGGTGACCGTAGGGCTGGCTCGTTCCTCGCACAGCGAATTGGCATTGCCATTCAGCGAGGCAACGCGGCCAGCCTTATGGGAACTCTGTCCAGTGGCAGCAACTTGGGCGACCCATGCCCATACAGTTTAGGCCTTTAGTTTAGGTAGTTAGTAAGATCTTGTTTTGTTTTTGTTCTATATTTTAATTATTGCTTAATAAAAAACATGCATTTCTAATTTGATTCAGGTCAGTAAATAGTTAGTAAATATACCATGGGGTAACACCGACCCAGGTTAACCAAATAAAAACTAGAAATACGGCTAAAAAACTTGATTTTAAAAGTCGCCCCCGAATTTGAAAGTAACCCCAGTTTACGGTATTGTGTCAATAAATCAAGAATTTAATTCTAACAGAAAAACATGATGATAATATTGATTAATGATGATGGTGATGACGTTAATGATGTAGAATAAAGAACTTACATCCAGTCCTTCCGATAATCACTGTCCTTCCTGAGACAGGGAATGTACCGTCAATAAGTATAGGGCCTACTTGATCATCATTTGTTTGTTGGATAATACTTCCATCTGGATTAGAAATGATGAGAACAGCTGAAAATTAAGAATGGGTATAAATACAACACAAATGTTACTTATTGCACGCCTCAAAATCAAACCTCAATTTAATTTGGGTATTATCGGTATTAAAATTAAATATATTAATACAAAAGCATGTGCTGTATCTATACCTACTCGTTGATTACAGTGCCTTTACCATGAGTTTGCATGACCGCACTCGCGAGCGACTGCGTAAACGATTTAGTATGCTGATTTTTAGTTCTATTGCGTAACCGCCAGAGGCGCTGTACTTATCCCCCTAGAAATTTTTACGCAGTCGCTAGCGAGTACGGTCATGTAAACTCTTGGTAAAGACACTGATTAAGGCGATTTCTTGAGTTGACCAGGCGGATCGGTATTTTGTATTTTGTTCTTTAACATGAACTTACTGAAAATTTCTCATTTGAATTGATATTGTTAGTATTACATTTGCATTTGTTCCGCTATTTTTTTTCCAAAAACTGAATCGACACACAGACAGACACACACACACATACACACACACACACACACACACACACAGACAGATTTTACTTTGTTGCTCACTTTTCACAGGAATCGGTTGAGAAATGAGACCTGGACAGTGCCTTTACCATGAGTTTACATGACCGTACTCGCTAGCGACTGCGTAATAATATTTATGGGCAAAAGTACAGCGCCTCTGGTGGTTACGCAATAGAACTAAGAATCAGCATACTAAATCGGTTACGCAGTCGCTAGCGAGTACGGTCATGCAAACTCATGGTAAAGGCAGTGGACAACCGGAAGTCCGCCGGACATCTGAACATTTAAGCACATAGACGGGTAGTTTCAAAACATTATTTCAAGTTGAACGGTATTTTGTGAGCCATTTTGGCTGACTTTTCCGAGGTAAAAAAACCTGCTGAATCCGATTCTGAATGTTGCCAAGTCGAATGGCTCCTTTGCTAAAAATTCAATATAGCAGCCAAAGTGGCGAAAAAAACACATTTTAACTCGAATCTGGTAGTCTGAAGTGTACTAGAAAAGGTTTGTGGGGTCGTTGAACTCAATTTTTGTTCGCACTTGACTGTACTTATGTTTACCGCGACAACACTTCACTCCGCGATACTACTTTACTATTGCACTTCACTGTACTCCTCTACTTACTATTACTCTAGGCTTGTGTAGTACATGTACTAAGAACTAAAAAGACCTACCGCCTTATTCATAAACGTCTATCAAACCTATATTAGTTAACAAGCCGCTAAAGTTCGTTTGTCCTTATCTTTCACTTAGACGTATGTGCTTGTGAGACAATGACAGCAGATATTTTAGTTAGCAGAGGTTTGTTAAGTTTTATGAATAACGGGGTTAATTCCCAACACTGTACTAGAGCGAACTATTCCGTAACGTTTCTGCTCTTAGTACATTTAGTACATGCGGAGAGAATCAACAATATCCGATCAGATGACCGAACGAAAGTTCACACACATATAGTTCGTTCATTCAATTCTGTCAGACGAGAACAAATAGGCCCGTTTCTTTCGGTGTACTAGTGTACTAAAGGAACTAAAAGACCGAACTAGTACATTTGAGCGAATGTAATAGTCAGGAGCGATCCGCTCAGTGAACGAGCGCGCACAAGCCTATATTACTCTCAGTTGTTTACCCCATGAATTCAGAAAAAATCTCGTTAGCGAGTTTTCGCTAAGGATATCGGCATCTAGCGGCAGTTTCATGAACTAATTTTGATATATACACAATTATATTAAACTTCCGTAGGCGACACGTGGTGTGCGAGCTAATTCAATGCCTTTATGACATATAACGACATCTATTACGTTTTTCAAACATCTCAAATCTCAACAATTTTATTAACCAGAAGTTCCGGTCCGGGTACCGGAAGCGGATGCAAACAAGATGACGGGCAAAATCGGGACGGAAAAAAATGTTTTCACCTATCTCATCTAGTGGGGTATCGTTGTTTAGAGCTCATTGTGTAGTAAAATACTGTAATTTTTGTTTTAAATAATATTAGAAAACAAAGGAATGAGAAGCCACTAAAGTCAGCTTTTTTACAAAATGTTGTTACGAAGAAGTTTTTAACTGCCCAATGACGTATGAACTGAATTTGGTGATAATGATTATTATTAGGTATAATTTACCAACAAATACTAATATGTTGATAAATCAGATTCATTTTTGAATATTCCTTATTTTTCCTATTAAAACCAACTTATTTATTATTATTTATTTATTAAGAAATAATAATACAACAGAAACAAGTACATAGACCCATAGACCCACAAAACCGTTTGCACAGTTTGACTGTGGGATCGATCAGTCTCATCTCTCTTCTAACAGTAAATTATTTTATGAGTTTAACAAGGCAACTTTATATTATGATTCTACATCTAGGTACAATAGTTTATTTTACGAGTTTAATAAGGTAACTATGTAGCTTTTTACTAAGTTTAGCTTTATTGCCTGATGTCAGAGGGCAGGCTGTTGAGTATGTAGGAAGAATTAATTTTGTTGTTGGTTCGGACCCCTAAAGGTTTGCTTCCGGTACTTAGACCGACTTCTGGTTATGAAAATTGAGTTTAGCGACCCCCGAAGACCATGCGAAGTCCCCGCACTCGACCAGAATCGAGTTATATTTACGGATATTTTAGTTGTTTTCCGCCATCTTGAATTTTGAGCAAAGGAGCTTAAAATTCGGATTGGCAACATTGATTATTCATCAGGCTTTTATACTTCGGAAAAGTCATGTTGCCAAAATGACTCACAAAATGCCGTTGAAATCGAAAAGGAAAGCGATTTTTAGAAATAACTACCGGTCCTACACTATTCATCCATTGTCAAGCATGTTCATTATCAAAAAATTTCATTGAAAAAATGGAAGTTCTCATTAAACTTACCATTGCTACCTGCATTGCTTGAGTCCGCCATTTCTTCCATAGATTTCTCGACTTTTGCCATTTCATTTTCTACTAATGACTCCATTTTTGTCATTTCTGATTTTACGACAGCATCAGCTTTTTCCAATACTTTCTCTATAAACATGTCAACCTTATCCAGTTGTGATTCAACAAGAGAATCTATTTTTTCCATTTCTTGTTCTACTAATGCATTAACCTTTTTTAGTTCAGAATCCACTAAAGATTCTGATTTTTCAAGTGTCGATTCTACATCTACTAATGACTCCATTTTTGTCATTTCCGAATTTATGACAGTATCAGCTTTTTCCAATTCTTTTTCTATTAACATGTCGACCTTATCCAGTTGTGATTCAACAAGAGAATCTATTTTTTTCATTTCTTGTTCTACTAATGCATTAACCTTTTTTAGTTCAGTATCCACTAAAGATTCTGATTTTTCAAGTGTAGATTCTACATCTACTAATGACTCCATTTTTGTCATTTCCGAATTTATGACAGTATCAGCTTTTTCCAATTCTTTTTCTATTAACATGTCGACCTTATCCAGTTGTGATTCAACAAGAGAATCTATTTTTTTCATTTCTTGTTCTACTAATGCATTAACCTTTTTTAGTTCAGAATCCACTAAAGATTCTGATTTTTCAAGTGTAGATTCTACACATGATTCTAGCATTCCTAATTCTAGTTTAATCAGTGCGTCATTTTCTGCAATGGCAACATCTCTTTTTTCTTCCGTTTCTGCTTCTACATTTCTTATAACAGATTCCACTAACTCTTCGGTTTTACTTAATTCCGATTCTAGAAAATCGTCAAGCTTACTTAATTCGGAGGTAATTTGCGATTCCATATCAAGAAGAGCGGAGTCTACACAACTGTCTATTTTTGATGTATCTGCATTTGTCAGTGCAGATTGTATTATTGGGCCTATCGTTCCTATCTCTGATTCTACAAATGCATCTAATTCTTTTAATTTAGCGTCTATTTCTGCACTTTTTTGCGCCATAGAATCAGCTATTATAGCTCCCAATATAACTTTTTTCGGAATTTGATTATTGTTCGTTTCATCGCAATCTTGGGATTTTAGTACAGAAGTTTGATCTTCTTCTACAGCTTCGGGTAAAATAGGATTCGAGACGGAGGCTGGGAATTCTGGATCAGAACAGAAGTAAAAATAATTATATCAGTTATATAGTCCAGCAGCCATAATAATATCAATACGTGCCCAGTAAACATGTGGCTTTTTGTTTTTGCCTGGTCTCTTATCTTGGAATATCTTGATGATGCGACATGCCACCAATGCTAATAATATGCAATTCAAGTGTAAACGATGTTAATTCTATTTCATATTAACGAATTGCCGACAGATTATTATTACTTTTCGACTTGTAATGTGTTATTACCAATAAATAATGTCTATGTCTGTCTATATCTATGTCTATGTCTAGAGCAACACAAAAGCAAAGTACAGCATAACAGGCAAAAGTTGAACGGCATTTTGTGAGTCAAATCCTTTTCCGAAGTAAAATCCGGTTGAAAAATTCCGATTCTGAAAGTCGCCTGGCCAAATTTTGGCTCCTTTGTTTAAAATTTAAGATGGCGGCCAAAGTGGGGAAAAACCTAAAGAAATCCATATTGTAACTCGAACCTGGTCGTGGGAGGTATTCTAGAATGGGCTTTGGGTGTCGCTGAACTCGATTTTGTTAACCAGCGGGGCTAGCACAACTGCCGCTGCGACGCGACGCGAGTAGAGAAAAATCTACGCTCCTCTTTCTATTCCGCACAGTTTGAGCGAGACAGGAATCGCCGAGTCGCGCGAGATACGGCTTGGCATCAAGTTGTGCTAGCCTACTAGAAGTCGGTCTGGACACCAGAAGTGAATGCAAACAAGATGGCGGTCAAAATCGGGCCTAAACTTCAAAAACTGTATCATAACTCGAATCGGGTCGAGTGCTCCTGGAATGGGTTGTGTGGCTCGCCGAACTCAATTTTGATAACCAAAAGTCGGTCCAAATGGTTTATTGGGCTCTCAAACAAAGTGTTTTTTTTTCACTTATCTCATCGAGTGATTCGATCGTTGTTTACTACTCTTGAATAGTAAAATACTGTAATGTTTGATTAAAGAAATATTCTTATTAAAACCAAATTAATTTTGGGGTTGGTTCAGAATCCCATCAGGTTTGCGTTCACTTTGGGTAGTACCCGGACCGATCTCTGGTTATCAAGATTGAGTGTAGCAACCCCCGAAACCCATACCAAGATACCGCACTCGACCAGAGGCGCTGCCGCGAACAGCAAATGAAGTTTTCCCTCTCTGTCGCACTTGCAAGTTTGCATATAAGTGAGACAGAGAGGGAAAACTTCGTTCGCGGTAGCCCCTCAGATTCGGCTCACAAAATGCCGTTGACATCGAAAGGGAGAGCGATTTGAAGAAATAATCACCGGTCTATGAGTTATCATCCCTATTAACTCTCCATAAGGTGTCTTCGGGTAATTTCGAATGTCGGGTAATTCCGAAAATAACAAATTCCAGTCTAACTAAGCTATTTTATTGCATCTCATCATCATCACCATCAAAAAGAAATGTTACATTTTTTGTTGATGTTTGGGTAGTACAACAAAATCACTTAGTTAGACAGAAATCTGTTATTTTCGGAATTACTCGACATTCGGATTTAGCCGAAGACACCAAACTTTGTGCAAGTTTTTCTTCGCTTGTATTTGCACTACAGCTATGATTTTTGGCCAGTATGAGAAAAATTTAATTTTATTAATTTTTTTTCTTCAGTTTCTTCGTATATCGAATATTTACAAGCAAAAAAAATTATATTCGGGAGTGGCAAAACCGACGAATAAAACTTGCACAGAGTTTGTAAGGAGAAGGCCTTGCACTACCCTGCCCTTAATAACACGTAATTGTGCCTTGTAAAAGTGCCTTTGCGGCCTACTTGCAGAATAAAGTTCATTTATTTATTGTAATCTTTTGAAGTATTGGCGTAGGGTAAGGTGAAGCGTTGTACAGACTACTCGAATAACACTGCAGTGATGTGCGTGCCACATCAGCCCTTTCTGGTATATTAGTATCATACTTAATGTATTTACATGTAAACGGTAGACCTGCATGGAAACACGTCCTCGCATATCTCTGGTGTATGCTTACCAGTGGCGGCGTAAGGGGGGATGAGTGGGGCGGTCCGCCATTGGCAGGAAGGGTCAAGGGGTGACAAACGACTCAAAAAATCTATGGGAAGCAGAGTGAAAGAGGCTCGAATCAGCCGATCGTTGCACTCGTACGTCTTGCTTGTGAAAGAGGGAGGCAGGTGAGTAACTGATGGTACGCTTCGGGCCTTCGGCCCTGAGGGTTGTATGTCAGACATTCAGAGATAGGAGTCTAGAGAGCGCGCTTCGGGCATTAGGACCTACGGGTCCTTTTTTTTCCGACCGAGGAAAATCCGTTATGGATACCTCCGCACCGTGGGGGCGGTGCGGTGGTTATGTCGGACTTGCACCGACTAAAAACCCCCGCTTGTCCTCCTCAACCCATTTCGGGCGGCTCTGGGATCTCCTACGGAACGCACCAGTGCCGCCCTAGAGTCCACTTATGTGGGCCCCGCTATGTTTCTACGACGATCGTAGCCCCCAACTACGACCGTCTACGACCCCGAGGACCCCCTTTTAGTCGCCTTCTACGACAGGCAGAGGATACCGTAGCCATATTCTATACCCGGGCTACAGGGCACAGGACCTACGGGTCCTACGCATAGTGCGCTTTTTCCCTCATTTGTCCTTGCCGCTCACATCGTTAGACACTCGGGAATTAGTAGGATCTGCCTGGGCTATATATGTTAGTGTTCTATTCTAAGTATGGGGGCGGGGGTGTTCAGAACCACCTCAGGCAGTGTTGCCAGGGCCCTTGGGACGTAAATTACATTTCGTTTCTTGAAAAGTTACATATTTGATGCAAAAGTTACACTTTTTCTATTTCTCATAATTACTGATCACAACTGCCGATTTTAATAAATTAGTAGTCACATGCAGCTAGAATTCGGCGAGCTCGGCGACAGGATTACGCCGGGCTGATGGGGGATATCTCAAATGTCATACCTACTCGTACAACAGACGAACAGACAGAGTCGTATCATGTGGTTTCTTTTGTCACCTTTCCTGTATGGAAGCTTATAAATTGTCCCGCTTGGTCCCGGTTAGATACAAAAGACCTTTCTTTTAAATAGAGTTTCATTGTTCTTAAAAGTTACGAAAATTTCCCTTACAACAGAAGCTACTTACATGTTACTCGAGCTGGTCAAAAGTTACGAAAAATGTAAGAAATGTAACCATCTGGCAACACTGCCCTTAGGACAATGTACCCTACGCCGCCACTTATGCTTACACTGAAGGGATATCGCTCACAGTTGGACAGTGACACAGTGATGTACCTATGCCCTGGGATAACACCGCTTACCGTTGCATGGGGCATAACCGACTATGGTGCTGGACCCTGTTACCGGGTTAGTTAGGCGGAACTCAGTCACTCCCGACTCAGGCAGCTGTATCATGACTCCTGGATCGCCGTCGCACTCGCTTTCACCCGTTGGAAATGCCTGAGAAGCAAGATTACAGAATTAAGGCAAGGCCTGTTCTTCATTCTTCCAGTGTGAAGAAATAATGTATAATTACACTGCACAAAAATGCTGAAAAAGAAATAACCGAACAAAATATTGAAAAATGCCTTGGTAACTATGTCAAAAAGTCGTTTGTTTATATACATAGTCGCCCTACAATTTCTGAGGGGCTTCTACGAACTTCGAAATCGAAACTTCGTATCGTGCTGTCTCTTTCACCCATATAGTGTATAACACGATAGTGAAAGGGACGGCACGATACGAATTTCAGAGTAGGCCCTCTGTTTTATTGAAACATGAGAATTCTATTGGTAACGTTCAATTTGCATTTGGCCAATAGACAAAAAACGAAGTTTTTGCGGAACTTTATAGTTCCATACCTTTATGATTTTAATTAATTTGTCTATCTTTATAGTAAAAATAAACTTCAATGCTGCAGATCTCGTAATTATCATCGACAATGATACGTTTTTTTACAAAAACGATTGCTTTTTTATTGTTCTAAAGAAATAACCGCATAGATTTTTCATAAGTAAGTCAGTGTTCCAACAATCAATAAAAATGTACTTAATATTTACGAAATTACGGGCAGAGCTTCCGTATGTGGTGTAGGTACTCAAACACCTGCATGAAGGTATCAAATTACTAATTACTCGTATTACGCCATTTACCTATTTAACGCACTAGACATGGGCAAAATGTGTCACTTTAAAGAAAAGAGTGAAACATATCTTTCAGGCCCGGGATATATATCACTCTTCTAAATCTTTATATCCGTATGCATCCGTCGATCAGTAGCTCCGTAGCTCTCTAGCTCTCGCCACGCAACGCGACTCGCTCGGCCGCTCACCGCTCAATTTTACATCGTGAATTACGGATCGAGATTGATTCGAATGAATCTATCTATCAAGTAGATCAGTAATTCACTAAGAGCTATAGATTGATTTGTAGTGTATCTACGCTGGTAGATTTTTTTATTTTAGTAGGTATTTAACTGTACGAAGCATTAAGATTAGTAATTAGTTCAATACAATAAATAAGTATTGATTTATAATTTTTTTTTAAATATGAGTAAGTACCTACCTGGTGCGATGTGATGTCGCTATTGCAAAGCAAACGATACCGGGAGCGAGGGAGTTGTACGGATATACAGATATACTGATATACTCGGATTTTGAAGGATATGAAGAGTGATTCGTGCGGGCGGAGCGATATATATCTTTTTTATATATCACTCCGGAGTTACCCATGTCTATAACGCACCATTTAACTAATTCGATTGTATCACATTACACATTATCTATTGTAACATGATTTACCTATTTTACGATGTAACCTGAGAAGTATATTACTTCCACAAGAATGCACACGAACAAAGAAACTCTCTAGTATATAAACCATGTATTTTCTAACAATAAATTAATTAATATTTAACCGCAGTTGTGTGTCGTTATTAGTCCTGCGGGGTAATCACGTAACTTATGTACTACCGTTAGGTAGATTTTAATGTCAAATTTTAATTGTCAGCTCATACATTTATACTTCAAAATTGGCAGTAAAATCTATCTACCGTTAGTACATAAAGTTACGTGATTCGCCTGCTGCTCCACCCTCCGGGGCTCACCTTTACACGTAGAGAGAGGGATGGTTAATTGCAAACTCACGCGGGTTAGAGGGGGTCATTTGCACTGGAATGGCCTTGCCTTAATAGTACTTACTTAGGTACAGAAGGTTTTCTGTCTAACAAAGCCGATGTTTGACAGCTAATGCTCTGCGCATAACACGTACTCTTTCGTTCCTAGCGCGTTAGGGTATCTGGGCTAGGGTTGCCAACTGTTTTGAGTGAGATATAGTATACAGTAGGCGCTCGATAATCCGGCGCTCGCCACTCCGGCACGCTCGGTAGTCCGGCACTTTGAGACTCAGGTAGCCCGCTCTATAATCCGGCATTTTACACAGCTGAACGCCGGACGACTGAGCGGTTGGGTTGAATTGTTCGAGTAGTTTCTCTCGTTCGGCAGTCCGGGCCTAACCTTAAAAGTGAAGCCAACCATAACAAAATAGTCTTTTACTGTGGATCTATTTTACTTCCTAAACAAATTCGATAATCCGGCAGTTTCGACAATCCGGCATAAAGGAAAAAAATCGGGCGCCGGATTATCGAGCGCCTACTGTATTACGAATTTTCTTCCAAAAAAAGTGCACCAAAATAAAATATAGCAAGGTACAGAATAAGGTTCAAAATACCTGCAAAGTTTGCTCAATTATGCTCATTATCATTTTAACAATGCTTCTATTTGCTTACCCATTCTTAGATCTTCAAAATTACCTTATCCTAATTTCTTCGTCTTCATTCACTGCAACAAACTCCAACTGCCATCGGGCTAATGTATGGGAAATACCACAAAAGGGCCCTACCATTTTTTTTACAATTATTAATTATGTAATGAACTAAATCGTTTCGCTTGAGCATTTGAGCAATATTGTTATTTAATTTGAGAAAATATAACAAAACGAAATTCATCGTAAATATTGTAATTTTGCGTACTATATATTTTTTCACTCGTAACTACAGTTAAATCAGAACTTCAGTCTTTGAACTTTGAACTTCAGTCTTCTTGTTTCTTTTGTAACATTTGT
The DNA here is from genome assembly GCA_963556455.1 of Epiblema foenella. Taxonomy (NCBI): domain Eukaryota; kingdom Metazoa; phylum Arthropoda; class Insecta; order Lepidoptera; family Tortricidae; genus Epiblema; species Epiblema foenella. The sequence goes on along the minus strand of OY747120.1, from coordinate 8,511,928 downwards.
CACGGAATTGGTTTAGTTTTGCGTTATTTAATGTTTTTATTCAAAAAGTTCTTCTTAGTTGGTAAATTATACACACTGTTTTCTCCAAATACTAAATTTATTATTATTAGTATGTTCTAAGATACTGGAATAAGTTGTGGTTACCTTTAATTGGATAAGCATCAACTTAAAATATTACCTAAGTTATCCACGCATGTATGGTGTATTATCTGTTGGTGATCCTTAATAAATAAATAAATAAATTCACTACATTAGGTAAAAATATAGTACAATACTATATTATATAGTACAGTTAGCAACCCTAATCTGGACACCTCGGAGGTGTGCCAGAGCCGAGTTCAGCCGAAGCGGCGCGAGGAATAGGCCTGGTAAGATATACTGTGAGATATATTTTATTATAGATATATTTATTAATTATAATATATTAAAATATAATTTCATAGCATAAGGCACATTGCTGTGCACACACGCACCAACTGCCGCATCTATGTTTCTCAGGTTCTATTCAATTCGTAGCTCTTAAACATTTACCCCTTATTCATAAAACTTAACAAACCTCTGCTAACTAAAATGTCTGTTGTCACTGTCTCACAAGCACGTGTGTCAAAGTGACAGATAAGGACAAACGAACTTCTTCTCCATCAAGTTAAGCTGGGTAGTTTAGTTAAGATGTGTTATTAGTTAAGTTTATCTTTGTATAGCACGACCCAAGTAATAAGGCGTGTGGATTAAGCAATAATAGTCTCTCAGTCAAGTACTTAAGAGCTTTGAAGCGCGCCATATTAATTATATTAATTGTGTTCTCCTGTATCTCTCTTAGGGTGCCCTGAAAACCAGCGCCTTAGCATGTATTGCTATTGGAATATGCTGAGTGGTATCCTTTTTGGTGTTTAATTTAGTGTTTATTTCATCTTATTTCATTTTTGTGTATTGTGTAATGATTTAACACCAAATAAATATTTCTTTCTTTCTTTCTTTCTTTCTTTCTTTCTTTCTTTCTTTCTTTCTTTCTTTCTTTCTTTCTTTCTTTTAGCGGCTAGTTAACTAATATAGGTTTGATAGACGTTTATGAATACGGGGGCTAGTGTACGCATGCACTTGCTAATGTATACGATCGCGCTGCATTAGTCGCCTAAACACCCACCCACCCACTACCTTTTCACTTATTGTACTCTTACCTGCAACAAGTATGTCTATCTTTATAGTCCCATACCTTGCATGCATGCATGCGTGCTTCCTTGTTTGCTTGCATGCATGCATGCGTGATTAAAAAACGAATAGTTGTCAAACCTATTCGTTACATCGGAGTAGTGACATTGCGGGCAAATCAATAATTGGGAATGATGGATTTGTCAAACAAATACCCGACGACGACGCCCGCTTTAGTCTAGTTGGTAGTGACCCTGCCTTCGAAGCTGGAGGTCCCGGGTTCAAATCCCGGTCAGGGCATTTATTTGTGTGATCAACACGAATATCTGTTCCTGAGTCTTGGATGTTTTCTATGTATTTAAGTATATATTTATCTATATACGTGTATATATCGTCGCCTAGTACCCATAGTACAAGCTTTGCATTTAGTCGCCTAAACAATGTAGTTCTACCCACTACCTTTTCACTTATTGTACTCTTACCTACAACAAGTAACTGTGTATAATAATTAACACCGTCTGCGCGTTAGTTTTTAGTTTTTTAGTTTTTAGCATTTACTACAGGAAATGTTATATATATATATATATTTATGTCTCACGTAAGTGAATTTGTAATTCTTTATGAGAAGAATAAAGGTCTTAAATCAGATATATATAGACAACTAGCGGCCGCCCGCGACTTCGTCCGTGTAGATTTTAGATGGTAACAAAGATATAAATGAGGTTTGTTTCTGTCAGTTGTCTGATGCTATTAATCTTTTGTGAAAATTACTCGTAGGAAAAAATTAATGTCCGCCATCTTGGATTTGAAAATGGATATAATTTTCGGAATCGGCACCCCGAGGAACCACAAAGATGACTCCATATCGATTTTTAAGAAAAATAAATGTCCGCCATCTTGGATTTGAAAACGCATATCATTTTCGTAATCGGCACCCCGAGGAACCTCGACGATGACACCCATATCGATTTTTAAGAAAAATAAATGTCCGCCATCTTGGATTTGAAAATGCATATAATTTTCGGAATCGGCACCCCGAGCAACCACAAAGATGACCCCATATCGATTTTTAAGAAAAATAAATGTCCGCCATCTTGGCTTTGAAAATGCATATCATTTTCGTAATCGGCACCCCGAGAAACCTCGCCGATGACATCCATATCGACTTTTAAGAAAAATAAAAGGGGCACTTTTATTTCTGGGATATGAAAATGGATGTCATTTTCGTAATCGGCACCCCGAGGAACCTCGAAGATTACACCTATATCGATTTTTACGAAAAGTAAAGATTTGCTCCCCGCACAAACTTGGAACCCCTTTTCATCCCATTAGGGGAACAATTTAGAAAAACGCTGGAACACGTTTTGTTGTAATAAATACAAGAAATTGCTATGTCATAATCTAAAACTTTTATAAAGTCATCGTATCATTTAATCACTTTATTGGTATTATCCATACTTTTGTCATAATGTGAAATCAAAACATTTTAAAACTTATAAGGCCTCTTAAGTGAAATGTAATCACTACATAGTATAAAACAAAGTCGCTTTCTTTGTCCCTATGTCCCCATATCCCTATGTATGCTTAAATCTTTAAAACTACGCAACGGATTTTGATGCGGTTTTTTTAATAGAGTGACTCAAGGGGAAGGTTTATATGTATAATACATGCATCAGCATTGCACCCGTGCGAAGCCGGGGCGGGTCGCTAGTTGACTACAAAATTGTAGAATATTTATTAATTATTACTAATTCGGAGATTTTGTGGATTTGATAATTCGCATGATAATTAATTCTATTTCGTAATTAACTGAAAGCATGATTATGAATTCTATGTGATAAAGATTAGCCTAGACTAGTAATGTACCTACCTATTAATTTAATGTTTAATGTTGTATGCCCTAAATGACGTCATGGACTGAGTCACTAAATTTAAACACCTTTATTATAATATATGTACATGACTTTACAATTAAATAAATAAATAAGTATGTAGATAAAATAGTACATGCAACTGTACATAAATAGGCATTATATAGCAGTTGCATAAACTACTATTTAAACACTTACCTACATACCTGCATAGTTGTATTACAAATCTACTTGAAGATAACAGTTAAACAATAAATGGTGGTAATAGGCATGATGACAAAAAAAAACATGCCATTCGAACCAGTTTTTAGACACGATCAAATGTTTGTATGGGACCAACACAAAAGACGAAAATGAGAAGCAAAGAACAGCATAGTTACCGAGCACTGACTCTCCATACAGAGGGCCTACTCCATACTTCGAAATCCTCGTGCCGTCCCTTTCACTCTCGTGTTATACACTATATGAGCGAAAGGGACGGCACGATACGAAGTTCGGATTTTGAAGTTCGTGCGGTCGAAGCAGTGCCGAATTAAGCCAGCGCGGGGCCTGTAGCAGATTTTGCTTGGCTTAATCAAGGGGCGCTTGGATTGCTTTAGGTTATCAAGTTGGATTTAATTTAGGCAAATTTAGCAATTTAATTCGATTCATATATCGACTTCTCTTAGTAAATTTGACGACCGCTTTAGCCTAGTTGGTAGTAACACTGCCTACGAAGCTTGAGGTCCCGGGTTCGTATCCCGGTCAGGGCATATATTTGTGTGAGTGACATGAATATTTGTTCCTGAGTCTTGGATGTTTTCTATGTATTTAAGTATCTATTTATATATATAATTAGGTATATCGTCGCCCAGTACCCATAGTACAAGCTTTGCTTAGTTTGGGACTTGGTCGATTTGTGTAAGATTGTCCACAAATATTTATTTAATTATTGATTCTTCAATTCTAATTGGGTTTTTTTCACTCAATATTCTTAAAATAATATCCTGTTTTGGATTGGAGGATGGTCCATTTTATATTCCTTCCGCAGGGGACGTAGAATAAAATTACACAATTGCTCAGTTCTTACTAAACACTTGAATATGAATATAGGTAGGTAAAAAATATTGAAGACTTACATCAATCAATAATCCTTGAAGCAAAATCACACACACAAAACTACGGAGTACCATTTCGTTTTATTTCAACACACCTAACGATTATGAACGAACAATTAACGTTTATAGTAATATATACTAACAATTTGTTATCTGGTTACCTTACTAACTAAGTTTCTTTGTTTTACATAAAATACGTCATTAATTGATATGAAAGGATATGAAGCCACCTGCATTTTTAAGACTTATTGTCAGAGACATACTCGGTTTTTAGGGTTCAAATAAAAAAAAATAACAAAAAAATTTGAACTGTTTATTGTAACTAAGTTATTTAATTCAATTCATAATCGGTATAAAGCATGAGAATATATGACTAAAAATTAAAACTAAACTAAACTAAAACTAAAATATATTATTTTTTGTATTTTTTGAAGGGTGACTGTTTTGTACGTTAACTGTTTATTACATATATATTACATTACAATTCATGTTCTTAACTACTAATCTTAACATTAAAGATTATTTGAGTTAAGGAGCCGCTTAATAAATAGTGACACAACATATTAAATTAAGTAGGCACATTTAGGTTTAGGTTTGGTTCGGTGTTCCTTTCCGTACATCAAAAAAAACGGAAAAAATTTTTTTGGAGGTTGACTGTTTTGTACGTTAAGATTTCTTTTTTGTGCAATAAAGAATAAATAAATAAATAACAATTATAGGATCACTTTTTGGTGCGTGTCTTTTTGTCTGTCAAGACCCTCTATCTCGGGAACGAGTGGAGGTATCGAATTGATATTAAAACCAGATACTCAGGTATACAGCCCTTGAAGCTGTGAAAAAATCACACTTCTAAGTTAATGTTAAAAGATACGGCCGTTTATGCCGCAAAAAAAGTATAGTTCGACACTCTCAAGGGAATCAAAATTTATAGGGTACATTCTGTTGACCTAGAATTATGAAATTTTTAAGTAAATCGTCTTATACTACAAATACAGGGAAATCTGAAAACTATGCATTTGTAAGCCGTCGTCTCCCTGCGAAAAAAATAAAAGAAATAGCATTTTTTGTCATGTGCCCGGGGATCCTAGGGACCGGTATACAACGGGTTAAATCATTAAAAATATATTCATTATTTAAAGTACGGAATCAATACCTATATTTGTACCTCGGTGGGCGAATCCGACTCGCGCTTTTTTTATGTATAAAGTATTGTTCATAGAAAAATGTATGATGCGTTAATTTTCAGGGTTCCGTACCCGAAGGATCCTCAAACTCAACTCAAAACTCAAAATATTCTTTATTCAAATAGGCCTAGCAACAAGCACTTTTGAATCGTCAGTTATATATTACATAAATTGAATCTAATTATTCAGAGCAATTTATTGATGCCTATGAAATTTAAAAAAAGACATGAATCACTATAATGTATGTCAAAAGAGAGTATGATAAATTCACAAAAAGATCGTCAATATGTAAAATAAAAACATAAAAAATTGTATAATCTAGACAGTTTCTAGAATAAAATCTGAATGTCAAGAGGAAAATTCAACGTCAACAAATCCAAACGGAACCCTATTGTTGTCACTCACGCGTCCCTCCGTCCTTCCGTACGTCTGTCACACAGGTTTTACAGCCAAACGGTTGGAGGTCTCAAAATCTTGTTGACCCAAAGCGATACAAACAGTCAAAATTTATTTTTATTTGTTTTTAAGGGGACTCTCATGCAGCTAAAGGATGGTGCAAAAAATTTTTTTGACCTTACCCATCAAGTGGGGTATCGTTGTTTAGAGTTTATTGAGTAAATAAATACCATATTCTTTGTTTTAAAAAATATTGTAAAACAAAGGAATGAGACGCCACCAAAGTCAGTTTTTTTTAATTTTGTATCGATTTTTTTTTTCGCTTCCTGGTACATTTGAAATTTGGTGGTGTGAATGTTGATTAATATCATAGTTAGATTAGTTGTTGATATCTTATATATAAGTATATCAAATACTAATGTTCATAAATCAGATTTTTTACATTGAAATTTCCTTATTTTTCCTATCAAAACCAACTTAATTTTGCGGTTGGTTAAGAACCCTAAATGTGCGGAGTCCGACTCGCACTTAGCCGGTTTTTCTTGTATAGAACTTGTATCGCATTAGACTTTATAAATTTAAAAATAAGTTACGTGTTATTTATACTGTGCATTTCAATTAATTGTTGAAAGGACCTCTACGTGTTGGCTTTGTGGTACTCGTTTGGTACTTCGGCTACGTAAATGATCCGGGATTGTCCCGTGAGCGGGAAAGACATGCAGATAATAATAATAATTTATTTATGCACATATATGTTTACAGTGTATCAGGAAAACAAATACTTAACTAACACTTATGTACAGTTAGGCACAGAAATACAATATGGGTAACAGATTTGTTATATATGTAGATTTGCTTCGTAATTAATTAATACGACAAATTATTTGCAAGTGACATCTTTATTTTTTCAACGTAAAAAAACAAAAAACAATAGAAATATATGACCACGCGCCATCTTGTGGAATTTCATTGTAACTAATTTTTTACACTGGCAACAATTATAATGATAGGTTGTCACTTGTCAGTGTCACAGTTGCGGTTTATTTCAATACTATGCGTTGAAAATTAAATGATAATTGATAAATGATGCGAAAACCATTCGCAGTCAAGAGCGGAACCTTATTAATAATGTACAGTAGAATCCGCTTTAACGACTTCGCTTATAACATTTGACCGCTTTAACGACTTCGAAATCACCACATTAGATTTCATACCAAACATTTTCAAAGTAAATCAGTCCGTTTTGTGCGACGTTCTGTTAGTGCGACGTAATATCACCGGTCCCTTGACTGTCGCATTATCCGGATTCCACTGTATTTTATAAACTGCTGAATAAAACGCACGTGATACGAAACTATTTCGCTACAAAACATTTAAAAATTGACATCAGAGCTGACAGGTAAACAAATTCAAAATTACGTCAAAATGTAATTTAGTCTGTTGCTATATAAATGGGAATAATAGACTTCTCTTGACAAGGATCATGTATTTGTTATCAGACTTTAAGAGCGCTTTAATAAAATGTAACAGGTCCACTAGCGCCACTCGTAAATAATTGTTATTGTTTAAATATAACGATAGATATCTAAAAAAGGGGGCCGCTACGTACTGTATTTTGTATTTAAGTACGTTTTGAATCCATCAAACTAGTTATTACGTTGCTGGATTCGTCAATCTATGCGTCCAAAGTTAAAACGGCCGTTTTAATTTTGAGCATAGAGAGACCAATCTAGCAACGTAAACATTAGTTTGATGGATTCAAAAAATACTTAAATACAAACTACAGTACGTAGCGGCCCCCTTTTTTAGTTATATATCGTTAAATTTAAATAATTACAGTTATTTACGAGTGGCGCTAGTGGACCTGTTACATTTTATTAAAACGCTTTTAACATGAAAATGGCACAGTTTAAATTAAATTACATAGTATGATATGAATGCTAAAACCTTTGTACAAAATACACCAACACCAATAAAAAAAATCAAAACCGACTGCGTAATAAACAGGAAAGAGCAAGTCCAGATACCCTAGTAACTATTATTATGACATTGAAATGAAGCCGTTTTGGGAGCCGGGATTGTAAAACCGGTTTTATTTAACCTCCTGAGGCCTGACCTTCAAAAATTGACAAAATAATCTCGACCTTAATAAATTTAGATATAGTTCAAAATCAATCGTATTTTATGTAGTACCCGTATGATACGAGGCCTCACGAGGTGTCAATTTCTATACAGGTATTAAATTACCTGTATAGAAATTGACAAACTATTTCGATTTAGATTTCATTTATTACACAATACAAGACTTCATTATAAATTACATTTAAGACAATTTAAAAGAATCCCTATTGTGGTCGTCAATACATTGAATAGAATATTAACACATAATAAAACAATTAAAACAAAAGAAAAACAACCATAAATTAAATAAAAATAACATTTCAAGTTTCACCCAAGAGGATCGTCATACTATTACTAATGTCAATACCTACATAACAATATAATAATGGTTAAAATACGAAATTACCTACCTATATATCAAAATACTTACAATGTCAAAAAACTCAAAAATACTTAATTAATATCAAATAGAATGTCACAATAAAGCATTACGAAGTTAATTTACAAAATTCATTTACAGAATATAATGGATTATCCAATAGAAAGTTTCTCAGCTGACGTTTAAATGTCGAATCACATGTTTCTGTCCTTATTTCGACAGGCAAACGTTGGTAGTACGTCGGACCTATGACACGCGGGTTTTGCTGGGTTATTACAGCTAATAAAAGAATTATTATTATTATTATTATTATAGCCTCTTTTATTCCTTATTAGGTAAAACTAATTACAATTTTATCAGATAACATTCAATAGTCTCAATATTTTAAGCAATCTCAAAACCGCTCTAAGTGTGATTCGCTTCCCAACCTTCTTACTAATCTTCGATCCCACTACGTCATCAATATCAGCATCGTCTAAAACATCTTTTACTTTATCTACAGCTTCATATACTACTGATTTCACTGATATTCTATCACCATCGTTAATATCATCGATAACTTTTTCTATTACATCACCGACTTCTTCCACTAGTTCAGGTACGATGTCGTTTATAATGGGAGTTAGAACGAGTGTCGCCACTGGGGGTAAGTCGCTAACAATGTCGCTTACAGATTTTTTAGCGTCGTCTACGATGTTGGTCACAGAGAGACCTGTGAAAAAATAGTTTGAAAATGAAAATGAAAAAAGTTTATTTCGGTTATTTAAGATTTTAACAACAATAGAAAAGGTTGGAGGCTTCTATTAAGCAAGTAATTTTGCTTGTCAGGAGACACCGCTCTTCCAAACAGTAAGAAGTGGTCAATCAACCGTAATAAACATTTTGACGCTTAAGCAGTTACAGATTTATTTAAAACTAGCTTTTGCCCGCGACTTCGTTCGCGTGAACGTCTACTGACTATTCCTTCCCCTTGGTAAATATATTCTGCAGGTTAGGTTATAAACTACTTAACTTTGACTGACTCGCTCAAAATGTACTGAAACGTTTTTACGTCTCAAAGTTACAACCTTACAAAGTTTCTTATTCATATAAATATTATATTAGCAAGTGAAATGGGCCCCCTTGTTCATGAAAGGAGGCATGTGTCTTGAAGTAGGATGTAATAGGCGGATAATGTAACAAAATGGGTAATATGATTTTTCAATAGGTACTGGTCAATGGTACTGGCCAGGAAATTCAGACGTTAAATACACATTTCATTTCAGCCACGAGAACGCCGTCGACTCGATCCCATATAGTATATATACGTACAAATAATTTATATGATTTCTTATACTACGTTACGAAACACAATGTGTGCTATGTTGCGTATGTATGCACATTCGTTCGCTTGTTCTATGAAGTTTCCCAATTCCCTACTTTCCGAGCCCTAGTACTGACATGCTCGATGTAGCGACTACAGGGGAAAACATATTATGATTGAATGGAACAAAAACTTCTATGTTTCTCGAATTGCAACGTGTTGGGGATCCATACTCAGAGTGACATCTACCAAAAAGACTCGCGCTTCCTTAACTTCAACTTGTAATTTAAAACAGTAGCAATATTTTTAACTACCTACGCGCATATTATCGTTTTACAATTATGTAAAAACTAATCAGTCAAGTAATCCATGTTTTCATATTACCTACATTGAATAAATATTATGGATAAGCAGACCAAAAAGATTTGTAACGGTTTCTATGGGTCCTTAGGATAGACACAAAATTACCCTGCCGGCGGGGATGTCCACCGCACGATCGCGATATCGCAGACACATATAGTCCCTATTCATCCCGATACCTCTGCATACCGGGTAGAGTCAGTCCGACCCAGGTCGGGCGTGGCTGAGTTCCTAGCTGATATCTTCTCAGCTAGGATTGGTTTAGTGAAACAACGAAAAAACTCCCAGTAGTTTGATTCCACCCACACCTCAGATTTGGTCGAGGCCGCTCAACCAATCTCACTGGAGCGCATACTCTTAGAGTATTCCAGTTGCAGTGTTTAAACCCCCCGTATGGTCGCGTTGGAGGTTTCTCCTGGATTTTCCCCAGGCCACTTTCCAAACAAACGCGCTCTCACTATCGCTTTATTGGGCCCGGCCTGTAAAGCCAAGTCAGGTTCAAAAAAAAAGTGTTTTAAATTTTCAACCATCCATTTTTTTTCAATAAAAAGAATAGAGTGGAGTGGAATTCTATAATTTTTATGCAGGCATATATCAAAGCGCTGGTCAGTCAATGCTGACAACAATCGTCTACGTATTTAGGCTCAATGGGTCAGCAAGTTTTGATTTAAAACGCAAGCGCTTTAAAGGCTGTAAGCCAGTACCTAAATAACGCAAATCTAAAATATAATAGATTTGCGTTATTTAGGTACTGCTTACAATTATGCATGTAAATAATTAACAAAACTTCAGGTAAGTACTGAAATGCGATAAACATTCACATTCACATGAGTCGCTTTGGTTTTGAGATAATTAAGCTCTAAGAGTCACAAAGATCCGAAATCTTTCATAATAATAGCTCATCATAATCAATTGGTAGCGACATTTATCAGTTTATAACTACGATGGTAAAACTAAAAACTTTACATGAAAATACGTACTTTATCTTAGCAACTATAAGACTCAAATTATTGATTTCTGCAAGTAGTAAATAATCTACGTTAACTTCGATTCGACTTGAACGAATGGCATCTCTGTAATGGCACGTCTTTGACAGGCCAAACGTCAAATATCGTGAATTTACAACAGTCTACATTCGCCTCACGATACGTCCTTACTGTATCTTGACCCTACGATTCGTGGCAACTATGTACATATTTGGAGCTCAGACTTACACTGGATCATCTGAGTCGAATTTTCATAAGTCAGCGGGTATTGTAAATATTCTACATGATTCTGGATCTATGAAATTCAACTTCCACTCCCGAATTTATCTATTTGAGGGATGACTAAGGGATAAAAGTATCCTATATGTTAATCTAGGCTATAAACTCGTTGTGTACCAAGTTTCATCATAATCCGGTCAGCCGTTTTTGCGTGATCGAGTAACAAATATCCAAACATTTAAACATCCGAACTTTCACAGTTATAATATTAGTGGGAATAGTATTAATTTGCTGTATTTTGTAGGCCCTCAGATGACACCATTATCATACTCTACCACTCTAACAACGAAGATATATCAATTATAGGTTGAACTTCTCAAGGCACTGGTTTGATAATGTTGACAACTGACTAACATAATTAAATCTCTAATTTCAAACAGGCACTATGGGTTGAGAGATTTATGGTTATTTGTCGGTAGTCCCCTTTTTTACCCTCCATTTTTTCACATATTATCTGTTTATTGTACAATTTTTGAATAAGATTATTTTTATTTTGCTTCCAATTATATGCTTACCAATTTTCAAGCCTTTATGTCACGAATTGAAGGACTTCCCATACAAAGTTCAACCCCTCTTTTCACCCCCTTTCATCCCCAATTTGTATGATTTTTATAGCCTATAACCCGTCCGAAGATCAATTAAAAGTATTAGTGAAGGTTGTATTGAAATCTATTGGCTAGTTTTCGCGTGATGGTGAGACAAATAAACAGACAGACAAACAGACACAAATTTTAAAAACTGTTGAAATGTGTTCTGTTATCGATTCTAAGACCCCTCCATCGATTTTTTTGCTAATATCTTCTATGTACAGACTTTCGAACCTCTACAGCTTTATTATATGTATAGATAATTTTTAATCATGTATAATAATCTATAATTTGTGTGTGTGTGTGTGTGTGTGTGTGCGTGAGCGTGTGCGTGCGCGTGCGCGTGTGCGTGTGCGTGTGCGTGTGTTCAAGTGTTAGAATTACAGAAAATCATTTGTCGTAATAGTATCTTATAAAAATTACCACTAGTGGTTCTATGAGCAGTGATATATCTTCTCCTAAAAGCCATCGCAAATATTGAATAAACAAAAAAAAACAAATAATTATCGAATCTGCTCTCAAAATTTCACTAGAATAGGTTGAGAAATGCGACCAGAGGGGCTCCGAACTTCGTATCGTGCCGTCCCTCTCACTCATATAGTGAATAACACGAGAGTGAAAGTCCAGCACGATACGAAGTTCGGATTTCGAAATTCGGAGTACAGGCTCTGTAGATGAGAAAAAGCGAATATCCGGCGGACATAATAATATGAAACTAGAGATAGGTAAATCGAAGCTGAAGATTTAAATGATTCGAAGTCGTAAGCGGTGCCGATTCCTTATCGACTCTTTTCAAATCTTATCGAATCCGAGATGTCATTAACACCGACGGGGTTCGGAGCCGACTGAATCACCGGTTGGCGCCGGTTTTGCGGACTCGCATGTAAAACTGGTGGACTTTCGTATATTTCGATCAAATCCGGAGTTAATAGAATCAAAATATTCGAAGAACCATTAAGATTACTCGATTTGTATTGAAACGAGCGAGTCTTGAGTGAATTGCTTTGACAGATTCAAAGGAGTCGAAGAGTCGATAAGCGGAGTCGATCTATACCGATAGCGGAGCCGGGTTAGTGATTAGAATCGCTCTCCGGAGTCGAGTCGTATTTGTATTGTACTGTATTTATTCAGAAATCAAAAATCAGAAATATTTATTCGTGCAAAACACAAAAAGAACAAGAAAATAAATAAAAACAGAAGAACAAGGTATTGCACGTAATGGTTCTGTCACAGCGTAGTGCTGGCGCGATTGCCAGCGCTGATCTTCCGACAGAACCATTAAGTGATTTCCCAGAAGATAACACATTTAAATAAAAATAAACTAAAAATGAAATAATTAATGACATAATTAAACAAAGATAAAGTATACAAAAGAAGCAATAACTACAATTAAAAGAACAGAGAAAAAAAAAACAAGAAAAACAAACGTAAAAAATAACAGAAAACAAGAACATAAAATATATTCATTTAGGTACAGTGTCTAAGTAGGACCTTACTTAAAAATACTTAAACTAACTTATAGCGGAACCCGAGGACGAATCATACCGTATATCACCCATCCAATGCCCAACTACACTATCATTCACAGGGACTTTTTTAACTTAAACTAAAATGCATAGATAATAGATCTGGAAAAGTAACCTAACTTACCTGAAGAATCCGATGACGTATCAACCAATATATCACCCACTTTGCCCAGTATTCCAACAGTGTTACCCACAGAGCTAACGGTTGAAGAATCACCCAGTATATCATCCACTCCGCCAAGAACCCCATCTACAGTACCTGACACAGAGTCCAGTATAGTTGAGGCACGAGACGAATCACCCAGGATGTCACCTACACTGTCTAACACCCCATCTACAGTGCCTGACACGCCAGAGAGGATGTCACCCAAAGCTGCTTCGGCCCTGAAGTGCTAGAAAAATACATTATGTTTATCACATCATAAGTTGTAATCATAAATACATACACAATACAAAGGCCGGGATCGATATTTGGTATCTTATTCTTTCACAAGAGCTTACCTTCTTTACTTGTGATTTCGCAGAGATTTACTCTTACTCTCTGTATTATTGACACTGTTAGTAGGTAAATGTTATTATAGCTTAAATGACTTTTTTAATGATTATAGTTTATAAAATAATTTGACATAGCTTTAGCCAAGTATAGAGTATTCTTTTTTTATTTATTTATTATGGCATGTATTTAAATTTATTGATTTTATTGTACTGAATGTGACTGACATAATAAATAATAGCATCCTTAAACTATAATTTGTACGCCGAAAGGCAAAACATGAAGGACAATCCAATTTTGTAACAGCTAAATATATTTTATACTCATGTTTAAGCAAATAAATTATCTTTATCTTTATCTTTACTTTTTTTAATCTGGCTGTGGGTTTATAGGCCGGACCAATACTGCAATTAGGAGTGCGCGGTTGGTGAGTAGCCTAGGTAAATCCAGGGCAAACCTCTAACATGACCACGCGAGCGGTTTAAGCACTGGAATGCTCGTATTCTAAGAGTTTGCGCTCCAGTGAGATTGGTTGAACGGCTTCAACCAAATCTGAGGTTTCAATTTTTTTTTGTGTATTTTTCATTATTTTTTATAATTTATAAATGACCTAGTAACAAAGTAGTCTTATCCGTTTCAGCACATACATTCATGAGATTCATTCATGATAGTACAAAAAATCATTTGGCGAGTGCAGTACCGAGGCCGGCGGCCGAGGCGCGTCCGACACGAGTCCGGCGCGCGTCCGGACGGCTCCGCGCCGGTTGCCGTCACTATGATGATTGATGGTTTGAGTGGAATCGAGATACTGGGAATTTCGTTGCTGGTTCACTAACGCTAGCCTGCTGAGAAGAGTCCGGCAAAAAAATCTAATCTAGTATTGCGTTTGCGCAGTATTAATGCGCAGAAGCAGGGCAGCATATCGTCTTCGTACCGCCCCGCTTCCACGCATACCGCGCCAGTCGGGAAGCACTCTTTAAATTAGAGGCACAGTAAATGCGGTGCTGAATCGAATTATAAAAAAGAAAGAAAGTAATCAGTTGGCAGTGCAATGCAGTTGCAATGTTTGAAACAATATTTCGTAATTGAACATGCAAAAAATACATGTAATTCAATTTGTTAAAAATGTGTGATACCAGCAGGCGAATCACGTAATTTTATGTACTAACGGTAGATGGCTTTAACTGTCAATTCTGAAGTATAAATGTATGAGCGACAATTGACGACCGCTTTAGCCTAGTTGGTAGTGACCCTGCCTACGAAGCTGGAGGTCCCGGGTTCGAATCCCGGTCAGGGCATTTATTTGTGTGATGAACTATTAGTTCCTGAGTCTTGGATGTTTTTTATGTATTTAAGTATATATTTATTTATATAAGTATGTATATTGTCACCTAGTACCCATAGTACACTTCACATAGTACCTTTTCTTGGTTTGGGACTAGGTCGATTTGTGTAAGATTATCCACAAATATTTATTTTACTTATTATTTAAAATTTGACATTGAAATCTACCTAACGGTAGTACAAAACTTACGTGATTACTCCGCTGGCCGCAATGTACATAGTAACGTTGAGAAAATATCAAGATACTAATAACAAGATATCAGAAAATAAAAATAGCCTAGTAGGTGAGCGTTTTTAACCGATGAGAGTGATAAGGTCTCTATCCCTCAGACCTTTTCCACAGACTGAAGATTTTTGCTGCACAAGGTTGGTTGTATGAGCCAGTTAGCCCATACACTTGAAAGCTTGTGCTTGTTTGAGTGCGTTGAGAGAACGGAGAAGTTAAGTTGTAGTTATGAAACTGTTTTATTATTTAAAAGTAGGTACAAAATAGTAAAGTTAATTGGCCGTTCCTTCAGTTGATGTTGATCGTATGCGAGTTTAATTTGCACTGATATATTTTACTTTATTTCGCCATATTAAAGCGCGGCCGAAAGTAGGTCGCAACGTAAACGGAAAAATGTACAGTATCGAGACTGTACATTGGTCCAAACCAAAAATCTTAGTTAGTTAGTTTTACTGGGCATTTTCCGTAAGTCGACATCCAGCGTGCCTGTTTTGCGTGAAACAGGGGGTAGCGCTACCCTAACCAACCTAGTTCCTGTATGAACCTTATTAGTGCTTTTACAGTGGAATCCGTTTATAATGACATCGAAGGGAATTGACAAACACGTCATACTAAGCGGACGTCATACAAAGGATTTTTGTGAAAAAAAGCAACCTTCTATTATTTAGGTAAATACTTATTTCAATATAGAAACATAGCATAATAAATCAAAATAAAAATTGCATGTAAGTATGCATATTTTTAATTTTTTATGTACTTAAGTAATTTGTAATTTTTATCTGCTTTTGTTTTTTCATTTTATTATAATAACAGTCTCTAATACTATTGTGTATAGAAAACATTACCATGGTCAAAATATCATTTTCAATATTACTATGAACATAGGATATCACTAAAAACAAATCCGTGACGTTCAACTGTCAATTACTTACTGAGATTCAAAACAAAAACTAGCCACGTGTCGAACGTCGTCGGGAATCAACGAACATGACCGAATTTAGGTGTAAAGAATCATGTCGGTCAATATAAACGGACAAAATTTATTAAAAATGGATCATAATAAGCGATATGTCACTGTAAGCGAAGTCATGATATCCGACTTTGTTACAAAGATTTTTATGTGAAAACCAAACTTCGTTGTGTAATTACGTCATAATAGGCGGTTGGTCAATAGAGGCGGAGTCATAATAAACGGATTCTACTGTATATATATATTTTTTTTTGAACCTGACTGTGGCTTTATAGGCGGGGCCCAATAAAGCGATAGGAGTGCGCGGTTGGAGAGTAGCCTGGGGAAAATCCAGGGGTAAACCTCCAGCACGACCACGCGTGTGGTTTGGAACACTGGAATACTCTAAGAGTTTGCGCTCCAGTGAGATTGGTTGAGCGGTTTCAACCGAATCTGAGGTGTGAGTGGAATCGAGCTACTGGGAGTTTTTTCGCTGGTTCACTAAACCTAGCCTAGCTGAGAAGAGTCCAGCAAGAAACTCAGCTAGGCCCGACCTGGGTCGGACTGACTCTACCCGGTGTGCGGCGGTACCGGGACGAATAGGGACTATATGTGTCACTGTTGTCGCGATCGCGGTGGACGTCCCCGCCGGCGGGAATGCCTAAGTGTACGCGTCGTGTCAGAGTTGGACGCCGCAAGCGCAGCGCTACTGTGTATTGTTTACTGCTTCCTGCAGAGTTCGGATTTCGTATGTGCTTCTTTCTGTATATTTCTACACGCTTGCAGTCTAGTAGAATGTGTCTAGAAGTCTCATCTGCCTCCATGCATGCTCTACATGAAAAATCTTACAATCTCTCTCTCACGGTGAAAAAAATAAACAATAGCATTCTTTTGTCATGTGATCGGAGATTTCTGACACCGGCAGGCGACTCACGTAACTTTATGTACTAACGGTAGATAGATTTTTATTGACAATTTTGAAGTATATAACTGTATGAGCTGAGTTAAAATTTGACATTAAAATCTACCTAACGGTAGTACAAAAGTTACGTGATTACCCCGCGGGAGATAACGGCTTAAAAGTGGTTTAGAATCATGGATAGAATTATATTTTTCACACCTGCTATTCAGAAAAGAGTTATTGTTGAATTCGAACGAGGGATCAAAGATGTACTTTTCTTCCCTCATTTGAGGGCAACAATGTCTCTTTTCCTCATAGAAGGTATGAAAAGCAGTATGTGACACTCGGTAGTAAAATCATTTGTAAGATATTTCATGTTTTTAAGAGCGGGCCTCGTAGACGGTGTGAAAAGCAGTATGTGTCACACGGTAGCAAAGTTATTTGCATCTTGGGCGTAAACACTTGAATCCCTCGCTACGCTCAAGATCCTACATTAGAATCCCTCGCTACGCTCAGGATTCTATTGTAGAATCTTTCGCTTCACTCAGAATTCAATATACCGCCCTCGCCGTAAATATATCATTTTGCTCCCTTGAGACACAATCTACTATTTTTTTACATCTGGAATCCCGGCTTTTATGTCACCTTCACCTTGATCTCGTATGCAAATAGTTGATAATGAAATGTGATCTTCTTACCATTAAAATGCCGAAAAATATTATCACTACTCTTGACGCCATTGCATTTTATAAAACTTTAGGTAGGAAACCTATACCAAAGTGTTTTTAAAGCGATTTCATTATCTTACCATTGTTTGTAACGCATTCAAATACATTAATAGTGTACTAAAAGGCACGTTCTATTTGAAATCATAGACGATAAATTACAACAATTGCATTTCGTAAATGCATGACCCAAACCAAATACCTAAATAGCGTAAAGAGTCTAATATTTTAATTGTATCTAGTTGACACAGTTCTTGCAGGAAAGCATATCAAACGATTCGACATGTTTTGTTTTCTTATGTAACTACACATTGTAAATAAATACCTATTGTTATTTTTCCCTTCAATTCTCTTATGTTTTTTACCACTTACATTTACTTAAGTAGGTTAAGTAGTATCATTGTAATAAGCATATTTTGGGGAAAATGACTGACTGTCGAGTGTCTTTCGGCGTTTCTTCTCGGCAGTGGTCTCTTGAGAAACGCTAGTAGTTTTTGACTTGTAAAAGTGCCTTTGCGGCCTACTTGCAGAATGAAGTTCATTTATTTCATTTAATTATTTTACGATGACTATTAATTATAGCCATTGTAAGACAAGCGACTGTCAATCCGAAGGTCGCGGATTTGAACCCCGACTCCTACCAGTGGGTTTTTCAAAGAAACTTATGTATGAAATATATCATATTATTATTTAAGAGTTTTTTTATGTAATCATCCTCCTAGCGTTATCCCAGTACAGTTGCATCCTGAAGGATGCTCTGGGTCCGCTACCTAATCCCAAGATTAGGCGTAGGCACTAGTTTTTACGGAAGCGACTGCCATCTGACCTTTCAACCCGAGGGGAAACCAGACCTTATTGGAATGGGGGCTATCGTTTTTATGCTCACCAGTTGGCGCCACTGTCGAGTAAGGTCCAGCTGTCAAAAATTGTTATTGGTTATTATGGACATGAGAACGAAGTTTACATTTAAATCATATTCAATACCTTAAAACCGTCCCTTAAAAATATCGAAAATACCGCATTGTAGCGCGGTCCCGTTTTGTTCGGAAAAAAGGAGGAAATAACTTTCCGAAATACAATTCTGTCTCAAAGCCCTGACAGTCATTGACCATTAACTCATATTTGCCAGAATCAAGCTCAGGTATTGCAAAATAGTCACCATATTGTTCCAATTAGATATTAACCCGCGTAGCGCAACCACAAATAGTGACATTTGACGTTTCACGACCACGCTACACTAGCGCCTCTAGCGGCGAATTCACACGCGATAGCCCTTATTAGGCTGGTCAACTGAGTGGGCAACTTGACTGATAGTAGAGGCTTGAGTGATAGTAGTTTTTTTAATGTAATATATTCATTTTACGAGCGATAATAATAGATAAATAACAATAACTTAAATCTAAAACAGGCCCTTGGGATATTGTACCGAGGATGCTGGCGGCATTTCCTCGCTGCATCGCAATGATACGTTGTGCGAGGAAGTCGCCAGCTCTTCGGTCACCATGTCACCTTCGGTGCAGTTCTCTCCAGTCCGTTACTTACCGCCAGGGCCTACTCCCAACTTCGAAATACGAACTTCGTATCGTGCCGTCCCTTTCAATTTCGTGTTATACGCTATATGAGTGAAAGGGACGGCACTATACAAAGTTCGGATTTAGACTTTCGGAGTAGACCCTCAGTTCTATGACTTCTCGATATGACACGACGTCTATCTTTTTCTTTATGTAGTCCAAATAACTGGTCCTCTTCTCTTTATCATTTGATATTGAGCAGGCGTTTCGGTGAAGGAAAACATTGTGAGGAAACCGCTCTAATCCTAACAATGTCTAGTTTTTTGGATTGTAGGAAGATGGCAGTCTTTAGCTTTCGTAAAACTAATATTTTTAGTGTGAAAACAGACGCCGGGTTTTTAGCAGGGACCGATACCGGTATTTTTAAAAAACCCTGAATTAGCCCAATATTTTGGATTATTTTTTGATTTTTACGTAGGGCTGAATCATTTATTTAGGTAACGTCGTATTATTAGATTGTCCCATTAAAAACGAAATAATGAATCGGTGACCGTAATAATACCGGTATTTTTCTATGGAGAAAATACCGGTATCCGATCCCTGGTTTTTAGAGCACAAGCGGGAAAAATGGTAGGAGAAGGATAATCAATTGGTTTTTGTTGAATTTTGTATGTGTACACCTCACATTGGAATACAATACATATAATACAGTAACCTAGTCGCCTGAAAATAGCGGGGTAATAATTTCCTTTTTCGATTCTTGATACTTTTTTTTGTAAAATCGAAAAAACCGATTATATTACTAAAGGACTAGTATTTAATACTACTTTTTAAAGTAGACTAAATTTGATACAATATGAGACTAGAATTGTCTCTGTAGACGTAATAGTTTCCGAGATAAAGCCTTTCAAAGTTTATCATTTTTCAATCTTCGCAAACTTTGAAAGGCTTTAGTGCGGAAACTATTGGGTTTATAGAGACAATTTTCGCCTCATATTGTGTCAAATTAAGTCTACTTTAAAAACGTCCTGAGAAGGTATTATCAGCAATTAGTCCTTTAGGGTGATTTATAATCGGTTTTTCGATTTCTAACAAAGTTCGGCGCTCGAGATCATAAACTTGGTTTATTCATTGGGCCAACATCATAAACAAGTCTGCAAATAATCAGAACTACCTGATTTGATGCAGGGATCGGATACCGGTATTTTCTCCACAGGAAAATACCGGTATTATTACGGTCACCGGTTCATTATTTTATTTTTAATGGGACAATCTAATAATACGACGTTGTTACCTAAATACATGATTCAGCCCTACGTAAAGAGCAAAAAATAATCCAAAATATTGGGCTAATTCAGGGTTTTTTAAAAATACCGGTATCGGTCCCTGATTTGATGCAAGCTCTGAATGCATAATGTTACTGGATTAATAAATAATAATCTACTTAAGGTCTATGCTAATGACGTCACGACCGATCTGTCATTCTCTCACTTCTTTCAATATCTCTGCAACTAATAATATTGCTCTCAAATCTTGTGTTCATAATTTTTTTTTTTATTCAAGGAAAAAAGGGGGGCTTGTCGCCAGGCGAACATACCGCCCCGTAGAGGCAGCAGAATATATACAAAAATTAAAAAGATTGGTGGTTGCTGCAGCGCATGTTTTTATTACTGAATCCACTTTTATTTCTCATTTATTTTCCTCATAGTCGAAATACTTTTCATTTGTGTTTAACTCGGGTGAAAGTGCTCATTTCACCCTTGAACTATTGGCGCTTTCAATGGGGGCTATCGCGTATGAATTCGCCGCTAGAGGCGCTAGTGTAGCGGGGGTTCCCCGAAATGTCAAATGTCACTCTTCGTGGTTGCGGTACGCGGATTAATATCTAATTGGAAAAATATGGTGCCTGTTTTTCAATACCTGAGCTTCATTATGGCAAATATGAGTTACGGGTCAGTGACTGTCAGTACTTTGAGACAGTTTTGTCTTTCGGAAACTTATTTCCTCCTTTATTTCCTAACAAAACAGGACTGCGCTACAATGCGGGATGTTGGATATTTTTACAGCACGGTTTTAAGGTATTAAATATGATTTAAACGTAAACTTCGTTCTCATGCCCATAATAACCAAAAAAAAAATTGACAGCTGGACCTTACTCGACAGTGGCGCCAACTGGTGAGCACAAAAACGATAGCCCCCATTCATTCGAGCGCCAAAATATCTCGGGTTACATGGGTTGCTTTCAACCCCTAGTTAACAAAATCCACTATTTATGTGCTCATAAAGTGTAGGTTAGGACCAACTTTACAATATCGCGCCGGCCCGGGCGGAGGTGGTCATTACAGATGGCCTACTCCGAACTTCGAAATCCTAACTTCGTACCGTGCCGTCATTTTCACTCATATAGTAAAAAAATAAAAAAAATAAAAATAAAAAGAGATTTATTGTCGCCAGAAAGAAGTTACACAAAATAAAAGCAACAAATAACAGAAACAGAAATTAATAATAGAGGTAGGTATATTAAAATAAATTAAAAGTAATTGCGACAATAGGCTCGGGCTCAGCATATGCTGCGAGCCTGGACGGCTGGACAGCGCTGTTTTTCAGCCCGCACCTACTTCACAGCTCAAGAATATATGTGTAATAGCTAGTTATGGGAAACATTCGCTTGAGTATTCTACTGTTATAAGCTAATCTATTGTACTTAAAACATTTAATACTTACATATTATCTAGTTACATTTTTAGGTTTTTACGTTGTATATTTATACCTATTATTTAAATAACATAAAAAAAAGACAGCAACATGATTTAGAGTGCGCTTAATTGTTATTAAGTGAAATCATTTGGAGTTCCGTCCAGCAGTGGAGCACCAAGCGGTTCAAACTATATGGACATGGGTATAATAAAATAATATAGTATATAACATGAGAGTGAAAGGGACGGCGCGATACGAAGTTCGGATTTCGATGTTCGTAGTAGCCCCTCAGTAACGTTGTGTCGTACTAAGTCAAAAAACGCTCGTGGTGCTTTATTTACGATGTTTGCCTAAGGCTCACAACACATATCGACTGATTTAGCCTTTTTTGACCTCTGTTATACAACTGTTGCATAAAATACTATTAACAAATCTTTGGCCCAATAATTGGTTAATTCTAAGCAAATAAAACACAACATATACTGGATTTCCTTTTTATTCTTTCACACCACGTAAGTATCTTGCAGTTGATCTTCGCACAGGCACTGCCAATGCGTTTTGGCTCACGCTATATTCAAGAGTTGTCGCATTTCGAAAATAAATTTCGGGTGTAAACGCCGTATGGCTGAGTTAAAAAATGGCCGCACCCCTGCATTTATCTTTAGCTGTTAAAAAGAAACAAAAAACCCGGCCAAGTGCGTGTTGGATCACGTACAATGAAGGGTTTCGTACCAACACTTACTAACTTAACTAGTCCATATTTAAAACCACTATCCAATGAAATGAAATGAAACGAAATAATTTATTCTTCAATTTAAGCATATTACATGCACTTATGAATGTCAAAAAACTACCATTGAATCTAAAAACGTCGGGAACTCATGGAACTTACGACCTTTTGTTTGGGCAGGATAGTTTTACAGCGAAAACTCAAAAATCGCTAAACCTATTTTATTGAAACCAAAAATTGTTGAAAGTATTTGTTAATTTTTTTAGAATTTTAAGCTGAGTAGTTTGAAAATTAGAGGGGGGGGGGGGCGCTTTTTATAGAGCGAAACATTAATGGTAATGTATATGTGATAATCCATATTGAAAGGGACCTTATGGCGGCCGGCACTTACGCTTTTATTGCCGCTGTTCCAATACAATAGTGAATAGGTGTAACGTAGGCGCCTGCCGCCATAAGGTCCCTTTCGATGTGGATTATCACATATAAAATCTGCTGGAAAAAAAACGCTTGGGAAATAAAACTATATCGCTGCACAACATTTCATAATTAACATCAGAGCTAAAAGGTAAACGAGTCAAAATGTCATTTAGTCTGTTGCCATATAAATCAGAATAATACAAGAATAATAGCGGCCTCTTCACAATAGTCATATATTTCTGATCATGCTTTTCCTACTACCTTATAGTCAGTGCTCTTAGGTAGTCGTGTATTTTGCGTTAATTTGACAGGATTGGATCTTAGAGTTTCGTAAGAATTATAAACAAAGCTACAATTTTAAGCGATTTCCTGACTTGCGGATCATGATCGACATTTGTTGTGTGCATGGAAGCACACATAAATTTAGGCGCGCAGTAAAAAGCTATACATCTAGCTAGACTGACAGTTGACACTGACAGCTAACAGTTTTCTCAGTATCGTTCCACCTCCGCACAGACAGGAAGTCGCCTAAAATTGCATTTTTTTTGCGTTACAGGCAACCCTATGCTAGACAACTACGGACCGTTGAACCAGTGTTGCCAATATCGTGAAACTACCTCGAATATTCTCCAAGAGCTAGGAGAATGCGCAAAACTAACAATCTTAGCAAAGTTCGCAAAGTTATTTTAACTGTCTTTGAAGGAACAGCATTACCATCTGACACACCAGTTCCTGCACCTAAGGTCTCTAAAACTTGTGCCACAGACGTAACCTCTATAGGCAGTTTATCGACAACACCAGTTACTGACTCCCCTGCACCAGTTACAGAGCCAACAGTGCCTAATACACCATCTAGTCCACTGGAACCTCCGGCTATAGGTACAGTTTCACCAGTTGCAGAAGTAAGAGAGCCAGTTAGTCCATTCAGTCCACTGGAATCTCCGACTATAGGTACCGTACCACCAGTTACTGAAGTAACAGTTTGTACAGTTTTTTCGACTATTGGTGCTTGTGGATCACCAGTTACGGCTCCAACTACTCCATCTACTAGGTTTTTTGTGCTATCAAGTATTCCTCCTACCAGTCCTCCGCCGACATTCTCAACAGCATCCAATTGTGCTTTAGCACCCAGTATCTGAAACATATTCAATACAATGTTAGTAATACATAAGTAGCTAATAGTAGTAGTAGGCATTTTGATAGTCAGTTAGCCTAATGAGTAAATCGATATCTTCGGAGAAAATCTTGACAAACTGTTAGGTTTAATATTGAACAGCATATCATTAAATCTTGTCTACCTGCTTGGCACTGCTTGTATATTCTGTATTAGACTCAAAGGCCTCAGACACGTCGCGTACACTCAAACATTCCCGCAGGCGGGGATGTCCACCGCGCGATCACGACAACACAGACACATATAGTCCCTATTCGTCCCGGTACCGCCGCATACCGGGTAGTGAGTCTGACCCGGGCCTAGCTGAGTTTCTTGCTGGACTCTTCTCAGCTCTCAGCGACAAAACTCCCAACAGCTCGATTCCACTCACACCTCAGATTCGGTTGAAACCGCTCAACCAATCTTACTGGAGCGCTAACTCTTAGAGTATTTCAATGTTCAAAACCACCCGCGTGGTCGTGTGGGAGGTTTACCCTGGATTTTCTCCAGGCTACTCTCCAACCACGCACTCCTATCGCTTTATTGGGCTCGGCCTGAAGTCACAGTCAGTTTCCAAAAAAATAAATGAACTCAAAGGCCATTGATGGTTATTTAAAAAGGGTTGTGGTCATATGGATGCTGTTATCAATAATGTGTCAACCTAGTAGGAAAATCTACAGTAGGTTGACACATTATTGTATATCAGCGTCCATATAACGTCTGTTTCCCAGAGGGCCAGGGGGCAGATAGAGGAATACTGATTGCCATCTGCTAGCAATCCTGACTAAATTTTCTCGCTACCTTCACTTTCATAACATTCCTCACACAATTTCTTTTTATTAGTTTTTTTTGTTTTTTGTGTTTCCACACCTCAAACCATCTTAGTTTAAATATCTTAACATTCTTTTCTAAATTGTTTTCAGTACACGCACTCCATAATTTTCTCTTACACTGTCTCTTATCCAATTTCTCAGCGATACACCACTTCTTTTTCTTCTCAACAAATTCTGTAAGTAATTGTATTGCATAATTCTGTTTTATATAATCTTACCATAAGCACAGTCTGCACTGCAAGAACGATTGCACTTCGACTCATGTTTAGTATTTGGCCAAATTCCCCTTAATTTCTTTCAAATATTTATATTCTCGGTTTTATCTTTCACCTACTATTGCTCATTATGTTCTTCATCAAATCAAGTTATAGTCACGTTCTAGTTTATTTCATAAATATATTTTGGATTAGGACATTAACTAGTGTTGAGTCACGATTGTGCAGTAACAATGTTTTCATCATTCTCATAGTCATAGCTCTAGCTAGTGCGGCGCGGAGTCGGTTTTTTTTAGCCAAACACGAGGCGTTTTTTTCATAGTTGTAGTAGCCCAGCGGCGCCCGCGTACCGCGTGCAGTATGCGAGGTTAAGCAACGTCGGGCCAGGTCAGTTCTTGGATGAGTGACCGCTTTGAGTGGTTATCACCTGATCCCTCCCGTGCTTTGGAAGACACAAGCCGTTGATCCCTGTCTATGATAGCAGACGTTAAGCCGAGTTAGAGGCCTCCGGGTGGCTTGAGAATTTCTAACAGTCAAGTTGCCCACTCACTTGACAAAGGGGGGTCGAAGTTGCACCACGTCCGTAGGGAGTACCCACCGCTACCCTACACGTGACTTCTGGGTGGTGCTAAAAGTGTAACTAAACTGGCAACCGTACTGTCTTCTCGAAGATCTCACGGTTCGAAATAATTGCCATACGATAAATAAATGATAGTTAGAGTCTATATCATTAATGTTTGTTTTTAGTTGCCTTCTTTTATACATGTATCATTTGTACTGCGCTGTGACTTCACCGAATGGTCACAACGGAAGACCAGCGCTGCCCTGCCAGCACTACGCTGTGCTGTGACCATTTCCGGACAAATGCTGTTTTGTGGTGTCTTTGTTTGTAATTGTCATATGTTTGTCGCGAAAATATGTATGTTTCTTTCCTTCATCCTGCTAGGGCTACCCAGTTGTGGCATACGGAACCCAGGGTCCGCTTTGACACCATGAGGAAATAGTTTTTTTTTTTTTATTAAAAATGGGATCGCTCTTGGCCAGCATCTAGCCAGGGGGAAAAGATGAGGCCGACGATGAAGCGAGCTCACCCAGAAGGTGCCTATTCACTCGTGCCTTAAAAAGGTCTAGGTTATATGAGCTCGGAAACACAAACGCCGGCAGAGAATTCCAAACCTTATAGTTATCTTATCCCAACAAGATCTAGTTTTCCCTCCTGGTTGGGAGGACAGATGACAGTCGCTTTTGTAAAAGTAGTGTCCACGTCATGGGATTAGGTGTCAAAGCGGACCTAGGGTTGCTTATTGCATAACCGGGAAGATGCTGGAAGTAATGATAATGTTCCAGTGTTCGACTGTTATTATTATTATCGTTCGGCCTTGAAGAATAGTCCTGCGTGCGTTACAAAGCTATATCTAAATTTTTCAGCCAGTCCATAGCCGGCTCAGAGCACTCGCTACCTGATGCCACCAATAAAACATCGGATGGGGCACTCCTCCACGATGTGAGAAGCTGTTTGCTGTGGTGCGCCACAGTCACACGCTGGCGACTCTTTCCAAGGCCGACTTTAACCAATTGGAAGCCCTGGGCACATTAGGGTAATAGGGCCCCTATGCCCTTGACAGATCACTATTTTGTTAGAATAAACAAAGAAAGTGGCTAAACAAGGTTCTACATTTATTTTTATTGACCGAGTGAAACGACGTTCTCTGCTTCAACTTCGGCAAAAATGCTTTCTATGTCCCGATTTCCGGTTGTTATAGGTAGAAGAAGATTATATATTTAGATAAAAGATAGTACGTGACTGTTTGAATGGTGAATTATTGTCATAAATTACTACGGATCAGGCCGCAGTAGGGAGAACTTGCTCAGGTGGGGCGCCCTGAGCGGCTCAGACGTCCAGTGTCCGTGTGGGACGGCTCCTCAAACGATGAGGCACATGCTGTCCTGCCCAGGATGCCCGCACGCCTGCTCTGAGCAAGACCTTCGAGACGCGACAGACAGGGGAATATGTGTCGCCACATTCTGGTCCCGCACAGTCTGAAACCATCGACACGAGAAGAAGAAGACGGATCAGTGATAGAAAAAAATATAGATTCATTTTTGATTGCTCGTTTGATTTTTTGATCAAAACATTTTTCGGTAATAAATATTGGTTATCGTTTGGTGATCTGGCAGCAAGTAGTGGGCCCCTATCGATCTCGGGGCCCTGGGCAAGTGTCCTTAGTGCCCAGTGGGAAAGACGGCCCTGACTCTTTCAGGCCCCACTTGTGTAGGCAGTAGTTGCAGCGAGCGATTCCCATGCGGCTACGGTTCTGTGCCATTAGTCGACACCTTCAATTTTAATTAATACCAATAAAAATGAATCCGTCCATTTTAGCAGATCTTTTATCATAGGCTGCAAGGTTTGTATTCGGATTTTTTTGGAAATAAGTAAGTATACAGTTTTATTGGTTTTTTAGTCTTTTTTTTATTAAATCTAAGAAGTTGTGTTGTAGTTAGAAGCTTGCTGGAGCTGGCATCGTCTTCTTGACAAAAGCTTCTGAATAAATAAAGATTAAAAAAAAGACGATTATCGTGTTAATTATTGAGGTAGTCTCATCCATATATATTACCTATGATTTTATACATTATATACCTTTCCTATATAGTATGTTGTGTTGCGTTCAGTGGATCACGTACGGTGCTGTCTGAAAACCAGCGCTGCAGGTGTCTGACACCTCGGCATAATGCTGAGACAGCAACCGATTCACTGCCGCGAAGACGCACTTTATAATTATATGTTCAATGTACTGAGTCTATTATATTTGTAACGGTGTGTCTTTTCGTGCAGTGAATAAATACTTTCTTTCTTTCTTTCTTTATTATTGTAATTAGGATGTCATGTCAAATATTAGGTCACATTTTTTTACTTTCGTTGTAAAAATTGTGAGTAAATAAAACACATAAGTATAATTAAAGTTCAATAATTTAATGTAACATTCAATAATTTATTTCTTAGCTTAATACCTTCATTATTGATAAATGGCAAACTGCACAGGATTCTGGCACGTCTGGCATGGGCAGGAATTGCTGACCATATTCTGGGTAGGGCAAGGGTTATTAACTATATTCTGGCAAGGATTATTGCCTAAAATCACCTCTTGTTGGCCCGTTACCACTTGTAGATTGCCATATGGACTCTGTATATTGCCAATCGCCTTTGTCACACCACTCATACCACTTACACCCAGCAAATTTAGATTGGCATTCATTATACCATTTCCTATATTTGGTGCCAGACCCGTTTGGCAACCACATTGACATTGCTGCTGGCTTAGCTCACTCAAAAGTGCTTGCAAGCTTAGCTGTAGAGCGTTCTGGCAACTAGGCAATGGCATGGCATTGCCAAATGCCAATACGTCTTGAGACAACGGATTTGCTAATTGCAAGCCATTAGCCAACTGTAGACCGTTGAAATTTGCCAGTTGTACATTCTGCAGGTTTGCCAATTGTACATTGTTAGACTGACAACCACATGCTCCTTTGGCATATTGTAGGTTGTTATTGATTTGGATGGCATTCGGCAGGTTGCCTAGTAGACTGTTTCGGCAGCCACAGTTACTGGCAAACTGGAAGCTTGACAATGGCACATTTTGTGTCACTGGCAGTTGTTGGCAGCCACAGCCGCCCCCAATAGGTATTATTTGGCAGGTAACATTCTGAAAATTAAAAACATATTTTTATATATTTAATTTGTATTGTTTGTCTGTGGGGTTTTAGCGAAGTACGAAGTAAAAGTTATGTAACTATTTAGGATGCAACTCTACTGGAATAACGCTAGAACGAGGAGGAGCAAAAAAAAATTCCTCGCTCTAGTGGAAAAAAAGAAAGAAGAAGTAGTGAGGTGAAAAGATTTGTTATACACGGCTGCAAAGTTATTTTACGTCTCGTGTGTTGCAACACTCGCTGCGCTCAGGATTCTATTTTTGAACCACTCGCTTCGCTCAGCATTCTATTCTAGAACCACTCGCTTCGCTCGCGGTTCAACCCTAGAATCCATTCGCTAGCTTGTATTTCAATTTCACACTCGCAATTAAAATACAACTGTGCACCTTTGTATAACAAATAACTATTGTTACTCTTATAATTGATCTGTAATCTTAGGCTCGGTTTTATAAAGATCCGTTAGACCTTATGTCTGTTTGTTATGTCAAAAAATGTACCGAGTTACTGAAATTTGATCTGACATTTGGTCTAACGGATAAAACCCGGCCTTAGAGAAATAAATTAATCTGAACTGGACTCAAACAATTTTTTTTCGCTTTAAATTTATTTACATAAAAACCAGAAAAGAGCTGTTACTATTTCAAACATTAATAAAATTGTCGCATCTGTATCCGTTAAGCAGCGGGGTACGTAACTTTTGTACTACCGTTAGGTAGATTTTAATGTAAAATTCTGATTGTCAGCGGCGTAATCACGTAACTTTTGTACTACCGTTAGATAGATTTTAATGTCAAATTCTGATTGTCAGCGGGGTAATCACGTAACTTTTGTACTACCATTAGATAGATTTTAATGTCAAATTCTGATTGTCAGCGGGGTAATCACGTAACTTTTGTACTACCATTAGATAGATTTTAATGTCAAATTCTGATTGTCAGCGGGGTAATCACGTAACTTTTGTACTACCGTTAGATAGATTTTAATGTCAAATTCTGATTGTCAGCGGGGTAATCACGTAACTTTTGTACTACCATTAGATAGATTTTAATGTCAAATTCTGATTGTCAGCGGGGTAATCACGTAACTTTTGTACTACCATTAGATAGATTTTAATGTCAAATTCTGATTGTCAGCGGGATAATCACGTAACTTTTGTACTACCGTTAGATAGATTTTAATGTCAAATTCTGATTGTCAGCGGGGTAATCACGTAACTTTTGTACTACCGTTAGATAGATTTTAATGTCAAATTTTAATTGTGCTCATACATTTATACTTCAAAATTGACAGTAAAATCTATCTACCGTTAATACATAAAGTTACGTGATACGCCTGCACCACGGTTGGAGCCGGCGCGGTGGCTGAGGCGGCCGAGGCATTAAAGAGGCACAAATATAAGGGTTAACGACGCCAATTAAAACTGTTCCTTTTGGTGTCGAGACCCTTGGTCCGTGGGGCCCATCAGCAAATAAATTACACCGCTTTTTGGCAAAACGGTTGGTCGACGTAACCGGGGACAGGAGAGATGGCAGCTTCCTCGCTCGACGCATAAGCATTGCGATTCAGCGAGGAAATGCTGCCAGCATCCTTGGTACCGTGCCACAGGGGCCTATTTTAGAATTCGACTTTTAGTTCTTGTTTTATATAGTTATTGATTAAGTTAGTTTTAAGTTAGTTATTTATTTTATTCTGTAATCATTTTTATTTTATTTTTAGAAATAAAATTTAAAAAAATCATAATTTGAGTTGCAAATATTTTAAAATAATAGATTGAACTGATTTGGATCATCACTACATAGTATAAAACAAAGTCGCTTTCTCTGTCCCTTTATCCCTATATCCCTATGTATGCTTAAATCTTTTAAACTACGCAACGGATTTTGATGCGGTTTTTTTTAATAGAAAGAGTGATTGAAGAGGAAGGTTTATATGTATAAAATATGCATCAGTATTGCACCCGTGCGAAGCCGGGGCGGGTCGCTAGTACAATAATAAAATACATACCTGTATTAAAAGAACAGTGAGAAGAGAAGAGAATAGTTTACTACCGACCATTGTGCCTGAAATCTAAACAATACTTTCCATAAACATGTTCTATTAGTTTTATACTTACAACATTATCTAACAATCAAATCAGATATGATTATCATTATTGAATAATTCCATATCAAAAATTAGGCAATTTTAGGCTCACGAAAAACTATTTTTGATTATAATCAATTACGTAATATGAGATACTAAGATAATTAATCTGACATAAATTAACGTAAATAAATACATTCAGGGAAAATATAAATAACAACCTTGAAAGGTTTATTGTAGAAATCGAAACCATTCGACACCTCAGTTACACATGAAAAATTGAAAATACCTTCAATTGATTTCATGATCATCATCATCATCATTTCAGCCGAAAGACGTCCACTGCTGAACATAGGCCTCCCCCAAGGCTCGCCATTTAGACCGGTCCTGTGCCGTTCGTTTCCACCGGATTCCCGCGACCTTCACCAGGTCATCACTCCACCTTGTCTGGGGTCACCGACATAGCCTTCAAAATTGCGAGACTTAGTGGCAGTGGGCAGGGCACATTGCTCGCAGGACTGACGGTCGATGGGGCCAGAAACTGCTTGAGTGGCGTCCACGCACCGGAAAACGAGCTGTCGGTAGGCCTCCGACAATTGATTTACCTATTGTCAAAATAACCAACTATGTTCGAATTACCTATTTTTAAAATCCTAACAATCATTTCACCTTAAGTCATCGTTTATAAGTTTAAGGAGAAACTTTGCCTCCTCGTGCGTGTTCTATCGCTTGTACAATGGGTTGTGCTCCGAAGAACTGTTCGACATGATGCCCACGGCCACTTTCTACCATCGCACCGCTCGCCGTCGGCATTCATCCTCACACCTTTGAACCGAGGTCGTCGCGTACGGTACGGTTTCAAAGGAATTTCCTCCCACGGACGCTCCGGTTGTGGAATTGAATTGAAAAGTGAATTTAATTGAAATCATTTATTTCGTGTAACATTGACACATAGAAATTATATACATAATGCAGCTATATTAAGTGCACACATAGTGCTACCAATTGATTATACTGGCGGAAGTATGCAGCCCCGCACAGTGTAACATGATAGCACAGTCAGGCTTGTCCGCTATCATTCTCAGAATGGTATTGGGACTGCCCCGCACCCGGCGCACCAGGGATGCGGCTCGCGCGCATGCTCGCATAAATGCAGGCAACACGCGCCGCCGCAAACATCCCTGATGCGCTACAGAAACGAGGCAGCCCCACTATCACCCGGAACGCGTTATTAGAAAGAAAGAAAGAAAGAAATATTTATTTGGTACAAGTTGTTTACACATTCTAGGATATAGTAAATAGGTACCTATTTAGTACCAAAATGGGTGCCGCTCAGCATAGTGACGCATCATGACGCTGATTTTCAGGGCAACCAGGAAACAACATGAAATTACAAAACAATAAACATGAGAGAGAGCTGTCCCTAACATACAACATGACATTGACAATGTGGGAAATGTGTAGCCATACAGAATAATATTTTGTACCTGCACATACAAGCTAAATCGTTCATTATACAGAATTTATAATTTATATGATAATTATTGTATTGTACTCGAAGGGCCCTAAAGGCCCGTTGCGAATACTGCACCCAGAGGCTGCAGGTATACATAGATGTGCAGAAGGCTCTAAACAGGGTAACTTTGACCTCCCTGGAGCACCCTGCAAACCTCCGAGCTATCATATTCGCCCGCACCGACAAGGCCCTCCGCTCCCGTTCCATCATGAGCTCCCTTCCGAGGTTTTCCCGAGGGACTACAGTATGGGGTTCTTCAAGAAAGGAGTGTATAATTTTTTAAAGGGTCGGCAACGAGCCTGTGACACCCCAGGAGTTGCAAGCTTCCATAGGCTACGGTGACCGTTTACCATCAGGCGGGCCGTACGCTTGTTTGCCACCGATGTGGTATAAAAAAAACATACAGTTTGAATGAACCAAGTGTTAATCTTACGTTCAAATAACCTAATGAACGAATTAAGTACCTAATTTTCAAAACGCCGAATGGGTGAATTACCTAATGGACGATTCACTTAAAATGATATACCTATTAGCCTAAATACCTACTCTTAAAATACTTGAAGTACACTACCACAACAGGTTTTTACAGGTTGGTATATTGACTGTAGGTACTTAAATTAATTGTAGGTATGTTCATGAAATCTCAGATTCGGCTCACTGGAGCGCAAACAATTTAAGTGTTTAAACCGCCCGCGTGGTCGTGCCGGAGATTTCCACACACACACACGAACACACGCACGAACGACTCACTGTATCACACGTTCGGGCCTAGCTGAGCTTCTTGCTGGACTCTTCTCAGCTAGGCTAGGTTTAGTGAACCAGCGACAAAACTCCCAGTAGCTCGATTCCACTCACACCTCAGATTCGGTTGAAACCGCTCAACCAATCTCACTGGAGCGCAAACTCTTAGAGTATTCCAGTGTTCCAAACCACACGCGTGGTCGTGCTGGGGGTTTTCCCCTGGATTTTCCCCAGGCTACTCGCCAACCGCGCACTCTTATCGCTTTATTGGGCCAGGCCTATAAAGCCACAGTCAGGTTAAAAAAAAAAGTATCACACGCACACGAATTTGGTTTCGGTTTTACCGAAATTGAAGCAAATAACTAGTGTCTAATTATTTCATTAAATACTAGTGTCTAATTATTTCATTAAATAGTAAGTATTGTTTCATGTAAATGCTTCGGTATTTCGTTACATCCTAATTAAGCCCAGTAGGTATTTTAACTTCGCCGTTACATTTAGGTTTTAACAAGATGTTTTCATCATCAAAAATCAGATGGTAATCATCAAACGATATTCCTTAAGTTCCGAAAACCCTTCAGTACAAGCCAAGAAAAAAGTACAAATCTGTTATTGTTGTATATGTACCAGGGACCGATACCGGTATTTAAAAAAAACCCTGAATTAGACCAATATTTTGGATTATTTTTTGCTCTTTACGTAGGGCTGAATCATGTATTTAGGTAACAATGTCGTATTATTAGATTGTCCCATTAAAAACGAAATAATGAACCGGTGACCGTAATAATACCGGTATTTTTCTATGGAGAAAATACCGGTATCCGATCCCTGATATGTACCTACACATGTTGATTTTTACCGCCACAGGATCATGGCATGTGATAAGTGTACATTCGATAGGAAATGTTTTTGATAACATCCTGCAAAAAACAGATTTACAAAATACTTCAATTTGCAGTGGTGGCAATGAGGGCTATCGCGTATGAATTCGCCGCTAGAGGCGCT
The DNA here is from genome assembly GCA_963556455.1 of Epiblema foenella. Taxonomy (NCBI): domain Eukaryota; kingdom Metazoa; phylum Arthropoda; class Insecta; order Lepidoptera; family Tortricidae; genus Epiblema; species Epiblema foenella. The sequence continues at coordinate 8,477,444 of OY747120.1, read as the reverse complement.
AGTGTAGTGTGGGGTCCCCGAAACGTCAAAGGTCACTCTTTGTGGTCGCGATATATACTCGGGTTAATATCTAATTGGAACAATATGGTGACTATTTTGCAATAACTGAGCTCGATTATGGCAAATATGAGTCATGGTTCAATAACTGTCAGTGCTTTGAGACAGTTTTCTCTCGGAAACTTATTACCTTCTTTTTTCCGAACAAAACGGCACCGCGCTACAATGCGGTATGTTCGATATTTTTACGGTACGGTTTTAAGGTATTGAATATGATTTAAATGTAAACTTCGTTCTCATGTCCATAATAACCAATAACAATTTTTGACAGCTGGACCTTACTCGACAGTGGCGCCAACTGGTGAGCACAAAAACGATAGCCCCCATTGATACACTGACGCAAGGCATCAAAAATCACGAGATTTTTAAGTGACAAAATCTCGAAAACCGTGACATTTTTATTAGGGTCAAATTTGCTTAATCGGACAGCTTATGAGCTGTTCTATCACCCCTCTTCGTTTTAGCGTTGGTTTTAGGGACACCCTGATACTGCTTTATTGCACACAACGAAAAACTATCAAGAAAAAATGAAGTTCAAAGTGGAGGCTATCCTTCAAGCGATTTCTTCTGATCCTTACCTTCTTATTACCTATAATTACAGGCTTGGTTCGTGACGACGGGAAGAGGCCAGACGGCATGACACTGATACCCTGGAAGTTGGGACGGCCACTAGTCTGGGATGACTAGGCTGGGGCCCTCCCATCTTCCAGGGACATCAGTTAAGGCTGGGGCTGCCGCCGACGCGGCTGAACACCTCAAGCGGCGCAAATATGCAGCCATTGACGGTGGCTGCATGTTTGAGCCGTTTAGGGTGGAAACTCTAGGGCCGTGGGGATCTGCAGCCCATTATATGTTCAAGGAGCTAGCGAAGCGCCTTGTGGAAGCGACGGGTGACCAGAAGGCTGGTGCGTACCTCGCTCAGCGGATCAGCATTGCTGTTCAGCGCGGCAATGCGGCCAGCCTTCTGGGCACCCTACCGCCGAGCTCCGAACTGGAGCCTCTTTTTTACTTGTAAATATTTAGTTTTTAGTTTAGTTTATTTTAAGGTTAGTTTATATTCTATTTTGTTTTTCTTGTATATAATTGTATTTCCATAATAAACATTCAATTACAGATAAAAAGTCAGCAATAATGTCTGTGTTACAATCGTGTAATGATGTCAACAGTTCACTGATCTAAGATAACAATGACATAACCTTATCTTCGCAATCGGTTACCAATACCAAATAAATCGATTAACATGCATTCTACTGCAATAGATAGAGATAACATTTAAAAAGGATATAACCGAATATAATAAAGAAACTTTTGATAGTATTCTCCATTTTACATATCAAGAGGTAAGTCCTTTTTTATAAGCCTTCTTACAGTACAATTCGAAAATATGTAAAAGTATGGATAAAATTACCAAAACGATGTGAACACGACTTTATTGTCAAAGGCATAGTGGCTTAGACATTTCTAAACCTTTGGGAACGTGCTACTTATCTATATTATGAACTAACTGTACAACATAATAGTGTTTGTTTTGTTTTACAAAATAACAGAATAAGAATTAAAATCACAGGCTTACCAGACGCGACTTGCAAATAATAATACCACAACCGAGCGAGACAGTCATATACATTTTGTATAAGAGCGACAGAGAGTTACTTATCATTTGTTGTCCCTGTCTCAGTTTCAATTTTATTTGTTGAGCACAACTTATTTTATATGACAGTTGTGCCCAAACGTCACAAATACTATTACCCGCCCAAGTTAAGGAAGTAAGTTATGGTAAACCGGCAGCCATTTTAAACCAATTCTCAATTTATCTGCATAATTTAGTTTAATTGTTAATTTCATCTTATTTCATATACTTATTATTGCGTAATGATTGAAATAAATAATACTTGTAGGTATTACATTAATTTAATTGTAAAGTATTTTGTTACAAAAATAGAGTTAAATATTAAAGGTCCTTCACTACATAGTATAAAACAAAGTCGCTTTCTCTGTCCCTATGTCCCTATATCCCTATGTATGCTTAAATCTTTAAAACTACGCAACGGATTTGGATGCGGTTTTTTTAATAGATAGAGTGACTCAAGGGGAAGGTTTATATGTATAATACATGCATCAGCATTGCACCCGTGCGAAGCCGGGGCGGGTCGCTAGTATCAGTTAAAAAACGCTCATCTATTTACGCCATTTTCTGTTGGAACTGACATGTATCTTGACATTTTCTCAATGTTACTATCTAGAATAGGACTATTACGAATTTATGTCATAAACTTTAAATGTATTTTTTAAAAACAAAGATATAAATCATTAAAATAAATGAAATTTGAATTTTGAATTGTATTTTTTTGGATTTTTTATTAAGAAATATCGACACAACACTCCAAATCGACCATTTTCCAGCGAAAAGCTTGTTTTTTCCGCTTATATTCTACTACACACAATAAAATAAAAAAATGACAATGTTATTATCTAAAACTTCAATAAAATCATCGTAGCCTTTAATAACCTTATTGGTATTATCAATACTTCACTACATACTATAAAACAAAGTCGCTTTCTCTGTCCCTATATCCCTATGTACGCTTAATTCTTTAAAACTACGCAACGGATTTTGATGCGGTTTTTTAATAGATCGAGTGATTGAAGAGGAAGGTTTATAAATATAATAACATCCATTAAATAGTGCACCCGTGCGAATCCGGGGCGGGTCGCTAGTTGGTCATAATTTGAAATCAAAACATTTTGAAACTTATAAATGTATAAATAAGGCCTCTTAAACTAATAAAGATCCCCTAAATCTATCCTCTATCGGCTGCCCACAAGGCTGGGTACATTCCCTCGTAATGATTTAAGACCACATAAATGTGATAATCCATATTGAAAGGAACCTTATGGCGGCCGTCACTTACGCCTTTATTGCCGCTGTTCCAATACAATAGTGAATAGGTGTAACGTAAGCGCCTGCCGCCATAAGGTCCCTTTCGATGTGGATTATCACAAATATTTATTTTTTTGTATGTCTTTCTAATTTCAATATATAGACATACCTTTGCAACTATTTATGTATTATGGCTTTTATGCTGATTTGTAGAAATTCTTTACATAGCTGACTACGTTATTTCACAGAAGTACATTCATTGCTTTGCGAAGAAATCATATTACATCCGTTTGGATAATAGGTACTTTAAATAAATACTTTAAAAAAGACTTGTGCTGCCATAAGGAATCTAAAAGGTCAAGGGCGGAATTCAAATACTTATTCGTCCACAATTTAAATGATTATGTGATGTCACGAATATTTGTCTAACAATGTCTAATTAGGGTTCCGTACCAAAAGGGTAAAACGGGATCCTATTACTAAGACTCCGCTGTCCGTCTGTCTGTCTGTCGATCCGTCACCAGGCTGTTTCTCATGAAACGTGATGGTTAGACACTTGACATTTTCACAGGTAATGTATTCCCGTTGCGGCTCTAACAACAAATACTAAAAGACAGAATTGTATAAATATTTAAGGGGACTCTCATACTGCCGTCTCAAGGAGAAAAACCATAAGTGACAAAAAGTAAGTTTCGAGATAAAGCCAAAAAACTTTAGATTTCTTGTAAATTATGCACTTGTGGTTGTCTAAATCGTGATCTACAAAAGATATAGTACTATATCTCCTAGAGAGAAAGATCACATTTTTTTTCCTGATTACAAGGCTGGTAATAAGTCCATTTTGCAAAAAATGTCACTTATGGTTTTTCTTCTTAAGACGGCAGCATATAACAAACGTGATTTTTTTGCCGTTTTTATAGATATAACTAGCGACCCGCCCCGGCTTCGCACGGGTGCACTATTTAATGGATGTTATTATACATATAAACCTTCCTCTTCAATCACTCTATCTATTAAAAAAAACCGCATCAAAATCCGTTGCGTAGTTTTAAAGATTTAAGCATACATAGGGATATAGGGATATAGGGACAGAGAAAGCGACTTTGTTTTATACTATGTAGTGATGGTAGTTACTGGGTGAGCGGGTCCAACTAGCACTTGGACTCTTTTTAACATACAATTTCTTATTTTAACGCATAACTCTCTCCCTCACGCAGCTGCGTTTGCAGTGCGTCAGCGTATTTTGATCAACGATGTCGCCCATTTTTTATCTCGTTTCTATTTTTATTATAATGGCCAAAAATGTACACTGAAAAACTTGTCTATTGTCCTTTCAGATAAAATGGAAATAAAAGACGCAATAATAGTACTATTACTATCACAGTCGCTATGCGAAGGAAGCGGAAGAGGGCTTGCATCATCCCTCCTCCAAGGCCTCTTATCCTCCAACCCTCAACTGCTCAAAACGATCTCCAACCGACTTGTATCACCACGCCCTTACTACGGCCAGCCTGTCGTCCAAAGTCAAATTCAGAACTTACCTGCTATCCAAAGTCAAAGTCAGATTCAATACAGTCCGGCTGTTATCCAAAGTCAATATAGCCCTCAATATCAGGTAAAAAGCGTGGTTAAAGATGGTCCTGTTGTAACGAAGGAAACTCAAACTATACAGCAAACGCAGTACCCGACTCAGTATTCGACAGTACAGCAAACAGAGACGTCTTATCCTGTGTGTAATTCCAAGACATTACCCCTCTCCTCTCCTGCTCCTATGGTTAACCCATTCCTGCCAGCAGCGTCTCCTATATCTGCCCTCTGCCCTCCTACATCTAGTCTTCTACCTCCAGCGAACCCAAGCATGGCGCGGAGTCAGTATTTGAGGAAAATACCTATTCCGCCGCCATGTTTGTAGTTTTAAGTAATTTATTTTTTGTTAATTAAATGATGATATTGTTGTGTGTGTTTATTTGAAATTACCAGTATCTTACAATGTGTCATTTGGGTCAATCAACTTTTTCTTGTTGTTATTTTGTCCCGTCAGCGAGGAGACATCAGTATCCGAGTTTCTTAGAAAAATGTTTATAATATGGACTTCAAGCATGATCGAGAGATGATCCGTGTCCAAATGCATTTAAGCTCATCGCTAAAACTCATGTTTGATAGATTTAAACCCTATAAAATCATAGTTTTAAAGAGTGACTCAGGAGACTTAACCTTGGTAACGAGCAACAAAGAATAGTTGATCCACCCATTTATGGTGGGTTGCACCAAACCGTCTGTAATCGTAAGCGGTGTTCGTTAAAATCTGAGTGCATGGAAAGTTTGACAAGTTTCTATGGGATGACAGCTGCCGGCGCCATATTTGACGATGACGGCCTGTGATCGTATGTTGGTGCAACCGACCCTTAATACGCCAGAGATCGATTAATTAAGTGGTACCGGTGGTGACGTATCGGAAGGCGCAGCGTGAGTAGACAACGTGGACCACAGAGAGGCCGAACTACGTATGCCGTCTCTTTCACCCACACAGTGTATAACACAAGAGTAAAAGGGACAGCACGATACGACGAAGTTCGGAGTAGCCCCACAGATGACCTGGCAAAGGTCGCGGGAGTCCGCTGGATGCGCGTGCTCAGGACCGGTTATTGTGGCACTGTTTGGGGAGGCCCATATCCAGCAGTGAACGATGGACGTCTTTCGGCTGATATGATGATGATGAAAGTCATTCTCAAGCAAAAGTGTATCTTTTGGCTGTGCCACTAAGGCGCTGTTTTCTGTAAACACGCATTTTTTTATCTTTTATTGATTTCCTGGATATTTAACTTGGAAACGTCCTTATTATATCGGAGTCCTCACACAACATATCAGGATTTTTTTTAAATATACAACGCCGGTGGCAAACAAGCTTACGGTCCACCTGATGGTAAGCGGCCACAGTAGCCTATAGACGCCCGCAACTCCAAAGGAGTCACGTACGCGTTGCCGACCCTTTATAAATTTTGAGGATTTGATTTGAGGTTTTTGATAAATGAAATAAATGAACTTTATTCTACAAGTAAGCCCTTTTACAAGTCAAAAATTACTAGCGTTTCTCATGAGACCACTGCCGAGAAGAAACGCCGAAAGAAACTCGACATTCAGTCATTTTCTCCAAAATATGCTTATTACAATGATACTACTTAACCTACTTAAGTAAATGTAAGTGGTAAACAACAAAAGAGAATTGAAAGAAAATTGATTGCGATACAACGAGGAAATGCCGCCATTATCCTCGGTACAATGCCCCAAGGGCTTGTTTTAGATTTAAATATTATTTAAGTTGATGTTATTTAACTATTATAGTATTTGCATTCCTATTTACATTATTTGAGAAATGTCACTCACAACAGTAATACAAAGTAAAATGTCTTGCACATCGAAATCACAAAGGATTTCGATGTGCAAAACATTTTACATTAATGAGGGCTATCGTTTTTGTGCTCACCAGTTGACGCCACTGTCGAGTAAGGTCCAGCTGTCAAAAATCGTTATTGATTATAATGGACAAGAAAACGAATTTTACATTTAAATCATATTTAATACCTTAAAAGCGTACCGTAGAAATATCGAACATCCCGCATTGTAGCGTAGTCCTTATTATACAACACAATTAATGTCATACACAAACCTCTGACACGACCACGTGGGCCGTTTTGAACACTGAAATACTTGAGTTTGCGCTCCGTGAGAGATTGGTTGAGTGGTTATAACCGAATGTGAGGTGTGAGTGGAATCGATGGAAAGTGACGGATGCTTTATCTTGTCTTTATCACTAGATAAGCACAATACGTGGCCAGTAAATTACCCGTTGGGCCCTACCTATATCACAAAACTTTACAAGTGTACATTTCGACAAAATTGTACAATTTCCCATAAAATGACAACTTTGTCAAATTGTACACTTGTAAAGTTTTGTTGTATAAGCCACTTCAGACGAATTATGAAACCTAGTCTAGTTTGTTTTATATGTTATCGTTTGCTATAAGTATTTAGTAACTGAACAGTTTTCATAATCTATTAGAACAAACACGCAATCGATATTTCGATGGAATTTTCAATAATTACCAAATTTAGATAAAATAATCATACATAAAGGAGTTTATTTTGAATGTGGGTTAGTGAGGTGAGGCTACTAGAATTAGAAATGAAGCGTACATTACTAATTGTTTGTGCAGTATTGGCCCATGTAAGTTTAATATTTTGTATGAGAAAATTAGTGCGCGCTCTCCTATCGCTAAGTTGGGATACAGCCACAGTCAGTTTAAAAAAAATAGAAAATTGTAATTGCTTATCAAAATTTGTTCAAGTTGTAGATCGCAACATGCATTTGTTGCTGCAATGCCAGTATGAATGTAGTTAACAAAGTCTATGCGATTTCAGTCGAATTCCGTACTATAACAGTTTTATAAAATGTCGGGCACTTTGAAATATGTCGGACGTTTTAGAAATCGAAGTGCATATCTCCCTTTCTATCAAGCAAAGTGCGCAAGTTTATCCATTTTCAAACGTTCGATCGCCGCGATCATTTTTACCCACGACGGAACCTAGAAGGTATATGCGTTTAGGGTGAGAGGTAGTTTGTTTGTTTGTGTGTTCACATCAATATCTTCAAAACGGCTTGACCGATTCAGAAACGATTTACTACAATAGGTTTGTAGTTTTAATATATCTAAGTACCCTCTATATCATTTTTAAACATGCTTACAGGTCCATGCGCAAAGCAGGTGCAGCTGCTCGAAGCCAGTATGCAAGCCAGCAGTATGCAAGCCAGTAGAATGCACCCCCCTCCCGCCCGCCTACGCCCTCCCCACCTGCAACTGCCCCGCTATCCCTACTCTCCCTATCTCACCGCAGGTGTTGCCAGCGATCTCCGCGCCCCCCTTCGATTTGGGTATTTTAGGGCCGTTGGGCCTGATTAACCCGTTTTTGCCGGCGGCGTCGCCTATATCTGCGCTTGCGCCTACTGTGTCGTCGCTTTACCCGCCTATTAACCCTTGCAATTGCGGGTGCAAGTATTTAAGGAAGATACCTATACCGCCGCCATGTTTGTAGTTTTGTGAATAAATTTTGTAATTAAATGTGATTTTTTTATAACATAAAATAATAAGTCAATAAAATATATACCTCTAATAATTATTGTCTCTTGTAAATATTATTTGTATCTCCCTTAAAATTTTTAATTAATTATTATGGCTGACACAATTTTATTCTTACTATTCTGTAGCAGTGATATATATAATCATATATTATATGTATGTATATTTTTAAGTATGTATATTTATATATTACTTATTTAAGTATGTGTATTTATATTGAATAGTTGTTTTGGAATCTTTTTTTTCTTTTTTTCTCATTGTAATAGTTTATGCACCACCTACTTTTCAGCTTTATATTTCATTTCTCCACTATCCAAAGGTTGTCTGGAAGAGATCGCTCTTTAGCGATAAGACCGCCTGTTATTCTGCCTCTGTCTCCCTGTATTTTTGTTTTTTATGTGCTATTTTATTATGTGAGGTGTGCAATAAAGAGTATTTGTATTGTATTGTCTCGAAAGTATCTGCGAACGGTCTAATAGCGAAGTTTTTTCCGTGGGTGGAGGAAATCCCCAATGGATAGATACTGACAGCCCGCCGGTTCCGACTGGGTTTTTTCCTTGTATTATCGCTGATTTGTTATGTTTGAGCGGTTATTTCTTCCTTTTTAAATATTTCTTTTATTATTACATATTATTACATATCTATTCTTACTTCCTAAAGCTAACTTACTTACGCTTTAGCCTAGTTGGTAGTGACCCTGCCTTCGAAGCTGGAGGTCCCGGGATCGAATCCCGGTCAACGCATATATATGTGTGATGAACACGAATATTTGTTCCTGAGTCTTGGATGTTTTCTATGTATTTAAGTATATATTTATCTATATAAATATGTATATCGTCACTTGGTATCCATAGCAACGGCTTTGCTTAGTCTGGGACTAGGTTGATTTGTGTAAGATTGTCTAAAATGATGAGATTGTGTAAATATTTATTATTATTATTTTTATTATTTATTACTACTTTATACCTAATGAGTCCTTATAAATTTTACAATGGTTTGATTTCAAATTGTGACAAAAGTATTGCTAATACCAATACAGTGATTAAAGATACGATGACTTTATAAAAGTTTTAGATAGTGACATAGCCATTTCTTGATTTTATTGTGCGTAGTAGAATTTAAGCAGAAAAAAGCCGTTTTTCGTTTGAAAATGGTCGTTTTGAAGCGATGTTTCAAACTATATTTCTTAATGAAAAATCCAAAAAACACATTTAAAGTTTATGGCACTAGGTGGCTATAGTCCTGTTCTAGATAGTAACATTGAGAAAATGTCAAGATACGTGTAAAATTCAAACAGAAAATGGCCTAAATAGATGAGCGTTTTTTAACTTATAAGGGCTCTTAAGGCTGCATTTAGAGCTGAGCAGAGGCTGAGATTTGACCAAATACCTATGGGGTATGATCAAATCTTACAGGAGGGCGTCCATAAATTACGTGAGATGTTTAAGGAGGGGAGGGGGTCGAGTCAAATCTCATCTAATCTTACGTTGGAGAGAGGTTCTCGGCAAATATCACGCAATTTTTTTTCTGATTGAATCAAAAAAAAATACTATTTTGGTCCATTTAATCCAAATTGTACACGCTTATAAGATTTAATCTTAAGCGTAATCGTAATACGATTAAGATTATTCACTAATTCGTTCGAAAGAGAATAATTTCATTCATACTTCGACGTTAACTCTCAGCAATATTAATTACTAATCTTAACTACTCGTAAATAAAAGCACGAAGCAATTTTTTTTTTCTTTTTACAATAACAATCCAACGCGTTTACGTAAGGAACCCACATTTTTAAAAATCTCACGTGAGATTGGGGCTGGGGGAGGGGGTTGAATAAAATCTCACGACATCTCACCAGGGGGGGAGGGAGGGACAGAAAATTAAAAAAAACACCTCACGTAATTTATGCACGCCCCCCAGGATGTTAAAATGGCTATTCCATTCCATCATATTCTGTACATATCGTAACAATAAATTACCATTGTACTTACTCAATTTTGTTGAGTCAAAATTTGTCCACTCCATAAGACTACAAAAGAAACAAGGCAGAAAAATATGTCAAATGGTGAAAATCCTATTCAAATATCTCAGAAAATAACGGAGCTACAACCGTTTTAATGTTGCTGGTTAGAGAGAGAAAGCATGAGAGATCAGGCCCTGTATTCCGAACTTCGTATCGTGCCGTCCCTTTCACTCTCGTCTTATTCACTATATGAGTGAAAGGAACGACACGGTACGAAGTTCGGATTTCGAAGTTCGGAGCGGCCCCTCTGTGACGTCATTGACCACGAGCGCAATAGTAATTGACGATCATCATCATCATCATTCAGCCGGAAGACATCCACTGCTGGATATAGGCCTCCCCCAAGGAGCGCCACAGCACTCGGTCGCGAGCCACCCGCATCCAGCGACTCCCCGCTGCCTTGACCAAGCAATTGCAATGGGGGCTATCGCGTATGAATTTGCCGCTAGAGGCGCTAGTGTAGCATGGGGTCCTCCGAAACGTCAAATGTCACTCGTTTTGGTTGCGCTACACGGATTAATATCTAATTGGAACAATATGGTCACTATTTTGCAATACCTGAGCTTGATTATGGCAAATATGAATTAAGGGTCAATGACTGTCAGGGCTTTGAGACAGATTTGTCTTTCGGAAAATTATTTCCTCCCTTTTTCCGAACAAAACGGGACCACGCTACAATGCGGTATATTCGATATTTTTACGGTACGGTTTTAAGGTATTGAATATGATTTAAATGTAAACTTCGTTCTCATGTCCATAATAACCAATAACAATTTTTGACAGCTGGACCTTGGTCGACAGTGGCGCCAACTGGTGAGCACAAAAACGATAGCCCCCATTGCAATTGACGATCGCTCTGATGCAAAGGTGCGTTTTGCTGAAAAGGGACGGAGTATGCCCCCTCTTGAAAATTATTTATTCTTTTGAGTAGTAACTATTAGGTAGTAAAAGTATTTCGCCATTTGATTAAGAATTTGATCCTTTGATTTGATCAGTTTTAATAATACGATTCGCCTCGCTTTGTTAGTTATTTAAACAGTTCAGTTTTTTGCATAATAGTAGTTACAAATAAACAAAGAAATTAAAATAAAACTAAAACTAAACTAAAACGAACCTAAATATACTTATCAAAAACCCTAATCTAACAAACCGCTACCAGTAGATTTGATTTGATTGATTTTCTTATTTGGTGTCATTCGTCCCTGCTATTATAATCGTATTCCTATTGAAGAAGTGTCAAAAACAACTTTTCAAGGGATCACTTTGGATAGTCATTGGGATTGGCGGGCACATATAAATAGTTTGCTCTAAAATTGTTATTAGTTATTTATGTATGTATTGGTATTAATATATAATAACTATATTAACGTTTAGTTTGTGCGTTTTTATATTTGAAGTTGCACCGCCCACAATTTGTCTGCTTTGCCCTAAGGTTGACTGGTAGAGAATGCTTATGGCATTAAGTCCTCCTTTTGTACGACAAGTTTTATTTTTGTGCAATAAAGGTTAAATAAATAAATAAACGTGAAAGGTAGGATACGGGTACGTTACTGTTTTATTTAAAAAAGTACTGATTTCTACGAAAAACTGGACTAACCGTGCGAGCCCGGGGCGGATCTCTAGTATACTCAGTCATATTAATAAGCTCATCCCTACAAAAACGAGAATAAAGTTATAAGTAGTTAGTACCTAATAGTAAATTAGTTACCAAGGGTGGTAAAACAAAGAATGTCTCAGATCGCAGGTATTTAACGCCCGAGCCGAAGGCAAGGGCGATAAATATGCGATCTGAGGCTTTCTTTGTTACCGCCCGTGGCAAGTGCAACATTTTATGCCACCCCCTGGCCAGGAAGTGGGATTTTCCGCGCACGAAGCGTGCGGTAATTGCAACTTTATGGCCAGGTATGACATAAAATATTGTTAGGAAAGCACTTCCAGTTTAAGTACTGCGCTTTCCTGTCTCCACTCTACACTTGCTATGGTTTACTGGCTGTTATTAATTTGACTTGACAAATATACATTTAAAAAGAAACTACATTTCGTTCTTCCCTAATAAATATATCGTGTGCGCTTCATGCAACGGATGCGATAAAAAAAACAAAGTTATCTCCCAGTCCCATCCTGTTTCGGACCTATTTAAGTACATTCAGTTTGTCAATTTGAGTCGAATCGAGCACAGGCAACAATGAAGCGCCTATTTATCTTGTTTCTTATAACGGCAGTTTCTGCAAGAAGCAGCAAAAACATCTCAATCAACGAGTATGATCACCGCCCATCATACTACAACTCAACATTCGTCAAAGTTATTATGACTAACGACATCACAGCTCGGGAGGCGATATACTCGACGCCAGCAGTGATGCTCGTCGGTAAACGCAATGGTGAGATACTGCGCTGTCTCCAAGAGGAACCGAATGAGTGTGAATTGTTCTTCAAAGCAAGTAGCATGGTTAATTCCTTGGTGGTTTCCGGAGAGTACTTCTATGCTAGCTTGGAGTCTCATGTGATTTTAAAGTGTAGTTTATATGAGAAGACCTGCAAGACACATTATACGTCGGCGTCTCCGATAGTTGGCTTAGTTGTCGGCGGCGGGTATCTACATGCAGGTTATCCAAGCAACACCATTTGGCGCTGCAAGCTGAAAGAAGCAAACAGCTGTTATTCGCTACATAAAGAAAGGAGCCCTGCGTATTCTTTAGTACAATTCAATAAATATATCTATGCTGGGTTAAACAATGGACAGGTAGTGCGATGCTCGCTAAGAACCGAAAATAGCTGCATTGTGATGTACAACATGACTTCGACGGTTTTCGGTATGACACACGCGGGAAAATTCATTTCTGCTGTGACAGGTGATGGAAAATTGTGGAACTGTAACCGCACATCGGAAGATACTATCGATTCTTGTGCATCCAAGAACATGCAACTGAAAAACCCTAAAGAAATTGCAGCTTTCGATAGATACTTGTATGTGCTTGATGAAGAAGGCATACGTATTTGCAATTGGAATAGCACAAGCTGTTCGATGTACGCTCCAATAAAAGAAGCTAGAAGTATGGTGTTCGCGTACAGCACTTATCAAATACAGAGCCGATACAGAGACGAGCATACAACTTGCACGTGGCAGAGCGATACCCAATGTCCCCCTTACGTTGCTTATTTCGATGAACAACAGAGAGCCGCTCTAGAAATACATGTGAACGACGGAAGACTGTACAGTTCGAAAGGATTCTTAGTAGACACTACCAACGCGGACGAAGGCATCTCAGGACCCGCTGGTATCTTCGCTATGGGGCCTGACGGAAGGATACTGCTGTCAAATCTGCATAAAACTGGCTTAATACATACGTCGAGCCTGTTCGCTGGCAGTCCTGTTGCTGGGGCAGGGGAGATGGTGGTAAAGAATGGAACAATCAAACAGATTAATACTTGTTCGGAACATTACCAGCCTGATTTGAACCTGAATAAGCAGGTGGTGCAATCGTTGGTAATGCAGGGGTACACTGAGAACATAGATTTACAGAAGTGTTGTAAGGGAGACGAGTGTGGCCAGATTTCGGGTCATCTTCTGCAGTAGTGGCAGATTATGCGAATAGCTCTTGCAATTCACGGAGGCGCGTGGATTTCACGAAATTAGATTTTAACGTCATAATAGGTATAGGTAGGGGGAGCGCTCGTGGCCCAGCGGCACCCGCGTACCAAGTGCGGTATGCGAGGTTAAGCAACGTCGGCCCAGGTCGGTTATTGGATGGTTGACCGCTTTGAGTGGTTATTAACTGAGCGCTCCCGTGCTTTGGAAGGCACGTTAAGCCGTTGATCCCGGCTGCTGTCTATGATAGCAGTCGTTAAGCCAGGTTAGAGGCCTTCGGGCGGCTTGAGAACTTCTAACAGTCAAGTTGCCCACTCACTTGACAAGCCTAATTCCAATAAGGTTTGGTTTCCCCTCGGGTTGGAAGGTCAGATGGCAGTCGCTTCCGTAAAAACTAGTGCCTACGCCAAGTCTTGGGATTAGGTAGCGGACCCCGGGCATCCTTCAGGATGCAAATGTACCGGGATAACGCTAGGAGGATGATGAATAGGTATAGGTAGGTACCACTCCAGTCGCTTTCGTGACTTGCAAGAGTTTAGTTGTACGATTTTTTGTCTCGCAAATGGCCGGAAAGGTATTTGTTACTCCTTACTTCTTGAAAGAAGTGTACAGTTTATGGTCAAATATAAAATAAAGATGTTGCAGGCTCGCGCCACGCGCCTGAAATATTCCGTATACATTCCAATACTAGTTTCTCGAGCCCCAAACCTTTTCGAAATGTAGGTACAAACTACCATATTAAATGCATAAGTCGTACGGTCGTACCATGTTACAATCAGTTCAAATGGCAGTTGTTTTTTTTTTCATTGGAACCGCGACTTTTTTGTTAATGCACGAAATAGCTTGCAGTTTTCGTTGGAAAAAATATACAATTGTGATGAAGTTTATGCAAGATTGCACAACTTTTTATAGCTCTTTATTTTTTATTGTCTTTGGTTTTTATAGATTTTATGTCATGTTTTTTATGGATTCATTATAGCTTTTGTCGCTACTCAAACGAGTGCCTTTTATTTAATACTAGCTTTTGCCCGCGACTTCGTTCGCGTGAACTTCTACTGACTATTCCTTGCCCTTGGTAGATAAATGCCGGTTAGGTTATAAACTACTTAACTTTGAGTGTCTCACTCAAAATTTACTCCAACTTTTTTACATGTCAAAGTTACAACCTTACAAAGTTTCTAATTTATATAAATATAATAATTAGCAAGTGAAATGGGCCCTCTTGTCCATGAAAGGAGGCATGTGTCCTGAAGTAGGATGTAATAGGCGGATAATGAAACAAAATGGGTAAGATTTATCAATATTTATATATAGGTACGTATGTATGTATGTTGGTAATAGGTACTGGATAAGTAAGTCAGACGTTAAATACTACACATTTCATTCCAGCCCGGAGAACAACGTCGACTCGATCCCATATAGCATTTATGCGTATGAATTATTTTTGATGATCTCTTATACTATGTAACAAAAACACTAATATCTGCTAAGGAACTACCTTATCACATCCATGTAGCATAGTGGTGTCATGGTTCGATGTCGCGTACGTCTACACATCGTTCTTGTTCAACACACAATTCCTTACTTTCCGAGCCTTAGTACTGACATGCTCGATGTAGCGACTACACGGGAAGACATGCTTGAATCGAACAAAAACTTTGATGTTTCTCGAAATGCAAAGTGTTAGGAGTCCAACCCAAGACTTTTTAATGTTCTACAACAATATGATACGCTCTACTTGCAGTGAAAACCTCTACGCATTATCCCTCTGTATGAAAATTAATTGAACACTTCTAGTTTACTAAGAAAATGTTTTTATATGTACTTGTAGTTTACTAAGACAAATATATTTACAAAAATTTTAAGCATCCTCTTAAAATATCTGTACAGAATTCTCCCTTTATCGCGTATTTTTCTAGTGAAAGTTCTACCTCCAAAACGTACAATCGAACCCGTGACATCCTGAAATACTCGTACGCAGCCAATCGCTTTAACTGAGCTGTCTATAATATAACGTCTATAATAACAATAAGTAATCACACTCGGTTACCAAGTCCTTCAACCAGTTCTCTCTTACAAAGCTTGGGGAGGCGTACGCAGAGTGACATATATCTACCAAAAAGACTCGCGCTTCCTTAACTCCAATCTATAATTTTCATTTGCAGATGTTACTGTTTAAAACATATTAATATTTTTAAGTATCTACGCGCATATTATCGTTTTACAATTATATTTAAAAAGAAATCTAAGTCCGAAGACTGACAGGCAAAATGCTTAAGTACTTTTTTCCTTTACTTTCGTTTCTAAGAACCTTAAAATATGAATAATTAAATTAATATTTTTGATAAACTGATCTATAGTAACCAAAAAGATTTGTAACAGTCTCTATGGGTCCTTAGGACAGACACAAAATTACCCCGCCTACGGGGACGTCCACCGCACGATCGCGACAACACAGACATATATAGTCCCTATTCGTCCCGGTACCGCTGCATACGGGGTAGAGTCAGTCCGGCCCAGGTCGGGCCTAGCTGAGTTCCTTGCTGGACTCTTCTCAGCTAAGCTAACTTTTGTGACCCATCGACAAAACTCCCAGTAGTCCGATTCCACCCACATCTCAGATTTGGTTGAAGCCGCTCAACCAATCTCACTGGAGCGCACACGCTTAGAGTATTCCAGTGTTTAAACCGCCCGCGTGGTCGTGTCGGAGGTTTCCCCTGGATTGTCCCCAAGCTACTTTCCAACCGCGCACTCTTATTGCTTTATTGGGCCCGGGCCTATAAAGCCACAGTCAACTTCAAAAAAAAAACTTATTTTATATTTCTCAACCTTCCGTTTTTACTACAAAGATTTCGGAGTGGATTTCAAACACGTTGATTTTCTGTCATTTTGTAGATAAATATAACATATAAAATATTATTTTGTTGAACCTGACTGTGGCTTCATAGGCCGGGCCCAATAAAGCGATAGGAGTGAAATTCGATAAATTTTAGGTAGGCATACATCAAAGCGCTGGTCAGTCAATGCTGACAACAACCGTCTACGTCCAATTTATTTAATCTCCAATTTTATAAAGAGTAAAGTTATTAAGGCTCGATGGGTCAGGAAGTTTTGGCTTAAGACGTAAGCGCCTTAGAGGCTGTAAGTCAGTACCTAAATAACACAAATCTATTCTGTTTTTCTTACGATTATGCATGTAATTAATAGAACTTTATATACTGAAATGCGGTAAATATTTACATTCACATGAGTCGCTTTGGCTTTGAGATAATTAAGCTCTAAGAGTCACAAATATCCGAACTAAATCTTTCATAATAATTGCTCATCATAATCAATCATCCTAACCACATTACTCAGTTTATAACTACGATGGTAAAAATAAAAACTTTCCATGCAAATACCTACTTTATCATCGCTACTATAAGACTCAAATTATTAAATTGTGCAAGTACTAAATAATTTTCATTAACTTTGATTCGACTTAACCGAATGTCATCTGTATAATGGCACGACTCCGAAACGCCAAACGTCAAATATCGTGATATTTACAATTGTCTTGATTCGCCTCACGATACTTCCTTATTGTATCTTGCCCACACGATTCGTAACAACTATGTGCTTATTTCGAGCTCAGACTTACACTGGATCAACTGAGACGAATTTTCGTAAGTCAGCGTGCATTGTAAACATCCATGGACTCTGGAGGCAGATAGGCAATGTTGACAGCCACTGACTAACATAATTAAATCTCTCATTTCAAACAGTTACTACGGGTTGAGGGACTCTCCATTTTTTCACATATTATTTATTTATTGTACAATTTTTGAATGGGATTCTTTTTATTTTGCTTCCAATTGTATGCTTACCAATTTTCAAGCCTTTAAGTCATTAATTGAAGGACTTGTCATACAAAGTTCAACCCCTCTTTTCACCCCCTTCCATCCCCAATCTGTATAATTTTTATAGCCTATAACCTGACCGAAGATCAATTAAACTTATTAGTGAAGGTTGTATTGAAATCTATTGGCTAGTTTTCGCGTGATGGTGAGACAAATAAACAGACAGACAAACAGACACAAATTTTAAAAACTGTTGAAACGTGTTCTGTTATCGATTCTAAGACCCCTCCTTCGATTTTTTTGCTAATATCTTCAATGTACAGATTTTCGAACCTCTACAGCTTTATTATATGTATAGAGTATAGATTTAACATAGTTTATAAAAATAACTGTTTATTTTCAAGTTTTTCAATGTCTAACAAAGCTTAATTCGAATTGTCTTTTTCCTGTCATTTCTGAGATAAGCTTCATATTAACCTAGGGTGTAATGTAACGTGCACATAGTCACTCTATTCTCTTTGCTACCTACTGGGTGTACCCATACCTATCGTAAAATTTAACCCACGTATTCAAAAGAACTTACACGTACCCGTGTGGTTGCCGGACCCGTGTGGTTGCCGGGTAAGAATTGCGCCACCCCATCTCTTCCCGTGGGTTTCGTAGGAGGCGAATAAGGGAAAATCGGAGGGTGGGCAGCAGCATCCTTCGATTATTACCACCATCGAACTGCGGTCGCCAACCCGCTTGCCAAGCGTGGCGACTATGGCAAATCCCCCCCAAGGGAAAAATAAAAAACATGCCCAAAAATGGCGAGCCTTGGGGGAGGCCTATGTTCAGCAGTGGACGTCTTTCGGCTGAAATGATGATGATGATGATGATGATTCAAAAGAACTAAAATAAAATAAAACAACAAAATACAAAATTTTCACATTTATTTCATTACAAAATTCTCATTTTTACAGCGTCCAACGATATCTGCTCAGACCGAAATGAACCCAATGCGTAGCCACACTATGCATACGGACCAAAACGGCAAATAACACATGCTCTTCACATGTTCCATTTTATATTCTACTTTAACGCTAATGTAATAGAGTTTCTATTACATACATATGATTTATAAACAGTGTTTATTAGAGATGTACCGATTAGTCGGGAAAGCCGACTATCCGGCCACATTTATAGTCGGCGATTAGTCGGCAAGAGACCGACTATTCGGCACTTAATGATTTACTGCAAAATAATAATAAAAACTACCATTATTTAATTCAAGTTTCATATTTGCAAGTATTTTTCTTAAACGGGTGGATCAACTATTCTTTGTTGCTCGTTATTATGGTTCTATCTCTTTGGTCGTTATAAGGTCCATTTTGGTCTGTATAGATAAATCACGTAAACTTATCTGAGCGGAAATAAATCAAACGGTGTGTGGCAGCATAATTCATTACTAAAAATATCATAATAGTAATTTTTAACACGCTATGATCTCATTCGTACAAATAGGTACATTATACAGGTTAGGTACATGAACAGCTCTTAAGATTCCTTATAAGTTTCACAATGTTTTGATTTCAAATTGTGACAAAAGTATTGCTAATACCAATACTGTGATTAAAGGATACGATGACTTTATAAAAGTTTTAGATAGTGACATAGCTGTTTCTTGATTGTATTATGCGTAGTAGAATTTAAGCAGAGAACAGCCGTTTTTCGTTTGAAAATGGTCATTTTGGAGCGATGTTTCAAACGATATTTCTTAATGAAAAATCCAAAAAACACGTTTAAATTATGACATTAGGTCGCTATAGTCCTGTTCTAGATAGTAACACTGAGAACATGTCAAGATACGTGTAAATTCAAACAGAAAATGGCCTAAATAGATGAGCGTTTTTTAACTTATAAGGGCTCTTAGATAGTCATTTCATTCGATTTAATTAAAAGGTTAGTTAACGATAAGCATCAAAACCTGTTTTATTCAGAAGTATTTTTTTTTGTATGACTGTGGCTTATAGGCCGGGCCCAATAAAGCGATAGGAGTGCGCGGTTGGAGAGTAGCCTAGGGAAAATCCGGGGGAAAACCTCCGACACGACCGCGCGTGTGGTTTGGAACACTGGTATACTCTTAAGAGTTTGCGCTCCAGTGAGATTGGTTGAGCGGTTTCAACCGAATCTGAGTTGTGAGTGGAATCAAGCTACTGGAAGTTTTGTTGCTGGTTCACTAAATCTAGCCTAGCTGAGAAGAGTCCAGCAAGAAACTCAGCTAGGCCCGACCTGGGTCGGACTGAGTCTAACCGGTGTGCGACGGTACAGGGACGAATAGGGACTATAATCGTAGGTATGACGCACTCGCACGCTTAAGGCGAGATGTATCGTACACAGTATAACACTTCTACTCAGATAAGTTTAACAGAAAACCAGTTTAAACCAGCTATGAATAAAACTCGAACTTAAGTAACTACATAATTAGAGCTAAGTCAAAATTTACAACAGATCGAGACTAAACGGCAAAGATTTTTGCCTTTCGACATTTTACAACACATTTTACAGTACGTGTAATTCGCGAGAAAAAGGTACCTTGCGTGTTTATTCTTATACGGCTGGCAAACAAGCTCACGGCCTGCCTGATGGTAAGCAGGTACCATAGCCTACGGACACTAGCGACTCAAAGAATCACAAGCGCGTTGCAGATCCTTTATTGGCATGAGCATTCGTTGTGTTGACAGTTAAACATGCAGGTCCCTCACTCTCAACACAGCGCATGCTCGGGAGCTGTGGAGATGTAAATAAGGGCGATTTTTAAGGAAATAGCGCCTCTAAAGTGCCAGGTACAATTTGCTCGAGAACGATACATTTAGGGTGGGCTGCACCAACCGTGTGTAATCATACTAATCATCTACTTTTTTTTTTTTCTAAGCCTGTAAGTCCCACTGCTGGGCAAAGCGTTTGACTTCCACTCGTCTCGGCTCAGAGCAGCTTCCGGCCTGTCATTTAGAAAGGACATCCTGCCATCTCCGCCTCGGCCTGTCACGTCGAATCATCTATTATGTTCATGAAGGCAAGGCCATTCCATCACAAATGACCCCCTCTAACACGCGTGTTTGCAATTAACCATCCCGCTCTCTACGGAACCTCTACGCATAATTACGAAAATATTTAGTACATTTTAATTGATTTTTGGAACACTGGAATCCCTTATGAAAAATCTATCCGGTTATTTTGTTTGAACAATAAAAGAGCTAACCTTTTTGTAAAAAAAACGTATCACTGTCATTGATAAATGATATTTAGGATTTTTTGAGAGAGTTACCAAGACATTTTTCAATATTTTGCTTCTTTTTGAGTCCGCAATATTTTTTGTGTAGGATTCTACATTCTTTTTATACAAACGCCTTAAGGGAGGCGTACAGCGACATCTACCAGAAGACTCATGCTGAACGAACGGTTGATGAATTTAGAACTGGGTAGTGATTGCACCTATAGCTCAGTTGGCTAGAGCGACTGGCCGCGAGTGAGGTCGCAGGTTCGAATCCTGCTCGGTGCCTAAATTTTTAAATTTTTCCTTCATTCTAAAATTAGGATTCTACATTACTTCTTTGGATGCTCAAACTTCAGTATTTTCCTCAGAATGGGCCTTGCCTTCAAATCATATTATATAAAAAAAATTACAAGTTTATAGATGACAGCTGTCGACGCCATATTTAAAGTAGATCGGTCAGTAATCGTAAGTTTGTGCAACCCGCCCTTAATGTTATTTCATGTACCTATACGCCAACTAGATGTACTAAAGTATACTTTGCCCTAAAGTAAATAAAGTACAAAAATGCGTAACTTTCAACCGCCCAGTTTTACTATGGAATACATCTAATCTACCAATTTATTGATATATTTTACTTACAATTAATTATGTAATAGAGTAATTTTTTTACATTTGGTTCCTTACCTATTGAGTTGTTTCATAGTATTTTAAAATTTTGAACCAGCATGTCATTTGTATGTCAAGTTTTATGAATAAGGGGGCATTTTATGCAATAAATGATTGATTGATGCGGTAAGTGTCCAACTGGTACCGTTATCCTATAACACATTTGTTCAAAGACTATGAAACAACTCATATACCATCCAAAATCAGTCCTTTTTTGGCCAATATTCTAGAATTTAAATAAAAACGCATTCTTAACCGAATATCACATTTAAAATAACGAACAAACTCTTGGGCCCTTTTTTAAGAGTTAATTTTAAAATATTTAATTATCTGTGAGTATTCCCGTTAATTTTACAATGAGGGCTATCGTTTTTGTGCTCACCAGTTGGCGCCACTGTCGAGTAAGGTCCAGCTGTCAAAAATTGTTATTGGTTATTATGGGCATGAGAACGAAGTTTACATTTAAATCATATTTAATACCTTAAAACCGTACTGTAAAAATATCGAACATCCCGCATTGTAGCGCAGTCCCGTTTTGTTCGGAAAAAAGGAGGAAATAAGTTTCCGAAAGACAAAACTGTCTCAAAGCACTGACAGTCATTGACCCGTAACTCATATTTGCCATAATCAAGCTCAGGTATTGCAAAATACTCACCATATCGTTCCAATTAGATATTAACCCGCGTAGCGCAACCACAAAGAGTGACATTTTACATTTCGGAGACCTCACGCTACACTAGCGCCTCTAGCGGCGAATTCATACGCGATAGCTCTCATTGATGTCGTTTTTGAGTGAAAAATATCGCCATATTATGAGTCGTTTTCGTGTTGTACATATATCTTGTAAATCACATTAAATTGCTTCGATATGTACTAATTAGACTTCAAAATAATATCCTTATAATGATTCTCTCAGAAATATTAATGAGAATTACAGAAAAAAGTTAAAATTATGTTTATATCGTGACAAGGTAAACGTCCCAATAGCCGACACTGGCTCAATACTTGACATTTTAACCTCCTGGGGTTCAAAGTGATAATACTAGGACAAAATCAGTTTGCAGTGAAAGCCCAGGTATTTTAACAGAGATTTGGAGCAATGACCCACTGTGATAACCAGATATGAACAATTTTTGGTCCGGGCGTTCAGTATTTTATTAATTAGTTCTAATATTAGGACATTGGGTCTTCCTCGGAAGTACCGTCTTCGAAATTGGGTCGTAGGAGGTTATAGTCATAATAATAAAGGACAACAAGAGGTGATAACTATTATTAAAGTGTCAAATATTGCGACGTTTACCTTATTGCTATTTTATATATATCAAAACAGGTGAAATAGGTTAAAACTACACCTACATATCTTACTTACCGGTACCGGTATTGTGAAAAATAGTAATAGGTATATTGAATAAAAATAAACTGTCTCAACTACGTCAAGCCGTTCATAAATATATGTACGTTCCCAAAGGTTAGCAATCTTATGCCCTTAACAATAAAGTCATGTTCACATATTTTTGATCACTTTGCCAGTGCACATATTTTTGAACTCGGCTGTTCAATCGGGCCCACTGTTTAGACATATGAGTTTGAAAACAAACACGTTTCGAAGTTCGCCTTTCAAATTGTCAACGGAGAACTATACTCTGTACTTCCTTTCACTGAGCACGAAGAATTCCGTACATTGACCCGCCATCATATATTATTGTATCTTGTATTTCATTGTATCTAGTTGGCACAGTCCTTGCAGGAAATCGTATCAAACGATTTAATTTAATGTCTTGGGGAAGTACATTATTATTATTATTTTCATTATCTCGTATTTGGTAATACCATGTACCAGTATCGACATATTTTCTTGTGGAAGTACACATTGTAAATACCTATTGTTATCTTTCCCTTGTTTTTTTTAATACTCTATTGTTGTTTACCGCTCAGATTTACTTAAGTAGATTAAGTAGTATCATTGTAATAAGCATATTTTTGGAGAAAATGACCGAATGTCGAGTTTCTTTGGCGTTTCATCTCGACAGTGGTCTCATGAGAAATGTTAAGTTTTTGACTTGTGAAAGTGCCATTGCGGCCTATTTGCAGAATAAAGTCTATTTACTTCATTTATTTTGTTTCTACGCTATCTCTATCGCACGCGCATAATTATTGCAGCCACTCTCGCAGTGGCATTGACCGGCGGAAATAAATACGGAATTGAAGTGGCGTGTCAATGCACGAAATTCTTCGTGCTCAGCGTCCATACTTTAGTAAAACCACCCCCCCTTGACACGAGCGCCATACCTAACCTGAAGCGTGTGAGAGGGGAGACATCTTTTCACGGCTACCCTTCGGTGTACCCGCGGTGTTGAGGCTACCTGACCAGTCAGCGAGCTGTGAAGAAGGTCTATAGAACTTGGTAGAGGTTTTATTGAAGATCGGTAGGAGTTCGTTCGCTTCGTTCGAGAGAGCCTGAAAAAAGATAAATGTAAGAGTGAATATAAGTAAGTATAGCCTTCAAAATTGCGAGACTTAAGTGGCAGTGGGCAGGGCACATTGCTCGCAGGACTGACGGTCGATGGGGCCAGAAACTGCTTGAGTGGCGTCCACGCACCGGAAGACGAGCTGTCGGTAGGCCTCCGACAAGGTGGAGTGATGACCTGGTGAAGGTCGCGGGAATCCGGTGGAAACGAACGGCACAGGACCGGTCTAAATGGCGAGCCTTGGGGGAGGCCTATGTTCAGCAGTGGACGTCTTTCGGCTGAAATGATGATGATGATGATGAAGAGTGAATCAACTTTTTAGTGCTACTCGTTGTCATGGTTACGTCTACTTGTCCAGGGGAAAAAAATCGAATACAATCGTGATTTTATGCTATTTAAGTTTATCATACGTATTTGTGGTACTTATAAGCTATTTCCATAATGGTCCATCTACTAAGCGTGTTAGGAGAACTTAATACAACATTTTTTGAACAAACTGCGCTTCTAGTGTCCCTTGAACAAGATAACAACGGGTCAAGATAACAACATAAAAAAAAGTTGATCCGCCCGTAAATAAATAAATCATGTGACCAATCTTACACAAATCGACCTAGTCCCAAACTAAGCAAAGCTTGTACTATGGGTTCTATTGTACACAATAACAAGTTAAAATAACATACTCGTCACACAAGAACAAAAATTTAATCAGGGCAGCCATACTAAAAAATACAATCGTGTTGTAATGGTTTAGTGAGAGCTATTTAGGATGCATGCTTATTTTATGTATTCCTAGCTTATTAAGTTATTATATACACTTGTTCTCCGATAAAATAAACAAATGGGTCAATCAACTTTTTCTTGTTGTTATTCTGTCCCGTCAGCGAAGAGACAACAGTAACCGTGTTTCTTGGAAAAATGTTTATAATATGGAATTCGAGCATGCTCAGGAGATGATGGATTTATACTTATCGCTAAAACTCATGTTTGGTGGATTTGAACCCTATAAAATCACAGTTTTAAAGAGTGACCCAGGAGACGTAACCATGGTAACGAGCAACAAAGAATAATTGATCTACCCATAACTAAATTGATCAGAATAATTCGCTTCACTTTTAAAGATTAAAGTACAAAAGCGAACTATTCCCTAAGAGGGATCTCTTATTTACTTAAGGAGTACCAACAGCTGCTAAAGACATGATACAGTCCAGTCTCTTCCAGCTAACCTTTGTTTGTGAAGGACCTACCTTAAGATAAATGACAGCATCAGTGCCATAACCCTCGCAGGACATCAGCAGCAGATCTCCGTGAAAATATCGAGCGTACAGCCGCGATATAGGGAGTCCGTAGCCGTAACCTACAAATATATAGTACATTACTGCAGACGCCGGGAAAGAAGGGCTTCGGTATAGACGACCGACCGTAGCGAGGCCTGATAGTGATACGAAGCCGGCAAGCCCTTTTCACGGCAAGGCATGTATAGTGCTTTTCTCAAACATATGCAATGAAATAAACAAATACACCTCCTAAGGAACAAATTTTAATATTCCCTCCAATCCCTCTAAAACTTTTATTTTATGGAAGTCATCTGTATTTCGCGTATGTTTTTTTTTTAACCTGACTGTGGCTTTATAGGCCGGGCCCAATCAAGCGATAGGAGTGCGCGGTTGGAGAGTAACCTGGGAAAAATCCAAGGGAAAACCTCCTGCAGGACCACGCGTGTGGTGAATAGACTCTATTAGGGCCATTATAGACAACCTGATAATAAGAATCACAATTTTTATAAGATATAAAATAAATGCAGAGGATTTCCAATTTGTCTATGGTCTCCCGTGACTTACGTATAAGTAGACAATATATTAAATTTATTCATCAACACATTGAATCATACAGATTTGTATTTTTAATATGACGTGTCTAATTCAATTCATGTATAAATCGCTAGTAGTTTTTGACTTGTAAAAGTGCCTTTGCGGCCTACTTGCAGAAGAAAGTTCATTTATTTCATTCAATAGGTATTAATACCCGCCATTTTTGGTTCGATAACCGTTCAGCCACGAGAAAAACAACACTCAAACAAATCTCGATTGTTATTAGTTTCTTAGTCTTATTTTTTTGACATGTAACACTACATTTAATTAATGATACTCTGATTATTGTATTATTTTTATTTGATATAGATATATTTTGACTCGTAAAAGTGCCCTTGAGGCCTATTTGCAGAATAAATGTTTTGATTTTGATTTATGATCTCCGGATTTTGACAGCTAGAACTCCAGTCAGGATAAAGTCACAGGAAATGCGTTCGAAAAGTTACTCAATTACCACGCTGTTGCATAATGCATTCTAAAAATCCCCTTGATAAGCACTACGTAATTACGACTTTAATTAGATATGTATTTAGTTATAAGCGGAGTAGTCCGTTTTGTCCTACGATTTTGTTCACAACGTAGGACAAACCGGATAAAAAAATATATATATTTTTAATGGATAAAAAATATATATATATATTTTTGGACAATCTTACACAAATCAACCTAGTCCCAAACTAAGCAAAGCTTGTACTATGGGTACCAAGTGACGATATACATACTTATATAGATAAATAGATACTTAAATACATAGAAAACATCCAAGACTCAGGAACAAATATTCGTGTTCATCACACAATGCCCTGACCGGGATTCGAACCCGGGACCTCCAGCTTCGAAGGCAGGGACACTACCGACTAGGCTAAAGCGGTCGTCAAAAAATCCGTTTTGTTCTACGCGTAGAACAAACAGGACATGAAAATTACTAGCTTTTGCCCGCGACTTCGTCCGCAGGGCACACGTTCATCGTGATAGAATTTAATTGCAAGTTTTTATGTAGATTTAATTGCTTTTTTTATACCTAGTAATCGCTCTTCGACAAAAAAAGTATCCTATGACCTTCCCATGGATTGAAACTATCTCCATACCAAATTTGATCTAAATCGGTTCAGCGGTTTAAGCGTAAAGAGGCAACAGATTTATAATATTAGTATTCATTACCTTATAGGTACTGTTACACATGCTGAATTCTAGCACGAAAGCATGCCACTATTGATTTTATAATAAAATACCTATCGAAATAGTTAATTTGCCATTCAGTAAATTTAAGTCCCATATTAAAAGGTATTTGCTAAGCCAGGCGTATTATACTGTCAACGATTTCTTAAATGACAAAAATGCTTTCAAGCCAGTGGTAGTTTAATCCTGTTACTTTTAATATATCTATGTTTATTTTAGGATATATTTTTGTATAATAGTTCCGTTACGTTTTATGTAACACGATGCTATTTCTCGCCTCACAGTCGCCTTAACTTTGTTATTATCAATGTCCGCCAGCTTGAATATGTCATGCTCGCTTTAAGGGCTTTGCCTACGGTGGCGTCGTTGATCGGGTCGCCACCTTCCCTAACAGATGGTCGAGGGAGGCGATGGCTGAGATACGCGTCATACTCGTGATCGGGTGCTGTTTGTGGAGTCCGGTCTGTTCATGCTTGCTAGGACATAGTGACTACGTTAATACTAGTGTCTTTTATAAGGGATTGACGAGAGACATCATCCTGTTGTGGATTCGTTTTTATTATCAGTGACTTAGAGACCATATACATCTCTAACAATATTAAATTAATTTTAATTTTGACGCTCAGAGACCATGTACATCTCTGGGATAATATATTAATTTCACTCCTTGTTTAATCTTGAGACCTTATACATCTCTAACTTAATATTTGTAATAGATAACTTTGCAAGTTTATCTTCACTGTATGACATTAATTTTGTTATAATTGTTAAACTCGAAATTATTATTCCTTCTTGAACTGTAAATTAATATTTTGACATGAAAAATGTATTACTTATTATAGTCAGACTTTCTTAAATTATAAATTAATATTTTGACATGTAAAAGTGCCCTTGTGGCCTATTTGCAGAATAAATGTTTGTATTTGTATTTGTATTTGTATTGCTACTTAGTAGCATGTGTGTCAAAACATTGTTAATAATTAGCATGCTGATTTTGAGTTTGCACAAAAATCAACGGTCGTTCGATTTTTGCGCATGCTACCTGCAGCGCGGGTGGAGGGGGGCGTGGTATTAGCAAGATTAGCAAGTGTGGACGCTCTTGCTTAATGAGCATGCTAGTAGTTAGTATGTGAGTAGCATGCTTATCCCAAGCAAATGTATACAACTCAAAAGTATGCTTATATTAAGCATACTAATGAGCATGCTTTTTATGTGCTAATTTTGAGCATGTGTAACAGTATCTTACACCTTCTGTTTTTTTTGTTTTTTGTAAGTAATGTAAATAATACCTAGCGAATATTATAACTTACCAGCCAGCGGTACGGTGTGCGAATCCGACTTCGAAGGCTGAGGTGCTGTACTGTACATGTATTTGAAGAGGAGATCCGACACGCTACGTGGTATACCACCGCCCAGATCCGACATCTAGAAAAAAAATGTCTACTATTAAAAAAAAAAAAAAAATAAATAAATATTAGAGGACAATCTTACACAAATCGAACTAGTCCCACAGTAAGCTCAAGAAGGCTTGTGTTATGGGTACTAGACGACGATATATTTAATAGATACAAATACTTAAATACATAGAAAACATCCAAGACTCAGAAACAAATATTCATGCTCATCACACAAATATTTGCCCTGACCGGGATTCGAACCCAGGACCGTCAGCTTCACAGGCAGGTGCACTACCCACTAGGCTAAACCGGTCGTCAATATTCTGCAAACCACATAAATGTCACGGAGAAAACATTTTTTTTTTATACAACGCCGGTGCCAAACAAGCGTACGGTCCATCTGATGGTAAGCGGCCACCGCAGCGTATAGACGCCCGCAACTCCAAAGGATTCACGTACGCGTTGCCGACCCTTTATAAAATTTGAGGATGCACTGTGTTGACAACAGAAGGGACAAATTTAGGTCCCTCGCTCTCAACACAGTGCATCCTCTGGAGCTCTGGCAACCTTGCTCACCCCCAGGAACACAACACTACATACTTGTATAGTAGATAATGTTATTATGGCTGTGGTTTCCGCAAGGTGGAGGTACTTCCCCAGTTGGGCTGCTCCAAATTCGAGCAAGATGACATTTTGCTGTACCCTACCTCTCTTAACACAAACATAAAATGTGAGCTAAATGTTTTCGCAAGAAAATAATATAAGCTTACAGTACTTTTCTAATAGACCTCGTAACAGTCATAACCATAACGAACAAAAAGTCGGAATCAAATAGGTATTTATTCTGAAAGGGATTTTTTCATCTCTCCTGTTCGGAAAGTTCGATTTTTATGAGTAGATAGCCGGGTTGGAAGTCACTCTCCGACCCTAGGGTGGAATAGTACATTACTTACCAAGGGCGGTAAAACAAAGAATGCCTCAGATCGCAGGTATTTGTCGCCCGAGCCGAAGGCAAGGGCGATAATTATGCGATCTGAGGCTTTCTTAATTACCGCCCGAGGTAAGTTCAAAATTTTATGTCACCCCCTGGCCAGGAAGTGGGATTTTCCGCGCACGGAGCGTGCGGTAATTGCCACTTTATGGCCAGGTGTGACATAAAGTTTTTTTTTTAAGTTCTATATAGGCCGGGGCTGGCGCGCCGGCTGCTGGTTGGTGCAGCGCGTGTTTTTAATAGGTCTATGATCTTCGGCCTTACCGCCACATATTCATTCGGCCTGCGCAAGCCAGGTGAAAGGAGGTCTAGTAGTTAGGAAATACTAAGGGCGTTTTGTGATATGAAGCTTTTAGATTAGCGCATCTCGACGCCTAAGTGTGATCCTAGAGAGAAAAGTGGGTAGAATTACCACTCGTATCTGAATACAATAGAATTTTTTATTGCAGGTTACAGGTGAAAAAATAATAATAATACAGGTATACATGTGACGCCCTGCATGGGCATAGCAAACATGATAAAACATCCTCAAAATAATCCCTTAAACTACAGTAACATTTTTGTATAAGATATATTTTTGTATATGTATTTTTGTATAAGTTAGGTTTCTCTATATTTTTTAAGGAATTCGGCAGGTGATTATATATTTTATGTCACACCTGGCCATAAAGTGGCAATTACCGCACGCTCCGCGCGCGGAAAATCCCACTTCCTGGCCAGGGGGTGACATAAAATTTTGTACTTACCTCGGGCGGTAATTAAGAAAGCCTCAGATCGCATAATTATCGCCCTTGCCTTCGGCTCGGGCGTCAAATACCTGCGATCTGAGACATTCTTTGTTTTACCGCCCTTGGTAAGTAATGTACTATTAATCGACATAGAATGTGGGCTGCATGAAACTATTTTTAATTTGGATAATGGCAACTTGAGTTTATTTAGATTGCGGTTATTTCTCCTGGCTTTCCCCACGAAAAGGGCACTAACCTTGACAGAGACATCCTCTTTCCCCGGCACGATGTTGACCGTGACCGGGGGAGGGCAGCTCTCGTGGCTCTCCATGGTGGCCCTCATGGCGTTCTTGAAGAGCTCGAACAGCATGTGGTACAAGTGGGAAGGCACGTAGACGACTGGCATGGGTCGCTCGTTGGGTACTAGAAAAAAAAAAGATTCTAAATGACTTACCAGCTATTGCTCGCAAAATGAGCCAGATTATTACACAAGTGTTCATTTTGTGGTGTTAAATCACGCGACATAATCGACTGTTTATATTTCCACAAGACAATAATTCCTTCCACACATACGCATTTAGGGTCGGTTGCACCAACATACGATCACAGGCCGGTCAGCGTCAAACATGGCGCCGGCAGCTGTCATCCCATAGAAACTTGACAAACTTTCCATACAATCAGATTTTAACGGACACCGCTTACGATTAGACTGTTTAAATACATACAAATAATAAATAAATAAATACATATTAGAGGACAATCTTACACAAATCAACCTAGTCCCAAACTAAGCAATGCTTGTACTATGGGTACCAAGTGACGATATACATACTTATATAGATAATTAGATACTTAAATACATAGAAAACATCCAAGACTCAGGAACAAATATTCGTGTTCATCACACAAATACATGCCCTGACAGGGATTCGAACCCGGGACCTTCAGCTTCGAAGGCAGGGTCACTACCAACTAGGCTAAAGCGGTCGTCACACATTATTACACAAGTGTTTATTTTGTGCTGTTAAATCAAGCGACATATTGTCGGTTGCACCAACATACGATCACAGGCCGGTCATCGTCAAATATGGCGCCGGCAGCTGTCATCCCACAGAAACTTGTCAAACATTAAATACAATCAGATTTTAACGAACACCGCTTATGATTACAGACGGTTTGGTGCAACCCACCCTAAATCTTCTTTTCGCACGTCAAAAACAGCGACTCTATTTTTGCATAACGGATTTTCGAAAATAAACACAAGATAAGTAATACAATACAAATAGTTACTCTAAAATTTAAATAGGTAGCGCAAAAATTTTTAAAAAATACACGTGAGGATTGGCGCACGGGTGGATCAACTATTCTTTGTTGCCCATTACCATGGTTACGTCTCCTGAGTCACTCTTTAAAACTGTGATTGTATAGGGTTTAAATCTATTAAACATGAGTTTTAGCGATGAGCAACAATCCATTTGGACATGGGTCATCCGTTGAGCATGCTTGAAGGTCATATTATAAACATTTTTCTAATAAACTCGGTTACTATTGTCTCCTCGCTGACGGGACAGAATAACAACAAGAAAAAGTTGATTGACCCAAACACTATCCTAAATGAGGGCTATCGTTTTTGTGCTTGACCAGCTGTCAAAAATTGTTATTGGTTATTATGGGCATGAGAACAAGATTTGCATTTAAAATCATATTTAATACCTTGAAACCGTACCGTAGCGCAGTCCCGTTTTGTTAGGAAAAAAAGGAGGAAATAAGTTTCCGAAAGACAAAACTGTCTCAAATCACTGACAGTCATTGACCCGTAACTCATATTTGCCATAATCAAGCTCAGGTATTGCAATATACTCACCATATCGTTCCATTTAGATATTAACCCGCGTAGCGCAACCACAAAGAGTGTCATTCGACGTTTCGGAGACCTCACGCTACACTAGCGCCTCTAGCGGCGAATTCATACGCGATAGCCCCCATTTCACAGACATTGAGATGTACTA
Source organism: Epiblema foenella (assembly GCA_963556455.1). Lineage (NCBI taxonomy): Eukaryota > Metazoa > Arthropoda > Insecta > Lepidoptera > Tortricidae > Epiblema > Epiblema foenella. Next base: position 8,445,358 of record OY747120.1, on the reverse strand, counting down.
TTTACTCTTCGAGTATTGCATGGAAAATACGTGTCAAGATTGTAATCTGACTTTGAAGGTGTAAACTGAAGAAGGTAGGATGTTTTCAATTTATACATGCACTACTTAGAAGTTACAATAAAAAAATATAGTTGTATATGATTGTATAAAGAATCATTTATTTGCTAAATTTGATTTACCCATGTAACAAATAGTGTAAATCACTGTGATTTATCTTTTACGCTACACTAGTGCCGCTAGCGGCGAATTCATACGGGATAGCCCTCATTTAGTTTTCTTTGGATCTCTGGTAGAAATACAAATACGAATACAAACATTTATTCTGCAAATAGGCCACAAGGGCACTTTTACATGTCAAAATATTAATTTACAATTTAAGAAAGTCTGACTATAATAAGTAATACATTTTTCATGTCAAAATATTAATTTACAGTTCAAGAAGGAATAATAATTTCGAGTTTAACAATTATAACAAAATTAATGTCATACAGTGAAGATAAACTTGCAAAGTTATCTATTACAAATATTAAGTTAGAGATGTATAAGGTCTCAAGATTAAACAAGGAGTGAAATTAATATATTATCCCAGAGATGTACATGGTCTCTGAGCGTCAAAATTAAAATTAATTTAATATTGTTAGAGATGTATATGGTCTCTAAGTCACTGATAATAAAAACAAATCCACAACAGGATGATGTCTCTCGTCAATCCCCTATGAAAAGACACTAGTATTAACGTAGTCACTATGTCCTAGCAAGCATGAACAGATCGGACTCCACAAACGATGCCTTACCTCCGCACTGTAGGAGCACCAGCTCCGGCGAAGCGAGATAGTATCTGTCGCAGAGGAACCTCGCGTTCTCGTACGCGTCCCTCACGACGGCCACCACATCGCACGCCGGGTCGATACAGCCTAGCCCTCATTAACTTTTCTTTGGATCTCTCGTAGATGCCTTACCTCCGCACTGTAGGAGCACCAGCTCCGGCGAAGCCAGATAGTATCTGTCGCAGAGGAACCTCGCGTTCTCGTACGCGTCCCTCACGACGGCCACCACATCGCACGCCGGGTCGATACAGCCTAGCCCTCATTTAGTTTTCTTTGGATCTCTCGTAGATGCCTCACCTCCGCACTGTAGGAGCACCAGCTCCGGCGAAGCGAGATAGTATCTGTCGCAGAGGAACCTCGCGTTCTCGTACGCGTCCCTCACGACGGCCACCACGTCGCACGCCGGGTCGATACAGCCTAGCCCTCATTAACTTTTCTTTGGATCTCTGGTAGATGCCTCACCTCCGCACTGCAGGAGCACCAGCTCCGGCGAAGCCAGATAGTATCTGTCGCAGAGGAACCTCGCGTTCTCGTACGCGTCCCTCACGACGGCCACCACGTCGCACGCCGGGTCGATACAGCCTAGCCCTCATTAACTTTTCTTTGGATCTCTGGTAGATGCCTTACCTCCGCACTGCAGGAGCACCAGCTCCGGCGAAGCCAGATAGTATCTGTCGCAGAGGAACCTCGCGTTCTCGTACGCGTCCCTCACGACGGCCACCACGTCGCACGCCGGGTCGATACAGCCTAGCCCTCATTAACTTTTCTTTGGATCTCTGGTAGATGCCTCACCTCCGCACTGCAGGAGCACCAGCTCCGGCGAAGCCAGATAGTATCTGTCGCAGAGGAACCTCGCGTTCTCGTACGCGTCCCTCACGACGGCCACCACGTCGCACGCCGGGTCGATACAGCCTAGCCCTCATTAACTTTTCTTTGGATCTCTGGTAGATGCCTCACCTCCGCACTGTAGGAGCACCAGCTCCGGCGAAGCGAGATAGTATCTGTCGCAGAGGAACCTCGCGTTCTCGTACGCGTCCCTCACGACGGCCACCACATCGCACGCCGGGTCGATACAGCCTATATGTCGGCCCCCGTTGCCCATGCCGTTCACTGACGCTTGTTTCGCGCCTACCGGCTGCTCGCCGAAGAGGAGGGCTGGAATGAAAAAAATCCGTATTAAATCACTACTAGGGAATGCAATCCCGATCCCGCGAGATCCCGATCTCCCGACGCATCATATGACGAGATCCCGTTCGAGATTGACGGGATTGGGATACTATCATCATCACTCGTCTTAGGTAACTACTTCCTAATTCCTTTGAAATATGTTTATTATTTTGATTACCTAATTTACCTATGTTAATTTCCTTAAAACCTGATAATTATTTTTGGTTGGTAAGATTAAAGAATAAAGGTTTTTATTTTCTTTCGAGTAATATGTTATTTTACTTAACCTCACTATCACAAACAAGCAGTTATTAGCTTTTTTAGTCATCCAAATTTATTATTTTTTAAAACTAGACGGGATCCCGAAAATTCCGGGATCCCGCGGGATTGATATTTCTACTCCCGCGGGATCTCGAATTTGCAATCTCGAGTTGGGATTGCATTCCCTAATCACTACATAGTATAAAACAAAGTCACTTTCTCTGTCCCTATATCCCTATGTATGCTTAATTTTTTTTTTTTATATAAAAAATGGGATCGCTCTTGGCCAGCATCTAGCCAGGGGGCAAAGATGAGGCCGACGATGAAGCGAGCTCACCCAGAAGGTGCCTATTCAGTCGTGCCTTAAAAAGGTCTAGGTTATATGAGCTCGGAAACACAAACGCCGGCAGAGAATTCCAAACCTTAGAAGTGCGCATTATAAAAGATGATGCAAAGCGCTTGGTGGTCTTTAAAACTACGCAACGGATTTTGATGCGGTTTTTTTTTAATAGATAGAGTGACTCAAGAGGAAGGTTTATATGTATTATAATACATGCATTAGCATTGCACCCGTGCGAAGCCGGAGCGGGTCGCTAGTATTGTATATGTGAAGAAAACAAAGAACCACTTATCATTCAAATTTGGAAAATTATACTCCAAGAGCCCTTATGAGTTTAAAAACGCTCATCTATTTAGGCCATTAATGTTTTAATTGACACGTATCTTGACATTTTCTCAATGTTACTATCTAGAACAGGACTATTGCGACCTTATATCATAAATTTTAAATGTATTGTTTGAATATTTCATTAAGAAATATCATTTCAAACATAAGTCCAAAACGACAATTTTCAAACTAAAAACGGCTTTTTTCCGCTTCAATTCTACTAGACACAATCAAATAAAATAAATCGTATGTTACTATGTAAAACTTATATAAAATCATCGTATCCTTCAAACACTTTACTGTTATTATCCATACTTCTGTCATAATTTGAAATCAAAACATTTAAAAACTTATAAGGCCTCTTAAGTATCACAAGACATTCCAAATTTGTAGTATTAATATCGGGATCTTCTTAGTTTTTAATTCTATATGAATCAAAATCCATAATTTTTTTATAAGATATCGGCCGGTACAATAGATCTCAACTATATGCTAAATGTGACTCATATAGTCTTTGTTTTTCAATTTTGGTCGATCAACTTAAAGAAAACAATGTTTTTGTTGAAGTAACCGCAAAAACACTAATGACCACGTTGCATAAAGTCGTAACGACAGCCTTGAATGTTAAATTGATTATCGACTCTATATCCGTAAGCAAAAGATTACGAGATGAGTGTAAAAGAAAAATTGCCTTCTATTCGCCCCATTCTCAGGTATTCAGGTAAACGCCGCCGGGTGTATTTGGCCATGGGTGTAACGTCACATCTCTATTAAAGCAGTTTAAACTTTTGGCAAAGGCCCTAGAGTTGATAAAGTGTTGATAAACATGCAGTCTTTATAATGTGATAGCAAACCCGCACAATAGGACAATGTATTGGACACGAGAAAAACACAAACACTATACCACTCACAATTTGATTGCTCACTTAGGGTCGGTTGCACCAACATACGATCACAGGCCAATCATCGTCAAATATGGTCAAACACCGCTTACGATTACAGACGGTTTGGTGCAACCCACCCTTCATCATCATCATCATCATTTCAGCCGAAAGACGTCCACTGCTGAACATAGGCCTCCCCCAAGGCTCGCCATTTAGACCGGTCCTGTGCCGTTCGTTTCCACCGGATTCCCGCGACCTTCACCAGGTCATCACTCCACCTTGTCGGTGGCCTACCGACAGCTCGTCTTCCGGTGCGTGGACGCCACTCAAGCAGTTTCTGGCCCCATCGACCGTCAGTCCTGCGAGCAACCCACCCTTAGGCTGGTCAGAGAGAGACTCACTGTGTTGGTTGATCAACATCCTTATAGAGATGCGGCTCATGTAGAAGCGATCCAGGAAGTATTGTATGGAGTGCTCCACGCCGCAGTCGACTTCGTGGGATTCCTTCAGCTCAAGCACACCCTGTGCCATAGTCTGGACAACGTCAGCGTGACGGTTTCGGATGTGGATAAGCCGTTCACAGAACCTGGAAAATAATAAATTGGGTATTTCACTAAGCCTCTTGAAGTTATTGATGGAGTTTCCGGCCAGCTCAATGTGGAAACATTGGGACTCCATACACATGGAGTATAGAGGGAGGAATGTTTATAATTTTTTGTGATTAAGTTTGAAAACTAACATAGTAATTAAGGCTTTTTTACTAACTTCTTTATGGACATTGTCTGAACTAAATAAATTGAATTGAATTGAACTAAAAGTTTTTTATGGTGCCAATCGAACCAGTCTTTAGAGACGATCAAATGTTTGTATGGGACCAACAACAATTTATTATTATTATTATTTATTAAGAAATAATAATACAACACAAACAAGTACATAGACCCACAAAACCGTTTGCACAGTTTTGACTGTGGGATCGATCAGTCTCATCTCTCTTCTAACAGTAAATTATTTTATGAGTTTAACAAGGCAACTTTATATATTATGATTCTACATCTAGGTACAATGGTTTATTTTACGAGTTTAATAAGGTAACTATGTAGCTTTTTACTAAGTTTAGCTTTATTGGCTTCCTGCCTGATGTCAGAGGGCAGGCTGTTGAGTATGTAGGGAAGGCGTTTCTGAAGACACCTATCGCCGTAGTAATTAGTGACCCTCGGCACAACAAACTTGCCCGCTGACATCGACCTGAGGGGCTACCGCGAACCACAAACGAAGTTTTCTCTCTCTGTCTCACTTATGTGCAAACTTGCAAGTGCGACAGAGAGGGAAAACTTCGTTTGCTGTTCGCGGTAGCGCCCCTGGTTTCACAAACATCGCAATTAGAGCATCATAAAAGGCAAGAACGAGTGGATAAGTCAAGTTGCCCGCTCACTTGATAAGCCTAATTCCAATAAGGTCTGGTTTCCCCTCGGGTTGGAAGGTCAGATGGCAGTCGCTTTCGTAAAAACTAGTGCCTACGCCAAACCTTGGGATTAAGTAGCGGACTCCAGGCATCCTTCAGGATGCAACTGTACTGTGATAACGCTAGGAGGATGATGATGAATAACATTCTTTTGTTGTGATCCCTGGAATCCCAGTCGGTAGACGAAGGGTTAAAAGTAACATAGTGAGGAAACCTCTACCAAGGTTTAGTTTCCGCCCTGGATTGAGAGATCAGATGGCAATCGCTAGTTCCAATGCCAAATCCAGGGATTAGATGGATGAATTAATCTTGGTACTTCAATACTCACTCGCTAAGCACTTTCTGCTCAGGGTCCATCTTCTCAAACCTGATGATCTCTTCGAAGGACCTCTCATACCACTGATTCACGAGACCCACCGACGGCATCCGAAGTAGGTTTTCGGGCAGTAACGCTATCTCTTTCATTATGTTCGCCAGTCTGAAATAGGAAACATTTATGAAATATTGAAATTCTCCGCTGGCTGTATTTCTAGTTTAATTTTAAACCTTATTGTGTGACGCAAATAACTCAAATGATCTCAGCTAGCGCCAATCATTGGACACAAATGACGCGCCGCTGACGCATGGTTCAACGCGAAATTAAACCTTATGCAAACGCATATAGATCGATATTGCTTTGGCCAGGCTGCCGACTGTAGACGTCCTTGGCGTCCATTGCACGATCTTACGATGCCGTGATTTGTCTTTTGAGGCGCCGGAAGGGTTATATTTTCTGATTCGAAGAGTAACCGCCAATATAACAGTGGGATAAGCCTGTTCTAATCTAGATTACATTGAAAAGGGGGCGTCCATAAATTACGTGAGATGTTTAAGGGGGGGAGGGGGTCGAGTCAAATCTCATCTAATCTTACGTTGGAGAGAGGGGGGTTTTCGGCAAATATCACGCAATTCTTTTTCTGATTGAAACAAAAAAATATATACTATTTTGGTCCATTTAATCCAGATTGTACACGCTTATAATATTTAATCTTAAGCGTAATCGTAATACGATTAAGATCATTCATTAATTCGTTCGAAAGAGAATAATTTCATCCATACTTCGACGTTAACTCTCAGCAATATTGATTACTAGTCTTAACTAGTCGTAAATAAAAGCACGAAACAATTTTTTTTTTCTTTTTACAATAACAATCCAACGCGTTTACGTAAGAAACCCACATTTTAAAAAATCTCACGTGAGATTGGGGGTGGGGGAGGGGGTTGAATAAAATCTCACGACATCTCACCAAGTGGAGAGGGAGGGACAGAAAATTAAAAAAAACCACCTCACGTAATTTATGGACGCCCCCAAACTCCTGAGTAAGCTTGGGACTTTTGGATGTTCGCCGTGGTACTCGAATTTACGGAGTCGCCATTATGTTAAAATATTTTTTCGAAGTCAATTCAAGAAAGTAGATTTCATGACTTATGCTGTAGTATAACATAACCTCGTAATGACCTCGTTCTTATGGCTGTAATTATTTTATCATACATCTATTACACAGAGTTCACAGGTGACGCATGCATATATGTGATAATCCACATCGAAAGGGACCTTATGGCGGCAGGCGCTTACGTTGCACCTGTTCACTATTGTATTGGAACAGCGGCAATAAAGGCGTAAGTGCCGGCCGCCATAAGGTCCCTTTCAATATGGATTATCACATATATGATTTACTTAATTAAGCATTCTCTTTGATGCTTGTGTTGGGACAGACTACTGACAACTATTTTAGAAACAAAAAGAAAACACTGTCGCACACAATTGTCATTTATAATTAAAGACGGTTTGATATAATTTAAAATGAATAGTAAATAAGCTTAAAGTATTTGTTTTAATTTATTTTGTTTACTCGCATGTTAATTTTTTACACGTTAAATATTTACATACAACTTAATATGGTTTCTACAACTTTTATCTTAATTAAATTATATCAGTTAATATGTACTTATCTACTTTGACTTTGACTTTGAATTTTTTTAACATAATGGCGACTCCGTGGATTCTAGAACTACGGCAAGCATCCAAAAGTCCCAAGCCTAATACTCCTGAGTATTGTTTTTTTTTTTTTTAAATGGGGTCGCTCTTGGCCAGCATCTAGCCAGGGGGCAAAGATGAGGCCGACGATGAAGCGAGCTCACCCAGAAGGTGCCTATTCACTCGTGCCTTAAAAAGGTCTAGGTTATACGAGCTCGGAAACACAAACGCCTGCAGAGAATTCCAAACCTTAGAAGTGCGCATTATAAAAGATGAGGTAAAGCGCTTGGTTCGAATAAGAGGAATTTCGACCAAGTAAGGATGGTATCCAGCCGTACGTCTGGATGTCCGATGGAAGAAGGGGGAAGGCGGTATGAGCTCATGGAGCTCCTGAGCACACTCTCCGAAGTACAATTTGTAGAAGACGCACAGACATGCTACTTTGCGTCTACGTGCTAGGCTCTGTAGCTTGTTTCCTACTACCTGACCGTCGCCAATAAGCCTCCTGGCTCTGCGGTCCACCGAGTCGAGTGCGGCAAGTTGGTACTTAGCCGAGCCATCCCAAAGGTGACTACAATACTCCATGCAAGATCGGACTTGGACTATTGTGTAGTAACTAATGCATTTCCACACCCACATGGGGCCCCATCATGAATATTTAAAAAGGATGCGTCGTGTTATAGATAATCACATGCAATTAGAGCTGGTTAGAGGGCAAATTCATTGTGTGACTGGGTATTACTACTATTGTAAGCATCGTTTTACTGTCCAGATGTAATTATGACTGCAATTGTTTATCCCTGACGTTCACAGGATAGCTCTCAGGCCTCGTTGACAATACAATACAAATACTCTTTATTGCACACCTCAATCAAAAGATACAGTACAGTACAAAAACACAATGAGAAGAGGCAAACAACAGTCGGTCTTATCGCTAAAGAGCGATTTCTTTCAGAAAACCTTAGGGTAGCGGAAATCTAATCAGAACTATTCATAGCAGGTGGTGCAGAGTTAATACATATGAAGCCTACTTAATAATTACAACAATAACATTTAATTAAACATAAATAAACATACATAAATATAGTATAAAAATATACGTACATAAACATATACAAATATATAGTCAGCCACATAGTCTAAAGGAGCTAAGTCTTAAGTGTGTCCTGAGAGAGACAAATAGTGATCTTTAAGCAGTTTTTGCTGACTTATTGGCAGTTTTTTTTTTGCACCGGACTGTGGCTTTATAGGCCGGGCGCAATAAAGCAATAGGAGTGCGCGGTTGGAGAGTAGCCTGGGGAAAATTCAGGTTAAACCTCCGACACAACCACGCGGGTGGTTTGGAACACTGGGATATCGGAGTTTGCGCTCCAGCGAGATTGGTTGAGCGGTTTCAACTGAATCTAAGATGTAAGTGGAATCGAGCTACTGGGAGTTTTGTCGCTGGTTCACTAAACCTAGTCTAGCTGAGAAGAGTCCAGCAAGAAACTCAGTTAGGCCCGACCTGGGTAGGACTAACTATACCCGGTGTGCGGCGGTACCGGGACGAATGTATCAGTGTTATCGCGATCGCGCAGTGGACGTCCCTGCCGGCGGGAATGCCTAAGTGTATGCGTCGTGTCTGAGTTGGACGCCGTAATCGTAGCGTTCCATCTTTCGATGGACGCTGTGATTAGGTAGTCCGGGTCCGTGAGTGTATGCCTAGAACGCCGGACCGTGCGGCCGCTAATCAGTAATCGCCGAGTTACGACAGAGGGAGGAGGGATGGGAACGTAGTCGACAGCCTTACTAACTAACGGATTCTTATGATGCGGAGCGTTCTCAAAATAACGTCTGGCAGTCTGCTTAAAAAAAAACATACATAGTGCTAATCCCCAGGTCGTGGTGCCGACTGAGGTTCGACTGGTACCACGGGACACCAGTCGCCCTACGGAGAAAACGATTCTGAATGACTTGAAGCGGCTTGAGCGATGTCATAGGCACGTGAGCAAAAGCTACACTTGCATAAGACATGATTGGACGAACACAAGTTTTGTAGTGTCAGCTTTCTAAGTGACATATTACTAAACCTGTTAATCATCGGCCCAAGCCTTCCTAGCACGAACAACGCATGATTGCGTACCCTACTGGTGTGGCTACGAATACTCAGTCTTCTGTCGAGGGTCACTCCAAGATATTTCACTTCGTTGGCCCAGGGCTTGCGCCTGTCAAACATCTTAACCGGAGCCTTTCCGTGCTAACGCGGTCAGACGGGTGGAAGACTATCGCAGTGTTTTTTTCCGGATTGTCTTCGATAAGGTGAAACCAACGACCTAGGTCAGTGATTGACTCCTGGAGGTATCGCCGGATAAAAGTGTACTTACAATGAGTCGTAAAGAGCGCGGTATCGTTCGTGAACAACCCCAGTTGCTCTTTAGGGTGCCTGGGAATGTCGTTCTTAAAATGTTCCATCTACAATATTCAAGGTACTATCCCCCCATGTGGCATAGCCGTGAGAAGCCCTGTATATATATATATGTATGTATTATGTAGCTTGTGGTGCCTCAAACTCAGACCTTAATCATAACCATAGAAATTATTTTTAGAAGACATTAACCTCTAAGACCGAATTTATCGTAACAAAAGATATAACATAAATGTTTACGTAATACCATGTAGTAGGCGGCAAACAAAGATAATTTTAATCTTGTGTCAACAGGCGATACTTTAAATGTCATAAAATGATAAAACATACGTATATCAGTTAAAAACAACGTAAAGATTGTGATAAACATAATAACTAATATTGTTTATGGGTATCGCGATGAGTGGAGAAATACTATCGCAAAAGGCCGCGAAATCCACGATAACGCCTGGTTCCAAGATCTGGCCCACAAGCGTGCTAAAAGGCGTAACCGCCAAGACGGTACGGATCCTTAGTACACTTGTCATAAATGTGGACGTGCCTAATGTCGATCCCGGATTGGACTATTTAGTCACGAGAAGCGTTGTTTCTCACACACAGACGCTGTTTAAATCATCTGTCAAGATGCATAGGCCGATGAATGAATTATAGGTATGGGGCCAAGGAGCGTTTTGACCGTCCTTTCCCGATTTTCTTTTGAACCTGACTGTGGCTTTATAGGGCGGGCCCAATAAAGCGATAGGAGTGCGCGGTTGGAGAGTAACCTGGGGAAAATCCAGGGGAAACCTCCGACACGACCACGCGGGCGGTTTAAACACTGGAATACTCTAAGAGCGCGCACCAGTGAGATTGGTTGAGCGGCTTGGTTACGTCAGGTGTGAGCAGGAAGATACTGGAGTGGCATTCAGTTTGAAATGATAAAATTATGTAATTACCTTACTGGCAGCTCCTTCCGAAGGAATATGAATGACGTCTTTTCACACGCATTTAAACCTGGAATAGAAGAAAAACCGTAAGTATTATCACTATTATAAAATAATCAAAGTTTTTAAGACAAAGACGCGGGGTGTCGAGCGACTGTGAGCCTCGCCTTCGGCTCGTTTCATAAAACCACATGTTTTAATGCCTCTTATTACGTAGCAGTTGCATAAACTACTATTTTTACTGTTGTTTTGTTTATAACTAGAGACGGACAAATTTGCGTCATCGCTCGCAATAATGTAGACATGACTCCAAAATGAATAAAAATGTTAATCAATTAATTAATTTCTTACTTTACATATACTTTGATTCCTATAGACAATAAATACAAAAGTTTGTTAAAGTACATATTTATTAAAGAAAATAATCAGTATATTTTTCAAATTTTCGTCGATTTTTATTTAAGTACATCAAAAATATGCTTCAGTGCTGAAAAACTCCGCTCGCAATCCACTAGAAAACTTCTTCGTCAGAAATAATAATAATAGCGGGATATTTACCATGTAGTATTTGTTGGGTATTATTTCTAGTGTAAATAATCGTGTCAGTTTAAAATCGTAACTTCTTTATTATATAAATATATTAACGAAAACGATTATTATATTAATTTCATTATACTCCTTGTTTAATCTTGAGACCTTACCTATACATCTCTAACTTTCCTGATGTTGTAATATTTGTAATAGATAACTTTGCAAATTTATCTTCACTGTATGACATTAATTTTGTTATAATTGTAAAATCGAAATTATTATTCCTTCTTGAACTGTAAATTAATATTTTGACATGAAAAATGTATTACTTATTATAGTCAGACTTTCTTAAATTGTAAATTAATATTTTGACATGTAAAAGTGCCCTTGTGGCCTATTTGCAGAATAAATGTTTGATTTTTGATTTGGATTTTAATAACCGCTTTAAATAAATTTGCTAATAATTATAAGCACGTATAAATTATAAATGGAAATCCAAATTTTATTACAAGAAATAATTAATTGATTAACGTTTTGATTAATTTTGGAGTCATGTCCACATTATCGCGAGCAATGACGCAAATTTGTCCGATCTCTGTTTATATTTAACGTATTGATTACGTATCGCAACGCCTACGAAGAATTAAATGCTTCAACGATTTTAACTACGTCAATGCTATTTTCTAAGCCATCGGATCGGAAAAGGGTTCAGAAACAGTGAATTCCGATAATACGGGTGACATCTTCTGAGTGTGATACAAATTTAGGGCAGGGATGTTGCGGATGCAGATTTTTAGACATCAGTATCCGCGGATGTGTGTACGATTACGTACATAGAAAAAACATTAATTTTTTTTTCCTTGATTGATCAAAAACAAAAATGAAAATTTTTACTTAATTTAATACCCATCGTAGGCAAAACCTTGGGCAGGTTTGTATGCCGATGGGGAGTTCTCAAACTAACTACTATAGGTACACTGTGTTACAATTATTATTACAGAATGAAGCTGAAGTCTCTAGACTTCAGTGAGTGCATTTTAATTAGTCTTTTGACTTTTTTTCCGCTAACATATATAAATATTACATTCAGTCATTTTTGTTTAATAAAAATCTTAATATTTGAGGCTCGTCGCTTTTTGTCATTTTATCACGATCGACGAATCAAAAAATGTAACGTATTCCTACTGATGGCGAAAATACCATATATTTCATAAAACCACACTGGTTTTTAATGCCTATCATTATGTAACAGTTGCATAAACAATATCTAACAACGTAATAAACGCGGATGTGTCGCGCGATCTCGTCAACTATTATTTAAACGCTCGAGGTTTTAAATAGTGGCTCATTATGCATGTAAAATATCATGTTCTAACTGAATATCACTACGTAGTATAAAACAAAGTCGCTTTCTCTGTCCCTATATCCCTGTACCCCTATGTATGCTTAAATTTTTAAAACTACGCAACGGATTTTGATGCGGTTTTTTTTAAATAGATAGAGTGATTGAAGGGGAAGGTTTATATGTATAATAACATCCATTAAATAGTGCACCCGTGCGAAGCCGGGGCGGGTCGCTAGTTTTAAATATTTAAAAAAATAGCACGTACGCCGCACGCGCCGCTGCCAAGTCGATATCCTTAGGGGTTACTCCGAATTTCGAATAGTAGTATAGTGCCGTCCTATTCACTCATATAGTGTATAACACGAGAGTGAAAAGGACGGCACGATACGAAGTTCGGAGTACAGGCCCAATACCGACTTTTTCAACATCCGCATCCGGAAAAAATCCCCATTGATTTTTGCAGATGCGGATGCTGACTTTAATGCGGAACTTCCGGGGTTTCCGACGAGGATGAGGATATCAGCAACACCCCTGATTTGGGGTAGGTTGCACCCACGCACCAAACCATTAATAGTAAGCGATATTTAATTATTTATACCTTTATTGCACAAAAGTAAAACTTATCGTACAAAAGAGGACTTAATGCCATAAGCATTCTCTACCAGTCAACCTTAGGACAAAGCATACAAATTGTAGGCGGTGCAACTTCAAATATAAAAACTTACATACTAAGCGTCAATGCAAAAAAAAGCGTGTAAAATTTTATATTTTATCAATAAAATGAGTATGAGTATGAGTATAGTTATTACATATTAATACCAACACATACATAAATAAGTAATAACAAATATATACACATACATATATTTACATACAGACGAAACTATGAACAGAAACATTAGGAAAATTCGGTTCTGCTAGCAAAAAAATTACGTAGAGAGTTTTTAAACGCTATTTTGGTATCAGATATGCTTTGATATTCGTTAAAATCTATCGAAAAAAAACGGCCAAGTGCGTGTCGGACCACGCACAATGAAGGGTTCCGTAGCAACACCTACTAGTGCACATTTACTACAAATCTAACTTTGTTTAGATGAGGTAAAATACCTAGGTATGTACCTACCGATTTTTATACGCTGACCTATGACTATTATATACTGTATGTGTTGACGACTACATATATAATACATAAGATAGAAATTCTTTGGCCTAATATCTATAAAAATATCATTCGAATTAGAACCTTATGTATAAAACAGTAAAACAGCTTTTTGAATGAATCACTTTGATACGACTGGACCAACTTCCATGATCTCAAGTACTAAGGTACTTGCGTTATATCTAGAAATAGCTTATTGTTCAGATATATAAGTAACTACTAAGAAACTCCTAGAAACGTAATTATGTGATAAATCGTTGATCATTATCACCTTGAGATGTCGTGTAAACAAGCACTTAAACGTGTATACGCTTTTCGACTTTATTAACTTTGCAATAAAGTCCATGAGTGTATACCTGTTGTCAATTTGTATATGCCATTGTTTACATTCTATGTTTATGTAACAGTATGTTTATGTAACAGTTAATGTCTTTACACCTAATTGATATATGTATGTATGTATGTATGTATGTATGTAAAATGCTTTATTGTACATGAGGAAAATACAACACAAATTACAAGAATAATTGATATATTTAATTTTTTTTAGCTATTATTTATTGTATGGCGGTCCGTGAGTCAGCGACGGTACTGGCTGAAAATCAGCGCTGTAAGTGTCTGGACACCTCAGCATAATGCTGAGCCAGTGTCCGTTTCACTGCCGCGGGGACACACATGTTGTGGTTTGTTTTTCTTCAGTGCCTTTACCATGAGTTTACATGACCGTACTCGCTAGCGACTGCGTAAAAATTTGTATGGGCAAAAGTACAGCGCCTCTGGCGGTTACGCAATAGAACTAAGAATCGGCATACTAAATCGTTTACGTAGTCGCTAGCGAGTACGGTCATGCAAACTCATGGTAAAGGCACTGTTGTTGTTTTTTATATGCGTGTCTTCTGTTTCTGTGAATAAATGTACCTTTCTTTTCTTTCTTTATATATATACTAGCGACCCGCCCCGGCCTCGCACGGGTGCAATGCTGATGCATGTATTATACATATAAACCTTCCCCTTGAGTCACTCTATCTATTAAAAAAACCGCATCAAAATCCGTTGCGTAGTTTTAAAGATTTAAGCATACATAGGGATATAGGGACATAGGGACAGAGAAAGCGACTTTGTTTTATACTATGTAGTGATAAGAACCTAAGTTGATATATGTACGAACACCGTCATCATTCTCCTAGCGTTATCCCAGTACAGTTGCATCCTGAAGGATGCCCGGGATCCGCTACCTAATCCCAAGATTTGACGTAGACACTTTTTAGGGTTCCGTAGCCAAAATGGCAAATATTTCGTCATGTCTGTCCGTCCGTTAGTCCGTATGTCACAGCCGATTTACTCGGAGACTATAAGCACTACAATTATGAAATTTGGTAGGAAGGTGTATTCTATGAACCGCTACATAAAAGCGATGTGAAATTACAAATAAAGATTAAATTAGGGGGGCACTCCATATATGTAACCGGTGGATGAAAAACAAAAACAACGCACATAGTCGTGTGGGGTATTCATGGAGTTTAAAAATGATATAGGTTAAGAACCTCCATAAATAAAAATAAAAATAAAAAAGGCCGTATTTCTTACAAAAAGAAGTATTAGGTTGACAGTAAACTTGAGCTTTGTTAGTATAAAAAGATTGTAAAATTATAGTGTTAAGTAGCAAGTAAAACATATTTTATTTTTCCATTGTTGACAATCAGTACTCGCCGATGTGACAAATTGTATACGAAGTCAATGAAAACAGCTTTTCTTACTAAAAGTGTTTTCGGGATAGCACCAAAGATTTACAATAAATTGCCGAGAAATATAACCATATTAGAGGGATTGATAGAATTTAAAAAAAGTCTATTTGCATTTCTAGTTAAAAAAGCTTACTATTCACTAAGGCAATACTTGACAGATGAAGAATTGTAACTGTTTAAGCATGCCCCATCTTGACTCAAAATATTTGTATGCCTTATGGCAAAACATAGAGAGACAGTAATATTAATAATTATAAGACCTATGTACCTATGTTTACAAATAAATGTTTTTTCATTCTGTAAGATCCCCTCTGCAGGTAAAGGCCTCCTCCAAAGTTTGCCAGTCTTCTCTGGAATTTGCCAATTGCATCCAGTTTGGACCCGCTGCAAGTTTGATTTCATCCTCCCATCTCTTTTGCGGTCTTCCTTCCCTTCTTTTGCCTGCTCCATACTTTTTTAAATTTAAAAACAAAAACTTGTAATGGCACCCGGCCATCTGTTTTAATACGTATAAATTTACCAACAGCGATCTTTGGACCCGTAAAACTTTTAAAAATAAACGCACATTCCAAATTTACTGTCTACACACAATATTCCAACACACGAGTAGTCCAAAGTCCGAAATTCGCAAACATTGGCAACCAAAATGATGTGAAACAAACATTTGTATACAAACAATAATATTCGTTTGGCAAACTGTGTTACTTGTTGCTAAGGTTATTTATAAACTAACGCAAATAAATAATGCAAACATTGCCGTGACGTTTGTATGGTATACAGCGGGGCTAGCACGACTTGTTTGTGGAGTCCGGTCTGTTCATGCTTTCTAGGACATAGTGACTACGTTAATACTAGTGTCTTTTTATAGGGGATTGACGAGAGACATCATCCTGTTGTGGATTCGTTTTTATTATCAGTGACTTAGAGACCATATACATCTCTAACAATATTAAATTAATTTTAATTTTGACGCTCAGAGACCATGTACATCTCTGGGATAATATATTAATTTCACTCCTTGTTTAATCTTGAGACCTTATACATCTCTAACTTAATATTTGTAATAGATAACTTTGCAAGTTTATCTTCACTGTATGACATTAATTTTGTTATAATTGTTAAACTCGAAATTATTATTCCTTCTTGAACTGTAAATTAATATTTTGACATGAAAAATGTATTACTTATTATAGTCAGACTTTCTTAAATTGTAAATTAATATTTTGACATGTAAAAGTGCCCTATTTGCAGAATAAATGTTTGTATTTGTATTTGTAACTGTCGCCGCGACGCGACGAGAGTAGAGAAAAAAATACCCTCCTCTTTTTAATTCGCACAGTTCAAGTGAGACAGGAATCGCTAAGTCGCGCGAGATACGACTTGGCAGCAAGTTATGCTAGCCCACCAGGTGATTCACAATCCACCCGTGTTTTCCCGGTTTTATCCTATACTGCGGACCAAATTCTTGTCACATCATCATGACACATGATCATGTGATGAGGTCGCTTTTTAGCGATAAGACCGCCTGTTGTCTACCATCAACATGTTTAATTTTTAATCTTGTTTACAATGTATTTTCTGGTGAACAGTAATAGTAGATTATGTCTCAAGGGAGCAAAATGATATATTTACGGCGAGGGCGGTATATTGCATTCTGAGCGTAGCGAGGGATTCAAAGTGTTTAGCGCCCAAGACGGAAATAATTTTGCTACCATGTGACACATACTGCTTTTCACACCGTCTAATGAGGCCCGCTGCTAAAAACATGAAATATCTTAAAAATGATTTTACTACAGAGTGTAACATGCGGGTCTCCGGCCCAGATGGTTCGAATACGTTCCCTCTAGTCTGTATCGAAAGCTTCGACGAGAAAAACTCGTATGGTGAGTCTCTCAGGCATACCGAGATGATATAACTTGTATATCAGCCCGTTATGCCAGACCTTCTCGAATCTTGGACCAATTGTACAATCATAACAAATCTACGTATATTGAAGCCATTTGAAGCATTTTAAAAGTCATTTTAATGATTGACGAATGCATTCAATCGAGTATTTTTAACCCCAGCCGGTACATTTGACACCTTTGTGTGTCTGTCTATGATTATGTTTTTTTTTAGAGTTCCGTACCCGACGGGTTCCAACGGAACGCGCTGTCACACAGCCGCCAGTGGCGCTACCGCGAACAGCAAACGAAGTTTTCCCTCTCTGTCACACTTCTAAGTTTGCACATAAGTGAGACAGAGAGGGAAAACATCGTTTGCTGTTCGCGGTAGCCCCTCAGGCCATCGTCTGTCACACAGGTTTTCAGCCAAACTAGAGTCTTCAAATTTTCACAGTATCATCTTTTTGACCCAAAGCCATACAAATTGTCAAAAATACACGAGAGAGTAAGGAAATGCGACATGTGCCTTTACCATGAGTTTACATGACCGTACTCGCTAGCGACTGCGTAAAATATTTGTATGGGCAAAAGTACAGCGCCTCTGGCGATTACGGAATAGAACCAAGGATCGGCATACTAAATCGTTAACGCAGTCGCTAGCGAGTACGGTCATGCAAACTCATGGTAAAGGCACTGGTGAGTAGGTAGAGACCAGCTAGAAATACGAAAGCATTTTTTCCCAAGCTGGGGGGTTACTCCGAACTTCGAAATCTGAACTTCGTATCTTGTCGTCCCTTTCACTCATATAGTGTATAAAACGAGAGCAGGCACGTATCCAGAGAGGGGGGATAGTTGGGATTTATCCCCCCCGAAAACGTTTTTAGCCGTTTTTATAGTACAGTGATTACAGAGATTTTTACACAGTTCACATGGTTGTTTTAATGTTTGAACCTGACTGTGGCTTGATAGGCCGGTCCCAATAAAGCGGTAGGAGTGCGCAGTTGGAGAGTAGCCTGGGGAAAATCCATGGGAAAACCTCCGGCACGACCGCGCGTGTGGTTTGGAACACTGAAATACTCTAAGAGTTTGCGCTCCAGTGAGATTGGTTGAGCGGTTTCAACCGAATCTGAGGTGTGAGTGGAAACGAGCTACTGGAGAGAAGAATGATGATAGTAGTTAGATAAAGTAATTCACGCGTTGCCACGCTAGACAGAAATAAACATCTTCAAAACGAAAATTTTCCATGTAATCTCTAGCCAGCCAACGGAAATATTTCTAGCGCGCGCTTGACATATGTCGTCAGGAACACGTTTATAATTGAATGTGGCGATAAAGACTGACATTAATGGCTAAAGTACGAAATTGGAAATAGCGTTACTGGGGACCTACAGCAAACGAAGTTTTCCCTCTCTGTCGCACTTACGTGCGAACGTGCAAGTGCGACAGAGGGAAAACTTAGTTTGCGGCGCGCGGTAGGCTTTCTGGCTAGCGACTCAAATAATACGGTAGGTGTATAAACAACAGTAAAAAAATATTACTTTTACGTTATTAAAAGGCCTTATAAGTTTCAAAATGCTTTGATTTCAAGTTATGACAAAAGTATTGATTATACCATTAAAGTGATTAAAGGCTACGATGACTTAATTAAAGTTTTAGATAGTAACATAGCCATTTTTGATGTTATTATGTGTGTGTTAATTTAAGCGGTAAATACAAGTTTTTAGCTTGAAAACGGTCGATTTGGATTAATGTTTGAATCGATATTTCTTTATGAAAAATCCAAAAAATACATAACATTTATGACATACGGTCGTAATAGTCCTGCAGGCGAATCACGTAACTTTATGTACTAACGGTAGATAGATTTTACTGACAATTTTGAAGTATAAATGTATGAGATGACAATTAAAATCTGACATTAAAACTACCTAACGGTAGTACAAAAGTTACGTGATTACCCTGCTGTTCTAGATAGTAACATTGAGAAAATGTCAAGATACGTGTCAATTCAAACAGAAAATTACCTAAATAAATGAGCGTTTTTTAACTGATAAGGACTGTTAACAAACAAAACTTACGAATATACTTGGAAAACATCAAAAACCGGCCAGGTGCGTGTCGTGCTGCGCACATTTAGGGTTCCGAACGAACCGCAAAATTAAGTTGGTTTTTACAGGAAACAAGGAAATTTCAGTGAAAAATCTGATTTATCAAAGTATTTGTTGGTAAAATATACGTCATAATAAACATTAGCACTAAATTTCAAGTTTATAAGTTAAAGGGAAGTTAAAAAAATATTTAAAAACAAAATTTTGTAAAAAAAGGTGACTGGTGGCTTCTCATTCCTTTGTTTCCCAATATTAAAAAAAATAACAGAAATATAGTGTTTATCTAATTCAGTGATGACTAAGGTTAAAATTGCATAGATCTCCAACCCGTATTGACACAATTTGCTAATAATTAAAACGACCTAAGTGCTACATAGTGCAAGACATGAAAACCCTATTCCTCCTAAACTAACTACTCGTAAACTCGAAATTACTATTCCTTCTTGAACTGTAAATTAATATTTTGACATGAAAAATGTATTATTTATTATAGTCAGACTTTCTTAAATTGTAAATTAATATTTTGACATGTAAAAGTGCCCTTGTGGCCTATTTGCAGAATAAATGTTTGATTGTGATTTTTGATATTGTTTTGACGGTTCCAAGACATTTTTAGGCCAAGTGGGTCATGCATCAGTTGGTTCGACTGTACCTGTGGGAGCCCAGTATTTCCCTCTCTGTCGCACCTGCTAAATAGTGCGACAGAGAGTGAGATATTCGAACTTCGTTCGTTTTCGCTTCGTAGCCCCTCAGGAACTGTTGTCATACACGATTTTTATTTTACCTACGTCAATTTCATATCATTCAGAAATCGATACGACTATCTATCCAAATTCCGCGATAAAGGTAATTTCACACTTCATCGTTTGCAATTTATCGGAATATTTTATTTATCTGTATAGCACGTAATTTATTACGATTATAAATTCATTCATTTGATAAATTTCCATCAACTTACGCATATATCATCTGAATCGAAACGAATGATCTACACTAAATTTAAAAAATAAAAGATATAGTACGTAACTTTTTTCATTGTGACTTATTATCATTAGTCATTACTAAGCGTCAGTGATAGAAAAAAGACATATATTCATTTGATTCCTCTAAAACGCGTATTACAACTTTCTAACTTCTCATGAAGCTCTATTACCTATCATTACTTGATTTTATTCATTGTTTCGATGTGTAATGCGGATTTACATTATATGGGTGTTATGATGTGTCAAAAAGGAACTATACCTTTACTATGAGTTTACATGACCGTACTCGCTAGCGACTGCGTAAAAAATTGTAAGGTGTCTTCGGGTAACTTCGAATGTCGGGTAATACCGAAAATAACAAATTCCAGTCTAACTAAGCAATTTTATTGCATCTCATCATCATCACTATCAAAAAGAAATGTTAAATATTTTTGTTAATGTTTGGTAGTGCAACAAAATCACTTAGACAGGAATCTGTTATTTTATGAATTACCCAACATTCGGAATTACCCGAAGACAACATATGGGCAAAAGTACAGCGCCTCTGGCGGTTACGCAATAGAACTAAGCATCGGAATACTAAATGGTTTACGTAGTCGCTAGCGAGTACAGTCATGCAAACTCATGGTAAAGGCACTGGTAAAAATTTCCGATAATAGCCCACCTGACTGGCGAGGGATGCGCGAACGCGGGGCGGGATGCAGTACTGCCCTGCCTCCGCGCATGTATTTGCTCTGTGTATCAAACAATTGACAAACGTGTCACAGGACACGTGACCAGACAAAGGTGAACGGTAGACGCAAACAATTACTGCCTGGTGCCCAAAATATGTCTATGGGTAATTCCGAATATCGGGTAATTCCGAAAATGGGTCAATCAACTTTTTCTTGTTGTTATTCTGTCCCGTCAGCGAGGAGACAACAGTAACCGAGTTTCTTAGAAAAATGTTTATAATATGGACTTCAAGCATGCTCAAGAGATGACCCATGTCCAAATGGATTGTTGCTCATCGCTAAAACTCATGTTTGGTAGATTTAAACCCTATAAAATCACAGTTTTAAAGAGTGACTCAGGAGACGTAACCATGGCAACGAGCAACAAAGAATAGTTGATCCACCCAAATAACAAATTCCAGCTTAACTAGAGTCCGACCACGATAACTGCATTGAAATAATTTGGCAACACTACCTCAAACGTCACATTTTCATACAAATATGACGTATAACGCACAGTGTTGCCGAATTATTCCTTGCAGTGTTAGCATGGTCGGACTTTAAGCGATTTTGTTGCACTACCAAACATCATCAACAAAAAAAATTACATTTCTTTTTGATGATTATAATGATGAGATGCAATAAAATCGCTTAGATAGAATACAATTTGTTATTTTCGGAATTACCCGATATTCGGAATTACCCAATATTCGGAATTACCCAAGGACACCTTACCTTAAACGAGAGATGAGACGAGGACTCGATGGGGGGGCGAGATAGAAGAACTGTTGGAGCTAGTTCGGAAGGCTATCGTTAATAGAATAAGTTAGATTTAGAAAATAATACATATGTTGATCATAACGGAGCGACATGATCACCTGTGCGATAAGCTCCTTAAATAAAGAAAAATAAAACTACATGGCCAAGACTTGTGGAATAAAAGGACCAGCGGAGTAAACACGTAACCTTTCCACTACCGTTAGGTAGATTTTAGTGTAATATTTTAATTGTCAGCTCAAATATTTATACTTCAAAATTGACACTAAAATTTATCTACCGTTAGTACATAATGTTAGGTGATTTGTCTGCTGGAATAAGATGGGGCCTTTGCCCACCGTTGGGATTATTTTTAATACAATAAAATAAAACAAATACTACCAATCATATTTGCTTTACACTACTGGGGTGATAAATAAAATAAAAATCAAACAACTACAAATTACAATTACAAATTAGCTTGAACCGGAGCCAAGAAATGTTTGCTATTCTACATTGCGGGCTATCAAAAACCGATCAAATATTAATGTTACATTGCGAGCTATCAAAAACCGATCAAATATTAATGTAATTACTTTAAATTGTGTTAAGTATTATTGTGCAATAGCTATGGCACGTGGAATTCATGATAATAATTGCCTATTTTACAGTAAGTATGTAAAACCAGCCAGTTAATGATGCAACGAGTCAAAACGCAAGGTATTAGATTCCTGTCGTTTTTAATAAGTTTTTTGTACGAAAAAAAAAAAGTTGAGTACTTTCGGATGTCGATGTCGACTGACTACTTTACCTCCAACTAAAATGATTGGCAATATTATATTAGAATCAAATACATAATTAGGTATACCACACCAATGCACCTGCCTGCGAGGCTGACGGTCCTGGGGTTCGAATCCCGGTCAGGGCAAATATTTGTGTGATGAGCATGAATATTTGTTTCTAAGTCTTGGATGTTTTCTATGTATTTAAGTATTTATATCTATTAAATATATCGTCGTCTAGTACCCATAACACAAGCCTTCTTGAGCTTACTGTGGGGCTAGTTCGATTTGTGTAAGATTGTCCTCTAATATTTATTTATTTAATGAGGGCTATCCTTTTTGTGCTCACCAGTTGGCGCCAAATTTAAATTAAGCCAAGCTTGAATACAAGCGTTTCAGTGACACAGACCGGTGACCAATAATACGCGATGAGGGACAGGACGTGACACATTGTATCTCATTCCCACGTGTGTTGGTGTCTACGCTTGCATCCCTTTCGCACATCTTTGTATGGATGTATTGCCGGCTCCAGTGCCTTTACCATGAGTTTGCATGACCGTACTCGCTAGCGACTGCGTAAACGATTTAGTATGCCGATTCTTAGTTCTATTGCGTAACCGCCAGAGGCGCTGTACTTTTGCCCACACAATTTTTTACGCAGTCGCTAGCGAGTACGGTCATGTAAACTCATGGTAAAGGTACAGTCTTATCCTTACTTCATGACCCTACCGAATAACCACGTCTGTAGGTACATTCCATTCCTTACTCCCCTTTATTATAACCCCTTTTATTAGAGCAGCTGCTACGACTTTTGAAGGTTCAAAGTCAAGCGCCGGTTAAGGCCCGGACACACAGCCGGAGATAAACACCGTGGGTTCGAACTCATAGTCATCATATCATACTCCTAACTTTTCCAAGCTTCTAGAATAGCTTGGGAGGAGCGCTCATGGCTCAGCGGCGCCCGCGTACCCCGTGCGGTATGCGAGGTTAAGCAACGTCGGGCTAGGTCAGTTATTGGATGAGTGACCATTTTGAGTGGTTATTAACTGAGCCCTCCCGTGCTTTGGAAGGCACGTTAAGCCGTTGATCCTGACTGCTGTCTATGATAGAAGTCGTTAAGCCAAGTTAGAGACCTTCGGGCGGCTCGAGAACTTCTAACAGTGAAGTTACTACTCTACCTACTCACTTGACAAGCCTAATTCCAATAAGGTCTGGTTTTCCCTCGGGTGGGAAGGTCAGATGGCAGTCGCTTACGTAAAAACTAATGCCTACGCCAACTTGAGATTAGGTAGCGGACCCCAGGGCCCCGGGCATCCTTTAGAATGAACTGTACCTGGATAACGCTAGGATGATGATGATCCTAGAAGCTTGAGATCTCCTAACTCCACGATATGGCGTAGTATTCTATTCTATTCTATTCTATTCTACTAGGTAGTGCCAACAGAGTTGAGTTCACGCACTAACAACATATTATGTAATGACAGCGGGATTTTGATTACTATTTTTTTCGTACAAGTGAATTTCAAGATCCAGGATATTTTCCTTCTCCGAACAGCCACTGTTAAATATTGACACCTTATGATATTGACTCTGAAGATTAAAAAATAACATTTACGTGACTACCCTACAATGCTAACTACTGGCACACGACTTAGGTATATATTTTTGTTTCTGTTTCTGTTTGTTTTTTTAATTCTGAATTGTTTGCCAATGCAAATTGAAAAGAAATCCTTCTTTCTTTCTTTACTTACGCCAAATTGGCTTGGATGAAGTGGTTAGCGTCTTTGCCTTGACCGCAAACTAGGGCAGGGGTAGATACTCACTTATAATGATAGGGACTGAAAATCAATAGTGAACTACGGTCTAAAGAAAGAAGGTAACTTGGACAGTAATGGATCTATTAAATTGAACATAATATGGTCAGGCGTGGATCGAGAACAGGCTATTTGAAAAAAAAAGTTTATGGTGCCATTCGAACCAGTTTTCAAAGACGACCAAATGTATGTATGGGACCAACTACAATTAGAGCATGACAAGACCAAAACGAGTAGCAAAGTACAGCATAGCTGACAAGCACTGAAAACGCTGCATGCTGATAGGCAGTGAAATGTGAGGTCACAGTTCTATGGCCTTGTAATACCGTTGTATGAAAAACGTGTAATTTGCAGTGAAATATTGCGTTGCTTTTTATTTTAACATGAGAATTATATTTTTAACTTTCAATTTACATTTGGACTATTAAAAAGTCATTTTTCGAGTCTTTAATATTAGTGCTATTGGATTCGAATGTTTTTAACAACGCCTCAAATATACCGACAGACAACCGCTGTCAGTTCGCGCGTGAAACGGTAGACTTGACAGTTCATTCTAGATTGGTGAGCCGCGTAAAATGATGCTCTGTGTCCATAAATTGTTAATTTGGGTGAATCAACTTTTCTTTGTTGCTCGTTACCATGGTTACGTCTCCTGAGTCACTCTTTAAAACTGTTATTTTATAGGGTTTAAATCTATCAAACATGAGTTTTAGCGATGAGCTTAAATTATAAAAAAGCTTGAGCATGCTTGAAGTCCATATTATAAACATTTTTCTAAGAAACTTGGATACTAATGTCTCCTCGCTGACGGGACAAAATAACAACAAGAAAAAGTTGATTGGCCCATTTAATGCAGATTCTTTATATATTTGTAGAAAGAGCGATTACATTTTGTTATTTATCTATTTTATGTCTTTCATTGCTAAAAGTCCCATATTTTTTATGATTTTAATTAATTTGTCTAATATACTACTTGTTGTGATAATTTGATGTTTTTTTTTATCTATAAACAGTCTAAAATGCTTTAAGATATACCCACACTATGTTATATAAATTTTTACGTGTTTCAAATACCCAGTTTAGTTCAGGGGGCCAATAGTATCCATGGAGGAGCTATTGAGACATTATACATCTCTAACTTTACTGATGTTGTAATATTCGTAATAGATAACTTTGCAAGTTTATTTTCATTGTCGGTATGACAATAATTTTGTTATATGTATTTGTAATCTCGAAATTATTATTCTTGCTTGAACTGTAAATTAATATTCTGACATGAAAAATGTATTATAGTCCGACTTTCTTAAATTGTAAATTAATATTTTGACATGTAAAAGTGCCCTTGTGGCCTATTTGCAGAATAAATGTTTGATTTTGATTTATTAGGAACTTTACCGGGATAAAGCTATTAGGAGGATAATGATGAGGATAAGTGTTGCGAGCCTTCAAAGGCTACGATGTTTTACGCTTACAGGCGGGCTGTATGCTTGTCTGCCGCCGCCATATAAAAACAAACGAATGAAACTAGCCTTGTTTTAATCGCAACTCGCGCGCATGTCAACAATCACGTACACTCTGAGGTCATCTGACACATGAAAACATAAGCATAAGCATTATAAATGTTGTTCAATATTATGCAGTTCGTTGACCTCTAATTAGTTCAAGGGCTATTACGTAATTCGGCAATCAAGTTGTTGCTATTTACGATGTATGTATATAAACAGAGAGAAGAAAGAAAGAAAGAAAGGTATTTTTATTTTGTTTAATGTCACATCATTAGAAATTAGACGTAGGCAATGTGACCTTATTTATTTATATAAAATTATCCATTCCCATTCCCATATCGATTCTCCTTATCTATTGTCACTTTTGAATATCAATATAGTTTACAGGACTCGTTCTCCAAAAACTTTTACTCTGGCTGTATACCGAAATAATACTTCATATTATAATCCAATTGTTCGTATGTGTCGGGAGTTTGATGACTTGGTTCGCGTCTGTAAGGACCTTGATGTTTATGTTTCCAATATCTCTCAATTCAAAAAATCTGTATTTTTAGCTACAAATAATTAAAAAAATTGAATAACTGTTTGTTCGCCTTTTGCTATTCACTTGCTCTGTAATTCAAACTACTTTTTTCTCTCTAAATTATAACTCATAGCCATGATGTGTACATATATTTTTGGACTGTAATCTAGTCATATGTGTCTTCTTATATATATTATTTCACTGTACGTTTCGATTACTGTCTGTTTTATGTACCTTTCGAAATAAAATAAAAATAAAATATTGCAAGAACAGTATACCAAATGCACCCGGAGCGTTGGGCCAAAGTGGCCACCGAATGGATCCCACAAGATGATCTAAGATTCTAAAGAATCACGTCCTTAAACACTTTTAGGTTTATTGTCAATCAGTACATAATTGCCATCGCTATTTACTCTATTAAAAATATACGGAATAAGTCCCTCCTAGCTGTGCGTTTACCATGAGTTTGCATGACCGTACTCGCTAGCGACTGCGTAAATGATTTAGTATGCCGATTCTTAGTTCTCTTGCGTAACCACCAGAGGCGCTGTACTTTTGCTCATACATTTTTTTACGCAGTCGCTAGCGAGTACGGTCATGTAAACTCATGGTAAAGGCACTGATAAGTTTAAAGGTCTCTACCCATTACACCGTATCATACCATGACCGTGCTATGAACGTGTCAGGCAAAAAAGTATTCTTTGTATTGAAAAGTATGGGACTATGCCCACTAGACCGTTCCGTCACCAACCCATACTTTTCAATACAAAGAATACTTTTTTGCCTGACACGTTCATAGCACGGTCATGGTATGATACGGTGTAATGGGTAGAGACCTTAACTGGTCGATGGACGTCGCACGGTCTGACGCAATATTAGTCTACCCTCTCTGTTATTATTTTACAATACTAAAAGATTGTTTACTATCATGTTTACTGTAATACGATACATTTTATGTTATTTACTTGCCACAATAGTATGTTGTTAAAACTGTTAAACACGAAAGTTTCCACTGCATGCTAATAAGTATAAATATTGTTTACTTAAGGCGCCGTGAGTTCACGCAACAGAGATTTTGAAAAATCATAACGCGTTTGTAAATGATGATATGGTTTCCCATTGTGACCTTTCTGTATTGCCAAAAGGGATTCAAAACATGATTAACCAACTTTCGCTCGATAGAAAAAAATCGCAAACTTACGTCTAAAGCAAACCTTTAAAAATTTGTAACTATTTTTGCATATTAGCTATTTACATGAAAATTATATCAATAAATTCGTAATGTTGTACTTAAAGAATGTAACTATTGTATTTCTTCCACCGCGCGATCGCGACAACAGTGACACATATAGTCCCTATTCGTCCCGGTACCGCCGCACACCGGGTAGAGTCAGTCCGACCCAGGTCGGGTCTAGCTGAGTTTCTTGCTGGACTCTTCTCAGCTAGGCTAGGTTTAGTGAACCAGCGACAAAACTCCCAGTAGCTCGATTCCACTCACACCTCAGATTCGGTTGAAACCGCTCAACCAACCTCACTGTAGCGCAAACTCCTCGACTATTCCAGTGTTCCAAACCACACGCGTGGTCGTGCCGGAGGTTTTCCCCTGGATTTTCCCCAGGCTACTCTCCAACCGCGCACTCCTATCGCTTTATTGGGCCCGGCCTATAAAGCCACAGTCTCATCTAAGTGAATTGTCATATTCTGTTTGAGACATAAATGTCTTAAACCTTAAGATGGCTCCCGAGGCAGAGGCAGACAGAAAAGGAGATCGAGACGACCTTGATCCATTTTGTACGGATTAGCGGGAGCTGGCACACGACCGAGACGAGTGGCGATAAAGAGGGCCTTTGCCCAGCAGTGGGACACTATAGGCTACAAAAAAAGAACAGTATACAATAGGTGGTAATAACAAGAAGTTCCATGTTCGACCTAAAATAGGCATGCAATATAATGGTTTGTTTGTTCTATACAATAATTATAACCCATTTAACTAAAATGACACACTGACTGACCGGTCATCATAATTCTAAGGAGCAGACCCAGGTGCTCAAAATTTTAAGTATAATTAGTTTTTAACCTATCAAGTAGTAAACCAAAAGATATTGTTATTTCAGTCACTTTTCAGAGATATACACAACTAGCAGCGCCCTGCGGTGTTACCCGCGGATAAAAGGTAGCCTATGTCCTATTCTGATGTCTAGGCTACAATCCTGGAAAGTTTCATAGAGATCCGTAGTTTTTGAGGTTAAGCGGAACGTACATCCATTCGCACAAACTTTGAACCTGACTGGCTTTATATTCCGGGCCCAATAAAGCTATAGAAGTGCGTGACGAATAAGGTTTTAATTCGTATATGGATAGTGATGGTTCTGAATAGATATAGTCATATCCGGTGCAGCATGCAAGCTGATTTTATGAAGATTGATGTCCATTGTACAGGAGGGAAACGTTCGTTCGATCCACACGAGGGGTCACGTGGACCGTCCGACCATAATTGGACGCTGTTATGCAATAATGAGTCAACTTACTATAGGTTTTCCTATTAGGTTGACACATTATGGCATAACAGCATCCAATTGTCAGGATAGTCCAGGACTCAAAGTATTTATTGTGTTTTTTAAGTTTTTATTTGACGACCGATTTAGCCTAGTGGGTAGTGCACCTGCCTGTGAAGCTGACGGTCCTGGGTTCGAATCCCGGTCAGAGCAAATATTTGTGTGATGAGCATGAATATTTGTTTCTGAGTCTTGGATGTTTTCTATGTATTTAAGTATTTATATCTATTAAATATATCGTCGTCTAGTACCCATAACACAAGCCTTCTTGAGCTTACTGTGGGGCTAGTTCGAAATATATTTATTTATTTAACAGCATCCAATTGTCAGGATAGTCCAGGACTCAAAGTATTTATACACATAATGAAACACATATTTCATCTTCTATGAAAAAATACCAAAGCGGAATCAAAACTTCAATGAGGTAATCGTATTAAAGCACAGACTTAGGAGGGGGGGAGTGCTGGGAGGTAGCAGGTTCGAATCCTGCTCGGTGCCTAAATTTTTCAATTTTTTCCTTTATTCTAAATCATAAACAAAGGTATAAAACGAGTATTGTGTGTGGAACAAAATTATCAGTTATATACGTATTATGATTATGAAATCCGTGACGAATCGTCGCGAAATCGAGTAAATGCGTGAATAATTCTTGTGTATTTCTTTATGGCTTATGCTTGATGAAAAGTAGTAAAACTGAGTAGTTTTGCAACCATTTTATTCATTGCCTATTACAATTTTAATATCATAATCTGCAGGATATAAATCGTAGTGGTTTTCCTCAAAATCCATATTATAAAGGAACTAGCGACCCGCCCCGGCTGCGCACGGGTGCACTATTTAATGGATGTTATTATCCTTTAATCACTTTATTGGTATTATCAATACTTTTGTCATAATTTGAAATCAAAACATTTCAAAACTTATAAGGCCTCTTAATCACTACACAGTATAAAACAAAGTCGCTTTCTCTGTCCCTATGTCCCTATATCCCTATGTATGCTTAAATCTTTAAAACTACGCAACGGATTTCGATGCGGTTTTTTTTAATAGATAGAGTGACTCAATGGGAAGGTTTATATGTATAATAACATCCATTAAATAGTGCACCCGTGCGAAGCCGGGGCGGGTCGCTAGTCACCCTTATATTTTCATTTTACTACCCACCTATAGCACTTATTATCCGAAAAATATGAAATTTTGTAATCTTCATTTCATGATAATGTAAAATTTGTTTGCTTGCTTATTGAAATATTGATATGTTTTCCCAAAATTGTTTTATGCGCATTTTTCAAACCTTTGTCACCCTTTTAGACCGATTAGATTTGGTATGAAGATCATCGATGAACAAATATAATAAAATGCTTTTATTTCAGACCTTATCATCCATAATGGGTTAGTAACAATAACAATACAGGGATCGGATACCGGTATTTTCTCCATAGAAAAATACCGGTATTATTACGGTCACCGGTTCATTATTTCGTTTTTAATGGGACAATCTAATAATACGACGTTGTTACCTAAATACATGATTCAGCCCTACGTAAAGAGCAAAAAATAATCCAAAATATTGGGCTAAATCAGTTTTTTAAAAATGCCGGTATCTGTCCCTGTAACAATATCGTATCTTAAAAGTACTGTGTTAATTTTTTCAATCTACAAAGAAGGATATAGCATACTTTAAGTTTTATTCCGGAAAACATCCCGTATGGGGATGAAATCGGGGTGAAAAT
Source organism: Epiblema foenella (assembly GCA_963556455.1). Taxonomy (NCBI): domain Eukaryota; kingdom Metazoa; phylum Arthropoda; class Insecta; order Lepidoptera; family Tortricidae; genus Epiblema; species Epiblema foenella. The sequence goes on along the minus strand of OY747120.1, from coordinate 8,414,608 downwards.
TATGGGATTGAGATTAACGAGTCGTATGTAGCAGCAGCGGGCAAAATCGATCATAATGCTTACAATACATAAATCATGTCAGTATATTTATGTTTATAAACATCTTTTGTAGGTGGTCATTATCATCTTTGCCCTTGGCAACACCCGCGGTAATGCTTTAAGCAAACTGTGACGTATATAATAACACGTTACACAACACAGCCAAAGGTAAACAAATATTAATGTTTATTCTAGTAAATAAATAATAATACGTGTTTGTTACATGTTCTGTTTGACTTTTACGTCCTAGTCATCGTGTAGTAGATGAAGTGAAGGTGGTTAGGTAAAAAAATGATTTATACAACTAAAAATGGTTTTAAAATGTTAATCAATCACTTTTAAACTCTGATAAGAGTTTATTTACGAAGTTTCATTTGTTGCCCATACAAGTTTTCAACCCTTTTTCAACCCCCTTAAGGGAAGATTAAAAAACAATGCTGAAAGTGAAAACAGTTTTCTTTTTTAAACCTACCTTACCTACCTATCTATACCTACTTTAACGAAGTTTCAACCCTCTCACTTTTTTTAGAAGTGAGAGCGTTTTCCCAACAACAGACGATCCATGAATAAATCGCCATTCTAAGCAAGACATCAGTTAATTTAGAAATAAAGGAAAAATTGAAAAATTTAGGCAGCGAGCAGGATTTGAACCTGCTACCTCCCGACACTCGCGGCCAGTCGTTCTAGCCAACTGAGCTATAGGTGCAACCGCCACTCGGCCCGAAATTCCTCAATCATTCCTTCATTTACACAAACACCTTAAGGGAGGCGTACAATAAATTTTTTAATAGTATTTTTTCCTTTATTTCTAAATTTGTAGTCTACGTTAGCAGCGGTACTGCTTAATACAAAATTAAGACATCAGTTTTTAGATAAAACAATTTGTATTGTAAAAACCCAACAGCTACGTAAATCGATTGCATTTAATCTACTTATACATTATCAACCCGAAGCCTTGAGATATAAAATGGCATTGATTTCTATCTAATCGCACAAATATACGATCCTAGTAAGTAAATACTTCAATGTTAATCAAAGAGCGAACTACGTCAATAAGTGACGAGTTTTAAGAGAGGTAGGGCACAGCAAAATGTCTTCTTGCTCGAATTTGGAGCAGCCCAACTGGGAAAGTACCTCCACCTTGCAGACCACAGCCATAATAACATTATCTACTATACACGTATGTAGTGTTGTGTTCCTGAAGGTGAGCAAGGTTGCCAGAGCTCCCGAGGATGCACTGTGTTGAGAGCGAGGGACCTAAATTTGTCCCTTCAGTTGTCAACACAGTGCATCCTCAAATTGTATAAAGGGTCGGCAACGCGTACGTGACTCCTTTGGAGTTGCCGTGGCCGCTTACCATCAGGTGGACCGTAAGCTTGTTTGCCACCGGCGTTGTATAAAAACCACGTCCATAGACATGTAATATTTATCGCCTGATCCTGTACTTCCGAGCTTCGTGTCATGCCGTCCCTTTCACTCTCGTCGCATATACTATATGAGTGAAAGGGACGGCACGATGCGAAGTTCGGATTTGGAAGTTCAGAGTAGCCGTGGCACAGTAAATTGTCTTGTTTCATCTAAAAGTCGCGTCTTTGTTTTAGTTACGTTATTTTGACGTCTCCATGTTAATGTTTCAGACCAATTAACACTTATTTCAGAACAAGCTCTAAATGCAGACACGACCAATACAGGGTGTATTTCCTTGTATATGCGAATATGTTTGTTGGTGTTAATAGTTCTTAAGAGCCCTTATGAGTTAAAAAACGTTCATCTATTTAGGCCATTTTCTGTTTGAATTTACACGTATCTTGAAAGAAAGAAAGAAAAAACATTTATTCATGGCACAGACACAGAACAAATTAAAATAACACCAAAATACAGAAAATAGCCACAAAATGGCCCCAAATCAGCATAGTGCTAGCGCTGGTCTTCCTTTGGGACCACGAGAAGCCACGAAAGACAAAAACACTAAAGTCACAAACAACATAACAATTAAATAAATGTCATAATTTACAATTTAAACAGACAAGAACAGATAAACATGAATGTGACCTTAAACAATCTTCAAATATCTGTGGTCTGTCACAAGTCGCAACTAGCGCCAGCGGAAAACCACTAAAACAGTGACAGATTACGCGATTTCGTGAAATGAGAATGGAGGCATTTGGTTAGCGTCATATGACAATATTAAAATTACTGATTAAAACACATAAGCAAATGAAATGTCTGCTTTGACATTTAGAACAGGACTATTGCGACCTAATATCATAAATTTCGAATGTATTTTTTGGTTTTTTATTAAGAAATTGCCGGTTTCTAGCCTCTTCTAATGAATCACGTTTTTGAATTTGTGTATTTCAGTCATTCTCTTGCAATAACATATATTTTTACTACATTTTTTCTTCACGAAGTAAACTTGTATGAATTGGCCGACCTGACCTAATTCTCGTACACTGCAGTGAATGCAGTCTTATCACATGTGCCACTGATATATATGTACGCAGACGCCACATGTACCACAATTTATGTACATGAGCGTTCACAGTAGACTCATTTCGTCATTCGTTTGTTTATCTGCTGGCGGTTGTGGATCAAAGCGCTAGAGTGCAGTAAGATTGTTTAATAATATGCCTAGTGAGTTTAAAATAATTAGAAGCTCCACACAGTATTTAAGAATAGATTAAAAACGTTTTTATTAGAAAAATGCTGTTATGACATAAATGATTTTTAACGACTATTTTTATTTGTATAGGTGACATTATTATTATTTTCCTACTGTTATTTTTATTGCTATTGTTTTACTCCTAATTCAGTTTTTATTTGTATTTTTTTTGTTTGATAGTTAGGACAATTTGAGACGAAATAATTTCATGTAATTTTTATTTTACATTGTTTAAACGTGTGATTTTTATTTTATTTTGTTGATTATGTTTTACTGTAATATTGTATATTGAGACATTCAAACACAATGCAAATTGTTCATGAATTAAATAAACTGAAACTATCGATCATTGTAACGCTCGCTAGTGAGCAACTTCTGAAAGCCATCTTCCTAGCTAAAGCCCGTGCTAGACGATCGAAAACAAGGCCTTACCTAAAACCCGGCAACCTTGGTTCGCACGGACTGTGTAGGGGTGGATCAACTTTTTTTGTGTTGTTATTTTGACCCGTTGTCCAAGGGACACTAGTGGCGCAGTTTGTTCAAAAAAATGTTGTATTAAGTTCTACTAACATGTTCAATAGATAGACCATTATGGAAATAGCTTATAAGTACCACAAATACGTATGTTTGGTAAACATAAAATAGCATAAAATCACGATTGTATTCGATTTTTGTCCCCTGGACAACTAGACGTAACCACGACAACGAGTGGCAGTAAAAAGTTGATTCACCCGTAGACAATTGTTTCCAGCAAGATATCCTTTGAAAATCGGTCTTTACGGACCAAGGTCACTCTGTCCTAGAGGCTTGTCGGCAATCGTCTGGATCGCGCTTAAGGCAGGGGCGGCCCACTCCGTGATTGCATTGCGCCGCTACAAGTAAGTACATGTGGCCGGCACCCATGCCCTTTCAAGCGATAGATATTGATGTAGCGACTGTAGCGAGTAGAGTGCGTGCGATAGAAAAAAATAGCCACGTTTAGGCACGTTTGGCATACCTAAACGGGGGATTGTTAACGGTGGGCCTTTTATACGTATTACTATTACTTATTCTGTGCTTAAGGCAATAAGATGGTGATATGTGGGTCCTTCCACTAGGTGGCGGCTTTTTTTCTACCTAGTACAATTCTCAACTTTATTATTATTGAAACATAGGTATGATTCAGTGATAATAATGTTGAGAATTCCACTTTAATACATGAAAATCATTATAGTACCTAGAACATCACAATTTGCATAATTTGAAATTAAATGAGCGTACATTTTTAAAGGAAATGTATCATTCCGTATTTTCTCATTTGCCTGTCTAGCTTTGTGTATTAACCATAAAAAAGGCTGGTTAAAAAAACTAAGTGACAATATATTTTCACATAAAAAAATATTTCACCGACCTTAAATGCTTGGCTTAAATATATCTGAACATGGTCGTTGGAAGGCGATGTGCGTTTGTGTTATCTGGCTTTATATACGTCTGTGACGTCCAGTACGTGTAAAACAGACGCCCACGGTGTGTCATGCTGGCAGGTTCATAATCTGTTAATGTGTTACCCACACATTCGTCATATCACACAAATGTGTGGTTGGTTGTTAAAAAGGATTGGAATGATAAAATAAGCACTCTGTTGAAGTTTGATGCTTTTCAAGTACTTCCGAAAATTTATTTATTTATTGATTTTTTATCATCAACAGTTTAATTGATATATTTTTTTTAATTAATTTCCACACGTACAAATAAGAAGTCAATTGGCCCGGTCCTACTACAATAATATGAACACAAGGAAATATGTAAAGTAATTGACTTTCTTTGTCAATTGACTAATGACTGTTTTTTTATAGTGTGGTCAAGGTGGACTGATGACTGGTAAAGGTCGCGGTGGCGCAGGACCGGTCATTATGGCACTCTTTGGGGGCCTATGTCCAGCAGTGGACGTCTTTCGGCTGATATGATGATGATGATGATGATTATTTCGAGAAGACAATACAATTGCCAGTTTTGTTGCACTTTTAGCACCACCCAGGTCACGTGTAGGATAGCGGTGGGTACTCTCTATGGACGTGGTTTTTATACAACGCCGGTGGCAAACAAGCTTACGGTCCACCTGATGGTAAGCGGCCTCCGCAGCCTATAGACGCCCGCAACTCCAAAGGAGTCACGTACGCGTTGCCGACCCTTATAAAATTTGAGCAACTTCGACCCCCTAATGATTAAAACATTTTCGCACAGCACAAACACGGCTTGTTAGTGACTGTTTACGAGCTGCGTACGTGACGAGATAACAAGCGGACATTAAAACAAAGGACAGCAACAACATATACGCCTTTATCGATTCTTTATTGGCCTTCTGGTCTTCATGACAGAAATAACTAAATAGACCAATAAGTAATAGTCTTAATAGTAGTAGTTGACGGCCGCTTTAGCCTAGTTGGTAGTGACCCTGCCTTCGAAGCTGGAGGTCCCGGGTTCGAATCCCGGTCAGGGCATGTATTTGTGTGATGAACACGAATATTTGTTCCTGAGTCTTGGATGTTTTCTATGTATTTAAGTATCTATTTATCTATATAAGTATGTATATCGTCACTTGGTACACATAGTACAAGCTTTGCTTAGTTTGGGACTTAGGTTGATTTGTGTAAGATTGTCCAAAAAATATTTATTTTATTTTTATTTTTAGTGGCCAACGAACGAATAGTGGCTGTGTGATTTTAGGGTTCCCTACCCGAAGGGTCCAGACGGTACTCTACTGTTGTCACTAACGCGTCCGTCCGTCCGTCGTCTGTCAAAAATTTTGTACCAAAGATTTTTCTAACTTACCATTGACCTATTAACTTGAAATTTGGCGATAATGTTTATTATTACGTATATTTTACCAAAAGATACTAATACAGTGACAAATTTTGGATAAGCGTCTATCACGAACTGTAAAATAGATATAAGAACATTGTATGATGTATTATCTGTTGGCGATCCTTAATAAATAAATAAATAAATAAATTTGATATTTTTTCTTATTTTTCCTATTAAAACCAACTTAGTTCTGCGGTTGGTTACAACCCTAAATGTGCGAAGTCCGACACGCGCTTGGCCGGTTTTGTTACGACATCAACCCCATAGCCCCGCTATTTAGAAAAAATCCATGAGATTCATCGCTCGCTCGGTTAATAATAGACCAGAATGAAGCCTGCTATATACACCCAGGTCGGGCCTAGCTGAGTTTCTTGCTGGACTCTTGTCAGATAGGCTAGAGTATATTAAGTGTAGACAATTGTTTCCAGCAAGATTTCCTTTGAAAATCGGTCTTTACGGACCAAGGTCGCTCTGTCCTAGAGGCTTGTAGGCGACCGTCTGGATCGCGCTTAAGGCAGGGGCGGCCCACTCCGTGATTGCATCGCGCCGCTACAAGTAAGTACATGTGGTCGGCACCCGTGCCCTTTCAAGCGATAGATATTGATGTAGCGACTGTAGTTAGTAGAGTGCGTGCGATAGAAAAAAAATGCCCACGTTTAGGCACGTTTGGCATACCTAAACGGGGGATTGTTAACGGTGGGCCTTTTGTACGTAGTACTATTACTTATTCTGTGCTTAAGGCAATAAGATGGTGATATGTGGGTCCTTCCACTAGGTGGCGGCTTTTCTTCTACCTAGTAGAATTCTCAACTTTATTATTATTGAAATATAGGTATGATTCAATAATAATAAAGTTGAGAATTCCACTTTAATACATGAAAATCATTATAGTACCTAGAACATCACAATTTGCGTAATTTGAAATTATATGAGCGTACATTTTTTAAGGAAATGTATTATTCCGTATTTTCTCATTTGCCTGTCTAGCTTTGTGTATTAACCATAAAAAAGGCTGGTTAAAGAAACTAAGTGACAACAAGTGAACAAACACACACACACACACACACACACACACACATAAAAAAATATTTCACCGACCTTAAATGCTTGGCTTAAATATATCTGAACATGGTCGTTGGAAGGCGATGTGCGTTTGTGTTATCTGGCTTTATATATGTCTGTGACGTCCAGTATTATGTGAGGTGTGCAATAAAGAGTATTTGTATTGTGTGTGTCATGCTGGCAGGTTCATAATCTGTTAGTGTGTTACCCACACATTCGTCATATCATACAAATGTGTGGGTAATTGGTTGGTTGTTAAAAAGGATTGGAATGATAAAATAAGCACTCTGTTGAAGTTTGATGTTTTTCAAGTACTTTCGAAAATTTATTTTTTTATTGATATTTTTATCATCAACAGATTAATTGTTATTTTTGTAATTAATTTCCACACGTACAAATAAGAAGTCAATTGGCCCGGTCCTACCACAATAATATGAACACAAGGAAATATTTAAAGTAATTGACTTTCTTTGTCAATTGACTAATGACTGTTTTTTATAGTATAGTCAAGGTGGACTGATGACTTGGTTAAGGGTCGGTGGCGCAGGACCGGTCATGATGGCACTCTTTGGGGGAGGCCTATGTCCAGCAGTGGACGTCTTTCGGCTGATATGATGATGATGATGATGATTATTTCGAGAAGACAATACAATTGCTTGACGACCGGTTTAGCCTAGTGGGTAGTGCACCTGCCAGTGAAGCTGACGGTCCTGGGTTCGAATCCCGGTCAGGGCAAATATTTGTGTGATGAGCATGAATATTTGTTTCTGAATCTTGAATGTTTTCTATGTATTTAAGTTTTTATATCTATTAAATATATCGTCGTCTAGTACCCATAACACAAGCCTTCTTGAGCTTACTGTGGGGCTAGTTCGATTTGTGTAAGATTGTCCTCTAATATTTATTTATTTATTTATTATTTATTTAATTACCAGTATTGTTGCACTTTTAGCACCACCCAGGGGTCACGTGTAGCGCGGTGGGTACTCTCTATGGATGTGGTTTTTATACAACGCCGGTGGCAAACAAGCTTACGGTCCACCTGATGGTAAGCGGCCTCCGCAGCCTATAGACGCCCGCAACTCCAAAGGAGTCTCGTACGCGTTGCCGACCCTTATAAAATTTGAGCAACTTCGACCCCTAATGATTAAAATATTTTTGCAAAGCACAAACACTTAGTGACTGTTTACGAGCTGCGTACGTGACGAGATAACAAGCGGACATTAAAACAAAGGACAGCAACAACATATACGCCTTTATCGATTCTTTATTGGCCTTCTGGGTCTTCATGACAGAAATAACTAAATAGTCCAATAAGTAATAGTCTTAATAGTAGTAGTTGACGGCCGCTTTAGCCTAGTTGGTAGTGACCCTGCCTTCGAAGCTGGAGGTCCCGGGTTCGAATCCCGGTCAGGGCATGTATTTGTGTGATGAACACGAATATTTGTTCCTGAGTCTTAGATGTTTTCTATGTATTTAAGTATCTATTTATCTATATAAGTATGTATATCGTCACATGGTTAGTATACCGATTCTTAGTTCTATTGCGTAACCGCCAGAGGCGCATACAAATTTTTACGCAGTCGCTAGCGAGTACGGTCATGTAAACTCATGGTAAAGGCACTGTAGCCTTTAGGAGAGAACAATCGGACATATAAACGAAAGCTTTTTTGCCAAAGCTGAAAGGGAGATTCAACGCTCGGGCTCATGCTCGCTCGGTTAATAATAGAAAAATGTTTTTATGACTTGAACAAATATTTCAATTGGAATGTAAAATGATGATTATTATTATTATTTCATTAATTATTATATCACTATTTTCTTACTTATTTCAGATTATTATAAGATAAGATAAGATAAGATAATTTATTTGCAAAATGTAGTGAGTACAGCTGGAATTGTCATTTTAAGAACTTACATACCTTATCTTACTATCTTATCTTGAACTTACTTATCTTATTATTATTGTACGTCCGAAATGGGCAAACTGTTGATACTCATTATTTTATGACATGTTATAACCATGTACACAGTTTTGTCAATAAATAATTATTTTATTCTATTCTTATTCTATTCTAGACCAAAATGAAGCCGGCTAGACCCAGGTCGGGCCTAGCTGAGTTTCTTGCTGGACTCTTCTCAGATAGGCTAGGTTTAGTGAACCAGCGATAAAACTCCCAGTAGCTCGATTGATCGTAACCGTTGAACTAATCCCACTGGAGCGCAAACTCAAACCCCCTTATTCATAAACGTCTATCAAATCTATATTAGTTAACTAGCCGCTAAAGTTCGTTCGTCCTTATCTGTCACTTTGACATTGACGTTTGTGAGAATGGGACAAAGAACATTTTAGTTAGCAGAGGTTTGTTAAGTTTTATGAATATGGGGGTTAGAGTATTCCAGTGTTCCAAACCGTGTGGTCGCTCACTCCTATCGCTTTATTGAGCCCGACCTATAAAGCCACAGTCAGGTTAAAAACGAGGTCGTGTCGGAGGTTTCCCCTGGATTTTCCCCTGGGTTTTCCCCAGGCTACTTACTCTCCAACCGCGCACTCCTATCGCTTTATTGGGCCCGGCCTATAAAGCCACAGTCAGGTTAAAAACGAGGTCGTGTCGGAGGTTTCCCCTGGATTTTCCCCAGGCTACTTACTCTCCAACCGCGCACTCCTACCGCTTCATTCCAGCCAATAAAGCCACTTATATAGTGGCTAGATATAATATATTTATCAGATAGGGATTAAGTCTAATCAAATATAAACAAGATATGAGGTGCAAAGTCCACAAAAACACATATGACACGATCTCACACTTTTTTAACTGAACTAGAAGTCTAGGACTTTTGCCAAAGACAAAATACCAAAGGCAAAGTCATTCATCATTCGTGCAAAGTTCACAACAACACGTGCTTACGTCATCTAGCAGTTCTTTCACTGAACTAGAACTTTTGCCAAAGACAAAAAAAACTTAACCTCGCAAAATATCCCGACGAATTTAAAAACATCGAGATCTGCCCAGATAGCACGATACGTTTTATGGCCGTAGTGTACTAAAACCTCACATAAAGCTAGACGGTATAATCTATCGTGCTATGATAGGGTGAGAAACATACTTCGTCTTGCCCAGCTTTTAACCAGGGACCGATACCGGTATTTAAAAAACCCTGAATTAGCCCAATATTTTGGATTATTTTTTGCTTTTTACGTAGGGCTGAATCATGTATTTAGATAACAACGTCGTATTATTAGATTGTCCCATTAAAAACGAAATAATGAACCGGTGACCGTAATAATACCGGTATTTTTCTATGGAGAAAATACCGGTATCCGATCCCTGCTTGTAACCCCTCAATTGGGAATAGAATAGATAACCTTTAGTGTTTAACCGTGTTACATAGATGGTATTAAATATTACAAGTGTAAGTTTCAACGGTTGGTAATTACGAGTGTACAATATTTAGTTAAAACTAAGGAAAACAAATACTATTCTACTAAACATGCTTACACACTTTCTTTTAACACTCGAAAATGCGTTTTGTTTTCAAGTATAGACAATACGTTTCGTTTTCAAGTATAGACAATGTGTGGGTTGCCATTTGTGTAAAAAAAATAAATAGCTATTGCTGACGTAATCACCATCTGGACCCCCCACCCCCCATGTCATCAAAAATAAGCAAAGCATAAACCCCCCGCCCCCCTGTAGTGCTACGTAATACTGGAACGGCCCCTAGTAACTTTCGTAAAACTACACAAATATTGGAATTAGGTGTCTATTCAGACCTTAGGCCAACGGTAGGACAGTAAACTAACACTTTCTTTGTTACGCCAAACAAAAACCATTCTTATATATCAGATCACAGAATGCTTTGTACGCTATTCGCAGTGTGTTTCAAGTGGATAGTTGGATACCATTGTTTGGTCTTTGTACTGCTGACAATAATTTCGTGGAAATTTTAAGAGGAAAACTCCCAAATTGTTTCAGTATGAGTCATGAAACTAGGAGAATTGTACAATCGAGGGCATAAATATGTATACAATTTTGGACCTTCCTTTAATGGAATAAGGTGAAAAGTATTTTTGATGCCCTTGTTGGCTGTACACTTGTATTGTTATCTACCTCAGGCAAAGTTGTGTTCCTAATATGTATATACATACTTACAGGGATAAGCTCGCCTTTGTACATATATGTCAACTGTTCTTGTAATTTATGTTACGTTTTACTCATGTACAATAAAGAATTTTACATACATACATACATAATGTCACAAACACGGACATACGACCTTTTGCAAAACGGCAATAATATGTAAACACGAGTTTCCGGTGAGATGAGGACGTTTGTTATAAGTACAGATTAGATGAGTTGCCGAGTTGTGTACAAAAAGTGACTTAATTATGTATGCGAGAAGGTTTAAAATTCAATAACAATTTTTATAAAATATAGGCCAATAAGTATCTCGATAAGTTATTCTGTTGTATGGTTGTATCATCGTTATTAAAAGACGAGCCCTAAATAGAAAAGAAAGAAAGAAAAGAAAATTTATTTCGCAAACCTTAATCTAGGTACATATACATAATTACGCTAGTTACAGGTAGTGTTTTTTAAAGTGCGAAAAAGGAGTCCACTCAGCACAATGTCGGGCCACAGTAGATGACCCGACGCTGATATTATGTGGATCCTTAGGTTGAGCGTCACATGACCGCATTTAGGATAAATACATGTTTACTTATTACACTATAAAATATATATATGTAACTAACCATAAACAATATTTACTTAAAATTAACAAATTTTGTGTTACGACCTATTAATAATCTACAGCTCTGAAATGAACACATATTGATGGAATCTGCAGCTGAAGCAACTAATAAATCTAAAGGGACACGGAAATGCTATGCTGGATTAGTCTGATGTTTGAGTAGAAATTTTTTTAAACGTTTTTTGAAAACGAATACCGATGGAGACTCTTTAATAGGAGGAGGAATATCGTTCCAGCATTTCGTAGCAGCATAGCTAAAACTGCCACGAAAAGCTGCAGTTCCGTGTCGAGGACAAAGAAGACGGGGAATAATACATAGCTATGATAATCTCAAGCAGAATATGATGGACGGGCGCGGCAGCGGTGCGGTACAAATGCAGTGCATTCGAACCGCGCAATATAATTACTGCTACCACTACAACAGAATAATTCAATGTAATTAAATGGATAAAGTTAATGGGCAATTATCGTAATTGATTAACAATAATATCAATACTAATATCCCCAAGAGCTAACAATTCCATAATTGATGGTATTAAGTTACATCGAGTACAGGGATCGTTACCGGTATTAAATAAGGTATAACCGGTTATAATTGCATTTCGCTATTTACATCGCTAAAGCTCTGATTAGCGGTATAATCAAAAGCGGTTTTACAATCCCTGATCGAGTATTAATCACAATTATTATAATCACAGTTATTATTATACACAGAGTATTAATCACTGTTATTATTATACATCGAGTATTAATCACTGTTATTATTATTATACTAAGCTTTTGCCCTCGTCTTCGTCCGCATGGAACTCGTTTATCTCGTATTTCCATAGAAACGTTTACCCCCCATTTTATAAAAACTAATCTGTCCTTCCCACTGCCAGCTCTTCAAACTTTCTCTCAATCGGTTCAGCGGTTTAAGCGTGAATATGTAACAAACAGAGAACGTTACTATCGCAATTATAATTATTATTATAAAGAGCCTCAAGTGTCCGGAGTGTCCCACTGCTGGGCAAAGGCCTCCCTCTTCTCTTGCCACGTGTCTCTGTCCGTTTATATATACAGACATTGAGCGTGCCAGACACAGTTCTGTGGCAGACACCGACAGACACCGTTTATTTACCGCCAGACACGTGCCAGGGCAGAGACCGTCGTCAGCATCGGTGGCCACCCTCACAAGCAGTTTATGAATAGCTTTCGCTAGCAGCGAAAAGTCTCATGTTAGAAGTAAGGCAATAATTTTTAGTGTTTTTTGGAGTCGGTTTTATTTTTTTATTAAAAAATTTATTTATTTCACACTTTTTAGTGAATCATTACCAGAGTGCATCTCATAAGGATCCCAATAAACTCAAACACGGATAAGCTACACTGTTTTATTACGGAGTTCCGTTGCCTACTTTCCGGCTTGAATTACCAGATCAGGTTGATGGTGACATTACATCAGGACCATTTAAATTGACTTCGTCATAAACGCTTCCGTGTCTTGATCGAAATATCTTAATACCACTTATGAAACACTAGGAGTTTTGGAAGACCATCCGTGGTCTTCATCAGTTCTCGTTCACCAAATGCTACTTTCTAAATGCAAATGCTTGATTTATTACCGAAAATACTAAAATCGCTATGTTTCCCTTGAAAATTTGAGGAGTTCCCTCAATTCCTCATAGATCCCATCATCAGAACTAGATTCAGGTAACAACGGGATCAACCTTGAAGCATATGCTTTCAAACAAAGAAAATAAAATTCATATCGGTTCATAAACGACGGAGTTCTGAGGTAACGCTTAAAAAAAAGAACATCGAATTGATAACCTCCTCCTTTTATTGAAGTCGGTCTTCAGACGAGAAGACTCAGGTAAGATTTATTACAGAACTTCTTAGTAACATAATGTTATAAAGTGTAGGGTAAATCCGGGGTAGTTGGCCATAAGGTAGAGATGGCCCATCGAAATATTTCCTAGATTTTGACTAGGTGTTGCTAGCCTTGCTAGTTACTGTTCGGTTCGCTTCGCGTCGCAGATGAGAAATCCCAAAAAGCTTTTCCCGCCGCAGCCGAAGGGCTTTTTTTCGGGCCTACCCTTTTTTATAAACTTTCGTGGCGTAGTCAAATGTTATGTACCGATATCTCCGTTGACAACTTGCTGAGACGACAGTTCTGCTGCGAACGGTGCAAGTGGTGCAACCCGTGTAGAAACGTCGGTAAAAATGTAAACAAATCTTTTAAGAACTTGTGGATGGTCTACTCAATATGTCTATTTCCATCTTAGAGACTATATCAAATATTTTGGCTTTTGCAATAGCCTTGTCTCTTGCCGGAAATGATCGCAAGGTAGTTGTAATTCCAGCCATAAATTGTTCAATGTCATCCGGTGGTTGAGTATTCTTCTTACTCTCTATTACATACTTCAAAAATAGTGTGCTAGCCGTATCGTCAGTTTGACTTTCTTTAGTACGCTTTCGCCGTGGGCAATTTTCAGTAATAGCTGGTGATGTAGATGCGGCAGCGGTTCCTTGAGCAAGCTTAGTTGCAGATGGAAATGTATCAGTCGTTTGATGACCATCTTCAGATGACTGAGCAATCTTCTGTTCTTCAATAGCGTTGTTGTCATTATCACAATCTGGTGCTGTTGGAATTGTACATATAGCCGGCCTTTCCTTCATGTACGGTAGCAAAAAAGACATTTCATCTTCATATTTCCATTTTTTTTCAAAAACCTGTCCACTTGCAGTATTTTTCCTTTTTTTAATAGCGCGTCTGAAGGCATCTCTCAGCAGTGCCCATGCTTTTTTACAGTCTTTTCCTGAAACAAGGAAAACTAATAAGAGGGCAGGATAAATTCGCCCTTTGAACCTTAGACTGTGTAATAATTGTGTTATAATGTACATATTATTATGTGCAATGAAGTGCTTGCTACTACTACTAATATATATTGTTTTTCATTGCAGATTTTTGGCTACTGGGGATTCCTACGTATATATAATACCAGCAACATTAAAACGTTTGTAGCTTCGTTATTTTTAGATATTTGAATAGGATTTTCACCATTAGTCATATTTTTTGCCTTGTTTCTTTTGGAGTAGACAAATTTGCGTCAATTTATCAAAGTCTTAGTCTACACGAATATGTTCCTGAGTCTTGGGTGTTTTCTATGTATTTAAGTATCTATTTATCTATATAAGTATGTATATAGTCACTTGGTACCTATAGTACAAGCTTTGCTTAGTTTGGGACTAGGTTGATTTGTGTAAGATTGTCCAAAAAAATTTTTTTATGCTTATTTATTTACTAATAGAGCTATCTTATTATTTAATGGTAGGTAGTCTGTGTGTAAAATAAAATACGTACTTACCATTCCTTCTCAATTTCATTCCTATTTCGTTCCACGCGCGATCCTTCTTCTGATTGTCACTGTATTTCTTATCACTTAAAACATAAAGATATTTATATTCTCTTACAAGTTCTATAAGATTTTCGTTATCCATTGCAAAAATACCGCTAACCGTTGCGGTCTGTACGGTTCCGATGCTAGATTTAAACTCCCACAGACACGTACTCGTACAGTCCAGACATGAACCGCGCAGACAAAATAAATTATTCTATCCACGAATCGTAGAAGGAGGATTAGCGAATCACCAAGGGGGACGGACTTATAGGCTGACTAAATTGAGATGTATCAGAAGACTGATATGGATGTAGCACAATTCTGACATCTCATAATTGGGTCATTGTCAGATTTAGGCTCGCGTCTTTTCGGTGGACATATCAAAAGTTAAGGGCCAGAAAGCTTAAATTTGGATTGGTCTAGTAACCCGCATAAACTGTGTTTCCGTAACTATAAATCCTTGTAATAGAAACATAACTTACATGTACATAAGCCCACCGGGTGGACAACTTTTGTTTTTACAACTGACAATGACCCAATTAGTCGTGCTGTACATTGGCGCCAAATTTAATTAAGCCAGGCTTGAATACACAGATGATGGTTCGGTGACACAGGCCTGTGACAAATAATACGCGATGAAAGACAGGAGATGACACATTGTATATCGTTCCCACGTGTTGGTATCTTGCATCTCTTACGCACATTGTATTATCGGCTCCAGTCTTATCCTTACTTCATACCGCCAATACTGAGGGGCTACTCCGAACTTCGTATCGTGCCGTCCCTTTCACTCATATAGTATATAACACGAGAGTGAAAGGGACGGCACGGATTTCGATGTTCGGAGTAAGCCCTCTGGCCAGGCACGGCCCGTGTCCAACGGCGTCTGCGCATCCGTGTTACGATAGATATAAATACATTTATTACGCATTGTATAGGTGAATAGTATTTTCTCTGCCACGGAAACACAGAATCAGTAATAGACTAATAGTTGACGGAACGTGTCTGGCACGCTCAATGTCGTTAGATATAAATGGACCTTAGACGTATAATCGCATGAAAAACAAAAGCGATTTATTTTTTTCGTCACATAAAAGGCGTAAGTGTGATTGATATCAATCAATCAATCAATCAAACATTTATTCTGTAAGTAGGCCTCACTCAAAGGCTCTTTTACAAGTCAAAAACATAGTTAGTACCTATAGTGAAAGCACACAGCAATAAGTGGACAATACATCAGACCTGGGCACGCGTTTGCAGAGAGATGTATAGTCTCAAGCTCTATAATAACTTTTTATAGTATAAACTTAACCTATAACTAAGAGATGTAAAAAGTCTCGATACGTGAAACAAAAGCGCTATTTTGTTGCTTACAGTCATAAATATATATGTATATGTTCCCAGTGAATAAATAACACACGTTGGAGCGAGATACAATGACATATCTCCTGTCCCTAATCGCGTCAGGACTAAGGATCAGATGTCACAATGACTAAAGGATGTACCAGTCTTCTGATACTCCTCAATTTTGAACCTTAAGTTTTTTGGAGTGTGGTCCATATTAAATTTTTTATTGATAGTAGACTTTTTATAAAGTTCAAAACTGCGACCGCTTTTTTTATTAAGTATCAATTTGAAGAAATATTTTTTTAAATCCTATCTTTGACATACGACACGTTTGGAGGTGTTAATAGGATCGTGCCTTAATCAGCCGCAAAACAAAAAAAACATCAACTTGACAGCTGACACGACGCTGGAAAGGCAAAATGGGATAACCGACATTTTTGGCGATATTGAGTTATACACACCGTTGAAATCGGCAGATTCTGCCGATTTCAACGGTGTGTATAACAAAATATCGCCAAAAATGTCGGTTATCCCATTTTGCCTTTCCAGCGTCGTGACAGATGTCAAATGTGGCAGGTACATCTATTCTGTCAGGTTATCATGATTCCGTACCTTTCGGAGATATTGATATACAATACAAATACTCTTTAATGCATAACCTCAACAAACAAAAAACACAGTACAATACATAATTACAATGAGCAGAAGCAAACAACAGGCGATCTTATCGCTAAAGAGCGATCTCTTCCAGACAACCTTAGGGTAGCGGTGGTATCCTAATCCCCCTTCTGTAGAATCTTTCTACGGGCCATACTTTTCCTGAAATGTATGGCAGATATGGGTGTCTTGCTCTCACTTCCATGTTAGAACAAGACGCACTACATTTCAGGAACAGTATGGGCCGTCTAGGGAGCAAGTTTACGCCCGCACTCGCGCCTAACGCTACGCTTACTTTGCCTTTAAAGTCTAGTTTGGATTGTATATTTGTGATAATCCCCATCGAAAGGGACCTTATGGCGGCAGGCGCTTACGTTGCACCTATTCACTATTGTATTGGAACAGCGGCAATAAAGGCGTAAGTGCCGGCCGCCATAAGGTTCCTTTCAATATGGATTATCACATTTTCTTAATGAATGCGTATAGATATTTTCAGCGTAGACTGTACACAGTGTGAAAGATAAGTTCGAACGGAGCGTCACGCAAACAATTTGGGGAAATTCTGGCTATAGTCCAAGAGCTCAATGTCTAATACATACGTCGTGAATGACCGGACATATTAAGGCATCAAGGTCGCTATTACTAGGTAGGTAAACGTCCCTGTGCTCGACACTGACCCAAAAGATGACACTTTCAATCTTGTCACATTAACATAGGTAAACATATCTCAGCTACCGAGTCCTTAGTCTTTATTCCTTTATTGATTTAGAAGCGGTAATAATAGCTAAATAACAATAATTTAAATAATATTAAAAGAGGGTTCGAAATTATCAAGATAATTATCATCATCATCATCATCATTTCAGCCGAAAGACGTCCACTGCTGAACATAGGCCTCCCCCAATTTATTTTTCCCTTGGGGGGGATTTGCCATAGTCGCCACGCTTGGCAAGCGGGTTGGCGACCGCAGTTTGATGGTGGTAATGATCGAAGGATGCTGCTGCCCACCCTCCGATTTTCCCTTATTCGCCTCCTACGAAACCCACGGGAAGAGATGGGGTGGCGCAATTCTTACCCGGCAACCACACGGGAAATACGGGAAGATAATTATGGTCTTTGATAATTATCGCGATAATTATACGATAATTATCGGATAATTATCCCTCTTATGGGTAGGGTAGTATACGTTATTTTATTAGTTTTTATTTTCCGATGTATGATATGAAATTATCAAAGCATAAAAATCACGATAATTATCTTGATAATTATCCTTTCGAACCCTGTATTAAAAATAACTTAAATCTAAAACAGGCCCTTGGGGCATTGTACCGAGGATGCTGGAGGCATTTCCTGTATCGCAATGCTGATACGTTGTTCCAGAAGTCGCCAGCTCTTCGGTCACCAGTTACGTCAACCAGATGCTTCGCGGTTTCAGTCAATAACTTGTGCGCGCTAATATAACATAGATTATCTATTCAAAAATATAATCGCGTGTTGATTGTGGATTTGACGATCGGTTTAGCCTAGTGGGTTACTACCCACCCAGGACCGTCAGCTTCACAGGCAGGTGCACTCACCTGCCTGTGAAGCTGACGGTCCTGGGTTCGAATCCCGGTCAGGGCAAATATTTGTGTGATGAGCATGAATATTTGTTTCTGAGTCTTGGATGTTTTCTATGTATTTAAGTATTTATATCTATTAAATATATCGTCGTCTAGTACCCATAACACAAACTTTCTTGAGCTTACTGTGGGGCTAGTTCGATTTGTGTAACATTGTCCTCTAATATTTATTTATTTATTGTAGAAGAACTGAAGTGTTGATGATTGGAACATTTACCTTACTGACATGGATAAAAACAATCATTTAAATAAAATGGGATTTACTGTACCACAGAATAAATTATCCAATAAAACCGGTGTCTGACAGTATAAAAACACCGAATACTATCGCTATCACTCTCTGTCACATAGCACGTGCCCTGAGGGCCTACCGCGAACCGCAAACGAAGTTTTCCATCTCTTTCGCACTTATGTACGAATGTGCAGGTGCACGGACTGGAAATTTGCCGTTTTTGTCGTGAAATATTGCGTTTATGTACATAGTTGCCGTATAATTTCTTTTTTATTGAAACATGAGAATTGTATTGGTAACTTTCAATTAACATTTGGATAATAAACCAAAAAAAACAACATGTTTGCGAATCTTTATATTCTACACATCTTTTTATGAATTTAATTAATTTGTCTAATTTATCGTGTGATGTATTTACTGTGATGATTTGATGGTTTTCCATCCATACAACCCTGTATATATGGAAAACCATCTAATTATCAGAAATTATTTCGCGTAAAATAAAATTTTCTTCTACTTTGTCCTAATCAGAAAAGGATACCGTCAACCGGGGTTACTTTCCAATTGTGGGGCGACTTTAAAAATCCAGTTTTTATGGCGTGTTTTACTTTTTATTTCCTTAACATGAGGACAGTAAAACACCTTGGTAAATTTCCCAACTATTTACTAAACTGAATCAAACTAGAAATACTTGGTGATGATTATATAAGGGTTCTAAATCTATCAAAGTAGCCCCGTTTTTTCTTAAAGTCACCCCAGTTTACGGTACCGAATATGCCCTTAAACGGATCCTCACTAGTTTTGTTACACCTGTATAACCACACCATGTTATAAATTGTAACACGAGTTATCATCCCTATTCTAGAAGCTCTAAGTTTAGTTTAATATAGCAACAGGAAACGAGGAAGTCTAAATATAGCTGCGGATATCTTTAGTATTTAACATTGACCTAGACTTAGTATAAACGCTTCAATAACGTCGTATCTACGCTCAAAACCTTGACACGATACGATCTTTCGAAAGTCACCAGCATCTATCAGAGCGAACCGTGCTATCTCACAATCAGTGCAGTGGCAATAGCAACCTTAATGCATTGAGATTGAGTGTAAAATGCTGCGGGTTAATCTTATCAGGGAGGGCGAAACGGACTGCTGTGGATGCCGTACTTATGGAAGGATAGATTACTGACGTCCATTACTCTATTTTCATAAATATGACGCTTGAGGCGCTACCGCGAACAGCAAACGAAGTTTTCCCTCTCTGTCGCACATGCAAGTTTGCATATAAGTGAGACAGAGAGGGAAAACTTCGTTTGCTGTTCGTGGTAGCGGCCTTGGTTAGTTACTCAATTCACGCGGAATGCTTATTTTCTTATTACGCCGCAAACAAACGTACGGTCCACCTGATGGTAAGCGGACACCGCAGCCTATAGACGCCCGCAAATCCAAAGGAGTCACGTGCGCGTTGCCGACCCTTTACAAAATCCGATAATAGTCATGATGCGGTGTGAGTAGATATGTAATGACACCGATACATTTTCGCCGTACTTCGGCCAAGCCTAATATCATAGATTTTACATGTACCCATTTTTTGCGGAATATCGTTTCAAACAACGCTCCAAACCAACAAATTTCAAGTAAAAACTGTTTTTTTTTTGCTTACTTCTTCCCACTCAATAAAATCAATGAAAAAACGGCTACATTACTCTCCAAAACTTCAATAGTATTGTTTATTGATATTATAAATAGCTTTATCATAATTTGGTGTTTTTTTTTAACCTGACTGTGGCTTTATAGGCCGGGCCCTATAAAGCGGTAGGAGTGCGCGGTTGAAGAGTAGCCTGGAGAAAATCCTGGGGAAAACCTCCGGCACGACCACGCGTGTGGTTTGGAGTAATTTGGTGTTTCTTTCTAAGGGTGGGTTGCACCATACCGTTTGTAATCGTAAGCGGTGTTCGTTAAAATCCGATTATATGGAAAGTTTGACAAGTTTCTATGGGATGACAGCTGCCGGCGCCATATTTGACGATGACCGGCCTGTGATCGTATGTTGATGCAACTGACCCTAATTCTAACCATTTAAACAGTTGTAATGAGAGCTATCGCGTATGAATTCGCCGCTAGAGGCGCTAGTGTAACGTGGGGTCTCCGAAACGTCAAATGTCACTCTTTGTGGTTGCGCTACGCGATTTAATATCTAATTGGAACAATATGGTGACTATTTTGCAATACCTGTGCTTGATTATGGCAAATATGAGTTAGGGGTCAATGACTGTTAGGGCTTTGAAACAGTTTTATCTTTCGGAAATTTATTTCCTCGTTTTTTCCGAACAAAACGGGACTGCGCTACTATGCGGTATGTTCGATATTTTTACGGTACGGTTTTAATATATTGAATATGATTTAAATGTAAACTTCGTTCTGATGTCCATAATAACCAATAACAATTTATGACAGCTGGACCTTACTCGACAGTGGCGCCAACTGGTGAGCACAAAAACGATTGTAACGGCTTAAAGCGTGCAAACTTCATGAGTAAGCATTCATATTGCAGATTATTGTCAACTGTCAATACATTCATTCATGAGGCATCGACCTTTGTCATTGATGCAATAATCGTCTTTATGATAGCTGTCCTCTTTCATGAATCATTTGTCCGTATGTTGTCTTTCACGCTTAACCTTGTCAAATACAAAAGCGCCATGACATCGGAATGTCAAACGCGAAACTGAACCCTATAGTAATGCATGTACGTTGATATCGCACTGCACGAGTGCACGCTGCGACGGATATAGGTATTCTGTTCATGTTTGCAAGGACTAGTAACCAACGTTGCCAGATGGTTACATTTCTTACATTTTTGGTAACTTTTTACCGGCTCGCGTAACATGTAAGTAACTTCTGTTGTAAAGGAATTTTTTGTAACTTTTGAGGATAATGAGACTGTATTTAAAAAGAAAGGTCACTTGTATCTAACCGGGACCAAGCGACACAATTTATAGGCTTCCATACAGAAAAGGTGACAAAATAACCTACATAGGACGACTCTGTCTGTCCGTCTGTTGCAACTATGTATGACATTTGAGATACCACCCATCAGCCTGACGTTATTCTGTCGCCGAATTCGCCGAATTGTAGCTGTATATGGCGACTCGTTTCTTAGAATCGAATGTTTTGATAAGTAATTATGAACGTTTTGATAAGTAATTATACTAATTATGAAAAATATATAAAATGTAACTTTTTCATTAGAAAAAGTAACTTTTCAAGAAAAGAAATGTAACTTTCGTCCCAACGACCCTGGCAACACTGAACTTCGTACTAGTGTTCAGTGGAACTGACATGATGAGAGATTTCACTCTGTTCTCATTTGATTTTATTTTTAGACGGAATGAACTATCGCCTGTGGTATTTCCGGACCGATATGACCTTCAAACCTTCAAGAAAAGAGCGTATTCCCTTCTGAAAGTCCGGCAACGCACTTGCGACTCCTCTGGTGTTGCAGGTGTTTATGGGCGACGGTAATTGCTTACTATCAGGCGATCCGTCTGCTCGTTTGCCCCCTATAACATAAAAAAAGACTGACGCTCAGAGACCTTATACATCTCTGAGGATATTTATTTATTATATATTATTATCTTCATGTTGACGCTTAGAGATATATCACACAATATTTTATTATGATTAGTGTACCTACCTTATTTTATTACCTTTTATCGTGACGCTTAGAGACCTTATACATCTCTAACAAATCTCGATTGTTATTAGTTTCTTAGTCTTATTTTTGATATGTAACACTACATTTAGTTAATGATATGTAATTTGATTATTGTATTATTTTTATTTGATATAGATAGATTTTGACTTGTAAAAGTGCTCTTGAGGCGTTGCAGAATGTTTTGATTTTGATTTTTGATTATATCCGTCGTTGACATTTTTTTTATACAACGCCGGTGGCAAACAAGCTTACGGTCCACCTGATGGACATTGGACCTATTGGTGCGGATATAAGCTTCGTTGGCTTCTAAAAGGTTAAGATGCCTTAGAAATTTGTTAAATAATGTTATTAGACTGATTAGTGATCTTTACGTCATTACAATAGTAGTTACGTCACCGGCACTGAATATGTTATATGTCATTAGACTTGTTTGACCACTCCCTTGCTTTTGGCAACCCTGGTTGCCAGTCGTCACCTTTATTACAAGGGAACAATAACCTGAGCATCAATTCAGACCATCAGCTGGACATACATCATGACAGTTTAAATCGATTTAAAGCGAAACTGCTGTCGATTATCGGTTGAAGTGCCTCAATAACCACAGCCATTCGTCATTAGAGTTTGGACCCTCTTGTTCCTAGTTTATTTTTAAGCATATTACGTACTATTAACTAATTATCATTATGTAGATGCTTTCTTAAGTTTTTCTAAAGTCGACGCTTCCTGTAATGAATGCTGTGTTCACCTGTAATTGGTGGCGCAATTAAATGTAAACCATTTACTTTTCTGTGTATAGTGCTAATGACTGTTGTTGCCACTGTTGGTGATCCTAGATAATAAATAAATAAATGAATAGAGTTCAACTCAAAATTAAAAGCAAGCTAGTGGTTAAAAGTCGGTTTCTGCAACTTGTACTAACCCTACCTATACATATAAGTCACATTGACTTATCAGTACCTATTCACTCTTATCACAATTTACTATTAAGCAATATGTTATTTTAACTGAAAAAATATTTTTATCTGCCTGCAAACAGTATTGAGTAAATATTTATAGTAACCTATTGTAAGTTATTATATTAAAAAAAAACGGCCAAGTGCGAGTCGAACTCGTGCACCGAGCGTTCCGTATACAGATGTGTACCATTTCCCACCCTATTAAATAAGGAAAATCTCAACAACATGGAACGGTATTTTTTTTACATTTTCCCTCATAAAACAAAAACGTAAAAAAAAATCAGACTGTACAACCCAAGCCCTTTGATATGACACCCCACTCGACATATTAACTAGATTTTCTAATTTTAAATCACCTATGATCTGTCATTTTATACAGAAAATAAAGAAAAATATTTAAAAAGTCATGTTCTATGTATGTAGCCTTCTTTATAACCATTCCAAATTTCATATTGATAGCATAAGTAGTTCTTGAGATATTAAGCGATGTGACAGACAGACAGACAGACAGACAAAGTGAAACCATAAGGGTTCCTGTTTTACCATTTAGGAACAGGAAGGAATAGTACGACAAAAAAAAAAGTCCGGAAAGTCCCGGTATTTCCGGAACTTGTCATACAAGCCCTGCTAAACCCTAGTAGATCAACATAGATATACACAGTAACCGCAGCTTAACATAACAATAGCCCTACATCAGCTTGGTTAGAGTCATTATAAAATGTAACTCTATATGACACAGGAAATATCAGCTTACATGAAGTGTGGTCTAGTGTGTACTGGATTACTTGCATGACTTATACAGGATGATATCTCAGATGGACAGTGGTATGTTATTTTAGAAATAAAGGAAAAATTGGAAAATTTATGCACCGAGCAGGATTTGAACCTGCGACCTCCCGGCACTCGCGGACAGTCACTCTAGCCAACTGAGCTATAGTGACTTCACCTGCGTGGTCTCATACTACCGCTGTATGGAAAAAAAAGGAAGATTTGCCGTTTTTGTCGTTTTTTGTCTGTTTTATAATTCAAAATGTGTTACTTTTTTACTTTGTTCTATTTGTTTTAATATTTTCATGTGGTGCTGTATGTTTGGTTTATCAATAAATGTTTTTCTATTCTATTCTATTTTTCTAAATATTGCGTTTATGTAAATAGTTGCCATACAATTTCTTTTTTATTGAAACATGAGAATTCTATTTCGTCGGGTTAGAGGCAAAAGTCACTAACTAACAAATACCTACTTAAAATAAAGCTCGTATATCATCGTTTCATTACTGAGATACGAGGTTTAGAAGAGTAGTGACAGATTTTATAGTGAATTTTGCTTCTCACCCGACGATTTGTAACTTTCCATCTAAGTATATTTGGCCAATAAACATAAAACAATGTTTTTGTGAAACTTTATAGTATCATATCTTTTTATGATTTCAAAGCCGTGATTTCCTGGCGAAAAAAATAAACAATAGCATTCTCTTGTTATGATCCCTGGGATCCCAGGTTACTTTGTCAAATTTATTATTGTGTGATAATTAGATGGTTTTCTATCTATATAGCCACACTATGTCATATATTGTAACATGAGTCATCATTCTATTACAAATATGGAATGAATTTAATATCTCTGTAAAAAGAACTCTCCAAGCATCTAACAGTTATGTTCTGTTATGTAAGAGAGTCTAAACAACCCATATACAAACAGGTAGTTACATGAATATGTAGTCATTGGAAAAATAGCTCTTATTAACTTGAAATAGGGTCCTGAACAGTTTGTTATGTAACTGGTATGTTTACTTTTTTAGCTCTCAGTATAAAAAAAGGTTGATTGAGGTCATTGACTGGCTAATGACAGACACTAGTGTTGGTTCCGGACATCATTGCTTAGATTAGTTATTTGTTATTTTAAATGCATGTTATTTAGATATACCGCGAAAAGGAACGTTTTCATTAGCGATAGTTTCGTAGGGTAGTTTTTCTCGTTTTTTGACATTTATAAAAAGCCAGTTGAAGGTATATCGCTTTTGATGGCTGCTCGCGGCTGCACGCGCAAGCCCGTTCGTCGCGCTAAAAAATATCGCAAATATACTTCGATAACCCTCTCATCAGCCAGTACAGCATCAGCTCGTCATCGTGGACTGTCGGTACCGACTCATCAGTTCGAGCACAAAGTTGTGGTGAGTTGGCCTTCATCTTGATTTACTTTCACTGGCATTGATTTTTAAAGAGATAGCTTTCGTTTCGCTAAAGAAAAACAATTTCCCTACTCGAGGGCGATTGTACATTGGTCCTACGACCGCGGATCCTCCTAAAAGTGAGAATAGCCTACCTGCCTCACGGCTAGGAGTGACGTGTGAACCATTTTCGTGTAGTAAAACTGTCGCTAATTTCGTCTCGTTAATATTTCGTCAATTTCGTTTCGCTATATCGCTCGCCTTGTAACATTAAAGTTGTCGTTGTTATAAACAAAATTGCATTAGCAGCATCGAATCCGTAGCCATCATTTGTACTTGTCCGTCAATTGCCCACGAAAATCGAATATTTTATAGTTAATTACGCATAGGAACATATTTATCCTCACAATAATTAATTTAATGTTAATAAATATCGATAAATTTATAATTAGATGATGCAATCGTGTATTATACGACCGAATTGAGTGAGCGTTATCGTGACCATAATACTGCTTGAACCGAGTACTCCTAAAATTAGTCGAGTAATACTGCACCGCGTGCCATTTACTATTTACAACTTACCTATAACCTATAAATACCGGGTTGATTTGGTGACTTTAAAAACAGCGATAATAATATTTGTTATTGTTGTTTTGTAAGGTGAATTATATACAAATATAAACATACGTAATTACAAGCTCATTACGGTTCAATACTGAACTGTAAGAAACTTAAAGTATTCATAATTTGCATATTTACAAATACAAATATCGTGCATTATTATTGAATAATGTTCACAGATAATTGTCCATTTATATTCACGTAGTTGCCTTATAGATTCTAAACATTTTATTAATAGCTTATTATTTAGGTACGTAAACATAGAATTAGGCTCTAGGTGTTGTGAACTCGATTTTAAGGTAATAAGGTTGCTTTTCGAACAGCATTGATCGAATTAGGCTAAGTATCGTTGGCCAGGTTAAAATAAGTCACGTTAATATACGTATATCTGACAAGTTACGTCGTAGGTTGGTTTATAAATAGGTAATATTTTGAAAATATCGATTGCGTTTACAAGGTCAACACCATTCAGATAATTTGTGAAAACTTCTTTGAAATTATTTGTTTTCGATATTCATTAGTTCGACGTATGTAAACTAAACCTTATTACATTACGAATAAGATCGAAATTTGCTTGATATATCATTTTGTTCGGTCAGAAATTAGTGTTTGATTATCGCAGAAGGTAGTAAGTAGTATTAAAATTCAAAATGTCCAAAGCACTCGCTCGTCGCAACTTGCAATTAAAACGCGAAATATCGATTAAACGAATAGATGAATGTTTAGCGTCCGGCCTGCAAGCTAAGGTGGACTCCTCGCGCTTACCTTTGTTTTTGTCTAGATACAGCAAAATAGATAGCTATTGTTCGAGTTTTGAATCACATCATTTGAAACTTATTTCTGAAATAACAGATTTAAATGAGTTGGACCAGGAAGATTTGATACGTCAGGATTTCGATGATAAATATTTTCAAATAATTGAAATACATTCTTTATTGTCCGCCGGCTCTAGTGCCGATAGTACAACCGCCACCGACTTGTCCGTGAAATTACCTCGTTTGAA
The DNA here is from genome assembly GCA_963556455.1 of Epiblema foenella. Taxonomy (NCBI): domain Eukaryota; kingdom Metazoa; phylum Arthropoda; class Insecta; order Lepidoptera; family Tortricidae; genus Epiblema; species Epiblema foenella. Next base: position 8,387,543 of record OY747120.1, on the reverse strand, counting down.
CTTAGTACATTTTGATGGCGATATTAAGGTATGGGGTACGTTTTATGACATGTTCAACACGATGGTACATCAGAACAAAAGATTGTCAAACATTGAACGATTTTCGATTTTGATTTCGCTTCTTTCAGGGGAACCGTTGCAATTGATAAAGGGATTTCCGTTATCAGATAGCAATTATTTAGACGCTTACGCCGCGTTGATCGATCGGTACAACAACAAACGAAAATTAGCATTTCGTCATTGGGAAGAGATTCAACGCGCCACATTGAAATCTAATTCGCCTAGCGAATTACGTTGTCTTGTAGACACATTCAAGGAAAATATAGCTGTGTTAAAAAACTTGAGATTTCCCGTCAATGACTGGGACTTTCCATTGTTTTATCTATTGGTCAATAAATTGGATCAAGACACCCGTCGTCGTTTCGAACTACAAAATGACAGCAAGGATGTACCTTCGTTCAACTCGTTGCTGGAATACGTGAGTAAGGCCGGGCAAGCTTTGGAACTCGCCGAACCCATTGAGAGCGCCCCCGCCGTGGCTCGCACGGCGGCTGCAACCGCACGCACCGCGCGCGCTCAGGGCACCACTCGCGCGGCGCCCTGGCGGCCCGCGCCCGACAGGGCGCCCGGGGGAGCGGCTTATAAGACTCTAATTGCTAGTAACGCCGCTCCAATTGAATCACCCTGCGTACTATGCATGTCGAACCATGACCTCGCTAAGTGTGTCGATTATCGCAATAAGACGCCTCACGAGCGTTTTGCGGTCATCAAAGACAACAGATTGTGTGTAAATTGTCTACGTTCTGGACACGTAGTCAGATCTTGCCCTTCGAAGTCTCGTTGTTTGAAGTGTAATGTTCCCCATCACACTACTATACATTTCGATAATAATGTCGCTAGTACCACGGCTGCTAGCTGTACTCCGACCGCGAGTAACAGCGCCACCGTGTCAACGTCACCGTCCTCGACGTCCAACAATTTAAGTCACGTGACCGACAAAAGGATAAACATGCTCGTTTCTGATGCAACACCCATGGGGCACACTTCTCTTCTCGCCACTGCGTCCGTAGATGTATTGGACGGTTTCGGCAGTTATCAAAAAATTCGTATCATTGTTGATAGTGGCAGCCAGTCGAACTTTATCACAAAGCGTTGCGCACAACGCCTTGAACTTCCGATTCGCAAGACAACTGCATCCATTGAAGGTATAGGTGAGGTGACTGCGTTGGCAACTTCCTGTGCGACCTTGAACGTTCGTAACACCAAGGCTGATTTCGAAACAAGCTTCGAAGTGTTTGTTACACCCAAAATTTGTAGCGAATTGCCTGCTGTGAAAATTAACACGGATCAATTGCCCCATTTGAATACACTCGAACTCGCTGACCCTAGTTTTGCTACGCCTGGTGGCATTGATGCCTTGGTGGGAGTGGATGTGTTTTGCCAGATATTTTCAGGTAACCGTCTCGACTATGGTCCAGATGGACCCTCAGCTTTCGAAACCAAACTTGGATGGATAGTCATGGGAAAGGTCTCTTGCTTACCTTCCCATTTGAAATCTTCGTTATTTTGCTCTATCGAATCGCTCGACAACCAAATTAGAAAATTCTGGGAAGTCGAAAATCTCCCTGACGCGTCCCCGTTAAGTGACGACGAAGTCATGTGTGAGAAAATATTCGCTTCGACTCACACACGTGACTCTGACGGGAGGTATATCGTACGCTTGCCTTTTCGCACCGCTGATCCTAGTTTCGGTGACTCACGCACCCTCGCTGAACGCCGCTTATTTTCCCTCGAAAAGAAACTTTCGCGCAACCCTGAGCTCCGTAAGGAATACAACAGTTTTATGCGCGATTATTTGGATGCTGGCCATATGGAGCCAGTTGCACCTGACTTAGAAGGGCGAGCTTATCTTTTATCACATTTTTGCGTTCTGAAACCTACCAGCGCCACTACTCGCTTGAGGGTGGTCTTTGACGCTACTGCTCAGCCCGCTGGAGGCCCCTCGTTGAATGATCAGTTGCTCGTTGGACCCAAACTACAATCTGACCTCGTTTCGATATTGCTTCGCTTTCGTTTGCATGCTGTTGTCTTTACAGCCGATATTCGTCAAATGTATCGGCAAATTCTGGTCTCTCTTCTAGATCGAGACTTCCAGCGCATCTTGTTTAGGTTCTCCCTCAATGAGCCTATTCAAGAATTTCGATTGAACACCGTGACTTACGGTATGGCTTCGTCTAGCTTTCTCGCAATTCGTGCCTTAGTTCAACTAGCCATTGATGAGGGCAGCGAGTACCCTCGCGCAGCTGACGCTCTTAAAGGGGACATTTATGTCGATGACGTGGTGACAGGTGCTGAGTCCGTCGAATCAGCTCTTGAGCTTCAGTCTGAGATGATCGAGATCTTAGGGAAAGGTTGCTTTGAACTTAGAAAATGGACGAGTAACTCTCCCCGCTTGCTAGAGAATCTCAACCCAGAACACTGTCATCACAGCGCACTCTCTTTCGACTCGGAGCCGACGTCTCCTGTTAAGATACTTGGCATGGAGTGGAATCCGTCTGGTGACGTTTTTACATTTACAGTTAATGCACTTCATGAAAGGTGTACCAAAAGAAATGTTCTTTCGGAACTAGCTCGCATATTCGATCCCCTTGGATTCCTGACGCCTCTGACCCTCTCGTTCAAGCGTATAATGCAGGAACTTTGGACCTTGGGACTAGACTGGGACGATGCAGCACCCTACGACATCTGCCAGAGATGGCTTCGTTATCGTCTGGACCTAGACATGCTCGCCTCTCTCGAAATACCTCGATTCATCCCATCGAATGAGTCCTGCAGCGTTCAAATGCACGGCTTCTGCGACGCGTCTGAGGTAGGGTACTCTGCTGTTGTCTTCTTTCGTGTTGTTCATGGTGACGGCAGCATCACAGTACATCTAATTATGTCACGCTCGAAAGTTGCCCCCCTAAAAAAGACTTCAATCCCTCGTATGGAGCTCTGCTCTGCCGTATTATTGGCTGATCTCGTCACGCACATCAAAGAAATCTACGCCGAAAACGTAAGATTTGAGGAGACATACTGTTGGTCAGACTCCACCATAACCCTCGCTTGGTTACGTTCACCCTCACAACGTTGGAAGACTTACGTTAGTAATCGCGTAAGCCACATTCAGGAGAGGATACCTGCAGCGCATTGGCACCATGTTAGGTCTGAGTGTAATCCTGCCGATTGCGGATCTCGTGGGGTGACTGTTCGAGAACTCTTAAATCATCCTCTGTGGTGGACAGGTCCTGCGTGGTTGGCCCTGGACAGTAACAGTTGGTCAGAATTGTTTTCACCTATTGAGGAACGTGAGAACGAGTTTTTGGAGGAACAGAAGGTTCCCAAACAGACATCATTATTTGTTTCGGTTGGCGAATTTGACGACTTCTTATCAAGGCATTCGAGTCTCAACAAAGCTAAGCGGATTGTTGCTTATATTCGTCGTTTCGTACACAACTGTCGTAAACCTGGTGAAAAACAGATCGGCCCGCTTGTGAAATCGGAACTCGATGATGCCCTAAATCATTTGGTTAAATTAGCTCAAGAAAATGCCTTCTCAAACGAGATTAAACTCCTACACGACGGCAAAAAATTGCCCAAACAATTGAGAAGGCTCAGTGTTTTTATCGATGAATGCGGTTTGTTGAGGGTGGGCGGTAGGCTTGTTCACTCTGAGCTCGACTATGATTGCAAACATCCTCTACTTCTGCCGAGTAAAGATCGCATAACCCTCCTTATTATCGATCAGATACATAATGACAATCAACATCCTGGATTGAGAACTTTGAACTTCTTGATTGCACAGAACTTTTGGATTCTTGCTTCTAAACGCGCGATAAGCTCCCGCTTATCAAAATGCATTAAATGCTTTCGTGCCAATCCAAAACCTTTAGTGCCTCGTATGGCAGATCTTCCAAAGACGCGAATTTCACAGGTAAAGGCCTTCTCGTGTATCGGTATCGATTTTGCAGGTCCCTACCCCACTTATATAAAACGACATCGTGGGGCTAGACCAATCAAAACCTACATTTGCCTCTTCATATGTTTCGCGACAAAGGCAGTTCATATAGAACTTGTAATCGGATTAACGACCGAAGCTTTTCTTGCCGCCTTACGTCGATTCATCGCTCGTCGTGGCCGCTGCCAACGCATACATTGCGATCAGGGTACCAATTTCGTAGGCGCCTACAACGCGTTGCTACCTCTCATGCAAAATGCGGCCTCTCACGAAAGTATCGAGTTTTGCTTTAACCCACCCGCGTCCCCACACTTCGGCGGTCTGTGGGAAGCGAACATTAAGTCTTTTAAGACACACTTTTCTCGCGTCGTTGGGAATCAAATTCTGACCTACGAGGAGTTTCTCACGGTTGCCGCCCAGATTGAGGCCGTTTTAAATTCTCGTCCGCTCTGTGAGATGAGCTCTGACCCAAATGATATGTCGGTATTAACTCCCGGGCATTTCCTCACTTTAGAACCACTGACATCGCTGATAGAAGCTCCAACTAACGACGCAACCATTCCTATTTCGAATCGCTGGCAACTAGTGCAGAAGCTACATCGCGACTTTTGGAAGCGATGGCACATGGAGTATTTACATACGTTGAATCAACGCTCGAAATGGCACTCGGACGCTAGTGAACCCAAGGTCGGTGCTTTAGTCATAATTAAGGATGAACAACTCAAGCCACTCAATTGGTCTCTCGGCCGAATTCTTTCCCTGCATCCGGGTAAAGACGGCATACCTCGCGTAGCCACTGTCAAGACACAGTCAGGTCTCATGCAAAGACCCCTGGTAAAGCTGTGTCCTTTACCTATCGATTAGATTACTTTATAAAATACCTCGTATTTTGGTGGGCGGAATGTTGGTTCCGGACATCATTGCTTAGATTAGTTATTTGTTATTTTAAATGCATGTTATTTAGATATACCGCGAAAAGGAACGTTTTCATTAGCGATAGTTTCGTAGGGTAGTTTTTCTCGTTTTTTGACATTTATAAAAAGCCAGTTGAAGGTATATCGCTTTTGATGGCTGCTCGCGGCTGCACGCGCAAGCCCGTTCGTCGCGCTAAAAAATATCGCAAATATACTTCGATAACCCTCTCATCAGCCAGTACAGCATCAGCTCGTCATCGTGGACTGTCGGTACCGACTCATCAGTTCGAGCACAAAGTTGTGGTGAGTTGGCCTTCATCTTGATTTACTTTCACTGGCATTGATTTTTAAAGAGATAGCTTTCGTTTCGCTAAAGAAAAACAATTTCCCTACTCGAGGGCGATTGTACAACTAGTTTTTTAAAATGAATAATAGAACAAAATAACGATTTTTGGCTTATGATAACATTTCATACCTACACATCTTAATTATTAAAAAAAACAGGAGCAAAAGAAGGAAAAACATTAAAATTATTTAAGTAGTTTAACAGTTTGAGTATTATAAAAAGCCTTGTCAAAAAGAAACATCGATTTTATTTCTATCTGCGATTATTATTTAACTTCCTAGAAATCATTTGATGGGTAACTGTACTGGCTGCAAGGCTATTGTGCCAATTAAATTGCACCTAATCCTAATAATCACGGAAACATGCTAGAGCAAGCTAAAAAACAACCCAGATTTTCTGTCTCGTTTATAAAATCAACGTTCAGATAATATTAGTTAAAACACTACTCGATTCTTATACTTACGTAAACAAAACAAAAACAAATTCATAAATGTAAGATAACCTTGAAATTACGCCGATCATTAGCGCGTGCGAATAACGTTTTTAAATTAAAAATAAACTTACCAAAATCTATAAACTGCTTTATAGACAAGGGCGAAGGATTAAACTGCGAGTAAAAGTCCAGCATTTTGGTCACATTTGTGAAAATTGTCCCCGCCAACCTCATTTTGGACCTTTTGTCTTCACGAATAATCAAAAATTTAATTAATTTATTTAACACCGGCACTATAGCTCAGTATCACATAACATATTGATGTGAAATGGCTTGGCTGTATGATAAAGAAAATATTTTAAACATCGAAAGATATAACACTCAAACAGCAGTATTGAAATTTCACAAAACAACAACCAAATCCCGCAGTGAATGAAATAAAACTGATGAAATCGCCCGATCGTGTTCGAGATCGACCGAACCGTCAGGCGACAAACCTTCGGCCGATGAGTGGTCTCAAGCACTTTTTCAAAATTAACAATATAACAGAAACCTTAGTGGTACGAAACAGAGTTTACTTTAGAGTTGACATAAATGACAATCTGACGTAACCGAGACGTAATCAAACGTCAAGTGACGCGTGGGCGTTATTGTAACTTCTTAACCAAAAGAGTGATTTCATTACATCTGATACACTTCTCATACGCGCTTGTAATTAACCAGAATTGAAAACTGCTCAAGGCAAATGTTCAAGTAGATGCTTTTATGTACTTAGAAGTAACGCTGTTATTTTAAACTACAAAAAATGAAAGGAAATATTGAACATTTTTGTCTCCGAGAAGGATCCGAACCCACCCTTAGGCGTTGTAAGAGAGAACGATTGAGGAATTTGGGGGCCATCAAATCTTTAACCCACTGACCTTTTCCTAGACAACATTTAAAATGAATTGTTGCAATGCAATGTTATGCATTTCAAAGTGGGAAAGAGGTCTACTCAAACGATTACTTTAAAAAATACTTGACATTTCGTGGACGTTTCGAAACGGAAGGAAAGAGAGGGAAAAATTAATTTGAAACCATATTCTCGTGATAGTTGCGTGTTTTGTAATCTTATTTAGATATTATATTTAGTATAGCTTAATGATAAAGGCAGCGAATGTAGTAATACACTCTAACCTACGCCAGTTCTTGGTGCACTCCATAAGAAAGGTAGAAAAAAAAGTTGTTGTGCCTAATAGCTAGAACAAATAATGATTCTCATTTGATTTTAGTTATGCTTTAAGTATTTTTGAGGATTGTAGAATAAGTCAAAGTGAAATAAGCTCACTAAGTAAGTTGCGTCTTATAGTTAGTGCTTCATAGACAGACAGGTAATGTCTTCACTTTAAATTTTGTGTTATTAAGTATTTGGGTCATTGTCAGTTGTAAAAACAAAAGTTGTCCACCCGGTGGCCAATAGTTAACGGCTTATGTACATGTAACTTATGTTTTTATTACATGGATTATAGTTACGGAAACACCGTTTGTGCGGGTTACTAGACCGATCCAAAATTAAGCTTTTTGGCTCTTAAATTTTGATATGTCCACCGAAAAGACGCGAACCTAAATCTGACAATGACCCATTTTAGCAATATGAACCACTTCACTAATAATCTTACATAGCAATGTTAATTCAGGGATCTTTAGACTGACATAGTACAAATATACAAAGCATAGATAGTCTCCAGTTACTTATGATGAGATCTCTGATACATGTAACTAAATTAAGAAATATTCTAGTTGTATAAATTATATAAATAGCCCCAGTGCCTCGAAGACTTGTAAAAATGGCTAAAACTATACGCGTAATGGGGCCATTAGTGTACAATAAATTGCCAATAAGCATAATAAACGCCCCTAGTCTCATCAACTTCAAATACAAACTTAAAGCCTGGCTTGTTGAGCAGTCGTTCTATACTATAGAAGAATTATTAAATTTGAAATAATGTAATTTCTCGCTCATGACATGAATGTGTACAATTGATTTTAATGTTAAGTGTTCAAATACCTGTGTAATATGTTGACTTGTAATCCATATTACCAATAAAGTATGAGTATGAGTATGAGTATATATGAATAACTCTTAAGTTCAGTTCCTTTGGCACTGTTTATAGTAACACCATTATTTAATTCTTTACATTAACTCATGTTTAGTAAATTCACTCTTTACAGTACAATGATTATATGATGTTTTTTTTTTAATTCCCAGATGGCTCACCAAGTATTTGTCTATGGCACACTTAAACGCAATGAGCCTAACCACCACTGGCTGACAAAAAAGGTGAATGGAGTGAGCAAGTTCATAGCAAAAGGAAGAACAAAGACTAAGTATCCGCTGATCATTGCTACGAAATACAACATTCCATTTTTGCTGTACAGTCCTGGATGTGGCAATAATATTGAAGGTAAAATTCTGCTCCCCCCCCCCGTGTGGTACCTGGTTATTTATGCATTTATTTATTCAATAATTGCACTTCCCCCTTTCTTCCCGTTGAGTGTCGTAAGAGTCGACTATGGGAACCAGGTTGTAGTGTGTTGTGGATGATGGGCTAGTCAGGCTAGTTCATGTATGTATGTACATACATACCAAAAACGAAAACCTCTAGTTCATTAAAAAATGTGAAGTTTTGATTAAGTTCAGTTACCTGAATGAGTTTCTTCCGCATATTAACTGGTCTAACCCAGTGTAGTGTGAATGGAGTGGACACTGTAAGTGATTTGGGGTGTTCTTAAATCAAGGGAAATGTAAATTTTTTGAGGCACCTTTTGAATGGTGCAGACAGCCTGTACTCCTAATTTCATATCATGCCATCCCTTTCACTCTCGTGTTATTCACTATATGAGTGAAAAAGACGGCACGATACGAAGTGCGGAGTCGCCCCTCTGAGATAGTTCTGTTTGTTAGAGATGTTTTTATGTGCAATATTTTTTGCATGTGACTGTAATCATGGCACAGATGAAATGCAAGTTACTATGTAATAGATGCAGCTCAACCTAAATAGAGTCGCGTTTCGTATTATCTGTCTTGCTTGCTCTCAAAGGCCGGTGTGACGTCATTTGACGTCATTTGACAGCAACACACTAATGCGCCCATGTATGCAATGATTGTACACCGAAGAAATATGTTTCTTTTTTTTCTTTCTTTCACATATACTCGTATGCCCATGGTACTTACCTGCGCGAACATGTAGTGTCAAAAGCAGGTATTAGCTTAGCCTAGCTATGGTTTATCATCATCATCAAGATTAAAGAGCCATGCTCTTGTCGGTGGAGTAACCATGCCAGGTGGATTAACCTAGCCAAGGGTTATCATCATCATCAAGATTTAAGAGCTACACTCTTGTCGGTGGAGTCACTGCCACTCTTTTCAGTTCATTGCCAGTCTCTTGACTTCCCCATACGACTCAGCAGCAACTTTCACACTCTCTTGGTCTAAATAAGTCTAGGTCTTCCTCTGCCTCTCGTGCCCTCTACGATGTTTGAAAAGATTGTTTATAAGTAATAATATTTCTAATTTTAGGTGAAGTGTACGAAGTGGACGAAAAAATGCTGTGTAACCTTGATATATTGGAGGATCATCCTAATTATTATATTAGAGAAAAAGATGACATTATCATTCAAGGGTAAAATAATATTTATAGAAAAAAAAAACAATTCTAAATAAAAAAAAAAAAAACATTGTAAAATTTATAGGAACATTGTAAGCGCTTAGCAGAGTCAGCTCATATTCTAGTGCATGTGTACTGGGATATGAGCTGACGCAGCGACGCTACCCCGCTCCACTGGGAGCGAGGGTCCGCTCGGCAGTTCCACTCCGAGCCTTGTATTGCATTGACGCATTATATTATTAAAACCTATCAAAGGCTTTAATTAATGATAATCCCACGTATGCCACCCAGAGTAACAAATATACTTGACGTTAAACTGGTGACCTTCCGACGTAAACTGAACATTAAACGCGAGTGAACATTTAACGCGAGTGAACATTTAACGCGAGTGAACATTTAAAGTGAGTGGATATTTTAAGTGATTTAGCATGGGAAATGAAGACGCGAACGCAAGCACAAGTGGAACTCAGCCAGTACCTAAGATACAATTGGAAAATATAATGGTACCGGAACCTCAATCGGTGGAGGTCATGGCCATATCGGTATCAAGCAGAATACCAGATTTTTGGGTTGACCAACCCCGAATATGGTTTATCCGAACGGAGGCCGTACTAACACCGCAACGCATAGGGGATGACGCTAAGTTCGACATGGTCGTCTCTAAGCTACCCAAGGAGGTCATTCTTCGCCTGACAGACTTTCTCACAAAGCCGCCAACGACAAACAAGTTCAACCGCAGACTAAACAACAACCTGTAATTTATTAGTGAAGTGAAGCGTAAAAAGAAAAAAATGTTTAGTCCACGTGTGATGTGAAACGTAATAATACAACATGTAATAAAAAGTGTTTATTCAGTCAGGTACAAAAGTGTTCACTAGTAACAAATGTAAATGTTTTACTTTGTTAAATTTCAGATATGTCATTGTTCGATATATTACAATGTGTAACAGGTAACCTGTAGGTATGCGTCATGCTACATCAGCGAAACGCGCACCTACATGGTAGTAATATAACGTTCTTTTATACGCGTAAAAGCGATCCCATAAGAGAGATCAAAATGTAATATTTTAAGTTTTTTTTTTTGTTATTTCATGGGGGGATGTGATATAGGAACATTGTAAGCGCTTAGCAGAGTCAGCTCATATTCTAGTGCATGTGTACTGGGATATGAGCTGACGCAGCGACGCTACCCCGCTCCACTGGGAGCGAGGGTCCGCTCGGCAGTTCCACTCCGAGCCTTGTATTGCATTGACGCATTATATTATTAAAACCTATCAAAGGCTTTAATTAATGATAATCCCACGTATGCCACCCAGAGTAACAAATATACTTGACGTTAAAAATTAATCTTTAACACTTTTACTGCAAGAAACCCGCCTATCGGGTGCTCTGCTCGTAGACGCTTAACATGAGTTTCCCCGTATGTAGAAGAAATTGCGTGGTGCTACGAAAATCTTGACAGTGAAAGTGTTCTAAGAATGCTACTCGTATCTCTTGGTATTGTAAATATTGTTTTAATGTGTTTATTTCGTCTTATACTGCGCCAGGGGCGCTACCGCGAACGGCATTCGAAATTTTCCCTCTCTGTCGCACTTGCAAGTTTGCACATAAGTGCGACAGAGAGGGAAAACTTCGTTTGTTGTTCGTGGTAGCCCCTCAGGGCACGGGCCCTGGGGCGCTGCCGCGACAGCAAACGTTTGCTGTCGCGGTAGCGCCCCTGTGGGGCGACCGCGAACCACAAACGAAGTTTTCCCTCTCTGTCTCACTTATATGCGAACTTGCAAGTGCGACAGAGAGGGAAAACTTCGTTTGCTGTCGCGGTAGCGCCCCTGGACGCTCGTCTGTTCGGTTCTGGCGGAGTTTCTTTGTGTGCAAGAACGAACTCTTAACATTTTTTATCATTCCAGGAATGACTGTAAAAGTGAAATAATAAAATGCTGGGTGTATTTCCTGAAGGACTTTACCCCGGATCTGATGAAGAAGCCTATGTTGTTCAACTACTCGTCCACAGGCTCTCACGGTCTGGTCTACATGGAAAGGTGCAAAAGAGACCCTAATTATGACTATAGGACTGAAACTAAGCCTTGAATGTAAAAAGCTTATTACTTCCTGATAAATAATGACAAGGAAATGCACTATAATTAGCCCCGCTAGCATGACATTTTATGACTGCGCACAGCAAACGAAGTTTTCGCTCTCTGTCGCACTTGGACGTAAGTGTGACAGAGAGGGAAAACTTCGTTTGCTGTCGCGGTAGCGTCCCTGGTCAAAAATGGCACTTGTTTATTGGACAAGCCATGTAACTTTTTAAATAGGCCACCTTGTTAATTCCCCCCTTTTCATCAGTGACTGTCTTGCTGATCAAAATTAAACCCAATGCCCATTGATAAAAGTTACAAATTCTGTGACGATAAGGAATTAGTGTGAGTGCGAGTGGTGCAACATATTCAGTTTTTATTAATTTTTTTTGTTCCAGTAATAATGAATCTACAAAAGACGATTTGGACGATGTTTTTAAAAAATAAAAATGTAAACAAATACGTGGGTTGGTTTGAAGGTTAAGCTTCAATGCGAAATTGTAAATAGTCATTGAAAAGTCGTATTTTAAAATATATATTTTACAAATTTATTTTGTTTATTTATTGATTATTTTATTTTATTTTTTTTATTTATTTATTATTCACGACACTGCAGATATAAATGGTTTACATTTCTTGAGGGTTTGTGAGATTACCCAATATTGAAGCAATGGTACGTGAATATTTCCAAACAATTTGTAAATCCGCAGTATATTGTCTTCCCAGCCAGTATTGTGATAATCTGATAATAAACAGTAAGTATATAAATGGGCCGTTGAATATAATGATGCGCTTAGCCAGCCGTGTTAAAAGGTAGCTGAAATCTTATAATTGCGGCTGACAAATTCCTCTCCCTTCCCTTTTAAAATCCTCCTTATTCCAGAGTAATATAGAAGAGGGTATATTGTACACTTGGTATAACAGAACCAATATATAGTAAATAAATTAGAGATATTCTCTACATTTTGCTCTTAGCGCCTAATAGAGGCTTTTGGTGACCAAAGAGCTGGCCTTTATATCTCTCAGCGAATAAGTATTGCCGTGCCTTCTGAAGGGCTACCGCGACTGAAAACGAACGAAGTTCGAATATCTACCTCTCTGTCGCACTTGCTAATACGTTCCACAGAGAGGGAGATATTCGAACTTCGTTTTCGGTTCACGGTAGCCCCTCTGTGCACCCTACCAGTTGACAGCGATTTGGACCAATTTTTAATTATGGTTATGCTTTATTATGTATTTAGTGATTAATTTTTGTCAGTTACTTTTTAGTCAAATTAGATGAAGTAAATAAGTTTGTTCTTTTATCATGATAAAAAATTTTTTGGAACGTAACTTAATTATTTAGATTCTGAACGCATCACACGGCCAAACATGACAGATCTCGTGTGATTTTTTTAGGTTATGCATAACCTTTAGTGTGTTCAAGTTGTAAACTTGTTGTAAACATAGTCAAAAATTATTGTAAAATTATGTAACATCATGTTACTTTGACCGTTTGTACATTTGAATCAGTTTTTAATAATAATACAATGAATTTCGCTAGAAAACAACTCGAGAAATACGGCTGGACCGATGGTAAAATTCGTCCTTATTTTTTTCCTACGTAATAACTGTGATAATATATTTCATCTTAATAAAGCAAACAATGTATTTGTGGTATGTCCTTCTTAAATTAGACATTAGAACCTTTATATTCTGTACATCTTAATTGCATTTATTCTTTATGCTATGCTATTATAGGTAAAGTTATTTATGCTCTTATAGGTAAAGGTATTTATGCTATTATAGGTAAAGGATTAGGTAAACATGAAAATGGGATATCGGAGGCTCTGAAACCAAAGCTGAAGCGAAGTGTGACGGGTGTGGGGCATGACGCGGCGGCAGACTTCACGGAGCACTGGTGGGAAACACTTTATAACAAGGCAGCTGGTAATGTTGAGGTAAATACTGAAATGCTGCTATATGACTTACCTGTAAAGTCTAATTTTGCTTACTTTAGTCAATGATTTATATACCTAGACCGGGTTTTATAAACATCCGTTAGACCAAATGTCAGTTCATTTTTTGACATAACAAACCGACAAAAGGTCTAACAAATCTTTATAAAACCGAGCCTAAATAGAGTTAGGGCCTCTTTTAACTATGTAAGTCAATGACGCGATTTTGGACCAGAAATGTGGTACTATTAGTGCAAATGCTCATTGGAGGAATTTGAACCTTCTATACAGGAGTTATTTCATATTCTGTAGCAGTCACATCACTCGGTGGTGCAGCATGTTGATGTCATTTAAATATGGAATGTAACTATTTTATACTATACTGTGTTCTAACTGTAAATCCACTCATCTTGTAGGTCATTATTTTTTATATTAAGCCGACGTATCCCAGCAAAAACAAATAAACAATAGCATCCTTTTATAATGAGACCTGTCTCGTCAATATATACAACTACCAACAACTTTCTTGGTTATAAATCTGTGTATGATGTGAATAAGTTGATAAGTCGAAGTGAAAAATGGAGGAAATTTGAACCTTACTGCAATGTGATCTAAGTTCAAAGTTCGAAAAACATCTTGAGTCATCAACTTATTCCCGCCATGCACCTAAATATGCATTGATTTAACCATATTTACAGGTTAAAGACAAAAAGGGCAAAACGAAAAAGATAAAAACAAACACGGATGACTTCCAAATAACAAACAGTACCTGGAAACTGACCCGAACCAAACAGAAATCCAATACAGAAGAAGAACAATATGCGGACTATTTTGTAAAGAAAGCAACATTGACCAATGGTGGGGTAAAAATGGAGAAAGTGGCAGAGTCGGACTCAGAGAGTGACATTGAAAAGAAGGATGTGCTTAAGATGACAGATGAAGAGTTATTCGTGGCTTGTGGAGGACGTACAGCACATAAGTATGCACCAAATTGGTTTATTTTTCCCTAGATAGGGGTTGGCAACCCGTGGCTCGTTGAAGGGCCACTTGTAGCTCTGAGGTCTCCTCAAAACTATAGAAAAAGAGCTGAAACAGATAAGTATTTACGGGTCTTTGAAGTTCCCTAAAAGTGTTGTTTTTACTGAATTTGGCTCTGGTTAAAAAGTTTGGCAACCCCTGCCCTAGCCTATGTTGTGTCCCATTGCTGTGCTCAGGCCTGTTATACTTCATACATTATCTTTATTGGACATAGATGCTGGCCGGGAGCAAACCCATTCACAATTGAAAAAAAAAATTTTTTAAAAGCCCTTGTCAAGATCTTAAGTCCTATTTATTTTTATTTTTTCTATGATTATTTACTTCTGACAAGTTTCACACTTTTGCGAAATACTTATCTATTATATATCTACAAAAGATTTAACTTGTATGATTATTAAGAGAAAGACCTTCCAGGGCAAAATTTATAAATTTTCCGAAAACTATGTTTTATTTAAATTTTTGTTCAAGTGGGTTACACTGTGGTTACAGTTTAGTTTAATATTACATTTATCAGAGAACATGTTTATAGGCTCACAAGACTCAATACTTAGTTTTAAGGATGTTTAAGGTATGATTCATTATAAAAACTTTGTCATTTTAGAGGCGCAAGACACGGATTACGGGCATTGGGAAAATTAGCGAGAATTGAACAACAAGAACAAACCTTGCTTGAACAACCGAAGTATGAAGGCTACTCTCATCATGCCAAGAAAAAGAAACATAAAAACAATCCGGCAAATGAACTGCCAGTTGAAGATTTAAATTTAAATAGTGACGCCGATGTTCCCAAATCCAAGAAAAAAAAGAAGAAGAAACGCTGCTCAAATAGTGCAACTTTAACGGAAATTGGAAATGGTGATATTGAAGTGGCTGAGATAGTAGAACCCGAGCCTAACAAAAATAAAAAGAAACGCAAATTGACAGATGAGAATGTTGCCATTGCAATCGTAGAGGGCGATAGTAGAAAATCGAAGAAATCGAAATGCCTAAACGAAAATCCGATTTCTCCTGACGTTGGATGTTTGTCAAAATCAAAGAAAAAGAAAAAACACAATGAAAACTTGCCGGCTGGTTCAAATGAAGCTGTATCTACGAATTTCTTGAAAACGGGCGATAAGTATGAGTTTCTTGAAAATGGTGTAGTTCGAAAGTCGAAGAAGAAAAAT
Organism: Epiblema foenella; assembly: GCA_963556455.1. Taxonomy (NCBI): domain Eukaryota; kingdom Metazoa; phylum Arthropoda; class Insecta; order Lepidoptera; family Tortricidae; genus Epiblema; species Epiblema foenella. The sequence continues at coordinate 8,371,987 of OY747120.1, read as the reverse complement.
AAAAAAGATAAATCACAGTGATTTACACTATTTGTTACAGGGGTAAATCAAATTTAGCAAATAAATTATTCTTTATACAATCATATACAACTATATTTTTTTATTGTAACTTCTAAGTAGTGCATGTATAAATTGAAAACATCCTACCTTCTTCAGTTTACACCTTCCAAGTCAGAGGGGCTACTGCGAACTGAAAACGAACGAAGTTCGAATATCTCCCTCTCTGCCGCACGAATTAGCAAGTGCGACAGAGAGGGAGACATTCGAACTTCGTTTTCGGTTCGCGGTAGCCCTTCAGATTACAATCTTGACACGTATTTTCCATGCAATACTCGAAGAGTAAATAGTACATCTCAAAGTCAGTGAAATTAGACCAGATTGACTTTGGCTTCTTTGACTCAAGTTGCAAAAAAAATGTTGCGTGTATGGATTCAGTAGAGATGTAGGGTCGGTAGGTGGGTTTACGGCCTGTTAATTTGATGCGCCAATTTGCGGCCACTTGGATGAGTTGTTGACCTGAAAGGATATTTTCTTGCTTTTCTAATATATTCCCATTCGATAGCTACTAATTAAAACGCATACGACTCACTATGTATTTAGGGCATATAAAAATGTAAATATCTTTAATTGAAAAAACTTCGTCCTTCAGAAGGCCGTGTAACTGGCCTAGCGACCCTACTATTGCATTGTTTCAGATTCAGACAATTGATGTTCAGAGTATTAAGTTTCAGGAGGCAATTATCATGAATTGAAAACAAGGTGGTATAAAAGTAGTTTATACTGTAACTTGTTAAAATGTTTCGAAGAATATATTTAATGTTTTTCAGCTCAGAGGGGCTACCGCGAACCGAAAACGAACGAAGTTCGAATATCTCCCTCTCTGTCGCACTTGCTAAATCGTGCGGCAGAGAGGGAGATATTCGAACTTCGTTCGTTTTCAGTTCGCGGTAGCCTCTCAGGATAGGATATCATAGTGCTGATGTACCCAATAAGTAATTAGATGTTTTGCACACTTTTGACATAGCAACACTGAAATTATCTGTCAAACGTCAAGTGAAAATTACTATTTTGCTTTGTTGCGAAACGAAAGTAGATTCGTCTAGAAAATGTCGATCGCCAAGATATTTGCACTTGATAAGTTAGCAAATTTGTTCACAATAATACGCCAGAATGGAGGCATTAGGGGCTCCCTGTGGAAACTTTATCGGTAAGAATATATTTTATTATGTAATTATTTATAGGTTATGTTGTTTTGACTACTTTATTTTTCAGTTAATATCTTTTGATTTAATTAGTTCGTTTAAATTTTTTGTACACGAATTATAATATCTAAATTGAACATACCTACAATGTTTATATAATATTGTGAATAAAGACCTATTTTATAAACAACTGTATCGTCGGGTCAGAAGCAAAACTCACTATCAAATCTGTCGCTACTCTTCGAAACCTCGTATCTCAGCACAGAAACGATGCTGGTATACGAGCTTTATTTTAAGTAAGTGTTTGTTACTTAGGCCGGGTTTTATAAAGATCCGTTAGACCAAATGTCAGATATAATTTCAGTAATTCAGTACATTTTTTGACATAACAAACCGACATAAGGTCTAATGGATGTTTATAAAACCGAGCCTTATTGACTTGCTTGTAACCCGACGGTATGTCTTGTTCTGCTTAATAAATACTTCTTGATGCCTTTTAAGCCATGGTCTACGGCTAATTATTTATGAACAGGTAGACATGTTGTCGGGTATTCTTTACAATGTCCTTGTCCTTATTAGCAACATGTATTTAGGATTGAATTCTGTTGTGAGTTACAAGTTAAAATGCTAGCTCATGCCCACCTACTTAGTATGTAAGTCAATTGCCTAGCTTCGTGTGATGCTTATTTTAGTTCACATGCTATAGTTTTTAAGCCACGGGGCAGAATAACAGCGTCTGTAGACAAGAGTCTTTAGTGGTCTCTTGGTACAGACACAAGCTGAGCCACCTACCCTTTCAATTGTTTTTGTATACTTTGATTTATTGTACCTGTCTTGGTTACCTGTAAATGTATACAATCATTGAATAAACGTCTTATTATTTATTATTATTATTATCAGTAAGCTGTGAATAAATAACTAGTTTACCTATTTATATATATTTTATTACTTGTCTGTGTGAATTTTTCTTCAGTGCCTGCGGTATGTATGAGAGGCGTGCAATGAAGAGCATTATACTGTTCCACTCCCCTTATTAACCTCTCATCTCCTGAACCCAGAGATTCCTCGCAACATCTACTCTTCTCAGTCACTCTTGTTAGAGTGGTCGTGGTTATGGGTTGCCTTCTTCCGTACTAATTGCAGCTGTCGCGAGCCTTCTCCACCTCTATATTTGTAGCATTGCGCGCACACTCTGTTAGGGAACATTTTGTTGTGGATTTTATTAGATCTGTCCATCTTGCCCACTTGCTTGCAGCTGTCCCGACAATGTTCATAAAAATACCCGGTTCGAAGACAGCTTAATAAATTAATATAAGATTTCAAGCTCGCATGGTCATTTACATTAGAATTACGATTTGAAACGGGATATTTACCATGTATATTTGTATTTTTGAGTTCCCGATATTTCGGCACTGTTGCAAGCGCCATTATCAAGGATTAACTGACGTGCTGCGAGTTTTAGTTGTGGTCTACCCACACACCATAGCGATCTACCCTCTTCCTGGTTCGCTTTTTTCCCACAGTGTCACCGTCACTACCACCGTCCGCCTTGTCACTTGAAACTCGATTACGGTCACGACACATCACACTCACAGTATCAATACGCGAGTTCTTCCCGGAAACAGTCTCCAAAGGCATAAAAATTTCAACTGGGAAGATGGGTTTCAACTGTCAAGTGTCTGGCGTCCAGTGATCCGAAAGTTCTCAAATCGAAAAGAGACTGTTTCCGGAAAGAACTCGCGTATTGATACAGTGAGTGTGGTGTGTCGTGACCGTAATCGAGTTTCAAGTGACAAGGCGGACGGTGGTAGTGACGGTGACACTGTGGGAAAAAAGCGAACCAGGAAGAGGGTAGATTGCTATGGTGTGTGGGTAGACCACAACTAAAACTCGCAGCACGTCAGTTAATCCTTGATAATGGCGCTTGCAACAGTGCCGTAATATCGGGAACTCACAAATACAAATATACATGGTAAATATCCCGTTTCAAATCGTAATTCTAATAAATTAATAATTGAAATAATGTGTTTTCCTCACTCCACAGCCAGGATGAACTGAAGGACGGCACTCTAGTAGGCGAAGATAGGTTTGGCAACAAGTACTTTGAGAACCCGCGCTACTTCTACTCCAGAAACCGATGGGTGGAGTACTCCGACAATTTCCACATGAACTATGATGGCAGTCAGGTGAAGCCAATTTCATTATATTTTTTTACCACTTAATTATTTGGAGCGCTCGTGGCCCTGCGGCGCTTGCGTACCGCGTGCGGTATGCGAGGTTAAGCAACGTCGGCCCGGGTCAGTTCTTTGATGGGTGACCGCTTCGAGTAAATATGAGCGCCGATGGACGAATAGCTGTTTCTTTATTCAAACACACACTGCAGAACACTTGGTCACTGAGTACTGCCATTCTTTTTCCATTTATGTCTACTGACAATTGTCCAAAATAATTCCAGCAGAAACTTTGTTTCCCGGAAAGTTTGGACGCCGGCCGGCGTCACGAAAATTATGTTAATTTTTGTTTTGTATACGTTAATCATATATCACCACTGACCGAATAAAATTGGCTACGAACTACCAGCGGGTAGGGATCGGCCGAAGTTTTTGCCGGCGGCGGTGCTCATATCTAGCTTCGAGTGGTTATTAACTGAGCGCTCCCGTGCTTTGGAAGGCACGTTAAGACATTGATCCCGGCTGCTGTCTGATAGCAGTTGTTAAGCCAAGTTAGAGGCCTTTGGAAGGCTTGAGAACTTCTAACAGTCAGCGGTTTCCCCTCGGGTTGGAAGGTCAGATAGCAGTCGCTTCTGTAAAAACTAGTGCTTACACCAAGTCTTGGGATTAAGTAGCGGACCCGGGGCATCCTTCAGGATGCAACTGTACCGGGATACCGCTAGGAGGATGATATTCCGTTACGATAAGCAAAGAGAGCCCCTGAAAGAACCCTCTGCAGTCAATGCCCAGTAAATGGAGGAGCACCCAAGGCATTTTCAGGAAAAATGATTAAAATATTTATAATACAGTGGAATCCGAATAAAGCGATAGTCAGGGGACCAGTGATATTACGTCGCACTAACAGGACGTCGCACAAAACGGACTGATTTACTTTGTAAAATGTTTGGTATGAAATCTAATGTGTGGTGATTTCAAAGTCGTTAAAAGCGGTCAAATGTTATATGCGGAGTCGTTATAAGCGGATTCTACTGTATAGCAATCTAGCATACTTGGAAGACCCTGTCGTAAAATTACGTTGTGTTAGTACATACCAACTTGCCAACACCAACTGTAATATTTTTTAATGACGATGATGACTCATGTTACAATTTATAATATAGTGTAGCTGCTATATGGATTGAAAATCCATTTATTATATTATTAAACACATACAAAGATTCGCAAAACCGATGTTTTTTGTTTATTGACCAAATGTAAATTGTAAATTACCAATATAATTCTCATGTTTTAATAAAAAAGAAATTGTATGGCAACTATGTACATAAACGCAATATTTCACGACAAAAACGGCAAAATTTCCCTTTTTCCATAAAACAGTGCTACGAGACCACGCAGGCGTGACGTCACGCCTGCGTGTCAATCAGTATGAAGGGTTTTCAGTGGTCGTTACCTATGCTGTATTTTGCCTCTCATTTTCGCCTTTTGTGTTGCTCTAATGATTGTTGGTCCCATACAAACATTTGATCGTTTTTTTTTATACAACGCCGGTGGCAGACAAGCGCACGGTCCACCTGATGGTAAGCGGCCACCGCAGCCTATAGACAACCGCAACTCCAAAGGAGTCACGTACGCGTTGCCGACCCTCAAACCGTGATCGTCTCAAAAAATTATGCCATTTACATATTTTTTTTGTCATTATGCCTATTGTATAAATGTATGCTCTAATGCTCATACAGCTATTTAAATAACACAGTAAATTACTTGAGAAATAAAAAAAAAATAGGAACTATAATCTGTGCAAGATAGTCTTTCAAATTAAATCAATCATGTGTTTCAGGTGCCCGCAGAATGGTATGGATGGTTGCACTACAAGACCGACCTTCCTCCACACCAGGTAACTAGGCTACTATTATAATTAGTATGATTACCAGAAATCGGACAAATATGCGTCATTGCTCGCAATAATACCCATATAGTAAATAAAAGAGTATTTAGTAATGGGTGTAATGTGCTCAAAAAGTACGTACGGACCAGCTTTAATATCGCCCCATAATAGCATCGAAAACGGTATCGTTATGGCCTTCTCCGCCCAAAACGGACTTAATATATGTATGAAGTTAAAGTAGTGTATGTAAATATCGCGCCATAATAGCATCAAAAATGGTATCGTTATGGCCTTCTCCGCCCATAACGGACTTAATATATGGATTTTTTTTTCTATAAATTACAAATGTTTACGCAACTTACGCACTTCTGCCAAACCACAGTGCGGTTTGGCAGACGAGGCTCCATTTATATTTACTTAATAAGTAGTGTATGTCACTATACATAATTAGGCATTAAAACACTCGTGTGATCTTATTACGAAACTCGACGTGTTTTAATGCCTCATTATGTAGCAGTTGCATAAACTATTATGGCACTGGCTTCCTGGGCACGGATTTCCGCTGACGTCTACAGCCATTCCTGGCTCAAAAGGTTAATAATTTTGTTATTTCAGGACCCAAGCCGCCCCAAATACACCTGGATGCTCTACGGCAACGAGAATCTGTCAGGCACCACCGGGCAGTACGTGCCTTATAGCACCACCAGACCGAAGATCGAGCCCTGGGCACCCAAGTCTAAGGAATAACTGCTGTGCGAGATACAAAATTTTACTGCTTTCGTCTATAATAATCCGCGACATTGTCAACCTACAAGATACAAACGAAATAGCATCACATACATACAATCCAACTAACCTTAGCTACTGTACTATGTCCCACACGTCGTCTACCGGTCCCTGGGATCTCAGGGATCATAACAAAAGAATGCTATTGTTTTTTTTTTCGCCGGGAGACGACGGCTTTTGAGGTGTGCAATAAAGAGTATTTGTATTGTATTGTACTGTACACTTACTTGTAAAGTTGTAACTTGTAGCTTTATAAAACGTATGGCCAGACCTCCTGTCTCAACATTTTATGACATGTGCAGTGAGCAGAGCTGGGAATTAACTCGTTAATCAAAGAAGTTAACCATCCGTGTATCGGATTAACTTAAGTTAACTTGCAAAATTGTTAACGGACTCATTAACTTCTGCTAACAGTTTAAAGGTCCGTTAATCCGTTAATTAAGTACCTATTTTATCAAAGGAACACCGCGCCGTTCGATCAGGGCGGCGTAGGCGCGAGCTATAGGCGCTGAGTGAGACAGACTATGCAAGTGAGGTGCGTCAAAAGTTAACTATTAACGATTAACTTTAATTTCCGTTAAATAACCCGAAATGTAACGCTTTAACGTTTAACGAAGTCAACTTATTTTTTTAACGGATTATCGATTAACGAAGTTAACTATTTGGTTAACGGTGCCCAGCTATGTCAGTAGTGATACTAAAATTCTTATTTACAATGTATTGTATCGACAATACACATGAAGGCAAGCAAATTTCGACATTCTGGCAGTTTATTTGTTATAGTTATAAGTAGAAAATGAAATAAATGTATTTATAAAGGCTTTCTGTGTTTTATTTTTAAGAATAGGGATGTTGAGATCAAGTAATAAAATCAATAAGTTCGAGTTTTATTTTATTTTTTTATTTATTCTAGAGAACACATACAAGTTATACATACAAAAATAGAGGTATGTTACAAATACAGTGGAATCCGGATAAAGCGACAGTCAAGGGACCGGTGATATATTACATCGCACTAACAGACCGTAACGGACTGATTTACTTTGAAAATGTTTGGTATGAAATCTAATGTGTGGTGATTTCGAAGACGTTAAAAGCGGTAAAATGTTATATGCGGAGTCGTTAGAAGCGGATTCTACTGTATATATAAAAACAGACCTGGAGGTTCATAAATAAAAATATTAAGGAAAAGTATACAAAATTGTCTTAGCGAATAGGAAAGTAAAATAGGTAGAACACTAAGTATCTCGAAAAAGGATCAAATTCTTCATCAAATGGCGAACAAAGTAACTGGAGAGATAAATAATTACATAATTATAAGTTTTCATAGTTTTAATAGCGGACATACTCTGTCGCTTTTCTGTAAAACGCATCTTTGTATTGGAACGATCGTCATTTACTCGTGTTATAAACTAAGAGTGGGACGGCACGATACGAAATTCGAATTTCGGAATAGCCCCTCTGTGCCTTTACCATGAGTTTGCATGACCGTACTCGCTAGCGACTGCGTAAACGATTTAGTATGCCGATTCTTAGTTCTATTGCGTAACCGCCAGAGGCGCTGTACTTTTGCCATACAAATTTTCACGCAGTCGCTAACGAGTACGGTCATGTAAACTCATGGTAAAGGCACTGTCCTTACAAAAATCTAGCCTCAACTTGGCCAAGCCCAACCCCCAAATGGAAAGCCACGTCAAGCCGCCCTCTAAACCAAAATCCTGCCTCCCCTACTGTTCCACTGTGCTGAGGGTCTACTCCGAAATTCGTATCGTGCCATCCCTCTCACTCATACAGTGAATAACACGAGAAGGAAAGGGACGGCACGATACTAAATTCGGAGTACTGACTCTGTGCCCTACCTCTCTTAAAACGATGTACAGTCGAGTTCAATAACATCTGCACAGACAAGCTGATAAAAAATAAGTGAACACGACGATTAGGGGCATAGGGGTTGGTCAGATATTTTGAACCTTTGGGAACGTATATTTATGAACTATGAATTCGACTACAGTGACAATAAAATGCCAGCCGGTAAAGGCCTAGTTTTGGCACACAGATTACGAGGCAATGAGTTAATTCATTTCAGTTGGAGCCTACAACAAACCAGTTTTGTTGTACGGGACCTGGCCAGCGGCGCTCAAACTTCCACTCGCGCGCATGTTTTTTTTTTGACGGTTTTCTCTCCTTGCTGAATTTGGTAAAGCGTATTTCGCCAGTATCGCCGTATACATATCACACGAGGAGAATGATCGCAATAAAATCACACTCACTACTACGGGTACTACGGGTATCTCACTGACTACGGGCAGGGATCGGATACCGGTATTTTCTCCATAGAAAAATACTGGTATTATTACAGTAACCGGTTCATTATTTCGTTTTTAATGGGACAATCTAATAATACGACGTTGTTACCTAAATACATGATTCAGCCCTACGTAAAGAGCAAAAAATAATTCAAAATATTGGGCTAATTCAGGGTTTTTTAAAAATACCGGTATCGGTCCCTGACTACGGGTGGGCTTAAAACCAGCTTGGCGCTGTGCTCACGCCGATTTTTCAACGTCTTATTTTTAATACCCATACTTATTGAACCATGTAAAATTTTGAGAAATAAACCTTTTTGTATTTGTATAACATTTTGAAGATGTTTGTGGAAGGACATGTCTGGGAACCTAATACAAATAACAACACATATTAAGGACGGCACAGACAATACAGGACGTTTGTACGCATGTTTCCTTGCTCGAATTTGGAACAGCCCAACAGGGAAAGCACCTCCACCATGCAGAAGACCACAGCCATAATAACATTATCTACTATACAAGTATGTAGTGTTGTGTTCCTGGAGGTGAGCAAGGTTGCCAGAGCTCACGGGGATGCACTGTGTTGAGAGCGAGGGACCTAAATTTGTCCCTTCTGCTGTCAACACAGTGAATTGTCAAATTTCATAAAAGGTCGGCCAGGGGCGTATTTACCCTAGGGCCATCCGGGCAATGGCCCGGGGCGCCAATCCGCCAGGGGCGGCATAGTCCCACCATGAAACTTTTTAAAAAAATTGTACAACCCCAAAAATTTTGACGTTAATATATTTTTTTGTATTTTTTATTTATTTATATCGTTCTTTCTTGACTTCTGGGGCGGCGAAACTTAATGGCCCGGGGCGTTATATTTCAAAATACGCTCCTGAGGTCGGCAACGCGTACGTGACTCCTTTGGAGTTGCGGGCGTCTATAGGCTACGGTGGCCGCTTACCATCAGGTGGACCGTACCGCTTGTTTGCCAAGTCACTGGCGTTGGATAAAAAAAAATATTGGTTGTTACCCTTTGATGTCGGACAAATTAATAAACACTTTTGTACCGTGTCGCTTTAATGTCATAAGTACTAAATATGCTGGTGAAAGCGTTAAATTACTTTTTTGTAGAGTCAGTTTTAGGAAAGGCGAGGTTTACAGCTCACGGAGCCACTAGATTTACAAAAGCAACTACCTATTAATGGTATTCAGTTGATTCAAGTGTAATCAAGTCAAAATATGAGAGTACCTAGCCCTTATCCAGACTCCATTGTGATCACTTCATGAAGTAAGGATAAGACTGGAGCCGGCAATACACACATACAAAGTTGTGCGAAAGAGATGCAAGCATAGACATCAATACGTGGGAACGAGACACACTTTGTCCCTCATCGCCAAGGCCGACTTTAACCAATTGGAAGCCCTGGGCACACTAGGGTAATGGGGCCCCTATGCCCTTGACAGATCACTAAATATTGGTTATCGTTTGGTGATCTGGCAGTAAGTAGTGGGCCCCTATCGATCGCGGGGCCCTGGGCAAGTGCCCTTAGTGCCCAGTGGGAAAGACGGTCCTGCTCATCGCGTATTATTTGTCACCGGCCTGTGTCACCGAAACGTCAACAATGTATTATATTGGCCTTAATTTAAATTTGGCGCCAATGTATATACCTACAGCGCGACTAATTATGAGATGTCAGAATTGTGCTACATCCATATCAGTCTTCTGATACATCTCAATTTAGTCAGCCTATCATAAGTCTGTCCCCCTTGGTGATTCGCTAATCCTTTTTCTACCGGTCATTTACAACCATGCCAGAAAAAGTAGGTAGAGTCGCTAGGCCAGTTACGCGGCCTGCGTCAATTTGCGGCCTTCTGAAGAACGAAGTTTTTTTAATTAAAGATATTTACATTTTTACATGCCCTAAAGAAATAGTGAGCCGTATGCGTTTTAATTAGTAGCTATTGAATGGGAATATATTAAAAAAGTAAGAAAATATCCTTTCAGTTCATCAACTCGTCCAATTGGCCGCAAACTGGCGCATCAAATTAATAGGCCGTAAACCCACCTACCGACCCCACCTTAGTTCGGTTCACCTAATTATGCTTTTTTACTTTCTGATACCTCCAGCAGCCCCTAAACCAAGTTTCTTAACTAACAAGCTTAAAAGAAACTTTCCAAAGTTTAAGAAACTTTGCTTCGCAGCAACTGCCCACGATATACCTATACCCAGAGGATTACAACGCTAGAGCTTTCAGATGTTATCACTCTAATATCAAACTTATAACTACCAAATAAGGTCTATTATCCTTTGTATTATCCGTTAACTATGGTCACGCCAATGTAATTACTATAAGTAGAGAAATAACGACTTTAAATCTAGGTAGTAAGACTGTAAATGGCTTGCAGTGTTAATTAAGTTCGATTGACGAAGCAAACTTTTTGCTTTACACAGGTAAAAATATCTTCGTAAGTCTCAGTTGAATCGAGACGCGGCCGCGGTCGCGTCACTAATTTAAAAAGTACGTTCCATGTTTGTAAATTAAAAACAAAACTAACAGTATTATTTAGTTTTAGGTTATGTTTCGAAAAGTGAATGTGAGTTTCGTGTTCTTTCGTTTTACAAATGAAGTTTTAAATAGTTTTTAAGTCATAAAGTGTTCCGAAAACAGGATTTCGTGACATAATTTTGTGGTAAGCTCAATTATACATATTGTAAGTTTATTTTATAAGTTTTATACTTAGTTTTATGACTTTTATGAAATACGTTAGGCCGGGAAGAACAAAGACGAGATGCCTTAACTAGTTTGGAAAGGAAAGGCGGATTTAAATCTGTATCTTGTTAAGGATGTTTGATGTGGGACCGTTGCCTTTTTCTGTTGAAAAAAAAATCGCGTTGGCGTTTAAAATAGTGATGTTACACGTGTTGATTTTATCGATAACGATTTTTTAGAAAAATAATTATTTTTAATGCTTATTAGTAGGTAAGTCTATGTGTAAATGAATATGCATTTAAGAGAAACAAGTAAAAATAAAAAATGCAAACCTACTTTATTTATATAAGAAAATTTACCTCTTTAGTTAATTTACAAAAAAAGTTGTTAGATTTTTAAAATTGATGTTAGTTTCTTTTTTTTAATCAAATGAGTAGTTTTATGTATTACAATACAAACTTTACCGTTCAACAACAACGAAAAGACCATAACAGTTGTTGTCAAAAGAAACAATTAATTAAGTAAGTGTATCTTATAATTCTATTCAAATGAAAGCCGTATAATTTGATACAAGTACAATAGCCGTGACTATAATGCTATAATCAACCGATTGATATAGAGAATAGCTTGGTATTTCTCCCACACTCACTAGCGTTGAAAGAAAGTGCTAAGTGCCATTGTAAAATGATACCGTTCACACTTTTATCGTGTAACTTTCATTGTTGAAGGAGCTTAAATTGATACCATTGCTTCACAAGTGGGGATTTTATTGACAAATTGACTTGCATTGCAATAAATTAATGCAAATATTTGAGTGGAAGTTTAGTCATGAGCTATCTTTTTATAGAACAAACTTACGGCTTGCCTGATGGTAACAACCTCAGCGCCAGCTTCTGATGACGGTGGAGCGATTTATTCCGCGCCACTCAAAAGGGCCTTCAGAATATTTTTTTTTTCTTATTCGGCATCTTGGCGCCCCTAGGTATTTGGCGTCCAGCGCTCTACCCTAGGACTGGCTCTGGATATTAAGTAGACACTCTAGCTTGTTATTCCAGTGCCTTTACCATGAGTTTGCATGACCATACTCGCTAGCGACTGCGTAAACGATTTATTATGCCGATTCTTAGTTCTATTGCGTAACCGCCAGTGGCGCTGTACTTTTGCCCACACAAATTTTTACGCAGTCGCTAGCGAGTACGGTCATGTAAACTTATGGTAAAGGCACTGAAGAATCACGAGCCCGTTGCCGGTACTTTATCGACTTGAGGATTCGCTGTGTTGACATATTTTGTTGTTACTAACTTCCTATGGATTAAACAGGTCTGAAATAAATACTTCTTATTTATATGCCATGTCTCTCACTCTCAAGTCACTCACTACAGCGCATCCTCGGGAGCTCTGACAAACTTTACCCACGCATCAGAAACAACACCACATACCTAAAGAGCAAGTAGTCAGCATATGAGTTGATGGGTAAAGTCATAGGACTCCTGACTAGCTAGCACGATAGGTTGTGGTCGATATACGGTCACTAAAACTTCACATAAAACATGACGGTATAACCTAGTGCCAGCTGGGCTGAAAATGCACTTTTATCAGATCAGAGTGAGGAACCTGTGTTCTTGCTGCCAACACAACGAATCCTCGAATCAAAAAAGGTTGGCATGCATCTCTGGAGTCTCTGGGCTGGAGTTTCATGCGTCTTTTGGCTACAGTGTATGATTATCATTAAACTGTTTGTTGAAATCGTGGGAAAATAAAAATAAATCCTATAATATTTAACAATTTGATCCGGGTCTAACTAATTATTTCTCTCGCATACGAATCTAGAAGTTAACGGTATTTAATTGATAACGCTATAACAACTATTAAAATTTGAATGTCTGATGCGCACATGCAAGCGCCTTGTGAATTTTAACGATCTTGTTAAAGTAGTTTTGTGTCTACTTAAACAGTCCTCTGAAGACAAGAAGAAGATATTTAATAACAGTTTTTCTGTACATAGCTATATATATTTAGGGATGATTTCCGTGATAAAAAGTATCCAATGTCCTTCCCCGGGCCTCAAACTACCTCCATCCCCAACTTCATCTCAATTGGTTCAGCCGTTTAAGCGTGAAGAGCTAACACACAGACACACTTTCGCATTTATAATATTATAGTATGGATGTATGTATGGAATTGTCATGAGAGAGAAGAAAAGTGACAGAGCCTAATACGATCGATTATTTTTCTTCATCAAAACTACTCCTTTGAAATATTGGAGGTGGAATTAGTGTTAGATGTTTTGATATTGTATGTGTTATGTTTCGTAAGTGCTTTGTTTGGTATAATAGAATAATTTTATTTATTTTATTTCACTATGCATATACATGTCTGATTTTGTTTAATTACTTCGACATGTGTGTACACTCATACAGTTTCGTAAAGTCGGACACAAAAGTGATTAGATTTAGGTTGTACATATATGAGTACAAGTTGTACAGTAAAACACAAAAGTGTTGGGTTATCATTTAATTTATATATCGAGTACAGACAAGTACAAAAGTGTTCATGCATGTACGTAATAGATTAAGAGGGCGTATTGGAGGTGGCATATGTACCTGCTGGCTGTTTATAAATAATCAGTATTACGTACTTGTCATAGATTTAAACTAACTTAGAAACGGTTTGTTTATATTCTTTTGTATTGTCTTTATGTCACTTGCTAAAAATATATTAACCACGAAACAACTCTATCAGCCACTAAACTCTGTTATCGTTCTATATAATCATAGGTATTTAATAGATCCTTTTAATATGAAATAGCTTCCCTAGTTTTGTCGATATTTATTTTATTCCGTCATCGGTTTAGATGCCCCATTTCTGAGTTATTTATGAAGTTTCCAGGAATGCAGTCGGAACCCGCCTCAGAGGCAATTCCTCATAACGACCGTTGATATCACATTTCTGCCGGCTTTGACGGTAGAGTTGTGTTACTTAAGAGTGGATATATGTATCGTAGCGTCGATTCTATAAAAATCTTATAGACCATATGTCGGTAAGTTATATTATACATCTATATGACTTATATGTATGAATTTTGATCTGACAATTGGTCTACAGGATCTTTATAAAACCCTGCCATATAAAATAAAATCTTATCCCTAATCCTATCCCGACATCTTCAATGGCTATACCGATTTTCGAGGTAAATAGCCGGTAGATAAATCACTATTTGTATTATCAATTTAAGTAGACTCAAGTTACTTAAGTAAATTGAAGTAGTACCAAAATAAAATATCGTTTTCCTGGCAAATCCTGGCAAATCATGCCTGTATTCTTAAAAGGGGTAGGTAGAGCACACGAAAGTTATTTCTTTGTCACCTCAACAATACCAATCCTCAATAATACAATATCGCCTAACACCAGGTGATTTGTCGTCAAGTCCAATGTATATTGAATTTAAAAAACCTTCAATAGCAATTGTAGGTTTAAAGATGGAGAAAATGTTACATAGCCAACGCCCAAAACACACTTTAATACGTATTAAATTGAGTTAATTTATTTTTCACCTCACTAGCTCGAAAAGCCCTTGTTTATTCTTTAAAAACAGATAGCAGAACTGCATTTTATCCACAAGAGTGCAAAGAATATTTGAAATTCGAACGCGCTATTTGTAACTTTTTAAACATAATAACATGTAAAGGCCAGTCCAGACAGTCCAGCAACAATCATTTTATATTGTGCTGTTGTGTTAAAAAACTAGTACCTACGCCAAATCTCAGGATTAGGTAGTGGACAACTATATTTAGGACGCAACTGTCAACGTTAGGACGAGGAGGAGGAAAAAAAATTCCTCGCTCTAGTGAGGTGAAAAGATTTGTGTTATACACGGTTGCAAAGTTATTTTACGTCTCGTGTGTTGCAACACTCGCTACGCTTAGGATTCTATTTTTGAACCACTCGCTTCGCTCAAGATTCTATTCCTAGAATCCATTCGCTAGCTCGTGTTTCAATTCCACACTCGCGGTTAAAATACAACTTTGCACCCTTGTATAACAAATAACTACTATGTAACATTGTACATCACTAGTTAAGAATGTTAAGATTATTTGACTCGGCCCAGTTGTGTCAAAGGAATCCGTGCAAAAACAACCTAATTTGCATGCTACCAGATTCAAAATCCAAAAACATTTTATAAATTATCGGACGTTATAAAAGACATCAGCAATAACACAGTCATCTTTGTCTGCTTCTTAATAAACACTCAAGCCACTGATATGCCCAGAACTAAACGATATAGATATTAACCTCGTTTTAGCTCATATACCATCGCCAACAGTTAACTGACTATTCGAGCACTTTATGGGCATTATAATAAGAGTCACGAATAATCAGTTAACTGTGTCGGCGTTAGTATGTCCAATTGTCCATGCGAACCATATCGTAAACACGTTTCATAAGACATGGCTCAAAAAGAAAATTTTAATAAACGTACATATAACACACAAATTAATCAAATATTTTTTTATGATACTTATATTTGAACTAGATACGTATCAATAACAAAAAGATAATTTTAGCTTAATACATTAAAAAACATCAATTATTACATATTTTACTAATTAATAATGGCAAGTTGAGTGTCAAAATAAAATGGTAGAATATAAGGGTGACTAGCGACCCGCCCCGGCTTCGCACGGGTGCACTATTTAATGGATGTTATTATACATATAAACCTTCCTCTTTAATCACTCTATCGATTAAAAAAAACCGCATCAAAATCCGTTGCGTAGTTTTAAAGATTTAAGCATACATAGGGATATAGGGACAGAGAAAGCGACTTTGTTTTATACTATGTAGTGATACGATACAGAGAGATAATGCGGCCACTATAATATTAATTGCAGGTCGGTGGGAAGTTTTACTTGTGTAATTACTTTTTTATCTAATTATTTGTTCACTTTGTTATTTAATAGATTATAAAATGGTTACAGTGTTGTTCTGTTTAAATGAAATCACATCGAAAGGGACCTTATGGCGGCAGGCGCTTACGTTACACCTATTCACTATTGTATTGGAACAGCGGCAATAAAGGCGTAAGTACCGGCCGCCATAAGGTCCCTTTCGATGTGGATTATCACAAATAATAAACTTCTTTAGAAAGACAGCTAATCTGCAGTCCCAGCCTGTTGCGACATAATTCGCCAATTGACTCTAATATCTTCTACTTGACCTCACTCTACGAGCTTTTGAAAGTTTAGATCATATTTAAAATTGTTGCACAATATAATAATACATTATGCGACAAATAATTCGATACATGTTTTTAAATCCCTCCTTTATGAAATGAAATAAAATGAAATGAAATCATTTATTCTTCAATTTAGGCATGTTACATGCACTTATGAATGTCAAAAAACTACCACCGGTTCATAAAATAAATCTCTGCCTCGAGAAGAACCGGCGTAAGAAACTCGGCGAGGTGTCATTTTTTCAAAACAATATACAATGTATATAAAATAACAGTAAAAATAGTACAAAATTCAAATGCTACAATATAAACATACATACATATTTTTTAATATTAAGGACAAAATATTTCTGTATTCGATTACTTGTGCGGGACGCTATCACTGCCAAATATCCCTATCCATGATGTAATCGTTTATCTTATAATATGCTTTTGAAATAAGTGTCTGTTTCACGACAGATTTAAATTTAGAATCCGTAAGTTCAGTAATGTGTCTTGGAATTTTATTGTAGAATTTTATACAATTTCCCAAGATCGACTTGGGAAATTGTATAAAATTCCCTTTCATCCCGTGAGTGTCGTAATGATCGACTATGGGAACTGGGTTGTAGTGTGTTGTGGGCGACGGGCTAGCATCCTATGCCTGCAATATAACATTTTCTCCATCTTAAACCTACAATTGCTAAATGTGGCTCTGAATTAAATTTCATGTGCTCTGCCTACCCCTTTTGGGAATACAGGCGTGAGTTTATGTTTTAAGAGGCCTTATAAGTTTTAAAATGTTTTGATTTCGAATTATGACAAAAACATTGATAATACCAATAAATGTATTAAAGGATACGATGATTTTATTAAAGTTTTAGATAGTAACATAGCCATTTTTTGATTTTATTGTGTGTTGTAGAATTTAAGCGGAAAAAACAAATTCTTAGCTTGAAAATGGTCGATTTGGAGTCATTTTTGAAACGATATTTCTTAATGAAAAATCCAAAAAATCCATTTAAAGTTTATGACATACGGTCGCAATAGTCCTGTTCTAGATAGTAGCACTGAGAAAATGTCAAGATACGTGTCTATTCAAACAGAAAATGGCGTAAATAGATGAGTGTTTTTTAACTGACAAGGACCCTTAATGTTATGTGTGTTTCTTTAATATAATTCCTTATCAAATAAAATCTAATCTTCAATACCGCTACGGTGGTAAACAAGCATATTACCTGAAACACCGTAGCTTATCAAAGCTTGGGACGGCATAGAGGTAGCAATGACATGAGGCTTTCATACGATTTAAAAGTGCTTGTTGGCCTATTGTATAAAGACGGCCGCTTTAGCCTAGTTGGTAGTGACGCTGCCTACGAAGCTGGAGGTCCCGGGTTCGAATCCTGGTCAGGGCATTTATTTGTGTGATGAGCATGAATATTTGTTCCTGAGTCTTGGATGTTTTCTATGTATTTAAGTATATATTTCTCTATATAAGTATGTATATCGTTGCCTAGTACCCATAGTACAAGCTTTGCTTAGTTTGGGACTAGGTCGACTTGTATAAGATGGTCCCCAAATATTTATTATTTATTATTATTATTTAAAGAAAATGTTGATTTTGACATTATTTACCAGTCAACCTTAACTACTTTTTTTTAAAGTCATAAGTCATAATGATTTATTCGTAAACACAGGTAAGAGTGTTGGTACAGAGACAATAATGAACGCTATGTTTCGCCGATAGGCATACGAATTAAAACTTAAAGTTAAATCAATTATACATTGTCCAATATCATTTCATACATTAATAACATAATAATTCTTATCTACTGATATTGGATTTATATTGATTTTTCAACTATTTAAAAATTGACTTGGCGTCTCGCTCTACGCGTGAGCGTACCAACGCAATTCAAAATTCAATTTAAATCTTATTTTACCGGTGCGAGAATAGTGTACCGTGAAAGATCGAAATATACTTATTTAGTGAGACAAATATGCGAATAAAACTTTTACTGACGAAGAATTTATATTTTTATTACACTATGGAACACAATAGTGTCGTGAAAAGTTTCTATCGATATTTTTTTCAGTTTTTTCGGTAAACTTTCTCTGACCTCCGACATAAAATGATGCGAATCGCCATTGTGTGATGAAAAATGAGCGACAATTACCCACGATTTGTGGAAGAACATGTAAAACTTTCACTACTTACCTAATTTAGCTTTTCTGTTATGCAAGAAAATTGCACGAGGCACGAAAAGATCATATTAAGTATTGAATATAAACAATTGTTACATTATTATATCATCTTTATTTTACTTACGAGTAACTGTATTCCATAAATATGCCTGTCAGTTTTCTGGCTTAGTCATTATGATAAAATAAATATACCTATTTCACTGCTAGTTTTAATCAATCCTCTCGTCGTTAGTAGTCTTTTTTTATACCACGTCGGTGGCAAACAAACGTACGGCCCGCCCGATGGTAAGCGGTCACCGTAACCTATGGACTGGGGGTGTCACATGCGCATTGCCGACCCTTTAAACATTTATACACTCTTTTCTTGAAGAACCCCCTGTAATATGTGTGTACTGTGTAGTAATGAACACTCTTTTAATATCAATAAAAAATAAATATAAAACATATTTTCTGAAATTACGTTTGTGGAAGCCAAATTATACATTCAGCATAAATTACTCTCTAGTCCAATAAATAAAAATAGTATGTAGCTTAAAACTAAAGATAATAAACAAAAAGGCCGATTTCTTTCAGAAAACTTTTGGATAGTGGACAAATAAAGAGAAACATATTAATATCATACTACAATATTTATCTCATAAAACGCTTGACTAGTTTGGGCGAGTAATAACTGTACATTATGTACACTTCGTGCAATAAAAAAGTAATCAATTTATCCATAACTTAAACAATAAAAGTCAATTTGAAGATTATGATTGCTTTTTATTGCGATGATGTTTTTGACTCGAGACGTGTACTTTGAGTTGTGATTTTATAACGTAGGCGGTCCATTCGGATGTACTCTGACAATTTACTGTGGTGATGGATGTGTTTGATTTTTTGCGAGATTTGACAATGATATTAGCATATTATGACGCAGCTGTCATATCGATTCGTTAACTAACCAGTTCATTAACAGCCACGTTATCACAAGGATATATGTTTTACTGTTCCCACAGTATCCCAAACCTGTCTTTCATGAATTAAGGATGGTTAATAGTAGAATCGCAGAACTCGATAACAAACTACTCATATTTCGTACAGTCAAGAGCTCTAATACGTATATAATTTTCACCTTACTCCATTGAAATAAGGTTCAAAAATGTATACATATTTATGACCGCGACTGTACATGAAACATATTACTATTTACTTGTTTATTTCGAGGGAACTCGTTATACAAACGTCGTTCCCCCAATTTAAACTCTTTATAGGATAATTTCCGGGATAAAAATCTTAATCAGTTGTGGTTTAAAGGCGTGGAAAGCTGATAAAGATGAGCTCGCTTCACCATCGGCTTCATCTTTATCTAGATGCTGACCAACAGTAATCCCATTTAGAAAATAAAAATGAAATGAAATCGTTTATTCGCTCATCACGTGTAAAAGATAAAAAATAGAATCAAATGTAGTTACAAAGCCATGATGTGCCTTTTAGCTTACCTACGAAGTTATAAAAATACATCGCATTAAAAAAATATAAGAAAAATGTCATGTCGCTAATATACTGAATCAAAAACTCAAAAACTAAGCAATTTAAAACTATTCAATGTTATTTAACAAATAAATTTGCATAATAATATAATACATAAAAAAAATATCTTCGAAATAACGTGAGTGACAATACCAGTACCAGAGAAATTGACTTTAGTTAAATTAAGGAAAAGTCTCCTTGAATTTATCGGAAGTGAAGAAATACAGTGTAAATAAAATATAATAAAATATGTGAAATAGCTTATCGGTATAAATATAGCTACATATAGTAGGTTTTTTTTACATGCAATTTTTTTTATATATTTAAAACTATTAAATAAATATAAATGTCATGTCACTAATATCAAAATACAGAATTTAAAATTAAGGATAACAGTATGATTAAGATTATCCTCTACATTATAATCACACCTTTCCAATAAAAATCGATATTTATTTAAATTTGGAAGAGGATCCAGACTTCCATGTTTCTATCATTTTATTATACAGATTTGATGCCACTGTTATTAAACATTTTCTCATTAACGCCGTCTTGCTTCTTTTCACTACTACTGTCGCTGATCTTGGGCGAAGATTAAAGTTATCCATCTCTTTCTTCTGTTCGAAGAAACGTGGATTCGATTTACGAAGTTCTGTTCATGCGTGCTAGGACATAGTGACTACGTTAATACTAGTGTCTTTTTATAGGGGATTGACGAGAGACATCATCCTGTCGTGGATTCGTTTTTATTATCAGTGACTTAGAGACCATATACATCTCTAACAATATTAATTAATTTTAATTTTGACGCTCAGAGACCATGTACATCTCTGGGATATTATATTAATTTCATTATACTCCTTGTTTAATCTTGAGACCTTATACATATCTAATTTTACTGATGTTGTAATATTTGTAATAGATAACTTTGCAAGTTTATCTTCACTGTATGACTTTAATTTTGTTATAATTGTAAACTCGAAATTATTATTCCTTTTTGAACTGTAAATTAATATTTTGACATGAAAAATGTATTACTTATTATAGTCAGACTTTCTTAAATTGTAAATTAATATTTTGGCATGTAAAAGTGCCCTTGTGGAATAATACATGTTTGATTTTGATTTTGAAGATGCAACACTCGAATATATAAACTAGGGAACCTTAATAACTTTAGCAAATGAAAATGAGGTTTGCAACTTTGCTGACGATTTAGTCCACAAAGGGCTCTTACACATCTCTTTTGGGCTCGAGAGAGAGTGGTGGGTGGGTGGAAGTAGGCTATAGAAATAAAAAATATTAACTGAATTGTACAATACAGTAATACTCTACAAAATATACTCGTTATTTAATGTTGTCCGTGGCATAGTTTTTTACTTAATAAATTTTAAGTACGTATGATGTTATGAACACGCATTAAACGTAGTGAAAGAAAAACCTACCTACTTTAAAGTTTACAGTTAACCAAAAATACGAGTAATGTCAACTAGAACTAGTTTAGCTATGTACTTTAATGTACACCATGGTAATCTACTCTACGTGTCAAATCTCTTTCACACCCGACCAGCCTTTAGCTTGCAAAATATTGCACTTTCTAAACGAGGTCTTTTGTGGCCTACCGGACCGCAGGTAATGCCTGTACTATATGTAACGAGAATGTGTCTTACGGCACAAGCGCTTCCTTTCAAGTGACACAATTCTATTCAATTATTTAAAAAAAGGATGTAAACGTCTAGAACGATTGTGAATTCGCCTTAGATTTATTTTCATTGTCGTTAGAAAGTACTCTATTTTTAATTTTAAAATATTTTAACCTGGTTCATCCTATTTATATATTTAATCTTTATTGCACAAAAGAAACCTTATCGTACAAAAAGCGGACTTAATTCCGTATGGCATTGCCTACCAGTAACTTTAACTTGCAACTTTAAGGCGAAGCAGAAAGATTTGTTGGCGGTTGGGTTGGTTGGTCATCCTATGTAGAAATTAGAGATCAATTTATTGTACACAATAACAGGTTAAAACAATATACATAAATAAATAAATATTAGAGGACAATCTTACACAAATCGAACTAGCCTCACAGTAAGCTCAAGAAGGCTTGTGTTATGGGTACTAGACGATATATTTAATAGGTATACTTAAATATATAGAAAACATCCAAGACTCAGAAACAAATATTCATGCTCATCACACAAATATTTGCCCTGACCGGGATTCGAACCCAGGACCATACAGGACCAGGAGGATACATGTCACATAAGATTAGAGTACAAAGGCGAAGGAGATCTTTTGCTAGATATGCTATGAGGTTGCATTTAGACACTGCATTTCCTGACAGTTACTATTAATACTTAATGCTTATTTGCAATAAAAAGCAATTCATGATCGGTACAAATAAATGCAATTCTTGAATATTGCTTTAGCAGATAAATTAATAGATTAATTCATGAATATTGTTTTTGTTAATCTATGATAGAAGGTGTAAGCTGTCGCTCCAAAATTTTATTAAAATTATTCTTGTACTGAATTCAATTCGTCGAAACAATTTTTATGGGTTGGTATACTTAAAGCTTAAATCTCTTGAACTCAAAGGAACTTAAAGTTGAATTGAACAGAAGCAATTGTATCTAAACAGGTAAACACGTACAAAACGTAGACAGACACCATCAATCTTGAACATCAAACAGTTAGTTTCCAGTATCCCTTCTTGGTTAACCGATCGAAATTTCTTTAATCACGCGTGTCGACGTCACGATTGCTTTTAGAGATCCGTTAGTTAAATTGAACCATTTCATTTTCTACCTTTTTTTACCTCGATCTATTATTAATTACCATCTTTAAACAAACATTTCTTTTCCTAAATACGTATACTTCCATGCTTGCTAGTAACAGTAACGTACAGTAGCATACATTAACGCCACGCTAGGTAGTTCACCAGTAAAGCAAAACCTTTGTAATTTTATATTGTCTCTAAATAGACAAATAAAACTATTTCCATTAAAACGTATTCGGCCGTGAAGGCTATAGTGTGTAGTGCAGGTAACAAATAAAAAATAGTACAAACTCAATAAACGTTACCCTCCCGAGGCAGTCAGGTAAAAACCCCGTTTTACATTTCTACTCTCTAATTATCTCAATGATACGGGCTTAGGTTGTTAGTAATTATGGCATTTAGGAAAGACAAATATACCTACTTTCTAATTTGTACCATTATTACAAGCTATGGTCGTTCTTACTCCTACACTTGTAAACGTACAAAACTGTATCCTATTTCTTGCTTTAACCCCTATTGCTCCATCTCTTTTTTTTGTTCTAATCTTCGACACATAAAGGATGTTTACTAAGTATAACTTTGACGCCTACGCAGCTAAGCATATGCCTGTCTGTAATATCGTGGTCCCAAAGACCAAAAGATGTATATTTTTTAAGTAGTTTATACATTTGTATAGATGTAACTATAAATATGTTGCCTAATAGTCAAAATATATTTTAACACTGTGAGAAGTTGTGAAATTGATATGGTGTAGATAAAATTTTATTGCTATACATTACAATGATTGACCACACTTTGAAATGTTTTATCAAAACAGAATAGACAGTTAATCTGTGAAGATTCTCACTATTATCTAGAACAGTACTCCAAACGATTTCGTAACGTTCGAGCGTACATTTCTTTATTCGAAAATCGGCGTATCGGTAACGCACGAATAGACGTTGTTTTATAAATTTAAATCCTTTTGTTTACCGAAAACATACCTTAGTCATTCACATTAAAGTTTATATTTGCTTGTCGTCGAGACAAAGCTGTTTTGGTCTACCTGAATGAATGGGTAGCTTTGGGCCAATTCAGAGTTTTTTATCGATATCTTTTTTGCGATGGCTCTTCACTAAACGTGCGCCGTGTGGTTAGAGACGAAAGTATTTTTTTGGCGGAAATAATATTCTGGTCATTAACAAAGAATTTTGTTTTTAATTAGCTGCGCTCATTTAACGGACGGGTCAATCTTGAGTACTATAGTGTCCGCAAATCAAACAGACGACCGGCGTCATAAAAAAATAGAGAGCAACTTCGTAATTCCATGCAAGTATGCAAGAGATAGCGCTATCAATTCGGTCGGCAGTTTAGTTTGCGGACACTATAGCTGATTACCAACATAATTTCATTATATTTACATAAACTTTAACTATCAAAGACGGTCAATATGCACTTCACTTACACTTTTTCATAAATTGCTGTACACCGTTCCAGAGGTAGCCTGAATCTTATTTATCGCATAGCATATGGAATAGCGTAAGCATAAACCAAGCAAACCGGCTTCTTATTAGGTACGATTAGTATAGGTATACTAATTGAAGATCTACTGATCTACTAGTCTATTAGGAAGATCTTGGGTACGTACCCAAGATCTCAGTACCCGATGGACATATGTAATGTGGCACAAAAACACGAATGCATTAGGCTTCTTTCTCGTACAGGCGTGCCGTGCTACTCGCCGCGCGAGCGTTCAGGCGACTATGGCCGGCGGGCGGCGTAGGCGGGAAACGTAGAGATTTTCTGTAAAGATATTTTCACCTCACTATCTCGGAAAGCCCTTTTTATTCTTTAAAAACAGATAGCAAAACTGCATTTTATCCACAAGAGTGCATAGAATATTTGATATCCGAACGCGCTATTTGTAACTTTTTAAACATAATAACATGTAAAGGCCAGTCCAGACAGTCCAGCAACTATAATTTTATTGTGCTGTTGTGTTAAAAAAAACTAGTACCTACGCCAAATCTCGGGATTAGGTAGTGGACTAACTATATTTAGGATGCAACTGTACTGGAATAACGCTAGGACGAGGAGAATAAAATCCTCGCTTTACTGAGGTGAAAAGATTTGTGTTATATACGGCAGCAAAGTTATTTTACGTCTCGTGTTTTGCAACACTCGCTTCGTTTAGGATTCTATTTTCGAACCACTCGCTTCGCTCGCTGTTCAACCATTCGCTAGCTCGTGTTTCGATTCCACACTCGCGGTTAAAAAACAACTTTGCACCCTTGTATAAAAAATAAATATTAGACCATTTTTTCAATTCCTAAATCATGTGAACGGCTTAGAAACATGTTAACAATTGTAATAAATTACTGGCAATGGTAGCAGGAGAGTAAGTAGGTCAAATTTAAAAAATTAACTGTGTGACTTGAACAATGATGAAGAGATTAGACCGATTCCTGGCCAGCGTGGGAGAGAGTATGGGGCAATGTTCGTAGCCATTACTGCTGTACTGCACGCTATTGTGCATGTTACTGCTTTGAGATAAAGCCTACTTACTAAAGTTTTACATGTGAAGAGCCAGTATTCATGCGTATAATTATCAAAATAATCTTTATTTCCGTAAAGACTTTAACATTCGGTACTCCTTTCATGAGTTGATTTACATATTTTATTATTTTTGAGACATTGTTGGTCTTCACAATTTTTTTTTGCACGTGGCAAGCCGCATGTATATTTTTTTTTATACCACGTCGGTGGCAATCAAGCGTACGGCCCGCCTGATGGTAAGCGGTCACCGTAGCATATGGACGCTTTCAATTTAATAATAAAAACCTAATCATATCACCTAATATTCAAAACACTTACACACACTACAGCATGGGGTTGTTCAAGAAAGGAGTGTATAATTTTTTAGAAGGTCGGCAACGGGCATGTGATATCCCAGGAGTTGCAAGCGTCCATAGGCTACGGTGACCGCTTACCATCAGGCGGGCTGTACGCTTGTTTGCCACCGACGTGGTATAAAAAAGTGTGATCTATTTTGGCCTCCGTAAAATTATACATATCAGCTAAATCGATATAATATTTTAAGGTCTCTTCATAAGAGGGTACCAACTACCAACATTAAAATGCTGCTCGTTTAATAATATAATTATATCAATGACACATACATTTAAGAATCGATAATAGTACTTAATAAACGAAGTATTAAAATGTAGGTTGTTAATTGTTATTAGCCTTTTCAGAAGCATTAGTGTTTTTTTTTTCAATGCAGTTGCGTCAAACAATAATGATTGTAATGAAGTTGTTCAACCAGATGGAATGGAGACGTTTTTTCATAGCAATTAAACCTTGATCCACAGTTGAAGCGAACATTTTATCCTGCTTTCAAGCAATTATTGACAGAGCATATTAGTCTTAGACCTCCCGAGGATCCGCTGTGTTGAAATGAAATGAAATCATTTATTCTTCAATTTAGGCATGTTACATGCACTTATGAATGACAAAAAACTACCACCGGTCCATAAAATAAACCTCTGCCTCGAGAAGAACCGGCGTAAGAAACTCGGCGAGCGTTGAATATATGTCTAGCTGTCAACACAACCTCAGGTCAAAAAGTGTCAGCACCCCGTTTGTGATTCTTCAGGAGTCGCAAATATCCGTAGGCTACGTATCTGCTTAACATCGGGCAGGTCATACATAAAAAAAAAATGTTATTGTGTAGAATAAAGAGTTTTACTACTATCACTAGGTCTTCGATTACATAAGCCTTAGTATCAGTTTGTTTGGCTGTAATATGAATGAATCTTAAGCAAGTGATATTGTGTCATTTTGTTAACATTTCGTCTACAGCACACTGTAATCCTAACAGAATCACTATACGAATAATCGCTAACAAGACAATCAAGATTTGAAAACAAAATGTAGATACCTTCCTGTGATTTAAAAATGAATCACATCACTATCGTTTCTATATTTTTTATGTAAGTATACTTTTTTGTAAATTTACTTGAACAGAACATTTTTTTACAAAAAATAATGTCAACGCTATTATAATATGCCGAGCGCTTATATTATCGATAAGTGTGGCACATCCCTAATTTTTAGTAAATTTATTTGAACTGAACATAAAAAAAAACTAATGATATAACGCTATTATAATATGCCGAGCTCTAATAATATCGAAAAGTGTGGCACATCCCTAAAATTCGCAAACATCTGGACTCCACCGGACGTGGTGGTCAGCTGGTACTCGGCAGCCATCTTGGAGAGCTTTGAACTCTATGGTTTTGTTTATGGAATGAACGGTTGAGATAACCTTGTCGTGGGGTGTATTTTGTATGAGAGAATACTTTTTATTAGAAATACGTATACTTTCGCATGTGAATTGTGTATTACGTTCCGTTTCATGTATCATTAACAAGTTATTAATTTTTTTTTTATATGTACAGTCGCTAGCATGAATAAGGTATCATTTCTTAGGCCGGTAGGGTTTGCATGCGCGCTTTGTTTTTTTTTTTAACCTGACTGTGGCTTTATAGGCCGGGCCCAATAAAGCGATAGAAGTGCGCGGTTGGAGAGTAGCCTGGGGAAAATCCAGGGGAAAACCTCCGGCACGACCACGCGTGTGGTTTGGAACACTGGAATACTCTAAGAGTTTGCGCTCCAGTGAGATTGGTTGAGCGGTTTCAACCGAATCTGAGGTGTGAGTGGAATCGAGCTACTGGGAGTTTTGTCGCTGGTTCACTAAACCTAGCCTAGCTGAGAAAAGTCCAACAAGAAACTCAGCTAGGCCCGACCTGGGTCGGACTGACTCTACCCGGTGTGCGGCGGTACCGGGACGAATAGGGACTATATGTGTCACTGATGTCGCGATCGCGCGGTGGACGTCCCCGCCGGCGGGTAAAATACCTAGTAGATGATGATATTCTACGCTAAGTAAAAGTAAATTAGTTGTACAGATTTTTATCTCTAAACTATTAAAGCTGTCGTCTACCGCGGTCTTTTGTTATTATATGTGTCCTGCCACACTATTTTACACCTTATCTCGTTGTGTTACAGCCGGCATGTCGCTCCCGGACGTGACGTCGGCGCGGAGCTCGCCGGCGCCGGAAGCGTGTCCGGAGTGCGACACTAGCGCCTCCGTTACTTCCGACTTGCATAAGGTAAACTACTTAAACTACTAAAGTAAAATATAAAAAAAAGTAAAATATCTTTTTAATTAATTATTATGGCTGACACTATTTTATTCTTACTATTCTATAGCAGTGATATATATAATTATCAGTGGCGGTGCGTCCATAGAACACGATTCCCGTCGGCTTGCCTAAGTTTCAGGCGCTTGAGCAGTTTTCCTACAGCTCATGAAGATATTTCAAGTCAAATCCAGTACCGGCTTGCCTAAGAAAATTTTTGACCCACCGCCACTGATAATTATATATTATATGTATGTATATTTTTATGTATGTATATTTATATATTATTTAAGTATGTGTATCTATATTGAATAGTTGTTTTGGAATCTTTTTTTTTCTTTTTTTCTCATTGTAATAGTTTATGCACCACCTACTTTTCAGCTTTATATTTCATTTCTCCACTACCCAAAGGTTGTCTGGAAGAGATCGCTCTTTAGCGATAAGACCGCCTGTTGTTCTGCCTGTCTCCCTGTATCTATGTTTTTTGTTTTTTATGTGCTATTCTATTATGTGAGGTGTGCAATAAAGAGTATTTGTATTGTATATCTCGCTATTGTTCTCTCTTCTGCCATTTTATCTTGGGTTTGTACTTTTTTGTTTCTTGTAACGTCGCTGGAAAGAAGCTGCCGACCAGCAGTATGGTGAGCGGTTACCATAGCCTGTAGAACTTTAGAGAGACGCGCGTTGTGCACCCTCTATTGATTTGATGATTCGTTGATAACAAGAGAGCGTATCCTAGGGAAATACTACCTTATTAACCAATACCAACAAGCTATGGTCTTTTGTAAGGTGGAGAGTGTTGATGATACAATAATAGACCAGCAGTATGGTGAGCAGTTACCATAGCCTGTAGATCTTTAGAGACATGCGCGTTGTGCACCCTCTATTGATTTGATGATTCGTTGATAACAAGAGACAGCGTATCCTAGGGAAATACTACCTTAATAACCAATACCAACAAGCTATGGTCTTTGGTAAGGTGGAGAGTGTCGATGATACAATAATAGACCAGCAGTATGGTGAACAGTTACCATAGCCTGTAGAACTTTAGAGACATGCGCGTTGTTCACCCTCTATTGATTTGATGATTCGTTGATAACAAGAGAGCGTATCCTAGGGAAATACTACCTTAATAACCAATACCAACAAGCTATGGTCTTTGATGATGGATTTTGATCCTGACCTGCGATCGACAGCCCGCCTGCTTCCGGCCAGGCGTCCCTACACTACATCTAGCTATGGTCTTTTGTAAGGAGAGTGTTGATGTTAGAATAATATACTGCATAGCAATCCGCTGGTATGGCAATCCGGTACATCGGTTAGTAGTGTATGACACGAGCTACGTCATCAGCCAGCGTCAGCGTATTAATCGTAACAGGTCTAATCCCAACACGGTCTAGTTTTCCATGTAGGATGGAAGGTCAGATGGCTATCGCTTATAATAGTTCCTACGCCAAATCAAAGGATTAGGTATAGGTCGTACCATGATACAATAATATAGCTAGCTATCGCCAGGTATGGCAACTCGTTACATCGGTTAGTAGTGTGTGTGACACGTCATCACTCATTAGCCAGCATCAGCCTATCGATTGTATGCGGACGTAAGTGTGAGTGTGTCGTTGACAGTGACACACGCTCGTGTCACGATTCGGATTGTCAGACCTTGTTTTCTTAGACCATGAGAGACCGGAGACGAGATTCGCAGCATGCTCTCGCTGGTTTCAAACCCGGTACATTCAGCTACCGCTTTATAAATAATAAATAATAAATACATAGAAAACATCCAAGACTCAGAAACAAATATTCATGATCATCACACAAATATACCAAACCAAAGGTTGTCTGGAAGAGATCGCTCTTTAGCGATAAGACCGCCTGTTGTTCTGCCTCTGTCTCCCTGTATCTTTGTTTTTTGTTTTTTATGTGCTGTTTTATTATGTGAGGTGTGCAATAAAGAGTATTGGTATTGTATTGTATTGTAAATATTTGCCCTGACCGGGATTCGAACCCAGGACCGTCAGCTTCACAGGCAGGTGCACTACCCACTAGGCTAAACCGGTCGTCGCTTTATGCCTTTACAAAATAAATATATGAGTTTATGCTAGAAGGAGATACTCGTTAGTGGCAGCGTCTACCCACAGACTGATCTGATATCACTAAAGTCGATAGGCTGCTGAAGTGAACCAGTCGACAAAGAAGGTGAAAACAAGGCTCTTGAAAACAAGACTGTCACTTGAAGGAGGCGTACAGCGACATCTACCAGAAGACTCATGCTTCATTAACGGCACTAACGTCTCAAATCATATTGAGAATCGTCAGTTACGATGCACCATCCCATACCCAAATTAAAAAAATAGATTAAAAAACAGTTTACGTTAGCAGCGGTACTGCTTAATACGAAGGAACGGTTGATGAATTTGGAACTGGGTAGCGATTGCACCTATAGCTCAGTTGGCTAGAGTGACTGGCCACGAGTGCCGGGAGGTCGCAGGTTCGAATCCTGCTCGGTGCCTAAATTTTTCAACTTTTCCTTCATTCTAAATTTACTGTCACTTGACTTGAGCAGCAGAGGGCCTGCTCTGAACTTCAAAATCGTATCGTCCCATTCCTTTCACTCTCGTGTTTCACTATATGAGTGAGAGGGGACGGCACGATACGAAGTTCATATTTCGAAGTTCGGAGTAGGCCCACAGTATTTAAGGTCCAATTTAACGTGATGGCTGGCACGTGTGGGTGTGGCCCTTGACAGAATCAGGATGTACGTGCATAGAGACTAGATTCCAATGGCTCAGCGGCAAGGACGCATAATTAATGAACTACAATTTTAATACTTAGTATGTAATTTATTTTGCATCTTACAAAACACTGTTATTAATACTCCGATTCATCTCAAATGCTAATTACTATTGTCCGAACGGCATTTATGTAATCTGACACTGAAGAAGAGATAAATCTAACTCCCGAGACACAGGTCTCCCACCTAGTCGGGGGTCGGTAATATCGACCACTACCTTTAGGCGTTGTTGTACTGTCCAGATGAATTTCTATGATGTATTGTGATTGATTGTTTGTATATAATACATGAGTTGTATTCTGGTTGTATGGTTTCTCATCATAATTTATTGGTGATTAAGACCAAGGTCGACATTTTATCCCGACATGTATTAGTGTTTATCTGTTCCAGTACCAAGTGGCATGCACATGCAAGCCTTCAGCTGCGTACGCGCGGGCTGACGACCCTGGCCCCCCACCCCCAGCCAAACCGGACACGCCCCCCGCACTGCCACCGCGACCCCCCACCAATTTGCTCACTGGACGGAGGAACAATGGTAAGTTGAAGTACTGTCACACTCGTCCGAACCCAGTAGAATACACAAGTCAGCCCTTAACTGGCTTGACCGTGGGATTCGAACCCACAGCCTACGAAAGGTAATATCACTAAACACTAGGCTAAATCGGTTGACGACTTTTTCTCAGCACTATTGGACTATAAACAACTGTAAGGTAGTAAACAGAATAGAATTATGAATAGCTATTAAGTAATGTAAAATAATGTCACCGATCATTGTGGCAGTATTTGACGACCGGTTTAGCCTAGTGGGTAGTGCACCTGCCTGTGAAGCTGACGGTCCTGGGTTCGAATCCCGGTCAGGGCAAATATTTGTGTGATCATTTGTTTCCGGGTCTTGGATGTTTTCTATGTATTTAAGTATTTATATCTATTAAATATATCGTCGTCTAGTACCCATAACAAGCCTTCTTGAACTTACTGTGGGGCTAGTTCGATTTGTGTAAGATTGTCCTCTAATATTTATTTATTTATTATTTATGCCATGATTTTCAGTTTACAATGACATGTTTCACAAAGTTGTATTAGTCTGTGATCAATTTGCTTAAGAATTTAATGCTAAAATTGAATTACAAAGTTTCACTTGTCCGTCCAAATAGCTTTGATGAGAAAATAAATAAGAAAAAGAGACTTTCCGGTCCACCGACCAAACATACATTGCATAAACTAATAAATTCGGACATTTCATTCATCTTCCAACCATTCTTCACAATTAAACTGTCGCAAAAATGTTACAAAGCCTCAATTCTAAAGCAGGTGTCAAAAAAACTTCCCACGAATACCAAAAGCCATACAAGACATGTAAATCCAAAAAAAAAAGAAATAGTTTCGTTTACAAAGGAATCTACCTGTACTTTTTGCCTATAAGAAGCATTGTTATAAGTATCTATACGCCTACTAAAAGTACAAAGTAAAATCCATAAGTTATACGTTTCCTTTAATAGGTACCTTATATTACCTGCATCGCTTCTACTGCGCATGTGCGATATTCCACCATTGTCAAAACCACATAACCTAAATCGCTTACAATAATATTAACAACACTTTTTATAAATTAAAAATACAGTAAACAAGAAACTTGTGCTTTTATTTGTAATCTGTGACGTGTAGTATTGAAATTTTAAAAAGAAACGCGTGTTATAGTCGTTTTAATTGATAACAAACAAAAGTGTATACAAATATGCTGTGCAATTTGAATTTGGAACAGAATCGACTCGTTTTTGTTTTTATAAGTGTAGTGTTATAATCAGCCTGTGATTTTGCAATGTAAATATAGCAATGCATTTTGTTATTCCCGCAGAGCAAGGTCATTGACATTGGTCTCTTACTACGACCCGTTTGCGAGGGTGTAAATATCGATTTTACACAAATGGCGGGCTATTTGAAAGTGCAAACAATAGAACTGTAAAAGTGATATTTGAAAATAATGGCGGGAATTAGGACTTTATTTTTTTAAGGAATAGTGTCAAATTGTTTATGAATAGTGAAGGGATGCAAGCGTGCGGTGTAATGCAATTGGTACAATATGAAGTATCGACACCCCAGTCGACGATCGCGGCAGACGTGGCACAGCATTACGTTCCGCCACCACCGTATTTTGGTAGGTTTGAGTTTAGAATTTTGATAATAGATGGCGTTATTATTAGAATAAAATTATTCGTTGGAAACCAACTTTCTGGCTGCAAATCGATATGCATTATTATGTTATTTTGACTACGTAAATAACGAATGTTATGATGCGTGTGTGTGTGTTGTATGTGTTGCTATTTAGGTACTTATTTGATTATAACATACGATGGCAAACAAGCTTAGGGCCGGTACGGTGGTAAGCAGCGGTCATTCATCGCAGCCTATGAACGCTTGAAACTTGACTGCTGCGACACAAGACGAGAAAAACCGGTCAAGTGCGAGTCGGACTCGCGCACGAACGGTTCCGTACCATAATCTATAGAAACGGCATAAAATCATGTCTGTTATATGGGAGCCCCCTCCAATATTTATTTTGTCCTGTTTTTAATAATAAATAAAATAAATAAATAATAAATATTAGAGGACAATCTTACACAAATCGAACTAGCCCCTCTAGTTAGCTCAAGAAGGCTTGTGTTATGGGTACTAGACGACGATATATTTAATAGATATAAATACTTAAATACATAGAAAACATCCAAGACTCAGAAAAAAATATTCATGCTCATCACACAAATATTTGCCCTGACCGGGATTGATGAACCCAGGACCGTCAGCTTCACAGGCAGGTGCACTACCCACTAGGCTAAACCGGTCATCAAAACTACCTGTTGTTATAGCGGCAATAGAAATACATTATCACATACCTCAGATTTGGTTGAAAATGCTCAACCAATCTCACTGGAGCGCAAACTCTTAGAGTATTCCAGTGTTCCAAACCACACGCGTGGTCCTGTCGTAGGTTTTCCCCTGGATTATCCCCAGGCTACTCTCCAACCGCGCGCTCCTATCGTTCAGGTTAAAAAAAAGTGGAGGTATTTGAACTGATGGAGCACAGTTTATTTATTTATTTATTATCTAGGATCACCAACAGTGGCAACAACAGTCATTAGCACTATACACAGAAAAGTACATAGTTAACATTTAATTGCGCCACGAATTACAGGTGAACACAGCATGCATTACAGGAAGCGTCGACTTTAGAAAAACTTAAGAAACCATCCACAGTTTTTAATATTTTTATGTTTTTTTTTTCAGCGGCTGTGAACTGCGCGACCACCGCTCCCTGTCGCCGCCACAAATACGCGTGGTGGTGTGTAGGATGCGGCGCGTTGGCCGCAGCCTTAGGGGGGCTGTTGGCGTTGCAGCACATCATCGTGCGGGTTTACACAGCGTCTCCTCATCATTTGGAGACTGTGCCGGCCGCTGTGCCCGCTGCTATGGTAAGAGCCTAGCACATAGACGCAAAGTAGCATGTCTGTGCGTCTTCTACAAATTGTACTTCGGAGAGTGTGCTTAGGAGCTCCATGAGCTCATACCGCCTTCCCCCTTCTGGATACCATCCTTACTTGGTCGAAATTCCTCTTATTCGAACCAAGCGCTTTGCATCATCTTTTATAATGCGCACTTCTAAGGTTTGGAATTCTCTGCCGGCGTTTGTGTTTCCGAGCTCATATAACCTAGACCTTTTTAAGGCACGAGTGAATAGGCACCTTCTGGGTGAGCTCGCTTCATCGTCGGCCTCATCTTTGCCCCCTGGCTAGATGCTGGCCAAGAGCGATCCCATTTTTAATAAAAAAAAAGAACTCTTCCCGTCTTATGTGCGCCTAGTACTTTTATACCAGCGTCAGGTCTATTCTTGTCGCTTCGGCTAAACTTTGCTGTGGCACACCAGTGCTTTTATACCAGCATCGGGCTTATTCTTGTCGCTTCGGCTAAACTTTGCTGTGTCACACCAGTACTTTTATACCAGTGTCGGGCCTATTCTTGTCGCTTCGGCTAAACTTTGCTGTGGCACACCAGTGCTTTTATACCAGCGTCGGGCCTATTCTTGTCGCTTCGGCTAAACTTTGCTGTGGCACACCAGTACTTTTATACCAGCGTCGGGTCTATTCTTGTCGCTTCGGCTAAACTTTGCTGTGGCACACCAGTACTTTTATACCAGCGTCGGGTCTATTCTTGTCGCTTCGGCTAAACTTTCCTGTGGCACACCTTCGTGGTGTCTAGATACCCTATCGCGCTAGGAACGAAAAAATGCACGGGATGCCATGATTAGCTGTCAAACATCGGTTGTTGGACAGAAAATCTTCTGAAAAAGTTCTTTTATTAATTTTGTGCCAGTGTGTCATTATTTTACGCTATCATTGTGACACTGACGTTAATCACGCCGCTGTGCCCGATGCTATATTAAGAACTCCCTCTATCTTATATGCGCCTA
The DNA here is from genome assembly GCA_963556455.1 of Epiblema foenella. Classification (NCBI taxonomy): domain Eukaryota; kingdom Metazoa; phylum Arthropoda; class Insecta; order Lepidoptera; family Tortricidae; genus Epiblema; species Epiblema foenella. Next base: position 8,336,790 of record OY747120.1, on the reverse strand, counting down.
GTACTTTTATACCAGCTATCCTTATTTGACGGTTATTACAATCATTATGGTACTTGTTAGGTAGGCTGTGCCTGCTGCCATACTAAGGACTGCTTCCGTCTTTTGTGCTCGTAGTGTCTAGTTTTACCACCGTCAGTATTTTTTTCATGTTGATTATTGCCTGACCGCTGGTTTAATATGTATTTGTTTCTTTATTATTTAATAAATTTCGATATCGATAGTCTCTTTAACGGTACAACACTATATCGGCCATTTTACGTAGGTGTAGAAGGATGAGAGCAGTGGCGTAGCTAGGTGATCAAGGGCCCTGGGAAAAGACTGTGGCCCCTAAACATATTTTTAATGAGTTTCCATGATTATTGTTGCAACCTATTTTATTTAGATTCCGAAGGTGGGAGATTTTTTCGCTAGTTCAATAATAGGTTTGCTAATCAGGTTTTGGGGGCCCCTAGAGCTTGGGGGCCCTGGGGCACTGCCCCGCTTAGCCCTTGGGTAGCTACGCCACTGGATGAGAGGCTCTACCGCGATTATTCTTCAATTTAGGCATGTTACATGCACTTATGAATGTCAAAAAACTACCACCGGTTCATAAAATAAACCTCTGCCTCGAGAAGAACCGGCGTAAGGAACTTGGCGAGGTGTCATTTTTTCAAAACAATATACAATGTATATAAAATAACAGTATCATAATACTACAGAATTCAAATGCTACAATATAAACATACATACATATTTTTTAATATTAAGGACAAAATATTTGTGTGTTAGATTACTTGTGCGGGACGCTATCACTGCCAAACATCCCTATCCATGATATAATCGTTTATCTTATAATATGCTTTTGAAATACCTCTAAGTGTCTGCTTCACGACAGACTTAAATTTAGAATCCGTAAGTTCAGTAATGTGTCTTGGAGTTTTATTGTAGAATTTTATACAATTTCCCAAAAATTTTATTTTTTCGCCCTAGATAAGTAGGTAATGTAGGTAATTTCTTTTTGTGGTGCAATAAAGAATATATTATTATTATTCTCTTTATTTATTTTAGGTCTTAGGTCAGATTTTATAATAATTATATAAAAAGTAAAATATAAAACAATATTTAAAAAACATAAAATCATTATAAAAACCTAACCTAGGGTGCCGCCGGCAGCGAGGCGGGGCCTAAGCTACCGGTGGTTAGGGCGACAGAGAGAGGAACCTCCTGACTATCCGCGCCGTGTCCAGGAGTACCGCCTTCTGTATCTGACCCTTGACCCAGCCATCTAGCGAGAGTCTCTTGAGGTGTTGGTCGAGACTCTTCGCAATTAGACCGTTCGCAGAGACAACTATCGGGACAATGATCGTTGAATCAACATCCCACATGGCGGTCACCTCGTGTGCCAAGTCTAGGTACTTGCTGACTTTGTCCTTCTCGGCCTTCACGAGGTTTTATTATTATTTGTATGTCTTTCCCGTTCACGGGACAATGGTATCCCGGACCTTTGGGAGGCGTGCGCGGAGCCGAAGTACCGAGGCACCGAAGTACCAAACGAGTACCACATAGCCAACACGTAGAGGCCCTTTTGACACTTTAATGAAATGCAAGGGATACACCGAGTGGATGCTGTCCCTGCCCGTGTCATGGGACGCACACAGAGACAGCACCCGCCAGGGTGTACAGAGACTATTTCTGGTTGATGGAGCCTAAATGAACTGGGTTATTAGGTGAAAATGATGGATTAATGGCTGGGCTATTGCGTGAGACAACGGACGTCTGCCTAATAAAACTGTCTCAGATATTTATTTCCGGCAGACGGTGACTCGCTCTCTGCTAGATGGGCCCCCATAAAATAGCGACATTATAAAATATACTTTTTAATATTATTAATAATGCAATTTCTGGTTGCAGCTGGTGTTGACTGGAGTATGCATCATGAGCCTCGCAAGACGCCGAAACCGATACAGTTATATGGTAAGAAAAGTATGTATGGTATCATTCGTTATTATTTTGCAATTTTAGTTTCTCAGTTTGTTTTGGTTGTTTTTAAGCTTCTTATGCGACATGACTTTATTGTCTTCTTTAACAAAATATGTTACTTATTTATGTGTAGACTCCGTTATCTTGTCGCACAGAAATTGTTTTTCAGTAGAGATGTTTTTTTTATCGTCCTTCTTGATATCGATGTTTATATAATGCAACTAAGTTATCGCCTTTTAAGTCAATGCTCAATTTTAATGAAAACTTTTCCAGGAACACAACTACATACAATAAACACATACACATAATTAAATATAAAATAATAAAAAAAAAACTAATTAAATGTAATTATTGTTTTCAGATTAAAGTGGTTGGTGCGTGCTGCCTCGTTTGCGCGTTGACATGCGTTCTTGTGACTATAACGACAACATACATACATATGAACAAGTAAGAATGCTTTGATGTTACTAAAACTATATACGTGGTAACTTCTAGAAGAAAGTATACAGTTTCGCAACTTTATAGACAGCAGCCGGGATCAACGGCTTAACGTGCCTTCCAAAGTACGGGAGCGCTCAGTTAATAAACACTCAAAGCGGTCACCCATCCAATAACTGACCTGAGCGGCTCAGGGCTCGGAAACCGGTTTACACGATATTAAACGGTTAATGCGGGCGCACGATTATGATTGAAATCATTTGAATTGGCAGAGTTGTATCAACTTAATTTTTTTAAAAAGCCATTTTACTGTTTAAACAATAAGGTTCATAATCCAATAATATGTTCATAGAAATTCGGTCAACGAAAAGAATTTCAACTATGCCTACCTATCGTAATTCCTACAAACGTGAGTCCCACTAGTACGCCCGCCGGGCCTCTCGTCGAATAAACCGGTTAATATAAAGTTCTTAAAACGTTCGCGCTCCCACGAAAAGTAAGAAGCTAAACCGAAATAAACCGGTTTTTACCGGTATATTAAAAACCGGTCCCGAGCCTTGGTGTATATGGGCACCATCGATCGGATAGAAGCCAACGACATATATCCAAAATGAACTTTATTCAGCAAGTAGGCTGCAATGGTACTTTTACAAGTCAAAAACTACTCTAGCGTTTCTCAAGAGACCACAATCTGATATCAACCTACATATATGCATTTCTATATGGTTCAATTTCGCGTTTGACATTCTCATATCATGGATCACGTTGCTCCGCTGTCCGACGCGGCCTTAACCTATTGTGAACGCACCCGTTACGCTTGTGTCAAACAGCGGCTGCTAATTGACTAATTGTCAATAGGCAAGGCCGCACGGACATCCGTCAACATGACTGCAAGTTATAGTAATAATTCTTTTTCCAAAACATTTAGAAAGTGACATGAATGGGCATGAGTATGGTTGTGAAATGTGAAATAGTGTATACAAAGTGAAGTTTATAGTAATATCAAATAATCGCTAAATAAAATTTTCCAGGCTCCAAAAGTTGCAACACTGTGAATTCACCAAGCTGACTAGAACCTGCACTTGCTCATCGCTATCGCCAGACAGTCCTCACAACAGCAAGGAAGAAGGTTCGTTACTCTCCTACTTTTTTAACCTGACTGTGGCTTTATAGGCCGGGCCCAATAAAGTGGTAGCAGAGCGTGGTTGGAGAGTAACCTGGGGACAATCCAGGGGAACCTCCGATATGACCACGTGGGCGGTTTAAACACTGGAATAAGTATTAGAGTTTGCGCTCCAGTAAGACTGATTGAGCGGCTTCAACTGAATCTAGAGTGTGTGGAATCGAGCTACTGGGAGTTTTGTCGCTGATCGTTACTCATAAACCCACATAATGGTCACGAGAAAGAATTCGTAGTATACCTATTTGCAGAGAAACATAACATTCGTTTTGAAAGACTACGCCAAAACCAAGCACCAACAAGAGTGGAGGAATGAGACGGGCTTAAGACACTCAAAGGTTTTCATAGAAGGAGTGGACACATGCTGGCCCAAAAAAATTGGAAATACAGCAGAAAACAGCTCAGGATGATAACTGCAGTGTTTAAAGGTCATTTCGGGCTCAAAGGAATCTTGGCCATAATGGGACTAGCAGACGACATAGAATGTAGGATGTGTGGCGAGGATGACGAGACAATGTAGCACTTATTGTGTGAATGTCAGGCCCTTGCTAGACGGAGAATGAATGACTTTGGCAATGGTTATCCTGAACTAAAGGAATTCAGAGTACTCCCGCTGAGCTCCATCATCCGGTTTGTGGAAATGTTGGAGAACAGCTTGGAGTAGGCGTAAAGGAGGGGGAAATTGCACAAAAGATCCCACTGGGTCGAAGTGCATCCGCAAGGGCCCTCATCTAAACAAGATAAGATAAGATACCTATTTGCAGAAAACATTTGAATTATTTGTCTCTTTCAGATCTCCGCTGCGTGTTCGAAGGGGTGACTAGCTGCGGGGTGGTGCGGGGCGCGTTACTTATATGTCTGCGAGGGGTCTTCGGTCTGTCTGTGTGTGCGGTTCTCGTCTGTATGTTCAGCTCTATGCTGGCATACCAACTTTTACGGTAAATATCAATCTGCCTTACTAATCCTACTAATATTATATACGGCAATGCACAGTTTATATGTTTGGATGTTTGTCACTCACCACGAAAAACGGCTGAAAAGATTAAGATGAAACTTGGTATACAGCGGCTTTATAATCTGGATTAACATTTATAGAACACTTTTTATCCCTATATTCATCCCTAGTAAAGAAATAGGGAGTGGAAGGTTACGCGTACGATATTGTAGTCAAAAACTATTTTATCTACACGCATATAGGTCATACACGGATTTAAGTTCGCGACTTTTCTGTGCGCATACCAAAAGTTAAGGGCTACAAAGCATAATTTTGGATTGGACCAGTAACCCGCATAAACAGTGTCCCCGTTTCTATAAATCCCTGTAATGAAAACATAGCTAACATGCACATAAGCCGTTAACTATTGACCACAGGAGGGATGACATGTTTTTTCAACTAAGGTCATACCCTACCCATATAGTAAATATTTAATGTGCTCAAAAAGTGTACGTAAGGACCAGCTTTACAATATCGCGCCGGCCCGGGGCGGAGATGGTCATAATAGCATCGAAAACGGTATCGTTATGGCCATCTCCGCCTATAACGATATAGGCTCGTGCTCATAAAAAACTTCAACGGGCTCACGCTCGAGCTTACTACACTTGCAACGAAATGGTTCCTGAACACATGAAAGAGGAATTCATATATGGATTTAGATTAAGTAGTGTATGCAACTGAACATAATTAGGCATTAAAACACGAGTGTTACATAAACTACTATTAAACACAACAACGACAAGAAGCTCGTATTATGATTATGAAACTGGTTTATCAGAGCATTTAACAACATTAAAAAACTAAGCTATCCTACCACCTCCACCATCACCTTTACACGTATGTACTCCATTATACAGAGGGGGGATCAAGCAGAAAGAAAGGAGAATTATAGAGTTATCTCAAGAGAGAGAGTGGTGAAACAGGGTAAGATAAAGGTATACAAAGAAATTAATAAATATGAAGGGATGGGTAGCAGTAGAGAGCGGTTGTTAGACGGGGGGGTGAATATAAAAGATAAAATAAACTCACACAAATGTATTAAATATCCACAATAGGTACATAAAAGTTACTTTGTGTTGTGCATAGACCTCAGTTTAGTCTGCAGCGAAGCCAATGCGATGTTCTGGATCCTTAGTCTATTTTCCAGCAGTTTAGTACTTTTCTGCAGGTCTCCAAGTGCAGCCTTCACACATACGTAGTCCATTATATCAGGGACCTCGTAGGCGTTGCGTACTTTCTTGACTTCTGTTAATCTGCAGAAAAAGCAATTTAGTTTCATTAAATAGTTAGAGACTAGGTATTATGATGCTCGTTTTGGTCAGTATGCAAGTGTTAAGAGTGAAAGATGGAAGAGTAAGTTAGAGGGGCGGGAAAGAGATATAGGAAACGGTACAGGATTGAAAGGAGAAAGATTATGAATATAATGCTGGTTTTGGTGATTATGCAAGAAATAAAAATGACGGATGAATGATAAAGGGGGTAATAGATAAGAGAGGGGACGTGCAAGAAATAGGGAAAGTAAAACTGAGACTCAGGAAAAAGAACGTAAGAAAGCTAGGGTATTAAAATCATGATTGCCGACTCTGTCTCTGTGATTCGTTCATTATATTACTAGGTCCATGTGCGTGGTAAACTATTTGTGACCAGTGTTATTGTGCTAAAATGTCTTTAGAAGGCGGGGTTACCTAGCAGCCAAACTTTCAGCCTCAACCTGTATCACCTCTCTCTCCTTATCAATAGCAACAGTTTGCCTCTGCTTCGTCTTAATAGTGTCAATTATCTTCGCCAAATACGAATTCTGCTCCCACATAGCCTTCTTATGAACTGTCAGATTCAAATTCGCGTCTCCCGTCATCTTCTTTAATTCCTCCAACTGTTTCGTCTTATTCTCTATAGTTGCTACTGCTTCTTGATTCTCTATTTTGATCTTGTCGAAATCAACTGGACGGAGACGATCATTGAGTTCTGCCTTAACTTTGATTTGGCCTTTGAATTTGCTGTATTGTGTGTTGAGGGTGCTGGTTCTGAGACGCAATTTGCCGATCTGACTGTCGCAGATTTTCATCCATTCTGTCATGTACCTGAAAAGTCATTGTCACATTTTACCAAACATCTGAATTAAGGTCGAATTGCTATAAAAATGTTCTTGGATTTTGGAAATTATTATCCAAATTGTAAAATTTCGTTTAAAATGAATTACTTTGATGTAACTTGGTCAACTTAAATGATTTCAAGTAATGCCAACGAGACCCCTTCATCCTTGTCTGACATTTGACTATCAGTAATACCTTCTCGCTCATCTTCTCTCTCATACGGTTAATAATTTGTATCGACAACTTTAAAAAAAAAACGGTTTTAACTGAACTTCTTTGTGAAACAATGGAAATCATCTACCAATCTTAATGTGGCAATGTTAATTTTTAATATTGTCTCTTTTGTTATCCCATCCATAGTACGATTTCTTTTATATCCTGGCCCTAAATTCCTTCGGCCTGAGCCTACCAAGGGAGGGGTCTCCTAGAACCTCATGAATGATCTTAAAGGGGTTAGAGGGGGGTCTAAAAGTGGGCCAAATACCTCGCATGGTAAGCAAATATGTCGCTGATAAGCCCTTACCTTATCCAGATTTCAGCAGGGATCCGTTGAGCCAGCGGGTCCCATCCGTCAATGATGACCTCTTGTTTGAAAGCTGCACTCGCTTTCTCTATATCTGCTACTCTCATTTCTATCTCCTCTAATTGAGCCTTCAGCATTGCGTGTTGTTTAGCAGCCTATGCATAAGAAAGAGAATTATGAAATTAGATGGATGCTTGCCAGTTCGTGTCCCAGCGGCGCCCGTATACCGCTGGTATGCGAGGTTAAGCAGCGTCAGCCCAGGTCAGTTCTTGGATGCGTGACCGCTTTGAGTGGTGATATTAACTGACCGCTCCCGTGCTTTGGAAGGCACGTTAAGCCGTTGATCAGCTGCTGTCTATGATAGCAGTCGTTAAGACAAGTTAGAGGCCTTTGGGTGACTTGAGAATTAACAGTCAACTATTCCACTCACTTGGCTAGCCTAGTTCCAATAAAGTCTTGTTTCCCTTCGGGTTGTGAAAAACTAGTGTCTACGCTAAATCTCGGATTAGGTAGCGGACCCCGGGCATTCTTCAGGATGCAACTGTACTGGGATAACGCTAGGAGGATGATGATGAGTTGATGAGGGATGTTTGCCATTTCGGAAATTGGAATCTAAACTGATGTGCATTTAGTATCATATTCAAATAGAAGAACAAAAACATTGGTTAGGCACGCGACTTTCAATCTAGAGCTCAGAGGTCGCTGCGGGTTTGACCCCCCCCCCCCCCCCCCCGAATTGTACCCCACGGGTTTTTAAAAAAATGGCCAAGTGCTTGTCGGACTCCGCATTTAGGGTTCCGTACTAACACAGTCTTTCTCTACTCAACGAGCTCTAAACAACGATACCCCACTCGATGGGATAGGCCAAAAATTTTTTTTCACGCCCTCCTTTAGCTGTATGGAAGCTTAAGAACATTTAATAACAAGTTTTGACAATTTGTATGGCTTTACGTCAACATCATGCTTATACTGTGAAAATTTGATGACTGTAGCTCCAACCGTTTGGCTGTAAGACCTGTGTGACGGACGACGGACTGACGCGTGAGTGACAGCAATAGGTTTTCGTTTAGACCCTTCGGGTATGGAACGTTGAAAAACAAAATAACAGTGGCTTTGAGGTGAACATCGTGAGGAAAACAGTCTAAAACCAACAAGCAAGTATACCATAGACATAGACATAGACATAGACATAGACATAGACATAGAATTATTAAATATTTTATTTAACACCGCAAGGCATGACTTAACAGTAGCAGTTACATGTACAAATTATCTTAAAATTAAACCATAGACATACAATTATTAAATATTTTATTTAACACCGCAAGGTATGCCTTAACAGTAGCAGTTACATTTATCTTAAAAATAAAACTTAACATGTTAACATGTTAACATAGAATAATCATACGGACATAATTAAATTATGTGATGCTAAAAAGGGACTTGCCTCAGCATAATGTTGCAGCAAGTTCACTACAACGCTGGTTTTCAGGCAGACCCTGGTAACTACAATAAAAATGATCCATTACTCGTTATTGTTCGGAAACGAAGTGTCTCTTCTGATTTATGAATGAATAGTGTAAATATATGCGCTGCGCGCGCGAGCGTGTGTGTATTTGTATGTGTGTGTCGGTGGTGCGCGTGTGTCTCTCTGGCAGTGGCGGATTTACCAATAGGCTGAGTAGGCTGGAGCCTAGGGCGGCAGATTTTAGGGGGCGGCAAATTTGCCCCGATTTTTTTTTGTCGTACAAAAAAAATCTAAATGTTACTATGTCCGCTCACACAATTCAATCAACGTGTAATATCTTTCACCACTTAAATATGTTTTATATCGTAAATTGAGGTTCCTTTGCTCCCCATTGGATAACTATGCCCCAACTGTTTATTTGGTTTTATAGCGTTATAACCAAAAGTAATATATTCCCATTTGATAGAAAATATGTTTAAAATGTACTTTGTCTGTTCTTAACTCTGTAAAACAGCAATTGTAGTACATACGCAAAATTTGTATGTAGCAGAATATTTGACAACGGGGTAAAAAGGCTAGTTTTGAAACATTTTTCATTCTGGAGCACAGTTACCCAAACATTGGCTTACGCTTGTAGGTTGTAGGTAGGCTTCAAAGTGTTTAAATTGACTAAAACATTATTTTGATGCCTAGTAAGTGTTATAACAGGATCCATATGGTCATTCTACTACCAAGTTTTTAATACCTATGCCTATAAAAATCTACATACCGCATTATGATAAATCTTAAAATAATTCGGTACTTAATTTAAATTTTTGAAGGCGTGTTTAGAGCAAAGAAGCCTCGTTTTACGATCTTCATAGTGTGTCTGTAATTTAGGCATACATTACCACACCTTATATACTTATAAGGTGTATACATACTACTGTATGTAAGAGTAATTGTAGGTGAACTAAAAAGAAAAAACCGGCCAAGTGTGTGTCGGACCACGCACAATGAAGGGTTCCGTACCAACACTTCTAGTCCACATTTAAAACCACTATCCAATACATTGAACCTAAAAAAAAATCGTATCTTCAAAGGGAACTCACGGCACTTACGACCTTTAGTTTGGGCAAGTCAGTTTTTAAGTGAATACTCAAAAACCGTAAAACCTATTTTGTTCAAACCAAAAATCTTTGAAAGTATTTATTAATGCACACCACCTCAATTTTTTTCAGTATTTTATACATCATAGTTTGGAAATTCTTTATTTTGAATTTTTTTTTCTTTTTAATTCTTTTATCCACTGCAGTCATGTTTTTAAATTTTGATTATTATTTTATTTCGCAATTTTTGATTTTCGTTTTAAAGTATCGTTGCCGTAAAATCATGTTTTAAATTTTTGGTCAGAACACACAAAATATAGATAAATAGTCCGCCATATTGTTTTTATTGCGACGTCACATCCTATGTAACAAAGAATCTCACATACATACAGACATGAACCCTGCAAACATTACACTCCTTTTTTTGGGCAGTCGTGTAAAAATCATGTGAAATTACGAAAAAATATTTTTAATTTTGGAAGATTCGACCTTTTTAGATTCAATGTATTGGATAATGGTTATAAACGTAGACTAGTAGGTGTTGGTACGGAACCCTTCATTGTGAAAGAAAGAAAGAAAAATGGTTTATTCTATAAAAGGCACAAAACAAGACTTTATACAGACATATGCCCTACAACTATGCACAACTGCGCGTGTGATCCGACACGCACTTGGCCGGTTTTTTTTTATTCAATCAAGTGGTTTTAAATGTGGACTAGTAGGTGTCGGTACGGAACCCTTCATTGTCCGTGATCCGAAACGCATTTGACCAGTTTATTTTTTATTTTTTCAGTATCTCAATTTTATTTTTGAATTTTATTTTTCTTCTGCCCGAAACCGGGCGAAACATGACCGCATTTTTCACATTTTTATCGATTTTCGAAAAAGAGTTTTAGTCGAGCAGAAAAGTACATCTTCTGAATAACCCATCAGTGATCGGCATGTCACCTCCAATATTTTTTTTAAATATATCGCAGTCATTTCTAGGCCTTTTTTTCGGTATCGGAAATAAGTCATTTTTGAAATATGTTTTTTCTCTGTCTGAAATCGGGCGACAGATGACCGCATTGCTCACTTATTACTGATTTTTCAAAAATGTTTTCGAGATTGCAATTTTTTTTTCTGTTTTGAAGCCTACGTCGAGACGAGTTTTTGACACCTCATTCAGCCACTTACTGCCAAAACCCACAACACCAGGGCGATGTTCCGCTTTCACTGAAAATGGGACCTGAGGGCCTACTCCGAACTACGAAATCTGAACTTCGTATCGTGCCGTCTCTTTCACTCATATAGTGAAAGGGACGAGAATGAAAGGGACGGCACGTTACGAAGTTCGGATTTCGAAGTTCGGAGTAGGCACTTTGATTCCAAAGCGGCAAAAACTAGGGTCAATAGGGGCGGCAAAATTTGAATAGCCTAGTGGCGGCAAAAGTGTAAATCCGCCACTGCTCTCTGGTGTGTGTTTAACTTGGAATACAAGAAGAAGTATTGTTTTATTAGACCTGCCTTATACCTTTATCGCTTGAAGTTATCATCCTCCAAGCCCGTGTCATAGCGTCCGGGGTCCGCAGTCACACATAAGGCAAGGCCCATTCAGAGATGTGTAATTCTACATTATTTCTAAAGAATTACACTGCATAAAAAATACAGTACACTGAAAAAATGTGTGTGTGTGTGTGTATTGTACGAAGGGTCGGCCTGAAAACCAGCGTTGTAGTAGGTAAGCCTGCTGCAACACATGCTGAGGTTCGCTCCTTTTTAGCATCATAATTTTAAGTTTTTATTTTAACATGTAAACATATCAATTTGTGCCTATTTAAGTTTTATTGTAAGGCTTGTAATGTTTATTGCATTGTAAACACTTATCAATTTGATGTTAAATAAAAATTTTCTATGTCTATGTCTAAAAAGAATCGAAGAAACCCCCCCACGTTTTACCCTTTGGGTACGGAACCCTAAAAAGTATCTCAACTAACCTTCTTCCGCGCATTCTCCAACTTCTGCATCATAATTTCCATCTCAGTATTGACAAGCTCCGATCGAGCCATGACGTTGATCCTGGCTCCTGAACCGAACACGGTGGTCCCTCCCCCCATCTTCGCTGAAGATTCCACCCTCCTGGTGGATGCCCTGGAAGTATATTACGGTTTCTTAGACTACCGACCCGGTATTATGGTCGCAGTTATCGCGAAACATAAACCATCGGTCACTCTCTATTAATTTTCACCTCAAATAGCAAAACTGCATTTTATCCACAAGAGTGCAAAGAATATTTGAAATCCGAACGCGCTTTTTGTAACTTTTTAAACATAATAACATGTAAAGGCCAGTCCAGACAGTCCAGCAACAATAATTTTATATTGTGCTGTTGTGTTAAAAAATTAGTACCTACGTCAAATCTCGGGATTAGGTAGTGGACAACTATATTTGGGACTCAACTGTCAACGTTAGGACGAGGAGGAGGAAAAAGAATTTCCTCACTCTAGTGAGGTGAAAAGATTTGTGTTATACACGGCTGCAAAGTTATTTTACGTCTCGTGTGTTGCAACACTCGCTACGCTCAGGATTATATTTTTGAACCACTCGCTTCGCTCAGGATTCTATTTTCGAACCACTCGCTTCGCTCGCGGTTCAACCATAGAATCCATTCGCTAGCTCGTGGTTCAATCCTAGAATCCATTCGCTAGCTCGTGTTTCAATTCCACACTCTTGGTTAAAATACAACTTTGCACCCTTGTATAACAAATAACTATTGTTTATTTTTTATTTATTTAAAAAAGGTACACTTTACAGACATCACACAATAAATGATACAGTTAAGTTTGCACAAAATCAGTAATTTATAGACCAGCATGACATCCAAAGCAAGTGCACACAGCATGATCAATAAGTAAGCGCATAATTGACCAAGTGCACATACAGCACTAGTGTCAAGTCGACCAACACAGAGCAGGGTTAATTACATGGTTAAATCTAATCAAGTTTAGCATTCAGTAACACAGTTACCCTACTCTATTTCAGCCAAATCGAGTCAATGATGCATCAACATGAACATTACTAGTAGCAAAAGTTTAATTAAAGGAGATAAGTATACATTCTTAGGTACTAACTGAATGATAAACGATAAAACGATAAAACTGAAACGAAATTAATCTATCGAGGAGTATCAGAAAGTGACAGATGACAGATGCTTTATCTTGCCGTCTGAACGCGTAGAAAGAAGATCCTATAGAAGAAGGATTAGCGAATACCCAAAAGGGACCGATGTATGATAACCTGACTAAATTGAGATGTATCAGAAGACTGATATATCCATTAGCACAATTTTGACATCTCATAATTAGTCGTGCTGTATATACATAGGCGCCAAATATAAATTAAGTCAATAGGCTTGAATACATTGACTTTTCGGTGACAAATAATACGCGATGAGGGACAGGAGATGACACATTGTATCTCGTTCCCGCGTATGTTGTCTATGCTTATATCTCTGTTGCACCTCTGTGTATGTGTGTATTGCCGGCTCCAGTCTTATGCTTACTTCATGTCTCAGGGTTTCATCACTTGTCGGGAAACTGTCAGTTACGTAGTTACGTTTGCACAGTAGTGCTTTTTAGGCTTCCGTACCCGAAGGGTGCAAACGGACGGACGGTGTCTAAAGCACGGGAGCGCTCAGTTTATAACCACTCAAAGCGGCCCACCCAAGGACTGACCTATGCCCACGTTGTTTAACCTCGCATATCGACACGACCACGCTTAGCTTTTGTCATGAGGTAATTGTTGGTCAAGCGCTAACCTATTTAGAGTGAAATAAAACTACCTTGAAGGGCTGGATAGGATCTTAGACGGGTTGATGGCAAAATTGGATGTATTGGATCTGATGAAACTCCCCCCGATGGAGGAGCAGCTTGCCAGCTTGTTGGCGTACTCAAGGGCTTGCTGGATGTTGTTCATGAGGGCTGGCTCCAATCTGAAAATGGTTATTTTTAAAAGCCCTTATTACTTGTAAATTTATTTTATAGGTTCAGGTACTATTTCGAAATCCTACTTTTGTACACTAATTCAATACCGAATGGCCCATTTACGTACCGTAAACTGGGGTGACTTTAGGAAAAAACGGGGCCAATTTGATAGATTTAGAACACTTATACAATCATCAATAAGTATTTCTAGTCTGATTCAGTTCAGTAGGTGGTTAGGAAATTTACCAAGCTATTTCACTGACCTCATGCTAACCAAATTAAAACTCACATACTGTATAAAAAGTGGATTATTAGTCGCCCCTCAATTTGAAAGTAACCCCGGTTGACTGTACTTGTGCTCGAGTGTGAGTTGCAAATTACAACTTGGTTTTATTTGAAGCGCCGGCAACATGTGAGAAATAGTACCCACAAAAAATACACGTAAAATTAGGCCAAGTCTCGAAACCCTTTCACCGTAAAAGTTGTCTCGACTTGTCGCGTGCCCCCTGTGCCTTTACCATGAGTTTGCGTGACCGTACTCGCTAGCGACTGCGTAAACGATTTAGTATGCCGATTCTTAGTTCTATTGCGTAACCGCCAGATACGCTATACTTTCGCCCATACAAATTTTTACGCAGTCACTAGCGGGTACGGTCATGCAAACTCATGGTAAAGGCACAGATAGCTCCACTTGATGAAGTATTGTAGGAGCAGGGATCGGATACCGGTATTTTCTCCATAGAAAAATACCGGTATTATTACGGTCACCGGTTCATTATTTCGTTTTTAATGGGACAATCTAATAATACGACGTTGTTACATAAATACCCGTGTGGTGTCGGGTTATAATTGCACCACCCCATATCATCCGGTGGGTGTCGTAAGAGGCGACTAACGGAGAATATCCAGGGAACGGGCAGCAGCGTTCCCTGAAGGTCACACCTATTATTACTGCGATCCCCAACCCGCCTGCCAAGCGTGGGCATTATGGCAAAACCCCCCAACTTGGGGGAGGCCTATATCCAGCAGTGGATGTCTTCCGGCTGAATGATGATGATGATGTTACCTAAATACATGATTCAGCCCTACGTAAAGAGCAAAAAATAATCCAAAATATTGGGCTAATTCAGGGTTTTTTAGAAATACCGGTATCGGTCCCTGGGTAGGAGGGGTCGGGTCGAGTAGCCTGGTGCTCACCTCATGATAGTCCTCTCAAGAATATCATTCTCCAGCGTCGTGACCTTTATCTGGTGCTTCAGTTCATTCACAGCCTTGATCAGTTCAGCGTCAGTCAGTTCCTCCGCGTCATTCATGTAGGTGAGGCCGCGCTGACTGCTTATAGATCTATAATACAGTTGCATCACGCATTATACAATTACTACATAGTATAAAACAAAGTCGCTTTCTATATCCCTATATTCCTATGTATGCTGTATGTAATAACAGCCAAGTGCCACCTTGACAATGAAGTCAACTGCAGAATAGGAGCCGCTGCGGCAGCCTTTGGTAAACTTCGTTCCAAGGTGTTCCGATCGCACGACATTAAGCTCCCTACCAAGGTAGCTGTATACATGGCAGTCGTCCTGCCAAATCTTCTCTATGCATCCGAGACGTGGTGCATTTATCGCAAGCATGTTAAATCATTAGATAGTTTCCACCTCAGATGCCTCCGTGACATTCTGGGGATCCACTGGTCTGATTACATCAGGAATACCGAAGTCCTCAGACGAACTAATGTTGCTGGTATAGAAGCATATCTAATGAGGCGACAACTGCGTTGGTGCGGACATGTCTCCCGCATGTATGATGCCAGGGTGCCTAAGCGCATCTTTTACTGCGAACTGCAAAGTGGCAAGAGGAAACAAGGTGGCCAATATCTGCGGTACAAAGATGTGCTGAAACGCCACATGAAGAGCACCAGGAGACCCATCCACCTGGGAGACATTAGCTGATGGCCGAACCGAGTGGAGGCAAACTGTGTTCACCCGGGTGAAAGAGTTTGAAACTAGGCGATGCGCAGACCTTGACGATAAGCGCGACGAGCTTAAGGCCAGACCACCTGCGGCCATAGCCTATAACTATGTCGGAGGGGTGCTGACTTGCAGCGAGTGTAACCGCACATTCGCTGCAAAGATTGGCTTTGTCAGTCACCAGAGAGCCCATCAGCGTCGCTCTCAGCAATAAAAAAACAAAAAACAGTCGCTGTGGCCGAATACGGCTAGGAGGAGATGATGATGCTATTTTAATTATCATTTTTTTTTTAATAATCTATCGTATTTTTCATAATGTGACATAATAATTTGATATTGTAATGTAATATTGATATTGCTTAAAATTTTTTGACATGTAAATTGGCTTTATGAATAAATGAGTATGAGTATGAGTATGAGTATGATGTATGCTTAAACTTTCAAACTACGCAACGGATTTTGATGCGGTTTTTTTTTAATAGATAGAGTGACTCAAGGGGAAGGTTTATATGTATAATACATGCATCAGAATTGCACCCGTGCGAAGCCGGGGTGGGTCGCTAGTACATAATCATAAACATTTATTCGTTGCAACCAATGATATTTTGGTGACGAGTAGGGCACAGTAAAATGTCATCTTGCTCGAATTTGGCGAAGAGATCAAACGGAAATCCGGACATACGAAAGCATTTTTGTCGAAGCTGAAGCAGGCATTCGTTTCACTCGGTCAAAAATATAGCTAACATGCACAT
Organism: Epiblema foenella; assembly: GCA_963556455.1. NCBI lineage: Eukaryota > Metazoa > Arthropoda > Insecta > Lepidoptera > Tortricidae > Epiblema > Epiblema foenella. Next base: position 8,320,363 of record OY747120.1, on the reverse strand, counting down.
ATAAGCCGTTAACTATTGACCACAGACCACTTTTGTTTTTTCAACTAAGTATAACGGCTGGTCCACGCCTCAGGGTACCCCAGAGCTGGCGCGTACCTCTCCCAACGGATTGCTCTTGCGGTTCAGAGGGGTAACGCCGCCAGCGTTTTGGGGTCCAAGCCGCAGGCACAACTTTTAGATGGAGTGTTTTTTTGTAATTGGTTTTATTTGTTGTAGTTGTAAGTATGTATCTTGTGTTTATTTAATAATATATTCGATGTATTAAGACCTATATATGTAAAAATATAAAGAGCTCGTATATTATACTAAGTATGACCCAAATCACACGCATCGCCGTGGACTTTACGCCCATCAAGCACCAATTTTCGCCACCACCCGCTCTAGGTAAGTATTAATCATGTAATAGTATACTATTCTTGATCTGAGAGCGTAAGTAGGAAAGGGGCGCTTCTGTGGGTGTTACCAGTGGCGGATTAGCCATATAGCAAGAGTAGCAAATGCTACGGGCCCCGCGCATTTGGGGCACCCACGCTTTCTAACCCTATTATAAAATATAGCGGCGGCTCTAGAAGGTCCTGGCCTGGGGACTTGGGGACGAAAAGAAGGCCATCAATGAACATTCGTATCAAATTTCATCAAAGTTACGAACGTATCCAAGTTTTGCATCCTCGACTGGATTGTAACCAGGTGACGGCTAAAATACTTACTAAGACACACGTTTCCCGAAAAAATATCTCAATACGCGAACCTCCCTACAGGACGCAGTCAGGTCCCACTCGTATTTGCCCAAATTAAATACAGAAAAGTTTGTTTGTAACAGTTTTGTTTCATTTTAATACCATAAACTTGTAAACCTAAAAACAAGCCAAGGGGCCCTTGATAGAATTTGCTACAGGCCCCGCGCTAGCTTAATCCGGCACTGTGTGTTACTATAATTATTACATGGAATTGACTATAATACTTACGTGGAATAACAAACGCTTGCCCTCGCCATTGTTAACACTAATTAATTATAGCAAATAAATTATTATAAATAAACACAATAGAAAACTGCACTGCAGACGACCACTTGTCAAATTTCTTTACGTCTATTATGACGTGAAGAAAATGGGCGAAACTTCGGTAAGTATCACTCTTTAAAAGGTTTTAAGTGACAATACGATTCGTTCTTTTATGAATCTTACGCTGGTTATCATAGAATTCATTATATTTTTAAAGGTTCCTAGCACTTATCACTTTTCGTGTTTAATGTTTTGTTGACTTTTCGTAGCAACCGTTTCTATAGCTTTGCAAACTTCAATTTGCGGCTGTTTTATGTTCTTGAATGCAGTTGTCTTGTTATTTTGAACCGTAGTTGGGTTTAGTTCGGTATGTTAACTGCCAGTTAACTGCAGAATTAAGTTTGTTTTCGTTTGTAGGATTTAGTCTGTTGTTATTTTCGGAAATGACAACAAGCTCGAAAGTCTCGAGGTTTTATTTAGTGGTAAAATGAGCTGTACTTATTGAATATTATATTAATAGATGAAGTAGAAACATAAATAACCCAATATATTTTTTTTCCTTTTTTTACTGACTACTTCTTTGTTGATTTCCATCGGTAATAATAGTTAAATAACAATAACTTAAATAACATTAAAAATAACTTTATGTCACACCTGGCCATAAAGTGGCAATTACCGCACGCTCCGTGCGCGGAAAATCCTACTTCCTGGCCAGGGGGTGACATAAAATTTTGTACTTGCCTCGGGCGGTAATTAAGGAAGCTTCAGATCACATAATTATCGCCCTTGCCTTCGGCTCGGGCGTCAAATACCTGCGATCTGATACATTCTTTGTTTTACCGCCCTTGGTAAGTAATGTACTATAAATCTAAAACAGGCCCTTAGGTCATTGTACGGACAATGCTGGCGGCATTTCCTCGCTGTATCGCAATGCTGATACGTTGTGCGAGGAAGTCGTCACCTCGTCGGTCACTAATTACGTCAATTAGACACTTCGCTTTCAGTAAATAACTTGTGTGCGCTGGGACCCCATGGACCAAGATTTTCGACTCCAAAAGGTACAATATTGTACTCCCTGCCGAGCTACAATGTATTCGAAACTGTGATCTTTCCTACAAACTTTACATCAACCGTGCGGTTTCGAAGTCTCATAAAAGTCGCGGATTTCACAATCAAACTATCAGTAAATTAAAATACCGTTTCATTTTTTTATTTATTTATTTATACATATAAGCTTACAGTATTACAAACCAAGACGCTCACATGTTACATACACAAAACAGTTACATGAATGACAGTAAAATAAAAATGCTAGCACAAATATTACGGAATTAACAAAAAAAATACACAACAATTAAATATTCATCTCTTCTGTTCGAAAAATTCGATTCTCATTATTAAAGTTTAATTATCAAGGAAAGGCATATTTTCTGTAAGCCATTTTATTTCGCAGTATCACAGAGTACATTGGTAGAACGCAATCTTCATAAGACATAGGTACTAAAACAGATGTAATGGCAGCCCTGACTCATCTTAGTTTGGTAATCTTGGTGAACATGAATACAAAATAATATTAGCTCAACATTCATAGGTTGAAAGTCGCATTTCTGACACTAGGGTGGAAAGTATTTTTTTTAAAGTTCAATAGGCTGGGATTGCGCGGCGGCAGCACGCACAGGCCGCGGGGCTCGGCGGTGCCAGCTGCTGGTTGCTGCAGCACGTGTTTTTAATGCTGAATCCTTAGAATATCATTTATTTTTCATATTTTTAATATTTATTTCTCATATAACGGAGGCAAATAGTCTTTCGAACTTTAAAAGTAAGTTGAAATTGTGGCTTGTTGAGCAATCTTTTTACTGTTTAAACGATTTTTTTCAATATAAAATAATATAATGTAGAATAAAATACCGATAAATATACCGATAGAAATAATATAATGTAGAAAAAAAAAAAAAAAAAAATGTTTAACATCTTGACATGTAATTTGTCCCCTACATATAGTGACTTGTAATGTATAATTACCAATAAAATATGAGTATGAGTATTTTCCTCGTAGTCGAAATGAAAAGTAGTGTTTAACTGGGATGAAAGCACCCATTTCACCCTTCAACTATTGGCGCTCTCACTTCGTCCGAGCACCTAAATATCTCTCGTGAAATGGGTCACTTTCAACTCTTGATTAACATCTACTATATTTAAAGCCGTCTACCCAGAGATCTCCGGGCATAACAAAAGAATGCTATTGTGTTTTCGCTGGGAGAGGACGGGTTACCCTGGCAACCATTTGGGTAGATCAACTATTCTTTGTTGCTCGTTACCATGGTTACGTCTCCTGAGTCACTCTTTAAAACTGTGATTTTATAGGGTTTAAATCCATCAAACATGAGTTTTGGCGATGGGCTTAAATCCATTTGGACATGGATCATCTCTTGAGCACGCTTGAAGTCCATATTATAAACATTTTTCTAAGAAACTCGAATAATGATGTCTCCTCGCTGACGGGACAAAATAACAACAAGAAAAAGTTGTTTAGCGCATTTAAGTAATTTACTATATTCTTGGTACTTGATTATTTTAAAATCAAGTTTTGATTGAATGTAATTTATACAAATGCCTTAAGGGAGGGCTGCTTCATACGAAGGAACGGTTAATGAATTTGGGACTGGGTGGCGATTGCACCTATAGCTCAGTTGGCTAGAGTGACTGGCCGCGAGTGCCGGGAGGTCGTAAGTTCGAATCCTGCTCGGTGCCTAAATTTTTTAATTTTTCCTAAATTTCGTAAATTTTGATTAAATGTGTATGTTTTGTTCACAGACATGAACGCAAGAAGATGTATTGGGAGCAACTGGAGCTCCGCTGTCGTTCGTTGTACCGCCCACCCACCGGGCAACAGGCGCCACCCAGAGCCGTTCAGGTACACTCAGACATATCCAGCTTAAGAGTGGGTTGCACCAAACCGTCTGTAAATCGTAAGCGATTTTTTTATATATAATAAATAAATAATAAATATTAGAGGACAATCTTACACAAATCGAACTAGCCCCACAGTAAGCTCAAGAAGGCTTGTGTTATGGGTACTAGACGACGATATATTTAATAGATATAAATACTTAAATACATAGAAAACATCCAAGACTCAGAAACAAATATTCATGCTCATCACACAAATATTTGCCCTGACCGGGATTCGAACCCAGGACCGTCAGCTTCAAAGGCAGGTGCACTACCCACCAGTGGCGGCGCGTCAAAATTTTTTTCAGGGAAGCCGGAAATAATTTGCCTTTCTTATTCTTCATGAGCCGTATATGGTGGCTGAAAATTAGGCAAGCCGGTGGGAATCGAGTTGTATGGGCTCTTCGCCACTGCTACCCACTAGGCTAAACCGGTCGTCTGCACTACCCACTAGGCTAAACCGGTCGTCAAAATCTGTTAGATCTCTTCTGTTAGATCTGTTAGATTTGTTAGATCATTTTCCCGAACTCATTATTACTTCGAAGTAAATTTTCCGTTCGCATTTTTCTCCGAAAGTTTTTTTTACAGTATTATAGTTTTCTGATTCTTTATTTTAACGCTTTCTTTTTTTTCTATGAGCATATTTTCTTATCGTCTTTTTTCAATGCAGCATATTTACACTTTCGGGATTATATTAAAACGATTTTTTTCAAATGGTGCATATTTAGACAATTTAAATGATTTATAACAAAAATACGAGCTTTATTTTAAGTAGGTATTTGTTACTTAGTGATTTTTGCTTCTAACCCGAGGATATACGCGGTAGCCCCCATTCCTTCATCATCAAAACCTATCCAATTTTTTTTTACAGCCAACTTGCAGTTGTTGCGCTCAATGCCATTCCGCACAACCAGCCTGGGACATCAGTCTTCAGCACAGGTTTTGGGCACCAGGTAAGTTCTACATAAGATATATGAAAGAGTGTGCTCAGGAGCTCCATGAGCTCATACCGCCTTCCCCCTGCTTCCATGTTATAAATTACTTATTCGTTACTTGGTCGAAATCCCTCTTATTCGAACCAAGCGCTTTGCATCATCTTTTATAATACGCACTTCTAAGGTTTGAAATTCTCTGCCGGCGTTTGTTTCCGAGCTCATATAACCTAGACCTTTTTAAGGCACGAGTGAATAGGCACCTTCTGGGTGAGCTCGCTTCATCGTCGGCCTCATCTTTGCCCCCTGGCTAGATGCTGGCCAAGAGCGATCCCATTTTTAATAAAAAAAAATATATAGATAGCATTACCTAAACCTGTAATGGGAACCGGGTAGTGTGTTCAGGCGCGGATACAGGGGGGGGGGGGGGGGCAACAGGGGCAATTGCCCCCCCCCCTGAAGCCTGTGTCAGGGGAGGGCAATTGCCTATGTCCTGACATAGGAAATATGTTCTGACAACAGTTATCAAAAGTCAGTTTTATTTTCGGAAAGTTCGAAAGCCCCCTGAACAAAATCCTGGATCCGCGCCTGAGTGTGTTGTAGGCGATGTGCTAGCAACGTATCACTGCAATATCACATTTTCTCCATCTTCAAACCTACAATTGTTATAAGTGGCACTAGAATTACCTCTTATTTTAAATCTTCATACTCTGTGTTAGTTTTATTTATTGAGGCGTGCAATAAGGAGTACGTAAATATGCTAAACGTAAGGGACGTCCATCTTTTGCTTGGACCTACAATGGGTGCTACATTGATTACGTGTGTTCCAGGTCGTATTGGGAATCTGTACTCTCCCAACCCGGGTACAGTGAGGAAGACGTCTGCTTGGAGCTGGTTCCCGTGGCCCAGGAGCAACAGTCAGAAGTAAGTTAAAATTCTATTGTACCATTCGTAAAGATTCCGGACAAAATAAAAGATTTCTTCAACGTCTTTGTAGCTTTATAGGCCAGGCCAAATAGGGTTTAAACAGAAATCATGCGAGGTTCCGAAGGGCGAGGGGTCTCCTACAACTTCATCAACGTACGTTCGGGCACACTTGGCTTCGTTCCGCAAAAGGAATTGGAACAGCAAAAGATTTCAGGATATCCGTCAGAATGAATTGGAGCATCCCACTCATCGCCTTAGGAAGACTGGCAACTGTATTCATGTAATTGGCACAAAGATATACAACAAGGTCCCACCCAATATTCAAAATATGAATACCATTTCTGGTTGTAATTCGCATTTCAAGTCTTTGTTAATTCAAAAGGCTTACTACTCATTAGACGAGTTTTTAACTGATACCAATGATAGATGACATTCTATAAAATCTGACATTGCATATACTTACTTATATTATCTAATTGAAAATGCAATTATTATTATTATATTTTTTATCTTTTTATTGTGTTATAATTTTATTGTAAATCACGAATTTTGCTTTATGTGAAATGTATGACAACGTATGCTTATTACTGAATAAAGATATGATATGATTTGATATGATCACCAAGGGGGAGGGGGGGGCGGTCTAATAGTGGGCCAAAAAAACCTCGCGTCATTTCTGGATAAGTCCATAAAGCAATCGGAGTGCCCGATTGGAGAGTAGCCGGGGGAAAATCCAGGGGGCCCATTTTTGAATGTTGAACGCTCGACTTTTCACTCAAGGCAAATCTGTATTGTATCTTACAATGGAATATACGATCTTATTGTATCTTTAGCTAAAATGCCGTTGAAATTCGATTGTCTTTATCTGTTACTATTGACATTTATGTTTGTGGGAAATGGACAAAACACCCTTTACTTAGCAGAGGTTTATTAATTGAATGAATAAGAGGGAAGATTTTTAAATTCAATTTCAAAAAATTTCTCCACAGCTCACGGTGCCGCATGGGGGTGCCTCAATCTGGTGACAGCGCGTACGGTTTCTGCGAAACGGACACCCCAACAAACCCCCAAGGCTTCGAGGAACGGTTCCCGGCCAATTTCCAGACTTTCCAGCGGAACCAGGCGGGATTCCAGAGCTCTGGGCAGTTCCAGAACTATCCAGCTCAGGTGCCGCAGGGATATCAAGGACAATACCAGGTTAGTGCAGATCAGCTTTTAAATTCGGAAATTTCTAGACTTTCCAGGCGGGATTCCAACGCTCTGGGCAGTTCCAGAATTATCCAGCTCAGATACCTCAGGGTTATTAAGGACAATTAACATGTCAGTGCAAATGAGACAGATCTTCCAGAACTCTGGAATTTCCAGTCTTTCCAGCAGAAACAGGCGAGATTCCAGAGCTCTGGGTAATTTCAAAGTGGAAATTAGACCGATCTTCTAGAACTCGGGAATTTCCAGACTTTCCAGATTAACCAGTCGGGATTCCCGAGCTCTGCTGTAGACTGCTCTACAGCAGAGCTCGGGAGCTCGTATTTTATACGAAATTAGCTGTTAAATGTTTATATCGCCATGTTTATATGTGCTTGTTTGGGAGGTCAAGATCCAAATTGGTTCACTGCGCCGATAAAGTATACAAGTAGTAATGGACATTATTGACAGAATGCTACTAAAAGAAGCCGTGTTATGTCCAGGTGGAAGGTTTCGGTGAGGCGAGTGGCAGTTTCGACGCTCAAACCGGACAATGGGGTCCCCCGCCGCCATACAGCCCACAAGGACGAAGTGGCAGTCGGTAAGTCATTCAATAAATCATCATAATTTGACTTTGATTTCACATCATATTCAATCAATTGGACATATTAGTTTGATTTGACGACCGGTTTAGCCTAGTGGGTAGCGCACCTGCCTATGAAGCTGACGGTCCTGGGTTCGAATCCCGGTCAGGGCAAATATTTGTGTGATGAGCATGAATATTTGTTTCTGAGTCTTGGATGTTTTCTATGTATTTAAGTATTTATATCTATTAAATATATCGTCGTCTAGTACCCATACCACAAGCCTTCTTGAGCTTACTCCATCCATACAAAAATACCGGTATAATTACGTTCTTTTTCGTTCACTGGTTCATTATTTCATTGTTAATGGGACAATCTACTAATACTATTACGAAGTTGTTACCAAAATACATGACCAGACCAGACGCTTCGCGATTTCAGTAAATAGCTTGTGCGCGCTGGGACCCCATGGACCAAGAGTTTCGACACGGATTTTAAATTAGTGCATGATCATTATTAATTTAGGTAGGTATCATCGCCAATACAATTAACGGACCATTCTTGCACTTTATGCTCATTGTAATAAGGCTCACGAATGGTCAGATAACTGTGGTGGCGTTTGCACAATATATTCTGTGACGTAATACTTTGACGTACATTGCGAAATTTAGGTTAACAAATTATGTTGTTACTACAAAATATTTAATATTATATACGTGCAAACGCATATTATTTTTTGTTGACGCTTTATTTACGAAACGTATGTACATTGTGACCTTGCTGACTATAGTGATCTTTAATACAAATACAAAATATTTTATTTGTTAAACATAGGTATGTACATCGGTGTTTCAGTTTACGGATTGTATCACTATGTCTTGCCTGTTAAGGCATACAAATAGCCACAAAATACCATGCAGCATGCATATTTACACACTAAATATAAAATCGTTAATTATGCTATTATACGCTTATGTTATGTTAGGATCGTTTAAATATTCTTGTATGGAAGAGTATGCTTTGGTAGCTAGAAATTTAAACAACGATTTCTTAAATAAATGAGGGTCATGGAGTTTCAAGATGGCAGTCTAATTTTAAAATTGAAATGAGACAGGACACCAGTAAGCATTTTTTCCAAGCCACCCCAAGCTGAAACAGGGACGCGAAGCTCAGTCAACAAATTAGTATTTTAATTTTTTTAAACGTGACTGTGGTTTTATAGGCCGGCGGGGTAATTACGTAACTTTTGTACTACCGTTAGATAGATTTATAATTAGGAGTGTGCATCTAATGTCAAAAAAGAAAAACATATACAATGAGAATTTAAAATTATCAAATTGTCAAAATATCTAATACTAGTGATCCGCCCCGGCTTCGCACGGGTGCACTATTTAATGGATGTTATTATACATATAAATCTTCCTCTTCAATCACTCTATCTATTAAAAAAAACCGCATCAAAATCCGTTGCGTAGTTTACAGACAGAGAAAGCGACTTTGTTTTATACTATGTAGTGATAACACAAAATGTCATGTATGTGATTATAAATAGATAAGTAGTTTATTATAGGTACAATATTATATTTAGTTGGTGCAAAGTGACACTTTTTTTTTAAATTCAGCATTGAGGCAGCAAATTTTTTATTTTATTTGGGTCTACAAACTAGATGTTACAAGTTTTGAACACTCATGGTCTATTACATTACAGTGGCTAGTTACACTCTTGTATATCCTAAAAAAGTAGACACATCATGCATACAATATACATAGAAGAACATATAATAACCTAGGTATTTAAAACAAATTAGGTAATAAGTATGTATTGTATTTCTTTCAGCCACCATCTTCACCACCAAGACCCAGCCACCGCCACTCTCCTCCACCACCACCATATAGATGTCCACAGGAATTCAGCGCACGAGCACAACATGCAACACACGTGCCGGAACTCTTACATGCTGCAAACAAACCCGGATATCCGCAACCCGGACAACCGGGTGAATCCGGATATACGCCCGAACGACCCGAGGATGCAAGAGCTAGCAAGAATTAACCCGGATATAGCAAGGATCAACCCGGATATAGCGAGGATAAATCCGGACATGATTCGCGCCAATCCGGAACTGATGCGCACTAACCCAGAACTAATGCGTAGCTCGGAGATCGCTAGAATTAACCCGGATATGCCACGCCTGAATCCGGATATAGCTCGAATAAATCCGGATATGGTTTTAAATCCGGATATTAGAGCAGAGTTGGCGCATTTAGCGCAGATATATCCCCCGGAAGAATTGGCCCGGTTACAGGAAATGCATTTGCCGGATAACCGGTTTAATACATTGAGGGGACATCTTGTGCCGTATCCTTGTCAACGGTCGTTAGGTAAGTTATTTCTCTTATGGTCACGTTTATCGCGTGATAGCCGACAAGATAAAGCATATGTCTTTCTGATATTTTTAGACTGACGCTCAGAGACCTTATACATCTCTGAGGATATTTATTTATTAGATTTTATTATTTTCATGTTGACGCTTAGAGATATATCTCAAAATATTCTATTATGATTAGTGTACCTACCTTATTACCCTTTTATCTTGACTTGATCTTAGAGACCTTATACATCTCTAAAAAAATTCGTTTGTTATTAGTTTCTTAGTCTTATTTTTGACATGTACAAGTATTACTATATTTAATTAATGATACTAGATTATTGTATTATTTTTATTTGATATAGATAGATTTTGACTTGTAAAAGTGCTCTTGAGGCCTATTTGCAGAATAAATGTTTTGATTTTGATACCACATCATAAAAAGTGACAGATATATGCTTTAAATTAATTTTGTATTAAGCAGTACCGCTGCTAACGTAAGCTACAAATTACGCCTCCCTTAAGGCGTTTGTATAAGTGAAGGAATGATTGAGGAATTTCGGGCCGAGTGGCGGTTGCCCCTATAGCTCAGTTGGCTAGAGCGACTGGCCGCGAGTGCCGGGAGGTCGCAGGTTCAAATCTTGCTCGGTGCCCAAAGTTTTCAATTTTTTCCTTTATTTCTTTTATATGCTTTAAATCTTGTCGTTTATCGCTCGATAACTGTGTCCATAATATGGGCGCTGATTTAAGCGAATTAGCGGGACGGGATGGGTACTTAACCTGTTTAGTATTTTTTTGAGCTTACCTACTGATATCGTAGAGATTTCTTCACTGTGACGAGATACTTCGACAACCACTTTAGCATAGTCGGTAGCGACCCTGCCTATGGAACTGGAGGTCCCGGGTTCGAGTACCGGTTAGGGCATATATTTGTGTGATATTTGTTCCTCAATCTGGGATGTTTTCTATCTATATAACCATATATTTATCTATGTAAGTACAGTAGGCGCTCGATAATCCGGCGCTCGCCAATCCGGCACGCTCGGTAGTCCGGCACTTTGGAACTCAGGTAGCCCGCTCTATAATCCGGCATTTTACACAGCTGAACGCCGGACTACTGAGCGGTTGGGTTGAATTGTTCGAGTAGTTTCTCTCGCTCGGCAGTCCGGGCCTAACCTTAAAAGTGAAGCCACGTGTTTGTTTATATAATAAAATAGTCTTTTACTGTGGATCTATTTTACTTCCTATACAAATTCGATAATCCGGCAGTTCCGACAATCCGGCATAAAGGAAAAAAATCGGGTGCCGGATTATCGAGCGCCTACTGTATGTATATCGTCGCCTAGTACCCATAGTACAAGCTTTGCTTAGTTTGGGACTAGGTCGATATTAGGTGTAAGATTGACCACAAATATTTATTTAAACGCCTGTGTGTCTGTATTTAGCATCGTACCTCCCTAACGTATGAACCGATTTGAGTGCGATTTCTTAAATATTCCCAATGGGCTACAGAATGGGACTCTTCAATAAAGGCGTGAAAAGGTTTCTTACGGGTCGGTAACGCACGAGGAACGCCTCTGGTGTTGCAAGCGTCTATAGGCGACGGTAACCACTTACCATCAGGTGGCCTGTCAGCTTGTTTGCCACCGACGTGGTATAAAAAAATTCAAATTCAAATTCAAAATTGTTTATTTGTAAACATAGGTTGAAAAGGTCTTACAATAATTTTAGGTAGGTATCCCTATGTTTTGCCTTTCGGCTTACAAACATTGTAGTCCAGATCTTGCATGCATGTCTATACTAAAACTAATTTACTAACTTAAATAACAAATCAAATTTAAAAAATCGAACTTTTGATGGCTGAAATGGTTCTTAGCTATGTTTCGGGTCGGTTTTTTTTAAAATTAAGTTTTGTCTACAGGTATGAGTGCCGGTAACTTGCACAGAGACTGCCGCATGGAAGAGAATGTTGCTATCGAGTGTTTGCACCAGAAAAGCGCCAGCAAAGGTATGAATTTACTTTTTTATCTTTTTAGACTGACGCTCAGAGACCTTATACATCTCTGAGGATATTTATTTATTAGATTTTATTATTTTCATGTTGACGTGTTATAGATATAGCTCAAAATATTTTATTATGATTAGTGTACCTATTTTATTACCTTTTATCTTCACGCTTAGAGACCTTATACATCTCTAACAAATCTCGATTGTTATTAGTTTCTTAGTCTTATTTTTGACATGTAACACTACATTTAATTAATGATACTTTGATTATTGTATTATTTTTATTTGATGTACCTAGATAGATTTTGACTTGTAAAAGTGCCCTTGAGGCCTTTTTGCAGAATAAATGTTTTGATCATGATTTTTTTTGATCTCTCCTGTTCGGAAAGTTCTATTTTCATGAGTAGATAGCCGGGTTGAAAGTCGCTTTTCCGACCCTAGGGTGGAAAGCATTTTTTTTTTAAAGTTCTATATGTCAGGGTCGCAATGGCGCCGACTGCTGGTTGCTGCGGCGCGTGTTTTTATTATTCAATCCTTAGAATATCATTTATTATTTTCTTCATAGTCTAAATGAAAAGTAGAATGTTTAACTGGGTGAAAGCACCCATTTCACCCTTGAGCTATTGGCGTTCGAACGAAGTGAGAAATGCGGGTGAAATGGGTCACTTTCAACCCCACATATACTATTTCATCTCTTCTGTTCTTAAAGTTCGATTGTCGTGAGTTGTTGAAAGTCACTTTTCCGACCTGGGGTGAAAAGTATTTATTTAAAATTTAGAATGAAGGAAAAATTGAAAAATTTAGGCACCGAGCAGGATTCGAACCTGCGACCTCCCGGCACTCGGCTAGTCGCTCTAGCCAACTGAGCTATAGGTGCAATCGCTACCCAATTCCAAAATCCATCACCCGTTCGTTCATCAAAAATAGTATTTTTTTTATTCTGAAGTCTTCTTTTCTATTTTCTTGTCCTTTATTATATTAATTACATGTTTTAATTTAGTTTCAGACCAAAGCAGTGACTCTTGCCCTAATCCGAAGCAGGGGAAGGAGAACTTGGGATTCCAGAATGACAAGCATTCCCCCATACGGTAAGCTGAATATCGATATTGATATTATTTATTTCAAATTATTACATTACATTATAAATTACATTAATGTCAACTCATAAGAATAAAAAAAAAAAAAAAAATATTAGAGGACAATCTTACACAAATCGAACTAGCCCCACAGTAAGCTCAAGAAGGCTTGTGTTATGGGTACTAGACGACGATATATTTAATAGATATAAATACTTATACATAGAAAACATCCAAGACTCAGAAACAAATATTCATGCTCATCACACAAATATTGCCCTGACCGGGATTCGAACCCAGGACCGTCAGCTTCACAGGTAGGTGCACTACCCACTAGGCTAAGCCGGTCGTCAAATAATTATGATCGTCAAAGTTGTAACAATTGAGATTATGAATAAATTATACACAACAAACAAAAATGCGGAGCTTCACAATTTCATGAATTCATCCATGCAGTATATTGTGTTCTCAAGCAGTATTTGCTTTAATTGGGATTGGAATTCCGATACACTGGCTATGTCTTTCACTCGCTGCGGTAATTTTTCAAAAAAAGACATTTAAAATAGTGTCAAGTGCAATTTTAAACTATATCTAGTACATATTGTCTAAATGAGAATTCTCTCAAAATGAATTCGCTTGCTCTTTTCCCGTTTATTCGGGGTCGGCGCAGTCTTTTTCTTCCATACATCTCTGTCATTCGTCATCTCTTCAATCACATCCTTATTATTCATATCATCTCTCACACAATCCACCTTTTTCTTTGGCCTACCTCGTTAATATACAATACAATATAAATATTCAAATTCAAATTCAATTATATTGTTCACCAGAAAATACATTGGAAACAAGATTAAACTAAACATGTTGATGGTAGACAACAGGCGGTCTTATCGCTAAAAATCTCTTCCAGACAACCTTTGGGTGGTGGAGATATAAGAGAAAAAATTTACATGAGTAGGTAAAACAGAGATATTAAGTAGTATAAACAATCGAATCATAAGTAAATACATACCCGCGTCCTCGTCGTCTACCGATCCCTGGGATCCAAGGGATCACAACATAAGAATGCTATTGGTTATTTTTTTGCCGGGAGACGACGGCTTAGGGGCATTCGGGCATCACAAATTGTCCCCGAGACCTGTCGCCATTTCATCCGCCCAGCGCTAATTCGGTTTGTCACGTCACTAAGCTGAGGGAGAATATCTCCCTCTCTGTCGCACTTGCTATTTCGTGCGACAGAGAGGGAGATATTCGAACTTCGTTCGTTTTCGGTTCGCAGTAGCCCCTTTGAACTACGTATATTCTACTAAATAAAGTCTATTTACACTAACCTCACGAATACAAATTGATTTCAAACCATGATGATAAATTAAATAGAATCTGACCACGCTAACTCTGCATTGAAATAATTTGGCAACACTACCTCAAACTTCACATTTTCATACAAATATGACGTATAATGCACAGTGTTGCCAAATTATTCCTTGCAGAGTTAAGCGGCAATTACACTTCGTCGTTCACTTAATGCGGTCGCCGAATTCATTTTAAACTACTTAGGCCAACAAACGTCGTCTTTACATTAGTCTGTCCGCCTACCTATAAGCGTTGGCAGCTGTCGATAGCCGAATGCGACCGACTAACGTGTGCTTTACACTTCGTCGTTCGCTGCATGCAGCATGCGGCTAACGGCGAAGTGTAATTGCTGCTTTAGCGTGGTCGGACTCTAGGTAGTCTTTTATAATGATTCACTGTGATGTGGCAGTGGGCTGGATAGCTTAGTTAGTATTTGATTGATGTTATAAGCCTATTAAATAAATAAATAAATATTAGAGGACAATCTTACATAAATCGAACTAGCCCCACAGTAAGCTCAAGAAGGCTTGTGTTGTGGATACTAGATGACGATATATTTAATAGATATAAATACTTAAATACATAGAAAATATCCAAGACTCAGAAACAAATATTCATGCTCAACACACAAATATTTGCCCTGACCGGGATTCGAACCCAGGACCGTCAGCTTCACAAGCAGGTACACTACCCACTAGGCTAAACCGGTCGTCAAATTTTCATTGAAACCACACTTCAATAATTTCATTTGACAGGTCTTCCATGCAAGACTGTCACCGCGGGAACCAGAATGCTGAGTCCGAGGTGTATTTCGCCGACGTGTCTAGTTGCTGCAACGTTTCTGTCAAGGTGAGAACACAAACTTATTCTAGGATTTAAATATAATTTCCCAGACTATCTTTAAATACATACAATAAAATAAAAAAATATAACAATACCTAACTTAAAGTAGAACTAATAAATAATAAAAACCAATAAAAATCTAAAAAAGGTCCCTGCGGCATGGTTCCTAGAATGCTGGCAGCATTTCCTCGCTGTATGGCGATAGCAAGGCGTTGTGCGAGGAAACTGCCAGCTCTCTTGTCCCCTGTGACGTCGACCAGTCTCTTCGCCAGTTGTTGGAAGAGCTCTGTTGCCCCAGGGCCCCACGGACCGAGGGTCTCGACGCCGAAGGCAACGAAGTTGTATCCGGCGTCAAGACCCCTGTATTTGCGTAATTTGATGGCTTCGGCCGCCTCGGCTGCTGCGATAAACGAGGGTTGAAATTAGAGAATAAATTCTAGTACTCGTGGCCCATCGGCGCCCGCGTACCGCTTACGCAAGCAACGTTTAAGCAACGACGGCCTAGGTCAGTTAATGGATGGGTAACCTTTGAGTGGTTATTAACTGAGCGCTCCCGTGCTTTGGAAAGCACGTTAAGTCGTTGATCTCGGCTGCTGTCTATGATAGCAGTCGTTTAGCGGGGGAATTTAATCCTTCTATACAGAAATTATACTTTAAAAAATCATATTTAAATGGCAGCATCAATGTTCGCCAATATGGAATTCTGTTGTGTACAAAGTTCAAATTAGTTTGACTCCGGTAAGACGCGAATGATATGAATCCTACATTATATTCTTGTTTATTTCTACCCCGCTGTGAAGTAAGTAATAGTTAAAAATACGTAACCATTTGCAATATCTTATTCCTTTCCAGGCTGATTGCTGCATGAACCCCAACGTATCAGCCCTCGTTGGAACCATTGAAAACCACCCTGAGTCCACCTCAGAGTCCGACACAGGCTCCTTTACCCTAACGCGCCAGCAGCGCCCTCAACCTCAGGTCGGCTCTAAACGTCGCCCCAGACAGGAAAAACATGGCAAAGACAAGATAAGAGACATAAATAATTCCATAAGACTAACAGAGCAACAGATAGAACAACTCAATAACTCCATGAGAATGGACAGAATGAACGATTCTAGAATAAGCGAGCGAATGAGCGATTCTAGAATCAGCGGTATCAACGATTCTAGGATAAGCGAAAGGAGCGTGAACGATTCTAGGATAAGCGTTATGATGGATAGGGATTCTAGGATCAGCGATAGAATGAACGAGACGCGTTTGAGCGAGCGCTTGAACGATTCTAGGATAAGCGATAGACTCAATGAGACTAGAATGAGTGAGCGTCTAAATGATTCTAGGGTAAGCGATAGGAACGAAAGAATCAACGAGCGAATGAACGATAGACTGAATGACACTAGAATGAGCGGTCGAAATGATTCTAGAGATCGCTTGAACGATTCTAGAATCGATCGTGACAGAGATGAAGGCAGTCCTAAAATGAGAATCAATCAACTTAGAATGCCTAGATTCAGTCCAAAACTAAGCCATCCTAGGCAATTAAGTTCAGACTCAAACAAGGCTGAATTCTTCGTGCCTCCACCGCCAAATCAGCCTTTATCTCCTACAGCGGAAAAGCCATTATTGAATGAAGAAAATCAAGTGTATTCCAACGAAAATGAGACAGCGAATTGCTTAGGCCCAGACTCTCAATATGAGAGTGTTAGAGATGAGAAGGAGGAATTGAAAGCTCATCACCATAGACATTGCTATAGTGATACTAATACTATGGATTCAGGATGGCAGAGTGGGTCTGAGAAACAGGTCACCGACTAAGGTACCTTAATTGGCTTATACCTCTGTACCGTGTTGCTTTAATGTCATATTTCAACTGTTATATTGAATTTTCAAAGGGTAAAAGCGATGAAGTCCCAAAGTAGTCACCTACACTTACTGGATTTTAGTTGCTGATTGTAGATCAGTATTTGACAGATTATTCGTGTCGCTTAACTTCAAAATCAGATAAATTCATTCTAACCACAATACAATACAAATACTCTTTATTGCACACCTCAATAAAAATACAAAGCAGGTCAGAAACATAGTAGACAACACCACTAGGGACATTATTGAAAAAAAAAGTGATAATAACGTTAATTCGGTGATTTGTAAACCATTATTTTGCACCTTACATCCTTAACTAGGTTTATACGTTTTGCTTTTTTGGAAACAATTACCAAAAAAGCAAAACGTATAAACCTAGTTAAGAATGTAAGGAATCGATCAAGGTTAATATTGTCACATTTAATAAGGTTTAAGGGGTGAAAAACGTTGGCATTGGAAACACTAATTCTGCGAGAAATTAGGCCCCAAACGGCCGACGGCGACGGCTCTCTATCGCACGATGCGGGCGCAAGACCACGATGAGTGAAACAGAAAGAATATTTTCTAAATGCCCGTTCTCTCCCGACACGACAGGTTCACAAGTCACAACGGTCTTAACAAACCTCTGTTGTTTAAAATGTCTTTTGTCACCGTGAGGCACATTTGTGATACAGATAAAAACAAACGAATTTTAGCGGCTATTTAACTAAACTAGGTTTGATGGAATTTTGCGAATAAGTTACCAAGTGTTGTAAATGAATTCTTATGCCTATGCGTATAGAATCTAAATTGAAATGAGCTTTTTGAATTCATTACGTAATTTTCATAACTGCCCACTGAATTGAGTAGGTTAGTTCCTAGGTAATATTGACCAATCTAGGTATACTAGGTCGTAGATTGCCAAGATAAGTTAGTGTTCAAGTAGTGTCGTAATTAATTTCTATATAGGGTGAACAAATTCGTCACTGATA
Organism: Epiblema foenella; assembly: GCA_963556455.1. Lineage (NCBI taxonomy): Eukaryota > Metazoa > Arthropoda > Insecta > Lepidoptera > Tortricidae > Epiblema > Epiblema foenella. The sequence goes on along the minus strand of OY747120.1, from coordinate 8,302,303 downwards.
TACGTACATGACTGACAACTGGCGCGAATGGGTTTAAGTGGGACATTGTAATCTCGAGCATGTATATTCAAAAGATTCATGAAATTATAAGTTCTATACTTCTAGCAATCACAAGTTTTGTAGAAGAAGAAAATGTGATGCATTTAAGCCGGTTACTCACTAGCGAGCTGTAAATTTAACCGAGCGGTTACTAGTGTATGCGTGGTTTCTGAACCGTGTAACTCAGTGTCTTTCACCGAGGCGATGAAAGACACTGAGTTACGTACGCGATTGAACTCGTTACAGTATCCGTTTGGTTACGGTTACAGATCGCTATTGAGTACTCGGCTTTACATGTTCCGTCAGAATGAGGGCTTTCGCGTATGAATTCGCCGCTAGAGGCGCTAGTGTAGCGTGGGGTCTCCGAAACGTCAAATGTCACTCTTTGTGGTGGCGCTGCGCGGGTTAATATCTAATTGGGACAATATGGTGAGTATTTTGCAATACCTGAGCTTGATTATGGCAAATATGAGTTACGGGTCAATGACTGTCAGTGCTTTGAGACAGTTTTGTCTTTCGGAAACTTATTTCCTCCTTTTTTTCCGAACAAAACGGGACTGCGCTAAAATGCGGTATGTTTGATATTTTTACGGTACGGTTTTAAGTTATTAAATATGATTTAAATGTAAACTTCGTTCTCATGCCCATAATAACCAATAAAAAAAATTGACAGCTGGACCTTACTCGACAGTGGCGCCAACTGGTGAGCACAAAAACGATAGCCCTCATTCATTAAAATCGTGAAAAAGATTATCTCGAATTTGCATACTATAATGTTAATTAAAGAGATAAGTGTTGAATTATGATAAAACTTACTTGTGATTGTAATTCATAATTAAGGAACCTACTAGATTTTTTTAAATTAATCTAATGTTATTATAGAAATATAGTTATTTTTTGTTGTAAACTGTTGAATTCGTGGTATAATGTCCTTGCCAAATAGTAAATAGTATAAAATTTAGTGTAAAAATACTTCTGTATCATTAAAATGTATTTTCACTATAGTTTTGCATATATATTGCAGTATTTTAGGTAAATTGTATCTATTTTCAATTAAAAGATCGGTTGTAAGACGTTTTATTTTTTGTCTTAACCCTTTAACCACCACAGACGGCATATCACGTCATCGGAAAATCGTGCCATGGCATGCCAACTACGTCTACAGCCGACCGGCTGGACAAAGCAATAGCGATCTATGCGTTATTGCGTAAGGTTTAATTTTGCGTTGAACAATGCAATGGTATGGCGTCTGCGATACGTCATTTGTGACTGAGTGGCGCTCAAAAGTATGGATTATATTTTGTTGTACAGTCGCCATCGAATATATCTGTACTCTTCAGGGTGTTCAAAAATATCTGAATATGCGTTTTAACACTTTCACAATAGAGTCGTGTTCAGATATTTGTAAGCGCCTTGTTCGCTCCGATATATCTGATGGCGACTGTACTATGACTAAAAAATAGCATTATTTTAAATCCTAAATTGAATACTCAATTCTTCCAATCATTAGCAATATGTAAATAAATAATTTCTTAAGTAAATGTTTAGCACCTAAATGTATTTTTGTCCTGAAAATTTACCGTAAATGTATTTTCCTATTATTAAGTGTCCAATGTAATGCGAAAGGAATTGTTTGTTGATAAGTTGTTTAAAATGTAATTATTATTTTTAATTTAATTTTAATTGTGATCTTTATACATGAGTTTAAATTACGATGTAATTGTGAGGACGTTTAATTGAATACTCATCAATTTAAAAAAAATGCTGGCATCAAAGCTAAAATTACTTAAAAAGCAGGTTTTAAAATTAAATTTGAATCTCGTCTCAAACATGTTATATCCTAAAATTGCATTATTTATGTCAAAAATATTTTAAACCAATCAAAACCCGTGACGACACGTATGCGTCAACGAAATATATCGAATTTAATGAATACATTTTTGAATATATTGTAAGTGCGACTCATTCTTTATACTTATAATTGGTTAATTTCGTTACGGACATGTTTTTTTCTAATTAATAGTTATTTCCCATGTTTTTGTTTACACGGAAAATAATGAATCTTTCTATTGTTTTTTAAACATGTTTCAGTAACCTGATTTGTTTATACGTAAAGTAAAATGTGCCAATGTAATAGTAAAATTGGTTTTATATTGTGAGTTGTTTGTTATACAATCTTCAATTTTCGATACTTTTTGTGACCATTTTTTGAACATCAATGACGCTAATATTGGTTTATATATTATCTATAGTGTATTAAGCCGTTATATCCCAAGCCCGAAGATCTCCGCGCAAATATAAAAACAATGTCATTGTTTGTTTTTTCGCCGGGCGGCAAAGGTTAAGACAGACGATCAAAGTAGTCTTTGACATCAATGTTAAAACCTATTTTTAAACTTCAAACTTACCGTTAAGTTATTTACACATAACAAAGAAAAAGTTATTGGTCACAAACGTAGACTTTTAAGTTAGCTGCCTACGTTAAATCCAAATTGATCATGGCGTTGGAAATATTGGTTATAATTTAAATATAATCTCTCCAATGTTGCCACTACTGTTACTGACTCTTGCCTTTGTATTTCAAAATATTAGCTTTTATTATTGTAAATATTATTGTAGTGATTTAACCTTGTACGTGTAGCATTTTTTGACTTGATCTTCGCCAAATTTTCGATAGAAATATTACAATGAGATTAGCAACGTACTCAGAAATGAGATAGAAATCGTTGTCTTGTTCACACTATTGCCACCTAGGTGTCATTCGCCAGTATCCATTATTCAAGACACCTTGATAGTGTATTCCATGACGACTTGCTGTCGGGCGGGGTATAAAAATTAGATCAAATGTCAGATAAAACCTTGATGACTCAGTGCATTTTTGACATAACGGTATAAGGTCTGACGGATCTTTATAAAACCGAGCCTTAACGCTATAAAAATGTGCTACATTTATAAGAATTTATTTTATCAGGTTACGACTACTTGGTTTAAGATATACATGTGTTTGTCCGGAAACTATTTTCTATGTACATTGTTAGATTGATCAGTTATTATTAGGTTATTCTATTAAAAGACTGAAATCTGAATATGTTGTTTTTTTTACTTTCCTGTAGTATATTTTTCAGTTCAGTTAAAATAACCACAGTATACTTCAATTAGTTATTTTGAACTTTTACATGAGGTGCGTTTTATTTTTAATTTAAACGATTTATGAATAAACGGTTTAACAACTCGCACCCGTTGTCACTTACTTACAATAAGTCAATGCCCGTGACGACACGTATGCGTCACTTGTTCATAAACAATTTACGATACGAAGAAATGTATGTACGTTCACTTTATTGCACTTAAGCCATTTACAAAAGAAACAAAATACTCCTAATATGAATTATTCTCAAAATGATTTGAGACGTTAGTGCCGTTAATGAAGCATGAGTCTTCTGGTAGATGTCGCTGTACGCATCCCTTAAGGCGTTTGTATAAAAAGAATAGTTTACGTTAGCAGCGGTACTGCTTAATACGAAGGAACGCACCTATAGCTCAGTTGGCTAGAGCGACTGGCCGCGATTGCCGGGAGGTCGCAGGTTCGCCTGCTCGGTGCCTAAATTTTTCAATTTTTCCTTCATTCTAAATTTAAAAAATACTCTTATAATAGAAAAAAATGTGTCAGCGTACGTATTATTGCCTAGCCTCGAATGTTTTAAAGTATCTCCTGTGGCACGAGATACTTCTAGATTTCCCCATTCAGTTGGAATGGTTGCTCAATGCAGTTTGGGGATAATGATGATGAATATAAAACTTTGGGATAGGAAAGAGTAGGAAAAAAAACATAAGTAAATGAGTTAATTTTTTTTATTTCTTTATAGAAAGCGTTTGATTTAGTTCTTTGTAAAATGGTAAAAATTACGTATATAAAAGTCACAATTACTAAGAATATGGCCGAACGAGATTAAAGAAAACTTAAAAATTAAATATTGACATAAGTACACTAGCACGAAACAGTAGTTAAAAATCCAAAATAAAAATAATCACTGGTTTAGTAAAAGATATCAATAAGTAGATTGGTCTATTTATGTATACAATACCTTTATGATAAGACTAGTGAACTTAATATGATTATCTATTTCTAAGGGTCTAGAAGTACCTATTAAAAAAGAAACTTCAGATTATCATTGTGAGCTTGTGATGTATTTCATAATGGCAGTATTTTTAATTCGTATAGTAATATTTTAGCATTCTCGCAAAATCGTGTCCCAAAAACTTATCCTTAACAGAATACCGATAAGCTTAATCCATTCAATGCTAATCAGAAAGAAAGAAGAAAGAAAAAAAATGATTTATTCAATAAAACACACAAAACAAGACTTTTATACAGATATATGTCCTACACACACAAATGTTTTGTATAGGTACCCTTAAAAAAATATATATATAATAATTGTAGGTTCATTGCACACAGATGTCACAAGGGAAGTCCAGCAATGTCTTGTGTGCAATAAAGAAAAGGCTAGGACTCAGCAAGATGTTGCAATCTGCAAGAAATGCAAGTCGCAACGCTGTTATTCTGTCATAGCCTTAGGGAGCATGGTTTGAACAAAAGCTAGAAATGAAATAAAATAAGAATAAAGAAGCAAGTCGGTATCGAACAGTAAAAAGTGCAGGCAAAACCAATAGTAGTAATCACGACACATATGCGTCTATAAAGAGCTCCCAACAGGGCGCGTAACCGGTTTTTACTATTTTTGAAATATCTCTTAAAGTATTGGTCATATCTCCATTTTTATTTTAAGATTTGTTTTTGTTAACCTTCATCTATGAAATAAATGATTTAACGTACGAAATAATATCGTAAAACGTAATTAACCGAAATTTTTAACCGGTTATGAAGACGAAACCGGTTTCCGAGCCCTGGTTCCCAACTTCAACGATAATTAAATAAATAAATAAATATTAGAGGACAATCTTACACAAATCGAACTAGCCCCACAGTAAGCTCATGAAGGCTTGTGTTCTGGGTACTAGACGACGATATATTTAATAGATATAAATACTTAAATACATAGAAAATATCCAAGACTCAGAAACAAATATTCATGCTCATCACACAATTATTTGTCCTGACCGGGATTCGAACCCAGGACCGTCAGCTTCACAGGCAGGTGCACTACCCACTAGGCTAAACCGGTCGCCAAAATTACCCTGAGTTGTGACCATTTCGTGGCAAAATGCGGTATTTTTTGTTTGTAAATTGTCTTATGTTTGTCACGAATAAAATATGTATTTTTCATTCATTTTTTCAATGTTTTGCGAAAATGCCAATTTAAAAGTAATATAAGTACATAGTTAGAAGGCACTTAAATCTAAATTAAATCACTTTTACTTACTTAAAACTAAATTCGTTGTTTACCAACGAGGTATTTATTTAGAAACGTAAACCGGGGTTACTTTTAAATTGAGGGGCGACTTTAATTCAGTTTTTATGCCACGTTTAACTTCTTTATTTAGTAAACCTTGAGTCAAGTTAATACCTTCGTTAATTTCCTAATTATTTACTAAACTGAATCAAACTAGAAATACTTAGTGATGAATATATAAGTGTTTTATGTGCATCAAAATAGCCCTATTTTTTTCTAGTCACCCCAGTTTACGGAATGTTTAGTCTGACGATTATAGGTTGTTTTTTGTCAGCTTCTATAATCCTAAATACGATTTAAATAGTTTTAGAGCGCATGACGACACACATGCGTCACGTTTTTTTGCTACAAACCAAAAAAAGTTGTGGAAAAAAGATTAAGGAAAAAAAAACAGTGTGAGATCCACTGCATTTAAATAATGCTAATTTGAGATTCGAGGACGTCCGTGTTGGTAATCGTTGTCAAAAAGTTTCTTTTTATTTCAATAAGAAAATTAAGTACCTAAGAGCGCTCGTGGCCCAGCGGCGCCCGCGTACCGCGTGCGGTATGCGAGGTTAAGCAACCCCGGCCCAGATCAGTTATTGGATGGGTGACCGCTTTGAGTGGTTATTAACTGAGCGCTCTCGTGCTTTGGAAGGCACGTTAAGCAGGTGATCCCGGCTGCTGTCTATGATAGCAGTCGTTAAGTCAAGTTAGAGGCCTTCGGGCGGCTCGAGAACTTCTAACAGTCAAGTTGCCCACTCACTTGACAAGCCTGATTCCAATAAGGTCTGGTTTCCCCTCGGGTTGGAAGGTCAGATGGCAGTCGCTTCCGTAAAAACTGGTGCCTACGCCAACTCTTGGAATTAGGTAGCGGACCCCGGGCATCCTTTAGGATGCAACTGTACCGGGATAACGCTAGGATGATAATGATGATGATGAAGTACCTAGCCGTTAATGTTTGGTTTGATGTTTCCTTCCACCGACGAAGATTGGAAGTCCTTTCTTAAAACCTAGTGTTTATGTTAACCTCATCACCGCCACTGACATGTATAGATGGACAAGAGATGCCGTGCGTACTACGCCACTGTCATGTAAAGATGACGACTCGTAGAACATAATAGCATTCCCAGTCTTTAACTTTGGCGTGTGAGAAACGACTTACGTAATTTACTGTGGCGGTGAAGAGGTTAAGGGTCCTTATAAGTTAAAGAAAGCTCATCTATTTAGGTTATTTTCTGTTTGAATTTACACGTATCTTGACATTTTCTCAATGTTACTATCTAGAACAGAACTATAGCGACCTAATGTCATAAACTTTAAATGTGTTTTTTGGATTTTTCATTAAGAAATCTCGTTTGAAACATCACTCCAAAACGACCATTTTCAAACGAAAAACGGCTGTTCTCTGCTTAAATTCTACTACGCACAATAAAATCAAGAAATGGCTATATCACTATATAAAACTTTTATAAAGTCATCGTATTTAATCACTGTATTGGTATTATCAATACCTTTGCCACAATTTGAAATCAAAACATTGTAAAACTTATAAGGACTTGAACACAATTCTACGCTTGTGAATGAACTTACCAAAAAACGCGACATCTACTGTATTTAATTTGCAAAAGACCATAACCTCCTGGGGTTCAAAGTGATAATACTAGGACAAAATCAGTTTGCAATGAAAGCCCAAGTATTTTAACAGAGAGTTGGAGCAATGACCCACTGTGATAGTACTAGAACAAAATATACGGTTAACCAGATATGAACAATTTTTGGTCCGGGCGTTCAGTACTTTATTAATTGGTTCTAATATTAGGATATTGGGTCTTCCTCGGAAGTACCGTCTTCGAAATTGGGTCGTAGGAGGATAAGAAAAGAAAGTCAACGTGGTCTCAGTAGATATCGCGATAAAAATTGAGCTTTTAACCAACTTATGTTTACTTAAACAGAACTAATAGTATACTTAAAGTTACAAGGAAACTGCATTTTAATGCGCTGGCAGAGTTAAGTTTTTCCGGCGTGAGCACGTAGTCTTGGCTTGAAGATATATCAATGGCTTCCGTTTCTCCAATCTTTTGGTTCGCCACTTTCAGGTTCTTTAGAAGAGCTAAAATGTCTTCTGTAAAAGAAAACCTCATTGAAAAATGTAATGCAAGAAAGAAAGAGGACTACTTCTATTCTATTTTATTTATATCGAAAATTAGATGAATAGACTAGTTGTCTTAAAGATATGCATAAGAAAATTATATACAGGGTGTAACAAAACTAGTGAGGATCCGTGTAAGGGAATATTCGGTATCGTGTTCTGATTAGGAAAAAAGTAGAAGAATTTTTTTTGACGCAATAAATTTTTGGCCTTTGTATGGACAGTTGGCTGAATCGGGCGACCTGCCCCATAGAAAAAAAAATAGCTTCAAATGCTGTTATAAACTGACGATTCAAAAATGCTTAGTACTAGGCCTATCTGAAAAAAAAATTGGCTTTGACTGAGCATGCATCTACGTGCGATTTTCTCTGAAAGGTGGTAAAATGGTGCTCTAAGCACACGTAGGGATCGTGAGCCTCGAATGGGTTAAATTATCTAACCTGATTGTTCCTCTCCCTCCTTCCATGCCACCTTGATGAATGTGGTCAGCGACACCTCGTAGACCTTATTGGAGTCAGCTCCAGAGGAAATTTCCCTGCGCTTGCGTCCGTAGCCGGTTACACCGTTCGTGCATTGTACCTAGAGAACAAAAAAAAAAATATAAAAAAAAATATGTAAATTATATTACCATAGAGGATTAGAGTTTTCAATCCCGAACGAAGCAAAGGTTAACATGGAATCCTGAGCATAGAGGGGTATTCAAACCACCGCTCAAGCTAGAGAAAATTTTGCTGCTGTGTAATCTCAGACACGCTTCCTTTTACTTCTATGAGAAAAACTGCTTATCCAAATAAGTAAATAAAAGACTAATAGTACTAATCAATAGTATATTTCGATTCGTAACATTTGAACAGACAGGCCAGGTAGAAATGAAAGATAAAAAATATAAATATGACAATGAATGATTTTTTTTGTTGATGATGATGTTGCATATAATCCGCCCTTGAAGCGAACGTACGAGGTGCCTCCTTCTAGCGTCCGATAATGACGAACCGGCCTATGATAATGTTGATGATGATATTGATGATCATGCTCTTTATTTGTCGTATGGCAATTATCTAGTGATTACTAGATATTCGAGAAGACAGTACAGTTGCCAGTTTTGTTGAACCATTTAGCACCGCCCAGGGGTCAAGGGTAACGGTGTCAAGTGAGTGGGCAACTTGACTGTTAGAAGTTCTCAAGCCGCCCGGAGTTTTAACTTGGCTTAACGACTGCTTTCATAGACAGCAGCCGGGATCAACGGTTTAACAACCACTCAAAGCGGTCACCCATCCAAGAACTTATCTGGGCGGACGTTGCTTAACCTCGCATACCGCAAGCGCCATGCGGGCGCCGCTGGGCCACGAGCGCTCCATCATCAAGCTTAACCCTTGGCATTTGACCAGGATTGTCCAGGTGACAGACCCCGCATAACTATGACGTGTCGATCTCCTTGAATCTTCAGGTAAATACGAACCGGCCTATGATGATGTTGATATTGGTGCTTATAGTGTTTGTTTTTCAATTGTTTTGGGCCATGTGTATACGTCACATTTTTATTAACACAATTTATACCTTTGGAAATGGCCCTAGAGTTGATAATCCGGTAGTGTGAAATGCACATGCAGTCTTTATTTACGAAGCATGCGTATCTTTTATGACGGACGGTCATATGGCAGCAAACCGCACAATAGGACAATGAATTAGATACGAGAAAAACACAAATACTAGCCATTGGCATCCGTCCCTTTGTGTGTGACAGTCCCCTTGAACAACACATATGACGTGTCTGCTTAAATCGAACCGGCCTGTGATGAAATTCTCGTTGATGCTAATGATAATGATGATGATGATAATGATGATGATGATGATAACGATGATGATGATGATGCTTACCCCTTGGCATTTCTCCAGGCACACAGTAACCGTCCCCTTGAATTGAACATATGAAGTGTCGGGGAATTTGAACGCGCGGAACTTGGCCGTTAACGCTCCGTCGTCGGTCGACACGAAGTTATCGAAGAGGTAAGGATCGACAGAGCACCTGGAATTAACCATTAACAAAAATTAGATAAGATAAGATAAGAAATTATTTATTCAAGTAGGATTCATTGAACCGCTTTTGCATCATCAGGATCAATCTTGAATAAGTACATTTAGGTCGGTAAACATCACTTACATTTCATATAAGGTTTTAACAGAAAACTTCCGTCAGTCCAGGGTCGCTCACGTCATTAAGATCGCTGACGTCACGTCTGGTTCTCGTGACTAAGGACCACGTATTGGCATGAAACTTGTCAAGCAATATTCGACCTTAAAGACTTTAGTGACCCTTCTCGTATACCCGAAGTCAGTGGCAGCGTAGGGGGAGGTGAGGGTACCAAGCACAAACGACGGTAAAAATCTGCTATGGGAAGCGGAGATCTTTCAATAATGACACTTTCTAAGATTTCAGCAGCTGCAGACATTTAAAAAAATAAGCCTTACCCGTTGAATATTATAGTTTCCTGTTGCTTGCCAGTGTCAGTGACGTGCATGTAGTTTACCAGGAGACCGTACACTGATTTGGATTTCTCATCCAAGTTGATTTCCATGGACAAAGGTGTCCCTGGGCTCACGGAGATCTCTCCCGTCACCCTGAAAGACAACAAATATGATGATGAAAATGTCCCTTGAGGCTAAGCTGCATTCATTTATTTTGTCCGTTGTCGTGTGCAAACATTTATCCGTTGACGGCGACATCTTGACAAATTGATTCTATAAGATATTTGTTATTTATGTGCATGCTTGTTAGAGTGATTCGCAAATCCAAACTTGGTTTTGAAGCACCGGCAACATGAGACAACAATATAGGGTAGCTCTCTACTTGAGTTATGTCTCCCAGTAGCTCGATTCCACTCACACCTCAGATTCGGCTGATACCGCTCAACCAATCTCACTGGAGCGCAAACTCTTAAAGTATTCCAGTGTTCCAAACCACACACGTGGTCGGGTCAGAGGTTTCCCCCTGGCTTTCCCCAGTTTACTCTCCAACCGCGCACTCCTATCGCTTTATTGGGCCCGGCCTATAAAGCCACAGTCGGGTTCAAAAAAAAGAGTTATATATGTAACGGTAGCAGGGCTTGGGTCTGGCATTTATATGGCTATCGTCAACATCGACAAAGTATATTATTCAGATTGTAAGTAGTTCTTTACTAAATGTGTAAAAAATAAATACACTGAACAAGGAGGATTATACATATGTGATAATCCACATCGAAAGGGACCTTATGGCGGCAGGCGCTTACGTTACACCTATTCACTATTGTATTGGAACAGCGGCAATAAAGGCGTAAGTGCCGGCCGCCATAAGGTCCCTTTCGATGTGGATTATCACATATTAGTCGATCAGTACGCCGTACGTATCATGATAAAAGTGGTTGTCTGTAAAGTCGGTTTACGGACGATAATTTTACGTAACGCCATAAGAAACTAATTTCTGGGCGCTTACGCATTTTACCCTTTGAGGAGAGAAAGCGGTTTGACCGTCAACTGTTTAGGTATAACTTAAATCATTCAGTTGGCCGAGTTACATCAAAGTAATTCAATCAAAAAGCTATTATACCGTTCGAAGAATAAGGTTCAAAATTCAATAATATTTTTATAGAAATTCGCTTAACAAGGCTCAGGTTAGTCATATATCGTCATACTTTTTCGTGTTGGCATCCATTCATCGATTTAAAAGACGTTATCACGTCAAAATTAAAAAAGAAACAAAAAACTGTATCGAACCTGCTCACAAAATTTCACGAGAATCGGTTGAGAATTTTTTTTTTAACCTGGCTGTGGTTTTATAGGCCGGGCCCAATAAAGCGATAGGAGTGCGCGGTTGGAGAGTAGCCTGGGGAAAATCCAGGGGAAAACCTGCGGCGTGACCACGCGTGTGGTTTGGATCACTGGAATACTCTAAGAGTTCGCGCTCCGGTGAGATTGGTTGAGCGGTTTCAACCGAATCTGAGGTGTGAGTGGGATCGAGCTACTGGGAGTTTTGTCGCTGGTTCACTAAACCTAGCCTAGCTGAGAAGAGTTCAGCAAGAAACTCAGCTACGCCCGAACTGGGTCGGACTGACTCTACCCGGTGTGCGGCGGTACCGGGACGAATAGGGACTATATGTGTCACTGATGTCGCGATCGCGCGGTGGACATCTCCGCCGGCGGGAATGCCTACGGTTGAGAAATGCGGCCTAGGTACAGTAGACCAGCCGGACACACGGAAGCATTTTTGCCCAATCTGAAACTGAGACTTCGATCGGTCAATAAGTTTGAATACTCACTGTCTTCCATTCTGCTTGACGACTGCTGAAAGGTTGGGATCAGGTCCGTATCCGTCCTGGTTTCTCGTGATGTTTATAACACTGAAACACAAAATGTCAAGTAATTAAAAATCCATAAAAGTTACGTGTCCGTAGCAGAACTGGGGTCACCGACATAGCCTTCAAAATTGCGAGACTTAAGTGGCAGTGGGCAGGGCACATTGCTCGTAAGACTGACGGTCGATGAGGCCAGAAACTGCTTGAGTGGCGTCCACGCACCGGAAGACGAGCTGTCGGTAGGCCTCCGACAAGGTGGAGTGATGACCTGGTGAAGGTCGCGGGAATCCGGTGGAAACGAACGGCACAGGACCGGTCTAAATGGCGAGCCTTGGGGGAGGCCTATGTTCAGCAGTGGACGTCTTTCGGCTGAAATGATGATGATGATGATGATGAAAAGTTACGTGTTAGACAAAAATGTTATATCCTAAGCGATTTTTACGTGGTGGCCTTACATTCCGAGTTATATAGGTCATTATTTAGAAACTGGTACTATTACCCCGGCGGGGTAATCACGTAACTTTATGTACTACCGTTAGATAGATTTTAATGTCAATTTTGAAGTATAAATTGCTGAGCTAATGTCATGTTTTTTGTACCCGACGCTAGTACATAATTGAATGAACGATTGAATGGAAATCCCATACTAAAGTGAGAAATTGATCAAATGATTGGAAACACGTAACTTTTTGATGGTTAAATTGTACGGTATAAATATGTCAATTACTGCGTGACAAAGTCATCGTCAGTCATCGTGTCTGTCATGTCATAACAATGAATTAAACAAAGATTTTGGTCATGATTTGAGTTTATTAATTAGTGAAAATGCCCCAAATTTCCTTGAAATGTCTTTAAAACACACGATCGAGTTTAAAATTCCCTAAGCACTTTAAATAAAACGAAAAGTAAGTAACAACAAATGTCATGGTCATGTGGTATTTATTTGCTCACATTCGTATTTACTAATATATTTGGTATTATTATGTGCTTCTTTTCAGGATGTACGTAAACCAGTTTCCCCATCTCTTGGTGATGATGCGATACTGCAAGATGCAGAGTGGGAGAGATAAAACGAAGGAAACTATGAAGTAACATGAACCAAGCAATAGCGTGCCATATTATTCATCGCTGAAATATAGAAGTGTTAATTTATAAGTATGTACTTTTTCATATACGTGTCCCGCGTGTCGATGTATGCTTGTCGATTTATGAAAAGTAATAGGACGACATAAATTACCGACCCGTAGCTACCTAGTCTCCGAATCCTTTAAACATGAGTTTATTAAGTCCACTTGGGATGCTATTTCTTTCTTCCTTTGTAACCAGCATGTAATGTGAACCTTCGGTATGTACATAAGATATATTATATCCCGCGCCTCTACTTGCTTTCCCTAGCAAATAGAGTAATACTCCGGCGGATCCGCGCGGGCAGGCAGGTAAAGTAAGACAAGAGTTATACACAAATGTCAAATGTTTTAGATGATACAACGAGTTTGCGAAGCCGTCGGTGTTGCTGGTGAGTTTTTAATTCCGCGCGGGTTTACTGCCAAGAAAAAATCCTACTCGCATGAAGAGAGAAGAAAGTTGTATAAAGACATGATGTTATTTCTTAATATATTTTTGTATTTTTTCGCTGTTGTTTACATTATTTAAATACGTAAATAATACGTTTCGTCATTCATTAGGTGTAAGCAGGTACATATGAATACACTATATTGAAACGGTGTGTATGCTATTGCATCGACTTATGTTCATGAAATTAAATTCTTCTTTAACTATGCAAATAGAAAGAAGAAGGAGTTTCATTAATACTCTTACTCTTTTTTATTCAAACGGTACGAGTAGCGACGCGTGGGCAAATCTATAAACCTTGTGGGGTTGTAGATAGATTACTATCAAGGCACATATCGCACCCAAAGCAGTCTATAACGCTAGCGCAGAGCAATAAATTTGGCAAGAACAAGAAGCCAAGGGACTTCATCAGTACCGATTGCGTAGTTGAACTCAAAATACATTAATCTTGAGTAATGTTGTAGATGCAATAATGTAATCCATGTGTGAAAAGATTAATATCACGTTATTGGTCATGATTATAATTTTATATGATATTTATTGTAAAATACAAGTGCTGCCCAACGTGTGCATGGATAGATTATAAAGACTGAGTTTCTCTCAATCACCTCTCAATAAAATAGCTAGTAATGTATATACAATAACTTATTCTACTTGACGCTAGATGTCTAAGTTGAACCCATTTCGTTTCATACAATAGCAACGGTAAAATCCGGTAGTCTTCTTCTAGCATTAAGAGGCTGGATAGCTACTTTAACTTTTAAAAATAATAATTTGACACGTCATGTCAGTCAACATTTTAGAAAAAATGAGTACAACAAAATAAGTACATTTTACAATTATTATGTAATATTTAGTCCAGAGCAATATTAAACACTTATTTGGTGAATGTCACGTATAAAAAACATTTTTTCATAATGGCTCGTATCGAATAGTTGGCTATGGTACTTAAGTAACGACTTTATCTGCTACAACGCGCCAAGGGTAAGTAATTTTATTACATATCACTAATAAATAGTGTGCATGTTACAACATAACACCATGGCATAACTCATTATCGTTAGCTGAATAGACGTCCATTGCTGGTCATAGGCCTTTCCCGGAAAATGCCTTGCTGATCGGTCGCGTGTCGTCCCAGGTCCTTTGACTCTAAGGTCATCAGGCCACCTCGTAAGGAGCCTTCACTCACTGCGTCATCCGATACGCATTCGTCACTCGAGAAGTCGCTGGCGTGGGTTAAGCAGACACCATAGCCTATGGACGCTATCGACTCCTAAACAATCACAAGCACGTTGCCGCACATTATTGAGTTTAGGATTCAGGGACAGGGATATGTAAATGCGTATTTTGGTATTATAAATTGCGGACTTTTGAGACTATGGAGCGTGGGTGATACTGATAATGGTACTGAGTCAAATAGGGAATGTCCTTAATATAAAATGTAGTATTCTTAGTTTCTACTGCTACTATAATATACATAATCTATAGCTAGGCTCATGATAATTCAGATGCTATTTCAAGATGTTCATACTATGCTCTAACTTCTTCTTTCAGTGCAGCAATTGTGAATTGCGTATTTTTAGGCAACGTGTTAAAGATGACTATTTCTTTGATCAACACATGGTTATGATGATAATTGGATAAATTGAAAATCTATAACCGCCACCCTGCTGCCTGGTCCACAAGATCTCCTTACCCCAAGGCAAGTAAGTTTTTTTATTGAGTAATCTCTAAAATACAGTTTAAAACAACCAGAATAGGGATATTGTAATTTTAAAGAAGGTTACCTCATCAAAAGTACTCGTAATTTCCAGTGGAGCTATATCTCCTTCTTCGTCGTTACACTCTTGACAGAATGGTTGTGGCCGTCTAACGTCTAAACACCTGGCACTTTCGTACAATGGGCAGTTTATTGCGGCCTTAATTTGATCAGCCCACCTCATGGGGCACCCGTCACGTGGTCTCGTGCCCACGACTATGCCCTGTAATGTGTCACATGCCGTTCGATCGACAGATGTCCACATCGTGAAGTGGAGCTACATAAGTGCCAAATTATTTCTTGCTTATTGAGTGGGGAGTTACGTCGTGGAATGAACAATACTTAATAAAGCGTATGTACCTATCTAGTTCTGATAGGAAACTGTTTTTAGAGCCTGTGGACGCTTTTCGTGTCAGGTATATTTCATGTGCTGCCAATAAGTCACAAAAACCGGTTCACTGCTTTCTTGAAGGACCAAACACACGCAACTTTTAGAGTTCCGTATTAAACAAGGAACTCTTATACAAAGTGCGAAAAGAGTCCGTTTTGTGACGCATTTCTCATACAGTTTTATATGGCACGTCACAAAACAGACACAAAATATTATATGGTAAATCGAGGACATTTTTAAAATGGAACCCTTATAGTTTCGTCATGTCTGTCCGTCCGTTCGTCCGTTCGTCCGTTCGTCCGTCCGTCCGTCCGTCCGTCCGTGCGTCCGTCCATCCGTCCGTGCATCCGTCCGTCCGTCCGTCCGTATGTCACAGTCGATTTACTCGGAAATTATAAGCACTATAATTATGAAATTTGGTAAGAAAGTGTATTCTATGAACCGCTATATAAAAGTAATGTGATATTAGAAAAATATATTAAACGAGAGTCCCGTAGCGGCGTCCCGACGCCGCTAAAATACGAAAGTTCTCATAGTTATTCAGAAAAGGAACAACTAAAGGTACAAATACATTTGTTTAATTTTGTGCCTCTCTTAGGAACACCAAAAACATGTAAAAAGGGTTCTTAAAAATCGACAGTTCCTTTTCATTGTCACATTATGCCGGACCAAAACCATGCCTAATAGTAGACTGCTAGGTAAGTTAGTTTTCCGCACAACGTGGATGCGGCACATCATCATCATCATCATCGGTCGTTCCGTCAATGCTGAGGACATAATGTCCAATTCTTGCTGACCAGACTCCTCCATAGGCTCCTGTCACCCACCTTATGGATGGCCTCGTGCAGATATAGTTACAGGACACCACCAGTGATTTGGGTATTCCGTCTAGCGGGTAGTCTGCCTCGGGACCTCTGGCCCTCAACTTTTTCCGTCATAATATTTATCTACTGGCTATCCGAAGAACGTCGTGAGAGGTGTTCGAAATATATATGAGGATGCGGTCCTGACATACTGTCGATAGTCGACAGCTTAACGTAGCTGGATGGACTGGTTTGTTCGCCTTGCAGTCCATGGTATTAGAGATTTTCTCTCAAAATATTGAATATGCGAAGAGTTTGTATAATTATAATTTTTGTTGAAATAAAAAGATCATGAGGTTTGTATGCATGTATTGTAGATACCCCTTACATGGTTTTTGGGCGAGCGTAGTCTCCTGACACAAGTACATTTATTACTTAAAAGGAGATTCTTCTCCTTGCTTTTGTTAAACTTTATTTTAACCAATAGGTATGAAAGTAAGTATGTATTGAATCGCACAAACGTGTTGCCCAACCAATATCCTCATAATTATGAGGATTCAGAGTGCTGACATTGTACGACCACGGTAAAGTAAATATAAAAGCGCCTTTTCTGCGCGGTATCGTTCATATCATACTTGGTATGTCTACTAACTATTGTAACTATTTTTCAGCTAAAATATGGCGTCCGTCGCTCACAATACAGCTCCACCTCTGAAGCTCTGGCATTCTTGGTTGCCAGGAACACAACGCCTCATGTGTTAGTAATTATGTGTTATTGCTATATTATATACTATTATTATGGCTTCTCCAAGGAGTAGCATATTTCTCCAGTATTATGCTGTTCAAAATGTTTAACAAATCGGGGGTCATTATCCTCACAGCATCTTTCCGGTTGTGCCCTAAGGATCCTGGGGTCCACTTTGACACCTAATCCCCAGAGTTGGCTTAGGAACTAGTTTTACTAAAGCGAATTCCATCTGACCTTACAAACCAGAGGGAAAACTAGACTCTGTTGGGATTTGATCGGTTTCCTCACTATGTTTTCCTTCACTGAAGCGCCATTGTTACATATTAAACGAAATATCATATAGTTTAAGATTGAAAGTGAAGTGTCTCACCGCTCGGCTACACTAGCTCGGGTGATGAACTGATTTGTGTTTTATCATATGGTTCCAAAAGATTTTAACAAAATTTGACTATATATATTTTAATATTAAAGTTTAAATGTTTAACAAAAATAAAAATAAAATCATATGTTTGAATGTTACAGACAAATAATTCTATAATATGCTACGTGGATTAGGTACAGATCTAAACGTATAATATTACAGGATATGACTAACATAATAATTTTTTTAGCTCTGAAATACGATAGAAGTTTGCAAGAGAACAACGTCAGCTAAAGGTTAAGCTATAATATATTGATATTGATATCTATATGTATATTATTCAGAAGCCTGCAGAATGAGAGTAAATTGTGCCTTGAGCTTAGAAAGAAAGTAGTACTCAATCATCAAGTGTTTTGAAGCTTATGGCCTGCCTATGTCTGACGGCAAGAAGACATCTTTAACAGGATTTGTCGCATCTCTCTCTCTCTCTCTTGCAGCATATTTGCATCCACTTCTGGACATATGCCTTGATGTCGTCCGACCATCTGGCTTGTGGCCTTCCCACACTAGAACTTACCGCTCGAGGTCGTCATGTAGTAGCAAGAAAATACATACAAGAATACGTAACAACAATCATCATCATCATCATCCTAGCGTCATTCCGGTACAATTGCATCCTAAAGGATGCCCGGGGTCCGCTACCTAATCCTAAGAGTTGGCGTAGGCACTAGTTTCTATACATAGTGTAATACATAACAACAATATATGAAATAATATTAAAACTATCTTCAATCTAAAACAGGCCCTTGAGGGAGGCGTACCGAGGATGCTTGCGGTATTTCCTCGCTATATCGCAATGCTGATACGATACGTTCTGCGAGGAAGTCGCTAGGTCTTCGGTCACCCGTTACGTGAACCAGATGCCTCGCAATTTCAGTAAATAACTACTAACTCTATTCTATTGAGTAGCTCTTCGTACCTTATACTTATGTCAGTTTACATATTACTGTTATAATAATTTCGGATTGTAAAATGATGTATATGAATAGGTACAATTCAGTTTACAAAGCAACTTCTACAGATCATGTTTTTTTTTTCAGGAATGCTTGAAAACTGCAAGCAGAAGGTTTACTACTACAAATTATGACTTGCTACGGTCTTCCTCGCAACGTTCAAATCATCGCGGCAGACCCAGAACGTAACGATACTTTATACATTCAAGAGCAATAGTAATGGGTATATACTTTCTCCATAGAAAAATCGATACAAAGTGTACCCGTTATTTTTGGTACTTGCTTATTTAGGTAGTAATAAATGCTATTTATGTGTTGGTTTATTATTATAGAAAGATCCCTAATAAAAAAGGATTTAAATACTTTTAAAGGTATGAAGGATCCGACGTATTTCTTACCGAAAATAGTCGTTCTTTACCCTTATTCCATATGTCTCTACCGACACATCCCGTCTGTTAGAGAAATGTGGACATTTTACTTTCTTCTCTACCGGTAGGGATATTATTTAGCTATTACCCGTGGTCCCACCAACCATTCCTTAACCGTGGTACCATCAGATTGTAACAACAATGGTACTACGGCTAATATTTACTATGTTATTTTAATAACTGCATATATTATTATTTAGCCAAGTCGAGCAATACAAAATCACGGCTATTACCATCCATTTCTCGGAGCCATTCAGGCCATTTTCAGCCTCTTGTAATTTTGTGCTGGCTAAAGCTCCATTCATAATTTATTTCATTTTCTATTATAAGATTCAATTGAATTTGTTGTTTTTGAACGATTGCAGGTCAAAGTTCATTAGTTTTGTCACTGACTGGCTGATTATTGACCATTATAATTGCAACGCAATGGTACTAGTAAACATTTATTTTACCGTATTACCATCAATTCTACCAGATACCACGGCAATAAAATACTTCAGTTGTACCATTAATGCTACCATAGCAAAAAAAGAACCATAGAACCATCAATGGTACTATCTGATGGTGCCACGGTTAAGGAAGGCCTTCTGGTGGGTCCACGGGTAATTTGTTTTATCCGTTGTCCTACCGTCGTTCTTGACCCGTCGTCCCACAGTTCGAAACAGTGTTCGCAGGTGGGTCTACATGTCCCCCTGGTGGGTAATTGTTTTTGACCCGTTGTCGTCCCATTATAAACAGTATTCACCAGTGGGTCTGCGGGCAATTTATTTTTACCACGGTCCCACTGCATTAAGCGGTAAACATTAATTAAATGCTAGCTATTTTGTTTGGTAGAACTGCGAACAAGTAATATTTCTGACCTAACCAATTGTAACGAATGTTCGGTTCTGGCGCTTCGCCGGCTCTGTAGGCTCATAGTTCTGTTTAAACACTCCTCGCTTCGCTGCATTAGAGTAGAATACGTAGTGCAGTGGGACTATGGTAAAAATAAATTGCCCGTAGGCCCACTGAAGAACACTGTTTAGAGCGGTAGGACAACGGGTCAAAAAAAATACCCGTGGATCCACAAGGGGGACATGTTGGTGGGACCTCGGGTAATAGGCTTGTTTGCCAGTGTGCCAACGAGCGCAGCTAGAAAAAGTATTGGTACAACTGCGACATTACAAGCAAAGCGACCGTGCCGCGGCAGCGGCCGGCGAAGCACCTGAACCGAACAGTCTTTTCTAACGACCATTTTATTTGCAACTTGTCGGGTCGCACAGTTTTACGAACACTCCTCCTAGCTTCGCTCGTCGTCGTGCCTACACCTCTTTTTAAGGATGGT
Organism: Epiblema foenella; assembly: GCA_963556455.1. Taxonomy (NCBI): domain Eukaryota; kingdom Metazoa; phylum Arthropoda; class Insecta; order Lepidoptera; family Tortricidae; genus Epiblema; species Epiblema foenella. The sequence continues at coordinate 8,281,989 of OY747120.1, read as the reverse complement.
CGTCAAACGTACTACTTTTATAACGACCACCCTTAACAGATGTAGGTGGACGTCAGTAGTTTCATTTGTAGCGACCCTCCGGGGGAGATGTTAGAAATCACAGGTAAGGATAGGATGGAACTTATTGCATACTGGTATCCCAGATATCTTGGCTCCCACTCCCAAGCCACGCCACAGCTCAATAGCACCCAGGAATATATTCATTCCCTTACTTTCATATAAAGATATCGGTAGTAGGAGTAGTCGAAGCTATTGTATATCTGGCATGCAGCCACCTCTGCCTACCCTGGTGGGCGGTATGGGAGCCAGAAGGAAAACAAATTCCTGGGTCCCAAACAGCAGCAGTATGGGAGCCAAGAGGGAAAATCGGCGGTATGGGATCCCGTTGGGCAGTGGCTTGGGAGAGACGAGGAAAAGTACCACCGTTGGATCCCACAGGGCAGTTGCATGGAAGCATGACGGAAAAATATTTAGTTATCAATGGATGTTATGGCAGCCAAACGGCATCAAAATACATTTAATGATACCATGGGAGCATAGCGACAAAAACATTACGTTGCAATTCCATGGAATCATAGGCTTCGGCACCAAGTGGAAGGAGGGTAATCTAACGGTAAGCTACCAGGGTAAATGTAGTGGTAGAGATATATGGAATACGGGTAATGCTAGGCCTCTGCTCCAATATACTAAACTGTCTGTTTAACCAGTTGAACATATTTGACAACTTTCCTCTATTGTTTTGAAATGTATCGTAAGAATAGTTCATTTTATTTAACGTCATAATACTGTAATTGAACTTATTGCATTTTTAAGTAACAAGTTGCTCGACTGCTTTTTAAAAATTGAAGGAAAGTTATACAATATGTTCAACTGGTTAAACAGACAGTCAAACATATTGGAGAAGGGGATGCTAGGTGTCTATGGTCAGACTGATAGAACCAAGGACAAAGAAAATTTACCTGTGGTACAATTATTAGGACTAACGGTGTAGGGCCACGGGCAAAGAATGATTTTTAGTTTATCATTATGGACCATTACGAAGTAAAGTCATGAAGCAATAATTAGGCAAGCCTACAGTGTGACCTTCAATTTGTCAGAAGTTTGTCAAATCCTTAGGCCCGGCACCCATTATTGGCACGGCATTGGCACGCCAAGGGATTCCTCCTCGGGCATTCCAAGATGTGGTTAGGATTGCCGGGGTTGCCGAGACGTCCTTAGGCATGACGAGGCATCCTTAGGCATGCGCATCCATCCTTAAGCATGCCCAGGCCTCATTAGGCATGCCGAGCATTCCTCGGCATTCCCAAGCACACCTTTGGCATGCATTGTCTATCCCGCTAGTCTAATGTGTGAGGCTGAGGAGCCCTTTGCCGTGCCGTGCCGATAGTGGACGCCTTTGCCTTCATGTACCTACTTAGTGTACACTGATGTCGGATCCGATTGAATTATAGAGAACATTCTGTCTATTGTGGATATTCAAGGAACGTCCAGAGCTATTATGTATTAAATTTGGGAAATATAAGTGCTCGTTTCATTTCTGTTTGGGGACGTAGGTAGATTAACCCTCTTGATATGACAAAAACGCCTATAGGTGTTACCTGCTTACCTGGTGGTGTGGTGTGGTGTGGTGTCACGTACGTTGTCAAAGTGACCTTCGTGCTTTACACTAAAGTTCATATACAATCTCTTATGGAAAATGAGTTTGTTTGTAGGGATCACTGCCGTACATGACCCATGGCGATTAAACGGTTAACTAAAATAGGCAGGTTATGCCTACAATTCTTAAAATTTGAACCTTTTTGGACTGATTTGAAAGACTATACCGATATAAGATTATTGCAATAATAATATTGTTATGATAATGCAATTTCACCACACTTTTCATTTTATAATTCGGTGCGGGTCTAGGCTTCGGTGTATAGCCAACATTATTTTACTGCCTGATAGTTCTCCTACTGCATACTAGATGTCAATATTATGGAATGCAAGTGAATTAACTGTCAACAAGTTCTCCTATTCGATACTAGATGGCATTTAGTTCTTTAAAATAAATATTATTAAATGATACAATATAAATTGATATATTTATTTGTACCGATATTATTTAAAGACTTATTAAAAGAAAATAATTTAAAATATTACAAAGGTTTTACATCGTCACATTTACATTTGTCTTTCTGTCATACTCTCTCTGTAATAATGCGTTTTGTGTTTATCGGTTGCATGTTTAGTATTTGTGATTTAAATATAATAACTCGTGTTCATTTATCAAGATCACTTTTTTCTTAATTTTAGATAAAGTGCTTTGAATTGGGTTATTATGATAGTAAATTTGTGCAAAACATTGGAAGGAACAACCATTCGTTCATTGGATCACCTTTGCAATAACAGAACGTCGAATCTCATTCACCTTGTGAACGGTACGGTACGAAACGGTGTTTCTAACGTTAGTACATAAAGTTACCTGGTGCGAATTTTTGACAGGCGTTCGAACGGTCGAAAATTGACAGTAAAATCTATCTACCGTTAGTACATAAAGTTACGTGATTAGCCTGCCGGTCTACCCTTAACCCTACAACACATATCGTTTTCATAAGTCAAGCGATGCAGCAAAAAATATCTTCTTTCAGCAAAATATTGTGCTACCTAATGTAATGTTATATCTGTGTAAATCGTTAATGGAAAAGAATTGAAAAAATAATTTTATGAAAATTTTTAGGTACACTGACTTTATTACGCAGAATTTTGAAATTTTGACTAACTCATAATCGAAAACATTATTCATTTTAGTAAAAGGAAAATTATTTATTGAAATCGCGAAGCGTTTGGTTAACGTAACTGGTGAGGGAAGAGCTGGCGACTTCCTCGCACAACGTATCAGCATTGCGATACAGCGAGGAAATGCCGCCAGCATCCTCGGTACAATGCCCCAAGTTAATATGCCCTAAGTTATTAGTTTTAATATTATTTATTATTTAAGAATATTTATTTATTTACAAGCGGTAATAATAATTAAATAGCAATAAGTTATTATTTAAGTTATTGTATTTAACTACTATTACCGCTTGTAAATAAATAAATATTTATGTAGGAAAAGAGGCTTCTTTTTGGGATTTTTTTTTTTTAGGAAATTTTGGGATTTATAATTAGGATTTTTCGGATTTCACAGAAATAAAGTTAGTGTAAGTGCATTTTTTCATAAAATTCCCCAAATTGTCATAATAAATAAAGTTGCGAATTTACAAAAAAAACGCATTTAGGCGTTTTTTAAATATTTTTTTTATTATAGTTAAGACTTGTGACCTCTTCAAAGCCTGTGACGCTCCATAACGCATCGTGTGTGTTTTCTGGTCGGAGTGCTTTTTATCATATTTTGCAGTAAGGCTTAAAGGAAAGTCCACATTTCCCAGAGACCACAAAACGCAGCGTATGCGTTCCACGGCTTTGTGCGAGTAGGTATACTATTCCTATCATGGCACTGTAAAGTTTCTTACTCAAGTTCTATAACGTCCACAGCTCTCACCGGACGTTTCCCAGTGATCACACAACGCAGCGTATGCGTTCTACGGCAGTTGCTGTTCCTATCATGTTACTGTGCTGTTACTTACTAAGGTTAGATAAGGTCTAGAGGAAAGTCCACCTCGCAAGACGTTTCTCAGTGACCACACAACGCACCGTGTGCGTCCCACGGCAGTTGCTGTTCCTATCATGTTACTGTTGTTATTTACTCAGGTTCGATAAGGTCTAGAGGAAAGTCCACAGCTCTCGCCAGACGTTTCCCAGTGACCACACAACGCACCGTGTGCGTGCCACGGCATTTGCTGTTCCTATCATGTTACTGTGCTGTTACTTACTCAGGTTCGATAAGGTCTAGAGGAAAGTCCACCTCGCAAGACGTTTCCCAGTGATCACACAACGCAGCGTGTGCGTTCCACGGCATTTGCTGTTCCCGTCATGTTACTTACTCAGGTTCGATAAGGTCTAGAGGAAAGTCCACAGCTCTCGCCACACGTTTTCCAGTGACGACACAACGCACCGTGTGCGTTTCCAGGCCTCCGGCAGTTTCTATTACGATCTTGTGGGTGAAGGTGCGTTTTCCCTAAAAAAAAAATATCTTAAGATGCCTTGCAAATTTTATGACCCAAAAGACCAAAAGTTATGGCCCAAAGTTATGAGTATTGGTAATTTCAATAATCTGTAAAATAATATTTTTTTAATGTGTTGTTTCAGTTTAATTTAAGTAAAAAAAGATAACAGTTTATAGCTTGAAATTTGTCGATTTGCAGTGATGTGAGTAACTATATATTATTTCTTAACAATAGAATCCAAAAATGCATGTAAAAATCTACGATATTTGGCCTGTTCTGTACACTGACGAAAAGAAAATAGCATGAGAGTTTTTAAATGATACGGCCCATCAGCCTGGCGTAATTCTGTAGCCAGACTCGCCTAATTGTAGCTGTATATGGCTACTCATATCTTAAAATCGAACGTTTTGATAAGTAATTATGACATATATTAAAATGCAAAGTTTTGCATCAAAAATGTAACTTTTCAAGAAAAGAAACGTAATATTCGCCCCAAGAGCCCTGGCAACACTGGCCCCGCTGATCACGCCGCTCACCGCCCCGCTGCCGCTGCCCGCTGGCGTCAGTCTGCGGCCTTAATTGGTTGATTTTTTGAGGCCAAATTTCAACTTACAGTGAGCTTGTTGAGCACCCTGGTGACCCCACATGTGTGCGGGTCCTGAAGATCCAACATGAACGTGGCTATATTGTTCTCCATCGCTGGGTTACACGGCTTGTAATCTGAAAAAAAAATCTGATTTAGAATAAAGTACAGGTAAATTAGTTTGAGTTTGGAACTGGCGTATTGCTGTTTCTTATCAACCTTCTTCTTCTTCTAAAAAAGGTTCCCAATTCGCCTGTATTATTATTATTTCTCTATATTTAATTTTCATCTCAGTTTGGGCTTTTACAATATCTTTATAAAAAGTAAAATATAAAAATACACTTACAAAACATAAAAATATTATAAAACCCTAACCTAGGATGCCGCCGGCCGCGAGACGGGGCCTAAGCTACCGGTGGTTAGGGCGACAGAGAGAGGAATCTCCTGACTATCTGCGCCGTGTCCAGCAGTACCGCTACGCTGTATCTGACCCTTAATCCAACCATCTAGCGAGAGTCTCTTGAGGTGTTGGTAGAGACTCTTCGCTATTAAACCGTTCGCAGAGACGACTATCGGGACAATGATTGTTGAATCAACGTCCCACATGGCGGTTACCACGTGTGCCAGCTCTAGGTACTTGTTGGCTTTGTCCTTCTCGGCTTTATTATTATTATTATTTGTATGTTTATTACGCGATACTCCGCTGATCCTGAACAAATTTGGAAAACTATTTCTTTGTTTGAAAGCATATGCTTCCAGATTGGTGCCATTTTTCTCAAAGTTCGCTTCTGAGGGAACTTGCTTCTGAGGGAACTTGCTTCTGATGATGAGAACTTGAGGGAACGAGGGAAGGGATGGGAACCAGAAAAAACGAACTTTTTGATTTTCTTACTTGTAGTCAACATCCCTATTTTGCGTCAACTGGTGGGCAAAAAAACGGTGGCCCTCAAATGTCACGCGTTTCTTGGCCTAGGACAGGAAAAGAACAATAGGTAACTCTTCTTTTCCGCATTTCCACTTCAATATGGGTACTCTACTGTCACTATATCATCATTACTCAACGCATAATTAGCTCGTAAACTTAACGAACATAGGAACGAGGCTGAAGTGCAAAAAGTCAAGTGAAAGTGCGACTAATAGGCCCGGTTCTCAAAGAACAATGAGCAATGTATGGAAATGTATGGATCAGGGGCTGCATGTGAGAAACTTAATGCTTTATTAGCATGCAAAATAATAATTTTGCTGTGTATTGTCTTGTACATAAATTAGGTATAACCCCTTTATGTACTGAGAGAAGTGTTGGTGTGTTCTTTGATACATTTGGCGCTGGCAAGAATAATACAAAAACTTTAATAAAAAATGTAAACCGACTCCATAAAAACACTAAAATGTAAAAAAATATTATCTAGGTCAATATGAGACTGCGCTTCTTATTGAACAGAGAAGGTAAGTAAAGTATTTTTTGAAGTCAGTGCCATTCAAAAAATTAGGCAATATTTTTTTTCTTTTTAGTGTTTTTAGGAGTCGTTTTATTTTTATAATTGTTTTACAATTTTCAGTGAAACCCTCATGATAATTCCAGTAACCTCAAACACGGCTAAGCTACACTGTTTTATTACGGAGTTCCGTTGCCTATCTTCCGGCTTCAATTACCAGATCAGGTTCATGGTAACATTACATTAGAACCATTTAAATTGGCTTAGTCATAGTCGCTTTAGTATCTTGATCGAAATATCTTAGCGCTAACCATGAAACAGTAGGAGTTTTAGATCACAATGTGTAATCTTCTTTATCAGTTTCCGTTCACCAAATGCTACTTTCTGAATGCAAATGTTCGATTTGTTACCGAAAAATCTAAAATTTCATTGAATTTTTCAGGAGTTCACTCAACTCCTCATGGTTCCCAATATCAGAAGTGAACTTTGATAACAACGGGACTAATCTGGAAGAATATGCTTTTAAAAAAAGAAATAATTTTCCAAATCCGTTCATAAATGGCGGTGTAATCGCGTAAGAAACGTACAAAGGAAAAATAAACAGTCGAATTGTTGCTACTAGATAGTTGCATACAACTTAAGAGCGTACCTTAGATCAAATATGAATTAAACTTCACAAAATCTAATAGGTCACGAATGAGACCAAGGACGAAATAAAAATAAAACTTACTAAAGAAATAGATAAATGGGCCATTATACTTTTTTTTGTACATAATTTTCACACTTTTTTTTAAATTTTAAGATTGTGGAATACTTGGCCCTCACTTCATATTTTAATATTATTATTTAGAAAGAGGTTTAATTGCAGATCACTTCCGATAGTTTTAGTAATTAACGAACCACAGCTAATACCCAAAGATTGAGTAACTCAGTGGTCCTTGGATGTCTCACCATTTGTATGAAAAAATGGTTTTTACCACTGTGTTACCCACCTTTTACAGCAAAATGTTAATATTTAAGTATTTTTATATACAAAATCCTTTTATTAGGTTCAGGTACTATTTCGAAATCCTATTTTTGTACACTAATTCAATACATATCACAGATTTTTTTTGTAATAGGAAAATGAAAAATTAGAATGACTCAAATAACAGATAAATTGGGAATAGTGAACAAGAAAAGGCGAGCTAAGATGATACCGATATTCCCGTAAAATTATTCGCATTGTAAAAATAGTAAAAACAGTTAATACAGCCTATATATCCTGCGAGACGGGAACACCTAAGACTGACACCTGAATGGACGTTCCGAGACAAGCCACCTGACATCGTGGGACCATTACCCAGGAAATACTCAAAAATGACCATTTATCGCTTCTATAAAGCTGACAGTGATAATAGGTCTGGTAGACATTTTAAAAATAACAGCCTTATGGATGTTAGAATGTCGGACACCTATCGCAACCCCATTTTTTTTTCACGCAACGAAAAGGGTTCAGGGACATATTTGAAATAACTGATGCATTTTAATTATTATCCAATTTAGGTAATTTAGCTAACACATTGTCTGTTACACTGTTGAATCAGTTGCATACCCAATTGTAATCGAGGTCGCTACTTCGATATTATTGATTAAGTTTATAAGGGACGGGCCGATTATTATGTAACGTGCTAATTGACCGAGTAAACCGAAGGCCTCTGCTTCAGCTTCGACGAAATTGCTTTCGTATATCCGAATTCCGGATTTCCAGGTTTCCGGTTGTTCTCCTCCACAGGTCGCATTCTTAATTGATTCTCGTGAAACTTTGTAAGCAGGTTCGGTAATATATAGATTTTTTGTCAATTTTCGGAATTTTGTTTAAAAACATTTTTATATTTCCAAGCGAATTTCGGTGTTTTCTCCTCTACAGGTCGTATTTCTCCACCAATTCTGGTCAAATTTTTTGAGCAGGTTCCATTATATATAGATATTATTTTGTCGAGTCAGTTTTTGGAAAATATCATTAAAAAACTCGCGAGGTTTATAGCTCACAAAACCGCTAGTAAATTAGTTACTTACCAATATTTATAGGGCTCAATCTATATACTCATGAAAACAAGTCTTTGATTAGGTTTACCCAAACAGTTAAAAAAAAAACAATTAATTTTTTTAGTCCCTTCGAATTCATTAGCTAGTACTTTTAGTACTAGTCAGTTAAAAGATAGTAAGACTCTTTGGAAAAACTTAAAGCGATTTGTTTTACCCACCAACAGTAACACGCAAGAACTTCCGGACCATTTAAACGATCCTGAACTAATAAACAATCATTTTCTCGATGTTCCTGGTAATAATAGTGTAGACATCTCACAGCTCTCTTTCTATGAGTATTATAGATACGGCTCATCTGTATTTAGCTTAAACACTGTAAACGAACCTATTATAGCCAAAATAATTTTAGGAATTAAATCCAATGCAATGGGTATTGATCATATCTCTTTAGATATGGTACTTCTAACACTGCCTGAGACCCTACCAGTTATCACCGCAATAATTAACAAAGCTATCACAACTTCAACCTTTCCTGATACATGGAAAACTGCTCTGATCCGTCCAATTCCCAAAACTAACAACCCGGTCAGTGTTCGTGATCTGCGGCCTATCAGCTTGTTACCATTTTTGTCTAAAGTTTTAGAAAAAGTTGTTTATGATCAGGTGCTTCATTTTTGTGAAAGTAATAATATTCTACCACAAAAGCAATCTGGGTTTAGGAAACAACATAGTACGTGCACAGCTCTGCTTGATGTCGTTGACAATATACTCTCTTCCCAAGATACAGGTAATGGAACAATACTCACTCTTTTGGACTTTTCTAGGGCATTTGACTCAATTAATGTAACGCTTCTACTCTCGAAGCTCTCCTACTATGGTTTTGATAATTCTTCAATTAAGTTCTTTCATAGTTACCTCAGTAATCGACACCAGCTTGTGGAAGTCAAAAAATCCGGTGGATTATTGCAATTATCTCTCCTCCAACCCGTATGTAGAGGGGTACCTCAAGGCTCAATTCTTGGACCTCTTTTATTTATTCTTTACTCTTCTGATGTCATTCAATGCATTAATTTTAGTAAATATCATTTATATGCCGATGATCTACAGCTCATGGTTTCCTTCAATAAAAATAATGTTAGTAAAGCTATTCAGTGCATGAATAACGATCTCCTGGTGATTGCTGAATGGGCAGCTAGGAACTCCCTAGTTCTCAACCCAAAAAAATCCAAATATCTCATTTTGGGAAGCAAAAAGCAAATATCTTTATTTACGCAAAATGACGAAAATATACAAATTAATGGTGTACCTATTGAGCGTGTGTACACTGCGCGCAATTTAGGTATTCTCATGGACTGTAGTTTGCGTTTCGAGGAACATGTTCTTGACACTGTCCGGAACTGCTTTTACAGATTAAAGGTGCTTTACAACATTCGTCAATACATATCAGTAGAAATGAGAATCAAACTTTGTGAATCACTAATTCTTTCTAAATTTAATTATTGCGACTCAGTTATTGGTCCGTATCTATATAGTAAAACTCAAAAGCTAATTCAAAGGGTGCAGAATGCTTGTGCCAGGTTTTGCTTCAAAATTCCGCCTCGTACGTCAGTATCACCTCACCTGGCTAGTGCAAATATTCTCAATATGAAACATAGGCAGCGTCTCCATCTAGCTTCACTTCTTTTTGGATGTATCAAATCGGGCAAGCCAGCCTATCTTTTATCCAAAATCACTTGGCGAGAGCAGCGGCGGGCGGAACGCACAATAGCCAATCACAAACCGCTCATTGTGCAAAAATATAAATGTGCAGCATTCCGTGGCAGCTTCCGGTTCCAGGCTACCAAATGTTGGAACGATCTGCCGCCCCCAATTAGGAATTGTAGATCCAAGTTCTGCTTCCAGCGAAAACTGCGTGAATTACTACATGCTACTCAAAAAGCTGGAGCTGCTATCCTGATTTCTACTTAACCTATTATGTACAACATTTATACATATTTACAAATTGTACTCATGGTTTATTTACATAAATACACATTAATATTATTGGGTTTCACATTAATAAATATTCGTTTCTTTTTTTCTATTGATATTTATCTATTAACACATTTATTTACAGATTACAGAATATGCCAAGGCGCTGGTTAACTTGAACTATTTAGGCAAACATGGAAACTGTATAAAGCAAACATTATTAAATTGTTTTGGTAACTTTAGAAATTAGTATAATGGTTTTGTCAGCATCATTATTCACAAGTAGTTATGAGAAATAATAATTAACTACAAGACTCATATATATTTTTCTCTTTTTTTGTATGATTTTAATGGCCTAGACTGCGAATTAGACTCATAGGCTGTGGCAGAATAACAGCGTTGCAGTTTGCACGGCAAATAGCAACATATGCTGAGTCTCAGCCTTTTCTTTATGGCACACATTGCTGGACTCCTTGTGCACCTTCACTAACTGTGTATTATCTTACACCTATTTATTATGACCGGTTGTGTGTGCTTTATTGAATAAATGGTTTTTCTTTCTTTCTTTCTTTCTTTCAAAAGTGACTTGTTATGATTGGTATTTAATTTGTTAGCACCTTATTGTATACTTTAATCTTACTATTTATTTTTATTCCGATTTAGCCAATCCAATTGAATCATATGGCTAGATCAAAAGCGTTATTGTGTCAGTTTCGAGCAATTTACCTTATTTACAGATAGTTGAATGCAATAAATAGGTACATGTTATTCAGCTGTGGCTTTCGTTACTCGGTTATTCAGCGGCGCATATCGATCGAATTCAAATGCGGTTTGTCCTCTTTCCATGTACATAGTTTCAACCGCAAGATAAATTTTCTTATAGGTTAGTAGTATAACTTTCAAATGAGGTTTTCCGACACGAGGTAACGAAGAAATATCAAGCTATCGGGGATAAAATGTCTTTTTTCTTATCGCATAAAATTGTATTATACATGAATTAATTTTGTATTAAGCCGTCGTTTCCCGGCGAAAAAAAAAACAATAGCATTCATTTGTTATGATCCCTGAGATCCCAGGGGCCGGTAGACGACGGACCAGTACCGCTGCTAACGCAACCTACAAATTTAAAGATATGTAAAGAAAAAATTGTGCCGGCAGTTCGCAGGTCCAAACCTGATCGGTGCTTAAATTTTTCAATTTTTCCTTTACATATTTCAAAATTTTTGTTATACATGATTTGACGAATCATAATAACACTGAAGACGGATAAGTTACCAAGTTGTAGCAGCCCTGAGTTGGCAGCGACGCGTAATGGCGGTGCATTTGTTGCCGAGTGTACTTGGGGCTTGCAGGTCATCCATCGGCTTACGTAACCTCTTACATTCGTCACATATCATCTTCCAGTTACTTGCAAATATATCGCATTTTTTTTTGAACCTGACTGTGGCTTTACAGGCCGGGCGCAATAAAGCGATAGGAGTGCGCGGTTGGAGAGTAGCCTGGGGAAAATCCAGGCAACCTCCGGCACGAGCACGCGTGTGGTTTGGAACACTGGAATACTCTAAGAGTTTGCGCTCCAGTGAGATTAGTTGAGCGGTTTCAACCGAATCTGAGGTGTGAGTGGAATCGAGCTACTGGGAGTTTTGAAATATATCGCAGTCAGGTGCCGACTTGAAAAGCGTGTTTAGATAATGTAAAGCGCGTGTGGCGTCACTCCTGTCAACTGTCAAATCTGACGTGTTCTGCATCGCGCTATCGAAGTTTCTAAAATCAGTTGCATAAATATAACTTCCCAACAACTCTCATTGGACTTCTGTCCCTGAGAGATTTCTCTATTGTCGTCTCTTGCTGTGTTTCCTATCTATTGTATATATGTATATAATTTGTAGATACTCCGTTTCCTGTATATATTCAACGTTGTATATTTTTCTTTATAGGAGCACATCCTACTTATCTACATTGGTGACCCCGACGTGATTTGAACACGCAACCTTCTGATAACTATATACACCAGTTGTGATTCACATAGATTATGTAAAGTCAAAGCTCCTACGCTGATTCACATATAGACAATGTGCATGTATGGGTCATTCTACTTTTTCATGACCAGTTTTCTATTATAAAAAAAAAATCTATGATACATATTGAATTAATGTACAAAAATAGTATTTCGAAATAGTACCTGAACCTAATAAACGGATTTTATAGGTAAAAATACTTAAATACTAACTTATTGCTGTAAAAGGTGGGTAACACAGTGGTAAAAACGATTTTTTCATACAAATGGTGAGACATCCAACGACCACCGAGTTATTCGATTTATGGATATTAGCTGTGGTTCGTTAATTACCAAAACTATCGGGAGTGATACTGTAATTAAACCTCTTTGTAAATAACAATACATAAATATGAAGTGAGGGCCAAGTATTCCAAAATGTGCATTTAAAAAAGTGTCTGAAAATTATGTACATGAAAAAGTAGAATAGCCCGTATATCTCAACATACAAACATGGATCACCCGCGTTTGTGAGTAAAAGTACTGTAATAAATAATGTTTCTGTGGTGGTGGCCCATATTATTGACCCACAAAGTAATTAAAACAATTTACAACAAATTTAATTACCTCAGCATAAGTACAGTTGCGGAATGGAATGCTAATCACTTTTGTGACCTTAGTATCATTGAAATAAAGTCTAAAATTGGCGAACCTTCTTATACCTCAACTACAAGATTGATGAAAACATAACACCCAACAATTTGACGGAGTAAAATTTTCCGGTAACAAATTATTTGTTTACAATTAATCTTGGTTGTTACGTTGATGGAGGTTTGACTGCTTGTCAAACTTTAGACGGGCTTTTAACCTATATATAGTTCGGTTTAAAGAAACTTTATTGTCTAAAGAAAATACAGAAATTTCACTTACAAGACAACTTTTAAATAGTTAACTTAGGTATCTACAACAATCTTACAAGTTACGCAATAAGCAAGCATTTCAATGTGACAATTATTCAACAAACATTACAAGCTGACTCTTAAATAAACTATGTTTAAAAACGCTTATCTTTTTAGGCGATTTACGATTGAATTGACACGTATCTTGACATTTTCTCAGTGTTACTATCTAAGACAGGACAATTGCGAGCTAATATCATAAATTTTAAATGTATTTTTCGTTAAGAAATGGGTCATTTTACCTTTTCATGACCAGTTTTCTATTACAAAAACAATATCTATGATATGTATTGAATTTATCTACACAAATAAGGATTTCGAAATAGTACCTGAACGTAATAAAAGGAATTTATAGGAAAAATACTTGAATATTAACATATTGATGTAAAAGGTGAGTAACACAGTGGTGGTATAAAACATTTTTTCATACAAATGGTGAGATCAAAAAAAAATGTCTGAAAATTATGTACACGAAAACACACGAGACAGTTGTGTGTCAGATGTGTTTTTAAGGACATTGTCTGAATTAAATAAATTGAATTGAATTGAATTGAATTGAATTTGAATTGAAAACTAATACGAGTACAAGAATTTATTAATATAAAAACCGGCCAAGTACGTGGCGGGCCAAGGGCAAGTGCACGTCACCGGTCATATGCGGAATTACGGACCCGTATAGAAGGGTTTTTACTGATCTTAGTACTGATGATGTACTTTTTTGAGATGTTGCGTTGTATACATATTTTTGCCCTTTACGGTAATGTCTACTTAGATGTGATAGTTTTCCTTATAATTATTCGTATATACTTACTATGAGTTTTTTCACATGCCTAGTAGCCACCGTTTAGATGGCAGGGGGGGGGACGGGGGGACACTTGACCATAGCAAAAATTATCACTTCAAAGCTTAATATCAGGCCAACCGATTCTTGAATCAAAAATTATAATTGAAAGAGCTATCCAACGATACCCCACACGATGGGGTTTGGAAGAAAAAAAAATTGCACCACCACTGTACATGTAGGGGAAATACCCTAAAAATTTTTTTAATGATTTTATTCTACCGTTTTGTCAGCGTCATTGATATGTATACTCATGCCAAATGACAGCTTTCTAGTACTAACGGTTACTGAGAAAAGCGGGGGACGGACGGACGGACATGGCGAAACTATAAGGGTTCCTTGTTTACTACGGAACCCTAAAAATGGGTATATTAAGTTGTCGAGCATTGGAACATTATCTAATTACCTTTCAGCTGATCCAGGTATAGGAGTTGCCTGTCGCCGTCCATAGGCACTGTGACTTTCATGACTTCGGGCGTGCATTCCACTTGGGATTCGGATCCTGTAAACAAAAATATTCTATGTAGTTCTAGAAACAAAAATACCATACAAAAAACACCTCAGATTTGGTTGAAGCCGCAACCAATCTTACTTAGGGACGTCAATTCCGTCTTGATAAATCGATTATTAAATAATCGATTAATTTGGTTTAAATTAAAATCGATTAAAAAACAATCGATTTTTGAAGAAACCTTTCGACCTTTTATTTATTTTTCCTGTGGAGTCGGTTACACGGTGATTATTATCACGCGATGCATTCATATCATGATTAATATCACAAGAATGTTGACGTGTTATGTAACGCAGTATCGTGATAATATCTGAGCAAATCCGGATATTTTGAAATCCGCGATACCTGAGGAGCGTGGCTTCAATATTAGCTTAATTTCTAGAAATGTCCTCATAAGGCCAGGGTCTTTACTAGGGCGTCTAATATTCTCATGTCCAAGGTGGTGGCTTGAGCTCTGCCACATTAAAGCCACCACTAGTGCCTTAATGTGCGAGGGCCCTAAGACTAAGTGCCAGAAATATGCGGATACGGCCTTAAGGGTCCTTATCAGTTAAAGAACGCTCATCTATTTATGCCATTTTCTGTTTGAATTGACACGTATCTTAACAATTTCTCAACATTACTATATAGAAAAGGACTATGGCGACCTTATGTCATAAACTTTAAATGTATTTTTTGGATTGAAAAATTGAGAAATATCGTTTCAAACATCACTCCAAATCGACCATTTTCAAGCTAACAACTTGTTTTTTCCGCTTAAATTCTACTACACACAATAATATCAAAAAATGGCTATGTTACTATCTAAAACTTTAATAAAATCATCGTATCCTTTAATAACTTTACTGGTATTATCAATACTTTTGTCATAATTTGAAATCAATGCATTTTAAAACTTATAAGGCCTCTTAATGACAACACCGTAAATCCATAAACATATTCTAGTCATTTTGGTAATGTATACAAATATATACATATTTATGAATTGGCTGCACTTCCGTCCATAAAACAGAACTCGCTGTACACATGACTATTCAGCAATAATACCCACTAAGCAAAACAACGGGAAGCGTCATAAAATCATCGTTTAACCCACACTGTTTGAATACATTTCTAAACCTGCTTAGCTAGTTTGTGTCTCAATAGGGATGTTGACTCAAAATTTATTGGTATCTAAATTATTATCCAAAAGAAAGAAGACATAAAACTATGCCAAATGGTGAAAATCCCATTAAAATATCTCAAAAAATAACGAAGCTACAACCGTTAGAATGTTGTTAATAAGAGTGAGAAAGCACTAATTTGTAGTGACGTCACTGACTTAAAGCGCCATAGTAAATGAAGATCGTTCCATACAGAGGTGCGTTTTGCGAAAAAGGGACAGAACATGCTAAGACCACTTAAAACCATGATGCCACTTAAAACTTTGATGACTTGTAATTATGTAATTATTTATTTTTTTGAGTTACTTTTTTCGCTATTTGGTTGAGAATTTGATCCTTTTTCGAGAAAATTTGAAGTAGTTGAGTTTCTTACTTAGTGTCAACATCCCTATTGAGAAAAGACTTAAGTCTCATGCAAATTGTAACAAACACGACCTTTAAAATGTAAGAACGGTTGTATCATTCGACCTCAGTGTGGATGACATATTATTACATCATTCGTTTTATATAGTGTCAGTGTAGGTGGGTCATTCTACTTATTCATGACCAGTTTTCTATTACAATATAATGTATACAGTAGGCGCTCGATAATCCGGCACCCGATTTTTTTCCTTTATCGGCCGGATTGTCGGAACTGTCTTATTATCGAATTTGTATAGGAAGTAAAATAGATCCACAGTAAATAGTAGATTGTGTCTCAAGGGAGCAAAATGATATATTTACGGCGAGGGCGGTATATTGAATTCTGAGTGAAGCGAAAGATTCTACAATAGAATCCTGAGCGTAGCGAGGGATTCTAAAGTAGAATCTTGAGCGTAGCGAGGGATTCAAGTGTTTACGCCCAAGACGGAAATAATTTTGCTACCGTGTGACACATACTGCTTTTCACACCGTCTATGAGGCCCGCTGCTAAAAACATGAAATATCTTACAAATGATTTTACTACAGTGTCACATACTGCTTTTCACACCTTCTATGAGGAAAAGAGTCATTGTTGCCCTCAAATGAGGGAAGAAAAGTACAACTTTGATCCCTCATTCGAAGGCAACAGTAACTCTTTTCTGAATAGCAGGTGTGAAAAGACTATTTTATTATGGTTATGGTATGGCTTCACTTTTAAGGTTAGGCCCGGACTGCCGAGCGAGAGAAACTACTCGAACAATTCAACCCAACCGCTCAGTAGTCCGGCGTTCAGCTGTGTAAAATGCCGGATTATAGAGCGGGCTACTTGAGTCCCCAAGTGCCGGACTACCGAGCGTGCCGGATTGGCGAGTGCCGGATTATCGAGCGCCTACTTTATTGAATTAGGCTACAAAAACACTACCAGAACCTAATAAAATGAATTTATAGGTAAAAATACTTAAATAAATTGCTGTAAAAGTTGCGTTTAAAAATACATTTAAAATTTATGACATTAGGTCGCAATAGTCTTTTTCTAGGTAGTAACACTGATAAAATGCCAAGATATGTGTCAATTTAATCGTCTAAATAGATGAGCGTTTTTAACTGTGCCTTTAACATGAGTACATGACCGTACTCGCTAGCGACTGCGTAAAAATTTGTATGGGCCAAAGTACAGCGTCTCTGGCGGTTACGCAATAGAACTAAGTATCGGCATAATAAATCGACAAATCGTTTACACAGTCGCTAGCTAGTACGGTCATTACTCATGGTAAAGGCACTGATAAGGGGCCTTAAGAATTTAGCTATTTTAATAGTTTTTCACACGTTATCGAGATTATAGCTGTAAACATTTGCGTATTGCTATTATACAGCATAAGCAACTGTTACTTAGGTACTCTCATAATATGGCGAAGTAAGTATGTACTCCTAGCTCATTATTTCCGTAGCCATAGGCCCAGTGATTAGGTGCAGGTTCGATGCCCGTTCCGGTCCGCCGCGCGTGCCCACGCATAATGAGTACATCTGAGCGGATAAGGTGCTCATAAAGATGTGCACACTAGTGTTTACTTATCTGAAGATCGCGGGTTGGTACCCCGGTTGGTACCACTGTTTTTTAAATGTAAATAAATAAATATTTGTGGATAATTTTACACAAATCGACCTAGTCCCAAACTAAGCAAAGCTTGTACTATGGGTAATAGGCGACGATATACATCCTAATATAAATATATAGATACTAAAACACATAGAAAACATCCAAGACTCAGAAACAAATATTCGTGCTCATCACACAAATAAATGCCCTGACCGGGATTCGAACCCGGGACCTCCAGCTTCGTAGGCAGGGTCACTACCAACTAGGCTAAAGCGGTCGTCAAAATGTGTTCTTAAGATTGACATCGTTTGGGGCCAGCTTCGTTTTGGGGTTATTTTGTCGACTCTGACTAGTCCTACCACTGGGTATCTTTTTTAATTTCTAAAAAAAAAATTTTTTTAATTTAAACTGTTGATTTTTGAAAAAAACATTTAAATTATATTTGACAGGGTTAGGCATGCAATCTTATTATTTAAAGATTTTTTAATTACCTAACGGTTAATTATTTCTGTTTTGGGTAATGGGTTGAAAGGTCAGATGACAGTCGCTTTTGCAAAATTTGCCTTGATTCGGGCAGCCACACCCCCTCTGTAAGAGACACGCTTATGTTTTTCGCGTACGACAAAAGGGGATGCAACACTCTTCGGTAACGGCTTTTTTAAACAAATCTCGATAAATATTTGATTGTGTGCAGTGTTATTAAATTTCCTCTTGACAGAGTTTAGATGAAGTAAAATACCATCGTTTTAACTTAGTTGAGTCGTTTAATAATGCGTTGTTTTAGTAGGCTGAGTAAAAAAAGGAAAACAAAAACTCGACTTTGATTTTTTTTTCTATGAAGAAAATTTTACGCGATCATGTTTCGGCTATTGTTAGAAACACAGTCATATAGTCAAGAATCATGTATCTGAAAATCAATTCTTATCGTTTCCTCATCTGGTCAGAACAGCGTTTCAAAGAACGCGATATTTCTCGTTGCACGGCCTTAAAGCGGATCCTGGCCTCCTGAAATAAGTATTTATTAAATCCCATAAAAATTAAATTTTTTAGTCCCAAATAAAACACATCACACCACACAACATTAAACACACATCACACACATACAATTCTTATATATAGGTAGGTACGCTGGTAAACAATATAGATAGATAGGCAGTTATAGTATTAGAACACATCTGAACGCTCTAAACCTCAAATGTAAGTTGCCGGGCAAATGTTAGCAATCCAATTATTGTCTCCTAGACGTAGTGTTACGACCAACCCTGTCGAAGGGACTCGTCTGAAAATCAGCGCAAGGCCTAAAGCCCTGCATATGCTGAGACGAGCACCCATTGCCCAACCTAATACAAATAAATATGTATTTTAAGTGTCTATTTTAAGTTATGTTATAAGAGATCCGTTGTACTGTACACAATTTTGTTTCTTTTTTGGCAATAAATCATTTTGAATTTGAATTTGAAAACTCGTCCAGTTAATTTACCCTCTTTCAGTTAATTAATCTAGATATAGACACTAATAAGAAACTTCACCTTAAGTTACCAGGATCACCATTCGACGAATAATTCTAAAAAAACATTATGAATCATTAATGTTTTCACAAATCCATTTTCGTTTTTCAGCGGTCACTGCGGGCACGGGCGGTGCCGCGATGCGTGACTAGTATGTTTCTTGAACCGAGAAATACGCCACAAAAACCACACTTCCGACAAATAGCACAGTTAAACCAAAAACGCACTAACTACAGCTTTAACACACTGCAATCTCAACCTTATTGAGAATGTTCTTAAGTTGGATTTAGAGTAAAGGGTATATAGAGATTTCAAAAGGATGAAAATGTAGTAGAAATGCTCTTTTAGTGCTGTTATCAAGATTTGTTGGTGCATTAGTATACTTATTGTTTGAGTTGGCTGAGCTGTGTGAAAGGAATCCATGCAAAAAGCGACTTAATTTTGCTCGTAGAACATTCAAAATTCATTAAGAGTTTTATAAGATATCGCCTTCACAAAAGATCTCGACTATGTGTATGTCGTAATCATGTTTGAGTAATGGTATGTTAACTATACGTTGTTTTACAACAAGTATAGCATTGTTTCTTCGAATTAGACTTACCAGACGCGACATGCAAATAATAATAGCACGCAGAGCATTTGTTGTCCCTGTCAAAGTTTAACTTTTTTTTCTCGTGCACAACCTATTTGACATTTTGATATGACAGTTGTGCCCAATTACGACACACAAAGGATTACCCCGCCGAAGTTAAGGAGTTAATAATCACATGGAGGGAAAAATTTCTGTAGCATATCTATAAACCAAGCCTTAAGAGTCCATTCATATTTTGTGTGAGAAAAAACAACAAAACTGGATTTTTGACGCAATATTACTGAGAAACGGAAAGGTTTAGCAAAATTCAAATAATGGATTTAGAGAGGTCAATTCTTTATATTTTACGCAGCGGCTTCAAATTCTAGTTTAACTCAATATTTTAGTTTTATTTACCCGATTACCGACAGTCGATTTCTGAAAAGGGCGCGGAGGTATAAGTTTGATCACGTTTTGAGTGATGATATTACTAGGTAACCTAATCGTTAAAAAATTGTGTCACAGCCGTAATATGTTGTTAATTTACGCTGCGGCCTCAATTTTGTATTATTTTCTAGAAATAGTCTTACACAAAAATATTTCTTACGCTAATTTCTCAACAAAATTACGCTCAAAACACACGGTTTTTCTCAGTATTATTGAAAGATTATTACAATTATTTATATTACACATTAAAACTCATGTATTTGGAAATATATTTCAGTAAAAAAATATATAATAAGTCTAAAAATTATACTGTCAAAAAAGATTCAAAAATTGTATATATTTGTTTGCGCGCGGGAAGAATCCTCAGTACGGCGCGAGCGCTTGTCAAGGCAGGACCTGTGTCAATTTCGTCCCAACCGCCATTTTTGTAGCGCGAACGCTCTGAATGTGATTATACCACGATCAACCACATTTGATCGTAGCTAAGTATGGTTTTTAAATTTATGTAGTTTTCTTATAGACTGAATCATAATGTATTTTCAGCAAACTACCAATTACATATTTCATGTTGATTTTAGCATGAGTCGCAAACAGTCGGTTTATACTTGTGTTAGGAAGAAAAAATATACTTCAAGGCTAAAAGAGGCAAGGTAAGTTAAGTTACACCCAACTTATTTAAATGTAAAATTGGCGTAAATAATTAATATGTATTAGACAGATTTATTGTGCTATTCGGATTTTAAAGACATTTCAGTCTAAATCTTTATTTCCCTTAGTATATTGTAGCCTTACAAATACATACACACATTTAAATCTCGAAGTAGAAGATGGATTTAAAAACCGGTCACGTGCGAGTCGGACTCGCCAACCGTGGGTTCCGTATACAGATGTGTATCGGTTCCAACCCTATTAAATTAGGAAAATCTTAACAACATGGTGTTGAAATTGGACGCCACGGGAGCGCCATCTATAGGCGACTTTTGTTACAAATTTGAGCGACTGAATAACTTTGTATTTATGGTAGGTTTTCAAGGATAATTCTTTATCACATAAACCGATTTTTTTTTCTTTATTTGAAAGAAGGTACTTTCAGGATAATCTCGTAGGAATTTATAAAAAATAAATAAATGCGAAGGTGATTGAATTACAAACTTAGTATAGAAATGTTTTTTGACGATAAAAAAAAAACTAGATAGAGCTACATTTATATTTTTCCTGTAAAACAATGTTATTTAATAATTTTATATTTTTTCCTTGGTAAACTTCGGAGATAAGGGGGGGGGGGGGCGGTGTTTTTTTACATTTATGTTTCAGAATGTGCAAACCAAGCCCTTTCATGACACCCCACTTGACATATTAACTAGACTTTCAAATTTTGAATCACCAATCACTATCACACCAATCAATATCTGTAATTTTTCAGAGAAAAAAAAAAGAATAATTAAAAAGTCATGTTCTATGTATGACCTTCATACATAGAACATGACTTTTTTATAACTATTCCAAATTTCAAATCGATAGCATATGTAGTTCTTGAGATATTTAGTGACGTGACGGACAGAGAGACGGACAGAGAGACAGATAGATAGACAGACAGACAGACAAAGTGAAACCATAAGAGTCCCTTTTTTACCATTTTGGTACGGAACCCTAAAATTATTAATTTTCAAACAACAAACACGCTACCCGCCATGATCGCGAATGCCGTGTTGTCATTTGTCATACAAGTTGTAAGTAAATCAACGTCTTTCACATGTCAGAATACACCACCTATACGACTGTTCTATTATAGGTATAACATTGTCTCCCATTTCTGCAGCGCTCGTGGCCCAGCGGCGCCCGCGTACCGCGTACGGTATGCGAGGTTAAGCAACGTCGGCCTAGGTCAGTTATTGCATGGGTGACCTTTGAGTGGTTATTAACTGAGCGCTCCCGTGCTTTGGAAGGCACGTTAAGCCGTTGATCCCGGCTGCTGTCTATGATAGCAGTCTTTAAGCCAAGTTGGAGGCCTTCGGGCGGCTTGAGAACTTCTAACAATCAAGTTGCCCACTCACTTGACAAGCTCAATTCCAATAAGGTCTGGTTTACCCTCGAGTTGGAAGGTCAGTTGGCAGTCACTTTTGTAAAAACTAGTGCCTACGCCAAATCTTGGGATTAGGTAGCTGACCCCGGGCGTCCTTCGGGATGCAACTGTACCGGGATAACGCTAGGATGATGATGATGATTGTCTCCGGTTTCTGCCCGGTTTGCTTACACCCCGCGTGACGTCACGGTCGAGCTAGACCATCATGTTGGAAAGCGTTTTCGCTAAATTCGTGAATAATTAAATTTTGCCATCATGGTGGAAAGCGTTTTCGGTGAATTCGTGAATAATTTAATTTTACCATCATGGTGGAAAGCGTTTTCGTAGAATTCGTCAATAATTAAATTTTAAATTATACTTTTGGGCTTTAATTGGTCTCTGAAAAATCTAATAAAAGAAATATTAACAATGTAAGAACCTGTCCAAAGTATTGTCAAGCAGCGCGTTAATTGGCTGTAATCAACTGCTAGAAAACCCCTTGCTACTTACTGCCTATTATCATAAACCACCTTCCTTTTTATTATTATTATTATATATACAGTTCGTGAATAATTAAATTTTAAATTATACTTTTGGGCTTTAATTGGTCTCGGAAAAATCTAATAAAACAATTATTAACAATGTAGGTAAGACTCTGTTCAAAATATTGTCAAGCATCGTATTGATTGGCTGTAATTACCTCTCAGAAAACCCCCTTGCTACTGTCTATTATCAAAAACCACCTTTTTATTATTATTACAATGAAGAAACTATCTATTAAAGTATTGAAAGAAAATATGAGCACTAAAATAAGATAATAAGAAGTAAATAAAATATGTTGTTGGTTTGGTGTTCATTGACATAAGTATCAAACGCGTTCACTCCTGTGCGCCACCGCTACTCCAACCCTACCGTGCACGCTAACCCTTTTGTACCTATATTAATGTTAGAATGTTAGAAGAGGATGGCGCGCTTGGCTCTAGGCGTGAGTGTGTTTGTAGGGTCAAGTAGAAGCGTGTCTACACACACAAGCGCACTTTGCCGCGCGATCGCTGTCTAAATGCCGAATTTGAGCAAGCGCTTTTGGTGAACGCGCTCTTAAACAATCGCGGCCAGAAGCTAGTTCCTTACCATAGAAACATTCACATTTCGGTGATAACATCTCCACACAACATTGTCTGCGGAATTCTACGCATATCGGAAAATACCAACGTGGCATTGTGGAAAGAATTAGACAGTTTATCTTGCACTAGCACCATCCAAGATTCACAAGTCGCATACCCCTGATGATTGGCCAAGGCGGGTATCCAAATATCATTTTGACGGGGTTTTATGAAATGTAGGGTAACCACTTCGTGTAGGTTAAGTTATCAGTGTCATTGCCGCACCATAAAATAATTAAAGAATATTTAGTATGTATATCGTTACTTGGTACTCATAGTACAAGCTTTGCTTAGTTTGGGACTAGGTTGATTTGTGTAAGATTGTCAAAAAAAAAATTTTTTTTTTTACCTTTTTTACTTTATTTAATGCCAATGTTTATGACAAAAACGTGGGGGCATTGAATAAAAAACAGGCCAAGAAATTAAAAGTTAACCAACGCAAAATGGGAAGGATAATGCTAAGGAAAAATTTACACAAAATCCCAAACTGCGAACTAAGACGCAAAAGCCATATGAGGGACATACACCAAGCTGCCAAAAAGCTCAAATGGAAGTGGGCAGGATACGTGACCAGACACAAAGACGAACGGTGGACGCAAACATTTGACGACCGCTTTAGCCTAGTTGGTAGTGACCCTGCCTTCGAAGCTGGAGGTCCCGGGTTCGAATCCCGGTCAGGGCATTTATTTGTGTGATGAACACGAATATTTGTTCCCGAGTCTTGGATATTTTCCATGTATTTAAGTATCTATTTATCTATATAAGTATGTATATCGTCACTTAGTACCCATAGTACAAGCTTTGCTTAGTTTGGGACTAGGTTGATTTGTGTAAGATTGTCCTAAAATATTTATTATTTATTTATTAAAACAACTACGGCCTGGTGTCCAAGATACCTTAAATGAGAGGTGGGACGAGACGAGGTAGAAGAGTACGCTGGAACTACATGGCCAAGACTTGCGGCTGATTGAAGGACCTGGAATAAGATGAGGGAGGCCTTTGCCCAACAGTGGGATTCACTGTAATACAAAAAAAACTAACAAATATTGTAAACTAGCGACCCGCCCCGGCTTCGCACGGGTGCAATGCTGATGCATGTATTATACATATAAACCTTCCTCTTGAGTCACTCTATCTATTAAAAAAAATCGCATCTAAATCCGTTGCGTAGTTTTAAAGATTTAAGCATACATAGGGATATAGGGACAGAGAAAGCGACTTTGTTTTATACTCTGAGCTCTGTAGTGATATAAATAAGTACATTCTCGAGATAAAAAAAGAGAACGAACTAACAACAATCACCTTTGTGTATTATTAGGTAAATAAATAAATAAATTATAGTAAATTTTTTACTTTTCCAAAAGATGGGTTCCAAGTACTTAGTTATTAAAACGTGTAAGAATGGTTGTAATCAGGGATGTAACAGATGTGGTTTTATCGGAACCGGAAGCGGAACCAGGTGATTTAAATTTGGTATATCGGAACCAGAACCGGAATCGGAGCCGAAACTGAAAACGGATGCGGAATCGGATGTGGAGCCCGAGTGATAGATGGGCAGGTCGAAGTAAAAGGTCTATTCTAAACAAAAATTATAAACCTGTTTATTTTTAATGCATGCCGCTCATTTCTCCCCGCTGCGCTGCTTTGACATCCGATATAACATCCGTTTTAAAACAGAACCGGAACCGAAGCGGAAGTTTAAAACCAATCGGAAATTCCGACTTAACGGAACCGGAACCGGAACCGGAGCTCTGTTATATCCTTGGTTGTAATGTTTCGTTGGTGAGTAGCTTCGTGAATAGGCCAGGATTCTCGGCTTCTATTATGTGCGGAGACAATATTTTACTCTTCGTTTCCTAGGCAGATAGCGATGGCGCAAGCCACGAATTGTTGGAGGGACGTTGTTTTGTCAATATAATATTCGCACGCCGGTTCGCGCGCGCCTCTCCAGAGGATCTTCAATAATTATAACAAATTGTTTTGTAAAATAGATATATTTGCTAATAGAGAATCCTCATTTAGACAATATGTACTAGACATACTTTCTGAAAATAGCACTTAACACTACTTAGAATGTCTTTCTTTTTATACGTTTAGTATTCTTGCTGCTTTGTATAATTTAAATAAGTAGAACTTAATAATATTTAGTTTACTAGCAACATCATAATGTTAATTGGTGGTTAACGGTGTGGATCGCACATATTTGTACCCATTTATATTTAACGTCTAAACTAAGCAACCTTGTAGCGATTGTTTGTTGACCTAAATAAACGAAAAAAATATATATATATATTGGCAAAGTTTATCACTGTGCCTTTACCATGTGTTTACATGACCGTACTCGCTAGAGACAAACGATCTAGTATGCCGATTCTTAGTTCTATTGCGTAACCGCCAGAGGCGCTGTACTTTTCCCCATACAATTTTTTACGCAGTCGCTAGCGAGTACGGTCACGTCAAAATCATGGTAATGGCACTGTAAGACACTGTAGCCGAGTTCGTAACAATGGGTTGTTCAAACAAAATGATCGTACTCAATTTACATGACCACTTTTCTATTGAAAAAAAAAAACAATGATATCTATTGAATTAGTGTACAAAACAGTAATTTCAAAGATTAAGAAAATATAGGTAAAAACAATTAAATACTAGCTTACTGCTGAAAAAAGTGGATAACACAGCGGTGAATACTATTTTTAATACAAATTGGTGAGATATCAATAGCCACTGAGTTACTTGATTTATGAATATTAACTGTGGATCGATATTTACCAAAACTATCGGAAGTGATACTCTAATGAAACATCTTGTTTCCCACAACTAGCTATTACACATATTATATTCTTGAGCTGTGAAGTAGGTTCGGGCAGAAAAACAGCGCTGTCCAGCCGTCCAGGCTCGCAGCATATACTGAGCCCGAGCCTATTGTCGCAATTACTTTTAATTTATTTTAATGTACCTACCTCTATTATTAATTTCTGTTTCTGTTATTTGTTGCTTTTATTTTGTGTAACTTCGTTCTGGCGACAATAAATCTCTTTTTATTTTATTTTTATCTTTCTAAATAACGTTACAAAAATATGAAATCATGGCCAAGTAAAAGTCAAAATCTCCATTTAAAACAAAGTGTCGAAGAATTATGGTCATGGAAAAGAAGAACTCAGTCAGTTTCTTTGAATTATCAATATTTTAGTCACAATTTGATTTCAAATCATTTGAAAACTTATTTAGATCGGCGTCTAACTCAAGTTTTGTCGACCAATACTTTGATCGGACGGATCGGATCGGTGTTGTTATTCTGTCCCATCAGCGAGGAGACAACAGTAACAGAATTTCTTAGAAAAATGTTTATGTTATGGTTTTCTAGCATGCTCAAGAGATGACCCATGTCCAAACGGATTTATGCCCATCGCTAAAACTCATGTTTGGTAGATTTAAACCCTATACAGTTTTAAAGAATGACTCAGGAGACGTAACCATGGCAACGTTCAACAAAGAATAGTTGATCCACCCCACTAACATTTATTCTGCAAATAGGCCACAAGGGCACTTTTACATGTCAAAATATTAATTTACAATTTAATAAAGTCTGACTACAATAATACGTTTTTCATATCAAAATATTAACTTACAGTTCAAGAAAGAATAATAATTTCGAGTTTATGTCATACAGTGAAATTAAATTTGCAAAGTTATGTATTACAAATATTACAACATCAGTAAAGTTAGAGATGTATAAGGTCTCAAGTTTGAATAGGCACGTATCCAGACTTTTGGTTCAGGGGGGGGACAAACATTGAAACAACCATGTGATCTGTGTACGTACTTGTTGAAAGAACACGCAAGCGAATAAATAAACAGACGGCTAAAAACGTTTTCGGAGGGGGATAAATCCCAACTATCCCCCCCTCTGGATACGTGCCTGAGTTTGATTAAACAAAGAGTATAATGAAATTAATATAATATCCCAGATATGTACATGGTCTCTGAGAGTCAAATCGGATGTGATGTGAACTAACATTTATAATTAATGCGTATTTCTTACCATGAAAGCTACCCTACGGTCATTCTAACTTTCCCATGGTTTCTCCGTATTAAAACAATACGTTTAGTATTAGCATTTTGATTCGTTTAGCATAATTCTGTATTATACATAATTAAACACGCAATTGTTCGTAGAGAAATATAGTCGTGAATGTGCCCAGCACGTATTTGCGATGAGTTGCATATTAATGTATTACTTTTGTATAAATGTGTGCGGTATGCGAGGTTAAGCCGTCGTCTTTCGGCGAAAAAAATAAACAAGAGCAGTCTTTTGTTATGATCCCTGGGATCTCAGGGACCGGTAGACGACTGGTTAAGCAACGTCGGCTGAGGTCAACTCTTGGATGGGTGACCGCTTTGAGTGGTTATTAACTGAGCACTCCCGTGTTTTGAAGCTACGTTAAGCCGTTGATCTCGCCTGCTGTCTATGATAGCAGTCGTTAAGCCAAGTTAGAGGCCTCTTCGGGCGGCTTGAGAACTTCTAACAATCAAGTTGCCCACTCACTTGACAAGCAAGCCTAATACTAATAAGGTTAGTTTCCCCTTGGGTTGGAAGGTCCAATGGCAGTCGCTTCCGTAAAAACTAGTGCCTACGCCAGTTCTGGTGGAAGGTTGTTCTGGAGACGCTTCAGTGCCTTTACCATGAGTTTGCATGACCGTACTCGCTAGCGACTGCGTAAACGATTTAGTATGTCGATTCTTAGTTCTATTGCGTAACCGCCAGAGGCGCTGTACTTTTGCTCATACAGATTTTTACGCAGTCGCTAGCGAGTACGGTCATGCAAACTCATGGTAAAGGCACTGCACCCAAGAACTCGAAGTTACTTAACACCACGCATTTTCAATACCATCTTTCCAGAACATGATTGTAGTAGCAAACACGTCTTCAAAGCTAATTTGAAAAAATTGCTAATAGATACCCTCTAAATATATATTTTATTTTAGGTTTTAAGGTAGATAGGTACATTAATTTGTTAAGAGCATGAGTGCATTACTCGCCAATAAACGTGTTTGGCGAACGGATGTTAAGGTAAAACTGTATCTAACTTTTTTGGTAAATAAATTAAATTAAATTAAATTAATAAAGTATTTTCTCTCTTGCATTAACCCGCGTCATGCTCAAACACCAAAGTCATTGTCCAACGCATCTGACCATTTCTGTCCAATAAGGAATTTACCTTCTATGGAAAATGTCTTTAATTGCTTCCTATTATCTACGTGCGAATAGTATTTATAAGGAATCTGCCGAAACGGGAATTTGTATATACCAGTGTTGCCAGGGCCTTTGGAACGAAAATTACGTTTCTTTTCTCGAAAAGTTACATTTTTGATGCAAAAGTTTCATTTTTTATATATTTCATAATTATTTTTGAACACATTCGATTTAAAGAGATGACTAGCCATAGAAATAACATAAAGCTACACGCTATGGATGGATGGACGCTAGCGCTATGGATTGCGAGCACCCCTTGCCACAAAAAAAATGCAAATTTCACTGTACTAAAGTTCACCGCACAAGAAATTGTACTCCGGATTACTGTCCGACCACGGGGTCACCAGTTAGAGGTCCTTGACAAGGACATGAAATTAAATTCTACAATACGTATAAAGATTATTTATTAAAGAACTGCACGTACAATCGATATCGCGGCAAGGGGAAGACTGCCATTCGCTGCGCGTAGCAGAATCTGTGTACACTACACTACAATTCGGCGAGTTAGGAGACAGAACCTAGATAAGAGTGTGTATGACTAGACAGAATTACGCCAGGCTGATGGACGGTATCTCAAATGTCAATATTGCAATAGACGACAGACAGACGAGTCGTACCATGTAGGTTCTTTTGTCATTTTTTTGTATGGAAGCCTATAAATTGACTCGCTTGGTCCCGGTTAGATACAATTGAACTTTATTTTTAAATAAAGTTTCATTGTTCCCAAAAGTTACAAAAAAGGCCTTTAGAACAGAAGTTACTTACATGTTACGCGAGCCGGTTAAAAGTTACGAAAAATGTAAGAAATGTAACCATCTGGCAACACTGGTATATACTCAAAAGGGTAGGCAACGTGTTTAAACAGGTTGGTTGAAACGATGCTGTCAATGTCCGGCGGTTTTAGCCAGGTTCTGTTAGACTACTTCTCTACACTTCAGTCGTGTGTGAGAGTCGAGTTTAGCTTGTCTCATAACCTATGCATGGCCATCTTACTGTCGAATGTAGCATTGGATTGCCATATTTTTTTTTAATTTATTTAGAACACAAACAGTCGCAAATTCAAATTATAAATGCTGTACACGTAGTGTACATAGAAACATTAACACAAAGACCTGGAGGTTCATTTTTCCGTACAAGTTGTTAAACAAAACATAATATTATGACTAATAAAAAACTAAACTAAATTGAACCGGTCCTCGACGCAGTTTTAAAACCCATCTCGTGTACGTTTTAAAATAAA
Organism: Epiblema foenella; assembly: GCA_963556455.1. NCBI lineage: Eukaryota > Metazoa > Arthropoda > Insecta > Lepidoptera > Tortricidae > Epiblema > Epiblema foenella. The sequence continues at coordinate 8,252,166 of OY747120.1, read as the reverse complement.
TGAGATAAGTTGGAACTGGAAATCATAACAATAGCCTGTGTCAATCATTGGAAGCATCGAAAACAGGAACATATTTTAACTCCATTCTGGTTACATAATTTAGAATAATTGTGACTTAGACATTGTAAACGAGAAAAGAAAATTTAATAAAACCTGAAATTTTTACATTCAAGTAGATACCATAATTATTGAAATAGAAATAGAAATCATTTAATGTAAAGCTGTGTACAAGAAAGGTGGACATAATGTGTTTAGTTACAACAGCTACCCAGTTACGGGCATACAACAATAGTAGGTACATCGAAATATTTACTTAAAAAACTAGCTATACAGTCTCATATGCAAAAAACTCATTAATATTATAAGACACTCGGTGGAGAAGCCATTTTTTTAACTTACATTTAAATTCGTTATCTTCTAAAACTTTGATATCGACTGGCAGTTTATTAAATACATTTATAGCACTTATAAATGCACTTTTTTTAAACATTTTATTGTTTACTCGATTATTAATAAAACATAGCCGAGATATCTGCAGTTCCGCTATGTTTAAAACCATGAGTAATTTTAAACTACATTTCAAAAAGTATTTGGTTTCACTACAACTCTCATAACCTGTTGTTTAACTGCTCCATGTCTTGAAGGTTGTATCGTATACATATAGCGTCTTAGACCCATACAATTTTAATGTTAGAATATGTATTATGTGCATGACAAAAGTAATATACCTAATTTGTCCGTCATTATTCCTCGTATCCTAACCTTACCTATCCCGGAATAATTGGTTTTACTATTATTATTTGACGACCGGTTTAGCCTAGTGTGTAGAGCACCTGCCTGTGAAGCTGACGGTCCTGGGTTCGAATCCCGGTCAGGGCAAATATTTGTGTGATGAGCATGAATATTTGTTTCTGAGTCTTGGATGTTTTCTATATGTATTTAAGTATTTATTTCTATTAAATATATCGTCGTCTAGTACCCATAACACAAGCCTTCTTGAGCTTACTGTGGGGCTAGTTGTATTTGTGTAAGATTGTCCTCTAATATTTATTTATTTATTTATTTTAAATGTTTATTCTACTCTCATCCAATACAATATCAAATTATAGTTATGTGGTTCCACGTTCATCACTTTTGCTGTTCAGAACTATCTTACAGACCTCGCCACGGCCTGGCCTGGCCACGAGAGACCAGTGCCTTTACTATGAGTTTACATGATCGTACTCGCTAGAGACTGCTTAAAAATTTGTATGGGCAAAAGTACAGCGCCTCCGGCGGTTACGCAAAAAAACTAAGAATCGGCAAACTAAATCGTTTACATAGCCACTAGCGAGTACGGTCATGCAAACTGATGGTAAAGGCACTTATCGTCACGACCGGCCAAGGTCGCCCAAAACAAAGTTGGTTTTAATACGAAAAATAAGGAAATTTCAATAAAAATAGAATCTGATTTATCATTGTATTATTTGTTGGTAAAATATACGAAATTTTCATTACCAACAAATTTCAAGTTTATGGGTCAATGAAAAGTAAAAACTCTAGGAACAAAATTTTGTAAAAAAGCTGATTTTGGTGGCTTCTCATTCCTTTATTTTCCAATATTTTTAAGAACAACAATATGGTGTTTACCTACTCAATAAGCTCTAAACTATAAGGCACAACGCTGTGGCATTGCAAAATGTCAGAGCATTATGCTGAGTGATGCTCAACTGCGGCCATTATAGCAGCACCACTGTTCCTTGTATATGTTTAGCTCCTAGTTATTAAGTTTTACTGTCGTTGATAATTACGAAATCTGCAGCATTAAAGTTAATGTAAGTAAATAATTACCTTCTCAACAAGTTATTACAAATAAACAAAGAAATTACAATAAAACAGACTAACCTCAAAGGAACCTAAATATATCTATCAAAAACCTCTAACAAACCGCTGCCAGTAGGTAACGTTCCCAAAATGCTGGCCGCATTGCCACGTTGGATGGCAATGCTCAATCTTTGTGCCAGATAAAGGCCAGCATTTTGGTCACGTGTTGCGTCGACCAGACGTCCAGACAGATCTTTGAAGGTATTATGGGCTTCCGCTGTCCCCACGGCCCAAGTGTTTCAACCCCAAAAGGCTCAAATATGTACCCGCTATCGAGTGTACTATATTTGCGCCTTTTGAGGTTTTCCGCCGATTCAGCCGCCGCACCAGGGGCGCTACCGCGAACCACAAACGAAGTTTTCTCTCTCTGTCTCACTTATGTGCAAACTTGCAAGTGTGACAGAGAGGGAAAACTTCGTTTGCTGTTCGCGGTAGCGCCCCAGCTCTATTAAGTCTTGAATTGTAATGAGGTGTTATTTTGGTCTACAATATTTTTTTCTATCTATTCGCAGACCAGGGACCGATACCGGTATTTTTAAAAAACCCTGAATTAGCCCAATATTTTGGATAATTTTTGCTCTTTACGTAGGGCTGAATCATGTATTTAGGTAACAACGTCGTATTATTAGATTGTCCCATTAAAAACGAAATAATGAACTGGTGACCGTAATAATACCGGTATTTTTCTATGGAGAAAATACCGGTATCAGATTCCTGTCGCAGACTAAGACAGTCCCTTGCTTTAGCTTAACTTGGGTATGATTCAGGTATTCTCGTAAGTTACCCATCACGACGAAGGGGTTACCGAGTGTACGTTAATAAGTAAAAAATCTACTCTGGTTCCGTATGTCAATTTTTTTACGCCCCATTAAAATGGCGACCGTTAAATGACGTCACGGATTGGCTGTCGGGGCACGTACAGCGCCGGACGCGCTAACGGGTCCAGTTCTCCTTAGTGACTTGTTTTTTGCAAATCAATATAGTTCATTTTTTAATGTTTCGTGCAAGACACCGTCGCACGCGCATCTGTCAAAACGTGATGAATGTGTCCACAGGGATAGATAAAAGTGTCAAAAATATCATGCATTCATTATGACAGATCGACACAATGGGCATGACCCATGGACAAATCCTATTATCCTTCTTCCTACTGATACAGGGTGTAACAAAACTAGTTAGGATCTGTTTAAGTGCATATTCGGTATCGTGTTCTGATTACATAAATTTACACTAACGTGAGACATATTTACACTTAATAAGAGAACAACGGTTGAAACTCACTTGGAAAGTCACTATTTGCGACATGTTTCGGACTACAATTGGAGTCCTTCATCAGGTTGAGTGTTATCAAAGCAACCGACCGCGCAACACGTGGGCGCGTGTTCTGATTAGGAAAAAGTAGAAAAAAAAAATTTGACGCAATAAATTTTTGGCCTGGACAGTTGAGTTGACTGACTTGGACGACCTGCCCCATAGAAAAAAAAATTTTTGCGTCAAAAAATTTTTTCTTATACTTTTCCTGATCAGAACACGATACCGAATATGCCCTTAAACGGATCCTCACTAGTTTTGTTACACGCTGTATAATATTATAAATGCGAGTTAGGATGTTTGGATGTTTAGATGTTTGTTACTCAATCACCCAAAAACGGCTAAACGGATTATAATGAAACTTGGTATACAACGAGTTTATAGGCTGGATTAAAATATAGGATACTTTTTATCCCGAAAATCTCGTCTTTTCATATCGAAAGGATCATTTAGGGATCAAAAATTGAAAAATGGAAGTTTAAGCGGACGAAGTCGCGGACAAAAAATGTTGAAAAACCGTGTTAGGTCATTATTGACGCACAGCAGTATAGAATCATAGCAAGCATTTATAGATATCCACTTCCCGAATTATCTTTTAATGTCACACACATCATGTATCAACACAAACACACACATTTTTTGTGCACATACTTAATGTTTTTTTGTTGCAACTAAAGTTGGCTTAAATTCAGAATGAAGGAAAAATTGAAAAATTCAGGCACCGAGCAGGATTCGACGAGGAGGATTTTTTTTGAGACGTTAGTGCCGTTAATGAAGCATGTGTCTTCTGGTAGATGTCGCTGTACGCCTCCCTTAAGGCGTTTGTATAAAAAGAATAGTAAAGTTGGCTTAACCGCAAAATTAAGTAGATTTCTATAAGAAAAATAAGGAAATTACAATTAAAAATCTATTATATCATTATATAAGTATTTTCTGGTAAAATATACGTAATAATAATAATAAACATTATGACCAAATTCCAAGTTCATAGGTCAATAGGAAGTAAAAAAAATCTAGGAACAAATTTTTGTGACAGACGACGACGGACGGAAGCGGAGTCAAAAATCAAAACATTTATTGCGCAAATAGGCCTCAAGGGCACTTTTACAAGTCAAAATCTATCTATAGTATCTAGTGTGATAGCAATAGGGTTCCGTTTGGACCCTTCGGGTACGGAACTCTAGCAGAAATGGGTTTAACCAGTTTATTATCATGCTACCAGACACTTACTTACTTTATACTATCCCAATATATTTATATACACCCACACAACAAATGACCTAAGTCCACGTACAAATGCACGCCATTATGACACATACGCATTTAGCAATTAGCACTATAATCGTGTATGAATAAATGGATGCTCTTGTGCATCATTTAAGTGTGTCAGTGTAGAACGGAGACTGTCCACATTATCATAGTGGGTTTATAAAAAGTAACTGGCACAGTCCTTGTTGGGGTGTGGTTGTTATCGATATATCGATAAATTTGAGCATCTGCTATACAAGGCAATTTAAAAGGGGCCAGTATAAAGGCACATCGAAAAAAACCTAACTGTCTAAAATACTGAACTGCACACGTAAAAAACGAATCGTTAATCAAAATTCGGTTTTAGGTGTGCAATTGTTGACTTTTATGTGCAAGTCAGTATTTCTGACCGACTTCTAAAAAAGGAGGAGGTTCTCAATTAGGTTGTATGTTCTTTTAAGTGTTGCGTACCTCTTCGGGGGGGATTTAGACCCTTCGGTCTAAATGGAACCCTATTAATGTCACTCACGCATCCGTCCGTCCGTCGTCGAGAGCTACAGCGTTCAAATTTTCACATTACAAACATCTTGTTCACCCAAAGCCATACAAATTGTCAAAACTTATTTTTAAATGTTTTTGACGACCGGTTTAGCCTAGTGGGTAGTGCACCTGCCTGTGAAGCTGACGGTCCTGGGTTCGAATCCCGGTCAGGGCAAATATTTGTGTGATGAGCATGAATATTTGTTTCTGAGTCTTGGATGTTTTCTATGTATTTAAGTATTTATATTTATTAAATATATCGTCGTCTAGTACCCATAACACAAGCCTTCTTGAGCTTACTGTGGGGCTAGGTCGATTTGTGTAAGATTGTCCTCTAATATTTATTTATTTTTTTATTATTTTAAGGGGGACTCCCATAAAATTAAAGGGGGCACGAAAAAAAATTTGACCTATCCCATCGAGTGCGGTATCGTTATATAATAAATACCATATTCTTGTTTTTAAAAATATTGGAAAACAAAGAAATGAGAAGTCACCATGGTCAGATTTTCTTATAAAATTTTAGGTATTCGGAAGAATTATAAATTTCTCATTAACTTATAACCTTGAAATCTGGTGATAATGTTTATTGTTAAGTATATTTTACCAACAAATACTAATATATTCAGCTCTCAAAAGATTTGGCGTAAGAACCTGTTTTACTAAAGCGACTATCATCAGACCTTGCCATAGGTTAAACTAGACCATGTTGGGATTAGACCGATTTCCTTAAGATGTTTTCCTTCACCGAAAAGTCACTGTTAAATATTAAATTTCATCCGACATAAGTTTTTTTAAAAACCCAGTGGTAATACCTTATCGCTCGACTACAGTGGCTCAGTGACATGTACCTTATTCCAATAAAATAAGGTCCAAAATTGTATACATATTTATGCCCTCGCGGGCATACAGTCGACTGTACATTGAAACCGGTCTAGCTATAAATATAAATAGGTAGTTAAAAATAGGGCAGGATAAATGCAATAAGGTTAAAAGGATTAATCTAAGAATAAACGTGTGTGTTACTGTTTAACCGGGCGTAGGGATGGGATGTGTCGATAGAATTATTATCGAGAAAAGTATATTTTGATTATTTCAACGTGTTTACAGATTTTGAATGTTGTCAAGCAGATGCGGCCGCTAACGAAAACAATTCGGACCCCAGGGGCCGTGGGTTCGAATCCCACCTGTGGCGATTATTGAAAATTTTCACTTTAAATGAAAATCGAGTTTACAGATGTTTAGAAATTACAGAAATGGCTTGACCACGCTTGGTACAAGGGGCGGAGGAGTCTTAGATCTTCGTCACTTAGTCAATATTCTCTATGACATTTTGACACTGACGCACGGTTTTATGCCGGCACCTTTTCCAATGTCACAAAACTAATATCGAAAACTCGAAAAGTCGATTTTTTGGTCCCAGTTGGTCCCATATAATTTTTTTTGAAGATCTGATAACCAGATCCATGAGGAATGGAACCCTCAAATGTAATAGGCACATGTATATTGATTTAGGTGTTTTCTGTAGTAACAAACGCATTAACTCTTGGAGTGGCTTGTTGAAGTATTAAAATGTACCTGTGTTTACGTTTATTAGATTTTGAGTTAAGTAGGGGTCAAAGCATCCCTAACAGATGGAATTGAATTTTATCGGAACCGGAAGCGGAACCAGATGTTTTAAATTCGGTATATCGGAACCAGAACCGGAATCGAAGCCGGAACTGAAAACGAATGCGGAGCCCGCGTGATAGATGGATAAGATGTTAAGGGCAGGGCAGGTCCAAGTCTATTCTAAATAAAAATTATAAACCTGTTTGTTTTTGATGTACGCCGCTCATTTCTCCCCGCTGCGCTGCTTTGACATCCGATATAACATCCGTTTTAAAAATTACAGAACCGGAACCGAAGCGGATGTTTAAAACCAATCGGAAGTTCCGACTTAACGGAAACGGAACCGGAGCTCTGTTACATCCCTGGTCAAAAGTACCACCAAATGGTTTGTGTAATATAAACACACGGTCGCTGCGCCAGTTCTCTTCTTTTGAACGTGGCTTGACGCGCTGCCGCGTGTCTATATTGAAGTAAATTGCATCACAAGGAACCCTTTTGCTTGGGAATGCACATGTCCTTTTCAAATGAGTGAACATGTATGTTCATAAAAACACTTGTACCAGTCCCCGTCTCGCCAAGAGCAGGTTTATAGAAAGCGTGTCTAGTCCCTAATAAGTGGCAATTGCCCTACACATACGCGTCCGTCCGGTTGTTTGTGTGTCAGTGAGCCAGGCGTCCGCACACCAGTGCCTTTACCATGAGTTTACATGACCGTACTCGCTAACGACTGCGTAAAAATTTATATGGGCAAAAGTACAGTAGCACTACCATGAGTTTACAATGACCGTACTCGCTAGCGTCTGCGTAAACGATTTGTATGCACAAAAGTACAGCGCCTCTGGCGGTCACTCATAGAACTAAGGATCGGTAGTATGAGTTCTACGGTAAATTACCTATCGAAAACTAAACGCTAGCGACTGACGTTTTGTAGCTGTCAAATGGCTGTTACCGTAGAAAATCGGCACCATGAGTTACAAACTTGACAGATGCTATCGAACAATACGCTATCGAGTGTAGTAGTAACTATTTCACTATAGCGCTACAGAGCCTCTGGCGGTTACGCAATAGAACTAAGAATCGTCATACAAAATCGTTTACGCAGTCGCTAGCGAGTACGGTCACGCAAACTCATGGTAAAGGCACTGAAGTGAATACCCGGTCACAATATCATATTTAGCGTTCCGTACTTGAAGCGTCGAAACGGAACCCTATTGTTGTCACTCACTTGTCCGTCCGTCCGTCGTCTGTCACACAGGTTTTACAGCCAAACGGTCAGTGCTACAGCCTTCAAATTTTCACAGTACAAGCATCTTGTTCACTCAAAGCTATGTAAATTGTCAATACTTATTTTTTAATGTTTTTAAGGGGGACTCCCATACAGCTACAGAGGCGCGCGAAAAATTTTTTAGACCTATCCCATCGAGTGTGGTATCGTAGTTTAGAGCTTATTGAGTAGATAAACACCATATTTTTGTTTTTAAAAATATTGCAAAATAAATGAATGAGAAGCCACCAAAATCAGCTTTTTTACAAAAAAAAATTCCTAGATTTTTTACTTTTCATTGACCCATATACTTGAAATTTGTTGGTAATGAAAATTACGTATATTTTACCAACAAATACTAATACAATGATAAATCAGATCCTATTTTTATTGAAATTTCCTTGTTTTTCGTATTAAAACCAAATTTGTTTTGGGCGACCTTGGCCGGTCGTGATGACCAGTGCCTTTACCATGAGTTTGCATGACCGTACTCGCTAGCGTCTGCATAAACGATTTAGTATGCCGATTTTTAGTTCTATTGCGTAACCGCCAGAGGCGCTGTACTTTTGCCCATACAAATTTTTACGCAGTCGCCAGCGAGTACGGTTACTACGGTTACGTAAACTCAAAATCAAAATCAAACATTTATTCTGCAAATAGGCCAGAAGGGCACTTTTACATGTCAAAATATTTATTTACAATTTAAGAAAGTCTGACTATAATAAGTAATACATTTTTCATGTCAAAATATCAATTTACAGTTCAAGAAAGATTAATAATTTCGAGTTTACAATTATAACAAAATTAATGTAAGTGAAGATAAACTTGCAAAGTTATCTATTACAAATATTACAACATCAGTAAAGTTAGAGATGTATAAGGTCTCAAGATTAAACAAGGAGTATAATGACTACTTACTTGGTCTCTGATCGTCAAAATTAAAATTAATTTAATATTGTTAGAGATGTATATGGTCTCTAAGTCACTGATAATAAAAACGAATCCACAACAGGATGATGTCTCTCGTCAATCCCCTATAAAAAGACACTAGTATTAACGTAGTCACTATGTCCTAGCAAGCATGAACAGACCGGACTCCACAAACAGCACCCGATTACGAGTATGACGCGTATCCCAGCCATACAAATTTTTACGCAGTCGCTAGCGAGTACGGTCATGTAAACTCATGGTAAATACACAGGAAGACACTATCACATACTTAAAGAGTAGGTGTTAATATGAGATTGGCGATTTTTTGCCGTCGGTGTGACGTGGTCCTAACGGCGCCCGCGCATCGAACGGGGCGCAGACCGGCCGCAGACACCGGACTAACTACACATAGCTGTACTTATTCATGATTATAGGGCGAAGATTATACATAGCTGTATAAAACTACTAATTAGTTATAAAACTACATTTAATCGCCTACCCATGTGTTAATATAATTGTCAGTCCGGGCCAACGTGTGTGGAGTTCTTCAAGAAAGGAGTGTAAAAATGCGCATGTTACACCCCTGGAGTTGTAAGTGTCCATAGGCTGCGGTGGCCGCTTACCAGGCGGGCCGCACGCGTCTATGCCACCGACGTAGTACCTATCTTATTACCTTTTATCTTGACGCTTAGTTTCTTAGTCTTATTTTTGACATTTAACACTACATTTAATTAATGATACTTTGATTATTGTATTATTTTTATTTCATATAGATTTTGACTTGTAAAAGTGCCCTTGAGGCCTATTTGCAGAATAAATGTTTTGAATTTAAATTGTATTTCATCTGGAGCATAGTACGCATGCGATCATATGCGATGGAGTTAGAAGATGATTGAGTACTAACACAGATAGATTCATGCACTGGCCATGCAAGCAAGAGTGATTGCAGCCAGAGGCGATTCGTGCGTGAGTGCTTGATCTGAGACCTTTGGCCCGGTTTGTATTGTAAGCGCATTTCTTACGGGTCGGCAAACCGCGGCTCTTCGAGGTCTGCTCAAAAATATAAGATAAGATACGATAATTTATTGAACAATAACACAGTGTACACACAGTTAGTTCGTAAGCAGCTGCATTAGTCAGTTAGTTAGTGACGACCGCTTTAGCCTAGTTGGTAGTGACCCTGCCTACGAAGCTGGAGGTCCCGGGTTCGAATCCCGGTCAGGGCATTTATTTTTGTGATGAACACGAATATTTGTTTCTGAGTCTTGGATGTTTTCTATGTATTTAAGTATATATTTATCTATTTAAGTATATGGGTGGATCAACTATTCTGTTGCTCGTTACCATGGTTACGTCTCGTCTCCTGAGTCACTCTTTAAAATTGTAATTTTATAGGGTTTAAATCTACCAAACATGAGTTTTAGCGATGAGCATAAATCCATTAAGACATGGGTCGTCTCTTGAGCATGCTTGAAGTCCATATTATAAACATTTTTCTAAGAGACTCGGTTACTATTGTCTCCTCGCTGACGGGACAGAACACCAACAAGAAAAAGTTGATTAACCCATATATATCGTCGCCTAGTACCCATAGTACAAGCTTTGCTTAGTTTGGGACTAGGTCGATTTGTGTAAGATTGTCCACAAATATTTATATTTATTTATATTTATATTTAGTAATAAACTGTGTCGTAGCTATTTACTCGTACGCCCAGCTCAGTACATGGGATTATATACTAAAATATCGGTCGGCAACAGTTAAACCCGGATATACAGGATGTAACAATACTAGTAGATTAGTAGTTAAGTATAGAAAAAAATGTAACTTTATTATGAATTCAATGAAATAAACAGTTTAAATTTAAATTAAATTTAATTTAATTTATTTTTTTAGTGAGGATCCGTTTAAGGACATATTCGGGTCATACTTAGTTGAAAAAACAAAAGTCGTCCTTTTTTTTGAACATGACTGTGGCTTTATAGGCCGGGCCCAATAAAGCGATAGGAGTGCGCGGTTGGAGAGTAGCCTGGGGAAAATCCAGGGGAAAACCTCCGGCACGACCACGCGTGTGGTTTGGAACACTGGAATACTGTAAGAGTTTGCGCTCCAGTGAGATTGGTTGAGCGGTTTCACCCGACCCCGCGGATCTTATGGTGTGACTCAAATGGGACGGGGCAAATGTGCTCACACACGTAGCGTCCCATAAGAGACACCGACCCTTCTGCCACGGAACCAATGTCAGACCGTCTGGCCTTTTTCCATCAGTGCGGCACAACCCCGGAGGCTCCAACAAAATAAACATACGAAAAGTGCTAAAATGTGTATGTCCCACTCCCACGTCGACTCAGTCATGTTCAGAGGCTTACAGAAGCTCGAAATATTGAATGAATATTCAATGTGGGCACACAGATAAAGTAATGAGTCTAGATATCAGATGTGTGCTTTATGTATGAAATAATACGGTCTATAATGCCATAAAACTACTTTTTCCACTGTCCAAATAAATCGACAGTACCGGAATTCCGGAGATTATCACAGCTATTTTAATATACTTGTGCAATCGATATTCCCCTAAAAGCATTATTTTTTAATCCTGGCAACATAAGATTGCTATTTGCATTGGCCGCCATTTCTTATTCAACGTCAGAATCCTTCTAAACGGTGACGAAAAGTGGTCGCTGTGTCGGTGCTCAAAACAGGATTCCGAATTAAATCTTGTATTAAGCAGTACCGCTGCTATCGTAAACTACAAATAGGAAAATTGAAAAAATTGAAAAATTTAGGCACCGAGCAGAATTCGAACCTGCGACCTCCCGGCATTGGAACACAGCATGCAGAATAAGGTTTGAGTAATTGACGGCTGTCCCTCTTTCGCAAATGTTTACACCTCTTATCAGCAATAATCTCCATAATGGGTCATTGTCAGTTGTAAAAACAAAAGTTGTCCATTCGCTGGTCAATAGTTACCGGCTTATGTACATATAAGCTATGTTTTTATTACATGGATTTATAGTTATGGAATCACCGTTTATGCGGGTTACTAGACCAATCCAAAATTAAGCTTTGTGGCCCCGTAACTTTTGATATGTCCACCGAAAAGACGCGAACCTAAATCTGACAATGACCCTAATATGTGAATAAAGCCTTTTAATATAGCCAAATTCTGAATAATATTCTCTTTAGATTAGAATTACGATTTGAAACGGGATATTTACCATGTATATTTGTATTTTTGAGTTCCCGATATTTCGGCACTGTTGCAAGCGCCATTATCAAGGATTAACTGAAATATCGGGAACTCAAAAATACAAATATACATGGTAAATATCCCGTTTCAAATCGTAATTCGAATGTAAATGACCATGTAAGCTTGAAATCTTATATTCTCTTTAGATCTTTAATACCTCTTTGGGTCATTGTCAGTTGTAAAAACAATAGAACTAGGAATCAGTCGCTAGCGAATACGCCCATGCAAACTCATAGTAAAGGCACTGCAGGTAAACGGTAACAACTTCAATTCGAACGAATCTCGAAACGCAATGTTATCACTCCATCATTCACATGCGCGTGGGAAATCAGTAAATTACACAAAATTATGGTTTTAAAAACGTTAATCTGGTTTCAGATGTGATCTGGGTTCTGTTCTGTCACAATACATGTAGTGATGTACGTTTGTCTGCATGTTTCACCGAAAAACGTTAAAAATGAATAGGTCCTTTTTTATGGGGCTATTTATACGGTGGCAAAGAACCGAGGCGACGACGAGAGAAGTAACGTAACCTACCTGACAGAGAGGACACCATACAATATGTAGTAAGAATAAGACTGGAGCCGGCAATACACTCATACAAAGATGTACGAGAGAGATGCAAGCATAGACACCAACACACGTGGGAACGGCTTTAAGTGGTGGATACATGTTTCGATAGTTGATTTGAAGATTCGTTCCAGTACAAACATCCGCGCATCCTCAGGAGCTCTAGCGACCATACTCACCACCCTTTGGTGTTCACCAGATATGGTGGTGGATGGAGTATTTATGGCGTAACTATTCGAATGAGCAAAAGGATTTACTTCTTATTACTCTCGCGGCACATCACTAGTCGTTGTCAAGTAACGATTGTGTGAAAACAGGGGAAAATATGCCATTAAAATGGCTAACATGCGTCGTGGGATTATAGCGATCTTCTGAGTTATGCGGGTTTGTCTTTTGACGACTTGTGGTTTCACAATAAAAGAGTTTAGTGCGAAGGATGCTGTTATTTAACCTTACTGGGTAATTCTCATCGTTAAAGTTAACTGATATCCTTTACCGGTCCGAACGTTAAGTGAAAGTTAAGGAATTTAAACTTATTGTTGACTCCAGTTTACACTATACCTGGATCCCTAACTGTTAAAATAGTTCAAGTTAGAAATAATCACTTACCCCCTTATTCATAAACGTCTATCAAACCTATATTAGTTAACTAGCCGCTAAAGTTTTTTTGTCCTTATTTGTCACTTTGAAATTTACGTTTGTGAGAAAGGGACAAAGAACTTTTTAGTTAGCAGAGGTTTGTTAAGGTTTATGAATAAGGGGGTTAATCACTCACGAGTCGTTAACAATCCAGGCCCGGTAAGGACAAATTAAGAAAATGTTAATTTTTGGAATGAGAATCACCCGACTGTGGCTTTATAGGCCGGGCCCTATAAAGCGATAGGAGTGCGCGGCTAGAGAGTTAACCTGGGGAAAATCCAGAGAAAACCTCCGACACGACCACTCGGGTGGTTTTGAACACTGGAATACTCTAAGAGTTTGCGCTCTAGTGAGATAGGGTGAGCGGTTTCAACAGAATCTGATGTGTGAGTGGAATCGAGCTACTGGGAGTTTTATAGCTGGTTCACTAAACCTAGCCTAGCTGAGAAGAGTCCAGCAAGAAACTCAGCTAGGCCCGACCTACGTCGGACTGACTCTACCCGGTATGCGGCGGTACCGGCACGAATAGGGACTACATGTGTCTGTTTTGTTGCAATCGGCTAAGGATGCATAACAGAACATGAATATTTGTTTCTGTCTTGGATGTTTTCTATGTATTTAAGTATTTATATCTATTAAATATATCGTCGTCTAGTACCCATAACACAAGCCTTCTTGAGCTTACTGTGGGGCTAGTTCGATTTGTGTAAGATTGTCCTCTAATATTTTTTTATTTATTTATTGCTTAATTGTAAAAAAGTGTTATTGTTATTTTATTTAACCAATCAGTATATCTATTCTATCAGCGAAAGTGTAAATCGAGGGGTGTGGTCAACCCGATAAGTCGTCTAAAAGGTTTTTTGAAAATAGAACTCTGCGTAATGGATGTTAAGTTCTTATTTCAAAAAACATTTATTTCGATTTATCGGGTTTGACCACTCACCCCTCGAAATATGAATTAAATTGTATAATAATTCCTTAATACCTAATTAGTGGCTCTCCGAGGTTCGTAGAACTCGAGATTTTTTATCTTGATTCCCAAAAAAACTCGACAAAAAACTATTCAATTATCGAACCTGCGCTGAGAAATCCAATATGACCTACATCATCGGTCAATTATATTAGCGGTTTTTTATATACTACATCGGATGCAAACAAGCGTACGACCTTCCTTAGTTGGACTGGGGCTGGTCCAAATATGAGCGAGATGGCGAAACGCCGAACTTCGACCGCAAGAAAATACCTAAGCATTTCAAAAATATCAGGGCCGTTGGTTCTATGTGCCTATTCCAATGGGATAATTTTTATTATCGTTTTGTTGTGGGCTTTCTATGCCGCCTCGACCAGCATTGATCTATTGTGGCAGCCCTTAAAGTTCCTTGCTTATACCCGTTGCTTCCAGGTATTTCCAGATTCTTTGGGTCGCAATCTGTTGTATCTCCTCTGGGTGCATGATGTGCCTCCCTAGGTAGATACTTCTTTTGCGCATATGGTCCACAGGAGCAGAGGACATGGCAGTTTCCTCCGACTCTTAAAACCTGCATGCTGCACTTTATTTTATGCCCATTTAAAATAAATATTAGAGGACAATCTTACACAAATCGAACTAGCCCCACAGTAAGCTCAAGAAGGCTTGTGTTATGGGTACTAGACGACGATATATTTAATAGATATAAATACTTAAATACATAGAAAACATCCAAGACTCAGAAACAAATATTTATGCTCATCACACAAATATTTGCCCTGACCGGGATTCGAACCCAGGACCGTCAGCTTCACAGGCAGGTGCACTACCCACTAGGCTAAACCGGGCGTCCATTTGGATACTAAGTATATGAAAGAACTGTTGTTTTGCGTTCTCATGCCATACATACACAATCAGAATATCATAGTCATATTTTACCGATTTAAGCGTTGTGTGTTGAGAAAACGTGCGAATGATTCCTATCGCGTATGGGAAATGGTTTGTTGGAAATTATTGGTTCAATGAATATGGTTTGTGAGAGGAAATGAAGTAAATACAGTTAAGGCGTATCCAGAAACCACGCGTAGTTTCTTGGCCCACTTTTAGACCCCCCTCCCCCTTGATGATATTTGGTGAGGTTAGAACCTTATTTGCCATACCATTTAATCGCACTAACTATGGCTGCAACTGTCTTGTCAGTCGTCTTCCACGCACGTACAATATGTTCTTCGAGTCTGTTGACCCTTTCAACCAAAGCAGAGCCTCTTTCAGGAGGAATATAATAATGCAGTTGCCCCATGTGTGAGATGCCGAGCCGCACAACACAAACATGTCCGCACCCACATACACACGCACGAACGCACACAAACACACACACATACACACACACACAAACAGACATATACACACACATACACACAGCGCAGTAAACATCAACCTCATGCCAAACTCAAACTCTTCAAATACTTGTGTCTATCCTATCACTTGGCTTAGTTTTTCCAAAATTATATAATGTCCTATTATTGATTCTTAACATTGTTACTGGATGTCATTTCACTAACTTTAGTTTCTGTTTTTCAAGTCGGAATACGTCTGACCGTAATGATTGGTTTTCTTTGTAATTGTTTAGCAAACAAAATGTAAATCCGTAATTGGCCAATGAAAAAGTAAGACGTAACCTTTTCTAAAAATGCTGTAAGTGGTGCTGTGGATTTTATAACAATAAATAAATAAATAAATAAACCTCCTAGAGGAGACCCAACTACTAATCTAACAGTTTGCGCTCCATTGAAATTGGTTGAGCGGCTTCAACCAAATCAGAGGTGTGTGGAATCGAGCTACTTGGAGTTTGCTTGCTGGTTCACTAAACCTAACCTAGCCTGAGAAGGATCCAATAAGAAACTCAGCTAGGCCCGACCTGGGTCGGACAGAGTCTACCCAGTATTCACCACCGCTCGCCACTGCGCGGTCCTGGGCTACACCAGCACACTATGTGGCCTACACTACTTTCAGCTATGTGAATATGCCCCCTACTCCTTTTTCTGCTATTTGGCCAGTGATAATAACCTTTTCCAGGCTCTTTGGTCCAGACCTGATCAGATGGTCAAAGTTGAGGACAATGTTGTGTGCAGTGGACAGGCTCATTTTGATTTGGAACTCATCGCGAATAGACTGCAGTTCCGATCCTTTTTTTGCAGTTCCGATCCTTCTTTTAAGCTGTGGCTTCATAGGCCGGCCCGATAAAGTGATGAGTTCGGACGGTTCTTGCAGATGACGCAGGGGTAGGGTTTTTTGAACGTGACTATGGCTTTATAGGCCGGGCCCAATAAAGCGATAGGAGTGCGCGGTTGGAGTGGCCTGGGGACAATCCAGGTGAACCTCCGACACGACCACGCGGGTGGTTTTGTTTCTATACATCTGTTAACGCCAATTAGGTAACCAGCTAGTCGGTTACGTAACGAGTCAATACGTTATGTAGATTGTGTCATGAATAGTATGGAAAATGACACTTAGTTCAATATTTCGTTATTTTGACATTTTTCGTAGGAGAACACATGAAAAATGGAAATACATGTAACAAGTGATAAGCTGATTTTAATTTCATGAAAAATACTGAACTTTAACCATTAATATTGTAGATTGAGCGAGATCGTGGAACGTAACGCAGAGGGACTACTCCGAACTTCGTATCGTGTCGTCCCTTTCACTCATATAGTGAATGACACGAGATTGAAAGGGACGGCACGACACGAAGTTCCGATTTTGAAGTTCGGAGCACAGGGCCAGGGACGCTACCGCGAACAGCAAACGAAGTTTTTCCTCTCTATCCCACTTACGTCCGAACGTGCAAGTGCGACAGAGAGCGAAAACTTCGTTTGCAGTCGCGGTAGCGCCCCAGACCACAGCTGGAAGTTGTACTACGTAGGTTTATTACAAATAAATCAAAATGAAGGCACCACTTTTTTTTATTCAACGCCGGTGGCAAACAAGCTTACGGTCCACCTGATGGTAAGCGGCCACCGTACCCTATAGACGCCCGCAACTCCAAAGGAGTCACGTACGCATTGCCGTTATCTATTTACTGTAGTTCTTCTCTGGCAGAAACCATGGCACGCCATGAACTGGTATCTACGAGTGTTCTATTGTTCTATATTATGTTTTGTTATTCGTTTAATTGATATCTCGCGTATATTTATTATTAAGGGAATAAGTGAAATGTTTAAATTGCATGTTAGAAACCTCACCTACCTCCTACTCACTTATTTCTGTTTGCTTTCCAAATAAATAAAAAAAAAATCCTAGCCCCTCAGATGTAGGTACATAAGTTTCTTTTAAGTGCCGCTTTGTCGGCCTACCTAACTTAATTAGGGCTTAATTCCTTTAATTAAACAAACAACCCTCATTTGATACGAGAAAAACACGTGGGACAGCCAACATTACGTGGGAGATAATGGGGTAATGAGTAGGATTGCCAACCCGCCTAGGGCATGCAAAAGCGCCCTTGTGGACTATTTGCAGAATGAATGTTTGAGTTTGTATTCGATATTTTATTATTAAGTACTACTTTGATTATAAATATCCTGCAGCTTGAATATGTCATGTTCGCCTAAAGTTCTTTGCTTACGGTGGCGTCGTTGATCGGGTCGCAACCTTCCCTAACATATGGTCGAGGGAGGCGATGGCTGAGATAGGCGTCAGTGAACGGGTGCTGTTTGTGAGGTCCGGTCTGTTCATGTTTGCAAGCACTAGTAACTTCGTACTAGTGTTCAGTGGAATTGACATGATGAGAGACTTCGCTCTGTTCTCATTTGATTTTATTTTTAGATTGACGCTCAGAGACCTTATACATCTCTGAGGATATTTATTTATTAGATTTTATTATTTTCATGTTGACGTGTTATAGATATAGCTCAAAATATTTTATTATGATTAGTGTACCTACTTTATTACCTTTTATCTTGACGCTTAGAGACCTTATACATCTCTAACAAATCTCGATTGTTATTAGTTTCTTAGTCTTATTTTTGAAATGTAACACTACATTTAAGTAATTAATGATACTTTGATTATTGTATTATTTTTATTTGATGTACCTAGATAGATTTTGACTTGTAAAAGTGCCCTTGAGGCCTATTTGCAGAATAAATGTTTTGATTTTGAACACCTAACGATTCTCAATCCCGGGATTGAAATCCGGTATTGGACCTCAATCCCGGGATTTCGGAATCCCGGGTTTATTCATCTGGGAATACGAGTGAAAATTTATCGTCACATTGTAACTATCCGTGTTATTTATAAGTAAAAAATAATCTAGGAGAGAGAATAAAAATTAATAATAAAGAAATAATCATAAATACTCAACTGTCTTATTGTTGCCTTCCTTTAAATTTTACGGATATATAAGAAATATTTTTCTATTAATCATCGCAAGGTTTGAATTTTTGCATACTTCGATGTATTATAATAATTTGGGTCCCGCTCATCTGCTTTGAAGACAAAACAAGTATATATACGACGGGAATAAATAATGTAGGTACCCTATATCACAATTTCCTATACGTTAGCAATGTTGAAATTTGGGTCTGATACATTTTTTAGCCAGGTCCCGCAATTGTAATATAGTACCGCAAATCTGAGCACAAAAGTTGGTAACCCTAGTAATGAGTGACATACGATCCGACCGACCGTCGGGTCGGAGAGTCTAAAGTCCGCTTGGACGCCCGTAAAAACTCTCTTTTGAGGTCCAATGAGGTCTTGTTTCCCCTCGGATCAAAATCAAAATCAAACCATTTATTCCGCAAATAGGCCTCAAGGGCACTTTTACAAGTCAAAATCTATCTAGGTACATCAAATAAAAATAATACAATAATCAAAGTATCATCAATTAAATGTAGTGTTACATGTCAAAAATAAGACTAAGAAACTAATAACAATCTAGATTTGTTAGAAATGTATAAGGTCTCTAAGCGTCAAGATAAAAGGTAATAAAGTAGGTACACTAATCATAATAAAACATTTTGAGCTATATCTATAACACGTCAACATGAAAATAATAAAATCTAATAAATAAATATCCTCAGAGATGTATAAGGTCTCTGAGCGTCAGTCTAAAAAATAAAATCAAATGAGAACAGTGAAGTCTCTCATCATGTCAATTCCACTGATTGGAAGGTCAGATGGCAGTCGCTTCCGTAAAAACTAATGGCTGCGCCAAATCTTGGGATTAGATAGCGGACCTCGGGCATCCTTCAGGATGCATCTGTACTGGGATAACGCTAGGAGTATGATGATAATGTCGAGTACACCACCTGTCAACTTTACGCACGTATAAGGCACGCGACTTTCTATCTGGATCGCGGAATCGAATTTTTCAAAAACTCATAAAAAAACACGATGCTTTTCAAAAAAACCTGGCTGATACTGATTTCAAGCTCACATGGTCATTTACATTAGAATTACGATTTGAAACGGGATATTTACCATGTATATTTGTATTTGTGTTATTCGGTGGTAGTGACGGTGATACTGTGCGAAGTAAACGAACCAGGAAGAGGGTAGATCGCTATGGTGTGTGGGTAGACCACAACTAAAACTCGCAGCCAGGGACCGATACCGGTATTTTTTAAAAACCCTGAATTAGCCCAATATTTTGGATTATTTTTTGCTCTTTACGTAGGGCTGAATCATGTATTTAGGTAACAATGTCGTATTATTAGATTGTACCATTAAAAACGAAATAATGAACCGGTAACCGTAATAATACCGGTATTTTTCTATGGAGAAAATACCGGTATCCGATCCCTGCTCGCAGCACGTCAATTAATCCTTGATAATGGCGCTTGCTACAGTGCCGAAATATCGGGAACTCACAAATACAAATATACATGGTAAATATCCCGTTTCAAATCGTAATTTTAATGGCTGATACTGAGTTGACTGACATAACGTCCTCTGTCAAGATCAGCCGGTCGGCCCGACTGTGGGCCGCTATAATTGCAAGTCGTGGGCCGGCAACTAGCTTCGGGGCTCTGCCATTATCACTAATTCTAAGACCATTTAAATGCCACTTGAAAAGTGTTCTAATATTAAACTCTATTTTTAACGCCTACTTTTATTCACTGGATCCATTTTAAAAGGAGCTATATTTTTGTTCGACTATCGACATGTACAGTCGCGACGGGATTGTTGAGACACTTGCCAGTGTCCGCAATTTAGGCGTGTGTCAAAATACAGACAAGTAGGTCTGTACACGTTGGCCAGCGAGCCAACGGTCGCGCCAACTGTCAAAATACAGCCAAGTAGGTCTGTACACGATCGCCAGCGAGCCAACATTCGCGCCAACTGTCAAAATACAGACAAGTAGGTCTGTACACGTTGGCCAGCGAGCCAACGTTCACGCCAACTGTCAAAATACAGACAAGTAGGTCTGTACACGTTGGCCAGCTAGCCAACGTTCTCGCCAACTGTCAAAATACAGACAAGTAGGTCTGTACACGTTGGCCAGCGAGCCAACGTTCGCGCCAACTGTCAAAATACAGACAAGTAGGTCTGTACACATTGGCCAGCGTGCCAACGTTCGCGCCAACTGTCAAAATACAGCCAAGTAGGTCTGTACACGTTGGCCAGCGAGCCAACGTTCGCGCCAACTGTCAAAATACAGACAAGTAGGTCTATACACGTTAGCCCAATGCGCTGGCCCAATGTATTCTGCTGGCATAACATTTATAACAACCAGTGTGGGAGCACCATTACATTGTTCGACAACAGTGACTACCGACTACATACACATACTTATTAAAAAAAACTTAAATTTAGAATGAAGGAAAAATTGAAAAATTAGGCACCGAGCAAGATTCGAACCTGCGACCTCCCGGCACTCGCGGCCAGTCGCTCTAGCCAACTGAGCTATATGTGCAATCGCTACCCAGTTCCAAATTCATCAACCGTTCCTTCATAATAAGCAGTACTGCTGCTGTAAAAAATAAAAAAAAACTTGTTTTAAAAAGAAAAAGATTATAACAATGCCCCTATACTATAACAATGTACTACACGATTTACAAGCCCTTTATTTTATACGCGTGAGCGTAAAAATAAGTATTTTAATAGGCGCCATTTTGTTCTTCAGAAGATTGCATCTTTCACAATGTATGGCTTATACGTCCTTTTGTAATTACTATTTAACAATGTTATAGTGGCTGTATAACTATAAAGTTTAATTAGAGGGCGCTTCTTGAATCGTATCATATAATTACTACTTTTATTTTTTACTTTTTCTTATCACTTTTTAGTGTCCAGTACTTTAGTATGGCAACAAATATTAATGACCAAAGGCCACCAGCCAGCTGTACGCATTGGCATCACTACATAGTAAAACAAAGTCGCTTTCTCTGTGCCTATATCCCTATGTATGCTTAAATCTTTAAAACTACGCAACGGATTTTGATGCGGTTTTTTTTAATAGAGTGATTGAAGAGGAAGGTTTATATGTATAATAACATCCATTAAATAGTGCACCCGTGCGAAGCCGGGGCGGGTCGCTAGTACAATATAAAAGACAAATAGGGTAGATGACAGACTCACGTTACAATTTATAAGATAGTGTGGCTGTATGCATAGAAAACCATCTAATTTAATACACACAGTAATACAGTGCATCCTCAAATCTTATAAAGGGTCGGCAACGTGCATGTGACTCCTTTGGAGTTGCGGGCGTCTATAGGCTGCGGTGACCGCTTACCATCAGGTGGACCGTACGCTTGTTTGCCACCGGCGTTGTATAAAAAAAAAAAAAATTATGGGACTGTGAAGATTCGCCAAAACGTTGTTTATTGTTTATTGGCCAAATGTAAATTGAAAATTACCAATAGAATTTTCATCACTACATAATATTAAACAAAGTCGCTTTCTCTGTCCCTATATCCCTATGTATGCTTAAATCTTTAAAACTACGCAACGGATTTTGATGCGGTTTTTTTAATAGATAGAGTGATTGAAGAGGAAGGTTTATATGTATAATAACATCCATTAAATAGTGCACCCGTGCGAAGCCGGGGGGCGGGTCGCTAGTACAAACTAAACGTAACACCGATCGTTTTTGTTATTTATCGTATGGCAATAATTTCGAACTGTGAGATCTTCTAGAAGAGTACGGTTTAAGATTTCAAGCTCGCATGGTCATTTAAATTAGAATTACGATTTGAAACGGGATATTTACCATGTATATTTGTATTAGTGAGTTCCCGATATTTCAAATATACATGGTAAATATCCCGTTTCTAATCGTAATTCTAATGACAGTACGATTGCCAGTTTTTTTTTCTTGTGTATGTTCATATTTATATATTATATATATAGTCAGTAGTTTATGTATTTTAAGTATTATTGTATAGTTTGTAGTATATAGGCAATTTATTTATACATATATATACTGCTCTTGTACACGTGTTAGTTTGTCTAACTTCTGGTTCCTGTTCTCCACTCAATTGCTCAAATGTTAACTGGAAGGGATCCCTTAAAGGGATAAGTTCGCCTTTGTACCAATGTAACCGAATTTGTATTGTTTGTATTTTTTACCTGTATTTTGTGTACAATCAAGTATTTACATATATGTATGTAAATACTTGATTAAACGATCTATAGGTATGACATATTTTGATGTCAAGCATCGAATTTAATATTATTCTCGACATACAATATTCCTTCATACTTTAGTATTTTTATCTAGGCTAACCTTTATTATAATATTTTTCTAGGAATCTCGTATCAGTGGGCTGTTCATTAACTTACATGAAATAACGTTATTACTTCTCCGCCCACCAGTGTATATCGACCTTAACGTCTCAAAACGGCATACTAAGAATTAAACACACTCCATTACTAACACACGCGACCTTAACACGGCCACCGTAAGTTCAAATACGCTTGCTTTAAATCTTCATAAACGCACTTACAAATTCGTGCAATCTTAAAAATGGAACCGTCAATTTGAATATTGATGCTTAAGCGGTGTATAAAAGGTTGAAAATAGATTGTGTTCAGGTTTTATGGTTACATGTCTATGTTTGTATAGGTACAACCCACACTATGAACTCTGAATTCAACAGTTTAAATATGGGCATGGAAAGATTAACAGTACATATCTTAATGATAATTAGACTTAAATTTGGAAATTCTTTAAGAATGATTTTTGAATCGAATTGGGACCATCGTCTCGTCTAAATATGTACTAGAGATGCAACGGATATGCTGCCACTATCCGGTATCCGGCCTATTCAATTCAATTCAATTCAATTTATTTCCCATGTAGGTATACATTGATACACTTATGTCCGTCAATTATTGCACATTTTCAACTTAAAACTATTGATAATAGCTAATTAGTCAACTTAAAAATTACAATTATTCCATACATCTTTTTCTGTTAGATATTCCGACACGTTATGATAAGATTTTTCAGTTAATTTAAGTTTTACAAGTTTCTTAAATGTATGATCTGGTAAGTAAATCATATTCTTAGGGATTTTGTTATAGAAATGTACTGCCTGTCCAATAAATGATTTCCGAGCTTTGGCAATTCGCAAGCGACGAACAGCAAGTTTATCCTATCCAGCCGGATACCGAATAGTGGTGTAGCATCCGGCTGGATACCGGATAGTATGCTGTCGGTTAGATAAGAGTAAAACAAGGATGAATTAATAACTAAGTCCAGAGTAATCCATTATTAATATCAGTTTAATCTTCCACATTACTTTAAACAGTCATAAAAGTACATAGTTGAAAATAGTGATCGCGACGAAATATTACCGCAATTCGACGCTGCTGCTCCAGATAAAAACCAAGTACATTTTTTCGAAAATATGTTTTTTGGCTCCGAATCATTGTGCCAAGACGCACAAAACTACGTTTTTCGTTTTTTCGAATTGTGTATAGTTTTTTAGTTATTTGTCTAAAACCATTCCAAGTAAGTCAAAATAACTAAGTAACCTAAATTAAAACTAAGTACCTTAATCAAAAATAACTAAAAAAACAAGCAACGTAAATTAGTTGCTAGTTTATACACTAATCTCTTACGAAGGTAAAATAAAGTAATTCCATAGATACTTGTTTTTATCTTGGTCACCATGACCATTGTTTATTAAAATAGCCACAAAACCCTTTGGCCAAAACAAGTATCTCGACTTGGATTTTTGAGTAGGTACCTAACAGTGGCGACACGGAACTGTAGCTTTTCGTGGCAGTTTTAGCTATGCTGCTACGAAATGCTGGAACGATATTCCTCCTCCTATTAAAAAGTCTCCATCGGTATTCGTTTTCAAAAAACGTTTAAAAAAATTTCTACTCGAACATCAGACTAATCCAGCATAGCATTTCCGTGTCCCTTTAGATTTATTAGTTGCTTCAGTTGCAGATTCCATTAATATGTGTTCATTTCTGAGCTGTAGATTATTAATAGGTCGTAACACAAAATTTGTTAATTTTAAGTAAATATTGTTTATGTTTAGTTATATATATAAATATTTTATAGTGTAATAAGTAAACATGTAATTAACCTAAATGCGGTCATGTGACACTCAATCTAAAGATCCACATAATATCAGCGTCGGGTCATCTACTATAACTGTGGCCCGACATTGTGCTGAGTGGACTCCTTTTTCGCACTTTAAAAAACACTACCTGTAACTAGCGTAATTATGTATATGTAATTAAGGTAAGGTTTGAGAATATAATATAATAAATTTTCTTTCCTTTCTTTCTTTCTAACAAAAATAGTGAGGATCCGTTTAAGGGCATATTCGGTATCGTATTCTGATTAGGAAAAAGTAGAAGAATAATTTTTTGATGCAATCAATTTTTGTCCCTTGTATGGTCAGTTGGCTGACTTGGACGACATGCCCAATAGAAAAAAAATTTTTTTTTCGCCTCAAAAATTTTTTTTTTTCTACTTTTTCCTATTCAAATCACGATACCGAATATGTCCTTAAACGGATCCTCACTATTTTTATTACAGACTGTATTTTAGAATATCTGTCCGTTTGGTATGAATCAAAACATAACGCGTTAGTAACGGTTAGATTAATAATTTGTTAATGAAAAGCGGTAATTGCTAAAAATTGCATAAATATTGTTAGCATCACAGTTCACTGACTAATTGTGAACCTTATTGCGATAAGGTCTATCAATGGTCAGTGTAATGCTAATTGTATGCATGCAATACACACGCCGGTCGGCGCGGCGCCGCGACCGACTCTCAAGGTGAAGCGAGCTGGCAACAGCGCGTTAGTAAAAGCCACTCCGTGATTTCGTCGCGTCGCTGCATGTACTTGTGGACAGCAACCGTTGGGTGCTTATTCAGTGGTTCCCGCGCACTGGTACTGACCGCACGCGTTCGCGCTATACGTAGTACTATATTCTTTGCTGTAGGTCAACAAGGTTTATCATTTCACATACGTAGTTATTCTGTGACGTAATCATAATGGGAAAAGCAAGTAAATACTGCATCGCAGCGGATTGTCGTAACAACGAGATAAATTCGAAACGTTCGTTTTTCTCGCTACCGTCAGGACAGTCGGAGAAGGAGATTAAAAGGTAAGGAAGTTAGGGTCGGTAGGTGGGTTTACGGCCACTTGGATGAATTGATGAACTGAAAGGATATTTTCTTGTTTTTTTAATATCGAGGGTTGAGTGGTCAAACCCGATAAGTCATCTAAAAGGTTGATTGAAAATGGAATCTAACTCTGCATAATGGATGTTGAGTTCTTATTTCAAAAAACAATTATCTCGATTTATCGGGTTAGACCACTCACCCCTCGATATATTCCCATTCAATAGCTACTAATTAAAACGCATACGGCTCACTATGTCTTTAGGGCAAGTAAAAATGTAAATATCTTTAATAGAAAAAACTTCGTTCTTCAGAAGGCCGCAAACTGACGCAGGCCGCGTAACTGGCCTAGCGACCCTATATTATTCTTAAATAACTTTGGTGCGGATTGTAGTAGACTTCATTAATTGACAAAGTTTTTAAAATTGAGCGTGAATAATGCGTTATTTAGATAGCCCGACCAGAAATATGTGACCATTGTCAAGAGGGCGCGATTCTCATTTATATGTCAACAGGTCAGTACCTAATATCAGTATAGTCGAAATAATGTCGTTTTGACTTGTTTACCTGTCATTTTGAAATGTGTTGTAGCGAAATTGTTCCATTTCCCTAGCTTTTGTTTCTGAATTTTATTACCTATATTGTTTTTTTTATACAACGCCGGCGGCAAACAAGCTTACGGTCCACCAGATGGTCAGAGGCCACCGCAGCCTATAGACGCCCGCAACTCCAAAGAAGTCAAATACCCGTTGCTACCCTTAAAAATTTGAGGATGCACTGTGTTGACAGCAGAAGGAACATATTTAGGTCCCTCGCTCTCAACACAGTGCATCCTCGGGAGCTCTGGCCTTGCTTACCTCCAGGAACACAACACTACATACTTATATTGTAGATAATGTTATTATGGCTGTGGTCTTCTGCAAGGCGGAGTACTTCCCCAGTTGGGCTGCTCCAAATTAGAGCAAGATGACATTTTGCTGTGCCCTACCTCTCGAGAATAAACCGCTTGTTAATAATGTTCCGCTCTTGATAATTAATCGTTTTGGGCATTTTTGTCATCTATTATATTATATTCAACACTTAACCTAAACCACCCACAGTGATATTGACAGCAATAACAATGTCAACCTATGATTCAAATTACAGCCAGTGTAAGAAATTAGTTTCAATGAAATTCCGCAACATTGCCGACGGTCACATATTTCTGAGGGCCTACTCCGAACTTCGTATCGTGCCGTCCCTTTCACTGTCGTATTACATATACACTATATGAGTGAAAGGAACGGCACGATACGAAGTTCGGAGTAGGGCCTCCGTTCGGGCTTTACGTGCTTCAATGCATTGCGATCATTTCGATAGGTCATGTAATTGAGTAGATTGAACGATAATATTAAATAGCTGTTAGTAAGTTACTTGTGCCAAATTACTTTAAAAACATTTGTATGTTACATTAAGTCCGTGTGAGAGTGAGAGACTCATTCCTAAAAGTACTGTTCCACGATTCCTCTATTGTTTCAATCATTCGTCAACATAGATAAGGTTGTTCGAATCCATGAATATGTACACTTTTGTACTCTGTTCCTTTGTGATAAGGTCCAAAAATGCGTATGTATTAGTGAACTTGACTGTAGGTACAAGCAATATGCGTTTATGTCGCACTAAACTATTGTAACTGCTTAACTCTGAAATTGATTGTCATACTACAATAGTCTACCGTTCAATATTTGACGACCAGTAACCCTGGTTGGTAGTGACCCTGCCTACAAAGGTGGTGGTCCCACGTTCGAATGCCGGTCAGGGAATTTATTTGTGTACAGAACAAATATTTGTCCCCGAGTCTTGGGTGTGTTCTATATATTTAACTATTTATCTATCTATATGTATGTATATCATCGCCTATTAACCATACAAGCTTTGTCTAGTTCCAATGGACTAGGTTGAATTGTGTAAGATTGTCCACCAATATTTATTATTTATACAATACAAATGTTCCTTAGGGCGCTAACGATGGGCTTCATAAGAAAGCTCAAGGTCACCCAAAGAGCAATGGAAAGAGCTATGCTCGGGGTTTCTCTGCGTGATAGAATTAGGAATGAAGCTATCCGTAGTAGAACTGGGGTCACCGACATAGCCTTCAAAATTGCGAGACAGACAACAGGCATTGGTTTATTTATTTATTACATATACGTTTTGTTTATAAAACATCGAAACAAGTTATTTTTGCGTAAATATTGATAACGTCATTGAATAAAATATTGATTTTAGGTCTCTCTCTCTCTCTTTCTCTTTCAGCATATTTGCTCCACTGCTGGACATATGCCACTTCCATGCTTTTTCATTTCGTTCTGGAGGTAGCGGTTCTGGTCCAGGTCTGGTGCGGTTCTGAATTTAGGTATTTAGTTCCAAAGGCTAGTTTAGTTAAGGTAGGACTTCATCCGGTGATCTTTTTTTTTACACCCTTATCCCTGGCATGTTTAAAATCTGCTTGCGCCGCAGGCTCATTGTTGATATTTTTATGAAAATAACTTTTCTCGTTTTTTCCAGGTGTCGAAAATGGTTAGAATTACTGGGAAGGGAAGACTTATTAGAAAAACAGGATTTAAAGAAGAATTCCTATAGAGTTTGTTCTGCGCATTTCTTTATTTCTTCAATGAATACAGTTACAGTCAGGACTTTAAAAGGTGACGCTATCCCGACGTTGCAATTAGCCAATCAACCACATGATGTGCCATCCTGCTCGACAGCCAGTTCAGTTGTAGAAAAGCCAACACAGACATCAATATTACTCACAAAAGAAACGTCTAGAAAACGAAAACAACCAGATGAAATGAAGTCTCTGTTGACTTCAATATTAACAACAGATACGCCAAAAAAACTAAATCTTTCAGATGAACTGAAGATATGCAAGAACAAGGAAAAAAAGTTAAATCAAGTAGTTAAAAAACTAAAGCAGGAGTTGGAAGCAAAAAACAACGTCATTATGTATAATGATCCTGATGACGAAATCGTAAGGAGATTTCGAAAATTGATAGATTGGCAGAACACATTAAAGAATAAATACAAGGGGAGTCAGTATGACGCAGAGTACAAATTATTTGCGCTGAATTTATATTATTCAAGTCCACATGCCTACAGATGCTTGCAAACTGTTTTGAAACTACCCAGAACAAGCATCTTGAATAAATTCAAAATGTTAATTCCTCCAACCCTAGATAGCAGAGTTCTAGATTCTTTGGCGTTGAAAATAAAATCCCTCCCAGACTCTGCCAAATACTGCACCATTTGTGTTGACGAGGTGACTCTGAAAAGAAATTTGTATTACAATATAACATCTGATGAAGTGATTGGTTTTCATAATGTCAATGGAAAAATATCATCTGAAATTGCAAGCTACGCATTTGTAATTATGCTGAAAGGAATTTATTTTAAATGGCAACAACCAATTGCATATGCATTGTTCGCTACCGCAAACCATTATGAAGAAATTGATAGATGGCTGAATGAAGTCATTTTAAAACTATCTACAATGGGAATTAAAGTGAAAGCTATAGTTTCCGACCAGGGATCCAACTTTGATAAATTTGCTAAAGTCATGAAGAAAGTAACAATAGAAAAACCGTATTTTGTTTATAACAACACGAAAATTCATTACATTCTCGATGTTCCACACTTAGTAAAACATATTCGTAATGATTTTCTCACTAACGACTTTATAATTGATGGGAAAAGAATTTTATCGGAATACATCACACAGCTTTACAACGACCAAAAAGACCGAAATTTAAGGCTCATACCGAAAATCACAGAGGCTCACATTCACCCGGACACTTTCCACAAAAAGAGGGTGAAATTAGCGGTACAATTACTGAGCCGTACTATTGGAGCAGCATTACATACATATATTGATCTGGGCAGATTATCGAAGGAAGCGAGGCCAACAGCAGATTTTATAGAGTCAATGAACAATCTATTTGATGTCCTAAATTCGAGTAGAATGAAATGTGATAAAAAGTTTCAGACGGCTTTCAGGCTAAATAAGGACCAGGAAACTGTACTAAACGATGCTAAAGAAATGTTTACTTCCCTCAAGGCCATAGACCGAAAAACTGGAAAAAACAATACAGGACTCATCGAAACTTTCGTTAATTTTCAAATATCGATCAAATCGATTATAACGTTATTTGAAGATCTACGAAAAGAGGGATTTGAGTATTTATTGACTCGGCAATTAAATAAAGATAATTTGGAAAAAAGTTTTGGTGGTGTCCGTCAACAAGATGGGTCCTACAGTGAGCCGACGCCAATACAATTTCAACGAGCCTTCTCAAAGCTACTTGTATGCAATATGATGAAAAATACACCGAACACAAATTGCAAAATGGATATCTGCGATATATTACTCAAGGTAGAGGATATGATGAAAATGAAACTTACCAGTGACAATATACCACCACAAAGCGAATGCAGCAATGCAATCTCGTTGGCAGCCGAAACCGATTACCGGATCGACTTACCAAAAGAAAATGCACTGACCTACGTTTCCGGTTATCTTTTTTTCAAATGCACCAACAAACACAATTGTGCCACCTTAGATAAAATTTCAAGCTCTGTTCCAAGCTTACATGAAACAAATTTGTTTACTAGATACAAGGCATATAACAAGGAAGCAAGTTTCTATGGTAGCCTGAAAATGCCACCGAAGGAATTTGTTGAATACATACAAAATTTAGAAAACTTATTTACTCAACATTTTGAAATATTGATTCGTTTTGGTAATCCTGGTTGTAAACTATTCGAAATTTTTCAAAGTGTGCCCCCAACAATGCCTTGTGTTTGCTTCCCTGTGGAGTACTTAATCAAATTGTTCACCAGATTCCGCATATATACGGCTATTAAATTGAATAACCGACAATTTAAAGATGACAAAAAATGGATCAGAAAATATTTGAAAGTAAGTCCTTTGTAATCGTGCCGCCTAAAGTCCGAGTCGTAGCACAAGCATTTTTTAAATTCTGTATGTATGGGCATATAAATTAACCTAACAAATAATCTGTCAGTAAAATGTATTATTGTTACAAGTAGGCTTTGTAGACTGACTGGCTTGTATGAGATCAAAAAGTCCAGGGACTTTAGAATTTTTCAAACTGTTCCGGGACTGCAAACCTTAATTACGAGCATGCGATTTTTTTTTAATTCGCCGAATTATTTTTGTGCCACGAGTCGCTAGTCCGACTCTATTACCTTGGCTTTTTAAATTACTTTGTTCTCTGTGATGTGAACAACTGAAATATACCTTGGCATCGTTAATCACAACACCTTTTCACTATAATCGATTCTAGATATTCCACATTTTGCAGAATTGTAAATGGAAAGAGACAAATTGAATACCTAGCTCAAATTAAAGCGCAATCTTTTGTGAGAAAAAAATAAAATAAAAAATTTACAGCGAGGAATTCGAGGAAATGCCGCCAGCATCCTTGGTACAATGCCCCAAGGGCCTGTTTTAGATTCAAGTTAGTCGTAATATTATTTAAGTTATTGTTATTTAACTATTATTACCGCCTGCAAATCAATAAATGTATATTATTTTAATTTATAAAGTTATTGTGCCTTGTAAATAAAACTTAATCATTATCTTGAATTATTTTAATTTTTTATTCCATCCACATAAATTGATATATTTCTGCTAATATACACTCACTAGCAAAAATAACGGGTACACATTGTATTGAATTTCCATAGCAAGTGTACCCGTTATTTTTGCTCGTGAGTAGGTATATATATATTTTGCCATCTTAAGTAAATCAAATGGCCTAAATTTTGAATCCTAGGTATAAAGTAAGAAACCATATTTTTTGTCCAGTCCAGTAGAATGAATAATTGAACATACAAGAGGGAATTTAAATAATAGACAATATTTAAGCTTTAAGTGTGAAAGAGAAAGGTTTATTTTCTATTGTTCTTTGTTCGCGTCAAAAGGAGCGTGACCACAACAATCAGTAATTAGTTTCTAATGAAATACACATAAAAATGCAAATCAAGCAAATTTTTATGAGATTTTAATTATATATTTACAAAGTATGGGTTTAGTTTTAGGCGAAGAAAGCAATAACTATCTTAAGGCAAGACTATTGTTAAATGAAAGTCCATATTTCCATACAATACCTGTATTATGAATTATCTCAATAGTATTTTTGTACAATCAGTATGCTTATTCTGATTATATTAATTTACAACGTTATGACAACAGTTTTAACAATCGATAATTGCTTCAAGAAGCCTCTATATCTTTTTTAATTTCCCATCTGCCAAGGCGACCGCGGAAAAGGCGGCAAACGGATTAGTTACCCATATCGGCCACCGCTCCGCGGCGCCACTGTCTACGTGTCCTCGTCATCGGTATCGCCACTGTTTAAAACTTAACAACTATGATATGATTTAAGGCTTCTGGCGATATCGATGTTTGTATCCCTTAATTTGTTCGTATACTGGGTAATACATAGAACAATAGACAACCTTATTTAATATGGTTCTAACACTATTGTTTATTTATTTTGTTTTTCTTGTATAAGTAAGGAGTGATTACAAACTATTGACCACAATGTGTAAAATCTTGAGGAGAAACAGTGATTGCCCGGACTTGGTGTCGTGGTTCGTGAAGCTCGCAGTACCTTTTGTACCTAGGAACCAACTAAGACCGCGAACCCCCAATCTTCTAGCTGTTCTGCGGGCGCGCAGTCTCTCATAGAATTTCTCTCCTCTTTCCTCTCTATCATCTTCTCTCTTCTACTTTATTCTTCACTATTTCTTTTCACTTATCCATTTCTATTTTCCTTGCTTGACCTTGACTTGGCCCAAAAGGCCGAGTCGAGCGGGTCTTCTTGAAAAAGAAACTGGCCCTAATCTAATCTTCTCGAAAAAAGATCTATTAAAAAAAAAGTCTCTCATAGAAACTCTCCCGCGCTTCGAGCATCCGGCATGCTTAATGCGCTTCTGTCATCAGCATCAGCACCTGATTGTGATTGGTTTGCTAGCAGATGGATAGAAGTATGTCGAGAATGTTTGAAGTACTATGAGAAAATGGATAGTTGAAAGTGACGCGTAGAATAATTTTAATAATGTATTGTGTTGTTCGTATTAAAAATACAATACTGCGTTCCAAAACCCAGATAGCTGACGTAGCTCACACCTCCGCCAAACTTAAATGGGACTGGGCTGGGCACGTCTGCCGCATGCCGGAAGATTTATGGGCTAAAATCGCCACCAAGTGGGTCCCACAAAACCGAGCGTGGCGTCGCGGCAGACCTCGGCGGAGATGGAGAGACGAACTTGACGTCTCGGATCAGAAGTGGTGGGAGAATGCACAAGACAGGGACGCGTGAAAAAAAAGAGGTAGACCTTTACCCAGCAGTGGGACACTTGAGGCTCTTAATAATAAAATAATAATAATTGTGTTGTTTATTAAACCTAATTGAATTTCCCAGCGCCTCGGTGAAAACTGTAATGCTGTGTAAATTTCTTGTGTCAATAAATAAATAATCGTGTTTCCATTAGTGATAATATGTATACTTACGTGTGAGTAAATAGTCTAATAGTAATAATATTAAACCCGCGGGGGCAGCTTGTGGCGAGCTGACGGTGAGTGGCTACACCGCGGATCCCTATTCCAGAGGGCCCGTGTATCCGGCCCTCGCCTCTGTGCTTGCCTTAACCGGCTGGTCAGAGTGGATTCGCAAGAGCGGAACCTATGCTCCAGGTTGGAAGTGTAAAATGTCATAACGCCGGCGGCCTGCTGAACGGATTACCGGGATCTGGCTACCGCAGATTCACCTCTCGACAACCTTACAGTCGTTCAAAGGGATTTTGCCTCATTGTCGCACTGTACGTGCGACTGTTATGTGGGGCCCACTCAGCGAGCAGCCATGTCACCGCCTGCCTTTTTACAATTCCGAGACTAATTGTCACGGCAGGTGTCCGCTAGTCTCCTCCCATAACCCAGTATCCAGTCCATCCAACATTCAACTCAATATCCCAATGACCTTAGTTCCCATCGCAGCCAAAGAGCTGCACTCCAATAGTCTTTGCACCTGGCGGGGACCATCTCCGGCTTCGACTTCGGCCCCACGCATGCCTTCCAAAGGTCCGGGACCCCATGGTCCCGAGATATGAAAAAAGACATACAATAATAATAAAATACTATCGCGGTGAACGAATTCTACGCAGATGAAGTCGCTGTCAAAAATACTAAATATTTCACATTTAGGTATGGTAAATATGTTATAAATTGTAGGCATAAGTCCCCGTCTCATACACTCAAGTCGTGGATTGATATTTGAATACATTAACCATCAGTTTGAATAATTAATGTCATAAGACGACTGATTTAGTCGTGTAAAGCTGACTCAAATGATTTAATTAAGAGATATTAGGTAGGTACAGAGAATTGGAATACTTAAAAGGGTCCTTATTCCTTATCAGTTAAAAACGCTCATCTATTTCGCCATTTTCTATTTGAATTGACAGGTATCTTGACATTTTCTCAGTGTTACTATCTAAAACAGGACTATTGCGACATTATGACATACACTTTTAATGCATTTTTTGGAGTTTTTATTAAGAAATATCGTTACAAACATCCAAATCGACTATTTTCAAGCTAAAAACTTGTTTTTCCGCTTAAATTATACTATGTACAACTAAATCAAAAAATGGCTATGTCTATCTAAAACGTTTATAAAGTCATCGTATCTTTTAATCACTTTATTGGTATTATCAATACCTTTGGCATAATTTGAAATCAAAACATTTTAAAATTTATAAGGCTCCTTAATGGCCTAGATCAGTGGAGTCAGAGGAAACACAAATTTCTACGTATACGTAATACTGCACAAACAGGAACAGAGGGGCTACCGCAAACTGAAAACGAACGAAGTTCGAATATCTCCCTCTCTGTGGAACGTATTAGCAAGTGCGACAGAGAGGGAGATATTCGAACTTCGTTCGTTTTCAGTTCGCGGTAGCCCCTCAGAGTCTGTACATACGTAAGTGCGACAGAGAGGGGAAACTTCGTTTGTGGTTCGCGGTAGCCCCTCAGAGGGCTTACCGCGAACAGAGGGGCTACCGCGAACAGAGGGGCTACCGCGAACCACAAACGAAGTTTTCCCTCTCTGTCTCACTTATATGCAAACTTGCAAGTGCGACAGAGAGGGAAAACTTCGTTTCCTGTCCGCGGTAGCGCCCCTGAAAATGAACGAAGTTCGAATATCTCTCTCTCTGCCGCACGAATTAGCAAGTGCGACTTCGTTCGTTTTCGTTTCGCGATAGCCCCTCAGAACCGAACAGGCAAAATAGCCCAGTTGGCAATAATTAATAATAAACTTTTTTTCATTATTTTAATACATTATTTTGTGATTGATGGTAAAGCGGAGAAATGAAAGTAACTTTTTCCTAATCAGAACACGATACCCAATATCAGGCTCGTATCCAGACTTTTGGTTCGGGGGGGGGGGACAAACATTGAAACAACCATGTGAATCGCTATAATCACATTAATCATTGTACTATAATTATTAATAACTTAAAGAAGTACCGTCTAAAAACGTTTTCGGGGTGGGGGGGGTGGGGGGGGAATCCCAAAAATCCCCCCCCTCTGGATACGTGCCTGCCGAATATGTCATTAAACGGATCCCCAATAGTTTTGTTTCCCAATGCCAGTCCTGCCACTTATCGCTATTTGCCGTTAAAGACGTTTTTATAAGCTTACCAACCAACGGGTTCAACGAACCGCGATATACTCGTATTTAAGCGAAATGTAACACGCTCTAGTCAATAGATTTGCGATGGCTGGTTAAGTCGAGGACACACGGGCGGCGTGACTAGAGTTTATAAATGTAGAATAAGAGTTTATAATCTGTGAAAACGGCAAAAAAATCACGTTTTTTGTATCCCCTTAAATATTTCGTTTATTATGTTTTTTAGTATTTGTTTTTATACCGGCAACAGAAATACATCAACTGTGAAAATTTCAAGTGTCTACGTAACTATCACGGTTCATGATATACAGCCTGATGGTGAGAGACGGACAGATAGACAGACAGGCAGACAGATAGACGGACAGCGGAGTCTTAGTAATAGTAGTCCCGGGTCCCGTTTTTTCCTTTGGGTACGGAGTCTATCTCTATGGGAGCCCCCTTAAATATTTATTTTATTCTGTTTATTAGTATTTGCTGTTATAGCGGCAACAGACATACATGATTTGTGAAAATTCTAACTGTCTAACTATCACGGTTCATGAGATAGCCTGGTGAGAGACGGACAGATAGACAAGCAGACAGACGGACAGCGGAGTCCTAGTAATATAGTGTCCCGTTTTACCCTTTGGGTACGGAACCCTAAATGTCGAGACACGTGTCAATTTGCACAGTAAATTAATTAAATTCATGAAAATGATTATGCTGAGATATGAGGTGCTATACGTGCCGCCACGACGAGCGCTCATGATCAATTCAATTTTATATCTGCACATTTTTTTGAACCCGACTGTGGCTTTGTTTTTCGGGCCTTTAAAGCAATAGGAGTGCGCGGTTAGAGAGTGGCCTGTACCTTTACCATGAGTTTACATGACCGTACTCGCTAGCGACGTCGTAAAAATTTGTATGGGCAAAAGTACCGCGCCTCTGGCGGTTACGTAATAGAACTAAGAATCGGCATACTAAATCGTTTACGCAGTCTCTAGCGAGTACGATCATGCAAGCTCATGGTAAAGGCACTGGGGAGAGAGTAGCGGGTTTAAACTCTAGAATACTCGAGTTTGCGTCGATGAGATTGGTTGAGCGACTTCAACCGAATCTTAGGTGTGAATGGAATCAAGCTCCCAATAAAGCGATAGGAGTGCGCGGTTGGAGAGTGAGTAGCGGATTTAAACTCTGGAATACTAGAGTTTGCGCTCCGATGATATTGGTTGAGCGAGTTTAGCCGCATCTTAGGTGTGAGTGGAATCAAGCTACTGGGATAACCTGACTATAGCTTTGTAGGCTTGGCTCAATAAAGCCATAGGAGTGCGCGGTTGGAGAGTAGCCTGGGGAGAGAGTAGCGGGTTTAAACTCTGGAATACTCGAGTTTGAGCTCCGATGAGATTGGTTGAGCGACTTCAACCGAATCTTAGGTGTGAGTGGAATCAAGCTACTGGATTAACCTGACCATAGCTTTGTAGGCTTGGCTCAATAAAGCGACAGGAGTGCGCGGTTGAGTAGTTGCCTGGGGAGAGAGTAGCGGTTTAAATATTGGAATAAGTACTCTAAGGCCGCGGACGACGCCAGCGGGCAGCAGGGCGGCCCAAGAACAATGGAATCGCATCGCTGTCTTCTAGAACAGGCTCATTGAAGTCTACACATTTACATTCCCGCCGACGGGACGAGCACCGCGCGATCGCAACAGCACTGACACATATAGTCCCTATTAGCCCCGATACCGCCGCACACCGGGTAGAGTCAGACCCAGGACGGGCCTAGCTGAGTTCCTTGCTGGACTCTTC
Source organism: Epiblema foenella (assembly GCA_963556455.1). Lineage (NCBI taxonomy): Eukaryota > Metazoa > Arthropoda > Insecta > Lepidoptera > Tortricidae > Epiblema > Epiblema foenella. The sequence continues at coordinate 8,214,840 of OY747120.1, read as the reverse complement.
TCAGCTAGCCTGGTTTAGTGAACCAGCGACAAAACTCCCAATAGCTCAATTCCACTCACACCTCAGATTCGGTTGAAACCGCTCAACCAATCTCACTGGAGCGCAAACGCTTAGAGTATTCCAGTGTTCCAAACCACACGCGTGGTCGTGTCGGAGGTTCCCCTGGATTTTCCCCAGACTACTCTCCAATCGCGCACTCCTATCGGTTTATTGGGCCCGGCCTATGAAGCCACAGTCAGGTTAAAAAAAAAAATATTACCCGCTCCGCTGCCAGTAGGCGTCGAATTCACGGCCTTATTTGCGCCCCAATGAGATTTGTGAAGCGACTTCAACTTCAACTCTGAGGTATGAGTGGAATTGAGCTACTGGGGAATATCCGCACGTGTAGCCTCAGCTTGATGATGATGACTAGACGTTATACAGTCGGCGTCTGCGCTACCGCAAGCCGAAAACAATCTCCGTCTCTATCGCACTTACTGATTCGAGCGACGGATTGAAAGAAAGAAAAGAAAAGAAAATTTATTTCGCAAACCTTAATCTAGGTACATACACATAATTACGCTAGTTACGGGTAGTGTTTTTTGAAGTGCGAAAAAGGAGTCCACTCAGCACAATGTCGGGCCACAGTAGAGGACCCGACGCTGATATTATGTGGATCCTTAGGTTGAGTGTCACATGACCGCATTTAGGTTAAATACATGTTTACTTATTACACTATAAAATATATATATATAACTAACCATAAACAATATATTATTATATAATATTGAGATGCTTTGGTAGGCCGGCCATTCTACTTTTTCATGTACATAATTTTCAGACACTTTTTTTTTAAATGAAGTTTTTGGAATACTTGGCCCTCACTTCATATTTTTGTATTGTTATTTAGAAAGAGGTTAATTGCAGTATCACTTCCGATAGATTTAGTAATTAACGAAGCACAGCTAATATCCATAAATCGAGTAACTCAGTGGTCCTTGGATGTCTCACCATTTGTATGAAAAAATGGTTTTTACCACTGTGTTACCCACCTTTTACAGCAATATGTTAATATTTATGTATTTTTACCTATAAATTCCTTTTACTAGGTTCAGGTACTATTTCGAAATCCTGTTTCTGTACACTAATTCAATAAATATCATAGATTTTTTTTTGTAGTAGAAAACTGGTCATGAAAAAGTAGAATCACCCAGGCCCTCTGTATTGACAACTGTACGATATGACAGGTAGAGTCAGCAGTAGAAGTAGCATTTGGAGGTAAAAAGTATTTATTGACCGAGCGAGAGCGACTCGCGAGCGAATCATCTCCTTTTATGATTTCGTATTTACGGCTCTCCAGTGCCTTTACCATGAGTTTGGATGACCGTACTCGTTAGCGACTGCGTAAACGATTTAGTGTGCCGATTCTTAGTTCTATTGCGTAACCGCTAGAGGCGCTATACTTTTTCCCATGTATTTTTTTACGCAGTCGCTAGCGAGTACGGTCATGTAAGCTCATGGTAAAGGCATTGCATATAGGTCGCATTTCGCGTCCTTCCGTTTCGTGGTTTGTGAGCAGTTTCGATAATTACATAAATTTATACGTCCCGCCCTTTTTTTTTTGAACCTGACTGTGGCTTTATAGGCCGGGCCCAATAAAGCGATAGGAGTGTGCGGTTGGAGAGTAGCCTGGGGAAAATCCAGGGGAAAACCTCCGGCACGACCACGCGTGTGGTTTGGAACACTGGAATACTCTAAGAGTTTGCGCTCCAGTGAGATTGGTTGAGCGGTTTCAACCGAATCTGAGGTGTAAGTGGAATCGAGCTACTGGGAGTTTTGTCGCTGGTTCACTAAAGCTAGCCTAGCTGAGAAGAGTCCAGCAAGAAACTCAGCTAGGCCCGACCTGGGTCGGACTGACTCTACCCGGTGTGCGGCGGTACCGGGACGAATAGGGAACGTCCCGTCCATTAAATTTTTGGATGTATTAAATACTTATTTGCACAGCTGAGCTATTAGGTAAATTTTTCACATCAAAGCGCGTACTTTGATGTGCCTTTAAATATTAGCATTTTAGGGTTCCGTACCAAAATGGTAAAAAAGGAACCGTTATTAATTTCTGTGAAAAGTTACCGATATTAAGGTAGTTCATAATTTGAAAGTCTAGTGATTATGTCAAGTGAGGTGTCATATGAAAGGGCTTAAGTTGCACATTCTGAAACTCTTTTTTTTTTAAAAAAATACCGTCTCACTCCTTATGTCCAAAGTTTACCATGTTGTTGAGATTTTCCTGATTTAATAGGGTTGGAACCGGTACATATCTGTGTACGGAACAGTGCGCGAGTCGGACTCGCACTTGACCGGTTTTCATAATGACGGATTCATGGAGGTTGAAAAATTACCCCCGTATTCATAAAACTTAACAAACCTCTGCTAACTAAAAAATTCTTTGTCCCATTCTCACAAACGTCAATGTCAAAGTGACAGATAAGGACAAACGAACTTTAGCGGCTAGTTAACTAATATAGGTTTGATAGACATTTATGAATAAGGGGGTTAGTGTCACTCGCGGCGTCTACAACTCACAGAACCACTAGTATACCCTAACCATTATAACCAGGCTCAAATTCAAGTGGCAAACATTAACAAAAGAAGACAAAAAAAATTTGGTCCACTTATCTCTTGCAAGTCGCTTCCACCCACGCATATGATTAATTTCATTATTTTTTGTGATTCATTAGCTAACGGTGCCAAAACGTGACTGTTTTTTTGGAGGTCAATCACTTGGCGCAGCCTTAAAAGGAGGGTTTCGTGGTGGTAAAAACTTGAAATACACTTTTCACACCCACACATGTATGTAAATGTATGTATGTGTCAGCCCGGATCCACATATAGGGCCATAATGGCTCAACATACAGGGGCGCTACCGTGAACAGCAAACTAAGTTTTCCCCGTCTGTCGCACTTGCAAGTTTGCATATAAGTGAGACAGAGAGGGAAAACTTTGTTTATGGTTCGCGAACCGAAAACGAACTAAGTTCGAATATCGCATGAACTAGCAAGTGCGACAGAGAAGGAATATCTTCTTCTCAGAAATCAGAAATATTTCTGATTTCTGATTTCTGAGAAGGAGATATTCGAACTTCGCTTGTCTTCTGAGAACGCAGTTATGCGTTAAAGAGAGAAAACATTACTTTTTACACGACCACCAAAAGGAGGATAATGTGTTTATTACACGATTGCCCAGAAAAGGAGTGTAATATTTTCAGGGTTCTTGTATGTATGTGTGTATGTGAGACTCTTTGTTCCCCCATAACTTCTCAGCTACTTAACCGATTTAGATGGGTGAGGTATCGTTGGAATCCTTACGTCATCCCGAGTAATTAATGAAAACAGTATGGCCAACTATGTACTCCATTTTGTGTTCTGAAGAAAAAAAAACTATCATCAATTTTGATACCCAAATGAAGCATTTGAAAAGACGATTTCGAAAATATATACAATATATATATATTTAAAACATGATTTTAAATCAATAATTGCGACATAAAATAATAATTAAAAAATTAAAAACACGATCCAGTGCAGCCGTGTTTTATTTTTTAATTTTTATTTTATTATCTAATTCCACGGCATAGCTTTGTCCTGGTTTTGCGCTATCGAACATTGTGTGGTTCCGGCATTAGATAGCGGACCCCGGGCATCCTTCAGGATGCAACTGAACTGGGATATTTGCTAGGATGATGATGATGATGATGAAATATGAGGTATGAAGAAGCTATGAGCGGAAAGGTGCAGTCATAAGTACGCATATGACGAATTGACGATGTCAAAAGCTGTATTTACCTTATAATAAAGACTAGCTAATTTGGAAGTTGGATGTAGGTAGGTTCACAAACATCAAAAACACAAAACACGACGTTTCCAAAAACACCGTGGCCAAAAAAAGCAAATCTCACCAGAATTGGTTAAAAAGCGACCTGTGCCTTTACCACGAGTTTACATGATCGTACTCGCTAGCGACTGCGTAAAAAATTGTATGGGCAAAAGTACAGCGCCTCTGGCGGTTACGCAATAGAACTAAGAATCAGCATACTAAATCGTTTACGCAATCGCTAGCGAGTACGGTCATGCAAACTCATGGTAACGGCACTGACGGACATCCGAACAGTGCCTTTACCATCAGTTTACATGGCCGTACTCGCTAGCGACTGCGTAAACGATTTAGTATGTCGATTCTTAACAATTGAGCAGCCTAGGATGCATCGCGTTACAAAATCTCAAGCATTCACTACACACTGCCGCCCATCGCGATAGATTTTTAGATGATGACTGTGCAAAAAAGTACAGTTGAAATTCCAAGTCTATTAGAATTCAAAGATCAGAGAACATTTTTACGGTTGGTTGAAACTGTCGCAGTTAATTTGCGACGCAAATGCATATCATTTTCAGACACGCTCCGTATCACATGCACCAGTGGCCGAGTAAAAAATAACGTTAGATTAACTGAATTTTACTCACTAGGCCGTAAAATTATTACTGTTTAGTATTGTTTACAACGGAACGTGGAGAAAAAATAGTAATTTTAATTGTTAAGCGATATTTTTTTTTTTTTTTTCAAAAAGGTACATAAAGTTTCCAGTTTCAATTTTACTCGCCAAACTGACAAGACAGTTTGTTGGCGAGACCGCGCTCATTTTAACATTCATTCATTCATTTCATTTTATTTGCTGTCTGATATCTAATCGATTCCTTTGAATTTCTTTGCAGATGTATATGGAGCTTTTCTTACAATGTTTTCTTCCGCAGAACAGATAACGGAAAATATCTAATGATATCCCGGACAAATAGTCATTGGTAAAAGCCGGGATTGTAAACCACGAGCGCCGTATTCTTGAACTATGTACATATAATGTACGTTCGTAAGAATCTTGACATGTATAAATTAAATTGTGACATTCACAATTATAACACCAGAAATAAAAATAAATTAACCATTCCCGGATATCGTCTCCGTAAAGTAAATATGTCCTTTATGGGGAACTGTGTACGGTTTTACAATAAGTTACCTTCTAATATGCTGAAATTGTCAATGAGTAGATTTAAATCAAGCGTTAAACGCCATCTCTTACAAAAATCTTATTACATACTATACTATTTATAGAAGATAAAGCCGCATTTATGTAAAATATATGTATACTTATTATTAAAATGACGTGTAAAAGAGCTAGGTTAAGCCTATTTACAAAATAAATATTTTGAATTTTGAACTAAGCTACCATAGCTTTTGTTTCGATTAAAATTATTTATCAAAATAATCATTATTCATCATTAAACTAGTCAAGTCAGTCAATCACTCTTAATCTTGACCTTATTTTGTTATAATCACGCGTGTTTTTATTATGCTTAGGTAATCAATACTTGTATACTATATAATGTGTCAATCAGCAATAATATTGGCATAATCGACAAAACGAAATACAATTTGCGGTAGGTAAATGCAGTCTGCATGGCTAAACAAAGCTGAGTCTGAGATTTTTTTTTATTGCTAATTTTTTTAAAAAAGACTTAATCTAATACAAGGCTTCGCCAAACTGCGGTGCAGTTTGTTGGCGAATAAATTAAAAACACTCGCTCCTTAACACCTACTATTACCTATATCTGTGCCAACAGAAGATACTATTTCTATTTTTTTTTTCAAATGGCAACTATAATATCTACGTCAAATGTGTCAAACGTCAATTAATTGCCATGTCAATGGAGACCAACATTGCTTGATCCTTGGGTCAGAAGCAGGATATAAACCTTATCATAACAGGTCCATTATTCCGCTTGAATTGCTACTTCCACAACTTCAGCTGAGGACCTCAAACGCCGAAAATAATATTCTTGGCAGTGGATACACATTAGAGGCTTTTTTTTTTTGAACCTGACTGTGGCTTTATAGGCCGGGCCCAATAAAGCGATAGGAGTGCGCGGTTGGAGAGTAGCCTGGGGAAAATCCAGGGGAAAACCTCCGGCACGACCACGCGTGTGGTTTGGAATACTGGAATACTCTAAGAGTTTGCGCTCCAGTGAGATTGGTTGAGCGGTTTCAACCGAATCTGAGGTGTGAGTGGAATCGAGCTACTGGGAGACACATTAGAGGAGTTTGGGGTCGAAACGCTGGGGCCATGGAGCCTAAGTGCGCATTTTTTGAACGAGCTTCATAACAACGGGCTAAATCTCCAATTTTAGAATAGAAGTCTGGGTACTCTTTAACAAACGCCTGTATTCCCAAAAGGGGTAGGCAGAGCACGTGAAATTTAATTCCAGTGCCACATTTTTTTTTATCAAAAATGGGATCGCTCTTGGCCAGCATCTAGCCAGGGGGCAAAGATGAGGTCGACGGTGAAACGAGCTCACCCGGAAGATGCCTATTCACTCGTGCCTTAAAAAGGCCTAGGTTATATGAATTCGGAAATACAGACGCCGGCAGGGAATACATTTAGCAATTGTATTGTATTGTTTGTTGTTTGGCGACCGGTTTAGCCTAGTGAGTAGTGCACCTGCCTGTGAAGCTGACGGTCCTGGGTTCGAATCCCGGTCAGGGCAAATATTTGTGTGATGAGCATGAATATTTGTTTCTGAGTCTTGGATGTTTTCTATGTATTTAAGTATTTATATCTATTAAATATATCGTCGTCTAGTACCCATAACACAAGCCTTCTTGAGCTTACTGTGGGGCTAGTTCGATTTGTGTAAGATTGTCCTCTAATATTTATTTATTTATTTATTGTAAGTTTTAAGATGGAGAAAATATGACATTGCAGTGATAGGTTGGTAACCCATCGCCCACAACACACCCGGTACCCGGTACCCGGTTCCCATAGTCGACTCTTACACATACGGAAAGAAAGGGGGGTGCTATTCTAACCAAACGGGACACAAGGAGTGATAAATAACAGATTAATTCTAAAAAAATACATACCTTTAGCTAGTACTCCGTGAAGGAAGCTCACAAACAGTAACAACTTAACTGCCGCCATTTTGATCACACTTATTCACTTTTCACTTTAGACCTGTAACAGGAGAAAAATACATCAGCAGAGCTCGGAATAGGTAGTGCCTATTTACCTAAACTTCGCGGGAGGACGTAACTAAGAGTGGTGCAACCACCAAAAATAATTACTTATTTTTATTGAATGTGGGGTTTCCCGGGATTTACTGTATTATTCTAGAGGCTTAATACATTTCTCTTTACTTATAAATCTTGTTATATTGCATATTATTTGTTTAATTACCTTGAAATAACAATCAGTCATTAAAATTATAATATGGATCAAATTGAATCAAAAGGATTCCGAAATTTTGTGTATGTCTATGTCTATGATATCGTATAGAAAATTCTGAAATTCATTCCGACTTTTCGAGTCCTTTGCAGCACTCGTGGTCACGCAATGTATTTTAAATTCATTGTACGCGATATAATCGGTTGAAAAATAAATTTATTTAATATATAGGTAAGTAAGTACATGTATACCATCATATTAGAAATAAATTAGAATACATCTGTACGATATCTTCTATGCCACATCATAGTTCTGTCTCATCACCAATCCATATACGCCCTAATGCTGGACACAGGTCCCCTCTCATGGAAGAAAGGAGTTAAATTCTGTTTAAGTCAACTAAAAAGTATCAAATTTCGGAATCCTTGATGTTATTTCAAGGTAATTAAACAAATAATATGCAGTATAACAAGATTTATAAGTAACGCGAAATGTATTAAGCCTATAGAATAATACAGTAAATCCCGGGAAATCCCGCATTCATTAAAAAGAAATAATTATTTTTGGTGCTTGTAACCACTCTTAGTTACGTCCTCCCGCGAAGTTTAGGTAAATAGGCACTACCTATTCCGAGCTCTGTACATCAGTAAATTATATAAGTATGCTATAAGATTTCTAGCTCACATGGTCATTTACATTAGGATTACGATTTGAAAGGGGATATTTACTATGTATATTTGTATTTTTGAGTTCCCGATATTTCGGCATTATTGCAAGCGCCATTATCAAGGATTAACTGACGTGCTGCGAGTTTTAGTTGTGGTCTACCCACACACCATAGCGATTTACCCTCTTCCTGGTTCTATCACTACCACCGGACCCTAACCACCCCACCTACTCACCCTACCTACTAATATCGGGAACTCAAAAATACAAATATACATGGTAAATATCCCGTTTCAAATCGTAATTCTAATTATATATGCTCCCTGGCACATACGGGATGCGCAGAAGCGGGACGATACTAATTGGGTCAATCAACTTTTCTTTGTTGTTATTCGGTCCCGTCAGCGAGGAGACAACAGTAACCGAGTTTCTTAGAAAAACATGGACTACAAGCATGCTCAAGCGATGGCCCATGTCCAAATGGATAGATACTCATCGCTAAAACTCATGTTTGGTAAATTTAAACCCTATAAAATCACAGTTGTAAAGAGTTTTTTTTTATACAACGCCGGTGGCAAACAAGCTTACGGTTCACCTGATGGTAAGCGGCCACCGCAGCCTATAGACGCCCGCAACTCCAAAGGAATCACGTACGCGTTGAAATATTTATGAAATTTGAGAATTCACTGTGTTGACAGCAGAAGGGACAAATTTAGGTCTCTCGCTCTCAACACAGTGCATCCTCGGGAGCTCTGGCAACCTTGCTCACCTCCAGGAACACAACACTACACATACTTGTATAGTAGATAATGTTATTATGGCTGTGGTTTTCTGCTAGGTGGAGGTACTTCCCCAGTTGGGCTGCTCCAAATTCGAGCAAGATGCAATCACCAACTTAACTGATTTTGCTGCGCCCTACCTCTCTAAGTAAGATGACATTTTGCTGTGCCCTGCCTCTCTAAGCAAGATGACATTTTGCTGTGCTCTACCTCTCTAAGCAAGATGACATTTTGTTGTGCCCTACCTCTCTAAGCAAGATGACATTTTGCTGTGCCCTACCTCTCTAAGCAAGATGACATTTTGCTGTGCCCTACCTCTCTAAGCAAGATATCATTTTGCTGTGCCCTACCTCTCTAAGCAAGATGACATTTTGCTGTGCCCTACCTCTCTAAGCAAGATATCATTTTGCTGTGCCCTACCTCTCTAAGCAAGATGACATTTTGCTGTGCCCTACCTCTCTTGAGAGTGACCCAGGAGATGTAAGCATGGTAACGAGCAACAAAGAATAGTTGATCCACCCACTTCAGTACTTAAGGTTTATCCAGAAATCACGCGAAGTTCCGAAGGGAAAGGGGGGGGCTTAAGAAAACCTCACGACTAATCACGTTGGGGGAGGGTCAAGGTGACCTCACGTGTAATTTTTTGCTGTACCTACAAAATCGTACGATGACTCCGCTTGCTTTGGTAAACTAACTCATAAAAAACTTAGGTTAGAAAAACTGATGGAACAAGGGCCAAAATCTCCGAAAAATGCCAATATTTTGGCCAAGGGCTGGAGGCTGTGACAACCTAAATTGGCTACCCGTTTATATCTTCGTTATTAAGTAGCGTTTTTAAGAAACATTTTTCTAAATCTTATCTTTGACATACCATACCACATTATACATACATTTCACGACCGGTTTAGCCTAGTGGGTAGTACACCTGCCTGTGAAGCTGACGGTCCTGGGTTCGAATCCCGGTCAGGGCAAATATTTGTGTGGTGAGCATGGATATTTGTTTCTGAGTCTTGGATGTTTTCTATGTATTTAAGTATTTATATCTATTAAATATATCGTCGTCTAGTACCCATAACACAAGCCTTCTTGAGCTTACTGTGGGGCTAGTTCGATTTGTGTAAGATTGTCCTCTAATATTTATTTATTTATTTATTTATACCACACGTTTGGAGGGATTAATAGGATCGTGCCTCGGTCTGCCGCGCAACAAAAAAAAACATCAACTTCAGATGTCAAATGTGGCAGTTACACGACAAAACTCCCAGTAGCTCGATTCCACTCACACCTCAGATTTCGTTGAAGCCGCTCAACCAATCACAATGGAGCGCAAACTCTAAGGGTCGTTTTGCACATACGATAACAGGCCGCTCATCGTCAAATATGGCGCCGGCAGCTGTCATCCCATAGAAACTTGTCAAACTTTCCATACCATCAGATTTTAACGACCACCGCTTACGATTACAGACACACTTAGGCTCGGTTTTATAAAGATCCGTTAGACCTTATGTCGGTTTGTTAAGTCAAAAAATGTACTGAGTTACTGAAATTTGATCTGACATTTGGTCTAACGGATCTTTATAAAACCCGTCCTCAGAGTATTCCGGTGGTCAAACCGTCAAACCATCCGCGTCAACGTCGTACCGGAGGATTCCCCTGGATTTTCCCCAGGCTACCTCAGGACTATAGAGCCATAGTCAGGTTTAAAAAAATAATGTGAATTTGCCTTGAACTAAATAACAGAAATGTATGTATGCTTTTGTGCAAACAAACTGCTAATTTTCATTGCTCTGTAATGTGAATCCGATTTTATTATCAGTGACTTAGAGGCCATATACATCTGTAACAATATTAAATTAATCTTAATTTTGACGCTCAGAGACCATGTACATCTCTGGGATATTATATTAATTTCATTATACTCCTTGTTTAATCTTGAGACCTTCGTAACTTTACTGATGTTGTAATATTTGTAATAGATAACTTTGCAAGTTTATCTTCACTGTATGACATGAATTTTGTTATAATTGTAAACTCGAAATTATTATTCTTTCTCTTAATTAACATTTTGACATGAATGTATTATTGTAGTCAGACTTTCTTAAATTGTAAATTAATATTTTGACACTTAATAGTGCCCTTGTGGCCTATTTGCAGAATAAATGACTTAATATTTAATACCGAATTATCAGCTCTAGGGCCTTTGCCAAACGTTTAAATTGCTTTTATAGAAATGTGACGTTACACGCATGGCCCAATACACCCGGCGGCGTTTACTTGAATACCTAAGAGTAGAAGTAGAATATTTTTAACCGACTTCAAGATTTCAAAAGAGGAGGTTCTCAATTCGGTTGTATGTTTTTTTTTTTGTTTTTTTTTATGTTTGTTACTCCATAACTCCGTCATGTCTGAACCGATTTTGGAAATTCTTTTTTTGATTGTAAGTATATATATCCAAGTTGGTCCCGTTTTGGTCAAAACGCAGTTCTGATGATGGAATCCATGAGGAATCGAGGGAACTCCTCAAATCTTAAAGGCAAACATATAGTGATTTTTATGTTTTTATCAACAAATCAAGCATTTTCATACAAAAATGTGATATTTGATGAAGTGGAACTGCTGATGATGATCAGAACAGAACTCTTCAACGATGAAAAGTTCACGTTTGGCGATTTTTCCTCCTAGCTGTATTAGTTAAGCAAGTTCTATTTTCACAACGAATTTTTGTCATGGTCGAGTTCTGATGATGGGATCCATGAGAAATCGAGGGAACTCCTCAAATGTGAAAGGCACACATATAGTGATTTTAGTATTTTCATCAACTAATCAAGCATTTACATTTAAATAAGTGACATTTGATGAAGTGGAACTGCTGATGATGATCAGAACGGAACTCTTCAACGACGCATAGTTCACGTTTGGCGAATTGTCCTGTTTGCTGTGTTTGATAAGCAAGTTAGATTTTCAAAATAATCATTTGTGAAGCTCCAGTTCTGATGATGGCATCCATAAGGAATCCAGGGAACTCCTCAAATGTTAAAGGCATACATATAGTGATTGTAGTATTTTCATAAACAAATCAAGCACTTACATTGAAATACGTGACATTTGATGAAGTGGAACTGCTGATGATGATCAGGATGATTTATTTGGAACTTTAAGTAAAAAAAAAAAAATGTTTTGCGGATATCGTCATTATACTCAATTTCAACTAATTCGGGGCCAAGGATTTCAAATTTTACATTTATTTTGAATTTGATGTAAAATTTTTTTTTTTCAAATTTAAAACTGTTATACTCTATTTTAAATAATTCAGGGATAAGGTTTTCTGATTATAAAGCATCTATAAAAATATGTAATCGGTAGCACTGCTAGCAATGCAGGTCGGCTTCTGAACCCCATCTAAGAGTACTTATAATATGTGTGTAGATAAAGTAATGTATGCAACTTTACGTAATAAGGCAATTCCGCTCATTGTATACCAGTTGCATAAACTACTATTCTATCATTGTATGGAAGAGTTCACCATCTAAGTGTAATAATCTTTCACCGGCCTCCCCAATTGAAGTCGGTTTTTTTTTCTTAAAAATTATGTCACTTAAAAGTGCCTTTGTGGCCTATTTGCAGAATAAACGTTTGATTTTGATTTTTGATTTTGAGCTAGTCTTGTATGCTTGCTTAATGAGCCTCTGTCGGGAATCGAAGTCGCGCTCCGCTGGGTGCCCACCCAGGCCGTCAGCGGCCAACGGTGCGTGACACTGGCCATTGATACCATGCCTTTAGGGTTCCGTAAACGTTCCGATGCTCGACACTAACCCGGACAATTTACGGCTCGGTTTTATAAAGATCTGTTGGACCTTATGTCGGTTTGTTATGTCAAAAAATGTACTGAGTTACTGAAATTTGATCTGACATTTGGTCTAACGGATCTTCATAAAACGCGGCCTTAATGTTATTCATTAACCGAGTGAGCACCAAGCGCGAGCGAAGCTCTCCTTTCACCTTATTTAAAAATGGCTGGATCAACTATTCTTTGTTGCTCGTTACCATGGTTACATCTCCTGAGTCACTCTTTAAAACTATGATTTTATAGGGTTTAAATCCACCAAATACGAGTTTTAGCGATAAGTATAAATCCATTTGGGCATGGGTCATCTCCTGAGCATGCGTGAATTCAATACTACAAACATTTTTCTAAGAAACATGGTTACTGTTGTCTCCTCGCTTACGGGACAGAATAACAACAAGTAAAAGTTGATTGACCCAAATGCTTTTTTATGTCTTCCAAATATTTGGCTGTCTCTAGTCTACAGGTTGCATTTATCAACATTCTAGTAAAAATTTGTGAGTATGTTCTTAACAATATTATTCGGATTTGTCTGTCGATTCAGTTTTGGATGTTTTGGCGGAGCCAAAAGGGTTGAAGACGTAAAAATACAAGCCACTAGTTAGTTAGTTCATTCTTTAGTGATTTTTATTTAATTTATCCTTGTTTATCTTGTTGATAAAATCATTTCAAACGTATTATATATCATTACTTATCTTATCTTATCTTATCTTATTTAGATGAGGGCCCTAGCGGATGCACTTCGACCCAGTGGGATCTTTTGTGCAATAAGTACTTAAGTCTCTATCATAATTAGTCCTTAAATTAAATAAGTAAATAATTATCATAATTTTCTTGTTAACCCTGATCCAACATATCAGAGAAAATAGCTTTAACCAAATCCGTATCTTAGAATCTAAAATAAAATCATACTACAGTGGAATCCGGACAAATCGACAGTCAAGGGACTGGTGATATTACGTCGCACAATACGGACTTATTTACTTTGAAAATGTAAATGGTATGAAATATAATGTGTAGTGATTTCGAAGTCGTTATAAGCGGATTCTACTGTAAATCAGAACATAATGAACCCATCTAGTGCATCCGACTCGGACTTGACCGTTTTCACGGTTTAAATACACCGCTACGAATCATCTATTCTATTCTAACCCATGTATTAAGTACCATAATCACGCAACAAGATATAGTGCAAGAGTGAGAAAAGAAATAGGAATAACTACGTGTATGAATAGGAAGGTTTACGCATCACTGTCTTCGGAGGATACCGAGAAAAAGAGATGACATGCATAGGCAGGATGTGAGGAAAGAAGAGACGGGGCTGGATGGAAGAGATAAACCTTCATGGGTTAAATTGCCAGCAACTGACCACTTAAGAAAATGTAATTGGTGTGGAATGCTACCTGTATAGAGTTGTAGACACACTGAGGGGCTACCGCGAACCACAAACGGAATTTTCCCTCTCTGTCTCACTTATGTGCAAACTTGCAAGTGCGACAGAGAGGGAAAACTTCGTTTGCTGTTCGCGGTAGCGCCCCTGGACCCAGCCTAAGACTTACATTAAGTGTGGGGTGCACCAAACCATCTGTAATCGTAAGCGGTGTTTGTTAAAATCTGATTGTTTGGAAAGTTTGACAAGTTTCTATGGGATGACAGCTGCCGGCGCCATATTTGACGATGACCGGCCTGTGATCGTATGTTGGTGCAACCGACCCTAATTCAGTTTATTGGTAAACAACAAGAAAGTACTTTTTCGTTATGATCAGTTTATTGAAGAATGTCTCATATCTTTGTCAGCCTCTATAACCTTGACTGAACGAGAGCGGGGTCACAGGTTCGGTCCCGTGTGCATCAATATTTGTATAGATTAGTGGATACCAAATATTTGCATGTCTGCTTGGTCGGTTGTTTGTTCAGGCGGGTCGTCAATTTGGATCGACAATTCGCGTCCACGATCAATATGGGAACCGAATAGGTTTAAAGATGAAAAATATAAATGAAAAATCTTCTGGTAAAACTGATTTATCTATTGATTTTGTCTTAACATATAATGAAGTATTGGTATTGGCGATTTTCAGACGGTGTGTATACAGGGCGTCCCACGGCTATGCCACGTGGAAGGAAAGTACCTTGATTATTGTAGATGGAACATTTTACTGAAAGAAGACATTATTTGAATTTAAAAAACAATTGAAACTGATTCACATATATTTAAATAATTTTATGGTTGAACAGGGAATCGAACCCGGTTGGCGGACGATGCTGCGCTAACGGCGCCCAACTCAGACACGACGCGTTCACTTAGGCATTCCCGCCGGCGGGGACGTCCACCGCGCGATCACGACAACAGTGACACATATATGTAGTCCCTATTCGTCCCGGTACCGCCGCACACAGGTTAGAGCCAGTCCGACCCAGGTCGCGCTGAGTTTCTTGCTGGATTATTCTCAGCTAGGCTAGGTTTAGTGAACCAGCGACAAAACTCCCAGTAGTACGATTCCACTCACACCTCAGATTCGGTTGAAACCGTTCAACCAATCTCACTGGAGCGCAAACTCTTAGAGTATTCTAGTGTTCCAAACCACACGCGTGATCGTGTTGGAGGTTTTTCCCTGGATTTTCCTCAGGCTACTCTCCAACCGCGCACTCCTATCGCTTTATTGGGCCCGGCCTATAAAGCCACAGTCAGGTTCAAAATAAAATATTGAGTAATAAGGGATTATTGTATTGTATAGTACTGAACCAGTCATCGCGATTGCAAGCAAGACCCCAAGCACGCAAAGCTCATTGGAATCAAATTGAGACGGGATGCATTGAACCAAATTGACCTGGGTTGTGTTTTGTGTTTGAAGAAAAATGTTGGAGGCGTTTTTTTTACTAAGCATTAAGGCTGTTGAAAAGTCTCATTGTGTGTTTGTTATAAAGTAAAGATACTGATCTCTAGGGAAATAAAATGAAATTAAATATTTTATTTGAGAATGGGTTACAATAGCTGTTTTTAGGTCATTCTTTTTAGAGAGGTAGGGCAGAGCAAAATGTCATCTTGCTTAGAGAGGTAGGGCACTGCAAAATGTCATCTTGCTTAGAGAGGTAGGGCACAGCAAAATGTCATCTTGCTTAGAGAGGTAGGGCACAGCAAATGTCATCTTGCTTAGAGAGGTAGGGCACAGCAAAATGTCATATTGTTTAGAGAGGTAGGGCACAGCAAAATGTCATCTTGCTTAGAGAGGTAGGGCACAGCAAAATGACATCTTGCTCGAATTTGGAGCAGCCCAACTGGGGAAGTACCTCCACCGTGCAGAAGACCACAGCCATAATAACATTATCTACTATACACGTATGTAGTGTTGTGTTCCTGGAGGTGAGCAAGGTTGCCAGAGCTCCTGAGGATGCACTGTGTTGAGAGCGAGGGACCTAAATTTGTCCCTTCTGTTGTCAAGACAGTGAATTCTCAAATTTCATAAAGGGTCGGCAACGCGTACGTAATTCCTTTGAAGTTGCGGGCGTCTATAGGCTGCGGTGGCCGCTTACCATCAGGTGAACCGTACGCTTGTTTGCTACCGGCGTTGTTAAAAAAAACTACTTTTTCATGACCAGTTTTCTATTATCAAAAAATATCTATGATACGTATTGAATTAGTGTACAAAAATAGGATTTCGAAATAGTACCTGAACCTAATAAAAGGAATTTATAGGTAAAAATACTTAAATATTAACATATTGCTGTAAAACTGTAAAAGGTTGTTGTTGGGTGAGACATCCAAAGACCACTGAGTTACTTGATATATTATTTAGCTGTGGTTCGTTAATTACCAAAACTATCGGAAGTGATACTGCAATTAAACCTCTTTCTCAATAACAGTATAAAAATATGATGTCAGAGCCAAGTATTCCAAGCTACAGAACTTATAATTTTAGATCATTATGCTCTCAAACATTATCTTTTTCCCAGAGCCCACATAGAATGCAAAAAAAGAACTGTAGGGTATTCAACGACTTACAGAAGTTACAGATACGCTGCGACTCATTAAAATTATACTTAGGTACTTGATTAAAGAGACCGACGAAATTAGCTGCTCCGGCGTGGCAAGTTAACAACAACAACAAATATTTTCAATTAAAAAGCAAATTCTTTCAGACAACCTTCATCATCATCATCATCCTGGCGTTGTCCCAATTGCATCCTAAAGGATGCCCGGGCAAGAGTTGGCGTAGGCACTAGTTTTTACGGGAGCGACTGCAATTTGACCTTCCAACCCGAGGGAAAGCCAGACGTTATTGGAATTAGGCTTGTCTAGTGAGCAGGCAACTTGACTGTTAGAAGTTCTCGAGCCCACAGGCCTCAAACTTGGCTTAACGACTGCTATCGTAGACAGCAGCCGGGAACAACGGCTTAACGTGCCTTCCAAAGCACGGGAGCGCTTAGTTAATAACCGCTCAATGCGGTCACCCATCCAATAACTGACCTGGGCTGACGTTGCTTAACAACGCATACCGCACGCGGTACGCGGGCGCCGCTGGGCCACGAGCTCTCC
This sequence comes from Epiblema foenella, assembly GCA_963556455.1. Taxonomy (NCBI): domain Eukaryota; kingdom Metazoa; phylum Arthropoda; class Insecta; order Lepidoptera; family Tortricidae; genus Epiblema; species Epiblema foenella. The sequence goes on along the minus strand of OY747120.1, from coordinate 8,197,771 downwards.
AACCTAAACACAACCACTAGACTAAGCTACACACAACTAAGCTAGACTTAGCAAATATTGTGTGCCCTAACAGGGTGTCATGAACTTACCATCCTTAGTTATAAGACCTTATTATGTAAATGTGTTCATGACTATACAATACAATAATAATATAAACGAGAGACATCATCCTGTTGTGGATTCGTTTTTATTATCAGTGACTTAGGAGACCATATACATCTCTAACAATATTAAATTAATTTTAATTTTGACGCTCAGAGACCATGTACATCTCTGGGATATTATATTAATTTCATTATACTCCTTGTTTAATCTTGAGACCTTATACATCTCTAACTTTACTGATGTTGTAATATTTGTAATAGATAACTTTGCAAGTTTATCTTCATTGTATGACATTAATTTTGGTATAATTGTAAACTCGAAATTATTATTCCTTCTTGAACTGTAAATTAATATTTCGACATGAAAAATGTATTACTTATTATAGTCAGACTTTCTTAAATTGTAAATTAATATTTTGACATGTAAAAGTGCCCGTGCGGCCTATTTGCAGAATAAATGTTTGTATTTGTATTTGTATTAAATAAATAAACCTTACCCAACCTAAGTACCTATTTGCGTCGGACTTACAACTATAACCATAAAATAAGATAAAATGTACACTTAAGTACTGAAAGTATGTTAACTAGGGACATAAAACCAGGTCTTTAGTAGTTAAGTTGGTGATTGGGTCATTCATTGCGCATGTGAGCAAATCAGACTGAAACCCTGAAAATAATTAGTCGTTATTAGTTTTTATCAGATAAAAAACACTCATATATTTAGACGATGTTCTAATTGAATTGACACGTATCTTGACATTTTCTCAGTGTTACTATTTAGAACAGGACTATTGCGATTTAAAATGTATTTTATGGATTTTTTCATTAAGAAATATAATTTCAATCAATTAGAAATGTTTATTGGACAGACTTCATATTACCTACTAATTAAAAAATTCGTGATTCAGGTTTTAGAAAAAAAGATCATTAGTCATAAAAATTAACACGGGGCTTTCGTCAATCCTTACAAAAAGGAATGAAATACCACTAAAAACATTCTTTCACTTCTCATGCTCGAAAAGTGTGTCATATTAGACTTGTCAAGCGGGGCTAAAGTAGTACATTTAACCCCAAGGGAAAGTATAAATATATTATTTCAAACATCACTCCAAATCGACCATTTTCAAGCTAAAAACGGTGTTTTTCCGCTTATATTCTAATACACAATAAAATCCAAAAATGGCTGTTACTATCTAAAACTTTAATAAAATCATCGTATTCTTTTAATCACTTTATTGGTATTATCAATACATTTGCCATAATTTGAAATCAAAACATTTCAAAACTTATAAGGCCTCTTAAGGGTCCTTATATCCATTAGGAAGATCTAGGGTCGGTTGCACCAACATACGATCACAGACCGGTCATAGTCAAATATGGCGCCGGCAGCTGTCATCCCATAGAAACTTGTCAAACTTTTAATACAATCAGATTTTAACGAACACCTCTTACGATTACAGACGGTTTGGTGCAACCCACCCTGAATAAAACTATTGTGAACTTATCGTGAGGGGTGGTAACGGGCATTTCGGAATATTATTTGTTTCACCCGTCGTGGTCTTGCGCCCGCGTCGTACGATCGAGAGTCGTCGCCGTCGGTCGTTTGACGCCTAATTATCGCAGAATTAGTGCTTCGGGCGGCAAAGTTTTCCATCCCTTAAACCTTTATATAAAATATGAATATTTGTTTCTGAGTCTTGGATGTTTTCTATGTATTTAAGTATTTATATCTATTAAATATATCGTCGTCTAGTACCCATAACAGAAGCCTTCTTGAGCGTACTTGTGCGGCTAGTTCGATTTGTGTAAGATTGTCCTCTAATATTTATTTATTTATTTTTATTTTATTTATCAAATGAGACAGTATTAGTCTTCATCAATTCGTTACATTCTTATCTAGGTGTAGGTTTTTGTATAATAGTAATTCTTTCTCGTTTATGAAATAATAGCAAAAAACTAGGAGGAAATTTTCGAGACAACAAAACGAAGCTTTTCAAGGGTCCATATTTTAACTTGTATGAATATTCCTTTAAACGGTTCCTCACTAGTTTTGTTACACCCTGTAGTATATTTTGATTTCATAGGTATCGATCGATACTCATTTTAAACTATACATTTTACTGTAAGATTATTTGTTTTCATCATCATCATTTCAGCCGAAAGACGTCCACTGCTGAACATAGGCCTCCCCCAAGGCTCGCCATTTAGACCGGTCCTGTGCCGTTCGTTTCCACCGGATTCCCGTGACCTTCACCAGGTCATCACTCCACCTTGTCGGAGGCCTACCGACAGCTCGTCTTCCGGTGCGTGGACGCCACTCAAGCAGTCAGTCCTGCGAGCAATGTGCCCTGCCCACTGCCACTTAAGTCTCGCAATTTTGAAGGCTATGTCGGTGACCCCAGTTCTGCTACGAATAGTGGGTTTCGTAGGAGGCGAATAAGGGAAAATCGGAGGGTGGGCAGCAGCATCCTTCGATCATTACCACCATCAACCTGCGGTCGCCAACCCGCTTGCCAAGCGTGGCGACTATGGCAAATCCCCCCCAAGAGAAAAATAAAAACATTTGTATTAGTCTTAATAAAATAGTCAGAAAGATACTAGTCATGAGACGGCAAAAACATGAATCTATAAATGGTGAAAAGGTTAAAGTGTGGTATCATTACGTCACTAGCATTGTGTCTCAACGCTCACCTTGAGCTCCTTATTCCCACGCGCTAAGGATCAATTTAATGTGGCCATATGTAGCCTTCATGTAACTTATGTGTAATAAGGTAGGTTCATGCTTCCATTCATTTGACAGAAATTGGCCTTAAAGTTTTGGACATACTAACCAAACCGGACCCTGAGGTTGTTAAAGTAGACCTCTGATTTACCCTTGAGGTTGTCAAAGTAGACTTCTGATTTACCCTTGAGGTTGGTAAAGTAGACTTCTGATTTACCCTCGAAGTTGTTAAAGTAGACTTCTGATTTACCCTTGAGGTTGTTAAAGTAGACTTCTGATTTTCCCTTGAGGTTGTTAAAGTAGACTTCTGATTTACCCTTGAATTAAGGTTGCCACCTGTCCCGCCTCAGGCGAGTATACGTCCCGCAAACGATGCGTGCGGGACACCAATTGTCCCGTTTCCAGGTCTCGTGAGAATGGTAAGAACTGGAGTGAATATTTTTTTTTATACCACGTCGGTGGCAAATAAGCGTACGGCCCGCCTGATCTTGACAGACACACTGAATGACAATTCAACAACTGAGAGCTGCGCAAGATTTTAATTTCAATTTATTTTGCAACCATGTACCTACATATAGTAAACACATGCAACTTAATGCTAGGTAAAAGTACAAGTACATACAGGACCCTGTTAGGGCGCAGCAAATAGTAATCATGATTTAAGTTTAATTACAATTCGCAACATTGGGTAAAAAATAAAAGAATTTCATAAAATAATTTGATAGTACAATTTCGTAAAATAATTCGATAAAAATAAATGATGATGGTAAGCGGTCACCGTAGCCTATGGACGCTTGCAACTCCTGAGGTGCCACATGCTTGTTGCCGACCCTATAATTTATTTGAGTAAAGAGCGCACAACTTAGATGAATGTAAATATTTTGTATCCCGCTCCCGGTGGACTGTACTTACTCGTATCAATACCTTTACCATGAGTTTGCATGACCGTACTCGCTAGCGACTGCGTAAACGATTTAGTATGCCAATACTTAGTGCATTATTCTATTATTCTATTGCATAACCGCCAGAGTCGCTGTACTTATGGCCATACAAATTTTTACGCAGTCGCTAGCGAGTACGGTCATGTAAACTCATGGTAAAGGCGCAGGATATTGTATCTCGTAAATCATCCACTAGGAAGGTATAATCTCACGGGCATAAATAATGTACCCTGTATCACAATTTCCTATACGTTAAGAAATGTTAACACATGTAGTGTGCGAGTCCCGAATTTTTAAATATAAATAAATAAATAAAAAGGGATTTATTGTCGCCAGAAAAAAGTTACACAATATAAAAGCAATAAATAACAGAAACAGAAATTAATAATAGAGGTAGTACCTTAAAATAAATTAAAAGTAATTGCGACAATAGGCTCGGGCTCAGCATATTTATGCTGCGAGCCTAGACGGCTGGACAGCGCTGTTTTTCAGCCCGCACCTACTTCACAGCTCAAGAATATATGTGTAATAGCCTGGCTATTACACATATATTCCGCAATTATATTACTAAAGTACCGCAAATCTGAGCACATTTACTGTACAAGTATGTAGCGTTGTGTTCCTGGAGGTGAGCAAGGTTGCCAGAGCTCCCGAGGATGCACTGTGTTGAGAGCGAGTGACCTAATTGTGTTCCTCCTGCTGTCAACACACATCCTCAAATCTTATAAAGATATATAATATCCTTTCGAGTTGCGGGCGTCTATAGGCTGCGGTGGTCGCTTACCATCAGGTGGACCATACGCTTGTTTGCCACCGGCGTTGTATAAAAAGAAACATATGTTGGCAACCCTATATACGGAACTTTAAAAAGGCTGCAACTTAACCTTGAAAGCTAATTCTAGATAGAGCTAATTTTTACTTACAATACAACTTTGACTTAAAATCAAGACCCGACGATCAACGAAACACTAATATTATGTGAACGATATAATAACCATCCGCAAAATTAAATCAATTCTGACCCAGTAAAAGCAACCTTATTTTTAACTGAGGAGAGTTCACAATTAAAAACCGAGCTTTAGGAATAACCAGGATAGCAAACAAATAAAGTAATTTATGATACTTACAAATATGCACATATCCTAAACCTTCACTGTACAACTGCACAAACAACGCGGCGTTTACGCAACGGTTTTCCAAGATGGCGGGCGTGCGCGGGCGACGGCGCGTGGTTCGAGACTGGCTCAAGGCTTGCGCGGGAGTCGAATGCTTGATGATTTTGTAAGGGCGCGTGCAAGGTAGCATGTTAAAAGCAGGTCTGGTCACTTGGCCCCAGGCAAAGAGAAAATATAATACTTAGTGCAATTTATGTAATGAAAGATACTTATGAAGTGTACTTCAAAAGTATCTTGAGTAGGGATGTAACAGAGCTCCGGTTCCGGTTCCGTTAAGTCTTAACATCCGATTGGTATTAAACATTCGCTTCTGTTTCGGTTTCGTTATTTTTAAAACGGAAGTTATATCGGATGTCACAGCAGCGCAGCGGGGGGAAATGAGCGGCGTACATCAAAAACACAGGTTTATAATTTTTATTTAGAAATAGACTTAGCTTAGACCTGCCCTGCCCTTAAATCCATCTATCACTCGGGCTCCGCATCCGGTTCCGGTTCTGGTTCCGTTATACCGAATTTAAAACATCTGGTTCCGCTTCAGGTTCCGATAAAACCACATCTGTTACATCCCTGCCTTGAATCGCTCAAACTAATTCACTCCGGACTCGCTATTTTCAATACAAATCCAGTGATCCTAAATGGTTATTCGAATCTTTTGACTTTTAACTCCAGCTTCGATCGAAATATATGAAAGTCCACCAGTTTTAACTCCGACTCCGGCGCAAACCGGTCATTCATACGATTCAGTACCGAGTCGGAGTTAATGAAATGAAATCTTTTATTTCAGGTCTTTATCGATCCATTTTAATTTATGTTAGTAACATTAAAACTTATACTTAGGTTAGTAGACAGGGGTATTATTTAATATACTTAGCTACAGATTTTACTTGCCCAACCCAGTACTGAAACAATACGCAGTCAAATCTGTTAGCTACCATGTTCAGGATGCTGTTGTGACTTTTCCTAATCCGTCCCATTAATGACACAATTTTGTAGCGCATTATAGCGTAAAAGTCATTGGTGTGTGCCTCAGCAAACATGCCCGAGGCACTACACCATTCAGGCTCCTCGATTTAATAACTCCATTTAATAACTACTCGGATTTCGATAAGATATGAAGAGTCGATAAGAAATCGGTACCGCTTAAGGATTCGAATCATTTAAATATTCAAATCCAGATTTACCCATCTTTAGTTTCTTGGTGTAGTTTGCCAACAAATATGTTACAAATGTCAAACTTTACGATAGTACGAAAGTTTCATATATAAAAATAGTATTCTTGGGTCAATCAACTTTTTCTTGTTGTTATTCTTTTCCGTCAGCGAGGAGACAACAATAACCGAGTTTCATACAAAAATGTTTATGATATGGACTTCAAGCATGCTCAAGAGATGACCCATGTCCTAATGTAATGGATTCATGCTCGTCGCCAAAACTCATGTTTGATAGATTTAAACTCTATAAAATCATACTTTTAAAGAGTGACTCAGGACACGTAACCATGGTAACGAGCAACAAAGAATAGTTGATCCACCCTCTTATAAGAATAATATGAGTGAAAATAATGCATTACCTACAGTGAGAACGCGCCTTTACAAACCATCGACATTACGCGAGAATAAAGTTTGAAGTCTGCGTTAAATGCCTGGCCTTTAACTAGAGAGACTTAACTACAACCATACTTTAAACAAAAATACACTTTAAGATATACTTGATAAGGAATAGTTTATCTTGTGTTGTTCTAAGACGTCGAACGACTTAACTTTGAAAGTAAAATATACCTTAAAGCTACCACTTTAAAGTTTACTTTAGCTTGTGTTGTTGTAAGGCGTCGTTTGCATTTGTATGGAACTTTGAATTCGCAAACATTTAGGAATAAGTTTATGTATGAAAGTTATACGTTTTGTTTTTATGGTGCATTATTATGTTTGTCTTTAGGGGTACAAATAGAAACGCCAATATTAAACTTAACGCCCCTCCAATTATGTTTCCGATCACATCTGACGCAATCATAATGGAACATACCCATATTACGTGACCTATTTTTTTCAATTTATACGCCCTTTTATTTATTTATTAAATTTTAATATGGGGTCGGTTGCATCTGATTATTATCATGCGATACACTCATATCATGATCAGTATCACAAGAATATTGACGTGTATTGCAGTATCGTGATAATATTTGAGCAAATCCGGATATTCTGAAATCCGCGATACCTAAGGAGCGTGGCTTCAATATTAGTGTCATTACTAGATGTGTCCTAATAATGCCTTTACTACGACTCTGTAGACGTCTAATATTCTCATGTCCAAGGTGGTAGGTTACAATATTCCTTAATACATTATGTTACGATTAATCGACTGTGAAAATCATAATCGATTTTTTAATAATCGATTATTTTTGACATCGCTACTTACCACCAGCAACAACAACACACGGGGACGTCCACCGCGCGATCGTGAGAACACAGACACATATAGTCCCTATTCGTCCCGGTACCGCCGCACACCGGGTAGAGTCAGGCCGACCCAGGTTGGGCCTAATAGCTGAGTTTCTTGCTGGTCTCTTCTCAGCTAGGCTAGGTTTAGTAAACCAGCGCCAAAACTCCCAGTAGCTCGATTCCACTCACATCTCAGATTCGGTTGAAACCGCTCAACCAATCTCACTGGAGCGCAAACTCTTAGAGTATACCAGTGTTCCAAACCACACGCGTGGTCGTGTCGGAGGTGTTCCCCTGGATTTTCTCCAGGCTACTCTTCAACCGCGCACTCCTATCGCTTTATTGGGCCCGGCCTATAAAGCCACAGTCAGGTTCAACAAAAAAACCTAAAGAGCATGTAGTGGTTACCATGGCACTTGATATGTATGTAGTGCTGTGTTCCTGGACGTGAGCAAGGTTGCCAGAGCTCCCGAGGATGCACTGTGTTGAGAGCGAGGGACATAAATTTGTCCCTTCTGCTGTCAACACAGTGGATTCTCAAATTTCATAAAGGGTCGGCAACGCGTATGTGACTTCTTTGAAGTTGCGGGCGTCTATAGGCTGCGGTGGTCGCTTACCATCAGGTGGACCGTACGCTTGTTTGCCACCGGCGTTGTATAAATAAAAATTTAGGTACTTACCACGTGTGAGCCGAGGGGCTACCGCGAACCACAGACGAAGTTTTCCCTCTCTGTCACACTTGCAAGTTTGCATATAAGTGAGACAGAGAGGGAAAACTTCGTTTGTGTTTCGCGGTAGCCCCTCAGATTCGTTACTGCCATCTAGTGTTATCTCGATGTACTAGCACAACTAACTATCGCACAGTAGCCGTGTCAATTCAGTATAAATAAATAATAAATAAATAAATAAATATTAGAGGACAATTTTACACAAATCGAACTAGCCCCACAGTAAGCTCAAGATGGCTTGTGTTATGGGTACTAGACGACGATATATTTAATAGATATAAATACTTAAATACATAGAAAACATCCAAGACTCAGAAACAAATATTCATGCTCATCACACAAATATTTGCCCTGACCGGGATTCGAACCCAGGACCGTCAGCTTCACAGGCAGGTGCACTACCCACTAGGCTAAACCGGTCAGTATGCTCGGTGCTGCACTCTACTGGTTCAACTAAAGAACTTTTTAAGGCCGTGCAACGAGAAATATCGCGTTCTTTGAAACGCTGTTCTGCCCAGACGAGGACACAATAAGGATTGATTTTCAGATATATGATTCTTGACTATATGACTGTGTTTCTGACAATAGCCGAAACATGATTACTTAAAATTTTTTTATTTATTTATTGTAATGGGAAACAAACAGCGTTATATTACACCTACATATAAGGTAAAAATGTAGTTTGTACATATGCCAAAACAGTTTCCACCAAGAGTTAATTACATTTTTGCTCTGAGTATAAACAACATGCAGCAAAAGCAAATCTATTGAACCAATCAGTAAGTAATCATTCGAATTTAGAAAGAGTAAAACATGGAAGATAAAAATTAATAATAACAATAAAATAAAAAGAAATGACTTAATTAAAATACTGTACAACAACATAATAATTACTTAATAAAAAAAATATTGTCAATAGAAAAAAATCCCAAGTTGAGTCTTTATTTTCCTTATTTTACTCAGCCTACTAAAACAACGCATTATTAAACGACACAATTAAGTTAAAATGACGGTGTTTTACATCATCTAAACTCTGTCAAGAGGAAATTTAATAAAACTGCACACAGATATTTTTCTAGATTTGTCTAAAAAAGTAATTCCCGAAGAGTGTTGCATCCCGTTTTGTCGTGCGCGAGAGACATAAGCGTGTTTCTTTCACGGGGGCGTGGCTGGCCGAATCAAGGCATCCCGTTAAGGGTCTGGATGATTCGCTTTTCTTGTATGGGATTGCGTATCTGTACTAGTATTATAAAACCTGTGCTATGGCTGCGGTTTTCTGTAAAATGAATAAATCAGATCAAGGTATCACAGGAAACCGAACCTCCGAACTTCATATCGTGCCGTCCCGTCCACTCTCGTATTATACACTATATGAGTGAAAGGGACGGCACGATACGAAGTTCGGAGGAGGTCCTCAGGCAAATTTATCATTATTCATAATTTAGCGATGTTTTGATGTTGGCTATCGTTAAAGGCGAACACATCCATGATTTTGACATAAATCAGCATTCGCGTTCTTAATGTTACTTATACAACAACCAGGCGCGTATCCAGACTTTTGGTTCGGGGAGGGACAAACATTGAAACAACCACGTGAACTGTGTAAAGATCGCTGTAATCACTGTACTATAATTTTTAATAACTTAAAGAAGTACCGTCCGTAGTTTAGTTACACACTAATATTACGATTGCTTCTGGGGTGCAGCCTCAGGGGTAAGAGTGGTCCGTCTAGTAGCTGATCTCGCAACCAAGTGAGCTGGTCGGGAGTTCACCCTCCACAGTGCGTTTATACACCTTCCACGTTACTACCGGTTTTATAATAGTGTTGCCATATAATATATATTAACCCTATCACTGACTAACGTTTGCCATGTAAAAGTTAATTTTCCTCAATCATAATAATAAAATCATGACACTTATAAGTATTTTATATTAAATATTTTAGTATTTTCGGGGGGGATCCCAACTATCCCCCCTCTGGATACGCGTCTGACAACAACAACAACATAAATTTATGACAACTTAAATTTATTAGTCCATAATGAATCGCAAAACTAAATGCCTCATCCCGTTATTTCTCCTAAATTAGCAGGTTACTTAATTCCACGTTAACTACACTTTAGTATACATATGAGCGTCGAACCTAAAAACCAGTCAGGGTCAATGACCGGGTGCACCTGGATCTCGTTTCAAATAATACTATACTTATAAATAATGAAACGCATTGGGTGTGTCCCGTTTCAACTTATCGGCTGACTACCGAGTTGGTTCAGTCCACAGCCAGTACATAAATTACGTGGGGGTCGACAAAGATGATGTCCTCCCAGACGCTTCCGTCGACGGCGACATCCTGACAAATTAATTCTATGGGATGTTAGATATTTTCTTAATGATTACGAGCATGTGCGCGAGAGTGACTTGCAAAGCCAAACTTGATTTTGAAACTCCGGCAACATGAGAAACAGTGGAGCTCTCCACTTGAGTTATAAGTATATAGATAGGAGGGCTTGGATCGAGTTTTACGAATCTGGCGTTTAGCATCCAGAGCTTCGAGACGAGTGCGTTCAAAGTCACTGACAAAGACGGAGACAAAGACGGAGGGGATGACACTGGGGTGGGAGAGGTCTTAAGATCCGTGATGTCATATTTCAAAATCTAGATTTATCAAAAAAAGCCGAACATTCCCGACGACATATCTATTCATAAAAAAATGCCGCCGTAGATGACGGCTAACATAACATACATCCAGGTTTATTAAATTTCATATAAGTATGTCAGTAAAGACGATCAAGGTAAAACATTTTAATGCCAACTTTGTTAGATTCCGTTTGTCCAACTGACATCTGTCAGTTGTCAAGTTGCTGATTTTTTTTCGCAGCAAACTATCAATAAGAAATATAATATGGACCACTCCAAAGAACTTAAGTTTGCCAATTGGGTATTTGACACAATATGTTAATATTTATAACATGGTGCGGTTAGAAGTCCATCAAATTATCACAATAAAAAGTAAATTAGATAAATGACGTTTGCAAGATAGGCGTTGCGATCCTAGATCCGGTGCGTACCTGGTTTAACGTATCTCTTTAGCAATCCAGCGCGGGAACGCGGCGAGTATATTTGGGACGTTTGAGCCGGGTACTTATCGGACAAGTCGTTGTTAATGGAGTATGTAACATAGGTGACGAAACCTGTGGTGGACACTTTTTGTTGTGGTTGGACGAAACATCCGCCAATTAAATGTATAGGTCAAATCAGTTACTTTTACTGTGAAAATGAGTGAACGTTAATAAAAACACTGACTTGGTTAGACAAATTAATCAAATTTATATAAGAATATGGGATAATAAAGATACCCAATATTTTTTTTATTATTCAAATGTAAATTGAAATTTACCAATGATTTAATAAAAAATAAATTGAATGACAACTATGTCCACAAACGTAATACTTCACGACTAAAATGGCAAATCACAATTTTTTCTATAAGTACAACGGTATAACGAGGCCATTGCAGTGTGACGTCACATTTCACTGCCTACTTCGCCGCTCGTTTTTGTCTTTTGTATTGCTCTAATTATAGTCGGTCCCATACAAACATTTGATCGTGTCGGTTCTGTATATTGTTTATTGTTTTGTATATTGTTGTTTTGAAAAAATGACATCGATATTGTTGATGAATTGTATATTGTTTTGAAAAAATGACACCTCGCCGAGTTTCTTACGCCGGTTCTTTTCGAGGCAGAGGTTTATTTTATGAACCGGTGGTAGTTTTTTGACATTCATAAGTGCATGTAACATGCCTAAATTGAAGAATAAATGATTTCATTTCATTTCATTTCATTTCTGGTTCGAATGGCCCCATAAAAAAATAGTTAAATAGCCAATTCATTAAGTTGCCTTAGGCTATGCATGCACTGGAGTTCTGCCGTGCGTTTTGTTTCGCAAAAATCTGTCAAATATGGAACATGGACGTTCCGCAGTGCGAACTTCAAGGAGATTCCATAGGTACTTAAATAAACGCCCGGCAGATATCCTTTTTTATCCTGACTGTGGCTTTATAGGCCGGCCCAACAGAACGGTAGAGATGGGAATAGCCCGAACACCAATTGGTATAAATCTTGTCTTTGTCGTGTGTTCCTTTGATTGCTGATTAGAACTGACTCGACCGCTTTTGAAGCTCGCTTCCCAGTATCAGGCTGGAAAGATATAACTCTCTCTTTCATAATTATATTGATGTGTGAAGATCGTGTACGTTTAGTACATGATTTTCACACATTATTAATGGGAATCTTTTTTTTTTATTATCAATATCTGCGATCAGTCGCAAGACTATGAGCAGGTTGGTTGTATTTGGTCGACATTGGGAGTGTTGGGACCACTGTCCTAACTCTCGTATAATTCCGGCAGCACATTTGCTCTTTTGAGTCTAATAATTGGATGTGGCTCCAATAGCGTCGCAGAAAGTGGGTTCGGGTGGGCTGAAAGACGAGCCTTGTAGTTCGCACAATTAATGGGAATCGCAACTTAATCGCGTACTAATTGTAATTTGTGATATTTTTGTACATTTTTTGAGGTTTTTCCGACGTTTCGAATGTATGAAATGTGTCACAACATTCTTGGTCCCTTCGGAGCGTGTGACCGATCCAGAGCCAGATATTTATCTAGATTTGTCTAAATAAGTCATCCCCGAAGAGTGTTACATCCCGTTTTATCGTGCGCGAGAGACATACGGGTGGATTGCAAAAAATTATACGTAACGCATAGGAATATTCACAAAAATGTTAAACAAAGGAAGTAATTGAAAGCTAATTAGTATGGGAAAATAATTGTGTAACGTCACACAACGTGCCACAATGTAACACAAAGGAAGCGAAATTCGGGTCCAAAAAACTAGTATTAAAAAAATACTGTAAGAAATTATAGCATTCGTATATTCCAAGCCGTTTACCTATTAAATCCAACATCTAATTATGTAAAAACAATAAGATTACCTATTTTAGGCATAACACAAAATTGACCAATATTTGCGAAAAAACTCTCGGTTTCCCTTTATCGTACCACTACACAAAAACTAATAGAACTATCGACACATTCGCTTGTGTTAGTAGTAGACTACTTGTACCCAGAGATAAAACTGCTGTAGGTACGTTAATTATCTACGTTAAAACGCAGAATATAGCGTTACACAGGTGACGTAATTATAAGCGTGTTTCTTTCACGGGGGGCGTGGCTGACCGAATCGAGGCATCCCCTTAAGGGTTTGGATGATCCACTTATCTTGTATGTTATTGGGTATCTGTACTAGTATTATAAAACCTGTGCTATGGCTGCGGTTTTCTGTGAAATGAATCAGCTCAAGATATCACAGGGAACCGAACCTCCGAACTTTGTATCGTACCGTCCCTTTCGCTCACGTGTTATTCACTATATGAGTGAGAGGAACGACACGATACGAAATTCGGAGCAGCTCCTCAGTTCGGCCGCGTTTGACCTGCTGGTTGATTTTTTATTTTTTATACAACGACGGTGACAAACAAACTGACGGCCCACATGGTGGTAAGCGGCCACCGCAGCCTATAGACGCCCGCAACTCCAAAGGAGTCACGTACGCGTTGCCGACCCTTTATAAAATTTGAGAATGCGCTGTGTTGACAACAGAAGGGACAAATTTAGGTCCCTCGCTGTCAACACAGTGCATCCTCGGGAACTCTGGCAACCTTGTTCACCTCCAGGAACACAACACTACATACTTAGACTTAGCTCCTTTAGACTATGTGGCTGACTATATATTTGTATATGTTTATGTACGTATATTTTTATACTATATTTATGTATGTTTATTATCCTTAATTCAATGTTATTGTTGTAATTATTAGTAGGCTTCATATGTATTAACTCTGCACCACCTGCTATGAATCGTTCTAATTAGATTTCATTTCCGCTACCCTAAGGTTGACTCGAAGAAATCGCTCTTTAGCGATAAGACCGCCTGTTATTTGCCTCTACTCATTGTGTTTTTGTACTGTACTGTATCATTTGATTGAGGTGTGCAATAAAGAGTATTTGTATTGTATTGTACTTGTATAGTAGATAATGTTATTATGGCTGTGGTCGTCTGCAAGGTGGAGGTACTTCCCCAGTTAGGCTGCTAAAAATTCGAGCAAGATGACATTTTGCTATGCCCTACCCCTCGCTTTGAAGGAGGAACGATACAAACGTAAGTGCCTATGATTATTCACGCGGCAACATCTTGACGCAAGAAATTGCTATTTTAGTAGTGCGGCAACATTATAAAGCTACAGGGGCGCTACCGCGAACAGCAAACGAAGTTTTCCCTCTCTGTCGCACTTCCGTCCGAACGTGCAAGTGCGACAGAGAGCGAAAACTTCGTTTGCTGTTCGCGGTAGGGCCCCTGAGGGGCTACTCCGAACTTCGTGTCGTGCCGAACCTCTCACGCATATAGTGAATAACACGAGAGTGAACAGGACAGCACGATACGAAGTTCGGAGTACAGGGGCGCTACCGCGAACAGCAAACGAAGTTTTCCCTCTCTGTCGCACTTACGTCCGAACGTGCAAGTGCGACAGAGAGCGAAAATTTCGTTTACTGTTTGCGGTAGCGCCCCAGGGCTCTCATCCTCCTGGCGTTTTCCCGGTTGTACACACAAACATTTGCCCTGACCGGGATTCGGACTTCAAACCCAGGACCGCCAGCTTCGTAGGCAGGGTCACTAACCACTTGGCTAAACCAGACGTCAGTCGCGGCCAAAAGCGGTATAAAGGTATGGTCAGCCCATGGTTGGCGTCACAAGAAGCGTTATTTATTTATTTATTTATTTAATCAAGGTTTACCAACAAATGTTTACACCAATGCTTAAGATTATGTACATGCATACTTATTTCTACGAGTAGTGTAACAGTTACTTAAAGGCAAACTCCGCGTGCGTAATCTGTGAAGTATAACTAAATTTAAATGTAGTAGGTGTAATCTACAACGACATTGTTAGAAACAACAGGATTAAAAATGTGTTAATACTATACCGACAAGTGTTCATTTCTACTTATACATTACTTTTGCGGCCTATGGCATATACTTACGTTAGTTTAGGGTCCTAAACTGAAAAATAAAATCGATTCAAAGACCACTCTGAGTCGACAACGTTAAAGCAATTTTTTTTAATTCAATTTACTATCTACTGCGCACTTAGTGGCTTCATTACTATCTAAGACCTTAATGAAATCTTGTAATGAGATTAATATATACTGTAACATGTTATTAGTAGGGCCTCTTAAAGGTTTGTGTGTTTTCTTACGGTTTTGCGAAACTTACCTACTAGGTGGGTCAAAGTGGATATCAATATCAACACTGCAACTGTTAGCTATCTGACATAATACTTAATCACGTGAACGTCAAAAAAGGAAACGCAAACTCTTAGAGTATTCCAGTGTTCCAAACCACACGCGTGGTCGTGCCGGAGGTTTTCCCCTGGATTGTCCCCAGGCTACTCTCCAACCGCGCACTCCTATCGCTTTATTGGGCCCGGCCTATAACAGTCAGGTTAAAAAAAATCACCTAATTCAATGTGTGTGTGCTTAGGACCACTGCATCTTTGTTTACCTAATAACATTAAAAACCGGCCAAGTGCGTGTCGGGCCACGCACAGTGTAGGGTTACGTAGTTGCCCGTCCATCACGTCACCGGTCATATGCGGAATTACGGACCCGTAGAAGGGTTTTTACTGAACTTAGTACTGATGATGTACTTTTTTGAGATGTTGTGTTGTATACATATTTGTGCCCTTTACGGTAATGTCTACTTAGCTGTGATAGTTTTCCTTTTAAATTCATCGTATATACTACTACCATGATTTTTTTCGCATGCCTAGTAGCCACCGTTTAGCTGGCGGGGGACACTTGACCATAGCAAAAATTATCACGTCAAAGCTTAATATCACGCCAACCGATTCTCAAAAAATGCTTTTAAAAACCTTATAATATTTTTGAAAGATCTATCCAACGATACCCCACACGATGGGGTTTGGAAGAAAAGAAATTGCACCACCACTTTACATGTAGGGGAGGTACCCTAAAAAAAATTTTTTTATGATTTTATTCTACTGTTTTGTCGGCGTCTATTCTAATGTAAATGACCATGTAAGCTTGAAATCTTATACAATTTAATTTAATTACAAACATTAGGTACATTATTAAAAAACCCCCACCCGATGGGCACCACCACTTTACATGTAAGGGAGGAACATTAAAAAAAAATTTTTTTTTATGATTTTATTTTACCGTTTTGTCGGCGTCATTGATATACTATACTCATGCCAAATTACAGCTTTCTAGTACTAACGGTTACTGAGAAAAGCGGGTGACGGACGGCCGGACATGGAGAAACTATAAGGGTTCCTTGTTTACTACGGAATCCTAAAAAGACAAGGTACATAGTTCGGGACTAGGTCGAATTGTGTAAGATTGACCACAAATATTAATTTATTTTTGTTTTGGTATTTCTTGTGCCTTTCTGTGGGCTTACTAGCATTGTAGAGCAGGTAGGCTAGCACAACTTGCTGCCAAGTCGCATCTCGCGCGACTCGGCGATTCCTGTCACGCTCAAACTGTACGAATTAGAAAGAGGAGCGTAGACTTTTCTCTACTCGCGTCGCGTCGCAGCGGCAGTTGTGCTAGCCCCGCAGAGCGATGCAGCTGCATCGACCGTTCCAGATGCTGCTGGTGCGTAGGGATGGGACACATGACGATACCAAATTATAATTTTTATGTTTTTAAAGGCGATTATCCCCCGTGTGGTGCCGAGTTAGAATAGCACTTCCCCCTTCCTTCCAGTGGGTGTCGTAAGAACCGACTATGGAAACCGGGTTGTATTGTGTTGTAGTGGGCTACCAACCTATCACTGCAATATCACATTTCTCCATCTTTAAACTCATTAACAAACCACAGCTTATATAACACAAGCCACACACAAGCCTTCTTGAGCTTACTGTGGGGCTAGATCGATTTGTGTAAGATTGTCCTCTAATATTTGTTTATTTATTTATTTATTTTATTTTATTTATATCCATAAATCGAGTAACTCAGTGGTCCTTGGATGCCTCACCATATGTATGAAAAAATGGTTTTTACCACTGTTACCCACCTTTTACAGCAATATGTTAATATTTAAGAATTCCTTTTATTAGGTTCAGGTACTATTTCGAAATCCTATTTTTGTACACTAATTCAATACATACCATAGTTTTTTTTGTAATAGAAAACTGGTCATGAAAAAGTAGAATGACCCTTTTATGTTTTAATATGATTAATTGTATTGTTAATTCAATAAAGAATGGCATGGCGGAGGATCCTCCCAGCGCTTCGGACGCATGAAAGTCCGTGGTTGCTTATACTGCCGACCATGCCACCGCAATGAGAGCGATGTGACTGGTTTGTTGGGGCCCCTGAACGTAGACTAGCTGCCAGGCGGAAGGTAGTGTTGTCCAGAAAAATGCCAATATTTTGTATTTGTTGGATTTTTCGTTACGAAATATCTTTTTTATTTATTTATTTATTTCGTTGTTAAGTCATGTACATTTCAATTAAGGTGTAATTATACAATTAAAGTCAGACCATGACGCCCTGAAAGGGCACACAACTATAACTTAAAAACTAGTTACTAAAACAATACACATTTTTTAAAAATAAATAATATCATGAAATTTTATAAACTATCATCATTTAAAAAATCCTTTACAGAGTAATAGCATCTGTCGATTAACAGTTTTTCCAGTTTGTTTTTAAATAGTGTATTTTGTGGTTCCTGTTTAATTGAATTTGGGATTTTATTAGTTATATCGTTTCAAACATAACTCCAAATCGGAAATGATTACGCTAAAACGAATATTGAAATATTCCCTGTTTCCTAAAAAAAAGTAGCAAATTTGACACATCCTAAAGCAGACACAGCACACTTTTTCAAGCGTCATTTATCTACGTAATGACATTCCACGCTCGCTCGTCGCTGAGTGAGAAATAATATTTTTACACGCACGTAATAAACAATTTTGTTACCAAGCAAAATTAGTATAATCCGCTTACCCCAGTACATGTGTTCATTACGCTTAATGAAAAGCTAACGAGTTGCCGGGAAGTTAGGCGATATCCTCCAATACAATCCAAAAACATCGTATGTTTATAGGAAACTCATGGCACTTACGTCCTTTTGTTTGGGAATGAATGTTTTTCAGAAATAACTCAAAAACCACCCCCCCCCGTGTTCGAACCAAAAATCGTTGAAAGTGTTTTATCATCACCTCAATTTTTTTCAGAATTTTAACTTCATAGTTTGGAAATTAGAGAGGGCACTTTTTACGACTTTGACATGTACGCAGTGCCCCCCCCCCCAATTTAATGTTTTTTCTTAATTTTGCATCATTTTTATATAGCGGTTCATAGAACACATTCTTACCAAATTTCATAATTTTAGAGCTTGTAGTCTCCAACTAAATCGGCTGTGACATACGGACGGGACGGACAGATATGACGAAACTATAAATAAGGGTTAAATATTGGCTACGGAACCCTAAGAACCGTTACATTGATAATGTCAACTGTTACTCGAATCAGTACCGCATTTTACTGCGCTCCTACTTTATAACAATCCTAAAATTGCATTTTGTTTGGCGACTTCCCGATCCCGACTTGTCAATGCGGATAGGAATACTTTAGTTGGGAAGGCTGTAGGTTATAAATTACTTAAAGGTGCAGCAATTGAAAATTAAAGTCGGTTAAAAATATACACAGGTGACAGTTTGGTTTGTCCTTCAGCAAAATGACTTTCAATTGTTTTGAAACTCATCACAAAAACGTCAGACAAGAACCAGATTCTATGTATTATTAGATGATGTTGATGACGAGTTCCTGTTATCCCTCATTAGGAACATCCAGATCCTCATTAGAATTCTCCATTTGTCACGGACTTGCCCGGCGTCTTCCAGCTTCCAGTCGAGGCCATTCGAGCGGGCCCCTTTTTTAATGCTCAATGCGTTTAAGTAATTAAAATATTATTTTTTACTAATTAGTTTACGCTACTAACTGTAGATGTAACCTTGGAGTGGATTTTTTCCTTCAATAACTTAGCGTAAACACATATATATGTATAATATAGTCAGCCATAAAGTCTAAAGGTGCTATTAAGAGACAAATAATGATTTATCAGCTGTTTTTGAAGAAAGTCATTCTACTTTTTCATGACCAGTATTCTGTTACAAAAAAAATCTATGATATGTATTGAATTAGTGTACAAAAATAGGATTTCGAAATAGTACCTGAACTTAATAACAGGAATTTATACGTGAAAATCCTTAAATATTAACATATTGTTGTAAAAGTGTTAAAAACCGTTTTTTCGTACAAATAGTGAGACATCCAAGAACCACTGAGTTACTCGATTTATAGATATTAACTGTGGTTCGGTAATTACCAAAACTATCGGAAGTGATACTCTAATTAAACCTCTTTCTAAATACAAAAATATGAAATGAGGGCCAAGTATTCCAAAATCCGCATTAAAAAGTGTCTCAAAATTATGTACACGAAAAAGTAGAATGGCCCAGAATTAACTTTAGCGATATAACCTCCAGTTGTTTACCTCTGCTAATATTTGCTTATGCTGTTATGGTATGTTGTATGTATGGTGTGTGTGTGCAAAGGATTAAAAAAACTGTGCAAGTTTGTACTATTTTAGGAAGTTACTTTTGTATGTTAAAACTCATCGGCAATTTTTTTTATTAAATAAAAAAATGTACATTTTATGTTAATTTATAGACATTTTATCGATAAGTAGAACCGATAACACTTGCACTTCACTATGCATCCTGCTTACGTCACAACCGTTCTTGACCCCGTGACATAATGCCGCCCCTCCCCGTAAATACTACTCTATTACTATCAGCAGAGGGTTGAGAAAGGATTGGCAAAAAAATTGTTAGTAGAACAAAGGGATGATAAGTTAAGAGTTACCTAACTGTAATTAATACAATTATTACGTATACAATGTGTGTCTCCCATCACTGCCATTGTAGTTGAGCGGTAAAGGCAGACGACTTTCATCTGGAGGAAGAAGTCTTCGAAATTCGAAATTGTTTGAAGCCAGTGAGCGTTTACACGCGATTTTTAAAATATCGTTTTATGATAAATAAATTATTGTCAATTTTTTTGTTCGTTGTGTTAAATCTTTACTACCTAACCTACCGTAATCTTAATCTTAATTTTTACTAGATCAATAAAATAATCAAGTTCCCTATAGTAGGCCTGGTATTATTCTGACTCATTTGTCGCCGGGAAATCCCCTAAACCAAATACACTGCCTTGAACTGAACTTGTGTTTTCCAATAGTGTTTAGGACAGGGTTTCCCAACCAGTGGGCCGCACCCCCCTTGAGGGGCGTCGAGCGATTCCAAAGGGAGCGCAGCGAGCGGTTTCAGATTTCCCGTTATTAAAAAAAATAAATTCAAATATCTATTAGTTAATGTTCTATCCCTTGTCCACGCTACGAGTATCTATATATGGTTATAAAGGTACTCGTAGCGTGGACAAGGGAAAGAAGTAGGTGTAAGTTCCGAACCTGTAAGTGAGAGAGCGCAACGCTCGCCAACAAACTGTATATACAGTTTGGCGAGGTAAAATCATATGCCTACTGTAATTTATATTTTTGAGTTAAATAAAAAAAAAAATAGAATAGAAACGGTTTAAGTTAACTGCTCATTTTTATTACCATAGATTGTTTAATTTTCTTATATAAACTGTCAATTTTAGCCCCTAAGGGGGGACGACGAATTTTGGCTTGACGTTAGGTGAGGCGCATAGGTTAAAAGGTTGAGAACCTCTGGTTTAGCAGGTTAGTGTTAAGTTAAATAAGTGGCTGTTTGGTCCTAGAACAATAAATGGTTGGAATAAACCATTCGAACACAGCTAAATAAAGATAAATTCAACCTAACTAAGTATGGGTTGCACCAAACCGTCTGTAATCGTTAGCGGAGTTCGTTAAGGGGGTTGCGTAGTAGGTTTTTTCCATACATAAAGCGCCATTTTCCACCCATGTTGTAGATATAAAATACTAGGTTTAAATACTGGACTTATACGTTTTGATTTTTTGGAAGAAATAACTGCAAGTAAAAATATAGACCCTTGACTCTACTCGTTTTTTTGACTCGAAAAAATCCTCCTGGTTTTTTGCTATTATTTCATAAACGAGAAAGAATTACTATTATACAAAAACCTACACCTAAATAAGAATGTAACGAATTGATGAAGGCTAATACTGTCTCATTTGATAAAGGTTTAAGGGATGGAAATCTTTGCCGCCCGGAGCACTAATTCTGCGATAATTAGGCGTCAAACGGCCGACGGCGACGACTCTATCCATAGATTACTCTATCGCACGATACAAAACGTACAAACCTACTTAAGGATGTAACGAATCGATCAAGGCTAATATTTTCACATTTAATACATTTTTAAGGGGTGAAAAACGTTGCCGCCTGAAGCACTAATTCTGTTACAAATACGGCGCCAAACGGCTGATGGCGACGACTCTCTCTATCGCACGATGCGAGAGAAAGAGTCGTCGTGGTGAAACATATAGAATATTCCGAAATGCCTGTTCTCGTCCCGCACGATAGGGTCACAATAGTCTTAAATCTGATTGCACGGAAAGTTTGACAAGTTTCTATGGGTTGGCAGCTGCCGGCGCCATATTTAACGTTAATCTATCTGTAATCGTATGTCGGTGCAACCCGTCCTAATCAAATAAATAATAATAAATAAATAAATATTTGTGGACAATCTTACACAAATCGACCTAGTCCCAAACGAAGCAAGGCTTGTACTATGGGTACTAGTCGACGATATACATACTTATATAGATAAATATATACTTAAATACATAGAAAACGTCCAAGACTCAGGAACAAATATTCGTGTTCATCACACAAATAAATGCCCTGACCGGGATTCGAACCCAGGACCTCCAGCTTCGTAGGCAGGGTCACTACCAACTAGGCTAAGGCGGTCGTCAGAGAATAGAAAAATCCTTGTGATTCTTCTATTCTCTGGCGTCCACCGCGCGATCGCGACAGTACAGACACATACATATAGTCCCTATTCGTCCCGGTACCGCCGCACACCGGGTAGAGTCAGTCCGACCCAAGTCGGGCCTTATTGTGTCTTGCTGGACTCTTCTCAGCTAGGCTAGGTTTAGCGAAACAGCGATAAAACTCCCAGTAGCTCGAATTCACTCACACCTCATTCGTGAATCCGCTCAACCAATCTCACTGGAGCGCTAACTCTTAGAGTGTTCCAGTGTTCAAAACCCGCGTGGTCGTGTCGGAGGTTTTCCCCTGGATCTTCCCCAGGCTACTCTCCAACCGCGCACTTCTATCGCTTTATTGGGCCCGGCCTATAAAGCCACAGTCAGGTTTAAAAAAAGGAAAAAGGCGTCTTCAAATTTGCTATTTTATGTATGTTTAGCGATAACTCTTTAACACTGTCCGATTTGGTAATTGATTTTACAAATATAACAAACGTCTGACGTCTGTCAATAAGCATAGTTGAGATCTCTTGGCCGATATGTTGTAACACTGTTATTAGACTTAGAATCTTCTAGTAAACAATATTAAGTCGCTTTTGGTACGGATTATTTTGACACAACTCGGTAAATAAATAACCTTAGACATGAATTACTTGCAGCATTGACTTATTAGCAGGTTCGATAACCTATCTGTTAGGATCGAAACAAATTCAATTTTTTCGTTTTGCCTGATGGATGGTTTTGCGATCATCGCAGTCTATGGACGCTTGCAACTCAAGGGGTGTCAATATGTGCGTTGTCGACCCTTTAAAAATGTATGTATACATTCATTTCTTGATGAACTACTGTAGTGCCTCGGGAAAACCTCGGCAGGGAGCTCATTCCACAACCGGAGCGTCCAAGGAAGGAAATTCCTCTGAAACCGTACCGTACGCGACCATAGATTATTAAAAAATATATAATATGAAGCGATAGAAGTGCGCAGTTGGAAAGTGGCCTGGGGACAATCCAGAAGAAACCTCCGACACGACTCAAGCCGGCACACAACAGATTTTTCCTTAGATACAATATTTAAAATTCTTACTCAAATTATTAAAAAACTACCTATTCATGCTTCTAATATACTAATCAAAAGATAAGGTGGTTTCATTAAAGTTTTAGATTTAGTAATGGAGCCATATTCTGCTTTGATTATTTATATAATAGAAAATAAGCGGGGAAAAAGTTTTTACCAACAAAAGTTGAAATACTAACATATTATTCAGTCATCAGATGAATAGCACAAAAGTACCTACTTAGATTATTTCCTTTTCTACGTATTGATTATCTTGTTGTAAAATACCATTGATGAATCCCATGGTCAAATATTGACCGAAATGAACAAACTTGGTTTTTCCATAAACTAAACAGTGTCTCATCTCATACGCTCGGAACTAAATCACACCACGAACTAAAAACAACGCATATTCACCCACCATTTAACATATATTAGCTAAAACAAATACTCTACGCAAATAACTGCCCATTTTCACTCATAAAACCTGGTCGCACTCTACAATGTTCTTTATTATCTTCACCACAAGATATTTACAAGAAATACTGGCCGCAAAAAGACGTTTGACAAGTAATTCATATAAAGACGGGTTGGC
Source organism: Epiblema foenella (assembly GCA_963556455.1). Lineage (NCBI taxonomy): Eukaryota > Metazoa > Arthropoda > Insecta > Lepidoptera > Tortricidae > Epiblema > Epiblema foenella. Next base: position 8,173,923 of record OY747120.1, on the reverse strand, counting down.
ATTATCGAGAAACAAAAGGCGATCGCACTTGTAACGGACATATTTTAAAATTTTCAAAATGGCGTCGCTAAGAGTGATATTGTTGTTCGTTGTTTTCGTTATGTTGCAAGTGAGTAGTTTTTAATTATGTTTACCTCTGATGTATTTAGATTTTTTTTTTATGATACTTAATAGAAAAAAAACTGTGGGTAAATTATGTTCAAAATTAATATTTTATTTTAAGAGACTCGTGCTGCCCATTCAGTGATTTTAATTGTATTAAATGCAGTTTTTACGACTGGTAACTCGTTAGGGTGGATGGGTAATTAATCATAAGCGGTGTTCGTTAAAATCTGATTGTGTAAAAAGTTTGACAAGTTTCTATGAATAGCGGAAAAATTAAATAAGTAATACCTATATTTTTGACCAAGATAAAAATAAAGATCGTGTCGTATCGCTTCGCATTGCATCGCTTCGTGTTATAAAGGCCTTAATTACTCGCCGTGAGTAAATGCGTGGTTGCAGGCTAGCATACTGCAGTATATCTGCATAAATTCATACAAATGTGCAACGGAAGCTATAATGTTTGCTTGCGCCAGAAACTGCATTATTCATAAGGGTGTGGCTTAGTTACGAGAGCAGCGGATGCGGAAAAGGAGCAAGAAATGTAGAACTTGCGATCTTTGCGACTGACGCGAGCTTTTTGTTGACTAGTTTTTTAAAAACCTAACTGTGGCTTTATAGGCCGGGCTCAATAAAGCGATAGGAGTGCGCGGTTGAAGAGTAGCCTGGGGAGAATCCAGGGGAAACCTGCGACACGACCACGCGGGTGGTTTTGAACACTGGAATACTCTAAGAGTTTGCGCTCCTGTGTTAGCTAGCTAATAAACTTAGTGACAATCAATGGGTAGAGTTTATATATATGTATATGTGTATCTATTTGTGTATCATAAATTCTTCTACTTTTTCCTAATCAGAACACGATACCGAATATGCCCTTAAACGGATCCTCACTAGTTCCTGATATTTTGGCACTGTTGCAAGCGCCATTATCAAGGATTAACTGACGTGCTGCGAGTTTTAGTTGTGGTCTACCCACACACCATAGCGATCTACCCTCTTCCTGGTTCGCTTTTTTCGCGCAGTGTCACCGTCACTACCACCGTCCGCCTTGTCACTTGAAACTCGATTACGGTCACGACACACCACACTCACAGTATCAATAGGCGAGTTCTTTCCGGAAAAAGTCTCTTTTCGATTTGAGAACTTTCGGATCACTGGACGCCAGACACTTGACAGTTGAAACCCATCTTCCCGGTTGAAATTCTTATGCCTTTGGATTTCAATGGCTTCCTTAACCAACCTAGGTATGTAAGGTGGTCCAGGGGTTTATAAAATTGACTGTAGTTGTGGAAGCTTGCAACAGTGCCGAAATATCGGGAACTCAAAAATACAAATATACATGGTAAATATCCCGTTTCAAATCGTAATTCTAATGTAAATGACCATGTAAGCTTGAAACCTCACTAGTTTCGTTACATCCTGTATAAGATCGAATATTGTTACCCGTTTGGAGCGCACGCTACACTCTGACCACAACCTTAACACATTTTTATCGCTGCAATCCAAGTAAATGCAATCCTAGTAAAACTTGCTACGGAATAATATTCCCAACGCGGCAATGGCAAGGAAAGCGGCCATTTTAGAATAACATGCTGAGTTTTGCTCTTTTATTATTATAACTTGGCACTACCGCACTGCATCTTATCTATCTTGATGAGGGCCCTTGCCGATGTACTTCGATCCATCATCATCATCATCCTAGCGTTATCCCGGTACAGTTACATCCTAAAGGATGCCCGGGTAATCCCGAGAGTTGGCGTAGGCACTAGTTTTTACGGAAGCGACTACCATCTGACCTTCCAACCAGAGAAACCAGACCTTATTGGAGTTAGGCTTGTCTAGTGAATGGGCAAGTGTTAGAAGTTCTCGGGCCGCCCGAAGGCCTCTAACTTGGCTTAACGACTGCTATTATAGACAGCAGCCGGGATCAACGGCTTAACGTGCCTTCCAAAGCATGGGAGCGTTCAGTATTAATTAAATAAGCTAGTACCCATCTTGTTTTATATTCAAAAGGATAGGGATTAATTACTTTATTACTTAGGTCATTAGATACTATATATAACTTGGTACAAAAAAATGAAAGTGAGTGTAATATTTCGCCGATAAACTTAACGTTTGGCGAAAAGGAAACAAATGTAAACTGTACCATACTTTTTGGGAAAATTAAATTAAAAAAAAAGTTAATAACCACTCAATGAGGTCACTCATTGAATAACTGACCTCGGCCGACGTTGCTTAACCTTGCATACCGCACGCGCCAAAAACAATCTATATAAAGTGAGTATAGTGAGTGAGAAGGGGGATTCTTCGTTCCTGTCATTACCCGGCTCAAAGGTCCCTAGTATACTGGAGGAGTTCCCTCGTTGTATGGTCAGGGATATTCTTTGCACCAGGTACTCACCAGAACCTGGGACGAACTCATATACTGGCTGCAAGTTGCTATACTTCGCGTGCTTTTCTAGAGTTAGGGCACAACCAATATTGTAGGATGGGTGGCACCGAGTGAAAACAGAATGGGTGTCACCCAAAGGCCAGGGCCTCGTTGGTGGGGCGTCTCTTGGATCCTCCTCGCAGATGGCTGAGATACGCGTCATACTCGTAAACAGGTGCTGTTTGTAGGGTCCGGTCTGTTCATGTTTGTAAGGACTAGTAACTTCGTACTAGTGTTCAGTGGAATTGACATGATGAGAGACTTCGCTCTGTTCTCATTTAATTTTATTTTTAGACTGACGCTCAGAGACCTTATACATCTCTGAGGATATTTATTTATTAGATTTTATTATTTTCATCTTGACGCTTATAGATATAGCTCAAAATATTTTATTATTAGTTTACCTACTTTATTACCTTTTATCTTGACGCTTAGAGACCTTATATATCTCTAACAAATCTTGAATGTTATTAGTTTCTTAGTTTTTGACATGTAAACACTACATTTAATTAATGATACTTTGATTATTGTATTATTTTTGATGTACCTAGATAGATTTTGACTTGTAAAAGTGCCCTTCAGGCCTATTTGCAGAATAATTGTTTTGATTTTGAGAGTTTCTTACGCCGGTTTTTCACGAGGCAGAGGTCTATTTTACATTTAGGTAGTTTACTGACATTCATAGGTGATTGTAATAGGGAGAGGGAGCCAGCCTAAGAGCGTTAGAGCGTAACGGATATCTATATTCAATTACCGCGCTGCCACGCCCCTTTTCTAAAGTCGTGCAGTATCTGTTATTGTATAGTAACTTGTACAGCTAAGGAATTTGAATGTTGTCCATTTTGGACTCTATTTCTATTACAATAAAGAGACAATCTGTATTTCAGTTTTTAAATTAAATACACATACGTCAGCACGTGTCTAATATTACATTACCTTATTGTAATATTACATTACTTACCTAGGGCGGTGAAACAAAGAATATCTCAGATCGCAGGTATTTGACGCTCGAGTCGAAGGCAAGGGCGATAAATATGCGATCTGAGGTATCGATTCGTATCGATTTTTAAGAAACATAAATGTCCGCCATCTTGGATTTGAAAATGCATGTCATTATCGTAAGCCGCACCCCGAGGAATCTCGACGATGACACCCATATTGATTTTTAAAAAGAATTTAGAATGAAGGAAAAATTGAAAAGTTTAGGCACCGAGCAGGAAAAAGAAATTTAAAAAAATCATCGAAGTCCTTATAAGGTTAAGCCGTCGTCTCCCGGCGAAAAAAATAAACAGCATTCTTTTGTAATGAGCCCTGGGACCAGTGATTTTCCTAATATCGTAATATCATCATTCCGTAGTCATCATACTGCTGGAGTTATCCCCGTTGCATCCTGAAGGATGCTCAGGGTCTGCTGCCTAACAAATTTGGCCTAGGCCCTAGTTTTTAAGGAAGCGACTGCTATGACCTTCCAATTCAAATACACCTTATTGGAATAAGGCTTGTTAAGTGTTTCGAATTTGACTGATAGAAGTTCTTAAGCCGCCCGAAGATCTAACTCGTTAGGAATCACCACAAAGTATAAAACAAAGTCGCTTTCTCTGTCCCTATATCTCTATGTATGCTTAAATATTTAAAACTACGCAACGGATTTTGATGCGGTTTTTTTTAATAGATAGAGTGATTGAAGAGGAAGGTTGATATGTATAATAACATCCATTAAATAGTGCACCCGTGCGAAGCCGGGGCGGGTCGCTAGTAATATATAATCGTAATACTTACTTAGCTTTTCTTTTCAGGTAGCTCACAGCCAATTTTATGGCGGTTATGGGGGCTATGGAGGAGGCATAGGGTTCATCGGTTTTGGACGTCGCTACGGATACGGTTATGGGGGATATGGGGGATACGGGGGATATGGGGGCTACTATCGGCCCCGTGGGCCCTTTTTTGGACCACCACCACCACTACCATTCTACGGTTAAGAAGGGAAGTTAGGTAACAAATTATACTGCAGCGAAGAACCAGTTTACTTGAGCCCAGTGTCCATAGAAACTGTTAGGTAATGGAATTCAATATATCTTGGATGTTCATTAGATTGAATGTTGATTGATTAATTACCGTCGTCTCCTGGCGAAAAAAATTAAACAATAAGTAACGTTAAGATGAATGACAGCTGTATCCCACTTTTCGAAAAACTAAATATTCTGGCATTATGTCTGTGTTTTTATCAACTTTAGTAAACGCTGTCAGTTGATACAGACACAGACAAGACCATATAATATTATGTCTCTTTTGTACAAACCTCCGTCACAAAGATATGTACAAAAGAAACATTATGAATGGGAGTGTAGTTTTATATAATTATTTTCCCATTTTGCAGAAGTTGGCATATTGTAGAATTATAATAATGTACCTATTAATGATACAATATTGTGATGTTGTTATTAGTTCATATGTTTTTTCTTACATACCGAATTATTAAAATAATAAATTAGTTGAAATGTTATATTCCGATTATTTAAATCAAATATATGTACGTCTCGCCAACTGGCAGGAGGAGGCACTGATGTGGGAGTCATAGCATTCATGGGGAGAGGCCTTTGCCCAATAGTGGGACACCCATATAGACTAAGAAAAAATACACACAGTACACTTGCTTGCATGCTGAATACGAGGACTGCAACACTTTAAGTTGTAATTTCTTTTAATTATTATTAGTTTTGACATTGTTTAAATTATTATTATTATTTTGAAGTTTCTTATAATTATTATTAGTTTTGACATTGCTTAAATTATTATTATGATTTTGAAATTTATTTTAATTATTATTAGTTTTGACATTGTTTAAATTATTATTATGATTTTGAAATTTCTTATAATTATTATTAGTTTTGACATTTCTTAAATTATTATTATTGTATTATATTTCTTTGAATGTTTATTATTATTATTGAAATTGAATTAAGTGCATGTACCTGTTTTAATTCTATGATGAAATAGTTATCCTAGCGTGTAAGTGATTTGGTGCAACAGTGCTGTAAACTTACATTGTGTGTTAAATAAATAAATAAATAAGACCTTATTTGATTGTATTATTACAAATAAATAATTTTGAATTTGAGTTTCATTTGGCGGATTGGCGGAAGCATATTTACCGACCCTCAGCAGCAGCGCGAGCCAGGGCCTCTACTCCGAACTTCGTATCGTGCCGTCCCTTTCACTCTCGTGTTATTTACTATATGAGTGAAAGTGACGGCACGATACGAAGTTCGGAGTAACCCCTCTGTCCTGTAAAGTTGTACGTGATCTCATAACTATACGTATGATAAAAGATGTAGTCATGCCCCGCGCACCGTATATTGAGTAACTGGTCCTGGTTTCATCATCATCATCATCATTTCAGCCGAAAAACGTCCACTACTGAACATAGGCCTCCCCCAAGGCTCGCCATTTATGCCATGTCCTGTGCCGTTCGTTTCCACCGGATTCCCGCGACCTTCACCAGGTCATCACTCCACCTTGTCGGAGGCCTACCGACAGCCTGGTCCTGGTCCTGGTTTATGAACACTAAAAACCGATCGTATTATGGGTGTAGAACATTTATTAACCAAAAAGGTGGAAATAACAACGACACTGCTGACATAATTTATATAATTAACACATAATTCATATATTTATTACACAAGTTATCATAAACACATTTCAACAGATTACTTTAACTAACGACGCGATGGGTGTATGTGACTAGGCCAGTCAAACCAGTATTATTTTTTATAAAAATAAAACCGTCGAAAAAAAGATATCTCATATCTTTAACAGCAACTAGAAGTTTGACAGAAAAATATTTATTTAAAATCTCAACAATATCAGAAAATAGACACCATTTTTAATATGCTTAGTCTAATAACGGACTGGAAAAATGTGATATGTAGGTGAATATTATATCTAATTTTATCATATATTAAAAACAAATATTGATATGTTTACACCTAGGTACCTAGCATAGTTTGATTTTAGTAAAAATAAGCGAAAAAAATGTTTATTTTACATTTACTCTAAAGAGCAGCTTATTTTAGAAATATATGATATGTATTTTATATTAGTTATAACATCAATTTTAGAACTACTAGATATAAATGCCTCAGCCAGTAGGATATGTATATGTTTCAATCGTTGAAGACTTAATTTAATTTAAAATCTAATTTTAAAATTTAACAGTAATATTTAAACACGAAAATCGAAAGACGCAATATTATGACATTCATAAGAATAGAATATTAAACATTTAATAATTTAATCTAATACTACACATGTTTAAACTAAAAAGTAATTTTAAACATTTAATAATTTAATCTAATACTACACATGTATAAATTAAAAATGAATTTTGTGTCTCACTCGCTACCTCTTTTTATTATTATTTTTTACTAAGCTTCGTAAATTATAAATAAAAAGATGCTAAATCGGTGGCCATATTCGAAAGCCTTGATTCCATTTGTTTTTTATCATTCGAAAATTGTAATAACGCCCATTACATAACCCTTGTTTTTAAACAGGGTTGAAATACAGCTATAATTCAAATTTGCTGTCATTTTTCAATAACCATTAATTTGGTTAATGCTCGTTATTTCAAAAAATTTGAGAAAAACGTTAAGAGTCGCTTAAAATGGGTCAAAAAATCGAAGACAACTCTTAAAATTTTAAAATTTTAATTTCAAACCCAAAGGTAAATCTCACATGTCGTGAAGTAAAACACCATATAGTTATCCTAGCCTGTAAAAGAAAAATGACATCATGTATTTTTTATTTTTACTCCCGCGTTAGAATAACGTTTTGTTTTAAACGTTTTCCACTATACTTAACTTAAAACAAACTCCATAATCTTTGACTAAAATAACTGTCAAATAAAATTCAAAACTGATCGTTCAATTTTAAATTATTTATATAATTTGCCAGTAGCATGTGTTTTCAATGTGATTAAAATCCACTACTTTAAACCAATGATGAGGTTTTCAAAGTCAAATAGGTGGATTAATACACGTTTTGTTTTTAAATTTCATATTTTTCCAACAAATGGCACTGTAGCCTCCACATTAATTCCCAAATTGGGCCATCGTAATACTGACGTAACTACTAGGTATACTACTTTTTTTTATTGAAGACTGACCAATGATTGGACAAAGCCTCACCCAATGATGTGACAACAATAATTCGACTTTTAAATCGCATTTATCACACGAAAGTTTTAAAGAAAAACTGCAGTAACTCCAACTAATAACCACGTAAAGCGGGTGCCAATTTGAACTGTATAATGAAGCTGTAAGTCTCAAATTGAATTGGTGGTTTACTTCACGAAGATAGGAAAGTGTTTAATGCAGTCTGTAGACGCCAATGCGCTTCTCTCCGGCGGTATGCTGCACGTACTCGCGCACCTGTAAATTTTCAAAATATTAAAAAATTTACCTAAGTACCTGTTAAGAATAAGCACTAGCATTTAAAACACCACCAGAAATACATGAAATTTCAATTCTTATAAGATAACAAAGTACTAATTTCTTGTTAATGAACACTTTAAAAAATACCTATATACTAGGTATATGTTAGAACTTCAAAATTAAATTTGACTGAAAAATTCTGATAAACTGCGCCGTTATTGGGCAACAAATATTAAAGTTTGAGTTTAACATAGGCACGTTTAGAATCAAACGACAACTAACGAATCATCCATTAATTCGACACTAAAACTTCACATATTAGTTAAAATCACAGTAAAAAATACAATATTTTTTTATGTCATACCTGGCCATAAAGTGGCAATTACCGCACGCTCCGCGCGCGGAAAATCCCTGGCCAGGGGGTGACATAAAATTTTCTACTTACCTCGGGCGGTAATTAAGAAAGCCTCAGATCGCATAATTATCGCCCTTGCCTTCGGCTCGGGCGTCAAATACCTGCGATCTGAGACATGCTTTGTTTTACCGCCCTTGGTAAGTAATGTACTAATATAGTATTTATAGTATGTATAGTACAATTTATTCATAAAACCAATTTACATGATAATTCTGAAAATTACTTAAATTATAATAATTATTAAATGAATTGAAAAACTTGAAATAAAAACAACTACACCTAACTAAAAACTAAACATTACAAATTAATATCAAAATTAGGTCCTCTCGGGATGGTGCCCATCACGCAGGCAGCATTCCCGCGCTGGATTGCGATGGCAATTCTTTGCGTGGTATGTATAGTAATTATAGTAGTTAAAATTACGAAAAGTATAACCGAACGTAACCGAAACCGGTTTTTCACTTTTTCAATAACAGGTTGTGATGGCGAAATAACTGTTTTTTCGGTTACGATTAAAACCGGTTTGCATTCCCTAGTTTCTATTACATATATCACACTCTATAAATCGTATTTTTGTAATATAAGCATATCGTACTGTACCCATTTTAATGTTCTGTAATGTGACACACAATAAACAGTTATATTCTATTCTATAATTATGAAGAATACTTAAATCTCCTCGCTAAAGATGCTAAGTGACTTGTATTTTTTAGATAATAATTTATAAAAATGTAATGTTCAGATTATTTTATATTGATGTTAGAATATAAATGACCATATAAGCTTGAAATCTTATATTGATGTGTGTATTTTTAACGACATATTGTATATTCTATATAATAACGTGTAAATTGGCTTTATGAATAAATGACTTATGACTTATTCACCTGGTCAGTGGCCACTGGTCCGATGCAGACGAGGGGTTCTTTGAAGTAGCCACAGCTCTGTAACAATATACACAAATTAAATTGAATAAATTTATTGTTACAAGGAAATCACAGAGTCCTTGTGAGTGACAGCACTCACAGCTTATTGCTAACGTACCGCCTCAGCATCGATAACCTGACTGTGGCTTTATAGGCCGGGCCCAATAAAGCGATAGGAGTGCGCGGTTAGGGATTAGACTGGGTAAATCCAGGGGAAACCTCCGACAGACCACGCGTGTGGTTTGGAACACTGGAATACCCTAAGAGTTTGCGCTCCAGTGAGATTGGTTAAGCGGTTTCAACCGAATCTGAGGTGTGAGTGGAATTGAGCTACTGGAGGTTTTGTCGCTGATTCACTAAACCTAGCCTAGCTGAGAAGAGTCCAGCAAGAAACTCAACTAGGCCCGACCTGGGTCGGACTGACTCTACCCGATGTGCGGCGGTACCGGGACGAATAGGGACTGTATGTGTCAGTGTTGTGTATGTAATGTGAACAGTGAGCAGTTTGCTATACATATTATAGGTGTCGGCGCCGACACCATCGGATCGGATAATGTTAACACGGACTTAGTATCGGGGGCAGTGCTAGCAACCTATCACTGTAATATCACATTTCATCTTTAGTTAAACCTACAATTGCTAACTGTTGCATGTGCCCTTTTGGGAATAAAATATATAAGTTTTTTAAAATTAGTTTGTATTATTCTTTTGTTATTATTATTGACTGTATTTATAAAATATGTTTTACTGTATAAAAATTGTATGGGCAGAAGTACAGCGCCTCTGGCGGTTACGCAATAGAACTAAGAATCAGCATACTAAATAATTTAGGCAGTCGCTAGCGAGTACGGTCATGCAAAGTCATGGTAAGGGCACAGGTCGCCGAACCATCGAAATAACATAAATATTTTGATATATTTTCTAATTCCAAGATCATGTCGAAGTTTTAAAAGTATTATCCAAAACCTTAATACCACTCCAAACTTCCAAGTACCACCGGAACTGTGATTAATTCGGGAAGCCACTTGAATAACAATAGCATTCAGAATTTCAAATTAATTATTTACGGAAACTCGAGTCACAGTAGACATATAGTTAGCAGTAAAACATATTGTCGGAACTGTATAAACAAACTCCTTGCTTACTAGTGTCAGTGGGTCTGTCATTAGCTAGATGACTTAACTTATTAAGGTTTGAAAATTATGTTCCTTGTCATCCGCTTTTTTTTGATAGGCTCTTAAATATAAGATGATGGTGATAATGATGATTTTTTTTAAAATATTTGCTCATTTAAAAAAAAAAGACTTAATCTAATACAAGGCTTCGCCAAACTGCGGTGCAGTTTGTTGGCGAATAAATTAAAAACACTCGTTCCTTAACACCTACTATTACCTATATCTGTGCCAACTGCCACTCTGAATATCGCACACTACCGTAGGTATTTAAGATTTATTTAAAGAGATAAAATATTTGACAAATCGTCGGGTGAGAAGCAGAACTCACTATCAAATCTGTTACTACTATTCGAAACCTCGTATCTCAGTATTTAAATGATGCTGATATACGAGCTTTATTTTAAGTAGGTATTTGTTACTTAGTGACTTTTGCTTGTAACCTGACGAAATATTCACTTTTATACTTTTGTAATTACATTCGAATTAACCATTTATTTAATTGCCAATTGTTGCCTTAAATTCCATTTGTATTTTATTTATATTTTCTGTGTCCAATTATGTTATGACGATCCTTATTCGGTGAATATGTTTAAATCCTATTCCATTATTATTATTTATATCTTAATTGACGATCATGATGTGAATTCGTATACTTTTGACATGAATGCAAATTTATATTGTAATTTACATCTATGAAATAAATGAATCTGAATCTGAATCTGAATCTGTTACTACTTTTTGAGATTCAGATGAGTTTTTAGTAGGTATAATAACAAAAATAATTTCATTTTATTTTAAATTGATCTGTCGACAACTATACCCCTCAGCAGTAAGGAAATAACCTTCTGTATCTTTAGATACTATTAATTATTATGTGGTAAAATATACTTCGCAGATAGCTCTGGTACATCAGTCACGTGTGCCGCGCATGTGTGCGTAGAAATGGCATTCAATGGATCGCAGGTCATATAGCTCTTGAGACTTGAGATACTGTTTTAGATAATATGTTTACTGTGATCGGGGATCAAATTAAAAAAAGTTCTGTATTTCTTATTGTCTCGTCACAAGTTTTCGGTTGAAAGTAATTTTCATTTTTTTGTTGGAGAGACAATTAGAGAAGTAATTTGTATGCCGAGTTATTTTTAGGTAGAATACTATTTTCCATTTTTTTTTGAGGTTTTCCAGCATCGTACATTTTTAGTCAATTATAATTATTTGTTTATTTGTTTATTTAAACTTTATTGGACAAAACAATGAGTACAAATGGCGGACTTAATGTCTCAAGGCATTTTTTACCAGTAAACCATTGGGCAAAACAGAAACTTGCAAAGGTGGGTACAGGAGGCAGAGTAATAAGCAAAATTCTTCAGATAATAACAATACATACAAACTACTTAGACAAATAATGTATAATATACAATCAAACACAAATATATATAAGCATATATAGATAAATATATATAATTATTTAAAGTCCGACAAGAAATATATGGCCAAATGTCAAGATAACGATATTTTTCTGATTTGTATGACTTGTTTACCTGTCAGCTCTGATATTCATTTTGAAATGTTTTGCAGCGAAATAAGTTCATTTCCCGATCATTTTTGTGAAGTTTATTATTATGTATACATTATTAATAATGTTCCGCCCTTGACTATGAATCGTTTTGGACAGTTTCGTTATTTATCTCTTAATTTTAAACACTATTATTGGAATAAACCGCAACAGTGACACTGACAAGTCTGACAATTTATCATTAAAATTATTGCACGTGTATAAAATTAGTTCCAATAGAAATCCGCAGCATGGCGCATGGTCATATATTACTGGTCGGGCTGTACTTGGCGGGGCGGGATCGGTATATAGCAGGGATATAACAGAGCTCCGGTTCCGGTTCCGTTAAGTCGGAACTTCCGATTGGTTTTAAACATTAGTTTGAGTTCCGATTCTGTTATTTTTAAAACGGATGTTATATCGGATGTCAAAGCAGCGCAGCGGGGAGAAATGAGCGGCGCACATCAAAAACAAACAGGTTTATAATTTTTATTTACAATAGACTTAGACCTGCCCTGCCCTTAACATCTTATCCATCTATCACTCGGGCTCCGCATCCGTTTTCCGTTCCAGCTCCGATTCCGGTTATGGTTCCGATATACCGAATTTATAACATCTGGCTCCGCTTCCGGTTCCGATAAAACCACATCTGTTACATCCCTGGTATATAGTAATTGGTTCTTTGACGTGATCCTACTGTATAAATTAGATACACTGTAAGTGAGGTTCATAGGCTACAGTAACCGCTTACCATCAAGCAGACTGTATTTTTATGCCCATCGATAGGCTTACAACATCTAGCACTCAATTATCACAATATCTTTCAAGAAAATCTCATAACATGTTGATGTATAAGGTTTATATGACGGATACATTGAATTTATACATATCAGTCAGAAATCTCATTCGGATCTGTCGAGCTGTGAAATGCTTGAGCGAAGCAATCCACTGACACAGAGTCATATCCATAATTCATAATTCATTTATTTGCAACCATGGTACAGTACAGGTGTTACATTATGTTTTGTTATCTCATGGACTCTGATAGGGCATAGCAAAATACTTAAAATTAAAATTTACAATATACCTACATTGAATAATTATGAAATAATTTTACCTGACACATCCTAAAGCGTACAATATAAAATAGCATTGAAATCTAATTCATGTAGTGCAGTTGAATTTATATTTTCTTCAATAAACGCCCGAAACAAAGGAAATGCCACTCTATCTCAATTGAAAATTATTTAAATTACACATCTTCAACAATTATTTTTTTTTACTCAAGGGGCATGGGACCCCACAAATCAACACCAGTACTTGCGAAAGGATTAGTGGCGAATTTAGCACCTTGGTTTGAGGGGTGCTTGACTTGGCTTGTCATTGTTTGAGGGGGGTTGACTCCGCTAATGTCAGATTTTTGTATGGACTCGGAAATATTAGGGAGGTTACACACTTGCCTCAAACAAAAAAAAATAGACGCAACATTACCAACAACCTAATGAAGCCGGTTTTTACCAACTATGTACAATTAGGAATCACATGCTTACGCAGAGTAAGACACACTAAACTATGCACAAAACTCAACACGTGTGTTCTTGACATTATGCTGCATTCTGGGCATGGTCCAATATATTAGGATCGTGGTGAAAGGTAGTAGGGTTTGTGGTTGCAATAAGAGCCAGGCATATTCAAGTAAATAATCAATTTATAATATATCTTCCTAGCCTTATATATACTTTAGGTTGCGCTGACACAAGCAATATGCATTTATATGGTAGTAAACTACTATGTTACTGCTAAACACTAAAAGTAACTAGTTGCCATTCTACAATGGTTCAAAATCAAAACATTTATTCTGCAAATAGGTTTCAAGGGCACTTTTACAAGTCAAAATCTATTTTTATCAATTAAAAATAATACAATAATCAAAATATCATTAATTAAATGTAGTGTTACATGTCAAAAATAAGACATGATTTGTTAGATATGTATAAGGTGTCTAATCGTCAAGATAAAAAAGTAATAAGGTACACTAATCATACTAAAATATTGTCAGATATATATATCTCTAAGCGTCAGCATGAAAGTAATAAAATTTAAATAAATAAATATCTTCAAAGATGTACAAGGTCTCTGAGCGTCAGTCTAAAAATAAAATCAAAGGAGAACAGAGCGAAATCTCTCTCATCATGTCAATTACACTGAACACTAGTTTACTTAGTATATGTGAATGATCGTGTGATTACTTATTGGTTATGGATTTAAAAACCTTCACTAGCTGGTTCTACCTTTTTCTAGGTTTTTCTAGGTTTGAGATGTAGTTTTTTTATCTACTCCTCAGGGATAGAGCTGTTTTTGTCATGGGCGCGCTTAAATCCCTCACTGCACTCAGGACTCAGTCTTAACTCACAGCTAGATATCAGATAAATACGCTTACCTTGCGCGCCTTCTGTCGGTGTCGCCGTTGCATAACACAGCACAGGCCTCGAGTTATGTCGCATTCGCTTGAGGTGTTGCAGTCCTCGTTGTATTGCTTGCGGCCGGAGGTCGGAGGGCGGCAGACGTGCATTTCACCTAAACATTAACATAATCTTATTACAGACATTTATACGATGAGCGACGGTGGCGTGGACGCGTATCGAAAATATTGGCCAGAGATTGCAAATCACCACGACTAGTGGAACTCAAGAGTGGAGGTCTTTGCCCAGCAGTGTGGCACTCTATAAGCTAATAATCATAATAATATTTTATATGGAAGAAGAGAAAAAGTATTACCTGCTTATTCATAAAACTTAACAAACCTCTCCTAACTAAAATGTTCTTTGTTCCATTCTCACAAACGTCTATGTCAAAGTGACAGATAAGGACAAACGAACTTTAGCGGCTAGTTAACTAATATAGGTTTGACAGACGTTTATGAATAAGGGGGTCAGACATTTGAGAAGGCCCGACGACTTCCTCAAGGACATTTTGGAAGGAACGACCAAGGAGCAGTTATATGCACCAAATAAAATAAACAGTTGGCATCGTAGCCTATCAGGAAGTCAGAAGGACGAGGAAAGGGATAAATGGAAAACACACCACCGATAAGAGGTAAACTGGAAAGTAAAAATAAATTTGATGATGATATGTAGGTTTTTTTAGGTCAGATGGTGGTCACTTTCGTGAAACTAGTTCCAAAGCTAAATTTTGGGATTAGGTCTCAAAGCTGACCCTTTGCTTCTTAGGACACAACCAGCAAAACACTAGGAGGATGCTAATGGTATGGAGAATTAAGATACGAACTTGGGACAACCACGCAGACAAGCCTCGTCTCGTACTGGTTCTCGCGGTTAGAGTGGTTGAATAGGAACTAAGGTACGAAATTGAGGACCTACTTCAGGACGAGTGCCCTCCCGCCCCTGTTTTTTCAGAGATGGAGTGTGATATGAACCTGGGATAATCTCCTCGCCGAGGAGCCCTACCTCGCATTGGTTCTGGTGGTTGCATGTTTCGCTCTTCCCTCTGCATAAGCGCCTGGCAGCCACAGACACTAAGGTACGAACCTGGGACAATCTCCTCGCAGACGAACATCGCACTGGTTCTCGCGGTTGGATTGGTTGGATAGGGACTCTTGGGATTAGATCACAAAATGGACCCTGGGCTTCTTAGGGCACAACCGGAATACACTCGCAGGATGATGAGTGTATAATACGAACCTGGGACAACCTCCTCGCAGACGAGCCCCGCCTCGCACTGATTCTCGCCGTTGCCGATCTCGCTCCTCCCCCCTGTACCCGCGCCTGGCAGCGACAGGGACTAAGATACGAACCTGGGACAACCTCCTCACAGACGAGCCCCGCCTCGCACTGGTTCTCGCGGTTGCAGATCTCGCCGAGCTTGCGGCCGGCGAACGCGGGCAGGCAGCGCCCGCCGTCGTCTGAGAACGAAATCATTATTTTAAATTAAATCATCATTAATTTTAAAAAAATCGCAATTAATTTTATACCACGTCGGTGGCAAACAAGCTGACAGCCCACCTGATGGTAAGTGGTTACCGTCGGCTATAGACGCTTGCAACACCAGAGACGTTACTCGCGCGTTACCGACCCGCAAGTTTTATTTGTGTGACTGACTGTCTAGATTATTTCCGCGTTTCTTCACGGCAGTGGTCTTCTTTTGAGAAACGCTAGTAGTTTTTGACTTTTTCAGAATAAAAATTTATTTATTTAATAGCCTAATTCAATCTTTTTAACACAAAAACGGAGGCAAGCAGACACAGTAGCTGTGGCAGTAGTTGTGGACGCTAGCGACTCTAGAAGAATTACAAGCGTGTTATCGACCGTTTATTGACTTGAGTATTCGTTGTAAGACAGCTAAAGATATATGCAGGTGTCTCACTCTCACTCAAAGCGGGTCAGTCGTTTCAGATAATGGAGTAAATGGATACAAAGCGCATTTTATTGCAGTTCGCTAAAAGCTTTTACAGGCGTCTGGATTATTTTATCCACATTACGACTATTACGTGACTGAACGTAGATCTATCTCTTGGTTATCGTATGCAGTGATATATATTAGTTATTTGTTCTACAAGGGTGCAAAGTTGTATTTTAACTGCGAGTGTGGAATTGAAATACGAGCTACCGAATGGATTCTAGGATAGAACCACGAGCTAGCGAATGGATTCTATGGTTGAACTGCGAGCGAAGCGAGTGGTTCGAAAATAGAATCCTGAGCGAAGCGAGTGTTACAACACACGAGACGTAAAATAACTTTGCAGCCGTGTATAACACAAATCTTTTCACCTCACTAGAGCGAGGATTTTTTTCCTCCTCTTCGTCCTAACGTTGACAGTTGTGTCCTAACTATAGTTGTCCACTACCTAATCCCGAGATTTGGCGTAGGTACTAGTTTTTTAACACAACAGCACAATATAAAATTATTGTTGCTGGACTGTCTGGACTGGCCTTTACATGTTATTACGTTTAAAAAAGCTACAAATAGCTCGCGTTCGGATTTCAAATATTCTTTGCACTCTTGTGGATAAAATGCAGTTTTGCTACCTGTTTTTAAAGAATAAAAAAGGGCTTTCCGAGCTAGTGAGGTGAAAAATTATATATTATATGTATGTAGTTTTATATATTATTTAAGTACGTGTATTTATATTGAATAGTTGTTTTGGAATCTTTTTTTCTCATTTTAATAGTTTATGCACCACCTACTTTTCAGCTTTATATTTCATTTCTCCATTACCCAAAGGTTGTCTGGAAGAAACCGCTCTTTAGCGATAAGACCGCCTGTTGTTCTGCCTCTGTCTCCCTG
This sequence comes from Epiblema foenella, assembly GCA_963556455.1. Taxonomy (NCBI): domain Eukaryota; kingdom Metazoa; phylum Arthropoda; class Insecta; order Lepidoptera; family Tortricidae; genus Epiblema; species Epiblema foenella. The sequence continues at coordinate 8,156,583 of OY747120.1, read as the reverse complement.
TATCTTTGTTTTTTGTTTTTTATGTGCTGTTTTATTGTGTGAGGTGTGCAATAAAGAGTATTTGTATTGTATTGTAGATCTGTTTTTATGACCGTATACTAGTTTGCCACCCACGAGGTATTAAGGCCGTGCAACGAGAAATATCGCGTTTTTTGAAACGCTGTTCTGCCTAGACGAGGCCTAGATAAGGATTGATTTTCAGATATATGATTCTTGACTATATGGCTGTGTTTCTGACTATAATCGAAACATGATCGCTTAAAATTTTCTCGATAAAAGAAAAATCCTAAGTTGTCTTTATTTTACTTTTTTTACTCAGCCTACTAAAACAACGCATTATTAAATGGCACAATTAAATTAAAACCATGTTATTTTATCTCATCTAAACTCTGTCAAGAGGAAATTTAATAAAACTGCACACAGATATTTATCGAGATTTGTCTAAAAATGCCATTCCCGAAGAGTGTTACATCCCGTTTTGCCCTGCGCGAAAGACATAAGCGTGTCTCTTTCACGGGGGGCGTGGCTGACCGAATCGAGGCATCCCCTTAAAACTAATTTACAATTATTGAAATCATCACACATGACTGTATTTTATAGTGCCATTTGAACCAGTTTTCAGAGACGATCAAATATATACAGGGTGTTTGGTAACAGGATACAAAGCCGCAAGTACGTGATAGTATAGGCCATTTAGAACATTTTAAGTCATACATGTCTTAGGCGAAGTGTGATAGTTTTTTTTTATTCACGTTTTAAGGTATTTCTGAGAAAACTCCGAAATTGCAGACTAAATCGACAATACTACTTCTGTTACTGCTAGGGGATTTTATTTTTGTTTTATTTTACATTATGCAATGTCTACCGTACACCATAAAAGTAATTTGAAACATCTGTGTCTAAAGAAAAAAAACCTGCAGCTATTTGAAACTGAAAAAAAAATGAAAAAAAAGTTTAAGTGTTTACTTGGTGTTGGGTAGACTGTTAAGGTTGAAACGTTGTGTTGTGTGAGAGTTGCAGCAGCAGTAAAAGATGGTAATTTCAGGGAAACAATGTATTGCGACCATGAAGGCTTGCACAAGTAGAGAGTAGGTATTTAAAAAAAGTATTTGTCGTAGCTTCTTAGATTATGGCATACATTTATTTCAAGGCTAAGTTACCTGCATTGGCTACAAAACATGGTAACTTATTGATTTTTTCAAATGACGTCTGAGAAATATTGTATAGCGAGACTTGGAGTTTGAAAACTTTGTAAAGTAAGGTAAATGTCTCAGTGTTCGACACCTTGGTGCTGCCCAATCGATTTATTTATTTATTTGGAGAGACAAACAGAGATAGATGTACAAATTGAAGTAACTTATTTTAGGTTAATGTTATATGTGCATCTAGCTCCTCAACAGCTCTCACCAAGACATAAAATTTATATTATTTATGCACTACCCTATAGAAGATATTACATCCGAAAAAGTTGCAGAGAAATGTTACAAAACTTACAAAAGAACACGTACTCGTAACGAGCGGTAAATTGAATATTACCAAGTACTTTAGCCTAATTACCATATAATATTACCATTCTTCCTCAGGAATAACATTTAAGAATGACAACTATTTATCACCTCTATCGTCATGATATAGTCAATTGACGTATACCTTAAGTAAATTGACTGGTGTCCCCTTGTTTTGCAGAAAGAAAATTCATAGAATTTCGTTTCACGGGAACTTAAATTAAATAATATTTGGTCCCTGTATTTTTATTTCGAATACAGTGTATAAACGCTTATTCACTTCAATGAAACATATTTCACTGAAACACAATTCAAATTTTAAAATCTTATTTTTTTATTTAAACAACTTATCAAACAGTAGAATTGTATTTTAACGAACGTTGTTTTTTCCATGGTATCAACATGATATAATCAAAATATAATCATAATATCGTCTTAATCTTCGAGGTTATTTTTATTAAAGGCCAGACAGACCTGTTGGGGCAAAATTAACTCTAACGCGGATAAATTCAATATTCATATTTATTTATTGGAGAAAGAACAGAAGTAAATAAAGAGTAAAGAGTAAAATTATTAATTCAAACCCAAATGATACAACAGGTTACACGGGATTTCTGGTGCAGTGCAAACTAGGCGAGCCTGTATCTTAGAATGCACCATTTGTAGCAGCTTGCATTGCAATAAATAGGTAGAGATACATTTAGTTTGTTATAGATGCACCACTTACTTCCTAAAATGCTCTCACTGAGACATAACTTACTAAACCATGCGTAATACAATTTAAGTAGATTTGATTAGAAGATTAAGACGGGGGCTGAAGCGAAGCGAATCTCCCGTCTTAATCTTCGAGGTTATTCTTTTTATAAAAGCCCAGTAAGACCTGTTGGGGCAAAATGGACTCTAACGCGGGTAGGTCAGAAGATTTAGACGGGAACTGAAGCGAAGCGAAGCTCCCATTTTAATCTCCCAGGTTTTTTTTATTTATAACAGCCCAGTAAGACCTGTGGCCCCCGTGTGGTTGCCGGGTAAGAATTGCGCCACCCCATCTCTTCCCGTGGGTTTCGTAGGAGGCGAATAAGGGAAAATCGGAGGGTGGGCAGCAGCATCCTTCGATCATTACCACCATCAAACTGCGGTCGCCAACCCGCTTGCCAAGCGTGGCGACTATGGCAAATCCCCCCAAGGGAAAAATAATTGGGGGAGGCCTATGTTCAGCAGTGGACGTCTTTCGGCTGAAATGATGATGATGATGAAGACCTGTTGGGGCAAAATGGACTCTAACGCGGATAGGTCAGAAGATTTAGACGGGAACTGAAGCGAAGCGAAGCTCCCGTTTTAATCTCCCAGGTTTTTTTTTATAAAAGCCCAGAAAGTCCTGTTGGGGCAAAATCGCCTCTTAACGTGGATAGGTTAACAGCATTTCCCAAAGTATGGGTCGCGACCCACTGGTGGATATCATAGATAGCAGCCGGGATCAACGGCTTAACGTGCCTTCCAAAGTTGGAGCGCTCAGTTAATAACCACTCAAACGGTCACCCATCCAAGAACTGACCTGGGCCGACATTGCTTAACCTCGCATACTGCATACGAGCGCTCCTGTGACTTGAATGTCAAAGTTCGGAAACCAAATTCAGAATTCCGATGATAAAGTTAAATGGAGTAGTCCAGAGTCGAAACCCGCAAACTAATTTGGCAGTGTAATAAGTTTAATTAAGTTTGTTTGTTTCACTTTATAAGTTGGTTAAGACTTAAGAGACCTTACAAAGTCTAAATTGTTTTTAACTCAAACTGTGAGAAGAGAGAAAAGTTATTGATACCGATAAACAGATATTTAAAGCATCGTGAAAGTCGTCGTCTCCTGGCAAAAAAAACAATAGCATTCTTTTGTTATTATCCCTCCCAGGGACCGGTAGACGACCGATTAGGCATATGATTATTTTATAAAAATTGTAGGTAGTAACGGGCGCATTTTTTTAATGAAAGATAATAATTTATTCTTGACTTAACACACGCTTTTGTAGCATTAAACAAATTAAAACATTATACAATATAATATTTAATATTTGTACACCGGTATTGGTAAAACAAGATGCGATCTTTAACTATTTGTAACAACTTTTATATACTCTTGTTGTTTAGCAAAGAAACTATCATTCATTCATTCATTCATTCACAGACAAACTGTATTTGAAACGATTGCCCTAGCAATCGTAACCCAATATCATAACAACATAGTAAGCCTAAAGAAAACAAAAACGCGCAATACACTGACGTAATCTAACCAACCTTGCAACTTTTGAGATTGCAAAAACAAATAATGAATATGATCAAAGAGTTTGGAAGTGTATGACCGCGCATCTTGAATAGATTTTCAGAAGAATTAATTAACTTAATTGGGAGTCGAACAAGAGGGCGAGCCAGAAATATCATTAAAAGATACATGTTTAAAATTAGAGGGTTACAAATTAATTAAGACACAAAAAAATGTGAGCACTGTTTGTACACCTGCTTATTTACAACACAACCATTTAATTTTATTTTATTTATTTTTATTAGTTCTATGTTACTTATTAAATTCTATATATAATTGTTATACTTAACTGTGTAGTGTTCTATAATAAATAATGTTTACTTCAAAAAAAAACACAATCATTACTATGAATTATTATTATAAACAATAACAGACTTCTTAACACAATTTTTTTTTAATTTAAGATATATATTTTTACTGAAATAAACAGTTCAATTTAAAAAAAAAAATTTTTTTTTTTTATTTTATAGGGGGCAAACGAGCAGACGGATGACGGCCTGATGGTAAGCAATTACCGTCGCCCATAAACACCTGCAACACCAGAGGAGTCGCAAGTGCGTTGCCGGCCTTTCAGAAGGGAATACGCTCTTTTCTTGAAGGTTTGAAGGTCATATCGGTCCGGAAATACCGCAGGTGACAGTTCATTCCATAGTTTGGTTGTGCGAGGCAGGAAATTAAAAAAAAATGCTATTTAAAAATAGCTAAAGCTAAAGCTATTTTATAAAGCTATTCACACTTTAACACTGTAAAATAATAATGATATAAAGCCCGACTAGAAATATATGACCACGCGCTATCTTGTGGAATTTCATTGGAACTAATTTCTTACACTGGCAATAATGACAGGTCAGTGTCACCTTTGCGGTTTATTTCAGTAACAGTATTGTTGAAAATTAAATGATAATCTATAAAAAAAAGATGCCCAAAACCATTCATAGTCAAGAGCGAAACCTTATTAATGTACAGTGGAATCCGGATAAAGCGACAGTCAAGGGACCGGTGATATTAAGTCGTACTAACAGGACGTCGCACAAATCGGACTGATTTACTCTGAAAATGTATGGTATAAAATCTAATGTGTGGTGATTTCGAAGTCGTTTAAAGCGGTCAAATGTTATAAGCGAAGTCGTTATAAGCGGATTCTACTGTATTTAATAAACTGCTGAAAGAAAAACTCTCGTGAAATGAAACTATTTCGCTGCCAATTGACATCAGAGCTGACAGGTAAATAAAGTCAAATGTCATGTAGTGTGTTGCCATATAAATCAGAATAATACCGCCCTCTTGACAAGGGTCATATATTTTAGGTCGGACTTTACATACAAGATACGCTAAGCAGGGTCACGGTTCCCGGCTCAGCATATTGCTGCTTTTATTGCGTATAGTACAATGAGGGCTATCGCGTATGAATTCGCCGCTAGAGGCGCTAGTGTAGCATGAGGTCTCCGAAATGTCAAATGTCACTCTTTGTGGTTGCGCTACGCGGGTTAATATCTAATTGGAACAATATGATGACTATTTTGCAATACCTGATCTTGATTATGGCAAATATGAGTTACGGGTCAATGACTGTCAGTGCTTTGAGACAGTTTTGTCTTTCGGAAATTTTGTCCTCCTTTAATTCTGAAAAAAAACAGAACTGCGCTACAATGCGGGATATTCGATATTTTTACGGTACGGTTTGAAGGTATTAAATATGATTTAAACGTAAACTTCGTTCTCATGCCCATAATAACCAATAACAATTTTTAACAGCTGGATCTTAGTCGACAGTGGCGCCAACTGGTGAGCCCAAAAACGATAGCCCTCATTAAACGAAAAGAAACGCAGTATGTAGCTTGATTATTGACGATTTGAATTGATGCAATGAAATTTTTTTTTAACAACTTAACTTCACTAGTCATAATTTATTTATTTTGCAACAACAACATAATAAAACTAACTTAAAACTAAATATAAAATGGAGACAAAAATTCTAATTACAAAAAGAAAACAGCGTCCAGCTCTCCCTCCTGTGGCAATGAATAATCCAAAAAAATACATGTATCAGCTATGAGACGTCCTGTGCGTAAGTTAGATAAAATAAGATACGTGTCAATTCATACCAAAAATAGCCAAAATATATAAGCGTTTTTAATTGATTAGGACTCTTAAGAAAATGCGCCTCTATTTTCAGCTAAGTAAATCAGTAACCCTATCCTACCCTACTAATTAATTAACAGCCAATTATTGTATCCCTAACTTTTGGAATGCGTGGGTATCAGCGGGTAAAGCTTTTTAGGATTCCATACCAAAATGGTAGAAAGGAACCCTTATGGTTTCAATTTATCTGTCTGTCTGTCACAGCGCTAAATATCTCAAGAATTACTTATGCTATCGATTTGAAATTTGGAATGATTATTTATCATGATCATTATTTAAATAATTTTGATAATTGTTGTATAATTTAATTTTATTATTATTATTATCATTTTTGACATTTCATATTTTTTTTGACGATCATAATATAAAGTCGTATAAATTGACTTAGGATAATTTATATTGTATTTTTATATTATGAAATAAATAAATCTAAATCTATCAAGATCACATTTTACCTTAATTTTAAACAAAGTGCTTTGAATTGGGTTATTATGATAGTAAATTTGTGCAAAACATTGGAAGGAAAAACCATTCGTTCATTGGATCACCTTTGCAATAACGAAACGGCGAATCTCATTCACCTTGTGAACGGTACGGTACGAAACGGTGTTTCTAATCGCAATGCTGATACGTTGTGCGAGGAAGTCGCCAGCTCTTCGGTCACCAGTTACGTCAATCAAACGCTTCGCGATTTCAGTAAATAACTTGTGCGGGCTGGGACCCCATGAACAGACTAGATTATGTATGTCTATACCTAATATTCAAAACTCCAACCATCATTATCATCATATATTTAAGAGCCTAGCCTAACTTCTATCGGTGGAGTAATCGCCATTTTGTTCAGTTCTCCGCCAAGACTTTGATCTCCTGATACGACATTTAGATTTAGATTTAGATAATTTATTTATTTATTTTATATAAATACATCTTTGTACACGTGTTGGTTTGTCTACAGTTTAGTTCCTATTCTTCACTCAATTGTTCAAAGGTTAACTGGAAGAGATCCCTTATTGGGATAAGTTCGCCTTTGTACATGATTGATCTCTTTTTTTTCTGTATAATTTATTTTACTTGTCTTGTGTACAATAAAGTATTTACATACATACATACAAGGAATTACATTATAAATTTGCACACATGTCAAAATTACAAGAATTGTTATCATGATCATCATAACAGGAAAAATAAAAAGAACATAATGTCAACTAGAGTAATACAAAACACGATAAAAAGTAAATAGAAAAATAAATGTATTACATTGACCTTCTCTTTTGCTTGATTTATAAACGCACTTCTCGGTTTTCCCGTCTATCTTTCTTTTGATTATGGTACTCCAACCGTATAAACTTAAAATTAATATTAATTAACAGCAGACCCAGAGATTATTAACTGGCCGATTATAATTTAATTAATAAAGCTTGCCCAGACAGCTATTAAAGTAATTAAATGATTTTGGTCGTAAAATTATTCAACGGCATTTGGTATGTGACCCAGGCAAGGTCGCCATGTACTATAAGTACATGGCGACCCTGCCTAGATCACAGTGTTAGGTCGGTAGTGGGTGATGAAGCGGATGAGAGAGGACGTATACTCAATTTAGTCGGTAATACCTTTAGTTATCTTTATTATGATACTAGTATTTTATATACATTGTATATTGTTTTGAGAAAATGACACCTCGCCGAGTTTTTTACGCTCTTCTCGAGGCAGAGGTTTATTTTATGAACCGGTAGTAGTTTTTAGGCATTCATAAATGCATGTGATATGCCTAAATTAAGAATAAATGATTTCATTTCATTTCATTAGTATACTAACTTTTACCCGTGTCTTCTCCCGCCTTAGTCTTGTGGTGATAAGCTTTTTTTATGCGCCTTAAAAAATCATGCTTGTTTTGCTTGTTTGCATGCATGCATGCGTGCTTGTTTGCTTGCTTGCAAGAATGCATGCGTGTTTGCTTGCATGTATGCATGCTTCCTTGCTTGTTAGTATAGTAAATTTTTGGATCATCATTTATGTACATTATAATTTTTGCCAGTGATTTTATTGACTGTAACATTATGAAGTTTATCCACTAAGACAATGAATATTATGGTATGATTAACTAATGACGTGACTATCAATCATTATGATCTGCCAAAAAAGGCCTCACAACAATTATTATAAGCAAGTTTATTGCTTATAACATTATGAAGTAGCACACAATCTGGACTTTATTGTTATACCAATTTTATGAATAACAATAATAATGACCTGCAATAATCGTAACTTCAATTTATATTGTTTAATTTGATGGCTAGTGAAAAATAACTTAGGAAAATTATGATGAAAAACGTTATTGACTAAAAAATCGGATCATAATTATTTATTTCGTAAATCGGGTTATTTATTTATTTATATAAAATTATCCATTCCCATATCGATTCTCCTTATCTATTGTCACTTCTGAATATCAATATAGTTTACAGGACTCGTTCTCCAAAAACTTTTACTCTGGCTGTATACCGAAATAATACTTCATATTATAATCCAATTGTTCGCATGTGTCGGGAGTTTGATGACTTGGTTCGCGTCTGTAAGGATCTTGATGTTTGTGTTTCCAATATCTCTCAATTCAAAAAATCTGTATTTTTAGCTACAAATAATTTAAAATGATTGAATAACTGCTTGTTCGCCTTTTGCTATTCTTTTTCTGTGTAATTCAAACTACTTTTTTTATTTTTTCTCTAAATTATAACTCATAGCCATGATGTGTACATATATTTTTGGACTGTAATCTAGTCATGTGTGTCTTCTTATATATATTATTTCACTGTACGTTTCGATTACTGTATGTTTTATGTACCTTTCGAAATAAAATAAAATAAAATAAATTTTATGAGAAACTTTAGAGACCCATTGTTAGCCTATCATCCTAATTAGTATTCAAAAATCCATATAAATTTGGTCTAAATTTTGTTAGAGCTGGTTTTACTCATCCGAAGATCTTAATCATCATCATCCATCAATACGAGAGGTAAGGCACAGCAAAATGTCATCTTGCTCGAATTTGAAGCAGCCCAACTGGGGAAGTACCTCCGCCTTGCAGAAGACCACAGCCATAATAACATCTACTATACAAGTATGTAGTGTTGTGTTCCTGGAGGTGAGGAAGGCATCCTCAAATTTTACAAAGGGTCGGCATCGCGTACGTGACTCCTTTGGAGTTGCGGGCGTCTATAGGCTGCGGTGGCCGCTTACCATCAGGTGGACCGTAAGCTTGTTTGCCACCGGCGTTGTATATAAAAAATGACACAATTAGTCATCCTTTCCAATAATTAATAATTAATTCTGATTAATCTTAAATGATTCAATGAATTATAATATTGAGTCAATTCTAATGACTGTTGTTACTATCTCCGCTGAAGTGGTCAAAGGTCACTTTTATGATATTATGTTATAAAGAATACTTATATTCGTGGCTCCTCACTCACTCATTTTATAGCATTAAAGAATTTTATGACTCACCCAATAATTAATAATAACAATACTTATTACTTATGATTATACTTAATGATTTCAGTAATTTGTAGAATTGAATTAACACATAATAATTAATACTGTATAATTGAACTATAACAATGACATGTAATATTGATAATATTATTAATAAATGACTATGACTAAGACTATGACTATATTTCCTCGCTAAGGATGTTAAGTGATTTAAAATATTTAGATAATATTTTTAAAAATGTAATGTTCAGATTCATTTATATTGATTTGTGTATTTTTAACGTCATATTGAATATTCTATATTATAACGCGTAAATTGGTTTTATGTATAAATTACTTATGAAAGAAAGAAACAAACAAACAAACATTATTATATAGTAGACTAGCAGCGCCCTGCGGTGTTACCCGCGGGTAAAAGGTAGCCTATGTCCTATTCTGATGTCTAAGCTACAATACTGGAAAGTTTCATAGAGATCCGTTCAGTAGTTTTTGAGATTAAGCGGAACGTACATCCATCCGCACAAACTATCACGTTTATAATATTATTAGGATTAGGATAATGTTATTATGGCTGTGGTGTTCTGCAAGGTAAGTAGCTCCACCTTACGGTCCACCTGATGGTAAGCGGCCACCGCAGCCTATAAACGCCCGCAACTCCAAAGGAGTCACGTACGCGTTGCCGACCCTTTATCAAATTTGAGAATTCACTGTGTTAACAGTAAAAGGAACAAATTTAGGTCCCTCGCTCTCAACACAGTGCATCCTCGGGAGCTCTGGCAACCTTGCTCACCTCCAGGAACACAACACTACATACTTGTATAGTAGATAATGTTATTATGGCTGTGGTCTTCTGCAAGGCGGAGGTACTTGCCCAGTTGGCCTGCTCCAAATTCGAGCAAGATGACATTTTGCTGTGCCCTACCTCTCTCTTGTGCTTACCATCAAAGAGGCCGTATACTTTTATGTCACAGATTCAGATTAATTTATTTCATTCATGTCAAAAGTATACGAATTCACATCATGATCGTCAATTAAGATATAAATAATAATAAATAATGTATGTCACCGTAACCATAGTGTCAAATGACTCAGTTATCACTACATAGTATAAAACGAAGTCGCTTTCTCTGTCCCTATATCCCTATGTATGCTTAAATCATTAAAACTACGCAAAGGGTTTTGATGCGTTTTTTTTAATAGATAGAGTGATTGAAGAGGAAGGTTTATATGTATAATAACATCCATTAAATAGTGCACCCGTGCGAAGCCGGGGCGGGTCGCTAGTTACAATATATGCATTCATGTCAAAAGTATAAGAATTCACATCATGATAGCAATTAAGATATATATAATAATAAATAATGGATCTCACCGTAATCATAGTATCACATGACTCAGTTATTAGTTATATGCGTCATATTTCTTCTATATAATCTCCTGTTTTAACCCCGTATATGGCAATGGTCGATGACGTCATAAATAAAGTATATAGATATATATAAAATCCAATCCAATACTGTAAATCCAGTCGGCAGTTTACACTGAACAGTAAAATACATTATTTCCTCATTTGCAACATTGATATTGAGGTAAATATATTTATTTATTTAAACTTTATTGTACAAATACACAAATTGTACAAATGGCGGGCTTAATGCCAAACGGCATTCTCTACCAGCCAACCATTGGGCTTGACGACCGCTTTAGCCTAGTTGGTAGTGACCCTGCCTTCGAAGCTGGAGGTCCCGGGTTCGAATGCCGGTCAGGGCATTTATTTGTGTGATGAACACAAATATTTGTTCCCGAGTCATGGATGTTTCTATGTATTTAAGTATTACTACTACATATTCATAACATACCTCCTTATGATTAATATCATAAGGATGGATTTTATACGAATTCTTGTTTAAGCAGGTGCTTACGCAGCATCTGCTTGCAAGCAAACTTGCTTGGGACTTGTCTGATGTTAAGAGGGTATATATTGTAATAATCAAGCCTTTCTTTATTTTATTTTGTATTTCTCTATTCTCACAAACTTCCAATAAATGACACGAAATTGAATCGTCATAAAATTAAAAAAAAAAGAAAAATATCATTGCTCGTAGTCGTGTGGGGTATCCATGGATAGGCCTTTAAAAAACCATTGCACATAGTCGTGTGGGGTATCCATGGATAGGCCTTTAAAAAATCATTGCACATAGTCGTGTGGGGTATCCATGAATAGGCCTTTAAAAAATCATTGCTCGTAGTCGTGTGGGGATCCTTGGATAGGCCTTTAAAAATGATATGTAGTTTTTTAAAAAGCTTTTTCATTTAAGTCAACCATTGGTGAGACATTAGCTGCCTAATCATAAGAAGTGTGTGTTTGCCCCCCCCCTCCCCCTCTTTGTAAGTGCCGTGAGTTACACTATCAAGATACGACATTTTTATATTCAATGTATTATATATTATATATTTATTATATACTATGGCACTAATATATAATATACAGGATGTAACAAAATTAGTGAGGATCCGTTTAAGGGCATATTCGGTATCGTGTTCTGATTAGGAAAACTAGAAGAAATTTTTTTTGACGCAATAAATTTTTGGCCTTGTGTGGATAGTTGACTTAGTAGGACTACCTGCCCCATAGAAAAAAAACATTTCAGGGCAAGTTAAATAAAATATTGCAAAAAAAAACACGTAAAATTATATCATTAGACAGCAATGGTCCTGTACTAGATAACGTAGCCAAGATGACACCTGTCAATTCATACCAAAAGTAACCTAAATAGATGATTGTTTTAAAACCGATAAGGCCCTTAATAAGTCCGGTCCTGGAAAAAAAAGGCGATCACTTTGCCGGCCTAGTGAAATTCCATTATTGGTCGCTCGTAACAACAACAACAACTTAATTAGCGAATATTATTAGAATAGTTTATGTTATAACACTTATAATAAACTTAAATTTGTAACTTGCACTACTACAGCAGTTGATGTACTTAACTAAATAGCTAACTTAAAACAGTAATGTAAAGAAAGGGAGCCTATTTCTGCCAACAAACTGTTATACAGTTTGGCGGAAGTTATAACAAGTTGTAAAAGAGTACTGTTTTCGTGAATAAATGCTTTATTTTTATTTTTTTATTCATTGCGCCGCACCCGAAACGTGAATTCTTAGGGTTGGTTGCACCAACATACGATCACAGGCCGGTCATCGTCAAATATGGCGCCGGCAGCTGTCATGCCATAGAAACTTGTCAAACTTTCCATACAATCGGATTTTAACGAACACCGCTTACGATTACAGACGGTTTGGTGCAACCCACCCTGAGCCTGCTATAACGAACATACCAATAATTAATTGCATTAAAAAAAAATGTCTGCCAACAATCCATAAAAAATACCTATACTGTTACAAGGAAATAATATGTGCCTTTTATTTGCAGATACCATGAGGAAAATTATATATGCGTTGTTAACATTATCGCTAATTAACATGAATATGGCGAGAATCATAACCCTACCGAGCACGTATTTTGACAAACACGCCGATTCTACCAATAACATCTATAACCGCGCCGACGAAAGCAAAAACTACCCCGGCGCTAACAATAACCTACACGCCGATAACCGCGAAACCGATGACAAAAGAAATGAAGACTCAGAGGAAGAAATAGGTGACAACGGCGTTCGAGTCCTCGAATTGCGTCATATAATTGCTCCTGAATACGTCGATGACAATAACGAAGCTATACCAATAGATGGCGCTTTCCCCGAATTCGCTACGAAAGGCGTTAATTCAAAATTAGTGCGTAACAGGAGGGGTAACATATTCGGTGTTTGTCCTCCTGGATGGGTACCAATTTTTGTTAACGGGAATAGATGCGTTCACAGTTCGAATGCAAATTCATATTACAACAATAGAGTTTGATTTTTTAATAAACAATGTCGAAAAACATTAATTTATTTACTGCTGCATCCATGAGTTGGTACTACAATATCATCATCATCATCGTCATCCTAGCGTTATCCCGGTACAGTTGCATCCTATGGGATGCCCGGGGTCAGCTACCTAATCCCAAGAGTGGACGTAGGCACTAGTTTTTAGGGAAACGACTGCCATCTGACCGCAGGAAACCAGACTGAACCACATGGGAAACCAGTCTTTATTGAAATTAGGCTTGTCAAGTGAGTGGGCCACTTGACTGTTAGATGTTCTCAAGCCGCCCGAAGGCCTCTGACTTGGCTTAACGACTTCTATCATAGACATCACAACCGGGATCAACGCGCGTGCCTTCCAAAGCACGAGAGCACTCATTTAATAACCAATCAAAGCGGTCACTCATCCAAGAACTGACCTCTCGCCACGTTGCTTAACCTCGCATACCCCATGCGGTACGCGGGCGCCGCTGGGCCACGAGCGCTGTGTGCGCCGAGCGAATGTTCAAATTCCTAATTTATTACAATTTGTAAACCCATTAGTAAATTAGCGAAAATTGTATGAAAATGATCTGAAACCAATTTTGTTACGTTTGTTTGCATTTCGGTTAATCAAATAGAGTGCTAGAAAACGGGTGCGGTATCCATTAAGCCGTTTGTAAAGTGTACGGGGTACCAGCTGGGTTACATTACTTCTGTTTCTATTTAAATATATTTTTAGGTGACGTCTTACATACATGGAACTTAGTCCCATAGTAAGCTCAACAATCGCATATAAAACACTAAAAACTGAGACATGATGTTCTTCTAGAGGTTTCCGGTCCCAAAGTTTTGGTCCGTAACCCTAAAAATGCGATAAAATTCTATTGCGACGAGTTCTACGCGGAAGAAATAAATGAAATAAAAGTATTAAAAATTTAGCAAACCACGTAAATCTTGTATGTAATGTGCTTACAATGAACTCATTTAGGTGGAAACATGCAGGCGCGGTAATAAATTTGCATATTTCGCAGGAAAGCTGTAGGCGTAATGCCAAAGGTTTTGTAGGTTTAGCAAAATGTGTTTCGGCTACAATATATTTATCATTTCTGCTTTGGCAAGCGTCGTGGACTAAACGTGATACTCAACTCAAATAACTGTCATTTGGTCATTATATATCGATTTTAGTTGGTTACCTTCAGACTTATTTAGTTATATGAACCCTCATAAGTTGGGTTTGGATGAGATATTCTCGTAACGCCTAAAAGAAATTCTCCGCAATCATTACATGAGTGTAAACAACACTTGTAAAAGGGAAGTCGTTAACGCATAAATTTACTTTTATACAACCTCAATGCAAATGGCAGATTCGTAATATAAAACGACGCCTGTGGGGCTAACACAATTATTTTTACGAGTTTTAGGAAAATTGAATCTCTTTGTGACCCAATTTTGGTGTTTCCTGCTTATCACGTTAAAATGGGGCATATGTAGCGAATACAGGGGTGTTGCCGTTGAGTGAAAAAAAACAATGGCGTCTACTTGCCATCGGGGAGGTCGTAAGTTTGCTTGCCACTGTCGTAGGATGAAATAAATACTGGTCGAAGAAGAAAAAAACTGGTCACGCACAATGAAGAATGTTATTGTTGTAATTATTAGTAGGCTTCATGTGTATTAACTCTGCACCACCTGCTATGAATCGTTCTGATTAGATTTCCGCTACCCTAAGGTTGTCTGGAAGAAATCGCTCTTTAGCGATAAGACCGCCTGTTGTTTGCCTCTTCTCATTGTGTTTTTGTACTGTACTGTATCCTTTGATTGAGGTGTGCAATAAAGAGTATTTGTGTTTGTAATGAAGGGTTCCGTACCAACACCTACTAGTCCACATTTAAAATCGCTAACCAGTACATTGAATCTAAAAAAGTCGCAATTTCATAGAGGACTCACGGCACTTACGATCTTTTGTATGGGCAAGACAGTTTTTCAGCAAAAACTCAAAAACGGTAAAACCTATCTTGTTCAAACCAAAAATCGTTGAAAGCGTTTATTTACGAACATCACCTCAATTTTTTTAAGAATCTTAAGCTTCATAGTTTGGTAATTACAGGAGGACACACTTTTCATGACTTTGGCGGCTAAATATCTCACCAACGGGTAACTAAAAAGAAAGGATAGACGGAGTTGCACCGTAAGGGTTCCTTTTTTGGTAGAAAAACTTAAAAAGAGTGCCAAGCGCGTAGCATTCAGTGTTGTATTCGATGCTAGCGTCAGACGAGTATCGAAACGTTCGTGTACGTATGTTTATATTTGGGCGTCTTTGAAGTCTTTTGAACTGGCATCGGCTTGGTTAAGCTCCGCTTATCTACTATCACAATGTACCTATTTATACAGTGGGATTATGCCTTTGATGTTGACGGAAAACCGACAGCGTCTCGCAAGACCCAAAATAAGCCAAGCTTGTCTAATGAGGTAAAGTAAAATATACTCTTAGGTAGATAACTCATAGGGTTCACCTTTGTACGTGCACCGCGGAGTTCACAGCTGGGTTGTTTCAAATAATTAAATTAGTTAGAAACGACTATAATTATTGTTACCTTTTTAAATCCAAATCCAAATTTTGCTAATCTAGTAGTAGTAGTAAACACTTCATTGCACAAATCAAGTACATACTAGAAAACAATCTTAATACAGTTGAATCCCGATAAAGCGACCGTCAAGGGACCGGTGATATTACGCCGCATTAACAGAACGACGCACAAAACGGACTTATTTACTTTGGAAATGTTTGATATTTGATGTCAAAGGCTTATTATAGGGTTGAGGACTATCTAACAGATAGAAATGCATGGCCCAAACCAAATACCTAAATAGCGTAAAGAGTCTAATATTTTGATTGTATCTAGTTGACACATTTCTTGCAGGAAAGCATATCAAACGATTCGACATGTTTTGTTTTCTTGTGTAACTACGCATTGTAAATACCTATTGTTATTTTTTCCTCGTTTTTCTTTCAATTCTCTTTTGTTGTTTACCACTTACGACCGGTTTAGCCTAGTGGGTAGTGCACCTGCCTGTGAAGCTGACGGTCCTGGGTTCGAATCCCGGTCAGGGCAAATATTTGTGTGATGAGCATGAATATTTGTTTCTGAGTCTTGGATGTTTTCTATGTATTTAAGTATTTATATCTATTAAATATATCGTCGTCTAGTACCCATAACACAAGCCTTCTTGAGCTTACTGTGGGGCTAGTTCGATTTGTGTAAGATTGTCCTCTAATATTTATTTTATTTATTTTATTTTACTTACATTTACTTAAGTAGGTTAAGTAGTATCATTGTAATAAGCATATTTTGGATAAATGACTGACTGTCGAGCTTCTTTCGGCGTTTCTTCTCGGCAGTGGTCTCATGAGAAACGCTAGTAGTTTTTGACTTGTAAAAGTGCCTTTGCGACCTACTTGCAGAATAAAGTTCATTTATTTCATTGATGAAATCTATTGTGTGGTGATTTCAAAGTCGTTAAAAGCGGTCAACGCGCTGTATGGCAACTGTGTGGCTTGCTTTCCCCACTACTCAGATTTCCCCCAAAATTCGCGGTCGGGACTTTAGTGTAATTTAGCGTCACTAACCTGTCTCCAGACACATGAGCCCGCGGCAACACTCGCCGTTGGTGGAGCAGGGGGCGCTGTAGCAGTGGGCCGGTTCATCGATCACGTCGTCGATGCGGTTGCCCTCGAGGGCCTCTGCGTAGGCCTCCTCGGGGGCGTCCTGGCGACAAAATCAGCTTTTACAAACAGATACTGGAAACAATAACAATACAATACAATACAAATACCCTTTACTGCACACCTCACACAAATGAACTAACTATAATTAATTGTTTTATTGTATGTTATTATTTAGGAATGAAGCTATCCGTAGCAGAACTGGGGTCACCGACATAGCCTTCAAAATTGCGAGACTAAAGTGGCAGTGGGCAGGGCACATTGCTCGCAGGACTGACGGTCGATGGGGCCAGAAACTGCTTGAGTGGCGTCCACGCACCGGAAGACGAGCTGTCGGTAGGCCTCCGACAAGGTGGAGTGATGACCTGGTGAAGGTCGCGGGAATCCGGTGGAAACGAACGGCACAGGACCGGTCTAAATGGCGAGCCTTGGGGGAGGCCTATGTTCAGCAGTGGACGTCTTTCGGCTGAAATGATGATGATGATGATGATGATGTTATTATTCTATTCGAATTGGAAAGTTTACAGAACTTAAATTTTAGGATATGGTGATGTGGGTGTTAAGGCCGCAAAGCTGAAATGGGACTGGGCTGGGCATGTCTGTCGAATGCACCCGGAGCGATGGGACAAAGTAGCCACCGAATGGATCCCACAAGATGGCTCCCGAAGTAGAGGCAGACCGAAAAGGAGATGGCGGGACGACCTTGATACATTTTGTACGGATTGGCGGGAGCTGGCACACGACCGAGACGAGTGGCGAAAAAGAGGGGAGGCCTTTGCCCAGCAGTGGGACACTATATAGGCTTTTAAAAAAAAATTAAGAACTTTGAAATCATGTGAAACCTCAGTGGATATACACAGTTGTTTTAATTGCCTGTCTAAAGAATAAACGTAATATTAATGATCGGAGTCATTACAATTAAAACTGATTTTCATATTCATGTGAAAATTTGCGGAAATTTAAGTAAACTTGTGTCGAAACTCTTGGTCCATGGGGTCCCAGCGCGCACAAGCTATTTACTAAATCGCGAAGCGTTTGGTTGACGTAACTGGTGACCGAAGAGCTGGCGACTTCCTCGCACAACGTATCAGCATTGCGATACAGCGAGGAACTGCCGGCAGCATCCTCGGTACAATGCTCTAAGGGCCTGTTTTAGATTCAAGTTAGTTGTAATAATATTTAAGTTATTGTTATTTAAAAAAATGCCTGTAAATCAATAAATGCTTTTTAAATTAGTAAACTTTGAATATTTGCAACTTGTCTAGCACGGTCACGATAAAGCTGTTATAATATAACTCAATTTCTTGATTTTTTGGGCTATAGGGCGGTTTCATGCTAAAGGTGCGATATATTTACCTACTCTTCAAAATGGAATACGTAAATCACATCGCAAACAATCCTTCGTAAATCATATTACCAGGACCCTCACATCCGATTTCAAATAAATTCAAAGGGCCCTTGAGTAAGGGTCCAATGTAATCTATTTTAAAGTAGGGAAAGGGAAACTTGATAACATATATGGCGGCGAAATGTTCGGTTATGTTACGTAGTTTGGCAACAACTTATATCGAACTGATAGTACAGTGCGCCTTTAACTTTAAAGGATCACCATTCTTTTCTGGAATATTTCGGAGGCAAAATTTACGATTTTGTAAATGGGTCAATCAACTTTTTCTTGTTGTTATTCTGTCCCGTTAGCGTGGAGACAACAGTAACCATGTTCCTTAGAAAGTATGCCCAGGAGATGATTCATACCCATGGGTTTATACTTATGGCTAAAACTTATGTTTGGTAGATTTAAACCCTGTAAAATCACAGTTTTAAAGAGTGACTCAGGAGACGTAACCATGGTAACAAGCAACAAAGAATAGTTGATCCACTCAAATTCAAATATGAATATTCCACCGGCCAGAATGAAAATCTCTGATGCGGTTATGGCTGGCGGCGCGGGGTGCGGCGCGCGCGGGGTGTGGGCGCGCGACGCGCGGTATATTACCTACGATATTTGAACATATTAGATGATTTACTATACGGGTAAAACGGATATAATAGTACATTCTTACTAAGGGCGGTAAAACAGAGAATGTCTCAGATCATAGGTATTTGTCCGAAGGCAAGGGCGATAAATATGTGGTCTGGGGCTTTCTTTATTACCGCCCGTGGTAGGTACAAAATTTAGTATGAGGTGAATAAGTGGTATAACTGTTGAGCGTTAATTGCTTATGACACATGTTATAATAGTAGGTCATGGGACAACGTGACAATATTGAGAGAAATAAGTTCAATTCGTCTCTGAAAATAATTGAAGAATTGCCTCAAAATGTTACATAATAATTGCAATGGTAGCAGATGGAAGATATACATATAGAAGTCAGGTCAGCAAGAATAGAAGAAACGACTGATGATTAGGTTAGAAAAATGACAATATTGATTAACCTCAAAACTACCAAATTTTTGACGCTTCCAACAGTTGATACCTATCGGGGTTTATAATAAGCCCTAAAGGGGTTTATAATATAAATAATGTAGAGGCTCCTAAAAAACTTTCCATTTAACTTAACAGAAAAGCCAATAAATTCGACCAAGTGTCGGGCCACTCGCAATGTACTCAATTTTTACTCTGGCCTTATGTGGTAACTATTTTTTGCCAAACAAATTGCGACCAAACACGTTCGTGTGTTTTGTTTCGAAATAACTTATACTAGAGGTACGGAGCGTTTTAATTACAAAGGTCTTAGTTCCCTTTGTGAAAGTGAGTTTAAAATAAAAATCTTGCGTTTTTGGAGCCGTTAGTAAGGAATATTTATACGTACATTTCATATATATAAGTGCATAAACAACATGCTAGTATCAAAATAGGACATTTTTAGACGATGTTTGAATAATCATAAAAAATAAGTAGTCAGTTTTTACCAAATTTAGCTCGTGTAAAAATAGATAATCGATTGAAAAACCCATAACCGTTTGTGCCATAAATATATATAGTTTTGACGGAGAAATATCAACTCAAAAATCGTTAAAAACCGATAAATAGCGCGTGGAGCCCCTTAATAGAGATAGGGGAATTTGAACCTTCAGTTCCTACAGAAGTTAGATTTAATATTAGTTAGATAGCAGCAGCGGAGATGTCATTTAAATCTGGAATGTAACTACTGTGTAGAAAGTTCTAATTCCTTTGACTCTAAGACGCGTCGACTATGGCCTGTAGTGGGCATAAATATCATACATGAGTTAGTCTGGAATAAACGTTCGTTTACTAAGGACGTGTCTTATAATTTCACACCTCATAGAGATCAACCTTAATACAATCCCCACATGCAACACCCGCGGCCATCGCAAGGTCGCCATGTTGGTATTGTATTAAGGTTGATCTCTATGAGGTGTGAAATTATACAACACAACACCACACCCGCGGCCATGGCAAGGTCGCCATATGGGGATTGTATTAAGGTTGATCTCTATGAGGTGTGAAATTATACAACACAACACCACACCCGCGGCCATGGCAAGGTCGCCATGTGCGGATTGTATTAAGGTTGATCTCTATGAGGTGTGAAATTATAAGACACGTCCTTAGTAAACGAACGATTATTCCAGACTAACTCATGTACGATACTTATGCCCACTACAGGCCGCTTAATGTGAACCCTAAATAAAACATCTCTCATTTGTGTCGGGGGTTAAAAATACGTATCTATTAAAAGTGGGGTCAAAGGTAAGGTAGAACAATTAGTATTTGACCCCTAAACTGACCTTTCTAAGAAAATAACCCGAGCTATAACGGGTGCCAACGTTTATTTATGAAGCCTTATTTTTAGCTCTGACTGGCGGCAATCTAAAATCGTGAGGTTAGTTATATTGAAGGTGAAAGAAATATATAAAACTGGTACACCATTTTTATTTCTCTAGTTTCCTTTTTGTCTAAGATGCATAAAAATACACTAAATATGCAAATCGTTTTCGCAGCGCTCTCTCAATTGATTTTTGCACAGTCGGTTACATATATAACAATTATAATGTAGGCAAGGGATAAGACAGGATTTTTCGATATTCAGAGGGTTGAAAGTTTATATGAAGACGGGTATTTATTGAAGTGAGAGATGTAAAACTTTGTATAGACTCGCTGTTTAAACATATTACTGGCATATTTCAGCGTATTTCTAATTTGCTCCACTAAAGGGGTGAAAACGGGGTTCAAAGTTTGTACGAGGAGCAAATCTTTTTTGAAGTGAGGCATTTGAAACTTCGTAAATACTATCTGTTTAAACACAACAAAACATATTTCAGCGTTTTTCGACATTGCTTCTCTAAAGGAATGAATAGGGGGTTTCAAGTTTGTACGGGGAGCAAATCTGTTTTTGAAGTTAGAGATTTAAAACTTCGTATATAGACTCTCTGTTTAAATACAACAAAACATATTTCAGCGTTTTTCAAAATTGCTCCCCTAAAGGGGTGAAAAGGGGGTTCCATATTTGTGCGGGAAGCAAATTTTTACTTTTCTTCGATATTGGTGTCATCTTCGAGGTTCCTCGTGGTGCCGATTACGAAAATGACATCGATTTTCAAATATACTAGATCAATGAAATAATGCATGTTCTCTATTTGCTATATTTTCGACTAAGTTGTATGTACCCATATCTTCTATACCTGTACCTACCTTTTGAACCTGACCCTTTATACGCCGGGCCCAATAAAGCGATAGGAGTGCGCGGTTGGAGAGTAGCCTGGGGAAAACTCAGGGGAAAACCTTCGACACGACCATGCGTGTGGTTTGGAACACTGGAATACTCTAAGAGTTTGCTGTACCTACCTACACGCACTGACATGTTATATCAACTTTACGCCCATTAATATATGAGGCACGTTTCGTCTAAGCCAGATTTAGTAAGCATTCTCCTAAGGGAGCTGACCCTTGTAACTAGCATGTGTAGAGGAATAATGACTATACTACTGTGAACGACTTTATGAATTATTTTAACTACTTGTGGTCTCCTGTGATGGCATTGTCGGATTGGAATATGAATCCTTTATAAATAAAACATCCCTAAAGCTATGTGAAAAGTGGTCCAAACCATACTCACAAATAATAAGCTGGATCAAATTCAAAATACAAATATCAATCATCAGAGCGGTCTCTATGAGAATTAGAGGAACGAGAAGAAGAATAGAAAGATTTGTATACGAAGACGGCTGTGGAATACCCATCATAGAACACTAGATCCCTTTTCTTTTTATGATATACTAGCTTTTGCCCGCGACTTCGTTCGCGTGAACGTCTACTGATTATTCCTCGAATTGCAACGTGTTAGGAGTCCTACTTTATAACCCAAGATCTGTAATGACCTACAACAATATGACACGCTCTACTTGCAGTGAACACCTTGGGCACATGTCTCTACGCATTCTCCTTCTGTATGAAAATTTATTTAATACTTCTAGTTTACTAAGAAAGTCTTTTTCATATG
Source organism: Epiblema foenella (assembly GCA_963556455.1). Classification (NCBI taxonomy): domain Eukaryota; kingdom Metazoa; phylum Arthropoda; class Insecta; order Lepidoptera; family Tortricidae; genus Epiblema; species Epiblema foenella. The sequence goes on along the minus strand of OY747120.1, from coordinate 8,134,041 downwards.
TACTTGTAATTTACTAAGACAAACACGTTATAACACGTAAATTCTCCCATAATCATAGTTATTTTTCTAGTGAAGAAACACTTTCCAAAACGTACAACCGAACCGGTGACATCCTGACATACGCAGCCAATCACTTTAACTGAGCTGTCTGAAAAATCAGTAATCATACTCGGTTACCAAATCCTTCAACCAGTTCTTTCTTACAAATTCTTATAGTCCCTATTCGTCCAGATACCGCTGCATACCGGGTAGAATCAGTCCGACCCAGGTCGGGCCTAGCTGAGTTCCTAGCTGGTCTCTTCTCAGCTAGGCTTGGTTTAGTGAAACAGCGATAAAACTCCCAGTAGTTTGATTCCACCCACACCTCAGATTTGGTTGAAGCCGCTCAACCAATCTCACTGGAGCGCATACTCTTAGAGTATTCCAGTTGCAGTGTTTAAACCCCCCGTGCGGTCGCGTTGGAGGTTTCTCCTGGATTTTCCCCAGGCCACTCTCCAAAGAAACGCGCACTCACTATCGCTTTATTGGGAACGGCCTACAAAAAGCTAGTCTGGTTAAAAAAAAAACCTGCTTTATATTTCTCAACCATCCATTAAAAAAAAAAAGAATAGAGTGGAGTGGAAATTCTATAATTTTTATGTAGGCATATATCAAAGCGCTGGTCATTCAATGCTGACAATAATCGTCTACGTCCAATCTATTTAATCTCCAATTTTATAAACAGTAAAGTTATTTAGGCTCAATGGGCCAGCAAGTTTTGATTTAAAACGCAAGCGCTTTAAAGGCTGTACTCGTAAGTCAGTACCTAAATAACGCAAATCTATTATGTTTTGCTTACAATTACGCATGTAAGTAATTAATAGAACTTCAAGTACTGAAATGCGGTAAACATTCACATTCACATGAGTCGCTTTGGTTTTGAGATAATTAAGTCACAAATATCCCAAATCTTTCATAATAATAGCTCATCATAATCAATTGGTAGCGACATTACTTAGTTTATAATTACGATGGTAAAACTAAAAACTTTACATGAAAATACTTACTTTATCTTAGCAACTATAAGACTCAAATTATTGAATTGTGCCAGTAGTAAATAATCTACATTAACTTCGATTCGACTTGAACGAATGGCATCTGTGTAATGGCACCTCTCTGACACGCCAAACGTCAAATATCGTGAATTTACAACAGTCTACACTCACCTCACGATGCGTCCTTATTGTATCTTGACCCTACGATTCGTGACAACTATGTGCATATTTGGAGCTCAGACTTACACTGGTTCTCTCTTATCTGAGACGAATTTTCGTAAGTCGGCGGATATTGTAAATATTTTACATGATTCTGGATCTATGAAATTCAACTTCCACCCCCGAATTTATCTATTTGAGGGATGATGAAGGGATAAAAAGTATCCTATATGTTAATCCAGGCTATAAACTCGTTGCGTACCAAGTTTCATCATAATCCGGTCAGCCGTTTTTGCGTGATTGAGTAACAGATATCCAAACATCGAAACATCTGAACTTCCACATTTATAATATTAGTGGGAATAGTGGGAATTTGTGGTATTTTGTAGGCCCTTAGATGACACCGTTATCACACTCGACCACTCTAACAACGAAGATATATCAATTATAGGTAGACGAAGTTCAAGGCACTGGTTTGACAATGTTGACTACAAATTACAACTGACTAACATAATTAAATCTGTCATTTCAAACAGTTACAATGGGTTGAGAGATTTTTGGTTATTTGTCCCCTAAGCACTTTTTTACCCTCCATTTTTTCACATATTATCTGTTTATTGTACAATTTTTGAATGCGATTCTATATATTTTGCTACCAATTATATGCTTACCAATTTTCAAGCCTTTAAGTCATTAATTAAAGGACTTGTCATACAAAGTTTAACCCCTCTTTTCACCCCCTTCCATCCCCAATCTGTATGATTTTTATAGCCTATAACCTGTCCGAAGATCCATTAAACTTATTAGTGAAGGTTGTACCGAAATCTATTGGCTAATTTTCGCGTGATGGTGAGACAAATAAACAGACAGACAAACAGACACAAATTCTAAAAACTGTTGAAATGTGTTCTGTTATCGATTCTAAGACCCCTCAATCGATTTTTTTGCTAATATCTTCAATGTACAGATTTTCGAACCTCTACAGCTTTATTATATGTATAGACTAGCAGTGCCCTGCTGTGTTACCCGCGGATAAAAGGTAGTCTATGTCCTATTCTGATGTCTAAGCTACAATACTGGAAAGTTTCATAGAGATCCGTTCAGTAGTTTTTGAGATTAACCGGAACGTATATCCATCCGCACAAACTTTCACGTTTATAATATTATTAGGATTATTTTATATATATTGTATTATTTAACGTAATAAAGTTCCTCTCTCTTATTATTACTTTATTAGTGGCAATTGCCACTACAATTTCAAATCGTTCATCGCCTCTACCATAAGAGGAGGGGCAAGTACGACATCGTGCTAATAGTAACCGATCCAGACCAACGTAAGGCAGTCCATGCCCTCAAGAAAGTGCTTGAAATCACCGTTAGAGTAGAACCTCCCGACAAGAGGGACTACATTTCGCAGTTTCGCATATCTAGACTGCGGGATTTTGAAGAGTGGAGGCTAAAACGACTTTTGACGACCGGTTTAGCCTAGTGGGTAATGCACCTGCCTGTGAAGCTGACGGTCCTGGGTTCGAATCCCGGTCAGGGCAAATATTTGTGTGATGAGCATGATTATTTGTTTCTGAGTCTTGGATGTTTTCTATGTATTTAAGTATTTTATATCTATTAAATATATCGTCGTCTAGTACCCATAACACAAGCCTTCTTGAGCTTACTGTGGGGCTAGTTCGATTTGTGTAAGATTGTCCTCTAATATTTGCTCGGTAATGCTGCAAGCGTAATGGGAACTTTTCAGCCAATAGGGGTTACTCCGGACTTCGAAATCCGAACCTTCGATTATAACTAGGCTGGAATCTAGTTTACATGAAAACAATACCACAGAATCAATTTTTGATTGTGACACTGAATTACAATACAAAGTGTTGGAGAAACTGGAACTACAAAACTACTCTTATCTCATGCTCTATCTCTGTTTTCTTTTAAATACTTTTTTAAATTTAATGAATCAATATTAAGTGAATCGTAAGATTCGTAATAATTTTGGCACATGCATAAATGCCGCAACACATCGGTATCATGATAGATTCTGCAATTTTATATACAATTGTTTGTAATAATTCATAGATTTGAGTCGTGTGTCGCATTCGTCATGACTTTTTGCAATATTTACCTTTTTATTTGATTTTCATGGAAAAAAATTATATTCGAAAATTATTTGTTTTATCCAGATATTTTCTAATATTCGAAATATCCGGATACCAAAAACGGTCGAATATTGCAAGCCCTATACACCTTACTATTATTATAGTACTTACAGTCTCCGAGTAAATCGGCTGTGACATACGTACGGACGTAGCGAATCTATAAGTTTCGTTTTCGCCATTTTGGCTATGGAACCCTAAACAGTGTGTTCTGAAGACCAGGGGCGTATTTACCCTAGGGCCATCCGGGCCATGGCCTGGGGCGCCAATCCGCCAGGGGCGGCAAAGTCCCCCCATGAAACTTTTTTTAAAAATTTGTACAACCCCAGAAATTTAGACGTGGATATATTTTTTTGTATTTTTTTATTTATATCGTTCTTTCTTGACTTCTGGGGCGGCGAAACTTATTGGCCCGGGGCGTCATATTTCAAAATACGCTCCTGCTGAAGAGTATTGAAAGTACCTGGCCGTAAGGATAATGGCGGTATGGACCGCGTCCGTAGCCCAGGTTGGCGAGCATATCCGAGCTGAAGCGGTTGAACAGCCCGCCCCATCCGTGGACCGAAGCCAGCCCGCAAAGCAGCAGAATCGCGCTCAGAGGCATGGTTGTACTGTGAACAAACATATTCATTTTCTTCAAGCTTACATGGTCATTTACATTAGAATTACGATTTGAAACGGGATATTTACCATGTATATGAAAAAAGCGAATCAGGAAGAGGGTAGATCGCTATGGTGTGTGGGTAGACCAGAACTAAAACTCGCAGCACGTCAGTTAATCCTTGATAATGGCGCTTGCAACAGTGCCGAAATATCGGGAACTCAAAAATACAAATATACATGGTAAATATCCCGTTTCAAATCGTAATTCGAATATTCATTTTTTTTATACAACAAAGGTGGTGAAGATACTTGCTGCCTCCACGCGCTATTCATCGATTTTTGACCAGTTTTGAGTTGATATAGCTACGTCAAAACTTAGAGATAGATTTATCGGTTCTTCAATCCTTTATCTACATTTGCAAGAGCCAAATTTTTAACAAACTGACTACTTTTTTTTCAAACATGGTCCAAAAAAGATCTATTTTCCTTATAATATGTTGTTTATGAACTTATATATATGAAATGTACATGTAGCTGATCCTTATTGATGTCTCTAATAACGCAAGAGAGATTTTTATTTTTAATTCATCTTCACAAAAGTTACGTCCACAAAACTGTTTTTTGGCGCAAATTGCCAAAGTTTCATGCCATATATCTCGAAGACAGTGATTTTTAAAGTAGATATAGTAAACTATTTCAGTAAACCTCGTTGTTCTTAATTATAATAGGCCACATGGAGGGAAAGTACCTTAAATATTGTAGATGGAACATTTTACTGAAAAAAGACGGTATTTGAATTTAAAAAACAATTTAAACTGCATTCACAGATATTTAAATAATTTTTTCTACTCGTCGACTTCAATGTTTGAATTACGATATAGTAGACAGAACTAAAATCACATACATTTCTCTATTGGTTCCCTTCAAGTGAACTCTTATGAAATAGACCAATCACGTGTCGCCTTTTACAGTACTCTTATGAAATTGGCCAATCACGTGTCACCATTACAGTACTCTTATGAAATTGACAAATCACGTGACGCCGCGGACATAGAACAAAAGACCAACGAGCGCCCGACCCATGTGCCTAATGTTCATTGCCGCAGGACTAGTTTGTTTGATAGTTTCGGTTTGTTTAATTAATTTCCGTTGACTCGTAGAAAAAGTAGTGTATGCAATAGTTATGTAATTAGCTTTTTAAGTCTCGAACCTTAATTAGACCACTCGGCAAGCCTCGTGGTCTAAACGCAGTTCTCGACTAAAAAAGCATACATTATATAACGATTGCATAAACTACTATTGTGGTTGAACCGGGAATCGAACCCTTTACACGTGATCTATTGATTAATTTTGTATTAAAAATGTTAAAATTCATGGTCTTCTTTTTATTTCTGATACTATGTTATTTAGCAAAAAAAAAACCATATGATGAAGCCTTTCGATTGGTATGATAAAGCTACAGGGAAATTATTTTTCTTGTGTAACGGGTTCGATTCCCGGTTCACGGTTTAATTATTATTTAAATATCTGTGAATGCAGTTTAAATTGTTTTTAAAATTAAAATAATGTCTTCTTTCAGTAAAATGTTCCATCTACAATATTCAAGGTACTTTCCCTCCATGTGGCCTAGCCGTGGGACGCCCTGGTATACCGTAAACTATGCACGCTAGCGAAGTATAGTCGTTGTTTTTCAATTTTGGCCGATCCATTTAAAGAAAACAATGCTTTTGTTGGGATAACCACAAAAAACACTAATGTTCACGTTGCAAAAAGTCGTAACAACCACCTTCAATGTTCGATTGATTATAGACTCTATCTGCGTAAGCAAAAGAGTGCACCACGAGAAAAATAGTGATCCAGAATGCCTTCTATTCTAAGTTGTTCAGGTAATGCATAGATATATAAATACAGTGTAACGTCAAAAGCGATTTAAACGTTTGGCAAAGGCCCGAGAGTTGATAATCCGGTGAAGTTTTAATGCATTTGCAGTCCTTATTTATGAAGTATGCTTATCTTTTAAGACGGACGATAATATGGCAGCAAACCTCACAATTGGACAAAGAATTGGACGTAACTTGAGGATTGAGGATGTTTTCCATAACCGAAAAGCCACTTTTAATATCAAATGATTTACAAGATTTCAAGCCCACATGATCATTTACATTAGAATTATCATTAGTAACGGGATAAATACAAATCATCATCCTCCTAGAGTTGAACCCAGTACAGTTGCATCCTGAAGGATGCCCGGGGTCTGCTACCTAATCCTATTGACGTAGGCACTAATTTCTGCGGAAGCGACTGCCATCTGACCTTTCAACCCGAGGGAAAACCAGGCCTTATTACCTCTAACTTGGCTTAACGAGTCCTATCATAGAGAGCAGCCGGGATCAAAGATCTGACGAAAATACTGAAGTTTGAGCTTCCAGTGTGAAGGAATAATGTAGAATAAAAATTACTGTGGACTGAAAAAAAAACAAAAAAATATTGTGTGCCTTGGTAAAACTGTCAAAAAATCCAAAATATCATAGTAAAAATAAACTTTCATGCTGCAGAATTCGTAATTGTCGACGAAAGCGATATTTTTTTTACAACATACTTTTTTAACGTTCTAATGCAATAACCGGAAAGATTTTTCATAAGTGATCCAGTGTCCCTAAAATCAATTTAAATGTACTAAATATTTACGAAACTACGCGCAGTTTCCGTAGAGAGAGGGATGGTTAATTGCACTCACGCGTGTTAGAGGGGGTCATCATGCTTATAAAAAAAATCTTAATATTTGAGACGTCACTATCACGATAGACGAATCACAACGTAACGAGATACCTATTGGTTGATGGTGAAAATACCTAGCATGTACAGTCGCCATCAAATATATCTGTACTCTTCAGGGTACTCAAAAATATCTGAACATGCACTTTAACGCCTTGACAATAGAGTCGTGTTCAGATATTTGTGAGCAGCTTGTTCGCTCCGATATATCTGATGGCGACTGTACCTCGCACTTACCGCTGCTAAGTCGTTCCTGTACCGACTGTTTCAACATCCGCATTGATTTTCGCAGATGCGGATATGGGATTTAATGCGGAACTTCCGCAGTTTCAAATGCGGAAGCGGATATCCGCACCACCCCTGATTGAAAGTCGCGTGGGTTGTCGCTCGGATGCAGTGGTTGTTAGGGCTTATCCAAAAATCACGCGAATTTTTTTGTGTCACTTTCAAGCCCCACATTTTAAAAAATCTCACGTGAGATTGGGGGATGGGGGAGGGGGGTTGAATAAAATCTCACGATATCTCACCAGGGGGGGAGGGAGGGACAGAAAATTTAAAAAAAAACACCTCACGTAGTTTATGGACGCCCCCTTGGTGACTTTCTATTCTAGGCGTCCCCCTCCCCCCGCGAAACCTCACCTGTACTTTTTTGGACAATTTGCACGCTTTAAATTTTTGTAGATAAGTAAGACTTGCCCATATAAAAAATAATATACAAGGTTGAATATATACAGAAAAGTTACTACAAATTATATTTATATACATATATACAATAGATAGGAGACACAGAAAGAAACGACAATAGAGATATCTCTCAGGGACCGAAGTCCAATGAGAGTTGACTGGAAATTATATTTATGCAACTGACTTAAGAAATTTCGATAGCGCGATGCCGAACATTTCAGATTTGACAGCTGCGAGGAGTGACGCCACATTTTAAAGTAAATGATATTGTGTTGTATTAGTTGATCGTGGTTTATTTTCGTATATACGTTATGCAAAAATAGACTCGCTGTTCATGTGAAATGTAGATTTATAATTTTCTGCATGAGCATATACTATTTCACGGTTTTGTAGGTACAGTAACGTACCCCCTCCCTAACGTCATCAGTCGTGAGGTTTCAGTAACTCCCTTTCCTTCAGAGCCTCGCATGATTTCTGGATAAACCCTTACATATGAATTATTCATAACTATGACACTAATATCATAATCTCGTAACCCCTTAAGCCTTGAGACAGCAAATATAACCCTAAATCAAGATTCCCATTAAGAAAACGACCGTAATTCTTACACTGATCCTTATGTCCTGTGTAAGCGGGTTTTATGACGTAACACAGAGTGAATAATAGGTACAGTAGGTCAATAAAGTGGTTTTCACCTCACCCGCTCTGAAAGGCTTACTTTATCCTTTCAAATCTGCGTGCAAAAGTCCATTTTATCCGCTAGTGGATAAAATGATTTTGAAATTCGAACATGACGGAGTACTGCGCTACCCAATTTTTTTATGAATGCGTTCAGAATCATGGTTCGGCCATGCGGTCTTAAGGCGGTTTCTACACTGATGCGGTTTCCGCACGACGGTGCGGTGTGCGAGTGAGACAGCGCTATACATGTGTATAGCGACGGCCCGCTCGCACAAGAAATGTGTCATCCGATGAAACATTTTATTTTAGGTACTTACATTAAATTGAATATCATTCAATTTTAGTTTTATATCATTAATTTACCTACTATTTTAATTTATGGAAATACGAAAATAAGGAATATATTCAAACAATATTCGTATTGCAATTTTATTTAATAATACTTGAATTGTTTTCTACCTACGTTTCCTCGCTACGGTGAGGTGAAAAGTTGTGTGTTTCGCTCGGCAGCAAAGTTATTTGGCTTCTCGTGTCTTGAAACCCTCGCCACGCTCAGGATTATATTCTTAAACCACTCGCTACGCTCGTGGTTCAATTCTAGAATCCTTCGCTGGCTCGGCTTTCAATTCGAGCACTCGCACCAAACAACAACTTTGCAGCCTTGCATAACAAATAACTATTTCACACCTGCTATTCAGACAAGTTATTGTAACCTTCGAATGAAGGATCAAAGATGTACTTTTATTCCCTCATCTGAGGGCAACAATGACTCTTTTCCTCATAGAAGGTGTGAAAAGCAGTATGTGACACTGTATTAAAATCATTTGTAAGATATTTCATGTTTTTAGCAGCGGGCCTCATAGACGGTGTGAATAGCAGTATGTGTCACACGGTAGCAAAATTATTTCCGTCTTGGGCGTAAACATTTGAATCCCTCGCTACGCTCAAGATTCTACATTCTACTTTAGAATCCCTCGCTACGCTCAGGATTCTATTGTAAAATCTTTCACTTCACTCAGAAGTCAAGATACCGCCCTCGCCGTAAATATATCATTTTGCTCCCGTGCGACACAATCTACTATTTCCATTGTTGTCGAACATTAACCCCCGTATTCATGAAACTTAACAAACCTCTGCTAACTAAAATGTCTGTTGTCACTGTCTCACAAGCACATATTTCAAAGTGACAAATAAGGCCAAACGAACTTTAGCGGCTAGTTAACTAATATAGTGTTAGTTGTGTGGTGTCTTATGTAGTGTTGTGTTCCTGGAGGTGAGCAAGGTTGCCAGAGCTCCCGAGGATGCACTGTGTGCGAGGGAACTACATTTCTCCCTTCTGCTGTCAACACATTGAATTCTCAAATTTCATAAAGGGTCGGCAACGCTTACATGACTCCTTTGGAGTTGCGGGCGTCTATAAGCTGCGGTGGCCGCTTACCATCAGGTGGACCGTACGTAATCCCTAATACCTTCAAAAAGAACAATAAGTCTACTTGACAGCTTATCTCGTTCGTTAAGCGGATTAATTCAACGCGCTCAACTTTTTGTACTTCTTAAAGGACATTTTAAAAATTGTATGTTAATACATTTCATGATTTCATGATATGTTATTCTTCGTATTACCAATTTTTAAATATTATTAGCCAGTCCCGGGATCCTATCATAAAATTATCAAAACAGACGATTTTTGCAATATCTCGCTCCTTAAAATTTTTTGTTACATGGGTGTTTAGTATTCCGATTTAAACCTGGTAACGTTACTTTTTTAACTGTTATTTTTGCAGAATTAAATAAAGATCATGACAGGATTAAATAACTGTACAAGTTTGCACTATTTTAGGAGATATAACGGTATTTTACCAACCTGTATTCTTAGACAAAGAGTGTATACGAGGTAGACAATATACAATGAGGGCTATTGTTTTTGTGCTCACCAGTTGGCGCCACTGTCGAGTAAGGTCCAGCTGTCAAATTTTTTTATTAGTTATTATGGGCATGAGAACGAAGTTTACGTTTAAATCATATTTAATACCTTAAAACCTTACCGTAAAAATATCCAACATCCCGCATTGTAGCGCAGTCCCGTTTTGTTAGGAAATAAAGGAGGAACTAAGTTTCCGAAAGACAAAACTTTCTTAAAGAACTGACAGTCATTGACCCGCAACTCATATTTGCCATAATCAAGCTCAGGTATTGCAAAATACTCACCATATTGTTCCAATTAGGTATCAACCCGCGTAGCGCAACGACAAAGAGTGACATTTGACATTTCGGAGACCTCACGCTACACTAGCGCCTCTAGCGGCGAATTCATACGCGATAGCGATTGAGTGTATACAAATGATTCCGATAGCTCAGTTGGTTGAAAGCGATTAGCGTCATATTCCAGAAGGCCACAAATAAGCATATCTAATTGCTCTTAAAAATTACCTAAAAAAAACTTTGATGTCAAAGGCTTATTATAGGGTTGAGGACTATCTAACAGACAGAAATGCATGGGCCAAATTAAATACCTAAATAGCGTAAAGAGTCTAATATTTTCATTGTATCTAGTTGACACATTTCTTGCAGGAAAGCATATCAAACGATTCGACATGTTTTGTTTTCTTGTGTAACTACACATTGTAAATACCTATTGTTATTTTTTCCTCGTTTTTCTTTCAATTCTCTTTTGTTGTGTACCATTTACATTTACTTAAGTAGGTTAAGTAGTATCATTGTAATAAGCATATTTTGGAGAAAATGACTGACTGTCGAGTTTCTTTCGGCGTTTCTTCTCGGCAGTGGTCTCTTGAGAAACGCTAGTAGTTTTTGGATTGTAAAAGTGCCTTTGCGGCCTACTTGCAAAATAAAGTTCATTTATTTCATTTATTTATTTCATCCTGTTCGGAGCAAAAACATTCCATTTATTCTATGTAAATTGGTATTTACTAATTATCTTTCTACTTTTGTAAGACATCTGTACAAATGTTGTAATCCTCTTAGAAGTAGATTGATCCTCTTCTAAGCTCTTCCTGCTCGTTTGGCGACTAATTGAGCGCGCCTCACGCTCACTAGGTTGACGAGGAGGACCATTTATAGCTACATTTTGCAATCCAGTATGATATCTTATCAATATGTTTTATGCGATGACAGTAGTGAACATAGCTGGGCACCGTTAACCAAATAGTTATCTTAGTTAATCGATAATCTGTTAAAAATAAGTAGCGGGAAAAGGCTGGTAAAATATATTACACGGAGTATTATACAAAATGGGTCGAGTCATACTTAGTTGAAAAAACAAAAGCTGTGGTCAATAGTTAACGGCTTATGTGCATGTTAGCGATGTTTTATTACAGGCATTTATAGAAACGGAGACACTGTTTATGCGGGTTGCTGGTGCAATCCAAAATTAAGCTTTGTAGTCCTTAACTTTTGGTATGTCCACAGAAAAGACGCGAACCTAAATCCGCGTATGACCCAAATATTCGTATCCCAAGGAAAATTGCTGCTGGCAAACATTGCCTGTGTTTCCAGCACACTACAAACAAAATATATGAATTTGTGTAGGGTAACAGCACCAGTAATAGACAAGAACCCAATGGTGCACATATAGTTACTCTTATTTAAAAGAAAATAAGAGTTTTTTTACATAACAACCAATTTAAAACCAATGTATCCTTGAAGTAGGAATGAAGTGTCCATTTCGTGCTTGTCAGCTGTAATTATCCGACAGTGGTTTTGTTGCCCTAAACCTATTGCTAAGTCTCAGGGTCCGTGAAAAAATTTCATCTTAAAAAAATATGCGGCTAAAAGCGGCTGTCATGCTCAAATTTGCCGCTAACATTGCCTTTATTGCGGGTAATGTAGCCGGTATATGAAATGTGAATGTATTTTTTTTAATAATATATACCTGGGCTAGAGAGAGAGATAAGAGAGATAATTTATTTGTCAAACATGAGTAATTTTACATAATGGTCACAGGTTTATAATAATGTCCGTCGTGTTTTGCCTTTCGGCGTACAAATTCAATTAACAATATTAACAATAATAGAATTGTAATTATTAAGAAATCAAATTAAATTAAATAAATACATTAAAAACACTTACAAATTATCATTATTTAAAAAGTCATTAATACTATAGTAACATTTTTGCAATAATATTTCCATCACCCTTTTCTTAACCACGTCAATAGTACAATTCCTAATTTCTAACGGTATCTTATTATAGATTTTATCGCGCAGACAGATTAGACCGCATCATGACACTGTCGTCACTGCTCATATTTCAGGTAGCCGTATATGCTAGGGAAAATATAATATTATGTGGACGGCGAGGTGATGGATTTGCATGGGTCACTCGAAACGTTCATAAATTAAGAACTGTTCCCCATAAGCTCACAAAGACAGCAAAGACAATCCATGTCGCGGGTCCTATCTTTTACAACAAGTTACCAGACAGCATCACGGAAGCAAAGTCTCCCGTCTTTTAAAATTAGATTTAAAAAATGGCTAATAAATCAATGTTTCTACACTATTAAAGAATTTTTAGAATATAAAATATGTAATGATAAAAATAGCAAGAATATATAATGTAATGTAATGATTGTAATTTTCCAATGTAATCAATTATCTAATTAATATAATCTATAATGAATGTACAATTGTAAAAACACTGACTTGTAATACCTTATTACCAATAAATTATGTCTATGTCTATGTCTATGTCTATGATTTTAGGCTATTTTTTTAATACGATATCTCGGGGAGAAGCTGGTATGGCAGAATTAGTATCAAGTAAATTTCAATTAACGTTCATGGGTCTCAAATGTCCATAAGGTCTGATCACGAAATGTCGAAATTCAAGGAATCTGAACGGGACTTATTGCTGCCCAGGGGGTGGTTTAGACAGCCTAACACCCCTTAGGGATCACAACTCTAATCTTTTAGAGGAAACTTTTTCTTTTATTGTGCTTTTTCGTGAGCTTGTTATTTTAGGAGCTTTGCAAGAAAAGAAAAAGTCAATGACTATATTCGGGATTGCTTCGTTTAAGTGAATAATTAACCAAATGAGTTATGTAGCGTACTTTCCTTTCCATAATTTATAATTCATAATTAATTTATCGCATAATAATAATCATGTCGTATAATTAGGTCTTACAAGAAAATTTGGTTCTACACGTGCCCTGTTAGGGCACAGCAATTTATAATGTATTTTTAATAACATAATTACATAATAAGAAATATAATCCTTCTTGCGCATATACTATTTGAAATTGTCAAAAATATACTGTTATTCTGTTCTGAATTTATATTTCAAATGTTGAAATCCCACATTCCATATTATATTTCCTTAATACGTATTATAATGTATTTTATTTAATAGAAGGTATTTTATGTTATGATCATTTCATTTAGATTCGATTACGAAGGCAGCTTAGTAATACATATTATGGTCGTCAGCAAATAGATTGGGTTCACATTGTATCGAACTCCGACCTGAACCTTCAAACAAACTGACCCTCTTTAATTTAACCCCCAGAAGAAAACAACATTCCATTTATTTATGCTAAAGCGTCATTATGTAACAATCTGTATGAGTTACGAACTCCGACCTAAACCTTCAAACAAGCTGACCCCCTTTAATAGCTCTCGAGTGCAGAAAAAAACAACTTATTACATTTATTTATGCTAACGCTAAAGCGTCATTATGTAACAATCTGTAAGAGTTACGAACTCCGACCTGAACCTTCAAACAAGCTGCCCCCCTTTAATGAGCAATTAAGTGCAGAAGAAAATAACTTATTCCATTTATTTATGCTGATGCTAAAGCGTCATTATGTAACAATTTGTATGAGCTACCGTGTCAAAGTTGTGCCTGAACGTGTACCCTGAGTAACTACAATATAATTAGACTCCGGATTCTTGTCGCGATGACGTCACAATCTGGTAATTTGAGTAGTAAATGGAACAGAGGAACAGAATAAAACATATTACCACTGTATTTTTTATAAAATTTTAAATTCAAACATATTACCGTTATATATCCAGCTTTGATTAACGCAAAATTTCAAATATGCACCGACGACGACCGCCTTAGCCTAGTAGGTAGTAACCCTGCCTACGAAGCTGGAGGTCCCGGGTTCGAATCCCGGTCAGGGCATTTATTTGTGTGATAAACACGAATATTTGTTCCTGCGTCTTGGATGTTTTCTATGTATTTAAGTATATGTTTATCTATATAAGTATGTATATCGTCGCCTAGTACCCATAGTACAAGCTTTGCTTAGTTTAGTATTAGGTCGATTTGTGTAAGATTGTCCACAAATATATATATTTTTTTATAACATGAAGAAGCGAAAAGCTTTTATTTTTGAAGTGAATATTTTATGCAAGAAAACGTAGTCTAACCAAAAGTCATGTAGAACAACTTTGTGCCTACACTAACTTCGAAATCCGAACTTCGTATCGTACCGTCCCTTTCACTCTTGTGTTATACATTACGCAAACGCCAACTTAGAATATTTTTATTGGAAAATTCTTTTTTTTCTGTAAATGACTTCATGGAAATGAAATTTGTTTGACATTGAATTTTTAAATTATAGTTTTGTTTGATTTGTTTTTAATGTATTGTGACTGATGATTATTTAAGTTTTCGACATTATATTATTGACGCGGATTTTTATTGTTATAAATGATGTGATTTTAGTAGTATGATCATTATTTAAATAATTTTGATAATTATTGTATAATTTAATGTTATTATTATTATTATCATTTTTGACATTTCATAATTTTTTTGACGATCATAATATAAAGTCGTATAAATTGACTTAGGATAATTTATACTGTATTCTTATATTATGAAATAAATAAATCTAAATCTAAATCTAAATCATTATATGAGTGAAAGGGACGGCTCGACACGAAGTTCGGATTTCGGAGTTCGTAGTAGGCCCTCTGTTACGAAGAGTCTGTTAACGAAAGATAACTTATAGGTAATTTATAATTATAATGATTAATAATTGATTAATTTTATTCCGTTAAACAGCAGTACTAAGTTTCAGTATTAATTAACACCATTCCATTTACTCCCCAAATTACCCTATCGTGACGTAATTGCGACAAAGGAGTCTAAATCTCAAAAAAGAAAACAACATATAATATTACATAATACCATTAATACGTAACGATAACATAAAGTAACATAAAAATATCGATAGTTCGGTCGCCTATTCTTTTCTTATAGACTAGGCAATCCTAAAATAGAATTGTTAAATATAATTGTCCAAATAGGAGTCTAGCACAGTCACGCTCGAGAAATTACGTGTTACGAAACTTTGACAGAACTCAAAACGACTTGGTGAGTGATTGAAATGGGCTAAAGTCTCCCAAGAGACGCAAAATATCTTACTCAGTTATCTCTTTAGAGTACCTTAACTTCGTGCTGATAATATTAATAGATATGAAGGTTGAATAGCTAAAATGAGACTATTTTCACGTTACCGAAAATACGTTCAAAGATTTATTTATATTCACAAGCAGTTATTTAGATCATTTTAATAAATGACGGCATCAAAAATCCATTGAATTTTTGTACAAAAACGCGTAATAAGAATTTATTGTTGGCAAATAGGTGTTAAAAGTTTAGTAATAGTGAATATTAAAAAATATATTATATCTTTTTTGCATTCATTTTCCTTAATTTGGCGGGAACAAACTAACAATAGGACCCAATGAAGGAAAAGAGGGAAGGTCATTTCCCAGCAGTGGGACACTTAAATAGGCTAGTAAAAAAAAATCTATATTAAACGAATAATATTCTTATTTAAAATGGATACCTCTGGCGAAGCCACGAACTGTACGAGGCACAATGAATGGAAGAAAAGTCCCAAATATATATATAAATATATATCATAAAAAGACACATTTACAGCCTGGTCGGTGGAAAGAGAAGAAGTTGCCTAGTTGCAAAAAACTTTCGCTACATATTATCACGGACAAAATTCAAATATAGTAGTTTATGCAATCGTTATATAATGTATGCTTTTTTAGTCGAGAACCGCGTTTAGACCACTAGACTTGCCGAGACTAAAACAGCTAATTATATAACTATTGCATACACTGTTTTTTCTACGAGTCAACGGAAATTAATTAAACAAACCGAAACATTAAACAAACTAGTCTTGCGGAAATGAAGATTAGGCACATGGGTCGGGTGCTCGTTGATGTCTTTCGTCTTATGTCCGCGGCGTCACGTGATTGGTCAATTTCATAAGAGTACAGTAACGGCGACGAGAGAGAGAGTTCACTTAAAGGGGACCTTAATTCAAACATTGAAGTCGGCGAGTAGAAAAAATAGATTTTACGTTTCTAACAACCTCTGCTGCTGTTGTTAACTATTCAATGTGTACTGCTGTACCTAAATTGATGGGTATATAATTAATTAAAATCGGTGATGCCGACTACCTACTTACCTAATTTTTTTTTTTAATTTGGCTGTGACTTTATAGGCCGGGCCCAATAAAGCGATAGGAGTGCGCGGTTAGAGAGTAGCCTGGGGAACCTACATTTAATTATGGTAATTACCATGCAGATCTTTTAATTTACGTCGCTATTTTTTGTTTCAATTTAATCTGAATTTATTTCTCCTTTCAAAAATGTTCAAATTACCCATTTCCAAGTTTAAGTAGTTGAAGGCTACACGGTTCGGCTATAATAGCTTCGAGTCTTAGAAATATTGCTTTAATAGTCCCAGGAGCCAGTGATGTAATAACTCAGATAACCTTCAATCTAGACTTTTCGTCCTTTGGGACGCCCGTAGGGTGTCCTTAGTGAAATAAGACATTGGAAAAGTAATAGTTTTAAGTACACATTTTAGGGCTTTGTACAGTGCTCAAATATGTCCATTTACTATTTATTATGCCAAAGTAGGATATTATGTAATCTCATTTCCGCATAAAAGTACCATAATAAACTGGATTAAATGAATTTTAAATGTTTCAAATAGGTAACCCATTTCTGCTCCTTTAACTCAAATTTATTGTTCTTTTCTCTCTTGTTATATAATATAATATATTCACCTCTATTAAGCTAGCAAAAGAGGTCAAACGAACCCATTTTTGTAGGACTTACAAATATTGCTTATTTATATGTGAAATACTTTACTAAACTTAGTATTTGGTGCAATATTTATGATGTGTAATGCTGGTCCAATATATAATATAAACACATAATAAAACAAATAACCTAATTAAAATTAAAATTACAAATAAAAAAATTAGCCCAAATCGCTGACAGTAGGTAGGGTGCCCAGAAGGCTGGCTGTATTTCCTCGCTGCACGGCAATACTGAGCGAAATAGAAGCCAGCCCTCTGGTCACCAGAAGCCTCTATTAGAC
The DNA here is from genome assembly GCA_963556455.1 of Epiblema foenella. Taxonomy (NCBI): domain Eukaryota; kingdom Metazoa; phylum Arthropoda; class Insecta; order Lepidoptera; family Tortricidae; genus Epiblema; species Epiblema foenella. Next base: position 8,116,565 of record OY747120.1, on the reverse strand, counting down.
GCTTATTTGTAGGATAATATAGGAATCTATTTTTAAAGTTTCATCAATTTTTCTTTCACTGTAAGAAATAAGGTAATTTAAAAGCTTACGAGGCGTAAAAACAGCATATTATTGATTTTATCAGGTTGCATAATATTAGATTTGCAACATCAGAACCGAGAAAGTCGAATATTCTTTACCCACATGCCTACTTTTCGTATTACCATAAATCGTATCAAATTGTAAATGCTGACTTAATGAACCATGTTTGATGCGTCATTTGAATGACGCACGTACAACAAAATGTTTTAAAAGTACAAATCACTCGTGTAACATTTGTATTACTTTGATGAATATATTTGATTTGATAATCTAGAAATATGGTCCTTCGTATTGAACGATGTTCTCTCGTACGTCATAATATATACGACGAGTACTGCCTAAATATCATAGCAAAATTGTTATGATAATCCACAAGAAAAATAGAATTTTATTAAGGACATAGGGCGGCGCTTGAGGGATAGGAGCTGCGACCCTCGTTCTGGTTCTTATCGGCAGGCGAATCACGTAACTTTATGTACTAACGATAGATAGATTATACAGTCGATTTTTGAAGTACAAATGTATGAGGTGACAATTAAAATTTGACATTAAAATCTACCTAACGGTAGTACAAAAGTTACGTGATTACCCCGCTGGTCCAACAAATTTCGCTGGACATTCAGCGGGGTAATGCTGCCAGTATCTTTGACACGTTTAGTCCGGGTGAGAATCGGAATGGGTGTGATTTAGTTTATTTGAATTTAGTATAAGGCTGACGAAACTTGTTGTAGATTTACAGTCTGTGTAATAGATTGACGAGGCCTGTTGCTAATGTTTGTTGACAGTGGAATTAACGAAGCCTGCGTTGTAGATAAGGTTTACAAAACTTTTGTCATGTTGAATAAATATCCACAAAATAAAATTATATTTTGAATGCGAATCATCAAATACAACACTTTTCACATGTCCCTACACTATAAATTCACGTGGCATTGGACTTACTTTTCAATCAATTACAAAAACAACCTCAATATAGACTGTCTTGCATAGACATTAAAACCGCTATTAAAACAAATCCACAGCCTAAGCAAACGTTAAAATTAACTCCCGTTAATTCAAAACATAATTAAACGTTACAAGTCCTACAGGAAGGACAATAGACCACCCCGAACGTATTATTCCTTAATGTCTACATAACTTACCGGTACATCGTGCGTCCTGTTGGGGTACTGAGGTTGGACTGGATCTATATTGGGTAGCTCTGCGCAGCGCAGGCAGGGGTGGATTCAGAGTGGGCGGTGTAGGGTGCGATCGGGGTTGCGATTTTCAGTCGCGTGACGACTAGACTCTGAAACTAGAAGTGGAATTGAAAAAAAATACTACGTATAAAAGAATATAATGATACCAAAAAAAACAAAAATCAAAATCAAAATCAAACATTTATTCTGCAAATAGGCCACAAGGGCACTTTTACATGTCAAAATATTAATTTACAATTTAAGAAAGTCTGACTATAATAATACATTTTTCATGTCAAAATATTAATTTACAGTTCAAGAAGGAATAATAGTTTCGAGTTTACAATTATAACAAAATTAATGTCATACAGTGAAGATAAACTTGCAAAGTTATCTATTACAAATATTACAACATCAGTAAAGTTAGAGATGTATAAGGTCTCAAGATTAAACAAGGAGTATAATGAAATTAATATAATATCCCAGAGACGTACATGGTCTCTGAGCGTCAAAATTAAAATTAATTTAATATTGTTAGAGATGTATATGGTCTCTAAGTCACTAATAATAAAAACGAATCCACAACAAGATGATGTTTCTCGTCAAACCCCGATAAAAAGACACTAGTATTAACGTAGTCACTATGTCCTAGCAAGCATGAACAGACCGGACTCCACAATATAATAATGATAAGTATCATATAAGTACAAAACAATAATAATGATAAGTATCATATAAGTTCAATCCACTCACCTATCACACCTCAGATTTAGTTGAAGCCGCTCAACCAATCTCACTTTAGAGTAGGTATTCCAGTGTTTAAACCCGCGTGGTCATGTCGGAGGTTTCCCCTGGATTTTCCCCAGGCCACTCTCTAACCGCTCGCTCCTATCGCTTTATTGGGCCCGGCCTATAAAACCACAGTCAGGGTAAAACAAAATAACACACATGACATAAAATGATGACTATGTACAATACAGGCAAACATACATAATATTCCTATTATGTAGGTAACAATTTTGAGTGTGGTCAATAAATACGTCAACGTTTGTTCACTTTCTATACTCATTTACCTACTAGTAAGCACATATTATAAATACGAACATCACTTTGTTACCATTTTAACCTTAGTAAGTAGGTACATATAATTGTTCTAGAATTAGGGATTATTATTAATCTCTTCCGTAAATGTTCGCTGGTGTATCTTTTGAAAGAAAGAAAGAAAGAAAGAAAGAAAAAACATTTATTCGTGGCACAGGAGTGATACACATACCAAGTCTTCAAGTCGTCAAGTCTTTTGTCGTTTGTAAGTCTGTTACGACGTGTTACATCGTCTAGATATTGTATTTTTTGTTTATTCCAGTATATAATACTTATTTATTTAATTTTAATCATGGTTTCAATGTATTTTCTGGTGAACAATAAAGAATAAATAACAAATAAATAATAAATAAATAAATAATAAATGATAAATAAATAATAAATAAATAACAAATATTCGTGTTCATCACACAAATACATGCCCTGACCGGGATTCGAACCCGGGACCTCCTGCTTCGAAGGCAGGGTCACTACCAACTAGGCTAAAGCGGTCGTCGTATATTTGTATTCTCGCCTCACAGTCGCATTAATTTTTGTTATCATCAATGTCCGCCGTGGCGTCGTTGATCGGGTCGCCACCTTCCCTAACAGATGGTCGAGGGAGGCGATGGCTGAGATACGCGTTATACTCGTGATCGGGTGCTGTTTGTGGAGTCCGGTCTGTTCATGCGTGCTTAAAAATTATCATCATTTAAAAAGTAATTAATACTATAGTAACATTTTTGCAATAATATTTCCATCACCCTTTTCTTAAACATGTCAATAGTACAATTCCTAATTTCTAACGGTATCTTATTATAGATTTTAGGCTATTTTTTTAATACGATATCTAGGAACTAGTAGTGACTACGTTAATACTAGTGTCTTTTTATAAAGGATTGACGAGAGACATCATCCTGTTATGGATTCGTTTTTATTATCAGTGACTTAGAGACCATATACATCTCTAACAATATTAAATTAATCTTAATTTTGACTCTCAAAGACCATGTACATCTCTGGGATATTATATTAATTTCATTATACTCCTTGTTTAATCTTGAGACCTTATACATATCTAACTTTACTGATGTTGTAATATTTGTAATAGATAACTTTGCAAGTTTATCTTCACCGTATGACATTAATTTTGTTATAATTGTAAACTCGAAATTGCTATTCTTTCTTGAACTGTAAATTAATATTTTGACATGAAAAATATATTACTTATTATAGTCACTTTCTTAAATTGTAAATTAATATTTTGACATGTAAAGGTGCCTTTGTGGCCTATTTGCAGAATAAATGTTTTTTTTTATTGTATTGTATTATAAACGCGAACGTGACTCTGTTACCATTTTAAGCTTAAATTTCTGATTTTAATAATTATTAATTTTATGGAGTTACGGTCTCAAAGTAAGAGAAAGTAGTACCTACATTTATAACCGGCGCAGGGTTACCAACTCCAATTTTTTTTTACCCCTAAAGCTTAAGTTAAAATCCCCTAAAACTAAACTTTTTTTGCAAAATCCCCTGATATGAAATAACAAAAATTATGAGTCTCAATTTCTTCAATGTAGTTAAAATACTTCTCTTTTATCTCGCTTGTTCTAATGGTCCGACTTTTTATGATCATACATGCACATTGAATATTTCAAACATTTACTAGATGGAGTAAATGTAACGCAAGATATTCTCTGTAGTGCAAATAGGACCATCATTACGCTTTGCAGCATTGCAATGGATAGTCGATTCCGCAGCTTATTTTTAATAATGTTATATAAAATAAAAGTCCCTAAATATACCCCTAAAAATATTGAGCCCCTAAAAAAATCACATGCTCCTTATTTTCCCCTTAGATTTAGGGGTAATACCCCTAAATTGGCAACCCTGACCCGGCGTGAGCAGGTATTGCCGGCCTCGTATCTCTCGTTGACACTCGGCTATCTATAACTACCCGGCCAGCAATTACCTATTTCGCGTCCTCTGCAGTACCTTATATACTAATATTGCACAACCTCAACAAAAAATACAGTAGGTACAAAATCACCACGAGTAGAAGCAAACAACAGGCGGTCTTATCGCTGCAAAGCGATCTCTTCCAGGAAACCTGAAGGTAGCGGATATCGTATAGGTATTATAATCATTACGAAATCACAGAAATCATTAAATATACAGCATTTTCCCTACCTAAAGGCTATTTGGAAGAGATTGTTGCTTAGCGTTAAGGCCATTTGGTTACAAGCGTCCATAGGTTACAGTGTCTACTTACCACAACGATTATCTCAGTGCAGTTACATCCAGAAGAATGTCCGAATCCACTACCTATTCCCAAGATTTAGCATAGGCACTAGTTTTTATGAAAGGTTCTGCCATCTGACCTTCCAACCAAAGGGGGAAAATAGACCTTATTGGAATTAGGCTTTCCAAGTGAGTTGGTAACTTGAATTTTAGAAGTTCTCAAGCCATCCGATGGCCTATAAATGGCTTAACGACTGCTAGTCATAGATAACAGACGAGATCAGCGGCTTAACGTGCCTTCCAAAGCACGGGAGCGCTCAGTTAATAACCACTCAAAGCGGTCGCCCGTCCAAGAGTTGACCTCGGCTGACATTGCTTAACCCCGCATACCGCACGAGCTCCTCTTCTTATCATCACGGTAAAAAAAAAAGAAAGAAGAAACGGACACGTAAAAACAGTCGCAAGTAGGTAACGCAACCAAGATGGCCGCGCCCTAAACTCTGCTCGCGTCACATCACCGGAAGTGGCGATACATCCTCACTCCGCCATTTACTTAGCTTCAAAGGAAACTAAACTCGGCTAATGTTGTTGAAGACTTTTTATTTATTTTATCGTATGGCAATTTTGTTGACATTGTTGCACCGTTATCGGTTAGAGCGTTATCGAGTGATAGGTTAGAGCTCATCGCCCACAACACACTACAACCCGGTTTCCATAGCCGGCTCTTACTACACACACGGGAAGAAAGGGGAAAGTGCTATTCTAACATTTCTAACCCGGCACCGTACGGGGCCCTATTCATAATGACATTTAGATCTACCTAATCCTACTATTATTGACCAAGTGAAACGAAGGTCTCTTCAGCTTCGACAAAATGCTTTCGTATGTCCTGATTTCCATTTGTTCTCGTCTACAGGTCGCAATTCTCAACCGATTCTCGTGAAATTTCGTAAGCAGGTTCGATCATCATCATCATCATCAGCCTGTGTCAGTCCACTGCTGGACATAGGCCTCTCCCATGGCACGCCATTGAGCTCGGTCTTCAGCTCTTCTCCTCCAATCCCTGCCCACTGCCTTTCGAATATCATCGCCCCACCTAGTTACAGGGCGGCCTGCACTACGTTTGCCGACACGCGGTCTCCACTCAAGAACCAGTCTGCCCCAACGGCCATCGGTTCTGCGACATATGTGACCTGCCCACTGCCACTTCAGCTTACTAATTCGCTGAGCTATGTCGGTAACCTTTGTTCGATAGTTATATAGAATTAAGGGTTCAAGGTTAAGGGGTCAGGTAAGCAGGTTCGATAGTTATATATAATTTTTTTGACAAGACGGTTTTTGGAAATTCCCAAAAACAATATTTTTATCAATGATTTTGTAAGTTTCTGCGGGCGAATTTCGGTTTCTTCTCCTCTACAGGTCGCATTTCTCAACCGATTCTCGTGTAATTTTGTGAGCAGGTTGGATAAATATACAATTTTTTTTGTCGAATAAGTTTTTTAAAATTAAAAAAATATATATTTGTTCAACGGTTTGTTCTTCTCTACAGGTCGCGTTTCGCAAACGATTCTCGTGAAACTTTGTCAGATGGTCCGGTAATTATATAGTTTTTTTTTGTCAAGAAAGTTTTTGGAAATTTTCATAAACAATTTTTATTTCAAAGATTTTGTAAGTTTCTGCGTCCGAATTTCGGTTTGTTGTCCACTACAGAGCAGGCGAATCACGTAACTTTATGTACTAACGGTAGATAGATTTTACTGTTAATTTTGAAGTATGAATGTATGAGCTGACAGTTAAAATTTGACATTAAAATCTACCTAACAGTAGTACAAAAGTTACGTGATTACCCCGCTGGTCACATTTTTCAACCGCTTCTCATGAAATTTTGTTAGCAGGTTCGATATTCATAATTGATCTTTTTTATAATGTCTGATTTTGGAAATGATAAAAAAAGTCACTCTTAGGTCTACAGGTCACAGAGCCACTACTTAATATTAGGTATCCATGCGAAAGTTCCGATGTTTGGATGTTTAGATGTTTGTTACTCAATGACGCTAAAACGGCTGAACGGATTATGATGCAAGTTGGTATACAATGAGTTTATACCCTGGATTAACCTATAGAATACATTTTATGTAGAAATCATCCCTCGGAGAGTTGAAATAGGGAGTGTAAGTTTATGAGCAAGAAGTGTTACACAACGCACTAGACCTCCAATGCTCCAATTCCATTGGACTTATTGACAGAAATGGACATCCCTAGAATATCGCTTGTATGTCTACTATTACAATTTTAAGAAAATTATGTTGTTTTTTAGGGTTCCGTACCAAAATGGTAAAAAAGGAACCCTTATGGTTTCCTTTTGTCTGTCTGTCTGTCTGTCACATCGCTAAATATCTCAAGAACTACGCTATCGATTTGAAATTTGGAATAGTTGTAAAGAAGGTTTATCTACATACATAGAACATGACTTTTTTTTATTCTCATATTTACTGTGAAAGATGACAGATAGTATATCTCTCTATATTGAAGGTCAAATGAATATGTCGAGTGGGGTGTCATATGAAAGGGCTTGGGTTGCACATTCTGTAACAAAATTTTTTTTCGTTGAGTAATTTTCGTTTTATGAGGGAAAATGTAAAAAAAATACCGTTCTCCCCCTTATCTCTGAAGTTTACCAAGGAAAACATATAAAATTATTACGTAACATGATATCAGTGTATATTTTACAGGAAAAATATAACTGTAGCTCTATCTAGTTTTTCTTTTTTTTATCATCATAAAACATTTACATACTAAGTTTGTAATTTAATCACCTTTGCATGTATTATTGTTTTATAAATTCCTACGAGATTATACTGAAAGTACCTTCTTTCAAATAAGGAAAAAAATTGAAATCGGTTTACGTGATAAAGAATTATCCTTGAAAAACTACCATACATACAAAGTGATTTGAAGTCGCTCAAATTTGTAACAAAAGTCTTTGATAGATGGCGTTGTATTTAATAGGGTTGGAACCGGTACACATCTGTATACGGAACCCTCGGTGCGCGAGTCCCACTCGCACTTGACCGGTTTTTTTGATGCAGCTGTTGGATTTTTTCAAAATTGTGAAGCCCTGGAGGTTGAAAACGTAAAACATATCTATTTTCCATTTCTTAGTATCAAGGTTAGGTTAGATTCAGTGAATGAATTCGTCTATCTCAGTTTTCTCGGATCTACTAGCAGTGTATTACTGAATGAACAAGAAATGAACACACCCAGCGAATGACATTCATTCACCAGTTTCACACGCGACCATCTTACTAATGCTGCTGTAAATCTGCCTCGTGACATTCGCGACCTTAATTTTTAGGACATGAAGTTGAGAACACAACTGTAGTATTTTACAGTTACATAATAGTATTTTCAGCTTTCCTAATTTCGTCATATTTGCTACCTTATCTTTAAGACATAAGATTGAGAATGCAACTTTAGTTTTTACAGGACTAGTTGTTTAGGTTTTCTCTGTTTTTCATTTCTTTTTCATAACAAATAATGTCCAAAAAATTTGCTTTTTGCCGGTAGCATATTTCCCCGTGGCTAAGTTTGCCTCCTCTCTCAATGGAGGCGGAGTGCAGTCTATAAATTCCCATCACTCTCGTCAATAGAAGTCATTTTTATTTCATTGTGTCATTTATTTCGTTGGGTCATTCTACTTTTTCATTTACATCATTTTCAGACACTTTTTTTAATGCTATTTTGGAATACTAGGCCCTCACTTCATATTTTTGTATTGTTATTTAGAAACAGGTTTAATTGCAGTATCACTTCCGATGGTTTTGATATTTAACGAATCATACCTAATATCCATAAATCGAGTAACTGAGTGGTCTTTGGATGTCTCACCATTTGTAGGAAAAAATGGTTTTTACTACTGTGTTACCCACCTTTTACAGCAATATTTTAATATTTAATTATTTTTACCTATAAATTCCTTTTATTAGGTTCAGGTACTATTTCGAAATCCTATTTTGGTACACTAATTCAATACTTATCATAGATTTTTCTTTGAAATAGAAAACTGGCCGTGAAAAAGTACCTTGTTACTATCGGAAGGAACCTGTCTTCCAGACAACTATAGGGTAACGTAAATCGTACCATTCATTTATATATACTTATATTCGATATTTATATATTTATATACATTTTTTTTTCGTTTATATATATATATATCTATATATTATTGTGATGTTATTAAGATAATTTTGTGTTCGAATTGTACATGTTTCTCGGTTGGCCTATTAATCTTAATCTCAACTCAATTGCCCAAAGGTTAGCTGGAAGAAATCCTTTTTTCATATGCTCGCCTTTTTACATATGTGTCAACTGTTCTTGTAATTTATGTTATGTTTTACTCATGTACAATAAAGAATTTTACATACATACATACCAAACTGTATGAATGATAACGTTTGATATGATTTACGTTACCCTATAGTTGTCTGGAAGACAGGTTCCTTCCGATTGTAACAAGGTCATTCTACTTTTTCATGACCAGTTTTCTATTTCAAAGAAAAATCTATGATATAGGTAACGCAGAGGTAGTTTACGGAACCTACATACCTAAAAAGCTAGGAATGAATGGCTATATTCTGTCTCTAATTCGTTCCCTCTCTGGCTATGTATTGATTTTGCCTCGCCAAAGGTCAATGCCTCCGTATCATGAATGATTTTCACCCCTAGGGTGTTTTTTATGTAATTACTAGAACCACAGTGTACCTTATTACAACGAGATAAAGTCTATCGATAGTCATTTAGCTGTGATGCTGATACTTTGATTTCTGGGCCACCTTGTCACAATAACATTATTATGAGATCTCTATCGGCTTTCATATTGATTTTCACTGAGATAAGGTACGAAAGTGGCCCAGATATCGAACCTAGTATTTTTGCTGGAAAATCAAAACCATTTATTCTGCAAATAGGCCTCAAGGGCACTTTTACGAGTCAAAATCTATCTATATCAATTAAAAATAATACAATACTCAAAATATCAGTAATTACATATACACTGTACATGTTAAAAATAAGACTAAGAACTATTTTAATTAAACAGGAACCACAAAATACACTATTTAAAAACAAACTAGAAAAACTGTTAATCGACAGATGTTATTACTCTGTAAAGGATTTTTTAAATGATGATAATTTATAAAATTTCATGATATTATTTATTTTTAGAAAATGTGTATTGTTTTAGTAACTAGTTTTTAAGTTATAGTTGTGTGCCCTTTCAGGGCGTCATGGTCTGACTTTAATTATATAATTACACCTTAATTGAAATGTACTTACATGACTTAACAACGAAATAAATAAATAAATTTACAATCCAGATTTATTAGAAATGTATAAGGTCTCTAAGCGTGAAGATAAAAAGTAATAAGGTACTAATCATAATAAAATATTCTGAGATATATCTCTAAATGTCAACATGAAAATAATAAAATCTAAATATCCTCTGAGATGTATAAGGTCTCTGAGCGCCAGAGCAGAACGAAGTCTCTGATCATGTCAATTCCACTGAACACTAGTACGAAGTTACTAGTCCTTGCAAACATGAACAGACCAGACCCCACAAACAGCACCCGTGCCTTTGCCATGAGTTTGCATGACCGTACCCGCTAGCGACTGCGTAAACGATTTAGTATGCCGATTCTTAGTTCTATTGCGTAACCGCCAGAAGCGCTGTACTTTTGCGCAGTCGCTAGCGAGTAAACTCATGGTAAACGCACCGATCACGAGTATGACGTGTATCAGAAACAAAATAGGATACACATACAGTCGTCTAAATATATAAAAAAGAAGTCCTGATCTACCATCAACGCACAGCCGAAACTACTGGAACTAGAAACTTCAAATTTGGTCCAGAGCTTACTTTTATGACGTATGCAAGGGATAAGACGGGATTTTCGGAAATTCCACCCTTAAGGGGATCAAATAGGGGTGCAAAGTTTGTATGGGAGAAAAATTTTTTTTTTGAGCTGAAGACTTAAAAATTCGCAAAAATGTTTAAATAAAACAAAACATATTTCAGCGTTTTTGAAATTGCTCCTCTAAAAGGGTGAAAAGGGGGTTCCAAGTTTGTAAGGGGAGCAATTCTTTTTTGAAGTTTGAGATTTGATACTTCGTAAATAGACTGTTTAAATACAACAAAACATATTTAAGCGTTTTTCAAAATTGCTCCCATAAAGGGGTGAAAAGAGGGTTCCAAGTTTGTAAAGGAGCAAATCTTTTTTGAAGTGAGAGATTTAAAACTTCGTATAGAGACTTTCTGTTCAAATACAACAAAAAATATTTCAGCGTTTTTTGGAATTGCTCCTCTAAAGGGGTGAAAAGGGGGTTCCAAGTTTGTAAGGGGAGCAATTCTTTTTTGAAGTTAGAGATTTGAAACTGCGTATATAGACTCTCTGTTTAAATAAAACAAAACATATTTCAGCGTTTTGTGAAATTGCTCCTCTAAAGGGGTGAAAAGGGGGTTCCAAGTTCGTACGGGGAGCAACTCTTTTTTGAAGTGAGAGATTTAAAACTTCGTATATAGACTGTCTGTTTAAATAAAACAAAATATATTTCAGCGTTTTTTGAAATTGCTCCTCTAAAGGGGTGAAAAGGGGGTTCCAAGTTTCTAAGGGGACCAATTCTTTTTTGAAGTTAGAGATTTGAAACTTCGTATATAGACTTTCTGTTTAAATACAACAAAAAGTGTTCCAGCGTTTTTCTAAATTGTTCCCCTAATGGGGTAAAAAGGGGTTCCAGGTTTGTGCGGGGAGTAAATCTTTACTTTTCGTAAAAATCGGTATAGGTGTAATCTTCGAGGTTCCTCGGGGTGCCGATTACGAAAATGATATGCATTTTCAAATCCAAGATGGCGGATATTTATTTTTCTTAAAAATCGATATGGATGTCATCGTCGAGGTTCCTCGGGGTGCCAATTACGAAAATGATATGCATTTTCAAATCCAAGATGGCGGACATTTATTTTTCTTAAAAGTCGATATGGGGCCATCTTTGTGGTTCCTCGGGGTGCCAATTCCGAAGATTACATCCATTTTCAAATCCAAGATGGCGAACATTAAGTTTTTCATTCGAGTAATTTTCACAAAAGATTAATAGCATCAGACAACTGACAGAAACAAATAAACCTCATTTATATATTTGTTACCATCTAAAATCTACGCGGACGAAGTCGCGGGCGGCTGCTAGTATATTATAAGAAGTTAGAACTCTTTACGCAACAGGCCCGTGATCAGCTCAACCACAACTGGGTATTTTTGTGGACAGCCTGCCCATGCTCGCGACTAGGTGCCTCTCTTACTGTGAGAATGAATGAATAGTATCTGACAAATTTTTAGTATAAGATCAAATGTAAATATACTTAAGACACAAGTGTAATTGGTCCAAACCATAACGGAGGCGCCGAGCCTATGCAGTTTCAAGAGTCGACTGAAACGTTGGCTTGTCGAGCGCCCGTTCTACACGTATACGGAATTCATTGAAAACACCGAACGGTAAAATTGATTGTAAATTATATATTAAATTTGAATGATTTTATTGGAATTTGACCACGTTATGTATTATTATGTTCTTTCTGTTTCTCTATTGAGCTATTTTAATTATCATTTTTATAATCTATCGTATTTTTCATAATGTGACATAATAATTTGATTTTGATATTGTAATGAAATATTGATATTGCTTAAAATTCCTTTGACATGTAAATTAGATTTACAAATAAATGAGTATGAGTATAACCGTTCATGTTAATTAAATTAAATTAAATGATTTAAAAATCAACGGAGGAACTGCATAATAAAACACAGCCTTAAACTTATTATGTTATATACCTTTTTATTAGTAAAATAATTTATCCAATTCAGAGCAAGAGTTTGTCTACTTCCACCAAAATGTTAGTGATCAGTTTAATGAGACTGCTCAAAAGACCTGTACTGTCAGTTAGACCTGTCAGCAAGCCAATCACCAAGTTCAAGACCTGGGAAACTAGACCAATAAGCAGTCCAGGCGCCGCCAAAACATTAGATCTGAATAAAGATATCAACACGCTGATGTAAAGGAACAAAACTGATGCTAAATCAGTCAAAGTCGCGTATAAAAGTGGTAAAGTGCAACCGAAATAAGGGAGAATGGCTGGGGTTAAATTCTGCACGATATTTGACAAATTATTCAAGTTGTTTATCAAATTGATGAGGAACGGGATGAGTAGGGCGGCCAGTTGGTTGGCGATCGGCAGGACTGTTGCTATCTCATCGAACGCAAGGCGGAGGGCTGAGACGGAGTACGCTGGTATCATCGCCTCGCCTGCCGGGATCTGTAAGGATCAAAGTATTGGGAAATTACATAAACTCACTCCGTTTTTCACATAGGTGCGAGACAAGAAAAATCATTTTTGTGCCACTTCTAGGTCTATTATAAAGGTTTAAAGATGTTGCCCACGAAACACTTATCCCCATATTCATAAAACTTAACAAACCTCTGCTAACTAAAAAATTCTTTGTCCCATTCTCACAAACGTCAATGTGAAAATGACAGATAAGGACAAACGAACTTTAGCGGCTAGTTAACTAATATAGGTTTGATAGACGTTTATGAATAAGGGGGTTAAACGTAATATTTTATTAGGTGTCTCAAGAGTCGATTGTGGAAATAAGGTTAAAGTGAGTTTTGGGCAATAGGCTAGCAACCTATCACTACAGTATTTTTTCACATTCTTTAACCTTCAGCCGCCAACCTTACAAGGAAATTTTAATCTCATGTAAAAGGAAAGAGAATAGAGTTTATTTGTTTCAGAATTTAATGAAACAAAACAAATGCAACTCTGTTCCAATTTTGAAACATGTATATAACCCAAGTAACACAGCCAAGGTTGTCTGGAAGAGATCGCTCTTTAGCGATAAGACCGCCTGTTGTTCTGCCTCTGTCTCCCTGTATCTATGTTTTTTGTTTTTTATGTGCTATTTTATTATGTGAAGTGTGCAATAAAGAGTATTTGTATTGTATTGTATTGTAATACAGCATGCTGAATAAGGTTTGAGTAATAGCAATTCGCAAACGTTTACACCTCTTATCAGCAACAATCTCTATAATGTGTGAGTAAAGACTGTTGATATAGCCAAATTCTGAATAATATTCTCTTTAGATCTTTAATAACTCTTTAAGCTTAGTAAAAGTTGAATTAAGGTGGGTATCAGACCACAGTATTACTAAGCTATTACCCAGACTTTACATCGCCGTTATACAGGCTAAAGCATTTAAAAATGTGCCCAAACTACTTGAATAACAGCTGAATAGACATGTACTCAAACTTTATTCAACATGACTGTGTTACTTGGGAAATTCTATTGAAGTCAATTCGATCGAATGTTATCAGTATGAACCTCAGGAGGATAAAGCTAACTTTATCCTCCTTTAGGTATGTAGGTATATTATTGGCCTGTCTAACGATAAGCGATCGTAATACCGTACGCGCCTGCGCCGCGTCTTTACCTTACGCCGTATCTATATTAATTCGCGCCTTAACTTCAGTAACCTTTAAACATTTTGAAAGAGAAAGTTTCTCTAAAACCTACTTATACAAAGTGAAAACGGAGACATAATCAGTAGTACTTTTTTGTGATTCCAATAATTATTACATCGAATAACACAAGTTTATTTTATTAACATTTTATCAGGATAATTGTAATCGGATCCTTAAATCATGGTCACCCTATCACTTTCGACACAGTGTGTGAGGGATGACAAAAGTTTTGTCATACCACAAGACGTTTTGTCACAAAGTATTTTGTAATATAGGGTGACCAAGTTATATGAAAAAATTAAAGTTATTGCGAGTAGAAGCTTTACTATCAGCTTTATTCAATTTGTCTTTCAATACTATATCAAATAATTTCTGATCACGTCTCCGATTATAACCTGTAAATACAAAGAAATGGCACTACAAAGTAAATTTAAGTTATACAAGCTGTCTACGTTGTTTGGGAATAAATAGACTACATGTGAACTCTTTGTAATGATTGACAATTTCTTAATAAACTTTAATTACAGAGCGTTTGCCTTTAAAAGTCACTTTTGACACATGGCAGCACCCATATAATATAAACTTGCACGTTTTATATAGACAAAAAATTAAATATTCACTAGATTTCAAGCTTTAAAACTTTATTTGTAAATCATAAATACATACACGTTAACACCAATTACATGAGTTAATATTTTTTTGAAGAAAGAAAGAACGTTTATATGGTGTACATACAGATAAAAAGAAGATATTACAAATTAGAAGCGGGTATACACCAAAAAGGTTGTCGCTCAGCATGTGCCACGACTGATAAAAACAAACACACAAAACACGACTGATAAATAAAAACACGATAGCCAAACGTTACATTCTGGGTCTTATTTTTCTTAAATTTATTGCAACCAGTACTGTCGTTAAAAAATTGCGAGTGAATTTGTAATCGATCTACTTGAAAATTATTTCTGAATTTGGCATTAAAAAAGTAAAATAAGTGTCAATGCGCACTTCGTCGTAATTTTACTGTGCACTTTTCAAGTTTCACTCGTTGTATTGTTTTTAAATTGTAAAACGATAATCATATAAATTGGTTCCGATTACTCGTCAAAATCGCTAATAATCGGTTACTATTCCTATCGATTCGCTTTAGCCACATCACTTTTTTGACAATGTGAAAACAGACTTCTAACGGCAAACGCTCTGTATGTAACTCCATATAAGTGACAACTTACTAATTTTAATAACTGCTTATTACGTTAGCAAAATATTTGTGCTACTATAACATACAGATATATAATGATAATGATCACACTAACCACAGCCACAAGAGCAAGCGACGCCAAAAAATACCGCCAATTCATTTCTATAACTTAATCCACAATTAGAAACTATATAAAATGTATGTGTTTATAAACTAACGTTATCGTTAAGTACGAAATCGTTACTAAATTACTTAAGTAACATGTAGGACATAGATAAGTTATATAATAGGTATGTGGAGTAGTACACAATCTGATAGCGATTTTATCAATTAGTTTCCAAATAAATTCTAAAATGGTGGAATTTACGAGTTTTTTTTAAACTACAATGGTTTCAATAAAACATACGGTCTGTCTGATGGTAAACAGACACTAAGCTATGGACGGGCTACAGTTTTGATTACAATATAAATTACATGTCAATTTAAA
Source organism: Epiblema foenella (assembly GCA_963556455.1). NCBI lineage: Eukaryota > Metazoa > Arthropoda > Insecta > Lepidoptera > Tortricidae > Epiblema > Epiblema foenella. Next base: position 8,100,729 of record OY747120.1, on the reverse strand, counting down.
AGAATCTATTGCGTCAATAACATTAAATAAAACAAAATACATTAAAAATAATGAATAAAATAGCAATTAAATAACACAATGACGTCCGCTTAATCTAAAATAAGTTGACACGGTATGTTAAAATTCACATGAGCCGATCGTTAGGAAATACAACAATTTATTCATAATGCAATAAAGTCAGAATTAAGGTTAAAATTATATTTATGCGGTTACGTCACAAAATCGCTTACAGAATACAAAGGATTTTAGTAGAAAGTTTCTCAGCCGACATCTGAATGTTGTTTCCGAAGTCTGCGTGCGTATTTCAGCGGGTAGACGACGCTCATAGTAAGTCGGACCGATGACACGCGGATTTTTTTGCGGACTCTTTTTGATTTGAATGTAGGGCTCCCACTCCCAGCACAGCGTATTCTCGGAAGCTTTGACGACCTCACTCACTACCAGGAACACAACACCACATGCCTAAATACCAAGTAGTGGTTGCAGTAATAAATCTCGTTAAAACCAAACAGTATCGAGCTAGATTCGTATACTTAAAGTTTGAAATGGCTGAAGTGTATTAAATTAGTACGATCAAAAAGCGACAGTGAATTCCCAAGTTAATAAAGGGTCGGCAACGCGTTTGTGATTATTTTTGAGTCGCTATAGCGTCCATAGGCTACGGTATCTGCTTACCATCAACAGACCGTGAGGTCATTTGCCACCGTTATGACCCAATAATCTCGTTTGCCACCGTTATGTCCCAATTCTCTCGTTCAATAAAGTTCAATGCAAATGAGTTCATTGAACGTATTACTGGCATGATATAATTGCTGACTAGTCAGTTAATACCGCACGACTAATGTAAAAATACACGTAGGTATATAACTTTGACATTGACTTACACTTATGTAATCAATAACAAAAACATCGACATTTATAAATCGCTAACATATTTACATTCGTTAGCATTGACTGCTGCAAATTTTATTACATAATTATACTAATCCTTATTTGGAAAAACAGATTTTAATGTCCCTAATGAGGGCTACCGCGTAGGAATGCGCCTCTAGAGGCGCTGTCAGGCATCTGAATTGTCAAATTTCATAGTTTGTGGGTGGGTTTCGCGGATTTACTAATTAGAATAATATGGTGTATATCTGGTAGGCGTGACCAGGCCAGTCCCACTTTAACTGGGTCGTATTCCGAGCTACGTCAACTATTTGAGTCTTGGGGCGCAGTGTGGTGCTTCTGGGCTTCCGTCAAAGACCAAGTTTGCCAATAGCAAATTAAGAGCAAAAAAATTAACGAACACGAATTTTATTATGTACTGGAAACCCCCACCCCAATTCCATTTTTGGCATATTAAATATTCGTTACAAAAAATGAGGTAATGAACTTCGCAACTACTTTTTTACTATCACAGAAAACGTTATCAATTTTTACATAAGTATTAATAAACACTAGTGATTAAACAAATTTTGTAACCCGACATATAAAAAGTTACATTATCTTAATTATTTTATATAAATACGCAGCGCAACGTTGAAGTGAGGTTATTCGGTAAATATATTTATTTTTATTATAATGGCGCTCAAAGTTGCATTTGCGTGTATTTTCGTAGCTGTCTGTTTAGTGACGGTGAGTGGTAAAAAAGGGCATTCAACTTAGACCCTCACGTTCCCCGTGTTCCGAATCACGCTAACAACGCTCACAGCGCTTACAGTGCTGACGCCCGATCCGAATCAGAGGGCATAGGGAGTAGGTGTTCTCTTAGCACGCTCAAGGACGTGTGAGTGGTATTTTGTTTCGGACCGGTCATCGCTCAGAGCGCTGTCATATCCATATCAAACGTCAACTTGACATTAGCGCTCATGACGTCCCGAAATCTCATGTAAGCGCTATGAGCGTGAATCGGTCCGATCGTGAGCGCGCTCTGAGCGCTATGAACGTGATTTGGAACACAGCCATTCTATGTTACAAAATCAAGACCTGCTGCATCAACATGAGAGCAATAAAGTACTATTATTATTTTTGGTGGCTCTGTAAACTTATGATATTGAAAAGTCACTTTTCGGTAAAAGAAAATGTCTTATATAATTTCCGATAAAAAATTATCACAATTTCAAGTTCTAATAGTTTAAATGATTACACAACTACAAATTTTTACAATAATTTATGGATGACAAGCTTAAAAATGAACATGTCAAGTAAAAGTGCGATAAACCCTAGCATTCAGGTGTGTCGTCGGCAATCTGGGTCTACTAATTATTAAAATAGAGTGGGTCTAAAACTTGATGCAGACCAAAAATATTGGAATAAAGGTCAGCATTTAGAACATTTACCCTATTATCTCCAATTTGCTCTCTATATTTAAACGATTAAGAATAGAACTACAATCAGATAACTAATTAGTTCGCTTTAGTCTGATAATATCTTAATCGAAACGTGTTATTAGGTGTAACTATCGTGTTATGTTCGAGATAATAATCTCTACAGGGTTTATTTTCGATAAGTATAATCATAATTTTACAAATTATAACCAGACGTAGGTTTTAATAGTGCGTATAGCGATTTTGCAATCATTTAAGACATCCTGACGTCAGTGTTTTTACTTTATCTATAATCTTATACAAATATCGTAGAGATTTCCTCAACTTTTCAATGAACTCCAGTGTAATATTTGCGCACTATTCATCACTGTACGGACGCAGTACTGCGTTCGAACTGCCCCGATTTCGTGCATCCCGCGCCGATCACGAAGCACACATCTCAATGTAGGCACGCAGTAAAGATTCTGCAATAGGTACAATTCTTAACAGTTATCACTGACAGCTTAATAATACCACACCGATACCTTACTGCCTTATTTCTCGTCATTGAATTAGAAGTCCCAGTCTTTAACAACTAATTTTATTTTCAGACACCAGTCTGCGCCGTACAATCATCAGCCCAGCTCCCCGCAGTCTACCCCCTCGTCAACATCCTCCTCCCCCTCCTAAATAACGTGTACAACCTCCTCCTATCCCTCCTCTCAATCTTCGACACACTCCCCCCATCCATCAGCTGCCTCATCCCCGTCGACCTATCAGCTTTAGAGACGTCCCTGCTCAAGCTATACTCCCAAGCGTTAGCTATAGTGAATTTCCTGAGGAGTTTGCCTGAATATGCTGCAGGGGCGTGCCCTAGCAGTCCCCCGTCGGGTGTCGTCAGTCTTCAAGGACTTCTCACGACGCTGGTGTCTTCTATTACCGACATCGCTGACGACGTCTTGGTTGGCATCGGTGGTGGCCTGCTGCCTGGCCTATTGCAACTTGTTCTGGCCACAGTACGCACCCTGCTTGAACTGCTTATTTAACGACGTTAGTCTGAATGGCACGTGTAATTTAAATAAATGTTAAGATTCAATCGTTTTTTGTTGATTTTAGAAACAAGGAATAACTTACTGAAGGAGATAAAGTATAGACGCTAAGCACGGAGAATCTCGTACATTGACCGCCATTTTCTACCTCTATCGCACGCTCATAATTATATTGCTGTCCCTAGCAGAGGATAAAAAAGTTAGCGATTGCTCCATCGACAAGACCCTAATCAACTCTTAAATAGAAGCAGATAAGAAGCGAGACGTAAACGTGCATGACAGGAACCTAATACTTGGCCTATCTCGCTCTATCTTATAGCTTGGAATACAAACTTCATACACCGTAGTTTTAAATTCGCTGCACGCATAAAATGTGGATCTAGAGCGACACATGATGCGTTATTTTTCGCATCTGCGGGGCTAGCACAACTGCCGCTGCGACGCGACGCGAGTAGAGAAAAATCTACGCTCCTCTTTCTATTCCGCACAGTTTGAGCGAGACAGGAATCGCCGAGTCGCGCGAGATACGACTTGGCAGCAAGTTGTGCTGTTATAGCAAGTAAAAGTGCGACACACCCTAACATTCGGGTGTATCGACGGAAATCTGGGCCTTTTTTTACGTGGAGAAAACCTGCGATCCAGTGCCTTTACCATGAGTTTGATTGACCGTACTCGCTAGCGACTGCGTAAACGATTTATTATGCCGATTCATAAGATTCATAGTTCTATTGGGTAACCGCCAGAGGCGTACTTTCCCTCATACAAATTTTTACGCAGTCGCTAGCGAGTCATGTAAACTCATGGTAAAGGCACAGATATCGAGATATTGGGGAATGACTGGTTATGTGGTATTTCTATATAGGTATCCACTAAAAACTCCATGGTGACCGCCATCTGCGCTCTCATGCGGGAACTTCAGGATTACGCACTGGAACCTGCCGGAGGCCGATGTACAGTCGCCATCAAATATATCTGTACTCTTCAGGGTGCTCAAAAATATCTGAACATGCACTTTAACGCCTTGACAATAGAGTATTGTTCAGATATTTGTGAGCACCTCGTTCGCTCCGATATATCTGATGGCGACTGTACCTCGATTTTTAGCATTCAAAGAATTACAGAGAACAACTTAAGAGGTTTTATATAAGGCACCTTCTGAGGTAAAGTCTCAAATACTCTCAATAAGTATTAAAACCGTTATTTTTTGCTTACATTATTATTATAATAATGTATACTTTATTGTGCACCACAAAGTAAAAAAAATACAAATAAACTTATATTAACATTAATGCAACAACAGGCGGCCTTATCGTTAAAAGCGATCTCTTCCAGACAACCTTTGGGTTTATACATTTTTATTCAAAAATAAGAAAACGTATCTTAATTTATATAAATAAGCTATCAAATATATATATTTTTAAATTACGTTTCGTTTCATTCATTTAAAGTTGTACAATAAAACAACTCAGAGGCAGAGAATGTAAGGAGTCGGTTCGGCTTTAAAAAAGAAATGGTCATAGTCACTAACTCTCAATTATTCTGATATTTCGTGCAAATAATGTGAATTTAATATGTGTGTGTTTACGACCACTGCTTCGTTGTTTACGTAATTTCTAATCTTTCAAAAAGGGTATAGTTGGTTATACGTAAAGTATCAAACTTACGTTAGGTACAGATTTTTAGTACGGAAAATTAGATTTAAACTACCTTTATCTACACCCATACAGTAAATCCTCTTTTATGTGCTCAAAAAGTGTAGGTAAGGACCAACTTTACAATATCGCGCCGGTCCGGGGCGGAGATGGCCATAACAGCATCATAAAAGGTATCGTTATGGCCATCTCCGCCCATTACGATACAGGCTCGTACTCAAAAAGACTTCAACGAGCTCACGAACTCGAACTCCTGCACTTTCAACGCAATGGTGCCTCAACACGTGAAAGAGGATTTAATTATGGATGTAGATAAAGTAGTGTAAACAACTGTACATAATTAGGGCTTAAAATACTCGTGTGATCCTATTATGATATAGATAAAACCACACTCGTATTTTAAGACCTCTCATTATGTATCAGTTGCATAAACTATACCTTACGCATGCTCGAAAACGTTACGTAATTACCATTGGAGGTCAGTCTCACCCGGCACATAATATATTATTGTGATATCAACTTATGAAGCGCGCGCTAGCTTTTCTACACGCAACGTTGAGAAAACAACATAACAATAACATTACCATGGGATGAACTGTCGCCTGCGGTATTTCCGTACCGATATGATCTTCAAACCTGCAAGAAAAGAACATATTCCCTTCAGAGGAATCGCAAGTCCGTTGCCGGGCTTTTAAATAAATAAATAAATAAATAAATATTAGAGGACAATCTTACACAAATCGAACTAGCCCCACAGTAAGCTCAAGAAGGCTTGTGTTATGGGTACTAGACGACGATATATTTAATAGATATAAATACTTAAATACATAGAAAACATCCAAGACTCAGAAACAAATATTCATGCTCATCACACAAATATTTGCCCTGACCGGGATTCGAACCCAGGACCGTCAGCTTCACAGGCAGGTGCACTACCCACTAGGCTAAACCGGTCGTCAAAAAGGGAATACGTTCTTTTCTTGCAGGTTTGAAGGTCATATCGGTCCGGAAATACCGCAGGCGATAAAAACTTTTGCTCATGTCTAAAACCTGGTTCGAATGGCACTATATTTTTTTTTAAGTTAAATAGTCAATATGAATGATTTTAGTATAAATAGGTACCTTTTGAATGGTACTGTACGAGAACGTACTGGCTCTAATATATCGGGATGAGCTCACTGCCGATGGCGACTCATATAGTCAACTACAAAGACGATTTTTTTTTCTTTTTTTGAACCTGACTGTGGCTTTATAGCCCGGGCCCAATAAAGCGATAGGAGAGCGCGGTTGGAGAGTAGCCTGGGGAAAATCCAGGGGAAAACCTCCGGCACCACGCGTGTGGTTTGGAACACTGGAATACTCTAAGAGTTTGCGCTCCAGTGAGATTGGTTGAGCGGTTTCAACCGAATCTGAGGTGTGAGTGGATAGCTACAAAGAGATGTATCCGATCTATTAGCCTACGCTAACACCATGGTCATAGTGTTCAAAAGGGGATACATCTTTGTCATCATGTTGGTCGATGTCCGTGCGGCATTGCCTATTGACAATTAGCAGCCTGCCAGACAGTGATCGTTACCGGTATTCTTACTACCGGTTTTAAATAAGGTATAACCGGTTATAATTGCATTTCGCTATTTGTATCGCTAAAGCTCTGATTAGCGGTATAATCAAAACCAGTATTCAAATATATTAGCGGTTTCGCCAATTGACAACAATACCTCTATTTGACACTTTTCCCATAAAAACCATTACCGGAAATAGTGTCAATATACTCGATTATTTGTTTCTGCAAACTGGCGTATTGTAAAAAGTAGGTATTTACGCCTATTTGTTGCGTTTTAGTAGTAATGTTTAATTGACATCTTACTTTTCAAATGCAATGAATAGCGGTATTGAATACAGGTATTTAATATCGTAAACACACTACACAGAGGTATAGATAAAGGCGGAATGACAACAATACCACTAATTAGAATACATATAGGTATTTTTAATAGCGGTAATAGCTTGTCGATTTCTAGGTATACAGGTATTAAATTATGTAATATGCAATTCAAGTGTAAACGATGTTAATTCTATTTCATATTAACGAATTGCCGACAGATTATTAATACTTTTCGAATTGTAATGTGTTATTACCAATAAATAATGTCTATGTCTATATAAATAAAACCGGTTTTACAATCCCTGCTACCAGATGGCGCTGTTTGACGCAAGCGTAACGGCTACGTTCAAAATAGGTTAAGGCCGCGCCGGACATCGGGGCAGCGTGATCCACAGAAATGGTCTTGCCCGAAAACGAGCGCTGGCTTGTGAGTCAGCATTATGCTGAGGCGGGACCATTTCGTGGCAATTTTATTAGTTAGTAGTACAGTACCGTAAACTGGGGTGACTTTAGGAAAAAACGGGGCCAGTTTGATAGATTTAGAACACTTATATTATCATCAATAAGTATTTCTAGGCTGATTCAGTTTAGTAGGTGGTTAGGAAATTTACCAAGCTATTTCACTGACTAAGCTATTTCGCAAAGGCAGACTAGACTTAAAGGGACCTGTTACTGAAGCCGCAATGTCACAAAGATATTTACAAGCGGAATGCATTTAATATGTGTATTGCCATTCACAACCTTCTACCCGAGGAATTAAGGATGTTGGATGGTAATTTGTTTAAATCTAAGTTAAATGGCTTTATAAATGTTTTTATAGTGTTAGATGTTTTCTAGAGCAATATAAGATTGTTTAGTTATATACCTAGAACTTAGATATTGAATTAATTGTGATTATACTGTTATTATTATTTTCATTTGACATGTACACATAAATTTTAATTAATAATAACCCATTACTAATTACTAACTGTAGGTACCATTCTCTCCAATATTTCTACGCCGATGTTGGCAGAATATGCTGAACTAACCCATTTACTAACCTATAATATTGCACCATATTCTTAGAAATAAATGATTGATTGATTGATTGATTGACCTCATGCTAACCAAATTAAAACTAACATACGGTATAAAAAGTGGATTATTAAAGTCGCCCCTCAATTTGAAAGTAACCCCGCTTGACTGTATATATCATCTTGCCTTGTTCTATGTCACGAATAAATTATTTTCATTTCATTTGTCTTGTACCACTGGGTTAAAAAAATGATAACTTTGACATTTCGGTGAAATAAAACATCGTGAGAGACCGTTCTAGTCCCAAAAAGTCTAGTCTTCCCTCTGGGCTGAAAGGTCAGATAGCAGTTGCTTTCATAAACTAATTCCTACGGCAAATCTTAGGATTACGAGTACCGTAAACCGGAGTTACTTTCAAATTGAGGGGCGACTTTAAAAAAGTAGTTTTTATGCCGTGTTTTACTTTTTTATTCAGTTAACCTTGAGTCAATTTATGCCTTCGTTCATTTTCTAACTATTTACTAAACTGAATCAGACAAGAAATACTTAGTGACGAACATATAAGTGTTTTAAATGTATCAAAGTAGCCCCGTTTTTTCTTAAAGTCACCCCAGTTTACTGTAGCTGTCAAAGCGGATCCAGGGCCCCTTTAAGGATGAGGCATGCAAGTGTACCATTAGCGTAAATGTACGGTTATGCAACTGATACAAGTGAGTTCCAATGTACTTTCCATTTCTCCATACTATTTTGAAATCACTCGTGGTTTATCAAGATGTCAAAAGATAGTAACAATATCGAAACTGCGGTAATATTAACTTACATATATAATCAGACATAAAGATATCACGTACTATATTAACGGATACTGAGATGGAATAAGGTTTCTTTAATGTGAATAATGAGAAAAAATGTTGACGCAATATTTATTAAGTGTTGTCCTAAGTTTCGTGAGTATTTCGTTGTTTTTTTTGCAATGTCGAATATTGTTACTGTAATTGACCGAGTGAAACGAAGGTTCGTATCGTGCCGCCCCTTTTAGTCATATAGTGTGTAAAAGGAGAATGAAAGGAACGGCATGATACGAAGTTCGGAGTACAGGCCGTGCTTCAGGTTGGACAAATATGCTTTCGTATGTACTTCCGTTTGTTCTCCTCTACAGGTCGCATTTTTCAACCGATTGTAGCGAAATTTTGTGAGCAGCACGTTGGAAACCATTTTTTTTAATCACTTTTCAAAAATGTTTTTTTTTTCAATGATTTCGTAAGTTTCTGCGGGCGGATTTCGGTTTGTTCTCCTCTACAGGTCGCATTTCTCAAACGATTCTCGTGCAATTTTGTGAGCAGGTTCGATAATTGTATAGAATTTTTGCTCCTTTATAGGATCTCAGCATACGCCTATGTACGTCACATGTAAGCTCAAACTGGTGGGGCGTTCAGTTTAAGATTGGTTTTGCCGATTGTGGCCTAAGGATCCCAGGGATGCTTTGACACCTATTCCCACGATTTGGGGTAGGCACTAGTTTAACGAAAGCGGCTGCCTTCTGACCTTTCAGTTTAGAGAGAAAACCATTGTTGGAATTATACTTGTCTATTCGTCCCGGTACAGCCGCAGACCGGGTAGATTCAGTCCAACCCAGGTCGGGCCTAGCTGAGTTTCTTTATGGTCTCTTCTCAGCTAGGCTAGGTATAGTGAACCAGCAACAAAACTCCAAGTAACTCGATAGCACTCACACCTCAGATTTGATTGAAGTTGCTCAACCAAGCTCACTGGAGCGCAAACTCTTAAAGTATTTCAGTATTTATACCGCCCGCGTGTCGGAGGTTTCCCCTGGATTTTCCCCAGGCTACTCTCCAACCGCTCCCCCTTTCCCTTTATTGGACCCGGCCTGTAAAGCCACAGGATTTTAAAAAGGCATTATACCGGTTTCCCCACGACATTTTCCATCACCAAAAATCTATTCTAAATATTTAATAATATTTCATACACACGGTTTTAGTGTACCTACCTGAAACATTGCTATCAAATGAGAATGCCAAACGTATTTGACGATAGGAGGCCATTGGTGGTTATTTGTTGAAGCGGTGTCTATCCGTTTGTATTTACGAGCAAAGCTTATTTAACTTCCTTTGTTCGGTAACATTTCGTTAAATCGACGTTTATTTAGCTTCGTAAGATATTTGTTCAATAACAATAATTAAAAAAATACGACCTGAGTAATTTATGCTACTATAGGTATTACATTTTCTTGATAGGCTTAATAGTCTACTAATCAGAATATTTCTTTACTTATATAACAACAGTCTATCTTTGCGTTGTATGTGAAATATTCTATTTAATATTAAGGCCGTGTCCGTGTCACGAGAAATGTGATAATCCATATTGAAAGGAACCTTATGGCGGCCGGTACTTACGCCTTATTGCTGCTATTCCAATACAATAGTGAATAGGTGTAACGTAAGGGCCTGCCGCCATAAGGTCCCTTTCGATGTGGATTATCACAAATATGGAATTCTTTAAAACGCTGTTCTGCCCAGATGAGTACAGGGCCAGGCAATCCCTTCCATCTCAGCCTGTGTAGTAATGTAGGCACTACACTCGAGGGCAAAAACTTTGGGTCACCCTAAATTAAATAACCGAAATAGGTTTATTTACATGATATATTATTCTTCGTAATACCCAACAGTATTAGCAATTCCCGGGATCCTATCATAAAAATATCAATCTCCAAAACTGACGATTTTTTGCGATGTTTTAGGAGTCCGATTTAAACCTCGAAAAGTTATTTTTTTTAGTGTTATTTTTGCAGGTCAGATGTAAAATTAAATAAAGATTATAACAGGATTAAAAAACTGTACAAGTCTGTACAATTTTAGGTCATATTACGGTATTTTACTGACCCGTATTCTTTGTCCGCGAGTGTATTAGTGTTATGCTCATTATGATACACCAGCAGGCGAATCACGTAACTTTATGTACTAACGGTAGATAGATTTTACTGTCAACTTTGAAGTATAAATGTATGAGCTGACAATTAAAATTTGACATTAAAATCTACCTAACGGTAGTACAAAAGTTACGTGATTACCCCGCAGGAATATCATATCTGTGTCAATATCAAGTCAGAGCCCTATTCCGATGGCAGCTCCTGGAAAGGCCCTGATTCGACATTGAAAATATGACATACCCGGCATATCATAAGGATATCACCGTTCTCTCAACGGATATAAATGGAGACACGGCCCTGTGAAGGAAACACAAACACTACTTAATACGCTGCTATTCTTGACTGACGACATTATTATAATTACCGTTTCTTTTTCAGGCGGCAGCTAACCCGATAGTCCAGAGGATACCAATCCAACTATCGGGACAAACGCATCCGTCCCCATCTTGTTCGACATGTCCGACACAAACGTATCCGACACAAACGTGTACGACACAAGCATGTCCAGCTACGTCGCGACCGCCGTGCCAGACCTGTCAAAACCTATACCAAAACTACAACCCGCAGCATATGTTACTACAAGCAGGCAATAGCTGCCCATGTAACAATCCTAATACAGTCCAGAATCCAATAGCAAATCCCCTTAACCAGGATATTTTACAACAACTAGTTCTTAGGAGACTTTTAAACACTCCAATGCATGTCAATCCAGCTCCTATCCAAACATGTACCCAATGTGAAGCTCAGAAATCTACACCGCATATTATTAATAACTATATTATCGTACCACCTGAATATTTCAAAGCAAATGAAACAAAAGTTAACAATGATGAATCAGTTAAGCGAAAAAGAAAAGGAAGAAGGAGGAAACAAAGTAGACAAAAGAATCAACCAGCTGATATATTGTGCCCTTGTGAAGACAATGATGAAGAAAATAATGACAAAATCATCGTAAACAAGCAAGTAAATTCATGCACATGCGACAAAGAAAATACTTCTAAATCTGGTTGTATTAAGACTCAAGATGATGACTTGAATAATTTTAAGCCAAAAACTGAAACAACTGACCAAGAAATAATATTAAAAAATAGAAGAAATGAAAATGATAAAACAGTTTATTCAGAAAAAAATGAAATCGATAATAGAAAACCTAAAAGGAGGAATAGAGATGAAACGAAAAGGTTAGAAGAGGCAATTATAAGAGACTTTTGTAGAAAAAATCCAAGCATACCTCAGGAAATCGCAAGAGGGTTACTGAATAATTTGAAACATCAAGTAGAAAGTCGTTCATATTCACACTACAACTCTTATCCTTATTTACCTTCTGGGTATAGTTACTATAATCCACAAGTGTTTTACCCTCCTATGGAAGAATACGAAGGAAGATATTACGAAAGAGTTCAAAATAATAAAGGAGCGAGGAGACGTCATAATAAGAGACGCTCAGGACGACGAAACAAGAAACCAAAAGAAGCAATAAATGAAAGCACAGATAGTTGCGATAAGAAATGCGAATCCAACGACGAAATTAATCCAAACGTAATCAACATAGAAAAAGAGATTATCACAACAGAGAAAATAACTGCTACTACCGAAAATAAGATTAAAGAAAATCTTGTTAAAGACTCTGAAACACAAATGGAAAATCCAGATGACTTACTCGAACAATTAGATAAGATGAAAGCAAAATTTGCTAAACTTAATGAAATAGAAACTACTACTGTCAGCTTCAATAAACGCATTGAACAATATCCAGAGTTAGGAGAAGAAGATAAAGTCCCAACTGTATATACTAACGATGTAGACGATTACTACCCTGACTTTAGAGGTGATATGGCTTTTTACGCAAGTGAAGAAGAATGTATTGTTGAAGATATGTATCATGATACTGATAAAAAAGGAGGACCTGATTGCAAAAGGTATGTCAATGAGAAACCTAACATAATGAAAAATTATAAAGACGGTTCAGTAGAATCTCCCCCCGTCTCAACTGAATCCTACGAGAATTACGACGAATCGATGAAAGACGAAAGCGATGAAATACAATTTAAAGTTCCTCCTCATTTAGAAATACCTGATTTTGAAACTAGGCAAATTAACAAATATTCCCAAGAAATAAACGAAAAATTTGTTGCAGATGAGACAAGAATACCGGAGATCGAAATGAAACCAGCAAAAGTCTTTAGTAAAGATGAATCAGGTAGAACTAATATAGAGACTGTGTTTGGACATTCTAAAGTTATGAAATATGGACAAGATGCAGAGGCAGCCGGATCGAACCCTGTGATTACCTACTATTTGCCAGAAGAGGCGATGACAGAAGATCGGATAGAGTTGCCAGATGGGGGAGTTGTAGTTTTAGCAAAATCTATTGGAGATCTAGAAGATGATTGGATGAGTAAATTTTAAATTATGAAAATTATCAAACAATACAAACTTACGTACTTCGAGAGCAAAAATGTGTACAAATGAGATAATCCACTTTTTAATTGCGATTCCATACGAAATAAAGCTGAATTATTTTTTATCTATGATTATCAGCTGCAATACATTTTATAACCTTTGAACCACTTAATATATTTCGACCTATCTTGGTCTATGATTGTTTACTATATACGTTTATGAACAATAGTTCCATTGTGTATGCGTATTAGGCATGAAATTATACAAATCATTGAATATTACCTTTCTATAGAAAAATAATTATAGGGTCATTGTTATATTCTGTCGATATTTTTATCTCATTGCCATTTTAGTGTTTGCGCAAGTATGCATTATATTATATAATTTTTTTATTTTTCAATAAACAATGTGAAAAAACACCGGCTTTCATTGTGTGGCTTCAACAATATATTACTCTTTATTGCTCACCTCAATAAAAATACAAAGCAGGTCAGAAACATAACACAGCGATATATAAGCAGAGGTAGACAACTGGCCGTCTTATCGCTAAAGAGCGATCTCTTCTAGACTACCTTTGGGTAGCGGATTGAACTAAAGATACATTTTTTAAAATTAATTTATCAAAAAGTACATAACAGTTACAACATTTTAATTACTCGCCAAACTGCCATAACAGTTTGTTGGCGAGATCGCGCTCATTTGACTAATATTTTATAGTAGTTTATGCAATCGTTATATAATGTATGCTTTTTTAGTCGAGAACTGCGTTTAGACCACGAGGCTTGCCGAGTGGTCTAATTAAGGTTCGGGACTTAAAAAGCTAATTATATAACTATTGCATACACTACTTTTTCTACGAGTCAACGGAAATTAATTAAACAAACCGAAACTGTCAAACAAACTAGTCCTGCGGCAATGAACATTAGGCACATGGGTCGGGCGCTCGTTGGTCTTCTGTTCTATGTCCGCGACGTCACGTGATTTGTCAATTTCATAAGAGTACTGTAATGGTGACACGAGATTGGCCAATTTCATAAGAACACTGTAATGGTGACACGAGATTGGCCAATTTCATAAGAGTACAGTAAAAGGCGCCACGTGATTGGTCTATTTCATAAGAGTTCACTTGAAGGGAACCAATAGAGAAATGTATGTGATTTTAGTTTTGTCTACTATATCGTAATTCAAACATTGAAGTCGACGAGTAGAAAAAGTATGTACTATATTCAGTGGGTGGTGTAAAAATAAACACTAGGTATTGGAATACATAAGTAAAACTAGAGGACCAACCTTCAACCTTTTTATTTTCGTTCATTACCCTCCGAAGGCCATTGGATCTACCTATACCGATAGAGATTAATTCGAATAAACCGATAAAGGAGACCAATTAAATCCATTATCAATTAGAATGCGGGCTTATTTTGCTAAAAAAAAAGAAATATTTGAATTAAATATATGTTTGCATACCCGTTTTAGACATTAACAAATATAAAGAAAAAAATTAGATACTTCGTTTTTGCGTAAGACTGGTCCCCCTCTTCACATTGACATATTTCTGTAACTATCTATAACTAGCTACTGCAATTAACGCTATTATGACATGTTATTACTATCACTCTAGTTTTGTCGCTGTCATTCTATATTTCAAAGCCAGACATGAAAGGGATGTCTAGAAAATTCTGGGTACGTGTCCTTATTTGTGTAAACGTTGAAATATACTAAATTTGCTAAGCTCAGCTAAAAGACTCTTAGATATGGACCGGAAGATGTAGAACAAATAATTGAACAATTATATTCAATGGAAATTAATTCCCTGTCAAAAGCGGTGTACGTTTTCTGAACACACGTTTTCTCAAAGCCAACTTAAGTTTGCATGTGGCCAAATCCAACAGCACCATATACCGATTGTAACTTTCTGTAGGCTTCACCTGTGGCGCCATAATCGACTGATATATATTAAATTGGTCTTATGCAGCTATTTTTTGATCCACAAGTTCAAAATCGTATCATTCGATTTTCTACCTATGTATCCCGTGAATTACGTTCAATTTAGAATAAACAGAGAGTGACTTATATCTTTATGGAATGTTTTATGACTGAACATAAATAAGATGTGTAGGGAAATGGAAAATCAAAGGAACCAAGTTGTTGGTATGGTAAATGTTTTTATTGCCCCATTTGTGGAAGTATAGCGAATATATACGCACTAATATATCGACTCGTGAATGTATTTTAGTGTTCTGTTGCGATATTAGTTCAACGGAAAATTTATGGAATCTTGTTTTCTCATCAAAACATGCTCCAAATTGATTGTATTTTGATTGAAACACGAATACGTAAAGTGCTTCATATGTATCCGCCCACATTATATTTAAAGCTCTTCCCTACCTAGGAGTATAATCCTACCAAACCCAAAATCCATTATTCCCAAAACGTCAAACTTTTAAAAATTCCTACGGCTTCATATTAAATCGAAAAAAAAAAATTACTTTCAGCCAAGGAAAACCTTTACTATTTTTTTTGCTTTTCATTGTCTATGATTAAAAGAAATAACAAATTCCAAAGGAAAAAAAAACCATGTAATATTATACTACCCGTTGTCTACCAGTCTCTGGGATTCCAGGGCTCATAACAAAAGACTGCTATTGCTTATTTTTTTCACCGAGAGACTAATGCCAGATATATAAATAAAATTATTTATATATCTGGCAATGCATTTTAAATTGTTTTTTTAAATTCAAATAATGTCTTCTTTCAGTAAAATGTTCCATCTACAATATTTAAGGTACCTTCCCTCCATGTGGCATAGCCGTGGGACGCCCTGTATATGTTTTGTGAGCTCAGGAGCGCTCACTGTCATAAACAGACTAATAAAAATATATCTCAAACATGACTATCCAATTTTCGTGTGCCAGAATATTTAGTACAGTCTGCATTCATATCTGATATAATAAGTGGCTATAAATAATCTGATACGACTTGACGACGAATGAAATAATAGACATATTTATTTTCACATTCAATTTAATTAGTATAAAAACTATTTACAATATAAAACTATTTTACATTATAGATGTACTTACATATTAGTAAAGTCAGATAATTGCTTATGTGGCCGTGTTGTGATCTGTTTTCATAAAATCCAATAAAAGAAACTTCGACCTCGGAATTTCTGTAAACACAAAAATACCGCTACGTAAGCAATTTTCTGTTTTCGCTAAGACACACTACATAACATACAAAAAATATCTTATTTTAGGACATAAGGTCTTTATTCACTGAAATTTACCAGTTTATTTTTATTCTGAATTTGGTTATTTTTGGTTCGTACATTTTGTAGTTTAAACATAATAAATGAAGTGTCAATTTTGACTTAAATCGCCCACCTTATTGTAATTGGCATTCGTCAATGCTAAATCATTATATTTCTCAGCAGTTGCTCGAAACCTTTAGCTTCTCTCCCTGTATTATTAATTTTTATAACTGAAGGTGACTTCGGTAAAGAACTAGCTGGCATGAACAATGGTCTGCTTAAACAAGAACAATCAGAAGATGAACACGGTGGCATCATGAAAGATATTTCAGGGTAGTACGCGTCAGTAGTGGACAAAGAAAAAGGGTTACAATCAAATGTTGAATCAGATTCAACACAGAACAAGTCAGTATTAAATGTAGTAATAGGTATTATTGGGGAACTGTAAATTGGCGGTAAGTACTCGTTGCAAGCAACTGGTATATTTGGGAGAGATAACCCTGTTGAGGTTAGAGGTGTGGATACAAGGTAGTTTGAAAGATTTGAAATGTCTAAACAAAGAGGTGAATTTATTGAAGTGGTCTCAACGATACGGTTAGAAGTGAAAGTATTAACCGCAGGTAGTGATGCTAAAGATATACCTGTAGATGGTGTTTTTGACATTAATGTTGATATGATATTTTGAGTTAAGGATTTTACCATATTGTTTAAAGATGGGAACAGAGATGTAGAAGCTAGATTATTAGTTTGTTGAAGATTTGTTGCTACCAAACTGTATGATGGAATTGACTGAAGTGAATTACAAACCGAGGGTAAATTAGAAATGGAAGAAATATAATCACTAGTTAAAGATAATGAAGGTGTGACACTCATTGACGTAGGCAGGTTATTAACAAATGTAACTTGAGGTAGTGATTGTACCGGGATGAAATTAGGAGTTACAATCGGTCTCATAGTATTTGGTCTCGATAATAGTGTCAAAATTGGTTGGATATTGCTATTACAAGAAGGTTCTTGGGTAATAATGAGAGGTGGATTAGACATAGGCGATTCAGTATTTGTAATTGAAGATATAGTTGGCACAGATGGAGCTATATTTATAAAAGATGGCGCCATATTCGATATTATAGGAGATGCACTTTGCCTTTGAATAGGACTGAAAGGTGAAGTTAGCATAATATTTGCTTGAACTGGTATTGAACCCTCTAAAGAATTGCTACAAGAAAATGAATTCAATGGTGAAGCCGGGAAAGTCATTGAAGATATGTCCTGGATTGTCAAAAATTTATTTGAATTAGACAAATCTGAGCATGTACAAGTAGGAAGTTGTGCAGGGCATAAAATAGGCTCTACTTTCACCAAATTATTACACATTGGTTTACCGTCAAGTAATGCTTCACCAAATGGTAAAATATTGATAGTAGATGCAGGAACATTGGCAGGTTTGGCGCGGTTCACCATTTTTAATGCTTGGGCCAAATTATCGTTTGGTTCAGGTGTTTGAATACAGTTACAATCTTGATTATTCGTACACGCTTCATTCGTTTTTCTGGCATATAAATTATTTTGTGCTATAGAAAGTAACTGAGGACATCCTTGATCATTTTGATTCAGATTTATTAGATTATTATTTTTGATACTATTTTCACAATTATTCGGCAATGTTTCTTGAAGATCTACATTATTTTTTTCGCGTAGTTGCTTATGTAAAAGAGATTCTTTATTGTAGACTGGAATTGATGTTAGCAGAGGGCAGCCTTTGTTATTATTATTTTGCGCATTAAGACTGTAATATTCATTATCATTCAAATTATTGTTGATTACTCTTGCTAAACTATTAAACGAAATTGACCCTTTATTTCCGAGATTATTATTGTTTTCAGGCTGGCATTCATTATAATTTGATAAAATATTACTATTTTGAGTAAAAGGCCTGTTGCCTTGAACCGAAACAGTTTCAACTTGAGGACATCCTCGATTATCATCGTTATTATTTTTTTTTAGATTTCTTGGGGTGGATTTGACAAGTCCATTATTAGATACCATTTTTGGGATTACATTTAAATTGCTATTTTGGTTTGCATATTCACAATTACCGTCGCTTTCTGAAATGTGTGACGGAATGTTATTACTTTGTGTGATTTTTGCTTTATTTAAGTTATTATTTAGCCTATTGATGTGAGAATTAGGTAACTTATTTTGTATATTTGGTTGATTTTGTATTCTATCGCATTGCAAAATCTGCGTAGAATCTATATAATTTTTAATTTCTGCAAAAGGAGAGATTGCATTGTTAACTGGGGTTGATGGTTGGGTTAATGTAATAATTTCAGAGCTTTCAGAATAAATATTAGATTGAGCAGCAGAATTCACTTCGCCATTATTTTTCTGGGCTATTCTGTTATTTAATAATTTTAGTGCTAATAACATATTAGGATTATCTTGTGGGCATAATAGGTTATTTTGGAATGACTCCGATTCTCTACCATTTGATAATTCACATGATTCTTCTGAAGAACAAACAAAATTAAACGTAGGAGGCCGAGTCACATCTACAGGTTTTTCAATACAAGGAAACATCGGTTTAGTGTTAGGTAATAGTGGTATGCTGGGTAAAATTGGCGAAGGAAAATTACTCACACAATTTGAAGTCAAACTCGCTAAATTTTGTTGAGTAACCGAAAAACATGGTTCCTGAGATATAGCATCACGAAACCCCCTTTGAAGATTGTCGGATTTAAAATCGTTATTTGAAATTTCAAATAAAGATTGGCTGGCTGGGCCGATATATCCATTTGGAAATACCGGCCCTGATGAAGAAGCAGATGTAGATATTAAAGGCGGAGCTATATTTAAATCTATAGCTGAAATTGATGAATCAAAACCAGGTGTTAATGCTACAGTATTTGGTTGAATGTTGAATGAAGCAGGTGAATTTACAATTGGTGATGGAATTCTATTACTGCTTTCAAATAAAGACGGATTTTGGGTCAAAAAATAATTGGTATTCCCAACCGGTGAACCTACATAAAGATGACAATTATTTGAAGGTTCAGGTATTGTAGATGCTGAAACTGAATTCTCGGTGTTGACTAGATTTGACAAGCATGCTAGAGATGAGAATTCTTCGTTTGGCGTAGTTTCTGATGTTTTCAATGATGGTAACGACGAAATACTCGCAAAGGGCAACCCGCTGATGGATTCAAATAGAAGTATCTGCAAAATAAAACATGAATAATTATTATAATTCATTCAGACCGGATTTCATAAAGATCTGCGAAACCAAAATGTAAGATAGAATTTCGGTAATTTAGTACATCTTTTTAAAGTAAAACGCATCAGGTATAAAGGACTTTTCTACAACTAAGCCAACTTAACTAAAAAAACCTTAGCCTACTTGGTAGTAACCTAGCCTACGAAGCTGGTGGTCCCGGGGTCGAATCTTCGTCAGGACATTTATTTATGTGATGAGCACGAGTAATTAATTGTTCCTAAGTCTTGGAAGTTTTCTATGTATTTCAGTATTTATCCATCTATTGAAATATATTAACGAGTCACACGTCTTTAACGTTGAATATTGCTCGATATGTTTCGGACTAATACCCTTAATCATGAGAACCAGCTGCGACGGCCGCGCGTCCAGCACTGCGTGCTCGCGCGCGGCTCGCTCGGCTGCTCTATTTTGGCGGCGGCGGTGGCGGGGGAGGCGAGAATCCACCCTCATTTTCGTCATGTCGAGCGATATTCAATATGTCAAAGACTCACGGGAGTTGTATATTCATCTATCTTTTTATAAATATGTACCTATATCGTCGCGTAGTAGCCACATTACAAGCTTTGCTTAGTTTGGGACTAGGTTGATATGTATGTAAGATGGTTCACGAAATTTATTTACTTTAATTAACGTGTCATAGAGAAAAAAACAAATCGTTAAGCGAGGTTTAGACTAGCAAGATCTTGAGTACAATTTTCAGTGTTTTTATTACATTGCAGTTTGTCCGTATTCGTCTTACCTCGCTAGCCCGCAGCCCCGCAATTTAATGAAATTTGCATACAAGTTCTTTTCTTGCTAATGTAAATCGGCCTTAAGGCACAAAGTAATACCATCTCGCTTATATTTGGAGGCGGTGGTCACCCGTATAGGAGACCACAGCCATAATCATTAAATCACACCAGGCGACGTAATCACAGCGTCCATCGAAAGATGGAACGCCGTGCTTAAGGCGTCGAACTCAGACACGACGCGTTCACTTAGGCATTCCCGCCGGCGGAAATGCCTTCTCTTCTATCTTTGTTTGCCACTGTTCTAATAAGGCCTACCGTTTTGGTGCTCACCAGCTGGCGCCACTGACCAGCGTTGAAAGTGCAGGAGCTCGAGTTCATGAGCTCGTTGATGTCTTTTTCAGCACGAGCCAGGAGTGCTACCGCGAACCACAAACGAAGTTTTCCCTCTCTGTCGCACTTGCAAGTTTTCACATAGGTGCGACAGAGAGGGAAAAGCACTAGCACTTCTGGATCGTAATGTGCGGAGATGGCCATTACGATACCGTTTTTGATGCTGTAATGGCCATCTCCATCCCAGGCCGGCCCGATATTGTAAAGCTGGTCCTTACTTACACTTTTTGAGCACGTGAACGAGGTTTTACTATAATATATGAGTGTAGGCACAAAGACAAAGTTTACGTCGAAATCGTATTTAATGCATTAGACATTAAAACCGTACCGTAAAGATATCGAAAATCCCATATTGTAGCGCAGTAACGATATGTTCGAAAAAAAGTAGGACATACGTTTAGGAACAATAAAATTGTATGAAAGCACTGAAATACGTTAACCCGTAACTCATATTTGCCAATCAATCTCAGGTATTGCAAAATATTCACCGAATTATTCTAATTAGAAATATACCCGCGAAACCCACCCACAAACTATGAAATTTGATATTTCGGAAGCCAGACAGCACACTAGCGCCTCTAGCGGCGAATTAATACACGGTAGCCCTCATTGAAAAGTTAGTGAAATAGGGGTAGGGGTATATACTAGAGTATATACATAGGTATATACTAGACCCCTATGTAAAGGAGTTACTTCCCCCTTTTATGAAATAGGTTGAATCTATTAATACATAGTACTGTTACCATCTCTGTGTGAAGGCGATTGAAAAGTTAGTGAAATAGAGGTCTAGTATATAGAACTAGACCCCTATTTCACTAACTTTTCAATCGCTTCAATTTGACAAGTAACGAAAAACCAACACACTTGTTAAAGTATCGTAAAGGATTTACTTCCACCTTTTATGAAATAGGTTGAATCTATGAATACATAGTACTGTTACCATCTCTGTATGAACGCGATTGAAAAGTTAGTGAAATAGTGGTCTAGTATATAGTACTAGACCCCTATTTCACTAACTTTTCAATCGCTTCAATTTGACACGTAACGAAAAAATAAC
Source organism: Epiblema foenella (assembly GCA_963556455.1). Classification (NCBI taxonomy): domain Eukaryota; kingdom Metazoa; phylum Arthropoda; class Insecta; order Lepidoptera; family Tortricidae; genus Epiblema; species Epiblema foenella. The sequence continues at coordinate 8,078,783 of OY747120.1, read as the reverse complement.
ACACTTGTTAAAGTATCGTAAAGGAGTTACTTCCACCTTTTATGAAATAGGTTGAATCTATAAATACATAGTACTGTTACCATATCTGTGTGAACGCGATTGAAAAGTTAGTGAAATAGGGGTCTAGTTATAGTACTACTATGTATTAATAGATTCAACCTATTTCATAAAAGGTGGAAGTAACTCCTTTACGATACTTTAATAAGTGTGTTGGTTTTTTGTTACTTGTCAAATACGTATCAGGTAAACTTCCCATTATTAAACAGTTAAATACCTAATAATTAACACAACTTTTTCACGTCTAAACCCGTCGTCTACCAGTCCCTAGGATCCCAGGGCGAAAGGCAAGAATGTTTATTTTATTCCCTTGGAGACGAGCTTATGACACGAGATTAACATTGTCAAATATTGGGTGTACGTTAGATAATGGTCACGTAAACATAATGATGTATTTTCTCACCTGATAAAATAAAAAAAATGTGTTTACGGGCACCCCCATCCTGTTCCATACACTTTCACACAAACGTTCGAACTATCAGAATCACTCATATTTGTAACATTTCTTATCTTTGAAATATATAGGTAATAATGTATATTACTGGGTAATCATTGCAAAAGTTATAATCAAAACGTAATAATTACTAAACATTTGCAATAACATTATGTGTATGTTTTGTAAACATGGTGATTTATTATAAATTTACCACCGACATTATTATGCCATTTAATGTTATATCTTAATATCAATTTAGTATAATTACAATTTTTTTTTATTAATAAATATGATTATAATCATCGCTTATACCTTAAGTCGCTGAAGGAAAATGCTTATGACACGTTTTTATCACAGAAATGATCTCTTAAGGGGTGGAATTTTGTATGGCAGAGCGATATATGTAAGCGCCTGAAATAAAAAATAAACTTCAAATTAAATTCAAACGCAATAAACGAGTTTTATTACGCAGACAAAGTAGCGGGCTAAAGCCATTCTCAAGAACAATTCAGCTCTAACGCGATTAGACAAGTTCTACGCAAACAAAGTGGCTGGTAAAAGCTGCCTAGTTAGTTATATTTAGGCCACTCCCTCTCAAGAATAATTCAACACTAACGCGATTAAACGAGTTCTACGCAGACTAAGTGGCGGGCAAAAGCTGCCTAGTTAGTTATATTCAGGCCACTCACTATCAAGAACAATTCAGCTCTAACGCGATTAAATGAGTTCTACGCAAACAAAGTGGCTGGTAAAAGCTGCCTAGTTAGTTATATTTAGGCCACTCACTCTCAAGAAAAATTCAACTCTAACGCGATTAGACGAGTTCTACGCAAACAAAGTGGCTGGTAAAAGCTGCCTAGTTAGTTACATTTAGGCCACTCCCTCTCAAGAATAATTCAACACTAACGCGATTAAACGAGTTCTACGCAGACAAAGTGGCGGGCAAAAGCTGCCTAGTTAGTTATATTCAGGCCACTCACTATCAAGAACAATTCAGCTCTAACGCGATTAAATGAGTTCTACGCAAACAAAGTGGCTGGTAAAAGCTGCCTAGTTAGTTATATTTAGGCCACTCACTCTCAAGCAAAATTCAACTCTAACGCAATTAGACATGTTCTACGCAGACAAATTGGCGGGCAAAAGCTGCTTAGTTAGTTATATTTAGGCCACTCACTCCAAGAACAATTCAGATCTAACGTGATTAGACGAGTTCTACGCAGACAAAGTGGCGGGCAAAAGCTAGTTACTTATATTTAGGCCACTTTTAAAACAATTCAGCGTTTTTACCGAATAGTAAATGATATCTACAGTCACATTACTCACTTATAACCATTGCAGCATAATACTATGCCTGCATAATATTATTATGACGTTGTTCACAAAAAAATGTGATGAAAGAGTACATTATGCAACGAGGTAAGAGTTTTATTTACTAACGTGAGTGCCTCAATTTTGTAAAATTATTACACACGATGTTTTCTATCACATTTTGACAACTCAACTGTTTTCTTTAAGTGGATCGGCCAAAATTGAAAAACAAATACTACGTTTTACGATCTTGTCGTCATCAAAGTCATGTTTGCATATTTTGTCACTATACAGTGGCACAATACTGTGTATAATATTTGCTATGTTGACCGTAAGACCGCGAGCGCTGCAGAGTGCAAACTCAACAAAATGTGCGACTGTTATTTCGTATTTTTTTTAATAGCAATTAGTGTCAATTCTCCTTAAAAATTATATTAAATGTTGTTGGGGTAACCGCTAAAACACTAATGACCACGTTGCAAAAAGTCGTAGAGCTGCCTTGAATGTTCAATTGATTATCGACTCGATCTCCGTAAGCAAAAGATTACAAGTGCACCTCTATTGGTGCGGTCCAGATGCCTTCTATTCGTAAACTGGAAAAAATCCTGAAAAAATAAAATAAATTATAAATGCGAAAACTACATTTTTAATAAGATACATGTATTGTAAACTACATATTAAATAAAATAGGGTGTTGTTCAAAAACTTCAATCCTACATGAATATTTGTTCACAATTTAACTTTGTAGCTAACATCATCAACACTTTCGAGAGCGAGAAGGTAGATCTAAATGAAATTTGCATAATAAAAATGACAGGATGTAGTCAACTAGAAGGTACCCTGTCACGAATTCACGATACAGGGCGCTCTGAGCGTTTAATGACATACTTTGAGCGCTGCTAAGCGCGACATTATCCCCAAACTATAGCTTCTTGAAATCTAGTGGTCACGAGTACGAACCAGGCTCGTGTTACTTGGATTTTCCAATACTTATGTACGAAATATCATTTCATATTTAACATATTTTATGAAAGCGACTGCCAGACCAAATGGTCTGCCAATCCAGCGGGTAAACTAGACCCTTTTTCCTGCACCGAAGAGCTACTGTCAAATATCAAATGATATCTCTTCGCCAAAATTGAATCATGACCCACCATAAGGTCATTTTGCTAAATCATTTAAATACTGAACTTTAAATTGAAATTCGCCTGAACATACATTTCTATGAATGATCTTGTTAATTTAAATAAATGAACTTTATTCTGCAAGTAGGCCGCAAAGACACTTTTACGAGTCAAAAACTACTAGCGTTTCTCATGAGACCACTGCCGAGAAGAAACGCCGAAAGAAACTCGACAGTCAGTCATTTTCTCCAAAATATGCTAATTACAATGATACTACTTAACCTACTTAAGTAAATGTAAGTGGTAAACAACAAAAGAGAATTGAAAGAAAAACGAGGAAAAAATGACAATAGGTATAAAACATGTCGAATCGTTTGATATGCTTTCCTGCAAGAAATGTGTCAACTAGATACAATGAAAATATTAGACTCTTTACGCTATTTAGGTATTTGGTTTGGGCCATGCATTTCTGTCTGTTAGATAGTCCTCAACCCTATAATAAGCCTTTGACATCAATGTTTATTAGATATCATTTTATTAGACACTGATATTTACTAACTACTGTCTTACACAGTTTGGATAACCATGGGTGAGTCTTGGCCTCGGCTGTATTCGTTGGTCACAAAAGAGAAATGCTATTACTATCGCTTTTCTTCACAGTAATACCATAAGCTTCTTCACTGAGCACTGTAATCCGAGTGCTTTGCTCTGCCAAATGCCAAATGCGGATAATAGAAATCTCATTGACCGACCACTTGATATCTGACAAGCAATTTATTTTTGAAATTGAAATATACTTATTCCTGAAGAAAATAGTTAGGTTTTTTATTATAAATGACAGCTTATTCGAGATTCAAAACAACTATTTCATTTGAAATATGTCTAATGCAGTGATAACAAAGATTAAAATTGCATAGATCTCCAACCCGTATTGACGCAATTTGTTAATATTTAACGGACGTGGACGTCTTTCGGCTTAAATGATGATGATGATGATGATGTTAATATTTAAAACGATCTAAGTACTACATAATGCGAGACATGAAAATCCTATTGTTTTGACGGTTCCAAGCCATTTGTAAGCCAAGTGGGTCATGAATCAGTTGGTTCGACTGTACAATACAACAATACAATACAAATACTCTTTATTGCACACCTCAATCAAAGGATACAGTACAGTACAAAAAACACAATGAGAAGAGGCAAACAACAGGCGGTCTTATAACCTTAGGGTAGCGGAAATCTAAACAGAACGATGCATAGCAGGTGGTGCAGAGCAGGTGCTGTACGTAAGTTTTTCGAAAAACCAATTGATACGAGGGTCCGAATCCGCGAACACCAGAGTCAAATTCGCGTGACTTACCAATACAGTGTCTTTTAATGGTTTTTCTTCCTGTCCTGCTAAGTTTAAAGGAACTTTCTTGGACACTTGTATCACTCTGAAGGTCCACTTATGATTTAACTAGAATAAGAATGAGGCAATTGCTTTCAAATCTCAATAACGTTATTTCCTGGCTCAGCTAATTAGTAAATAAGTGATATCCGTGTTACATCTTGGACCAAGCCAAGTTCGTAGAAAAGATAACTGTAGAAAAAAGTTTTAAACTGAACGCCTCATCCTGGGTGTATACTTTCATATCTGACTTAAACATACATAAGCAATACTTAGAAAGTCAGACATTGAACAATGTCTGCTAGGAGGGGTTTATTTTATTGAAATTGGTTTCACTGTAAAACAAATACAATTCTTTAATGTTATGTCAGAATACTAGATTGTGTCCCACGGGGCAAAATGGTGTATTTACCACGAGGGCGGTATATCAAACATCAAACATTTATTCTGTAAGTAGGCCTCACTCAAGGGCTCTTTTACAAGTCAAAAACATAGTTAGTACCTATAGTGAAAGTACACAGCAATAAGTGAACAATACATCAGGCGAATAACCTGGGCACGCGTTTGCAGAGAGATGCATAGAGTCTCAGGGTCTATATAATAACTTTTAATAGTATAAACTCAACCTATAACTAAGAGATGTAAAGAGTCTCTTGTGTCAAATTAAAATATGTTTACAAAAGGAAATAAAAGGAGATGTAAATATTGAATCCTGAGTGAACGAAAGATTCTACAGTAGTAGAAACTTGAGCGTCGCAACGTATTCTAAACTAGAATATTAAGCGTAGCGAGAGATTCAAGTGTATACGCCGTAATAATTTTGCTACCGCGTGACACATACTGTTTTTCACACCGCTGCTAAAACAAATAATTTAGCTACCGGGTGGCACATACTTATTGCATTTCACACGTTCTACGACGAAAATAGTCGTTCCTCAAATGTTGGAAGAAAAGTTCGAGGGCAACAATGACCCTTTTCTGAATATCAGGTGTGAAAAAGTTTTTTTCTAATCCTCTTTATTTGTGATATGTAGGGTCGCTAACTTATTTAATAACACCAATAAAGTCGGAGGGTCGCTGTCATTCTACCGCGATTCCATTAGTTTTAATTGATAGAAAGGGACATTACCAGGACATCGCTTTAGTTTGATATTCCTGTCAGTCTGATGATGTTAATTTTTTTCTTACAAAAAAAGTTTACATTCATTTACACTATAACTTCGCCAAACTGCATCACAGTTTGTTGGCGAAAGAAACACTCTTTATTTTTTTACTCAGCCATCTAAATATGTTAGTAACATTATTTTACCTACTTAATTTCACCTTACTTAAAAATACATACATATTTTATATTTTTTTATCATGCGGGTATTCTTAGTAATGAATCACAACATAACAGTTGAGGGTTGATCTACGCTAATTAATAATCTCGGCCTGCGCGAGCGCTGACACATAAACATAAAAGATACATATAGCTACAATAACTAACCTAAAGTTAAGTTAGTAATTAGTTCGTCTGACGAAGGCGATAAATATGGCTTTTATTATTATGTCAATCATAGCATGGACAACTCCGTATATCAAGTCGGTGACGCACCAATAGCTACGTCGAAGACAAGATTATTATTTATATTTTTAAACAAAATAGTTGTGCGTCAATAAGGCTTTATTTTCTCAATGACACAATCAATCGCCCTTATTAACATCGACAATGAGGAACCATTTGCTTGACACAATTTGACACAATTTGTATCTACAGTTACAAAATACCACATAGTCATATCTATCAATTAGTAATATGTACCAACAAGTTATCAAATAGGAAATCAAAATTACGCAATATTAATAAAGAATTTCTACATAAACACTTGTAACATGTCTACGTAAATTGCGTTACAGTTTCTAATGCTACCAGTAACATAAATAGATAAATAAGTACAACCTAAAATAGATCTCAATACAATGGCAGTTGTATCATTATGGCACTAAAATGTATTATATTCATTATAAAACACTAATATGCAGTAGAATGAGACTTAAGCGCCAACCATTCTAATTCTACTTTTCATATGCACGCTGTATATAATTAAATATTGCTTAAAATTGCACATATTTGTATGTAGGTTTCGACCTATATATATTAATAGCGTTGTACAAAATTGTCTTATTGATTCTACGGTGATATTTTCTTAATAAGAATGGTGTTTCGCATCGTTTTCTTTGCGTGTATTCAGGCGTTATATTTACAGGTAACTTACTAAGATCTTTTTTAATTATTTTTTTGTAATACAAGGACGGTGCGGTGACACGCTAGCTTACAACTGTCTGATGGCAAATAGACGTCGTAGTAGAACTAGTCGTGGGTTCGCACTAAAACTCAAAGCAATGTTAATCCAAAAGGCCTATTTTAAATTTATGTATTCTGACATATTGTTATTATTATAATACTCTGTCGACGTTGTTTTAATTTACATATATTATTATTGCTATTCGCTAAAATAAACTTTAATTTTATTCTATTATTAATACTGACATCGAAATTCCTCTACATTATTATTATTGTCTGATAAAAATATAGTTTAATTTCATTTTTATTCTATTACTTTCAATTGACATGTAATCTCTTGTATAATGACATTGTATGATTAATACCAATAAATGAATTTGAATATTATGAATATTATATTTATATAAACAATTAGAGGGGGGCATTTCCATACATGTAACCAATGGATGAAAAAAAATTTCAGCGCACATAGTCGTGTGGGGTATCCATGGATAGGCCTTTAAAAAGCACCCAAGCGATAAAAGAGGTCTATTCAGTTCGCCATGTCGCGCTGCATCTTCAATGTATTTCGCACTCACTTTCGCAACCGTTGCTGTCAAATTTTAATAGATGGAGCACGAACAATAAATTGCAATTAAACTGATCTCAACTAATTACAGTCACCAAAAATTGCAATCATCAGCATATTCAAGTTATTTATTTTGCGTGAATACACACCGAAAGTTATATCATTGCAATTATTCAACTACTTTTTTTACAGCATGCTTATGCGCAAGCCATCTTCCCTGCTTGCCAATCACAGGTCAGCGTAACCGAAACCTGCCAAACAGCCGTCAACCAACCCACCATCGTCGCGCAACCTGTATGTGCCACCCCTTATGAGCTGGAATACGTTGGCTCGTATGCTGTACCTCCGGTGGTCATTCAGGTAAATCAAAATAGCTGATTGGATGAGATGGCGATCCGGTACTGTGTAGCGCTACAACTTAACGCAACTCAGGCGGTGTCTGCGGTATAGTAGACGAGAGAGCGGGGCAGGGTCCCTGCTATTTTTTGATATTTCCCATCTTGCGCCTCGCGCTGCACACGCCTTCATGAGTTAAACAATGCCTAGCTGTGTAGTGTCACATTTTTTGTCCTTTAAACCTACAATTTTAAGGAATCCGTGTGATTTTATGTATATACAGTCTAGTTCTAAAATATCTGTGCGTTCTCAAAAGTTCAAAAATATACCCTTACTCATAAAATGGTGTTCAAATATTTTTGATCACTATCTGTGCCTATAATTTAGGACTCGACTGTACATACATAATATGATGATAATACATTTAGCATGTAATAAAATCCCAGAAGCTATTGTTGAGTTGTAAAAAACGTTTGATAAATTATTTAAAAAGTTAGCTGTCAGACTATACGAAAACCGAAGCGTACGAATACTGGTAACTTCTCCGGTGCTCTCATTTTTGGGAATTTTGGTGACCTAGAACACAATACCACTTACCTAGCAAGCTAATAGTTCTACTATGTGATTCATAAACAGAACAACCAACAAGAGCCTTATAACTGATATTCTCTCTTTTGTATTGTAACCTCAATAAGTTTTCACCTGGCAACCCTTTTTACAGAATGACTCTATAGCCAACGACCTGGCCAACGCTCTGCAGCTCCTGGTCGTCAGTAATCTACTTGGAAACACCCTTCCTTTCAATAAACTGGGTGCGTTTCCACAACCCGGTTTAATCGCTCAACCAAATTTACTCCCGGCCGTGCCGCTAACTGGCCCTGCCTTACAGGTTGCCTCGCTTGGTCAACCAACGTTCATCGGTGGTTGTGGCTGCGGCGGCCTTAACTACATTATTTAATTTCTATACTTTTTTAACAGTACAATACATTACAAATATTTTATTACACACCTCGATAAAAAATACAAAGCAGTTCAGAAACACATTTTTAACGGTTTGGTAATAAATTTATGATAATAATGGTTTATTTTTTTCCTCCACGTTTCCTGTATTTCCCGCCAATTAATGGACTACTGACAATCTCATCCCTAATAGAAGACAGGGGCCCAGAAATGGCATATTTATAGGTTGATGGCGATGATGATGCATCATTATCATCTTCCTAGCGTTATCCCAGTACAGTTGCATCCTAAGATGCCCGGAGTCTGCTACCTAATCACAAGATTTGGCGTAGGCACTTGTTTATACGGAAGCGACTGCCATATGAGCTTCCAACCCGACGGAAAACCATACCTTATTAAAATTAGAGTCGGGATCAATTCAACTGCGCCCATACTCACGTTTATTCTGCTACAGAGGCGTATTTTCTCTGATCGATGTCGATCAAATAATATAGTTGGTAATATCTAAATATATTGTGAACAATGTGCTCTGACTTGCGCAGTCGAAAATTCGACTGTAAAAAAAAGATTACAAATTGTAGAGTAAAACCTTTAAAATGAATTCCAAATATCGTCATAAACATTGTTTCATTGTGTGAGTTTCTATTTATTGTGCCTGTTCATACTAATATTATAAATGCGTAATGTAAATCTGTATACTTTGTGTGTCTGTTAACTCTTCAAACTTAAGCATCTGACTTTATATCCCGAGGAAGGACATAAGATAGTTTTCATCCCAGAAATCATCCCCTTAGATGTTACATGGGGACAAAAATTTGTATGAAGTTACGATATAAACCACCTCCTCGCGGACAAAGTCGCTAGCAATACCTAGTATGGTATAAACACGTGTTCATTAAACAAAGAACTTTATCAAAATCACGTTCATATAGGTATTCTATTATTAACAGACAGATTATACTGAACTGGAAACAAAATAGGCATATAAAATGAAAGGCGCTTAAGCTGTTTTTGATATGAATGTAATACAAAATACGACATATATTTCGTAAGTACCAATTACCTTAAATTATTATGTCCTGTGGACTTACAAGGAAGTTGCGCAAACATCTTTCCGATTGTGAGACCTATAAATATTGACACAATTTACGGATAGAGGTCATATTTAGTTGTGTTATTTTAAAAGAAAAATTAACGATGTATAAAATTTTAATTTTTGTCGGCCTTCAAACGTTGTGTTCACAGGTAAGTTTTTGATCAATTTACCTACAATAATTGTAGAACGGTATTTTCTACACGACTGTTTTTAATAATAGATATAAAGTTATACATATGTGTGTAAATATTCGTACCTGCATTAATAATAGTAACTTATGGTCAAACTGCATCCTTCTAGTGAGGCAGTTTCATGTGATAATGTGTACACACTGGACATAAGCACCAAATGCTTTGCAGGGTCTAGTTATGTACACAGCTTTATGTTTTTGATAGGAACTAACTCCTCTGTCGGCCATCTTAAATTTCATATTCATACTCATATTCATTTATTCGTTGCAACCATGGTATTTACAGGATGTTCTTAAGCTAGCCAGTACAGACTTGGACCCTACTAGGGTGTAGCAACATACTTATAAACTAGAACTAACCTAAACATTATATATATGTAATAATATTTAGGTTAGTGTTGTGTGTTTATAAAATCAACATATCACATGTAATCAGGCATTATTTTTATTCTATAAATAATATAAGTACTTAAGATAAGTCACATAATGTACATGTAATTCTTAGAGAGAACATTAGTTGTTCATGAACTCCTGTAGCGAATATGGACATTCAATCTAATAGGGGTAGAAAGTTTGTATAGGTACAAATTTATTTTAAAGATAGAAACATAAAGTTCGTTCGTTTCCCGGCGAAAAAAATAAACAAAAAGCATTATTTTGTTATGATCCCTGGGATCCCAGGGACCGGTAGACGACCCGTAGACTAAGAATTTAAATGGAAAAAAACTGTTTTCAGCGTTTATCACAATTTTCCCTTTAAAGAGGTGAAAAGGGGTTGAATGTTTGTACAGGCAGCATTTTTTTTAACTAGAAACTTGAAACTTTGTGTATATCTATCATTAAATTACAAGAAAACAAATTTCAGGGTCTTTTAAAATTCGGTCTCTGAAGGGGTGAATGGATGATGAAAGTTTATTTTTTGAAGCGTGGCCATATTAACGACCATCCAGCAATCTGGCCCACTCTTCTTTTCGTCTTTATGTATAATTGTATATATTTAAACACCTTTAAAACAGCATAACCAGGTTGCATATACAACCTTCAGCCACCTTTAGTAGGTACGGCTGGCGAAAGGCAAAAATGTAGCAGCAATCTTTTTTCCTGCTACCCAAAAGTTGTCGGCAAAAGATCGCTTTAAAGCGATAAGACCGCCTGTTGTTACCATTTAATGTTTTAAATTCTTTTTGTGAGAATTCCCTCCTGTAATGGTGCAATAAAGAATAATAATAATTATTATTCTTATTTTGCATAACTTTCAAGCCGGCTGTACTTAATAATAATAATTATTATTATTATTATTTTATTTCGGACAGAATCCATATGAGTTAGTTACAGACTTATACACTAGTGTTAGTTAATTACCTTACTACACGAACACTATTACAGAATCTATAAAATATTTTATACATGTATGGAGCTTAGTCCATCTATGCATAAGGGGGGAATCCCATCTATCAGCTAACGCTAACAGGATACGCTAATAGGTAACATGTATTGTTTCTTCCAGAATGCCTTCTCCCAAGCGATCGACCATCAGCCCACCTTAAGCGAAATTGTCGAAACAATTGACTCGGTGATCATACAGCCCGATAATATTGTGGAACTTACAGTCAACCAGCCCCCACAACCAATCTGTCCTCAATGCGGTCGCCCTGCCCACCTCTGTGAATGTGGTCGCCTAGCTAATGTAGCTGACCAACCAAAAGATAACCCTCAAGCGATTTGCCCACATTGTGGTCTGTCAGCTGAGCTGTGTACCTGCGGTTCTCTTTCTGAGGTTGCCGAAATGTTTCCTGTGAACCAGCCTACAAATCAAACTGTTTGCCCCACATGTGGTCTCCCAGCTGGACAGTGTAAATGCGGATTCTTTCCTCAGGTTGCCTTAAGTGAAGCCAGTGAGAACCAGGCTGACACTGGGTTTTGCCCCAAATGTGGGCAACCCGTACACATGTGTAAATGTGGTTGCTCGGAGGTTGCCGTAACAGAAACAGTTCCTGATCAGACTGATCTACCGCAGTCAATCTGCCCCTTCTGCGGCCTTCCTATTGAACATTGTACCTGCCAAGCATAAAACCAACTTGTAAACTAAAAAAAAATTAAGGAACAATGAATATAAAAAACAAGAATATACCAAACTAAGGATAAAAACCTACTTACAAATAAAAAATGAGCTCTAATTCAGAGCCCAGCGGTAGGGTGCCCAGAAGGCTGGCGGCATTGCCACGCTGCACAGCAAGACCGATGCGCTGAGCGAGGTACGCGCCAGCCTTTTGGTCACCCGTCGCGTCAACAAGGCGTTTCGCCAGCTCCTTATATGTGCTGTGAGCACCAGGTCCCCACGGCCCTAGTGTTTCCACCCCAAACTTGGATCTTTAAAAAAAATACATATATTAGTAATATATACTTTACCGTGCACCACAACGTGAAAATAAAATAACAAAAACTTATAGTAACATTAGTGCAACAACAGGCTAATACTTAAATACCATATTTAGTACACATATCGCATATTCGTTTTGTTTTTATGATTTTCCGTAATTTGTCATTTTCTGTTCATCGGATAAAATTTGAACTTGGTTCTTTCACTTTGCAGCCAAGTACCTATCAAAATCAAAATCAATCATTTATTCTGCAAATAGGCCACAAGGGCACTTTTACATGTCAAAATATTAATTTACAATTTAAGTAAGTCTGACAGTATAAGTAATACATTTTTCATGTCAAAATATTAATTTACAGTTCAAGAAGGAATAATAATTTCAAGTTTACAATTATAACAAAATTAATGTCATACAGTGAAGATAAACTTGCAAAGTTGTCTATTACAAATATTACAACATCAGTAAAGTTAGAGATGTATAAGGTCTCAAGATTAAACAAGGAGTATAATGGAATTAATATAATATCCCAGAGATTTACATGGTCTCTGAGCGTCAAAATTTAAAATTAATTTAATATTGTTAGAGATGTATATGGTCTCTAAGTCACTGATAATAAAAACGAATCCACAACAGGATGATGTCTCTCGTCAATCCCCTATAAAAAGACACTAGTATTAACGTAGTCACTATATCCGGATAATAAGAGTTTGAACACAGAATCTTAACATTATAATAACAAATATGGGTAATGAAATTAAAATGCTGAGGGGCTACTCTGAGCTTCAAAATCTGAACTTCGTATCGTGCCGTCCCTCTCACTCATATAGTGAATAACAGGAGAATGAAAGGGACGGCACGATGCGAAGTTCAGGTTTCGAAGTTCGGAGTACAGGCTCAGGCGTACAATTGAATATAATTTTAAGAAACCTTGTCATTGTGTCATTTCGAGTTGTGAGTTCCAGTTTACCCCAGTTAAAGGCCTAATTAACAAAAAAACGGCCAAGTGCGAGTCGGACTCACGCACGAAGGGTTCCGTACCATTATCAATGAAAACGGCAAATAAATCACCTTTGTTGTATGAATATTTAATTTATCCTCTTTTTTTAGTATTTGATGTTATAGCGGCAACAAAAATACATAATCTGTGAAAATTTCAACTGTCTAACTATCACGGTTCATGAGATACGGCCTGGTGACAGACGGACAGGTGGACGAACAGCGGAGTCTTAGTAATATAGTCCCGCTTTACCCTTTGAGTACGGAACCCTAAAAACGGTCAAATGCGTGTCGGGAAACCCGCACTGTAGGGTTTCGTAGTTGACGTCCCTCACACTGCAAATGAAGTTCATACGCACAAATATTGAGAAATTACCTGTTACTTTAAATAACATAGACTTCTAATAGTTTATTGTAATTTATAGATAGGTAAAGGGGTCATTTTACTTTTCTGTTACAAACAAAATCTGTGATTGAATTAGTGTACAAAAATAGAAAGATAGAAATACTCAGTAGTACCTACAAAGAAATATACAATAGTAATAGGATTTCGAAATAGTACCTGAACCTAATAAAAGGATACAAAAATATGAAGTGAGGGCCAAGTATTCCAAAATATGCATTTAAAAAAAGTGTCTGAAAATTATGTAAATGTAAAAAGTAGAATGGCCCAAAGAACTGTTTTCCGCATTTGTCTAAAATTTATAGGACTGCTAATTTCAGAGATAAGGGGCTAACCCCCTTATTCATAAAAATTAACAAACCTCTGCTAACTAAAATGTCTGTTGTCACTGTCTCACAAGTACATGTGTCAAAGTGACAGAGCGGTTTAGCGGCTAGTTAACTAATATAGATTTGATAGACGTTTATGAATAAGGGGGTAAGTGTTTAATTTTCGCCTATTATCTTAAATAACTTCGTACATAAACTCACGCATGTAGGTACATCAAAATATAATAAACGGGACACTCACGTCTTTAAGGTCGAGTATTGACATGTTACAAAAACTGGTGTTGGTGTTTTGTCTGTGTATGTGCAGTGTTAGACGCGCGGCCGTCGCTGCTGGTGCTCATGATAAAGGTCCACATATTGGGCCAAAACATGTCAAGCTATACTCAACCTTAAAGACGTAGTGACCTGTTTATTATATTTCAATATGTCTGAAACTCACTCAGAGCACATGAAATTTAATGACTTCATAACTATATTAAAATTAAAAATAAATCTGATTCACACAATGAGTCTTTTAGATAAATTATTTGTGTATTCTGTTGTTTAATAATACCTAATAGTACTAGTAGTATATCTAGCCTGGACAGATTAAAGGCCTAGTTTTGCATGTATTTTTTTCTTTAAATATAACAGAACTTTTCAGTTCTAGTCGTATAGTTAAATATGTTACTCTCTATCACAGTCTAAAGATTTCTAGATTTTAGTCTGATTTCTCGATGATGATGATGATGATTATGATTATGATGATGATGATGATGATGATGATGATGATGATGTCCTCCCAGACGTGTCCGTCGACGGCGACATCCTATCAAATTTGCATTTACGGTCCGGAGACTTTACGTGCATGTGAATGAACATGACTCGCAAAACAGAATTTGGTTTTGAATGTACGGTCACAAGAAACAGTGAAATTGTCCGTTACTATAGTAGGTTTAGTGGTAGGAGGGTTTAGGCTGAAATTACGGAGCTGGCGTTTGGCATCTAGATCTTAGAGACAGACACGTTCAGTCTTTAGCAACCGACAGCAGTCCGCCAGTCCGATTTTCAAGTAGCAAGATCTTCCTATTTCTCTATGAATTGATTATAAATTGTTATTTGCATTTTTTTTGTTTTTCTTTTATTATACCTATGTTATCGGGTCACATTGGAGAAATAAAAATAGTTTCATATTAAAAACCTTTTTTTAATTTTAATAATATAAAACAATATCATGTTTTAACAAAACAACGTCTTTGTCATGAAAACAGAACAGAAGTAAAGTTTATTCTAGTATAAGAATTCAAAAATGACAAGACAGTCAGTAGCTAATATAGCCATAGACAATATAGCAATCGGTACACAGATGTATATTAGATATCAAGATTACAATATACACTAAAGAGTATAATTTACGTTATTGTTTTACTAAAACAATACTGTGCTAAAACTAAACTAAGCCTAGCAGATGTACGACAGTCCGCTGGTATATGGGCTGACAGCCGGCACGACCACATCGGGCGAGTTAGGCAGCGTGTTGGACAGCAAGTTGGACACGAGCAGAAGCTGGAGAGTGTTGGCCAGGTTGGTGGCCACGGTGTTATCCTATGGACGAAAATATAAACTGAGCCAATGGACTATACTGAGCCATTATACTATCGTCCTAAATCTACGATGCAAAAAAAAGGGATTTGATCATGGCAATTCTGATACTTAACTTGAATTTTATTTGTCCTTAATTTAAACGAAGCTAAACGTATACAAATCAGTCACTCCTAAATTTGACTTATTTTCCATTTACAATATTTCGTTTATATAGGACGAGGGTTTTCAGAAGATTATAGAGTTCTTTAAAAGTTTTAAGACACTCTGTGTGCTATTCTTAGTTTATAGTGTATTTTAATTTTCATACAGTAAAGTAATAATAACATTTCTATATGCTAGTTTGAGCTATACTAGGCAAACTCAACAAATGAATAGATTAAGCCGTCATTTCCAGGTGCCGGAGATGTCCGGGCACATAATAAGAGAATGCTTATTGTTTATTTTCTTCCTCGGGAGAGGATAGGTTAAGGCAATAAACTAAACTGCATCGAAAACTAGTAGTAGTAATATTATAGTATAAAGTTGATTCATTAAATAGAATATTATACTAAGCATATGCTTAGTATACTCGTAATCTAAACTAAACTAGATTTAGTATCACTTTCAAAAATAACACATCCAGCTGTAGTTTATCATCAGTGCTAAGTTTTAAATAATTTTTATACATATGTTAGTTATAAGGCATTTATCTATCTATGAGCATTTGTTCCCATAAAATAAGATTTAATATAATTATATACCTGAATGATATTCGTAGAGGGTACAGCATACTGTCCGTTGACAAAAGCTGGGCCCACAATGTTAGGAGCTAGCCCAGGGATGACGTTGCCAGCCAGGATACCAGGCTGAGCCAGGAGACCAGACTGAGCCAGGAAGCCAGGCTGGTTGAGAATGACCTGGTTAGGAGTGACGTCAACGCCTCCGCACCCACAGCCAATATTCCTGATGACTTGAGCAGTTATGACCTGGAAAGGCATGTCATGTCATGTTAAAGAGTTGTTTTACTGAAAGCCGATCTGCTGTCTCTCTTCAGCTGAACTCAGCTCTGTCGTTCATGATTTACCCAAGATTCACATAAATGGCGAATAAAATAGTTGCAGGGCACCTCAACTAAGCCATAATTATATAACATAATAATTTGTGATCAATACTCACATCAGATACGGCAAACACGACACAAGCGAAAATAACAATTTTAGAAGCCATTTTGTTTATTGTGTTGGTTTGTATTCGTTCCAAACGAAGAGCTATTAATGATACAAAAACAATGAAAATGACGCATATATAGTAAAATATTGAGTAAATTATAGATTACTAATATTTCTTAAATTACTGATAAGTTACAAAAAACTACTTAGTTACTATTATGACATAGATAAGTAGATACGTTAAAAAAATTGACAATAATAATAGCGGTTGCGTCAATGAGAAACGTAACAATCCATATGTATAATTCTCGAGAAAAAAGTGTTTAAGTATGTCGATATCTATAAGGTCTGTTTCTAATTACGTCACTAAGGGAATCGCGTCTAGAATTCGTGTATGTCATTAGATTACAGAAGGAGAGAGAAATATATACAAAATTATCATATTTGTGGGTTAGATATACTTGGTCGCTATTCCATTGGTAATAATTGACAGAAGGGAACATCCCTGTGATATCGCTTTAGTTTCAAGACGGTGTCGTCGTCGGCCGGCTTTCGGTTTATAAAACATGTTTCCTTAATCTTGATATCATTTTCATTATGAATACGTACAATAAATATTAGAAAGTAGTCAAAGTAATCTCTCAACTATCATTTAGGAGTTCTCTTTAATATCTAAGTTATTTTTTAAAATATTCACCCATAACCTTAAATATCATCATCATCATCATCATATCAGCCGAAAGACGTCCACTACTGGACATAGGCCTCCCCCAAAGAGTGCCATAATTACCGGTCCTACGCCACCCGCATCCAGCGGACTCCCGCGACCTTTACCAGGTCATCAGTCCACCTTGTGAGAGGCTACCCACGCTGCGCCTTCCGGTCCGTAACCAAAAATATGTGTCTTAATATATTCCTATCCTATATACGCAAAGTAGATTAGTATAGCGAATTTGAAACAATTTTACATAGTTGGTACTCAATTACCTACTTTTCTCCTTTACAGAGGACAAGAAAAATTGCCAAGCGTGATGTTTGTATTGTTTCGTTTAGTTTAAGTACTGCTAACGTAAATAAACATCTGATATGGAAATAATGGTTGTTTGTTTTTCAAACAAATGGCTTGTAAATTGCCCTGAATACAGAATTGTTGAGACAGAAGTTATTATAACCAGGGATGTAACAGAGCTCCGGTTCCGGTTCCGATAAGTCAGAACTTCCGATTGGTTTTAAACATCCCCTTCGGTTCCGGTTCTGTTATTTTTAATACGGATGTTATATCGGATGTCACAGCAGCGCAGCGGGGGGAAATGAGCGGCGTACATCAAAAACAAACAGGTTTATACCTGTTGTAATGTAGAGCTCTGACCGTGTACTTCGGTAATTCAATAATGAATATCATTGTGATTGTTTTATTTTTAATTTAACATCTAAAAGGTGATGCTAATTATGACTAGTAAATGATTGTAAAATATCTACTAATTAGGTAAGATTTTTTTTTGTAGAACACCTAGAAGGTCTAAGTTTGTTAAAGGTACTGCAATATTTTTTTGAATTTTTATTTAGAATAGACTTAGACCTGCTCTGCCCTTAACATCTTATCCATCTATCACTCGGGCTCCGCATCCGGTTCCGCATCCGTTTTCATTTCCGGTTCTGGTTCCGATATATCGAATTTAAAACATCTGGTTCCGCTTCCGGTTCCGATAAAACCACATCTGTTACATCCCTTATTATAACATAACATTCATTCATATTCATTCGTTTATTATCCATTCATTTCTTATAGCTATATGTGGATTGTTGGTGCAGTAAAGAATATTTATTTTAATTTTACTGTCTTATGGGAATAGACCCCAAACTATAATTCCCGTCGCCATTTAAGAATACCGGCCAAGTGCGTGTCGGATCACGCACAATGAAGGGTTCCGTACCGACACCTACTTCCACATTCAAAACCACTATCCAATACATTGAATCAAACACGGTCGTATCTTCGTAGGAAACTCACGGCACATCGACCTTTTGTTGGGACATGACAGTTTTTCAGAGATTACTCAAAAACCGTTACACCGTTCAAACCAAAAATCGTTGAAATTATTTATTAATGTTCACCACCATAATTTTTGCAAAATTTTAAACCTCAAACCATAGTTTGGTAATTAGAGGGAGGGGGGACACTTTTTACAATTTATTTTAATATTTTGGGCTATTAATTTGACATCTAAATAAGATTTTGCATTTAGAAATAGAAGTGGTTGTCATGGTAAAAACCGGCCAAGTGCGTGTCGGACCACGAAAAATGAAGGGTTCCTTGCTTACTAGTCCATATTTTAAACCACTATCACTCATATAATAATTATGAAATTTTCTGGTATTCTGAAGCCATCATCTCCCAGGGCCGGAGATCTTCAAGCACATCTTATCGACGGGTGGCAACGGGTTAGATTTCCCTTTATATACATTGTGACAAAATATTACAAGAACGTTCTATAAATATAAATATTTGTGTATAATCTTACACAAATCAACCTAGTCTTAAACTAAGCAAAGCATGTACTATGGGTACCAAGTGACGATATACATACTTATATAGATAAATAGATACTTAAACATAGAAAAACGTCCAAGACTCAGGAACAAATTCGTGTTCATCACACAAATAATTGCCATGACCGGAATTCGAACCTGGGACCTCCAGCTTCGAAGACAGGGTCACTACCAACTAGGTCAAATCAGTCGTCAAAATTGACTTGAAGTTTTGTTGTGTTGGCAACTTGATCGCTAGAGACATATAACTTTTACCTACAGCGCATCCTCGGGAGCTCTGGTGACCTTACTCACGGCCAGGAACACAACACCAGATACATAAAGAACTAGTAGTGATGTTATCATTTATCATTGCTGCGGTCTGCTGTTATCTGTATGGTGGAGGTACATCCCCAGTTAATTTGCTCCAAATATCAGCGAGATAATGTAGTAGTATCTCAAGACGAAAGTCTTTGATCAGTGTGTGTTGCCAGTGATGACATATGGTACGGAAACGTGATCGCTCACCATGGACCTTATAAGAAGGCTCAAAGTCACTCAGAGGGCAATAGAGAGGGCTATGCTGGGAGTTTCTCTGCGTGATCGCATCAGAAATGAGGCCATCCGTAGCAGAACCAAAGTAACCGATATAGCCTTTCGAATCGAAAACTTAAGTGGCAGTGGGCGGGGCACATTGCACGTAGAACCGATGGCCGTTGGGGCCGGAAGGTTCTCGAGTGGCGACCACGGACCGGAAAGCGCAGCGTGGGTTGGCTTTCCACAAGGTGGACTGATGACCGGGTAAAGGTCGCGGGAGTCCGTTGGATACGGGTGGCGCAGGACCGGTCATTATGGCACTCTTTGGGGAAGGCCTATGTCCAGCAGTGGACGTCTTTCGGCTAATATGATGATGATGATGAATGTAGTAGTGGACTAAAACTCTTTGTTGCACAAATAACAGAGGGAAAACTTATCCTTCTATCTGAAATAAAGTATTTTGAATATCCCTTAAAAGGATCTCTTCCAGTTGTGGCGCATCACTACGAGCTGCCCACATCCCTACGATCGGCGCGTCAATGTCATTCCGTTACATTCGACTTTTCCTACGCGACCGAAAACTTGTATTATAATTTATTGTAAAATACTTAATCCTTTGTACATATTCATAAAACGTTTCATTATAAATAACCATCCTACTCTCGCGTATCATTTCTATATATAATCATAAAGGCACCAACTGCGGTGCTAAACAGTTAACCTTTGAGTATATGAGAGTAAAAGTGAGTAAATGTAGACAAATGCAACATGTATATAAGAGTACAGGAAAATGATAAGCCTACGTACAAAAATATTACAGGAAAATAACTGTTAAACGTGAAAGGAGAGCAGACATCGTAACTACCGATGAGGCGTGACGAAGTTCCGATATGCCCTATCTCTTTTAAATTTCAAATTTTGTTGGCTCTCTCGTTGACAAACCTCGGACAGATAAGCCTTTATCACTTTGCTGAATTTAGTCGTGTTCTATCACGATCATGATGTTTCTTTCAACGAAGAGCCACTGTAAAATCTTCTTCTTCTTCTTTGTCCTAGCATTTTCCCATTTACTTGTGGTCTCCTCTCCTAATACGTCTCCAGGTGACTCTGTCCTGGGTCATCTGGGGTGTCAGACTAGCATCCTTAAGGAAGAGCCACTGTTAAATATAAAATAAAATTTGGTACGTAAGTTTGTTGAAAAGCCCAGTAGCATAGGTTACGAAAGCTGGCGCGGGAAATGGTATGAAACTCTCGACTCTTTTCGACGCCAACGAGGCGTATTGCGCACCATTGATTCTACGCCAACAACGGATACACCCGTCACGTAGAGCAGTGCGATATCAACCACATGAATTTCTATAGGGTTCAATTTCGCGCAAATTGCTAAAAAGGTAAATAGTTTTCTTTTTTTTTCAATTTTTCCTTCATTCTAAATTAAGGTAACTAGTTCTGGCCACGGCTCCATTTTTCATAAAAAAAAATTACATAATCAGACCGAGTTACTATTAGCATAATTATGGTCTCGCATGAAATAGGTTCCAATCGATACATTACGTAAAAAGATTAAGTATTAAGAATTTTTTAGAACAATAGAGAACAATAGATATTATGAGTAATTTTGATGACATTGGTTTTATGTCTTTTATTTTTATTTCGATTTTGACTATTTCTTTATAAGAATTATTATTAATTAGTATATAAAACAAAGTCGCTTTCTCTGTCCCTATATCCCTATGTATGCTTAAATCTTTAAAACTACGCAACGGATTTTGATGCGGTTTTTTTAATAGATATAGAGTGATTGGAGAGGAAGGTTTATATGTATGTATAATAACATCCATTAAATAGTGCACCCGTGCGAAGCCGGGGCGGGTCGCTAGTAATTTAATAATTGTATAAATGTTGACAATTGTAATTACTGAATTAACATGAATAAATTTATGAATTTAATGGAATCCTAAATATTTGTATGCATGTATGTAGGCGGCATACACTGGACAGTGGAATGTATTATTACCACCTCGATTATTTTACTATATTCTGGCAAATAATAGATTGTATGACAAGGATCTAAAATGAGCCATATTACCACGAGATAGTTATTTTCCCGAACAAAGTGAGGGAAAATAGTTCGAGGGGTAATATGGCTTTTAGACCAGAGTTATACACTCTACTTTTCACTTCGATTGCGAGAAAATAAATAAACAAAGGTTAGCCATCCAAAATTAACAATTAATTCCACGAACTTATATGTAATTTGGCAGCATGTTTTTTTTTCTAAATTGCTTTTATTTCATGCTTTGACACACAAAATAGACACCGCGGTTCGCGCGCAACATTCACGAGCAAAAAACTACAAACTTAATCTTTAGGCTCTTTAGAGAAATGAATTCTGTTTTCTGATTGGTCGATTTTAGTAAAGCAGTATTCTGGTTTGTTAATACCCAATACCAAATATTTTTTAAAGAGTTAAATTAGTGTTTTGTGATTGGTGGATTTAATAGGTGAAGTATTATGATTGGTCTAAATTGAATGTTTTGTAAATCATAAATATGTATTCATATTTTCCCTAGGGGTTAAATGTACTACTTTAGCCCCGCTTGACAAGTCTAATATGACACACTTTTCGAGCATAAGAAGTGAAAATAATATTGATTGATTAATTGATTTGATTTGAGGAGGAAATGATACCGAACACAGTTCTTTCAATAATTTATTAACATTTAATAAATAATTATACAACTCAAAACATATTAAACAAATCTTTGTTAGCGTTATCGTGAGCTAGTATAGCGTTATACGGTGACTGAAAATCAGCCTTCAAATTTTGCGGTCCGTACTGAGCGAATACATCCTTCCCTTGAGGTCCAGGTCCCAAAGCTTCATAAGGAGACATGAGGCTAAAGTTATTTTTTGGTTTTTGGTTCGCAAAAGGCATGGGCGCAGCACCAGTCATAGAAGACATAGATGGTTCCATGAAGCCAGATGAACTTAGAAATTTGGAGTTAGGTGGTGTTAAAGGTTGAGGCTCAGGCTGTTTTGGTGGTTCAGGTAAGTAGGTAACGATTGGTTGGCTAGGGTAGGGGGCGGGATTAGATGGTGGTGGGGTCTGTCGGTATGGTTGGGGAGCTGTTTCTGTGGCATGAGGGATAGGTTTGTGGTCTTCCGATTCCGGGTGGAGCAAGTTGGTCAGTATTAGCAACTGTAAAGCTAGAGCCAAGTTATTCATGACTGTGCGGTCGAAGTTTTTTTGGGGCATTGGTAGGTTCATGTTGGATGTGGGAAGTGGGAAAAGTGGATTTAATTGTTGTGCTGATAAAGGTGGACTTGGAATGTTCGAGAATGGTAGATTTGGTATGTTTGAGAGATTAGGCACAATATTTGATAGATTTGGTACAGCGTTTGATAGATTAGGCACAACATTTGACAGATTTGGTACGACGGGTAGGTTATGGTGGTTTGGGAGGTAGTTGAGGAGGGAGGATATGGCGGGGTGGGGGTACGGCATGGGGACACTGGGGAGAGAAGGTCCGCTAGGCCGGACCGGTGGCATGTTACCCATTAGGTATTTCGCTGCTGGCATTTGTGCGGTTACTATCTGAAAACAAAATGTATGTAAAGATTAGTTTAACCGGGATTTGTGTCAAGCAAAAATGTACCTTTTATATATAGGTACCTAAATAGATAATATAAATATTGAGTGTTGTGTGTTATTCTTTTCCATCTCTCTTTTCTTATATATCCCTGCAATTATGTTAGCAAAATACAGAATCGACAACAATGCATTAATAAAGTGCCATCGACAAGTACGCATTATGATTTTTTGGTTAATATATGTGTAATGGGGTTGGCAACTGTCAAATTGATTTTGACAGTTGTCCATAGAAAAAAGGTCCTCGCTATGGGAGCGCCATCTACTGGGAGGAACGCATCTGTCAAAATAAGCCTTGTAAATGAGGGCTATCACGTATCAATTCCCCGCTAGAGGCGCTAGTGTAGCTTGAGGTCTCCGATATGTCAAATATCACTCTTTGTGGTTGCGCTACGCGAGTTAATAACTAATTGGAACAATATGGTGAGTATTTTGCAATACCTGAGCTTGATTATGGCAAATATGAAATACGGGTCAATGACTGTCAGTGCTTTGAAACAGTTTTATCTTTCGGAAACTTATTTCCTCCTTATGGGACTGCGCTACAATACGGGATGTTCGATATTTTTACGGAACGGTTTTAAGGTATTAAATATGATTTAAACGTAAACTTCGGTCTCATGCCCATAATAACCAATTACAATTTTTGCCAGCTGGACCTTACTCGACAGTGGCGCCAACTGGTGAGCACAAAAACGATAGCCCCCATTGGGACCTAGCTATGAGAGTGCCATCTACAATTAACTTTCACCGACCAACCCCATTTGCAAATAGTGTATTAATTTGTATTTACCTTGATAAGAAACCATTGCAGAAAACAATGACTAACAAAATTTGTCATTATAGCTCAATCTTTAATTATAAAATGACATTTGTTTATCATGACATCGTTTCATATAGATTTTCTTATCGATTTTACACAAAATTTATATTTAGATTTATCAATCAAATTGCTTTGTTATGTCATAGAACATACTTAATAGCCTTTTTTACGCAATTTTTATCAATAATGTTAAAATTACCGTATACTTATGTACAATATCGCCTAGAAAACTGATTAATATTGCAAAATGATTAGTTTGACATTTTATTAAAATAAATACATTGTATTATTGACTATCACAATAGAAATTGGTATAGATTAAGCTAGCTTTAATTTGTATTATAATTGTATATCATGGAATAAAAAATCTAAATTTAAATTTGTGCAGTGTGACACAATTTATAAATCGGTTAATTATAATTATAACAAGTAAACCATGTATTACACATAATTTGGGCAATAGAATCGTAAATTTGATGCAAGTTGTGAAAGAATGTGATTTATTAATTTTTATAACTTGAGATGTGTGTACTCGTAATACATTCGAATTTATTTTTTATACCTACAGGTGGGCTAGCACAACTTGCTGCCAAGTCGTATCTCGCGCGACTCAGCGATTCCTGTCTCACTCGAACTGTGCAAATTGGAAAGAGGAGGGTAGATTTATCTCTACTCGCGTCGCGTCGCAGCGGCAGTTATGCTAGCCCCGCAGGTATCAAACAACATGGCTTATTGAACTAAACGGGATATTTGTAAATAAGGAACAATACATTGAATAGAATCGAATCTAATACCATTTATTGTGTATTACAGGTAATCAATACAGATGAAGGTTACATAGTTCTCTGAATTAATTTTATATTAAGCAGTACCGCTTAAGGCCTTAACGCCTTAAGGCGTTTGTATAAAATGAAGGAATGATTGAGGAATTTCGGACCGGGTGGCAGTTGCACCTATAGCTCAGTTGGCTAGAGCGACTGGCCGCGAGTGCCGGGAGGTCGCAAATTCAAATCCTGCTCGGTGCCTAAATTTTTCAATTTTTTCTTTATTTCTAAATTTGTACATAGTTCTCTGTAATATGTCTTACAACGTACAATAATTAAGTTTATAGAAGATTATGAAACAGCCACTTTAGTATCTACCTATGTCAAATTCATACGACGTAATAATAATGTATAAAGTCAAATAATATATTAAATCGTGTCATCTCTATGCCAAATTAATACATTCTATCAGAATAATAATGTTACCACTTTTAACAAACATATACTAACTATATAAATATGTAAGTTTGTCGAACAAAACTTTATTTAATTTATAATATTATTTTACTTTTAATAATTTACATACCTTAAATATTATAATTTTTTTTTTAGTATGTTCGGTAATTTATTTAACAATTTAGGAGCCATTGTCTATATTGTTTTTTGTAGAAGCTAGTTTTTGATCCTTCTAGATGAAGTACTTTCAGCACATTTGTTACACGGCAGGTATTAATTTTTATAGCAAACATCATCACTACATAGTATAAAACAAAGTCGCTTTCTCTGTCCCTATATCCCTATGTATGCTTAAATCTTTAAAAGTACGCAACGGATTTTGATGTGGTTTTTTTTAATAGATAGATTGATTGAAGAGGAAGGTTTATATGTATAATAACATCCATTAAATAGTGCACCCGTGCGAAGCCGGGGCGGGTCGCTATTATCAATATAAACTAAACTACACGTGTGTGATAACTAGATAGCATTCAACAGTCAAAACATGTAGTTTAAATATATGTAATAATATTTATAATAAATAATATCAATGTATAATAATAATACTCCTAGCATTTCCCCGGTTTCCCCTAAAGAATGCCGGAATCTACTTTCGCACCGTTTAACCCCAAGACTTAGGTCATGCTCAATCAAATTTGAATAAAACAGTTTTTTTAATGCCTCTCACTGTTTTTTATAAAACCGACCACAAGGCACAAGTTTTGCGAAAGCAAATGCCATCTGATGGTATCAATGCAAGGCATTGCATTATTTTCCAACTATCTAAACATCGCATATAATCAACAAAAATGATACCACGTAACCTAATATCAAAAATATTTTATCATAATTTTGTAACTTATAATTATGTCACTGTAACATTGCACCAAAACAAAATATGTATGTATAAAAAGACATGACATAGCGCTCGTGCATCTTTTTAAATATGGCGTCGAGGGTCGTGGTTTTGGCATTAGTGTTATCAATTTCCAAGGTATTTATTGCTGATTTTATTTATGTTTTGTCAGCAAATCGATTGCATAAACTTTTACTTTCATACAGATAATTTCATAATAATTGTATAATAATTAATTACGTCCTGATTTCTTTTCTTTGGTTTTTCTTTTGCGTAATCTGACATTGGAGACTATACGACTCTGTAGGTACTTATTTTCAAGTATAATTGTCTGACACAGGATTTGATTTTAACAATCGTTCGGAAAGTTATGCAATTTTATCAATTTAACTGGCACGATTAATCCGAAACGTCGAGTAAATAAGGGGATAAATAAATTGTATGAAATGTGCAAGGCGGACTTTTTAAAGATTTTTTTTTTCAGGTCCAATCACAATCAATTGGTTGTATGCCCAACTCAGCTTCTTCATCAAAGGTACATTTTTTTAGAAATTTAATAAAACTGCACACAGTCAGATACTTATCTAGATTTGTCTAAAAAAGCCCCGAAGAGTGTCTTGTTCACGGGGGGCGTGGCTGACCGAATCGAGGCATCCCCTTAATTACGTGTATCACGCGCAGCCTTCGCGGCTACTTCTTATGATTAAAATTAAATTAAGGTATTGGTCTGAGCCATGTAGAGCGATATTCGACCTTAACGACGTGAGTGACGACCCGTCCATTATATTTTAATGTGTCTACGAGCCACTGGATTTTTATATTACAAATTTGATATTGTTGACAGGGCCAGCCATCGTGTGGGTGTGGAAAATCGCAGCCTCAAACGGTAAATACTTACTTAATTATTAAACGTCTATGAAGATGATTAAATCATCGAACTTTTCTTCGTATTTTGCATTGCATCATTTTGGTATAAATTCGTTTAACATAAAATTAAATCATCGAATTTTTCTTCGTATTTTGCATTGCATCATTTTGGTATAAATTCGTTTAACATTTTTATGTTAAACAATATATGGAGGAATTTTATTGAATAACCTAAACTGAAACTAAATAAAACCGACCAGAAATAATTGACCCTTGTCATGAGGGCCCTTTTATTCTGATTTATATGGCAACAGACTAAATGACATTTTGACTTTGCTTACCTGTTAGCTCTGATGTCAATTTTGAAATGTTTTGCAGCGAAATAGTTTCATTTCACGAGCATTTTTTTAACAGTATTAAATGAATGAATGAATGAATGAATGATTTATTTGCGTAAACATGGTAAATTGAAGTTGACATAGGTAATAAGTATAAGTAGTTTCACTTGTTTAGCCTATAGCAGCATGCAAATACTAAATTCAAAAATTAACTTTAGCAATAATGATTAAAGTTATTATTGTTCTATATTTTTTTTTTAATTAACACTACACTATTTATCAATACATTATTAATAAGTTTGCGCCCTTAACTATGAATGGTTTGAGCATCTATTGTAAATTATCATTAAATTTTTAACACTTTACTGTTATTGAAAAAAACCGCAACTGTGACACTGACAACCTGTCATTATAATTATTGCCAGTGTAAGAAATTTGTTCTAATAAAATCCCCCAACATGGCGCATGGTCATATATTTCTGGTCGGACTTTAACTACAGGGCGATTCTCCGAGCGTTTGAAACGCTCGTTTCTAAAGTCATCAAACTCCAGATTATCTACCCAAAGTTAGGATAAACCGGCGAAAACATTGATCAAATAAGACCCGAAATTGGTTTACGCTTTTAACAAAAGTTTACTCAGATCATCGTCTCCTTTAACAATATTTAATGAAACGACAATGACGTAAAATAACAGCCGTAAAAACGTTGAATATTCGCCCTACAACTAGTGGCTCTGCGAGTGTCTTTTTTTCTAAAACATTTTTTGGAAAACATTTTCTTTTTTTTAATTTCCAAAAATTTACTCGACAGTAAAATCTATATAATTTACGCACCTGTCCATAATATTTCACAAGAATCGGTTGAGTAATGCGACGTAGCTTGTAGACGAGAACAACCTGAAATCCGGACATACGAAAGCATTTTTGTCGAATCTCCAGCAAAAAAAATACCTATAATAATTTTGTGCTCTTGGTAGGGTCCCGCAGGCAGCGTTCCCGCGCTGGATTGCTATACCAATTCTCTGTGTGAGAAAGCTGCCTGCGCGTGGGCCGCCCATTGTCTCTCTCATTCGTTTGACGTAATGTGTTTCCCTCTAGATACAATATCAACCTTCAAACAATAATGGAGTGAAGGCTTTACCGCAACTGCAAATTGTAAGTATCAAGAAAGAATAATTTACTAATATCATATCGTTCAGTAAATAAGTCGTAAGTATATTAGCAGCTAAGAAGATTCAAAACACTCGAAACTAGAAATATTGTCATTAATTTATCGAAAACTTATATGAGCACTTACCGGTTCCTTATTTTCTCCGTTTCATGTTGGGCAACAATGCTTTCGTATGTAGTGTAGGTACCCACACAATTTCACGAGTATCGGTTGAGAAATGCGACCTCTAGGTCCGGTTCAGACTAGCGGAAACCACGCGGTGCGATTCCTTATTTATAATTATGGAACAACCGCGCGGTTATGTCTGAACACCTCGGAACATTTTCATGCAAATAAGGAACCGCGCGATTCCTGCACGGCTCCCGCAAGTCTGAACGGGCCGTAGAGGAGAACAGGTTTTTTTGCTCAAGCTGAAACGGAGATTCTTCGCTCTCTCTAAATTAGAATAAAAAATGTTAGGTCTAACAAGAAAGAACCATTGTTTTTTGCTACAGGTGCCTAGTCAAAGTTGTAACCTACAAGCTATACCCCTATCGCAACTATTGTCACAGTCAGAGGTAAGTTCATGATCTTTATCTGCACCTAACACTAAAGCGAAGCCTTCTGCAATATGATAAAAAGGTTGAGAGCTCAAGCTCTGAAACTAGGCAACGAAACAGCCAAAAAAATTGGTTTTAAACTGTGGTATCTAATTTATGAAGAAATTGTTTGATGTTTATTAGAAAAATAAATCCCTACAGTTGCAATATCAATATCGATGTTTTTATTTTAAATCCGTAACTCCTTCTAAACTAAATGATTTTTTATTAAGAAATATCATTTCAAACATCATTTCATCAACAGACTTCATGCACCCAATAAATAAGCAAAAAATGGCTCTGTTACTTTCCCAAATTTCATTAAAGTTATAGCATCTTTTAATCAGTTTATTGGTAGGTATTAACAGTGCTTTATTCATAATTTGAATTTAAAACTTTAAAAATAAAGGCCTCGTACTCGTAACTTTGTTTTCCACTTAGTTAAGCGTATCATCCCACTGAAAATTGCGGTTTTGTTTAGAATTTGTTGGCACTTTGTTCACAATATAACTTAAGGCTTCCAAAGCGCTAATAAATTAAACGTACGTGTTGTAACTTTATAATTGGCGTAAGGCTGTAAAGCTAAAAATACCTCATTTTGTATTTTATATTACAGGGATCGAACATGCAACGGGGCCAAAGCGGAATCAGTCTTCCCGTGCAAAGCATACAAGTGACCTCAGTACCTCAGGTAAAATATAATACAATACAGAATTAGTTGAGTAATTGATACTATAACATTTCAGCTAAAGGAGACTCTCTGATTTGTCGCAGATGCGTTACGACATGAGACAACTGAGAACAAAACAAAAACCGACTCAATTGGCTTTATTGTAGACCTCGCGAGTTATTATTTTTCGACACAAAAATATATAAGTATCGATCCTGCTCAAAAAATTTCAAGAAAATCGGTTGAGAAATGCGACCTGTAGAGGAGAATAACCGGGAACCTGGAAATTCGGTATTCGGACATAAGAAAGCGTTTTTCTCGAAGCTCAAGCAGAGACCTTCATTTTACTCAGTCAATTATTGTAGATATTTATCCACTAACCAACGGTTGTTTGGAAGAGATCGCTCTTTACCAATCAGACCGCCTGTTGTTTATCTCTAGTTTTAATGAATTAATAATGTGTATTGTATATTGAATGTGTATTGTATATTTTCAGATGCCCTCATCATGCGCGCCCTGCACACAGTCTCAAAGCTGCAACAGCGTCCCATCCGTCATCTCAGCCCCAGTGTCCACCATCACCATCCCACCCACCACCTGCACTACCATCGTCGACAACTCCCTCTGTAACACTCTGGCCAACGCTCTACAGATGTTGATCGCCAATGACTTCATCAACTGTGCAATTAACAACAACGTCGTTAATCAAGAATGTATACCCATACCATGCGTTGAGACTTCCATGCCATCCGAGCTTACTTCTTTCGTTAAGAACTTGAATGCTAATCAGCTGCAGCAATATCAGGGCTCAACTTGTTCCAACATACCTGATGATCAAAATATTGATTGGGAGCAACTGCTTGGACGCTTACAGTGCCAATGCGATCAGCCAAAGAACTCAGACTGGACGCTCATACTGAACTATCTAAACTCAAAAACTAAAGAACCCGAAAGCGAGTACAGTTGTTACAGCAACTCTTTGAATAATAAGGGCAAAACTGCTTCTCGAACCATACAATGCCAGGAACAGAAAGTCCCTTCGTGCAATAATGATGGTATAATTGACGCTATAAGGGCATACGTCGGTGGCTCTGGCAATTCCTGTGGTACGAATAAGATAGCTGAGGTGATATTCCCGGAAGAGATACCAGCTCAATTGGTGTGCAACTATGGATATATGCAGACTACGGTACCGGTGGTCAACTACAAAGTGCAGCCTTGTGGAGATTCTTATCCCAATATAATTGTTGGCTCTCAGACATGTTAGGGTGGCACCGAAGATCATGCTATGTAAAATTTTAAAGTATTGTCATCTCTTTGTGATTCCTCTTTACTTATCCTTACTACTTTTGTACCTAAATAATTTGAAATTACCATAACATGGAACAAAAGTTGTATGTAACCACAACTAATAATCTACCTTTTATTTATGTTCATCCTCGTAGATTCAGTTAAATGGGTGTTTTCAAAATATTTACGAAGAAAACTATATGACTTGCAATACTTACACAAATTTCATTATTAATTTTAAAACGAAGCTTTGCTACTTTATGATGAAACAATAAACGTTATCGGCAAATTAAAAAAACACGCCCAATGATTATGACATAATTTTTATAAGGCAATAAATAAAACCAATAATTTCGTAAATAAATATTTTGGTATTAAATTGCCCTTGTATATTTTAACCCAGATAGTTTAGGTAACTACCTACGGCCTGCCTGACAGCATTTAGACACCGTGACATATTGATGCTTGTGAGTCCTGAGGAGTCATTACCAACTTTAATAAGCTCCGGGTTTATAATATTGTATAATATTAAATGTCGTATTTTATTCATTGGAACATAATACAATCTATAAACAAACAATTAAATGAACATTTGCTCTTGTGCCACAGTCGTGGACCGACTGGGGCACCATGGATTATGTTGTCAAAAAAGTGCAGGCCGTTTTTTCAGCACTTGCGTCGCTAAATGACATAATCCGCAGGTATCATGCCATCAACGTGCCTGCTCTTCTTGAGCCGACTAGCATGGTCAGGGATGATGGTAAGAGACCTGATGGGGTGTCTTTAGTCCCTTAGAATTTGACGGATGTTGGTGTGGGATGCTACCTGTGTAGACACACTAGCACCGGCCCACCTCCAACGAACTGCAGTAAAGGCGGGTGCAGCGGCGGAAAATGCCGATATGTTAAAGCGTAATAAATATAAGGGCCTCGGCAGAGAGTACAATTTTGTACCTTTTGGTGTCGAAACTCATTGTTCATGGGGTCCCAGCGCGCGCAAGTTACTTACTGAAATCTCGAAGCGTTTGGCTGACATAACTGGTGACCAAAGAGCTGGCGACTTCCTCGCACGACGTATCTGCATTGCGATACAGCGAGGAAATGCCGCCAGCATCCTCCGTACAATGCCCCAAGGGCCTGTTTTAGATTAAAGTTAGTTGTAATATTATTTAAGGTATTAATTAGCCACATTCACACACGTATACACATACCAAGGATTAAAGTTGAAAAACGAGTAAAAACTGAAAAAAAGAACAAACAACACACAAAAACACTGAAAACAGAAAAGACTGAAATATGCTTATTTGAGCCTTATGTTACCCAGAGTACACAACATTAATACGACTCATTTAATGTAGTAAGTAACTTAAAATATTTAAAAATACGAAAAGGAACAAATATAATATGTACATGTAGTCAAAGTCAAAATATTGTTTATTCAAATGGCAAATAAGCCTAATAACAAGCCCTTTTTGGAGGAGACTTTCTAGAGGTCTCGCCGCTGAATACTGTTCTCCCGAGACCCTCGGTCGGTGGAGTCCTAGAGACCACAACCTTTACAAAAAAAAATCTAAACTGCTGGATACCACTGGAGACCATAGAGCTCCCTCGCTCAACGCATCAATATTACTACCTATACAGATAAAAATTTCCTTCATCTCCGGAAATATGCCTTGGGGGACCCTGTAATCTAGTGTAATTTTATTCATTTTTCATGTATTTTTAGTACTACATTTTATTTTCTGTTGTAGTACTTAACCTTTTATTTCCTCCTGCTACCTTGCTGTCCTCAGGATACTTTTGCCTACGTGATCCGAATATATGGAAATAAAATATGAAAAATCACGTTGACCTACTTTTTTTTTAAATTAAAGTTATTTTAGTTTTAAGATTACGTACCTATCAGTGGCGGTGCGTCAAAAATTTTCTTAGGGAAGCCGGAATTAATTTTCCTTTCTTATTCGTCATGAGCCGTAGTAAAAGAACTGTAATGGCTGAAAATTAGGTAAGCCGGTGGGAATCGAGTTGTATGGACGCTCCGCTACTGGTACCTATACATTTTTTGCAATTTTACTACATAAGTATATGTCGTCGCCTACATTACGCAATATATAATATAGACCTACTTTCCAAATAAAATCCAATACACCCTATAGTTTTTGAGTTAAATGCCTGTGACATACGAATAGACAGAAAGACGGATATGAGAAAACTATAAGGGTCTCGTTCCGTTATTCCCATTATGGCTACGGAAACAATAAACATTTCTAAATTGATAAAACAACCATTTGAAATAATAATTTATTAAAATAACTTAAATTAACATATACAATTAATCAATTTATTATAAGGACTAGCCGACAAATAGTTACCTCCTATAATATTAGATGTAATAAAATTAGGTGAAATAACATTAGGTGAGATGACGTTAGGCGAAATTAATGCATTAGATAAGCAATTACAGGGTGAAACGCAACCGCAGGCAGAAACAGGAATAGGGCTTTCATTGCATCCACAGTTAGTGTTTTCCAGAAGATTGCATACGATCATGAGCTGTAGTGTATCCGCCAAGTTCTGACACGACCGAGGGGTGCAGTCAGTGATGATAGTCGGTGGGTTGACGATGGTTGGGCTAATTATGGGTGGGTTGAAGACAGATGATACACGGTTGTTGATGATTTTCCGGCCAATTGGCTGGCGAAGGCATTGCGAAGTTACGGCCTGAAAAATTCGAAAACAGAAATATAAATAGAACATTTATTCGTGACACATAAAATAACAAACAATCTAATCAACGTGGAACATGACGCCAAAGGGCTCCAAAAGTACGACTCTTTATGTCACTGAACTGTGCCAGGAAATTCCTGATTTGTGAGTTGAGCCTAAATACCAAAAACTAAAAAAAAGTTAAAGCCGTCAGAATTGCTGAAAGCGACATCTCTTAAAGTGTTTCAGAACTAATAGACCGCAGTATGGAATGATGTCACTTGGTTATATATTTCCTCAATGCTTAAAGTTCATCCTCCACTGGGGCCAGGCACTAATTTGGTAGACTCCTTAAAGATGAAAGGAATACAATAAGAAAAGACGATCTATATCTGCGTCCCTAATCTAGTGCATTGCACACTGCGCTCGGACCGCTTAGAGCGGCTGCGCTCACACAGCGGCGTTATGTTTCCATCCCTACCCGTCAAAAAAAAAATTAAAAAAAATAAAGCTATTATTGTACTCACTAGTTATAATGCATGAACCTTATGCATAATTTTATTCTCATGTAAGTGAATTATTGTTATTCTTTTTGAGAATTAAAGATCTTTAAACCGAAAAGGTGAGAGAGAAGAGAATAGACAAATGAAGAAGAAGAAAAAGAGAAATCAAAATAATGTTAACCATGACTAACCTGATATTGTGTAGCCAAAATACAAGATATTACAATAACCTTCAAAGCCATTGTTGTATTTAGTAAAATATATTTTAGTCCCCTGTCGCTTCTTTCACTGGATAATCCAATATATATACAAAATTGAAATAAACATCAGTTTTAAATAATGATGCTTTATCTATTTTTTATCTATTAAGTAATTGTTTCTCTATCATGATAGTCAATATCATGATAGTTAACCAACATTATATACATAGATTAAGGTTGAAACAGAACTGAATTTCAACTGTTGGTAATTGCAAATACCTGTTGCAAATGGGCTTAGCGCCATTAATATTAAGTGGCTATGCGCTATTCATCGATATTTGACGAGTTTTGAGTTACTACTGCTCTGTCAAAACTATAGATATGTTGGAGATACGTTACATAACGGCCTGTTTAGTAGATCAACGCTACGAGATTAGATTAAGAAAACTTAGTTTAATGATGGAAACGCCAAGCGGTGATAGCTTGGGAGTGGTCTGCGTTTGGTCCATGCGGGTACTTGCTAAAACATGCATTGACAACTACCCGTTTCTAAACTAACTACAAGGCATGTCAGTATAAAAGACTCTGGCCCCTTGTCTGAAAGGGATTATTCTTTCTGACTTTCTGGCGCACGGACATAAACGGAGAATGCTCCGCGTTTCTGACTTAGTAACCGATCCAGTGCTTACTTTGAAATAACCAATACAGTGTAATAAACCCTATTAGTGATGTTTTATTCCTTATTTCAGTGTGTCAGTGTGAATATCTAGTTACGTAGTAGTGATGATGAAATGTGCTCGATGCCATCCCTACCTCCCACTGGTCTATTGCATACATCGCTCGACCGACCACCAATATATCACCCATCGAGCCGCCCTCGTCGATAGATATATGTATGGTACAAACGGTTATCGGTTCTTAAATCTAATTTATCTAAGTACATTTGCAAATGACAAATTTTGAAAAACTATTTATTTTTTTATAATTGATTGAAACATGGTCCAAAACAGCGCTATTTCCGATACTAGTAAGTTGCTTGTGCACTTACATATATAAAATGCAACTACATGTAACTATTCCTTACTAACGTCTCTAACAACGCAAAGAGAGATTTTTATTTGTTACAAAAATTACGTCCAACGTGGTTTTTAAGCCTAAAATTTCCATACTACTATACTATGATGCCATATATATCTCGAAGACTGTGAGTTCTGAAGTAAATATGGTATACTACTATAAAAAACACGACAAAATGGAAAGATACAGATCAAAGGTCATTGGCTAGGAGCTCCTTGAGGTATGTGGTGTAGCGTTCCTAGCGGTAAGTATTATAGATACTATATATCTATCTCTATCTAAGATCGCGAAAGCTCCCGAAGATGGGTTGAGAATGGGAAGCCTGCAGTCTCTCGGTGCCAACACAATGAATCCTCAAGTCAAAAAATGTTAGCAAAGCGCTTTTAATTAGCCTGTTGCTCCTTATCTCACCAAGCGGGCTATAAACTAGCAAGCATTACCTTTGTAGGATAAATAAAAAAAAATTGGAATGTGAATCCACATTTTAAGATGATACTTTTTTTGCGAAAAGAACTGTCTATTTTTACATCTAAAGGGAATTAATATGATACATAGGGTTTGTAGTCCTGATTTTTGAGATTTTTCGGGATTTTACAATAAAGCCGGTCCTAGTAATACAAAGTATGAAAATCGGTTTCTGTCCAATGATTCCGAACCATTTTTATTATGGGACCGACTCTGTCCGTGCCAAAAAAGTCTGCTTCTTCATACATTTCTATTAGTTGATTAAAAACCTTTGCTTATACAGCTGTTTGAAGGTGGTACATTTTTATACAAACGATATAATGAAACGATACATAATGTAAGAAAAAAAACCAAAAAAAAAGGCAAGAAATAAAACCAAATCTCTCAGTTTCCCAAACATATATTCTACAAAATGACTGGCTTTACAAGACCGGACATGTCCGGGTTGAGTGGAGCAGCGAGCGCCGCGCAACTATACGGCGAGCAAATCGGGAGAGCTGCGGTCGAACATGGTGTACACCCGCACCCACAGGCACAGCACTTTGATCTAGGGGCAAAAGCTTTAGCCACCACTGGCAGGGCCCCTGGGAGATACCCTAACCCACACGGAAGCTCAGGAGCTAAAGGCGGTAGCACCAACTCCTCATTCAAACCGAAATTCACACATTTCTTCGGTTCGCAGGCAAGATTTACGCAGACCTTCGGAGCTTGTCTAGGGACCAAAGCCGTCACGAAGTCAGGACATTCCTTGTCAAATACGAATTCATACGGCAGGATGTCGCAGTCATCGTCTTCAAAGTATACAGGGCTTGAGGCAATAACTTTCTTTTCTGGTAGGGTTTCTTCTAGAAGGTCACTGACTATGAAGAGCTGGATGGTGTCGATGAGGGATTGAACGACGTTGCTGTCAACGATGGCAGGCGCGGCTGGAGCTATGGGGACAGCACAGGGATATCTGATGCTCTGGCTTGACGCCACCTGAAGAAATAATCAATGCAGTTAGGCCTGAAGAGCTCTTTTAGATTAAGAAAGATAATATTTAAACAAGGGTATAATACCCATAACAACCTCACGCAAATGTTTCTTCCGAATAAATCGATTACCAAAGCTTCATTAATCCGAATCGAAAAGCCTTAACCAAGAGCCTGATGACTGAGAGAGGAATATCCGCCGACAGAGAGGAATATACTTTGTCTTCGGTTCGCCCTCTCTAGTCCGTACAAACATAGGTAAAAATCAGAACTAAGTAAGTACCTTTAGATGCACTTGCAGCGTTAGTCATTTCAGCATCGATTTCACAGGTTGCTAAACCGGTTAACTAAATAAAATCGTTTCAGTAATTATTTATCAAATTCTGATCAGATAACGAATAATTTTTTTCTGTCATTTATTCTATCTATTTCATTGCGATAATATCTATAATTGAGGCAATAAATAGGTACCATATACTCGTATTCAGCTTTGTCTTGAAACTGCTAACACAATTTACAGAATCTTGGCAATTGTGATCTGATAATAACAATTCACCGTTCATTTTTGGGTTAATTGGTAAAAGACGATTGGAATGAAAGGCTAGCATGATGCCTAGCCACTACGAGTATTTCACCGATTCGACAAACTTGTCTGACTAAGGGAATTAGTCATACATTATTCGGTCTATAAATAACAATTGTACCAAACAAGCTCTTGCTTGTATACCCCAGTAGGGCAAATAACAATAATTGAATTGTCATGTTGTGAAACTGTGACGGTCTTGAGATATAAACATTAAGATTTTCTATGGACTAGAAAACAAAATAAAACTTACATTGATAAAAACAGTAACAATAGTTAAACAACCCCAATCCATTTTGGCAGCTTCATAAAAATGAAATGAAATAACTACAATCCGTACTATAAATACGATTACAATGGAATCGTTTAGAAATTAACTGAAATGTAGGAAATCTACAATGATATTACTAACCTACATTGGGCTTGTGAAATCGATGAATTGCGAGTTGCGGGAATATCACGTGTGTGACATACATCGTTACTTTCATTTGTTTTATCTAAAAGAAAGATTATGGAAATGATGGTTGCACGTCTTTACATCATCATCAACATCATATCAGCCGAAAGACGTCCGCTGCTCCGCCGGTCCTGCGCCACCAGCATCCATCGGACTCGCGCGATCTTTACCAGTGCCTATACCATGAGTTTACATGACCGTACTCGCTAGCGACTGCGTAAAAATTTGTATAGGCATAAACTGCTGAAAAAAACAATTGTAGTTAAATCTGTACTATATTCGTTTCGTTATTTTCTTTCTTCCCCTAGGTGTCATAGAAGATGATAGATGTCTTATAAATCTGTCCATACTGTACACTATATCGCCTTACGATTAAATAAAATAGAAGTTGACTAAGGGAATATAATTGAAATGTAGATAATGTGGACGACGAACTACTAACCTATCATTGCAATATAGCATTTTCTCCGTCTTCAAATCTACAATTCCTAGACGTGGCACTGAAATTGTGGGAAGATTATCTTTGAGTCTATGCATGTTCTTATATAGTTATTATATTCGTATTTTCATATTCATATTCGTTTAAACCATGGTATTTACAGGGTGTTCTTAAGCTAGCCAGTACAGACATGGACCCTACTAAGGTGTAGCAACATACTTATAAACTAAAACTAACCTAAACATTATATATATGTATATATATATTTATAAAATCAACATATCACATGTAATTCTTAGTTAGAGAAAATTAATGGTTCATGAACTCCTGTGATAAGTTTAGTAGTAGTAGTAGTAGTAGTAGTAGTAGTAGTAGTAGTAGTAGTAGTAGTAGTAGTAGTAAACACTTTATTTCACAAATCAAGTACATACTAGAAAACAAACTAGAAGTTTAGATACTTTATTGATTATTTGTTGACGATGTTTCCTGTGTTAAGTTTAGGTACTTTGTAATCCTGCATAATTAAGTAACTTTAGACATTCCAGTAAAAATTACACACACGATTAGGTTACAAGTTACATTATTGACCTGTTTGGAAAATTATCAACTTACCAAATTTAACAAGTTGATACAACGTGTCTTATCTGCGATGCGAAATAGGTGTTAGTTCGAATATGCCATCGTTAAAAAATGTTTAGGAAATAACGATAAATGCATAATATCGTTGCAATTACAGATATCAGTGAAATCGGAGCGAATTACGTGGTCATAAATATCTCAACACGACTCTATTGAAGGATGTAGTCTATGTAGAGGTTATTTAGGGTTCCGTGCCCGAGGGGTCCAAACTAAACCCTATTGCTGTCATTCACACGTCCTTCCGTCCGTCCGTCCGTCGTCTGTCACAAGATTTTGTTCCGAAGAAGTTTGACATTTGATCTTGAAATTTGGTAAAATGTTAATAATTAAATACCAAGTTGTATTTAACAAATACTAATATATAGATAAATCAGATTTTTTTGTTTGAAATTTCCTTATTATTCCTATTAAAACCAACTTAATTTTGCGGTTGTCCGAACCCTAAATGTGCGAATTCCGACACGCACTTGGCTGGTGTTTGTTAACACACCCTGTTAGCAGCCACTGTCACTAGTGGCATATAGTACTTGTAAAGCCATTCGGTCGCAGATTTTTCAAAGCAATTACAAGTTGAAATAGTTTTGTAACTGTTACGATTCACTGCGACTGGATTTTATTTATTTTATTTTATTTATTTAATAGGCACGCAAAACAGATGACATTTATTACATGTGAAAAAAAAAAAAGATAATTTGAAGGTTCTAGTTGTGAATGCCACCCAAAACATGCATGCACAGCTTGATTACAAAAATGAGCGAAACCTATCCTAAAGTAAATAATACATAACTATATTCTGAGCATGTACAATAGCTTTTGTTTTACAAACAACTGATATGACAAAATACAACAGGACTGGAGACAAAAAAATTTGGTTAAAGGATTTGGTTTCTAGGTGTGATAACAGTTTACACACATTGTAAACTGTTGCTAGGGGTGTTTAATAATAAAACAAATTGCATAATTTAAAATGCACTAAAACTATTCTCATACTACTTATCATCGATTATAATGAAAGCCGTCGTCTAACGGCGAAAAAAATAAACAATAGCATTCTTTTGTTATGATCCCTGGGATCCCAGGACCGGTAGACGACGGGTTAATATTCATAATCGTCTATTGTATGATTGCCAAACGCTAAAATAATCACTCTGTATAATAAAAAGCAAGCAAACACGCATGCATGCATTCAAGCAAGCATGATTTTTCTAGGCCCATGATTGAGGCCATTGATTGAGGTGGCAATAAAGAGTATTTGTATTGTATTGTAAAAACCTAACAATATCAGGGCCGATTTTGCTCTTGATGGTTTCGCTCGCTCGCTTCGCTCGCTCGCCCGGTAGCCAAGTTTGTGTTTGTGAGTGTTATGGTATTTAAATATTATAACCAAACAAAATATGTATATGTTGTTATCAGTGTTAATTATTATACTTAACGTGTATTATGTAAAAATAAAT
Source organism: Epiblema foenella (assembly GCA_963556455.1). NCBI lineage: Eukaryota > Metazoa > Arthropoda > Insecta > Lepidoptera > Tortricidae > Epiblema > Epiblema foenella. Next base: position 8,038,123 of record OY747120.1, on the reverse strand, counting down.
TAGTTCATTTAAACGTTATACAAAAGGTGGTTGTGATAAGTTACATATAATGCAATAATCAAAAGTATTAAAAGAATTAAAACTTAAATTAAAATAAAACAACTATATCTAACTTAAAACTAAACATTAAAATTAGTATCAAAATTAGGTCCCCTCGGGATGGTGCACTTTACGCAGGCAGCATTCCCGCGCTGGATTGCGATGGCAATTTTGCCGAGAAAGCTACCCGCGCGTGCGTCACCTATGATAAGTGAGTGTTATGTATTTAAAAATTATAAGAAATGAAAATATTCATTTTGTAATTATGATAATCGGACATATACCGACGGTCCCAATTAAAAGAGTCGGATCTGCAAAATTGGCATTTTCGTTTTATTGCTTCATTGTCATTAAAAATCGCTATATTTTATTACTACATTCTCAGTTTTTCAGTTTACCTATTATTTTCCGAGATTTTCACGTAAAAAATGTTGGATCTTCTAGAGCGTCCGCTTAAGAGCGCTTTAATAAAATGTAACAGGTCCACTAGCGCCACTCGTAAATAATTCTGATTGTTTAAATTTAACGATAGATATCTAAAAAAGGGGGCCGCTACGTACAGTATTTTGTATTTAAGTACGTTTTGAATCCATCAAACTAGTTATTACGTTGCTAGATTCGTCAATTTATGCGTCCAAAGTTAAAACGGCCGTTTTATTTTTGAGCTCACAGAGAGACCAATCTAGCAACGTAAAAATTAGTTTGATGGATTCTAAAAGTACTTAAATACAAACTACAGTACGTAGCGGCCCCCTTTTTTAGTTATATATCATTAAATTTAAATAATTACAATTATTTACGAGTGGCGCTAGTGGACCTGTTACATTTTATTAAAGCGCTCTTTATCGTCGGATGATACGTTGCGACTTTGTTAAAGGGGCGTGGAGGGGGACGCCACGGTCGTAAGTGCCAGTACCCACCATATTGCACGGACTTCGTGCGCACCTTATTTTTTTTTTAAAACTATCACTAATTCAAAATATGCATTTTGCTTTTATGGTGACTGAACGACTCCCCTCTTAACAACAGCTAGACCACATTACAGCATGGTGACCAAGCTGCAGTACTTAACATATCATAGTGATAATCTTACCAAATATGATTTGTGATACGAAGTTGTTGTACGTACCTATTTTGAATAAACGAACGATATTTTTATTGAAACTAATGAAAATAAAATACTATAACAATTACATACTATTAATATAAGGCTTAAGTCTATAAAAATAAAAAAGAATAATTAAAAACTAAACTAAATCTAAAAATGGCCCCTGCGGCATATATATAATAACCTAAAACCAAACATGACCAAATATGATTACCTAAAACCTTAAGATATAATAAGTATGTTATAATGTCATATGTTATTTATGTAATACGAACTACTTATATATAAACACGAGAATTAGAACAGATTCAGTTCTATCCAGTGTTACAATTAGATATATTGTGAAAAATGTTGTCTAGAAAATTTCTAGCGTTTCTGCTAATAGTCAAGGTATGCCTACCGTGAGCTTTTTTCGTTGTTTTTTTAATGTTTAATTGAAATAGCTTATCCTATATATTATCTGTCTTTATTTGTATGTATGTAAATACTTTATTGTACACAAAACACAGGTAAAAAATATAGACAAATTCTGTTACATTGGTACAAAGGCGAACTTATCCCTTAAAGGGACCTTTAACCTTTTAACCTTTGAGCAAAGGCTCAAATTGCTCAAAGGTTAACTCTTCCAGTTAACCTTTGAGCAATTGAGTCAGGAACAGGAACCAGAAGTTAGACAAACTAACACGTGTAGAACACTATATATATTGCCTATATACTACAAACTATACAATCATCATTCGCTTGCTCTTTTCGCATTTATTTGGGGTCGGCGCAGCCTGTCTTTTTCTTCCATACATTTCTGTCATTCGTCATCTCTTCATTCACATCCTTATTATTCATATCATCTCTCAAACAATCCATCCACCTTTTTTTTGGCCTACCTGTAATAACTTAAAATACATAACTACTGACTAGTAAAAATTATGAATATTTAAATATATATTATACACAATAAATAGCCTACCTAGATATATATATACGTAGCCTCTACTCCGAACTTCGTATCGTGCCGTCCCTTTCACTCTCGTGTTATTCACTATATGAGTAAGAGGGAAGGCACGACATGAAGTTCGAATTTCGGAGTAGCCCTTCTGTATCCAATTAAATCAGATGTCATTGGAGAGCCACTACTTCTTTGACGTATCCTTGAGTGATGCCACAGACTGGGACTGTCTAAATGACAACGGCAATCCGTTCCACAACTTGAAAATAGGTTCAAAATATTTAATTCCACCTCATTAGCTCGGAAAGCCCTTTTTCACACCTGCTATTCAGAAAAGAGTTATTGTTGCCCTCGAATGAGGGATCAAAGATGTACTTTTCTTCCCTCATTTGAGGGCAACAATGACTCTATTCCTCATTGAAGGTGTGAAAACCAGTATGTGACACTCTGTGGTAAAATCATTGGTAAGATTTTTCATGTTTTTAGCAGCAGGCCTCATAGACGGTGTGAAAAGTAGTATGTGTCACGCGGTAGCAAAATTATTTCCGTCTTGGGCGTAAACACTTGAATCCCTCGCTACGCTCAAAATTCTACTTTAGAATCCCTCGCTACGCTCAGGATTCTATCGTAGAATCTTTTGCTTTACTTAGAATTCAATATACGGCCCTCACCGTAAATATATCATTTTGCTCCCTTGAGACACAATCTACTATTTGTATTCTTTAAAAACAGATAGCAAAACTGCATTTTATCCAGAAGAGTGCAAAGAATATTTAAAATCCGAACGTGCTATTTGTAACTTTTTTAAACATTATAACATGTAAAGGCCAGTCCAGACAGTCCAGCAAAAATAATTTAATATTGTGCTGTTGTGTTTAAAAACTAGTACCTACGCCAAATCTCGGGATTAGGTAGTGGACCCCGGGCATCCAACTATATTTAGGACGCAACTGTACTGGAATACCGCTAGGACAAGGAGCAAAAAAAAACCCTGGCTCTAATGAGGTGATATTTTCCTGATCTTACATCATAACTTCTTATTAAACAATGGACGATATATAATATCTACAAATTGATAATCTAATATTATCTTGATAATGTTAGTAGGTATTAGTTAAATATTACTTCTTTTATCTAAGTATTTCAGACAGGCGACGCGCTTGTGATTATGCTAGAATCGCAAATGTCCATAGGCTACGGTATCCGATCTTTTGATCAGGGCAGGCCGTAGGCTAACTTGCAACTGTAGTCGCTATTATCTCGTTTGTCGGATATCCTCCAACAGTTTAAATTTATTGTTTTCTCACATTCTATTTGACGACCGCTTTAGCCTAGTTGGTAGTGACCCTGCCTTCGAAGCTGGAGGTCCCGGGTTCGAATCCCGGTCAGGGCATGTATTTGTGTGATGAACACAAATATTTGTTCCTGAGCCTTGGATGTTTTCTATATATTTAAGTATCTATTTATCTATATAAGTATGTATATCATCACTTGGTACCCATAGTACAAGCTTTGCTTAGTTTGGGACTAGGTTGATTTGTGTAAGATTGTCCAAAAATATTTATTTGTTTATTGCAGATGGTATCTTCTCAATTGGTGTACCCCACAACAGCAATCTCATATTCCACTAACTCCGTCCCAACTATTCAAACCTACCCGGCATCAGTATCAAATGTTATGCCAGCCACGCCAGCGACTGTCACGGCCACAGCAGTACCAGCATCAACGCCGGCAACTTGCAAAGCAACACCAGTGCCTTTCACATCAGTATCAGTAACAGCGTCTCCTGTACCATCAGTATCATCACCTACAGTATCAGTAGCAGCGTCTCCTATATCATCAAAGACAAAAGTCATGGGATCACCAACATCAGAAACTGCAAAAGCAACACCAATCCCTTTCACATCAGTATCAGTAACAGCGTCTCCTGTACCATCAGTAACATCACCTACAGTATCAGTAGCAGCGTCTCCTATATCATCAAAGACAAAAGTCATGGGATCACCAACATCAGAAACTGCAAAAGCAACACCAATCCCTTTCACATCAGTATCAGTAACAGCGTCTCCTGTACCATCAGTAACATCACCTACAGTATCAGTAGCAGCGTCTCCTATATCATCAAAGACAAAAGTCATGGGACCACCAACATCAGAAACTGCAAAAGCAACACCAATCCCTTTCACATCAGTATCAGTAACAGCGTCTCCTGTACCATCAGTAACATCACCTACAGTATCAGTAGCAGCGACTCCTATATCATCAAAGACAAAAGTCATGGGACCACCAACATCAGAAACTGCAGAGGCGAAAGCTTATTTTCTTCCAGCTAATATCCCTGAACCAAAAGTGACGATTTTATCAAACGATAAACCGGCTATTGTTGAAGTTAAACCAAGGCTGTACGAAGATCCTTATGTAGATATAAAACCTAGTTTCTGTTCAGATCTTTTGCCTTCTAAGCCTCGGAAAGACGTGGGCCCTATGACGCCAGTAAAAAGGATGACAATGGCATGCACAGACGATGTTCCAGCCTTCCTGAATGACAAGCCTGTGTGTCCTGGCATTTCGAAAATGGAACTTACTCCGCCTCGTTTAGTTTTGGAAAAGGAAGGGAATTTGAAAAATCCGATCGATTTTGAAGGGCTGTTAGATAGCTTCATGACTTGTTTGTGAGATTTTTCGATAAAGTAAGTCATGTGCGCGGGAGAGTGCACCTATAATAAAATAAATATATCGAATAGGCATGATGACAAAAATAAAATAAATTAAATGTCAAAAGTAAGATTAAGTGAAAAAAAAACAAACAAGATTTGTTAGAAATGTATAAGGTATCCCAGCGTCTAAAAAAAGTAATAAGGTATGTACATCTTATATCTTTAAACAAGCAATTCTTAAATATCTATTAATTTATTTCGGGGAAGGAATAAATATACAAGAAATGCTCTAACGATTTCGATGACATTTGGTATGGGGGGTTTTTGGGGACGAACAATCGATCTGGCTACGTCTCATACCCAGGAAAATGTCGAGCAAAGCTGGTCACCCAGGTTACATTACCCGATCCAAATTGGCAGGTAAGGTGTATAGTTTAAGGTCAGATCAACAATTAAAAATAAAAAACATTGCAGGCCGCTTGGAATATTACATTAGCAATTCCTTTATTTGTAAAGTTCCGAACTTTTTAAAAACCAGAAATAGGCATATAAAAGACGGCACAGGTCGTATGCAGCCAATGAGGGCTATCGTTTTTGTGCTCACCAGTTGGCGCGACTGTTGAGTAAGGTCCAGCTGTCAAAAATTATTATTAGTTATTATGGGCATGAGAACGAAGTTTGCATTTAAATCATGTTTAAAACCTTAAAACCGTACCATAAAAATATCGAACATCCCTCATTGTAGGGCAGTCCCGTTTTGTTCGGAAAAAAAGGAGGAAATAAGTTTCCCAAAGACAAAACTGTCTCAAAGCACTGACAGTCATTAACCCGTAACTCATATTTGCCATAATCAAGCTCAGGTATTGCAAAATACTCACCATATTGTTCCAATTAGATATTAACCCGCGTACCGCAACCACAAAGAGTGACAGTTGACATTTCGGAGACCTCACGCTACACTAGCGCCTCAAGCGGCGAATTCATACGCGATAGCCCCCATTCACCTCGTACTCGTACTTAGCTGTCGGAAACGCGACGTTTTCGTATGTCTCACATAATTTACGTTTTTATGTAGAAAAACACACTTGCGATTCTGTTAAAAAAGTAAACAGCGGGAAAGCATGAAGTTTTTGACGTTTTGAGGTTGTTTATCGAATCATAATTCAAACTTGGTCTTATTTCCCCCATTTTTGAGAAAAGCACTATAAGCGTCGGCCAGAATGGAAATTTTACTCGATGTGAACCAGTTTTAGAGACGATGAAATGTTTGATGAAACTACCATTAGAGCAACACAAAAGATTAAAATTAGATGCAAAGCACAGCATAGGTAACGAGCAGTTAAAACATCATTACTGATTAACACGGAAGCGTAACTTCGTCTTCGTACTACCGTTGTATGCAAAAAACGCCGCTAAGCCACGAGCGCTCCACACGGCTGGAGCCCGAGCGCGTCTTACCGGAGTTAGGGGAATTCGAACCTTCTATATATAGAAGTCCACCAACTTTATTGCTAAGGCAATAAAGTGCATATTGGACTATCAGCTGTGCCCGCCACGTGTACTTGGCTCAGCGCCATGCTTGTCTAAAATGGGTTTTTACCCAGTTGTGATAAAAAACTTAATAAAATGTTACTTTAATGCTTTAATGGATGATTATGATTAATTGAAATAAAACGGTCGTTGTCTAAAGATTTTCTTTTTCACTTTAATCTACCGCCCCTTTTCCTCCCTACTCCCAGATTAAGGAGATAATCAAACGTATGATGTAGTCCTAGATATTTATATACCTAGATTAATATCTAGAATGAATGCTACGACAATGCATTGTTTTTTTTGTTACCCTATTGCGTTGTATTTTTTATATTTTACTCTCTGGGCCTGATTTACTTCTGGTTTTACTTTTCTGGCAATACTGGTCGAATTTCCGAAATTCCCTTAAGTATCGGCTACACGGTGATTATCATCACAAGACTGGGGTGTCAATATTATCGTGGAATCGGCAATATTGTATGAATTTTCCTTCAATGTTCATCAAAACCCACGTGATACACGTATTTTGATACGACCCAAATACTGTGCATCTACACGTTATTTTTAAAAAACTTACCCTGCGAATTCAATAAAATAACTATAGTACTTGTCCATAAGTTAATATTGCTTATATACAATTATTTTGCTTCGCTCTAAGGTTGACTGGTAGAGAATGCCATACGTCATAAGACTCATAAGTCCGCCTTTTGTGCGATAATCTTTTATGCAATAAAGATTAAATAAATAAAAATAATAATAGTTCCGACCTGTTTTGTATTTTTATTGAAGTGTGCAATAAAGAATATTTGTATTGTATTGTAAGCCACGAGCACGCCATGCGCAAAGTATTTTTAACATTAATAACTACTTTTTCATTTATTTATTTCATTTATACATCACAAATAATGTTCCCATTCAGTAGGAGAATACACGTGCACCATGTCAAACCTAAGTAAGAAAATATGTCTTTTAGCTGTCATCTGTCACTGTCACAATTTTATTTAAAAGGAACTTGCGAGCTGCCGTACCTCCCGGCGGTGTTTTACGAAATACAATAAATTTCAGTCTTTTTTGACAAATTTATATTGTAAAACCATTATAATGGTGGAAGCACAGAAATTTAGGATAGAACAGGAGATGACCAACCTCGTAAATGAACTGGATAGGAGTTATTTAAGAAAAATGCAGGTTAGTTGAGGTTATGTCCTTATCTACGTAATATTATGCAATGTGGCTTAAATATGTAGAATCCTATATTTTTAAACTAGCAATATTTTTATATTTATTGAAAAGTAAGTTCTAGTAAATCGGTTGAAGAATTATAATGAAATTTACGATATAGGGGTTCACGTGGGGGAAAAATCAATCTAGCCAAGTCTCGTTCCCGTGAAAACTCGTTCTCCGGAAAAACAAAAAAAGCCGATCAAAGCTCCCACGATTAAATAAATATAGTTTTTTTTTTTTTCGCAACAGAACAAGTATTTTCATTTCAAGGGTTTGTTAGAATTGTTAGTTTTTGTTCCTTACTTTAAGTGTTAGTATTTAGTGATAGTTTAGTTGTTCAGTTATGGATCCCTTTCAGGTGAAAGCCTCTTCATCACACTTCCATTTATAATTTATATTTGGGTCTTGAGCTATTTGAATCCAGTTTGTTACTATTACTGAGTTGATGTCTGCCCATTTCTTTTTTGGTCTTCCTGTTAACCGGGTAGAGTCAGTCCGACCCAGGTCGGGCCTAGCTGAGTTTCTTGCTGGACTCTTCTCAGCTAGGCTAGGTTTAGTGAACCAGCGACAAAACTCCCAGTAGCTCGATTCCACTCACACCTCAGATTCGGTTGAAGCCACTCAACCAATCTCACTGGAGAGCAAACTCTTAGAGTATTCCAGTGTTCCAAACCACACGCGTGGTCGTGCCGGAGGTTTTCCCCTGGATTTTTCCCAGGCTACTCTCAAACTGCGCACTCCTATTGCTTTATTGGGCCCGACCTATAAAGCCACAGTCAGGTTCAAAAAAAAAAGGTCTTCCTGTATCCTATTCCCACAGGACCCATCCACTTCGTAGTTTCCAATGTCCACCTCCTGTCTTTACACCTAGATATATGTTCTGCCCATTGCCATTTGAGACATTTTGTTTTTTAAAGATCCATGTTTGACTTCCATATGTCAAGGTGTTATGTCAGGATGCACGTAACCTAGCATAACATGACATAAACTCACACCTGTGTTCCCTAAAGGGGTATGCAGAGCACATTAAATTTAATCTATACTAATTAATTGTTTATTTATTTTTCTTTAGTTTCTTTAGGTTTGAGTAAGGTATATATAAGTGCCCTTCAAAACTTCTTTTTGTAACCAAAACTTCTTCCATGAGATGTTGACACATCCAGCTACTTCATCCTCATTATAAGAAGAACTGAATGATACCTGTTTCCCTAGATATACATATTCTTCTACATAATCAGTTTCATTGCCTGCCACATATATTATTCTTCTTCAGACAATTCTAATTGCCTCCGTTTTAGCTGTGTTCATGTGCAGTCCCACTTGTTTTGTCCTCTTTGTCTGTGTCCACCATACTTTCAAGTTCTATGGACTATGGACCCTGTAGCTTAGTGGTCAGGAAATCCCAGCAGTTTCCCAGGATTAAAATACATATGGGTTTTATGCACTTTCCTAAAACTCATGTTTGGTAGATTTAAAGCCTATAAATTCACAGTGTTAAAGAGTGACTCAGGAGACGTAACCATGGTAACAAGCAACAAAGAATAGTTGATCCACACATATAAATAAGTAAATATTTAATTGAGTAATTAATTTAGTTTCTTAGATTTAGATCAGTTATATAGATTTGTTAGATTTGTTTTGTATATCCTCAATTAAAAAAAGGGAGCGCTCGTGGCCCAGTGGCACCCGCGTACCGCGTGCGGTATGCGAGGTTAAGCAACGTCAGCCCAGGTCAGTTGTTGGATGGGTGACCGCTTTGAGTGGTTATTAACTGAGCGCTCCCGTGCTTTGGAAGGCACGTTAAGCCGTTGATCCCGGCTGCTGTCTATGATAGCAGTCATTAAGCCAAGTTAGAGGCTTTCGCGGCTTGTGAACTTCTAACAGTCTAGTTGCCCACTCACTTGACAAGGCTAATTCCAATAAGGTCTGGTTTTCCCTCGGGTTGGAAGGTCAGATGGCAGTCGCTTCCGTAAAAACTAGAGCCTACGCCAACTCTAGGGATTAGGTAGCGGACCCCAGACATCCTTTAGAGTGCAACTGTACCGGAATAACACTAGGATGATGATCATGATGATGATCCTCAATTAAAAAAGGTGCTTTCACTGTCTGGCATTATTAATCATATTCACCCCATTAGTGTTAATTCACCAGAGCCTAGTTTAACCAAAGTGGCAAGTGTAACACGCTTAACCAGGTACAGCATTTTACCATTCCAGAATAGGCATCCTCTGGGTGAGTTAGCTTCAACCTCGGCCTCGACTTTACCTTGGGCTAGAGCAAAGCCAGTTCGCAATAAGAAAAAAGAAAGAAAAAGAAAAAAGAAAAAACATTTATTCGCGGCACATACACAGTACATATTAACATAACACCAAAATACAGAAAATAGCCACGAAATGGCCCCAAATCAGCATAGTGCTAGCCATTGGCTAGCGCTGGTCTTCCTTTGGGACCACGAGAAGCCACGAAAGACAAACAGACAAGAACAGATAAACAAGAACGCGACCTTAAACAATCTTCAATATCTTGGTCTGTCACAAGTCGCAACTAGCGCCAGCAATAGAAATCCCTCTTCAATTTCTTCTGTTAATTTCCAGGGTGACATGCACCGCTGTGCAGCCCGGTGCTGCGACGACCAGCAGAATTCACTGGAGCGAGTGCACGGCTGTATCGACAATTGCACGGGCACACTCAACCAAGCCAACAACTATGTACAGGTATTAAAAAAAGCCACTTAGGGAACATACCCAAACTACGTGACCAATTTTTTTGCGTTTTTACCCCCCTCCCCCCCCCTAGGTGACCAAGCGTAGTATATGCCAAGACCCCCCCTCCCCCCCCTAGTTTTGACGTAGTATATTTTATTTAAAAAAAATTGCGGAAAGTTGAAAAAATAATGGCTTTTCTTTGTATTTTCTCATACGGCTCCTAAAAAATGCATACTTCGAGAGTGCAAGCGTGGTACTCGTATAGCGTAGTTATTCAATTGTAATTGTATTTAGTAAAAAATATATCAAGAAGAAACAGTGCATTGCGCACCAAGGGCGGTTAAAAGGATTACAATCAAGTGCCTATAACCCCCCCCCCTCCCCCCAGTGACCAAGAGAGGTACTTTGACGACCCCCCTCCCCTCCCTAAACGTGTCACGTAGTTTGGGTATGTTCCCTTATTTCTGGTTAGTACATCACATATACATGTTTGTGGGGTCCGGTCTGTTCATGTTTGCAAGGACTAGTAACTACGTACTAGTGTTCAGTGGAATTGACATGATGAGACTTCGCTCGCATTTGATTTTATTATTAGACTGACGTTCAGAGACCTTATACATTTCTGAGGATATTTATTTATTAGATTCTATTATTTTCATGTTGACGCTTATAGATATATCTCAAAATATTTTATTATGATTACATTAGTGTACCTACCTTATTACCTTTTATCTTGACGCTTAGAGACCTTATACATCTCTAACAAATCTCGATTCTTACTAGTTTCTTAGTCTTATTTTTGAATGATACTTTGATTATTGTATTATTTTTATTTGATTACCTGGATAGATTTTGACTTGCAAAAGTGCCCTTAGGGCCTATTTGCAGAATAAATGTTTTGATTTTAATTTCACTACATAGTATAAAACAAAGTCACTTTCTCTGTCCCTATATCCCTATGTATGCTTAAATCTTTAATACTACGCAACGGATTTTGATGCGGTTTTTTTTAATAGATAGAGTGATTGAAGAGGACGGTTTATATGTATAATGACATCCATTAAATAGTGCACCCGTGCGAAGCCGGGGCGGGTCGCTAGTTGATTTATAAAAGAAAGTTTATTTATTGTATGGCAATTATTTCAAACCGTGAGGTATTCGAGAAGAAGGTATGGTTGTCAGTTTGTCGTACTATTGCACCACCCAGGGGTCATGTGTAGGTTGGCGTTGGGTTACAGGCAAAGTACAGCATAGCTAACGAGCACTGAAAACGCTCCATAATAATTGACACGCAGGCGTGACGTCACGCCTGCTTGGCGTCGTACTACCGTTCTATGGAAAAAAGGGAAATTTGCCGTTTCTGTCATGAAATATTGCGTTTGTGTGCATAGTTTCCATACAATTTGTTTCGTGTGCCCTCATTTGATTTGAAGGAGTGAAAAGTAGTATGTGTCAACATACAGTAGTTGCCCTCAAATGAGGTAAGAAAAATACGACTTTGATCCCTCGCTCAAAGGCAACAATGATTCTTTTCTGAATAGCAGTGCCTTTACCATGAGTTTACATGACCATAGTCGCTAGCGACTTCGTAGAAAATTGTATGTGCAAAAGTACAGCGCCACTGGCGGTTACGCAATAGAACTAAGAATCTGTATACTGAATCGTTTACGCAGTCGCTACCGAGTACGGTCATGCAAACTCATGGTAAAGGCAAGGCACTGGTCGCATTTCGAAACCGATTCTCGAGAAATTTTGTGAGCAGGTTCGATAATTGATGTTTTTTTGTCGATTAAGTTTTGGATTTTTTCTAAATGGCGGGGGTGTGAAAATAACGATTTGAAACGGGATATTTACCATGTATGTTTGTATTTTTGAGTTCCCGATATTCCGGCACTGTTGCAAACGCCATTATCAAGGATTAACTGACTTGCTGCAAGTTTTAGTTGTGGTCTACCCGCACACCATAGCGATCTACCCTTATCCTGGTTCGCTTTTTTCGCACAGTTCCGATATATCGGGAACTCAAAAATACAAATATACATGGTAAATATCCCGTTTCAAATCGTAATTCTAATGTAAATGACCATGTAAGCTTGAAATCTTATATGGTGTGAAAATTAATTTTACTTCACTTATTTACAGAATGAGATCAACCACTTCCAGAATAGGCTGCAGAGATGCGTGATGGACTGCAACGATTCCGCTCGAGATAGACTCGGTCCGGACCCCAGCCAGGAAACTGTAAGTCCACAATAGAATAGAAAACTAAACAAATATTTGTGATAATCCATATTGAAAGGAACCTTATGGCGGCCGGCACTTATGCCTTTATTGCCGCTGTTCCAATACAATAGTGAATAGGTGTAACGTAAGCGCCTGCCGCCATAAGGTCCCTTTCGACGTGGATTATCACATTTGTGAACAGTCTTACACAAACCAACTTAGTCCCAAACTAAGCAAAGCTTGTACTATGGGCACTAGGTAACGATATACATACTTAAATAGATAAATAGATTCTTAAATACATAGAAAACATCCAAGACTCGAGAGCATTTTTTTCTGCTCACCACACAAATGAATGCCCTGACCGGGATTCGAACCTGGGACCTTCAGCTTCGTAGCCAGGGTCACTACCAACTACGCTAAAGCGGTCGTCTAATAACAGGGACCGATACCGGTGTTTTTAAAAAACCCTGAATTAGCCCAATATTTTGGATAATTTTTTGCTCTTTACGTAGGGCTGAATCATGTATTTAGGTAACAACGTCGTATTATTAGATTCTCCCATTAAAAACGAAATAATGAACCGGTGACCGTAATAATACCGGTATTTTTCTATGGAGAAAATACCGGTATCCGATCCCTGTCTAATAAACGATTCACAAAATAAATTTATTCCTTTTTTTTTCAGATTGACAAGTGCACAATAGAATTCGAGAAGTGCGCAGTCAAATGTGTGGATAAACACATGGGCATCATCCCTAGCATGCTGAAGACGATGAAGTCGGTCCTGGCGAGCGGCAAGCCGCCGCCGGCGAGGAGCGAATGAGGCACGGCCACCCTTTACCATCTATAGTATAAGCAGAGTCAAAAGTTTAACCTTTTAATCGCGGCGCAATTTTTTTTTAACCTTTTGACCACCGCACATAAGGTTATACGCATAGAAAAATTAATACAATAAAAAAAGTTGGTTTAACCTTTTAACCGCGGCGCGAAAAATAAATAAATAGCAGTTTTAACCTTTTGACCGCCAAAGGTTATAATGTCATAGTAAACTTGTTTGAACCTTGACTGCCAAACGTTACAAGTTTATATGTGTAGCAAGCTTGTTTTAACCTTTTGACCGTCAACGTCAAATAGGTTATTTAAGCATAGCATTAATATTTTGACCGTTGAATGTCAAATCGTTGTTTCAAAAAGTGTGCAGACAAATGTGTGGATAAACACATGGGCATCATCCCTAGCATGCTGAAGACGATGAAGTCGGTCCTGGCGAGCGGCAAGCCGCCGCCGGCGAGGAGCGAATGAGGCACGGTCACCCTTTACCATGTATAAGCAGAGTCGGATAGTTTAACCTTTTAACCGCGTGGCAAAAAAGTTTTAACCTTTTGACCACCGCACCGCACATAAGGTTATACGCATAGAAAAATTAATAGCAAACAAAAAAGTTGGTTTAACCTTTTAACCGCGGCGCGAAAAACGATGAAATAGCAGTTTTAACCTTTTGACCACTAAAGGCTATAATGCCATGGTAAAGTTATTTTAACCTTTTGACCGTCAACGTCAAATAAGTTATTTAAGCATAGCATTAATATTTTGACCGTTGAATGTCAAATCGTTGTTTCAAAAAGTGTGTATTGAAATGTGTGAATAAACACATGGGCATCATCCCTAGCATGCTGAAGACGATGAAGTCGGTCCTGGCGAGCGGCAAGCCGCCGCCGGCGAGGAGCGAATGAGGCACGGCCACCCTTTACCATGTATAAGCAGAGTCAAAAGTTTAACCTTTTAACCGCGGCGCAAAAAAATTTAACCTTTTGACCACCGCACATAAGGTTATACGTATAGCATAAAAAAAGTTGGTTTAACCTTTTAACCGCGGCGTGAAAAACTATATAATTACAGTTGTAACCTTTTGACCGCCAAGGTTATAATGACATAGTAAACTTGTTTTAACCTTCACTGCCGAACGTTACAAGGTTATATGTGTAGCAAGCTTGTCTTAAGCTTCTGACCGTCAACGTCAAATAGGTTATTTGACCGTTGAATGTCAAATCGTTGTTTCAAAAAGTGTGTAGTCAATCAAATGTGTGGATTAAACACATGGGCTTCATCCCTAGCATGTTGAAGACGATGAAATCGGTCCTCGCGAGCGGCAACCCGCCGTTACCATGTATAAGCAGAGTATAATTTAACCTTTTAACCGCGGCGCAAAAAAGTTTTAACCTTTTGACCACCGCACATAAGGTTATACGCATAGAAAAACTACTAGCAAACAAAAAAGCTAGTTTAACCTTTTAACTGCGTCGCGAAAAAAGATAAATTAACAGTTTTAACTAGCAAACAAAAAAGCTAGCTATAAGCAGAGTCGAATAGTTTAACCTTTTAACCGCGGCTTCCGAAAAAACTAGTGCCTACGCCAATTTTGGGATTAGGTAGCGGACGCCGGGTATTCTTCAGGATGCAACTGTACTGGAATAACGCTAGGAGAATGAATGATGCGGTGATTGGTTGTTTTAAGTCGATAATTTTACATCTCGTCAGTGGAGTAATCGCCATCTTATTCGGTTCTTGTGCTTATTCCACCTAAACGTTACAGTTGTACCCAACTGATAAGGCGCGTCGTGAATCTTAGTTCGCGCAGAAAAGAAAGTATCGCTCCGAAGATTAGCGAAAGAATGCTTAAAACTTACAATTAACCTTAGATCACTACTATAAGGTTCATAATACACTGTTCATAATGCGCGTGCACTCGATCAGAAGTATGGCGGCTGACTAACATGCCACGCGGCGCGCGCTAACATGGCGGCAGCTGCGGACCAATAGCGGTACAGGAAAAAGAAGCGCGGTGCGTGGAGCGTGCCGATTGGTCAATAGCATTTCCCGCGCTTTAAAAATTCATCTTCTGCGCAGGTACATCGGTAAGCCATATCAGTTGGGTACTACTGTATCATATTATGACAGTGATATGCGGTACGCAAAACTGAATTAGCAGTCACAGGATTAAAGATTCTTCATTTTGTAACTTAATTTCTTTGAAATAGAGTCGAAAATGGCGAATCTCTTCTTCCGTTAGTAATAAGCATATTTTACGAACCATTTTGTGTAAATTAGTAGTAATTATATATTATAATTGTTGTATAGATGTGTAGATTGAATGAATAAATTATACAATACTTAACTGATTTGTGTACTTTTATTTATACAAACGCCTTAAGGGAGGCGTACAACGACATCTACCAGAAGACTCATGCTTCATTAACGGCACTAACGTCTCAAATCATATTGAGAATCGTCAGTAAAATTTCATATCATTTATTGTCCCTCTCATAGTTTCACTTTTTCTTGTTGAGCACAACCTATTTGATATGACAGCTGTGCCCAATAACGTCAGATAAATTATTACCCGCCCAAGTTAAGGAGGTAATTTATGGTAAACTGTCAGCCATTTTAAACAAATTCTCAATTTATCTGCATAAGACCTTTACCGCCCCTCTTGGTGGCACGCGGATCTCTATAGAAATATTTATACTCTAAGGGTGCGTAGGAAGTCTACCTATTATTAATAAGATTTCGCTCTAGACTATGAATGATTTTGGGCATCTTTAATTTTCAACACTTTACTGTTATTAAAATAAACCGTAAATGTGACACTGACAAGTGACAACCTGTCATTATAATTATTGCCAGTGTAAGAAATTAGTTCCAATGAAATTCCGCAACATGGCGCGTGGTCATATATTTCTGGGACACGAACAGCAAACGAAGTTTTCCCTCTCTGTCGCACTTACGTCCGAACGTGCAAGTGCGACAGAGAGCTAAAACTTGGTTTGCTGTTCGCGGTAGCGCCCCTAGTCGAGCTTTACGTACCTCTTCAAAACTATCAAGATCTCACAATCGACGATAAAGGCTGTTGCGCTTACACATGATATCGATAAAACGTTTCGAAATAACTTTAGTAAAGTATGTTAATCAAGATAAGAAATTGTGTTAGTAAATTATTTCAATATCATAAAATTATATGTATCATAAAATTTCAATATAGGTTTTGTAAAAATTTTTAAGTAATTATTGGCATTATCGTTATCTTCTCGTTATCGATCAAACTAAGTATAGGTATAAATATATATTTTTACAGTATTAGATATCCAGTTAGTCAAATCGTTTAACACGATGTATTCGTCTCTTGTATTTATTTGCTTATTTTTAGTTTATAATGTAAGTATCAAAACAATAAACACTTATTGTACAAACCTACATTTACTAATATCAAGATGTAGTGGGTAATCTCCGGAATATTTTCGTATATTTTTATTGAACCACTGGAGCACTCGTGGCCCAGAGGCGCCCACGTATCGCATGCGGGATGCGAGGTTAAGCAACGTTGACCCAGGTCAGTTCTTGGATGGGTCACCGCTTGGAGTGGTTGTTAACTGATCGCTCTGTAAAGTTTAGCCGTTAATCCCGACTGCTGTCTATTATAGCAGTCAGTAAGCCAAGTTGGAGGCCTTCGGGCGGCTTGAGAACATCTAACAGTCAAATTGCCCACTCACTTGACAAGGAGGGTCGAAGTTGCACCACGTTCGTAGGGAGTACCCACCGCTACCCGACACGTGACCCCTGGGTGGTGCTAAAGATGTGACAAAAACTGGCAACCCTACTGTCTTCTCGACGATCTCACGGTTCAAAATAAATGCCATACGATGAATAAATAATAATTGAACCACTGTAGATAACAAGTCTAGTCGTAGGGAGGCAGCATATCTTATGGTTTTGTGAGCCATTAATGAACCATCTTTTATTTAATTTACCGATAGACGTTGTTCAAAAATTGTATCCATTCTTTTACAGGTCAAATCCCAGGACTGCGGTTGCGGTCTCCTGCCATCAAATTTACCAGGGCCCATAAAAAACCTATTATCCCTAGCCAGCCCAATGTCACTCTCTAACGTCCTAACTCCATGTAGCTGTGTTAGCCCATGCGGTTGCGGTGAACCTAACTGCGTTTGTGGTACCCTCATCCAAGCCCCAATGGTACCACCCTGTGGGTGCTATAACCCAGCAATCGGTCTCCCGAACCCTATAATAGGGGTACAAAGCTGCGGCTGTGCTAATGCCTTCGGGGCGTGTACTTGCGGTAACCCCGTGTTGGGGAATCTTTGCGGGCGTACGACTCCGACAGTTGGTTTGGCTACCACTTGTGGATGCAATGATCCGCCGGTTAGAATTGTCGACGGCTGTCCTAGATGCCAGCCGATTTACAGTTACAATCTGCCGTCCATTGGGTATCCTACGTTTGGTGCTATCGCGCCTAATTTCCTTCCGCCTTGCGGGTGTCCCGCAGGGTGCGGTTGTGGGTGCGCTAGTCCATTTGCGCCGTACAGTTTACCTTGCAGTTGCAGCGGCGCTTGCGGTTGCGGAGTTAACTCTTGCGGATGTGTGGAGGTACCTTGCGGGTTACCGAAAGTGAAGACCACTTGCACGTGCGTGACACCCACTGTGGAAACTCCCTGTGGCTGCGCCCAAGGCAAGCCCACTTGTACATGTGCTACGACGATTGAGATGCCCACTTGCGGTGTTCCAGTGGTGCCTCCGTTCGCGCCTGTCATTGGGTGCTCCAGATACTTAAGACAGGTTGTTGTCCAGCCTCCTTTTATGTAGATTAAGTAGTGTTTAAGTATTAAATTATTCTTGAATCTTTCTTCTTTTTACATTTATACCCTCCCTTCTACACTATGAGCGAAGCGAAGATGCAAAAGTGACCAGTGGAGAGACGTGGATCGCATGAGTAAATTCGATTGGTCAATCCCGCACGCCTCTGCTCCGCTCCGTCTCAATGGAAAGACAGCCTAAACGTTTTCTATAGTGACTCAGGATTGGCAAATTAATTGTTAAAATACAATACAACATGATACAATAATATACTGCGCCAGGTATGGAAATCCGGTACATCGGTTAGTAGGGTGAGTGACACAAGCTACTGCTTCAGCCTATTGATTGTATGCGGACGTAAGTGTGGGTGTGTCGTCGAAGTGACGTCACGGTGTCACGAATCCGGATTATCAGACCAAACTCAAACTCAACAAAATATTCTTTACAAATAGGCCTAGCAACAAGCAATTTTGAATAGTCAGTTATATATTACATAAATTGAATCTAATTATTCAGAGCAATTTATTGATGCATATGAAATTAAAAAAAAGACATGAATTACTGTAATGTATGTCAAAAAAAAGTATAAAAAATTCACAAAAAGATCGTCAATATGTAAAGTAAAGACATAAAAAATAGTATAATCTAGACAGTTTCTAGAATAAAATCTGAATGTCAAGAGGAAGATTTAACGTCAACATCTAATGTCATAGTTATGAAAATAGTCATTAAGATGTAATGTCATAATTATTAAAATATAATTAGTATTTCAACCACAATTATACCCACGGTCTTTTATCATTCATGTAGTCTTTTGTGCTATAATATGATTTCGATATGAGTTGAGACCTTGTTTTCTTAGACCATGAAATACAATGCAAACTCTTTATAGCACACCTTTAAAAAAATAACGCAGTACAGAACATGTTACATGTGTTTTTGAAGTATATCTTCCTCTATGTATTAAAAATCATCGTGTAAAATTTATTTCATTTAATGAGTATGTAAACTGTCTACATCCAGAGGGGCTACCGCGCACCGAAAACGAACGAAATTTGAATATCTCCCTCTCTATCGCACGAATTAACAAATGCGACAGAGAGGGAGATATTCGAATTTCGTTCGTTTTCGGTTCGCGGTAGCCCCTAAGATGCTTTTTCGCATAGCATTTCTGCCTCCTTCTTTATTCTTGCTATGGCGTCCTAACACACCACCATATACACTAAACCACAAACCTAAAGATGACAGTAGTTATATGTTGAAAAAAAAAGGGTATTTGCAGTACGCATTCAACTAACTTAAATAAAATGGGGTTGGGGTATTCAGTACTTAAGATACACCTTGTATAAGTATAGTCTTTCCCAAGTACCGCGCGCACGGTGGAGACAATGCGCAGGATTCGGAGCGGAACGATCGCGTTACTATTGTCTAATCCTGCGCCGGTATTCATAATTACCGACAGCTTACGGCGAAACCAGTGAATTTTGGTATTCGGGCCTCCGAATAAGGGTGTTGAAAGCAAAAATAAAAGATTCCAATAGATTTAAATAATTTATTTCATGATAAGGAATTACATTATAAATTTGTATACATGTCAAAATTACAAGAATTGTTATCATGATCGTCATATAAACGTTTACTACCTGTTCCAAGTATAGAATCATTCAGAAATAGTCCTCATTACGCAGCAGCTAAATATTATTATTAATCGTTTATTTCATAAAGACACAAATTAACTACACTGCCAAATTTGTTGGCACTTAGAATGCTCTTGATACACTTGTGTCATTATATCTAAGTATGTAGTTATAGTATTCATGCGGTCGCTGTAATAAGGTAAATGTCACAGTGCTCAACACTGACCCAATACCTCAACCACTTTCAATCTTATGTCATAGTAATAGAGGTGAGAAACAGGTGTCAACTATTGGGTATTGAGGCGTCAATCACTGGGACGTTTACCCCATTTATTACTTACTAATTATGATGCATGCAATTTTAATCTTAGTTAATATACTAATAGTTATCTATAAGGCATTTTTTAACATTGGTTACAAAAGTATTTTTTCTCACTTTCTCATCAAACAGCTTCTGTGGCAAGTTGTTATATAATTTAGGAGCCAAGTACTCAAATGTGCGTTCTCCATAGTAGTTATAATCTCCCAAACCATATAAAGGCGGAAGAAAACGGCGGCGACGGCTAAAGACGCAGCGAATGAACGATCACGCTATAAATACAATGTATGTTATATAGGTCCAAAAACAAGTGCATATAGAAAAAGCGCATTTCACACACCTTTAGTCATATATAACCACCTGCCAAATATGTTTAAACAGTTGCCTCAAGATGCATTCAAATGTCGGGTATTTCAAATGTTATCCGAGCAATGTTTCTATTCAGTTGAGGAATATTTGAAACATAATTTTGATTAATTATCCAATCACAACAAAGGTGAACCTGTTACGTAAATTACAAATATTTATAAGTATTTTTGCATGCCTAATTGGTAAGTTACACAGCGACTATGTACCTATAATTTAATAACATCTTGTTTACTTGTAACTGCAAATAAATTATTTGACTATTGACTAAAAAGACAGCATAATATACGTAATCAAAATAAAATCATCTTGTAAAGAAAACCTATTACACACTAGAAGAGTTTTTTAGTGATTGCAACTACCTAGACAATAAGATTGTTCTGTTTAATTTTTCTTGAATGTACCTATATCTCATTGAATTTGTATAATATTGAGATAATGTGCTTTATATCTAGCTTTTCCCAATTTTACATATTCTGTGATTTCTATATAACTTCATAATTTGTTATTTTTAGTATTGAAGTTTGCTACAGCCGACCAGGGTCCATGAGATGCTTATTACATTATGGAAACAAATTATATATCACCGGTGCTATTTTTGTACTTAAGTTAGGCTTTATAATATTTCTATAAAAAGTAACATATATAAATACACTCACAATACACAAAAATATTATAAAAAACCTAGTGGATCTGTTAGTGGTAGAGCTCGAATATCAAACATTTAACAGTAGCTTTTTGGTGAAGGAAAACATCATGCGGAAATCAGTATAGTCCCAACATTTTAAATATAAAACTCCCGTCCCGTCCCGTTATCCACGGAAGTTCCAATTCCAAGAAAATCCCATAAGTTTTGTCACTCAATGGAAAAAATTGTGCAAATATTGATCAGGATAAGGGAGTCGATCTATCTACCAATTTTTACAGTGATCTAATAAAACTACAAGCAGGTACATAAAAATTAGACCATTTTCGTCAATGCAAGTGAAAAACAATTTTTAACGGTTCGTAGGTATTCGTGCGAGGTGTGAAATAATTGTATTGTAAAGTAAGGTAGATAAATGTCATATATTCGTTGATCTCTGGAGTAGCAAATTTATAGTTATCCACTTATCACGCGGGCCGTACACTTGTTTTCCTTATTATCACAGTCGTACTATGATAAAAAAACGTAGAAATCAAAATTCCAGTTAAGCTATAAACTATAGAGATCTAATGATCTACACTCAAGAGCAATTAAATAGATACACTGCATTGAGTTACCATACAAAGCGTATCGATTTGTTTGTTCTGCAGTGTAATATACGTCAAACTCGCTACTACTAACGTTGCATTCAAGATAGATGTAATTTAAATATTATCAAAGAATAATCATGATAGACTAGACATAACAGGCAAAAGCACAGATGGAGCACAAGGAAGTAACAGATGAAGGAACTTGGCATGTCCTTCAGTGCGTTGAAGTTGAAACCTCTGATTCTTTCTATCTTGTAGTTGCGTCTCTAGGTTGTCAGAGTTAATAAAAATGACCAAGGACGGAACTATAGCGGCGCAGGCGCGGATCCAGGATTTTGTTCAGGGGGGGCACTTTCGAACTTTCCAAAAATAAAACTGACTTTTGATAACTGTTTATATTGTCAGAACATATTTCCTACGTCAGGACATAGGCAATTGCCCTCCCCTGACACAGGTTTCAGGGGGGGGCAATTGCCCCTGTTGCTTCCCCCCCCTGTATCCGCGCCTGAGCGGCGAGCTACAATAAAAGTTGATTAATCCAATTAAATCCAACGACTTGTGATTTGGTTGAATACTATATATATTTATTTATGTATATTAAATACGTATATATTTATAATATGTATTTATTATATGTTATAGTTGTTATATATTTATTTAATTCTGGTTTTAGCTATAAGTATCCTTATTGAAAAGATTTAGTACACTGTGTAAGTTTGTCTATCTCATTCTCCCACTCTACACTCAATCCCTCAAAGGTTAGCTGGAAGAGATCCCTTATAGGGATAAGTTCGCCTTTGTACTCTAATCTTATGTGACATGTATATTGTTTTAACCTGTTATTGTGTACAATAAAGCGCTTACATACATAAATTCTATTACACACCTTGCAATTTATCACAGCAAACTAGAGACAACGCTCTAAGATGGATTGAAAGAATGAGAACATTTTTATTACCTACATCTTTGGGTCCCCGGATTGGGGTTGTGTCGGCTAACCTGTCTAAAAACGATATATATAAGCTGCCTCTTAAGGGACAAGTCGCCATCACGATTCGGGGCGAACGTCTCATCTCTTTATTCGGAGTAAGATTTCGCCCTTTCTATTGTTTTAGTAAAGGGTTAAATTCGCCGTGCGCCAAAATAAAAAAATAAAAATCAAACATTTATTCTGCAAATATGCCACAAGGGCACTTTTACATATCACAATATTAATTTACAGTTCAAGAAAAAAAATCGAGTTTACAATTATAACAAAATTAATGTCATTATATTATAAACTTCCAAAGTTATCTATTACAAATACATATGTGATAATCTATATTGAAAGGAACCTTATGGCGGCCGGCACTTACGCCTTTATTGCCGCTGTTCCAATACAACAGTGAATAGGTGCAACGTAAGCGCCTGTCGCCATAAGGTCCCTTTCGATGTGGATTATCGCATATTACAACATCAGTAAAGTTAGAGGTATAAGGTCTCAAGATTAAACAAGGGGTACACTGGCCAGCAGCTAAGATCACGGTCCCACGGCTGTAGATTTCACCTTTTGGAAGTGTCTTGTCTGTAGTAGTTAGTCTATGGCACGTGCCGGTAAGGCATGCGATGGCGTGGCGCCGGCGCACGCGCCGCATTGTAGAGTAACGACATATCTTGAGATATGTGCCGTAATCTTAAGAACTTCACACTACATCTATCATCATCGTCCATAATGTTTCTTACATATAAGTTTTTTAGAAAACCCGTGGTACGAGAGTTCCAAATTGAAAGTAGCTTATTCATTTTGATATTTAACAGTGGCTTTTTGGTGAAGGAAAACTACGTGAGGAAACCGGTCTAATCCCAACATGGTCTAGTTTTCCGTTCGGCTTGGAAGATCAGATGGCAGTCGCTATCTTAAAAGTAGTGCCTACGTCAGTCTTCCGCTGAAGCTGACCCCGGGCTTCTGAGAACACAACCGGCAAAACGCAAGAATGTTTTTTTTATGAGTGACTGAACAGCGATTGGAGAGAAAAGAAGTTTACTGGAAACAATTAGAAATAGAAGAGGCAGGATGATGGGACACCTGATACGGCACGACAGGTTCTTCTTAAACATCTTAGAGGGCAACATTGAAGGCAGGAGAGGAAGAGGAAGACCTAGACTGACTTACTTTAACCAAGTGAAGGAAGTTGCCGATTTGTATGGGGAAGTCAAGAAACTGGCAATGAATAGAGAAGAGTGGCGGTTACTCCACCGACAAGAGCGAAGCTCTTAAGTTTTGATGATGATGATGAACAGCGATTGGCCTTAGTCTCGCCTGATGGAAAGCGATGACATGGCCTGATGTAGCTCGTTGGTTCAGTAATAGCCTATTCACTCTTGCCTTGAAGAGGCTCGGATTATAATTAACCGGAAATACAGAAGACGGGAGCAAGTTCCATTCATTTTCTATTCGCATTAGAAAAGAGGAGGCAACCCGTTTTGTGCGAATAAACGAAAAACTAACAAGATAAGGTGGACGCCGCTCCCCCCGTCTAGATGTCCGGTGATAGAACGGAGAAGGCGGAATTAAATCGTGTAATTCCTGTGCACACTCTCCAAATGTATCCAATAAAAGATTTCAAGCTTACATGGTTATTTACATTAGAATTACGACCCCCGATATCCCGTTTCAAATCGTAATTCTAATGTATCCAATAAAATACTGATAGGCAAGCGACTCGACGGCCGTGTTCCATGCTTTGCAATTTAGACTCAACATGATTGTCCTCAAAATGATGATGATGATAACTGACCGTAAACAGTTTCATTGTCTCTAATATCTTAAGACTCGTCCGAAACAAGTCCGCTCCCCGCCGCTCCCTCGTGCTCACCAAACCATGCAGAAAACAAAAGCAACGGAAATATGCCTCCAGTCGACGACAAGAAATAATGCGAGACAGTTTTCTAACGTAAAAATCCGTTACGAAAACTCATCCGCTTAGAACCCGAACGCGCGAAAACCATTGCCGAATTATAAATTAAAAAGTTAAACTGTCATTGGCGCGCGCGTTTAAAATGTTTGTTATAGAATGAATAAATGATTAGTTTATGAAAGTTGTGATATATTTATTTAATTTGTGGTACGGTTTTTCAATTATGGATGGCACAGTGGTGTTGCTTTTTGCTTTCTGCACATGGTATGTGACTGGACAGGAATACTTTAGGATGGTAAGTATAGAGAAAACATGATCTGTTTTGAGATAAAAAAAATATGCGTTCCTTTACACGTGAAGTGTTATTTAATTACATGCACTGATAGGTTGGTACTTATTTCATTTTTTGTTATACTTAACTTTGCTGTTACAATGCATTTTTTGTTAGAAATGGTACCTAAGAAAATGTACATTATTTTAAACATATACAATAGTTTCAACACAGTATTCAATTTACATTTCAATAAAAACCAAGTACAGCATGCTAATATGAAATCGGAAACTGTGACTATAATCTAACTTTATAATGAAATTGAATAATTAATGAGATGACACGAGATCGTGAATTTGATTAACTTATCTAACTATGAGACAACTCTTTAACTTTTTACATGTACTAGATACTATATTCAAATGGCTCTATTTTTTATATTCCTGGCCTATCTCTATTTTATAGTAGATTGTACGCCAAGGGAATAAAGGACTGTCACGGCCGTGAAATCGAATCGTGTAGTGTTACGAGTTAATTCCCGAGCGAATCGAGGGAATAAAGACTAAGTCCTGAGTGCAGTGAGGGATTTAAGTGCATCCAAGACAAAAACAACTTTATTATTCTCAAATTCAAATCGGTCAGTCAAAGCCAAATCACTATCGTTACTCGACTATTTGGTTTCACAAACGTTAGGTCTACTACGGAGGCGGGTGTGGCTCTCATTAAGCATATATTTGAAGCTTGGGAAAAAAAACAGGATGCAGTGGGTATTTTCTGTGATCTATCGAAAGCATTCGATTGTGTCGACCATCAAACTTTACTCATAAAATTAAAACATTATGGTGCTTCAAATAATACTTTAAGCCTTATAGGATCATATTTAACTGATCGAACCCAAAAGGTTAGCATTAATGGAACTAATTCATCTGGCGCCCCTCTGCAAATGGGGGTGCCCCAGGGCTCATTATTGGGCCCCTTGCTATTTCTTATTTATATAAACGACCTGCCTTACTTCACTAATGGGCTCTGTGAGATAGTCTTGTTTGCTGACGACACCTCTTTAATTTTCAATGTAGATAGGTGTAAAGAGGTGTCCGAAGTGGTAAACAATACCCTTTCTAAAGTTTTAAATTGGTTCGCAGCCAACAACCTCTTACTTAATTCAAAAAAAACTAAAGTTGTTAAATTTACGTTGCCCAACGTGAGACTGGTCGACACCTGTATTAGAGTCAACAATGAGCCCATAGAATTAGTCAACTCTACTACCTTCCTTGGAGTCACTTTAGATTCAAAATTGCAATGGAGGCCTCATATTGATGCCCTGGCAGGACGGCTTAGTTCAGCTGCGTATGCAGTAAAAAAAATTAGGCATATTACTGACGTTGAAACGGCGAGGTTAGTTTATTTTGGCTATTTTCACAGTTTGATGTCATATGGTATACTGTTGTGGGGCTCCGCTGCAGATATTCAAACTATCTTCAAAAAAGAGCGATCCGTGCCTTATACCTACAAAATCAGACCAAGCGATTCACTGCGAGATTTATTTAAGGAAATTAACATAATAACAGTTGCATCTCAGTATAATTTTTGACTGCATTATGTATGTACGCAAATACTACACCACTTTTCCCAAAAATTCTGACCGTCATAGTTTTAACACCAGAAACAAGCATAGACTTGCCGTTCCATACCTCAGACTACGTAAAGTCATCGAAAGATGGAACGCTGCGGTTACGGCGTCCAACTCTGATACGACGCGTACACTTAGGCATTCCCGCCGGCGGGGACGTCCACCGCGCGATCGCGACAACACAGATATATATAGTCCCTATTCGTCCCGGTACCGCCGCACACCGGGTAGGGTCAGTCCGACCCAGGTTGGGCCTTGCTGAGTTTCTTGCTGGACTCTTCTCAGCTAGGCTAGGTTCAGTGAACCAGCGACAAAACTCCCAGTAGCTCGATTCCACTCACACCTCAGATTCGGTTGAAACTGCTCAACCAATCTCACTGGAGCGCAAACTCTTAGAGTATTCCAGTGTTCTAATCCACACGCGTGGTCGTGTCGGAGGTTTTCCCCTGGATTTACCACAGACTACTCTCCAACCGCGCACTCCTATCGCTTTATTGGGCCCGGCTTATAAAGCCACAGTCAGGTTCAAAAAAACAAAAAAAATGTGTCCCATTCTCAGCTTGTGGTGGTCAGCACGAATATATTCGATTTTCGAATATTAGGTAGCTCGTGCGCGGGGATCCCGACCCGCGGAGCTGGCATTATATTAGACTTTAATGACATAACAATCACAACTATGGCAAGTAAAATCACGTTATAAACCCTCGGGTTATAATAAAATTTAGTACAACATTACGACCCGGCTAACGCCAAAGGTTATAAAATAATAATAAAAATGTCGCAAAAAAAAAACAAAAAAAAATTAGCAATACACAAAAAGATCAAGGTTAAATTTAAAATTTTAATTATAAAATATAAAGTAACAATGGTATCGACAATAGGCTCGGGCTCAGTGTGTGCTGCGAGCCTGGTCGGTTGTACAGCGCTGTTTTTCAGCCCGCACCCACTTCACAGCTCAACAAAAAAATATATAATGATTTGATATAGTATAAGGTTTGAAATAAGGTCATGATAATATATAATTTGGCATATAATGGTACATTATGATACAAGTGAGGTACGTTCATTACTCTCGAGTCGATACTGGTAATAAGGGAGCCCAGAATGCAATGATCAGTTACTCACGTGTGTTATACGACGTTTTTCAATATTTGTGACAAAAAACAATTTTATAAGATTATAGTGTTATTAATAATTTTCTGTAACTCTTGATATCAACAGGTTATTACTTACCTACAGTTTTGTATTGTGTCATTACCAAAAGTTTTACGTCATTACGTCGGTACTGTTTATTATCACAATTGGTTTTCTCCATGAGTTCACTATTTTTGAAGACAATTACGCAATTTACTCACTCGTCAAGAATGTTTACAAATAATTATGAATGAATGGCGAGCGGTGATATTTTTCTTGTCTTTGCGTTACTGCGCGCTCAGGTAAAAAGACTACGTAATAGCATTACCTCCCAAGGGCGGTAAAACACATAATATATCACATCAAAGGTATTTGATGCCCGAGCCGAAAGCAAGGACAATAAATACGTGATCTGAGGCTTTCTTTATTACTGCCCGTGGTAATTACAAAAAAATATGTCTTCTCTTGGCGCGGCGCGGTAATTGCCACTATATGGCCAGGTGTGACTTTAATAGTAGATTGTATGACAAGGGCATCGATTTAAAATACCCTAGATACACTATCACCTACAAATTCAAGACGAAAAAGTGTCCAAGCCGGCTGAGCCGACATTGTGAGTGTGTGCGTGTTAGATACACGCTAAACGAGCGTAAGTCAATTGGGATTAATTTATTTTTTTTCAATGGTGAGCCTTATGTCACCAGCGTAACGTTTTATTTTAAATGAGAGCGTTTGGCGATTACAGCATTTCAATTTTGTTCACGCACATTTTCCACTGATTGTGTTGGCAACATTGGACATACATTGGAACAGAGTCGGTATCGTGTACCGTGGAGTCGAAAATGATTTGTTTAAAATAGGTAGGTGGTAAACAAGCATACGACGTCAGATGTTAACGTCGATTTATTATAAATAGTAATGATAAATCGATTTATTATGTTGTGTTGTTTTTTAATTTTTATTATTTTAATGAGTGTTACTTTAGAACTCCGTAGTTTATGAACCGATTCGGAAAATTCTTTCTTTGTTTGGAATCATATGTTTGAAGCATGTTGGTCCCGTTGTTGCCGCAAACTAGTTCTGATGATGGTATCCATGAGGAATTGAGGGAAATCCTCGAAAAATCAGGGGAAACATATAGCGATTTTAGTTCTTCGGTAACAAATCGAGCATTTGCATTCAGAAAGTAGCATTTGGAGAACAGAAGCTGATGACGAAGACCATGGATGGGACCATCCAAAAGTGTTTGTGTGTGGCGCTAAGATATTTCGATCAAGATACTCAAGCGACTATGACAAAGCCACTTTAAATGGTTCTACTGTAATTTCATGTTATGTTACCATTAAATTAAAGCAGTCCTAAATTTAAAGCAGTTAATCGAATAAGTTATACTTGAAAGAAGAAATAGAATATTATTATCCGTAACACATTATTTTTAAAAACAAGGTTTAATTTACAAAAATTACACTGAATCAGAGTAACTTGTATACATGATAGTGTCTCAAGCTTTGAAATCTTTATTTTACATTTTGAAATTATATATAGGTAACATACCCCTCACGTTACTAGAACATATCTTTCTACAAATAGTCATAAATCATTTAATACTTTTTATTCACTTTCTTTTAGATAAACGCTAATATTTTAATTTATAGTTTTAACCAACTTACATATCTACATACACACTCCATAGATGTGTGCTAATAACAAACAATACTTGTAAACTTTCATAAAAAACTAGTCAGTCTGCGACTCCATTCCTTCGAAATTTTATTATAGTCCGATTCATAGGTCTCCCGTTTCGTTTCGATATACGACTCACTCAACGTGAGGGAAAGAGACAGTAGCATAGCTGGTCGTGTGTCTGATATTTTGATAAAATAATTGTTATAAGCGCGTTAAAGGTTAATATAACTACAAATCAATTAAATAATGAAACTTTAAATAAATACTCACCGAAAATACGAAATTCCATCCTTTTTTTAACGTCGTTAACGTGTTCTTTTTGCATTTTTTTACGGAGCACTTGGGCATGTTGACTCGCCGATGGCTAGCGCGCGACTCTGAGCGCAAGAGTGCTTAAAAGGCATTTAAGCACTCTTGAGCGCGGACGCTTTTGACAGGCGGATAGTGCATCTAGGGTATTTTAAATCGATGGACAAGGGTCTAAAATGAGCCATATTACCACGAGATAGTTATTTTCCCGAACGAAGTGAGGGAAAATAGTTCGACGGGTAATATGGCTTTTAGACCAGAGTTATACACTCTACTTTTCACTTCGATTGCGAGAAAATAAATAAACAAAGGTTAACCCACCCAAAATTAACAATAAATTCCACGACGAAGATATATACTTTTGCAGCATGTTTTTTTTTCTATACTCCTTTGACACACAAAACATAGACAATGCGGTTCGCGCGCAACATTAACGCGCGAAAAAAGCTAAACTGACCTTCCATTGAGCGCTTCAAAGTGTTGCTCGAACGACTTAACCACTTTTTTTAATTATTGTGAAATAGGGACTACTACAAACTTAATCTTTAGACTCTTTAGAAAAAATAATTATGTTTCCAGATTGGTCGATTTTAGTAAAGCTGTATTCTGGTTGGTTAATACCCAATACCAAATATTTTTTTAAGGGTTAAATTAGTGTTCTGTGATTGGTGGATTTAATAGGTGAAGTATTTTTATTGGTCAAATTCAAATGTTTTGTAAATCATAAATATGTATTCATATTTTCCCTAGGGGTTAAATGTACTACTTTAGCCCCGCTTGACAAGTCTAATATGACACACTTTTCGAGCATGAGAAGTGAAAATATATTTATTCGAAAAAAACGAATTCACTTCTATATTATTAATTTTATTCAATATCACTAAGGGTGGGTTGCACCAAACCATTTGTAATCGTAAGCGGTGTTCGTTAAAATCTGATTGTATGGAAAGTTTCTATGGGATGACAGCTGCCGGCGCCATATTTGACGATGACCGCCCTGTGATCGTATGTTGGTGCAACCGACCCTAAATTAATTATTTATTTGTAGGAAAGAATTATCAAATCTTTCAATGTTTTAGCCGGGTAAAAATCCATTGGCCGTAATTTAAAAAAAAGTTGTGTTACGCGGTTCATTTAAGAATGCTCCTTTATTTAGCTAACCTTACTACGAGGTAGGTACAAACCTAATTTAATCGGCATATAAAGAAAGAAAGAAAATAATTTATCGTGACAAAGCATTACACAAATTAGAACATAATAATTTGGTACCACATACGTAGGCATATAGGACTATTCTGTACTCATCATCATCATCCTAGCGTTATCCCGGTACAATTGCATTCTAAAGGATGCCCGGGGTCCGCTACCTAATCCCAAGAGTTGGCGTACGTGACCTTCCAACCCGAGGGAAAACCAGACCTTATTGGAATTAGGCTTGTCAAGTGAGTGGGCAACTTGACTGTTAGAAGTTCTCGAGCCGCCCGAAGGCCTCTAACTTGGCTTAGGACTATTCTGTACTACAAACTAATAATAAAATTGCCACGAAATGGTCCCGCCTCAGCATAATGCTGACTCACAAGCCAGCGCTGGTCTCCCGAGAGACCATTTTGTGGATCACGCTGCCCCGTTGTCTGACGGGGCGGTATAAATATTAACAGCACAAGGTGTCAAAAAAAATCAAAATCAAAACATTTATTCTGCAAATAGGCATCAAGGGCACTTTTACAAGTCAAAATCTATCTAGGTACATCAAATAAAAATAATACAATAATCAAAGTATCATTAATTAAATGTAGTGTTACATGTCAAAAATAAGACTAAGAAACTAATAACAATCGAGATTTATTAGAGATGTATAAGGTCTCTAAGCGTCAAGATAAAAGGTAATGAGGCCTGGTTTTCCCTCGGGTTGGAAGGTAAGATGTCAGTCGCTTCCGTAGAAACTGGTAAAAACTTGTGTCGTAATAAAATTACAGCCCCGCGTGTAATATCCTGGATTATGAGCCTAAAAGCGAAGTAATAAGAGCCACGTTACGAGCAAATGTGTTGAAAATATATTTATAGATATTGAGCGGTTAGAACCGAATCTGAGGGTGTGAGTGGAGTCCAGCTACTGGGAGTTTAGCTAGCCTAACTGAGGAGAGTCCAGCAAGAAACTCAGCTAGGCCCGACCTTGGTCGGACTGACTCTACCCGGTGTTCGGCGGTACCGGGAAGAATAGGGACTATATGTGTCAGTGTTGTCACATATAGTCTCTATTCGTCCCGGTATCGCAGCACAAAAATCTCAAAGATGCATGTTACATGTCTAATGACAGATAGTCTTTTGTAATCCAGTATAATAGATGTAAATTCATCCACTTAGATAACTTAGTGATCAATTCAAACGAATCAGTTTTCTCTACAGTTATTTTATTTTTAGGGTTCCGTACCCAAAGGGTTTCAACGAGCTAGAGATAAGATAAGATAAGATATCATTTATTGTCAAAACTGTGTACATAACATTTCTGACAATAAATGACTAACTAAATTTGTATGATCCTAGCAGTATTTATTTTTTATCTTATGTTAGCCCTTTTTTACAATTTTTTTTATAAAAAGTATAATTATTTAATTTTTATATAGTAATATTTTTAAAAAACTAGCTTATGGTGCCGCCGGCAGCGAGACGGGACCTAAGCTACCGGTGGTTAGGGCGACAGAGAGAGGTACCTCCCGTCCAGGAGTACCGCCATCTGTATCTGACCCTTGACCCAGCCATTCCAAACCGAACCCTATTGCTGTTACTCACGCGTCCGTCCGTCCGTCCATAGTCTGTCCCTTTTTATCCGAAGATTTTTTTTATTCCCATTGGACTTCAATTTTGATGATAATGTTTATTGTTACGTATATTTTACCAAAAATTATAACACATTGATAGATTAAATTTTATACAAATTTCCTTATTTTGCGTTTGGTTCGGAACCCTAAATGTGCGAAGTCCGGCTCGCACTTGGCCAGTTTCTTATCATAATGTAATTGTCAGAAAAAGTAGATTTGTTTGTTCGATCGCATGTGCGTGTCATCAATAATCATTTACCAATCATTTATTGCATCGTTGGAGCGCTCGTGGCCTAGCGGCGCCCGCGTGTCATGTGCGGTATGCGAGGTTAAGCAACGTGGGCGGGGTCAGTTCTTGTATCGGTGACCGCTTGAGTGGTAAACTTTTGATCCCGGCTGCTGTCTATGGCAGCAGTCGTTAAGGCAAGTCAAGTTGCCCACTCAATTGACAAAGGGGGGTCGAAGTTACACCACGTCCATAGGGAGTACCAGCAGAGAAAAAAAGGAGTCACATGCCTGTAATGCGTGTGCGTATTCAGGAATGTCAGATTTGACAGATGACAGGACTTATGCCACACATGTATAACGTTCGTGAGATAAAAGTACAGTAAACCTTTGACGACCGATTTAGCCTAGTGGGTAGTGCACCTGCCTGTCAAGCTGACGGTCCTGGGTTCGAATCCCGGTCAGGGCAAATATTTGTGTGATGAGCATGAATATTTGTTTCTGAGTCTTGGATGTTTTCTATGTATTTAAGTATTTATATCTATTAAATATATCGTCGTCTAGTACCCATAACACAAGCATTCTTGAGCTTACTGTGGGGCTAGTTCGATTTGTGTAAGATTGTCCTCTAATATTTATTATTATTTATTGTTTTTAAGATTTTCGTGCCAAGTCAGATACTAATGTAAGTGACTGTACAAAGGTACTATGACTAATAATAACAATACCGCGTTTTAAAGTCACGGTGGTAAATCCAGTAAATGTCACACGATATTGTTACCAGCCTTCACGGTATGCGCAGGAGTTGACCGACTTGCCAAATTGCGCATCAGAATTGTGTTTTAAGTATGTAAAACCTTGCACAGTCACGATATTGTTATTAAACCGACTTAAAATAATCCGCTACTTTCAGAGCCGACCTTAAAAAACCGGCCAAGTGCGAGTCGGACTCGCGCAAGACCCGTACCATTATCTATAAAAACGGTAAAAAATCACGTTTGCTGTATGGAAGCCCCCATATTTATTTTAATCTATTTTTTAGTATATTTTTATTATAGCAGCAACAGAAATAAATCATCTGTGAAACTTTCAACTGTCTATCACGGTCCATGAGATACAGCTGGTGACAGACGGACAGACGGACAGCGAAGTCTTAGTAATAGCGGCCCGTTTTACCCTTTGGGTGCGGAACCCTAAAAAAAGAAAATAATTACATACATACTATGCTGGTGTCCACGATACATGGAAATCCTTCCTTTAAGGAGTCCAGAGGACAGCGAAGCATAAACTAAGTGTACCCTCTCTGTCGAACTTACATCCATAAAGTTTAGCTGGAAGAGATCCCTCATAGAGATAAGTTCGCATTTGTACTTTAATCTTACGTGACAAGTAATATTGTTTTAACCTGTTATTGTATGCAATAAAGTGCTTACATGTACATATACGACCGCTTTAGCCTAGTTGGTAGTGACCCTGCCTTCGAAGCTGGAGGTCCCGGGTTCGAATCCCGGTCAGGGCATTTATTTGTGTGATGAACGCAAATATTTGTTCCTGAGTCTTGGATGTTTTCTATGTATTTAAGTATCTATTTATCTATATAAGTATCTATATCGTCACTTAGTACCCATAGTACAAGCTTTGCTTAGTTTGGTACTAGGTTGATTTGTGTAAGATTGTCCAAAAATATTTATTTATATAATTATTTATATAAAATATTTATTTATATTTATACATACGTACGGATTTGCAAGTGCGACAGAGAGGGAAAACCTCGTTTATGGTTTACGGTAGGCCCTCAGAGGGGCTACTACGCAATCCTAACTTCGTATCATGCCGTCCCTTTCACTCATATAGTGCATAACGGCTGCAAAGTTATTTGACGTCTCGTGTATTGCAACATTCGCTACGCTCAGTATTCTATTTTTGAACTACTCGATTCGCTCAGGATTCTACTTTCGAACCATATCCTCATTCGTTAAAGACCATCATCTTTTAAACATGCAATAAAAGCGATATAATACATGTTTATTTCTGCCTAGTGGAAAATAAGTGGAATCGCGGCTCTGTAACAATGTATTCTGGATGGAAACTTCAATCAAAATAGTTTAAGAGCCCACGACACTGAACCTAGTTCGATAAGACTCCCAGATGATATATATATTATAAGATACGTCATTGCTGAGGGAACACGAAACGGCTATGCTGCCATGCAAAAAACCTGGTGGCATTAGTAAAAAAAAGTTTCAAAAAAAATAAATTTCCGGTTTCTATTAGTACGATAAGTCTCCCAGGTTTCGTTTGTTCCTCGATACAGGGGAGGGGTAGGACTATACGATAATGCAGTGCTGCAAGCCCCCCTGACTGGCCTTGTCAGTGGCAGCAGCATGATAAGTGCAGGGATCGGATACCGGTATTTTCTCCATAGAAAAATACCGGTATTATTACGGTTACAGGTTCATTATTTCGTTTTTAATGGGAAAATCTAATAATACGACGTTGTTACCTAAATACATAATTCAGCCCTACGTAAAGTGCAAAAAATAATCCAAAATATTGGGCTAATTCAGAGATTTTCAAAAATACCGGTATCGGTCCCTGGATAAGTGTCGCCAATAATGAGGTATCTAGTATTCAGTGTCGTCGGCTCTTCTACTAAAAGTGTTAGGTACCATGTTCATGTGTCATGTATATGTCCTAGATGTTTTGTCCTTTACAAATCACCTCAGCAAGGTCATCCACAACAACTCATTTATATCATACAGGCGTCATTTCTTTAATTCGCATCCTGTCATTGAAGATCATACCGTGACATATGTACTGAAAACACGACATAATTATAAAAAAAAACACAAAGTGCGAGTCGGATCTGTTTCTTTTTTATCCTGACTGTGGCTTTATAGGCCGGGCACAATAAAACGATAGGAGTGCAAGGTTGGAGAGTAGCCTGGGTAAAATCCAGGGGAAAACCTCCGACACGACCACGCGTGTGGTTTGGAACACTGGGATACTCTAAGGGTCGTTGCAGCAACATACGATCACAGGCCGGTCATCGTCAAATATGGCGCCGGCAGCTGTCATCCCATAGAAACTTGTCAAACTTTCCATACAATCAAATTTTAACGAACACCGCTTACGGTTACAGACGGTTTGGTGCAACCCACCCCTAGAGTTTGCGCTCCAGTGAGATGTTTCAAGTGGCTGAGCGGTTTCAACCGAATCTGAGGTGTGAGTGGAATCGAGCTACTGGGAGTTTTATAGCTGGTTCACTAAACCTAGCCTAGCTGAGAAGAGTCCAGCAAGAAACTCAGCTAGGCCCAACCTGGATCGGACTGACTCTACCCGCTGTGCGGCGGTAGTGGCGGTACCGAGACGAATAGGGACTATATGTGTCAGTGTTGTCGTGATCGCGCGGTGGAATCGGATCTGTACATAAAACTGGCTTTAGGACGCAACTTCCTCCGCGTAGAAGTCGCTCATGGCCTTAAAATTCAATTGCTATATTCTTTTACTTCAGGCGTGTACCTAGTCATCGCTCTTCCACCCCTGAAGGGATGATATCCGGTATAAAAAGTATCCTATGTCGAAGGCATGGACAAAGGCCCGGGACTCAAATTATCTCCATATCAAAATTCATCTAGGAGGTACAGACAGACAGATAGATAGTATATAGTATGAATGCCAATAAGTCCCCTTTCATGATTCCTAAATCGCGTAAATTTTAAATCGTTCTTATTTATAGGTTGATAAGTACTATGTTTTCAACAAAACCATTAGGTATTAAGAACACAAGGATTTTCTCATTGTTGTTGTTAATTTTAATTATTAAAAGGGCCGTTCTACTTTTTCGTGTACATAATTTTCAGTCACTTTTTTAATTCAGATTTTGGAATACTTGGCCCTTACTTCATATTTTTATATTGTTATTTAGAAAGAGGTTTAATTGCAGTATCACTTCCGATAGTTTTGGTAATTAACGAAACACAGCTAATATCCATAAATCGAGTAACTCAGTGGTTCTTGGATGTCTCACCATTTGTATGAAAAAATGGTTTTTACCACTGTGTTACCCACTTTTTACAGCAATATGTTAATATTTAAGTATTTTTACCTATAAATTCCTTTTATTAGGTTCAGGTACTATTTCGAACTCCTATTTTTGTACACTAATTCAACACATATCATAGATTTTTTTTGTAATAGAAAACTGGTCATGAAAAAGTAGAATGACCGTGAAGTATGAAGTGAGGGCCAAGTATTCCAAAATATGCATTAAAAAAAAAGTGTGAAAATTATGCACATGAAATAGTAGAATGGCCCAGATAACTAAAAATATAACTTTTATCAGGGCTCGAACAGCAATGCGGCAGAGGCCCAGCAATTCCTCCGAGAGTACGATAGGGAGGCCTCTGGGATGTGCTACAGGTATGTCATACTTTGTTCTGTATGTCTCGATCATACAAACAGTGCCAATTTAAAAGGCAACTTCTTGATTTTTCGGTGCTGATACGGTACGATCTCGGTACGACACGATATGAGAAAACTGTCAGCTCTGTCAGTGTCAACTGTCAATCGAGTCAGTCGCTTTTTAATGCGCACCTACATTTAAATGAGTGCTACCAGAGGGCCTTCTCCGAACTTCCAAATCCGAACTTCGTATCGTGCCATTCCTTTTACACTCATTTTATAAACCATATGAGTGAAAGTGACGGCACGATACGAAGTCGCATTTCGAAGTTCGGAGCAGGCCCTCTGACTGGCGCAGGATGCATGGCAATATGCATGCGTTTGGGCGGACAGTACGACCAAACGTAAATACTGACAGCATCCGGTCAAGTAACGATATCTTTGCGATATCAGTAAACTCACGTCAAAGAACGAAATGGGTCAATCAACTTTTTCTTGTTGTTATTTTTTCCCGTCAGCGAGGAGACATAGTATCCGAGTTTCTTAGAAAAATGATTATAATATGGACTTCAAGCATGCTCAAGAGATGATCCATGTCCAAATGGATCGCTAAAACTCATGTTTGATAGATTTAAACCCTATAAAATCATAGTTTTAAAGAGTGAGTCAGGAGACGTAACCATGGTAACGAGCAACAAAGAATAGTTGATTCACCCAAATACCAGATACCGATCTGGCCCCGCACAGTCAGGAAATCGCCTAAAGCTGTGTATCCACCACCTCCAGTCCCGGGCGATATATCCCCGATTATGCTTGAACGAATCCCGGAAGCACCCTCCAACACATGCACTTCCATTGATTGCAGAATTCATTGTACTGGCGCCTTGAAGCTGCATTAAAGTCGAGCTTAACCGAAGCAGCTATTAGTTAGACAAACCTGCCTAATTTATGTAAAACCCTAAATTGCAGAGTAACTATATCTCAATGGAAGTTCGTCACCAACATTACCGAGACGAACCGCCGGCGAATGCTAGAGGAGCTAGCCATCAGCTCCAAGTTTGAGCGGCTGTCGTGGCGGAAGGCGGCTGTCTTCGACGGTTCGCGGCTGCCAGACGCCCAGGGCAGGCGGCAATTGGCGAAGATAGTGCAGAGCAGCCGGGCAGCGCTGCCTGATGACAAGTTCGCTGAGGTTTGTGGTTCGAGCTGTCATGGTGAAAAGTGGCTGGGAGACGCGTATGGAAAGCGGCTGTATGGAAAGATCGTATAGAACAGCTGGGTGGCGGTCCCGTTGATAAGTTCGCTGAGGTTTGTGATTCGAGCTGTCATGGTGGAAGGTGGCTGCCAGACGCGCAGGGCAGGCGGTAACTGGGGAAGATAGTGAAGAGCAATAAAAATAATATTACTATTAGTTTTAATTATATATGTTCAAACGCAGGTGCAAACACTCAAGTGCCATATCGAACCATGTTACAAGTACCTTTCATATCAGCATGGTACTGTCATATTGTATGCTATTTTATGGGTAACTATCAATTGTCAGGGAATGTGTGTGTGTGCGTGTGCGTGTGCGTGTGCGTGTCTGTGTGTGTGTGTGTGTGCAATCTCAAATCATTCAACAACAATAAAAGTTATGGAACTATGCTTCTCGTTCCTCTTTCTTTCTCATTAGATTCTTTAAGTTCTCAATGTTATCATCTATTTAATATTTTATGTCATGCTAAATATAATTTGTGTTGCTGTCATTGTAGGTAACTTCTTTAAGTTCTCAATGTTATCATCTATTTAATATTTTATGTCATGCTAAATATAATTTGTGTTGCTGTCATTGTAGGTAACTAATTCACTTCATTATCACTTTATTATAATAATCTTACATGTATAATTAACGGATAACTATTATTAGCCTCCGTGCTCTGCGAACATCATGTCTAATGACCACGTATTGGTACGAAAGATGTCGAGCAATATTCGACCTTAAAGACTTGAGTGACCCGTTGATAATGTTCAATATATCTGATACTCATGGAAGTTATTTATTTGAAATATCCTTTGATCCTTCAGATTCAGCAGCTGATCGCAGAGATGAAAGAGATATATAACTCAGCGAAGATCTGCCCGTACGGACAGAAGCCCTACGACCCCCATGTGCCCAGGATACAATACCCAAGCACTGGATACCAGGTAACCTACCCTTTCTTGGAGGTTGGCGGGAGCTCTAGCCAGCAGAGCGCATAGAAGTCCCTTGGATTGGAGCCCATGAAATAAAATTACCAGATAAGCTATGACACACTTAAGGATGATTCACACTAGACCGTTCCGTGTCCGGGCCGGCCCGTTTTCTATGACAGAAAATCAACGGCCGCCCGGCCACGGACGGCCCCGGTGACGCTCGGAAACGAGCCGGCCCGGACACGGAACGGTCGCTCTATTATAAATGCAAACGTTTGACGGCCGATCTACCGACGTACGAGGCTCGGAAACGGCACGGTCCCAGTCCGGCCCGGACGCGGAACGTTTAGCAAATTGACACACAAAAAAGCTCAGCCCGTCTGGCCCGGAGACGGAACGGGCCGGACACGGTACGGTCTACTGTGAATCATCCTTTATGCTCTTTATTTTCAACTCAGCAGGAATTAGACACAGCGATCACTCTTATACGAAACAATTTAATTTTTAGACGAGACAAAAATATACGACAGTGAGTTTTATCGGGGAACCAGATACAGATACCTATAGAGAGAAACTGCAAAGTTCAACTTTACAGTTTCTCTCTATAGGTATCTGTATCTGTATCTGTGATGTGAGCATGTTTCATACCATATTAAAAAGCTACGTCTCAACACCCTTGACCAGGCATTTGCCACAACATTACTCCAATAGGAAAAGTACTCCAATACGAAATCCGAACTTCATATCGTACCGTGCCTTTCACTCTCGTGTTACACGCTATATGAGTGAAAGGGACGGCACGATACAAAGTTGGGATTTCGAAGTTCGGAGTAGGCCCTCAGCATCCTAGCGTTTCCCCGGTTGTCCACAGCCCAGGCTCCACTTTGACACCTAATCCCCCAATTTGGCGAAGGAACTAGTTTTACGAAAGCGACTCCAATTTTTAACTTCTAATCCAGAGGGAAAACTCCCTTGTTGGTATTAGACCGATTCACGATGTTTTCCTTCAAATTTTTGGAAAACCCAAGTGGCACGAGCCGAGACTCAAATCCGCGACCACCAGAAATCGAGTGCTTTACCGCTCGGCTACAGTAGCTCTTTCAATCATCATCATCATGATCATCGTAAGCTCCTAGCGGCATCCCAGATGGGCTACTACGAACTTCGAAATCCGAACTTCGTATCGTGCCGTCCCTTTCGCTCTTGTGTTATTCACTGTATGAGTGAAATGGACGGCACTATACGAATTTCGGATTTCGAAGTTCGGGGTAGTCCCTCAGAAGCATAGAAGCATGCCCGGGGTTCACTGTTCAAGCGGATCTTTCAATCATATCTCATATTGATAGCGGTGAACAATAGGTGTATAGGTTGTTACGTTGTCAAATATTAGGTATTCTGCCTTAGGGCTTATCCAGAAAACAAGCGAGACTAGAATCACCCCCCCCCCCCCCCTCCCAAGAAACCTCACGTGTATTTTTCACTATTATAAATTTAGTCTGAAATAATACACGTGAGGTCAACGTTGTACCCCCTCCCCCAACGTAATTAATCGTGAGGTTTTCATCCTCCCCCCTCTTCCTTTCCTGGATAAACCCTTAATCATGGTTGGTATTTCAGGACCAGATGATCTCAAGCCACACCCAACCGTACGAAGAGACCCCCTCCTACTGCGACATGCAG
Source organism: Epiblema foenella (assembly GCA_963556455.1). Taxonomy (NCBI): domain Eukaryota; kingdom Metazoa; phylum Arthropoda; class Insecta; order Lepidoptera; family Tortricidae; genus Epiblema; species Epiblema foenella. The sequence continues at coordinate 7,997,263 of OY747120.1, read as the reverse complement.
CTCGACCCCGAAATATCCCGGATCCTAGCCCATTCCAGGATCGAGAGCGAGCTGCTGTACGTGTGGCGAAGTTTCAGGGACAAAACTGGTCCGAAGCTGAAGAATCGGTTTATGAGATATGTGCAGCTGGCAAACCAAGCGGCTGTAGTGACAGGTGAGGTCTACCACGAAGATCGACCATAGTAACAATACGATCATGCCACAGCATGACCGCAAAGCAGGCTATTCTCAGTCGATAAGAGCTCGATAAACGGTAAAAGATAGATTTATCGACTTATCCACGACTATTATCGATATACAACATGGTCGCACTTAGTAACACAGAGCTATCTACTTTTAACAGCGATAGACGACAAACGATAGCCGCTATTGATTCGCATTTTACATAACATTGTCGTTAGTTAATTTGACAAACTGTCGTGATATGGCGTCTCAACCTAGTTTATTTTATAGCGTAAACTTTTAACTCGAGACACTTAGGCCGGGTTTTATAAAGATCCGTTAGACCAAATGTCAGATCAAATTTCAGTAACTCAGTACATTTTTTGACATAACAAACCGACATAAGGTCTAACGGATCTTTATAAAACCGAGCCTTAACCGAACTTATAGAAAGAAAGAAAGAAAGAAAAAACATTTATTCTTATAACTGACAGCCGCATGCTTGAACCACTACACTGCCGTGGCGTAAATTTAAATTAAGCGTAAAAAGTAAACTGGACTTTATCGTACACAATAACAGCTTAAAACAATAGAAGGGTAAATGTCCCAGTGCTGGACACTGACCCAACACACACTGGACACTGATACATAGCACTTTCAGTCTTATGTCATAATGACAGTGACCAATTCACCTTCAGTTCGCCATTGTACTCTAATCTTATGTGACATGTATATTGTTTTAACCTGTTATTGTGTACAATAAAGTACATAGGACATACATACCAATAGTCGACATCGGGATTTTTACCCTACATGTCACATAAGAAGCCGTCGTCTCCCGGTGAAAAAAAATAAACAATAGCTTTCTTTTGTAATGAGCCCTGGGATTCCAGGGACCGGTAGACGACGGGTTAATACAAAGGCAAACATACCATGAGGGATCCCTTCCATGTAACCTTTGAGGGATTGAGTTTTATCGTGTAATAGCGACCCGCCCCGGCTTCGCACGGGTGCAATGCTGATGCATGTATTATACACATAAACCTACCTCTTCAATCACTCTATCTACTAAAAAAAACCGCATCAAAATCCGTTGCGTAGTTTTAAAGATTTAAGCATACATAGGGATATTGGGATATAGGAATATAGGGACAGAGAAAGCGACTTTGTTTTATACTATGTAGTGATTTATGTTCAGGTTACAGAGATGCTGGAGAGCAGATGAGGGCAGCCTACGACGATCCGTCCTTCCGGGCTAGTGTTGAAGAGACATACAACCAGGTTAGTTGCACTATAGTGGCAAAAGAGTACGGCTTTCGATACACGATTCATAACACTTCGCTCCATACAATTAATTCCCAAATTAACCTCCAATTCGATTTTTTTTTAAATTTTTTTTTTTAATTTTTTTTGTTATTCAAATTCTTTTTTATTTTTATATATATAGGTCTTAATACATCGAATATATTATTAAATAAACACAAGATACATACTTACAACTACAACAAATAAAACAAAGAAACAAATAAACCCAATTACAAAAAAAACACTCCATCTAAAAGTTCTGCCTGCGGCATGGACCCCAAAACGCTGGCGGCGTTACCCCTCTGAACCGCAAGAGCAATCCGTTGGGAGAGGTATGCGCCAGCTCTGGGGTTCCCTGAGGCGTGGACCAGCCGTGACGATAAGGCCTTCATGAAGGTTTTCATTTATTTGGAGTCCATTTCTACACAGTAAGGGTAAATTGCACCAAACCGTCTGTAATCATAAGCGGTGTTCGTTAAAATCTGATTGTATGGAAAGTTTGACGTTTCTATGGGATGACAGCTGCCGGCGCCATATTTGACGATGACCGGCCTGTGATCGTATGTTGGTGCAACCGACCCTAAGACAGTGACTTGAGAGATGAGCTGTTCTAATTCTACTTCCTTCATGAAGCAATACTACTGACACGAAGCTCTGAGCAATATGGCAAGCGGACGCCATAATAGCAACTCTAGGGAAGTTTTTAAACACCATCATCACCATCATCATCATTCTAAAACGGTGGTGGCAAATTTACTACAGAGCATCCTCGGGAGCTCTGGCGACCTTGCTCACGAGGAACAACTCCACACACCTAAAGAACAAGTAGTGGAAATTTTAGTCTATTTAGAAATCAAATTATGAAAAAAGTATTTTTTTCTACTCGTCGACTTCAATATTTGAATTACGATATAGTAGACAAAACTAAAATCACATACATTTCTCTATTGGTTCCCTTCAAGTGAACTCTTATGAAATAGACCAATCACGTGTCGCCTTTTACTGTACTCTTATAAAATTGGCCAATCACGTGTCACCATTACAGTACTCTTATGAAATTGACAAATCACGTGACGTCGTGGATATAAAACAAAAGACCAAAAAGCGCCCGACCCATGTGCCTAATGTTCATTGCCGCAGGACTAGTTTGTTTAATTAATTTATGTCACACCTGGCCATAAAGTGGCAATTACCGCACGCTCCACGCGCGGAAAATCCCACTTCCTGGCCAGGGGGTGACATAAAATTTTGTACTTACCTCGGGCGGTAATTAAGAAAACCTCAGATCGCATAATTATCGCCCTTGCCTTCGGCTCGGGCGTCAAATACCTGCGATCTGAGACATTCTTTGTTTTACCGCCCTTGGTAAGTAATGTACTATTCCGTTGACTCGTAGAAAAAGTAGTGTATGCAATTATATAACGATTGTATAAACTACTATTTCACTTCTCATGCTCGAAAAGTCTGTCATATTAGGCTTATCAAGCGGTGAAAATATGAATACATATTTATAATTTACAAAACACAACGACAGCCAATCGGAACGTTGGGTTCTTTTTGGTACATACTTTGTTCAACTAATTTAACTATAAACAACATTAGATCTTTTTCGTCCCTATTTCAACTACTATGTATCTGAGTCAAAACAGTTTAAAAAAGTTACCGGCATATACTCATTGTATTTTATTATTAATTGTGGGTGGATAATCTTTGTTTATTTATTTTCTCGCAATCGAAGTGAAAATTAGAGTGTATAACTCTGGTCTAAAAGCCATATTACCGCTCCAACAATTTTCCCTCACTTAGTTCGGGAAATAACCATCTCGTGTTGATATGGTTTATTTGGCCCTTGACATATAAGTACTATTGGTTTTGTATACGTTCACAGGTGGCGCCACTATACAAGCAACTGTTCACGTATGTGCGCAGGCGATTGGTCCAGAGATACGGGGAGACCACTGTTCGTTCCGACGGCCCTATACCATCGCATCTATTAGGTAATTCATCATCATCATCATCATCGTCGTCGTCGTCAGCCTGTGTCAGTCCACTGCTGGACACAAGCCTCTCCCATGGCACGCCACTGAGCTCGGTCTTCAGCTCGTCTCCTCCAATCCCTGCCCACTGCCTTACGAATATCATCGCCCCACCTAGTTACAGGGCGTCCTACACTACGTTTGCCGACACGCGGTCTCCACTCAAGAACCAGTCTGCCCCAACGGCCATCGGTTCTGCGACATATGTGACCTGCCCACTGCCACTTCAGCTTACAACAATATATCATCATCATCATTAGTCTAGTTTTTTTTTATGTTATAGGGGGCAAACGAGCAGACGGATCGCCTGATGGTAAGCAATTACCGTCGCCCATAAACACTTGCAACACCAGAGGAGTCGCAAGTGCGTTGCCGGCCTTTCAGAAGGGAATACGCTCTTTTCTTGAAGGTTTGAAGGTCATATCGGTCCGGAAATACCGCAGGCGACAGTTCATTCCATAGTTAGTGTGGTCTAGTGTAGAAGAAAGTTGAGACTGACATTTATTTTAAACTTTTTAAAGGACAACTTTCGATTCTAAGTAGATATGATAAAATTAATTTTCAAAACCCTGAGTGATTTAGTGTACAAGTACTTCTTTTACAAAATGGCTCAAATACTTAGGTAACACCTCTATAACATGTGACATTTCTTAATTTACTATTATTGTTTTGAAGTTGGATTTAACTGTATACCTATAGACGATCCATTAGTGAATCCATTTTATTTTATTTTGGTGTGAATATTGCGTTATTTCGACATTATTTCATAATAGTGTACAGAAAAATACAGCTAACTGGTGGTATAAGTGCTTACCATTATACAGTACAGTACTTAAACCATTATTGAATAATTACACTAATTAAAAATTCGACATACGTACTCTGTGACCCAAAGAGGATGTTGGCCTCTGAGTCCTCTGACACAAGAAAACGCCTCTCTTCTCTGCTCTGCGCCACTTCACACCAGTTGGGTACTTTGAGGTTAGCTAGGTCTTTGAGTACTTCGTCATCTGGTACCTGGAACACCAGCACCGCCAATGGGCTACAGAATGGGACTCAAAAGGCGTGAATAAACTACCAGTGAAGATCTTAAAACTGGAAAGTGGAAAAGAATTTAAAACTGCGTTATATAATTTTTTAGCATCTAAGGCCTATTATTCCATTCAAGAATATTTAAATGACATTGTTTCTTAGTTTATAAGTAAATTATGCATGCGATACACATGACATTCCTTAAATATTTGCATGTCCTTGTGACCAAACATGTAGTTCCTTATATTTTTTAGATTATGACCTATTTGTTGTACCATGTTTTAGCAGATAAACGCCTCTGGTGTTGCAAGCGTCTATAGGCGACGGTAACCACTTACCATCAGGTGGGCTGTCAGCTTGTTTGCCATCGACGTAGTATAAAAAAAACTATGGATAAAATACAAACCTGAACGCAACTGAGACGCGTCGTCATGTGTTATAGTACTTTTATCTTATGAATGCGGGCGAGCTTTGGTTGTGTGTTGAGGTATATGAAGATTGCCTATGTGTGTGTCAGTGTAGGAGCTATGAGTTCACATTGTCTATGTGTATGTATGTCACAACAAAAGTACTGTAAACAATCTATGCTCTATTAAATAAATAAATATTTGTGGACATCATCATCATCATCATCATTTCAGCCGAAAGACGTCCACTGCTGAACATAGGCCTCCCCCAAAGCTCGCCATTTAGACCGGTCCTGTACCGTTCGTTTCCACCGGATTCCCGCGACCTTCACCAAGTCATCACTCCACCTTGTCGGAGGCCTACCGACAGCTCGTCTTCCGGTGCGTGGACGCCACTCAAGCAGTTTCTGGCCCCATCGACCGTCAGTCCTGCGAGCAATGTGCCCTGCCCACTGCCACTTAAGTCTCGCAATTTTGAAGGCTATGTCGGTGACCCCAGTTCTGCTACGGATAGCTTCATTATCACGCAGAGAAACCCCGAGCATAGCTCTTTCCATTGCTCTTTGGGTGACCTTGAGCTTTCTTATGAGGCCCATCGTTAGCGCCCATGTCTCGGATCCATATGTCATCACTGGCAACACATACTGGTCAAAGACTTTTGACTTGAGTCACTGCGGTAAACTGGACGAGAATACACTGCGAAGCTTCCTGAACGCTGCCCAGCCGAGTCGGATTCGACGAATGATCTCTTTCTCGAATTTGTGGACAATTTTACGCAAATCGACCTAGTCCCAAACTAAGCAAAGCTCGTACTATGGGTACAAGGCGAAGATATACATACTTATATGGATAAATAGATACTTAAATACATAGAAAACATCCAAGACTCGGACTGGAAGGTGCAGCGTGGGTAGGCCCCCCACAAGGTGGACTGATGACCTGGTAAAGGTCGCGGGAGTCCGCTGGATGCGGGTGGCGCAGGACCGGTCATTATGGCACCCTTTGGGGGAGGCCTATGTCCAGCAGTGGACGTCTTTCGGCTGATATGATGATGATGATCCAAGACTCATGAACAAATATTCGTGCTCATGACACAAATAAATGCCCTGACCGGGATTCGAACTCGGGACCTCCAGCTGCGTAGGCAGCGTCACTACCAACTAGGCTAAAGCGGTGGTTAATGTATTGTTACGCGCGTAGGGTACGGGATAGAGTTAAGACACCTGTTTAATAACTTTAAGTTTATTTAAACAGGTGTTTTAACTCTATCCCGTACCCCACGCGCGTAACATTTGGTGTCAGAAGTGGGATCAAGTGGTAAAAAAGTGAAGTGTTAGTGCAAGTACCAGTGGAGATTAACTGTGTCAGCACTAGTAGATGCGGACACTGTGGACTTGTGTAAGACAGTTAATTCAGTGCTTGACCTGTGGACTCAGTGAACCTTAACCGGCGTTTCTAAGTCGCTAAATAAACTTAAAGTTATTAAACAGGTGTTTTAACTCTATTCCGTACCCCACGCGCGTAACAGTATTGTGATCCAAGACGTTTCTTCCAGGTAACATGTGGGCGCAGAATTGGAAGTCAATCATGGACCTTGTAATGCCGTTTCCACAGTCCGCTAATATAGACGTCACATCGGAAATGTTAAGGCAGGGCTTCACTCCGCTAAGGTCAGTACTATTATAAAAATAACGTTAAAATGTATGATTTCCTCACCTGTTTTACAACATTTCATAATGCGGATGTAATAACCGATATTTAAGAAAATACATGATTAAATAATGAATAATCGATCGTAACAATAAGACCAATTGGTTCCTATAATGCAGTGTACTGCCAATTGTATGGCACCAAAATCAATCATACTCAAAATCAAACATTTATTCTGCAAATAGACCATATGGGCACTTTTACGTGTCAAAATATTAATTTACAATTTAAGAAAGTCTGACTATAATAATACATTTTTCAAGTCAAAATATTAATTTACAGTTCAAGAAAGAACAATACAAATATAATATAATATAGTTTACAATTATAACAAAATTAATGTCGTACAGTGTAGATAAACTTGCAAAGTTATCTATTACAAATATTAAAACATCAGTAATGTTAGAGATGTATATGGTCTCAAGTTTGATTAAACAAAGAGTATAATGAAATTAATATAATATCCCAGAGATGTACTGGTCACCGAGCGTCAAAATTAAGACTAATTTAATAGTGTTTGAGATGTCTCTAAGTCACTGATAATAAAAATGAATCCACAGCAGGATGATGTCTCTCGTCAATCCCCTATAAAAGACACTAGTACGCGTACGCGTTCACGTAGTCACTGTGTCCTTGCAAGTATGAACAGACCGGACTCCACAAACAGCACCCGATCACGAGTATGACGCGTATCTCAGCCATCGCCTCCCTCGACCATCTGTTAGGGAAGGTGGCGACCCGATCAACGACGCCACCGTAATGATATATTCAAGCTAGCGGACATTGATAATAACAAAAATTAAGGCGACTATTAGCCGAGAAATAACATCGTGTTACATAAAACGTAACGCTCTGTTCACACACTGCTCTACTCGCGCAATTAATAGTAACGCTCCGCACAAGGTCTTTTGACGCAGTCCCAAAAATTCCAGCAAAACAGAGAGCGGTGGTAACGACGAGGAGAATGAATGACTGAATGAATGAATTAATGATAGTCTATAAGTATGACGAGCGGCATGGCGAGTTATGTCGCCAACTTGCTACACTACATCTCTGCCTCCTTTCCTCGCTACTCGACGAATTTGTGGCATGGGCATAAAGTACAACTAACTAACTGCAACAGTCCACAATATATTGATTTAAACTTATTCGACACGATTTTCACACATTATTATTGGAAAACGGGACTTAATCGTGTACTAGATTTAGTTACAACTAGCGACCCGCCCCGGCTTCGCACGGGTGCACTATTTAATGGATGTTATTATACATATAAATCTTCCTCTTCGATCACTCTATCTATTAAAAAAAACAGCATCAAAATCCGTTGCGTTTTTTTAAAGATTTAAGCATACATAGGGATATAGGGATATAGGGACAGAGAAAGCGACTTTGTTTTATACTATGTAGTGATTTTCGAGGTTTGCCCGACGTTTCGAATGTATGACAACATCACGAGCTGAGTCAGCTAAATTAGTATTGTTCGCGATTAAGTCCCGTTTTCCAATAATAACTGCAACAGCCTTAAATAAACGTGACATTATAGGTACAGCCATTAGAGGTCCTTTTGATCTATTCGTCCTTTACAGAATGTTCCAAATGGCGGAAGAATTTTACACCTCGATGGGCCTCAAGCCAGCTCCGCCCGAGTTCTGGCGGGGCTCCATGCTGGTGCGGCCGCCACAGCGCAGTGTGCAGTGCACTGCCAGTGCTTGGGACTTCTGCAACAGGATAGACTACCGGTAAGCGCGCGTTTGGAATCCCTATTCCATCCCCTGCCCGGTGGCGGAAATTTTCCGAAATGTTTTTTTTTGAACCTGACTGTGGCTTTATAGACCGGGCCCAATAAAGCGATAGGAGTGCGCGGTTGGGGGAAAATCCAGGGGAAAACCTCCGGCACGACCACGCGTGTGGTTTGGAAAACTGGAATACTCTAAGAGTTTGCGCTCCAGTGAGATTGGTTGAGCGGTTTCAACCGAATCTGAGGAGTGAGTGGGATCGAGCTACTGGGAGTTTTGTCGCTGGTTCACTAAACCTAGCCTAGCTGAGAAGAGTCCAGCAAGAAACTCAGCTAGGCCCGACCTGGGTCGGACTGACTCTACCCGGTGTGCGGCGGTACCGGGACGAATAGGGACTATATGTGTCAGTGTTATCGCGATCGCGCGGTCGACGTCCCCGCCTTTCCGAAATGTGTAGTTTCTCGTGTGGGAGAGGAGGCCCCAAATGCCAAGTACCAAGTAAAGGACAGCGAGCTATGGATAGAGCTATGCTCGGGGTTTCTCTTAGGGATTGCATCCGGAACGAAGTTATTCGTCAGACATCGAAGGTTAGGCTATTTTTTTTTATTTCACATCACCTTCCTACCAAATTTCATAATTGTAGTGCTTATGGTCTCAAAGTAAATCGGCTGTGACATACGGACGGACGGACAGACATGACGAAACTATAAGGGTTCCGTTTTTGCTATTTTGGCTACGACGATACCAACTTTTTAGATTCAGTGTGGTTTTAAATGTAGACTAGCAGATGTTGGTACGGAACCCTTCATTGTGCGGGATCCGACACGCACTTACCCGGTTTTTTTATTACTATATTTGGTTTAATTTGGGCCTTCCATGCCGCCTCTACCAGATATGGATCTATTCTGGCAGCCCTTAAAGTTCTTAGCTTAAACTCGTTGCCCCCAAGAATTTCCAGAATCTTTGGGTCACACCGCTGTTTTTTTTATACCACGTCGGTGGCAATCAAGCTGACAGCCCACCTGATGGTAAATGGTTACCGTCGCCTATAGACGCTTGCAACACCAGAGGCGTTACACGCGCGTTGCCGATCCGTAAGAAACCTTTTCACGCCTTTTTTGAAGAGTCCCATTCTGTAGCCCATTGGGAATACCTCGGCAGGAAGCTCATTCCACAACCTAAGTGTTCTTAGTATAAAGCGCCTGTAGAATCGTACTGTACGAGAACGCAATGGTGGTTTCCGCAGTGTGCCGCTATGTTTTCCACAGTCAAATACAAATACAAACATTTATTCTGCAAATAGGCTACAAGGGCACTTTTACATGTCAAAATATTAATTTACAATTTAAGAAAGTCTGACTATAATAAGTAATACATTTTTAATGTCAAAATATTAATTTACAGTTCAAGAAGGAATAATAATTTCGAGTTTAACAATTATAACAAAATTAATGTCATACAGTGAAGATAAACTTGCAAAGTTATCTATTATAAATATTAAGTTAGAGATGTATAAGGTCTCAAGATTAAACAAGGAGTGAAATTAATATATTATCCCAGAGATGTACATGGTCTCTGAGCGTCAAAATTAAAATTAATTTAATATTGTTAGAGATGTATATGGTCTCTAAGTCACTGATAACAAAAACGAATCCACAACAGGATGATGTCTCTCGTCAATCCCCTATAAAAAGACACTAGTATTAACGTAGTCACTATGTCCTAGCAAGCATGAACAGACCGGACTCCACAAACAGCACCCGATCACGAGTATGACGCGTATCTCAGCCATCGCCTCCCTCGACGTCCTTAAAACAGGTCTTAGGAATGTCATTTTTGTCTGTGTTTGACAGCATCAAACAATGCACAGAGGTGACAATGCAGGACCTGATCTCCACGCACCACGAAATGGCGCACATCCAGTATTATCTGCAGTATGCCGACCAACCACAACTCTTCAGGGACGGAGCGAATCCGGGTGAGGCTGCTACAACTCTATCTTACAATGATACAGAAGACATAATACGCACTTACTCTTGGTCTGTGGTCAGCTAAATCTTTATCAGCTAAGCTACTCGCACTCATTCACGTCACACACGCACACACCACACTCTTAGTTTATTAATTTTCATGTTTTATACTCGTAACTGCTACAAATGGTGCATTCCAAGATACAGGCTCGCCTAGTTTGGACTGCACCAGAAATCCCGTGTAACCTGTTGTATCATTTGTGTTAGAATTAATAAATTTACTCTTTACTCTTTACTCTTTGTATAACTAAACTAGCTTTAGCCCGAGACTGCTCGCACATACAAGCTTTCTTCCCAAGTGAACCTCTTAGGGGATCGTTTCCGGGATAAAAACTATCCTATGTATTTCCTCAGATTACAAACTACTTATCCATGCCAAATTTCATCTAAATCCGTTCAGTGGTTTAAGCGTGAAGAGGTAACAGACAGTCAGACAGAGCTACTTTCGCAGCATATTGTTTGCAGTCTTGGTGATAAAATGCATATGAACAGGACTGCAAAGAATATTTGGAATCCGAACGGCCAGTCCAGACAGGGCAATTTAAATTTTATTTCTATTTATTTGTTTAATTTATTAACTAGTTAAAATAAAGGCTGATTTTACATATTTCAGTTGTTTTGCTTATGTAGTATTTTCCTCGCTTCAGTGAGGTGACAAGATTTGTTACACACGGCTGCAAAGTTCTTTTACGTCTCGTGTGTTCCAACACTCGCTACGCTCAGGATTATATTTTTGAACCACTCGCTTCGCTCAGGGTTCTATTTTCTGACCACTCGCTTCTAATCGCTCATGGTTCATGTGGCTCGTAGAATCCATTCGCTGGCTCGTAATTCCACCTTAGAATCCATTCGCTAGCTCGTGTTTCAATTCCACACTCGGTTAAAAAACAATTTTGCATGTATAACCAAATGACTATTGAGTACTATTGGCAGAAATATACTTTTCGCGGAATTATCATTTTGCACAAACTTTTTTTTTAGAAACCGTAAACTTTTGAGGTACAGCTAAATTCAGGTCATTGTGTAAAACCCATTAGTGTCTACCATGAGTTTACATGACCGTACTATACGTAATATACGTAAATTTTTACGCAGTCGCTAGCGAGTACGGTCATGGTAAAGGCATAGGTCTGCCAGAAAACTAGGTTATGTTAGGTTATGACTGCAACCCTTTTAAATAGTAGTTTATGCAACTGATACATAATGAGAGGTCTTAAAACACGAGTGTGGTTTTATGAAACGAGCGTCAGCGAGTTTCATAATAGGATCACACGAGTGTTTTAAGGCCTAATTATGTACAGTTGTATACACTACTTTATCTACATCCATACATTAAATCCTCTTTCATGAGTTGAGGCACCATTGCGTTGAAAGTGCAGGAGTTCGAGTTCGTGAGCTCGTTGAAGTCTTTTTGTGCACGAGCCTGTATCTTAATGGGCGGAGATGGCCTTAACCGTTTTTGATGCTGTTATGGCCATCTCCGCCCCGGACCGGCGCGATATTGTAAAGTTGGTCCTTAACCTACACTTTTTGAGCACATAAAAGAGGATTTACTGTATGGGTGCAGATAAAATCTATTATGATATGAATATCTGCGAAAAGTGTAATTCTGCCAAAAAAGTATCTTCAATACAATAATAACAAACCATTCAAATTCTTTATTTCATCGTTCCAGCGTTCCACGAGGCAGTAGCCAATGCCGCGACGTTGTCTGTTTACAACTTGCCACACTTGCAGCGGGTTGGACTGTACCAGAATAAGTAAAACATTTTTCCATTACAGATACATTCATCTCTTGCTTTTCTTTGACGAAATTAGACTTTAACTTCATAGTAATAGATACCACTCCCCTCGCCTTCGTGAATAGGGTTGTAGACTCAAAATCTATTAGTATCCCAATTATTATCCAAATGAAAGAAGACATAAAACTATACCAAATGTGATAATCCACATCGAAAGGGACCTTATGGCGGCAGGCGCTTACGTTACACCTATTCACTATTGTATTGGAACAGCGGCAATAAACGCGTAAGTGCCGGCCGCCATAAGGTCTTTTTCGATGTGGATTATCACAAATGGTGAAAGTCCCATTAAAATATCTCAAAAAATAACGAAGTTACAATCGTTACAACAAAAAAAAACCGTCGACACTAAGGGTCGGTTACACCAACATACGATCACAGGCCGGTCATCGTCAAATATGGCGCCGGCAGCTGTCATCCCATAGAAACTTGTCAAACTTTCCATTCAATCAGATTTTAACGAACACCGATACGATTAGACGGTTTGGTGCAACCCACCATAAGTATCAAAATAACAAACAAAAATCGATACAAATTCATAAATTGCTTTTTTTTCAATTCAATTCAATTCAATTTATTTAATTCAGACAATGTCCATAAAAAATGTTAATAAAAAAGGCCTTAATTACTATGTTAGTACACACACAACATATTACAACATCATATTCATCATATTATTATTATCTCATTCACAACAAATTATAGATACTCCTCCCTCTAGACTCCATGTGTATGGAGTCCCAATGCTTCCACATTGAGCTGGCCGGAAACTCCACCAATAACTTCAGGAGGCTGTTGGGAGGGTGTTGTTTTTACACCAAATTGGTATTGTATCGCGGGCGGTAATAAAGAAAGCTTGCCTTCGGCTCGGGTGTCAAGTATCTGCGTGAGTAATGTATTTTTTCCCACAGGTCCCATGACCCCTACGAAGTGAGCATGAACTTCCTTATGACTATGGCGTTGGAGAAAGTGGCGTACTTACCCTTCGCATTCATGGTGGATCAGGTACATAACACGCTTGTTTCCCTTAGAGGTAGCCAGAGATCATAGACTTCATTTCCGCTACCCTAAGGTTATCTGGAAGAAATCACTCTTTAGGGGGCGTCCATAAATTACGTGAGATGTTTAAGGGGGGGAGGGGGTCGAGTCAAATCTCATCTAATCTTACGTTGGAGAGAGGGGGGTTCTCGGCAAATATCACGCAATTTTTTTTCTAATTGAAACAAAAAAATGTTATACTATTTTGGTCCATTTAATCCAGATTGTACACGCTTATAAGATTTAATCTTAAGCGTAATCGTAATACGATTAAGATTATTCACTAATTCGTTCGAAAGAGAATAATTTCATTCATACTTCGGCGTTAACTCTCAGCAATATTGATCACTAGTCTTAACTAGTCGTAAATAAAAGCACGAAGCATTTTTTTTTTCTTTTTACAATAACAATCCAACGCGTTTAAGTAAGAAACCCACATTTTAAAAAATCTCACGTGAGATGGGGTCTCATTGGGGGATGGGGGAGGGGGTTGATTAAAATCTCACGACATCTCACCAGGGGGGGAGGGAGGGACAGATTTTTTTTTTTTTTAAACTCAAGTAATTTATGGACGCCCCCTTAGCGATAAGACTGCCTGTTGTTTGCCTCTACTCATTGTGATTTTGTACTGTACTGTCCTACAATTGAGGTGGGCAAGTCAGTCACATAGTCTAAAGGAGCTAAGTCTTAAATATGTCATGAGAGAGACAAATAGTGATCTTTAAGCTGTTTTTTTAAGACAGCAAGAGTAACTCAGTGGTCCTTGGATGTCTCACAATTTGTATGAAAAAATGGTTTTTACCACTGTGTTACCCACGTTTCACAGCGACATGTTAATATTTAAGTATTTTTACCTATAACTAATTATTATTACCTAAAACTAAAATATAAATTCCTGTTATTAGGTTCAGGTACTATTTCGAAATACTATTTTTGTACACTAATTCAATACATACCATAGATTTTTTTTGTAATAGAAAACTGGTCATGAAAAAGTAGAATGACCCAGGTACAAGGGCGCTACCGCGAACAGCAAACGAAGTTTTCCCTCTCTGTCGCACTTGCAAGTTTGCATATAAGTGAGACAGAGAGGGAAACTTCGTTTGTGGTCGCGGTAGCCCCTCAAGGCCTATACTCCGAACTTCGTATCGTGCTGTCCCTTTCACTCTCGTGTTATACACTATATGACTGAAAGGGACGGCACGATATGAAGTCCGTGTTTCAAATTTCGGAGTAACCCCTCTGTTTTGCTTAAAAAAACTTATGTATTTTCATATTTATTGTATCGTGTTTTAGGTTGAGTTAATTGAAAGTGTGTCCGGAACCCTCGTTTTGCGAGTCGGACTCACACTTCACCGGTTTTTATACAGTATAGTAGTTGACGACCGGTTTAGCCTAGTGGGTAGTGCACCTGCCTGTGAAGCTGACGGTCCTGGGTTCGAATCCCGGTCAGGGCAAATATTTGTGTGATGAACATGAATATTTGTTTCTGAGTCTTGGATGTTTTCTATGTATTTAAGTATTTATATCTATTAAATATATCGTCGTCTAGTACCCAAAACACAAGCCTTCTTGAGCTTACTGTGGGGCTAGTTCGATTTGTGTAAGATTGTCCTCTAATATTTATTTATTTATTTTATTTATATGACATTTCAGTGGAGATGGTCGGTGTTTGAAGACGGCGTGCAAAACATGAATTCAAGATGGTGGCAAATGAAACTACGGTATCAGGTATATTTCTGAATATCTAGAGCCCTTTATATACCCCTTTAGACGACCGCTTTAGCCTAGTTGGTAGTGACCCTGCCTTCGAAGCTGGAGGTCCCGGGTTCGAATCCCGGTCAGGGCATTTATTTGTGTGATGAACACGAATATTTGTTCCTGAGTCTTGGACGTTTTCTATGTATTTAAGTATATATTTATCTATATAAGTATGTATATCGTCGCCTAGTACCCATAGTACAAGCTTTGCTTAGTTTGGGACCAGGTTGATTTGTGTAAGATTGTCCACAAATATTTATTTATTTATTATTCCATGTTTTTCTTGACCCTTGGCTAGCCATTAAAGTCTTCGCCACGAATTTATCTCAAGTGCAATATGGCCCCTGGGGAAGTTTGGAAACACGTGTATAAAGTAATCTCTGTATACTAACATTCCAGTGTTTAAACCCACGTTTTTTTTGAACCTGTCTGTGGCTTTATAGGCCGGGCCCAATAAAGCGATAGGAGTGCGCGGTTGGAGAGTAGCCTGGGGAAAATCCAGGGGAAAACCTCCGGCACGACCACGCGTGGTTTGGAACACTGGAATACTCTAAGAGTTTGCGCTCCAGTGAGATTGGTTGAGCGGTTTCAACCGAATCTGAGGTGTGAGCGGAATCAAGCTACTGGGAGTTTTGTCGCTGGTTCACTAAACCTAGCCTAGCTGAGAAGAGTCCAGCAAGAAACTCAGCTAGGCCCGACCTGGGTAGGAGCTATCGCTTTATTGGGTACGGCCTATAAAACCAGTCAGGTTAAAAAAACTACCTATTCATTGTTCCAGGGTGTAGTTCCTCCTACATCGAGATCAGAGGCCGATTTCGACCCCGGATCGAAGTATCACATCATTTCTGATCAAGTAAGTAACCTTCAGCCCAAAGACTTACCGGACGCGACACGCAAATAATACCACAACCGAGCGAGACAGTCGTATACATTTTTGTATAAGAGCGAAAGAGATTTACGTATCATTTGTTGTCCCTGTCACAGTTTCAAAATCAGTCAAAATCAAACATTTATTCTGCAAATAGGCCACAAGGGCACTTTTACATGTGAAAATATTAATTTACAATTTAAGAAAGTCTGACTATAATAAGTAATGCATTTTTCATGTCTAAATATTAATTTACAGTTCAAGAAGGAATAATAATTTCGAGTTTACAATTATAACAAAATTAATGTCATACAGTGAAGATAAACAAAAGTTATGTATTACAAATATTACAACATCAGTAAAGTTAGAGATGTATAAGGTCTCAAGATTAAACAAGGAGTATAATGAACACATTTCACTTTTTTTTGTCGAGCACAACTTATTTTATATGACAGTTGTGCCCAAATACGTCACACAAGCGATTACCCGCCCAAGTTAAGAAAGTAATTTATGGTAAACCGACAGCCATTTTAAACCAATTCTCAATTTATCTGCATAAGACCTTTTCCGTCACTCTTGGTGGCCCGCGTATAGGATCTCTTTAGAAATATTTATACTCTAAGCCTTCCGCTATATACGTTAGTATACTGTTCTTAAACTGAGTTTAGACGTCATAATTATTATTAGTTAACTTGTTTATCAAATTGACCCACAGTTTAACCTTGCTAGTAACTGACCGAAAACATTTTGTCTCAGTTGTTAAGGTTAGCTCGATCTACTGTTGTGCGTGAAACCCGCGTGCCGAAAATTACACGGTCCAGGCTCAATACTCCGAACTTCGTATATCGTGCCGTCCTTTTCAATCTCGAGTTATACACTATATGAGTGAAAGGGAAGACACGATACGAAGTTCGAATTTCGAAGTTCGGGGTATAGAGCCAGACGCGCTACGCACGGCGGTTAGTGTTGCGACACTAATGCGGTTTCCGGACGACGGTGCTGTGTGCAAGTGAGATAGCGCTAAGCATGTCTATAGCGGTGTCCCGTTCCCACTGCGGAAACCGTCCGGAAACCGCATCAGTGTGACAACGCCTTGGGATCACATACAATGTATTATGAAAACCATCCGGAAACCGCATCAATTTGACAACCGCTTTGGGATCACATACAATGTCTTATGAAAACCGATCGGAAACCGCATCAGTGTGACAACCGCCTAGAGATCACATACAATGTCTTATGAAAACCGTTCGGAAACCGCATCAGTGTGACAACCGCCTTGGGATCACATACAATGTATTATGAAAACCGTTCGGAAACCGCATCAGTGTGACAACCGCCTAGAGATCACATACAATGTATTATGAAAACCATTCGGAAACCGCATCAGTGTGACAACCGCCTAGGGATCACATATAATGTAAGATTTCAAGCTTACATGGTCATTTACATTAGAATTACTATTTGAAACGGGATATTTACCCTGTATATTTGTATTTTTGAGTTCCCGATATTTCGGCACTGTTGCAAGCGCCATTATCAAGGATTAACTGACGTGCTTCGAGTTTTAGTTGTGGTCTACCCACACACCATAGCGGTCTACCCTCTCAAAAATACAAATATACATGGTAAATATCCCGTTTCAAAACGTAATTCTCACATATAATGTATTATGAAAACCGCTGCCACTCAGTCGTCGCCGGGACGCAGTAATCAATTGCGTAAAGAGCATATAGGGAACCTCATTTCTTTTGTTTCCGAACAGGAATACATCAAATACTTCCTAGCAACTATACTGGAGTTCCAAATCTTCGAACAGCTGTGTGCTGCGGCCGGCCATTCTGGTCATCTCCACGAGTGTGACGTCTACAGGAGCAGAGAAGCCGGTCGAGTGCTCAGGTGAGTTCTCACGAGCGCCGGTTAGGCCGGTTAGGTCCATAGTTTTAAGGTCGGTTGCACCAACATACGATCACAGGCCGGTCATCGTCAAATATGGCGCCGGCTGCTGTCATCCCATAGAAACTTGTCAAACTTTCCATACAATCAGATTTTAACGAACACCGCTTACGATTACAGACGATTTGGTGCAACCCACCCTTAGTTGTGACACATACGAACACATAAATAAATAAATGAATATTAGAGGACAATCTTACACAAATCGAACTAGCCCCACAGTAAGCTCAAGAAGGCTTGTGTTATGGGTACTAGACGACGATATATTTAATAGATATAAATACTTAAATACATAGAAAACATCCAAGACTCAGAAACAAATATTCATGCTCAAAGTCAAAGTCAAAGTCAAAATTTTATTTGCGAGAATTATGGTACATAACAGATGACAAAATATACATTCATTAAATATAGAACTGCACAATTCACCATTACAATGGCATGCAAATTTATGATTATAATTTAAAAAATAATAATTTATATAATAATGTCATTCTACATAAGAAAAAAAAATAAATAAAAAAAAAAAAAAAAAACAGTGTAAATTATTTTTAGTTATGTTAAATTTGTGGTCATGTCAAAAAATTCCTTAATTCTATAAAAACATTTATCCTGAAGCCATGAGCGAAGTTTGACTATGAACAATTTGTACGGTAAAGTCCTAAATTCTAGAGGTATATGATTATAGACTTTTATTGACATTATATAACAATTCCTTCTATACAAGGCTGTTTTCGAGACTGACGGCTTAATGAGAAATAAATCTCTACCACGCAAATTTGGATTTTGAACAGGTTTGTCAAACATCTCTGGATTTTTTCTTACGAATTTTGCATGTTCAAATATGAAAATAGATGTGAGTGTCAGTATTTTTAGTTTTATAAACAGAGGTTTACACGAGTCAAGTGGACCGACTCCGCCCACAGCACGAATACATCTTTTTTGTAATAAAAATACCTTGTGGATATCAGTTGAGTTTCCCCAAATAATGATCCCGTAGCGGAGAAGAGATGAGACATAACCATGATAGGCCGTCAAAGCTGTTGATTGCCCAGCTATACTTCTTAATCTTTTTAGAGCATAGACAAATCTATTAAGTTTATTACATATATTATTAATTTGTGCTTTCCAGTTACAAAATTTGTCAAGAGTTATACCTAAGAAATTATTCTCATCACACTCATCACACAAATATTTGCCCTGACCGGGATTCGAACCCAGGACCGTCAGCTTCACAGGCAGGTGCACTACCCACTAGGCTAAACCGGTCGTCACATAGACAATGTCACAGATATGATCCTACGCTGACGCACACATACCAATATGCATGTAGGTATATCTCACTTCTCAACACACAACCATGAATCCACGACTTACCCGCGTTCATGAGATAAAAATACTTTGTACATGCATAAACTCGCGCCTGTATTCAGAATGATCCCTGGGATCCCAGGGACCGGTAGACGACTGGTTACACTTTTAGAAATCGGGTTGTTAACACCAAATGAAAAAAAAAACAATAACTTTAAATTTTCTCGAAGATGTATGTAAATTGTAATCAAGTTACAAGTGTTCAAAGTTTTAGGACGAGGCATCTCCTATCCCGTTTGCGTAATAACGTAGCTTCGTATGAAACAATCTCAGTGCAAAAGAAATATCTACCTTGGGAGGCACATAATGCATCCAGGGGAGATTTGCGCCCCTAAGAGTCTGTAAATTCCTGGAGGCAACGGATTTAAGCAAAGAACTTTAAGGGCTGCCACAATAGACCAATATCTGGCCGATGCGGCATGAGCACAGCAAAGTAATAAATAGAACGATCGTCATTTAGTCTGAATGTAGTTTCAAACGTATAAGTGAAAGAGCGCATAGTATACATCAGGTATATCCAAACGTGTCTGGCAGGATGCGTCAATGTGTTTGCAGCCTTCAAAGAAGCTATATCACCGGCTTAATGGATCATTGTCAGATTTAGGTTCGCGTCTCTTCGGTGGACATATCAAAAGTTAAGGGCTACAAAGCTTAATTTTGGATTGGACCAGTAACCCGCATAAACAGTATCTCCGTTTCTATAAATCCATATACTAAATCCACAGCTTACATGCACATGAACTGTTAACTATTGACCACCGAAGGGACAACTTTTGTTTTTGCAACTGACAATGACCCTAATAACATTTACTTATTGTATGTATAACAGTGAGCTGATGCAGCCAGGAGCTTCGAAGTCCACGTCAGACATCATCAGAACAATGACGAGGGGGAAGACCAACAGGATATCCCCGGAATCATTAGTCAAGTAAGATCAGAACCTAGAAGGTTCTAGTCATATTTATTTATTGCAACCATACATTTTTTTATTAGTAGACAATCTTACACAACGATCCAAACTAAGCAAAACTTATGATACGAGTATTAAGCGACGGTATACATACTTATACAGATAAATAGATATTTAAATACATAGAAAACATCCAACTAGGGAACAAATATTCGTGTTCATAATTCAAATAAATGCCCTCACCGGGGTTCGAACCCGGGACCTATTGGTTCTGGTGGGTTTGATCGCAGTTCTTACAGAATTTAAGCAGAAAACCAGAAGTAAACTGCATAAATAACAAACAATTTAGTACAAACAAGGTCTTGAACATCACCCCACAATTATACACTAGTTTTCGTTGCTTTATTGAGATAATATTTTACAGATTGACAGTCAAAAATACAAATCAATAATAACAGACATGCAAACGGGTAGATCAACTTTTTTTGTGTTGTTATCTTAACCCGTTATCCAAGGGACACTATTAGCGGCGCAGTTTGTTAAAAAAATGTTGTATTAAGTTCTACTAACATGCTTAGTAGATGGACCATTACGGAAACAGCTTATAAGTAACACAAATACGTATGTTTGATAAACTTAAAAAGTTGATTCACCCAAACTCTTTACTGATGTTTACTTACTATGTCCTGTTAAGTGAAAAGTGTCAAGACGTTTGATGTCTCCTTTGTATAGACACCATGGGAGGAGCTTGCTATTCGGAGGTCGGACTGGCGAAGTGCTGTTAATACGGGCCTCAGTGACTTTGAACGCACTCGTTTCGAAGCTCTGGATGCTAAACGTCACATTCATAAAACTCGGCCCACGCCTCCTATCTATATACTTATAACTCTAGTGGAGAGCTCCACTGTTTCCCATGTTGCCGGAGTTTCAAAACCAAGTTTGGCTTTGCAAGTCACTCTCGCGCACATGCTCGTAATCAATAAGAAAATACCTAACATCCCCATAGAATTAATATGTCAGGATGTCGCCGTCGACGGAAGCGTCTGGGAGGACATCATCATCATCATCATAATGTCCTTAACAGGACCAGCTTCGACATGAGTCACTTCCAACTACAACTAGGCTAATGGACAAACTGTGACCCGGGTCTTTTTCCAGGTATTTCCGCCCTCTAGAGCTGTGGCTGAGAGTGCAGAACCGGGACGAGCCACTGATCGGCTGGAGCTCCAACTACCACGACGTAGCGTTGTTCGCGCCGCTGCGGGACGCCGCGCGACGCAGCGGCGTCGGCGCATCGTTGCTCGTCGTTGTAGCTTTACTGTGTTTCTATTAATAAATGTTTGCCTGGTTGAAGTTTGTTTTATTTTATTTATTTATTTAAACTTTATTGCACAAAATAGGTACACAAATTGTACAAATGGCGGGCTTAATGCCAAATGACATTCTCTACCAGCCAACCATTGGGCTAAACAGATATTTTATAAAAGGTGCAAAGAAAAGAAAAAAAAGAAAAAGAGTATGAAAAAGTATATCAAAATATCTAATAAAACATATAAACATAGAATATATATATATATATATAAATACAGGTATACAAGATACTTACATACAGGATTAGATATACTACTACATATTCAATACATACTATGATTATGATGATGGATTTTATACGAATTCTTGTTTAAGCAGGTGCTTACGCAGCATCCGCTTGAAAGCAAATTTTATTCATTATCATCATCACCAATATATTTTTTAGGGTCTGTACCCAAAGAGTAAAACATGAACCGTGATAGTTAACGGTTGAATTTTTCACAGTTGATGTATTTTTGTTGTCGCTCTAACAACAAATACTAAAAAACAGAATAAAATAAATATTTAAGGGGGCTCACATACTACAAAAGTGATTCTTTTGCTCGTTTTTGCTCGATATTGATAACGGCAACAGGAGGACGCTTGAAAAATTCACAGAATATTTAGTTATGTATTCACTTACAATAATATTTTACTAATTTATGCACAGGTGTATGAAATAAAATAAAATAAAACTTAAGCTAAAAATAAACTAAACTAAATATTTACAAGTAAAAACGAGGCTCCAGCTCGGAGCTCGGCGGTAGGGTGCCCAGAAGGCTGGCCACATTGCCGCGCTGAACAGCAATGCTGATCCGCTGAGCGAGGTACGCACCAGCCTTCTGGTCACTCGTCGCTTCTACAAGGCGTTTCGCTAGCTCCTTGAATGTGCAATGAGTCCTCATGGCCCCAGAGTTTCCCCCCCAAACGGCTCAAACATGCAGCCACCGTCAATGGCTGCATATTTGCGCCGCTTGAGGTATTCAGCCGCGTCGGCGGCAGACCCAGCCTTAACAGATGTCCCTGGAAGATGGGAGGGCACCAGGGTATCCATACATGATGTAACTAGAAGGATGCTTACAATGAACGCCTTCCTTACTGAATGCTAAAGAAAGATTAATAAAGTAGTCGTAAGTAATTCATTAAAAATGAATCTTAGTTATATATACATCTGTTAAGAGGAATTACTAGAGGAAGTAACTAATTTATTATCAAAACAGCACATTACATAATATAGTAAAGGAATTAATACATTTAGGAATTTATTAATAAACAATCACGAAACAAAACTAAATATGTTCATCGAATACTTTACCCGACGAGTACAACTCCTTTCAATAACAGCGTAGGTATCTGAGAGCCTAATCCGAACATCGTATCTTGCCGTCCCTTTCACTCATATGGCGTATAACACGAGAATGAAAGAGACGGCACGATACGAAGTTCGGATTAGACCCTCTGGCCGAACTGGTATGGTACTACTGTTGGCTGCTCTGTCCGCTGTAGTTCGTTTGGCCGAATTAGTCACTCTCAAGTGCAACAACACCTTAGACTCGTGCATATAAGGTTGCGAATCGCTTTTACTTACGTACTGAACAGAGGGCCTACTTCTACTTCAACTTCGAAATCCGAACTTCGTATCTTGCCGTCCCTTTCACTCTCATATTATACACCATATGGAGAACTGATCATCCCTAGTCTCTCCCACCTGACTGTGGCTTTATAATCCGGGCCCAATAAAGCGATAGGAATGCGCATTTGGAAAGTAGCCTGGGGAAAATCCAAAGGAAACCTCCGGCGCGACCACGTGGGCGGTTTAAACCCTGGAATACTCTACGAGTTTGACCTCCAGTGAGATTAGTTGAGCGGCTTCGCCCAAATCTGAGGTGTGATTGAAATCGAGCTACTGGGAAGTATGCTTTTGTATGGCACAAATAAGTAAATATAATTTCTTATCAATGAGACGAATGTGAATTATACATTTATATCTGCAGTGCGTGTGACCCTGCCACCTCAATGCTCTTATCAGCTTTTATTTCGTTCCCTATTTAAGCATCCATCGATGCTGGATCCAGCATTCAATCCGTGATTTTGGGCCGCGATGCACAATACTAACATCTCACCATGAAGTTCTTTTTGCTCTCGAGTCTGCTTCTGACGGCGTCCGCCTCCACTTCTGTGCTAAGTGCTTCGCCAAACGGAGAAAACGAATCGCCAACTAACGTGACATTGCCATTTGTTAAAGTAAAAGACGTATGCATTGCCACAGTACTTAGATATTCCACCCCCGCGGTAGTGTTCATCGGTACTTCTGATAATAAAATACTGCGGTGCCTAGTCGAGGACCCTGAGCAATGTGAGGTTTGGTATACCACCAGCTCTAACGTCAGGTCCTTGCTCATCGTTGGGGAATATATATATGTAGGAACTCAGGGGAAACTTTTAAGATGCTACTTGAACCAAGCGGAGTCGTGTATAATCTATCAGACCTGCGATACCTTCGTCAACTCCCTAGCCACTGGAAACGGAAATTTATACGTAGGTCTGGAGAATAAAACAGCTCTGATCTGTGGACTTCATGAAATTAACAGCTGTCGGCCTTATCGCACATTTGAACATGCAGTCTACGCTTTGGTGGTGGTAAATGAATACATCTTCGTCGCCCTATGGAATGGAAAAGTAATGCGTTGTTCCCTAGGAACCGAAAGTAAGAGTAGCTGCACGCTTACGTATACTATAGGTGACGAAACGCGAGGCATTACGGGTTTTATAAATGCGGGGAATAGTTTTTTCGCAACTTCATACAGAAATCATTTGTGGAAATGCGTTAGAAAATCCTACGCAAATGTCTCAATCGGTTCTTGTAAATCAGTGCCTTTAAGCTATTATGATCCGATAGCCATAGCATTATTCGATGAAGTTTTATATACGATTGAATTACATGGAAACATTTATATTTGCCAATGGGCATCTGACACAAATTGTACCAAATACGGAAACATCAACAACGCTAACGCCATTGCATTCTCATACGGTACGTACCAGATGCAGAGTCGATACAGGAATGAAGACACAGCTTGTACGTCGCAGTGCAAATGCCAATGCCCACCTCATGTGACTTATTACGATGTGCAACAAAGGGCCAAGCTGGAAGTGCACGTGAAAGATGGCAAACTGCACAATTCACAAGGGACTTTAGTAGATACCAGTGCTGCGGACGCAGGACACGCGGGGCCGGCTATCTTCGCCATGGGGCCTGACGGAAGGATACTACTATCTAATTCGCATGACAAGAAATTACTACATACATCAAGCTTCTTCGCTGGTAATCCAGTAGCGGGAGCTGGGGAAATGGTTGTCAAGAATGGATTGGTTCAGGAGATCCGCGCCTGCTCGGAGCACTACCTGGCCGACACGGAGTTGAACCGGCAAGTGGTCCGGTCGTTGAAGGCGCAAGGGTACACGGATCACATTAAATCAGTAATGTGCAGTGTGAGTGATTATATCTGAATAATGATCTGCGGAATCTAATGTTCAATAACATATTTCAGTGTCTGTAGTGGGTCTTACTCGTATCTTACCTGTTAACTTTTTTGCCCCTATACTTAGAATTTATTATTATTATTAGAACACATTTGCTAGTTTCTGTTTGGTCCTATGGTCGACTGGTAGAGAATGCCTCATGGCATTAAGTCCGCCCTTTGTACTTATATTCTTTTTGTGCAATAAAGTTTAAATAAATAAATAAATAAATAACACACACACGTGCAATCAATTAATCACAAAGCTCATTCAAGTGGAGTACCTCTTGATATCAATTTGTCTTGATAAGTAATTTGTAATACACGCATGTTTTCTTGATTCTTAAATCAATAGCCTCTGTTTTACCAGTTGTATGTTTTATGTTTTACGTTCTTTTTCAACCAATTGTATTTGTGTGGACATCTATAATTGGCTTTGTTATTAGCTATTTGTATTACTTTTCTGTAATGCTGTTGATGCCGCGAATAAATAGAAATAAATAAAATAAATAAATAAGTTGTATGTGTTTTAGAAGTGCAACGAAAAATGTGTGGACGCAGATTTGTTTGGGAATTAAGAAAGAGATTATCCGTATATTCAAAAGATTAATTTTGTTTCTCTGTCTACTATTTATTTAAAAAATGTTTATTGCAGTTAACTGAACCTTTTTTAATTGTATAATATTATGTTATGGTTTTATAGGTATGTACCTATCTAATAATTTCTTAAATAAAATTAAGTTTAATTTTAAAATCTTTACTTCAACTGTTAAACCCTAGCAGTTACTTTTGTTGCGTTGATTACTCTAACCACATGACAGACGAGTAAAAAATGGTCAAGTTTGAGCGTGGCCAACTCCGTGGGTTCTGTCTCTGTCTGGTTTAAGGTTCCAATGATAAACATCTTCATGGAATGCTTTTACGATTTGATACTACTTTTTTACCATGAGGCATCTAATGACTATGATATTAGATCTACTGTTCACCTTTATTCATATGACATAAGTTTCTAAGTGTCAATTATTAGATGATTGTCGGGCACTGGGAAGTTTATCTTACTAAAGTTCGATATTACTTTTTTTCGCCTGATTCGTTTCGTAAAATTAAATATTTTTTCTGAAACCGTATTTTATCTTTCACGAGTACAGTGTACACGCACGGCGAATACAAAGAATTTCGTACATTGACCTTTAGACAGATTGCCAGAGAGAAATAACATTTTGTCTAATAAAAAATATGGAATATTACCAAGTTAATAGTTTTATGATTAGGGAAATATGAATTCACCGTCTGCTATCTTGCGATCTTTTGTCAGGCACGCTTCTTCCGTGAAGCCGCGGGTTTAACTGTGTCAGTTCCGACATATTCTTTTAAAACTCTGTAAACAACAGACAGAAGTGAAAAGAAGAGTGTATTACACGGCAGAAAAAATATTTCTAACTCGGGCGAGGCGGTTTGAATCCCTCACTACGCTCAAGATTCCATGTTAGAATCCCTCGCTACGCTCGAGATTCTATCCTGGAATCCTTTGCTTCGTTCGGGATTCAACACGCTAGCCTTCGATGAAATATTGCATTTTGCTCCCTTGAAATACAATCTACTATTTTAGCTACCCAATCGTGTGGAATCTCGTTGTTTAGAGCTCATTTACCTAGTAGAAATACCATATTTTTTGTTTTTTTTTTCAATATTGGAAAACAAAGGAATGGGAAGCCACCGAAGTACATTTTTTTTTTAATTTATGTTCTGAAGTACTTTTTAAATTCCCATTAACCTATAAACTTGGAATTTGGTGATAATAATTAAGTAATTTTACTAAGAAATACTAATATAAAATCAGATTTTTGTAATTGAAATTCCTTTTTTTTTCTTATTAAAACCAACTTCATTTTGCGGTTGGTTCGGAACCCAAAAAGTGCAGAGTCCGACACGTACTTGGCCGGTTTTTTTAAAAATAAGCCATCAAATCGAACCCTGTTTTCTAATGTATCTCCGTCCGCTCAAGTGACCATGAAAACGAATGACCTACCATACGCGTTTTTTTGTGAGTCCACTTTACTAGTGAAAGTCTACTTACTGGGCTATTCTACTTTTTCATATACATAATTTTCAGACACTTCTTTTTAAATGCAGATTTTGGATTACTTGACCCCCACTTCATATTATTGTATTGTTATTTAGAAAGAGGTTTAATTGCAGACTTCCGATAGTTTTGATAATTAACGAACCACAGCTAATATCCATAAATCGAGTAACTCAGCGGTCCTTGGATGTTTCACCTTTTGTATGAAAAAATGGTTTTTACCACACCTTTTACAGCAATATGTTAATATTTAACCCCCTTATTCATAAACATCTATCAAACCTATATTAGTTAACTAGCCGCTAAAGTTCGTTTGTCCTTATTTGTCACTTTGACATTGACGTTTGTGAGAATGGGACAAAGAACATTTTAGTTAGCAGAGGTTTGTTAAGTTTTATGAATAAGCGGTTAAGTGAATTAAGTGAATTTACCTATAAATTCCTTTTATTAGGTTCAGGTACTATTTCGAAATTCTATTTCTGTACACTAATTACATATCATAGATTTTTTTGTAATAGAAAACTGGTCATGAAAAAGTAGAATGACCGTACTGTGGTCTAGACTTATACACATTTTTTTAAGATTAGTATTTTAACGGTCATTTTCGCCTACAATTCTTAGTTTCCCTAAGACATCAGCGGATTGAGTGACATGGTATTAAATATTTATTCACAATTAACCAGTATCCTGTTAGTGGGCGGATCAACTGTTCTTTGTTGCTCGTTACCATAATTACGTCTCCTGAGTCACTCTTTAAAATTGTGATATTATAGGGTTTAAATCTACCAAACATGAGTTTTAGCGATGAGTGTAAATCCTTTTAGACATGGGTCATCTCTTCAGAATGCTTGAAATCCTTATTATAAACATTTTTTTAAGAAACTCGGTTACTGTTGTCTCCTAGCTGACGGGACAGAATTACAACAAAGAAAAGTTGATTGACCCTAGTTCATTTAAGGGTCGGTTTTATAAAGATCCGTTAGACCTTATGTCGGTTTGTTATGTCAAAAAATGTACTAAGTTACTGATATTTGATCTGACATTTGGTCTAACGGATGTTTATAAAACCCGGCTTAAGTCGCCACTTCTTACGTGGCGCTGTGATATCGCCATTATAGCGAGGGGTGGGAAGGGTGGCATGAGGATAGGCGCGATTTCAGATTTCATTTGGATACCCCAACGGCCTTAATTTTAAATCTTTATATTGACGTTTTCTTTTTTTAGGGTTCCGTAGCCAAAATGGCAAAAACGGAACTCTTATAGATTCGTCACGTCTGTCCGTCCGTCTGTCCGTATGTCACAGCCGATTTACTCGGAGACTATAAGCACTACAATTATGAAATTTTGTAGGAAGGTGTATTCTATGAACCGCTACATAAAAGTGATGTGAAATTACAAAAATATATTAAATTAGGGGGGGCACTCCATAAATGTAACTGGTGGATGAAAAAAAAATTTCAACGCACATAGTCGTGTGGGGCATCGATGGATAGGCATTTAAAAATGATATGGAGGTTTCTAAAAAACTTGTCCATTTAAGTCAACCGTTGGTGAGATATTAGCTGTCAATGTCATAGAAAGTGTGTCCCCCCCCTCTAATTTCCAAACTATAAAGTTTAAAATTCTGAAAAAAATTTAGGTAGTGTGCATTAGTAAATACTTTCAACGATTTTTGGTTTGAACAATATAGGATTTACTGTTTTTGAGTTTTCGCTTAAAAACTGTCTTGCCCAAACAAAAGGTCGTAAGTGCCGTGAGTTCCCTATGAAGATACGACTTTTTAGATTCAATCTATTGGATAGTGATTTTAAATGTGGACTAGTAGGTGTTGGTACGGAACCCTTCATTGTGCGTGGTCCGACACGCACTTGGCCGGTTTATATTTTTCTTATTTTTATTCGGACATATTTATTTTGCTTTTTATGAATATTTATTTGCTGACAAGCCCTGATTGTTATTTAATTATACATTTTAAGCATGTAATTAGTTTATAAGATTTTCTGTCACAATGTAATATTGTTATAGAAATAAATAAATTAAATGAAATGAAGTACTCTGCCTTGGAACCAATGTACGACTTCGTGCCAGTGGCGGTGGAGACGGCGGGGCCGTGGGGCGCGGAGGCCAGGGACTGTCAGGGATTTGGGTCGACGGCTGAGGGAGAGGGGTTGCGATCCTCGGTCCGGTTCGTTCTTGGCTCAACAGATCTCTTTGGCCATTCAGCGTGGCAACGCCGCCGGTATTATGTAACTTTCGAGCCATCTACGATCCGGGGCGGTCCTTTATGTTAAGTTAATTTGACGAAGCATGTTGCGGATTTCATTTTTGGTGTCTCCAATATATGACTGTTATATATGTTTCTGTAATAAACAATTGTCGTCAAACTAGAAAAAAAATAATTACGTTGAAATGCAGAAATAATAAAAAAATAAAAAAAATTATTCACTTATTTCAATAGCTTATCACATCTCAAATATATTACGCCGCTTGTTTCCCCGTTCCAAGATTGTTTTCTATGAAATCGTATGACGACAATCGCACAATATTTCTAATTTGAAAAAATTGAAGTATAGTATAGATTCAAAGATTGGTTGATATGTGTCAGTCTGAACACAGAAAGATGAATAAACGATTAATAGGGTGTAACAAAATACAAACATTTATTCTGCAAATAGGCCACAAGGGCACTTTTACATGTCAAAATATTAATTTACAATTTAAGAAAGTTTGACTATAATAAGTAATACATTTTTCATGTCAAAATATTAATTTACAGTTCAAGTAGGAATAATAATTTCGAGTTTACAATTATAACAAAATTAATGTCATACAATTAAGATAAACTTGCAAAGTTATCTATTACAAATATTACAACATCAGTAAAGTTAGAGATGTATAAGGTCTCAAGATTAAACAAGGAGTATAATGAAATTAATATAATATCCCAGAGATGTACATGGTCTCTGAGCGTCAAAATTAAAATTAATTTAATATTGTAAGAGATGTATATGGTCTCTAAGTCACTGATAATAAAACTAGTGAGGATCTGTTTAAGGATATATTCGGTAAAGTGTTCTGATTAGGAGCAACCTCTCACCCCAAACGCATATACCTTCGTCGTGAGTAAAAAGAAGAAAATTTTTTTGATGCGAATTTTTTTTTCTATGGGGCAGGTCGTCCAAGTCAGCCAACTGTCTATACAATGGCCAAAAATTTATTGCGTCTGCGGTTGAGAGAGACAACAGGCGACCGTCGCGCCGGCAGCTTTCTCGCGCAAGGAATCGCAATCGCAGTTACCATGAATTGATGACCGTACTCGCTAGCGACTGCGTAAACGATTTAGTATGCCGATTCTTAGTTCTATTGCGTAACCGCCAGAGTCGCTGCACTTTTGCCGATACAAATTTTTACGCAGTCGCTAGCGAGTACGGTCATATAAACTCATGGTCAAGGCACAGCGCGGGAATGCTGCATGCGTGATGGGCGCCCTGCCAATAGGCCTCTTATATAATTTATTATGATCTTTTACTTTTTTTTCTAAGTTTGAGGTTTAATTTTAGTACTTTCCCAAGGCTCTCTCTCAACAGAGTGATAGAGACATGACACAAAAAGGATTTTTAGGGATGTTTTATGTCGCTTCAGAAAAAAGTTATTATTATAAGGGCTACGGCGAACCGAAATCAAACTATCTCCCTCTCTGTCACTCGAATATGTAAGTGCGAAGAAGATAGTTCGCGGTAAAGCCCTCAGGTGGGAAAGATGCCAAGACGGACCCCGGAACCTCTAAACAAACAGAAAATAAACTTGCTCAGTTTTTCGATTCTCAGACATTAGTTTTTTTATTTTGCCTATGTTGTCTATGAACGCGGATGCTTAAATCCGCACCAAATGAGTAAAAACAATATTAAAACGAACGCCACTCTTCAAGACATTGTTTAGATATGTGAGTTTTTTAATGAACACCTATATTCTTGCAATTTGAAGAAATACACTTGCTTAAAACTGGTTTTACTCTCAATATAGGTAACATGGTAACATGTTATCTGTACCAAAACGTGAAATTCAAATTTCGAAACGCACTGTGCGTGAAACCGGCACCCCCACTTACAGAAAAATGCTCAAAAAGCTTTCTTACTAATAATAAATTATACAAAGACCGCGGCAGCCGTCAGTCACTTCTTCAAAACCGCAGCAAACGAGTGCGCTCCAAATTTAAATTTTAAATTTAGGACCGTGATTTAAAAAATGCGTTCTATCGTGTTTTTCTTCTTAATTCTCTGTGCGTGTGTTCAACCTGAAAACCGTTTTCAGCCAGCATTAGATGAAAAAATAGATAATAAATTCACTGAATATGCCGCTAGAGTCACGATATGGTTGCAAAGTTTCAATGATGAGCATCTAGGGAAGACAAGAATGGGAAGATTCTTGCATTACGATGAAATGAAAACGAAGCTGACGGAAATTAATAACCGTGAGTATATATTTTTTTTATTCTACCAGTTGTTTTAACTGCCGAACATCAAACAAGCCTCCAACGTCGAGTTATTTAAATTCATAATGCACCAATTACATGGTAGATGGCGGTGTTACTTTCGGAAACACGCTAATGAAGTGTTCTCGTGGATTGTATAAAGCTCCCTTCCATATCCGAATTAAATGAGTTACGAGTTGTCATCAAGAAAATGTTTCATTACAAAGGGTGTGCAGTGACGTAGTAGTGAGAAAACACCATGGTTGTGTGTTGATGAGCTATACATGCACATTGTCTATGTGTGGGTCAGCGTAAACACTATGGTTGCACGTTGTCTATATTATTATGTGTCACAACTACAATTAGGGCTAACCCGCGCTCGTCAGATAAAAGTACTCTCTGGACATTCAAATTAAACCTGCATCCGGACAGACATAAAAAACTGGCCAAGTGCGAGTCGGACTCGGTTCCCCGTGAGAGTCAGGATGGCGGGTGTACCTAAACAAATATGTAAATAAAGTGTACCAAAAATTTGTACTAAATTTGTACTATTTTGTACCACTTTAGAAAAAATTTGTACCCTTCCGCATTTAAAATTATTACAAAGTGAAGGTACACCCGCCATCCTGACAGTCAGGATGGCGGGTGTACCTGGGAAAAGTATGATCCTACCAATTATCAACCAATGTTAATATCTCAATTTTTTGTACCAAATTTGTACTCAAATATACAGTAAAAACTTCCGCCATATAATTCGTAGTTTGCGAGTTTTACACATTTTATGATTTTCTACTGCTGGGTAATACGGTTATTTTAAGTTGAGTTAACGAATTAGATGGCTGAAGTTTTTACTGTATATTTGAGTACAAATTTGGTACAAAAAATTGAGATATTAACATTGGTTGATAATTGGTAGGATCATACTTTTCCCAGGTACACCCGCCATCCTGACTGTCAGGATGGCGGGTGTACCTTCACTTTGTAATAATTTTAAATGCGGAAGGGTACAATTTTTTTCTAAAGTGGTACAAAATAGTACAAATTTTTGGTACACTTCATTTACATATTTGTTTAGGTACACCCGCCATCCTGACTCTCACGGTTCCCCACCATTATCTATAAAAACGCAAAAAAATCACACTTGTTGTATGGGAGCCCCCTCAAATATTTATTTTATCTTTTTAGTATTTGTTGTTATAAGCCAACAAAAATTGGCTAACCCGCGCTCGTCAGATAAGAGTACTGTCTGGACATTCAAATTAAATCTGCATCCGGACAGACAAAAAACTGGCCAAGTCCGAATCGGACTCGGTTCCCCACCATTATCTATAAAAACGGCAAAAAAAATCCCATTTGTTGTATGGGAGCCCCCTCAAGTATTTATTTTATCTTTTTATTATTTGTTGTTATAAGCCAACAAAATTACATCATTTATGAAAATTTCAATTGTCTAACTATCACGGTTCATGAGATACAACCTGGTGAGTGGTGACAGACGGACACACAGGCAGACGGGCGGACTCGGAGTCTTAGTAATAGGCCCCCGTTTTACACTTTGGATACGGAACCGTAAAAAGCATTTTTGCCCAAACTGAAAACGAAACGCTTCGCTAACGCTTCACTTGCTCGATAATAATTCGCGTAACTAATCGTTCTCTATAATGACACATTTTCTGGTATGTTAAATTGGTAGCATACAACAATAAATGAGGTCTGAGGTTACCTCATTAAGGGCGAATGCCACAGTTAGCATTTAAAATGAAATGAAATTATTTATTGAAGGCTTTCTACAAGCCTTATTTATGGGTCAATCAACTTTTCTTTGTTGTAATTCTGTCCCGTCAGCTAGGAGACAACAGTAACCGAGTTTCTTAAAAAAATGTTTATAATAAGGATTTCAAGCATTCTCAAGAGATGACCCATGTCTAAAAGGATTTATACTCATCGCTAAAACTCATGTTTGGTAGATTTAAACCCTATAATATCACAATTTTAAAGAGTGACTCAGGAGACGTAACTATGGTAACGAGCAACAAAGAATAGTTGATCCGCCCTATGTTACATTAAGGGGACCCACGCACTTTTTGACGAATTTTGAGTTGATACTGCTCTGTCAAAACTATAGATATATTTATGGAACAAACGGTTATCGGTTCTTCAATCCTTTATCTACATTTGCAAGAACCAAATTTTGAAAAAAAATAAGTACTTATTTTTTATGATTTATTGAAACATGGTCCAAAAAAGCGCTATTTTCGATACTAGTATGTTGTTTATTCACTTACAAATATGAAATGTACATGTAGCTGTTCCTTATTGACGTCTCTAGCAACGCAAGAGAGATTTTTATTTTTAACTCATCTTCACAAAAGTTACTTCCAAAATTTGATCTAAAATTGCCAAATTTTAATGCCATATATCTCGAAGACAGTGAGTTTTGCAGTAAATATGGTATAGTATTTCGGTAATCGTTTTACTTAATTCGATAAATCATAAAAAAAACACGAGAAAACGGAGATTTCCAGAACGAAGGTCAGTCATTCGGAACTAGGAGCCCCTTAAGGCGCGTAATAGAGTGAAATACCACATTTTGGTCGCGTTCAAAGGCCTAAAACTCAAAACTGGCCCGAAATATAGGTCTCGATGGCCCGAAAAATATACTTGAAGAATTGATATGTCCTCTTCAAGCTGAGCTGCGGAAATTGCAACAAGCCTAGATAGATTGTCCTAACAAAAAAAAAATCAAATAAGGCATTTTTCAACCTTTTAAATGGCTACTGCTCACTATCTAGACATGTTTTTTACACGGGATATTCAGAAAATAAAACTTAATTCAGTTTTTCATAATCTGAGCTGCGGATACTATAAAATAATCATTACTTTTGTCAAAAACCTGGAATAACTACCACGCTGTCATAAAAGTTGGGGCGGATACGTGCGCGGGCGACGGGCGGCAGTCTGTCACCGGCTCTCGGACGGGAAGATTGTGGGAAGGTTGTGTCGCTTTGCGCGCGACGCTAAAATATAAGAGTTCGATTCTGAGACAATTTACCTACTTAACTATTTTATATATTTAATTACTTCAAACATTCCTATGCATTTAGAAAATAATAATATAAAAAATACATACACACGTACAAAAAACCTAATCCTTTTTTGAAGTCGGCTGACGGATCTGTTACAGCGGGGGGGGGGGTAGTGCGGCGGGAAAGGCTACGCCACGGCCCAACGCGCAAGGTCGTTCGCAGTTATACGCGCCTTAAATGGAATATATTTAAACACTCATCAAAACATACTGCTATGCACATCAAACACACTAGAGTCCGACCACGCTAACTCTGCATTGAAATAATTTAGCAACACTACCTCAAACGTCACATTTTCATACGAATATGACGTATAATGCACAGTGTTGCCAAATTATTCCTTGCAGAGTTAGCGTGGTCAGACTCTAGCACAATTAAACATATACCGCGCGGTGTTGAGGTGCAATTATTATTTGAGCTGTGTAAATAAGCATTTTTATGTCACACCTGGCCATAAAGTGGCAATTACCGCACGCTCCGCGCGCAGAAAATCCCACTTCCTGGCCAGAGGGTGACATAAAATTTTGTACTTACCTCGAGCGGTAATTAAGAAAGCCTCAGATCGCATAATTATCGCCCTTGCCTTCGGCTCGGGCGTCAAATACCTGCGATCTGAGACATTCTTTGTTTTGGTAAGTAATGTACTATTAGGTTAGATAGATAAACACTTTATTCATTCCCACAATTTACATGGCATACATTAAGAAAAGAAACATGCACCTTAAGGATTTACTCACCTTATTAATCACAGAAAAAAATAGAAAACAAATAAACTAAAAGTGATACAATATGAGCCATGTGCCAATCACGCACATGTGATTCCGACACTAGTGTCATCTTCTTATGAAACTCGCCTTCGGCTCGTTTACCATGCTCTTGTCTTGCAGCCTCTCATTATGTAGCAGTTGCATGCATAAACTACTATTTTAAGTATGAGTTAAGTAAAAATTTGATATAACTTAAGCCGTTGTCTACCGGGGACATTTCTTATGAATAGAATTCGGGAATCTCTGGGCTCGGTAGATGAGGGGTTTATAGTTTCTAGACTTTCATCTATGTTCATGAATATAATAGAAACTTCTACCATTTTGAGGATTATTCCCGACACACAAGTTTCAATACACATATTCACTTATACTTAGAAAACACTGTCAAAAAAACCTTAAACGTGTCTCTACTTATAATTATAAAAATACTAGCTCTAGTTTTTTTATGACCGCTTTAACGAAATTACGGCCACACATTTGCAAAAAAGTTGTCAAGCAGCCATTTTGAACCGTGTAAAAAGCATTTAAAAAAAGTACTTATGTAAAAAACTTGGGCAATAGAAGATTGAGGCTGCCTTAACGACAGATTAATTGCGGAGCGATTAATTTGAAGATGCAGATGTAGGTAATTTTGTATACATTTGTATCATTCTCAACTCTCAAGACCTCCTTACATCTTTAATAGGTAAGTAATATCACATTAGTGTTCTTAATTATTCTTAATTGTTATTACATATTCAGATTCATTTATTTCATAGATGTAAATTACAATACAAATTGGCATTCATGTCAAACGTATATCACAATAATAATAACCCCCTAGGGCAGCTTGTGGCGAGCTGAATGGGAAGTGGCGTCCCTTGGGTCCCTTGTCGCGGAGATTCAGTCAGGCCCCTCTCTCCGCTTGCCTTTGTTGGCCGGCGGACCCCAGCAGGGGCCGCAGGACTCTCACCTCTGCCTTGCCTTAACCGGCCGGTCAGTGGGGTCCCAGAGCTATATGCTCGCAGAGTGGAAGTGTATTGCACGTAATAGCGTAATACCGAGGAAACCCGCTCACGGGGGTAAACCCCGCGATGGTGAAATCGGAGCCGCACCTCTTTACACCCTGAGCTGCTTACACCAGTGTTGCAACCCTCGCTGCCATCCTGTAGCTTTCGATAGATAGAGCGGCCCAACTAGTGAGCGGCGAGTCACCGTCTGCCCTAATTATCGATATAAAACATTTCATATGGCAGCCGTCGCGTTGTCTCATCAATATCCCAGCAACCAGTCCCTCAAGTTCCTTCCCATAAAACCGGTGTAGTTTCCCTTCTTTTCGCAATAGCCCTTGCACGTAGCGGGTCTGCTGTGTCTGGCTGTATCTCCTCAATAGTGCAGGTCGGTGGTGGTGTAGGTACGACGACGAGCGAAGCGAGGAGGCGTGTTAGGTAGAACTACGACCCCACAGCACACGAGCCGAGCGAGCGAAGCGAGCGTGCCACGGCAGCCGAACATTTTCCCGTAAAATTATTATTCAATTAACATACTTGACTTTCGATCCCTCTGGGAATGATTCGAAATAAAACTAAAATATTCCAATTTACACTGTAGGTAGGTGCATTTTGACCATTAGCTATGATACAGGTTCCTTTTTATTTTATTTTTTTTTATCTGAAATTATATTTTTTTACGTACGAATAGTAAACATATGAATTTTATCATTATGTATTTTGCCCAATATATAGAACATACTTCACAGATTTCGATTGTTATACATTTCAACTATTATATTTCTGTTATTATACATTTTGAACTTGCGTACTGCGTGCGGTATGCGAGGTTAAGCAACGTCGGCCCAGGTCAGTTATTGGATGGGTGACCGCTTTGAGTGGTTGTTAACTGAGCGCTCCCGTGCTTTGGAAGGCACGTTAAGCCGTTGATCCCGGCTGCTGTCTATGATAGCAGTCGTTAAGCCAAGTTAGAGGCGCTCGGCTCGAGAACTTCTAACAGTCAAGTTGCCCACTCACTTAACAAGCCCAACTCCAGTCAGGTCTGGTTTTCTCTCGGGTTGGAAGATCAGATGGCAGTCGCTTCCGTAAAAACGAATGCCTCCGCCAACTCTTGGAATTAGGTAGCGGACCCCGGGCATCCTTTAAGATGCAACTGTATTGGGATAACGCTAGATGATGATACATTTTGAACTTATGCATTTTGATTGTATATTATTACTAGCGACCCGCCCCGGCTTCGCACGGGTGCAATGCTGTTGCATGTATTATACATATAAACCTTCCCCTTGAGTCACTCTATCTATTACAAAAAACCGCATCAAAGATTTAAGCATACATAGGGATATAGGGACATAGGGACAGAGAAAGCGACTTTGTTTTATACTATGTAGTGATAGTGATAATACGTACCCCCTTATTGACATCGGCAATACCTAAGGCCAACCGCTCAACCAATCTCACTGGAGCGCAAACTCTTAGAGTATTCCAGTGTTCCAAACCACACACGTGGTCGTGTCGGAGGTTTTCCCCAGGCTACTCTCCAACCGCGCACTCCTATTGCTTTATTGGGCCCGGCCTATAAAGCCACAGTCAGGTTCAAAAAAACATATCGCCACGCTTCAACGCACCCCGCCCACGTCGGGAAGCATGGTCTAAAAAAACAAGGTCTGACAATAAGGATCGTGACACGAGGTCGAGTTGCCACTTTATAGTAACAAAACAGATAATTAAGGAAAAAAAATAAATTGTTTACGCATTGAAATTGGCATTTACTTGTTTAAGCATACAAAATAGGTCAAGTTGAACATGAATGTACTTAATAATTTGATAAAATACTCACAGAATACATGGAAGTCAGGGAGTATCATAATACACCACTGGCAACACTGCTTACTACTAAAAAAACCTAAGGCCACTTTTGCTTGACACACTTATTTCTAATTCCAGAGTCAGAAAGTAGAGGAGTGAAGAAGATGGGTATGACGATGATGCCGCTGGTGTTCCACATCGGAGCCACCTCCACCTGGATGCTGCTCACCACTATCCTGGCCGCCAAGTCGCTGGCTGTTGGTTTGATGCTGTTAGTGTTCAAGATAGCTGTCAGCTCCGCTAAGGTAAGGCTTATTGTATTTATTTATTTATTTATTTGAAACCATACAAAAAACGCATATATCCAAAAACATGAGAATATCCGGCAGATCCCGAACTAGGCTGAGCCTGTATCTCGGGACCTAGCAGTACACTATACAAATGAAATAAGCACGTATACATCAAATGAACGATTTATTGAAAAGGTTAGGGTATACCAGGGGTGCTACCGCGAACGGCATTCGAAAGTTTCCCTCTCTGTCGCACTTGCAAGTTTGCACATAAGTGAGACAGAGAGGGAAAACTTCGTTTGTGGTTCGCGGTAGCCCCTCAGCGCACGCGCCGTCTTTTAGGGTACGATTTTTCATAAGTGATCCAGTGTTCCAAAAATCAATGAAAAAGTACTAAATATTTGCGAAATTAGAGAGCTTCCGTAGACAGCGGTATGGATAATTGCAAACTCGCGCGTTAGAGGACATTTGCAATGAAATGGCTTTGAAAGAAAGAAAGTAATATTTATTTGGTACAAATTGTTTACACATTCTAGGTAATTGTAAATAGGTACCTATTTAGTACCAAAATGGGTGCCGCTCAGCATAGTGTCATGAAAATCATGACGCTGATTTTCAGGGCAACCAGGAAACAACATGAAATTAGAGGAAACGCGAAGAATGAAACAATTAAATACTGAATAACGGTTAAATTAATTTCATTTATTTTTATTTTATTTTTATACTTGGAAGCTAGAACACGTCTATCTACCAGTAAAGTCTTGATCAAAGTGAGGCAAGGCGAAGGAGTGACCAAAAGATCTGAACAGGGAATGAATTGAACTAAACATTCACTCAATCAATCGGTCCGTTCATTCCTTTGACAAAGTAGTCAAATCAGCTACCTTTTATTTACAGGATATGTTAATTTTTGTATATTAAAATATAATAAAATCAACAAGGCTATACAAAACGCGACAGAATTAAAAAAAACCGGCCAAATGCGTATCGGACTTCGCATTTAGGGTTCCGAGCTAACCGCAAATATTAAGTTGGTTTTAAAAGGAAAAATAAGGAAATTTCAATGAAAAAAATCTGATTTATCAATACTTTAGTATTTGTTGGTAAAATAGGGTCGGTAGGTGGGTTTACGGCCTGTTAATTTGATGCCAGTTTGCAGTTACTTGGATGAGTTGATGAACTGAAAGGATATTTTCTTGTTTTTTTAATATATTCCCATTCAATTGCTTCTGATTAAAACGCATGTACGGTACGACTCACTATTTCTTTAGGGCATGTAAAAATGTAAATATCTTTAATTGAAAAAACTTCGTTCTTCAGAAGGCCGCAAACTGACGCAGGCCGCGTAACTGGCCTAGCGACCCTATACGTAATAATAATCACTGTCACGCCAAGGAAAAAAAAATCATATTGGGACATTGGATCAGTTCTCCTTTCTCCCGAAAACTATTTTTTTATACCCATATTTAAACCATTTTTTTTACTTGTTTAAGTCTTTCAACGTACTACAACGCTTGACTCATGATCTAAGGCTTAACGCTTTTTATGATAAATTTAAACTTTTTACGAATGCGGCGAATTAAAAAGTTTGTCAATTTCTCGTTTCTCGCCAGCCAGGCATCGAGTATGATTAATTGATGAGTGTAATGGATTTTTTGGGATATGTCGCTAAGTATCTTCTATAGTGTTAGTCGTATTTTGATTTGTGAATGTTTAAAATTTTGAAAAAGACAAATTACTGCTATTTCAATTTGGTTATGTCGTTTAATATTGTATTGAGTTCACTTAAAAGGAAAATATGTAGGTACCTAACTTTGAAGACATATAAATGTGATAATCCACATCGAAAGGGACCTTATGGCGGCAGGCGCTTACGTTGCACCTATTCAGTATTGTATTGGAACAGCGGCAATAAAGGCGTAAGTGCCGGCCGCCATAAGGTCCCTTTCGATGTGGATTATCACAAATGTATGTGTAAGAACAGTGTATTAAGTATACCTTTTTTTGGTTACTATAGCGCAAAAAACGAAAGGCTGTACCTACGCCGGACATCCGTTTTTGTTTTTTATTATAATGATAGGTGATAGATCTATTTTCGAATTGCTTGATGGTATCTAGTCACTTAGACTTTATTTGTATCAATTTTTGTATTATGCATACCAATTTTGTTTTTTTTATAGTTCAATGTGAACCACTCACATGCGTAAATTTCACCCAGTAGAGATAGTATTCAGACAAAAGTGCTAACCTTATAATTTTTATTTATTATTTCGCACAAAGAATAAGCATTGCCATTCAGCATGGCAATGCGGCCAGTGGGGCTAGCACAACTTACTGACAAACCGTATCTCGCGCGACTCAGCGATTCCTGTCTCGCTTGAACTGTGCGGGTTAGAAAGAGGAGGGTAGATTTTTCTCTACTCGCGTCGCGTTGCAGCGGTAGTTGTGCTAGCCCCCCTGAAGGGCTACTTCGATCTTCGAAATCGGAACTTCGTATCGTGCCATCCCTCTCACTCATAAAGTGTATCACGAGAGTGAAAGAGACGGCACGTTACGAATTTCGGATTTTGAAATTCGGAGTACAGGGCCAGCCTTCTGGACACCCTGCCCGCTGACGGCCACTTGGAATATATTCTGCATATTTAATTAGCTTTTGGCTAGTTTGAGTTATTATTTCTTATTTCGAATTTCCTATTTCGAAATAAATGTGAACTAATTTATATATCGTGAAATTGTTTTAGTTGTTTTGTTATAATCAAAAAACAAGTATCTGATATTTTACGTTTTAGATTATGCATGCGAAAATAATAATTCTATTATTTGATAAGTTAGGTGCCTAATGACACTATTCGTTTTAATAATAATTGAATTACAGATATTGCTACGTTAACGAGAAATAGTGTAATTTTGTATTGTAAAATCCGATCCTGATTTTATTGTCGTTGCTTTGTTTCCATTTTGTTTTTTGTAGACATTTTTTTGTTCTACAGATTACCAACGAGAACGAGGCTTTAACTTTTTTTTAATTTGCCAAGAAAATAATTATATGCTTTATATTTTCTCAAATTTTTAAAGCATTTTTTTGGTAAATTTCTCATCTCTGTTGCAGTTGGCTTCATTCTTCACACACTTGAAGCATAGCAAGCAAAGCCACCACGACTGGACACCTCAATGGTCGCATTTTGATCACCATAGCGAACTTGGTACGTACTTTATGGTGGGTCCACAGTAGGGCCTTGTTAGTTGTTGCTGGTTGACCACTTTGGAGCTGGTTGGCTAGTTGGCAGTGATCCTGCCCACGAAGCTGGAGGTCCCGGGTCCGAATCCCGACCGGGGCATTGTGTGACGAACACGAATATTTGTTCCTGAGTCTTGAAGTTAAGTAGAGTCTTTTCTATGTAGTTAAGTATATATTTATTTATATTAGTATTTATATCGCTACCTGATACCCATAGTACAAGCTCTGTTTAGTATGGGTCTGGGTCGGTTTGTGTAAAATTGTCCACAAATACTTATTTATTTTATTCTAATGCCGTCCACTTTATGTTAGGTCATCAGTAGGGCTTTTTTGCGAGTTCCCATCTGTGACAACCAATTGCTGCCTGATACCGGCTACCGGATACCTGAAAGGTTAAAATTATTCGTTTGCCGAATTTCTATAAAAACGTAATTGTAATTTCGACTTTATTACTTGAATGGTAAAACAGTTTTTTGAACTAATGATTTCAAGCTATCTCTTTCAACCGCTGGGATTTTTTCTTTGTATATTACCAGTGGCAAATTCTGAAGAAAAAAATAGTCACATACCCATCTAACAATTTTAGTGAGACCTTTGATTGTAACAGCTGGGATATTTTTTAAAGAGTTACCACAGTAGTAACCCGGTTCACGAGTAGCAATTGGTCAAACTACACATTAATCATACATATCATCGTAAATCGCCATCTATTACAACTGCCTGATCAGGCGGGAAGTTTTTGTCGACTCCTATGATATTTATTTGTCTATAATGATAGAAAATTTATCAAATTTCCCAAGTAACACAGTCATGTTGAATAAAGTTTGAGTAAATGTCTATTCAGCTGTTATTCAAGCAATTTGGGCACATTTTTAAATAACCTGTATAACAGCGATGTAAAGTCTGGGTAATAGCTTAATACTGTGGTAATCATACCACACATGTGGTATTAAAGATCTAAAGAGAATACTATTCAGATTTTAGATTAGATTGTTCCTACTTACAGTTTTTACTTTGCTTTTTAACATTAACATAATTGTAGTTAACACTATGTAAAATAATGAACCTCCAGATCTTTTGTTTATTATTGTGTAGGTACCTTCCATGTACTGACAATTTGTATATTTTTGTGTGACTGTTTGTATTCTAAATAAATAAAAAAAAATTTTTGGCTATATAATAGCCTTTACTGATACATTAAGGAGATTATTGCTGGTAAGGGGTGTTAAAATTTGCGAATTGCTATTACTCAAAACTTTACTCAACATACTGTATTACTTGGGTTATCCAATCCTCCAGTTCTAAAATTTCTTATTGGTAATAGTGATTGGATGGGGTAAGTAAGCTAGATTTAAGATTCACACTAGATTGCTAACACGCACAACATTGTATATATTTAAAAATACGTTCAATGCACGCCTTGCTAACAAAATCTTATATACTTCAATTATTATATCGACAGCTCGCTGGGCCGATAGAAGGGAGAGTAAAATAGACCCACGTAAACCAGGGCCCCAAGCAAGGCTAGACGATTTTCTACCCGATACTGACCCATGTTTCGGATGCAAGTCGTATATAGGTAAGCATTTTGAAACAAAAGTAAGATTTTGTTATTCCAAAGGCTACCAAATTTATGAAAAAATACGCGTCGGCTAAAGTCGCAAACCTCGTAATCTTAACTTCAAAAATAGAGTTAAAAGGAGTTATAAGTTTTAAAATGTTTTGATTTCATATTATGACAAAATTATTGATAAGACCAATAAAGTGATTAAAGGATACGATTATTTTATTAAAGTTTTAGATAGTAACACAGCCATTTTTTAGATTTTACTGTGAGTAGTAGTATTTAAGCGGAAAAAACAAGTGTTTAGCTTGAAAATGGTCGATTGGGAGTGATGTTTGAAACGATATTTCCTTTAATAAAAAATCCAAAAAATACACTAAAAGTTTATGTCATAAGGTCGCAATAGTCCTGTTCTAGAAAATGTCAAGATACGTGTCAATTCAAACAGAACATGGCCTAAATAGATGAGCGTTTTTTAACTGATAAGGACTCTTAAGAGGTTTTCGAATTTAACTCGACGATATGCAATAAGTTGCTAATCTCTTAACGCCAAAAACGGAGTTTTCGAATTTAGCCGACAACATCAGTTTTCGTTAAAGCTTCTCAGAAATATAGATGTTGAATGTATTTTTAATATT
Source organism: Epiblema foenella (assembly GCA_963556455.1). Classification (NCBI taxonomy): domain Eukaryota; kingdom Metazoa; phylum Arthropoda; class Insecta; order Lepidoptera; family Tortricidae; genus Epiblema; species Epiblema foenella. The sequence goes on along the minus strand of OY747120.1, from coordinate 7,953,330 downwards.
ATATTTCTTAACTTAAAACCATAAAGATATGTAGAACTATTAATTACAGCTTGCATGGGAAGTTAAAGACTTATTTTAATTATTAACCGAAGAAAAAGTCCAAAAACGATTTTAATTGTCATTGTCATTTACTAACTTCATAATTTGGATAGCCACTTCAGTGTGGAATTTAAACCTCTTTTTTTCACAGAACACCACATAGAGCACCAACCTGACCATCATGGTACGATATCACACCACATCCCAGAATGGACACCCAATGACATACCACATCACTTTCACGAATATAGAAACAACGAATCTCCCGATTTCAAAAACCACGAGTTTCACAATTTCAAAGACAACGATCACGATTTCAACTTCAATACACACATCAATGACTACAAAACAATTCCCATACACGACCTAAACGGCCTAGGCGATGGTTCCCATAGTGATTACAATCTGTACGATGGTGCTAAGAAAAAAATTGACACTAAAGTAGGGTAGATTATATTTTTTGGTACGTATAAAATGTATATGAATATGCACCTAGAGATTACTATACGTATTGCACAAATTTACCGTTTTATAGACTTCAATGCTTTTTATATATTTTTTTCTTGAAAAAAAGAAGTTTATTATAAATTACTTAAACGAACCTGAATTTAATTGGAAACTGCTAACGTTAAATGCGTTAAATCTACTTACATGCCTTGTTTAGCACTCGCAACTATTATCAATACCACGTAACTGAAGGTTTCGGAGTAACCAGAGCCACAATTGTATTCATGCCTATTAAAAAAAATGAGATAATATGCCGCGCACTCCTATCACTTTATTGGGCCTGGCCTATAAAGCCACAGTCAAGTTAAAAAAAAAAGAGAAATGCATCTTTTTTCATGATGCCTTTCGAACCAGCTTTTAGAGAGGAACAAATGTGTATATGGAACAACTAAAATTATAAAAACCCTTCATTGTGCGTGGTACGACACGCGCTTGGCCGGTTTTTGTTATATATACAACGCCAGTGGCAAAGAAGCTTACGGTCCACCTGATGGTAAGCGGCCACCGCAGCCTATAGACGCTCCTATTTAATCTTAAGAAAAATAAATAATTTGTTTACGCAAAAAAGAGCTATCTTAATGTTTTGAGACTATTCCCCTCCAGAGCCCATAATTGCATTTCCTGGATAGTTTTACTTTACCCTTTAATATTTACACAAAATCAGCAATTTTAACCTCAAACTTTATTTTGCCTTATAACTACATGAAACGTCTACCTACTTATTGAAATTAATATTAAATGTTTTTAGTGCCACGGACTTAGTAATTGTCTTTTACTAACCGACTTCAAAAAAGAAGGAGGTTCTCGTTGGTAGGAACGGAGTATATTATGTACCTATCTATGTTCACTTGTTTTTTTCTTAGACCGGTTTAATTTTTTTTTGTTTCAGAACATTAAGACATCTCCGAGATCACTTCAAAGCCTGATTGGGAAAAACCTACACAACAATTCATTAGTCAGTTTAAAAGACATTATTTTTATGCGACCACTCTGAAAATGTATCTAAAAATGTAATAATTACCGTAAAAAAAAGTTAAAACTGCACTTGTAAAATTGACGTGTCGTGTTGGGTCAGAGATAAGTTGCGAGGTTTAAAAGCAATAGTTAAGTATGAGCCTGTCTTGTGCTGTGGCTGAACCGAAATGACAATTGAATACATCCACTGCTTAATTAACCAGTGGATATTGTTTAATCTCTCAATCTCCCAAAACGACGCCTCATCATAAATTGTAAAATGAAAATTTGGATTTTTTGATAGAGTTACCGAGGCGTTTTTCAATATTTTGTTTGGTTATTTTGTTTCTTTTTCTGTCACCCGTAATTTTTGTGTAGTTTAAATTCCACATCACTTCTTCACACTGGAAGCTCAAATTTCATTATTTTCGTCAGATCTCTGAATGCCTTGCCTTAAGGTCGAATATCGCTCTACATATTTCGGACCAGTATTTGGTCATTATGAGAACCAGTCGTGAGTGACCCATCTGTCATATTGCAATATGTCTGAGATTCACGGGAGCTTTCTATTAATTAAGCTATTATTGACAAGTTCAAATGCTGTTCATTTATAGAAAAAAAATTGTCTGATCGGGTCGTATTACCAGTTATTATTTTTTTACTCTTAATTAAATTAGTTATTACCATTAGGTACTTAACTTATTTGTTATCATTAGGTAGTTAAATTAGTTATTACCGTTAGATAGTTAAATCAATTATTACCATCATGTAGTTAAATTATTTATTACCATTAGATTGTTAAATTATTTATTACTATTATTTAAATTATTTATTTCACTCGGTTTTACAGAACCAAAAAATGCTTAAAATCCAAATTCGATAAAAGTACTTTACTACGTTATTGTTTATGCCAGTATTTTACAAAAATTACGACTGTTTAAAGTTTATATATATATACAATATCAACAAATAAATAAATTAGACTGCACCTAATTTATTTATTTATTGATATTAACTGAAAATTGTGTAAATTTAGTTAATTCCTATGCATAATTTACAATTCCATTTTGTATTTAAGTACCTACAAAGGTACATACATTCGCCAGTTTAATTTGTACACGGGTTTATTTGTAATTAAAATAATATGGTCTTGCAATACTTGAGCGATTATGGCAAATATGGCTTACTCAACGAATTTCAGTGCTTTGAGACAATGTTTTCGTTCGTAAACTTATATGCCTCTTTGCCACCCAAAATAGGACTTCGCGACAATACGGGATAGTCGATATTTATTTTTACGGTACGGTTTTAATGTATTAAATACGATCTCAACTTAAACTTTATTTTCACGCCCATAACGACCAATAACAAACTTTGACAGCTGGACCAAAAGCGCAGTGGCGCCAACTGGTGGGTACAAAAACGGTAGTTTCTGTCAGGGATGTAACAGAGCTCCGGTTCCGGTTCCGTTAAGTCGGTACTTCCGATTGGTGTTAAACATCCGCTTCGGTTCCGGTTCTGTTATTTTTAAAACGGATGTTATATCGGATGTCAAAGCAGCGCAACGGGGAGAATTGAGCGGCGTACATCAAAAACAAACAGGTTTATAATTTATATTTAGAATAGACTTAGACCTACCCTGCCCTTAACATCTTATCCATCTATCACTCGGGCTCCGCATCCGGATCTGCATCCGTTTTCAGTTCCGGCTCCGATTCTGGTTCTGGTTCCGATATACCGAATTTAAAACATCTGGTTCCGGTTCCGGTTCCGATAAAACCACATCTGTTACATCCCTGGTTTCTGTGCTAACAGCTGCCATAGTAAATAACGATCGTTTAGTACAGTGGCGCTACCGCGAACAGCAAACGAAGTTTTCCCTCTCTGTCGCACTTGCAAGTTTGCATATAAGTGAGACAGAGAGGGAAAACTTCGTTTGTGGTTCGCGGTAGTACCTCAGAGGTGCGTTTTGCGAAAAAGGGACACATTAGATTTTTCGCTATTTGATTGGGAATTTGATCCTTTTTCGAGAAAATTTCGAGTTGTTGATTTTCTTATTTGGTGTCATCATCCCTATTTAGTGCAACTAGCCTTTAATTCGCCATCACTACATAGTATAAAACAAAGTCGCTTTCTCTGTCCCTATGTCCCTATATCCCTATGTATGCTTAAATCTTTAAAACTACCCAACGGATTTTGATGCGGGTTTTTTTAATAGATAGAGTGATTGAAGAGGAAGGTTTGTATGTATAATAACATCCATTAAATAGTGCACCCGTGCGAAGCCGGGGCGGGTCGCTAATTTATTTATATTATGTTCAACCCTCTGCCGACAGTTTTCATTACTTACTGCTGTGGCGACTCGAAGTGGATGTTGGCTTCACCAAAGACCACCAGGCTTCTCTGTCCCAAGGCATTTCCGTCCAGCCGTCGACAGTCTGGAGCTGTTAGGTCCCCCTGGACTTCGCCCCATCGGTGCCTAGGACGCCCAACAGGACTTCAACCGATGAACGATCCGAGTACACTCTCAGAACTGCACGATCGTCACCCATTTGGAATATTTACGTGGCCGAGCATACCTCAGATTCGGTTGTACCGCTCAACCAATCTCACTGGAGCGCAAACTCATCGGAAGATGGAACGTTGCGCTTGCGGAGTCCAACTCAGACACGACGCGTACACTTAGGCATTCCCGCCGGCGGGGAAGTCCTCGCGATCGCGACAACACAGACACATATAGTCCCTCGTCCCGGTACCGCCGCACATCGGGTAGTCAGTCCGACCCAGGTCGGGCCTAGCTGAGATTCTTGCTGGACTCTTCTCAGCTAGGCTAGGTTTAGTGAACCAGTGACAAATCCCCCAGTAGCTCGATTCCACTCGCACCTCAGATTCGGTTGAAGCCACTCAACCAATCTCACTGGAGCGCAAACTCTTAGAGTATTCCAGTGTTCCAAAATACACGCGTGGTCGTGCCGGAGGTTTTCTCCTGGATTTTCCCCAGGCTACTCTCCAACCGCGCACTCTTATCGCTTTATTGGGCCCGGTCTATAAAGCCACAGTCAGGTTTAAAAAAAAGTGCCCGAGCCATCGGAGTCTTACAGATTTCGTTTCTCCTATGATGTTTGGCTCTAACACTAGGTCTTCGATTTCTTGGTTTTTGCGGACTCTCCAAGTCCCTGGCTCTCTACAAATAGGTCACTAGCAGTGCGTGTGAGAACAGATTTCCGTGTCACGAAAATTTCTTGACTTCTTTAGTTGTCCTCGAAATGAATTAGATATTTGTGTATACGTATAGGTACCGTAAACCGGGGTTACTTTCAAATTGAGGGGCGACTTTAAAAATTCAGTTTTTATGCCGTGTTTTACTTTTTTATTTAACTAAATAAAAAAGTAAAACATATAATATAATACATATAAAACCCTTATATATTCATTACTAAGTATTTGAATCAAAGCTAACTAGCTTTGATTCAAATTATACCTTCGTTAATTTCCTAACTATTTACTAAACTGAATCAAACCAGAAATACTTAGTGATGAATATATAAGGGTTTTATATGTATCAAAGTAGACCCGTTTTTTCTTAAAGCAACCCCAGTTTACGGTATATATGTAACCACTGTAAATCTTGGTGTAACTGTAGTCTACACAGATCCAAGATAGTCATATTCAATAGTTCTTTCACTGCTTCATGGCGCGATATCACGGCATAGCGCTACGTTGAGTTTTACAAAGCGAGAAATGCGTGCTATAGTTTATACTCATACGGAGTAGCCACACATAGAAGCTCCGCAGTGAAATGCTACTTTTATAGCGCAATGACTATTTCATAATAAACTGTATTACATTTATTTCTATTTAAAACTGGAATTAACGTTAAGGTACGTTCTCACGGCACGATATATAACACGTGCCGAGCTGTGGCACGTCGTGAAAACGCACCTCTAAATATAAGTCTGATATTAAATTTTGTCAAGCGGATGCGTCTGTTAACGAAATTATAATTGTCAATCATAGTGAAAAATTAATCGCCACCAGGTGGTCGTGGGTTCAAATCCCACCTGTGGCGATAAAGAATTTTATTAAACATAAATACCTTAAATTTGACGACCGCTTTAGCCTAGTTGGTAGTGACCCTGCCTTCGAAGCTCCCGGGTTCGAATCCCGGTCAGGGCATTTATTTGTGTGATGAACACAAATATTTGTTCCTAAGTCATGGATGTTTTCTATGCATTTAAGTATCTATTTATCTATATAAGTATGTATATCGTCACTTAGTATACCCATAGTACAAGCTTTGCTTAGTTTGGGACTAGGTTGATTTGTGTAAGATTGTCCACAAATAATATTAATATTAAATATTAATACATGTGGCGATTAATTTTTCACTTTGATTGAATATTAAGTCGAATAAAAATGCATTTATAGATATAATATAAAAAATATTTATTTCAATAAAAATGTGTGTATAACGGACGGAATTTCATTTTTACCTAAAACTATGAATATCACCAAGTACATATAAAAGTATACAATTTGTAACTGAAAAAGGAAAACATAAAGTCTACTTACAGTACTTAACCTTTTGAGAGCCGGGCGGCGGAACAGGACGCCGTGCCGCTGAAGCCAGCAACGTCAGTGGACGTCCTAATTTAACTGGTCAAAAACTATGAACTACAATTCTTAGAGCCCTTTTACGATGTATTGCATTATTACTTTATTTTATGGCTCTGGCTTCCTGGACACGAATTTCCACTGACGTCTACAGTCGTCCCTGGCTCTCAAAGGCTAGGGTGGGTTGCACCAAACCGTTTGTAATCGTAAGCGGTGTTCGTTAAAAATCTGATTGTATGGAACTTTTTCTCTGCGTGATAGAATTAGGAATGAAGCTATCCGTAGCAGAACTGGGGTCACCGACATAGCCTTCAAAATTGCGAGACTTAAGTGGCAGTGGGCAGGGCACATTGCTCGCAGGACTGACGGTCGATGGGGCCAGAAACTGCTCGAGTGGCGTCCACGCACCGGAAGACGAGCTGTCGGTAGGCCTCCGACAAGGTGGAGTGATGACCTGATGAAGGCCGCGGGAATCCGGTGGAAACGAACGGCACAGGACCGGTCTAAATGGCGAGCCTTGGGGGAGGCCTATGTTCAGCAGTGGACGTCTTTCGGCTGAAATGATGATGATGATGATGATGGAACTTTAGACAAGTTTCTATGGGATGACAGCTGCCGGCACCATATTTGACGATGACCGGCCTATGATCGTACGTTGGTGCAACCGACCCTAAGTCTTTATTCAAATCGATAATAAGGGACGCGTCCCTCGTTGTAAGTTTGAAGCCAAGACTGAAAAAAGGCCAGCTTTACCATGAATTTACATGACCGTACTCGCTAGCGACTGCGTAAAAATTTGAAAGGGCAAAAGTACAGCGTCTCTGGCGGTTACGCAATATAACTAAGTATCGGCATACTAAATCGTGCGTCTACTAAATCGTCATACTAAATCGTCGCTAGCGAGTACGGTCATGCAAACTCATGGTAAAGGCACAGGTCAGAAATACCCGCAATTGACGAACCTGCATGTGGGGATGTATGAATGTGATTGAAGTGAAGGAAATATGTAAGGACCATATTATTTGGCGTTCTTTGGCAGTGGCGTGAATATACGAATATATGTAGTTGACAAAATGGCGTCCTATTGACGCCGAAAAGAATACCTTTTTGTTTCAGAATCAATCAGTCTAGAAATCCAAAATGTTACATACAAGCAATGTCAGAATTACGGGTATTTATTTAACAACATATACAGAATTTAACAAAAATAGTGAGGATCCGTTTAAGGGCATATTCGGTATCGTATTCTGATTAGGAAAAAGTAGAAGAATAATTTTTTTGATGGAATAAATTTTTCTCCCTTATATGGACAGTTGGCTGACTTGGACGACGTGCCCCATAGAAAAAAAATTTTTTTTTCGCGTCAAAAAAATTTTTATTTTATTTTTGTTACATAAATTTTGCATTATTTCAATTACACGCTGTATAATAAAACATTTTCTAATAAAAAAAGTAATAAATAGGCACATCAAATAAAGACAGATGTAAGAAATAGTTACAGATTAGATATATTACATTTCCAGAGAGTCAAATTGCATAAAAACATGAGATTATCAAAGAAATGTCAAACGGATTTCCGGAAAAAATTCTTGCTTCAATCTCAAATATTTAAATTTCATGGCACCAATCTATAGCCAATAATAAAACATAAAATAATAATAAGTTCCTTCCCATAAAGCCGGTGTAGTTTCCTATCTTTTCGCAATAGCCCTTGCACGTAGCGGGTGCTGTCTCTGGCTGTATCTCCTCAATAGTGCAAGCAGAGATAGTATCCGCTAGGTTTACACATCTAACACATTATCGTAACTCAAAGGGACCTCTTCGTGTTGGATCTGTATCCCCATGAACGCCTTCCAAAAGGACCGGACATTGTGCCGTGATATCCCAAAGGAGGGATACATAATAATAATAATATAGTCATTTATTCCAATAAACGTTACTTTACATACAAACTTACATTGTTTGCTGATTTCGTATTATTAGGTATCATATTATTTACATTTACTAAGGTAAATAACAAATTTCATGGTAGTTTTGACACAAACACAAAGACAATATGAACTCATAGCTCCAATGTTGACCCCCAAAACCACCCGCGCGTGGTGTACAAAACCACCCGCGTGGTCGTGTCGGAGGTTTTCCCCTGGACTTTCCCCAGGCTACGGTCCAACCGCGCACTCCTATTGCAAGGTCGTGTCACCCACACTACTAACCGTTGTACCAGTTTGCCACACCTGGCGAAGTATATTACTGTACCATGGTCGGAAAGCACTACTTTAAATGTATGCAATAAAAAGCAATGAGTCGACTGACAATTGACACTGACAGCTGATAGTTTTCTCACAACGCACCGCCTCCGCACCGAGAAACCAAGAAGTCGGTCAGTGTTGCCAGATACCCCGCTTTGCCGCTTTTTTCCCGCGTTTTTGCCACTATCCCCGCTATCAGTTAAAAAACGTTCATCTATTTCGACGATTTTCTGATCGAATTTATACGTGTCTTGACATTTTCTCGATGTCACTATCTAGAACAGGACTATTGAGACCTAATGTCATAAATTTTATACAAATACAAATAGTTTATTTACAGATAATAAACATGCTCTGGTAGATTAATACTGACCCCCACACTAGGCATGGCCTGTCCCGTGGGGGAGATCTTACGATTTGTTAAACTATGTCTATTTAGCGGCTACATCGGAAAACGGTAATAATTTAAAAAGAAAACTACTTATATAAAATTATTGAATTACCATTAGGACTAAAAGGTGAATAGATACATTAAACTAAACTAAAACAATAAAAACAAAAGTATTTTGTGGATTTTTCATTAAGAAGTATCGTTTCAAACATCACTCCAAATCGACCATTTTCAAGCTAAAAACTGTTTTTTTTCTGCTCAAATTCTAATACACACAATAAAATCCAAAAGTGGCTATGTTACTATCTAAAACTTTAATAAAATCATCGTATCCTTTAATCACTTTATTGGTATTATCAATACTTTTGTCATAATTTGAAATCAAAACATTTTAAAACTTATAAAGATCTTAAGACAACGCAATTCCGATTTTTTAAAATTTTAGCATTTGCTCAGTGAAAAAGGCGGTGAATTCAAAATATCAAACGATTAGAACTAGTTAGAATCACTGCAAGTAACATTTATACATTCCAAGATAGTGCTTGTGAAGGCGTAGTGCACATTTTTTTCATTTGAAACATAAAAATGTAGCAAATTATTAACAATTACTGTATTCCCCGTTTTCATTCAGAAATCCGCGTTTTTAAAGCGAAACTCGCTTTTTTTATTTCGGCACCTGGCAACACTTAAAGTCGGCTAATATAATCAAGAAAAACCTGCAGGCGAGTGATATAGTCCTAAAATTAAAGCTGTTTTTGCCTCGTTAATCTAACTAGCAGAGCATTGTACTAATTAGACATATACATACATTATCAAAAATGGACGCGACATGCAGTGTTGTCAGTACAATTAGAATTATACCGCTTAGGTTATAAGATCGAGAATTTAATGGAATAATTTAAAGTATATCATATTCAGTCTAACGGTATTCTTTTTTGTTTTAAACTTTTTGTTTCATGTTTCGTTGACATTAGAAAGCGAAATTGCCTTGAATATATTTAATGTTAGCCTATTTGTTATGTTCACAGATATTGAGGCAAGGCTCATTCAGAGATCTGACGAAAATACTGAAGTTTGAGCTTCCAGTGTGAAGAAATAATGTAGAATATACTACACAAAAAATATTGTGGATTGAAAAGATACAAAGAAAACAAATAAGAGAAAATATTCTTGGTAACTGTGTCCAAAATCCTAAATATCATCGTAAAAATAAACTTTCATGCTACAGATTTCGTAATTATCAACGGCAGTGAGAAAGGATAGCTTTTTTTTAGTGTTCCAAAAATCAATTAAAATGTACTAAATATTTACGAAATTACGCGCAGAGCTTCAGTAGAGAGCGGGATGGGAATTGCAAACTCACGCGTGTTAGAGGGGGTCATTTGCACTGGAATGGCCTTAAAGACAATGTGTGTTTTCCATACGAACTTAGAATTTGGGTGGCTATTTTCTGTTGTTCCTGTCCCGTTAACCAAAAGAAAATAAGTCAGTCACTTGGAAAAAACTTTACAACATGTACTCCTAACATCTTTAGAACCTAGGCTTAGAGGCATTTTGACGGTGCTCTTCACACGCCAAGAACGATATCGAGACCGAAGTATAAATAGCGGCTAGGCGTGATGGTCAAGTACGAATGTTTCTAAATCGACTTTGTAATCGATGCTCGATTTACGATTATAAGTAAAACTTGCACTTGCAGTAAATGCACAAAAAATGATAATTTAAAAAAAATTGATAAATGGGTGGATCAACTATTCTTTGTTGCTCGTTACCATGGTTACGTCTCCTGAGTCACTCTTTAAAACTGATTTTATAGGGTTTTAAACTACCAAACATTCGTTTTAGCGATACATTACACATTTAGACATAAATCCATTTGGACGTGGGTCATCTCTTGCGCATGCTTGAAGTCCATATTATAAACATTTTTCTAAGAAACTCTGTTACTGTTGTCTCCTCGCTGACGGGACAGAATAACAACAAGAAAAAGTTGATTAGCCCAAATAGAAACGTTTTTACTCTCGAAAACAGCACATAAAGGCATTTTGACGGAGCTCTTCACACGCCGGGAACAATCGTGTGAAGAGCTCTTGACTGCTCGAGACTAACATATAATCGATTAATGAAGTAGTTTTTAATAACGTGGCAGATTTTTCTCCCTTACCTTTGGCAGAGGGATGAGTATGACAATGGCGTCTCCCGATTTACATTCTCTGAGAACCTAAGCTATAAGAAATGTGCCTTAGAATGTCAACAAAACGCTACAGATTGTTGATTTAAGAGGCCTTATAAGTTTTAATATGTTTTGATTTCAAATTATGGCAAACGTATTGAAAATACCAAAAAAGTTATTAAAGGCTACGATAATTTTATTAAAGTTTTAGATAGTAACATAGCCATTTTTCGATTTTATTGTGTGTAGTAGAATTTAAGCGGTAAACAAGTTTTTAGCTTGAAATTGGTCGATTTGGAGTGATGTTTGAAACGATATTTCTTAAATAAAAATCCAAAAAATACGTTTAAAGTTTACGACATAAGGTCGCAATAGTCCTGTTTGAGATAGTAACATTTAGAAAATGTCAAGATGCGTGTCAATTCAAACAGAAAATGGCGTAAATTGATGAGCGTTTTTTAACTGATAAGGGCCCTTAACCCTTTAGTGGATCCAGGAGACGTAACCATTTATTTATTTATTTGTGTCTGGCAACAACGGCCATATTCACATATACCTACAATGATACAATAATATACTGCGACCGGTATGACAATCCGATACATCGGTAAGCAGTGTGGGTGACACGACCTACGGCATCAGCCTATCGATTGTATGCGGACGTATGTGTGTGTGTGTCGTCGAGAATGACGTCGCTGTTGTCACGATCCGGATTGTCAGACCATGTACCTTACAAACTAACATACATATCAATAAAAAAAAAATAGTTAATATTGGCAGCAAGCGACAACGGCAAGACAGAAAAAAGCTGACTGACCTATTTACAACCGGTAAGTTTTAGTATTGTATTGTGAGTTTTTTTTTTTAAATCTTGCTTGAGCTTTATTTTGAAAAGTTAGTATGACACTTCTTAAAGACGTCAAATGTCAGTGATGTGTTGTTTAACTTGTTGCCCATACGCTGCGTGCAAAATTAATTTGTACGAAAAAAATCATTTTATTATTTTATTAATGATGTCAAGTTATACGTTCAGAATTTTAATTAGTTTAATAAAATGTAAAAAATATATATTACTATAATATAATAGGGTGAATACCTATTCAGATACTAGTTCTCATTTAGGATATAATTATTATATTTAGAACACGTTTTTAGTTTTTAGTTTTCATATGGAAGACATATTATAAACAAATACATGTGGCACTTTAGTATAAAAATAAGTACAAAATATGTTTTAATAATCACCATAAACAAACAACGGAGAGTATTTTATAATACTGCCAATTTAAAATAGTATCACATAGGCACAGTTTTATAATACTTAGAACTATTTGTTTTGGATATAAATATAGTACATTAATAAAAAAAACAAAAAAAAATTACATTTCCTTTGCTGTGAAATCACTAATATGTGAGATACCCGGTTTTAAAAACCATTTTAACAATTTATCAATAAGCTTTCTTGTAATAATTAGACTATAATTCATATCATATACATAGAAAAATATAAACATAATATTACAAACGACTAAGTGCTGAGGAGAGTGGGGGAGAAAAGGAAACTGTTGGAAATTATAGAAAGTAGAAGAGGGAAAATGATTGGTCGTCTTATACGACACGACGATTTTATGAAGTACATTATAGAAGGCAAAGTTGAAGGAATGCGAGAAAGGGGAAGCCAGAGGATAAGCTACATGAAACAAATAAAAGGAAAGCTAGCAGTCGTGTCGTATAAGGAGGTCAAGGAGGCGGCCCTGGATAGAGTCAGATGGAGAGAGCTACACCGACAAGAGTCTAACTCTTAAATTTATGATGACATAGAAAAATATCTTAGATATATCAAGGACGGAATTAAAGTATCACAATCTTAAGTATATACTGACACACAAAAGACAGTAAAATATGTATATAATAAAAAAATAATTTCACATACCTTAGTTGTAATTATAAAATTGAGATTCTCTAATAAAAAAGTAATAAAATTATTCATTACTTACCAAGGGCGGTAAAACAAAGAATGTCTCAGATCGCAGGTATTTGACACCCGAGCCGAAGGCAAGGGCGATAATTATGCGATCTGAGGCTTTCTTAATTACCGCCCGAGGTAAGTACAAAATTTTATGTCACCCTCTGGCCAGGAAGTGGGATTTTCCGCGGGCGGAGCGTGCGTTAATTGCCACTTTATGGCCAGGTGTGACATAAATATATAAAAACGACCTGGCAGTGATAATACTTATTATAAAATTGTGACAAAAATTAAAGCATTGACTTAAAGGAACCAGTTTGAAATACAACCACTTCAGACCTACATACAAACCGCGAGCTCTTAGAATGACATTCGGGTTTTAGAATATCTCATGTCATAACCAGGGATCGGATAAAGATGGCAAAATCCCGGAAAAAGTTGAGCGGAAAAACCAAAAAAAAATGGTTAAATTGTAATGTTGTTGTGATTGTTGTTTGGTTTGTTGTGTTGTGTTGTGTTGTGTTTATTGGTTGTATTGGTGTAATTGTATAGGTAACATTGTAATGTTTATTGCTATAAAAACTTAAAAAAATGTTACAGTTAAATGTTTAGGCATTGTCATATTTAGTGTTTAAGTTTAGTTCATAATAGCATAGTACTTACCTAACATTAGTCAAATGAACGCGATCTCGCCAACAAACTGTTATGGCAGTTTGGCGAGCAATTAAAAGGTTGTAACTGTTATGTACTTTTTTGATAAATTTATTTAAAAAAAATATATGGAATGAGCCTCTTTAATAAATTATCATTCGCTTGCTCTTTTCCTATTTACTTGGGGTCGGCGCAGCCTGTCTTTTTCTTCCACACATCTCTGTTATTCCTCGTCTCTTCATCTCTAACTTTACTGATGTTGTAATATTTGTAATAGATAACTTTGCAGTTTTATCTTCATTGTATGACATTAATTTTGTTATAATTGTAAACTCGAAATTATTATTATTTCTTGAACTGTATATTAATATTTTGACATGAAAAATGTATTACTTATTATAGTCAGACTTTCTTAAATTGTGAATTAATATTTTGACATGTAAAAGTGCCCTTGTGGCCTATTTGCAGAATAAATGTTTGATTTTTGTTTTTTTTTTCAGTCAGATCCGTCTTATTCATATCATCTCTCACACAACCCATCCACCTTTTCTTTGGCCTACCTCGTTTCTTGCATCCATCCACATTCATATCTGATACTCTTCTTGTTACATGGCTTTCATCCCTCCTCATTACATGCCCGAACCACGCAAGGCTCTTAAATAAATATTTTAATAATTTTAATCCCGGATTTCGGGATTGTACATACATAAGAGTAGCACCTCAGTTAACTTTACGAGAGGTAGGGCACAGCAAAATGTCATCTTGCTCGAATTTGGAGCAGCCCAACTGGGGAAGTACCTCCGCCTTGCAGAAGACCACAGCCATAATAACATTATCTACTGTACAACTATGTAGTGTTGTGTTCCTGGATGTGAGTAAGGTTGCCAGAGCTCCCGAGGATGCACTGTGTTGAGAGCGAGGGACCTAAATTTGTCCCTTCTGCTGTCAACACAGTTCATCCTCAAATTTTATAAGGGTCGGCAACGCGTACGTACCGTAAGCTTGTTTGCCAACGGCTTTGTATAAAAAAAAACTGACCACTGGTACACCTTATCTCGTCGCAATAAAGTTCACTAATGGTCAGCTAAATGGAATGCTGATAGTACAAAGCGGAAGAAAAGTGTAATAGCACGCAAACATGTTTAGCTTGCTACTAACACTTCGTTATTTAAACATGGAAAATAACTTCCAATAGTTCATTACATAAAGTTTCATTAAATATTGTTAAAGGAGTTTGTAAAAAGCGTAAACCAATTTCAGGTCCGAGTCTTATTTGATCAATTTTTTCACCGGTTTATCATAACTTTATGTAGATAATCGTGTCGACAATGACTTTAGAAACGAGCGTTTCAAACGCCCAGAGAATCGCCACCAATGTTTAGGTAAATATCGATTCGCAAATCCGATCCCGGGTCATAACTTATCTCATCTCTCTGGCCTTACTTTAAACATTCTCAAAACACCCGACACATCAAATCTCAAAATCCGCCAACTTTCTAAAACACACTCCCAAGAATATGCACAGAGTAATCAAAATCGAATCACTCACTAACCTCAAAACGTTGTTTTTGAAAAAAGAATAACTCTTTTTCTTCGTCAACCGCCGCTTGTCTATGTTCAATTTCTTCGGCCAGCTTTCAAAATTGGAAGGCACGCTTTGACACTGGCTGGGGTATCGTTTGCGCGCGAAACCGTTGGATTTCTTGGCTTGTACGCAGATGTCAAATTTGGCGTCATTTTTGCGTAGCGCCGTTTGTAGTTCTTTGTCTGTGGAATTTAGAATTTATGAAAGTGGATTATGAAAGTGAACTGGTGCTAATTATCATGAAATATGTGAATATTTTTGCGATTTCATTCGTGATTTAAATATAAATATAATATAAATAATGTAATGTTGATTATAACATGAAATTAACAGCTAATTTTCGTTAACAGGATTCTATGTTTTTAGGAAAAAGGAACCCTTATGATTTCACTTTGTCTGTCTGTCTGTCTGTCTGTATGTCACATCGCCAAATATCTCAAGGACTATTAATGCTGCTCTCGATTTGAAATTTGAAACAGTTATAAAAAAGCGTACCCCAAAAAACAAGTTATTTCTTTTATTATCTCTTTTCATTTTCTGTGAGAATAGACAGATAAAAAGGTGGTTCAAAATTTCAAAGTCTTCTATCGGCGATTCGGTTGGCGGCGATAGCTCACGAAGTTCCCCGATTTGAGCCGAACGGCCGGCAAGGCCAAGCCCGCCTCGCTCATCGCAGACTCACCGATTCAAGCGGCCCTGTACCGAGTCGGAATTAATAAATCCTCGGAGTCGATAAGATTTGAAAGGAGTTGATAAGGAAACGGATCCCCTTACGGATTCGACTCATTTAAATCTTCAAGTCCGGATTTACCTGTCTCTAATTCAGGGATCGGATACCGGCATTTTCTCCATAGAAAAATACCGGTATTATTACGGTCACCGGTTCATTATTTCGTTTTTAATGGGACAATCTAATAATACGACGTTGTTACCGAAATATATGATTCAGCCCTACGTAAAGAGCAAAAAATAATCCAAAATATTGGGCTAATTAAGGGTTTTTTAAAAATACCGGTATCGGTCCCTGCTCTAATGGCCGGGGCTATCTGTAATCTGGATTAATACGTACCAAGAGTTATAGTGATGGAACGCATACTGTAAGCCGCATCGTTGGAGTACAACACGTTGCTTCTATCGTCGATGATGAAGAGGAAGAAATCGCCGACGTCACCCGCGGTACGGACGAACCAGTGCGCATATATCGACAACTGAGAGCTGGAAACAAACTGTTATTTTACACCAGTGCTTTTACAATACAATACAAATACTCTTTATGTCACACCTGGCCACAAAGTGGCAATTACCGCACGCGGGGTGTGTACTTACCTCGGGCGGTAATTAAGAAAGCCTCAGATCGCATAATTATCGCACTTGCCTTCGGCTCGGGCGTCAAATACCTGCGATCTGAGACATTCTTTGTTTTACCGCCCTTGGTAAGTAATGTACTATTATTACACACCTCACATAATAAAATAGCACATAAAAAACAAAAACAAAGATACAGGGAGACAGAGGCAGAACAACAGGCGGTCTTATCTAAAGAGCGATCTCTTCCAGACAACCTTTGGGTAGTGGAGAAATGAAATATAAAGCTGAAAAGTAGGTGGTGCATAAACTATTACAATAAGAAAAAAGAAGAAAAAAAGATTCCAAAACAACTATTCAATATAAATACACATACTTAAATAATATATAAATATACATACATAAAAATATACATACATATAAACGTGCTTTTATTTATCTTTTGAGTTACTTTTCTCACCATTTGATTAAGATTTTGATCCTTTATCGAGAAAATTCTAACTAATTGATTTTCTAATTTAGGGTCAAGATCCCTATGGCTGCTCGATCATAGACATGGTTCCCGAGCAACCATTAGTTCAGTACATCCGATCACTTTACTAGGTCATTTCATTCGATCATTTCATTCATTAATTCCATTCATACATTTCATTACTTTCTTCTATTCGGTCATTTCATTTGTATATTTCATTAGTTCATTACATTAAATCATTCCTTTATTTTCACTAGTTAATTCCATTCGGCTAAATTATTCGTTCAATCTAGTCGGCTAAATCATTCGATTCCATTCGTTCATTATACTCGGTCATTTAATTCGTTCATTCCACTCATCCATTTCATTAGTTTATTCTATTCGGTCATTTCATTTGTATATTTCATTAGTTCATTACATTAAATCATTCCTTTATTTTCACTAATTAATTCCATTCGGCTAAATTATTCGTTCAATCTATTCGGATAATTCATTCGATTCCATTCGTTCATTATACTCGGTCATTTAATTCGTTCATTCCATTCGGTTATGAAAATCAGTCACTGTATTACTAGTTCATTTCGTTTCATTCAATCGTTTTAGTTGTGTACCTATCCCAATCATTAAAAACAAGGTTAGGGTTAAGGTTAGGGTTAGGTTAGGTTAATTTTTAATATAATAGCCTTGTTTAAACGGTCAAATGTAAAAAAGTGCTAGCTTCGCCAACAAACTGTTTTGCAGTTTGGCGAAAATATTTGAAGTGTTTTGTTATTGTATCTTGTGGCTTAAATAAAAAAAAAAAAAAATCCAAATAATACTCACTATTGTATGTCCCTAAAGCTCAAATCAGGTTCGAGTTCGAAATCAAACTCTTCCCCACCGATTTCTGCGATCTTCTCTTCTAGACCGATGTTGCGGGCGCAGAGTAGTCGCTCCTCGTCTATGGTACGTAATGGCTGCCCGGCCATAGACAAAGGCTCGGAGCATGTGACGTTTGTGTAGTCTATGGTTACGTGGTTGAGGAGATGTTTTAGAGGACGGGTGAAGCAGTCGCATTTTAGGTTGTTGCCTGTAAAAAATGAATTTTAAGCCAAATAAAAAAAAAAAACGATGGAAAGTCATAACTTAATAATCGGCCCGCTATCGTTATTAATAAGCCACTTTTAAAATTAATTAATAAACCCTCGCTATCTTATTAGAATAATCGGTATTTTATTGTATCAAAAATTTTAATTTTGACATTTAATATAAAAATTACTTAAATTATAAAAATTATTAAATTAATTTAAAACTTAAAATTAAAAACAACTGTATCTAACTAAGACGAATCATCATTTTCACTACTATCATCATCATCATCATCCTAGCGTTATCCCGGTACAGTTGCACCCTGAAGGATGCCCGCGGTCCGCTACCTAATCCCAAGAGTTGGCTATTTGACCACTATATTAAACCTTATTATATTATATTGAGCCTAATATGTCCCACTGCCGGGCAAAGGCCTCCCCCCTCTTTTTCCATTCCTCGCGGTCTTGTGCGATTTCTGGCCAGTCTTTTAAAATGTAGTCCAAGTTATCCCGCCACCGCTGACGAGGTCTACCGCGTCTCCGTTTTGAGTCGTGGCGCGTCCACTCTGTGGTCTTCTTGGCCCAACTCATTATTAAACCTACCTTCGAAGTAGACTCTCATCCCGTCATTCTTCATCCTCCTCACCAACCCCGGATGGAAGTTTTCCAACAAGTTGTCCCGCACGTCCAGCAATCTAAGTTTAGTCGCGTTTACTATCTGTTTGATAGGTATGTCTTGCAATGTGTTGTTTTGGAGATACAGCTCTGTTATGTTCTCTGGTAGATTAAATTGTAGATCCGCTGAAAAAATTACATTTTTAGAAGTTACGACAAGTTTTGCCTGTTTGGGTCATACTTAGTTGAAAAAACAATATTTTTTTTTTATTATGATCTACAAACTAGATGTTACAAGTTTTGAACACTCATGGTCTATTACATTACAGTGGCTAGTTACACTCTTGTACATCCTAAAAAAGTAGTATAATAGTTGACCCTTCTGTGGTCAATAGTTAACGGCTTATGTGCATGTTAGCTATGTTTTCATTACAGGGATTTATAGAAACAAAGACACTGTTTTTGCAGGTTACTGTTCCAATCCAAAATTAAGCTTTGCAGCCCTTAACTTTTGGTATGTCCACAGAAAAGACGCGAACCTAAATCCGTGTATGACCCGTTTGGAATCACCAAAATTTATTGAGCTGGCGTGCTTTAGGAATGGTGTTCAAAGGCACACACTCACGGACCCGGACGACGAAATCACAGCGTCCATCGAAAGATGGAACACTGCGCTTACGGCGTCCAACTCTCAAACGACGCGTACACTTAGGCATTCCCGCCGGCGGGGACGTCCACCGCGCGATCGCGACAACACTGACACATATAGTCCCTATTCGTCCCGGTACCGCCGCACACCGGGTAGAGTCAGTCCAACCCAGGTCGGGCCTAGCTGAGTTTCTTGCTGGACTCTTCTCAGCTAGACTAGGTTTAGTGAACCAGCAACAAAACTCCCAGTAGCTCGATTCCACTCACACCTCAGATTCGGTTGAAACAGCTCAACCAATCTAACTGGAGCGCAAACTCTTAGAGTATTCCAGTATTCCAACGCACCCGCGTGGTCATGTCGGAGGTTTTCCCCTGGATTTTCCCCAGGCTACTCTCCAACCGCGCACTCCTATAGCTTTATTGGCCCCGGCCTATAAAGCCACAGTCAGGTTAAAAAAAGAAGGTTAATTGACCGAGTGTCGATAAAAATCTTTCCGTAAGTATGTCCGGATTTCCAGTTGTTCTCCCCTACAGGTCGTATTTCTCGACCGATTCTCGTGAAATTTTGTGAAAGGGTTAGATTTTTCTTGTTGTCGGTTTTTAGACATTTTCATAAAAAAAAAAAAAAAAACACTCGGAGGTCTACAGAGGGGCTACTCCGAACTTCGTATCGTGCCGTCCCTTTCACCCATACAGTGAATAACACGAGAGTGAAAGGGACGGCACTATACGAAGCTCGGAGTACAGGAGCTGCTCAGGTACTAGTATAACTACTCATTCTATTCTTATTTCAGTAGATTACGCTCAATATACCTAAAAGAAATGTGGTAAAACTTACATGTTCTTGATATTAAATCCTTCAACTGGTTGTCAGACAAATCCAGAACTTCAAGCGACGTTAAATTGCCAAGAACATCTAGAAGAAAGAGATAATTACTTTAAAAAAACCCGGTCAAGCGCGTGTCGGAGTTCGCACATTTACCGAACAAAATTAAGTTGGTTAATAGGAAAAATATGGAAATTTCAAATAAAAAACCAAATTTATTAACATAAATTCATGGGTCAATAGAGTGTTTAAAAAAATTTCGAAACAACATTTTGAGACAGACGACGGACGGGCGGACGCGTAAGTGACAGTAATAGGGTTCCGTTTGGACCCTTCCGGTACAAAACCTTAAAAAACTGATCTCATTTTCATTTATTTACCCGCCGTCGCCAAAATGACCCGTTTTTACAAAGATCATCTTAGTGGTTCAGTCAATTTCAATAAAATTATCCTCCTAGTTAGAAAAACCCTGAATTCTCCGAAACCATACTGCCCAGATTCTCTCTCTCTCTTCCTCTCTGCCTGTTTCTCTCTTTCTATCTCTCTTCCCATAGTCCCCATCTCTCTCCCTTCCCATCTTTCTCCCTTCCCATCTCTGTCCCTACCCATCTCTCTCCCTTCTCATCTCTCTCCCTTCTCATCTATCTCCCTTCCCATCTCTCTCCCTTCCCATCTCTCTCCCTTTCTATCCCTCTCCCTTCCCATTTCTCTACCTTCCCATCTCTCTCCCTTCCCATCTCTCTCCCTTTCTATCCCTCTCCCTTTCCATTTCTCTCCCTTCCCATCTCTCTCCCTTCCTATCCCTCTCCCTTTCTATTTCCCTCCCTTCTCCTCTCTCTCCCTTCCCATTTCTCTCCCTTCTCATCTCTCTCCCTTCTCATCTATCTCCCTTCCCATCTCTCTCCCTTCCCATCTCTCTCCCTTTCTATCCCTCTCCCTTCCCATTTCTCTCCCTTCCCATCTCTCTCCCTTCCCATCTCTCTCCCTTTCTATCCCTCTCCCTTCCCATTTCTCTCCCTTCCCATCTCTCTCCCTTCCTATCCCTCTCCCTTTCTATTTCCCTCCCTTCTCCTCTCTCTCCCTTCCATTTCTCTCCCTTCCCATTTCTCTCCCTTCTCATCTCTCTCCCTTCTCATCTATCTCCCTTCCCATCTCTCTCCCTTCCCATCCCTTTCCCTTCACATTTCTCTCCCTTGCTATCCCATTTCTCTTCCTTCCCCTCTCTATACCTTGCCATCCCTCTCCCTTCCCATTTTTCTTCCTTTCCCTCTCTCTCCCTTACCATCTCTCTCTTCCTATTTATCTATATCATTCTCAATTCTCCCTCCGTTCCAACTCATTTCACCCAATTGAATAAACCTGAACACTTACTGTTTCTGACATCGTTGATGATATTCCCCTTCAATATCAACTTCTTCAGCTTCTTAGTGCCCAGGGTGAGATCCAGTGTGAGTACCGGAATCTCGTTGTAGCTGAGGTCTACTTCGAACAGACGATATGGGATCCAGGGGTTGGCGGGGAACATCTTCTTCGTGAGAAAACCGAACCTGTTGTGGCTCAGGTTCACCTGAAAAAGCCATTTTTTTTTATACAACGCCGGTGGCAAACAAGCTTACGGTCCACCTGATGGTAAGCGGCCACCGCAGCCTATAGACGCCGACAACTCTAAAGGAGTCAGGTACGCGTTGCCGACCCTTATAAAATTTGAGGATGCACTGTGTTGACAACAGAAGGGACAAATTTAGGTCCCTCGCTCTCAACACAGTGCATCTTCGGGAGCTCTGACAACCTATGAACACAACACTACATACTTTACTTGACTATATATTTAATGTATGAAACTATAGGGTCTAGTATATGTAGTATTAGTATTACTAACATAGCCATAGCTAAGTTAATAACATTAATTGAGGGTCGATCTTTCAACCCCCAAAACAAAAAACATCTTTGGACAATCTTACACAAATCAACTTAGTCCCAAACTAAGCAAAGCTTGTACTATGGGTACCAAGTGACGATATACGTACTTATATAGATAAATACCCCCAGATCAAAGTATCTGTCAGATAAAATGTTAGCGGTCCTTTTCTTTCATATGACATTAGAAAGTGATCGCGATAATTTTTTTCTGGCGAATGAAAAATCGACCCTTAGACTATTTAAATAAACCGGCCAAGTGCATGTCAGATCACGCAAAATGAAAGGTTCCATACCAACACCTACTAGTCCACATTTAAAACCACTATTCAATACATTGAATCAAAAAAGGTCGGATCTTCATAGGGAACTCATGCCACCTACGACCTTTTGTTTGGGCAAGACAGTTTATCAGCGAAAACGCAAAAACCGTAAAACCTCTCTTGTTCCAACCAAAAATCGTTGAAAGTATTTATTAATGCACACCACCTCAATTTTTTTTATGACTGATAGCTAATATCTCACCAACGGCTGACTTAAATGGAAAAGTTTTTAGAAACTTCCGTATCATTTTTAAAGGCCTATCCATGGATGCCCCCACACGACCATATGCGTTGATTTTTTTTTCATCCACTAGTATGGAGTGCCTCCCCCCTAATTTAATACATGTAAACATGTATGGAGTGAATTAGGGCCTTAAGGATTTGGGTATATTTTACTAACAAAGACCAATGCATAGATAAATTTAGTTTAGTACCCCTAAATGTGCGATGTCTGACAAAAATAGTTGTCAAATGTCAAAATGCCAAATAAAGAAAAAGAAAACGGCATCTTTAGATAGGGCCTCTAAAGATGCCGTTTAAATTTCTTTGTCTCTATTTAGCATTTTGACATTTGCGTATGTGGGACAGAGACAAAATCATTTTAGTTAACAGAGGTTTGAGCTTTATAACAACGGGTTAACTCACCATTTCCAACGACAGACAGTCATCCAACAAGCCGTGAGTCTTATTGTCAATCCTTTCTAAATAGTTGTGCGACAGATCTAACTTCCTGAAACAATTACATTTTAAGTTGAAGATGTACGAGTATGTATATAAAAAAAATTACATGAGTAGAACACAACAAAAACACATAACTTACAAGAGCAGCTGACATATGTACAATGGCGAGCTTATACCTATAAGGGATTTCTTCCAGCCAGTCTTTGAGAATGCCACCAGGAATACAACAACACTTTCTACAGAATAGAAAGCGTACCTCTTTACACATACTTAGAGGTCTCCCCTACCTCCCTACACATACCTTAAAACGACTAGACTATTAAAGGTCTCCCCTACCTCCCTAAACATATCTTAAAGCGACCAGACTATTAAAGGCCTCCCCTACCTCTCTACATGTGTGTTGGGGAGGTATGCCTCAAAGCGACCAGTCCATTAAAGGCCTCCCCTACCTCTCTACACATACCTTAAAGCGATCAGTCAATTAAAGGCCTCCCCTACCTCTCTATACATACCTTTAAGCGACCAGTCTATTAAAGGCCTCCCCTACCTCTATATATACCTTAAAGCGACCAGTCCATTAACGGCCTCCCCTACCTCTCTATACATACCTTTAAGCGACCAGTCTATTAAAGGCCTCCCCTACCTCTATACATACCTTAAAGCGACCAGTCCATTAAAGGCCTCCGCTATCTCTCTACACATACCTTTAAGCGACCAGTCCCTTAAAGGCTCAGTTCCTGAGTGACAGATCTAATAGCTGCTGCAGGCCCTTGAAGAACTCCTGGGCTATGTCCACCAGCTGGTTGTTGGAAAGGTATCTATAGACACATACCTTAAAGAGACCAGTCCTTTAAAGGCCTCCCCTGCCTCCCTACACATACCTTAAAGCCACCAGTCCCTTAAAGGCCTCATTAGTAACTCGCTCGAGTAAGTTGTTCCTCAGCGACAGATCTAATAGCTGCTGCAGGCCCTTGAAGGACTCCTGGGCTATGTCCACCAGCTGGTTGTTGGAGAGGTCCAACTTGAAGATGGTCGGAAGGTTGCCGAAGGAGGCTCTTGTGAGGCTTGTTAGGTTGTTGTTCTGAAAATAGAAAATTGAAATATTTATTGGCAAAAAACATGGGAATATACTTATTTTCATATCAAAAAATGCTGACTGCTCATGAAAGAAAATACTGACTTGAACAGCTAAAATATTAATTTGACATTAAAATCGCATTTTCATGTGAAATTAGTATTTGAGATGTATAAGTAAGCAGTTTTTAATTGTAAGGTATTTTTACATGCCTTTAAATACTATCCAAAAACATGTTATGTCAATGATACAAATCTCTGGCCCCTGAGCTAGCATTTCCCTGTGTTAAATGACCCATTAGAATAACAAGCATTAAAAAAAGCTATGCAATTGTACAGATCTGATAAACAATAGAGAATATTCGCACAGAACATTGTGTACACTTATACACTTTTTGTGTAGGAACGTGTGATGTGTAGTGTATAGACTTTATTTAATTAATGTAGGTATAAAACAAAGATAAAAATAATGAATTAACAAAAGGAAAGGTAAGAGGGTGAATATCAGAGTGTTTCAATCGTATTTCTTTGGCACCATTTATGGTGCAATATTTCAAGTTATTTTGTGAAAGCCGGGGCTTTTTCAAACGACAATTTTTTTTTCAAAAAACGTATGTACAACACAATACAAATACTCTTTATTGCACACCTCGCCGTCGTCTCCCGGCGAAAAAAATAAACACTGGCATTCTTTTGTAATGAGCCCGGGGATCCCAGGGACCGGTAGACGACGTGTTAAAAATACACAGTACCGTACAAATCAAAATGAGTAGAGGCAAACAACAGGCGGTCTTATCGCTAAAGAGCGATTTCTTCCAAACAACCTTAGGGTAGCGGAAATTAAATCTAATCATAACGATTCATAGTAGGAAGTATGTACGAAATATTATTTGATATTTAACGGTGGCTTTTCAGTGCAGGAATCGGGGTCGTGGGGTAACCGGTCCGTTATGGATACCTCCGCACCGTGGGGTCAGCGCGGTAATTATGTCGGACTTACACCAACTAAAAACCCCCTGATTTCGGGCAGCTCTGTGATCTCCTACGGAACGCGCCATTGCCATCCTAGTGTCCACTTATGTGGGTGTCTACGACAACACGACAGGCGACAGCGGTCGGGGTGCGGGCGCGCGGGATGTGGGACCCCTTCCACCACTCACTAGCTCTGACGGCGGCGACAAGAACGCTCGCGTCTAATACAGACTTTGTACACATATTTTTGCCTACATAAGCATAGAAGATTTAATCCTAGTTTTTTTTGCTCTTTATCGCCTGCAGTGGCGCCCGCTATGTTTCTATGGACGATCGTAGCCCCCAACTACAACCCCGAGGACCCCTTTTCATCGCCTTCTACGACAGGCAGAGGATACCGAAGCCATACTCTATGCTCGGGCTACAGGACGCTCACTAAAACTAGCCTAGCTGTAGTCGCTTTCATAAAACTTGTTCATACGCAAAATCTTAGGATTGGGTGTCAAAGACCCCGGGCTCAATAGACCACAACCGGGGATAGACTAGTAGGGTGAGTATAGGCTAGTTATATATTTACCTGTAATAATAAATACTGGAGACTAGTCAACGTGTTAAGCGCCTGCCACGGCGGGGTGGAGACTCCATTCTCCGACAAATCCAGTCCTTGTAAAGTTAAGAGACCGGCGAAACTGTCGCCGGACAAGTTGTCGCCCAACATGTTCGACGACAAGTTCAGACGGAGCAGCGCGTTCATTGATGGCCAAGTGCTAGGTTTGATTTCGGTCAAGTTGTTGTGGGCGAAGTTCAGTTCGCTGTAAGAAGTAGTGCATGATATGACAAGTTTTAGATAATAGAGACTAGCCAAGACTGACTCAGCACTCAGCAGGGCTTACATGTCAATTTTTGTGACAAACGAAATCGTTCCCAAAACAAAAATAAAACATAATTTAGGTAAATAAAAGACTTACAGTATTTTGAACTAACTCGAAAAGTAAACAAAAAAGTTCAAAATGGCGGCTTTTTCCAACTGGAAAACTTCAGTTACAAAGTATTGATAGAACATTGTCTTTTCGTCCCAAAATTCACATACATTCTTCGTGGCTCGCATCTTTGGAAATACCCAAATTTGATCTCAAAATTAGATACGTTAGTAGTAGAAACTCTCACATCCATCTTCAACATTTCTTTTGACGGAAGAACCTGGACCCAGGCTAGCCTACCTATTAGGTTGGGTGGCCTGGGTATCCGCAAAATTTCCTGTGTCGCTCTACCTGCGTTCTTGTCCTCAATGCATGGTGCTCAAAGCCTAATAGGACAAATTCTAGCTCGCTCCATCGGGTCCTTGGAGGCTGCACACTGCTCCGAGGCCAAGAACGTTTGGTCTTTAACCTGCCCTAATACGGCCCCGCCTGACAATCCCTGCTCGCAGAGGCGTTGGGACGAGCCGCTCTGTCAACTAGTACGGAAAAATCTCTTGGATACGTCAACTAGTTCGACAGACCGAGCTCGTCTCCTCGCTTCTGCAGAGTGGGAGTCAGGTCTATGGCTCCAAGCACTACCCTCTCAAAATATTGGCACTTTTTTGGACAACACTACCTTCCGCCTGGCAGCTAGTCTACGTTTAGGGGCCCCAACAAACCAGCCACATCGCTGTCATTGCGGTGGCATGGTCGACAGCCTAGGCCACCACGGTCTTTCATGCGTCCGAAGCGCTGGGAGGATTCCCCGCCATGCCAGCATCAATGATGTCATCCGAAGGGCCCTTGTCAGTGCCAAACTGCCGGCAGTCCTAGAGCCTAGCGGTTTGGCCAGAGACGACGGCAAAAGGCCCGACGGAATGACACTGGTGCCTTGGAGTATGGGTCGGCCGCTGGTGTGGGACGCTACTTGCGTTGATACCCTCGCACCGTCCCATATTCCAAGCACCAAAATTGCTGCTGGTGCTGCGGCATCCGCGGCCGAAAACCTCAAGTGCCGCAAATATGTCGCCCTAGGAAGTAGCTACATATTTGCGGCGTTTGGCGTCGAAACTTTGGGGCCGTGGGGGCCAAGCGCGCGTCGACTATATAAAGATCTGTCGAAGCGCCTAATAGAGGCTTCTGGTGACCAGAGGGCTGGCTTCTATTTCGCTCAGCGAATAAGTATTGCCGTGCAGCGGGGAAATACAGCCAGCCTTCTGGGCACCCTACCATTTGACAGCGATCTGGGTCAAATTTTTTATTTATAATTTTAATTTTAATTAGATTATTTGTTTTATTATGTGTTTATATTATAAATTGAGGTAAGTATTGATTATTAATGAAATCGGATACCTACATATTCATATTCAATTTATACATATGACCAATTTACATGTCAACAAGTATTTAAAATAAAATATTAAAATAATAATTAAACATATTCCTTTTATGTTTGACGTTTATTTTACAAGTACAGTCTCTTACTTGACCCCACTTCAGAGTTAATATCATCTTCTAATATCATAGCAGTTCATTATTAAAGTCATAGTAGCTTAATATAGGTAGTGATTTCATCGTTTTGGGGAATTGCGTACTTAGTACTTTTTGTGCCCGTGAATGTACGTTTGCTACGTAAATCGAAACTAGATGTGTTCCAAAAAAATACCCGTTTGTAAGCACCATTTTTCCTTTCCCTATATTTCGATGTTTAAAAATGTATTTCAAAGAGGAAATTGTTAAAAATAAATAGAATTTAATGTATTTAATATATACACAGGGTGTAACAAAACTAGTGAGGATCCGTTTAAAGACATATATATTTTTTAACGCGAAAAAATTTTTTTTTCTATGGTGTAGGTCGTCCAAGTCAGCCAACTGTCCATACAAAGTTCAAAAATTTAATGCGTCAAAAAATGTTCTTCTACTTTTACCTAATCAGAACACGATACCGAATATGCCCTTAAACGGATCCTCACTAGTTTTATTACATCCTGTATAATATAAAAGTACGCGATATTCTGTGCCCAGTAGCATTAACTCACCTCAAACTTATAGGTATTTGGAAAATCCTCTCCAACTGATTATAACTGACGTCTATAGACCTACAGCTGGCTAGTTTAGCGAACCCGCCGCGCGACGGATCACGCAACTTGTTGTGCGACAAGTTAAGCTCCAGCAGCGAGAATATCGCGCCAAATGTCGCGGGTTTGAGGATCTCCATAAAGTTGTGGGACAGGTTCAAATATCTGTAATAGTAAATTGTTACGATAGAAGCGGTTACTATGCTCAGGCTCAAATATCTGTAATAATAAATTGTTACGATAAAAGCATTCACTACGCTCAGACTCAAATATTTGTAATAGTAGATTGTTAGGATAGAAGCAGCCACTACGCTCAGGTTCAAAAGTCTGTAATAGTAGATTGTTACGATAGAAGCAGTCACTACGCTCAGGCTCAAATATCTGTAATAGTAAATTGTTACGATAGAAGCAGTTACTATACTCAGGTTCAAATATTTGTAATAGTAGATTGTTACGATAGAAGCAGTCACTATTCTCAGGTTCAAATATTTGTAATAGTAGATTGTTACGATAGAAGCAGTCACTATTCTCAGGTTCAAATATTTGTAATAGTAGATTGTTACGATAGAAGCAGCCACTACGCTCAGGTTCAAAAATCTGTAATAGTAGATTGTTACGATAGAAGCAGTCACTAGGCTTAGGCTCAAATATCTGTAATAGTAGATTGTTACGATAGAAGCAGCCACTACGCTCAGGTTCAAATATTTGTAATAGTAGATTGGTACGATGGAAGGAGTCACTACTAGTGTCATTTAAATATGGAATGTAACTATTGTGTAGAAAGTTAAAATTCCTTTGACTCTAGTAAGAAGCCCCTACTCTGCCCATTTGATGTGAATCCTATGCTGTGTTTTGTACGCGACTCAGTAAATTAAATTCTCCGATCCCACAGTCAAATTGTGTAAACGGTTTTGTGGGACAGACACTAATTGCAAAATTGTACATTTTCATAATAATAAATAAATAAATAATAATAATAAAATTAGACCTTAACATACCTTAAAGAGAATAAGTTCTGGAAGACAGCGTTATATATCTCTGTGAGATTGTTGTGAGACACGTCGACAGTATGAAGCTCATACAATTTGGGGAACGCCATTTTTGGAATACTTGTTATTTGGTTGTGTGACACGTTCAACACCCTTATTCCGGACATGTGTTGTATGGGCACCTGAGAATAAAAGAAAATGCATATACCTATACAAGGTGACACATAAGTCACGATACAAATTAAAAAAAAATCTGATTCTATGATTGTGATTAGGATACAGAGGGCCTACTTCTTCGAAATCGGAACTTCGTATCGTGCCGTCCCTTTCACACATATAGTGTACAACATGAGAGTGAAAGGGACGGTACGATAGAAGTTCGGAGTAGGCCCTCAGTTTTATTGTGGGAACAACTTTGTCCGTGCCAAAAATAAATCTGCTTCTTTATACAAATTTTAACACTAACATTATAGGTTTAGTGAACCAGCGACGGAGCTCCCAGTGGCTCGATTCCACTCACACCTCAGATTCGGTTGAAACCGCTCAACCAATCTCACTGGAGCGCAAACTCTTAGAGTATTCCAGTGTTCCAAAACACACGCGTGGTGGTGCCGGAGGTTTTCCCCTGGATTTTCCCCAGGCTACTCTTCAACCGCGCACTCCTATCGCTTTATTGGGCCCGGCCTATAAAGCCACAGTCAGGTTAAAAAAAAAACTAACATTAGTCTATTGAAATGAAATGAAAATAATTTATTCGTGACATAGAACCAGACAAGATAATACATATAAAAAAAAATGCTTTTATTTCAGACCTTATGATCCATAATGGGTTAGTAACAATAACAATATCGTATCTTAAAAGTACTGTGTGAATTTTATTAAATTTAGCCACATTCAAACTTTATCTAGTCACATTCAAAAGTATGAGCACACACACTTAGTACGTGTATGTGGTCACATTTGAATGTGCTTTCGTCCAACATGTGAGGAGCTGACTGTCCAGCCTGTCAGCTATAACGGCCAGGAGGCTGTTGCGACTGTCCCGCGGGCGCCGCGCCGCAGTGCGGCTGCGCACCGCGCGCGCATGATGGCCGGGAAACTATTAACTAACAAAATTGCCACGAAATGGTCCCATTGTTGGTTCCCAGGTCGATTGAAGACCATTTCCTATGAAAAACAGTTTTGTTTCGCCCGTACAAGGTTTAGTTTCCCATAATACATAAACGATTATATTCCCAAAAGGTGTAGGTTACATGAAAATTAATTCCAGTGCCACATTTAGCAATTGTAGGTTTAAGAGGCCTGTATTCATAGATAAATAAATAAATAAATATAAATAAATATTAGAGGACAATCTTACACAAATCGAACTAGCCCCACAGTAAGCTCAAGAAGGCTTGTGCTATGGGTACTAGTCGACGATATATTTAATAGATATAAATACTTAAATACATAGAAAACATCCAAGACTCAGAAACAAATATTCATGCTCATCACACAAATATTTGTCCTGACCGGGATTCGAACCCAGGACCGTCAGCTTCACAGGCAGGTGCACTACCCACTTGGCTAAACCGGTCGTCAAATAGATGATAGATCATAGATGGCGCTAATGTGTTAAGAAGAGGTCTAAGTGTCAATCGAAATTAATGTCACAGGGACCTCTCCATAGTGAAACTAGCTACAGCAGGCTATTTGTTTTAAAGGCACTGCACAACGTATAGTTATTGGAATTTACTTGTCTCTGGTTTTAAGAGGCCTTATAAGTTTTAAAATGTTTTGATTTCAAATTATGACAAAAGCATTGATAATACCAATAAAGTTATTAAAGGATACGATGATTTTATTAATGTTTTAGATGTAACATAGTCATTTTTTGATTTTATTGTGTTGAGTAGAATTTATGTGGAAAAAACAAGTTTTTAGCTTGAAAATGGTCGATTTGGAGTGATGTTTGAAACGATATTTCTTAATGAAAAATCCAAAAAATACATTTAAAGTTTATGACATTAGGTCGTAATAGTCCTGTCCTAGATAGAAACATGAGATAATGTCAAGATACGTGTCAATTCAAACAGAAAATGGCGTAAATAGACGAGCGTAATTTAAGAGAGGTAGGGCAAAGGAAAATGTCATCTTGCTCGAATTTGGAGCAGCCCAACTGGGGAAGTACCTCCGCCTTGCAGAAGACCACAGCCATAATAACATTATCTACTATACAAGTATGTAGTGTTGTATTCCTGGAGGTGAACAAGGTTGCCAGAGCTCCCGAGGATGCACTGTGTTGAGAGCGAGGGACCTAAATTTGTCCCTTCTGTTGTCAACACAGTGCATCCTCAAATTTTATAAAGGGTCGGCAACGCGTGCGTGACTCCTTTGGAGTTGCGGGCGTCTATAGGCTGCGGTGGCCGCTTACCATCAGG
This sequence comes from Epiblema foenella, assembly GCA_963556455.1. Taxonomy (NCBI): domain Eukaryota; kingdom Metazoa; phylum Arthropoda; class Insecta; order Lepidoptera; family Tortricidae; genus Epiblema; species Epiblema foenella. The sequence continues at coordinate 7,921,849 of OY747120.1, read as the reverse complement.
TGGACCGTAAGCCTGTATGCCACCGGCGTTGTATAAAAAAAAAGCGTTTTTTAACTGATAACCCTTAAAGATGGAGAAAATCGTGCGAAATACTTAAATTAACTAAGTAAGCCCGTTTAACTAAAGTAACTAAGTGTAATATTTTGTAAGTAAATAAATAAATAAATAAATAAATAAATAAATAAATATTAGAGGACAATCTTGTGGAAATATAGCCATACAACCTCATCTTAGTGTGTCTATGCTGCTCGTGACATCTGTCGTTCAAACTAAAAAATATGACTTTTGCCCCGTTCGTTGTTGTCATACGTTTCTTTAAAATAAACTAGAATATTTATTGATATAAATAGCTGTTTACTTTAGGTTATGGGCCTATGACCCGATAAATAATTTGTAAAGTCAACCGTAAACGTTATTCCGATATCAGTAAACTCGGTCTAGTTCCGCGAGTAAAGTTTTGATTTTTAGGTTTGCCGTTGAGACACCGTAATTATTTGAATTGGCACCGATATAATGGCCATGTCCAACGTGCATATAGAAAAACTGTTGGGTAGAGAAAATTACAGCACCTGGAAGTTTGCTGTACAGACGTATTTACAACACGAGGACTTATGGGACTGCGTCGAGCCTCCGAAAGATTCTTCCGTAAATCCGAAGCAAGACCTCAAAGCTAAGGCGAAAATCATTTTGCTTGTGGACCCGGTAAATTATATACACGTCCAAGATGCAAAGTCTTCTAAAGAGGTATGGCTAAATTTACAAAAGGCGTTTGAAGACTCAGGTTTGTCGCGTAGAGTTGGGTTACTCAAAGATTTAGTGAACACTACTTTAGATAGTTGTCTGAATATCGAGGAGTACGTCAATAAGATAATAACCACCGCACATAAGCTCAGAAATATAGGATTCTGTGTTGATGATGAATGGTTAGGTACTCTAATGTTGGCTGGTTTGCCGGAGCAATACAAACCGATGATAATGGGGCTGGAGAGCTCTGGTGTAAAGATAAGCACTGATTTCATCAAAATGAAATTACTCCAGGAAGTGAAGGAGCCAAATGTGTCCGTTCTTTATGCGAAGCATAATAAACCCTCCCCTAAAAATAAGAAGCCAACGGGACCGCGTTGCTATAACTGTAATAAGTACGGACACTTTAGCAAGAACTGTCATAGCAAGAAGACTAATGATAAAGGTTTTGCTGCAGTTTTTTCAGCCGCTGGTCAACACCTGGTCAGCACAGAGTGGTATTTGGACTCGGGTGCGTCTCAACATCTGGTTAATAACTCCGAAGGGATGTACGATGTTCGGGCATCTCCGATTCAACAAATAATAGTTGCCAACAGTACATCAGTTGCCGTAAAGCAGATGGGTAACGTGAACCTGGACCTGCAAAGTGGAGACGGTAAGACAAACCATATACAGGTCTGTCATCTCGTTTATAAGTCAAAGTGTAGCTTTCAGTGAATTTTAAATATCTTAAAACTCTTTTCAATGCCATCCAATGCTGCATTTCAGGTCTTGAATTAAATCTGCTAAGAGTATTGACAGCATAGGAAATATCGGGGCGCGTTCCTTGTGATAGGTAAAGCAGACATCCAATAATCTCCTGATATGGATATTCATCCGAAATTGTATCTGCTTTTTCATTCACGCTAAATTTCATTTTGGGATCAATAGGTGTTTTGACACCCTTACAGTTTGACATTCTATATTTGCTCAATATATCTTGAATATATTTCTGCTGATTAACACTTAAAGTTCCTTGTGCTCTGTCTCTACATACTTGCAATCCCAGACAGTACTTCAAATCACCTAAATCTTTCATTTCAAATCTGGAAAACAAGTTCGTTTTAATTTCATTTTTAGTTTCTTTAGAACTCGTGAATAGAATGAGATCATCCACGTATACTGCTAAAAATGTTATGTCTTCCTTTTGAATTCTGTAGTAAATACACGGATCAAGTACAGATTGAGTTAAACCGATTTCTTTTAGCGCACCATCCAGCTTTCGGTTCCACTGTCTGCTGGCTTGCTTCAAACCGTATAGAGACCTTTTCAATAAGCATACTTGGGCTTCATTCTCTTCAAAACTTGGAGGTTGTCTCATATATATTTCCTCTTCGATATCACCCTGTAGAAAAGCAGCTACGGCATCCATTTGATCTGTATCTAAGTTGTACTTTACTGCCATAGAAAACAAATATCGCAGAGATGAGTATCTGATTACAGGTGCATACAATTCATTGTAATCGCAGCCTTTCTTCTGAGCGCAACCTTTGATGACTAACCGGGCCTTATATTTTGTGATGTCACCTTTCTCGTCTCTTTTCGTTTTAAAAACCCATTTACAAGATATGGCTTTCTTTCCTTGCGGCAAGTCACAAAGTATCCAAGTATTGTTTTTCTTTAAAGTGTTAAACTCTTCTTCCATGGCTTTTTTCCAGTGACTAGACTCTGGGCTAGACAAAGCTTCTTCTAAAGTTAACGGGTCTTGATCCAAAGCCAAACAAGCAAATTTGACCTCATCTGCCTCGTTTTCTTTGTCGAGGTTCACTTCTTCGTCCGTTTGTCTAATTTGCCCTCCTCGGGGCCTCAGGTTTATGAAGCGGTTGGGTGACTCAAATGTGCAATCAGTGCTTGGTTCATAGGTTGTATCATGATCCGTCAAGCTCATCATAGTGTCGAAACTTTCCTCTAATGTAGAGTCGTGCTGGTCACTTTCAGCGGAGCTACAATTTTGTTCGTCGGCTGGATTCTCTGGGGTCTCTTCATTTAATGGCACAAGTGTCGGTAACGAAACATCAATCTTGGCGTCTGGGTGAGCTCTGTTATCAAGTCCATGACAGTCTTCTAGAAATACCACATTCCTGCTTTTTGTAACCTTCTTGGTGCGTGGGTCCATCAACTTATATCCTTTGGTATTTTCGCAATATCCAATAAATATCATTTCTGAGGATTTTGGATCCCACTTCAACCTTTTTTCCTTCGGCACGTGCATCATGGCTTTACAGCCGAAAATCCGCAAATGAGAAATGTTTGGTTTTATACCTGTCAGTTTCTCAAGTGGCGTCACGTAGTTAAGGACTCGAGTCGGAGAACGGTTAATTATATGAGCAGCTGTTTCTAGTGCCTCAGCCCAAAACTTCTTCGGCAGCCCGGCATCCATCAGCATACATCTGGCACGTTCGACCAGCGTACGATTCATACGTTCAGCAAGCCCATTCTGTTCTGCCGTGTATGGCGCTGTCGTCTGATGCCTGATGCCTGAACCTGTCAAGAATTTATTCATTTCGTTATTCGTATATTCCGAACCATTATCTGAACGAAGAATTTTGATTTTGCAGTCCAACTGATTTTCCATTTCCTTCTTATACATCTCAAACACTTCTTTTACATTTGTTTTATTTTTTAAAATATAGACATTCACTTTTCGAGAGTAATCATCCACAAATGTAATGAAATATCTTCCTCCACCCATAGACGGCACCTCCATTGGTCCGCAGAGGTCGGAATGTATAATCTGGAGGGGAGAAGTCGCCCTCTTGCCAATATTATTAAAAGGAAATTTAGTTTGCTTACCTTTCAGACACGGAATGCAACCATTGTTTGTATCTGCATTGCTTACCATCTTCACACCTTCAGTACATAAAGGCAATCTGTTGACATCATTGTAGTTGAGATGTCCCATTCTCCTGTGCCAAATGTCTAAAGTTTGTTTGTCTACAGTCGAGGCAAATGCATTCCCTTTATAGGTGTTCAGCTTATACATGTTATTCATGAGTGTTGCTGTTGCTACTAAACGCCTCTGAGCATTAAATATTTCACAGCCGAACTTATTAAATACAACTTGGCAGCCATTTTTAATCAACTGACTAACTGACAGCAGGTTAGCGCTCAATTGCGGAACATATAAAACATCTCTCACCTGTCTTAGCAGATTTAATTCAAGACCTGAAATGCAGCATTGGATGGCATTGAAAAGAGTTTTAAGATATTTAAAATTCACTGAAAGCTACACTTTGACTTATAAACGAGATGACAGACCTGTATATGGTTATTGTGATGCAGACTGGTGTAGCAATGAACACGATCGGAGGTCTTGTACCGGCTACGTATTTATTCACCAGGGTGGAGCAATTACGTGGAACTCACGCCGACAACAGACAGTCGCGCTCTCGACTACAGAGGCCGAATATATGTCTCTTTCTAGTTGCACGCAGGAAGCTATGTGGCTTAAACAGTTACAGGAAGAGTTTTGGCCACACTTGGTAACTTTACCTCTAACAATTTTATGCGATAATCAAAGTGCGATTAAACTTGCAGGTACCGAGAATTACCATTCCAGGACCAAGCACATTGACATACGACACCACTTTGTTCGTGACAAGGTGCGCCTGAAGAAGATTGTCATCGACTACATCCAGACTAGCGAGATGGTCGCTGACGCGCTGACCAAGGGCACTCCGCAGCTGAAGCTCGAGTACTGCTCGTCTAAGATGGGTTTATGCCCAAGGGAGGATGTGGAAATATAGCCATACAACCTCATCTTAGTGTGTCTATGCTGCTCGTGACATCTGTCGTTCAAACTAAAAAATATGACTTTTGCCCCGTTCGTTGTTGTCATACGTTTCTTTAAAATAAACTAGAATATTTATTGATATAAATAGCTGTTTACTTTAAATCTTACACAAATCGAACTAGCCCCACAGTAAGCTCAAGAAGGCTTGTGTTATGGGTACTAGAGGACGATATATTTAATAGATATAAAATACATAGAAAACATCCAAGACTCAGAAACAAATATTCATGCTCATCACACAAATGTTTGCCCTGACCGGGATTCGAACCCAGGACCGTCAGCTTCACAGGCAGGTGCACTACCCACTAGGCTAAACCGGTCGTCAAGTATGAATTGAACTACGCTCAGCGCACGCGTGCCGTATCTAGGTGTAACGATTCTGTGTATTACTTGTGTTGCTATGATTGTTGCTCGCAGCTTGCGGTATGCGCACTCATTATTTGTACCACCCTCTTTTTTAAGTACTTATTTGTCTTTGTGCGCTCATGACAAAGTCTGTTTATTATTTATATGTTATCTCATGTAAGTGAATTGTATAATTCTTTATGAGATTAAATGATCTTAAACCTTAAACCTTAAAATGTGATTACCGTTTTAACCTTTGGGTACGGAACCCTAAAAATGGGTCACATAGTATTTGTATTGCATTTTAACTTACCTGCCCAAAATCTACTATATCATTATACGCCACAGTAAACTCGCCAGCGTAACTGTTCTCATCAAAGGCTCCCTTACTGATATTGACTAGTTTATTGTGACTCAGATCCAACATTGTCAAGTTCTGACAGTTCTGGAAGGCACCTTTCTCTATAGTTGACAGCTGGTTGTGTGACACGTTGACACTGGCTAGATATAGGTCAGTGAACGCTTGGCTTTCGATGATCTTGATTTGGTTTTCAGATAAGTTTATGACCTGAAAAAACAATGAAAATCATATGTAAAGATGTTAGATTTAATTTCGGCTACCCTAAGGTTGTCTGAAAGAAATCGCTCTTTAGCGATAAGACCACCTGTTGTTTGCCTGATCAGAAATACATATATGACTATTATCAAGAGGGCGCTATTATTCTCACTTTTCTAATCTCAATTTCAATGTTTAAATTAAGATATAGTTGACGAAGCCGGAAGACGAGCTGTCGGTAGGCCTCCGACAAGGTGGAGTGATGACCTGGTGAAGGTCGCGGGAATCCGGTGGAAACGAACGGCACAGGACCGGTCTGAATGGCGAGCCTTGGGGGAGGCCTATGTTCAGCAGTGGACGTCTTTCGGCTGAAATGATGATGATGATGATGATAGTTGACGAAACTAAAATCACATATTTTCTCTATGGAGCTCCCTTCAAGTGAACTTTTATGAAATAGATCAATAACGTGTCGCCGTTACTGAACTCTTATGAAATTGACCAATAACGTGACACCGCGGACATAGAACAAAAGACACCAACGAGCCATCAACCCATGTGCCTAATCTTCATTTCTGCAAGACTGTTTAATTTTTTATTTCGGTTTGTTTCATTAATTTCCGTTGACTCGTAGAAAAAATAGTGTATGCAATAGTTATATAATTAGCTTTTTAAGTCTAACCTTACTTAGACCACTCGGCCAGCCTAGTGGTCAAAACGCGGTTCTCAACTAAAAAAGCATACATTATATAACGATTGTATAAACTACTATTATATGGCAACAGGCCAGTAATGTCACGGTCATATATTCATGAGCGGGCTTTAAATTTTGACGGTCAATTTAGCCCGGTTTGATAGTGAATTGCTACGAAGATAGTAGCCCCGGATTCCAGCCCCGGTTAGAGTATTTATTTGTGTGAAAAACACCATTATTTGCTCTCAAGTTATGGATATTTTCCATGTATTTCAGTATTTATTTATCCTCATACACATACTTAAATTAATAAAACCATGTTCTATGCATCTGGGTTACCCTTCTATATAACTATTTCAAATTGAAAGCAGAAGTAGTTCTTGAGGTATTTAGCGATATGACTGACAGACAGACAGAAAAAGTGAAACCATAAGGGTTCCTTTTTTACCATTTTGGTACGGAACCCTAAAAACTAAATTAGCTTAATGGTAGTTTTGTTTATAGATTTCCATAATCATAGTAGTTCTAATAATAAACTTTGTACACTGACCTCGGCATATTTGACCTGCTGGAACATCTGGTAGTCCACCTTGGTTATTCTGTTCCTCGCGAGGTCGACTGTCCCTATCCTGGTCACAGCCGCGAACGCTCCACGGCCCACGTCCGATATCATGTTGTCTTGTAAGAATAGGCGTCTGAGAAGAATAAATATATAGACAAAGCCATAGTATATGTACATTCCCGAAACGGCAAAAACATATGTACGCTATAGGCTGCGGTGGCCGCTTCCCATCAGGTGGACCGTACGCCTGTTTGCCATCGGCGTTGTATAAAAAAAAACAGTTACCATGGTACATTCTTAAACATATCTGGGCACCGTTAACCAAATAGTTAAGTTCGTTAATCCGTTAAAAAAAAGGTAACTTCGTTAAACTTTAAGCGTTATATTTCGGGCCATTAAACGGAAGTTAACGTTAATCGTTAACTCCTTGTGAAAACAGCACCTGCGTATGCGGGTATGCGCCGTGGAAAGTAGGCAGGGAATGATTAAGAAAATCTTTTTTTTTTTTTATAGTTTACGTTAGCAGCGGTACTGCTTAATACGAAGGAACGGTTGATGAATTTGGAACTGGGTAGCGATTGCACCTATAGCTCAGTTGGCTAGAGCGACTGGCCGCGAGTGCCGGGAAGTCGCAGGTTCGAATCCTGCTCGGTGCCTAAATTTTTCAATTTTTCCTTCATTCTAAAATTTAAGAAAATCAAGATGGCTTTAAGAATTTCTTATAATGATTCTAATTAAAACACTGAGCGCCTATAGCTCGCACATATGCGGCATACGCCGCTCCGATCGAACGGACTTGTCAGAACCTGTTTTCTGCGGCGCGGCGGCGCGGTGTTCCTTTGATTAACACGTTCACTGTTCGAATCCGAATTGTTAACCTTACAGCTTTGTAATAGAGACTAGCCACAACCCATATCAGGGTCACGGACTGAACGTGTTAAATAGGTACTTAGTTAACGGATTAACGGAGCTTTGGACAGTTAGCGGATATTAATGAGTCCGTTAACAATTTTGCAAGTTAACTTAAGTTAATACGATACACGGATGGTTAACTTCGTTAATTAACGAGTTAATTCCCAGCTCTGTACTTAAACACTTACCTTAAGAACCTCATTCCCCTGAAACTGTTTGTATCAATCTTCTTAATCCTGTTGTTGTCCAGGTGTAGAACTTTTAACACTGTGTTCCTAGCGAACATGCCCCTGGAAATTACAATCATCACTTTAATAGACACCTCAGATTTGGTTGAAGCCGTTCGACCAACCTCACTGGAGCGCAAACTCTTACCCCCTTGTTCATAAAACTTAACAAACCTCTGCTAATTAAAATGTCTGTTGTAACTGTAACAGATAAGGACAAACGAAATTTAGCGGCTAGTTAACTAATATAGGTTTGATAGACGTTTATGGAAGGGGATTAGAGTATTCCAGTGTTTAAACCGCCCGCGTGGTCGTGTCGGAGGTTTCGACTGGACTTTTCCCCAGGCTACTCTCCAACCACGCACTCCTCGTCGCTTTATTGGGCTCGGCCTATAAAGCCACAGTCAGGTTCAAAAAAAAACTTTAATACATGTTTTGGTGGAATGCACAAATGCCACAGACAGCAGCTCTTTTACATTCACCGCCCCGGAAAAACTAGTTTTCACTGGAAAAGCGCCAACAACGCCGAGCAAGGCTCGGTCTCCTATCAGTTACGTAATATGGCTTGAGGGCATACCGCAAACCAAAAACGACGTATCGAGAGAGACACTTCGTTTAACACGTTACTGTCCGAACACAAATTGTAAACCTTACGGCTTTGTAATAGAGGCTTGCAGTGACCCTTATAAGGGTGATGGACTGTGAAAGTGTTAAATTTCCACCTACCTTACAAACCACCTACCTGGCAATCTCTCCTATCTGGTTGTGACTGCAATTACACCACCCAAGTTTCGTGAGGTCACCAATATGTTGACCATCCAGCTTCGTTATATTATTGTGACTGAAAAAAAAACAAAAAAAAAAGTAATAAAACAGTACCAAAATTCCGGTTTTTTTTAATTTTCATACCCCTAGCGTTTTTCCGATTGTGCCCTATGACACCTAATTTCAAGATTTGGCGCAAGCACTGATTTTATGAAAGCGACTGCCATTAGACCTATATTTTTATACAAACGCCTTAAGGGAGGCGTTAGTACCGTTAATGAAGCACGAGTCTTCTGGTAGATGTCGATGTACGCCTCCCTTAAGGCGTTTGTATAAAAATATAGTTTACGTTAGCAGCGGTACTGCTTAATACGAATGAACGGTTGACGAATTTGGGACTGGGTAGCGATTGCACCTATAGCTCAGTTGGCTAGAACGACTGGCCGCGAGTGCCGGGAGCTCGCAGGTTCGAATCCTGCTCGGTGCCCAAATTTTTCAATTTTTCCTTTATTCTAAAATTTGCCATTAGACCTTCCAAACCAAAGAGAAAAATAGAACTTGTTAGGATAATACCGGTTTCCTCGTGATGTTTTACTTCACCGAATAGCCACTGTTAAATATTCCAGAGAATTATTAATTTAAATAACACCTTATATCCAGTACTTCTGTGTCTCGAAGTCCTTTGAACTGATTCCGCTTCAAAATTGCCAGTCTGTTGCCGTGTAGATCTAGTGTTTTCAGTTTTTTCAGATTCTGCAAAAAAACAAGCGTAACAATTAGACGCAAGGTCATGAAGTCAAGAAGAAATGTTTTTTGACGATAAAAAAAAAGAAAAACTGAATAGAGTGTAAGGATGGGCGTAATCAGACAACCGATAGTGTTGGAAGTATGATATATTCTCTCTAAACATGGTTACATATTAGCTTATATACTAAGGCTACGCTACGTGTGTGCGTGCAGCGGTGCACACACTACACATCCCCTGTTGAAGAAAAAAAAATAGATTAAATAAATTAATCTATTATTTGTCATTAAACATCAAAGATATTAAGATAAAATAAGTATGTTGGTAATTACGAAATATTTTAACAATATTATTTTTATGAAAACAAAAAAAAAAAGCAACTGCAGTAAAAAAGGAACAGCTTCATAATTAACTTCTCAAACTTTGGAAAACTGTAAAAACACAAAAACAGCAAAAAAAAAGACATGTACGGTTAAGATATTTAAGCAGTTACGCTGTACCATTACTAGTCTAGTATAGTTTTAGTCAGAAAGAACAACACTTTTTTTTTTTTTAGTTTAAAAAATGTAGTTATATAAAAAAAAAACATTTTTTTTTTATCTTATCTAAGTATTTAACAATTTTCAATCTTATTTTCTAATGAGTAATAATAGTAGTAGGTAAATTATACTTATAATTGTAATGTTAATAACTAGTAACAACCATTTGGCCATTTCAAATCCATGTCATTAGATGCATCGTTTTATTATTTTGTTTACTTGCCCGAGGATCCTTTTCACAAAGTGTTTTATTGATTAGTCAGTGCTCTGTTATGTCATAATCATGTAAATTTTTCTAGTCTAATTTTTGATATTATTAGACGTCCTTACTTTAATTTCATACATTATTATATTTATTTTCTCGAAGTGTGCACCTCATATGCGTCACTTGTAACAAGGGTACACAACGCATTTATGTGGTCGGCCGACCTTGCGTATAATATAATTATTTATTGGCTCAGGATACAAGGTCAATATTTATTATTATCGCGCACGCCCTTTTTATTATTATTATTCAGGCAGTTCATTTAACACTTCCTTACATTTACCATACCATGTGTCCAAGGATCTTCACGATTGGTAGCTCGACCGAATCATGATCAGATTTCAAGGATTCCGTGCCTGCCTTGTATCCTGGTGTACCTTGCTATTTACACATTTATACCTACTCGCTCAACGGTACCTCTCGGGTTACCGGAGATAACGGAAGGCATATATCTCATAGTAACATTTATTTGTCTACTTTCTCAATACACACCATTCAAATTACCTGTTTATCATGAAAACATAAACATATAAGAATTCCAGCAGCTCTTAGGTGATCAGGCTAATCGCTCTGTGAAAAACTTATTTGTTTTAGCTTTCCCATACACCATGCTAAAAGAACTTTCAAAACTTAACCCATTCCTTCTCCTAGAAAAAACTACCAGACCCCAGTTATCCTACAATTATATATGTCAAAACAATTCCGTTGAAAATATCATAACTACACATCGAATACCAAACTTTACGAAACTTCGACTATTATAATCCAACATTAAGCTGTCCAAAACATCCGAATACTGTACTTCTCTCGTATACTAACACGGTCCTATTTCTTATCTCAATCTTTTCTTTTTTCATTAATTAATATACTCTTGTATCATCCTTCGTATTATAGTTATTGTCACATCCATATTGAAGTCTAATCCGGTACACATGTATACATTGGCAATTTAAAAAAACTTAAATAATAGCATTACATTATTAATCACTTAAAAAATAGATATGGTTAAAAGGTAGTGCATAATATATTAGTGCATAAAATCTAGAAATGACATAGCTATAAATTTACGGTCATAATATTTAAATGATCTAAAACAGTGCACAAACTTTTATGTTGACGATGTAATTGGAGCTGTAATTACAGAAGGCCTGCATACCAATCCTTTTATAGTGACACGCGCCTCGCGACGCTTATTTGTAAAATTATGATGAAATCAAATCGAAAACCTTTTGTATAATTTAAGTTATGAATACTATTTGATTAAATAATTAATAAGACCACATAAAATTCAATTAAGTAACAAATTCTTTTCCAAAAATCTGAAATCAGGATAACGAAATTTTAACCATAATATTGTTAGTTATTGGTCATCAAGCGGCATTAATGATGACATATTATTATACAAAATAAAACATATACTGACACAATAACGTAAAAAAAAAGAAATTTACTACGTACCTATTAGTCAAAACTATACATTATATACAATGGAAAATAAAACACTCACTTTCTGCAAATATTAAATCGACTTCTCTAAGTAGCTTCTTTTTTTCATTCAGCTTTTTTTTTCTAATTACTTATAGTTGTTACCTCTATTCTAATCTGTTGTTGCATCTCTAGCAGTAAAAAAAATATTATATTTCAAGGACCATACAGTATAACTGAAAAGAAACCCTAAGTACTTACAAAATATTTCACATCAGACATGTTTTCAACACCGTATCACACTTAGCTAAAAATTTAAATCATCATTTTATTTTAACCGCGAACCGAATCCTCATTATTTCACTCGTACAGCAACCTTGCGACTCTTGTCATTCGTCTTCAGCAGCTCGTCCGCCTTAACTCGCAACGCTCGACCAAATCCAAGGACACCAACAACTCCCGGCAGCAACCAATATTACAATCCTTGGCTCCCGGCAGTAATTCCAATTATTTATGATTCGCCATTTTGATTCTCGATTTTCAAAGTATTTTGTATAAACTTTTTGTTGTGTTTTTTAAGTACACAACAGAGTGGTTTTAAGCACTGTCATAAATCATCACATAAAAAGTTATTGTCCATTTAATTGAAAATTTATTTTTCACTCGCAACATATTTGCGTACAGGTCCAAATTAATTCTATCACTTAAATAAAAATGTTCGCTGTATTTCACCAAGGTTACGTTACACCTAACTCACTCAAATAAAAATGTTCTCCATATGGTACCAAGGGCATTTATGTTTCTCTCTGGCTAGCGCAGCGCGCCGCCAGTACGGCTCGAGGCCGCACTGGCAGGATCGCCATGTAAGGATGGGCGTAATCAGACAACCGATAGTGTTGGAAGTATGAAATATTCTCTCTAAACATGGTTACATATTAGCTTATATACTAAGGCTACGCTACGTGTGTGCGTGCAGCGGTGCACACACTACAAGAGCTACAGTTATATTTTTCCTGTAAAATATACATTGATATCAATGTTATGTAATAATTTCATATTTTTTTCCTTGGTAAACTTCGGAGATACGGGGGGGAACGGTTTTTTTTTACATTTTCCGTCATATAACAAAAATGACTCAACGTAAAAAAATGTTTCAGAATGTGCAACCCAAGCCCTTTCATATGACACCCCACTCGACATATTAACTAGACTTTCAAATTTTGAACCACCTATTATCTGTCATTTTTCACAGAAAGTAAAAAAAAAAATCAAAAAGTCATGTTCTATGTATGTAGGTAAGCCTTCTTTATAACTATTCCAAATTTCAAATTGATAGCATAAGTAGTTCTTGAGATATTTAGCGATGTGACAGACAGACAGACAAAGTGAAACCATAAGGGTACCTTTTTTACCATTTTGGTACGGAACCCTAAAATTCGATGTTCACTATACCTGAATTTTATTTCACATGGCATCGCAATATGGGGAGTAGCCAGTAAGACCAACATAGCATGCCTACAAAGGGTTCAAAACAACATCCTGCGAAACATCACAAATGCTCCGTGGTTCACGAGAATCAACGAATTTCACGAATATTTAAAAATGCCAACCGTAGCATCGGAAGTGGAGCGTTACAAGGAACAACACATAGCTCGCCTCACCCACCACACCAATCCATTAGCTTCTGGATTACTAGATAATGCCAGCGTGGTTAAGAGACTGAAACATAACCACATTCTTTAAGTAGTGAACGAGGCACTGGCCTCTAAACCTACAATCGCCATTTCCCGTACAACCAATCTGATCATAGTCTGGAGACTGATAGCAGATAAAAAGGAAAGAAAAAAAAAACTATACCTGAAAAGCTTCCACAGGTATATCGTTAAGCAGCCCATTGGTGATGTGTAGTTTTTCTAACCGGCCCACTGCTTCGCTGCCCGCGAATGTGTCCTTCTCCAGTTTACTCATGCGGTGTCCGTCTATGGAGAGGATGGATAGGTTTCCTAGTATCTGAAATATAAAGCATCAACCAATAAGGAGAACTTACATTACATTACTTGACGCTCTATATGGTATACTAGAGGCCGCCTGCGACTTCGTCCGCGTAGATTTTAGATGCTAACAAAGATATCATCTGTCTGGAGGTCTGTGCCTTTACCATGAGTTTGCATGATCGTACTCGCTAGCGACTGCGTAAACGATTTAGTATGCCGATTCTTAGTTCTATTGCGTAACCACCAGAGGCGCTGTACTTTTGCCCAGACACATTTTTACGCAGTCACTAGCGAGTACGGTCATGTAAACTCATGGTAAAGGCACTGGTCGACGCAACACGTGACCAAAATGCTGGCCTTTATCTGGCACAAAGATTGAGCATTGCCATCCAACGTGGCAATGCGGCGAGCATTTTGGGAATGTTACCTACTGGTAGCGGTTTGTTAGATTAGGGTTTTTGATACGTATATTTAGATTAATTTTAGGTTAGTTTTAGTTTTATTTTAATTTCTTTGTTTATTTGTAGTAGTCTCTAGTAGTCTTGTTGAGTTGGACTAAATTAGATAGTTAGATTAGATTAAAACAACATTAAAATGTTTTTTAAAATGAAGTCTATTTTTTCCGTCAGTTGTCTGATGCTGTTAATCTTGTGTGAAAATTTTTCGTAATCGGCACCCCGAGGAACCACAAAGATGACACCCATTTCGATTTTTAAGAATAATAATTGTTCACCATCTTGGATTTGAAAATGGATGTTATTTTCGTAATCGGCACCCCGAGGAACCTCGACGATGACACTCGTATCGATTTTTAAGAAAAATTAATGTTCGCACTTGAAGCCCTTTTTTCACCCCTTTAGGGGAGCAATTTCGAAAAACGCTGAAATAGGTTTTGTTTTATTTAAAACGAGTCTATTGAGGATGTTTCAAATTTCTCACTTTAAAAAAAGATTTGCTCCCCGTATAGCTCCCCGAACACCCCTCTTTTGCGCTGCGCGTTGGAGATTAAAAAGTCACTCAAAACATGTTTCGAGCATCAAGCAACATGTGTCTGGCTCATCGAGATTCCAGTGGCATGTTTCGAGCGTATCCAGCGACATGTTTCGGGTTTCCGTCGTCTACCAGCCCCCGGGATCGCCGGGCTCATTACAAAAGAATGCTATTGTTTATTTTTTTCGCCGGGAGACGACAGCTTAAAAAACAAGTTTTGGGCTTGTCTAGCGACAAGTTTCGAGTCCGACGCAACACGTGACCAAACCCATGGAACCGTAGCCTATGTAATAAACATTTACCTTACCAATCTCACTGAAGCGCAAACTCTTACAGTAGTACCCAACTGATATGGCTTACCGATGTACCTGCGCAGAAGATGAATTTTTAAAGCGCGGGAAATGCTATTGACCAATCGGCACGCTCCACGCACCGCGCTTCTTTTTCCTGTACCGCTATTGGTCCGCAGCCGCTATGTTAGCGCGCGCCGCGCGGCATGTTAGTCAGCCGCCATACTTCTGATCGATTGCACGCGCATTATGAACACTGTATTATGAACCTTATAGTAGTGATCTAAGGTTAATTGTAAGTTTTAAGCATTCTTTCGTTAATCTTCGGAGCGATACTTTCTTTTCTGTGCGAACGAAGATTCACGACGCGCCTTATCAGTTGGGTACTACTGTACCCCCGTAGTCATAAAACTTAACAAACCTCTGCTAACTAAAAAGTTCTTTGTCCCATTCTCACAAACGTCAATGTCAAAGTGACAGATAAGGACAAACGAACTTTAGCGGCTAGTTAACTAATATAGGTTCGACAGACGTTTATGAATAAGGGGGTTAGAGTATTCCAGTGTTCCAAACCACACGCGTGGTCGTGCCGGAGGTTTTCCCCTGGATTTTCCCCAGGCTACTCTCCAACCGCGCAATCCTATCGCTTTATTGGGCCCGGCCTATAAAGCCACAGTCAGGTTAAAAAAAAACATTTACCTTGAAAGCCTCCTTAGGGAAGCGCTCAATCTCCGTGCCCCTCAAACGCAACTCCTGCAATGTCCTGTTGACTCCGACGAATACGTCCTCCTCTATCGTTCGCAGCGGCGCGTCTGTTATGTGCAGCACTCGAACCTTGGAGCGGTGGAGTAGAGGCCCGAACAGATTCTCTGAAACATCCATATCGTCGAGTGAGAAGCAGAATTGTAGTTGATAGGGATCAATCTGTCACTACTCTTCGAAACCTCGTATCTCAGTACTGAAACGATGCTGATATACGAGCTTTATTTTAAGCAGGTATTTGTTACTTAGTGACTTTTGCTTGTAACGATATACTAATGTTATAAATTCGAAAGTAACTGTTTGTTACCTCTCCACACTAAGGCTCGGTTTTATAAAGATCCGTTAGACCTTATGTCGGTTTGTTATGTCAAAAAATGTACTGAGTTGCTGAAATTTGATCTGACATTTAGTACAACGGATCTTTATAAAACCCGGCCTAAACCGCTAACTGGCCATAAAGTTTTGTACTTACCACGGGCAGTAATAAAGAAAGCCTCCTAGCGTTACCCCAGTACAGTTGCATCGTGAAGAATGCCCGGGATCCGCTACCTAATCCTAAGATTTGGCGTAGGCACTAGTTTTTACGGAAGCGACTGCCATCTGACCTTCCCACCCGAGGGGCAAATTGACTGTTAGAAGATCTCAAGCCGCCCTAAGGCCTCTAACTTGGCTTAACGACTGTTATCATAGATATCAGCCGGGATCAACGGCTTCACCTGCCGTCCAATGCACGAGAGCGCTCAGTTAATACCACTCAAAGCGGTCACCCATCCAAGAACTGAACTTGGCCGTCATTGCTTAAAAAACTGAATTAAAAAAACTTATGTACGAAATATCATTTGATATTTGGTTGAACAGCTTCAACCAAATCTGAGGTGTGGGTACTGGGAGTTTTGTCGCTGGTTCACTAAATCTAGCCTAGAAGAAACTCAGCTAGGCCAAACCTGGGTCGAAAAACTAAAAGATGTTTATAAACTTACCTATAGGACATTCTTTAATCTCCAACCTTTCTATCGGGAGCCCTAAGCTTGCTATGTTCCCTAATCCAACACTCAGTACTGCCAACCCAGCGTTTTCACACCTGAAATATTTAAAAAAAATAGATTGGATAAAAGCATTAAAAAAAGAAACCATGAAACAATTTAAAAAAGGTGTAGAAATCCAGCTATACAGCTATAAATATAATAAAGGTTTAAAAAATTTTAGTAGTAACTACCACTTTAGCCTACTTGGTTTAGTAGTGACCTTCCCTACGCTCACTACCTACCTTGCTTGCTAGTGGACCCGGGTTCGAATCCCGTTCAGGCCATTTATGTAATATTTGTGTTCAACAAATATTTTTCCTGAATCACATATATTTTCTATGTATTTACTTATATATAGAATAGAATAGAAAAACATTTATTGATAAACCAAACATACAGCACCACATGAAAATAGAACAAAGAAAAAAGTAACACATTTTGAATTATAACAGACAAAAAGAACTTATACCTATTTGGTGCTGTTATGGTGGCTACAAAAGGATACCACTCAGCATATGCTGTGGCATACACCACAGCGCTGGTCTTCCGTGGGGCCCGGGGCCGAAAAGATAACTCAGAACAGACACACTAGTGACGAGCATATTATGATTGTGTAACATGTAAGTAGACACTATCATTTTACCAGTTATACAATTACAAGCTAAAAAGATATTTTCTGAATTTAAGTTTAAAAGTAAATACAAGTTTTTGAGTTACGAATAGGGGGAGGTATGTTATATGATATGAGTATGTTTACCCTGCTTAGTTTTGGACTAGGTTGATTTGTGTAAGATTGTCCACAAAATATTAATCATGTATATCTTACTTCACATATATCCCAGCATCTGTCCCTCTCTCACACACACATGGGAACAGCAGTTGCAGATTCTCTTTCGGGCATGGGTATGCTGGACCCGGAGGTTTGTATTCGGAATTCGAAAATGGCAGTATTGCCAGGATGATGAACAGAAATTGTGTTGCCATGTTGGTAGGTTGTGATCTGTAAAAATAAGTTCGATTATTTGTTGTTCATCAGGATTTTTTTCTGTCACTGATGACCAGAAAAAAAATCATCAGTCATGGATAGTTATGACTTAATCATATTTGAATGTAATACTTAATATGAATTAATAATATTTATAAAACAATTTTTTAATATGTTCTAGATATTAAAAATATATTTTTTACACCTGCTATTCAGAAAAGTGTTATTGTTGCCCTCGAATGAGGGATCAAAGATGTACTTTTCTTCCCTCATTTGAGGGTAACAATGACTCTTTTCCTCATAGAAGGTGTGAAAAGCAGTATATGACACTCTGTAGTAAAATCATTTGTAAGACATTTCATGTTTTTAGCAGCGGGCCTCATAGACGGTGTGAAAAGCAGTATGTGTCACACGGTAGCAAAATTATTTCCGTCTTGGGCGTAAACACTTGAATCCCTCGCTACGCTCAAGATTCTACTTTAGAATCCCTCGCTACGCTCAGGATTCTATTGTAGAATCTTTCATTTCACTCAGGATTCAATATACCGCCCTCGCCGTAAATATATCATTTTGCTCCCTTGAGACACAATCTACTATTTATCACTGCATAGTGTAAAACAAAGTCGCTTTCTCTCCCTATATCCCTATGTACGCTTAAAGATTTAAAACTACGCAACGGATTTTGATGCGGGTTTTCTTTAATAGATAGAGTGATTGAAGAGGAAGGTTTATATGTATAATAACATCCATTAAATAGTGCACCCGTGCGAAGCCGGGGCGGGTCGCTAGTAATAAATAAATGTCAAACTTTCCATACAATCAGATTTTAACGAACACCGATTACGACTGTTAGGTACAACCCACCCTAAACGATAAACAAATACATTCTTAACTATTGCAATATGGTGTACCTAATTACCTACAATAAAAATATACACACATTACATATATCGTAAATAAATTTACTATTTGTTTTTGATCCATTAGTATATCCATGAAGTTTATGTGGCTTCTCTTATTTTTAACATCTACTGCTTGATTAATTTAATTAGTTTCGTAGTACATTCTTTCAACATACATTCACACCCATATCCCATTGGGGTAGGCAGAAACCAAAGAACGACAAATGCTAAGATCTTAAATACTTCTTTTGCTTCAATCACATCCATACATCTCTTCATACATACTCGTCGGTTGTGGGAACTTCTGACCTGGTCTTTAAAAATGTAAGAATAAGAGATATAAAAAAGAAAGAGATAAACGAAAACAAATTAGCTAGAGATGAGCCGAATATTCGGTAATTATTCTGTATATTCTGCATATTTTCTAGAGTTCGGCCGAATTATTCAGTCCAACTGCCGAATATTTATAGAATATAGTGGAATCCAGACAGTGACAGTCAAGGGACCGGTGATATTACGTCGCGCTAACAGGACGTCGCACAAAACGGACTGATTTACTTTGAAAATGTTTGATACCAAATCTAATGTGTGGTGATTTCAAACTTGTTAAAAGCGGTAAAATGTTATAAGTGGAGACGTTATAAGCGGATTCTACTGTAATTTTAGTGGCATTTATCTACAAATTGCAAGAATGTAATATCATTACTGAAATGAATTGACATTTTAGTAGCATGCAATAATAGAATAAAACAATAAATACAAAATTATTAATAATAATGTCAAAATTACAAAATGTCAACTCAGGAATTATGGGATTACCTCTTGTTTAATACAACTATTTTTCATGATATTATTGTCAAATCACCATTCTTAATGGATTACTCCTGGTATTTAATGTACTTTGATGTCTATAGTACATAAAAATTGTTACCACTAAATTAGTCTGTTTTACAACAGCTGGCATAGGCATTTTATTGAACTGAATAATTCGGCATATTCGGTTAATTACACCCACATGAAGCGCAGCTCTGCTAATTACCATAACAAATACTAATATAAGGCTTAAGTCTATAAAATAAAAATTAAATTAGATATAAGAATAACATAAGAATTCATATCAATATAAAATATAACATGTTATTGACTATTTTACTCACTACTCAAATAATACTGCATGTCCATAGGCTACGGTGTGAACTTACCATGCGGCGCTACCACCGTCGCGAAAATAAAAATGCAAATAATTCGTTAAAGCATAACTACTGAAACTTTCAAGGCTTAACTAATCGCAATCAAGAAATCATAAAAAATCGTCACTCGAGGTCGAAAAAACCAGTTTCGAATACTAATGTAACGATATTACGCATTTCCCAGCGCTATTACGTTCAATCTAACAACTTATTAATCGCCCTGATCGTCACTTTGTTATTGTACTGTTGTGGTACTGTACTGCCAATGGGAAACATTTTTTATGTACCAGAAACTTTTAAACTTAACTTTCACTTTTAAATAACTTCGAGAAACTATGTTTACCTGTAATTTTTCTTGATTAACACTAAGAAACAACAGTCACGGTAGCTGGTGATGATTTTTTAACAACTCTTACATGCTTATTTACGATAGAACTGTAAAAAAGTTCTAATTTTTCAAGCTACACTACCTACTCTTTCATGGTCAACAAGAAACTAAACAGCCACAGACAAGACAAGAATTCGTTTAAAGTGAGGTTTGACGTTTGTCAATGTTGCAAGGTGATCATTAATTTGTCATTAACCAATACCAAAGAGTAAAATAATATATGACTACTACACTAGCGTCCATTATACTCGTTTTACTACCGTCACTAATGTCAGTGAATTGTGATTAGTATTTTGACTATTTTTTATTACTATTCAAGTTTACTTGCGAAATAAAAATAATTAATACTGTATACAAGAAAACATGTCGACGAGTGTAATAAACACTAAAAGCAACGCTTGCACTGACAAGAAATATAAATTGAAAACATGGTCCGTCCCATTTACTGACCCTGAATATTTCACGTTTCACGTGTGGGACCTAATATGTTACCCGTGCATGCTGGTTTCTAGAATCTTTAATTTATACGTATCGATGTGTACCGGAATGAACCAAGCTCTAATGGTTTGCTTCGTAGTGCAATGGCTCGTATGCAAAATAAACTCTTTTTGTGGGATTAATCCTTTTAATGCACCATTTTATTACTATATGGCTTGGCAATTAATTATAATTGCTGTCATATTATGGGCGCTTTGGACTTATCTGGCAAAACCAAATCTATTTCCATACATATATGCATTGTTTAACACATTTCGACGTGCTACGAAACATGTATATTATAAAAGACAAGAAAAAGAACTGAAAGCAAGTGATACACAAAAGTTTTATGAGAGGTATTGCTTTAAAAAATCGGAACTATTTTATGATGGTGATTGAGCAGTTATATATAAAACAACATATATTTTACTGATACTGATGAATATCTTGTTTTATATTCCTCAAAAGGTATTTTATTTACAGATAATATTGTATGGACTGAAATACATAATTACATTTAGTGAGTTGTGTTTAGTTAAATTATTACTCATGGCTGGACTTATGGCATCTGTCCCTAAATAGCAATATGTGTTATGTAACTCCCAGGGACGAAAAAGAGAAACGTGATTAATGATCATGTAAATGGTGGGTTTATAAGATAAAATCCACAATTGTGCAGACCATACACGATCAAGCCTGCCGCATTCTTGAAGCGGAGTCCAGTAAACTTGACCGTGTATTTGTATCTAGAACATAGTGGTTATACAGTGGCGTCCGGATAAAGCGACAGTCAAGGGACCGGTGATATTACGTCGCACTAACAGAACGTCGCACAAAACGGACTGATTTACTTTGAAAATGTTTGGTATGAAAACTAATGTGTGGTGATTTCGAAGTCGTCAAAACCGGTCAAATGTTATAAGCGAAGTCGTTATAAACGGATGCTACTGGTGTGTATCAATTTACATGACAAGTCTGCTGGAAGCTAAAATTGAATTTATATTCTACCGGCTTGATCAAGCATTGCAGCGTCTTGCCAACTTGAACATGTGTATGAGCGGTCAAGTATGCATGACTTTATTCGGCAATAAACACAGGGTGAATTCTAATTCGTGATACAAAATCCTTGTACAATCATTTCTAAACGTTTTTTTACTCAGGGACAACTCTATCCGTGCCAAAAAAAAATGTTTTTTCATAAATTTTCCATTAGTAGATTGAAGACCTTTTCCTATGAAATAGCTGGGTTTCTTATCGCACGTAATAATAAGTTACATTATCTACTTGGCAATTTATGCATAAGTTTCAGTAAATTTTTAATAAATCTGTCCATGACAATGACAACGTCCGTCACTTGTGACCAACTTGTGACGCCATCGTTTCAACATGCAAGTTGACGGCAAATTTGAACGTGCGTGGTCTATATGGAAGCACTGTAAATGAGGGCTATCATTTTTGTGCTCACCAGTTGGCGCCACTGTCGAGTAAGGTCCAGCTATTATGGGCATGAGAACGAAGTTTACATTTAAACCATATTTAATACCTTAAAACTGTACCGTAAAAATATCGAACATCCTTCATTGTAGCGCAGTCCCGTTTTGTTCGGAAAAAAGGAGGACATAAGTTTCCGAGAGACAAAACTGTCTCAAAACACTGACCCGTAACTCATATTTGCCATAATCAAGCTCAGGTGTTGCAAAATACTCACTATATTGTCCCAATTCGATATCAACCCGCGTAGCGCAGCCACAAAGAGTGAAATTTGACATTTCGGAGACCTCGCGCTACACTAGCGCCTCTAGCGGTGAATTCATACGCGATAGCCCTCATTGGACGCGGCTTCAAAGTCTTCAAACGCACTGCAAGCTTGACGGTAAACTTGATCGTGTATGCCTTGCAAGATAATAAAATAGTGACGTACGTATCGATTAAAACATAGGTATCGATAGTATAGCATTATCATTATAATACCAAAGTTATTCCAATGTTGTAATCTATGAGATATATAAAAAAATATGCATAAAGGCTTGTTAAGCGGTACAAAGTTGGTATTTAAATACGAAGTTTATTAATCCTTTAATTAGGAGCGAATATTTATTGTATGACTATCTGTTTTCACATATAATTGTTTGACGTGCAAAATTGTGACAAGTAAATTCAAATTTAGTGCAGTAGGCGGCAGAGACAACAGTGCTATGTACTCATTCAAAACGTTCTCAATCTAATATTCCTTGAATTTGATATATTAAAATGATTTGTAAATCTTATTATTGTTCCTATTTGGCGGCCGCTTAGGCCGTGACAGCGAAACGCTGACAGTACATCGATCTTTCAGATCAATATATATTTGTACCTTTCGCTGTCAAAACCCTCGGGCCCTGGAGCTCAAGCGCCCACAAACTTTTTGGACTTTCAAAATGACTAGTTGAAGTTTCCGGGGACCGTAGGGCTGGCTTGTTCCTTGCCCAGAGAATTGGCATAGCCATCCAACGGGGGAACGCAGCCAGCCTTATGGGTACCCTCCTCCAGGGTTCCGATCTGGGGGATCTAATTTAGTTATGTTTTATTATAAAATTACTTGTAGTTGATGAATAAATGGATCACTAAACTTGATATTTAAAAACCACTTTTGTCCCGCTTAACGAGCCTTTATGCATATTTTGATGCATATTTCATAGATTACAACATTGGAATAACTTTGGTAGTAAAGTGTTGTGTTTATCGAATTTTTTTATCGATATATCGTCAATATTTATTTTTTTCTACTCCTGGTAACATCTTATCTCTCAGTTTACTTCGCCTAATTATGTTTTTTTTATACAACGCCTGTGGCAAACAAGCGTAAGGATTTTACCTTAGGCGAACTTATCTCCAGTATAAAGGAGGCGAAACGGTTGATATTGTTTTCACTATGATATGAAATCAGTATACCATCACATACAAGATGTAGTGCAAAATGATTTTCCTTCGTACTTTATCGGAAAAGTTCGTATTTATCGTGCTCTCTCAATTAGCTTCAGTACCCATCTTACAGTCGTAGGGGTAAGTCGCATCAGCAGACCAATATATATATATAGAGTAGCTAACACGCAAATATTCGTTATAAGTAGTTTTGATTATGTTTACAGTTTACTTATATAAAGGTTGTATTACCATGCCGATACCTCAAAAGCGGTTAAAAAATCCAGCCCAAGCAATTATATTTAATATAAACCTGTACTTCATATTAGAAAATAGCAATAACTCAGAGTATTTTGGCAAAGTTCAACAGCGAATTTTGGACGCAACGGGCATATCTAAACCTACAATAAGAAAATTTTTGAACCAGGAATATTTCCCAATAAGATTTATTTTGTTGTACTTTATGTTTTAAAGTGAAGATAATGTTTTGTTTACTAATGACAATAAAACTGAGTATTTTCGAAGTTATTGAAGGTGGTTGTAACATCTCTATATTATACAATAACATTTTTCACTTTAACATTTGACACTAAACAATAAAGTTCTATAATAATGGATATGAAAATGTCACTCATTTAATATAATCATTGATAGACAGTTCGGGTGCCATCGTATTCCGATTGAGATCCGAATTTTCCCGAAGGAAAATCATTTTGCAATACAACTTGTACTTACCATATAATGTCTTTAATGTATTTAAAATCCTCTACCGCGCACCGTGCGATTCCCGGCCTGCACCGGATCTTAAGAAGAATAGACAATGATATTGACTTTTATAAAAAAATCTTGGTAGATGTCACGCAGTAACTGTCACTTTAGTAAATAAGTAAGTTGTAAATTTAACATATTTATGTAACAAAATTCAACAATGTCTAGTCGACCCAAAACTAAACACCCTAAACACCCTAAACACCCACCAAAAGAACACCATCAGCAGCGGCGGTCAGAGGGTCGTCCCATCGAAGAAACACCGCATGACTGTGACCCAGTGCGCGCCACAGCGTTCCATACAAACAATGACGGTGTCTTCACAAACAACTGGGGTGACGTCCTTTGCTTCCCCTACACTTTATGCATCAAGTTCTGGGAATGCTGTACCGCTTTATGCGCCGGCGCTAACTACTGCATGATCTACTGGATGCTCCTCCAATGGCTCATGTGCAAACTACAACAAGTAACGACCCCTCATCCCGTCGTCTATCCATACTTCTTCAACATCTTCTTTCAAGTATTCTTTCTCTCATTCTTCTTCCTAACTCTCTGGGGCTGGTACGGAAAGTCGACCTTCATTCCGTATTTTAGGGCGTATTATACTGCGCTGCTGGAAGTACACTATGGGCCGGGGGCGGCCAGAAGGAACCTAACGAGACTTTCGTACCGGAAGTATTGTTTCAGGAAATTTGAAATTTTTGAGGTGCCTGTTGATAATGATAACAGTGGATTAGCTGTACTTGCGAATTATCCTTTACACTATATGACTGCCGCTTTACATTATTTTGTTTCGAAAATTATACATTGAACTATATCGTTTCTTTTATTTTAATAAGATTTAATTTTTAGCGGCTGTTAAGTGGCAACAATTAATGATAATTAACAACCGAGTCCGTAATTATTTAGATAGGTGTTCCCAGCACGATTAGACGGTTATCGGGCAGATCAAGGTCATTCTCTGTGGTCCAAGCAATGAATGGTATGTACAGTCAGCATCATAAATATACCTATCACTAATCAATAAAGTTCCAGAATCCAGAGTATGCAGGCTTCGTCAGTAAAGCGCTTCAGCGCCACTTCAGCGCTAAGATATATTAGAGGTCAGTACAGGTTGGGAATATGTACACAGAGATGTTTATAGCATCTCCTACCAATTTCAGGTTTTATGAGCAAGCATATACGTTGGTATGTTTTCATTGCCAAAATAGAATTTATAATACATAATATTTCAATTACACTGGCGTTTCCCAAGTAAATAGCAAATCTATCTATGAATAACTTATATAATACATAATGATAACGTTTATAGTACTTTTAGGACGTACAAACTATTCAACGAGTTTGAAATATGCGCCCTAATTTTCTTGTAGAAAATAATGTCTCTTTACTGGCAACACTAAAAAAAAGATAATGTTCATGGTTTTACGTCAGTCACAGTCAGTTGGTCCCGTCAGTCCAGTCGTTTGCAGGCGAGGCCGCCGAAAGTGTGTCAGTCAGTGTTAACATCATTTCACAATTTTTAATAGTTTCCTCGTGAAACGGAGGTTTTCGCGGCCTGCGCGGTTCATCCGGGAAACAATAACGAACAACCTACACAGCGTTTTTACTGGTGAGTCGCTTTCTATGTTGTACGGGAATTGTTCCTGGTAGAAAAGTGAAATTTCGATTTCACGTAACCCGCATCCGAATCATTTGAATATGAAAGAAATTTCCGTGGTGGCTTTGTTGGGTTTATTCTCGTAGCCTTTATGCAAATGTAGAATATCTATTTAAAAACTCCTTTATTCTTTTATTATCGGGTCATGGCTCTGTAAATCATTCTGCGTGTTTTGAAAAGAATCATTTTAAATTACTGGAAATTAAGTGAAATATAGGATTGTTGTAGATCAGTTATATCAATTATCTTAGTAACGAATAAAATCTCTGAAATGTTTATTAACATAAAATGTTCCAATTGCATATTTAACAATATTAATAAAAATAAAGTTGTAAATACAAAATCTAGGCACTAGTAATGGATAAACGGAAATGGAAAACCCCGTATTATGAAGGCCTACTGCTGATTCCTGATTCCGAAGTCCCCGCAATGCTCTTGCCGTTTCCATGCTGGACAGCAACGGAGGACCTGTTTTCACACACCATAATAAATGATTAAATACATTTGTAGAGGAATTCACAGTAATTGCACAGGATTCATTGGAATGAATTAATATTTGTCATCTAAAAAGCATAATCAAGTTCTCGAAATCATTGAAGGCAAATAAACTAATTACTATAAACTAATTCTAGTTTATCGGAGACTTATGTCAGCTTAGCTCACACCACCTAACCTGACGTTGAATGCTTGATGTTTTTAGTTGTAAAAATATGAATAAACCATATCTTTTTTTTTATTGAGAATAATTTAAACAGAAAAAAAGAGCAAGCGAATGATGATTGACAATGTGGCTTGTACCTTAAGGAGGAAAGCTTTGAGCTAGGTACAGACAAGTTCATAAATTTATGTACATTCCCAAAGGTTCAAATATATCTGGACTGATTCTGCCATCCTTAAGCTAAAAGGCTGCAAAATTGTTCTATTTTCAAAGCATTTATGGGCCTTTTAGTTTGAGGACGGCAGTATTATGCCCTTAATAAAGTTCTGTTCACATACTTTTTATGAAAGACAAATATATTTGAAAATGTAGCAACAAAGTACCAACAATTTTTTTTATACAACGCCGATGGCAAGCAAGCGTACGGTCCATCTGATGGTAAGCGGACATCGCAGCCTATAGACGCCCGCAACTCGTCAGTTACGTGCGCGTTGCTGACCCTTTATAAAATTTGAGGATTCACTGTGTTGACAGCAGAAGGGACAAATTTAGGTCCCTCACTTTCAACACAGTGCAACCTTGGGAGCTCTTGCAACCTTGCTCACCTCCAGGAACACAACACTACATACCTGTATAATAAACATGTAGAGGCCCTGTCGGTTATAGCTTATTTTTGTTACAATATATTTCTATTAAGATTTCTTATTGTATTGAGGCAAATTTCTGGGTTGAATTATCACTTTCAGGTAGGGATCGGATACCGGTATTTTCTCCATAGAAAAATACCGGTATTATTACGGTCACCGGTTCATTATTTCGTTTTTAATAGGACAATCTAATAAAACGACGTTGTTACCTAAAACAGCAAAAAATAATCCAAAATATTGGGCTAATTCAGGGTTTTTTAAAAATACCGGTATTGGTCCCTGCTTTTAGGTGCACAACGTCTATAGACGTCGCATGTTATCATGCAGGCTTAACTACGTTTTAATTAAGGCACCTCATGTGAAAGTGTTAACACATATCTTGACATTTGTATGTATGTATGTAAGCACCTTATTGTACACAATAACAGGCACATTTTCTTGATGTAACTTTTGTAATAAAATGTTGGCTCCCTGGTATCCTCGACATGTTCTTTAGTTAAAAATAATCGGTACCTAAGTAGTTCATTGGCTCTCAGAAAAAGGGTTATTTTTTTACCATGAAATTGCAGTTTTTTTTTTAAATTTCCAATTTCAAAATCATTGCGAATTAGCTCTAGTATCACGGGATAGGTCGAATTACTGAATATAAGTTCATAATTTAATCACCTTTGCATGTATTTTAGAATTACTACGTTACTTAGGCGCTCAAATTAACAATATATATTTTTTCCTGAATTATTAGAGGTCAGGTCGGGTACACGCTTTGTGTTGGCACGCGCGAGTCAGACACGCACTTGACTGGTTTTTTTTTAACCTGACTGTGGCTTTATAGGCTTTGTAGCAGAACCAAATATTGCTAATCTTTCTGTTTCATAGTCACGTGTCGTCTGTATCACTACATAGTATAAAACAAAGTCGCTTTCTCTGTCCCTATATCCCTATGTATGCTTAAATCTTTAAAACTACGCAACGGATTTTGATGTGGTTTTTTTTTAATAGATAGAGTGATTGAAGAGGAAGGTTTATATGTATAATAACATCCATTAAATAGTGCACCCGTGCGAAGCTGGGGCGGGTCGCTAGTATAATATATTTGTATGTGTATGGGTCAATCAACTTTTTCTTGTTGTTATTCTGTCTCGTCAGCGAGGATACAACAGTTTAAAAAAAAATAGTATAATATGGACTTCAAGTATGCTCAAGAAACGTACGTGGCGATCACAATAGATCAGTGCCTTTACCATGATTTAACATGACCGTACTCGCTAGCGACTGCGTCAATGATTTAGTATGCCGATTCTTAGTTGTACTTTAACCCATACAAATTTTTACGCAGTCGCTAGCGAGTACGATCATATAAACTCATGGTAAAGGCACAGCAATGGTAGCAGTGATACGAGGGCTTGGTAGCCCGGAATAGTCACTATCGACTATCCAACCAATAAAGGGTACTCCCGCGACAGCTCAGATTCGGTTGAAACCGCTCAACCAATCTCACTGGAGCGCAAACGCAATAGAGGATTCCAATGTTCCAATAAACACGCGTGGTCGTGTCGGAGGTTTTCCCCAGGGGCGCTACCGCGAACAGCAAACGAAGTTTTCCCTCTCTGTCGCACTTGCAAGTTTGCATATAAGTGAGACAGAGAGGGAAAACTTCGTTTGTGGCTCGCGGTAGCCCCTCAGGCTACTCTCCAACCTCGCACTCCTATCGCTTGATTGGGCCACAGCCAGAGTCAGGTTAAAAAAAAGCTACTCCCGCGGTTCAGCTAAGTATCCTTTTTAGATGCAGACAGTCGCGGGCGCTAGCATAATACATTTTCTAGTCACGTCGCCAATGTCACTGTGTATTGTTATGTAAATCGATTTAAATGCGTTTGCTGACGACAATTGTGACGCACCCGCCTTAAACCGTCTTCTCTTTTTGAAATTGATAATATATTAATAACATGGCTAATGACAACAGTCAGCCAATTAGATTTTTAGGCAACTTCATACCTGATCACAGTGAAAATCAATAGGAAGCCGCTAGAGATCTTATATTAATGTCACTATGACAAAGTACGAAGTGGCGCAGAAATGGAATTGGTTAACCGTAAGTACTTAAGGCACTAAAGCCTTATTTACACATGTACGAGACTCGCATGCGAGTTTGATTACATTTTTTTTTATTCTAAATAATTTTGCGCTTGACCATAAATCACTTGATGGTAAGCAATATTGTGGTCTAGGATGGAACGCGCTTACCTAGTAAAGACCGGTTCACTCTCGCTTTTAAAACCAAAAGGTTGTAGTTCACGGGGAACAAGGATTCCGGCAAGGAGTTCCACAGCTTGGCGGTTCTCACAATAAAGGTGGAAGCAAAACGCTTCGTGCGAGTTTTCGGAACAGCCACCGTAAAACGATGGCGCCTTGCCGTTATTCCTGCTCGTCCGATGGTAGAAAGGGGCGGGAGGAATTATGTTGTCTAATACGTGGGTAACAATGCGCGTTACCCAGGTATAATGACTTCAATCGATCTATCAAACGGCGCAATGTAGGAACTCGCATGCGCCTCGTACGTGTGACTGTGTATAGCGGGTGCTGTCTCTGGCTGTATCTCCTCAATAGTGCAGGCAGAGATAGTATCCGCTAGGTGTACACATCCCACTACATTATCGTATCTCAAAGGGGCCTCTTCGTGTTGGATCTGTATCCCCATGAACGCCTTCCAAAAGGACTGGACATTGTGCCGTGATATCACAAAGGAGAGATACATAATAATAATAGCTCTTTATTTCAGGCAAATACGCATATCACCGTTACATTAATTAGGATTAGGGCCTTAATTATAATTACTATTTGTCGTATGGCAATTATTTCGGACCGTGAGATCTTCTAGAAGACAGTCCGGTTGCCAGTTTTGTTTTGCACTTTTAGCACCACCGTGTAGCGGTGGGTCACCGGTGGCTACTCCCTACGGACGTGGTGCAACTTCGACCCCCATACACACCTACGAGACTCGCATGCCAGTTTAACTACATTGCGCGGTTAGTTTAACTACATTAGGCCCATGATGTGGCGTATGTGGAAGTCGCCTTTCTATGTGCGAAGGGCATATCCACTAAACCCTCTCCGGAATTAACCCTCGCTGCCATAAAGGGGGGTTTCGCTGTCAAATTCATAATTCTTTCAGCCGCTACGTGATTGAGTAACAAACGTCGAAACTTTCGCATTTATCATAGTCCCTATTCGTCCCGGTACCGCCGCACACCGGGTAGTGTCAGTCCGACCCAGGTCGGGCCTAGCTGAGTTTCTTGCTGGACTGTTTATTGAACCAGCGACGAAACTCCCAATAGCTTGATTCCACTCACACCTCAGATTCGGTTGAAACCGCTCAACCAATCTCAATGGAGAGCAAACTCTTACGAGTATTCCAGTGTTCCAAACCACACGCGTGGTCATGTCGGAGGTTTTCCCCTGGCCTACAAAGCCACAGTCAGGTTAAAAAAAAAACAAGACCTTATCAAAAATTATCACATCAAATCTTATTATCACGGCACAATCAGATTAAAAAAATATGTATATATATTAGTAGAATTTATAAACCGTCATTTGTAATGTATGTTTGTTTGTAAACATTATTAATGAGGAAGTGGGCCAACGATCAAGGCCACTGGAGAAAGCGTACAAAATGTACCGCTATCGTATGATCGTTGTAAAAAGAGCTCACGTCTCTTGCATGTTTAGTAGAAAATTAGACCTTATAACTCAATCCGTTTGGTCTATTTTCGAGCGAATTAATTTATAAATCAGTTCTTATTCAATCGTTTGATGAATTTAAAACAAACTGACGTGTCTCATATGTTTACTTGAAATGAGACCTTGTGGTCTTATCAATTTGGTCTATGTTCGAGCGTAAGCTGGCTTTTAAAAAAATTTCAATTTTTTCAATTGAACGGAATATCTTTCGATTGCGGATATCAAAAAATCATGAGGTAAATAGTTCCAGATAAAATCATGAATCATTTTTTTTTAATACCACGTCGGTGGCAAACATGGTGTATAACAAGAGAGTGAACGGGACGGCACGATACGAAATTGGGTTTTCGAAGTTCGGAGTAGGCCCTCTGGTGTTGCAAGCGTCTATAGGCGACGGTAACCACTTACCATCAGGTGGGCTGTCAGCTTGTTTGCCACCGACGTGGTATAAAAAAAGTTGTTTAAGTTTATTTTTCATATTTATTACTTTATCGAAATACGTTTAGCCTAAATGACCATTTTCATAACTTTTGTTTCGTCTAATATTATTTCTTTTAAAAATCAATGTGTCTATTCTATTTTATCACTTAGTTATTTACCGAGCAAGCGAAGCCTCTTCGTTTCAGCTTGGGCAAGAATGCTTTCGTATGTCTGGATGTCCAGCTGTTCTGTACATGTACATGAAATTTTGTGAGCAGGTTCGATAATATGGAATATTTCGTTGTCAGTTTT
Source organism: Epiblema foenella (assembly GCA_963556455.1). NCBI lineage: Eukaryota > Metazoa > Arthropoda > Insecta > Lepidoptera > Tortricidae > Epiblema > Epiblema foenella. Next base: position 7,890,131 of record OY747120.1, on the reverse strand, counting down.
CGAAATAAATTCACCGTGGTGGGGTAATGGCGGTTGAAAACGTAAAATTTGCTCGCCTTTATTGATACTATGTATTAACTCAGTCTCAATAAAGGCTTGGTCACACAGCGTGCGCGACGGAAGCGGGACGCAGCGCAATGCGACCGCTGCGCGCCGAAATATAATAATGCGTTCCGATCGCGTCGCGGAGCCTGTGTGGCATGAAGTAAGGATAAGACTGGAGCCGGCAATACACACATACAAAGATGTGCGAAAGAGATGCAAGCATAGACACCAACACGTGGGAACGAGACACAAATGTGTCACTTGTCCCTCATCGCGTATTATTTGTCACCGAAACGTCCACAATGTATCTATTGGCCTTAATTTAAATTTGGCGCCAATGTATATACCTCAAGCGCGACTAATTATGAGATGTCAGAATTGTGCTACATCCATATCAGTCTTTTGATACATCTCAATTTAGTCAGCCTATCACAGGGATCGGATACCGGTATTTTCTCCATAGAAAAATACCGGTATTATTACGGTCACCGGTTCATTATTTCGTTTTTAATGGGACAATCTAATAATACGACGTTGTTACCTAAATACATGATTCAGCCCTACGTAAAGAGCAAAACATAATCCAAAATGTTGGGCTAATTCAGGGTTTTTTTTAAATACCGGTATCGGTCCCTGGCCTATCATAAGTCCGTCCCCCTTGGTGATTCGCTAATCCTCCTTTTATCTAATTCTCTTTTTATGCTGGGTGGCGTCGCTAACAGCGCGAGCGCACTCAACGCGTCGCGCACGCTGTGTAAACAAGCCTTAAAAGGATGCCTCGATTCGGTCAGCCACACCTCCCCGTGAAAGAGGCACGCTTATGTCTTTCGCACACGACAAAACGGGATGCAACACTTCGGGAATTACTTTTTTAGACAAATCTCTATAAATATCTGACTGTGTGCAGTTTTATTAAATTTCCTCTTGACAGAGTTTAGATGAGGTAAAATACCATCATTTTAACTTAACCTTGTGAGGCCCCGTGTCATATAGGTACTGCATAAAATACAATTGATTTTGAACTATACATAAATTTATTAAGGTCGAGATTATTTTGTTAAATTTTGAAGGTCAGGCCTCGCCTCAGGAGGTTAATGGGGGCTATCGCGTATGAATTCGCCGCTAGAGGCGGTAGTGTAGCAGTAGCGTGAAGTCTCCGTAATGTCAAATGTCACTCTTTGTGGTTGCGCTACGCGAGTTAATATCTAATTGGAACAATATGGTGACTATTTTGCAATACCTGAGCTTGGTAAATATGAGTTACGGGTCAATGACTGTCAGTGCTTTGAGACAGTTTTGTCTTTCGGAAACTTATTTCCAAACAAAACGGGACTGCGCTACAATGCGGGATGTTCGATATTTTTACGGTACGGTTTTAAGGTATTAAATATGATTTAAATGTAAACTTCGTTCTCATGCCCAATAACAATTTTTGACAGCTGGACCTTATTCGACAGTGGCGCCAACTGGTGAGCACAAAAACGATAGCCCTCATTGTGGTGTTTAATAATGCGTTGTTTTACTAGGCTGAGTAAAAAAAGGAAAATTAAGACTTCGTTTTTTTTTCTATTGCTAAAAATTGTAAGCAATCATATTTCGGCTATTGTCAGAAACACAGTCATATAGTCAAGAATCATATATCTGAAAATGAATCCTTATTGTTTCATCGTCTGTGCAGAACAGCGTTTCAAAGAACGCGATGTTTCTCGTTGCACGGCCTTAAGGGTCCTTATCAGTTAAAAAACGCTCATCTATTTATTCCATTATCTGTTTGAATTGACACGCACCTTAACATTTTCTCAATGTTACTATCTAGAACAGGACTATTGCGACCTTATGGCATAAACTTTAAATGTATTTTTTTGGATTTTTCATTAAGAAATATCGTTTTAAACATCACTCCAAATCGACCATTTTCAAGCTAAAATCTTGTTTTTCCCGCTTAAATTCTACTACACACAATAAAATCAAAAAATGGCTATGTTACTATCTAAAACTTAATAAAGTTATCCCTCAAAGGTTAGCTGGAAGAGATCCCTCATAGGGATAAGTTCGCCTTTGTACTCTAATCTTATGTGACATGTATATTGTTTTAACCTGTTATTGTGTACAATAAAGTGCTTACATACATACATACATTATCAATACTTTTGTTATAATTTGAAATCAAAACATTTTAAAACTTATAATGCCTCTTAAATCAGAATCACTGTTTGATTGTGTGTATAGAAACCGGTTGAACCGCTTGCCCAATGTGTTTGCCAAAGATACTGGCCTATTTACTGACACTAGTTTCGATTCATGGCTTTACTTAACTATTCACACATTTTCAATGCCATGCGAATACGCGGTATTGTCAATACTTGTGAAGATGGTAATTGGAATTTGAGGCAGGCCCTGTACTTCGAACTTCGTATCGTGACCTCCCTTTCACTCTTGTGTTATTCACTATATGAGTGAAAGTGACGGCAGGGTACGAAGTTCCTAGTAGCCCCTCAGGTGTCAGCGCGGCTAGGCCCGCTTTTTACAAAAAAAAAGGCCGAATGCGAGTTAAAGAGGCCTTACTAATTTTTAAATCCACCCACCCGAAGGTTGTCTGGGAGAGATCGCTTTTTAGCGATAAGACTGCCTGTTGTCTACCATCAACATGCTGAATTTTTAATCTTGTTTTTAATGTATTTTCTGGTGAACAATAAAGAATATTTGTATTGTATTGTATTTTGAATTCATACTCCATACTTAAGTATATTATAAATGCGAAAGTGTATATGTTTGTCTGTTTGTTACCTCTTCACGCTTAAACCGCTGGACCGATTTAGATAATATTTGGCATGGAAATAGTTTTGAGTTCCGGGGAAGGACATAGGATACTTTTATCCCGGAAATCATCCCTTAAGGGGGTGCAAGTTTATATAGAAGAGTGATATGATAACAGGGTAAGCGCCTGAAACAAAATAATAGAAATTAAATTTTATCGTGATGACCGAATTCTATGCGGACAAAGACTTTTTTTTTTATTAAAAATGGGATCGCTCGTGGCCAGCATCTAGCTAGGGGGCAAAGATGAGGCCGACGATGAAGCGAGCTCACCCAGAATGTGCCTACTCACTCGTGCCTTAAAAAGGTCTAGGTTATATGAGCTCGGAAACAAACGCCGGCAGAGAATTCCAAACCTTAGAAGTGCGCATTATAAAAGATGATGCAAAGCGCTTAGTTCGAATAAGAGGAATTTCAATCAAGTAAGGATGGTATCCAGCTGTACGTCTGGATGTCCGATGGAAGAAGGGGGAAGGCGGTATGAGCTCATGGAGCTCCTGAGCACACTTTCCGAAGTACAATTTGTAGAAGACGCACAGACATGCTACTTTGCGTCTATGTGCTAGGCTCTGTAGCTTGTTTCCTACTACCTGACCGTCGCCGATAAGCCTCCTGGCTCTGCGGTCCACCGAGTCGAGTGCGGCATGTTGGTACTTAGCCGAGTCATCCCAAAGGTGACTACAGTACTCCATAAGTATGAATATATTTCACGATAGTGTAAATTTATGGGATTTTTAAATGATAAACTCAGATTATTACAAACGGATAGATAAATCCTAATATAAGGATACGACGCTTTGAAATTCTGCTTTTATTCATCTTTATCATCCTAGCGTTATCCCAGTACGGCTGCATCCTGACGGATGCCCGAGGTCCGCTACCTAATGCCAAGATTTGGTGTAGACACTAGTTTTTATGGAAGCGACTGTCATCTGACCTTCGAACCCGGACCTTATTGGAATTAGGCTTGTCAAGTGAGTGGGCAACTTGACTGTTAGTTCTCAAGCCGCCCGAAGGTCTCTAACTTGGCTTAACGACTGCTATCATAGACAGCAGCCGGGATCAACGGCTTAACGTACCTTTCAAAGCACGCGAGCCCTGAGTTAATAACCAATTAAAGCGATCACCCATCCAAGAACTGACCTCGACCCACGTTGCTTAACCTCGCGTACCGCACCCCACGCGGTACGCCGGCGCAGTTTAGTCGCGGGCGCTCCTATTGTGTTATATTTTCTGCTTTTATTGCGTGTTTGTAGAATTGAAGCGTAAAAAAATCTTAGCTTGTCGATTTGTACTGATGTTTGAAACAAATTATTCAGGTTTCTAGTTAACCAGAACTAAAACTCGCATCGCGTCAGTTAATCCTTGTAAATTAAGCCGTTGGCTCCCGGCGAAAAAAAAATAGCATTCTTTTGTTATGATCCCGGGGATCCCAGGGACCGGTAGACGACGGAATGACGAACGAACGGACAGAAATATCGCGCCCTCACAAAAGCAAACATGGTAAATATCCCGTTATTAATAGTAATTGACAACATTTCATAATTTTCAAATGTCTTAATTCGAAAACCATTTCGGTAGAAAGATGTTAAATACACAATAAAATATATTTTCGCATTTTTTTCGCCATTAATTTTGGAAAAAAAAGAAGAAGATTTGGAGAAAAGTGTAAACCGGATGGTGACATCACGTTCTCTGCACTATAGAGAGAGACAAACAAACAAACAAATACTCTTTATTCCACACCTCATATTATAATAAAAATAGCACATAAAAAACAAAAAAAACATAGATACAGGGAGACAGGGGCAGAACAACAGGCGGTCTTATCGCTAAAGAGCGTTCTCTTCCAGAGAACCTTAGACCTTAACTTTGATACGATAAAAAAGTTTGTTTTATCCGGTTATTGTCCGGTTATGTTAACACGGGTTCCTTAAAATTTCACCTATTTTCTAACTAGTTCATAAAATTAAGTAGTTGAAAATATGAAATCTTGTCAATTCTATTGTTTTGTAATGTGACTGGCCCGTTTGTTTGTTATTAGAAAAAAATATTTGTTTTACTGTTGTTAAAGACCGTACCTACTATCCATTGTTTAAATTATGCTTTGAAAAACCGCCACGTCCTCTTTGTGTAACATAGGCCTGCTATTACACTATGAATCTTTTTGCTTATATAATAAAATCGCTATTTCAACGTTATTTACTTACAAATCGTCCTGAATACTGCCTAGTTATTAACTACGGTACATCTTGAGATTTGTGAAAATTCAGCGTTTTTACGGCGGTTTTTGTTTCGTCATTGTCGTCTTCACTACATAGTATAAAACAAAGTCGCTTTCTCTGTCCCTATATCCCTATGTATGCTTAAATCTTTAAAACTACGCAACGGATTTTGATGCGGTTTTTTTAATAGAGTGATTGAAGAGGAAGGTTTATATGTATAACTAGCGACCCGCCCCGGCTTCGCACGGGTGCAATGCTGATGCATGTATTATACATATAAACCTTCCCCTTGAGTCACTCCATATTAAAAAAAACCGCATCAAAATCCGTTGCGTAGTTTTAAAGATTTAGGCATACATAGGGATATAGGGACATAGGGACAGAGAAAGCGACTTTGTTTTATACTATGTAGTGATAACATCCATTAAATAGTGCACCCGTGCGAAGCCGGAGCGGGTCGCTAGTATTAAATAAAGTCAACTTTGAACATGTTTAAATCCAACTCGGAGTTAATTTTATATCTTTCTAAGGGAGTTCTGTTCCTATAATAACTAATCTGTACACATTTTCTGTAAACGCTGTTGAATTTCTTAAATAAATAGACAAAGTCAACTTTTATAAAAAGCGTAAACCAATATCGTTTCTGAGTCTTATTTGATCAATGTTCTCGCCGGCTGTCTTAACTTTGTGTAGATAATCGTGAGACGACAATGACTTAGACACGTGCTTTTCAAATGCTCGAATAATCGCCTAGATACTCTAGATAGTTTACGAACTCTAATAAATTTTCTTCAGTAAGGCTATTGTGTTTTTTTATACAACGCCGGTGGCAAACAAGCGTACGGTCCACCTGATGATAAGCGACCACCGCAGCCTATAGGCGGCAGCTCCAAAGGAGTCACGTACGCGGCAACGCGACCCTTTATAAAATTTGAGGATGCTTTTTTTTTAACCTGACTGTGGCTTTTTAGGCCGGGCCCAATAAAGCGATAGGAGTGCGCGGTTGGAGAGTAGCCTGGGGAAAATCCAGGGGAAAACCTCCGGCGCGACCAATTTTGAGGATGCATTGTGTTGACACCAGAAGGGACATATTTAGGTCCCTCGCTCTCAACACAGTGCATCCTCGGGAGCTCTGAAGGAAAGAAAGAAAGACTATTCGTGGCACAGACACAGTACAAAGGAACATAACACCAAAATACAGAAAATAGCCACGAAATAAATATTCGATGATTTAGGTTGCTAGTCGATTATTTATAATTTGATCATGATTTGAATAATTACGATTAATTTAGTCTCAAGGCCAAATATTTATTTTTATAGTCAAGAGCCGAAAGAAGTGGAACCTATTAATTTTTACACAATGGAATAAGATGCTAAAGTGTTAATTTTCGTTTATCTTTGACTGTACTTCAATTACAGTTTGCATATTATGCAGAATAAGGTTTTGGTTTATTTAATCGAAGTATAGATTGCGTTCATATGTAATGGGTCCATAATTTTATGTATCCAGACATAAATTATGGCGCTTAACACGGAAACACTTTCTCGAGACTCAAATGTATACGACCTTGCTAGACCGGTTGATACTCACTTTTAGCCAATGTGACATTTCCTTGATAATTATAATTTGATGGATTTATTGTAAGAAATCGATCAAGTACCTGTGTCCAACTCACTTCCACCCAGACTACATATACATATCAAATTATCGATATTTGTAGCTTAGATTACACACAAATTCGGCCACTGCTTCATCATGCGCCATTATTAAGAGCTATAATACCATGTGATAAACCACCATATATCGTCCGTTACTTTCTACCATGTGGCGTTAGAATGCGATGCTCTATCTGACGTAATCATGTGAGAAGCGATACCATATATACGCTATTAGCGTTATCCCAGCTTCTCCACCATTTAACCTGATCATTAAAATATATTTTTTTCTATTCCAGACATAAGCTGCTCAGCAGCTCTCAGCAAGAATGAAACTCTGGGGCGCCCACGGAGAGTTCTGCGCCCGGCACCAATGGGAGGTGATCGTGGCTACCCTCGCCCTACTAGCCTGTGCGGCCAGCGTAGAAAGGCATGGCCCAGGAGTAAGGAGCGAGCGCTGCGCCGGCTGGGCCCGAGCCTGCCCTGGCTTGGAAGCTGAATACCAAGCCGCAGACGCTATTATTATGACCTTCGTCCGCTGTGCTGCACTTCTATACGCCTACTACCAGATCTCCAACTTACACACTATAGCCTCCAAGTATTTGCTAATCATAGCAGGCGTGTTTTCGACATTCGCAAGCTTTATATTCACATCAGCGCTCGCTAGCTTATTCTGGAGCGAGCTAGCAAGCATTAAAGACGCGCCGTTCTTGTTTCTATTGGTTGCTGACGTGGCCAGGGGCGCGAGGATGGCTAAAGCGGGTTGGTGTGCTGGTGAAGACCAAGGGAAACGCGTAGGGAAGGCACTGTCTTTACTAGGTCCGACGGCTACTTTAGATACGCTATTAGCTACTCTCCTGGTCGGCGTTGGAGCGTTATCAGGCGTTCCAAGGCTAGAGCACATGTGTACTTTTGCCTGTCTAGCTTTGCTCGTCGACTATTTGGTCTTCGTAACTTTCTATCCAGCCTGCTTGTCTTTAGTGGCTGATTTCGCATCAGGACGCAAGGAAATAGCGTCAGACGGACCTTTCTCTGAAGCCGACCTAAAGCCAAATCCTGTTGTTCAGAAAGTTAAGATGATTATGGCTGCTGGCTTGCTCTGCGTGCATTTAACTAGTCGTTGGACTATCGCAGCGAACAACGGGAGCATGGAAGGACCATTGAATGAGAATTCCACTCCAATATCGCAGGATAACGTGTTATTACATTCCTATGTGAAATGGTTCTCTGTCAGCGTCGACTATATCGTAATAGCCACATTACTCTGCGCTCTGATTATCAAATTCGTCTTCTTTGAAGAACAGAGGAGCTGGGTCATTGATATGAATGATATGGTTGTGAAAGAACTCGTTTCAAAAGAGGAGAGAAAGGTTAATAGGAAACCGATGTTTTCGGTCGGAGATGACACTAACTCTGAAGTCTCTACGCAGACAGACAATATCATTAGCGCAGAGGAGTCAGAATGGCCGACGTTATCCCCCAGCTCCTCAGCAGCGAAACTAAACGCTAAAAAGCGCCCAATGGCAGAATGTCTAGAAATCTACAGATCAGAAGGAGCCTGTACTTCTTTAAGCGATGAAGAAGTAGTCATGCTAGTAGAACAATCGCATATCCCCCTACACAGACTAGAAGTTGTCTTAGGAGATCCGTTGAGAGGCGTTAGACTCCGTCGCAGAGTCGTCGGCATTCGCTTCCAGAACGATGCGGCAATCAAACAACTACCATACTTAAACTACGATTACAGTAAAGTCTTGAACGCTTGCTGTGAAAACGTGATTGGTTTCGTCGGCGTGCCGGTCGGCTACGCCGGTCCACTAGTTGTTGATGGAAAACCTTATATGATCCCGATGGCAACGACTGAAGGCGCGTTAGTCGCTTCAACGAACAGAGGCGCGAAAGCCATTGGGGCTCGAGGAGTCACCAGCGTTGTCGAAGACGTAGGAATGACGAGAGCGCCCGCTGTAAGATTCCCGAATGTCGTTCGGGCTCACCAATGCCGACAATGGATCGACAATAAAGAAAACTACGCTTTAATCAAGGAGGCATTTGATTCTACATCTCGATTCGCTCGACTACAAGAAGTCCATATAGGAGTTGACGGTGCTACGCTGTACTTGAGATTTAGAGCGACAACAGGAGACGCAATGGGTATGAACATGGTCTCAAAAGGAGCTGAAAACGCTTTGAAAGTCCTCAAAGGCTACTTCACCGATATGGAAGTTATAAGTTTATCGGGAAACTATTGCTCCGACAAAAAAGCTGCAGCTATCAACTGGGTTAAAGGGAGAGGGAAGCGAGTTGTATGCGAAACTACGATTTCAGCGGAGAATCTGAAGACTATTTTTAAGACTGACGCTAAAACACTGTCCAGGTGCAATAAGATCAAGAACTTATCGGGCTCAGCGTTAGCTGGTTCGATTGGAGGGAATAACGCTCACGCCGCGAATATGGTGACAGCAATCTTTATAGCAACAGGTCAAGATCCTGCGCAGAATGTCACTAGCAGCAATTGTTCTACAAGCATGGAAGTGTGCGGCGAAAATTACGATGAGTTATACGTAACTTGCACTATGCCGTGTCTTGAAGTAGGCACGGTCGGTGGAGGTACGGTTTTGACAGGCCAAGGTGCTTGTCTAGAGATGCTGGGAGTTAAAGGTGCTGGTGTTTTTCCAGCAGAGAATTCCGCTAGACTAGCATCGCTTATATGTGCTACGGTACTGGCTGGGGAGCTAAGTCTAATGGCTGCCTTGGTCAACTCTGACCTGGTCAAGTCCCATATGAGGCATAATAGGTCGACACTAAATGTGCAGACAATTTCTAATGATGTTACAGTGTCTAATAATTTGAGGGTACCAAGATTATAACATGAAATTTACTTAGTTATAAGACGAATGATCTGACGGTTGCATATTTTTTGTACGTTTTTTTAGTGTATTATTAAGTAACCATTGTTTATTTTGTAATGATAAGTTAGGCACTGATTGACTTCCATGATATTTCAGCCTTTGTTATTGGTGTGATAACTACCTACCGGATCATGGCTGTTCGTATAACTGATTCTCCAGATAGTTCGATTACCTAATGTGCTAAATAATACGAGTGTCAAAATGCACAACAGACGTATAATCCCATTGTTTGAAAGAACGATTGGTATATAAATTAATAGTCATAAAGATAATTTGTCAGAACAAGGCAGTATCTAATATACTATTATTTCAAAGTGCAAGTGTTAGAACGATCGAGTGTCAGAATGCATAAAATCATAAAACCTTCCGGGCCATGGCTATTCGTATGACTGAATGTCCAAACGGAACAGATGTGTAGGTGTCAAAATGTCAAAAGTTCACATTGTATTTATGTTACATCATGCATGTTTCAGAATGTTAACATTTTATAATGTGTTTGTTAAATTATTTCAAAGACAAAAATAAATGTTACATTTTAATGACTAATCACGTAACTGACTAAATAACTGGTTCTTATAATGGCAAAAATCTATTGTACCTATGAATAATTGGGATGTACTACAAATAATTAAGTCGCCATTAGTTAAAAACGTAAAATATAGGCCAATTTAACAAAACAATCATACGATTGCCAATCAGATACGTTTATTTTTTTCTCCTCATGAAGCATTTTGTAGTGACGTATCCGATGCTAGGTACTGACTTGAGTTGTACTGCAAAACAGCAAGGACAGATGAAAGTTGAAAAATTAAATATTAATATCTTATCCCAGCTAATATTGTCCCAATCTAAGGGTGGGTTGCACCAAACCGTCTGTCATCGTAAGCGGTGTTCTTTAAAATCTGATTGTATGGAAAATTTGACAAGTTTCTATGAGATGACAGCTGCTGGCGCCATATTTGACGATGACCGGCCTGTGATCGTATGTTGGTGCAACCGAACCTAATTATTTATTGCGGTATAAGAACCCTATTCCCAGAAATGGTTTCTGAATTAACATAGGTTGTAAAAAAATATTATATCCCAATTCCGAGGTATCTATTTATTTATTATATTTATTTAAAAAAGGTACACTTTACAGACATCACACAATAAATGATACAGTTAAGTTTGCATAAAATCAATAGTTTATAGACCAGCATGACATCCAAAGCAAGTGCACACAGCATGATCAATAAGTAAGCGCATAATTGACCAAGTGCACATACAGCACTAGTGTCAAGTCGACCAACACAGAGCAGGGTTAATTACATGGTTAAATCTAATCAAGTTCAGCATACAATAACACAGTTACTCTACTCTATTTCAGCCAAGTCGAGCCAATGATGCATCAACATGAACATTACTAGTGACAAAAGTTTAATTAACGGAGATAAGTATACATTCTTAGGTACTAACTGAATGATAAACGATAAAACGATCTACTGTAGATCCGAACGAAACCTATTGGCAGAGAGTAGGTAAATATTAATAATTATAAAATACTATTTGGTGCACGCGGCGAAATTAGGCATGAAGTAAATAATTAGCAGTACTCGAAGTTTTTAATGACTATTTACAGATAATTAGATCCATGTTAACAAACAATACATCATAAGCACACACACACACACACAGCTACAACACACAGCACAAAGCACAGCTTAAAGATCACTATTTGTCTCTCTCATGACACACTAAAGACGTAGCTCCTTTAGACTATGTGGCTGACTATATATTTGTATATGTTTATGTACGTATATATTTTTTTATACTATATTTATGTATGTTTATTATCCTTAATTAAATGTTATTATTGTAATTATTAGTAGGCTTCATATGTATTAACTCTGCACCACCTGCTGTGAATAGTTCTGATTAGATTTCTTTTCCGCTACCCTAAGGTTGTCTGGAAGAAATCGCTCTTTAGCGATAAGACCGCCTGTTGTTTGCCTTTTCTCATTGTGTTTTTGTACTGTACTGTATCCTTTGATTGAGGTGTGCAATAAAGAGTCTTTGTATTGTATTGCATAAGTATTAGTCATTATGACACTAATACAAACTGTACATTTTGACTCTTATTCGGCATATCAATTCAGTCATACGAACAGCCATGACCCGGAAGGGATTTATGATATTTTGTTAAAGTACTTACATTTAATAATTAAGAACATCCGGCTAAAGTACTGAAATTTCATAACAGTGAACTTTATTGTGACTATTTCTCTGTCAATATACGATAGACCTGAACACTAATTCAACAGTAAACTCGGCTTGTCATGCCGTCCCTGTCATATCTATGTCAGGGCGGATATTCAGCGTCACAACGGCGGTTTTTTTCGTCATTGTCGTTTCATTAAATATTGTTAAAGGAGACGATGATCTGAGTAAACTTTTGTAAAAAGCGTAAACTAATATCGGGTCTGAGTCTTGTTTGACCAATGTTTTCGCCGGTTTGTTTTAATTTTAAATAGATAATCGTGAGTCGACAATGACTTTACAAACGAGCGTTTCAAACGCTCGGAGAATCGCCCGTCAATGTGTGCAACTAATGTGACAGCTACATCATGACACAGCCATGACAGTGTTAAGTTTTGGTTAAATACCCAAAGTAAGAGCCACGAGAGATTATAATATAGGCACGATATAGCTAGATCGTCGTGTCGTATCGAATGACCCATCATTTTCCCTCTTCGGGTTTCTGTTATATGTAGGAGTATTGAGGGGAAAATTGATGGGAGGGGAGGACGAGGAATGCCGAGGATTAGTTATTTGGACCAGATGAAGAAAAAGGTAGACGTCCAGTCGTATCGAGAAGTCAAAGAACTGGCGTTAAGTAAAGGACTGAAGAGAACTGCACCGACAAGAGTTAAACTCTTAAATAATAATAATAATAATAATATAATAACCGGCCAAGTGCGTGTCGGACCACGCACAATGAACACACACTTTCTATGACTTTGACAGTTAATATCTCACTAACGGTTGACTAAAATGGACAAGTTTTTTAGAAACCTCCATATCATCTTTAAAGGCCTATCCATCGATATCCCACACGACTATGTGCGTTGAATTTTTTTTTTTATCCACCGGTTACATGTATGGAATGCCCCCCCTAATTTAATATTTTTTTTGTAATTTCACATCACCTTCCTACCACATTTCATAATTGTAGTGCTTATAGTCTCCGAGTAAATCGACTATGACATACGGACGGAAGGACAAACATGACGAATCTATAAGAGTTCCGTTTTTGACATTTTGGCTACGGAACCCTAATATTCTGCTAAATACGATTTCTGGCATTATGCGCCACTTAACGTAATGTAAACATTTTCTCATGTATAACTAACTTCATTCCGAATTAATCGTGCTAAGAGGTATAATTTTATGACGATTGCTGTGTACAAAAGCATATGCAAATCAGTTCAGTATTTCTGGAGATTACTCGATTAGATCATAGATTAGATCCGGTTTTCCCATTTGACAAAGAACAATGACGTCATACATCTAATAACGGAACAAGAATTTATTCTACTCACATTTTGATCCATATAGAGTATTTGGATATTAAGTCTTCGCCATTAATTAGATTAAGTTTCTGGAAATTATTGATAACTAGCGACCCGCCCCGGCTTCGCAAGGGTGCACTATTTAATGGATGTTATTATACATATAAACCTTGCTCTTCAATCACTCTATCTATTAAAAAAAACCGCATCAAAATCCGTTGCGTAGTTTTAAAGATTTAAGCATACATAGGGATATAGGGACAGAGAAAGCGACTTTGTTTTATACTATGTAGTGATTACGTAATTCACAGCATTATGTTGTTAATTAGGCCTACCGCAAACTGAAAACTAAATATGCTGCCTTTCTGTCGCACTTGCATATTCGAGCGACAGTCAGAGAGGGAGATACTATCGTTCTGGAATATTTCAGTCTTTGATTATGTTCTTATTCAAAATCAAACCATGATTCGTCTTTGTAATAAAAAATGTATTATTAGTATTCTACTTTTTATATATTGCATGATAATTGGTATGGCACAGAAGACATTGTAAAAATGGTATCTATTATTCATAATCTATTGTATTCGTGGTTAAAAACCGATGAACTGATGAGAAAAAACGCAAAATATGACGTGATCGATGCTAGGTAGACTGAAGAAATAAGTACGCCATTTTTGAGCCATTCTAGAAAAGTTTGTACAGTCGATGCCAAAAATATCTTTACACTTTTGCACCTTATTCAATTGTAATAAGGCGAAAAATGTATGTTAACATTTTTCGCCTTATGCATCTTTGCCGTCGACCGTACAAAAAGTGTTCCAAAAATGTTTTTGTTACTTTTCATTACTTTATACTTGTATGTAAAGCAAGCTACTCAAAAATATGTCGCATGGATCTTATGTCGGCGCATTAAGGTTTCGGGTACATATTTATGAGAGGATTCATCCGATACATATTTTTACACTTGACTGTGCAGTAACAATACTTACAAAAGAAAAACTAGAAGATAGAGCATCCGTCAAGTCGTGACAGAAAGGTATAAATGCGTTATCTTTTCGTTTACCGCGCGATAAAAGAGACCATCATAGACCACCAGAATTTGATGAAAAATTTTGGACGCTGTCCCTCGGAATCAATAGTAACCATGATTATAAGTCACAAATTTCTCGTGTTCTGACTGAAACAGAATGACATATACAAACTTTCTGAGAAATGCTCTCTATTGCAGTTTTTAAATATCTAAATTCAATATAAGTAAGAACATTTTATTATGCTAAAATACCAGTGGACATTATTTGTCATATTGATCTTTAATCTGTAAAATTATTTTGATCAAGACACTCTCCTACAGTTCGAATATATTATGAAGTTATTAACATGGAACAAAATTATTTTTAATGTTATTTTACGTTGAAATTGCATTGTTATTTTTAATTATAATTCCTGAACAAATAATTGTATTTTCGTACAAGCGTTGATATCTCGTTGACATGTGTCGTTGTTATTAAACCCTGTCAATATAGGTTAAGAGTTCTTATGAGATAAAAAACACTCATCCATTTAGGTCATTTTCTGTTTGAATTGACACGTTTCATGTCATTTTATTAGTGTTACTATATAGAACAGGACTATTGCCACTTTATGTCATGAATTTTTAATGTATAGTTTGGATTTTTCATTAAGAAATATCATTTCAAACATCACTCCAAAACGATCATTTTCAAACTAAAAACGGCTTTTTGGCGCTCAAATTGTACTAGGCACAATAAAATCAAGAAATGGCTGTCACTATCTAAAACTTTTAAGTCATCGTATCCTTTAATCACTTTATTAGTATTATACCTTTGGTATAATTTGAAATCGAAATATTTTAAAACTTATATGTATGTATGTATGTATGTAAGCACTTTATTGTACACAATAACAGGTTAAAACAATATACATGTCATGTCATGTCACTTATAAGGCCTCTTAAAATGCATGTGTTCTGATTGTTGCAAATTTTAAATATGTAATGTCTATTCGACATAGCATACAAAAGGGGCGTTAGCACTATTTCCTTACTGACTCATTTAGAAATCACCTTTTTGGACATACAACAGGGACCATTTACTTGAGAACGGTCAACCGACTCTAGAAAGTGACGGCGGTTACTTCTGAGTAATTTAAAAATATAGTAGCTGATAATATGTATTAAATATGGTATTATGTGGTGTTTAATATAACATGCCTACTGCATATTGCACTAATAACTTCGTTTATTCGATATTTGTGAAATGAATTAAATACTGATTTAGTTTAGTACGTGGGCCATTCTACTTTTTCATGTACATAATTTACAGACATTTTTTTTAAATTGCAGATTGCGGAATACTTGGTCTTCACTTCATATTTTTGTATTGTTATTTAGAAAGAGGTTTAATTGCAGTATCACTTCCGATAGTTATGGTAATTAAGCCACCACAGCTAATATCCATAAATCGAGTAACTCAGTGGTCCTTGGATGTCTCACCATTTGTATGAAATAATGGTTTTTACCACTCTGTTACCCACATTATATATTTACAGCAGTATGTTAATATTTAAGTATTTTACCTATATTTTCTTTTTATTAGCTACAGGTACTATTTCAAAATCCTATTTTTGTACACTAATTCAATTCATATCATAGTTTTTTTTTAATGGAAAACTGGTCAAGAAAAAGTAGAATGGCCCATGTACATATGTTAGTTGATAGCGTAGATCGGAGGATGTAATACTATTATACTATTCTGTGTCGGAGGTCCCGTGTCACAGAATGAACAATAGAGCATTACTGCAGAGGCCGCGAAATAGGGAATTGTCGGCCGAGTAGTTATCTAGACATATGAGGTCGACAAGCTGTCGCGCCGAGGCTTGTAAAGTGTTTTTCTCAAAAATGCAATTAAATTTAAAAATTATAAGAATACTCGAAATGAAATTTAATAATTCAGCAATAAAAACATGCATGCAGCAGCCGGCGGCCGGCGTCGTCTTTTATTTAATAATAATAATAATAATTCGTTATTTCAGGCTTAGCCCATATTACAACAAAATTACACTATTATATTTATTGGTCTTGGTGTTCGCTCCTCGTCGAGCGTGGCGCTGCCGGCTTTCTTGTCTTCCGCCTACAGCTCGCTGCCTCTTGTCGGTATCATTTTAAAATCCCCACAGATATCCGTCACTGAGATAGCGAGCCTGGCGGAGGCCGAGAGAGTCTGGTGCGAGTCTTGCCCTGGAGAGGACGCCCCGGCTGCCAAACACAACCAGAGGGCATGGGATACCCCCCGGCTTAAGGCAGCCCATGCTGCTCTCCTCCAAAATTCTGACGATTTGGAACGTGCCCGGCTTCTCGCTGTTTCGGAAAGTGAGTCCGGTCACTGGTTGAATGCGCTCCCGTCACGCAATGTGGGTACTGTCCTGGAACCGAACTGCTTGAGGATAGCGATCTGCCTCAGGCTTGGGGCCAAAATATGTGTACCCCACACATGCGTGTGTGGTAAAGCTGTGGATCAGCTGGGACGGCATGGCCTGTCTTGCTACAGGAGCGCCGGCCGCATTTACCGCCACAGCACTATAAATGACCTGGTACGCCGGTCGCTTGCTACCGCCTCGGTGCCATCTACCCTAGAACCCACCGGTATGGCAAGAGACGATGGCAAGCGTCCGGACGGAGTGACTTTGGTGCCGTGGCGGCTTGGCAGGGCTCTGGTGTGGGACGCCACGTGCGTGGATACGTTCTGTCAGTCCCACATCCAGGGTACCCGCTCGCAGGCCGGCGCTGCGGCTGATCAGGCTCAACTCCTCAAGCGCCGCAAATACTCATCTCTAATTAGAGATTATGAATTTGCGGCGCTTGCGGTAGAAACCATGGGTCCCTGGTCAGCCGATATGAAAACTTTTATAAAGGCATTGTCGTCTCGGTTGATCCACGCATCGGGAGACCCCAGGGCTGGCAGGTACCTTTGCCAACGGATCGCCATTGCGATCCAAAGGGGTAATGCGGCTGGCGTCCTGGGGTCCATGCCGCGGGAGGGGGAGCTGGACGCTGTTTTCTTTTTATAATTATACTTTTTATTTATTTAAATTTATTTTTAATTTAGTTGTATTATGTTCTTTAATTGTAAATGATCTGTAAATTTATGAATAAATCTTCACATTCATATTATATTTCATATCATATTATATCATAAAATTACATTATTATTTGCGGGGCGTGCCGGCCCTAGGCCGATAATGTTGTATGAAAATCTATTATGGGCCGCTCGTTGCGCCGCACCCGAAACGATACTTCGCAGCCTGTTATAACGAGTATAACGTCAATATTTAATTGCACGTTTAAGAAACATGTATGTATTATTACAGCTCTGTTCTTTTTATATCATATTTGACGTTTCTCGTCTCGTACCGGTATGACAGCTGTCAAAATAACGGTGAGAAAATCTGGTTAACTGTATCAAATGCCGCCTTAATAGGGTCCCAATAACCAGCAATCCGTCTAAAAGAGGTATTACCGTCGGAATCAGAACTAGGTGCTCAATGATATCTGAACACGACGCTATTGTCAAGGCGTTAGAGTGCATATGGTCACGTTACGTATTTACATAAACGAAACAAATTAGGCAATTTGACATTGAATATGAAGCTTAACACATTTAGTGTCGGTGACACGGATTGGTGTCGTTTTTGAATGGGTAATCGGCGCCGTTCGAGGACGGGTCATTACCCGTCCTCGAACGAAGAAAAAAATAAATAATAGCATCCTTTTGTTATGTGCCCGGAGATCTCCGGAATGGGTGGACAACGGCTTAACATAAGCGTCCTTATCAGTTAAAAACGCTCATCTATTTACGCCAGTTTAGGTACACATTTTCTCAGTGTTACTATCAAAAACAGGACGATTGCGTCCTTATGATTTGTCATTAAGAAATATCGTTTCAAACATCACTCCAAATCTGCTATTTTCAAGCCAAAAACTTGTTTTTCCGCTTAAATTCTACTACACACAATTAAATTAAAAAATGGCTATGTTACTATCTAAAACTTTTATAAAGTCATCGTATCTTTTAATCACTTTATTGGTGTTATCAATACTTTTGTCATAATTTGAAATCAAAACATTTTAAAACTTTAAGGCCTCTAATGTTAGTCATTGTCCAGTGAAATGTTATTTAAGAAGTTCGAATCACTATTGTCACTATTAGATGATTTATTATTTATTTCTACAAACTATCTCATTTTTTACACAAAATTTCAATTGATATATTTTGAATTGATATTCTTTACTGTACATATTTGACTTCGTATTATTAGAAATTTAAATGATTGTAAGTAGAGAGAAGAGCAGCGAAAACGGGTATTTTTTTCATAGAAACTATTTTGTATGTATTGAGGCTATGGCAAATATCAATACAGCTTGACACGCTGACACCGTAGCCTGTAGACGCTTGGGTCATAAGTGGGTGGTGTGGGTGTGGGTTGTGGGATTCACGTTCGTCCGCGGAAGCTTTACCCGTTTTCGTTACTCTTGAGTATATATATTTATTTTAATCAAAGCCTTCATACTAGAATGTAGTCGTTACGATATTATTTAGTGTTTATTTATATGTAAATGCTAAAGTTTATTGAAATATAATTTCTCATTGAACTGTGCCTTATAATCGGCCTTGTAAATTTCGTTATATTTATTGTGTTGTAATAAATTGTGTGGTTGGGATTATTTGAAGTATCATTTCGTAATGTAAGGTACTAATAAAAATGGTTAAGGTCCAGCTGTTACCAGTACTAGTGCAGTAGCTACACACAGACTCTAACGTCACGAGAATAAGGCTCAGTGTTGATCAGTCGAGTGTTTTATGCTTAGTTGATTCTGCTGCCGACTAATATTTTTCCTTGTATTTAAGCGTCATTGACAGATTTAGGTTTGCGTCTTTTCGGTGGACATATCAAAAGTTAAGGGCCACAACTAATTTTGGATTGGTCTAGTAACCCGCATAAACGGTGTTTCCGTAACTATAAATCCATGTAATCAAAACATAACTTACAATGTACATAAGCCGGGTGGACAACTTTCATTTTTACAACTGACAATGACCCTTAAGTCATTACACTTAAGGGTCATTGTCACTTACGTAAGGCGGATTGTATGGACGCTACCCCAGTTAAATGAATAAAACTCTTGTATATATTCACAATATTTGGGCAGGGACCGACACCGGTATTTTAAAAAAACTCTGAATTAACCCAATATTTTAGATTATTTTTTGCTCTTTACGTAGGGCTGAATCATGTATTTAGGTAACAACGTCGTATTATTAGATTGTCCCATTAAAAACGAAATAATGAACCGGTGACCGTAATAATACCGGTATTTGTCTATGGAGAAAATACCGGTATCCAATCCCTGTATTTGCCTATAGTCGTTATTGGCACGACCACAAGCAAGTCCTTTAGGTATGCTTGGCGTCCAAAGGGTTAACTGATCAACCTGAACCTTATTATAACGAGATAAGGTCTACTAATGGTCACTGAACTGTCGTACATACAAAGTAAGGTTCCTTATGTTGCACCTATTGACCGCTCTGTCTGGGTATCTCGCGACTTCTAAAGTAGATTTTTTAATTAGACAAAGTAAGAGGTCAGTGTGAATATTTCGTTATTAGAATTATTTGATTTACTAGTGCCTACGCCAACTCTTGGGATTAGGTACCGGACCCCGGGCGTCTAATCCTTTAGGATGCAACTGTACCGGGATAACGCTAGGATGATGATGATGAGACATTATATCATCATAAAAAGTATTGAACTTAACCTATTGAGCGCCAAGCATTAGACACGAATGACGCGCCGCCGACGCCACACGACGCGTTGGTCAACGCAAAATTAAACCTTACGCAAACGCGTATAGATCGCTATTGCTTTGGCGAGGCTGTAGGCTGTAGACGTAGTTTGCGTCCATTTTCCGATGCCGTGAAAGGGTGAATGAACCATTATGGAATAATCAAGTTTACTTTGTCTAATTAAAATTCTACTTTGCAGCTGTTGTGGTTTGTTTTCTTCTGTTGTTTTTTTTTGTAATATGTGTGTCTTCTGTGTCTGTGAATAAATGTTTCTTTCTCTTTTCTTTTTTTCTTTCTGTCGCTAAGGGCTCCAACACCATCAATAAAAGCATAATCGTATTATAAATATAATAATATTTATTTCTCTTGACAAGTCATTTTTTCTTTACAAATTAACAAGATTGGTTCATCAACAACTGTCACTCCGCTATATACACTGCACACTGTACTTTTTAAGAGATCCGGCGGAAAGCGGAAATGACGTCACACTTCCGGTCCCCGCCATCTTACGCTATGCATCGCCACTAAAACGTGGTTCAGCCAAAAACAGCAATGAGATTACCCCTTTACAAATGCAATGGTCAAAACCGGCCCAAAATATTCAATATCCAATTATTGACGCATGTATGTTTATACCCTGTGTCCTTGTTTGGACCGACTTTATAACCAATAATTTAAGAGCGAGAATATCGTTTGTGAATTTAATTATACTAAAAATTTGGACAATTTAACCGGCCGTTAAACTTCAGAACGGTTATAGCCAAAAAGGTCTTTAGTGTTTTCTAATCCCAGAAATTATAACGAATAAGTAACAACTGAATGTATAAATCTAGTGACCAACAAAATGGCCGACGCGTACGTTATTAATTTAATCTTTATTGCACAAAAATTAAATTTAACGTACAAAAGTTGGACTTTGACTGAGGCATTCTCTATAAGTCAACCTTTAGGCAAAACAGATTTTAGACGGTCTGAATAATCTTCAAAAATAATTTATAATGCGACAAATATCTAAGAAACTATGTTTGAGTGAAATTTAAAACTTGCGTGTGATATTTACGGGTACTGTAATATTGACATTTGTCAAATACACGTTCGCTCGCTCAGATAATAAGCAATAAACGAATATGTACGTAAAAACTCAGCTACCTACTCATTTTCTCAGCTCAGTATTAGTGTAAAACAACATATGAAGTTGCAAGAAACATTTTAGCTTCCGGGATTAAAAAACAATGTAGAGGACCTATGGTAAATGTTTATGGTATTGGACTATGTACATTATGCACAAGGTTTTGAGTGACTATTATTGCTTGCTCTGATTATTATGAATGGCAATAGCCGTTCCATAATTGACATAGACAAACCGTTTATGTATATCTATTTTACATGTTATGTACATTTGTGACTCGGCCAAGGCCAAACGGAATCTAACATTTATCACAAGAATTGTCTATACAAATAAAAACTTCACAGAAATGACATACAAAATATATAATGAAAATTGACGTACTGAAATAAATAAAAATACATTTCAAAAGAGTTTCTTTTATCAGTTACCAAGTCCCGTTTATTCGGACAATATTATAATTTAACATTTTAAGTGCTTATCACATTAAGTAGATTATCTTGAAAAATCTCGAATAAGCGGGACTTTTACAATTTAGCCTCTTGCCAGGCAAGACATTTTTACTAATATTATTGCGTATTTACAAAACAATATTCTCACTCTGTCTTAAAACTAAGTTTTGAACAAGTAAAATACCCTTCAATGGACATTATTTCGAGTTAGTAGTACAATCACTTGGGATATTATGAAGTGAAAATAAGAAAATCTAATTTTGAATTAAATCTATGAAGATATCAGAAGCTATCTATTTCTGTATTTCATCGCTTCATCTATTATTTTTCTTTAATAAAACGATTTTAGAAATCGTTCATATATAAATATGTTACAACTAATACTTTACGGATTTTTGCAGAAAATGTCGTTTCCGACAGATTCTGCAGCAAACAGCTATTTTGACACACGTGTCGTTAATCTGTCTCCGTTTTTATGAATACTTTTGACAGGTGAAAGTTAAATTTATCTCAACACCGTTCGGGCGATAGAAGTAATCTTAACAGCAAGTCCCTAGACCTGACCTACTTTTAAATATTTTTAGGAAAGATCGACATTACTTCTAATGGGACACGCAAGCCTCCATCCGTTTAGATTAATTACCGAACCGGGAGGTCCCATCTTAGGCCCCTACATCACTCACTGGTGACACTAGAAACGATCGCTGGTCAGTTTTATAAAAAAACGAGAGATGTTGACTCAAAATTTATTGGTCTCCAAATTATTCCAAATTATCCATATTAAGACATAAAACTATGCCAAATGGTGAAAATCTCAAAAAATAACGAAGCTTGTAGCCGTTAGAATGTTGTTTATGCAAATAAGAGTGAGAAAGCGCTACAAATCAGTGACATCACTGACCTAAAGCGCCATAGTAAATGAAGATCGTTCAATACAGAGGTGCGTTTTGCGAAAAAGGGACAGAACATGCCCCCTACTTTAAAGACTTGTAATTATGTAATCATTTATTCTTTTGAGTTACTTTTTTCGCTATTTCGTTGAGAATTTGATCCTTTTTGGAGAAAACCACTTAAAACTTTGAAGACTTGTAATTATTTATTCTTTTGAGTTACTTTTTTCGCTATTTCGTTGAGAATTTGATCCTTTTTGGAGAAAATTTAAAGTAGTTGATTTATTTTATTTACTGACGACACCCCTATTATGCAACATCGGATGTGCTCGAAGCCCGGAGTCCACTGACACCCAATCCCAGGCGGAGGTCCTAGTTTCACGCATGCGCCAGCCATTCGACTAAAGGAAGACTTACAGCGCCGGTTATCTGAGTTTCCAACGAAAATATTGCCAATTATCTGACACCGGCACCCCAAGCTTTGTAATAGTAACTCTTCGTCCAGCAGGGCTCCCCGGCTCATCGGTAAGCGTTCCGTTGCAGCCACGCCTTGAACTTCGCTCGACGGGCCGCGTGGAGCCGCGCGTGCGAGGCTCGGGCCGCCATTAACGCGCCTGCGCGGTAGAGGTGATGCGGGCGGGACGCTACCAATCTGTAAATAAATAATTATAACTCAATTTGAATTCAACTGATTTGTGTTTGGAATTTTTATTTTGTAATGGACATTGTTATTATTTATCTGACTGACGATTCCGAATGGAAGATGCATTTATTTTTCTGTTTACTTTTTATCGTGTTTTGTATTACTCTAGTTGACATTATGTTATTTTTATTTTTCCTGTTATGACGATCATGATAACAATTCTTGTAATTTGACATGTGTGCAAATTTATAATGTAATGCCTTATCATGAAATAAATTATAAAAATAAATAAATAAATAAATCAATGAACTTCATTCTGCAAATAGGCCGCAATGGTACTTTCACATGCCAAAAATCACTAGTTTCTCAAAATAACACTTGCCGAGAAGGAAAGCGACTCGTTAGTCGGTTATTTTCTCCCAAAATATACCTAAAGAAGCGTTATAGTTAAGAAAAGAAACGGTGATTAGTTGTGGAGGCACGGTACAGTAGAATTTTTAATTAGACCAAGTAAACTGAAAGATGTCAGAATAATATTTCGTAAACATTAGTTTATTTGTATTTTGCTAATCCAGGTATCGGACTTACTGGATGGGAACATAAGATTCGATTTTATAATAATCAGTTAAACTTACTTTAGTAATTTAAGTCAAAAAATATACTAAGGCCGGGTTTTATAAAGATCCGTTAGACCAAATGTCAGATCAAATTTCAGTAACTCAGTACATTTTTTGACATAACAAACCGACTTAAGGTCTAACGGATCTTTATAAAACCGAGCCTAAGAGCTCGGTTTTATACCGTTAGACTTTAGACCGTTAGACCTCAAGAAATGTACAGAGTTGCTGAAATTTGATCTGACATTCGCTCTAACGGATCTTTATAAAACCCGGCCTTAATTGTCAAGATTTGATCTAACAGATCTTTACAAAATCCAACCTAATTCGTATAAAAACAGAGTACCTAAAACACTAGAAAGGTTTTCGCGCCTGACGCCGCTATAGAGCGTGCACTCGTTCTTGTCATGTATCCGATGAGGCTTCACGACGACCGCTTTAGCCTAGTTGGCAGTGACCCTGCCTTCGAAGCTGGAGGTCCCGGGTTCCAATCCCGGTCAGGGCATTTATTTGTGTGATGAACACGAATATTTGTTACTGAGTCTTGAATGTTTTCTATGTATTTAAGTATATATTTATCTATATAAGTATGTATATCGTCGCCTAGTACCCATAGTACAAGCTTTGCTTAGTTTGGGACCAGGTTGATTTGTGTAAAATTGTCCACAAATATTTATTTATTTATATTCATCTTGTCTCTCTGTCCCCCACGGCCCCACTATCCCCACATCTACCCGCATTTATGGCTAGGGACACAGTATTTAAGTACATAGAAAGGTTATCTCACCTGATGCCGCTATTGAGCGTACACTCGCTCCTGTCATGTATCCGGTGCGGCTTCCTCTTGCCCCTCTGCCCCCCCACGGCCCCACTGTCCCCGGGCGCCACGTTGTCCCCGGACCCGCCACATCTAGCCGCATTCCTGGCTAGGAACACGGGCTTGTTGGGGACGGAGTGCAAGTCGGGGCGGGAGTAGCGCTCCGTGTATAGTGACCAGGCGGCTAGACGGGAGACTGGGTCGCCATTGGCCGTTTGAGGTCGAGACTGGAATACACCATTTACTTTAGGGTTTTTTAATTCTATAAGCATTTTACGGGTAGAATTAATTGGTGCGCGGCTTCGAATAATTAGCCATTACTAATGTCAATTTTCGAATTGGAAATTAGTAGTATACTTAATGCTAATAATCGAATGATAACTACTAATAGTAGTTACTAGTCGACTCAGGCGGGCGCCGAATAGTAGATCACCAATAATCGAATGATTTTCAAATTAGCCGACTTATTAGAATGATTATAATAATCGACTTAGGCTCGGTTTTATAATGATCCGTTAGACCTTATGTCGGTTTGTTATGTCAAAAAATGTACTGAGTTACTGAAATTTGATCTGACATTTGGTCTAACGGATCTTTATAAAACCCAGCCTTAGTATCACTCTTTGGGTAGATCAACTCAACTATTCTTTGTTGCTCGTTAATGATTAACGAGCAACAAAGAATAGTTGAGTTGAACTATGAGGTTACGTCTCCTGAATCACCCTGTAAAACTGTCATTTTATAGGGTTAAACTTTCCTTTATTGTTATTCTGACCTGTCAGCGAGGAGACGACAGTAACAGAGTTTCTTAGAAAAATGTTTATAATATGGACTTCAAGCGTGCTCAAGAGATGACCCACGTCTAAATGGATTTATACTTATCGCTGAAACTCATGTTTGGTAGATTTAAACCCTATTACAGATTATTATTTTTGACTGGTAGAAAATGCTTATGGCATTAAGTCTTCCTTTTGTACGATAAGTTTTTTATTTATTTTTTTGCAATAAAGGTTAAATAAATAAACATAACATCGTTTTAAATAGTGACTCGGGTGACGTAAGCGTAGTAACGAGCAACAAAGAACAGTTGATCCACCACCCACATGTGTTGTTGTGTGTGTACGTGTTTGTGTGCCTGTGTATGTGTGTGTGTGTGTGTGCGAGTATTACATTAAATATAAAAATACCTGGTTCGTAGGTGATAGCCGCGCAGAATCATGGTGCGGTGACGTGCGACCCTCGCCGCCACCTTCTAGTAGCTCGAACGACACGCGGCATTCGTCGCCACCGTACTAAACACAAACAAACATTTTGTAAGTTTACTGTTGATTTTAATATAAATTAAACAAAATTGGCAATACAGTAGAGTCCGCTTATAACGAATCCGCTTATAACATTTGACCCCTTTTAACGACTTCGAAATCACCACACATTAGATTTGATATCAAACATTTACAAAGTAAATCAGTCCGTTTTGTGCGACGTCCTGTTAGTGCGACGTAATATCACCGGTCCCTTGACTGTCGCTTTATCCGGATACCATTAGTAATTTGTTAATGAAATCGAAACTGCAGTTTGGCTCTGTCTAGCTGATAGATATATGATAGATACACAATCAGTAGTTTCGAATATCTATTACATTAATTATAACTAATCTATTATATTTTTCTTGCGGTAATGGTAGTTAGTTGTGAAAATTTGCACTGTGCGCACGGTTTTAATTTTGCCGCAATTTTCTTGTGCCACGACTCGTTAGTCAGACTCTAGGCATGATACAATAATATACTGCACCAGGTATGTTAATCCCGTGTCCTGGTGTCTAAAAGGGGACCAAATAAACCTCGCATGATTTCTGGACAAGCCCTATGTGGTGTCACGACCCGGATTTTCATACCTCTGTGTTCTTATACCATGGATGCCAGACAGAGAATGAATGACTTTGGCAATGGTTATCCTGAACCAAAGGAATTCAGAGTGCTCCCGCTGAACTCCATCATTCGGTTTGTGGGAATGCTGGAGAGCAGCTTGGAGTAGGCATAAAGGAGGGGGCAATTGCACAAAAGATCCCACTGGGTCGAAGTGCAAGGACCCTCATCTAAATAAGATAAGATAGACCATGGATTATTGTTGTGACGACCGGTTTAGCCTAGTGGGTAGTGCACCTGCCTGTGAAGCTGACGGTCCTGGCTTCGAATCCCGGTCAGGGCAAATATTTGTGTGATGAGCATGAATATTTGCCAATATCTTCGATGTTTTCTATGTATTTAAGTATTTATATTTATTAAATATATCGTCGTCTAGTACCCATAACACAAGTCTTCTTGAGCTTGCTGTGGGGCTAGTTCGATTTGTGTAAGATTGTCCTCTAATATTTATTTATTATTTATTTATTAATATATTGCGCCAGGTATGTTAATCCCGTATATCGGTTAGTAGTGTGGGTGACGCGACCTACGCCAACAGCCTTGCATCAGCCTCGGTCTCGGTCGGATCGATCGTCGGTATGCGAATGTGGTGTATGTGGTGTCACGATCCGGATTTTCAGACCTCGTGTTCTTAGACGCTTAGAGACCTTATACATCTCTAACAAATCTCGATTGTTATTAGTTTCTTAGTCTTATTTTTGACATGTAACACTACATTTAATTAATGATACTTTGATTATTGTATTATTTTTATTTGATGTACTTAGATAGATTTTGACTTGTAAAAGTGCCCTTTTGGCCTATTTGCAGAATAAATGTTTTGATTTTGATTTTAGATCATGGACTGTAGGATTATCGTTGTATGACGTACGTATGATATAGGGTAGACGTACCAACGCTCGACACCTATGCCCAATAGTTGACACATAGATACTGTTCGTTTTTTTACCTATAATGATTTCAGATCGGAGGTGACAAGTATTGGGTTGGTGCTGGGCACTGGGAAATTTACACTATGAGAAATCAATGGATAACTGTTGGTTGCGCCGATAATGTGGTCTGTCCTCTTGGGTGCATGGGATTGGCATACAGGAAGTCTATCATAGAGCATAAAAAGAAATTAAATCTGTCAAATGAAAAAAAAGTGACACACACGTCATAATTCAAGTGCAGAAGAAACTGAATCCCGAAAACCAAAGAAATTATAATAAATACACGACGAGTGATGACGAGGAACCACTACAAACAGAACCAGGTACACCATAATTATACCCCATAAAATTGGTCCTTCGAACCGGATTTAATATTTCAAAATTTACGCATTATACTACAATATTACCTTCCTCGTTGCTCACTGAATAACATAACTAATTATATTGTAATACTTAATTCTATAGCCGAATATAATATATCGGTGATTCATTAATACTTAGTAAAATATTGTATAATTGTCAAAATTTTCTATGAACAGTCACGTAAAATTTATTGCTTAGACTATGATATGCATATTGTTTTGTCTGCTAGCAGTGTGTGTAATATTCTCATAGCGTTACCTTAACTATCAATGCGTAACGATAAGATATTTCGTATTGCGATTTGATTAATGTCATGGTAATGTTATATCGGAACTTTTATTTTCCTTTCGTAAATTTAGCGTATTTTAAATTAGTAAATACACTGAATTTACACTGCTGAGAATTTCGCATAGGTAATTTATTCCTAGAAACCTCAGTTATTCTTAACCCTTCGAGTGGCAGTAACCGGGTACCGGACCCAATCTGTCATTGACATAATACGGTTTAATTTTCCTTCATTTTTATTAGATACGTATAGCTAGTGCGAAGCGTGCTTATTGTCAGTGAAATGTATTAAGTTATTATACAATTTCAACGCATATTAGTTGATATTTTCGTGCAGTTTAATTAAGCTGTTATAACGTTGTCATAGTTGCAAGAACCGTCAAACATGGCCAACGCAAGATCGGAATTGAGACTCAAACTTGCGGAAGCTAAACGTGCACAATGTTTTATACGTTTGCAAAGTATTTATGACATGATTCCAAAATTAAGTAGCGACATGAAGATTTTGACTCAATTTATTTCACAAGCGAGATTGGTCGATCAACTACGAGAAGAATTTAAAGAGTCGATGGATGACGTTAATCTTCTGAACTTGGAGCTAGACCCGGAATACAATGTCAGCTATAACGCAATGAACGCATTTGAGGATCTCTACTGCATAATCAAATGTCAAATAACAAAACTTGACGCTCCCGCTCCTAATGTTTCGACGGCCAGAGACTCGAGCCATATGTGTAAGGACGAGTCCATTAAAGTTCCGCGGATTGAACTGCCATCATTTGATGGGGAAATTCAAAATTTTCCCTTCTTTTATGAGACATTTAAACGTGTCATCCACGAGAATAATAAACTAACGGATTCTGAACGTGTTCATTATTTGTTTAGTCATCTGACGGGTAAGGCGAAGTCGATCTGTTCTGGCGTAATTCCTGCGGCAGAAAATTATAAGACAGTTTGGGATGCTTTGATCGCGAAATATGATGACAAACGCACATTAGCTACATCCTACTTGAATCAACTTCTGTCAATGAAACCTGTCAATGGTCCTTCGGCATCTAATTTAGAAAAAACAATTGATTCGTTTGCAGCAACGATTTCAGCAATAAAGCAACTTAAGATAGATAATTTAAGCGACTTCATATTTGTTCACCTGGGTCTTAAGTTATTAGACTCAGACACAACTAAGAGTTTTGAGATGTCTATTCGAAACTCTTCAACGATGCCCTCTTACGAAGAGTTTGTTAACTTTGTTAGAGAACAAGCAAAGATCTTGTATCGCACGTCACAGCGAACGTCAACTAAGGCCGACAACAGCTCTGCAGTCAGCAGTAACAACGCGCCGGCGCGCGCCCCTCTGCCTCGCACGCCTCATGCTTATGTCAGTACGCAGGCGCAAGAGAGCATTAATCCGTGTGCTATGTGCAAAGGAACTGAACATTCACAACTTTATAATTGCAATGCCTTCATGAAGCTGACTCCTAACGAAAAATTTAATTTCGTTAAGGACATTCATGCATGTACGAATTGTTTAAATACTCATCATACTGCATCGAAATGCTCTTCGAAGAAATCTTGTCGCAAGTGTAACGGTAAACATCATTCGACGTTACACTTTGATAACTCGAAACCTATACTAAATAGGAATGAGTCTAAACCAGCTTCTATGAATCATGATAAAGGCAAATTGCAACCTGCGGACGATGGAGCTAGCACGAGCGCTACTATGGCCGATAAAGACGCCTCTGTATGTACACTATCAGCGTCGGCACGTGCTAGATCACCTCTCACAGAGATTCTAGCTACTGCTAAGGTATTTGCGTGTGGACGTAACGGCAAGGATAAAATATTAAGATGTTTATTAGATCCAGGTTCTCAAAAACATTACGTAACTTTAAATTGTTGCAAGAATTTGGGTTTAACTATAAATAATAGCACGTTGACGTCTGTGAAGGGTATAGGCGGATCCATGCAACCTGTCCGTGGAAATGTCAACATTACGTTTAGGTCAAGATACGATCCTAAACGCCAATATACAATTGATGCACTAGTTCTAGATGAAATAACGTCTAATTTACCCACCTGTCATGTAGATATTTCTGCATCAGATTTGTTTGACAAGGTGGACCTGGCTGATGATACCTGGGCGATCCCAGGTGAAATAGATCTGCTTATTGGCGTAAAATTATTCGCTGAAATGTTAATGTCAGGTAAAATTGTAAACGACCCTGGTTTACCTAATGCCTTAGAGACGGTATTAGGGTATATAGTATTAGGTGATGCACCTGCAGTGAATATGTCCAACTCGAATGTTGGATACTTCTCCTCCGTTGATGTAGGTGATTTAATGCAGAGATTCTGGGAAATAGAAGATCTAGATGGGGGTGTGATCCTTAGTGCCGAAGAAGAAAACGCTGAAGACATTTTCAAAAGTACAGTCAAGCGTTTAGAAAACGGCCGTTATGAAGTTGCACTTCCATTTATGCTGAACCCTACCAATTTAGGAGACTCCTACAAAACAGCTGAACGTAGATATTTATCGTTAGAAAGAAAATTTCGTATGCAGCCTAAGTTAAAGCCGTTGTATGACGAAGTTATCCGTGAACATATAGATAAAAACTATTTATCTGAAGTTCCAAATGACAGATCAGAAAATGCCTACTATATTCCTCACAAAGCGATAGTGCGTGAAGATCGAGCATCTACTAAAGTGAGAATCGTGCTGGATGCCAGCGCATCCACTACCAGTGGTCTGTCATTGAATGATATACTTCATGCAGGTCCTAGCCTTCAAGCCGACTTATTCTGCATTTTGCTAAATCTACGGTTGTTCGCTGTTGCTATTACATCTGATGTACGTCAAATGTATTTGTGTATTGACGTACGGGGGGAGGATCGTCCTTATCAGCGAATTCTTTATAGGTTCAATCCTGATGAAACTATAAAGGTGTTTCAGTATAGCCGAGTTGCCTTCGGTCTCCGTAGCAGCCCTTTCTTAGCTCTGCGTACTGTCAAACAGTTAGTGCTTGACGAAGGAGATAAGTTTCCACTTGCCAAAGAGATTGCCTCTCGTGACATTTATATGGATGATGTAGCCAGTTCAGTCATCGATGAAGTTCAAGCTATTGAAGCAACTAAACAACTGCTGGATTTATTTTTGAGAGGAGGATTCCAACTGGCAAAATGGTCGTCAAATTCCACTGCTGTTTTGAAGGAAATACCGAAGGAATTACATTTATTACAAAGCGTTACTTTCGATGATGATACAACTTTGAAGATTTTAGGACTTCGTTGGTATCCTGGTGATGACGTGTTCCGGTTTCAGGTTAGCCTTGATGATCGTCGTTGCACCAAGCGAAATATTCTGTCAGCAATAGCTCGCTTGTTTGATGTTCTCGGACTTGTTGCTCCAGTAATTGTATTCGCCAAGCTTCTTATTAAAGAGTTATGGCTATTGAAAATCGATTGGGATGAAATGCCGCCTGATCATATCGTTAGGCAGTGGCAACAATTTCAATTTGAACTACCACTATTGTCTAATATTAGTATTCCTAGACATATAGGTGTTATCGAAAACTGTTCGCTAACCATCGTTGGCTTTTCGGATGCCAGTGAAAAGGCATATGGTGGGGTGGTGTACGCTTACGTAACCTTGCCTAATGATGACTGTGGGCTCACCCACTTGGTATGTGCTAAATCAAGGGTAGCGCCATTGAAGGTTGTATCTCTCGCAAGACTGGAATTATGTGCAGCATTATTGCTATCACAGTTGATTAAAAAGGTGATTGACACCTACTCAACTAGATATTCAATCAACTCTGTGTTAGCCTTTTCAGATTCCACAGTAGCGCTTTGTTGGATTCATTCATCACCTCATCAGTGGCAAACCTTTGTTGCCAACCGCGTAACGAAGATTCAGAAGAACTTACCAAGCAATCATTTCTACCATGTCAAGGGAACAGAAAACCCAAGTGATTGCTTGTCCAGGGGTTTGACTCCAGCCCAGTTGGTTAATCATCCTCTTTGGCTATCAGGCTCCCCTTGGATGAAACTTCCCAAGGATGAGTGGCCAATTAAACCGTTCATACCTGACCAGACTGACGTACCTGAAGAAAAGGTCATCTCATTAGTGACCACTAACGATCCCAACGGCAACATAATTTATGAGTTGTCTAAACGGTTTTCGTCATGGAACAAATATGTACACACAGTTGTGTATGTGTTAAAATTTTTGAAAAGGTTACCTAAGGGCCCCATTAATGCTGATGACTTAACAATGGCGGAACTCGAAATCGTGCGAGCCCTGCAAGGGGTTTATTTTAAACAAACCATTAAGGATATGTCATCAAAAAAGGGTTTGACAGGAACCTTTGCAAAACTGAAGCCATTTATAAAAGATGGGATTCTACGTGTTGGAGGACGTCTTAGCAACTCCAATGAAGACTATGATTATAAATATCCATTATTAATGCCACGTCGTGATCATATAATTAATTTATTAGTCGATCATTATCATAGACGCAATTTACATGCTGGACCTGAAACTCTAATCTCTATTCTGAGACATCGATATTGGATAGTAGCAGCCAGATGCATTATTCGCCATCGGATTCATTTATGCAATTATTGCTTCCGAGTCAAGCCAAAAGCTAACTATCCTTTAATGGGAGATTTACCAGCATATAGGGTTAACCAAGTTGAAAAGGCGTTCTTACATACTGGTTGCGATTATGCTGGCCCTTTGTACTGCACTCCTGTTCGCAGAAGAG
Organism: Epiblema foenella; assembly: GCA_963556455.1. Classification (NCBI taxonomy): domain Eukaryota; kingdom Metazoa; phylum Arthropoda; class Insecta; order Lepidoptera; family Tortricidae; genus Epiblema; species Epiblema foenella. Next base: position 7,857,255 of record OY747120.1, on the reverse strand, counting down.
GCGTTAGGAGCCAGAAGGTTTATCTGTGTTTATTTACGTGTCTAACAACTCGTGCCATTCATTTGGAATTAGCTACGGACTTAAGTACAGCAAGCTTTATGTCAGCGTTTAAGCGATTTCTGTCAAGACGAGGTCCAGTCAAATACATATACACTGATAATGGCACCAACTTCGTGGGAGCTAATACGTATTTACGAGAACTTCACACTTTCCTTGCAGCCGAGTTTCGTGATGTATGGGAGCATGAATTATCAGATAATCTAATTATTTGGCGATTTATACCCCCCAATGCACCCCATTTTGGAGGCTGTTGGGAAAGTAACGTCAAATGTGTTAAATCGCACCTATTTCGCACAATAGGTAAACAAATATTGTCATTCGAAGAGTTGATGACAGTTCTAAGTCAAATCGAGGCTTTGCTAAATTCACGGCCTTTGTCAGTTCTAAGTTCAGATCCATCTGAACCTTCCGCATTAACGCCAGCTCATTTTCTTAATGTTGCACCATTAGTATATCTTCCAGCCACGTCTGTTGCGGAAGCAACTTCTGATCATCTTTTACAACGATATCAATTATTAGATCGGTTAATACAATCGTTTTGGAAAAGATGGCGCGATGAGTATTTACACACGCTGCAAACTAGGCAGAAATGGACTACATCCTCTGCCTCTGTAGTGGTAGGAACAATCGTGCTTATTCTCCAAGAGAATGTATTGCCACTTCATTGGCCTTTAGGAATTATAACTAAGCTCATTACAGGCAAAGACGGGATCGCCAGAGTAGCTTTAGTAAAAACGAAATCTGGTGTATTTAAACGACCTTTAGTTAAACTATGCCCTTTGCCTTCTCAATAATTTATTTATTTTATCTACTAAAGACTATAATTATGCTTCGAATCTGTTATATTATCGAGCAATAGTCTTGCTATGTTAGAAGTAATGTTTTGTTTTCCTTGAGCAATAAGGTTGCTTCTGTAATATTGTTTTAATCATTTCCTTTTGAAAGCTATTCTTTCAAGGCCGGGGGAAATGGTTGCGCCGATAATGTGGTCTGTCCTCTTGGGTGCATGGGATTGGCATACAGGAAGTCTATCATAGAGCATAAAAAGAAATTAAATCTGTCAAATGAAAAAAAAGTGACACACACGTCATAATTCAAGTGCAGAAGAAACTGAATCCCGAAAACCAAAGAAATTATAATAAATACACGACGAGTGATGACGAGGAACCACTACAAACAGAACCAGGTACACCATAATTATACCCCAACTGTTATTGACCTTCTTTTATGCAATTATCAATACGTCATGGTTATATCTACGGCTGTAGTTGTCCTGCATACCAATAAATAAATATTTCACACCTGCTATTCAAAAAAGAGTTATTGCTGCCTTCGAATGAGGGATCAAAGTTGTACTTTTCTTCCCTCATTTGAGGGCAACAATGACTCTTTTCCTCATAAAAGGTGTGAAAAGCAGTATGTGACACGGTAGTCAAATCATTTGTAAGATATTTCATGTTTTTAGCAGAGGGCCTCATAGACGGTGTGAAAAGCAGTATGTGTCACACGGTAGCAAAATTATTTCCATCTTGGGCGTAAACACTTGAATCCCTCGCTACGCTCAAGATTCTACAATAGAATCCCTCGCTACGCTCAGGATTCTATTGTAGAATCTTTCGCTTCACTCAGAATTCAATATACCGCCCTCGCCGTAAATATATCATTTTGCTCCCTTGAGACACAATCTACTAAATAAATGACTGGCCGTGGCAGCAGGCTCGAAGCAGCCTGTGACCGACTATAGTCGCGGTAGTAACCACCAGCCTGTCGCCGGCGGCGCTCACTCACCAGCTTGATGAGGAAGGCGGTGTGCTCCTTGTGCAGGTAGCGCTGCGCGCGGCGCACGTACGACAGCGCGCCGCGCATGCCCCCGCGCGCCGCCAGCTCCGCCGCGCGCAGCGACCACGGCTCCGACACGCAGCGTTGCAGCTGTGCAATACCAACACATCTTACTGTTGTTCATTATCTATACATTAGCCTCCTAAGACCCCGCGTCCTATATAAAGGACAAAATATGGTCAACGGAAAATAAGTTAAATTTTGAAGTGATAGAGTTGCATTTGTTATGGTTTGATTGATTTGACATAAAATAAAATTCAAATTTGTAATCGGAACTGTTAGGTTCAAATTCGATTGTATTTTTATTTGTATGGTGGGTCTCAGGAGGTTAGGGATATCAATAGAATAGAATATTATAATGCATTATTAAATAATGCATGAAATGTAGGATTATTTTATTGTGTTGTGTTGGTTTATTTATTGTGTTATACTTCTTTTTGTTGTAGTATCTAGTCTGACTTGACGAATGAAATTTGATAACTTAATTATAAGAAATAATAAATAACACTAATATAGTAATAATTAGGCAGGCACGTAAAGAGATGAAATCTCGTGATATAAAATTTGTACGCCGTTTAATCGGCAAAAATTGGAGATCTTTTAAATTGTGACATAACACCTGTTGTATAACATTACCTACTTTTTGGACAAATAAACTATTGAATTGAATTGAATAGAAAAAGCTTTATTTCGCATTTTACACATAATACATAGTACATTTACACTTATATTAAAATTAAGACTCTATGCGAAAAAGGAGTCCACTCAGCACGATGTCTATGCACATTATAATAATAATAATAGCCATTTATTCCCACAAAACATTACAGAACTAGTGTTAAATACATGTAAACAAAAACTTATTAATAATTTAAAAACATTTCAACAATAGTCAAGTTATCAAATTATATCTTATGCAAGTTATTTCATACAAAATATTAAAAAATTAGGTAATGTCCACAGTATATTTCAAAATGTCAGTATTTTATGATAATTTTATACAGCTAGTAATTAAGGTGCTCCACGCGCTATTCATCGATTTTTGTCGAGTTTTGAGTTGATACTGCTCCGTCAAAACTATAGATATATTTATGGCACAAACGGTTATCGTTTCTTCAATCTTTTATATACATTTGCAAGAGCAGATTTTGAAGAAACGGACAATATTTTTTTATGATTTATCAAAACATAGTCCAGTCATTACAACTTTGAACCTTATTATCTAGAACGGAAGGTAGCTATTTGTGCGAATTATCTTTTTTCATACTTCTTTTCGTTTTGAACTGCTAACGATAAGCGTTTTGTATGTATCTATGTATGTAAGCACTTTATTGTACACAATAACAGGTTACAACAATATACAAGTCACATAAGATTAGAGCGTTTTATGGCTTTTCGGGCATATTCGAAATATACAACTATGCCTCCTGTGTGTGTTTGTGTCTTGTGTGTGTTGTTATTTATGTTCAAAAATCATGTCACAAAGTGGCTATTACAAAATTGTTTTTATAATATTAATGAATATTTTAATTATAAGGTTGACTTGTATTGATCACTAGCTATGTTTAATTAATGTTAATTCTATTTTTATTCTTACCTTGACTTTTTATCTAATTCTATTTTTATTTTTTTTATTTTGACCCTGTTGACATTCTCATTAGTTAATTTAATTGTTTATGTATTTAATTTTGACGACTTATAATATATACAAAATGTAAATTCTTGCATGCTTAGTAAGGCAGAATGTATTGGACATTTAATATCTGTAACACCTTGTTTTGTAAACTACATTCTTGCAATGAAATAAATGAAATGAAATTAGTCACCTGCGGCTAATAGTGTTTATTTTATTAAGTGATAAATTATTAACATAATTATCACGTACTTTATTTAAGTTGTTTATATAATCTAGGCCTTAACATCGATCTTTGGTGGCTGTGCGGGGGTTAAAAGTCTAAATCTAGATTTTTTTTATTATTTTTCCTGTAATCTACAGAATACACAGCAACTTTTGAGCCCTATTACATTACGATACTCCACAATTCGTGAATTTCGACCCACCCTAACCACTATGCCTCCTGTGTGTTTGTGTCTTGTCTGTGTTGTTGTGTTGTTGTTGTGTGTGTCGTGTTGTTCAGTCACCTGCCGGACCGCGTTCCACACGAGCTTGTCGAGCGTGTAGGCGGGGTAGGCGTTGATGCCGAACATCTCCCGCGCGGCGTCCTCGTAGGCGGCCGCCTCCGTGTTGCCGTCCAGCACGCCGCGCACCAGCTCCAGCAGCGCCGGGTAGTACTCCGCGGGCGACGACGCGTCCAGCGGCAGGTCTGAAACGTGATCACGTATTTATTTATTTATTTTAAATGGGTGGATCAACTATTCTTTGTTGCTCGTTATAATGGTTACGTCTCCTGAGTCGCTCTTTAAAACTGTGATTTTATAGGGTTTAGATCTACCAAACATGAGTTTTAGCGATTATCATAAATCCATATGGGCATAGGTCACCTCTTGAGCATGCTTGAAGTTCATGATATAAACATCTTTCTAAGAAACTCGGTTACTGTTTTCTCCTCGCTGACGGGACACAATAACAACAAGAAAAAGTTGATTGGCCCAAATACATGAAAAACCAACAGCGTAACACATTTATAAGAAAACTACAATAGAATTACATAGCCAATTAAAGGTTCTCACTTATAGAACTTCACTATCTCACAAGAACAGCTTAGCCCAATTAATTTACACGCACAAGTGAGCCTGCAGCATAAGAGCAGTGGCTACATTTAACCTACACAATACAATTAAATGCCCACAAAGAAATTATAACTGGTGATTTGCACAGAAGAAATACTAATGCTGACGCGGTTTTGATGTGCTATTTGTATTTTAGCTGTGCAAATCGGTAATTAACTGATGCGCCGTCATTAGCCCCGCCGGCGCGGGGAGGGTGTGTACTCACTGCTGGGCTTGAGGCGCAGCGCGGCGGCCACGCTGGGGCGGCGCGCGGCGCGCTCCCGCGCCTCGCGCTCGGCCAGCAGCGCGGCGCCGCGCCGCAGCGCGCCGAGCCGCTGGCGCGGGGAGGGTGTGTACTCACTGCTGGGCTTGAGGCGGAGCGCGGCGGCCACGCTGGGGCGGCGCGCGGCGCGCTCCCGCGCCTCGCGCTCGGCCAGCAGCGCGGCGCCGCGCCGCAGCGCGCCGAGCCGCTGGCGCGGGGAGGGTGTGTACTCACTGCTGGGCTTGAGGCGCAGCGCGGCGGCCACGCTGGGGCGGCGCGCGGCGCGCTCCCGCGCCTCGCGCTCGGCCAGCAGCGCGGCGCCGCGCCGCAGCGCGCCGAGCCGCTGGCGCGGGGAGGGTGTGTACTCACTGCTGGGCTTGAGGCGCAGCGCGGCGGCCACGCTGGGGCGGCGCGCGGCGCGCTCCCGCGCCTCGCGCTCGGCCAGCAGCGCGGCGCCGCGCCGCAGCGCGCCGAGCCGCTGGCGCGGGGAGGGTGTGTACTCACTGCTGGGCTTGAGGCGCAGCGCGGCGGCCACGCTGGGGCGGCGCGCGGCGCGCTCCCGCGCCTCGCGCTCGGCCAGCAGCGCGGCGCCGCGCCGCAGCGCGCCGAGCCGCTGGCGCGGGGAGGGTGTGTACTCACTGCTGGGCTTGAGGCGCAGCGCGGCGGCCACGCTGGGGCGGCGCGCGGCGCGCTCCCGCGCCTCGCGCTCGGCCAGCAGCGCGGCGCCGCGCCGCAGCGCGCCGAGCCGCTGGCGCGGGGAGGGTGTGTACTCACTGCTGGGCTTGAGGCGCAGCGCGGCGGCCACGCTGGGGCGGCGCGCGGCGCGCTCCCGCGCCTCGCGCTCGGCCAGCAGCGCGGCGCCGCGCCGCAGCGCGCCGAGCCGCTGGCGCGGGGAGGGTGTGTACTCACTGCTGGGCTTGAGGCGCAGCGCGGCGGCCACGCTGGGGCGGCGCGCGGCGCGCTCCCGCGCCTCGCGCTCGGCCAGCAGCGCGGCGCCGCGCCGCAGCGCGCCGAGCCGCTGGCGCGGGGAGGGTGTGTACTCACTGCTGGGCTTGAGGCGCAGCGCGGCGGCCACGCTGGGGCGGCGCGCGGCGCGCTCCCGCGCCTCGCGCTCGGCCAGCAGCGCGGCGCCGCGCCGCAGCGCGCCGAGCCGCTGGCGCGGGGAGGGTGTGTACTCACTGCTGGGCTTGAGGCGCAGCGCGGCGGCCACGCTGGGGCGGCGCGCGGCGCGCTCCCGCGCCTCGCGCTCGGCCAGCAGCGCGGCGCCGCGCCGCAGCGCGCCGAGCCGCTGGCGCGGGGAGGGTGTGTACTCACTGCTGGGCTTGAGGCGCAGCGCGGCGGCCACGCTGGGGCGGCGCGCGGCGCGCTCCCGCGCCTCGCGCTCGGCCAGCAGCGCGGCGCCGCGCCGCAGCGCGCCGAGCCGCTGGCGCGGGGAGGGTGTGTACTCACTGCTGGGCTTGAGGCGCAGCGCGGCGGCCACGCTGGGGCGGCGCGCGGCGCGCTCCCGCGCCTCGCGCTCGGCCAGCAGCGCGGCGCCGCGCCGCAGCGCGCCGAGCCGCTGGCGCGGGGAGGGTGTGTACTCACTGCTGGGCTTGAGGCGCAGCGCGGCGGCCACGCTGGGGCGGCGCGCGGCGCGCTCCCGCGCCTCGCGCTCGGCCAGCAGCGCGGCGCCGCGCCGCAGCGCGCCGAGCCGCTGGCGCGGGGAGGGTGTGTACTCACTGCTGGGCTTGAGGCGCAGCGCGGCGGCCACGCTGGGGCGGCGCGCGGCGCGCTCCCGCGCCTCGCGCTCGGCCAGCAGCGCGGCGCCGCGCCGCAGCGCGCCGAGCCGCTGGCGCGGGGAGGGTGTGTACTCACTGCTGGGCTTGAGGCGCAGCGCGGCGGCCACGCTGGGGCGGCGCGCGGCGCGCTCCCGCGCCTCGCGCTCGGCCAGCAGCGCGGCGCCGCGCCGCAGCGCGCCGAGCCGCTGGCGCGGGGAGGGTGTGTACTCACTGCTGGGCTTGAGGCGCAGCGCGGCGGCCACGCTGGGGCGGCGCGCGGCGCGCTCCCGCGCCTCGCGCTCGGCCAGCAGCGCGGCGCCGCGCCGCAGCGCGCCGAGCCGCTGGCGCGGGGAGGGTGTGTACTCACTGCTGGGCTTGAGGCGCAGCGCGGCGGCCACGCTGGGGCGGCGCGCGGCGCGCTCCCGCGCCTCGCGCTCGGCCAGCAGCGCGGCGCCGCGCCGCAGCGCGCCGAGCCGCTGGCGCGGGGAGGGTGTGTACTCACTGCTGGGCTTGAGGCGCAGCGCGGCGGCCACGCTGGGGCGGCGCGCGGCGCGCTCCCGCGCCTCGCGCTCGGCCAGCAGCGCGGCGCCGCGCCGCAGCGCGCCGAGCCGCTGGCGCGGGGAGGGTGTGTACTCACTGCTGGGCTTGAGGCGCAGCGCGGCGGCCACGCTGGGGCGGCGCGCGGCGCGCTCCCGCGCCTCGCGCTCGGCCAGCAGCGCGGCGCCGCGCCGCAGCGCGCCGAGCCGCTGGCGCGGGGAGGGTGTGTACTCACTGCTGGGCTTGAGGCGCAGCGCGGCGGCCACGCTGGGGCGGCGCGCGGCGCGCTCCCGCGCCTCGCGCTCGGCCAGCAGCGCGGCGCCGCGCCGCAGCGCGCCGAGCCGCTGGCGCGGGGAGGGTGTGTACTCACTGCTGGGCTTGAGGCGCAGCGCGGCGGCCACGCTGGGGCGGCGCGCGGCGCGCTCCCGCGCCTCGCGCTCGGCCAGCAGCGCGGCGCCGCGCCGCAGCGCGCCGAGCCGCTGGCGCGGGGAGGGTGTGTACTCACTGCTGGGCTTGAGGCGCAGCGCGGCGGCCACGCTGGGGCGGCGCGCGGCGCGCTCCCGCGCCTCGCGCTCGGCCAGCAGCGCGGCGCCGCGCCGCAGCGCGCCGAGCCGCTGGCGCGGGGAGGGTGTGTACTCACTGCTGGGCTTGAGGCGCAGCGCGGCGGCCACGCTGGGGCGGCGCGCGGCGCGCTCCCGCGCCTCGCGCTCGGCCAGCAGCGCGGCGCCGCGCCGCAGCGCGCCGAGCCGCTGGCGCGGGGAGGGTGTGTACTCACTGCTGGGCTTGAGGCGCAGCGCGGCGGCCACGCTGGGGCGGCGCGCGGCGCGCTCCCGCGCCTCGCGCTCGGCCAGCAGCGCGGCGCCGCGCCGCAGCGCGCCGAGCCGCTGGCGCGGGGAGGGTGTGTACTCACTGCTGGGCTTGAGGCGCAGCGCGGCGGCCACGCTGGGGCGGCGCGCGGCGCGCTCCCGCGCCTCGCGCTCGGCCAGCAGCGCGGCGCCGCGCCGCAGCGCGCCGAGCCGCTGGCGCGGGGAGGGTGTGTACTCACTGCTGGGCTTGAGGCGCAGCGCGGCGGCCACGCTGGGGCGGCGCGCGGCGCGCTCCCGCGCCTCGCGCTCGGCCAGCAGCGCGGCGCCGCGCCGCAGCGCGCCGAGCCGCTGGCGCGGGGAGGGTGTGTACTCACTGCTGGGCTTGAGGCGCAGCGCGGCGGCCACGCTGGGGCGGCGCGCGGCGCGCTCCCGCGCCTCGCGCTCGGCCAGCAGCGCGGCGCCGCGCCGCAGCGCGCCGAGCCGCTGGCGCGGGGAGGGTGTGTACTCACTGCTGGGCTTGAGGCGCAGCGCGGCGGCCACGCTGGGGCGGCGCGCGGCGCGCTCCCGCGCCTCGCGCTCGGCCAGCAGCGCGGCGCCGCGCCGCAGCGCGCCGAGCCGCTGGCGCGGGGAGGGTGTGTACTCACTGCTGGGCTTGAGGCGCAGCGCGGCGGCCACGCTGGGGCGGCGCGCGGCGCGCTCCCGCGCCTCGCGCTCGGCCAGCAGCGCGGCGCCGCGCCGCAGCGCGCCGAGCCGCTGGCGCGGGGAGGGTGTGTACTCACTGCTGGGCTTGAGGCGCAGCGCGGCGGCCACGCTGGGGCGGCGCGCGGCGCGCTCCCGCGCCTCGCGCTCGGCCAGCAGCGCGGCGCCGCGCCGCAGCGCGCCGAGCCGCTGGCGCGGGGAGGGTGTGTACTCACTGCTGGGCTTGAGGCGCAGCGCGGCGGCCACGCTGGGGCGGCGCGCGGCGCGCTCCCGCGCCTCGCGCTCGGCCAGCAGCGCGGCGCCGCGCCGCAGCGCGCCGAGCCGCTGGCGCGGGGAGGGTGTGTACTCACTGCTGGGCTTGAGGCGCAGCGCGGCGGCCACGCTGGGGCGGCGCGCGGCGCGCTCCCGCGCCTCGCGCTCGGCCAGCAGCGCGGCGCCGCGCCGCAGCGCGCCGAGCCGCTGGCGCGGGGAGGGTGTGTACTCACTGCTGGGCTTGAGGCGCAGCGCGGCGGCCACGCTGGGGCGGCGCGCGGCGCGCTCCCGCGCCTCGCGCTCGGCCAGCAGCGCGGCGCCGCGCCGCAGCGCGCCGAGCCGCTGGCGCGGGGAGGGTGTGTACTCACTGCTGGGCTTGAGGCGCAGCGCGGCGGCCACGCTGGGGCGGCGCGCGGCGCGCTCCCGCGCCTCGCGCTCGGCCAGCAGCGCGGCGCCGCGCCGCAGCGCGCCGAGCCGCTGGCGCGGGGAGGGTGTGTACTCACTGCTGGGCTTGAGGCGCAGCGCGGCGGCCACGCTGGGGCGGCGCGCGGCGCGCTCCCGCGCCTCGCGCTCGGCCAGCAGCGCGGCGCCGCGCCGCAGCGCGCCGAGCCGCTGGCGCGGGGAGGGTGTGTACTCACTGCTGGGCTTGAGGCGCAGCGCGGCGGCCACGCTGGGGCGGCGCGCGGCGCGCTCCCGCGCCTCGCGCTCGGCCAGCAGCGCGGCGCCGCGCCGCAGCGCGCCGAGCCGCTGGCGCGGGGAGGGTGTGTACTCACTGCTGGGCTTGAGGCGCAGCGCGGCGGCCACGCTGGGGCGGCGCGCGGCGCGCTCCCGCGCCTCGCGCTCGGCCAGCAGCGCGGCGCCGCGCCGCAGCGCGCCGAGCCGCTGGCGCGGGGAGGGTGTGTACTCACTGCTGGGCTTGAGGCGCAGCGCGGCGGCCACGCTGGGGCGGCGCGCGGCGCGCTCCCGCGCCTCGCGCTCGGCCAGCAGCGCGGCGCCGCGCCGCAGCGCGCCGAGCCGCTGGCGCGGGGAGGGTGTGTACTCACTGCTGGGCTTGAGGCGCAGCGCGGCGGCCACGCTGGGGCGGCGCGCGGCGCGCTCCCGCGCCTCGCGCTCGGCCAGCAGCGCGGCGCCGCGCCGCAGCGCGCCGAGCCGCTGGCGCGGGGAGGGTGTGTACTCACTGCTGGGCTTGAGGCGCAGCGCGGCGGCCACGCTGGGGCGGCGCGCGGCGCGCTCCCGCGCCTCGCGCTCGGCCAGCAGCGCGGCGCCGCGCCGCAGCGCGCCGAGCCGCTGGCGCGGGGAGGGTGTGTACTCACTGCTGGGCTTGAGGCGCAGCGCGGCGGCCACGCTGGGGCGGCGCGCGGCGCGCTCCCGCGCCTCGCGCTCGGCCAGCAGCGCGGCGCCGCGCCGCAGCGCGCCGAGCCGCTGGCGCGGGGAGGGTGTGTACTCACTGCTGGGCTTGAGGCGCAGCGCGGCGGCCACGCTGGGGCGGCGCGCGGCGCGCTCCCGCGCCTCGCGCTCGGCCAGCAGCGCGGCGCCGCGCCGCAGCGCGCCGAGCCGCTGGCGCGGGGAGGGTGTGTACTCACTGCTGGGCTTGAGGCGCAGCGCGGCGGCCACGCTGGGGCGGCGCGCGGCGCGCTCCCGCGCCTCGCGCTCGGCCAGCAGCGCGGCGCCGCGCCGCAGCGCGCCGAGCCGCTGGCACAGCACGCCGTGCAGCCGCAGGAAGATGTACCACGACGACGTGCACACGAAGCGCGCCTCCTGTGTATCGAACACACCACATGTAGTCCCCGCTTACAGCGGCATTTCCACCGTAGCCAATAGGCCTCATTCATAAATATCTCTAATCTCTTAGTACAATGGTTTATATTCTTGATTTCAGTGCTCGCAAAGATGTTGTTATAGATATCTGAGGGTTGGAGACCTGGTGACCTGACGTACAGGTTCCCCCTAGTTCCGGCACCAGTCTCCACCGCACAAGCTATGTACCTACTTACATATCATTTGCCAAGTTTATTAGTTACTGTATGAACTATGTACTTTGTGGTGGAGTGAATAAATATATTATTATTATTATAAACATTCATCTAACCTATTTTAGCTAAAATTCCATTAACATTCGTTTGACTTTATCCGTCGCTTTGACATTTCTGTTAGTGGAAAAGGGACGAAACACATTTTACTAAGCAGACGTTTGTTAAGTTTTATGAACAGGGGGGAATACGTTTATCTTTTTAAGTTAAAATCCTGAAATTTTTTAAATAAACTTAATCGTTGCAAACATTGCATTGCGGACTTCCTAGACTACATTTCTTAACACAGCATTCAACTATAATTGAATGGCTAAACAATGGTTATGTTTACATTGTATTTTTGGAGACATCAGTAGGAAGGCAGCATGCGTGTATCACCACAGGGAATCTGTTGTTGCACATCGCATGTGTTTCATCATCGTCTCATAATGAATTACAAACGTTATTACTAAATTAATTTTGTATTAAGCAGCACCGCTACACTACAAATTTAAAAATAAAGGAAAAATTGAAAAATTTTAGCAACAAAGCAGGATTTGAACCTGCGACCTTCCCGCACTCGCGGTCAGTCGCTCTAGCCAACTGAGCTATAGGCGCAACTACCAGCCAGCCTCAAATTCTTCAACCGTTCCTTCATTTATACAATTTATTACGGTTCATGAGATACAGCCTGGTTACAGACTGACAACGGAGTATACTAATAGGGTCCCGTTTGACCCTTTGGATACGAAAACCTAAAAAGTACTGTCGGCAATGAAGAAATGTACCAAAAATGATTTTGTTGTCAGAAATTTTATGGTACAGTAGATCCGCTTATAACGACTTCGCTTATAACGTTTGACCGCTTATAACGACTTCGAAATCACCATTCATTAGATTTCATACCAAACATTTTCAAAGTGAATCAGTCCGTTTTGTGCGACGTTCTGTTAGTGCGACGTAATATCACCGGTCCCTTGAATGTCGCTTTATCCGGATTCCACTGTATATTATAATTACGATTTGAAACGGGATATTTACCATGTATATTTGTATTTTTGAGTTGCCCGATATTTCGGCACTGTTGCAAGCGCCATTATCAAGGATTAACTGACGTGCTGCGAGTTTCAGTTGTGATCTACCCACACACCATAGCGATCTACCCTCTTCCTGGTTCGCTTTTCTCGCGCAGTGTCACCGTCACTACCACCGTCCGCCTTGTCACTTGAAACTCGATTACGGTCCCGTTTCAAATCGTAATTCTAATCCCATCAAAAACAATACTTGTCAAAAAAACCAAGTCTCGCAACTCAGTTGTTCTACTTGGCCATCGCACTAAATAATTTAATTTACACGTGTTTTCATGCGATGGCCGAGTCTCAATATATTTATATAAAACAATAAAGATTTTTAATATTGATATGCGTCACTATAAGATGCTGTTAATTATTACGTAACAACTTAATGCTTCGAGTACGGAGATTCCAGACACAATTGATTTTCAATTGTTATGGACCACGATCGTGGTCTTAGGGACTGGACGTATTAGGACAGAAAGTCGCTTAAGTAGGGACTGAATAAATTAATAACCGACTTGGTATTACATGGATCTCACAACTTTTTACCGTAGAACAACTGAGTTGCGAGACTTGATTTTTTTGACAAGTATTGTTTTTGATGGGATCTCATTCCTTTTTGTATTTTGTAGACAGTCTACTTTTTTCCTTTTCGGTACCTTCTACTTATTGTATATATGTATGTATATCTACCAGCAACGAATTCGTCAAACTAATATAGCAAGAATACTCACGTTGGGCGGATGGTCTCTAAAGTCGTCTTCGTCCTTGACCTCCGTCTTGTCGAGCCGCGGCTCGTGGTTGTTGTTCTTCGGCTTGTTCTCCTTGTCGTTCTTGTGGTGGCGCGACGACTTGTCAGACGCGTTGTCGGATTCTGACGACTGTGAATGACGAGTATTTTTTTTTTAATGAAAGGCTGAACAGCGATTGGGTTTAGTCTCGCCTGATGGAAAGCGATGACAAGGCCCGATGGAGCTCGCTAGTTCAGCAATAGGCTCTTACGATACCCACGGGAAGAAATGGGGGAAGTGCTATTCTCACCCGGCACCACACGGGGGGAGATAATAACCTATTTATTTAGTAAATCGTGCTTAGTGCCAAAGTAACGTTTTGGGTAACTACATAAGATTCAGATTGTAAATTATTATAAATATATGTATTTTGTATATGTATATGATATGATATTGTTATATATGTATTATTGTGTATAAATGTTTATATAATGTACAAAGATGTACATTATTTTCTGCAACGCTGCATGTGTACTTTGCATTAGCCCCAAATAAAGTTATTAAGCTCGCACATGTACCGATGTAGCTAAAGTGCATTATTAACTATAAGTTGTACAAACAATCAGTGTACGATCGACCGGCAGTAGTAAATCACCTTTCAAATATTGCGGTCTTTTTATTCCTCGGCACTCGTCCTCCAATTGACTTATAGCATCCTTATACATATAATATACATGTAACAACAAGCTTGTATATTTTATAAATCTGTTTCATAATAATTTCTGCACTACCCACTGCTTAATTTATGTTATTTTTTTCGCTACCCAAAGGTTGTATGGAAGAGATCGCGCTTTAGCGATAAGAACGCCTGTTGTCTACCTCTACCTGTATACTGTTTGTACTGTAGAGTGATTTGTATGTTATACCATTCTGAGAATGATAGCGGACAAGCCTGACTGTGCTATCATGTTACACTGTGCGGGGCTGCATTCTTCCGCCATCCAGTGTAATCAATTGGTAGCACTGTGTGCACTTAATATAGCTGCATTATGTATATAATTTCTATGTGTCAATGTTACACGAAATAAATGATTTCAATTCAATTGTATTACATACCTCTTGTTTCTCTTGTTTGACAGTTTTGTCTTCAACCGCAGTTTCGGTCTTAGGGCTCCCACCGGGGCTGGAGGGTTCCTCCTTCTCTTCTGTAAACAAACAACATGTCAACATCCTGTGTACAGTCGGAGCGAGACGGTGGAACAGCGGCGGCGTCAGTAGGAAGGCAGCATGCGTTGGTTCAACAGCGGGAGTCTGATTAAGCACATCGCATGATTTTCATCACGGTAACAAGTTTTTAAGTGTTGCTTCTCAAGTGGCGGGTATTGCCGAAAATAAGGACTCAACTAGGAAAAAAAATGTTTACATATCAAGGTGCACAATTATATAACAAATTACCGCCTGTTTTAAAAGCTGTAGGCTCACTTAAGGTTTTCAAATGTAAATTAGCGGTTCATATTTCTCTTTCCCTCTTTAAGAATACCTTAAGTGAGAACACACAAAACAATTAACAAATGTCTACTTTTCTTGAAATGTTCCTAAATCCATGTTCTCATATAAGTGACTTCAATTGTCTTTTTTGAGAATAAATATCTTTAAACTGAAGTGGCGGTTTCGTTTGCCGGGTTGTTCATGCTTGCAAGGGCACAACCCGTCCAAGACCGATGAAAAAAATACACAATAGCATTCTTTTGTTTAAGTAGACAATGGCTTAAGTACCTAAATAATTAGTGTTATTTTGTTGGGGATTGACGATTTGTACCATCCTGTTCTGAACAAAGTCGTATACGTATTGCTATGTCCCTATATCCCTATGTATGCTTAAATCTTTAAAACTACGCAACGGATTTTGATGCGTTTTTTTTAATAGATAAAGTGACTCAAGGGGAAGGTTTATATGTATAATACATGCATCAGCATTGTACCCGTGCGAAGCCGGGGCGGGTCGCTATTATTTATATTATTATTGACGCTTAGAGACCTTATACATCTCTAACTCCCCGGAGTGTCATACCTGGCGCAGTTTATAATTGTATCACATACCATTTTATTTTGAACCTGACCGTTGCTTTACAGGCCGGGTCCAATAAACCTCCGATACGACCACGCGTGTGGTTTAGAACAGTGGAATACTGTAAGAGTTTGCGCTCCAGTGAAATTGGTTGAGCGGTTTCAACCGAATCTGAGATCGTAGTTTTGTTGCTGGTTCACTACAGTAACCTGAATCGGAGTGACTGTACTCGGTACGCGGCGATGCCGTGTAGTGATAGACCACCCAAAGCGCCAGCTGATCAGCTGAGCTAAAATAATAAATGATTTTCTATTTTATAACTTCCGAGAACAGCGCCATTAACGTTGACATTCCGATACTGGATGGAAAATAATAACATTTTCCTTTGTTCACTATTGCGCAATACGCATTCCAATTTTTCCTATAAAAGCAATGTATTTTACCTAATAAATCAGTTCGTCAGTATCGTCTCGAGTTTCGACTTATTTCCCTGTTTTGCCGTTAATAATTTAGTTTGCATCGCGGTTGCCGATTTCGTCGGTAACAGATGGAGTTTCATCTCATTAACTAAATCGCTTACACTGGTATTCTTTTCTGATATTCTAAGTTTAGCACTTTGAGTTAATCGGGTCTTAGTAATGAAATTTATTAATAATTTTGCGTCCGAATCTTTTAACATCATAGAGTATAACTTTAACCTCCTGAGACCCACCATACAAATAAAAATACAATCGAATTTGAACCTAACAGTTCCGATTACAAATTTGAATTTTATTTTATGTCCAATCAATCAAACCAAAACAAATGCAACTCTATCACTTCAAAATTTAACTTATTTTCCGTTGACCATATTTTGTCCTTTATATAGGACGCGGGGTCTTAGGAGGCTATATATGGATAAACAAAGTCCGAAATAAAGATTTTATTAATATAATAATAAATATCTTTGGACAATCTTACACAAATCAACCTAGTCCCAAACTAAGCAATGCTTGTACTATGGGTACCAAGTGACGATATACATACTTATATAGATAAATAGATACTTAAATACATAGAAAACATCCAAGACTCAGGAACAAATATTCGTGTTCATCACACAAACTAAAATAAATTAAATCATTCGTTAAATGTTGAATAAATGAATACATGCCCTGACGGGGATTCGAACCCGGGACCTCCAGCTTCGAAGGCAGGGTCACTACCAACTAGGCTAAAGCGGTCGTCATGTATGGCGTCTATAAGTTGATTAGTGACGGCCTCTGAACCGTCCATGGCTGGTAGCAATGCTACTGCCGTTTTCAGCCGGGTCGAATGGGAACTGTGTGTTCTGTGTTGTCCCGGCAGGGCCGAGGCACAGTGGATCGAAATGAATAAAAAATGGACAATTTTTAACCATTTCCTCGTAAAAACTTGTATTTATCTGTATCAAAATGTCATATATATTTTATTTTTATACTAAATTGTCATGAATATACCGTTTTTTTAATGAAAATAAAAAAATAAAGCACTAAGAAAAATGTTGTATTTACTGACTTTTGATTGGACTAAAAAAAAAAACGGGCACCTACTCAGATAAGGTTTTTACTATTTTCTACTGTTCTAAAGTAGGACAATGACATTGTAAAGGTTTGAAAGCGGGATCGGTTACGGTTTTCTTACAATAAGATACCTATTTTTCAGTTTCATACAAAAAAAAACACATTTTATTTTTTTCTGCTTAAAATAAGCCTCATTTTGAAAAATTTTATATAACATTTTTTATTTCTCATATCATTTTCAACTGAAGAGCATTTTTTAAAATAGGATTTTTGGAAAAAAATGCGAATGTCCATTTTTTATTCATTTCGATCCACTGTGCGAGGGTGTGTGTATGTGTGTGTGTAGTTGTGTACGCGACGTACCCTCGTCGCGCTCGTCGTCGGAGAGCGGCTGGCGCGGGTGCGCGAACAGGTCGGGCAGGAAGTGGCGCAGCAGCTGCTTGATGCGGCGCTTCTCCGCCTTCTGGATGCCGGTCTGGCGCCGCGCGTGGTGGATCAGCAGCTCGGCCGCGTCGCGCACCACGCGGATGGCTGCGCACATTAATATACAATATACTCGTCAGTGTCTAACATAAAAACTTAACTTATCAAAATCAAAACATTTATTCTGCAAATAGGCCTCAAGGGCACCTTTACAAGTCAACATCTATTTTGATGTACCTAGATCAAATAAAAATAATACAATAATCAAAGTATCATTAATTAAATGTAGTGTTACATGTCAAAAATAAGACTAAGAAACTAATAACAGTCGAGATTTGTTAGAGATGTATACGGTCTCTAAGCGTCAAGATAAAAGGTAATAAAGTAGGTACACTAATCATAATAAAATATTTTGAGCTATTATATCTAATAACACGTCAACATGAAAATAATAAAATTATATTATAGCATACAACCTACTTTAAATTAATTATATTGTTATTGTAATTAATTTAATTTTATAACCCTTATTTAGTGTGAAACCAACTCACTGACTACGGGTGGGCTTAAAACCAGCTTAGCGCTGTGCTCACACCGATTTTTCAACGTCTTATTTTTAATACCCATACTTACTATAGATTGAAGATTTTAACATTTTGAGAAATAAACCTTTTTGTACTTGTATTTAAAAAAAGGAAATAAAAGGTTCGGCAGTTTTTTGGCTGCCTTCGGCCGAAATATGATTTTTAACATTGCAAGTTTATTTTCACTGTCGGTATGACATTAATTTTTGTTATATTTGTAATCTCGAAATTATCATTATTTCTTGAACTGTAAATTAATATTCTGACATGAAAAATGTATTCTTAGTCTTAAATTGTAAATAAATATTTTGACATGTAAAAATGCCCTTGTGGCCTATTTGCAGAATAAATGTTTGAGTTTGAGTTTAGGCCAAAACCAAAACTTCTGTCGGACACTAGTTGATACGCACCTTCCTGCCTGCTCCTCATGTGGTAGTCCACGACTAGGTGCGGGCCCGGCTTCCTCGCGGCGTACGCGCTTTCCACTTCATTGTACAGCGACTTGGAGCGCATCGCTTTCAAGTCGTTCTGTTTGAAGTTGATGCCTTGGTGGTCGAGGGACTTTAGGTAGTATTTCTCGTTCTGCTCGCGCCATTGCTTGTTGAAGCCCTGTGGAATGCAATTGTTACAGTTGGACACAAATAAAGGAAACGTTTCTTACGCTAAAGCCTTCATTACACTGTGTCGTTCACATAATGCGGTCGCCGAATTCATTTTAAACTACTTAGGCCAACAAACGTCGTCTTCACATTAGTCTGTCCGCCTACCTATAAGCGTTGGCAGATGTCGATCGCCGAATGCGGCCGACTAACGTGTTCTTTACACTTTTATAAAGTGTAATTGCCGCTTAAGGAAAGAAATGGATGAATGTCGCGAGCGGGTTGTCATATATTGCGTCGCGCAGCGGGCGGCCCGCTTTTTACAGTCTTGGTTGGACACAAATAAAAGTAGGATAAAGTAACTTAGGCAAATAAATTCGAGCGGCGGCGGCAGCGGTTTTCCGAATACATTCCGTGTGATCCCAACTAACCGCAGTGCCTTGCGCGTCTCTGTCGAGCAATGAACAGATAAAACGCTTGCCGCGCCTTAATAGAGAATATACATGCGAGATAAAATATGAATAGTAAACTATCAAATTATGACAAGAAACAGTAAATTAATAAATATGCTCAAAATCTTAAATAGATATGCCACTTAACTGTATTTTTTATTGACTAAAAGTATATTGAAATCCACCATCAGGATTCTTGTTATAAAACAAAAAACTCAATATATCACGATCAAAACAGCAAATGTTTTTCCATACTATGGTAGTTATTATGTTATAGTTGTTATATATTTATTTGGTTCTGATTTTAGCTATAAGTTTCCGTATTGAAAAGTTTTAGTACACCGTGTGAGTTTGTCTATCTCATTCTCCCACTCTACACTCAATCCCTCAAAGGTTAGCTGGAAGAGATCCCTCATAGGGATAAGTTCGCCTTTGTACTCTAATCTTATGTGACATGTATATTGTTTTAACCTGTTATTGTGTACAATAAAGTGCTTACATACATACATACATAATACCGGTATTTTTCTATGGAGAAAATACCGGTATCCGATCCCTGTTTTAAGGTTGGATCAACTTTTTTGTGTTGTTATCTTGACCCGTTGTCCAAGGGACAGTAGTGGCGCAGTTTGTTCAAAAAAATGTTGTATTAAGTTCTACTAACATGCTTAGTAGATGGACCATTATGGAAATAACTTATAAGCACCACAAACATACATATGTTTGATAAACTTAAATAGCATAAAATCAAGATTTTATTCGAATTTTGTCCCCTGGACAACTGGACGTAACCACGGCAACGAGTGGCACTAAAAAGTTGATTCACCCAGCTACGAAGGAACGGTTGATGAATTTAGAACTGGGTAGTGATGGCACCTATAGCTCAGTTGGCTAGAGCGACTGGCCGCGAGTGCCGGGAGGTCGGCAGGTTCGAATCCTGCTCGGTGCCTAAATTTTTAATTTTTTCCTTCATTCTAAACAAAATGTGTTTATATACCTTCTGCGCCTCCCTCCACTCCTCCTCCTTGGCTTTGAGCCGGCGCAGCACGACGGGCACCGCCACCACTGGGTTCTTCTTCAGCCCCGCGATTATGTCCACCGCCTGCAAACAAACGTGCGTTTGAGCCAATGCCTGGACCGGTCACCGACAGCCATTCCCTATATCAGGGTAGGCGAACCAATGGCACGCGGCACAATATTTTGGGCACGTCGCCGATCATAAAACATGTGTAAAAAATGTGTTAAGTATTTTATGACGATCGAACGCGAGTGATCCTACGCTGCGGAGTGAATCAGAAAGTCAAAATTATTTGATGGCACGTCAATGACCCCATTAAACATTCTTTAGAAAAAATGGCACGTTGATGCATAAAGGTTCGCCTACACTGCCCTATATCCAGTGTGATCTTATTTATTGACAGATCACATTAACATTTTATTCATGTACATCCAAGTTTCAAATACATACAAGTCTCACATCTTTTTTCTTTTCATTAGGATTTGACTGTTACAACAACTCAAATGGAACTTGTTTGTTTTAGTCATCATCATCATCATCATTTCAGACGTCCACTGCTGAACATAGGCCTCCCCCAAGGCTCGCCATTTAGACCGGTCCTGTGTTTTAGTGTTGCCATACAATATAAACGTTATTTGAGCTGTGTTATTAAGAGCGGTCGTGTCGTCACCCATTATATATTAATTAGGTTAAGACTAGTATATATATTTTTTGGTTGTTCTGAAAATCAGCGTCACGACACATCAGTCGTGGCACATGCTGAGCGACAACCTTTTTGGTGTATACCCACTTCTAATTTGTATTCTTCTTTTTATCTGTATGTACACCAAATACACGTTTTTTTCTTTCTTCTTTCTTTCTTTCTTTCTCATGTGACACCATGCAATAGTATAGCAATATGTATGAGAGAGGCTATTTTCGCCTTTACATTATGCTACACACTATTCTACTCAAGCCGTGGTCTCCCGGCGAAAAACAAACAATAGCATTTTTTTGTTATGATCCCTAGGATCCCAGGGACCGGTAGATGACGGGTAAAGCTTAAATATACTGTTTCTTCGAGTATTTCACCTACTGCTTGATTTAGCGAATAGCAAATGACAGAAAAAAAATAGCACGCAAGTTTTTTACGCGTGGGTCCAAGCTTTGGGCTATGCAACCCCTATGCGATTTATCAATGCTTACATAAACATTCCATGGCGAAAATGGCAGAAGCATGTTTTACAAAATTATTAAAAAAATATATGAATCAGCAAGCGCAACTAAAAACATACTTTTCCCGAAATATTTTACTTAAGAGATGTTCATGCTTGTAATGGGCACGAATAAAATACATATATCACTATATCATACGAAAATTTAATAATTATACAACAAAGCGCTTGGTAAAATAAAGCTTATTTGACAATTAGAAATAAATACTTACATATCACAATATGTCAGATCGAGATTCGAACCCGAAATCGCTAGCTTCGTAAATGTATATAAATTAAAATATGAATATTCAATTACTGGTCAAAAAATGGCCAAAATGCAATTTATATCATTTTACCATCATACTTGTCACTAGCAGACGGCAGAATAAACTACCTTTTTTTTAAAGTTTCTGCAGCTGATGGTAGTCATTTTCTATCGGTTCAGTGTCTGTACTCCGAACTTCGTATCGTGTCGTCCCTTTCACTCATATAGTGAATAACACGAGAGTGAAAGGGAGCAGGGAGGGGTAGCTCCTCAGATTCAGAACGCCGCGAGTTAAAAATTGACAATTCTCTTTTTTTTTATACAATTCCGGTGGCAAACAAGCGTACGGTCCACCTGATGGTAAGCGGCCACCGCAGCCTATAGACGCCCGCAACTCCGAAGGAGTCACGTACGCGTTGCCGACCTTTTATGAAATTTGAGAATTCACTGTGTTGACACCAGAAGGGACAAATTTAGGTCCCTCGCTCTCAACACAGTGCATCCTCGGGTGTTGTCATTATTTGCCCCGTATCTACGACAACGCGCGCCACCTTTAGGTGTTCTTGGCATTCAAAAGGTAAAAAATAGTAGATTGTGTCTCAAGGGAGCAAAATGATATATTTACGGCGAGGGCGGTATATTGAATTCTGAGTGAAGCAAAAGATTCTACAATAGATCCTGAGCGTAGCGGGGGATTCTAAAGTAGAATCTTGAGCGTAGCGAGGGATTCAAGTGTTTACGCCCAAGACGGAAATAATTTTGCTACCGTGTGACAACTGTGACACATACTGCTTTTCACACCGTTTATGAGGCCTGCTGCTAAAAACATGAAAAATCTTACAAATGATTTTACTACAGAGTGTCACATACTGCTTTTCACACCTTCTATGAGGAAAAGTCATTGTTGCCCTCAAATGAGGGAAGAAAAGTACAACTTTGATCCCTCATTCGAAGGCAACAATAACTTTTTTCTGAATAGCAGGTGTGAAAAACTACTTGTCATATTTGGCCATTAGACAGCACTACAAAATAAAACTAAAAATGTTCATGCTAAGAGCTTGCTCGCTCGTACCACCTTCTCGCCGTAGATGCGCCGCAGCGCCCTCTGGTGTATGGTGGCGGAGTGTCCGCCGAGGCACTCGTCGAGCCGGTACTTGGCAGCGTCATCGGGCGTCATGCGGGAGAGTTTCTTCTGAACACCCTCCAGCACGCGTATGGTCGCCGCGTTCGTTTCTATTACCACGTCCAGCTGGAATTAAAAGTTGGTTACACTACAAATACAATACAAATATGACGACCGGTTTAGCCTAGTGGGTAGTGCAGGTGCCTGTGAAGCTGACGGTCCTGGGTTCGAATCCCGGTCAGGGCAAATATTTGTGTGATGAACACGAATATTTGTTTCTGAGTCTTGGATGTTTTCTATGTATTTAAGTATTTATATCTATTAAATATATCGTCGTCTAGTACCCATAACACAAGCCTTCTTGAGCTTACTGTGGGGCTAGTTCGCTTTGTGTAAGATTGTCCTCTAATATTTATTTATTATTTAAATACTCTTTATCTACACCCATACTCCTCTTTTATATCACATAATCCTCTTTTATGTGCTCAAAAAGTGTAGGTAAGGACCAACTTTACAATATCGCGCCGGTCCGGGGCGGAGATGGCCATAACAGCATCGAAAACGGTATCGTTATGGCCATCCCCGCCCATAACTATACAGATTCGTGCTCAAAAGACTTCAACGGGCTCACGCTCGAGCTCACTACACTTGCAACGCAATGGTTCCTGAACACATGAAAGAGGATTTAATATACGGATGTAGATAAAGTAGTGTATGCAACTGTACATAATTAGGCCTTAAAACACTCGTGTGATCCTATTATGAACCACACTCGTGTTTTAAGACCTCTCATTATATATCAGTTGCATAAACTACTATTATTGCACACCTCAATTAAAGGATATAGTACAGTACAAAAACACAATGAGTAGAGGCAAACAACAGGCGGTCTTATCGCTAAAGAGCGATTTCTTCCAGACAACCTTAGGGTAGCGGAAATGAAATCTAATCATAACGATTCATAGCAGGTGGTGCAGAGTTAATACTTATGAAACCTACTAATAATAACAACAATAACATCTCATATCATAATTAATGACTGATCTCAATGTATATCACCGGTCAGGGCATGTATTTGTGTGATGAACACGAATATTTGTTCTTGAGTTTTGGATGTTTTCTATGTATTTAAGTATCTATTTATCTATATAAGTATGTATATCGTCATTTGGTACCCATAGTACAAGCTTTGCTTAGTTTCGGACTACGTTAATTTGTGTAAGATTGTCCAAAAATATTTATATTTATTTATTTATTTATATATAGTAGGTCACTCCTCGAAAAGACTAGCTCAGGACCTGGAAATTTGCAATCACTTTTTCAACCACTTGAAGGTATCTGATTGGGCTGAAATTTGGCATGGCTGATGGTGGAGACAGTAGGTGGCCATAGCAACTTCTAAAATACACAGGATACCCCCGTCGTGTTTGGGCTCTTTGGAACCGTTTTAATCTATTCATTGCCAACGACGCGTATGCGCCCATTAACTTTTTCTTGTACAAATACAAATACAAACATTTATTCTGCAAATAGGCCACAAGGGCACTTTTACATGTCAAAATATTAATTTACAATTTAAGAAAGTCTGACTATAATAAGTAATACATTTTTCATGTCAAAATATTAATTTACAGTTCAAGAAGGAATAATAATTTCGAGATTAACAATTATAACAAAATTAATGTCATACAGTGAAGATAAACTTGCAAAGTTATCTATTACAAATATTAAATTAGAGATGTATAAGGTCTCAAGATTAAACAAGGAGTGAAACTTGTTGTTATTCTGTTCCGTCAGGAGACAACAGTAACCATGTTTCTTAGAAAAATGTTTATAATATGGACTTCTAGCATTCTCAGGAGATGACCCATGTCCAAATAGATTTATAGATATCGCTAAAACTCATGTTTGGTGGATTTAAACCCCATAAAATCAGTGTTAAAGAGTGACTCAGGAAACGTAACCATCATAACAAGCAATAAAGAATAGTTCATCTACCCATATATCACGGCGTCCATACAATATTAACCTACATGCATCTATAGGGTTCATATTCGCGTTTGACATTTTTATGTCATGGCGTGTTACAGCGTTTATACTTGACAGAGTGCTGAAAAGGTTAACGAGTAGTTGATGACTATGGACAATATACAGTCGGCAACAAAAACTTGTACTAAAAGTTTATTTTTGACTAACTTATTAGAACGCAACAGTTTGTTCAACGATGTTTTACTAACCTCAAATCTCTCGTCTTCGCATCGATATATATATTCCTCATACTGCGTTTTCCTTGACGTTACGAAAGTAGAATCCTCGCTCCACGTAGGGAATGACACCCAAGTGTCGTTCAGCACCTGAAATGGAACGTTATGTAGTACATGTTATGTACTGGGTGCAGGGATGTACAATATGTGTAGTGTCAGTAGGAAGGCAGCATGCGTTGATTCAACAGATTGGTTTCTGAGTTTACACATCGCATGGTTTTCATCATGTCAGGAAATGTTACTATTATTTATTGACATATCTATGCTAATATTTTTTATGTCACACCCAGGTGTTACTACTTCCAGCGGGGTAATCACGTAACTTTTGTACTACCGTTAGGTAGATTTTAATGTCAAATTTTAACTGTCAGCTCATACATTTATACTTCAAAATTGACAGTAAAATCTATCTACCGTTAGTACATAAAGTTACGTGATTGGCTTGCTGGCCAGCCAGGAAGTGGTATTTTCCGCGCGCGGAGCGTGGCATAATAAAATCGAGCGCAGGGGGTGACATAAAATTTTGTACTTACCTCGGGCGGTAGTTAAGAAAGCCTCAGATCACATAATTATCGCCCTTGCCTTCGCGGCTCGGGCGTCAAATACCTGCCATCTGAGACATTCTTTGTTTTACCGCCCTTGGTAAGTAATGTACTATTAAACGCCCAATTCTTGAGTATACTCATTTATTTCTTGGATCTGGAAAGTGGCTCTAACGATTTTGATCAAATTGGCTATGTGGGGGTTTTTGGGGGTGAACTGAACAGTTGATTTAGTTAGGTTTCATGCCCTGCAAACCGAGCAAAGCTAGGTCTCCCAGGTACTAAATTTTAAATCGCCGAACCTATACCTGATTAACAACTCATTACGAATTGATTAAGTATAGTATAAGCACTTGGATTACTAATAGGGTCAATCAACTTTTTCTTGTTGTTATTCTGTCCCGTCAGCGAGGAGACAACAGTAACCGAGTTTCTTAGAGAAATGTTTATAATATGGACTTCAAGCATGCTCAAGAGATGACCCAAGTCCAAATGGATTAATGCTCATTGCTAAAACTCATGCTTGGTAGATTTAAACCCTATAAAATGACAGTTTTAAAGAGTGACTCAGGAGACGTAACCATGGTAACGAGCAACAAAAAATAGTTGATCCACCCAATAAATATAACTCAACGTGTTTTTATTGCGTTATATAACGTGCGTATAACGCGTGGGCGTTCTAAATCGGTCTTGTTTACGAAAGATTTCGTAACCTCGATAAGTTTGTTTGTAAATGGATTCGAGGGGTGAAGGACAAGTTAATCATTGTTGTTTGAAATTTGTGGTGGGCGTTTTCGGGGACGCTTATTGCCGAATATAGCAGGTGGTTTCTGATTTAAGAGCTATTTTTATTGAAGAAAACAAGATATAAAATGTTCTTTATTAAAGATAAAATCGTAAATTGGGTCAATGAACTTTTTCTTGTTGTTATTCTGTCCCGTCAGCGAGAAGACAAGAGTATCCGAGTTCCTTAGTGAAATGTTTATAATATGGACATCAAGCATGCTCAAGAGATGACCCATGTCCTAATGGATTTATGCTCATCGCTAAAACTCATGTTTGGTAGATTTAAACCCTATAAAATCACAATTTTAAAGAGTGACTCAGGAGACGTAACCATGGTAACGAGCAACAAAGAATAGTTGATCCACCCAATTAATGAGCTTTTTGCGTTTTTATTAAGAACCAAATTTATATTACGCAGAGAATTTGACTGTATTCAAGACTTTTGTAATAATTAATTAGCAATGCCCAGTTTGTTATAGAAAATGCAAATTTGTTTTATAATAACCTTAAACAAATTATACTTTATTATTATTGTTTTCAATGTTATTCTTTTTTGTAAGAATTCCCTAGATTAGTGGTACAATACAGAATATTTATTATTTATTATTATTATTATACTTTCTGCATAATCATCGAATCCTAACAAATGTAACATCGTGT
Source organism: Epiblema foenella (assembly GCA_963556455.1). Taxonomy (NCBI): domain Eukaryota; kingdom Metazoa; phylum Arthropoda; class Insecta; order Lepidoptera; family Tortricidae; genus Epiblema; species Epiblema foenella. Next base: position 7,830,976 of record OY747120.1, on the reverse strand, counting down.
GAAAAACTCAAGAAAAAGTTTTTCGTTAGGAAAAATTGGGTACAACAGTAGCGGTTCATGACGACACAAACCGTTATTAATTTGTACAGACGCGGCAAATACTGCAAATATTAAAAACCGTTGTATTGCGTCACAAATCTCAGTCGTGCGTTACGCACAAGTTTACAGTTATGTTTATGTGTGTCAGATCTCAATGAAGACCCGTTGTTATTAGAGTTTATGGTAAACATTTGTGATATTTCATATTAATCCTTTTTTAGTCATATGTGCTATAATTATCATGGTTGATAATTATCTATTAATTTTGTCTGTGTATTTAACTTGAATGGGGAATATTGATATTCTAGTGACATTTTTTTATTCTTATTCTGAAAAAAATACTAATTAATGGGTCAGTCAAATTGTGAATTCTTCGTCAATTCGACCAAACAAGTTTATTCCAGAATATTAAGCAATTATGCCGTTTAACCTAAGAAATCCGGCCGTAAACTGTTTTTTTTGTTTCGTTGCTTTTCTAAAATAATAATTCTTGACTTTAAACTTTCGTCAGTCATGTTATAACAATAGTCCGGGCGACATGTTTCGAAAACTGGGAGTTCTTTCTGAGTATGATTGAATCTGTAGCCTGGAGTGACAGTTAATACGATTAATGACACTCAAACTATCACTACATAGTATAAAACAAAATCGCTTTCTCTGTCCCTATATGCCTATGTATGCTTAAATCTTTAAAACTACGCAATGGATTTTGATGCGTTTTTTTTTTAATAGATAGAGTGATTAAAGAGGAAGGTTTATATGTATAATAACATCCATTAAATAGTGCACCCGTGCGAAGCCGGGGCGGGTCGCTAGTTTCCTAATAAAGTAGATTAAGATGACATTGTCACTTTTTCTTAAGGCTTGTTCTAAAAGCGTGCGCGGCGCGTTGAGTGCGCTCACGCTGCGCACTGGAACGTATGATAACACGTTAGCGACGCCACAGCCTGCGCGACAAGTCCCGCCCCTGTCGCGCAGCCTAATATTATACTCTATCACGCAACGGTCGCGTAGCGCGGCGTCCCGCACGCCGTGACCAAGCCTTTATATGGCGGGCCGCTAGAAGAAAATGGCCACACCTGAAATAATGTCCTTGGGAAGACGTTTGCAAGATAGGGGTTGCGATCCTAGATCCGGTGCGTACCTGGTTCAACGTATCTCTTTAGCAATCCAGCGCGGGAACGCGGCGAGTATATTTGGAACGTTTGAGCCAGGTACTTATCGGACAAGTCATTGTTAATGGAGTATGTAGCATAGGTAACGAAACGTGTTGTGGATGATTCTTTGTAGCATAAATTGACGAAACCTGTGGTGGATACTTTTTGTTTGATATAATTAGTTTACATATATTTCATTAATAAATAATACTGTTATTTTTGGAATAAAGTTAATTTTGTTAATTTATATTGTAATCTTATATTGTGAATAAATGATTACTAACTTAGTTCCTGGGAATTAATTAAGATGGAATTTTTGCTATTCAGTATTTTTTTTTTTAATCTTATGGGTATAATAATGTTGTATATAAATATAATGTGCTAGTTACCTCTTTGCAGAGCGGAGTGCGGCCCGAGCACCTCCGCGCGGCAGCCTCGCGAGGCAGCGCGCAATACGACGTGCCCAGACGCTTGCACGTCGACAGGTCTGCGGGGAGACACCATTGTTAACATTGCTACTTAACGAACACCCTCAAAATAAAAAACGCGTTGCGTTGAAAATTACTCTTCCGTCTCGGGCCTATACATGAATCCCTCACTATGCTTAAGAATCTATCGTGAAATGGAAGAAAATGAATCGTGTGTTTTCCCCTACAGGTCGCATTTTTTCAACAGATTCTCGCGAGATTTCTGATCAGATTCAAAAACTGAGCTGAGAAATTCAAAACTGGCACGACTTGTAGAATATCGTAAATGGGTTCAGTTGAAAAAACAAAAGTCGTCCCTCCTGTGGTCAATAGTTAACGGCTTATGTGCATGTTAGCTATGTTTTTATTACAAGTATTTATAGAAACTGAGACACTGTTTATGAGGGTCACTGGTCCAATCCAAAATTAAGCTTTGTAGCCCTTAACTTTTGGTATGTCCACAGAAAAGACGCGAACCTAAATCCATGTATGAATTTATTTATTTAGTTATTGCAACCATGGTAAATACAGTAGAACTTATATAGTTATATTGGTTTCACATGGATCCTGGTAGGGCATTGCACATTTTAAATAGCCTATATGTTACAATTATAATAATAGCCTAATAGCATGCAACTTGCGGAAATTACAATTTAATTAATTATAGATATTAGATAGGGATATCAAATTTACATTATATAACATTTTATTATATGAAATATTAGTTCACATTTAATTAGGAAATAGTAATATGTCAAGTAGGTATAGCAGTTAAATGCATTCATTATAATCTTTATTTATTTTTCTCCTTGGGCTAGGTTTTTACAATATCTTTATAAAAAGTAAAATATAAAAATACACTTACAAAACATAAAATCATTATAAAAACCTAACCTAGTGTGCCGCCGGCAGCGAGGCAGGGCCTAAGCTACCGGTGGTGTCGGGCGACAGAGAGAGGAACCTCCTGACTATCCGCGCCGTGTCCAGGAGTACCGCCTTCTGTATCTGACCCTTGACCCAGCCATCTAGCGAGAGTCTCTTGAGGTGTTGGTCGAGACTCTTCGCTATTAGACCGTTCGCAGAGACGACTATCGGGACAATGATCGTTGAATCAACATCCCACATGGCGGTCACCTCGTGTGCCAAGTCTAGGTACTTGCTGACTTTGTCCTTCTCGGCTTTCACGAGGTTCTCGTCATGGGGGATGGTGATGTCAACGAGCACTGCCTGGCGCTTCGATCGATCTGTCAGCACGATATCAGGTTTATTGGCTACAATAGTCCTGTCCGTGATGACAGATCGATCCCAATAGAGCGTGGCAATAATATAATAATCATTATTATCATTATAATCATTATTATGTATACATGTCGTAGTATTAATTATTTAGTCTATCAAATGTGTACGCACCTATATCCATGGCGGCGTCTCCCTGCGGCCGGTCGTGCCGCAGCTGCGCGCCGAGCGGGCCGATGGGCTCGTAGCGCACGGCCTTGCCGCTGTCCACGCGCTCCCCTCGCTCCCCGCGCTCGCCCCGCTCCCCGCGCTCGCCGCGCTCCCCGCGCTCGCGCTCGAAGCCGAGCAGGCTGGTGCTCGACATCTGGTACGTGTTGTAGCCTGCTGACGACGGAACCCAAATTATGAATCTTCATTTCGCACCTCAAAAACAGCGAGTCGATTTTCGCATAACGCATATATAAGAAAATAAACAAGATCGACTAATACCAGACAATACCATTTTAAAATTGTATAGTACAAAAAAAATCAAAAATTTGTGAGGGCGACCTCACCAAAGGTCACCAAGGGGGAAGAGGGGTCTAAAAGTGGCCCGAAACACCTCATGTGATTTCTGGATAAGCCCTTGAACCTCAGACCTAGATAAACTAACTTTAAATGTCTCTTTTTGCACTGCACAACGTAACAGAGACTTTTGTTATGTAACATTAAGGCCGTGTAATGAATAATAGGAGGACGCGACGTAAAGATTCGAAGAATCCCCTTAACCCAGGCACGTATCCAGACTTTTTGTTCGAGGGGGGGGGGGGGGGGGGGACAAACATTGAAACAACCATGTGAACTGTGTAAAAATCGCTGTAATCACGGTACTATGAAAACGGCTAAAATCGTTTTCGGGGGGAAGGGGGTGGGGGGGGGGGGGGGGATAAATCCAAACTATCCCCCCCTCTGGATACGTGCCTGCCTTAACCCCTCGTATGCTTTGTAGACACGTCTCCGTGCCCAACATTTGAACGTATTGTTTTACATCTAGGGTCATTATTCGATTAGACAACTTTGAGATCCGCATATGAGAAGAGATATTTTAATCTTAATTCTGACTTTATTGCATTGTATTGAGTTGTATTTCATGACGATCCTCTCAGGTGAATTTTATCATACTCATTTTATTATTTAACTGCTATTTTATTCATTGATTTTTAATTTATTTTGTTTCATTTAATGTTGTTGACGATCACAATAGAGATTCTTGTAAATTGACATGTAATTAATATTGTAATCTTATATTGTGAATAAAATAGTAACTTCTTTATTACATAAAAATATTTACGAATACGATAACCACTTTAAATAACATTTTGCTAATAATTATAAGCACGTATAAACTATTATCTCCGGAAATTCAAGATTTTAATTCGAGAAATAATTAATTGATTAACTATTTTAACTCGACGTTTATTTTTCATAACTACAGTAATTATTTCTAAAATAAATTAAATAACTAAGAGGGTACTATAAAATAAAAATTAACAGATAAAGCTTAACCTAAATTATTATCAAATATAAATTATCTTACTATTTGTGAATAAATGAATCTGAATCTGAAGTTAATAGTGATCCTGGGCAGTATACTGACCGGAGCTGGCGGTGGGCGTGGAGGGCGGCGACACGGGCCCCACGAAGTCCTGCAGCCACTTGTGCAGCTCCGGGTGACGGCACAGGAACGGGGACGTCACGGACACCAGCTCGGATGACGAGATTATCTCGTTCGTGAACAGCAGCAGGCATCTGTGGGCGAGAGATGGTTTAGAAGCGGTTCCATGGCAAATAAAGGTACGATCACACCGCTGCTTAAGGGTGCGTTAACGCAGTGGCGAAGGATGACTTGCTAGTTAAAAACGGTGTTATGTAACAATTTAAAAGATTTCCACTTTTTGCCGATGAAACAGAGTATTAGTACAGAGTAGATTTTTATATCAAGAGATTCATCTCTGTAAGTACCTACCTAATTTATTATTCCTTATTCTTAAAGTGAATTGTGAAGTCAGATTGTACAAATAATATAATTCAAATAAGCAATAGTATTACAAAATAAAAATACCTACATCAAGCATCTGCATTATTCAATTCAGTGTCATTTAAATATTGTTTTATGTCATAGTAGCATTTGTTTTTCAGTATTTTACATATTCTATTATAAAGAGGTATTTACTTTAAGGCTCGGTTTTATAACGATCCGTTAGACCTTATGTCGATTTATGTCAAAAAATGTACTGTGTTACTGAAATTTGATTTGACATTTGGTCTAACGGATCTTTATAAAACCCGGCCTTAGTCAAACAGACATATCAGCAATTGTGTGCAAGGCTTATAAACCCTGTACATTGACCCGAGGTCATTATTGACCTGATAAGACTCGAAGGAGGCCCGCGAAGCGGGGTTCCTCTTCTTTAATCTTAACCTACTTTGAACCTACACTTGCTTCACAGGTTTGACAGCAGGAGCGTGAAAGTTTAGAGACCCTAATACGTGGACCTAACTATAGATCCCGTGTACCCGACGGAGTCCCGCAAAGCGGGGATCCCTTTTTTCCTTAGTTTAACCGAGGGCTAGAACACAATCTCACTTGGCAAGGCCGGATCCCCCCTTAACTTAAATGGGGACTTTATTTATTAAATTTTATTATTTCCATGTTGACGTGTTATAGATATAGCTCAAAATATTTTATTATGATTAGTGTACCTACTTTATTACCTTTTATCTTGACGCTTAGAGACCTTATACATCTCTAACAAATCTCGATTGTTATTAGTTTCTTAGTCTTATTTTTGACACTAGCTTTTGCCCGCGGCTTCGCCCGCGTACTAAAAGTAATTTTTAACCGTCTACAAAAAAGAAGGTTCTCAGTTTGACCTTCATGCAGATATGTATTGGATGTCATTTTCGTAATCGGCACCCAGAGGAACCTCGAAAATGACACCCATATTGATTTTTAAGAAAATAAATGTCGGCCTTCTTGGATTTGAAAATGGATGTCATTTTTGTAATTTGCACTCCGAGGAACCTCGAAGATGACACCCATATTGATTTTTAAGAAAAATAAATCTCAGCCATCTTTGATTTGAAAATGCATGCCATTTTCGTAATCGGTACCACGAGGAACCTCGAAGACGACACCCATATCGATTTTTAAGAAAAATAAATGTCCGCCATCTTGGATTTGAAAATGAATGTCATTTTTGTAATCTGCACCCCGAGAAACTTCGAAGATGACACCCATATTGATTTTTAAGAAAAATAAATCTCCGCCATCTTTGATTTGAAAATGCATGCCATTTTCGTAATCAGCACCACGAGGAACCTCGAAGACGACACCCATATCGATTATTAAGAAAAATAAAAGTCCGCCATCTTGGATTTGAAAATGGATGTCATTTTTGTAATCTGCACCCCGAGGAACCTCGAAGATGACACCCATATTGATTTTTAAGAAAAATAAATCTCCGCCATCTTTGATTTGAAAATGCATGCCATTTTCGTAATCGGCACCACGAGGAACCTCGAAGACGACACCCATATCGATTATTAAGAAAAAGAAATGTCCGCCATCTTGGATTTGAAAATGGATGTTATTTTTGTAATCTGCACCCCGAGGAACCTCGAAGATGACACCCATATTGATTTTTAAGAAAAATAAATCTCCGCCATCTTTGATTTGAAAATGCATGCCATTTTCGTAATCGGCACCACGAGGAACCTCGAAGACGACACCCATATTGATTTTTATAAAAATAAATATCCGCCATCCTTGGTCTGAAAATGAGTATCATTTTCGTAGTCGGCACCCAGAGGAACCTCGAAAATGACACCCATATTGATTTTTAAGAAAATAAATGTCGGCCTTCTTGGATTTGAAAATGGATGTCATTTTTGTAATTTGCACCCCGAGGAACCTCGAAGATGACACCCATATTGATTTTTAAGAAAAATAAATCTCAGCCATCTTTGATTTGAAAATGCATGCCATTTTCGTAATCGGCACCACGAGGAACCTCGAAGACGACACCCATATCGATTTTTAAGAAAAATAAATGTCCGCCATCTTGGATTTGAAAATGAATGTCATTTTTGTAATCTGCACCCCGAGAAACTTCGAAGATGACACCCATATTGATTTTTAAGAAAAATAAATCTCCGCCATCTTTGATTTGAAAATGCATGCCATTTTCGTAATCGGCACCACGAGGAACCTCGAAGACGACACCCATATCGATTTTATAAAAATAAATATCCGCCATCTTTGATTTGAAAATGAGTGTCATTTTCGTAATCGGCACCCAGAGGAACCTCGAAAATGACACCCATATTGATTTTTAAGAAAAATAAATGCCCGCCATCTTGGATTTGAAAATGGATGTCATTTTTGTAATTTGCACCCCGAGGAACCTCGAATATGACACCCATATTGATTTTTAAGAAAAATAAATGTCCGCCATCTTTAATTTGAAAATGAATGTCATTTTCGTAATCGGCACCCAGAAGAACCCCGAAAATGACACCCATATTGATTTTTAAGAAAAATAAATGTCCGCCAATTTTAATTTGAAAATGAATGTCATTTTGGTAATCGGCACCCCGAGGAATCTCGAAAATGACACCCATATCGATTTTTAAGAAAAGGAAAAATTTGCTCCCCGCCCAAACTTGGAACCCTCTTTTCACCCCTTAAAGGGAGCAATTTCGAAAAACGCTGAAACATGTTTTGTTGTATTTAAACAAAGAGTCTATATACGAAGTTTTAAATCTCTCACTTCAAAAAAGATTTGCTCTCCGTACAAACTTGGAACCCCCTTTTGAACCCTTTAGGGGAGCAATTTCAAAAAACGCTTAAACATGTTTTGTTTTATTTGAACATAGAGTCTATGTACGGAGTTTTAAATGTCTCACTTCAAAAAAGATTTGCCCCCCGTACCAACTTGGAACCCCCTTTTGAACCCTTTAGGGTAGCAATTTCGAAAAACGCTTAAATATGTTTTGTTGTATTAAAACATTGAGTCTATGTACGAAGTTTTAAATGTCTCACTTCAAAAAAGATTTGCTCCCCGTACAAACTTGGAACCCCCTTTTGAACCCTTTAGGGGAGCAATTTCGAAAAACGCTTAAATATGTTTTGTTGTATTTAAACCTAGAGCCTATGTACGAAGTTTTAAATCTCTCACTTCAAAAAAGATTTGCTCCCCGTACATACTTGAAACCCCCTTTTCACCCTTTTAGGGGAGCAATTTCGAAAGACGCTTATATATGTTTTGTTGTATTTAAACAGAGAGTCTACATACGAAGTTTCAAATATCTCACTTTAAAAAAGATTTTCTCCCCGTACAAACTTTGAACCCCCTTTTCACCCCCTTAGTGGAGTAATTTAGAAAAACGCTGAAATACGCCATTAATATATTTTAACACAGACTCTATATATAAAATTTCATGTCTCTCACTTTAATAACTACGGTTTTTCATACAAACTTTGGACCCCCATTTCACCCCTTTAGGGGATGAATTTTGAAAAATCCTTTCTTAGTGCACCCCTAGACCTTATAAGGAACCTACGTGCCAAATTTGGAATCTCTAGAACCAGCGGTTTGGGCTGTGCGTTGATAGATCAGTCAGTCAGTCAGTCAGTCAGTCAGTCAATCAGTCAGTCAGTCAGTTTCTTCTTTTATATATTTAGATGTAACACTACATTTAATTAATGATACTTTGATTATTGTATTATTTTTATTTATGTACCTAGATAGATTGTGACTTGTAAAAGTGGCCTTGAGGCCTATTTGCAGAATAAATGTTATGATTTTGATTTTGGGGGGCTAGTGACACTGACCTGAGGAAGTTGTCATAGAAAGCGGGGATCCATTTTTCCTTAGCTTTACCGAGGGCTAGAACACACTCTCACTTGAGGAACACTCCGTACAAGGCCGGATCCCTTCCTGCTCCTGCTTATAGCTTAACTGGGGGGCTAGTGACACTGACCTGAGGAAGTTGTCATAGACCTCCTGCGAGCGGAGCGCGCGCCGTGCGCGGTCGAAGAAGTTGTACTCCTGCTGGGTGCCGTACTTGGCCGCCTCCGCGTACGACACGTCGCGCACCATGCCGCCCGTCAGCGACGACAGGCGGGACTTCTTCGGAGGCGGGAGCCCTACTGCTGTATAAAACAAAAACCTTCTATTAACCTTTGGACCGCAATCGGCTATACACGTCATCGGGAAATCGTGCCATGGACGCCAATGACTTCTAAAGCGTAGCGATCTATGCGTGACTGCGTAAGGTTCAATTTCGCGTTGAACAATGCGATGGTGTAGCCAGGGATCGGATACCGGTATTTTCTCCATAGAAAAATACCGGTATTATTACGGTCACCGGTTCATTATTTAGTTTTTAATGGGACAATCTAATAATACGACGTTGTTACCTAAACATGATTCAGCTCTACGTAAAGAGCAAAAAATAATCCAAAATATTGGGTTAATTCAGGGTTTTTAAAATACCGGTATCGGTCCTTGGGTGTAGCGTCAAGCGTCATTTGTGTCCGATGCTTGGCGGTCCTGGCGCTCAAAAGGTTATGACTTACTTAACGCCGCAAGCTATTTTAACCCTTTAACCACCGAACATCATAAAAGATACAAGCAATTTTCAACCGGCATAAATGAAGGTGTCATTTACACTGACACTTTGACATATGAGACGATGGCGGTTAATGAACAAAAACACGAAAACGATATAGAGACTACATATTTGCTATTTTCGGACTTAGTGGCCCATTCTCTGAAGTAGTTGGATCAATCAACAATTTTTTGTTCTTCATTTATTACGTCTTCATTATGTCTCTTGAGCTCTTGAACAGTGAATTTTATAGGGTTTAAATCTACCGAACGGGAGTTTTAACAATCATTCTAAAATTAAACATGGGTAGCTCTTGGGCATACTAGAAGCCCATAAAACCGTTATTGTAAGACTCGGTTACTGTTGTCTCCTTGCTGACGGGCAGAACAACAACAGTTCGCCTTTGTAGTTCATATTTTATAATCTCGTTTCTTTTTTATTTATTTTTATGTGCAATAAAGTCTCGTACATAAAACAAGGAAAATTTGATCGATCCAGTTAACGTATATTTGGGTCATACTTAGTTGTCCCTCCTGTGGTCAATAGTTAACGGCTTATGTTTTTATTACAGGGATTTATAGAAACGGAGACACTGTTTATACGGGTTACTGGTGGAATCCAAAATTAAGTTTTGTATGTCCACAGACGCGAACCTAAATCCGTGTATGACCCTTTTGTCACATATCTGATTAACTTACGCATCTGAGTAGATGAAGTGAAACTCGGCGAGCGCTTGAGATGCTGCGGCGCGGCGGCGCTCGTGGACACCGTGCTGGTGTGCTTCGGGACCTGCTGAGATATATATGATCAGCGAGGAATACTTAGTGGGGGTGTTAGTACACTGTAATACTGCCGAGTGTTCAGAACATAAAATGCAGCCATTAGTTATATCATGGTGGTCAAACGGTAATTTGTTTCATCATAGAGCAACGAGAAATGGTAATCCTAAATACCATCAGGTATGTTTATTTTTTATCACTGTTTTTCATGTGTGATGTCTGATTGTTATACCTATTAAAAATATATATTTTAAATGTTTTTTATTTACATTCACTCATTCAATTCATTTATTCGCTTTTTGTGCAATCAGTATTTTATGTAGCTGTGTGTGTAAACATTCACCTCAACTGTCGTGGAACTACCTATAGTATTCCGAGAATCGGGTTGTATGGGTGTGGTATAGATTGGCTGTCTTAGGCTCTCCTTTAAGACTGCTATCACCACCATCACATCCTTTATACCACAGGGAAGTGCAATCGGCTGTATGAGCCAGTTAGCCCATACACTTGAAAGCTGTGTTTGAGTGCGTTGAGAGAACGGAGAAGTTAAGTTGTAGTTATGAAACTGTTTTATTATTTAAATGTAGGTACTATATATATCTCTAGGTATCTTCTCTTTCTCATTTATATTGGGGTGTCGGTTCGACAACTTTTATAGGTCGATGTAACAGTTTGAGCAATCTTTTTACAGTTTAAAACGATTTTTTTTCAATATAAAATAATATAATGTAGAATAAATTACCGATATTGTAGGTAAATGTATTGAATGTTTAACATCTTGACATGTAATTTGTCCCCTACATATATTGACTTGTAATGTATGATTACCAATAAAATATGAGTATGAGTAACAAAAGGAGTATAGTTACCTGCGGCAGCAGGTGTTGAGGCGGGGGCGCGTGCGGCGGCGAGGGCGCCGGTGCCGGTTGGAAGCGCTCGGGCTCCGCCTCGGGACGCGGCTGCAACACACACTACTTCAAACTTTGCCCGAGCATCGATTTATATATAAACCGGTTGACAACCAAAAATCGCTAGCAAATCTGTCGTTACTCTTGAAAACCTCGTATATCATAAAAAAAACGAATCAAACGCGTTTAGTCTCAATTTAGTTAGCACCAAAGGGCACCAGAGGCGCTGTTCGCGTTGAATATACTACAGACACTGAACAATGCTAGTTCTATTTTAATTTAAGTAGGTATTTGGTTTTCTAGTCAAAATGTTTTTTTTTTGACCCTGACTGTGGCCTGAATGCGCGGTTGGAGTACTCTCTAAGGGAGATTCTCTGGGGAGAATCTAGGAGAAAACCTCCGACACGACCACGTGTGTGGTTTCGAACAGAGTTACAAGCGAAGTTGCGAGCTAAAAATAGTGACCTATAAATACATACATACGTACACTCACGCCCGTAACCCATCGGGGTAGACAGAGACCAAAAACGAAAAATAATACGGTCCTTACTATATACTTCTTTCAATATAAGATTTCAAGCTTACATGGTCATTTACATTAGAATTGATACTGTGAGTGTGGTGTGTCGTGACCGTAATCGAGTATCAAGTGACAAGGCGGACGGTGGTAGTAACGGTGGCACTGTGCGAAAAAAGCGAACCAGGAAGAGGGTAGATCGCTATGGTGTGTTGGTAGACCACAACTAAAACTCGCAGCACGTCAGTTAATCCTTGATAATGGCAACAGTGCCGAAATATCGGGAACTCAAAAATACAACTATACATGGTAAATATCCCGTAATTCTAATACTTCTTTCACTTCAATCACATCCATACATCTTCTCAGTCTCGTCGGGTACTTGTGACCTGACCTATTGTTTATTACAGCTCCAGCCTTACCTGCGGCGGCATGAGCGGCGGCGTGCGCGGGTGCGGCGGATAGTGCGGCTTGGTCACAGCCTTAGCGTCCGGCAGGAACTGCCCGAACTCCGCCAGCAGATCATCCTGGTTCTCAAACAGCTTCGCCACCTGTCCGATAGGCAACTATTTACAATCCGCCAGAGTTACAAGTGTTAATATATAATTTTATGTGGTCAGAACATAAAATGCAGCCATTAGTTATATCACGGTGGTCGAACGGTAATTTGTTTCATCATATTATTTCGTTCTTTGTTTATTTTATTTTTTTTGTCTTCGTACGGTTACTCACCGTGAAATCACTCAACGGTCCCATCGGAAGACCAGCGCTGGCGATTGCCCGCATTATGCTGAGATGGTACCGTTTCGAGATAATACAACTTTTTAGTTTTTTGTTTATTTTTCTATTTTGCTGTGTTAATTGTTGTCTTTGTCTCGAATAATTATTTCTTATTTCTTACATAGACCTGATTATACAAGGTATTTGTGTCATCCTCTAGCCACTCAAAGTACAAAACAAAATGGCGATTAAATTTTAATCTCCAGAGTAGAATTTAAACTGCAAAAAATGCAAGTCTATTCCAATAGTAGCACAAGATATTATTATCGATTATGATTTTAAACCTTATTACTAATCATCCCCTGTCCATCTGAAATAGGTAAAACTATTGAAATTTCTTTAGAATGTATTACTTTTCTCTGAGAATTATAAACTGCTCTCTAACACTGTCCAAGATAGAGAATTTTAAATAATAGAATCTTACTTCAATTAAAAATACAATGCTTTATTAGCGAAGCTAGGTTAGAAATTATACTAACACTAGATTTGGGTAAGAAAATTGAACTAACACATTATTACTCTTTTTATTTATTTTCCGTCTTAGGCTAGGTTTTTACAATATCTTTATAAATAGTAAAATATAAAAATATTATAAAATCCTAACCTAGGGTGCCGCTGGAAGCGAGGCGGGGCCTAAGCTACCGGTGGTTAGGGCGACAAAGAGAGAAACCTCCTGACTATCCGCGCCGTGTCCAGGAGTACCGCCTTCTGTACCTGACCCTTGACCCCAGCCATCTAGGCTAAAGTCTCTTAAGGGAACTAACACAATATTTTTTTTTTTCTTGCACTTATAGCTCAGTTGGCTAGACCGACTGGCCGCGAGTGCCGGGAGGTCGCAGGTTCGAATCCTGCTCGGTGCCTCAATTTTTCAATCTTTCCTTCATTCTAAATATTATTATTATTTTATATTATTTGATTATTAATTTAATTTGTATTGTATATGGATCCTTGTTATCCGAAATAAATGAATAATAATAATTATTATTATTTTATATGACATGACACACGAAGTGACGGCTTCAGGTATAGCGAGTGAAGTCCGATTGAATGATGTGTAAATAGTTTATTTGTTTTTTGACTAAGTTAATGTAACGTCGCTCTCTTCGTTCTGAAATTAAACCGCTACGTTTTCATTAAATATGTACTAACCTGCGAATACACTTCCTGTTCCGTCTGCTGCTTCGCCTGTGGCTCCTTCACGTCGCGGTGCCCGCGCTGGTAAGCGTGGAGAATCTCGAGGAACCTCTTGTATTTGTCCGGCTGCCGCGAGAAGCGGGACTGTAAGGAATGCATACATTAATGTTGGTCGAGGGTTGAGTATGGACGATCGAGGGTTGAGTGCTCAGAACATAAAATGCAGCCATTAGTTATATCAAAGTGGTCAAACGGTAATTTGTTTCATCATTAAGGAACTTTCTAGATATAAAACTCGACAACAAAAACTAGTATGAGTTAAAGTTCCAAATAGTTTAGCGCAGAGTTTGAAATTGCTTAACTGCTAAAGCCATGAATGGCTTATTTACAGCTAGAGTTCGGACTAAGACTTACATTACATTCAGTTCATTGGTAAACAACAAGAAATTACTTATCACAAGGCGTAGCATAATTATTACATGACATAAAATATTTGTTAACATCTTTAAGTAATCTAGGGTTGGATAGGTATGAATCTTGTATGGGTGTTGGGAGGCTATTTATTATTTTAAGAAGCAAATATAGATTAGATTGGTCCTCATGCCGTAAACATTTTTCATTTGTGGTAGTAAGAATCTGTGTGTGTGGTTCAGCCCTACGTAAAGAGCAAAAAATAATCCAAAATATTGGGCTAATTCAGGGTTTTTTTAAAATACCGGTATCGGTCCCTGGTAATATATATGATCCATTGCAAATAAATGTGTATGAGTTTGAGTATATCACGCAGAGTACTATTTAGTGTGGACGATAAACTCACCTTAATCTTGTTAACATATTCAATAGCATGGTTGAACTCGACGGGCTGGCTGGCGGGCGCGGCGTGCGGGCCTGCGCCGGCGCCGGCGGGCGCGGCCGCGGAGCCTGCGGACATGGACATGCGCGGTTAGCGGCCGGCTGAGGGGCTGAGGGGCTGACGAAGCCCTACAGGGCGGTGGCGAGTGCTCAGAACATTAAATGCAGCCATTAGTTATATCATTGTGGTCGAACGGTAATTTGTTTCATCATTTCTGGTTAGGGTTTACGTGGATTTGTAGCTAAGTTTCAAATAGAATAAATAAATAAATAATAAATATAAATATTAGAGGACAATCTTACACAAATCGAACTAGCCCCACAGTAAGCTCAAGAAGGCTTATGTTATGGGTACTAGACGACGATATATTTAATAGATATAAATACTTAAATACATAGAAAACATCCAAGACTCTGAAACAAATATTCATGCTCATCACACAAATATTTGCCCTGATCGGGATTCGAACCCAGGACCGTCAGCTTCACAGGCAGGTGCACTACCCACTAGGCTAAACCGGTCGTCAAATAGAATAGAATATAATTTATTGTATTGATCATACACTGACAGGGCCCTGGCAGGGCGGTGGCGAGTGCTCAGAACATTAAATGCAGCCATTAGTTATATCATGGTGTCAAACGGTAATTTGTTTCATCATTTCCGGTTAGGGTTTACGTGGATTTGTAGCTAAGTTTCAAATAGAATAGAATATAATTTATTGTATTGATCATACACTGACAGGGCCCTGGGAGCGGTGGCAAGTGCTCAGAACATTAAATGCAGCCATTAGTTATATCATGGTGTCAAACGGTAATTTGTTTCATCATTTCTTGTTAGGGTTTACGTGGATTTGTAGCTAAGTTTCAAATGGAATAGAATTTTTTTTTTTATTAAAAATGGGATCGCTCTTGGCCAGCATCTAGCCAGGGGGCAAAGATGAGATAATTTATTGTATTGATCATAAATTGTCAAGAACATTATCACTACATAGTATAAAACAAAGTCGCTTTCTCTGTCCCTATGTCCCTATATCCCTATGTATGCTTAAATCTTTAAAACTACGTAACGAATTTTGATGCGGTTTTTTTTAATAGATAGAGTGACTCAAGGGGAAGGTTTATATGTATAATACATGCATCAGCATTGCACCCGTGCGAAGCCGGGGCGGGTCGCTAGTCCAATATAAAAGTAACTTATATTAAATTACCCTCCTATAATATCGTGAAATACCCTCGAATTGAGTTTAGTTTCCTAAATATTTTATTTCCTATTTTTTTTAGTTTCTTAAACATTACATATCACTAAAGTGTGCTAAATAGCTATTCGGCTTTGGATTTTTTTATCTCCTGGATTGAGGCGTGCTGAATCTCTTGCTGTCTTCAAAAAACAGCTTAAAGATCACTATTTGTTTCTCTCATGACACATTTAAGACTTAGCACCTTTAGACTATGTGACTGACTATATATGTGTATATGTTTATGTTATATATCTGTATATTACAGTGTTATTGTTGTAATTATTAGCAGGTTTCATATGTATTAACTTGTGACGACCGGTTTAGCCTAGTGGGTAGTGCACCTGCCTGTGAAGCTGACGGTCCTGGGTTCGAATCCCGGTCAGGGCAAATATTTGTGTGATGAGCATGAATATTTGTTTCTGAGTCTTGGATGTTTTCTATGTATTTAAGTATTTATATCTATTAAATATATCGTCGTCTAGTACCCATAACACAAGCCTTCTTGAGCTTACTGTGGGGCTAGTTCGATTTGTGTAAGATTGTCCTCTAATATTTATTTATTTATTTATTTATTTATTTATTAACTCATCACCACCTACTATGAATCGTTAGGATTAGATTTCATTTCCGCTACACTAAGGTATGTATGTATGTAAGCACTTTATTGTACACAATAACAGGTTAAAACAATATACATGTCACATAAGATTAGAGTACAAAGGCGAACTTATCCCTATGAGGGATCTCTTCCAGCTAACCCTTGAGGGATTGAGTGTAGAGTGGGAGAATGAGATAGACAAACTTACAAAATGTACTAAAACTTTTCAATAAGGTAACTTATAGCTAAAACCAGAACTAAATAAATATATAACAACCAAACATATAATAAATACTTATTATAAATATATACGTACTTAAATTAATATACATAAATAAATATATATAGTATATACTAAGGTTATCTGGAAGAAATTGCTCTTTAGCGATGAAACCGCCTGTTGTTTGCCTCTTTCTTCTTTGCGCTTTTATATTATACTGTGTCCTTTAATTGAGGTGTGGAATAAAGAGCATTTGTATTGTATTGTAAAGGGACTACAAAGTGTCGTTATTATTATTAATAGTTTTAAAAGGAAATTAAACGAAACTACGAATAGTAACGAATGGTTAAGTACCCCCTTTAAGGCTGGGTCTTATAAAGATCCGTTAAACCAAATGTCAGATCAAATTTCAGTAACTCGGTACATTTTTTGACATAACAAATTTGCCACGTATGTTGTGGATATGAATAAAGAGTTTATCTATCTATCTATAAGGTCTAACGGATCTTTATAAAACCGAGCCTTAAGAATATAAACAACGTAAACAAGACACATAATTGTATTTGTTTACACCGCAAGGCCACAGGTGTTTATTTTCCCTATACTATCTAGCCAGCCACGTGATTCCCCGTTTTGAGGAAAATGTGTCATCCCATCCGTCAATGAACGATGACATTGTAACAAGGATGACTGTCTAGGTCGTTTCAAAGTGAACCCGCTTATTCATATAATTCAACAAACTTGCAAACTAAAATGTCTTATGTCTCACAAGCACATGTGTCAGTGACAAACGAGAACAAACGAATTTTAGCTATTTGTGATAATCCGTATTGAAAGGGACCTTATGGCGGCCGGCACTTACGCCTTTATTGCCGCTGTTCCAATACAATAGTGAATAGGTGCAACGTAAGCGCCTGCCGCCATAAGGCCCCTTTGATGTGGATTATCACATTTAACCAAAATAGGTGCGCTCGTGGCCCAGCGGCGCTCGCGTGCCGCGAGCGGTATGCGAGGTTAAGCAACGACGGCTCAGGTCAGTTATTGGATGGGTGACCGCTTTGAGTGGTTGTTAACTGAGCGCTCCCGTGCTTTGTAAGGCACGTTAAGCCGTTGATCCCGGCTGGTGTCTATGATAGCAGTCGTTAAGCCAAGCTAGAGGCCTTCGGGCGGCTCGAGAACTTAAGTTGCCCACTCACTTGACAAGCCTAATTCCAATAAGGTGTGGTTTTCCCTCGGGTTGGAAGGTCAGATGGCAGTCGCTTCCGTAAAAAGTGCCTACGCCAACTCTTGGGAACAGTTAGCGGACCCCGGGCATCCTTTAGGATGCAACTGTACCGGGATAACGCTATAATGATGATGATGATGATGATTTAACTAAAATAGGTATGATGGTACAAGAGGGATAGTTTGTGACGTCTTTCGGAGCTTTTTGGACTAGTATAAAGAGGTATAGGAGAGACAATAAGGTATTTCTAGGTACCAATCTTTCTAAATATTATAGTCAATCACCCCGGAATGTAGTGTGAAAACTGGTCCTGCGGATATGAAGATTAGGCACGTGGGTCTGGCGCTCGTTAATGTCTTTCGTTCTATGTCCGCGGCGTCACGTGATTGGTTAATTTAATAAGAGTACAGTAACAGCAACACATGATTGGTCTATTTGATAAGAGTTCACTTTAAGGGAGCTCAATAGAGAAATTTTGTAACTTTAGTTTCGACGAGTAGAAAAAAATGTTTTAATGACTACGACATAGTGTAGTGGTTACGTGGCATTTTTTTAAATAATTTAATTAATTAATATAAAATATGTATGTATGTGTAATGTATACTTGAGATTGTGTTATTGATAATGATAATGAATGATTGTGTTATGTGCAACGCACGAGCGTACTTAAGGTAGAGCCGCCACTGTTGTATTGTATTGTTATAAGATTTCAAGCTCACGTGGTCATTTACAATTAGAATTACGATTGAAAACGGGATATTTACTATGTGTATTTGTATTTTTGAGAATATTCCACGACATTCGAGAGTATTCTGGAATATTCTGGAACGTTCGAAAACACGACGGTTGTTCCTTTATACACTCAAGAGCAAAAATAATGGGTACATTTTCTATGGAAATTCAATACGAAGTGTACCCTTTATATTTGTTTTTGAGTGCCCCTATCAGTAGGTAGCTCTATTCACACAAAAACCGGCCAAGTGCGAGTCGGGCTCGCGCACAAAGGGTTCCGTAGCAGCAAATATAATAAACTTATTATCTCAAAAACTATAAGAGATACTTTGATCAAACCAAAAATCGTTGAAAGAGTTAATTAGCATGCATCACCTCTATTTTTTTTAGAATTTTATACCCCGTAGTTATAAAAATAGAGGGGGGGGGACATACTTTTTACGACTTTGAGAGCTGATATCTCAAAAACCGTTCACTTTAAGAAAAATGTTTTTTAGAAAACTTTATATCATTTTAAAAGACCTTTCCATTGATACCCCACACGGGTATGTACATCGAAAAAAAAATTTTCATCCCTCAGTTACATGTATGGGGGGCCCCACCCCCAATTCTTTTTTTTACTATTTAGTGTCATAATTTTGTAGCGGTTCATACAACACATATTCCCATCAAATTTCATCACTGTAGTACTTATAGTTTCCGAGTAAATCGGCTGTGACAGACGGACAGACGGACAGACGGACAGACGGACAGACGGACATGACGAAACTATAAGGGTTCCGTTTTTGCCATTTTGGCTACGGAACCCTAAAAACCACCATATAACTCCCTTGATCGTACCGGGACTCATTTCTGAGTTTTAGCGGCACGCACTGTACACTTTCTTTTATAATATACTAGCGACCCGCCCCGGCTTCGCACGGGTGCACTATTTAATGGATGTTATTATACATATAAACCTTCCTCTTCAATCACTATCTATAAAAAAAAAACCGCATAAAAATCCGTTGCGTAGTTTTAAAGATTTAAGCATACATAAGGATATAGGGACATAGGGACAGAGAAAGCGACTTTGTTTTATACTATGTGATATTGGATATCTATTTGTTGACAAAATATACGTACTAATAAAGACTATCACTAAATTTCAGGTTCGTAGGTCAATGGGAAGTTAAAATATCTTTCGGAACAAAATTTTGTGACAGAACACGGATGGAAAACATGTTTTTGCAATATTTTTGCCAAAACGGAAAGTGACGTCACACAGCTGATCCAACATTGCCACTATAAGAAAAAAGTTTTCTTCCTATTATCCGTTTGACATCTGTGATTGACTTCGACGTTTTGCATTCACTGTTTGAGCACACTAAAAGTCACTCCGCATTCAATTCTGTCAGTTATTTGCAAAGTTTTTTTAAGTGTATGAAACAAAGTTGTGATGTCATTAAACACATAGTATGGTGTCTGTTACATACGCTCTTTTTACCAAACTTACAATATTCGTGGATTTTTGCATTAAAATATAAGATACTAGCGACCCGCCTCGGCTTCGCACGGGTGCAATGCTGATGCATGTATTATACATATAAACCTTCCCCTTGAGTCACTCTTTTATCTATTAAAAAAAACCGCATCAAAATCCGTTGCATAGTTTTAAAGATTTAAGCATACATAGGGATATAGGGACATAGGGACAAAGAAAGCGACTTTGTTTTATACTATGTAGTGATTCGCATACTTTAGTAGCGGCTAAAACTACTGGCTGCTGGGCCGGAGCTGCCTAGTATATTACATAAGGCGAAAAAATATATAAAAAACATTACGCACCCCTGATCGATATACCTATAAAAATATTCCCTGCACAACACTACCGTTTAATTTAGTACACGTTTAGCACATTGGTACAATGACTGGCCGTTGCACGATATATAAATTGGCAGGGACAATAAACACAAGGTTACAATTCGAGGGGTGCGTGGTCAAACCCAATAAATCGAGATAATTGTTTTTTGAAATAAGAAATGTTGAGTTCTTATTTCAAAAAACAATTATCTCGATTTATTGGGTTTGACCACGCACCCCTCGAATTATTAGCATGCCAATCATTGTACTTTTGATATGCCAATGTGTGTAGTCAACAGAGGCCAATGATTGCACTTATCCCACCTTTTTATATTCAACTCAAGTTATAAGAGTTACAGTATTATTACGGTTGAAATTTGTTCGATTTCTCAGGTTCATAAGCAACAATTTGACAGTAAATGTTTAATGACTGAGCTTCGTTTTGAATTACCACTATCACTATCTTCGCTCTATCAACGGTTAACTTTCCCAGAACTTGTTGCCATTCATTTTGTGTTCTATTTTATTTTATTTTTATTCTATTATTCTTATAGTACCTCTAACATAGTTTGTAAGATTGTTAACTAACCACAATATGGATCAGTTTGGTCTGAAATAAATGATTTTTTATTTTATTTTATTTTAATCTAAAAATGTTCAAAGTAAATGTTCACCTTAAGAGTCCAATAATTACACTTCTTACCCTATCTTACAATACGGATGTTGACTTAAAATTTGGCTACTACATTAGACTACTCTAAAAGAAACAAAGTAAACAAACATGCCAAATGGTGAAAATCCTATTCAAATATATCGAAAAATAAGGAAACTACAACCGTTTTAATGTTGCTGGCTAGAGAGAGAAAGCGCGACAGATCAGTGACGTCATTGACCACGAGCGCCATAGTAAATGACGATCGTCCCAATATAAAGGTGCGTTTCGCTGACAAGGAACAGAGTATGCGCCCCCAACCTAAACTTTGAAGACTTATTATTATGTAATCATTTATTCTTTGGAGATACTTTTTTGCCATTTGGTTAAGAATTTGGTCCTTTTCAAGAAAATTCTAATTTTTGCGTTCTTTAGTGCCGGACAATAAAAAGTAGCACTCACATAGTACATTACTTACCAAGGGCGGTAAAACAAAGAATGTCTCAGATCGCAGGTATTTGACGCCCGAGCCGAAGGCAAGGGCGATAATTATGCGATCTGAGGCTTCCTTAATTACCGCCCGAGGTAAGTACAAAATTTTATGTCACCCCCTGGCCAGGAAGTGGGATTTTCCGCGCGCGGAGCGTGCGGTAATTGCCACTTTATGGCCAGGTGTGACATAAAATGTAATATGTTGCCAATTGTGAAAAGGTCAACAACTTACCAGGGGCGTGATGTATAGCTGCCTCAATTTGTTGGTGCGCCTGCGATATATGGTGAAGCGTGTTCGCGGGCGTCGCGCTCACAGACAAGTTGTGGACGATGGCATTGCTGACCGACCTGTTGGAGAGAGACGATTAGATGGTGCGAAAAAGAGAGAGATTGAATAAGAGTAGGGGGAGTCAGAACATAAAATGCAGCCATTAGTTATATCATTGCGGTCAAACGGTAATTTGTTTCATCATAAAATTTGATGGGAACGCTGGAATAGATATTTTTTTTTATATAGTCTATATTGTGCTGGGCAATGCCGCTCTTTCCCGACTAGATATCTTTATAATAGTTTTTTGATGTGTAAATCAGTTACTTTTCACTATTAAAGAAGAATATGCCTTAAAACGAAGCTCGGCCGAGTCCAACTTTCCCCGCTTCTCCCATTGAATGCGCGGTGTCTCTTTATGGCTCCTCATCTGAATATATTCAAGACCACCTGTGCCAAGGTTTCCTACGAGAGATAGCAATAGCATCCCAGCTATACCTATATAATTTTCTCAATCATTTCAGCCTGTATGCACCCACTGTTAAATAAATGCCTCCCTCATGTTCACGCCAGTTTGCCCTGTTTTCAGCCACTCTCTCACACGACTTCGCCGACGTAAGATGTAGAAAAACCTGTCATAAATAGCGTGTTATACTCACTGCGCGACGGGTAACAGATGTACCAGCTGCGCTGGAGGGTGGTGCGCGGGCTGCGGCCCCACCCCCACCCCGCCGACCCCCCCGACCCCGCCGACCCCCAGCAGCACGCCCGACCCCAGGCCGGTCGGGGACGGCATGGACACTGACACCTGCAACAACGTACGGTATTACACGGGTGGATCAACTATTCTTTGTTGCTCGTTACCATGGTTACGTCTGCTGAGTCACTCTTTAAAATTGTTATTTTATAGGGCTACCAAACATGAGTTTTAGCGATGAGAATAAATCCATGTTGACATGGGTCATCTCTTGAGCGTGCTTGAAGTCCATGTTATAAACATCTTTCTAAGGAACTCGGTTACTGTTATCTCCTCGCTGACGGGACAGAATAACAACAAGAAAAAGTTGATTGACCCTGTACATTTTATACCCGAGCAGAGGCAAACAGACAACGTTAGCAAACTCGTCAGAATCAGCTCAAGCATGGGACAATGTACGTATTCCTCAGTAATTGCCTAGATTCACGAAATTCTAAAAAAGAAGCCTTAAGCCGTCATCTCTTGGTGAAAAAAATAAACAATAGCATTCTTTTGTAATGATCTCTGGGATCCCAGGGACCGGTAGTTTATCTTCACTGTATGTCATTAATTTTGTTATAATTGTAAACTCGAAATTATTATTCCTTCTGGAACTGTAAATTAATATTTTGACATGAAAAATGTATTACTTATTATAGTCAAGACTTTCTTAAATTGTAAATTAATATTTTGACATGTAAAAGTGCCCTTGTGGCCTATTTGCACAATAAATGTTTGATTTTGAGTAGACGACCGCTTAAGGACACTCAAAAGGCTCAGGTTTATTTTTTGAACCTGACTGTGGCATTATACGCCGGGCCCAATAAAGCAATAGGAATGCGCGGTTGGAGGGTAGCCTGAGGAAAATCCAAAGGAAAACCTCCGACACGACCATGCGGGTGGTTTTGAACACTGGAATACTTTAAGAGTTTGCGCTCCTGAGATTGGTTGAGCGGTTTCAACCGAATCTGAGTTATGAGTGGAATCGAGCTACTGGGAGTTTTCACGCCGCTGATTCACTAAACCTAGCCAGCCAGAGAAGAGTCCAGCTAGAAACTCAGCTAGGCCCGACCTGGGTCGGAAAGGCTCAGGTACAAAACCTGATACAGTCTCTCAATAAACAAAATGTGTACCAAATTTAACTAAATTGGTCCAGTAGTTTTAGGCTAAATTGGCTGTGACAGACAGACACATGAGTGATCCAAGTGTTCCGTTTTTTTCCTTTAGAGGTACGGGATTCTAAAAAACATTCTGAACAGGAAGGGCACATTTACAAATACAAATAGTTTATTTTGCAAGAAAAAGGGTTGTCATGATCTTAATACAAAACATTCAGTATCTCCTTAATCAGCCATTACATATGGCATGCACAATATTAACAGTTTATGCGACTAGGTATTCAATTAGGTACATAATTTACATCTTAAGTTTAGTTTTCGTGCGCTCTTCTTAATTATATTTCAATATATTATTCCATTGCATAAAATTAATTTCTGAAAAACTATGTACACTCGCGTACAAAGAATACGGGTCGGTAAAATACAGTCATATTTCCTAAAATAATGCAAACTTGTACAGTTTTTTAATCCTGTCATGATCATTATTTAATCTTATATCTAACCTGCAAAAATAACAGTTAAAAAAAAATAACGTTTTCAGCTTTAAATCGGGCTCCTAAAAACCCATGAAACAAACAATGTTAACGGAGCGAGATATCGCAAAAATCTGTTTTCGAGATTGATATTTTTTTTATACAAATATCTTAAGGGAGGCGTACAGCGACATCTACCAGAAGACTCATGCTTCATTAACGGCACTAACGTCTCAATTCATATTGAGAATCGTCAGTTACGATGCGCCATCCCATACCCAAATTTAGAATGAAGGAAAAATTTAAAAATTTAGGCACCGAGCAGGATTCGAACCCGCGACCTCCTGGCACTCGCGGCCAGTCGCTCTAGCCAACTGAGCTATAGGTGCAATCCTGCTCGGTGCCTAAATTTTTAAATTTTTCCTTCATTCTAAATTTTTATTTTATGATAGCGTCCCGGGAATTGCTAATACTGTTTGTTGGGTGTTACGAAGAATAATATACCATGTAAATAAAACTAGTGTAAAATATTTTGAAAAGCCTATTGCGGTTATTTCATTTAGGGTGACCAGAAATTTTTGACCTCCAGTGTATACGAGTAACATCTACATCGTACCTGTCCATTGCTCTGCACTTCGATCTTGTAGCCCGGAGGCAGGAAAGTGTTGAAACCCACAATCAGCTCCGGATGGCCTTTGAAGAGGTTCGACACGCGGGTTATCACGCCGGGCGTGTCGATCCTGAAATATACGCTCAGTTATAGAAGATATTATTTAAAATGTCCTGAATTTTGTCAAAATTTTCATAGATTTAGATTTATTTATTTCATAATATAAAAATACAATATAAATTATCCTCAGTCAATTTATACGACTTTATATTATGATCGTCAAAAAATTATGAAAAGTCAAAAATGATAATAATTATTAATATTCAATTATACAACAATGTCAATAATATTGAAATAATGATCATAATACTAAAAACAAATCATTTATAAAAATAACAATACCAGTCAATAATATAATGTCGAAAACTTAAATACGATACGATTTTGAATCCTCTAGTTTGGATGGTGTCACTTTCGAACGGAATAATTTTGACTCTGACAAGTCAAATGGTTTATGGTCCTACAATTGCATAAAAATCAAAATCAAAACATTTATTCTGCAAATAGGCCTCAAGGGCACTTTTACAAGTCAAAATCTATCTAGGTACATCAAATAAAAATAATACAATAATCAAAGTATCATTAATTAAATGTAGTGTTACATTGTCAAAAATAAGACTAAGAAACTAATAACAATCAAGATTTGTTAGAGATGTATAAGGTCTCTAAGCGTCAAGATAAAAGGTAGCAAAGTAGGTACAGTCACGAGCATTAATTTGTGACCCATTTCACAAAATTTTTGTTTGCATTTCTATACAATTAGACACGTGTGTCGCCCTTAAGGGGGTTCCAAATTAAAGCTCGTGACTGTACACTAATCATAATAAAATATGTTGAGCTATATCTATAAACACGTCAACATGAAAATAATAAAATCTATTAAATAAATATCCTCAGAGATGTATAAGGTCTCTGAGCGTCAGTCTAAAAATAAAATCAAATGAGAACAGAGCGAAGTCTCTCATCATGTCAATTCCACTGAACACTAGTACGAAGTTACTAGTCCTTGCAATGCAACTAAGTCCACAACCTTGTAAATTCAAGTATAAAAGTCATTTACTTGGGTCATTCTACTTTTTCATGACCAGTTTTCTATTACAAAAATAAAAATCTATGACATGAATAAATATTTTCGATATGAATAAATATTTATCTATATCTATTTCTGAAAAATAAAGAGTATATAGTAAAAATACTCACGTCTGACTCTTAAACTCCTTCATAATGTCCAGAAAGTCATTGTAGACCTGCGGTTGAGTGTTGAACTTGTATTTGACGAGGTCCAAGTACGACAGGGCATCCTCGACCTTGAGCCGTTGGAATTGCGCGCCGGGCGGGGGCTGCGCCGCGGCGGGCAGCGCCTGCGTGGGCGACTGGCGGCCTGGCAGCGGGAGCTGTTGCGGCGGCGGCTGGGGCACCAGCTGTGAGCGAACGACGGGGTACAATAGGATTTTCGACTCTAAATTTGGCTATTACTAAACGAGGCAAAAAAATATATCAAAAAATAACGAAACGACAACCTTTTTAATATTGATGGTTAGAGAGAAAGCGCGACCAATATAAACGTGCGTTTTGTGGACAAAGGACAGACTCCTTCTTAAAACTTTGAAGGCTTAATGGTGAAAATCCTATTCAAATATATCAAAAAATAACGAAACTACAACCTTTTTAATATCGATGGTTAGAGAGAAAGCGCGACCAATATAAACGTGCGTTTTGCGGACAAGAGACAGACTCCTCAAAACTTTGAAGGCTTAAGGTCGGTTGCACCAACATACGATCACAGGCCGGTCATCGTCAAATATGGCGCCGGCAGCTGTCATCCCATTGAAACTTGTCAAACTTTCCATACAATCAGATTTTAACGAACGATTATTATATACGAAATACAGACGTCTTGGTGCAACCCACCCTTTATAGTTATGTAATTTGCTTATTCTTTTGAGTTACTTTATTCGCCATTTGATTAAGAATATAATCCTTTTTCGAGAAGATACGGCTGATGAAAACTCTACAAATGTTATAACTAATGGAGGGTTGATGTTTCATAAAATTGCTGATATGAATTCGAGTCAAATGTCTTATTGGCTGAGTGCACAAGACCCTTTAGGAAAAAAGCAATTTGTATTTATTTTAGAAATTATTGTCTATTACTTCTGTTTTGAAAATAATGCGACTATTCTGATGGATTCAAATAATTTTGGAGACTTCAGTAGGAAGGCAGCATGCGTGTATCACCACAGAAAATCTGGTATTGCACATCGCATGTTTTTCATCATCGTCTCCCTCACTATGTAATAGTATATGTCACACCCATATTATATTACAGGATGGAGAAAACTCATGGCGCTCTAGCAGTGGCGGCGCGTCAAAAATATTCTCAGGGAAACGGGAAATAATTTGTCTTATTCTTCAAGAGCCGTAGTAAAAGGACTGGACTGGCTGAAAATTAGGCAAGCCAGTGGAAATAGAGTTGTATGGACGCTCCGCCACTGCCCTGTAGAGGAAGTACCTTAAATCCTCATGAAAGCTCATTTTACTTAGAAAACTGGTTTTATTCAAATTTCAATTCAATTTATTGCCCAAAAATAAAACGAGATGTGTACCTTAGAAATTATCCCTTATAACATACCTTAAAACATAAACAAAATACATATTTAAATGTATTAGATTGGGCAATGGGTGCTCCTCTCAGCATATTCAGGGCTTTAGGCCTTGCGCTGATTTTCAGACGACTCGCTTTGGCAGGGTTGGTCGTAACACTTCGTAAAGACGAATAGCTACCCATCTCTCTCCAAGTTTCATAGTGAATGAGATATCCAACTCACCCGTTTCCTATGCAAATGTATGCAGTGACCGTACAGCGACTAAGCCTCCGCTGTAATTGCTCACTACGCAAATGTTTGTAGTTACACTGACCTTGTGCCGCAACGGCGGCTGCTGTGGTTGCTTGGGATATTGCACGCCGGCCTTCATATAGTTGATGACGGGTGGCGCGGGCCCGACGGGCCGGGATCCCCGCCCGTATCCGCCCACGGACAGCATTGCTGCTGGACCTGGTATAACACCCAACACATTATGTATACTATACATAAGAATATCTATATACATATATAAGATTTTTCCAAATCTTTAAAAACAAAATTTAACCTTATGTTGTAACTAGCTAGCCTGTTAAATACACACGGGCGGTTTAACCTTTCAAGACCCGGTGGCTACCCAGGGAGCCACTAGCCAAAATGATAATTACATATGCCAAATTTTGACAGAAATAAGTTTCGAAACCCAACGCCTACCCAGAGAGCCACTGACTAGAAATATTGAAATAGCAATTATTAATTCTTTGATATTTTAAATTTTAGTTTTTACAAATTGTTATGGTCAACAGAGCTCATGTCGAACTGTACCTAAGATCTTATTGTACTAACATGAAACGCAATAAATAATTGAATTGAAGTTGAGCGGCTTCAACCGAATCTGAGGTGTGTGAGTGGAATCGAGTTAGTGGGAGTTTTGTCGCTGGCTCACTAAACCTAGCCTAGTCCAGCAAGAAACTCTGCTAGGCCCGACCTGGGTCGGACCGACTCTACTCTAAACAAATGTATAGATGTGTACAAACCGAGAGTTAAAAATTAAAAACCTACAATCACCAACCAGGCCCCTATTTCACCAAGTTGACATGGGTCATTATCAGTTGTAAAAACAAAAGTTTCCACCCGGTGGTCAATAGTTAACGGCTTATGTACATGTAAGTTATGTTTTTATTACATGGATTTATAGTTATGGATACACTGTTTATGCAGGTTACTAGATCAATCCAAAATTAAGCTTTGTGGCCCTTAACTTTAGATATGTCCACCGAAAAGACGCGAACCTAAATCTGACAATGACGCACATATGTATGTATTTGACATATGTAGGCTGACAAATCGACGATTTTCATGTGAAAATTGTTTCACCAACTATTGTCTACTATATTGTCGCGCCTGTCAGCTTTGGTTTTGGTGAAATAGGGGCCTGCTATTTATCGGCAAGGCTACATTTTCGTGCCGTGAATACATTGACACAAGACACAATGCCTTTATGGCATACAAAAATCTGGGTGTGGTGGTACAGTTCAAAGGACGGACAGGCTGATTTTAGTATAACGAAGCGAACAAGGGGCTCATAAACATCTGAACACTATTGTCAGGGCGTGATAGTGCATGCTCAGGTATTTTTGAGTACTCTGAAGAAAATTGACGGCGACTGTACTAAAATTAAATGAAATAAAAGAACTTTATATTTTCTGTGAAATGTTTATATTACGTTTTGCACTCTGTTGCACACTGGGCGGCACGAGGACAAATTGTATTATAAAGAACTCACCAAGTATTTGGGGTTGCGCCGATTGGGCTAGTGTGTGCATATTGCTTGCACCAGCTTGCTGCATCTGTAACAAATAGAAATATGCATGTTTAGAAACTATATTTTAATTCAATTCAATTCATTTGTGATAATCCACATCGAAAGGGACCTTATGGCTGCCGGCACTTACGCCTTTATTGCCGCTGTTCCAATACAATAGTGAATAGGTGTAACGTAAGCGCCTGCCGCCATAAGGTCCCTTTCGATGTGGATTATCACATTTATTGCAATAATCATGTTCATTTTACAGTGGATGTTAAGATGCTATAATAAGTAGGTACATGATACCCTTCTAGGGCACGGCAATTCATTACTTACATTCTAAAATTAGGTACTTTCTAGATATAATATTACAGTAACAAATAAAATCTCTATTATATATATAAAATTTTAACGAAGGAATTTTATATAGAAACATAAAATAAGTTTAACAACAGCATAACAACAAAAATAAAATAGGTTTTAAGTAGCGACCCGCCCCGGCTTCGCACGGGTGCACTATTTAATGGATGTTATTATACATATAAACCTTCCTCTTCAATCACTCTATCTATTAAAAAAAACCGCATCAAAATCCGTTGCGTAGTTTTAAAGATTTAAGCATACATAGGGATATAGTGAAAGAACGCCTCAGATAACCGATATTTCACGGCCGTAGGCAAGGGCGATAAATATGTGATCTGATGTTTTCCTTATTACCGCCCGTGATAAGTACAAAGTTTTATGTCTTTCTCTCATTCATTAGTCAAAACAGCCCGCGGGCCGAAATGCCCACTACGATATTTATTTATAATTTTTTATTCTGACCAGGAAGTGGGATTTTCCGCGCGCGGAGCGTGTAATTGCCACATTGTGGCTGGGCGTGATATAAATTATATTTTATAAGCCTTTAGGCGTTTGGCTCACGAAACTAGTATCAATTCGGCGAAATACGAATAAAGTCTGATATTGACGATCAGAAACTGCGACTTAAATTTTATACTTCCTAAAGTAACCATTAAAGCAAAAACTGTTGTAATGTGTATAAAAAACAATTACTTTAGTCATCGCGATAGCTATATTTATACCTAATAGCAGCGTTTTTTATTTGTTTGAGATAAAGTTACAGCCTGGTTTACAACTAAAACTCATAGCATTAGACAATGTTCCATATGCGTTGTGACTGATCGTGTACTGAGGGGCTGCCGGGAAACGAAAACGAACAAAGTTCGAATATCTCCCTCTCTGTCGCACTTGCTAATCCGTGCGACAAAGAAGGAGATATCGCGGTAGCCCCTCTGAGTTCTGAGGGGCTACCGGGAAAAGAAAACGAACGAAGTTCGAATATCTCCCTCTCTGTCCCACTTGCTAATCCGTGCGACAAAGAAGGAGATATTCGAACTTCGTTCGTTTTCGGTTCGCGGTAGCCCCTCTGAGTTCTGTGTTTGGGTGCTACAGGGATGATATAATTCCTCAAGAGGTTTCCCATAACATTAGACAACGTTCCATACGACGACCGCTTTAGCCTAGTTGGTAGTGACCCTGCCTTCGAAGCTGGACGTCCCGGGTTCGAATCCCGGTCAGGGCATTTATTTGTGTGATGAACACTAATATTTGTTCCTGAGTCTTGGATGTTTTCTATGTATTTAAGTATATATTTATCTATGTAAGTATGTATATCGTCGCCTAGTACCCACAGTACAAGCTTTGCTTAGTTTGGGACCAGGTTGATTTGTGTAAGATTGTCCACAAATATTTATTTATTTTATATCCGTTGTGACTGATCGAATACTGAGTTCTATGTGTTTGGGCGCCATAGAATTGATATAATTCCTCAGAGGTTTCCCATAACATTAGACGACGTTCCATTTTTTTTAATACCGCGTCGGTGGCAAACAAGCGTACGGCCCGCCTGATGGTAAGCTGTCACCGTAGCCTATGGACGCTTGCAACTCCCGGGGTATCGCATGCGCATTGCCGACCCTTTAAAAATTTATATACTCCTTTCTTGAAGAACCCCACGCTGTAGTCCCTCGGGAAACCCTCGGCAGGGAGCTCATTCCATATCCTTTGTGACAGATCGAGTATTGAGTTCTATGTGTTTGGGCGCCATAGTATTGATATAATTCCTCAGACGTTTTCCATAACATTTAAGACATGGTCCTGGTCTTGGACCATATCTTTTTTTACAATGTAAACGAATTTTTGACATTTGTTATATATAACTAAATTAATGTGGTATTACCAATTTGACTTTTGTATTAATAATTTATTCTTTATCTTAATTGACTTTATCTTAAATTCTATTTTGTTATTACTACTAGCTTTATGACATCAATTATTTTAATACGAAACCATACGTAAAGACATGCTTTTATAAGATATATATAATATACCCCGTCCCGCGTGCCATAACAACACCACATAATTATGATGCTGTTGTGATGACTCGCCTCCGGCTCGTCACAAAACCACACCAGTGTTTTAGAGCATCTCATTATGTAACAGTTGCTTCGCTTACAACCGCTGGAATTTTTCGGAAAGCAACGTGCAACGAGAAATATCGCGTTCTTTGATACGCTGTTCTGGCCAGACGATGAAAACAATATGGATTGATTTTCAGATAATGATTCTTGTCTATATGACTGTGTTTCTGACAAGAAATAAAGTCCTTAGATTATGTAGAATTTAAAAACAAATTATTCAAATGGTGCCTAAATAAGATGTACTATGACGTTAAGGAACATTTTCAAAATAATATAACATGACATGATACTTACCATACGTGATGTGCTTACTATTTTATTTATTAACAATCATTAATTTTAATTTAATATAATATTAGTTGACATAACTGTTCTCTGATCTCTCAAAGCATGACATTGAAATTTATTTATTCGTTTTCATTTTAATATTGACTTCTCATACAAATTTTTTTCTCTTACTAGAAATAGAACATTAAGATTCAATGACATGCTAATAGAACCATAATATTGTACGCCATATAATGGCTGATTGTGAAGAACTTTTGAACTATTGTCACCTTTTTCAATACTCACTTTCATACAATAAATTATTTGTATTTGACTGATTGCTTAAAATTTTCACGATAGAAAAAAAACAAAGTTGTCTTTATTTTCCCTTTTTATACTCAGCCTACTAAAACGACGCATTATTAAACGACACAATTATGATAAAATGATGGTATTTCACCTCAACTAAACACCGTCAAGAGGAAATTTAATAAAACTGCACACATTCAGATATTTATCGAGATTTGTCTAAAAAAGCCATTCCGAAGAGTACCCCATCCCGTTTTGACGTGCGCGAAAGACATAAGCGTATCCCTTTCGCGAGGGGCGTGGCTGACCAAACCGAGGCATCCCCCCCTTATTACCTTGAAGTTAAAGCGACACAGTACAAAGGTATTAAATTAAACCTCTGAGGCAAACTCATAGCCACATGGCCAAGACACCCACTATTTCTGAACGCGTAAATATTGCCGGCGTTAAATTTAACCCATGCAAAAAACCCAAGGTTCGTGTATATAGTACGCGGAGTTAAATATAGCTGTCTGACTCAAACCGGGAGAGCGACGTAGGCACATACAGCGTCATGAGGAGTTCAGCGCGATGACGCAGTGTTCTTATATACTACATATATTGTATGTATATTGTTATGGCTTCGTGGGTGTTTATATTATATCAATTTGCCGGAGTTATGTCATTGTCAGACTAGATTCGCCTATACTCATGTAGACATATATAATCGAAGGATGTTATAAGTCCGTCGCGAGCTAACTAGGCAGTACAAGTAGCTAAGCGTTCGAAGAGGTCAAAATGATGTACACACGTCTTTACTGGCCAGACGAGCGTGTGTAGAAATTTTGAACACCTCGCCCGCATAGCTACTTTTACTGCTGACTGTAGTTATAAGGATTTATGACTGTAACATCTCGAAACAGTTGGGGGAGTTGGTGGGGTTCCGAGGACCAACAATCGATCTAGCCGATCTACCTAGGTGTAATTCCCGGGAAAACTCAGAGCAAAGCTCGGTCTTCCAGGCAATGTATGATTAAATTACACATGCGCGACGTGAATGCGCTGCGCTAGCTTGGGAGCGCTCGGGCATTATTAATTTACAAGAACCGTTTGAGAAATGCGACCTGCAGAGGAGAACAATCCGAAATTCGCCCGCAGAAACTTACATCATTGAAAAAAAAAACGTTTGAAATTTTCCAAAAACCGACTCGACAAAAAAATACTATATAATTACCGAACATGCTCGCAAAATTTCACGAAAATCGGTTGAGAAATGCGACCTGTAGAGGAGAACAAACCGAAATTCGCCCGCAGAAACTTACATCATTGAAAAAAAACGTTTGAAATTGAGAGATGCGACCTGTAGAAGAGAACAACCGGAAATCTTGAAATTCGGACATACGAAAGCATTTTTGTCGAAGCTGAAGCAGAGACCTTCGTTTCACTCGGTCAATAATATGCATCGCCCATGTTGGCATTGTGCATTTATAATTTTACAGCCTTGGCCGTCTTCTGAATATTGCTGGGTTGCCATGCTGTTAGTTATTCTGGATCGATAGCCCTCTTTATAAAGTAGCTCGCATCAGTAGTACCATTCGCATTATGTAAGGTTGAAATTCATTTTGCAGAATGCTTTTGGATTTTGAACCGTAATATTTGAACAGGTAAAATAGATTTTTAAACGGATTACTTTGATTCAACTCTGTCAACTTAGGGTGGGTTGCACTGCACCAAACCGTCGGTAATTGTGAAGGATGTTCGTTAAAATCTGATTGTACGGAAAGTTGATAACTCGCTATGGAACCGCTGCGGGTGCCATATTTAACATTGATCGGCCTGTAATCTTAAGTTGGTGCAACTTGTCCTTGGCTTATTCTTATTAAATACTAGCGACCCGCCCCGGCTTCGCACGGGTGCACTATTATTAAATGTGATAATCCATATTGAAAGGGACCTTATGGCGGCCGGCACTTACGCCTTTATTGCCGCTGTTCAAATACAATAGTGAATAGGTGCAACGTAAGCGCCTGCCGCCATAAGGTCCCTTTCGATGTGGATTATCACAAATAGTCCATCCATTAGGATGTTATTATACATATAAACCTTCCTCTTCAATCACTCTATGTATTAAAAAAAAACCGCATCAAAATCCGTTGCGTAGTTTTAAAGATTTAAGCATACATAGGGATATAGGGACAGAGAAAGCGACTTTGTTTTGTACTATGTAGTGATTGTACAGTCACGAATCGGGATTGCAGAGCCACTTGACACTGTCCGTAATTTAGCTGTGTAATGAATGATAGATGTTACCCGATGTCGTGTCAGTCCCGATTTGCATTACACGACCAAGTTACGAATATTGTCAATCCCTGGGGCGCTACCGCGAACAGCAAACGAACGAAGTTCGGATATCTCCCTCTCTGTCGCACTTGCTAATTCGTGCGGCAGAGGGAGATATTCGAACTTCGTTCGTTTTCAGTTCGCGGTAGGCCCTCTGTTTACGATGGTACATGTGTGCGTAAACTCAAAAGCTGTCAGCCTATCACACAGAACCCATAACTGGCATTAGAATGGTAGAAAAATAAAAAAATACAAAATCCATTTAATTAAAATTTGCATTTAAACGCCCATGGAATGATCCTTCTACACCAGTGGCTCTGTGAGCTGTAGACCACGTGAGTGAGTTTTTTTATCATTTCCAAAATCTGACATTATAAAGATCAATTATGAATATCGAACCTGCTAATAACAAAATTTCACGAGAAGCGGTTGAAAAATGTGACCTGTAGAGGAGAACAAACCGAAATTCGGAGCAGAAACTTACAAAATCTTTGAAATAAAAATTGTTTATGAAAATTTGCAAAAACTGACTCGGCAAAAAAAAATCTATATAATTACCGGACCAGCTCACAAAATTTCACGAGAATCGGTTGAGAATTGCGACCTGTAGACGAAGACAAACTGAAATCGAAAAAAAATACCGGAATCTGGACATACGAAAGCATTTTTGTCGAATCTGAAGCAGAGACCTTCGTTTCACTCGGTCAATAACACGAATGACATGTAATTGATGTGAACTGTGAAACATTGCATGTTTAGTCTAGGAAAATTACGGTCGGTTAGTATGGCGAAATGGAAGTAATTTCCTGCGTAACGGATGCATCATAATGCTAGTAATGACGTCGATATAAAATCAGGCAATTAAGTCATGTAAATCAACAATTAAAAAGTAAAAAGATCCTGAAAAATTGGCAGTAATTAATAATAAACTTTTATGTCATAATTTTAATACATTATTATATGCTTTGTATCATTAATGGTAAATCGGGCAAATAAAAGTAACGAATGTTGTATTTATATTTAGTTAGCCCCCAACATTTTATTAATTTAAAAATAGTAACTGGCTTTAAGTTTCTTCTTTACTTGTTAATTATAAATTTTTACCAATTTTTACCTTCATTCAGATTCAGATTATTAAAAACAGTTTTGTTTTTATTTAAGTAAAAAGGGGCTTGTCGCCAAGCGAACATACCACCACGTAGAAGCGGCAGAATATGTAAAAAAAAAAACTAATAAAGCGATAGGAGCGCTCCGTTCGAGTGGCCTAGGGACAATCAAGGGGAAACCTCCAACACAGGAATATTCTAAGAGTTTGCGCTCCAGTGAGTGAGTTTATATATTCTGGTAAAAAAAAACTAAAAAGAAACAAACTAGATTTTAAACCTACTTCTAATAAATTGTGTTATAC
The DNA here is from genome assembly GCA_963556455.1 of Epiblema foenella. NCBI lineage: Eukaryota > Metazoa > Arthropoda > Insecta > Lepidoptera > Tortricidae > Epiblema > Epiblema foenella. The sequence continues at coordinate 7,795,014 of OY747120.1, read as the reverse complement.
ATGTTACATTATGAAATTTTAATTGAATAATTATATATTAATGTTTTTCTGAATCGTAATTTTCCTGGACTAGTTGTGGTTGATATCGATCCACAATAATAACTAATATGAACTCGACAATAACCTATAATGACTGATAGTCGACATTGATAGTAACATGCAATTTACGCATACTGCAGTGTTTTCGTCATGGAAATAATAGTGAAAACTTTTTTCGTTGTTTCCCCAATGGTTTAGTTGAACGACATGTTGATACCTATGTTATAGTGGTTTATGCAACTGTTACATAATGAGAGGCACTTGTGTGATTTAACAAATCCACACTCGTGTTTTAAGGTCTAGTTTATTTATATATTTATCAGTATAATCCTCTTTCATGTGCAACCGTTGAGCTGGAATATATTAAAAAGGGGCTAAAACGAAGGTCGAATATCTCCCTCTCTGTCGCACTTGCTAATTCGTGCGACAGAGAGGGAGATATTCGAACTTCGTTTGTTTCCGGTTCACGGTAGGACGTCTGGTCCTGGCGGAAACTAATGGTTAGTGAACACATTAAAGAAGATTTACTATATGGGTGTATATAGATACATTCTGTTTCCGCAAGTTTTTTTTTTCGTATCTTTATAGGCCGGCCCAATAAAGCGATAGGAGTGCGCGGTTGGAGAGCGGCCTGGGGACATCGAGGGGAAACCTCCGACACGACCACGCGGGTTTAAACACTGGAATACTCTAGCCCCCGTATTCATAAACGTCAATCAAACCTATATTAGTTAACTATCCGCTAAAGTTCGTTCGTCCTTATCTGTCACTTTGACATTGACGTTTGTGAGAATGGGACAAAGAACTTTTTAGTTAGCAGAGGTCTGTTAAGTTTTATGAATAAGGGTGTAAGAGTTTGCGCTCCAGTGAGTGAGTTGAGCGGTTTCAACCAAATCTGAGGTGTTTCGCAGCAGTGTGTGCATGTGTCAACGCTGAGTCATGTTTGGATTTTTGCGAGCGTACTTTCGGTGACTTCGCTACGGAACTATTATCATTTTCGCGCATTTAAAACGGCCACAAACGAGCTAACGTTATTGACATACCAACTCGCACCTACACGCGAGCCGATAACTACTGATAACCCGGTGTTTACGCGCCTTATCACGCACTAATAACTTATGTGTTATTGTATTTGCATACAATATTTGCAAGTACGACTCGCACTTGGCTGGCTTAAATACATAATGCTGAAAAATGGACTCGGTTTGACAATAGAAAATTGTGACGTTATCACTCTTATTTCCATAAGCTTTTTTCAACGATTACCTGGTCCTTCCTGAATTATATTATAGGCGTTAGAATGCGTATGTTAAAAGGGAAGCCCTCCATCCGTGTAAATTACCCTTCCATTTAAGAGACACGTTCCGGTACGGAGTTTCAAATAACGCGTGATTTTTCAACGCACGTCCTTAAGCCGTCGTCTCCCGGCGAAAAAAAAACAATAGCATTCTTTTGTTATGATCCCTGGGATCCCAGGGACCTGTAGACGACGGGTGTTCATAGTTAATTTGGTTAATGGGTCATACACGGATTTAGATTCGCGTCTTTTCTGTGGACATACCAAAAGTTAAGGGCTACAAAGCTTAATTTTTGATTGGACCAGTAACCCGCATAAACCCTTGCCAGACAGAGAATGAATGACTTTGGCAATGGTTACCCTGAACCAAAGGAATTTAGAGTACTCCCGCTGAACTCCATCATTCGGTTTGTGGAAATGCTGGAGAGCAGCTTGGAGTAGGCATGAAGGAGGGGGCAATTGCACAAAAGATCCCCCTGGGTCGAAGTGCATCCGCAAGGGCCCTCATCTAAATAAGATAAGATAAGAACCCGCATAAACAGTGTCTCCGTTTCTATAAACCACTGTAATAAAAATATAATCCGTTAACTATTGACCACAGGAGGGACGACTTTTGTTATTTAAAATGACCCTTATACTCGTTTCAACAATAGTTAAGCACCTGATTCGATATGTGAGCAGCGTCCGATAGGAATGTCATTGCACCCGTTGCACCAAACCAGTTACGAAGGTGTTTTGGTTCGCTGCCAACACTGGAAGGTCACACAATCTACTTATGTCGGGTCCAGACGAGTGTATCGTGTAATGTAACGTAAGTGTAATTTATAGCATAACAGTGTGGACGGCACACCGACTTTCTTTGTGTTCACGATAAAAACCGACAGCCGATGGACCAGTGCATTTACTATGAGTTTACATACTCGCTAGCGACTGCATAAAAAATTGTATGGGCGAAAGTACAGCGCCTCTGGCGGTTAGGCAATAGAACTAAGAATCGGCATACTAAATCGTTTACGTAGTCGTTAGCGAGTACGGTCATGCAAACTCATGATAAAGGCAAGGGACGGGGGCGTGAGTTACAAGTAATGCTCCAAGTGCAGTCCACACGCAGAATTCGTGTTACATTACATTAAACGTTTGGAGCTCGTTCTAAAGTGCGAATTAACGCCCGCTACAGCCAAAACCTGCCAGGAACATGTTTTCAAATGCCATTAATTGTAATAAAGAAAGCCACTGAGCCTACAAGGAATGTTATAAATAATTAAATAGGTACAGTTAGCCCAGAAAATGGTTTACCACTTTTGCGGGGCCGCCGAAAATACGCGACGCGAGTAGAAAAAATTGTACCCTCCTCTTTCTAATTCGCAGATCTTGAGCGAGACACGAATCGCGCGACGCACGACTTGGCAGTAAGTTGTGCTAGCCCACTTGGACCTTAGCACACAAATAATAGAAGTGAGAACTGAAAAGCGGTAGACAACTTATTCGAGGGAGTTATATAAAGGTTTTTGATCACACTGCTGCTCAAACCGCAGTGACGCGCCAGTATTTGACACATGTTAAAATGTATAACATAAGTGTGGTTATATAGATAGAAAACCATCAAATTATCAAAATAAATAGTAAATTAGACAAAATCTAAATCATAAAAAGATATAGTACTATAAAGATTCCCAAAAAATATACTTTTTTTAACAGTTCAAATGTAAATTGAAAGTTAGCAATAGAATTGTTTCAATAAAAATGGAATTGTAGGGCAACTATGTCCATAAACGCAATACCTATTTCACTACCAAATTATTCGTTTTTCCATACAACAGTATTAAGAGACCATAGCACTGACGTCACATTTCACTGCCTATACCAGTATGAAGCGTGTTCAGTGCTCGTCAGCTATGCTGTACTTTGCCTCTGTTTTCGTCTTTTGTGTTGCTCTAATTGTAGTTGGTCCCATACAGACATTTAATCGCCATTATATATAAACTTGTTCGAATGGCACCATAAAAATATAGTTAAATAGCTCAACTGGAGCGCCGTTGGGACCTATTTGATTTTGAAGATTGGATGACAGAAAAAAAAGGTTGTATGTATAGTGTCGATAGTGTCGTTATCAATGTATTAGCATTTTCGGCACGCCATAACCTATGATAGTATTCGACGCTTCCAATGCTAACTATAGTATACCCCTTGTACGCAGCTGACATACCTTTTGGTAAGCAACGGGAAATGGGGGAGTATGCATTACCTGTGTTCACAATCATGTGGTACTGTCGGAGGTTTTCCCTAGGCTACTCTCCAACCGCGCACTCCTATCGCTTTATTGGGCCCGGCCTATAACCTTTTTTTTTGTTTTTTTTTTTGCCGAGACCTAAGAGTATTAATATTATTGTACACAAAACCAGTACCTAGTCATATTTCAAAGTGAAATCTGACTAACCCTATACCGCATGACGTAAAAAAATATTCGTTTAAATTTGAGCCTTGATACGATGCAATAAGGTCTACAACGATATCTGCCATATATGGCTTCGTATGCGGTACTGGGTTAAAGTGGCTTTTCGGTGAACAAAAAGTGACGAAACACAGTGAAAAATCCGGTCTCCTCAATCCCAATAAGGTCTAGTATCTCTCCTGGGTTGAGGTCAGATGGCAGCCGCTTTCCTAAAACTAGTAGCCTACTTAGGGGTCATTCATAAATAACGACACACGTAACGGGGGAGGGAGGGGGTCGACGAAGTGTGACATTGTGTGACAAGCGGACTGCCCTAAGTTTCGTGACGTCACATTTCGAAATCCAATACATCACTATTAACGCAAAACTTTCAAAAAATCCCAACTATCTGTATAGGCATGAGGTTTAAATTGTTTTGTTGGAGATAATTAATTGTTTTGTTAATTTTACAAATGTTTGATTTGGTGTTGGTTACGTTAAAAAATAATTTAAATGGGAATTGAACTAACTTCTGAACCACAGTAAAATTGCAAAAAAATTGTGACGTCACAGTAGGTAGGGGGGCTCTCACAAATGTGACCAACTGTGACACGGAGGGGGAATCCATTTTGTTGCACCATTCGACGTGAGCCTCTTTTTGATACACATTTAAATTGTGTGGGATCCAACGCGAACAATTTTTTTACAGCTAAAATACTCGTGTAATATCTTATTAATGCTCGTCATACATATGCCCAGAGGAGGGACCGATACCGGTATTTTGAAAAAACCCTGAATTAGCCCAATATTTTGGACTATGTTTTGCTCTTTACGTAGGGCTGAATTATGTATTTAGGTAACAACGTCGTATTATTAGATTGTACCATTAAAAACTAAATAATGAACCGGTGACCGTAATAATACCGGTATTTTTCTATGGAGAAAATACCGGTATCCGATCCCTGGCCCAGAGTCGCCTCTATCTCGATACATGACATGACGGGCATACATAAGTTTTCGCACAGCTTCAATATTTTGTGGAACAACGACCGATTTCAGGCGACCTTCCTTAAGTTCGTCTGTGAGCATACTACATCCACGATTGAACTCACTAAATCAGTGATACACAGGGGTTTTCGATGGAGCTTCATCACCATCGAAGTTAATTGATCTAAGCACTGTTGTTGCGTTAAACCACGCCGAAAGTGGTAATAAATCATAGCACGAATATTTTCACAAGTGAGTTCCATTTATGCAGCAAGATGACATATTAAACACGCCAAAAATAAAAGAGTAGTGTACATAAGAAAAAATAACAAAAAAAGGTGAGTATTTAAAAAGTTCCAATTTTACCATAAAGGTCAGATCAGGGACCGATACCGGTATTTTTAAAAAACCCTGAATTAGCCCAATATTTTGGATTATTTTTTGCTCTTTACGTAAGGCTGAATCCATGTATTTAGGTAACAACGTCGTATTATTAGATTGTCCCATTAAAAACGAAATAATGAACCGGTGACCGTAATAATACCGGTATTTTTCTATGGAGAAAATACCGGTATGCGATCCCTGGGTCAGATACATAGCGTTAAAACTGTTGGAACCCGGATTCCGGTTACATAAGTAGCAGCCCTCGTATAACCTAAACCTTTTTAAGGCACGAGTGAATAGGCATCTTCTGTGTGCGCTCGCTTCACCATCGGCCTCATCTTTACCCCCGCGATAGATGCTGGCCAAGAGCAATCGCATTAAAAAAAAATTGCATGTGTCAAACATAACCAAAAAAATTTGAATAACATTGGCGTGGTATGGTAAATGCTGTTGAATAATGACAAATTAAAACAAAATACGTCAATACCCATAAGTGCCATAACTGCTTGGTTTCCTGTTAACAACTAAAGTTTAAAGTTCAATTTATTTCGTTTATCTTAGCCATTTGGACACCAACGAATGACCTATATGGGTCATTGTCAGATTTAAGTTCGCGTCTTTCGGTGAACATATCAAAAGTCTTAATTTTGGATTGGTCTAGTAACCGGCATAAAGGGTGTTTCCATAACTATAAATCCATGTAATAAAAACGTAACTTATATGTACATAAGCCGTTAACTATTGACCACCGGGTGGACAACTTTTGTTTTTACAACTGTCAATGACCCATATAAGTATCCATAACGGTGTTCAGTGCGATATCATCCTACGTACATTTTTATACAGTTAAACTTCGCGTTTGACATTTCCATGTCATGGCGTGTGAGCGGTGTAACAGCTTCTGTATTTGACATGGCGTTGAAAAGGATCCAGTATTAGCCTACTGGGTTAAGGGCAAATATTTGTTTGACAGTTTCAATATGTGTCCCTTGTATCTATTTTATTTACTACCACTATTAAGCTAAATAATACTATGCCATGAGGGGGGAAAGGATAATAAGTATAAATAAATAAATATTCGTGAACAATCTAACACAAATCAACCTAATCCCAAACTAAGCAAATAGATACTTAAATACATAGAAAATATACAAGACTCAGGAACAAGTATTCATGTTCATCACACAAATAAATGTGACCGGGATTCGAACGCCGGACCTCCAGCTTCGAAGGCAGGGTCACTACCAAATAGGCTAAAGTAGACGTCATATTTGTATTTGGGTCAATGAACTATTTCTTGTTGCTTGTTAAGTCTCTCGAGTCACTTTATAAAAGTGATGATTATAAGTGAAACTCATGTGGATCATTTCATGAGCATTCTTCTAGAAGTCCATATTATTTTTTTAGAAGTTACTGTAAAAAATAATTACATTGTCCTGGCTGACAGGAGAGAACAACAACAAAGAAAAGTTGATCGACCCATTTATCAAATCTTGTCAGTCTTAAAATTGTGACTTACCTGGGCAGGTGACTGCGGCAGCGGGGCGGGCTCCTCCGGGGCCAGCCGGGGCACGCCTGTACGCTTCATCATGGCTGATCAGCGGGCCATCACACGAACACCTGGAACGTGACATGCTCGTGTTACACCAGGGTTTCTAAAGTAGTCCATAGACCCCTAGAGGGTCCGTGCAATAAACGCCGTGGGCACATGGCAATAGGGCTGTCGTAGAGAAAGACTGCAGATATGACGTCACCATCCTCTAGCGACATAGTAAATGACGATCGTTCCATAAGAAGGTATGTACGTTTTGCGCAAAAGGCACAGGAGATACGACGACCTCTTTAGCGTAGTTGGTAGTGACCCTGCCTACGAAGCTGGCGGTCCCGGGTCCGAATCCCGGTCCGGGCATTTATTTGTGCGATAAGCACGAATATTTGTTCCCGAGTCTTGGATGTTTTTTTATCTATTTAAATATCTATTTATCTATATATAAGTATGCATAGTCACCTAGTACAATCATTGTTCATACCCAAACATGAAAACAATATGTTCTGTGGGTTAATCTTCATGTAATAAGAGTGTTTGCATTGTATGTGTATTAGCATTTTCGGCACGCCATAACCTATGATAGTATTCAACGCTTCCAATGCTAACTATAGTATACCCCTTGTACGCAGCTGTCATACCTATTGGAGGTAAGCAACGGGAAATGGGGGATCTTACAGATAAGATAAGATATTCCTATGAACCTACAACATTATCATGATTTGTGACAAAATTAACACTAATTAAGATCAACCAATGTTAAACATGGTGCTAGTTACCCAATCATAGTTACCTACATGTAGGGTGCATGCCCCGGGACCGGCTTGTTTGAAGTCTTGTGAATCCCATACAAATTGGACACAGAGTGCAAGAATAAACTACACCGAACAAGGTGTTAGATACAAGGCATGACAACAGACAAGTAACACATTAAAATCTGAACAAGAAAAAAAAATGATTGCACACAAAACTGCAACCTCAATTTTCACAATCGCACAATACTAGGCCAAGGAAATGTATGGATTTATATCAAGTACTATATTATGCAACTTTCAACTTGTTTCTACAATCTTTATACTAGATAAGTGCATAGAAAATAAGAAAATAAATTTATAAATCAACGAAATTGCTTTTTAGTATTTCCTTGACCCTTTGTATGCCTAGTCACGGACCTGTCAAAATTCCTACATATAAATTGAGAACCTTTCATTTAAATTCCAGTCACTATTCTAACAGCAATATTTTGACAGTGGTTTCCCGGGGGCTATATTCAAGCTTCATGACTTAGCATTGATTTTCTGGACATTTATATATTTTTTTCTTTTGAAGGTGACAAAAATTGTACCATTAATATGTGTTTAATACCAATAATTGATGATATTTATTGATAAATGATAAAATTATTCCATATATAACCATTCACAAGTCATTAATTGTTAACATTGATCAGGCCTACACCTAATATTAACAGTTTTTATCAGGTTATTTTTTTAAAATATTAATATAATTGTCATAAAAGGGTTATTTATCTAATAGGCTGTTCAAAAAAGTACTAATACTGTGCCACATTTGTATTCTTAATAATTTGTTCACCAAGGAAGCATTTCGCTAATGGCGCTAGTAGTGTTCGTAATACAACATGTGATTTGCCCATGTGGAATGTAAAGTCAAAGAAACTTGAAGGACTGGAATGAAATAACTATATAAAGCTGAATAAATGTATGATGGATTTTGACATGGAGTTTGTTAGAAGTAGGCATTAAAAGGTTTCAATTAAAAATCTGCCATATGTTAATTCGAATGTCATAGGTTATGTTTTTGGTTGTCATAGGTTTTGTTCGTTAGTAGCGTGGGCGAGCGTGAGGATTTAGTTATAAAATACCGGGTATTTATTATTTGTTTTGTTAACGCATAACTTAGCACGTGGAATTGTGCTAGAAAAAAAAACGTGTTGATTATCCTCAAGGTGACATTTTCAAGGCTATGGCCTAATTTATTACAAATCACTACAAAACCCTTATTTAATTTTATATCATTGCGCAACTTCTCTTCATAAGGTTATGATGTGACTATGGTTACTTCGTTTCACAAAGTTGAGACGATATGAAGGACGAAGATCACGTATCATTTAATCATGCCGTATACTCACGTAATGATAGATGCGTAGCGTATTCCAAATAAAGACAAAGCTTCTCACAACACACTTAATTATTTTAAACAAATTACGCAACGTATTATGGTGAAATGAAAACCGACAAAGACGAACAACTTTTACCCAAGCCGTTTTGAATTTGGAATTTCATTTCAAAGTACTTGCTTTGCTCCGGTCGTGGCACCCACACAAGTTTCGTTCAGAAACCGGTCCGTAGGTACATCGGCGGGCATTACAAACTCGTACTTATTTATAGCGGCAAACGTACACAAATCGATAATACCGGGGCAAGTGCAGCAGAGCTAGTCGTTTATTACATACATGATAGATAACTTTTAACACGTATTCAATATTGATTTCGCAAGAAAAGGGAAACTATCTTGACTCGTTTTATCTCCCGCCTAAATTTAAAATTAAGTTAAATGACCGGAAGTCATTTTTTTTCTCATTTATAACACAGCACAGGCTACGAAAATCTTATTATGATTTCCAGTGCGAAGTGTGAATCATAGTGAGTGGACCTCGTTTTAAAGAATAAACTGATGTTGTAAAAGGATAATCATCTTTCGGAATAAAGCAGTAAAGTCCGGTTTGCAATGGGCCGGTGAAAACGGGGACGAAGCGGCGGTATTCGTCACCGACGTAGAAAATGGCGACTAAATACCAACAATTACATAGCGCGGCTGAACATCAATGCGAATGTTATCCCGAGAAAATTAAAGGCAACCGACGCCTATTTAAAGAGCACACTTAGTGAGGCAATAAGATGTTAGTGACTATTTATCTGGACGAGTAGAGATAAGGGAACTCGGCACTGAAATCTGGCCTAAACCACTCAAAAATCATACGTACCGATAAATCCTGGCCCAGATTACGTCAGTTCTTTCTGTCGAAATAGCCTTTTATAACTTAAAAAACTGTTGTAAGACAAGTGGTGCCGATAATAACGCGTCACGATACGCTCGCGAGCATATTCGTGCGCCTCCAAATAGCGCAACGGCGCAACTTTTTCGAGCGCGGCGTCAACACGGTCAGGTGGGCGAGGTTGCGACACTGCCATAGCGCCGTCCTTGTCACGCGGCTCTTGCTCTCTCAATTGTTTGTTATCTCTCTCGCACTTGCGGCAACGTCAGCCCGGGACAGGAGGGACGCGAGCGGAGGGCTTCGCTGACGAACGTCGCGCACCAAGCTGCGCGGCCGACTGACTGCACGCAGCACCTCCGCCTCGGACCTGACCGAATAATCGAGCCCGGAGCTCCAACGCGGAGCGGCAACAGCGCCTCCAAATAATAGCGAGCGAAACGGACGTGCCGCGATATGAAATGCCACGACCGAAGAACCTCCACGAAGGTGTTGGACCAAAACAAATCTCCTTTCTCTAAAATTATACAACAGTTGCAATCAAGAGCACGGCCGGGCGGGCTGGTGCAGCGTCTTTTCCCGCCAAAATCTTTCCTTTTCTTAACGCCAAGGATGAAAATACTTAAGTATTTTTATGGAGATCATCGGGGGATGTTATGTTTGTTTCAGAGGGTAGGGTTGCCTTGACAACAGTTTGGTGACTATGCCAAGGGGAACAATAAGATAATCGTATCGCTGCGGGAGTCCAAGTATAATAAAACGACCTAGGAAAAAAAGCAGTTTTATTAACTGCGACCTAACGTAATTAACAGACACGCATCTGTTATTTGTGGGTTAATCAACATCCAAGTTTGTATATGATGTGATACCTCTGCGTCTACTCTATCGCGAAAAGGGCAAAGGTCGGCTAAATAAATGAACAAGGGTTTACCTTCAATACTTTATTTCGTTAACTAGCTACGGTGCAAATGGTTGCAATTACAGGTAATGGATACAATTCAAATATTTATAATTGTTATACAGGGTGCAGCGACTGAAGTAAATATGCTGTGGTGTTTGAAGTTGATCAATATAAAATAAGCTAAGATGAAGCAAATACTAGCAACTAACTACATACTAGCAGACTAACGAGGAGAGAAGACTAAACTAACAGTTTGTTTTATCCATAATGATGAAATAACGTGCAAAGGATTTCCATGAGACAGCAAAATAATGTATCTATAAATGGCACAAATAAATGACTTTGGCTTAAACAGTAGTGTATTTAGAGTTAGTTGTGAATAATTATTTAAATTATTCATTTTTTATAACCGAGACTAAGGGAAAGTTATTTATAGGGGGTACTATATATTTAATTGGCAGGTGAACTAACTTCGTGTTCCTCGATATCATCAAAATTAAGATCAATGAGACCATGTGAAGAACTCAATAAGTCTTAATCACGACTAACAGGAAAAAGTAAATATTATTATTATTATAAATTATAAAGTTACATCAAGAACCAACTCTATTTCAAGATCGCCTAAATCAAATTGAAGATATTCGGTACGTCAATCTAAGAAAAATAAGTAACTATAATGTAATGTATCAATTAATATTTTATCAAGCATCTAAAATCTGTTCAACATCAAACCTTTAAGAAGGTCAAGTTCTCAGTGTAGAATCTTCAGATTTCTTTAAACAGAAATAGTATAATTAAATAAATATTCAATAAGTACACTATGGAAAATCTTTTAAAGGAATTACAAAACCAGTGAAAGGAAACGACCTTAAGCGAAACCTTTTTTTAACCAAGTTTGAGCCCAATACAAACCAAAGCAGTACAAACCTAACGCTCGTCTTAGATTAACTAGAAGCTAAAAGTAAACCATAAAAAATCCTTGAACAAAGTAGTCGACTCAAACAAAAAAGAAATAACAACGCCAAACTTTAAGATTAGCTGATCATAACAAACGATGTATCCGACAGAACTCTAACTAAACACCATGCATATTCAATACAAAACTAGAAGCGAGGCACGTATAGAAAAGTGACGTAAACCCTGTATTGTACCGCATGAGCAGGTAGAGGTACCTATATGTTATGTTACAACGGACTAGGACAATATTGTTGTGTCTGTGTGGCAGTCGTGATAAAGACGACGCACACAGACGCAGAATAACTACTTATCTCGGGACGCAAAGGCATTAGCCTCAATCAAGCCTCGTTCATCCAATATTGAAATCTCATTATGAATTAGATTACCATCGCAATTCGCAATACAACATAATTTAACAGTCTTATTAAATTTATCCATTGTTATAAGCGGATGATTCGAAACTTATATATAGCCTTGAAATTTCTTATCGAACAAGTGACTGCTCACAATTACCAAGAGGGCGCGACGTTGCCAACATTCTGTGCGCAACTACGTCTTAATTTTACAAGAGCCGCCATCTTGTTTTAATTTATCAGATGCAACTTGCGGATGAGACGATTAGATGCTTAAACAGGCAATCGGTCAGCCCCTGATTTAAAAGAGAGCTATCATCTGATTATAGCTGCATATGGCAATGGAATCAAACCTATTTTTGGTTACATAATCGTTTACTCTGAAAAAAAAGTACCTACGTGGTCAATGCATTCCAGATTTCATACCCATATGACATTTACAGGCTTTTCAGGATATCGAATAGAGGCAGATATGGATATGTGCCGATAGGTGTACCTATACCGATCGTTATTGCAACCCCGGACTATGCACGGCATATCCATAGCTACCTATGTGCACAAAGTGTCGGCGCAATATGGTTGAGGGATACGTACTTTGTGCGAGTCGGGAGTCGAGGCCAGGTTTGGAGCGCTCGCCCCGTCATCCCAGGGCAACGCTCGTACCGACCCACAACCAGATACATCACAGATTTGGACATTTTAACGCAAATTCCACGGTATCGATCACGCACAGCCGCCATTTTGAACCGACACTGAGCGAGAATGGGCGCGCGACGTTGCCACGTCGCACGTTTCCAATCCACACTTCTATTTCTGGCTCCCTCCCCCCACCTCGCCGCGGAGGTCGGCAAACAGGCAGCGCTCGGAAAAACATTCATGACTAGAATTGTATTATATATGTATAACTACTTTGCGTCTTATTGGAACGCCTTATTGGAAATAGAATTAAAATCTAGTTGGCTGCGGGCGAACAAAGAGGCGAAGGGGGAGGGGGAGCGTCGCAACTGATTATGATAAGATAGTGTGTATGAAGATGAAGGTAAGTACGCAAGTGTGTGTATCGGGCGCTCGCCCGGCTTTCACCGGAGCGTTCGCGGGGCGAGGCACAGCCGCGCAGGACCGCGCCAACATGTGCCATTGGCCACCGCAGAGATCGATAGACAAACAACGACGAGGGCGCCGACCCACATTCGAATGTACACCTTGCGCTGATAACAATACGGGCCGGTTTACATCGGCGAAGACTATAAACAAACTACCGCACGACCACACTGACGTCCTCCACGTAGGTACGCGCAAACACAGGCGCAGGCAAACGACGCGAGCGGACGGCGAAGCGCGGCCGACCGATGAATGTATATCATCAATGTATTATGGCACTTTTCTAGAGTCGAAAATCCTCTACCATAGCGCGCTAGCGCTCCCTATCGAGGGACAAAGGGCCGTTTTCACACGGAAAACAAAGGGAAATGCCGGTCTGGCGATAATAACAAGATTTTTTGTTTATACAATTAAGTTTTGATCAACTGATTTTAACTGGACCGCGCGTTGCCAAGTCGTCTAGTAGAGAGCGCGCGGGCTATCATTATGAAATTTAGATTATGAACGCACTCTTAATAATTTGATTCTAAATGAAATTTTTATGCTAATCTACTCTTTTCTGTTTTATATACGTACAGTGAGCTGTAACGTATGGCAGTAGCTGAAAGATATTTTTGCCAATATGTTATAAAAAAATGATTCCTAAGAGAAATATAATCAGTTCCATTGAAATAAAGCAATTATATACACTACTAAAGAGCATAATAAGCTGAAAATAGTAAAAGACGCAGTCTGACAACCAATCACTTACCTGTATTTTTACACGAAACAATCTTCTTTCTTCACAATTCTCACGGCAAAGTCACTTCTCGTCAATATAATCAAGAAACTTAAGGTATTTTAAGGATTTTAAACAATTTGATATGCACAAAAAAATTATACATTCCATATAGCATACGTCCTCCCCGCATAAAGACAGAACGCGAACTGTGGGTTTAGTTTGGGTCGGTTGGCAGGAGGGGAGTGGAGCGGCGGGCGCCGGGCGGAAAACGGAGAACGGGCGACCGGGGAGCCAGAAAGCGGGCTAAATCTTATTAAATTAAATAATACTAAAGTAGCAATTTTGAACAAAGAAATTACTTCTATAATTCTAGTATTATTTTTATTACCCTAAATTATTAATATAGAGTAATTCGGCATGGAATTACAATAAACAGATCGACGTTTGAATTGAATGTTCTACTAATGGCTGTAAAATATGACAAACTGTATTGACATTTTTTTTATGTTGGTGAAAGGTGTGTTCACCGAAATGTCAAGATGAATGTCATATTTCAATTTAACAAATGAGTTAAGTTTAAAGATCAATTTAATATGATTTGTAATGTTAACAAATAAGTATTTGTGGCATTAAATGTAAAATCTTGAATTTGAATACATATTTGATACGCAGTCTGACGCAGTTGTGAATTTCATGGGAATTTCAAAATTGATGGCACATGGTATAAACTTGAACGCATGGTATTATTATAGTGCGACAAAATTATAAAGTAGCTTATTGTAAGTAATTCATACATCGCAGCCGGTTCTTGAAATTTAATGGAGTTATAATCGATGAATTACGCATCCAATCATGAGGCTTCCTTTTCTATAAAGTATTTATTTTTCCTGCCAACCAATAAGAGAAAGGTTCGTGTATTTGACTTGAGAAGATAATTTTCCTTACCACGTCTAGGTGATTTTCGTGCATTTATATCAGTTTTTCACTGAATTTAAACGTTGTTCATTAACTTTACTCGCTCAATAATTACTAAAATGAAATTAAGTAGCCAATTACTGGTTTTAACAGTGATTTTCGCAGTAGTATCAGCAAGAATAGACCCTAAAAACTTGAAATGTTTAGGTACGTATTTATTTCATATTTTTAAAGTAATAAGCTTTATTTTTAATCTTAATCACACGTAATATCCATTCCAGTGTGCCGGACAACCTTCGAAGAGCTGGATAAGGCGATTAAAAAAGTAGATAAGTGGAAAAAAGTCGATGTAAGTAATTTGTTGTTGTAAAGTTTCAAATGTATAGATTATGTAAATATTTTTAATAAAATCCTTCTATGATAATTATTCTATTATACGATCATTCATTTATATCGATAAGTTATATTAGAAAATCTCTTATCAGTTATTTAAATGTCGCAATACCATTTTAAGGAGTTTTATGTTCAGTTCAATCGGCAGTCGAGTATGAAATAACGACTTTACGGGCGAATATAAAATTAACTTGTTTAGGATTCTTTCTTTAAGTACCGAAATTACTGTACTTGATTTTATTCACAGTTTGAGTATTTAATTGATGCAGTACTAGCACCCAGCCCCCATGCTTTGCATGAGTTACTAGTATTAATTACAACATAAACTTAAATTATACAATAATATGAAACATTGACACAAACCGCGTCGAATTCAGGACTGATTGGTCTACAGTTAGTGTTTGAGTTTATCATGAACATGTCCAAATTAATCATAATACATATATAGTCAGTCATAAATATATGTACATTACCAGTCTTCAAAACTATCCATGCACTCTTACACTTGTCATCAAACTAGGGTTGCCATATATATATGTTACTAGCAGCGCCCTGCGGTGTTACCCGTGGATATAAGGTAGCCTATGTCCTATTCTGATGGCTAAGCTACAATACTGGAAAGTTTCATAGAGATCCGTTCAGTAGTTTTTGAGATTAAGCGGAACATACATCCATCCACACAAACTTTCACGTTTATAGTATTATTAGGATTCTGTACTGTCATCTTTGTAAATGTCTTGTGTTTGTCGCGAATAAATGTTCCTTTCTTTCTTTCCATATGTCCCGGTATGCCGGGACATGTTTGTGTTTGAAGTGCAGTGTCCCAGTGTCCCCGCCATTAAGTAACTTGTCCAGGTTTGAAAAGCATATTAGTAGGGACCAGCTAGGTAAATAAGCATGCATGTACGTAGTACGGTGCCTGCTCGGTGCGCAGCGCTTGAAAGCTGCCATCCAATGAAAAAGACTTGCCCCGCTTCCACGTCTGCTTTGACTTTGAGGATGAGGCAAGTCTGATTTACTTCGAATTTTCATTTTTGATCTCTTTCTACGCTAATTTTTCTTTAATTGTCCCAGTGTTCGTCCCCGTATTTATGGCAACCCTATTATTAAGCCCATGTTCACATATTTTTCATAATGTAGGCCTCAAATGCTTTTTAGAATTAATTTAATGATGATTAAAGTTAGTCCTAAATTTAAAGTTAAAATGTGGGCTTTGATGTTGGGTCAATCGACGACCGGTTTAGCCTAGTGGGTAGTGCACCTGCCTGTGAAGCTGACGGTCCTGGGTTCGAATCCCGGTCAGGGCAAATATTTGTGTGATGAGCATGAATATTTGTTTCTGAGTCTTGGATGTTTTCTATGTATTTAAGTATTTATGTCTATTAAATATATCGTCGTCTAGTACCCATAACACAAGCCTTCTTGAGCTTACTGTGGGGCTAGTTCGATTTGTGTAAGATTGTCCTCTAATATTTTTTTTTTTTTTTTTTATTTATTAATCAACTTTTTCTTGTTGTTATTCTGTCCCGTCAGCGAGGAGACAACAGCAACCATGTTTAGTAGAAAAACGTTTATAATATGGAATTCAAGTATGCTCAAGAGATGAGCCATGTGTAAATGGATTTATACTTATCGCTAAAACTCATGTTTGGTGGATTTAAACCCTATAAAATCACAGTTTTAAAGAGTGACTCAGGAGACGTAACCATGGTAACAAGCAACAAAGAATAGTTGATCCACCCTGTTGCACCTAACTGCAACATGAGTGACTCTCATTTGTGTCATTATTTTCCAGGTGGGGAACTTCAGGATGGACGCCAGCGGGGACACGATGCAGGACAAGGTGCCCGCCCACCGCTCCACCGTCTACATATCCGAGATGATTGATGACATCTGTAAGTTATGTAATAGGCTGTTTCCAGTTTCCGCTACTGCTGTTAACTTACTGCTGTGGCGCAATAACCGGAAGTTCAGTTGGGAATAAAAGTGTTCAGATTCAGATTGTTTATTGGTAAAAAAATTTTTACAAGTCATAATTTACAGTAGAAAAAAATTAACGCTATACAAATAATTATCACAAAAATGTCAGAGTAATAAATTTCAATTCAATTCACACACATTAATTATATAAACAATTCTCAATTCTGTAAATACAATAGTCAATTTCGATGTCGAGCAACAAACACACTGATTATAAAATACACAAAAAACAAAACAATTCTCAATTCTATAAATACAATAGTCAATTTCGATGTCAAGGAACAATTATACACATTGATAATAAAATACACAAAAAACAAAATAAAATTAATGTCAGTTAAATTTCCTAACGTAATAAATCTGTTATTAATTATTTTAATCATCAGCTAGTTCGAAGGTACACTTAGTCAATCATTTCCCTGAAGAAACTCGTCTACACTGTAGCATGCTTTGTGTAAGCATTATTTTTAATTTCTTTGCAAATACAGTGTCGCTTTCAACCGATTTTATGTCTTCTGGGATCCTGTTGTACAATTTGGGCCCAATGACACCAGGAGACTTGCGTATCTTGGCGAGTCGCTTCACTGGAGCAATTAACAGGGGTTTCCTACGATTGTTACCGTGTGTTGTCTTTAACTGGTTTCAGTCTGTCTCCATGCAAAATTTCATCTTTTTTATGGTTCCTCACCCAAAGGGCAAAACGGGACCCTATTACTAAGACTTCGCTGTCCGTCTGTCCGTGTGTCACCAGGCTGTATCTCATGAACCTTTATAGTTAGGCAGTTGAAATTTTCACAGTTGATGGATTTCTGTGGCCGCTGTAACAACAAATACTAAAAAACAATAAAATAAATATATAAGGGGGCTCCCATACAACAAACGTGTTTTTTTTTGCCGTTTTTATAGATAACTAGCGACCCGGCCCGGCTTCGCACGGGTGCACTATTTAATGGATGTTATTATACATATAAACCTTCCTCTTCAATCACTCTATCTATTAAAAAAAACCGCATCAAAATCCGTTGCGTAGTTTTAAAGATTTAAGCATACATAGGGATATAGGGACAGAGAAAGCGACTTTGTCTTATACTATGTAGTGATGATGGTACGAGACCCTTCGTGCGCGAGTCCGACTCGCACTTGGCCGGTTTTTAATTTATTTATTTATCAAAACAGTACATAACAGTTTTAACATTTCCAACAGTTCGGAATCTGTTCAGCGGGTTTAAGCGTGAAAAGGTAACAGACAGACAGTTCCCAAAAATATTACCCAGTCGTCTGTATTGTTTCACAAAGTTTAAATAATAGTACATTACTTGCCAAGGGAAAACAAACAATGTGTCAGATCGCAGAAATTCGACTCCCAAGCCCAAGGCAACGGCGATAAATATGCGATCTGAGACTTTCTTTATTAGCCTCGCCCGTTTGCCCGTGGTAAGTACGAAATTATGTCTCCCTCTGGCCAGGCCCTCATTTCACCAAAGTTGCCAGGCGCGACAGTTGTCAAAAAACATTACAATTGTAGTTGGTGAAACAGTTTTCACATTAAAATTGTCGATTTGTCAGCCTACATATGTCAAATTGGTGAAATAGGGGCCAAAAATGGGATTTTCCGCGGTAATTGCCACTTTATAGCCAGGATGACAGAATAAAACTGATTATCACAAGATAGATATCATAATAAGTTTACACGTCATAATTTACTCAAATAGACCGCCCCGTGTCATTCTGGGTGCAAAGGTGGTTTTTTTGTGGTGGCGCGTTGGACTGCTTTTTTTTTTCTTTTTTTTGTACCTGACTATGGCTTTCTAGGCCGGGCCCAATAAAGCGATAGGAGTGCGCGGTTGGAGAGTAGCCTGGGGAAAATCCAGGGGAAAACCTCTGGCACGACCACGCGTGTGGTCTGGAACACTGGAATACTCTAAGAGTTTGCGCTCCAGTGAGATATATGGTCTCTAAGTCACTGATAATAAAAACGAATCCACAACAGGACGATGTCTCTCGTCAATCCCCTATAAAAAGACACTCGTATTAACGCAGTCACTATGTCCTAGCAAGCATGAACAGACCGGACTCCACAAACAGCAGTACTAGTGTTCAGTGGAATTGACATGATGAGAGACTTCGCTCTGTTCTCATTTGATTTTATTTTTAGACTGACGCTCAGAGACCTTATACATCTCTGAGGATATTTATTTAATAGATTTTATTATTTTCATGTTGACGTGTTATAGATATAGCTCAACATATTTTATTATGATTAGTGTACCTACTTTATTACATTTTATCTTGACGCTTAGAGACCTTATACATGTCTAACAAATCTCGATTGTTATTAGTTTCTTAGTCTTATTTTTGACATGTAACACTACATTTAATTAATGATACTTTGATTATTGTATTATTTTTATTTGATGTACCTAGATAGATTTTGACTTGTAAAAGTGCCCTTGAGGCCTATTTGCAGAATAAATGTTTTGATTTTTGAGCACCCAGTCACGAGTATGACGCGTATCTCAGCCATCTAAATAAATCTAAATCAACCGTATTGCAGGTAAGAAGATGGACGACTACGTCCGCGTGTACTACAAGTCGACCGGCAAGCTGGAGATCATGCAGCTGGTGACAGAAACTGGCGGCATGAACCCGGAATTCTCCAAGACGAAGTTCGTCACCGATGATGATCTCAACAAGAGCTTGGAGTACTATGTGAGTGCTTTATTTGCGTTGGAGCCCGGAGGCCCGCCTTAGGGAACATACCCAAACCATTTTTTTTGCGTTATACCCCCCTCCCCCCAGTTCACGTAGTATATTTTATAAAAAAATTTTTGCGGAAAGTTGAAAAAATAATAGCTTTTCTTTGTATTTTCTCATACGGCCCCTAAAAATGTATACTTCGAGAGTGCAAGCGTGGTATAGCGTAGCTATTCAATTGTAATTGTATTTAGTAAAAAATATATCAAGAAGAAACAGTACATTGCGCACCAAGGGCGGTTAAAAAAGGATTACAATCAAGTGCCTATAAATGTAATTTTGTTAAGTTTATTGGCTTGAGTCTGCCATCCCTTTTTCCGCCCTTCACAATGATTTTGATCATATTTGCGGGGAAAGAAGTAATATCAAAATACAGGAAACACAATGAACTATTTATTAAATTAATTATTAAATGTTAGGATTGAGGTTAGGGTTGTTAACTTGTGAGCGCAGTGAGTACTGCAAATAGTACATTCGTGGTAAATTTGCGGGATGTGGCATAAAAATGCGGGACTTACGGAGCTGGCTTTACCAAGTTGCAAATGATTAAATTTTTAAATGGTCGGCGTTTACCAAGATGCAAATGATTTTAAAGGGTCGGCGCGCAAGTCACCCCTTTAGTTGTAAGCGTCCATAGGCTGCGGTGACCGCTTAGCATCAGGAGAGCCGTACGCTTGTTTTTTAGAAATACATGAGTAAAACAACATGTATCACAAGAACAGTTGACATATATGTTCAAAAGCGATCCCTGCAAGGAATATCTTCCAGCTAACCTTTGAGCAATTGAGTGGAGATTAAGATTAATAGGCAAACCGAGAAACATATACAATATACGAATACAACATTATCTTAATAACAACACAATGATATCTATAACGTAAACGCCAAAATATAAATACCAAATATGTAATAAATAGATCCGTAAAATATTACGTGTCAACTACAATTTCCTCAACTTCCCCTTCAGCAGGGCCACATAACACTTCCTGAGTGACGGGAGCAACGTGTTACATAATATGTCTATCTCCCTTTAACGCCTTACTGCGTCCTGTACGTCCCATCATGTCCCATTGTGTAAATCCGCCATAAGACGGTCTGAGTACACCTATCAAAAATAGCGATATCGTTATTTTATACCGGTACCGTACCTTTATTTTTATCTTTTTTAAGGTCTGTCATCTCGATTGCAACGAGAGCTTAGAGTACTATGTGTGCTCGAGGAGAGGTTTACGAGCCTGTGATTTGACCCTTACACACATATTGATCCATACTAATATTATAAATGCGAAAGTGTGTCTGTCTGTCACCTCTTCACATTCAAACCGATTTAGATGAAATTTAATTTGGTATGGGGACAGTCTTGAGTCCCGGTGAAGAACTACTTTTTATCCTGGAAATCATCACTTAAGGGGGCAGAAGTTTGTATGGACGAGCGATACTCATACTCATTTATTGACAATATCGTCGGGTTACAAGCAAAAATCAGTAAGTAACAAATACCTACTTAAAATAAAGCTCGTATATCAGCATCGTTTCAGTACTGAGACACGAGGTTTCGAAGAGTAGTGACAGATTTAATAGTGAGTTTTGCTTCTCATCCGACGATATTATTTAACTAGGTATCTTATCTTATATTATTTAGATGAGGGCCCTTGCGGATACACTTCGACCCAGTGGGATCTTTTGTGCAATTGCCCCCTCCTTTATGCCTACTCTAAGCTGCTCTCCAGCATTTCCACAAACCGAATGATGGAGTTCAGCGGGAGTACTCTGAATTCCTTTGGTTCAGGGTAACCATTGCCAAAGTCATTCATTCTCTGTCTTGCATTTAATTAGGTAACTAGCTAGGTAAGCTCCTGATAGAATTGAATAGCATTTTTTTTTCACGATTAACGAGTTCTACACACACGAAGACGCGGGGAAAAGCTAGTGATATTATAAGGGCCTGTTTAGTTACTTAACCTCCAATTTCCATTTGCGGTAAATGATACAGGCTCCCTCCTAGTTTAGGCACCATAGGGGCTGCTCCGAAATTCGAAATCCGAACTTCTTGCCGGCCCTTTCAAAATATAAGTATATTTTCTTGATATATAATATTAAGCTTTTGCTTTCAAGACATCAAATACAGGTACGAGGTCGATCTTGAGTCAACAACCCTATTAATTAATTAATAATTACTTGATAAATTTCTTAGGTCCACGAAAGGTTCCCACATCAGGAAATGTGCTGGCGTGATAACCAGCGCTCATTATCTTTGAGTTAATGATGATTAATTTTTTGGGCATTTTTTTTATTTTCCCCTAGGGGGGATTTGCCATAGTCGCCACGCTTGGCAAGCGGGTTGGCGACCGCAGTTTGATGGTGGTAATGATCGAAGGATGCTGCTGCCCACCCTCCGATTGAAACGAACGGCACAGCACCGGTCTAAATGGCGAGCCTTGGGGGAGGCCTATGTTCAGCAGTGGACGTCTTTCGGCTGAAATGATGATGATGATGATGATGATGATAACGATGATTTTGATTGTTTCAGTGCGAGCGCATGTTCGAGGAGAACGAGGACGAGA
The DNA here is from genome assembly GCA_963556455.1 of Epiblema foenella. Lineage (NCBI taxonomy): Eukaryota > Metazoa > Arthropoda > Insecta > Lepidoptera > Tortricidae > Epiblema > Epiblema foenella. Next base: position 7,772,678 of record OY747120.1, on the reverse strand, counting down.
TCACCTCGCTGTACAAGAATCGGCCGCATGATGACGTCATGCCGGATTCCCTCAATGAGGTAACTTTGCCTTGACCTCACCGCTACAAGTACCGGCCAATAATGTTACACACACATATACACACACACACTAGTTTGTCTAACTAACAGACCCGGGGCGCTACCGCGAACAGCAAACGAGGTTTTCCCTCTCTGTCGCACTTGCAAGTTTGCATATAAGTGAGACAGAGAGGGAAAACTTCGTTTGTGGTTCGCGGCAGCCTCTCCGAGCGGCTACTCCGAACTTCGAAAACCGAACTTCGTATCGTGCCGTCACTCTCACTCATATAGTGAATACCACGAGAGCGAAAGGAAGTTTGGAGTACAGGCTCTGGTGACGTAGAATACAGCTTCCCTCTTAGTTCAGGCACCAGTCTCCACCACTCAAGTCTTAATGATAATAGTAAATTAATATTTTGTGGACAACCTCACACAAATCAACCTAGTCCCAAACTAAGCAAAGCTTGTACTATGGGTATTAAGCGAGGATATATATGCTTAAATAGATAATTTAATATAGAAAACATTTCAAGACTCTGGAACAAATATTCGTGCTCATCACACAAATAAAAGCTCTGACCGGGTATTCGAACCCAGGACTTCCAGCTTCGTAGCCAACCAACTAACCAACCAGCCTACAAACAAACAACCAACCAACGTCTTGGTTGGTAATAAACTCGGTTTTGTTAGTATTAAGAAGTGAAAATGTTTTTAATGTTAGTAACAAGTAATTTTTTTTTTATAAATGGCAAGAACCCCTCTGCAGGTAAAGACCTGCAAAACTAGCCTAGTACTAGGATTTTGCTAGTTGCATCCAGTTTTTAGCCGCTGTTAGTTTGATGTTAAGATTAGTAGTTAAAGAATATGAATTCGAATGTAATATGTATGTAATAAAGAGTTTTTTTTTTAACTCATCCTCCCATCTATTGCTCTGTTTCTTTTGCCTTTTGGTCTTGTAAATATATCACGTGGATAATGGTTACAGATCTGCTTCAAACACACTAAGTATTGTGAGGACTGGATGTTGCCCAACGAAGAGGACACCACCTGGACAGAGGAGATGGAGAAGGAATACATTAAGGTACGAGGGCTAAATGCCTATTATTATTATTTGTATGTCTTTCCCGTTCACGGGACAATGGTATCCCGGACCTTTGGGAGGCGTGGGCGAAGCCGAAGTACCGAGGCACCGAAGTACCAAACGAGTACTACATAGCCAACACGTAGAGGCCCTTTTGACACTTTAATGAAATGCAAGGGATACATTATTATTATTATTCTCTTTATTTATTTTTCTCCTTAGGCTAGGTTATTACAATATCTTTATAAAAAGTAAAATATAAAAATACACTTACAAAACATAAAATCATTATAAAAACCTAACCTAGTGTGCCGCCGGCAGCGAGGCGGGGTCTAAGCTACCGGTGGTTAGGGCGACAGAGAGAGGAACCTCCTGACTATCCGCGCCGTGTCCAGGAGTACCGCCTTCTGTATCTAACCCTTGACCCTGCCTTGTTATAAATAAATAAATATTAGACGACAATCTTACAAAAATCGAACTAGACCCACAGTAAGCTCAAGAAGGCTTGTGTTATGGGTACTAGACGACGACATATTTAATAGATATAAATACTTAAATACATAGAGAACATCCAAGACTCAGAAACAAATATTCATGCTCATCACACAAATATTTGCACTGACCGGGATTCGAACCTAGGACAGGATGATTATTATTGTTTTATTGTGGATCTTCTACGCTGCTTCGACCAGGTATTGGTTTATTGTGGCAGCCCTTAAAGTTCTTTGCTTATAAACAAGTGAGCCCTGATGCCGTATTAACTGTGTATCATGGCTTTGTAGCATCGACGCTGCGCTGCGGTATAATATTTTGGGGCAACTCGTTGAATAAAGAAGCGGTCAGAAAAGGTGTGTGTATCAGAGCAATGCGTGGTCTCCGACACCGACAGCTGTGTATCACATTTTAAAGCCATGAAAATCTTGACTATGCCCTCTCTTTACATCTTCCAAGCAGTAATGTTTATAAAAAATAATCCGGCACTATTCAAAAAGATTAATTCCAGTGGCAGGCGTTTACGACAAAACCGCAGAGAGGACCCGAGCACAGTCGCTGCAAAAAACGGCTTTAATGCGCAAGTGTGTGTTCTCTTATTACCGTCCGAACTAAAGCTGTCTCCAATACTGGTTTTGAAACGTAAACTTATGACATTACTTCTAAATAAATGTTATTACTCTACTAGTGACCCGCCCTGGCTTCGCACGGGTGCACTATTTAATAGATGTTATTATACATATAAACCTTCCTTTTCAATCACTCTATTAAAAAAAGCGCATCAAAATCCGTTGCGTAGTTTTAAAGATTTAAGCATACATAGGGATATAGGGACAGAGAAAGCGACTTTGTTTTATACTATGTAGTAATTTCTACTTGTTTAAATGACTCAACTGAATTATTATTTTGAATTTTATTGAATAAACAAATGACATTTGACATTTTACAATATAATGGTAAGAAATAATGTAGTAGTAATGCTAATGTTTTTGAACGCCAACTGGCAAAACATAGTGATTTAACTATGAGACAAATTTTTAACACTATTTTTGAATGAGTTTAGACCTAAACGAAAAATATCAACGTCCTTACAGATTTTAGTATAAGATGTGGGCAGATTTTGTTATAAGATTCTTATTTATTTTTATTTATTATTTATTTTATTTGACACACCAACAAGATACTAAGCTAATACAAATAAGAACATAAAGTTAGATGGCGCAAGTCCTGCCTGTATCTCAATAACAGGCGTGCAACATCATTAAGTTAAGATACCAGGTCAGTATAGCAATAATCAAGAGTACAATTTTGAACAATAGACTGGTATTCGACAATGTTGAATATATTAATGAAATTTAGAAAAATAATAACTTTTTTTTCAGGTGCATGGTCCAGACCCGTATGGCTTCAACATGGGCATGGGAGGCATGGGAGGCATGGGGGGTATGGGAGGACCTCCCTCCATGCCCGACGGACTTGGGGACGAGTTGCCTGAAGAACTAGACGAGTTACCGGAGGAGGAGATTAAAGACGAGCTGTAAGATTGATTATGTCCGAGAGGTCACATTTGTCCTAATTTAGCCAATGCTTCATGCACTTTACGCGCATTCTAATAAGGTTCAAGAATGGTCAGTTAACTGTGTTCGCGTTTGTATAGTGGTATTTTTTCTAATATGTCCGAAAAGCCATAAATCCGCTTATCGTTAGCAGTTTAAAACGAAAGGAAGTATGAATAAAGATAATCCGCACAATAGTTACCTTCCGTTCTAGATGACAAGGTTCAAGTTGTAATGACTTGGCAATAAAACAGTAGCAGCTTTTGCCACGCGCTACGCCGGCCGACTATCTGGGCGGGCAAGCTCCGACCGCGTAATTTCGTCATTGGCTGAATTACGACAAATGTAACAATTAAAAAGGTTAGTTTCAATGACAAAATGGTTTACCATAGATATGATGGCAAAACTCGCCATTGATATTAGATAAACCCAATATTTAAGAACACAAATTCAGATTAAACAGATATTGCAAGATGGCGTAAATACGATAATTTTTACTTGTGCTTGTAACTTGTGTCACAAACGGCAAACTATATCGCCTTCTTGTCTGAATTTGTCGGTAGCAGTTTGCCGTTGTGTTGTATAAAGTTCCATACAATGCAGCGGCAAACCTTAGTCAAACGGGTTGTTACGAATCTGTGTGATATATTCCTAAAAAAACATGACAATAAAATGATGTATTCAATGATTATTCTTGATTTTTGATAAGGTAAAGTCCGAATGTTAGACACCTTACCAATGGATGACACCTTCACCCGTTGACATAAATTAGATCGAAAGTGTCATTTATTGGATCAGTCGACCAATGGGACGTTTTTCTTATTTAACCCATTCAAGACAGTCCTTAGCTGTTGGTACTGGTCTTACGAGCCATGCCTTTATGAGCGATTTTCGCTACTTACCGGAAAAATGCTGCTACTCGCTACGGTGTAGTGTGTTAGCGGGGTTTGATCAGGTTAGTTGAGTAATTCTAGTATTTTACATTCCATCTACAAATTAAAATTTGCCAGTGAGTATCATTTTAAGGACTAAGTCCATTTTTAGAGAAATAGTGAAATATACACTTTATTAGCATTTAAGCTACTGAATTTTTGTCTTCCAGTCTAAAATACAAGCCAGTATTTAAATGAAGTGTGAATAGGTCGTTGGGTTACAAGCAAAAGTCACTAAGGGTCGGTTGCACCAACATACGATCACAGGCCGGTCATCGTCAAACATGGCGCCGGCAGCTGTCATCCCATAGAAACTTGTCAAACTTTCCATACAATCAGATTATAACGAACACCGCTTACGATAACAGACGGTTTGGTGCAACCCACCCTAAGGCTCGGTTGCACCAACATACGATCACAGGCCGGTCATCGTCAAATATGGCGCTGGCAGCTGTCATCCCATAGAAACTTGTCAACTTTCCATACAATCAGATTTAACGAACACCGCTTACGATTATAGATGGTTTGATGCAACCTACCCTAAGTAACAAATACCTACTTACAATAAAGCTCGTATATCAGCATCGTTCCAGTACTGAGATACGAGTTTTCGAAGAGTAGTGATCGATTTGATAGTGAGTTTTGCGTCTCACCCGATGAGGTCATGTAAAGCCTAATTGATATTTATGTAAAAATTACTTGATATCACAAAAGTGTCTTAATTAGGTTATTTTTTTATATATATACCATATAATCTATTTAGACTGTATAGTTTAGTAAAAAACATTACACTCTTTTTATGGGCCGTCGTTTAAAGAAATTAGTTGCAAAATAACTTTTTCAAAACTGTTGATAGATTGTGTTATTGTTTCAAAATTTTTGTAATCGACTAGGTACTGTACTTATCAGGTTCTAAATCCGCATATGGAGGTTGTTTCCCCTTAAGGCCCCATAGCGAAGTTCTTCCTCCTGTGACGGCCCTTAAGGCCACATAGGAAGGTTGTCCGACAAAACATGTTAATGGTCGCCCAGCTAAAAAAAACAGCATCAGCCGATGGGCGTCCACTGCTGGGACTAGGCTTCCTCTAGAAAAAATAATGTATACACTTTTAAATTTTATTTCTAAACAATATAGCGCTATAAATAATGTATACATATTTATAATTAATTACATATTTCTTTTTTATTTATCGTATAATCTAAAAATAGAAATGTAATACGATATTATGAATAAATGATGTGAGCAGATTATGTTGCTGATATAGTAAAAGTCATTACAATTTATAATCTTAAACGTTAAATTTTAATTGTACTGGATTGACAGGTACCCAAGCAATTTAATCCTTTAACCGCCATCGTATGATATATCAGACAGTGATAATATAAAATAACATTTTAAGTTATGACGAGAGTTGCGGCATACTTTTTTTTGTTTTGTGTCTTTAATTCGGCAATTAATGGGTTAAATTAAGTAAGATTTGAAATATAGTTATTTTTGCAGCATTTAATATATAAAGTTGAAATAATGGGCAGTTTTGTATGAGATTATGTTAATGATGAGTGAGTTTATTTACTTGGATGTTCTGACAAGGGAAAGATGTACTTAATGTTTTCAATAAAAAATAAACACAATATTTGAATGTATTCTTTTATTCCACCGTATCAACCTTTTTGACGCCAGCTACTGATAAAACGGACGCAAAAAGAAAAATACACCTCTTTGCGCGTCATTGTTTTTACCAGCGGAAACCAAAACAAGAATAACAACTAAACGTAAACTCGAACTGACACAGACACAGTTCAGCTAAGGCCGGGAATTGGTCTTTGAGTAGGTCGAGTTACAATTTGTTTTTAAGATGAGCGTTTTTTAACCGCCCTTATAGGTTAAAAAACGCTCAGGCTCTGTTCGGGCCGTTTTCTGTTTGAATTTACAAGTATCTTTACATTTTATCAGTTTTACTATCTAGAACAGGACTATTGCGACCTAATGGCATAAATTATTAATGGATTTTAGATTAAGAAATATCGTTTCTAACATCACTCCAAAACGACCATATTCAAACAAAAACAGCTTTTTCCGCTTTAATTCTACTACGCACAATAAAATCAAAAAATAGCTATGTCTCAGACTTGTATAAAGTCATCGTATCCTTTAATCACTTTATTGGTATTATCAATACTTTTGTCATAATTTGAAATCAAAACATTTTAAAACTTATAAGGCCTCTTAAAGGTGAACGGAGGAGTTTCTTATTGGTGGCGGAATATTATTCCAGCAGCGCGTGGTAGCGTAACTAAAGCTGTTAAGAGTAGAATATGCAATGGAATAAGCGTTTACTCATCGCATTAATAATATATAAAATTTTCTTACTATTCAGCGAGGACATGCTGCCAGCGTCTTCGGCACAATGCCGCAGGGGCCATTTTTAGATTTAGTTTAGTTTTTAATTTATTTTTTATTTTTATAGACTTACGCCTTATATTAATTGTTATAGTATTTTATTTTCATTTGTTTCAATAAAAATAAATCTATTAAATTTTACATGTCAGAGAAAATAAGTCAGCATCAAACTGGTGTAATCTAAAAAGGATTCTGTTTTACCTTTTGGAAACATAAAATAAAACACAAAAATAGAAAAATGTTTTTATTGATATATGATATCACAATGTCAATATTGACAAATACAAGATAAATAATTACTAACGTACTAAGATAAAAAATTACAAATTTAGAAAAATATTGTACACTAATATACAATAGATGGCGCTACTGGCAAAAACTTTATGATGTAACTACTCATAACATTTAGTGGTTTTTTTTGGGATAGCACACTAGGCCTTCTACTTAGACGGTTCATGTGTGGCACGCGGTGCAATAGGGGAACAGGATCCAGGGGGCCATCCATAAATTACGTCACAATTAAAGATGGGCGCCAGGAGTTCAACGGTAGAAATCTAAACAAGGGCGGTATAGCAAAGTGTCTCAGATTGCAAATAATTGACGCCCCAGCCGATGGCAAGGACGATAAATATGCCATATGAGGCTTTCTTTATTACAACCCGTAGAGAGTACAAAACTGCCAGCAAGTACAACTTTCCGCAAGTAAAGCGGGCAGTACCTAATCACCAGGGCCTGTACTCCGAACTTCGATTTCCGACTTTCGTATCGTGCCGCCCCTTTCACTCACTATATGAGTGAAAGAGACGGCGCGACATGAAGTTCGGAGTAGCCCCTCAAGCCACGTGTGAAGTAAAGAAGTAATTGCCAAATTCGAACTGAAAAATTGAACATTTGTTCAGTAGCGCCATCAAGTATTAAAAATAGACAAAATTATACATTGTATAAGCAAATAAACTAGCGAACTACTATAATTACAACAAATAAATTCGTTGCATCGAACATTGATAAAGTAATTTGTGATATAGACTAAAGATAAAGTAACATAACAAAAATAATGATACGGTATTTTACGAATAATAATAATCATCATCATTTATTTCGATATTTATTTTAGTTTTATTTCTGATAGTCAATTCTGCAACTTTTTTGAAACGTTAAAGCAAAAAATATGGATGCATTAGTTTCTCACACATTTGTAATTGACTACAAAAAATCAACGTTCAGTTTATAAATGAAAGATTAAGGGTGGGTTGCACCAAACGGTCTGTAATCGTAAGCGGTGTTCGTTAAAATCTGATTGTATGGAACGTTTGACAAGTTTCTATGGGATGACAGCTGTCGGCGCCATATTTGACGATGACCGGCCTGTGATCGTATGTTGGTGCAACAGACCCTAAAAGTTAACATACTTTTTTCAGATTTATTCAGCCTTAGCGTAGCGTTACAAAATCTATAATTTATGGTCACTTCGCCCCTTAAGTGGTAGGTACTATTTCCGCTTAACATAGGCGGGAAATATAGGCAATATGGCCTTTTTTACAACCATATAAAGAGCATTGTGACCATATTTTGAGTTATATTCAGGGTTCGAAATTATTAAGATAATTATGGTCTTTTTATTATCGGATATTATCCCTCTTATCTTATCCCTGACCTGTAAAATGTATTTCTATCAATAAAGACTATACTCTGTACTAATAAAAGATCATGGTGTTTTAGGCTGCAAAATAAATAGTTGCTTTACAATATTTTACTAGTTTTTCATTAACCATTAAAATATAATCAATTAATCATTACAACATCATTAAAACACATACAGAGCGCAATTATTAACGTTCGAATTCACGCACGCATTTTTTTAAGACTCATGCCGAATTTACAATTTTTGGTTATTATCAAATCGATAATTATCAAAGCATAAAAATCACGATAATTATCTTGATAATTACCATTGATAAATATCCTTTCGAACCCTGGTTATATTATTATTATTTAAGAGTTTAACTCTTGTTGGTGCAGTTCTCTCCAGTCCGTTACTTAACGCCAGTTCTTTGGCTTCTCGATACGACACGACGTCTACCTTTTTCTTTATCTGGTCCAAATAACTAATCCTCGGCCTTCCACTTCCTCCCCTTCCCTCAATTTTACCCTCCATTCTCTTTTGAATTAACCTAGCATATTTTTACACACTAAACTTAACCGCATATAAAACATAAAAATTGGTCCCAAATGGCTCTGATACAACAACGATATAATTTGACATTATAGTATTACATTTAGATATATTCTAACTTAATCATTAACAACATTATTTTAACATTATAATGAACACAGTTACTAAAAATATCTTCATATACCTACATTAAGTTCGTCGGTTGACAACCAAAACCACAAAGTGACGTTTGGAGACCTTATACACCTCCAGTTTTTTTTTAAACTGAGTAGGTAGGTACGATCAACCAATTTGATTTCTGGGCCACTTCGTACCTTATCACAGTGACATTAATATGAGATATGTAGCTTCTTTCCTATTGATTTTAACTGTGACAAGGAACGAAGAGACCAGAATTGACGACGACTTTAGCCTAGTTGGTAGTGACCCTGCCTTCGAAGCTGGAGGTCCCGGGTTCGAAGCTCGGTCTTTGTGTGATGAACGCGAATATTGTTCCTGAGTCTTGGATGTTTATGTATATAAGTACGTACATCGTCACTTAGTACCCATAGTACAAGCTTTGCTTAGTTTGGGACTAAGATGATTTGTGAAGATAGTCCATAAATATTTATTTTTAAATCAAATTGGTTAAACGTAGATACTTTTCTTAATATAGCTTATTTGTTTCTTTATTTCATACGTTTTGGATCGAAGGTGTAATAATGGCTTAGGCATTACTAAATATGTGTGAGCGAGAGGCCGCACTCCAGTTACTCGCTCTCGAAGTCGTGGTACGACCACAAAAGTTAGAATACACAGCGAAATATATGACCTTGAGGTTCATAAGCCTATCTCGCTCTCTTTTATATCTGGCAGGACGATTTTTTTTTTTATTAAAAATGGGATCGCTCTTGGCCAGCATCTAGCCAGGGGGCAAAGATGAGGCCGACGATGAAGCGAGCTCACCCAGAAGGTGCCTATTCACTCGTGCCTTAAAAAGGTCTAGGTTATATGAGCTCGGAAACACAAGCGCCGGCAGAGAATTCCCAACCTTAGAAGTGCGCATTATAAAAGATGATGCAAAGCGCTTGGTTCGAATAAGAGGAATTTCGACCAAGTAAGGAAGGAATGTTTTTTAATACATATTCGAGAGCAAACAAAACGGATATACTTGTGTCGAACGTCAATACAAATGTATCCATTTGATTGTGTGTCAGAGTATTACTTCGTAGGCTGGTAGTAAAACTATACAACGACAAAATCTCATATTAAATAATTTGTAGTGGTTAATGTTAAATTAAAAGGCAAGTAGGTAAGGCAAGATTGCGTTGCTAAAGACACTGTTTTTTGTTTTTGAACCTGACTGTGGCTTTACAGTCCGGGCCCAATAAAGCGATAGGAGTGCGCGGTTGGAGAGTAGCCTGGGGAAAATCCAGGGGAAAACCTCCGGCACGACCACGCGTGTGGAACACTGGAATACTCTAAGAGTTTGCGTTCCAGTGAGATTGGTTGAGCGGTTTCAACCGAATCTGAGGTGTGAGTGGAATCGAGCTACTGGGAGTTTTGTCGCTGGTTCACTAAACCTAGCCTAGCTGAGAAGAGTCCAGCAAGAAACTCAGCTAGGCCCGACCTGGGTCGGACTGACTACCGGGACGAATACGGACTATATGTGTGACTGTTGTCGCGATCGCGCGGTGGACGTCCCCGCCGGCGGGAATGCCTAAGTGTACGCGTCGTGTCAGAGTTGGACGCCGTAAGCGCAGCATTCCATCTTTCGATAGACGCTGTGATTACGTCGTGCGGGTCCGTAAGTGTGTGGCTAGGACGCCGGACCGTGCGGCCCCTAATCAGTGATCGCCGAGTAACGACAGAGGGGGCTAAAGACACTATAAAAAGCTCGACCAGAAATATATGACCATTTTCAAGAGGGCGCTATTATTCTTTTATTTTACTATACAAGTATGTAGTGTTGTGTTCCTGGAGGTGTGCAAGGTTGCCAGAGCTCCCGAGGATGCACAGTGTTGAGAGCGAGGGACCTAAACGTGTTCCTTCTGCTGTCAACACAGTGCATCCTCAAATCTTATAAAGGGTCGGCAACGCGCACGTGACTCCTGTGGAGTTGCGGGCGTCTGTAGGCTGCGGTGGCCGCTTACCATCAGGTGGACCGTACGCTTGGTTGCCACCGGCGTTGTATAAAAAAAAATATATGGCAACAGGTCAGCAATGAGTATATTCTGAATAATGACATTTTGACTTGTTTACCTGTCAGTTATGATGTTAATTTTGGAATGTTTTATAGCGAAATAGTTTAATTTCTCGAGCGTTTTTTTTTCAGAATTTTATTATATACATTAATAGCGAATCGCACGGGTGCAATGCTGATACTAAATACACTACAGAAATATTATACATATAAATCATCCTCTTCATGCACTCTATCTATTTAAAAAAACGGCATCAAAATCCGTTGCGTAGTTTTAATAATTTAAGCATACATAGGGGTATAGGGACAGAGAAAGCGACTTTGTTTTATACTATGTAGTGATTAATAATGTTCCACTCTTGACAATGAATCGTTTTGGTCATTTTTTGTAATTTATAATTTAATATTTAACACTTAACCTAAACCGCCACAGTGATACTGACAACAGTGACAACCTTGTGACAACCAATGATTAAAATTATTGCCAGTATAAAAAAAATCATTTATTTCTGGTCAGGCTTTAAAAAATAATTTCACAAAATGACACATTTCGTCATAACAAAGAGAACAAACCACAGTTGAGTTCTGTATAACTATTACAATATAGAATCTTGAGTGCAGTGGGAGATCAGCTAAAGCCCATACTATATACATACTATACTATACGGAGGGTTCTATCTTCTTACTGGATGGCTGAGATACGCGTCATACTCGTGATCGGGTGCTGTTTGTGGAGTCCGGTCTGTTCATGCTTGCTAGGACATAGTGACTACGCCAATACTAGTGTCTTTTTATAGGGGGTTGACGAGAGACATCATCCTGTTGTGGATTCGTTTTTATTATCAGTGACTTAGACACCATATACATCTCTAACAATATTAAATTAATTTTAATTTTGACGCTGAGAGACCATGTACATCTCTGGGATATTATATTAATTTCATTATACTCCTTGTTTAATCTTGAGAACTTATACATCTCTAACTTTACTGATGTTGTAATATTTGTAATAGATAACTTTGCAAGTTTATCTTCACTGTATGACATTAATTTTGTTATAATTGTAAACTCGAAATTATTATTCCTTCTTGAACTGTAAATTAATATTTTGTCATGAAAAATGTATTACTTATTATAGTCAGACTTTCTTGAATTGTAAATTAATATTTTGACATGTAAAAGTGCCCTTGTGGCCTATTTGCAGAATAAATGTTTGAATTTGAATTTACTAATAAAATAGAGTCCTGTACATAGTACCCTCACTGTCCCACCTTCCTAATCAAAGAACAACATACTATTCCCACAATTTGCATATTGGGATTAAATGTAAGCGGGTTGTGAATAGAAACCTGAGCGTGGCGAAGCGTTCAAACAAGTGTGCCTGACTGTAGCCTATATATAAGAACTTGAGCGTGGCGAAGCATTCAAACAAGTGAGCCTGACTGTGGTCGATATCTAAGTCAGTGTGCTGCATTAACACTTTATTTATTTATATAATCTTTATTGCACAAAAGAAAAACTTATAGTACAAAAGGCGAACTTTATGCCAAAAGCATTCTCTACCAGTCAACCTTAAGGCAGAGCAGAAAGATTGTGGGCGGTGCGGTGCAACATATAGGAAAAATCTTAAGTATGTAAAATAATAGGGGGTTATATATGATACGATACTTTCACTGTCAGAGTTAGATAAATCTTGAATGTACTCCAGAAACCGATGTAGCGACTTATCCACAGCGACAGGCGCTAGCGGGCTGTCAGATAAAAGCTACGCAGCACCTGCCAGGCGGGTCCCTTGGAGTGTAAGCGTTAACAGCACATGCTCCTGGCAGGTTCGCCGTGTGCGATGCTGTCGATGCTCCAAGCAGGGAGCTCCACCTTGCCGGTGTGGGTCGCAGGATCTTCACTAGGGTCGCCTGTCAAAATAAGGGTTTTGGTGAAAAAAAAAAAAACGAGTCTATGTAGGCATTTTTCTGTGTCATTTACGACTTATAATTGTAATTTTCTCTTTTATATCAGAGATTTCTCATTAAGAGATATCATTTCGAACGTCGCTTTAAAAAAATCGTCACATTTCAAGCTTAACACTGTTGCCTATAAAGTGGTAATTACGCTACGCGTGCCGAAAATCCCACTCCTAGCCATAAAATGTTGCACTTACTAAGGGTGGTAATAAAGAAAGCTTCAGATCGCATATTTATCGCCCTTCGGCTCGGACGTCATATACTTGCGCTCTGAGACGTTCTTTGTTCTACCGCCCTATGAAAGTAATGTCGTTTTCTTGTTTTCGTTTTTTCAAATTGTTCAAAACATTAAAAAAAAACCAGGCGCTTATCTAGTTATCGCTCTTCCATACAAACTTCCATTCCACCCCCTTAAGGGATTATTTCCGGGATAAAAAGTATCCTATGCCCTTCCTCGGGACCAAAACTATTTCCATACCAAATTTCATTTAAATTGGTTCAGCAGTTTAAGCGTGTCACTTAACTTTCGCACTCATAATATTCCAGCATCAAACCCTGCCATAGTGATATATTGGATGGCGACCCTGCCAGTATATTGAATATATTGGAGCTGCGACATTGGTCCTACCAGTGGGCACTCTGTCGCTGTCGCCGTCGGCCGAGTCGTACGACCGCAGCGACGAGCCGAGCGTCGTCGCCGACATTTGTAGCAACGATGTCGCTGTGCTGAGGAACACGTGGTCTATGCCCTGCAATTAAATTGTCTTGGATGTTCAGAGGGCCTACTTGAACTTCGAAATCCGAACTACGTATCGTGCCGTCCCTTTCACTCTCGTGTTATGCACCATATGAGTGAAAGGGACGGCACGACACGATGTTCGGATTCCCATGTTCAGAGTAGGTTCTCAGGATGGTGATCGGTTTGTTAGGGCTCGGCTCCCGTTTTTTTTTTAATCAGCCCCGAGTCTTGTTTTATGCAGTCGTACAGTAAATTACAATATTTATGCGTTATTCTATTAGCGTTTGCAACTAATCTCAAGATAGGTATTTAGTATTTGGACACATTAAACACTCTAAGGGTCGGTTGCACCAACATACGATCACTGGCCGGTCATCGTCAAATATGGCGCCGGCAGCTGTCATCCCATAGAAACTTGTCAAACTTCCCATACAATCAGATTTTAACGAACACCGCTTACGATTACAGACAGTTTGGTGCAACCCATCCTAAATGGTCACCAGCGGTGTAATCACGTAACTTTTGTACTACCGGTAGATAGATTTTAATGTCAAATTTTAATTGTCAGCTCATACATTTATTCAATTCAATTCAATTATTTATTTCAGACATAGGTCCATACAAATTTGTTAGTAAATACTATAATAATAATCTTATAACCTAAAGGGTGTTAGTAAATACCTAAACTAGATGCAAGGTGTGAAGGCGTGCTTCAAAATTGTCAGTAAAATCTATCTACCGTTAGTACATAAAGTTACGTGATTCGCCTGCTGGTCGTGTAGCGCAGATATCTCGCAGTACTGGGCGCCTATAGTGGCCGTGTGTTGTATCTGTGGTATGACGTATTAAATGGTCACCTGGTCGTGTAGCGCCGATGTCTCGCAGTACAGGGCGCCTATAGTGGCCGCGTATTGTATCTGTGGTATGACGTATTAAGTGGTCACCTGGTCGTGTAGCGCCGATGTCTTGCAGTACTGCGCGCCTATAGTGGCCGCGTGTTGTATCTGTGGTATGACGTATTAAGTGGTCACCTGGTCGTGTAGCGCCGATGTCTCGCAGTACTGCGCGCCTATAGTGGCCGCGTACTGCTTCGCCTCGGAGAACGGGACCGCTCGCGCCTCGTGCAAGTCGCATTTGTTACCAACAAGTGCCAGGACCATTGGTTCCGGGACGTTGCTGAAAACGGTAAAACGTTTAGCTGTTTAGCTATTTATTGCTTGCTTCGTAAAGCGCGTCTCAGTCGCGCAATACACACACTATAGTTGCTGACAAAATTGATCTGTTTTATTGTTCAATGTCTGAATTTGTGAATGTATGTTTGTGTTTAGTATCCAATTACTCTAATTAGGTTAAGTAAATCTTAGTTAAGGCACTATTGCATTAGGGTCAACCTGTAATGATAGTTGCTGTATATTATAAATAAATAAAATAAATATTATTTATTTAAACTTTATTGCACAAAAAAATACAATGTTAAATGGTGGAATTAATGCCAACTGGCATTCTCTACCACTAGAAATACTCTAATAAGAAAAAAAAACATAAATTAAAAAAAAACACTATTCTAAAATAAACAATAGCATTCTAGTTACTGAAAATAGTCGATTTGAAGTGACGTTTCAAACGATATTACTTAATAAAATATCTAATAAATGCTTGTAAAATCTACAATCTACGATATTACACGGCAATAGCCCTGTATAAGATAGTAACGAAGAAAAAAATTCATATCCAAAATCACAAAAAATTGTCCTAATACGATGAGCGTTTCTAGGGTACCGTACCCAAAGGTTCAAAAGGGACCCTACTACTAAGACTCCGCTGTCCATCTGTCTGTCCGTCCGTCTGTATCTCATGAACACGAGTAACAAACATCTAAACATCCAAACATCTTGTGCCGACAAGGCACATAATTCTAAACGAATAGGATAATCTTATATGTGTGCGTAAGATTTTATTAAGTTAGAGATTAGGAGCGTGCGAGATGTATGGATGATTAATATGATTATGTATGTATGTGCTAGTATATAAGGAAGCAGAATTATCAACACATATTCACAGTTACTTCTGAGTCTCACTGAGTGTGGACTCCCATAAACCCCTCTGGGGCAGGGACCGATACCGGTATTTTTAAAAAACCCTGAATTAACCCAATATTTTGGATTATTTTTTTGCTCTTTACGTAGGGCTGAATCATGTATTTAGGTAACAAAGTCGTATTGTTAGATTGTCCCATTAAAAACGGAATAATGTACTGGTGACAGTAATAATACCGGAATCTTTCTATGGAGAAAATACCGGTATCCGATCCCTGCTCTGAGGCAGTCCACACTGCCTCAACCAACTTCGCCTAAACATCTAAACTTCCACATTTATAATAGTAGTAGGATAAGTAGCAGTGGCGGAGCGTCCTTACAACTCGATTCCCACCGGCTTGCCTAATTTTAAGCCAGTCCAATTCTCTCTACGGCTGATGAAAAATTTGTAATGACAAATTATTTCCAACTTCCCTAAGAATATTTTTGACGCGCCGCCACTGATAAGTAGGATAGGATAGTAGTAGTAGTATAATAATAGTATAGTAGGTTGTCTGGAAGAGATCGCTCTTTAGCGATAAGACCGCCTGTTGTTCTGCCTCTGTCTCCCTGTATCTTTGTTTTTTTGTTTTTTATGTGCTATTTTATTATGTGTGGTGTGCAATAAAGAGTATTTGTATTGTATTGTATCATCATCATCATCATCATCATTTCAGCCGAAAGACGTCCACTGCTGAACATAGGCCTCCCCCAAGGCTCGCCATTCAGATCGGTCCTTTGCCGTTCGTTTCCACCGGATTCCCGCGCCCTTCACCATTTTTGTATTGTATAGTAGTAGGATAAGTAGGATACGATCCATTTACCTCTGCAGCTCTTTGACCCAGCTCTTGATGGCGCTGAAGCTGCCAACGCTAGTGATGTCATAGACAAGCAGAGCGGCGTTAGCGTTGCGGTAGTACATCGGCGCCATTGAGCGGAATCGCTCCTGCCCCGCTGTGTCCCAAACCTGTAACACGTCAATCTATGCCTGTTAGCTGAGCTACCGCGAACCGAAAACGAACGAAGTTCGAATATCACTCTCTCTGTCGCACGAATTAGCAAGTGCGCCAGATGATGAGATTTGCAATAGGGTGAATCAACTTTTTAGTGCCACTCGTTGCCGTGGTTACGTCTAGTTGTCCAGCGGACAAAATTCGAACACATTCTTGATTTTATGCTATTTAAGTTTATCAAACAAAGGTATTGGTGGTACTGGAAGAGATCCCTCATAGGGATAAGTTCGCCTTTGTACTCTAATCTTATGTGACATGTATATTGTTTTAACTTGTTATTGTGTACAATAAAGTGCTTACATACATACATACTTATAAGCTATTTCCATAGTGGTTCATCTACTAAGCATGTTAGTAGAACTTAATACAACATTTTTCTGAACAAACTGCACCGCTAGTGTCCCTTGGAAAACGGGTCAAGATAACAGCGCGAAAAAAGTTGATCCACCCAATATGTGTGACCAAGACCGTTCACAACTTATTAATTGATTTACATGGTGCAAGAACTTAGGTACATGTGTGGTGATGTGTTCCTGGTGGTAGATCACCAGAGCTCCTGGACGCGCTGTGTTGAGCGTGAGGGACCTGCATATGTGATTCCACATCGAAAGGGACCTTATGGCGACAGGCGCTTACGTTACACCTATTCACTATTGTATTGGAACAGCGGCAATAAAAGCGTAAGTGCCGGCCGCCATAAGGTCCCTTTCAATATGGATTATCACGTATGTCTCTAGCTTAGGGTTACCATAAATATGGGGACGAACACCGCGACAACGAAAGAAAAAGTAGTGTAGGTTAAAATCAAAAAGAAAATTTCGAAGGACAGCGTTTGCCTCATCCTCAAAGTAAAAGCAGTATGTGGGAGAGATTTATGTCGTCGGACGCCACCTTTTTCATGCGGTGCACGCCGCGCATGCACTGTCTTTGTTTAACAGTAGGCTTGTAGTCATCCGTACTATGTATATTCATGCTTATTTACCTAGTGCTGATCCCGACTATGAGTAATTGACTATGCTTCGTAAACCGGGACAATTACCTTACTCTAGCTGTCAAAACACAAATTCTGAATTCATCTGCGTGCACCTTTATTGTTTTTTTTATACAATGATGGTGGCAAACAACCGTACGGTCCACCTGATGGTACGCAGACACCGCAGCCTATAGACGCCTGCAACTCCAAAGGAGTTGCTCTGTCAACGGCAGAATGGACAAATTGAGGTCCCGCACTCTCAACACAGTGCATCCTCGGGAGCTCTGGTAACCTTGCTCACCTCCAGGAACGCAACACTACATACCAGTGCCTTTACCATGAGTTTGCATGACCGTACTCGCTAGCGACTGCGTAAACGACTTAGTATGCCGATTCTTAGTTATATTGCGTAACCGCCAGAGGCACTGTACTTTTGCCCATACAAAATTTTACGCAGTCCCTAGCGAGTACGGTGATGTAAACTCATGGTAAAGGCACTGCATGGATATGGAAATATGGACAGAACTAACCTGTAATTTGACCCGAGAGCCATCCACATTGATGTTGCAAGTGAAGAAAGATGCTCCGATGGTTGGTGAGATGTGTTTAGAGAACATCTTTCCTATGTAACGGACCACGAGGCTCGTCTTCCCCACACCTGGAGAAATCAATTTGTTCCCTTTTAATTGAGTTAACCGTCTACCGGTCCCTGAGATCCCCGGCTCATTACAAAAGAATGCTATTGTTTTTTTTTTCGCCGGGAGGCGACGGCTTAAACACGAGATCCCAATGAGTGTTTCATCACTACATCACTACATAGTAAATATATGAGTATGAGTATGGCATTGACACCTGGTGTATATAGGCTAATAATGATGATGAATATATAATTTAGACTAGCGACCCGCTCCGGCTTCGCATGGGTCCACTATTTAATGGATGTTATTATACATATAAATCTTCCTCTTCAATCACTATATCTATTAAAAAAAAACGCATCAAAATCCGTTGGGTATTTTTAAAGATTTAAGCATACATAGGGATATAGGGACAGAGAAAGCAACTTTGTTTTATACTATGTAGTGATATATTTTTTATATCATAGCCCTCATCTTATTCTAGTCCTTTATCTTATTTAATATGTATGCATTATTTTATTAAATGTGATAAAAATATAATTGAATAATGACTTTGTTTATAATACAGTATAATTTCTGTGTAAACAATCCACACCTATATTATGTTACATTATTTACCTTGAGTTGCTCATGGTTCAATGCACAAACTAATATATGATATTTACCTATTGACTGGATTAAAACCTAGGACATTCAATTATTATTATTTTTTTACTATAAATCAGTCATTTCTTCAGATAAAATCAATCAAGTTGTTTATTTACAAATAAAATAAGTAATTTGTTTGATTGAATGTGGAAGTCAGACCAATGACAAGAAACTTACTACTTATTTGAGATACTCCGAAAATAAGATTTACGCTGTAAGAAATAAGGTACTTATACATTTCTTTTAGCGATTCCCAAGGTGACAGAAAAGAAGTTATGACAGCCGATAATAAATGTTGTGAAATTGTCAAGTCGACCGGATTTTTAATAGGTTTAGTCAATGAACGCATTTTTAAAGAGATATGATACACATTATATACAGGTTTGTGCGTAACTGTATGCATAATGCGTTATATCACAACAAAGGTAAGAGAAATACGCACCTTGCGATCCTAAAACCACTATTTTAGCCTCCACCACTTTCATTTTAGCTACTAAATAAACACTACGTGGCCACTACAATGTTTCGCACTGTACTTCGGTATTTCACATTGCTGTTAACAGGATAACGGAAATATAAAGGGAAAAAGTTCAAAAAACCATGAAATAATAACAATACATGATACCACGATGAAGTTTCCAACTGACTTATTAGCTGTCAAATTAAAAAGTTGCTAGTTGTCATTGTCATTACAAACGGGCAACTTCGAAATTCGTTCGAAGTTCTGGTAAACAAAAAAATATTCTTATAGTCATCTTTTCTATTCTGCTCAAAGTTACTCCTTATTACGATTTTTTAAATATAAAAGAAGGAGGATACTCTGCACTCATTAGTATTTTCAGATTATATAGCAAATGGCAATGGCAGTAAGCAGAAACGGGTTTCATTGGTTTCATGGACTCCTAATCCTAATAAATAACTTAAATAAGACCAAGATCACTTTAATTTATTTGGATTATAGTGCAGTGTGTACTTATTTGTGTTTAGCGCCATCTATTAACATATATATGTACTAAGTAACCAAACGTAGTTGAGCCATTTGAGCCAACGTACAAATGAGGCTATTTGACGCTAGATGTCGTAATGAAACATTGTTTTTAGTGTAATACAGTTGGTAAAAATGGCATTAGAAACAAGAATTTATGAATAAATCTAATGAAAAAATCATTTATTTCAATAAACTACCATAATTTCATGATTATTTGCTATTTAATGGCGTATATTGTAGTTTTTTTCAGTTGTAAACGAATGCAGTGACTTTAAAAAGATGCCATTTGACGCTAGATGACACTGAGCTACATTTTTAGATTATAGCTAGTCCAATAGATGGCATTAGCAACACGTTTAATGCTACTTGTAAATAAAGATTGCTAATAAAATAGTTCGAATCGACGGATATCAATTAGATTTTTATATCTCATAACACCATTAAATTTATGGATAGCACTAACCCACCACGTATCGCTTTCGTCTATCTAAAAGCAATCACTATTAAGCTTTTCCCATAAAATATAAAGGCTTTGGGACGTAAAACGGATCATTAATCGAAAATTATGATCTTAACACATTATTATGATACACCTACGAGGAAAAGTCCACGAAACGTTTTCAAAATATGACAGCCATGCAAAAAGCGATAAACACACCTCTCAATTTGTCGCTAACAATTCAGAGATGCAGCTATAAAACGGAAAGAGACAGCAATTATTCAATTCATTTAATTTCAAAGGGGTTTTGCATCAAATTGGTAGGCGTGTAGCGCACTTAACTTCAAATATCCTTATTTTCTTCAAACATTTATTATTTA
The DNA here is from genome assembly GCA_963556455.1 of Epiblema foenella. NCBI lineage: Eukaryota > Metazoa > Arthropoda > Insecta > Lepidoptera > Tortricidae > Epiblema > Epiblema foenella. The sequence continues at coordinate 7,751,969 of OY747120.1, read as the reverse complement.
ATAATTTCATTATTTACATTTTAGACTTAGATTGCCGCTAGTAGCAGAGTGGATTGAACAATTACGTAATAATAAACACAAATTGTACTATTCTACTATTTGACCCTCTACACGGATCAGACTAATAAAATTAATGAAATTTCATGTCCACACAAAACTAATTCCATTGTACTAAAGTGAACGCACCCGAAGAAAAGGCGGGAAAAGCAATCCAATATGGCCGATTTAGCGGGGATTTCGGGCGCCATTACAATATTTCAGAAAATTTATTCGCCAAATTATATTCCTCTATTACTATTGCTTTACTCCTTAGCATTCTGAGTTTAAGGTAGAATTTTGCCTGTATGCAAAGTATAAATAAGTTTGTAAGCAGAAGAGCTATCCGCCACAAGTCAAGTTGCAAATCGGAAAACATTATACAGATTAAATTTCTAGGGACATCATGTAGAGCTGTTTAGTTAAAGTAAGATTATTATTTTGTAAGGAATATTGAGACGATTATATATATATATATACTTCAATTAATTATAAGGTGACTATTACCGCCCAGGAACACATTCTTTGTTTTACCGTCCTTTATGAGTAGGATGAGAAATCTATTATACTTGTGACGGTGATACATTAGAAACGTCGGGCAAGCCTCAAAAAGTTGATAAATTTAATTGTAGGTAAGCTATAGTCCCGTTTACGTATTATAATATAATGTGACAAACTTTTAGTTGAAAACAGGGTTAGGTACGTAAACTTTATGTACCTACATGAATTTTTGTATACTAATTTTTAGGTAAGTATATTATTATGAGCTTTGATAAGCATGTACCTATCCCATGGAGCCTTCATTATACCCCTAGGGGTCCATGAACCACAGTTTAAGGAAACCTTATATAAATAACATGGTAATAACAGCTCTATGCGATATCAAATCACCAAGCCCGCCCCAAAGAAATCTGTTTGTATGTAATACGCACATATACGGTTCGTTTACATAAAAAGGCAATTCCCCGCTAGCTGTAGCGGTTGAGACTTTTATTTTACAATTCAATGGTGCCTTGACCAGGATAAATTCTGTACAGCCACTGTAGCTTAGTGGTAAGGCACGCGACTTTCAATACTCAGGTCGTGGGTTCGAATCCCAGCCCGTACCACTTTAAAAAATAACTAGGTTTACTTTAATCATAAGAAACATAAAACAGACATAAAACAATTTAATCTTTGACAAGAAAATATATGCAAGAATACTTACCAAAAATAACTTATATATTATTAAAACTTAAATCATACACTTAACTTCGAAATCAGATCTTCGTATAGTGCCGTCCCTTTCACTCTCGTGTTATGCACCATATGAGTGAAAGGGACGGCACGATACGAAGATCTGATTTCGAAGTTCGGAGTAGGTCCTCACGTCCTCAGACCGTTTTTCAAGACATGCGACGCTAAATGACATAATCTGTAGGTATCTTAATGTGCCTGCTCTGCTTGAGCCGACTGGCATGGTCAGGGAATTCAGGGATGATGGTAAGAGATCTGATGGGGTGTCTTTAGTTCCTTGGAGCTTGGGACGGATGTTGGTGTGGGATGCTACCTGTGTAGACACACTAGCACCGTCCCACCTCCAACGAACTACAGTAAAAGCGGGCACAGCGGCAGAAATACCGAAATATTCAAGCGTAATAAAATGGGTTTCGGCGGAGTACAATTTTGTACCTTTTGGTGTCGAAACTCTTGGTCAATGGGATCCCAGCGTGCCACAAGAGACAGGCTTGTCGCTCCGGAGCCAATATTAGACATATACAAAAAAGGTCCATACTACAGATCGATCCAAATTTACAACAAATTACCAGCATATATAAGAAATTTACAAAACAATTACTGTTTCACCAACAAACTAAAAACCTATCTCATAAAAAAAGCCTACTACTCTATCACAGAGTTTCTACAAGATGATTACCTAATATAGTTAAGTCACATGTTAAATGTCAAGTTATCATCATCATGTAGTTTCACATTTGTATAGCTTATGTTATTAATATTTTTCAAATATTCTCTAGATTAGACAAACAACTTAGCTCTTAAGTAACATTGCTATACCCTACCAGGGTCCAAGTGATTCCATTTATTATATTTTAACAGCGCTGTAAATACCATGGTTTGCAATAAACATTATTATTATTATTATTTATTATTACAAGATATTTACTGTAATCGCGTATCAGCTCACAGCGAGGAAATGCCGCCAGCATCTTCGATACAATGCTCCAAGGGCGTGTTTTAGACTTGTTACTTTTAATATTATTTAAGTTTTTGTTATTTAACTATTATTACCGCTTGTAAATCAATAAGGGATTACTTAAAAAAAAACCTAAATTTAAACGAGGATGCTGGCGGCATTTCCTTGCTGTATCGGTACAATTAAAATATAACTACACCACACTACACTAACCTAATTAAACTACATACAATAATAGTAACCGCCCATTGTTCACCTCTAAGCCTAGGTAATTTTTGGGTCATTGTCAGTTGTAAAAACAAAAGTTGTCAATAGTTAACGGGTTATGTACATATAAGTTGTGTTTTTATTACATGGATCTATAGTTATGGAAACACCGTTTATGCGGGTTACTAGACCAATCTAAAATTAAGCTTTGTGGCCCTTAACTTTTGATATGTCCACCGAAAAGACGCGAACCTAATAGGGTCGGTATAGGTGGGTTTACGGCCTTATTTGGATGAGTTGATGAATTGAAAGGATATTTTCTTGGTTTTTTTAATTTTTTTTTAAATTTAGAAACAAACAGTCTTAAATATATACAGGGCAATTAGCTAATAGCTATACAATAACAATATAACAAGACCTACAGTTTCCTATATTTTTCACTAACTACATGTAACTAAATCACTAACGACTGTTAACAAACATCATACTTTGCAACATTTTTAGTCAATTTACAAATTAAATGTAAAAATCTTGTAATATCAACACAAGAGCATCGAATACATGTACTGAACACTACTTTAACAAGGCACATATCTGTTCCTTAAATGTTGTTAACGAACTGCCAAACAAATCTGCTTCCATACATTTTTCATTATAAAGCTTGCATGCGCGTTTAATGTATGAATTTTAATATATTCCCATGCAATAGCTACTAATTAAAAAGCATATAACTCACTACGTCTTTAAGGCATGTAAAAATGTAAATATGTTTAATTGAAAAAACTTCGTTCTTCAGAGGGCCGTAAACTGACGCAGGCCGCGTAACTGGCCTAGCGACCCGACTCGATTTTTTAATAAACTAATCGTACATTGCATCCGCATCTGCAGTGCCTTTACCATGAGTTTGCGTGACCGTACTCGCTAACGATTGCGTAAACGATTTAGTATGCCTATTTTTAGTTCTATTGCGTAATCGCCAGAGGCGCTGTACTTTTGCCCATATCAATGTTTACGCAGTCGCTAGCGAGTACGGTCATGTAAACTCATGGTAAAGGCACAGATGTGAGCCTTGTAACATCCGCATCCGCATCCGCGGGGATGTCTTAAGAATCTGCATCTGCAACATCCCTGGTCTGATCCCCGCGCCTCCTGTAGAAGTAGAGCTTTGTTTATTTTAATGAGGTCTGATAGTATTTTTAGGGTTCCGCAGCCAAAATGGAGAAGGCGGAACCCTTATAGTTTCGTCATGTCTGTCCGTTCGTCCGTATATATGTCACAGCCGATTTACTACAATTATGAAATTACCGACTTAAGCACTACAATTGTGAAATTGAGTAGGAAGGTATAGTGTATGAACCGCTACATAAAAGTGATGTGAAATTATAAAACAAATATGTATTAGTCGGGGATTATATACATTTAACCGGTGGTTGAAAAGAAAATTCAACTCATATATATAGTCGTGTAGGATATCTATGGATAGCCCTTGAAAAATGATATGGTTTCTAAAAACTTCTCCATTAAATTCAATCATTTGTGAGGTAATAGCTGTCAAAGGCATAAGTGCCCCCCCCTTCTAATTTCCAAACTATTCAGTTTAAAATTCTGAGAACAATTGAGGTGGTGTGCATTAGTAAATACTTTAACGATTTTTGGTTTGAACAAGATAGGTTTTACGATTTTTGAGTTTTCGCTGAAAAACTGTCTTGCCTAAATAAAAGGTCGTAAGTGCCGTGAGTGAATGAAGATACGACCTTTTTAGATTCAATGTATTGGACAGTGGTTTTAAATGTGGACTAGTAGGTGTTAGTACGGAACCCTTCATTGTGCGTGGTCCGACACGCTCTTGGCCGGTTTTTTGTAATCTGAATATCTATTGCAATAAATTACACTGTATTAACTGTATACTAACCCCCCACATCTCATCCATACCCATAACAGTCAAAATCAGTCTACCATAGACAACGATTTATTCGGGCCAAGGCAGTTGAGCCAACAGCCAACGCGATACATTTAACAAATGAGTGTAATAAATGTAATCTCAACAAATACACGCAATCATGTTTAAGGTAAGTAATGTGTAATTCAGCTAAAAGCCGACCAAAGACAGCCAAAGTGGTGATAAAAGCTAAGTGGTAATAAATTAGCTACAGCGCCATCTCTCGCCCAGTCATGTTATATTCATGGAAGGTTTAGTGGCGATTTTGTTGCGATTTTTCGTTCGCTATGTTGGTGATTCTGAATTAAGTTTAATTTTTATCTTGAAAGTTACGATTGTTTTATTTTAACTTTTAGGTATGCTTTATTACGATTTGGATTTGTTGTTTTTCGATTTGTAGTTGAGATTCTGCTCTTGTGAACGTCTCCCTCACACTTATATGCTTGTTAGTGACTGACAAGTGACAAATGATCGTCCAAACTTGGCTGGGAGACCGAGCTTCACTCGGCGTTTTCCGTGTTTTTTCCGCGAAAATGTTTTTTTTTCAGGAAATGAGACCTAGCTAAGTCGAGTTGACACTCTCGTACGGCCTTGGATATTACATCGATATCGTTACAGCCGTTTTTGAGAAAACATTTACAAAAAAATTAAAAATGTTGATTGTTTAGGCTGCGTTCGATCAAATCGGAATAAGGAGTTAACCTGAGGTTAATCATCAGAATTGTAGACTTACGTATTTCAGAAATCTATTGATGTTTGATTGTCTTTGTATAAAAGATATATGTTTTGGTGGTATCAAGACAGCGGTAAAGAAATAACGTAACGAAATTAAATCGTCCTTTTGGCATCGACAAAGATCCCTTTTGGTTGAGAGCCTTATATTTATATCCCTTTGGTTAGTTCCTCCGAAGGAAGGCATTTATTTTTCGGTTTTTGTTTTTTTTTTTATGAATGAACAGCGATTGGCCTTAGATCGCCTGATGGTAAGCGATGACAAAGCCTAAGATGTACCTCACTGGTTCAGTAATAGCCTATTCACTCTTGCCTTGAAGAGGCTTGGATTATAATTAGCCGGAAATACAGAAGAAAAACATCGTGAGAAACCCGCTCTAATGTCAACGATGTCTAGTTTCCCTTCTGGGTTGGAACGTGGGATGGCAATCGTTTTCGTAAAACTAGTGCCTATGCCAAATCTTCTTGGTAGGTGGTAAAACTCTTGGATGAATAAGAAATAAGAAGAAGAAGAAATAAGAAATATTTATTCGAGACAAAGACAACAATTAACACAGCAAAATAGAATATAAAAATAAACAAAAAAAGTGATTGAGGATGGTGATTTGAGTATTTTGTGTTATGTAATTTATAAATTAAATTATTCCAATGCAATACTAAAAATAAAATGGAGGATATCACCATGTTTTTAAGATATTAGGAACCGTATGATATAATTTGTTTGAAATCAATTTCTCGTACACTAATTCTTATTTACGACCGCTTTAGCTTAGTTGGTAGTGACCCTGCCTACGAAGCTGGAGGTCCCGGGTTCGAATCCTGGTCAGGGCATTTATTTGTGTGATGAGCACGAATATTTGTTCTTTGTTGATGTTTCTATGTATTTAAGTATGTATTTATCTATATAAGTATGTATATCGTCGCCAAGTACCCATAGTACAAGCTTTGCCTAGGTTGATTTGTGTAAGATTGTCCACAAATATTTATTTATTTATATTTATAATTCGAAGCATTAATTCTACGAGAAATTAGGCGCTAAACGGCCGACGGCGATGACTCTCTATCGCACGCTGCGGGAGCAAGACCTCGACGAGTGAAAGTGACAGAATGTTCCGAAATGCACGATCTTGCCCCCCACGACAGATTCACAATAGTCTTAACTCTTATTTAAAACAAACTATAAGTACACTCGAGGTCAAAAATTTCGGGCCACTCTAAATTAAATAACCGCAATAGGTTTTTCTAAATATTTTACACTAGTTTTATTTACATGATATATTATTCTTCGTAATACCTACCCAACAGTATTAGCAATTCCCGGGATCCTATCATAAAAATCAATCTCCAAAACTGACGATTTTTGCGATCGCTCCGTTAACATTGTTTTTTCATGGGTTTTCAGGAGTCCGATTTACACCAGGGGACGTAAATTATTTAACTGTTGCTTTTGCAGGTTAGATGTAAAATTAAATAAAGATTATAACAGGATTAAAAAACTGTAAAAATTTGCATTATTTTAGGAAATATGACGGTCTTTTACCGACCCGTAGGTATTCTTTCGTCCGCGAGTGTATTATTAATTAATTAATCTTTTATACAACTAACTATTAAAAACCGTATCTTTGAATTAGGAATGTCCATTATTGTAAGTGTCCATTACTGGTGCTTGTTCAGATTAAAATCAACACTGGGACCGTTACCTATGTACATTTTGTTCCGAAATGACGTGCGAGAGTGTGGAGGGTGCAGACCGCCCCCGGCGCTCGTCAGCGGGACCGGCGTATGGACAAGGGAACTTTTGTGGACACCTTAACATGGACATAGCTGATTAGGCAGGTACTTAACGTGGGTTGGCCCTTTCCCAGTAGCTCGATTCCATTCACACTTCAGATTTGGTTGATACCGCTCAACCAATCTCACTGGAACGCAAACTCTTAGAGTATTCCAGTGTTCCAAACCACGCGTGGTCGTGTGGGAGGTTTTCCCCTGGATTTTCCCCAGGCTACCCTCCAACCGCGCACTCCTATCGCTTTATTGCGCCCGGCCTATAAAGCCACTGTCGGGTTAAAAAAAGCGGGTTAGCCATAGCGGTTAGTTGTTAATGTGAACACATAGCTCCTACGCTGATGCACACACATGTGCATGTATAACTCAACACACAATCCTACGTACCTCATACACTAAGGCCGGGTTTTATAAAGATCAGTTAGACCAAATGTCAGATCAAATTTCAGTAACTCAGTACATTTTTTGACATAACAAACCGACATAAGATATCCCCATCAATAAAATAGAGAACAATCCAAACCAAACTAAAAATACTATAAAAAGAACAATATTGTATTATTAAATTTAAATTATCGAAGACTAAAAAATAAATCAGATATAAGCTTAGCACTACAATCTTACCCCATTATAAACGTCTAGCAAACCTATATTAGTTAACAAGCCTCTAAAGTTCGTTTGTCCTATTTGTCACTTTGACATTTACGTTTGTGAGACTGGGACAAAGAAAATTTTAGTTAGCAGAGGGTTGTTAAGTTTTATGAATAAGGGGGTTAAAATGTAAAGCTTTGGCTAAGTGATTAACATTAAATGTAATTTACTTTTTTATTAAAATAAAAACTTTAAATTTTAAGCATGGCGGGCAAAATAAGGGCGGGTTGCACCAACATACAATCACAGGCCTGTCAACGTCAAATATGGCACTGACGTACGTTGGCTCCATTTTTGCGTTTCACCACTAATTCGCAACCTTAAAGAACCTCATTCGTTTTCCCGGTTGTACCCTAAGTACGAACTCCATTTTAACATCTAATCCCAAGATTTGGCATAAGTAGATGTTCAAAATGATAATAGGTCAGGTCCCTTGCTTACATAACGATGCGAGAGGTGGGGGTGCATTAAAAATTATTTATTGAACAGTAGGAATTAGATTTAGGTACTAACGACTGAAATCTGACCTTTCCAATCCAGAGGGGAAACTAGACCTTGTTGGGATTGGACCGGTTCCCTCACGTAGCTATCTACTTGAACTTTTTAACTACTATTAGTAGTAGTGGTATTAGTTGAAATAAATAAACTTTTCAGTCTTATCCCCAACATCCCGTCGCACCGCAAACGAGCAATCAGCGAGCGATCGCCAACACGACAATACCCTCTTGATTCCAAATTCAATTTGCACCAATCAGCGACTGCCGTCTTCCCGCCTTCCGCGCCGCTGCCCGGACGTGTCGGCTTTTTAAAATTGGCGCGCTTTTTGCGGTTATGCTGGTACGTTGCTAGTGGCGATTTGTCGTGTGGGAATTGGAAATTGTTTTGTCTGTGGCGGGTTTAGGAGAGTTGATTAGGCCTTCTAAATTTTAGCTTTGAAACGAGAAAAAAATAGTAAAACCATTTTTCTTCAAATTTGTCGATTTGGAATGATGAATCTTCAAACAAATAAGTAAAAATTGCATTAAATACATGTAAAATCTATGATAGGCGTTAGTAATCCTGTAATTAGAGACTTAGTAACCAACAGAGAATGTCAAGATATGTTGTCAATCATCGAAATTAGTCTGAAAAGGTAGATGAGGTTTCCTAACTAGTAAAGGATCCTTAAGGGATGATTTCCGGGATAAAACTATCCTTCATAGGGACACAAACTATCTCATTACCAAATCCCACCCACGTACTGTATTCGGAAGTTCGAAATTCAAACTTCGAATCATGCCGTCCCTTTCACTTTCGTGTTTATGCTTATATGAAAGAAAGGGACGGCACGTTACGAAGTTTGGATTTCGAATTTCAGAGTAGCCCCTCGGAGGACAGACTTGCGAGCTATCAGGCGAGCTTTAAAACGCTCACGCCTGTACATACATATACTAACTTTGTGTCTGTACCTCTGAGGAGCTATGATGATCGCGTATATATATCGGACATATAGCATTCGTCCCTTACTGTCAAGTATATAAGTGCGAGAGGGACGAATGCTAGATATCCGACATATACGCAATCATCTTAGCCCCTCTGAGGGCCTACCATGAACAGAAAACGAAATATCTGTCAGTTCTGTGTATTCATTGACTTTTATATATATTTTTTTTATCTTTTCCGTCGCCACTATCAACTCAAATTAGAAAGAAAGAAAGAAATATCTATTTGGTGTTAAATCATTGCACAATAATAAGTACATGAAATAAGATGAAATTAACAATTAAACTAATTTAAGTATGAGTTATTAACACCAAAAAGGATACCACTCAGCATATGCCAATAGCAATATATGCTAAGGCGCTAGTTTTCAGGGCACCCTAAGAGAGAAACAAAGATAATCTTAACTAATAATAAATTAGACAAACGACTATAACTTTTCAATGCAGCCAACACTACTCGACCATAGACTAATGTTTTTTTTATATCTCTAATATTCGCCATCACCGAAACCCAAAAGCGCGGGAACGGCGGGCGTCGTTACGAAGTCAAATATCAAATATTGATACTTGGTTCTGTATTCTGTTTGAGGTGTCGAGTACTATTTGCAGATCCTCTTTGAATAGCTGTTTTTTGACGATCTGTCATTTTATTCAGATGGGCCTGGGTGTGATTTAAAAGTACTGTTACACATGCTCAAAATTAGCACGTAAAAAGCATGGTCATTAGTATGCTTAAAATGAGCATGCTTTTGAGTTGTATACATTTGCTTGGGATAAGCATACTACTACCATACTAAATACTAGCATGCTCAATTAAGCAAGAGCGTCCACACTTGCTAATCTTGCTAATACCACGCCCCCCTCCACCCGCGCTGCAGGTAGCATGGGCAAAAATCGAAAGACCGTTGATTTTTGAGCAAACTCAAAATCAGCATGCTCATTATTAGCAATGTTTTGACACACATGCTACTAAGTAGCAATTGCTCAATAGTGGCATGCTTTCGTGCTAGAAATCAGCATGTGTAACAGTACCTTTATTTTACATTGACGGATACAATGAGATTGGCTACAAATGTTTAGAGAATTATAGTTAGTAATAATAAAAAAATTAAATCAACTCCGAAAAACACCAAAAAGTAAAAAATAATTGCCTTACTTCTAACATGAAACTTTACGTTTCTTACTGAACAATTTAGACGTACCTAATGTAATTATTAAAGCCGGTGCCATCCAAAGAAATTGTCTAAAGTTGCCGAAATGGCTACAAAAATTACAATAGGTACGTCTACATTGTTCAATCAGAAGCGTAGTCTCATGTTAGAAGTAAAGCAATTATTTTTTACTTTTATTGTTTTTCGGAGTCGATTTTATTTTTTTATTAAAAAAAATATTTATTTCACACTCTTTAGTGAATCATTATCAGAGTGCATCGCATAACGATTCCAATAAGTTCAAACACGGATAAGCTACACTGTTTTATTACGGAGTTCCGTTGCCTACCTTCCGGCTTCAATTACAAGAGCAGGTTGATGGTTTTTTTTTATTTTATAGGGGGCAAACGAGCAGACGGATCGCCTGATGGTAAGCAATTACCGTCGCCCATAAACACCTGCAACACCAGAGGAGTCGCAAGTGCGTTGCCGGCCTTTCAGAAGGGAACATGCTCTTTTCTTGAATGTTTGAAGGTCATATCAGTCCGGAAATACCGCAGGCGACAGTTCATTCCATAGTTTGGTGACATCAGTTTAAGAGATAAAATCGAAAATCTGAAAAATGACCGATATTTTGCTCCTCCCCCAAGTCAGCATAGAGTCCTCGAGGTGGAAGACTCCTCCTAAAGTCTTCCTAGTGTACCCCCAAATAACTCCCCAAAGTTTCATTAAGTTCCGAACACTTTCCGGCTACCCCCACTTTGTTACGACTCTATTATATTTAAATAGATATTGATGTATTCAATTGTGGAATTCCTAGCGTGAGACGTAATATAGTGCAGCAGTATTTTGAGTGCTTGCAGTGAGCGTGTTAGCTTCTTACTATCGTTCTTGTTTTTATCCTTGTCATCATTGAGTTGGTACTCAGTAGTGTTTTGCTTTTAATAGCTGTTGGATCTCCAAATAAAAAAAAAACATCTTGAAAGCCGTAGTTTCCCGGCGAAAAAAATAAACAATAGCATTCTTTTGTAATGAGCCTGGGGATCCCAGGGACCGGTAGTCGACCGGTTAAACCAGCCATATCCCAACAAGATCTAGTCTTCTCTCTGGGCTGAAAGATTAGATGGCAGGTTTCCGTAAAACTAGTTCCTACGGCAAATCTTGGGATTAGGTGTCCGAGTGGACTCCGCTTTTTAGGACACAACCGGGAAACGCAGGAGGGTGGTGAGAAATTATCTAAAGGCTATAACGAGTTCTACGCACAGTTGTTATAGTGTCCGCAACCAAACTGACGACCGAATTCATATCGCTATCTCTTGCATACTTGCATGGTATTACGAAGTGTGTCTCGCATTTCTTATGACCTCAGTCGTCAGTTTGGGCACTATAGTAGACAGTTGATGACTGATGACTTGGTCAAGGCAGCGGGGAGTCGCTGGATGCGGGTGGCTCGCGACCGTGTGCTGTGGCGCTCCTTGGGGGAGGCCTATATCCAGCAGCGGATGTCTTCCGGCTGAATTACCTATGATGATGATGATGATGATAGTAGACACTACAGTACTTTTATCTCACGATCGCGGGTGAGCCATGGTTGTGTTGACATATTCCACATTGTCTATGTGTGCGTCAGCGTTGGAGCTATGAGTTCACATTGTCTATGTGTTCGTATGTGTTACAACTAGGAATGTTACTTCCGTCTTGAAAAATCGATTATTAAATAATCGATCGTTCTGCTCAAAATTAAAAGACTATCGATTTTCGAAGAAATAATAATAGATTTTTTATTTATTTTTCCTATGAGCTCGGTTACAAGATGATTATTATCATGAGATACACTCATATCATGATCAGTATCACAAGAATGTTGACGTGTATTGCAGTATCGTGATAATATCTGAGCATCTCCGGATATTTTGTAATTCGCGATACCTAACGGGCGTGGTTCTAATATTAGATCAATTGCTAGAAATGTCCTCATAATGCCAGGGTGAAAATCATAATGGATATTTCATTAATCGATTTGTTGCAAATTTTAAATCGATTAAAAAATCGATTTTTTTTTTCAATAATAATCGATTCTTTTTTTGCATCCCTAGTTACATCTACAATGAACTGAACTGAATGCTCGTAAGATAAAAGTAGATACTGTATTAACCATTAACGACGTGTTTTATAGCTAAAATATGAAAGTATCGAGTCATCAGTACGCTATCGCATTCCATCAGATAGCTCTGTCCCTGTTACAGTATTAGCCAGCAGTTGAGACAATATGCAGTGAGTGCGGATGGTTTGTTTAAACAAAAGGCATCAATCCCGTCTCGCCCCGCCCCCAGCTATCCATAGTCGGGGCTTCCATTGCTATAATACTATGTCTCACCCGCTTTCGTGAGATAAAGACGACCGGTTTAGCCTAGTGGGTAGTGCACCTGCCTGTGAAGCTGACGGTCCTGGGTTCGAATCCCGGTCAGGGCAAATATTTGTGTGATGAGCATGAATATTTGTTTCTGAGTCTTGGATGTTTTCTATGTATTTAAGTATTTATATCTATTAAATATATCGTCGTCTAGTACTCAAAACACAAGCCTCCTTGAGCTTACTGTGGGGCTAGTTCGATTTGTGTAAGATTGTCTTCTAATATTTATTTATTTATTTATTATAAAAGTACTCTAACTACGAGTAGATGAGCGTTAGACTGCCTTTCCACTAGTTTCCACCAAGGATTGGATACCGGTATTTTCTCCATAGAAAAATACCGGTATTATTACGGTCACCGGTTCATTATTTCGTTTTTAATGGGACGACGTTGTTACCTAAATACATGATTCAGCCCTACGAAAAGAGCAAAAAATAATCCAAAATATTGGGCTAATTCAGGGTTTTTTAAAAATACCGGTATCGGTCCCTGGTTTCCACCAGAGCAATGCTGCTATGCTGCGAGAATGTGATAGCTTCCCGTGTTCACCAGTGCTAAGCTATGTGAACCAATGAATATGGATTGGTGGATATCAACGCATCCATAGCAACGTAGCATAGCATAGCTTTGATGGAAAGGCACCCTAACGCTTATCTACTCGTAGTTACAGCGAGGCTACTCCGAACTTCGTATCGTGCTGTCCCTTTCACTCATATACTGTATAACACGAGAGTGAAAGAGACGGCACGAAACGAAGTTCGGATTTCGAACTTTGTAGTCTGATCTATGTAAAATATTATCTACTACTACTAAATAGTTTATTAAAATAATGTATTTTATTGTTAATATTTATATTTTATTTTCTTTTTATTATTTAACCTCCTGACGACTAGGTATCAAAACTTGGCAGAATAAATGTTACTCTGTCAAATTGACACAGAGTCTAAACTTAATTGGGGCCTATGTACTATGTATAGGATGCCGGTCGTCAGGAGGTTAAACCTATTTCAATACATAATCAAAAAATAAACCGTGTATTTAATTGTAATCCTGCACTATACATACGAGTACCTAAGTGTGAGAGTGAGAGCAGGCCGTCTCGCTCTGTACGAGTGAGGAATACAGAACGAGGTTTTTGACGCAATTTATAGCGAACCCTGCCACTTGAGAAGTAGGGTGGCCATGGCTTGTGGTGAATTCGGGACATGTCCTGATACCTATCAGTATACGTCAATAATGAGCTGTAGGTGTAGGTACTTTGCAAATGATATTTTTTAAATTTTTATCCCCCATGGCTCCATTATGATTTTTTTTTCAAAAACTGAAACGATAAAAAAACCGTACGTAAACGTCGCTGTGCTCGACACGGACCGAATAAATACAGTGGCATTTTTCAATCTTACGTCATGATGAATGAAAGAAACGAAAGAAAGGCAGCACTAAGATGTTGAGCACTGGGGCGTTTATCTTAATTATGGAACCCACTGACAACATTTCACGAGAATCGGTTGAGAAATGTGATCTGTTGAGGATATTAGTCGGATATCCAGACATATGAAAGACTTTTTACCCAAGCTAAAACGGGGACGCTCACAAAGTTAGAGCGACACAGGAATTGCTGAGTCGGGCGAGATATGACTTCGCAGTTAGACACTAACGAAGAGAATGTCAAGATACGTATTAATTTACATAGAAAATAACCTAAATAGAAGAGTGAAGGAACCCTTAAGGTACTATTCTGCTACCTTGATAGTCTGTTTATTACATTGCTAAATATCTCGAGAACTACTTATGCTCTTGATTAGAAATTTGGAACAGATATAAACAAGGCTAACCCAGATCCATTTAATATATTTTTGAAGAGCCCTATTTCATCCCTTTGAGGAATTATTTTCGTGATAAAAAGTATCCTATATGTTAATCCAGGCTATAGAATCTTTGGATACAAAGTTACATCAAAATCCGTTCAGCCGTTTTTGCGTGATTAAGTAACAATTAAACATCTAAAAATCCAAACATCTAAACTTTCGCATTTAAATATTAGTAGGATTGATAAGGACACAAACGAACAAAATGTCATAGTCATAGTCATAGTATTTATTCATAAACAATACAGGTATTGTTTTTGAAATACAATACTTAAATTATTTATTACATACAAAAAAATACTACATATAAAATTATTACATACAAAAAAACAATAATATTAATGATAAGAAATGTCATAGAAGCAAAATACCAAAAGACAGCCTATATCTAAAACAGTATTAAATATTTCGTCCATAGTGTAAAAGCAACCTCTTAATAAAAAAACTTTTCAATTTCCTGTGAAACAACGAGTTATGCGTAATGATTTTTAGTTCAGTCGGCAACCTGTTATATACAGTTGGTGAGCTTGGTGACCAGCGGAATGCGCAACGACCTTGAGTCTAGGACAGAACTTAATTTTAATATTTTTGGTGCGTGTAAGTAAACGTTCAAATCTATCTTCACATGATTCATTCTTATGGTATTTTGTGAGGAGCACCATGTCCGTCGCACGACGGTATTTATGGGCACCCTACAGTTTAATTTACGGTGTAAGCGATCCGTTACCGGCAACTTTGACGCTTCCGACAATAGTTACTCCGAGATCAATAGCTATACACTCTGTTTGTGCACTTTGTGCTAACAATGTTAGACCGGGAGCTCGGCTTATTTTACATCTTATACAGGGTGTAACAAAACTAGTGAGGATCCGTTTAAGGGTTCGGCTTTTGTATGGGCACTTGGCTGACTTGGACGACCTGCCCTATAGAAAAAAAAGGAATCAGATGGAAGTGACATGTACCTACAAAAAAGTGTGACCGACGCCATATTGCGGTGCACTAAAAATGACGGCATCTAGTGCTGGGAAGACAAGCTTTTTGTATATATAACGATATCGATAAACCAAAAGAAAAGTAACTTTTTATCGCATACTACTAAACGTATGCTGTTTAAGCCGTCGTCTCCGATCTAAAATTAACAATGCATTCTTTTGTAATGAGCCCTGGGATCCAGGGACTGATAGACTACGGGAGGATACATATTATCGTCGTTGACGATAAAGATATATCTCGATATAAATGTCTCGACATTTGGCTTATTGTGGCAGAATTATTATATAAGCATATTTATAGGAATCATTATATTTTAAATAAAACTACAATAATAAATAATCATAGTTCTAACCTCATCATCATCATCATCATCATTTCAGCCGAAAGACGTCCACTGCTGAACATAGGCCTCCCCCAAGGCTCGCCATTCAGACCGGTCCTTTGCCGTTCGTTTCCACCGGATTCCCGCGACCTTCACCAGGTCATCACTCCACCTTGTCGGAGGCCTACCGACAGCAGTTCTAACCTACTATTTATATTTCCATCGGAAATAGACCTTTCACAAAAATGGCTCGTAAATTGAGCTTTACTCGCTACATGTTGGACTCGCAAGCTCGTCCGTTTACGCTCCCGGCCACGGCAATAATGTACTATTATTCGTTTCGGAATAATACAATTTTGTTGAAGTAATTCCGAGGTAAGGAGCAAATACATATATTTCTTTCAATTTTTTTTCTCTGAAATTCACTTTTTGCTAACATGAAAAAAAAATAGTTTAATTAAAATTATACTCACTACATTGTCATTGATGATACAGATGTTAGGTATATAAACTAAGTTTGTCTATACTACAAGGGTTCTTGCGGATATCCGCAATCCGCATCTACAAAAAATCAATGCGGAGTTTATGCAGGTGCGGATGTTGAACAAATCGGTACAGGAACGACTTAGCGGCGGTGCGTGTGTCTGACGAATATTTGGATTTTATGCCCTAACATTTCTAGAAATCGATATAAGAATTACATCACTAGCCACCAAAGTAACCTATTTTTATTGTCGGAAATAATCGAAATAAACCCTTATTTTATTCTTAAACTTCTTATTTTATTCTTAAACTTCTTATTTTATACTTAAACTTCTTATTTTATTCTTAAAATTAGGGTTTATTTCGATTATTTCTGAAAGTAGCAATTTTGCCACTCAACGTATTATTTGGACGGTTATTAGCTAAATAGTAAATACTCACCAGAAGTAGTTGATAATTTTAATAATAATAAATATTTCAGTGACAATGTAAACATATTGGTGAAAGGACAAACTTTTCTGGTTCGCAAATTTTTTCGTGTTACAGCAAACGACACGGCACTTAGGCGTTATGTCCTTGACCAGTTTAACCACTGCACAAAATTATAAAGCGGCAACTGTGGTACTTTAAAATTTATTAAAATCAAATCAAAATACCGTTGACATTTGACACGGGTTTGACATTTTTGACATGCTCTTTATATGGCTGACCGGCCACAGTAGGTATTTGGTAGGTATGTTACGAAAAAATTGTGTTATGATACCTTCGACACCGCCCCTCCCCCCTAAACTTTCTATCTCCTAGCCGCTCACCATATGAAATAAAACAATTACAACTCTATTCCAACATTAGAAAGTTATATATTTCATTGTGTACCTTTTCATACCCTCCTGAGTACCCACCATACAAATAAAAATACAATCGAATTTGAACCTAACAGTTCCGATTACAAATTTGAATTTTATTTTATGTCAAATCAATCAAACCAAAACAAATGCAACTCTATCACTTCAAAATTTAACTTATTTTCCGTTGACCATATTTTGTCCTTTATATAGGACGCGGGGTCTTAGGAGGATAGGCCTCTGGGCGACTAGAGGATATCCAGGTGTTTGGTTGTTCGAAATGCTTCCGTCTACCTTTTCTCCTGGTCCGAGTTTTTAACATAATTGGTAGAATATGTACGATAGGTATAGTATAGCCCCTAACATTTCATAAGAGGCCGAGACCGAATGTGTATGTTAGCAGATCGAAGCCGCAGTTTGCTTAGTGGTCACTTAAGCGACCGCTAAGCACATTCGCTAGGACAAATAAACTACTAGATCGCTTCTCAGGCGCACCTATAGCTAATTTAATTACCTTTTGAAATGGCTGCAGACACAAAATAACTGTTATTACTTGTACCTTTAAGTACTATTTCATTGTTAACCTTCTTGACGAAAAAGACGGATATCCATACCATCGGTTCTACGCCACGCGAGCGGTGCGATATCAACCTACGACATTTCTATAGGTTTCAAATTCGCGTTTGACATTCCCATGTCATGGCGTGTGAGTGACAGCTTTTGTACTCGCGCCCCACAGCCTTAATCACAAGTTAGTTGTTACGAGGGTTATATACAGTACATGAAAACTATGCAAATCATTATATAGGTAGAATTAAATTAATGTTGTTTTAATAAAATACTAGAACCCATCTGATCCTTGAAAAGTACTATAAATTTACTAAATGTGGAAATTCTTCAATTATTTTACTTCTTTCACCAACCGATTCCTATTGTTTAAAATCGTGAAATTTTCTTTTGTTTGAGTTAGACTTGGCAACTTTTTCTTTTTTTCAATTTAAGTGCACACTTTTTTTTTAATTGCTTCTACTTGATACTGACTGATATGCAGTGTGATATATGATATTTACAAAAAATTTTTTTTTAAACAGCTATTAATTTCGTATTAATACCGAAAGGTATTGCCGAACTGCTCTTTCCTCGAGAGCAAATGACGGTTTTTTTCTAACGATATTACGGTGTTAATTTTTTCTTAGGGCGAATAAAAATAAGGTAGGAACTGGATAGGTAATATTTGTTACTTTTTAATTAAAACCAAGAAACTTCAACATATTAACTATATTTCAGTTAATTATAATTTTCTTTACAATATTACTGTAAATATTACATTACATATGTAGGAATGTATTATTACGTTGCTTCACGTCACGTTAAATTAATAGTATACGTAATAATTTTAATTACTATAGTAATGTGAAACTTCGTATATTTATTTACACAAGCATATTATTCTTATATAAGTACCTATTTAATATTTACGTTATATTTACAAAAAACGTTTTTAATACTATACAAATAGGTACTTTGAAGAATCGTATTAATTAATACTTTGTGGTGTTTTCTGTCCAATTAATAAAATCAAACCAAAGACCCGTTTTAAACTACAACTATTTGATTTTTAACCGTGCAATGTTTAAAATTAAATAAATGCCATTATTCCTTAATATTACACATATTATTATTAACAACTTACATTTAGCTAGTCTACAAAATAATACTGATCCAAGATGCCTTCTTAATAAAATACTTTTCAATGACTAGGACTTATAAAATAACTAAATTAATAGTTCTCGACGAACAACAAAAAAAAAAGAAAAAAAAACTTTACTTTGACTTTTAACTGTGCTTGGAACAAAATATGGCATCAAGACAGTCAATACTGAAATCTGAAATAAGTAGGTACATAATTATCTGCATGCATTTTTCTTTAAGAATCTCGAGACGAGAAATTATTAAGTATATTCGCAAGGTTAGTTTCGATAAGATTAAAAAAATAAAATTTAAAAATGGAAAATGAAACAAGCCCATGGAATGGACATAGGAAAAAGATATATATAATGTGATAGCAAATACAACGAGAATCAAAGTCATACAGGGTGTTAATTATTGCTACATTACTTTTATCTCATCTGGTTGTGTTGAGATATACATGCACATTGTCTGTGTTCATAGTTGTCACAACTACACTACAACTATGGCTAACCCGCGTTTGTGAGATAAAAGTATCTGCTGTATCTCATTTTAAGCCGTCGTCTACCGGTCCCTGGGATCCGCGGGATCATTACAAAACAATGCTATTGTTTATTTGAGCTTACTGTGGGGCTAGTTCGATTTGTGTAAGATTGTGCTCTAATATTTATTTATTTTATTTATTTATTTATTTTTATCGCTGGGAGAAGACGGCTTTATGCAGCTAATCAACCAATGTAGTTCTTGCTTCAGCTTTCAATACAGTATTGAGAGTCTATTTTGCTAAAGGTCCAATACAGCTATGGTATTTTACGCACAGTCCAATCAGTAAGTTCTTACGAAACGACAACGCTTGATTACTTTCTGTTTGTAGGGAGATGTGACTTAAAGTCTCAATTTTCTAGGGTCAAACTGTGCTTTTTACCTTTGTCTATTTGAAAAACAGTAAAAAAATTGTTTGATATTTTCAGAATATTTTCGTAAGTTCTTTTTATTGTAAAAAATATATTTCTTTTACAGTAGTTAAGGCAAGGCCCATTCAGAGATCTGACGAAAATACTGAAGTTTGAGCTTCCAGTGTGAAGAAATAATGTATAATTACATACACAAAATTTACTGTGGACTGAAAAAGAAACAAATTAATCGAACAAAATATTGAAAAATGCGTTGGTAACTCTGTCAAAAATCTAAATATCATCGTAATAATTAATTTACAAAAACGATAGCTTTTTTTATTGTTCTAACGAAATAACCGAATACATTTTTCATAAGTGATCCAGTATTCCAAAAATCAATTAAAATGTACTAACTATTTTCGAGATTACTCGCAGAGCTTCCGAAGAGAGCGGGATGGTTAATTGCAAACTCACACGTGTTAGAGGGGGTCATTTGCAATGGAATGGCCTTGCCTTAAATACTGTATTAGTATGTAAAAAAGTGTTTATAACACATTCCCAAAACCTGTGAATATGGGTACATTACCACGACTGAACTATTTTAAATTTACAAGTAACTTTATTTAATCTTAAACAATATTTGGCCTGAAAGTCAGTTCCTTTTCGTAATTGTTATATTTAACTTAATATGGTGTACTTACCTATTTTTAGTTTAATATATATTTTCACTTAAAACTATATTAAATAGTTACTTATTTACAATAAACTTATAATTATAAAATTTATTTTACAGTTTATTGGATTTCCATCAGATAATAAAAACATTTCATTCAGAGAACAGAACCAATGATTACACAAGTAAGTAGGTATCTATATACACCGAACATTTTAAACAGACGACCGGGGGATTTTTTAAATCTTTTGCACAGCGACTGCCAGCGACCATATTATTTAAATATGAAATCTAACTCTTTTACTATAAACTCATGGTCACCATAGTGCTGGATCATAGTCTTAGTGATGCGCGACTTCGAATAATTTGTCTATCCGAACGATTAGCGATTACTAATCTCAATATTCGAATTGGAAATTACTAGTCGACTCGGGTTGATCGTAATGATTTTCAAATTAGTCGACTTATTCGAATGATTATAATAATCGATTTAGTAACATTCAAGGTCTCGCATCATTACATAGACTAGAGTTTGACTAATGAAAGCTGAAACTAGATAAGAGTGGAAATTTTAAAAAATCCACGTGGTACAACACTGTGTATAATGTGACAAAACAATTATGATACCTGGGCAACAATATAAAATGTTCGCACTACATACTGTGCTATAACGTTATTACCAAAACGAAGATTTATGATTCTAGATTTAATATATTTAAATATTCCGAGTCTGTTATGGAAGTAGCAATTCATAAGGAATAATGCACTATACGACTTGCTGTATCCTGTTTCTGATCCGTAAAGGATCAAGCAATGTTTGTCTCCTTTGACACGGAAATTTTGTGACGTTTGACACATTTGACGTAAATATTATACTTAGTTGCTATTTTAAAAGTTTTAAATCAATCTCAGTCTCAGCTTTCATTAACCAGGCTCTATCAAAGCATTGACCCTCAATTATTTTATTGTAAGCTCTGGCTTACACTTGGCCTAAAATTGATCTTAAAGCTGGATTCATACTTATCTAATGCTATGTAACTGGCGGCAGACAGTATGAGCCGTCACATCAGAGCGCACCAGATAAATATAAAAGTGACCGTACTAAGTATCTACCGTCAGAAAAATATGAATCCAGTTTCTTTTATCATCATGAAGTAAGGGATCCTCTTTCTACGTTTATCATATAATTGGAGTAATTTATAAAACAAAAAACGCGCTTTCATTCTAAACAATTAGTTAACACAAATAAACCGCTTTATATCTTAAATTTCCAACTGAACACCACTAATTAAAACAAAGAAAAACAAACGAAAAACCCATTTATTTTCATACTACATACGGCCTAAACATGTCAGCCGACCGCCCGCCATCTTGGTTGACGACAACCAATCCCCGCCTATTGTCTAAATTCGAATTAAAGTTCGCCGCCGCTATTGCCCTCTCTCTTTCTAGCGCGATGATTCTGTCCCTATCCAAGATGGCGGGCGGCTTGACAGTCATTTCCGCGAGTTGAGGTTTCTCTGTATCTGTGGAAGGTTCTTTATTGGGTATCTTTTTATCTTCACTGGGTGAATGGTCTTTTTTTGTGTCATGTTGCGCTTTTTTCGACCGCTTCCACTTCATTCGACGGTTTTGGAACCAGATTTTTACCTGTCAAACAAACAAAGTTTTGATTATTAAATTATGGTCGCCAGGAAATTGCATAGAACGGTTTAAGCCGAATCTTGGCATAGTAACACATTGTGTGTGACATGTAAACGAAGTGATCTTTATTGAACACCCATGATGCTTTCCCATCAATAGTCAGGCATTGCATAGGTACTTACTAATTACTAGTGATCTAACTAAACATTTACTTTATTAAGGGTTTGCACGCATAGATTCCGACACATCAGACACAGCCCCTATCCTCCTTTGTAAATGTTACATATAATTAATAATATCATACCTACTTTAACGACTAAAACTAGCAATAACTAACTAGAACCATATAATACCCACGTATGTTTGAAGGTAAAATGTTTATTACTTTGTGTATTTACCTAGTCGGTGCAAAACATATTTCCCAGCCCACAATGGTATCGTAAAACTACTACTGAGGGCCTACTGCGAACTTCGAAATCCGAACTTCGTATCAATACAATACAAATACTTTTTATTGTACACCTCTTTATCGTGCCGACTTATATGGTGTATAACACGAGAGTGAAAGGGACGGCACGATACGAAGTTCGGATTAGGCCCTCTGTTCGTATTTTACCTAACTGTTTGGTATCTATCAACATTCCTATACTCTTTGCCTAACAACTCCCAAAGAATATACCTACAGGTACATACTTTAACCAATTTTACAAGTAGTGGCTTTGTGAGCTGCTGTCCTCGCGAGTGATTTTATAACGTTTTCAACCTTCTTAGCTCCGCGGTTTTCAAAAATGTCGTAAAACTGAGTCGACAAAAAAAACCGTATCTAATAGGTAATTATCGTACCGCTTACAAAATTTCTCGAGACTGGGTTGAGCCTGTACTTAGCGGAGAATAGTCGGACATACGAAAACATTTTTACCCAAACTGAAACGTAGATTATTGTTACTGAAACTAGATTTGCATTTCTATAGCTGCCTGACGATTCGTGGTTTAATATTACGCTCTTTTTTCCGATATATCTTTTTTATTTACATACTTAAATATATACCAAAACAAGTATCTCTATTAGCTCAAAAATTGCGACACAACGCGCGTCACATACCTAAGCCTTGGGATCCGAGTGAAAGCAAAAGCCAAGTGCTACATTTATTATGACTGTTTGTCACGAGAGACCCTCCGAGATTATCGCTCAAACCGACGTAAAGCGTGTTTACAGCCACCCCCCATTTGTAAAACGAGAGGGTGGAACTATAGACTAAGGGCTCTTAAAGTTTTTATAGTCGTGGTTCACATTTGGTGACTAGTCGCTGGCTCAATATTACCTACAGGGAATGTTTCACTTTCAAACAATTGAAATTTGGACTTTGTCATAGTGACACTAAATCGTATCTTGGCCACAGTGAAAATGTAATATAGAACTCTATAAGATTGAGCTAGCGTAGTGTCATAATCAAAGTGGATCTTCAAAGATGTTAAAGTGCGAAAATTGGTAATGAGAAAAGTTAGAAAGGCGTATCTATATAAAGCCCGATCAGAAATATATGACCCCATGCGCCATGTTGGGGAATTTCATTGGAACTAATTTCTTACACTGGCAATAATTATAATGATTCGTTGTCACTTGTCAAAGTCATAGTTACGGTTTATTTCAATAATAGTAAAGTGTTGAAAAATAATTAATAATTGACAAAAGATGCCCAAGACCATTTATAGTCAAGTGTGGAACCTAATTAATAATGTATTTAATACAATGCTGAAAAAAACTGCCAGTGAAATGAAACTATTTTGCTGCAATACATTTCAAAATTGATATCAGAACTGACAGGTAAATAAAGTCAAAATGTCATTTATTCTGTTGCCATATAATATAAATCAGAATAACAGCGCCGTCTTGACAAGGGTCATATATTTCTGGTCAGGCTTTAAACGTATTCATTTATTTATTTATATTTGTTTCGGGGAAATCAGAAACGGCTTTGATGAATTTTGATATGTTCCCCTCTTATTTTCGGGGATGCGCCAAGCAAAGCACGATCTCCCAGGTACTACCAGTAACTACGTTGCGGAGTTTGATAGATGCATTGAACTCATACTTAATGGCTGCGACTGGTATTTCTTCATTCAGAGCTGCTGCGAATAACGACGACATGAATGACGACCATAATGAAAGAGGAAATTAGCCAGCACAAAATTATAGCATGTTGAAAATCGCCTGAATGGCTTCGAGAAAAGGATGGTACGGCCGTGCCTTTGCTCGACTTGGCGGGGGCACTGCCGTGCCCACAGATTGAAGGAAAAAGAAATTGATAAATTTGACCTGCGTGAGCATGAAGCTAGTAAATACTATACGAATAGATCGCGACCGGGGTGGAAAAAACCATGGCCACGAGAAGAGGAACATAGGGAATTGATGTTGACGATGACGGAGAAGGTAATGACGTTATGGACGAGAATAATTACCTGCGTCTCAGTGAGCATGAGGCTGGTAGCGACTTCGAACCGCTTCGGCCGCGACAGGTACTTGTTCATGCGGAACTGCTTCTCCAGCTCTAGCAGCTGCTGCGACGTGAACGCGGTGCGCGGGCGCCGTGTCTTGCCGAGCAGCGCGTGCGGCGCGCCTGGAACAAAGTTACCGTTAATTCAAATCATTCAAATCAAAATTCGGATCTTTACGATATATGGTAAATGTCCCATTGTTTAACATACTGGTATAATACTTTCATACTTTCAATCTTAATTCATAACAAAAATGGTGAATCATAGGTGTCAAATATTGGGAAATATGGCGGCTAACATTGGGACGCTGATGTTAATATACATATACTATTTTGAAGATGAGGTTACAGTTACAGATTTTTGTGACATCAGAGTATTCCATAATCCTAAAGGTATAACTAGTCGAGTTTTTGGTTAAAGTAGGATCTCTACTTGGTATGTAATATCTTCCATCTCTATGCATAAAATATTTTAAGTGAACTTGTTTATGGAAATGTAAACCAAACAGCCACTCAACCCAACGATTATAGCGCATTACAAACACAAAATAAAACTAAACGAATTTAAAACGGCCGTTAAGTGCCGAAGAAATGTCACGTTCGGTCAACATTACGATCATGCGTTATTGATTTTTGATTTCGGCACTTGAGCACGATCGCCTGTGCCTTTAATTTGTTTTTAAATTTCTCAGGTGGTTGTCCGTGGTCCTGGTCTCCGAAGGTTCTGTTGCTTTTTGAGTTAATGTATATTTTGATGATCTCGTAA
This sequence comes from Epiblema foenella, assembly GCA_963556455.1. Lineage (NCBI taxonomy): Eukaryota > Metazoa > Arthropoda > Insecta > Lepidoptera > Tortricidae > Epiblema > Epiblema foenella. Next base: position 7,726,706 of record OY747120.1, on the reverse strand, counting down.
TATTACTTGTAAAAAAAGTTTTTATTTCAGTTAAAATAAAGTAGTTTTTGAATTGTTTTGGAACCTATTTCATAGAATAGAATATTTCATTGTTCACTGTGTACAAGATAGATGGTAAACAGGGAAAAGGTATCAACAGCTAGCTTGTGCGGGGATACAATAGTAATTAATGATTAATAAATATACAATAGGTACATCACAAAATTACTAACAAATGCCAATTCAATTTAATTGTTTTTATCATATTATGCTCTATTAAAGAACTCGTTGCCGTCATAGAAGATTTTGGTTTGCGTCCAACATCTTTATATCATTAGGTAGTTTATTGAAGACACATTGCCATGATAAACGTACTTTTACATCGTATAATTTTGGGTTCGGACGCAGCACATTGTACTTATATTGCATTCTTAAATTTGCCCTCAGCGTATTCTTTTTAACACAACAATCTTGATGACATACATATTCACGCATAAGTACCTATATCACAAACTATTACAATACCAAATCAGATCAAAACAACAATTCCATTACCATCGTATAAATTTCACTCCAATCAACATCGCCCCTAAAAAAGACCCGCCAAACGTCAGCGCTCCCGCCAACCTTGACAGATGCGTTCAGAATTTATCACTAAAGCAAACAGCCACAAATGTCGCGTTCACGTTTATACCCTGTTAGCTAATTGATAATTATCATTTTTATAGGCTTAGCGGCGCTTTGATAAATATGTATTAACGTAATTGCATTGCGTAGTGTTGTTAATTGCATTTTGTATTGTTATCTTTCTAATTTAAGCTTGTAAGTGTGATTGCGATGGAGAAGTGGAATGGGTTTTTGTATTAGGTACTTGTATTGTTTTTGGTATAATGAAGATGGAAAACAGTAATTTAGATAGTCTTTTTACCATCGAGTTGATCTGACAATTAATGGAGCCAAAAGAAGCTCTTCAATGGAAACTCAACAATTCAAATAGTAAGGCTAGCATGAAAAAGACTTTTTAATAGTATCTAATTATGAAATAAGTCCCAGATTGCCAAATTAACTTATATTAGTGGTTAATTATATTTTCCATGTTCAGCACATCCGGGAACGGAACCCACGTCCCTGTCAGGGTTAATTGGCGCCATAAATTCCGCCCATAAACAATACCAGATCGCGTTGTCTAAGACACGTAAATCTTTTTCAATATGGCGCCGGTCGGCATGGGGAGATACTCTGCTAGTTGATTATGTGTCAAACTTACTTAGGTAGACATTTATAGTATGGAAAATGACATTAAGATCAATCTTATGCCGGCTCGTAAACGTTAAGTAATTTCTCCTCTGTTGTCATCTATAAATTCCGTCACACCTTTTGGGGAAAGAGGCACAAAATGTAAAGTGGTGTGACAAGGCGTGATCCGCCTCCTATAATTTTCACGATTATATATCCTACAGGACTCCGAAGTAATCCCATGACTATAAAAAATATCGTGCTAGCTAGGCAGAAATCCCCCAAATCGATTATTGCGTAAATTTGACTTAAGGATCCTTATCAGTTAAAAACGCTCATCTATTTACGCCATTTTCTGTTTGAATTGACACGCATCTTGACATTTTCTCAATGTTACTATCTAGAACAGGACTATTGCGATCTTATGTCTTAAACTTTTAATGTATTTTTTGGATTTTTCATTAGGAAATATCGCTTCAAACATTACTCCAAATCGACCATTTTCAAGCTAATAACTTGTTTTTTCCGCTTAAATTCTACTATACACAATAAAATCAAAAGATGGCTATGTTACTATCTAAAACTTTAATAAAATTATCATAGCCTTTAATAACTTTATTGGTATTATCAATATTTTTGTCATAATTTGAAATCAAAACATTTTATAACTTATAAGGCCTCTTAAAATCCAGTAGAGTATCTTCCCGACGAACTGGCCCCGTAGGGAGCATAAATAACAAGGGGAGGCTGTTTCTTCCGGAAGTCTTTCGTATTTGACCTGGCTTTACCGTGGGGTTCGAATCCGAGTAACCGTGGGTAAAGTATATAGAACCAAGGTAAGGTGAACGTTCTAATGTTTACCTTAATACCCAATAGTTGACCTATTATTCATTATATTGATATGGCATATGAATTGTTAACCGGAATTTACCGATTCGTCCGCTGTATCGCGGAAATAGTGCAACACTAGGGACGCGTCCTAAAAAAAGGGTTGATTTGATGGACTCGGTAGGATCTTTTCGGCTTTTCGATAGATTTAGATTTACATTTTTTTATTTCATAATATACCATTACAATACAAATTAAAGCTAGCTTAATCTATACGAATTTATATTATGATCGTCAATAATAAAATATATACGATAAATTCGTATATATCTTGCGTTTTATGATATAAGAATGAAAGTGTCAATTATTAGGCCAGTGTCCTAAACTGGGACCTTTAGCTTACTTATAATATTGAGAGCATACCGCGACAGAGAGGGAGATACTTCGTTTTCGGCTGGCGGTAGGCTCTGCCAATGGGAGTAGGTAAAGTAGTCCTTTTAAGAACAGATTTAAGTGCATTACAAACGATTGAATTTATCAGAACGAAACTGACATACACAAACAAACAGTTGAAATTATAGATATATATATATCCTACGCTATATCCCACGTATCCTACCTAATCTGTCTCCAAACGTTTGATTCCACTAGTTCTTGTTCAAAAAAAATGTATTTCTATTATGTTTCCCATTTCCATCACTTTCTGCTGTTCTGAGCTATCTTTCAGCCATGGGCTCCACGGAAGACCAGCGCTGCGGCATTGTAAAATGTCACAGCATTATGCTGAGTGGTGTCCAATTGCGGCCACTATAGCAGCACCCCTGCTCTTTATAACTTAGTTCACTTCATGTATGTAGGTATTTTTAAGCTAGTTTCTAGGTATTAAGTTTTAAATTGTAATGTGTTGTTATTTTGGTGTGCAATAAATTTGCTTCTATTCTATTCTATTCTATTCTAAATGATATTATTCTAAACATAGCCACTTCTCCCTTTTCCCCCCTTATTTCTGCCTGATCATATCCTACTATATAATATTATACATTCGACGTTTGGATGTTTAGATGTTTGTTACTCAATCACGGAAAAACGGCTGAACTGATAATGATGAAACTTGGTATACAATGAGTTTGTAGCCTGGATTAACATATAGGATACTTTTTATGCCTGAAATCATCCCACAAAGGGAATTGATGGAAATGAAATAGGCTGTGGAAGTTTACGGGAACGAAGTCGCGGGCAAAAGCTATATAATAATACGAGAGATTATGGTACAATTTTGGTTAGTGGAATGTTGTTAATTAATTTCGCATATTCTGCCGGCAACTGTGGCGTAGATATATTTAGATAAACACTTCAAATTAAAGTTGCCATTCAGCGAGGCAACGCGGCCAGCCTTATGGGAACTCTGCCCAGTGGCAGCGACTTGGGCGACCCATGCCCATACAGTTTAGGCTTTTAGTTTAGGTTAGGTTTAGCTAGTTAGTAAGATCTTGTTTTGTTTTTATTCTAAATTTTAATTATTTTTATTCTGAATAAAAATTCTGGTATATCTTTAAAAAAAAATTACAATAACAAAATTATTTAAAAAATCAGCGGTAGAATAAAAACACCTGTCAAGTAACTATTTGAACAGTTTTCTTTCTGATTTTGTTTCTTATGTGGCGTCACTCCTGTCAACTGTCAAATCTGACATATTCTGCATCGCGCTATCGAAGTTTATGAAGTCAGTTGCATAAATATAACTTCCAACCATTGGACTTCGGTCCCTGAGAGATTTCTCTATTGTCGTTTCTTCCTGTGTCTCCTATCTATTGTATATATGTATATAATATCTATTGTATATATAATAATAATAATATTCATTTATTTCAGGCATTGCCCATAAAGTGTTAGTAAATACAAATTCAGAAATCTTACAAAACTAATGTTAGTATATACAAAACATAATAAACCAGAAAGACAGGACCGGATGAGTCTTCACTACTCTTAATACACAAATTAGACAATTTAAAATTAGGCAGTTATTTGAATATATTACATTAAAAGATTTATTACAATTTAAAATATTATCGAATTAAAAATAAAACAATGAAATAAATTGAAATTAAAATTAATTAATATATGTATATCATACGTATAATATTTATTGTATATAATATATGTAGATACCCTTTCCTGTATATATCCAACATTGTATATTGTCCTTTATAGGAGCAATTATGTAATGACATTGAAAGAAAGAGAGAAATATTTATTTGGTGTTAAATCATTACACAATACACAAAAATGAAATAAGATACCACTCAGCATATGCCAATAGCAATATATGCTAAGGCGCTGGTTTTCAGGGCACCCTAAGATTGAAGAAGACATTGAGGGTTGACTAATTATTTTTTCCATACAATGGAAATATTAATTGTTTTTTACTTTTTTATTTTATTATTGACATGTAAATTGGTTTTATAAAATAAATGACTATGACTATGACTATGATACATATTATGTGCTTATTATCCTTTATAGGAGTCTTCCACACTTATTTCTGTCTTTTGTTTTGCTTTAAGTAATTGGTCCCATGGAAATTTCAACATTTCGAATGGGCATCATAAGAAATAGTCAACGTGATGAATTGTCCTCGCAACCCTTAAAATCACGCTGTATTCATACGGAACCGTCCATTTATCTGCGGAACCCTAAACTAATCCGCGGCGACCACATATTTATGGCAAGTGTCCCAAATGGTGTAATCTGAAGGGTGCGATAAAAATTGTGCGGGACACGTTTTACAACTGCGCGATTTGGGGATGAGTAATGACTTGGTAAAGTGGTATGAATTATTTTTTACTAGCTTCTGCCCGCGACTTCGCGTGGAAGTCCTTTATATTATAGGTATTGTACCTCCATACAAACTTTCGTACCAGTTTAACCCCTTAGGATGATTTTCGGGATAATATTGTGATAATTTGACATTTTAAATTAGTTTCATGTTTTTGGGTGGATCAACTATTCTTTGTTGCTCGTTACCATGGTTACGTCTCCTGAGTCACTCTTTAAAATTGTGATTTTATAGGGTTTAAATCTACCAAACATGAGTTTTAGCGATGAGCATAAATCCATTAGGACATGGGTCATCTCTTGAGCATGCTTGAAGTCCATACTGTCCATATTATAAACATTTTTCTAAGAGACTCGGTTACTATTGTCTCCTCGCTGACCGGACAGAATAACAACAAGAAAAAGTTGATTGACCATTTGCATGCCATATTGTGGCGGATCATACATTTATGACAAATATTATATCTCACTGACATGTAGGGTGGGTTGCACCAAAGCGTCCGTAATCGTAAGCGGTGTTCGTTAAAATCTGATTGTACGGAAAGTTTGACAAGTTTCTATGGGATGACAGCTGCCGGCGCCATATTTCACGATGACCGGCCGGATGTGATCGTATGTTGGTACAACCGACCCTTAAATCTTACCACTCGTGTATGTTCTTGCAAAATAAATCATTTCATTTCATTTCAATAGGAATGGTCCATTAGGAGTGGACCAGTGACGAGAACCATTAAGAACCATTTAAACCTGAAAGTCGTGGGCTCGTGCCCCAGCTCGCATCACTGAGTTTAAAAAAAACGAATATAATTTGATACTTAGCAGTGGTTTTTCGGTGCAGGAAATCGTGAGGAAACCGGCCTAATTCCAACAAGTTCTAGTTTTAGGTGGAAGGTCAGATGGCAGACATGGCAGTCGCTTTCGTCATTCCAAATCTTGGGATTAGATGCCAATCTGCCGTCTAACCACATGGTAGGTACAGTCGGCCTCATAAATAGCTGGACAGTTTGGTACTTTGTTGGTTTCACCCGTTGTAAATTTAGTATGAGAATGAGAACATGTAATGCACATGCCTGACGATCAGTATGCAATAGTAGTATAAGCAAAAATGTATCTATTTCTTACACGAGATTGTATTCTGTGATAACTAAAACTAAACTAAACTAATTAAAACGGAGAGCGACCGTATCCATACAAATAATCTAAGTAATAAGGTGTCCCCGGGTAATTCCGAATGTTGGATAATTCCGAAAATAACAAATTCTAGTCTAACTAAGCGATTTTGTTGCACTACCAAACATCAACAAAAAAATCTAACATTTCTTTTTGATGATGATGATGATGAGATGCAATAAAAGCGGTTCGAGGACACCTTACTCTGTTTGGTGAACACAACTGCGAAATGAAATCCCCAAATTGGAATTTAAACCTAGTGTATGCACATGCGCGTAGCCGCGTCCGGCTGTATCTGAGCAAACCGAACAATGAGGTTAAGTCGCCCGACTGAGCGCAAGACGGCAATCAGTATAATCAGATTTTGCCCCCGGGATCAACAGACGTCGATGTAGGTATTTATACAGTATAATAATATACATACTGTATACAGGAGCGCTCGTGGCCCAGCGGCGACAGCGTACCGCGTGCGGTATGCGAGGTTAAGCAACGTCCGCCTAGGTCAGTTATTGGATGGGTGACCGCTTTGAGTGGTTATTAACTGAGAGCTCCCGTGCTTTGGAAGGCACGTTAAGCCGTTGATCCCGGCTGCTGTCTATGATAGCAGTCGTTAAGGCAAGTAAGAGGCCTTCGGGCGGCTTGAGAACTTCTAAACAGTCAAGTTGCCCACTCACTTGACAAACCTAATTCCAATAAGGTCTGGTTTTCCCTCGGGTTGGAAGGTCAAATCAGCCGCTTCAGTAAAAACTAGTGCCTACGCCTAATCTTGGTATTAGGTATAGCGGACCCCGGGCATCCTTCAGGATGCAACTGCACTGGGATAACGCTAGGAGGATGATGACTAATATACATTCTTTTTTTTATACAACGCCGGTGGCAAACAAGCGTACGGTCCACCTGATGGTAAGCAGCCACCGTAGCCTATAGACGCCCGCAACTCCAAAGGAGTCACGTGCGCGTTACCGACCCTTTATAAGATTTGAGGATGCACTGTGTTGACAGCAGAAGGAACACATTTAGGTCCCTCGCTCTCAACACAGTGCATCCTCGGGAGCTCTGGCAACCTTGCTCACCTCCAGGAACACAACACTACATACTTGTATAGTAGATAATGTTATTATGGCTGTGGTCTTCTGCAAGGCGGAGGTACTTCCTCAGTTGGGCTGCTCCAAATTCGAGCAAAATGACATTTTGCTGTGCCCTACCTCTCTAAAAATTCATTCTGTAGATATGTCAACATATTATATAATATAATATACTTTAGATATGTCAAGATTGTGTAGAATGCTGCTGCTAAGTGTAAAGTAGAATTTTTAAGGGCCTCCATGCACTATTCATCGGTTTATGACGAGTTTTGAGTTGATATAGCCCCGTCAAAACTATAGATATATTTATGGCACAAACGGTTATTGGTTCCTCAATCCTTTATCTACATCTACCTATCTAAAATGTTAGTTAAAGCATCGTACCTATCGTCTAATCGAGGGCTTTTAGCTTGAGGGCCATATTGCACCTGAGGTAAATTCGTGCGGGCCAAGACTTGACTTCCATGGCTGGGCAAGTGTCAAGAAAAACGCGGAGGCCAAGCTTCGGCCCCCAGGACGTAGTTGGGAGACCTTTACTATAATCAGTCGATTGGAACTATCAACTCTTGTCATAATATGAGTTCAAAACATTTTAAAATATCTAACGCCAATGGTCTAACGATACATAAATAAAACCGGGCCTTAATCACATCGATAATTTCAACAATAAAATTAACAACAAAATTAAACATACCAATTTGAACCTGTCACCCCTCCCTAAGCCGTCAACAAATTAGCTCACTATAAACAACAATGAATAACTTTCACTGCATCCCTAATTTAAACATTAAATTAATTATACTAATAAATATTGAATAAAATGCACCCCTTAAACATTACTTAGAAAGCACAATCTAATATCAACCTAGAAATTATTGACGCAGAATTCAAATTAGTTTCACATTCAATTTATAAAACTGTCAATAAGCTTCAAATAAAAATAAACTTTATAAATATATACATTAGGTCCAAATTGGATTGTATTATCGTTTGTTAAGGGGGATATAAGTGACATTTGTGCAGTATGTTGTAGTTAAAGATAGGGACCAATTTTATGGGTGTTTTGGCAATTAGGGGCACTTTGCTAAGTGTCGCCATATGGGCAGGTGGCTAACTGTCAATGCATTTATTTGTATGAATATGTATTTGTGTAATAATAATTATGATGATTTAAAATTGATCGATTTTTTTTTCATATATTGAACGAAATGAAAACGCAAATCAAGGTAGACCAGAAAAATATGTCAAGTTGTACCCTATCAGTAAAAAACTATCTATTTGGGCGTTTTTCTGTGTCAAACTCAAACTCAAAATGTTCTTTATTCAAATAGGCCTAGCAACAAGCACTTTTGAACCACGTGTGATTTGAAACGAATCATGATAAAAAAAAAGTATTAAATAAATATTTTTTATCGAGTGCGGTATGGTTATTTAAGCTCGTTACAGACGGCAACAACCAAATACTCAATTTTTTAGATTACAAAAAATATTGGAAAACAAAGGAGTGAGAAGCCACCAAAATATGTATACGTACGTATTCATATTTACTTTAATGAATACTTCAATTGCGCATATAATTAATTATTATATTATACTAGCGACCCGCCCCGGCTTCGCACGGGTGCAATGCTGATGCATGTATTATACATATAAACCTTCCCCTTGAGTCACTCTATCTATTAAAAACCGCATCAAAATCCGTTGCGTAGTTTTAAAGATTTAAGCATACATAGGGATATAGGGACATTGGGACATAGGGACAGAGAAAGCGACTTTGTTTTATACTATGTAGTGATTATGTAGGTAGTAGGTAGGTAAGTTAGGTAGGCGAAACAGATAGAGAGACGAATACAGCTAAGACTAACTGGTCGCAGTTTAACTAAACGTGAGATTAGGAGCCGAGGCTCTACAGCAAAGATCCCTAAAAAAGGCAGTGTCTTCCATCACGCATGCGCCACAAGCCACGCCCACTCGTCTCGCCGAAAAACGTCGTATTTCCATACAAAACGCGTTTTCCACACACCCTTTAGAACGTTTTCAAACAACCAATATGCGTTGTAATAATAAAAACTTTTCAACATTTGTTAGATAAAGTTGCGTTGTTTTGATAAATTGTCGCGAGCAAAAGTAAGTCGTTATGGTACCCTTAGCTTGTGATGGGCAATGTCTGAAACATTTCATAATTTTTTTTTATCAATTTAAATTTCGCTCCTATTATTATTAAATGATTCTTGCCTTGGTTGCCTCGATTAGTCTAACAAACAAACTCAAACTCAACTCAAACTCAAAATATTCTTTATTCAAATAGGCCTAGCAACAAGCACTTTCGAATCGTCAGTTATACAGGGTGTCCCACGGCTATGTCACATGGAGAAAAAGTACCTTGAATATTGTAGATGACATTCATTTACATTATTTTAATTTTAAAAACAATTTAAACTGCATTCACAGACATTTAAATAATAAAAAAAACCGTGAACCGGGAATCGAACCCGTTACACAAGAAAAATAATTACCCTGTAGCTTTATCATACCAATCGAAAGGCTTATCATATATGGATTATTTTTTGTTAAATAACATAGTATCAGAAATAAAAGGAAGACCATGAATTTTAACATTTTTAATACAAAATTAATCAATTGATCACGTGTAAAGGGTTCGATTCCCGGTTCAACCCCAAAATTATTTAAATATCTGTGAATTCAGTTTAAATTATTTTTAAATTCAAATAATGTCTTCTTTCAGTAAAATGTTCCATCTACAATATTCAAGGTAGTTTCCCTCCATGTGGCATAGCCGTGGGATACCATGTATATTACATAAATTGAATCTAATTATTCAGAGCATTTTATTGATGCATATGAAATTAAAAAAAAGACATGAATTACTGTTAATTAATGTAAGTCAAAAGAGAGTATAATAAATTCACAAATAGATCGTCAATATGTAAAATAAGAACATAAAAAATAGTATAATCTAGACAGTTTCTAGAATAAAATCTGAAACAATGAGGTGATGATGATGATTTAATGACCTTTTCACCATCATCTTACGACCGCTTTAGCCTAGTTGGTAGTGACCCTGCCTACGAAGCTTGAGGTCCCGGGTTCGAATCCCGGTCAGGGCATTAATTTGTGTGATGAACACGAATATTTGTTCCTGAGTCTTGGATGTTTTCTATGTATTTAAATATATATTTATTTATATAAGTATGTATATCGTCGCCTAGTACCCATAGTACAAGCTTTGCTTAGTTTGGGACTAGGTCGATTTGTGTAAGATTGTCGACAGATATTTATTTATTTATTTTATCTGACATGTCAAATAAAAATGCCGTCACTCACACGGCATGACATGAGAATGTTAAACGCGGAGTTGAACCTTATAGAAATGCATTTAGGTTGATCCCTTGTTGGCGATGAACCAATGGCGTCGAAAAGGTCATTGGCGTCGAAAAGGTTAAAAGTTTCATGTCAGTGAGTAAACTACAAAAAAAAGAATTAATAAGAATGAGTAGGTATGGCAACTGCTAGCTTCGGAATATGTAATATAGCACGACCCAAGTAATAAGGCGTGTGGATTAAGCAATAATAGTCTCTCAGTCAACTACTTAAGAGCTTTGACGCGCGCCATATTAATTGTGTTCTCCTGTACCAAACTTCTGTAGTTTGCTATATTTCGAAGACCAGTGCCTTTACCATGCGTTTACATGACCGTACTCGCTAGCGACTGCGTAAAAAATTGTATGGGCAAAAATACAGGGCCTCTGCCGGTTACGCAATAGAACTAAGAATCGGCATACTAAGGCTCGGTTTTATAAAGATCCGTTAGACCTTATGTCGGTTTGTTATGTCAAAAAATGTACTGAGTTACTGAAATTTGATCTGACATTTGGTCTAACGCAGGGGTGGGCAAACTTTTTTCATGGCGGGCCAGTAAGCTTGAGAAATTTCGGAGGAGGGCCATAATTGCAGCAAAACCGCACTTTTGTATAAAACCGCTGCTCTGGTTTTTGGCTGAACCATCAAAATATAATCATCGCGGGCCATGTACTAATTAATTCGATGTATCGGCGGCGGGCCGGATAAAATGCTTTCGCGGGCCGGAGTTGGCCCGCGGGCCGTACTTTGCCCACCACTGGTCTAACGGATCTTTATAGAACCCGGCCTAAATCGTTTACGCAGTCGCTAGTGAGTACGGTCATGCAAATTCATGGTAAAAGCACTGATGTGACATTTAGGTACATGAAACTTTTAGGGTTTTCACCCAAAGGGTACAACCGGACCTTATTACTAAGACTTCGCTGTCCGTCCGTCCGTCCACCCGTCTCTGTCCGTCTTGTCACCAGGCCGTATCTTATGAACCGTGACTAAAAAAATAGTAGTTGAAATTTTCACAGATGATGTATTTCTGTTACCGCTATAACAACAAATACTAAAGAACAGAATAAAATATTTTTTTAAGGGGGCTCCCGTACAACAAACGTGATTTTTTACGTTTTCATAGATAATGGTACGCAACCCTTCGTGCTCGAGTCCGACTCGCACTTGGCTTGTTTTTTATCTAATCATATCATTTATATATAAAATGTAGGTTAGGTACTTACTTGAACGAGGGCACACAAATTAAAGCTCGTGTAAATCGCAGTATAGACGGATTAACCCGACGCATATACACGTCGACGTATATAGACGCCGGTGAAAGTAACGCGACCTCTAATTAGTTATTCGGCCCGACGGCTCCACCAATTAACTGGATTCTTGCTCAAAACACTCCCTTTTTGCCTCTTTACTGCGCTAGGGATGTACTACTTTCTAATAAATATATCGATATATGTCAATGATAATTTATTCGAGAAACTTAAATGGGTACGGGATACGCGATTAAAACTACTAAGAAGATGCACAAAACTTAGCATTCCTAAACACACGACGGCGTTTTTCCGAGGGAGTTTCATATTTGCTGCTCCAAAATTTGGAACGACTTACCACCACCCTTGCGAGCACCTATGTCGTTGTTCAAATTTAAACGATTAACTCGAGCACACCTCCGAGATACTCAGGGAAATACCTCCCTCGCAATTAATTAGAATTCAAATTATAAGCAGTATAATTAAATAGCATTAAAAACAACATACGAACCAAACACACACGCAAACACACAGACAACATACACAATTCTGCACACACATCGGCCATGAACGTAATTTATTTATTTATTTATAATTATCCCTCGAGCACAAACAGCTTAAATTTCTGGACTAGCGACCACTCTCTCAGGGACCAGTTTGAAAACCAGCGCTGGGCTGCTAAGCTTGGCACATGCTGAAACTGGGACCCATTTACCAACTTACACTCAAAGTTTTTCGTATTATAAATTTAGTTAAGTTTTTTTTCTCTCTGTTTCATAATTGTTTTTTTTCTTTAAGTACCTTGTTTGTCTCACTCAATTGTATCTGTTTTTCTTAACGGCAAATAAAAACATTTTTATTCTTATAATTGTATCGGTAGAATTATTAAAATAATTTTTTTATTCTGTAAGTAGACCTCAAGGGCAAATTTAATAATACAGAGATGTATATACTCTCTTTCCACAATTAATCCACACAAATATTATAACTGCGAAAGTAAGTGTCTGACTGTCTGTTACCTACCTCTTCACACTTATATCGCTGAATTGAGGTATACTTGTTATGCTGAAAATCATTGGGGTGATAATTAAGCCGCGGCCTTAAGAGGCCTTATAGGTTTTAAAATGTTTTGATTTCAAATTATGACAAAAGTATTGATAATACCAATAAAGTGATTAAAGGATAGGATGACTTTATAAAAGTTTTAGATAGTGATATAGCTATTTTTTTATTTTATTGTGCGTAGTGGAATTTAAGGGGAAAACAGCTGTTTTTAACTTGAAAATCGTAGTTTTGGAGTGATGTTTGAGACAATATTTCTTAAAGAAAGATTCAAAAAATGCATTTAAAATTTATGCGAATAGGTCGCAATAGGTTCTAGACAGTAACACTGATAAAATGTCAAGGTAAATGTAAATTCAAACAGAAAATGGCTTAAATAGATGAGCGTATTTAACTCATAATGGCTCTTAATACTCGCCATCAGGAACACAACAACACATAGGTACACTTCAAGAGTTAGTGATGTTATTATGGCACTAGTTTCCAGTAAGATGTAGGTACAAATGACGTTCCACTGTGCCCTACATCTTTTTAACTACTGTTTATTGCACCATATCAGGTATATCGATACAAGGCGCTATCGATACCTCATCACGGACGTCCCTACGCCAAGTCCCTTTGTTTGTGCGAACAAATTGGCTGCCGGTAATTGGCTTAAGGCCCCACGGGCGCGGCGCCACCGTCAGCGGGCAGTTACTTAAGGTTTGGAATAGAATTAGCGATAACAGGGCATGCACCTCAGATTCGGTTGAAGCTACTCCACCAATCTCACTGGAGCGCACACTTTTAGAGTATTCTAGTGTTTAAACCCGCGTGGTCGTGTGGGAGGTTTCCCCTGGATTTTCTCCAGGCTACTCTCCAACCGCGCACCCCTATCGCTTTTGGGCCCGGCCTATAAAGCCACAGTCAGGTTCAAAAAAAAAGAACGAAACAAGGGATTCAGTAGGGATAATTGGTTAGCTCATTCCGGGACATATGTCAGACTGTGCTGGCATACTCGTACCATCCGCGGTATCTGACTTGTCATTCTGACTTTGAGACACAGAGGTGAAAGTGGGGAGAATCCGCTTCTGTTTTTTTTTTATTTTTTTTTCCCAAAAAAGTATGGTACAGTTTACATTTGTTTCCGTTTCGCCAAACGTTAAGTTTATCGGCGAAATTTATTAAAATATCATGTGATATAGGACTGGCCAGGTCTTAATCAAACATCTGAAATTCCATATTCAGTGTTACATACTACTCATCAAAAATCGGTTGTCTATCCGTTGGAATCGTCTGATCTATCCTTCGTCTTTAATCCATAGTTTTTGTTACGTTATTCTGACGTATTCTGAATATGAATATGAATATGAAAGCCCGGCTGAGGTCTATCTTACAATACTATGAGTTCCAAAAGCTTGGTTTGGAGGAGTTTACAAGTAGTCAATTAAAAGCACAGACCAGATAACCTAAAGACGTCGCGTAGTCGGGCGACCCCCTCTGCCACTCATATGGTGAATTCACTCTATGTTTGAGACACGCCCCCGTTGCTAACTTCAGTCTACAGACGGTTTCCGTGCAAGTAAGACTATCACTAAAATAAAGTTTTGACGTGGTTTTAGTGATGCAAAATGCGTTATTGTTGTGTTAAATTGTGTGGAAATAACGCTAAAACATCTGGTGTGCAAAAAAATGGTATTTCATTTCACAGGTAAGTAGATTTTAATAAAATTACAAATTAATTTAAGCGAAAGCATTGTAGGTACTCGTTGATGTCTTTTAAGAAAGTCTCTTTCTGCCATGCTGCGCGGAATAATCGCTCCTTCCTTGTCTATCACCACTATCATTGCTTAGTGCGAACTAGTGATGTCCATAATATGTGTTCATTTACTATCGATAAGATAATTCACGGAAGATGCAATACTTCGCAAGTAATTTACAAATAATACCTATTATGTTGGCAAAGTATTTGTGTGCCGTATCTAATTATCTATGATCGAATTTTCCGTTGCAACACGGGATGAATAACCTTTATGATCTTTTGAAACTGGTGTTACATTATAAAGCATTCTAAGCATGTTTACTAAAATGTGCATCCTTTGTTTTAGGTTTCCTAAATGTCCAAACAAAAAAAAAATGTGGATCAATGCTACAAATCGATCACATGGTTGGTTTCCTTCTCCAAGCAGTGTCATATGTTCTCGGCACTTTAAATACCATACCGTCACATACTTGCAGAGAATTTTAATATTTCTAATCATCGATACTATTGATAATATATTTATTTAACGCGTTCATCTCTAGCGGCCGGCAGCCATTATCGTCTGACGCTCAAGTGACCTTCATTCGACAAATCACGGCACGGTAAGCGCTCGCTGCGTCCCCCGCACCCCTGTATTTTTGGCAGCATCGGTTTTAATGAAATAATTGCGCAAAGCGACGTCTTTAGGTTATCTGGTCTGTGATTAAAAGTTTATTATCTAATTAAATGCGTTGATGTCTTTTGTGTATACACCGTGTTATCTATAAACTAATACATCTAATATCATCCACACGTCTTATTAACTATTAATTAATTTCGAGAAGAAAAGAGTAAATTAACTAAAAGTGCGCGCGGTTGGAGAGTGGCCTGGGGAAAATCCAGGGGAAACTCTGGCACGACCACGCGGGTGGTTTTGAGCACTGAAATTAAAAATTTGCGCTCCAGTGAGCTTGGTTGAGCGGTTTCAACCGAATCTGTGGTGTAATTTTGTTTGAGATTTTTTTAATGGGACAATCTAATAATACGAAGTTGTTACTTAAATGGGTACATGTACACGCGGCATATAGCGTCTATACCTACTTTATGCCAACTTTTATCAAGGTCGCCAGGAAATGTAGAAATTTGATTTGGGGGCCAAATTTCCAATAATAAATTGTAAAAAAGTTTATATATCACTGTTCTTGTTCGTAAGAAGGCCCTGCCGTAAGTTTCTACTGTCGAAGGGACTGTGGAGGGCTGGATTAAACCCTTTCATGGGCCGGACGAGCATGCTCTATGAGAATGCCTAACAACTCTAAACTCATGATACAATGATATACTGCGCCGGGTATTGAAATTCGGTACATCGGTCAGTAGTGTGGGTGACATGACCTACGGCAGCCTATCGACGGTATGCAGACGTAAGTGTTGAGATTTCCATCGGCATGCGCTCGGGAGGAGACGCGCGGGCGGCAGACACAGCGCGACGTCATCATCGCGGACGGCGCGCCCACCCGCGAGCGACACTCGGCTTCACGAACCCCACCGGCAACGGACGACTCTCTTTTTAAAATTACCTTTTGTTTGGCCGGGTTCCCAGTTGTATTAAGGCGGAATAAACCAGCCTATTAGAAATTACAGTCCACTTTTATTTAAGTCCCAGTAGGACCCTAACATAAGTGTGAGTGTGTCGTTAACAGTGACGTCACGGTGTCACGATCCGGATTGTCAGAGCTTGTTTTCTTAGACCACGCTCTAGACTCATCCGCCCGCATTGGCGCCCAACCCGCGCCTCGCTAAGCTACCCTCACGGCTGATTTTTAAATCAGATTTGCAGCAGACGCAGGGTTAACAAGTTAATTCATCATAATTAGTCCTTATGTGCTGTTTATGTGCTTAGGCGTTGACATTACGCTCATATAATTATGTGCGTGCGTGAGAGAGAAAGAAAGAAACATATTTTGAGATATATATCAGTGCCCGAACTTTCCTAATAAAAACGGTCTTAATTACAGAACATTTATGTTACAGAAATATTTTGAGACATAATCAAAATCAAAACATTTATTTTGCAAATAGGCCTCAAGGGCACTTTTACAAGTCAAAATCTATCTAGTTACATCAAATTAAAATAATACAATAATCAAAGTATCATTAATTAAATGTAGTGTTACATGTCAAAAATAAGACTAAGAAACTAATAACAATCGAGATTTGTTAGAGATGTATAAGGTCTCTAAGCGTCAAGATAAAATGTAATAAAGTAGGTACACTAATCATAATAAAATATGTTGAGCTATATCTATAACACGTCAACATGAAAATAATAAAATCTTTAAATAAATATCCTCAGAGATGTATAAGGTCTCTGAGCGTCAGTCTAAAAATAAAATCAAATGAGAACAGAGCGAAGTCTCTCATCATGTCAATTCCACTGAACACTAGTAAGAAGTTACTCTAGTCCTTGCAAACATGAACAGACTGCACCCCACAAACAGCACCCGTTCACGAGTATGATTTATATGTTTCAGAGCAGTGGCCGCTGGCCAGTGGCGGCGTAGGGTAGGGGGACGGGGTGGTTCTGAGCGTGTTCTGAGCACAAACCCGAGGTGAGTGGCAAGGCCAAGTGAGAGAAAAACGCCGCTAAGCGTAGGACCTAAGGCCCGAAGCGGGCTCTCTACGCGGGCGGGCGAGCCCACGTGGACTCTCACTCGGGGATAGTCTCACAAGCAACCTTGTGGACCGAGGGCCCGAAGCGTCCCATCAGTTACTCACCCCCCTTCCTCTTTCACAAGCAAGACGTATGTTAGGTACTAGCATAGGATGGGTACTACGCGGCGCCATCTATTATCATGTGCTTAATTAAGTATGTACCGATTTAATGGATGGATGGCGCTTAGTAACGCCATCTACTTAATTCTTAGAGAAACATTTACCTTGTTTAATTAGCTACATTGAATACTACCTTAATAATACAATACCTTTGCATTGTATTAATATTATAATAAATTAGTTAATTTGCTAAGTCTTTCCATCTCTTTCTGCGACCAAGGTCTCCATTTAACAAAGTACGAGTGCAACGAACGATTGACTGTATAAGTTTATCTCCCGCTCAGCGCTTCCCACAGCAGATTTTTACCGTCGTTTGTCACCACTTGGTGTTTGGTGCCCGGGGCATACCGCCCCCCTCGCCCTCCCATTACGCCGCCACTGAGCCAAAGTTTCTGAATGAGTCTCTGAGTACAGAAACTAAGCGATCCCGTACTTTAGTGGGCAGTCTACGCCTGTTGTAATTATATGTGGCAGCCGTCCAGTTAAGCAAAACCCACGAGACGATATATAATTATTTGATACAAAGAACAAATACAATGAAAAAATGGACTAGTCTGGTCCAGCAAACCAGAAGCAGTTCGATTCCCGGCTGGCTGCGTGCGAGACGGTCCATTGTTATGTTTATTTGTACTGTGTCTGTACCACGAATAAATGTTTTTTTTCTTCTTTCTTTCATTTCTTCTTTGTATCAAATAATTGAAAATTTTATCGTGGTATATTCCTTGTTAAATTAACACGAATCAAAGAAAAAAATATACAAATAATTTGATTCATGAAAAAGAGTAGACGCGGCGCGGCGATATCTAGTTAATCCTTCTATGAAAGATTTCTTCGTTGACTAAAATAATAACTTACTTACTTTAATAGCCTATTGACTGTCCCACTGCTGGGCAAAGGCCTCTCCCCATGTTTTCCAGGTCTCCCTATTGAGCGCTTCTTCCAAATTGCTGGCAAATCACTACATAGTATAAAACAAAGTCGCTTTCTCTGTCCCTATATCCCTATGTATGCTTAAATCTTTAAAACTACGCAACGGATTTTGATGCGGTTTTTTTTAATAGATAGAGTGATTGAAGAGGAAGGTTTATATGTATAATAACATCCATTAAATAGTGCACCCGTGCGAAGCCGGGGCGGATCGCTAGTATAATTTTTTTTTTTCATTTATTTAGGTCAACAAACAATCGCTACAAGGTTGCTTAGTTTAGACGTTAAATATAAATGGGTACAAATATGTGCGATCCACACCGTTAACCACCAATTAACATTATGATGTAGCTGGTAACTAAATATTATTAAGTTCTACTTATTTAAATTATACAAAGTAGCAAGAGTACTAAACTTATAAAAAGAAAGACATTCTAAGTAGTGTTAAGTGCTATTTTCAGAAAGTATGTCTAGTACATATTGTCTAAATGAGGATTCTCTATTAGCAAATATATCTATTTTACAAAACAATTTGTTATAATTATTTAGGAGGAGGCGCGCGCGAACCGCGATAATAAAAAAAATCATAAATATTACGCCGCGATAGACATTTTCGTTTCCAACTGCACATCGCCGTTAGTATCCCAATCCTCCCTGTTCTCCCCGGGCTCTGTTGTCTGTTTCGCCTCTACACTTTAACTCAGTAAAGGATTACCCAACACCCAAAACCTATTAGTCTTATTGCATTTATACAAACCATGGATTGACAGATGGCCATAATGCGAAGCGTTTAACGATAGGGCTAATCTTGCGTGGTCAATTATTGGGGAGGCTCCGAGCCGACAATAAATATAAGTTAATTCACAAAAGATCTGCTTCGCTAAAAAACCTATGTAAGTTGATACTTATTCTAGTATTATTTGTTTGACATAGGGGGTCTACATTTTTGGACATGACCTTATGGTGTCTATATTGGTTACGGCTTACGGATGATTCGAAGGTAGATTAGAATAGAATAGAACAGAAAATTTTTATTGTATAAAACTGTGTATGTACAGGGATGGTGCAAATGTTTTAGTGGTGTTTCAACAGTTACCCTTCCGGGTATACAATGTTATATTCTTAAAAACTAATTTACAAATTACTAGCATATTTTTTTTTTAAGTTATAGTAGGCCTTGCCTTTTAGCCATTTTTTAGGCAATTTTTTGGGATTAAATAAAAAATAAATAAATATTAGAGGACAATCTTATACGAATCGAACTAGCCCCACAGTAAGCTCAAGAAGGCTTGTGTTATGGGTACTAGACGACGATATATTTAATAGATATAAATACTTAAATACATAGAAAACATCCAAGACACAGAAACAAATATTCATGCTCATAACACAAATATTTGCCCTGACCAGGATTCGAACCCAGGACCGTCAGCTTCACAGGCAGGTGCACTACCTATTAGGCTAAACCGGTCGTCAAATCCTTAATCCAATCCAATCCAATGTCTTATTAACTTAACCTTTTCAACGCCATGTCAAACACAAAAGCTGTCACTCGCACGCCATGATATGGGAATGTCAAACGTATAGTTGAACCCTATAGAAATGCAAGTAGGTTGAAATCGCACTGCACACCGTGACGAATATATCCGTCGTTGGCGTCGAAAAGGTTAAACTATGTGTCATTTTGAATACTAGCTAATTTAAAGCTGACTGTACTTTACACAATACGGAATGTTTATTGCTACCATTATATTTAAGTACAGTCAATTTGCTTTGTTAATGGTAACAATGTATGAAGGCGGACTATTTTCATTTAATATTTTTAACTGGCTGTTCAACGCAAAGGAGGGTAATGTGTTTATTAGCATTAGTACCTATTAGTAATAGTAGTATTAGTTCCCGTGTTTTGGAAGGTGTTATAAGTTTATTTTTTTTTTGATTTCAAATTATGACAAAAGTATTGATAATAACAATAAAGTGGTTAAAGGATACGATGACTTTATTAAAGTTTTAGATAGTAACATAGCCATTTTATTTGATTTTATTGTGTGTATTAAATGTTTTTTCTTTCTTTCTTTCTTGTATTAGAATTTAAGAACAAAACACATTTTTTAGCTTGAAAATGGTCGGTTTGGAGTGATGTTTGAAACGATATTTCTTAATAAAAAAATACATTTAAAATTTATGACATTAGGTCGCAACAATCCTGTTCTAGATAGTCACACTGAGAAAATGTCAAGATATGTGTCAATTCAATCAGAAAATTGCCTCAATAGACGAGCGTTTTTAACTGATAAGGACTCTTAAACCCGTTGATTCCGGCTGCTGTCTATGGCAACAGTCGTTAAACCAAGTCAGAGGCCTTCGTGCGGCTTGAGAACTTCTAACAGTCAAGTTGCCCACTCACTTGACATTATCAAGCCTCTAGTTCCATAAGGGTCTAGTTTCCTCCTTGGCTTGAAGGTCAGATGGCAGTCGCTTCCGTAGCGCCTACGCCTAATCTTGGGGTTAGGTAGCGGGAGGGCTCGGAAACCGGTTTCGCCTTCATACAATTAACCGGTTAAAAATTTCGGTTAATTGCGTTTTACGATATTATTTCGTACTTTAAATGATTAACCTTCCTCTATGCAATGATAGAGGAAGGTTAACAAAAACAAATTATAAATAAAAAAAGAAATATGACAAAAACTTCACCGAGCAGGATTCGAACCTGCGCCCTCCCGGCGAGAGCCAGTCGCTCTAGCCAACTCGGCTGCTCGGTGCCTAAATTTTTTAATTTTTCCTTTATTCTAAAAATTTGGGTATGGGATGGGATGGCGCATCGCAACTGACGATTCTCAATATGATTTGAGACGTTAGTGCCGTTAATGAAGCATAAGTCTTCTGGTAGATGTCGCTGTACGCCTCCCTTAAGGCGTTTGTATAAAATATAGTTTACGTTAGCAGCGGTACTGTTTAATACGAAGGAACGATTGATGAATTTGGGACTGAGTGGCGATTGCACCTATAGCTCAGTTGGCTGGAGCGACTGGTCGCGAGTGCCAGGAGGTCGCAGGTTCGAATCCTGCTCGGTGCCTAAATTTTTCAATTTTTCCTTTATTCCAAAAACTTGAGGAGATATCTCAAAAATAGTAAATACCGGTTCCGAGCCCTGGGTATATAGCGATGCAACTGTACTGGGATAACGGTAGGAAGATGATGATGTGTAATGTACCTTAGTATTAGTTGAGAATGATGAGTTTAGACAACGAACAAGGCCTTAATATTCCTTTCACCGCAGCGTTAGAGTATATGGAAATCCAATGCGTTTGACAAGCGCCCGCAGCTTCCCGTGCAGCATGTCGTCTGTGCGTAAACGCGGCCGAAGTTTTATTTTTCACTAAGATAAATCTACAGATTGTTGGAGAACGTGTGTATAACACCTTAGGTAATTGAATGTATTACGGCCTTTACATTGTATTGTCTATGGAGTTAAGGGTTCTTATCAGTTAAAAAACGCTCATCTATTTACGCCATCTTTTTTGCTTTAATCGACACGTATCTTGACATTTTCTCAACGTTACTATCTAGAACAGGACTATTGCGATCTTATTTCATAAACTTTAAATGTATTTTTTTGATTTTTCATTAAGACATATCGTTTCAAACATAACTCCAAATCGACCATTTTCAAGCTAAAAACTTGTTTTTTACGCTTAAATTCTACTACACACAATAAAATCAAAAAATGGCTATGTTACTATCTAAAACATTAATAAAATCATCGTATCCTTTAATAACTCTATTGGTTTATCAATAGTTTTGTCATAATATGAAATCAAAACATTTGAAAAATTTATAAGGCCTCAAAATAACAGTTCGGCAAAATCTTTGGAAACGTTTACTTGAAGACTCTCTCAGCATACGCTCCCATTATCAGGAGAAACTCATACAAGATAACAGAACAAGAATGCGTGTTTGTTCGTTTGCCCTACCCATTGTAAGATGATTTAGATCCAATTGCAACACACGACGTCTGTGATAGATATAACATACCTACTCTGATACATAATAGAAACATTAATCATACATCTGTGTCAGCTTCCCATATCTTTAAGATAAGATTATTTTATCTTAAATGGGAGATTTAGACCCGTTAAGTACCATTTACCTACATTATTGAGTCATTTTATTTTCGTAGCAGGATATAGGAAAATTACTGTTGGATATGTACCTACACTACACCTACAACTTATTGTTACCTATATAGAACTTCTAATGTTGTACCTATGCATTTTTTTTATAAACTTTTAATTGAATATGCCTTCAAACGATTCTAAACAAGAGTTATTAGCGTTCTTCTCTTTAAGAAGCTCCGTGCGCTATTCATAGATTTTTGACCAGTTTAGAGATAGCTCCGCCAAAACTATAGATATATTTATGGTACAAACGGTTATCGGTTCTTCAATCCTTTATCTACATTTGCAAGAGCCAAATTTGGAAAAAAGTGACAATTTATTTTTTTATGATTTTTCAAACATGGCCTTAAAAAGCTCTATTTTCGATCTTATATAGTATGTTGTTTATGAACGTATATATATGAAATGTACATGTAACTGTTCCTTATTCACGTCTCTAACAACTTAAGGGAGATTTTTTTAAACTCATCTTCACAAAAACTAACATTGCCAAAGTTTGATGCCATATATCTCGAAGACAGTGAGTTTTAAAGTAAATATGATATACTATTTCAGTTAATCTCGTTGTTCTTAATACGATAAGCCATAAAAAACACGAGAAAACGGAGAAGAATGAAAGAATTCGTACATTCTTTTAGCGAAATTTTGTCCTTATCTTAAAAGGTTAGCTTTATTTGTATGTATCTGAACTAGAATAAACATAGGTACATAGGTCTTGTAATAAAGTTATAAATAACCTAATAAAACACGTTTTCTAGAAGACTAATTTCCACCATTCCGGTATGGCACTTCAATAACATTTTAGTCTATATTATTTGCGATTTATTGTATGTCGTTTCATCTACTTATATAAGTTTGTAAATCATTCAGTCTTTGATGTTTTTCTGTTATTTTCCAAGTTTGAGATAAATATGTCGTTTATAATTTCTGAATCTATGATTGATCGTTACATGAATGATGACTATATTAAACATAGGTATGTACGTAGGGTACCTACGTACCTACTTCTTCACGAAGTTATATAGATTGTTATATAATGTTACTACGAAGGGTAAAGGATTTAGCTTGGCCATGCCAACTTTAAAGTTTTGGAGAGGCGACGTTTGTCGCCTCGGTGTTGAAATGTTCAGGTTAGCAGGGGATGAAATTAAGATTCCAGGGCTCAGTACACAATAGTACATTACTTACCAAGGGCGGTAAAACAAAGAATGTCTCAGATCGCAGTCGTTTGACGCCCGAGCCGAAGGCAAGGGCGATAATTATGCGATCTGAGGCTTTCTTAATTACCGCCCGAGGTAAGTACAAAATTTTATGTCACCCCCTGGCCAGGAAGTGGGATTTTCCTCGCGCGGACCGTGCGGTAATTGCCACTTTATGGCCAGGTGTGACATAAATATATTAAGAGGCCTTTATAAGTTTTTAAATGATTTGATATCAAACTATGACAAAAGTATTGATATACCAATAAAGTTATTAAAGGATACGATGATTTTATTAAAGTTTTAGATAGTAACATAGACATTTTTTGATTTTATTGTGTGAATTAGAATTTAAGCGGAAAAACACAGTTTTTAGCTTTAAAATGCTCGATTTGGAGTGATTGTTGAAACTATATTTCTTAATGAAAAATCCAAAAAATACATTTAAATTTTATGACATTAGGTCACAATAGTCCTGTTCTAGATAGTAACACTGAGAAAATGTCAAGATACGTATCAATTGAAACAGAAAATCGTCAAATAGATGAGAGTTTTTTAACTGATAAGGACTCTTAAGTATTTTACAATTTCTACTTATCATGCAATTATATCTTTACGAAATTAGCCTTGATGGCTGTTGTCAATTTGTCACAAAATCTAACATGCTAAATACAAATATGTTTACCAAGAAGTTTATATACAATCGCCACAAAGTCCTAAAATGATTTTTAAATAAAAATTATAAAGAGTCCCTCTCCACACTCAATTAGCCGACTCGCCAGGGGCTCTGCCGTAGTGTTGTGTACACTAGGGGTGCGTTAATCGCCGTGTGGGGGACTATAGATAAGCAGTGCATGATTGCTTCAATTACCGTATTGCTTATAGACGTTTAGTTTTTTATGGTCACTGTCGTACAGGGGTTTTTATAGTTGAAAATTAAGATTATATATTTGTAGATTGAAATTGTATCACAAATTTATTGTTGTCAGGCATTTTGGCGCTATATGACGCTTATCTACGGCACCCTCCCGGTGTTGGTCTAGGTTTATGTTTCGGGGTGGATATTTTTCTTTAATTTGGAGTGGATAGCACACCATTGTGAGCATTATTTTTTTTGTAAAATGTTGAACGAAGTAAAATAATTGAAGAATATATAAATTTTTAGGATTCCGTACCCGTAGGGTCCAAACAGAACCCTATTGTTGTCACTCACGTGTCCGTCCGTCCGTCGTCTGTCACACAGGTTTTGCAGCCAAACGGTTGGAGCTACAGTCTTAAAATTTTCGCAGTATAAGCATCTTGTTGATCCAAAGTCATACAAATAGTCAAAATTTATTTTTATTTGTTTTTAAGGGGGGTTACAGGTAAAGGAGGGCGCGAAAAAAAAATATCTTATATGTTATCGGGTAGGGTACCGTTGTTTAGAGCTTATTGACTAGATTTATAAACACCATATTTTTGTTTCTAAACATTGTAAAACAAAGGAATGGGAAGCCACCTAAGTCAGCATTTTTTGCAAAATTCTCTTCCGAAGATTTTTTTTACTTCCCATAACCCATGAATCAGATTATTTATTTTTCATTTATTTATTTATTGATAATAGGAAACAAACAGCGTAAAATAACCCATACCAGTACTTATATTTAAAAAATATACAAAAGTCAAAGCTCTAATGAAAATTCATTGAAATTTCCTTATTTTTCGTATTAAAACCAACTTCGGAACCCTAAACGTGCGGAGTCCGACTCGCACTTGGCCGTTTGTTACGAGTGGTCATTCATTACTGGGTAATCACTATATAATATAAAACAAAGTCGCTTTCTCTGTCCCTATGTCCCTATATCCCTATGTATGCTTAAATCTTTAAAACTACGCAACGGTACTTGATGCGGTTTTTTTTAATAGATAGAGTGACTCAAGGGGAAGGTTTATATGCATAATACATGCATCAGTATTGCACCCGTGCGAAGCCGGGACGGGTCGCTAGTTATGTATACAATATATTTCAAAGTAATCCTTCTCTTCGCGATCACACAACACAACAAAATCAACAAATCCTCAAGCCAATAAAGGATAGGCTATTACGTTTTCTTCCCCATTAAAGAAAATAAAATAAAAAAAGGCTAACAAAAATAAATTTCAAAATAAAAATGGATATATGAAAAGTACTTTAGGAGGTATTTCGAAAATAGTAAAAACCGGTTCCGAGCCCTGCCGAAAAGACGCGAATCTAAATCTGACAATGACCCATTTGCTGTCATTGTAGGAAAAAATTACAATGACACAAAAAACGTCACCACATCAACACCGCGCTAATCCAACCTGTCACATATGCCGCTAAAGCGTGTTTGCGAGGGGACTTAGCCACATGGCACCTGTTTGCCACCTCCCCTATTATTCAGTGTGACCGACGGTTTGTGACCAACATGAATAATGGATGCTCGGATTGCAGTATCGATAGTCACTATTAAAATCTAAGTATCATAAGAATTACGATTTGAAACGGGATATTTAACATGTATATTTGTATTTTTGAGTTCCCGATATTTCGGCACTGTTGCAAGCGCCATTATCAAGGATTAACTGACGTGCTGCGAGTTTTAGTTGTGGTCTACCCACACACCATAGCGATCTACCCTCTTCCTAGTTCGCTTTTTTCCCACAGTGTCACCGTCACTACCACCGTCCGCCTTATCACTTGAAACTCGATTACGGTCACGACACACCACACTCACAGTATCAATACGCGAGTTCTTTCCGGAAACAGTCTCTTTTCGATTTGAGAACTTTCGGATCACTCAAAAATACAAATATTCATGGTAAATATCCCGTTTCAAATCGTAATTCTAATGTAAACCCTTTCAGTCTTCCTATGGTTCACACTAAATATGCCCAAAATTCACCAATTAGTCGTATTTTGCGTCAGTATAATAAGCAATTTAGCAATGTCGACTTGTTTGACTGCACCAAAACAACGTTAAAAAATCGTATTAGGTCATTATTAACGCATAGCGGTAACGAAGCATAGTATGTATTTATTTCCACTTCTCCACTTGTCGCTTACTGTCACGCACACACACACATACGTAACTTCACAAACACTCTCAAACAATATACATTATCACCCACGCATCCCCACTCACACACTTTTTGTGCATATACTTAATGTTTCATTATTATTATTTTTTTTGTTACCACTAAGTTGGTTTTGTTAATAGTATTTCTGTGGACATCTGTCATTGGCTATTGTTTTAGTTCTTTAAGTATGGTATTTTTGTATTGTATTGCTGTTGATGCCCCAAATAAAAATAAATAAATGACCATGTAAGCTTGAAATCTTATACTAAGTATCATAATTAATTGCCTTTTCTCCTGTACCCTGTACCTTTGACTTTGTCGAATTTCATCATTTTGGGTTATCTAACTCGGTATCAAAACACATTCAGTTTTGTAAAGTTTTTCGTTGCATACAAACAGACCCCAAAATCGTATCAAATCATTAGTGCTCGTGACTATGTAAGATGAAGCCAAAATTACCCAATTATGAAAATTAAATTTCTATTTACCTTTACTGATACTGATAGTTTGAAATCGATGTCACTGAAATGACAATGCTCGCTCTTTGTTTCTCAACTTGAGATTAATTAAACTTGCTCACTCTCTGAAGTAAAGGTTTTGGAAACAAAGAAGCGGTCATTTAATTTGTACTGAAATAGTAATTTAATTAAGACACATAATTGGACCCACGTTGATATACCATTACATACTCGTACTGCCGTCAAGAATACGTGGTTTAAATCTATGTATGTATGTAAAATTCTTTATTGTATATGAGTAAAACATAACATAAATTACAAAGGCGAATCTTTCGAAGGGAGGAGGGGTTCTTGGGAGGGGGGGTATCTTTCGTTATTGGCCCCACGGTCTATATAAGGGTCAATTTCAACAAACCAATATTTTTTTTCACATCGGTGATTTTCTTCAAATTGAAGTCTTTCATCGATTTTTTAACATCAACCGAAAGATTTAGCTACTGTAGTTAATATATGTTAACGGCCCTGTCATACGATAAATAGTTACGGAGATATTAGACAATCTTTTTTTAATTCATCGAAATGAATAACTGTCACCGAAATAAATACATGCAGTCACCGATGTGATAATAACGTCACCGAGATGAAATAAATAGTCACCGTGATGATATTAGGATAACCGAAATGATATAAAGTCTCACCGATGTGATATAACAGACATCGAAATGAAACTAAAATTAACATAAAAAGGTTTTATAGATAAACATAATGGTTTTATTGCTCCTTTGATATCAAAAAATAATTATACGTTTCACAATATTCATAAAATAGAAGACCAAAATAAAAAATGGTTCAAATGGCATCTACGGAACCCTAATACAAGCGAATGACGCATGGCTGTATGTGTCAGCTGTTTGCTGATTTTACTTGATATGTAATGAATGTTGCCTATCCTTTCATTTCTTAATATATATATAAAAAATACAGCAAATAAAATTTTGTAAAATTATTTATATAAATCGACCATTGACAAACTTTTTTAAGCATTTTGAAAATTTAAGAAAAGGGTCAGTCGCCATAATAAATTATACATAGGTATATTTAAGTCCGTTATATTTATTTTATTCAAATCATAAGAGAACAACAACTTTAAAGAAACCTATTATTTAGAATTATTATTATACAATCTTTATTAAAAACATGTATTTAAATATGCATATATCGTCCGAGTCTTGTTTGGATGGTTTGCGGCCACAACATCTCAAAGAGCTAACCTCGCCCTCGGCTGGCAACAATGGTTAGTCGATTGTATAGCGAAACTCTGTAATTTCCTTTAAAAAGGTTCTCTCAATCCCGTGGTTTGCCCCTACTTGTACAGAGGTTCACTCTGTGCTCTCTCAATAAAGGGCGGGGGGATTTTGCCGATCGCCATAGGCTACACTCTGCGTTGCCTGTCGGCTAAACTGGGCTACCGGGTAGTTAGAGAGGCAATGGCGGATTACCTACAACCACTTCAGATAGGTTTCGGAATTTTTTTGGACATACAAAAGGTTATTTCTTCGCTGAATTATAGGCTAAATGTGTGCTATTTAGACGATGGAACGTTAGCTGGTAGGCCTGTAGTATTTCAGGATTTGAGACAGCTTTTGCCAAGTCTAAAGGCAATCGGTCTGGAGGTTAACTCATGCAAATGTGCTGTTTTATTGTGATCCCATGGATGATAATGGCTACGGTTGGCATTTAGGTTGTTGTTGCCAGGGTTCGACTTCTGAATGAGTCGTCCTTATACTTGCTGGGTGCTCCCATATTTCCGAAGGGGGTTACTTTGGCTCTTGAGAAAAAAAGGGTGGTGTTAGTTGGGGCTCAAGAACATTTGAGAAATTTGTTAGCACATGCATCGCTTACCCTGCTAAGGACCTGTTTAGCGATGCTTCGCATGTTGTATATTTTAAGAACTTTCCCCACCTGGTTGTTTGGGGACGACGTGTTAAGGTTGGACGATACGCTTCGAGTGTCTTTGAGACCATTTTGAATGTTCATCTAAACGAGGCACAGTGGTACCAGGCTTCTCTTCTGGTTCGCCATGGGAGACTGGGTATACGTCGTTGTCGGAAAGTCGGTGTAGTGGCGTTTCTTGCCACCGCTCACGGGACATTGGGATTCGTCGCTCGCATCGTGTGTTATAATGGCGATGATACCGAAATACCGTTTGTGGTTTGTGTTTGGATTGTAAGGTTTGTCAGCCGCATCGGTGAATTTGTGGGGTCATGGTTGAGGAGGACGGCCAGCCTTAGCTGTCATAGGTGCGCGTAGCTGTTTTCAAGGCATAACGCAATCAATGATACAGTTTGTCAGGCTTTGGTGTCGGCCAACGTCCCCTATGGCTTGGGCTCCAAGTCTAGGGGCTGGAGGCTTTCTAGGATTGTATCGCACGGATAGCAAAAAGCCAGATGGCCTCACACTGGTTCCGTGGCAAAAGGGTCTGTGTTTCTTGTGGGACACTACGTGCGTCAGTACGTTTGCTCCGTCCCACCACCTTACGGTCAGGTCTGCGGGGTCGGCCGCTGAGTATGCAGCCATATTTAAACACTCCAAGTACACTGCCCTGGAACCGTTGTACGATTTCGTGCCGATTGCAGTGGAGACTGCGGGATCTTGGGGCGGTGGAGGTGGAGGCTAAAACATTTATTAAGGACTTTGGTCGCCGGCCTAGGGATGGGGCAGTGATCTGCGCTGCGAATCGTATCTGGTTCAACAGATTTCGTTGGCTACAGTAATGGAAACATTTGCCAGCGCGGTGCAGTTCGGGGCGATCCTATTTACTTGATATTAATTGACGAAGCCTGTTGCGAATTGTTTTATTGTTGTGTGGATATCTATATGTGACGACTTCTATTGATGATTCATAGTTGTACCCACCTGACGAAGCCTGCATAGCATATTAGAATTTCTCAGTAATGTCAAGATGATGATAATAGAAATAAACATATTTTATTTTATATATTTCATAACAAAAAAGTTGTAAAAAAACAATTCACAACTTCTAGTCAGTTAATACTTTTATTATGTACGGAACCCTTCAACCAGATAAAAAATATTTCATCTTCGGTGATATTTATGAATTCGGTGAGGTGATAGGAGCAAATTGTTCACCGAATTAACCGAAATGAGATCACTGAAATGAAGAACATTGAGGTTTAACTCGAATTATCGAAAATGTCGCTTAGGAACATAAAAATTAAACCTAGAATATGTAATAAAATGTTGACTTACATATAATATCCGAATAACAAACAAAACATATGCACTATTACCAAAATATAGCAGTAACCGAAATGAAAACTTTTTTGTCCCCACATCACCGAATTGATAAACTTATGTGTATAACTCGAATACGCAGCTGGTCTCAACTCAACACGTGCGCTTGCGCCGGACGTTAGCACGGGACTGGCCGAATAACCTTTGATTGAAGCAGTGCGTCCACAAGGCGTTTCTTAGCAACTACACGCATCGAAACTTTGTTCACCGATATGATGTCGTCGTGCAGGACAGATACATATACTCTGACCAAAACATATACAGGGTATTTTAATAATCCCAAATATCTCATATCGATAATGCAACTATCCTAGATTATAATAAATGTCTCAGTTAACGTAAATACCTATCCATATTTGTGTCATGAAGGAATTTTCCATAAAAAAAGTACGGGGGACAGGTCACTGTGATGATAAATCGGCACTTAATTATTTTTTTAAAGGGATTAATATTAATTTTAATACAATCGCATTATTTGCCTCAGATAGAAGAACAACCCTGCTATTTAAAAAAAATATCATGAACATGTATGACCAAAGAGCACCCCCGTTATCAGCCGTGCCATTTCAAATTCACGCCTGGGATATTGACCCATAAGCTGAAATTGATACTTCAACCGAACACTGCAGCTGACAAAAATGTTAAAGAGATACTCCCTTATTCATAACATAAAATTCAACAAACCTCTGCTACTAAAATGTGTTTTGTCCCTTACCTACAAACAGAAATGTCAAAGTGACAGATAGAGACGAATTTTACCGGGAATTTAACTGAAATAGGTTTGAGGGCGGATATTCAGCGTTTCAACGGCGGTTTTTTTTTCGTCATTGTCGTTTCATTAAATATTGTTAAAGGAGACGACGATCAGTGTAAACTTTCGTAAAAAGCGTAAACCAATATCGGGTCCGAGTCTTATTTGCCCAATGTTTTCGCCGGTTTGTTTACTTTAAATAGATAATCGTGAGTCGACAATGACTTTACAAACGAGCGTTTCAAACGCTCGGAGAATCGCCCTTGAATTAAGGGGGTCACTTATCCTCTATATATATAGTCCGTATTTTAGAAGAAAGTATCGTTCGTGTGTCTGAGGCCAGAAATTTGGGAGTACTTATGGACGAAAGACTGCAGTTTGAGAACCATGTTTTAGAGAGTATCCGTAATTGCTTTTATCGCCTAAAAGTGTTGTATAGAATCCGCAATTACTTAAGCGTAGACATGCGTATCAAGCTATGTGAGACACTGGTTCTATCAAAGCTAAACTATGCTGATACCGTCATCGGAGAATGCCTGCTGTCACGTACAATAACACAGCTACAGAGACTTCAGAATGCCTGCGCCAGATTCTGCTTCCCGTAGTTTCAAATAAATAATTCATTCATTCATTCATTCATTATTATCTAAAACTAACCTCCCAACTCAGGTATCCTGTGGTAGAACATGCCGGTCCTCGCTAGCCACTCCAGCTGCATGTGGTGCAGCACCCGGTCTCCAGGGTGGTGGAAAGCCGAGGGCAGGGGTCCCGGCATCTGGTAGTTGAAGAGGGGAGACTGGGCCATCACGGGGGGTTGAGGCAGGAGGCCGGGTTTTGGGACGATACCTGGAAACGGGATTTTCTTACATAGTTCTTTGAGCTAGACACATAAAATCACAAATTTAGAATGAAGGAAAAATTGAAAAATTTAGGCACCGAGCAGGATTCGAACCCGCGACCTCTCGGCATTCGCGGCCAATCGCTCTAGCCAACTAAGCTATAGGTGCAATCGCTACCCAGTTCCAAATTAATCAACCGTTCCTTCAAAAAAATACACATAAAATCACGACTGTTTCCAAAAGGGGTAGGCAGGGCACATGAAATTGAATTCCAGTGCCATATTTAGAAATTGTAGGTTTAAAGATGGCGAAAATTGGATATTGCAGTGATAGGTTTTATATTTGAAGTTGCACCGCCCACAATTTGTCTGCTTTGCCCTAAGGTTGACTGGTAGAGAATGCTTATGGTATTAAGTCCTCCTTTTGTCCGATAAGTTTTACTTTAGTGCAATAAAGGTTAAATAAATAAATAAATAGGTTTCTTTGAGCTAGAGGCACAGAATAATTATTAGTACTAGAGTACGTCCAAAACTTTAAGGCCAAATGTTGTCAAGTAAACGCAAGCGAGAATCCACCTTACAGACACGGCTCTTAGTCGTTTCTTGCAGAAATTTACAGGTTTGCCTCACAAAGACATGAAAAACAAATGATGAGTGAGTTGAAAAAAGAAATGTCTTTCCAGAGGTCAATATTTATGGCGCATATAAGTAGGATAGAATAGAATGGGATATAGAATAAATTTATTTTGCAACAACAACAAGAATTACATAAGGTATACATCTAAAGCGTGCCACACACTGCAGCGGCTTGCGGTGGCGGCCGCGGTGGCGGCCTGTTGTACACTATGATAATCCTAACATTCATTCAGACACACGCGGCCTTGATTGTCATAGTGACAAATGGTCGCCACCGCACGCCGCTGCAGTGTGTGATACGTTTAAAGAAGGAATCTAGTGTTGTCTCAAAAAAGGAGTCCAGTCAGCATGTTTCGAGGCAGGTGGTGCAACGAGGCTGATTATCAGTGTATTTGTATAAGTAATTTATTAGAGTCCGACCACGCTAACTCTGCATTGACATAATTTGGCAACACTACCTCAAACGTCACATTTTCATTCAAATATATATAATGCAGAGTGTTGCCAAATTATTACTTGCAGAGTTAGCGTGGTCGGACTTTACATAAAACAGAAAAAGACGCCGTTTATGTAGATAAATGAATCTAACCGAAACAAAGGCTTATAGCCCTTATATAAATCAAGATATGTCCACAGAATGGCAAACCTCAGCTTGAAACCCATAAAAACAAAGGAATAAACTCACCAGGCCTATAACTCTCGTACTCCTCGTTCCCTCCTTCCACCCCCGGCGAGATCGGCGGACTGTAACTCTCCGACCGATTCCCATCATCAGACCCTGGACTCCCACTCCTGGGACTGCTCTGCCCTGACCCACTCTCCGGGAACTTGCTTATAGTATTCTGCTCAATCTGAGCATCGTAGTTATCCTGGTATCTAGTTATGTAGTTCTTATTCTGGATAAACGCTAGGTATTTCTGATGTGTCATTTTGTCTTGGAGACTGGATTCTGGGGATAGTAGAGCGTCGATGCAGAAGGATTTTTTGGTGTTGTTGAGTGTGGTTTTTTCTTCGTAGTATTTCATGTTTTTGGGACTGTTTGAGCGGCTGGTTTCCTCAATGTTGAGTTCCTCGGAGTCCCGTCGGAATTGAGTTAGCACTTGGGATGACATTGTGGGGGGTTTTACATGGCTTGCCTGTAACAGAAGATTGTAATTAGGATAATAGGCTTATTGACCGAGTGAAGCGAAGGTCTCTGTTTCAGCTTTTAGAAAAATGCTTTCGTATGTCTGGAATGTTCTCTACAGGTCGCATTTCTCAACCGAGTCTCGTGAAAATGTATGAGCAGATTCGATTATTAGACATAATTAAATTTTTGGATATTTTGAAACAAAAATACAGGTAAGTAGGTACTTGTATAGCAATGTATAAGTTGCAGAACATTGTCAAAATTTCAGAAGAATTTAAAAATAAGTGTCCATTAACAAAAAAGCATTGATGTGTATGATTACGTCAATAACTTAGGCAGGCAATTAAAATAACTACTTATGCATATACTAGCGACCTGATCCTAGGCTCGTGCAGCGTCTATTACTTAGTAGGTAACTTGAATTTTATTTGTAATAGAAGTGAGTCGATCTATAAGCCAACTTAAAGGCCTTCGGGCGGCTTGTGAACTTCTAGCAGTCAAGTTGGCAACTTGACACGCTTAATTCCAATAAAGTCTAGTTTCCCCTCGGGTTGGAAGGTCAGATAGCAGTTGCTTTTGCTTACACCAATTAAGGCAAGGCCATTCCAGTGCAAATGACCCCCTCTAACACGCGTCAGTTTGCAATTAACCATCCCGCTCTTTACGGTAGCTCTGCGCGTAATTTCGTAAATATTTAGTACATTTTTATTGATTGTTGGAACACTGAATCACTTATGAAAAATCTATCCGGTTATTTCCTTAGAACAATAAAAAAGCTATCTTTTTTGTAAAAAATCACTGTCGTTGATAATTATTTTACGAGATCTGCAGCATTAAATATTATATTTACTATGATATTTAGGATTTTTTGACAGAGTTACCAAGGCATTTTTCAATATTTTGTTCGGTTATATCTTTTCTTTGTTTCTTTTTCAGACTACTGTAATTTTTGTGTAGTGTAATTCTACATTATTTCTTCACACTGAAGGGGCCTTATAAATTTTAAAATGTTTTGATTTCAAAATATGACAAAAGTATTGATAATACCAATAAAGTAATTAAAGGCTACAATGGTTTTAATAAAGTTTTAGATAGTAACATAGCAATTTTGTCATTTTATTTTGTGTAGGAGAATTTAAGTGGAAAAAACAAGTTTTTAGCTTGAAAATGGTCGATTTGGAGTGATGATTGAAACGATATTTCTTAACGAAAAATACATAAAACACATTTAGAGTTTATGGCATAGGGTCGCAATAGTCCGGTTCTAGATAGTAACACAGAAAATGTTAAGATACATGACAATTCAAACAGAAAATGGCGTAAATAGATGAGCGATTTTTAACTGATAAGGACTCAACAGAGAAAGTGACTCAATGTTTATACATTTTGCTGCCTGTCATAGCTATCCAGTACCATAATATAAATTAGGAAGATATTAATTTAATGAAATACCCGTATTGATATTTGATACGGCGGTCAGCCGCCGGCGATAACGAGCTTTAATATACAGATAATGGTCGTTGGCAGCCGATTAGCTTTAGGCCGGCCGCACATGGACTACTTACAAAGAACCTTTCCTTTTTTTAACCTGACTGTGGCTTTATAGGGCGGGTTCAATAAAGCGATAGGCGTGCGTGGTTGGAGAGTAGCCTGGAGAAAATCCATGGGAAACCTCCGACACGACCACGTTTTTAACCTGACTGTGGCTTTATAAGCCGGGCTCAGTAAAGCGATAGAATTGCGCGGTTGGGGAGTAGCCTGGGGAACATCCAGGGGAAACCTCCAACACGACCACGTTTTTAACCTGACTGTGGCTTTATAAGCCGGGCTCAATAAAGCGATAGGAGTGCGCGGTTGGGGAGTAGCCTGGGGAAAATCCAGAGGAAACCTCCGACACGACCACGTTTTTAACCTGACTGTGGCTTTATAAACCGGGCTCAATAAAGCGATAAGAGTGCGCGGTTGGAGAGTAGCCTGGAGAAGATCCAGGGGAAACCTCCGACACGACCACGTTTTTAACCTGACTGTGGCTTTATAAGCCGGGCTCAATAAAGCGATAGGCGTGCGTGGTTGGAGAATAGCCTGGGGAAAATCCAGGGGAAACCTCCGACACGACCACGTTTTTAACCTGACTGTGGCTTTATAAGCCGGGCTCAATAAAGCGATAGGCGTGCGCGGTTGGAGAGTAGCCTGGGGAAAATCCAGGGGAAACCTCCGAAACGACCATGCGGGGGGTTTATACAACACTGGAATGCTCTAAGAGATACTTTAAGACGCCAGGTAACAACAATTCGTGGATAAATAAAGTGAAGCTGAGGCCGAAAATAGATACGAATCCACGAATTCACATTTCTCCGAGGGTAACCTATACCGGGTCTTACTTTCAAAAAAAAAATTTTTCAACGTAGCGTAGCTTTATTCCAATCACACCTGAGATTCGGTTGACGCCGTTCAACTAATCTCACTGGAGAACTTCAGTGTACGGGGAGTTTTGTCGGCGGTTCACTAAACCTAGCTTAGTTGAGTAGAGTCCATCAAGAAACTCGGTTAGGCCCGACCTGCGTCGGATTTACTCCACCCAGTGCCTTTACCATGAGTTTGCATGACCGTACTCGCTAGCGACTGCGTAAACGATTTAGTGTGCCGATTCTTAGTTCTATTGTGTAACCGCTAGAGGTTAAGAGTTAGAGGAATTAATTAATTAATTTTGTATCTCACTAAATAATATCCACTTAGATTGTAAGTTACAAATTGCTGTGCCCTGGCAGGGTTCATGTTGCGAGTACTTGTATTATTTTCTAAGACCTTTGTAAACCACATGAAGCAATAAATAAATTATGAATTATGAAAATTATGAGGCGCTGTACCCTTGCCCATACAAATTTCTACGCAGTCACTAGCGAGGAAACTCATGGTAAAGGCACAGTATGCGGCGGTACTGGATATTATCATACCTACTCTCAGCGTTTTTCTTTTGTTTATTGCGAATGGCTTTGCTGTTGGCCAGCATCTAGTCCAAGGGTAAAGACCAAGCAAGATGGATTTGGAGATGTGGCATTTAACTTTTCTTTTTTTAAATATGTGATATCAATTTTTTTTTCAAACGAAGATTGAACGCAAGATTTTTTTTACTAGTCAAATAAGGATACCTAAGGGTCTTACAAGTTTTGAAATGTTTTGAACTAATTTATGACAAACCTAGGGCTGGCTCAATCCTCGGACAAAGAATAGGCATCGCCATTCAACAGGGGAATGCAGCCAGCCTTATGGGCACCGTTCCGCAGGGATCAGACTTGGGGGACCTAACGTAGCCTTACCTAGGTTAGGCTAGATACGTTTTAATTTTATTTTATTTCTTTTGACGTGACAACGTCTTATAAATTGGTTTGCCGGGTGACACTTCAAGAAACTGCGTTACGCTCCGCTCACGTTATGCGCTCACAATGAGAGCGAGTGAGAGGCATGGTTAGCCCGCCTAAGAGCGAGAGAGACAGACATGCGGGCGGGATGTCGGTATACGGGCGAGCACTCAAAGTCGTTGTCACGTAAAACTTTCGCCCGTATACCGACTTTACAGGCAACCAATTTTTTATTAGTTCTAAGTGATATTTGTACATTGTGAAATAAAGAGACATATCAGTGTAACCAAAATTGATTAAAGTATACGGTGCTTTTATTAGGGTTCCGTATCCAAATGTCAAAAGGGGACCCTATTACTAAGACGTTGCTGTTCGTCCGTCCGTCCGTCCGTCTGTCACCGTGAACCGTGATAGTTAGACAGTTGAAATCTTCACAGATGATGTATTTCTGTTGCCGCTATAACAACAAATACTAAAAAACATAATAAAATAAATATTTAAGAGGGCTCCCATACAACAAACGTGATTTTTTGCCGTATTTATAGATAATGGTATGGAAACCTTCGTGCGCGAGTCCGACTGGCTTTTGGCCGGTTTTTTTATTATAGTTTTAGATGGTAATAGAGTCGTATCTGCTTTTATTGTGTAGTAGAAATTATGCAAAAAAACATTTATTCGCTTGAAAATTGTGGATTTGGAGTGGTTTGTTAGTTACAAACTTATTTTTTTAAGTTGTATTATTTTTAAATAGAAAATCCAAAAAAATATAACACCCACAATATTAGGACCTTGTGTTTTTTAATTTGCGTATTTATTTGTTCATTGAGTCAGAAAATGTTAAGATACATACGTGTCAATTCATATAGAAAATAGACTAAAGATAATGTTCAGTCACGTGACTGATTTATAGTGTTTTTAACTACCTACAATTTAAATGACTAAAACTAAAAATTTACTGATAAGAACCCTTATATGTATATGTTACTTTTGTAATCTGCCCTAATCCACACGCGTGGTCGTGCCGGAGGTTTTCCCCTGGTTTTCCCCAGCCTGCTCTCCCAGCGCGCACTCCTCTCGCTTTATTGGGCCCGGCCTATAAAGCCACAGTCAGGTTTAAAAAAAAAGTAATCTGCCCTGATTGTAGACGCACTTGTCAGTCGCAGTGGAAATCGCAACTCTGCGTGGGTTATAAAACGCATTATCGGCATGAAATTAACTGATGCCACTTAATTTAAGCTTATCAGGTTATGGGAACTTTATTATCGGGCATATTTAGTTTTTCGTAGCTACCGTCGGTTTGATGATTTAATTAAAAAATAACACAAGTCCAAAAAATATTACTGAAAATGAATAAATTTAATTAGTAATAATAATAATAATAATAATCGTTTATTTGGTCAACATAGGTAGGTTTATACAGGTCTTATATTTTTCTAATTGTGTCACTATGCTGGGCCGTCAGGCATACAAATTTTACAGCAAATTAATAGAGTTCATGCATAGTGTTTGTATTTTATATTATAAATTTTGCTATATAATAGTAGATTGTATGACAAGGGTCTAAAATGAGCTATATTACCACGAGATAGTTATGGCTTTTTGACCAGAGTTATACACTCTACTGTTCATTTCGATTGCGTGAAAATAAATAAACAAAGGTTAATCATCCAAAATTAACAATAAATTCCACGGGGAACTTATACATAATTAGGCAGTATGTTGTTTTTCTAAACTGCTTTGACACACAAAGCATAGACAGCGCGGTTCGCGCGCATCATTCACGCGCAAAAAAAGCTAATTCACCTTCCATAGAGCGCTTCAAAGCGTTGCTCGAACGAATTCATCACTTTTTTAATTATTGTGAAATAAGGACTGCTACAAACTTAATTTTTAGAGAAATGAATTCTGTTTCTTGATTGGTCGACCTTAGTAAAGCTGTATTCTGGTTGGTTAATACCCAATACCAAATATTTTTTAAAGAGTATTAGTGTTTTGTGATTGGTGGATTTAATAGGTGAAGTATTTTGATTGGTCTAAATTGAATGTTTTGTAAATCATAAATATGTACTTATTCATATTTTCCCTAGGAGTTAAATATACTATTTTAGCTCCGCTTGACAAGTCTAATATGACACACTTTTCGAGCATGAGAAGTGAAAAAAACTTAGCTACCAGGAACACGACACCACATAATAAGTTTTAGTCAAAAATTACATTTTTGGTACACATTTTTATGGTTCCGTACCCAAAGGCTCCAAACGGAACCCTATTGTTGTCACTCACGCGTCCGTCCGTCCGTGGTCCATTAAAGTCTTGTTAAAAAAAAATTCAGACCTACCATGGGGTAACACCGAGCAGGATTTGAACTTGTGACCTCCCGGCACTCGCGGCCGGTCGCTCTAGCCAACTGAGCTATAGGTGCAAACGCCGCGGGCCCAAATTCTATAGTTAGCGCTAGCAGCGGTACTGTTTAATACAAAATTAATCTACAAAAAATATATTATGTATCTACTCAAGCTCTAAACAAAGATGGGGTAGGTCAAAATTTTTGCACCCGCCTTTAGCTGTATGGCTAAAAACATTTAAATATAACTTTTGACAATTTGCATGCCTTCGAGTCGACAAGATGATTATACTGTGAAAATTTGAACACTGTCTATAACCGTTTGTCTGTAAAACTTGTGTAACAGTGGCTTTACCATGAGTTTGCATGACCGTACTCGCTAACGACTGCGTAAACGATTTAGTATGCCGATTCTTAGTTCTATTGCGTAACCGCCAGAGGCGCTGTACTTTTGCCAATACAATTTTTTACGCAGTCGCTAGCGAGTACGGTCATGTAAACTCATGGTAAAGTTACAGACCACGGACGGACGGACGTGTGAGTGACAACAATAGGGCTCCCTTTGGACCCTTTTTTATACCACGTCGGTGGCAAACAAGCGTACGGCGCGCCTGATGGTAAGCGGTCACCGTAGCCTATGGACACTTGCAACTCCTGGGGTGTCACATGCGCGTTGTCGACTCTTTAAAATGTATACACTCCTTTCTTGAAGGACCCCGTACTGTAGTCCCCTTTGAGCACGGAACCCTAGAAAGTGACAATTTACGACGTAAAATAATCGTGATATTGTGTCGTAACATAACAGAGCCGTTGGGGGTCGTTCAGAACCCTTAGGGGTCCTGAAAAACGACAAATCAAAACTTCTCGACGGCCTTTTTTATAATATTGTCGAGGGTCCCTTACAAAAGGGCGATCGTTTTTTCAGTGGCCCACGTGAAATATTTTATCTTAAATAAATAAATATTAGAGGACTATCTTACACAAATCGAACTAGCCCCACAGTAAGCTCAAGGAGGCTTGTGTTATGGGTACTAGACGACGATATATGTAATAGATATAAATACTTAAATACATAGAAAACATCCAAGACTCAGAAACAAATATTCATGCTCATCACACAAATGTTTGCCCTGACCGGGATTCGAACCCAGGACCGTCAGCTTCACAGGCAGGTGCACTACCCACTAGGCTAAACCGCTCGTCTTGTATTTTATCTTGTATTTTTATAGTAGGTGTAACCTTTAATCATATTTTAATGGCCACTTTATTTGGGCACCACACCGAGACGACCTAATTTTGATAGTAATTTTTAGGGTTCCCTTACCCAAAGGGAAAAACGAGACCCTGTTACTAAGACTCCGCTGTCCGTTCGTCGGTCTGTCTGTCTGTCTGTCACCAGGCTGTATCTCATGAATCGTGATAGTTTAGACAGTTGAAATGTTCACAGCTGATGTATTTCTGTTGCCGCTATAACAACAAATATTAAAAAACAGAATAAAATAAATATTGCATATAGGTACTATATATTTTATTTTTATTTATTTTTTATATTTCGTCGTCTAGTACCCATAACACAAGCCTTCTTGAGCTTACTGTGGGGCTAGTTCGATTTGTGTAAGATTGTCCTCTAATATTTATTTATTTATTTAAGGGGGCTCACATACAACAAACGTGATTTTTTGCCGTTTTATAGATAATGGTACGGAGCCCTTCGTGCGAGTCCGAGCCCCAATTGGCCGGTTTTTTAACATTTAGTTTTACTTACTTATAGTCAGTTTTAGTTACGATTATAATGTGTATGTATGTTTTCATAATGTATTTTTTTATTTAGAAAATAAATTCTCATTTAAGAGGCCTTATAAGTTTCAAAATGGTTTGATTTCAAATTATGACAAAAGTATTGATAATAATACCAATAAAGTTATTAAAGGCTACGATGACTTAATCAAAGTTTTAAATAGTAACATAGCCATTTCTTGGTTTTATTGTGTGTAGTAGAATTTAAGCGGAAAAAAACAAGTTTTTAGCTTGAAAACGGTCGATTTGGAGTGACGTTTGAAACGATATTTCTTAATGAAAAATCAAAAAAAATCATTTAAACTTTAACATAAGGTCGCAATAGTCCTGTTCTAGATAGTAACATTGAGAAAATGTCAAGATACGTATCAATTCAAACAGACAATGGCGTAAATAGATGAGCGTTTTTTAACTAATAAGGACCCTTAATAAGAAAGTTTTAAACACTTAGATAAAAGGCAGCCAGTACCTACACCAAAAAAACTGTTGCAATTCAAAGTATTCTAGCTGTACAAATAAGTATTTTTAGGTTGTTACGCTGTATTTATGTGCTTTTAAATACTTGCCTTCAGATATTACATAAAGTACCCATCTTTTTTAAAGAACCGTGAATACATATATCGCTTATGGTTCAGAAAGAAAATTCCTAATTAAAATGATGTTATTTCAAGTTTTTTGAGATAAGTAGTATTTGAGTTTTACAAAAAGACATTAAACTTTGACACTTTTTTTCAGAATTATTCGAGTGCTCATTTAAGAGGCCTTATAAGTTATTAAATGTTTTGATTACAAATTTAAAAAAAAATATTGATAGTACCAATAATGTGATAATTAGTTGACAAAGGATACGATGTCTTTATTAAAGTTTTAGATAGTAACATAGCCATTTTTGGATTATTGTGTATATTAGAATTTAAACGGGAAAACACAATTTTTAGCTTGAAAATGGTTGATTTGGAGCGATGTTTGAAACGATATTTTTTAATGAAAAATACAAAGAATACATTTAAAATTTATGACATAAGGTCGCAATAGTCCTGTTCTAGATAGTAACATGTCAAGACGCGACTCAGTTCCATCACAAAATCGACAAATAAAAGTGCGTTTTTTAACTGATAAGGACTTGTCTTAGCGTTTCAAAAATCATTTAGCGTTAAAACTCCCCTTAAAGGTAGGTATTAACATTTTTACAGACTCTAAAGAAACAGTGAGACGTTTGCATTTAATTTGGTAGTTAATGATTACGATTAGGAATCCATAAAAAAAACTAAAAAATATGTTTCTTAGTTCATCAAGATCAAATCATCCAAGTGGTTGAAACCAGCGCATTATATTAAACAAAAAATATATCGTCATCTAGTACCCATAACACAAGCCTTCTTGAGCTTACTGTGGGGCTAGTTCGATTTGTGTAAGATTGTCCTCTAATATTTATTTATTATTTATTTATTATATTAGCTATTGCAGGTCGTTGACCGACCCCTCTACCCTCTACCTATTCCTTAGTTACTATGAAATAATTAAATAGGTATGCAAGTGTATATCTGATTTTCT
This sequence comes from Epiblema foenella, assembly GCA_963556455.1. NCBI lineage: Eukaryota > Metazoa > Arthropoda > Insecta > Lepidoptera > Tortricidae > Epiblema > Epiblema foenella. Next base: position 7,683,765 of record OY747120.1, on the reverse strand, counting down.
TCGAAAACTTACGAATAATAACAAAAACCATGCTAGCCCCGTAACTTGAAACTATTTTCTGCTAAAATTAAGTTAAACTCAATTTAAAATAATACACATCGGATGTCTCATATTGGACTTATTTATAATTAGCCTATAATAATTATATCCTAAGTACCCCAATATCTTATAAAAAAAATAACTTTAGCGAACTTAATCACAAATATATATTAATACGACTTTTGACGACCGCTTTAGTCTAGTTGGTAGTGACCCTGCCTACGAAGCTGGAGGTCCCGGGTTCGAATCCCGGTCAGGGCATTTATTTGTGTGATGAACACGAATATTTGTTCCTGTGTCTTGGATGTTTCTATGTTTTTAAGTACATATATATTTATTTATATAAATATGTATATCGTCGCCTATTACCCATAGTACAAGCTTTGCTTAGTTTGGGACTAGGTCGATTTCTGTAAGATAATTATTATTTATTAAATATTTATTATAATATATACAAATAATATTAATTAGTACAGTCACAAAAACTTACTTCATCACCAATAAACGACCTCCACCACTAACAAACACTTCACAAAATCAAGCACAATAAAATACTCGTTCTATATTTAAAATACGAAACGTCACCGCCCGCGCGCGAAAGTACGTAACAACTGAATTAAAAATATAGCGAAAGCCTATTATCTACTCATATCGCTTGTATGGAGGCGGTACTAAGCGGCCAGTATCTTTTGAGTCCTGCCATTCAATACAAAAACCCCTCATTCGCTTCTAAAACTTTAGCGAAACAGAGACGGGAAGATCTACTTACAATGGTTACAACGTAACTCCGCCCAGCTCGTGTCTCTGTCTTTCTTTATTCTGTTACTGTGTGCGTCTCGCTCACGCTGCGAGTGCTAACCAAACCGTTTAGTCGCTTTAATTTTCTTTAGCTTTGGAATGCTAATTTTGTGGTCACAGATTGTTGGTTTTTATGCCTGTACGAGGGAGGACGCTTTATTTTTTTATTATTCCCACTCTATGTCCATGACAATGTCTTTATGATAACTTTCATAGAATACATTGTTATCTTTTTGAAGTAATGTTATTGTGCCTTTGATCTTATTTTACAAGTAGCTCTTTACTTTTAAAATATGCATAAGTGCGTATGTTATTTATATCTACAAAATTTTTAGCAAAAAATTTTTTTTTTTCACTGAAAAAGGTTTTTTTTAGATTTTGTGAATTCCATTTTCTTAATATGAAAAAATATGGTTTAGATAACATCTAAGTAATATAATTTTTTTTATTTATTTTGTAAATATCTATGAAGCATAGGTAACTTTTTTTACATATTCATTTATTCTGTTATAAACCTACTCAAGTTGTAAAGGTATTTCGACTCAATAAACATAATTTTACATGCATTGCTTTCGCCAGCAAAACATTAAAAAAGAGTCGCAAGCCTCGTTCGCTCGAAATCAGATAATTAGATCTGTCCGCTGATTTCTACTTAAAACTGAGTTTGCCTGCCTTTCCCGTAACACGCAACAGGATTGCTAGGAGACTGAGAATAAACGAGACAGGTGAGAGAATCAACTATATACCTGTTTTAGTTACGACAGGTCAGTTAGCGACCAACTTAATTGAGTGTGTAGATTTGCAACTGCAACCGCTTGGACGAGTAAAATAAATAGGTAAATAATAGCGGGACAATGTTATACAAATCGAACTAACCCCATAATAAACTCAATAAGATTTGTTGCTAGAAAGTAAAAGAAGATAAAAGGATATTTCTCGTTTATTAATGGATTCCCATTAAAAGCCAACATAAAAAAGATAGGTACATGACACTTTATTGGGGTTTGTAAAAATGATAATATCTTTAACTGAAAAGCCTTCGTTCAGATCGTCGCAACCTGACGTTGGTTGCGTAATGACCCTACGTCGGGGTTACCATTTTGGGACACGATTTTTAATGGTTTAATTCGTTTTCGATACCTAAATATTCAACCAGTTACCTGTACACACAAAAAAGAGTGATCTTAATGCCTAGTCGTTATATTGACTTAATCGAGTACTTATAAAGTTCATAGTTTATATCCTAAAACCCTAGCGATCCGAAAAACATGGCGACGCAGCGATAGAGACAATACACTTCTTTCATCTATTGTTTCACCAAATTAGGGGCGGGCGCTAAGTTTTCGACCAATCAGCAGGTGCCAGAACAGGACAGCGGACAAGTTTGTGTACAAGTTAGACAGGGACAACCAATAAGTTGGGTTATTTATGTGGCAAGTTGCGAATGAGTGGTTTTGTCTGTAATTGATGCTTCTAGTCCGCTTTGGTTACAAATAGAGATTTTTACTACGTTGGGCAGAAACTTAATTTGGGCGTCTAGAATTTGGGATGTTACTGGCACCGGAATGAATTGGCAACCATTTTAGAATTAGGAATGTCCTTAAGTCCTCATGCGTAGCATTCCTACATACTATACCTACTAGGAAACAGGTAGTTAAGTTGCCACCGTTGTAAGTCCTAATCGCCTCGGAGTAAACAAAATTAAAAATATTATAAAAGCCGTCACGTTTTTTTGCAAAACATATCCACTTGTTTGGTATGTGGTATCTCTTTTTTAACAATGCATTCCAACGGCATTTTAATTACTTACCTAATAATTAATCTTTTATAGTTCATGTCATATTTTTCTACAAAAAATGTACGTTATTATGTAGGTAAGTAGAAAAAATGCCGGCAGTTTTGTTTTGTGCAGAAAAAGGGAAACAGTTTTTTTTTAATATTTGTTGACAATATCACACAAATCGACTTACTCCCAAACCAATAAATGTTTGTACGATGGGTACTAGATGAGGATATACAATTATACATACTTAAATAGATAAATAACTACATTCACACATAGAAAACATCCAGTACCTACTCAGAAACATAAATTCGTGTTCATTACACAAATAAATACCCTCACCGGGTTTGAACCCGGACCACCAGCTTCGTAGGTAGGGTCACTACCGACTAGGCTAATCTGGCTGAAGTGGTCTTCCAAAGTTAAATGTCATTTCCCCATTTTTCAAAATTCCTACTTACCCACCTGCGTTTATACGCCGTTTCAAAATGGCCGCTTACAAATGTCAAAAGTTTCGTGTAATGGCTCCCAAATTGAGGGGGACAGGCAGGTTTTGCAGGGGAATTACGTAAGTTTTGCATTATTACTCCAATTCTAGCTGTTAAGCCTGTGGCCTCTTTATTTAAATTGGAATAATTTCTATTCATCCGTAGTCTTTTACTTACCTTATCATCCTTCCAGCGTTAGCTCTGTTGTCCTAGTAGTGGCCCGGGGTCCGCTTTAACGCACACATTGACACATGTGCCTTTACCATGAGTTTACATGACCGTACTCGCTAGTGACTGCGTAAAAAAATGTATGGAAAAATTTTTTAACCGGTTAATTGTATGAAGACGAAACCGGTTTCCGAGCCCTGATTAAAAGTGCCATATGCCATATATTGGGCCAGTGTCAAGCACAGGGACGTTTACCTTACTTACTTACTCATTGTGAAATTACGATATGAGTTGCATGATTGATGATTCACCATCCGATTGATAACGTAATCTAGGAGCTGGTGATCTTATGATCTACTTAGAGTCTATTTTTCAATCGCCAGATAAAATACGTCGGTTAAAATCGCTGTCACTTTCTAATGTCCCGTTTTTTATTACAAAAAAAATCTATGATATGTATCAAATTAGTGTATAAAAATTGGATTTCGAAATAGTACCTGAACCTAATAAAATGAATGTATCGGTAATAATACTTAAACATTAACATATTGCTGTAAAAGGTGGGTAACACAATGGAAAAAACCATTTTTTCATAACAATTAAACCTCTTTCTAAATAACAATACAAAAATATGAAATGAGGCCCAAGTATTCCAAAATCGGCATTAAAAAAAAGTGTCTGGAAATTATGTAGGTACACGAAAAAGTAGAATGGCCCACGTATTTTCATACAACCTTTCAACCCTTGTTTTACCCCCTTAGGGGACGAATTTCGAAAAATCCTTTCTTATCCCTAGCCTACGTTACAAATGTAATCGATTGCGCAAAAATCAACTCTCTAGTTAGGTCTTGCTCTTTTATATGTACTTAAGTATAGAATCATAAGATTTACAAATCATTTTAATTTGTCAAATTCAGAGCATATTAGATTGAGAGAAATCACTATCACTAAATAGTATAAATCAAAGTCGTTTTCTCTGTCCCTATGTCCCTATATCCCTATGTATGCTTAAATCTTTAAAACTACGCAACGGATTTTGATGCGTTTTTTTTAATAGACTCAAGGGGAAGGTTTATATGTATAATACATGCATCAGCATTGCACCCGTGCGAATCCGGGGCGGGTCGCTAGTACTCGATATATTTCGATTTTCGATGTTCACGACAAGCATCTAGGGATACCCGATAAATTGAGCTGAAAGATCGGAACCTAAGTCTAGTAAGGCTTTAATTATCGACATGAACATCGCTGGCCATACTGTGGCAACATTTGTATAATGGTAGACTTAATTTTAAAGCATAAGGCTATTACAAATTAGATATGTCCATAGACAAATTACATGTCGTAGGTACTTTGGTACAGTGTAGTACAGTCAAGAAAATTCGCTCTTTACGTATTGACTAAGTACCTTACCTTAACCTATGATAAGGGATGAATAGGCACGTGTTTGAGTTTCCGTTATCGTATTACTAGCGACCCGCCCCGGCTTCGCACGGGTGCACTATTTAATGGATGTTATTATACATATCCCGCATCAAAATCCGTTCCGTAGTTTTAAAGATTTAAGCATACATAGGGATGTAGGGACAGAGAAAGCGACTTTGTTTTATACTATGTAGTGATAGGGCGGATAAGTGAGAAAGTGAGAAGGAATAGTCTTTGTTTTTCAATTTTGGCCGATCCACTCCAAAGAAAAATGCGATTTTTTTTTACATACCTATAAGCCAATAAAAATGCTATTGTTGGGCTTACCGCAAAAAACACTAATGACCACGTTGCAGAAAGGCGTAACAACCGCCTTGAATGTTCAATTGATTATCGACTCTATCTTCGTAAGCTAGGATTACGTGTTCACCAATAGAAAAATAGATCCAGATGCCTTCTAACTAGTTACTTTCTGCCAAACTAATTATGTAATTATGTACCTAACTATCTGAATAACTGAGTCGTCTAATCATGATCCGATCATCTCTCGCAATTTCCAACCGATTTCCCACCGACACATGTCAAATGACGACAACTTTGACAGCTGTCAGATAAACGGTAAAATATGAATTATTTGCTTTTTAAAACCATGTGATGAGATAATCATGTTTGTGCGGAGATAAGTGTTGTGATGTGGATTCAGCAATAGTGTTATCTATCTAAGTTATTGATATTAGGCATGTCAAAATTATACCTATACTTAGAATGTACTTATACTTATTCTTTCTTGTCCAGCTCTCTATTATTAGCCAGACTTTTCTTAAATTAAAATCCCAGACATGATAGGATATGATTACGGGATAAAAAGATCTTGCTTTAAAAAAAACAATGAAACACTGCCACCGCGCGATCGCGACTACACTGACACATATAATCTCTATTCGTCCCGGTACCACCGCACACCGGGTAAAGTCAGTCCGACCCAGGTCGGGCCTAGCTGAGTTTCTTGCTGACTCTTCTCAGCTAGGCTAGGTTTAGTGAACCAGCGACAAAACTCCCAGTAGCTCGAATCCACTCACACCTCAGATTCGGTTGAAACCGCTCAACCAATCTCACTGGAGCGCAAATTCTTAGAATATTCCAGTGTTCCAAAGAACACGTGTGGTCGTGTCGGAGGTTTTCCCCTGGATTTTCCCCAGGCTACTCTCCAACCGCGCACTCCTATCGCTTTATTGGGCCCGCCCTATAAAGCCACAGTCATCAGTTAAAAAAAAAAAGAAACAATGCAATACCGCAGTCGGAACATAATCGACAAATAGTCCGCGAAACACATATCAAATTTGTATGCGAAATATCGTGATAGAATGACCTGATAGCTATAAATAAACAAATCTGATTCCCATGCCGCCATTTGCGGGTAACTTTCACATGCCCACAATCGCATTATCACTGTTTATGTTTGTCTGTTTGTCCGATAGCACGAGCAAACAGACATTATACATTATTAGGTGATGTTGGTTTCATATTTTTAATCGACCAACGCAAACAGAAATGAGAACTGCAAATAGACAGGTGAATATGGCGGTCCATGCATTTTAAGGCATTAAAAAATGTATGGAATGGTACTTGACAGATGTAATTACTTATTATTATTTTTTATACCACGTCGGTGGCAAACAAGCTGCCAGCGCACCTGATGGTAGGTGGTTACCGTCGCCTATAGACGCTTGCAACACCAGAGGCGTTACTCGCGCATTGCCGACCCGTTAGAAACATTTTCACGCCTTTTTGATTAATGATTATATTTAAAAAATATTGTTGAATGTAGCTTTTAATTCCTAGAAGCTAACATTGAATTTGTTTTTACCTTGATAGATTCGTCTAGCTACAGTCTAAGCCACAGTCGACAAATCTAGCAACGTAAAAAGTTTGATGTATTCAAATAAATAAATAATAAATAAATATTAAATAAATATTAGAGGACAATCTTACACAAATCGAACTAGCCCCACAGTAAGCTCAAGAAGGCTTGTGTTATGGGTACTAGACGACGATATATTTAATAGATATAAATACTTAAATACATAGAAAACATCCAAGACTCAGAAACAAATATTCATGCTCATCACACAAATATTTGCCCTGACCGGGATTCGAACCCAGGACCGTCAGCTTCACAGGCAGGTGCACTACCCACTAGGCTAAACCGGTCGTCAAAAATCAAATGGTACTTGAAAACAAAATACAGTACATAGCATTCGCCTTTTTAACCTCGTGAGGCCCAGTGTCATATAGGTACTATATAAAATACAATTGATTTTGAACTATAAAAAAATTTATTAAGGTCGAAATTATTTTGTTAATTTTTGATGGTCAGGCCTCAGGAGGTTAAATATATATCGTTAAATTTAAATAACCATAACGAGTGATGCTGTGGACTCGGTCGTAATTCTTCGACCTTATATGACATTAAAAAAGTAGTGGATTTCATAATAAGTAATAAGCACACATTTTTGATAGCTGAAACGTTTAAGGGGCTCCACGCGCTATTCATAGATTTTTCACGAGTTTTGAGTTGATATAGCTTCGTCAAAACTAGATATAATATTTATGGTGCAAACGGTTATCGGTTCTTCAATCCTTTATCTACATTTGAAAGAGCCAAACTTGAAAAACTGACTGTTTATTTTTGTATTATTTTTTCAATCATGGTCCAAAAAGCTCTATATGTTTTTGATATTAGTTGATGTTGTAGATGTTGTTTATGCACTTATATATATGAAATGTACATGTTACTGTTCCTCATTGACGTCTCTAACAAAGCAAGATTTTTTTTAAACTAAAGCACCCAATTGTTTTGAAATCCGTTAATAATACAACTGAAAGTATATTTGCATAACTCTGACATGTAAACAGAAGAGGCCTTGAGGTCTGCTTGCAGAATAAATATTTGATTTTGATTACGAATTTTGATAAAAAAAAAAAATTTTGATTAAGAAAAGTATTAAGCCGTCGTCATCCGGCAAAAAAAAAACTATAGCATTCTTTTGTAATGAGCCCTGGGATCCCAGGGATCAGTAGCCGACGGATTATAATTAACTGATACGATGTTTAATAAAGTTTTAGATAGAAGAGCTATTTTTTGGCGTGAAGTAAAATTTAAGTAAAAACAACCATTTTAGAGTGATGATTGCAACGAAATTACTTTATGATAATGACAAATCCTATACATATGTATGTACATTAATAACTTACGATTTTAGTCCGCAATAGTTCTTTAAATAATAACGGTGAGAAAATGTAAAAATACACGTAAGTTCCATACAAAAAAATAGCCGAAATAGATGATAATTTTTAACTGCTTCGTACCCTTAAAATAATAGATTCATCGTGTGGATTTTTTTAAGTGTCGTTTTATTTGAACCTGACTGGCTTTATAGGCCGGGCCCAATAAAGCGATAGGAATGCGCGGTTGGAGAGTAGCCTGGGGAATATCCAGGGGAAAACCTCCGACACGACCACGCGGGTGGTTTATAAAATCACCAATACCAGGCATCCTTCGAGATGAAACTATACTGGGATGACGCTAAGAGGGCGATGGTGATTGTATTGAAATTCAATACAAAGTGTACCATTTTTTACTCTTGACTCTTTATTGTCAGGTTGGCTATTTTTATGAAACAATTATCAAACAAGGTAAACGTCCTAATTCTCAACACCTTGTCCAATAGATTACACATATTAATCATCTCCATCACTATGACATTGAAAGTGCCATATACTGGGTCAGTGTCGAGCACTGGGACTATTACTTTAGGTACCTAAAAATTTTCGAAAACAATATAAGTAAAATTCTTTTTAACCTAACTCCCAAGTCCGTCCCCGCCTGCGAACAACAACACTTGATTAACGGTGCCACTGCGTCTGTCCCGCTCGCTCGTACCCTCTCCCTCTCGGGTAGCTTCACTCGACTTTCCCTCGCTAATTGAAATTGATCGAGGGAAACATTGTAACTGAAATATTTCATTTTTCAACCGACTTAAAAAAGACGATCGCTATTTTTTTATGGGTGATATCATGGTCTAAGATAACAAGGTGTGACAATCCGGATTGTGACACTACATACGTCACTGTTGACGACACTCACATACCGTCGTTAGGCAGTGCCGGATTAACCCTTAAGCAAACTAAGCAATTGCTTAGGGCACCACGTCTTTGGGGGCACTAGAAACAGCACTAAAAATATATTGCTAGCATATGAACACACGAAAGGGTCTGCTTGAAAATCTGCGCGTTTTAAATTTACTAGTTTCGACGTTTATAATTGTTGGTTAAATATGCTTAATAATAAACATTATCACCGACGACCGGTTTAGCCTAGTGGACAGTGCACCTGCCTCTGAAGCTGACGGTCCTGGGTTCGAATCCCGGTCAGGGCAAATATTTGTGTGATGAGCATGAATATTTGTTTCTGAGTCTTGGATGTTTTCTATGTATTTAAGTATTTATATCTATTAAATATATCGTCGTCTAGTACCCATAACACAAGCCTTCTTGAGCTTACTGTGGAGCTAGTTCGATTTGTGTAAGATTGTCCTCTAATATTTATTTATTTATTTATTTATCACCAAATTGACCAAATTTCAAGTCCATAGGTCAATGGGAAGTTAATAAATAATTCGTAACAAAATTGTATAAAATAGCGGAAATTGGTGATTATAGGTATTCGTAGTGGCTATAATCTTGAACGGGTGGCCCACGGGCGTGGATTGCTTAGGGCATCAAGTAGTCTTAAACTGTTCCAATATGAATTATTTGTTACCTTTTATTGTTATCAACAACTCAAATGGAACTTGTTTGTTTTAGTATTGCCATAAACGTTATTTGAGCTGTGTTATTAAGAGCGGTCGTGACGTCACCCATTATAAGACTAGTATATATATTTGTTGGTTGTCCTGAAAATCAGCGTCACGACACATCAGTCGTGGCACATGCTGAGCGACAACCTTTTTGGTGTATACCCACTTCTAATTTGTATTCTTCTTTTTATCTGTATGTACACCAAATAAACGTTTTTTCTTTCTTCTTTCTTTCTTTCTTGTTATCCTAAGTTTCGTGACGCATTGGTCATACTGTAATGTCGTGTTAACGTTTTTTATATAAATAAATAAATTAATTAATTAATCCGGCACTGTCGTGTAGGTCGTGTCACCCACACTACTGACCGATGTACCGGTTTACCATACCTGGTTCACCAATACATATAGTCCCTATTCGTCCCGGTACCGCCGCATACCGGGTAGTCAGTCCGACCCAGGGCGGTCCTAGCCGAGTTTCTTGCTGGACTCTTCTCAGCTAGGCTAGGTTTAGTCTCCCAATAGCTCGATTTCACTCATACCTCAGATTCGGTTGAAACCGCTCAACCAATCTCACTGGAGCGCAAACTCTTAGAGTATGCCAGTGTTCCAAACCACACGCGTGGTCGTGTCGGGGGTTTTCCCCTGGATTTTCCCCAGGCTACTCTCCAACCGCGCACTCCTATCGCTTTATTGGGCCCGGCCTATAAAGCCACAGTCAGGTTCAAAAATCATACCTGGCGCAGTATATTATTATATCATGGGTGATATCATGATTCGGGGTAAAGGCTCCTTAGTTCGGTGAAGGAAAACATCGTGAGGAAGCCGGTCTAATCCCAACAAGGCCTAGTTTACTCTTTGGGTTGGAAGGTCAGATGGCAATAGCTTTCTTAAAACTAGTTCCTACACCAAATCTTGGGATTAGGTGTCAAAACGGACCCTGGACACTTAGGCCACAACAGGGAAAATGATACGGGGGAAAGGTTCTGGTTTCGTCGCCAGAGGGGCTACTCCCAAATTCGAAATCCGAACTTCGTATCGTGCCGTCTCTTTCACTCATATAGTAGTATAATACGAGAGTGAAAGGGACGGCACGATATGTTCGGAGTAAGAGCTCCCGAGGATGCGCTTCGCAGCACAGCTCGCAACACAGCAAATCCCTGTGGTATAGAGAATGCCTTTTGGCATTAAGTCCGCCCACTTATTAGATTGGTGCAATAGTTTAATATAAACAATTAATTACCCAAGCTGAAGCGCAGACGCTTCGGTGGCTCGGTCAAAAACATCTCCAGACGTATTCGGAATATCCTGCGGGCCTAAAGCTAACTATCTCCTTCTCTTTCGCTGCACAGAGCGACAGGGAATGAGATATTTAGTTTTCCGTTATGTAAGCCCTCTGGATTTGAATCCGCGCCCCCGCCGAGCCGCTAACTCGCAGTTTAGGTATAAAAGTGGTGTTCTTGCCTTTAATTTGTCCGTAGATTGCTGACGGCGCCGCCGGACCGGGAGCCGGCGCGGGCGACGGGCCCGGGCCGGGAACTATGTATAAATAAATAAATATTAGAGGACAATCTTACACAAATTGAACTAGCCCCACAGTAAGCTCAAGAAGGCTTGTGTTATGGGTACTAGACGACGATATATTTAATAGATATAAATACTTAAATACATAGAAAACATCCAATACTCAGAAACAAATATTCATGCTCATCACACAAATATTTGCCCTGACCGGGATTCGAATCCAGGACCGTCAGCTTCACAGGCAGGTGCACTACCCACTAGGCTAAACCGGTCGTCAAAAATGTATAATGTTCAGCTATTACTTTAAATTTTGTCAAGCGAATGCGACTGCTAACGAAATTATAATTTTGAATCAAAGTGATAAATTGAAAAATAATCGCCACGAAGGGTTCCGTACATTATCTATAAAAAAAGGCAAAAAAATGCTTCCGGCTGAATTTACACTACACCCAAAATACTCTAGTCATTAATAGACCCTAATTTCAAAATCACCTTCCCTCAAAAACCTCTTTTTTTCTCTCTCGATACAACCCAAATTCAAATGGACTGCGTCTCATTACGAATGAGTCTCAAAATACTCTATTCCCAAAATACTTACGTTTGTTGTATGAAAGACGCCTTAAATATTAATTTTATTTAGTTTTTTAGTATTTGTTGTTATAGCGGCAACAGAAATACATCATCTGTAAAAATTTCAACTGTCTAGTTATCACGGTTCATGAGATACAGCCTGGTGACAGACGGACGGACGGACAGCGAAGTCTTAGTAATAGGGTCCCGTATTACCCTTTGTGTACAGAACCCTAAAAAGAACTTACTTAGCCCGGAAAACGCTAGAAGGACGGGTTATTAGATATATTAAGCTAAGACAGCTGCGTTGGTGCGGACATGTCTCCCGCATGTCTGATGCCAGGGTGCCTAAGCGCATCTTTTACTGCGAATTGCAAAGTGGCAAGCGGAAACAAGGTGGCCAATATTTGCGGTACAAAGATGTGCTGAAACGCCACATGAAGAGCACCAGCATAGACCCATCCACCTGGGAGACATTAGCTGATGCCCGAACCGAGTGGAGGCAAACTGTGTTCACCCGGGTGAAAGAGTTTGAAACTAGGCGATGCGCAGACCTTGACGCTAAGCGCGACGAGCTTAAGGCCAGACCACCTGCGGCCATAACTTATAACTATGTCGGAGGGGTGCTGACTTGCAGCGAATGTAACCGCACATTCGCTGCAAAGATTGGCTTTGTCAGTCACCAGAGAGCCCATCAGCGTCGCTCTCAGCAATAAAAAAAAAGCAGTCGCTGTGGCCGAATACGGCTAGGCTAAGCTAAGCTAAGACCAAGTTCATGTACTTAGAAGTGTCGTATATTGTATTCCATAGTACCTGATTTGTCGCCGCTGTCGCCGCCAGTACATAATTTCTGCACCACCCACTGTTTAATTATGTTATTTTTTCCGCTACCCAAAGGTCGTCTGGAAGAGATCGCTCTTTAGCGATAAGACCGCCCGTTGTCTACCTCTGCCTGTATACTGTTGTTGTTTTGATTCTGTGTGTAGCTGATTCATTTGTGTGAGGTGTGCAATAAAAAGTATTTTCACCTCACTGGCTCGGAAAGCCCTTTTTTATTCTTTAAAAACAGATAGCAAAACTGCATTTTATTCACAAGAGTGCAAAGAATATTTGAAATCCGAACGTGCTATTTGTAACTTTTTTATAATGTAAAGGCCAGTTCAGACAGTCCAGCAACAATAATTTTATATTGTGCTGTTGTGTTAAAAGACTAGTACCTATGCCAAATCTCGGGATTAGGTAGTGGACCCCGGGCATCCAACTATATTTAGGATGCAATTCTACTGGAATAACGCTAGAACGAGAAGGACCAAAAGAAATTCCTCGCTCTAGTGAGGTGAAAAGATTTGTGTTATACACGGTTGCAAAGTTATTTTACGTCTCGTGTGTTGCAACACTCGCTACGCTCAGGATTCTATTTTTGAACCACTCGCTTTCGCTCGCTTCACACTCGCGGTTAAAATACTACTTTGCACCCTTGTATAACAAATAACTATTGTATTGTATTGTACACTCGGCTTCGCTTTTGCGCGTCAGCTCCCGGGCTATCCGCTCCGGCAGTTAGCTCGCTCTAATTGCCATGATTAGTGCAAATGGCCGCTCGCTAGCGTCGCCCCCCGGGACCGCCCGCCACGCCGTTAACGCTACTCACTTGAGTTTTGATCTTATATACAAGCACTATAGAGCGATAAGACACGAGAATTTCAATCTGGGGGTCGCGGGTCGAACTCCCGTACCATTTGGTTTTCCAAAAAAACTTATGTGGTAGTAGGAGATATTTATTTATTTAAACTTCATTGCACAAATTGTACAAATGGCGGGCTTAATGTCAACTGGTATTCTCTACCAGCCAATGGGCTAAACAGATATTTTATAAAAGGTGCGAAGAAAAAGGTATGAAAATGTATATCAGAATATCTTCTAAAACAAATATATTACAAGTACAATACATATATAGGTATTTTTGAGTTCCCGATAGTTCGGCACTGTTGCAAGCGCCATTATCAAGGATTAACTGACGTGCTGGAAAAAGCGAACCAGGAAGAGGGTAGATCGCTATGGTGTGTGGGTAGACCACAACTAAAACTCGCAGCACGTCAGTTAATCCTTGATAATGGCGCTTGCAACAGTGCCGAAATATCGGGAACTCAAAAATACAAATATACATGGTAAATATCCCGTTTCAAATCGTAATTCTAATGTAAATGACCATGTAAGCTTGAAATCTTATATAATATATAGGTATACAAGATAAATACATTCAGGATTAGATATACTACTACATATTCAATACATACTATAATTATATGGATGGATTCTATACGTGAATTCTTGTTTAAGCAGATGCTTACGCATAGCAAAGTGGACCCCGGGCTCCTTAGAGCATAGAGCACAACCGGGAAAATACTACGAGAATCCAAGAGTCAGAAACAAATATTCATGTTCATTACATATTTTTTCTGAATGGGATTCGAACCCAAGACCTTCAGCTTCGTAGGGTCACTAATTATTGCGCTAACCCAGTCTTTGAAGAATTGTAACACTTTTTTTATAACAACAATACTTAACAATAACCACTAACCCGTCGTCTACCGGTCCCTGGGATCCCCGGGCTCATTACGAAAGAATGCTATTGTTTATTTTTTTCGCCAGGAGACGACGACTTGAATGATATAAAAACTAACTTAAATCTAAAGCAAGCCCTCGAGGATGCTGGCGGCATTCCCTCGCTGTTTTACAGATTACTTCAGACTATTCCCCATTCCTGCGCAGTCGGTTAAAAATCAACCCCTCAGTCCGCCCCTGCGGCCCATCCAATTAGCGATCAGATTAAAGATATGCCGGGGGAGCCATTACCCGGGAAATTACCCGCTCGGCGCGCGCGCGCACGGTGCGAGCGGTGGCGGACGCGGGCGCGGGAGCGGGGAATTCATTTTGTTACAGTTAGAGAGGCCTACGTCTCCCGGAAAAAAAATGAACAACAGCATTATTTTATAATGAGCCCTGGAATCCCAGAGACCGGTAGACGACTGGTTAACGGGTGGCGTTGTAACGGGTGGTTGATGGGTGGCGTTGTAACGGGTGGTTGACGGGTGGCGTTGTAACGGGTGGTTGACGGGTGGCGTTGGCGTTCCGCTGTGCCTCATCTCGCTCATATTTGGAGACTTTTCAAATAGTTTTTTAGTATCTGAGAACATACATTGGTCTAAAAGTTGATTCACACTATATAACCAGGAATTCACATTTTACTTTCGGATTCTGAGTCCTGTGCCTCTTTCAATATAGTGATTATAAAGTCCGCTCTCGCCTCCGCGTCCGCTCCGCTCGGCAGCGTGGCGCACCCGGTCCCCGCCCGCACTAATTGTTTTAATCGCGCCTACTTACCGTTATGTATTGTCGTCGCCGTAAATATGTATACACGGTGTATATTATACACTGAATG
The DNA here is from genome assembly GCA_963556455.1 of Epiblema foenella. Taxonomy (NCBI): domain Eukaryota; kingdom Metazoa; phylum Arthropoda; class Insecta; order Lepidoptera; family Tortricidae; genus Epiblema; species Epiblema foenella. Next base: position 7,668,672 of record OY747120.1, on the reverse strand, counting down.
TGCGCAGCGCGTCGCGGTAACATGCCGATTCGTGATGTGCTTGTTAAGTTATTCATGTTATTTCAGAACAAGAAAAGAAGATAGACGGAGAATTACGAACAAATGCGGTTGCCCTATAACAAAACAGCGTAAAAGGACATTTAAAAAAATACTAAGTAACTTAGTGATTCCGGTTTAATCATTTTTTTATACCACGTCGGTGGCAAACAAGCTGACAGCCCACCTGATGGTAAGTGGTTACCGTCGCCTATAGACGCTTGCAACACCAGAGGCGTTACTCGCGCGTTGCCGACCCGTAAGGAAACATGCCCAATAAGCACACGCTCATGCACACATAATACATACACAGTCATCAGCAGAAGTAGCTACGCGGATCTAGTGCTCAAAATGATCTACACAACAACTCTAATATCAAAAGAATAAGGCTCTCCGTAGATCATTCTGTGCCTTTACGATGAGTTTACATGGCTGTACTCGCTAGCGATTGCTAGTATGCCGATTCTTAGTTCTACTGCGTAACCGCCAGAGGCGCTGTACTTTTACATACAATTTTTTACGCGGTCGCTAGCGAGTACGGTCATGCAAACTCATGGTGAAGGCACAGGTGTGAGTTTATGAATGTGTATGTATGTTGTAACGTAATAATATATGAGAATTAGTAACTCGGTACAATGCCACAAGGGCCTGTTTTAGATATTAGGTTAGTTTTAATGTTATTGTTATTTAAAAATAAATAAATAATAAATAGTTTTGGACAATCTTACACAAATCAACCTAGTCCCAAACTAAGCAAAGCTTGTACTATGGGTACCAAGTGACGATATACATACTTATATAGATAAATAGATACTTAAATACATAGAAAACATCCAAGACTCAGGAACAAATATTCGTGCTCATCACACAAATAAATGCCCTGACCGGGATTCGAACCCGGGACCTCCAGCTTCGTAGGCAGTGTCACTACTAACTAGGCTAAAGCGGTCGTCACTTGGTTGGTTATTTAACTATTATTAACCGCTTGTTATTAAATAAATAAATTTAATTTGAACTTAGGTATATTATTTAAACATGAGGTTACTTTCAGTCATAAATCAGTTTACCCTAAAATTGGCAGCGTATCGAATAATTCTCACATTTTAGTCATCTACTTATACAAAAGTCGTCCCTCCTGTGGTCAATAGTTAACGGCATATGTGCATGTTAGCTATGTTTTTATTACAGGGATTTATAGAAACGGAGACACTGTTTATGCGGATTACTGGTCCAATCCAAAATTAAGCTTTGTAGCCCTTAACTTTTGTTATGTCCACAGAAATGACGCGAACCTAAATCCGCGTACGATCCATTTGCATTTTTTAACCGAGGCTTGAACGCGTTTTTTTTATTTTGTCCGTTTAAGATTGGTTTTAGGTACTCCTATCTTATCTTATTTAGATGAGGGCCCTAGCGGATGCACTTCGACCCAGTGGGATCTTTTGTGCAATTGCCCGCTCCTTTATGCCTACTCCAAGCTGCTCTCCAGCATTTCCACAAACCGAATGATGGAGTTCAGCGGGAGTACTCTAAATTCCTTTGGCTCAGGATAACCATTGCCAAAGTCATTCATTCTTTGTCTGGCAAGGGCGTGACATTCACACAGTAAGTGTTCCATTGTCTCGTCATCCTCGCCACACATCCTACATTCTGTGTCGTCTGCTAGTCCCATCTTGGCCAAGGTTCCTTTGACCCCGAAGTGACCTGTAAACACCCCAGTTATCATCCTGAGTTGCTTTCTGCTGTATTTCCAAAGTTTTTTTGGTCCAGCCTGTATCACTTTAGGTACTCTACTCCCTAATCCTTATAATGCCCATATTTGTAGATTGAGTTAGCTTTTATAATGGCGTAATGTAGTACCCGCTATTACCGGTATCTACCGATAGGGTATCAGTGCTAATACGGTAGCACTTACTGTCCATTTACTCGATAACACATGTTATGATTCTGTGCCGGATACACGATTTTGGAGTTGTTCCGCTAGTGTTGTGGTAGGTATACCTGTTTACCGCCATCTCACTCTTCAGCGATTAGACCGCCTGTTGTCTAAGTACCTACCTCTGCTTATTTCAAGATTTTAATCAACTTGCACTGTTCGTTCGTTCTGACTCCACGAGCATTTGTTACTTACTTTATAGCCTATTGACTGTCCCACTGCTGGGCAAAGGCCTCTCCCCATGTTTTCCAGGTCTCCCTATTGAACGCTTCTTCCTCCCAATTCCTGGCAAACGCATCCAGATCATCCCGCCATCTCCGTCTGGGTCTGCCCCGTCTGCGTCGTCCATCATGTCTTGGTGGCTACATTAGCCCACCTATCTAGATGCATGCGACAGACGTGGCCGGCCCAGTCCCACTTGAGCCTGGCAGTTTTTTTACCTACGTCAGCAATGCGTGTTTTAGAGCGCAGTGTAGTGTTTCGGACACGATCCGGCCTTTTGACACCCAAAATGCTGCGCTCCATAGCGCGCTGGCAAACCTTCAATTTGGATTTCTGGATCTCAGTTAACGACCATGTTTGTGCACCGTAGGTTAGGACAGGCAAAATACATATGTCGACGAGTTTTCGCTTCAGTGACAGTGGAAGGGTGCCCTTCATTAGCTCCTTCATGGACCAGTAGCTCTTCCAGGCAATCTCGATACGGCGTTCGACTTCCTTGTCTTGCCTGTTCCTGAAAGAGACTAGCTGGCCCAAATATATATACTCGTCAACGTAGTGTATGATATGCCCGTCTACCTCGACCCTACGCTTTGTGCTGTTTGTCATCATGCACCTTGCATTTGTTGATTGTGAAAAAAAGTTCAGTCAATAAAGGTCGTATGCTGCTCTTGTAAGCTCGTTGTTATGTTCTGAATTGTTTTGTATTTCTGTTGAGGTGTTCTTCGGAGCCTGGAGGGAAATATGACGGGAAATGTTGAGGGTTGAGGTCCCGGGGCGAGCACCCAAATCACTGCCCGTCAATTACATTCTGCATCAGTTCCTATCGGGTGATAGGAACCTTTGGAGATCACGAGGCATTAAGAGAACAAATGATGATGATGCAATGTATGTATTTGTATTATATTGTGAACATAGATCCTAAAATGTGGTCTAAAAGACATAAATGTATGTACTGTTCAATGTAATACGGAGTGGTTGAGTTGATTGAACTTTGTTAATCAAGAGGCGTTTATCGAGTGATATATTCACAATAGCGCAGCACACGATAAATTAAAAAAAAAAGTGAACACATGAAAAAATAGTGTTCAGATGGAGATAGATTTACAGACAACTATGTAAATATTGTTGATACGCGCTGTTTGCTATCACTTAGCGTCACTTACCGTCAATAACCGTATCGGGAGATAACGAAACAATTACACCGCTTCATAATGTAAGCTACCTCTGCCTACTTAAAGCCCGACCACAAATATACGGTCATTGTTAAGAGGCCACAAAATCACTACATAGTATAAAACAAAGTCGCTTTCTCTGTCCCTATATCCCTATGTATGGTTAAATCTTAAAACTACGCAACGGATTTTGATGCGGTTTTTTTTTAATAGATAGAGTGACTCAAGGGGAAGGTTTATATGTATAATACATGCATCAGCATTGCACCCGTGCGAAGCCGGGGCGGGTCGCTAGTAAAAAATATACAGAAGGGCCGATCCCGCCGTTCTTGAAAATACATACCTAAACTTGCGACTCACTAGGGTTGCTTCTGTATTGATTCTGAATTTTAAAAAGGAGTAGGTAACATACATCGATTCGTTTATACATACATCTTATCGTGTTTATATTCTTTAGAGACTGCTTAGATGTTAAAGAGCATCAAATGTCCATTAAAGGTCCCGACACCACACGCGACGAAGATTGGAGCGTAACAACTCACTACTAACTAGCTAACAAGATATAACTATGATAGTGATCCCACTAAAAACGCAAACTTGAAAAAGTTCGACAAAAACATAAATGTAAAAAGGGTGCCAAGTTCAGCGAAGAATAGTTGAAATCTAGAAGGGTTACACGTTCCATAATTTTTTTAAATAACAAATTCCATTCGCCTCCAACACCACATTTCTTTGAGTGTTTAATACATACATAATTATAGCCATCCCCACATTTACAGCCCGACCAGAAATATGACTTTTCGCCATGTTGAGGAATATCATTGGAAGTAATTTCTTACACTGGCAATAATTTTAATCAAAGGTTGTCACTGCTGTCAGTGTCACTGTGGTGGTTTATTTTACCTAAGTGTTGAATATTAAATAATAAATGACAAAAAATACGTCATTCATTGTCAACAACGGAGCATTATTAACAATGTATAATGTATAGGAATAAGGAATAAGTTTTGGAATCTTAGAACCCAACATCATCGGAAAGACTCATCAGACATCTCCGATGGCTCGGCCACGTTGAAAGGGTAGGAGAGGATCGGGGCGCCATCCAAACGGGCCTATCTGAGCCTTCCAGTCGGGAGGTGACCTGTCGGACGTTCCAGTTCCAAAAAACTAATTAGATAACACTCGAAAATCGATAATATTGCAGGTCCTAGGCAGGCTCGCGCAACTAGGAACAAAATATACAAAATGTTTGTATGGAATTTAGCCAAAAAATAATGGCGGATACTGCTATCTCGCTCCCTCAGTTAATCCATCTCAGTCACATGTCAATGTCACGTCTGGTCACTTCCGTTCAACTTGAGTGATCGCCATATTGTTTCTTTGTTGATCAGTTTGTAGTTTCTTATTTTGGTATTTATAAATGGTAGAAACCTTAATTTAAAGTGAAAAAGCATGTAGTAAGAAGGCAGTGTGTTTTTCAACATGCCACGGACTATTTCAGCCTATAGGGTATGTGTTATTTTTGGTTTTCGTACCGGTCGAAAAGATGACGAGAAAAGGAAATTAATGACAAGATTTCCTTTAGATCACGACCGGTAAGCAATTAATTGGAGATTATCTATTAATATGTACCACAGCAAGTTACATGTAAGCAAAATAAGAAGCGTTATTTGCAATTTAGTTTTACTACATATACTAGTGTTGGCCGTAACATATCGATAACTAGCTTATCATATAGAAGTCTGGTATTTTTCAGTTGCAGACAGTGGGTGAAAGTGATTGGCAACAAAGACTTAGCCTACGTTCCGATTGAGAAGTTGAACGAATTAAAATTTGTTTGTGGTGACCACGTTCAACCCAAAGATTTTAACCGAAAGAAAAGTCGTCTAAAGAGATGGTTAATATATTTAAAGCAACACAACTTTATACTTTTTTTTATTTTATTTATTTCTAGCCCTACCCACTGCGGAATAAGCGCATGGACGTCGTAGTGTAGTCATAACCTAACCAGTTGAGAATGGATTCAAACCCCAATTGTTAATAAAGGAGCATCCATTATTAGTGAGGTGGTTTTGGCAAAATTCGATCCCCTCCCGCCAAAAACATCTCACGTAAATAATGGACGCCCTTCAACTGGGATTTTTATAAAAATGGAACCTACTACGTCACTAGTCATCGTTTATCGATATCGATATCGTTAACCGTACTACATCAAAGTTACATCTCTATCGCGCTGTTATGTTGGCATTACCTACCTATTTCCTTTTTTTTGTTTTATTGTGGTACAGAATGTTTGCCAAACTCTACGTCAATGCCATGCAATGACAATGTCACTGTCATCCAAAACCTAATTCGAAGTCCCGTCTCTTAGAACGTAGTGGTTATATGTTATATTGTCTTTGGTCCTAGGTACTTACCTACATGCCGCGGATGGTATAATTAAAAATACGTGATATACGCTAAAATCTTTAATATTAACAATTATATACTCTCTACACGTCACAATAAACTTTCATATAAATTATACTGCACTACGGGACGTTGCTCACAATTTGACAGTCACACTGTCAACTGTCACTCGTGTTTGTGTGGTGCGCGGGAAAGACTTGACAAGCTGTCAAACACAAATACATCAACTTTTCAATTGTCACGTGGCAATAACAATTCGTCTTAGATTTTTGCTTAACAATGCCCAGCGTTCACCTTCTCTTATAAATCCAGCAATGTATCTCGAATTGTCGTTGCCAAGTATCAATTGTCAAATTAACACAATACTAATTACTTTGAATAAGGGTAAGTTTGAATAATAACTGTCTAAGGGTCGATTTTTTAAATGCAAGATGAAATTATCCGTCGGTTACAATTATCGCTGTCACTTTCTAATGTCATATGAAAGAAAAGGACAGGAGTGCTACCGCGAACCATAAACGAAGTTTTCCCTCACTGTCGCACCTATGTGAAAACTTGCAAGTGCGACAGAGATAACATTTATTTGACACATAATTTTATACGCGGTTTGAAAAATCGGCCCTAAAATAAACAAGTCACTTTTTATCTGTGATTGCCTCTCGTACGCATTACGTTCGCGCAGTTATTTTTGCTCACGAAGTACAGTCGCCAGATATATCGAAGCGAACACCAACTCACAAATATCTGAACACGACTCTATTGTCAAGGCGTTAAGAGTATATGTTCAGATTTTTTTTAGCTCCCTGCAGACTACAGATACACACCAGGAAATAAACGAGTCAATTTGTGAGAGAATTCGTTACAAAGTGTATCCATTTTTAATAGCGAATGTGCAATTGAACGCACATGAGAATGTTTAATTATGCAATTAAATGCATATTCTCTATTAGCTATCACAAATATTGATTTAAATTAAAAAAATGCAGGTACAGCCACTTTTTTACTCTCTACAAATGTCCGTTCTAAGAGCTAATATGATATAATATGTAACAAATTTGATAAGAGTAACCCGAAAGGGAAAGTAAAAAACTTTACTCAGGTACCTAATAGGGGAAAAACACAATCACATGCTAAGCGAAATTCAATCTTATATCAATGTGTTAAAGAATTTTAAGACTGGGGTAACATTTTCCCACATCTGTACCTTATTTAGCTTGTATTTGTAGCTTGTCAAGCCTGTTAGCCGCGCAAGAAGCAACAACATATAATAGAAAAAAATCACAGAAAACTTTTATGCGTAAGTACCGGATTTTGCTTTTTTTTTGTATTACAAATGGGTATTTATTTGACCGTCGTGTAGCTTGATTGAAGATAAGACCAGGCACGGATAATGGTTTTCGGACTAGTACAGAAAAATGGGAACAACACCTTGGAGGGTTATCGTCGTCTACCGGAAAAAAAGAACAAATCGTGAATGGGGGGGGGGGGGGGGGGTTCATTTCTCCACTACCCAAAGGTAGTCCGAAAGAGATCGCTCTTTAGCGATAAGACCGCCTGTTGTTCTGCCTCTGTCTCCCTGTATCTATGTTTTTTGTTTTTTATGTGCTATTTTATTATGTGAGGTGTGCAATAAAGAGTATTTGTATTGTATTGTTATAGGTGCTTCCCCCCATCATGTTTTGTTCTTTTTTTCCGGTAGACGACAGGATAACTCTCTAAGGTCCTGTTCCCATTTTTCTGTACTTGTTGTCCTAAAATCCTTCTTGCACAACAATTAACACACCCCAGGTATATACAGAGACTAGTAAATTGTATAGATTACCATCATGTCTATTAGGAGCTTCTTTATTGGGTTCATAGATGGCGCCAATGTGTCAATTCATGAATGGTACATGTGCCTCGTGTCCTGTGCTTTGGAAGTCACTTTCAGCCGATCCCGGTTGCTGTATATGATAGCAGTCGTTAAGCCAAGTTAGAGGCCTCCGGGCGGTTTGAGAACTTCTAACAGTCTAATGGCCCACTCACTTGACAAGGGGGGTCGAAGTTGCACCACGTCCGTAGCAGGGATCGGATACCGGTATTTTCTCCGTAGAAATATACCGGTATTATTACGGTCACCGGTTCATTATTTCGTTTTCAATGGGACAATCTAATAATACGACGTTGTTACCTAAATGATTCAGCCCTACGTAAAAAGCAAAAAATAATCCAAAATATTGGGCTAATATAGGGTTTTTTAAAAATACCGGTATCGGTCCCTGGTCCGTAGGGAGTACCCACTGCTACCCTACACGTCAGCCCCGCAACAAAACTGGCAACCGTACTGTCTTCTCGAAGATAAATAAATAAATAACAGGCAACTCTCCATAGTGAAACTAGCTGCAGCAAGCTTATTTTAAAGATACAGTAAAATCCGCTTATAACGACTCCGCACATAACATTTTACCGCTTTTAACGACTTCGAAATCACCACACATTAGATTTCATACCAAACATTTTCAAAGTAAATCAGTCCGATTTGTGCGACGTAATATCCGTAGAACTGGGGTCACCGACATAGCCTTCAAAATTGCGAGACTTAAGTGGCAGTGGGCAGGGCACATTGCTCGCAGGACTGACGGTCGATAGGGCCAGAAACTGCCTGAGTGGCGTCCACGCACCGGAAGACGAGCTGTTGGTGGGCCTCCGACAAGATGGAGTGATGACCTGGTGAAGGTCGCGGGAATCCGGTGGAAACGAACGGCACAGGACCGGTCTAAATGGCGAGCCTTGGGGGAGGCCTATGTTCGGCTGAAATGATGATGATGATGAATATCACAGGTCCCTTGACTATCGCTTTACCCGGATTTCACTGTACATCTCAATCTATAGACATTGGCAGTCTATATAATTTACTAGTATCGGATATAAGTTATCTGTGACGTAAATACGAAGACAAATTAACTATATGATAGATTTGATAACTATTTTACAGTTTGAAATGTTCTTATTGCTTAAAGGGGACACGATCACATATATACTTGTATTTGCCTGCGATATGACTGTATATATATTTTTGAAGAGGTTTTTCGGAATGTGGTATCTTACAGAAATTTACGTATAATTAGCCAACGAATAAGTTAGAAAATACAATTAAAATCATAACTTGTAGTGTTGTGTTCCTGGAGGTGAGCAAGGTTGCTAGAGCTCCCGAGGATGCACTGTGTTGAGAGCGAGGGACCTAAATTTGTTCCTTCTGCTGTCAACACAACGCATCCTCAAATTTTATAAAGGGTCGGCAACGCGTACGTTGCGGGCGCCTATAGGCTGCGGTGGCCGTTTACCTTCAGTTGGACCGTACGCTTGTTTGCCACCGGCGTTGTATTAAAAAAAACTTGTTCAATCAGGTGTCAGCGTCACAGTTAACCTTTCCGACGCCAACGACGTATATATGCGCACCTCCGGTTTAACGCCGAATATACCCGTCACAGCGTGCAATGCAATATCAACCTCCACGCATTTCTATAGGGTTCAACTTCGCGTTTGACATTCCCATGTGCGAGTGACAGTGCTTGTGCTTTTATTTGACAGAGCGCTGAAAAAGTTAACTGATAGATAACGTCGCCCAATTGTCAGTTATCTTTGATGCTTATAATAGCATAATAGCCATCAGATATATCGAAGCGAATAAGACGCTCACAATCTAAACACGACTCTATTCTCAGAGCGTTAGAGTGCATGGTGATATATTGAAGCAGCCTGAAAAGTAAGATATATTTGACGACTGTACAGGCAAAACAGCAGGCGTGTACTAGTATAATGCGTAACAAACTTGTACTTGACCTGAATTTAAACTAGTTTTTAATTTAAAAAAAATCACAATTTTTCGTGCGCTTCAGACGTCCAAGCTCCGCTAGTAGATTCACAGGTGGCGCTAATATCAATAATCCTAACGTAAAATGATTCAAAATGTCGTATGCGTTTCTGATGGTTTGACAGAGTTGACAAAACACATGTGGAACTAAATGAATGGATATTTACAAAAAAGAACCGATTGACAGTCTACTATACCCTCTGACAGATAAGTCAAACGTATCTATCACTTCGACACATATTTATAACCTATAAATTATAATTATCTTACAAAATGTAGGTATTCTTATCTGACCCCTATTTTAGCATCTGACAATCGTCACCTGACAATGTATTTATTCGTTATACAGTCATCATAAACAAGTAGACATTCACGGACCGTATTGCTTAGAAATAAGGTTGAAATTTGCATATATATTACTGATGCTGATTGTACAATTTTGGGAAGTTGTCAATAATACTTATCGATAATCTTTACATATGAATCCAGCAATGTATAGTGAATTGTCATTGTCAAATGACAATCGCGAGGTTTAAATATGGGCCTAAGGAGGCCATAGCAGGCGTCAATCAGTCTTAAAGACTCATTGTTCTTATAAACATCCTTGAAAATGGTGAAATATTACACATCTTAGTATATTAAGGCGAATGCCACACTGATGCAGTTTCGGCACGACGGCGCGGCGTGCGAGCGAGACAGCACGCACTGCGGAAACAGCACCATTGTGGCGACCGCGGTCAATGAACTTAAATGTAAGAGTTAAGTAAATATTTAAAATTAATAGGGTATTATATAAAAAAAAAACTGGCTGACTGTTCGTCTGTAGATACAATCATAGATACAGTTCCAACGGATATTACTTACCTAGGCCGGTAAAACATAGAATGTCTCAGATCGACCATAAAGTGGCCATTACCGCACTTAACTCCCACCTTCTAGAGACATAAAATCGTGTACTTACCACTGGCGGTTACAAAGAAAGCCTCACATCGCATATTTATCGCAATAGAGAATATGCCAGTAGCTCGATTCCACTCACACCTCAGATTCGGTTGAAACCGCTCAACCAATCTCACTGGAGCGCAAACTCTTAGAGTATTCCAGTGTTCCAAACCACACGCGTGGTCATGCCGGAGGTTTTCCCCTGGATTTTCCCCAGGCTACTCTCCAATCGCGCACTCCTATCGCTTTATTGGGCCCGGCCTATAAAGCCACAGCCAGGTTCAAAAAAAAAAAAGAATATGCATCTTTTTGTTTCACGATGTCATTCAAACCAGTTTTTAGAGAGGAACAAAAACAAGTACAATTAGAACAACACAAAAGACAAAAATGGATTTCAAAGTACAGCATAAAATCTGAGCGCTCAAAACGCCCCCAAAACTCCCATACTAATTGAGCATAGTATGTGACGTCATATACTATGCGCGCGTACTACCATTGTATGGAAAAACGAGTAATTTACTGTTTTGGTCGTGATATACTGCGTTTAGGTACGTTATCATATAATTGTTTATTAAAACATAGTGGTTTTTAATTTACTTTCAGTCAATAAAAAAAAATACATCATTTTTCGAATCTTTCAAGTGTCACATATTTTTAAGATTTTGAATAATATTTATTAATAATAATCTTTTATTTCGAGTATCACAAAGACTCATAGGTACAATAGCTGTTAGTAATCACTTAACTATTTATCTTATTGCTAGTGTTAGAAATTATTTAGCCCATATATTCGACACTGGACATTTATTAATTTACTGTTTCTTGTCATAATTTGCTGTTCTACTATTCATATAGTGACATCTTATTATTATTAATTCTCTAGTGCCTCCGGCTCGAGTGTCAAATACATAAAACCTAAAACATTCTTTGTTTTACCGCCCTAGGTAAGTAATGTACTATTAAGTATGGCACTGACATTATGCACCTATTCCGTTGAATATTCGACTTTAACACTAATGTAATAGAGTTTCTATTACATACACTGTCTAAAAACCGTATGTAATATAAACTTTATTACATTGGCGTTAAAGTAGAATATCCAATAATCAGATCATATGTCAGTGTAATGATATTGTAGCATTGTTAAGCGATCGAATAATGTACACAGAATTGTCGTTGTCAGGTGAAAATTGTCAATTTGGGAAAGGGAAATTGCAATGGGTAAATTTTGTACAAAGCGTATCCAATGTTATTTGATGTTGACCATATTTTGATTCTTAAGACATTGGAAACTATTTTATTTTTAAATCAATCCGCCGTCAAAGGAAATCCGCTTACAGCCGTTACAATAAATATAATTAAAAAAAAAACATCACTATAATAGTCTATGTAATTTAGCTTTAAAAAAATGACTAGTTTCTTTGCGATGTGAGATCTCGAAACGACTTTCCTTTGACTTGACAATGTTTGAGGCAGTCTTTAAAAATATAATATAATTCACGAGAAGACTTTGCAATGCTATTCGTATATAATACTTGTATCTCACTAGCGCGGTGCCTTTACCATGAGTTTGCATGACCGTACTCGCTAGCGACTGCGTAAAAAATTGTATACGCAAAAATACAGCGTCTCTGGCGGTTACGCAATAGAACTAAGAATCGGCATACTAAATCGTTTACGCAGTTGCTAGCGAGTACGGTCATGCAAACTCATGGTAAAGGCACAGTATGCCGATTCTTAGTTCTATTGCGTAACCGCCAGAGGCGCTGTACTTTTGCCCATACACATTTTTACGCAGTCGCTAGCGAGTACAGTCATGTAAACTCATGGTAAATGCGCTGTACTCCGATCATCGAAATCCGAGCATCATATCGTGCCGTCCCTTTCACTCTCGTGTTATACACATGATTGAAAGGGACAGCACGATGTTTAGGACGATATCGTGTTTGTGGACCACTAGATGGCGCTGTACCTAATAGAAACTAGATAACGGTTGTTCGATTCGAATTCCCTAAGAAAGAGCCGTCTAGTCGTCATATTTGATTGGTAACCAAGTGAGTGCATAGTAACGGTGTAAACACACGAGTGAAAGAGACGGCACGATACGAAGAGTTCTCAAATCAAACGGTCGGCATTGTTTATGACTCGTCTGCTCGCAAGCTTCCGTAGGCTATGGTATCCGTTTACCACCAGGCACGACGCAAGTTTGTATGTCACAGTTGTATTATATGTAAATCTTATAAGTGAGAGTAACTATTTTTTAAAAAGTGCCTCAATGGTACCATCGCCAACACAGTTAAATGACTATTAGTGCACTTTACGTGCATTGTAATAAGGTTCACGAATGGTTAGTTAACTGTGTTTGCGTTTGTACAGTCGACGTCAAAAATATGTTTACACTTTTGCACCTTATTCCATTGTAATAAGGCGAAAAATGTAAACATATCTTCGCCGTCGACCGTAGTAAATAAACTACTGACTGTCAGAATTGGCCAAGTTTTATATTTTATTATATTGTTTATTTAATATGCGACAGGTCATCTACCTTTGTAATATATTTTTAAGATATTTTTTATACGTACATAAACTCACGCCTGTATTACCAAAAGGGGTAGGCAGAACATATGAAATTTAATTCCAGTGCCACATTTAGCAATTGTATGCTTAAAGATGGATAAAATGTGATAGGTTCCTAGCCCACCGCCCACAACACACTACAACCCGGTTCCCGTAGTCGACTCTTACCTACACCCACAGTAATGCTTGTGATTCTAAATAGAAAACTAGCGAATCTCAGACAATAAACGGGTCACTCACGTCTTTAAGGTCGTATATTTTAATATGCTTTTGATTATTCTGGGGTCGCGAGTCTCGCGAGTGTCCATAGGTTGTGGTGTCTGCTTATCATCATTCATCAGGCTGGTCGTATGCTTATTTGCCACAGCCGTAAGAAAAAAAAGCTCAAGGAGCTTAAGCTATTACAAAGATAGATCGCGTGTCTTGTGTGTGTGTATTTGTATGTGTGTATGTGTGTGTGTGAGATATGTTAACGTCGTCCGTTGCGCGTGTCCGGCTGCGGACGTCGAGGGTGGTTCAGGGCTGTGGACAAAAATCAAAATCAAACATTTATTTAGTTTTTAAGGATAATCTTGTGACAATCTCTTTTTGTGGTACAATGAAGGATATATTATTATTATTTTGCAAATAGGCCACAAGGGCACTCTTACATGTCAAAATATTAATTTACAATATAAGAAAGTCTGACTATAGGAATACATTTTTCATGTCAGAATATTAATTTACAGTTCAAGAAAGAACAATAATTTCGAGATTACAAATATAACAAAATTAATGTCATACCGATAGTGAAAATAAATTTGCAAAGTTATCTGTTACGAATATTAGAACATCAATAAAGTTAGAGATGTATAAGGTCTCTCTCGGACAACATAGAAGATACAATTTATTTTTACATATACGGTTATACGAATAAAAAGAAAATTGTTATGGTACGTTCGACAATGTAAGGCCAAATCCTGTCAAATGAACGCAAACAAAAATCTTCCTTATAGTTAGAGCTCTTGGTCGTTTTTTTGCTTAGAGCATTTAAGACTGGAGACGCCGTTGATATACTTACCCCTCTGCCAAAGGTATAGAACAAAAATCTGCCACGTTATTAGAAACTTCTTCATTAATCGATTATATGTAATATTTTTATACAAACGCCTTAAGGGAGGCGTACAGCGACATCTACCAGAAGACTCATGCTTCATTAACGGCACTACCGTCTCAAATCATATTGAGAATCGTCAGTTGCGATGCGCCATCCCATACCCAAATTTTAGAATAAAGGAAAAATTGAAAAAATTAGGCACCGAGCAGGATTCGAACCTAGGTAGATTGGTAGATGTCGCTGTACGTCTCCCTTAAGGCGTTTGTATAAAAATATAGATTACGCTAGCAGCGGTACTGCTTAATACGAAGGAACGGTTGATGAATTTGGGACTGGGTAGCGATTGCACCTATAGCTCAGTTGGCTAGAGCGACTGGCCGCGAGTGCCGGGAGGTCGCAGGTTCGAATCATGCTCGGTGCCTAAATTTTTCAGTTTTTCCTTTATTCTAAAATTTGATTATATGTAAGTCTAGCAATCGTCCTCGGCGTGTGAAGAGCTCCGTCAAAATACCTTTATGTGCTGTTTTCGGGTGCAAAAAACATTTTAATATATTAAATTTACGAAAGGATGAATTATCATATCACTTGCCCGGATGTTTCCGCTTTAATTATAATTTTTTTTATGTTATAGTGGGCAAACGAGCAGACGGATTGCCTGATGGTAAGCAATTGCGACTCCCCTGGTGTTGCAGGTGTTTATAATATGGGCGACGGTAATTGCTTACCATCAGGCGATCCGTCTGCTCGTTTGCCCCCTATAACATAAAAAAAATACCGTCGCCCATAAACACCTGCAACACCAAGCTCTATTCAAGTTTTTATTAAAATCGTAAATCGAGCATCGATTACAAAGTCGATTCAAAAACATTCGTACCTGACCGTCACGCTTTGCCGCTATTTTGACAGCAAACTTCACGATAATCACGATATATCGGACTCAAAGCGTCGGCTACGCGCATGTGACACCCCCGGAGTTGCAAGCGTCCATAGGCTATGCTGACCGCTTACCATCAGGCGGGCCGTACGCCTGTTTGCCACCGACGTGGTATAAAAAAAACTCACACGGACTACTTTCTATAAGAACTTCTCTGAAATGTGATCCATAGTGAAATTGGTCAATTAAGCCATGCGATAATTGACATAGTAGAAACGCTTGCAGGGTCGAATTTTATTGCTCAACTTGAGTGTTTTAAGTGTTTTTTTTTTTGAACCTGACTGTGGCTTTATAGGCCGGACCCAATAAAGCGATAGGAGTGCGCGGTTGGAGAGTAGCCTGGGGAAAATCCCGGGGAAAACCTCCGGCACGACCACGCGTGTGGTTTGGAACACTGGAATAGTCGAGTTTGCGGTTTTGAGTGTGCGTGCGTGATTGTTTTAGTGTAGGTGCGTAGTAAAGGGAGAAAGTTTTGCAAGTGTTTGTAGTTTCTATATATGTGTGTTACCTCGTCGCCCTCCCAAAATTTGGCGTAATATGTCTTAAATGCTCTAAGTTTTTTGCTTGCGATCGTCTGACAGAACTTGACCTTAAGAGTGTTGTACGAACTATACCAATAAACAAAACTTGAGGAAATAATTGGAAAACATCAAACTTTATTTACGGCATTTAATTTTTATTTTGAATCCGTAAAGATAGAAAAGGACGCAGTTGACCATAAAAAATTGTGACGTCAAATCTTTGGATTACGTGTCAAAGCGGACCCCGAGCTCTTTAGACCACAACCGGGAATCGAAAATTGATGTACAGTCGATCTCATAAATATATGTACGTTCCCAGAGGTTCAAAAAAATCCGAGCAACCTTATGCTCTTAACCCATTGTCTCTCGGTCCCTGGGATCCCCGGGCTCATTACAAAAGAATGCTATTGTTTATGTTTCACCGGGCGAGGGCGGCTTAAGAATAAAGTCGTTTACATATATTTTTGATCACTATGTGGACCATTCTACTTATTCATGTACATAATTTTCAGACACTTTTTTTATGCAGATTTTGGAATATTTGGCCCTCACTTCATATTTTTGTATTGTTATTTAAAAAGAGGTTTAATTGCAGCATCACTTCCGATAGTTTTGGTAATTACCGAAACACAGATAATATCCATAAATCGCGTAACTCAGTTGGATGTCTCACCATTTGTATGAAAAAATGATTTTCACCATTGTGTTACTCACCTTTTACAGCAATATGTTATTATTTAAGTATGTTTATCTACAAAATCCTTAAATTAGGTTCAGGTACTATTTCGAAATCTTATTTTTGTACACTAGTTCAATACATATCATTCATTTTTTGTAATAGGAAACTGGTCATGAAAAAGTAGAATGACACATATCCGTCGACATATTTTTTATTTATTTATTTGAGAACTGCAAGTGTGTTACCTGGATGCACGGGGCCGGGAGATCGTCTGCACCAGTTACCGGGGGACATCTGTGGACACACAAACATAGGTAAGGACCATATCCGCCATCAACACTTTCGATAAAAAAACCGCACTCAAATTGGTTGATCCGTTAGTGCTACGATGATGGCACATACATACAGAAATACATGTTAAACTTATATCACCCTTGTTTTCGCACGTCAGACGGTTTGCAACCCCTAAGACAAAAAAAGACTTGTCAAGTGAGTGGGCAATTTGACTGTTTGAAGTTCTCAAGCCGCCCGAAGAGCTCTAACTTGGCTTAACGACTACTATCATAGACAGCAGCCGGGATCAACGGCTTAGCGTGCCTTCCAAAGTGTCGCTTAACTTCAAACTCAGATAAATCCACTCTAACCCCTTGATTATTGAAAGAAATATTATTGAAAAAAAGTGATGATAAACTAATTCGGTGATTTGTTTTTATAATTCGCATGCTCCACTGGATTAACAAGACAGGCCCAAAACATTTGAATTTACCTGTCGGTTTGGACGCCTCTTGTCGTCCCGCTCGTCGCGTCTCTCTCGCTCGCGATAGCCGTCGCTCATTTGTCGTCGGGTGTCGTGCTGGTCTAATAGTAAAAAAAAGTTTAATTCTGATTAATCAATCATTCGTCGTTCATTCATTCATTTCGTCAATTTTCGTTTATGAATAGTACTTTATTTGTTACGGGCTATTACAAATTTCAATATAGTAAATGCAAGCGGATAGTGTCACTACTGCCAGGCGGGGATCCAGAATTAGGTTCAGGTGGGGGCAAAGTCGAGGGGGAGGGGGCACTTTTTAGGGTTCCGTAGCCAAAATTGCGAAAACGGAACCGTTATAGTTTCGTCATGTCCGTCCGTATGTCACAGCCTATTTACTCGGAGACTATAAGCAGTACAATTATGAAATTTGGTAGGCAGGTGTATTTTATGAACTGCTACACAAAAGTGATGTGAAATTACAAAAAAATATTAAATTAGGGAGGGCACCCCATACATGTAACCGGTGTATGGGGTATCGATGAATAGGCCTTTAAAAGTGATATGGAGGTTTCTAAAAAAACTTCTCCATTTTAGTCAAGAGTTGATGAGATATTAGTTGTCAAAGTCATAAAAGTGTCCCCCTCCCTCTACTTTCCAAACTATGAAGTTATATGCATAAAAGTGATATGAAATTACAAAAAAATATTAAATTAGGGGGGCACTCCACTCCGTACATGTAACCGGTGGATGAAAAATTTTTTCAACGCACATAGTCGTGTGGGGTATCGATGGATAGGCCTTTAAAAATGATGGAGGTTTCTAAAAAACTTGTCCATTTAAGTCAACTGTTGGTGAGATATTAGCTGTCAAAGTCATAAAAAGTGTCCCCCCACCCCTTTAAATTAAATTTAAAATTCTGAATAAAACTGAGGTGATGTGTATTAATAAATACTTTCAACTATTTTTGGTTTGAACAAAATAGGATTCAAGGAACAAGGTAGGAAAACTGTCTTGCCTAAACAAAAGCTCGTAAGTGCCGTGACTTCCTAATGAAGATACGACGGTTTCAGATTCAATGCATTGAATAGTGGTTTTAAATGTGGACTAGTAGATGTCGGTACGGTGACATTTATAGTAAGAAAAAAAGAACCTAGTGCACCCATTTCCACTCCTGTATCCACGCCTGATCACTGACATTTATATTTGTGAGAAAGGGAAAAAACACATTTTACTTAGTAGACGTTTGTTAATTCGAACGAATAAGAAAGAAAGAAAGAAAGAAAGAAAGAAAAACATTTATTCGTGACGATACAAACATAAAATATAGATAAATAAACGTAATTAGAAAAAAACAACAAGTAATCGCCACAAAAAGGTTTCGCCTCAGCGTAATGCCGACTCAGGGAGCTGGCGTATAGCGGGTGTATAGAGTAGAATAATTACAAGTATTGGCCTGCATGCTCCTTATCGAGTTGACGATGGCGCGCGCCGCCGACGACAGCTGCGACTCGTCGTTGCCGGCGCGCCTGCGCGCGCGCACCGCGGGAACACCACACATTATATATACTTTATGTCACACCTGGCCATAAAGTGGCAATTACCGCACGCTCCGCGCGCGGAAAATCCCACTTTCTGGCCAGAGGGTGACATAAAATTTTGTACTTATCTCGGGCGGTAATTAAGAAAGCCTCAGATCGCATAATTATCGCCCTTGCCTTCGGCTCGGGCGTCAAATACCTGCGATCTGAGACATACTTTGTTTTACCGCCCTTGGTAAGTAATGTAATTAACGAATAATATCCATAAATCGAGTAACTCAGTGGTCCTCGGATGCCTCGCCGTTTGTAACATGCAAAAATGGTTTTTACCACTGTGTTACCCATCTTTTACAGTAATATGTTAATATTTAAGTATTTTTACCTATAAATTCCTTTTATTAGGTTCAGGTACTATTTCAAAATCCTATTTTTGTACACTAATTCAATACATATCATAAGATTTTTTTTTCATAGAATACTGGTCATGAAAAAGTAGAATGACCCGCTAATCGCAAACGATTTTTTTGTGTTTATGTCAGGGTACGGAACTGGTTTTTACTATTTTTGAAATATCTCTTAAAGTATTTGTCATATCTCCATTTTTATTTTAAGGTTTGTTTTTGTTAACGTTCATCTACGAAATAAATGATTTAAAGAACGAAATAATATCGTAAAACGCAATTAACCGAAATTTTTAACCGGTTAATTGTATGAAGACGAAACCGGTTTCCGAGCCCTGGTTTATGTATCGAAAAAACCTATACTCGAGGTGAAGTTAAAAAACAGCGCAGTAAACTCACCCCACTCTCCCATTGTAGCTCCCTGGGGCGTTCCCTAGAAGTCCGTTGCCACTCTTTTCTTTATCCTGCGTGTTCAGTTGCGCCATTTGCTCTTTTATCTACAAAATATAATTAGGAGCAAAATTAAAAAATAAACTCAGACACAAAACATGGCTAAGAAACGTCTCCGTCATCAACACTCCTAAAACCTCAACCACTAGCGCAGAAAAACACACATACATATATATACACACACGCACGCACGCGCGCACGCACACACACTTATGCACACATACACTCACATACCCCTCTCACTGCATTCCTTTGCCTTGCATGCAGTACTTATTTTCAAAAAAACATACATTTGACAGCTTACAAATTCAAATTATGAACAAAATTTTAATAATTCCGATAGAATGCATACGTTGCTATTATTTGTTTTAGATAGTAATAAAGCCATTTTTTTTCTTTTATTGTGTGTAGTAGAATTTAAGCAGAATAAACAGTCCTGATGTTACCCCGGCCTTTGTTGTCCCTGTCTCCCTTGTACCTGTTGTATCTTAAGCGGGATCTCGTAGTACCTCAGTTGCGGCGTCTCCCATAGGAACGCCGCTAGAGTATTGGATGTCCCTGTCCGCTGTAGGTACATGTTGTACTTGATAAGGTACCTTGAGTCCATGGACATCCAATACCCTACCGACATTCCAACGTCTGGGTCCCCCTGTCCCCCTTGTACCTGTTGTATTTTGAGCGCGATCTCGCTGTCCCTCCTGTCCCTCGGCTGCGGCGTGCCGCGCTGGGACGCCGGTAGAGTGTTGGCGCGCCTGGGACGCCGGTCTTTATCCACTAATGGGTACACTGGCTGTACGATTGGGTACGGCTGTGGTATCATCTGAAGAGAAAACATGGTATTTAGAATATTGACGTTAGGATAACAAAAATATTATCTGTTGTTGTTTTGATTCTGTGTGTAGCTGATTCATTTGTGTGAGGTGTGCAATAAAGAGTATTTGTATTAGTTTCATAGTTAGTTCATACTTTATTTATTCAATAAACAATATACATTGTATTTGAAATATTTGTACATAAAAACATATTAAAAATAAGCAGAATACACTAAAAAGACAGAACAATTTTAAATGTCAGTTATTATAATAGTTAATTTTCCTAATTTCTAAATAATATATATATATATATATCAATTCTCGCATATTTTTTATTGTATTGTATTGTAATATTAAAAATACTACAGCAGCTAAAATGGCGTTACAGCAGCGATAGAGAAACAAAGAAATGAAATAACCGAACAAAATATTGAAGAATGTCTTGGTAACTCTGTTTACAAATCCTAAATATTATCTTAAAAGAAACTTTCACGCTGCAGATTTCGTAATTATATCAACGACAGTGATATGTTGTTTTTTTTTCACAAAAAAGGATAGCTTTTTTTAGGGTTCCGTAGTAAACAGGGAACTCTTATAGTTTCGCCATGTCCGTCCGTCCGTCCCCCGCTTTTCTCAGTAATCGTTAGTACTAGAAAGCTATAATTTGGCATGAGTATACATACCAATGACGCCGACAAAACGGTAGAATAAAATCATAAAAAAAATTTTTTTAGGGTACCTCCCCTACATGTAAAGTGGTGGTGCAATTTTTTTTTCCTCCAAACCCCATCGTGTGGGGTATCGTTGGATAAATAAAGCTACGAGAAACGCTTGCAATAAAAAATAACCCTTTCTTTTTCAAAAGTACTACTGTTATCACAGTATATATTTGTTGTGCAGTACGAGTACTACCTTTGGGTAATAGTTACCTGCGGGTACATAAAAGGGTACTGCGGGTACACGGGGCACAGTTCGTGCATGAGTAGCTTGGCCGGCGCTCCGGGAATCATGGGACTGCCCCATTGCATCGCATCTGGGTACTGAAACCAAATTGGATTATTAGTACGGACTGCCTGATGGCAAGCAGACGCAGACTATGAACGACTGAACTCCAGAAGATTCACAAGCGCGTTGCCGTTCCTGTATTGACTTGAGGATCTTTTGTGTTGACAGCGAGAGACTTATACAGGTGATATCTGTCTACATCTCATGAGCGGGTGAGCTACGGTTGTGTGTAGCGATATACATTCATATTGTCTATGTGTGCGTCAGCATAGGAGCTATACCGTGTTTTTTAGCATTAGAAAGAATCACAGAGAACAACATACTAGGGTTTTTTATCAGGTACGTTCTGCGGCAAGTGTCAAATAATTACAATGAATATTAAAACCAATATTTCATGCTTACATTATACATATACTGTTATTCAAAAATAAGAAAGTATGTCTTAATACATATTTAAATATATATATTTTTAAATGATAAGGCATCAATATTTTTTTAAATAAAGTTTCGTTTCCATAATCTAAAAGTCGTACAATAAAAAACCCAACGAGGCAGAGATTGTAAGAAGTCGGTTTGGATTAGAAAAAAAGTTATTTGTCATTGTCTTATTCTGAACTTTTGTGCGAATAATGCGAATTCAATGTGTCGTGTGTGTTTACGACCACTGCTTATTTGTTTACCTAATTTCTAATCTTTAAAAAAACAAGGTATATATGTTTACATTGTCTATGTGTTCGTATGAGTCACAACTATAACTATGGCCAGGAGGCTTGCAATGGGCGGCGCGCGAAGCTTTAGATACCTAACGCTCGCGCGCCCCGGGGCCGCCGTCAGTCGACGGCCGTCGCCGCGCGAGCGAGCACATGCATGTCGTCTCGATTTCCGCCAACGCAGTTTTCCGATGATAATCTAATCTTTTGAACTATTTATTTTATTAATTTAAACTTTATTGCACAAAAGTACAGTGTAAAAATGGCGGAAATAATGCCAAAGGCATAAAGCTATATATGCCGTTCAAGTCAATTTTCTATAAAAGAAGCTACGGAACCCTATAAAGAACATCCTAATAAAAACGCATGCTTTATGAACTATTCTTACTTACGAATTAAAATTTCAAGAGTTCTAGAGAATTGTGGCGGTGCTGTTTTATTTGTGGCGTTATTCACAATGACACTGACATACAAAGGTACAATTATGTATATTTGAAGTAACACGTTGGCAGGTACTTAATTGATATGGTTTCACTGTACTCGAGAGACCTCTGTGAGCTAGAACATTTTTTGCCTTCATCGATGTATTTTTGGCGTGACAGCCCTAGCGCTACACGTGCCGCGTGTGAATGAATACAAGTCATACGATGCACAGAGTAGGCCGTTTTTGTTAGGAAGAAGAAGCTTCTGTACTTGTACTATTACTATTCTCTTTATTTATTTTTCGCCTTAGGCTAGGTTTTTACAATATCTTTATAAAAAGTAAAATATAAAAATACACTTACAAGACATAAAATCATTATAAAAATCTAACCTAGTGTGCCGCCGGCAGCGAGGCGGGGCCTAAGCTACCGGTGGTGTCGGGCGACAGAGAGAGGAACCTCCTGACTATCCGCGCCGTGTCCAGGAGTACCACCTTCTGTATCTGACCCTTGACCCAGCCATCTAGCGAGAGTCTCTTGAGGTGTTGGTCGAGACTCCTCGCTATTAGACCGTACGCAGAGACGACTATCGGGACAATGATCGTTGAATCAACATCCCACATGGCGGTCACCTCGTGTGCCCAGTCTAGGTACTTGCTGGCTTTGTCCTTCTCGTCCTTCACGAGGTTCTCGTCATGGGGGATGGTGATGTCAACGAGCACTGCCTGGCGCTTCGATCGATCTGTCAGCACGATATCAGGTTTATTGGCTACTTATTCTTATTGTGTGCAATGGCTAACCCGCGCCCGTGAGATAAAGGTACTCGTGTAACAACTCACTGGATAGTGTTGCAGGCCGGGCTGCAACATGTTGCCCACCGGGTACGGTTGCTGCAACACCTGCTCCAGCTGCGTGTACCCCAGGCTGTAACTGTAATAAAAATAAAAAATAAATAAAGCATTTATTCACGAAAACAGTATCCTTTTACAACTTGTTACAACTTCCGCCAAACTGTATAACAGTTTGTTGGCAGAAATAAGCTCCCTTTCTTTATATTACTGTTTTAAGTTAGCTATTTAGTTAAGTATATCAACTGCTGTAGTAGTGCAAGTTATAAATGTAAGTTTATTATAAGTGTTATAACATAAACTATTCTAATAATATTAGCTAATTAAGTTTATTGTATTTTCAAATTGTTTTAACATAAGCTTTTTAAATTCAGATTTAAAGATATTTTTGCTGGCGCTTTTCCTAATACTTAACGGTATATTGTTATAAATTTTAGGAACGAGATAAAAAAATATGTGGGCAATTTTAAATAGAATACTCCATTTACTCGCCGACATATGGATGATGTTATGCAATAACGTGTCAACGTAATAGGAAAACCTATAGTAGCCTATAGTTGCATACAGCGTCCATATATATTAATTTTAATAACTAATTTACAGGCGGTAATCATAGTTAAATAATAATAAATTAAATAATATTACGACTAACTTAAATCTAAAACAGGCCCTTGGGGCATTGTACCGAGGATGCTGGCGGCATTTCCTCGCTGTATCGCAGCTGATAGGTTGTGCGAGGAAGTCGCCAGCTCTTCCCTCACCAGTTACGTCAACCAAACGCTTCGCGGTTTCAGTAAATATAATCCCGACTGGGATTCGGGGTTCCAGGCTAAAGTGGTCGTCAAATGATAGTACATTAGTCAGTGTTTATACAATTTTTTTTGGATTTTTTATTACCCGTAGTGATTATATTATGACCCAAAGTGTAATATTATGTAATGAAATAGGTTAGAAGGACATCAATAGAGAACATGCATCATTTTTAGGGCTCCGTACCAAAATGGTAATAATCCCTTATGGTTTCACTTTGTCTGTCTGTCACATCGCTAAATATCTCAAGAACTACTTATGGTATCGATTTGAAATTTGGAATAAAGAAGGCTTACCTACTTACTCGTACATAGAACATGACTTTTATAAATATATTTTTTATTTTCTGTGAAAAATGACAGATAAATAGGTGGCTGCACATTCCGAAAAAAATTTTTTTCATTAGCACATCACCAAGTCATTTTCATTTGTCCAATTAAACCACCCCGCCCGCGTGGTCGTGTCGGAGGTTTTCCCCCGGATTTTCCCCAGGCTACTGTCCAACCGCGCACTCCTCTCGCTCTATTGCGCCCGGCCTATAAAGCCACAGTCAGGTTAAAAAAATATCCCTAGTTATAAAGCTGTGTACTCACGGTCGCTGGTGCTGGTGCGGCTCGAGGCATGCGCCGGCGCACGCGCCGCACGGGTACGCGTACGTGTACGATGGATCTGCGCATATTATTATTATTATTTTTGTATTTGTGGGCACTTACACCACTCAAACTAGTCCCAAACTAAGCAAAGCTTGTACTATGGGTACTAGGCGACGATATACATTTTTATATAGATAAATATATACTTAAATACATATAAAACATCCAAGACTCAGGAAAAAATATTCGTGTTCATCACACATATGAATGCCTTGACCGGGATTCGAACCCGGGACCTCCAGCTTCGAAGGCAGGTTCACCAACTACGCTAAAGCGATCGTTAATCATCGTAGTCATTTTATAATAGATTTACTCTAACTGTACTTTATGTCGTGGTTTCAAATAAATAACTCATTCATTCATTCAATAAGTTTAATTCTAGCTAGCTCTAACTGTTACCGTGTTACAGTAACCAGTGTGTACAGCAGGCGCGGATCCAGGATTTTGTTCAGGGGGGGCACTTTCGAACTTTCCGAAAATAAAACTGACTTTTGATAACTGTTTTTATTGTAAGAACATATTTCCTACGTGAGGACATAGGCAATTGCCCTCCCCTGACACAGGCTTCCCGGGGGGGGGGGGGCAATTGCCCCTGTTGCCCCCCCCCCCCTGTATCCGCGCCTGGTGTACAGTCAGTCATAAACGTGTCAAAAGACTCAAAAGTGACAATAATATTTGTACGCTCTTACGCCCTTGTCATTGAAGTCATAATCGTATATTTTGCCACTGATTGCGTACATATATGATAGCGCCTTTTCAAAATCTGGAATCTCAAAGAATCTAACCAGGCTAACCAGTCGTCTACCAGTCCCTGGGATCCCAGGGCTCGTTACAAAAACATGATATTGTTTATTTGCTTAGGCCCAAATCCTTTTAATGTGACGTCACTACCGGTCAGACCACCACACCTGACGCCTGAGGGGGTGGGGCCCAAATGTACACAAGACTTGATACCTCATAATGATTCGCAATTTGAAATATAAAACTCCAAGTTAACTTGCTACCTTTTTCAACTAAAATTAAGAACGCACTTACATTGTATTGTGTCCCTTAACTGTGAGTACAAGTAGTTTGTCAGAGTAATAACTTTATGTTAAAATACACAAGTTGTAAACCTTTAAAATTAAGTTTCTCATGTAAGTGACAATTTGTTTTTAATGAGAAATAAAACATCTTTAAACCGAAGTTAGAGGCCTTCGGGCGGCTTGAGAACTTCAAACAGTCAAGTTGCCCACTCACTTGACAAGCCTAATTCCAATAAGGTCTGGTGTCCCCTCAGGTTGGAAGGTCACATGCCAGTCGCTTTCGTAAAGACTAGTGCCTATGCCGAATCTTGTGATTAGGTAGCGGACCCCGGGCATTCTGAAGGATGCAACTGTACTGGGATAACGCTAGGAGGATGATGATTATAATACAATATCTATATATAGAAGAACATCAAGATATAAATATATTTTGACGACCGGTTTAGCCTAGTGGGTAGTGCACCTGCCTGTGAAGCTGACGGTCCTGGGTTCGAATCCCGGTCAGGGCAAATATTTGTGTGATGAGCATGAATATTTGTTTCTGAGTCTTGGATGTTTTCTATGTATTTAAGTATTTATATCTATTCCTTAGCCTTCTTGAGCTTACTGTGGGACTAGTTCGATTTGTGTAAGATTGTCCTCTAATATTTATTTATTACTTATATATATAGGTAAATATATTATCATCGGGTTACAAGCAAAAGTCGCTAAGTAACAAATAACTACTTAAAATAAATCTCGTATATCAGCATCGTTTCAGTACTGAGATACGAGGTTTCGAAGAGTAGTGACAAATTTGTTAGTGAGTTTTGTTTCTCACTGGACGATATTTGATTGTGGTTTTACTGACCGATCCTGAAGGTCTCCGTGTGAGGAGACGGCGCTAACTTCTGCTCCTCCATCATGGGCTGATACATGGGCTGCAATGGCTGCTCCTGAAATTATAGTACGCAACATTTCAACACCAGGTTTTTTTTTTCGTATTCATTTATTGAAAAAGTTTGTGCGGATGGATGTACGTTCCGCTTAATCTCAAAAACTACTGAACGGATCTCTATAAAACTTTCCAGTATTGTAGCTTAGACATCAGAATAGGACATAGGCTACCTTTTATCCGCGGGTAACACCGCAGGGCGCTGCTAGTTAATAAATATTCCCAAAATCTTAAAAAGATATTGTTCAGAACGCATCCAAACTGACGTCACCGGCGGCCGTTTGTCTCCGAAAACACCCGAAATTTGAAGACCGGCGACGCGCGGCAATTAACGGTCGTCAACAGTTGTCAACGACAATCACCATTCAAAACTTATAACGAACGAAAGCCTTGTGTATCAAATTTGATTTTTGTATTCGGAATAAATCCGACCTTTTATTTGAAATAACAATCTTCATTAAACATCCACCTAGGCCATTCCCGAATTACCTAGAAAGGAACCTAGGTCCCAAACAAATATGACACTTGAAAGTTTCGAAGAATGACGTAATTTTTTTTATTGACTAAAAGTAAATTAAAAACCACTATCAGGATTCTTATGTTTTAATAAACAAAAAATGTACGATAACAGTGTCCTTAAACGCAATATTTCATAACCAAAACAGTAAATTACGCATTTTCCATACAATGGTAGTACGGGCGCATAGTATATGACGTCACATACTATGCTAAATTAGTATGGGAGTTTTGAGGGCGTTTTGAGCGCTCGGATTTTATGCTTTACTTTGAAACCCATTCTTGTCTTTTGTGTTGCTCTAATTGTACTTATTCCATATATACATTTGTTCCTCTCAAAAAACTGGTTCGAATGGCGTCATGAAAAAAAGATGCATATTCTCTATTGATGTCCTGTCCCAAATAATTCTGTAACCGTTAGGAGTTAATAGTTCTGTAGATATTTATATACAAATTCTGTTAATGTCAATGTTAGTTTAAGAGTTTATCTCATATCTTGTACCTAAATGTTGTTGTCTTATTGTATAAATTAAATAACCTTTATTAATCTCACTGCAACATGCGTAGCCAATTTTATGTACTTCCATAATTGGGCCAATCAACTTTTTTTTGTTGTTATTCTGTCCCGTCAGCGAGGAGACAACAGTAATCAAGTTTCTTAGAAAAATGTTTATAATATGGACTTCAAGCATGCTCAAGAGATGATCCACGTCCAAATAGATTTATGTTCATCGATAAAACTCATATTTGGTAGATTAAAACCCTATGAAATCACAGTTTTAAAGAGTGACTCAGGAGACGTAACTATGGTAACGAACAACAAAGAATAGTTGATCCACCCAATTGTTGTATATATCAGAATAAATACCTCCTAAATTACTAACTTTAAGTGAAATGTAATATATATGATGTTGTTGTATTTCATTACCTAATATAACACTGGCACTCAATACATGGGACTGAAGAACAAAACTCTTGACAGACTCTGGCCTAGAGGTACTTATATAATGAGTAAATATATAATTGAATTACCATTCTGACTTGGTTGACGTAAGGGTACCCCTGGGCGATGGGTGCCGGGAACAGCATGTTCGTGAGCGACACTGGACCTGGGGAGAAATCATATGACAACATGTTAATTAAATTTAAAAAAGAAACCGTGTGAGACAACGACCGCAAAATTAAGTTGGTTTTAAAAGTAAAAATAAGGAAGTTTCAATGAAAAAATCTGATTTATCAATACTTTCGTATTTGTTGGTAAAATATACGTAACAATCAATATTTTTAGGAGTGCGCGGTTGGAGCACCGACACGACCAGGCGTGTGGTTTGGAACACTGGAATACTCTAAGAGTTTGCGCTCCAGTGAGATTAGTTGAGCGGTTTCAACCGAATCTGAGGTGTGAGTGGAATCGAGCTACTGGGAGTTTTGTTGCTGGTTCACTAAACCTAGCCTAGCTGAGAAGAGTCTAACAAGAAACTCAGCTAGTCCCGATCTGGGTCGGACTGACTACCCGGTGTGCGGCGGTACCGGGACGAATAGGGACTATATGTGTCTTTCGATGGACGCTGTGATTACGTCGTCCGGGACATGAGTGGCCCGTTTATTATATTTCAATATGTCTGAAACTCACGGGAATTTAAAAAACTATCCCAATTCGTTCAGCGGTTTAAGCGTGAAGAGGTTACAGACAGACAGACACAGTATCGCATTTATGGGCCAATCAACTTTTTCTTGTTACTTTTAAACTTCTTCATTTCTTGTTCTTTTTTTTAAACTTTTTGTTGTTGTTTTGTGTTGTTGTGTAACTTTTTGTTGTGTGTTGTTTTTTTGTTGTTGTTTTGTGTTGTTGTTTTTTCTTGTTGTGTTGTGTTTTTGTTGTTGTTGTTTTGTTGTCTTTGTCTTGTTGTTATTCTGTCCCGTCCGCGAGGAGACAACAGTAAACGAGTTTCTTAGAAAAATGTCTATAATATGGACTTCAAGCGTGCTCAAGAGATGACCCATGTCTAAATGGATTTATATCCATAATAAAATTCATGTTTGGTAGATTAAAACCCTATAGAATCACTATTAAAGAGTGACGCAGGAGAAGTAACCATGGTAACGAGCAACAAAGAATAGTTGATCAGGCACGTATCCAGACTTTTGGTTCGGGGACACACACACATTGAAACAACCATGTGAACTGTGTACCTACTTACTGAAAGAACACGCAAGCGAATAAATAAACAGACGGCTAAAAACGTTTTCGGGGTGGGGGGGGGGGGGGGGATAAATCCCAACTATCCCCCCCTCTGGATACGTGCCTGTAGTTGATCCACCTTTATAATTGACCGAGTGAAACGAAGGTCTCTGCTTCAGCTTTGACAAAAATGCTTTAGTATGTCCGGATTTTAGTTTGTTCTCGTCTACAGGTCGCAATTCTCAATCGATTCTTGTGAAATTTCGTGAGCAGGTTGGATAGTTATATAGTTCTTTTTGTCGAGACGGTTTTTGGAAATTTCCAAAAACAATTTTTTTATCAATGATTTTGTAAGTTTCTGCGGGCGAATTTCGGTTTGTTCTCCTCTACAAGTCGCATTTCTCAACCGATTCCCGTGAAATTTTGTGAGCAGGTTGGATAAATATACAGATTATTTTTGTCGAATAAGTTTTTGGAAATTAAAAAAATATATATTTGTTCAAGGGTTTGTTCTCTACAGGTCGCATTTCGCAAAAAAATCTCGTGTAATTTTGTGAGCAAGTCCGGTAATTATATAGATTTTTTTTGTCGAGTCAGTTTTGGAAAAAAATCAAAAACAATTTTTATTTCAAAGATTTTGTAAGTTTCTGCGTCCGAATTTCGGTTTGTTCTCTACAGGTCGCATTTCTCAACCGATTCTCGTGAAATTTTGTTAGCAGGTTCGATATTCATAATTGATCTTTTTTATAATGTCAGATTTCGGAAATGATAATAAAACTCACTCACGAGATCTACAGCTCACAGAGCCACTAGTATTCAGTTCAGTTCAGTTTCTTTATTGGTAAAAATAATTTACAAGTCATTAAATTAAGTACTATAACTAGTTATGCATATTGGTTATATGAATTACATGTTCATGTTATCTTATGATCACATTATTTCATTAAGTACATTATTAATTATTATTAGAATTACGATTTGAAATGAATATTTACCATGTATATTTGTACAAATAAAAAATACAAATATACATGGTAAATATCCCGTTTCAAATCGTAATTCTAATGTAAATGACCATGTAAGCTTGAAATATTAATTATTATTATTAATTCAAAAGTTAAGACGCTAATATTATCCAAATCAGCCTAGCAAAAACTCATCTACGCTGTAGCAAGCAAGTATACGAGCAAGTATTAGTATGGATCGACAGGCGCTATACTCACGCAAGTTGGGATCAGCGACGGGCACGGGCACGGGCGCGACCTTGGCCTGCGCCATCATGCTGTACACGCCCGCTTCCGGCATCATCTGACCCTGGACCAGCTGGGGAGGCGACGTCACCTGAGACAGCATACGAGTTAAATAAGTTAAAATTTGATGGAACTCCCTTAAATCATAGCTAAGAACCATCTCCGCCATATAGACTTTATTTATTTATTTATTTAGGGTCGGTTGCACCAACATACGATCACAATATACATTTAAAGTTCATAACATAAGATCGCAATAGTCCTGTTCTAGATAGTAACATTGATAAAATGTCAAGATGCGTGTCAATACAAACAGAAAATGGCGTAAATATATGAGCGTTTTTTACACAATTGACGTTGTTCAAGTTGACGATGACCGGCCTGTGATCGTATGTTGGAAGGGTCGGTTGCACCAACATACGATCACAGGCCGGTCATCGTCAAATATGGCGCCGGCAGCTGTCATCCCATGGAAACTTGTCAAACTTTCCATACAATCAGATTTTAACGAACACCGCTTACGATTACAGACGGTTTGGTGAAACCCGCCCTTAATCTTTACTGCACAAAAGAAACCTTATAGTACAAAAGGCGAACTTATGGACACATGAAATGGACTTTCGATTTAAAGAAAACCGCACTCACATCGATTCATCCGTTAGGGGGCTACGATGCCACAGACAGACAAACATAACATTTTGTGTGGCGAGTGGGGGGAGGGGGGTAAAAACATAATATACTGTTCTAGAAACTTGCTACCTAAACATCATGCTCCTAGAGTTTCCCCGGTTGTGGCCTAAGGTCCTATCTTGAGTGCCAAAGGGACCCAAATTTGCGCTTTGATCAAGATTTTGCGAAGGAATTACTTTTACGAAAACGGCTGCCACCTGATCTTCCAACTCATAGGGAAAACTAGGTTGGGATTAGACGGGTTACCTCATGATGTTTTCCTTCACCGAAAAGCCACTCGTCTTCTACTACGCTCATTTTGTAACTTGTGGAGGGTACTTTCAATATCAAAGTTAACTGATGAATGGTGAACTTATTACTTTTCTCGATAAGGTATACCAATCTTTAGTTAACTATTATGCTAATAGTACAGGATTCAATAGATTATATTTCAAGAGAGCAAATTTATATATTTACCGCGAGGGCGGTATATTGAATCCTGAGTGAAGCGAAACATTCTACAATAGAAACTTAAGCGTAGTGAGGGATTCATGTGTTTACGCCCAAGACGGAAATAATTTTGCTACCATGTGACACATACTGCTTTTCACACCGCCTATGAGGCCCCATGCTAAATAAACATGAAGTCTTACAAATAATTTCGCTACCGAGTGGCACATACTGCTTTTCACACCTTCTATGAGAAAAAAATCATTGTTGCCCTCAAATAGGGAAGAAAAGCACGTCTTTGACCCCTCATTCGAGGGCAACAACGATTTTTATCTGAATAGCAGGTCTCATATAATTTACCTCATCAGTCCTAAATCCCTTGTTATACTGCTGTGGCACATATTGCGACACCTCAACCTCTTGATTGGCCAGCTTGTTGATCGCTGGCATCTGATTGGTCGCCGCAGCTTCAGCCGATCTGTGATTGGTCAGCGGGTCGAAAGAGGGCGGCCGTTGGTGAGGTGACGCGTCAAATGTTCGGTTTTCGAATACCCTCTGATTTGGTGACTCGTGCGGCCTTGGAAAGTACAATTTTTTTTTAAGAATGATATGAACAATATTGCAATGTAAATTATATTACAGCATAAAAAACGGTACCGTAATGGCCATCATTACGATACAGGCTCGTGCTCAAAAAACTTCAACGGGCTCACGAACTCGAGCTCCTGCACTTTCAACGCAATGAACACATTAAAGAGAATTTAATATATGGATGTAGATAAAGTAGTGTATGCAACGTTGTATAATTAAGTTATAAAACGCTCGTGGCGTCTTTATTTACGATGTTCGCCTTCGCCTCACATCGTAACTCACGGCACTCGCCTTTTTTGACCTCTGTTATACAACTGTTACGTAAAATACTATTATCTCTTTCGGACCCGGCCAGTACGATCGTGCACCGGATTACGAGTACAACTTATTGTCAAATCAAAATGTCAATAATCAATATACTAGACTTATTGATCAGTTAAATCTAAATCGTTTTTCGGGTAAATTGATACTAAATCCTGAAATTGGATTAAAATTTAACCTATACCTTTGGTTAACGTTTTCGAATTCCGTCCTCTGGCTCATTTCAAATGACGCAATCTGATTGGCCGGCTCGAACTTTTGATTCGGAATCTCCGGCCGCTGATTGGCCGGTTCCATGACAGGTCTGCTGGCGGCATCGTAAGCGGGCCTGTGATTGGCTGCTGGCCCCAACGGCGCCTGATTGGTTTGTTCTGTCTGTTCGTAACGATTTTTCACCGGGCTTGAGATTATTGGTGTTGATTTCTGCTCTGGTTGAACTGTAATCTGTAAAAGTAATAATATTGAAATAGTAGATAGTGTCTCAAGGTAGCAAAGTGATATATTTACGGCGAGGGCGGTATATTGAATTCTGAGTGAAGCGAAAGATTCTGCATTAGAATTCTAAGCGTAGCGAGGGATTCTAAAGTGGAATCTTGAGCGTAGCGAGGGATTCAAGTGTTTACGCCCAAGACGTAAATAATTTTGCTACCGTGTGACAAATACTGCTTTTCACACCGTCTATGAGGCCTGCTGCTAAAAACATGAAATATCTTACAAACGATTTTACTACAGTGTCAGATATTGATTTTCACACCTTCTATGAGGAAGAGTCATTGTTGCCCTCAAACGAGGGAAGAAAAGTACATCTTTGATCCCTCATTCGAAGGCAACAATAACTCTTTTCTGAATAGCAGGTGTGAAAAAGTAATTTACATTCCACAAGACGGCTTCCGAGGCAGAGGCAGGCCGAAAAGGAGATGGCGGATGACTTTGATGCGCTTTGGATTGGCGGGACGACTTTGATGCGCTTTGGATTGGCGGGAATTCACACACGAGTGGCGGAAAAGAGGGGAGGCCTTTGTCCATATGTGGGACAAAATAAAAACGACATCAGGCTATCAAAGGGCCTTTCCTTTGACAGCCTGATGTCAAAGGAAAGGTCCTTTGACCCTCGAGAAAGAAATACACAGAAAATACTTCACCGAGAATATCCCATCTCTTTAGTTAACAATGATGATCTCAGATGTTTAGCGCAGCATTGCGGCCTATAGGTAGGTACATGAACGCCGCGTTTTTTTTAAACCTGACTGTGGCTTTAAACGCCGGCCCCAATAAAGCGATAGGAGTGCTCGGTTGGAGAGTAGCCTGAATAAAATCCAGAGGAAACCTCCGACACGACCACGCGGGCGGTTTAACGACGGGAATACTAGAGTTAGCGCTCCAGTGAGAATGGTTGAGCGGCTTCAACCGAATCTGATGTGTGCGGCCTAATGCTTAAAATTGTATGTCCACTGGCAATGTGAAGCAATAAATTGTCGATAAATAAAATGCAATATTCATCGCTCGCATTTGATATTTTTGGCCCGAAATTTTCATAACCACGCCTCTGCTCGCCGATGGAATCTTATCTTATCTTGTTTAGATGAGGGCCCTTGCGGATGCACTTCGACCCAGTGGGATCTTTTGTGCAATTGCCCCCTCCTTTGTGCCTACTCCAAGCTGATATCCAGCATTTCCACAAACCGGATGATGGAGTTCAGCGGGAGTACTCTGAATTCCTTTGGTTCAGGGTAACCATTGCCAAAGTCATTCATTCTCTGTCTGGCAAGGGCGTGACATTCACACAATAAGTGTTTCATTGTCTCGTTATCCTCGCCACACATCCTACATTCTATGTCGTCTGCTAGTCCCATCTTGGCCAAGGTTCCTTTGACCCCGAAGTGACCTGTAAACACCCCAGTTGTCATCCTGAGCTGCTTTCTGCTGTATTTCCAAATTTTTTTGGTCCAGCCTGTATCCACTCCTTCCATGAAGAGCTTTGAGTGCCTTAAGCCCGCCTCATTCCTCCACTCATACCGGTGGAATCTCTATACCTAAGAGTAAAATGAGTTTACCTCGTCACTGGTTCGATTTTTGGTGACACTGAAACTGTTATTTTCCTTATTATTATATATTTTGCTAAACTCGCTATATTCGCATTATAGCGAGTTTAGCAAAATAATGTAATATAACGTTACAAAACATTATTAAATTTGTTTGACTTCCCTATACGTTGATTATATAGTACGACCGTATTACAATATGAAAACAAATTCAAACATTTGTTCAAAATGGCTGACGGCTTGCCATAAGTAACCTGCTTAATTAGGACGGGTAATCGTTTGTCTGCCATATACTTAGAGATAATTAAAATGAATCTTTGACAACGACACCAAATTATATGTCTCTGTGACGCATTTGTACAAATAGGGATGTTGACTCAAAATTTATTATCCAAAAGAAAGAAGACATAAAACTGTGCCAAATGGTGAAAATCCCATTAAAATATCTCAAAAAATAACGAAGCTACAACCGTTAGAATGTTGTTAATAAGAGTGAGAAAGCGCTACAAATCAGTGTCGTCACTGGCCTAAAGCGCCATAGTAAATGAAGAATTGAAGATCGGTCAATAAAGAGGTGCGTTTTGCGAAAAAGGGACAGAACATGCCCCCACTTAAAACTATTATGTAACTATTTATTATTTTGAGTTACTTATTTCGCTATTCGGTTGAAAATTTGATCCTTTTTGGAGTAAATTTGAAGTAGTTGATTTTTTTTTACTGTCAACCACCCTATTTGCATACGAACATCTTGCTTACCTTGTCGCTCGAGCGGTTGTTGCACGCGTCGTGTCGGCGACACTCGCAGCAACACTTGTTGCGCGTGTCGTCACAACGACACTCCGCTTCTGCAATCAACACACAATTACGGTTCAATTATTTTTTCTTGATCGGATTTATAGGATTTTAAACCTTATTGTATGAAAGGTGAAATAGCTTTTTGAACGCATTACACTGATGAAACTGCCAACTCAAATGATTTAAGTTACCCCCTTATTCTTGATCGTTCATCAAGCATTTTAGTTAAATTGCCGTTAAAATTATTTTTAAAGAAACATGATAATTCTATCGGTATGTTTCAATTTATATTTTTACTATAAAAAAAACATTTTTGGGTATATTTCTAGTCCCATTACTTTTTAAGATTTTGATTAATTTGTCTAATTTACTATTTATTGCGATAATTTCATGGTTTTCTATCCATATAGCCACACTATGTTATAAATTGTAACACGAGTCATCTACCGTATTAGTATTAGCATAGCAGGAAATTTAGCCCTTTGGTGTGATTTAGGTTAAACTCCGTGAATTTATTTGCTTATCCGGTCCTCAGGTAACCGTAGGGCTTGCTCGTTCCTCGCTCAGCGAATCGGCATTGCCATCCAGCGAGGCAACGCGGCCAGCCTTACGGGAACTCTGCCCAGTGGCAGCGACTTGGGCGACCCATGCCCATACAGTTTAGGCCTTTAGTTTAGGTTAGGTTTAGGTAGTTAGTAAGATCTTGTTTTGTTTTTGTTCTCTATTACGAAAA
The DNA here is from genome assembly GCA_963556455.1 of Epiblema foenella. Lineage (NCBI taxonomy): Eukaryota > Metazoa > Arthropoda > Insecta > Lepidoptera > Tortricidae > Epiblema > Epiblema foenella. The sequence goes on along the minus strand of OY747120.1, from coordinate 7,632,384 downwards.
TATGTAAAGGTATAATAAATAAATAAATATTAGAGGACAATCTTACACAAATCGAACTAGCCCCACAGTAAGCTCAAGAAGGCTTGTGTTATGGATACTAGACGACGATATATTTAATAGAAATAAATACTTAAAATACATAGAAAACATCCAAGACTCAGAAACAAATATTCATGCTCATCACACAAATATTTGCCCTGACCGGGATTCGAACCCAGGACCGTCAGCTTCACAGGCAGGTGCACTACCCACTAGGCTAAACCAGTCGTCAATAATAAAATCTAAGTAAATCAGTTGAAATTAAGGATTGCAGTCACGTATAATTTACAATATTGACGATCACTTTAGCCTAGTTGGTTTGGTAGTGATACGAAGCTGGAGGTACAGGCCTCGAATCCCGGTCAGGGCATTTATTTGTCTGATGAACACGAATATTTGTTCCAGAGTCTTGGATGTTTTCTATGTATTTAAGTATCTATTTATATGTATATCGTCGCTTAGTACAGTGAAGTGTAAAAAATATATATAGAATGAATCCTCTCATAAATATGTACCGAAACCTTAATGCGCCGACATAAGATCCATGGGACATATGGCACTCGTTTGTACCCATAGTACAAACTTTGCTTAGTTTGGCACTAGGTCGATTTGTGTAAGATTGTACGAGGTTTGAGTTCAATTTTACCCGTATCGATGAACGAGTGCTGTTTCTCTAGTCGCCCCCTCCTCTTTTCACAATTTAGAATCTGAAACAAGGAAAGAGTATGTTAAAAAAACCTGTTAAGTGCGGTGCGAGTCACGACCCCACTAACTCGGGAAAAATCTTAACAGCGCGATGTAGCAAATGAACGGCATGAGTACAGCGCCATCTATAGGTGAATTTTGTTACTTATTGTTTTCGAGGATAAAGCGAATGTTTTTTTCGATGGGGCAGGGCAGTGATAGCGTCCTGCACAGGTACTTTTGTGGTATTATGACGTCTAATGACCGCGCGATATGCCAGATGAAGGGTCCCTAAGTGAAACAAATGACACTTGTTAATGAAAGGGAAAAGATACATCTGAGCCTCGACAGCACGGAGTAGGTTTTGCAATCCGGAACAATCTACTGCAAGCCATAGAAACTCCAATAGGTGTGTCGGAACGTATGGTTTGCCGCATAAATACTAGCATTGGCTTTATTACTTTGATTGATGCTTACGCTCTGGCTTTGACATCGTCAAGGAATCAAGGGACCGGTTCTACGAACAATCAAGCGAAACAGTGCGATCAGTCAGAAATGGAGACCGGCTTTTGATTATGGGCGATTTCAATGCTCGAGCAGGTCAATCTCAAACATCTTGGCCAGAGTGCATGGGCTGTTGGCGATATAAACGAAAATGGACAATGCCTTCTGTTCCCAAAAGGTCAAATTAATGCGCAAAGTATCCTGAAAACAACTTCGATCAGGCCACTGGCATCAGTTGGATGTAATTCTTACTAGAAAAAGAGACCTTCGCGACATACTCCATACTCGCACATTCCATAGCGCAGACTGTGATACCGAGCATTCACTTGTTGTTACTTACTACAGCCGCTTTCACTGCCAAAAGAATCCATTCTTCCATTGATAGGAAGTGTTATTGTGTTATCTAATCTTAATTAAGTGTGTGTGTGTGTGTGTGTGTGTGTGTGTGTGTGTGTGTGTGTGTGTGTGTGTGTGTGTGTGTGTGTGTGTGTGTGTGTGTGTGTGTGTGTGAGTGCGTGCGTGCGTGAGTGCGTGCGTGCGTGCGTGTGCGTGCGAGCGTGCGTGCGTGTGTGTGTGTGTGTGTGGTGTTCTATTGGTAACTTTAAATTTACGTTTGGAATATTTAGTAATACAACGTTTTTGCGAATCTATAAGTCTAATTTTCTATTTATCGTGATAATTTGATGGTTTTCTGTCTATATAACCATACTATGGTATAAATTTTAACATGTGCGAAATACCAGATTCATCCGGTTAATTTGCCAAGCTATCTCTATGACGCACACATGCTGTAGGATATATATACAGCTGATGTCGCATTTTAACAGGAAAATTATTATCCCGTAACATCCCAGACGTCGTGCTAAACGTGTAATAAGGTATGTAGTCAATATTCATTCAATTTTGCTGATAAACAGACTTTCTAATTTATTCAGTCACACAATAAACTCACAGTGCGGTAAACTTCTAGAGTAAAAGCAATCTTAAACTAAACGCCAGTCCAGTGTGTTTCCGCTGAGGTGTGACGGGAATGGACCGGATTAGGAATTATTATACTGGAGGACGTATGAAAGTAGCACCCGTTGTCGAAAAACTAAGGCAATCATATGGATTATAACACTAGAGTGAAAGGGACGGCACGATACGAAGTTCGGATTTCGAAGTTGGGAGTAGGCCCTCTGGCGTGGTGCGGTCATGTAACGAGCAGGGATGAAGGGAAGGAGATTTTTTAATAAGTTTTGACAATTTGCGTGGCTTTGGGTCTACAAGATACTTATACTGTGAAAATTTTAAGCCTGTAGCTCCAACCGTTTGACTGTTAAAACCTGTGTGACAGACGACAAACGGATTCGTGAGTGTCAACAATAGGTTTTACCCGCTGAACCAATTGAGATTTAGCATGGAGATAGTTTGAGACAAAGTCGTAGGATAGTTTTTATGAAATGAGGGTTGAAGTTTGTATGGAAGCACGAGATCAACGAGTGCGGACAGCGTCGCGGGCATAAGCTAGTAATAAATAATAAAGGTAGTAAAATATTTGTGGGAAATCTTCCACAAATCGACCTATTCCCAATCTAAGAAAAGCTCGGACTAAAACATTCGTGGGTCACTACCAACTAGGCTGAAGTGTCGATGAGAGCGTCTGTCTGCGTCGATTATAGTGGGGTTAATATGCGTGTACCTTTAGTATATATTTTTTCGAAACAAAACATAAATGAACGCGTATAAAGGCATACGCGTTCATTTATGTCTCAATTTAAATGGCAACGCGAGCAGCGCCTCTGGTGGCCTTAGATGGTAACTATTTTTCCTTTATACGCGTCGCGTTTAGTGGTACAGAAAGCTAGAGGGCGCAAGAGGTACAGAAAGCTAACGTTTTTTTTCGGTAATTACAACTGGAAACATATGGGGAAAAACCCCAGTTGGAATAATGCCTATCCATACTAATATTATAAATGCAAAAGTGTGTCTGTCTGTTACCTCTTCACGCTTAAACCGCTGAACTGATTTAGATGGAATTTTGTATCGAGATAGTTTGAGTCCCGGTGAAGGACAAAGGCTACTTTTTATTCTGGGAATCATCCCTTAAGGGGTGAAAGTTTGTATGGAAGAGCGATAATTAAGTAAGCGCCTGATATTAAAAATAACTATGGCGATGGACGAGTTCTACACAAACGAAGTCGCGGGAAATAGCTAGTAATATTATATAGTAAGATGAATAATGACAAATAATTGAAAATAATATTCCTATTACAGGCACAATGAGGAAAATCGACACATTGCTATTACTAGGCGTCATCAACACGGTGTTAGGTCATTATGAACCTAACATTAACACTGAAAATAATATAGCATGGAATAATAACGGACCAATGGACAAAAACACAAACAATTATCCTTCTTACAATGATGCACCAATCGAAATAGATTTTGAGCAAAAAGAGCAAGCGAAAAATGATGTCGATGATAAAGAAGAATACGATCTACAATCGATTGAAGGAGATATGGACGACGATGAAATATCTGAAGAAATTGAAAATGAAGAAGAATATGACGAATATGAAGAACGCGAAAAAAATAAAAAAAATAGAGTTAAAAAGTCTATTAGATCACGTCTAAATAACTGCCTGCCAGGTACACGTTCGAGAAGATTCGGAAATATAAATTTCTGTTTCTAAATTGTTCATTTATGGCTGCAAGACAAGGGGTGGGTTGCACCAAACCGTCTGTAATCGTAAGCGGTGTTCGTAAAAATCTGATTGTACGGAAAGTTTGACAAGTTTCTATGGGATGACAGCTGCCGGCGCCATATTTGACGATGACCGGCCTATGATCGTATGTTGGTGCAACATACGATCACAGGCCGGTCATCGTCAACTTGAACAACGTCACTTGTGTAAAAAACGCTCATCTATTTACGCCATTTTCTGTTTGTATTGACACGCATCAATCTTGACATTTTATCAATGTTACTATCTAGAACAGGACTATTGCGATCTTATGTCATGAACTTTAAATGTATTTTTTTGGATTTCCCATTAAGAAATATCGATTAAACATCACTTCAAATCGACCATTTTCAAGCTAAAAACTAGTTTATTTCCGCTTAAATTCTACTAAACACAATAAAATCAAAAAAATGCTGTTACTATCTAAAACTTTAATAAACTTATAGTATCCTTTAATAACTTTAATAAATAAAAAAAAAATATATTTGTGGACAATCTACACAAATCACCCTAGTCCCAAACTAAGCAAAGCCTGTACTATGGGTACCAAGTGACGATATAAATACTTATATAGATAAATAGATACTTAAATACATAGAAAACATCCAAGACTCAGGAACAAATTTCGTGTTCATCACACAAATAAATGCCCTCGGCCTCATTTTTGCCCCCTCCTGGCTAGATGCTGACCAAGAACAATCACATTTTTAATAAAATAAAAATTGTGTAATAAATATTTCCATTTGTAAAATAATGATTTTTGTTATTTATTTTATTACCACTGCCAACATCATCCTAATAGCGTTATCCCGATACAGTTACATCCTGAAGGATGCCCGGGGTCCGCTATCTAATCCCAAGATATGGCGTAGGCACTACTTTTTACGGAAGCGACTGCCATCGGACCTTCCAATCCGAGGGGAAACCAGAACTTATTGGAATTGGGCTTGTCAAGTGAGTGGGCAACTTGACTGTTACAAGTTCTCAAGCCGCCCGAAAGCCTCTAACTTGGCTTAACGACTGCTATCATAGACAGCTGCCGGGATCGACGGCTTAACGCACCTTCCAAAGCAAGGTAGCGCTCAGCTAATAACCACTCGAAGCGGTCACCCATCCAATAACTTACCAGGGCCGATGAGAATAAAAACTACTATAAACTGACCTCTCATCTAAGAACAAAGTGTATGGTAAAGATACCTACCAGAGGTCTATCTTTTAATTACTAGTATCTGGGTCAATCAACTTTTCTTTGTTGTTATACGGTCCCGTCAGCGAGGAGACAACAGTAACCGAGTTTCTTAGACAAATGTTCATAATATGGTCTTCAAGCATGCTCAAGAGATGACCCCTGTCCAGATGGATAGATACTCATTGCTAAAACTCATGTTTGGTAAATTTAAACCCTATAAAATCACAGTTTTAAAGAGTGACTCAGGAGACGTAACCATGGTAACGAGCAACAAAGAATAGTTGATCCACCCATCTCAGAAACGGTAAGAGGTAGCTCAAAAATAATGCCATTTTTGAGCAATTCACACTCGGTGTGAGTTATTCGAGATTTGTTAAAAACGACACCTCGTTTATCAAAATCTGACACTTTTTTTTTAAATTTTGACAGATGTCAAAAAAACTGTCACATTTTTCTAATATGACACTTTCTGTCAAATAAAGTATGTCATATCATCAATTTCCACCTAATAAATGCATTTGCATTAAAAAATAAAAACTGTCAAAACATACAAAATTTGACAGTTTTAACCATCTTACCACTTGTATAGTAAGTTGTACCATCGATATCAACAATGTCAAATGTCGATGGGCATGTTTTTTTTTCTAAATACAGTGGTACGAGTCGGGGTACGAACCCCCTACCTCCAGATTGAAAATCGTCTACGTAAGTCGAAGTGTTTTATTTATACACATAGGTAAGTTTTGGTACAAATAAATATGAGAAAACGCTAATGTTTCGCTGGTTGGCATACAAATTCAATCACAAAATTAGGTCACTACACATATACCAATAACAAAAATACAGGTATAAGCTCGCCTTATCCCATATATGTACATACTAGCGACCTGCCCCGGCTTCGCACGGGTGCAATGCTGATGCATGTATTACACATATAAACCTTCCCCTTGAGTCACTCTATCTATTAAAAAATGAAATGAAATGAAATGAAATGAAATCATTTATTTCGGACGACGGGCATCCATATTAAAAAAAACCGCATCAAAATCCGTTGAGTAGTTTTAAAGATTTAAGCATACATAAGGATATAGGGACATAGGGACAGAGACAGCGACTTTGTTTTATACTATGTAGTGATGTGAACTATTTTTGTTATTTGTGTATGTTTCCTCATGTACAATAAAAAAATTACATACATTTACATACAAAAATTAGTTTGCAGGCACTAGTAAAGATGTCCCATAAATAACTTTATCTACTATAGTACCATTCAGTCTTTTTTATCGGCTGCGTCAATAGATGTGTCATCTTCACTCTCTACATCCTGGCACCAGTCGCAATTCGACACGAGAACGGAAATCTCGTCTGTGCAGTGAGACATCGCTGTCCCAATATTATAAGGTTCTATGTTCCACTTTTAACCATTTTAAAATCGAACCTTGTTCTAGTGACAATAAGTCTAATATTACCTAATAAGAATGTAACATAGATCCGTGTAATATTGGGGCAGCGATATAAACATTCTAATTTTATCGCCTAATTTAGTACGTGTTGTTGTTATCGTCTATACAGTCCTACCACATGGTTAATAGTTTGATATACAGTCAACCAATTTGATTTCTGGGCCGCTTCGTACCTTTGTCACAGTGAACTTCAATAAGAAAGCCGTTAGAGATCTCATGCCATTGTGACTAGTGGCTCTGTGAGCTGTAGACCTCGTGAGTGAGTTTATTTCCAAAATCTAATATTATAAAAAAGATCAATTATGAATATCGAACCTGCTAACGAAATTTCACGAGAAGCGGTTGAAAAATGCGACCTGTAGAGGACAACAAACCGTTGAAAAATATATATTTTTTTAATTTCCAAAAACTTCGACAAAAAAAATCTGTATATTCATCCAATCTGCTCACAAAATTTCATGAGAATTGGTTGAGAAATGCGACCTAAAGACGAGAACAAACCGAAATTCGCCCGCAGAAACTTACAAAATCATTGATAAAAAAATTGTTTTCGGAAATTTCCAAAAGCGCCTCGATAAAAAAATTCTATATAAATATTGAATCGGTTGAGAATTGCGACCTGTAGACGAGAACAAACGGAAATCCGGACATACGGTAGCATTTTTGTCGAAGCTGAAGCAGAAACCTTCGTTTCACTCGGTCAATAAGGTACGAAGTGGTCCAGATATCAAATTGGTAGGCCGTACAGTATAGGAAACTTAAACACGTATCTTTTTGTCCCTTATGGTGGGTTGCACCAGATTAGTACATTACTTACCAAGGGCGGTAAAACAAAGAATGTCTCAGATCGCAGGTATTTGACAATCTGAGGCTTTCTTAATTACCGCCCGAGGTAAGTACAAAATTTTATGTCACCCCCTGGCCAGGAAGTGGGATTTTCCGCGCGCGGAGCGTGCGGTAATTGCCACTTTATGGCCAGGTGTGACATAAAGTCTATTTATTCCTAAACAAGCGGTGTTCGTTAAATTCAGATTGTATGGAAAGTTTGACAAGTTTCAATGGGATGACAGCTGCCGGCGCCATATTTTACGTTAATCGGCCCGTAATCGTAAGTTCTTGACACCCGCCCTTATTTTCATTGAGAAGGTACGTGTTTCGATTTCTTTGACTGTACGGTTGTAGCGTAAATAACACAAACTATGGTAAATAGTGTTGATATAGGTTTCACCGGAGCGAGTGTTTATATATTCAAAATTCAAACTAGAAACGTAAGTATACACCTTCTTTTTTTAGTATTCGATAAAATTATAGAGAACGTTTTGTTATAAAGCACATTCTGGAAGTAAAAGTTTCAAATAATCTCAATGAATATTAAAATCATCGTTTCATGCTTACGTTATATATCGTTATTCAAAAATATGACGATATTTCTTAATTTACATTTTCTTATACATATTTTTAAACGATAAGGCATCAATTATTTTTAAATTATGTTTCGTTTCAAAGAATGGGCAGGGCAGGGCACATTGCTCGCAGGACAGACGGTCGATGGGGCCAGAAACTGCTTGAGTGGCGTCCACGCACCGAAAGACGAGCTGTCGGTAGGCCTCCGACAAGGTGGAGTGATGACCTGGTGAAGGTCGCGGGAATCCGGTGGAAACGAACGGCACAGGACCGGTCTAAATGGCGAGCCTTGGGGGAGGCCTATGTTCAGCAGTGGACGTCTTTCGGCTGAAATGATGATGATGATGATGATGCTGATGATGACCCAAAGAAGCAGAGATTGTAACAAGTCGGTCCGGGTTTTAAAAAAGTAATTCGTCATAGTCGCTAACTGTCACTTATTCTGAATAATGTGAATTATGTGCGTGTTTACGACCACTGCTTCTTTGTTCACCTAATGTCTAATCTTAAAAAACAAGGTATACTGTAAATATATAGCCGCGATTCCATCGACATAAGGATGTCCCTAGAATACTTTTTTTCTGTCACTCTGATGTTGCATGTGAAGCAAAGTATTCGTAACTGCCAGATAAATAAAATAAATAAATAAATATTAGAGGACAATCTTACACAAATCGAACTAGCCCCACAGTAAGCTCAAGAAGGCTTGTGTTATGGGTACTAGACGACGATATATTTAATAGATATAAATACTTAAATACATAGAAAACATCCAAGACTCAGAAACAAATATTCATGCTCATCACACAAAGATTTACCCTGACCGGGATTCGAACCCAGGACCGTCAGCTTCACAGGCAGGTGCACTACCCACTAGGCTAAACCGGTCAATAGATGAATGTTTTAAGTCCGGCGTAAACTGATTATGCGACTAACATTTGCGAGAAATGTGTGTCAAGTAAATGTCATTTGGGTATCCTCGTTTATTTCGCTACTCGTCGACCTCGAGTTCTGATGTAGCTTTTGCCCGCTTAGAAGTTATTTATATCTTACTTCGGTACTTACTATGTTTTGTTTCCATTCTCCCTTTATGCGTTGATTTCCGGGATGATAACTATCTTATGTCCTTCCTCGGGATACAAACTATATCCATGCCAAATTTTATCAAAATCCGTTAAGCGGTTTAACGGTGAAGAGGTAATAGAAAGACAGAGTTACTTTCGTATTTATAATAAATTATAATATTAGTATGGATATTTTATGTTACCATCAGGGATCGTTATTCTTAAAACCGATTTTAAATAAGGTATAACCGGTTATAATTGTATTTCGCTATTTATATCGCAAAAGCTATGATTAGCGGTATAATCAAAACCAGTATTCAAATATATTAGCGGTTTCGCCAATTGACAAATATACCTCTATTTAACACTTTACCCATAAAAACCATACCCGATTATTTGTTTCTGCAAACTGGCGTATTGTAAAAAGTAGGTATTTACACCTATTTGTTGAGATTTAGTAGTAGTGTTTAATTGACATCTTACCTTTCAAGTGCAATGAATGGCGGTATTGAATACAGGTATTTAATATCGTAAATAGTCTATACATAGAGGTATAGACAAAAGCGGAATGACAACAATACCTTTAATTAGAATATAGGTATTATTTTATTAGCGGTAATAGTTTGTCAATTTCTATACAGGTATTAAATAAAACCGGTTATTTTTTTTTTTGAACCTGACTGTGGCTTTATAGGCCGGGCCCAATAAAGCGATAGGAGTGCGCGGTTGGAGAGTAGCCTGGGGAAAATCCAGGGGAAAACCTCCGGCACGACCACGCGTGTGGTTTGGAACACTGGAATACTCTAAGAGTTTGCGCTCCAGTGAGATTGGTTGAGCGGTTTCAACCGAATCTGAGGTGTGAGTGGAATCGACCTACTGGGAGTTTTGTCGCTGGTTCACTAAAAAACCGGTTTTACAATCCCTGGTTACCATACCGGTTCACATTTCTATAAAAACTTAAAAGTCATCGCCAATCTTTAAATCATCTTTATTTGTCTATTGTGATATAACGCTGCTCCTTCCTTTAGCTTAATGATGCCATGTATTTGCAAACTGAACCTTAAGGCCTTGCAAAATAAGTGCCCATGCGCACAAAACGCGTAAGCGTGTCTACGCTTACACGTCGTTGCCTTTTGATTGGCGTGTCTACAGCCGCGGAATCAAAAGGTTCGTCAGTTTTCAAATACTTTAATTTAAACTTTAATTTAATTAAAAACTCTCAACTCTACTACGTAACACACCACACTGTTGCATAGAAAATTATCCTCAACTCTTTGACTACAGGGTTCATATTTCCTTGACTATGAATAGTTAGGGTAAAACCTTTTAATTTAACCTGCGATTATACCTATTAAATGTAGTGAAAACCTATTCGTTATTTCTATCAGTCATCATTTCAATTTAGTGTGTCAACAACTTGTCTAAAAGCAAAAGTCAACTTTAAGATGACGAACCTTTTCATTCCGCGACTTGTGTGCATTGCACTACGTTGTAAAGTATGAATCCTCAAAGAATATGTCACACTGCGTGCATAGCGTACCGCGTACCGCACGTAAGCGGTAGCAGTGTGACATATCTCATGTGGATTCATACCTCAGAACGCATCTGCAAGTGCACGTCTACGCTACTGATCTATTCCGGAATTTACAATTTTGGATCTTGAGTATATAGGTCAAGTTCTTTATTGTAACACAGTTGCTCTATTTCAGATTATGATCTCAGCTACTATACCAGTCTTCGTGTTGCTGTCCATACACGCAGAGACATCGCACATTCAAACCAAAAATTCTTACACCGCTTCGAGGATGCCAGCACAAAGTGAATTAGATATATTAAAAGATACAAGAGGTTATGATTTAAGAGTGGAGGCATCAAAGTTTAAACCTCCAAAGTCTACTGGTAATTAATTCATGTAGCAAATATTACATAAGAAAGTCGTCATTAGAGGCTGGTGTCATAGTGACTTTATGAAGCTGTCGACAAAAACACGCGAATCCAGAATAGATCTAAATAATGTACTTAGCATGTAAATACTGGCCGTAAAGTTTACCTTTACTTATTATTTTAATTCACTTATATGTACTAGTAATGATTTAGCAATTCTTGATTCAGAAATGAAAATATTTCAAATTGAAAATGCCTTGGTAACCCGAAAATGGTCTATGTATCCTGATTCCATGAAATATTTTCATTTTGTGAGATCTGTTTGAAACCAATGAGGAAACATTATCGAGAATAATATTTCGTATAACTATTACGAAATAAGTTGACGACGTAATTGTTAGCACTAACACAAATAAATAACCCTCGTAAACCGACCTAGTAATTCTATAGATATGACAAGTCGATGTATTGGAAATATCTATGACAGCTCAAAAAGCAACCCAAATACCGTGCTTCGGTCCTCATAAATAACAAAACAGATTAAAGAAATCATTTTCTAACACAGTACCAATAAGTTCAAGTTTACAGGATGCCATTTATGTTTGAAATTAATTTTATAAAGGATCGGCAACGCGTACGTGACTCCATTGGAGTTGCGGGCGTGGACCGTACGCTTGTTTGCCACCGGCGTTGTATAAAAAAAAAATAACTGTTCCATTTATTCACAGACATTGAAATTTCAACAAGAGTCAAAAGAGATGACGACGTACAAGTCATTTGGGATAACTGTCCAGGAAAATTGCACTACGCGATCATTGATGGAGAGTTGAAGTGTATTGCTGGCGATGTTGGTACAGGGATATCTGATAGGATATTAGGGTCTTTAGAGAGCTGTCCTAAAGGCAGTAGAAAGGTAGTTTTGCCCGACGGCGTCATGTTGTGTTTGGAAAGAAAACGAAGGAGCAAGACGTGAGTTTGTAATAAAACATTGAATTTAGTTTTGTGTTTTTTTTATACTAGCGACCCGCCCCGGCTTCGCACGGGTGCACTATTTAATGGATGTTATTATACATATAAACCTTCCTCTTCAATCACTCTATCTATTAAAAAAAACCGCATCAAAATCCATTGCATACATAGGGATATAGGGGTATAGGGACAGAGAAAGCGACTTTGTTTTATACTATGTAGTGATTAACAAGCTTTACATCTACGGTCGCAGATCCAAAACTAGGTGGACAGATGTAGTGCTAAAAGACATGATAGTTTCAGGCATCCCAAGACGATGTCGAGGATTGAGCGAAGTGGCGAAGATTAATTCGGAAAGCTGACACCATCATCATGTGGGATTTATAGCTAGTAAGAGACAGAGACTAATGAGCGACATAAAAAAATTGTCTAGTCCGCCAGTCCTAAAGAGTACCAAGGGTAAGGATAGAGTAATACCCAAAGGGTAGGTATTTCTATGCTGAGGGCAAAATGAAGTATTTACAATACTAAGTACAGAGAAGGAGATACTTTCGTTTTCGGTTCGCGGTAGGTCCTCTAGCCTCAGTCTTTAGTGCCTTGGGCGCTGATAGGAGTCTATTCCTATTAGCGATTTAGCCTTTAGAAGACCTGGGCGATTGCTCTTATAGAATCCGCACCATAGGGGTGCTCCTCGGATACTTTAACTCTTGATTAAATAGGGCATATGGAAAAGTGGCGTGGGGTACAGGTTGTGGCAGGTAACGACCGGACATTGTTGTTTCGGTCATTACCTGCAAAAAATGAAAAGAGAGGGCAACCCCGCCTGCCATGAGTGCGGCGCTGACGACGATGCGGCCCAGCACACCGGAAATGGTGTACTCGCTGGGCCGAGAAGCGCCGCACAATGGCGACAGCTCTCAGAGTGGGTGATCTCTCGCTTCACAACGTCGTGTCGGCGATGTTGCGAGGCAAGAGATGCTGGGATCTAAAGATCAGACTTGTGCGCACCCTGGGTTCGATCTTTCTTTATGACTCGGAGACGTGTACTGTTCTGTCCAAAATGTCAAAGTCAAAGTCAAAAGTCAAAAACATTTATTTGTATGGTTATATGTAAAGCCGCATCGATGCGTTTGAGATGTGGTGCTTGGCTTCAACTTCTGTGGATACCGTGGACTGCAAGGCGAACAAACCAGTCCATCCAGCTACGTTAAGTTGTCGACTATCGATAGTATGTCAGGACCGCATCCGCATATATTTCGAACACCTCTCAAGACGATCTTCAGATAGCCCGTAGATAAATATTATGACGGGTAAAGTTGAGGGCCACAGGTTCCGGGGCAGACTACCCGCTAGACGGAGCACCCAAATCACTGGTGCCCTGTAACTATATCTGCACGAGGCCATCCATAAGGTGGGTGATAGGAGCCTATGGAGGAGTCTGGTCAGCAAGAATTGGACATTATGTCCTCAGCATTGAGGGAAGGACTGATGTTGATGATGATAATGATGTGCCGCATCCACGTTGTCCGGATAACTTAGCTAGCAGTCTACTATTAGGCCTGATTTTGGTCCGGCGTAATCTGACTGTGAAAAGGAACTGTCGATTTTTAAGACCCCTTTTTACATGTTTTTGGTGTTCCTAAGAGAGGCACAAATTAAAGAATTGTATCTGTACCTATAGTTGTTCCTTTTCTGAATAACTACAGGAATTTCCGTATTTTAGCGGCGTCGGGACGCCGCTTCGGGACTCTTGTAATGTTAAATTTTGGAATGCGAATCACTCAACAAAGAAATACCTGACAATAATATTTGGCTAGCCAGACTCTAAATGTCATTACTTTATTATCATTATTTTTGAATGTCACATGCATGTTTATTTGGAAAGAGTAACGCTGACCTATCAGAGGTTGAAGTACTTACATATGACCGATTCCAGATACCGTGCTGCCCACCCACTCAGTGGCTGTTTGTACGTCTCATTGACCGGTGTTCTTTGTAATTTAAATAATGAATTCATCTCGTATTTACGAACAATATACACAACAATATAAACAAACAGTAATTTTATGTTCATAAACATAAATAATAATTACGAAATGTGCAGAACTTGAATGTATTATGTATTGCATTTAACTGATCTATTGGTGTTATCGTAAGTACCTAATTATGTCAATTAATTAACTAATAGCAGTTAGAACTAGATCAAGCACAGTTCAATGGTCATTTGTGTACACGCTATTACAATCAACTACCTAAAATATATTTGAAATTCATACTAATATTATAAATGCGAAAGTGTATCTGTCTGTCTTTCTGTCTGACTGTTTGTTACCTCTTCACGGTTAATCCGCTAAACCGATTTAGATGAAATTTGGTATGGAGATAGTTTGAGTCCCGGGGAAGGACATAAGCAAACTTTGTATCCCGGAAATCACTCCTTAAGGGGGTGGAACTAGGTAAGCGCCTGATATAAAATACATTTATTTATCTATATTTTATGTTTGTATCGTCACGAATAAATGTTTTTCTTTCTTTCTTCTTAAAAAAAAAATTGCAATGAAATTCTATCGTGATGAACGAGTTCAACGCAGATGAAGTCGCGGGCAAAAACTAGTATTAGCATAAATTTAAGGCCGTTGTAATATTAACGCTGGAATAGATAGCCCATTATAAATCCGACAAATACTCAGGAGATATCGTCGTCTACCAGTCCCTGTAATCCTCGGGCTCATTACAAAAGAATGCTATTGTTTATTTTTTTCGCCGGTAGACGACGGGAGACTGTAAATATAAATAAATATTTGTGGACACTCTTACACCAATCGACCTAGTCCCAAACTAAGCTAAGTTTGTACTATGGGCGCTAGGCGACGATATACATACTTATACAGATAAATATATACAAGTACATAGAAAACATCTAAGACTCAGGAACAAATATTCGTGCTTCTCCGGCACTTCCAGCTTCGTAGGCAGGGTCACTACCAAATATATATATATATATATATATATATATATATAGATATGTAATCGATTGTGCAAAATTCAACTCTATGTAGTGTTAGCAGTTTCGGCTGTGCATTGATTAGTCAGTCAGTCAGTGAGGACTTCTTTTATATGTATAGATATAAGTATAAGCATAACTTTTATATGTATAAGCATAACTACAAATATGACATTCTAAGTGTCCTGTAAGAATCTATTTATATTTTTGTTTGTCACTCATGCCTGAAGGTTCAATCTATAAAAAAAAAGTAATCGGATGAGAAGTATCGCAGATTAAGCCTTACGCCATTACATTTGAATTCATAAACATATTTATGTTACACAAATATCTGAGCAACCTTATGCCGTTAACGATAGTCGTGTTTACATATTTATTGATCACTTATTCTGTGTAGGTACCTATTTTCTAATTTTGACCATAAATTACCGGTATGGAAGGCGCAGTCGTCAGCAAAAATATGTTTACACTTTTGCGCCTTATTCCATTGTAATTAGGCGAAAAATGTAAACATATTTGATACAAGTGTTCTTTCATTATCACGTTGGGGTAAACCCGGGTCATTTGAAACTAACACTGTCCGTATACAATACACATATAATTTACCAACTTTATTGTTGATAAATAGGTGACATCTCAACTGCCCTATTATCGTATTCTATCAGCGTATTCTGTTTATCATTTTAAAAACACGTATTTAACAACAAACAAGGAACATTGAACATAGTGACTACGTTAATACTAGTGTCTTTTTATAGGGGATTGACGAGAGACATCATCCTGTTGTGGATTTGTTATTATTATCAGTGACTTAGAGACCATATACATCTCTAACAATATTAAATTAATCTTAATTTTGACGCTCAGAGACCATGTACATCTCTGGGATATTATATTAATTTCATTATGCTCCTTGTTTAATCTTGAGACCTTATACATCTCTAACTTTACTGCTGTTGTAATATTTGTAATAGATAACTTTGCAAGTTTATCTTCACTGTATGACATTAATTTTGTTATAATTGTAAACTCGAAATTATTATTCTTTCTTGAACTGTAAATTAATATTTTGACATGAAAAATGTATTACTTATTATAGTTAGACTTTCTTAAATTGTAAATTAATGTTTTGACATGTAAAGGTGCCCTTGTGGCCTATTTGCAGAATAAATGTTAGATTTATTTTTGATTTTGATTGGATTGGACTATTAAATAAAACAAATACCAAGCGAGATACATGTTGTCTGACGTGTGCTGTTTGATGCGTTTTGACGCCTGACACAGCAGGAGCTATCATTGACATTACTGTCAATCTAACCGTATGGAACATATCGTATTGCAGCGTCGGCACGTCACGTGACATAAATATGAATACTGATTTAAGGGTATATCCCTATCTCATCAATTAACGACCGTATATTTATTAGATATAAATATGTAGCAGACATCGCATAGATACATAAACTGGTAGAAAAAATTATGCTCCACACACAAATATATATTTTTTTAATAATTCGATTATTATTCATTTCAGAAAATGGCTGCAAGACGTGTCACAATTTTTGTCGCTATGCTGATTTCAATAATAACCAACATAAGTGATGAACTAATTCTGCCAAATCCACAGAGAAATACAAATCCTCATCAAATATTGAACGATTTGCACAAAGAAGACATGAATCTTATGACAGTAAAGGACGATGTACGAGAATACAATATAGGCATAGCAAAGGATGAACATAATGTCAATTTACAGCTGAATACGATATCAAATAGACTACAGAACAATGAACATATAGAGATGTATATAGATGAAGAAAATGGTGACAATATTTCAAAGTCGAACAAAAAAACATTTGAAATTAATGCTAAGAACAACCCCAGTATTGCAAGTATCAACAATATATTACTAGAAGACGGTGTAAAAATAATTAAAGAGTTTTTTAATATTGACAAGGACATAATTAAAGCTGAAAACACAAAGATTAACTCAAAAACAAAAACACTTGATTTTAATTCTTTGGAACGTGTAAAAAGAGATAGCGAAGATGATGACATAATCATATGGGACTATTGTGAAGGTAAAGCGCATTTAGAATACATAGATGGAAAATTCGAGTGCGTCGAAGTAAGTGTTGGAAATAGAAGTAACATGGGATCGTTGGTAAACTGTCCAAATGACACAAGGAGGGTTATTTTGAACAGAAGAGTTGTTTTCTGTCGACCGAAAAAAAGAAGAAGCTAATTTTGTTAACATATGAATGAAAAAACAGTACGTAGAAGAGCTTTTAATAAAAATTGTTCAAGAACTTTTTTCTCAGAATTCCTATTCCATGTGATTTAGTTTCTATTACTGAGACTAGTTTAAATACTAAATCATTTTTTTATGGCGTGTGTTTTTATTTGTGCACTGCACTAGAAAACAAATCCATGTTAAAACCTAAACATTTTTTTCTTTATATTCTAGGTAAGAAAAACTAAAAATAAGTTGATTACAGTACAGTTTTATATATGCTCCGAAAAAACTCGAAAAGGGCATCTTTTTCGAACAGACAGTATTGTATAATTAATAATATTTAGTTATTTATTTAATTTAATTATTATTTTATTACTACCGCACAGTCGTCTTTGTGTATTGTTTCTTTTTTTTATTTTCTCCAAGGTTTGCAGGGAGAGATTTATTAGAGGGATAACTTCGCCTTTAAACATTTACGGCTTTTTGTTGTTTCCTTTGCCATTTTGTTTCTTAAATTAAATAAAGTTCTTTTTTACAGTAACAAGTTATCATAAATACGTACTTTTCGTTATAGGGTGATTAACGATTCGGTACATATTTAAGAAACAGTTTACATATTAGTTAGTAGTTAAGTAAGAGTTACGATTCTCCGACGTAAAAACATATTAGTTAGTAGTTAAGTAAGAGTTACGATTCTCCGACGTAAAAAATAACTAAAATAACATGTGTTTCCGTTACATTAAATGACCTTACAATCCATAAAACTATGAGTATATACCTAACAAAGCATCGTGTTGTTATCAAAAACAAACATCATTAATTCTACAATAATTACACAATAAACATTGTTTTCGTAAAAATAAATGACCAGTAATATATTTTATCTCAGCACATTAAGGTGCACTATTGTTTATCTCATTTTATTGATTATTAACGAAGCAATTTCCTAATATAGGATGTATTTTGACGATTAGATTTACAGTAAACTCAGAAAGGGATACCAATTTTGAACCTTAATTCACAAGTAATACAGCCGAAAAGTGGTGGGCCACTTTCTTGGCTGACGCTGACCTAAAACTAATATTATGTATAGGTACTTTAAGATTATTTGAATTGGCAGAGTTGTGTCAAATTAGTCCGCACAAAAAGCGGCTTTACAGTCCAAGCAAGAAGATTAATAATCGAATGACAGATATATAAAATATCGGGCATTAGAAACAATTTAAATAAATACCGGCTAGCACAAAAGGTCTCACCACTAGTCGCTTACCCGTCTAATGCAGTGGATGTATCGATAAAATAAATAATTAATATTGTTGAAAATACATAAATTGTGCGTATCCAGAAATTGACTTCCAATGTAAGTATCTGCATCTTTACTTATTTTTTTACTAACTAGCGACCCGCCCCGGCTTCGCACGGGTGCACTATTTAATGGATGTTTATTATACATATAAACCTACCTCTTCAATCACTCTTCTATTAAAAAAAACCGCATCAAAATCCGTTGCGTAGTTTTAAAGATTTAAGCATACATAGGGATAAAGGGATATAGGGACAGAGAAAGCGACTTTGTTTTATACTATGTAGTGATGAAGTGTTTGTTTGGATGGCTATGATAGTAGTCGTTAAGCAAAGAGGCCTTCGGGCGGGTTGAGAACATCTAATAGTCAAGTTGCCCACTCACTTGACAATCCTAATACCAATAAAATTTAGTTTCCTTTCGGTTGAAAGGTGGCACCCGCTTCCGTAAAACCTAGTGCCTATGCCAAATCTTGGTATTAGGTAGCGGACCAGGATCCAGGACGCAACTGTACTGGGATAATGCTAGGCAGATGATGATAAAAGTGTTTGTTTTGTTTATTTATTATCTCGTAAGCGCACTCTTTAAGGGTAGAACCAAATATTAAATAAAAGCACCTCCACTAGTAGATATTGTTACAAAGTGCAGTTTCTAGCGTGTATTGATATTACGTCAGATGAACGGAAACATCACCTCAGATTCGGTTGAAACCGTTCAACCAATCTCACTGGAGCGCAAACACTTAAGAGTATTCCAGTGTTCCAAACCACACGCGTGGTCGTGTTGGAGGTTTCCCCTGGATTTTCCTCAGGCTACTCTCCAACCGCGCATTCCTATCGCTTTATTATTCCCGGTCTATAAAGCCACAGTCAGATTAAAAAAAAAGAAATAAGAACGGGACCCGGGATTCAGTAGTTATAATTGGTTAGCCCATTCCGGGACATATGTCAGACTGTTCTGGTATACCATCCGCGGTATTTGATTGATTGTGACAAAATCCGCTTCTGTTAAAATATCATGTGATACAGGACTAGCGAGGTCTTAATGAAACATCTGTAATTTCATATTCAGTGGTACATACTTCTCATCAAAAATCGGTTGTCTATCCATCGGTATCGTCTGATTTGTCCATCGTTTTTCTTACGTTATTATGACGTACAAGGTTTGCTATCAGCCAATACAATCAGCGTTTTGTCTACGAAACTGTAATTATCGTCATTAATTTGGAATATTCATGTATATTTCAGATGGAGTCACAAGTTCTCATCAGCCTTTGCTTCGTAGCAGTGGCACATTGCGCTAATATTAACGTTGACGTAGAAAATCTGATAATAAAAAGAGAAGTAGATGCTGCTATCAAAGACGAAGTATCTCAAAAATTAGAAACAGAACGAAGAAACCTGATCGGAGAAAAGCAAGACGTAATCAACGAGAAACTTGATGAAAATAACAAAAGACGTGACAATAATTGGAACGAGTACAAAAAGAAATGGGAAGCTTATGGGAAAAAGTGGGAAGAATATCATTCAAAGCAAGATACTTCTTGCCGCGAACGATTCCACAAACACACTGACGACAAAAGAAACAAAAGAGCTGCAGGAAGCGAGACAGAAGCAAATTGGGAAGCGATTGGACAAAAATGGAACGAATATGGGAAAAAGTGGGAGACATATGGTGCCCACCTGGACTCTAAGCGCACGCGTGGAAATAGGAACAGAAGAAGCGCACGAGCTGATACAGAAGATACTAAATGGGATGAAATTGGACAGAAATGGAATGCATACGGGAAGAAATGGGACGAATACGGAAAGAAATGGGAAGCGTATGGCGCTGTAAAGGATAATGAACGAAGTAGCTTCAGAATAGTAACTAAATAGGTGCAGTAGGCGCGACATATTCTCAATGGTAATTAATAAGAATACAAGAGAAACGAGTATTTTTCTTTTAGAAATAATTGTCAAATATAATCATGGCATCGTATTTGGAGACATCGGTCGAAAATAGCGTATTACTTTACATACTAGGTTCTTGTCTAAACATATTGTTTATTTTTTAAAGGTATTGTAAATAAATACATTACTGATTAAATCTTCTTTCAATTAGTAGTTTTAATTTTCAACATGTTCTAGATTGATCTGCTACTTTACAGAAGCCTTCTGTTTACTGAACTACTTTGTAGTCACACTCCCTTGGGACTTCAACCACTTGATGCATGCAAAAAATTATGAACATAATATTTATTTGTAAATTGGAGAGCGTAACAATATTCAGTTATTTCATTAAACTGACGCTTAGCAAAACTATTAACTCGTTACCAATTACAAGTAAACATTAATATTATACCAACTCTTGTTATCTGGTCCGGTATTAAACGACCAAGCTAATTCTATAATCGGCGACATATAAGCTTAAACAACGCGATAGTCAACTTAGCTTGGTCGGATATAGTTTTTTTTAGTTCTGAGGATTCCTGTCATTCCCACATCGCACGACAGTACGTTTGTCGACTCTCGACAATCGACACGCTTTAAAAATACTTATAAATAATTAAGTTTAGTAATGTAGTGCAACAAGACTTATTAAAACTGAGGATGGTGTTCGATGCGAGTTAAAAGTGAGTATATCAGTGTTTTGTATACTTAATATGATTTGAATTAACCGAGTTGTGACATAGTAACACGCACTTAAACCGACTTAATTTCGGACTGTTTTTTTATATTGGCGGAGTGATCAAAATATTGAATACACAACTTAATTGTTACGGGCGTAAGGCTGATTAGATATTTTCTGAAACTTGGTAGCGTAAATACATGTATTGAACTATAGGTGCTGTAGGTACAATCCATACTAATATTATAAACGCGAAAGCGTGTCTGCATGTCTGTTATTCTGTAAGCTTTAACCACTGAACCTATGATGAAATCTAATATGGAGATAGTTTGAATTCCGGGGAAGGATATAGGATACTTTTTTATCGCGTATATTTTCCCTTAAGGTAGTGGAAGTTTGTATGGAAGAGCGATGACTAGGCCTGATATAAAAATGTAATTAAATTCTATCGCGATGAATACGCGGCGAAGTTAGTAAAATATATAGCCAAGACCAACAAAAAAAAAGGCTAAAAGCATGAACTGTACAAATATCCTACAAGTTTTATTACTAAAGCTGCAAGCATTCTTGGTTGTTAAAAAAAAATCCTTATGACACCAGGGTCTTCTTTCAACTCATGAAACCATTTACAGACGTTTAGAATGACTTGCCGGGCTTGCGGGTAACGTGATGTTAACCCACTTTTAACTTTATCAAAACGATTATGACGTAGGTTCATAGAGTTCTTATAATGAATGAGGTATGAATTTTGACATTAAACCTTTAATTTTAATTTTAGTATCGCTAAAAATCATTTGAACTACATTTCAGATGGCACTACACGTCTTCACCGTAATTTGCTTAGCAGCAGTTACATTCGGCGCCAGCATTCAATATCAGAAGAACATCGACGAAAATCTGTATTCTGTATCGACTGAAGACAGATTAGGAAATACTCAAGACCCACAACATTTAAACAGAACTGATACTCGAAAATGGGAGGGTATTGGAACTGTAGCTGATACGGAAATGTGGGAACGGGGTGAAAATAAGCTACGAGATACAAGTGAAAGAGATAGACGTGTCAAAACTGGGCGATCGGAAGACGACGGCGTTTTGCATTATCGACATGGACGGGAATGGGTTGAGCATGGCTCCGAATCACGAAGAGAGAAGAGAAATAATATCCAGATTGAAAGGATCAAAGACCCTTGTCCCGATGACAAACATTTGGATTATGTTAATGACAAATTTGTATGCGTACCAGGTGCTAATGATAATACTGATTATAGTAATGACACAAGCTTAGACGATCGAGCTATTAACATGTTCCCCAATAAATGTGCTACTGGAAGGAGGCCTGTAATATTAGGCAAAAAGATTAAATGTGTAAAATAAGAACAAAATTGATTGTTTGAATAAAGATTAACTATAAGTATTGGGACCCGTGTGGTTGCCGGGTAAGAATTGCGCCACCCCATCTCTTCCCGTGGGTTTCGTAGGAGGCGAATAAGGGAAAATCGGAGGGTGGGCAGCAGCATCCTTCGATCATTACTACCATCAAACTGCGGTCGCCAACCCGCTTGCCAAGCGTGGCGACTATGGCAAATCCCCCCCAAGGAAAAAATAAAAGATCATGCCCTTGGGGGAGGCCTATGTTCAGCAGTGGACGTCTTTCGGCTGAAATGATGATGATGATGATTGTGAACCTGAAGGTACAATTTAATATCCACTTCATAGTTTAATTACTTACTTAAAAATCTACCCCTTAAACTAAATAATAATAATTAAAACATTAAAAATATATATATTCTTTTAAAACTAATATTGTAAAACCTAGTTTAGAGAATTAAAATAAATAAAGAGACGGATAAATACAAATTAAAAGAAACTGATGGAACAATAATAAATCTACTAGTATGAGTTAAGAGTCGGGTGCACCAACATACGATCACAGGCCGATCATCGTCAATTATGGCGCCGGCAGCTGTCATCCCGTAGAAACTTGTCAAACTTTCCATACAATCAGATTTTAACGAACACCGCTTACGATTACAGACGGTTTGGTGCAACCCACCCTTAAAGACAGTGAAAGAATAATGGAAATCAGTAACATGCGCGTCTACAATCCCAAGTAGGCAATACTTATTGTCCAAATTCCAGGGTCGGCCGGCGTATCTTTGCAACTAATAATTGCATAACATAGGTTATATTGCGTGATGCGGTCATATTTGATAACACCAAAGGCCGCCGGTCTTTGCAACCGGCAAATAGATAACTGTGGGTTATTCTGCGTGACGTGATCACGTTAGGTGCATATAGTTTAAGTGTTCTGTACTTTTATACGTAAAAAAAACCTAGTCTCATATTTTTATTTAATTCCCTTGCTGTAAGGCGTAATTCCAATCTCCTAGTGACAGCATGTGGAATTTTACGTGGCGATACAGACTGTCCTGAGCTCGTAGCACGAATTGTTAGGCTCGCTATCCCGTTTCTGTCTAAAAATTTCCTGAGACCGCGGAGTCCCAACCTTTTGGCAGTCCCAATTACACGCACTGTGGCGCATAGAAGCTCGCCAGCTGTGCGCGCTCTGCGACTGCTGAACTCGCTTGTCATGGGCACCAGAATGTGATATGTTTGAAAGTCGATGGACGGTTGTGTATCGAATATGTCTGCGGTACTGTGAGATGATGGATGAGAGTTGATTGATATTTGAATTTTCCTATTGTGAATTATGTGTTTTATAACCTAAATTATACAGTGCCTTGGTTTCGACTGTAATGCTGTATATGTTTTGTTTGCAATAAATAAATAGTAACGTGATTACAACTCATGACTTTAAAACAATACCACTGCAACAGCAGTATTAAAATGTTGCCCTAGTGCAGAGAACTTTGCGCTGTGTGAACAAATCGCTTCCAAGCCACCCAAAACTGCGGAGTTATATGACTTGCCATTCGGCGACCCGACCCAGGACCATTTTTTTTTTCGAGCCTGACTGTGGCTTTATAGGCCGGGCTCAATAAAGCGATAGGACTGCGCGGTTGGAGAGTAGGTCTAGGTTCATAAGTCCGTGCAAGTGCGAAAGAAATAACATGAGTCCAATATTCTATGAATTAAAAGAATAAACCAGCAGCAATGCGGTGCGGTAGCAATGTGGTGAAAACTCGCTTGCGAGTCCCGTCCCTGAACTCGTATTAGGGGCCTTAAGGCTACGCGCGCACTGCGGTGCGTTTTTAAAACCGCAAAGGGATAAAAACCGTGATTGTCCAGTACGAGCACAGCGGTGAAATATCCGCACGTCTTGCCATTCTAGTCCCAACTCTAGTGAAAAACACACTTTGAAAATGGACCATTAGACCATTACACCAAAATCTGCATCTCTGCATATTTACTGTCGCGCAAAAAAAGTACCTAAACAGTATTGGGTAAGTAGTTCTTAGATGGATGGCCGCTTTGAGTGGTTATTACCTGAGCGCTCCCGTGCTTTGGAAGGCACGTTAAGCCGTTGATCCCGGCTGCTGTCTATGATAGCAGTCGTTAAGACGAGTTAGAGGCCTCCGGGCGGCTTGAGAACTTCTAACAGTCAAGTTACCCACTCACTTGACAAGGGGGGTCGAAGTTGCACCACGTTCGTAGGGAGTACCCACCGCTACCCTACACGTGACCCCTGAGTGGTGCTAAAAGTGCAACAAAAACTAGAAACCGTACTGTCTTCTCGAAGATCTCACGGTTCGAAATAATTGACATACGATAAATAAATAATTGGGTAAGTACATCCGATCGTGGTATTGCAGCCTATTAAAAGATTTTTATCATGAATTAAAGTGAGTTGCGTTTGTATGCAAACGAAAATTCGGTTATTACCGAACGAACGTTGCGACGTTTGACATGACCGCCCAACAACTGCGTCACTGGACGCCGGCCGGCGTCAGCACGGATTTTATTCCGCCGTGTGCGGGGATTCATAATAGTCAATAAGATGCAGAAAATTCGCGCGGCGCCGCATCGCTACCAATCTGCAGCAAACCACAGATTTTCATCCGCGCACGGCTTAATTTCCACAGTGCGCACACTACGTAGGTTAAGAGGATGCCTCGATTCGGTCTCCGGAATGTTAAATGTCACTCTTTGTGGCTGCGCTACGCGGGTTAATATCTAATTGGAACAATATGGTGAGTATTTTGCAATACCTAAGCTTGATTATGACAAATATGAGTTACGGGTCAATGGGTTCAGTGCTTTGAAACAGTTTTGTCTTTCGGAAACTTATTTCCTCCTTTTTTTTCGAACAAAACGGGACTGCGGTACAATGCGGGATGTTCGATATTTTTACGGTACGGTTTTAAGGTATTAAATATGATTTAAATGTAAACTTCGTTCTTGCCCATAATAACCTATAACAATTTTTGTCAGCTAGACTTTACTCGACAGTGACGCCAACTGGTGAGCACAAACACGAGCCCTCGTTAGGAGAGCTCGAGTGACAGAGCAATTGCAGAGTCGCGCGCGATGCAACTTTGGCAGCAAGTGGAGCTAGCCCATCTATTCGGTGTTCGCTGGTCGCTCCTTTAAAAATATACACTCATTTCTCGATATGATTCATCTTATCGTAATATTGTAGTCCCTCGGGAAAACCTCATTCCACAACCCTAGCGTCCGAGAGAGGAAATTCCTCTGAAACCGTATCTTGCGCGAATATTTAGGCCCTAAGGCACACTTACCTTTTGATCTTGATAGATATTTGAGTCGTAGATGACCGGGGGGTTCTGGGGGTCGAAGTGGTACACCGAGCCATCGGGGTTGGTCAGCGGCCGGCCCGTCTGTGGGAAATATACAATACAATGCAAATTTTAAATATACAAATAAAGGAAAATTTACAAAATGCTGGCCTCCTTAAGAGGCCTTATAAGTTTTAAAATGTTTTGATTTCAAATTATGACAAAAGTATTGATAATACCATTAAAGTGAGTAAAGGATACGATAATTTTATTAAAGTTTTAGATAGTAACATGGCCATTATTTGATTTTATTGTTTGTATGTTATATATGTATATGTACATTTAAATTTTGTGACATTAGGTCGCAATAGTCCTGTTCTCGATGGTAACATTGAGAAAATGTCAAGATACGTGTCAATTCAATCAGACAACCGTCTAAATAGATGAGCGTTTATTAACTGATAAGGACCCTTAAGGCGTTTGTATAAGTGAAGGAACGGTTGAAGAATTTGGGGCCGGGTGGTAGTTGCAACTATAAGTTAGTTGGCTAGGGCGACTGGCCGTGAGTGCCGGGAGGTCGCAGGTTAAAATCCTGGTAGGTGCCTAAATTTTTCAATTTTTCGTTTATTTCTAAATTTGTAGTTTCCGTTAGAAGCGTTACTGCTTAATACAAAATTACATGTAAATTTATTTAAATACTAGCGACCCGCCCCGGCTTCGCACGGGTGCACTATTTAATGGATGTTATTATACATATAAACCTTCCTCTTCAATCACTCTATCTATTAAAAAAACCGCATCAAAATCCGTTGCGCAGTTTTAAAGATTTAAGCATACATAGGGAGATAGGGACAGAGAAAGCGACTTTGTTTTATACTATGTAGTGATGATGACAATAACATTGATATGTGTTCTTCTATTGGATGTAATAATAAAGCTAATGTAATAGTTTGTATTGCATACATACTGTCTAAAAATCGCTTAATCTAGCACACTAACTGGGGGAGGGCATTTAAGCTATCTCACTCTAATGAATGAGTGTAAAGGCCGCTATACCCAACCAGCAAAAACTAGTTGTATAAGGGTCCATAGAACGTTTCGTAAACTCCATTTAGTGTCAGCAATTGGTTGTATGAGAGGCCATAGAACGTTTACATACGTTTATCACTATTTATCTTTTTTTCTCATTGTAATAGTTTATGCACCAGCTACTACTACTACCTACTTTTCAGCTTTATATTTCATTTCTCCACTACCCAAAGGTTGTCTGGAAGAGATCGCTCTTTAGCGATAAGACCGCCTGTTGTTCTGCCTCTGTCTCCCAGTATCTTTGTTTTTTGTTTTTTTTTTTATGTGCTATTTTATTATGTGAGGTGTGCAATAAAGAGTATTTGTATTGTATTGTATTTTTTTTCTACTCCTGGCAACATAGACATAGACATAGAAATATTTTATTTAACATCACAAGGCATGACTTAACAGTAGAAGTTACATGTAAAAGTATCTTAAAATTAAACTTATCATGTTAACATAGAATAATCATACGGACATAATTATGTGATGCTAAAAAGGGGCTTGCCTCAGCATAATGTTGCAGCAAGTTCACTACAACGCTGGTGTTCAGGCAGACCCTGGTAACTACAATAAAAAATGCAACATGTTTATGTCAGCAATTGGTGGTATGCGAGGCCATAGAACGTTTACATACGTTTATTACTATTAATTTTTTTCTACTCCTGGCAACATGTTATCTGTCAGTTTAGTTGGCCTAATTGTTTATGACGACCGGTTTAGCCTAGTGGGTAGTGCACCTGCCTGTGAAGCTGACGGTCCTGGGTTCGAATCCCGGTCAGGGCAAATATTTGTGTGATGAGCATGAATATTTGTTTCTGAGTCTTGGATGTTTTCTATGTATTTAAGTATTTATATCTATTAAATATAACGTCGTCTAGTACCCATAACACAAGCCTTCTTGAGCTTACTGTGGGGCTAGTTCGATTTGTGTAAGATTGTCCTCTAATATTTATTTATTATTTATATTTATTTAATTGTGGATAGTGGGTGAGCTACAAACCTGCGGGTGTATGACGAGCGCGCCGGGCGGCACGGCGGACAGGTCGGCGACCGCGAACACGACCGCCTCCGACGCCGACGCCGGCTCGGGGCTCGCGCCGCCTGCAACACGACATCTACTTCACACCTGCTATTCAAAATTCGTCACTTTGGCCTCGACTCAGCTCCCCTTAGGGTCTAGGGTATTCCTTTCTGTTCATCAGACATTGTGTTAAATATTAAAAGCTAGCCGGTCTGAGTTAAGGTGGCTACACGCGTTTCTCAGAAATTCAGTCATGCATTTGCATAGTTAGAAATAGTAGATTGTGTCTCAAGGGAGCAAAATTATATATTTACGGCGAGGGCGGTATATTGAATTCTAGGTGTGAAAAGCAGTATGTACATCCTATTTTTTTACACTAATTCAATATGTATCATAGATTTTTATTTGTAATAGAAAACTGGTCATGAAAAAGTAAAATGGCCCTTATGATGTTCACGTTTATCGACGACAAACAACATGATAAAGCATCTGTCACTTTCTGATACCACTAGATAGAACGTGACAGACTTTATCTTGCCGTTTATCGTCGATAAACGTGACCATAATACGGGGCCAGGTTTTAGTTCTTGGATAGTCGCCATCAAATATATCTGCCCTCTTCAGGATGATCAAAATTATCTGAACATGCGCTCTAACATCTTCGTCTTGTGAGCACATTATTCGCTCAGATATATATGATGGTGACTATAGGTACCCGTCGATGAGAGACAAATTCAATAGTCTTGTAACTATGGCAAAAGCAAGACGAAGATATACTTGAACTTCAGAAACATACCAGTAGGCGAAGGCGTGACAGAGTCTGTGCTCCTCAGACTTAACGTCTTGTAGCCCGAGCTAGAGGGAGATAGTCGCCAGCTACTCGACGCTAGGTCACCTGTCAACATAATAATATACAATACGTGAGTTTTAACTGCTTAGTAAATTATAATGACAAAATGCTCACATTCGTGAGTCATTAAACATGAGTTTTCGTGTTTTTAAATTTAAATTCAAATAATAATACAATATAGTCAATGTAGCTTATGTATGTCAGTAGGTGTGTTTGTGTCAGTGTGCCGCAAATGTTGGCAATACAATACAAATACTATTTATTGCACAACCTCAATAAAAGAAAGCAAAGTACAGTGCATAATTACAATGAGTAGAGGCAAACAACAGGTGGTCTTATCGCTAAAGCGCGATCTCTTCCAGACAATCTTAGGGTAGCGGAAATCAAATACTTGTGAGTTGTGACATTCGTTATAAAACTGTTGACAAAGAATATTTCGACCCCTGATCATATTCATACGCCTATGTATGGTCCACCGCTGGGCTGGGCACACGTCGCCTTTCGACCTTTCGTAGATGAGAACAAAAGATTATTGGAGCTTATGTTCGAAAAAAACATATGTGATTGTTCCCCACCACTCTCGACGTAACCCCCGAAGCTGTCAATCTTGTCACATAAACCAATGGTCGGGTTGCCTCGTTGGTTGACCATTCTAGGTTATAGTGCAGTTTCTAATGCTAAACTTCAGCTTTGGTATCTAATCCTGGTCACGGCACCAAAACCCTAGAGTTATTATTGTCATTATGATATAGTCAAGTAGGCAGTATTTACCTTGACGGCTAAGCAGCCTGGGTGGTTGGGGTTGTTCCCCGCTGCCCCCGTACCCCCCGAAGCTGTGGCTCTTGGACACGGCGCCGCGCGCGCGCCACGACGCTGGCGGCCCGGCGCCCTCTAGAGATTGTACCTGAAATAGTGTAGTTGTTGAGGCTAGGGCTAGACTCGTATCAATAGAGGGCCTCACCTGCACATTGGCTCTTGAACTCACTCGGCCGAGACATGTCGAGGAAAATGAACCTTACTCGTTATATATTGGAAGTTAGAGTGCATAATTGAAGGTCACATCAAAATTAAAAAAATATAGAACATTGCAGGCCGCCTAAAATATTACATATAAATTCCTTTATTTGTCGAGTTCCAAACTTTTTAAAAAGTAGAAACAGGCATATACAAGACGACACATATCGTGTTCAGCTAATGCAACTCGTATTTTTTTGTTGGAAACGCGTCGTAAGTGTGTCACATTAGGCTTATCAAGCGGGGCTAAAGTAGTACATTTAAGCCCTAGGGAAAATATGAATACATATTTATGATTTACAATACATTCCAATCCACCAATCAGAAAACACATCGACAACCAATCAGAACGTTGGGCTCTTTTTGGTACATCCTTTGTTCAACTAATTTAACTATTAAATAGATTTTTAATCCCCTTTTTCAACTACTATGTATCCGAGTTAAAACAGTTAAAAAAAATTTGCCGTCATATACTCATTGTACTTTATTATTAATAATATATTTTTGTTCATTTATTTTCTCACAATCGAAGTGAAAAATAGAGTATATAACTCTGGTCTAAATGCCATATCACCACTCGAACTATTTTAAATAACCATCTCGTGGTAATATGGCTTGTTTTAGACCATTTTCTCGTACAATCTACTATGTAAAATGGGCCACAGCCTGAAATAAATAATAATAATAATTATCAGCCTCCTTACCACACCTCTATTTATAAGAAAAATTGTTATAACATGTGCATAGTCTTGTATAATAAACTACCTATTAATATTAAACTAGAAAATGAGATGTTATTTAAAAGTAAATTGACTAAATGGCTACAGGAAAATTGTTTCTACAATATTAATGAATATTTGACGCGCTGAAAGCTAAATCATAATATGATACAATAAATATTTGACATTGTAATACATTTGAGTTGCATTAAATTAGAAATATGACTGATAAAATTTGCACACCTGCATGCAGGTTGAATACGCATGAACTTTCTAAATATAAGATCTTTGTAACCGTGTTCAAGCAAATGAAGAATTTGTATTTGTATTTCTATTTATTATTATGTAAAGCTCTTACCTTCAACAGTTTGTTCCGGCCAGAATCTGGCGTGAGTAGTTTGACAGGCCCGCCCTGCAGCCACGGCCAATGAGATTCGTCCTGCGAGCAGTTGTCCTGTCAAACAAAACACGTTAGATGACACAAAAACTTATTAAAAATCGACCAAGTGCGTGTCGGATTACGCAAATTTAGTGTTTCGAACCAACCGCAAAATTAAGTTTCAATCATTCGTTTTTTGCATGGAACTTGTATATGCTATGGTACTTCATAGATTAAAAAAAGGATAATTATCATTGTATCTTCTTTTTGATACGGTCTTCTAGTATAAAAAAAAATTTTTGTTCTCAGACCAAATTGATCCATAGGTTCAATAAATAGGTGATAGTTTTAATCCGTTAGGTAACAAGGCACACAGGAATTGTTTTAGCATAAATCCATTTGGACATATGTAGGTCATCTCTTGAGCATGCTTGAAGCCCATGTTATAAACATTTTTCTAAGAAACTCGGTTACTGTTGTCTCCTCGCTGACTGAACAGAATAACAACAAGAAAAAGTTGATTGACCCTATTAACACTTGCCGGACACCAATTCGTATCAGGCGGATCCCCGGAGTAAAAATCTGGGCCGGACATCCGGCAAGTGGGAACCAGCTCTCACCGTGCTGAATATCCTCCGTCTCACTCGCTCGTACTCCTTCTCCCTCTGCTCGAGCGACTTGCTGCGTTCTACCGCGCGGCTCGACGCGTTCGCATCGTCTGGCGAGTGTGTGTCCCGTTTTAGTATTGACCTGAAAGTTCAAAAGTTGTAGGGTTATACTTAGATAAAAAAGAAAAGTCGTCCATCCTGTGGTCAATAGTTAACAGCTTCTGTGAGTGTTAGCTATGTTTTTATTACAGGCATTTATAGAAACGGAGACACTGTTGCGGGTTACTGGTCCAATCCAAAATTAAGCTTTGTAGCCCTTAACTTTTGGTATGTCCACAGAAAAGACCGGAACCTAAATCCGCGTATGACCCTGTAGGTATCGTAACTCTTTAAATACATGCATGTTTCTCTTGTGCCACATTGTGTAAAATTATCAATTCTTAGCATATTGTGTCATTTTGAAGGTTCGTTTTTTGGTCTGAGCAACAGATTTTGTATTAGTCAGTAGTGGAAACTGTTTGGCCTATGTTATGTTTATTATGATTAACTCGATGTAATGTTTTTGCTTGCTTGTTTCCCAAATAAATAAATATAACAATCTCCAAAACCGAGGATTTCTGCGATATCTCGCTCGGTTGTTGTTTCATGGGTTTTTAGGAGTCCGATTTAAACCTAAAAAGTAAATTTTTTTAATCTGTTATTTCTGCAGGTTAGATGTATAATTAAATAAAGACCATGACAGGAATAAAAAACTGTACAATTTTGCATTATTTTAGGAAATATGACTGTATTTTAGCGACCCGTATTCTTTGTACGCGAGTGTACATAGTTTTTCAGAAATGTGCCCTTCCTGTTCAGAATGATTTTTTAGGATCCAGTATCCCTAAAGGAAAAAACAGAACCCTTATAGGACCCTTTTAGGAAATATGACGGTATTTTACCGACCTGTATTCTTTGTCCGCGAGTGTAGGAAGATAAATGAACGTAGGAGTCACTGGAGCGCAAACTCTTAGAGTATTCCAGTGTTCCAAACCACACGCGTGGTTGTGCCGGAGGTTTTCCCCTGGATTTTCCCCAGGCTACTCTCCAACCGCGCACTCCTATCGCTTTATTGGGCCCGGCCTATAAAGCGACAGTCATCATCATCATCCTAGCGTTATCCCAGTACAGTTGCATCCTGAAGGATGCCCGGGGTCCGCTACCTAATCCTAAGATTTGGCGTAGGCACTAGTTTTTACGAAAGCGACTGTCATCTGACCTTCCAACCCCAGGGGAAACCAGACCCTATTGGAATTAAGTTTGTCAAGTGAGTGGGCAACTTGACTGTTAGAAGTTCTCAAGCCGCCCGAAGGCTTCTAACTTGGCTTAACGACTGCTATCATAGATCAGACAGCAGCAAGGATCAACGGCTTAACGTGTGTTCCAAAGCACGGGAGCGCTCAGTTAATAACCACTCAAAGCGGTCACCCATCCAATAACTGACCTGGGCCGACGTTGCTTAACCTCGCATACCGCACGGTGAACGCGGGCGCCGCTGGGCCACGAGCGCTCCATAAAGCCACAGTCAGGTTCAAAAAAAAAAGAACGTAGGAGTGGTTTTTTTTTGAACCTAACTGCGGCTTTATAGGCCGGGCCCAATAAAGCGATAGGAGTGCGCGGTTGGAGAGTAGCCTGGGGAAAACCTCCGGCACGACCACGCGTGTGGTTTGGAACACTGGCATACTCTAAGAGTTTGCGCTCCAGTGAGATTGGTTGAGCGGTTTCAACCGAATCTGAGGTGTGAGTGGAATCGAGCTACTGGGAGTTTTGTCGCTGGTTCACTAAAGCTAGTCTAGCTGAGAAGAGTCCAGCAAGAAACTCAGCTAGGCCCGACCTGGGTCGGACTGACTCTACCCGGTGTGCGGCGGTACCGGGACGAATTAGGACTATATGTGTGACTGTTGTCGCGATCGCGCGGTGGACGTCCCCGCCGGCGGGAATGCCTAAGTGTACGCGTCGTGTCAGAGTTGGACGCCGCAAGCGCAGCGTAGGAGTGGTACTGACTTGGCGTTGACGCTGTCCTGGTGGCGCACGGGGCTCGGCGGGAAGTTGACGGTGCACCACTGCTTGAAGCTGGTGCACGGGATACGGCCGCCGCTCGTGCCTGCAAACCAATTAATTAATAAATAAATATTTAAATTTACACTAAAGTGAGACGTATTTACACTTGATTAGGTTGCTATTCCTGGACTACAATTGTGTAACGAACGATGAACGTGTGGACATAGTTCAGTGTGCCTGCCATCGGTCGACTTGGACAATTTGTTGGAGCAGTCAACTCTAACACAGGACTGCGCCGTCGGAGGGCAGTGTTGCGCGGTCGGTTGCCTTGATAACACTCAACCTGATGAAGGACTCCAATTGTAGTCCGAAACATGTCGCAAATAGTGAGTTTCCAAGTGAGTTCCAACCGTTGTTCTCTTATTAAATAAATATTTGTGGACAATCTACATAAATCAACCTAGTCCCAAACTGAGCAAAGCTTGTACTATGGGTAGCAAGTGACGATATAAATACTTATATAAACAAATAGTTACTTAAATACATAGAAAACATCCAAGATTCAGGAGCAAATTTCAAGTTCATCACACAAATAAATGCCCTGACCGGGATTCGAACCCGGGACCTCCAGCTTCGAAGGCAGGGTCACTACCAACTAGGCTAAAGCGGTCGTCGAATTAAGAGGCCTTATACGTTTTAAAATGTTATGATTTAAAATTATGACAAAAGTACTGATAATACCAATAAAGTTATAAAAGCTACGATAATTTTATTAAAGTTTTAGATAGTAACATAGCCATTTTTTGATTTTATTGTTTGTTGTAGAATTTAAGCGGAAATAACAAGTTTTTAGCTTGAAAATAATCGATTGGAGGTGATGTTTGAAACTATATTTCTTAATGAAAAGTCCAAAAAACACATTTGAAGTTTATGACATAAGATCGCAATTGTCCTATTCTAGATAGTAATATTGAGAAAATATCAAGAAACGTGTCAATTCAAACGGAAAATGGAGTAAATAAATGAGCGTTTTTTAACTGAGAAGGACCCTTAATACATTTTTCAAACCTGCCATTCAGAAAATAATCTTTGTTGCCCCCGAATTAGGGATCAAAGTCGTACTTTTCTTCTCACATTTCAGGGCAACAATAACTCGTTTCCTCATTATATGTAACAAATTTTATGTTTTTAGCATCGGGTCTCATAGGCGGTGTAAAAAGGAGTATGTGTCACACGGTAGCAAAATTATTTCCGTCTTGGGAGTAAACAGTTGAACTTATTGTAATGTATAATATATTAATATTAGGTAAGGATTGTTATATTTTATTTCAAATTGCCATACCCTAACCGGGTTTCAAGTTAACCGGGTGTGCATGTAGGGCACAGCAAAATGTCATCTTGCTCGAATTTGGAGCAGTCCAACCGGGAAAGTACCTCCGCCTTGCAGAAGACCACAGCCATAAATAACATTATCTACTACACAAGTATGTAGTGTTGTGTTCCTGGAGGTGAGCAAGGTTGCCAGAGCTCCCGAGGATGCACTGTGTTAAGAGCGAAGACATTTGTCCCTTCTGTTGTCAACACAGTGCATCCTCAAATTTTATAAAGGGTCGGCAATGCGTACGTGACTCCTTTGGAGTTGCGGGCCTCTATAGGCTGCGGTGGCCGCTTACTATCAGGTGGACCGTAAGCTTGTTTGCCACCGGCGTGGTATAAAAAAAATATACTTACCACAACTCAATGTACTAACTATTATTGTAATGAGCGTGATAAGCATTGAATAAATAAATAAATAAAATAACTTGTAGTTGTAGAGGCTGTGAACGAAATTAGATCTAGTTGGTAGACTGACCGCTCTTGCTGACAGTGACAGTGACTGACCGCCTGATTCATATCGCGGCCGTCACCTCTAATACCTAGTTGGTGGACTGACCGCTCTTGCTGACAGTGACAGTGACTGACCGCCTGATTCATATCGCGGCCGTCACCTCTAATACCTAGTTGGTGGACTGACCGCTCTTGCTGACAGTGACAGTGACTGACCGCCTGATTCATATCGCGGCCGTCACCTCTAATACCTAGTTGGTGGACTGACCGCTCTTGCTGACAGTGACAGTGACTGACCGCCTGATTCATATCGCGGCCGTCACCTCTAATACCTAGTTGGTGGACTGACCGCTCTTGCTGACAGTGACAGTGACTGACCGCCTGATTCATATCGCGGCCGTCACCTCTAATACCTAGTTGGTGGACTGACCGCTCTTGCTGACAGTGACAGTGACTGACCGCCTGATTCATACCGCGGCCGTCACCTCTAATACCTAGTTGGTGGACTGACCGCTCTTGCTGACAGTGACAGTGACTGACCGCCTGATTCATATCGCGGCCGTCACCTCTAATACCTAGTTGGTGGACTGACCGCTCTTGCTGACAGTGACAGTGACTGACCGCCTGATTCATATCGCGGCCGTCACCTCTAATACCTAGTTGGTGGACTGACCGCTCTTGCTGACAGTGACAGTGACTGACCGCCTGATTCATACCGCGGCTGTCACCTCTAATACCTAGTTGGTAGACTGACCACTCTTGCTGACGGTGACAGTGACTGACCGCCTGATTCATACCGCGGCCGTCACCTCTAATACCTAGTTGGTGGACTGACCGCTCTTGCTGACAGTGACAGTGACTGACCGCCTGATTCATACCGCGGCTGTCACCTCTAATACCTAGTTGGTAGACTGACCACTCTTGCTGACGGTGACAGTGACTGTCCGCATGATTCATACCGCGGCTGTCACCTCTAATACCTAGTTGGTAGACTGACCACTCTTGCTGACGGTGACAGTGACTGACCGCCTGATTCATACCGCGGCTGTCACCTCTAATACCTAGTTGGTAGACTGACCGCTCTTGCTGACGGTGACAGTGACTGACCGCCTGATTCATACCGCGGCCGTCACCTCTAAGATCTAGTTGGTAGACTGACCGCTCTTGCTGACAGTGACAGTGACTGACCGCCTGATTCATACCGCGGCCGTCACCTCTAAGATCTAGTTGGTGGACTGACCGCTCTTGCTGACGGTGACCGAGTTCCTGCTGCTCTGGTCCAGGTGATGCGTCAGCTGGAACAGCGTCGCCACGCGGTGCACCAGCATGCGGCCGTATGACGTCATGCCCGGGAACTTGTAGTTGCAGCGGCTGGGAACAAACCAATACTAAGGGTCGGTTGCACCACCATACGATCACAGGCCGGTCATCGTCAAATATGGCGCCGGCAGCTGTCATCCCATAGAAACTTGTCAAACTTTCCATACAATCAAATTTGAAGAAACACCGCTTACGATTACAGACGGTTTGGTGTAACCCACCATTAAAGAGTAACTCAGGAGACGTAACCATGGTAACGAGCAACAAAGAATAGTTGATCCACCCACGTGATCCGACCAGGGACCATTACCGGTATTTTTAAAAAACCCTGAATTAGCCCAATATTTTGGATTATTTTTTGCTCTTTACGTAGGGCTGCATCATGTATTTAGGTAACGTCGTATTATTAGATTG
This sequence comes from Epiblema foenella, assembly GCA_963556455.1. Taxonomy (NCBI): domain Eukaryota; kingdom Metazoa; phylum Arthropoda; class Insecta; order Lepidoptera; family Tortricidae; genus Epiblema; species Epiblema foenella. The sequence goes on along the minus strand of OY747120.1, from coordinate 7,595,336 downwards.
TCCCATTAAAAACGAAATAATGAATCGGTGACCGTAATAATACCGGTATTTTTCTATGGAGAAAATACCGGTATCCGATCCCTGGATCCGACGCGCACTTGGCCGCTTTTTTAGATAGTTAGATACAATAATACATACCCCGTGTCAGTAACAAGAGCGTGTAGTTCCTTCTCTATCATGAGTAGAGTCATTCTGTCGCGATGGTTCTTGTTAAGGGTCTCCTTTATGAAGTTGACCAGCTCGGGCCCGGTCGGCTCTAACTTGTCATCGGCTGAAAACAAACAAGCACATTAGTCATTTATTCAAGAACAATATACATTGTGTATGAAATAAAAGTGATACACAATTACTACCACAGAAATAATTCAATTAAGTAAGCTTTAAAACTATGGTAGTTTTAAAATAAATAAAATGTCAAATCACAGACCATCAATTTAACTAGACGTCGCCTGTGTACGTACTTCGCGTGCCAAAAAGTAGTCAAAACGTCAAACTTCTACGCAGTCTCGCTCAGTCCGCCTTGAACGGTCATTGCCGCAAGACGTCAACCGAAATACGTAAAAATGACTCGTTGTTCAGTATTGAGTTGTAGAAACTGTTCAGAAAATGCTGACCCAAATAATGGACATGTTTCCTACCACAAATAAGTAAATTATTTCTAAAATTATGTTTAATTCCATTTTAAAATCATTTATTTTAGATTTGTCGTAGTTGTAATACGAAAAATAGTCTATTTGCGACAGATGTACGATTACTTCATGTTCATGATACATTACCTACTTTAGTAACAAAGTTGTAGGGCCTGCCTATATTAAACGCGCAATGGAAATAAAACGATCGATCTTTAGCTTGTGTCGCTCGGCTTCTTGGTAAGGAGAAATTCTTATTCATCTGTCCAATGAAGCGAACAGTGATGTTCACCTTTCGATTCGTCACAGTTCTTATCGATTGTTGAAATCGAGGTATGGTAATGTTCACTTAGGTATTTTGTGACACATTATAATTATAAATTACAGGTTTCCAAGTAATCCATACATAAAAGAGAAATGGATGGAAGCAACCGGGCAAAAAAACTGGTTTCCAACAAAACATAGCACAATTTGCTCCACACATTTCGATGATAGCAGCTTTAAACAAACAAAAAAATATCGTCGACTGATTCCTGAAGCAATAACAACCATTGATGTACTGAAAAAATCAACAAGTGAAGCAGTTAGTAGTTAACAGCCGTTTTAACTTTGGACGCATAGATTGACGAATCCAGCAACGTAAAAACTAGTTTGATGGATTCAAAAAGTACTTAAATACAATCTACAGTACGTAGCGGCCCCCTTTTTTAGTTATATATCGTTAAATTTAAATAATTACAATTATTTACGAGTGGCGCTAGTGGACCCACTACATTTTATTAAAGCGCTCTTAATACATATATAGTTATTAAATATGTACCTTTTATAATTCAGTTTTTGTTTTGTTAAATTACATTTTTTAATAATTTAGGTCAAATTTTATTTTATTGTAATCCTATACATATATAGCTTTCACCTGTGTAATTTATTCAATATTTTGTTCTTTGATCTATTTGTAAATAAACTTCTAACATTATGTATTTACAGTCTCATAAAGCCTTGATAAATTATTAAATAAAGTAGCATGTCAAATTAATAATTAATAGCGATAAAAATAGAATTAAAATAGTAACAAATACATTAAAATTTAGCAATTATAAAACAAAATATACATCAAAATACGCTTTGATTTAAATAATCCTCTATTAATAGCACTTCTCTTGAAAGAAAGCACTTAATTTCTTTTTAAAAATAAAACTGAATCGGAAACTTATTAAACAACTAACTAACAACTAACCCGCTTATTCATAAAACTTAACAAACCTCTGCTAACTAAAATGTTCTTTGTGCCATCCTCACAAACGTCAATGTCAAAGTGACAAATAAAGACAAAAGAACTTTAGCGGCTAGTTAACTAATATAGGGTTGATAGACGTTTATGAATAAGGGGGTAAGTTATTAACTTATTAAATATCACAATGGCCTGGTAACTCGCGCAGTGCTCAACCACTTCGAGTTTGGTAACGGCAGGTTTCGGCAGGTCCTTACGTCGTGTTGTAAGACGATTTTCCATTTGCTCTTGTGTCTCTATTTCATTTATTGACCGAGTGAAACGAAGGTCTCTGCTTCAGCTTCGACAAAAATGCTTTCGTATGTCCGGATTTCCGGATTTTCCTTTTTGTTATTTATTTAAAACTAGCGACCCGCCCCGGCTTCGGACGGGTGCAATGCAATGCTGATGCATGTATTATACATATAAACCTTTCCCTTAAGTCACTCTATCTATTAAAAACCGCATCAAAATCCGTTGCGTAGTTTTAAAGATTTAAGCATACATAGGGATATAGGGACAGAGAAAGCGACTTTGTTTTATACTATGTAGTGATATTATATTACCTGATTCAGTTCTGCTTAATGAATTAGTCTTTGGTTTATCCTTCCTCTCTGGACATCTGCAATATGACTCGTCGGAGTCCAGGCTGCAAGCTTTCCTCACGTCATTGCTCGAGCCCCCTGAAACGTAATAGTACAGCCGAGTTCAAAAATATGGGTGTTTGCAAGCTACTCAAATATATGTCCCATGGATCTTATGTCTACGCGTTAAGATGGCTGAGATACGCGTCATACTCGTGATCGGGTGCTGTTTGTGGAGTCTGGTCTGTTCATGCTTGCAAGGACAGTGACTACGTTAATACTAGTGTCTTATTATAGGGGATTGACGAGAGACATCATCCTGTTGTGGATTCGTTTTTATTATCAGTAACTTAGAGACCATATACATCTCTAACAATATTAGATTAATCTTAATTTCGACGCTCAGAGATCATGTACATCTCTGGGATATTATATTAATTTCATTATACATCTCTAACTTTACTGATGTTGTAATATTTGTAATAGATAACTTTGCAAGTTTATCTTCACTGTATGACATTAATTTTGTTATAATTGTAAACTCGAAATTATTATTCTTTCTTGAACTGTAAATTAATATATTGACATGAAAAATGTATTACTTATTATAGTCAGACATTCTTAAATTGTAATAACTAAATTCTTAAATTGTAAATTCTTAAGTGTAATTAACTATGAGCCCGATAGTATGTAAGCACTTTATTGTCTGAAATGTAGAAAACGGTTACTCTTACAAAGAATCAAATATAAATAGTTCCTTCTGTTCCTTCTATTATATATTTAGAAGGAACAGACAATGACGATCCGAAAGAGACCTCAATATGACCTTAAGAACATCATACAATTACAATAAGTAGTCATAAAGTAACTATGCAAAAATATCGAGTTCGTATAATAATTGTTTAAATAAATAAATCGAAACGGTATGATGCAGGGATCGGATACCGGTATTTTTCTGAAACCGGTATTGGCCATTGACCCCAAACCAAAATGAATAGCGTTTGTGGTTTCGTTTAATAAATAATAAATATTTGTGGACTATCTTACACAAATCAACTTAGTCCCAAACTAAGCAAAGCATGTACTATGGGAAGTGACGTTCTGACGATATACATACTTATATAGATAAATATATACATAAATACATCGAAAACATCCAAGACTCAGGAACAAATATTCATATTTATCACACAAATAAATGCCCTGACCGGGATTCGAATCCGGGACCTCCAGCTTCGAAGGCAGGGTTACTACCAACTAGGCTAAAGCGGTCGGTTTTGTTTATGGTTTTCGGCACTTAATACCGGTATAGGAAGGAACCGTTCTTAGCCCAATTTCGTTTTCGTTGAACAAAAATAACCGGTATACGACAGAGAGAACGAGTCGAGCGAGTCGTTCTTCCTCACTTGCACATAAAGTACTTAATTCGAATTTGACAGAGACCGGTCAAATACCGGTACAGTAGTACCCAACTGACAAGGCGCGTCGTGAATCTTCGTTCGCGCAGAAAAGAAAGTATCGCTCCGAAGATTAACGAAAGAATGCTTAAAACTTACAATTAACCTTAGATCACTACTATAAGGTTCATAATACACTGTTCATAATGCGCGTGCACTCGATCAGAAGTATGGCGGCTGACTAACATGCCACGCGGCGCGCGCTAACATGGCGGCAGCTGCGGACCAATAGCGGTACAGGAAAAAGAAGCGCGGTGCGTGGAGCGTGCCGATTGGTCAATAGCATTTCCCGCGCTTTAAAAATTCATCTTCTGCGCAGGTACATCGGTAAGCCATATCAGTTGGGTACTACTGTACAAGATAGTTACCGGTATGGTCGATATCGGAGCAGTCGGTACACTCGTCGGGACACGAGATCCCGGAGTCCTGCTTCGTCGGGCACGGGTTCCGCCGACGCTGCCCCCTGAACACACAAAACAAACATACATGGATGCTGTTATGCAATGTGTCAACCTAGTAGGAAAATCTATAGTAGGTTGACACATTATATAAGTATACAGGGCGTCCCACGGCTATGCCACATGGAGGGAAAGTACCTTAAATATTGTAGATGGAACATTTTACTGAAAAAAGACATTATTTGAATTTAAAAAACAATTTAAACTGAATTCACACAAATTTAAATAATTTTGTGGTAGAACCGGGAATCGAACCCTTTACACGTGATCAATTGATTACTTTTTTCCTTTTATTTCTGATACTATGTTATTAAGCAAAAAATAATCCATATGATGAAGCCTTTCGATTGGTATGATAAAGCTAGCTACAGGGTAATTATTTTTCTTGTGTAACGGGTTCGATTCCCAGTTCACGGTTTAATTATTATTTAAATATTTGTGAATGCAGTATGAATTGTTTTTAAAATTAAAATAATGTTTTCTTTCAGTAAAATGTTCCAACTACAATATTCAAGGTACTTTCCCTCCATGTGGCATAGCCGTGGGACATCCTGTATAACAGCGTCCATATATGAATTAGAGATGGCTAGTCGGGAAAGTCGACTATCCGGCCACATTCATAGTCGGCGATTAAGGGTCGGTTGCACCAACATACGATCACAGGCCGATCATCGTCCAATGTGGCGCCGGCAGCTGTCATCCCATAGAAACTTGTCAAACTTCCCATACAATCAGATTTTAACGAACACCGTTTACGATTACAGAAGGTTTGGTGCAACTCACCCTAAGTAGTCGGCGACTTTTACAGAAGTAATATTGTTTTGTTGTTATTTACGATTATAATTAAATGTTTTTGAAATGAGTTGACTTCATTAAAATTAATATTTAATTTATTCTATGTTTTATTTTATTATTCCAATTTAACTTTAACGCCTCACCGGATCACCGCCGTATTTAATTTTGAACTTTACAGATTGACTATAACGCCATCTATGAGATCCAGCATGCTTTTTTTCGGTCTTTAATAATACCGTTAGTTCATTTAAGTCGCCACTTCTTACGTGGCGCTGTTCTAATCAGTGATCGCCGAGTAACAACAGAGGGAAATCGTCTCGAATCTCCCCACACTCCCCTTGATCTGATGTATGAAGTGTACCTGCAATTGTGCGAGCGGCAGCCCGCGACGCACGCGACGCGCGGCCCGTTGGACAACAAGTCGCGCGACTGCTGCGGCCAGCGGCGGCGGGCTCTCTGCTCCGCACTCTCCCCTTAATCTGATGTATGAAGTGTACCTGCAATTGTGCGAGCGGCAGCCCGCGACGCACGCGACGCGCGGCCCGTTGGACAACAAGTCGCGCGACTGCTGCGGCCAGCGGCGGCGGGCTCTCTGCTCCACGCTCTCCCCTTGATCTGATGTATGAAGTGTACCTGCAATTGTGTGAGCGGCAGCCCGCGACGCACGCGACGCGCGGCCCGTTGGACAACAAGTCGCGCGACTGCTGCGGCCAGCGGCGGCGGGCTCTCTGCTCCACACTCTCCCTTTGATCTGATGTATGAAGTGTACCTGCAGTTGTGCGAGCGGCAGCCCGCGACGCACGCGACGCGCGGCCCGTTGGACAACAAGTCGCGCGACTGCTGCGGCCAGCGGCGGCGGGCTCTCTGCTCCACGCTCTCCCACGCCCCACCCGTGATCTGATACACAAATAACCATTAATTAATAACAATACAATACAAATTTAGAATGAAGGAAAAATTTAAAAATTTAGGCACCGAGCAGGATTCGAACCTGCGACCTCCCGGCACTCGCGGCCAGTCGCTCTAGCCAACTGAGCTATAGGTGCAATCACTACCCAGTTCCAAATTCATCAACCGTTCCTTCGTATTAAGCGGTACCGCTGCTAACGTAAACTATTCTTTTTATACAAACGCCTTAAGGGAGGCGTACAGAGACATCTACCAGAAGACTCATGCTTCATTAACGGCACTAACGTAATCATATTGAGAATCGTTAGTTACGATGTACGCCTCCCTTAAGGCGTTTGTATAAAAAGAATACAATACAATACAATCGTTTATTGGTAAAACAAGGTAATTTTACATGTCAGCGTTACATATCATATGGGTCACATAACATCTATTATATCTAATATCTGAATACATATTTTTATATTTATATTTATTGGACTTGAGAACCAATTGACATTTTATTATTATTAGTAAGTACTAACGTCTGGTACTTCAAAAAAGGCATCCAGGGAAGAGTAGGCCTCAGTTGTCAGTTATCTTTGAGTTTCGTGAGGGATGCGCTATCGCTGGCGACATTTTTTATACCAATAGGTATAGCATTGTATATTTACTGTAATAGCTTTTAATAAAGCCATAAATTACAGGACACGCAGAGTATTCAAAAAAATATATGGATGCTGCTATGCAATAATGTGTCAACCTACTAGGAAAAACTACAGCAAATTTAGAATAAAAGAAAAATTGAAAAATTTGGGCACCGAGCAGGATTTGAACCTGCGACCTCCCGGCACTTGTGGCCAGTCGCTCTAGCCAACTGAGCTATAGGTGCAACCGCCACCCAGCCCCAAATTCTTTAACCGTTCCTTCATGTATACAAACGCCTTAAGGGAGGCGTACAGCGACATCTACCAGAAGACTCATGCTTCATTAACGGCACTAGAACAAATGAAAATTCTAATCTATTCATCCGAATGGAATACTTGCTTCAAATTCCATTGTCATTTTTCTTGTAAGCGGTCTCACTCTCTATTATACTTACGTAAAAAAAATGTTTATTTATTTATAAAACATTTAAGTACATTTACATAACAGAGACCTTAATCGTCGTCTACCGGTTTCTGGGATCCCCGGGATCATAACAAAATAATGCTATTGTTTATTTTTTTCGGTTAAAAAAAGTTTGAGTTGATCACACTTTTAACATTTATAAGTATACAATAAATGTCATCATCATCAAGACTTAAGAGTTTCGCTCTTGTCGGTGAAGTAACCGCCACTCTTCTCTATTCATTGCCAGTTTCTTGACTTCCACATACGACTCGGCAACTTCCTCCCTCACTTGGTTAGAGTAAGTCAGTCTAGGTCTTCCTCTTCCTCTCCTGCCTTCAATTTTGCCCTCTAAGATGTTTAAGAAGCTGTTGTGCCGTATCAGGTGTCCCATCGTCCTGCCTCTTCTATTTCTGATTGGCTTCAGTAAACTTCTTTTCTCTCATACCATACCCAAAACCTCTTCATTCGTCTTTCTTTCCTTCCAGCTGATCCTTTCCGTCCTACGCCAACACCACATTTCGAAGGCCTCTATACAATAGATGTATATATATATATATTTATAATATATGACCTAAGTCTTTTTGTATGTATTCTCGTCACTTACGTGTATTTCGACCGGGCGCCTCTTCTCCTCCCTATCCTCAACCTCAACAGTAACCGCGTTACCGGTACTGTTACGGGCACCGGTATCGGTAATGGTGACGGTATCGGTACACGCGTCGTCCACGCTCACGGCGGGGGAGGCCATGCGCGGGGGGGACGCAGATTCGCGTATCGCCTGACTCCGTACTAGTTGTTTAGATTTGAAACTCTGGAAATAAACAAACACGTATTGTTTTAATAATACGGTATAAAATAAACAACAGTAAAAATATATTTTTATGAAAATAAAAAGCGCTGCAGGTGTCTGACACCTCGGCACAATGCTGAGACAGCAACCGATTCACTGCCGCGAAGACGCACTTTATAATAATATGTCAATGTACTGAGTCTATTCTGTTTGTAACGATGTGTCTTTTCGTTCAGTGAATAAATGCTTTCTTTCTTTCTTTCTTTAAAATAATTGGGAAACTTTCACTTTTTTGACACCGTGGAGCCACTTTAGCTGAACGCTTTTTTTTAAATCTAACTGGGGGTTTTTAGGTCAGGCCCCAATAAAGCGATAGGAGTGCGCGGTTGGAGAGTAGCCTGGGGACAATTCAGAGAAAACCTCCGACACGTGCACGCGGGCGGTTGATAAAGCAAATGGATTTTCAATTCGGTGGAGATCTCAATAAGGTCTTGTTTGGGATGGAACTTGGAAGGTCAGATGGCAGTCGCTTCAGTAAAACCCAATTTCTACGCCAAACCTTGGGTTTAGGTGTCAAAACTAGAGAAAGCACCGAAATTTTTCGTAGTTAAATAAAAAATAAAATAAAATAAATAAATAAAGCATTTATTCACGAAAACAGTACTCTTTTACAACTTATTATAACTGCCGCCAAACTGTATAACAGTTTGTTGGCAGAAATAAGCTCCCTTTCTTTATATTACTGTTTTAAGTTAGCTATTTAGTTAAGTACATCAACTGCTGTAGTAGTGCAAGTTACAAATGTAAGTTTATTATAAGTGTTATAACATAAACTATTCTAATAATATTAGCTAATTAAGTTTGTTGTATTTCAAATTGTTTTAACATAGCTTTTTTAATTCAGATTTAAAGATATTTTTGCTGGCGCTTTTCCTAATACTTAACGCCCTGTGTCTATTCAATGTGCTAATCACGTCTCTTGCAGGCCATATGACTAGGAGCCATCCATAAAGTACGTCACACATAAAGGGGGAGGGAGGGAATCGATGAAGTGTGACATTGTGTGACAAGTGGTGGGGAAGATCCTAATTTTCCATTTCAAAACACAATCAATTTTAAATGTTGTTTAGCCCAATGGTTGGCTGGTAGAGAATGCCATTTGGCATTAAGCCCGCCATTTGTACAAGTTGTGTATTTTGTGCAATAAAGTTTAACTAACTAAAGTGTTAAAATATCTATAATTTGAACTATTTACGAAAAACTTAAAAATATATTGAACGGCATTTTTTTTTAAATTTTCCCTCATAAAACAAAAATGACTAAAAGTAAAAAAAAAATGTTTCAGAATGTGCAACACAAGCCCTTTCATATGACACCCCACTCGACATATTAACCCTTAAATGCATGATTTTTTTTTTTCAATTCAAAAGAAAAATGTGGATACCTAATGGCGTAAAAAACACGAGAAAAATACGAAAAAAAATCTAAAGACATATTTTGGGTGAATTTTGTACTACTATCCAAAATGTGGATACATCCTACATTATGCACTCCCCGCAAAATCAAATAGCCCTTTACACGGTCTGCGACAGTTCTGAAATCCGCAATGTTTGTAGGTACGAATTAAACATTTACGAAAATATGTGCTTGTAATATACGTAATTAATATAATAACACGTCGTTTCCCTTAAATGATGCACTGGGAGAGTCCAACCAAAACCAGGTTTTGCGTTTTTTAAAAGCTTTTATTTAACTTGCACTGTAACTATGGATGTAAATATTTAAATATGTACCTATATTTGTTCGGGTGGAATCTTGCAACTCAATTTTGAGGCAGATATCTTTAACCAATTGAGCTGAAATTTTGCACACGTGTGTATATCACGTGACAATCCAATATTATGATGACACAGAGCTGATCTGATGATGGAGCAAGAAGGAGGGCATAGGAACTCTGTAATGAAACCCATCGTTTTAGGGTTTTTTAGAAACGCCACGGTGAGCAGTTGATGACTGTTGAAAGAAAAAATTCCTTACTTTAGTTGTTTATCTAAGTAATAACAAATATGAAATAAAATAACCTAGTAAAAATATCAAAATAATGTACGAGTTAAATTTGTCAACCAGAATAACTTCGATAGTGCCGATAGTAATTGCAAAGTGCCGGGAGTGCATAATGTAGGCTAGATCCTACAAGGTCAAATATGTAAATATTCTTTACTTTCTGGCTGAGACCTTAATTAAAGTTTGTAAAAGTAAAATCGTTATGAAATGAGTTACAGAATTGTAATAGAAAATAATTACTTACGTAGTTAAAAACCACTATACACAGTCGAAGAAAACCTTCAATATTCAACTTTTTCTAAATTGCCGCCATTTGGGTTAAAAACATTTATAACTTTTTTTATATTCAGTTTTGCCAACAAATCGTTAATAAATGTGAAAATGCGATAGTTTTTCTTGCAAAATCATACAAGAACATAATACATACATATCTAGATTTCAAACACTAACCATGTTTTGGTTATGTAGGATGCATCCTACACCATGCATTTAAGGGTTAACTAGACTTTCAAATGTTGAACCACCTATTATCTGTCATTTTTCACAGAAAATAAAAAATAATAATTAAAAAGTCATGTTCCATGTATGTAGGTAAGCCTTCTTCATAACGATTCCAAATCGATAGCATAAGTAGTACTTGAGATATTTAGCGATGTGACAGACAGACAGAAGTCTCCCTCTTCGAAGTCTTGCGTGATTTCTGGATATACCTTAACGCTAGGTAGATGAAGAAGAACAACCGTGTAGACTTGGACAAGAAAGGTCTACGGTCTCCCCCGCCTGTCGTAAAAGGCGACTCAAGGGGGTCATCAGGGTTTCGAGTGCTCAATGTGGTGGGGCCGCAGCACTTGCATATCAGCCCCAGGGAGGGTGGCGTGGATCGCCAAAGCTAAGCTAGGAAAGCGCGAGGGGGGCTCTACTGCGTACAGCATTGAGATCCATATACTTGTGGCGCATCACCACGAGCTGCCCACATCCCTACGATCGGCGCGTCAATGTCATTCCGTTACATTCGATTTTTCCTACGCGACCGAAAACTTGTAATATAATTTATTGTAAAATACTTAATCCTTTGTACATAATTTTCATTATAAATAACCATCCTACTCTCGTGTATCATTTCTATATATAATCATAAAGGCACCAACTGCGGTGCTAAATACTACTTAGATACAGATATCTGTATGTAAGTAGTAAGTGGATATTATAATTTTTTTTAATTATTTTTGTCTTATGTAATAATTTTTCTATTGCTGTCATATTTTTTTTGGCTATTATTTAGTGTGCCGGTCCGTGAGTTACCGACGGCACCGGCTGTAAATCAGCGCTGTAGGTGTCTGACACCTCAGCATAATGCTGAGCCAGCGTCCGTTTCACTGCCGCGGGGACACACGTGTTATGTGGTTTTTTTTGGTCTGTTTTTTTTGTAGTATGTGTGTCTTCTATGTCTGTGAATAAATGTTTCTTTCTTTCTTTTTTTATCTTAGAGCTATCCGCATGAGAGGGCAGATGGCGGTCACCGTGGAGTTTTTAATGGGTAGAAATACCGCATAACCCAGCCATCCCCCGATGTCTGGGTACCTGGATCGCATTAGAATTACGATTTGAAACGGGATATTTACCATGTATATTTGTATTTTTGAGTTCCCGATATTTTGGCACTGTTGCAAGCGCCATTATCAAGGATTAACTGACGTGCTGCGAGTTTTAGTTGTGGTCTACCCACACACCATAGCGATCTACCCTCTTCCTGGTTCGCTTTTTTCGCACAGTGTCACCGTCATCGTCACTACCACCGTCCGCCTTGTCACTTGAAACTCGATTACGGTCACGACACACCACACTCACAGTACAAAAAGAAGTAAACAAACTCACCCTATTTCTATTCAGCGCGCTGCTCTCCTCCGGAGTGGAGCTCGTCTCACATTCAGGATTCTCCATGGTCTGCTACCTGGAACCGGTAGATTTGGAGGTTACGACCGATACCGGTAATCTGTACAAACTTTACCGGTAGGATTATTTATTCGCTCCTGCAGTGTGTTTTCGCTCACAACCGACGAAGCATAATATAGGCGGATTCCACACAAACCTTCGCATTTTAAAAATAGGTTAGACAAGTCATTCTACTTTTTCACGACCAGTTTTCTATTTAAAAAAAAAATCTGTGATATGTATTGAATCAGTGTACAAAAATAGGATTTCGAAATAGTACCGAGACGTAGTAGTCACGAGAGTAATAATGATGTCAAAGGCTTATTATAGGGTTGTGGACTATCTAACAGACAGAAATGCATGGCCCAAACCAAATACCTAAATAGCGTAAAGACTCATGTATAATATTTTCATTGTATCTAGTTGACACATTTCTTGCAGGAAAGTATATCAAACGATTCGATTTCTTTCTTTCTTTCTTTCTTTCAATTCTCTTTTGTTGTTTACCACTTACATTTACTTAAGTAGGTTAAATAGTATCATTGTAACAAGCATATTTTGGAGAAAATGACTGACTGTCGAGTTTCTTTCGGCGTTTCTTCTCGGCAGTGGTCTCATGAGAAACGCTAGTAGTTTTTGACTTGTAAAAGTGCCATTACGGCCTACTTGCAGAATAAAGTTCACCCGGCTAAAATGTATCTAATGAAAGAAAACATCCCAATAGATCCATTATGAATTGCAATGTATCTAGCGGTAAAAAAAAATCTCATTAGATACACAGTGGATCTACTGAATGGATCTAATGAGATAGATTCATTTATTTCATTTATTACCTGAACCTAATAAAAGGAATTTATATGTAATTAACTAATTGCTGTAAAAGGTGGGTAACACAGTGGTAAAAACTATTTTATCATACAAATGGTGAGACATCCAAAGTCCACTGACTTACTCGATTTATGGATATTATGTAGCTGTGGTTCGTTAACTACCAAAACTATCGGAAGTGATACTACAATTAAACCTCTTTCTAAATAACAATACAAAAATATGAAGCGACGGCCAAGTATTCTAAAATCTGCATTTAAAAAAAAAGTGTCTGAAAATTATGTACTTGAAAAAGTAGAATGGCCCAGATGCATATTTTTAGGTATCTACTAGGAGAAAGGACGTTTATGACACTTTCTATGCCCGACCAGAAATATATGACCACTTGGCTTTTGCCCGCAACTTAGTCCGCGTATAACTTGTTCAATAGCGGCTCTCTCAATGGGAGTGTTTGGCAGCACAACGCCCAGAATGGCGCAGGCTGGTGAACGGCAAGGTACGGGAATTCGAGGATCAACGTCAAGTTGACCTTGATACCAAACGCGACCAGCTTAAGGCCCGCCCACCTGCTGCCATCTCCTACAAATATGTAGACGGCGTGCTTACGTGCCCTCAATGTGCGCGGAGTTTTACTGCAAAAATAGGCTACATTAGCCATCTTCGGGCGCATGAGCGCCGGAGCACTGATTAGGAGTCGAAGTGGTCGCCATGGCCGTAACCGGTCGGAATCATCATCAGATTTTTTTTGCTATTTTTTTTTATCAGGCGCTTACTTGGTCATCGCTCTTCCTTGTAAACTTCCACCCACTTAACGGATGATCCCAGGATAAAAAATAGCCTATAAATTTCATCTAAGGAAGAGAGGTAGGGCATAGCAAAACGTCATCTTGCTCGAATTTGGAGTACCTCCGCCTTGCAGAAGACCACAGCCATAATAACATTATCTACTATACAAGTATGTAGTGTTGTGTTCCTGGAGGTGAGCAAGGTTGCCAGAGCTCCCGAGGATGCACTGTGTTGAGGGCGAGGGACCTAAATGTGTTCCTTCTGCTGTCAACACAGTGCATCCTCAAATCTTATAAAGGGTCGGCAACACGCACGTGACTCCTTTGGAGTTACGGGCGTCTATAGGCTGCGGTGGCCGCTTACCATCACGTGGACCGTACGCTTGTTTGCCACCGGCGTTGTGTAAAAAAAACTAAATCGGTTAAGTGGTTTAAGCGTGACGATAACAGACAGACACACTTTCGCATTTACAAAAAACATTTATAATAAAAACTCACCTTTACAGGCTCTCCGACCGCAAAATCAGCCAGCACCCACACACATACAACTATGTGGTTACTTATACAATATACAAGAAATTGGACCAATTACAGAGCTACTAACTAAGAAGGCAACTATTCGAAAGGGAATTACGTTTAGAAAAATCTTTAAAGCTTCCTTTTTCAAAAAACAAAACGATAATTCGAAAATTATAGAATGCGAGTCCGTTAAAGGCTCTATTTAAATTTGGAACACGCGTTAGGTTTCGTGATGGTAAGCTCGTTGTTTTTCTTTTTAATTTTTAGGTTGTTTATGGTGTGCAGTGGACGGCGTTTGACGGAGTGCATTTTTTTTTAAATTCTCTATTGTTCTGTTGGAGACGTGGGTGATTTTATCCGGTGCTTCTTCACTATGTTGGACGCCATTAAACTGTAACAAAGAAAAAAGAAGGTCAACATACGTAATCGTCACGGTGAATGAATGGAAGGCCTAGGTGGACTGAGGGGCTACCGTGAACCGAAAAAGAACGAAGTTCGAATATCTCCCTCTCTGTCGCACTTGCTAATTCGTGCGGCAGAGAGGGAGATATCGGTTCGCGATAGCCCCTCTGAACTCATATTTCCATGTGTTACTATACTTTTTTGTTGATGTTGAGTTATCTTATCTTTTACTAAAACAAAACTCTCGTCTTCAATTGTCACTCCAGCCTGCGCGTCCATAACCCCGAAGAGTTTGAAACATGATAGATAGATAAATAGACATATTTATTTCCTTTAGAAAGTTACTTAATGTTTTACATTTCTAAAACAAAATAAATTCAGAGAAAACAATATAAACGAACAATTCAACATATGTGGTCAAATATCAATACAATGTCACAATAATAAATAAAGAAAGAAAGAAAGAAACATTTATTCACAGACACAGAAGACATATCACAAAAAAAACAACAGAAGAAAAACAAACCACAACATGTGTGTCCCCGCGGCAGTGAAACGGACACTGGCACAGCATTATGCTGAGGTGTCAGACACCTACAGCGCTAATAATAAATAGGTAATATCAAAAATTAAACGTAATAAAAAACAGAATAACAGTTAATAAAACAATAATCAACAATTTTAAAATGGCTGTCGCCCGTAGTGACAATTAACATGTGAATTTTAACCTTTTAGTAATATTAGGTAGTTATAACATGATTCGAAACTTGAAATCCACATAGTTTCTGTTCCATACTCGTAGCATAGGCTGTGCGACCATCTTCCTGCTACGGTCTACGAAACTTTCGTAGCACTATTCGTCTACGACAGACTGCTCGTAGACAGTCACAGCTCGCAACAGTTACTAAAGTAGAATTTATAATGATGTCACCGGTTATATAAGGGTAACTTTCATTCATAAAAAGTGACTTACTTGACTTACCTATGTGCGCCGTCAGTTTATTTTGTATAATTAAAGTCAAAAGTAATTTATTTGCTAGAATACAGTCAAGCGGATGTTAATAATGGTAATATTCGTACAATGTATTCTGCCTGCTACTGGGCATGCAAATTATACTTCAATTAAAATTACAATGTTAAGAGTTAAGTTAAAAGTTAGTCAAAATTTAATTTAATTATTAGGGGAGATTTAGTAAACATCAGGCTTATAATCTAAATATTCTTTCACAGAGTAGAATGCATTTTGAGACAAAAATTAAATACAAATACAAAAAATCTAATAAATATTATTATTCTTAAATTCTTGCATGTCAGATCTTCTTATAAAGAAATCTAAAACATTCAGCGCCAATATTTGTTACTTGCGTCACTCCATACATGTAACCGGTGGATGAAAAAAATATTTCAACGCACATAGTCGTGTGGGGTATCCATGGATAGGTATTTAAAAATGATATGGAGGTTTCTCAAAAACTTGTCCATTTAAGTCAACGGTTGGTGAAATATTAGCTGTCAAAGTCATAAAAAGTGTGTCGTCGCCCCCCTGTTGAGTTTTTGCTGAAACCAGGGACCGGATACCGGTATTTTCTCCATAGAAAAATACCGGTATTATTACGGTCACCGGTTCATTATTTCGTTTTTAATGGGACAATCTAATAATACGACGTTGTTACCTAAATACATGATTCAGCCCTACGTAAAGAGCAAAAAATAATCCAAAATATTAGGCTAATTCAGGGTTTTTTAAAAATACCGGTTACGGTCCCTGGCTGAAACACTGTCCTGCCCAAACAAAAGGTGGTAACTGCCTTGAGTTGTCGAAGACACGACCCTTTTTAGATTCATAAAGGAGCACATAAATACTGTATTATTTGATTCAAAAAATATTGAAAAAACGAAGGAATGAGAAGTCAACTATAATTTCTTTGAATTAATTTTCCCCCATTAAAATGTCATGAAATATTCATCCAAGTGAAGTGTGTAGAACCTTTTTTGTAGAGAATTTTGTTTAAATCACTGAGAACATTTTTTTCTACGGGCCACCTTTTACGAATTTTTTTACGAAAAATCGAAAAATGGCACCTTAAACCCCCCCTCCCTTGGCTTAAGGGCTATGGGCGGGGGCTTTTGATATGTTCACCTCCTAACAAGTCCAAACAAGTTACGAAACCAAAAATTGTGTTTCAAGCATTTTCCTCTGTATAACCTTTCGTTGCCTGGCCTACTCGTAGTAACCATACTTTTCAAACCGGGACAATTTGCTTAATGGCCGGGACACTGGGACACTACGCTTCAAGCCGTTACAATTTGCTTAATAGCCAGGACACTGGGACATCACGCTTCAAACTGGGACAATTTGATTAATGGCCGGGACACTGGGACACCACGCTTCAAACCGGTACAATTTGCTTAAAGGCCGGGACACTGGGACACCACGCTTCAAACCGGGACAATTTGCTTAATGGTCGGGACACGGGGACACCACGCTTCAAACCGGGACAATTTGCTTAATGGCCGGGACACTGGGACACTACGCTTCAAACCCGTACAATTTGCTTAAAGGCCGGGACACTGGGACACCACGCTTCAAACCGGGACAATAGTTTTTAAGCCACGAGGTTGGCAGAATAACAGCGTCTGTAGACAAGAGTCTTTAGTGGTCTCTTGGTACAGACACAAGCTGAGCCACCTACAAT
Organism: Epiblema foenella; assembly: GCA_963556455.1. Classification (NCBI taxonomy): domain Eukaryota; kingdom Metazoa; phylum Arthropoda; class Insecta; order Lepidoptera; family Tortricidae; genus Epiblema; species Epiblema foenella. The sequence goes on along the minus strand of OY747120.1, from coordinate 7,578,126 downwards.
TGTTTTTGTATACTTTATTTTATTGTACCTGTCTTGGTTACCTGTAAATGTATACAATCATTGAATAAACGTCTTATTATTATTATTCTTCTTATTATTAATTTGCTTAACGGCCGGGACACCGGGACACCACGCTTCAAACCTATACATGGCGCATGACAACCCTAATCTAACACCTTTGTTGTGGCAGTAACCTAGTGACCGTACTATGGATATAAAGCTCCTTTAGATTAGGACCTTTTCAGTACCCTAATAGTCATTAATTCGACGAACCCCAAAACATAGACGTTATCGTGCAACCTCACTACGCAGCTCGCGCCATTAAACCTAACCCAGTGACCTCCAAACCCTAGCCTACGTCATCCCGACTTAAGCACTTGTTATTAGGGGTCCTCATCAGTTAAGGCAAGACCCATTCAGAGATCTGACGAAAATAATGAAGTTTCAGCTTCCAGTGTGAAGAAGTACAGTCGCCATCAGATATATCGGAGCGAACAAGGTGCTCACAAATATCTGAACACGACTCTATTGTGAAGGCGTTAAAGTGCATGTTCAGATATTTTTGAGCACCCTGAAGAGTACAGATATATTTGATGGCGACTGTACTACACAAAAATTAATGTGGATTGAAAAAAAAAAACAAAATAACGGAGCAAACTATTTAAAAATGCCTTGGTAACCCTGGCCCTGTACTCCGAACTCGTATCGTGCCGTCCCTTTCACTCTCGTGTTATTCACTATATGAGTGAGAGGGACGACACGATACGAAGTTCGGAGTAGCCCCTCTGTTAGTAAATCTTAAATATCATCGTAAAAATAAACTTTAATGATGCAGATATTGCAGATTTCGTAAATTTCAATGACAGTGACATTTTTTTTTACAAAAAGGATACCTTTTTATGCTCGTAAAGACAACCACCCCATATCGTTTGCCCGCAAATGGCATACATATCGTTTGTTCACGTTTTTTCAGTAGGTAAAATCGTTAGGACCCGATTCTAACACCGTTTTTCTTTAAACAGAATGGGGTGGTCAACTTCACGTTAAACGATATGGGGTGGGTTGCCAGTATTTCTACACAGGTAACATCCAACACCAACACCCGTCCTAAGCTCCAAAGAACTAAAGACACCCCATAATAATAATATTTTTTTAAATGGACTGTAGAGTATTGACATTTTTCAAGGCACAGACGAAGTTCAAAGCCGTTCTCGAGTTACAACTCTCGCCCTTCCACCCACCAAGTCTGCCCGCGCATAGAACTATACAAACAGTAGGTTTATACAGGGCTGCCTTTTAAGTTGTGTCGTTTGAAATAAGTATAGACAATCTATGAGATTATTACCATTTATTGTTGTTCAAAGTTTCGCGTCGCGAAGTCGCGAGTAAAAGCTAGTGTTCTCTATAGTTTCGCGGAGTTTAGACTACTTTAGATGGTCGTTCCTCAGATTTTTCAGTCTCCAGTCTCTGCCCATTTTCAAAAATCTCCCGAGACATCATTACTTGTCACTCTCTTAGCTTGTATTATCTTTGTAGCTATGTATATATATATGTATATATAAATATTTATGTAGTTATGTATGTATATATTTATTAATGTATTGTATTGTTAGCTGTATATATTAGCCTAGATGTGCGTGTTATTCTATCTATATTTCTTGCTTCATCCTAGCACTACCTGTTATTATTTTTCTTTAAGTTTTCATCTCCTGCTACTCAAAGGTTGTCTGGAAGAGATCGCTCTATAGCGATAAGACCGCCTGTTGTTACCTACTAGTTTTTAAGGTTAATCTTGTGACAATTTCTTTTTGTGGTGCAATAAAGAATATATTATTATTATTATTTTTTTTCTACGTCTAAACTGACTGATGGGATGGACTGAGACTCAGACAAAAATACTACTACTGGACTAGCTTACCATCCATAATCTACGATGCTTGTTAAAGAAATGGGTCGTGCGCTATCTTGTCACCATTTCAAATGGGTCGCGCGCTACCTTACCACCATTTCAAATCGGTCGTGCGCTACCTTGCCACCATTTCTGCTTACAAAAAGCTCATCTACTGTAGGTATATAGTATTTGTTTCGCTACTGCTGTCGAAACCGTGAAATCGTGGAATTCGGTCTAGTCACGCGATTCTGCAAACCAGACCAATACATATAAGTAAATAGCTACAGCACGATATATACATTGTGGCTTTATTCATTTCCGATAATTTCGGCGTAATGCTTCATAAAATCCTAAGAACGGAGTTCCAAGTTTTGTTTTTCAAAATAACTAGTGGCTCTGTGACCTGTCGACATATCGAGTATTTTTTTTAAATTCCGATAACTACATACATACTAACTGAGAGACTAAGAGTGGGCTGCACCAAACCGTCTGCGTCTGTAATCGTAAGCGGTGGTCGTTAAAATCTGATTGTATGGAAAGTTTGAAAATTTTCTACGGAATGACAGCTGCCGGTGCCATATTTGACGATGACCGGCCTGTGATCGTATGTTGGTGCAACCGATCCTTAGTGCCTTCGAGATGTGGTGCTGGCGGCGAATGGAAGATATAAGCTGGACAGAAAGAAAAACAAACAAAGAGGTTCTGGATTTGATAAGAGAGAAGAGCTTTTGAGGACGATCGAGAACAGAAGAGGAAACATTCTGGGCACCTGATACGACATGACAATTACATTAAAACCATAATCGAAGGAAATATAGAGGGGAGGAGAGGCGGGGGAAGACCGAGACGTGCGTTTATAGATCAAGCAAAAGAGAAGGTCAATGTAATGTATCAGGAGCTCAAAGCCTTGGCGGAGAACCGAACAGAATGGTGATTACTCCACCGACAAGAGCTAGGATAGTCTCTGAAATATATGATGATGATGACATACATACATTCATCTGCTAACGCCCGTATCCCATTGGGGTAGGCAGATCCGATAACTCAATAGACAAAAAAACTATATAATTGTAGGGACACATAATACCTAATGCTGACAGCATTACAGCCACGAGGCGCGAGACGCGGACGGAGCTCGCCAGTTGTTCCCTACATTTCGCCCTGCCCGGTTAGGTTAGGTTAGGTCCGTTAAAGATTATCGATTAAAAGTAGCTTATGAACTTTACCTTTGTGAGAATCAATTAGTAAAATACATCGTGACCTATAAACCATTTGTGTACACAGTGAAAAACAATAAATAAACGTAATTCTACTTATATACGTGATTTTCCTTTGTGTCAAACATTCCTTCTGATTTGGAGTTAGGAGTCATAATAACTCAGTGAAATTAATCCCATCAGTATCCTATATAATTGTCGAATCTGCTCACAAAATTACACGAGAATCGTGTGAGAAATGCGACATGTAAACAATAAGACATACGAAAGCTATTTTGGCAAAGATAAAACGGATACGCATCGCTCTCGGTCAAATAAGGTTCATTGAAAAGAAATAGGAACCTTAAGCCCTGCGCGCATCTATCTTATTTTGCTTGCACCCTCAACCCTGTCGTCAACTGATCCTAAGTAATAGCAATAGCCTTTCACTCTTGATTGATTTATTTATCGTATGGCAATTATTTCGAACCGTGAGATCTTCGAGAAGACAACGCGGTTGCCAGTTTTGTTGCACTTTTAGCACCACCCAGGGGTCACGTGTAGGGTCGCGGTGGGTACTCCCTACGGACGTGGTGCAACTTCGACCCCCCTTGTCAAGTGAGTGGGCAACTTGACTGTTAGTTCTCAAGCCGCCCGAAGGCATCCAACTTGGCTTAACAACTGCTGTCATAGACAGCTCCGCTCCACTCACTCTTGATGAAACACATTAACATCATATCAGCATGCGAAATGCAAGTCTAATTGATCCCAAGTACAAAGCAACAATTCGTGCACCCTCGTGAATCTCCGTAAGCGTTCGGAACGCATCCCATGACCCGGTCATTGGGGCATGCCCGCCCGGGTCGTTGAGACGACCCCACCCTACACCCAACTTTATCCCTACACGTTAGAGTTGCTTTTAGAATGTATGGGTACGTGTGAGTGGGTTGTATGCTAAAATGGACCGTAAATGGATGTGTTAGGGTGTGGTTTTGAACGGTAGAATATGTAGGGCGTTAAAGTTTACGTTTCAGGATAGCTCGTGAATCGGTGGACGTAATAATTAAATTGATTATCCTGACTAATAAGCGGTGTAGTGTACTCTCATCTGAGATAATTTACATGTCGGTTTAGGATAGCGTAATCAGCATTTTAGCGAAAAAAGTGCATTAAGATTTGAGACACATTCTCACTTACCAGGATAGGGAAAAAATAGGATAGGGTAAAAATAATGAATCTTTTATATCACCCTCGAAGTCACAAGATGATATACAAGAGGAACGTCTTCAACATGTGTATTGTCATTTATAATCATCTCCCGGAGGAACTAAAGCTGCTGGAGGGAAACGCCTTTAAACGCAGTCTAACAAACTGGCTTTTAGAGCATTGTTTTTACAGCGTAAAGGCGTATCTCGAACACCAGCATTAGGATTAGTAATATTTAGTTATATAATTGTTATTATTTTATGATTTTATTGTGCCTCTTTCACTGTGATATGCCTATTATGTTAATTTTACTAGTATTTCAATTTGACTTCCTACATTTATTTCAATTATTTTTATTTTTATTCTTTTGACATTTTAATGAACTGTAACTTTTGACATTTTATGTATTTGCACGCTTGCATGCAGACTAGATGGATGAAACAAAATCTATTGTAACATCCCTATACCTACTGTGTCTATGCAAATAAATAATTTCTGATTTTCTGATAAATGTGGGTTTTCGACGGAGTTTACAAACGGCAGATATGGCAATATCGAATCAATGAAAATACTCCTAATATCGATTCGATCCGATTATGAGATAATGTAGAAAAATAATCAAGTTGGAATCGAAACGGATATAGTGCAAATGCGTGCCTCTTATTTAATAACCTAAACTGCATAGACTTTGAAAGAAATGAAGAAAGAAATATATATATATATATTTGATGTAATACCACTCACAAAATCACTACACAGTATAAAACAAAGTCGCTTTCTCTGTCCCTATATCCCTATGTATGCTTAAATCTTTAAAGCTACGCAACGGATTTTGATGCGGGTTTTTTTTCATAGATAGAGTGACTCAAGAGGAAGGTTTATATGTATAATAACATCCATTAAATAGTGCACCCGTGCGAAGCCGGGGCGGGTCGCTAGTAATGTATACAAGGGTAACTAAAGAGCGGGAACGTTTTAACTCCTCTGGTGTTGCAGGTGTCTATGGGTGACGGTAATTGCTTACCATCGGACGATCCGTCTGCTCGTTTGCCCCCTATAACATAAAAAAAAACACAAACAGTTCATTTTGATCATCATACTCCTAGCGTTTTCCTTGATAGAATCCGGGATCCACTCTGCACCTAATCCCAAGATCTGTCCTTCAAACTCAGAGCTGGTACAACAAGTCAACCTTGAAAACGTTCCGCCTCTTTTAGTCACCCTTGTATACATTATATTTAAACATCCTTTTCATAACGGGTCATACTTGGTTGAAAAAACAAAAGTCGTCCCTCCTGTGGTCGATGGTTAACGGCGTATGTGCATGTTAGCTATGTTTTTATTACAGTGATATATAGAAACGGAGACACTGTTTATGCGCGTTACTGGTCCAATCCAAAATTAAGCTTTATAGCCGGGCGGATATTCAGCGTTTCAACGGCGGTTTTTTTTCGTCACTGTCGTTTCATTAAATATTGTTAAAGGAGACGATGATCAGAGTAAACTTTTGTAAAAAGCGTAAACCAATATCGGGTCTGAGTCTTATTTGACCAATGTTTTCGCCGGTTTATTTTAACTTTAAATAGATAATCGTGAGTCGACAATGACTTTGCAAACGAGCATTTCAAACGCTCGGAGAATCGCCCAGCCCTTAACTTTTGGTATGTCCAAAGAAAAGACGCGAACCTGAATCCGTGTATGACCCTAATGTCATTTGACGTCTGCTTTGCAAAAAGGAAGTATACAATACAATACAATACAAATACTCTTTATTGCACACCTCAATCAAAGGATACAGTACAGTACAAAAAACACAATGAGAAGAGGCAAACAACAGGCGGTCTTATCGCTAAAGAGCGAAGTATCAATGGGATTCAACGGCAATTTCGCCTCGACTCAGCTCCCTTTAGGGTGGGTTGCACCAAACCGTCTGTAATCGTAAGCGGTGTTCGTTAAAATCTGATTGTATGGAAAGTTTGACAAGTTTCTATGGGATGACAGCTGCCGGCGCCATATTTGACGATGACCGGCCTGTGATCGTATGTTGGTGCAACCGACCCTTAGGGTCTAGGGTATTCCTTTCTGTTCATCAGACATTGTGTTAAATACTACAAGCTAGCCGGTCTGAGTTAAGGTGGCTACACGCGTTTCTCAGCAATTCAGTCCTGCATTTGCATAGTTAGAAATAGTAGATTGTGTCTCAAGGGAGCAAAATGATATATTTACGGCGAGGACGGTACATTCTACAATAGAATCCAGAGCGTACCGAGGGATTCTAAAGTAGAATCTTGAGCGTAGCGAGGGATTCAAGTGTTTACGCCCAAGACGGAAATAATTTTGCTACCGTGTGACACATATTGCTTTTCACACCATCTATGAAGCCCGCTGATAAAAACATGAGAAGTCTTACAAATAATTTTACTACCGAGTGGCATATACTGCATTTCACACGTTCAATACAAATACTCTTTATTATATCACCTCACACAAATGAATCAGCTAAACACAGAATCAAAACAACAACAGTACACAAGTAGAAGTAGACAACAGGCGGTCTTATCGCTAAAGAACGATCTCTTCCAGACAACCTTTGGGTAGCGGAAAGAATAACATAAATTAAGCAGTGGGTGGTGCAGAAATTATTATGAAACAGATTTATAAAATATACAAGCTTAAATACACATATATTATCTAAGCATTTATACACAATCATACATATATATCAATATATCATCACGTCCTATGAGGAAAAGAGTCATTGTTGTCCTCAAATGAGGGAAGAAAAGTACATGTTTGATCCCTCATTCGAAGGCAACAGTAACTCTTCTGAATAGCAGGTGTGAAAAGATATGTAGAGGTAGGATGTGAGTGACGATATGATGGACGATGATGGAGAGGTGGGTAAGGCCAAGGAGCGTTTCAAACGCCCAATTGAATCATATCTATGAATATTTGGTAACTTACGACCAAATATTCATAGATATGATTCAATTCAATTCAAATTAATTTATATGCCATAAGTATATCAATATACATGAAAATACATAATAAAATAATAAAAACAATGTCATTTTAATTTTAAATCTTAGGGTACATTTTTGTCTTAGTCTAGTGCAGGGGTCGGCAACCTTTTAGCAGCCAAGGGCCACATAGTGACTAACAAAATTGTCGAGGGCCACATGTGTTAATATATAATTTGTGACTCTATCAGATAAAAGGTACCAACTAGGTTGTCGGTTGCCAACAAGGCAGCTCGCGGGCCGCACGTAAGGGCTTCGCGGGCCGCCTGTTGCCGACCGCTGGTCTAGTGCATTAGAAAAATATCGATTGATGGAATAAAATGGTATTGTTAGGAAAATACATTTTAGTTTTGTGTCGAAAATATTTACGTCAGTACAATCTTTAATGTCATTACTTAAGTGATTATAAACTTTAATTGTATTGTTATTAATGTCTAAATTGTGATCGATGACAAATCCATCAATATTTCATGGAACGAACCCCGGCGTGTTTACAGGTTACTGTATTCACAAAAGTTCGTACATACGTCGTCGTATCTATGAATATTTGGTAACATACGAGAAAGGATGGTTGATACGCTACATGGCCATACCCAGGTATGGAAAAAAACATGCCGCGCCGACCTCGACTAAATTGGAAAAGAACAAACTCAAACTCAAAATATTCTTTATTCAAATAGGCCTAGCAACAAGCACTTTTGAATCGTCAGTTATATATTACATAAATTGAATCTAATTATTCAGAGCGATTTATTGATGCATATGAAATTTTAAAAAGACATGAATTACTATAATGTATGTCAAAAGAGAGTATAATAAATTCACAAAAAGACCATCAATATGTAAAATAAAAACATAAAAAATTGAATAATCTAGACCGTTTCTAGAATAAAATCTGAATGTCAGGAGGAAAATTTAACGTCAACATCTAATGTCATAGTTATGAAAATAGTCAGTAAGATGTAATGTCATAATTATTAAAATATAATTAGTAATAAGATGATACGTGTGATATTGTTTGAGATTTCAACCGCTGTTTGCATAATGTCTCATTAATACACTGACATCTAATGCGAATTAGAATACCAACGAGACAGTATGAACCCCACGGGAAATCTGGATGATTCTTATTCCGGAAATCACCCTCCTAAAGGGTGTTAAAATTATATGTAGGAAATGAGTTTCACGTGATAAAGTCGCGAGGAAAAGGTGGTCAGTAATAAATTTTGTAACACCTGTGCCTTTACCATGAGTTTGCATGTTCGCTAGCGACTGCGTAAACGATTTAGTATGCCGATTCTTAGTTCTACTGCGTAACCGCCAGAGGCGCTGTACTTTTGCCATAAAAATTTTTACGCAGTCGCTAGCGAGTACGGTCATGTAAACTCATGGTAAAGGCACTGGGAGTATTGGGAAACCGAGCTTTGCTCTTCATTTTCCCAATAATGGGACCTAGTTAGATCGAATGTTAGCCCCCGAAAACCAAAAAATTCATCAAATTTATAAATAAATACAGCGGAATCCGGATAAAGCGACAGTCGAGGGACCGGTGACATTACGTCGCACTAACAGAACGTCGCACAAAACGGACTGATTTACTTTGAAAATATATGGTATGAAATCTAATGTTTGGTGATTTCGCAGTCGTTAAAACCGGTCAAATGTTATAAGCGAAGCCGTTATAAGCGGATTCTACTGTACAGGCCTTATTCATAACGTTAATCAAACATATTATATCTGAAATGCTTTTAAAAGTCACTTCACTTGGTCATTTTGTGTTTATGAGAATGGGACAAAACACATTTAGTTTCTTATTATTTTTTTTGAAGATTTCAAGCTCACATGGTCATTTACATTAGAATTACGATTTGAAACGGGATTTTTATATTTGTATACATGGTAAATATCCCGTTTCAAATCTTAATTCTAATGAATAAGACGGTACGGTACATACAGAACAATTGCTCGTTACAAAGATAACTAAATAAGAACTGGCCTGGCAATCGGACGTCTTAAAAATATAAATAAATAAATAAAGCATTTATTCACGAAAACAGTACTCTTTTACAACTTGTTATAACTTCCGCCAAACTGTATAACAGTTTGTTGGCAGAAATAAGCTCCCTTTCTTTACATTACTGTTTTAAGTTAGCTATTTAGTTAAGTACATCAACTGCTGTAGTAGTGCAAGTTACAAATGTAAGTTTATTATAATTTGTTAACCCTTCCATATATGATCCGGGGTTTAACTAGTACGGGCGTCCAATAACAAGTCCTTGTTAACCGTGTACCAAGTTTATTCAGCAGTATTTTAACTTATTACAGTGTTCACACTTCGAGTGCTAGCAACCGAATGAATTTGAATAAAACAGATCTTTTGCTTAACAACTAATGATGGCGCCACATAATCAAAAGAACCAATAGCAACAGACTACCAGTGGCGCCAAAATCAACCAATAGCAACGTTTACATTTAACGGTGTTGCCAACATGAAATAGTCAAACCATTAGTAATTAATTAATAAACTTAACAAATTATAATACTAAAAATAATTAATATCTATAGAGGATTATATAAAATGCTAACAAAGTGTTATAACATAAACTATTCTAATAATTTAAGTTTGTTGTATTTTCAAATTGCTTGTTTTAGTGCATGCAATTTCCGGAAAATCCCGAGGCATTCCTAGGATTTTTCATACGTTATTACCCGGACTGCAAACCCTACTTGGGGCGATAGATTGGTTTCTAAGAACCAGTCGTGTGCGATCGCCCTAACCCCAGGCCAGTCTGGATTAAACTTATGGTGAATTAACCGGTTTCTTGACCGTTAACGGACTGTGGACACGACAGATTATAATCAGTTAAGATTTCACCTCAAAATAACCTAACAGGGGTTAATAGAAATTAAACAAAGCTACCAGTTGTACATTATAAGATTTCAAGCTTACATGGTCATTTACATTAAAATTACGATTAAAAAAAAAAATTATAAACAATTTTTTTACCCCCCTCCCTCCCCTAGGTGACCAAGCGTAGTATATGCCAAGATCCCCCCCCCCTCCCCCCCTAGTTTTCACGTAGTATATTTTATTTAAAAAAATGCGGAAACTAATGGCTTTTCTTTGTATTTTCTCATACGGCCCCTAAAAATGCATACTTCGAGAGTGCAAGCGTGGTATAGCGTAGCTATTCAATTGTAATTGTATTTAGTAAAAAACATATCAAGAAGAAACAGTACAATTAGTGATGTGGCGAAACTGGACAAGTTTTAGTGATGGGGTTAAACCGTGGCGCGTGAGTCCGCTTCTATTAGAATGTTTCTCAAAAGTATTCTACCGGCTACGTGACAAGATACCGACCACCCGGTGACCAAGAGTGGTACTTTGACGACCCCCCTCCCCCCCCTAAACGGGTCACGTAGTTTGTGTATGTTCCCTAATACGGGTAAATATCCCGTTTCAAATCGTAATTCTAATACCAGTTGTACATGTTTGTTTGCAACAAAGCTGAAAGCTATTAGATATGCTCAGTATATTGTTACTTTTTGACGACCGCTTTAGTCTAGTTGGTAGTGATCCTGCCTTCGAAGCTGGAGGTCCCGGGTTCGAATCCCGGTCAGGGCATGTATTTGTGTGATGAACACGAATATTTGTTCCTGAGTCTTGGATGTTTTCTATGTATTTAAGTATCTATTTATCTATATAAGTATGTATATCGTCCCTTGGTACCTATAGTACAAGCTTTGCTTAGTTTGGGACTAGGTTGATTTGTGTAAGATTGTCCAAAAATATTTAGGACAGGTCTAGCACACACACAGGTAGGCATGCTCGTATTGGGTGGCATTTGCAACCAGAGGGCCTACTCCGAACTTCGAAATCCGAACTTCGTATCGTGCCGTCCCTTTTACTCGTATAATGTTTAACACGAGAGCGAAAGAGACAGCACTATATGAACTTCGGAACCCCCTCTGAATCTTCGAATTATCTACTTTTCCACATGTAATAAATGTCATCTGTTTGCGTGCCTATTAAATAGATAATGTTAATAAACATGTACAGTCAACAGCGAAAATATCGACCAAGACTAAGTGCCAAAAATATGCGAACGTGGCCTTAATGACAATAGCGTACAGAATATTTTATCGCCTTGGTAACGTTTATATATTTATGATTTTTTTATGTTATAGGGGGCAAACGAGCAGACGGATCGTCTGATGGTGAGCAATTACCGTCGCCCATAAACACCTGCAACACCAGAGGAGTCGCAAGTGCGTTGCTGGCCTTTCAGAAAGGAATACGCAATTATGGTGGCGATTGCACCTATAGCTCAGTTGGCTAGAGCGACTGGCCGCGAGTGCCGGGAGGTCGCAGGTTCGAATCCTGCTCGGTGCCTAACTTTTAATTTTTTTCCTTTATTCTAAATTTGTAATTTACGATAGCAGCGGTACTGCTTAATAAAAGAATTACTTCGAATACAAGTCTTGTACAGTCAACCTTCTTCTCTTCTCTAGTCAATTAATTTTCTTTGACGAAAAAGATTGTTAAATCATACTTCATGCTTCATTAAGGCTCCAAAATTCACGCTCTAAACCACTTCTGCCACACGTGTTCAACCTTCGTACAGAATCGTGAACTTACAAAATTCAACGCTAACACAATCAAATTAGAGTTAATTTTGCATTATCATAACGCATGATCATTTTTCCTATAATCGGCCTCGAGTCAATACAGCCTTGAAGGGTGAATCATTTTTTTACATTCAGTAGTAATATGGACTTAATTCCTAAAATGCGTAGGTTGATTTTTGTTTGAATAGATAACGGTCAAATGGGTAGTGTAAATAATCCAAAAGTGACCTTTGATGTAATATAGATAAGGGTCATAATAGAATTTAGGGTAGGTCGGTGAGTAGCATTAGGGATAAAGCCATTGTAGGTTAACGTTTGGTAAGCGCTTCATCAAAAGGTTAGGTCATCGCTTGTCGAAGAATACCGTTGGGTCACATAAGCATTTAGATTCCGAGGGTTTCCCTCTCTGTCGCAATCGCAAGTCTGTACGTAAGTGCGACAGAGAGGAAAAAATTCGTTTGTTGTTCGCGGCAGAGCCTCAAGTCTTTCCTGACTGTGGGTAGCCAGAAGGGTAGGAAATGGCTATAACCCAATATTTTATCATAATCATAATATTTATTGCAACCATGGTAATCACATTACAGATCTCAGGTACATTTGTCTGTTGTCTACTTCGCTTTCCATCCGTCTGTCACCATCAGGTTGTATCTCATGAACCGTGATAGTTAGACAGTTGAAATTTTCACAGATGTATTTCTGTTGCCGCTATAACAACAAGTAATAAAAAACAGATAAAATAAATATTTAAGGGACTCCCATATAACAAACGTGATTTTTGCCGTTTTTATAGATAATGGAACCCTTAGTGCGCGAGTCCGACTCGCACTTGGCCGGTTTTTATTGAGGTGTACAATAAAGAGTATTTGTTAGTGACCGACCGAAACATGTTATTTTGCCGAAACCGAAACCGAAACCGAAGGTTCGGTTTCATTGTAGTTTCGGCCGAAACCGAAACCGAACCTTTTATAAAAAAAAAGTCCTTAAAAAGTCGAAAAAATGTTAGTAAGTTTTTTTCTAAAATTAATATCTCGCCGACCTATAATTACAGGTTTCTACTTTCAAAGATTTATCACAATGAAATTTCAGCACAGTTACAGAGGTTCTGTTTGAAAATTTAACTACCCTATAAATAAAGTGAAAAAAATACATTATTTGTAACACAAAGTTAGCGATTTTTTAATGGTGGTATAAAATAAGTCGGCCGGCGGAGTCAGGCGAGCGACGCCATATTGCCAGCCGTGCCGAGCGCGCCCGACGTTAGCCGAGCGCGACCCGAAGGTACGATGTTGTAAGTTTCGGCGCGGCCGAAAGGTTCGGCCGTTTTTGGCCGAAACCGAAACTCGGGCCGAAACTTGATTTTTTGGCCGAAACTGGCCGAAACCGAAATTTCTACATTTTATTGTAAATTTATTATGTTTCACATGGACTGCCTTGCACAACCAAACTATGGAATGAACTGTCGCGTGCGGTATTTCCGGACCGATATGACCTTCAAACCCTTCAAGAAAAGAGCGTATTCCCTTCTGAAGGGCCGGCAACGCACTTGCGACTCCTCTGGTGTTGCAGGTGTTTATGGGCGACGGTAATTGCTTACCATCAGGCGATCCGTCTGCTCGTTTAACCCTGCTAGGGTATAGCATTGTACAGTTAATATTAATAATATCTTAAACAGATCTTGTTGAACTCATAATCCGGTTTCCCTCTGGCAGACCAAACTGACATTTTGACGCTAAATGGGTGTGTGTGAACTTAGCAGAACAAATGTTAGCATCTCAAAAATTAGTAACAGTTCTAGTAGCATCCCCAATAGTTCTACAGTTCTAGATAGTTATTTTAAATAGTTCTGCTAATTTAAGACAAAAAAATGAAAATTTAAAAATGTGATGCCAAGTTCACAATTTGACTTTCTGCATCCCAAAAGTCTTGGTTCCTAGACCAAAAATATGAATTGAAATGCAAAGTTCTGTCTATTCTAGACGAGTAGTCAAAAGTTCTAGCCAAAAAGTAAAAAAAAAAATTTTTTTTACCTATACCCTAACTTTGAAAAATTATCACCTAGTAGTATAGCACGTACGCTATGTTTTGAGGGTTTTAGACACAGTGTATCCTCCGTTATGGGAAATCGGCTACCTCATGCATCAGCAAACGTCCAGTTCTATCTTCTAGAACGAAATTTGGAAAAGTTCTAGAAGATTAACTTTCACTATCGACTGAGACGCGATGAAACGGAATGTATGGACGAGTATCCCATTCAATATAGATCCGATACTCAGCATCTCAGCAGTTCTAGGTAGATAAAAGCCTCGAGAAGCAAAAAAGGATTAGTTCCATCTTCTAAAATGAAATTCGAATGAGTATTGAGACATAGGAGTTCGAATATTGTATAAAATTTGACAAAATGCACTTTTGAGACCTAACATCCCAGAAGATACGGCTCTGAGATCCAGCATCTCAGGCGTTTTAGTTGACCAGGTACCTTATATACTGTAAAACGTACAGTTTTATTTTCTAGGACGAAATTTGGAAAAGTTCTAGAGGATTTACTTTGACTATCGATCGAAACGCGGTGGAGCGCTATGTATGAACCAGCATCCCAGCCATCATAGATCCAATACTTATCATCTCCGCAGTTCTAGGGAGGTGAAAGGCTCGGGCTGCATAATAAAGACAGTTTCATCTTCTAGAACGAAACATGAAAGAGTATTGAGACTTAGGAGTTCGAATATTGTAGAAAACTTGACCAAATGCAATGTTTGAGATGAAACATCCCAGAATATGCAGCTCTGAGATCCAGCATCTCAGGTGTTTTAGTTAGCAAGGTATTTAGTATGCTAAAAACGTACAGTTCTGTCTTCTAGAACGACTTTTGGAAAAGTTCTAGAAGGTTAACTTTGACTATCGACTGAGACGCGATGAAACGGAATGTATGGACGAGTATCCCATTCAATATAGATCCGATACTCAGCATCTCAGGAGTTCTAGGTAGGTGAAAGCCTCGGGCTTCATAATAAAGACAGTTTCATGTTCTAAAACGCAACAAAAAAAAGTTTTGAGACATAGGAGTTCGAATATTGTAGAAAACTTGACCAAATGCAATGTTTGAGATCTAACATCCCAGAATATACAGATCTGAGATCCAGCATCTCAGGTGTTTTAGTTAGAAATGTATTTAGTATGCTAACAACGTACAGTTCTGTATTCTAGAACTAAATTTGGGTAAGTTCTAGAAGATTAACTTTGACTATCCGACTGAGACGCGATGAAACGGAATGTATGGACGAGTATCCCATCCAATATAGATCCGATACTCAGCATCTCAGCAGTTCTAGGTAGATAAAAGCCTCAAGAAGCAGGAAAGAATTAGTTCCATCTTCTAAAACGAAATTAGAATGAGTATTGAGACATAGGAGTTTGGATATTGTAGAAAATTTGACAAAATGCACTTTTGAGACCTAACATCCAAGAAGATACGGCTCTGAGATCCAGCATCTCAGGCGTTTTAGTTGACCAGGTACCTATTATACTGTAAAACGTACAGTTTTATCTTCAAGAACGAAATTTGGAAAAGTTCTAGAAGTTTTACTTTGACTATCGATCGAAACGCGGTAAAGGGCAATTTATGAACCAGCATCCCAGCCATCATAGATCCAATACTAAGCATCTCAGCAGTTCTAGGTAGATAAAAGCCTCGAGAATCAAAATGGAATAGTTTCATCTTCTAAAACGAAATTTGAATGAGTATTGAGACATAGGAGCTCGAATATTGTATAAAATTTGACAAAATGCACTTTTGAGACCAAACATCCCCGAAAATATGGCAATTAGATCCAGCATCTCAAGCCTTTTAGTTGACCAGGTACCTAATATACTGTAAAACGTACAGTTCTATCTTCAAGAACGACATTTGGTAAAGTTCTAGAAGTTTTACTTTGACTATCGATTGAAACGCGGTGAAGGGCAATTTATGAACCAGCATCCCAGCCATCATAGATCCAATACTAAGCATCCCAGCAGTTCTAGGTAGATAAAAGCCTCGAGAATCAAAAATGATTAGTTCCATCTTCTAGAACGAAACATGAAAGAGTATTGAGACTTAGGAGTTCGAATATTGTAGAAAACTTGACCAAATGCAATCTTTGAGATGAAACATCCCAGAATATACAGCTCTGAGATCCAGCATCTCAGGTGCTTTAGTTAGCAAGATACTTAGTATGCTAAAAACGTACAGTTCTGTCTTCTAGAACTAAATTTGAGTTAAGTTCTAGAAGATTAACTTTGACTATCGACTGAGACGCGGTGTAGCGGTATGTATGCACCAGCATCCCAGGCATCATAGATCCAATACTTATCATCCCCGTAGTTCTAGGTAGGTGAAAGCCTCGGGCTTCATAATAAAGACAGTTTCATGTTCTAAAACGCAACAAAAAAAAGTTTTGAGACATAGGAGTTCGAATATTGTAGAAAACTTGACCAAATGCAATGTTTGAGATCTAACATCCCAGAATATACAGCTCCGAGATCCAGCATCTCAGGTGTTTTAGTTAGAAATGTATTTAGTATGCTAACAACGTACAGTTCTGTATTCTAGAACTAAATTTGGGTAAGTTCCAGAAGATTAACTTTGACTACCCGACTGAGACGCGATGAAACGGAATGTATGGACGAGTATCCCATCCAATATAGATCCGATACTCAGCATCTCAGCAGTTCCAGGTAGTTAAAAGCCTCGAGAAGCAAGAAAGAATTAGTTCCATCTTCTAAAACGAAATTAGAATGAGTATTGAGACATAGGAGTTTGGATATTGTAGAAAATTTGACAAAATGCACTTTTGAGACCTAACATCCAAGAAGATACGGCTCTGAGATCCAGCATCTCAGGCGTTTTAGTTGACCAGGTACCTATTATACTGTAAAACGTACAGTTTTATCTTCAAGAACGAAATTTGGAAAAGTTCTAGAAGTTTTACTTTGACTATCGATCGAAACGCGGTAAAGGGCAATTTATGAACCAGCATTCCAGCCATCATAGATCCAATACTAAGCATCTCAGCAGTTCTAGGTAGATAAAAGCCTCGAGAATCAAAATGGAATAGTTCCATCTTCTAAAACGAAATTTGAATGAGTATTGAGACATAGGAGTTCGAATATTGTATAAAATTTGACAAAATGCACTTTTGAGACCAAACATCCCCGAAAATATGGCAATTAGATCCAGCATCTCAAGCCTGATAGTTGACCAGGTACCTAATATACTGTAAAACGTACAGTTCTACCTTCTAGAACGAAATTTGAGTAAGTTCTAGAAGATTTACGTTGACTGTAGATCGAAACGCGGTGAAGCGCTATGTATGATCCATCATCCCAGCCATCATAGATCCAATACTTATCATCTCCGTAGTTCTAGGTAGATGAAATCCTCGAGCTTCATAATACAGACAGTTTCATCTTCTAGAACGAAACATGAAAGAGTATTGAGACTTAGGAGTTCGAATATTGTAGAAAACTTGACCAAATGCAATGTTTGAGATCAAACACCCCAGAATATAGAGCTCTGAGATCCAGCATCTCAGGTGTTTTAGTTAGCAAGGTATTTAGTATTCTAAAAAAGTACAGTTCTGTCTTCTAGAACGACTTTTGGAAAAGTTCTAGAAGGTTAACTTTGACTAACGACTGTGATACGAATAAACGGAATGTATGGACGAGTATCCTATTCAATATAGACCCGATACTCAGCATCTCAGCAGTTCTAGGTAGATAAAAGCCTCGAGAAGCAAAAAAGGATTAGTTCCATCTTCTAAAACGAAATTAGAATGAATATTGAGACATAGGAGTTAGGATATTGTAGAAAATTTGACAAAATGAACTTTTGAGACCTAACATCCAAGAAGATACGGCTCTGAGATCCAGCATCTCAGGCGTTTTAGTTGACCAGGTACATAGTATGCTGTAAAACGTACAGTTCTATCTTCAAGAACGACATTTGGTAAAGTTCTAGAAGTTTTACTTTGACTATCGATTGAAACGCGGTGAAGGGCAATTTATGAACCAGCATCCCAGCCATCATAGATCCAATACTAAGCATCCCAGCAGTTCTAGGTAGATAAAAGCCTCGAGAATCAAAAAGGATTAGTTCCATCTTCTAAAACGAAATTTGAATGAGTATTGAGACATAGAAGTTCGAATATTGTATAAAATTTGACAAAATGCACTTTTGAGACCTAACATCCCAGAAAATATGGCTATTAGATCCAGCATCTCAACCATTTTAGTTGACCAGGTACCTAACATACTGTAAAACGTACAGTTCTATCTTCTAGAACGAAATTCGAGTAAGTTTTAGAAGATTAACTTTGACTATAGATCGAAACGCGGTGAAGCGCTATGCATGATCCATCATCCCAGCCATCATAGATCCAATACTTATCATCTCCGCAGTTCTAGGTAGGTGAAAGCCTCGAGCTTCATAATACTGACAGTTTCATCTTCTAGAACGAAACATGAAAGAGTATTGAGACATAGGAGTTCGAATATTGTAGAAAACTTGACCAAATGCAATGTTTGAGATGAAACATCCCAGAATATACAGCTCTGAGATGCAGCATCTCAGGTGCTTTAGTTAGCAAGGTATTTAGTATGCTAAAATCGTACAGTTCTGTTTTCTAGAACTAAATTTGGGTAAGTTCTAGAAGATTAACTTTGACTATCGACTGAGACGCGGTGTAGCGGTATGTATGCACCAGCATCCCAGGCATCATAGATCCAATACTTATCATCCCCGTAGTTCTAGGTAGGTGAATGCCTCGGGCTTCATAATAAAGACAGTTTCATGTTCTAAAACGAAACAAAAAAGAGTTTTGAGACATAGGAGTTCGAATATTGTAGAAAACTTGACCAAATGCAATGTTTGAGATCTAACATCCTGCTATCATGCTGGATCTCAGAGCCGTATCTTCTGGTATGTTAGGTCTCAAAAGTGCATTTTGTCAAATTTTATACAATATTCGAACTCCTATGTCTCAATATTCATTCGAATTTCATTTTAGAAGATGGAACTAATCTTTTTTTGCTTCTCTAGGCTTTTATCTACCTAGAACTCCTGAGATGCTGAGTATCGGATCTATATTGAATGGGATACTCGTCCATACATTCCGTTTATTCGTATCACAGTCGTTAGTCAAATTTAACCTTCTAGAACTTTTCCAAAAGTCGTTCTAGAAGGTAAAACTGTCCGATTTTAGCGTATTAGATACCTTGCTAACTAAAACACCTAAGATGCTGGATCTCAGAGCTGTATATTCTGGGATGTTAGATCTCAAAAATTACATTAGGTCAAGTTTTCTGCAATATTCGAACCCCTATGTCTCAAAACTGTTTTTAGTTTCGTTCTAGAAGATGAAACTGTCTTTATTATGCAGCCCGAGGCTTTCACCTCCCTAGAACTGCGGAGATGATAAGTATTGGATCTATGATGGCTGGGATGCTGGTTCATACATAGCGCTCCACCGCGTTTCGATCGATAGTCAAAGTAAATCCTCTAGAACTTTTCCAAATTTCGTCCTAGAAAATAGAACTGTACGTTTTACAGTATATAAGGTACCTGGTCAACTAAAACGCCTGAGATGCTGGATCTCAGAGCCGTATCTTCTGGGATGTTAGGTCTCAAAAGTGCATTTTGACAAATTTTATACAATATTCGAACTCCTATGTCTCAATACTCATTCGAATTTCATTTTAGAAGATGGAACTAATCCTTTTTTGCTTCTCGAGGTTTTTATCTACCTAGAACTCCTGAGATGCTGAGTATCGGATCTATATTGAATGGGATACTCGTCCATACATTCCGTTTCATCGCGTCTCAGTCGATAGTCAAAGTTAATCTTCTAGAACTTACCCAAATTTCATTCTAGAATATAGAACTGTACGTTTCACAGCACGCTAGGTACCTGGTCAACTAAAACGCCTGAGATGCTGGATCTCAGAGCCGTATCTTCTGGGATGTTAGGTCTCAAAAGTGCATTTTACAAATTTTATACAATATTCTAACTCCTATGTCTCAATACTCATTCGAATTTCGTTTTAGAAGATGAAACTAATCCGTTTTTGCTTCTCGAGGCTTTTATCTACCTAGAACTGCTGAGATGCTGAGTATCGAATCTATATTGGATGGGATACTCGTCCATACATTCCGTTTCATCGCGTCTCAGTCGTTAGTCAAAGTTAATCTTCTAGAACTTTTCCAAAAGTCGTTCTAGAAGATAGAACTGTCCGTTTGTAGCGTATTAGATACCTTGCTAACCAAAACACCTGAGATGCTGGATCTCAGAGCTGTATATTCTGGGATGTTTCATCTCAAACATTGCATTTGGTCAAGTTTTCTACAATATTCGAACTCCTAAGTCTCAATACTCTTTCACGTTTCGTTCTAGAAGATGAAACTGTCTTTATTATGCAGCCCGAGGCTTTCATCTCCCTAGAACTGCGGAGATGATAAGTATTGGATCTATGATGGCTGGGATGCTGGTTCATACATAGCGCTCCACCGCGTTTCGATCGATAGTCAAAGTAAATCCTCTAGAACTTTTCCAAATTTCGTCCTAGAAAATAGAACTGTACGTTTTATAGTATATAAGGTACCTGGTCAACTAAAACGCCTGAGATGCTGGATCTCAGAGCCGTATCTTCTGGGATGTTAGGTCTCAAAAGTGCATTTTGTCAAATTTTATACAATATTCGAACTCCTATGTCTCAATACTCATTCGAATTTCATTTTAGAAGATGGAACTAATCCTTTTTTGCTTCTCGAGGCTTTTATCTACCTAGAACTGCTGAGATGCTGAGTATCGGATCTATATTGAATGGGATACTCGTCCATACATTCCGTTTCATCGCGTCTCAGTCGATAGTGAAAGTTAATCTTCTAGAACTTTTCCAAATTTCGTTCTAGAAGATAGAACTGGACGTTTGCTGATGCATGAGGTAGCCGATTTCCCATAACGGAGGATATACTGTTTCTAAAACCCTCAAAACATAGCGTACGTGCTATACTACTAGGTGATAATTATCAAAGTTAGGTTATAGGTAAAAAAAATTTTTTTTTTTTACTTTTTGGCTAGAACTTTTGGCTACTCGTCTAGAATAGACAGAACTTTGCATTTCAATTCATATTTTTGGTCTAGGAGCCAAGACTTTTGGGATGCTGAAAGTCAAATTGTGAACTTGGCATCACATTTTTAAATTTTCATTTTTTTTGTCTTAAATTAGCAGAACTATTTAAAATAACTATCTAGAACTGTAGAACTATTGGGGATGCTACTAGAACTGTTACTTCTTTTTGAGATGCTAACATTTGTTCTGCTAAGTTCACACACACGCTAAATGGCTCTTGTCTATGGTAAGCTCCCGGCATAGGTGCAAATTGTTGGGGTCATTTTGTCACATCGAATAATCACACACCGCCGTAAGCCCGTAAGTTTTTTTTTCTCAAATGGCGAAAGTTTTTTTCTCCTAGTTTTGGTTCGTTCCTCCATTGACTAGCAATTTACTCTGTTAAAATCAGGGATCGGATACCGGTATTTTCTCCATAGAAAAATACCGGTATTATTACGGGCACCGGTTCATTATTTCGTTTTTAATCGGACAATCTAATAATACGACGTTGTTACCTAAATGCATGATTCAGCCCTACGTAAAGAGCAAAAAATAATCCAAAATATGGGGCTAATTCAGGGTTTTTTAAAAACACCGGTATCGGTCCCTGGTTAAAATGATTGAAGATTCGTATCGCATCATTGGGTCAAAAGAGAAACTTATGTACGAAATATTCAAGGGTATCGTTGAAGCAAAACTGTATGGAAACCATCCTAAACCCAAGAATTACATAGGTACACTCGACGTACAAGTATATAAGTTACACACCGTGAAATCACTCGACGGTCCCATCGGAAGACCAGCGCTGGCGATTGCCCGCATTATGCTGCGATGGTACCGTTTGGAGATAACACAACTTTCTAGTTTTTTTTTGTTTTTTTTTTATTTTCTATTTTGCTGTGTTAATGGTTGTCTTTGTCTCGAATAAATATTTCTTATTTCTTATAATAAACTATTACATGATACAATAATTATACTGCGCCAGGTATGGCAATCCGGTACATCGGTTAGTAGTGTGGGTGACACGACCTACGGCATCAGCCTATCGATGGTATACGGACGTGTGTCGTCGACAGTGACGTCACTGGTGTCACGATCCGAATTGACATACTTCGTTCTTTTAGACCATGGTATATAGAGCATCATCGGTTCGACGCCAACGACCCATAATATCCGTCACTGCGTCCAATACGATATCAACTGCATTTCTTTTTCTATAGGGTTCAACTTGGCGTTTGACATTCCCATGTCCCGTCAGTGACAACGTTTTTATTTGACAAGTGCTGAAAACGTTAAAAAGCATCAACTATCCTGCGGCAAGTGGGAACACACCTTAACATCCACGCGCCATACCGGAAACTGCGACGGTGGAAACCTTGACATTCTAACAGCGGTTTTTCTCTCCTCCAAGCATGGACAAGTAGTGGGAATTTTTAGTTTTGCCAGGCTTTCACAAGAACAGGTCTACGGTCCCCCCGCCTTTCGTAAAAGGCGACTAAAGGGGTTCATCGGGGTTGCGAGTCCTCAATCTGGCAGAGGCCGCAGCACTTGCATATCAGCTCCAGGGAGGGTCGCGTGGATCGCTCTAAAAGCCAAAGCTAGGAAAGCGCGAGGGGGGCTCAAGTACATTGAGTATTGAGATCCTGGAGTTCCCCGCACGAGAGCGCAGTTGGCGGTCACCGTGGAGTTTTTAGTGGGTAGAAATACCACATAATCTAGCCATCCCCCGATGTCTGAGTACGTGGATCGCAGGTTTTCTCCACGAAAAATAGGAGGCCTCCAAACTTTTTAGCCCGAGCGCCATATTGCACCTAAGGTAAATTCGTGCGGGCCAAGACTTGACTTTGGCTGGGCAAGGGTCAACAAAAACGCGGAAGACAATACGATTCTGCCCCTGAGGTACCGATGGACTACGGGCATCTATAGCAAATACCTACTCATTTCACGATTAAGCGTAGACTAAGACTAAAAGTTAATGCATGAATTCGGCTTTACAGACGGTATAGTTCAACCCTTAAGGCTTAGTCACACAGCGTGCGCGACGCGTTGAGTGCGCGACAGCTACGCGCCGGAACGTACGGTAACAGTAGCGATGCCAGGACGCCACACAACTTATCATATACGTACACTCCGGCGCCCAGTGGTCGCGTTGAGCGGCGTCCGGCACCCTGTATGACCAAGCCTTTAATGATGTCAATGACCCGTTTTATCATTCATTTTATATTCTTAAAAGTATATCTGAAACTCAAGTGAGTTTTTTGTTTAAAATTGGACAGCGTTTATTCTGTTCGAAAAACCTAACAGTACATAGTACTTAACGATCAACCCTCCTTCCTAACAATCTAAGGTGAGATAGCGGCAAGGTCAAGGTTGGCTGAGTCACCGTGGCCGGTGTACTGCAGGGTGAATCACAGATAAATATGGAGTCGTGCCTTATACTAGCTTGTGCCGACTCACGGTTGGACTAACGTTTTTATACAAGTTTTTAGGAAAATACTCATTTCTACATGGGAGAACGAGCTTTGCTCGGCATTTTCCCTGAACCTAGCTAAATCGATTGTTCGCCCCTGAATGAACCCCCTACAGAAAATTCGCCTAAAAATCGACCTAGTACTCCTTAATAGCTACTAATAGTGCGACTTGGCAAGTTTTTACCCAACAACTTCGATATTTGTGCTTGTATACTATTAGGAATTAGGAATGTGAAAAAGAGAAAACTTGCCAAGTCACTCTTATAAGTAGCAAATAACAAAACAAATCATTTTAAGCAATGAAGAACATCATGCATGACAGAGCCGTGATCTAAGGAGCTCTGAAGGAACTAGGAAACCGTTTACGAACTTGGCATTTTTCAAATTTATGCTTTTGATAAACCCAATAAGATCTAGTTTGCCTTCTCGGTTGGAAGTTCAGTTGACAGTCGTTTTCTTGATACCAGTCTCTACGCTAAAGACCTATTGTACAAGCTTTACTTAATTTGGGGTATGGGACTAGGTCAATTTGTGTAAAATTGTCCCCTTATTTATTTATCTTTAACGAGCAATTTTGTATCACCATCCTCCTAGCGTTCTCCCAATACAGTTGCATCCTGAGGGATGCTCGGGGTCCGCTACCTAATCCCAAGACCATCTGACCTTCCAACCCGAGGGGAATCCAGACTTTATTGGAATTACGCTTGTCAAGTGAGTGGGCAACTTGACTGTTCGAAGATCTCAAGCCGCCCGAAGGCCTCTAACTTGACTTAACGACTGTTATCATAGACAGCAGCTGAACAGCAGCTGAACAGCTGAACGTGCAGTCAAAGCGGTCACCCATCGAAGAACTGACCTCTGTCCACTTTGCTTAACCTGCATACGAGGACTCCTCAATTCGAGCAATTCTTATATATTTTTTGTTTACGCTCGCATCTCTTGCGCGGTAGGTTTGTTGTCGCCAAAGTGGCGGGTAGAATCGAGACAGCGCGCGACGCTCGGTACTAGAAGGTTCCGATGTTTTTTCTTAGAGTTCCCCTTGAGACGCCATATCGAATGGTTGATTTACGGGGCTCGCATACGTTTCTTTCTCTCGCACGGAATGCGCATATGCAGTAGCGGCTAGATTTTGGTTAGATTAGTATTGTTTGAGCATACGGGTGTGAAATCGGTAGTGGTTGTGGGCTTGAGAGGTGTTACGGACCCGTGCTATTGGAGAAACCTGGATGCCAACACACGGACGCTGCGCCGCGAGCTACACGGGCACCAGCTCAGCAAGGACATACACACACACACACACATAACACAATACTCACACCTCAGATTCGGTTGAAAATCACACCTCAGATTCGGTTGAAATCGCTCAACCATCTCACTGGAGCGCAAACTCCAGTGTTCCAAACCACACGCGTGGTCGTGCCGGAGGTTTTCCCCTGGATTTTCCCCAGGCTACTCTCCAACCGCGCACTCCTACCGTTTTATTGGGCCCGGCCTATAAAGCCACGGTCAGGTTAAAAAAAAAAACAACACAAAATACGTGCACAACTCTTGCTGGCTGATTGGCGTTAGCAAAAAAGCAGACGACGAAATTGTAAGTACACAACTTAGGTTAAGTAGTTAGCGGTGCGTATCGCAACCGATTGTTTCGCGCCAGGATTGGCGGTTTCTGATGAGGATAGGTCTGGTCTCCGTCTGGTCCTAGTGTGAACATTTTAAATTATTTATGTAGGTATTTCGGGGATTTCAGAAACGGCTCTAACGACTTTGTTGAAATTTGCTATGCTTTTCGAGGGCGACACAATCGAACTAGCTTATGTAGGTCTCATTCCGGGGAAAACGCCTCCCAGGTACTATTTATTTCCAATAGGTATCAGTATAACCAGACGCATGTGCATGTATACTAAAATTTTATCGATATCGAAGTACCTTGTGCCGTGCACAGTCGTAAAATCGCACGTCAACATGACGTCATGAAAGTATTTCACGTTAAGTGACGTGACTTCTCACACGAGGTAATTTTAATAGTGCATAAATGTCTAAATTTAGATGGTTCCGGTATAGGTTCTATAGTTTGGAGTTAGCGGGTAAACAAGGAATGCTGGCAATTAAACTGTTGAAACAACACGAAGTAAAGAATATTATTTGTCTCTCCCTTAAAATTTTTAATTAATTATTATGGCTGACACTATTTTATTCTTACTATTCTATAGCAGTGATATATATAATTATATATTATATGTATGTATATTTATATATTATTTAAGTATGTGTATTTATGTTGAATAGTTGTTTTGGAATCTTTTTTTTTCTCATTGTAATAGTTTATGCACCACCTACTTTTCAGCTTTATATTTCATTTCTCCACTGCCCAAAGGTTGTCTGGAAGAGATCGCTCTTTAGCGATAAGACCGCCTGTTGTTCTGCCTCTGTCTCCCTGTATCTTTGTTTTTTGTTTTTTATGTGCTGTTTTATTATGTGAGGTGTGCAATAATAGTACATTACTTACCAAGGGCGGTAAAACAAAGAATGTCTTAGATCGCAGGTATTTGATTGCAGGTATTTCTTAATTACCGCCCGAGGTAAGTACAAAATTTTATGTCACCCCCTGGCCAGGAAGTGGGATTTTCCGCGCGCCGAGCGTGCGGTAATTGCCACTTTATGGCCAGGTGTGACATAAAAAGTATTTGTATTGTATTGTATTGTAAAATTAAATGACTCTAGGTCTATGGGGTCCCAGCGCGCACAAGTAATTTACTGAAATTGAGAAGCGACAGGTTGACGTAACTGGCGAGTCACCACTCGAAGACACCCGAAGAGCTGGCGACTTCTCCGCACAACGTATCAGCATTGCGATACAGCGAGGAAATGCTGCCAGCATCCTCGGTACAATGCCTCAACGGCCTGTTTTAGATTCATGTTAATATTATTTGTATTAGACAAGTTATATTTTTGTTAAATATTCTTGAATATTTCCTTGATTAATTTATTAAATCTTATCTGGTCATGTAGAGGTTTGGAACACAATTTTTGACTTCGTACCTTTGTTAATCATTTAATCATCATTTGTTGCATCCATGGTTTACATAGGTCTTACAATGTGTGTTTGGACTAGTTAGGAGGTGAATATATCAAAAGTCCCTGTCCATAGCTTTTGAGCAGGGGGAAGGGGGATTTGAAGATTCCATTGTTCAGTTTTTCATAAAAATCTCGTAAACGATGGCCCATAGCAGAAAATGTTCTGAGACATCAGTCATTTTCATAAAATTCTCTACAAAAAGGTTATACACACATTTTCGCTATGAGATAAAGAGGCGGAAGTATGCTCCCCTGGGATCGGGCTACATTTTCGTCCCCTTGGCGGTGGAAACGGCTGGTTGCTGGGGGAAGGACGCAAAGGAGTTTGTTCGAGAAATAGGCCGTCGACTTAGGCAAAGAGGAGAGGACTCCCGCTCCGAATCGTTTCTGGTGCTAAGACTTTCTATCGCTATTCAGCGCGGAAATGCTGCTAGCTTTATGGGCGTTTTTGTGCACCGGGACGATGAGGGGCGGGTTATATGACTAAATTGTTATTTAGATGTAATAACTGTGTGAAAATTATATTGTGACCTTTCGCTAGGATGAATATTTAATGAGATTTTAAAGGGGTAAAGTTAATTATAAGTGGCTACATACTCATTCCTTTGTTTCTCAATATTTTAAAAACAAAAACTAACCTAACCCAATGGCCAATTCTTCTCGCGCACCTCTTTAGCTCCATGGAACCTTTTTATAGACAATTTTAGGTACATTACTTATCTACGTCTCGGAACATCTTTTGCTATTGGCCACCGTTTACGAGATTTTACGAAAAACTAAAAAGGGACCTTTACCCCCCCCCAAGGAAGACTGGTTTACTTCAAGTGCTAAATGTAGTAAAACAGTCAATAATCGGGAACAGGTCACTGTCGTTTCAGTAGGTCGTCCTGGGCGGGGTCAGCGGCCTGAAAATAGGACGCGGGAGCTACGTCAGAGAAGGGGTGTGGGCAGGAGCTAGGTCTATCCTGACCTCTGTATCATTAGAAAATATGAAACCCACCTTCTCAATAACCAATAACTGACACTTTATTGTGCACATATATCAATTTCCTCAGGAGTGCAAATTAACTGAATCCGAAACTGAAGCGAATCAGAACGGTTCCTTTTTAGGGTTCCGTACCTAATGTGTCAAACGGGACCCTATCCGTCTGTCACCAAGTATCTCATGAACTGTGATAGACAATTGACATTTTCACAGGTATTTCTGTTGCCGCTATAACAACAAATACTAAAAAACGGAATAAAATAAATATTTAATGGGGCTCCCATACAACAAACGTGATTTCTTGGCCGTTTTTATAGATAATGGTACGGAACCCTTCGTGCGCGAGTCCGACGGGGCTAGCACAACTGCCGCTGCGACGCGACGCGAGTAGAGAAAAAACAACCCTCCTCTTTCTAATTCGCACAGTTCGAGTGAGACAGGAATCGCTGAGTCGCGCGAGATACGACTTGGTAGCAAGTTGTGCTAGCCCAACGACTCACACTTAGGCGGTATTTTTATAAATACAGAAATAGATAGTACATTACTTACCTAGGACCCTAAAACAAAGATTGTCTCAAATCGCAGGTATTTGACGAATATGCGATCTGAGGTTTTCTCACGCTTATCGTGCGGTAATTGCCACTTTATGGCCAGGTATGACAAAATATTAAAATTTACGTTAACAATAACGGAATAATATGAGTTACCGACTATAATTGGATGATCAAACGAACTTACCATAAGTGAAGTTCGATCTTAATTATCTTGTCTTCGTCGAAGAGATTTAAGAGGATCATATTTGACTAATGTAGTTGTGTCCAGCAACTTGCGAACCTACCCGCACTAGTATTTTAGCGCTGTTGGAGGGTAAAATCAAAATCTTCCCCGCCCGCAACGCCACCTGACATAGGACCTGTCGTTGGTACTGACTTCATTCTTTTCAGAGTCTATATCTTCGCAAGCATTGATTGTAGGGTTTCAGAACAGGGATGGGAGGGATCTTAAATCTCTTCGACGAAGACAAGATAATTAAGATCGAACTTCACTTATGGTAAGTTCGTTTGATCATCCAATTATCTTGTCTTCGTCTCTTAGATTTAAGAGGATCATATTTGACTAATGTAGATGTTCAGAGAGTTATAAATCAATGCTGCGAAATCATGTAAGATTGCAGAAAGTGTAAATAACAAACACACGTAATCATTGAACTGATTTTTATTTTCATTATCAATTAATCACTTAAGAACTACTGGCAAGTGGTCTATTATAGAAATTAGCAAAAACAGCTGACTGGTCAGACCAGCCAGCTGCTCTTCTGATCACCTCCAGACTTACACCAGCTCGTGAAGCCGCGGAGGTAGTGGCATGACGCGTCGAATGAGCGCCAAACATTGTGGTATCAATGCCACATTCCTCAAGGACCTGTTTTATCCATCGACCAATGGTTTGAGATGAAGCAGGTCTGTAAGGCTTCCTATGCGTAAGAATGAGCTTGTCCTTTGTATTTGATCTATAAATCGAGGTAGCTCTAATATATGCTTGTAAAGTAGCAGCTGGGCAAATATTTGGCCTTTGATTAAAAAATGGCAGTTCTATTACTGGCTGCGCTCGCCCAATCCTAGATGTTTTAATCAAATCAGTAATGATAATGACAATCTTATCATTGTGAATCGTAATATTTGAGATTTTTATTAATGACAACGTTTGAATCCTTTGAGCAGTGACCAAAGCGAGAAGCATGACTAGTTTTTTACTCAACTTCTCCAAATCTAAAACAGAATTATCTGGCGAGAAACTATCTAAATAATCTAATACTATACTAGGGTTCCATGATACATTGTAACGAGGAAAACATGGTTTTAATTTAAAAATTCCTCTAAAAAACCTTTTCACACTTTCATCATGGCCAATATCATTTAATGATATCAATGAAATTGCCGATCTATGGTTGTTTAATGTGCCATAACACGATCCAGCTTGAAAACAATTAGAAAGAAAATCTAACAAGCAACTAATCTTAACATCATACACATTTATTTTTTGTTCTTCACAATATTTCCACCAAAGCTTGAGACTTGAAGAGTACTGTGATTTAGTGCTGTGTGTAATTGACGAAATCATAACGTCTAAAGCCGATTCTGGTACTCCCTTTTTAATAAAACCTTCCCTGATAACACGGTCGCTGCCAGGGTAAGGTGTCGGTGCAGCGGGTGGGTTGATCTGAAAACAGATGAAAGAAGATATTTGTTTGGAGGAAAAAATAAAACTTCACCCACACTTAGTGCCTTAAAAAGGGGATACCAGGGCTGAGACGGCCAATAGGGAACGATCACTATACCAGTCGCGTTATCAGTGATAATTTTATTTATCGTTTTCAATATAAGCGCAAAAGGTGGGAACGCGTAGAAGAAAAAAGCTTCCCAATTCATGGTAAATGCGTCAATATTGTCTGCATACGGGTCTTTTTTCCAGGATATATATCTAGGACACTTAGTGTTAATACGCGACGCAAAAAGATCAATGTCTGGCTGACCGAATTTCCGGATAATCTTGATAAAAGCTTCGTTCTGTAATTCCCATTCACCGTCAATATTAATCTTTCTTGATTCGCTATCTGCTTCCACGTTCAAGGAAGATTTAATATACGAGGCAAAGATAAAAATTCTCCTTCTTTCACACCACTTCCATATCATATTAGCCACATAATTAAGGTGTGGATATTGAACTCCGCCCATCCTGTTGATATACGATATGGCGGTGGTATTGTCAACGCGTAGGAGTATATGACAATCAGTTTTATCCCCGGCAAATGATTTTAAACCAAAGTAAACTGCTAACAATTCCAGGTAGTTAATATGATTTTTACTTTCGGTGTCGGTCCATTGACCTCCGGTCTTATCACCGTTTGATGCAGCTCCCCACCCGGTAGTGGAAGCATCGGTAAAAATTTCTTGTACATAATTATATTTCTGAATAGGGTTTACTGACGTTAAAGAGCGAGTTTGCCACCATAGTAAATCATCACGTACGCTATCTGGAATTGTCATAACTTTGTCGTAGTTATCATTAAATTTAAGCAATGCTAAATATCTGGCTCTTTCCATGGACTTTGTGTACAGCCAACCATACGCGATCGCCGGGCAAGCCGCTGTGAGCGTGCCCAAGAAACTTGCAAATTCACGGATCCGTATACGTTTCGTATTCAACATTTTATTTGTGCGATCGAAAATATTATTTCGCTTTGTTTCTGGTAACTTGAGACACATCATTTTAGAATCTAAAACAAAACCTAAATACTTGCATTCTGTTTGAGGAGTTACATTACTTTTCTTGTAATTAATAATGAAACCTAATCCTTCTAAGCATTGTATAGTACTTTTAATATTATTTAGACAATCATCTTTCGTGTTTCCTATACATAGCATGTCATCTAGGTATCTCACAGACTGATAGCCTGAAGACCTTAAATGTGATGCGACCGGCTGCAATATTTTCGTGAAAATAAATGGAGCTGAAGCAAGCCCATATGGGAGACCCATAAATTCATATAGAGTATCCTTAAAACAAAACCGTAGATACTTCCTATGTGACTCGTGAATGGGTAATAACAGGTAAGCCTCCTTCAAATCAATATTTGCCATATAGCACCCTTGAGTAACAAGCTTGGTCGCCGTTCTGATATCTTCCATTTTAAAGTGTTCAGTGCAAACGTATTTATTTAATTTTTTGAGGTTCAGAATAAACCTTACACCGCCGTCGCTTTTTGGTACTAGGAAGATGTCAGACAGGAACTGACCCGGCACCCGCTGGCATTTTTGAACTGCGTTGATATTAGTTAAATGTATCAACTCTTTTTCAATTAATGCCATGTCAGTAACCGAAAAAGATTTTTCGGAACAATTTACAGAGCCTTGATTCGGTAGCGTGATAAAAGGAATTTTGTAACCTGATATTGTACTGAGAATGAATTTATCATTAGTTATAGATTGCCAAGCATTTAAAAAATATTTTAAACGACCACCATGTACCTGTTGGTTCATGTCGTTGGTTGGTTGGTGGACGGGCGCGACGCCTGCGCCGGCTGCCGTCTCGGTGGCGGCGGCGGCGGCGGCGGCGGTTGGCGCCGGGCCGTCGCGGCCGGCGCTAAAGGCGCTCGGCGCCTGGTTTGGTAAGATCCTCGGTGCCCCCCGCCTCGGCTGAGATACGGCAGCTGGCCGCCGCGCTGAAGACGCGGGCGGGGCGGTGGGGCCCTCCAGTTTAAACTGGTATTTGAAGTAGATGCTGCCGGTGGTGCTTGGATCAATTGCCCGGTCTTTTTAATACCACGAGAATTCTTTACTAAGTCACCGAGCTTTTCACCAAATAAAAAACTGTCTCTCTTCCTATCCTTAAAAGGATCTATAAGAGATTTTTCCACTAATGGGATTACGACAGATCGTCGCGTGTCAGTCTCAGCAAAATGAGCATCCGCGACGAGTTTCCCGACGTCGTTCAGTGTACGTATCACCTCAGCTGTATTAGATTCCTTCTTCAAAAGCGTGGTCATAGCTTTTCCTAGGCCTGCAAGGGCTCTTCCGATCTGCTCTTGCTTGGCGAGAATTCGTTTGTCTCTGTTTCGACTAGCTTCGGTTAGCATGGCAGCTATTTCCGGATTTAGAGTAGGAGCTTTTGATAAAGGCACGTTCTTAGGGAATAAATATTTTTTATTTACTTCTTCTTTTGCCTCCTTTTTTAATCCGTTCAAAAGGACGTGCTGGAAGTGTTTCGCTATATCCTCATGAATATTTTCGCCCCACTCGACAGTATCAGCCTCAAACTCGCCTAAGGCGAGTAATAATTCCGGGTCAAAATCCTCGGTGACGACGTTGGTGTCATCATTGGTACTAGTTTTGGGGAGAATAACATTATTCTGTCCCTCTACATTAGTGGGCGTATTCACTTCTGCATCGACATGTACGTCTGCCGTACATACGATCACCTGACTAGTAGGTTCTGGTAATATAGCCGAGTCGTCTGCCAGTTGACCTGGAAATAGCAGGCGGAGGCTTGATCAAAACAAAGCACATTTGACTTTATGTAGACAAGAAAAACCGTTAAGGTGTATGTACTTACTTTCAATTGCATCATCGTGCCTGTACTCGATATATTGCGCAGCAGAACCACTAGGTTCAACGGGTGTAATCGGTGTGACCTCATACTCCAGATGATCTGGAAAATACAGTCGAAACCGTGATTAAACGCATAATAGTTTTTTTTTTGTGGGTACAAAGGTAAAAATATAATTTGTATCTCTCACTCTCACTACAAATGCAGTGACTAAAGTAGCTACGGGTTAATATCTCGTATTAACTCTGAGCACAAAATAGCTATTGGCCAATATCGCGTATTGGCTCGAAGCAAAGAAAGGAAAGAAAAGACACCCCAAAATGCGGATTTTAGCTTAGTATATATAAGGAGCATAACTTACCTTGGATTATATCACGCTCATCATCACTCGAATAAATAACTCGATGAGAATTCTTTTTCCGCTTTTCTTCCAACTTAGTTTCGTACTTTTTCATTTTCCTTCGCCATCTTTCTTCTTCTGTTTCGTCACCTTTACGTTTCGGCATCGTTACTCCGATACGTTAGGATTTTAAAGTTTTTTTTACGAATAATATTGAACTATGAAATATATTACTTTGCAATATTCAAGGAGTTTCGTACTAGTGCGAACGCCGCGCGCGCACGGACAAGAATGAAGTCAGTACCAACGACAGGTCCTATGTCAGGTGGCGTTGCGGGCGGGGAAGATTTTGATTTTACCCTCCAACAGCGCTAAAATACTAGTGCGGGTAGGTTCGCAAGTT
This sequence comes from Epiblema foenella, assembly GCA_963556455.1. Taxonomy (NCBI): domain Eukaryota; kingdom Metazoa; phylum Arthropoda; class Insecta; order Lepidoptera; family Tortricidae; genus Epiblema; species Epiblema foenella. Next base: position 7,544,657 of record OY747120.1, on the reverse strand, counting down.
GCTGGACACAACTACATTAGTCAAATATGATCCTCTTAAATCTAAGAGACGAAGACAAGATAATTACAGATAAAAGTATAGAAGCAGAAAATATACATAATTCTATGTTATGCAACTGACACCGTCTGTTTATCAGATGTATGATAATTATATAATATTTAATTAATTATCATAATACAACTATGTATTTACACGCAGTTTCTTGCTATCGCTGTGTTCATTTATTAATAGGCACTTATCGTTTTAATGAGGCCCAAAAAAAAATTAAAAATATACAAAAGCGTGATGAGTAAATATAACTATCGACCCGTCCCGTTCTCGCACCAAATGGCTACTTGAGAATTTTTACAAGTTTTTATTTAATAATATATATTTAATTTGCAATGTTAATACTTTTTTTATACTAATTAGCAGATACCGTAGCCCAAAGACGCTTGCGACTATAGAACAAACGCGTTGGCGACCCTTTTTAAGTTCCGTAGCCAAAATGGCGAAAACGGAACCCTTATAGTTTCGTCGTGTCTGTCCGTCAGTATGTCACAGCCGATTTTCTGCTCTAGAGCAGAAAAGTATTAAAAAGAAAAAAGTACAGTGAATTGTAGTTAGATTGGGCAAATGCCTATAAAAACATAAGTACGATTAATTCATAATTTAAAATAATAAAATAAATTTGTATTAAAAAAGTCCATACACAAACACTGAAAGAAAAACAATTTATTCAATAAAGCACACACAACCGGTCATAATTATATGGCAACAGGTCAGTTATGTCAGTATAGTCGGAATAATGGGATTTTGACTTATTTACCTGTCAGTTATGATGTTAATTTTTAAATGTTTTGTAGCGAAATTGTTCTATTTCCCGAGCGTTTTTTTATATATTTTATTATACCTATACTATTTTATTATTGTTTAATAATGTTGCGCTCTTGACAATTAATTTAATTTTTTGTCATTTATTATTTAATATTCAACACAACCTAAACCACCACAGTGACTGACAACAGTGACAACCTACGATCAAAATTATTGCCAGTGTAAGAAATTAGTTCCAATAAAATTTTGCAACATGGCCAACGGTCATTCATACAAGTATTTCTGGTCGGGCATGACGTCAAAATTACTAAACGATAACGTACAAGAACTCCACATTCCAATTTCAAAACTTGTAACATTTCAAAATGCTTCCGGTGTTAATTCAGCGCGTGACGTCACAGCCACGAAGCAAGGCCGACGCCCTACGTCACTGGATGAATGAAACGACTCCGCGGATTAATATTTCTCTGTTTCTGTAGGCACAGATTACTAACAGATGTAGTTGAATATTATTTCTATCGGGAAAACTCGGAATACGAGTATACCCGAAGTGTCAATCATGTCCTGTATTCAGGTAGGCTAGCACAACTTGCTGCCAAGTCGTATCTCGCGCGACTCGGCGATTCCTGTCTCGCTCAAACTGTGCGGAATAGAAAGAGGAGCGTAGATTTTTCTCTACTCGCGTCGCGTCGCAGCGGCAATTGTGCTAGCCCCGAGTATCTAAATTGTTTACATATGTGAAGCTTCGTCAATAAATGTCATATACTAAAATAATATAGCAATAGTTTTCATTCTGACATTGATTATACAGTTTCATGTAAATCTAGAGATGCGCCAAATATGGATTTGACCGAATACGAACATTCGGCTGTTGCCGAACCGAATAGTCGGCCGAATTATTCGGTTCAACGTAATTCCTTCATCTATTGTTGTAAAACAGACTAATTGAATTAGATTAAGTAAAATTTTTGTTCATTATCAAAGCGAAATATTAACAAAAAATAAGTTAAATCACTGTTAACAATGGTTCAAGTATTAATTTCACGAAGCAGTAAGTATAATACACTCTTGTAACTTGTAACAAAACCCTCTCAAAATTGTTCGGTAAATATTCGGCAGCTGAACCGAGTAATTCGGCCGAATAATAACCGAATATTCGGCGCATCCCTAGAATAGACAATAAACCTGTCCTCATCGCCCATTGTCTTGATCCGCCATTTCAGTTTACCGTTTAGCAAATTTTTACCACCGATAAATATGCATGAGTTGTAAATGTAATTATAGAATTTATAAACCTGTCAGTTATTTAAAATGGTAATTCATCATCATCATCATCATCCTCAGCCTGCAGTCATTCACTGCTGGCCCGGTCCCCAGCTCTCCTCATCCAACCGCTTCCCGCCACTCTCTTCAGGTCGTCGGTCCTCCTGGCGGGAGGTCGTCCCACAGGCCGAGTCGTTCCTGGTCTCCACTCTAGAACTCATCTGCTCCATCGGCAATCGGCTCTGCGACAAACATGCCAGCCTGCTTATCCTCAGCGCTGTCGGTGACCCTAGTTCTCTGTCGGATATCTGACAGAGAAAACGACTTTGTTTTATACTATGTAGTGATATTATTTTCGTGTTCGGAGATCATAAGCAGACGCTGTCTGCTTACCACGAGACGGTATATTTGTTTGCCATCATAAAAAACGTGTGCCCTTGACTTGCAGAAAAATATTTCACAGAATGTATTATTTCGCAGTATTTTCATTTCATACATACTTAATTTTTTTCAGAAATCTCTTAACTTTTTGGATACATTCCATCGTGTAGAACCCAATTAGATCTACCAGAAAAGTAGGTTAGGTTAGGTTAGACCTGCGATCCCTTTGTTTTTTTTTTTAATTGAAAATTCTGCGAAACAATGAATAGGTACATTCTAAGACGTTTGTCTGCGAAACAACGTAAAACTCGCCCACCGCGGGTTCGGTACTAATTTGTAGGCATTACGACTTTTTTTTTTTTATTAAAAATGGGATCGCTCTTGGCCAGCATCTAGCCAGGGGGCAAAGATGAGGCCGACGATGAAGCGAGCTCACCCAGAAGGTGCCTATTCACTCGTGCCTTAAAAAGGTCTAGGTTATTACGAGATTACGTCCTTTAAATAAAGAATATTTTTTTACGCGGCGTGCTTACGTGCCTTCAATGTGCGCGGAGTTTTATCGCAAAAATAGACTACATTAGCCATCTTCGGGCGCATGAGCGCCGGGACACTGATTAGGAGTCGAAGTGGTCGCCATAGCCGAAACCGGTCGGACTCATCATCATCATTTTTTTATGATTTAATTGCAAATGCACAGTTTTTGACTTTTCCATGTACTTGTCTAGGTCAACGGAAAGTACCCTATAAATTTTGATTAAGTACTTTGAGTGCCGAAATATACGTTTTCCGGCATTTAACAGCTGTTTTTTCACAGCTTCAAGGGATTAGGGACCAGAGTATATGGTTTTAATTTCAACTCGATACCTCGTTCCCGAGATGGGTCTTGACGGACAGACAGACGGACAACAAAGTGATCCTATAAGGGCTCCGTTTTATTTTGAGGCATCGAACCATAAAAACTGTTCTACTCTCAAAACTAAACATTATAAATTAATACCTACCTATTTATACTTAGACCTTTTTAAGGCACGAGTGAATAGGCACCTTCTGGGTGAGCTCGCTTCATCGTCGGCCTCATCTTTGCCCCCTGGCTAGATACTGGCCAAGAGCGATCCCATTTTTAATAAAAATATAAAATCAAAATTAGGTCCCCTCGGGATGGTGCCCATTACGCAGGCAGCATTCCCGCGCTGGATTGCGATGGCAATTCTTTGCGCGAGAAAGAGCCTGCGCGAGGTTCACCTGTCGCATCCATAAGCTGCTTACTAAGGCTCCCTGTGGAGTCCCCGCGCGCACTTGCCCCGTGGGGTGTAACTTGAGAAATGGTTCTTGTGTTCAGTAGCTCGATTCCACTCATACCTCAGATTCGGTTGAAACCGCTCAACCAATCTCACTGGAGCGCTAGTCTTAGAGTATTCCAGTGTTCCAAACCACACGCGTGGTCGTACCGGAGGTTTTCCCCTGGATTTTCCCCAGGCTACTCTCCAACCGCGCATTCCTATCGCTTTATTGGGCCCGGCCTATAAAGCCACAGTCAGGTTCAAAAAAAAAAGGGTCTTGTGTATTTAGCACTACAAAGCAGGGCTCGGAAACCGGTTTCGTCTCCATACAATTAACCGGTTTAAAATTTCGGTTAATTGCGTTCTACGATATTTTTTCGTACTTTAAATCATTTATTTCATAGATGAAGGCTAGCTGAATCAAATCTTAAAATAAAAATGGTAATATGAGAAGTACTTTACGAGATATTTCGAAAATAGTAAAAATCGGTTCCGAGCCCTGCTAGAAAGTATGTCATGTTGGGTAAAATATTAGGCAGAACATTAGCGCAGATAAACCATGATAACGTATAATGCAACTTCAAGAAAGAGATCGATCGCCGAATCCAACTCGGATGGGCTGCGTTCGGGAAGTTGAGGAGGATCTTCACGTCAGAAATTCCACAGTCCCTGAAGTCGAAAGTCTTCGACCAGTGCGTGTTGCCAGTGATGACTTATGGTACTGAAACGTGGCCGCTGAATGTGGGCCTCTTAAATAAGCTCAGAGTTGCTCAGCGTGCGATGGAGAGAGCTATGCTTGGAGTTTCTCTGCGGGACATGATCCGAAACTCGGAGATCCGCAGAAAAACGAGGGTTACCGACATAGCTCAGAGAATCTGCAAGTTGAAGTGGCAGTGGGCGGGCCACATTGCTCGTAGAACCGATAACCGTTGGGGAAGAAAGGTTCTCGAGTGGCGGCCTCGCACGGGAAGACGAAGCGTTGGGCGGCCTTCCACTAGGTGGACTGATGACTTGGTCAAGGCAGCGGGGAGTCGCTGGATGCGGGTGGCTCGCGGCCGTGTGCTGTGGCGCTCCTTGGGGGAGGCCTATATCCAGCAGTGGATGTCTTCCGGCTGAATGATGATGATGAACGTATAATGAATTTATTCAATATTGTTTACATTAGTACTGTTATTTAAATCATAAGGCATCAATAGAGACGTTGACTCATAATTTAACTACTCCATAAGACTACTTCAAAAGAAACACAAAAAATATGCTAAATGATGAAAATCCTATTCAATTATCTCGAAAACCAACGAAGCTACAACCGTTTTAATGTCGCTGATTAGAGAGAGAAAACGCGTCAGATCAGTGACGTCATTGACCACGAGCGCCATAGTAAATGACGATCGTTCCAATACAAAGGTGCAATTTGCGGAAAAGGAACAGAGTACGCCCCCTCTTTAAACTTTGAAGACTTATAATTATGTAATTATTTATTCTTTTGAGTTACTTCTTTCGCCATTTGATTCAGAATTTGATCCTTTTTCGGAAAATTCGCCCTCTTTGAGTTTCTTATTTGATGTCAACATACCTATTTTTTTTTTTAAATACGCGTCATTTCATTTATCTAAAACTGGTACAATAAAAAAAAACAGAAGGCATTGATTGTCATATAGTCACTAAACTTATTCTAATATTTCGTGCGAATATATATATTTTTTATACAACGCCGGTGGCAAACAAGCGTACGGTCCACCTGATGGTAAGCGGCCACCGCAGCCTATAGACGCCCGCAACTCCAAAGGAGTCACGTGCGCGTTGCCGACCCTTTATAAGATTTGAGGATGCACTGTGATGACAGCAGAAGGAACACATTTAGGACCCCCGCTCTCAACACAGTGCATCCTCGGGAGCTCTGGCAACCTTGCTCACCTCCAGGAACACAACACTACATACTTGTATAGTAGATAATGTTATTATGGCTGTGATGTTCTGCAAGGCGGAGGTACTTCCCCAGTTGGGCTGCTCCAAATTCGAGCAAGATGATATTTTGCTGTGCCCTTATTTATTTATTCAATAATTGCAACCATGGTATTACAAAATCTTATTTCTAAACATTGAGCAGGTACATCATGGACCCTGTTAGGGTGTAGCAATTTATATTAATCTAATCTAATGTAAGTATTCTAAGTTAGCCAGCCCTACCTCTCTAATGCGAATTCAATGCGTGTACGACCCCTGCTTCTTAGTTTACCTAATTTTTAATCTTAAAACGATAAGTTATAGGGTTCATTCTACTTTTACATGACCAGTTTTCTATTATAAAAAAAATCTATGACATATTGAATTAGTGTACAAAAATAGGATTTAGAAATAGTACCTGAACCTAATAAATGGAATTTATAGGTAAAACTACTTAAATATTAACACATTTCTGTAAAAGGTGGGTAACACAGTGGTAAAAACCATTTTGTCATACAAATGGTGAGACATCCAACGCCCACTGAGTTACTCGATTTATTGATATTAGCTGTGGTTCGTTGCTTACCAAAACTATCGGAAATGATACCGCAATTAAACCTCTTCATAAGTAACAATAGATGGCTCCCGAAGCAGAGGCAGACCGAAAAGGAGATGGCGGGACGACCTTGATACATTTTGTACGGATTGGCGGGAACTGGCACACGACCGAGACGAGTGGCGAAAAAGAGGGGAGGCTTTTGCCCAGCAGTGGGACACTAAATAGGCTATTAAAAAAAAATGATAAGTAACAAAACAAAAACCAGGGCCAAGTATTCCAAAATTAAAAAAAGTGTCTAAAAATTATGTACATGAAAAAGTAGAATGGCTCATAGGATGAATTGTATCTTAACCCGTCGTCTACCGGTCCCTGGGATCCCCGGGCACATTACAAATCAATGCTATTGTTTTTTTTTCGCCGGGAGTCCACGGATCTCCAGTATTATAAGACAGTCGGCCAGTGAGTCAATCACTAACCTTTTCCTCGATCAATCGTCCCATAAACTCGGTAAAAAGCTTGGCACGCGCACGCGCGCACAAATAGAACAGAATGCGGCCCGACGCCGCGGCTTCCCTTCGCGAAAGTGCTCGTTGATATGCGCGAGCGCAAACTTTGGGGATACGGCTCGGAAAATTAGGAATCACGGAATTAGGAAAAACGCACACCTCGAAATTATTTCAAAATCAAAATCAAAACATTTATTCTGCAAATAGGACTCAAGGGCACTTTTACAAGTCAAAATCTATCTAGGTACATCAAATAAAAATAATACAATAATCAAAGTATCATTAATTAAATGTAGTGTTACATGTCAAAAATAAGACTAAGAAACTAATAACAATCGAGATTTCTTAGAGATGTATAAGGTCTCTAAGCGTCAAGATAAAAGGTAATAAAGTAGGTACACTAATCATAATAAAATGTTTTGAGCTATATCTATAACACGTCAACACTACTACGTCAATTTGTTTTACTGATTGCTCTAACATCATTGTTAATGTTATTTATTAAATTCATAATATTGGCTTTGCATGCCACCAGTTGGCTGAATGTATATGGCTCGTTTTGTATGACTGTCACCATTTTGTACCTACATTCTGGCAAATAAACGTATTTCTATTTCAATACAATACTGGAAGCAGGGATCGGATACCGGTATTTTCTCCATAGAAAAATACCGGTATTATTACGGTCACCGGTTCATTATTTCGTTTTTAATGGGACAATCTAATAATACGACGTTGTTACCTAAATACATGATTCAGCCCTACGTAAAGAGCAAAAAATAATCCAAAATATTGGGCTAATCCAGGGTTTTTTAAGAATACCGGTATCGGTCCCTGACTGGAAGTGATCGCATACTTGTATTAAAGTGTCGCTAGTAATTTTTTTTAAATTTATTTAGAACACAAACAGTCACATAAAAATATCCAAATTGCCAGTACATGGAAGATACCTACACAAGAATAAACAATAGACCTGGAGGTTCAATATTTTACATAGTGTTAACTACAATTTGTTAATCACTACATAGTATAAAACAAAGTCGCTTTCTCTGTCCTTATGTCCCTATATCCCTATGTATGCTTAAATCTTTAAAACTACGCAACGGATTTTGGTGCGGTTTTTTTAAATAGATAGAGTGACTCAAGGGGAAGGTTTATATGTATAATACATGCATCAGCATTGCACCCGTGCGAAGCCGGGGCGGGTCGCTAGTGTTAACTAAAGCAAAGTAAAAACTGTAAGTATAACTGTAGTGTATTTTAAAATTATATTTTACTAAACGGTTAATCCGGTGGAAACGAACGGCACAGGACCGGTCTAAATGGCGAGCCTTGGGGGAGGCCTATGTTCAGCAGTGGACGTCTTTCGGCTGAAATGATGATGATGATGATGATGATGAAACGGTTAAAAGCCGTATTAAAAATCACTCCAGGAGACATGTCTCGAACTCTTCGGAAGTACTTCTTGAGTATGAGTGCGTTTGCGACGAATACGTAGTAACGTACACTGCCGATCACGAACATAGTGCACGGAGTGACTATACGCGAGTCAGGGCTCGGAAACCGGTTACGTCTTCATACAATTAACCGATTAAAAAATTCGGTTAATTGCGGTTTACGATTTCATTTATACATAATATAGGCCGTCGACTTCGGCAAAAGGGTGAGGACCCCCGCGCTGAGTCGTTTTTGGTGCAAAGGCTGTCCATGGCTATTCAGCGAGGAAACGTCGCCAGTGTTATGGGCACCTTTGCACCGGAAACGGCGAGGGGCGGTCTATTTGATTAGTTTTCTTTTTTTTATTATTATTCTCTTTATTTATTTTTTCCCTTAAGTTAGGTTTTATAATTATATTTTCGTACTTTAAATCATTTATTTCATAGTTTTATTTTTTTATCTTTATTTATTTCGAATCTTTCGTCAAGATGACGATGTCAGCTCCAGCAAGCCTCTAACTACATTACAACTTCTTAGATGTAATTAAAAAAAAACTAATAATAAAACCACAAAATTTGTATACTTATTTCCAAAAAAAACCGTATACAAACCTTGCAGCCTTTGACAAAGGATCCGCTAAAATGGACTGAAAAATCCCAACATGCAAAAGGGAGAAGCCCCAAATTCTGTTCAACTTCTCCCTTTTCTCTCGAGTTCGAACACACTCCACCAACAAGTGTTTGCACATCTTCGATGGTTCCGAAGATGTGCAACATATTTCATAGTTGAAGCGTTGAAGCTTAACGAAAACACATCTTAAAATAAAAATGGAGATATGACAAATACTTTAAGAGATAATTTAAAAATAGTAAAAACCGGTTCCGAGCCCTGGCGCGAGTTATAACCGTTTGGTAAAATATAGTGATAAGAAAGAAAAAAACGGCCAAGTGCGAGTCGGACTCGCGCACGAAGGGTTCCGTACCATTTTATATAAAAACGGCAACAAAATCACGCTTCTTGTATAAGCCACTTAAATATTTCTTTTATTCTGTTTTTTAGTATTTAAGTATTATAGCGGCAACAGAAATACATCATATAAAATTTCAACTGCCCAACTATCACGGTTCATGAGATACAGCCTGGTGACAGATGGACGGACAGCGAAGTCTTGGTAGTAGGGTCTCGTTTTACCCTTTGGGTACGCAACCCTGAAAAGGTCGACAGCGCGCCTGTGATTCTTCTGCAGTCGCAGGCGTCCATAGGCTGCGATTTCTGCTTACTGTCACGCAGGCCGCTTGTTTGCCATCATATCTAATATGAGAAAACGATCACAAATCGTCAAATTAATCTGCTTCGTCTGCACAACCCAAAGGTTGTCTTGAAGAGATCGTTTTAGCGATAACATCGCCTGGTGCCTACCATTTTACAATACAATACAATACAATACAAATACTCTTTATTGCACACCTCAATCAAAGGATACAGTACAGTACAAAAAACACAATGAGAAGAGGCAAACAACAGGCGGTCTTATCGCTAAAGAGCGATTTCTTACAGACAACCTTAGGGTAGCGGAAATCTAAACAGAACGATTCATAGCAGGTGGTGCAGAGTTAATACATAAACCTACTAATAATTGCAACAATAACATTTAATTAAGGATAAATAAACATACATAAATATAGTATAAAAATATACGTACATAAACATATACAAATATATAGTCAGCCACATAGTCTAAAGGAGCTAAGACTTAAGTGTGTCATGAGAGAGACAAATAGTGATCTTTAAGCTGTTTTTTGAAGACAGCAAGAGATTTTACATGTTTAATTTAATCTTGTTTTTTTTTATTTGTACTATTTTCGGTGAACAATAAACAATATTGTTATTGTATTGTAGTGATTACAAATTAAAGCAAAGAATTGAAGAATTTAGCCTCCGAGCAGGTCGAGCAGGATTCGAACCTGCGACATTCTGGCATTGGCGGCCAAGTCAATTTTTTTCAATTCCTCCCGTTATCTAATTTGTAATTTGAGTCAGCAGTGTTACTGCTTAATTACAAGAATAAATTTTATTGTAATTTGTAATCTACCTGATCTTTATGTAGTAAATTATTTAGTACAAAAACATAAATTTTGTAACCACTAGTTCATTTTGGCACTACCACCACAACAATTACGCCATCTTTATAGTTTCCTGTGAACGAGCTGCCAGCATCTGGATCACTTTCCTTGCGAGTCATTGTATAAATATTCCAACGCTAATGATCTTGCTTCCGGTTTGGCTTTATGAATATTATCTCTCTAGGCGGAAAGCATGCGATATCTTGTTGTTATACAAAATTATCCATGGTTTAGTGGACAGTCCACACCTACTAGAACATGTCAAGGTAGTTGTTCCTCGAGCGGGTAGTCGCCTATACAATAGAAAGCCTTTCTCTCTTCCTCTTTGTCGCACTAATATCGGCAGGCATGCGCCTCTTTATAGAATGATTGCATCATATAGCGGCATCAAGTCCGATATAGACATTTTCCACTGTTCCTTAGCCTCAGTAAAAACCAAACTTAAAGCGCTTCTCTAATGAATTAATTGTAGCTATTTTATTTTTTATTATTTTTATGTATTTCCCGGTTTATTTCATTTTTCATAGTTTTGTTTAGCTGAACTTACTAAATTCAACTATCAATTAGTATAATTTTGTAAACTTTGTAAACTATTACATATTTTGTTTTTGTAAAACCTGCACGCATATTCTATGCATGATGTATCTACTTTTTTAGGATGTACAAGAGTGTAACTAGCCACTGTAATGTAATAGACCATGAGTGTTCAAAACTTGTAACATCTAGTTTGTAGACCATAATAAAAAAAAATATATACCGGGTGTACAATCCAAATGGGTCAGTATGGAGAAATCGGAAACTATGAGAGATAGCGAGATCTGTTCTTAGGAACCATGACGTCGATTTTAGATTTAATAATAATTACATTCAAACTTTTTTATTAACTCTCATAGATAACCGGGAATCGAACCTGGTCAAAATCAATGTGTATAAATTCTGCAAGTCGCAAGAAGCACAACACTAATGGAATCTTGTTTGTATGTATGAGAGTTAATAAAAAAGTTTGAATGTAATTATTATTAAATCTAAAATCGACGTCATGGTTCCTAAGAACAGATCTCGCTATCTCTCATAGTTTCCAACTTCTCCATACTGACCCATTTGGATTGTACACCCGGTATATATTAGTTTGAAGAGAAAGTTTTGCATAAATTTACACTAACGTGAGACATATTTACACTTAATAAGAGAACAACGGTTGAAACTCACTTGGAAAATCACTATTTGCGACATGTTTCGGACTACAATTGAAACAGGAGGGCAGTGTTGCGCGGTCGGTTGCCTTGATAACACTCAACCTGATGAAGGACTCCAATTGTAGTCGTAAATAGTGACTTTCCAAGTCAGAAAGTTTTGGCTACTGGAATTTTAGTTCCTCCGTAACGCACCGAAAACGCCCGGAAGAGTTATTAGTCCATGATGGGGTACTGTAAACCGGGGTTATATTTAAATTCAGGGGCTACTTTTAAAATTAAGTTTTTAAGCCGTATTTCTAGTTTTTATTAGGTTAACCTGTGTCGGTGTTATACCTTGGTATATTTCCTAACTATTTACTGGACTGTAACAAATTAGAAATACTTAGTGACGATTATATTAGTGTTCTTAATCTATCAAAGCGGCCCCGTTTTGTCCTAAAGTCACCCCAGTTTACGGTACATGAAGGGAACCTTTCCAATACCTTTAAGGGCCGACGCTAGCTGACGCGGTTTGCACGGAGCGGGGTCATACATACTAAACTGCGCCCGCGGCGGGCAGTTTACTGTGACGCACTCTGTGCACCCGCGTCAGCTAGCGTCGGCCCTTAAACGAAAACTCATGGACAAGTGCATTCTTCCAATCCTTACCTACGGAGCACAGACTTCATCTTTGACAAACGTTCAGAAATCTGCCCTCAAGGTTTGCCAGAGAGCCATGGAACGCAGTATATTGAGCGTGATATTAACAGATCGCATTAAAATACAATAGAAAGAAAGAAAGCATTTATTCACTGCAAGAAAAGACACACGGTTACAAACAGAGTACATTAAACATATAATTATAAAGTGCGTCTTCGCGGCAGTGAATCGGTTGCTGTCTCAGCATTATGCCGAGGTGTCAGACACCTGCAGCGCTGGTTTTCAGGAATAGGATTTTGCGCTTAAGGGTATACTTGATAGACGCTACTTGGATAAGTGGGGGGAGATCATTCCAACACTTGGATATATTGCGATCTTGGAATACTGCGTTCCAAAACCCAGATAGCTGACGTAGCTCACACCTCCGCCAGATTTAAATGGGACTGCATGGGCTGGCCACGTCTGCCGCATGTAGGAAGACTTGTGGGCTAAAATCACCAAAGTGGGTTCCACAAACCCGAGTACGGCGTCGCGGAAGACCTCGTTGGAGATGGCGAGACGAACTTGACGTCTCGGATCAGGACTGGTGGAAGACTGCCCAAGAAGTTAGCCGTTTGAAACGGTATCATATTCATTATTCTACCCAGTATTCTTGTGCCGCTATTGTCTAAGGGTGAGTTGCACCAAACCGTGTGTAATCGTAAGCGGTGTTCGTTAAAATCTGATTGTACGGAAAGTTTGACAAGTTTCTTTGGGATTACAGCTGCCGGCGCCATATCTGACGATAACCGGCCTGTGATCGTATGTTGGTGCAACCGACCCTAAGTACAGACAAGAATGCATGAAATGAAATCATTTATTCTTCAATTTAGGCATGTTACATGCACTTACGAATCTCAAAAAACTATCACCGGTTCATAAAATAAACCTCTGCCTCGAGAAGAACCGGCGTAAGAAACTCGGCGAGGTGTCATTTTTTCAAAACAATATACTATGTATATAAAATAACAGTATCATAATACTACAGAATTCAAATGCTACAGTTTTTATTGTATACATACATATTTTTTAATATTAAGGACAAAATATTTCTGTCTTAGATTACTTGTGCGGGACGCTATCATGCCAAACATCCCTATCCATGATATAATCGTTTATCTTATAATATGCTTTTGAAATACAGACGACAGACTTAAATTTAGAATCCGTAAGTGCATTAATGTGTCTTGGAATTTTATTGTAGCATTTCATGTATATACAAACACAATTTACAGCTTTCCCAATGACGTCACGGGAACACTGCCGGATTTATTACGGACGCAACCACGTGGCACAGCAGCCGTTTATTCTCGGCTAATTTCGCAACAACCATTAACTGCGAGTAATTTCTTTAGCTTTCTGAGATCAAATACTTTTTTGTACAATGATGGTAAACAAGCTTACGACCTGCCAGATCGTATTCCGACACCGTAGCCTAGCCGTAGCCTCCGTTTCAAATCGTAATTCTAACGCTTGTGATTCTTCTGGAATCGCAAGCGTTAGAATTACGATTTGAAACGGAATATTTACCATGTATATTTGTAGGGTAGATCGCTATGGTGTGTGGGTAGACCACAACTAAAACTCGCAGCACGTCAGTTAATCCTTGATAATGGCGCTTGCAACAGTGCCCAAATATCGGGAACTCACAAATACAAATATACATGGTAAATATCCCGTTTCAAATCGTAATTCTAATGTAAATGACCATGTGAGCTTGAAATCTTATAATCACAAGCGTGTTTCGGACTCTTTGTTTACATGAGGATTAATTATGTTCACGGCTCTCTAGTGTTCTCTATACAACAGGTCGCTCACTCTCAACACAGCACTTCTTCGGGAGCACCAACTCATTCAACACCAGGTTCACGTTCCCCCAGAGGAAGTGTTATTTTATGGCTGCGGTATTCTATAAGGCAGTGTAGGCGAACCTTTATGCATCAACGTGCCATTTTTTCTAAAGAATGTTTAATGGGGGTCGTTGACGTGCCATCAAATAATTTTGACTTTCTGATTATTTGGAAAATAATAATAATAAATACTATCAAAACTCTTTATTAAATAAAGTAAACTAAAAAGGTACATTTTGGAATGTTTTTATTACACGCATAAATTAAATTACTGTAAAATTAGTGTTGACTTCTGTTGCTGCAGGTTAGATTACAAATAATTTATGTTAGGGTTGTAAGATGTTACTTTTAGCAAAATGCATGCTGAACTGGATTCATCTGTCAAACGGTTTCTATCCGAGTTTTTAATGTTATTCATCTCTGAAAATAATGACTCGCAGGCATAGGTTTTATGATCGGCGACGTGCCCAAAATATTGTGCCGCGTGCCATCAATGGCACGCGTGCCATTGGTTCGCCTACCCTGCTATAAGGTATCCACCTTACAGAAGACTATATCCATAGTCATCGGTCAAGTCGCCTCGTTGGAAGCCAGTTCTGTCAAGCTGGTCTAATTCGACAGACATTCAGATGTACTCTTTGAGTAATGATTGCGAAGGACAATACATGTTGAGATTAAATACAATTAACATACTAATCATTATAGTAGTTTATGCAACTGCTACATAATGAGAGGCATTAAAACACGAGTGTGGTTTTTGATAACATAATAAGATCACACGAGAGCTTAATGCCTAATTATGTACAGTTGCATACACTACTTTATCTACATCCATATTTAAAATCCGTTTTCATGTGTTCAGGAAGTGTTCAGGAACCATTGCGTTGCAAGTGTAGTGAGGTCGAGCGTGAGCCCGTTGAAGTCTTTTGAGCACGAGCCTGCTTAAATCTTTAAAACTACGCAACGGATTTTGATGCGGTTTTTTTTAATAGATAGAGTGATTGAAGAGGAAAGTTTATATGTATAATATTTCTGTAGTGTATTTAGTATCAGCATTGCACCCGTGCGAAGCCGGGGCGGGTCGCTAGTATTATTATAATACTAGCCACCCGCCCTGGCTTCGCACGGGTGCAACGCATGTATTATACATAAAACCTTCCTCTTGAATCACTAAAAAAAATGGATCAAAATCCGTTGCGTATTTTTAAAGATCTAAGCATATATAGTGATTATAAATGCAAAAGTTACCGTAAACTAAACATTTCTAGTTTGATTCAGATTAGTAAATAGTTAGGAAATTAACGAAGGTATAACTTGATTCAAGGTTAACTAAATAAAAAAGTAAAACACGGCATTAAAACTGAATTTTTAAAGTCGCCCCTCAATTTAAAAGTAACCCCGGTTTACGGTATTTAGTCTGTCTGTTATCTCTTCAGGGTCCTTATCAGTTAAAAAACGCTCATCTATTTACGCCATTTTCTGTTTGAATTGACACCTATCTTAATATTTCCTCAATGTTACTATCTAGAACAGAACTATTGCGATCTTATGTCGTAAACTTTAAATGTATATTTTGGATTTCTCATTAAGAAATATCGTTTCAAACATCACTCCAAATTAACCATTTTCAAGCTAAAAACTTGTTTTTTCCGGTTAAATTCTACTACACACAATAAAATCAAAAAATGGCTATGTTACTATCTAAAACTTTAATAAACTCATCGTAGCCTTTAATAACTTTATTGGTATTATCAATACTTTTGTCATAATTTGAAATCAAAACATTTTTAAACTTAAGGCCTCTTAAGTCTTCACGCTTTAACAGCTGAACAGATTTAGACGAAATGACATGAAATCATTCCCTAAGGGAACAATGGGAAGGAAAGTACGGAGATAGGTACGATATAAACGATTTCCTTGCAACGAAGTCGCTGCTCGTCTTTATCTGCGAAATAAATAGCAAATATCTACGGGAATCCCAACTACGCAGAAAACAAAAAACACTTTCCCAGTTCTATTTCAGAGCCGGCATTGACCGCGGGCGAAGCCGCGTGATGCAATGTGTGCTGACGGATCGTCGCGTCAACTCGCGTCACGATTATTTTTAACCGACTTCAAAAAAAAGGAGGCGGCTCTCAACTCGGTTGTATGTTCTTTTTTTGAGGGGTCTCAATGGGGGTGATCGCGTATGAATTGGCCGCTAGAGGCGCTAGTGTAGCGTGAGGTCTCCGAAATGTCAAATGTCACTCTTTGTGGTTGCGATACGGGGTAATTGGAACAATATGTTGAGTATTTTGCAATACCTGAACTTGATTATGGCAAATATGAGTTACGGGTCAGTGACTGTCAGTGCTTTGAGACAGTTTTGTCTTTCAGAAACTTATTTCCTCCTTTTTTCGAACAAAACGGGACTGCGCTACAGTGCGGGATGTTCGATATTTTTACGATACGGTTTTAAGGTTTTAAACATGATTTAAATGCAAACTTCGTTCTCATGTCCATAATAACCAATAATATTTTTTGACAGCTGGACCTTACTCGACAGTGGCGCCAACTGGTGAGCACAAAAACGATAGCCCTCATTCGCATGTTCTTTTATTTTATACAAATGCCAATTTAAATGGTCGTGATGTAATGTTACCATCAACCTGATCTGGTAATTGAAGCCTGGTTAGGCAACGGAACTCCGTAATAAAACAGTGTAGCTTAGCTGTGTTTGAGCTTATTGGAATCGTCATGAGATGCACTCTGGTAATGATTCACTATAAAGTGTGAAATAAATAAACAAAAAACCGGCCAATTGCGTGTCGAAACACGCACAATGAAGGGATCCGTACCAACACCTACTAGTCTACATTTAAAACCACTATCCAATACATTGAATCTAAAAAGGTCGTATCTTTATAGAGAACTCAGGGCACTTACGACCTTTTGTTTGGGCAAGACAGTTTTTCAGCGCAACAGTAAAACCTATCTTCAAATCTTTAATGCACACCACATTTTAACTTCATAGTTTGGAAATTAGAGGCCATCATCTTCCTCCTAGCGTTATCCCAGTACACTTACATCCTGAAGGATGCCCGGGGTCCGCTACCTAATCCCAAGACTTGGCGTTGCCACTAGTTTTTACAGAAGCGACTGCCATCTGACCTTCCAACTCGAGGGGAAACCAGACCTTATTGGAACTAGGTTTGTCAAGTGAGTGGGCAACTTGACTGTTAGAAGTTCTCAAGCCGCCCAAAGGCCTCTAACTTGGCTTAACGACTGCTATCATAGACAGCAACCGGGATCAACAGCTTGCCGCTAGGCCACGGGCATTCTCTTGTGTCAGAGGCCAACATCCTCTTTATATAAGTGTAGTAATTATTTATGCTTTTGTCATAATTTGAGATAAAAACATTTAAAAAAATATTAGGCCTCTTAAGTGATTAGTTCAGGTACTGTTTTAGCTCATATTTACTGTGACGGCGTCCTTGTGGTTTGCTCTATACTTCTATAGAGCCATATACATTTTCAACGGGAAAACCATACAAACTCCAAAACTGCTAATTTGAAAGGGCATTGCAAAAACAATGTATCCAAATTCAGGACTCGGTACTATTGTGAAAGTCGCACGAAAAAAAGTTGAGTTTATTTGCAAATTTTGCTAAATATGGACCTTTTTTACACAACTGCCCAAAAAAGGAGTGATTACGAAGTAAGTCTATACGAATTAGGTACGAACGAAATCTATTACAGAGGGTGTTTTTTCGGTACGACCCAGATCGGGCGTAGCTGAGTTTCTTGCTGGACTCTTCTCAGCTAGGCTAGGTTTAGTGAACCAGCGACAAAACTAACAGTAGCTCGATTCCACTCACACCTCATTCGGTTGAAGCCGCTCAACCAATCTCACTGGAGCGCAAACTTAGTATTTCAGTGCTTACACCGCCCGCGTGGTCGTGTCGGAGGTTTCCCCTGGATTGTTCCCAGGCTGCTCCGACGCGCACTCATATATATGTATCCTTTATTGGGCCCGAACTTGTCAATTCGTATTGAACGCTGCCATGAGACTCCGATCGACCAGCAGATCAAACGCCGCAAGTGGAATTGGATCGGACACACGCTCCGAAGGGACCCTGATCACATACCGAGGCAAGCCCTAGACTGGAATCCCCAAGGAAAGCGTAAGCGTGGCCGCCCTAAGCAGACCTGGCGGCGGACGATCATCGCAGAGGCGAAGAACATAGGGAAGACGTGGAGCGAATTGAAGCGCGAAGCTCAAGACCGAACGGGATGGCGGCGCACTGTGGAAGCCCTCTGCCCCATCTAGGGGACATAGGAACATAAGTCAAGGCAAGTTTATTGGGCCCAGCCTATTGAGTCACAGTCAGGCAAAAAAAGAACAGGCTAACATAACATTAGGGAATGCAATCCCGATCCCGCGAGATCCCGATCTCGCGAGATCTCGGGTAATTTTTCGGGATCAATCCGGACGCATCATATGACGAGATCCCGTTCGAGATTGACGGGATTGGGATACTATTAATACCCTTTGTTTTTTAAGGAGTCATTTTCAAAATCACTCGTCTTAGTTAACTACTTCCTAATTCCTTTGAAATATGTTTATTATTTTGATTACCTAATTTACCTATGTTAATTTCCTTAAACCTGATAATTATTTTTGGTTGGTAAGATTAAAGAATAAAGTTTTTTATTTTCTTTCGAGTAATGTGTTATTTTGCTTAACCTTACTATCACAAAAAAGCAGTTATTAGCTTTTTTAGTCATCCAAATTTATTATTTTTTTAAAACTAGACGGGATCCCGAAAATTCCGGGATCCCGCGGGATTGATATTTCTAATCCCGCGGGATCTCGAATTTGCAATCTCGAGTCGGGATTGCATTCCCTACATAACATACATCAAGCCCCGGACTAAGCAACTTGGAGAGCGGTGGTGAGGAGTGCTCTCAGTCGTCACGTCCCTCCGACATGAGGATATGACAAAGAAGAGTTACATAGTTTATTTTCGGTTCGCGGTAAATAAATACCTGCTCCGCCCACTTTTTGGAATGCACATGTTGTATGTATGTAGTTTAATTATAGCCCAAACAAAGTGAAACATAAATTCTATTCTGATACTGGCGAATTTTAAACAAACCAGTAACTAACGACTGTTTTTACAAACAAACGTATTACGACCAGTGGAAACAAGCCAGGGGATCAGTGCCTCTATTCGACACGCGTTAAAATCGTGCAGTATTTTATTAACCAATTGACATGTCCTCGATGGTTAAGGCATGTCCCTATCGCCCATTCTCAGTGTACTTTCCTCTGTCAGCTTTCTTGAAAGAAAGAAAAAGAAAGAAAAAACATTTATTCGTGGCACAGACACAGTACAAATTAACATAACACCAAAATACAGAAAATAGCCACGAAAAGATGCTATGTATGTATGTATGTATGTATGCTCTTGCGATGTGCCCCGCGCCGGAACTTAAGCGGTAGACATTAGTCCCTATTCGTCCCGGTACCGCCGCATACCGGGTAGTCAGAGCAACCCAGGTCGGGTCTAGCTGAGTTTCTTGCTGGACTCTTCTCAGCTAGGCTAGATTTAGCGAACCAGCGACAAAACTCCCAGTAGCTCGATTCCACTCGCACCTCAGATTCGGTTGAATTGGGAATCCATCATTTTACCGAAAATCGTTACATCGACTATCGTTTCCTATAACACTATTCGCAGAATTTTATTATCACTTAGGAATCATTCATCGAACTTCGTTAGATCGCTCAAACATTTGCTCGAATTATTATTTTACTTAATTATTTTATTATTATGTGTAAAAACACAAGAAACAACAAATCGAATTTTAATTCAGTATTTTATTTGTTCATCGACGTAGTCGTTTATCGAATCGAATGGCCTTTAGTATAATTTTGGTTTAACGAAGGTTTCAGTTCCCAAAATTCTTATTACCTAGAACATCATTTCACCACTGTTTACTATTCTTGATAATACGACTAAAATTAAAAATTTCCCAGATTTTTGGTGTACTGTGTAAAAGTACTCAAAAACAAAAATACCCAAAACCTAAAATGTACAAAAGACCTGTTAGGGTAAAACCGACTTTAATACGGATAGGTCGAGGTAATTTTTTTTAAGTAAGCCCAGATAGACCAGTTAGGGCAAAACCGACTGTAATGCGGATAGGTTAGAAGATTAAGACGGGAGCTTTGCTCCCGTCTTAATCTTCGAGGTAATTTTTTTTAATAAAAGATTATGCGCCTTGAAAAATCATGCTTGCTTGGTTGTTCGATGAAACATTGTTCGTGGAAAGAATACTATATGGAACGTACTATCTGTGAATGAAGTTTCGTTAAATTAATACTATGAATAACGAATATTTCTATGAAAGGTAAATTCGATGTACCGTTACGCTACGACTAGAGACGGATTCGAAACGATTAACTATGAAAAGTGGTTCGATTATATAAAATGCAATGAATTGATGATTATGTGATTAGAAAAAAAAAACCTAATGAAATTCGTTGAACAGTTTTCGGTGAAATGAAAATCGATGTAAGATATTTCGATAAAATAATAGACACCCGGTTGAATCAGCTCAACCAATCTCACTGGAGCGCAAACTCCAAGTGTTGCTCAGTAGTGTGCGTAGTCGGTGCGTCGGGGTGGCCAGTTACACTTATCTATAATGTCTTATGTCCTACTCATATCACACTAAGTATCACGTGGATATTGATGAATATTGAAGCAAAATTCAAACAAATTTTGAATATCACAATAATATTGGTATCCAAGTATTGTGATAATAATCACCATGTAATCGAGATATCGGTCCGATATTATCAGGGGTATGGATAGACCTTTAAAAACCAGCCAAGTGCGTGTCGGATTTCGCACATTTAGGGTTCCGAATCAATCGCAAAATTAAGTTGGTTTTAATAGGAAAAAGAAGGAAATTTCAATGAAAAAACTTAATTTATCAATACTTTAGTATTTTTTGGTAAAACATACGTAATAAAAATGGAGCTTGTGTACTTTCAACGAAAATTGTTTTGAACCAGGTAGGTCTAACCGTTTTTGGATTACCGCTGAAAATCTGTCCTGCCCAAACAAACGGACATAAGTGCCGTAAGTTTCCTGCGAAAACACGACCTTTTTTAATTAACAGCATAGGAAAGAGGATTTAAATGTGGACTAGTAAGTAGGCACGGAACCGTTCATGGTTCGTGGTCCGACACCCACTTGTAATATTACCTATAACATCACAAAGTTTTAAGGCTTATTAATTGACCCGTCCTCAACTGACGAAAAAAATAAACAACGGCATTCTTTTGTTATGTGCCCGGATCTTCAGGATGGGGAGACAATGGATTAATTAGAATTAATTATATTGCCCATATGAAACTAAGTTCAATATAATGGAATTTCACATCCCAAATATATATATTAAGGGGCTAAAAATGGGTCAGACATTAATATATTGTTGGAGCAGGAAATATATATAAAGTACACTACAGGATGTGGAGGTGGTGGAGAACAGCTTGGAGTAGACATAAAGGAGGGGGAATTTGCACAAAAGAACCCATTGGGTCGAAGTGCATCCGCAAGAGCCCTCATCTAGACAAGATAAGATAAGACACTACAGGATTATTTGTTGCCTACCGGTGCCGGAGATCCCCGGGCTCATCACAAAAGAATGCTATTGTTTATTTTTTCCGCCAGGAGACCACGGCTTAGAACAGAGCCCAAGATTATTTTTCTTATAGAATATTGTATACAAAGTATCCAACAAAAATATCACATAATATAATTTTTATTCTAAACTAGCGACCGGCGGCATCGCACGGGAGCACTATTTAATGGATGTTATTATACATATAAACCTTCCTCTTCAATCACTCTATCTATTAAAAAAACCGCATCAAAATCCGTTGCGTAGTTTTAAAGATTTAAGCATACAAAGGAATATAGGCATTAGGGACAGAGAAAGCGACTTTGTTTTATGTAATGATGATTGTGTAAATTATACAAAAATATTTGTAAAGCCTTCCAATCCTAAAGCTTACCATTCATAGTCAGATCAAGAAAGAGATGGTATAAAAAAACCCGTTTTATTATATTTTTTCATAAACTGGGACTAAAAGAATGTTTGTTTATGGAAATGAAGTAATTGTTTGGCAGCATATGGAGATGTGCCAAAGCCAAACGGCAGCAGAGAAAAAGATAGGGCCATGTCTGACCCTCAATTTAACCTGCACCTTGGCATTTTTGATAGATATACCTAACCAATTGCTGATTATTACATGAACAGTGTTTTTAGAAAAATTGTTATATTCTATGCAATTAATAGACAGAAATTCAATATTTTTTTGCACAATAAAATGCTAACTAATAAGAATCTTATTAGAATTATAAAGGAATAGACTAGCATTTGAAAGTGGATACATAATTATCACTTTTATTAGATGGCAAAGGTATTGAAAATTACTCATGTAGAAAAATATATTTATTTTCATACTGATTAAGTACTATGAAGCTTTTTTGTTTTGTTCTCCTACATTATAAATATCGGATAAGGAAACCAAATATTTAGGTTAATTCTTCCTCAAACGAGGTTAGACAAAAAGAATACTTACAAAATTTAGACGCCTTCTGTTGGTAGTAATTCATCAAAACAAGTACAACACCACGATATATTTAGCACTATTTGCAGTCCAAAATAGAACTAACCACTGAACACTATTGAAACTTAGTACACATTGTCTAAATGTAAATAAAACACAAAGTCAAACACGATGATGAAAATGGGATGAAAATTCGTCGAAAAATCTAAATCTAAGTTTATTTTTGCGCTGAGAAACGACAAACTTTTTGCAATAATCACTAGCGAATAATCCTTAACCGATAAACAGAGTTACGTTCAGTTTTTTGGAGGGGCATGCCCGCAGCCACCTTATCCAAGTATTTTTCACAAACCAAATCACTCGCGTTTCAGCCAACACAAAATAAAATGACTTGAATGACAGATTATTTTTGACATGCGCACCATTGCAAAAATCAGTGGCGACCTCTATACGTATGTTTGGCACTACGGAGCTAGTCAACGCGCAGAGCGTGTCAACTAATTCCGCTACTCACTCATAGATGGCAAAATTATAACTTTTAAATTCTTTACACCCACTTAACGCAGTCTTAATACGGCAGAGGGCGCTATTATTAATTTACTAAAAATGGAAGTAATGTTTTTTAATACTTTTCCCGTAGGGCTTATCCAGAAATCACGCGAGGTTTTTGGGTAACTTTCTTTCTTCATTCGAACCAGTTTTTATAGAGGAATAAATGGGTATTTGCAACAAGTACAATTAGAATAACACAAAACACATAAATGAATTTAAAAGTACAGCATAAAATCCGAGCTCTCAAAACGTCTCATACTAATTGAGCGTAATAAATATGGGACATCATATTACTATGCGCCCGTACTACAATTGTAGGGAAAAACGAGTACCTAATTTGCTGTTATGGTAGTGAAATATCGCGTTTATGTACATTAGTCTTGCATTTTTTTGTTTATTAAATCATATGAGTCCTAGTGGTGGTTTTAATTTATTTATAGTGAGTAAAAAAAACGTAATTTTCCGAAAGCTTCAAGTGTCATATCTTTTCAAGATTCTGAGCATATTTATTAATTTACTGTTCTTGTCATAATTTGGTGGTTTACTATTCATATAGTGACATCTTATTATTATTCATACCGCATGAATATTCTCTATTGTAGGAGATGACCGCAGGTGTCTGGCCTTCAACTCAAATCCCGCTTACTATTATATCAAGAATTAAGTAACAAGCAGACATAGGACAGGATTAATTAAAGTAGGTAACAACCAGGAAGAGCTCTGATGAAGTAATTAATAGTTATTTGTCATTTTCGTCAGTTATATTGATTTAATTAATATGTAAGTTTATTAGGTATCCTTCATGATCATTATCATGTGTATATCATCATAGAGTAATTTTCATGATCGATATCGGAATAATAGAGTAACGCCAATCTTGCTGAATGCCCTTCCAGTAACTTTCTGCTTCGGCAGATGCTGGATGCATTGGAGTCTGTTTTATACCTACATTTAAAATAAATAAAAAATAAAATACCTCTATTCTTCCTTAAAACTGAAAGTTACTTACAAGACAATTTGATGCAAAAAGAGAAAGTATAATAATCTATGTTTTCTTTTTGTTAAATACGTGATTTAATTTTCCCGTGCTTTGGAAGGCACGTTAAGCCGTTGGTCCCGGCTGCTGTCTATGATAAAAATTGTTAAGCCAAGTTAAAGGTTTTCTGGCGGCTTGAGAACTTCTAACAGTCAAGTTGCCCACTCACTTAAAAAGCCCAATCCCAATAAGGTCTGGTTTACCCTCGGGTTGGAAGGTCAGATGGCAGTCGCTTGGGTAAAAAACTAGTGCATACGCCTAATCTTGGGATTAGGTAGCGGACCCCGGGCATCCTTTAGGATGTAATTGTAGCGGGATAACGGTAGGATGATGATGATGACGACATGATTTCATTTTTGTTTGACGACCGCCTTAGCCTAGTTGGTAGTGACCCTGCCTACGGAAGCTGGAGGTCCCGGGTTCGAATCCCGGTCAGGGCATGTATTTGTGTGATGAACACGAATATTTGTTCCTGAGTCTTGGATGTTTTCTATGTATTTAAGTATCTATTTATATCTATATAAGTATGTATATCGTCACTTGGTACCCATAGTACAAGCTTTGCTTAGTTTGGGACTAGGTTGATTTGTGTAAGATTGTCCAAAAATATTTATTTATTATTATTTATTATTTAAGGACCTCTCTTAGGGTAAAGGCCACCCTTCTGTTGATTCCATTTGAATCTGTCTCATGCCTCTTGTCCCCATACCCTTACCGCGATTTTCTCGACCTCGTCTGCCCACCTTAAGCGGTATTCCTCTCTTCAACATGCTTGGACCTTTCCAGAAGGCGACTCAATTGTCCATTTCGCATTCGACATTCTTGCTACGTGGCCACCCATTTCCACTTTAATTTTTGTGCGTGTTGTTAAGAGTCCTTATCAGTTAAAAACGCTCATCTATTTAGGCGATTTTCTTATTGAATTGACACGTATCTTGACATTTTCTTGATGTTACTATCTAGAACAGGACTATTGCGACCTAATGTCATAAATTTTAAATGTATTTTTTGGACTTTTCATTAAGAAATATCGTTCCAAACATCACTCCAAATCGACCATTTTCAATCTAAAAACTGTGTTTTTTCTCTTAAATTCTATTACACACAAGAAAATCAAAAAATGGCTTTGTTACTATCTAAAACTTTAATAAAATCATCGTATCCTTTAATCACTTTATTGTTATTATCAATATTATTGTCATAATTTGAAATCAAAACATCTTAAAATAAAAATATTTGTGGACAGTCTTACACAAATCGACCTAGTCCCAAACTAAGCAAAGCTTGTACTATGGGTACTAGGCGACGATATACATACTTGTATAGATAAACATATACTTAAATACATAGAAAACATCCAAGACTCAGGAACAAATATTATATTTAAGTATATATTTATATTTTTATATTTATATATATTAAAACTTATAAGGCCTCTTAAGGTTTAACATTTTAATAGTTACACATAGTTAGGTGCCTATAGCGTACAGATTGCGCAATAAATTGTCCTTATATTGGAGACCTTAGACGGTTTAGAACCAGTCTACAGGTAGCGATGACGTCAGATCATATCGCACGGCTCCAAGCCCCAATCGAGGCGGCGAGGACAGCAAATCTGTATGGAGCACCAGACCAGTGTTGCCAGGGCCCTTGGGACAAAAATTACGTTTCGTTTCTTGAGAAGTTACATTTTTGATGCAAAAGTTACATTTTTTATATTTTTCATAATTACTTGTCAAAACGTTCGATTCTAAGAAATTAGTAACCACGTTGAAATGAAGACAAAACCTACAGAATATAGGTTTTAATTAACATAAAATTGTACGCAATATTAGGAGAGAAAATACAGAGACATTACGAATGTCATAGGTAGTCTGTGACAAGATAGATTTGCATAGATCCAACCGCGAAGGTTGCTACTATATGCATGACTAAATAGATCGCATATCACGTCATTCTCCCACACTATAGTCTTCTAGATATCGAGGCGGGTTTCGAGCTCTGCCTGATCTTCTCAAAGCAGGCGGTGAGGCGACATGAGGAGGAGTAATGCTCGGAGTGGGGACCTGCACAACGGGCAAGTCTTCAGCAGATGGTGACGGAGCGGGTACTGGCGGAATAGGAGATGAAGGGGGTATTGGCGAACTCTGAGTTGGCGAGCTAGGTGGGGTTGTATATTCTTCTTGCATCTCTGGTTCTAGCTCTAACAATCTTTCACCGACATTTTCACCAGTAGGGGCAAGGTGTCGATTTGATACTGTTGTCTCCCGTCCATCTTGTAATCGGACAAACGAGTAGTCCGGATTTGATTGAATTAGCTCGACTTCCTCTACAACTGGCTGGTATTTGTTCTTTCGATCGAATCGTTTCATCAGCACCTGACCTGAGCCTGCGAGCCACGACGGTATCGTGCTACCGTTAGGTGACCGGCGAGTGTGCAAAAACATTCTTTCGTGCGGAGTGCAGTTGGTCGCTGTACAGAGTAGCGAGCGAATTGAGTGAAGCGCCACTGATAAGTATTGTTCCCAGTGTTCGATCGGAGCATTATGAGTTCCACAAGCTAATTGTATAGCTTTCCAGACAGTGGAGTTCAACTTTTCGACCTGACCATTGCACTGTGGATTGTATGCAGTGGTGTTGCTTGTAGCTGTCCCTTTTGAATGTAGGTAGTCTCTTACCTCGGCTGATAGGAATTGGGTACCTCTGTCTGAATGGATATAAGCGGGCATACCAAATATCATAAATATGCTGTTGAGATGTTTGATAACAGTTTTGGCCGTCATGTCACTGCACGGGAAGGCAAAAGGGAATCGTGAATATTCGTCAATAATGGTGAGAATGTACTTATTGTTGGATATTGATGGGAGCGGCCCTTTGAAGTCGACACTTAAACGTTCGAAAGCAGACGTCGCCTTTATAAGCTTTGGAAGAGGAGCGGGATTGTTAAAATATCTTGGCTTGACTTCAGCACACAAGCGACAATTTCTGGTCATAGTTCTGACTTCATCTATGGAGTAGGGGAGATTCTTGCTTTTGAGCCAATGGTACATTCTTGTTACTCCTGGGTGGCACAGTGATGCGTGGAGCGATTCGAGTTTAGTCGTTGAATTCGTAGTGCAAGCACATATGCGCGATAGAGCGTCAGCTGCTCTGTTGTCCTTCCCTGGTCTATACACAATATCATATTTATATGGCGCTAATTCAAGACGCCATCTTTGAATTTTCTCATTTTTTACTTTACTGCCGTGTTTGGCATCAAACATAAATGAAACAGATCTCTGATCCGTGATTAGGTTGAAGGGTTTGCCGATGAGGAAGTGACGCCACTTTTTCAATGATTCTACTATGGCGTATGCTTCTTTCTCGATAGCTGAATGATTGAGTTCGCTGTGATTTAAAGTTCTGGAGTAAAAAGCCACAGGTCGTGAGTCTTGAGTCAGCGTAGCGGCGATCGAGTGCTCGGACGCGTCCGTTTCCACTGTGAAGGGCATGTTGTCATTGATAGCATGGACGGACGACTTGGCGATTGTAAGTTTAAGACTTTCGAAACAAGCTTTAGCTTCTTCACTTAGCGGGAAAGAGTTGGCGTGAGCGAGTGCATGGACTCTTTCAGAAAATTTGGGAATCCATCTGGAGTAGTGAGCAAACATACCCAATATCCTTTTCAAGGACGCTAGATCGTTTGGCAGTGGCATTTTCAACAAGGGCTGTACTCGGTCACCATCAGGCTTGATGACGTGGTCCTCGATAGTATAACCAAGTAAATTGATAGTCCTTTGACTGAACTTGCTTTTGGTCTTGTTGAGAGTTAGTCTATATTTGTCAGCTGCCTTCATGAATCTTTCCAAATTCTGGTCGTGTTCGTCTTGGGTATTACCACATATAGTTATATCATCGAGATAGGCATAAGTGCCGGACAAGTTTTCTTTTCTGATAAGCCAGTCTATGGTTCTTTGGAAACTGGCTACCCCATTAGTAACACCAAATGGGATCCGGCAGAATTGGTACAAGTTGCCGCAAGCCTCGAAGGCTGTGAATGGTTTCTCATGAGGGAGTATTGGAACTTGGTGATAAGCGCTTTGTAGATCGATGGTACTGAAGATTGCATATTTAGACACTTTTGACACCATTTCTTCCATGTTAGGCAGTGGATATGCATCTAATTGGGTGTACCGGTTGACAGTTTGGGAGTAATCGATAACTAAACGCTTTTTATGAGTAGCATTTTTAGTTATGAGCACTTGTGCCCTCCAAGGTGAATGACTTTCTTCGATGATCCCGTCGTTAAGGAGTTTCTTCACTTCATCATCGATAAAACTCTGGTCTTCAGGGCTGTGTCTACGTGATCGTATCGCTATGGGCTTGCAGTCCGGAGAAACATTAGCGAATAGTGGTACAGCAGGTACTGAGGCCTCTACGACGCTGCACACGTTGAATGTATCTTTGGGACCACCGAAGTTAAACTGTAGAGTCGAGTGAAATGCTAGTAAATCATGGCCGATTATCAAGTCAGCACAAAGATTCTTTACTATCAGCAGATTAGCCTTCTCATAGAAGTGGTCACCTATTTGTATGTTTTGAAAGGTCGAACCGCTTACTTGAGACTTGTGTGACAAAGAAGCCATTGAGACTATCTGGGTACTTGGTTTTCTCTTTAGACGACAAAGGTTGGCGAAGTTTTCATTGATGAAACTAATCGAGCTTCCGGTGTCTATAAGCGCTTGCGTTTTGATGCCCTTAATGACAGCAGGAATCATCGCTTTACAAAGAGAGGCAGGTGCAGCAGCAAGGATGGCTGAGCAATGGCCACACTCTTCGGGCGAGGTCATCGAAGCACTGGTGCTGGGTTTTGAGCGACATACCTTGCTATAATGACCTTGTTTGCCACAAGATTTGCAAACGGTGTCTCTTGCTGGACAATTCCTTCTGGCATGTAGTGCTCCTCCACAGTACCAACATTTGCGAGTAGGAGATGATGTCGATATCTTAGAGGTTGTAGCGGCAGCAGTAGGAGTTTTAGGGTCAGCGGTGATGTTTTGCGTTTCAGGTATAGCACTAACAACTGGGCTGATGAAGTTTTGTGAGTTCGTTTCCGCCGTCTCCATAGAGAGCGCTATATTATATGTTTCATCTAGCGTCAGTGACAGATTTTCTAAAAGCCGCGATCGTATTTTGTTGGATGCCATACCAGCGATGAACGCGCCACGGATGCTGTCATTTTTATTGGTTTCAGCATCTACACTCTTGAATTCACAGTCTTTGGCTAATTGTTTTAGAGATTGAAGGTAAATGTCGACTGTCTCATCATGCTGCTGTCTTCTTGTAGTTAATAGGTGTCGAGCGTGGATTATATTATTCGCCTTGATGTATAATTTGTCAAGTTCGGCTATTGCGGAGTCATATGTGTCGCACTCACTCACATGCGCGTAAACTTTGGGCGATACATGGTTTACCAGGAGCTGCAGCTTAGTTTCTTTCCATTCCGCAGTCTCGCCGGTTTTACTAGCGAGTTCCGATTGAGCGAGGAAGTTAACAAACGTTTTTTTCCAGTGCAACCATCCTTTGGCAGCTTTCGGTGACGGGTCCTCATCGAACCGCTCCGGTCGTAGGTACTTTTCCATTTATGTTAATTAAATTGAAATGAAGACAAAACCTACAGAATATAGGTTTTAATTAACATAAAATTGTACGCAATATTAGGAGAGAAAATACAGAGACATTACGAATGTCATAGGTAGTCTGTGACAAGATAGATTTGCATAGATCCAACCGCGAAGGTTGCTACTATATGCATGACTAAATAGATCGCATATCACGTCACACGTACAGCTACAATTCAGCGAATTCGGCGACAGAATAACGTCAGGGTGATG
Organism: Epiblema foenella; assembly: GCA_963556455.1. Lineage (NCBI taxonomy): Eukaryota > Metazoa > Arthropoda > Insecta > Lepidoptera > Tortricidae > Epiblema > Epiblema foenella. Next base: position 7,514,534 of record OY747120.1, on the reverse strand, counting down.
GGTGGTATCTCAAATGTCATACAGAGACGCACAGACAGAGTCGTACCATGTAGGTTCTTTTGTCACCTTATCTGTATCTGTAAGCCTATATATTGTCTCGCTTGGTTCCGGTTAGATACAATTGATCTTTCTTTTTAAATACAGTTTCAGTGTTCTCAAAAGTTACGAAAATTTCATTTACAACAGAAGTTACTTACATGTTACGTGAGCCGGTCAAAAGTTACGAAAAATGTAAGAAATGTAACCATCTGGCAGCACTGCACCAGACTATACCGATTTTCTCGATCAGGGGGCAGTTTATTGAAATAAATAATAAATGAAATAAATGAACTTTATTCTGCAAGTAGGCCGCAAAGGCACTTTTACAAGTCAAAAACTACTAGCGTTTCTCATGAGACCACTGCCGAGAAGAAACGCCGAAAGAAACTCGACAGTCAGTCATTTTCTCCAAAATATGTTTATTACAATGATACTACTTAACCTACTTAAGTAAATGTAAGTGGTAAACAACAAAAGAGAATTGAAAGAAAAACGAGGAAAAAATAACAATAGGTATTTACAATGTGTTACACAAGAAAACAAAACATGTCGAATCGTTTGATTTCCTGCAAGAAATGTGTCAGCTAGATACAATGAAAATATTATACATGACTCTTTACGCTATTTAGGTATTTGGTTTGGGCCATGCATTTCTGTCTGTTAGATTGTCCTCAACCCTATAATAAGCCTTTGACATCAATGTTTTTTTAAGTAATTTTTAAGAGCTGGAAAGGGTAAATTCAAATTTCATCGGGTATTATAAAAACGGACACATTGAGTTTCGAACGCTCGACTTTTCACTCGAGATCTGTCAAAAAACTATGATGATTTGACAGAGGTCGAGTGAAATTTGAGCGTTCGACACTCAAAAGTCGACCCCTGACCTGATACGAAAAATTTTATTGAAATAAGTTTCTGTCAAAAAATAATTTTTAATACAAGGTTTTATAGCGACTGTACTTTATCCACAGTCATCAATTATTGCTCGTTGAGACGGTTCCAATGAGCCTTTGGGTTCGCTCGACTCGTTTCTCTTGTGTACCTAGTTTAAATAAGTATGGCCATAAGTATGGGATTTTTTTATAGGGGATTGACGAGAGACATCATCCTGTTGTGGATTCGTTTTTATTATCAGTGACTTAGAGACCATATACATCTCTAACAATATTAAATTAATCTTAATTTTGACGCTTAGAGACCATGTACATCTCTGGGATATTATATAAATTTCATTATACTCCTTGTTTAATCTTGAGACCTTATACATTTCTAACTTTACTGTAATATTTGTAATAGATAACTTTGCAAGTTTATCTTCACTGTATGACATTAATTTTGTTATAATTGTAAACTCGAAATTATTATTCTTTCTTGAACTGTAAATTAATATTTTGACATGAAAAATGTATTACTTATTATAGTCAGACTTTCTTAAATTGTAAATTAAATTTTGACATGTAAAAGTGCCCTTGTGGACTATTTGCAGAATAAAAGTTTGAATTTTGAATTTTGGCCACCTTCTGTCTCCATCATCAGATCAGCTCGGTATTTTGAGCTCAATCGGATATCGGCTAGTGGTTAAGAAAATGACTGCGAATTTTGAGGACAACTTATTACATACATGTGCAAGTTAAAGCTTGTACAGTCGACGTCAAAAATATGTTTACATTATTCGTCTTATTACAATGGATGAAGGTGCAAAAGTATAAACATATTTTTACGTCGACTATATTTTCTTATTTGCTGCCAATATCCCTATACTTTATCAGAATAGGGATGTTGACAGCAAACAAGAAAATCAATAAGTTAGGATTTTCTCGAAAAAGGAACAAATTCTTAATCAAATGGCGAAAAAACTAATTCAAAAGAAAACATAATTACATAATAGAGAATATGCATCATTTTTTAGGGTTCCGTAGTACACAAGGAACCCTTATAGTTTCGCCATGTCCGTCCGTCCCCCGCTTTTCTCAGTAACCGTTAGTACTAGAAAACTGTAATTTGGCATGAGTATACATATCAATGACGCAGACGAAACGGTGGAATAAAATCATAAAAATTTTTTTTTTAGGGTACCTCCCCTCCCCTACCTGTAAAGTGGTGGTGCAATTTGTTTTTCTTCCAAACCCCTTCGTGTGGGGTATCGTTGGATAGCTCTTTCAAAAATATTACAAGGTTTCTAAAAGCATTTTTGATTCAAGAATCGGTTGGCGTGATATTAAGCTTTCAAGTGATAATTTTTGCTAAGGTGTCCCCCCCCACCCCTGCCAGCTAAACGGTGGCTACTATTTGAAAAAAATCATGGTATATACTACTAGTATATACGATGAATTTAAAAGGAAAACTATCACAGCTAAGTAGACATTACCGTAAAGGGCAAAAATATGTACATCAGTACTAAGATCAGTAAAAACCCTTCTACGGGTCCGTAATTCCGCATATGACCGGTGACGTGATGGACGGGCAACTACGGAACCCTACACTGTGCGTGGCCCGACACGCACTTGGCCGGTTTTTTTTCATGATGCCATCCGAACCAGTTTTTAGAGAGGAACAAATGTGTATTTGAAACAAGTACAATTAGAACAACACAAAAGACAAAAATGGATTTCAAAGTACAGCATAAAATGATTTATGTCACACCTGGCCATAAAGTGGCAATTACCGCACGCTCCGCGCGCGGAAAATCCCACTTCCTGGCCAGGGGGTGACATAAAATTTTGTACTTACCTCGGGCGGTAATTAAGAAAGCCTCAGATCGCATAATTATCGCCCTTGCCTTCGGCTCGGGCGTCAAATACCTGCGATCTGAGACATTCTTTGTTTTACCGCCCTTGGTAAGTAATGTACTATTGTCTGTATTTTTTACCCGTGTTTTGTGTACAATAAAGTATTTACATACATACATGCATAAAATTCGAGAGCTCAAAACGCCCCCAAAACTCCCATACTAATTAAGCATAGTGTGTGACGTCATATACTATGCGCGCTTACTACCATTGTATGGAAAAACGAGTAATTTACTGTTTTGGTTGTGAAATATAGGTACATTGTTATCTTACAATTTTTTTTTATTAAAACAAGAATCCTGTTGGTGGTTTTTAATTCTACTCTTAGTCAATAAAAAAATTGCATCATTTTCGAATGTTTCAATGTTTTTAAGATATTGAGCATATTTATTAATTTACTGTTTTTTGTCATAATTTGATGGTTTACTAATCATATAGTGACATTAAGAGGGGTCGTTATCTGTCCCTTTTCCGCAAAACGCACCTTTGCATTGGATCGTCATTTACTATGACGTCACTGATCTATCTCACTCTCTCTTTCTAACCAGAAACATTAAAATGGTTGTAGCTTCGTTATTTTTTGAGATATTTGAATAGCATTTTCACCATTTAGCATATTTTTTTGCCTTGTTTCTTTTGGAGCAGTTTTATGAAGTAGTCAGTCTACATCCCTATTGTGTGAATGTCTTTTTGGTGAAGAAACGTGTGGAAACCAGTCTATTTATAGTGAAGGCGAAAAAGTAGTTTTTGGGAAATTGTATAAAATTCTGCAATAAAATTCCAAGACACATTACTGAACTTACGAATTCTTTTAAGTCTGTCGTGAAACAGACACTTATTTCAAAAGCATATTATAAGATAAACGATTACATCATGGATAGGGATGTTTGGCAGTGATAGCGTCCCGCACAAGTAATCTAACACAGAAATATTTTGTCCTTAATATTAAAAAATATGTATGTATGTTTATATTGTAGCATTAGAATTCTGTAGTATTATGATACTGTTATTTTATATACATTGTATATTGTTTTGAAAAAATGACACCTCGCCGAGTTTCGAACGCCGGTTCTTCTCGAGGCAGAGGTTTATTTTATGAACCGCAGGCGAATCACACAACTTTATGTACTAACGGTAAATAGATTTTACTGTCAATTTTAAAGTATAAATGTATGAGGTGACAATTAAAATTTGACATTAAAATCTACCTAACGGTAGTAAAGAGTTACGTGATTATGGTTACCCTATGAACCGGTGGTAGTTTTTTAACATTCATAAGTGCATGTAACATGCCTAAATTGAAGAATAAATGATTTCATATCATTTCATATCTCTCTTCTAGTTTTCCTTTTGGGATGGGAGATCATATGGCTATCGCATTTGTAATACCATAAATGGGATTAGTGTCAAAGCGGGCTCCGCGGGATCCAATGAACAACCGGGGAAACGTTAGGAGGATGATTACATTATAAGAATACAGGAATGACTGTTATACTGGTTGCCACACTATGACAGGCCTTATAAATATAACAGCTGGTCTCATGAATAATTAAAATGGCAACCCGGATGTCTGTCTAGCCGACTAACTTTACATTAACGACGATCTTACCGCAGTTTAAGCGGTTAGAGTAATAGGTCATTCAAAATACCAGTTTGTATTATCATCGTATAGGGTCGGTAGGTGGGTTTACGGCCTGTTAATTTGATAGATAGATAGAAATCATTTATTCATGTAAAAACAATTACATAATACAGTGCCTTTACCATGAGTTTACATGACCGTACTCGCTAGACACTGCGTAAAAATTTGTATGGGTAAAAGTACAGCGCCTCTGGCGGTTACGCAATAGAACTAAGAATCGGCATACTAAATCGTTTACGCAGACGCTAGCGAGTACGGTCATTGTAAACTCATGGTAGTGCTACTGGTCACAAAATGCGCCAAACTGTAGCGAACAGTTTGTTGGCGCGTCGCGCTCAGTTTACTTTTTAACATAAAGTAATTTTTGTTTACAAATGTGAGTTATCTTATTCTGATGTGCCAGTTTGCGGCCACTTGGATGAGTTGATGACCGAAAGGATATTTTCTTGGTTTTGTAATATATTTCCATTCAATAGCTGCTAATTAAAACGCATACGACTCAATATTTCTTTAGACCATGTAAAAATGTAAATATCTTTAATCGAAAAAACTTCTTTATTCAGAAGGCCGCAAACTGACGCAGGCCGCGTAACTGGCCTAGCGACCCTATACATTTCCTCGAAGGTTAACTAATAATAAATAATAATATAATAATAAAAATGTTTATTGTACACAAAATTGCTACACAAGTGCAACATACTAGAACTAGATAGTACAAAAGTAATATATGCTAGGTCGAGACTTTCGACCCCTAAACTAGGTATAACCTGTGTTTTAGGGGTCTGAGTTCATAAAAAAAAAGGGTCGTGACTAAGGTGGTTTAGACTGTTCTGTGGTGGTCGCATGATAGAGAGATAAACGACAAGATAAAGCAACTATCACTTTCTGATACTACTCGATAGAAAGTGACAGATTTATCTTGTAGTTTATCTTATCACGCGACTTAATACGGGGCCTGGAAGAGATCGCTTGTGATAAGTTCGCCTTTTCACTCAACTGCCTGATCCCGAGTTTCTAGGTAGAGGTGGTCATAGGGAGGGCTAAATAGTCTTGTGTTTTTAATTGTAATTAATGTTTGTTATTTTATCTTTTTTAGTAGAACTACCATAGTTTAAGATATTCTTAAGTTAACTAACCACAATATGGATCGGATCGAACTGGTCTGAAATATATGTTTTTTTTATTATTTACATTTATCATCAGTTGTTTTTTGTTACTTCTGTAAAATGTTTTTTTGCAGTAAAGTGTCGTACAAACATACTTTTTTACTAGTTTTTACGATGATAGCAAACTAGCTACCGTTGCCTATAGACGCTTGCGCCCGTAGCCATAATAACATCACTGCTATGCTATAGTGGATCAAATGCTGTATGTCATCCGCATACAAGGCGATCACGCTTGACGCTAGCTAGATTACCAAGTACAGTAATTTGTGACCCATTTCACACAATTTTTGTTTGCATTTCTATACAATGAGGGCTATCGTTTTTGTGCTCACCAGTTGGCGCCACTGTCGAGTAAGATCCAGCTGTCAAAAATTATTATTGGTTATTATGGGCACGAGAACGAAGTTTACATTTAAATCATGTTTAATACCTTAAAACCGTACCGTAAAAATATCGAACATCCCGCATTGTAGCGCAATCCCGTTTTGTTCGGAAAAAAAGTAGGACATAAGGCATAAGTTTCCGAAAAACAAAACTGTCTCAAAGCGGATGTCAAAAACTAACGAAGCTACCACCATTTTAATGTTGCTGGCTAGAGGAAGCGCGACAGATCATTGACGTCATTGACCACGAGCGCTATAGTAGGTAAGTGACGATCGTTCCGGTACAAAGGTGCGTTTTGCCGAAAAGGGACAGAGTCTGCCCCCACTTAAAACTTTGAAGACATTATAATTGTTTTTTGGAGTTACTATTTACGCGATTTGATTAAGGATTTGATGCATTTTCAAGAAAATTAGAACATATTGATTTTTTTATTTGGTGTCTACATCCCTATTTATGCATTAAACTCTACCAATACTTAGCAGGGTACCTAAATCTTAACACACAGCAAAAAACACATTGCAACAAAACATAAACTCCAAACATAAAAACCAAGAACCCATACGCATTCACCCGAAAATTTGACCGTTTTAAAATCAGCTGTTACGACGCCCGCCATCTTGCAATTGTTTTTTTTTCTAACGTTGGAATGCAAGGTTATTTCAGACACGTCTACATACGTACCATAGACTAGGTACCTATAGTGTGGCCAATCGAGTCATTTACAAGCGTATGCAGACCATTGCAACTGTCAGTATCATTTTTATATGTGTTCAAACTCTTTTTTTTTTAACCTGACTGTGGCTTTATAGGCCGGGCCCAATAAAGCGATAGGAGTGCGCGATTTGGAACACTGGAATACTCTAAGAGTTTGCGCTCCAGTGAGATTGGTTGAGCGGTTTCAACCGAATCTGAGGTGTGAGTGGAATCGAGCTACTGGGAGTTTTGTAGCTGGTTCACTAAACCTAGCCTAGCTGAGAAGAGTCCAACAAGAAAGTCAGCTAGGCCCGACCTGGGTCGGACTGACTCTACCCGGTGTGCGGCGGTACCGGGACGAATAGGGACTATATGTGTCACTGTTGTCGCGGTCGCGCGGTGGACGTCCCCGCCGGTGTTCAAACTCGTTCTTGCCCTCGACTTCGTCCGCATAGACCTTGTTCATCGCGATAGAATTTAATTGCTATTTTATATATCAGACGTTTATCTATCGCTCTTCCATACAAACTTCCACCCCCTAAAGGGTTGATCCTGGATCAAAAGTATCGTATGTCCTTCCCCGTGACTCCAACTATCTTCATACCGAATTTCATCTAAATCGGTTCAGCGGTTTAAGCGTGAAGAGGTAACAGACAGACTGAAAGACACTCTTTCGCATTTATAATATTACTAGCAGCGCCCTGCGGTGTTACCCGCGGATAAAAGGTAGCCTATGCCTTCTGATGTCTAAGCTACAATACTGGAGAGTTTCATAGAGATCTGTTCAGTAGTTTTTGAGATTAAGCGGAACGTACATCCATCCGCACAAACTTTCACGTTTATAATATTATTAGGATTAGGACTATGGATTCGGAATTGCGCGAATGAATCATTTTCTGTCAATCCTTGTCATTTCGGTAAAATTAAAAGCAAATTTTTTATCTTCTATTAAGACTGCTAAAGAGCGGCTTGTTAAGGAAAAAGTCAAAAAATCCACTTGAGTTGCTCCACATCTGAGCGAGATGATCCTCTGTGCCTTACCTCTCTTAAAGTGTACCATTCGCACACTTTTTTTATATTTCTGACGTTAATTAAATAAATAAATAATAAATAAATATTAGAGGACAATCCTTCACAAATCGAACTAGCCCCACAGTAAGCTCAAGAAGGCTTGTGTTATGGGTACTAGACGACGATATATTTAATAGATATAAATACTTAAATACATAGAAAACATCCAAGACTCAGAAACAAATATTCATGCTCATCACACAAATATTTGCCCTGACCGGGATTCGAACCCAGGACCGTCAGCTTCACAGGCAGGTGCACTACCCACTAAGGCTAAACCGGTCGTAATTCCAATGAAATATCCTATGTTACAAGGAAACTGTTTGAAACGCAGAATAGTTTTTTTTTTATTTCATTATGTGATCTCTTTATGTGTAATTGTCATGTGTTTGTCACGAATAAATATATCTTTCTTTCTTTCTTTGTTTTTCTTGGTAATGTTCAAAATTATAAATTCGAAGTTCTACCACCAAACAGACCATATTCTCGTATAATAAAACTCAATTTTGTCGAAACGTCCACCACCGCACTACAGGTAACTAAACCTAGGTATTCTAAACGAGTTCTGAGCCAGACCTAAGGTCAGCCCGTCTAGGTCGCGCCGCGTGGGTAGACTCATAAAAACCAGATTCTTTTTTTGTATCCCAAATATTTGTGACGCTGTTCGAAAAATCAATGTTTTCGTTGCGATTCAAGTTTACAATTGCGTCTGATGCCGGATCAGACTAAAATTAAACAACTTGAGATTAAAAACGACGAATTTTAACTTACAAACTAATCTCATCATCATCATTTATTTGTATACGCCACTCTTGTAAGTTTACCAATGATCATGTCATCTAGTGATTGACTTGTAATTTATCTTATTAATCTGTCTGTGCACACATATATAAGAATTACAGTCCAGATCTAGACTTTAAGCTATTTATGTAATTGTGTAATAGTCTGTAATTTGTTGTGTGAGCCTTATAATAAATAAATAAATAAAATCTTGGTTAAATTGGAGGTGAACTTGTTTGACGCACATGTGAAACTAAGTATTATGTTCTACAATTGTGATAATCCACATCGAAAGGGACCTTATGGCGGCAGGCGCTTACGTTGCAGCTATTCACTGTTGTATTGGAACAGCGGCAATAAAGGCGTAAGTGCCGGCCGCCATAAGGTCCCTTTCAATATGGATTATCACAATTTGTAAATGAATGAATGAATGTATTCATCCTTAAAGAACTCAAGCAGCATCTATCTGCTCTATTCCTCCACTAGGAGTTTAGTGTTCTTCTGTCTTGGGTGCAGTTTGGGATAGGTAGGGTCAAGTGTCCAACAATGAAACAGTTGGACACAGTAAAACATTGCGATGTTTCTAAAGTGCCGCGTGACCATATTGTGCAGTAAGTATATCCAGTAAAAAAACACTCTTTAGAACCCCCCTCTTTACCCCATTTTGCACTTTATTTTTTATAGATTTCTATTTAAATATTCGCCAGTGTTATTATAGGCACATTTGCACCGGAAACGGCAAGGGACGGTTTATTTGATTAGTTTAGTTTTTATTTCTTTGTAGGTACATATGTAGTTGGGTGGACTGGACTGGAATATAATTGGGTAGTTTTACGGTACCTACTATCCTTAAATGCCAGTCACAAGGCATAATCTGCGTCGTTGTAAACTGCCTATTTTTTTTTTTTTTTGACCCGACTGCGCGGTTGGAGAGTCATCATTCAGCCGGAAGACATCCACTGCTGGATATAGGCCTCCCACAGCGCACGGGAGCGCCACAGCACACGGTCACGAGCCACCCGCATCCAGCGACTCACCGCTGCCTTGACCAAGTCATCAGTCCACCTAGTGGGAGGCCGTCCAACGCTCCGTCTTCCCGTGCGAGGCCGCCACTCGAGAACCTTTCTTCCCCAACGGTTATCGGTTCTACGAGCAATGTGGCCCGCCCACTGCCACTTCAACATGCAGATTCTCTGAGCTATGTCGGTAACCCTCGTTCTTCTGCGGATCTCCGAGTTTCGGATCATGTCCCGCAGAGAAACTCCAAGCATAGCTCTCTCCATCGCACGCTGAGCAACTCTGAGCTTATTTAAGAGGCCCACATTCAGCGGCCACGTTTCAGTACCATAAGTCATCACTGGCAACACGCACTCAGCGTGACCACTTTATAATCGGCGTTCCTACTAAAAGAGTGGTCATAAAACTACTAAAACATACCAAATGAATTTCATAATCTACTAGAAACTACTAGACTAACTAAATTAAGCTTGATTGTGCTTAAATCGCAATTATTTGTGTATAAATCTTGTATATCGTAGTTCGGAACAAGCATTCGTCCTTTGCTAGTAAGTTAGTGAGTGCGAGAGGGAGAGAATGTCAGTAAAACACTCAATCATGCATAGTGACAGCTTCGTGAAGGCGCATCCACAAGCCTCGAGATAGAGCGAGACAACCAAGGTCATCATATGACGTTTCAGCTTATAAGATTTGCTAGATAGGGATATCCCTATATTGCAAGTCTTATAAGTTGAAATCTTTAATTTACAACATTTATAACATATTGAAACAGATTTTCAAAAATTGACAAGTAGCCACTTGTGGATTGCTATAAACTACTAAAAACTACTGACTTATTTTCTCCTACTAAAAGCTTGATAAAATTCCCTCAAAACTACCAAAAAAGTAGGAAACTACTAAAAGTGGTCATGCTGCACGCACTGGTCGAAGACTTTGCACTGGTTGGAGAGTAGCCTGGGGAAAACCTCCAACACGACGCGGGGGTAAACTGCCCTTGATTAGCATCCCAAGCGGTAGCACTAGATCGCTGTCAAATTCACCTCTCTACCGAGCCCTGTGTCACATCAACAGTATGTTAAACCCAGGGATCGGATACCGGTATTTTCTCCATAGAAAAATACCGGTATTATTACGGTCATCGGTTCATTATTTCGTTTTTAATGGGACAATCTAATACGACGTTGTTACCTAAATACATGATTCAGTCCTACGTAAAGAGCAAAAAATAATCCAAAATATTGGGCTAATTCAGGGTTTTTAAAAAATACCGGCATTGGTCCCTGTGTTGAACCAAGACGGAACTCTTGACTTTCAACTTCGTAGCCACCGCAGGGCACTGTCTGAAGAACATTGTTTAATAAATATTATTAATATTATTATTCACATCTTTTATTTGTCTTCTTAGATTAGATTTGTATAATATTTCTATATGAAATAAATATGAAATAATATTTACAAAACATAAATTTATTATAGAACCCTAACCTAGGCTGCCGCCGGCAGCGAGGCGGGGCCTAAGCTACCGGTGATATCGGTCGACAGAGAGGAACCTTCTGACTATACGCGCCGTGTCCAGGAGCAAGGAGTACATCATTATTATTAATAATAATATTATTATTCACTGTTGACATTTATTTTCATCACTACATAGTATAAAACAAAGTCGCTTTCTCTGTCCCTATATCCCTATGTATGCTTAAATCTTTAAAACTACGCAACGGATTTTGATGCGGTTTTTTTAATAGATAGAGTGATTGAAGAGGAAGGTTTATATGTATAATAACATCCATTAAATAGTGCACCCGTGCGAAACCGGGGCGGGTCGCTAGTAATAATATAATTCTATTTAAATTGTATATTATCTATGTGTCACGTTTAGTTTAGGTATGATGTTGGTGACATTATCGTATGACAAAGAAATAAAATAAATTTAGTGGTAATAGGTGAATGCCAAAAATGTATGAATTCAATTAAAATAATATGAATATTTTATCTAACCAGTTTCTTTAGGTCCCCAATATCAGGTAATAGCTGTTTAACATAACGTTTTAGAATTAATTATATACTTTTGGGTCCTTATGGCCACAAAATTAAAAGAAAAATGTTATATTAATCTAACTGACCAATAGCTATTTTAACGACATTTTAGGACATTCGAAAAATCAGGTTCTAAATGCAGTTTTGTGTCTGGTTCACTAAAACTAGCCTAGCTGAGAAGGGTCCAGCAAGAAACTCAGCTAGGCCCGACCAGAGGGACTACTCCGAACTTCGAAATACGAACTTCGTATCGTGCCGTCCCTCTCACTCATATAGTGAATAATACGAGAATGAAAGGGACGGCAAGCACGAAGTTCGGATTTCGAAGTTCGGAGTAGGCCCTCTGAGGGGCTACCGCGAACGGCGAACCACAAACGAAGTTTTCCCTCTCTGTCTCACTTATGTGCAAACTTGCAAGTGCGACAGAGAGAGAAAACTTCGTTTGTTGTTCGCGGTAGCGCCCCTGGGTCGGACTGACAGGTGTTTCATTTTGTACACAACTGTGGACTGTATGGTATATTTTTAAACGTACGTACCTACTACGTACCTATATCTCTTCCATCGAATATAGTAATTCATTCAGTTCTATCCCAACACGGTTTATTTGGGCTTAGATCATTAAAATGACGCATTAGTGTGTTGGTAAAAAATGGTCAAGCGCGAATAGTGTTAACATCGCGAAACATATTGTCGTTCTAAATTGAGTTCCTGACGTAATAAAAATGAGGTGATTCAAATCAATACCAGAAATGAGTATAAATCAAAATCAAACATTTATTCTGCAAATAGGCCACAAGGGCACTTTCACATGTCAAAATATTAATTTACAATTGAAGAAAGTCTGACTATAATAAGTAATACATTTTTCATGTCAAAATATTAATTTACAGTTCAAGAAGGAATAATAATTTCGAGTTTACAATTATAACAAAATTAATATCATACAGTGAAGATAAACTTGCAAAGTTATCTATTACAAATATTACAACATCAGTAAAGTTAGAGATGTATAAGCTCTCAAGATTAAACAAGGAGTATAATGAAATTAATATAATATCCCAGAGATGTACATGGTCTCTGAGCGTCAAAATTAAGATTAATTTAATATTGTTAGAGATGTATATGGTCTCTAAGTCACTAATAATAAAAACGAATCCACAACAGGATGATGTCTCTCGTCAATCCCCTATAAAAAGAAACTAGTATTAATGTAGTCACTATGTCCTCGCAAGCATGAACAGACCGGACTCCACAAACAGCACCCGATCACGAGTATGACGCGTATCTCAGCCATCCTATTCTAGGCAAATTTTATTTGATGTACCTAGATAGATTTTGACTTGTAAAAGTGCCCTTGAGGCCTATTTGCAGAATAAATGTTTTGATTTTGAATGAAATACCAACTTGAAGCTGCGGGCTATTTCTTATTGGATCAGTAAGGAAATGTCACATTATTTAAGCCGTGGTCTCCCGCTGAAAAAAATAAACAATAGCATTTTTTTGTAATAGCCCGGGGATCCCCGGGACCGGTAGACAACTGGTTTCTGCCAAAAGTTATTCTTGTGTTTGAGAATCACATGACGCAAAACTGAACCATGAACACGGTTTATGGTTTGTCCTTGCACCTGGAACCCTAAACGACACATTCCAAGGCATCCGGCGCCGGCGCAGCTGGGCGTGGCGATTTTGAATGTGGAATCCGTTAAAATCGGTTTGCGTGTCTACGACTCTACATGTGTGTATTACTTATTAGTCGTCATAATACTACACATTAAGGCGGAAAACCTCTTTTGGAAAGGAATAAGTGACCTTACGTCAGGGATCGGATACCGGTATTTTCTCCATAGAAAACAACCGGTATTATTACGGTCACCGGTTCATTGTTTTGTTTTTAATGAGACAATCTAACAATACGACGTTGTTACCTAAATACGTGATTCAGCCCTACTTAAAGAGCAAAAAATAATCCAAAATATTGGGCTAATTCAGGGTTTTTTTAAAATACCGGAATCGGTCCCTGCCTTACGTCATATCTTAATATCTATATACCTATACATATAAAAGAAAAAGTCCTGATTGACTTACTGACTCATAAACGCAAAGCCGGAACTAATGACGCTAGAGAATCGATTTTTGCACAGTCGGTTACATTTATAACGTTCGCTAGGGATAACAAAGGGTTTTTCGAAATTTATCCCCTAAGGGGTAAAACAAGGCGTGAAAGTTTGTATTTATTGAAATGAGGTATTCGAAACATAAATACTACATATTTCATTTTTAACAATCTTAAAACACAAAGGAATGAGAATATAATTTCATAGAATTAATTTTCCCCTTTAAAATTCCTTTAAATATCCACCCTAGCGAAAAAGTATGTAGAAACTTTTTTGTAGCGAATTTTATGTAAATTACTTATATCTCAGAATGTTTTTTGCTATGGGCTACCGCTTACGAGTTATTTGCGAAAAACCGAAAAATGGAATCTTCAAACCTCCAACCCCGGCTCATGAGCCGAGCTATGGGCAAGGACTTTTGATATGTTCACCTCCTAACTAGTCCAAACAGAGTTAAAAAGCCATAAATTGCAATGTACTCCTAGCACTTCCCTCTTATCTTTTCGTTGCTTGGCCTATAAAAAGCGCTGTATAAAACCTAGTCCTGTGCCTTTACCATGAGTTTGCATGACCATACTCGCTAGCGACTGCGTAAACGATTTAGTATGCCGATTCTTAGTTCTATTGCGTAACCGCCAGAGGCGCTGTACTTTTGCCCATACAAATTTTTACGCAGTCGCTAGTGAGTACGCTCATGTAAACTCATGGTAAAGGCACTGTGCCTTTACCATGAGTTTGCATGACCGTACTCGCTAGCGACTGCGTAAACGATTTAGTATGCCGATTCTTAATTCTATAGCTTAACCGCCAGAATATACTCCGGTCTGATTTACATGAGTCCCACTCCCCACCCACTCCCTTCTGATACCTAATCCAGCTATTTTCAGACTACTCGCAATTTTTTTAAACTCTTAACAAAATTAAACTTTGAACTAAATTTAAATATCTCTGTATTCCTATTACTTTAGTTATTATTTTTGTTTGTTTGTCAAATCTGGTGGTAATTTCTTTCCTTACTTACGTATTTCTAATCCTCTGATTGTGATACAAATTGACGTGATGCTGGCGAAATGTCTTATAGTGACGATAGCCAAAACAAAAAAAACCGCCAGAGACGTTGTAGTTTTGCACATATAAATTTTTGCGCAGTCGCTAGCGAGTACGGTCATGCAAACTCATGGTAAAGGCACTGCAGTCCTCACCTTGCTGCAATTATGCTGCAATCCGCAGCGTTCGCTTGCACAAATTACGTACAAGGATTCATAATTGATGTTACCGACGCTAGGACCTGAGTTAGATCGTCTACTTATTTTTATTTATCAGTCGTTAAGTCAAGTTAGAGGCCTTCGGCCGGCTTGAGAACTTCTAGCAGTCAAGTTGCCCATTCACTTGAGGAGCCCAATTCCAATATGGTCTAGTTTCCCCTCGGGTTGGAAGGTCAGATGGCAGTCGCTTCTGTAAAAACTAGTGCCTAGTGACTCGTGCCGTCCCTTACATTATGTTTTTAGTAGCCTTGGTTTTTTATTGCCTCGCAAGAGTTGAGGAAAGTAGAATATACTCCGCGGGGATAAATCTGGTTTTATCTTGGGCGCTCTTAAATCCCTCACTACACTCAGGACTCAGTATTAATTAACTCATAACACCTTCGCTATACGCCAGGAAGTAAAATCTGGTGTCCTCCGTTACGTTTAGGATTCAATATCGCGCCCGTGACATAACAGTGCTTTATCACCTTGATCTACAATCTACTAGGTATTAACTAGCTTTCAGTTTCACAATGATTTTCTCCGAAATAGTCAATGAACGTAGGTGTCTCCTAGTTTGGAACAAGTGTTGTGATCTCGCCACTTTTTGATCATTTATTGACGACGACCGACGCGACTTTTTGACGACCGGTTTAGCCGATGCGGTTTATGGTTGAGGTCGCTCAACCGATCTCACTGGAGCGCAAACTCTAAGTATTTCAGTGCTTAAACCGCCCGCGTGGTCGTGTCGGAGGTTTTCCTTGGATGTTTCTCAGGCCACTCTCCAACTGCGCACTCCTATCGCTTTATTGGGTTCGATAAAGCCACAGTTAAGTTAAAAAAATTAAGGAAATGGAGGAAGAGGAAGGCGTAGAAGGAATTACTTTGAGCAAATAGAGAGGTTAAGGTCATCTCCTATCAGAGTGAAGGAGATAGCAGAGGACAAACGGCTGGCGATTGCTCCACCCACAAGAGGCAAGTCTTAAATAAAAGAAGATCAATATAGTCAAGAATCAGTTATACGGAAATCAATTCTTAATGTTTTGACGACCGGTTTAGCCTAGTGGGTAGTGCACCTGCCTGTGAAGCTGACGGTCCTGGGTTCGAATCCCGGTCAGGGCAAATATTTGTGTGATGAGCATGAATATTTGTTTCTGAGTCTTGGATGTTTTTTATGTATTTAAGTATTTATATCTATTAAATATATCGTCGTCTAGTACCCATAACACAAGCCTTCTTGAGCTTACTGTGGGGCTAGTTCGATTTGTGTAAGATTGTCCTCTAATATTTATTTATTTTATTTAATTTATGATCGCGCCCAATATAACGTAAGGAACCCTTAAAGGAACCTTTAATAAACATTAAATGAACCCACACTGCACTGATATATTTATTATATTCCACAGCCTAAATCGCGAAAACGGGACCCATATAGTTTCGCTATGTCTGTCCGTCCATATCTCACTCTCACAGCAGATTTACTCGGAGACTATAAATACTACAATTATGAAATTTAGCAGGAAGGTGTATTCTATGAATCGATATATAAAAGTGATGTGACATTACAAAGAAATTGGAGAGACATTTCATACAATTAACAGGAAGATGAAAAAAAATTCAATGCACATAGGCTATGAATAAGCATTTAAAAAATAGAGGTTTCTATAAAAAAAATCCTTTTAAGATATTATTAGCTGTCAAAGCCGTAAAAAGTTTTCCCCCTCTAATTTCCAAACCATGAAGTTTAAAATTCTAAAAAAAGTTGGTGTTGTGTACACTAATAAATATTCTCAATGAAAATTGTTTTGAACCAGGTATGTATAACCGTTTTTGAATTATCGTTTAAAAACCGCCCCGCCCAAACAAACGGACATAAGTGCCATGAGTTCCATTACTCCCAGTCTCTCGATTCCACTTACACCTCAGATTCGGTTGAAACCGCTCAACCAATGTCACTGAAGCGCAAACTCTTAGAGTACTCCAGTGTTCCAAACCACACGCGTGGTCGTGCCGGAGGTTTTCCCCTGGATTTTCCCCAGGCTACTCTCCAACCGCGCACTCCTATCGCTTTATTGTACCCGGCGCATAAAGCCACAGTCAGGTTAAAAAAAAACAGTTTTTTACAAATATACGGCCTTTTATGATGAGATAGAGGGTTTAATTGTGTGAACCCTTCATGGTGCGTGGTGCGACACGCACTTGGCCTGTTTTTTATTGCTTAAAGCAACCGGTTGACCGAACATTAACGTTAATTTGAATGAGATAATGTATTTTAACTGATATGCGGCAAGTAAGACCAAATGATTAAGGAATCCCCCATGCGAATGGATGGATGAAAATATGTTGTATGTATGGGTTTGTACTCCGAACTTCGAAATCCGAACTCCGTATATTGCCGTCTCTTTCACTCTCGTGTTATACGTTGTTATTCTATATGAGTGAAAGGGATGGCACTATACGAAATTCGGATTTAGAAGTCTGAAACTTCGTCGTTTCACTCTTGAGAGATGGTCGTAGCTCAATTCCACTGAGACCCCAGATGCGGTTTATGGTTGAGGTCGCTCAACCGATCTCACTGGAGCGCAAACTCTAAGTATTTCAGTGCTTAAACCGCCCGCGTGGTCGTGTCGGAGGTTTTCCTTGGATGTTTCTCAGGCCACTCTCCAACTGCGCACTCCTATCGCTTTATTGGGTTCGATAAAGCCACAGTTAAGTTAAAAAAATTAAGGAAATGGAGGAAGAGGAAGGCGTAGAAGGAATTACTTTGAGCAAATAGAGAGGTTAAGGTCATCTCCTATCAGAGTGAAGGAGATAGCAGAGGACAAACGGCTGGCGATTGCTCCACCCACAAGAGGCAAGTCTTAAATAAAAGAAGATCAATATAGTCAAGAATCAGTTATACGGAAATCAATTCTTAATGTTTTGACGACCGGTTTAGCCTAGTGGGTAGTGCACCTGCCTGTGAAGCTGACGGTCCTGGGTTCGAATCCCGGTCAGGGCAAATATTTGTGTGATGAGCATGAATATTTGTTTCTGAGTCTCGGATGTTTTCTATGTATTTAAGTAATTATATCTATTAAATATATCGTCGTCTAGTACCCATAAGTCCCATAACACAAGCCTTCTTGAGCTTACTGTGGGGCTAGTTCGATTTGTGTAAGATTGTCCTCTAATATATATTTATTTATTTATTTATTTTATTCCTTGTCTGGTCAGCACGAGGTTTCAAAGAACGCTATATTTTTCAGTAATTTTTCATTACACGCGACCTAGGTTCTTAATAAAACGGGGGCGGTAGAATTTCTATGAAAATATTATTGGACTTTGGACCGTATTATGTGAACGGTAAAATAGCTTTTTGAAAGAATTAATTTAATGCAGCTTGTATGCACATGGATGTCTGAAGTTAATGTCATTAGAATGTAGATGCGAACAAGTCGGCCGCGGCAACCCTGAACGATGACATTTTTTGCGCATGTAGTCATATGTTTGTTCCATACAAACATACATACGATTTGTTAGACGCATCTTTCATGCGTTCTTGGCACCCAGGACAGGAACAAGGATTAGCGAATGCCCGAAAGAGAGGGAGTTATGATAAGCTGACTAAATTAAGATGTATCAGAAGACATTCATAAACACGATTCTGACATCTCATAGGCCAGTTACGCGGCTTGCGTCAGTTTGCGGCCTCCTGAAGAACGAAGTTTCTCCAATTAAAGATATTTACAATTTTAAATGCCCTAAAGGAATAGTGGGTCGTATGCGTTTTAATTAGTAGCTTTTAAATGGGAATATATTTAAAAAAACAAGAAAATATCCTTTCAGTTCATCAACTCATCCAAGTGGCCGCAAACTGGCGCATCAAATTAACCCACCTACCGACCCTATACATTGGCGGAGTTTTTAATTAAGCCTATTCATCGATGACGTTTGTGTGACACAGGCTGGTGACACAATAGAAGCTTTAAACATTTTAAACGCAGTGAGGGACAGGAGATGACACATTGTATCTCGTTCCCATATATGTTGTTGTCTATGCTTACATCTCTTTCGCACATCTTTGTATGTCGTGCGTATAACCAGCTCCAGTCTTATCCTTACTTATCCTTACTTCATGGTTATTTCTTTAGCAATAGAGAGAGCAATAGGCGCAAGCTAATTACTATCAGATGTGAGCGGAAATATACCAGAATAGCTGAGTTTAAGATTTTATTCTACAGTTGTTTTTGTTTATGCTAAAAAATTTCAAATCAAAACTATATTCAAACCAACCGATTTTTTCGCATCTCAAATCTCGCGAGCGTCGAGGCGCCAATATTATGAATAAATTATACAACCTGTTTCCAGCCAGTATTATCTGTAGCCGCTGTCACGTGTCAGTTCGGATTCTGTGCTTGTGGGCTCTAGACGTGTGTTTACGCTTTATATTTACGGCTGCGTTCAGGTATTTAAGTTTTTTTCATTGCTAAGAAACTAAGGCATTGGTCGTTCGCTGACTTTTTTCACTGTTTTCAGTCTGTGACGCAAGTTTTCTATTTAATTCCACTTAATAAATATATAAGAGCTATGGACGGATTCTATGTATTTTTTGACTAGATATTCGGTTCAGAAGTAGTTTGTATTTACTCTATAAATTTATCAATTGAGGTTAATCATGACGTTGATATCAATTATCGTCTGTTGCCATATATTTAGAAAATTTATTTATGTGACTTACATTGACCAGTGGTAAATTCTTTGCATTTTCGTATGTGATGTAACACATGTAAGGCAAACGTCCCAGTGCTCGACACAGACCCAATACATGGCACTTTCAATCTTATGTCATGATGACAAAGGTGATTAATAGGTGTCATCGATTGGACACTAAGGTGTCATCTATTGGACACTAAGGTGTCAAGCACTGGGACGTTTACCCTATTGCTGCTTTTTTTACTAAATATTCTCATAATTACATAATTGCCAATAATTGTTAGATCAACTTTGCGGGCACAAGATTATTATATAGCTGTTCATATTCGTAATTTTTCTTAGTCTTACTATGGCGTTATTAATAACATGAAAAATTAGAAGAAACGTGTGAAATTCTATTAATTATGCTTACGTCAGATGTCTGGTTACGTTCGAGGCGCGTTCAATTTAAATTGATTTTACTCTAACAGCCACTGTCTTGACTGTTAACATTTAAAAAAAACGGTCATTTACGTTTAACATTTCAATATGATATCATTTATTTATGTACCAAGAAAATACAAGAATACTTAACAAAGATAACTTAAATAATGTTACAACTAACTTAAATCAAATTTCAATTTTATATCAATGTGTTTTTCGAACAGCCGTTGAGTTAACGTGTTGAAAAAGTGACTTTATCAGCTTAACTATAAGGTTCAGAGTGTATAACGGATTCTACATGTATCAATCATGTCAATATATCGTGACAAATCAAATAAGTTACTTAACTATTTAGCATACACCTTAAAACAGTTCAAAGTCTATTCGCGTTCCGAGTGTCAATGTAACCAAAACTTCTTTGACTCAGCATTAATATCACAATACTGGAATATCAATAATATTGCGCATTTCAATATCGATCGGATTTCGTAAGGAGCTTCCCTTTACGTCAAAAATTCACTCTTAGGGTCGTAACGCTGGTTACGCGACCAGCGTCAGATTGCGACCACCTGAAGGATAATGTTTTTTTCCATTGAATATTATTATTATTTATTTATTTATTTTATTAAGAAATAATAATACAACTCAAACAAGTACATAGACCCACAAAACCGTTTGCACAGTTTGACTGTGGGATCGATCAGTCTCATCTCTCTTCTAACAGTAAATTATACCTTTGTACCATGTCCTCGTAGCGTTTTCTCGGTTATGGCCTAAGGAACCCGGGGTCCGCTAAGGGACCATCCATAAAGTACGTCACACGTTAATGGCATCGACGAAGTGTGAGATTGCGTGACGAGAGGTGTGTCCTAACTTTCGTGACGAGACATTGTAAAATCTAATATCTAAATGTTAAAACGCCAAATTTGAGAAAGAAACTTAAAAATACTTAATTGTCTTGTTAATAAAAAAAAAAAAAATATATATACAGTGGAATCCGGATAAAGCGACAGTCAAGGGACCGGTGATATTACGTCGCACTAACAGAACGTCGCACAAAACGGACTGATTTACTTTCAAAATGTTTGGTATGAAATCTAATGTGCGGTGATTTCGAAGTCGTTGAAAGCGGTAGAATGTTATATGCGGAGTCGTTATAAGCGGATTCCACTATACCTTCTTTATTAAAAATAATTTAAATAAGTATTAGACTAATTTCGGAACTGCTGTATAATTTCAAAATATGGGACGTCACACTTATAGAGCGCGAAGGTCTAACAAATGTAGCCGACTGTAACAAGGACTTAGGACAAGGATTAGTGTGACGCTCTTTATGGATGGCCCCTTATCTGACACCTAATCCCAAAATTTGGCGTAGGAACTAGTTTTGCGAAAGCGACTGGCATCTGATCTTCCAACCTAGAGGAAATTAGACATTATTGGGTTTAGACCAGTTTCCCCACGATGTTTTCCTTCAGCGAATGACGCACCAAATATTACCTACGAGTAAATCACTCGCGGAACTATATGATTCCATAAAATACCTGTGCCTTTACCATGAGTTTACATGATCGTCCTCGCTAGCGACTGCGTAAAAATTTGTATCGGCAAAAGTAGGTACAGCGCCTCTGGCGGTTACGCAATAGAACTAAGAATCAACATACTGAATCGTTTACGCAGTCGCTAGCGAGTACGGTCATGCAAACTCATGGTAAAGGCACTTTAACTGATATTTACTCATACATCATCAATCCTCTTTTTTGTTGGGGTTCCGTACCCAAAGGGTCCAAACGGAACCTTATTGTTGTCCCACGTTTCCGTCCGTCCGTCCGTCGTCTGTCACATGGACCTACAGGCAAACGGTTGGCGCTACAGTCTTCAAATTCGGTGATAATGTTTATTATTACGTATTTTTACCAACAATTATATTGATAACTTAATTTTGCAGTTGGTTCGGAACCCCAAAATGTGTGTCCGACACGCACATGTCACGTTTTTTCTTGTAAATAAATGTTTGATATTATAATCAGCTGTTTAACATTTTTTGTCTGTCTATATCTGTCTGATGTCTGCCTTTTTTGTTCTCAATAATCTCAGTTTAATATTCAGTGATAGAACACCAATAATGAATAGCTTGCAAGTGATTTGCCCCATGAATAGGCGCCATTTTGAGGAAAATACGGAAACCTGGATAAGAAAACCATATAATTAACCTCTATAGAACAACATCTGGATATCCTGAACCCGCCGGCGGGGACGTCCACCGCGCGATCACGACAACACTGACACATATAGTCCCTATTCGTCCCGGTACCGCCGCACACCGGGTAATCAGTCCGACCCAGGTCGGGCCTAGCTGAGTTTCTTGCTGGACTCTTCTCAGCTGGGCTAGGTTTAGTGAACCAG
Source organism: Epiblema foenella (assembly GCA_963556455.1). Taxonomy (NCBI): domain Eukaryota; kingdom Metazoa; phylum Arthropoda; class Insecta; order Lepidoptera; family Tortricidae; genus Epiblema; species Epiblema foenella. Next base: position 7,492,034 of record OY747120.1, on the reverse strand, counting down.
CGACAAAACTCCCAGTAGCTCGATTCCACTCACACCTCAGATTCGGTTGAAACCGCTCAACTGGAGCGCAAACTCTTAGAGTATTCCAGTGTTCCAAACCACATTGCGTGGTGGTGTCGGATGTTTTCCCCTGGATTTTCCCCAGGCTACTCTCCAACCGCGCACTCCTATCGCTTTATTGGGCCCAGCCTATAAAGCCACAGTCAGGTTCAAAAAAAAATGGTAATAAAATTTCTACAAATATTATGAACACTCAACTAACTAATAGTAGGGTCGTTACACCAGTTACGCGACTAGCGTTAGTTTGCGACCACCAGAACGAAAAGGCTTTTACCATTTCTACAGACCTTTAAAAACAGAGTGCATTTTAATTAGTAGTAATTGAATTGAGATACATTAAAAGACTTTTTTCAACAATTTCTCCTAGTGGTTGCTAACTGAAACACGTTAAGTAATGGTCGCTAACCGACACAATGACCTTTCCTATAAAAGCCCGTTGAACTCTTTTGAACAGCATATTTAAATATGCATTACATACATTTTGAGTTTCACGGAAATTTAACAAAATTCTTATAAATATAATATCTTTTATTTATCCTATGTAACAAACACATGCATGCAATATGGTTGACTGGTATAGAATGCTTATGGCATTAAGTCCTCCTTTTGTACGATAACTACTTTTACTTTTGTGCAATAAATAAATACCTATGTTAATGTGGAACATTGTAAATAACTATTTTTATTTTATTTTTTCGGTTTTTTTAAATTCTTTTTTGTTCAATTCAATTCATTTATTGCAATTGTTGTTTACCACTCAGATTTACTTAAGTAGGTTAAGTAGTATCATTGTAATAAGCATATTTTTGGAGAAAATGATTGACTGTCGGGTTTCTTTCCGCTCGGCAGTGGTCTCATGAGAAACGTTAGTTTTTGACTTGTGCCATTGCTGCTTACTTGCAGAATAAAGTTCATTTATTTCTTTTATTTTTTTATTTTTTTTGTGTTCAAGTATTATCAAATAGTTAGAGGCAAATAAAATACGCTAATTTTAAACTAGTATCATATATAGTGAATAGTGTAAATTAAAAAGGGCGTATCTTCATAGGAAAATTTACGGCACTTAGTTTACGTTTTTTTATACCATGCCGGTGGCAAACAAGCGTGCTGGCCGCCTGATGGTAAGCGATCACCGCAGCCTATGGACGCTTGCTACTCCAGAGGCATCAAATGCGCGTTGCCGACCCTTTAAACATTTTAACACTCTCTTGAAGGACCCCATAATGTAGTCTCTCGGGAAAACCTCGACAGGGAGCTCATTCCACAACTGGAGCGTCCGAGGGAGGGAATTCCTCACATTTACGTGCTATTATACCGTGATAACTTAAAACCTATTGGACCTAGTTTGTTAAAACATTAGAAGCTTGTGTTAGAAATAGAAAATAGTAAAAAAAAACTATTCATTATAATATATACATACACTTTTTTATATTTAATTGAGTAATTTCAGTTTGTAGTGACACAAGTCACAATCTTTCTTATAAAATAGGTATGAAACATGCTGTTATTTTATTTTATGTTGTTTAAGACTTTAAGATTTTTAATTGATGTTTGGAAGCTGCAACTCAAAAACGATTAATTTGATGTTTTTTTTCTTTTACTTCGTGCATATTTTCCTTATAAGTGTAGATATATTTGTGAAAACTTTACTGGCTTATGATCTACCTTAATTTGTTAACTTTATGTGTGATTGATGCTGTTTGTTTTCCTTAATAAACGAATAAATAAATAAATAAATAAAATAACTTTTCAGTACTTAATAAGCAGTATGTCCATGCATTTGTCCGTATTGTTTGATTCTACGGTATATTAAATGTGGCCATTGTTAGGGTTCTGTACCAAGGGGGTCCAAATGGATCGATCACTTTTGCTGTACTCACGCGTCCGTCCGTCCTTCCATTTGTGTTGTTCCTCGGTTTATTCATTTCCTGGTTTATTTTCTTTATTTTCGATTAGGAAAGAAAGAAACCGAAGATTAAATCAATTTTTTTTTTTTATTATGAAACCCATTGCACTTCTAATCCATATCTTAATATGATTCTTTACCTAGTTTCCCGGGTTCAGAATACAACCTTCAGTGCCTTTGTCATGAGTTTGCATGACCGCACTCGCTAGCGACTGCGTAAACTATTTAGTATGCCGATTCTTAGTTCTATTGCGTAACCGCCAGAGTACTTTTACTCATACAAATTTTTACGCAGTCGCTAGCGAGTACGATCATGTAAACTCATAGTAATTACACAAGTGAAATTCTAAAATCCATTAGATTTTTTGGGAAAAATACTAGACAATCCTAGAATCCAGTAGATTTTTTGGGAAAATCATTAACAATCACTCCGAAAACAGTAGATCTCCTATAAAAACAGGAGATCTGGCAACACTGCCACATTGTACGGTCTTTCGTTCCTAGCGCGATAGGATGTCTGAGGGTTTACTCCGAACTTCGAAATCCCAACTTCGTATCGTGCCATCCCTTTCACCCATATACATAGTGTATTGTTATACACTTAATACACTACATGAAAAATGACGAGTGACTGAACGACGACGAGTGAGATAGTGAGTGATGAGTGGTGAGTGAGACTATATGAAAGAAGAGTGAAAGAGACGGCACCATACGAAGTTCGGATTTCGAAGTTCGCAGTAGGCCCTCTGAATACCACTGACGTGTGCCAGAGCCAAGTTTAGCCGAAGCAACATTGGAACAGGCCTGTCGTGGCCTCATTGACACGACTCAAGTTACGCTGGTTAATATTAAGTATGCTAATCTGCACATTTAGAGTCAGAACGCAGGCAGATGACCTCTGCGACAATGTTGCTGTTTATAAAGTTGGGTTTAGATTTGCAACACTTTAGAAGCCATTGTAGCCACGCGTCTTTCAATTCAATTTATTATTCAATTTAGGTATGGGACTAATAAAAATAAATAAAATCAAATTAAATTAAGACGTATCTAGCCTAACATAGGTAAGGCTACGTTAGGTCTCCCAAGTCTGATCCCTGCGGATTGGTGCCCATAAGGCTGGCTGCATTCCCCCGTTGAATGGCGATTCAATTTGGATCTTAGCACTGAATATTTAAAAAAAGCTTAGGTATGTTAGGAAATATCATTTGATGCTTACTTAACAATGGGGTTTTGGTGAAGGAAACAAGGTCTAATGTTCTAAATCTTGGGATAAATGTCAAAACCTCCGGTCCCAGGGCACAACCGGGAAAACGCTGGTAGGATGATGATTTAGATTTTCAGGAATTTAAATAAAAATAGGCTTTTTGGAGAAGAAAATCGGTGTAACATTTGGAGAGCGCTCCAGCAGGCACGTATCCAGACTTTTCGTTCGGGGGGGGGGGACTAACATTGAAACAACCATGTGAACTGTGTAAAAATCGCTCTAATCACTGTACTATAATTTTTAATAATTTAAAGAAGTACCGTCCGTAGTTTAGTTACACACTTATAAGTATTTTAGTATTTTCGGGGGGGGGGGATAAATCCCAACTATCCCCCCTCTGGATACGTGCCTGCGCTCCAGCTTAGGGTTGGTTGCACCAAACCGTCTGTATTCAAAAACGGTGTTCGGTAAAATCTGATTATATAAAAAGTTTATCAATTGTCTATGCGATGACAGTTGCCAGCGACATATTTAACGTTGATCAGTCTGTAATCGGTACCCACTCTAAAGCGAGGTTTGAGTTTTTTTTGTTGCTTTTTTGTAGGTTTGATTCTTTTTAGGTTTCGGCGAGAGTATTCGTACGATTTTTTAGGGCAAAAGTTAGTCTCAACTACCTATATATATTAAAATGATTTGAATCTAAGTTTGTACGGCCGTCACTTTCCGGTTAGGCGCACAGATATTGTAACCGGAGATGTTGATGAGGTAGGGTCAATACGTCGATTAGAAACCATTTAATTTGGAGTGCCGGTTTGCGACCACTTGGATGAATTGATGAATTGAAATAATAATATATTTTTTTGGTTTCCATTTAGTAACTACCAAATGAAATGCATATAATTCCATTTTAGTAGGGTCTGTGAAAATATAAATAACTTTAATTGACAAAAACTGGTCCTTCAACTGGTCGCAAACTGACTATGATCGCATAACCGGCCTAGCTACCCTAATATGACGTTTCAAATAAGGTAAATCTGGCTTCCATTTTTTAGATATTCAGCTCAACATTTTGTATGTTTAAAACTTTACATAAATAAAATAAAAAACGTTACATAGTATAATTAAAATGATTTAAAATGGCCGAATGGCATCAAAGCAATTCGTTCAAAAAGTTGTTTTACGCTCCAAACAATAAAATTTCTGAAAAAAAAATCTCAACCTTACCTATGAGCATAATTTTAAAATGTGAACACGTATAAAACTTAGTCGTGAGACTTAGATGGCACGTGAGAGGTCTGCGTTATTTGGCGCGAGACATCCAAGGTTTGGTGTTTTTCCACTGCTTTTTGTATTTGTCGAATCGAAGATGATTTCAATAGGTATTTTACTGATACCCAAATAAATATTTTTTTTTAATTCAAGAACGCTTGGTTTGTATGACGTTTGTAGAAAAAAAGTTATGAGGAATGACATCTCAACTTTCTATAGTCAAACTGCGTGCTTTAGGGTTCCTCAAAAGGAAAAAATGGAACCATTATAGGATTACTTTGTTGACTGTCTGTCAAGACCCTTTATCTAGGGAACGCGTGGAGTTATAGATTTGAAATTAAACCCACATACTCAGGTGTACAGTGCCTTTACCATGAGTTTACATGACCGTACTCGTAAGCGACTGTGTAAAAATTGTATGGGTACAAGTACATCGCCTCTGGCGGTTACGCATTAGGACTAAGAATCGGCATACTAAATGGTTTACGCAGTCGCTAGCGAGTACGGTCATGCAAACTCATGGTAAGGACACGGATCTGAAAAATCAAAATTTCTACGTAAAAAAGACACTGCCGTTTATGCCACAAAAAACGTATATTTCGATACTCTCAAAAGAAACAAAATTTATATAGGGTACTTTCCGTTGACTTTGAACTGTGAAATATGGCAAGTGATATCGTCTTATACTGCAAGTACGAGGAAAAATCGGGTAACTATACTTTTGTAATTAAATCTTAAAAGATGTCTCTCAGTCTTTATTTAAAGTACGTAATGGTATGCGTATGTATCTACAAATTTGTACCGAACCCTCGGTGAGCGAGTCCGACTCGCACTTGTTGGGTTTTTTTCATCTTTGTTTCATCTAAAAACTTTAAAATAGCATAAATAGGTTGAAGTTTGCTGTTTTCCCAAGTAACATTTGTTAACTGGTACGCAAAATATGTAATTATTTTCATCACTTCATCAGTCATAAAAAAAGAACAAACTTCAAATCAAAATAACTTTTTAATGTTAAAAAAAGTTACTACTAAAAATTTACTAAGTAAAATACCGCATTGCTTGAAGTGGTAAGTACTGAAAAAGAAAAATTATGTTCATGTTGGTGTTGCAAGCGTCGATAGGCTACGGTCATCAAGTGGTCCATGGAACCACCAGGTGGGCTGTCAACTTATCTGCCACCAACGTGGCATTAAATAAAGTGCTCCTATCCTTTTTGGAATACAATGCGTAAGTTAGTACTAGGAACGCTTTATAGTGTAAGAAAATAATTGGACCTTAATTGATTTTGTTAGGAATGAATTATTATTATTCACATTTTATTTTACTATTAGTGATAATCCACATCGAAAGGGACCTTATGGCGGCAGGCGCTTACGTTGCACCTATTCACTATTGTATTGGAACAGCGGCAATAAAGGCGTAAGTGCCGGCCGCCATAAGATCCCTTTCAATATGGATTATCACTAATTTATTACAGTTCCTTGTGTATTATTATTACTAAATATCATTATTATAATTTTCACTACCTTGACATTGTTTTGTAAATTTTGCTAATTTTGTGGATATATCGAATTATTATTATTATTGACTTATTTATGTCGCTCCTGAATAATGTTCGCACGCCTGCATGCAGGCTGAATGCACTGGACATGTTTCATTTTCAACATCTTTTATATTATCATGTATTCTGACCAGGGACCGATACCGGTATTTTTAAAAAACCCTGAATTAGCCCAATATTTTGGATTATTTTTTGCTATTTACGTAGGGCTGAATCATGTATTTAGGTAACAACGTCGTATTATTAGATTGCCCCATTAAAAACGAAATAATGAACCGGTAACCGTAATAATACCGGTAGTTTTCTACGGAGAAAATACCGGTATCCGATCCCTGATTCTGACTGAGCAATAATTTTTTTCATCAACATCATGATGATGATGAACTGTACCGGGGTACAGTTGCTTCCTGAAGGATGCCCAGGGTCCGCTTCCTAATCCCAAGATTTGGCGTAGCCACTAGTTTTTAAGGAATCGACTGCCATCTGACCTTCCAACCCGAGGGTAAACCAGACCCTATTGGAATTAGGCTTGTCAAGTGAGTGGGCAACTCGACTGTTAGAAGTTCTCAAGACGCCTGAGGGCCTCTAACTTGGCTTATCGACTGCTATCATAGACAGCAGCCGGGATCAACGGCTTAACGTGTCTTCCAAAGCACGGGAGCGCTCAGTTAATAACCACTTAAAGCGGTCACCCATCCAATAACTGACCTGGGCCGACGTTGCTTAACCTCGCATACCACACGCCGTATGCGAGCGCCGCTGGGCCACGAGCGCTCCCAGCAAATAAATTCTTTAAATCTTTGAATGTCTCTTGATTTGATAATTCTTTATTATTAGTTACAATATAAACCTTCTGACCAGATTTAGAATTTGGGCAGGTATAATATGGACCCTAATTGATCAAAAACCCAGCGTGGGCGCTCAATCCGGTCAAATGGTGAATCATTGCCAATGCAATGACTAATAATAACGCCAAAATAACCTCGGCTAACAAAATAAAATAAAAATCTGTTGAATCGCTCTCAAGCGAGATCTGTTTTGCATTTTGCGACAACAATTTTTTTAATTTGAATGTAGATGCGTCTTGGTCGTGTCATAATTCTTAGGGACCAAAGGGACAATGATTTCAAAACTAAGAAACAGGTATATGGAACTCTATCAATACATTTTGTTTAACATGGGTCATAATCAGCTAAAACGCTCATATATAGGCATAGGTAGGCTTTTGCTATATCACATCCTTACCAGTTACCGAGTAGGTACAGGATTTTCAAATGTAGAAACATTTGATGACACATGATTCCAAATAGACCAATTTAAAGCAAAAACTGTTATTTTTTATGAAGAACTTCTACTCCACACAAAAAATTGCTCCGATACTTATCTAAGAATTAAAAAAGTATCGTATCCTTTATTTTATTGCAGTTAGTTTTGACTTGAATTTCAGTTTTTTTTTTTTTAACAATTGTAAGGCCTTTTTTTTAGGAAGAGAGATACAAGTGACAAGAACCAATATTGTGTAGAAAATTCAGAAGACCCACCAGGAGTCCAGACAATTCCGAAGAATCCAAAGAAATCCTGGTCAAGTCCATTAAATGAAAAAGGTTTAATAACGAATGGAAGTCTGACCTAGCCTCTCCTTGGCTTTGTCTGTGTGTAGCTTCAGACATAGCCTGATAGAGGTTACGTTGCGACCGTTCGGACTACGTAGAAGGATGGAAGATAGGAACATGTTGAAGAAAGACGAAGATAGAACACAGGCACAAAGAACAACGGGGACGGAAGATAAGAGCATAAGAGCAAGACAGAAGATAGGAATAATGGTGAAGACTGAAGACAGTAACAGTATTGAAAAAAGAAGGTAAGGTACATCCAAAGTAGGTACCTATCTACATGGACTTATTTTATCTGCAATCAAACCACACGCGTGGTCCTGCCAGAGGTTTTCCCCTGGATTTTCCCCAGGCTACTCTCCAACCGCGCACTCCTATCGCTTTATTGGGCCCGGCCTATAAAGCCACAGTCAGGTTAAAAAAAAAACTGTCATGTCGTGTCCTTACAAATTATGATCTCTTATTATGATATTTTTGAATGTTTCTTAATGTCTGTTTTCGTGCAGTTTATTTGTTGTGCATTTTAGGCTTTACTTAAGGCGACTTCGTATGCGCAGAAAAGTTAAACAAGGTGCTTTTATCGTTATAATTTACCCCATGTAGGTACACAATACCTCAATGATTTATTTACTTAAGAAATCTCGGGAAATACTTCATCCATTGGTGACAACCGTATCCGGTAGGTAGCTTTTGAGTCTACATCGTGACACGGGGATTTGCGTTTGCAAAACATGTACGTTAAATTTTGATACTTTAGGTAAAGCCATTCTATTGTAAAATGACTCGCTCTAACACGCGTGAGTTTGCAATTAACCATCCCGCTCTCTACGGTCTATCTTTTTGTAAGAGAAACATATCACTGTCGTTGATAATTACGAAATCTGCAGCATGGAACTTTATTTTAACATGATATTTAGGGCATCATTCAATATTTTGTCCGGTTATTTGTTTCTTTCTTTCTTTTTCAGTTCACAGTATTTTTTGTGGTGTATAATTCTACTTTACTTCTTTACACTGGAAGCTCAAACTTCACTATTTTCGTCAGATCTCTGAATGGGCCTTGCCTTAATGTAACTCCTCTTAATACAGGGTCCGAGACCTATAAATTCTGCAGGTTATAAGGTAAACGTCCCAATCCCAATGCTCGACACGCCATAAGATTGAATGTACCATGTATTGGATCAGTTTCCACCACTGGTACATTTACCTTACATGTTAGAGAGGCCCTTGTTTACCTCTAACATACGTGCCGTTTTAGTATTACGTATAAGTATTACAGAATCACGCCGCTTCTCGGAATACGAAACGACGGTTGATGACGTCACCAGTCGTCCTTGGCTGTCGCGACTCGATTTGGCCGTTTATCTATCAATTTATGTAAATTTTAAGTGTTTCTTAATCACCGATCGTGGTTAAGAAACTAATTTATCATCATCATCATACTTCTAGCGTTTACCCGATTGTGGCCTAAGCAACTCGGGGTCCGCTTTGACACCTAACCTAATCCCAAGATTTGGCGTAGGAACTAGTTTTACAAAAGTGACTACCATCTACATGACGACCGGTTTAGCCTAGTGGGTAGTGCACCTGCCTGTGAAGCTGACGATCCTGGGTCCGAATCCCGGTCAGGGCAAATATTTGTGTGATGAGCATGAATATTTGTTTCTGAGACTTGGATGTTTAAATAAATAAATATTTAAATAAATATTTTTTGGACAATCTTACACAAATCAACCTAGTCCCAAACTAAGTAAAGCTATTTATATGTATTTAAGTATATCTATTAAATATATCGTCGTCTAGTACCCATAACACAAGCCTTCTTGAGCTTACTGTGGGGCTAGTTCGATTTGTGTAAGATTGTCCTCTAATATTTATTTATTTATCTAACCTTCCAACCCAGAGGGTAAACTAGACCTTGTTGGGATTAGGCCGACTTCCTCACGACATTTTCTTCACCGAAAAACCACTGTTACATATGAAACTATATCTCATACAATAACTTTTTTGAGCGTGGCACGATACGAACTGGGTTTCAAACCCACGACCTCAAGATTGAAAATCACGTGCCTTATGGCCTTACTGCTTGGCTAAAGTGGCTCTAAATACACGATTTCAATATAAATATTAAATTAAATAGATATATACGCTGTTTATGGATTTTACATACATAAACTTGGCAATGTCTCGTTTGACATTCCGTGACATTATGTAAGCGGACGCGGTTCAACCAGTTTACCTGCTTGCCACACCGAGCCCCAAAAATAGAATTGACAGGCTAGCTACACTGTAGGTATGCTTTTATTTGACTTGGGCACTGGCCGATTTGCATCAAAGTAAGTCGTTCAAAAAGCTATTTTACCGTTCAAACAAGAAGACTTAAAATTTTATAACACTGGTTGAAATACGAACAGCAATACAACCTCAGCTTTAAACAAACATTTGTGGGCAACAGAGTGTACAAATTTAATGGATAAAGTTTGCATTTTTGGCCCATAGTTAAGGCTTTTCATACCCGTACGCTGTTACGCTCTTTTCATTAATTGAGGTGTGCAATAAAGGCCATGACGTCCGCGTATTTATGGCACTTAGTCTGGATTGATATTTTCAGTGCTGGCTGTAGGTCTAATATTTAATTGATTAGGTGGTGACATTATGATAGTAACTCATAAAAATTCTGTAACAAATTATGTAAATTCGAATTTAATAAAATGCAATACCATTCACGGTATACTATTCTACTAAAGTGGTCGCAAAATGCAATACCATTCACGATGTATACTATTCTACTAAGGTGGTCGCAAACTGACGCTAGTCGCATAACCGTCGCAACGACCCTACAATATGTGACACATAACCTCAAAAGTGTATTTTAATAAGCACTTAGGTAGAACCTGAAGTTCGGTTTAAGTACACGTATTAAGTTGTTGAGTATAACTAAACTTTACTTAATTTGAAGTTAGGGTCGGTGGGTGGGTTTACGGCCTGTTAATTTGATGCACCAATTTGCGGCCACTTGGATGAGTTGATGAACTGAAAGGATATTTTCTTGCTTTTTTAATATATTCCCATTCAATAGCTACTAATTAAAACGGATACGACTCACTACTTATTCATGGCATATAAAAATGTAAATATGTTTAATTGAAAAAACTTCTTTCTTCAGAAGGCCGCAAACTGACGCAGGCTGCGTAACTGGCCTAGCGACCCTACTTAAATTTTAGTAAGTGTTTACACGACATACGTAATTTACTTTAGTTATTTAGCTAAGCCAAATTGGATGATCAACAACGCATTCAAAAATACCCAAGTAGCAAGTAATAGGGTTTTAAATTCGTGTTAAAAATCAGGGAACTAAGAATACTAAAGAGACTGATGGGAGTAGGTAATGGGTAAGAAACTGGCTAATTAAGAGAAACAAATTTGATGCAAGTGCAACTTTGTTTCATGAACTAAGGTAGCAGGGATTCAATAAAATTAACAGACAGAAAAAAACCGGCGCAATATAGGGTTCCGTAGCCGTTATATTATGCAGACTTCTATTACGCAAACTTATATTCACTATGTTTTTAACACAGCTAGTAACATTATCTAAGTAATCAATGGAAATTGTACATTTGAATTTCTAACTATTACACATGTTAAGTTCAGCAATTACTCGTTAACTAGCAACGTCTACTTAGTTTTGATAGTTTTCCTACTAAGTCGTTATATATACTACAACGATCATTTTTTTCACAATCCCAGTAGCCATCCTTTAGCTGGCAGTGACACTTGACCATAACAAATATTATCATTTTCAAGCTTAAATCATAAATAAATATCACGCAAATGGATTTCTGAATCAAAAAATGGTTATTTTTGAACGAGCCATCCAATGACACCCAATGACATCCAATGACATCCAATGACACCCCACTCGATCATACCTACCTCGATCGTACCATAAAAAAAAATATTTTATTGTTTTATTAAACCATTTTGTTGGTGTGGTTGATATGTATACTCACTCCAAATTACAGCTTTCTAGTACTAACAGATACGGACGGACGGATGGAACGGACGGACGGACGGAACGGACCCGTGACTCTCCATACGCATCGAGATATTAACCACGCCTACCCACTTAATGGAAAAAATATATTCTAATGACTTTATAAGAGCTATAGAGACTAAATTTTAACTTGTAATTTATTACTAAAATTAATTGTTTACACATTTAAGTATCTAAAAATTAGTTAATTTTTTTTTTGCTAATTTTTTTTTATAAAGACTTAATCTAATACAAGGCTGCGATGCAGTTTGTTGGCGAATAAATTAAAAACACTCGTTCCTTAACACCTACTATTACCTATATCTGTGCCAACAGAAGATACTATTTTTTTTATTAATGATGACATATTAAATCCCTATTCTTAAATGCCCATTAAACCTATTTCAATTGTAATGCCGTTAAAATTAGATTGTCTTTATCTGGCGAAATTGGAATTTGTGTTTGCGAGAACTGGGTTATATGAATAAGGGGTTAACATACACAACAGCTTAGAAGATTTCTATACTCGCGGTTACCGCTTACTGATTGGCTACTTTACTTGACATTTTTTGTGTCATTCGAACCAGCTTTTAGAGAGGATCAATGTCAGAACCGCTTCTAAAACCCCGTTCGATTGGCACCATTGAAAACCCAATAAAATGGCAATACATACAAACTACTAACGCCTTTGGTGCATGTTGAATATAGATTCTGTCGGACCGGCGCATTCCAGTATCTAACCACAGCGAAACCAACTAGACTAGTTATACTTCATCCTTTTCTACACGACATTATCAATATCTCTTTCCTTTTCCTTCTTATTCCATTATTTGTATCATTCCCTCGCAAAAGATGCCTTTTTAGCCGCGTCCATGTACTTAATAATCCAATTAAAAAACATTCTTATATATACATCGACAGAGATATATATATTTTCGTGAGAAACACATTTATCTCTTCTGGTTGACCTTTAGCTAGTTATATTCTAACGTCTTAGTTACCATGAGAAAAATATATTTCAATATACAGTGGAACCGTATAATTTAGTAATTAACTAAGGTATTAATAAGACATATATCATTGATACTAGTTTTGTCTTACGACCTTTTGGTAAATATTATCTAGTATACGACATTTACACAAGGGCGACTAGTACATGACGTCACGTCAGTAACATATGTGTATGTGTAAACTAATGCAAAATAGATTGGAGATTTCATCTAAAGGTAGATTTACTTTGATATTCGACCACTTTTGACCCACCAGTAACATAATTTATTTGACCCACACTTGCAAATCTTGCGATTTCGCGAGTCTAGTAATATCACCCTCTAAACTGAATCCAATTTCAATAAAAAAATCACTAACCGGTGCCAGAGATTTTGACGTTCGAAAATCACTATATATATTTTTACACTGACTGACTCACTCATCAAAACATTTAATACTTCCAGGTGATCTGTTAAAATTTTGAAATTGGCATTCAGCTAGGTCATCCTTATCCTCCTAGCGTTATCGCAGTACAGTTGCGTCCTTAAGGATACCCGGGGTCCGCTACCTAATCTCAAGATTTGGCGTAGGCACTAGTGTTGAGTGCACTCTGGATCGCATTCATCGGAGTGCAGCTCGAATCGTCGGCTGCTAGCGTATTAGCGTATAAGCCGATCAGGGCTTGACTCCTTGGCATTGCGTAGAGATGTAGCCTCACTCTGCATTTTCTATCGCTTGTGTCACGGGGAGTGCTCGGAGGAATTGTTCGGAATGATCCCTGCCGCATCTTTTCGTCATCGTCCTACGCGTCAGCATTTCCATCCTCACCATTTAGATGGTTGGCAGTCCAAAACTGTACGTTTCTCAAGAAATTTCCTGCCTCGCACAACCAAACTATTATGGAATGAACTGTCGCCTGCGGTATTTCCGGACCTATAGGTATTTCTCTGGTGTTGCAGGTATTTATGGGCGACGGTAATTGCTTACCATCAGGCGTTCCGTCTGCTCGTTTGCCCCCTATAACATAAAAAAGCGACTCCCGAGGGGAAACCAGACTTTATAGGAATTAGGCTTGCCAAGTGAGTGGACACAGGGCAACTTGACTGTTTGAAGTTCTCAAGCCGCCCGAAGGCCTCTAACTACAGGGTTACTATCAAATCAACTAGGGTAAAATCCACGTAATTTCAAAGGTCATAAACAAAATTATGGGTTATACATTTTGTTATTTGTATAAGTATATTTTCTTGAAATATAATATTAAAGTACTGCTTTCTAAACATTAAATAATACATTTTTGATTACGTACATTAAAAAACAGTATAAAACCTTCAACTAGGAAATTGACAAAACGATCAAGATTGTTTGCGTCCCGGCTGAAACTCTGAAACGCACACATACGCGCTGTAAGTGTGCTGTAGAGCAGTGCGCTCGTGTGCCGAGCGCTAACGCCATCTATCGACTAAGATTTCATGAAAATGATGAACGTTCAAACTTACAAGGCCTCTTAACGACTGCTGTCATAGACAGCAGCCGGGTATAACGGCTTAACGTGGCCTCCAAAGCACGAGAGCGCTCAAAGCGGTCACCCATCCGAAAACTGGCATCGGCCTACGTTGCTTAACCTCGCATACCGCATGCGGACGCCGCTGGGCCACGAGCGGTCCTTACATTCCTTGGATATAGTAGCAGTTTCTTCTCTTCTCCGAATGATATCCGACAAATAACATAAACTTAAAAAAAAAAATAAGTTCGTAAACGGTTTCGCTAATAAAACAAGTGAGATCTAACTGAAAACCAAGTTTTATTAAGCCCCTTAGATCACAATTCACGGCTTCTGTCATGCATAACTTTCTTCAATTGCTTAAAATGATTTGTTATGTCCTGTTATTTCATTTATTTGCTACTTAATAGTGCCTCCTAAACCTCTATATAATTTTACACGGCCTATCCAGAGATATGACACACGTTTATATGCATGGAAAAAAAATTCAACCCTCTTTTACATGGATGGAGTTCCCCCTAATTTAATATTTTTCATAACTTGCATATTTTATATGTAGCTGTTCCTAAAATACACTTTCCTCCCAAATTTCATAACTGTAGTGCTTATAGTATCCGAGTAAATCGGCTGTGACATACGATCGGACAGACAGGACGAAACTATAGGGGTTCTGTCTCTACGGAACCCTAAAAAAGAGGAATCGATTTGATAGACGATGTGTCAGACGGAGGGCCTACCGCGAACCGGAAACGAAGTATTTCCCTCTCTGTTGCACTTACCAATTAGATTTATTCGAGCGACAGGGAGGCTGAGGATAAAATGCGTAGGCGCATGTGAATGTGAAGCCGTTGGCATTTGACTCACGTCAGAGCATGGCGTCACCACACTTGCGAAACGGCTGCCATTGCTATGAGGTGATGTCCCTGTAATATGGATACTTTTTATTAGGGTTCCGTACTCGAAGGATCCAAACGGAACCTTTTTGTCACTTACGCGTCCGTCGTCCGTCTGTCTGTTCCACAGGTTTACAGCCAAGCGGTTGGAGCTACAGTTTTCAAATTTACACAGTATTTGTTGGCCCAAAGCCATGCAAATTATCAAAAATCATTTTTAAATGTTTTAAGGGGGGCTTCCATACAACTAAAGGTGGATGCGAAAAAGTTCTTCCCGTCATGCACGGATATATATGTGTAAATCAATTCTTATTGTTTCCTTTCCTCGTCTGGTCAAAACGGAGTTTCATACAACTCGATATTTTTAATTGCACATTGCACATCTTTAACCGGTGTCACCCAACTGCCCTATAACTAACTTAACCAATGCTATTCATCCGTGGGATTAGTATTTTTTACCGTCATTACTGTTATTACTGAGAACTAGCGCCATTGTTGAACGATTGCAAAAGTGTTTATTTCTAAGTGATTGATACAAAGATGTTTTGATTCTTACTTTGTGTTTCGTTTAAAGTCCCCTTAAGAGACCTTATAAAAGTTTTAATAAGTTTTGATTTCAAATTATGACAAAAGTATTGATAATACCAATAAAGTGATTAAAGGATACGATGACTTTATAAAAGTTTTAGATAGTGGCGTGGCCATTTCTTGATTTTATTGTGCGTAGATTAAAATGAAGAGAAAAAAAGGCGTCTTTAGTTTAGAAATGGTAGTTTTGGAGTGATGTTTGAAACGATATTTCTTAATGAGACATCCAAAAAATACATTTAAAATTTATGACGTTAGGTCGCAATAGTCCTGTCCTAGATAGTAACACTGAAAAATGTCAAGATACGTGTAAATTCAAACAGAAAATGCACTAAATAGATGAGCATTTTTTAACTCAAAAGGGCTCTTAAGATAAACGTCCCAATGATCGATCTTAGTACCAATAGACGACCCTATTAATCACCTCTATCGTCATGATATATGTAGGATTGAAAGTGCCATGTATTTTGGTCATATTCAGGCACAGGGATGTTTAATTTACCTGCAGAAATTAAAAACTACAGTAAAGTAAAACCATCTTTGAAATTAATGGTTTAGATATTGTTCCAATGTGTGAGTTTGTATGTAGGTACATATGTTTACATCAGATGTGAGCGGTAAGGGACTGGAGAGTCGTTCAGTTTAAAATTGGTTTTACTCCTTTATTTTTCTTATGAAAGTTGGAAGGCGCTTTTATGCCGGAACCGCACAATGTGCTATGATGGAGCAGGAAGCAGCTATCTATGCGGTGGAATGAGATGAAAATATATATCTTTTTCCCTTTAGCGGGGGTCGAAGTTGCACCACGTCAGTAGGTGGAGTACCCACTGCATCCCTACACTATATCCCTATTTCATTTGTGTATTAAGTGACTAACATATCAAAGTGCAAGTTGCAGAACATTCACAAAATTTCAGTAAATTTCTCAGAAACTCTCAAGATTATTAAAAAAATAATTTCCATTGAAAAGATTCCGACGGGAATTAATCATTAATGTATTATTATATTGCGTTTATGGATTAGGTACATCCATGTAGGTATCCAATGAGTTTTGACATATTTTAAGTGTACCTATGTAAAATGTAACCCTCGATAGCGGGTACATATTTGAGCCTTTTGGGGTCGAAACGCTTGGGTCGTGGGGACCGGGAGCCCATAAGATCTTCAAAGATCTATCTGGACGTCTGGTCGACGCAACACGTGACCAAAATGCTGGCCTTTATCTGGCACAAAGATTGAGCATTACCATCCAACGTGGCAATGCGGCCAGCATTTTGGGAATGTTACCTACTGGCAGCGGTTTGTTAGATTAGGGTTTTTGATAAGTATATTTAGGTGCATTTTAGGTTAGTTTCAGTTTTATTTTAATTTCATTGTTTATTTGTAATTACTATTATGTAAGTCCTAAAATAATATACAAAAGTGACATTTTCTTAAATTATACACAAGATAACTTAAAAAAAAAGTAAGTTCTGAGAACTTTCCATAGAGAAAATGAGGAGTACAGTAAAAATGTTATAGTGTCAGCAAATCAAACTGACGACCGGGGCCATAAAAAATTGAGAAACACTTAGTAACACCGCACAAGTATGCAAGAGACAGCGCTATCAACTCTGTCGTCAGTTTGATTTGCGGACACTATAGTCTAGCAGTCGTGTCGCTCTAGTGTTAATTCTATTTAATAGCTATGTCTTAATCGCTGGGGCTAGCCATAACCTCGCGCGCCGGGCGGCCTTGACATAGCGCGTCTATATGCGCGGGCGCCGGTTGAACAAAGAAACCAAGGTTCAGTTTTATTAATCCGTTACATCTTATCACAGAGTAAAGATTATAGAGACCCCTCTTGGACGGAAAGGCTCATGCAGGCAGGCGCGGATCCAGGATTTTGTTCAGGGGGGGCACTTTCGAACTTTCCGAAAATAAAACTGACTTAATAACTGTTTTTATTGTCAGAACATATTTCCTACGTCAGGACATAGGCAATTGCCCTCCCCTGACACAGGCTTCAGGGGGGGGCAATTGCCCCTGTTGCCCCCCCCCCTGTATCCGCGCCTGCATGCAGGTATCTTTTTAAAAGAAAGAAGTTTAAAATTGCTAACCGCTTATTACGCTGTCACGTGACTCCTTTGGAGTTGCGGGCATCTATAGGCTGCGGTGGCCGCTTACCATCAGGTGGACCGTATGCTTGTTTGCCACCGGCGTTGTATAAAAAAAAGCATATATAACCTCCTTAACTTGGGCGGGTAATCGTTTGTCTGCCACAAATTGACGTTGTGGAAAATATAAAAAAATGAAACAATGACAACGACAACCAACGATATGTCTCTATTTCTGTGTCACTCTTATACAAAGTTGTATACGACCATCTCGCTCGGTAGTGGTATTCTTATTTGATGTCGAGTTTGGTTAGTATGAGCGCTCGTGGCCCAGCGGCGCCCGCATACCGCGTGCAGCATATTTCTTGGATGGGTGACCGCTTTGAGTGGTGATGTTATTAACTGAGCGCTCCCGTGCTTTAGCAGGCACGTTAAGCCGTTGATCGCTGTCGCCGCTGCCGCTGTCTTTAGCAGTCGGTAAGCCAAGTTCGGCCTTCGGGCGGCTCGAGAATTTCTTAACAGTCAAGTTGCCCACTTACTTAAGTCCGACCCAGGTCGGGCCTAGCTGAGTTTCTTGCTAGACTCATCTCAGTTAGGCTAGGTTTAGTGAACCAGCGACAAAACACCCAGTAGCTCGATTCCACTCACACCTCAGATTCGGTTGAAACCGCTCAACCAATCTCACTGGAGCGCAAACTCTTAGAGTATTCCAGTGTTCCAAACCACGTCGTGGAGGTCGTGTCGGAGGTTTTCCCCTGGATTTTCCCCAGGCTACTCGCCAACCGCGCACTCCTATCGCTTTATTCGGCCCGGCCTATAAAGCCACAGTCAGGTTCAAAAAAAAAACACTCACTTAACAAACCTAATTCCAATAAGGCCTGGTTTACCCTCTTGTTGGAAGGTCAGATAGCAACGATTTCGTAAAAACTATTGCCTACGCCAAAACTAATTTCGGATCTACTGTCAGGCACGTATCCAGAGGGAGGCATAGTTGGGATTTATCCCCCCCCCCCCCCAAAAACGTTTTTAGCCGTTTTTATAGTACAGTGATTACAGCGATTTTTACACAGTTCACATGGTTGTTTCAATGTTTGTCCCCTCCCCCCCCCCCCGAACCAAAAGTCTGGATACGTGCCTGACTACTGTAATATTGGAAAATATGTGATCGTGACAAGGATGAAGGAGGGGTAAAAAAAAACACGAAATTAGTGTGTCGTACTTTATGGACGACCCTTAATTCGTTTTTGAGTCGTGGTAGGTCCTCAGGTGGGTAACTAGGGTTTTTAGTTATTAAAATTAAATAAATGAAACTGGTTAGAGTATTAAGTTTTTACTAGTTATTAAATTAATGTAATTAATAAATAATAGTAGATTGTTAACCCAGGGTTGAAAGTGACCCATTTCACCCGAGATGTAGTCGTTACAAGCAAAAGTCACTAAGTAACAAATACCTACTTAAAATAAAGCTCGTATATCAGCATCGTTTCAGTACTGAGATACGAGGTTTCGAAGAGTAGTGACAGATTTGATAGTGAATTTTGCTTCTCACCCGACGTAATAGTAAATTATATTCTAAGAATTCAATAATAAAAACACGCGCTGCAGGAACCAGCAGCGGACGCCGCCACGCCCCAAGGCCCGCCCTCGGCCTACAGAACTTTAAAAAAAATACTTTCCGCCCTAGGGTCGGAAAAGCGACTTTCAACCCGGCTATCTATTCATGAAAATCGAACTTTCCGAACAGGAGAGATGAAAAAAAAATTTAAAAAATAAAACTCCCGAGGATGCACTGTGTTGAGAGCGAGGGACCTAAATTTGTCCCTTCTGTTGTCAACACAGTGCATCCTCTTTGTAAAGGGTCGGCAACGCGTACGTGACTGCTTTGGAGTTGGCTGCGGTGGCCGCTTGCCATCATGGAGGACCGTAAAGTTGTTTGCCACAGGCGTTGTATAAAAAAAAAATAAAAAAAAATATTTATACTGATGTCGGTATGCAAACACTCTAACATATTTGTTTCATAAAATAATAGTGGTAACAAAACTTACTAAATGATTTTGATTTACTAAAAAACATACTTCACAGAAAAATTAAACACCTATTTTTAAGCCGTTGCCGCCCGGCGAAAAAAAACAAACAATAACATTGTCTTGTTATGTGCCCATAGATCTCCGGGCCTGGAGGCAGGGATCGGATACCGGTATTTTCTCCATAGAAAAATACCGGTATTATTACGGTCACCGGTTCATTATTTCGTTTTCAATAGGACAATCTAATAATACGACGTTGTTACCTAAATACATAATTCAGCCCTACGTAAAGAGCAAAATATAATCCAAAATATTGGGCTAATTCAGGGTTTTTTAAAAATACCGGTATCGGTCCCTGCCTGGAAGATGACGGTCATACATTTATATTGTCACATTTGACATGCACTTCACGTGGTTAGATACATTATCAATATCTGCAAGGGAATATTGCAGACAACATTCAAATTCAACATTGACAATAAAGTAAACGTTCCTGTAGTGGACACTGGCCCAATACATGGCACTTTCAATATTATCTCATGATGACAGAGTCGTCTATTGGGCACTAAGTTGTCGAGCACTGAGACGTTTACATTATCATGGCATGCAATATTAATAATATTATTCAGGGGCCTGATTCAATATGCACAATGGGCGCAATATCAGAATGACAAATTCATGTTATATCAAGTGATATCCTAAGGACGCTCCGTTTTGTCAAAGTGAATGGAATCGCGGCCCTGGACACATTTCTCAATAACATGTATAAAGATAACGCATGCGGTTCGGGTGATTCTCATTCCAAAATTTACCATATTCTTAATTTGTCCTTACCGGAACTGGATTGTTAATGATTCTTGAGTGATTATTTTAACTGTTTTTATTTTAACAGTGACCCAGGTATAGAGTAAACTGGAGTCATCAATTAAAAAAAAATTAAAAAAAAAAATTTTTTTGGACAATGTTACACAAATCAACCAAGTCCCAAACTAAGCAAAGCTTGTACTATGGGTACCAAGTGACGATATACATACTTATATAGATAAATAGATACTTAAATACATAGAAAACATCCAAGACTCACGAACAAATATTCGAGTTCATCACACAAATAAATGCCCTGACCGGGATTCGAACCCGGGACCTCCAGCTTCGTAGGGAGGGTCACTACCAACTAGGCTAATGTGGTCGTCAAAGAATAAGAAAGACTAACCCCCTTATTCATAAACGTCTATCAAACCTATATTAGTTAACTAGCCGCTAAAGTTCGTTTGTCCTTATCTGTCACTTTGACATGTGTGTTTGTGAGATAGTGACAACAGACATTTTAGTTAGCAGAGGTTTGTTAAGTTTTATGAATAAGGGGGAATAAGTTTAATCGTCTCTCTGATTTCCTTAACTTTCACTTAACGTACGGGCTGGTAAGGACATCAATTAACTTAACGATGAAAATCACCAGGAAGTGTTTTCTTCAATTGGACGGTAGGCAGATGCTCCATACGCTCTACCCTAGGCCTGAAGTATGTTTGCATAAACCCGTTAGACCTCATATTTTTAGGCAAGTTTCCTATGGCAAAAAATGTACCCAAATTTGATCAGTGCCTTTACCATGAGTTTGCGTGACCGTACTCGCTAGCGACTACTCCAAAATTTGAAATATACTATTAAAAATATACCACACAGTGGTACACAGTTGTGTACACAATGAAACACCGTGTCAGTCCGACCCAGAGGGCGCTACCGCGAACAGCAAACGAAGTTTTCTCTTTCTGTCGCACTTGCAAGATTGCACATAAGTGAGACAGAGAGGGAAAACTTCGTTTGTGGTTCGCGGTAGCCCCTCAGAGGGGCTACTCCTAACTTTGAAATCCGAACTTCGTACCGTCCCGTCCCTTTTATTCTCCTGTTATGCACTATATGAGTGAAAGGGACGGCACGATACGAAGTTCAGATTTCGAATTTCGGAGTAGCCCCTCAGAGCATGTACTCCAAACTTCGTACCGTTCCGTCCCTTTTATTCTCGTGCTATGCACTATATGAGTGAAAGAGACGGCACGATACGAAGTTCGGATTTCGAATTTCGGAGTAGCCCCTCAGAGCATGTACTCCAAATTTCGTATCGTGCCGTCCCTTTGACTCTCGTCTCGTGTTACTCACTATATGAGTGAGAGGGACGGCACGAAGTTCGGATTTCGAAGTTCGAAGTGACAAGTGACAACGGCCGAAAATCAGTCCTTAGTCTACTTTAACATAGTTCCCGTAAGGAGTCCTTATAGTCTGTGGGCCTGCGAGGTACAGGTATGGGTTGTAGGCCTCCGCTGTCGTCTTCGAAGATATACTGGGCGTCTCTCGCGACCAGGAACCTGCGAATCGAAATTAAAGTTCAAAACAATTACCTTAACTAAAAATGAGCAAAAAACAAACAACACGATAATATAAAGCATTATAAATAAAAAAATTGCCCTAACTCTTCGGTGCTCGGTAGGGTTCCCAGAAGGCTGGCCGCATTGCCACGCTGGATAGCTATGCTAATCCGCTGGGCGAAATAGTGGCCAGCCCTCTGGTCACCGGAAGCCTCTATAAGGCGCCTTGCAATGTCCTTATAGAGGCGACGAGCACTTGGACCCCATGGCCCCAGGGTCTCAACCCCAAACGCCGCAAACATGTAACTACTGCCGGGAGTGGCATATTTGCGGCGCTTGAGGTTTTCAGCTGAGGAATTACCTTAACTTATTGAAACGTTGTTGTACACGGACACGGTGTAAGTCATTCTCTAGCCTTTTAAGGTTAGGTGGAAGAGATTCCTCGTGGGAATAAGCTCGCTTTTATACTAGTACCATAGCTCAGTACTCTTATTTATTTATTTATTTAAACTTTATTGCACAAAAAGAATATAAGTACAAAGGGCGGACTTAATGCCATGAGGCATTCTCTACCAGTCGACCATAGGACCAAACAGAAACTAGCAAATGTGGGTGCAATGAGAAAATAGTAATAGCATGACCGTAGAAAAATACGGATAAGTTCATGTGACATGTATATTGTTTTAACCTGTTATTGTGTACAATAAAGTGCTTACATACATACATACATACAAACATTAGATAGAAGGAGGATTAGCGAATCACCAAGGGGGACGGACTTATGATAGGCCTTCTATATTGAGATGTATCAGAAGACTGATATAGCACAATTCTGACATCTCTTAATTAGCCGTGCTGTATTGTATTCATTGCCGCCAAAATTAAACCGCTAGAATACATTGTTGACGTTTCGGTAACACTTGCCGGTGACAAATAATACGCGATGAGGGACAGGAGATGACACATTGTATCTCGTTCCCACGTGTGTTGGTGTCTATGCTCGCATCTCTTTCGCACATCTTTGTATGTGTGTATTGCCGGCTCCAGTCTTATCCTTACGTCATGAGCATAACATATTTGTTAGTAATGAATTCTATATGTCCGACCGACACAAACACGGTCACGATATATAGGCACGACATATACATAAACCCAACCATAGAAGTTACTATGTAACAAAGATGCATTGTTTGAATCAAGAAAAAAAGTCGTAGTTAGCTACATCTAGCGGCTAATCGCCTAAGCTGGTGAAATAGTTAATAACATATTCGATATTTACGGACGTTATTTCTACTAGTGGACGCTAGATGGCGCTTAAGTAAAAACATCATGGTCCGTGTCAAACGAGTTTTACTATTCGCCACTAGATGGCATAAAACAACTGTTTGTTTATTGAAAGATTATTTCTTGAGCCTGAGGGCCTTGCATTAATGTACAGATGGTGGGTTATAGAGTTTCCGAAAACGAAGTATCTCCCTCTCTGCTCGAATACGTAAGTTCAACAAAGAGGAAGATTCTTCGTTTTCGGTTCGCGGTAGGCTCGCTGCGCGTGCGCAGTCTGCACACGACTCGTGCTATCACGAGATTCACGGGGAAGTAAATGGGTTCAGTACTGCATTCGTAACGTCCCGCTTCCGTGCTTCCCGCTCTAACGTGGAAGCATTCATGTAAATGTACGGGCCCAGTAAAGAACACAGTAACCATGCCATGGGCTTTTCACTCGGTACATTTGTCTAAATCTTCACTGTTTACTCTGTAACTCGATCCGATTGGCTATAATGCCGACTAGTTCGAACTGCACCACAGAGGGCGCCACGATGTGTATACATACGTGTGTGTTTGTGTGTACTGTAATTACTTCAGTGTTTAAATAGTAAATAGTATTCCACTCCTATCACTTTATTGGGGCCGGCCTATAAAGCCACAGCCAGGTATGAAAAAAAAATAGTTTCTATGGAATGACAGCTGCCGCCGCCATTAACGTTGGTCAGTCAGTAACGTAACCTGAGGCGCTACCGCGAACAGCAAACGAAGTTTTCGCTCTCTGTCGCACTTGCACGTTCGGACGTAAGTGCGACAGAGAGGGAAAACTTCGTTTGCTGTTCGCGGTAGCGCCCTGAGGCCCTCTCTGTCGCACTTGCTGATACGTGCCACAGAGAGGGAGAACTTCGTTCGTTTTCAGTTCGCGGTAGCCCCTCTGGAGTGTTACCGCGAACCACAATCGAAGTTCGATCGAGAGTTCAGATCGAGAGGGAAAATTTCGAATGCCGTTCGCAGTAGCAGCCCTAGTACAAGCAAGTTCATGAGTATTGAATACTCACTCAAATTAGGTATAATCTCTTCCTCATGGTGCTCATGTCCTTGCTGTCCATTATGTATATGCAAATGTATCTCTTTGCTCGGCGGCGGCGCGTAGTGAGGCGGCGGATGGTGCACCTTACCAGCGATAAGGCCGCCGAACTGAAAAACATAGAAACGTATAAATGGAGGACTATTTTTGTGAAATAAAGTTAAGAGTAAGCGTGATTAAATGAGCTTTTTAGTGACATAAGATGTGTTGAGATTGGTTCATAGTAGGGATGCGCCGAATATTCGGTTATTATTCGGTATTCGGCATGTTTTTGAATGTTCGGTATTCGGCCGAATTATTCGGTTCAGCTGCCGAATATTTACCGAACAAATTTGAGAGGGTTTTGTTACAAGTTACACGAGTGTATTATAGTAGTTACTGCTTCGTGAAATTAATACTTGACCCATTATTAACAGTGATTTAACTTATTTTATGTCAATATTTCGCTTTGTTAATGAACAAATGTTTTTTTTTTCATTCAATTAATCTATTTTACAACAATAGATGAAGGGAATTACATTAAACCGAATAATTCGGCCCAATATTCGGTTCGGCAACTCCTGGACTTAATATTCGGCCGAATGTTCGTATTCGGTCAACCCCATATTCAGCGCATTTCTAGTTCCTAGGTTTCGGAGTTTTAGAGATGAACACAAGTACATTTCCAGAGAGAATGATTTGCAATGTTCATTACATAATCATAATCATTTTTAACCGCTCATCATATTCATTCAGGAAGGTAATGCGGCGAGCGTTCTAAGAACGATGATATACAAGATTCCATAGAATATGAAGTGAAATTTGGTTGCATAGAAATCGTGCAGATGTTTAACCTCAGGAAAGATTATTGATAACCACCCATAAGATATATATAATCAATTCCCTTTCGTGCTAACAGCGCATAGAGCTTTGCAATAGTTTGTATGCCATGTAATTTTGTTTAAACACATAGATTAAGCAGGTAAACAAGTTCCAAGGCCACTCTCTCTATTCATAGATAGCCTCTAATTTAACTAAACTATACAAGAGCCTCTCATTTCTCTTTCAGCGATATGCGGGGTTGGGCAGTATTTCAAATACATGTATTTGAAATACAAATACGTATTTTGTATTTGTATTTCAAATACTGTAATACAAATACGTATTTTGTATTTGTGTTTCAAATATAAGAATTATTTGGTATTTCAAATACCGTACTCACATGCATTTTGCATTTCAAATACATTTATGTTTTAAATACATTCCTTAAAATCTATAATCGTTTAATGATACTTTTTTATTTATATCAATAAATCTTTGTGTTTTATGGCCCCGAGTGTGGCAAGACTGAGTGTAATTCACATGACAGTAATAGTACCTGTTGACAGTTTAGTTCATCACGCGGTTTTTCTGCTATTGACTGAGAATTTGATTCAGATGCACCGAAATTTATTGTTAGATGATGGATTCAAATTCAAGAGAAGAACGAAGCAGTGTTGACAATGATGCTGGCGGTGGTTACAGTGAAAGTTTAACAAGTTATCCACTAACTCTAAAGCCTTGTTCGGACTAGGCTAGTATTTTAGTCTAGTGGCGAGTAATTTAGTAGCTAAACGTGTCTGAACACCAAACAATTAGTCGAGTGGATTAGTAAGTAATTTAGTCGAGTCAATCCATTTTATTCTATTTTTTTTAGTAGTCTAGTAGCGAGTAGCACCCCCCACCACGCGTCCGTGCTCACTCGGCCGCCGGCTAAACAAGTCCGAACCTGTCGATTTAGTCGAGTTCATTAGTTGACGTGAAAATGTCGTTTCGCTGTAGGCTGTTCATCTTGCAGAGTACCACTGACTTGTGAGCTTTACTCGACTGTAATGCGAACGATTCTTAGGCAGTAGCGAATAGTTTAGCTACTAAATTACTCGCCACTAGACTAAAATACTAGCCTAGTCCGAACAAGGCTTTACCGGCAAATACTTCAAAGTGAAGACGGATTCCAGCGTCCCCGATAGTCGCAAAGATCCAGAAAAAGTAAATTATCTTGTGTGAAATGTCAGACAGACATTGTAATAGTCTTCTTACTTGCTAAATCCTGGAGTTATTCCAGTTTCAAAGAAGTTAATAAAATGTATTTGATTTATTTAATCTTTATTGCACAAAAGTAAAACTTATCGTATAAATGGAGGACTATTTTGTATTTGAAATAGATTATTTGAAATACTGTATTTTGTACTTCAAATACCCGCCACGAAATTATTAATAGATTATTTTGATTACTGTATTTTGGGAAAATCGGAGGGTGGGCAGCAGCATCCTTCGATCATTACTACCATCAAACTGCGGTCGCCAACCCGCTTGCCAAGCGTGGCGACTATGGCAAATCCCCCCCAAAGAAAAAATAAAAAATCATGCCCTTGGGGGAGGCCTATGTTCAGCAGTGGACGTCTTTCGGCTGAAATGATGATGATGATGATGATGACTGTATTTTGTATTTCAAATACCCGCCACGAAAGTATTTGGTATTTAAAATACATTTTTAAATGTACTTTGTGTTTTGTATTTGAAATACAATGACACCATAATTTGCCCAACTCTGCTTATATGATGGTGGTGAGTAAGGTCGCCAGTGCTCCCGCTGTCTCTTACTGTCGACACAACAAACCCTCGAGTCAATAGAGGGTCGGCAACGCGTTTGATAGAACCACATTATTTTATTGCACCGAGCAGGATGTGAACCTGCGACCTCCCGGCACCGCTAGTCGGTGCCTGAATTTTTCAATATTTCCTTTATTTCTAAATTTGTAGGGAGAGGAAGTTTACGCGGACCAAGTCGCGTGCAACAGCTTGTATATAAATAAGAATTAAATAATTATGGAAAAAACATTCTTATAAATGAATAAATAAACACCTCATTAGCTTTATTTATACTTGGAATCATTCGAGTTGGCCGATATACAACAAAGTAATTCGTTCTAAAATTTGTTTTATAATCCTATAAATAAAGTTTAAAATCCAATAATATTCTTATAAAAAATCGGCTTGATCATGCTTATCCGACGTTAAGAGCACCCTAGAGCACC
The DNA here is from genome assembly GCA_963556455.1 of Epiblema foenella. NCBI lineage: Eukaryota > Metazoa > Arthropoda > Insecta > Lepidoptera > Tortricidae > Epiblema > Epiblema foenella. Next base: position 7,464,524 of record OY747120.1, on the reverse strand, counting down.
CAAACACGCATCCGTCTCGCTTTGACCCAGTGCCCGCGTATTGCGTCACCCCGCTCACGCAAACATAGAAAGTGGCTTTCACTTGTTGTCTCCCAAAATGTGTCAAATGTAATCATTCAATACCAATAGTGGAAAAAAGTATAACTTGTAGCTTTGAGTACCACAAGGTTAAAAAATCTTAATGGTCTTTATCACTTAAATGGGTCATTTTCAGATTTAGGATCGCGTCTTTTCGGTGGGCATGTCAAAAGTCAAGGGCTACAAAGCTTAATTTTGGATTGGTCTTGTAACCCGCATCTCTAAGGGAGCTAGCTCTGCGCGTAATTTCGTAAATATATAGTAGTAGCGGCCGCCCGCGACTTCGTCCGCGTAGATTTTAGATGGTAACAAAGATATAAAATCATAGCCTATGTCCTATGTCCTATTCTGATGTCTAAGCTACAATACTGGAAAGTTTCATAGAGATCCGTTCAGTAGTTTTTGAGATTAAGCGGAACGTACATCCATCCGCACAAACTTTCACATTTATAATATTATTAGGATTTTTGATTTTTGGAACACTCGGTCACTTATGAATAATCTATCCGGTTATTTTGTTAGAACAATAAAATAACTATCCTTATTGTAAAAAAATATATCACTGTCGTTGATTAATTACGAAAACCGCAACATTCAAGTTTTTTTTGCGATGATATTTAGATTTTTTTATTAGAGCTACCAAGGCATTTTTCAATATTTTGTTCGATTATTTTGTTTCTTAGTTTCTTTTTCAGTCCTCAGTAATTTTTATGTAGTGTAATTCTACATTACTTCTTCACACTGGAAGCTCAAACTTCAGTATTTTCGGCACATCGCTGAATGGACCTTCCCTTAAATTAGTCCTGAGGGGCTACCGCGAACCGAAAACGAACGAAGTTCGAATATCTCCCTCTCTGTCGCACTTGCTAATTCGTGCGGCAGAGAGGGAGATATTCGATCTTCGTTCGTTTTCAGTTCGCGGTAGCCCCCCTGTAGTAGAAATCACAAAGGCGAAAAGTCAAGATACGGGTCAATTTACACAGACAGATCCTAAATTGATAGCGTTTTTTATTGATAACTGATAAGGACCCTATATGTTCTTATATATACCTAAATAACATACCTATGAAGTTAAGTAATATACAGGGGCGCTACCGCTAACAGCAAACGAAGTTTTCCCTCTCTGTCGCACTTACGTCCGAACGTGCAAGTGCGACAGAGAGGGAAAACTTGGTTTGCTGTTCGCGGTAGCGCCCCAGGTAGTTGTTGAAAACACCATAGCCACTAAGATTTATTTAGTTTGTGCTTCAGATATTGGCAAATGTAAGATATTTGAATTTTAGAGAATTCCAGAACATGAGGTAAACATCCTAGTGCTCGATAATAACCCAATACTAGGATCTTTCAATCTTTAGTCATACTTATACTATACATACAGTTATGTGTCGTCAACTGTTGGGTAGGTGTCAAACATCGGGGTGTTTACCTTACTTGAATTCTAAGAAGTAAATCAGTGCACCATGGTTTCGTGCGGAACTCTAAAGCCAACTATATAGAAAGAGTACCTATAATTGACTATAGGCTGTCAATTACAAAAACTTCATAATTTACCAATGTTGGCAAAGGAACAGGTTTTACTTGAATGGGTACCATAGGTGCCACGGGTCTCTGGTAAGGGTTGAAGGCCTGGGTATTCTGGAGACCAGAGTAAGCTTGACTATTCCTGAATCCGGCCTCAACTAGTTCCACAGCCTGTGTAAATAATTGTATACATACAGGCCAAAATTAATGTTTTTAGCTAAGTTGACAACCCTAGCGAATATGTTCGGGTTAGGCATTTCCTAATGAGCGCCTGATTTGTTGGGCAGTGGACCTTCTAAACGCAGTCGTAATAGGTACTATGTCGTGCAATTATATGGCAGTCATAAAAACACTACTACTCGCTTTCTACGCGGCTTTGTTTTCCTGGTGGTGAGTAAAAGAACGTACCCATACTATGTGACCGGTTTAGGGGGGGAGGGGGTTATCAAAATACTACGCTTGGTCACTGGGTCTTAGGTCTTCGTCACGTAGTCAATATCCTGTGGGGAATTCTCGCGCTTTTCGAGCTACAATTAAATTATGGCTAAGCGCTCAATACTTTTTTTAACTTTTCCGAAGTCTCAAAACCTATTTCATATACTTAACCCAGGGAGATCGTTGTTTTTTACTCTTTTCCTGCAAAATATGATTTTAAAACCATATAAATTACTACGTGAAAACTAGGAGAGGTCTAGAAAAATGGTTTAAAATGGGTCACGTAGTATAGGTATGTTCCCTAAGGTCACCAGACCAAAATTCAAAATCTCTTAGCTTTTTCGCCTTTTAAAAAAAATGCTTTGTGCCATATTCGGTGTGGCAATGACGCATACACCAGATTACCATAGATAAGCGTTTGTTTCGCGTGAAAATTGTTGGCTAAGCTTGGTAAACATATATTAATTGATGGATGGAACGGCATTCGAAATTTCCCCTCTCTGTCGCACTTGCAAGTTTGCACATAAGTGCGACAAAGAGGAAAAACTTCGTTTGTGTTTCGTGGTAGCACTCCAGGGGTTGCTTTTTACGTTACATAACTGCAAATAAATTATTTGCCTGTGACTTGACTTTGAAAAAACAATAAATATAAATATCAATATAGATATAAATATTTGTGGACAATCTCTTACACAAATCAACCTAGTCCCAAACTAAGCGAAGCTTGGGCAAAGCTATGGGTACTAAGTGACGATATACATTACTTATATAGATAAATAGATACTTAAATACATAGAAAACATCCATGACTCAGGAACAAATATTTGTGTTCATCACACAAATAAAGGCCCTGACCGGGATTCGAACCCGGGACCTCCAGCTTCGAAGGCAGGGTCACTACCAACTAGGCTAAAGCGGTCGTCCTAAGTAAGTAATAAGTTTTGCTATTGCGCTAAAAACATGTACCTAGGTCTGTTAGCAGAATAGCAAAAGTATACTGTTCTAAAGTTATCATAGACATTACGATCGTATTTACCTTGGCAGCGCCTGCCATCAGCAGCAGCTTCAGTATGAAGAGCGTGACCACCAAAGTCTTGGCTCCGATGAGGGCGGCGACCACCGCCCACGTTCCCGCGGAGCCGATGGCCATCGCGAGAGGGATGAGGGCTTGCATCATCTTCTTCATGGGGCGGCCGAAGGTGCGACCTGGAAGTAGGTAATGACATCGTTAACCACAGGATGGGTTGCAACCAGGGACCGGAAAACCCGTTCATTCGCTTAACCCGTTCGAAAGGGTAACCCTTTCATATGATAACCCAATCGTTCGGGTTACCCGTTCATCGGCTTACCCGATAATAATGATAACCCGTATTATTCGGGTTAACCTAATCGTAACAAGAGGTTACCGCTTACATCAACTTATTTGGTTTAGGTTTTTCGTGTACTAACCGCTTACCTTTCGGCTTAGGGATACCCTTATTCCTTCTCCCTTGTCCTTGGCCCAAGGCCATCGTCGCTTCATGTGACACGCGGTGCGTGGCCGGCCGTACTTAATGTTTGTTTGGAACAATCGTCTCCCAGCGAAAAAAATAATAGCATTGCTTTGTAATGAGCCCGGGGATCCCAGGGACCGGACGGGGTGTCTAGAGATGTAGCAGTGCCGGAGCTTTCATACAACTCGCTTCCCACCGGCTTGCATAACTTCCAGCCAGAGGGGCTACTCCGAACTACATATCGTGTCGTCCCCCTCACGCATATAGAGAATAACACGAGAGTGAAAGGGACACACGATACGAAGTTCAGATTTCGAAGTTCGGAGTACAGGCTCCAATCCAGAGGGGCTACCGCGAACCACAAACGAAGTTTTCCCTCTCTGTCTCACTTATATGCAAACTTGCAAGTGCGACAGATAGGGAAAACTTTGCTGTTCGCGGTAGCGCCCCAGTTCTTTTACTACAGCTCATGAAAAATAAGAAAAGCATATTATTTCCGGCTTCCCTAAGAATATTCTTGACGCGCCGCCACTGAGATGTAGTGAACAATTTTCCATCGGGATAAGAGTAGGTATACCCGAAGTGTTAATCATGCGTTGTACTTATTCAGCGTTTTTTTGTCCATTAATGTGAAACTTTTATCAGTAACTACAATTTAGTGACTAAGCTGTGAGAGCAGCTTGGTCCGATTCGAAACTGTTTGACACAGGATATGTAAATATTTTTTTTACGCTTCCTATTTCGGACGAAGCCGAGTTTTTATACAATTTAGTAGAAGTAGGTTTAAAATCTAGAGTTTAAGTTTCTTTTTAGTTTTTTGTACATATTCTGCTGCCTCCACGGGGCGGTATGTTCGCCTGGCGACAAGTCCCTATTTTCCTTAAAAAAAAAAATTTAGTGACTAAAGTTTCACATTAATGGATATATCAAAATACTGTGCCAGTTATCATTCTAACATAAGTATTTGGTTTGAATAATAAAGTTTCATTTCCGCTACCCTAAGGTTGTCTGGAAATGATCGCTCTTTAGCGATAAGACCACCGCGCACGTGACTCCTTTGGAGTTGCGGGCGTCTATAGGCTGCGGTAGCCGCTTACCATCAGGTGGACCGTAAGCTTGTTTGCCACCGGCGTTGTATAAAAAAAACTTTAAAAAATGTAAAAAATAATATGTAAATGTGTAAATTGCAGCTTTCTTAGGTAATTAAATACAAAAATTGTAAGATTTATAAGAGCAATGCGTTTTAAAATCATTATTCAAACATTCCGAGTTTACCCAATGGAAAAACATTGGGCCGCCATTCCATTGGTCTTCATTGACAAAAGGAGCCAGCCTCGGCCGCCGCTTTTGTTTCCATTATCTAATACTGATTTTGAAAGACATGGCAGTGGGGATATCCGTACATAACCAATCTAATCTTACTCTTTAATGGGCAGTTTTGATATCATATTGGTAAAGTATGTCGACACAAATTGAACTCTTAAATAATTGCATTTTCTTGGCGTTAACTCTTCTCATCGATTTTTATTGATAATCAACGAAGCTTAACTTAACAGGTCGAACGACATTTGGAGAACATAAACATGTACATTCCGTTGTCGTATAGTTACGTAATTTTGTTTAATAACAGGAAGATTTACATCGATTCTGGCCAAGGCCCAGCGTGTTACCAAAAAAGGGAGGTTATTTTAAGTTGAACAGGTTATTTCATTGACAAATTAAACAATTCCGTGTGTAAGTACCTTCGATCCTGAATAAATTTTATAATTTAAGGGTCAAAACAGAGGTGTTTATCTGTACCTACCAATGCAATATAATACAATACAAACCCACACGCGTGGTCGTGCCGGAGGTTTTCCCCTGGATTTTCCCCAGGCTACTCTCCAACCGCGCACTTCTATCGCTTTATTGGGCCCGGCCTATAAAGCCACAGTCAGGTTCAAAAAAAAACAATACAAATACTCTTTATTGCACACCTCATAGCGAGATAGAGGTAGACAACAGGCGGTCTTATCGCTATAGAGCGATCTCCCAATACCAATTTAACTAAAATTGATTTGATTAACGATTATGACCTTATTCATCAGTGATACCTACTCATATTTTTAATTAGATTAAGTAAACCGACAGATATCACGAATATTTCGTAATTTAGACATTATTTCACAAAAATATACATACAAACATTTCATACATGTAGGGAAAGCAATCCCGAACAATGATTTCGATCCCGGTATTTGCGGGATTGTAGATTCCCAATCCCGCTTGATCCCGGTATTTGCGGGATCCCGCAGGGTTCAGAAATAATTATCACAAATAGTTATCATTATATTTTTAAGTTTAGTTTGTAGGCCTTTTATTACTTATAGTTTAGAATTTATATACATCTTATGTCGTTATAATATAGAGGTGGACAATTGTTTTCAACTAATGGGTATTGATTATATTTAATATCTTAAACAAAATAAACATAGGTACATGGGACTTAAAGTTATAAATAACCTAATAAAAGCAAAAACTAAACTAAAATTAAAAATAATTAAATTATATATAAAAAGGGCCCCCGTGGCATCGTACCAAAGACGCTGGCAGCATTCCCTCGCTGTATGGCTATACTTAAACGTTGCGCGAGGAAGCTGCCAGCTCTTTGGTCACCAGTTGCGTCGACGAGCCTTTTACCGAGCTCTTTGTATAGTATGGGTATTTACGTATCATACGTTATAATTTATATCCTGTTATGTTATTTTCATAAATCACACGATGCAATAAGCGTCACGTTTATAAACGTCTTAATCTCACGAGAGAAAGAGACACAACACCTTTCGAGAATGGCGTTTTTAGGCAAATCTCGATGAAACGAATCTTAAGCAGTGGTAAAGTGTTATTTGATTTTGATTTGGAGGAACCGAAAATATGTTTCCTTTTTATCCAACGATATTTTTGCTTTGTTATTGACAACAAAGTTTACAACATTCACTTCACTTCTAGCTCTTGTCCAACGAAATATTCGGCAGAATATTTTTATTGAGACATTTTATTATTAACATGGATGAAAATCGTGCTTGTGGCTAGAAATAATGAGCGAGGCAAGTATAGAACAGTAAAACCGCCTTTCTCTTCAATCCCGCATTCCAGCACGGGATTCCGGTATTTCGGGATCCCGGTATCCCGGTATTGCATTCCCTAAATACATCTAATAAGGGCAACTATACCTAATTCATAAAAAGTACCTACTGCACTAACGATTATGTAAATATGAAATAATCACTTCCGATGTGTGCCCATTAATGTCAGTTTAATGTTGTTGCTCTAATGAAATGAAATGAAATGAAGTAATTTGTTCTTCAATTTACGCATATTACATGCACTTATGAATGTCAAAAAACTAACACCGGTTCATAAATTAAACCTCTGCCTCGAGAAGAACCGGCGTAAGAAACTCGGCGAGGTGTTATTTTTTCAAAACAATATACAATGTAGGTATATAAAATAACAGTATCATAATACTACAGGATTTCATCCTCTCATTTTCTTCTTTGGTGTTGCTCTAATTGTAGTTTGGTCCCATACAAATATTGATCATCTCTATAAACTGGTTCGAAGGGCACCATGTTTTTTGTCAAATAGCCAATTCTATTTAATACCCAATATACGAACATCATAAGAGTAAGGAACCAATTTTGACGTAACCTTCACCCGCACAACAGACAGACATACCAGCTTCAGTAGAACAGGTTTAATTTGGGGCGGTGAACTTTCTAGATGTCTCTTATGACTATTAGTGTAAAGCTATTGATATCTACGGTAACATTCGAAAGATAAATATAATCGTCCTCATCCTAGCTAGCGTTATCCCAGTACAATTGCATCCTGAAGAATGCCCGGGTTCCGCACAGGGACCGATACCGGTTTTTTAAAAAACCCTGAATTAGCCCAATATTTTGGATTATTTTTTGCTCTTTACATAGGGCTAAATCATGTATTTAGGCAACAACGTCGTATTATCAGATTGTCCCATTAAAAACGAAATAATGAACCGGTGACCGTAATAATACCGGTATTTTTCTATGAAGAAAATACCGGTATCTGATCCCTGGTTCCGCAGCAGGAGTTTTTTTAATGGAACCTGCCATCTGACCTTCCAATCCAAGGAAAGATATCAATAAAGTCGTATTTAAGTTGCCTGGAAGCATGTCTTTACAGATTACGAGATACCTACCTACGTGTCGATTCACACAAAATATAGACTCGATTTTTTAATCGCTAGATAAAATGATGCGCCCAGTTAAAATGATCTCTTTCACTTCATATGAAAGAAAAGGAAAGAGCTAATATTTATCTGACCGATACTTTTATCTGGGGATTGTAAAATGGGCCCTTTAAAGAAACGTATACCTAAACACAAACTCTTAGAGTATTCCAGTGTTTAAACCGCCCGCGTGGTTGTGTCGGAGGTTTCCCCTGGATTTTCCCCAGGCTACTCTCCAACCGCGCACTCCTATCGCTTTATTGGGCCCGGATTATAAAGCCACAGTCAGGTTTTAAAAAAGTAAAGTTTGATTTGAACGTTTTCTCTCTATATGTTGTCTTGTCTACTTCAACTAAGTGAAAGTTTTAAAAACGGTACCATACCACAGGTTAACGATTACTTATGCAATAATCACAAAAATTTTAATATACCTTTTGTCCATGAGGCGAATAGGTCCGTAAATTGCTTATATGTGACATGTTACGGTATGTTACGTATTTAACGACATGAGAAATGTGGATATTATGAGTGCGGAATACTTACACGGACGACTAGTTTAATTAGTATATATAATTAACTGTTACCTACTAAATAGCTGTTATGAGCTCATTAGCTTAATTGAAGTAGGTTTTGTTTTTTGAACCTGACTGTGGCTTTATAGGCCGGGCCCAATAAAGCGATAGGAGTGCGCGGTTGGAGAGTAGCCTGGGGAAAATCCAGGGGAAAACCTCCGGCATGACCACGCGTGTGGTTTGGATCACTGGAATACTCTAAGAGTTTGCGCTCCAGTGAGATTGGTTGAGCGGTTTCAACCGAATCTGAGGTGTAGGCTTATTAGCTTAGTTGATCCTATGAAGCTAGCGGTCTTGACTCCTTTGCTCATTAGCCTAATTGGAAATACCTCATTGTATACCTAAGTTACCAAAACTTAAGATAATGGGTAACTTGAACAAACATCGAACTCCAGGCGATTCATTTTTAAACATTTTTAAATACAGAATGAAAGTCATATTATTTATTTGAAAGTTGTATTCGGTGCCATTCTCCTATATTAGTTTATCTTGGCCTTTTATTTTTTAAAGATGAATTTAAAAATACTTTTTTCTTATTTGTTACATTTCCCTACAAACTTTGTATCAACCGAGCGTTTAGGACGTTTCATAAAAAGTTGCAGATTTGATTATCGGTCTATTCGCCGTACATGTTTTGTCTGTAAGTAACGATAGCACTTATAATAGAAGTACCTTACTTCTAAGCCTTATCGTAAGTTTTGTTTCTTATTAACGCAATAATAATATTTTTCAACCCTCCTGTTCGGAAAGTTAAATTTTTCATGAGTATAGCCGGGTTGAAAGTCACTTTTTCGACGCTAGGGTGGAAAGTATTTTTTTTAATAGTTAATAGACCGGTGGATTTATTTTCTTCATAGTCGAAATGAAAAGTAAAGGTTTAACTCGGGTGAAAGCACCCAATTCACCCTTGAACTATTGGCGCTCCAATGAAATCTCAGTTGAAATGGGTGACTTTCAACCCTTTAACAATCTACGAAGTATCTAAGTTACACCTGACCATATAAAGAACGAAGTTTACTTTTAAGAAAAAAGGAAATACTAGCTGGGTCAATTTCCCAAGCAGTAAAAAATGTTGGCAAGACTGAGAACGCAGGTGCAGAAAGTTTAAATAATAATTAACCATTTTTTTTCGGAAACACATCCCAGTTAACTACCTCGGGCAATAGCTAAAACTTAAATATTAATGTATTTAATAATTTAAAAAAATATATAAAGCACCAATTTCTCATCAAGGTGGGTTGTCCCTAACCTAGTTTTGTTTGCATAATGTCGCCTAACTCGAAAACTATGTATGATAATAAAAATATTTTAGCCTCATTTTAAGACCAGCTAAATAGGCAACAATAAATATAGCTTCCTTTAAATCTCATGTGTACCTAACCATTTTATAATGTGCGAAAATGTTTGTCCCGAGAAACTTTTTCATTACCGCGGACCACCGCGGACCAAGCTTGTCAACGATTTATTTGCGAAGTTTGACTCGGTAAGCCCCCCGTCTCCTGCGCACTTCGAGAATCAGTTACGCTGCGGTGTTCGGCGAGGGAGGACACCTGGTGCGGTAATTCGTCGGCCTGCTATACACATGAGTATATCGTGGCCGTGATACGCGGACAAAAATAATATCATTCCGGAGTTTGCTATATCTTTTTTATTTTTTATCTGTTTCGATTGAAACTAATATATAACATGTAATATATATTTGTGATATCTAGAACCTTGTTAATTTAAGAATAAGTGGCTTGATCTTTTTTTAAAAATTAATTTTATCCTGTGTTTATCATTCCGCCGTTTTCATTCCGGTGTTTCCGGTGTAGTTAAATAGAAATGTAGCTTCACTTTGCTATATATAGGAATTAATGATTATTTTTACTGAGTATAATATATTTATTTGATGTCATATATGCCTATTACCTAGTATTTATATTTAAATATATGTTTCACTATATCGTGTTTTGTCAATTTACTTGATTATTCGCGCATTAAGATATGGAAAATATATTAAATCGATTTTAAATGTACTTCTCCTCAAGATTATTAGCGTAATTAGTTTTTCCGAAATGGATCAAGCATTTTACTATAAAAGATGGTAATAATTTCACAGACAGACGTCGGTTGGAAGTGCTAAATATGAAGTTTATTAATGAAAAAAATATTTCAAAAATTGGTGTAAAAAGTCATACGATAGATTTAGATAATTTATTTCATGATAAGGAATTACGTTATAAATTTTCACACATGTCAAAATTACAAGAATTGTTATCATGATCGTCATAACAGGAAAAATAAAAATAACATAATGTCGACCAGAGTAATACAAAACATGATAAAAAGTAAACAGAAAAATAAATGCATCTTCCGTTCGGAATCGTCAGTCAGATAAATAATAATATTGTCCATAACAAAATACAAATTTCAAAACACAAAAATAAAAGATAGTTCCGTAATATCATTTTAACATTACTGAAATATGTTTCTTATACTACAGATTTGTGTTTTCTAGAAAAAAAAGGTATAGGGTTCCAAACCACATGAACCATGATTTTTCTTTTTCTTTCTATCAAAATTTACAACTAGTTACGAAGTGTTTTATAAACAGGATGCAAGCCTCTGGGCATTTACACTATTTTTAACTTATATACAAAATGCTTGTGTTTTTAAATCATACACCTAGTACTTTTTTCTATAAATCATAAAACTATAGTCTAAGAAGCAATTATTTATTATTATTCATATTTAACACATAACACAAATAACATAAGTCCCGTTGTATTAACAGGCCAGTCAGTAGAGGTTTTTACTGGTTACGTGAAAGATTTTTTTTTAGTTTTTATTACTTGTTTGTAGCATTGCTGCTTGTAATGCGTTTTTTTTTTTGAAAAAGTGAATGATTATTTTTATTAGTATAATTATTAAATTGAAGTGGTCCACCAGTTTATTATAAAGCGGTCTTGAGTAGTGAAAATGATTGTTTTCAGGTACTAGCAGTACAAAATAAATAATTTTATAATTTTGAGGAGTTTTTTTTTTAATTCCGATGTATGTGCTCTAATTTTCATTCCTGTGGACTGTTATTATCATCCCCAGTGTATATTTATCATTCCGTTGTGAGTTTCATTTTTAATCTCAGTTATCTCAAAAACTGTTATAGATATCAACATCCCTTTTAGAAGATTTTCATAATATAGTCTGAAGTGTCTTTTGATATTAAAAAATCCACGAAAAACTCCCAAACAAAGAATCACACCGGAATGATACAAAAATCATGCACTGTTGAAATTGACCCAGCTAGTGACATGTGACATCACGATTGTTTATGGTCAAACAGCGTCCGTCCTTCAAAACCTTTATGAAATGGCAAAACGTCACGTTGTGAACAATGTGACTTCATATTTCGTGAGTTTTGATTAACTGAGTGAGTGTAGCTTTCATGAGTTTTGTTTAGGGTCACTGCTGAAACCACTCCTGTACGTAAATTTTAAGATCTTTATGTACACAGTTTGCAAATAAATTTATTTTATTCAATTCTATTAACAAAAACTGTAAAAGTGCAACATAATCTGGCAACCGTACCTACTGTCTTCACGAAGATCTCATGGTTCGAAATAATTACCATATAAGATAAATAATAATTAGTAAATAAAAAAATATTAGGAATTAATTTATTTTTCTGTTGTCAAATATACTGTGAGTAGGTAGTAGGTATTACGTCAGTTATATATTACATAAATGTTTTTTTTTGACAAACTTAAAAATTTTATAAAATATTAATATAATATCTAACTAATTATAACTAAAAATAACATGAGAATATATGACTAAAAATTTAAACTAAACTAAACTAAAATATATTTAAAAAATTTGGTCCCGTAAGCATAGTCCCTAAGATGCTGGCAGCATTTCCTCGCTGAATCGCTATGCTGATGCGTTGAGTGAGGAAGCTGCCAGCTCTATAATCCCCCGTTGGATTCCACGCCTTTTAGAGAGGTCTTTAACTAGTTGACGGGCACTGGCACCCCACGGCCCAAGGGATTAAGGTATTAATTGTTAACAATGGCCGCCAACAAGTGCCACAGGATATGTCCGGATGTATGTTTGTCAACAAAAGTAACCTTAGCCCGACCTCCGAAACTCTGCGAATATTTACTCAACAATTATGTATATCGGCAGATCACCTTGACGATGTTCGTCCAAATTATTGATAAGTAGAATACCTAAAACGATGCTTTTAAATGCTATAAGAAATACACTTTTTTTAATGCTACACGACATCGCTATACTTACTTTATTTTATGTTTTTTATGAGCATATTCTTACATGCTCGGAAAAGTAGACCTTACAACCTACTTTCGCGATAATAATTTGCGATAACAATCGTTGCCGGGGGTCGCGAATTTACTGGTCGGTAATGGGATTTCTATAGTAAATTTCTGGCGTGTCGGAACATTCCACGCTGGGGCGCGGTGGTCAAGGGCTCCAGCAAGTGTTTTCATTATTGACATTATGTATGTACATATGTATGTAGGCCCTGAACTGGGTCTACGTTGGAAATAATAAAATCTTCTTATGAAAAATATTCATTTATTTACAGCCTCGTTAATATTACATCTTTCCTCGTCCAGATTGTCTTACAAACTGAAACACACGTGAACGCATTCGCCATTCCAAAGCAATACAAACTCCATTCGAATGTTATTTTTTCCTCGTTTTTCTTTCAATTCTCTTTTGTTTTTTACCACTTACATTTACTTAAGTAGGTTAAGTAGTATCATTGTAATAAGCATATTTTGGAGAAAATGACTGACTGTCGAGTTTCTTTCGGCGTTTCTTCTCGGCAGTGGTCTCATGAGAAACGCTAGTAGTTTTTGACTTGTAAAAGTACCTTTGCGGCCTACTTGCAGAATAAAGTTCATTTATTTCATTTTTTTATTTCATTTAATGTTCCTTATTCATCTTCAAGCAGCCAGCACCTTACACTGCCATCAAAAAGTACTAATCCCACGTTTATCTGTAAGCACTTTATTGTATACAATAACAGATTAAAAATGTATACATGTCATATAAGGTTAAAGTACAAATGCCAACTTATCCCTATGAGGAATATCTTTCAGCTAACCTTTGAGGGGTTGAGTGGACAGTGGATGAGATAGAAAAACTTACACCGTACAGCATGTGCTCTTAGCATTTTTTGAGAAGAGCTTTATACATGCATCGACCGGAACCGGATTGCCTGCCTCGTGTTACTAGAAGGCTTCGCTTATACACGGCCTATAGTACAGGTAGACAATACCTTCCTTCCCGGTCTTTGTAGTAATATACTCGTACTATATATGTCTATGGAGTAATGTATTTCTACTAAAACGGACTGGATTGAGTAAATATTAAACTAATTTATTTATGTACCTTGTAATGTTCTTATTGCATGATTTCATGAAAATATGTCTATTGACGCTTGCTTAATATCTAGTAATTTTATTCATGATTTTTTTTATTTATCTCCGTTAAGTTATTTACTGAAATCGTGAAGCGTTTGGTTGACGTATAACTGGTGAGGGAAAAGCTGGCGGCTTCCTCGCACAACGTATCAGCATTGCGATACAGCGAGGAAATGCCGCCAGCATCCTCGGTACAATGGCCCAAGGGCCTGTTTAGATTTAAGTTAGTTGTAATATTATTACAGTTATTGTTATTTAACTATTATTAACGCCTGTAAATCAATAAATGTTAATCTGCGTTAATAAGAGTAATCGATTCAGTTACGTGTAACGGCAATGACCATCTCTTTTCCTCATCAAAGTCTTTGACCGAAAGAAAACGCCTTGGTCAATAACATTAAAAAACGAAAGCGTTTGTCTATGCGTCTCATCACGCTATGCCGCTATTAACCTAACTTGAACCCAATAACTTATACAATAACGTTCAAAGTAGTTAATTGTTGTTTTACGTTTTTTTTCCACGCAAGATGAGTGATTATAATTGGGCATATTCGCTTTCTATTCTACGAAGTTATTTGATTACTTACCTTTGAGGAGGTTTAGGTAAATTTTTTTTTTCGAATTTTTATCCGCATAATTTGTGATTTAGTATTTCAAACCTTACTTTCATCGCCACACCAGGGGCCTATACCACAAAACTTTACAAGCATACAATTTGACATTTTTGTCAACTTTTTGTACGGAAAATTGTACAATTTTGTTAAATTGTACGCTTGTAAACTTTTGTCGTATATATAGGCTCTAGCTTGATGGTACCTTATAAAATATTACATTGTCATTGATTGAATTTCTAAAAATTAATTTTTACTTCCAAGATTTAACTAAACGAGGGCCTCTTTTAGATTTTAGTTGTAATATTATTTAAGTTATTGTTATTTAAACTATTATTACCGCTTGTAAATCAACAAATCTTGTGAAATTTGCAACAAAAATAAACTAAACTAACATAAAAAGTATGTTACACTGGAAGATGAGCGCATGTAAAAAGTACTGAGTTAGTAATACTAATTGCAACCCGTCGTCTACCGGTCCCTGGGATCCCCGGGATCATAACAAAAGAATGCTATTGTTTATTTTTTTCGCCGGGAGACGACGGCTTAAGAGCCCTTATGAGTTAAAAAACGCTTATCTATTTCAGCCATTTTCTGTTTGAATTGACTCGTATCTTGACATTTTCTCAATGTTACTATCTAGAACAGGATTATTGCGATCTAATGTCATAAAATTGAAATATATTTTTTGAATTTTTCATTAAAAAATATCGTTTCAAACATCAGTCCAAAATGACCATTTTCAAACTAAAAACAGCTTTTTTTGAGCTTAAATTCTACTACTCACAATAAAATTAAAAAATGGCTATGTCACTATCTAAAACTTTTATAAAGGTATCGCGTCCTTTAATCACTTTACTGGTATCATCAATATTTTTGTCATAATTTGAAATTAAAACATTTTCAAACTTATAATTCCTCTTAAGCAATGAGAAAACTATTTTCATTTCGATCAGCAAAAATCTGGAGGCACGGTATTAGCCACATATTTTCACTAAGATGAAGAATTTAAGTTAGGCCTTATAGAGTTAGGGCGTGTAGAGTTCAAAGCTTGGCTCTACATAACTTTTTGACAGTGCGAACGATATGGTATCGTCTTGGTAACGTTTTACATGAAAATGTTTTCGGTGATAACTATTTGATGAGTGACATATGACCAGCAGGTTATCACTACATAGTATAAAACAAAGTCGCTTTCTCTGTCCCTATATCCCTATATCCCTATGTATGCTTAAATCTTTAAAACTACGCAACGGATTTTGATGCGGTTTTTTTTAATAGATAGAGTGACTCAAGGGGAAGGTTTAAATGTATAATACAGGCATCAGCATTGCACCCGTGAGAAGCCGGGGCGGGTCGCTAGTAATTTATAAACAAACCAACCTAACCTACTTTTCTGGTAGCAGTTCCGTTTTGTGAGGGTCACAGTTCTGACCTAACCTCATGATGTCACCTCATTAACTTATATTTGTTTATTTATTTAATTTTTATGGCACAAAATACAGAATTGTACAAATGGCGGACTTAAGGCCAAATGACGTTCTCTACCGGCTAATCATTGGGCTAAACTTGGGCTAAACAGAGATTAAATAAAGGGTACAACGAAAAACGTATCATAAGATATTAATAAAAGCGAAAACTAAAACAAACAAACTTTTTCTGGTTGCATTGAAGCATGTTGAACTTATCTGGTTTTCCAGAACTCTTTCACAACTCGTCGTCTACCGGTTCCTGGGATCCCCGGGCTCATCACAAAAGAATGTTATTGTTCATTTTTTTCGTCGGAAGACGACGGCTTCATATATATGATAGCGCACTTTGAAATAGGGTATTTTACTCATAGTCAAGTCAGAACTTTTTATGAAACGCCAAAAATGCTGTTGGTATGAAATTTGTAGGGTAATATGACTAATGACGTCATAATTTTGTATGGTCAAACTACGTCCTTTTTCATCTATATGCGTTTAAATCAAATTTGACATTATAATTATAATAATTTATTAACAAACTTGACAGTGTATTTAGAATTTATAAAAAAGGAAACTTGGCATTAAAATTGGAATTTATTAATAACAGAACTTGACATTGCGATTAGAATTTAAATATTTTTCGTATGCATTGTGTTCTCTTAACACTAGTAAAGATTATGTGCCCTATCTGGGTGTCGTGTACCTACCAACTACCTGTAATATCTCATGTAATGCACCTGACATGAATGTTGTATAAATAAATAAATAATAAAAATATCTTAATAATAGCATAAACAGGTTGAAATTTTATGTATTCCAAGTTTTCTTATGTTATATTTGTTGTTATGGTATGAAGAAGAAAGTTATCGAAAAATTACAAAATATTACTGAAATAATTACTTACCGACTGAAGTGTCATCCTCGGCAGATTTAGTGCTTAAATCCTCAGCTACCACTGATTTATTATAAACTTCACTTTGGTTTAACTTATAATAGTTATTTTCGTAACTAACTACATTTTTGGCGCTATTTAAATTACTACTTTCTTCTAATTCACTAACCGCTAAACCCGGACATAGATTACAAAATAATAACACCCAAATCAAAGTCATTCTAGCATCCAATTTTAGCAAAATGTGAAAACACGGGATAAACCACTTAATAATTTCTCTTAAATCCATTTCGTTATTTAATTTACGAAATCACTACAATGATAGTCGCATGCGTATATTTTTACTTTAAAAAAACGCAATCGTCGTTTCCCGCCAAAAGTCGCGATCGAACTGACAGTGCGGCCAAAATGGCGTTCCATTTCTTCTTTCACCGATCGCTACACAAGGCATAGACTA
The DNA here is from genome assembly GCA_963556455.1 of Epiblema foenella. Taxonomy (NCBI): domain Eukaryota; kingdom Metazoa; phylum Arthropoda; class Insecta; order Lepidoptera; family Tortricidae; genus Epiblema; species Epiblema foenella. The sequence goes on along the minus strand of OY747120.1, from coordinate 7,447,315 downwards.
TCGGAGACATAACTTTCGCTTTTTTCTTTGGCGCGCATGTCCGGGGCACTGGCACTACGCTTTATTTGTGTAAAGTGCAGGAAAGCCACACAATATCATTGTAATGCGTTGTGTAAGTATTTAACATAAATGTGGAAGGTAGAAAGTTTGACTTAGTTTCGTTTTACTTTTGAATATTCACGACTATTGTTTAATGAAAGTATTTCGTCATGTTGTTAACATTAACATACCCACCAGTTACTCGTATGTAATAGTAGGTTAGTGTGTATTTACTTGTACACGATTTGGCAATTTATACAAGAGGTTAGAGGGAATGGGATAATGTTGAAACTATTTTTTCATCTCTCCTGTTCGGAAAGTTCAATTTTCATAAGTTGAAAGTCGCTTTTCCGACCCTAGGCTGAAAAGTAATTATTTCTAAAGTTCTTTAGATCGCGGGCTCGCGCCGGCCGCACCCACGGACCGCGGGACGCAGCGGCGCCGGCTGCTCGTTGCTGCAGCGCATGTTTTTATTACTGAATCCACTTTTATTTCTCATTTATTTTCCTCATAGTCGAAATGAAAAGTAGAGTGTTTAACTCGGGTGAAAGCATCCATTTCACCCTTGGACCCAAAATATCTTTGGTGAAATGGGTTGCTTTCAACCCTTGGTTAACAATCTACTATTTTTTATACAACGACGATAGCGAACAAACTTACGGCCGCCCTGATGGTTCGCAGGGCTTTTTTATCATTGTGCTGTTGGAAATCCATTCATAATAATATGTGTCATAATTCATATTATTAATGTAAATATTTGACTTGTAACTATGGTGTTATCAATAAATTATTGTATTGTATTGTATTGCATGTCTATTTCTGTTTTAATGGTTTATCATTTTAACTTAATGTACCTATAAGTACTTCTACTAATCACGATCTAGTACCTATACTTATTGTTAATTATGGGTTGAAAGTGACTCATTTCACCCGAGATATTTTCACTTACTTCATTAAAGCGCCAATAGTTCAAGGGTGAAATGGTTACTTTCACCCGAGTTAAATACCCTACTTTTCATTTCGAGTATGAGAAAAATTACTGAGAAATAAAAGTAATAGTTAATTATATTCTAAGGATCCACGCTCTCCGCGCGCATTACCATTCTATTGAACCATTTAAAAAAATACTTTCCATTCTAGGGTTGGAAAAGCGACTTTCAACCCGTTTCAATTCATGAAAGTCGAAATTTCCAAACAGGAGGGATGAAATATAATGTTACCTTCCAATGTTATGCCAATGTACTGCTTAGTGTAAGCTGCTTAGTGGGTCCTGCAAGCTATTTAGTTTCTGAAGATAGAGTACGATAGAGCTAGAACCCAAAATTTTATTCCTCTTAGGTTCTCTAGGTTCCATATATTATACTTAAAGATTTCTTCAAACGGGAGTAACGCGATATTTATGTATTTATGTATTTGACGACCGGTTTAGCCTAGCGGGTAGTGCGCACCTGCCTGTGAAGCTGACGGTCCTGGGTTCAAATCCCGGTCAGGGCAAGTATTTGTGTGATGAGCATGAATATTTGTTTCTGAGTCCTGGATGTTTTCTATGTATTTAAGTATTTATATCTATTAAATATATCGTCGTCTAGTACCCATAACATAAGCCTTCTTGAGCTTACTGTGGGGCTAGTTCGATTTGTGTAAGATTGTCCTCTAATAGTTATTTATTTATTTATTTTATTTATTTACATTTTTTACCGACGTTACGACACGGGTTGCACCGGTCATGTTCGCGGCAGAACACATCTTTAAGAATCGAACAAAACACGAGTTTAATACCTTAGTAATAAGGCACTGGTCCCACCGCCGGCGAGTAGCGAGTAATCTCATAGTAATTCTACTCGCTTGAGCGAGAAAACGAGTAGAATTACTATGAGAGTACTCGCTGCTCGCCGGCTATGGGACAAGTGCATAAAGATATGATTTCTGCTATTCTAATGTTGTCTGGAAGACATCGCTTTTTAGCATAATAAAATAAGACCGCCTGTTGTTTGCTTCTACCTTACTCATTTTGATTATGAACTGTACTGTGTAAAACAAACAAATCTCTCAAGGCAGGTTAACGCACGCGCCAAAGGTAAATATGCGAGCTAGGGATTTCTTTCTTACCACCTGTAGTAGGTAAGTACAAAATTGTATGTATCCCCCTGGCCAATCTTTGGGTACTGGAGAAATGGTATACATAACTGAGTAAGTAGGTGGTGCGTGCAATCAGAAGATAAAGAGTAGAAGAATGTTTTTTTGACTAAAAATAAACAACAGCATTTCTTACTAGCAACTATGTAGCAAGTTTATTTGAGGTTGCATTATTGTAAGCCGTCATCTCCCGGCGAAAAAAATAGACAATAGCCTTCTTTTGTTATGATGCCGGGGATCCCAGTAGACGGTAGACGACGTGTATAGTTTGTGGCTAGCTGCGGTCAGTGCCGGATTACCCTTAAGCAAACTAAGCAATTGCTTAGGGCACCACGTCTTGGGGACACTAGATCCACCAGGAAAAAAAAATTGCTAGCACATGAAGGGTAAGGGGCCGTTTGAAAATGCGACTCGTGTTGACGTTCGGGGTCATTACCCCAGCTCTCCAATGGGGGCTAGCGCGTATGAATTCGCCGCTAGAGGTGCTAGTGTAGCGTGACTATATAGCGTGAGCGCGTGAGTTCTCCGAAATGTCAAATGTCACACTTTGTCAGGAACCGATACCGGTATTTTTAAAAAACCCTGAATTAGCCCAATATTTTGGTTTATTTTTTGCTCTTTACGTTGGGCTGAATCATGTATTTAATTAACAACGTCGTATTATTAAATTGTCCCATTAAAAACGAAATAATGAACCGGTGACCGTAATAATACCGGTATTTTTCTATGGAGAAAATACCGGTATCCGATCCCTGCACTTTGTCGTTGCGCTACGCGGGTTAATATCTAATTGGAACAATATGATGACTATTTTGCAATACCTGAACTTGATTATGGAAAATATGAGTTACGGGTCAATGCCTGTCAGTGGTTTGAGACAGTTTTGTCTTTCGGAAACTTATGTCCTCCTTTTTTTTCCGAACAAAACGGGACTGCGCGACAATGCGGGATGTTCGATATTTTTACGGTACGGTTTTAAGATATTAAATATGATTTAAATGTAAACTTCGTTCTCATGCCCATAATAACCTAAGTATAATAATTTTTGACAGCTGGACCTTACTCGACAGTGGCTCCAACTGGTGAGCATAAAAGCGATAGCCCTCATTGCTAGCTCGTTCGTGCATCATCGGCACCATTCGGAAATCTGAATACTCTCGAATATACCAGTTCGACAGAGGCCACATATACGTATGTTTCTGTTTTTCAAAAATAGTGAAATGTTTTCATAACATCTGTGATTTGAAGACAGAGGGGCTACTGCGAATTTCGAAATCCGAACTTCGTATTGTGCGTCCCTTTCACTCATACAGTGTATAACACGAGAGTGAAAGGGACGGCACGATAAGTAGTTCGCAGTATAGGCCCAGTATCCGAAAATGACGCATGCGGTAAATGGATTGCTATTTAGTTCGAGACGTTTTTTAATGCAATTCTGTCACGATATATCTACCTTTTATTACCGTTATAAAAGCGCTATACACGGTTCCAGTTGCTGGCGCCAGTGTGGCTGGTACTGGTACTGGCGCTATATGTTTTCATGCCAGTACAGCGTGATTGGATCCGTACAAATGTACAGTAGTACTAATATACAACATTCACTACGTAGAGTCGCGTCTAAGTATCGCGAAATAGTTTGATATCTCAAGATATGTCCAGCAAGCATCGTCACTTACGCACCGATGCCAGTACAGTTACTTGCTTACATTACGTCGGCCACCACAGAGTATATCAGCTACATCACTTTAAAATAATCATACAGGGGATCAGCGAGGTAGGCTACAGCGGAATTTCATGTCATGATCTCGCTCATAATTTCGGAGACGCTCATCTGGGAAAACCAGTAATTATATTATACTAGCGTTTGCCCGGGATTCGTCCACGTAAACTTTCCCTATTTCATGCCTTTGAGGGATGATTTTCGGGATAAAAAGTAGTATATTTTAATCCAGGCTATAGACCCTTTGTATACCAAGTTTCAAGATAATCCGTTATGCCGTTTTTGCGTGATTGAGTAACAAACATCTAAACATCCAAACTTTCACATTTGTGTGGTATTTATGTGGTGTCGTGTGCCTGGTGGTCTGTAAGGTCGCTAGAGCTCCCAAGGATGCGCTGTTTTGGAATTGAGGAACCATGTACAGTGTATGGATACTATGAATGTCTCTAGCAGTGAATAATAAGTTAATAAAGGGCAAAGTGCTTGGGATTCTTCTGAAGTGAGGCAGCTTTTAAGCAAAACTGCAGGTTAACTTAAAACTGACACGCAATAGTCATTATTACATACTTAAATAATAATAATAATAATAATAATAATTTTATTTTCAAAAATGGTACATGAGCATGATTGTGAAGTCCCTGACTTCTGAGCTAGGCAAATGCCTGTGTTACAGAAGTCAGTGTCCTCTCCCAGAGTATATAAAAAGTTACATTTTTGACTTACTTAGGTACTAATAAATTTTTATATTTATTTATTTATGTATTTATATTATGTTTATCCATATTTATAATAGGTGTGTGTATGTGTGTGTGTGTGTGTGTGTATTATACATTTTAATTTAATTTAAAATTAATTCAGTCTGATCATAGTCTAGGGACAGCAACCAGGTTTTGAGTTTTTCCTTACATTCATGAATCGATAGGGGATAGACATATATAGTTTTGTTTATTTTATTGTATAAGTGAATAGACATGAACCTAAGCTGCCTTCTGGTAGAAGCTAGTCTGCATTTAAGTGGTAAGCACACATTAGTCAATACACGCTTGTCTGCAAACTTATCTTTATCATAGGGGGTAAGCTTATGTTGTTTCATCATTAACAACAATATGTATAATTTCCGGACAGAGAGCAATTGACAATGTTTATATAACAAGTATGTTGAAAATCGATATGGTCTAAAGGTCATAACTTTTAGCAAGGATCGTTGTGCCCTTTCTAATTTTAACATGTGTGTTTTTCGAGCGCCTCCCCACACAACGCAACAGTAGCTAAGGACTGACTGCGCAAGTGCAGCATATACCGCTTTTAAAAGGTCTAAGTCAGCCACTGTTCTTAGTCTCCTGAAAATCCACACTAACTTTCTAATCCGTGTTGTAGTCAGGTCTATGTGAGCTTGCCAGTTCATTCTGCTATCCAGCATAACTCCTAGGTACTTGACACAGTTTGACTTAACGATAATAGTGCAAGCACAGTCAGTTTGTAGATTACATGAGTGAACCTTAAGATCAAATTTTTGTTGACTAACATTGGTCAGGGAGAACTGTAAGTATGTGGTCTTCGAGAGGTTTAGTGTAAGAAGATTATTCGCTAACCAGTTATTTATCCTATGCAGACCCTTCTCAGCATTATAGTAAGCCTCTTCCCATGTATCTCCGTGAAAAATAATGGCTGTGTCATCGGCGTAAGTAATAATTTTTCCTTTCATGAGTGACTGTTGACACAAGTCATTTATGTAAATTAAAAAGAGACTCGGTCCCAGTATACTACCCTGAGGGACTCCATATACAACTGGGGCAGGCTTACTAATGCTGTTTCCAATTTTAACGTGTTGGTTACGGTTAGTAAGAAAATCCTTAAAAATCATGTGAGAGTTTCCCCTTATACCAAAACATTCCAACTTGCTCACAAGTGCTGAAATCGAGACTGTGTCAAATGCCTTGGCCAGATCAAGAAACACACCTAGGCATTTCTTCCCAGAGTCAAGAAGGCTTACAACGTGATCTGACAGGGCACTCACGGCGTCTTCCGTACTTTTACCCGGCCTAAAACCAAATTGACAGTCTGACAAAATGTTATGGTGTTCCAAATATTTAGCTAAACGATTATTTAATACTCTTTCAAGAATCTTTGACAGTGATGTCAGAACTGAAATTGGCCTGTAGTTACCAACACTGTCCCGATTCCCACCCTTGTGAACAGGTGTGATTAAAGATTTTTTTAAAACATTAGGGAATACTCCCTGATCAAAACACTTTCTGATTAGCTGAGTAAGAGGAGGCACAATTATAGATTTTGCAAGTTTTAGCAATTTGACAGGTATAGCATCCCAACCGGTGGCACAGTCATTTCTCAAACTAAGTATCATGGATTCAATCTCAGCATCATCAGGTGGCATTAAAACCATGGAGTATAGAGTACTTGCTATGTCAAATTTGTATACAGATGTGTTATTATTTTTACTTGTAATCACTTCAGCTAGTTGCTTACCGATATTTGAAAAGTAAATATTAACTGTTTCAATGTCATTTGACGAAGACATTAGTTCTTCAGCAGAGCTTGTTGGTTTATTATAGCTCACTATTGATTTAATGGCAGTCCACGTTTCCTTATTTGATTTAGCGGCCTGTAACAAGGACCTCTCATAGTTACATTTAAGTTTTCTCAAAAGTGCATTGCAGTAGTTTCGGTAGCGCTTATACGTAAGAAGTAAGATATGATTATTGGTCTCTTTCCGACACTTTCTATGAAGACGATCTCTGTAACGAATACAGCGCAAGAGGCCAGGGGTTAGCCAAGGTTTAAACATTCTTTTTCTATTTGGAACCCTGCAAGACTTTGAGTTTAACTGTATGGCTGTAGACAACTTGTGAACAAAAATTGCCATGCATTCATTAGCATCTGCTGTATTAGTTACAAAGGAAAAATCTACTTTTTGCAGGTAATCAAGGGCAGCATTGTAATTAATCCTATTAAAAAAATTAAAATTCAAGGTATTAGGACGGCTTGAAGCGAGGCTTAAGACAACTAATGCATGATCAGTTACAGTCGAGTCAGTTACCAAAACAGTGGCTGGCATGACCGTTTTAAGTATGACATGATCAAGGCAATTAGACAGTCTTGTGGGGATTGTATGGCCCGGTAGCATGCCAAGCTCAGCACATAGGTTTAGGTAAGAAGCCGCATGTTTATCAGTAGTGTTAGGCTTGATGTCAATATTTATATCTCCTATGATTATAAGATTATTTTCACAACTAATGGGGCGAATAATATCATCTATGGAGTTCAGGAAACTGTCTGTGCATTGTATGGAAGGGGATCTATATACAGCCAAGACAGATATGTCAGGTTGAATTTTTAGTAAAAGAAAGTTAGCACCTATCGGCTCGCATTCAACAGCACAGCATTGAAACTGTTTTTTTATATAGATAACAATTCCATCATTTTGATTCAAGCTCTTTTGAGAAAAATAAGTAACATAATTTTCTAACACAGGTATAGGTTTGTGGTCGCTGAGCCAGCATTCTGTAAAAATTATAATATCTACCTCAAATTCCAAGCGGGATAGTTGCACTATAAAACTGTCAAAATTCTTGTATACACTACGAATATTTTGGCAAACAATGTTTAGTTTTGGACTGGAGTTGCTTAATATTACATTACATGTTTCAGTGGTACAACTATAAGCAGAGGCAACTGTTTAAATTGAATCTAAACTTTCGTGAGAAATGTTAAATATTGAAACAGAAATAAAACGTGTAACCTGTAGTACCTAGCATTGCATGTGAGTTTATCGAATAGTTTTTATTTTACACCTAATCTGTTTTCACATTTCGTTTCCATTCGTTTCCTGTTAGTTAAGATTAAATGTACCTATATGTAAAATTGTATGTATGTAGTTGTTTTTAGTAAGTTATATTTCTATTTGTATTTTTCTTCTTTATTTTTTGTGTGTGTAATATGTATCACGTGTTGGATTTTTCTGTAAGTGATATATATATTCAATAAATAAATAAAAAAATAAACATAATATTGTTGATTTTCGACGGGCGTCGTTCCACAGGCGTTTCAAGCGCCGTCCCTAGTTCTAAATATTGAAGAAATAAGCTACTTGAAATTACGTTTTGGTGCAACGATATATGTAAGTAGGTACTGTGCTCGTAGATGTTGTCAGAATTTATTTATTTATTTAATAAAGCTCACAAAACAAGTTACAGGCATTTTCAGATTATAAGGTAAGGGTTAACAATTAGAGCTGCGGGGTAATCACGTAACTTTTGTACTACCGTTAGGTAAATTTTAATGTCAAATTCTAATTGTCAGCTCATACATTTATACTTCAAAATTGTCAGTAAAATCTATCTACCGTTAGTACAATAAGTTACGTGATTCGCCTGCTGGTCTGTATTTCTGTAACTCTACATATTTGTGCACAGAAAGATTAAAACATTTAAGGACAATATGACGCAGCAGCATAATTTTCATTAAACATAGAACAGAAATATTTGTATAGATAATCTTATACATTTTCTTAAAAATCAAGTTAAAAAAAGTTGTATTGTAGCTTTGAGATTGGATTAGTTTTGTTAACAAAAAGGGGTACTGGGATTTTTTTTTATCTAGCAAAGTTGTTGAAATCGATCACATATCTGCCAGATGCTTAAGTACTTATAATATAAATTTTATTCACAAATTTAATACATTCTTTCTTATGTTTCCGATGGATTAAAAATATGGCGGTCGGCTCCTGTGAGAAAAGCATGCCTTAGGAATTACAGCTTATATCTTCAATATTCATGGCAAAATATTACGGCGGTTGAAACGCCCGTAGAATGAACGACAGTTTTGGTTCAGTGGCCACGCTACTTTACTCTGTGAAGATGACCGCTACCCATTGCGAAGACAACACGTTTTCTTTAAGAGCGCTTTAATAAAATGTAACAGGTCCACTAGCGCCACTCGTCAATAAGTGTAATTATTTAAATTTAACGATATATAACTAAAAAAGGGGGCCGCTATGTACAGTAGTTTGTATTTAAGTACTTTTTGAATCCATCAAACTAGTTATTACGTTACTGGATTCGTCAATCTATGCGTCCAAACTTAAAACGGCCGTTTCAATTTTGAGCTCATAGAGAGACGAATCTAGCAACGTAAAAACTAGTTTGATGGATTCAAAAAGTACTTAAATACAAACTACAGTACGTAGCGGCCCCCTTTTTTAGTTATGTATCGTTAAATTTAAATAATTACACTTATTTACGAGTGGCGCTAGTGGACCTGTTACATTTTATTAAAGCGCTCTTAACACGCATACATATAATAATTACAAATGCGAAAGTAACTGCCTGACAATCTGTCTGGTTCTCTGTTTATCTGCTCACGCCTAAACCGGTAAGTTTAGGCGTGAGCGGACAGTGTGTTTTAAATAGCTTTTATTGTTGACTTAATTTTTTTACATGCTTAACATTTGTTTGTGTGTTTTATATCTTAATATATTTTACTTGGTCAAGATGTCATAGGCCTCCTCCAGGCTGCGCCACTGGTCTCGGTTTTTCGAGTCTTCTCCATTTTTTTTGGAAAGTCATCTTCCCAGCTCTTATGTGGTCTACCACTAGCTCTTTTCTCGTTCTTCTTGAGAACTTCGCTAGGATTCGCCTTAAAGTTAAAAACGCTCAACTATTTACACCATTTTCTGTTTAAATTTGCACGTATCTTGACATTTTTTCAGTGTTACTATCTAGAACAGGACTATTACGAACTAATGTATATGGTATTTTTTGGATTTTTAATTAAGAAATTTGATTTCTAACATCACTTCAAAACGGCCATTTTCAAACTTAAAACGGCTTTTTACTGCTTAAATTCTACTACGCACAATAAAATCAAGAAATAGCTATGTCACTCATCGATGATGTCACTATCTAAAACTTTTATAAAGACATCGTATCCTTTAATCACTTTATTGATATTATCTACCTAGAGATGTATGAATATGGGTTTGGCCGAATATTAGGTTCAGCTGTTGCCGAACCGAATATTCGGCCGAATTATTCGGTTCAACGTAATTTATTCATCTATTGTTGTAAAACAGACTAATTGAATGTAAAAAAATGTTCATTATCATTGCGAAATATTGACTTTAAATAAGTTAAATAACTGTTAATAATGGGTTAAGTATTAACTTCACGAAGCAGTAACTGTAATACACTCTTGTAACTTGTAACAAAACCCTCTAAAAATTGTTCGGTAAATATTCGGCAGCTGAACCGAATAATTCGGCCGAATACCGAACATTTAAAAACATGCCGAATATGCCGAACACCGAATAATAACCGAATATTCGGCGCATCCCTAGTATTATCAATATTTTTGTCATAATTTGAGATCAAAATAGTTTAAAACTTATAAGGCCTCGATTAAAGCCCGAGAGATAACGGTCCTGTGGCCTACATGCTATCAGCAACCTGTTTGTGACATAACCATATAACATAGACAAATAGCGGCGCTGGTACAATCCTATTTCACTAGTGTAGGAACGTTTGCTGAGGCTGGTTTCTGAGTAGATATGACGTTATAAAAATTAAATTTTGAACTGTTTATTATATATATATTACATTAGAATTCATGTTCTTAACTACTAATCTTAACATTAAAGATTATTTGAGTTAAGGAGCCGCTTAATAAATAGTGACACAACATATTAAATTAAGTAGACACATTTAGGTTTAGGTATGTGCAGTTTTTTTAACATTTCTCTCTTAAGTGTTTGCAGACGCAGATACGAGGGGGACGAGTCAGCCATCAAAACTTTCGATTAAAAAAACGGCATTCAAATCGGTTCATCAGTTAGGGACAGGCGCGGATACAGGGGGGGGCAACAGGGGCAATTGCCCCCCCCTGAAGCCTGTGTCAGGGGAGGGCAATTGCCTATGTCCTGACGTAGGAAATATGTTCTGACAACAGTTATCAAAAGTCAGTTTTATTTTCGGAAAGTTCGGAAGTGCCCCCCCCTGAACAAAATCCTGGATCCGCGCCTGGTTAGGGAACTATGATGACAAAGACATATACATTACGAAGATACACATTGGTAAACCTATAACCCACTCTTGTCTTGTGTTGAGCGGTCGGGGTTAAAAAGTTCGTTACCGAAAAGCTTCCATTGGAATTTCACGTTTTATCCCGCGGTCTAAAAGCTAAACTGTTACGGGACTCTACAAATATTGACAGGCGTCCTTGGCACACACTCACGGACCCGGACGACGTTATCACAGCGTCCATCACAAGATGGAACGCTGCGTTTACGGCGTTCAACTCAGACACGACGCGTACACTTAGGCAATGCCGCCGGCGGGGACGTCCACCGCGCGATCGCGACAACACTGACACATATAGTCTCTACCCTCCTTCCTCAGTACCGCCACACACCGGGTAGAGTCAGTCCGACCCAGGTCGGGCCTAGTTGTGTTTCCTGGATTATTCTGAGCTATTTTAGGTTTAGTGAACCAGCGACAAAACTCCCAGTAGCTCGATTCCACTCACACCTCAGGTTGAAACCGCTCAACCAATCTCTGGAGCGCAAACTCTTAGAGTATTCCAGTGTTCAAAGCCACCCGCGTGGTCGTGTCGGGAGGTTTCCCCTGGACTTTCCCCAGGTTACTCTCCAACCGCGCACTCGTATCGCTTTATTGGGCCCGGCCTATAGTCACAGCCAGGAACCAGGTTAAAAAAAGGCTTTTTTGTCAACGTTGATAGGTATATTATTCCTCCGTCAACCAATGGTGAGCCAAAATAACTTGGACTGCGACCAGGGACCGATACCGGTATTTAAAAAAAACCCTGAATTAGCCCAATATTTTGGATTATTTTTTGCTCTTTACGTAGGGCTGAATCATGTATTTAGATAACAACGTCGTATTATTAGATTGTCCCATTAAAAACGAAATAATGAACCGGTGACCGTAATAATACCGATATTTTTCTATGGAGAAAATACCAGTATCCGATCCCTGACTGCGACACGAAAGTACCCCACTCTTCTCTGTTCTTTTCTCTTGTCAATAGCTGATTTGAAGTTCGCACAGAAGAACTAATGTAACGTAGATCGTCTGATGTATATGCGGCTTGCGCAGGCAATTTCTAACAGTCAGTGAAAGTGTAATGAATTAATCATCAGGAAATTACGTGCCGGCTTCCGAAGATTGAGAAAAACAGATTTCCATCCGGAAACCGCTGAATAATACATAGCTTACTGATCGATGATGTCATATCCCAGGAGCCGGCAACCTTTTAGCAACCAAGGGCCACAGTACCTAAGGGTTTATCCAGAAATCGAGGTTTTTTGGCCCACTTTTAAACCCCTCCTCCTCCTTAGTGATCTTTGGCAGGGCTCGTAACCGGTTTTTAATATTTTTGAAATATCTCCTTAAGTATTGGTCATATCTCCATTTTTATTTTAAGATTTGTTTTTGTTAACCTTCATTTATGAAATAAATGATTTAAAGTACGAAACAATATCGTAAAACCGTGCTTTGGAAGGCACGTTAAGCCGTTGATGCCACGCTGCTGTCTATACAGTCGTTAAGCTAAGTTAGAGGCCTTCGGGCGGCTTGAGAACTTCTAACAGTAAAGTTACCCACTCACTTGACAAGGGGGGTCGAAGTTGCACCACGTCCGTAGGGAGTACCCACCGCTACCCTACACGTGGCCCCTGGGTGGTGCTAAAAGTGCAACAAAACTGGCAACGGCACGGTCTTCTCGAACATCTCACGGTTAGAAATAATTGCCATACGATAAATAAATAAACTATGTTTTTTGACGAACCTAGTGCTGTGAGCCGGGGTTCGAACGCGCGACCTGCAAATCTGAAGTCTCATGCCTTACCGCTCGGCTACAGAGCCGTAAAATGCGATAATTTTACGTGATAGGTAAGGTGATCAGAAACTAATTTCCGGGCGCTTACGCGTTTGAGGAGAGAAACAGGTTTGACCGTCAACTGTTTAGGTATAACTTGAAATCATTCAGCTGACCAAGTTGCATCAAAGTAATTCGTTCAAAAAGCTATTTTACCGTTTGAACAAAAAGGTTTCAAACCCAATAACATTTTTATAGAAATTCGCTTAACAAGCCTCAGTTTAGTCATATATTATGTCACACTTTTCGTGTTGGCATCCTTTCATCGCTTTACAAGACGATATCTCGTTAAAAAATAACAGAATGAATATGGACTTTAGTGTAAAGCACGAAGGTGTCTTTGACAATGGACGTCATAACACATATATTCGTTATTGGCGCTGTACGCGCGACAACACGCGACACCCTTAGGCGTTCTTGGCATTCAAAGAGTTAGACGTTTAAATTTAAGGGTCAAGTATTTGCAATGAAACAATACTTCCAAATAACCGTATTTTTTTATTATTCATAAATTACAACATGAAACATGAAAATAGATCATAACTATACTAGAAAACTGTTTATTTCGTGATAAACCAATAAGTGCATGCATAAATAAAATTGAATAAATTATATTATAAGATTTATACAATTCATGTTAAACCCCCTACTATTTTAACCGCCACACGCAAAATAAAATTGTAAACTATCATAATACTTAAAGGTGCATTTTCGTATGCGTTGTCACTTATAGCAGAAAATGGCGGTTAAAGGCGCAAAGCATCAATAATGATACTAAAAAACAATTCGAAATATACAATCAATTATTTATTGTTCTTATAGTCGTCAGCTAGGAGAAAATTTAACAGATTCTTAGGCCAATTGACGGATTCTTAGGCCAATTGACGGATTCTTAGGCCAATTGACGGATTCTTAGGCCAATTGACAGATTCTTAGGAGTTAGATACAGACAAATTTGATAGATTCTTAGATAGATTTGACGGATTCTTAGATAGATTTGACGGATTCTTAGATAGATTTGACGGATTCTTAGATAAATTTGACGAATACTTAGATCAATTGTTGCAACATGGACTTGAAACATCTTTATTAGAAATGGTCCATAAAAATAAAATGCGGTTAAAATGTTAAATAAATCCTACATGTGGTTTAACCTATAAAATTCCAGTTTGAAGCGATAATTGGCTAATTACTATTTTTTTTCTTTAATATCATTATTGATGTATGCTAGTGTAGCAACTTGTGCGAGCGAAAAATGTGTCAAAAATCTTTTTATTTTTAGGTAATCCAGGATTAAATTATCTACGACTAACCATCATAGACAACGCAACCAGGTAAGACCAATATTGGTATATGTATGTACATTTACAGAAGTATGTACAGTTAAAATGTATGGTATGTATGACTGTATGGTGCCTACCTTACCACACTGCCACAATGCAATATCCAACGTCTCTCCGCCAAGTGCCAGTGTATCACTAGTCAATTGGGCCCAGTTTCATGTTCAAGAGACAAATTCGGCGACATTATAGGCGACTGTGAGAATGACAGTCGCTTGTCGCTTACACATAAACTGGGGGGCTAGCACAACTACCGCTGCGACGCGACGCGAGTAGAGAAAACCGGGGTACCTCTTTCTAACCCGCACAGTTCGAGCGAGACAGGAATCGCTGAGTCGCGCGAGATACGATTTGTCAGCAAGTTGTGCTAGCCCCACAGATAGCAGATATACTTAGTTCTGTAAACCCATATATGTCAAAAAACATTTTTAATACACAAATGTACAGTCAAGAGCACTGAAAACGGATTCAGAATCCAACTGGACAGTTTTCACTGCTATTGAGTGTATGTTACCCTAGTTTAGTGTACATTCTAAAACATGGTCGTTTGTGTTTAAATAAAACTTCACAACCCTTTGACCTAATTGTCATCAGGCCCCGTATTATGGTCGCGCGATAGCGTGAGAAACGACAAGATCATCCGTCACTTTCTATCGGGTTGTATCAGAAAGTGACAGATGCTTTATCACGTTATCAAGCGACTATCATAGACTCCTAGTAGCATTTTTATAGTTTACAAGACAGGCACGTGTCCAGAGGGGGAGATAGTTGGGATTTATCCCCCCCGAAAACGTTTTTAGCCGTCTGTTTATTTATTCGCTTGCGTGTTTTTTCAATAACATTCATCATTTTCACATGGTTGTTTGTCCCCCCCCCCCCCCACCCCTCCCGAACCAAAAGTCTGGATACGTGCCTGTTACAAGATGTTACAAAAGAGTGATATCATGTCGCGTACACAAGACACGCTTTTCAAGTCACCTTGTATTTCCAATGGGTAATTTAAAATTGGTCTAAAGGTTTAAAATAACAGCAATTTGAATGACATCAAATACATCCATTACTTCATGAAATCAAAACTAAATATGTACGACAAATTTATATAGAAAATTGCACATTTATAAAATAGGTATATTGAAATTGTATATTCATTATTAATTGTTTTAGCCTAAATTACTAGTTTAATTTAGGCCTTTCTGATAGATATTTGGTTTAACCTACCGTATTCCAAAGTTAACACGAAATCTTCAAAATGATCTACACATTATTGTCAAAATAATGAAAGTATGCGTAGATAATTCTGAACATTTCATCAAAGTACTTCTATAGGTACTTAAGTTGGTACGGACGAATTTTGATGTTTTTTACAGTTCGTAAATTGCACGGACAAATTTTAAAATTTTATGTAATTTTTGGGAACTTACATATATTTAAACTGGACTGCATATACATGGCGGCTGTAAGTTGACGCTTTACCAATAAATAGAAGATGTTCAAGTGTCATATCCATTCATTTTTCATTGAAGGTATTTATTTCCTTTTGACTCGATGAAAAGTTGAATCGTCTACATCTGCTGTGTTGAGTTTCCGTTCCAAGTGTTATTATCGTCATCAGGTCTGGAAAAAGCAATAGTTTATTGTGTGATACCACAGAATAAATAATAGTATTAACGGACAGGTCCTCGATGTTAGTCAGCTGTGCCTTTACCATGAGTTTACATCACCATATTCTTGGCGGGGACGTCCACCGCGCGATCGCGACAACACTGACACATATAGTCCCTATTCGTCCCGGTACCGCCGCACACCGGGTAGAGTCAATCCGACCCAGGTCGGGCCTAGCTGAGTTTCTTGCTGGACTCTTCTCAGCTAGGCTAGGTTTAGCGAACGACAAAACTCCCAGTAGCTCGATTCCACTCACACCTCAGATTCGTTTGAAACCGCTCAACCAATCTCACTGTCGCAACCAATCAAACTCTTAAGAGTATTCCAGTGTTCCAAACCACACGCAAGGTCGTGCCGGAGGTTTTCCCCTGGATTTTCCCCAGGCTACTCTCCAACCGCGCACTCCTATCGCTTTATTGTGTCCGGCCTATAAAGCCACAGTGAGGTTCAAAAAAAAATGACCGTACTCGCTAGCGACTGCGTAAAAATTTGTATTGGCAAAAGTACAGCGCCTCTGGCGGTTACGCAATAGAACTAAGAATCGGCATACTAAATCGTTTACGCAGTCGCTAGCGAGTACGGTCATGCAAACTCATGGTAAAGGCATTGGAGTCTGACCAACGAGTCGTGGCACAACAAAGATGGGGCAAATAAAAAAAAACCGGCCAATTGCCTGTCGGATCACGCACAATAAAGGGGTCCACATTATCCAGTACATTGAATTTAATAAGGTCGTATCTTCATAGGGAACTCACGCCACTTACGACCTAACTACGAGCGAAAACTTAAAAACCGTAAAACCTATCTCGTTCAAGCCAAAAAATTTTGAAAGTATTTATTAATGCCCACCACCTCCATTTTTTAGAATTTTAAATTTTATAGTTGGAAATGAGAGGGGGGGGGGGGGGGGGGCACTTTTTATGACTTTTTTTTTTAATATCTCACCAACAGTTGACTTAAATAAAACAAGAAGGTAGGCACTTACATAATACGAGTATTATATAAAGCAAAAACTTATAATGATGTTACACATTTTTTTCCCACAGACCTATGTTCTAAATATTCGTTCAAGAAGTAGTACGTTTTCGACACTAATAATTGTTTAAGTTTGTGAATGAAAACTGTATCTTTTTTCTCGTTTTTTAACTCTTCCGACAATTTATTACATATTTATCGACATTACAAAGTTTTACCTGTCCCCCTCTAGTCGATGCACATTCCCCCTCCTCCTCAGCGCTGCGGTGGCCGCGGGGGCGGGGGACGCGTCCCCCGACGAGGGGGGCACGTCCCTCGGGGCGGGGGACACGATGGACATCAGCCATGTGTACAGTCGTTGCGATGGTTGGAGAATGATCGTAGACAGAAGCTGGGTCACGAATGCTGGAACAAACATTTTAGATAAATATCATCATCATCATCATCATTTCAGCCGAAAGACGTCCACTGCTGAACATAGGCCTCCCCCAAGGCTCGCCATTTAGACCGGTCCTGTGCCGTTCGTTTCTACCGGATTCCCGCGATAAATAGAATATTAGGGGCAAAATGAAATAAATGAACTTTATTCTGCAAGTAGGCCGCAAAGGCACTTTTACAAGTCAAAAACTACTAGCGTTTCTCATGAGACCACTGCCGAGAAGAAACGCCGAAAGAAACTCGACAGTCAGTCATTTTCTCCAAAATATGCTTATTACAATGATACTACTTAACCTACTTAAGTAAATGTAAGTGGTAAACAATAAAAGAGAATTGAAAGAAAAACGAGGAATAAATAACAATAGGTATTTACAATGTGTAGTTACACAAGAAAACAAAACATGTCGAATCGTTTGATATGCTTTCCTGCAAGAAATGTGTCAACTAGATACAATGAAAATATTAGACTCTTTATGCTATTTAGGTATTTGGTTTGGGCCATGCATTTCTGTCTGTTATATAGTCCTCAACCCTATAATAAGCCTTTGACATCAATGTAAAACAAAAAGAGACTGAGCGCAGAGAGGGGTCCTAACGTGACCGTTCTACCTTTTGTACCCGCTCTTTTTGTGTTTTTGTGCCCGCCCTTTATACTTATACATATGTTTTATGCAATAGACGTACAACCCGGCAACATTAGCGAAGATATTAAACGGATACGTAGCGGAGAGAGTGATTCTAATATGGGATTCCGAGCATAGCGATGACTTCTAACATTGGTTCGTCAACCTAACGGTAGACATTAACAAGAAACTGAGCGTAGCGAGGGACATAAATGGGCTTTCGAGGGTATCTACGCATAGACTTTCGAGCGTAGTATCTGCTTTAACACGGGATCTCGAGCGGAGCGAGGGGTTTAAGGACGGATTACGGACGGGCATATAGTCGAACTAAACTGTATGTGTTGACCATCTTATTACCACTGTTTTATGCAAATAAATTACTTATTTACTTACTTATTCTCTTTTATTTTGTAATGACTTATAACATGGGTTCGTCAGCCTGAGGGAGGATAAAAAAGACACCCTGGGCTGAGAGAAACAAGAAATCTTAAGGGGAATGAGGGAATCGAACGGTTTTTTTATCAGCATGATGACACTAGGAGAGGCTTCAACATGGGATCTCGAGCGAAGCGAGGGGCAATAGTAGAGGCTTCAACAAAAGATCTTGAGCGCAGCGAGGGAATCAAACTTTTTTTTGTGGCACGTTACCAATGATGTTCTGGACGGCGGTGGGGCGGGCCACGGCGCCTGTGCCGGCGCCGGCGCCGGGCGCGCGGCGCGGCAGCACCAGCAGCGCGGCGGACGGCGCCAGCTGCAGCCGCCGCAGCGTGGCGTCCGCGTCCGCGGCCGTCAGCTCGCGCCGCGGGAACGCCAGCCACAGCGAGAACTGCGCGCTCGGCAGCTGCGCAATCAATGCACATGCAATACAATACAATACAATAGTAGATTGTTAACCAAGGGTTGAAAGACACTCATTTCAGCCGAGATATTTTGGCGCTCGAACGAAGAGAGAGCGCCAATAGTTCGAGGCTGAAATGGGTGGTTTCACCCGAGTTAAACACTCTGCTTTTCATTTCAAATACGAGGAAACTAAAAAATGACAAAATATACACAAATATTTTCTGAATCATGTCGGGAACTGTTGAGTGACGTTAACAGTGTTTGTGTATGGACCATTTTATTTTATTTTTTTTTAAATTCGTATTTAATCGTACTTATGTTTGTATGGGTTACTGCCTTTGCCCAATCTAACTGCGATTCACTGTACTTTCTTCTTTTTAATGCTTTTCTGCTCTAGAGCAGAAAAGTACCACTTTCAGCACGCCACCTAGATGAACAATGACCCACTTTCAGAGTATGAGAAATGAAAATACTCTTTATTGCACACCTCACAGTACATGAACATACAGTTAAAAAGTGCGTCTTCGCAGCAGTGAATCGGTTGCTGTCTCAGCATTATGCCGAGGTATTAGACACCTGCAGCGCTAGTTTTCAGATATTTGTGGGTGTTATATTATTCTTACATTATTTGGGTAGTTGATTTATCAAATTTGGTATTACATATTCAGACGGTGTTCCTTCGTGGGCCATGCTGGGGTGTCGAGATGGGTTTTTGGTAATAATAAGCGTGTTGATTGTATCGTGTCTATTTGGAAAAGAGACAGTGTTTGGAGCTACATTCGTTTATATACTTAAATTCTACATTAATAACAGCGCCCACTATCGGTGGAGCTGTGAACTATGCGGTAAGTTAGATAGCCTTATGATCTAAACATATCGATAATAACCAAGCCATCGAGGTCCCGGGTTCAATTGCCGTGACCTAGATGGCGCTTGTTCCACATTTGGACATGCTCCCGAGCGAAGGAGTTGTTTGTTTGTATGTATGACTCACGTTGAGATTTTCAGCGACATATCGATGCAAGTCGGCGAGGCGAGAGTCCGCCGGGAAGTGCCTGGTGTGGGCGCTGCCGTCGGGCAGCTTGAACTGCACGCGGGCTTGCAGACCGCCGTCGCCGGAGGCTGTTACGCAATTAAACAGACAATATACAACACAATACTAATATTAGCTATATTACACTGAAGAAAAACCGGAGTTCAATCACAGATAAACACACACACAGATGTTGGCTTGTTACAATATAAATGACGTGAGGCCATCTATCTAACTATTAAAAACTGGGTCAATCAACTTTTTCTTGTTGTTATTCTGTCCCGTCAGCGAGGAGACAACAGTAACCGAATTTCTTACAAAATTGTTTATAATATGGACCATGCTTGAAGGTCAAGAGATGACCCATGTCGAAATGGTTTTATACTCATCGCTAAAACTCATGTTTCATTTCATTTCATTTAATATGTTTTCATATGTTTGGTAGGTTTAAACCCTACAAAATCACAGTTTTAAATAGTGACTCAGGAGACGTAACCATGGTAACAAGCAACAAAGAATAGTTGATCCACCCAATTATAATATAAAAATGTCATGCAAAAAAAATACAATAGTAAGCAAGTGGATATAAAAATAACATGTAAAATTACTTATAATTGACATGTAAAATTACTTATAATTGACATGTAGAATTACTTATTATTTTATCAATAAATATCTCAATCTCAAAACACCGATAAAAGACAGGCGGTCCTATCGCCAACAAGCGATCTCTTCCAGACAACCTTTGTGTAGTGGAACCGTTGCTAGAAAATTTTGAATGACACAAAATACATGCAATTAGAGCAACACAAAAGACGAAAATGAGAGGGAAAGTACAGCTAAAGAGCACTGAAAAAGCTCCATACTAATTCACACGCAGGCGTGAGAGGTCTATGTCCTATGTGTCTATTTATTTACTGATAACATACGAAATTAATGGTACAGGGACCTCTCCATAGTGACACTAGCTACAGTAGGCTCATTATTTTAAAGGTACGCCACAAAGTATAGATATTAGCAGTCTATAAAATAAAATATAAAATAAATATCTTTGGACAATCTTACACAAATCAATCTAGCCCCAAACAAAGCAAAGCTTGTACTATGGGTACCAACTGACGATATACATAATTATATAGATAAATAGATACTTAAATACATAGAAAACATCCAAGACTCAAGAATAAATATTCGTGTTCATCACACAAATACATGCCTTGACCGGGATTCGAACCCGGGACCTCCAGCTTCGAAGGCAGGGTCACTACAAACTAGGCTAAAGCGGTCGTCAATCAAGTCTATATAATTTACTTGTCTCTGATATAACTTTCAATTTACATTTGCCCAATAAACAATACACAATGTGTTTGCGAATCTTTTATAGTCCCATAATATATCTTTTTATGATCTCAATTAATAGGTTGACGACCGGTTTAGCCTAGTGGGTAGTGCACCTGCCTGTGAAGCTGACGGTCCTGGGTTCGAATCCCGGTCAGGGCAAATATTTGTGTGATGAGCATGAATATTTGTTTCTGAGTCTTGGATGTTTTCTATGTATTTAAGTATTTATATCTATTAAATATATCGTCGTCTAGTACCCATAACACAAGCCTTCTTGAGCTTACTGTGGGGCTAGTTCGATTTGTGTAAGATTGTCCTCTAATATTTATATTTGTCCTCTAATTTCAGTAACTCAGTACATTTTTTGATGTAACAAACCGACATAAGGTCTAACGGATCTTTATAAAACCGAGCCTCATAGTGATAATTTGATGGTTTTCTATGATAACATTAGTCATCCATATTCATAGGCGGCAGGGCTCGGAACCGGTTTTTATTATTTTTGAAATATCTCTTAAAGTATTTGTCATATCTCCATTTTTATTTTAAGATTTGTTTTTGTTAACATTCATCTACGAAATAAATGATTTAAAGTACGAAATAATGACGAACGCTTTAGCCTAGTTGGTAGTAACCCTGCCTTCGAAGCTGGAGGTCCCGGGTTCGAATCCCGGTCAGGGCATGTATTTGTGTGATGAACACACGAATATTTGTTCTTGAGTCTTGGATGTTTTCTATGTATTTAAGTATCTATTTATTTATATAAGTATGTATATCGTCACTTGGTACTCGTGGTACTCAACCTAGTCCCTAGACTAGGTTGATTTGTGTAAGATTGTCCAAAGATATATATATATATATATATATATATATATATATATATTATAATATCGTAAAACGCAATTAACCGAAATTTTTAACCGGTTAATTGTATGAAGACGAAACCGGTTTCCGAGCCCTGATAGGCGGTAGCCGTCATTGAAATGATACGAAGTGTACTCACTGGCGGGGGCCGCCTGCCCGGGCTGGCCGGGCTGCTCGGGCTCCGGCGCGGGCGCGGCGTCGCGCGCGCGGCGCTCGGCGCGGTCCTGCGCGATCTGCTCCAGGATACGTTGGCGCGCGAGGTTGTTCTCCATCTTCTCCCGCTTGCGCTCCTCCTACGACATTATTTATTTATTTCATATAAGCAACTATTATTACAGGACAACCCAATGCAATAGTGCCTAAACCATTATTCTACAATTACTTACATTACTATAATTAATTAAAATTACATCATTATCATTTTACGACATAACACAGTACATGCAGAGTTATTTCATATAATTCGTTCATAGGACAATAAAAAGTTCTATCAGCAACTAAATTTAGCGTGCGGACAGTACGGCTGAGGGGTGCGTTCCGAAGCAAGTTGGTCCGGCCGAGCGGCTCCGCCGGCAGCCGCGGCCGCCGCCGCCGCGCCGCGCGCGTCCGGCACGCTCAGGGTCAGCTGCTGCAGTACGCCCGGGTTGCACACGTCCCCCCGTAATACTCTGACTACATAAGTAACGAGTGCCAGATCCCTCCGTACCTCTAATTTATTGTACCCTACCATGCCAAGGACGAACAAAGTAGGGTACATCAACGGGTAGAAAGGGTACACGCTATAATGTTTCCAATACAGATACCTAGTAAACTTATTTTGTATCCTCTCTACCATTTGTTTATATTTGATCTCCTGTGGAGCCCATATGGCCGCATTGTATTCCAGGTGACTCAAAAAAAAATCAAAATCAAAACATTTATTCTGCAAATAGGCCTCAAGGGCACTTTTACAAGTCAAAATCTATACAACATGGTCATGGTCTCTAGTACATGAAATAAAAATAATACAATAATCAAAGTATCATTAATTAAATGTAGTGTAACATGTCCAAAATAAGACTAAGAAACTAATAACAATCGAGATTTGTTAGAGATGTATAAGGTCTCTAAGCGTCAAGATAAAATGTAATAAAGTAGGTACACTAATCATAATAAAATATGTTGAGCTATATCTATAACAAGTCAACATGAAAATAATAAAATCTATTAAATAAATATCCTCAGAGATGTATAAGGTCTCTGAGCGTTAGTCTAAAAATAAAATCAAATGAGAACAGAGCGAAGTCTCTCATCATTTCAATTCCACTGAACACTAGTACGAAGTTACTAGTCCTTGCAAACATGAACAGACCGGACCCCACAAACAGCACCCGTTCACGAGTATGACGCGTATACAATAATAATTAATAATACATCACTGGAGACGCCGGTAAAGAGCTTGGCTTGTGAATAGGTATAGACGGCCGATCGTAGGGAGGCCGGCTAGTGATACGAAGCCGGCAAGCCCTTTTCACGGCAAGGTGGTCCCACATACACAATATTTGAAATCCTCTGCATTTACTTTATTTAATATGGAAATTAAGATTCTTATTATCAAGCTGTGTTTAATGGCTCTAATAGGGTCTATTCGAACATTCAATAGTACTTGTTGCTAGGCCTAATATACTGCCTTTACCGTGTTTGTATATTCTGGAAATATGTATGTTTGTAAAGAGACATATGAATTTATTTAAAAAATCTGGAACAAATTCTACCAGAAACCAACGAAATCCTGAGCGTTTGGTTTATAAGTCCAAGGACAACTCTGTATTCAAATCACTGCTCTGTCATGTGCATGAAAATTTACAATAAATTACCGAAATGTATGCAAGAGCTACCTTTACATAAATTCAAATATGCATTAATTAAGCTGTCAGCTTAAAATAATTACTATAGTGTGAAGGATTTTCTGTCTCAAAACATTCATTATTAAAATTTTGAAAAATATTTTCATGCTAGTATATATAGTACAGGATAAGATACCTATTGTCACATACCACCTAAGCACAAAAATGTACCTTCTATGCAAATAAACACTATTCTATTCTGTTATATTCTATTTTAAAATTTCGACTTTAGAACTACGATTTGAAACGGGATATTTACCATGTATATTTGTATTTTTGAGTTCCCGATATTTCAGCACTGTTGCAAGCGCCATTATCAAGGATTAACTGACGTGCTGCGAGTTTTAGTTGTGGTCTACCCACACACCATAGCGATCTACCCTCTTCCTGGTTCGGTTCGGTTCTCAAAAATACAAATATACATGGTAAATATCCCGTTTCAAATCGTAATTCTAATGTAAATGACCATGTAAGCTTGAAATCTTAATTTCGACTTTGTCTTTGAAAGAATATTTCAGTTCGCAGATATTTGACGCACAAGCCGAAAGACAAGGGCTATAATAAAATTATCGCTCGAGAAGTAATAGTAGATTGATAACCTAGGGTTGAAAGTGACCCATTTCACCCGAGATATCTCACTTCGTTTGAGCGCCAATAGTTCACGGGTGAAATGGGTGCTTCAACCCGAGTTAAGCACTCTACTTTTCATATCGACTATGAGGAAAATAAATGAGAAATAATATTCACTTTTTAATACTTTTCTGCTCTAGCCTCCTGACGACTAGGTATCAAAACTTGGCAGAATAAATGTTACTCTCTTAAATTGACACAGAGTCAAAATTTAATTGGGGCCTATGTACTATGTATAGGATGCCGGTTGTCAGGAGGCTAGAATAGAAAAATACAACTATGAGCACGCCACCTAGATGAATAATGACCCACTTTCAGAGTATGAGAAATGAAAAAATCTATATTATTTATTTTGCCGACGAATGACAAACGTCACATACGTGTGGCGACGCTTTACAAGGCCGAAATTGGCCGAGTCTCTTTCGAAAGGTCGACGTGCAATATTTATCGCCGTGTACTGTACTAGACTAGTATATCACCTGTATCTGCTTGAGCTCCTGGTCCGCCTGCCATCTCTTCAGCTCCGCAACTCCCTGCCCGAGGCTCCTACGCTCCTTTTCCTTCTCTTTCTCTAGCTATAGAAGAAAAATCTTTTTTAAGTTACTGACAAATTAATAAAATACACATACATACATAAACTCAAGCCTGTATACTAGAGATGCCACGAATATTCGGCAACTATTCGGTATTCGGCCACTTTTTTGCTATTCGGTATTCGGCCGAATAGTGCGGACTATTCGGCCGAATACCGAATAGCAAATCATGTAAAAAAGGACACGTTATTTTACTCAAAATTATGTATTTATTTCCAAATTACAACATTTTAGTACTTAAAATTAATCAATAGTAAGTTGTGATGGCTAAAAACGAGCTTTTCAGCCGTCGTCGCCTGCCGCGCGAACGCAACGAGAAAAACAGGTTGTGACTTGTCTTATTCCAGCTAACGCGCCCCCACCAAGCATTCGGCGGCCGAATATTCGGCGCTTCGGCCGACAGCGTTGCCGAATATTCGGTATTCGGCCAATTCATTATTCGTGGCATCTCTACTGTATACCCAAAAGGGGTAGGCAGAGCACATGATAGTTAATTCCAATGCCACTTTTAATAGGAGAAAATGTGACATTGCAGTGATAGGTTGCTAGCTCACCAGCCACAACATACTACAACCCAGTTCCCATAGTAGACTTACGAGTCTTACGACACCCACGGGGGTGGTGCTATGGCGCTATTCTAACCTGGCACCACAATGGGTTAATAAAATAATAAATAAATATTTGTGGGCAATCTTATAGAAATCGATCTAGTCGCAAACTAAGCACAGCTTGGCTAAAGGTGGCCTCATAACTAGCTGGACAGCTTTGGGACTTTGTCGATTTAACCCGTTGGAAATTAACTGAAACGACACGTACAAAGATGTTATTTAGCCCATTGTGAGGTGATCACACATGTTTAGATAGATCTATACTTAAATATATGAAATGAAATTAACTTATTCGTGACATAGAAACAGACAAGATAATACATATTAAACTATTAACTAATAAAATTGCCACGAAATGGTCCCGCCTCAGCATAATGCTGACTCACAAGCCAGCGCTGGTCTTCCGGCGAGACCATTTTTTGTGGATCACGTTGCTCCGCTGTCCGACGCGGCCTTAACCTATTCTGAACGCACCCGTTACGCTTCCGTCAAACAGCGCCATCTGACAGGCTGCTATTTGTCAATAGGCAAGGCCGCACGGACATCCGTCAACATGGCATACATGGATCATACTTAGTTGAAAAAACAAATGCCCTCCCTCCTGTGGTCAAAAGTTAATGGCTTACGTGCATGTTAGCTATGTTTTTATTACAGGCATTTATAGAAAAGGAAACACTGTTTATGCGGGTTACTGGTCCAATTCAAAATTAAGCTTTGTAGCAATTAACTTTTTGTATGTCCACAGAACCTAAATCCGTGTACGACCCACATAGAAAATGTCCAAGACTCAGGAACAATTATTCGTACTCATCATACAAAATAATAATAATAATTAATTTATATTTTATTTAGATATATGTACATATATGTATATATATATATTTATATATTAGTAGTTATATATGGTTATTAATGTGTAGTTGTATATCTAGAATATTTATATAAATACATCTTTGTACACGTGTTGGTTTGTCTACAGTTTAGTTCCTATTCTTCACTCAATTGCTCAAAGGTTAACTGGAAGAGATCCCTTACAGGGATAAGTTCGCCTTTGTACATGATTGATCTGTTTTTTTTTCTGTATAATTTATTTTACTTGTCTTGTGTACAATAAAGTATTTACATACATACATACAAATTAATGCCCTGAGGGCCTACTCCAAACTTCGAAATCCGGATTTCTTAACGTGCCGTCCCTTTCACTCTCGTGTTATACACCATATGAGTGAAAGGGACGGCACAATACGAAGTTCCGATTTCGAAGTTGAAAGTAGGCCCTCTGACTGGGATACGAACTCGCGACCACCAGCTTCATAGGCAGGAACACTACTAAGTAGCTAAAGTGGTCGTCAAACACGTTCTCATTGCTCTTCAGCCAATTAACTATTGCTGAATTAAAAAAAAAACGACACATCGTGTTTTGTTATTCCATTCGTGGCAGCTTTCATGAATTTGACGACCGGTTTAGCCTAGTGGGTAGTGCACCTGCCGGTGAAGCTGACGGTCCTGGGTTCGAATCCCGGTCAGGGCAAATATTTGTGTGATGAGCATGAATATTTGTTTCTGAGTCTTGGATGTTTTCTATGTATTTAAGTATTTATATCTATTAAATATATCGTCGTCTAGTACCCATAACACAAGCCTTCTTGAGCTTACTGTGGGGCTAGTTCGATTTGTGTAAGATTGTCCTCTAATATTTATTTATTTACATACCAGTTTCTCCTTTTCTGCTTTCTCCTTCCTCTTGGCCTCAATGAGGGCTTTAGCTCTCTCCATCTTCTCTTCAGTGCTGAGGGTGCTCTCTGTTGCATCCAATTTCGCTTCAGGTTCCTGAAATAAAGCGCAATATGAACCATATCCTGTAATAATCTCAGGAAAACCTCGAGTTTATGGGCCAATCAACTTTTTCTTGTTGTTATTCTGTCCCCTCAGCGAGGAGACAACAGTAACCGAGTTTCTTAGAAAAATGTTTATAATATGGCCTTCAAGCATGCTCAAGGGATGACACATGTCCAAATGGATTTATGTTCATCGCTAAAACTCATGTTTGATAGATTAAAACCCAAAGAAATCGCAGTTTTAATTAGTGACTCAGGAGACGTAACCATGGTAACAAGCAACAAAGAATAGTTGATCCACCCTTATAATCAATATATCCTTTAAATTTTGTCAACGGATGCGTCCGTCTACGAAATTACAAATTATAATAATCAAAGTGAAAAATTGAAAAATTTATCGCCACAGTTCCATTACCACGACCTCTGGAACCCGTCCATTGCTCTTGACCAACTGAGCTACCGTGGGTATTCCTTTCCTGATGAATCTTCCAATCACTACACTCTTCTAATTACGCCTTAGGGAGGCTCGTAGCGACATCTGCCGCGAAGTTATTACAACTTCATAAACGGAAACCTTTAAAATATCCTGCTAATTGGTTACGCTTACGCTAAGTAGATCTAAATGTCTAATAAAAACGAGCGAAGCGAGGTGGAGTGTTAGGTAGAAATGTGACCCTGAGAGCGTTCGAGCTGAGCGAATGAAGCGAGCGTGCTCTCGGTGCGGTTGTTTTTCTTCTTTGGGCTTGGCATTCCCACGTTATGGCATGTGGAAAAAGTTAACATACCTTTTGTGCAACGACGTCAGGGGTCTTGCTCGAGCCGGCGCCGTCTGCGCGCGGGCGGCGGACGCACACACCATCGTTACATACCACCTCTTGATCGTCCAACTTCGGTATCTTGGCGGCAGGCCCGGACGGCTCTTTAACAATTGGGAACATGCTTTAAGATTACATTCGAGAAATTATAATAATAATCTAATTATTAATATTGTCCCGATAGTCGTCTCTGCGAACGGTCTAATAGCGAAGAGTCTCGACCAACACCTCAAGAGACTCTCGCTAGATGGCTGGGTCAAGGGTCAGATACAGAAGGCGGTACTCCTGGACACGGCGCGGATAGTCAGGAGGTTCCTCTCTCTGTCGCCCTAACCACCGGTAGCTTAGGCCCCGCCTCGCTGCCGGCGGCACCCTAGGTTAGGATTTTATAATATTTTTATGTTTTGTAAGTGTATTTTTATATTTTACTTTTTATAAAGATATTGTAAAAGCCTGACCTAAGAAGGAAAATAAATAAAGAGAATCTAATTATGGTCGCCATTACAAGTGTACGTATTAATGGAAGATTATTTTGCGAAATATTTTAATTTTAAAATGCGTAAATTGGAATAACCATAAACGCGCAAGGTAACAAAATGTTAATTATTTCGGACATATACAACAGCTTAATGAGACAAGTGTTAAATTTACATTTCAATAATAACCAAGCAATTCTAATGACTTGGTAATAACAAAATATAAGAAATAAATTTAATGAGATCATGGATTAGTTGGTAGTCGGTTGAGGTCGATGTGTGAGTCCGTTTAATTAGTACGAAGCCTGCAAGTAAACGAACAACGAATTTCATATTTCAAAAACTTGCTAACTTGACTAGTGGACAATGTTACTAATAATATTACTTATCCTATAAATATCCTACTAATCTCATAAATGCGATAGTTTAGATGTTTAGAATAAAGGAAAAATTGAAAAATTTAGGCACCGAGCAGGATTCGAACCTGCGACCTCCCGGCACTCGCGGCCAGTCGCTCTAGCCAACTGAGCTATAGGTGCAATCGCCACCCAGTCCCAAATTCATCAACCGTTCCTTCGTATTAAACAGTACCGCTGCTAACGTAAACTATATTTTATACAAACGCCTTAAGGGAGGCGTACAGCGACATCTGAAGACTCATGCTTTATTAACGGCACTAACGTCTCAAATCATATTGGGATGGCGCATCGCAACTGATGATTCTCAATATGATTTGTTAGTGCCGTTAATGAAGCATGAGTCTTCTGGTAGATGTCGCTGTACGCCTCCCTTAAGGCGTTTGTATAAAATATAGTTTAGATGTTTGTTACTCAATTACGCAAAAACGGCTGAAAGGATTACGATGAAATATATACAAAGAGTCTATAGCCTGGATTAACATATAGCATACATTTTATCCCAAAATCATCCCCCGCAGGGGTGAAGTAGGGAGTGAAAGTTTACGTGGAAGAAGTCGCGGGCAAAAGCTAATTGTTTCATTAAAAAATAACTACCTGGTTCGCTCTTAGCGACAGGCGTAGCTGCCGGTGGAGGGGCAGAGGGGACTTTGCTCCCCCCAGGAGTGGGGGTAGATTCGGAGGAGAGCAAATTGGCCGTCTGCTCCTTGATGTTGTTGGATAACGACGCTGGCACTGGTCTGTCTTTGTCTGGTAAAAGGACATAATGATGTAGATAACTAAAATAAAAAGAGATTTATTAATTTGCCCCCTTATTCATATAACTTAACAAATCTCTGCTAACTAAAATCTGTTTTGGCCCTTTCTCGCAAACATAAATTTCAAAGTGTCAGATAAGGATAAACGATATTAGCGGCTATTTAGCTAAAATAGGTGTGACGGGCGTTTATGAATAAGGGGGTTAATTTTTATTGCACAAAGAGATAATATCTAAACGTACAAAAGGTGGACTTAATGCCATGAGGCATTGAGATTAGGCTAAATCGCCAATAATTGGTCAATTGGGTCTGTGGATAAGTAGGATGTGCTCCTATAAAGGATAATATAGGTTGAATAACTTATCCCTATGAGGGATTTCTTCCAGCTAACCTTTGAGGGACTGAGTGGAAAGTGGGAGAATGAGATATACAAACAGACAGTGTACAAAAAAATTTCAATAAGGTAACTCATAGCCAAAACCGAAACTAAATAAATAAATATAACTATGCATATAATACATACATATTATACGTATATATTTATTTAAATTATCGTATGATAAAGTGTTGTCAGTTAGTATCCCCTGCACTTATGCAGTAGTATATATTTGTATATATAATTCCGTGGTAAATGTATATTAGTTACGATTATATGTATGTATAAACATACATATGTCTATGTGATGTCTTTCGAAATCGTTTAACTTTTATGAATTATTTTCTCATTGCACCCACATTTGCTAGTTTCTGTTTGGTCCTATGGTCGACTGGTAGAGAATGCCTCAAGGCATTAAGTCCGCCCTTTGTACTTATATTCTTTTTGTGCAATAAAGTTTAAATAAATAAAGATACTATATAAACACATAAAAAACCGTCAGCTGTCTAGCAACCAGGTAAGCAGACACAGTAGCTATGAACGCTTGCGACTTTCGATCTCAAGCGCGCTACTAATCCTTTCTGGGCTTGAGGATTCGTACGACTGACAGTCAGAGGCAAATGCAAGAAACAGGCAGCAAGCCAATAAAGCTAAACTTAGTAAAAAGCTACATAGTTACCTTATTAAACTCGTAAAATAAACTATTGTACCTAGATGTAAAATCATAATATATAAAGTTGCCTTGTTAAACACATAAAATAATTTACTGTTAGAAGAGAGATGAGACTGATCGATCCCACAGTCAAACTGTGCAAACGGTTTTGTGGGTCTATGTACTTGTTTGTGTTGTATTATTATTTCTTAATAAATAAATAAATAATAAAAATAAATGAGCATGTAAGTACTTACGGTGCTCCTGCAGTATCCTGTCGATCCTGGCGGCCAGGTTGGAGGGCTGGACACCGGCACAGACCACCTCCAGGGGCGTGCCGTTCCGACCGATAAAAAACAGCGACGGCACCGGGACGAATTGGTCTGGGCAGTGAGTCAAGAACATTTCACTAAGAGACTCAAAATCAAAAAAATCAAAATAGTTTATTAGACAGTGATACAACTTGCAAACAATCAATCATCCTTTCTTTAACATAGTTGGTTGCATAACACTGTAATATAATGTAACAACATAGATTGCCTGTGACACCTGTCTCGCAGGATGGCACTTTGCATTTGATTACCCGTTATACTATTGTTAAGCGCTAGAGAACTTTACATGTTTAAATAAGAGTAAGTACAATGATAATTAAATAATATGCATATTAATGATGTTTCCTAGAAATTAAATCAAATGTTGCTGAGACTAAAAAGAAGCAACAGAGATGTTGACTCAAAATTTTACTACTCCATAAAGTTCAAATTCAAATTATTTATTGTCCAAATGTGAGCAATTATATAAATGGTAACAAAGATATTGAATTTATTTTGTATTAAGCAGTACCGCTGCTAACGTAAACTACTTTAGAAACAAAGGAAAAATTGATTTCGGCCCGAGTGGCGGTTACACCTATAGCTCCGTTGGCTAGAGCGACTGGCCGCGAGTGCCGGGAGGTCGCAGGTTCAAATCCTGCTCGGAGCCAAAATTTTTAAATTTTTCCTTTATTTCTAAATTTGTAAAGATATTGAAGTTCGTCACAATCAGCCAGTGTTTGGCGCACAATATTAGACAGATACGCTAATCGTATGTGTACATCTAACACAAATGGGCATAAAACAAAGCGCAGCATGCAGATTCTGCCAAGAGTCGGAGGAAACTGTCATCCATATCCTCTGCTCCTGTGGACCACTTATGCGCAAAAGAAGTATCTACCTAGGGAGGCACATCATGCCCCCAGAGGAGATACAACAGATTGCGACCCAAAGAATCTGGAAATTCCTGGAAGCAACGGGTATAAGCAAAGAACTTTAAGGGCTGCCACAATAGATCAATACTGGTCGAGGCGCCAACAAACAATAATAATAAAATCGCATGTCATTGAATCAATACAACATAAGACTACTCCAAAAGAAAGAAGGCAAAAAAATATGCCAAATGGTCAAAATCCCACTCAAATATCTCAAAAAACAACGGAGCTACAACTGTTTTAATGTTGCTGGTTAGAGAGAAAGCGCGACAGATCAGTGACGTCATTAACCACGAGCGCCGTAGTAAATGACGCTCGTCCCAATAGAATAGGTGCGTTTACGGAAAAGGGACAGAGTATGCCCCCTCTTAAAACTTTGAGGACATAATTATGTAATTATTTATTCTTTTGAGTTACTTTTTTCGCCATTTGATTAAGAATTTGAACCTTTATCGAGAAAATTCGAAGTTTTTTGATTTTTTTATGTGGTGTAAACATCCCTATTGCTTTTTTTGTTAAGTAATTGGGTCAATCAACTTTTCCTTGTTCTTATTCTTTACTAGCGATCCGCCCCGGCTTCGCAGGGGTGCAATGCTGATACTAATACTAATTATACATATAAACCTTCCTCTTCAATCACTCTATCTATTAAAAAAAACCGCATCAAAATCCGTTGCGTAGTTTTAAAGATTTAAGCATACATAGGGATATAGGGACACAGAAAGCGACTTTGTTTTATAATATGTAGCGATACCGAGTTTAAAAAAAAATGGATTTCAGCATGCTCAATAGATAGCCCATGACAAAATGTGTTTGTTATCATCACTAATCATATTTGGTAGATTTCAACTATTATAAAATCACAGTTTTAAAGAGTGACTCAGGAAACATCGCCATAGGAAAGAGCAACACAGGGGCGTATTTACCCTAGGGCCATCCGGATCATGGCCCCGGGCGCCAATCCGCCAGGGGCGGCATAGTCCCCCCGTGAAACTTTTAAAAAAAATTTCTACAACCCCAAAAATTTCGACGTTAATTTATTTTTTTGTATTTTTTTAATTTATATTGTTCTTTCTTGACTTCTGGGGCGGCGAAACTTATTGGCCCGGGGCGTCATGTTTCAAAAAACGCTCCTGGGCAACAAAGAATTGTTAATCCACCCATTTAACACTTTGGACACTTTGCCAAGTAGATCAACGGTATTGCATGTCTTCTCATGGAGCAAATGAATGCTCCCAACAGATTATAGTGTACTTTTTTTGACAGAGTGAAAAGTGAGTCTGCTTCAGCTTTGACCAAAATACTTTAGTATGTCCAGATTTCACCATTTCCAGGTTTACGATTGCTCTCTTCTACAGGTCACATTTCTGAACCGCTTCTCGTGAAAAATTGTGAGCAGATTCGGTAATTATATAGATTTTTTTTGACGAGTCAGTTTTTGTAAATTTTCAATATTTATTTTACAAAAAAAATATAAAAAAACACTTGTGAGATCTAAAGCTCGCAGACCCAATAGTTTAGTTAAAAAAGCGTAAGATCCACCTGATCGTAAGTGGACCCCGCAGCCTATAGACGCCAGCAACTCCAAAGGAGCCACATATACATATTGGGAAAGGATACAGATCTGGGCAAAGTGTGTGTAGTCAGTGGAGCCGCTCTTCAGCCGGATGGCGAGGAAGTTGGTGCTGTCGGCGAGCCTCTGCAGCACCGCTGCATCATCCAGCACTGATGTCATCTCCGATGACAATTCATTGTCTCCTGAAAATGGGCATTTTCATTTAATGTTGCTTACACACGGTCATGTAGATGTAGTGTAGGGACGCCAGGCCGGAAGCAGGCGGGCTCGGCCAAAAATAAAAGGTATGCCATTATTAAGGAGGCAGTCCAACTTACTTAGGTATTCCTGAGATATTGGTAAAGTGTATACTTTACACATGTGCGTGCTTTGCATATGTGTTATATCCAAGTTATAGATAACACAGATTTAGACCTAGCGTTAATAGATGATTTTGACTTGTAAAAGTGCCATTGCAACATGCTTCTAGAGTAAGGTTCATTTATCATTTACTAGCGACCCGCCTCGGCTTCGCACTGGTGCACTATTTAATGGATGTTATTATACATATAAACCTTCCTCTTCAATCACTCTATGTATTAAAAAAACCGCATCAAAATCCGTTGTGTAGTTTTAAAGATTTAAGCGTACATAGGGATTAGGGACAGAGAAAGCGACTTTGTTTTATACTATGTCATTTATTTAATTAACCCGTCGTCTACCGGTTCCTGGGATCCCAGGGATCATAACAAAAGAATGCTATTGTTTATTTTTTCGCCGGGAGATGAGCTTAAATTTTTGGGTAACACAAGTTTGTAGAAGTTAGTCCTATCTGTTCTTGTAATAAAAAAGGGGTGCTGTTGAATACTCTTTACCAGCTCATGCCTGCATCCATGCAGCACTGACAAACTGACATACAAACTTCCATACCAGGACCCCATCACACAAGTGACATTTTACAAGTCTATAAACATTACTAAGTATGGATTTTTTGGTACAGTGGAATCCGGATAAAACGACAGTCAAGGGACCGGTGATATTACGTCGTACTAACAGGATGTCGCACAAAACGGACTGATTTACTTTGAAAATGTTTGATATCAAATCTAATGTGTGGTGATTTCTAAGTCGTTAAAAATGGTGAAATGTTATAAGCGGAGTTGTTATAAGCGGATTCTACTGTACCACATAAATAATATGCAATTGAACAATTCTGACTTGTACACTTGTGTATAAAGGGCTCTGACATCAACCTCATTGAGAAATGTCTTCCAAAATAAAAAGTACCACAATTTGTCTACAACTTCATTGATTCCGTTGTGACACAAACATTTCTCATACAATTTATATGAGTAAACTTTCGTTTCATATTGGAAAAAATGTAGACAAATTAAATGCATTCACTAAGTTGGTCCTCACACTCATACTTCTCCAAGACCATCAGGAAGAGAGAAATAAATAGTGCTTAATTAAAGAATGAAACTGTCATTAGAAAATAACTTCGATTTATATGTCTTAACTTCAAATTCAAAATATTCAATAAGAGCCTTGTCTGCAATCCAAAAAAGCGTTGTTACGTAAACAAAATTATGGTCCAATGTGTAATACTTTAATTACAATGAAAAAATTAATAAAAAATACAAAATAACTATAGAAATCTAGTGTTACTATAACCTAATCTAGGATTACGTGTCCTAATCTTAAAATACTATTTTCATTCGTTTTCAAGATATAGAACTTTAGTAACATCTAAACATGGATAGTCTAATATATGATTTAGGAGAATGGTTAAGTAATATGCCTTACCTTCAACAAAAACTACGAAAATAGCATTTTTCTGTTTAGATAGTGTAACCGCCTCAGCTATGCTTCCGCCGTACCAATGCATCTTAGAAACACTTTTCTAGACAGTTTTCTAGCACAGTTATACACGTCCACGATGTTATTTTGCTATTTTTATTATAATTTTCTTTTAATTGTTTGCACAAAAAACGAAAATATTACGTTGACATGACACACAAAATTTTGACAGCCTTGACGTTATGACATTTTTTTATTCCAATTTCCTCTGCCTGTGAATATGCTCTGGGGCGCTACCGCGACAGCAAACGAAGTTTTCTCTCTCTGTCGCGCTTACGTCCGAACATGCAAGTGCGACAAAGAGCAAAAACTTCGTTTGCTGTCGCGGTAGCGCCCCTGTGCTGCAATTCATATTTACATATGAAATACAGAGAGCGTATATACTTCTTAATATTTTAAACAATTTAGGTGCATTTTTAATTTATTTGCATTTTTCCTGTAAAACACGAAAAATACTGATTGTCTATGGTATATTTCATTTCATGTGATATGACGAGGATACTACTTGTTACTAGATGGCGCTGATATAAGGTATATTTAATTTTCTACTCGCCGCTAGATGTCATGTGCGCTATCAAACTTGATGGCTAGTAGCCTTCTTCGTACGAATAAAATTGTCATGGTCCTTCGAACCGGAATCTTCTAGTAACACAGTACAGTGTATTTTCCTACAGGCATTAAAACAATATGTATACGTTTGAAACATTATCTATGTCACACCTGGCCATAAAGATGCCAATTTACCGCACGCTACGAGAAAATCCCACTTCCTGGCCGGGGGAAACATACAATTTTGTACTCAACAGGGGCGGTAATAAAGAATTCCTCAGACCGTATCGCCCCTGCCTTTGCCTGAGACATTCTATTTTTTACCGCCCTAGGAAAATAAGGTACTATTTCGATCCATTAGTGTGTGGGGCATGTATTTGTGTGATGAACACGAATATTTGTTCCTGAGTCATGGATGTTTTCTATATATTTAAGTATCTATTTATCTATATAAGTATGTATATCGTCACTTGGTACCCATAGTACAATCTTTGCTTAGTTTGGGACTAGGTTGATTTGTGTAAGATTGTCCAAAAATATTTTTTTTATTAGGTAGTAGGTACACTAATTAAACGGACTAAAAATATATCCTTGTCGTTTGTTGTGCTGTATCCTGTACGTTGACAGATTTTGTGAACATGTCATCGATGCTCTAATTAACTTAGAACTATTTAAATTAAGCCCAATTAGGCCAAATTAAACTTCACCCGTCTATGAATAAACTCATTAACGAGCTGATGAAATGTGATAAAGTCATTTTGAATAGTTGAAGATGTACCTGTTGTTTGTGAAGCACAGTTTTACCTTATACCTACTTTATTTAACTTTTTTAAGCTTTGTTTTGCATGGGTTTAGGACAACAATTTATGTAACTCGACTCTAGCACACCTCCGTGGTGTCCAGAAGAGGCTAATACTCCGAAATCCTAAATCCGAACTTTGTATGGTGCCGTCCCTTTCACTCATATAGTATATAAGAAGAGAGTGAAATGGACGCCACGATACGAAGTTCGGATTCCGAATTTCGGAGTAGCCCGTCAGCACAGAATACTTAGAAGATACTACCCCTCAGATCCCTATCGCACTAAGAATGAAACAACAGATGCTATACGGCGAGCAGGATGCAACGATTAGCTGTCAAGCATCGGTTTTGTTAGACAGAAAACCTTCTTTGTGTAAGTTAAGTACCTAACTTACACAAAGAAGGCTAAATATTCTGTGACAAGTTTCACTGAAATCTAGGGATTGTAAAACCGGTTTTATTTAATACCTGTATAGAAATTGCCAAACTATTACCGCTAATAAAAGAATACCTGTATTCTAATTAGAGGTATTGTTGTCATTCCGCTTTTATCTATACCTCTATGTATAGACTATTTACGATATTAAATACTTGTATTCAATGCCGCTATTCATTGCACTTGAAAGGTAAGATCAAAGGGTAAGATGTCAATTAAACATTATTACTAACCCCCTTATTAATAAACGTCAATCAAGCCTATATTAGTTAACTAGTCGCTAAAGTTCGTTTGTCCTTATTTGTCACTTTGACATCGACGTTTGACAGAAAGGGACAAAGAACATTTTAATTAGCAGAGCTTTGTTGAGTTTTATGAATAAGAGGGTAAAACGCAACAAATAGGTGTAAATACCTACTTTTACAATACGCCAGTTTGCAGAAACAAATAATCGAGTATATTGACACTGACCGATATTACCGGTAATGGTTTTTATGGGTAAAGTGAAATAGAGGTATTGTTGTCAATTGGCGATACCGCTAATATATTTGAACTAATCAGAGCTTTAGCGATATAATTAGCGAAATGCAATTATAACCGGGTTATACCTTACTTAAAACCGGTAGTAAGAATACCGGTAACAATCCCTGCTGAAACCGTGCCGTACGCGTCCATTTATGTTCCAGGCTGTAAGGATGAATGCTCTGCCGACGGCGAGCGGTATGATAGAAGAAATTAGCCGCATGTCAAACAGTTCTTTAAAACCCATGGATGAGAGGGAAATTAAACGTAATTTATAATAATAAAAATAGCCTTTATTACTGAAGTTTTTTTTTACATTAAGACTCTATCTTTAAAAACATATCTTTTTTTCTCTATACACTTATATATATTACTATTTTTTTTATACGTCACCGGTGGCTAACAAGCGTACGGTCCACTTGATGGTAAGCGACCGTTCATACATTTGGCGGGCATTTTCTATTTCCATCGACAATTTCAGCTTGTCATCCGACATAGGCCTCTTCCAAGTCTTTCCAGGTGACGCAGTCTCTCGCTTTCCTGGAGGGCTAGCACAACTACTACTGCGATGCGACGCGAGTAGAGAAAAATCTACCCTCCTCTTTCTAACCCGCACAGTTCGAGCGAGACAGGAATCGCTGAGTCGCGCGAGATACGATTTGTCAGCAAGTTGTGCTAGCCCCACTGGGCCAGTCCACTCTGTCCACTCCGCCTCTCCTTTTAAGGTCATCTGACCATCGAAGAGTAGGTCCTCCCTTCCTTTTGTGTCCCTTTGGGCACTCTATGAGGTCTTTTGTAAACTTTAATTTATAATGAGTTATCATAAAGACGTCTATTTTGCTTTAGTCCAAAAAGTAATCACCAACTGTCATGCTGACAGCGCCGGAAGGGGCGTGTCCGCGTTCCGTTTTACTCACAACACGATCCATTAACAGTTCGAGTAGTCCCCTCTTTATTTAATGTTGTGGTTGCTCGAACACTCGCCTAGCCAGTATTTGAGTTTCGACTTTATATATAAGATATTTGATTGAATTTAGGTTGGTGTACTGTTAATAGGGAAGACGGTTGCTTCTTGGGGCTGGCTAAGATCGGTAGAGATTTAGATGTTGTTATTAATGTAACATATTACAGTTATTAGGGTGATTCGGTAACTGTTTTTTTTTTAGGCTTGTAAGCAGATATCGTAACCTATGGCGCTTGAGACTCCGACTCCAGAAGAATCACAAGCGCGTTGCCGACCATTTAGCTGGCTTGAGAATGCATTGTATTGACAGCTAGGTAATATGAAGGTCCCAACTTTCAACAGAAGGCATCCTGAAAGCCACACGAATTATAAAAGTATATAGGTACTTTTACCAATCAAAACGAAAGTCACAGACAAAATAAAAGTTTATTTCTATTAGAAAAGGCTTACTATTCAATAAGCGATTTTTTTAGAGACCGTTAAAATTATAATAAAAATTTGACTATGCTTTTACACACTTCTAAATCTAATTCTTAAGGACATGCATATGGCAATAATGTAATTAAAATATTATGTAATGATATAATGATGTAATTTAAATAATATATTAATAATGATAATAATTTGTATAATGTTAATGGCTTAGCTCCTATTAGTTTAGTTCGTATATTGCAATGTTCGAAAGAGCTAATGTTTAGAACTACACCTAACTTTAAGACCTAATTGTTACAACATGAATGCAATAAAGAATCTGAATCTGAATCTGAAAAAATAAAATTAACACTTGCCAACGGGGAATAGAGCGCAGTATGTTACGTATAAAGAAAATTGACAAAATACGACATACCAAAATAAGAGCCATAACGAAAGCAACAAACGCGCTCACCCACGCCCAAACACTTAAATGGAAATGGGCTGGCCATATCGCGAGGCTAGACCAGAGGTGGACTATAAGAGCCACTCTATGGCGTGGTCCACCGGGCAACCGGAGCAGGGGACGACCTTTGACACGATGGGAAGACGACATCAAGAAGACAGCCGGCCCGCTCTGGAACGAAGTGGCACAAGATATGGACAAATGGTCATCCTTGGAGGACTTTACCCGCCCAGGGGTTCTCATACACCAGCATATTAATTAGTTATTATTCTTTATGTCACACCTGACCATAAAGTGGCAATTACCGCACGCTCCGCGCGTGGAAAATCCCACTTCCTGGCCAGGGGGTGACATAAAATTTTGTACTTACCTCGGGCGGTAATTAAGAAAGCCTCAGATCGCATAATTATTGCCCTTGCCTTCGGCTCGGGCGTCAAATACCTCCGATCTGAGACATTCTTTGTTTTACCGTCCTTGGTAAGTAATGTACTATTGTATTTCAATATTGTGAGAAATAAAAGGCTTTTTATTTATTTATTGATAGGTACTTTTTAGGGTTCCGTAGCCGAAGGGTCTAAACGGAACCCTATTGTTGTCACTGACGCGTCCGTCCGTCCTCTGTCACGCAGGTTTTACAGCCAATCGGTTAGAGCTACAGTCTTCAAATTTTCACAGAATTTACACCATCGTGTGTGGTATCTTTGTTTAGAGGTCACTGAGTAGATAAATATCATATTTTTTGTTTTTAAAAATATTAGAAACAAAAGGAATGAGACGCCGCCAAAGCCAGTTTTTTGTACAAAATGTAGTTCCGAATTTTTTTTTTTAAATTCCATTGAACTTGAATTTTTTATTATTACATATGTTTTACAAAAAAAAACTAATATATTGATAAATGGGTCATACACGGATTTAGGTTCGCGTCTATTCTGTGGACATACCAAAAGTTAATGTCTACAAAGCTTAATTTTGGATTGGCCAGTAACCCGCATAAACAGTGTCTCCGTTTCTATAAATCCCTGTAATAAAAACATAGCTAACATGCACATAAGCTGTTAACTATTGACCACAGGAGGGACTTTTGTTTTTTCAACTAAGTATGACCCAAATAAGATATTTTCATTGAAATTTCCTTAATTTTCCTATTTCCTATGACCTGCCCTGCCCTTAACATTTTATCCATCTATCAATCGTGCTCCGCATCCGGTTCCGCTTCCGTTTTCAGGTCCGACTCCGATTCCGGATCTGATTGCGATATCCCGAATTTAAAACATCTGGTTTCGCTTCCGGTTCCGATAAAACCACATTTGTTATATTATTTTATTCCGAACCAACCGCCAAATGAACATTTATTAGATTACCAATTTACAACAAAATAAAAAACAAATATATACAATTAGAAACTTATAAAAATAAAAATTATTACAGAATAAAATAAACAACTAACTTAATCAATAACTATATAAAACAAAAACTAAGAGTCAAATTCTAAAATAGGCCCCTGTGGCATGGTACCAAGGATGCTGGCAGCAAATTAGTTTACCTATTTAATTTTGCGATTGGATCGGAACCATAAATGTGTGGAGTCCGACACGCACTTGGCCGGTTTTTACAATGAATGCTCAATGACGTGTGAGCATAGCCAAATGTTGTCCAGCAATGGCCTGTCATTACGGCACAGTAGCTCGAATATTAATTCGATAATATCCCGTAATTGGCAGGCAATTTGTGAGCGAGCGCGCCCCCTTAATTCTAGTGCCGTATTTGTTTGTTTTTAAATTTATGAGAAAAGTTCCTGGAAACAATGTATGTTTAGTATCCTATATGTTCCTTGTGTAACGGGTTCGATTCCCGGTTCACGGTTTAATTATTATTTAAATATCTGTGAATGCAGTTTAAATTGTTTTTAAAATTCAAATAATGTCTTCTTTCAGTAAAATGCTCCATCTACAATATTTAAGGTACCTACTTTCCCTCCATGTGGCATAGCCGTGGGACACCCTGTATAGGCTGATGCTGGCTGATGACGTAGGTCGTGTCACACACACTACTAACCGATGTCACGATTGCCATACCTGGCGCAGTATATTAATGTGCCATAGTTGTTTTTTGTTTATTAGCCAAATGTAAATTGAAAGTTATCAATATAATTCTCATGTTTCAATAAGAAAAAAATTGTATGGTAACTATGTAAGGTACTTTACATAGTTGCCATACAATTTTTTTCTTTCACATTCGGAATTACCCGAAGACTCGGGTAATTCCGAATGTCAGTTAATTCCGAAAAAACATTAACAATTTCCAGTCTAACTAAGCGATTTTGTTGCACTACCAAACATCAACAATAAATTTAACATTCATGATGATAATGATGAGGTGTAATAAAATCGCTTAGTTAGACTGGAAATTGTTTTTTTCGGAATTATCCGACATTCGGCATTACCCGAAGACACTTTACCTACTCAATATTTCACGACAAAAACGAAAAATTACCCTTTTTTCCACACAACGGTAGAACGAGGCCACGCAGGCGTGACGTCACGCCTGCGTGTTAATCAGTATGGAGCGTTTTCAGTGCTTGTTAGCTATGCTGTACTTTGCCTCTCATTTTCGTCTTTTGTGTTGCTCTGATAGTTGGTCCCAATGATCCCATACAAACATTTGATCGTTTATAAAAACTGGTTCTATTGGTATGAAAACGTTTTTTTGTCATCATAATGCCTATTGTTTGTGTGTGTGTGTGTACATGGTGTGCTCTATATAAAATGACCAAGTTTGTTTATGGCATAATGCTCGCTACCTACTCCCGAAAAAATATATATTTATCATTTTCCTTTTCCACTTTTGGAAAAATGTCATACTTGTAACAATTAGAGGGGTCCGGTGGGCGGGGCGATATGAGTTATTTGATATGGCAACACTAATTGAATGGCCTTTACTTGGCTGACTGTAAAAGAAATAGACATGTACAGTCAGAAAAAATATATATACGACTAGCTTTTGCCCGCTTCATCCACATAAAACTCGTTCTTTTATAAAATGGGACCCTATTATTAAAACTCCACTGTCCGTCTGTCACCAGGCTGTATCTCATGAACCGTGATAGTTAGATAGTTGAAAATTTCACAGATGATGTATTCCTGTTGCGGCTGTAACAACAAATACTAAAAAACAGAATAATATAAATATTTATGAAGGCTCCCATACAACAAACTTGATTTTTTTTGCCGTTTTTATAGATAATGGTAAGGAACCATTCGTGCGCGAGTCCGACTCGCACTTGGCCGATTTTTTTATTTCAGGAGCTAACCTAATTACCTGAGTCAATCAACTTTTTCTTGTTGTTATTCTGTTCCGTCAGCGAGGAGACAACAGTAACCGAGTTTCTTAGAAAAATGTTTATAATATGGACTTCAAGCATGCTCAAGAGATGACCCATGTCCAAATGGATTTATGCTCATCGCTAAAACTCATGTTTGGTAGATTTAAACCCTATAAAATCACAGTTTTAAAGAGTGACTCAGGAGACGTACCTAACCATGGTATCGTTACAAAGAATAGATGATCCACCCACCTATCGCTCTTCATACACCCTTCCTGCACTCTCTTAAGGGATGATTTCGGGGTTAAAAAGTATTCGATGTCCTCCCCGGGACTCATACTATCTCCATAAGGTAAAGGTCCCAGTGCTCGACATCTTATCGCCCAATAGATGACACCGATTAATCACCTCTGTCATCATGAGGGTCATTCTACTTTTCCATGACCAGTTTTTCTATTACAAAAAAAAACTATGATACGTACTGAGTTAGTGTTCAAAAATAAGATTTCGAAATAGTACCTGAACATAGTAAAAGTAATTTATAGGTAAAAATACATAAATATTAACGTATTGCTGTAAAAGGTGGGTAACACAGTGGTAAAGACCATTTTTTCATACAAATTTGTATGAAAAATTTGTATTAATGGTGAGACATCTTAGAACCACTGAGTTACTCGATTTATGGATATTAGGTGTGGTTCGTTAATTACCAAAACTATCGGAAGTGATACTACAATTAACCTTCTTTCTGAATAACAATACAAAAATATGAAGTGAAGTCCAAGTATTCCAAAATCTGCATTAAAAAAAAAGTATCTGAAAATTATGTACATGAAAAAGTAGAATGGCCCATGACATAAAATTGAAAGTGTATTGGATCAGTGTCAAGGGACGTGTACCATACTAGATTTCACCGGCTAGTAGGGTACAATACAACCGAGATAATGATATAAGGAACGATTAATTGTCGCCCATCGCTCCGCTACCCGCTGGCGTTCAGACCACGGCCTTAACGCGTTGCCAGTTAAAGTTGCAGTCACAGTGACAGCGTTTATAATTTGGATCACCGCCTAATCGTCAACATTGGTGCCAAATATTATAATTACTGTGTTGCAAGTTGCAACGAGCGACTGAATAACATTTATTAGCGAATTATTGGGGATGCGCCGAATATTCGGCAATTATT
Source organism: Epiblema foenella (assembly GCA_963556455.1). Classification (NCBI taxonomy): domain Eukaryota; kingdom Metazoa; phylum Arthropoda; class Insecta; order Lepidoptera; family Tortricidae; genus Epiblema; species Epiblema foenella. The sequence goes on along the minus strand of OY747120.1, from coordinate 7,403,028 downwards.
CGGTATTTTGCATATTCGGCGTATTTTTGAATGTTCGATATTAGACCGAATTCAGCGTAGCACACATTGCAGCGGCCTGCATTGGCGGTCTGTTGTACACTATGACAATCCTAATATTTTGACGACCGCTTTAGCCTAGTTGGTAGTGACCCTACCTTCGAAGCTGGAGGTCCCGGGTTCGAATCCCGGTCAGGGCATGTATTTGTGTGATGAACACGAATATTTGTTCCTGAGTCTTGGATGTTTTCTATGTATTTAAGTATCTATGTAAGTATGTATATGTCACTTGGTACCCATAGTACAATACAAGCTTTGCTTAGTTTGGGACTAGGTTGGTTTGTGTAAGATTGTCCAAAAAATAAAAATAAAAAAATAAATAAAAATTATTTATTCAGACACACGCGGCCTTGATTGTCATAGTGACAGCTGGCCGCCACCGCAGGCCGCTACAGTGTGTGATAGGCTTTATTGGGTTCAACTGCCGAATATTTCTCAGACACGACGCGTACACTTAGGCATTCCCGCCGGCGGGGACATCTACCGCGCGATCGCGACAACACTAACACATATACCCCCGTATTCATAAAACTTAACAAACCTAACCTAACAAAACTAACTAAAATGTTCTTTGTCCCATTCTCACAAACGTCAATGTCAAAGTGACAGATAAGGACAAACGAACTTTAGCGGCTAGTTAACTAATATAGGTTTGATAGACGTTTATAAATAAGGCGGATAGTCCCTATTCGGCCCGGTACCGCCGCACACCGGGTAGCGTCAGTCTGACCCAGGTCGGGCCTAGCTGAGTTTCTAGGCTAGGTTTAGTGATCCAGGAACAAAACTGCCAGTAGCTCGATTCCACTTACACCTCAGATTTGGTTGAAACTGCTCAACAAATCTCACTGGAGCGCAAACTCTTAGACAATTCCAGTGTTCCAAATCACGCGCGTGGTCGTGTTGGAGGTTGTCCCCTGGATTTCCCCAGGCTACTCTCCAACCGCGCACTTCTATCGCTTTATTGGGCCCAGCCATATAAAGCCATAGTCCGGTTAAAAAAATGCCGAATATTTAGCTACCTACTACGAAGATATTTAGAGGTTATTTTCTACAAATTACAACAATGTAAAGTTGAGAAAAGAATGGTACCTACGGCCGCCGTGCCACATCAAATTAACATTCTTAAAGGATTAAGTATTAGGGTGGGTTGCACCAAACCGTCTGTAATCGTAAGCGGTGTTCGTTACAATCTGATTGTATGGAAAGTTTGACAAGTTTCTATGGGATGACAGCTGCCGGCGCCATATTTCAGGATGACCGGCCTGTGATCGTATGTTGGTGCAACCGATCCCAAGGGTTGGTAAAAATACTTAAATATTAACATATTGCTGTAAAAGGCGGGTAACACAGTGGTAAAAACTATTTCATACAAATGGTGAGACATCCAAGAACCACTGAGTTACTCGATTTATGGATATTAGCTGTGGTATGTTAACGAAACTATCGGAAGTGATGCTGCAATCAAACACCTTTCTAAATAACAATACAAAAATATGAAGTGAGGTCCAAGTATTCCAAAACCTGCATTTAAATATTTAGTGTCTTAAAATTATGCGCATAAAAAAGTTGAATGGCCCATGATGGACCTATGAAGATTCGTTTTTTTGACTCGAAAAGTTACTGCTGGTTTTTTGCTATTTTTTTATTTATTTCATAAACAAGAAAGAATTACTAAAAAAGCAAAACGTATAAACCTAGTTAATGATATAACGAATCGATCAGTGTCAATACAGTCTCATTTGATGAAGGTTTAAGATGTGGAAAACGTTGCCGCCCGAAGCACTAATTCTGCGAGAAATTAAATTAGGCGCCAAACGGCCGACAATGATGATCGACTCTCTCTATCGCACGATGCGAGCGCAAGACCGCGACAGGTGAAACAGAAAGAATATTCTGAAATGCCAGTTTTCGGCCCGCACGATAGGTTCACAAATACTCGTAAAGTTTTCCCGCTTATGCTTTACTATAAATCTATCAGTTTTTAACTTAACTTTTTTTTTTCTGTTTGGTCAGGTATAGCCATTCCTAAGTCTGCGTCCACACAAACACGTCAAAACGTATAATTTGTTAACGAGAGCTGGAAACGCTCGTGGGGAAACACCCTTATACTCCACTTCGACACCAAAAAGATTTATCTGCAATAACTTTCATTGTAATATCGACTTTACTGGTATAATTTAAGGTTCAAATTTGACTACCTTGGAATGATTACTTCTTATTTGATAATTTTTACCGTGTTTAAGCTGTTCCGAATGAAAACGAACCGTATAGTTAGACTGTTAAGGTTCCTTTTATTTTGTTAGTGTTGTGTTATGGAGTACTTTATTGAATAAAGTCTGATCGATTATTTGTATAATTTTGATAGTTGATTTTCCTTATTTGATTGTGATTGATACTCGGTCTTTTATAAACACAATTGTTTAAGTTTTCGCCCTTGTATTTTCAATAGGTACCTACATCGATTAATCTATACAGGGTGAACTGAGTTATTAATATAGTTTAACAAAATAGGTACTACATATGCATTTTATGCAACCTCGTAATTTAACGTAAGAAAACGAAACATAAGAAATATCATGTTTGACTAGGTACTGTAGGTAGATACGCAGCCTAGCTAGGACGATCGCGTTTAGCATTCGTCCCTCTCGCACTCACATAGGTACTGACTTGCTAGTAAGGGACGAATGCTATCGCTCATGCTAGCTAGGCATATGTATTTCCTGTTTTTAGGAAAGAATAGGGACCTTTTGGGTACGGAAACCTAAAAATTAGTTTACCTAATAGGGTTTTTACTTTTTTTAGACGACGATATATTTAACAAATATAAATACTTATAATACGTAGAAAACATCCAAGACTATTATATTATATTCAGGGTTATCCTTTAAATTATGATATTTCCCTATTCGAACCCAAGGTCTTCGTAAGGGTCAGTAACCACTAGGCTGGCTAAACAATGGTCTTCATTACTTTATGGTCAAAGAGAACAAGGTCTGACAATCCGAATCGTGACACCAGACACCAGTGACGTGCCTGTCGACGACACACTCACACTTCCGTTTGAATACCATCGATAGGCTGATGCCGTAGCTGTCACCCACACTACTAACCGATGTACCGGATTGTTATACCTGGTGCAGTATAATAATAAAATAATAATAAAAATAATAAAATAATAATAATAATAACTGCCGTAATTACAGTGATGAGACATTTTATATGGCAGGCGTCCCGTTGTCTCATCAATATCCCAGCAACCAGTCCCTCAAGTTCCTTCCCATAAAACCGGTGCAGTTGCCCTTCTTTTCGCAATAGCCCTTGCACGTAGCGGGTGCTGTCTCTGGCTGTATCTCCTCAATAGTGCAGACAGAGATAGTATCCGCTAGGTGTACATATCCCAACACATTATCGTATCTCAAAGGGGCCTCTTCGTGTTGGATCTGTATCCCTATGAACACCTTCCAAAAGGACCGGACATTGTGCCGTGATATCCTAAAGGAGAGATACAAATAATAATAATAGTATATTATTGTATCATGCATTACTTCAACACACTTCAGTGTGTACTAACCCTTTCTCTTCGAACATTAACACACATGTCAACATCCCTAATTAGAACGCACCGTTCTATTTTTAAAACGCAATTAACTAATTTGTCACCGACAGCGCTGGCAACACGCTCGACTAACATTATTTTATTGCCCTGGCAACATTTTAGCGTCTTTGAAAATGGAACCGAAAATCGCGTTAGGAACGCAATGGGGCGCGAAATGCGGTACGGTTTCGCGCCTTTGAGTCTAAAAATAAAGATGGCCGAATGACAGCTGACGACGGATGGGTGTATTGTTTTATTGCAAGCTTTATATAGAGCGGTCATAACCATAACTGAGGGGTATTTTTGTTAAGAACGGCAGATTCGGATTATTTTTTATACTACCTACCACGTTGCTGGCAAACAATCGTGCGGACCGCCTAATGGTAAGCGGTCACCGCAGCCTGTGGACGCTTGCAACTCCAGGGGTGTCACCTGCGCCCTTTAAAAATGTATACACTCCTTTCTTAAATAACGCCATGCCATGCCCCACGGCATAGTCCCTCGCGAAAACCTCGACAGAGAACTCATTCCACAACCGGATCGTCGCAACTCGCAACCATTTAGATGGAAGGTCAATTTAGGGAGGTTACCATAATACCTTAGCTATGGTAACCTCCCTAACCCCGCCAAATGTTACTCTTTGTGGTTGCGCTACGCGGGTTAATATCTAACTGATACAATATGGTGACTATTTTGCAATACCTGAGCTTGATTATGGCAAATATGAGTTACGGGTCAGTGACTGTCAGTGCTTTGAGACAGTTTTGACTTTCGGAATTTAAGTCCTCCTTTTTCCGAACAAAACGGGACTGCGCTACAATGCGAGATGTTCGATGTGTGTCCTATTATTGCTGGCCGCAGGCCTTCCTCCTTTTCTTGCTTGATTCCCGGTCTTGTCAATATTGATAACATTTTTACTGTTGTTTAAATATCTTATTGTCAGCTAGCGTATTAAAGCTGACGATGTAAAAACATAACCTAACTAAACTTCAAACATCCCGCCCACCATAAATCTCACTCCATTCGAGCTACCGAACAAAACGCTCGTTAAGCACTGATGACTTTGTTAATTGTTATTTGGCTCCAAATTAGATTCGTGACAGTTTAGCAGCGTGTGTATTGATTGCGTTTTGTCTCTGGTATTTTAATTCGAATTCTTCTGGCTCATGTGCCAGGATGTGCTTGTGTTTTTTTTAAAGTGACGGCCCAAGTCGTCTGAGTAATGAGTGAATGGAAATGTAATTAATAATGGCTTTTTCTCCGTAAATTGTCGATAAAATGTATAATTTTTAACGAAATTAATTAGTATAAGTACATTTTAATAATAAAAAAATACGGCATCATCTTCAAAATATAAAAGCAGTTTTCTTCCAAAAAATATATCTTAATAAAAATAATTTTACAAAGAGAGATGAGGTATGTTGAATTAAGTGAAATAACTAAAAATGGATAATGCCGATCGCTGAATAAAGGCGAATATCATAAGAGATGTAAAAGGTCTCAGTAGGCACCAAAATGCAGAAGTAACTAACAAATTTCACACCTTTTACACATTAACGATGTTGACTGGTGTATCAGGAGATACCTAATGTCATACGGTTATTAACTTTCTTAATAAAAATGGAACAGTGTTGACAGGATATCCCTGATGACAGGTCGTGAAACTAGCTTCTTTAAGCTAAAATATAAAAAATACTGAATACAATTTAAAGCAAATGAAGACAAAAATAAAAAGCAAAAAAATATAATAACATAAAACAGCAAACAATCAAAATGATACTTTACGCAGTGACTCGAATATCATTGTTTGCCGCCCTTATAGCTGTCAAAAACGTCAAAAGACCGCCATTTTCCAAAAACGGGCGCGAATCGACCCCAAACTACAAACTTCACAATAGCACTTCCAAAATGAGTGGTCAATGCAAATTAAACCTTAATATGTAACAGTTACAGTTTTAATATGAACCAGTTTTGTAGTAGAACTAACTTTGTGTTCGAAATCCAATCCAAAGTTATATCTGCCTTCGCTTTAAAGAAAATAGGAACCCTATTACAACGTGATAGGGTTTAGTATTTATTTTAAAGAGGGTATAGTTATGGTTGTCGCGTTATTAGGATTAGCAACGCGCGTTAAGTGCACTCAACTAGCCGTATCAGTAAAAGCCAAAAGCATCATTTCTAGAACTGAATGCTTTCCAAAATAAACCTTAAAGTTTCAAGAAAAAGGTTTAAAATAAAACTTAATTTAAGGGACACTTATATTTTTTTAAAGCAAATCGAATAGTGATGTGACATGACGTTCATTCGACACGTTAGGGGTCCGATTCTGATTTTGAATTCGGGATCTGATTTCCTTTTAATGCGTTTATTGTTGTTTTAAAAGGTTTATGGCGTTAAGTTTTCGTCATTTGAATTGTAAATATGTAGAATATTATTGTTAAACTTTTTTCTTTAGCAGACAGATAGGGAAAATTGACCACATAATTGATATGTAGGCACTTTTTTTCAACTTACGGCAGTAAGTAAACCTGATTGTTGGTGTTTGGCAAATATTTAGCAATCTGGGGATTCTTTCTACTGCAACTTGGTAAGTTTATAGAATTTGAGAGCTCTGTTAGCTCTGTTTTTGTTTAATTGGACTGTTTTTGTTTTTAGTTTCTTTATTGTATATGGTATACCTATGTCTTCAAGGAGAGGCTTAAAGAGGGAGGAAGTAAAGTAAATCAGGATAAAAAATAAAACTATACATGAATACATAATATAAGTTGAATTTTATATTATGTTCTGCCCAAGTCTATCAACCTCCGTTTGTTAGAATTAGAAGATCAGCTCTACCAAAGCTTACAAATGTATTTGCGTACGCGCAGGTACCTATAAATAATTAACATTCTTTAAACGAAGACGGTCCTTATACAAGGAATGGTCCAATACAATAATGTACTGGTTTACCAGAAACGAAAAAGAAAACGCGGAAGACCCTTAGAAGATGAGTCGATGAAATAAAAAGCTACAGCAGGTGGAAGTTGGGCAACAATAGCCAGAGATTAGGGAGAAATGGAGACAGTTGAGGGAGGCCTTTGCCTGTAAAAGGCATACAGATAGTCAACGGTTAGAATAAGGAAAAGTGAACAATATAAAAATACATATGTATCTATACAGCATAGTTTATGTTTGTGAAATTGCTATATACCGTGTATTGTGATAACTTCTGTTGTTAGTTTATATAATTTCCAAACTAGGTAAGTCTGCCATGTTCTTAACAACCAAACACTGAACTTGTAACCGGGCAACCACTGGGGGCTGCAACACAGTGAAAACTAACGCAGTCTCCAGGGCCTTAAATATATTTTGTCACAGGTTTTTTGAACAAGAAAGGTTTATTATTATTATTTATATATTGTAACAATTTATAACTGTCTGAATAAAGGGTTTATTATTATTATACAAAAACGATGAACAAGCTCACAGCCTGCCTGTTGGCACAGATAGAATAAGTAATATGATGTTGATACCTAAGCAGACACAGTATCCTATGGACACTTGACACTTCCGAAGATTTGTAACCTCTCTTTTTAAGCGACACTTCTAGATAAATGTTATTATTGTCTGTGTAAGCTGTGCATTAATTTTTAATATCTTTTTTATTTAGCACTTAGCTTTTATTTGTAACACGAGGATTGAGAAACTTGTCCTAAGATTTAACGAGCACAAATTATAAGATTATAGACGATTTGGTGCAACCCACACTAAGATAACGTGATGCGATGATTAAACTAAACTATTTTTGTTTATTAGGCGTTGCTAACCTAATGTCAACATGTCAAATTAGAAACAATTCAATAAGCATAACAAGATAAATGAAACCGCTCGGGATCAACCGCCGGCTGAACGCGTGCCGTGCCATCGTTTTGTCGCTAATGAAAGGAAATTAAAAAAAAAGCGTTCTCATTTCAAAACTTGAAACCGACCAATCGCAGCGGCAGATCGTGATTGCGGGGCGTGACTACACTCATTACTTACGAGCCAGTAATCAAAGCGGAACCTACTGAAATATAGCTGTCCTTGTTGGATGCTCTAGTTTTTGCGGGCGAGAAAAGGATGGTGATTTGATTGTGGAAAGCAATTTGGACGGATCGTTGATTCACAGCGTGTTTTAATATTTAATTTTATGGTCATATTAATGTTGTTATGAATAAGTTGATTCTATTATGGGGATTTATAGGGGGTCGTAATGGCGCTGGGTTAATGGATGGGATGAGATTTGGGAAGCTGTGTGTGAATTTAGTATTAGGGATGGATAATTTGGTACTGGAGATAAATGAGGACAGAGTGTGATGGTAGTGGTGTTGTTTTATCACTTGTCATTTTGTAACGCGAGAAAGGACTTGACTGAAAAATGTTTCTAATGAAAATATAAAAATAATGTAGGCATACATAAAAAATAATATTGGTATTAAAATTTCTGAATGCTATTTTGGGTTAATTTATTTAAAGTTGAAGAGTTTATGTTACCTATTAATAATGTAAAGAAATTTTAAAAAATAAATTCTTAACATGCGAGTTTTATACATTTCCTGTAGTTATCCAAAAAAATTTCAAAATAATTAGTTCGGTTCCATCGCAGCGGTGTCGAATATCGATCAAAAAATCTTTTTTGTTTATTTGACACTCATCCTCGGGTATACTGACTGACTGTCTGAATGACATATCAACGCACAGCCCAAACCGCTGGTTCTAGAGATTCTAAATTATATCTAGGGAGTGACACGGGGTCCAAAGCAGGGACCGATACCGGTATTTTTAAAAAACCCTGAATTTGCCCAATATTTTGGATTATTTTTTGCTCTTTACTTTCTGTAGGGCTGAATCATGTATATAGGTAACAACGTCGTATTATTAGATTGTCCCATTAAAAACGAAATAATGAACCGGTGACCGTAATAATACCGGTATTTTTCTATGAAAAAAATACCGGTATCCGATCCCTGGTCCAAAGTTTGTATGAAGACACGTATTTATTGGAGTGAGATATTTGAAACTCTGTATATAGACTCCCTGTTTAAATGTATTAATGCCGTATTACAGCGTTTTTCTAAATTGCACCCCTAAAGGGGTGAAAAAGGGGTTCAAATTTTGAAAGGGGAGCAAATCTTTTTTGAAGTGAGAGATTTACAAACTTCGTTAGTAGACTCTCTGTTTAAATACAACATAACATATATCAGTGTATTTCGAAATTGCTCCCCTTAATAAGGGATGAAACCCCGGGTTCAAAGTGTGAACAGGAAGCAAATCTTTTTGAAGTGAGAGATTTATAACTTCGTTAGTAGACTCTCTGTTTAATTACAACAAAACATATTTCAGCGTATTTCAAAATTGCTCCACTTAAGGGATGGAAAGGGGGTTCCAAGTTTGTGCGAGCGGCAATTTCTTTTTGAAGTGAGACACTTAAAACTTTCTTTGGGCATATTTTTTATTTTCCCTTGGGGGGATTTGCCATAGTCGCCACGCTTGGCAAGCGGGTTGGCGACCGCAGTTTGATGGTGGTAATGATCGAAGGATGCTGCTGCCCACCCTCCGATTTTCCCTTATTCGCGCCTCCTACGAAACCCACGGGAAGAGATGGGGCGGCGCAATTCTTACCCTTTCTATTCTTTTGGGGGAGGCCTATGTTCAGCAGTGGACGTCTTTCGGCTGAAATGATGATGATGATGAAAAAATTAAAACTTCGTGTATATACAGAGAGTATAACAAAACGTATTTCAGCGTATTTCGAAATTGCTCCCTCGGTGTGCCAAATACGAAAGTGACATGCATTTTGAAATCAAAGACGGCGGACGTTTATTTTTCTTAATTGTCGATATGGGTGTCATCGTCGTAGTTCCTCGAGGTGCTAATTATGAAAACGACACGCATTTTCAAATCCAAGATGGCGGAAATTTATTTATCTTAAAAATCGATATGCGTGTCATCTCTGAGGTTTCTCGGGATACCGATTACGAAAATGACATCCATTTTCAAATCCAAGATGACGGACATATATTTTTCTTACAAATCGATATGGGTTGTCATTTTTGTGATTCCTAGGGATGCATATAACGAAAATGACATTCATACATACATACGTACATACAAACATACGGTTCAAACTGAGAACCTCCTTTTTTGTAGACGGTTAAAAATTACTCTGAGTACGCGGCCGAAGCCGCGGGAAAGAGCTAGTTTAGTATTTTAGTATATATTAAGTGTGTGACGATCATAGGATCGTCACTATGTTGGCACTAGTGCGTCTTTTATATCAGGTATTTAACGATCTATTGTCTTCATTTTATTGCTATTAAATAAATATTCTGCTCGCAATATCAATTTTAGAAGCGAATAGGTACGTCTATCTATTACTTAGGATTCATTCACACTGCATTCTTTGACGTACAGTCAGGAAAAAAACTAGTCTACCAATTTTTGACTCTATTGTTTGCGTGTTAAGGTCTACCACTGTTTTGGTTTACTAAAGATAATCTAATATCTGCATAACTTTGTATATTGTAAGCTTTACCACATTCAATGCATACCTACAATTAGGTAAAAATATATATTTCTGACTGTTTAATGGTGCAGCAATTTGAGAATTTCTTTTCAAACAGACATTTGTAAATTCCGTTTTCATTAAATCTTTATTACACGTTGCCTAATCTCGACTTTTAGATAAATTTACTTTAACGGACGCCCAATCCTTACGCTAAACACAATATGTATCAAATCCTCTTATCTATGAGAGGAACCCTGTGCCCAGTAGTGGGACGTGTATAGGCTGATGCTGACAGAAATAAGATCAAAATGAAATTAATTCTCTGGTCGATTGACGTCCATTTTTAGAACCTAACATACCTGTACAGTATTGAAATTATACGATATTTAAAAGAACGGTTATCGGAATTTATATCTTTTAATGTGGAAAATTAAGTCGCTTTTTGTACTGATTACTTTGACATAGATCGGCCAACTGAATTAATTATAAGTATTATATCCACTTGTACAGTCAGCATCAAAAGTGCGCATATGAAGTCGTCAAAAGCTTTTATTGCAAGGGAATACGAGCTTCGGAATTGCAAAACGCCATGATAAAATAATATACTGCGCCAGGTATGCCAATCCGGTACATCGGTTAGCAGTGTGTGTGACACGACCTACGTCATCAGCCTATCGACGGTATGCGGATGTAAGTATGAGTGTGTCGTCGAGAGTGAAGTATGATCGTGTCACGATCCGGATTGTCAGACTTTTTTTACAGACCATGCAGAACGCCTAACAATTACATTGTAAAGGTATTTGTGACTTGTTATGTGAAACACAACCGCGACACTCGACTAGAAACGGTAATTTATCTATCACATTTTAATCGTCTATGGTTGCCAAGCTGCCGTTTGATATTGAAAGTGTTTTTTTTTAAAGTCGATGAACTGATTTTGATTTGAGCTATGAGACTCATCAACGCACAGCCGAAACGGCTAACACTAGAGAGTTGATTTTTGTACAGTCTATTAAACGACTGTACAAAAATCAACTCTCTAGTGTAGACTAGGGATAAGAAAGGATTTTTCGAAATTCATCCTCTGAGGGGGTAAAACAAGAGATGAACGTTGGTATGAAAACAAGTATTAATTGAAATGGGAAATCTGATACTTCGTATATAGATTCTCTGTTTAAAAACAACAAAACATATTTCAGAGTTTTTTGAAATTGCTCCCCTAAAGGGGTGGAAAGGGGGTTCCAAGATTGCACGGGGAGCAAATCTTTTTAGTAATGACAAATTTGAAACTTCGTAAATAGACTCTCTTTTAAATGCAACAAAACAAATTTAGGGTTTTTTTTAATTGCTTCCCTAAAGGGGTAAAAAAAGGGTTCCAAGTTTGTACGGGGAGCAAATCTTTTTTGAAGTGAGATATTTAAAACTTCGTATATAAACTCTTTGGTTAATTACAACAAAACGTGTGTCAGAGTTTTTCGACATTGCTCCCTAAAGGGATGAAAAGCGGTTCCTGCGGGGTTATTACGGGGAGCAAATTTCACTTTTCTTAAAATTCGATATGGGAGTCATCTTAAAGGTTCCTCGGGATGCCTATTACGAAAATGAGATGCTTTTTTTCAAAGCAAAGATGGCGGACATTTATTGTTCTTAAAAATGGGTATTGGTGCCATCTTCGAGGTTTCTCGGGCTGCCGATTACGAAAATGACATGCATTTGCAAATCTAAGACGGCGTACAATAATTCAAATCCGTGATGGTGGATGTTTACCTATGTTTCTTAAAAATCGATATGGGTGTCATCTTCGAGGTTTCTCGGGGAGCCGATTACGAAAATGACATACATACATACGAACATACGGGTCAAACTGAGAACCTCTTTTTTTGTAGTTAAAGATTACGCTTAGTACGCGGGCGAAGCCGCGGGAAAATGCTAGTAATATATATATATGTATTTTCTGGTGAACAGTAAAGAATATTTGTATTGTATACATTTACTTGTTTAAGATATTATTTTTTTATAAATACCAGTATTTAGATAGTCGTCTGATAAGTACCTAGGTATCTTCATTTATTATGTCCTCAACCAAAAATATGAGAAAACATGCGGCACAAGTTACATCCAAGAGTAATAGCCGCAATCAATTTACCGGAGGGCGGGGGGTAAATTGTCCGCTAATGACTGCGGAGGGTTTAGACGGGCCAGTGGACTGGCTTGAGAAATAAAAATAAAAATGGACATGTAGGCCAGCCAATGAAAAGATATAGAGGGAAAGTCTTGGAACACAATTTTGGGCTTAGTAACTTAGTTTTGACTAGTTAGGAGGTCGACATATCAAAAGGGAGATTTGAAGGTCCCATTTTTTGGTTTTTCCTATAAAACTCATAGACGGTGGCCTATAGCAAAAAACGTTCTATGACATAAGTAATTAACACAAAAATTTCTGTGAAAAGGGTCATAAACACTTTTTCGTTAGGATGATTATTGAGATTTCAAAGGGGGAAAGTTAATTCTAAGAAATTATAAGTGGCTTCTCATTCCTTTTTTTATCAATATCTTCAAAATCTAAAAATACAGTATATAAATTTATGCATTCAACGTGCTCTAATCAACGATATTCCACTCGATGGGGTAAAAAAACTGTTTTTTGCACCCTCCTTTGGCTATTTGGGAAAAATATTTTTAATGGTTTATAAGGGGGGCACAAATAAAAGAAATATCTACCTCATCGAGCCCCTCTGAAAAACCAACGGTTGGAGTCTTCAAATTCCAGTGTTAGCATTTTGTTGTCCCGTAAATACTAATTTTTTTGATTTTAAAAATATTGAAAAGAAAGGAATGAGAAACCACTTATAATTAACTTTCCTCCTTTAATATCTCATTAAATGTTTACACTAGCGAAAAATTGTGTAGATCTTTTTTTGTAGAAAATTTTAAGTAAATTGCTTTTGCTCTGGGCCATCTTGCAGGAAATGGGACCTTCGAACGGAACTCGCTAGCGACTACGTACACGCTTTAGTATTCGATTCTTAGTTCTATTGTGTAACGGCCAGAGGCGCTGTAAGTACTTTTGCTCATACACAATTTTACGTAGTCGCTAGCGAGTACGGTCATGTAAACTCATGGTAAAGGCGCTGTCTCTACAAACTCTGAAAACAGCCAGAGAGACATCCGCCGGACATGTTATTACGAGAGCGTTTTTGCGGAAGCTGAAACTGTCGTTTCAGTCGGTCAATAAGGCATAAGTAACCATAAGAAAATGATCCTGCCACATCATTCCGTACTAAGCGAAGCACAAAACGGCGAATTCACTGAGTGCTGACACTAGCAAAACACTCTGATCACCACCAATTACCAGCGTGTACTATGTCCACAGACATCCTTGCATCTCCGTCTAACACGCCCTAATAGCTTGCAACCAGCTCTCTCTAACATCATACAAAAGAGTTCTTAATCATTTCTTTTTCGAAGTTCAAAGGTTATTTCGATTTACAAATACAAATGAAAATCTACTTAGAAGTGACTTAAAAACGGCTTAGAATTAAATGTCTAAGGAACTGAATCCTCCTTAAACGAGTTGTTCCGAAAAATGGTTCTTAAGTCGTTTGAGTACGGTTTATTATCCAAAGAAACTGTTCACAATTTAAGATGTTAAGGAAACGAGAGGCGTGATAATGATAGCTGTATTAAGCCGCTAGTAATAGAGCTTATATTCGCTCGGCGAGCATTAATAAAATAAGTGAGTACACCCCGTATGTAGGCGTGGCGGTTTGGCTGAACGAGTAGCGCCTAAGCCGCGCGCCGGACGGACGTGCCGAAAATCGAATTCCGGAATTCGAATTTAAAATTTAGTTACAACACTAGTCGTGAAGTGTATTTTTCTTATAAAAATGACTGTGTTTAAAACCGAACGATTTTAGTGAATTATCGCAAATAATAACATTGAAGTGTGTTCTTATAGTAATATAATATTAAATAAAAAATACTCTCAATGGGAATATTAGCTATGATACTCTTCTTAATTTAAATTTGTGTGAATTATAATTTTTGAATTGTCCAGCAAGAACTGAAATCGTATTAAAAAGTGAAAATGGAACCTCAGACAGGCGAAACGCAAACGAAAAAACCTAAACCATTTTCCATAGACTCTATAATCGGTAATAATCGAAAATCGCCAGAAATCGACATAGAAAACCAATCGGAACATTCTAGAAATTCCGAAGAAGATGAAGAAGAATTGAATAGGATGAGATATTATCTGAACGCGCCTTTTATACAAAATGGCATGTCGATACCTTTTTTATTAGGCTATGGGGAGCCGTGGCTGTCTAGAGTTTTAGCGCCTGTGCCTCCGGATGGGAGGGAAAGAGAGGAGAAGAGAGAGAGTCCTGTCAGCGTTGGGAGTGAAGAGAGCGACGGTGGAGAGGATAACACGCAAGGTTTGATTTTATTTGTGTAGTAGAGAAACGTGTCAATACCATAACTATATTCAGTAGCTGAACTCGCCAGGAGCGCGGTGCTTTAAAAAAAAACTATATTTAGTCATCCTCGTAGCATTTTCCCGGTTGTGCCCTAAAAGGTGCCCGGGGTCCACTTTGATACGTAGGTAAACCCAAGATTTAACGTTACTGCGAACCGAAAACGAACGAAGTTGGAATATCTCCCTCTCTGTCGCACTCTGTTGTCTGTCTCTGTGTTGTTCTTTGTCGCACGATTTAGCAAGTGCGACAGAGAGGGAGATATTCGAACTTCGTTCGTTTTCAGCTCGCGGTAGCCCCTCTGGGTTATTGACAAAATTTTAAAAATGTTTCGTAATATACGTATGTAACATGAAAAACATTTTTTCCGCAAATTAGAATAAAAAGTTGTGATTTTTTATTTTCGGCTGGAATTCGGTGCCAAAACGAACATTTAACAAGGCCGCCATATTATGATGTCAGTAAGTTGTATTATAAACAGCCGTCATAGATACCTATAGTTATATACTCTTTGGTAGCGATAGCGATAATCAATTGTTATACAGTTTGGCGGGTTCTAGAATAAGCTGCCATGTAACTTTTTTTGGAAATAAACGTTTTTTTTTATTTGATTGACATTTGGCAATACATCTCGATGACGTCACGTCACAGATAACTTCATCACGCGCTGCATATTTTTGTTTGAAGTCACGTGAGCTGTGTGTATTAAAAAAAGTGTTTTCATATTGGAAAAAATAATTATTTTTGGACGTATTAACAAAAAATTGAGAATTAAAAAAGAATTAATTAAAAATAAACTTAAGACTAATTCAGTATTTACAAGCGGTAATAATAGTTCAATGACAATAAGTTAAATAATATTACAACTAACTTAAATCTAAAACAGGCCCTTGGGGCATTGTGCCGAGGATGCTGGCGGCATTTCCTCGCTGTATCGCAAAATCGCAATGCTGACACGTTCACCAGTTACGTAAACCAGACCCTTCGCGATTTCAGTAAATAACTGCGCAGGGACCCTCAAAATAAACTCTAATTTAGCCTGTTTTATTTTTTATCTCGATCACTGGAAAATACCCTATTAGAGCTAGTATTAGATATCAAATGACATTTCGTACTTGTATTTTGAAAAACCCGTGCCTTTACCATGCGTTTGCATGACCGTACTCGCTAGCGACTGCGTAAACGATTTAGTATGCCGATTCTTAGTTCCATTGCGTAACCGCCAGAAGCGCTGTACTTTTACCCACATACATTTTTACGCAGTCGCTAGCGAGTACGGTCATGTAAACTCGTGGTAAAGGTACCGCTGGTACAAGTCGGGGTTCGAACCCGCTACCAACCAGCTATGCGATTCACTAAGCACCGCCCTCACCTGTCACCTCACAGCCCACCTGTTTTTACATGGAAACTGTCAAGTGTCATTTGAAACTTTTTGACAGTTTCCATATAAAAACGGGTGAGAGGGAGGTGACAGGTGAGGGCGGTGCCTTAGGCTACCTTGTTTATTTTAAGATTAGAAATTGGGTAAACAAAGACAGGACAAAGAAGGAGTGGTCGTACCGCACGGTCCGGCGTCCTAGGCACACACTTACGGACCTGGACGACGTAATCACAGCGTCTATCGAAAGATGGAACGCTGCGCTTGCGGCGTCCAACTCTGACACGACGTGTACACTTAGGCATTCCCGCCGGCGGGGACGTACACCGCGCGATCGCGACAACAGTGACACATATAGTTCCTATTCGTCCCGGTACCGCCGCACACCGGGTAGAGTCAGTCCGACCCAGGTCAGGCCTAGCTGAGTTTCTTGCTGGACTCTTCTCAGCTAGGCTAGGTTTAGTGAACCAGCGACAAAACTCCCAGTAGCTCGATTCCACTCACACCTCAGATTCGGTTGAAACCGCTCAACCAACCTCACTGGAGCGCAAACTCTTAGAGTATTCCAGTGTTCCAAACCACTTAGAGTATTCCAGTGATCGTAAATACACACACATTGAATTCGCATTAAGCGTGCCACACATTGCAGCGGTCTGCGGTGGCGATGGCGGCCTGTTATACACTATGACAATCCTAACATTCATTCAGACACACGCGGCCTTGACTGTCATAGTGAAAGCAGGCCGCCACCGCGGGCCGCTGTAGTGTGTGATAGACTTTATTCGCACGAAAGATCAGAATAAGGCTGGGTTGCACCAAACCGTCTGTAATCGTAAGAGGTATTCGTTAAAGCCTGATTGTATGCAAAGTTTGATAAGTCTCTATGGAATGACAGGATGCCGGCGCCATATTTAACGTTGATCGGTCTGTAATCGTAAGTTGGTGCAACTCACCCTAAGTGACAGTTAGTGACTATGACTACCTATGGCAAACTGCTTTTCTAAAACCTGAACCGAATTCCTACAATCTCGGCCTCTTTGGGTTTTTTATTGTACAACTTTTAGATGAATGAAACGAAACGTAATTGAAAAATAATTAATGCCTTATCATTTTCAAATACATACAAGGAGATACAAATTAAGCGATGTTTTCTTATTTATGACAAACAATACAACGAGTGATATAGTATGAAATAAGGATTTTAATATTGATTGACATTTTAACACTTACGACAGAACGTCCCTGATAAAAAACCTCGTCAGTCGTTCTCTGTCATTCTTTATAGTGCTAAAAAAGGTATACTTACATAATTATTATTAAAAGAAAGTCGCCCGCTGCGTCTGTCTGTACACCATAGACTTTTATTTTTATTTATTTTATTTTATTTTAATATTAGACTATTAGACTCAAAATTAAGTACTGCACCTACTTGACCTACTGAACAGATTGTCATACGGTTTTCATCAATACTACCTACTAATGACGACACAATTTCTCTTTTTATGTATTTACAAATCTTTAAAATGCCATAATAGTTTGAAGTTTGGTATTTTCAAGTATTTTCGTGAATTTAATAGATATGATAATATCGTATTATTCTTAGCTAATTTTCGAAAAGTTCCGCCGGCTCTTTTCTCATTAGATTCGTACGCTGCGTTCATTAATCTGATTATGAACGGAAAGTTTGGCAACTTTCTATGAAGTAAGGATAAGACTGGAAACGGCAATACAAACATACAAAGATGTCCAAAAGAGATACAAGCATAGATAACAACACAAGAGGGAACGAGATGTGTCATCTCCTGTCCCTCATCCCGTGTTATTTGTCACCGGCCCGTGTCACCGAAAAAATTAGCTTAATTTAAATTTGGCGCCAAAGTATATACAGCACGATTAATTATGAGATGTCAGAATTGTACTACATCCAAATCAGTCTTCTGACACAACTCAATTTAAGGCCTATCATAAGTCCGTCCCCGATATGGATCCGATATGGATGTAGCACAATGGGGATCCTACTTATCCACAGACCCAATGGGGGCTATCGTTTTTGTGCTCACCAGTTGGCGCCACTGTCGAGTAAGGTCCAGCTGTCAAAAATTGTTATTGATTATTACGGACATGAGAACGAAGTTTACATTTAACTCATATTCAATACCTTAAAACCGTACCGTAAAAATATCGAACATACCGCATTGTAGCGCGGTCCCGTTTTGTTCGGACAAAAGGAGGAAATAAGTTTCCGAAAAACAAAACTGTCTTAAAGCCCTGACAGTCATTGACCCTTAACTCATATTTGCCATAATCAAGCTCAGGTATTGCAAAATAGTCACCATATTGTTCCAATTAGATATTAATCCGCGTAGCGCAACCACAAAGAGTGACATTTGACATTTCGGAGACCCCACGCTACACTAGCGCCTCTAGCGGCGAATTCATACGCGATAGCCCTCATTCTGACATCTCATGCTGTATAGACAATGGCGTCAAATTTAAATTAAGCCAGTAAGCTTGAATACATTGATGACATTTTGGTGACACAGGCCGGTGACAAATAATACGCGATGAGGGACAGGAGATGACATATTGTATCTCGTTCCCACGTACGGTATCGTCTATGCTTACATCTCTTTGGCAGTGTATATTGCCGACTCCAGTCTTATCCTTACTTCATGCTCTGTAATCGTAAGTTAATACAACTTCCCCTTAAAGCCGTGCAAGAAAAAAATATTGCTGTCTTTAAAACGCCGTTCTGAACAAACGTGGAAATATTATAGTTAGGGAGGCGAGGTAGCTAAATGGCGTAATTCAACGGCGCCGTCGAGACCTATCAAAATCGAAAGATAAAATAATTTCGAAAAGAAAAGCTCGTATGGTAAAAACCATTTTAGCGGTGGGTTTGGCGTGTACAGTGTTTCAAAAACGTTAAAAAAAACAGTTACTTGGGCATTTTCGAGCGCGTCAGATATTCATACTACGTATGCCCCAAGTGCCTCTGATAACAACGGTATACTAATCTGCCGGTTTGCGTGGTGGGGGTAGGAATATAAAGTAGTCAAAAATGCAAAAAAAAAAAATTTACTCGAGCGCGTCAGATTTTCAGAAGGGGTGTTAAGTAGGCCCCAAGGAAGCTCCCTTTAAAAAAACTGACGATTTCGGCGTGACGATAAGTTACGATGAATTTTTGAAAATGCAAAAAAATAAAGTTTTTTTGAAATACTCGAGCGCGTCAGATTTTCATAGGGGAGGTTTATCTCGGTATCCTGAAAGCATATTTTCTTAATCTGACAAAAATGTTGGTGGGTTCTCTTAATCTGACCGAAAAAGGTTTTTTGGTTCTTTTTTTCCTTTCTTTCTCCTTGATAAAACGGGGAATTTAAGAATGACAATAAAGCGATAGATACAAGCAACGTAAATGTGGGGCCAGAAACTGCTTGAGTGGCGTCCACGCACCGGAAGACGAGCTGTCGGTAGGCCTCCGACAAGGTGGAGTGATGACCTGGTGAAGGTCGCGGGAATCCGGTGAAAACGAACGGCACAGGACCGGTCTAAATGGCGAGCCTTGGGGGAGGCCTATGTTCAGCAGTGGACGTCTTTCGGCTGAAATGATGATGATGATGATGATGAAATGTAGATGAAATGTAGTGCGAATTGTATTATCTAAATATATAAAAGAAGAAACTGACTGACTGACTGACTGCCAAGGATTTTACAAAATTCACCCCCTAAAGGGGTGAAACGGGGGTCCAAAGTTTGTATGAAAACCTGTATTTATTAAAGCGAGAGACATGAAACTTTGTATATAGAGTATGTGTTTAAATATATTAATGGCGTATTTCAGCGTTTTTCTAAATTGCTGCACTAAAGGGGTGAAAAGGGGGTTCAAAGTTTGTACGGGGAGAGAATCTTTTTTAAAGTGAGATATTTGAAACTTCGTATATAGACTCTCTGTTTAAATACAACAAAACATATATAAGCGTCTTTCGAAATTGCTCCCCTAATAGGGTGAAAACGGGGTTTCAAGTATGTACGGGGAGCAAATCTTTTTAGAAGTGAGAGATTTAAAACTTCGTACATAGACTCTATGTTTAAATACAACAAAACATATTTAAGCGTTTTTCGAAATTGCTCCCCTAAAGGGTTCAAAAGGGGGCTCCCAGTTTGTACGGGGAGCAAATCTTTTTTGAAGTGAGAGATTTAAAACTTCGTACATAGACTCTATGTTTAAATACAACAAAACATATTTAAGCGTTTTTTGAAGTTGCTCCCCTAAAGGGTTCAAAAGGGGGTTCCAAGTTTGTACGGAGAGCAAATCTTTTTTGAAGTGAGAGATTTAAAACTTCGTATATAGACTCTTTGTTTAAATACAACAAAACATGTTTCAGCGTTTTTCGAAATTGCTCCCTTTAAGGGGTGAAAAGAGGGTTCCAAGTTTGAGCCGATTACGAAAATGGCATGTATTTTCTAATCAAAGATGGCGGAGATTTATTTTTCTTAATTATCAATTTGGGTGTCATCTTCGAGGTTGCGCTGGGTGCCGATTACGAAAATGACATCCAGTTTCGAATCAAAAATGGCAGACATTTATTTTTCTTAAAAATCGATATGGGTTTCATCTTTGTGGTTCCTCGGGGTGCCGATTACGAAAATGACATCCAATACATATCTACATGCAGGTCAAACTGAGAACCTCCTTTTTTGTAGATGGTTAAAAATTACTCTTAGTACGCGGGCGAAGCCGCGGGCAAAAGCTAGTTTATTGTATAAAAAAATGAAATGATATAAAAATTGTATTATAATTGTATTGTTATGTATGACCTTTACATTTACTTCAATTCTTCACTTCGTTTTGCTTACGGTACGTCCAAAAAACAATTTGAGGATCAACAGGCTATTGAATAATATACATACATGAAACTGTACATGTTAATAATACTTTTGTATACAGATACGCGTAACTTTTTCCGAGTCCACGAAAATTGTCGAGAAGCTTTAGAAAAATAAAATTTTGAGATATAATAAAAGTCACATAATTTAATCATCGTTATTTCATATCAAATTTTGTTAACACCCTCAGTCTTCGAGATATACTCAAAAAACCGGGAGTTTGAGTTTTTATGATGCTTCAAGTCAAAAAGTTTTAACTTTGGACAAAAATGTAAAGAGACCTTTTTTGTGTAAAATAAAATTACCTTTTTTGTTTATTTAAACTTTTTTTTTGTAAAATGTATCGTTCGCGACTTATATGCCGCGACGCGTTTTTCGGAAGACGAAATGGCTCCTCCACACTTCCGGTCATGCGGAAACCGGCAGATTTTGTATTTTTAGTAAGTTTTACATTATATTCTTCAAAATAAATAAAATAAAAATCGCGCTCGAGAATGCCGGATTAACGTTTTTTTTTACAAGTTCGCGACCCTATTACTCGGCGGCGTCAAGGACTTATCGTCAGATTAGTTAAATTTAGTCTTAAAACACTAAAATCAACCCCCAATATCTTAATCTGACGCGCTCGAGTATTTCAGACTATCGATTTTTTTTTACTAATCTGATCGTCTATCCTAGGCGCGCGTCACTACATATAGAGCTAAATACTTTACAAGGTTGTTCTATTAGGTCTAAGGTATCTCTCATATCTTAAACTGCCACGCTCGAGTATTACCGAAAATTCCCCTATTCGCCTCCCTAACTATTAAGGATTGAAACATTTGAAACACGATTGCTTTAAATTGTCTCGATAGACAAATCTCCAAAGTTGAGTCATACTTTACAACAATATCATCATTATTTAATTATACACAAATTCAAACTCAAATTATTTGTTTGTCTAACATAGGTAGTTTGAGGCCTAATGAAGAACGAAGTTTTTTCAATTAAAGATATTTACAATTTTGTATGCCCTAATGAAATAGTGAGTCGTATTCGTTTTAATTAGTAGCTATTTACAGGGGTATCCCTTACAGGGATAAGCTCGCCTTTATACATATATGTCAACTGTTCTTGTAATTTATGTTATGTTTTACTCATGTACAGTAAAGAATTTTACATACATACATTAATGGGAATATATTAAAAAAGCAAGAATATATCCTTCCAGTTCATCAACTCATACAAGTGGCCGCAAACTGGCGCATCAAATTAACAGGCCGTAACCCCCCTACCTACCCTACGAGTATATAGGTCTTATTGTTAGATATAGAGTGACTATGTTTCGTCACATGGCATACAAATAGTCACAAATTAGTGTGCAGCATGCAACAGAATAAAATTTAAAATATATTCACATTCAGTTAAAAATAAATTAAAATCCGAAAACATATTTCAACATAAATAGTAATCGTAATTCGTAATAAACGACGCAATCATGTTATAAAATAATGGTATTAGTTTAATGGTAAAGGCTTACATAATAGTAATTAGAAATAAACAAAGAAATTAAAATAAAACTAAAACTAACCTAAAATGAACCTAAATATACTTATCAAAAACCCTAATCTAACAAACCGCTGCCACTAGGTAACGTTCCCAAAATGCTGGCCGCATTGCCACGTTGGATGGCAATGCTCAATCTTTGTGCCAGATAAAGTCCAGCATTTTGGTCACGTGTTGCGTCGACCAGACGTCCAGATAGATCATTGAAGTACTATATTTGCGCCTTAGTATTAGTTAGTTAGCTTTACTGGGCATTTTCCGCAAGTCGACATCCAATAGACATTTTGCTTGAAATTATGATATTTTACCTCGTCCAAACTCTCACTGCATAAAACTTGGCAATGTTAGATAATTATCGAATTTTGCCCAAAAAGCCATACCTGAAAAGTGTTGTATTGCATCTCATTTCCTTGTGCACGGAAGGCATAAGCGGATCTCTTCTACGGGGAGCGTAATTGACAGAATCAAGGGATCCCCTAAAGTTTAAATTTTATATTTAGAAACTCTAGAAAAAAAGCCTTGAAAACACAGGACTCTAGTTGAAATCTTTCAAACAAAGGGGTTTGGTTTATAGTACTTTTAGAGATGTTAATGACCATTTTGGATGTTTCCAAGTAGGGTTGATACGTAGGTTACCGACCACGTAATTTGGTGAGCCGGTTTACGACCATTTGGATGAGTTAAAAGGATATTTTCTCATTGGATGAATTTGACCATTCAATAACTACCAGAAACTGTTTCTTTGGGTCTGTATATCATTAATTAAAAACACTCGTTCTTCAGGTGGTTGCAAACTGATAGTGGTCGCGTAATCGGCCTATGGTTTAGGTAATCTTCACTGCTATGCCGCTGACTGTAGACACTAGTATGTATGTATGTAGTAATTTATTGTGAACAATAACAGGTTAAAACAATATACATGTCACATAAGATTAGGGTACAAAGGCGAACATAAGTTCACCTTTGTACCCTAATCTTCCCTAATCTAGAGATCCCTCCTAGGGATAACCCTAGGAGGGATCTCTTCCCGCTAACCTGTGAGGGATTGAGTGGAAAGTGGGAGAAAGAGATAGACAAACTTACAGTGTACTAAAATTTTCAATAAGGAAACATAGCTAAAACCAAAACTAAATAAATATATAATAAATTGATATTATAAACATATACGTATTCAAATTAATATACATAAGTAAATAAAGTATGTACTAGTTTTTGCGGAAACGACTTGTCACCGAAGAGAGACAAAAACTTCGTTCCTCTCTAGAAACTATCCACTTCCGAATCTTGAACCGATAACGAACTGCTTTTATTTTCATATCGATTGTACTACAGTCAACAAGGGATCCAATTGGCAACGGTTCCATTTGTACTCAAGTCAACAAGGGTAAAAATTATACGCTCCTCGATCGTTAAATTTCACGGCACTTGGTGCATCTGCACCGTGAAATTGTGTCCCGAAATTTATCAAATGGTACAAATGTGACAGTGACAGCTGCTCGTTGAGATTTCTTGGCGATTTTGTGTATTTGCGGGAAGGGATTTACAGTTACAGTAGGTACCGTAGAAAGAGGATTAGATGGAAGGAGGATTAGTGAATCACCAAGGGGGACGCACTTATGATAGGCTGACTAAATCGAGATGCACAATAGGATATTTATGTGTATGAAAAATAAACAATAAAATTGTAAGAATAAGGTAAATTTTGTCATAGGAAGTCGAATTGAATTGATATAAACTCTTGTTTAATATTATACTTATATATGTATTGGTATTATTTATGTATGTATTGGTATTAATATGTACAGTCAAGGGCATAAATATATATACGTTCTCAAAGCGACAGAAATATCTGTACTATCTGTTAGTCAAAAATATCCATACAACAATTTCGATCAGAAATATGTGAACATTAATCGAGTCATTAATTTGAGTACTCTAATACGTTCATAAATATACGTACAATGACTGACAAATAAATGTAGACAAACATACAGACAAAAGTATCTATGCACATGTTTTTCATATACATGTGAACAAAGCAAAGGTCAAAAATAGCTAGACACACATATGTCATACAATAAGCATGTGAACAAAACAGGTGTCCAAAATATCTACACATATATCTGCGACATACATATGAGCAAAAGTCTAGACAAAAATATCTATACATATAACGTGTATGACAGTCAAGCCCATACATACCATATCTACAATTATGGGTTTTATACCACTGATATAAGTAATTGAACTAATTGAATGTAAGTATTACACATAATTGACCGAGTGAAACGAAGGTCTCTGGTCTCTGCTTCAGCTTTGACGAAAATGCTTTCGTATGTCCGGATTTCCGGTTGATCTCTTCTACAGGTCGCGTTTCTCAACTGATTCTCGTGAATTTTTGTGAGCAGGTTCGATAATTATTAATTCTTTGACAAGTCAGTTCTTGGCCATTAAAAAAAAACACTCGCGAGGTCTACAGCTCACAGAACCGCTAGTTTATAACTGCAAATCAAAGTTTTTTTTATGTAGAAAAATACCAATTTTAATCAATATTTAT
Source organism: Epiblema foenella (assembly GCA_963556455.1). Lineage (NCBI taxonomy): Eukaryota > Metazoa > Arthropoda > Insecta > Lepidoptera > Tortricidae > Epiblema > Epiblema foenella. The sequence continues at coordinate 7,378,008 of OY747120.1, read as the reverse complement.
TATTTTATGTCCATATATAAATATTCCTCTTATAATATCCACATCATCCGCATTAAACCTATTTAGGTATTAAGAGGTGCAAGTGAATACTGGCCACATATTTACCAATACCTAAATGTCAAAAATGTTCTACAGTCCTCGAATCACAGCTTAAGACAGAGTAGTCAAATTGATAAAACATAATTTTCTGAGACTAGCTCTGAGTAATTTTTATTGCATATTCATTCACGAAGATAATTCTAAAAATCTAACGTCCATTATACTGTTTGTAACATATAATAGAACACCTAGCTTAGTTTATTATAAATAAAGATATAATATGTAATAAATAATGTGGGTATGATCATATACAAATCGACCCGACCTAGTCCCGAACAAACTAAGCAAAGCTTCTATTTTCTCTCTCCTCTGGTACCCGACACTTAAACGAGTATATAGATAAGTATATACTTAAATACAAAAAGGGGTTGCGTTTCTTTTAACTACCGATTTACCTGCATACGTGTAAAGGCACGATCCCGTAGTTACTTTCAAAATGAACTACGTTAAGCGGTTAAGCTACGGCACTCATCATATTCACTAAATATCTATATATGTCCTCAGACACCGATATCCTGCATCACCTAATAATTTATTGAAAGAAAAAAACCTTGGTTGCTACATTGAACTATCTGTAACTTACTCTATAGTTGATAAGAAGCAAAATGTGAATATAATATATGTGTAAATCAAAGGCGATTCCCATAAACAAATGAAGACCCAAAATGAAAGGGACGAATGTATCGCATGACATTACCGATCTCTTCTCGATGAGCGCCAAAATTTTGAAATTAAAATATTGGTTTGTTTACAGTGCGGATATTTTGAGCATCGCATGTTTACATATTTTTGCCCTCTTCTTAGACAGATATAATTGTGTATGTAATTTGCCTAGGTATTTATGAAAAAGTTTGTTTAGGTATTTGTTTCTATTTGCTGTCTATATGAGGTTGGAAAAAAATTGTGTAGATATTTTTCACTCCTACTTTGTCCACATGTATATGAAAAACAAGTGCATAGATACTTTTGTCTGCGTGTTTGTCTACATATATTTGTCTGTCGTTGTACGTATATTTATGAACGTAGTAGCGTACACAATTTAATGACTCGATTAATGTTCAAATATTTCTGATCGAAATTGTTGTATGGATATTTTTGGCTAACAGATAGTACAGATATTTTTGTCGCTTTGGTAACGTATATATATTTATGCCCTTGACTGTACGTACTATATTGACACTTAGTATATTCGTTTTTATATTTGGAGTTGCACCGCCCACAATTTGTCTGCTTTGCCCTAAGGTTGACTGGTAGAGAATGCTTATGGCATTAAGTCCTCCTTTTGTACGATAAGTTTTACTTTTGTGCAATAAAGATTAAATAAATAAATAAATACTTATGTTTGTATACGTTACTTTACGAAAAATCGACCTTAAGAATTTTTAACGCTTTCGGGGAAAATAATCAAAATAAGGTAAATTCTCGGCACTGATCAAATACATGGCACTTTCAATCTTATTTAGCAGAGGTGAATAATAGGTGTCATTTATTTGGCACTAAGGTGTCTAGCACAGGGACGTTTACCTTATCAACTACATCGGTCATTGTACCATTCCATGATCTTTTATACATGGACTGGTTGCTGTAGATTACTGTGGAATTATTTTTGTGCCTATTACTATTAAAAGAAAAAAGTAAATAAAAGAAAATTAAAGAAATTAAAAGAAAAAGAGAATTTTTTTTTAAAAGAAAGAGAGTAGGTAATTTAAAGAAATTGTGGCTCTCCAACGACTTGTGATTTGGTTGAATATATTTATTTATGTATATTAATTTAAATACGTATATATTTATAATATGTATTTATTATATGTTATAGTTGTTATATATTTATTTAGTTCTGGTTTTAGCTATAAGTTTCCTTATTGAAAAGTTTTAGTACACTGTGTAAGTTTGTTTATCTCATTATCCCACTCTACACTCAATCCCTCAAAGGTTAGCTGGAAGAGATCCCTCATAGGGATAAGTTAACCTTTGTACTCTAATCTTATGTGACATGTATATTGTTTTAACCTGTTATCGTGTACAATAAAGTGCTTACATACATACTATTAGACCTAGAATTTGGTGCCAGCCAGTGGACATCGGTGGTCAGCATAGGTACTTTTGATTTGTACAGCCACCTTTGCAGGATTTACACTCGGCAGTGCATGGTAAGCTGACGCGACGACACCCACAACGCATAGTATCGCAGGCACAATGGTCCAAGAGGCTTTAATTGCGACCATATTGCCGTAACTGCCGACCATTTTTGAGTCCAACTCTCTTTTGCCTTAGTCCATCCCCTAGAAGATAGTCATAGTATGGAAACTTCTGTTTACAGAACGTTTTCCCATATGTAGCTCGCTTAGTAAGCTGCACGCAGTCCGTTTTTTTTGAACCTGTCTGTGGCTTTATAGGCCGGCCCCAATAAAGCGATAGGAGTGCGCGGTTGGAGAGTAGCCTGGGGAAAATCCTCCGACACGACCACGCGTGTGATTTGGAACACTGGAATACTCTAACACTAAATAAATCTTAAATTAATCTAATAATCTTTGTACACGTGTTGGTTTGTCTACAGTTCCTATTCTTCACTCAATTGCTCAAAGGTTAACTAGAAGAGATCCCTTACAGGGATAAGTTCGCCTTTGTACATGATTGATCTGTTTTATTTCTGTATAATTTATTTTACTTGTCTTGTGTACAATAAAGTATTTACATACATACATACTCTAAGAGTTTGCGTTCCAGTAAGATTGGTTGAGCGGTTTCAACCGAATCTGAAGTGTGAATGGAATCGAGCTACTGGGAGTTTTGTCGCTGGCTCACTAAACCTAGCCTAGCTGAGAAGAGTCCAGCAAGAAACTCAGCCAGGTCCGATCTGGGTCGGATTGACTCTACCCGGTGTGCGGCGGTACCGGGACGAACGCAGTCCGTGTTTAGGTATAGAGTGCTTTATATAGACACGCACGCGTGCTGCTCATGTAGGTGGCAGGCTTATCACGAGCTTGTTTTTTGAAGAAAACAAGTCTTTACGAACTTCTTTTACACATATGTGTTCCGTTTGAGCATCATAAATACAAATACAAATAATTTTATTGCCAATAAACACAACAACCAAAACAAGATCATTACAATATCAATGTAGCTTATATTTAAGTACTTAGGTATTGTGTTAATATATAATATGAGTGTGATCATTGATCAGACAAAGTTCCTTACTCCCCGTAGGTACTAGTTAAAACTGTATCACGGTGGAGTAAGATCCGTCATCCTATTGTTAAAGTTACGATTCACTATTAAGTTATGGTAATTTAACAGAATTAATGATGCATAGCAGTATTAGAACTTGCAGTTTTTATAGTGATTAGTTGAGGGTAAGAAGTAAGAAATTGCAGCTAAGTACGGTTGATAGTTATATAAAGGGGGCAAGTAAGTCTGGAAAGTAATCGTAACTGTAGCAAAACAATAATAACACAATTCTAGGGTCACTTTATATTAAAACGAATATAGGTAAGTTCCAACTGTACACAACATCCCAACTGAGCCATTACCTCTCAGTGAGGGTTACAAGTAGCGATGTCACTTCCGTCTTGAAAAATCGATTATTTTGCTCCAAATTAAAATCGATTAAAATTAATAGATTCTTGAAGAAATAATAATCGATTTTTTTATTTATTTTCCTATGGGGTAGGTTCCAAAGTGATTATTATCATGCGATACACTCATATCATGATCAGTATCACAAGAATGTTGACGTATATTATCGTGATAATATCTGAGCAAATTCGTATATTTTGAAATCCGCGATACCTAAGGGGCGTGGCTTCAATATTCGCTCCATTGCTAGGAATGTCCTCATAATGCCAGGATCTTTTCTAAGACTTTGTAGACGTCTAATATTCTCATGTCCAAGGTTAGCTTACAATATTCATTGATAAATAATGTTACGATTAATCGGCTGTGAAAATCAAAATCGATTTATCGCAAAATGTAAATCGATTTAAAAGCCGATTATATTTCAAATTCAAATAATAATTGATTTTTAATCGTTTTTTTAATAATCGATTATTTTTTGGCATCGCTAGCTTTAAGATGGCCTGAAATACATGCGAAAGTAGTATTTACGTGAGGGTGCTACTTTAACGTAACTTTTCAACTTCAACGTAAGTATTTAGTATTCCTAGCAGATAATAAAGTAAAATTTATTTATTTACAAGCGGTATTAATAGTTAAATAACAATAACATAAATAATATTAAAACTAACTTAAGAGCGCTTTAATAAAATGTAACAGGTCCACTAGCACCACTCGTAAATAATTGTAATTAATTAAATTTAATGATATATAACTAAAAAAGAGATAGATTGGTCTCTCTATGAGCTCAAAATTAAAACGGCCGTTTTAACTTTGGACGCATAAATTGACGAATCCAGTAACGTAATAACTAGTTTGATTCAAAACGTACTTAAATACAAAATACAGTACGTAGCGGCCCCCTTTTTTAGATATCTATCGTTAAATTTAAACAATCACAATTATTTACGAGTGGCGCTAGTGGACCTGTTACATTTTATTAAAGTGCTCTTAACTCTAAAACAGGCCCTTAGGGCATTGTACCGAGGATGCAGATTAAATCTAAAGCTAAAAATTTTACCTAAATTCACCAACTACTAAGTAACATATAATATATATCAGAACCAACTATACCGGGGACGATATAGTTATTTTGTCTCTAAATGTAGTCACTTTAAATAAAATTAAAAATTACTAATTTTAAAGTTATAATATTTTTTTATAATTCAGCATCAGTAAAAAACTTGTATTAAGTTTCTTTACAATTTTTGTTATTTATTAAAAAAAATATATGTAATTTATTTGCATATGAAACATTTAACAGACATCAGAGCACTCGTTACGCTTTAAGATTTCTTTTATATTTATTTGTAGAAAGAGCGCTCACAAATAAACTTTAATATTTTTTGAACCATTGAAGGCATTGTGTCCAGTATTTTTAAAAAAAACAATAACAAGTTTTTTAACCGAGTGATATAGTATATACAAAACATACTTGTCGCATGCACATTTTCAAGGAAAGTAAGTAAAAGCAGTCAAACACAAAAAATTAATTGAATATACATTTTTGGGCAGTATTTTTTCTCAAAAATTTTTTTGTAATTTTTTATAAGTAATTTATATAATGTTCTTTCATTTCAGCTATTAAACATTGAAATCGGTCCATTCGTTTAGCTTGTAGAATTTATTGGGATATTTTTTCAAAAAGCGGCACTCTCTCGTTTTTTAAGTGGTAGAACTTCCACTGCTGCGGGTCAAATCACTCAGTTTGGTATCTACATATATTAAAACTATACTTCTATTATATTTAAAACATTAAAATTGCATATTAGTTAAGTTATAGGGTTATCGGATATTAAAAAATCTTAAAACTGTTTTCAAAAAGTTGGCTGATTGAGTAGACCAATGACCGGAAACGAGTATTATGCCTGAACTCCGATTAATAGAGTATTATGCAAGATCGCCGCACCGGATGAATAAACGCTTGTTTTTTTTGCCAAAACATACATTTATTTACAAATAAGTCAAATATAAGTTATTTATAAAATTATAAATAATTATTTCTTATGTTTAAATGTAATTAAACTATCATGTGACATAAAATAATTCCCAAAATAGTTTTTATTTGGCTGAATGCTGACAACCAAGGCATGTTGAAAAAAGTCTATCAATTAAAAGTTAAACTGACTTTTTAATTCCCGCCTCTTCAATTCATAATTTCAAGAAATAATATTTTTATACGTATGTGTGATATATACGATTGTTAAATAAAATGTATTTAACCTACGCCAGATGTAGACCAGGTATACGTGCAAAGCCCACAATGGCAAGTAAACAGATTTTGTTTTGTCTCTTTTAATCACTGTTTTATTTAGATTTGTTTCTTTGATATTTTGTCGCAACTGTATTATAAAACTTCGTTTGATATACGTGCGGAAGTTCATTTCCTAGATAAGAGATTCCTTCGTAGGTATCGTGCCGTATCTCACTCATATAGTGAATAACACGAGAGTGAAAGGGACGGCACGATACGAAGTTCGGATTTCGAAGTTCGGAGTAGGCCCTCTGTGCCTTTACCATGAGTTAACATGACCGTACTCGCTAGCGAATTTGTATTGGCAAAAGTACAGCGCCTCTGGCGGTTACGCAATAGAACTAGAATCGGCATACTAAATCGTTTGACGCAGTCACTAGCGAGTACGGTCATGCAAACTCATGGTAAAGGCACTATTCATTTTCACTCCTGACGGCTCGGGTCAAGACAACTCGGAACTTCCGCACTTGCATCAAAAAGTACTATTCATTTATTTCTAAAATTTTTTTTGGCATATTTTGCTAACATTTGAATAGCTGGATTTTAGAAACTAGTTACGTCTACCGTAACCAAATTATTTTAATTTTGTTGCAAATTTAAGTCTTCTAAAAAGTTTATAGTGGCTTTTACCGAAATTCGGGTCCGCAGCTGTAAAAAGTGCAGCGGCAGAAAGTGAAAAACGTCTCTAGATTTAATGGTTTTTCAAGAATTTAACAATAGCCCAGAGGGTTTCCGAGGAGGATAACTTAGATTTGCCATATAACGGTTTCATCACATAGACCATATAAATAAATCTGAACTACATACACTATTTGATGTAAGGCAAGACCTCTTACTTGGTACGGTATATTTTTGTGAAATGTCTAAATTAAGAAATATTAATACTGACATCTGTTAACTCTAATCAAAAATCTGAGTGTAATAAATACTACCGAGTATCTAATATCGAAAAATCTCATGTACTTAATTACAATATTCAACATTCAATACCAATAGTACCTACCAATGCTAATCATAAGCATCATTCACGTTTAGATTGGGTTAGTTGATTCAAAATACGTGACAGCTGCACTTCACAAATAAAAATATTTCCACAGAAAACCGGTGTGAAAATTCCTACGTGACCGCCATTTTTTGTAGTGATGTCCGTTTATCGAAAATTCACCGATAAATTACCGATTCGTATCAAACTGCATCGAATCGTTCACACGCGATTTAACTTTGCCGCTTTTTTGAATTCTAAATTTAAAATTCTGAACGCGTCCTCTATGCTTCTACAAACATCCATCCTAACGCTCAGCTTTCTACTTTATTTTCTGGACGTTAGAGTTTGTTTTCCTTCGTGTTGGATTTGGAATGAAGGTTGTAATATTTTTACAATTCATTTGGCGCGCTCGATAACTGTCAATCTCTGTTTCGTCGGCCATAAGAAATAAATAATAATATATTTATTTGCGAAAGGGGATCGTTTTTATTGCGGATTTTCGTGGAAATTGCAGAAACGTGTGGTTTGGAATGTCTGAAGTGTGGATTTATCGTGTTGGATTGTCACTCACGTTGATTAACAGATCACGATGGCAATTTGTCCTTTGACTTGATTGCACAAAAAAATCGTATGGTTTTTACGTGCGCGTTTTTAGTACCTACTCACGCTGATTTGGGTACAGTAAGGCAAAAAATTGGCCTGCCACTTTTCTATTTTTATTGTTTGTTAAGATTAAAAAAGTGTTAGACCATTTTCTTTGCGGACTGTACTTAGTAAGTTAGATTACAGTGGGCCGATCTATTTGCATATCATAGGGTAACAGAACCAGTAATGGACTCTAGGACGGAATGATGCATATGTAACTCTTATTAAAAAAAAGTTATTAATTTTTTATTGAAATTTATGAAGTGTCAATTAGTTACTGGTGCTTGTTACTCTGAAGTTGCCTTTAGCCTATAAACCAATCTTAAACAGTACGAACATAGCTCAATTCAATCACTTCCTGACATCATGTAATAATTGAGAATATTTATTTTTTATTTTATTAATTTCTGAAAACAGAATATCCGTAACTGTTCTTCAATGTGGTTCGAACATATCCATGCAAATTTACTAACTTGGAGAAGCCTTTACTAAAATAATCCTAAACGTTATAGACATTATAGTATGGAGAAATAATTTTCATAAGATGCTTGACACTAAATGGCAATTTTTTAATGCCATGATGGTCCCACTGCCGTTTATATAGATATTTCTCAGCTCTTCTGAGGCAGCTAGGTAATAAGCCCGTGCTAATATTTCTGAACTCTTCGCTCATGTATTAGCTGACAGTTCTTTAGCTCGCGCGCTCGGGAAATTATCTGACGTCATCACTCCAGTGACGTCACGGCTACAGGCGATGGGCGGGGCGCTGACGAGGTCCGATTTTATGTCCAAGCCGATTGGTAAAAAAGATGGCCAAGCTCCAAATTATTTCCGATGATGATTCCGTATAGAAAATAAATGCAAAGACTGTAGGCTCTTTTTATAATACTCATTTATGTAAGGCTATAAGTGTTTCTATGTGTTAGTGTGAGACTAAGGCGTACAAAACAACAACGTAGCAGGCATGTCGCCCGTATAGTTAATAATGAATACCTTCATTTAGGCTAGATTTTATGAAAGATTCATCAGAGCAAATTTCGGACACTCAGTACATATTTTGAAATAACAAACCCACACATGGTCTAACCGGCCTCGAATCTTTATAATTCAAGCCAGTGGTAGTTTAATCCTGTTACTTTTAATATATCTATGTTTATTTTAGGATATATTCTTGTATAATAGTTCCGTTACGTTTTATGTAACACGATGCTATTTCTCGCCTCACAGTCGCCTTAACTTTGTTATTATCAATGTCCGCCAGCTTGAATATGTCATGCTCGCTTTAAGGGCTTTGCCTACGGTGGCGTCGTTGATCGGGTCGCCACCTTCCCTAACAGATGGTCGAGGGAGGCGATGGCTGAGATACGCGTCATACTCGTGATCGGGTGCTGTTTGTGGAGTCCGGTCTGTTCATGCTTGCTAGGACATAGTGACTACGTTAATACTAGTGTCTTATAAGGGATTGACGAGAGACATCATCCTGTTGTGGATTCGTTTTTATTATCAGTGACTTAGAGACCATATACATCTCTAACAATATTAAATTAATTTTAATTTTGACCCTCAGAGACCATGTACATCTCTGGGATAATATATTAATTTCACTCCTTGTTTAATCTTGAGACCTTATACATCTCTAACTTAATATTTGTAATAGATAACTTTGCAAGTTTATCTTCACTGTATGACATTAATTTTGTTATAATTGTTAAACTCGAAATTATTATTCCTTCTTAAACTGTAAATTAATATTTTGACATGAAAAATGTATTACTTATTATAGTCAGACTTTCTTAAATTATAAATTAATATTTTGACATGTAAAAGTGCCCTTGTGGCCTATTTGCAGAATAAATGTTTGTATTTTGTATTTTGTATTTGTATTTATAAAACTTGGCTGGAATTTCACCCCTTTGTATATGTAAGAACAGTTTAAGCACCCTATATTTTTGAGTAACTTTTATTGCATCCATATTTTTGTACTTAACTGTACCTACAACAAAAATAAATCGAACCAATACCAATTGACTCCTGAAACCACCAATAAACAATTGACGGACGATATGTTTTTTATTTCCACAAAAAACGTCAATTTCGTCACCCTCGTAACAGCTAAAACGCTGACCAAGTCCCTAAGCGAAGTCAAACGAAAAGCCATTGCATTTTGATCCTTATACTTAAAATGATAAGGTCCTTTTTAACGGTTGAGTTCGTTCTGAAGAGGACTGAAATCCCAATCTCGGTTTACTACCATTTAATCGGTTATTGTCAGTATATATATAATGTGGGTAGTTGGAGCTGTAGGGTAGCTCGCAGAAAGATGCATGGAAAAATAAATCAGTCTATAATTAGCTCGTGGTTTCATTGGACACTTCCCTATACTTACTACATAACATGGCGCAGCCGGTCTGAACTTAAGATCAGTATTTATCAATCAAGAATAAAAGTGATAAACTACGTACCTAAGGAGTATAAACAACTTTAGTAGCGTGTTATGTGCTTGCGCGAGTAAATTACGTTGTTACGCAGGACAATGGAGTCTGTATTGCATCCGCCATTACCGTTCAAATTTGAAAATAATTTGGTAAATGTTACATCGGGCAACTTATGTAAAGAGTGGGAGAAATGGAAGAAAGCATTTTTAATTTATTATGAAGCGTGTGAAATATCCAAAAAAGATGCAAAAGTGCAGATTAACATTTTACTACATGTGATAGGGGACAAGTGCCGAGATGTTTACGATCAGTTCGACGGAGAAAGTAAAACTGTACATGAAGTGTTAAAGAAATTCGATGATTTTTTCCTTCCAAAGAAGAACCTCACTGTAGAAAGACACAGATTTTTCACACGTAATCAGTTAGAATTTGAATCAGTTGAACAATATGTGTTCGAATTGAACAAAATGGCGGCAAAATGTGACTTCAAAGATTTGTCTAGTGACCTTGTGAGAGACCGACTAATATGCGGCATTCAGGAAGCGACTTTGCGAGAAAGACTTCTGCGGGAAAGTGATTTAACACTGCAAAAAGCTGTAGAGATATGCAGGCTAGCAGAGATGTCCCGTGTCCAAGCTGATCATATAAAGCAAGAGAAAGTAGAACATCATGTCCATGAAATCCGATCCAAAACAAATGAAGGTCAATCCAGTTGCTGTCATAAACAACAATACGAGGGAGAAAATCAGCAGGTTGTGCATGTAGTCAGCGCAAACGCCCCTTCCGGACGACGCGGGCGCCGCCGCGGAACGTCGCGCGGCGGGCGCCCCGGTACTTCATTTGCGGGGCGCCCTCGCGTAGCTCCAGGGCATGACCCCTCAGCAACGCGTGGATGGCAGCGGCCGTCGCAGCCAAAGAAGACTGGCGGCCATAGCTGTTCAAGATGTGGCTCTGTACATAGGAGATTCCAGTGTCCGGCGTTTGGGCAGTTATGCGATAGGTGCCACGGAAGAAATCACTATTCAAGAATGTGTCGCGTGTATGAAATTAGAGGGGAATCCACCGATGAGGTAAACAATAAACTTATTAATGATAATGAGTGGGCTGTTACTTTATCCATTAATAACAAGAGTATTAGGTTTAAACTGGACACGGGAGCTGACGTTAATGTCTTGCCGGAGAGGTATCTTACATCATTAGGAATACAAAAAAAATCTCTCAGTTCGACTTCAATGACAATATATGCATATTCTGGGGAGTCAATACCGGTTACGGGTAAATGCAATTTAAAAGTCATTTATAAAAGTAATACGTTCATTTTGGAGTTTATAGTGGCAAAAGTTAACTCAAGCCCAATAATAGGTAGACATTCCTGTAGTGAATTGAACTTAATTAAACGAGTTAATGCGTTATCTACGAATGTGTCAAACAAAAAAGCGTCGGTGTTTGACGAATATCCCGATGTCTTTGATGGTTTAGGCTGTCTACCCGGGGAATATAAAATACAATTACAAGACCATGCTCAGCCGGTAATTCATGCCCCCAGGAAACTGCCAATAATATTAGTAGATCAGGTCAAAAATAAGTTAAAAGAAATGGAGGATCAAGGTATAATCGCCAAAGTGGAGGGCCCCACCGACTGGGTTAACAGCATGACTGTTGTTAAAAAACCGAACGGGGATCTACGAATATGCCTTGATCCGAGAGATTTGAATAACGTCATAAAGCGCGAACATTTTAAATTGCCCACCCTAGATGAAATTACTTCTAGTCTAGCAGGGGCAAAGTATTTCAGTACGCTCGATGCAAAACAGGGATTCTGGCAGGTTAAGTTAAGTCCAGCTAGTAGTGACCTCTGCACATTTAACACGGCCTTTGGTAGGTATAAATTTCTCCGCATGCCGTATGGAATATCTTCAGCTTCCGAAATATTTCACAGGCGGTTATATGAACATTTTGATGATATAGAAGGAGTTAAGTTATTTGTAGATGATCTATTAATTTATGCTGATACTAAAGAATTACATGATGCAAGGTTAAGGAAAGTATTACAGAGATGTAGGGAAATAAACATAAAACTAAATAAAGAGAAATGCAAGATAGGCTTATCAGAGATAAAATACTTGGGCCATAAAATTACGCAACATGGAGTAAGCCCTGATGACTCACGCACCAGTGCCATTATGAACATGCCCGTCCCGGAAAATATCAAAGATTTGGAAAGATTCCTCGGATTAGTTACGTACGTAGGTAACTTTATACCTAATCTCTCCGATAAGACCCATATATTACGCGAATTATTAAAGAAAGACGTACAATGGCACTGGGACTCGAGGCATGATAGTTGTTTTAAAGCGTTAAAAAAGTGTCTGTGTAATCCTCCCGTGTTGCAATATTATGATGTAAACAAACCCGTAACTATTTCGGTAGACGCGAGCAAGCACGGCCTTGGAGGTTGCATACTTCAAAACGGGTTTCCGGTATGTTATATATCTAAGTCATTGACAAAGACAGAGCAAGCATACGCACAAATTGAGAAGGAACTTTATGCTTGTGTGTTTGCTTGTGAAAAGTTTTATACCTATATATATGGCAAAAATGAAGTCACGATAGAAACTGATCACAAACCACTGGTGAGCATTATTAAAAAACCGTTAGTTAACACCCCCGCTAGATTACAACGGATGTTGTTAAGACTACAGCCCTATACATTTAACTTGGTATACAAGCCTGGTAAATATTTATACATAGCAGATGCGTTATCTCGCGCTGTGCAGGCAGGCGCGAGCGCGGAGAACAACAGCAAGTCGCCCGACCTCGACTTGCGCGCGCAAGTGTGCGCTGTCTCATCCAGCAACCCTCTCACTGATACGCACTTCTTACAAATACAAAAATGCACACAATCCGACTCTGAATTGCATGAACTAACTAAAATAATAAAAAGAGGTTGGCCAGTCCATAAAAAAGATGTTAGTGATGCATTAAAGCCCTACTATGCTTATCAAAGTGAATTAACAGTTGCATATGGTATTGTCTGGAGAGGCAATCGTGTCGTCATACCAAAATGCATGCGCTCCGAAATGCTAAAGCGTGCGCATAGTAGCCATTTAGGAATAGAAAAATGCAAACTTAGAGCTCGTGATATTATGTTTTGGCCCAACATGAACGCACAACTTCAGGATTATCTATCGAATTGTCAGGCTTGTTTGACATATAGAAATCAAAATGTCAAGCAACCTTTGATGCAACATGCACCCCCAAAAAGAGCGTGGTCTAAAATAGGAATAGATATATTTCATTTTAATGGAGAATCTTACTTGCTGGCAATTGATTATTATAGTAAGTTTATAGAAGTAGTCAAGGTCAGATCAGTTTGTTCGAAAGTGGTGATTAAGAAGCTGAAACAAATATTTAGACGTCAAGGCATCCCCGAGGTGATCATGTCAGACAACGGACCCGAATTCGCGTCAAACGAATTCAGAACTTTTTCAAAAGAATGGTTTTTCCAGCACATTACGTCCTCCCCGCACTACCCCCAATCGAATGGTCAAGTAGAACGAGCAGTTCAATTGATTAAGAAAATGCTTAAGAAAACCACCTTCGATCAAGTTGACTTCAATATAGCACTGTTAGAATATTTAAATACACCACTAGACAATGTTTTACCTTCACCCGCCGAACTGTTAAATAACCGAAAACTACGTAGTTGTTTACCGTGTGCTCCCACACTCCTAGCTCCTAAAATCCCGCGAAACGTTGAACAACATTTAAAATCACGTCAAGTTTATCAAAAACAATATTATGATAAAAGTGCTAAGAATTTGCGTGAAGTGAAAGTAGGCGAAAAGGTAAAAGTAAGAATTAACAATGAATGGCATAATGGAACTGTACAGAGCACTGCAGGGCCAAGGTCATATCTAATTAAAATGACGACAGGCAGAATTTTAAGACGCAATCGTAAACAGCTGATAATTGATTCACCACGCCGCGTGGATCGGGCGCACATACCTATACGTACATACGACGATATAACTCTGCCGCCGCCTCCGCCGGCGCCTATACACGGCTCCCGTGATCCAGGCCTACAACAAAGCCGCTCAACAAACAATACTAATTACGTCACTCGTTTTGGCAGGACAGTCATTCCTCCTGATCGGTGGGGTTACCCAGTACCAGAACCTCGAAGCAACTAGTTATATTCATAGAAAATAATTAGAATAAAATGTATCCGGTTTATTCTACGAAACCAGCATGTTAATTATATAAATATTAAAATAAATAAATATTATATAATTTTTTTTAACATTAAATATGATGTTAAGTGTCATTGTCATTTATTCATATATAAAAATAAAATAAAAAATACTATTATTATAATGTATTAACAATTAATTAGTTATGTATTTAAATGCATGCATAAATAAAACACAAATGTTATTCATAGAAAATAATAAGTGTGGCAAATAATGAAATTAATTGAATCAAAAACATATATAATTAACATAGCTTATATGTGTCGAAAAGTTTTTGTAATTATAACGAACTTTTGGTAGCATTTAATGCAGTGTTGTAAATACCGACAATGTACTGATATAATAAAATGATTCATATATCGCGGGGAACGAAATATATACACTTGTATAATTTCTCTATAATTAATTAATAAAAATTGTTAGTAATGAACTTGCATGTCCTTAGGTACTTTTAATTAAGTGATATAGGCAATTGCCAAGCTTTCATTTTTGTTGCTTCACTTTCAAAAGGGGAGTTGTCAGTATATATATAATGTGGGTAGTTGGAGCTGTAGGGTAGCTCGCAGAAAGATGCATGGAAAAATAAATCAGTCTATAATTAGCTCGTGGTTTCATTGGACACTTCCCTATACTTACTACATAACAGTTATTTAGTTTTATTAGCTCGATTTTATCGGTATTTATTTGAGCGCTCTGGCCCAAGCGCAGTGCTTTAATAAAACTGTTCTGACATTTTATCTTAGTAAAAGTCATTGGTAGTTATTTAATTTATGAACACATCAATAACACAAGATTCACCTATTAACACAAGCAGTTCAGAATACATATAATAACCATTAAAAATTATATGTCCGAAATTCCGAATGGAAGATGATCAAATTCACACCGTAAGCCGGTAAAGAAATCCCGGATCCCATATTTAGCCACTCATGTTACTGTGTGTCTAGTGCCACATCTCTGCGACTTGATACTATCATGATATATGTATGAAGTTGATACATTACATGTTTTACCTGGTTTACTAATTTTAATCAGAAACTAGTGCCTACATCAAATCTTGGGATTAGGTAGCGGACCCCGGACATCTTTCAGGATGCAACTGTACTGGGATAAAACTAGGAGGATGATGACTAATATTAGACATAACATTTTTTCATAGGTACATTATTCAAAGTTTTATTTAGATAGATAGATAGATAGATAAATTCTTTAATTCTTTTCCACAACATACATGGTAAAAATTGAAACACAAGAAATAAAAAGTTAAAATATCAAAGAGAGGCATGCAGCTTAGAACTAACGTTAAAAACAAATTAAATACAAAACCATGTGTCGTGGTACAGAATAGGCGCTGGCTCAGCATAATGATGTGGCTAGCCACATCGCTGGTATTCTGCCAGGACCTTTGAAACCAGACCCATTTCCTCATGGCATTTTTTGTGCTACTGTATATTTTTCTCTCGATTGGTTGTTACAAAACCAACTTAACGTACTTACAGATTCAGATTCATTTATTTCAAGATAAAAATTACAATATAAATTTGAGTGTATGTCAAAATTACAAGAATTTCTATCATGATTGTCAATACTAAATAATATGTAGATATAAATTAACAAGCAATATTTCAAAATGTAAAATAACGGTTATGTACTATACGGTGCTTTTTTTAAGTCCTGAAAAGTAAACGGTTTCAACGCTAAGGAAATAAACCTTATGAGAACAATTAGTACGCCTGCCTGCCAAAAAAACTATGCTACACCATACCCTACGGACTGACACCATAGTCTGCAGAACAAAAATCATTTTTTTCCTCCTTCTTATAATGCTTTATGTCTGCCCAGGAAACGACTCAGAACCGGATCAAGAGGACTCAACAGACCGGAGAGAGAGCAAGGCCCGTCGCCGAAGAACGGCCTTCACCTCGGAACAGCTGTTGGAGCTGGAGAGAGAGTTCCATGCAAAGAAATACCTAAGTTTGACGGAGCGGTCACAGATAGCAGCAGCACTCAAACTCAGCGAAGTACAGGTCAGTATACTTGTCTCCACAGGAAACAACACAGAACCCATATAAGAAGACTCAACAAATCGGAGTAAGAGTAAGGTCCGTTGTCGATGAACAGCTTCACCTCGGAACAGCTGTTGGAGCTGGAGAGTATTCCATGCAAAGAAGTACTTAATTCTGACGGAGCGGTGGCAGATAGCTTTGGCGCTTAACCTCAGCGAAGTACAGGTCAGTATCCTTATAATATTTAATGTTTCCCCAGGAAACGACACAGAACCCTATTAAGAGGACTCAACAAATCGGAGTAAGAGTAAGGCCCGTCGTCGAAGAACAGCCTTCACCTCGGAACAGCTGTTGGAGTTGGAGAGAGAGTTCCACGCAAAAAAGTACCTCAGTCTTACGGAGCGCCCCCAGATAGCTGCGGCGCTCAAACTCAGCGAACAGGTCAGTATTATTTAAGTGCATTACCTCAGCACAGCAGATTGTCATCTCGCTCATACTTGGAGCAGCTCAACTGGCTGGGGAAGTACCTTCATCTTACAGAAGGCCTAGACTTGTGGCATTCAGAATGATAGCTCTCATTTGTTTCTAACTGTCATGGTAACGAATGTTCAAGTAAAAAAGGGTCAGCAACGCTTTTGTGATTCTTCTGGACTTACAAGACTTCATAGGTTATGGTGTTTGTTTAGTATCAGCCAAGCTATGAGCTTGTTTGCCACCGTCGTTGTATAAAAAAGCCCTACCTACTGTCAAGTAGGTTTAAGGATAAAAATGAAATGAAAGATAAAGAAATAAAGTACTTGTTACAGGTAAAAATATGGTTCCAAAATCGGCGCGCCAAATGGAAACGAGTAAAAGCCGGTCTTGCCTCTGGCAGCCACGCCGGAAAGAGCACAGGCACGAAGATCGTCGTCCCCATCCCCGTCCACGTGAACCGCTTCGCCGTCCGCACACAGCACCATCAGATGGAAAAACAACAGTTCAGATTAGACAGGAACCAGCCCTGCAGCCTGTTACAATCACAAACATCAGCGTTCTCCAAAAACGACGCTCTTACACCGACTTTCTTAAAAGAATCGCCTGCGTTTTTGAAAAACGAATCGAATCTATCGTTTAAAAACGAATCGGTAATTTCGATGGTTGGGCGCAACACTATGTATGATGCGAGTATGTCGTCTAGGTTGGCATCGCTGAGCCAAGCTGCCAACTTAAGGTTCGGAAATCAAAATGGGCGGCTTAGCTAGTCTGGATTTGCAATAATGTATGTACAGGCTGATTTTTATATGAAAAATGTTTTATCAATACCTACGTAATATATTTTATTTTTAAGTCGACTTGATGCCCAAAAAAGTCTGCAAAATATTTTTTGGCAGTATCTAAAACCTTAGGTGGAGGTATCTTTTGTTATCTCATATACCAGGTCCACTAAAAAAATTGTACAAGTAAAAGGAGTGGTTCATATCATTTCCCATACAAATATAATTTATGTCAATATTTTGAAACCACACATGCAAAGTAATTTGAAAAAACACTGTTTTATCAATTTTGTTTTAAGTATCAAACTTGATAACTACAAAAAAACTTATAACATGGAAATAAGTTACAAAGAACCTAGTACGTCCTAAAATAATTTGGTTGGCATGGTTGGACACTTTCAAATACACACACTTTAAAATAACACATAAGTAAATTCAACATCCATCTATTTTATAAAAAAAATGTTCGTAAAATTCTAAAGTATGACTTTGTCAAGTTAATGATATTAAACGTGTAAGGTAAACGCCCCAATGTTTAACACCTCGTCCAATTATTGAAACATATTGTTCACTTCTATTATTAGGACATAGTATTGAAAGTGTCAAGAATGTGACGAGCATTGGCACGTTTACCTTACAAGCAGTTAAAAGATTGCAGACCAGCAATAAAATTGTGAGCAACCATTATTGTATACATTGTAAGTAGCTACGTTGTCAAACTGTTACATGTAAATTACTATTTATAAGCAATGCCTAATTATATTGTAACGGAAAATAATTAGATAATAAAAAGTGTGATAAAATTGTGTTTTTTTTACTATTACCCATGCACACTGATAAGAATAAGATTATGAATTTTAGATGTTGAAAAATCAATAATTTACAATGATAAACATACTCAAAACACACACTAAGCATTAGTAAGTACCCGTCCTCGAACGACGAAAAAAATAAACAATAGAGTCCGACCGACCACGGCGCTAACTCTGCATTGAAATAATTTGGCAACACTACCACAAACGTCACATTTTCATACAAATATGACGTAATGCACAGTGTTGCCAAATTATTCCTGGCAGAATTAGCCTTGTCGGACTCTAGCATTCTTTTGTTATGTGCCCGGAGATCTCCGTCATGGTTAGACAACGGCTAAGCTACTTGTAAGATTTTTCTTCCAATCAGACAAATATTTTCCCAATGCAGCTAGATCTCTTTGGGATTAGACCGGTCTCCCAACGATGTTTTCCTTCACCAAAAAACCACTGTTAAACATGAAATGATATTACGTAGACACATGTTTTTTTTAATCCAGTGGCGCAGTAGCGCAGACCAGCCCGGGGCGCGCCCCTCCGCGAACATCGCGCTCGCACTGCATCAGCGCGGCACACGGCAGCCGGAACAAAGCGCGCCAGGCTTTTTTTTTTAACCTGACTGTGGCTTTATAGGTCGGGGGCAATAAAGGGATAGGAGTGCGCGGTTGGAGTAGCCTGGGAAAAATCCAGGGGAAAACCTCTGACACGACCACTCATGACCACGGTTTGGAACACTGGAATACTCTAAGAGTTTGCGCTCGCGGCCATGCGTTATACTGTACTTCTGTGTACTGTACGCTCATGTCCCTCTCTGCAGCCCTGGTAGTTTGACCACAGTTCTACTGTGCAGACGCTAAAAAAATGCTGCATACGAGTAAATATATAGTAAACTACAGTACCACAAAACAATTGGAAACCAATAAGTTGATCAACTAATCTTTGTTGCTCGTTACCATGGTTACGTCTCCTGAGTCACTCTTTAAAACTGTGATTTTATAGCAATCCAGCAAACATGAGTTTTAGCGAGAAGTAAAAATCCATTTGGACATGGGTCATCTCTTGAGCATGCTTGAAGCCCATATTATAAACATTTATCTAAGAAACTCGGTTACTGTTGTCTCCTCGCTGACGGGACAGAATAACAACAAGAAAAAGTTGATTGACCCACATTTATTCGTGCGAACACAAGACAATTACGAACAAAGACATTAACTACAGAAAGTCGAATTCGCATCTTAATATCGGGCTACTAGCTTTTCACAGCATTAATAATTTGACAGACCGAGCGCATCAACAGATTGCCTGTAGTCAACATCGAAAAAAAATGTCTGTATTCTTTTTTTTTTTGAACCTGACTGTGGCTTTATAGGCCGGGCCCAATAAAGCGATTAGGAGTGCGCGGTTGGAAAGTAGCCTGGGGAAAATCCAGGGGAAAACCTCCGGCACGACCACACGTGTGGTTTGGAACACTGGAATACTCTAAGAGTTTGCGCTCCAGTGAGATTGGTTGAGCGGTTTCAACCGAATCTGAGGTGTGAGTGGAATCGAGCTACTGGGAGTTTTGGGAGTGTCTGTATTCAATGTCTGTATTCAATTGGCGACAAAATAGCGACAAAAGATGCAAAACGTAGTAAAACATAAAACATACGTACAACCTACAGAAGATATTTATGCCACTTTGGGAACGTACATATATATACATATTTATGACATGATAGAACATTGAAATGTGATACTAGGCCGGGTTTTATAAAGATCCGTTAGACCAAATGTCAGATCAAATATCAGTAACTCAGTATATTTTTTGACACAACAAACCGACATAAGGTCTAACGGATCTTTATAAAACCGAGCCTAAATCTAAATCCATCCACCGAATAGTGAAAGATACTATACTATTTCCTTCACCTTGTAACCTCCTATCGCAAGAAAATTCAGAAAATAATCAGCCTGTGCCACCGATCGGTAGGCGTGTCTGGCCAATATTTTATTTTTGGACGAACCCACCAACAAGCAATTTTCAACTGTCTATGCCTTGACATAAGACTCATTTTTGTATTAAAACACTAAATAACAATGTAGATTAAAATTGTAATTCTTAAAAATTTGAATATCGAATGTTTGTTGGGGCAAAATTTTTATATTTTGTATTGAATTGTACAATAATTTATTTTGAACTTTATTTATTAGACAACAAGGTTGAATTTGGCTTGGACTAAAATGTAGAAAAGTGTATCAAACTGTCAAAAGCACAAACTATTAACGGGCAAGTTACCAACTTATTCTATGATTTCAGGAACGCCCTATCCCATTGATTTAGAGTCTATTTTTGCTTAATTGTAGTTTCGGATAAGTTTGTCCGCCAAATCGCCCCCTGACATTCGGACAATAGTACATGAAAGATTAGGGGTATTATTGTATTTGTATGGATTTGTTGGCTCGGTAAGCTTTTAGCAAGTAATTGAGTAAAATGGTAGTTTGGGGTTGGGGTCCCATTTGCAGTTGGATTTGTGCAAATTGTATATTGATCTTGTGGTCTTAAGCACTTAGAAACTTTTTGAAGTAGGGTCAGTTTTCGACCACCTTGAAGGACTGTGTTTTCAACTATAATATTTCTGCACACACAGAGTCGTGTGCATTTTATTTAGTAGTTTATTGTATTGGAATCCATTAAAAAATCGGATGATTCCAGATCATATCAATTCATTCCAAGTGGCCGCAAACTGACAAACTAAATTTGAAATATTAGTCCCTAAGCTTATTGTATGTGAATATTACCAACTACAATTAAATAAATATTAGAGGACAATCTTACACAAATCGAACTAGTCCCACAGTAAGCTCACAAGAAGGCTTGTGTTATGGGTACTAGACGACGATATATTTAATAGATATAAATACTTAAATACATAGAAAACATCCAAGACTCAGAAACGAATATTCGTGCTCATCACACAAATATTTGCCCTGACCGGGATTCGAACCCAGGACCGTCAGCTTCACAGGCATATGCACTACCCACTAGGCTAAACCGGTCGTCAGATTAGAGAGACAATTAGAGCAACACAAATGACGAAAACGAGAGGCAAAGTACAGCATAGCAGACGAGCACTGAAAACGCTCCATTTTTTTTATACCACGTCGGTGGCAAACAAGCGTACGGCCCGCCTGATGGTAAGCGGTCACCGTAGCCTATGGACGCTTGCAACTCCTGGGGTGTCACATGCGCGTTGCTGACCCTTTAAAAATGTATACACACCTTTCTTGAAGAACCCCATACTGTAGTCCCTCGGGAAAACCTCGGCAGGGAGCTCATTCCACAATCATTCCATACTGGTAAACAATGAAATGTGACGTGACAGTGCTATGGCCTCCTAATCCTGTTGTATGGAAAAACGAGTAATTTGCCATTTTACTTGCATTGCATTGAGTTTATACTCAACTCAATATTTCACGACTAAAATGGCAAATTACTCGTCCATGATGACATAGTTGACATACAATTTCTTTTTTTTTTTGAAACATAAGATCTGTACTTTCAATTTACCTTTCGTCTTTTTACGATTTTGATTAATTTGTCTAATTTAATATTTTGTTACGATAATTTGATGGTTTTCTATCTATATAGCACGCGTCCATAGGCTACGGTGACAGCTTACCACCAGGCGGGCCGTACGCTTGTTTGCCACCGACGTGGTATAAATATAACCACACTGTGGTATAAATTTTAACATGTGTCAGAAACCCAACTGATTACGTAAACTGGTTAGGCCGTTAGACCAAATGTCAGATCAAATTTCAGTAACTCGGTACATTTTTGACATAACAGAAGATCTAACGGATCTTTATAAAACCGAGCCTTAGTTAATCATAAGTTACGTATGACGTTACTGCCACTGTTTAAAAAATCTTCCAAGTATTGCCCACGACTGCAATAGGTAAAATTTATCGACAACTTATCATCTAATTAAGTTCTTGATGGGCGCGGTCAAAAAAGTAGTATTTGTACTAATTATCATTAGTTCATTACGGTTAATAACCTGTTTATGGTGGCAAAAACCGGTTTTTAACCGGTCTCAAAAGTTCCGGTTAACCGGTTTCCATTCTCTAATCGACAGTAAGAAGCACATGGAGGATGTTGAGGCATCCTGAGGGGCTACCGCGAACCGAAAACGCACGAAGTTCGAATATCCTTCTCTGTCACACGAATCAGCAAGTGCGACAGAGAGGGAGATATTCGAACTTCGTTCGTTTTCGGTTCGCGGTAGCCCCTCTGATGGTAAGCAAAACAAAAAGCGACTTTACTTTAAAAGTCGCTAAAAAAAGCGAAAGCCGCACTTGATCCGGTGCCGCACTTGTCACGAGGTATTTAATAAAAATTAACCAACGTCGATAATCCTACTTTCGACATTAACATATTCAATTCAATTCAATAATTTATTCATAAAAGGAACTTTTACATGTCATTAACTTAACCTACTATACATACACATAATAACAACAGACAACAAAATTCATAAGTGCATGTAATATGCCTAAATTGAAGAATAAATAATTTCATTTCATTTTATTAATATTTTAAACAGTCACTTACTTCTCTTCTTCTATATCGTATCCTCACGGCGAAGGTGATAGCTGAGAATACTTTTCACCATCACTCTCCAAGCTGCGCGGTCCTGACGGCTACTCCGAACTTCGTAAAGTGCTGTCCCATTCACTCATATAGTACGAGAGTGAAAGGGACGGCACGATACGAAGTTCGAATTTCGAAGTTCGTAGTAGCCCCTCTGTACCTCAAGTATAATTTTTTCAGAAACAAAACACAAACGAACACGTTTGCGTTTAGTCTCAATTTGTATGGCAACGCGAGCAGCGCCTCTGCTGGCCTTAGATGGTAACAATTTTTCCCCATACGAATTGAGACTGTGCCTTTACCATGAGTTTACATGACCGTACTCGCTAGCGACTGCGTAAAAAATTGTTAGGGCAAAAGTACAGTGCCTCTGACGGTTACGCAATAGAATTAAGAATCGGCATACTGAATCGTTTACGCAGTCGCTAGCGAGTACGGTCATGCAAACTCATGGTAAAGGCTCTGAACGCAAAATGCGTTCGTTTGTGTTTTGTTTCGAAAAGACTTATATGGGCTTGTGTTGTGTACTGTGGCAGTTACATCGTATGAAATGAAAGTGATGCGAAATGAAAATTTGCAAAAAGATAATATCGACAGAACATACGCGCTGTACAAGCGATATACAATTCTCAAACCAAAACGCACAGTTATAAGTAATCCGCCATACGTCGCACCTCTAATTTTTTGCATTCAGCTATCGCTTTCAACAATTAACTTTTTGTCGCAGTCACACCCATTTTGGACAAATGGTTTGTCGCCCCTGCCCCGCCCAGAGATTACTGACTATTATAAGCGCATCTGGCGCAGACTCGACTCAGAAAAGACGGGTTATGGTTCAATGTAAGGCGTAGGCCATGACATTACGCCGAATACGCGACCAGCGTCAGTCTGCGTCCACCTGTAGGCAGAATAAGGTTTCATTTTAACATATCATTTATTAATTGCAATATAGTTATATGGCGATGGTTGCAAACAAGCTTACGACCTGGTATATTGCGTCAGTATAATAAGCAATTCAGCAATGTCGACTTTAAAGCAACGTTAAAAAATCGTATTAGGTCATTATTAACGCATAGGGGTAACGAAGCAAGTATGTATTTATTTCCACTTCTCCAATTGTCGTTTACTATCACGCACACACACACACATACGTAACTTCACAAACACTCTCACCCACGCATCCCCACTCACACACTTTTTGTGCATATACTTAATGTTTCATTATTTTATTTTATTTTTTTTGTTACCACTAAGTTGGTTTTGTCAATAGTAGGTATTTCTGTGGACATTTGTCATTGGCTATTGTTTTAGTTCTTTAAGTATGGTATTTTTATATTGTATTGCTGTTGATGCTGTAGCCCGGCTAGCCGGCGGGTTATAAATAAAACTACTCAGAACTAGAATGTACAATATAATATAATAAAAAAAGGTATGTATACAAAAATGGGTTAACTAAACTAGTTCAGTCAGTACGGCGGCATAAGAAAACACAAGTCACCGGCCTGTAAGTATTATGTTGAAGTCTGTAAACTGGAAGGTGGTCTGTGAGTTTCCGCTTAGTTGTGTAGATATACGGTAATTTCAACGGCTGTACGGCATCGGCAGCTAGCGTCGAGACAGCGCCGACGAAAGTATGTACATTGCTGGCACCCAATGAAATCGGTAGTAACGTATCCAAGTAGAAAGGGCTGCGTAAGTGGCAGCCCTTGTATGATTAATATGAACTATATACAATATTTATAGGTGAATTTAGAAAAAGTGCATCGTATATATCACTATTCTTCAAGTTACAACTCAAGTTTATTTATATAATAAGTATTAGAACAGTTTTCAAGAAATAGCACGCTCCAAGTGAAAATTTTCATCAACCAAAACAAAACACGGCCGTGAAAAATGTGTACTTTTTTCTTTCTCACCGGCCAGTGCGCCAGCGAACGCACCGCGAAGGTTTTGCCGTGCCCCAAATAAAAATAAATAAATAAATAAAATAAATGGTTATAGTTATGTACTCCATTTCCGCACTTAGGCCGAGTAAAGCGTGTCACACACTGCAGCGGCCAGCTGTCACTATGACAATCAAGGCCGCGTGTGTCTGAATGAATGTTAGGATTTTCATAGTGTACAACAAGTCGCTACTGTGTGTGGTACGCTTAAGTCAGGCCATTGTCCGTGTCCGTGACTTGAAAGCTATCTAGGGATCGAGCCAGCCTAAACTTCGACGAGAAACGCTGGATCCGCCTGGAGTCACCCCAGCCTTCGCGAAGTGAGCTCGGTGCGTTGAGAATTTGAGTCCGTTGTACAGCTTACCAGGATGACGAGAGGGGCTGTTTTATCCAGTGTTGCCAGATGGTTACATTTCTTACATTTTTCGTAACCTTTGACCGGCTTGCGTAAAATGTAAGTAACTTCTGTTGTAAAAAAATTTTTCGTAACTTTTATAGAAATAGAAATAGAAATGTATTTATTTAGCACACGTTATTAAAAAAGTATACAATTTAATTGTAAAACAACTTGTAGGTACATCTTATGTGCTAAATAGGACACCCCCTCAGCATGTTGTCACGGAAACCGTGACGCTGGTTTTCAGTGAGTGCCCCAAAACTAGGAATAAAATAAAATAAAATAAAATAAAATAAACTAAACAATAAATAAACAAAACTCTTATAATTTTTAGGCAACTTATTACCTAAAAACTCTAAAAGTTGACTTAACACTAGCAGGTGACATCACAAGTCCAATCGTTTCTAAGCTAGCAATACTAAACTAATAAGCAGCTATAATACGGTGAACAGAATTTTTTTTTTTACAAACTCACGTCGCGGCATACATCAATTTACAAAATCACTGGCAGATATAATATTCAAGAATAATAAAACCCGACTGCAAACATAAAAGAAAAACAGTAAGTATCTACCCACACTTTTAAATTAAAAATCAAACTAGTCACCAATTTGTACATATAAAAGATGTGCTCGAAGTTTTGATTTAAAACCTTGTATTGATTTTAAGCCACGGAGAGGAGGGGGTATATTATTCCAACATTTGGTTGCTGAGTAGCGGAAGCTGCCACGAAATGCTGCCGTGTGTGGGCGTGGACAAACAAGCTGAAGGAATCTTGATGGTCTCACTGCTGAGGACCTGGAGTTGTGAAACCACGTCAGCTTGTTGTACAGGTACGTGGGGGTTTGCTTATTTACTATGCCAAACATCAATGTAGCTAAGTGTAACTTTTGACGTGTTGACATTCTCAAAATACGATTTCTATTCAGGAACGGCGTAACGTGTGTGCGCGGCGGAATATGAAAGCAGAAACGCGCACAAGCGTTCTGCACTCGTTGGACCAGCCTCTGCGTTCGTGATAACAGACGCGGCCCGTACACAATGTCGCCGTAGTTTAGTTTTGACAGCACAAGTGCATCACACAGCTGTATTCTAAGTTTGACTTCAAGAAAGTCGCGAATTTTATACAATAATTTGAGCCTATAAAAACAGTTACGCACAGTTTCAAGCAAGTGTTTTTCAAAGCGCAGCTCATTGTCCATAACAATTCCAAGATTACGAGCCTCGCGCACACGTACAAGGGGATCGTTATTAATATGTAAATTAACATCAAGTTTTTCCACTGCTTCTATTTGATTTTTAGTGCCCAATATTAAATATTTTGACTTATTAGGATTTAATACAAGGGAATTAATATGTGACCAGTTATTTATGCGACTAAGATCCTCATTCAATTTGCTCGCTTGTAAGCACGCACCTTGAGCCCGGCACGAGATATACAGCTGGAGGTCATCTGCGTACATGTGGTACTGGCTATTTTTAATACATTTAGTTACGTCGGCGCTGTATAAAATAAATAAAATAGGACCTAATATTGACCCCTGAGGTACGCCTCTAGAGACCAGGGACATGTGTGAAAAAGTACTCTTACCATTATGAGTACGGAGCTCAACTGATTGCCTACGGTTACAGAGATAGCTATCGAACCATCTAACAGTATCAATTTCGAAACCATAATAACTTAGCTTGGACAATAGTAAAGGGATATTAATAGTATCGAACGCGCGGGAAAAATCAAGCAGTGCCAGTAGCGTAGCCCGACCTTTATCCTGCTCAGCAAGTATATTGTCAGTAACGTCGAGTAAAGCCGTAGTGGTACTATGATGTTGACGGAAACCCGATTGATTTACTGGTAAAATATTATTTAATTCAAGATAATCGATCATTTGACGGCAAACCACTTTTTCCAGTACTTTCGATAAGCAAGGCAGTATGCTGATGGGTCGAAGGTCTTTCATGTGAACTGGATTCGGTACCTTTGGAATGGGCCGCACTAGGGCCGTTTTCCATAATTCTGGAAAACATTTCGATGTAACAGACCTGTTAATAATAGCTGTTATGACTTCAAGAGTACGAGGCAAAGTTAGAAGTATCATATCTTTAGAAATGTTATCTATACCTTGCGCATTCGATTTTAATGACTGGATAATTTTCAAAACTTGTGTTTCAGTGACTGGCCTTAAAGTAAATGTTGTTGAGCTAAAACGGTCGAACTCGTAATGAGTCAAATTGCTGATAGGGACATGATCAATACCTGGTAATTTCAAAAAATGCTAGTTAATTAAATTAGGGTCGTTAAAATGTGGAGGCAGTTCTTTTTCGCTACGTTTATCTGCGATTACATCCTTTTTTAGGTTCTTCCATAGTTGTACGGGATCACTGGCGTAACAGTTGATGCGCTGCGCAAAGTATGCGCGTTTTTCGGTGAAAATGGCACTAATAACAACATGTTTCAGTTCTTTATAATATTGTTTATGCGCAGGTAACTTCGTTAACCGATACCTGGCATGCGCCTGGTTACGCAGTCGCATCATCTGTTTCACCGTGTATGTTATCCAAGGGCAACTAGGAGACCCTATGTAGGCAGTTTTAAATGGAGCGTGACAGTCAAATAAGGAGATCAGTGTTGAATTAAAGGCATCAACCATTTCGTTGCAGTTAGACATACGTAGGATATTCTCCCACTGAATATTATTTAAGTGTGTTTCAAAGTCAGGCATATTAATATCTTTTAACGGTCTATAAATTATACATTTACTTTTGAGAATAATGAAACTATTTAAAAAGAAAGGTCAATTGTATTTAACCGGGACCAAGCGAGACAATTTTAGGCTTCCATACAGAAAAGGTGACAAAGAAACCTACATGGTAGGACTCTGTCTGCCCGTCTGTTGCAACTATCCATGACATTTGAGATACCGCCCATCAGCCTGGAGTAATTCTGCAGTCGAACTCGCCGAATTGTAACTGTATATGGCTACTCATTTCTTAAAATCAAACATTTTGATAAGTAATTACGAAAAGTATAAAAAATGTAACTTTTGCATCAAAAATGTAACTTTTCAAGAAACGAAACGTAATTTTCGTCCAAAGGGCCCTGGCAACACTGGTTTTATCGCAAATCGGCACACAAGATTAGGTGAGTATTGGTTGCCTTACTCAACACCAGAACCACAACACGAGAGCTGAGGGACTGCTCCGAACTTCGAAATCCGAACTTCGTATCGTGCCGTACCTCTCACTAATATAGCGAATAACACGAAGGTTAACTGGAAGAGATCCCTTAAATGATAAGTTCGCCTTTGTACCAATGTAACCGAATTTGTCTGTATTTTTTACCTGTGTTTTGTGTACAATAAAGTATACATTTGACGACCGCTTTAGCCTAGTTGGTAGTGATCCTACCTTCGAAGCTGGAGGTCCCGGGTTCGAATCCCGGTCAGGGCATTTATTTGTGTGATGAACACGAATATTTGTTCCTGAGTCTCGGATGTTTTCTATGTATTTAAGTATCTATTTATCTATATAAGTATGTATATCGTCACTTGGTACCCATAGTACAAACTTTGCTTAGTTTGGGACTAGGTTGATTTGTGTAAGATTGTCCAAAAAATATTTATTTATATTTATTTATTACATACATACATACACGAGAATGAAAGGGATGGCACGATACGAAGTTCGGAGTACTGGCTCTGAGCTGATCTGTATTTAAAAAAAAAAGAAAACTAATAAGCTAACCACAGACAAACTAAAGCCGACTACGTCACACGCCGGGTGTGCAAGTCCCCGGGGGCGTGGTCGCTTTACTATGCTACAGTGTACTTATAATCGTCGTTTGGGGTGTTAATTTGGGGCACTTTTATAATGGCGATCAATACAATTTATTATTTGTCCATTTATCTCGTTTGTTAATGATTTAGGCCACATTCACGCAGGCACGTATCCAGACTTTTGGTTCGGAGGGGACAAACATTGAAACAACCACGTGAACTGTGTAAAAATCGCTGTAATCACTGTACTATAATTTTTAATAACTTAAAGAAGTACCGTTCGTAGTTTAGTTACACACTTATAAGTATTTTATATTAAGTATTTTAGTATTTTCGGGGGGAGGGGGGGGGGATAAATCCCAACTATCCCCCCCTTTGGATACGTGCCTGCATTCACGCAAGGGCTATAGGGGCTGGTAAAATAATACAGAAATATTGGGCTAACCTTAAAAAGGTGAATAAATTTATACGCGTATAAGTTCAATTGACTAAAAACAATAATTATTATTGAAAAGTTGTTGTACACGGTGTTAGGTTGTCTATCCCATTCTTCCACTTTTCACTCAATTCCTCACAGGTTAATTGGAAGACATCCTTTAATCTTATGTGACATGCACCTACCTACATTGTTTTAATCAGTTAATATGTAGGTACAAAAAATTCCTTACATATGTATATACATAATGCGAGCAGAAATACATTACTTCAGTTAAAAAAATTATATTCGTACCTCGTACGGGCACAATAGGCGAAAATAAGTCGTACAGTTATTCATTTATTTAAACTTTATTACACAAAATACACAAATTAATTTCAAAATGCATTCTCTACCATCCAACCATTGGGCTAAACAGATATTTTATAAAAATTGCAAAGAAAAAAGTGTGTAAATGTATATCAGAATATCTACTTAAACAAATGTATTACAATTACACTACATATAAACATAATAAATAAAATATATATAGGTATATAAGATACATACATACAGGATTAGATATACTACATATTCAATACATACTATAAGTTAGTTACCTACATATAGAGGATTTTCTAAAAACCTTAATAAATAAATAAATATTAAATAAATATTAGTGGACACAAATACACACAAATCGAACTAGCCCCACAGTAAGTTCAGGAAGGCTTGTGCTATGGGTACTAGACGACGATATATTTAATAGATATAAATACTTAAATACATAGAAAACATCCAAGACTCAGAAACAAATATTCATGCTCATCACACAAATATTTGCCCTGACCGGGATTCGAACCCAGGACCGTCAGCTTCACAGGCAGGTGCACTTACCCGCTAGGCTAAACCGGCCGTCAATTAATTGCACTTTCTAATACTTACATCAGAAATTTTCCGGGCTTCCTAACAAACAGACTGACAGCGATGTTGATGTGGGAAATATATGCATGCTTTTAGCAACGATGATTAGCATACACTAAGCACATCACTAAATCTAACCGCTTTAAGTAGCTCGGATACGGGGGTGTTATGAATCGCAATACCTTAGTGATGGGGACGTGTCGATGTTATTTATTGATATGTCGATATTATTACTATGTATGTATATATGTATGTAAAATTCTTTATTGTACATGAGTAAAAGTCAACACAAATTACAAGAACAGTTGAAGTACATGTACAAAGGCAAGGTGATATTTATGTTAACTTTATTGCGCTAAAAGAAATCATTACGTATACAAGGCGGAGTTAATGCCATGAATCATATCTACCAGTCAACCTCAAGGCAAAGCAGAAAGATTGTAGAGATATTGTGAGGGTTCAGCGTTCACCGGGAGGCCCTCGTCAGGAGTAGGGGTACAGGAACATGAAGGAAACACGGGAAACCAGGACAGAGGGCAAAAAATATATAAGAATGGCACCTGTAAACAACAGACGATGAACTTGTTTAACATATGATTCCCAGTTGGTAAGCTAAGGGTACTAAAGTGGATTAAGTTAGAAAATATAACATCGTTACAACATCCACATTTATCATTCTAGCGATCCCTATCCTAAATAAATTCTCGTAGCGTTTTTCCCGGTTGTGTCCGAAGAAGCCTGGCGCTTTGACACCTAGTCCCAAGATTTGACGTAGGAACTATTTTTACGAAAGCAACTGCCATTTGCACTTTCATATGCAATAATATTGTTTCTAAATGATCAAAGTGGCCCCATTTTTTTCTATAGTAACCCCAGTGATAAGTAGCTTGTTTGCTATAAAATCATAATTCACCTAATATGAACCGCTCGCTATCGGCAGCGAGCTCATCCCCACACCTTGAAGCCATTTCGTTCTCATACAGCACGATTCCACAGGCACTTTATAACGAGAACACTAAGTTTGTGGAATGAGCTTCCTACCGAGGTATCCCCAATGGGCTACAGAATGGGACTCTTCAAAAAAGGCGTGAAAAGGTTTCTTACGGGTCGGCAACGCGCGAGTAACACCTCTGGTATTGCAAGCGTCTATAGGCGACGATAATCATTTAGCATCAAGTGGGCTGTCAGAGGGCCTACTCCGAACATCGAAATCCGAACTTCGTATCGTGCCGTCGCTTTCAGCCATATGGTGTATAACACGAAAGTGAAAGGGACGACACGATACGAAGTTCAGAGTAGGCCCTCAGATTGATTGCCACCGACGTGTTATAAAAATAACCGGCCAAGTGCGTGTCGGACCACGCACAATGAAGGGTTCCGTACCAACACCTACTAGTCCACATTTAAAATCACTATCCAATACATTGAATCTAGAAAAGTCGTATCTTCATAGGGAACTCACGGCACTTACGACCTTTTGTTTGGGCAAAACAGTTTTTAAGCGAAAACTCAAAAACCGTAAAACTTATATTATTCAAACCAAAAATCGTTTGAAGTATTTACTAATGCACACCACCTCTTTTTTTTCAGAATTTTAAACTTTATACTTTGTAAATTAGAGGGGGGGGGGGACAACTTTCTATGACTTTGACATCTAATATCTCACCAACGGTTGATTTAAATGGACAAGTTTTTTAGAAACCTACATATCATTTTTAAAGGCCTATCCATCGATACTGCACACGACTATGGACGATGATTTTTTTTTCATCCACTGGTTACATGTATGGAGTGCCCCCCCTAATTTAATATTTTTTTCTAATTTCACATCACTTTTATGTAGCGGTTCATAGAATACACCATCCTACCAAATTTCATAATTGTAGTGCTTATAGTCACCCAGTAAATCGGCTGTGACATACGGACGGACAGACGTGACGAATCTATAAGGGTTCCGTTTTTGCCATTTTGGCTACGGAACCCTAAAAACGAAGCAGTGAATCTAACAAATGACGTTGATTTTATAGCTTGCTTTCCCTCACTTTGTCCACAGAGGAAGAAAATAACAAGCTATCAGCGATAATCCAAGGTTTGCCTATAATGGTTCGTAATAAATATCATAGGAAACATCGATAATAGTATTTTTTCCCATCTCTAGCGCGCATCAAAATCCAACATGATACGCATTAGCATCACAAATGCGACACGGAAATAGATTTAAAACGACTGCAGGGGGAGTATTGAATTAAAATCGCAATCACTTGATATCGTGACGGGGACTGTCAAGAAAATAATCTGCTGTAAAAATAACCACAAAATACTGTTTATTATACTTCCTATGATGCCTAACTTAGTCTACCCAAAAAAAAAAGATTTTTCTTGACGTTTTAAGGCTAAAGGGTCACACGCGGATTTAGGTTCGCGTCTTTTATACCATACCAAAAGTTAAGGGCTACAAATCTTAATTTTGGATTGGACCAATAACCCGCATAAACAGTGTCTCCGTTTCTATAAATCCCTGTAATAAAAACATAGCTAGCTAACATGCACATAAGCCGTTAACTATTGACCACAGGAGGGACGACTTTTGTTTTTTCAACTAAGTATGACCCTAAAGGTGGATTGTACCAAATCGTCTGTAATCGTAAGCGGTGTTCGTTAAAGTTTGATTGTATGGAAAGTTTGACAAGTTCCTATGGGATGACAGTTGCCGGCGCCATATTTGATAGACTTTATGTTGGTGCAACCGACCCTAAAATTAAACAGTCGTGTTCATTTTTTAAAAGCCACAAAAAATGATTTTTTTACGTTAGTAATAAACAAAACTTATGAAAACTTCGAACTTCAATCTATTTATATATGCAATTATAAAAACTTTTGAATACATAAAGATACAAATTTTTTTAAATTGATGAGCCATAGAAAATTGCTGAATCCCATTTACTAATTGAAGTGACAGAGAGGGAGATACTTCGTTTTCTGTTTAGGTTTACTGGTTTTATTAGCCGAAAAGCTAACGGTAAATATCAATTGATATTCCGTACATAACTTCTAAAAACTCATTGGTGTCGGTTACACGGTGATTATATCACGCGATACAGTCATGTCATGATCCATATCACTAGTGTATTCATGAATATTGAAGCAAAATCTATAGAAATTTGATTATTGACAATAATATTGACACCCCAGTATTGTGATTAATAATCACCGTGTAACCGACGCCAGTCTAACAAACTGGCTTTTAGAGCATTGTTTTTACAGCGTAAAGGCGTATCTCGAACACCAGCATTAGAATTAGTAATATTTAGTTATATAATTGTTATTATTTTATGATTTTATTGTGCCTCTTTGACTGTGATGTGCCTATTATGTTAATTTTACTAGTATTTCAATTTGACTTCCTATATTTATTTCAATTATTTTTATTTTTATTCTTTTGACATTTTAATGACTGTAACTTTTGACGTTTTATGTATTTGCACGCTTGCATGCAGGCTAGATGCATGAAACAAAATGTACTGTAACATCCATACTTACTGTGTCTATGCAAATAAATAATTTCTGATTCTGATTTCATTAGTCGGGATTCATCCGGGAAGTCAGCTGCAGTCTTGAACCACTAGGTCACCAGTAACGCCGAGACATGTTTCGGGTTAACTCGTGATTCGTCGGGTCGTTACGGCACGTACTAATCCTACAACAATGGTCTATCAGTCTCTTAGAACCGCTCCTATTTACGCCTTCAGAATAATCTATAGCTTGCCATCGATTCCGGCTGCCACACAAATGGGTCATGATGATGTGCGAAGAAAAATACACTTGTCTGCGTCCTATACTTGCTACTTCCTTGCTGGCTCAATTAGAAACTAGTGGTTAGCTATCGAAACTCAAAATAAAAATAATCTCGTATTTATTTACTTTTTTTTTAATTTTCCAAAAAAAAACTTTATTATCGAACCTGCACACAAAATTTCACGACGATCAGTTCAGAAATGCGATCTGTAGAGGAGAACATCCAGACATACGAAAACATTTTTGTCGAAGCTGAAACTGATAAGGTAACGGCGCCTATTACCGTGGTACTTAAGTACGTAAAATTAAGGGTATCAAAGCTCCAAAAAATTAAGGGTACCAAAAATGATTTTTATTCATGAGTATTTATTAAACTTTCAGGGTCTTTACTTTTTAGACTCATTTTAGTTCATTATATTTTATAAAATAATTAATGAAAAGAAAATATTTTAGTCTTCTATTACCGTGGTAATAGATAGGCTAGAATCACAGCCTGAATACCGCGAATTTGGCTTTTATTACCGAGGGTGTAAAAAAGCTTTTGCTTGAGAAGCACACAAATGTGTCATGAGGTTTTTTTAAAATACAAGTATGTTTTCGGTTCAAGTCTGGTGAAGCTGGGCCTAATTAGAGGGATAAAATAAGTTATATAATAAGAATCAAATGGGCTCCGAATCCGAGAAAGTTAGAAACTGACGTAGTTAACGAATCCAAGAAAGTAGGTAACTGACGAATATGGCGATATTGACAATAACCGCAAATTTTTCAAAATGCGTGATAGGAACCATACCAAGGAGGCCCAATTTTGATTTTTAATTTTAAAGTTTAGTTTTTGTTGGTTTAGGTAGTTTAGTATTAGTTAATCTTATTTTTATACTCATCTTTATTTATAATTTTTATAGATATTCATTTAGGATTATATCGAAATAAATAAGAAAAACTTTTCGAAATACCTACTTTAGTTTTGCAATTAATATTTACATTTTGTATTATGGCTACCGGCAACCGGAAACACAGATTGTTTTAAAATAATAGAATCAGTGTCAACTCTATTGTTTATTTGAGGCGCCATGTTTTTGTCTATGGCGTAAAAAGGTTATTGTTTCGTTTTTGTGGTAAATCCGGTGGAATCAATTTTTTGAGGATTATAAATGGTGGCGCCATGGGGTGCACGGGGTGAGAATATTAAATGATTATTTAACAAATCCGTGGACATTTTATTGTAGGTACACAAATTATGAGATGAATATATTTACAAAAGTAACTGGTATAAGTGAATATGGAACGTCATGAGGGAAATATGGCTTTACTCTTAATCAAGGTCACTATGCTGGTTACGCGACCAGCGTCAGTTTGCGTGATGGATATGTGATGGACGAGGTATTATTCAATTCAAATTATTATTATTATTGTTTATACAACGCCCGTGACAAACAAGCTGACGGTCCCCCTGCTGGTAAGCGGCCACCGCAGCCAATAGACGCCCGCAACTCCAAAGGAGTCACGTACGCATTGCCGACCCTTTATAAAATTTATATTATTTTACAAACCCTAAAGAAACTGTGAATTGTATGCATTTTATTACTACGATAACTAATAAAACGAGAAATGTCCCTTCAGTTCATCAACTCATCGAAGTGGTCGCAAACTAGCACACCAAATTGACTGATCGGGAACCGATCGATCGACCGTCTGTCGACGTATCTACCATACGTACTATGTACGTAGCTGTCCACAGAATGTCAAGTCACAAAAGTAACTATTAATTATATTAGATGTAACCTTTTCTAAAAATGTTGTAAGTCATGCTGTGGATTTTATAACAATAAATAAATAAATAAAATACAAATTCAATACAGTTGCAGCTATAAAAATCCCAATGCACATCAAAAATACATTAAAAATGTCTAACGTTAATAACGAACTATATAACATTTTAGAACAGTCCAATTTGGTCTTACTTCAGTTGCACTTAAGTCTCTTTTAGCTCGAAACCTCAATTGCAGTTAATACATTTATCTTTTCAGATAATTAATTTAGTTCGGGAAAATCAGTGACTTAACTTTGAGTCTTTACATGATTCTAGTTTAAGATTAGGTTGTAAAATCGTTTGTATAAAATAAAATGAACTAGCGTCTCTACGGAATATAGTACCTGGATGATTCTCATCGTTAAAGTTAATTGATGTCCTTACCGGTCCGAACGTTAAGTGAAAGTTAAGGAATTTAAAGTTATTGTTGACTCCAGTGCCTTTACCATGAGTTTGCATGACCGTACTCGCTAGCGACTGCGTAAACGATTTAGTATGCCGATTCTTAGTTCTATTGCGTAACCGCCAGAGGCGCTATACTTTTGCCCGTACAAATTTTTACGCAGTCGCTAGCGAGTACGGTCATGTAAACTAATGGTAAAGGCACAGTTTACTCTATACCTGGATCCCTAACTGTTAAAATAGTTAAGGTCAGAAATAATCACTCACAAGTCGTTAACAAACCGGGCCCGATAAGGACAAATTAAGAAAATGTTAAATTTTGGATTGAGAATCACCCACCTAAGGTTAGTCTATCTATGGTCTTTGAAGCGCCGCATCGACAATATGATTTAATTTCTTTACGATGCCGACTCACGTGTCAGTCGTGATTGGAATTTGTTTGCGTACTTATATAAGTTATATATTCTTAGAATTAGGGCTATCACGTATGAATTCGCCGCTAGAGGCGCTAGTGTAGCGTGGGGTCTCCGAAACGTCGAATGTCACTCTTTGTGGTTGCGCTACGCAGGTTAATATCTAATTGGAACAATATGGTCACTATTTTGCAATACCCGAGCTTGATTATGACAAATATGAGTTACGGGTCAATGACTGTCAGGGCTTTTAGACAGTTTTGTCTTTCGGAAACTTATTTCCTCCTTTTTTCCGAACAAAACGGGACTGCGCTACAATGCGGTATGTTCGATATTTTTACGGTACGGTTTTAAGGTATTGAATATGATTTAAATGTAAACTTCGTTCTCATCCCCATAATAACCAATAACAATTTTTGACAGCTGGACCTTGCTCGACAGTGGCGCTAACTGGTGAGCACAAAAACGATAGCCCCCATTGTAATCATGATCGACTGTGAGGAAAGTAAAAGTGTAAGTCGATTCTAAGGATTCTGTAATAAAAGCGCGCTGCAACAGCCAGCAGCCGGCGCCGCCGCGCCGCGCCTTTTCCGATGAAAACGATATTTAGTACATGTTTTATTGAAATATTATCAATGAGTTACAAAAGAGCCAGACTGAAATAGGGACATGAAGTTGAAGATTATTAGCTATTTCAGAATTTACAGGGTAGGGTATTTCAGCGCCTTTACCAATTTTACCATAAGTTTGCAGGACCGCACTCGCTAGCGA
Organism: Epiblema foenella; assembly: GCA_963556455.1. Lineage (NCBI taxonomy): Eukaryota > Metazoa > Arthropoda > Insecta > Lepidoptera > Tortricidae > Epiblema > Epiblema foenella. Next base: position 7,340,378 of record OY747120.1, on the reverse strand, counting down.
CTGCGTAAACGATTTAGTATGCCGATTCTTAGTTCCATTGCGGCGTAACCGCCAGAGGCGCTGTACTGTTGCCCATAAAAAATTTTAGCTTTATTTTTTTCGCAGTCGCTAGCGAGTACGGTCATGTAAACTCATGGTAAAGGCACTGATAAAGCATCATTGCTCTGCCTTCGAAGCTGGAGGTCCCGGGTTCGAATCCCGGTCAGGGCATTTATTTGTGTGATGAACACAAATATTTGTTCCTGAGTCATGGATGTTTTCTATGTATATTTATCTATATAAGTATCGTAACTTAGTACCCATAGTACAAGCTTTGCTTAGTTTGGGACTAGGTTAATTTGTGTAAGATTGTCCACATTTTTTTTTTATTGCGCTGCCTTGAGTTGAGTTTGTATCCAATGGAGTCACAATATCCAAGTTGTATGGACTCTAAACTCCTTATTGGATGGGCCCGGCCTATAAAGTCCGTCAGGGTAAAAAAAGTGTCAAGTATTTGGTTTGTGTCGAGCACAGGGACCCTACATTTGACGAGTATAAGTAGCATAATTTATAACCTCATCAATACTCAGGGCGCAGTGTTCTTATGCAGATGGTAATTGGAAGTCGGCGCTTCAAACAACGCTATAGCAATATCACGTAGGCTTCCCGGTAGCCAGGGAATTTATATGGGGATAATTATTCAGTATTATTATCGAACGATTCTAAACTATTACTAAGGATAGCTTACAGCAATATACCATTAAAGGCCGATGAACGTTAAATCTTCCTTCTTCCATCGGACATCCAGACGTACGGCTGGATACCATCCTTACTTGGTCGAAATTCCTCTTATTCGAACCAAGCGCTTTGCATCATCTTTTATAATGCGCACTTCTAAGTTTTGGAATTCTCTGCCGGCGCTTGTGTTTCCGAGCTCATATAAACCTAGACCTTTTTAAGGCACGAGTGAATAGGCACCTTCTGGGTGAGCTCGCTTCATCGTCGGCCTCATCTTTGCCCCCTGGCTAGATGCTGGCCAAGAGCGATCCCATTTATAATAATAAAAATATATATATATACATATATGCGCCTACAGCTACTTAATTCCATAGAAACTTGTCAAACTTTCCATACAGCAGATTTTTGGGCCATTCTACTTTTTCATGTATAAGTACATAATTTTCAGACACTTTTTGTTTAAATGCAGATTTTGGAATACTTGGCCCTTAGCTCATATTTTTGTAGTATTATTTAGAAAGAGGTTTAATTGCAGTATCACTTCGGATAGTTTTGGTAATTAACGAACCACAGCTAATATGGTCCTTGGATGTTCCACCACTTGTATGAAAAATGGTTTTTACCACTGTGTTACCCACGTTTTAATGTTGAAGTATTTTTACCTATAAATTCCTTTTATTAGGTTCAGATACTATTTCGAAATTCTATTATTGCACACTAATTCAATACATATCATAGTTTTTGTAATAGAAAACTGGCCATGAAAAAGTAGAATGACCCTTTTAACATATTTAACGAACACAGCTTACGATTATACATTAGACTAGGCCGCAATCTGATCAGATTCGAGTAAAGATTTATTCTGAGAATATATGATATAACGAAGATAAACCTAGAGCTTGGCACAATTTTATGCCATTAACCGACACGTTTTATGGCGGAAATAAACTAATTAACTGAAAGTACAGCGCCTCTGGCGGTTACGCAATAGAATTAAGAATCGGCATACTAAATCGTTTACGCAGTCGCTAGCGAGTACGGTTATGCAAACTCATGGTAAAGGCACAGGGCCGTCTTAAATATCGATTGTTTGATCTAACAGATCCCTGCAACGTAATCGTGGATGTTGGGTTGGTTTGTCCCGGCACCACCACCGGGTAGAGTCAGTCCGACCGAGGTCGGGCCTATAGCTGAGTTTCTTGCTGGAAGCAGTACGTAACTATACCAGTAGCTCGATTCCACTCACACCTCAGATTCGGTTGAAACCGCTCAACTCATCTCACTGGAGCGCAAACTCTTCTACAGTATTCCAGTGTTCAAAACCATCCGCATGGGCGTGTCGGTTTCAGGTTTCACCCGGATTTTCCCCAGGCTTCTCCAACCGCGCACTCCTAATGCTTTATTGGGAGCTATAAAGCCTCAGTCAGGTTTTAAAAAATGGGCTATTTTATCAAATAACTCAGGTTTGCCTCTTATATATTTCGCATGCTCATATATGTAAATGCCCTTTAAAGTAAGCAAATTAACTCTTTTAAATATATGTGGTCTACATGACATAATATAATATTATTAAACAATATTTTTAAGTAGTGAACCAACTCCGTATCGGATATTAATCGTGTTTACACCTATAAAGTACTATAAACCTTTAATTATGACTTAGTTAATCACTTGCCTAATTATAAAATGTCATTAAACTTTAATAACAGCATTTAAAACACTATAAAATATTAACAATCAATTCTTGGGAACACCTGTAGGTAATAAAACTTTATGTGTCCGGTGCGCAAAGGAATTTGATGGAATAAAATAATGTACATATCTAAGTTTTTATTTAATAAAAAGACAGATTATTCATAAATGATCCAGAGTTCTAAAAATCAATGTAATTATACTAAATATTTACGAAATAGGGATGTTGACTCAAAATTTATTGGTATACAAAATAATTCCCCAAAAGAAAGAACTAAATAAAACTACGCATTTGGCGTGGTGAAAATCCCATTAAAATTTCTCAAAAAATAACAAAGCTACAACCGTTAGAATGTTGCTAATACCTAAGAGTGAGAAAGCGCTACAAATCAGTGACGTTACTGACCTAAAGCGCCATAGTAAATGAAGATCGTTCAATACAGATGCGTTTTGCGAAAAAGGGACAGAACATGCCCCCACTTAAAACTTCCAAGATTTGTAATTATGTAATTATTTATTCTTTAGAGTTACTTTTTTCGCTATTTGATTGAGAATTTGATCCTTTTTCGAGTAATGAAGTAATTGATTTTCTTATTTAGTGTGAACATCCCTATTACGCGCAGAGCTTCCGTAGAGAGGGGGATGGTTAATTGCAAACTCACGCGTGTTAGAGGGGGACATTCGTACTGGAATTGCCTTGCCTTAAACTTCAAGGGTAGGTACCCAAGGGTCCAATCTGTCGTAACTATAGTTTAGTGTTTAATTTTCAATTCCAATATAATTCCAATGTGTTTTGCTCGCCCTTTTTTTATAACCTGACTGTGGCTTTATAGGCCGGGCCCAATAAAGCAATAGGAGTGCTCGGTTGGAGAGTAACCTGGCGAAAATCCAGGCGAAAACTTCCGACACGACCACGCGTGTGATTAAGTTCGCTCGCTCGCTAGACGCGCCTAGCTGAAAACCTCTGATACGGCCACGCATGTGGTTAAATTTTGCTCGCTCGCCAGACGCGTCTAGCTGAGCAATTCTAAAAAAAAGTTAGTACAATTTCATGTCTGTTTCAGAATACAGAAAATTTGTGCTTATTGCACTCATATTCACGAGTATAAGTAGTATTGATTCCGAGAGGAGAAAATAGTGTCCATAATTTTTCATTGGTACGTTTCCTGTTTTCCTCTTACTTGTTACCATCCATCGTACAATTAAGTGATGAAAAGTAACAAAAACATTTTCGGCGCACTTTTTTGAACAAACTTTTTGGGAATTGATCAGCTACAAGAAGTAAGTATTTCGTTTTCGAGACTAACCTATTTACCCGCCAATTTAAAACATCAACAATTTTTTAAAATCTTTTTTACGTAATTTTAGTGGACCAAAGCCATTCAGTATGCCCGCTGCGTCTGTCGGCGCATCGATAAAAACTTAACCTAGGTTTGCCTAATTTCTAACCTCAACAAACTTTTTAATTGCAGCGGACCAAGGCGAGGCATTATGCCCGCTGCGTCGGTCGGCGCATCGACAAAAACTTAACCTAGGTTTACCTAATTTCTAAACACAAACTTTTTAATTGCAGCGGACCAAGGCGAAGCATTATGCCCGCTGCGTCTGTCGGCGCATCGACAAAAACTTAACCTAGGTTTGCCTAATTTCTAACCTCAACAAACTTTTTAATTGCAGCGGACCAAGGCTAGGCATTATACCCGCTACGTCTGTCGGTGCATCGACAAAAACTTAGCCCAGGTTTGCCTAATTTCTAACCGCAACAAACTTTTTAATTGCAGCGGACCATTCGGACCAAGGCGAGGCATTATGCCTGCTGCGTCTGTCGGCGCATCGACAAAAACTTAGCCCAGGTTTGCCTAATTTCTAACCGCAACAAACTTTTTAATTGCAGCGGACCAAGGCGAGGCATTATGCCCGCTGCGTCGGTCGGCGCATCAAGGGCTGTGCGACGCGCATGCGTAATGCGTAGCGGCTCGTTTAATTGTTCCGTGATTGATTTGAATGACGATAAGGTGGAAAACTGAATGATAATTTGTATGGTGGTTATTGATCGATCAATCGAAGCATGAATCCTACTTACCCTATTACTTCGAAGAACTGTTATGTTATAACCGGTGCCATGACCTCATCATCCTCCTAGCGGTTTTTTAATCTGACTGTGGCTTTATAAAACCACAGTCAGCCGGCCGGCCTGTAGGCCGGGTCCATTAAAGCGATAGGAGTGCGCGGTTGGAGAGTGGTCTGGGGAAAATCCAGGGGAAACCTCCGACACGACCACGCGTGTGGATTCTCAGTTGTGATTTTCCTAGCGGTTTCTCGGTTGTTCTCTAAGGGGGCATCCACAAAGTACGTCACACCTTAAGGGGGAAAAGGGGGTCGACGGTGTGGCATTGTGTGACAAGGGGTGGGGGTCCTAAGTTTCGTGACGTCACATTTCAAAATCCCATACATCCAATGTGTTAAAATGCTAAATTTGAACTGTTAACGTGCAACTTTAAAATGTTTCCGCTCTATATGTATGAGCATAAGGTTCAAATTGCTTCGTTGGCAATAATTTGATGTTGATTATAGTTAAGAAATATTTAAATGGATGTAAGACTAATTTCGGAACTGAACTTTTAATTTAATAATTTCTAAAATTGCTAAATATGTGACGTCACACTACGGGAAAGAAGTCTCACAAATGTGACCAACTGTGAGAGGGGTCAAACAATCAAGAAATTAATGTCGTACTTTATGGATGACCCCTAAGGAGCACGATTTCCGCCTAACCTAATCCCAAGATTTGTCGTAGGCACTAGTTTTAGGAAAGCAACTGTCATCTGATCTTCTAATCCAGGAGGAAAACTAGACCTTATTGGGATTATAGACAGGTTTCGTCATGTTTATTTCCTTCACCGAAAAGCTAATGAAATTAGATATTTATTGATTTACAAGCCGTACTAATAGTTAAATAACAATAACTTAAATAATATCAAAAATAACTTTAATCTAAAACAGGCTCATGAGGCACTGTACCGAGGATGCTGGCGGCATTTCCTCGCTGTATCGCAATGCTGGTACGTTGTGCGAGGAAGTTTTACACCTCAGATTTGGTTGAAACCACTCAACCAATCTCACTGGAGCGTAAACTCTGAGTATTCCAGTGTTTGAACCGCCCGCGTGGTCGTGCCGGAGGTTTTCCCCTGGATTTTCCCCAGGCTACTCTCCAACCGCGCACTCCTATCGCTTTATTGGGCCCGGCCTATATAGCCCCTGTCAGGTCAGCTGCCTGCCTCGTGGTTAAAGTCTAGTCGTGATTATATTGGAAATGCTTGTAAGGATCGGCAAGTAATAGTATATTTCGGCTGGACTGTCGCGTGCCTTCACGTAGTACGGATAGCATAACAGGTCCTTAAATTATATTAATTCTTACATTGGGGTTTTGAATATTTAGAACGGTATAAGATGCCTTGTTGGTAACCAAGCTATAACAACAAAGAACTATTCAAATCGATTTTTTAAATAGCCGGCCAATTGCTTATCGGATCACGCACAACGAAGGGTTCCGTATCAACACCTACTACTCTACATTTAAAACCACTATCCAATACAATGAATCTAAAAAGGTCGGATCTTTATAGGGAACACACAGCACTTACGACCTTTTGTTTGGGCAAGACAGTTTTTCAGCGAAACCTCAAAAACCGTAAAACCTATTTTGCTGAAACCAAAAATCGTTGAAAGGTTTTATTAATACACACAACCTCAATTTTTTCCAGAATTCTAAACTTCATAGTTTGAAAATTAGAGGGGGGGGGGCACATTTTTTATGACTTTGACAGCTAATATTTCACCAACGCTTGACTTAAATAGAAAAGTTTTCTTGAATTCATATCTCCTATCCATGGATACCCCATACCACTATGTACGTTGAAATTTTTTTTTAATTCTCCGGTTACATTTTGTGCCCACCTAATTTAGTGTTTTTTTGTAATTTCACATCACTTTTATGTAGCAGTTCATAATATTACGCCTTCCTACCAAATTTTATAATTCTAGTACATATAGTCTCCGAGTAAATCGGCACGGACAGACAGACATGACGAAACCAAAGATCGGCGAGTGTAGTAAGGCCTTAAATAATATCGATACGAACAGTACCGGCCATACTGTGGCAACATTTCCGCATTTTGACATGTGAAAACAACTTCGCGAATCCACTCGTAGTTCAACCCTAGAATCCATTCGCTAGCTCGCATTTTAATTCCACACTCACGGTTAAAATACAACTTTGCACCCTTGTATTAACAAATAACTATTATTAGTCAAATATCTATAAATATCTGACTGTGTGTAGTTTTATTAAATTGCCTCTTGACAGAGTTTACATAAGATAACATACCATCATTTTAACTTGTGTCGTTTAATAATGACTCAACTTTGGATAATTTTTCTATCGAGAAAATTTTCAATGCATGAGCAATCATTCTTCGGCTATTGTCAGAAACACAGTCATATGCGATAATCCACATCCAAAGGGACCTTATGGCGGCAGGCGCTTACGTTGCACCTATTCACTATTGTATTGGAACAGCGGCAATAAAGGCGTAAGTGCCGGCCGCCATAAGGTCCCTTTCAATATGGATTATCACTTATAGTCAAGAATCATATATCTGAAAATCAATCCTTATGTGTTTCCTCGTCTGTGCAGAACAGCGTTTCTAAGAACGCGATATTTCTCGTTGCACGGCCTTAAGGATTATTAAGTTTGTTGCTGTCGTTACTCTAATCCAGCAGCGTCCGGCCGTCTCGGCGAACAAATCTCTTTATTATGCTAATTGTCTACGGCTCGCTCTATTGTCTATAGAACGGATAACCGGCGCCCATTTTTTTGAAAATTAAAAAGTAATTTCTGATTAAACATTTAAAAAATGCCGAATACATAGAAGCTTAGAAGACGTCAAGTAATAGGATAAGCATTTTTAAGTATTCAGTTTTTTTTTCTACTAAATAGACGAGTATTTCTAATTGATAATTGTCTTAAGACTGTATTTACATTTTCTCAGTGTTACCTACTATCTAGAACAGGACTAATATTGCGACCTAATGTCATAAATTTTAAATGATTTTTTGGATTTTTCATTAAGAAATATCGTTTCAAATATCACTCCAAATCGACCATTTTCAAGCTAGAAACTGTTTTTCCGCTTAAATTCTAATACACACAATAAAATCAAAAAATGGCTTACTATCTAAAACTTTAATAAACTCATCATATCCTTTAATCACATTGGTATTATCAATAATTTTGTCGTAATTTGAAATCAAAACATTTTAAAACTTATAAGGCCTCTTAACTCTTAATTTGACTTAACATCTGATCAAATAGAGTAGAGAAAGTGATTTTTGATTACGAATCCGATCTTACCCTGAATTTATTATAACGGGTTTTCGGTGAAGAAAAACATCGTGGGGAGACCGATACAATCCCTCAACAAGGTCTAGTTTCCCTTGGCAATCGCTTTCGTTAAACTAGTCCCTGCACCAATTTTGGATGTCAAAGCGGACAGCGGGTTCTTTAAGGTTTTATTCAGAAATCACGGAAGGCTCCTAAGAAATCATGAAACCTCACGACTGATCATGTTGGGGGAGGGGGGTACAAGGTGGGGTTACGAGGGGGGGTTCTTGTAGAACCTCATCAAAGATCACCAAGGGGAGGTTCTAAAAGTGGGCCAAAAAAGGTCGCGTGATTTCTGGATACGCTCTTCCAAAAAGACACAACCGGGAAAAAACTAGTAGAATGAGGATGATTCTGTTATAGTTGTGACCCTATATGTATACGTAGACTTAGGGAATGTATATAACCGATATCCGTTGACCGTTAAATAATTCCTGGAAACTGATAACTAATATTACTTATAATGTTGCCATTTGTATTCCGAACTGACGCGACACCAATCAACTAATGCGAGATGCGCAAATACTAGTGGAAAAAGACAGGACACTTCGTTAAAGCATGTCATATAGTCATACACTGAGGGGCTACCGCGAACTGAAAACGAACGAAGTTCGAATATCTCCTTCTCTGTCGCACTTGCTAATACGTTCCACAGAGAGGGAGATATTCGAACTTCGTTCGTTTTCGGTTCGCGGTAGCCCCGCTGCAGCGTCTCGCGGCCGGTCACCTACAAAATGGACAGATCTAATAAAATCCACGACAAAATATTCACTAACAGAGTGTGCACGCACTACAAATAGAGAGAGATGGAGAAAGCTCGCAAAAGCTGCAACTAATACGGAAGAAGGCAACCCATAACCACGACGACTCTGACAAGAGTGCACGACTGAGAAGAAGAAAACTGTAGCGGCCTGCGGTGGCGGCCAATGCCTTTACCATGAGTTTGCATGACCATACTCGCTAGCGACTGCGTAAACGATTTAGTATGCCGATTCTTAGTTCTATTACGTAACCGCCAGAGGAGCTGTACTTTTGCCCATACAATTTTTACGCAGTCGCTAGTGAGTACGGTCATGTAAACTCATGGTAAAGGCACAGCTGTCACTATGACAATCAAGGCTGCGTGTCTGAATGAATGTTGGGATTGTCATAGTGTACAACAGGCCGCCACCGCGGGCCGCTATTTGTGGTTTGTAGCACGGTTTATATGCATTCTAATTTTGTGGACACTGTCATTACCGTGGAAGAAATTATAGCTATAGTGTATGCCAGTTTAATTAAGAATTGTTAGTAATTTTGTCACAATCACTACATAGTATAAAACAAAGTCGCTTTCTTTGTTCCTATGTCCCTATATCCCTATGTATGCTTAAATCTTTTAAACTACGCAACGGATTTTAATGCGGTTTTTATTGAAGAGGAAGGTTTATATGTATAGGTGTATGTAACATCCATTAAATAGTGTACCCGTGCGAAGCTGGGGCGGGTCGCTAGTACTCTATAAATTCATGAATAAACTGGCATATTGTAGCTATAATTTCATCCACGGATGTGAGAGTGCGCACAAAAATGATAATGAATAGGGTTGTTGACTCAAAATTTGATTACTCAAAAAGAAACAGGGCAAAAAAATATGGCAAATGGTGCCTATTCAAATAACTCAAACAGAAAACGAAGCTACAACCGTTTTAATGTTGATGGTTAGAGAGAGAAAGCACGGCAGATCAGTGACGCCAATGACCACGAGCGCCACAGTACCTAAATGACGATCGTCCCAATACAAAATCAAAATGAAACATTTATTATGCAAATAGGCCACAAGGGCACTTTTGCATGTCAAAATATTATTTTACAATTTAAGAAAGTCTGACTATAAAAATGCATTTTTCATGTATAAATATTAATTTACCTACAGTTATAGGAAGAATAATAATTTCGAATTTACAAGTATAAAAAAATCTATGTCATACAGTGAAGATAAACTTGCAAAGTTATCTATTACAAATATTACAACATCAGTAAAGTAAGATATGTACTCGTATAAGGTCCCAAGTCTCACTAAACAAAGAGTATAGTTAATGAAATTAATATAATATCCCAGAAATATATGTGGTCTCTGAGCGTACAAATATAATTAATAGTTACTATTCTAACGTCCTTAGAGATGTAAATGGTTTCAGAGCGTCAAAATTAAGACTTATTTAATATTGCTAGAGATGTATCTGGCTGATAATAAAAACGTATCCACAACAGGATGATGTCTCGTCAATCCTCTATAAAAAGACACTGTATTAACGTAGTCACTATGTCCTTGTAAGCATGAACAGACCGGACTCCACAAACAGCACCCGATCACGAGTATGACGCTTATCTCATCCATGCAAAAGTGGGCGAAATTCAACATGTCCAATAAAATTTTTAAAACTGTGAAGACTAATAATTATACCCCTCCCCTGTACTCTTTTTCACTCTCGTGTTAATACATTATATGAGTGAAAGGGACGACGAGGATCAGTCTCGTAGATGCTTCATTGCTACAGGCACCCCCGTCGAAATACTGCAGACACCTCTACGCACGTCTACTCTGCGGCCTTGTCGTATTTTTGCATACAATCGCGTCGCATTACCGACGTAATCGCCTGCTAATTTGGCCGCCATCTTGGATCGTTATGGCGCGAACGCCATTTTGGACACGTTGTTCAACTAATTAAGACTACAATGCTGTCGTCCATTTGGTATGTAATTGTCGATAATATTTTGATGTTTCGAACATACCTAGACACGCGGCATCTGTCGTTCTTATATAAAATTGTGTATGACCGTCTCGCTCGGTAGTGGTATCGTATCTGGTAAATCTGTGGTCCTACCTCTCTAAAACTGACTGTCTTACATATTTTTTCTTGGAATTAACCAGGATATAAACCAATCGTTTATAATACATTAAACAGGACCCTTAAACTGCGTTTAGGATTCTAATCACAGTGCCATCGGAAGCTATAATCGATTTTATAGCCCGGTACCAACACCTGGTGTTTATGGTATTTACTGAGTCATCAAAGACATAAACAAATACATAAATCATGAGGGACCATATTGATTTATTTTTTATTTATCGTATGTCAATTTTGTTGCCAGTGTTTGTTGCATCGTTTAGCCACCCAGAGGTCATGTGTGGGGTAGCGGGTACTTTACTTACTCCCTACAGACTACTTGTCAAGTGAGTGGGCAACTTGACTGTTAGAAGTTCTCAAGCCGCCCGGAGGCCTCTAACTTGGCTTAACGACTGCTATCATAGACAGCAGCCGGGATCACCGGCTTAACGTGCCTTCTAAAGCATGGGAGCGCTCAGTTAAGGAGCTCCACGTGCTGATCATCGATTTTTGATGAGTTTTGAGTTGATATAGCTTCGTCAAAACTATAGATATATTTATGGCACAAACGGTTATCGGTTCTTCAATCCTTTATCTACATTAATTGCTTGAGCCAAATTTTGAAAAAACTGATTGACCACTTCTTTTTTTATAATTTTTTTTAAAAACGTTGTCCAAAGAAGCTCTTATTTCGATATTAGTACGTTGTTTATGAATTTATATATGTATGAAATGTGCATGTAATAGTTCCTTATTGACGTCGCTAACGCAAGAGAGATTTATATTTTTAACTATTTGGCCTAAAATTGTCAAAATTTGATGCCATATATCACGAAGACAGTCAGTTTTGAAGTAAACATGGTATACTATTTCAGTAAAACTCGTTGTTATTAATACGATAAGCCATAAAAAACGCGAGAAAACGGAGAGTTACAGATAGGAGGTCATTGGGAGCTAGGAGCCCCTTAATAACTATCAAAGCGGCCACCATCTAAAAACCGACGTTGCCTAACCTCGCATACTACCGCTGGCGGTCACAAAATCTTACAATTAGGCTCGGTTTTATAAAAATCCGTTAGACCTTATGTCGGTTTGTTATGTCAAAAAATGTACTGAGTTACTGAAATTTGATCTGACATTTGGTCTAACGGATCTTTATAAAACCTAGCCTTAAGGAAGAACTTTAACCATTAGAAAGATTTGTCTATCTATCTATAAGGTTTGTCATCATGACATATGGTTGAAAGTGTATTGTACCTATTGGATCAGAAGGGCTAATCCGAACATCTACCACTTCTACCATAGGGACACTTCAGTGTGCGTGGTCCGACACGCACTTGGCCGGATTTCTAAATGATAAGTTTCATGTTCAGAACATTTGAATGTTTCCGCGTTTTGGGAATGTTCAGGGCTGCTACCGCGAACGGAATTTGAAATTCTCCGTCTCTGCCGCACATAATTGCGACAGAGAGGGAAAACTTCGTTGCGGTTCGCGGTAGCACTCCTGCAATTTGCACATTGCTACCTCAGGCTGTTAGCCGAAGTGGCTTGAGAAATAGGCCTACTCTGGCGAACATCGAAATCCGAACTTCGTAACGTGCCGTCCCTTTCACTCATATGGTGTATAACACTAGAGTGAAAGGGACGGCACGATACGGATTCGGAGTAGGCCCTCTGGCGTGTCGATGTTCGAAAACTGTCGTTAATACAATTCTTCGCCGTGTCTTTGGCCACGTATTCATCAACCTCTGTCCATTGGACCTCATTACGTCATCATCGATGATTTACAACCGATTCATTAGAAATAAGGACTTGCACGTGCTTCGTGTCCCAAGAGGTTCCTATTCCAACGCCGGTCCGTATAATTAGCGATACATTTTGTTCGACACTATAGTATTTTTTAATACTACCTAACTTGAATCGAAGTTAGTCCCCGCGAAAGAGACAAACGGCTGAATTTTCAAATCCTGATCGAAAGAGCGTTCCTAAAGAAGTTGGAGATTCTGTGCGTCAATGAATGATGGTAGATAATGACAGCAGTCAGGGGGGCGATTTTTGAGTGTCGAACGCTCGACTTTTGACTCGATATCTGTCAAAAAACTATGATGATTTGACAAACGTCGAGTGTTCCGAGTGTTCGGCACTCAAAAATCGGCCCCTAGGTCTAAAAACCGGTCAAGTGCGAGTTATACTCACCCGCCAGGGGTTCCGTGCAAAATTTAAATGGTTTTTGATCATTATAAAATTTCTTAGAATCCGCAATTTCAAGTGATTTCAAGCACTTTTACATGATGCCGCACTTGATTCTTTCAATTTTTTGAAGACTCAATTTTTTTCATTGCAAAGGCACAGGTAACTACTAACTACCTGTGCCTTTGCAATGAAAAAAATTGAGTTTGAGTAAACTAAACTGAATTTTGGCTCCCCCCTAATATCGGTACCTAATTTTTCATTCCGAATTACAAATCGATATCATAAATGCTTAAGGAGTTCCTGATTTAACTGACCATTCGTGACCCTAATTACGATGCACGTAAAGTGCACAAATGGTCAGTTAACTGTGTTGGCGATGGTATCTACAGAAGGAAGGACAGAGTGACACCATAAAGCTTCTTGTTATATTTTCGGATCTACAACTTACGCATTAGTCGGTACGGTAACATCAGCTGTTAACTGTCAGTTGAACCAGTACAGATTCTTTACTGCACCCTTTTGGTAAAGCGAAAAAGACTACATGATGTGTCTACAGAGCCCGCCCAGCTAAGTATCCGAATGGGGGATTGGCCTTAATGGCACTGTTAGTGAAAATCGGGTGAAACAAATTAACTAATGAATACATACGTATACAAATGTAGCATATGTGATAATCCACATCGAAAGGGACCTTATGGCGGCCGGCACTTACGCCTTTATTGCTGCTATTCCAGTACAATAGTGAATAGGTGTAACGTAAGCGCCTGCCGCCATAAGGTCCCTTTCGATGTGGATTATTACATATGTCTAAGTAAATATAAAAAATAATATTTCATTTACAGCACCCGAAATCAAGAAAACAAGCAAGAAAGATTGACTCAGACACTAAATGTTTCTATGATTCGAAAGAGACGACAGCAATAAAAAAATATATACCATAATATCCATAGAAACATCGCAAACTTTTTAATTTGCATGTCTACCGGATATGCCATTGCCACCTGCCGACTGAACAGCCCTGGCCGCGGTCTGTCCCTGCATGACTGGCCGAAAGAAAACAATAGCGCCAGAGACAATCGCGCCAATTTCCAAACAAACGCTACAGATACGACCACGATATTATCTGTGGTAAAAAACAATGACGGTGTTAATTTTTAATAAGGTTAAGCGTGTTGGTTAGTCAGTCTGTTACAATACATTTATTAGTTATTACTTCATCCTAGCCCGTAAAACTGAAATTTGGTATTAGTACAGTGCAATTTTCTAGCGTTTTTTCCCAGTTGTATCTAAAAGGAGCCTTTGGGCTTCGTTGGTACATTATCAATAAGTTTTTTTTAATTATTTCTACACCCAAAAGCTACTGATCCGATACCTAACTGTCTATCACATGAAGACATATTTCGCGGCGGACAGGTAAGTTTTTTTAAATCTTTGGTACGAGCCAGAGATGCTACTACGAACTTAGAAATCCCAACTTCGTATCTTGCCGCCCCTTTCACTCATAAAACGTTCGAATATCGAAGTTCAGTCTACAAGACCCAGGGGTCGAACCAGCGACCTCCATGTTAACAGTAGCGTGTCTTACAGCTCGGCTACATTGGCTTATCTTGCCTTTATACCTAGTTAGGTACCGTCGCGAACGGGGATTGTTGAGCCATTTGCCGAACTTCGCAATTTGGACGTGTAACATTAATCGAGACTGTCACGTCATCGGGTAACATCGGTCATTCATTACACGGCTAAATCACGGACAATGGCAAGTGTATCTTAGGCAATAGATACTATGCGGATTTAGAAAATATGTAGGTAACTACTTAAAAACTTACTAGACTACCTATACATATCTAATTTCAAATGAAAGAGGAAAAAAATGAAATGAAAGAGAATCCACATCTAACCGACCACTGTATATAGATGGGTAGAGACGACTAATCGGTAGGTACGTAGAACGTTTAAAATAATTACAATCTCATTAAAGGAGTGCCTGCGGGCAACGCCGAGTGATCCTCAAGTACACCAAGGAAAGTGACAAAACAATATGTAAATAACATTATTTATTTCTAGCGAGTCATCGAAGCAATTTGTTGTTTGGGCCCGCGCCGCCTCACACCCTATTGATTGTTTCGGACACAGAATCCGTAGAGTAGTGCATATTTTATTTTGTGTAATAAGATTAGACCTTCGAGATGGTGAAGGTCAGCATAAATCTCTTAAACTGTTTTCTTCGTATAATGTACCTACACAATAAAAAACATATATTTGTACGTTCTCAAAATGACAAAATTATCTGTATGCTCTGGTTCGCATATTTTTGTCACTAATTTCGTGTAGATATTTTCCATATTGACTGTAACTACATATGTCTGTGATTAAGGTAGCCGCTCAAAAACAAATGAAATAGGTAAATTAAGTAAGTAGGTATTCAACTTTATTTTTCAACATAATTGTTTAGGCACTTAAAAGCAATACAAGGTAGCATACACAATGTTGTAACATTTGGTATGATTTCATAGTAGTAAGGGACAGTGTGATATAATAATTTATGTTCGACATAAACGCGATCATCTATTTAACTAATTACAAAATCGTATCACATTCAAATCAGTTGTTTTGTCCCAAAAAAATAACAGAACACGTAGATAGGCAAAGCATATCATCTAATGAAAACTGTGTATTAATAATTGAGTGGAGAAACAATTCACATAAATTACATTACCGTTTATTTTGTTTCGGTGATATATATCATAAAGTCACATTAAGGACCCAAGACAATAAATAAAACAAAAGCGACTCCACCGCCTTCGCAAGTCGATCTGCATTTTGAAATTGGAACGGCGCTCGCCATAGACAATAATGATGGTATCGTTAGCCGTTTAGCATAGAACAAGACCAGTTTGGCAATGGAAACCAGTCGACAGCCATGGCTGTTTGGAATGCAATCACTTAGTTTTTTCACAGCTTCGATATGGAGCTGTGGAGTGACAGCACGATGTGGTAAAAGAAAATGGCTTATACATACTTAATACTAGCGACCCGCCCTGGCTTCGCACGGGTGCAATGGTGATGCACGTATTATACATATAAACCTTCCTCTTGAATCACTCTATCTATTTAAAAAAACGCATCAAAATCCGTCGCACAGTTTTAAAAATCTAAGCATACATAGGGACAGACAGCGGAAACCGACTTAGTTTTATCCTATGTAGTGATAATACATACTTAAAACCCGTGTGGTTTATTTACGTACCTCTTCACCTTGATATCGCCAAAGCCCGAGGAAGTGCTGTGTTGAGGATGAGGGCAACAAAAAGAAAATTAAAAATATATTTGTGGACAATCTTACACAAATCGACCTAGTCCCAAACTAAGCAAAGCTTGTGCTATGGGTACTAGGCGACGATGTACATACTTATATAGATAAATATATACTTAAATACATAGAAAACATCCAAGACTCAAGAACAAATATTCGTGTTCATCACACAAATAAATGCCCTGACCGGGATTCGAACCCGGGACCTCCAGCTTCGTAGGCAGTGTCACTACCAACTAGGCTAAAGCGGTCGTCAACACAACTCGTTTTTGCAACACAATTTGCATTGGTTTGGAAAAAGTCAATCATCATCCTCCTAGCGTTATCCCAGTACAGTTGCATCCTGAAGGATGCCCTGGGTCTGCTACTTAATCCCACGCAGTGGTAGTGGTGTAGGCACTAGTTTTTACAGAAGCGACTGCCATCTGACCTCTCTAATATGGAAAAAGTCAATATTCAACGGATTTTCTAATTATAAAAGGGTCGGCGGCGGGCTTAGTCCATAGGCTACTACATTGCATTGTCTTCCAAAACACGTCAGGGCTAAGTTATTAACACGGTTCCCCCTACAAGAATTGACCTACGTTATTTGATCTAATTCATGAACAAAAGCGATTATTTAACATAATACAAAATAATACATATCGTATGTAGCTTTATTGTACTTTACATTAAATTATGATATTATGACCACAACATCATAATTATACCTAAAACTTTACTAATATTACGAACTACTTACGCCATCTATTGTCGAGTAGCAGCATATGGTTCTATTAATAAAAGGGTAACCTTATAAATTTTTTTCTTAACCTTGTCTATGGCACTTGGCACAAGTGCCCGAGTGAAGTTCAGTTTTGACAGTTGTAATAGTGGTCATCTTATATTTTTTGCCTCCTTGCATTTTGATACAAAATATTTATTTATTCTCAAAGTGGTATTACGTGAACAAGATGAAAATAAGGGCCCACGCAATTCGAGAACGGTGGAATGCGACCCGCTAGCTCAAGTAAGTGTTTTAACAGGCACAAAACGAACGTAATGTCCTTATTTTTAACTGATTAAAAAAACTGTAGTCAATTGGCTGTTAACCTTTTAACTAAAAGCGAGAGATGCGTAATTTGACGCTATGCCCGTGTATAATTTTATTACGATTCGGTCTGCCGCCGCATACATTATATCGACGGACAGTGCTATGTTTTTCGGCGTTTATTATTTAAACGGTATCGTTTACCTTATCTTTAGTAATTGTATCGTTATCTAGTTAGACAAGTAAAAATCATATTTAAACCGTTGATTGGCTCTTAAACTATTCGATAAAACGTTAACTGGCATTGTGTTTTATCACTAGAAAAAATAATCAGGTATTTTATTAAGTGATTTTCTTTATACAAAGTGGCTGGCTGGATAGTGTCAATACCGCGCTTTTGAATACCATTTAAAAACTTTAGCAGGTTAGTCTATGTTATTTGCTCATTCTTTTACACCAGTTTTTTGATCCTATTTTGTTACTTTTAGATGAACAGATTTAATCATGCTTTTGTTTGTGTACTCACTATTATTCTTGGGTTTATTGGAAGAAATTTGACTGAAAAAAAAAAACAATTTTTCGGGCAATAACACCTATGGATAATAGTGTTTACTAGCATATTATAAATTTCATAATCCCATTATTTTGCCTCTTAGGATGCTGATGTGAAAAATCTTTAAGTTCCACATATTCTGAATTGTCTTCATATTTTGATTAGGTGTAAGTAACTTGCACATTGACTTTTAGTCATATAATCATCACACTGACTTTCTTATCAATCTATTCAATAATTAAGATAAGCTGAGTCAGATTATTTAAATTCAAGTAAATGAATAATTTTTGGTAGAAAGGACAATATTAAAAAGTATAATTTATGGCATGCTTGTGCCATCAAATCCTAACAAGCTCCATCTAGGTTGGAAGTTCAGATGGCATTTGCTTCAATGTAGCTAGTTTTTATGCTAAATACTTAGGATGTAACTAGGAAAATGTTGAAACTGATACTTAGTGTATCATCACAGATTGATAGTCGAATTAAGAAAAGAGAATCAAAAGAGACAGAATTGTATGGGAAGAGTTTAAAATATTATAGTTGAAGAATAAAAAAGAATTTATAGTTGTAGTTTGTATATATATATAAGTATAAGGAATAAAATAATAGCCTTGAATTGTTAGTGGTCTAAAAAATTATGGTGCAATATTAATATGGATGTGACCATAATAATAAGCAATCATTATACTTCAACAAACAACGACAAACATGATAGTCTTGTTATGCTTACTATGTCCTTATGTAGCTTGATGACTGAGGTTTGAAAGTGATATAGGACTATACTTTTATTCTTATAAAAACTAAAAAAAAATTAAAATTTAGTTAGGATTACTCGTATTCTGCATATTTAATGTAACCATTACTGGTGCGTTTGTGCAAACTATTTTATTTTAATTTGTTATCTTTGTTTATTCAGCGCTGACAAAATAGATATTAACCTTCAAGAAAAGACTGTATTCCCTTCTGAAAGGCCGGCAACGCACTTGCGACTCCCCTGGTATTGCAGGTGTTTATGGGCGACGGTAATTGCTTACTATCAGGCGATCCGTCTGCTTGTTTGCCCCCTACAACATAAAAAAAAATTTTTTTGGTGTTCTGTTTTATATTTTCTATTACTGTGTTTATTTGTATAAAATGTATCTCTCTGTGTGTTACCTACTGTGCCTACACCTAATGGGCCCAACGGAAGACCAGCGCCGGCTGTAATGCTGGCATTATGCTGAGTTGGTTCCATTTCGTTACACAATTGTTATTGTATTATGCTTCTGTCACATTATTGTGTATCGCTTGTTTGTCACGAATAAATGTTTGAATCTGAAACTATATCACCGCTGTATACACCTTGTGTTAATTATATATATATCTGTGCAAAATATTTATTTATTATTTTTATTTATTATGAAACAAACAGTCATACAAACATTTTGCTACAAGTTAATTCTTATAATATATAGACCTATAGTTTCCAATACTGATTTTTTTTAAACATAAGAAACATGGTTGCTTAAATATTAGTTGCTAAGTACATAATATAGCTTATATTTGTATTCCCGTAACACTGAGGGCCTACTCCGAACTTCGTATCGTGCCGTCCCTCACTCTCGTGCTATAACACTATATGAGTGAAAGGGACGGCACGATACGAAGTTCGGATTTCGAAATCATTAGTAGCCCCTCTGGGTACTACTGCCCGTTCCCTCTTATCTATGAGTGGAGGTCTGTTCCCAGCAGTGGGACATATATAGGTTGATGATAATGATGATGATAACAAGCCTCATATCATAAGACCCCTTTATGGCACAGATTTAATTCAATTGTTCCTAATTGCTCCTTATTCACTGTTTGGATCTATACACGATCTATAGAAACGACCGGCTTAGCTTAGTGGCTTGTGACCCTGCCTACAAAACGGATGGTCCTGGGTTGGAATCCCTGTCAGAGCAAATATTTGTGTAATGAACATGATTGTTTGTTTCTGAGTCATGGATGTTCTATGTATTTAAGTATTAATATCTTAAGTAAGACAAGTGTTATTGAGCTTATATTATGCGGCTAGTTCGAATTGTGTAACATTTAAATTTTTATTCCAGACAATGTCCATAAATTAATAAATTTGAAATTGAAATTAGATAAATTTGTCCTCCGTTGTCCCCCAAGTTATTATTATAGTTACTTACTATGCTATTTTGCAACAAGTCAGCGATATCTATGTACACGTATAGGTACTTCAATTAAGTTAAGACAAATTATCCTAGCGTTCTTCGCGACAATGAGAACAAATTATCATTGGTTACTCAGTATTCTCAATAATATTCCCATTTAACCAATTAAATACCATATTACGATCGTAATAGTGTCCATATTACTATAAAAAGCGTTACATTATACGACAATTCGCATATATGCTAAAATTGTGCCGAAAACCTTGGTATTAACTACCAGTTATAAGTCATTATAAACGATGACATAATGGTTTGATAACTTATAGCTTTTATACAACGACTGCGGCATACAAGCTTACAGACATTCTAGCCTGTGAACGCTTGATATAGGCATCCTTAGTCAATAGGGATGGTGACACCAATTTCCTCGAAAAAGGAACAATTTTTGTAATCAAATGTCGAAAAAAGTATCTCAGAAGAATAAATAATGACATAATTATAAGTCTTCAAAGTTTTAATAAGGGGCATACTCAGTCCGTTTTCCGTAAAATCACTGTTAATGACGTCACTATTCTGTCGCGCTTTCTCTCTATAACCAGCAACATTAGAAAGGTTGTAGCTTCGTTATTTTTTGAGATATTAAAACTGGATTTTCACCAATTGGTATATTTTTTGCCTTGTTTCTTTTGGAGTAGTCTTTTGGTAGATAGTCAATTTTTGAGTAAAAAACCCTATTGGTTGGTGGACGTTCTTTTGATTCTTCTGGAGTCGCGAAAGAACTTTGCCGACCAATTGACTCGAGGATTCGTTTAATTGACAGCTAGAGACAGCTGAGAGCAGCTGTCTCCTTGATCGCACTCGCTCGCATACACTTGCAAACTTCTACCCCACGCTTTACTCACGATGCCATTTTGGTTTGATCCTGACTGTGGCCAGGCACGTATCCAGAGGGGGGGATAGTTGGGATTTATCCTCCCCCCCGAACGTTTTTAGCCGTCTGTTTATTTATTCGCTTGCGTGTTCTTTCAATAAGTAGCTACACAGTTCACATGGTTGTTTCAATGTTTGTCCCCCCCCGAACCAAAAGTCTGGATACGTGCCTGACTGTGGCTTTATAGGCCGTGCCTAATAAAGCGATAAGAGTGCGCGTTGGAGAGTAACCTGGGGATATACAGAGGAAACCTCCGACACACGGGCGGTTAAAACACTGGAATACTCTATGAGTTTGCGCTTGAGTCAGATTGGTTGAGTTGCTTCAACCGTATCTGTGTGAGTGGAAATCGAGGTACTTGGAGTTTTGTCGCTGGTTCACTAAACCTAGCGTAGCTGAGAAGAGTCCAACTCAGCTAGGTACGACCTGGGTCGAAATGACTACCCGGTATGCGGCGGTACCGGGACGTAAAGGCGTTGTTTAATAACGCGACGCGTACGAAACGTCCTATATATTTGTGCGTGTCCCGCAATGGGAACTGGGTTGTAGTGTGTTGTGGGCGATGGGCTAGCAACCTATTACTGCAATATCACAGTTTCTCCATCTTTAAACCTACAGTTGCCAAATGTGGCACTGGAGTTATATTTCATGTGCTCTGCCTACCCCTTTTGGGAATACAGGCGTGAGTTTATGTATTTAGGACCTCCCTCCACAGAATTGATAATACACCCACAGGAAGAAAGGGGGAAGTGCTAATCTAACCTGGCACCACACGGGGCCAATAAAAACATCCTAATAATATTGTAAAGGCGCAAGTCTAGATGTTTGGATGTTTAGATGTTTGTTACTCAATCACGTAAAAACAGCTGAACGGATTATGATGAAACTCGGTATACAATGAGCTGATGATGTCCATAACTTCAACACTCGAAATGCACATCGCCTCATCAATATTCGAAGAAGGCTAGCGCTGTGCGCTAAAGACCCCAGGTGATGGGGCCAAGCCTCTACGAAAAATTACCGCAGCGAGTGAAAAACATAGCCAGTGTATCGGAATTCCAATCCCAATTAAAGCAAATACTGCTTGAGAACACAATATACTGCATGGATGAATTCATGAACTTGTGAAGCTCCGCATTTTTGTTTGTTGTGTACCTATAATTTATTCATAATCTCAATTGTTACAACTTTGACGATCATAATTATTCATTCTTATGAGTTGACATTAATGTAATTTATAATGTAATGTAATAATATAAAATAAATAATATCAATATCAATGTGTTTGTAGCCTGGATTAACATATAGGATACTTTTCATCCCGAAAATCATCCCTCGAAGGGATGAAACGGAGTGGAAGTTTACGCGGACGAAGTCGCGGGCAGAAGCTAGTATTCATATGAAATTAACCGGTCATTTTCTAGTAAAAAGAATAACGCGTATCTAGACAGCTTTGAATTCGAATTAAATTTAACTAGGTCTGGGACCTTGACAAACTAGTTCAGTCGTCTGGCGTGACAGCCATTTAAATAGTTAGCCGATGTATTAGTTCTACTTACCCAAAATACATACTTTGGCTAAATAAATCTATATATATGTTACGCGAGGCCGATTTTTGTACACCCCATCAGATCTACAGTTATGGTCCGATTTTAATAAATGATATGTCATTAGATTCGTCTCTTACTGCAGAGTTGCATAAAACTCTTATTTTTTCATGTTGCTAGAAAAAGGACTAAAAAATGGATTTAAAAAAACTACTGTGCGCTGACCACGTGACTTTGGCCGCGTGACGTCACGCGACGTGGCTCCTGTTTTGAATTGACATAACACAGTATAAAAATAAACAATAACTGAACCCAAACCTGTAGTACGTTCTTCAGTATGAGAAAATATACGGTTTGAGACGGCGATATATATCCACAATCCCAAGAAAATTAACAAAACATAAAATAAACGATTTTTTTTCAATATTTACATGAATGACAGACGTACTTATTGTATCGCAGTTTGTAAAGTCATTTAATTCAACGTCAAAATTTAACATTTTTTTCTTTTATGCCAGATGTAAATTGTCCACCTTACACCTTGTTGACCTTTTTACTTGAGCAAAAATTTTCAACGAACTCTACGTATATTCAATATTTATTATTATTTATCTTTATTCATTTCTGGTCTTAGGTTAGGTTTTACAATATTTTTATAAAAAGTAAAATATAATAATACACTTACAAAACACAAATATATTATAAAATCCTAACCTAGTGTGCCGCCGGCAGCGAGGCGGTGCCTAAGCTACCGGTGGTTAGGGCGACAGAGAGAGGAACCTCCTGACTATTCGCGCCGTGTCCAGGAGTACCACCTTCTGTATCTGACCCTTGACCCAGCCATCTAGCGAGAGTCTCTTGAGGTGTTGGCCGAGACTCTTCGCTATTAGACCATTCGCAGAGACGACTATCGGGACAATGATCGTTGAATCAACATCCCACATGGCGGTCACCTCGTGTGCCAAGTCTAGGTACTTGCTGACTTTGTCCTTCTCGGCCTTCACGAGGTTCTCGTCATGGGGGATGGTGATGTCAACGAGCACTGCCTGGCGCTTCGATCGATCTGTCAGCACGATATCAGGTTTATTGGCTACAATAGTCCTGTCCGTGATGACAGATCGATCCCAATAGAGCGTGGCACGACCATTTTCGAGAACTGGTGCAGGTGTATACTTATAGTACGGCACTTCGAAGTCCACAAGACCGTATAAAAGAGCAAGTTGCTGGTGAATGATCCTGGCTACTAAGTTATGTCTGTGCAAGTACTCGCCGTTAGCAAGATGACCACAACCGGAAATGATATGCCTGAGTGATTCTCCGGGACGGCGGCATGCCCGACAAATGTCGACCGTACCGTCCTTCAGGATATACTTCCGGTAGTTGTTCGTCATGATAACTTCGTCCGCAATTGCACAGACAAAACCTTCGGTTTCCCCGAAGAGATCCCCGAAACGTAGCCAGTTCACCGACGCGAGCAGGTCTACGTCGGGCCCTGTGAGGGCCCTGTAGAACCGCCCGTGTAGCTCCTTACTCTTCTTATTATTATTATTATTATATATTTTAGACAGGCAGCTGACGCTGATACGTCTAAATCATAGTTCACTTGGCACTGGTTAGCACTGCTTAGATCTTAGTTTGTCAAGTTTGTTTTTAAACTGATTAACACTGTTAGCGTTCACTACTTCTGAGGGTAATTTGTTCCATGACTTTACTATTCTATTAGAGATTAAGTTCTTGCCGATATTTGTTTTAGATTTGTTAGCTGACAATTTAAAGTTGTGTCCTCTCGTGCGTGTGTTTTTATTATTTTATATTTTGAGAGAAAATCTCTTTAGATTTTTAAGCCATTCATTGTCGTGGACGTCCATGTCTGTTATAGTCTCTTGGCGTCTTTGTTGACCTTAACAGTGCCTTGGGCGCCGATAGGAGTCTATTTCTGTTGGCGATTATGCCTATAAGACCTGGGGGATTGCTCTTATAGAATCCGCACCATAGGGGTGCTCCTCGGATAGTTTGGCTCTTGGTTAGATAGGGCCCATGGAAAAGTGGCGTGGAGTACAGGTTGTGGCAGGTAACGACCGGACATTGTTGTTTCGGTCATTACATTACATTAATTAACAGTGAGGGCCGCCATGAGTGCGGCGCTGACGACGATGCGGCCCAGCACACCTTGGTATGGTGTAGTCGCTGGGCCGAAAAGAGCCGCACAATGGCGACAGCTCTCAGAGTGGGTGATCTCTCGCTTCACAACGTCGTGTCGGCGATGTTGCGAGGCAAGAGATACTGGGATCTAAAAATCAGACTTGTGCGCACCCTGGTGTTTTTGAGCTTTCTTTATGGCTCGGAGACGTGTACTGTTCAGGCCAAAATGTAATGCCGCATCGAAGTGTTTGAGATGTGGTGCTGGCTTCAACTTCTGCGGATACCATGGGCTGCAAGGGGAACAAACCAGTCCATCCAGCTACGTTAAGTTGTCGACTATCGACAGTATGTCAGAACCGCATCCTCAAATATTTCGAACACCTTTCAAGAGGTTCTTCGGATAGCCAGTAGATAAATATTATGACGGGAAAAGTAGAGGGCCAGAGGTCCCGGGGCAGACTAACCGCTAGATGGAACAGCCAAATCACTGGTGCCCTGTAACTATATCTGCACGAGGCCATCCATAAGGTGGGTGATAGGAGCTTATGGAGGACTCTGGTCAGTACGAATTGGACATTATTATTATTTTTTATTTTATTTATTTGGAAAGCAAACAGAAATAAGTGAGTAGGAGGTAAGGTTTCTAACATGCAATTTAAACATTTCACTTATTCCCTTAACAGCTCTCACTGAAACATATACGCGAGATATCTTACTACACTTAACATAATGAATTAAACGAATAACAAAACATAATAGAACAATAGAACACTCGTAGATACCAGTTCAAAACGTGCCATGGTTTCTGTCAGAGAAGAACTACAGTAAATAGATAAACTACTACTCAATCAATACATTAATCAGATTCCATTACCAAATCCAGAACCTTTTTCCTAAATTGATTGATTTGGTCCGGCATAATGTGACAGTGAAAAGGTACTTTAAAGATCTCTTTTTTACATGTTTTTGGTGTTCCTAAGAGAGGCACAAATTAAAGAAATGTATCTGTACCTATAGTTGTTCCTTTTCTGAATAACTATAGGAATTTCCGTATTTTAGCGGCGTCGGGACGCCGCTACGGGACTCGTAATATTAAATATGATTATAACCGTTCGAATTCCGGTCAGTAAATTTATTAGTGTGACGAACACGATTATTTTTTTCTGAGCCTTGGATGTTTTATATGTATTTAAGTATTTATTTATTTATGTAATTTATAAGGATTAGGCGACAAATTGATGTCTTTGTTGATTTATAAAGTCTTGAAAACTTCATCATTCTGGAAATTGAAACCCCTCATATCGAAAGCTTCATTAAGATCGGTTTAATATGTAATATTTCATTCACTAATTTCGTACGGTACACTCATGTGGGGTAACTGAATTGACTCCAATCGAGTTTTAAGCCGTCGACTCCTAGCGAAAACAAATTTTGTAACTTCTTGATATGCTGTGGGGCTTGTTCGATTTGTGTAAGATTGTCCTCTAATATTTATTTATTAAAAAAAAAATTGACGTAATTCGAAAATGTTAATACAATTTCAGTTCCTTAAAAATCAACTACTTACATATGTGTAATTTTAAGTGATATTGTGAGATAAATAAATCATATCATAGCATTCATCCAAATCCTAAATAAGTAGGTATCCTAATGCGGAGGTAATTCAATAAAATGCAAAACAAGAGCAGAAAAACATGGTAAGAAAACCGGTCTAAACCCAACAAGATTATTTTTCCCTCTGGTTTATTTATTTACTTATCGTATGGCAAATTATTTCGGTCCGTGAGATCTTTGAGAAGACGGTACAGTTGCTAGTTTTGTTGCACTTTTAGCACCACCCAGGGGCACGTGTTGGGTAGCGGTGGGTACTCCCTACGGACGGTGGTGCAATTTCGACCAGGGACTGATACCGGTATTTTAAAAAAACCCTGAATTAGCCCAATATTTTGGATTATTTTTTGCTCTTTACGTAGGGCTGAATCATGTATTTAGGTAACAACGTCGTATTATTAGATTGTCCCATTAAAAACGAAATAATGAACCGGTGACCGTAATAATACCGGTATTTTTCTATGGAGATAATATCGGTATCCCATCCCTGATTTCGACCCCCTTCGACTTCCTTCTGGGTTGGAAGGTCAGATAGCAGTCGTAAAACTAGTGCCTATGCCAAATCTTGGGATAAGTTGTCAAAGCGGACCCTTTATTCTAATTTGCTGGTAACCCAGTGAATCCTCAAATTCTTTTTTGTCTTTGGGTTGCTACGCGGACAGTAACAGAGGGGTGGACAACTTCCCTATGCTTTCTGACTGGCCAGCATAGGGGGACTAAACCCCCCTTTTTTGACATGCTTTTTAAGGACACCCAAGCGGCTCTCGAATAAATAGGCTATGACGAATACTCAAATCAATGGTCGGAAACGGGTTTTTTAAATATCGGTTAGACTCACTGATAAAATTCTGGGTTGGGACATTTTTTGACATAACTTACCAATAGTCTTAAGACATGACGACCGCTTTAGCCTAGTTGGTAGTAACCCTGCCTACGAAGCTGGAGGTCCCGGGTTCGAATCCCGGTCAGGGCATTTATTTGTGTGATGAGCACGAATATTTGTTCCCGAGTCTTCGATGTTTTCTATGTATTTAAGTATCTATATTAAGTATGTATATCGTCGCCTAAGTACCCATAGTACAAGCTTTGCTTAGTTTGGGACTAGGTTGATTTGTGTAAGATTGTCCACAAGTATTTATATACTGCCGGCAACGCATATAAGTATGCGTTCACGCACGTCCATACAATTTTGGCAGGCTGGCAGTGAATGTGTTAGCCTTAACCTGGCGACTGACTTTTATAATTTTGGTATAATGTAATCCGAGCAATACAGAAGCCAATGCATCCAGCTGAGTAAGACTCGCACGTAGAGTTCCGTCGTATACAATCTTACGGAATCCCTTTTGACAATTAATTAAATTAAAAAAAACCCTATGCAAAACATAGCTAAGAACTATATCTGCCAACAAAACTTTCGATTAAAAAATCCACACTCAAATGGCTCAGTCGTTAAGGAGCTACGATGCCACAGAATAAATGAATGATTGCCTGAGTTGAAGACTATAGACATAGACAGAATAACTTCTACGAAATTTTGTTTGATGTATTACTTTTTTTATACCACGTAGGTGGCAAACAAGCGTACGGCCCGCCTGATGGTAGGCGGTCACCGTAGCCTATGGACGCTTACAACTCCTGGGGTGTCACATGCGCGTTGCCGACCCTTTAAAAATTTATACACGCCTTTCTTGAAGAATCCCATACTGTTGTCCCTCGGGAAAACCTCGGCAGGGAGCTCATTCTACAACCGGAGCGTCCGTGGGAGGAAATTCCTCTGAAACCGTACCGTACGCGAACATTTCGGTTCTAAGGTGTGAGGATGAATGCCTTGTCGACGGCGAGACACTTACTACTTTATCCTAATCCTAATTCCAATCCTAATAATATTAAATTTAATCATGAAAGTGAGCATGGATGTATGAATGTACGTTCCTCTTAATCTCATACACTACTGAAGGGATTTCTATGAAACATTCCAGTATTTTAGCTTAGACATCATAATAACATCTCTCAGCTTTTGTCGGTGGAGTACTTAATCGCCATTCGGTTCGGTTCTCTTTTGCTTGATCTATAAACGCATGTCTCGGTCTTCCCATGCCTCTTTTCCCCTCTTATCTTTCCTTTGATTATGATTATCATAATAACATATAGTTTATTTCAAAATTACGCGTACCGTGCGGTAATTTCCACTTTATGATCAGATATGACAATAGTAGTTTATGCAACTGATACATAATGTGAGGCCTTAAAACACGAGTGTGGTTTTATGAAACGAGCGTCAGCGAGTTTCATAATAGGATCACACGAGTGTTTTAAGGCCTAATTATGTACAGTTGCATACACTATTTTATCTACATCCGTTTATTAAATCCTCTTTCATGTGTTCAGGAACCATTGCGTTGCAAGTGTAGTGAGGTCGAGCGTGAGCCCGTTAAAGTCTTTTGAGCACGAGCCTGTATCGTTATGGGCGGAGATGGCCATAACGATACCGTTTTTAATGCTGATATGGCCATCTCCGCCCCGGACCGGCGCGATATTGTAAAGTTGGTCCTACACTTTTTGAGCACATAAAAGAGGATTTACTGTATGGGTGTAGATAAAACTATTAAGGTCACTGTTAGGCACTATTTTATATTTCCGCTACCAACGGTACCCAGAGATTAATTCTAGTTTTATCGGTATGCGATATCAGGTTAGTTTTTTTGCAAGTATTGAAACAAATGTTAATTTTATACGACTTTGGAAACCAGTCGGTTTAAATGTTGACTAGAGGCCATCGAGTTATGATACCGGTAGGTTAAGTGTATGTATGTACATATGTATGACCGTAAAGCCCGACCATAAATATATGACCGTCGGCCATGTTGCGGAATCTCATTGGAATTAATTTCTTACATTGGCAATCATTTTAAGCATAGGTTGTCACTGTGGTGATTTAGGTTGAGTGTTGAATATTAAATAACTAGCGACCCGCCCCGGCTTCGCACGGGTGCAATGCTGATGCATGTATTATACATATAAACCTTCCCCTTGAGTCACTCTATCTATTAAAAAAAACCGCATCAAAATCCGTTGCGTAGTTTTAAAGATTTAAGCGTACATAGGGATATAGGGACATAGGGATAGAGAAAGCGACTTTGTTTTATACTATGTAGTGATTATGACAAAAATGCTCAAAACGATTCATTGTCAAGAGCGAAACATTATTAACAATGTATCCTAAGACCTGTGTTTAACATACCCTTTTTTCTGCAAATAAATTTATTATTATTATGTATGTCTTTCCCGTTCACGGGACAATGGTATCTCGGACCTTTGGGAGGCGTGCGTGGAGCCGAAGTACCGAGGCACCGAAGTACCAAACGAGTACCACGTAGCCAACACGTAGAGGCCCTTTTGACACTTTAATGAAATGCAAGGGATACATTGAGCGGATGCTGTCCCTGCCCGTGTCATGGGACGCACACAGAGACAGCACCCGCCAGGGTGTACAGGAACTATTTCTGGTTGATGGAGTCTAAATGAACTGGGTTATTGGGTGAAAATGATGGATTAATTGCTGGGCTATTGCGTGAGACAACGGAAGCCTGCCTAATAAAACTGTCTCAGATATATATTATTCTTATACCTTATAAAATTTCTGGATAAAAACGCTCTGGGAATGAAACTATTTCGCTACAAAACATTGCAAAATGAACATCTGAACTGACAGGTAAACAAGTCAAAAGTGTCATTATTCCGACTATACTGACATTACTTGCTGTTGCCATATAAATATGAATAATAGCGCCCTCTTGACCATGCTCATATATTTCTGCTCGAGCTTTAATACAATTGAGGCCCTGGAGACCGCGTTAGTTTTCAGTGTGCTGCAGCCTTCAGTGGCAGTGGGTGAATATAAACCAACTTACGATTACCGACCGATCAACGTTAAATATGACACCAGCAGCTGTCATCTCATAGAAACTTGTCAATCTTTCCATACAATCAGATACGAACGAACACCGCTTAGGATTACAGACGGTTTGGTGCAATCCACACTAGTATAGTCGGAATAATGACACTTTGACTTGTTTACCTGTCAGTTCAGATGTTCATTTTGAAATGTTTTGTTGCGAAATAGTTTTATTTCCAGAGCGTTTTTATCCAGAAATTTTATAAGGTATACGTTGTTAATAATGTTTCACTCTTGACAATGAATCGTTTTGAGCATTATTGTCATTAATTATTTAATATTCAACACTAAACCTAAACCACCACAGTGACAGTGACGACAGTGATAACCTATGCTTAAAATTATTGCCACTGTAAGAAATTAGTTCCTATGAAATTCCGCAACATGCCCGACTGTCATATATTTGTGGTCGGGTTTTATTTATAAGGATTTTTATACAATAAAGATTTTTAATATTATTTTCCAGACTGATATGTCCACAACAAGAAGCGCCGTGAACGCAATCCGCGCTCGCCGGGGCCACAAGGAGCGGTCCAAGAACTTCACCGAGCTGGAGAAGAGGACCGTGCTCGAGCTCATCGCGCGGCACCGGGACGTGCTGCGCCAGGGCCGCTCCAACAACGCCACCAATCGGAGCAAGCAGGTAATCAAGCTCCAAGAACTCCACCGAGCTGGAGAAGAGGACCGTGCTCGAGCTCATCGCGCGGCACCGGGACGTGCTGCGCCAGGGCCGCTCCAACAACGCCACCAATCGGAGCAAACAGGTAATCAAGCTCCAAGAACTTCACCGAGCTGGGGAAGAGGACCGTGCTCGAGCTCATCGCGCGGCACCGGGACGTGCTGCGCCAGGGCCGCTCCAACAACGCCACCAATCGGAGCAAGCAGGTAAACAAGCTCCAAGAACTCCACCGAGCTGGAGAAGAGGACCGTGCTCGAGCTCATCGCGCGGCACCGGGACGTGCTGCGCCAGGGCCGCTCCAACAACGCCACCAATCGGAGCAAGCAGGTAATCGAGCTCCAAGAACTCCACCGAGCTGGAGAAGAGGACCGTGCTCGAGCTCATCGCGCGGCACCGGGACGTGCTGCGCCAGGGCCGCTCCAACAACGCCACCAATCGGAGCAAGCAGGTAATCGAGCTCCAAGAACTCCACCGAGCTGGAGAAGAGGACCGTGCTCGAGCTCATCGCGCGGCACCGGGACGTGCTGCGCCAGGGCCGCTCCAACAACGCCACCAATCGGTGCAAGCAGGTAATCAAGCTCCAAGAACTCCACCGAGCTGGAGAAGAGGACCGTGCTCGAGCTCATCGCGCGGCACCGGGACGTGCTGCGCCAGGGCCGCTCCAACAACGCCACCAATCGGAGCAAGCAGGTAATCGAGCTCCAAGAACTTCACCGAGCTGGAGAAGAGGACCGTGCTCGAGCTCATCGCGCGGCACCGGGACGTGCTGCGCCAGGGCCGCTCCAACAACGCCACCAATCGGAGCAAGCAGGTAATCGAGCTCCAAGAACTCCACCGAGCTGGAGAAGAGGACCGTGCTCGAGCTCATCGCGCGGCACCGGGACGTGCTGCGCCAGGGCCGCTCCAACAACGCCACCAATCGGAGCAAGCAGGTAATCGAGCTCCAAGAACTTCACCGAGCTGGAGAAGAGGACCGTGCTCGAGCTCATCGCGCGGCACCGGGACGTGCTGCGCCAGGGCCGCTCCAACAACGCCACCAATCGGAGCAAGCAAGTAATCAAGCTAGCCAAGAGCAATAAAAAAAACCGACCAAGTGCGAGTCGGACTCGCGCACAGAGGGTTCCGTACCATTATCTATAAAAATGACGACAAAGTCATGTTTGTTGCATGGGAGCCCTTAAACATTCGTTTTATTCCGTTTTTTAGGACTTGTTGATATAGCGGCAACAAAAATACATCATCTGTGAAATTTTCGTGTCTAACTATCACGATTCATGAGATACAGCCTGATGACAGACGGATGGACAGCAAATTCTTAATAGCAATAGGGTCCCGTTTTAGCCTTCCGATTATGATGCTTAGCCAAAATCTGCTATAAACTAGTATAGATAGGCAAAAGCAACAACTGCTATTGTATTTATTTATTGTTTTACAAGCGGTAAGCATTTTCCGCCGCTGCACCCGCTTTTACTGTAGTTCGTTGGGAGGTGGGACGGTGCCAGTGTGTCTACACACAGGCACGTATCCAGACTTTTGGTTCGAGGGGGGACAAACATTGAAACAACCATGTGAACTGTGTAAAAATCGCTATAACCACTGTAAACAGACGGCTAAAAACGTTTTCGGGGGGGTATAAATCCCAACTATCCCCCCAAGTTCTAAAGACACCCCATCAGGTGTCTTACCGCCATCCCTGACCATGCCAGTCGGCTCAAGAACAGCAGGCACGTTGACGGTAGCAAGCAAGTCTAAAGTCATATGTGATAATCCACATCGAAAGGGACCTTATGGCGGCAGGCGCTTACGTTACACCTATTCACTATTGTATTGGAATAGCGGCAATAAAGGCGTAAGTGCCGGCCGCCATAAGGTCCCTTTCAATATGGATTATCACATATAGTCAAGAATCATATATCTGGAAATCAATCCTTATTGTTTCCTCGTCTGGGTAGAACAACGTTTCAAAGAACGCTATGTTTCTCGTTGCACGGCCTTAAAAACAAAGGCTTTATACTTATTGAAAATCACACCTAACTGTCGATATAATCTAACGGATAAAAAATTATCATAAATTTCATCGTTCACCTAACTGGTAAGTCATGCCAACGTATTATTATAGTTATATTGAGATAAGAAGCTGCATAACAATTATGTGATTATCGATGATTACCTAATATGGTTGCATATATACGTATGTATATGTGATAATCCATATTGAAAGGGACCTTATGGCGGCCGGCACTTACGCCTTTATTGCCGCTGTTCCAATACATTAGTGAATAGGTGCAACGTAAACGCCTGCCGCCATAAGGTCCCTTTTGATGTGGATTATCACATATATGTAGTTGTGTGCGTCATGAAGCGGTAACACACATCAGTCACATCGCGCAAGCTAGCCTTATTTCGTGAGCGTCAAGATGACAGGAACATGGTAGGTTTTCATAGAAAAACCGGCCAAGTGCGTTTCGGACCACGCACAATGAAGGGTTCCGTACCAACATCTACTAGTCCACATTTAAAATCACTATCCAATACATTGAATCTAAAAAAGTCGTATCTTCATAGGGATCTCGCGGCACTTACGACCTTCTGTTTGGGCAAGACAGTTTGTAAGCGAAAACTCAAAAACCGTAAAACCTATATGTGATAATCCATATTGAAAGGGACCTTATGGCGGCCGGCACTTACGCCTTTATTGCCGCTGTTCCAATACAATAGTGGCTGCAACGTAAGCGCCTGCCGCCATAAGGTCCCTTTCGATGTGGATTATCACATATTGTTATGTTTAACATTGAAACATGCACGTTAGGTAGGTGTAGAAATGACTGTTTTAGTAAATTAAACAAAAATTAACTTAAATTTCTTCTACGATTTTAAACTCGAAACCGCGGTTTTTAACCGAATTCGAAACCGATGTGGAATCAGTTAAAAAGCGTCGGTTAAACTCGCTAGTCGGTTTTTTCATTACTCAGCTGCAATCCCTAGTCAATAGTTAACGGCTTATGTTCATGTTAGCTATGTTTTTATTACAGGGATTTATAGAAACAGAGACACTGTTTATGAGGGTTACTGGTCCAATACAAAATTAAGCTTTGTAGCCCTTAACTTTTGGTATGTCCACAGAAAAGACGCGGACCTAAATCCGTATATAACCCCTCTAACTTATGTTGTATACCTATGTATGATGGTTAACCGGGCGGGGACGTCCACCGCGCGATCGCGACAACAGTGACACATATAGTCCCTATTCGTCCCGGTACCGCCGCACACCGGGTAGAGTCAGTCCGACCCAGGTCGGGCCTAGCTGAGTTTCTTGCTGGACTCTTCTCAGCTAGGCTAGGTTTAGTGAACCAGCGACAAAACTCCCAGTAGCTCGATTCCACTCACACCTCAGATTCGGTTGAAACCGCTCAACCAATCTCACTGGAGCGCAAACTCTTAGAGTATTCCAGTGTTCCAAACCACACGCGTGGTCGTGCCGGAGGTTTTCCCCTGGATTTTCCCCAGGCTACTCTCCAACCGCGCACTCCTATCGCTTTATTGGGCCCGGCCTATAAAGCCACAGTCAGGTTCAAAAAAAAAAAAAAAAAAAAAAAAACGTACGACGTACGTCAATCCGATATTCATATCGATATCTAAATCTGAAGAGTTATCAGGTCTCTGGTTATGTGTTATCGCTATCAGTTTAATATCTCACACGGAATTTTAACTACGGCCGTGTAATTATTTCATTGTTCAATTAACGTCATAATTAGAATCAGGTAATTACTTTTCAATTTAAGTGTAAGATTGTCCACAAATATATATTACAACAAAGAAAAACAATAAAGAACAAGAACAATAAAGAATTGACAAAAAATAATATTGAATTGTTTTTGTACAATAAAGAATTTTACATACATTTTACATACATACATACATATTTATATTTATTTTAATTTAAGTGACTGGCAGTTCACAGCGCCTTGGCATCGCCATACAGCGAGGAAATACTGCCAGCGTTCTTGGAACCATGCCGCAGGGACCTTTTTTAGATTCTTATTTGTTTTATTTCTACTTTTAATAATTTAAGTTAGGTATTGTTAAGATTTTTATTTTATTTTATCAATAAAAGATAATAATATGACAGTGACCGGCAAATAAGTGTACAGAAACTGAGAGTTATAGGAAACTTTTAAAGTTAGTTTAGGGTCAATTTTTCAATCCCCAGATAAATTTTAGCTTTGTCCTTGTCTTTCATATGACATTAGAAAGTGACAGCGATAATTTTAACTGACGGATAATTTTATCTGGCTATTGAATAATCGACCCTTAGTGATATTAAGGTTGAGAGATCGATCTACGGTCTCTTTTCTGCAAAAAAAAAACTCTTTCCATTCGGAGAAACTCCAAGAATGCCAATTATAATTCCGTCCGTATGGCGTCTGTCACAAAATTGTGATTCAAAGATTTTTTTACTTCCCATTGACCTATGAACTTGAAATTAGGTGATAATGTCTAGTATTACGTATACTTTCACCGACACAGCCTTCAAAATTGCGAGACTTAAGTGGCAGTGGGCAGGGCACATTGCTCGCAGGACTGACGGTCGATGGGGCCAGAAACTGCTTGAGTGGCGTCCACGCACCGGGAGACGAGCTGTCGCAGGCCTCCGACAAGGTGGAGTGATGACCTGGTGAAGGTCGCGGGAATCCGGTGGAAACGAACGGCACAGGACCGGTCTAAATGGCGAGCCTTGGGGGAGGCCTATGTTCAGCAGTGGACGTCTTTCGGCTGAAATGATGATGATGATGATGACGTATACTTTACCAACAAAAAGTTAATGATGACTCAAAGAGTTATACTGGCCTATTTAGAGACCCAGGGTCCGTGTGCCCCTAGGCTGACTGACCTCAGTTTTGGGGCCTTAAAGGTGGAAATCGGCCGTTATTTTTAGGAGACTAGACAAATCCTGCTGGTTGGTCTATCATTACGAGTCTGCAAACTACTCAAGAGCTGTTTTTATGTATTGTGTATGATTCAAAAGTGCTTGTTGCTAGGCATATTTGAATAAAAAATATTTTGAGTTGGAGTTTGAGTTTATGGCCAACCGACGCGTACAGCGGCGCGAGACGCAAGCTGTTACGCATATATATAAAGCTGAACATAGATAATACTTAGTTTTTTTTAAAACAACGTCCGTGGCAAACAAGTGTACAGCCCGCCTTATGGTAAGCGGTCACTGCATATGGACGCCTGCAACTTTAGGGTCACATACGCAATACGCCATGTGGAGATGGACTTGTGAGTTATATAATAGAAGTCTGTCCCGGGGTGAAGTACCTAAATCGATAGAACTGTAAATACATAGTAAGGTTCCAGTGCTCGACACCTTAGTGCCCAATAAATGTCACATATGTCATGTATTGGGTCAGTAATCAGTAATCAGTCGTTTATTTGCTAAAACATGGTACAACAAATAGGTCATAATCTAAAATATAAGGAACTACATGTTTGGTCACAAGGACATGCAAATATTTAAGGAATGTCATGTCAGTGTCCAGTTATTCGCGTTTTAGAGATCCCATATTTAAATAAGTATACAAAAATTGCTCGTTTAAAGATATTGATTATACGATGCATAAAGTCGACTAGCTAGAGCCTTGGTCATCGAACCAAAAAAATGTGACAAGTAAGTAAGTACCTTAACTGGATATTGAACTTAATCGTCGTATGTATATGTATGATTAGATAAATGCTAAGTTGATAAGTTTATTAAAATACGGACCGCGTTAAATTTGACACGACACGCGCTCTTGCTTCGTAACTTAAAACCTTTAGGTTTCTGCTGAAAGTGCGAATCTTCGCCTCGTGTAGCCTGTGGTCTAAGTCATAACATCATAGCGGTTTTTAACTATATAACGTTCGATCACACCACAGCTTCGAACATTCGCTGTCGCGCCGTAAACGGTGTGACGAGGGAGAAAGATGGGTTAAAATTTCACGCATGAAAATTTAAACGTTAAAAATTGCTATCAAAGAGTTATTTTTAGGTAAATATTTTTATTGCCGATTGTACCTCTTTTCATCTGTCATCAAATACTCGTTGAAACGGTTCCTATGAGTCCAAACACGACGAGTTTATCTTGTATAGTTTAGGAGTTGCTATCGCCACCTTCTGTCTTCATCACCAGATCGACTCGGTGGTACACAATATTACATTGTCACCGAACTTACATAAGTATGTCAAATATTTGCTCAAATTCAGGTATAATTTGACCCGAACACAACACAAGTCCTTTGGTTGAAAATAACCTATCTGTAGAATCATCATCACCATTATCATATCAAAAGACGTCCACTGCTGGACATAGGCCTCCCCCAAAGAGTGCCATAATGACCGGTCCTGCGCCACCCGCATCCAGCGGACTCCCGCGACCTTTACCAGGTCATCAGTCCACCTTGTGGCGGGCCTACCCACGCTGCGCCTTCCGATCCGTGGTCGCCACTCGAGAACCTTCCGGCCCCAACGGTCATCGGTTCTACGTGCAATGTGCCCCGCCCACTGCCACTTAAGTTTAGCGATTCGAAAGGCTATATCGGTTACTATAAAATTCTACAATAAAATTCCAAGACACATTACTGAACTTACGGATTCTAAATTTAAGTCTGTCGTGAAACAGACACTTATTTCAAAAGCATATTATAAGATAAACGATTATATCATGGATAGGGATGTTTGGCAGTGATAGCGTCCCGCACAAGTAATCTAACACAGAAATATTTTTTCCTTAATGTTAAAAAATGCATTTGAATTCTGTAGTATTATGGTACTGTTATTTCATTATACATTGTATATTGTTTTGAAAAAATGACACCTCGCCAAGTTTCTTACGCCGGTTTTTCTCGAGGCAGAGGGTTATTTTATGAACCGGTGGTAGTTTTATGACATTCATAAGTGCATGTAACATGCCTAAATTGAAGAATAAATGATTTCTATTCATTTCATTTGGTTCTGCTACGGATGGCCTCAGGCCTGATTTGTAGAATCATCCGCATTTTTTTTCTCGCTTACACCGCACCCTATCTTTCGAGTATATATTATACCATGTAGCGTACATAGTATTGTCGAGCCATGAGCGAGCAAAGCCGTCTGTACGACTATGTGAGTTATCTTTATGAATTTTATTCGTCGTTACTTTATAAATCAAAAAAGCTCTTCAATAAAGGCGTGAAAAGGTTTCATAAGGGTCGGCATCGCGCGAGTAACGCCTCTGGTGTTGCAAGCGTCTATAGGCGACGGTAACCACTTACCATCAGGTGGGCTGTCAGCTTGTTTGCCACCGACGTGGTATAAAAAAATAAAAATAAATAAATAATGTTCACATTTAATTTTACGTCTTACGAACGCGAGTGTGTCGAGCGCTCGTGGCCCAGCGGCGCCCGCGTACCGCGTGCGGTATACGAGGTTAAGCAACGTCGGCCCAGGTCAGTTATTGGATGGGTGACCGCTTTGAGTGGTTATTAACTGAGCGCTCCCGTACTTTGGAAGGCACGTTAAGCCGCTAATCCCGGCTGCTGTCTATGATAGCAGTCGTTAAGCCAAGTTAGAGGCCTTCGGGCGGCTCGAGAATTTCTAACAGTCAGGTTGCCCACTCACTTGACAAGCCTAATTCCAATAAGGTCTGGTTTCCCCTCGGGTTGGAAGGTCAGATGACAGTCGCTTCCGGCAAAACTAGTGCCTACGCCAATTCTTGGGATTAGGTAGCGGACCCCGGGCATCCTTTAGGATGCAACTGTACCGGGATAACGCTAGGATGATGATGACGAACGCGGGTGTGTGGGAATGGTTGTGTGTTGAGATATACATGCACATTGTCTATGTGTGCGTTAGCGTAGGAGCTATTTAAGTTACTTTCCTGTTTTCGATATCTATTCAATGCTTGAAGCACTCCTCATATTGTACTAGTTTGTATTTATGGGAATGAGGTCAGGGTCGGCAATGCGCATGTGACCCTGAAGCTGCAGGCGTCCATAGGCTGTGGTGACCGCTTACCATTGGGGCCGCAAGTTCGTTTGCCACCGACGTGGTATAAATAATGAGAAGAATACGTGTTTTGTAATACGAGTACCTAATGTATTATACTCGTAGGTATGTGTGCCGTTTATGGATCTGTTTTGATTGGGATTGAATGGAATTTGTTACCTGTGCTCAGTGCATGTCTAGTAATCATATTTCTACTTCGTATTTAGACGTAAAGAATAACTTAGCATCAAAATAAATGTATAATGGTTGCGTACGGTACGGTTTCAGAGGAATTTCCTCCCTCGGACGCCCCGGTTATGGAGTGAGCTCCCAGCCGAGGTTTTCCTGAGGGACTACAGTATGGGGTTCTTCAAGAAAAGAGTGTTAAACATTTTAAAGGGTCGGAAACACGCATGTGACACCCCTCGAGTTGCAAGCGTCCATAGGCTGCGGTGACCACTTACCATCAGGCGGGCCGCACGCTTTTTTGCCACCAACGTGGTGTAAATCTTTGTTATAATTCGACGCTTTGCTAAATACAAACGGACGTGGTTGTGTAGGACTTATCATAAAGTTCAAAACTGTTGCCGGTTTTATTTTATTATGTATCGTTTTTAAGTAATATTTTTTTGTATCTTATCTTTGACATACCACATGTTTGGAGGGATTAATAGGATCGTGCCTTGGTCTGCCGCGAAACAAAAAAAAATCGACTTGACAGCTGACAGATGTCAAATGTGGCAGTTACGTCTATGATTTTGTTCATTCATAGATATAACTGCTACATTGAAATCTGTCAGCAACTCTATAATAAGTACTGTCAATAAGATTTTTTTTTAAATTATTTATGAAAAAAGTACATAACAGTTACAA
The DNA here is from genome assembly GCA_963556455.1 of Epiblema foenella. NCBI lineage: Eukaryota > Metazoa > Arthropoda > Insecta > Lepidoptera > Tortricidae > Epiblema > Epiblema foenella. The sequence continues at coordinate 7,300,662 of OY747120.1, read as the reverse complement.
TCTTTTAATTGTTCGCCAAACTGCCATAATAGTTTGTTGGCGAGATCGCGCTCATTTAACTAATGTTAGGTACTTACTATGCTATTATGAACTAAACTTAAACACTGAATATGACAATGCCTAAACATTTAACTGTAATATTTTTTTAAGTTTTTATAACAATAAACATTACAATGTTACCTAGAACAATTTAACCATTTCTTTGGTAAGCATTAGTGTACTTTGGCCAAAAATGTCTTTTTTAATCTAGTAATCTGTCTATATAATATGGGCTACTCCATGAAACTTAAGGTTCCCAATAAACACCTTTTAAGCAATAATAAATAGTCCCTACGAACAAAATCCAATCTTAACTCTAGCTGCGTAGTGTTATTTCTCCAGAACACGTAATTAAAGTAGAATAATTTGTTCTAGCTGGTGTGGTCCACAATATGCGAGGAGGTGAACAAGCGGTGCGGGGGCGAGCGGCCGCGCACTCCCGCGCAGGTCAAGATGTGGTACGAGAACTACAAGAAGAAGTGCAAGATGCGTGCGCACGACTCGCAGGTACGGAGATGGGGGGAAATATTAAATCTGACCATAAACAATAAAATTAAAAATGGCGGCCTTTCGAGCGGCCGCGCACTACCGCATAAGTCAATATGTGGTACAAGAACTACAATAAGTGTAAAATACGTGCGCACGACTCACAGGTACGTAAACTGGGCATTACAGCCGCATGGGGTAGATTACTACGAACTGTAGATTTTGAATAAAATCTGACCATAAACAAAAATATTAAATATGGCGGCCTTTCTCTCAATTCCGATTTCGGATGGGTAATACATTTAACAAAGCTCTTCTAAAAGTGAATGTCAAAGTGATAGATAAACGAAATTTGGCGCCAATTTACTAAATAGGTGCGATGAACGATTTTGAATACAGAGGTTAAGCCGGGCCCCTTCATACTATAGTGACAGCCCTAGCGGGCGCCGCTTAGCTTTTCTCAAATGCCGGACAGCTCGCTAGCGCCCCCTAGGGGGTTCCTGGCAGTGATTGTGTTAAGGGATGCCTTGATTCGGTCAGGTCACGACAAAACGGGATGCAACACTCTTCGGGAATGGCTTTTTTTAGACAAATCTCGATAAATATCTGACTGTGTGCAGTTTTATTAAATTTCCTCTTGACAGAGTTTAGACGAGGTAAAATACCATCATTTTAACTTAATTGTGTCGTTTAATAATGCGCTGTTTTAGTAGGCTGAGTAAAACAAGGAAGATAAAGACTTAACTTTGGTTTTTTTTCGAGAAATTTTTAAGCAATCTTGTTTCGGCTTTAGTGTAAACTCAGTCATATAGCAGGGTTGCCAACTTAGGAGTATAATTTTGGGGGAAAATAAGGAGCATGGGATTTTTTAGGGGCTCAATATTTTTAGGGGTATATATTTAGCGACTTTTATTTTATATATAACACTAGCGACTATGCACTATGTAATGGATGTTATTATACATATAAACCTTCCTCTTCAATCAATCTATCTATTAAAAAAATCCGCATCAAAATCCGTTGCGTAGTTTTAAAGCTTTAAGCATACATAGGGATATAGGGACAGAGAAAGCGACTTTGTTTTATACTATGTAGTGATTATTAAAAATAAGCTGCGGAATCGACTATCCATTGCAATGCTGCAGAGCGTAATGATGGTCCTATTTGCACTACAGAGAATATGATCTTGCGATACATTTACTCCATCTAGTAAATGTTTAAAATATTCAATGTGCATGTATGATCATAAAAAAGTCGAACCATTAGAACAAGCGAGATAAGAGAGACGTATAACTACATTGAAGAAATTGAGACACATAATTTTTGTTATTTCATATCAGGGGATTTTGCAAAAAAAAGTTTAGTTTTAGGGGGTTTTAACTTAAGCTCTAGGGGTAAAAAAAAATTGGAGTTGGTAACCCTGTTATATAGTCAAGAATCATATATCTGAAAATCAATCTATCTGAAAAGTCAATCTACCAAATATATCTGAAAGTAATATCACAGGTAGTCCATTGTGATAATTGACTACCTGTGATATTACATTATGTGTCTGATTATTGAATGAACTGTGAGTATTGCGATAATTTAATTGTAGCTGTGATATTTAATTTTAAACTTGTTAATGCCAATACTTAAGGTTTTATTATTATTATTATTATTTCTTTTTGACGATGCACTTACTCGTAGCTGAATTATTGACTATTTTATCTGTTTCATTATAATGTAAAAATTTAAAATGTATACCTAAATATGTGAAAATAGTTGCGCACCTTATATGAAAGTAATTAATAATTATAGTTGAAGATATTTGCAGACCTAAATGTACCTTTTCAAGATTGTTGTAGCTGATGACGATGCAAAAGCGGTTCAATGAATCCTACTTGAATAAATGATTTTTTATCTTAATCCTTATTGTTTCCTCGTCTGTGCAGAACAGCGTGTCTAAGAACGCGATATTTCTCGTTGCACGGCCTTAATAAGTGATTTTCTTGCAGCCTCAACCCGACGCGCCCGGCCTACTAGACGGAATGCTGTGGCAGAACATCCACCCGTTAGACGTTAAAGGTACCAACCTATCAACCTTTACAACGCCAACGACGGATATATTTGGGTCATCATCATCATCATTCAGCCGGAAGACATCCACTGCTGGATATAGGCCTCCCCCAAGGAGCGCCACAGCACACGGTCGCGAGCCATCCGCATCCAGCGACTCCCCGCTGCCTTGACCAAGTCATCAGCCCACCTAGTGGGAGGCCGTCCAACGCTTCGTCTTCCCGTGCGAGGCCGCCACTCGAGAACCTTTCTTCCCCAACGGTTATCGGTTCTACGAGCAATGTGGCCCGCCCACTGCCACTTCAACTTGCAGATTCTCTGAGCTATGTCGGTAACCCTCGGGTCATACTTAGTTGAAAAAACAAAAGTCGTCCCTCCTGTGGTCAATAGTTAACGGCTTATGTGCATGTTAGCTATGTTTTTATTACAGGGATATATAGAAACGGAGACACTGTTTTTGCGGGTTACTGGTCCAATCCAAAATTAAGCTTTGTAGCCTTTAACTTTTGGTATGTCCACAGAAAGGACGCGAACCTAAATCCGTGTATGACCCATTTATACAATATTCCATCGTCATTGAACTTACATCAGTATACAAAATGTCAGCTTAATTGATTGAGGATAACTGGTGTAAAATTCAGTTGCAAGATTTTCCCCTAACACTCAAGATACATACAAACATTGTAAGTTAAAAAGCTTGTAAATACATTTGAATTTGCCGACTTGCTACTCCGTTCAAAAAGTGGCTTTATCGTCCAGGCAAGAAGATTTAAAATATAATAAAATTTTAAATAATTTGTTGATTAAATTATATAGTATTTTATACAATCGTGACATAATGTCAGCTGAAGAAGTCGAGTAATGCGTTTAGACCACGAGGCTTGCCGAGTAGTCTAATTAAGTTACGAGATTTTAATAGCCAATTATGTAACTATTGTATACCCACAATACTTCTTTTATGAGTCTACTAAAATAACACAAATTTTGACGTTGAAACAACCTCATTTAGTGTAGGTAGGTTACACGGTGATTATTATCACGCGTTACAATCATATCACAATACTTATTTATTATTATATATCATGTCCGGATAAATGAATATTTTCAAATAATTCTGAATTCCACGATAATATTTACAGTATTGTGATAATGGGGCCGTTTAAGTTTTTTTTAGTGATTGTGGCCTGTATTAAAGCGACAGTTTAAGTAGGTAGACACATTTAGTTATTTATTTTATTTATATCAGGTAACAAGGTTCATATTTACATATATCTTACAGACTAAGGGTGGGTTGCACCAAACCGTCTATAATCGTAAGCGGTGTTCGTTAAAATCTCATTGTAAGGAAAGTTTCTATGGGATGACAGCTGTCTGCGCCATATTTGACGATGACCGGCCTGTGATCATGTGTTGGTGCAACCGACCCTAACATACATGTCATTAAAAATAAGAAGATTCATTTAGGCTAATTGACAATGCAGTGACGTATATAGAAGTTCGAAAGCGCCAGTAGCATTACCAATGTTGCCATATTCGCAAAATGAGCCTCCTTACACGAATTTTTGCGTTTATGGCATAGATATATAAATACATGATATCTATGGTTTATGGAGACTGATTCTCTTCATCAAAATAACGCGTTCTATGAAACATATTTCGATACTGCGCACAGCATAATAAATTATTTCGTTACTCCATAGAGCATAGACTTTTGGTTCCGCTTAAAAGTATGTCATTGTGCAATGGTCTACAAAGTTCTACTCCAAGGATTATTGTAGACGAGTAAAAAAAAATTTTTGGGTGCTCAAGAGCTACATGAGCTCATACCGCATTCCCCCTTCCATCTGACATCCACCCTTACCTGTGCCTCTAGTATAAGTTTGTATGGTAACGCGAGCAGCGCCTTTGGTGACAACTATTTTTGGCCATACAAACTGAGACTAAACGTAAACGCGTTCGTTTGTGTTTTGTTTTGAAAAAACTTATACTAGAGGTGGTCGAAAATCCTCTTATCCGAACCAAGCGCTTTTCATCATCTTTTATAATGCGCACTGCTGAGGTTTAGAATTCCCTGCCGGCGGCTGTATTTCCGAGATCATATAACCTAGACCTTTCTTTTTAAGTCACGATTAAAAAGGCATCTTCTGGGTGAGCTCGCTTGACCGTCGGCCATCTTTGACCCCTGGCTGGATGCTGAGAAAGAGTCAAGAGCAATCCCATTAAAAAAAAATGTTTCTATATTCAAATGTTGACTTTTCAGATGACGACGAAGCGGCCACCAGCGAACAGGGCGCGCACAGCGTGAAAGACGATGACTGCTTACCCGTTAACGTGAGTTTAATGCAGAGTAGGCAAACAAACACAGATCACCGGACCGTACCACTAGGTTTATCAATTAGAATCCGCTTATTACGTTTTACCGCTTTTAACTACGTCGAAATCCCCTCATGTTAGGTTTCTGTACAAAACACTTACGTAATCTCACCGCCCAATTGACTGTCTTCTACTGTACTTATGAAATATCATTTGTATTTGTTATACATACGTTTAATACGGTTGCGTTCACATTTCTCTGATGTCGTGTGTGTCAAGAGAAATGTGAACGCAACCATAAAATGTATTAAACCGATGCCGTTTCTGATGCGTTCAACACAACACGATAGACAAAAGTGAATGCGGCTTAAAGGATAGTCCACACCGCTACTGAATATACGGTGACGCACCGGAATCGCAGTAACGTGAGTCATATGTGACGTTTTTAACTCATAAATCGTCTCTGCGTTTACGGTGCGTGAGCGTATTTTGAGCAGCGTCATGGCCCATCCTTTACTAGAAAAATTGGCAAAGCAATTTCAATCTCCTGTAACAGGAAACAGAGTAGAATATGTTTTGTTTTGGAATTGAACGCATCAAAACTAATACAACTATTCCAATTTAAAAAGATACATTGAACTGAATTTTGGCGTAGTATTATCACTTTGAACCTCCTGAGGTTATCCTCTGTATTACAGATGACCAACGGCCGACTCTCAAGCACGAACGACAGCGACGACACGACCCCCAACGTCCTCGAACCCCAAGTCCAGATCATCCCCCATTCCCCGTCCCCCAAACTACCCCTACCCCTCACCATCCCCCTCCTAAACCCGATAGCTATGGAACAGGCGCGGTTACAACAAGACTTCCTGTTGAAGTTGAACGAATTGTCTAATACTCCATTGAATTTGAGTCACTTGGAGGGGAGGAATGGGGATGTTAGGGATAAGGAGGAGAAGCAAGAATGTGGGAATGCTACGGAGGAAGAGAGGTGAGTCCATTTATACTAATATTATAAATTCGAAGGTATACTATTCAGAGCCCGGAATTTTCACGACAAAACAAAAGACTCGCAGTCTAGCACTAGCTAACACTAGTTAGAAACATTTTTTTATCGATATCCAGTAGAGATGCGCCGAATATAGGTTTAACCGAAAACGAACATTCGACCAGATCACTTTGAGGCGGACAGACGGAAAAAATGTAGTTCATTTCAATTCAAATAATAAACAGCGTAGGTCCTAAGACGCTTCCTTGGGGTACACCGCATAGAGTTGTGGTTTCTTCGTTTAAGCAGTCCCCAATCTCGACACTCTGAAACCTGCCAGTGAGGTAACTCCTTAACTACCGAAGTGGCACTCCCCGAATGCCATAACATTCCAGCTTTCTTAGAAATATAGTCACTGACACGGTGTCGAAGGCTTTAGCGAGATCAAGAAACACTCCCACTTCAGTCCACGATCTAAAGCTGTAGTGACTTTTCTGGTCAAGACAGTCGACAGCATCCTCCGTTGATTTACCGCGTCTAAAGCCGTACTGAGAGGTTGAGAGCAAGGCACAAGGCAGAGGTAACCAACAGGGCTCAGAACCGGTTTTTACTATTTCTAAAATATCTCCTAAACTAAAAGTCACATCTCCATTTTTATTTTAAGATTTGTTTTTGTTAACCTTCATCTGTGAAATAAATGATTTGCAGTACGAAATAATATCGTAAAACGCAATTAACCGAAATTTTGAACCGGTTAATTGTATGAAGACGAAACCGATTTCTGAGCCTTGGTAACCAAACAAACGACAGTTAACAATTTTTTCTAGTAACTTTGTAAAAATTGGTAACAACGTTATAAGTAAAAGAAATAATATGCAAAAGCAGTGGTAAGTTAAGGGATTGTTTTATATGTGTGGTTGTTTTATATAAACGAAACTGTCTGCTTCAAGAGAATGTTGAGAAATTAATGATTTTATAAGTATCACTATCACAAGTCAAATAAAATGTCATGTGCTGTTGTGTGCACTGACGAGGATTTCGAAGAAGAAATTGCATCATGTTTGCAAGGACTAGTAACTTCGTACAAGTGTTCAGTGGAATTCGCTCTGTACTCATTTGATTTTATTCTTAGACTGACGCTCAGGGATCTTATACATTTCCGGGGATATTTATTTATTAAATTTTATTATTTTCATGTTGACCCTTAGATAAATATCTCACAATATTTTAATATGATTAAGTGTACCTTATTACTTTTTATCTTGACGCTTAGAGACCTTATACATGTTTCTTAGTCTTATTTATGACATGTAACACTACATTTAATTAATGATATTTTGATTATTGCATTATTTTTAATTGATATAGATAGATTTTGACTTTTAAAAGTGCCCTTAATGCCTATGTGCAGAAAAAATGTAAAGATTTTGCATCTTTTTCTATATAATTTTATACAAACCGCACGTAATATTTTATTAAATATTTTATTTATTTGGTGGACGGTTTGTTTCTTCTCTTACCCAACTATCGATATCGATGAAAAAATGTTTCTACACTAGCTAGATTGCGACAATTCTGGGGTCTTGACTATTACTGTAACAGTAGTAATAGTAAAAGTAACTTTGTCGTGTCGGAGGTTTCCCTGGATTGTCCTCAGGCTACTCTCCAACCGTGCACTCCGGTCGCTTTGTTGGGTGCGGCTTATTTGTAATAGGCACTAGTTTTTACAGAAGCGACTGCCATCTGACCTTCCAACCCAAGGGGGAAACTATATTAGGATTAGGCTTGTCAAGTGAGTGGCCAACGTGAAAAGAGAAGAAGTTCTCAAGCCGTTCAAAGGCTTAACTTGGCTTAACGAGTGCTGTGTGCGGCTTAGCGGACTTCTAAAGCACGGGAGCGCTCAGTTAGTAATCAATCAAAGCTGTCACCCATCCAAGAGTTGACGACGGTCGACGCTGCTTGAGAGCGCTTTAATAAAATGTAACAGGTCCACTAGCGCCACTCGTAAATAATTGTGATTGTTTAAATTTAACGATAGATATCTAAAAAAGGAGGCCGCTACGTACTGTATTTTGTATTTAAGTACGTTTTGAATCCATCAAACTAGTTATTACGTTGCTGGATTCGTCAATCTATGCGTCCAAAGTTAAAACGGCCGTTTTATTTTTGAGCTCATAGAGACCAATCTAGCAACGTAAAAATTAGTTTGATGGATTCAAAAAGTACTTAAATACAAACTACAGTACGTAGCGGCCCCCTTTTTTAGTTATATATCATTAAATTTAAATAATTTAATGACGGACGTACCGTATCGGACGACCGCTTTAGCCTAGTTGGTAGTGACCCTGCCTTCGAAGCTGGAGGTCCCGGGTTCGAATCCCGGTCAGGGCATGTATTTGTGTGATGAACACGAATATTTGTTCTTGAGTCTTGGATGTTTTCTATGTATTTAAGTATCTATTTATATATATAAGTATGTATATCGTCACTTGGTACCCATAGCACAAGCTTTGCTTAGTTTGGGACTAGGTTGATTTGTGTAAGATTGTCCAAAAATATTTATTTATTTTATTTTTTATTTTATTTACAATTATTTACGAGTGGCGCTAGTGGACCTGTTACATTTTATTAAAGCGCTCTTAACAGGGCCACGAATGCTCCTTGTGTAAGATTTTCCACTTTTTGTTTCTCTATAGATTATATTTCAACGCGAAACGGCAGCACGCCATATGGGAGCACGAAGCCAAAATGAAAATCCTCAACATGGAACTAAAACAGAAGGAGGAGATCTTCTCATTGCAAAAGCAACTCTTTCTCATAGAGCTAAGGTTGAAAATGGATTTCCTCGAGAAGGCCAGTGGTAAATAAAACGAATTTGCTTGGACTTAGGCAGACTGTCACAAAAAGAAGAGTTTAACCTTTTCACCGTCGTCTACGTGACGAAGTCTATTATAGACTGTCACGTGACAAAAAAATTGTCGTTAATACGTGACGTGGTTAAAAGGTTAAATGTGTCCTTATGTCCAGTATTGGGACGTATTTACAATGATGATGGTTAATAATATACAAAGTGATAGCTTAAGAAGGTCCAAAATCATTGGTATCCATACAATGGTGGCTTATTAGCTGTTAGATATATGCGCCGCCGGCTATCATTGCGGCGTGAACAATGTTTCTGATTGATTAAGATCCTATACTGGATTTAATTAACCAAAAAGAACTGTCGGAACTGAGTCCAATTTGGAGACTGTATAACTCCAGGGTTATGTGAAATTGGTGAATTTCAATCAGTGCTAGTTTGTTTTTGAACGCAATTTTAACGCGAAAAGGTGTTCAGAGTTTTAGGTCCAATTAGATGGACAGGAAAGGACTTAATCCGAGATTAAGCGTCTATAGTTGTATATATGAATATTGGAATAAACTCTTTGATTGTTCGACTAGACACCGCCGTCGATTTTCGGCGCACATATCTAAATAGCTACCCCATCTGGCGTAAAACCTTATTTTATTCTTTTATTGTAGAAATGCAATCTAGTTATAATGTGCCATCTTTTCATAAGTTTCCTTTGTCTGAATAAAGGCAGTGACTGAAGTGAGTGAGTGACTTTTTCACTTCGCGCCTGTCATTCTAAAATGGTGATATTCTTTAAGATTTTCAATTTTAAATTAAAGTGCAATAATTTTACTGTTGACAGCATTAAAGTATAATTTGCCTATTAATGGATAGTTAGGTTTATGGGATGGTAATATTCGGTGCGATTTGTATCAAATAACCAAAAATTACACGTTAACTGATTTGTATTACATGCACTTTGTAAATTATACACTGTCTCAAATAGATGACAGTGGTTAAAAGTTCTAGCAAAATTTCCTAAATTTCATAAGTAACATAATCTAAAAATTGAAAATTAAATATAAGTTACCATACATTCTCTGTGTTATCGAATTAATTGTACAAATTCGCACCGAATGGGTAAAAAAATGTGATCGAAAATTACGTTATTATTTTTTCTAATATATTTTCGCATAGCGTTTTATTTTTTATCGTTTTTACTTTTAGCATAGACATAATGTGCTTCTAAGCAACCTTTTTCCGCCAACATGTTACTTTTTATAGTATTATATTTTATATGGTTTATAAGGCAGCTTTGAAAACTAAGTTTAAAATGTGAAACTGCCAAATTATATATAGCGGATTTGTTACTTTTTAGTACTTAGACATGTTAAGTTTTCATTAATTAGTAGCCCGTATCATCTTTAAATATCGACAGTTATAAAAAGAAACCCTTTTATGCAGCTTCCACACTTCGGAACACGATTAACCGTCTTTACTTTTTTATATGTAGGAATGTGGAGTGCGCTTTAGGTCTTATGAATAAAATAACCAGTAATAACCTCTTAAATATAACTGTTATACCAAAATCGGTTGTTTTACCTGTTGATGTTTAAAAATGGGTCATCGTACAGTAACGTGAAACCTAGTCCGAGAATAGTTATGTGAAGTAGTTATCATAAGAGAGTATTTATTGTAAATAAGTACTAATTTTAGAAAAAAATGGCTAAATGTTAGTGATAACTGGGAAAGTGGGAAATGCCATTTATCATCGAATTAGGGAAGCGGCAGCATATTTGGTTAAATGCAAGGCCTGCTTTGTTCGGGGCGCCGAGGTGTAGAGGGCGCTACTCTACGTACGCTATGGAATGCACATGCCAACCTAGGTCTAATAAAAAAAAACTTTGGAGTTTGGTATCGTTGTGTTCAGAACATGAATATTTTTTTCTTTGTAAGAACAAATTACCTAGAATTAACTTTTTTCTATTAGTAACAATAATGTCTGCAGTGATATCTGTCCAGAAATCGGATACCGGTATTCTCTCCATAGAAAAATACCGGTATTATTACGGTCGCCGGTTCATTATTTCGTTTTTAATGGGACAATCTAATAATACGACGTTGTTACCTAAATACATGATTCAGCCCTACGTAAAGAGCAAAAAATAATCCAAAATATTGGGCTAATTCAGGGTTTTTTTAAAATACCGGTATCGGTCCTTGTATCTGTCATTTTGATATTATCTCAAAAACTATGTTATGACTTGGTTACATTAGTAGAAATGTCACAATCGAAAGGGAATTTTTTACTGTTACGATGAAGTAATAAAATCAATTATTTCTCCAAAATAACATTTTAGTCGCCAAATATGAACAGGAATACAGAAGTTTGTGTATAGAAGTGCGCCCAATGCATGATCCGCTCTTTATAGGTTCCCCAAGATTAATTGTCTGGTTTATGCGTTTGATTTATATATCCATAGATATAGCTATTCGTAACGCAATCAGTTTAAATTTTAACTACTTCAAATAACTAGCATCACTCAGTCCTGTTTCGGTATCATTTCGGTTGTGGTCTGGTCTGAGTGGTGCTCCAGTCAAAAAATGTGCCAATACGCAATATTGTTGATATGTAAATTAGTTATTACATAAATAAGTATTTGGGTCGAGTAGGTAACCAACGCTTTAACTAATTCAAAACTTAATGTCATACGCATGACAGTAAAAGTGTTGGATCGGACCTTGAAAGACCTTTTATCATGCAAATTATAAGAATTGTGTGAACATCTTTAATATAGAAGCAAAATACGTAATTACGTAGTTAAATATGTATTGAATAATGTACAGTACAGTATGATATTATTTTTTGTAGTTAATATTAAAGTTAGAGACGAAATAAAATTACAGTACAAAAAAAGTAATTTTCAATAAAAGGATACCTCATGTTAACAGTGTATTGTAATGATAATAATAGTTGAATAGTTGTAAAAAAAAGAAATTTTAGATCCATTTACGATGGGGGCAGCCTACACCTACCATTTTTCGGTTATGTTTTTATTTTAACAATGTTATGTGTCCATAGGGGTTGCCTGATTCATTTTCTTAACAAGTAACTAATTTTTGGGCTGTCATGCCGCCACGGCAAGTTTATTATTGCGGTCTTAAACATCGTTTCTGATCTTAACAAAAGTGCAGTTATGTTTTTTCTGGCTGCAAACTTAAAATTGTCGTGCTACATAATACCATAGATAATAAATATTGCTCAATAGGCAACCCTTGAAAATGTATTAGAACGTTTCATAGCAATAATTTGGTATCAGTATGTGATGTTATTAAGTAAGATCTCAGTACAGTAAATATTTTAATTAATGGCGGCAGAAGTTATCATTATACAATTATTAACAATAAGAATCGTCACAATATTGCATGTTTTGTCTTTACAAATACTCTTCTCACGTTTGTGAGTAATATTTTGTTCCTTGAAAAGTGGAGGAACTAACTGTAAAATTAAACATCCATGAAAAATATGAATTTGGCGTCTATATCCATTTCAGTGTTAATTGCAAGTATTGAAATTCTTTTGTAATATTCTAGTTGTTTTAAACAATCTGACAATTCGATATTAATGACATTAATAAAGAATTTATTTTCTGTTTTGCTGGATTTTATTTCATTTTTAGGATTCAGTACCCAAAGGGTAAAACGGGACCTTATTACTAAGACTTCGCTGTCCGTCCGTCTGTCCCTGTCACCAGGCTGTATCTCACGAACCGTGATAGTTAACAGTTGACATTTTCACAGATTATGTATTTCTGTTGCCGCTATAACAACGAATACTAAAAAACAGAATGAAATAAATATTTAAGGGGCTCCCACACAACAAACATGTTTCTTTGCCGTTCTTATAGATAATTGTACGGAACCCTTCACGCGCGAGTCCGTTTCGCACTTGGCCGGTTTTTCATCTTATCGAACCGTAAAATTGTAGCTCCTCCCAACGATTCCAAAGTTTATTGTGATCACTTCCAATAGCGACCCGTAAGCTGTAGTAATAGGGTTATTATACCACTGTGGTTTCACTCCTGTCAACTGTCAAATCTGACATGTTTTGCATCGCGCTATCGAAGTTTCTAAAATCAGTTGCATAAATATAACTTCCCAACAACTCTCATTGGACTTCAGTCCCTGAGGGACCTCTTTGTCGTCGTTTCTTCCTGTGTCTCCTATCTATTGTACATATGTATATTATATCAATTATATGTAGATAACCCTTTCCTGTATATATCCAACATTGTATATTATTCTTTATAGGAGCACAAATAAATAAGTCTTCATTAGTATGTCATTTTTTAAATGCGGGTTTGGAAAAGGATTACTATATGTCTATCTACGCTAAAAATAGTACATTGTTTAACGAGGGGCGTAAGTAGAATATTGCGAACGAGAGTCTATCAGAAGCCCGACGCTGAAGGCGGAGGGCTTTTGATGACTCGAGTATGCAATATTCTTACGCCCGTGTTATACACAATGTTTTTCATCACATTTGCGAGGAAATAAATAACTACAAAAGATAGAAAAAATTATGTTCGTACAACCGCACCAATCAAAAATTGACAACTTCACTTCCGGATCAGCGCGAGTAGAGCGCGCAGCTGCACTATTTCAACCAACTACAGAGCAATACAGTATTCTTGGGGCGGGTCGCATGGCCAACTAGATTTTTTTTCAACCAATCACAAAGCAGAATTCTTGTGGCTCGCGGGCAACCAGATTTCTCGAAACCAATCAGATCACACACAAACGAACATTTCCCAAGGTAAGTAATGAAAAATTATTTCCCGTGGGAGGATTATCGGCTATATCTGCTCTATACGCCTGCGTGTAATTACCCCTTTACGAGCAAGTATGATGAAAAGAGATTTATTCAATGGTTAAAGGGTTATAGAAAACACGTTTTGCATTGAAAAATATATTTCAAATTCTTCCACACAACAGGTTTGTTATTAAATGCAACTTACATTATATATTTGGGTACAATGAAGTTCTTTCTCAATAAACCCTGCAGCAAGGGACTGGCTACTCAACTTAGATATAAATAGGAATTAATAATTGTAACATGTAATTCAAGTTTAACCTCTTCACCGCCACAGTAGATTTAGTAATCTGTAACACGCCAAAGTCAGAGCAAACGACCGAAAATGGACCTTATTTGACAGCCCGTAGGTTGCTATGAGGTCATGGCGTGTGGGGCACTAAATGTAGTGACTATATCAAGTCAATGGCGGTGAAAAGGTTAAAGCCATACAATATAATAATAATAACTGGAATTATATAACCTTTTGACCATTACGTCAAATATTTGTGACGCAGATTGTACATAGGTACGAAATTTAGAGCCGTGGTAAAGTTTACATTTCATTATAAATTTTAATACCAACTGTAGATCTAAGAACATACATTTTAACCCTTTGAACGTCAGTTTTCATGTACACAGACAGACACACAGATACACATGTTCAACTTATAACACCCCTCCTTTTCGTTGTCCGTCGGGGGTTAAAAATATTGAATTTCTGTAGGAACGAAGTATAATAAGTTCAAAAACGTAAAACAATTTAAATTTAATTTATCTATTGTCATGTATGTACAAACACCAACACAGTTAACTGACCGTTCGTGACCGTTATTACAATGCCCATAAAGTGCACGAAAGGTTAACTATGTTGACGATGGTACTAGTAATTTACACTCATATTGAAACTATCGTCAGTTCCTAACATTAACTTTTCAATTTGTAACAAGTGTATAATTGTATTTAGACACATTTTTTGAACCTGTTGCTTTATAGGCCAGGTCCAATAAAACTATAGGAATGCGCAGTTGGAGAGTAGCCTAGCAACGGTCATAGGGATAGCGAAGCCCGGTAAGCCCCGGACTTCGCCTGCCTCTTATAGGCCGATCAGCTTGCTTAGCTCTCTAGGAAAGCTATATGAGCGGATCCTTCTCACTAGGATTCTCAGATTTACGGCTGAGAATAACGTCATCATCGACGAGCAGTTCGGCTTTAGATCCGCGCACTCGTGCGTCCAACAGGTGCACCGCGTCACGGAGCACGTGCTGGACGGTTTCTCTCGATTCCAGGGGCTCAGGACCGGTGCAATCTTTCTTGACGTGGCGAAAGCATTCGACAAGGTCTGGCATAACGGGCTGATATACAAGTTATATCATCTCGGTATGCCTGACAGACTCGTACTCACCATACGAGATTTTCTCAGGGATCGAAGCTTTCAATACAGACTAGAGGGAACGTACTCGGACCCACACCCCATCCGGGCCGGAGTCCCGCAAGGCTCCGTGCTCTCTCCCACTCTTTATTCGTTATTCACGAACGACATTCCCAGGCACCCTAAAGTGCAACTGGGTTTGTTCGCGGATGATACCGCGCTCTTTACGACTCATTGTAAGTATACTTTTATCCGGCGATACCTCCAGGAGGCAATCACTGACCTAGGTCGTTGGTTTAATTTTTGGCGTAGGTATCGAAGTTAATCCGGAGAAAAGCACTGCGATAGTCTTCCACCCGTCTGACCGCGTTAGCACGGAAAGGCGTGTGGCTCCGATCCAGATGTTTGACCGGCCCATCCCCTGGGCCAACGAAGTCAAATATCTTGGAGTGACCCTCGACAGAAAACTGACTTTCCGTAGCCACATCAGTAGGGTACGCAACCGTGCGTTGTTCGTGCTAGGAAGGCTTGGGCCGATGATTAACAAGTTTAGTAAAATGTCACTTAGAAATAAGCTGACACTCTACAAAACTTGTGTTCGTCCAATCATGTCTTATGCAAGCGTAGCTGTTGCTCACGTGCCTATGACATCGCTCAAGCCGCTTCAGGTCATTCAGAATCGTTTTCTCCGTAGGGCGACTGGTGCTCCGTGGTACCATTCGAACCTTAGTCTGCACCACGACATGGGGATTAGCACTATGTATGGTTTCTTTAAGCAGACTGCCAGACGTTATTTTGACAACGCTCCCCATCATAGGAATCCGTTAGTTAGGAAGGCTGTCGACTACGTTCCCATCCCTCCCCCCTCTGTCGTTACTCGGCGATCACTGATTAGGGGCCGCACGGTCCGGCGTCCTAGGCACACACTTACGGACCCGGACGACGTAATCACAGCGTCTATCGAAAGATGGAACGCTGCGCTTGCGGCTTCCAACTCTGACACGACGCGTACACTTAGGCATTCCCGCCGGCGGGGACGTCCACCGCGCGATCGCGACAACAGTGACACATATAGTCCCTATTCGTCCCGGTACCGCCGCACACCGGGTAGAGTCAGTCCGACCCAGGTCGGGCCTAGCTGAGTTTCTTGCTGGACTCTTCTCAACTAGGCTAGGTTTAGTGAACCAGCGACAAAACTCCCAGTAGCTCGATTCCACTCACACCTCAGATTCGGTTGAAACCGCTCAACCAATCTCACTGGAGCGCAAACTCTTAGAGTATTCCAGTGTTCCAAACCACACGCGTGGTCGTGCCGGAGGTTTTCCCCTGGATTTTCCCCAGGCTACTCTCCAACCGCGCACTCCTATCGCTTTATTGGGCCCGGCCTATAAAGCCACAGTCAGGTTCAAAAAAAAAAAAAAAAAGAGTAGCCTAGGAACAATCCAGGGGGAACCTCGGACACGATCACGCATTAAGAGTTATCAGTTAAATAATGCTCATTTTTTCTTTCTTTCAATTCTCTTTTGTTTTTTACCACTTACATTTACTTAAGTAGGTTAAGTAGTATCATTGTAATAAGCATATTTTGGAGAAAATGACTGACTGTCGAGTTTCTTTTGGCGTTTCTTCTCGGCAGTAGTCTCAAGAGAAACGCTAGTAGTTTTTGACTTGTAAAAGTGCCTTTGCGGCCTACTTGCAGAATAAAGTTTATTTATTTCATCTATTCAGGTAACTCATAAAAATAATAATATAATACTAGCGGCCGCCCGCGACTTCGTCCGCGTAGATTTTAGATGGCAACAAAGATATAAACGAGGTGTATTTTTTCTGTCAGTTGTCTGATGCTTTAACCCGTCGTTAACCATCCCCGGGGATCCCCGGGCTCAATACAAAAGAATGCTATTGTTTATTTTTTTCGCCGGGAGACGACGAGCTTTGAAACATTACTCAAAAGAAAAAAAATGTCCGCCATCTTGGATTTGAAAATGGATGTCATTTCCGTAATTGGCGTTCCGAGGAACCTCGACGATGACACCCGTATCGATTTTTAAGAAAAATAAATGTTCGCCATCTTGGATTTGAAAATGCAAGTTATTTTCATAATCGACAACCCGAGGAACCACAAAGATGCCATCTATATCGATTTTAAAGAAAAATAAATGTCAACCATCTTGGATTTCAAAACGCGTGTCATTTTCGTAATCGGCACCTCGAGGAACCTCGCCGATGATACCCATATCGATAATTAAGAAAAATGAATGTCCGCCATCTTTGATTTGCAAATGCATGTAATTATCGTAATCGGCACCCCGAGGAACCTCGAAAATGACACCCATACCTATAGCTTTTTAAGAAAAGTAAAGATTTGCTCTCCGCACAAACTTGGGACCCCTTTTTCACCCCTTTAGGGGAGCAATTAGAAAAACGCTGAAATACGCCATTAATATATTTAAACAGAGAGTCTATATACAAAGTATCAAATCTCTCACTACAATAACACGTTTTCATATAAAGTTTCATCCCTTGTTTTACCCCCTTAGGGGATGAGTTTCGAAAAATCATTTCTTATCCCTAGCCTACGTTATAAATGTAATCGACTGTGCAAAAATCAAGTCTCTAGGATTAGCATTTTTGGTTGTGCGTTGATGAGTTTGGCAGTCACTCAGTAAGGACTTTTTCTTTTATATGTATAGATAATTTAATATTTTAATTTATATTAAGTATAACTATTCAATTTTTAAAAAAGGAACCACCTTCAAGTGGTGTCCATTTTTTGTATACCAAAACCTTTTCCAGAATGTAAGAAATACTTTTCTAAAAACTGCTCCAAAATTGGTTCAGCCAAACGCGAGATTTAATTATCGCGGACAAACATACACACATGCATACAAACATACGACTTAAACTGAAAATCTTCTTTTTTGAAATCTGTTAAAAATAACTCTGTTATACTATCTAAAACTTTAATAAATCATCGTATCCTTTAATCACTTTATTGCTATTATCATTGCTTTTGTCAATATTTGAAATCAAAACATTTTAAAACATGTAAGGCCTCTTATTTGAAACGATGGGAGGATGACTTACTTAAACATTGGAGAAGGACTGCTAGAAACAGGGAGAGATGGAGATAGGGATGTCACTTCCGTCTTGAAAAATCGATTATTAAATAATCGATTATTTTGCTCAAAATTAAATATCATAATGGTGCTTATTATCATGCGATACACTCGTATCATGATCAGTATCACAAAAATATTGATGTGTATTGCAGTATCGTGATAATATCTGAGCATCTCCGGATATTTTGAAATCCGCGATACCTAATATTAGCTTCATTGCTAGAAATGTCCTCGTAATGCCAGGGTCTTTACTAGGACCCCTTACCGTTTAATATTCTCCTAGCTTACAATATTCTTTGATAAATTATGTTAGGATTAACATAATTTATCAAAGAAAGCCGTTATCGGCCGTGAAAATATATAATCGATGTATTGCAAATTCTAAATCGATTAAAAAAAACGTTTTTTTTAATATAATAATCGATTTTTTAATAATCAATTTTTTTTTGACATTCCTAGATGGAGAGAACTAGTGGAGGCTTATGTGAAAAGAAAGCCTGACGAAATAATTCTTAACGTCGTTATTAAAATACAATTTAAGAAGATTATAACAATAATTATAGTTTATATTAAGTGTCAAAACGTCAGAGAAATAAAGGCTATTTTTATTTATTTAACTTTATAAGGCCTCTTAAACACTGCTATACTCAGTTTGCGCTCCAGTGAGATTGGTTGGGCGGCTTCAACCGAATCTGGCAGGCTAGCACAACTTGCTGCCAAGTCGCATCTCGTGCGACGGCGATTCCTGTCTCGCTCAAACTGTACAAATTAGAAAGAGGACGTAGACTTTTCTCTACTCGCGTCGCGTCGCAGCGGCAGTTGTGCTAGCTCCGCTGAGGTGTGAGTGGAATCGAGCTACAGTGTAATCTCTGGTACTACACGTTTGTAAAA
This sequence comes from Epiblema foenella, assembly GCA_963556455.1. NCBI lineage: Eukaryota > Metazoa > Arthropoda > Insecta > Lepidoptera > Tortricidae > Epiblema > Epiblema foenella. The sequence goes on along the minus strand of OY747120.1, from coordinate 7,281,705 downwards.
AAGACTATGGCAAATGTAATAATTGTATGTATGTAGTAATCGATGTATGTAATCACAATAGATCCATAGGAACAATATTTTAAAAATAAATTAAACTAGCTTAAGCCTAATGAGAACACCATTAAATAAATTATTTGGCACGAAAAAGTGTGTGAAAGGAATTGTAACCGTTGCTACCTTTCGGCTGATATGATGGAGTCAGTAAGGCATTATCTCCTTGTCTCTAGCGTGCATTTTCGCGTGGCTCCGTAACGCGGCCGGTTTTCGGAAGGCGCTGCCGCACACGTTACATACGAACGGTCGCTCGCCTGTGTGACATCTACAACAAAATCTAATGTTACACACAAAAGATATATAATAATAATAAATATTCTTTATTGCACCAACAATCAACATAGAGAGAATATGACGGGTAATCCTTAAGGGTCCTTATCATTTTCCGTTTTTTATTTACGTCATTTTCCGTTTGAATTGACACGTGTCTTGTCATTTTCTCAATGTTACTATCTAGAACAGGGCTATTGCGACCTTATGTCATAAACTTTAAATGTATTTTTTGGATTTTTCATTAAGAAATATTGTTTCGAACATCACTCCAAATCGACCATTTTCAAGCTAAAAACTTGTTTTTTCGGCTTAAATTCTACTACACACAATAAAATAAAAGAAATGGCTATGTTACTGTCTACAACTTTAATAAAATCATTGTAACCTTTAATCACTTTATTTGTATTATCAATACTTTTGTCATAATTTGAAATAAAAACATTTTAAAACTTATAAGGCCCTTAAGAACTAGGTAACAACAGCCAATATATTTACGTAGAAAGAGGATTAGATAGAAGGAGGATTAGCGAATCACCAAGGGGGACGGACGTATGATAGGCTGACTAAATTGAGATGTATCAGGAGACTGATGTGGATGTAGCACAATTCTGACATCTCATAATTAGTCGTGCTGTATATAAATTGGCGCCAAACTTAAATTAAGCCAATAGCCTTAAATACATTGATGAGGTTTCGGTGACACAGTGTCAAATAATAAGCGATGAGGGACAGGAGATGACACATTGTATCTCGTTCCCACGTGTGTTGGAGTCTATGCTTGCGTCTCTTTCGCACATCTTTGTATGTGTATTGCCGGCTCGAGTCTTACCCTTACTTCATGTATATTTATGACACACCTGGGGCCCATTTCTCGAAGCTACAAGTTACAAATTGTAAGCAGAAGTCTCTTTTCAATACCTTTTAATAGAAAAAGACTAACCCCCTTATTCATAAACATCTATCAAACCTCTATTAGTTTAATTGCCCCTAAAATTCGTCTGTCCCTATCTCTCACTTTGATATTTATGTTTGTGAGAAAGGGACATAACATATTTTAGTTAGCAGAGGTTTGCTAAGTCTTGTTTCATGATTACGGGGGTTACGCTTGTAATTTGCCCTTACTCCTTACAGATAACCGTGGCTAGATAACTGGTGAACTGTGAAGATTTTTTTTCCTTGGAGATAACTAGTTATCTCCGAGGATTTTATATTCTTCGCAGATAACTATTTTTTGTAACAGATTTCTGTGAGGAAAATCCAATCCTTGGAGATAACTGGATATCTCCAAGGATTTTATGTTCTTCGCTGATAACTATATTTTTTTAAAGATTTCTGAGAGGAAATTGTATTTATTCCTCGGAGATAACTAGTTATCTCAGAGGAATTTAAAATCTTCGCAGATAACTATTATTTTTTTAAGTTTTCTGCCTCGCAAACTTAAAAAAAAAATATCATAAAAAAAAATATATTTATATTCTTTGGTGGTATCGCGTTCAGGGATACCACCAAAGAATATAAATATGTACCACACTCTGAATTTTTGAATTTGCCGCCATTTCTCATTTTCATCGTTCATTTGCCACACTCTCCCCCAGAAACCGATGTAGTAACCAACCTATAGTGACAGCCCGCCTCGCAGGGGCTGTCCGCTGTTCGGTACCTGAGACTTCTCTCGTAAGAAATTACGCAGCGACCGCCTGGCGGGTTCCTACCAGTTAAACTATTCGAATGGTGACAACTCACCGGACATGCGAGACGAGATCATTCTTCTGCACGAAGGCTTTCTCACAGTGGGAGCATTGGTAGGGCTTCTCCCCCGTGTGTGTCCGGCGGTGGTTCTTCAGCGTCCCTGACGCCGCGAATCTGACGAAGACGAAATACAACATTACATAAGTTATAGAGCGCCATCGTAGCCGAGCGTTAACCTTATCGACGCCAACGACATATATACCCGTCACGGCGTGCAGTGAGATAACAACCTACACGCATTTTTATAGGGCTCAAATTCATGAAATAAGGCGTCAATACCCTGGAATCCCTATTTTATCTGAATGCATTGAACACTATAACCGCTTAATTAAGACGACAACATTACGCACTCGTCAAACGTTTATAGAAGATAGGCTGCAAGCAAGTAGAAATGTGGAAGATTGTTAATGAGGAGATCGGTACAAAAACGCGATCCCAGACCATTTCTCTTCGTGACTCCGTAACTGACCTAGAAATATCACGAAGGGACTTGCCAAACACATTTAATTCCCATTTTCTTGGAGTAGCAACCAAATACGCAATTCAGAGTGATTTGTCCAAATCTACCCAATACCTACACAGGCACTTGAGCACATCACCCCCACCGCCTACTTTCACACTGCCAATCGTCACGCGTGATATATTAGACATGGCCTTTCTTCCAATGCTGAAAAAGCGTGGCATTGTTGATGCCTATGATATTTCACCCAATATCCTTCTTTGGATATGGCCGGTTGTTGGCGACGTACTTGTTGTTTTAATAAACCTCATGTTTGAAACAGGTACATACCCTGATGTTTTAAAGAACGCCAGGGTGTGCCCAGTTTTCAAAGGAAAGGGTGACAAGTGCGACGTCAATAACTATAGGCCTATCACAATAGTACCCACTATTTCTAAAATAGTGGAATCAATCCTATCGTCACACCTAATGAGTCATTTGGAATCGAATAATCTGCTTACGGAGAACCAATTTGCGTACAGACAAAAAATGTCGACAACCACCGCGGCGTACAGGATATTCGATTGTATAATGACTGGGCTAGACGATAGGAATAAGATGGCTGGGATATTGTGTGATTTATCAAAGGCGTTTGATGTTATTAGTCACACTTTATTGTTAAAAAAATTGTATTTATATGGCATTCAGGATAATGCCCATAAACTGTTTACAGCGTTTCTGTCAGGTCGCAAACAAGTCGTGAAATTGGTCGCTGACGGCAAGCCACTACAATCTGACTCAGGGAACATAAATATCGGTATTCCACAGGGTTCTGCCCTTGGAAATACCCTATTTATATTATACATCAATGACCTACCGTCGAACATTGTAGCTGGCTTGTCTGTATTGTTTGCGGACGACACGACTGTATTGGTAAGTGCTAAATCCTATGACCTGTTAAGACTTAAAATAAATGAGGCTTGTGAACAGTTACAGTCCTGGTTTTTAGTAAACGGTCTCCTATTAAATTGTTCCAAGTCGAATATAATGATTTATTCAACTAGAAAGATACCTCTTCCGCCGTGCATGACCAGCTGTCCGATGCCACTATGCGACGTGAGCAGGTTCTTGGGGTTCGTAATAGATTCAAATTTAAATTGGAAGACCCATGTCGACAGCTTATGTAGTAGGTTGGATAGTGCTGTCTATGCGTTGCGAAAATTAAAGCCTCTAATCTCGAGTGAAGCTCTGAAGCAAGTATACTTCGCTCATTTCCACTCTCTCATGTCATAAGGTACACTCATCTGGGGTAACTCCACGGATGCAAAAAGGATCTTAACCGTGCAAAAACGAGCTATCCGTATACTCTCCGGAGTGAAGCACAGGCACCCTTGTAGGCCTCTTTTCATTTCGCAACGCATAATGACACACTATTCACAGCATATGTATGATTTATTGCTATATGTCCGAAATAATATTTCTCAGTTTGCTCGGGTGAATATTCCGGGAAAAGAACTGCGTTCCTCGGGGCGCCTTCGAACTGTCTCTCGTCGCATGGCTCTCTCAAGAAAAAACCCCCGGGTAATCGGTCCGACCTACTTCGAACGGTTACCTGCAAGTCTAAGGAATGAGTCATCTGACAAAACGTTTAAACATCAACTGAGAAAGCTTTTGTTGGATAACCCTCTGTACTCGGTAAATGAGTACATGGAATTACATTTTTAATTGATAATACTTACGGACATTTTACTGATAAACTGTTTTATTATAAATTGTGTGATTAATTATTTTTTGACATTTGTTTAAAATTGTGTAATTACATTCGAATTAACCATTTATTTAATTGCCAATTGTTGTCTTAAATTCCATTTGTATTTTATTTATATTTTCTGTGTCCAATTATGTTATGACGATCCTTATTCGGTGAATATGTTTAAATCCTATTCCATTATTATTATTTATATCTTAATTGACGATCATGATGTGAATTCGTATACTTTTGACATGAATGCAAATTTATATTGTAATTTACATCTATGAAATAAATGAATCTGAATCTGAAATCTGAAATTCGCGTTTGACATTCCCATATCATGGCGTGTGAGTGGCAGCGTTTGTATTTGACGGAGCGCTGAAAAGTTAAAATCGTGCGACTTCTAATCTGGAGAATATTCCCATGAAAGATGGGAATATTCCCAGGAACATTGGGAATATATTATAACTATTTAAACTATCTAAGAAACTCTATCGCTGTTGTCTCCTCGCTAACGGGACACAATAACTAAAAAGAAAAGTTGATCAACCCATTTGTTTTAGATTTCCAGCCTGATCCTTCCCCAAAAGCATCGCGTGTTAAAGTCGAAACTTTGATATTGGCACAGAATAATTAATAGTACTCATATATAGAAATTTCCTGTCTAACAAAACCGATGTTTGACAGCTAATCATGGCATTCCGCTCGCACGCGCTCGCCGCATAGCACATGCTCTTTCGTTCCTAGCGCGATAAGGTATCTGGATACCACGGATGCATGAGCAGAGTTTAGACGAAGCGAAAAGTGGAACCTGATATTGGCAAATCCACCTTGCTAAAATAGCAAGAGTAAAGCCATAAAGGGAAAAAAGTTCATGTACCTCATATGGCACAAGCCAAAAAGAAAAGTTTAAAGTACCTCATATGGCACAAGCCAAAAAGAAGAAAAGTTTCAAGTACCTCATATGGCACAAGCCAAAAAGAAAAGTTTCAAGTACCTCATATGGCACAAGCCAAAAAGAAGTTTCAAGTACCTCATATGGCACAAGCCAAAAAGAAAAGTTTCAAGTACCTCATATGGGACAAGCCTAAAAGAAGAAAAGTTTCAAGTACCTCATATGGCACAAGCCAAAAAGAAGAAAAGTTTCAAGTAACTCATATGGCACAAGCCAAAAGAAGAAAAGTTTCAAGTACCTCATATGGCACAAGCCAAAAAGAAAAGTTTCAAGTACCTCATATGGCACAAGCCAAAAAGAAGTTTCAAGTACCTCATATGGCACAAGCCAAAAAGAAAAGTTTCAAGTACCTCATATGGGACAAGCCTAAAAGAAGAAAAGTTTCAAGTACCTCATATGGCACAAGCCAAAAAGAAGAAAAGTTTCAAGTACCTCATATGGCACAAGCCAAAAGAAGAAAAGTTTCAAGTACCTCATATGGCACAAGTCGCAAGCGTAAGGTCTCTCCCCACTGTGTGTCCGTCTGTGCTTCACCAGCGACGACGATGTCGTGAACCCATTACCGCATTCGTCACAGATGAACGGGTGAGCGCCGCTGTGCTTCCGCGTATGAGCCACTAGCTCGCCTTTTGACACGAATCTGAAAAAAGGATTGACAATTTTAGAAGGACTACTTACAATACAATAAAAAAAAATTCTTTCTTTCGTTTTTGTGGACAATCTTACACAAATCGACCTAGTCCTAATCCTATTTATTTATTTATTTATTTATTTATTCATTGTAATGTCATGCATACACAATAAGATGTTACATTTCTAATTTAAGTCATTTCATGACACCCTGTAAGGGCACACAATAGTCATAATGTTAAATCTAGATTTAAAACTCGATTATTACATTTACAATTCTGGTATATGTCAAATAAGTTAGGTGAATCGACTACTTACTTAACAATTAATTATATAATATATATTACTGTTATTTTATGTACAATGTCAATCTAAGGCTAAGTGCTTACATTTTATTTCAATTTACTTATAATAATTTGCTAAATTTTTGTCATCAAGGAATGCGCCCGTCCTAGCAAAGCTTGTATAGATAAACAGATATTTAAATAAATAAAAAACATCCAAGATTCAGCAACAATAAATTGTGTGAGCACCGCTGAATACACACATACAGTACATCCGTATATAGCTCTGTGTGCATATATCGCAGGAGAAGGGTTTCAGACTAAGATAGCGGCGCATGGTTAGTCTTCTTAGCGAAACCTCAGCGCAGGTAGAGCAGAATCACGGTTTCTCACACCTATGCAAGTGTATGTATATGTCGCTGTGGGCCAAGTAACTTTACCAACCGGTTTCCCGTCAAGGACCCTATAAACATAACTCTGAGTGCATATGTCGCAGGCGCAGGGTTTCAGATGGCGGTGCATGTGCTGGGCCAGTTTAGCCTTCTGACTGAAGCCGCGGCCACAGGTCTCTCGCAGTCAAACATACCTACTTCTGTGTGCATATGTCGCAGGTGAAGGGTTTCAGATTAAGTTGGAGGTAGGCGGTACGGTTCCAACAGACCTGAATATTTCTGTGTGCATATGTCGCAGGAGAAGGGTTTCTGATTATGATGGCGGGCGCTATGGCTTCTCACCGACAGTCCTAGTGGGCTACCACAACTTGCTGCCTAGTCGTATCTCGCGCGACTCAGCGATTTCTGTCTCGCTCGAACTGTGTGATTTAGAAAGAGGGGTAAAATTTGTCTCTACTCGCATCGCAGCGGCAGTTGTACTAGCCCCGCCGAATACACACGCCTGTGTGCATATTTCGAAGGGCTTGAGACCAAGATGGCGGCGCATGTGCCGGGCCAGGTTGGTTTTCTGATGGAAGCCCGGACCGCAGGTCTTTCGGCGACAAACTTGAATACATACGTCTGTGTGCATGTCTCAGGTGAAGAGTTTGAGACTAAAATGGCGGTAGGGTTTGTTACTGACGATAGTGACGATCCTGAATACATACCTCTGCGTACATATTTCGCATGGGAAGGGCTTGAGACCAAGATGGCGTCGCATGTGTTGGGCCAGGTTGGTCTTCTGACTGAAGCCCCGACCGCAGGTCGAGCAAAGATATGGTTTCTCGCCAGTGTGGGTTCTGAAACATTTTTTTTTTACACAAAGTGCCTTTAACCGCTATCGTCTGATAATGACACAAAGTGACAGTTTAAATGACACCTTGATTTATGACAGAGTTGAAAACGTTCGACTGCGTTCGACGAACTACAATGAACGACGTACGGCAACCGCAATAGGCGAACGAAGCAGTTTTTTTTTTTCAACCTGACTGTGGCTTTATAGGTCGGGCCCAATAAAGTGATAGGAGTGCATGGTTAGAGAGAAGCCAGGGAAAAATCTAGGGGAAAAACTCCGACACGACCACGCGTGTTGTTTGGAACACTGAAATACTACTCTACTCTTTGAAGAGTTTGCGCTCCAGTGAGATTGGTTGAGCGGTTTCAACCAAATCTGAGGTGTGAGTGGAATCGAGCTACCGGAAGTTTTGTCGCTGGTTCACTAAACCTAGCCTAGCTGAGAAGAGTCCAGCAAGAAACAGCTAGGCCCGGCCTGGGTCGGACTGACTCTACCCGGCGTGCGATCCGGTTGTCGCGATCCCGCGGTGGACGTCCCCGCGGGCGGGAATACCTAAGGGAAGGTTGCACCAACACACGATCACAGGCCGGTCATCGTCAAATATGGCCCCGCAGCTGTCATCCCATAGAAACTTGACAAACTTTCCATACAATCAGATTTTAACGAACACCGCTTACGATTACTGACGGTTTGGTGCAACCCACCCTTAGTGTACGCGTCGTATCACGAAGTATGTAGTGTAATTGCCGTTTCAGCATACATCACGACTGATGGTATGTATTCGGGTAATTGCTTTAATTCTACGATACTGAAGAAAGGCCGGCTCAGAAGTTCCCGCAATCGACGAGCATGTATGAAGAAATGTATGGATGTGAAAAAAGAAGTATGTAATGACCATAGTATTTGGCGTTCTTTAGTCTCTGCGTACCCCAATGGGATACGGGCGTGAGTATATGTATGTACGTGTATTTATTTAATTATTTGTTGCAACTATGGTAAATATAGTAGATCTTATATAGTTATATTGGTTTCACATGAATCCTGGTAGGGCATTGTAAATTTTTGTATCCGGGCCAAAGAGAATATAATCACTAATCCGGGCTACCAAGCCCACGTAACTTGTTGATATTGTGATCGCCACATACTACAAACCTCAGTCAAGTCCTGTTATTTTAAAGAATTGCTAGATTTTTCTGCTTGGAGCTCAAATTTTCACATGAATAAAAAAATGTTTGTTTAAATTTGAACCTTGATACAGGGACCGATACCGGTATTTTTAAAAAACCCTGAATTAGCCCAATATTTTGGATTATTTTTTGCTTTTTACGTAGGGCTGAATCATGTATTTAGGTAACAACGTCGTATTATTAAATTGTCCTATGAAGAAAATACCGGTATCCGATCCCTGCCTTGAGACGATGTAATAAGGTCTACAACTATATCAACATTACTGCTACAAAATTAATTCAAAATTGATGTGGAAGCTAATTAGTTTATAGTAAATATAGGCCAAAGACTGATGTGCCACTATATCTTAGTATAAGACAAGTTTTAATGGCCACACAGAGTAGTGCTATCTGAAAATATGCCAAGCTTGGCAAAACAAAACTGACTTATTTATGCCAAATTTTTGAGCCCTTTGGCAATTTTCTGTAATAAAAGTGTTTTCCACAGTTATTCAATTATTTTGTCATGATTTTGGGATTTAAATATGAAAACTATTTTTTATGGGTTGCAATTTGTGACAAATATGAATGTCTATCTTAAGCCAAACTTGGAACATTTTCAGAGATAGAGCTATTTTTGACATTTAAATTCTGTTAGAATAGTATTTAAAACATTTTATCTAGGAATAATAAGAATGTACATTTTATTTATAGCCCAAGAAAAGTCAACTTTAATCAGAAGAAAAACTTTCACTCAATATGTGTATTTTATTTGTTACTAGCGACCCGCTCTGGCTTCACACGGGTGCACTATTTAATGGATGTTATTATACATATAAACCTTCCTCTTCAATCACTGTATCTATTAAAAAGCAACCGCATCAAAATCCGTTGTGTAGTTTTAAAGATTTAAGCATACATAGGGATATAGGGACAGAGAAAGCGACTTTGTTTTATACTATGTAGTGAAGCATAAGTAAGTTATATTAGACTGCCAGTGCCAATATCCACATGTTGTGAGATACCTTTAAAATATCATTATTATGGCTCCTGCCTGCTGTAGCAAGTTTCACTTTGGAGAGGTCCGTGTACCATTACTTTCGTTTGACACTTAGACCTCTGCTTAACACATTAGCGCCATCTATGAATATAACAGGACATATCCTAATAGATGGCGCCAATGTGTTAAGCAGAGGTTACGTATCATATGAAATGATTGATACAGCAACCTCTTTATAGTGACACTAGCTACAGCAGATAGGAGCCTCATTAATTTAAAGGCGCTGCACTGGCAGTCTATATAATTTACTTGTTCCTGGCATAAATAAATAAATATTAGAGGACAATCTTACACAAATCATACTAGCCCCACAGTAAGCTCAAGAAGGCTTGTGTTACGGGTACTAGACGACGATATATTTAATAGATATAAATACTTAAATACACAGAAAACATCCAAGACTCAGAAACAAATATTCAGGCTCATCACACAAATATTTGCCCTGACCGGGATTCGAACCCAGAACCTTCAGCTTCACAGGCAGGTGCACTACCCACTAGGCTAAACCGGTCGTCAAATATGAAATGATTGATACAGTGACCTCTTTATAGTGACACTAGCTACAGCAGAAAGGAGCCTCATTAATTAAGGTGCTGCACTGGCAGTCTATATAATTTACTTGTCCATGGCATAAGCAAATAATTACCTGATATGGTCAGTCAATGTTGACAACATATAAAATGCCTTATTGCAATATTGGCATGTATGCTTCTTATCAATTTTATGCAAATCCTTATGAATCTCCAAACTCTCTTGTGTCGCAAAGTTTTTCGGACAATAATCACAACTGAAACCTTTTTCATTGGCATGTAGAGTTATCATGTGGTTGTCTAAATGAGCTTTATGTTTGAATTCTCTTTTACAACTGCCGCATGTATATTTAACATCGTCCTTAGTCTCATGAACTCTTAAATGATTTGTCAAACCAGATTTACTGATAAATTTACGCATACATAATGAACATTGATACTTCTTCTCAATTTGTTTACGTTCAGTATGTTTTCTTTTATGTATGTTAAGAGAATTCGCTGATTTAAATTGCTGATTACATTTTTCACATTCATGTTCTTTTTTTACTAAATTATCTATGTCTTTGCTATTTATCTCTATGGTCAGTTTAGTCTCGTCTTTACTCTCCGGTGGAAATAATATTAACACCGATTCTGAATCATGCTCAGAGTAATCATTATCAAATTGACTATCTTCATCAATTGTGTCATTAAATTCTTGTTTGATCATCTCATTCTCTTCTTTTTCTGATATGGTTTCTAGAGTCACTATATCAGCATTGGAACTTGAAAATAATGTCAATTCATTAAGCACTTTCTTCACTCTATGAAAATTATACACATGATTTTCTAACAAAGCTGTGTCACTGTACTTACTGAAGCAAATAGAACACTGGTATGGCTCATGAGTGTCTAAAGTGATTTCCTCTGATCTATCTTCATGTTTTATCTCAGAAACGCTTGTACAAGCTTCGTTATTTAAAAGTTTCTTTAGCTTCGATTCGACATCTAAACAGCGTTGTTTAAAATAAGCAGCTGTATATAAAAACCGTTCGCATTTGTCGCAAACTTGTTTAGGAAGGTTATCATCACTATTAATGCTAATGTTTGTGAGGAATTCTAGTAAATCATTCACAGATCTCTCGTCTTCCAGTTTGTAGAACACAGATTTCATATTTGAACTTTCGCACATGCATGTTCTGCATATTGTAGTGACATCTAATTTAATACTTTCCATGTTAAACCTGTTAAATGTTGAACTTTATATAAATGAAATAAATGAATTTTATTCTGCAAGTATGCCGCAAAGGCACTTTTACAAGTCAAAAAAACGGCAAACGCTAGTAAGCGTTTCTCATGAGACCACTGCCGAGAAGAAACGCCGAAAGAAACTCGATACTATAGCTTTTTCACAATAGATGTTTTTAAAATCACAAATTAGTCTCAATAACACTCGTATATCTCATTCTCAATATTCTCAATTCAATTGACTCTGACTGACGCGACCTTGGCGTTAGCGTGTCATTTGAACTTTTGAAGTGCGTTCAGAAATCGGAACTTTTTCTAAGTTTGACTTAAGGCCCATTTAGATGGTGCGGGTTTCTCGCACGATTTGGGGCGAGAAATCGTATTATATTAGCGCTTGTAATAATTACCAGGCGAGTATCGTATCAAGATGGTTACACTCCATGCGAGAAATAAAAACTCGTCTACGATTATGCGATACTCGTAAAGAGATTATCGCCAGGCAATATAATGTACACGAGGAACTGCATGCATGCAATCAACTTACGTGATTATTTGCTATTCATTACCATACTACTGTCAATATTAATCATGATATTTCTTGTTTCTCACATTTATTTTTAAATTAAGATAATTTAAATGTATAGTAATGAGATGTCACTATATGGTTAGTAGACCATCAAATTATCATAAAAAAAGTAAATTAATAAATATTTTATCAAAACCTTAATTAAAAAGATATATGATACTTTAAAATTACTTTTGCGTTTTTTTTTATTTGATAAACACAAAATTTTAGGACAACTATGTACGCTATATTTCACGCTTAAAACATCAAATTACTCGCTTTTCCCTACAATGGTAGTAAGGGGCACGTAGGTAGTATGTGTCGTCGGGGGTCGAAGTTGCACCACGTCCGTAGGGAGTACCCACCGCTAGCTTGTCCCGTATCCCCTGGGGGTGTCAAAACTTTGTACCGTCTTAACAACAATACAATAATAAATAAATAAATAAATATTAGAGGACAATCTTACACAAATCGAACTAGTCCCACAGTAAGCTCAAGAAGGTTTGTGTTATGGGTACTAGATGACGATATATTTAATAGATATAAATACAAGAAAATAAATAAAGAAACGAAAGAAATTATACATGGTCCTAATTGGCGTGAAGTTGAAGTGGCCTTTAAGGAAAAAAATTGGCGGGAAACAATCAGAACAGCCCCTCGCAATGCACTTTTAATGGCGATTGAATAGTACAAGAACTCGAAATATTATTCACGCATTCAAACTTGTCTACACGGAGACATCCAATCATCAAAGGCCAGGCGATTATCGCTCCTTCTAGCGCGATATCGTACGTGTGGTTTACGTGATACGATATTTTTTCTCGTGCTGCGATAATCTTATGTTCGAGGCGAGAAACTCGCACCATCTAAATAGGCCTTTACATTGTCATCAAATATTGTGCGTAGAATATCTTCAATAATAATTAGATTACAGGAATTGATTCTCTCCGGTAAAAACTAAACAAATCATTATAAAATGTTGTTCATTATTCGTTTGTCATTTTTCCGTTGTTGTCTTATATACAATATTGTTTCAGAAACCATGTCTCAAACCTACTACAGGTAAGTATTAACCGTCTATTTAACAACTTACCGTTGAATGTAAAGCAGAATCGATTACTATCCGTCTCTTATTTTTGCCGGGTATACATGTCATTTCATGTGTCACTTTTTCGTGAGGTGAGGTGGATTATTTGTTGTACCGTTGCTAGGTTATAATATATTTATAATTCACTTATTTTGCTTAAATCTTAAGAAAAGTGAGTGAAGATGAAGATACTTACTAACGAGAATAATACCTCGACGTTGAAACTATTAATAGCCGCTAATTTAGCCGGCAAAAAAGTGGAATTGCAGAATGTTTCCTTTGAAGGTAGGTATTTGTGTCCTCTTATTGGAATAGCTGTAGTCTTTTTCTAACAAGAATGTTGTTTCATTTATATTCTACTATTTAATGATATGTATCTAATTATATTTAGAACCACAAAATAATTGAAACATAAAAACCCAAAATAATATTAAAAAAGGTCTCCAAGATCGGATAAGGCTATATAAATGTAGTATGTTAATAATATTAATCATATAAACTTGGTGAATAGGTGCTGTTAAGCTCAGTATGATATTAACAAGGAAAAATAAAGTCAGGAGGAAAATTGCAATAAAAATGCAAATTTTATGAGTCATGACGCATGCTCTAATTGGTTGCAGTATTGCGTCAGTTCTCGTAAAAAATTAACTTTTAAAATTAAAATAAACACTCGAATTATATTCCCATTGATAATCCAAATTTACATATCATATTCTAGTCAATTTCTAGTCTAAGATGTCTAGATTTGGGGTTATATTACAATGTAACAGTGACATAAATAGATTATTTTTATCTCATAAACATGTACATGTTCTCTTATCATTATGCAATATTAAACAATCAACATCATCACCTTGTTTTAAAATTATCTTCAGTAATGACTATACTTTGCTTTTAACTTCCATACATTTTGCTTCTTGAATCCTTTGACCAGCCCATCCAAATAGTAAGAAACTTAAAAAGTAGAAAAATAATTTGAATCTTGATTATTGGATATGCATTTATGTAAATATCGTAAATCACCTCATTAAAAATTGGGATAAAGAAATCTTTCGAAAATTTACACTACATATTAAATTTTTACTGCATATTAGGGATGTGCTAAATATTTGGGTATTATTAAGTATTCTACATATATTGCCATATTTATTCATGTTCAGTATTCAGCCGAATGATTGGGTTTAGCTGCCGAATAGTTAACGAACAGTTCTGAGAGGTTTTTATTACATGTTACCAGTATGTGTTATAGTTACTGCTTCGTGAAATGAATACTCTTAATCCTCTTACTGTTATTTAAGTACTTTATTGTCAATATTTCGCTTTCATAATGAACAAAAAATTTTACCTTTCAATTAATAAATTATGTTAAACCACAACAGCTTGACCGAATATTCAGCCTAATGTTTGTATTTAATTAAATAAATAAATATTAGAGGACAATCTTACACAAATCGAACTAGCCCCACAGTAAGCTCAAGAAGGCTTGTGTTATGGGTACTAGACAACGATATATTTAATAGATATAAATACTTAAATACATAGAAAACATCCAAGACTCAGAAACAAATATTCATGCTCATCACACAAATATTTGCCCTGACTGGGATTCGAACCCAGGACCGTCAGCTTCACAGGCAGGTGCACTACCCACTAGGCTAAACCGGTCGTCAAAAATCAAACCCATAGTTGGTGCATCGGTATCATGCATCACCACTATGGGCCTGACGCAGTGCTTACAGTTTGTTTTTGTAGTAATAATGTGTGTGTTGTTGTCTATCAGTAGTAATGTGCTAAACATTAACCCCCGGGCTTATTCATAATTTATCATATCCTACTTAAATTCGTTGTCCTAATCTGTCCCTTTGAAATTCATCTTTATGAGAAAGTGACAAAACATATTTTAGTTAGAAAAGGTTTGTTAAGTTTTATGAATAAGTGGCTAAATATATTGTCGACCCATAAAACAAGCTTTAGGGGCCATCCACAAATTACGTCACGCAAATTTTTTGAATTTTTTCACACTTTTTAGGGTTCCGTAGCCAAAATGGCAAAAACGGAACCCTTATAGATTCGTCATGTCTCAAATTTGGTAGGAAGGTGTATTCTATGAACCGCTACATAAAAGTGATGTGAAATTGCAAAAAAATATTAAATTAGGGGGGGCATTCCATACATGTAACCGGTGGATGAAAAAAAAAATTTCAATGGACATAGTTGTGTGGGGTATCGATGGATAGGCCTTTAAAAATGATATGGAGTTTTCTAAAAAACTTATCCCTTTAAGTCAACCGTTGGTGACATATTAGCTGTCAAAGTCATAGAAAGTGTGTGTCCCCTTCCTCTAATTTCCAAACTATAAAGTTTAAAATTCTGAGAAAAATTGAGGTGGTGTGCCTTAGTAAATACTTTCAACGATTTTTGGTTTGAACAATATAGGTTTTACGGTTTTTGAGTTTTCGCTTAAAAACTGTCTTGCCCAAACAAAAGGTTGTAAGTGCCGTGAGTTCCCTATGAAGATACGACTTTTTTAGATTCAATGTATTGGATAGTGATTTTAAATGTGGACTAGTAGGTGTCGGTACGGGACCCTTCATTGTGCGTGGTCCGACACGCACTTGGCCGGTTTTTCCTATACATTTAACCCATTTACACCAATCTAGAAGGCTTTACAAATAGTTACTTTTGGTGATTCATTTTAGGATGACTAATTTTTTACGTAAATACAATCTAATTTGAACCTTAAACCCCGCGAGTTCTATTGAAACGTATAGGAAAAGGGTTAACACTTACTGTCACATTCAGTATGATTTGATGTGATTATAGTATTTTATGCAATAGTTGTATAAGAAGGTTCAAAACAGATGAGTGGCGTGTGTAACAATTTGAGACGAAGCTGAAAATTGTTAATAAAGACACCAAGAGCCTTTTTTGACCTGCTTATACAACATTGCATACATTACTTTTTCTACGACTAGGGATTAAATAATAAAACACAAAATTAAACGTAATCATAGACACGCCATTTTTTTCAACTGTCATTTATTGACTTGCGTTTTTCCTTATGCTAGCAGTAATTATTTTAGTTTTGTTATTGTTTCAAACCATATGAATTCAGTTGTTTGTTAAGTTGGCAGTTTTGATTTTCGTTGTAAATTTACTGTTGTTTTTTTTTATTTGTTGGGTTCATAGGGCACCTCTGTTAGCAGTTGCATTATATCACATAATAACTCTAGGGTCTTTAGGTCTAAGAATCAGACTAGATAAACTTTTTTGAAATTGCATAAGACATGCTTTTATATTCGTTAACGGGACCATATAATTGACAGATAAAATTACCGGACTAGAAAAATTGTTTATCATAATCATGTTACATTAATCTGGAATAGCATGAATCACTATTTATCATCATCATCATCATCATCATCAGCCTGTGTCAGTCCACTGCTGGACATAGGCCTCTCCCTTGGCACGCCACTGAGCTCGGTCTTCAGCTCTTCTCCTCCAATCCCTGCCCACTGCCTTTCGAATATTATCGCCCCACCTAGTTACAGG
This sequence comes from Epiblema foenella, assembly GCA_963556455.1. Taxonomy (NCBI): domain Eukaryota; kingdom Metazoa; phylum Arthropoda; class Insecta; order Lepidoptera; family Tortricidae; genus Epiblema; species Epiblema foenella. The sequence goes on along the minus strand of OY747120.1, from coordinate 7,265,154 downwards.
GCGTCCTACACTACGTATACTATTTATACATGTATATATTTTTTCTGTTCTAACAAGACAATATTGTATGTAACTAACCTGGGTGCTGGCTCGCGCTAAGCCATGTCTGTGATTTCAGGTGTGTTCGCAGGCCCGCGCTCGCTGCCGCTGCTTCAAGTCGATGACCAGCTGGCGTTCTTCTCGAGCAACGCCGCGGCACAGTACTTGTTCCCGGTGCTGGACATGTCGCAGAATGGACAGAGGTGAGCTGTTATTATACATTTTCAAGCTAAGATGGTTGCTTAAGAGGCTATAATAAGTTTTAAAATGTTTTGATTTCAAATTCCAACAAAAGTATTGATAATACCAATAAAGTGATTAAAGGCTACGATGATTTTATTAAAGTTTTTGATTTTATTGTGTGTATTAGAATTTAAGCGGAAAAAACTAGTTTTTAATTTGAAAATGGTCAATTTGGAGTGATGTTTGAAACTATATTTCTTAATGAAAAATTCAAAAAATACATCAAAAGTTTATGTTTTAAGGTCGCAATAGTCCTGTTCTAGATAGTAACATCGAGAAAATGTCAAGATATGTTTCAATTCAAACAGAAAATGGCCTAAATAGATGAGCGTTTTTTAACTGATAAGGAATCTTTTTATTAGGGTTCCGTAGCCAAAATATCTATTATTAAGTTTGTTTTGTAGTATGTACTTGATTTGTGCAATAAAGTGTTTACTACTACTACTACTACTAAAATGGCAAAATCAGAACCCTTATAGTTTCGTCATGTCCGTCCGTCCGTATGTCACAGCCGATTTACTCGGAGACTATAAGCACTACAATTATGAAATTTGGTGGGAAGATCTATTCTATGAACTGCTACATATAAGTGAAGTGAAATTACATAAAAATATTAAATTAGGGGGGGGCACTCCATACATGTAACCGGCGGATGATTTTTTTTTATCAATGCACATGATATGGGATATCCATGAACAGGCCTTTAAATATGATGTGGAGGTTTCTAAAAAACTTTTCCATTTAAGTTCGCCATTGCTAAGATATTAACTGTCAAAGTCATTAAAAGTGTGCCCCCCTCCCCTGTAATTTACAAACTATGAAGTTTATAATTCTGAAAGAAATTGAGGTGTTGTTCATTAATAAATAGTTTCCAAGATCTTTGGTTTGAACAAGATAGGTTTACGGTTTTTGAGTTTTCGCTGATAAACTGTCCCAACTGTGTTTTATTATGAATACTCTTTATGAAATAATGTCCATGGTCTAAGAAAACAAGGGCTAAAAATTCGGATCGTGACACGACCGTAGGTCACTGTCGACGACACACACACTTTGTTTTATTGTATTCTTTCTGTTATCTTAAACATGCCGCTTACGTAATGACTATATGTAAACCGCACCGATTCCCCCACGGGACAGGCTATGCCTAATGTGGGGGTCAGCACAGAATGTAACTGTTTTTAAATATTTTTTGGAAATAAACTATTTGTATTTGTATTTACGTCCGCATACCGCCGATAGGCTGGTGCTGGCTGATGACGTAGGTCGTGTCACCCACACTACTAACCGATGTACCGGATTGCCATACCTGGCTCAGTACATTTCCTAATTTAAATTTACTTTTCCTAATTTAAAATTCTACTTTAGTGAGCAATTTTTATCGTTTTTGGAAACTTTTTAGTCCTTCACAATAAGGGCGAAATTAGATGATTAACAAAAAAGTTAAAAACTACGGCTATTTTTTTCGATTCGGACTAGGGCCCGTATGTTACCGGACAAGCTTAAATGACGATGTATCTGTCTCCGTCAGCCAACAGATGCAAGAGTGGGAGGCGACAAGACTCCAACCGGCTGTGTCGGCCGTGCTGGCCGCCCGGACGGTCCCAGCGGATCTGAAGCAGGCTTTAGACTCCCTGTTACAACATATTGAGAGTATCGTCGCTACCAAGAAGTATTTATTCGGAGTGAGTATCACTACATAGTATAAAAGAAAGTCGCTTTCTCTGTCCCTATATCCCTATGTATGCTTAAATCTTTAAGAATACGCAACGGATTTTGATGCGGTTTTTTTTAATAGATAGAGTGATTGAAGAGGAAGGTTTATATGTATAATAACATCCATTAAATAGTGCACCCGTGCGAAGCCGGGGCGGGTCGCTAGTAATACATAATAATAATAAATATTTGTGGTCAATCTCACACAAATCGAACTAGTCCCAAACGAAGCAAACATATTATCTGTCATTTTTCACATAAAATGAAAAAAAAAAAATTAAACAAAACATGTTGTATGCATCTAGGTTACCCTTCTTTATAAGTATTCCAAATCTCAAATCTATAGCATAAGTATAAGTAGTTCTTGGGATATTTAGCGATGTGATAAACAGACAGACAAAGTGAAACCATAAGGGTTCCTTTTTTACTATTTTGGTACAGAACCCTAAAAATAGCCGAAATGCTAAGTGTAACAGGTGACTGTGAAAATAAGCTACGTTTCACTTTCAGGATATGCTGTCAGCGGCAGACATTTCTTTGTGGAGCACCCTGTACCCGCTGTACCACAGTGACGCCCTCAAAACGTACATGGCACCATACACACACTCGCTTCGGTGGTACGCTGACATAGCGCAGGCTAAAGCAGTACAGGTAATAGGATACTCATACTCATACTCATTTATTAATAAAATATAAAAATTTACATGTCAAAGAAATTAAGGTAGATGACTTGTGTTATAATTTATAAAATAGTGTGACTATATATATAGAAAACCATCAAATTATCACAATAAATAGTAAATCAGACAAATTAATCAAAATCACAAAAATATTTAACTAAAAAGAGTCGCAAAATGTTGTTTTTATGGCTTAAGCTCATAAAAGTCACTTTCTCTAAAGGTACACTTGTTTAGAAGGATCACTTTCTCGGAAGGTACACTGTCTCAAAAAGTCCACTTCCCAATTGGTACACATTCTCAGATGGTATACAGGCTGTAACAAAACTAGTGAGAATCCGTTTAAATGCATATTCGGTATCGTGTTCTGATTAGGAAAAAGTAGAAGAAAATTTTTTTTGACGCCATTGTATGGACAGTTTGTTGACTTGGACGGCTAAACTTTGTATTGTCACAGGAGGTTAACTTTCCCAAAAAGTGCAATTTCCCAATTTTGCTCAAATGGAGCTCTTTCTCAGATGTCGACTTTTCCAAAAGAGCCGTTCGAAATCCGTCATGTTATAATTTATAAACAGAGGAAACATGGTCAATTGCACCCCCAAAAGTGCCTCCCCTCCCTCCGATCAGCGAATGAGTTTCCCCCCTCTCTTGCCAGATAGGATATATTGATTAAATAAATAAATATTTGTGGATAATCTTACACCAACCCCAACTACGCAACGGTGACCGCTTACCATCAGGCGGGCCGTACGCTTGTTTGCCACCGACGTGGTATAAAAAAAAACAACCTAGTCCCAAACTAAACAAAGCTTGTACTTTGGCTACTAAGCGACGATATATATATACTTATATATATAGAAAAGTTCCAAGACTCAGGAACAAATATTCGTGCGCAGCACACGAATAAATGCCCTGACCGGGATTCGAACCCAGAACCTCCAGCTTCGTAGGCAAGGTCACTAACTAGGCTAAAGCGGTCGTCAAATTTGTTTGATTATTCAGGAAGCAGTCAAACAGTGGGGTGGATCAGTTGATAAACCTTTCGCTCCGGTCTCTGCCCTGGGACCGCCTCAACTCTCCAGCCTGGCTTCGCCTGTCGGGTACGTGAAGCCAATATATTATATTACATGAATTTCGGGGTTTACTTATTCGTCCCTTTGGCGGTGGAGACGACCGGCTGTTGGTGCGCAGAGGCCAAAACTTTCATTAGTGAGGTAGGGAGACGCGTGCGGGACAGGGGCCTTGACCCCCGCTCCGGGTCATTCTTGATGCAAAGGTTGTCCATTGCAGTCCAACGCGGCAACGCTGTAAGCGTTTTGGGCACCTTTACACCAGGAATGACTCGGGGTGGGTTATTAGATTAGAATAGGTTAAGTTTCGTTTTTAATTATTTGTTGTATTTATACAGGGTGACCACTATTTACTACAATCAAAATTCCCTGACTTTTCCCGGTTTTCCAGGCGTTTTTTCAAGTTTTTCCCTGACCATAATCTTAAATGTAGTAAATAAAAAATATGTAATTTGAACACGTTTTTTCAGAATTATCTGCTAGCAAATTACAATTTATAAATACAATGAAATTAATACATAAACGGAAATAATAAGAAGTAGTGTCTGAATAGCTCAGTTGGTAAGAGCGAAAGCATTGTTAGACGGAAGTCGTGGGTTCACATCCTACGTCAGGTGACGTTTTTGTACTGTTTTCTTGTATTTATATATTTTAATTTGCTATCAGACAGTTCTACAATTTCAATTACCCAATAATTCATTTCATTTTTGACCATTTTTGTTAAAAGCTGTACAGGAAAAACCAATTGAAACAGTACATCTGACTACTGAATTTATTGGATATATTAAATGTATCATATAATATAATCCAGCGTGAAATACTAAAGAGAACACTTTATACGGGCCTTAATCGTATTAGTAAGTACTAGACTTTAACATTTTGCGTATTATGGTACAAATTAAAGTGAAGAATTGAGAAACCTCATTTTTTGAATTCTGTTAAAAATCTTGGGTTTAACTGAACCAAAACTACCTAGTCATCAGTTATCATGTTAATTATAACTTGAAATAATAATAACAAAAACCGACTTGTAGATACTTCTACATTGTACAATAAGAAGCGTAAAGTCTCGTATTAGAAGTAAGGAAATTATTTTTTTAATTTTTGGTGTCGGATTTATTTTTTTATTAAAATTTTTAATTATTTCACGTTTTTAGTGAATCATTACCAGAGTGCATCTCATAACGATTCCAATAAGCTCAAACACGGCTAAGCTACACTGTTTTATTACGGAGTTCCGTTGCCTACCTTCCGGCTTCAATTACCAGATCAGGTTGATGGTGACATTATATCAGGACTTCGTCATAGTCGCTTCAGTATCTTGGTCGAAATATCTTAATGCCACCCATGAAACAATAGGAGTGTTGGATGACCATCATCCAAAACTCAAGTCTTTTTCATCAGTTCCCGTATACCAAATGCTACTTTCTGAATCCAAATGCTCGATTTATTACCGAAAATACTAAAATCGCTATATGCTTCGCATGAATTTTCGAAGAGTTCTCTCAATTCCTCATGGATCTCATCATCAAAAATTCTGGACAACAGGAGCATATGCTTTCAAACAAAGAAAAAATCCAAATCGGTTCATAAACAACGGAGATCTGAGGTAACACACGTTAAAAAAAAGAACATACAACCGAATTGAGAACCTCCTCCTTTTTTTGAAGTCGGTTAAAAATATATTGCAACTTGGTAATCTGTTTTTCCAATAACGCAGCTTCTTCGGCAGCTCCTTCGAGAAATTTTGTCTTTTTGCTTCTAGTTCTTTAACCGTTTCCGCAGTTTTTCTTTTTTCTGCTCTGATTTTTGCCTCTGAGCTCAAATTTTCCTTCTTTTTGCGTAGATCTTCCGTGTACAAGGAGTGAGCATTACGAACCGCGTGGATATTTTTTTTTTCAATATTTATGTTGTCTAAACCGCCGTGGTAAGATATAGCGTCATAAACGCGTCTTTGCGCAATTATAGACTTGCGAAAGATTTTCGACTAATATCTCCTTATTGATGGAAAAGCCACGCTCACTATATGCGTTTCCGTGGGATAACACCATGACCATTTTTATTACAGGTTGCAAGTCTTTATTTTCATTTTATATCAAACCGAGCCAAAGAGATCATCCAGTCGGTGACTATATCCTTATGGAAAATTGTTTCATTGATTTTTCAAATTCAGGTGATTTACAAATATCATTGAAGGCACTTATGGCGTTATCTGTGTCATATCCTGAAAGCCGGTTATTTTGGACAAATATGTCCAACAATTTATCGAGCCTCTCTCGTCGTCGGAATTCTGCATTGACTGTGATTGCGGGATCGAAACAAGATATTCCCTTAGTCAAAGCATACGAAAGTGGGAATCTCTGAGAGAACTCTTTAAAGAAATTAACATTTTAACTGTAGCGTCCCTATACATATATGAGAATATTGTTTGTCATAAAGAACCGAGACGCATTCTGTAAAAATTCTGATATCCATAATTTTAATACCAGGAATAAAAATAAAATTGCCGCTTAAAAGTTTCGTGTACGTAAAATATACAAGTAGGTCAATGTGTCCGTTTTATAATAAGTTACGAGATGCAATTTTGAATTTACCCTTTTCAGCTCTTAAAAATTACTTTAAAACAACATTGATGTCAAAGGCTTATTATAGGGTTGAGGACTGTTTAACAGACAGAAATGCATGGCCCAAACCAAATACCTAAATAGCGTAAAGACTCATGTATAATATTTTCATTGTATCTAGTTGACACAGTTATTGCAGGAAAGCATATCAAACGATTTAATTTAATGTCTAGGAGAAGTATTTTCAATTATTATTCAAAATCAAAACATTTATTTTGCAAATATTGAGACCTATTTGCAAAATAAATGTTGGGCACTTTTAGAATTATTATCTTTATCTCGTATTTGGTAATACCATTTAATACGTATGCAGTTTCGACATGTTTTCTTGTGGAACTACGCATTGTAAATACCTATTGTTCTTTTTTCCTCATTTTTTTAAATTCTCTTTCGTTGTTTACCACTCGGATTTACTTAAGTAGGTTAAGTAGTATCATTATAATTAAGCATATTTTTGGAGAAAATGACTGTCGAGTTTTTTTCGGCATTTCTTCTCAGCAGTGGTTTCATGAGAAACGCTAGTAATTTTTGATTTGCAAAAGTGCCATTGGGGCCTACTTGCAGAATAAAGTTCATTTATTTCATTTACATAGAGAGACAATTTTTTTCCCTGACCTCCATTAAATTTCCCTGACAATTCCCTGACTTTTCCATGACTAGCCAAATTCCCTGACTTTTCCCGGTTTTCCCGGTTTTCCAGAAAGTGGCCACCCTGTTATATTTATAGGTGATAAATGAATATATATTATATTATTATTTTAGCAGTGGATGACATAAAATCGATAAATAATAAATTGTAATCGCTGTTTCTACAAATATACAAAGAACTTGCATTAAATTAACAATTTATGGACACAGAGCAACATACGCGCCTAACCAATCTTAGCAACAACTGTCAAATCTACCGTTTCCCGCGCGAACTGACAGTGACAGCGGTTGTCAGTCGGTATATTTAAGCTGTTATTAAAAACATTATTAATTAAATTTAAAAAAGCAGTCTCTAAACATACCTAAGAATCATCTCCGCTATCAAGGGTCAAAAAACCCGCAATCAGATCGGTTCATCTGTTATCTACAATGCCACAGACAGACACACATACACAGATACACATGTTAAACTTCTAACAACCCTCTTTTGGGGGTTAAAAGTAAGTTATTTTTAAAATAGAGATGGGTTTAGTTTGTTCTCAAATTTAATGAAACATATAAGAAATGCTTCTCCTTAAATGTGTTATGAGACTTACTAAAGGCTCATTCTACTTTTCATGGCCAGTTTTCTATTATAAAAATATCTAAGATATGTATTGAATTAGTGTGCAAAAATAGGATTTCGAAATAGTACCTGAACCTAATAAAAGGAATGTATAGGTAAACATACTTAAATATTAACATATTGCTGTTAAATGTGGGTAACACAGTGGTGAAAACCATTTTTCAAACAAATGGTGAGACATCCAAGGACCACTGAGTTACTCTATTTATGGATTATTAGCTGTGGTTCGTTAATCACCAAAACTATCGAAAGTGATACTGCAATTAAACCTCTTTCTAAATAACAATACAAAAATATGAAGTAAGATCCAAGAAAGTATTCCATATTTTGCCTCGGGATTCAAACTATCTCCATACCAAATTTCGTCTAAATCGTTTTAGCAATTTTAGCTCAAAGAGTCGGACAGACAGACACACTTTCGCATTTATAATAGTATGGGGGAGGTCTATCCAGCAGTGGACGTCTTTCGGCTGATATGATGATCATGATGATGATGATGATATTAGTATGGATTTTGTTACCCAGCACCCCAATGGAATCACCAACTGTGCCGGGGCCTACAGAGGATGAGATAGCGAATGCCAAAGACAATTGGCAACATGGACTCAGCCGGTTGCAAGCGCCACTCAAACAGGAGAAGTTTGCGTGAGTATTTTTTTTAAACATTATTGCACAAAAAATACAGTGTACAAACGGCGGACTTAAGCCGTCGTCTCTCGGCAAAAAAATAAATAATAGCATTCCTTTGTGATGAGCCCGGGGATCCCAGGGCACCGGTAGACGACTACAAATGGTATTCTCTACCGGTCAACCACAGAGCCAAACAGAGACACTTAAAATAGGTGCAGGAAAATCTAGAAACATTTGAGAGTGCAAAACAGACTGTAATAAAATTAAGATATACACACAATTCCATATGATTATTTTCACCTGACTAGCTCGGAAAGCCGTTTTTTATTCTTTAAAACCAGATAAGAAAACTGCATTTTATCCACAAAGAATATTTGAAATCCGAACGTGCCATTTGTAACTTTTTTAATAATAACATGTGAAGGCCAGTCCAGACAGTCCAGCAACAATAATTTTATATTGTGCTGTTGTGTTCAAAAACTAATACCTATGCCAAATCGTGGGATTAGGTAGTGGACCCCGGGCATCCAACTATATTTAGGATGCAACTGTACTAGGACGAGGAGGAGACATAAAAATCCTCGCTCCAGTGAGGGGAAAATATTTGTGTTGTATGGCAAATAATAGTTATCACCAAAGGCCACCAGAGGCGCTGCTGTAAAATAGCTTTTTCAACGAATTATTTAAATTCAACTCTGGCAATCTGCAAAAAAATTTTTTTTAACAACACTTAATTATGAGTTATGATTATGTTTTAGTGTGCCAGTAAAAGACAGAAAAAACGTGTTAATCACATCTTCCCTCCCCTACGTGAATAATGTACCTCATCTGGGCAACATTATTGGTTGTGTGTTGTCTGGGGATATCTTCGCCAGGTGAGTCATATAATTAGGTACCTAAGATTATTTGAGTTGGCCAAATTGTATCAAGTGATCCATCCATACAAAAATTTCGTTTTTGAATGGATCAACTATTCTTTGTTGCTCGTTACCATGGTTACGTATCCTGAGTAACTCTTTAAAACTGTGATTTCATAGGGTTTTAATGTACCGAACATCAGTTTTAGCGATGAACATAAATCCATTTGGACGTGGGTCATCTCTTGAGCATGCTTGAAGTGCATATTATAAACATTTTTCTAAGAAATTCGGTTACTGTTGTCTCCTCGCTGACGGGACAGAATAACAACAAGAAAAAGTTGATTGGCCCTTTTGGTACAAGCTTTTATTGCTGACTGTACTTTTTTACACAATCATTAAGACTATTGTCAACCTATCGTGCGGGGTGAGAACGTGCATTTCGGAATATTCTTCCTGTTTCACCAGTCGGGGTTTTGCGCCCGCATCGTGCGATAGAGAGAATCGTCGCCGTCGGCCGTTAAGCGCCTAATTTCTCGCAGAATTAATGCATCGGGCGGCAACTGTTTCCATCCATTAAACCTTTATCAACTGTGACAATATTGGCCTTGATAGATTCGTTACATCCTTAACTAGGTTTATACGTTTTACTTTTTTAGTAATTCGTTATCGTTTATGAAATGATAGCAAAAAAACAGGAGGAAGTTTACGAGTCAAAGAAATGAAACTCAAGGGTCTACTTGTAGGTAATTTTTCCAAAAAATCAAAACATGAAGTAACCTCTTTATTCATAAACGTTCATCAAACCTACTTTAGCTAAAATGCCGTTAATATTAGTTTGTCCTTATCTGTCACTTCGACATTTGTGTTTGCGGAAAAGAGATAAAACATATTTTGAGTTAGCAGAGATTTATTAATTTTTATGAATAAGGGGGCTAGTATTTAATGATATCTATAATATTTCTAAAAATCATGCAAAGCGGTGGAAAACTTTGCCACTTTTGTAGGGAAAAATTCTGTTACAAAATCCTCTTAAGTAATCGTTGAGACTATTCCAATGAGTTCAAACGCGACGGGTGTATCTTGTGTACTCCTCTGTCTTATAAGTTAAGAAGATGTAGTTTACATTGTCACTGTCTGATATATCAGACAATAGCGATTAAAAGGTTAAAAAGTACCAATCCCACATTAAATTAATTGTTTTTGCAGATATTGTCGATTATGTGACTATAATACACTATACATAAGCGGTACAGACGAGTACGGCACGGCCACGGAAACCAAAGTAAGTATGCTTTTACACAAAGAAATAATAATAAACATTCTCACGATTTTTTTTGTATCTGACTGTGGCTTTCTAGGCCGGGCCCATTAAAGCGATACGAGTGCGCGGTTGGAGAGTAGTCTGGGGAAAGTCCAGTTTGGAACACTGGAATACTCTAAGAGTTTGCGCTCCAGTGAGATTGGTTGAGCGGTTTCAAGCGAATCTGAGGTGTGAGTGGAATCGAGCTACTGGAAGTTTTACTGGGAGTTAAACCTAGCCTAGCTGAGAAAAGTCCAGCAAGAAACTCAGCTAGGCCTGGGTCGGACTGACTACCCGGTGCTGAGAGCATTTCCGTCCTTCTTAGGGTCGGTTGCACCAACATACGATCACAGGCCGGTCATCGTCAAATATGGCGCCGGCAGCTGTCATCCCATAGAAACTTGTCAAACTTTCCATACAATCAGATTTTAACGAACACCGCTTAAGATTACGGACGGTTTGGTGCAACCCACCCTTATAAATCTTATAATACATTACTTGCTAAAATCAACGTGATGAAACAAAGAAAGTATCGCAAGCACATATTTTACTTTTCGCACTGGGGAATTAATCGGATTTTCCGTACGTGAAGTGGTAATATAATTGCCACTTTATAGCCAGGTGTGACATAAATTAATATGTTCTCATTCTCACTGTCAATTTTTAGCGCTATGTGGCAAACGAGAGCAAAGTTACCTTGGTGCCTTTGAGTCCCTCGCCGTGCTCAAGATTCTAGGATTCTAATTACTCGCTACGCTTGTGATTCACTGCTATGATACTCTGGTTATACAAAAAATGTCTCAGATCGCAAGTATTTGACACCCGAGCCGAAGGCAGCGGCGATAAATATGCGTTCTGTGGCTTTCGTGGTGACTTTCCTCGAAGCGGGCGGTAATTGCCACTTTATGGCCAGGTGTGATGTAATTCTTTTTTCAGGCTCTACAAGAGGGCGTCACGCCGCAGCAGATCTGCGACAAATACTACGAAATACACAATTCCGTGTATCGCTGGTTCGATATTGGGTTTGACCATTTTGGACGCACCAGTACGCCCGAACACACAAAGTAAGTGGGTCATTCTACTTTTTCACTTTTTCGAAACAAACACACAAAAGAACACGTTTGCGTTTAGTCTCAATTTATATGGCGACGCGAGCAGCGCCTCTAGTGGCCTTAGATGGTAACTATTTTTTGCCATACGAATCGAGACGCGTTCGTTTGTGTTTTGTTTGGAAAACACTCATACTAAAGGTACAATAATCTATTGCGAAACAAAACTATGATATGTATTGAATTAGTATACAAATATAGTATTTCGATACTATACCTGAACCTAACAAAAGGAATTTATAAGTAAAAAAACGTATTGCTGTAAAAAGTTGTTGACACAGTGGTAAATATAATTTTTTTATACAAATTACTCGATTTATGAATATAGTAGTTCGATATTTACCAAATTATTGGAAAATTTGCTCCCTTGAGACACAATCTACTATTGTATATTTAACATTTTATTACAGATTAGTCCAAAAACTGTTCCTACAAGTAAGAGAAAACGGTTTTATCAGCTCGCAAACAGTGGACCAACTGCATTGCGAGAAATGCGTCAAGTTCTTAGCTGACAGGTGAGTGTTACAATATTTGTTTTTTTCGTGGATTGCTTGTGACATACGGACGGAGAGACCGAAATGACGAAACTATATAACTATGATGACGAAATAAAGAAATTGATTGATTGATTGAAGAATTTACAAATTTAGAAATAAAGGAAAAATTTAGGCACCAAGCAGGATTTGAACCTGCGACCTCCCGGCACTCGCGGCTAGTCGCTCTAGCCAATTGAGCTATAAGTGCAACTGCCGCCCGGCCCTAAATTCCTCAATCGTTCCTTCATTTATACAAGCGCCTTAAGGGAGAGGTACAGCGACATTTACCAGAAGACTCAGGCTTCATTAATAATAATAAGTAAGCGACTTTGTTTTATACTATGTAGTAAAGTAAAGTAAAAGTTTATTTCATAAGTACGTACAAGAAGTGTTAGCCTGATCTTTCAACATAGTTTGCAGTACTTTAAAAATGAGTTCTTGAACATCTTATATTGGCTCCTGCACTAGGCGTAGCCTGTCTCGTCTAACCAACTCGAATATGGACATGCAAAAAATTGTCGCGCTAGAATTAATTAGTGATAAATAATTTGACGACCGGTTTAGCCTAGTGGGTAGTGCACCTGCCTGTGAAGCTGACGGTCCTGGGTTCGAATCCCGGTCAGGGCAAATATTTGTGTGATGAGCATGAATATTTGTTTCTGAGTCTTGGATGTTTTCTATGTATTTAAGTATTTATATCTATTAAATATATCGTCGTCTAGTACCCATAACACAAGCCTTCTTGAGCTTACTGTGGGGCTAGTTCGATTTGTGTAAGATTGTCCTCTAATATTTATTTAATATTTATTATTTTAATTGTGACCGTTTTCTTGTCAGGTTCGTAGAGGGCACGTGTCCGCACCCCGGCTGCTTATACGAGGATGCGAGAGGCGATCAATGTGACAAATGTGGCAAACTCGTAAACGCCATAGAACTTATCAATCCGAGATGTAAAATATGCGGGGAGAAGCCGGCTGTGAAACCTAGCGAACAACTGTTTATAGAGCTGGCACAGGTATGTCGTAAATGTTACGTTACGTAAAAGTAACACAGATTATAATGTTTATTTACAAGAAATATCAAGGATAATACAAATACAGATTTGTTTTAACATTTCCATTTTGTATAGTGCACAATAAAGTATATTATTATTATTATACAGATGTAATGAATACTGTCAAAAAGTGTAACACAAAGGAATTGTAACTTACATCGTCATCGTCAAACTTATTATTTATCGTCGTTTATTACCGATAGCACAAGCTATCTTGAGCTTTAAAATCCAAATACTGTAAGATTTCCCCCCTAATATTTTGTTTATAAGTAACGTCTGCGTTACATAGAAGTAAAATATATATATATCATCATTCGCTTGCCAATGCCAGCTTGCAACCTTGCATCCATCCACATTCATATCTAATACTCTTCTTGTTACATGGCTATGAAATATATATATATAATGTCTAAAAAACATACCTTAAGTTGGAGGTTGGAGTATTTTCACATACGTTGACATGTGTGGACCCTGGACTGGGTCTATGTAGAAATAAACAGGTCACGTTTGTAAAAAAAACTGCTCTTTTATTTACACGTTATTAAAATTACGTCTTTCGTCACTCAAGCCGTCTAAGGGCCTCGCACATTAAGGGTCGGTTGCACCAACATACGAGCACAGGCCGGTCATCGTCAAATATGGCGCCGGCAGCTGTCATCCCATAGAAACTTGTCAAACTTTCCATACAATCAGATTTTAACGAACATTGCTTACGATTACAGACGGTTTGGTGCAACCCACCCTAAGTCAACTCATTCGCCATTCCAAGGCAATTCAAGGGCCATTCTACATTTTTCTGTACATAATTTTCACTTTTTTTTAATGCAGATTTTGGAATATTTGGCCCTCACTTCATATTTTTGTATTGTTATTTAGAAAGAGGTTTAATTGCAGTATCACTTCCTATAGTTTTGTAATTACCGAACCACAGCTAATATCCACAAATCGAGTAACTCAGTGGTTTTTACCACTGCGTTACCCAGCTTTTACAGCAATATGTTAATATTTAAGTATTTTTACCTATAAACTCCTTTTATTTCATTTTATTTCATTTATTCAACATTTATGTTAAGTGCATTACAGGAGATGTTACTGGTAGTTGGTAGGTACATGACACCCAGATAGGGCACATAATGTTTACTAGTGTTAAGAGAACACAATGCATACGAAAATATATTTAAATTCTAATCGCAATGTCAAGTTCTGTCATTAATAAATTCCAATTTTAATGTCAAGTTTCCTTTTTCTAGATTCTAAATACACTTTTAATTAGTTTCAGGTACTATTTCGAAATCCTATTTTTGTACACTAATTCAATACATATCATAGATTTTTTTTGTAATAGAAAACTGGTCATGAAAAAGTAGAATGATCCTCGAAACTTTATACTTCTATATTAAACATCTAGCACCGTATGCAACCATCAAAAAGTACCAATCCCTTTGTCCGTAGCTGGAGCCCGCGCTACGGACGTGGTGTACGAAAGTGGAGTCCGGCTGGTCACCGTCCGCCAGGGCGGTCGCGCGCTCGTGGCTGCGCGAGCCGCTCCGCGCCCGCGCCGTCACCCGCGACCTCAAGTGGGGCGTGCCCGTGCCCGTCGAGAGGTTCACTAATAAGGTAACTTTTTGGGGTGTCTATTATTTTATCGAAATACTTTACATCGATTTTCATTTCACCGAAAACTGTTCAACGAATTTCATTAGGTTTTTTTTTCTAATCACGTAATCATCAATTCATTGCATTTTATATAATCGAACCACTTTTCATAGTTAATCGTTTCGAAACTTGATTCACAGATAGTACGTTCCATATAGTATTCTTTCCATGAACAAGGTTTCATCGAACAACCAATCAAGCATGATTTTTGAAGGTGCATAATCTTTCTGGGCTTATATAAAAAAAATAACCTCGAAGATTAAGACGGGAGCTTTGCTCCCGTCTTAATCTTCTAACCTATCCGCATTGCAGTCGGTTTTGCCCTAACTGGTCTTTCTGGGCTTACTAAAAAAAATAACCTCGACCTATCCGCATTAAAGTCGGTTTTACCCTAACAGGTCTTTTGTACATTTTAGGTTTTGGGTATTTTTGTTTTTGAGTACTTTTACACAGTACACCAAGAATCTGGGAAATTTTTAATTTTAGTCGTATTATCAAGAATAGTAAACAGTGGTGAAATGATGTTCTAGGTAATAAGAATTTTGGGAACTGAAACCTTCGTTAAACGAAAATTATACTAAAGGCCATTCGATGAACGACTACGTCGATGAACAAATAAAATACTGAATTAAAATTCGATGAATTGTTTCTTGTGTAAAAGGTAATTCGAGCAAATGTTTGAGCGATCTAACGAAGTTCGATGAATGATTCCTAAGTGATAATAAAATTCTGCGAATAGTGTTATAGGAAACGATAATCGATGTAACGATTTTCGGTAAAATTATGGATTCCCAACTTTTTGAGTGCTTGCAGTGAGCGTGTTAGCTTCTTAGTATCGTTCTTGTTTTTATACTTGTCGTCATTGAGTTGGTGCTCAGTAGTGTTGCTGCTGCCCAACTATCCTCGTTATGTATGTTACACAATGTACTAATAAATTGGTTTCGTTAGTTATGAGAATTCCAGTTTCGGCAAAGCTTTAATTCTAAACCTTTAATTTGTAACAGATTATTTCCCTTTTGTTTTTGTTGCATGTGCGGTTACGTTAGCGCGTAATATTAGTACCTATTAGTTAAGTATCATGGCACTACCTGTGAGTTCCTATAATTGGCTATCTGTATCTACTTGATTGTGTAATATTATATAATAGCTGTTGGATCTCCAAATAAAATAAATAAATAAACTTAGATAAATCAAAGCATATTTTTTCTACTCGTCGACTTCAATGTTTGAATTACGATATAGTAGACAAAACTAAAATCACATACATTTCTCTATTGGTTCCCTTCAAGTGAACTCTTATGAAATAGACCAATCACGTGTCGCCTTTTACTGTACTCTTATGAAATTGGCCAATCACGTGTCGCTGTTACTGTACTTATGAAATTGACCAATCACGTGACGCCGCGGACAAAAGATATCAACGAGCGCCCGACCCATGTGCCTAATCTTCATTTCCGCAGGACTAGTTTGTTAATTGTTACGGTTTGTTTAATTCATTTCCGTTGACTCGTAGAAAAAATTGTGTATGCAATAGTTATATAATTAGCTGTTGATGAAGAGAAAATACCTATTTACACATTTATGCAGCTGTTCAGACTGGTACACAGAATAGAACGAATAGTACAATATATGTAGTTATAGGATATAAAATAGAATAAGTTAAGTAGCTTTGTTTGAAACTGAGCGCGTCTCTCGCCATCAAACGTAACAGTTTGGCGAGTATAACATTTCAGTGCTAAAATTGTTTCTTTGTGAAGTTAAATAAATTTAAAAAAAAGCTTTTTATATCTCAAACCTTACTTAGACCACTCGGCAAGCCTCGTGGTCTAAACGCGGTTCTCTACTATTATTTCATTGTGTATTTTGTTTTAGGTATTCTACGTATGGTTCGATGCCCCGATCGGCTATTTGAGTATAACAGAGTGTCTGACCAAAGACTACGAGAAATGGTGGAAACCGGACAAAGATATACAGGTAAGTGTTAAATTTATGTAACAAATTTTTCTAACACTTGCGACAGGTTTACGTTTTTGCCGCGCTAGTTCCGATTTCTCTAAATGACATGAGTCATCATACGAACTCTTTATAGGGTTCCGTAGCCAAAATGGCGAAAACTGAACCCTTACAGTTTCGCTATGTCTGTCCGTCCGTCCATCAGTATATCAGCCGATTTACTCGGAGACCATAATCACTGCAATTATGAAATTTGGTAGGAAGGTGTATTCTATGAACCGCTACAAATTGATGTGAAATTACAAAAAAATATTCTATTAGGGGGCGCTCCATACATGAAACTGGTGGGTGAAAAAAAAATCAACGCATATAGTCTGTGGGGTATCCATGGATAGGCCTTTAAAAATGATGTAAAGGTTTTTAAAAAACTTTTCCATTTAAGTCAACCGTTGGTGAGATATTAGCTGGCAGTCATAGAAAATGTGTCCACCCCCCCTAATTTACATAATATAAAGCTTGAAATTCTGAAAAAAATTGAAGTGGCATGTATGAATACTATAAACGGTTTTTGGTTTGTACAAGATAGTTTTTCAGCGAAAATAAAATTTCTTGCCCAAACAAAACGTCGTAAGTGCCATGAGTTCCCTATGATGATACGATCTGTTTAGAATCAATGTATTGGATAGTGGTTTTAAATGTGAACTAGTAGGTGTTCGTACGGAACCCTTCATTGTGCGTGATCCGACACGCACTTGGATATTGTTGGATGCTATTATACTATGTGTTGTGGACCTTAAAATACAGACGGGTCGTTAGTAGTAGCGGCTCAGAATGCAAGAAAAAGATTCGCTATGAAATGAAATGAAATGAAATCATTTATTCTTAAATTTAGGCATGTTACATGCACTTATGAATGTCAAAAAACTACCACTGGTTCATAAAATAAACCTCTGCCTCGAGAAGAACCGCCGTAAGAAACTCGGCGAGGTGTCATTTTTTCAAAACAATATACAATGTATATAAAATAACACTATCATAATACTACAGGATTCAAATGCTACAATACAAACATACATACATATTTTTTAATATTACTTAAGGACAAAATATTTCTGTCTTAGATTACTTGTGCGGGACGCTATCACTGCCAAACATCCCTATCCATGATATAATCGTTTATCCTATAATATGCTTTTGAAATAAGTGTCTGTATCACGACAGACTTAAATTTAGAATCCGTAAGTTCAGTAATGTGTCTTGGAATTTTATTGTAGAATTTTATGACGTAGTGGTCTGGATAGCGCGGCGCGGTTTCGATTCCCGTTGGTATTTTTTTCTCTATATCAAATTATTCATACTAAATAATATTGCAGGTGAAGCTGTATCAGTTCATGGCTAAAGACAATGTCCCGTTCCACGCGATCATGTTCCCGACAGCCATCATAGCAGCCAACCAGGGACATTTACTTGTTGACCATATATTCGCCACAGGTCAGTATATACGACGATCGCTTTAGCCTAATTGGTAGTACATAATAATACATTTGCGGCATTTGCTGTCGAAACCCTAGGGCCATGGAGTCCGGACGCCCACAATCTAATAAAAAATATAAGTAAAAGACTACGGGAGTCCAACGCAGATCGCAGGGCTGGCTCATTCCTCTGCCAAAGGATAGGCATTGCGATCCAGCGGGGTAATGTAGCCAGCCTTGTGGGCAGCCTGCCACAGGGGATCGATTTGGGGGATCTTTATTAGGTTTATATTTTAATTTAGTAATAGGTTAGTTTTAATGTTATTTTTTATTAATAATTATATTATACCAGCTTCATTCATTGTTAAAGCCAAAATACAAAATAAATTATAACATTTCTTTCGGACCTAAACAAATTCATATTAAGTTAGTAGGCATACCATATTATAAGGGTGGGTTGCACCAAACCGTCTGTAATCGTAAGCGGTGTTCGTTAAAATCTGATTGTATGGAAAGTTTGACAAGTTTCTATGGGATGACAGCTGCCGGCGCCATATTTGACGATGACGGGCCTGTGATCGTATGTTGGTGCAACCGACCCTTAGTGTCCCTACGAAGCCGAAGGACCCGGTTTCGAATCCCGGTCAGGGCATTTCGCACGAATTAGCAAGTGCGACAGAGAGGGAGATATTCGAACTTCGTTCGTTTTCTGTTTATGGCCAGTTTTGGGAGTCAAATAATGGGGAATAGGATCATGATTTTTTGTGTTTTGAAATATGTGATTTATTCATAAGAAAACTTTGATTTCAGAGTACCTGAACTATGAGGAGGGTAAATTCTCAAAGTCAAGAGGAGTGGGTGTTTTCGGGACAGACGCTCAGGTATTTTTTTATTAATTACTAGCGACCCGCCCCGGCTTCGCACGGGTGCAATGCTGATGCATGTATTATACATATAAATCTTCCCCTTGAGTCACTCTATCTATTAAAAAAAACCGCATCAAAATCCGTTGCGTAGTTTTAAAGATTTAAGCATACATAGGGATATAGGGACAGCGAAAGCGACTTTGTTTTATACTATGTAGTGATGATTAATGGGAAAGGGTTTGCTCTTGGCCAGCATCGAGCCAAATAGTAAAGATGAGGCAGAATTTTGTCAGTTTATTGCTATAGGGTAATCAACAGCCGAGTACACAATTGCACCCTGTTGGAATAGGGTGAATATTCGGAACTTTTAAGGTGCCTTCTTTCAACCTTCCTACCTTTTTCTACTTACAAGAAAAAACTCTCAATATTTTTATCACATTTTGTGACAATATTTCATCCTTTTTGTATTTGCGCCGTGGGTTTTCTTTCTTTACTTTATTTTTTTCTTTTTTCTTTCTTTACTTTATCGTTATCAATGCTACTCGTAATTCTGATTAGAAAACCCAATATATCCAGATGCTGAGAAAAAATTAAAAGGTACACCTTCAATGGGGGCTATCGTTTTTGTGCTCACCAGTTGGCGCCACTGTCGAGTAAGGTCCAGCTGTCAAAAATTTTTATTGGTTATTATGGACATGAGAACGAAGTTTACATTTAAATCATATTCAATACCTTAAAACCGTACCGTGAAAATATCGAACATACCGCATTGTAGCGCGGTCCGGTTTTGTTCGGAAAAAAAGGAGGAAATAAGTTTCCGAGAGACAAAACTGTCTCAAAGCACTGACAGTCATTGACCCGTAACTAATAATTGCCATAATCAAGCTCAGGTAGTGCAAAATAGTCACCATATTGTTCCAATTAGATATTAACCCGCGTAGCGCGACCTCAAAGAGTGACATTTGACGTTTCGGAGACCCCACGCTACACTAGCGCCTCAAGCGGCGAATTCATACGCGATAGCCCTCATTGAAAGCACGCACACATTTTGTTACGTGGAATATGGATGTTCACACCAGAAAATCGATAACTTTAAATTTTCTCGAATAATGATCAAATTCTCAATCAAACGGCGAAAAAAGTAACTCAAAAGAATAAATAATTACATAATTATAAGTCTTCTAAGTTTTAGGAGGGGGCATACTTTGTCCCTTTTTCGCAAAACGCTCTTTTAGTCAGTGACGTTACTGATTTGTAGCGCTTTCTCTCTCTAATTAAAAACGTTCTAACGGTTGTAGCTTCGTTATTCTTTGAGATATTTTAATGGGATTTTTACCATTTGGCACACATAAAATGTCTTCTTTCTTTTGGATAATAATTTGGATAATAATCAATTTTAAGTCAACATCTCTATTCCCGAGTGTCTTACAATACCAAGCGAGAGAAAAACCGCGCTAAGCGTAGGGCCGAAGGCCCGGAGCGTGCTCTACGCGGGCGGACCGGCCCGCGTGGCCTCTTAACTATTCCCGAGTGCCTCACAAGTAACCCTGAGGGCCGAAGGCCCTGAAGCGTCCCTTCAGGTATTATCCCCCCCTCGCTCTTTCACAAGACGTAAGAGTGCAACGAACACGTGATTAAAGTCTCTCTCCCGCTCTCCGGTTCCCATAGCAGATATTTACACCCCTTGGTGCTTGGTACCCGGGACCGTTCTCGCCCCCCGTTACGCCGCCACTGGGAGTCTACTCCGAACTTCGTATCGTGCCGTCCCTTTCACTCTCGTGTTATACACTATATGAGTGAAAGGACCGGCACGATACGAAGATCGGATTTCTATTTTCGGAGTAGCCCCTCTGGACAGATTCATACGTTTTCCGCGCCAGCTTTCGTGAATCAACCTATACCTAATGTGATTATTATATGTTCGTTGTACAGGACACAGGTATACCGTCAGATGTGTGGCGTTTCTACCTAGCCAGTGTACGGCCAGAGAGCTCGGATTCCAGTTTCAGTTGGGTGGAGCTCGGCACCAGGTAACATTGCCCACTGCTGGGCCGATATTTGTTGTACTACACAGGGATCCCGTCAGACGTGTGGCGTTCCATTCCATTCCAACTTCAGTTGGGTGGAGCTTGGCACTAGGTAACATTGCCCACTGCTGGGCAGATATTTGTTGTACTACACAGGGACCTCGTCAGACGTGTGGCGTTCCCTTTCATCCAACATCAATTGGGTGGAATTCAGCATATCCACTGCTGGGTAGAAGACACGTGTCAATCTTTACGTATTTTTATATCACAAATACTCTCTTAGGGTGGGTTGCACCAAACCGTCTGTAATCGTAAGCGGTGTTCGTTAAAATCTGATTGTATGGAAAGTTTGACAGGTTTCTATGGGATGACAGCTGCCGGCGCCATATTTGACGCTGACCGGCCTGTGATCGTATGTTGGTGCAACCGACCCTTAGTATTACATAGCAAAATATGGTATGGCGTTTTTTTTCTTCAAATTATTTGCATTGTATTTCACCGTTTAGTCTTTATTTTGGAGGTTGATAATAAATTTGAAATACATACCCTTTTTTAACCCGCGATTCGCAATGCGGCGAATTATAAATTGTATATGTGTGTCTGTCTGTGGTATCGTAACTCCCTAACGGATGAACCGATTTTAGCGCACTTTTTTTTATCGTAATTCTTGATAGCGTAGATGGTTCTTAACTGTGTTTTGAGTCAGGGTTTTTTAATTTAAGGCAAGGCCATTACAGTGTAAATGACCCTCTCTAACCCGCGTGAGTTTGCAATTAACCATCCCGCTCTCTACGGAAGCTCTGCGCGTAATTTCGTAAATATTTAGTACATTTTTATTGATTGTTGGAACACTGAATCACTTATGAAAAGTCTATCCGGTTGTTTCCTTAGAACAATAAAAAAGCTATGGTTTTTGTAAAAAAAAACCTATCACTGTCGTTGATAATTACGAGATCTGCAGCATTAAAGTTTATTTTTATTATGATATTTAGGATTTTTTGACAGAGTTACCAAGGCATTTTTCATTATTTTGTTAGGTTATTTCTTTTCTTTGTTTCTTTTTCAGTCTACTGTAATTTTTGTGTAGTGTAATTCTACATTATTTCTTCACACTGGAAGCTCAAACTTCAGTATTTTCGTCAGATCCGTGAATGGGCCTTGCTTTAAACAATATTTTTCGTCCACAGGAACAACTCAGAGCTGCTAAACAATCTAGGCAACTTCTGTCACCGCTCCTTGAGTTTCTGCGCAAACACATTCAAGAGTAAAGTGCCCGAGCTAAAAGCGACGCATGCGGACTACGAACTTATGGCGCTAGTCAATAGAGAGATCGTTGGTAAGTTGTAGATAGATACAAATATAAATATACTCATGAGCAAAAATGACGCAATGGATCATTCTACTTTATCATGACCAGTTTTCTATTACAAAAAAAATCTACGATATGTATTGAATTAGTGTAGAAAAATAGGATTTCGAAGCACCTGAACCTAATAAAAGGAATTTATAGGTAAAAATAGTTTAATATTAACATATTGCTGTAAAGAGTGGGAAAAACCATTTTTTCATACAACTGGTGAGACAGCCAAGTGTGGTTCGTTAATTATTAAAACTATCGGAAGTCATATTGCAATTAAACTTCTTTCTAAATAACAATTTACACAAATATGAAGTGAGGGCCAAGTATTCCAAAATCTGCACTTAAAAAAGTGTCTGAAAATTATGTACCTACATGAAAAAGTAGAATGGCCCGGGTACACTTTCTGTGGAAATTCAGTACAAAGTGTACCCTTTATTTTTGCACGTGTAGATTATTGATATGAACAAATTGGCATACAGAAGTTATCGGTTAGACTCCAAACTAGGTTGGGCCTGTATCTTGGACGTCTGCGAGAGGGATTAAAATTTTTCGATCAATAGGATTCGATCATCGGTTATAACTCATGGAATACAATTTACATGTGTAAATTAAGGGAAAGTAGAAGGAAAGAAAATTTTGGTGACACGAAATGTAAAATGTGTGGACTACACCCCAGAGGGGTTTATGGAAGTCCACACTCCGTGAGACTCAGAAGTAATCTGTACAACTGTGAATATTATATTTATTGATAATACTGTTCTTATATACTATTACATACATAAATAAACATTCATACATCTCGCACGCTCTTACCCCCTTATTCATAAACGTCTATCAAACCTATATTAGTTAACTAGCCGCTAAAGTTCGTTTGTCGTTATTTGTCACTTTGACATAGACGTTTGTGAGAATGGGACAAAGAACATTTTAGTTAGCAGAGGTTTGTTAAGTTTTATGAATAAGCGGGTTAATCTCTAACTTATCTTATGTACGTAATATAAGATTACCCTATCAATTTAGAATTATGTGCCTTGTCGGCACATTGTGTGTTCCAGCGTACGTACAACATATGGAGAAGGGTCGACTCCGAGAGGCACTAAAGCATGTACTCCTGGTCTCTAAGCTGGGCAACCAGCATATGCAGTCATCGCAACCTTGGGTGCTGCTCAAAGGCACTGATGATGACAAGTAAGTATGAGCAAACGCTCAAAAAATTTATTGGTGTAGGTATGATCAGAGGTTTTTCCTCCCTCTGGGCGCTCCGGTTGTCGAATGAGCTTCCAAGGTTTTCCCTAGGAACTACGGTATGATCTTTAACTAAAAAAATCTAAATCAAAACATTTATTCTGCAAATAGGCCTCAAGGGCACTTTTACAAGTCAAAATCTATCTATATCAAATAAAAATAAAAATAATCAAAGTATCATTAATTAAATGTAGTGTTACATGTCAAAAATAAGACTAAGAAAATAATAACAATCGAGATTTGTTAGAGACGTATAAGGTCAAGCGTCAAGATAAAAGGTAATAAGGTAGGTACGTTAATCATAATAAAATATTGTGAGATATATCTATAAGCGTCAACATAAAAATAATAAAATCTAATAAATAAATATACGAACGGCAAAGGACCGGTCTGAATGGCGAGCCTTGGGGGAGGCCTATGTTCAGCAGTGGACGTGTTTCGGCTGAAATGATGATGATGATGATGATGAAATAAATATCCTCAGAGATGTATAAGGTCTCTGAGCGTCAGTCTAAAAATAAAATCAAATGAGAATAGACCGAAGTCTCTCATCATGTCAATTCCACTGAACGCTAGTACGAAGTTACTAGTCCTAGCAAACATGAACAGACCGGACCCCACAAACAGCACCCGTTCACGAGTATGACGCGTAAAACTTTATTTTTACATAACGATACTATTGTTACCTTATATTTGATTACTGTACAATAAAAAAAATACAATTCATTGTGTTATTTTAAAGGTTTACTATTCATTGTATACATTTTAACACGTAGACAATACCTAATTCCTTTCTGTCTTGAGGTTAAATTTCACCTACATAATCACAGTTTTAAAAACTGTGATTTTCTAGGTTTAAGTTATGGATTAGGTTATGAGGCATCTTTTGAGCAAGCTTGATGTCCATATTATAAACTTATTTTTCTACTCCGGTACTTTTATCTGTCAATTATATGGTGCCGCAAACGAATATAAAAGCATGTCTTATGCAATTAAAAAAAGTTTATCTAGTCTATTCTTCATAAAGTCCCTAGGGTTATTATGTGATATAATGCAACTGCTAACAGAGGTACCCTGTGAACCCAACGAATAAAAAAAACAACACTAATATTACAACGAAAATCAAACTGCCAACATAACAAACAACTGAATTCATATGGTTTGAAACAATAACGAAACTAAAATATTTACTGCCAACATAAGGAAAAACGCATGTCCGTAAATGCCAGTTGAAAAAAAATACCGTGTCTATGATTACGTTCTGTGGATTGTCATTTGTCACTATCCAACTTACTGCTCTTTCTTATGCTGTATATCTGTTTAATTTCGTGTTTTATTATTTAATCCCTAGTTGTAGAAAAAGTAATGTATGCAACGTATAAGTAGGTCAAAAAAGGCTCATGGCGTCTTTATTAACAATTTTCGGCTTCTCCTCAAATTGTTACACACGCCACTTACCTTTTTTGAACCCTCTTATACAACTATTGCATAAAATACTATTTTATGAAACTATGTGTTTATTGTACCCTCATTGACGGGACAGAATAACAAAAAGAAAAAGTCGATTGACATTTCGTCTACTGGTCCCTGGGATCCCCGGGATCATAACAAAAGAATGCTATTGTTTATTTTTTTCGCCGGGAGGCAAAGGCCTAAAATAACCGGCAAAAATGAGCTAAACTTTTTTTTCAGAGAACGCGGGGCAACAGCTATAGCCATGTGCTGCCAACTGGTGGCGTTATTGTGCGTTATGCTAACGCCGTACATGCCCGCCACCGGGCGTCGGTTGAGAGCGCAACTAAACGTTACCTCTGAGGCGTTGAGACTTAACCCTACGTAAGTACCAGACCTTTTGTTTTTTTTTTTTACCTGACTGGCTTTATAGGCCGGCCCCAATAAAGCGAGGAGTGCGCGGTTGGAGGGTAGTCTGGGGAGAATCCAGGGGAAACCTCCGACACGACCACGCGGATGGTTTTAAATACTAACCCCCGTATTCATAAAACTTAACAAAGCTCTGCTAACTAAAAAGTTCTTTGTCCCATTCTCACAAACGTCAATGTAAAAGTGACAGATAAGGACAAACGAACTTTAGCGGCTAGTTAACTAATATAGGTTTGATAGACGTTTATGAATAAGGAGGTAAGAGTTTGCGCTCCAGTGAGATTGAGACCAAATATTTTTTTCTATGGAGATCTTTTACATCTCCAAGCGTTTATTGATTAAGGAGACACTGTGTATCTCCAAAATTATAAGTTAAAATAATTGTATAATAAATATTGGGGGGAGGATGTCATGAAACCTCACCACTGATCACGTTGGGGGGAGGGGGGGGGTACAACGTAGACCTCTCGTGTAATTTTTTTCCTGTACCTACAAAACCGAGAAATATTATCTATACTCATGCAGGAAATTAAAAATCATCATTTCGCACGTAAAAACAGCGAGTCTATTTACGTTTTTTGATATTTTGGAGCGCTTGCATAACACATATATGAATAAACACAATATCAACTAACACAATACCCATTTCAGTCTTTTAATAGTGAAAAAATACACGTGAGGTTTCGTAGGGGGGTGGGGGGGGGGGGGGGGGTTCCATAGAACCTCACCAAAGATCACCAAGGGGTTGGGGTGGTCTAACATTGGGCCAAAAAAATTCACGTGATTTCTGGATAAGCCCAAAGAAATAGTATCAATTAAAATGTTGGTACAATTAAGGCGTTAATTATGTACGAAAAATATGGTTTTCACTCCGATGACGCACTGCACGCCTTGACGGATATATCCGTTGGTGGCGTGGAAAAGGTTGAATCAAAATCAAAATCAAACGTTTATTCTGCAAATAGGCCACAAGGGCACTTTTACATGTCAAAATATTAATTTACAATTTAAGAAAGTCTGACTATAATAAGTAATACATTTTTCATGTCAAAATATTAATTTACAGTTCGAGAAAGAATAATAATTTCGAGTTTACAATTATAACAAAATTAATGTCATACAGTGAAGATAAACTTGCAAAGTTATCTATTACAAATATTACAACTTCAGTAAACTTAGAGATGTATAAGGTCTCAAGATTAAACAAGGAGTATAATGAAATTAATATAATATCCCAGAGATGTACATGGTCTCTGAGCGTCAAAATTAAGATTAATTTAATATTGTTAGAGATGTATATGGTCTCTAAGTCAC
This sequence comes from Epiblema foenella, assembly GCA_963556455.1. Taxonomy (NCBI): domain Eukaryota; kingdom Metazoa; phylum Arthropoda; class Insecta; order Lepidoptera; family Tortricidae; genus Epiblema; species Epiblema foenella. The sequence goes on along the minus strand of OY747120.1, from coordinate 7,238,252 downwards.
TGATAATAAAAACGAATCCACAACAGGATGATGTCTCTCATCAATCCCCTATAAAAATACACTAGTATTAACGTAGTCACTATGTCCTAGCAAGCATGAACAGACCGGACTCCACAAACAGCACCCGATCACGAGTATGACGCGTATCTCAGCCATCGCCTCCCTCGACCATCTGTTAGGGAAGGTGGCGACCCGATCAACGACGCCACCGTAGGCAAAGCCCTTAAAGCGAGCATGACATATTCAAGCTGGCGGACATTGATAATAACAAAGTTAAGGCGACTGTGAGGCGAGAAATAGCATCGTGTTACATAAAACGTAACTGAACTACTATACAAGAATATATCCTAAAATAAACATAGATATATTAAAAGTAACAGGATTAAACTACCACTGGCTCAAGGCATTTTTGTCATTTAAGAAATCGTTGACAGTATAATACGCCTGGCTTAGCAAATACGTTCTAATATGCGAGCATGACATATTCAAGCTTAAATACTTAAAAAATACTTACTTATTAGAGGACAATCTTGCTCAAATCGAACTAGCCCCACAGTAAGCTCAAGAAGGCTTGTGTTATGGGTACTAGACGACGATATATTTAATAGATATAAATACTTAAATACATAGAAAACATCCAAGACTCAGAAACAAATATTCATGCTCATCACACAAATATTTGCCCTGACCGGGATTCGAACCCAGGACCGTCAGCTTCACAGGCAGGTGCACTACCCACTGGGCTAAACCGGTCGTCAAAAGCTGGCGGACATTGATAATAACAACGTTCAATAAAACACCCGATCCCTCAGGAACCCGTCGTTCGTGCAGTACCTGCGCGCCGGACACGGGATCGGCAAACCGGAGCCGCTGTTCACCAGAATCGAGCCGGAGGTGCTCGAGAAACTGAAGGCCAAGTACGCTGGCACACAGGACGATAGGGAGAGGAAGGTACGTGTCTTGTTGTCCCCCCCCCTCCTTCACTCTCTCTCTCACTCCCACACTCTCCACCATCACTCGTTCTCTCTCCAAGACTCAGATTCAGATTCATTTATTCACAATATAAGATTACAATATAAATTACATGTCAATTTACAGGAATCTCTATTGTGATCGTCAATAACATTAAATAAAACAAAATAAATTAAAAATTAATGAATAAAATAGCAGTTAAATAATACAATACACTCTCCACCCTCACTCTTTCTCACTCCAACACTCTCCACCCTCACTCTCTCTCTCCCCTCCGCTCACTCTTTCTCTCTCTCGGCGCGAATAAGCGACTGCCATCTGGCCCATCGAGCCGGAGGTGCTCGAGAAACTGAAGGCCAAGTACGCTGGCACACAGGACGATAGGGAGAGGAAGGTACGTGTCTTGTTGTCCCCCCCCCCCCTTCACTCTCTCTCTCTCTCTCACTCCCACACTCCACCCTCACTCGTTCTCTCTCCCCTCCGCTCAATTTCTCTCTCTCGGCGCGAATAAGCGACTGCCATCTGGCCCATCGAGCCGGAGGTGCTCGAAAAACTGAAGGCCAAGTACGCTGGCACACAGGACGATAGGGAGAAGAAGGTACGCGTCTTGTCCCCCCCCACTCTCTTTCTCACTCCCACACTCTCCACCCTCACTCCTTCTCTCTCCCCTCCGCTCACTCTTTTCTCTCTCGGCGCGAATAAGCGACTGCAATGTGGCCCCTATTTCACTAAGTTAACATAATGAGGGGTGAGTGGTCAAACCCGATAAGTTATCTAAAAGGTTTATTGGAAATAGAACTCTGCGTAATGGATGTTGTGTTCTTATTTCAAGAAAACAATTATCGGGTTTGAACACTCACCCCTCGAATATCGTCGGGTGATAAGCAAAACTCACTATCAAATCTGTCACTACTCTTCGAAACCTCGTATCTCAGTACTGAAACGATGCTGATATACGAGCTTTATTTTAAGTAGGTATTTGTTACTTAGTGACTTTTGCTTGTAACCCGACGATATGTATGTATTTGACAGATGTAGGCTGACAAATCGACAATTTTCATGTGAAAACTGTTTCACCAACTACAATTGTAATGTTTTTGACAATTGTCGCGTGAAATAGGGGCCTGACCTTCCAACCCCAGGGGGAAACTAGACCTTATTGTCATTACGCTTGAACTGAAATAATTTAAAAATATTCTTTCAGCTGAACGGTGACGTCACAATTAATGGAGTGACGTCCAGTGTTGCGGAGTTAGAAAAAGCTGTGGCCGAACAGGTATGTAAACATTAAATCGAACTCCCAGTAGCTCGACTCCACTCACACCTCAGATTCGGTTGAAACCGCTCAACCTATCTCACTGGAGCGCAAAGTTTAGAGTATTCCAGTGTTCCAAAACACACGCGTGGTCGTGCCGGAGGTTTTCCCCTAGATTTTCCCCAGGCTACTCTCCAACAACGCACTCCTATCGCTTTATTGGTCCCGGCCTATAAAGCCACAGTCAGATTCAAAAAAAAAGTTAAATCGAACTTAAGCGCGTGCAAGCAAAAATATCGCGTTCTTCAAAACGCTGTTCAGCCAAGACGAGGAAACAGAGGAGTTACTCCGAAGTTAGTAATCCAAACTTCGTATCGTGTCGTCCCTTCCACTCATATAGTGTATACAAGAAATGAAATGAAATGAAATGAAATCATTTATTCTTCAATTTAGGCATGTTACATGCACTTATGAATGTCAAAAAACTACCACCGGTTCAAAAAATAAACCTCTGCCTCGAGAAGAACCGGCGTAAGAAACTCGGCGAGGTGTCATTTTTTCAAAACAATATACAATGTATATCAAATAACAGTAAAAATAGTACAAAATTCAAATGCTACAATATAAACATACATACATATTTTTTAATATTAAGGACAAAATATTTCTGTGTTAGATTACTTGTGCGGGACGCTATCACTGCCAAACATCCCTATCCATGATGTAATCGTTTATCTTATAATAAGCTTTTGAAATAATTGTCTGTTTCACGGCAGATTTAAATTTAGAGTCCGTAAGTTCAGTAATGTGTCGTGGAATTTTATTGTAGAATTTTATACAATTTCCCAAGAACGACTTTTTCGCCTTCACTAGTCTACAAAAAGTTATTGTGAGTTTCCCAGTGTTTCTTGTAGTTATTAACTTATCAGTATTCGTTGGGAAATTATATAAATTCTTCCTGAGAATGAAAGGGATGGCGCGATATGAAGTTCGGAGTACAGACCCAGTAAAGATTGAATTTCAGATATATGATTCTTGACTATATGACTGTGTTTCTGACAATAACCGAAACATGATTGCTAAAAATTTTCTCGATGGAAATAAAATCCAAAGTTGAGTTTTTATTTTCCTTTTTTTAATCAGCCTACTAAAACAGCGCATTATTGAACGACACAATTAAGTGAATATGATGATATTTTCCTCGTCTAAACTCTGTCAAGAGGAAATTTAATAAAATCATCGATCTTCATAAAACCGAGCCTTAATAACTCTTAAGGTCCTTATCAGTTAAAAAACTCTCATCTATTTAGGCTATTTTCTGTATGAATTAACACATATCATGATATTTTCTCAATGTTATTATCTAGAACAGGACTACTGCAAACTAATGTCATACGTGTTAAATGTATTTTTTGTATTTTTCATTAAGAAATATCGTTTCAAACACCACTCCAAATCGACCATTTTTAAGCTAAAACTGTTTATTTTCCGCTTAACTTCTACTACGCACAATATAATCAAAAAATGCCTGTGTTATTATCTAACACTTAAAATCATTGTGTCCTTTAATGACTTTATTGGTATTATCTATACTTTTGTCATAATTTGAAATCAAAACATTTTAAAACTAGTAAGACCTCTTAACACTAATAACATATATCGAGAAGCCAACTCGTCAACTTATTTTTAAAACTGTTTCCCCTTAGGGCCTTAATGTCCTCAGGCAAGTTAGTATATAATTTTAGCCGTCGTCTCCTGGCGAAAAAAATAAACAATAGGGTCAATCAACTTTTTCTTGTTGTTATTCTGTCCCGTCAGCGAGTCAATAGACAATAGTCAAATAATTTATTTGCAGTTACAAGTAAACAAGGTGTTATTAAATTATAGGTTATGTACCTATGTAACTTACCAATGTCGCTGTGTAACTTACCAATTAGGCATGCAAAAATACTTATAAATATTTGTAATTTACGTAACAGATTCACCTTTGTTATGATTGGATAATTAATCAAAATTATGTTTCAAATATTCCTCAACTGAATAAAAACATTGCTCAGATAACATTTGAAATACCCGACATTTGAATGCATTTTGAGGCAACTGTTTAAACATATCTAGCAGGTGGTTATATATGACTAAAGGTGTGTGAAATGCGCTTTTTCTATATGCACTTGTTTTTAGACCTGTATAACATACATTGTATTTATAGTGTGATCGTTCATTCGCTGCGTCTTTAGTTTTATAATAATGCATATTACTTTTTATTAAATTACATGCTTCAAGAATGTACAGTGATGGCAGAGGAAGTATTCTATGCTTCATGAAATATGGTTCACATGTATCAGTTTGTCGTAGTCCGAAAATTGCTCTTATGCACTTCTTTTGCGCCCTAAACCACAACTCCTTATCAAATGAGTTTCCCCAAAAAGGAGGAGACAACAGTAACCATGTTTCTTAGACAAATGTTTATAATATGGAATTCAAGCATGCTCAGGAGATGACCCATGTCCAAATGGATTTATACTTATCGCTAAAACTCATGTTTGGTGGATTTAAAACCTATAAAATCGCAGTTTCAAGAGTGACTCAGGAGACGTAACCATGGCAACATGCAACAAAGAATAGTTGATCCACCCAATAGCATTCTTTTGTAAAGAGCCCGGGGATCCCTGGGACTGGTAGAGGACGGGTTGCACATGTTGGCAAATAATAGAAATTGTATCAACTTGTCAAGTGTTTTTATATTTGTCAGGGTGAAAAGGTCCGACAATTGAAGGCGTCCACGAAAGACAAGTCCGTGTGGACGCCGGAAGTGAACAAGCTGCTCGAGTTGAAGAAACAACTGACGGCGGCGCAGGCCCAGACCGCGCCCACTTCCGGCGCTTCCATCGCTGACTTAGAGAAAGCTGTCGCTGAACAGGTATTATTAGTGTTTAACGTCATTTAATCTCATAGATACAATTCGCATACATGAGATAACACATATGGGTCAATCAACTTTTTCTTGTTGTTATTCTATCCCGTCAGCGAGGAGACAACAGTAACAATGTTTTTTAGAAAAATGTTTATAATACGGAATTCAAGCATGCTCAGGAGATGACCCATGTCCAAACGGATTCATACTTATCGCTAAAACTCATGTTTGGTGGATTTAAACTCTATAAAATCACAGTTTTAAAGAGTGACTCAGGAGACGTAATCATCCATCAAGATCCACCCAATAAAGAACAACAATAGCGTAATCTAGCTTTTGCCCGCGGCTTTGTCCGCGTTGAACTCGTTGAAATTTAATTGCTATTCTTTTATTTCAGGCGATTACCTAGTTATCGCTCTTCTATACAAACTTCCACCCCCTTAAGGGATGATTTCCAGGATAAAGAGTAGCCTATGTCCTTCTCTGGGACTCAAACTATCTCCATACCAAATTTCGTCCCAATCGGTTCAGCGGTTTAAGCGTGAAGAGGCAACATACAGACAGTTACTTTCGCATTTATAATATTAACTAGCGACCCGCCCCGGCTTCGCACGGGTGCACTATATAATGGATGTTATTATACATATAAACCTTCCTCTTCAATGACTCCATCTATTTAAAAAAACCGCATCAAAATCCGTTGCGTAGTTTTAAAGATTTAAGCATACATAGGGATATAGGGACATAGGGACAGAGAAAGCCACTTTGTTTTATACTATGTAGTGAAGTATGGATCTCTTAAAATGTTGACAGGGCGACAAAGTGCGACAACTGAAGGCGTCCACAAAAGACAAGTCCGTATGGACGCCGGAAGTGAACAAGTTACTCGAACTGAAGAAGCAACTGACGGCGGCGCAAGCGCAGGCCACGCCCACTTCCGGTGACAGTGTCGCCAGCCTGGAGAAGGCTATCGCTGAACAGGTATGTCAGTTAAAATTCAAAATCAAAACATTTACCCCCTTATTCAAAACAATTCACAAACATCTGCTAACTAAAATGTGTTTTGTCTCTTTCTCATAAACGTAAATGTGAAAGTGACAGGGGCAAACGAATTTTAGCGGCAATTTAATTAAACTAGATTACAATAAGGGGGTTATTCGGGAAATAGGTCACAGGGGAACTTTCACAACTCAAATATCGGGGGGTTACAAACAAAAGTCACTAAATAACAAATACCTACTTAAAATAAAGCTCTTATATCAGCATTGTTTCAGTACTGAGATACGAGGATTCGAAGAATAGTGACAGATTTGATAGTGAGTTTTGCTTCTCACCCGACGATATTATCTCTATCTATAGGGTATTAAACAAAGGTAGAGATAAATTGTTTTTACATTACTAATAAAAACTCTTACGAAAGTACTCGGAAAACAAAACATCAATCCAGGCGCGGATACAGGGGGGGGCAATTGCCCCTGTTGCCCCCCCCCCCCCCCCCCTGAAGCCTGGGGTGCTACCGCGAACAGCAAACGAAGTTTTTGCTCTCTGTCGCACTTGCACGTTCGGACGTAAGTGCGTCAGAGAGGGAAAACTTCGTTTGCTGTTGCCCCTGTGTCAGGGCAGAGCAATTGCCTATGTCCTGACGTAGGAAATATGTTCTGACAACAGTTATCAAAAGCCAGTTATTTTCGGAAAGTTCGGAAGTGCCCCCCCTGAACAAAATCCTGGATCCGCGCCTGCATCAATCTAATTTATTTTACAAATTTTATAGATTTCATACGCATAATAGTAGTTTATGCAACTGTTACATAATGAGGGTTCTGCACGGTTGGAGTGTTGGTTTATGAAACGAGACGAAGGCGAGTTTAACAATAGTATAACATGGGTGTTTTAAGACCACAACTTTGCACCAACATATGATCTCAGGCCGGTCATCGTCAAATATGGCGCCGGCAGCTGTCATCCCATAGAAACTTGTCAAACTTCCCATACAATCAGATTTTAACAAACACCGCTTACGATTACAGACGGTTTGGTGCAACTAACCCTTAATTATGTATACCGTTGCATACACTACTTTATCTACATGCATATCCATAAATCTTCTATCATGTGTTCAGGAACCATTGCGTTTCAAGTTAATTATTATTAAATGTTGTGTTTATTAAAACATAAAATCCTGATGGTGGTTTTTAATTTACTTTCGAAAGTCGAAAACGCCGGAGATGATTTTAGCTATTTTTAGTCTCGAGTTTTTTTATTTTTTATTTAATTAGCTGGCGGTCTATTATCGCTATTGTAACGCATACTTTATCTCCCTAGGGCGACAAAGTTCGGAAACTAAAGTCCTCGACGAAGGATAAGGCTGTGTGGACACCAGAGGTCAACATACTCTTGGATTTGAAGAAACGACTCGCAGCCCTACAAACTAAGTAGAGGTCCCGGTGAATTTGTACCTTAATAGTATATTAATAAAGTCTAATTTACAATGATTATATGCAAGCGTTCAACACAAGCATTGCATTTTCGGACGACGTGAAATAGATTTTATTTAAATGGTGTTTAGGTTTAAAATGAAATAGATTATTTGTACATCAAGGAATCAACGAATACCGTTGATAGCGTAATTTAATTTATTTATGTTGTATGCATTCGTAAAGATAAAGTATTTATTACCTCTTCAAAATGTTTTTCATTTACATACCTCAGTCTAATACAGACAATTTAGATTTCCATATTATTATCAACAACACATACATAATAGTAATTTATGTCACACCACGCCAGGAAGTGGGAGTTTCCGCACGCCTAGCGTGCAGTAACTGCCACTTTACGACCAGGGGACACATAAAATTGTGTACATACCACGGGCGGCAATGAAGAAAGCCTCAGATCGCATATTTATCGCCCTTGCCTTCGGCTCAGGCGTTAAATACCTTCGATCTGAGACATTCTTTGTTTTATCGCCCTAGGTAAGTAATGTAGGTATTATAGGGCTGTTGACATCAAATAAGAAAATTAGTAAGTTCGAATTTTCTCGAAGAAGGATCAAATTCTTAATCAAATGGCATAAAAAGTAACTCAAAAGAATAAATAATTACATTATTATAAATCTTCAAAGTTTTAAGTTTTAGGAGGGGGTTTCATACTCTGCAAAATACCGTAACTAGTTACAAAATGAAGATAGTTAACATTTTATTGATTTTTAATATAGTTACTAATAAATGTCAACCCTTCCGGCCGCCATCGCAACTGTGTTTCACAACCAGTTGTCTACAAGGATTTTTTAGTCTTTCACGGCAACCAGTTGTGATAAAAGAATATTTATTCTTCTTCCGCAACCAATTGCCAACAAGGAAAATCTCAAAAAGCCTAGTTGCTACAGAAGAGTTAATTTCTTTGTTCACAACCATAAAATAAAACCTGGACTGCTATATAAAACCCTTTAAATATTATTTTCGGAAAAACACTTTGAATGCCATTTATGGCTGCTATTTCGAAACCAAGAGTTATCTTTTGTGGATTCCAACTGATAACCGACGTGATCATGTTGAACAAAATTTTATAGGTATCCGTTTTTTTGTCTGGTAGTAAAGCGAATATCAAAGGTAGTATGGTATGACTGTTTTTATTGTAGCCATGTATTGTATACAGTTGTGCGAATGATCTGGGACAAAATTTAAAAGTACCGTCAGCGAAAAAATTATGATATTTATTAATCGCTATTCCCTCTCGATCATTTTTAATTTCTTTGGACCCGAAAACAATGATCCGCTTATCGTCATCGCAGTACTCAGCAAGAAGAAATTTGTTATATTTATTAGGAATCATAACGTCATGAGCATTATTAAACCTTGTTTTAGCAACACCCAACACTTTGTTTCTTTCGTTATTCAGACCCGTTTTTATATTTTCATATCTCGGTATCTTTGTGAGAAATTCATAGCATTCATCTTTGAGTTCGCGAACAGTTTCTTCGTATTGCTTCTTAATAGATATAAAATTGCAACTACTCTTCTGCTTCAAACCGTCCATTTTTTTTAGCACCACGTTTCTCCCAAAGTCAGCGATACAGTCAGTGTTATGTGCCTTGGATATTTTTGTTATCTCATTACGAGTGTTCACTGTCAAATTACTTTTACACCCAGTACTGCTACAACATTTAAAAAATGAGTTTCCGTATTTGTAAATCTTTTTGCGATGATAATGATATCCATCATACAGCAGAGTGACGCCTCCTATTCTTGAACTTATAAATTCTAGCTTGGATGTACTTGGATATATATTTGACGTAGACATTGCTTGATGGGTACCTATTTAATGCATCGACTTCAAATTATAATGTCTAATGACACAGATTGCATTTTAACGATAACCTGTGACCTAATGTTAAAGTTATATTATGACTAATTAATTATTTATACGACGCTCGTGAGCAAATAATTAGATCTCGAATGAGAGTACAGAGAAAAACATGATATGACAATGTCAGGATCAGGAATTACAAATGGTTTTTCGATCATGACAGATATCTGTCATGATGATGACTTGTAAGAAATATGGAGGTTTTAATAATAATTTCTTGAAATAATGTGTCGAGATTAGAAACGTTGCGTAAGAAGAATAATATTCTTCTATCACAACTGGTTGCCGTGAAAGACTAAAAAATCCTCATAGACAACTGGTTGTGAAACACAGTTGCGATGGCGGCGATTTTTTTCCTTGTTGTCAACTGGTTGCGGAAGAAGAATAAATATTCTTTTATCTCAACTGGTTGCCGTGAAAGACTAAAAAATCCTCGTAGACAACTGGTTGTGAAACCCAGCTGCGATGGCGGCCGGAAGGATGTCAACGACTCCAACACACTTAACATCCAAGACTCAGGAACACAAATATTTGTTCCTGAGTCTTGGATGTTTTCTATGTATCTAAGTATCTGTTTATCTGTATAAATATGTATATCGTCGCCTAGTACCCATACTCCATAGTACAAGCTTTGCTTAGTTTGGGACTGGGTTGATTTGTGTAAGATAGTCCACAAGTATTTATTTAATTAATGTAGAAACATATAATTATTTTCAAAAATACTGAGTAATAAATTTACTAAGTACATAGCAGCGAAACGAAAAACATACTATAACCTTCAATTGAAATGTTTAATTTATTAACGTCAGAGAAAAATTGACAAATTACATTGGTAACAGTTGTGTAAACTGGCGTATGTACTCGTATGGTATGAACTGAAGTAAATAACTATATGTTAGAGGGTTCCGTAAAGGCAGGTGCCGGTACAGGGGCAGGGGGCCGCAATAGGTACATTTACCGCCCCTTGAAGCAGGCCTTTTCTAACTATAAAGTGCCCCCTCCTGATAGTGCCTTAATGTCTAAATTACAAAATATTCCCATTGACATTTCTCAGAACACTTGGCCTAATTTTAAATATGACTAGTTTGCCCTGTTTTGAACTAGAGTCGCCCACGCCTTAGAGTATAAATATTTCTAGAGAGATCCTATACGCGTGCCAACAAGAGTGACGGAAAAAGTATTATGCAGATAAATTGAGAATTGGTTTAAAATGGCTGCCGGTTAACTAAAAATTACCTCCTTAATTTGGGCGAGTAATCGCTTGTGTTACGTAATTGGGCACAACTGTCATATAAAAACAAACAAAAGTGAAACTATGACAGGGACAACAAATTATAGCTAACTCTGTCGCTCATATACAAAATGTATATGACTGTCTCGCTCGGTTGTAGTATTATTATTTCCGTGTCGCGTCTGGTAAGTCGGTGGACCTTGCAGAGTTACTGCAAGGAATAATTTGGCAACACTGCATTATACGTCATATTTGTATGAAAATGAGACGTTTGAGGTAGTGTTGCCAAATTATTTCATTGCAGAGTTAGCGTGGTCGGGCACTAGTCTCATCAATATGTATATTATGACTATGTTTATTATATGTATATTTTTATATTGTATGTAGTCTTAGAGCATTTAAGACTGGAGACGCATTCAGCGAATCTTTCCGAACAAAATATTTCGCCAAATTTTGGGGGGGCGACGAGGTAAACACACATATAAAAAAACTACGCACACTTGCAAAACTTTCTCCCATTACTAAGCACCTACACTAAAAAAATCACGCACGCACAATCAAAACACTAAATTTGAGCAATAAAATTCTACCTTACAAGCGTTTATACTAGGTCAATTATCGCATGGCTAAATTGACCAATTTCATTTCAGAGTTCTTATATAAAGTAGTCCTTGTAGGTTCCATATATGGTGAAGTTTGTTGTCAAAATAGGGGCCAAGTGCGTAAAGAAGATTGGATAGAAGGAGGATTAGCGAATCATCAAGGGGGACGGACTTGTGATAGGCCTCCAATAGACGGCGTGCAGTGCGATACCAACCTAAATGCATTTCTATAGGGTTCAACTTCGCTTCGCTTTGACATTCCCATTGTATGGCGTGTGACTAAATACAAATAGTTTATTTTACCAATAAGCATACATAAATCTCTTACATTAGGAATTAGGACTGAACTCCCACACTAGGCATTGCCTGCCCCGTGGCGTGGGGGAGATAGATATGTAGGTAGATAAGTAGTGTGTTCCTTTATAGGATAATGTACACACGGTTGGATATATACAGGGAGGAGTATCTATAAATTATATACATATACATAATAGATAGGAGACACAGGAAGAAACGACATAAGAGAGAGCTCTCAGGGACCGAAATCGAATGCGAATTATTAAGAAGTTAAATATAAGGAACATGTTTAAGAAACTTCGATAGCGCGATGCAGAACATGTCAGATTTGACAGTTGACAGGAGTAACTGACGCCACAGATACGTACAACGGTTACCACAATTTATATTGATGTACTACACTGGCAAAAATATGAGTAGAGTATAGAGTTTTAACACTTTTATATATATAAACTCATGTCAACTTAATTTTAAAACAATAAAAAGAGGGGCTAAGATGATGTCTTATATCTCGGGCATATAGCATTCGTCCGTTACTCTCAAGTATGTAAGTGCGAGAGGGACGAATGCTATATGTCCATATAAGCGTTCATCTTAACCCCTCAGATGACTTGCCTGAAACATAAAACAGAAACAATATAAGATTTCAAGCTTACATGGTCATTTACATTAGAATTAATATAAATATACATGGTAAATATTCCGTTTCAAATCGTAATTCTAATAAAACAGAAACATTTGAAAGTAACATAAGTAGACTCACAGCTTTTAAATTTTATTTCACATGGCTGCTGCTGGCACGCGCTCGCCGCATAGCATGTGCTTTTTCGTTCCTAGCACAATCTGGACAACACGCGTGTGCCAGAGCACAGAAATGATTTTACCCGAAGCGGTAAGAGGAACGGGCCTGGCAAGTTTGGTAACGCCCGATGTGTCGAAAATCATCATCATCATTCAGCCGGAAGACATCCACTGCTGGATATAGGCCTCCCCCAAGGAGCATATACATTCTTATTTATGCAAGGAGCACCACAGCACACGGTCACGAGCCACCCGCATCCAGCGACTCCCCGCTGCCTTGACCAAGTCATCAGTCCACCTAGTGGGAGGTCGTCCAACGCTTCACGTATTCCCGTGCGAGGCCGCCACTCGAGAACCTTTCTTCCCCAACTGTTATCGGTTCTACGAGCAATGTGGCCCGCCCACTGCCACTTCAACTTGCAGATTCTCTGAGCTATGTCGGTAACCCTCGTTCTTCTGCGGATCTCCGAGTTTCGGATCATGTCCCGCAGAGAAACTCCAAGCATCGAAAATTGCCGCGCTTAACCGAACCCTAAACTGATGGTGTAACTAGTGTATATAATATTTACAAGATCAACAACTTTTAACTTCCTATACTGGTTGATATCCACAGACGAACATATTCAATAACCACAGGGGTCAACCAGTCTTAAATGTTTTTTTGCAAAAGTCTGCTCAATATTTACTTATTTATATGTTTTTCAGCCGTTGGAGCTTATAAAAACCGAAATTATTCTGTAGTTTTCATCAAACTAAGCGGCGACAGCAACGATGATGAAGTTCGTAGTATTTCTTTTCTTCATTGCCCTAGTTCTGCATATGTCTATCGCTTTAGGTATGTTTTTCAAAAAATTTTATAAGTTTTTTTTACTGCGCATGCAGTCAGTATTTTTTGACCGCTCGTGGCCCAGCGGCGTCCGCGCACCGCATACGGTAAGCGAGGTTAATCAACGTCGGTCGGGGTCAACTCTGGGATGGGTGACCGCATTGAGTGGTTAATAACTCAGCGTTCCCGTGCTTCCAGGCACGTTAAGCCGTTATTTATTTATTAGATTTTATTATTTTCATGTTGACGCTTAGAGATTATCCCACAATATTTTATTATGTTTAGTGTACCTACCTTATTACCTTTTATCTTGACACTTGGAGACCTTATACATCTCTAACAAATCTCGATTGTTATTAATTTTTTTGTCTTATTTTTGACATGTAACACTACATTGAATTAATGATACTTTGATTTAAATAAAGAATTCTTTTGTTATGTGACCGGAGATCTCCGTTATCGTCTCCGCCCGTCCGAATAACAGAGAAGGGTAGAAATGTCATGCCTGATCTTGCAGTTCTGTGGATCTGTCGAGCATCTCATTTTTTGTCGGGACCCACTACACTGAGTGGGCTACATTTTCACAGTTGTTTTGGTTTTACGCGTCTTCTACCGGTCCCGGGGATCCCCAGGCTCATTACAAAAGAATTTAAGTACTTAGGTAATTAAATAGTAACATTTTATTAGCAATCTCTAGTCTATTCTATTATATTATAGATGAACGCTGCAGCCTGCCATTGGTGACCGGACCATGTCGAGCTGCAATCAATCGGTAAGTATACTGAGGGGGGATTCTTGGTTACACAATGAAAATCAAAAATATAAATAAAAAATCTGCCTTAAAAGGTTGCGTTTATGTACAACCAGTTTGTTTTCTGGGCCACTTCGTACCTTGTCACAGTGAATTAATATGAGCTAGAGATCTAGATATTTGTCCCTGGACACTGGTCCCACCGCCGGCGAGTAGCGAGTAATCTCATAGTAATTCCACTCGCTTGAGTGAGAAAACGAGTAGAATTACTATGAGAGTACTCGCTGCTCCCACCCCCGGCGAGTAGCGAGTAATCTCATAGTAATTCTACTCGCTTGAGCGAGAAAACGAGTAGAATTACTATGAGAGTACTCGCTGCTCCCACCGCCGGCGAGTAGCGAGTAATCTCATAGTAATTCTACTCGCTTGAGCGAGAAAACGAGTAGAATTACTATGAGAGTACTCGCTGCTCCCACCGCCGGCGAGTAGCGAGTAATATCATAGTAATTCTACTCGCTTGAGCGAGAAAACGAGTAGAATTACTATGAGAGTACTCGCTGTTCCCACCGCCGGCGAGTAGCGAGTAATCTCATAGTAATTCTACTCGCTTGAGCGAGAAAACGAGTAGAATGACTATGAGAGTACTTGCTGTTCGCCGGCGGTGGGACCAGTGCCTTATGTCATACAACTTCTTCAGTAATCTAACTGGTTGACCGTATTTAGTTGTCATACCATTTCTTTTTTTATTTAAACATGAGAATTCTATACTAGCTGTCAAAAGAATACTGATATACATCTTTTTAACTATCCTCGTAGGGCCTATCGGCCTCATTTTAGGAATTGGGTAGGAACAATTGCAGCCTTAAAAGTCTAACTTCTACTTTTTATCATTAAATTTAAACTGTTTTTGGGTTTTAACACATTTAGACATTGGGTCTATATTACTAATCTTCCTAAAAATGTGCTCGACACTGACCCAATATCTACATGGCATAGAGATTATTAATAGGTGTCATGTAGGTGTGATTTCCCTCTGTAATAGAAGACTTTATTTGGACACAATTTTCTTCTTCAAAATTTTAAAAAACGAAATTAATTGCCCAAACTTGTTGCAAAATATAATGTTTCATGTACCGCATCGCTCCTTACGTCCACGTAATTTGTTTTATGTGAGTTTCGCACGTACTAATTATTCTAGACATACATTTTCCAAACGAGTACTAAAAAACTACAATGAGTATTTCTGTGACATCGATCCATTTATGCACTCCCTTGATATTCTAAAAGAACGTACGAGATCCAAATTGTTATTGATCAATAATACTTAGTGTTCTACCCACTTACTTTCCTACTCGCTAAGACGCTGTTTTATATTTTTGCTTAATGTTTGTATTTATGAACCTCCAGGTCTGTTTTTATACATATTTGTAACTTACCTCTATCTTTTTATGTATGACTGTATGTGTTCTGAACAATAAATAAATAAATAAATGTATTGGGCACTAAGGTGTAAAACGGACGAAGTCATTATGACTAAATTGTGTTGTATCAGGAAACTGATACATGTATAAACGGTAACCTATCGATGTTTCGAAACTCTAGTTACCGCATTTCACTCTTCCGAAAACGGTTCACCGAATCTTTACAATCCAAATACTTTGTTTCTCAACTGTTTGAAATACCACGGATTCATTTTACCACAATGTCATTTGTCCGCAATTCAAATTTTTAGTCCTAGCCGAAAATTAAGTATACTGTATATAATTATGAGTTTCCTCAATCAGCGCATGCATTTAAATTCATAGCAAATAACACAGTATTCATGATTTGTTATAACTCGATGGAAATGAACTTTGTTATCTTTAGAAATATCTGGATAATGACGTTACGGTATTTTAACCCTACGGACAAATAAGAATTTGGCAAATGAATGTACGGAATTATAATCATAGTGATTTTAAATCAGCTGGATAATAAAATTGTGACCATACAAATATCTGTCAATAGAAAATATTGAAAATGAAACTTCGGACAATTGACAAAAACGTAAAACAAAAAAACGCGTTTCGTTTTCGGACTTTTAATATTCGGCATAAAACATTTCGAATTTGCGATAGGTAACCTGTATAAACACGTAGAAAGACTATTAGATAGAAGGAGGATTAGCGAATCACCAAGGGGGACGGACTTATGATAGGCCTTCTATATTGAGATGTATCAGAAGACATCATGTCATCATGTATGTAGCATAATTCTGACATCTCATAATTACTCGTGCTGTATATACATTGGCGCCAAATTCAAAGCTTGAATCCATCGATGACGTTTCGGTGACACTGGCCGGTGATAAATAATAGAAGCCTTATACGTGATGAGGGATAGGAGAGGACACATTGTATCTCATTCCCACGTATGTTATTGTCTAATGCTTACATCTCTTTCGCACATCTTTGTATGTGTGTATTGCCGGCTCCAATCTTATCCTTACTTCATGTGTCGACCACTGACGTTTAACTTAACTGGAATTTTTTTTACCAGGTTTGGCTTCGATACTGCGTTGCAAGCTTGCAAACAATTCACTTACGGAGGATGCGGGGGGAACGCAAACAATTTCGAGTCTATTCAAGACTGCAGAAATGTCTGTGAAGTCAGCAGTCCACCCGTTTGTTAAGGCTCATCCAGACAGTCCTGCGTGGCAGTACGCCGCGTAACGTAAGCTATAAGATAGAGCGATATAAGTTTACAACTTTGGTTTTTTCACTCTATCTTGTAGCATGCAAGAAGCGGCTCAAATTATTTATTTGGTGACATCATTAATGGTTTTTATTTGCAGCATTTAATGTTATTTCTATTTATTTGAAAATTAAATATTGGTTCTTCACTTTAAACTGTTTGTATTTTGTATCCTGGAGAAAACCTAATCATTATCAGTTTCAATATATACATATACATACGTGCTCTCGTTCCTATAGCGCAATCAGGTAGGTAATGTAGACATATATATCAACACCTCGGAGGTGTATGAGGAACAGCTGGTAGCGTCTGTTGTGTTAAAAATAGCTGCTAAACGGAACCCTAACATTAACTGTGGAAGTTAAAAATAGTAATATTTTTTTCATCTCACTAGCTCGGAAAGCCTTTTTTTATTCTTTAAAAACAGATAGCAAAACAGTTTGTCCAATAATGCAAAGAATATTCGAAATCCGGACGTGTTAATAGTTATTTTTTTAAATATAATAACATGTAAAGACCAGTTCGGACAAGACAATTTTCGCCCATCTAATCATCAGCTAATAGTTTTTCTTACTGTACATAAGATTTCCTAATAAAATAAAGGATGATTTTACTCTATCTATTTAAGTTTTTTTATTAGAAGTTGTTTTTCTTATGTCGTTTTTTCCTCGTTATAGTGAGGTAAACAGATTTGTGTTACACACGTCTGCAAAGTAGTTTTACGTCTCGTGTGTTGCAAGTTGCAACACTCGCTACACTCAGGGGGGCTAGCACAACTACCGCTGCGACGCGACGCGAGTAGAAATAAATCTACACTCCTCTTTCTAACCCGCACAGTTCGAGCGAGACAGGAATCGCTGAGTCGCGCGAGATACGATTTGTCAGCAACTTGTGCTAGCCCCACAGGATTCTATTTTTGAACCACTCGCTTCGTTCAGGATCCTTTTATCGAACTACTTGCTTCGGTCGTGGTTCAACGATGGAATCAATTCGCTAACTCGTTTTAATTCCACACTTGCGGTAAAAATACAACTTTACACTTTGCATCCTTGTATAGCAAAATAACTAAATTACTAGCTTTTACCCGTGACTTCGTTCACGTTAACTCCTTATTTTATCCCTTCGACGTATCATCCGCATTTTGCATTTGTAATATTGTTAGGATTGCACCACAATCCGCATAAATTATTAGGTGCTGCTGCTGAAGCGGCCGAAAAGGCTAAGGTAAACAAATATAGGGGTCTCGGCACCGAATACAACTTTGTTCCGTTCGGTGTAGAGACCCTCGGTCCGTGGGGTCCCAGGGCCCAAGAGTTCTTCAAAGAACTTACTAAAAGGTTAGTGGACTCCACTGGTGACCAAAGGGCTGGCAGCTTCCTCGCTCAACGCATAAGCATTGCTATACAGCGAGGAAATGCTGCCAGCATCTTTGGCACTATGCCCCGGGGGGACCCCTTATTTTAGATTATTTCTTTTTAAGTTTAGTTCGTAGGCCTTTTATTATATCGTATATTATATTATGTTATGATATGTTAGTTAGTTTTTATACTTATTATGAAATAAATATCCTATTGTCAATTTAGAATAATTCTTAAAATAATAGGTACCTAACAACAGACGATCTTAAGTTATTTAAGTTGATTATTCATCCAACAACTTCCAATACTGGTTCAACCAGTTTTCCTAGGTATGTTTTTATGTTTCCTCGTCAATAAAGCTTATAAAAATCGAAATTACTCAGTAGTTGTCATCAAACAAGGCAACAATGATGTGGTTCCAAGCATTTGTTTTTTTAATTGCTCTGGTTCTTCAGATGTCTTCCGCTGCAGGTATGTGATTTTTGAATAGCTATTCACAATTTTTTTTCTTTTTTGAAACAATCAGTCACTAGGTACAAATGGTATTTATTCTTATTGTAATAATGGTATGCTACATCATACAAGGAAGTGAAGGACAAAGCTGAATGTAGAATAAGCTGGCAATTACTCCACCGACAAGAGCCAAGCTCTTAAATATTATGATGATGATGATGTAATAATGGTTGCAATACGTGTGACCCACACCGTTTACCACATATGTTTATATGAGTTTATAATTCGGAGATGTTCATAGCGCCTTAGTCTTAAGGACTTTCTGTGTCGACAATCGACAATAACAATATAAAAAAAAAGTAACAAAAACTATATGTGTATGTAAGTAGAAGCGGTCTATTTCACGTCTAAATTAGATAAAATATATCGTCAGTGCCCTTACCATGAGTTTGCATGACAGTACCTACTCGCTAGCGACTGCGTAAACAATTTAGTGCCTTTACCATGAGTTTGTATAACCGTACACGCTAGCGACTGCGTAAACGATTTAGTATGCCGATTCTTAGTTCTATTGCGTAACCGCCAGAGGCGCTGTACTTTTCCCGATGAAAATTTTTACGCAGTCGCTAGCGAGTACGGTCATGTAAACTCATGGTAAAGGCATAGTATGCCGATTCTTAGTTCTACTACGTAGCCGCCAGAGGCGTTGCAGTGCGTCGGGAAAGTTCGCGGACGCGCATGTGGACAGGTTCCTCGCGACGCTGCGCAAACGCTGCAGCTGCGCCGCGGGGGTCTGCAGGGTGCGCGGTAGCCGCCACAGTCTCTTTTATGTAGGGGCAGAGATGGGACAGTAGGCTTGTCAGATACTGGTCCTCTTATCATTTAAGTTTAAGCAATAATATAGTTATTTAAGTTGTCTATGGATTCTAATAGTCTGAAATAAGTGCATTTTATTTTATTCTAAAGAGAGATGCGCCGAATATGGGTTTGACCGAATACGAACATTCGGCCGAATATTAAGTCTAGCTGTTGCCGAACCGAATATTCGGTCCAACGTAATTCTTTCATCTATTGTTGTAAAATAGACTAATTTAATAGTAAATTTTTTGTTAATTATCAAAGCGAAATATTGTCAAAAAATAAGTCAAATCACTGTTAATAATGGGTCAAGCATTCATTTCACGAAGCAGTAACTATAATACATCCTTGTAACTTGTAACAAAACCCTCTCAAAATTGTTCGGTAAATATTCGGCAGCTGAACCGAATAATTCGGCCGAATACCGAACATTCAGAAACATGCCGAATATGCAGAATACCGAATAAATAACCGAATATTCGGCGCATTCCTATTTTAAAGGATTGTTTTTGCTCAGATCAACGCTGTAGCCTGCCATTGCAGACCGGGCCATGTCGAGCTGCAGGCACACGGTGAGTATACTGGATTTTTTAAATTAGGTTCCAAATTTTTATCGTGCTCGCTCGCGGTGCGAGGACCTCGGTATGTCAATGTCAGAATATTCTCCGCTCAATTAGATCTAGCAACAAGCACTTTCGAATTCTTAAGAAAACGGGAAAAATTTTGAGAAATTGGAGTATAAAGGTGGGGTAAGACTATCGACGAGGATAAAATCTGTGACCGAGGCAAGACTACCACAGTTCAAAAACTCGATATCGATATAATAAACAAAAAGTATCCACCACAGGTTTCGTCAATTTATGCTACAAAGAATCATCCACAACACGTTTCGTCACCTATGCTACATACTCCATTAACAATGACTTGTCCGATAAGTACCCGGCTCAAACGTCCCAAATATACTCGCCGCGTTCCCGCGCTGGATTGCTAAAGAGATACGTTGAACCAGGTACGCACCGGATCTAGGATCGCAACCCCTATCTTGCAAACGTCTTCCCAAGGCTCGTATAAATTGCTTTGCCTCTGAACACCAAGGTCCCGCCGTTTCAACAGCAAGAGGTACGAAGTCATACACCGGTTCCAAGTTTGAATACTTGCTATGTTTAAGTCTAGCAGCAGTCTCTGCTGCCCCGCCAGCCGACCGCGTTGTCCGTGCAAGATGTGACGCGGCAAAAGTGCTCACACAAGTAGCATCCCACAATAGACTTCGCCCTTTCGCCCAAGGAACCAGTGTAAGACCGTCCGTCGGTTATAATAAACTAGGTAACTATTTACTACTTTCCGTGTGCGGGAAACGAGCACAGCATATCGAGATAAACCTAAATAAAAATGTGTATGGAGACAACATTACCGAAGGAGACCAAATTTTACACAAGTTATTAAACCTTCCTGAATTTAGTATACTAAAGAAAGAGGGGAGATGAACATCTCACTCTAACGTACTAAAAACTTTTACTTTTAGGTACTTCATCTCGCTCTAAAGGTGCATAGTTCAGGAAGGTGTAATAACTCCTTAATGCGTCTAAACAGGGATAAAACGGTTCCTACCCACAAAAATAGAGAAACTGATGGCTTAACATCAACAGCCAAAGATAATATAATTAGTACGTTTTATCAACAGCCTCCATAATAAATATGATTATGTCACACCTGGCCATAAAGTGGCAATTACCGCACGCCCCGCGCGCGGAAAATCCCACTTCCTGACCAGGGGGTGACATAAGATTTTGTACTTACCTCGGGCGGTAATTAAGAAAGCCTCAGATCGCATAATTATCGCCCTTGCCTTCGGCTCGGGCGTCAAATACCTGCGATCTGAGACATTCTTTGTTTTACCGCCCTTGGTAAGTAATGTACTATTACAGTATAAATTATTTTGACTTTGACTTAATAGCCAGCAAACAAAAAAAGTGAAGCTATGAGGAAAACAACAAATTTATCTCTCTATGTTCAAATTTGTATCGGCATCTCGCTCGATATTGATATTATTAATAGCACAGACTACTATAGATATCTGCAAGTTAACGAGATTTGACATTATCAGTTTGATAGCTGTCACTACGGTACTAGAAACGTACAAATATGTGACATTAATTGTACTGGGATGACAGTTGTCAAAAGAACAGTGATAAATATCGTCAACTGTAGCCTGGGGCGCTACCGCGAAGCATTCGAAATTTTTCCTCTCTGTCGCACTTGCAAGTTTGCACATAAGTGCGACAGACAGGGAAAACTTCTTTTGTGGTTCGCAGTAGCACTTCTGTACTTCGAAGTCTTCGAACTTGGTATCGTGCCGTCCCATTCATTTTCGTGTTATTCACTATATGAGGGAGAGTGACGGCACGATACGAATTTCGGTTTTCGAAGTTCAGAGGAGCCCTTCTATTCAGAGTTCGAGATAACTATAACTGGCAACTACAATTTTATTTTCCAGGTACGGGTTCGATACTACGTTGAATTCTTGCAAACAGTTCATTTACGGAGGATGCAAGGGAAACGCAAACAATTTCGACACTCTTGAAGCCTGCAAAGCTGTCTGTGAAAGCGGATAGTTTGTTAAGGCTCAACCAGGCAATCCTGCAGGGGCGCTACCGCGACGCAAACGAAGTTTTCCCTCTCTGTCGCACTAACGTCCGAACGTGCAAGTGCGACAGAGAGCGAAAACTTCGTTTGCTGTTCGCGGTAGCGCCCCAGGGCAGTACGCCGCTGACATAAGCTATAAGATATAGTGAGGTTCTTATCTCACGCGAGAAAACCAAGGTCTTTCACCTCTCCATCGTTCACTTTGGTTTTCTCGCTCTATCTTGTAGCATGCAAGATCCGGCTCAAAATTATTGATTGGGTGATATTACTGTTAATGTTTTTATTTGCAATATTTACCTAATGTTATACTTATTTATTTGAAAATTAAATATTGGTTATTTACTTTATACTATTCGTACTTGTTTATTATTTGCCATTTTATCCTGGAGTAAACTTATATGCTCTATGCATACCTACTGTAAGGGTATTTCTATTTTGCCTTAATTGCCCAAATTGCCTTAATAATAATAAAAAAACAATATTTTTTCATATCTACCGTTTACTCCGTAACGTTACTTATATATACCTATTCTAAAAATTACAAATTATTGGCACTCGATAAATGCATGAAAATTCTTCTTAGCTACTATAATTCGTTAAAGATAACAGTCAAAATTGCATCGGCTGGTCATATTACTATCGAAACAAATAAATAACCTGTAGTATTTTTCCAACAGGCGATGTTAAGAATTCATAAACAAATGTCCGACTCTAAGATACGTAACAAAAGATGGGGCAAACTGAATACTTAGTGGGGCACATTGGATAATTTTAAACAGTTCATTTTAAGGGTACAAAATTTTGTTTGTACGTTATAGTCGTATACTGAGACAATATTTAAATACTTACATTTGAATACAATCGTAATGAATACCTAAAAGGCCTTCCATATTCGTGTGTTCATTCCGTTAACGTCCCAAATTGAATCTCTCAACTTCGCGATTCGCGAATACAATCCAGCCGAGGCTTAACCTTAAATTCTAGTCAGCAAAGCTCACTTCCGCTTGAGATTACAGTTGTTGAGCACATTGTAGTTGAATCTGTATCCGGACTCATTGATATCGTCCGTCACCAGGTTGTCGCTGTGGAAGTGGACGTACAGAGGCCCAGGTGGAGTGGCTGTAAAAACGTAATTCCAATTATCCCAAGTAAAAAAACCCAGACACAAATATAGCTAAGAACCATCTCTGCCATAGACTTTCGATTAAAAAAACGTACTCAAATCGGTTTCTCTGTTAGGGAGCTACAGACAGACACAGATGCACATGTTAAACTTGTAACAGCCCTATTTTTCGTTGCACGTCGGGAATTAATTATTAGCAACATCTGTATATTTGCTTGATATTCGATGAACTCGAAAACGGGTCTGACGATTTAAAGTAAATGTCCCGGGCCTCGACTCTAGCCCAAAGCTTGTCGCTTTCGCTCTTATGTCATGATAATAGAGGTGTAATAGGCAGAGGGGTAACGGCACCAGTATTGACAGTTTAAGCTGAAAAGCACCAGTAATCGACACTTCACTCCTAATTCAATGATTATACGGTTTTAAATTGATTTTAGTATAAAAAATTAATAAATAACTATTATCTTCTTTTAGATAAGAGTTAATATGAATCATTCGAGCTTGTTCATTACTGGTGATGTTACCTAGATGTTAAACATTGGGACGATTACTTTAGATAAGAAGGTTTATAGGGCTGAAAGATAGTACTAGGCTCTCATATGCGGAACTACATGCGTCGTTTTTTTTTTAACTTGCAATTTTTTTCATTTAATTAAATTAAGTAACGTTAGTCATGTGATAAACTTACAAGCAATAATCTGATTGCTGGCGCTCTGTCCGCAGAATTTGGCGCCTCTCAATCCATCAGCGGTCTCTGCTTCAGGAATGAACAGATAGTCCTCAGACTGCGCAGCGCCTTGCGTAAACGGGTTGATCTGACAGTCCGTGTCCAGGTACAGGTTGTCTTCTTGACGGTACGCCATGTCGAAACTGGCTGATGTTAGTCTGTGGGATTTACAAGAAACATTTTTAACAAAAACAAACAGACTCATAAGTAAGCTATTTCAATGAATGCCCGGGCATAGGTACCTTTATTAGAACTTCTAATAAGGTCCAATTTTATTTGTCAAGGTATGAATAATAGCCTTCGGGATGTACTCACTTGATACCACAGACGTCAGAGGTCCGCTTGAAGCACGTGGCGTAAGCGAGGTTGGCGATGTACGGGCCGGATCCGCGGTTGTAGTTGAAGGACTCGAACGAACCCGAGCGATCCGGGTAGTATTGCAAACAGCCGGGAGGCGCTGAATGTATCAATAAGTTATTATTATTATTTTAATCTTTATTACACAAAAGAAATCATACCTTTCTTGTCTTAACGCTATATGACATTCTCTACTCTCAAATTCCAGCTCTTAACTACTACCAAATACTGTTCATCACCAGCAATAGGAAGTATATAGACTGATGGTCGAATGACTATTTAAATCTCTCTTTTAAAATAGGCTGACATTTCATCCGAAATATACCTAAAGAGAATATATCCCCAAAGCAATGCCTCATTCTGTTAAATATCGCGGATGGAATACCGGTTGGAATACCGGTACAGAATGACAAGAATTAGCAGAAAAAACGAAATTACCGTTGATTATTATTATATAATATGTTGAAGCTCTACACGAGATGAGCAACAAAAATCTATAGTAATTTTAGGTCATTTAAGAATTCTCCTGTTTAAAGTGCCGCATCTAGTAATACCAATAACTTACCAATAAGGTATTCGTCCCTGTCAGCAGAGCTCGACAGCGGTGATGATGGGAGAGACGATGTGATAGCGTTTAGAATTCCATCTCGGTATTTTCTAGAAGCAAAAAAATATATAAATCCCATATGAAAAACATGTATATGACTCACTCGCTTTTTGTATGGAAACTTACTGATTTGGTCTCATTTTGGCGGCAGCCACTGGGCCGTAACATTGCATGGACAGATGTCGACTGTATTGCCGTAGTATTACGGTTAAAATATATTCCTGCAATTTTGCAGCCCATGATACATTATTATTATTGTATGGCCTTGAAATATAGTCCTGCGTGCGTTACAAAGCTATATATCCAAATTTTTCAGCCAGTCCGTAGCCGCATCAGAACACTCGTCGCTACAAAACACTAACTGGGGAACTCCTCAACGATGTGAAAAACTGTTCGCTGTGGTGCGCCACAGACACACGCCAGCGAATCTTTAAGGGTCCACTTGTGTAGACAGTAGTTTGTACGGCTGGCTTTGAAACCAGGCTACCTACTAGACGAATGATTCTCCCACGAGGCCGCCCGCCGCTGAGCACTCCTGGGATTGCCAGTCAGCTAACCAAGAAAACCGTATACTAAAGGGCAGGCAGCAATAGCGGGTTCAGACCAGAGAGTCGGTATATAGCGGTATATTCGGTGTATATGGGCAAAATACCGATTTCGATGATGTTTTTAAAGAAGACTGTAATTGTTTTGCTCGTTTTCCGATGTGGACCAATAAGTCAGGGTATATTTTGGTACATTGCAAAAATGTTCTAGATTACCCCAAAGTGTTGAAGCACTCCAGCTGCGTGACCTTGATCTTCCACGTGGCCTGGGGCAAGTTGGGCTGCGTGTTGCGATCGGCGATCTTGAAGTTGATGCGGATGGAGCGGCTGTTCGTGGACGCGTTTACCCTCACGTACACTGTGGGGAAAAATATTCCAATAAGCCCTTGTTTTCATTCCGGGTCAGGACTGTCAGGAGATAAGGCGCCTGTTTCACCAACTTGATAATAGGCAGTTTAGACTACAGTTCGATTTGGTTATTAATTTAGGTGTCCTAAAGTTTAAGACTTTTGTGGGGCAAATTTCATATATACGGTGGGGCAAAATGAATAAACTATACAGCGTGTTTCGTCAGTAGGTACTATAAGAAAATAATCTTAAGCATTATTACATTATATTTGTCGTATCTTAAGCATTACTATAAAATATCTCGTAGATAACTTACAATGTTGTCCATTATTGTCACCACACAGAGGCGGCAAGAAATCAGAATTCGCCTGAAGGTTGGTTACTTGGAAGATATCGTTTCTGCAAGTGTAGCCCGGCCTTTGTGTGACATTCTCCACGGTATCAACCTTGTAAAATAACAAATATAATGCTACTTTTCGACCCCAGAATTTAAATATCTTGAAGTCGGGGTTGAATTTTATGACACTTCTATATTCTATTTTCGCTTTGCCTAGATGCTGGGAAATCTACATAATGACCCAATTCAGGGGGGCGATTTTAGAGTGTCGATAGCTCGACTTTTCACTAGAGATCTGTCAATAAACTATGATGATTTGACAGATGTCGAGTGAAAAGTCGAGCGTTCGACACTCAAAAATCTGCCCCCAGGTATTCGTTTAAAAAAGCACTGGCATTGCAATTTAAAAAAAGTCAATTTTGTATACAGTGCCCCCTCTTATCAAGTAGCGAAAACTCACCGTAGTTGGTGGCGCCAGGTTGAAGGTTTCGAAGTCGATCCTCATCTGACACACGTTATTGTTGTTAATCTCAACATTGTATGAGCACTCGAGGCCTGAAGATTCCCTGTTCAGCGGGGGATTTATGAAGACAGCCACCTTTGTGTTTGTACGGACGTCACACGCGTTTACTGGAATTTAAAAACAGCGCCATCTATATTATTCATATTCAATGATTCGTTGATGCTTAGTACGATAACTCGTTTGGTTATCCCGCACTAGGTGGCGCACATATAAATTCTGACACGTCAGTGTGTTTAGCCAAGTTCGTAAACAACGTTATGAATGTGACTGTCTTTCCGTCACTGCAAGCAACTCATTCAAATGCACTGCTTTGTGCTTGTAAGAGAAAGGCAACAACTGATTAGATCTCAGAGCTTTGTTAAGTTTTACGAATGTAGTTATAAAAAAATCCACTCACACGAACAACACGTAGCGAAAACTCCGCAGAAACCAATAGCCTTCCCGCCTTGAGTGTTACACTGGTTTCTCGATAAACATACTCCGCCGGTCGTCCTGTCTGCGCCGAGACACTGCTCTCCGTTGCCTACTGTGAAAATGCTGCCTGGGGCTTGTCTGATTGCTGAAAAAGGAAAGTTAATAAAAAATTTGCTATTAAAAGGGCAAACCTATATTCGACGCCTACCAAAACAATTCAAACTCAGGCAATGGTCTTGTCCTTACTGTATATGTATATTCTTAGGCCTATACCGCTTTATACCGCCATTTATATTTAAGCTGTTCGCCAGAAAATCCTCTCGACGCCTGACCAATCTTGGCAATCTATAACATTTTGGAATCTTATTAAGCTGCCATCTATCGCCAAATATACTAACTTCGTGACAGCTTAGACGCCTCGCTACTGCATGCCACTGCGACTAGCAGAACTAGCCTGCTTATTGAAGATAACGCCATCTTGTGTTGTGCAGCTGTAACATGAATACCCAATTAGTTTAGGTTTAGAAATTATAATTTGTGATAAGTGAGAACCTGTAAAAAAAAAATAGAGTCGCTTAAGTTCAGACTCGGGTAAATCAAATTTTGACAGTTTTTAAAATTTTGGTACTTATATAAAAAAAAGTAAGCATCTAGTTTTGTTATAGTTTTATCGGCTAACTATACTTCCGTGTGGTTTTTGAAAAAAATACCGTTATATCACAACATTTTATCAAAATCAGATAAATTCGTTTGACAGTATTATTCAGCCAACTGTCCATACAAAGGCCAAAAATTTATTGCGTCAAAAAAAAATTCTTCCACTTTTTCCTAATCAGAACACGATACCGAATATGCCCTTAAACGGATCCTAACAACTTTTGTTATACCTGTAGAAATGTACTACATTGTTGGTTTTCCATGTACCTATAATGTAAATTATTCCCACTGCTGGGCACGCCACGTTTTTGTTTAAAGCAACTTTCATGGCCTTCGGTCTTCCGATGTTCCTGACATCCGTTACGAATATATCGTAACGGATTTAAATCCGTATACCGTTATTATTTAATTATCTCAATACATTGCAGTTTTATTGATTTATGGTCAAGCAGGAAATAACGGTATACGTAACTATTTTAAGATGTCTTAATAAAAACATCTGTTAATCTTAAAATAGTTACCTATACCGTTATTTTCAATTTGCTAGTTTTAAAACATCGTATCTACCATACGTATTTATATGTCTAAACAACTTTATTTTGTACAGGAACATACTAAACCGGTCAAATGGCCAACAAACCAATAAACAGACGAATGTCGGCTTTATGTCTGAATCTTAAATTTCAAAGTTAATTGCATCTTAGTATGAAGAATTGGAGATAGTATTGACAAATCAAACAAATTTAAACTTTGATGCCTGTATTTAAGGTTTAGTTTAGTTTGTTTCGGACGACTAGTTATTAGGTAAAAGTATATGATGATACATCAATAGTACAACCGGTTGGGGGTCAATGAATCTAAGATGCAGTTTGCACAGTTAAGCTTAAACTACAGCTTAAAGTTTGGGTTTTACGGTTCGTTAGTAAAATATATATTTCCTACTTAAATGGATGATAAACTATACAAAAAAACATAAACAACCTTCCTAACTTGGGCGGGTAAGCGTTTGTTTGCCTCAAAGTCATATTTTGTTATAGTTTGAGGCAAACTAAAGTAAGTGAAACAATGACAAAGACGACTAGAAG
Organism: Epiblema foenella; assembly: GCA_963556455.1. Taxonomy (NCBI): domain Eukaryota; kingdom Metazoa; phylum Arthropoda; class Insecta; order Lepidoptera; family Tortricidae; genus Epiblema; species Epiblema foenella. Next base: position 7,209,470 of record OY747120.1, on the reverse strand, counting down.
AGTAATGGATACGTCTCTCTCTGTCACCCTTATGCAAACTCGTATACGACCATCTCTTTCGATATTACAGGTAATTATTTGTCTACCCTGATTAGTTGATTATCTTAGCATCTCAGTGCAGAATAACGGAAAAGATATTTGAATGTGTTCATACAAAAGATAGTAAAGATGAGGGATTTGGTATTGTTTCTTTAGCTGCAGTATTTATATGAAAACATGTTCAGAATGCACCCATCAAATACATTAAAACCTGCTTAGAAAATTCTAAAGGGACCTATAAGTCTTTAGTTATCAGTTAAAAAACGCTCATCTATTTAACGAATTTCTGTTTGAATTGACACGTATCTTGACATTTCCAAACTCAAACTCAAACTCAAAATATTATTTATTCAAATAGGCCTAGCAACAAGCACTTTTGAATCGTCAGTTATATATTACATAAGTTATATATTCCTTAGTGTTACTATCAAGAACAGAACAATTGCGACATGTCATAAATAATAAATATATTTTTTGGATTTTTAGGATTCCTTAGTAAACAAGGAACCCTTATAGTTTCGCCATGTCCGTCCGTCCGTCCCCCGCTTTTCTCAGTAACCGTTAGGACTAGAAAGCTCTACTTTGGCATGAGTATACAGTATATCAATGACGCCGACAAAACGGTAGAATAAAATCATAAAATAATTTTTTTTAGGGTACCTCCCCTACATGTAAAGTGGTGGTGCAATTTTTTTTCTGCCAAACCCCATCGTGTGTTTGGCAGAAAAAAAAATATTATAAGGTTTCTAAAAATCGGTTGGCGTGATATTAAGCTTTGAAGTGATAATTTTTGCTATGGTCAAGTGTCCCCCCCCTGCCAGCTAAACGGTGGCTACTAGGCATGTGAAAAAAAATCATGGTAGTAGTATATACGATGAATTTAAAAGGAAAACTATCACAGCTAAGTAGACAGTACCGTAAAGGCCAAAAATATGTATACAACACAACATCTCAAAAAAGTACATCATCAGTACTAAGATCAGTAAAAACCCTTCTACGGGTCCATAATTCCGCATATGACCGGTGACGTGATGGACGGGCAACTACGGAACCCTACACTGTGCGTGGCCCGACACGCACTTGGCCGGTTTTTTATTAAGAAATATCGTTTCAAACATCACTCCAAATCGACCAATTTCAAGCTAAAAACTTTTTTTTGCTTAAATTCTAATACACACAATAAAATCAAAAAATGGCTATGTCACTATCTAAAACTTTGATAAAATCATCGTACCCTTTAATCACTTTAATGGTATTATCAATACTTTTCACATAATTTGAAATCAAACAATTTAAAAACTTATAATCGTCGTCTAGTACCCATAACACAAGCCTTCTTGAGCTTACTGTGGGGCTAGTTCGATTTGTGTAAAATTGTCCTCTAATATTTATTTATTTATAAGGCCCCTTTAATAAAGGATAATTGTAGGTTAGGTTTAACCGCAAGATATTGGGACCTACTTGTAGAGAGCCAGGCACTTGGAGAGTCCGCAAAAACCAAGAAATAAAAGATCTAGTGTCCGAGCCAAACAACATAGGAGAAACGAAATCTGCAAGTCTCCGATGGCTCGGGCACGTATTCCGACTCTGTGACGATTGTGCAGTCCGGAGAGCGTACTCGGGTCGTCCATCTGGTCGAAAACCAGTGCTTTTACCATGAGTTTACATGACCGTACTCGCTAGCGACTGCGTAAAATTTTATGGGCAAAAGCCTCCTTAAGCACCGTGTACGGGATAGCTCCAACAGCCTCCTAAATATTGTGGCGAATAGACTGGACTGTCCCATTATGAAGCACTGGGACCAACTCCATGTTTACCAGCCAGGTTAGAAACTATACTAACACTAGTTTTAGGTATGAAAAATTGAACTAACATATTATTATTCTTATTTATATTAACTAATTTAATTAAATTTTAATTTAATTTGTAATTTAATTTGTCTGTGTATGGATCCATGTTATCCGAAATAAATGATTTATTATTATTATTATTATTATTAAAAGTACAGCGCCTCTGGCGGTTACGCAATAGCACTAAGAATCGGCATACTAAATCGTTTACGTAGTCGCTAGCGAGTACGGTCATGCAAACTCATGGTAAAGGCACCGTTGGGCGTTCTAGGTACCGATGGGAACGAAGTTTAGAGGGACCTAACAGCTCCAGACTGTCGACGACTGGAAGGAAATGGCTAGGGACAGGGAAGCCTGGCGGTCTTTGGTGTCGGAGACGAATAGGGACTATATGTATGTATGTATGTAAAATTCTTTATTGTACATGAGTAAAACATAACATAAATTACAAGAAGAGTTGACATATATTTAACGACCGGTTTAGCCTAGTGGGTAGTGCACCTGCCTGTGAAGCTGACGGTCCTGGGTTCGAATCCCGGTCAGGGCAAATATTTGTGTGATGAGCATGAATATTTGTTTCTGAGTCTTGGATGTTTTCTATGTATTTAAGTATTTATATCTATTAAATATATCGTCGTCTAGTACCCATAACACAAGCCTTCTTGAGCTTACTGTGGGGCTAGTTCGATTTGTGTAAGATTGTCCTCTAATATTTATTTATTTTATTTATCCTAATGCATAAGTACTATGTATAGTCTATAATATGAAACGCGCAAATGAAGTCAAATTAATTACGCAATATCGTCATCTTTGCTCTAAGTAATTATTTATGATCCGAAACGTTCCTCCGTGGCCCAAAAATTTCACCAAATAATCACAAATTTTAAAAAAAATTAAACACAAAAATAATACGTACGTGAGAGTCAACGTCGGTCGGCGGAAAGCTTTCCTCGAAAGCTCGCCGGAGCTTTTATACCGGACCTTGGCATTGCCCTACAGCTTAGATAAACATGCGGTCCGGTCTAGTGATGTGCCAATTCATGCTTAAAGTGATTCTCGGTGTTAAAATTTACCGAGAATTCTCGGTGACTACGCGTAGCCGAGCGAGCGGTAAAACACGTGAGTTTCATTGTGGAGGTCGGTTTAAACCCCGTCTCGTACTATTGCAGCACTAGGTTTCTCAAAAACTAGAAAGCAAGAAAACATTCAGACACTACACAACACCAACTTCGTATGTTGTTTGAAAACCAAACTAAAGTATATATATTTTTTGGTACTGCTTAATACGAAGGAACGGTTGATGAATTTAGGACTGGCCGCGAGTGCCGGGAGGTCGCAGGTTCGAATCCTGCTCGGTGCCTAAATTTTTCAATTTTTCCTTTATTCTAAATTCAAACTAAAGTATTTAATATCAGCTTATTACAGCTTTTATGTGAATTAAATATCGGAAAGACTGTTATAGTCCACAAGCTATGATAAAACCATTGCAGTGTTGATGAATTTGCTGGTAAAAGGTTGCGAAAACAAATCGGAACTAGAGCTTCTGACGTCAACCTTCAGTGTAATATCTGTGGAAGATCATGCCGTTCCCTCATTGGTCTATACAGTTAACAAAAAAGGTGTACACAACTACACAGAAATCGTCTGCAATAGACGTGAAGGCCTATGATTGAATTAGCGTTGTTGGATCTAGTCGACCGGCAAACTTCATACGACAATATAAGCGTTAAACTTGTATTTGTAATAATAATAATAGTAATAAATCTTTATTGCCACGTAAAAACAGAAAAGTACAATACAAAAGCGGATACATAAAAAAAAGTGAAAGAAAAAAAACATTACAATAAAAAAAACAGCACTTAAAAAGAAATACAAATTACTTACAATTTTAAAAACTATGACTGCGGCAATGGGTACCAGGCTCAGCATATGCTGGAGCTTGCAAACTCAGCGCTGATTTTCAGTCTGGCCCCTAGCCTCTCCCCTAGGTGTCACCCATTAAACCACAACCACACCACCACCATTAGGTGTCCAACAGTAGTACAAGTGTTGCGTGATGCCAGAAAATAAATAAATAAAAAATAATGAAGTTTAGATATCTAATGTGTACATATTATGGTATGTATGATGATGATGTGTACATATTATGGTTTAAGTAAACCTTACTCATGAACTCATCATCCTCCTAGCGTTTTCCTGGTTGTGCCATAAGGAGACCAGGATCCGCTTTGACACCTTATCCCAAGAGTTGGCGTAGGAACTAGTTTTTCGAAAGCGACATCTGACCTTCCAACCCAGAGGGAAAGCTAGACCTTGTTGGGATTAGACAGGTTGCCTCATGTTGTTTTCCTTCACCTAAAAGCCAATGTGAACGAAGAATGAAACGAATGGACCGGACATGTCTGTCGTTTGCATCCGGAAAGGTGGGCTAAAATAAGTACGCAGTGGACCTTACAAGATGACTACCGGAAGAGAGGGAGACCAAAAAGGAGATGGCGGGACGACCTGGACGCATTTTGCTTAACTTGGCGGGAAGAAACGAACAATGAGGCCGAATGGACGAAAAGAAGGGAGGGTGTCATCCCAAAAAGGCTAGAATTTTTTTTTTTTTTTTTAAATCAAGTTGTTCTTAGAAACATAAAAGGTATCCACTGATAAACCGAGAACGCAGCCCGAGAATTATCGTAAGAGCACATCACTAGTTAGCGATAGCATAGATACACAAATCGCGGGAGTGTTCTGTGGAGTATTTATTCTGTTCTATCATGTTCTATTTATTTATTTAAATTAAAGTAAGTACTATAAAAGTTCATATTTGAGACGTCATAGTGCTATTACTAAACAGGTAGTTTATATTTGGAGAATAAGCAGTCACCGCCCGCTTAAGGAGATATGGAATCTTTAAAAACAAACTTATATACGATTATGCCATGTCGGTAGCAGTGGCGGCGCGTCAAAAATATTCTTAGGGAAGCTGGAAATAATTCAGTGTTGCCAGATGGTTACATTTCTTACATTTTTCGTAACTTTTGACCAGCTCGAGTAACATGTAAGTAACTTCTGTTGTAAGGGAAATTTTCGTAACTTTTAAGAACAATGAAACTCTATTTAAAAGAAAGGTCTTTTGTATCTAATCGGGATCAAGCGGGACAATTTATAAGCTTCCATACAGGAAAGGTAGCAAAAGAAACCACATGATACGACTCTGTCTGTTCGTCTGTTGTACGAGTAGGTAACTATATATGACAGCCCGGTGTAATTTTGTCGCCGAGCTCGCCGAATTCTAGCTGCATGTGGTTACTAATTTCTTAAAATCGGCAGTTTTGATCAGTAATTACGAGAAATAGAAAAAATGTAACTTTTGCATCAAAAATGTAACTTTTCAAGAAATGAAACGTAATTTACGTCCCAAGGGCCCTGGCAACACTGAAATAATTTGTCTTTACTAATTTTTCATGAGCCGTAGTGAGAATTGGACTGGCTTGAAAATTAGGCAAGCCGGTGGGAATCGAGTTGTATGGACGCTCCGCCACTGGTCGGTAGCAAACAAGCTGACAGCCCACCTGATGGTAAGTGGTTACCGTCGCCTATAGACGCTTGCAACACCAGAGGTGTTCCTCGCCCGTTGCCGACCCGTAAGAAACCTTTTCACGCCTTTTTTGAAGAGTCCCATTCTGTAGCCCATTCGAAAGAGATATGTATGTGGGTATACCCGTCGTCTACCGAACCCGGGGATCCCCGGGCTAATTACAAAAGAATGTTATTGTTTTTTTTTTCGCCGGGAGACCACGGCTTAAGAGACGTATTAGGCTCTTAAAATTTTCACCAACTTGACGATGAGTGATATTTTTCATGATTTAGCCACCCATGACGCCGCCATTTTGAAAAAGAAACAAAAGCTGATTAGACAATAAAATTATCGAAACTGCTCATTAAATTCATACTTTTTACCTACACCAGAATCGGTTGAGAAATGCGACCTGCAGAGGAGCATAGCCGGACGTCCGGACAGACATACGAAAACATTACCAAGCTGAAGCGGAGACGTTTTGCGCTCGCTCGGTCAATTACAGAGGGGCTACCGCGAACCGAAAACGAATGAAGTTCGAATATCTCCCTCTCTGTCCCAGTCATTTATTTGTGCGACAGAGAGCGAGATATTCGAACTTCGTTCTTATTCGGTTCGCAGTAGCCCCTTAGACGATAAATGTTAAGGAGCTGCCCGGTAAAATCAACCAATTTCATACACACACACCACACACATCACACATCACACATTTTGCATCGTAACTAGTTCAATGCGTCTTTTATGTATTTGCATGCAAAAAAATACATGTTGTAGGGTCTTTTATTAACATTTTCGTCTGCTAAAATTTAGAAATAAGTCACATACACTGTACAAGAAATATTACTACACCTGCATTTAAGCACCAATTTTTTCCAATTTTAAACTTTTTTAATACTTTTCGAGAAAAGTACAAAAAAAATTTTTTTACAAAAAAATTACTAAGTTTGATGGCGTGTATCTTGGTTTCGGTGACTGGTTGAGGTAAAGTGAGATCGTGTATTGTTAAGGACAGCCGTTGGTATACGGTGAGAAAAACAAAACGGAAAAGTGAAGAATTACAGATTGAGGTCATTGAGATAGGGCCCCTTAAACATTGCGCCGGCAGCTTTCATCCCATAAAACAGTGTTGAACTTGAAATAAAATCTTTTAACGAACACAGGTTATTCTTATTAGTTCATTAGACTATATAACCATCTCCCACACACCATCGGAGCCGATATTTTCCATGACAGCCCAGGGAAGTTTAAAACGAAAGTGTCAATGTATTTTGAGTCCCTGGGGGCAGCGCGATAAAGTTTGCTGTGCCTGTATCTACGCTATCCGATGATGCTATGTATTAGCTAATTTACATTTTTTTCCATTTTTCTTTATTTAAAATATAATAAAAGTTAAACTGCATGCCTTAGATAAGAAGACACAAATGTAAGTGGTTGCCTATAATTGGATAAGCGTCTATCACGAACTGTAAAATAGAAATAAGAACATTGTATGACGTATTATCTGTTGGCGATCCTTAATAAATAAATAAAAAAAAAATAATTAGGCCGCAGACTTGACTCCAGCGGGCAGCGGGGCGGCGAGCGGCGTGAGCAGCGGGGCGGACAAACACCACGCCGGCGGCGGGGAAGCGATCAAAATGTATATATGTACCACTGCCTTTACCATGAATTTGCGTGACCGTACTCGCTAGCGACTGCAAAAAAAATGTATGGGCAAAAGTACAGCGCCTTTGACAGTTACGCAATAGAACTAAGAATCGGCATACTTAGGCTCGGTTTTATAAAGATCCGTTAGTCCTTATGTCGGTTTGTTATGTCAAAAAATGTACGGAGTTCCTGAAATTTGATCTGACATTTGGTCTAACGGATCTTTATAAAACCCGGCCTAAATCGTTTACGCAGTCGCTAGCGAGTACGGTCATTGTAAACTCATGATAAAGGCACTTGTTTTTTTAGCGTTAGAAAGAATGACAGAGAACGACTTACGAGGCACGTTTTGGGGTAAAAGTGTCAAATAATCTCAATGAATATTAAAACCGTTATTTCATGTTTACATTATATATTGTTAGTCAAATATAAGAAAATATTTTTATACATTTATTTTTTTAATGATAAGGCATCAATTATTTTTTAAATTACGAGTCGTTTAATTCAACTAAAATTTGTACAATAAAAAATCCAAAGTGGCAGAGATTTTAAGAAGTCGGTACGGGTTAAAAAAAGCAATTTGTCATAATCACTTACTCTGATATTTCGTGCCAGTAATACGAATTCAACGTGTGACTGTGTTTACGACCACTGCTTCCTTGTTTATCTAATTTCTAATTTTAATTAAAAAAAAGGTATAGATGAGCTCTTTGGCAGGATGATCCCAGGCCCCGTATTATGGTCACGTTTATCGAGGACAAACAACAAGTGGTATCAGAAAGTGACAGATGCTTTATCTTGTCGTTTTTCGTTGATAAAAGTGACCATTATAGAACCCCAGAGGGGCTACCGTGAACCACAAACGAAGTTTTCCCTCTCTGTCTCACTTATGTGCAAACTTGCAAGTGCGACAGAGAGGGAAAATATCGAATACCGTTCGCGGTAGCCCCTCAGTTCACACCAGCAATGACGCGCACCACCTTCTTCTATCCTGAATAAGCCTGTTTGGACGACAGCGGTGCGATTCCATTGCTCTCGCGCCGCCCTGCCGCTCATGCCGCTCGCCGCCCCGCCGCCCGCTAGGGTCAAGTCCGCGGCCTTACAGACAGTTCTTGTTCTACCTACTTATGTCAATATATGTATTACGATAGGTTCGAAAAGTGACATTTACACTGATCAGAAGTGATCTGTTTGAATTTAGATGTTACGATAATGTTCGTTTTTGCCCGTGCCTTTTCTCACCTATAACTTATACCATACACATAGACAATATTTTAAGGTATTAAGTACTCGAAAGACAACTCTAACTTATAGCTTTGACTTAGGGTTTGCATTCCCGGGACAATCTTGTAAGTAAAGTCAATATAATCCTGGAATTTCCGTGAGTTTTCAATTAAGACGATGTGCGAAAATATGTGTTATTAGAAGTTAGGTACCTACCGGAGTCCTGGGAGGAGACATGAGAAATTATATACTTATCCCTTAACTCATGCCCTAAGGAAGTGAATTGGGGTGGAAGCTTGTACGGACCAAAAAAACGATGCGGTGTCCTGTCACCTGTATAATTTGACGTGTACTGAATCACGTTATTGAAGTTTCTTAAATTGGTGGCTTTAATACAAATTCCAAGCGGCTCTCGTTTGGCTTCACTCCCAATGCCTTTACCATGAGCTTGCATGACCGTACTCGCTAGCGACGTAGCGACTGCTCATACGATTTAGTATAGTTCTATTGCGTAACAACCAGAGGCGATGTACTTTTGCCAATACAAATTTTACTGTGTACTGTGTTATCGTCAGACCATCTTTCTAAGGGTGGGTTGCACCAAACCGTCTGTAATCGTAAGCGGTGTTCGTTAAAATCTGATTGTATGGAATGTTTGGCAAGTTTCTATAGGATGACAGCTGGCGGCGCCATATTTGACGATGATCGTATGTTGGTGCAACCGACCCTTAGGCTATGGAGGAACGAAAGAGCACGTGTTATGAAGCGAACGAGTGCGCCCTCGCGTGGTTACCGTGATTAGCTGTCAAACATCGGTTTGTTAGACAGAGTACATAAGTACTATTAATTATTCTATGACACGGTGCGCCGCGCATGAACAGTCAAACAGTACGTTTATAAACAGTTAGACTTCGTTCCCAGTTCACGATCAATGTAAAGTCAACGTCCGCCTGACAGGTTATGTGTTTGCCCTTCTTTCTTACGCAACGAAATTATACCAGAGTCAATGATTCTCTGCGGTCGCTGGCTAAACACTTCAGACAGACAAACATACAGGTAAACTACTTTAAGTATGACGCTGATATACTAATTCCATTGAATATTCTACTTTAACACAATGTAACAGAGTTTATATTCCATACACATTGTCTAAAAATAATAAGCTTGTAATATCAATTCTATTACATTAGCGTTAAAGTAGAAAATAAAATGAAACAAGCAAATATTATTGTCAAACTCAAAGTATTCGTACACAGGGCAATGGCTTAACTGAAACATAAACCAATATAAGTTGGTCCCCCGTTAGGCTTAGTTAGTGTGAATGGAGGGATCAATATTGGTCGTTTGAGCAAGACTGCGAAATGTTTTGTGAAGTTGTTTGGACAACGCATTTCTAGTTTTTCTACCAAAATGTAGCTGTCATCATACTTAAGATGCTTTTGTCTTGGTTTTAATTATACGTCATTTGCATACACAGGACAGTCAACCGAAGCTATGTGTAGACGCCGTTGCCGGTGATGGAACTCGACGACTCAAATAATACTTGAAAAGAAAAGAAAAGAAAAGAAAAGAAAAAACATTTCAATATTCCCTTCTTATCGTACCGTCCCTTTCACTCTCGTGTTACATTATATGAGTGAAAGGCACGGCAAGATACGAAGTTCTGATTCCGAATTTCGGAGTAGCCCCTCTGGTGTATCTAAGGGGGCGTCCATAAATTACGTGAGGTGTTTTTTTTTTCTGACCCTCCCGCCTGGTGAGATGTCGTGAGATTTTATTCAACCCCCTCCCCCAATCCCCCAATCTCACGTGAGATTTTTTAAAATGTGGGTTTCTTACGTAAACGCGTTGGATTGTTATTGTAAAAAGAAAAAAAAAATTGCTTCGTGCTTTTATTTACGACTAGTTAAGACTAGTAATCAATATTTGCTGAGAGTTAACGTCGAAGTATGAATGAAATTATTCTCTTTCGAACGAATTAGTGAATAATGTTAATCGTATTATGATTACACTTAAGATTAAATCTTATAAGCGTGTACAATCTGGATTAAATTGACCAAAATAGTATTTTTTTTTTGTTTCAATCAGGAAAAAAATTGCGTGATATTTGCCGAGAACCCCCCTCTCTCCAACGTAAGATTAGATGAGATTTGACTCAATCCCCTCCACCCTTAAATATCTCACGTAATTTATAGACGCCCCCTAAGTACTTGCTTGACCTCAACGGGCTGACTTGCGGTTTTAAATTAATTAATCTAAGTTACGGACGTATCATTGATTAGATACGTAACATTTCCCACGTCACTTCTCTACATTTTTTTCTTTATAATCAATATGGATGTCAGCTTTGTGGTTCCCCGGAGTGCCCATTACGAAACAGACATGCATTTGTAAAACCAAGATGGCGGAAAATTATTTTTCTTAAAAATCGATATAGGTGTCATCTTTGTGGTTCCTCGGGGTGTCGATAACCAAAATGACATCCATACATACCTAGCATACGTAGGTACATACAAACATACGGATCAAACAATGCCTTTACAATGAGTTTGCATGACCGTACTCGCTAGCGACTGCGTAAACGATTTATTATGCTGATTCTTAGTTATATTGCGTAACCACCAGAGGCGCTGTGCTTATTGCCCATACACATTTTTACGCAGTCGCTAGCGAGTACGGTCAAGCAAACTCATGGTAAAGGCACTAAGATTCTTTTGTAGACGGTTAAAAAATACGTTTAGTACGCGGGCGAAGCTGCGGGAAAAGTTAATATAGTATACAGTAAGAGATGATGAGTTTGACTTTGAAAATTATTTCCTGATATTTTTGAATCTACCTGTCTGGTCACATAGTATTGCGAACAAAACTCTTATTTAATTGTATACCTATAATAATTTAGTATGCAGCAGCAAAACGCGCCCGTCGGGCACGGTTCGTATAAGAGCGGCTTTTTTGAAGCCACCAACAGCAACGCTTCACATACGCTTTATCCTTACCATTGTAACATACGTTAACTCGAATTATCAAATCTTGCTCGTCATTACCTATTATTTGCTCTTACATACAACCACTTTGCACATACCTCTTTTGGCCAAGTTATTTTATAAATCATGATAATCTTAAGTTAATTTTAGGTGTATGTTGCAATACGGCGCTGATGAGAAAAAGTATTTTGGGTATGGCACCGAAAATATTTAATAAAATCCCTGACTCAATTATATCGCTTGACATACATAATTTTAAAAAACAGCTGACTTTATTCCTTGTTGACAAATGTTACTATACCATAAATGACTTTTTTAATGATACTACTAACACAGCTTTATATTAATATGTAGTAGTTATTTTTCTTTAATTTGCTTATTGTTGTATTAAATTAATGATAGTTGTATTAGTGAATGACATGTTTATTATAACCGCATGAAATGAATTTTTGTACACCTGCATTGCGGGTAAAACATAGTGCTCAACCGTATCTGTCTATGTACCACCTTTTTCTACCTATGTTTAACAAAATAAATATTCTGATTCTGATTCTGATTCTGATTCATACATGAACAAAAATGAAATATACCAAATGGTGAAAATCCTATTCAAATATCTCAAAAAATAACCAAGCTACCACCGTTTTTATTTTGCTGGTTAGAGAGAGAAAGCGCGACAGATCAGTGACATCATTGAACACGAGCGTCATAGTAAATGAGGATCGTTCCGATACAGAGACGCGTTTTGCGGAAAAGGGACAGAGTATGCCCCCTCTTAAAACTTTGAAGACATAATTATGTAATTATTTATTCTTTTGAGTTACTTTTTTCGCCATTTGATTAACAATTTGATCCTTTTTCGAGAATAATCGAGATTATTGATTTTCTTAAACATCCCTAGAGTCTGGCTAATGAAAGCTGAGGGGCTACCGCGAACCACAAACGAAGTTTTCCCTCTCTGTCTCACTTATATGCAAACTTGCAAGTGCGACAGAGAGGGAAAACTTCGTTTGCTGTTCGCGGTAGCGCCCCTGAGACTGAGATTTATTTAAAACTTTTTAAATGTCAATTATAATATCCACGTCAAACGTGTCAAACGTTACTCAACTGCCGTGTCAATGGAGATAAATATTGCTTGATCCTTTACAGGTCAGAAACAGGATACAGCAAATCGTATTATAGTACATTATTCCACTTGAATTGCTACTTCCCAAACCAGCTCGTAATATTGAAATAGCTTGAATCTTCTTTTTGCAATGTTATCGCATAGTATGTACTGAAATATGTATTGCGAACATTTTGTTTTGTTGCCCAAGTATCATTATTGTTTTGTCACATTATACACGTGTTGCATGACGTGGATTTTTAAAATTTACCACTCTTTTTAGTCTCAGCTTTAATGAAAGCTGAGACTTGAAAACAGCGGTAAATTTTAAAATTCCACGTATTGGCTAATGAGCCAGACTCTATTATACAGCCATCAGCATTAGCATAGGATTTTCACCATTTGGTATATTTCATTTTTGTTCATGTATGAATCAGAATCAGAATCAGAATCAGAATATTTATTTTGTTAAACATAGGTAGAAAAAGGTGGTACATAGACAGATACGGTTGAGCACTATGTTTTACCCGCAATGCAGGTGTACAAAAATTCATTTCATGCGGTTATAATAAACATGTCATTCACTAATACAACTATCATTAATTTAATACAACAATAAGCAAATTAAAGAAAAATAACTACTACATATTAATATAAAGCTGTGTTAGTAGTATCATTAAAAAAGTCATTTATGGTATAGTAACATTTGTCAACAAGGAATAAAGTCAGCTGTTTTTTAAAATTATGTATGTCAAGCGATATAATTGAGTCAGGGATTTTATTAAATATTTTCGGTGCCATACCCAAAATACTTTTTCTCATCAGCGCCGTATTGCAACATACACCTAAAATTAACTTAAGATTATCATGATTTATAAAATAACTTGGCCAAAAGAGGTATGTGCAAAGTGGTTGTATGTAAGAGCAAATAATAGGTAATGACGAGCAAGATTTGATAATTCGAGTTAACGTATGTTACAATGGTAAGGATAAAGCGTATGTGAAGCGTTGCTGTTGGTGGCTTCAAAAAAGCCGCTCTTATACGAACCGTGCCCGACGGGCGCGTTTTGCTGCTGCATACTAAATTATTATAGGTATACAATTAAATAAGAGTTTTGTTCGCAATACTATGTGACCAGACAGGTAGATTCAAAAATATCAGGAAATAATTTTCAAAGTCAAACTCATCATCTCTTACTGTATACTATATTAACTTTTCCCGCAGCTTCGCCCGCGTACTAAACGTATTTTTTAACCGTCTACAAAAGAATCTTAGTGCCTTTACCATGAGTTTGCTTGACCGTACTCGCTAGCGACTGCGTAAAAATGTGTATGGGCAATAAGCACAGCGCCTCTGGTGGTTACGCAATATAACTAAGAATCAGCATAATAAATCGTTTACGCAGTCGCTAGCGAGTACGGTCATGCAAACTCATGGTAAAGGCACTGTTTGACCCGTATGTTTGTATATACCTACGTATGCTAGGTATGTATGGATGTCATTTTGGTTATCCACACCCCGAGGAACCACAAAGATGACACCCATATCGATTTTTAAGAAAAATAATTTTCCGCCATCTTGGTTTTACAAATGCATGTCTGTTTCGTAATGGGCACCCCGGGAAACTTCAAAGCCGACATCCATATTGATTATAAAGAAAAAATGTAGAGAAGTGACGTGGGAAATGTTACGTATCTAATCAATGATACGTCCGTAACTTAGATTAATTAATTTAAAACCGCAAGTCAGCCCGTTGAGGTCAAGCAAGTACTTAGGGGGCGTCTATAAATTACGTGAGATGTTTAAGGGTGGAGGGAATTGAGTCAAATCTCATCTAATCTTACGTTGGAGAGAGGGGGGTTCTCGGCAAATATCACGCAATTTTTTTCCTGATTGAAACAAAAAAAAAATACTATTTTGGTCAATTTAATCCAGATTGTACACGCTTATAAGGTTTAATCTTAAGCGTAATCGTAATACGATTAACATTATTCACTAATTCGTTCGAAAGAGAATAATTTCATTCATACTTCGACGTTAACTCTCAGCAAATATTGATTACTAGTCTTAACTAGTCGTAAATAAAAGCACGAAGCAATTTTTTTTTCTTTTTACAATAACAATCGAACGCGTTTACGTAAGAAACCCACATTTTATTTAAAAAATCTCACGTGAGATTGGGGGATTGGGGGAGGGGGTTGAATAAAATCTCACGACATCTCACCAGGCGGGAGGGAGGGTCAGAAAAAAAAAACACCTCACGTAATTTATGGACGCCCCCTTAGATACACCAGAGGGGCTACTCCGAAATTCGGAATCAGAACTTCGTTTCTTGCCGTGCCTTTCACTCATATAATGTAACACGAGAGTGAAAGGGACGGTACGATACGAAGGGAATAGCCCCTCAGTTAACTACTCCACAGTAACAGTTAACTTATAAACTAACTGTCAAATGTGTAATCGAGCTGTCAACCACACCACAACAGACACATGACGGAAGATTCATTACAGTGATTTGAAGTGTTTGTTTAAAAAAACATATTTTGATGTAACTCAAAAACCGACCAAGTGCGAGTCGGACTTACGCACGAAGGGTTCCGTACGTTTATAAAAACGGCAAAAACACGTTTGTTGTATGGGAGGCCCCCTAAATATTGAAATAAATAAATAAATATAAATATTTTTTGGACAATCTTACACAAATCAACCTAGTCCCAAACTAAGCAAAGCTTGTACTATGGGTACCAAGTGACGATATACTTATATAGATAAATAGATACTTAAATACATAGAAAACATCCAAGACTCAGGAACAAATATTCGAACATCACACAAATACATGCCCTGACCGGGATTCGAACCCGGGACCTCCAGCTTCGAAGGCAGGGTCACTACCAACTAGGCTAAAGCGGTCGTCAATTCAAATCAAATGCAATAAACGGGTCACTCGTCTTCAAGGTCGAGTATAGCTGGACATGTTTCAGACCAATACGTGGCCGTCGAGCGGCGGCAGTATTCAAGACAGTTCTCCAGCTGTAATAGGGTCCCATTTTACCCTTTACGTACGGAACCCTAAAAGTATAATAAACTACCTACAAACGTGACTAATTTATCTATTAAATTCAAGACTTATGTAAAGCATAAACTCATATCGAAAGCATATTATAGCACAAAAGACTAAATGAATGATAAAACACCGTGGGTATAATTGTGGTTGAAATACTAATTATATTTTAATAATTATGACATTACATCTTAATGACTATTTTCATAACTATGACATTAGATGTTGACGTTCAATTTTCCTCTTGACATTCAGATTTTATTCTAGATACTGTCTAGATTATACAATTTTTTATGTTTTTATTTTACATATTGACGATCTTTTTGTGAATTTATTTTTGACATACATTACAGTAATTATGTCTTTTTTTTAAATTTCATATGCATCAATAAATTGCTCTGAATAATTAGATTCAATTTATGTAATATATAACTGACGATTCAAAAGTGCTTGTTGCTAGGCCTATTTGAATAAAGAATATTTTGAGTTTGAGTTTGAGTTTGTGATGGTAAGTATGAACATGAAACCACCCTTTTTATAGCACGGCGATAGTCCCTATTCGTCCCGGTACCGGTACACCGGGTAGAGTCAGTCCGACCCAGGTCGGGCCTAACTGAGTTTCTTGCACTCTTCTCAGCTAGGCTAGGTTTAGTGAACCAGCGACAAAACTCCCAGTAGCTCGATTCCACTCACACTTCAGATTCGGTTGAAATCGCTCAACCAACCTCACTGGAGCGCAAACTCTTAGAGTATTCCAGTGTTCCAAACCACACGCGTGGTCGTGCCGGAGGTTTTCCCCTGGACTTTACTCGGGCTACTCTCCAACCGCGCACTCCTATCGCTTTATTGGGCCCGGCCTATAAAGCCACAGTCAGGTTCAAAAAAAAAAAACCAACGACCGTAAGGTCTTTCTGGCAGTAAACAGACACCGTATTCTATGGATGCCTGCAGGCTCTAACCCCAGGGAAGGTAAATCACTCTAAAAATAGCCAAAAATAGTAGCGAGGGGGGCTCCAGTGGGTTCAGTATGAGATCCTGGAGTTCCCCGGATAAGAGCGCAGATGTGGTCACCGTGGACTTTTTAGTGGATAGAAAAGTACCACATAACCAGTTTTTGAGGGATGACTGTGTAAAATATTTGCTTTTCAATTTTGGCCGATCTTCTTAAGCCGTCCGGCGATAAAAATAAAAGATATCATTCTTTTGTTATTGAAACCGGGAATCCCAGGGACCGGTAGACGACGGGAGAAAACAATGCTATTGTTGGGGTAACCGCAAAAAACACTAATGACGTTGCAAAAAGTCGTAACAACCGCCTTGAATATTCAATTGATTATCGACTCTATCTCCGTAAGCAAAAGATTACGAGTGCACCAATACAAAAATAAATAAATATTAGAGGACAATCTTACACAAATCGAACTAGCCCCACAGTAAGCTCAAGAAGGCTTGTGTTATAGGTACTAGACGACGATACATTTAATAGATATAAATACTTAAATACATAGAAAACATCCAAGACTCAGAAACAAATATTCATGCTCATCACACAAATATTTGCCCTGACCGGGATTCGAACCCAGGACCGTCAGCTTCACAGGCAGGTGCACTACCCACTAGGCTAAACCGGTCGTCAAAAATGGCGGTCCAGGGGACTTCTGTTCTCAGGTATTCAGGTAAACGCCGCTGGGTGTATTGAGCCCGTGTAACGTCACATTTCTATTAAAGCAACTTAAACCCTTGACAAAGGGCGTAGAGTTGATAATCCAGTGAAGTGTTGATGCACATACAGTCTTTATTTACGAACTATGCTTATCTTTTATGACGCACGTTAATATAGTAGCACACCGCACATTAGGACAATGAAATGGACACGAGAAATACACAAACACTATACTTGCACAGAATAATCAATAGTACTTCGTACAGGTTTTCTGTATGACAAATCCTTCGTCCACGACAACGGCCACTATTTGTGGTTCCTAACACTACAGTAAGTCTCAGCACCAGTCCTTTGTATAAGGCATTGAACCACATAAATAATACTCTCCTTTATGACCCTACCTTGGACATATTCTCGCAGTCGGAGCCGAAATTCCTGGCCACAGCCACTCGGTATCTGGAGTCAATTAACACTCCTACCTCAATACAGTACTTAATATTTATAGATCATAGAAGGTGATAATGTTAATTTTAATTTTGTAAAGTTAATTGTGTTTCATACTATTATAACCTATAACTTTCATGTTTGGCAATATGCTGTAAATGTAAGTTGGTTGAAAATAAATAAATAATAGTTATTTGTTATACAAGGGTGCAAAGTTATATTTTAACCGCGAGTGTGGAATTGAAACACGAGCTAGCGAATGGATCCTATGGTTGAACCGCGAGCGAAGCGAGTGGTTCGAAAATAGAATCCTGAGCGAAGCGAGTGGTTCAAAAATAGAATCCTGAGCGTAGCGAGTGTTGCAACACACGAGACGTAAAATAACTTTGCAGCCGTGTATAACACAAATCTTTTCACCTCACTAGAGCGAGGAATTTTTTTTTCCTCCTCCTCATCCTAACGTTGACAGTTGCGTCCTAAATATAGTTGTCCACTACCTAATCACGAGATTTGGCGTAGGTACTAGTTTTTTAACACAACAGCACAATATAAAATTATTGTTGCTGGACTGTTTGGACTGGCCTTTACATGTTATTATGTTTAAAAAAGTTACAAATAGCGCATTCGAATTTCAAATATTGTTTGCACTCTTGTGGATAAAATGCAGTTTTGCTATCTGTTTTTAAAGAATAAAAAAGGCCTTTCCGAGCTAGTGAGGTGAAAATAAATAAATCCGATGTTTGACAGCTAATCATGGCATCCCGCTCGCAAGCGCTCGCCGCATATCCCGCGCTCTTTGTGTGAAAGAGCCGAGTTTAGCCGAAGCGACAACGGAGAAGCGAGAAACAGGCCTAGAACTTCGTTCGCAGAAAAATCCAAGTACCTATAAAATTACCAATAAACAAGTTTCGAAAATACTTGGAAAACATCAAACTTCGCCCTGCTCGTATTTATATTATTTTAAATATTTTTAAATACATAAAGATGAATAAAGGCTTTATTTGACCATAGAAAATTGTGACGTCGTCCTAATAATATTAGAAACGTAGACGCATCAAAATAGACCAAGTTATTACTTTTCTGATTGACATGCTGAATTATTATCATCGCAACACAATTATATAATTATTATATACATAATTGGTTTTATATACCTAGGTTGTAAGCGATAATGTATATTGCTGCTTCAATGCTTAATTTAAAAAAAAGTGCCACTCTGTACCTACTAAATATAATATTGTACCTATAATAAACTACTTACCTATTTATGATGACTTGCATGACATTTTGTGTTATATTAGATATTTTGACAATTTCATAATTTTAAATTCTCTTTGTTCATGTTTTCCTTTTTTGACATTCGACGCACACCTCGAAAGTATTTGTTTTACTGATTGCTGATGTTATTTATTAAATTCATAATATTGGCTTTGCATGCCACCAGTTGGCTGAATGTATATGGCTCGTTTTGTATAACTGTCACCATTTTGTACCTACATTCTGGCAAATAAACGTATTTCTATTTCTATTTTAAACGTGAAAGTTGGATGTACGTTCCTCTCAATTTCAAAAATTACTAAACATATTTGGCTGAAATTTGGAATGGAGGTAGCTTATACCCTTGATTAGCACATAGGCTACGTTTTATTCGCGGTGTAGTATGCAGGTGTGGTAGGAGGGAGGAGGGGAGACTTAGAGAGACACTGAGAATACTGGAACACAGTTTATCTCAACCTCTGGTATACAACTACTCATATGACATACTTGTTAGTGTATATATATTACTTAGTTACGTGTTTAGGAGAGGAAATCCCTTATCGGGTGGGACGGCATCTATCTGTTTTTAATCGTTATAATCGCTTAATATACACTTACGTGAGGTACGTGTGTATCAGAGCGTTTGCCTATCACAGCGGGTAACACCGCCGGGCGCTGCTAGTTAGTTCATATTCTTCTACAAAATTCGTACTCACCAACCGATCGTTTTTGACGTTTCATAATAAATTGCGGTCAATAAAACACCGTATTATAAACAATTTGAGATAATTTAAAAGCCAACCAGAAATATATGACCACTGTCAAGAAGGCGCTATATTCTCATTTATATCCTCCTTATTTTCCCCAAACAACCAAATTCATTAAGCACCTCAGTAATACGCTTAGGTACGAAGATTAATAGCAAATCTACTTTTATCGTCCACCAGCGACATTAATATAAACATATCAAATATGCACAAGAAACATTTAACTATATATGTGATAATCCACATCGAAAGGGACCTTATGGCGGCCGGCGCTTACGTTGCACCTATTCACTATTGTATTGGAACAGCGGCAATAAAGGCGTTAGTGCCGGCCGCCATAAGGTCCCTTTCAGTATGGATTATAGAATCTGGTTTTCGGACCGCTATTTCTGTGCTTACTAGACTCGACTCATGCCTCGACCACGTATGTATATGGACAAAATTACACCACTTCTGGAGCTGAGAGCTGAGGAGGTGGGGGTCCCGGGTTCGAATCCCGGTCAGGGCATTTATTTGTGTGATGAACACAAATATTTCCTGAGTCATGGATGTTTTCTATGTATTTAAGTATTATTTATCTATATAAGTATGTATATCGTCACTTAGTACCCATAGTACAAGCTTTGCTTAGTTTGGAACTAGGTTGAAATGTGTAAAATTGTCCACAAATATTTATTTATTTTATTATTTATTTATTTGGTTTAGTCTGCAGAACTTCTACTACAAGCCATGATCTTGTAATTTTACATATGTCACCGCATACAGACAATGTATGAAAGCAAAATCTTACTGTTTTAAAATCAGACTATAATGCTATTGCTATAGAACTCCAGCAAAAAGTCTGGTTCCCAGTAACCAAGGAGAATGACTTAAATATGAAAAAAAAATTTTTTTTAAGTTTTCGATTTATGAGGGAAAATGTGAAAAAAATACCGCGCCCCTTATCTCCGAAGTTTATTACATAACATTAATATCAATTTATATTTTACAAGAAAAATATAACTATAGCTCTATCTAGTTTTTCCTTTTTTATATTATCATCAAAAATCATTTCTGTACTAACTTTGCATGTATTTTGTTTTATAAATTCCAACGCGATTATAATGAAAATACCTTATATCACATAAAAAATGAAATCGGTTCATATGATAAAGTAAATATATTTATCCTTGAAAAATCACCATACATACCACATACATACTAAGTTGTTCAGACGCTCAAATTTGTAACAAAATTCGCCAATAGATGGCGCTGAACACATGGCGTTCAATTTCTATATCGTGTTGTTGAGAATTTCCTGAATTAATTGGGTTGGGATCGGTATAGTCGGAGTCGCACTAGACCTGCTATGCTAGCACAACTTGCTGACAAATCGTATCTCGCGCGACTCAGCGATTCTTGTCTCGCTCGAATTGTGCGGGTTTGAAAGAGGAGGGTAGATTTTTCTCTACTCGCGTCGCGTCGCAGCGGTAGTTGTGCTAGCCCCCCTGTTTTCATATTTTATATTAGACGGTCTTTATAAAGCGAATTTGATGGGAAATATTGTATATATAGCCTAGTGTATAATCAAATAACAATTACATAAATCGAAAACCAACCTAATGTCTTCCTATTAGAGTATACTGTGGTAATCTAATCAGAAACCACCGGGTAGAGACAGTCCGACCCAGGTCGGGCCTAGCTGAGTTTCTTGCTGGACTCTTCTCAGCTAGGCTAGGTTTAGTGAACCAGCGGCAAAACTCCCAGCAGCTCGATTCCACTCACACCTCAGATTCAGCTGAAACCGCTCAACCAATCTCACTGGAGCGCAAACTCTTAGAGTATTCCAGTGTTTCAAACCACACGCGTGGTCGTGCCGGAGGTTTTCCTCTGGATTTTCCCCAGGCTACTCTCCAACCGCGCACTCCTATCGCTTTATTGGGCCCGGCCTATAAAGCCACAGTCAAGTTCAAAAAAAATCAGAAACCAAAACGATCAATTGCGAGATTGTACTGCTATTCACATGTATTGTATACTGGCCTCACCTTCACCAGGCCAAAAAAAAACACAAAAACACTCGACGTCAAAAATGTCATCCTAAATTAAATTTATGATTTATTTGACATTTACAATGTAGGTACATAGAAAAAAATGCAAGTAAACAACTGCAGTAGTTAAGATAACTGTGTCGCAGTCGGTAATAGGTTTTTCGAGGTATTCATTGGTTACGGATTCTAAATTTAAATCTGTCGTGAAACAGACTTATTTTAAAAGCATATTATAAGATAAACGATTATATCATGGATAGGGATGTTTGGCAGTGATAGCGTCCCGCACAAGTAATCTAACACAGAGATATTTTGTCCTTAATATTAAAATATATATATGTATATTTATATTGTAGCATTTGAATTCTGTAGTATTATGATACTGTTATTTTATATACATTGTATATTGTTTTGAAAAAATGACACCTCGCCGAGTTTCTTGCGCCGGTTCTTCTCGAGGCAGAGGTTTGTTTTATGAACCGGTGGTAGTTTTTTGACTTTCATAAGTGCAAGTAATGTGCCTAAATTGAAGAATAAATGATTTCATTTCATTTCATTTCATTTCAGTCAATAACCGCAATAGGTTTTTCTAAATATTTTACACTAGTTTTGTTGTTTAATTGTAATCTTGTCTTCAATGTATTTTCTGGAGAACAATATAGGATATTTGTATTGCATTGTATTGTATTTTAACTACATATACAAAGATTAGTTAGAGGTATAAAATCAAAAATCTAAATCAAATATTAATTTACAATTTAAGAAAGTCTGACTATAACAAGTAATACATTTTTCATGGCAAAATATTAATTTACAATTCAAGAAGGAATAATAATTATAACAAAATTAATGTCATACAGTGAAGATAAACTTGCAAAGTTATTTGATGTATATTTGATGTCTGTCAAAAATTGAAAAATTAAGAGTACGAAAGTTACCCATATAAATTGTATGGGTAATTTTCGTGTTACAACGGAATCAATTAAAATATAGGCGTTAAATGCCTTAAGTATGTGCCAAAAATTTGGTCCTTACCCAGTTATGAAATTAATTGACGGAGCGTGCGTACAAAATATTGTACATTAACTACACATAGAAAGATAAGATTTTTTTTATATTATTATATTACAGTAAAAAATGGTGGGTAGATTAAGTTCCTTACTTATTCTTATCATTATTTGCACGATTTCCTTCGATTTCCTTCTTTATTTTAACTCGGGTGAAAGCACACATTTCAACCTTGACCTATTAAATATCTCGAGCGCAATGGGTCATTTTCAACCCTTGGTTAATAATCTGCTATTCCGTCCTTTTTTTTTAACCTGACTGTGGCTTCATAGGCCGGGCCCAATAAAGCGATAGGAGTGCGTGGTTGGAGAGTAGCCTGGGGAAAATCCAGGGGAAAACCTCCGGCACGACCACGCGTGTGGTTTGGAACACTGGAATACTCTAAGAGTTTGCGCTCCAGTGAGATTGGTTGAGCGGTTTCAACTGAATCTGAGGTGTGAGTGGAATCGAGCTACTGGGAGTTTTGTCGCTGGTACACTAAACCTAGCCTAGCTGAGAAGAGTCCAGCAAGAAACTCAGCTAGGCCCGACCTGGGTCGGACTGACTCTACCCGGTGTGCGGCGGTACCAGGACGAATGGGACTATATGTGTCAGTGTTGTCGCGATCGCGCGGTGGACGTCCCCGCCGGCGGGAATGCCTAAGTGTACGCGTCGGCATTCCCGCCGGCGGGCGGGAATTTTCCGTCCCTTTTGGTGGCATGTGTAATGGATCTCTATAGAAATCTTTACTCTGTGTACAAAACTCTTCAGACATTTCCTGTGCCTGATTAGTTGGGGAGAAAATACCTATTTACCTAGGCTAGGTCAGACTAGTATAAACCGGCCAAGTGCGAGTCGGACTCGCGCACGAACGGTTCCGTACCATTATCTATAAAAACGGCAAAAATAAACACATTTGTTTTATGGGACCTGCCTTAAATATTTATTTTATACTGTTTTTTAGTATTTGTTGTTATAGCGGCAACAAAAATACACCATCTGTGAAAATTTCAACTGTCTGACTATCACGGTTCATGAGATACAGCCTGGTGACAGACGGACGGACAGCGAAGTCTTAAGGTCCCGTTTTACCCTGTACGGAAAACCCTAAAAATGACCGATATAAGGGCATGTAAAAGTTCAAAGTTTAGTGATTATATTTCAAGTGGGGTGACGTGTGAAAGGGCTCGAGTTGAACATTGCCTACGAAGCTGGAGGTCCCGGGTTCGAATACCGGTCGGGGCATTTGTTTGTGTGATGAGCAAAGGGACCGATACCGGTATTTTTAAAATACCCTGAATTAGCCCAATATTTTGGATTATTTTTTGCTCTCTACGAAGGGCTGAATCATGTATTTAGGTAACAACGTCGTATTATTAGATTGTCCCATTAAAAACAAAATAATGAACCGGTGACCGTAATAATACCGGTATTTTTCTATGGAGAAAATACCGGTATCCGATCCCTGGATGGGCACGAATGTTCCTGAGTCTTGAATGTTTTCTATGTTTTTTTATTTTTTTGAACCTGACTGTGGCTTTATAGGCCGGGCCCAATGATGTCCTCCCAGACGCTTCCGTCGACGGCGACATCCTGACAAATTAATTCTATGGGATGTTAGATATTTTGTTATTGATTACGAGCATGTGCGCGACAGTGACTTGCAAAGCCAAACTTGGTTTTGAAACTCCGGCAACATGGGAAACAGTGGAGCTCTCCACTTGAGTTATAAGTATATAGATAGGAGGGCTTGGGTCGAGTTTTACGAATCTGGCGTTTAGCATCCAGAGCTTCGAGACGAGTGCGTTCAAAGTCACTGAGGCCCGTATTAACAGCACTTCGCCAGTCCGACCTCCGAGTAGCAAGCTCCTCCCAAGTCTCGCAGGATATGCCGGTTGCAGAAAGGTGGCGTTTCAGGACATCTCTGTACCGCAGGTATTGTCCGCCGACTTTGCGCTTGCCTGAGGCTAGCTCGGAGTAAAATACTGCTTTAGGCAGTCTTGATGACGGCATTCGCACGAGGTGTCCACACCAACGCAATTGGCCCTTCATGAGAAGACATTCCATGCCAACCAAGCCCGTTCGACGCAAGACCTCCGAGTTTGGAACACGATCTTGCCACCTCAGCCGAAGAATTGGTCGGAGACATTTTAAGTGAAAAGTGTCAAGACGTTTGATGTCTCCTTTGTATAGACACCATGTCTCCGAGGCGTAGAGCAACAAAGGCAGAATAATTGCTCTATAGACGGCGAGTTTTGTGGACAGTCTGAGGTCGTGCGACTTCCAAACTCGTTGGTTCAGTCCGCCGAAGGCCGCAGCGGCTTTCGCGATCCGTGCGGAGATCTCGGAGTCTAAACGATTGTCGCTCCGCAAAAGACTTCCAAGGTAACGAAACGTTCCTACTTCTTCTAATGCGATGCGCCTTAAATAAATGGCAGCGTCGCTGGCAGATTTCCCTCTTGTAGGTTGCTTAACAATCTGGGTTTTCGACGCGCTGATTATTAGGCCAAATCTACGACAGGAATCGTCTAGACTATCGAGATAGCTTTGTAGGATCTCCAAGCTATCCGCCATAAGACAAACGTCGTCAGCGTATCTCGGTCACTGAGGCAGACTGTGGTTTGCGGGCCCAATAAAGCGATAGGAGTGCGCGGTTGGAGATTAGCCTGGGGAAAATCCAGGGGAAAACCTCCGGCACGAGCACGCGTGTGGTTTGGAAGTTTTCTATGTACTTCAGCGTCTATTTATACATTAAAATTAAAAGTATTTTTATCGTCACCTAGTACTAAGTACCCATACTTAGTACAAAGCTTTGCTTAGTTTGAAACTAGTGCGAGTTGTGTAAGATTGTCCACAAAAAAAGCATTCTAAGGGTGGGTTGCACCACACCGCCTGTAATCGTAAGCGGTGTTCGTTAAAATCTGATTGTATGGAAAGTTTGACAAGTTTCTATGGGATGACAGCTGCCGGCGCCATATTTGACGATGACCGGCCTGTAATCGTATGTTGGTGCAACCGACCCTTAAACAGTTTTATTCCCTCATCTGTGCCTTTATCTTGAGTTTGCATGACCGTACTCGCTAGCGATTGCGTAAACGATTTAGTATGCCGATTCTTAGTTCTATTGCGTAACCGCTAAAGGCGCTGTACTTTTGCCCATACAAATTTTTACGCAGTCGCTAACGACTACGGTCATGTAAACTCATGGTATAGGCACTAGAGTGTTTTTTCTATTATCTCGTTGTAATAAGGTTCACAATTGGTCAGTTAATTGTGATGCTGATAGTACTATGTATATCATATTATACGGGTCCGTCTGAGCCGATTTGTAAACGTCGTGATTTGTGAATACCAGAATACCTTTTACATTGCCAGCGGAAATTCAACCTTATCCCAATGATATAAAGACTGTGAAAGCATTTCTCCCATCTGCAGTTCATTCGGCGTGTCAACAGAGGCTAACTGTACTGAGATTGGATCACCCGATAACCTGTTTGGTTGTGGTGGCCACTAAACAAGCGATCAACGTCAATATTATTTATTTATTCCAGCGACTAGCCGAGCGTTAAAGCACGAGATCAGTGCCTTTACCATGAGTTTACTCTTTAAAGAAATTAACATTTTAACGGTAGCGTTCCAATACATCTATGAGAATATTATTTATGTCATAAAGAATCGAGAATCATTCTGTAAAAATTCTGATATAATTTTAATACCAGGAATAAAAATAAAATTGCCACTAACAAGTTTCGTGTCCGTAAAGTTTACAAGTATTTTGTAGGTCAATGTGTCCGTTTTTATAATAAGTTACCCGATGAAATTTTGAATTTACCCTTTCCAGCTCTTAAAAATTACGTAAAAAAAACATTGATGTCAAAGGCTTATTACAGGGTTGAGGACTGTCTAACAGACAGAAATGCATGGCCCAAACCAAATACCTAAATAGCGTAAAGAGTCAAATATTTTCATTGTATCTAGTTGACACATTTCTTGCAGGACAGCATATCAAACGATTCGACACGTTTTGTTTTCTTGTGTAACTACACATTGTAAATATCTATTGTTATTTTTTCCTCGTTTTTCTTTCAATTCTTTTTTGTTTTTTACCACTTACATTTACTTAAGTAGGTTAAGTAGTATCATTGTAATAAGCATATTTTGGAGAAAATGACTGACTGTCGAGTTTATTTCGGCGTTTCTTCTCGGCAGTGGTCTCGTGAGAAACGCTAGTAGTTTTTGACTTGTAAAAGTGCCTTTGTGGCCTACTTGCAGAATAAAGTTCATTTATTTCATTTCATGACCGTACTCGCTAGCGACTAGGCAAAAGTACAGCGTCTCTGGCGGTTACGCAACAAAACTAAGAATCGGCATACTAAATCGTTTACGCAGTCGCTAGCGAGCACGGTCATGCAAACTCATGGTAAAGGCACAGCTCTACGCCTCGCTAACTCTATGGCCCCAAATAATTGCCCGGTAAGCAAAGCGGATATATTTTTTAAATACTAGTTCATTGCCTCTTGTTTCGACATTATTTAGATATTATCTATGAGTAGCATCTCCCCCGTGTGGTGCCGGTTTAGAATAGCACCACCCCTTTCTTCCCGTGGGTGTCGCAAGAGTAGACTATGGGAATCGGGTTGCAGTGTGTTACGGGCGATGGGCTAGCAACCTATCCCTGCAATGAACACACGAACTCCAGATATCCCTTACGGAGCAACAAGCATGGAGGCAGGCTGGTGGCCGAGCGACACAAACTGGCAAAGTCAGGAAAGTCGGTTTACAGTCTTGGGCCGTCAATATACAACCGCTTGCCCGACACTATCAGAAACGCAGCTTCCACCGCTGGATTCAAAACTAGACTGAAAAAGTGGCTTTTAATAAACATGTTTTACGATTATACCGATTTTTTCTATTTACCATTGACAATATAATGATTAATGATGTATACTTAATAATTAATAATGTGTAATATTTATAACAATAATGACAATTATACCGAGTGATGCATACCTAATTATGTAGAATTAGAACTTTTTTTTTTGTTTTATACTATGTAGTGATATGAATTAGAACTAATTTTATTTATATACATATATTGTAAATGACATGTAACAATTGTTACCAATAAAATTTTCATTTCATTTCATTTCACATTTTCTCCATCTTTAAGCATACAATTTGTGGCAATGGAATTAAATTTCATGTGCTCTGCCTACCCCTTTTTGGAATACAAGCGTGAGTTTATGTACAGTCGCCATCAAATATATCGGAGCGAACGAGGTGCTCACAAATATCTGAACACGATTCTATTGTCAAGGCGTTAAAGTGCATGTTCAGATATTTTTGAGCACCCTGAAGAGTACAGATATATTTGATGGCGACTGTATGTATGTAGCTATGAATAGGGTAGGGTATGAGGGGGTATGAGCAGGGGTAGTGGTTATAGGCACTCGACTTCCAATCCAGAGGGCCTACTCCAAACTTCGTATCGTGCCGTCCCTTTCGCTCATATAGTGTATAACACGAGAGTGAACGGAACGGCACGATATGAAGTTCGGATTTCGAAGTTCGGAGTAGGCCTTCAGAGGTCGCGGGTCCAACCACGGGTCGAGCTCGAAAACTTATTTATTTATTTATATTAGGAGAACCAACAGCAGTACAAACAATGTAACAACATGCATATTAACAGCAGAGCCAATGACAGGATCTCACAGATAGCGCTAGAGTGTATATACTGAACTAAAGTGCGCACTCGTACACAATTACAAACGTTATTGGAACAAGAATGTTAAAATAGAAAAAAGAAAAAAACAAACAATCTAAGCCCACTTTGAACTAATGTTTAACTTGAATGAATTAAATTGTTAGTGACGAATATTAAATGAATGACAATATGGCGTATGCTACAAAGTACTCAGCGAAAATACGCCGCCTCCATGCCTCGCCTCACAGAAGGAATCTTGCAATATGTGTGAGCTATCATTTGATTAATTAAGCGGATTTCGGTGAAGCAATCCATTGCGAGGAAACCGGTCTATCTCCAACAAGGATCGGTAGAAGTTCGGTTCAAATGCCGAATATTTACCGTACAATTTACAAAACACATTATTGTCAACAAGTCGCAGTACGCCAGTGATGGTAAGTACACCATACATTCACCATGACTCGCCGTGAATTGAAAAACTATTTGAAAAAAATGCGACTCGACCAACAAAAGATCTCCAAGTCTTGCTTCTTTCTAAAGAAAAAAGGAAATCCTTCCGACATTTCCATGGTCCTTCGAACCGGATATTTATTTATAAGATTTCAAGCTTACATGGTCATTTACATTAGAATTACGATTTGAAACGGGATATTTACCATGTATACTTGTATTTATGTATATTTGTGCCGAAATATCGGGAACTCAAAAATACAAATATACATGGTAAATATCCCGTTTCAAATCGTAATTCTTACGGATATTTATTTATTTATTTATTCTAGGAGTTTCAACAGCTTTGCTTAACATATTAGCATCTTAAATAGAAATATGGAGCCAATTACCGAAACTCACAAATAGCAAAAAGATAAACTAGTGGCTCTGTCAGCTGTAGACCTCGTGAGTGATTTTTCTTATCATTTCCAAAATCTAACATTATAAGAAAGATCAATTATGAATATCGAACCTGCTAACAAAATTTCACGAGAAGCGGTTGAAAAATGCGACCTGTAGACGAGAACAAACCGAAATTCGGACACAGAAACTTACAAAATCATTGAAATATCCAAAAACCGTCTAGACAAAAAAAATCTATATAATTACCGGACCTGCTCACAAAATTTCACGAAAATCGTTTGCGAAATGCGACCTGTAGAGGAGAACAAACCGTTGAACAAATATATATTTTTGCACATCGCTTACCGGATATGAGACAGATTACGAGTAAGATGATGATGATGATGATGATGAGTATTGACTTTTGAATTAGAAGGATCACTTTTATTGTATTCCATTGATAATAGCATTATTAATAAAAATATTCGCCTATATTTAAAAGTACTAAGGTACATAGTAAAAGTTCATAAATGTTAGAAAACTAATAATCCCGCATTGTAAGTAAAACCTGGTATTTGGCTATGGATAGGGCTCACACAAAAGGCTCAAGAGGCATGAAAGAAAACGCAAGGCAACGAATGCATATTTTAATCCTAAATTATTACCCTGCTACATTTGTATAGAGTTGTTACAACGCCCGTAAAATGTTGGATCTATTTTAACAAGCAAAGCCTTAAATTTTTTTTCTTAGCCTATGTGGGTGTCCCACTGCTGGGCAAAGGCCTCTCCCCATGAATGCCATTACTCCCGCATCAGTGCCTCCTCCTGCCAGTTGGCGAGAGGCGTCTAAGTCATCCCGCCATCTCCGTTTAGATCGGCTTCGTCTGCGTCGTTCTTGTGGCATCCACTTGATAGCTGTATTAGCCAGTGTTGCCAGGGCCTTTGGTACGAAAATTACGTTTCTTTTCTCGAAAAGTTACAATTTTGATGCAAAAGTTACATTTTTTATATTTTTCATACTTATGAGTGTGTATGACTAGACAGAATTACGCCAGGCTGATGGGCGGTATCTCAAATGTCAATAGACGGACAGACAGACGAGTCGTACCATGTAGGTTCTTTTGTCATTTTTCTGTGTGGAAGCCTATAAATTGTCTTGCTCGGTCCCGGTTAGATACAATTGAACTTTCTTTTTAAATAAAGTTTCATTGTTCCCAAAAGTTACAAAAAAAATCCTTTAGAACAGTAGTTACTTACATGTTACGCGAGACGATTAAAAGTTACGAAAAATGTAAGAAATGTAACCATCTGGCAACACTTGTATTAGCCCACCTGTCCGGATGCAAGCTCTACATTTATATTCATGAATTCAAATATTTGAAATGGATGGCCCAATGCCGGGGCAATGACAGTTTTCCGGCAATTGTTAGTGTTGTTGCTATTTTTTTAAGCTTTCCAATTGTTGAACTGTGAGTTGGTTCTGTGAGTTGTAGACCTCACAAATGATGTTTGTCGCGTTTTCAAAACCAACCAATATAAACCATATAGTTATCGAATCTGCTCACAAAATTTCACGAGAATCGGTTGAGAAATACGACTTGTACAGGAAAAAGCCGGACTTCTCCAGATACGAAATGGTTTTTGCTGGAGCTAAAACGGAGAAGCTTCGCTCAGTCAATAATAGTACTAAACTTATTTTACTTACAGCAGGTAACAGTACTGTTATCTCACGAACGCGGGCTAGCCATAGTTGTGGTTGTGACACATACGAACACATAGACAATGTGAACTCATAGCTCCAACACTGACGCACACATAGACAATCTCCATTTAAATAACACACGACCACGTTCACGAGATAAAAGTTCCTACTGTAGGGCCGGTTTTATAAAAATCAATGTCAGATAAATTTTTGGTAAGTCGTTTTTTGATATCAGGTAAATCTCTCAGTCACCTTAGTGTCCAATAGATGATACCTATTAATCACCTCTGTCGTCATGACATAAGATTGAAAGTGGCATGTATTAGGTCAGTGTCGAGCACAGGGACGTTTAACTTAACTCAATGACATAAAGTCTAAGATCTTTATAAAACCAAGCCTTAGGGTCGGTTGCACCAACATACGATCACAGGCCGGTCATCATCAAATATGGCACCGCCAGCTGTCGTCCCATAGAACCTTGTCAAACTTTCCATACAATCAGATTTTAACGAACACCGCTTACGATTACAGATGGTTTGGTGCAACCCACCCTTAGTCTGAAGTGTTCTGAATATTATTTATATCTTCTTAACGACTGTCATTAAACTAACTATATTTTTTTTTAAGAAACTTAAGACGAAATGTAAGACGCACCTCACCTCTGGAAAGTAAATAGTTTGGCGCATTCATTGTAAAGAGATATGCGTTTGTTTCTACACAAATAAGGGTCATACTTGGTTGAAAAAACAAAAGTCGCCCCTGCTGATGTGGTCAATTGTTAACGGTTTATGTGCATGTTAGCTATTATTACAGGGATTTATAGATACGGAGACACAGTTTATGCGGGTTACTGGATCAATCCAAAATTAAGCTTTGTAGCCCTTAACTTTTGGTATGTTCACGGAAAAGGCGCGAACCTAAATAAGTCATCATCATTATCATCATTTCAGCCGAAAGACATCCACTGCTGAACATAGGCCTCCCCCAATTTATTTTTCCCTTGGGGGGGATTTGCCATAGTCGCCACGCTTGGCAAGCGGGTTGGCGACCGCAGTTTGATTATTACCTAAATAAGTACTTATATTTTTTACGCAAATAAATAATATTTATAATATTTGTGGACAATCTTACACAAATCAACCTGGTCCCAAACTAAGCAAAGCTTGTACTATGGGTACTAGGCGACGATATACATACTTATATAGATAAATATATACTTAAATATATAGAAAACATCCAAGACTCAGGAACAAATATCCGTGTTCATCACACAAATAAATGCCCTGACCGGGATTTGAATCCGGGACCTCCAGGGTCACTACCAACTTTCGAACCCGGGACCTCCAGCTTCGAAGGCAGGGTCACTACCAACTAGGCTAAAGCGGTCGTCATATCAAAATCCGTGTATGACCCATACATACAAACCATCTTTGATGTTTGCGGTGGTATTATCATCTCCGTGCGCGACCTGCATTCAGGAGCGCCGCATCCCACAGTCAG
Source organism: Epiblema foenella (assembly GCA_963556455.1). Taxonomy (NCBI): domain Eukaryota; kingdom Metazoa; phylum Arthropoda; class Insecta; order Lepidoptera; family Tortricidae; genus Epiblema; species Epiblema foenella. The sequence continues at coordinate 7,177,043 of OY747120.1, read as the reverse complement.
TCCGCAATAAGTCTGGATTTGAAACATTTGTGAAAGACTCTACGTTGCTGGTTGGGTGTTGCGTCAGGAGACCGGTGAACTGGCTAATCTTTCAATTCTAAGTGAATTAACTCTTAACTAACTCGTTTTCGGTCATTGGTCTACTCAATGATTGACATTTCGCAATACAACTAGATGACGTCACATCACGTATAACTCGCCACACGCCACATATTTTTGAATACAAAAAAATGAGAACTCAAAAAGAATTCATTAATAATACACTTTAATTTAATCCATGTTTTATATTTAATCTCGATCAGTGAGTAGGATCCTGTTATTTGAATATTTAATTCGTGCACGAATAAGGGAAGACGATTGATTTGTTTAGTTTTTTGTAAATGCTTCCAAAGTGATTATACAATTTATTGTAATTGTACATAATCAACAAAAGACTTAAAAAATAATTTTTAAAAATTGGCAAAATTTAAAAAATAACTTTAGTGAGATGACGTTTCGCTATGCCGTAATATCGTACCTCTCATGTCTCTCTACATTATCTCTTGTGTCCAAATCTGTTTATGACTCAAAGACGTTTGGTCAGTTTGGAATCACTCGTTCGGTCAGTTTGGAATCACTCACACTAAATCTGGTCAGTTCGGAATCTATTACGCGCGCGTTCCCGCGGCATCGGCACGGCTCAAGAGCCGCATTATTGAACTCACTCCACTTACTTACACGATGCCGGATTGTTGTTTTACTCGTTGGTGGACGCTCACACTAAACCCGCAGGCGAATCACGTAACTTTATGTACTAACGGTAGATAGATTTTACTGTCAATTTTGAAGCATAAATGTATGAGCTGACAATTAAAATTTGACATTAAAATGTACCTAACGGTAGTATAAAACTTACGTGATTACCCCGCTGGTCAGTTCGGAATCTGTAGAAGTCGTGTACTCCTGCGGCACAGCCCACGAGTCGCATTATTGAACTCGTATTTAGCGCCAACTAATTATGCATGCGTGCTTGCTTGCTTGTTTACTTTTTGGTACTTACTGTAAATTTAAAGAAACATGTATGTATGTATGTAAATACTTTATTGTACACAAAACGCAGGTAAAAATACAGTCAAATTCGGTTACATAGTACAAAGGCGAACTTATCCCTTTAAGGTAACATCATAGTTATCTGAACCTGAACACATAATTATCTGTTTAAAATTTGTCCCAAGTGGAAAAACACCCTCGTAATAGGCCTTTACAGTTAGATGTTATGCTCGAAATAACATCCTTGCTGCCTTTTCAGTTATGATTTACCCCATAGCCACATATCAATACAAATTAATTTTGTACCTTCTGCATAACTAAAATAAAGATGCAAATTAATTGTCTTGACTATAAAGCAGTCGACTAAATAGAAATGGTAAATTGAAAACCGACGATACAAATTATTTGCCTTATATTTATATATTATATTGTTGGTACAATATGGTTTTCAAACTAAAACATTCGGTTGCATGAAATTTGGTCAAAGTACGAGATTGTCAAACGAGTCATTGTATGTTCTCACTCACTCGTTCACTTCATCATTCAGTCAGTCATTCATTAGCCTCGCATTTATTCGTTCTTAAGCTCAATACTGATATAGTAATTTATGTGCATGTGTGAGAGTAAATTTGTGTATGTGTGTGTATATATTTGAGGTTCACTTGCCAAACATTAGCTTTGTGTTATTTGTGAAGAATTGCCACATAATAATTTGGCAAATGAAATTATGCATAAAATTGTCTGTGAAATGATAATTTGTCAATTATTACGATAAAATTAACCACAGTAGCCCCTGTACTACTTACACTATGATGGCTTGTTGTTCAACTCGTTGGTGGACGTTCACACTAAACCTGGTCAGTTCGGAATCTGTAGATATCGTGTATTTCCGCTGCACAGCCCGCGAGCCGCATTATTGAACTCGCGTTCAGTGCTAACTACACTACCTAACCAGGGGCGTATTTTGAAATTTGGCGCCCTGGGCCAATAAGTTTCGCCGTCACAGAAGTCAAGAAAAAAAGAATATAATTTAATAAATACATCATCATCCTCCTAGAGTTATCCCGGTACAGTTGCATCCTGAAGGATGGCCGGGGTCCGCTACCTAATCCCAAGACTTGGCGTAGGCACTCGTTTTTACGGAAGCGACTGCCATCTGACCTTCCAACCCGAGGGGAAACCAGACCTTATTGGAATTAGGCTTGTCAAGTGAGTGGGCAACTTGACTGTTAGAAGTTCTCAAGCCGCCCGAAGGCCTCTAACTTGGCTTAACGACTGCTATCATAGACAGCAGCCGGGATCAACGGCTTAACGTGCCTTCCAAAGCACGGGAGCGCTCAGATAATAACCACTCAAAGCGGTCACCCATCCAATAACTGACCTGGGCCGACGTTGCTTAACCTCGCATACCGCACGCGGTACGCGGGTGCCGCTGGGCCACGAGCGCTCCTCATTTATAATTTGTGCTCATAATTTAATAAATACAGAAAAAAATATATTAACGTCAAAATTTTTGCGGTGTGCAAATTTATTTTTAAAAAATCAGGGGGGGCTATGCCGCCCCTGGCGGATTGGCGCCCCAGGCCATGGCCCGGATGGCCCTAGGGTAAATGCGCCCCTGTACCTAACTACTTACACGATGCTCGCTTGTTGTCCTACTTTTATTAACATGTATACGTTTATAATAACAAACGACTGATATTTCTTACTATCTCCACCCCCATGACTCCGCCATTTTTAAAAAATCTAACAACTGCTTCCACAAAAAAAAAAGAGATTCGATTGAAAAATTCAACCTGTAGAGTAATTAATAATAGCAATTTGGAGCCATATTTTTATATTGTCACAAAACTAAAACAATTACCCACTTAACAGTGTTCCTTCCTTGTAAATCGTCTATTAAACCAATGTGTGTTTTTGACGTGACAACGTCTTATAAATTGGTTTGCCGGGTGACACTTCAAGAAACTGCGTTACGCTCCGCTCACGTTATGCGCTCACAATGAGAGCGAGTGAGAGGCATGGTTAGCCCGCCTAAGAGCGAGAGAGACAGACATAAAAAGTGAAAGGCACGCGTCCCTTCCACTCGAGCACAGTTAGCCCGCCTAAGAGCGAGAGAGACAGAGCGAGAGAGAGAGAGTGAGTCGTTGTCACGTAAAACTTTCGCCCGTATACCGACTTTACAGGCAACCAATTTTTGTTGAATAAAGAATATTGGTACCGTATTGTTTTTATTGTATTTCTCAGATCGTGAACTGTAATACATTACACGTAATGTTAATGACAAGAACACTATCAAAGATAGCTCTTATCGATATGGGGACATTGATAAACATTGTAAAAATTGCGAACATAGTTACGTAAACTTTTGCCTGTGTGTGAAGCCTGAGTCTTCTGGTAGATATCGCTGTATACTTCCCTTAAGGCGTTTGTATAAATGAAGGAACGATTGAGGAATTTCGGGCCGGGTGGCAGTTGCACCTATAGCTCAGTTGGCTAGAGCGGACCGCGAGTGCCGGGAGGTCACAAGTTAAATTTTTCAATTTTTCCTTTATTTCTAAATTTGTAGTTTAGTTAAATGCTCAACGTTCTACTAGTTTCTAAATCTTATATGTGATAATCCACATCGAAAGGGCCGGCACTTACGCCTTTATTGCCGCTGTTCCAATACAATAGTGAATAGGTGTAACGTAAGCGCCTGCCGCCATAAGGTCCCTTTCGATGTGGATTATCACATATTATTAACACATTCGCTGTGTCAGCGCCAAAACCAAAATTACTGCCGATTCTATACGGGCCACTTACTTGGAAATTTACTAATTTTAATAAAAACATTATGATCAATAGTCTATCCTTGTGTAGATGCCGTCGCCCGGGGGCGTTACTGCGAACAGCAAACGAAGTTTTCGCTCTCTGTCGCACTTGCACGTTCGGACGTAAGTGCGACAGAGAGCAAAAACTTCGTTTGCTGTTCGCAGTAGCGCCCCGGGGATATGAGGGACTACCGCGAACCGAAAACGAACGAAGTTCGAATATCTCCCTCTCTGTCGCACTTGTTAATTCGTGCGACAGAGATGGAGATATTCGAACTTCGTTCGTATTTGGTTCGCAGTAGCCCTTTATTGTAATATTCCGAACAATATGTTTTTGATAAAGTTTATAATAAACTTTTTTATTTTATGGGAACATACTTCCCTAGCCGCACAGGACACTAGTGCTAGTGATGGAGTAAAAAGGATCGATAACAACCTATTTTTTATCATTAAAATATATATAATATTTGTTATCATCATGCACGTGAACATAAGTACTAGTATTTTTTTCCTTTCGTTCTTAATAATTTATAGTAATTTTTATACAGATGTCATGCATGCGTCGTATCAATAAACAATATCACCAAGAACCCTGATTAGATATACGTAGATACGTAATTAGATACGGAAGTAGTGCAACCCTAGTATATTTTGCTTATTTACTCAAAACCAACAATAATAATTGAAACGTCACATGAGATAAAACGTTGATAGTTAGCGACAGCTAAAATTTTGTTTAAGTATTTTTTTATACAACGCCGGTGGCAAACAAGCGTACAGTCCACCTGATGGTAAGCGGCCACCGCAGCCTATAGACGCCCGCAATTCTAAAGGAGTCACGAGCGCGTTGCCGACCCTTTATAAGATTTGAGGATGCACTGTGTCGACAGCAGAAGGAACACATTTAGGTCCCTCGCTCTCAACACAGTGCATCCTCGGGAGCTCTGGCAACCTTGCTCACCTCCAGGAACACAACACTACATACTTGTATAATAAATATATTAGTAGTAATTATTGAATTATTATTTTTTGACATTTTAATTACATCTATTTGCCATTGTACCATATTATTATTATTGAATTATTTTGTACTGTTTAAAAAATATTCTTCTTTTGTGTTAGACTATTATTATTTTATTATTATTAATTCATATACAATCTGACGATCTTTTTGTGAATCCATGATATTTTACCAATTGACATTTTTATAAAATACCATGTAAATTTTCAGAAATAAATAAATATAAATATAAATATTTGTAAATATTTGTGGAAATATTTGTGGAAATATTTGTGGACAATCTTACACAAATCAACCTAGTCCCAAACTAAGCAAAGCTTGTATTATGGGTACTAGGCGACGATATACATACTTATATAGATAAATATATACTTAAATACATAGAAAACATCCAAGACTGGGGAACAAATATTCGTGTTAATCACACAAATAAATGCCCTGACCGGGATTCGGACCCGGGACCTCCAGCTTCGAAGGCAGGGTCACTACCAACTAGGCTATAGCGATCGTCAAATTAATCTAATCTAATCTAATCTATTTAGGTTGAACACTGTACATCACTATGGCCAACTGAACCGCTGCGTACCCGCATCTCGGTCGGTCCGGTATGGGGTTGCCAGTTACGGCCAAATAGTACCCGTATGGTACTAAAGTATAATAATTACCTTTCTGTGCGTTACTCAAGAATACCTCCCGTACTTTTTTGTTCAAATGGAATATACTTAAAGGTAGAATGTTGGGAATATAGTTATCTTTTTCTTACGTACACGGGACCGTACCGAGCGTAAGATAAGGACAGCTAGCTGCCGCACAGGCGGAAAGTCAAATACGGCCAAATAATCCGAATTAAATAAAAAAAATAGCCTTTAAATGAAATAAATGAACTTTGTTCTGCAAGTAGGCCGCAAAGGCACTTTTACAAGTCAAAAACTACTAGCATTTCTCATGAGACCACTGCCGAGAAGAAACGCCGAAAGAAACTCGACAGTCAGTCATTTTCTCCAAAATATGCTTATTACAATGATACTACTTAACCTACTTAAGTAAATGTAAGTGGTAAAAAACAAAAGAGAATTGGAAGAAAAACGAAGAAAAAATAACAATAGGTATTTACAATGTGTAGTTACACAAGAAAACAAAACATGTCGAATCGTTTGATATGCTTTCCTGCAAGAACTGTGTCAACTAGATACAATGAAAATATTAGACTCTTTACGCTTTACTACTGAGACCAAAGTAATACGATATAAAAAAACAATAGCACAATGCTAGTAACATTTAGACTTTGTGGTTATTAACTAAGGAATATCTTATAATATAATTTACAAGAACAGTTGATATACGTACAAAGGCAAGCTTATCCCTATAAGGGATTTCCAGCTAACCTTTGATCAATTGAGTGGAGACTAAATACAAAATACAAACATTTATTCTGCAAATAGGCCACAAGGGCACTTTTACATGTCAAAATATTAATTTACAATTTCAGAAAGTCTGACTATAATAAGTAATACATTTTTCATGTCAAAATATTAATTTACAGTTCAAGAAGGAATAATAATTTCGAGTTTACAATTATAACAAAATTAATGTCATACAGTTAAGATAAACTTGCAAAGTTATCTATTACAAATATTACAACATCAGTAAAGTTAGAGATGTATAAGGTCTCAAGATTAAATAAGGAGTATAATGAAATTAATATAATATCCCAGAGATGTACATGGTCTCTGAGCGTCAAAATTAAAATTAATTTACTACTATGACTAACATGTTAATAGGGCTGCAACAGGATACAGTATAGTTGCACGTGGTGCTCGGGACGAGCTGCGTAGGACTTCTTCAAGGAAACAACTGTATACAGGGCGTCCCACGGCTATGCCACATGGAGGGAAAGTACCTTAAATATTGTAGATGGAACATTTTACTGAAAGAAGACATTATTACTTAAGTGGCAGTGGGCAGGGCACATTGCTCGCAGGACTGACGGTCGATGGGGCCAGAAACTGCTTGAGTGGCGTCCACGCACCGGAAGACGAGCTGTCGATAGGCCTCCGACAAGGTGGAGAGATGACCTGGTGAAGGTCGCGGGAATCCGGTGGAAACGAACGGCACAGGACCGGTCTAAATGGCGAGCCTTGGGGGAGGCCTATGTTCAGCAGTGGACGTCTTTCGGCTGAAATGATGATGATGATGATGATGATGATTATTTGAATTTAAAAAACAATTTAAACTGAATTCACAGATATTTAAATAATCGAACCCTTTACACGTGATCAATTGATTAATTTTGTATTAAAAATGTTAAAATTCATGGTCTTCCTTTTATTTCTGATACTATGTTATTTAGCAAAAAATAATCCATATGATGAAGCCTTTCGATTGGTATGATAAAGCTACAGGGTAATTATTTTTCTTGTGTAACGAGTTCGATTCACGGTTTAATTATTATTTAAATATCTGTGAATGCAGTTTAAATTGTTTTTAAAATTAAAATAATGTGTTCTTTCAGTAAAATGTTCCATCTACTATATTCAAGGTACTTTCCCTCCATGTGGCATAGCCGTGGGACACCCTGTATATCTTGAGAGTTATATTATGAAACACAATCTTGCATAGGATGAGAATATATAATTAATGCTAAGCTTTAACTTTAAGACAGGCTTAGTACATCTAATCCACATCTAATCTCAACGACGTATAGCGACAGAAAGGGAACAGGAAAGAGCTTTTTACAGATAGAAAGAAAAAAAGAAACATTAATTCGCGACAAACACAAGACATTTACAAAGACGACATAACAGAATAACATATTGCCACGAAATGGTCACAACTCAGCGTTATGCTGGCAGGGCCAGCGCTGATCTTCCGTTGTGACCATTTGGTGATTTCACGGCACAGTGACGAAAACGCAAACACACAGAATTAACAAGAACTAGTTAAAAAAATAAAAATAATTATAAACAAGCAATAATAACAAATCACTAATACACTTAACAACATAACAAACGCTTGGTATAAAAAACCTGATTGATAAAATGTGGAGATAGGTGTTGGTGCATGCAAAATGTTGAGATAGGTGTTGGTGCATGCAAAATGTTGAGATAGGTGTTGGTACATGCAAAATGTTGAGATAGGTGTTGGTACATGCAAAATGTTGAGATAGGTGTTGGTGCATGCAAGATGTTGAGATAGGTGTTGGTGCATGCAAAATGTTGAGATAGGTGTTGGTACATGCAAAATGTTGAGATAGGTGTTGGTGCATGCAAGATGTTGAGATAGGTATTGGTGCATGCAAAATGTTGAGATAGGTGTTGGTGCATGCAAAATGTTGAGATAGGTGTTGGTACATGCAAAATGTTGAGATAGGTGTTGGTGCATGCAAGATGTTGAGATAGGTGTTGGTGCATGCAAAATGTTGAGATAGGTGTTGGTGCATGCAAAATGTTGAGATAGGTGTTGGTGCATGAAAAATGTTGAGGTAGGTGTTGGTGCGTGCAAAATGCACAGACCCATTCACGAGCATAGAGTAATGCATGCAACCATTCATTATCATTCCTAATACATGTTATTTTTAGAGAGAGCAATCACAGAACCTATGTAAATAACAGGAACGGATAATTTTTATCCCGAGAGTCATCCCTTAAAACTCGTAAGGATGGTGGAAGTTTGTATGGGAGCGGTAACTAAGCCTACGCCTGAAAAAATTTAATAGCAATAATCCATTAAGGCGGTCAACGAGTTGTACCCGAAAAAAGTAGAGGGTAAATGCTACTGGGCTATTCTCATATTCATTTCCAAAATTTATCCACGAAAGTGACATCTACCGATGTGACAATGTGCACACAAATGAGAATGGCCCAGTTACAAGATACACACAAAATAAGGTGAAATTGTATTGTTAACAAAAAAGGACGAGTCACTCAAACGATATTAAAGGAACACCTGATCCGGGCCAGTGGTACAGGCTTAACCGAGGTTTTGATCAACAGTTTACCATACCAAGCTTATGGTTCTGCCAAACGTCCAATAAGCCTCAAAATTTAGAAATAAAGGAAAAATTGAAAAATTTAGGCACGGAGCAGGATTTGAACCTGCAACACCTAAACTCTAAAGCCTGGTTCCTAAATGAAGGAATGATTGAGGAATTTCGGGCCGAGTGGCGGTTGCATCTATAGCTCAGTTGTGCCGGGAGGTCGCAGGTTCAAATCCTGCTCGGTGCCTAAAATTTTCCTTTATTTCTAAATTTTTAGTTTACGTTAGCAGCGATACTGCTTAATACAAAATAAGTCAAATAAGCTGAGTCGGTTTGGTGACCCTGCCGATGATACTGGTAGTCCCGAGGCATTTTTATTTGTATGTTGAGCACGAATTTGTTCCTGAGTCTTGGATGTTTTCCATGTCTTTAAGTATCTATTTGTCTGAGTATATAAGAATGTGTATGATTGTCTAGTAGCCAGTGTAAGTACAAACTTTGCTTAGTTTGGGACTAGGATGATTTGTGTAAAAATAAAACGAGAAACAAGACCACGCAAAAGGAAGATTTACGTACCTGCTATCTTATTCAGCGTATTAAAAAAAGTCGTATCCTCATTGGGGCTATCATCGATCATCTCTTTGTGCGATATTTTAAGGAGACTGTTTATGGTAAGCCGATAGCTGTTTTAAACAAGTTCTCAACTATTTACAGCATTTATTGACCAGAAAATATAATATATACAAGAATACTCAACTACAATAACTAAAATAATATTAAAACTAACTTAAATCTAATCTTTGGGGCATTATACCGAGGATGCTGGCGGCATTTCCTTGCTGTATCGCTGTGCGAGGAAGTCGCCTCGCCAGCTCTTCGGTCACCAGCTAAGTCAATCAGACGCTTCGCTTGGCTTCGTGATAGTGGTAAATAAGTAGTGTGTTTTGAATTTATGACGCTTCGCTTTCCCAATAGTGGTAAATAACTTGTGCGTTTTCAATTTAGATGCATAAGAGCTTTTCCGTCCTTCTTAGGGTTGGTTGCACCCACATACGATCACAGGCCGGTCATGGTCAAATATGGCTCCGGCAGCTGTCATCCCATAGAAATTTGTCAAACTTTCCATACAATCAGATTTGAACGAACACCGCTTACGATTACAGACGGTTTGGTGCAACCCACCCTTAGTCGCACGCGTATAAGGACTCTATGCAATTCTTCCTTTAAGGAAAACTTAACGACGGTTTAATTACGGTTTCACCGGCCCCCAAAGACGGGGCTCGTTCGAAGTTTGCGACCGCGTTATTTATTTACGCCATTAATTTCATACAAATTAGTCCTGTCACGGCGTTTTCGGTAATTGGAATTATTTTATATAAACGCGACTCATTCTGCGGGGTAGCCAGATATCTATTCTTCTATTACTGGATTGTACAGATTGTCTTTGAAAACATTTCACCAAATTGATCAACGTTGTTGGCTCGACGCATAACGATGCTAACATTGATTTGTCATTACAATGTAGTCCGTTTTTGTGCTCACCTGCTGGCGCTACATCACCAGTTGGTCCACTGATTGGTTATTATGGACGTGAAAACGAAGTTTATCTTGAAATCGTATTTAAAAGCACCTTAAAAATATCTACACCCATACAGTAAATCCTCTTTTATGTGCTCAAAAAGTGTAGGTAAGGACCAACTTTACAATATCGCGCCGGTCCGGGGCGGAGATGGCCATACACAGCATCAAAAACAGTATCGTTATGGCCATCTCCGCCCATTACGATACAGGCTCGTGCTCAAAAAGACTTCAACGAGCTCACGAACTCCTGCACTTTCAACGCAATGGTGCCTCAACACATGAAAGGGGATTTAATGTATGGATGTAGATAAAGTAGTGTATACAACTGTACATAATTAGGCCTTAAAACACTCGTGTGATCCTAATATGAAACTCGCTAACGCTCGTTTCATAAAACCACACTCGTGTTTTAGGACCTCTCATTATGTACCAGTTGCATAAACTACTATTAATATAACGTATTAGTTTACGAACGATAAAATTGCCTCAAAACAGTGAAATTAGTTGACCCGTAACTCATATAATCAATCTCAAGTAGATACCTTTTGCAAAATAGTCACAATATTATTCTAATTAGAAAATAAACCGGCCAAGTGCGAGTCGGACTCGTGGACCGAGGGTTCCGTACATATGTATATACCGGTTTCAACCCTATTCATTCAGGAAAATCCACAGGCCGTCTGATGGTAACCGATGGCGTAAGGTCGTGTCACACACTACAAACCGATGTATATAATTTGTTTAGAAAGTATTATGTATAATCATCATATAACGCGAAAACGTAACGTTCAAGCTGAAAAACCCCGCGCACACTCTGTCTGGTTCCGGCAGAATACCAGCGCTGTGACAGCAATGTCACAGCACATGCTGAGTCGGCACCTTTTCGCGGCTATGTCATGACAATAGTATAGGTATTAGTATAGCTTTTTTTGTGTCCATTAGTACTGTTTTTATTTTATAAGTGTGATTATTGTAAGAGTAGTTTTTTCTAAACTGTAAAGTCATATCCGTCAATAAAGTTTTTATCTATCTATCTATGTATCGGATTGCCATACAGCCTGGGCTACCTGGCGCAGTATATTGTTGTATCATGTGTGTTTTCTATCTGTCAAACTTCGGTATTGTTCGATAGAAAACCTTCTGTACAGACTATTCATTAATTCTGTGCCATTACTTCCAATCACCTTCCATACAAAACCTAATGAAAAAATATGAATTCTGTACGGATACATTTTCACGAATTAACCTTTTCAAATATATATTTTTTAATTTGAAATGAATGCGTCTGTTTGCATGCAACGAAAATACGAAATACGGTTTTTGTGAATGCATCGTCGAGTGGGGAAATAGGGATGGGAAAATGTTGCTAACATATCAATATCGACTTTGATTATTTGAATGAGAGTAGGTAATACAGAATAAATGGTAAAAGTTTATTTTAAGAAAGAAGAAAGAAAAATGTTTCTAATATTATATCAATCACACACACACACACACACACACACACACACACACACACCCACCCCACACACACACACATGCGCGCGCACACGCACACACTAACACACACACGTGTGAATGAACTGCAATCTTATTCATAATTTTTTTTAGATATTATATCCCTTTCTGCTGTTTTTCCCCATGTTTATTTTAGGCTTTAAGTAATTTGGTGATCTTATTAACAATTCGCACCCATTTCGTAAACTCGTAATCGAATTGGCTACCTACGGGACAGGCTGTGCCTAGTGTAGGGGCCAGTGTTTCTCCTATGAATGTTTGTAATATTGAAGTGTAAATAAATAAATAAATAAATAAATAAAATAAAATAAATAAATAAATATCGACTTTGATTTTTTGAATAAGAGTAGGGGGTACAGAATATTTGGCATACTTATTTTAAAAATAAAGAAATATCATTAATTCTTGACAGGGCTATCTATCTTTCCTATTATATTATAAATTCGAAAGTTCCAATGTTTGGATGTTTAGATGTTTAGACTCAATCACTCAATAATGTCTGAACGGATTATGATGTATTTGTATACAGCGTGTTCATAACCGTGTTATATAGAACACATTTTGTTTCGAAAATAAAGGAAAGGAAATAGGAAAATAACAATACAATACAATACAAATATTCTTTATTGCACACCTCAATCAAAGGTACAGTACAATACAAAAACACAATGAGAAGAGGCAAACAACAGGCGGTCTTATCGCTAAAGAGCGATTTCTTCCAGACAACCTTAGGGTAGCGGAAATGAAATAACGAAAGAAACGGAAAGTGATAATAACGCTATTCAAAGCATATAGCCAATCGTTCTACACTAGCGGTCTGTGGGTTCAGTATACGAAACGAGATTACAGCGCCCTGCGCGTTCAATACAACAATGCTTTCAGAATGCTGTTGAGACCGAAATGGTGCACGTGGAAAGTCAAAACAGCATTCTGAAAGTCATTGTTGGTAGATTCCAGTGTCACATATTGTGGAATTGGATTGAGAGGGTCAGGACTACACTGACATACGAGGGGCGTTCAAAATATTCTCGGTATTGGAATGAAAACAAACAAGTATGAACAGTTTGATATTTTTTATTTTTCAATATACTCCCCCCCTATGTTAATACACTTAAAAGATCGATCAATTATTTTTTTTAATCCCTCATAAAAATAATTTTTATCCTTGGTATAAAAGTGCTCCTCTACTGCCGCCTTCAGCGCCTCATCGTCAAAAAATCGATTTCCACGCAGATCCTTTTTGAGATTGGGGAACAAAAAGAAGTCGCTGGAGGCTAAGTCCGGACTATACGGTGGATGAGTTATAGTTCCGAACCCACATTCAGCAATAGCTGCCTTGGCAATATGAGCAGTATGGATAGGGGCGTTGTCATGCAGAAGCAGAATACCTTTAGACAACTTTCCTCGCCTTTTTTCTTTTATTGCGTCCCTTAATTGATGTAGAATATTCGCGTAGTACTGTCCCGTGATATTTACACCTTTTTCTTTATAATCGATCAACAATACTCCTTCACAATCCCAAAATATTGTTGCCATGACCTTGCCAGCGGAAGGGACGACCTTGAACTTCTTGGGATGAGCTGAACCCTTAATGTGCCACTGCATGGACTCCTGTTTACTCTCTGGGTCATAAAGATGAACCCAGGTTTCATCTCCGGTAACTATCTTTTGCAGCACCTCATCAGGATTTTCACCACACAGGTCAATAAAATCGGAACAGCAAGCTGCACGCACATCTTTTTGAAGTCGAGTCAGCATTCGCGGAACCCATCTTGCACTGACCTTTGACATATTAAGATGGTCATGGATAATGTCATGTACGGTACCAATAGAAAGATTGGTTACTTGAGCTATTGATTTTATCTTCACTCGACCATCTTCCAATATAAGGTTTTCCACCTGATCAATATTTTCTTGTGAAGTAGCTACTACAGGCCGGCCAGGTCTAGGGTCATCTTCAATACTCTCCCTGCCACGTTTGAATTCGCTTGACCACATTTGAATTGTAGATAAAGAAGGAGCAGACTCACGGTAAACACAATCCATTTCCTCTTTTATGGTTTTTTGGTTTTTACCCTGTTTCGTCAAGAATTTTATTACGGAACGATGTTCTAATTTCGTTAACATTGTTAATTCACTCATTGTGTTCGTGTTTGTTCAGAAATTGCAGAAAAACAAAAGAACATCTCGGTTTGAATTATACTTTTTTTTAATGTCAAAGAATGAACCTTACCAGCCAGTAACAAAACAAATTCAAAAAGAGGTTATAAGATATCAATACCGAGAATATTTTGAACGCCCCTCGTATGTCAAGTAGGCTAGGACCACAAGTTTCTGTTTGTTTTGTTTCCTATAATACTAAAATTAGTTTTTAAGTTGTTTCTTGCTACTAACAAGATATGGATCAATGTGTCTGAAATAAAAGATTTTTATTTTTATTTTATTTATAGGGTAAGTAGGTCGCGGGCATATGCTAGTATGCTGTATATAAAAGTAGGAGTCCTGACTGACTCATCAACGCACAGCGAAACTACTAACGCTAATGAATTGATTTTTGCACAGCCGTTTACATTTATAACGTATGCAAGGGACAAGAAATTTCGTATACAGACTCTCTGTTTAAATACAACAAAATTAGTTTCATAGTTTTTCGAAATTCATCCCCTAAGGGGTTTATAAAGAGGTTAAAAATTTGTATGGTGAGCAAGAAAAATTTTCTAATCGAGGGACTTGACGTTTCGTGTACAGACTCTGTTTACATACAACAAAATTAGTTTCATAGTTTTTCGTAATTCATCCCCTAAGGGGTTTACAAAGAGGTTAAAAATTTGTATGGTGAGCTAGAAATTTTCTAAGCGAGGGACTTGACATTTCGTGTATAGACTCTGTTTACATAAAACAAAATTAGTTTCATAGCTTTTCGAAATTCATCCCCTAAGGGGTTTACAAAGAGGTTGAAAATTTGTATGGTGAGGTAGACATTTTCTAAGCGAGGGACTTGACATTTCGTGTACAGACTCTGTTTACATACAACAAAATTAGTTTCATAGTTTTTCGCAATTCATCCCCTAAGGGGGTTAAAGAGGTGTTCTAAATATGTAGGAGGAGCAAGAAATTTTCTAAGCGAGGAAGTTGAAGTTTCATGTATAGACTCTCTATTTAACTCAAAACTCTCTGTTTAAATACAACAAAATCCATTTCAGCGATTTTCGTAATTCATCCTCTAAAGGGGTAAAACAAGGGTTGAAAGTTTGTTTGGGGGATTTTTTTTAATGTTTGTAATGTGATATATAGACTGTTTAAACACAATCAACAAAACCAGCTAAAGGGATTTTCGATTTTCATTCCATAAGGGGGTTTAACAAGGGGTTCAAAATTAGTACGGGGAGCAATACATTTTCTAAAATTAAATAAAATAGTTTGCTAGATGTGACACTGAAAATTTAATTTCGTGTCACCTTTTATAAATAAAGGTTTAATGAAAGGAGTGAATTATGATATCCGTTTTAACAAAAGGACCTTATCGAGCGCTTATCAAAACAATGATAAGACCTATCACAATCGATACGAATTCCAGTTATAGTACTCGGATGTTCAAATGACTTAGTTCGTTACTAATCTAACTAATCGTAAAACATTATTTTAAATGTGTCTCATCAAATTCATCTTAGTCAGGGACCAGTGAACGAACTTATTTCGTTCATTTTTGTGTCAATAACAAATTTAAAATGGCGCCCAATGTACGGCTTGAAACGATAGTTCAAATCGCGAACCCTTTTGATCTACCAGTGTACAAGTTAAAAGAAAGCTTCGAGGAACCAAGTGCAGTATACTACCAAGGTAGCAGCGGACAGCAAGAGGTAGCTGATGAGGATGAAGATGAACCATCTGTTCGGATCACTACTAGAGCGAGGTTCACTTATGAACTCGACAGGTTAGTTCGATCCTAGTGCATAACTACCAGAGCAGCAGAAGATAGCAAGAAGTAGCTGATGAAGATGAACCATCCGTTCATATTACTACTAGACCAAGGTTTACTTATGAATTTGGTATGTTAGTTCAGCTCCTCTGTGACGTGACTTCTGTTAGCCGCTTTTAACAAGTTCTAAATGGTGCTATCGAAATTTCTTAAGTCGGTTAATACAATTTGATGGTATTTATACCCCATCTAAAATTTCATATTGTAAATATATGTATCTAAATTTGTCTAAAAATGCCATTCTCGCGGAATGCAACAAAAGCTTGTATTGGTACAATCAACAATAAAATTATTGACACAAAGTTACATATTGTTATAGGTTCAACAAAAACCTGATGTTAATCATAAACAATAACATCACGGATTTGCGGAGCATTTATCTTATGGAAGCCTTCTATAAGCATAAATTTGAGTTTACACTCATAGAAACTGACCAAGAAGGGGACGAAAATGAGATTTGGCAAAAAATAGATCTGTGTAAGTTTAAGAAATGTACTTCTCATGAAAAAATAAAATGTATTCAGGTTTCCTTATGATTACTGAAGGTGTCTCATAAGTAATGTCGGCTTTCGTAACTAAAAATTTACTACACCACTATTTATGCATGTAAAGACAATTCGCTAGATCTACAAAGGATACAATTGTTGTACTTTATTTTAGTCATACTGTCTTTGTTAATTGACGACGTAACACGTTTTTATAATAAAAAGTATGGAAGGGTATATAATACGAAATTCGTGCATTGTTGAGACATTATTGGAAACAAAAATTTAAAGCAGCCGCGACAGCAAGAAAATCATGTGAAGTTGAAGGGGGAGATGTGTTAAATGAATGGATGGCACAGCGCCGGTTTAATCGTTTTAGTAGTGGAGATTTCACCCTTGATGATCGACCGCCCTTTCGATCGATATTGAGGCTACAAAGGAAGCAGTTGAAAACCAACCCAGTACCAGCACTCGTCGATTATCGGTCTCACTTGGACCTTCTAAAGACACTATGCATCGCCACTTAAAAGAATTAGATACGACCTATAAAAGTTGTCGAACCGACATTATTTATGAGACACCCCAATATTATTATCAGTGACTTAAGAGACCATATACATCTCTAACAATATTAAATTAATTTTAATTTTGACGCTCAGAGACCATGTACATCTCTGGGATATTATATTAATTCATTATACTCCTTGTTTAATCTTGAGACCTTATACATCTCTAACTTTACTGATGTTGTAATATTTGTAATAGATAACTTTGCAAGTTTATCTTCATTGTATGACATTAATTATGGTATAATTGTAAACTCGAAATTATTATTCCTTCTTGAACTGTAAAATAATATTTCGACATGAAAAATGTATTACTTATTACAGTCAGACTTTCTTAAATTGTAAATTAATATATTAACATGTAAAAGTGCCCTTGTGGCCTATTTGCAGAATAAATGTTTGTATTTTGTATTTAAACATAAATAAGTATTTAATCTTTCAGTTTTCCAAAGAGACTTCTCGGACATAGGGGCAGTTGTTGTCTCAACGACATTGTCAACTCCAGACACTGGTTCGTCAATGGCCAACCGAGTTAAAGAGTGGGATGTGCTGAATTACTACATGGAGAACCAGCCAGCTAGTCTTCAGGGGAAACCGAAGATCTTCATGAGTGAGGTAAGGTTATCATGTTGATTTAGGCAAAGGAACAAATGAATGCTGTTATACAATAATGTAACCTAATAGTTAAAACTATAGTAGGTTGACACATTACTGCATAACAGCGTCCAAATAATACTTAAAATTATAATAACAGTACATCGAACAGCAAAGCTGCCACTACTATGTAAAACATTTAGATTATGGACGTATTCGCGATGATACTAGTAACCAGAAACAAATAATTAAGATTTAAACTTTGTCAAGCGTTTAATTTTCGATCAAAGTGAAATATTCATCGCCACAGGTGGAATTTGAACCCACGACCTCTAGAATCCGTCGCTCTTTGCTCTTAACCAACTGAGCTACCGTGGGTATCCCTTGTGGTGACGAATCATTCAATCATTATACTCTTCTAATTAGGGACGCTCGTAGCGACATCTACTGCGAAGTTATTATAACTTCAGTGGGTTCAAATTCCACCTGTGGCGATGAATTTTTAATATTTTTAACTTGAAAATTAAATATTAAGGTTTGTTTGAAGATTTTGAAGACATAAACAATAATGGTACATAAATAATAGAAAGAAACTTACAGAATTTAGCTTAGATTAGCTTTTTTTTTATTACGAAGGTGGCTAACAAGCATACGGTCTGCTTGTTAGTAAGCAAAGATCGCAGCCTATAGACGCTTGCGACCTATAACCTATTGACATACATGCTGACCCTTTTGATATTTCCTTTTGAGGATTCGTCATATTAACAGCTAGAGACAAATGTATATTACCTAAACGTAATATTTCACGACTAAAACAGCAAATTACTCGTTTTTTCATACAATGGTAGTATGGGAGCATAGTATGTGACGTCACATACTATGATCTATTAGTATGGGACGTTTTGAGGGCTCGGATTTTATGAATAGGGATGGATGACTCGTTACAATTTATAACATGGTGTGGCTAAATGTCATCTTGCTCGAATTTGGAGCAGCCCAACTGGGGAAGTCCCTCCGCCTTGCAGAAGACCACAGCCATAATAACATTATCTACTATACAAGTATGTAGTGTAGTGTTTCTGGAGGTGAGCAAGGTTGCCAGAGCTCCCGAGGATGCACTGTGTTGAGAGCGAGAGACCTAAATTTGTCCCTTCTACTGTCAACACAGTGCATCCTCAAATTTTATAAAGGGTCGGCAACGCGTACGTGACTCCTTTGGAGTTGCGGGCGTCTATAGGCTGTGGAGGCCGCTTACCATCAGGTGGACCGTACGCTTGTTTGCCACCGGCGTTGTATAAAAAAAATGGACAAAAAAGTATCAAATTACCACACATAATACAAAATTACAGTGTTTTTTGTTTATTGGCCAAATGTAAATTGATAGTTACCAGTAGAATTTTCATGCAATAAAAAAGAGATTTTATGGCAACCATGTACATAAACGCAATATTTCAAGACAAAAATGGCAAAATTCCCGTTTTGCCATATAACGGTAGTATAAGGCCACGCAGGCGTGACGTCAGTGCTTACCTATGCTGTACTTTGCTCTCAATTTAGGATTTTGTTGCTCTAATTGTGGTTGGTCCCATACAAACATTCGTGATCGTCTCTAAAAACTGGTTAGAAAGGCATGACAATAAAAATGACATCATGCCTATTGTGACACTCTTCGGGGGGCCTATGTCTAGCAGTGGACGACTTTCGGCTGATATGATAATGATGATGAGATATTTTTGTTAATTACAGTCACCCGAGCCGTCTACACTACCTTTTACAAGTCTGCCGACCGACACCTTGCTTATTCAGACCCATGTTGACGATTTGTAAGTATAATGCGTTTTTTAGTAGACTGGAGTAAAAAAAAATGAAGACTCAATTTGTTTTTTTCCGTCTACAAAGTTTTAAGGAATCATCAATAGTTTCAGCAAGTGTGAGAAACACAATCATATAGTCAAGAATCATAGGTACTTATATCTGAAAATCAATTCTTTATAAGATTTCAAGCTTACAAGGTCATTTACATTAGAATTACGATTTGAAACGGGATATTTACCATGTATATTTGTATTTTTGAGTTCCCGATATTTCGGCACTGTTGCAAGCGCCATTAACCATTACCCATTTGTCTGTGTGTGTTGCCTGTTGTGTGTGTGTGTTTGTGTTTGTGTGTTGTTTGCCTGTTGCTCGCAGCACGTCAGTTAATCCTTGATAATGGCGCTTGCAACAGTGCCGAAATATCGGGAACTCAAAAATACAAATATACATGGTAAATATCCCGATTCAAATCGTAATTCTAATCAATTCTTTGTTTCGTCGTCTTCTGAGGAAAGGTTGTCTGGAAGAGATCGCTTTTTAGATAAGGCCGCTGCTTGTTTAGGGTCTCCCCAAACCTATCGACGCTGAATCTGCATGAGCTTTAGGTCTACGCAATGAGAGCGAAACACGTTGGTCGGCTCGGCCGACGCGAAGCGACTACTATTGACTGCGATTACGTTTAAATGCGAATTGTGTGGTGTAGAACACTGCTTATTCTGACTCCGTGTCCATAGTTAGGAGAAACCCTTAATCTGATCTTGTTTTCATGTATTTTCTGTTATTATTGCGAATGGTTTTGCTCTTGGCTAGCATCTAACCCATCTATTTTTATGGTAAGCAATAAAAAACATTTGTATTTTTTACAGAGGCAAGCGTCCACTAATTCTGTTATGCTCGAAGCTAATATCAATGGAGGGTACTTGCGACATTCTCGATATATTATCCGAAGTAAATCAGGTAGCAAACGAAGAAACTTCACTCCCAAATGATCCAGTAACATGTCTTAGTACCATGAGCAAAGAATTATTGTTGAAAAAAACCGTACCAGAACCCGAGAAGGAATTTGAATCTGAATGGGAGGAAGATTTTGAATCTAGAATTATGTCAGACCCAAATCTGTTTGAGATTTACATGCGTTTGTTTAAAATAACATTACCGGCACCAGAAGCACCAATTACTGAATCCACTCAACTGGATGGAAATTTATCGGAACCATCGACATCGGGGTCTCAAAATACCACTGAACACAATTATACTACTGACCAATATGATGCAATTGACCAAAATGATACCACCGAGCAAAATTATAACACTGACCAAAATGATACCGATGACCAAAATGATATCACTGAACAAAATGATGCCATGGAACACAATGATACCACTGGCCTTAATTATACCACTGACCAAAATGATACCAGTGAACAAAATGATGCCATTGAACAAAATTACACCACGGTACAAAATGATACCAACGAGAAAAATGATACCAACAAACAAAATGATACCGCTGACCAAAATGATACCAGTGACCAAAATGATATCACTGAACAAAATTAAACCACTGAATCCACTGATCGTATCGATATCGATGCCCGGCGCGCCCCTCCCTACTAATACGCCGAAACTGGGCATATTTGTACTTTATACGCCGATGATGCTTAACCGGAGTTTTAACTACGGCCGGCCATATTACCTTTTACTTGATACAGGTTCATTTTGAAGCGAAAACTAGATTTTAAGCTACAACTTTTTTGTCATCATTCTTCTAGCATTAGTACCATAAATCCCAAGAAATGGCGTACTACTTAAGAGGCCTTATAAGTCTTAAAGGACCATTCTACTTTTTCATGTACATAATTTTCAGACACTTTTTTTTAATGCAGATTTTGGAATACTTTGCCTTCACTTCGTATTTTTGTATTATTATTTAGAAAGAGGTTTATTTGCAGTATCACTTCCGATAGTTTTGGTAATTAACGGCGGGGACGTCCACCGCGCGATCGCGACAACAGTGACACATATAGTCCCTATTCGTCCAGGTACCGCCGCACACCGGGTAGAGTCAGTCCGACCCAGGTCGGGCCTAGCTGAGTTTTTTGCTGGGCTCTTCTCAGCTAGGCTAGGTTTATTGAACCAGCGACAAAACTCCCAGTAGCTCGATTCCACTCACAGCTCATATTCGGTTGAAACCGCTCAACCAATCTCACTGATTTATAGCACTGGAGCGCAAACTCTTAGAGTATTCCAGTGTTCCAAACCACACGTGTGGTCGTGCCGGAGGTTTTCCCCTGGATTTTCCCCAGGCTACTCTCCAACCGCGCACTCCTAGGTTCAAAAGTAAAAGAAAAAAAAGGTAATTAACGAACCACAGCTGATATCCTTAAATCGAATAACTTGTATTCCTTGAATGTCTCATCATTTGTATGAAAAAATGGTTTGTACTTGTGTCACCTTTTGAAGCAATATGTTAATATTTATATATTTTTAACTATAAATTCCTTTTATTAGGTTCAGGTACTATTTCGAAATCCTATTTTTGTATACTAATTCAATACATATCATAGATCTTTTTTGGTAATAGATAACTGGTCATGAAAAGTAGAATCACACTTAACTTCCACTGCCGCGGGAACACACGTTATGTAGTTTGTGTATAATATGTTTTTCTTCATTTATCATTTCTGTCATATATGTGTCTTCTGTGTCTGTGAATAAATGTTTCTTTCTTTTCTTTCTTTCTGTCTAACAGTAACATCTCATGAATATAGATATAAGAACATAGCAAAGGAATAAGCTCTTATTTTGTCAGTACAAAGTTAGTATATTTTATGTTATTATATGTAAGTTAATTTGTGTATTGCGATGCCCTTACAGGGTTCATGTTTGATATATAGTAACATGTATTGTTCAATAAAATCTTGGAACTTGAGTGGCCAAGTTTGAGACATACAACAGTAGGGAGACCACTAGCCTCTTGCCTGTGTCTGATAAGGATCAGTACAATCGAAAATTAACTCTTGTTCCTTTTTGTCATAGAGTTAATTTTCGATTGTACTGATCCTTATCAGACACAGGCAAGAGGCTAGTTCGTTGGTGCGATGATATTTTTTTATTTTTTTTATTAGGCACTGGTCCAACCGCCGGCGAGCAGCGAGTACCCGCATAATAATTCTACTCGTTTTCTCGCTCAAGCGAGTAGAGTTACTATTAGATTACTCGCTAATAGCAGGCGATGATACCAGTGCCTTAATCTTTAAGTACAAAAAGGTATTCATTTCAAAACATGTGAGAAAGCCGAATTGTCTCACGTTTCGATGGAACAGGTTGCAAAATAACGATGATGTTGATTGTTGACATTTGCATAATTTTTTTATCAAAATGTAATATAATATATCGCTGTACAAAATTATTTATAAGTTTGTGGAGTCGAATGTCAGTTTCAAAACAATAGGTTAAACATAGGTAATATTAGGTTAAAGATGTTACTTAGGTATTAGGTAATAAGTTAAAATATGACCATAGGTATAAGGTATAAGCAGCTACCAACTTATACTCGGCGGGAAAGTTGTGGATGAGACTAGCTCAGAATAGGGTAGACTGGCATGAACATGAGGCCTTTACTCAACAATGGATACAGAATGAAATTAAATGAATAAAAAAAAAATGTTAGAATATGCAGAAGTTTGACAAAAGCTTGATCCAGAGTACAAGACTAAGTATTAACAACACACTACGTTTCCCGTTTCGGCGTGTAGCACTATATTATATATTTTATAATAACTAACATTCTTAGTCAACTTCGGAGAGCTTGGGAAGCCGTGGAGTGGTTTATGTTGAGTTTTTTTTGTTGTTAAACGACAATTACAATTTATGTATATTAATTTAAATACGTATATATTTATAATATGTATTTATTATATGTTATAATTGTTATATATTTATTTAGTTCTGGTTTTAGCTATAAGTTTCCTTATTGAAAAGTTTTAGTACACTGTGTAAGTTTGTCTATCTCATTCTCCCACTCTACACTCAATCCCTCAAAGGTTAGCTAGAAGAGATCCCTCATAGGGATAAGTTCGCCTTTATACTTTAATCTTATGTGACATGTATATTATTTTAACCTGTTATTGTGTACAATAAAGTGCTTACATACATACGTAGTCTAGCCATAAATTCTGTCCCAAATTTTTCGCCATTTTAAATTTAATAATGGAACGTTCGATGTACTTTTGTTTCTTGATTATGCTTAAATAGACATTTGGCTGTCAGAAAAAGTATATTTGGCTCCAGGTATCGTTTCCCTGAAGATGGAGTGGGGCATCAAAGAGAATCGTGTCGCAGTGATAGCGTTATACAAGTGTAAAAAGCAAGTGAACAACATTTTCAAACTGCTGAAACCTTTGAATATAACAAAGAAATTTATCTATCGTACCATCAAGCGATACAACGACATCGGTTTAGTCGACGACCGGCCCAGGAGCGGTCGACCACGGCAAACAAGGACACCGGCAGCGATTAAAGCGGTAGCTGAGCGAATTCGAAGAAATCCGCTACGCAAGCAGAAAATCATGGCTAGGGAAATGAAAATTCCCCCTAGAACTATGTCCCGTATCATAAAACAAGACCTTAAGCTTGGGGCTTATCGACGGAGCACAGGTCAGCGATTGACAGCGGCCCTACGGAAAATAAGAGCGACGAGAGCTAAAGTGTTATGGTCGCGGCATGCAAAGGGCGGATATCGTAATATTCTGTTTACAGATGAAAAAATCTTTACTGTGGAGCAAAAATTCAACCGCCAAAATGATAAAATATATGCTCACAGTTCCCAAGAAGCTTCTGAAAAAGTTCCAAGGGTAGAAAGAGGCCACCATCCTGCATATGTCATGGTTTGGTGGGGAGTATCCTATGAAGGCGTCACAGAGCTTCATTTTTGTGAACAAGGGGTAAAAATACGTGCTACGAACTATCAAAAAGACATTTTGAAGAGAGTTGTTAAGCCGCTAAATGATACTTTATTTGCCGGTAAGCACTGGATATTTCAACAAGACTCTGCCCCTGCACATAAAGCTAAGACAACGCAACGGTGGTTAGGGACGCATTTACCCGAGTTTATTGCGGCTGAAGATTGGCCCTCAGGAAGCCCGGATCTCAACCCCTTGGACTATGGTCTGTGGAATATTTTGGAGGAGAAAGCCTGCTCTAAACCTCATCGCAATGTTGAGTCTCTGAAGTTAGATTTAGTGCGGGCAGCGGCTTCAATACCCATCGATACCGTCCGTGCCGTCATAGACGAGTGGCCGGACCGTTTAAAGAAGTGTGTTAAAGTAAAAGGTGGACATTTTGAATAAATATTTTATTTTATACAATCTGTATAGTATAATTAATAAAAATAACCCTAATTTATTTATAAACTTTCTTTTATTTTCAAAATAAATGTCATTTCATATAGGACAGAATTTATGGCAAGACTACGTACATACATACATACAATTGAAAATGTTTTGAACTCAAATTGTAAGTAATATTGATTATTTCAATAAAGTGATCGATGGATATATAGGTACATTTTCATTAAAGTTTCAGACCAGACCCATTCAGAGATCTGACGAAAATACTGAAGTTTGAGCTTCTAGTGTGAAGAAATAATTTAGAATTACACTACACAAAAATTACTGTGGACCGAAAAAGAACAATAAAATGACATAACCGAACAAAATATTGAAAAATCCTAAATATCATAGTAAAAATAAAGTTTCATGTTGTAGATTTCGTAATTATTAACGAGAGTGATATGTTTTTTTTTAAAGGATATCTTTTTCATGCGAAAAAGAGGGGAGGCCTTTGCCCAGCAGTGGGACACTATATAGGCTATAAAAAAAAATCTTTTTCATTGATCGTTGTTAAAATGTACTAAATATTTACGAAATTATGTGCAGAGCTTCCGTAGAGAGAGGGATGGTTAATTGCATATTCACGCGTGTTAGGGGGGTCGTTTGCACTGGAATGGCCTTGCCTTAAGATGGTAACAAAGTTATCATTAAAGTTTAATATGGTAATATCTGCTTTTTGTTTGTAATGTAAATTAGTTGAATTTTAGTGATGCTAGAAACAATAGTTCTTAATCGTTAGAAAATACATGCAAATATCTATGCTAATAGTCCTGTACAAAATAATGAGAAAAATGACAAGATACGTGTCAAATAAGTCAGAAAATAATCTAAGGGCTGATTTTTAAATCCTCGGATAAAAGTATCTGTCGGGTGCCCTCGTTATCGCATAAAATTGATGGCATAATGCTGTTTAGAATAAATGTCACTATCCTAATGCTTCATTTCGCCTAACTGGCTTTTTTATAATATATTTCAGGCATATGTTTTTTTAGCCGTATATATATAAAGTTTCCTAATAGTCAATGATTTTAATCTCAATCTAATGTCGAAAATGTTTTTACTATTGTTAAGAAGTCTAACATCGAAGATGGTACAATTTGTTTGCACTAACTGTAAGGTCGCGTAATCCCAAATTGGGTGTTATCGTTATCGTATAATTTAAAAAACTTTGATTGTCATCTTTTAAACATTGATTGTCATCTTTTCGGTGTACTGTTATTTCGGCGTTTTAATTCCTAACTAACTTATTGAAGTACTTTTAGTAGGCAAACTTATCATTGTCACAATTAGATTTGGCAATTTTTCATTAAACCTAGAAATGTATTACCAAATAATGTTTCATCAAATTCTTATTTGGCATAAAAAATCCCATAAAGACCTGTTGGGGCAAAATCTCTAACGCGGATAGGTTAGCTTCGCTTCAGCTCTCATTTTTCCGTCTTATTTTTTTTATATAAAAGTCCCGATAGTCCTTAGGAATGAGTAATAAAATGCATTAGGAAACCCACTCTAGTCAAATGAGTACTAAAAATAATGGTCTACTCACCCCCTCCACAAGGGTAAAAACCAATATCATAAATAACCAACCGTTAACATTCGATATATATTAGTCTTTATGAATATAAAGAACAGCCTTAAATGTTGTGGCAAAAGTGGATAGGCAGCTAAATATAAGGTATATAAATACTGTCGATGTACTCGTAGTATATTGAAACAGGGCTCTTTTATATCTAATTTAATTTCGCTCCCTTGAATGTCTGTTTACGTTATTAGATATTATTTAATTTTTCACAACAACGTCTCCACTCATTCCTAATCCAGAAAAATATGCATCCGCCGACTTGGCGCGCCTAGGGCTGTACCAATTAGCGGCGTCCGGTGCGCGCGGCATTGTCGCCAACCCTAGCTGGCGGGACTAGCACGACTGGGCATAGATGAAACACAAGTTAAATAAATAAACTCTGTGATCTGTAGATTTTACTAGTTCAGTTCAGTTCATCTATTCAATAAACAATATACATTGTATTTGAAATATTTGTACATAAAAACATATTAAAAATAAGCAGAATACACTAAAAAGACAGAACAATTTTAAATGTCAGTTATTATAATGGTTAATTTTCCTAATTTCTGAATAATATAAGTGATATTTTCTGATGTCTTCAACCCCCAAGCTCGGCCATTTTGAAAGAATATCAAGAACGGAATAAAAAAAAAGTATAATTACCGAATCGGATATGTAAATGATCATTTTGTGTTTATTTTTCTCCATTAGGTACTCAAAGGTTGTCTTGAAGAGATCGCTCTTTAGCGATAATACTACTGCTGCCTACCTCTGCTTATATCTTGCTATAGTCGCTATTTTGATTTCAGAACTGTTTTATATTTTTATGGAGGTGCGCAATAAAGAGTATTTGTATCGAAACTGCTCACAAAATTTCACGAGAATCGTTGAGAAAATGCGACCTGTAGAGGCGAACAGTCGGACATCTGCTGGACATATAGGTACGAAAATATTTTTGTTCAACCTGAACCGAAGACGCTTCGCTCGTTAGGTCAAAATATTAAACATTAAGGGGACAATCTGACATAAATCGAATTTACGCAACGTCAATATTTCATTGCATGTTTGAGAAATAGTACATTACTGCATAGGCCGCAAATTGGAGAGTATACCTCTTATCTATAGATGGCCTCGTTGACAATCGGCCATCTATAACTACTCGGCCGGAAATCCCTGTTCGCACATAGGTTTTTATAGTGTTTTTCTCAAAAATGCAATGAATTTTTTAAATTATAAGCTAGATAGATAGATAGATAAAAACTTTATTGACGGATATGACTTGACAATTTAGAAAAAACTACTCTTACAATAATCACATTTATAAAATAAAAACAATGCTAATGGACACAAAACTATACTAATGCCTATACTATTGTCATGGCATAGCCGCGAAAGGGAGCCGACTCAGCATGTGCTGTGACATTGCTGTCACAGCGCTGGTATTCTGCCGGAACCAGACAGAGTGTGCGCGGGGTTTTTCAGCTTGAACGTTACGTTTTCGCGTTATATGATGATTATACATAATACTTTTTAAACAAATTATAAATTTTACATACACAAAGGCTTACAACTAACTTAGCATTAATTTAATAGCTAAAAACTGTCCTGGAAAGTTTCAGATATTTGACTGTTTCTGAAGATGGAGCAAATACTCTTTCAGCTTGGATTTAAACGATAGCTTCGAACGTACTTCACGAATTGGTGGAGGAATATTGTTCCAGCACTTCGAGGCCAAATACCTGAAACTATCCCGGAAAGATGCTATCTGTTTGTATGGAACCAAAAGAAGAAAAAGAAAACTCGAAATGAAATTCTAAGAATTCAGTCATAAAAAAAGTGGTTGTCTGTAAAGTCGGACGACAATTTTACGTAATAACTTCATAAGAAAACATTGATACGGAGTCGCCGGGGGCTACCGCTACGCCGCCGTCGCATACCGCCGAGTAGTCACAGCACGCCTGTGGCGCTACCGCGAACAGCAAACGAAGTTTTCCCTGTCTGTCGCACTTGCAAGTTTGCATATAAGTGAGACAGAGAGGGAAAACTTCGTTTGTGGTTCGCGGTAGCCCCTCTGGTTTGCCTTCGCCGTCAGGTTGATCGATATGTCACCAACCGATCAAAATTTACAGAACTCAATAAAATTGAGGAGAGACCGGTTTGACCGTCAACTGTTTACGTATAACTTGAAATCATTCAGTTGGCCGAGTTGCATCAATGTAATTCGTTCAAAAAGCTGTTTTACCGTTCGAAAAATAAGTTTCAAAATCTAATAACATTTTTATAGAAAATCGCTTAAGTCGTCGTCCCCGGCGAAAAAAATAAACAATAGCATTCTTTCGTAATAAGCCCGGGTATCCCAGGGACCGGTAGACGATGGGCACATATGTCTTCATGAAATAAAATTGAAAGCTCAGGTAGTCCTACATCACGTCACTTTTCGTGTTAGCATCCGTGCATCGATTTATAAGAAGTTGTCTCGTCAAAAACAAGTCGGCGACCGGCGTAGTCTTTTGAAACAAAAGAGGATCACTTTGCCGGTCTACGCCGGCAATGTTGTATGAAATTCCATTATGGGCCGCTCGTTGCGCCGCACCCGAAACGTGATGCTTCGCAGCCTGTTATAACGAATATAACGTCACTATTTAATTAAAAAAAATATTTTCAAGCCAAGCTTCTGTAATCCATCGAGTAATACTTTTTTTGCACAATCTCCCAGGGGATCATGCTAGGCCTCCTGCAAACTTGGATATCATAGTTATTGTAAGTATTTTCGGATGGTATTTTTGCTGGTATTGACGTCATTATCAACGATTTTGTGTTTACTGCAGTCACTAGATATCTGACAGGTCAAAACGCTCAAAAATGTATGACATAGCTCTATAAATATATATGTTCCACTTTTTCGTGTTTGGTGTCATACTTTTTAGGGTTCCGTACTCAAAGGGTCAAATGGGACCCTATTACTAAGACCCGCTGTCCGTCTGTCACCAGCCTATCTCTCATGAACCGTGATAGTTAGCAAGTTGAAATTTTCAAAGACGATATATTTCTGTTGCTGCTATAACAACAAATACTAAAAAACAATAAAATAAATATTTAAGGGGACACCCATACAACAAACGTGATTTTTTGCTGTTTTTATAGATAATGATATTATATTACGGGAACCTTCGTGCACGAGTCCGACTCGCACTTGGGCGGGTTTTTTTCAGGGACCGATACCGGTATTTAAAAAAAACCCTGAATTAGCCCAATATTTTGGATTATTTTTTGCTCTTTACGTAGGGCTGAATCATGTATTTAGGTAACAACGTCGTATTATTAGATTGTCCTATTAAAAGTGAAATAATGAACTGGTGACCGTAATAATACCGGTATTTTTCTATAGAGAAAATACCGGTATCCAATCCCTGGTTTTTATACGTGGTCTCTAAGATTGTGTCGTTTGGCGCCAGTTTATTGTTATGGGTCGAGTATTGACCGAATCGAGGCCAAGAAGAAAAGAAAAGAGATCGGAACGATAGTATTGAAGAAATAAGAAGAGAAGATAAAAGAGGCCACTTCTATTGCTTTATTGGGCCCGGCCGTAGAAGAGGCAACCAGTCATCACATCAGCCCGTAGAAAGAGGGTTAGATAGAAGAAGGATTAGCGAGTCACCAAGGGGGACGTACTTATGATGATTAGCAGACAAAATTCAGATGTCAAAACTCAAAACTCAAAATATTCTTTATT
Source organism: Epiblema foenella (assembly GCA_963556455.1). NCBI lineage: Eukaryota > Metazoa > Arthropoda > Insecta > Lepidoptera > Tortricidae > Epiblema > Epiblema foenella. The sequence goes on along the minus strand of OY747120.1, from coordinate 7,146,976 downwards.
CAATAGGCCTAGCAACAAGCACTTTTGAATCGTCAGTTATATATTACATAAATTGAATCTAATTATTCAGAGCAATTATTGATGCATATGAAATTTTAAAAAAGACATAAATTACGTAATGTATGTCAAAAGAGAGTATAATAAATTCACAAAAAGATCGTCAATATGTATAAAATAAAAACATAAAAATAGTATAATCTAGACAGTTTCTAGAATAAAATCTGAATGTCAAGAGGAAAATTTAACGTCAACATCTAATGTCATAGTTATGAAAATAGTCGTTAAGATGTAATGTCATAATTATTAAAGTATAATTAGTATTCCAACCACAATTATACCCACGGTGCACGGTGTTTTATCGTTCATGTAGTCTTTTGTGCTATAAGTATATGCTTTTGATATGAGTTTACGCTTTACATAATTCTTGAATTTATTAATAGATAAATTAGTCACGTTTGTTGGTAGTTTATTGTAAAACTTTACACAATTACACATGAATGATTTTCTTATTTTTTGGAGCCGAGTTGAGTGTACCGCAAGCTTATATTATGTATCACAGTTCTGCCTAAAATTTACAACAATATTTTTGTGTACATACACAATATTGTCACAGATGTATTGACAATGCATTGTCATTATATTAATGTCCTTGAACTTATCTCTAAGTGAGTCTCTATGTTTCATCTTCTATATTGCTCGAATAGCCCTCTTCTGCAGACAGTATTGCAGTTATTTTTCTTCTAAAGACAGTATTTATCTCTGCAGCACTGCCCCAGAGTAAAATACCATACGACATAATACTATGAAAGTAACTAAAATATACTACTTAATCGAGCTGTCTTCACGTCTGTTAATTGATGTATCAGAAAATGAATTGAGGAGTATGAATACAACATTAAAAATACACACTAGTGGCTGTATCGCGAGTGATATGTTTCACATTTTTAATCCCCATGAATCCGCCATTTTGAAAAAACCAAAAATTCTGAATTGACAAAAAAATATATAACTCTCGAAACTGTTCTCGAAATTTCATGATAATCGGTTCAGTAAATGCGTCCTGTAGAGGAAAACTGCCGCATACCGCCTGATATGCGGACAGATATTAAGAAAACATTTTTGTCCAAGTTAAAACGGGGACGCTTCGCCCCCTCGGTCAATTAATAAATTGGTACGTAATGAGATCTACTCGTATTTCGCAGCCACACAAATCAATTCATACATCGATATCCTATCAAATTTGCCAGATAATTATCGTCATTAGCGCATAATTAACGATTAATGTCACAGCTCAAATGTGGTTATGTCAATCCATTCATTCAATCACTCATTCATTTATTAATTGCATTCCAATGTAGGCCGAATCGCCTAGGGCTAATTTGGTACATTTAACAGCATTTTGCACTTGGGCCATATAGTTTAAAATAATTAAATACTATTGGCCCTGTGAGTTGTAGACCTCCTTATCTGTGCCTCAGAGTAATATTTTTAAAGCTTTAAACCCTAATACCACTCCGCCATTTTGAAAAAAAAACCAAAAACTGAATCGTCAAAAACAGCAAGTTGCAGAAGCAAGAGATCGTTCTTCAGCGACAAGTCCGCTTGATGTCTACCTCTGCTTATATATTTCTGTGTTGAGTTCTGAACTGTTTTGTATATTTATGGAGGTGTGCAATAATAGTAGATTGTTAACAAAGGGTTGAAAGCCACCCATTTCAGATTCCTTCGAACGCCAATAGTTCAAGGGTGAAATGGGTGCTTTCACCCGAGTTAAACATTCTACAGCAACCAGCAGCCGGCGCCGCCGTGCGTCGCACCTAGGGCGCGCAGCCGGCGCGCCAGCAGCCTAAAGGACTTTAAAAAAAATTACTTTCCACCCTAGGGTCGAAAAAGCGATTTTCAACCCGGCTATCTACTTATGAAAATGGAATAGAATAGAATAATGTTTATTGTTGAACTGTGTACAAAGATGTTAATAAGACATTAGATTTAGACTCAACAGTTTGTCCGTCACGGACATACAATATAAAGACAAAATGAACTGTATGACATACACTTATAAATAGTTAATGTACATAAAATTCATTCGTGCAATAAATGGCCTTATTGACAAGCCAGCGTTTCAAGGCACCTTTGAACTCTTTACCGTCTGAACTTTCTAAACAGGAGAGATGACAAGCGTATTTGTATTGTATTGTATCGAGCCTGCTCAAAAAAAAACACGAGAATCGGTTTAGAAATGCGACCTGTACCTAAAGGGGAACAGCCGGACATTCGGACAAACATACGAAAGCATTTTTGCCTAATCTGAAACCGTAGAATCAGAATAAACGTATGCCTACCGGACCGAACCGTTTATGGGGCTAGTTCGATCTGTGTGTGTTCCCCTATTTATGTAAGTATGTCTTCGTTGATTGGAGTAGAAGGTGACTTTAAAAACGTACCTGAACATGCATATAGGCCTCTCGGCCTATATGCATGTTTATGGGGCTAGTTCGATCTGTGAAAGTTTGTCCCCCTATTTATGTAAGTATGTCTTCGTTGACTGGAGTAGAAGGTGACTTTAAAAACGTACCTGAACATGCATATAGGCCGAGACGCGGTCCCGCATAAGATCGTGCCTAAGCAACTCCGGCTGTGTGCCGAAAACCATTACATTACCATGCCTGTACCTACAAGCCGTGGTTATATACCAGGAGCCAGGAGCAAACAAGCGCACAGGGAAGCAAGACACCGTAGCCTATGGATGCTTGTGACACTAGAGGAATCTAACTTTATGTACTAACTGGCTTTTAGAGCATTGTTTTTACAGCGTAAAGGCGTATCTCGACCACCAGCATTAGAATTAGTAATATTTAGTTATATAATTGTTATTATTTTATGATTTTATTGTGCCGCTTTGACTGTGATATGCCTATTATGTTAATTTTACTAGTATTTCAATTTGACTTCCTATATTTATTTCAATTATTTTTATTCTTTTGACATTTTAATGGACTGTAACTGTTGACATTTTATGTATTTGCACGCTTGCATGCAGGCTAGATGCATGAAACAAAATGTATTGTAACATCCCTATACTTACTGTGTCTATGCAAATAAATAATTTCTGATTTCTGATAACGTTAGACATTTTTTTGCGACAAAAAGTAGCAAAATACAGCTATTCGAATTCATCGATTTTGGCGTCGAGACACTTGGTTCGTGGGGCAGGGGCGCGCAGATGCTCCGCAAGATGCTCGGCAAACGGCTGAGAGTGGCAACGGGCGACTCTCGCGCAGGCAGCTTTCTCGCGCAGAGAATGGGGGCTATCGCGTATGAATTCGCCGCTAGAGGCGCTAGTGTAGCGTGGGGTCCTCCGAAACGTCAAATGTCACTCTTTTTGGTTGCGCTACGCGGGTTAATATCTAATTGGAACAATATGGTCACTATTTTGCAATACCTGAGCTTGATTATGATCTAAGATCTAAGCAGTGCTAACCAGTACCAAGTGAACTATGATTTAGACGTATCAGCGTCAGCTGCCTGTCTAAAATATATAATAATAATAATAATAATAATAAATATGAATTAAGGGTCAATGACTGTCAGGGCTTTGAGACAGATTTGTCTTTCGGAAAATTATTTCCTCCTTTTTTCCGAACAAAACGAGACCACGCTACAATGCGGTATATTCGATATTTTTACGGTACGGTTTTAAGGTATTGAATATGATTTAAATGTAAACTTCGTTCTCATGTCCATAATAACCAATAACAATTTTTGACAGCTGGACCTTAGTCGACAGTGGCGCCAACTGGTGAGCACAAAAACGATAGCCCCCATTGCAATCGCAATTCAGCGCGGGAACGCTGCCTGCGTAATGGGAACCCTACCAAGGGCAGTCAATTTTTATAGGTATTTTTAGCTTTAGACAATATATTTTAATTGTAGATAGTTTTAGTTTTATATTCAACTGTTAATTTCTTACTGCTAAAGATTATAGTGATGAAATTTGTATAGGCCAAGTAGAATTTAATCTTATTTTAATGTCATACAGTAAATCCTTTTTTATCTACACCCATATGGTAAATCCTCTTTAATGTGCTCAGACAGTGTAGGTACTTAAGGACCAGCTTTACAATGCCGTGGCCAGCGCCCCTCGGCCCGGGGCCGAGATGGCCATTACAGCATCATAAATTGAATCGTTATGGCCATCTCCGCCCATTACAGCATTTACAGCACAGCCGCGAGCCGCAAACACTCTTGTGGCGTCACTCCTGTCAACTGTCAAATCTCACGTGACCTGAATCACGCTATCGATGTTTCTTAAATCAGTTCCATAAATACAAATTCCCAGAAATTCTGATTGGACTTTGGTCCCAAGAAGTCGCTATATCCCGCATATTGTCGTAGTTTTTCCGTGTCCCCTATCTATTGTACCTATATGTGTATTAAGTTTGTAATTGTATAGATAGTGCCATCCACGAAGGCGCGCCCATCCATAGCCCATTCCATTACAATTGCTTACTATAAGTTTCGCTGTGGCGGGGCGCGTCGTCAAGGATGAGACTATATATATATACTTACGTAAACCTTTCTATTTTATAATATATTCTCAGCATTGTAAATTATTCTACACTTTCAACAAAGTGCATTCTCTAGAGGTTTGGCGACCTTACTCACAGCCAGGAACATCACACTTTCTTTTTTTAACCTGACTGTGGCTTTATAGGCCGGGCCCAATAAAGAGATAGGAGTGCGCGGTTGGAGAGTAGCCTGGGGAAAATCTAGGAGAAAACCTCCGACACGACCACTCGTGTGGTTTGGAACACTGGAATACTATAAGAGTTTGCGCTCCAGTGACATTGGTTGAGCGGTTTCTGCTGTTATGCAGCATAAATCCCAATAATCCCCCCCTCTGGATACGTGCCTGCTACACGCACAAGGAGGCAGTTTTTCCTTAAATTTAACGGTTCAATATCGTTTGTGAGTTTGGGATCGCACAGCAGAAGCGAGTCTAAATGCCCAAGCTGAAGCTGGTATTCCTCGCGCCCAGAGGTGACAGTAATACCTACTCCGTGTGGGCGTGTGTGGGTTGCTTGGATTTTTTCAAAATGGCGGAGCAATGGGGGTTGAAAACTTAAAAAATTCACTCGCGCGGTCTACATCTTACAGATCCACTTAGCTTTAGTTTTTATAGGTACATACTTACCTATACTCATATTTAGGTTAGGTACACCGGTGTATACTTAGCCTAGTCTCCCTCGATGAAACTTAGGGTGGTATTCCACTTATTCAATATTTTTATCCATTCTATGTCCATCTGTGATCAAATAGTTTTTCTCAAATCAGATTTTAACGAACACCGTTTACGATTACAGACGGTTTGGTGCAACCCACCCTTAGTCTCAATTTGTATATCAATGCGAGCAGCGCCTCCGGTGGCTTTTGGTGGTAACTATTTTTTACCATACAAATTGAGACTAAATGCAAACGCGTGTTTTGTGTTTTGTTTCAAAAATACTTACTGGGGTACTAAAGGGGTACTAAAGCCAAGTGCTCGTTGCCTCTATCATTTTTGTTTAATTTATTTCTAAGAAAAATACAAAATGTGTACTTAGACCAAAGTTTCGCCGAACTGCGAGGCAGTTTGTTGGCGATACGCTCATCTAATTTATTAAAATTAGGAGATACACGTACGCTAAGCTAAGAATATTTCAACTAGGGGACATTTCAAACAGGAGATATAATAAAACAAGTGATTAATAGATAATTTCTTTAGATTGAGAATTATTTATTACATAATATAAATTACAATATAGATTACCTTAAGCTAATTTACACGTATTTACATTAATCATCAAATACATAGCTACGAAAAGAAAAGTGGCAATCACAAACTAAAGGGTACTTTTGTGGCGGCGTCAATCAATACGGCGGAATTTCCTTACAAATCGACCTTAATGATGTCGAAAAGGGGACATTTTTTCGGATAATGTAACCTATTCATTTCAGGTATTCATATTGACATGATTTTATGATGTACAATTTTACTATATTTTTATATAAATTTGTCATTTTTTGTTTTTTACAATGTGCCATTCGCAGCCCTATGTGAAGATTTTAAAATGGAAATTGAATAAAGTAAACAAAATCATACACTAACCGCCCCTCCTGTGTGTAACACATTGAAACAATATCTACTAGAGTCTGGCTAGTTTCAGACTAGAAAAGAGCGGAAATTTAAAAAAATCCTCGTGGTGCAACACTGTTTATAATGTGACAAAACAATTATGATACCTGGGCAACAATATAAAATATTCATACTACATAGTTCAGTACATACTGTGCTATACCGTTATTACCAAAACGAATATTTATGATTTATTTATAGATTTACTACATTTAAATATTCCGAGTGTGTTATGGAAGTAGCAATTCAAGTGGAATAATGTACTATGATACGATTTGCTGTATCCTGTTTCTGACCCGTAAAGGATCAAGCAATGTTTATCTCCATTGACACGGAAATTAAGTGACTTTGACACATTTGACGTAGATATTATAGTGGCCATTTATAAAGTTTTAAATCAATCTCAGTCTCAGCTTTCATTAGCAGACTCTAGGAGAGGCGCGTTAAGGGTTAAAAAACGTTAATCTATTTAAGTACGCCATTTTCTGTTTAAATTGACACGTATCTTGACATTTTCTCAGTGTTACTATCTAGAACAGGGCTATTGCGACCTTATGTCATAAAATTTTAAATGTATTTTTTGGATTTTTCATTAAGAAATATCGTTTCAAACATCACTCCAAATCGACCATTTTCAAGCTAAAAACTTGTTTTTTCGGCTTAAATTCTACTACACACAATATCAATAATCAAAAAAATGGCTATGTTACTGTCTACAACTTTAGTAAAATCATCGTAACCTTTAATCACTTTATTGGTATTATTATCAATACTTTTGTCATAATTTGAAATAAATCTTACGATAAATCTCACGACTGCGGGTTAGCCATAATTATAGTTATGACATATAGATTAGATTAGATTAGATAATTTATTTCATGATAAGGAATTACATTATAAATTTGCACACATGTCAAGATTACAAGAATAAGAACATATTAAAAACATAAGAACATATAAGAACATATTTATATAGACAGTGTGAACTCATAGCTCCTACGCTGACAACAATGTATACTGATTAATAAAATTGTATATCCGCAACTCCTTAACTTAAAAAATCTTTTGTAATTTAAGATTAATAGTTAAGTAAGTGTTTATAAAATTATGTAAAAAATTTCACTGAAATAAACAGCTTAATTTTTTTTTTTACACACATAGACAACGTGCATGTATATCTCAACATACAACCATGGCTCACGGACGTTCGTGAGACAAAAGTACTGTACGTTTACCTATTACTAGGCCCCATCAATTGTTTAAAATGTGTCATTGATGACGAAAAATCTCAAAATACATTACGATCAGTGTACAGCGTTCTACACATTTTTCGATCTGTAGAACAAATACCTTGAAAGTAAATGCACTGTCTCTTTCAATTTTATAGCTGCGTCTCTAGATTGTTAGTGATAAATTGATAGGTGTAAAATTAACAATACCACAACAAAAATAGTATCTTGTATGAAGTTGTCACCTAGTCTATTCGTATGACATTACATTAAACAGACATTAAAATTTGGAACACACGTAAAACAAATGTCTATTCCAACGGTCCAGAACTACATGCAAGAGTGGCATTATTTAAGTTTTTCATTCATCTATTATTTATAATTTCGTCATTCTATAAATAAATCAGTAGGCGCCTTCTTGAATCCCTCGACGAATTCGTAAAGGACAAGCCCTTATCAGTTCTCCGTCCAGTAGTATAAGCACACAGGGCAAGAAGAAATGACAAGGGCACATCGCAATACCATCAAAAACCTTCAAGCTTCTTGACAGGCAGCGCCATCTGTCGTCGAGTAGCGGAACTTGTGATGTGGCGGTTTGTGGAACTGTTAGTCCGCGTCACGGAATATAGATGGCGTTTCATATTCCGGCATCCTAGATGTAAGCTATGTGGGACATAGTTTACTAGGTAAAATGCTGGAAATGAATGTGTTTTTCTTGAATTGTGTGTTGATTGATGAATCCGGTGGTATTCTGTAATTAAAGAAAAAATCATATTGTTAGATGTTGAACGTTAATTTGATTTTAGAACGAATAACTTTTCTTTTTTTTTATATCGATGACAGATGGTTTTGTCAGAGCGGGTTTTGCACGGAATTAGAGGATTTGACTTTGAGTTGTTTTAGATAGTTTTAGTTTATTAATAAATTAATAAACTGTGTTACGTGCACAATAAACGTTTACGCATAGAAAACTATCTTTACTGTGGAAATTCCATTAATATTAATTAAATTAAAACTAAATCTATCTATGTTAATGTATGTACATTAACTATAATGTTAAAACGAAGTAATATTATTAAGTTTGGACCTAAATGTGTTTGTAATTTAATAAGGCGGTAAATTTCAAAATACATACAAAATTAAAACACTTGGGCCGACTAGCTTACTTCATGTATCATTGTATTTTCAAATCATGATCAGGAATACGTGGATAAAATTATTTTGATTGCTTCAGGTATCATTAACGTCAATTGTACCTATCTAATAAGTGTTACGTCCTATTTTACTGGTAGAGAATTATTGCATTTATTCTGCCCTTTGTATTATTGAATTCATACAAAATTTTTAATAAATAAGTCTTACCGCCATAAGTACACTCAAAAAACTATAATATAAAAACCCCTAATAGCCGAAACATTGTTAATTCCAGCTGTCGGGTACAGTCGACCATAATTTATCGTCCGGCCACTCGCTCGTGGCAGATTTTTCAACCACGCTCTATTGGTTCGACTGTACACGCAAAAGCACCTAAGAGACGGTGGTTACTTGGTTAGTTACGCCTTACTGAAGTGAGGGAGGAATTGAAAAGTTCTTGGGGACTGTTTTCTTAATGTTTCTGGGACATTGTGGTTTTGTTTACACATATCGGCATTTTTATATTTCATATGCTATTGCCTGCTAAACGATAAAACTGTTCCACATATGTATTAGAAAATACATTTTTTTTACGAAGTGAAACCTATATAAATAAAATAAATAAATAAATATTAGAGGACAATCTTACACAAATCGAACTAGCCCCACAGTAAGCTCAAGAAGGCTTGTGTTATGGGTACTAGACGACGATATATTTAATAGATATAAATACTTAAATACATAGAAAACATCCAAGACTCAGAGACAAATATTAATGCTCATCACACAAATATTTGCCCTGACCGGGACTCGAACCCAGGACCGTCAGCTTCACAGGCAGGTGCACTACCCACTAGGCTAAACCGGTAAAAACCCGTAATAACCGGTAATATTTTTCTAAAGTTTAATTTTGTAAGTGAAATAGTAATTAAAAATTTCTTGTGTCCATATATTTTAGTTACTCTAAAATAAATGTATAAACCGTTATTTATTGTATTATAGTATCCGCCAACCAAACTGACGACCGATTTGACATACACGCATGGTATTAAGAAGTGTGTCTCACATTTTTTATGACCTCAGTCTTCAGTTTGGTTTGCGGGCACTATAGTAGAAAATATGCTTTATTCTGCACTCCAAACCAAATATTGCCAGTTTTTACACCCTGTATACTTTTACAAAATGTTAATACACAACTTAGTATGACTTGTGCGGTTGGCTGATCGATAGTATACCCTCGTCAAACATTTCTCATTAGTGTTAGCTATTATTGAGCTATATGTTTGTTTATATCTTCGTCTCTATATAGTATTTTTTAGGCCATTTTAATTTAAATAATGTCTGTTTAAGCCAGTGAACGACAATGTCGAACGTACGTTTCGTAACAAATCGAACAAGTTAGACGTGACTTAGATACCACTTCAGTAATTCTTAACTTTTCACTTTATATGATGCTCCTTTTAGCTAAAATATTTTAACAGTTTTCAATTTGTACCTACTTGTAGTAACGCGATATCATGCAAGTGATTTTGTAATACCACGAAGGTGGCAAACAAACATCCTGCCTACGCCTGTGCCAAGGATACCGTAGACTACAGACGCTTGCGACTTGCACGTTGCCGATCATTTAATGATTTGGGGATTGATTTGGTGTTGATAAATACAAATGCAGGTAACGCAAGCGCATCCTTTCATTGTTCAATTTAAGTAGCCATATTACATGCACTTATGAATGTCAAAAAACTACGACCGGTTCATAAAATAAACCTCTGCCTCGAGAAGAACCGGCGTAAGAAACTCGGCGAACTGGAACAAATTTCGACATGATTATTTGATTATTTAATACGTAATAATAATGATGTACTATATCTTAAATCCGCACTTATCCCTACAAAGAATCTACAAAAACATCCACAATAAAGCACCAAAAAGAAATTATTAACAAGCCCAGATAAATTTTATATGGCCGTAATAAAAAAATATTTACAGAGAAAACGGGTCCGAAACTCGGGCTCATTACAGGACCCATTAATAATATTAGGCACTAAACAGCGACATGGGGGGGCAGGAGAGTCATTAATAAGGGCAAAATGACCCTAGAAGCCGTTAAGGGGCATTATTGGCCTGAATCAGTTTTTAATTTTTCGCTCGTTTAGGGGCTTGTGTCGATTTCGGTTGATTTAAAGCGGTGTGTGGGTTTTGGGTGTTTGATAATAATAATAATAAGACATTTTTTCAATGGTTGTTGGTTGTTGTGAAGTTGCGATTATCTAAAATATGTGGCGCTAACATTCTTCAATTAATTGTTTGAAGATGTTTGAAGTAAAGCTATATAATTCGCACCATTTTATGGTAATCACTACGACATATAAAGAATCTTTATCTGAACCACTTTTATACTGAGTTTAACTTTGTCCAAAAAAGATTTGCTCCTGCATAAATAAGACTAAGAAACTAATAACAATAGAGATTTGTTAGAAATGTATAAGGTCTCAAAGCGTCAAGATAAAAAGTAATAAGGTACACTAATCATAATAAAATATATATGTGAGATGTATCTCCAAGAAAGACGAATGAAGAGGTTTTGAGTATGGTAGGAGAGAAAAGAAGTTTACTGGAAATAATTAGAAATAGAAGAGGCAGGATGATGGGACACCTGATACGGCACGACAGCTTCTTATTAAACATCTTAAAGGGCAAAATTGAAAGCAGGAGAGGAAGAGGAAGACCTGGACTGACTTACTTTAACCAAGTGAGGGAGGAAGTTGCCGAGTCGTATGGGGAAGTCAAGAAACTGGCAATGAATAGAAAAGAGTGGCGGTTACTCCACCGACAAGAGCGAAGCTCTTAAGTTTTGATGATGATGATCTCCAAGCGTCAACATGAAAATAATAAAATTTAATGAAAATAATAATTTATGGCCAAAGTGCCCACATAGGTGGGTACAACATATATTTTGCATGGTGTACCGAACCATTTGGCCACTTTGGGTGCTATATACTATAGGACGCTGACTGGACAAAGTTACTCCCATAGTGAAGGTGATTCTAAATCGTGGATAGTTTCACGTTTTGTATCAAGACCTCATGTCTCACATAGATTGTGCAAGTGAATTTGCGTCAAACTAAATCTCAGTATGTTCCTAAGAATGAAAGAATTCTTTATAGACAAAGTTACTCCCATAGTAAAGGTGATTCTAAATCGTGGATAGTTTCACGTTTTGTATCAAGACCTCATGTCTCACATAGATTGTGCAAGTGAAATTGCGTCAAACTAAATCTCAGTATGTTCCTAAGAATGAAGGAATTCTTTATATTATTTTATTAGTACAAATCGTGTTTTCACAGGAACATTTGTCCAGCCCAGTCCATTAGAGGCGGATTAACGGTCTATTTGGTCCCGGGTTCGGACCCGACATAAATCTCTGGCTCCATTTGTATTTTTCCAGTGCCTTTACATGCGCGACTGAGTTGGGATTTAATAATGTGGCCGGTGTTTTACATTTCAGGAATCTTGCGACGACGCGTATATTGAATTTGGCAATATATGAAAACAAACAATCGAAAATTAATACTAAGATTGTGCATCATACACCATAGTGATTAAATTTTGGGATGAAACATTATTGCTTATCAGCATAAAATTAAATACGAATGGATGCTGTGGTATATAAATGGTTCAGGTTTGTGATTTTTAAACGGACGTTGTGAGTTTGAATCCTGGTTAAGCAGTGAGATTTGTCAACTTTAGTATAGAATTTTATATGCTTAGCTTTCTGGAGACTAATACTTGAGGGGATTTGCTAAGATGTACAAGCAAATAGGATAACGTAACACAGACACCGCTTCCCCCTAAAAAGGGCCTTTGGCCAGCAATCATACCTATATATATATATATATATATATGATGATGTGATGGTTATTTGTATTAAATAGGTTATGAGTATCTAGCTCCTTCGGTCTCAGTCTCGTACTTTCCTATGATAGCATAATAGATGACTTCTGAGATGAAATGTCGGTACCTATCCTCGAAAACACAAACTAACACCATACCAAATTTCCTAAAAACAAACAACAAACACGAAGAGGTACATAAAGTACACTTATAACACTGCATTTATAACATTGTTGATGACACTGATGATACTTAAGAAAAGCATGCAATAAAATGATATAAAATCAATCAGCTCTTTCTGCCCTGCCCTATAAAGTTCCCTAACGCGTAGAAAATTATCTTCAAACGAGTATATTACGTATCATTGGCAATCGTAAACTACCCTTATTTCGAAGGGGTGACGTCATAAACATAATTACTGTCATTCATATTCCATTAGCATTTTTAAAGGAATCCGAAATGGCAAAAGTGGTGATCCAGTGATATCGACTTTTAAGAAGATGCTTAAAATAAATACTATATTCGTACTAAGGAGTCTTATGAATGCAATAGCATGCGAGTTCGACAACTATTTTAGCAAAACTATTTACATCTGCCAGGATAAACAAAGATCTATAAAGTCAGATCTATTAGCCAATTGTTAGCGAACGTGGCCATCTCTTACAAGCAATATATTTTTAACAGTAAGTAGTTATTATTTTACTTATTTTGGTCATAAATTTTGCTTAGGCTTCTTAAGTGTTTTTGTATCACCTTGTGGTTATCTGGCCTTCATTGATTGTATCTGTTCGTTTTTTTCCTCCTTTCTTCTCTACCCAAAGGTTGCCTACGAGAGATCGCTCTTTATCGAAACTGCCAGTTGCTTATGCCTGTATGTATGACGTTTTAGTATGTATTTCGTGGCATTATTGATTGTTTTCTTTTTGTTTTACACCTTTTTCACTTTAATCCTTTTTCAACTTTAATTCTTGGTATGTGTATTACTTACTCCTGTGCCACGAATAAATGTTTTTTCTTTCTTTCTTTCTTTTTTTTGTAAAGTTGTAGATTATTTATATGTACTTATGTTAGGCACGTGTATTAAGGTGGGTTGCACCATCCCTGTATTATCGTAAGTGCTGTCCATTAAATCTGATTACTTGACAAAGTTCTTTGGCCTGACAGCTTCTGGCGCCATATTAAACGTTGTTCGGTCTGTAATCGTAAGTCGGTGTTGGCCTTAGTATAGTTTAAGCTCAGTAGGACTAGTGTATTGCAAATGCAGAGTGCCATACGTTCTAAGCGGGCGTGTCAGCAGCGTGCCGTCTGCAGGCCTGGCTGTTTTATGGCCATTGGCTGTCCGTGCCGGCACGGGGGACTTGTGCCGTATGTATTTGCCATTAAGGGCGTGCAATCAAAAATAATGCGTTCTTCGAAACGCCATTCTGACCAAAACGAGGAAACAATAAAGATTTTCAGATTCGATGACTTCGATGATTCTTGAGTATCTGATTAGAGCAGAAGCTTGATTAAGTTCATCATTACTGAATCAAGGCCATAAGTTTAAGTGGACAAAAACTAAGGCATTCAACTAAATCACAAATACAATTGCAATTTGTACAGACGCCTTTCAGTATCTACTATGTATGTATGATAACCGTGAAGGTATTTGCCGACGTTTGTTCTTCTATATCTCAAAAAGTACTCAACGAATTTCTACGAAACTTAGTGATGTAGCTAGGACATCAGAATAGGACATAGGCTATAATTTAAACGCATAAAATGGCGGATAGCAGCTAGCAGTTACATAATTTTGAATGAACACACTTCAGTGTCTCTTCTAATTTACATATGTGCATATTCTACGTACGCCAGTATTGTTAGTTATTCAGAGCGTCTAGCCTATAGACTCCAAGCTCCAACTAAACTGTAGAAGTCTGATATGAACGCGTCAACAAAAGGCGCCTAATGCAAAAACTTCGCAATTGAGTTTCCTTTCGCGACACTTCACTCGCTACTCGGCCTTTTATATGCACCATCAATATTTCAAAACAGCTTAGAAGGGGACAAGTAAAAAGTAAACTGTCAGTCGCTATAAATAAATTCATATCGCATTGTAGAAGCAGATTCTTGTCCAGAAAACGCGACAGAGCAAGGAGTGTACTACTAAAGATAACCTATAGTTTTAATACAAAATCTGAAATGCAACCTAACGCTTCGACAATAGAGTTGTGTTCAGATAAATATGAGCTCCTTATTCGCTCCTATATATCTGATGGCAAACTGTCCTTCCTGAATTCCTCATAGACCGATCTAGCCAAGTCGCAAGTGCTTATAAAAATCAAATCAAGCCACACACGATTCCCCAAACTCTACGTCCATCGTTCATTAACTCAACAAAACCAGTTACCCTCCACTAAATTATTAACACGCCATTTTGGGCCTGGGATAGCAATTTCATGATACATCCCACCCTGGGACCTTGTTATGATGCTCCGTATAAAGTATGCATGTCTTTTGTATTGACGTTGCAGGCGCTTATAACAACCGCTCCCTAGCGGGGAGTAGGGGAAGCTTTGGTTTGGATGTGCTGGATAGATGGCGTACATTTGGGAATTTATGAGTTTATGGGGTATATGAGTTTATTGTCCTTTTTATATTTAATAATGTTTTGCTCCTTCACTATTTTTAATTACAATAAATTACTCCAAATATTATATTTTTCAGAAAAAATAGCATGGTATACTTTTTTCCATACAATTTCCAATGTACCTAACTAACACTGTAACCTTAGCAATAAAAAAATACAAAAACTAAGAAAAATTTAATTTAGTTCGGCTACCCGCCACTAGGTGCCACTACATAAACAGCGAAACTCATCAATGGAATGCAATATCATGATGGTTTTAGTTCCTGAAAGCATTCTCCGAAATTAAATACAACGTACAATACGCGGCCGAACGCACGCTTTCCGTGCCCATTGAAAAAAGTTCGATTTTTAAAACAATAGTGTTCGTATTGCGAGTTTTTGATCTGTGGAGTTAGAGAGAGGTGCCACAGAATAGATAGACACAGAAGGATCGGTTGTTATATCGTATTATTTTTTTTTTTTTTTTTTTTTTTTTATTTCTTTATTTACATCAGACAACAAGTCCCATATTTACATATACCTTTTATTATTATTTCATTTTATTGTATTAGACTAATGACTTCTAGGTGGGTCATTGTCAGTTGTAAAAACAAAAGTCCACCCAGTGGTCAATAGTTAACGGCTTATGTACATGTAAGTTATGTTTATATTACATAGATTTATACTCACGGAAACACCGTTTGTGCGGGTTACTAGACCAATCCAAAATTTAGCTTTTTGGCCCATAACTTTATATGTCCACCGAAAAGACGCGTACCTAAATCTGACAATGAACCAGGTGATACTGTTCATTTTATACGATGATGGCAAGAGTACGGTCCACCTGATGGTAAGCGGACCGCAGCCTATAGCCGCCCGCAACTCTAAAGGAGACACGTGCGCGTTTCCGTTCCCATACAGGTTGAGGATTCACTGTGTTAAGGGTCCTTATCAGTTAAAAAACGTTAATCTATTTACGCCATTTTCTGTTTGAATGGACACGTATCTTGACATGTTCTCAATGTTACTATCCAGAACAGGACTATTGCGACCTTATGTCATAAACTTTAAATGTATTTTTTCGATTTTTCATTGAGAAATATCGTTTCAAACATCACTCCAAATCGACAATTTTCAAGCTAAAAACTTGTTTTTTCGGCTTAAATTCTACTACACACAATAAAATCAAAAAATGGCTATGTTACTATCCAAAACTTTAATAAAATTGCCGTAGCCTTTAATAACTTTGTTGGTATTATCAATACTTTTGTCATAATTTGAAATAAATACATTTTAAAACATAAGGCCCCTTAACAGCAGAAGGAAGAAATTTATGTCCCTCGCTCTCAATACAGTGCTCGGGAGCTCTGGCAACCTTGCTCACCTCCAGGAACACAATATAGTCGCTATGAATTCACATTGTCTATGTGTGCGTCAGCGTAGTCGCTATGAATTCACATTGTCTATGTGTGCGTCAGCGTAGTCGCTATGAATTCACATTGTCTATGTGTGCGTTAGCGTAGTTGCTATGAGTTCACATTGTCGTGTCACAACCACAAATGGGCCATTCTACTTTTTCATGTACGTACTCGTAATTTTCAGACACTTTTTTTTAATGCAGATTTTGGAATACCTGGACCTGACTTCATATTTTTGTATTGTTATTTAGAAACAGGTTTAATTGCAGTATCACTTCCGATAGTTTTGTTAATTAACGAACAATGGCTAATATCCATAAATCGAGTAACTCAGTGGTCCTTGGATGTCTCAACATTTGTATGAAAAAATCGTTTTTATCACTGTGTTACCCACCTTTTGCAGCAATATGTTAATATTTAAGTATTTTTACCTATAAATTCCTTTTATGAGGTTTAGGTACTATTTCGAAATCCTATTTTTGTACCCTAATTCAATACATATATCATAGTTTTTTTTTGTAATAGAAAATTGGTCATGAATAAGTAGAATGAAATGAAATGAAATCATTTATTCTTCAATTTAGGCATGTTACATGCACTTATGAATGTCAAAAAACTACCACCGGTTCATAAAATAAGCCTCTACCTCGAGAAGAACCGGCGTAAGAAACTCGTCGAGGTGTCATTTTTTCAAAACAATATACAATGTATATCAAATAACAGTAAAAATAGTACAAAATTCAAATGCTACAGTATAAACATACATACATATTTGATCCCTATACCTAACCCGCGCTCGTAAGGTAAATGTACTATACCTGTATTAAGCTTGACAGGCCTATTTTGGCGTGAAAAGGCCGTTTGTCCATACAACTACTTGTATATATGTACAGCCGCGGTCCCACATAATTCCAGTGCGGCCAAAACAAACAGCGAGACACCTGCTCGCCTGCTGCGCTCGGCTTACATGCAGACAAAAACCAAAACTCCGAGTGTAAGCTCATCTTTACGCGCGCACACAAACAAACAAACACACAAACTTGCATGCTTAAGTTAGTTAAGTTAATAGTCCAATTATAACTGCTATAATTCCTGTATTTGAGAAGGAACTGGCTCTCAAGACCAGGGGCGTATTTATCCTAGGGCCATCCGGGCCATGGCCCGGGGCGCCAATCCGCCAGGGGCGGCATAGTCCCCCCATGGGTTTAAAAAAAAATTGTATATGTATATATATATATTTATATATTAGTAGTTATGTATGTTTATTAATGTGTAGTTGTATATCTAGAATATTTATTACAGTTCATTCCATAGTTTGGTTGTGCGAGGCAGGAAATTTCTTGAGAAACGCTCAGTTTTGGACTGTCAACCATCTAAATGGTGAGGATGGAAATGCTGACGCGTAGGACGATGACGAAAAGATGCGGCAGGGATCATTTCAAACAATTCCTCCGAGCACTTCCCGTGATACAAGCGATAGAAAATGCAGAGTGAGGCTACATCTCTACGCAATGGCAAGGAGTCGAGCCGATCAGAAATACGCTGGCAGCCGACGAAACAACAACTCGGTGGAAAGACACCCTAAACTGGAGGCGGCCATGTAAGCCTCGTCAGTATCAAATTTAACGGCATTTACTTAGGACGCAAACTGTGTTGCTAATTAACCTAACCTAATATATAACAGCGTAAAATGGACTCGATATTATACTATCTCTATGTTGTTTTTCCTTATTTCAAAGGGATAAGGTGCATTATAGGGTTTATAATTTACTATTGCGACCTCCACGGTAATCTTGTAGGTTTTCGAACGAGTATTAAAGCGCACTGACTGTACACTAGTGATAACAGTAGCAAATATGAATTCGGCTACAAAATGTATGTATGTATGTATGTAAATACTTTATTGTACACAAGACAAGGTAAAATAAATTATACAGAAAAAAAACAGATCAATCATGTACAAAGGCGAACTTATCCCTGTAAGGGATCTCTTCCATTTAACCTTTGAGCAATTGAGTGAAGAATAGGAACTAAACGATAATCACCAAAGCGTGTACAAAGATGTATTTATATAAATATTCTAGATATACAACTACACATTAATAAACATATATAACTACTAATATATAAATATATATATACATATATGTACATATATCTAAATAAAATATAAAATAATACATATAAATATAGTATCTCAGCAATTCACAAGTCATTGTCAAAATATATAGTTCACATGTCAAAAACATTTAATAATATACAGGGCGTCCCACGGCTATGCCACATGGAAGGAAAGTACCTTAAATATTGTAGATGGAACATTTTACTAAAAGAAGACATTATTTTAATTTTAAAATCAATTTAAACTGCATTCATAGATTTTTAAATAATAATTAAACCGTAAACCGGGAATCGAACCCGTTACACAAGAAAAATAATTACCCTGTAGCTTTATCATACCAATCGAAAGGCTTCATCATATGGATTATTTTTTGCTAAATAACCTAGTATCAGAAATAAAAGGAAAGACCATGAATTTTAACATTTTTAATACAAAATTAATCAATTTATCACGTGTAACGGGTTCGATTTCCGGTTCAACCATAAAAATATTTAAATATCTGTGAATGCAATTTACAATGTTTTTTAAATACAAATAATGTCTTCATTCAGTAAAATGCTCCATCTACAATATTTAAGGTACTTTCCCTCCATGTGGCACATAGCCGTGGGACGCCCTGTATATACTGCGCCTGGTATGGCAATCCGGTACATCGGTTAGTAGTGTGGGTGACACGACCTACGTCATCAGCCTTGCATCGGCCTATCGACGGTATGCGCACGTAAGTGTAAGTGAGGCGTCGACAGTGTCGTATGGTCGTGTCACGATCCGGATTCACAGACCTGTGGCGCTATCGCGAACAGCAAACGAAGTTTTCGCTCTCTGTCGCACTTGCACGTTCGGACGTAAGTGCGACAGAGAGGTTATTAACTGAGCGCTCCCGTGTTTTGGAAGGCACGTTAAGCCGTTGATCCCGGCTGCTGTCTATGATAGCAGTCGTTAAGCCAAATTAGAGGCCTTTGGGCGGCTCAAGAACTTCTAACAGTCAAGTTGCCCACTCACTTGACAAGCCTAATTCCGATAAGGTCTGGTTTTCCCTCGGGTTGAAAGGTCAGAATGGCAGTCGCTTCCGTAAAAACTAGTGCCTACGCCAACTCTTGGGATTAGGTAGCGGACCCCGGGCATCCTTTAGGATGCAACTGTACCGGGATAACGCTAGGATGATGATGATGATGCTGATTGATAAACAGTAACTAAGTCTAGTAGTAAGTAGACTGTTTATTTATTTATTATTTTATTTATTTAACTCAAAAATATAACTTACAAGTAGGCATATGACTTTACCTCGCTAAACTGTATATACAGTTTGTTGGCGAGTGCTGCGCTCTCTCATTTACAGGTTTGGAACTTACACCTACTTCTTTCCTATAAACTAAATCTGCAATGCTAATGACAGCCAAACAAATCTAGCAATAACTAGGTTAAATTACCACTATCACTATCTTCGCTCTCTCAACGGTTAACTTACCCAGAACTTGTTCTCATTCATTTTGTGTTCTATTTTATTTTATTTCTATTCTATTATTCTTATAGTACCTCTAACATAGTTTGTAAGATTGTTAACTAACCACAATATGGATCAGTTTGGTCTGAAATAAATGATTTTTTTTATGTCAATTAAAATTATGTCAAGCGAATGTCAAACTGCAGAAATAGGGCGCATCACATCACACCGCAACGAATGCGGGCTACAGATGAGTTCAATTATCAATATTGGGTTGCTGGAATGTGCATTAATGTTAATGGATGCGGTGGGGTGAGGGATCGAGTTAAGGGCCCTTACCAGTTAAAAACGGTCATTCATTTAGGATATCTGTTTTTTTCTCCAATAGAGTATCGCATTTAAATATTTAAACATTTTATAATTAATTTATATTTAATTTAAATGTATATTAATCTATTTATATTATCACAAAATCACACTAACCTATAAACAAAATATAACTAACAAATACTTCAAACTAATTGTCAAAAAATAACTTATTGAGTAGAAATAATACTACAATAATACAAAAATAATATCTAAAATTACTGCCATTTTCTCTTCGTTACAATCTAGTAGAATTATTGCGGCCTAACCTCCTGGGGTTCAAAGTACTAATACTAGAACAAATTCACTTCAATGGAATGTGTATCTTTCAAAATTGGAATAGGGTTGCATTTGTTTTGTTTAAGTAAATTCCGAAACAAAATAAACTCTACTCTATTTCCTGTAACAGGAGATTAAAATTTCGTTGTCATTTTTTCTTGAATGTCGGGCCGCTAGAGGTGCAGCCCGATATCGTAGATTTTAGATGCTACTGATTTTTTTTTTTTTTTTATTAAGAAACATCCTTTCATCCTTTCATCCTTCCTTTTGTTTGTGAAACCAGGTCGATGTCAGCGGGCAAGTTTGTTGTGCCGAGGGTCACTAATTTCTACGGCGATAGGTGTCTTCAGAAACGCCTTCCCTACATACTCAACAGCCTGCCCTCTGACATCAGGCAGGAAGCCAATAAAGCTAAACTTAGTAAAAAGCTACATAGTTACCTTATTAAACTTGTATAACTATTGTACCTAGATGTAGAATCATAAAATATAAAGTTACCTTGTTAAACTTATAAAATAATTTACTGTTATAGAAGAGAGATGAGACTGATCGATTCCACAGTCAAACTGTGCAAACGGTTTTGTGGGTCTATGTACTTGTTTGTGTTATATTATTATTTCTTAATAAAATAAATAAATAAATAATAATAATAAACATGATGTAACTCGAGAATTTTCAAGCTGAAAACTGTTATATTTTTTTTCCTCTTAAACTACTATTCACAACAAAAGAAAAAAAATGAAAAAATATTGTTGCTGTGCCTGGAGGTTGACGTGTAGAGAATGCCTCATGGCAGTCCGACTTTTGTATGTTAAGATTTTTTTTGTGCAAAAGATGAAATAAATAAATGGGTCCGTTACTATCTAAAATTCATACAATCGTCGTATTGCAGCCTAACATCAAAAAATATAAGTTTATGTTTTAAAAAATATTGATTTAAATTAAACACAACAGGCACTTACAATTATGACAAGTTACTATTTATGCTTTTGAATTTTTTATTAAGAATGCATTTTATAATGAAAAATTCAAAACCATAAATAGTAACTTGTCATAATTGTAAGTGCCTGTTGTGTTTATTTTAAATCAATATTTTTTTTATGTAATTGAATAACTGTAGTTAATAAATATTGTATGCACTAAATTCCATGGAACTGACATAATATTAATCTTATTTCTATGCTTGACATGTAATAATAATCATTAAATGAGTATGAGTAGCGTTTCAACTAGGCTGTACTTATTATAATATTGGTATTACATAGATTAAAATAGATTATCCAAAGAACATAATTATGTCAAAATCAAAGTAATAGCACTGTATTTACTTTTGCTAGTCAGCATCAATAATAACTTCAAAAGTCTTTATTGCAATGGAATAAGTGCTTTTTATCTCTACATTTACATAGTTATTTTTGATACTAACTATACTCGTTGGACATCGTTCTCCGGTGAGCGGGAGTGAGAAGTGGTATCAGATTAAAATACCCAATCATTGCTAGCAAATTCGACACTCGGTCGACCACTGGGCATTTATCTTGATAAATACCTATATTATTGCTGCTATGTATAGTTGTATGTTTTTTAATGCCAATATATTTGTAAAATCCACACTGTGGAATTAGGATTATAGCCTGTAAGGACTGTTATAAATAAATATTAGAGGACAATCTTACACAAATCGAACTAGCCCCACAGTAAGCTCAAGGATGCTTGTGTTATGGGTACTAGACGACGATATATTTAATAGATATAAATACTTAAATACATAGAAAACATCCAAGACTCAGAAACAAATATTCATGCTCATCACACAAATATTTGCCCTGACCGGGATTCGAACCCAGGACCGTCAGCTTCACAGGCAGGTGCACTACCCACTAGGCTAAACCGGTCGTCAGAACTGTTGTGTGTATGAAAAAAAAAAAAAAATTAAATTCTAATAATGGATCGGCGGGCGACCCCTTAAGCTACCCCACAGCATATGGGCCCGCATTTTAAAAGATTGGGGTGGGGTGACTCACGCCGGGATGGTCCGATGTTGCCATTTGGTTTTTGGAAATCCAACTTGTTTTCCTTGTATTTTTGCGGTGCCGGTCATCAGCCAATTTACTAAGAAAATGGGACAGTCTGGGTAATATTTGTGACATAAGTTCCCGCTTTTCTATAAATTTACTATATATGGTTTATCATCCTCCTAGCGTTTTCCTGGTTGTGGTCTAAGTAGCCCGGGTCCGCTTTGACATCTAATCCCAAGATCTGGCGTAAGAACTAGTTTTACGAAAGCTATTGCCACCTGAGCTTCAAACCCAGATGTAAAACTATAAGCCGTTGGGATTACACATTTCCTCACGATGTTTTCATTCCCCGAAAAGTTAGACTTAAGTACGAGTTAAGTATATTTATAATATATCATATTATACATAAGTTTTTCGAAAAAATCATTCAAATTTTTTCATGTACATAATTTTCAGACACTTTTTATTGAAATGCAGATTTTGGAAAACTTGGCCCTCACTTCATATTCTAGTATTGTTATTTAGAAAGTGGTTTAATTGTAGTATCACTTCCGATAGCTTCGGTAATTAACAAACCACAGCTAATATCCATTCTCCTGGTGGGTCCCTTCGGGATCCACCAGCGTAAAGGGCTAGTGAGCTAGAAAGCACAAAAAAAAAACGAGTAACTCAGTGGTCCTTAGGTGTCTAACCATTTGTATGAAAAAATAACCACCTTTTAAACCACTGTGTTTCAGGCTAAACTACCCGCGTGATCGTATCGGAGATTTCCCCTGGTTTTTCCACAGGCTAAACCACCTGCGTGGTCGTGTCGGAGTTTACTAGTTTATTCACACGTTACTCCAACCGCGCACTCCTATTTATCTATCCTTTACTGGGCCTAGCCTATAAAGCTATAGTCAGGTTTAAAAAATCTCATACTCATAATATGCGAATATTTCGTACTGGGACTGGGTTTGTTGTCAATAGCACATTAATGATTCTATGGTATTTTTTGGATCAGGCAACTACATGGGTCACTCACCTTTTTCTTGTTGTTATTCTGTCCCACCAGCGAGGAGACAACAATAACCGAGTTTCCTACAAAAATGTTTATAATATGGACTTCAAGCATGCTCAAAAGATGACCCATGCCCTAATGGAGTAGTTAAATTTTGAATCAACAACCCTATTCAATTCTGCACCAGCGTCCTGACCATTATATGGGTTACTTAATCAACTTTTTCTTGTTGTTATTCTGTCCCGTCAGCGACGAGACAATAATAACCGAGTTTCTTACAAAAATGTTTATAATATGGACTTCACCCATACTCAAGAGAGTCATCTCACATCTCACCATCTTAGGACATCATCTTAGGACATGGGTCACCATGTCCTAATGGATTGATGCTCATCCCTAAAACTCATGTTTGGTAGATTTGAACTCTATAAAATCACAGTTTAAAAAGTGACTCAGGAGACGTAACCATGGTAACGAGCAACAAAGAATAGTTGATCCACCCACATAATACAAGATATGTATTTGTATGGGGTGACAGACAATGCTCATAAATGTATGCTATAGTATAAAATATAGTACGTAATAACCGACACAACGATACTATATTCCTTTTTGACAGTTATGAATTGGCGTTTGTAGTGATGAGGGTAAGTCTTAATTAGCGATTATTAATGAATGGTGAATGATTATTCAAATCGATTTTATAACGTTTGTTTTTTAATGTTCCTATATATTTGACTACTGGATACGAATCTAGAGAAGAACTTTTGTCATATGATTTTTATTCTGGGTCATTCTACTTATTCATGACCATTTTTCCAGGTGTAGGAGTTTCTCCTGATGATGACGAGGATGAAGTAATAAACTTATGCTCAGGGAGTTTTCAAGTAAACACTTTCTCAATATTTTACCGAAGTGTTTATTTTGACCTTTGTCTATTTATATATTTTCGCTCATAGACAACACAATGTAAAGCCCGTAATACATTTTATAACCTAAGGTATAGTAAGATATAATTCTTGTTTTATTATGATATTCCAATCCAAATTCGTAATTCGAATAAATTACTAAACTTATTTTAACTCCACAAAAACACTCTCTGAGAATACTTATTCAAAAGAACTAGTATACTAAGTAAAAAAGCTATCAGTGTTCGTTATTTCAGTCAACAATAGATATCGTTTTTGCACAAACAGAAAAAAAACAACTGAGCATCAGAAATGCTAAAAACAAAAATGGCGACAGAGAAAATGTCACGAACTTTCCAATTTAATACTTCGTGTCATTAAAAATTTCCGCAACCGTTCGCGCCTGCGGCGACACGGCCACAGATACGGCAGGTCCGCTTAAGACTTATAAATGTTTTGATTTTAAATGAGGAAAAAAATATTTATAATACCAATAAACTGATTAAAGGATACGATGCTCTAATGAAATTTAGTTTTAGATAGCTACATACCCATTTTTGCTTGTGAATAGTAGTTTTAAAGGAAAAAAACAGTTTTTAGCTTGAAAATCGTCGAAATGGAGATGTTTGAAAGGAAATTTCTTAATAAATATCATAAAAAAGCATGCACAATCTAATTAGGCCACAAATTTAGCAGACGAAAATAGTTTTTAGTATGAAATCTGTGGATTAAAAAATGTCCAGCAAGATACATGTTAACTCACACAGAAAATAGCCCAAATGCAAGGAGCGTTTTTAAATGATAAGGCCCCTTAACGCCCATGGTGCTCCTAAACATTTGTCTTGCTCACTCGCTAGTGATAGCTCGATATGCCGTGCTATTCACCCGCGCAAGGACCGACTCGCGGAAATTTAATAAAAAAATCATATTGTCAAAACGAAAGGAAATGGTAATTGGTACTTCAAGAAGGATTCTGGGCCGTTTCTGCATTTTTGTAGTTCCAAAAGCTCGATATCAATAGCATAGTTTATAATGACCTTTATAAGAAACGCGCGATGTCAGGAAGATATGTCAAAAAACGTAACTTTTATTAGGTTTTCACTTTCCGGTGTACCCCTAAATTTTTTTTCAGACCTGGGCCATTTTGCGATTTTTGACTCCGAATCACGAGTGCGAATGCATTTCCGTAAAAAAAATGTCCACAAAAAAGAGACAGTTTTATGGTACTTTTTAAATGGAATTTATGTGGCTCGTCACAAAACTGACGCAGAAAAAAAAATATGGAAAATCGAAGACATTTTTTTTTTCTTCATCAGAATCTATAGTACTCATGATTCTGAGCCAGAAATTGCCCAGATCCGAAAAAAAGTCGACGACCAAACGTCGTTTACTCCACTAAGTGATTGATAACAGTAGAGCGGACGAAGTCACGGGAAAACACTATTTCCGACCTACTGTGGTTTTGCTTAGACAGCTCGGGGTCTTTTCAAGTTGCTTCGTGAAATTCTATTGTAATAGTCCCGTCGGTTTAAAACTTCGCCGATTTGGAAATAACGAAGCGATATCTAACTCGTTTTGAAAGTCAAAGTAAAATCATTATATAACTGTTTATATAGCTTCCTTTGAAAACAGGCAGTCCATCGAAATCGATAGACGTATCGAAAACGCCTGGAAGAGCTTCTGGTCCATGAAGGCGCTACTGAAGGGCGACCTTCCTTTGTGTCTCAAGCGCAAACTCGTTGTTATGTATATCCTGCCTATCTTAACTTACGGTGCTCAAACCTGGTCATTGACTGAGATCCAGAAGTCCAAACTTAAGGTTTGCCAGCGGGCGATGAAGCGCAGTATACTAGGTGTTCGCAGAACTGATAGCATCAGAAACACGGAACTGCGCTCCAAAACACGAGTTGTAGATGTAGGTGTCAAGACCGCCAAACTGAAGTGGGACTGGGCCGGACATGTCTGCCATATGCATTCGGAAAGATGGGCGAAAATAAGCACGCAGTGGACCCCACAAGATGGCTACCGGAATAGCGGCAGACCAAAAGGAGATGGCGGAACGACCTGGATGCGTTTTCCTTAACTTGGCGGGAACAAGCTAACAATAGTGCCGAATGGAGGAAAAGAGGGGAGGCCTTTGCCCAGCAGTGGGACACTTAAATAGGCTAGTTAAAAAAATAATAATAACTGTTTATAATATCCATACTGCCGATGCCAGAAGATTTAAAATTCAATGCAAAAAACACGATCTAATCCCAATCATAATAATACCTCTGCTCTGAAGTAACACAGGTCTTTACCTGTACGATCACGACCATAAAGTATTCACATCATACATGCACTCGTTTTTGCCCGGCCTTCGTCCGCATAGTTACCGTTACTTTAGAGAATTAGAGAATTTCCCATACATAATTCCATACCTCTTTTCACCCCTTAATAAATTAAGGGAAAAAACAACTCTAAGTTCTTCCCGTGGTCTCAAACTATCTAAATTCACATCATACATGCACTAGTTTTTGCCGGGCCTACATCCGCATAGATCTCGTTACCTTAGAGAATTAGAAAATTTCCCATATATAATTTCATACCTCTTTTCACCCCTTAATAAATTAAGGGAAAAAACAACTCTAAGTTCTTCCCGTGGTCTCAAACTATCCAAATTTCATTTAAATCGGTTCAGGGCTTTAAGTGGGAAACGTTGACCAGAGACAGAGTATTGATATGGATTTCTCATATTTGCTTCAAAAAGGTGTCAAAAACGTTCATTGTCCTAATAACAGTACAACACACATTGCCGTATACGAACGGCGGTATAATTACGGGGGGCCAGAACCAATTCCGCGTTTATTGGGCGACAAAACAGGCATTTCCTGCCCCGTTTCACGGATGCAAGGGGCATGGAACGGGCAATTTTGCGGCCACTCAGTCAAATGTTTTGGTTAGAAACGTGTACATTATTTTTACTAGAGTACAAGTTTGTTATCTCTGCCTACCCTACCGCTTTGCGGAACAAGCGTATACAGTTTCGACGTTTTCTAGTACACGTATTGTAAATTGAATTGGCCAAAAATATATGTTGGACGAAATGCGGATTGGGCAAAATAGGTGTTGGACGAAATGCGAGTTGGACAAAATGCATGCTGGACGAAATATGCGTTGGCCGAAATGTGGATTTAAAAACCAATTGGACGAACTGCGTATTGGTTAAACGGCTACTAAATCGTTTTTTGATTTTCCCTCGAAGTTTTTTTTTCGTTTTTGTTGATTACTACTCAGATTTACTTAAGTAGGTTAAGTATTTTTTTTAATTTATTTCTTACAAAAAAAAGTTTACATTCGTTTACACTATAACTTCGCCAAACTACATCACAGTTTGTTGGCGAAAGAAACACTCATTTATTGTCATTGTAAAAAGCGTATGTTGGAAGAAAATTACTGACTGTCGAATTTCTTTCGGCGTTTCTTCTCGGCAGTGGTCTTTTGAGAAGCTAGTAGTTTTTGACTTGTAAAATTACCATTGCCTATAAATAAGAAAAGTTATATATAAGTTTATAAATAAAAAAAGTTACAGAGTTATTTATTTATTAATCAATAATAATTAATAATTAATTGTTCATTTACATTCTGGGCTGTCCGTCTCTGGAACTCCCTTCCAGTTGAATTAAGGCGTGCTAAATCGATTGCTATTTTTAAATCCCATCTTAAAGAATATTATTTGTCTCTCCCTTAAAATTTTTAATTAATTATTATGGCTGACACTATTTTATTCTTACTATTCTATAGCAGTGATTTATATAATTATATATTATATGTATGTATATATGTATATTATTTAAGTATGTGTATTTATATTGTATAGTTGTTTTGGAATATTATTTTTCTCATTGTAATAGTTTATGCACCACCTATTTTTCAGCTTTATAATTCATTTCTCCGCTACCCAAAGGTTGTCTGGTAGAGATCGCTCTTTAGCGATAAGACCGCCTGTTGTTCTGCCTCTGTCTCCCTGTATCTATGTTTTTTTGTTTTTTATGTGCTATTTTATTATGTGAGGTGTGCAATAAAGAGTATTTGTATTGTATTGTATTGTATTTATGACCCTAGGTCATAAATAGTCATTTCCAGTGTGTTTCATCTTTAATCGCGCCGCACCCGGGTCAAGGGTGTGATGACCTCACGTCAATTGGACTCGCCCTAATCATTGCACATTGTTTTACCGCTAGGGCGGAAAGATAATGTTTACGTATCAATAGCAAAGGCATTTTTAATCAATGTTTTCATTCGATGTCTTGTTTATCTATCTATGTTGTCCCTATTTATGTTGTACAAATGTACACTATATTCAAAAACAAGTTTGCTATTTTTTTACCAAATTATTATTTAAATATGTAATCATAATAAACGTATTAATATCGGTCTGCTAAACAGAGACTGATTAAAAAACTAAGTTTATAATAATAAGAATCGCCCAAATCGCCGCTTGTATAAGCATAATTATAATATAAAGAGTCTCAAGCGTCCATAAGCTATTGTGAGTTCTTCGAGAAAACAGTACGGTAGCCTGTTTTGTTGCACTTTTAGCACCACTCAGGAGTCATGTGTAGGGTAACGGTGGGTACTCCCTACGGACGTGGTGCAACTTCGACCCCCCTTCCTCAAGTGAGTAGGCAACTTAACTGTTAGAAGTTCTCAAGCCGCCTGAACAGCATAGACAGCAGTCGGGATCAATGGCTTAACGCGTACCAAAGCACGGGAGCGCTCAGTTAATAACTCAAAGTGGTCACCCATCCAAGAACTGGCCTGGACCGACGTTGCCACGACGCACGCGGTACGCGGGCGCCGCAGGGCCACGAGAGCATTACAATAAAGAGAAACAAAAGCTTACCTAGAATCTCTCTCAGGGTAGACGAAATATAGTTGTAGGTAGCAAAGGTGTGTTTTTAACAACCCCACCCTCTTTTAGTGCTCGCGCAAACCACAAACGAAGATTTCCCTCTCTGTTGCACTTATGTGCGAACTTGCAACCACGTTGCACCAACATACCACAGGCCGGTCATCGTCAAATATGGCGCCGGCAGCTGTCATCCCATAGAAACTTGTCCAACTTAACATACATCAGATTTTAACGAACACCGCTTACGATTACAGACGGTTTGGTGCAACCCACCCTTAATAATGTAACACACCATTGCTACCACAACTCGAACGCAACTCGACCGCTTCTCCCGTCGACTTGCTTGCGAGTCTGCACGTGTTCTGCGGACAAAATAAAAGGGTATTTTAGTTTTTTCGTTGTTTATTCTTTACAAGGCATGCAGCTGTGTTTAAGTTTAAAATAGAAGAATTGTTTAGTTATGTGGGCTTGAATGTTTTTGTTGTGGTTTTTATAACAAAGCGACGGCAAATAAGCATAAGCGCATAAGGCCTGCCTGTAAGAAGACAGGGGAAATTGTTCACTTAACTATTAAATAGAAAATTGGTCCAATGTCCAACACTAGGACATTTTCCTTAAATTGGGTGACCATTTATGATTTCAGTTCATTGTATTCTAATATATGTGTTCCAGTCATTATTTCAAACCACAGCGCTCACAAGTGTCCACTCAAATTAAAAAAATAATAACACAATGGGCACAAAGATAGTCCTTATTACGCCGACTTTTAAAAAGCAAACAAAACACGATCATTTCGCGTTCCTTAATTAATTCCTCTAATTTCAAAAATAGAACGATTTTTTCCCAGGAAGATTCAACTCTATTGTTGAAAGAAAACGTTGGAATTACACTGGCCAGTTTGTTCGAAATTTAAATTAACTGTCAACTGCCTTGTAATTAAGAGTAAGTTTAAGTTTTGTAATGTTGCCAGCGCTTATAATTTGCGAGTTTTGATCTTGAGTAAAAGTAGAGGCTTTGCGTTTGGTACGAATTGTTTGATATTTGAATATTGGCCTATCACCCTCCTACTGTTTTCCAGGTTGTATTCTGAAACGAACCCGGGATACGCTTTGGCATCTAAGTTCAAGATGTGGCGTAGGCACGAGTTTTACAAATGCGACTGCCATCTGACATTCCAATCAAGAGAGGAAACGAAACCTTGTTGAGAATAGATCGGTTTAGACCGGAAAAGATTAATAAGAAAGGAAAATAGATATTTTTTTAGGTTTAAAACCCTCATGGCTACGCCATCTTGAAAAAAACCACAACTGAATTGCCATAAAAAAACCATATAATTATCGCATCTGTTCAAAAATTTCACGAGATTCAGTAGAGAAATGTAGGAACGTCATAAAATTATCGATTATTAAAAAGTCGATTACTATTTTAAAAACAATCGATTTTTAAATCGATTTAGATTTTGCAATAAATCAATTAGTTAAAAATCGATTATGATTTTCACAGCCGCTTAATCGTAACATAATTTATCAAAGAATATTGTCATGAAGCTAATATTGAAGCCACGCCCCTTAGGTATCGTGGATTTCAAAATGTCCGGATTTGCTTAGATATTATCACGATACTGCAATACACTTCAACATTCTTGTGATACTGGTCATTATATGAGTGTATCGCTGTATCGCATGATAATAATCACTGTGGAACCGACCCTATAGAAAGAGAAATAAAAAATCGATTACTGATTTTTTTCAACAATCGATTTTAATTTGGAGCAAAATAATCGATTTTTCAAGACGGAAGTGACATCCCTAAATAAATGCGAACTGTATTGTGCATTTTTCCCCAAGATGAAACGATTTTACGTGCTCGCGCGACCAAAAAGAATTACCGAGGTTTTTTTTTAATCTAAATTAAACAACAAATTTTATTGTGTCATCAAGCAAATCATGATAAATGACGATTCAGGAGGCATGACTTCACAGTAATGATGACATTACTTCTTTTTTATGAAAGAATCCCGCATTGTGGCCCGGTAATGGTATTTTGGATGTTATTTCCTTTTGAAGAGGTAAATAATGCGACGGTGTTTAGTTTTTAGGATAAAGTAAATCTAGAGGACGTGTTAGTTAAAAGATTTCATATACGTAAGTAGCTTATGGTGGGTTTGAAGTTCTTGTGAAGGTTTAAAGCTAACTATATGCGTTTCGGGGAAAAAAAAGAGTTAATTTTGTTTTCTTTTTTCAACTAAAAACGTTGGCTATTTCTCTAGGGTCGTTTACACCATCGACACTCACGGGAGGGCCAGGCCGAACATTTAGTTTATTGGTCGACTTCCAAAAGGCTGAAAAGTCTTTCTTTGAATGATGCGTTGCCACTATATCCATTTTAATTTGGTGTTGATGATCTTGGCACCACTTTAATTTGGATTTAAATATACGTCTGTTTTCACACATTTTGTCAAACTGAATATACCTGCTGTCGGTTTTCCAGCATAAACCCATTCCAAAAATGACTGCCTTGCCCTCCCATGGGCCTCTTTGACGTGTTTGTTCCACCCAATAATACGCTGTTTAGTATTTTTATAGGGTTAATGCTTAATAGAATAGAATTAAATATAAGGATTAATGCTATATTTCTTAAAATCAGTTCTTAAATAAGCTATTATTTCTCGTAAAAATTAAAGTATAAAAAATGGTTATTGTGGGTTATCCCTAAGAGATACACATATATCATCATTAACTTTTTTGTAGATCTTTTTAAGCTGTACAATACCGTAGTACATTATTTTGATCTATCTCGTAGGGTTCAGCCAGCGTTTGCAAAAAAATGTGTTTAATTACGACATCACATTAGAAGCCTCTAAAATTATCAGTGTTTCTCTATTATATTATTAATGTTTTATACATATAAATCTTCCTCTTGAATCACAGTATCTATTTAAAACAAACCGAATCAAAATCCGTTGCGTAATTTTAAAGATCTCAGCACACATAGGGGCAGCAAGACGGTTAGCGGAATGCGACTTTGTTTTATACTATGTAGAACTATGATAAGAGAATGATTGAGTTTTTACCGTATTCGATTCTCTGATCTTGCGCGACATATCTGCCTCTATCGCACTTGCTAATTCGAGCGACAAAGAGGGAGAAACTTTTTTCTCGGTTCCCGGCAGCCCTCCTGTCTCACAGTAGACAATTACAACGGTCGTATTTCGTAATAGGAACGCGTCTACGGCGGACGTCCGCGTTCAATTTGCGCCAGGATGCGGCCAATCCCGCGCCTGCGCAGGATATTCGTAACTCCCCCTTTAGGGCTGGTTTACACTGATCCTCGTAGCGTTTTCTCGGTTGTGCCCTAGCGAGCCTGGGGATCGCTTTGACACCTAGTCCAAAGGCGTAGAAACTAGTTTTACAAAACGTTAAAACTGACTGACTTAAGACTAATTATCAATCCGGGCGAAAAGTTTCCAAATCTTCGGGAGTTCTTCCTAAAATATAGTTTAATAAAAGTTTAAATTGAACTGGGAACAGGTAGTACGGAAGCGAATCTGCCATCTGACCTTCCAAACAACAGGGAAAACTGGACTTTGTTGGGTTCAGACAAGGTTCAGAACGATTTATTCACGATACCTTTATCTAAAGCCACAGTTAAATATCAAATACAGGCAGCTCCAACCGATAGGTTTTACTGTGTGACAGACGACGGACGGATGGACGCGTGAGTGACAACAATAAGGCTCCGTTTAGACCCTTCGGGTACGGAACCCTAAAAAGGAAAGACGCGAACTTGAATATCGGTGTAACTGTCCCGTCTACAAGATGTTCTGTGCCTTTACCATGAGTTTGCATGACCGCACTCGCTAGCGACTACGTAAACGATTTGGTATGCCGATTCTTAGTTCTATTGCGTAACCACCAGGCGCTGTACTTTTGCCCATACAAATGTATACGCAGTCGCTAGCGAGTACGGTCATGTAAACTCATGGTAAAGGCACTGGTAGGTTTACACTGCGTCACAGATGAAATACAAATGAATAGATTCTTCACGAGCCTATGGACGAAGTGGCTGCTAACGCCCTCAAAGACCAGCGTGACAAATTAGGGATTTTGACACCGAATCACAAAATCAAATAGTTCGAATCTTCTCGAAAAATTAAATTCTCAGTCAAAAGACAAAAAAAAACTCGAAAGAATTACCCCCGTATTCATAAACGTCAATCGAACCTATATTAGTTAACTAGCCGCTAAAGTTCGTTTGTCCTTATCTGTCACTTTGACACACGTGCTTGTGAGACAGTGACAATAGACATTTTAGTTAGCAGAGGTTTGTTACGTTTTATGAATAAGGGGGTAAATAATTACATAATTATAAGTCTTCAAAGTTTTAACAGGGGGCATACTCTGTACTTTTTCAGCAAAACGCACCTTTGTATTGGAACGATCGTCATTTACTATGGCGTGGTTAATGACGTCACCTATGTGTTGCGCTTTTTCTCTCTAACCAGCAACATTAAAATGGTTGTAGCTTCGTTTTTTTTAGATATGGCATATTTTTTGCCTTGTTTCTTTTGGAGAAGTCAAATTTTGAATCAACAACCCTATTCGGTTCTGCACCAGCGTCCTGACCATTATATGGGTTACTTAATCAACTTTTTCTTGTTGTTATTCTGTCCCGTCAGCGAGGAGACAATAATAACCGAGTTTCTTACAAAAATGTTTATAATATGGACTTCAACCATACTCAAGAGGTGACCCATGTCCTAATGGATTGATGCTCATCGCTAAAACTCATGTCTGGTAGATTTAAACTCTATAAATTTTTTAAAACTATTTAAAGAGTGACTCAGGAGACGTAACCATGGTAACGAACAACAAAGAATAGTTGATCCACCCATATTACGCCCATATAGTATAAATTAAGGCCATAACATACGAGTATTTGTTCTTTTATAATTCTGATGACATAATATTTTCCGTATCTAATCTGATATGACACACAACAACATTTGAAAAATAGTATACAGTAGTATCATTTATGCATCAATCTCAATCTGATTTAGTATGAAGACAGATAACGGTAATCGCTCCTTTTAATTATAAGCCAGTGGGTTATCAATATCAAACACATAAAACTCATTACCATGATTTAATATGTATACGTTTCACATGAATCGCATCTTTCATTACAAGCATTTTCATATCTTAAACTTCATTCAACAAACCATTAGGGTATGCAGATTGTGAATTTCAACATTCATAAGATCATAAGGCCACAAAGCTCATACTTTTATAGGGCTAGCAGATATTAGCTAGGCCCTAAAATGTTACCTTGGTGAACCATATTTTTTCAACCGTTAGTGACTGGTTCTCTGTTCTAAATACAAAATTTATTTATATTGTCTAAATATAAAGCATGTCTAGTTTATCATTCATATTACCAAAAGGTATTTAAGTCCATAATTACTTCTAAAAAACCTCTGCCGAAACCTATCTTAAATATTATAGAGATCTAAATATGTATAGACAAAATGCCGAACCTTCTTTGTGGATTTTCGAATCCCTTTTGGCCGTCTAAAAATAAACCCGAGTCACCATAAAATAATTTGAATTTCCTATGGGACATTTAAAATCATTGCACCAGAATATTATTCACTGAAGAATTTAAATTCAACAGAAAAACTGTAACAACTTGATTTTAGATTCAAAACAATTTTAAAAACAAATTTACGAATTTTAACACATTTCTCCTTTCATTTTAAAAGCAACCTTATTTCATGGCCGTTACAGTGTGTTTTAAGTTGTCGGTAAAAAACGTACACAACAAGATTGTTGGTAAATAAAACGTTATAAACGAAGATATATTCATTTTATTTTCAGTCTTGAGACGTAAGAATAAGATCTAAATTCGCAAGGCGTGGTATGCTACTTCATTCTTTTTCGGGCGCGCTAAATTTAAATTTCAAATATAGAACGATGTCGTCACCGATAAACAGGGCAGTATTGTGTTCTATTAGGTTCTTTACAGTACACATTGTGTTTAGTATTGGGGTCTGATTTATAAAAGGTCTTTTAAGTAGAATGAAACACGTGTTTATTATCTATGGAAATCCGAAGGATATCTCACTTTTTGAATAGGATCGTATTATATAATATGTCTTAAGATAAGCTATGCCTAACACAAACATAATAGTATTTCTCAAAAAAATAAGTTCGTTAAAATCTAGATAATGCCTGTTATGCCTATTATATAGAAAAGGGAAATATTAATATTAATTTAAAGGTGCAAAACAACTTTGTAATAGGAAATATGCACATTTCTGCCGATACCTGTCTGGTAATTTATTTACTGGAAAATATTTCATATTAAATAAGCTAGTACGTATATACCAAACGATTTGACGATTTTTTGTGACTTACACAACTCATTGATCAGATTCATTAAGAAATGAAAAAGAAAAAACGTATACGTACGTATTGTATGTTCCCATTATATAGTTGACCTAATAACTGCCAATTGAGATAAATTGTACAAACGCACAAACGTTTATCAACATAGGCCCTTCGTCTAAACGATCTAAAAAACGTTACGATGTCGCAATTTGAATTTAGAATCATATTCGTTATCGGCCGGGTCAGCGCTTCCTATCACCGTCGCTTCCCGTTTTTTGCATTCGGTGACAGTTCTTTTTTCGAACCCGACGATTTCCAGTGAATTTCAAATATTGTTTTTTTAATGCGATGGTTTTTTGCTGCCAGTGCATTTGGTTTGAGTATATACCCTTATAAATAGTCGTCTGTCGGTATTTTTAGTTGCAATATCGTCAAGACTAGTCAAGAGGCGTCACACGTTTTAAAACGCTTTGAACTCAAATTATGATAAAATTATTGATGATACCAATAAACTGATAAAAGGATACGATACTTTTATTATAGATACGATAGTTTTAGATAGGTCCTTTGATCGTTTTACAAAATACTTTAACCTAAAACGTGTCGTCCATGATTATTTACTAACTGAAACAATTTTTCCAATGAAACTTTTGCTAACCCGAAAGGGAAGCTTTGTCTCTTGAGAATGCTTCGGTTGTTGTTATGAAATAAGTTTGTTCAGTGTAATAGTGATATGTTTTCTATTGGTTTTTCCTACATCGTAGGTAAAACCTTATTTTAATAAACCTCCCTCTTCTAGTAGATTTCTTTGAAACTGACTGTGTCTTTATAGGCCGGGCCCAATATTGCGATAGGAATCCGAAGTTGGAGAGTAACCTGGGAATATCCAGGAGATACCTCCGACCATCACGCGGGTGGTTTTGAACACCGGAATACTCTAAGAATTTGTGCTCCACTGAGATTGGTTGAGCCGTTTCAACCGAATTTGAGGCGTGAGTAAACATGATTGCTTCAAATTTTCTCGATAGAAAAAAAACCAAAGTTGATTCTTTATTTTTCTTTTTTTAATCAGCCTAACCTAGTAAAACTACACACAGATATTTATCCAGATTTGTCTAAAAAAGCCATTCCCGCATGTCTCTTTCACGAAGAACGTGGCGGACCGAATCTAGGCCTTAAAATCACACACAAAATATCAATTTCATATCTCATATCGTGATTCTGGTGCGGAACGTCGACAGCAGCGATAGATACATCGGATGATACGAACTAGCCGCGGCTGAAAGTGACAACAATGGCTGTGTTATCTGTGGTTCGGCAAATAGCATCGAAGAATTGGCAGAATGTTGGGGAAATCTTGGGCCAATAAACTTGAATTCGGATTTTAAAAATAGAAGATTTAATTACTAGTTGCCATAATCACTTAAAAAAGTTTTGGGCAGAATGAGGTGGCTTTTAGGTGAGCTAAGTAAACTTTGCTATATACTAATTTGACGACCGGTTTAGCCTAGTGGGTAGTGCACCTGCCTGTGAAGCTGACGGTCCTGGGTTCGAATCCCGGTCAGGGCAAATATTTGTGTGATGAGTATGAATATTTGTTTCTGTGTCTTGAATGTTTTCTATGTATTTAAGTATTTATATCTATTAAATATGTCGTCGTCTAGTACCCATAACACAAGCCTTCTTGAGCTTACTGTGGGGCTAGTTCGATTTGTGTAAGATTGTCCTCTAATATTTATTTATTTATTTATTTATTATTATTACTACTGTCTTCGCTCGGTCAATGCCTTTTGTGATCCCTAATGTGTTTATTATTTTGTTCCGCTTTTATTTTTACCTTAATACTAATAAATGATTCTTATTTGTCGCAAGAAGAGCATTTTACTCGTTTGCGCCAGAAACCCCTGTATTGCAAATCTCATCGTAATGACAACGATTTACGAAGCAATGAAATAAACACAGGATTTGTGACTAAACCGTGAAAAATGGTTGCTCACTGTTTATGACATGATTTGTAAATTAAATGGTTTGACAATTGGATGAGCGCTGCTGGCATAGTCATCTCATGACGACATTGCTTGTGTTCCTGGAAGTGTAACCACGATAATTAATGGTTAACTTAATATTATTTCTGCTGACCTAGCCGTGTCAAAGGAATCCGTACAAAAAGCGAGTTATTTCATTTGACTCCAGTCAAATTAGATAGTGCTAACTACCCATATACAAATTTCTAAATACAAAATGAATATGATCACTTAAGAGGATGCTTCGATTCGGTCAGCCACGTCAGCCGTGAAAAAGACACGCTTATGTCTTTTGCATACGACAAAACGGGATGCAACACTCTTCGCGAATGGATTTTTGTTGATAATATTTCATAACCCGTCATGTTCCCAATTGACCTAGATATATATGGAAATATGATACACTAGCTTTTCCCGCGACTTCGTACGTCGTTTTGGTTTCTGCTGGAATAGAGTTAAAAGGTGATATTTATCGTAACGGTGACGACCGATTTAGTCTAGTTAAATTAATAGTGACCCCGTTTTACGAAACTGGAGGTCCGGGTTCCAATCCCGGACGGATTAAATCCGTCTATTTGTGAAAACCATATGAAAATCCGTTCTGTAGTTTTTAATTTTGTCGTACAGACATACAGACAGAAACGTCAGGCGACTTTCTTTACACTTTTAGTTCCTAACTTTGCATTGGTTAAGTCAGATTAACATATCGTTTTTCCAGTAGGAAACAGACAATTTACATTTCACATGGGGTACAGTGGATCGTGGGTCACACTGAATCAAATTAAAGCATTGGACACACATAAAGTTTCGCGTGCCGTATGTTGGTTTGCTACCACAATAAAACCTTTCCAAATATCAATGTCGTCGTTTCGCGGTCCATTTACTGAAATTGGGGTCAATTGTTCACTTGTTTGCCGTGGTGCTCGTTACGCGGCCATCTTGGAAATTATTCGGGAACGACATGGGAACGGCGATTCCCTTTAATAACGGAGACGCTAGTTGTCAACAGTAAAAATAAAATAATACTACATTACTAAACAAAACTCGTGAAAGAAGATTTAAAGATTTTTAGTTCATACTCATGTTTCTATGACGAAACTAAAGAGTTGAAGTCATAGGTTTACAAAGAATGACTAAAATATGCGACATTCAACGATTTATTTAGGAAAAACTGTAAAAAAAATTTTTTTGTTATTACTATTGGATTGACTATTTATTGTGGGAAATATTTACCAGTTCCTTTTTGACACATCACAATACCCATATAACGTAAATCCCTATTACGCATCGAAACAGTGAATAAAATCATGTAGTGATATTAGAGCTTCATGAGTAGTTAGGTAGTTCTAATACGCGTTTTAGAGGAGCAATCAAATGAATGTATATTTTTTTCTATCACTGATGCGTAGCAATTTATGATAATAATTCACCATGAAAATAGTTACGTACTAAATCTTCTATTTTAAAAATCTAGTGTAGTGATTTTCGTAAATTGATGGAAGTCAATCAAATGAATGAATTTATAACCGTAATAAATTAGGTGTTATAAAAAAATAAGAGTGAAGTGTGAAATTACCTTTATCGCGGAATTTGGAAATATAGTATCGATTTCTGAACGATACAAAATTGACGTGGGTAGAATAAAAATCATATGACAAAAGTTCTTCTCTAGATTCGTATCCAGTAGTGAAATATATGGGAACATTAAAAACAAATTGTTTTAAAATAGATTTGAATAATCATTCACCATTCCTTAATAACCGCTAATTAAGACAATCGAGTCGTCTTACCCTCATCACTACAAACGCCAATTCATAACTGTCAAAAAGGAGCGGGTAAATATTTCCCACAATAGCAATGAAAATTCATTGGTAATTTTAAGGTAAAAGTTTATACTGTATTATTGTACGTTTTCAAAATGTGATTGCACTTTAAGATTCCAACATCTGTCACAAAAAAGAGAATCGTTAAATAAAAAAAAAGAGCTGTATCTAAGACAAAACAAGTATTGAAAATTATTGACTAAAAACCCAACGGCACCTCATTATAGAAAGCTCACGGCGCAGAAACGAAATGGCGGAATCACTTCCGAATACGTTATACCTATTGTTAAGAAAAAAAAATGAATTTTGTACAAAAACCCTTTGTTACCGGCAGCTGACAGTCTTTGTCCCGAGTTACTGTCGAGTTGGACCCGTGGTTACGCTTCTAGCTATGCAATTCAATTTGAACTTTACACCGTAGAATTAAAATTGATATTCCAAACAACGGTGACTAGTTGAGCTTTATTGTTATCATGCGAACTTAAACCGTCATTCTTAAGTAATACAGTCGATTTTAGCATAGAAAGGTGAAGTTTGAGTTCTAATAATATTCCTAGTATTATTTGTACTATATTGTTGATGATGTAAGGTTTAGAATCGAATGTGCTTTGCCTTATATTACTAAGTTAATAATGTAAGGGCTACTCCAAGAATAGACTGTGATTTCTCTTGAGATTGTGGGAAAGTTTTGCACAAACCTAGGGATTACCTCCAGTAGGCCTTACGTGTGCTTTTTAAACATTTGTATTTCAACCTTTCTGCTGTAATAATAAAATTCAAATCAATTGTAACATTTAAGGTTTACAGGAACGATATCCCACGGTGTGAGGTTTAGATTTTATATGGGGTACACCGTCTTTATACTAAAGTTATAAAAATCTGTATAATTACTATTAACACATATTAGTTGTTGCCATGCAACAACTTCCGTGAAAATGCATAGACATTCGACTTTTTTGTTTTTAATATACAATAATAAATATTCTCAAAGTTGCAACGTACTATAAACCCAACAAATACATATACAGAAATTCCGTAATTCTTAGATGATTAATATAAAATGCTTATTATTGGCAACAAAACCGATGAACACATTATTTTGAGACACGAATACAGCAATAGCAACGAGGGTCACACTTTATAGAAACCATACTTTAATAATTGTCTGTTCTGTACTCTTGGACGTTTTCCATATATTTAAATATTTGTATCTATTAAATATAAATAATATTATACTATTTTGTGCTATGGGGCTAGATTTGTGTCAGATCAGACTATACCCTAATATTTATTACCTAACCGCGATTAGAATAGAATGACAGACAATTAAAGGTGACAGTTTTTCCATATACTTACATCAAAGTGTTATGAAATGACAGCTATTCCGATCGTAAATTCCCGGTTTTGTAATATTATTATACACATCACTCATAAAACCATCAATATTACACGTTATTCTATCCCAGCATCTCCACCATTTAAAACGAAATGGCACTTTTGAATTTAGAATAAAAACGCCAGTTAATTTTTAAATTACAAATTAAATTCTAAGGGCAACACGTTTGAATTTAGAATAAAACTGGCCAGTTCGATATCACTTGACAATATGGATGTTATCGAGTCCTTATCATTGGGCGAAGGCCGGGCTTATCTATTCGTCTGGTCGTTTGTACATGTGTTTGGTAACTGGGTCCAGTATGAGTGTGAACTGGACATTTTTAGAAGCTGCACAGAGGTGAACGATATGAGTTA
The DNA here is from genome assembly GCA_963556455.1 of Epiblema foenella. Taxonomy (NCBI): domain Eukaryota; kingdom Metazoa; phylum Arthropoda; class Insecta; order Lepidoptera; family Tortricidae; genus Epiblema; species Epiblema foenella. The sequence continues at coordinate 7,105,499 of OY747120.1, read as the reverse complement.
TTGGGTTATTAACCCTACTGCATGACGTACCTATAAAATTATTTGTTTAAATTTGAAGCTTGTCTCGTACTAATAAGGTCACATATTATATCGTGCATATATTGTTTCGTATGCAATAATGGTTTAAATTTACTTTTGGCCGCCCACCAGTAGAGTTTGTTTTGTTTTGAAATCGAATAAAATAAATACAACTCTCTTCCAATTTTGAAAGTTATAAGTTCCATTGAAAAGGAGTATAACTACCCATTAAAGTATCATTCCATTGCAGTTGACCCCATCTAGCACGCTTGAGTTGCAATTAACCATCCCGCTCTCTACGGAAGCTCTACGCGTAATTCGTAAATATTTAGTACATTTTAATTGATTTTTGGAACCCTGGATCACTTATGAAAAATCTATCCTGTTATTTTGTTAGAACAATAAAAAAGCTATCCTTTTTGTAAAAAAAACATATCACTCTCGTTGATAATTACGAAATCTACAGTATGTGTTTATTTTTACGATTATATTTAGGATTTTATGACAGAGTTACCAAGGCATTATTCAATATTTTGTTCGGTTAATATGTTTCTTTGTTTCTTTTTCAATTTACAGTATTTTTTGTGTAGTGTAATTCTACATTACTTCTTCACACTGGAAGCTCAAACTTCAGTATTTTTCGTTAAATCTCTGAATGGGGCTTGCCTTAAATACACAGCATATAAAAGTGTTATTATGTATAGCTAGATTCAGAAAGTTGCCAAATTAACCTTATAAGAGTAAGCTGCAAGAGCTGTAATTAACAAAAAACCTGAAAGTAGTCAATTACAATGGTTTTTGGAGACCAGCGGGGTAATCACGTTTTTTTTTGAACCTGACTGTGGCTTTATAGGCCGGGCCCAATAAAGCGATAGGAGTGCGCGGTTGGAGAGTAGCCTGGGGAAAATCCAAGGGAAAACCTCCGGCACGACCACGCGTGTGGTTTGGAACACTGGAATACTCTAAGAGTTTGCGCTCCAGTGAGATTGGTTGAGCGGTTTCAACCGAATCTGAGGTGTGAGTGGAATCGAGCTACTGGGCGAAAAAATCTCATTTCTCTTAAAGGCAAGAGTGAATAGGATATTACTGAACCAGCGAGCTACGTCTTAGGCCTTGTCATCGCTTCACCAAGTTGACATATGTATGTATTTGACATATGTAGGCTGATAAATCGAAAAGGGTCTCGCCGGGTTTCCATATGAAATCTGCACTGGCGTCTTTTTTGACATTGGTGCCTTTAATATGTTGCTAGTAGTTTAAAATAATTTTTGGCCAATTATCAAACCCCTAACTCCATTCGTTTTTGGAAAATGAGGGTTGCAACCCCTAACTTCAAAATTATTTTTCTACGAAACTATGATAGATATTCACATGAAACCAACGCGACATGAAAGCTCTTAATTATCGTTACATTACATATTTTTTTTATAATTTTTTAAATAACTATAGGGCTGCAAAAAAAATATAGAAAAAAATAGGGGTGGTTTTTAGTAGCTATTTCTTGAGGTACACCGACCAAAATAAAACCGTATAATCAGTACGTATCCAACTATAATATGTAATAATTACATAGAGGTGAGATAGGTGGAACATATTTAAAAAAATAAAAATCTCATTTTGTTACTTAAACTTGATCTAACCTGACGCCTGTTTAGATTTTTTCAATGTCGTATAATGATTAATAAACGCCTTTACAATCTTTTACAATAATTCTGATGTGGTTATTCAAATATGTTACAATATGTTACCGTGTGACTGAACTTGTGAGCGCGCAAAAAAAAGAGGTAAAGAAAACTAGGACCATCTTTATTATCATCACTGCTCGATTCATATGCTTGTCTCTGTTTATACACTAATAATCTGCACTTGTTACAAAATAAAGAGCCTATTTGAACGGTATTTTTGCAAACAGCTTGGTATTTTAGAATTTCTTCGTCTGTTCGAATTTGTTTATATATTTAACTGATAAAAATAACGCAGTTTCGTGAACTTGTCATAACTTGTCGATAGCGCGGTATATTACGAGTGTCAACTAGTATCAGTTTAACGGGCGGCGGCGGCAGCGGCAAGCGTTTTGCGCGCTCACAAGTTCAGTCACACGGTAACATACTGTAACATATTTGAATAACCACATCAGAATTATTATAAAAGATTGTAAAGGCGTTTATTAATCATTATACGACATTGAAAAAATCTAAACAGACGTCAGGTTAGATCAAGTTTAAGTAACAAATTGAGATTTTTATTTTTTTTAAATATGTTCCACCTATCTCACATCTATGTAATTATTACATATTATAGTTGGATACGTACTAATTATACGGTTTTTTTTTGGTCGGTGTACCTCAAGAAATAGCTACTAAAAACCACCCCTATTTTTTTCAATATTTTTTTTGCAGCCCTATAGTTATTTAAAAAATTATAAAAAAAATATGTAATGTAAAGCTAATTAAGAGCTTTCATGTCGCGTTGGTTTCATGCGAATATCTGTCATAGTTTCGTAGAAAAATAATTTTGAAGTTAGGGGTTGCAACCCTCATTTTACAAAAACGAATGGAGTTAGGGGTTTGATAATGGGCCAAAAATTATTTTAAACTACTAGCAACATATTAAAGGCACCAATGTCAAAAAAGACGCCAGTGCAGATTTCATATGGAAACCCGGCGAGACCCTTTTCATGTGAAAACTGTTTCACCAACTACAATTGTAATGTTTTTTGACAACTGTCAGCTTTGGTGAAATAGGGGCCTGGGCTTATTCAGAAATCACGCGAGGTTTTTGGGCCACTTTTATACTCCCCCCTCCCCCACGAAACACATGTACTTTTTTGAATATTTTGCACTATTTAAATTTTATAGTCAATCATATTGACTACCGCTACCGCTTTAGCCTAGTTGGTAGTAACCCTGCCTACGAAGCTGGAGGTCCCTGGTTCGAATCCCAGTCAGGGCATTTATTTGTGTGATGAGCACGAATATTTGTTCCTGAGTCTTGGATGTTTCCTATGTATTTAAGTATCTATATATCTATATAAGTATGTATATCGTCGCCTGGTACCCATAGTACAAGCTTTGCTTAGTTTGGAACTAGGTTGATCTGTGTAAGATTGTCCACAAGTATTTATATTTTATATTTATTTATACTTGTATTAGTTGATCTTGTGTTTATTTTCCTATATCGGTTATGCAGAAATAGACTCGCTGTTTTTGACGAGCGAAATGAAGATTTATAATATCCTCCATGAGCAAATATTATTTCCCTGTTTTGCAGGTACATTAAAGAAATACATGTATGGTCACCTTGTAAACCCCCACCCCTACCCCAACGTGATCAGTCGTGAGGTTTTCGTAAGCCCCCCCCCCCCCCCCCCTTCGGAACCTCGCGGGATTTCTGGATAAACCCTCAGGCAAGACTAGGACCGATCGCTGTTCATTCATTCAATGAAAAAATAAAAAATAATTTATTATACAGCTTAATATTTATTTATTTAATCTTTATTGCACAAAAGAAACCTTATCGTACAAAAAGCGGACTTAATGCCGTATGGCATTCTCTACTAGTCAACCTTAAGGCGAAGCAGAAAGATTTGCTTGTATATTAAATAACATAAAGGACTGTCTAATGATGTGAAAGTGCCTTTTGCGCTAATTGCAGAATATATGTTCGAAAAACAATGTTTTTGATGGATAGAAGACACTGTAGCCTAAGCACGCTTGCCAATAGACCAAATTACAATTCTATAGTCATAAGTCATAATATATGTAGTTAAGTTTGGCGCCAGCATCATAACATGGTGTTATATATCGTCTGGTCGCGTCAGCGTAATTAGAGCTTTATACTTCTTTTGTTAGCAAAATATACCTCATTACAGGTCATTAAGGTCCCTTATCGTTAAGCTAGACTAAGACTAGCCAGAATTCTGCGTCAGCGAATAGCAATCATATGTATACTTTAGATAATTTCAGTTGGCCAAATAGAGTTAAAGTGATCCGTACAATATGCGACGTAATTTCCAATGTTAGAAGATTCAAAATCAAATAACAGTTGTATAAAATATAGTCCGACACAAAAGATCTCATATATAAAGTAAGAAATTGGATTTAGATTCTATTATTTGTTCATTAAGATTCAAAGTGTAAGACCACTTTGGGCTCTTTGACTGATTTGTGGACAATTTTACACAAATCAACCTAGTCCCAAACTAAGCAAAGCTTGAAATATGGGTCCTAGGCGAGATATACATAAATGCCCTGACGTGTAACCACGCAACCTTTGTACTACCGTTAGGTAGGTAGCTTTTAATGTCAAACTTAATCAAAATTGACAGTAAAATCTAACTACCGTTAAGTAAGTACTAAGTTACGTGATTCGCCTGCAGGGGTCAAAAAACAGTGTTACGTACTTTATGGATGACTCCTAATCCTAACCTAGGACTAGTTTTCCCTATGGGTTGTAAGGTCAGATCAGATGGCAGTCGCCTTCGTCAAACTAGTGCCTACGCCAAACTTTGGGATTGTGCCAAAGCGAAACTCGCTGCTTTGAAACATAACTGGGAAACGCTAGGATGATGATGTAAAAGATACTTCCCAATTCACTGTTTATTGGGTAAATCCCCAAAGTGTCCGCAAATACCCACTCGACCCAAATCCCAAAATTGTGTCTTTGTGGGTGTTTGCGATTGAGCAAATCCCTGATTTAGTGAAATTGTGTCTAGTATATTGAATTGTCAATCAGTATAGTACAGTGCCTTTACCATGATTTTACATGACCGTACTCGCTATTAGCGACTGTGTAAAAATTTGTATGGGCACAAGTACAGCGCCTCTGGCGGTTATGCAATAGAACTAAGAACCGGCATACTAAATCGTTTACGCAGTCGCTAGCGAGTACGGTCATGCAAACTCATGGTAAAGGCACTATGCCTTTACCATTATTTACATGAGCGTACTCTCTAGCGACTGTGTAAAAATTTGTATGGGCAAAAGTACAGCGCCTCTGGCGGTTACACAATAGAACTAAGAATCGGCATACTATATCATTTACGCAGTCGCTAGCGAGTACGGTCATGCAATCTCATGGTAAAGGCACTGTTACCGTATTTTCCTTTACGCCAGCGGTCGCGTACGCTGTGTGACCAAGCCTATGTAATCTCTCGTTACTGCGTTTATAGTGCGTCAACGGATTTTGAGCAGCAGGGTAGATGATCCTTACCTCCCTATTGACTGAAGTACATTCAAGGTCAATGTTGTATACATTTTTTCACCTTATTCCATTGTAATAAAGTCTGAAAATATATTTAAGCCCGACTGTGTAGCGTAAATTAAAGCGGCCATATACGGCCTCGCCCCACTGATAAAGTCAAATTAATTTACTTTCAATATGTTTCACATTAATATTGATTACTTCGCACACCTTCACACTATTAGGCAGGCTCGTAAAAGGGTTTTGGTCTCGGTCGTGTGTCGAGTTAAGGCAAGGCCCATTCCGAGATTTGTCGAAAATATTGAAGTTTGAGCTTCCAGTGTGAAGACGTTAGAATTACAATACACAAAAAGGAGAGACGCTGTACTTTTGCCGATACAATTTTTTACGCAGTCGCTATCTAGTAGGGTCACGTAAACTCATGGTAAAGGCACAGTTTAGCAACGCCATACAGATTACGAACGCGAGCGAGACGCTATCATTCTATGCATTCCGACGCACCGCGTAGGCGGGCGGATATTCAGCGTTTTAACGGCGGTTTTTTTTCGTCATTGTCGTTTCATTAAATATTGTTAAAGGAGACGATGATCAGAGTAAACTTTTGTAAAAAGCGTAAACCAATATCGGGTCTGAGTCTTATTTAACCAATGTTTACGCCGGTTTATTTTAACTTTAAATAGATAATCGTGAGTCGACAATGACTTTACAAACAAGCGTTTCAAACGCTCGGAGAATCGCCCAGGCGTGGCGTAGCGTTAAAACGTCGCGCAAGCGTCATGTCAGTACGTTTACAGTGCGTCACTGCGTTTTGAGCAGTGGTCTGGGTGCGGCCAATCTTTAGGATCCTAAAAAAATTGGGCATTTGACACGTGTTAAAATTTATTCCATAATGCATATTTTCTCCATCTATAGATAGAAAACCATCAAATTATCACAATACATAGTAAACGAGACAAATTAATCAAAATCATAATAAGATATTAGACTTCAAGTATTCGCAAAAATGTTTTTTTTTAATAGACCAAATATAAATTGAAAATTACCAGTAGAATTCTCATGTTTTAATAAAAAAGAAATGTCATGTTTTAATAAAAAAGAAAAGAAACGCAATATTTCACAACTATGTCCATCAACGATCTGTATTGAAGTGAAGCGAGTACATTGAGGTTAAGAGTGAACGATTGAATTGAATGATTGAGTGAATGAATGACAAATTGTATTTACATTATAAATCAATGAAAGTAGACTTGGATTTTTGTGTAATACCAACAGAGTCGAACTCAGTCTGCGAACTAGTTGATTATGTCCTTAAACGCAATATTTCACAACTAAAATGGTAAATTACTCGTTTTTACATATAACGGGATTACGATGCCGTTACACTGTGACGTCACATTTCACTGCTTATCAGTATAGAGCGCTTTCAGTGCTCGTCAGCTATGCTATTCTTTACCTCTCGTTTTCGTATTTTGTTTATATTGTATTTGGTCCCACTCCCACAAAAACTGGTCCAAATGACACTATAAAAAATTGTAGTCAAATAGCCAATTTACCAGGACTCTCTTGATTTGGCTAAACTTGCTTGCACACCTCCGAGATGCAATCGTATCGGGAACAACTATGACATTGGATGTTGACGTTGAATTTTCCTCTTGACATTCAGATTTTATTCTAGAAACTGTCTAGATTATACAATTTTTATGTTTTTATTTTACATATTGACGATCTTTTTGTGAATTTATTATACTCTCTTTTGACATACATTATAGTAATTCATGTCTTTTTTAAAATTTCATATGCATCAATAAATTGCTCTGAATAATTAGATTCAATTTATGTAATATATAACTTACGATTCAAAAGTGCTTGTTGCTAGGCCTATTTGAATAAAGAATATTTTGAGTTTGAGTTTGAACGTTCCGGAGATCTATCCTAACGTAGAGGCAGGCAATATGTATCTATGTTCTCACGACTAATGTTTGAATCCTAGAAATGGGCGTGCTAAAGCTACCAGCCGCACCCGTCTGACACTACCGATGGTACAAGTTATAGGAACCAGACCCTTTTAGGTCATCGGTTAATTTCGGCTCTCACCCTCCCTCGCTATGGTAAAAGTATCATTATCCTAGCGTTCTCAGTACAGTTGCAACCTGAAGGATGCCCGGGGTCTGCTATTTAAACCTAAGATAGCGTAGGCAATAGTTTTTACGGAAGCGACTGCCATCTGACCTTCCAACACGAGGGGAAACCAGACCTTATTGGAAATGGGCTTGTCAAGTGAATGGGCATTGGGCAACATGACTGTTAGAAGTTTCTCAAGGTCTCTAACTTGCCTTATGGACTGCTGTCATAGACAGCAGCCGGGATCAACGTCTTAACGTGCCGTGCCGTAAGTAGTGCCTACACCACATCTTGGAATTAGGTGTCAAAGCGGACCCCAGGCTCTATGAGCCTTCTCTTCAATCTCTCTATCTATTAAAAAAACCGCATCAAAATCCGTTGCGTAGTTTTAAATATTTAAGCATACATAGGGATATAGGGACAGAGAAAGCGACTGTTTTATACTATGTAGTGATTTATCGCTAAACTCTTATGACTTGGATGTTTATCGATCGAGGTTCCAGAGAGATTGTAGTGGTTTTTACGCGTTTTTTCTTTAATGGGTTTCACCGAAACATCCTTTGAGATATTATAGTGTAGTATGTGTACGGGTCGACCAATTTGATTTCGGGGTACTTCGTACCTTGTCATAGTGACATTGATATGAGATCTCTGGCGGTTTTCGTATTGGTTTTCACTGTGACAAGGTACGAAGTGGCCCAAAATTCAAATTGATTGACGTACTGGCCTGTTTCAAAGCATTGGTAATTTTACGAGTAAATCTGGTACGGTCAGCAGCAGAAGTATCTAAGCAAGATACACGTGTGGAAGGCAAAAAACGCATGTTGAAGGACAAAATATTTTTTTTGTATTTTTGTACAATATTTTTGCCAAAAATAATCAAAATAGTAAAACGAAAATTGGGAAAGTTATAAATTTGGGACAGTTGAGATTTGGAACAGACAACAGTTATAAAGAAGGGTACCATAGATGCTGATTCAAGATTTATTACTTTTTTATTTTCTGCGAAAAATGACAGGTAATAAGGTGGTTCAAAATTTGAAAGTCTAGTGAATATGAATATGTCAAGTGGGGTGTCATATGAAACGACTTGAGTTGCACATTCTGAAATACATTTATATATTTTTTACGTTGAGCCATCTTCGATTTATGAGGGAAAATATAAAATATATACCGTCCCCCTTACCATACATACTAAGTTGTTCAGTCGCTCAAATTTGTTACAAGATTGGGAGATAGAGGGCGCTGTATACGTGGCGTTCAATTTCTACACCATGTTGTATAGATTTTCCTGAATTAATAGGGCTGGAACCGGTAAAAATCTATGTAGGGAACCCCCGGTTCGTGCGTCGCACTCGCACTTGACCGGTTTTTTATCAAACATACAATTTCGTTGATTCTGCATTAAAGTATAAGATTTCCGCAAATACAAAAAACCTGTATCTTAAAATTTTGCGTTCTTTCGAGCCCGACAAGTTATATTGACAGAGTCCGTGCGTAGATCTTTTTGAGCACTAGGCCCCCGTAGCTACTTCGGCTGCTGCTGTATAGCACCCATCTTTTGTCCCCAAAATCAAGCGTAATCGATATCCCAAAGGGTCCTTAGAGCCGAAAAGACTGATCGATTGAAGGGCCCAAGCCTTTTGAGTGTTCTTAAGGTAGCTTTGTATCGTGAAAGGTAAGTAGGTGTTTATAATCTGAATAGGGCTTCGGATAGGTTCTAAATTGTGTGAGAATTTATTTAAATTAGCGTTATGTCTACTATCGGACGCGAATATTTTTTCTTCCCTAGTAATAGAACATAATTTTTATAATTCAAATTTTTTATTCAAATATTCCTTAACATAATATAAACAGATTTTTTTAATTTACAAATACGTAACTATATGAAATGAGTATAATGAGTGAGAAGGGGGATTTCTCGTTCCTATCACTACCCGGCGCAAAGGTCCCTAGTATACTGAAAGAAAGAAAGAAAGAAAGCATTTATTCACTGCACCAAAAGACACACAGTTACAAATATAATATACTCAGTACATGAACATACAGTTAAAAAGTGCGTCTTCGCGGCAGTGAATCGGTCGCTGTCTCAGCATTATGCCGAGGTGTCAGACACCTGCAGCGCTGGTTTTCAGACAGCACCGTACGTGATCCACGGAACGCAACACAACATACTATACATATAGGAAAAGTATACATATAATGAATAAAATCAAAGGTGTTATATATATGAATGAGACTACCACAAAACAGGGTAAACTGGTGTGAACATGAGGAGGAATTTACTCAACAGTGGGGGGATATAGACCGAAATGAAAAAAAAAATAAAAAAATTAAAACAAGGAACAGCTTTAAAATAATTAAAATCAATTAAAAACACATGAAAAAAAGGCGACACAGTTGGAATAATTGCTGGTTGGTTTAGGAATAGGATTTTTGGAGCGTCAACAGATAGCCCTTAAGCATGCGCTTAAAGGTATAGGTACTTGCTAGACGCCCCTTGGATAGGTGGGGGGAGATCATTCCAGCACTTGGACGCCGCAAACCTGAAACTTGATACTGGCGGAGTTCCCACGTTGTATGGTCAGGTATTTAAATTAGTATTTGACGATAAATGAATTTGTTTTTTGAGAAGTGAAGTAAAAAAAATTTGTATATATTTGGCTCATTCTACATTTTCATGACCAGTTTTCTATTACACAAAGAAAACTATGATACGCATTGAATTATTGTACAAAAATAGTATTTCGAAATAGTACCTGAACTTAATAAAAGGTGGGTAAGTGGTAAAAACGTTTTCCATACAAATGGTGACGTACAAGAACCACTGGATCAATTTATGGATATTAACTGCGGTTCGGTAATACCAAAACTATCGAAAGTGATACTCTAATTAAAAAAATACTCTTTCTAAATAACAGTACAAAAATATGTGAGGGCCAAGTATTCCAAAATCTGCATTTTAATTAAGTGTCCCAAAATGATGTACATTTAGGCTCGGTTTTATAAAGATCCGTTAGACAATATGTCGGTTTGTTATGTCAAAAAATATACTGAGTTACTGAAATTCGATCTGACATTTGGTCTAACGGATCTTTATAAAACCCGGCCTTAAAAGAAGAATGACCCATTTATTTTATAATTGGTTAAGTAGGTAAAGGAAAGGTAAATAGTAGTTTAGATTCTTTTTAAATAGATACCTATTTGTGGACAAACTTTTACAAATCGATCTAGGTAGTCCCAAACTAACAAAATCTTTGTATTACCTATATAGCCGAGTTTCTTACGCCGGTTCTTCTGGAGGCAGAGGTTTATTTTATGAACCGGTGGTAGTTTTTTTGACATTCATAGGTACATGTAATATGCCTAAATTGAAGCATAAATAATTGCATTTCATTTCATGTCAATAAATAGATTAGACACTCCTACATCCAAGACTCAAGAACAAAACTGATTTTACTCTACTGTAGTTTATTCCTTAATATGTAGAGACAACTCCAAAGAGATTTGGACCTTATTAAAATGGAAAAAAGGAGAAAACGTGAGTAGGTATCTTTGTAGCCTAATATACACTGTCGTTGGATAAATTGCAGACAAAATTCCTTCATACTAAAACACACTATTATGTAAGTAACTACTATTAATTATTGTAATACTGTTCGATAAAAACGCCCCAAGTATCGGCAAAAATAATTTTGCAAAGGGAATATTATTCGATTTTTGTAAACACAAATTTATCTCGAACACCTGGCAATCATAATAAACAGCGTTATTGACATACACAATATATGAAGGCTCAGAACTAAACCGCCGAAGTTAGCAGCAAATATAAATTTGTTTTTCATTCTATTCAGCCCGTCCTGTACAAATACCAAACAGTGCGACATGGTTCTAATGGAATAAATGTAAAGCTCGCGTATGGTACTATATCACAATGGACCAGCTTCCGTCCTATTTAGAGTGACGTGGGTTTGTGGGGTTAGTGAGACAGTCCCGACTGAGAGAAATAAAATGAATGAAAAGTCAAACTAAGGCCAGGATTTTGCTTTTCTAATTTTAAATACAATTTGATGGCGATCAGAAACAGAAAAATTCGCAACTGACTATGAATGCTAAATTTGTATACAGAAAAAGTCTTATATAATTGTATGGTTTAATATAAATCGAGTTTTTCTATGTCCGATTACATGTATGTTTGTACTAGCAGCGCCCTGCGGTGTTACCCGTGGATAAAAGGTAGCCTATGTCCTATTCTGATGTCTTAAGCTACAATACTGGAAAGTTTCATAGAGATCCGTTCAGTAATTTTTGAGATTAAGCGGAACGTACATCCATCCGCACAAACTTTCACGTTTATAATATTATTAGGATTATTAGGGTAACATAAAAGTTAATGCGCATGTGACACCTTTGGACTTACAAACGCATTTATCCTACGGCATTGCTTGCAACAAAGCTGCTTGTTTGTTACCGTTGTGAATAAAATGAATATGCTTAATTAAATTAATACACTTGCGAATATTAGGTACTTTTCATTTTTATTTTGTATTACCTGGGTCAATCAACTTTTTCTTGTTGTTATTCTGTCCCGTCAGCGAGGAGACAACAGTAACCATGTTTCTTAGAAAAACGTTCATAACATGGACTTCAAGCACGCTCAGGAGACGACCCATGTCCAAATGGATTTATACTTATCGCTAAAACTCATGTTTGGTAGATTTGAACCCTATAAAATCAGTTTTAAAGAGTGACTCAGGAGACGTAACCATGGTAACAAGCAACAAAGAATAGTTGATCCACCCACCTAGCCTCATAAATAAACTTTTTCCTATTCTGTTATAATCATTTTCTACTAAAACTCTCCTGAGACCGCATGCAAGAAAAATGCCAATTTAATTTGAACCAAGATATTCCATTGAACCATTTTGTTCAAGATTTCTATAGGAACTTGGGACTCAGGAGTCTAAATGAGGGCAACAGTATTACATTAATTAACAATATAATTAACTCAAAGGAAACACTGCTGCGGTCAGGTCAATACAGTTCAAATTGATAAGTTTTTGTGGATTGATTATGTGGAAATACACCCAGTATGTCGTTGCTTCCGGTCTGTATAGGCTTATCAAGATGTGTTGTATTACTAATTCAATTATAATTTATGTGTTATTCATCAACAATGTGGCAGATGACATTGTAAGAAGCTTATTTAGCCGTTTAGGCTCGCAGCATATGCTGAGCCCGAGCCTATTGCCGCAATTACTTTTAATTTATTTTAATGTACCTACCTCTATTATTAATTTCAGTTTCTGTTATTTGTTGCTTTTATTTTGTGTAACTTCTTTCTGGCGACAATAAATCTCTTTTTTTTTATTTCGCTTTATGATTTGTTCGAAAAAGACGATGGCCACAGGGCGATAATATAATTATTTTACCCAAAGTTCTTAAGAATGTCGGATTTAATTACTTGTGGGTATAGGGTATCGCGTTTAAAGCAGAAAATAAATATTTAAAAAACGAAGTAATCTATGTAAGTGGGAGGTGGACTACCTTTTAGGGTCCCGTACCCAAAGGGTAAAACGGGACTCTATTACTAGGACTTCGCTGTCCATCCATCTGTCACCAGGCTGTATCTCATGAACCGTGATTGTTAGACAGTTGAAATTTTCAAAGACGATGTATTTCTGGTGCCGCTATAACAAAAAATACTAAAAAACAGAATATAATAGATATTTAAGGGGGCTGCCATACAATAAACGTGATATTTTTGCCGTCTATATTGATAATGGTACAGAACCCTTCGTGGTCAAGTCAGACTCGCACTGGCCGGATTTTTTAATTGCCTGAAAGATCTAATAAAGTGCTACGGATTGTCTCATCATTAAATTGTGTATTTTTTGGGGGAGTTTCATATGTAATCCTCCTAACCTTTTCCCGGTTGTATCCTAGAATAGAATATAATTGGCGTAGGCGCTGGTTTTATGAAAGCAACTGTCAACTGACCTTCCAACCCAGAGGGAAATTTTCACGAGATTTTTTTTTTTCTTCAGTTAAATTTAAAATGATATTTCGTACAAGTTCGAAATTGGAACCTACTACCTGCAGATTTAAATTCGCGTGATTTACCACTGAAATGAAATAATTTATCCTCCATTTAGGCATGTTACATGCACTTATGAATGTCAAAAAACTACCATTCTGCAACAGTGGCTAACTATTTAGCTCTAGTTAACTTCTAGTAAACGTTTATCTCAGATTCAAAGCTGTAATTCCCGGCACTTAAATAGTTATAACTGGGAAAGTTATTGTACTATTTGTACTTCATACGACTACTCCAAACCCACATATAATGTATAATATAATATATATATATATATATATATTATTATTATCTCAAACTAATAAACATAGGTACATAGATATATTTTATTAAGTTATTTATAACTTTATTATAAGACTATAATAAAGTTTCAAATCACTACATAGTATAAAACAAAGTCGCTTTCTCTGTCCCTATGTATGCTTAAATCTTTAAAACTACGCAATGGATTTTGATGCGTTTTTTTTTAATAGATAGTGATTGAAGAGGAAGGTTTATATGTATAATAACATCCATTAAATAGTGGACCCGTGCGAAGCCGGGTGGGTCGCTAGTAACCTAATAAAACCAAAACTAAACTAAAATTAAAAGAAATAAAACTATATCTAAAACCGGCTAAGTGCTTGTCGGACTACGCACAATGAAGGGTTCCGTACCAACACCTACTAGTCTACATTTAAAATCACTATCCAATACATTGAATCTAAAAAAGTCGAAAAAGTCGTATGTTCACAGGGAACTCACGGCACTTACGACCTTTTGTTTGATCAAGACAGTTTTTAAGCGAAAACTCAAAAACCGTAAAACCTATATTGTTTAAACCAAAAATCGTTGAAAGTATTTACTAATGTACACCACCTCAATTTTTTTCAGGATTTTAAACTTTATAGTTTGGAAATTAGAGGGGGGGGGGACACTTTCTTTGACTTTGACAGCTAATATCTCACCAACGGTTGACTTAAATGGACAAGTTTGTAATATAATTGTAGTGCTTATAGTCGCCGAGTAAATCGGCTGTGACATACGGACGGACGGACAGACATGACGAATATATAAGGGTTCCGTTTTTGCCAATTTGGCTACGGAACCCTAAAAAGGGCCCCCGTGGCATCGTACCAAAGACGCTGGCAGCATTCCCTCGCTGTATGGCTATACTTAAACGTAATTATTATTAACTATTTTTTATTTTATTTTGTTTCAGTCGAAATATAACCTAACTAAAGAATAGCCATTCAAAACTTAAACCAGCGATCAAGCTAACAAAAAATAGTCTCAAAATTGTGTCCATCAACTCACAGCAGCATGGGCAAACTAGTTAAAAATAAAACTCACGCGCATCTGCCCCGCACGTGGTGAAGGACAATACCGTCTGGGTTCCTGGGAACTGAATGGGACTAATTGAAATGGGGCTTATGGGGCAGATGTTTTTGGTGACCAGCGTTCGCCAAATTTAATAATATAAAAATGAAAAATCTGCGCTTTGCGTGGTCGTACACAGCGTGTTCAATTTAAGCAGTGGTTGTCGATAATAAAACTTGTTGGGCGTATCAATAGAACGCTTATTTCTGTGTGAAGTTAGGACTATTGCGGCCTAATATCCGTGGTCTTGCATTTTTTTTTTAATTTTAAAAAGCTTTAAATTTCTATAATTTTCTTCTACCGGTCCCTGGGATCCCAGGAATTACAACAAAAGAATGCTATTGTTTATTAATTCGCCTGGAGACGATGGCATAATCAGTTTATTGAAATTATCAATACCGATGTCTTAATTTGAGATGTGATCATAATTTTTCAGAATTTCAATAAAAGTTCCATTAGATGTCAATATGGACGTTTGTTTCATTGTAGGTACCTAATTTTCTAGAACTTTTTCTATTTTTAAACATTAATTATTAGGAAACGAGGCGTAATCGCGTACACTTCAAATGTATTCACTTCTTTTGACGTCGTTTCGAATATGTTACAACATTATTGGTCGCCATTGTGTGAAAAACGTGCAAGTTTAATACAAATAAATTTAATTAATTCGCTGATTTTAATTTAAAACCATGAACAAGTTAACCTATTGCACGTCTTTTTTCCCTATTTAATGTTTCCGCTTTACAACCACCCATAATGGGAAACAGTAGGCACAATATTTCTTATCATTTTGAATAGTCAGCCATATATACACTATATAATATTTTCAGTAATTGACCTAGTGAAACGAAGGTCTCTGTTTCAGCTTTGACAAAATGTTTTCGTATGTCCAGATTCCAGATTTCCGTTTGTTCTCGTCTACAGGTCGCAATTCTCAACCGATTCTCGTGAAATTTCGTGAGCAGGTTCGATAGTTATACAGATATTTTTGTCGAGGTTTTTGGAAAATTTCAAGAAACAAATTTTATTTCAAAGATTTTGTAAGTTTCTGCGTCCGAATTTCAGTTTGTTGTCCTCTGCAGGTCGCATTTCTTAACCGCTTCTCGTGAAATTTTGTTAGCAGATTCGATATTCATAATTGATCTCTTTTATGATTTCAGATTTTGGAAATGATAAAAAAAACCCACTCACGAGGTCTACAGCTCACAGAGCCACTAGTAAGTATATGTTACGATATGCTACATATGGCTATCTTCGCTGTCATTCACGTAGCTATAATGAGGCGCTCGTACATATGTATGTATTTTCAAAATCTAACGATACTTTTAATCAGATGAAATATATGAAATCGCACATTGTACACGTGTTTAAACATACATTTCAGTGAAAATCTACATGCATCTAATTTTCATCAACAAAAAAATATTTTAATCTCAACACGGCGGACGCCTGGAATAGTTCGAACGTCTCTCAAAGCGGGCACGCGAATTATTCGAGGGTTGGGGGTTAGGGTACCCATTAGAGTTATGTCGCTTTCATAATGCTAAAGGCTTGGTTACACAGCGATCGTCAACAGCGTCGTGCCGGAACGTACCTACTGTGCCTTTACCATGAGTTTACATGACCGTACTCGCTAGCGAATGCGTAAATATTTGTGTGGGCAAAAGTACAGCGCCTCTGGCGGTTACACAATAGAACTAAAAATCGGCATACTAAATCGTTTACGCACTCGCTAGCGAGTACGGACATGCAAACTCATGGTAAAGGCACTGGTCGGAACTTCGAAAATCACAGCTAGACTAGTTTTATGACTGTTACTTCTGTTACCCTCATTCGTTGGACTCGTCAGAGTTATTGTGTAATAAACCCACTTGTGAATACTTAAATAGTATTATTAGTTGTTAATGTAATAAAATAAAATGTATATTTAGTAATATGTCTTCATAGTATATGTAATAATAGGTATACATTTAGTCATTCAACGAGGTCATCGATTCCTATTTAAAATTACAATACACCTATCTACAATTCTGGATAGGGACTCACATCGACAAACACGGGCAAGATTTACGTAGTCTCAATCAAATAACGGAACCCACGACGCTTAAAAAATATGTTTCATAGAAACCGTAAAGTAGTTACAGAACTTTGACAAAGAACATATTCAACATAAATTATTTAAAAAAGAAAATTTATTCGACATGTCCTGTCACTGTTACAAAAATGATGGGTAACCTACAACCACATCAATTAGGTTTTTTATGTCAGTTCAGACTTTATGTTAAATTAAAATAAAAATAACTTGGCAATTTCTGTATCACCGATTAATAGATAAATACATGTAAAGTACTTAATTAAGTATACAATTTTAATTCTTTAAAACATAATAACTTACACATATTTTCCTTGACGCGCCATTTTTCATTTCAACGGTTACAGGAACGCACTACGAAAAAACACCCAACTCTCCGCCATTTTTGCGAAACTCTTTACTATTTTAAAAATAGAACTCCTCGCCAAAATTACAGCCAACTCACTAAAACCGTTGCGAACAGTGTAACTATACTTCTAAATCCGTCATTACTTAGTAAATAACAGATAAATAGTTTGCATATCGACTTTGCACATGTCCATTGAGTTCGGACGCTAAAATCTGACTGAACTACACTGAATGAGAGTGACGGGCAGAAATACTGAAGGGAGGAAATTAGCATTGAACTATCTAGCGCTTGAAGCGCTTTAGCGAAAACTATTCCTTTTATCTCTCAATTCTACAGAAACTCTAGAACTAAGTAGACATCACACCTTTAGGGTGCTATAATAAATAATTTTCACTTTTTCCATCCATAATAAAGTTGTAACAAAGACGAAATGGAGAGAAATTAAAGTATAAAAGTATTTAGGCTGTTAGTTGATTGAAGCGCTGTTCGATACAAAATGGCGGAAAGCATCGATAGGCGCGTACGTAACTGACCAATGGCGTGGCTTTATTTTGATGGAACGCGTAAGGGCGACCAGTGGCTCTGAAAGTTTTGCAGTACTTATTTTATACGCTTTAATCGCAAGAGCGACGCGGTGGTAATTTTATGTGTAGATACGAGATATCAAGATGTTGTCTAAACATTTTTAGGCCCCTTGATCATATTCTTAACGGTTACGAAATAAGGGTGGCACCAAACCGTTTGTAATCGTAAGCGTTGTTGGTTAAAATCTGATGTTTGACAACTTTCTATGGGATTACAACTGCCGGCGCCATATTTGACGATGACTGGAGATAATTATGTTGAAAATAGATGTATTAAGTAATTTAAGTATTAATTTTGTATTGGATAGAATTATCTGCTAATGCTATTGTAATCTTAATTTAAAAAGGATAGTTAGAGTCCAGAAAATGGGGTTATTGAATTTCGCAATAAGAGTGAGCAGTATGAAAATAAAATAAAATAACACATACATTCGAAGAGGGGAAAATACTTGAACTTTGCAGAAGCAATTGCCCCATGTTATTTTAATTTGATTAATATTCAATCATTAAGGTACAAAGGGCACTAAACTTAGAGAAATAAATTGAATTACCTAATTACTATTGCTTTAAATTTTCCATGAATCATGTATTTTGTGGTCATCCTAAAGGAAAGTGTAGATATAGAAGTAAATATTACTAAAGTACACAAAGACTACGCTATTTCATTTAACAACAAAATAGGTCCTTCAAAAAATATTCAAGAAAAATTAAAAAAAGAGAAAAGAAAAGAATTTTAGAGACGATGTCGGGTTAAAATAAACTTTTTTCGAGCTAGCAGCATTTAAGTGTCTTCCATTGTCGATGGTGCGAACTTTTCTAAATCCTTTTTTTGCTTCCCCGTTAATATCTTTTAACTTTTGTGGTTAGAGAGTTCTTTGGCAGCAGGAAAAGCATTTGACACTTATACAAGGAATGCGTCTTTATGATCTTGTTAACTATGTTGAGTATTTAATTTTAACTAAGTATAAGCCAATCTCGCTCTATATCGCTCACACTATCTTAAGCTGTCTATACTGGTGTCTAATCCTTTTGTTATTCTATAGTAAAACTGTTTTCAAAATGTTTTTTATTGCTACCAATAAAGAACGGTAACAATATTATTCTAGTTTGAATATTATTTTCATTTAAATTTTCCTATTAATTATGTTTAATAACAAGAAGGACCATGAACTGAGACAGAAGGAGATATAGCCACACCGAAAAGAGCCAAACTCTTGAATTGATATAATTTTCAAGCAAAAGGTTACCTTTTGGCGGCGGTAATAAGGCAAAGATACTTAACCAGATTAACTTTGTATATTTAAATATAGTAAAACTGTCCTATACACTATAATATGTTATAACAGCAATTTCATGGAAAATCTCACTGTTATTGGGTAGGCAAGGGCATGATAGGTAATATTATACCCATGTACTTTTCCCCGTTCTAGGGATAAGGCGGTTTAGTACAGGTAAGTATACTGTGTAATCCTTCGTACATTAATGTATCAGGCGCATCAACGTCGAGACAAAGCGCCGCGTTAAAAGATCATATCCATTGTCAGCTGATGTAGGTCAGATATGTGGTGATGCGTTGCAAAGGCGGCAGCGGGATTGTAGATTTACATATGTATGTTCTTTTAATCGGGCAGCTAGGCTCATACTTAAACGTACCTCTCAGACTAGTATGGGTACCTGTATATATACTTAATAAACTTGACACGATAACAAGTTTAACATTAAATTATCAGGATTTAAATTTAAATTGAAGATAATGTATGGAGTGAGTGGCCTATGAACGCTTTTACCTACAAAAATTCAACCCTGTTATTTACTGATTTAGACAGTCAGACAGCAAGACTCTTGACAGCAAGACAAGCGTAGGTCACACAGTATCTCGGCCTTTCAAAACAATGAGTGATATATAAAACTTTAATTGATAATTGTTACAAACTTGGTGCACTTCCGAAATGTCGATATAGATAATATTATTGATTTATACGTTCAAATACTATTAAAAAATGTCTAAAAAGTCGTGACGAAATAAAATTTACCCTCTTTGAAGTCACTTAGAAATCGCTACAGCTTATCCCAAACTCCAGTGCCATAAAACCCAAGAGTGTAATCACAGACTCACTTTTGCCTCCCAACACTGTATTTGCATTACTCCATCCAGTATTACCCTGAAACTGGAAATGATTTTTGAACGTTGTTTAGTGCTAATGGCTTTGAATGTTTTGTTTTATAATCTGTTATGAAATCTGGAAACATAAAGATATTTCAGTTTTTAGACATATTTCATTGACCATACAGTCGCCATATCCATATTATAATGCATCTGAATGACAAGAATGTATAAAAAGATCTGAGGTTATCGTATTTCCAATTTAAGCTGTTTAAGTATTATTTTTTATTGGTAAAATTTCCATTAACATATTTTAGTCCATATTTTATTGATATAAAATAAAATAAAAAGTAAATTCAAGCACTTTAATCCATTTCAATAACTATTTTCTATAAATTCTACAAGAAAATGAAATATCTGAGAATTAATTTATATATTAATCCAATGAAATTCCTGTAAAATCTAATAACGTAACCGGCCAATTAATCAAAGCACGTTAAACCACGTTCATAAGCTAAGATAAACGTTACTTACGCGAGCCGGACTTGTAATGAAATTCCCTTACCTGGGCCTATTCACAGCCTCACCCAATCTCACCTCACCCAGTCACCCCAACCCACCCAGCTTAAGTTTGACCTCCACTTGCTCGTCGTTATTACTAATCCTAGCGTCAAAATGGTGAGCCAGAGAGTGAGCGATGACTCAAAACAAGTTCTGAATAGCATACCACTCGCTCCCTTACAACGGTTACATATAAATATATAGCGTATGATGTAGCAACGCACGCCCTTTTAAATGATTTTTGCTGTTAATTAAAATGTTACGCTCTACGTTTTTAGTGCTTATAAAAGAGTTCATCAGGACCGGTGATTTAGTATCAGATTTATAGTTACTATCATTTTTCGCAGACTGTTTTAACAACAGTAAAATGTTAACAAAGATAAAAACCACTAAAAGCTGGGGTTAAAATAAAAATAAAAATAGAGATGCCAGAAGGCTGGCAGTGCACTATTAAGATTATTCAGAGTTCTAAACTCATATTCTTTTCATATGGCCCAAATCTGTATTTGGCGACCTACATTCAGATCCGGATACACTGCAAAACTTCTGCTTAGAAGTATAACCTTGAGGAACACAGATCATTGTTTCATTCAAGGTTGTTGTCAAAATCACATACATAAGTTCACATTAAGAAAAAAAAAACCTTATTATGGTCACTGACCCCGAGTTTCGGGTGTTTTATTTAATTTCCTATTTGTGTTGTGTTGTACTAACACACTGACAAATGTGGCAAAGCTACAATTTTTTTTATAGGTTAGTCTTATTTATAAAATTAGTGATAGCTTAAGGAAAATGTATGTCAAATTGGTAATACCTCATGCAAAATGTACCTTGAAATTTCTTATTAAAACAAACACCGACAGCGACAAATAAAAACCAAACCGATATCTACACGAATCCTCAAGTCAATAAAGGGTGGCAACGCGCCTGTGATCGTTCTGGAGGTGCAAGCGTCAATAGGTTACGGTGTCTGCTTACTCTCAGGCCGGCAATCAGAATGTTTGCCACCGTCGTTGTATAAAGAGAGTATAAATAAATATAAACAAAAACCTTCCATTGCCAGAACGTATATGAGTTTGACTGTCATTATTATAAATTCGTCTATTTAAGAGAGTACTGTAACAGATCGACATCCGTCATTCGTGTGAAAAGTTCATGAAAGCTTCTAAGCTTCAGAAAAGCTTTAGATGTGCTTCTAAGCTTCATTATAGCTTCTTAACTTCAGAGGAAGGCTTCTGGGAAGCTTCTCAGCTTCGAGAAAGCTAAGCTTTCAGGAACGCTTCATGGCTTCGTAAAAGCTGATTTATATATTCTAAATGTTAGCATTTCTCAAGTTGCAAAGATCAAGTATGGACACCTGGTGTCGAGGATTTGAACTGTTAGTAAATAATCCGTCCGCGTAGAAAGGTTGTCATTATGTCTATATAATAGCGAAATAAGTAGCCATCTGAAATTGCACGGTTAGTGTGGAGTCAGGGCTGTCATTCACAATGCTGAAACTAACTTGAACACCAATTCACCTTAACGAACCAGTGTAGGACGGGTCTCTAGTTGTGTAATGCTAGTACGAGTCTCGACGTCAAGATATACTAGACGTGAGCGTTGAGTCTAGTTGACGCAAGTGGTCAATTGCAAAGCAGTAGCTGCATCGCTGCCTTTGGCGGGTATTTGAAAAAATGTGATGCGCGTGGCTACCCTACTAAAATGTAAAATATTTATGGACGAAACAATCTTGTTTGAGTAGGTGTCTATTTATTTTAGTCAAGTTTTAATGGAATAGACATCGGAGAGACATCTGGTGTTAAGTAGGAGATCGGAAAGTTATTCTAGACCAATGAGAAGCCAGATTTAGCTACATGAGTTGATCGCGTGATGTTAGGGGTTCTCATGATAACGAGGTGAGGTAATATAAGGAGATACACAATGGTTTCGAGGCTTTTTTTCCCCTTCGACGGCTCCTGCGGGTAGGCTCCTGCGGGTAGACCTCACGAGAGCGACGTGCATCTTCAGGAACGCTTATGTGAGTTTTTAAAGTTTATTTGTCGTGATAGATAGGAATTACGTAGGCATTCATTATGTTAGGATAAAATAGGGTGTTGTGTGTTTAATCCTTTCTGTTCACAGGATTTATGAAGACGGAGTGTTTAAATTCCATATAGCAAACGATAGTGATTTCTTTTTCATAATGTATTATGCGCGTGCGTTACGCTGCTTATATAGGTACAATTACCTTGTCGTTACCTATAGTGTTCAGTATAAAGTTCAAGTTAGATTGACAATATCTTTGCTTAATTTGAATAACCTGCTTAAGGTAAAATCTACGTTAACAATATCGATGTGGGGTGGCGTATCTCCTTTTAAATAATTATGGCTTTAAAATGCATTTAAGTACGTTAATCGTTTAATTCATTGTTACGGATATAGTTTTACCATTAGTGCAACAGATATTTAATTGATAATGTTTGCTAAATGGAATATATTCTAGGCACATCTGCGTTGTTGGAGTGTTACTACCTGATTTAATAAATACATTGTGTTTTATTATACCCATACTTATTGTGCATGTTAGTTATTAAGATTTATGTTGGTGTTTTGTGCATGCTATGTGAATTCGTGTCTATTTTTGATACTATTCAGTATTATTGAGATTTTCATGAATAATGGAGGTAGGCGCTGTTCATACAAGCTGGATTTAATATTTGAGTATTACTATATTTGACTATTGATTTCAATTAGTTTTAAATGACTATTTGACTTTAAGGAAATTATTTATTAGTAGACAAATCGTTAATGGATTGTAATTTTACTATTAAACAGTAATTGAATTAATGTTTTGCTAGTGTAGGTAGTCATTATATTCTTACACTTATTATTTAACGCATTAATTATTTCATTTTCATTAGGTTTGTTATGTTTCGTTGGTATTTTAAGTATGTTCTTATTGATTTAGTACAGTGTTGTAGGTGATAATAGTTACTTTAGGTTATTAAATGAGTACGTTTTATTTATGAATATATCTAAAGATTACAATGCCATAGTTTGGGTATTTGGAGGGCTTTGCGAAATCAAACCTTTATAAGAGAAGGATACATGACATCGAATGACGTATCATCGTACTGGTGTCAAGAGGATGACCTTGTCAACGTCTCCACGCAATCACACTGTCAACGACGATATGCCTTCCACCTATCGTTCGGGCCCTGGACATTTCTACGGGATGTATACCTACCAGCACTTTTGTACATGTGAGCAATCGACGACCAGAGCCAGGCTATCCTCAATCCACCGCTGTGCCATGACAATATGAGACCCTTCATTGGCTGATCCTGCCAAGCTGATCACAGTTCCGGCGTTTGGACAACGAGGCTGTACCTGCATGATTACCTCATAGCCTACCACTGTACACACGCAGATGAAGAGATCCTTAAATGGTTTTCTAAGTTTCGCAAAACTTTCTGACTGCGTTAGCTATGGTACTTATTCACGTTCCCGTTCTATGTAAATGTCATAAATAATGTTACCTTTAATAGGCCGAAATGCTATCGTTGTGTTGTGTGATCTGACCAGGTTATTGCATTCTTTATTTGAAGTGATCTTGGCTTATTTACCCTTTTATGGAACTTTGGTTCCTATTACAATACCTAATAGTCTGTTGACTACGTAATTAATATTACGTCAATACCTTCATCATATATTCGCCTGTGCGATAATTATATTTATGTTATGGTACGAGTAGATACTATTCCAGTATTTTAAATCTATGTACCAACACATACATTTACTAATCTATTGTAGTTGTTGGGACTGATCGCAATGGATTTTTATTATTCGTGACTGTTCCAGCAATGAGGTAATGTCTCAGGTTGGACTGCCGAACGTTTTATTACGATTTTGTATGGTATGTTCCAGCCTATGACGAAAGGTTTGGTTGTACAATGTAGTACCCAAATATACCAAGTATGCCTAATAACTATTACTGTTGCTATGCAATGGTTTTACTCCAGATCGACGAAATACGTTCATAAATGGGGTTTAGGGCCAGTCTCACAGATTCTTAACGACAGGTTTCGTCTTTAGTCTCGATCCCAAGACGAGCTTTGAAAAGGGCTGCGGTCTTGTTTAGGCACGCGGTGCGCCTTTAGCTGCTTGTCGGAATCTTTGATTCATACAAGACACTATAGACCCGCAGAGACGAGAAATCTGTATTGCCGTTTGCTGAAATTGAACATTAAAGACCCCAAACTATATATGGGCGAGATGGAATGTGAAAGTTCAATGGCGATATAGGTTGATTGACGACTCGAGCAAAACTCTTTGCTGTCGTGAGAACGCTGGTCAATGCTGAGGTTTTGCGGTTGCATGGCTCAGTAGTGATATTCGCTAATGGGATGACCATATGACTCGATTTTGACATTAAGCCTGAATAGCAACAACTTGTTTTGTTTGCACAATATTTGGGTACGAGGTAACTAACTCGTATTTAAGTCTACTTCAAAGTAGATACATTACACTTGTTTTATAATATATATATATATAAATATATAACAAGATCCTATTCTAACTGGCTTTTAAATAAGTTCAGTATTATTTACTTTTGATTTACGCAATAAAATGGCTGGTCTCATAATATTATGGGCTACGCTCTTATTATTACCATGTATATGTTCATTCGTCAGGCGCTATTGTCACATATCACTTATAGTCTCGGCTCTGTGCCACCTGCGAGGATACTCTGTTTGCTCGTGTTAGGTGTTAGGTAGGGATATACCCAATGGGTTAGCATCAGGTATTCCTTCGCGAGACTGCTGCCTCGACATAGTCGCCTCATCATGTCCAGAAATGGCTTGGTGGTTTATATGACTTATGCATGGTACTTTTATGAGGTACTGTGGCTTTATGGTTGCTTGCAATCAGCTATTTTATTCTCACATCTTTTAGATTGAGAATTAAATTATATTTTGTGATAAGCCAGACCTGTCCTATCCTACCTTGTAGGAAATATAATACGACATATTGATATCTCGACATACCAAACACTAGCTTTAAGGTTTTATAAATATATATTTTATTCAGGGTTTGTCTATGACTATACGCCTCATTAACCGACAACTATAACCAATTCTAAGCCCTTACATTCTTCTGAATCAAATTATGGAGTAATTATCTACTCCGTATCATATTACGTCATTATACGCTTACTCCTTTTAAACTATAAACAATTTCTTTATGCTATGACTTATCACACAGCCAACGACGGTATTTTACAATTAGGTTAGGCTCTAAACTCTTAGTTACTTTAGTATTGTGTTCATGATTAGTTTTCTATTAAACTTGTGTTTTAAGTTTTCTATATTTCTAGTAAATTAGGTTCTAGGTGCTTAATATTGTGTTCACGTTTAGTTATCCATTATAAATAAGATGCAGTAGGAAATTGCTATGTTTATTTCTTTAGGTAGACTTATTTTAAGTTGTAATTACTTAGTTTAAGTTGTATTTGTCTAAATATTGTCCAATTCTCAATAGTTCATATGTTTCTCACACCTCAGAGAACTTAAGTTGCTACATTTCACAACTAGGTCTTTAAATTGCCACTATTCGATCACGCCATTAATATTTTATTTATTTAGTCTTGGTTTATGTTTAATATTCTCCGATTGTGTAATTAACCTTTTCATTTGAATTAATTTCATTTCATTATAAATTGTAATAGGTTAAGTTGGCAGCAAGGGTTTTTGTTGAGTCCGCCTTGTTTTCCCTTGCTTAGGTCTTGGCCTAGGAATCAACGCGGATGTCTAATAAAGTTCTCACCGGACTTTATTAGCTAAAATAGTCAAAGTTTCGAGTAAATTCACTTTTATGAAATAAATGTATTGTGTCGTTTATTTTCTTTCTCAAAACCTTTTGTTTGATTTATTCTTTCCCTGTAGTTATTCCCATATCTTTTAGATCTGCTGAACTTGAAAGCTTTAGTAATGCTTTAGGAAATCTTTAGAAACTTTTAGAGTTTTAGGAACTTTATGAAAAGTCCTGGTTTTCAGACTTTCAGATGGTGTAAGTATTAGTAGGTAAAGCTTAGGTAGGCTTTAGGTTTTCCATTTTCCGCTTTCCATTTAGACTAGGGAGGATGTTACAGTACACATGTGATTATTTTCTCATTTTCCACTAATCTTTCCAATTTCTTAACACAAAAACAATGTACCCTAAAATGTACAAATAGTTTCATAAAAACTCATTGTCGCTGTAACTGTGTCACGTATCATTTCCATTTGCGTACGAGTATGGAGCGCTAATCATCATTACGACATAACGCTGGGATCCAACTCCAAGGGGAGTCCTCGATTCTGTTAGCCACGCACCCCGTAAAAGAGACACGCTTATGTCTTTGGCGCATGACAAAGCGGGATGCAACACTCTTCGTGAATGGCTTTTTAAAAAAAATGTCGGTAAATATCTGACTGTGTGAAGTTTTATTCAATTTCCTCTTGACAGAGTTTAGATGAAGTAAAATATCTTCATAGTAACTTAGTTGTGTCATTTAGTAATGCGTTGTTTTAGTAGGCTGATTAAAAAAAGGAAAATAGAGACTCGTCTTTGGATTTTTTCTATCTAGAAAATTTCAAACTCTCATGTTTCGGCTACTGTCAGACTAACAATTATAGTCAAGAAAAAATCAATCCTTGTTGTTTCCTCGTCTGGGCAGAGCAGCGTTTCAAAGACCGCGATTTTTTGCTTGGCCTTAAATTGATGCAAAATACTAGCTGAAGCGTGAATGAAAATAAAAGAAGTTAAGTCGTCTTCCTAGCGTTTTCCCGGTCCCTAAGGAACTCGGGATCTGCTTTGAATAACCTAGAGATTTGGCATAGAAACTAGTTTTACGAAACCGACTGCCATCTGATCTTCCAACGTAGAGGGAATAAAACCGGCCGTGCGTGTCGGATCACGCACAATGAAGGGTTTTGTAACAACACCTACTAGTCCACATTTAAAACGACTATTCATTACATTGAATTTTACTTACAACCTTTCGTTTGGTCAAGACAGTTTTTGCAGCGAAAACTCAGAAATGGTAAAACATATCTTATCCAAACCAAAAATTGTTGAAAGTATTAATTAATTCACATCACCACAATTTTCTTCGGAATTTCAAACTTCATAATTTGGAAAGTAGAGGGACGTGGGGGTAGGTTTTACGACTTTGACAGTTTATATCTCACAAACAGTTGACTTAAATGGAATTTTGAAGCCTATCCATTGGTACCCCACACGACTGTGCGTTGATTTTTTTTTACACCGGTTCACATTACCTAGTACACCTTACTAGCAAATGTCATAATTGTAGTGCTTATAGTCTCCTAGTGAATAATCTGTGACATCCAGACAGATATGACGAAAATATAACGGTTCCGTTTTCTACATTTTGGCTACGAAACCTTAAAAATGGATCTTGTTTGAATTAAACCGGTTTCTTGATGTTTTCCTAACTCAAGTATTTTTTAGAATACATATGCAGTTTCTGTAATTAACACTGTACTGACGATACCTTTATTGTATTATAATCCCTAAAGCGCTTTTTATTTCCTTGTATTCTTGTTTAAATTTAATTATAAACTTATTTAAAATTAAAATATGTAAATTACAAAAATATCCAAGCTTGCGCCAAGCTTTTACGACGCAAGCTCGGGGGAGTAATTAGCTGGCAACTTTACCCGCACATAACGCACGTAATAGTACGTAATGCAAGCTTCCGTGTGTACAAGTTACAAGGTTTATAGTTTTAGGACTAAAAGGTTGTCAGATGTTAACAGCGACAAAAGGTTTATGTGACTTAACATTAACATGAAATTAAATTTAGACCCCATATTAGTTACCTTTCTTTGTCATGTCACATAAATTTATACGTATTAGTCGTTCTTTAATTAGGACATTGCGAATTTCATACATAATCGTATTTTGGGTACATTGTTAAGTTTGTTTTGGCGTTTTATCTCAATTAGTAGATTTTTTATTTATTTATTTTGGGAATAACAAACAACCATACAATACATGTTAAAATTGGTGTCACTTATAAGTACAATACAAATACTCTTTATTGCACACCCCAATAAAAACAAAACAGTTAAAAACATAATATAACTAGCGAGGTATAAGAGGTAGACAACAGGCGGTATTATCGCTAAACCGCGATCTCTTCCAGACAACCTTTGTAAGTATTATTTTGTGTACAGTCAACAACGTTATCCACGACAGCTTTTGACTTGTTAAAGTGTCTTTGAGGCCTACTTGCGAAGTAAATTTTATTTATTTCTTTATTTAGGTAAATCATTGTAAAGCCACTCAATCTTTGATAGCATGCTGTGGTATATTAAGTTTTATTTACAGGTAAATAACGCATACTCATAGCTCTGCTGACGGCTGATGATCTTCATTTTTAAGACGATAAATAGCAAGGAATCTAATTATTGTGTTGGTATCAACTTTTTTTTAGCAACTAAAACTCCATTTTGAACATTCCTGTATCGTTTGAGGTACCTCATTTTGAAAATACATTTTAAAGTTATATAATATTACTTGCATGTCCTTCCATTATGTTTACTATTGTGTAAACATTTATTGGCGTAAATTGATTATTAAGTTATTTATATCTGTTTTGTGTAATAAAAATACAGATAATACGTAAACAGATACTAAAATATGCTTAAGTACGGCTATCACTCATAAAAAGCGGACAAATTGATTATAACCACAAAATAGGCCGTGTATTGATGCCCCAAGATTGATGGATTGGTGGATTTTGTATTCAAACGATTGTATGTACAATATACAGGATGTTTTCACGCTTTAATCACATTTTGCGTAAGAAAGCGCAATGAATAATATAATATAATACGTAAATATTACAAAAGCTGTCACTCACACCACACACTATGAAATGGGAATATCAAGCGCGAAGTTGTATTTATTTATAATATTAGTCTAATTAAATAAAAATAAACATAAAATAAATACAAATTAATTAAACACTAAATTAGACGTAAATATTTGATAATATATTTTACATTTACGAAGTATAAATGTACAGTCGAGTTCATACAATATATAAATAAATATAAATATTATTTTGGACAATCTTACACAAATCAACCTAGTCCCAAACTAAGCAAAGCTTGTACTATAGGTACTAAGTGACTATATACATACTTATATAGATAAATAGATACTTAAATATATAGAAAACATGTATATAACATGTTTAGTTTTCACGCATATTATAGGTTTTGACATTGTTTTGTTAACGTCATGACGGTAAAAGTGAAATGCGAAATAACATGACAGGAACCTGTAGGAATAAAAATGATTCCGATTCACTTAAAAATGCATATTTCTCATAATGCATGAATAAAGGAAAAAAAGATTACATAATCTTGTAGTGCTACGCTAACGGGTTTCATAGTAGTTTCCTGGCTAATGCTGGGGCTGAATGATCCAGACGTGCGATGGACACTATGGACAGCCCGCCTACTTCCGGCCAGGCGTCCCTACACTACATCTACATCTAGTAGTTTCCTGGTTTATATACAAATCCTATATACCTTTTTTCGTTAGTATTACCCTCGTAATCATACAATTTTCTTTTGTCCCTTTCCCATAAACACAAATGTTAAAGTGATAGATAAAGACAAGCGAATTTTAATAGAATTTTAACTAAAATGATTTTGATGAACGTTATGAAAAGGACGTAATATTAAAAAAGTATACATTTCGTAGCAACTCTCTCGCGACTCGAAAAATGGTAATAGTTGATTGTACAACAAGAGCATAAAACGAGTCATATAGTAGAGAACAGTCATATCAAGGGTAAAATAGATTCTATACTCGAGTTTCACACTCTGATTTTCACTATGATTGCGAGTAAATTAAATGAATAAATAAATAAATAAATAATTATTGGACAATCTTACACAAATCAACCTAGTCCCAAACTACGCAAAGCTTGTACTATGGGTACCAAGTGACGATATACAAACTTATATAGATAAATAGATACTTTAATACATAGAAAACACCCAAGACTCAAGAACAAGTATTCGTGTTCATCACACAAATACATGCCCTGACCGGGATTCGAACCCGGGACCTCCAGCTTCGAAGGCAGGGTCACTACCAACTAGGCTAAAACGGTCGTCAATAATTAATATAATGGAGTTTATGTTATCATATCTATACTTAAGTGATAGTCCACATCGGGTGGTGTTGCGGAGAACGCCCACGCGCGCTCCCGGCAGTCTCCGGGGACGGATTTTACTTTATGCACAAGAGCATAAAAAGTTTATTTATATAGCCTTCTCACGATATAAAGAACATTACTAGAATGAGAAGTAAAAAATATATTTTGTAATTTATGTATCTGCAAAACATGTACCTAAGTATATATTAAATAATGTGCAAAACAATTACTTTATACATAATCCCTACCTTTTTTCATAATCCAAATCTATTAAACAAAACCCTATGCAGTTAAAACCCGCCATAACTGCTATCTCTTCCGTACCCTAATAACGGACGTGTCGGCGCATACAGTAAACTTTGGGAACCGCCGCTAAAAACTTTATATCGTATTAAAATCGTGAAGCTCCGTCAACATATTTAGATAAAATTGTGAATGTTGTAGCAAATTCCACGCCATTTAAAATAAGATATCTTATTGGTAAGTAAAGTTTTAAAAAAAATATTTCCAATAAGTTCGCCCTTATTTCCTTAGTCGGTAATTTCGACTGTTCATACCGGATTAAATAGATACTGCTACAATTTAATTACACGCCAAAAAATATGTACTTGTTTAGTTGCTGTCATCTACCAATTTCGGAGATATCCGTCCACTTGTTTTTGTTATTGCAGTAAATGACGGATTAATTAATATAATGTATCTGCTATAAAATGATATCCCTTTCTAATTTCATAATCTAAATAACGCAATAATTGTAATTTTGCTGATATCGGAAACTTAAATTGTACTCTTGATTATTGTTATACTGACCTGATATCTTAACTTAATGATGTTGCACGCCTGTTATTGAGATACAGGCAGGACTTGCGTCATCTAACTTTATGTTGTTGGTGTGTCAAATAAAATAAATAAATAATAAATGTATCGCTATTCGAACTGAAAAACCGATGAATGAACAATCGGTCCCCATCAGCTTCCTAATAAGTTTTAATGTCCTGATCACAAGTTAAAAACTGTTTTTTCCCGCTTACATTCCGCACAACAAAAGCCAAAAATACTATGTACTATATATAAATCTAATAAAATCATCGTCTCCTGTAATCAGTTTATTGGATATATCGATACTTTTTTCATAACTTGAATTCCAAACATTTTTTTAATTCCTCTTAACGTTAACGACCATGACTCCGCATGACAAACATGAAACATGGCGTAAACACGACGAGTATTTTTAAACTCACCCATTGAGCGCCCTCGCGTTCAGTTAAATATGCCTGTAACAAATAAAATATTGTTAATTTTATAGTGTACCTTAATTATAAATGAAATATATCCCGATATTAGGTGTTATCATTAATATAATCATACCAAATTGCCTTACCTACGGTCTAAAAGTTACCATATCTAAGAGTAAATAAACAAATATTTGGCGATAATCTTACACAAATCGACCTATTCTCAAACTAAGCAAAGCTTGTACTATGGATACTAAGCGACGATATATAGATAAATAAATACATACATACAGAAAAAATCCAAGACTCAGGAACAAATATTAGTGTTCATTACACAAATGCCGGGATTCGAACCCGGGACTCCCAGCTTCGAAGGCAGGGTCACACCAACTAAGATAAAGTGATCGAAAACCTAAAATGGTTTTTTATGTTGTGTAAATGTGTATGGTCTTGCTGTAAAGTGGTTTTCTACTCACATATGACGTAAGCATCGGCGCAATACACACAAACTCGCACATTGAAGCTACATTTAGGAGAAAAGCTTTAAATGAAAAAAAAAATGTTTTACTCCACTTATTATTTAAAACTGACCCCTAAATTGGCATGTTAAAATAAGTAAATATTTTTTTTGTTATTTGTTTTATGTTAGTTAATCAATCACGCAAAAACGACTGAACGGATAATGATGAAACTTAGTACACGAGTTTATAGACTAGATTAACATATAGAGTACTTTTTAGACAGAAAGCCATTTTACGAAGGGGTGAAATAGGGAGTGGATGGTTACGCGGACGAAGTCGTGAGCAAAAGCTAGTAGGTAATAAAAATAGGCATCGGGAAAAGAATCTTACAACAGAAAACAGAAATCTCCGAGTCTCGGTCAATTAGAACCCCCTAGCCCGCTCTACATCTCTCGGCTCAAATAATTGACAATTGTATTAATATTAAGCATTTTTAATTAAGTCTTAATTCTGCGGAGCGCCGCTAATCGGATTGCTTTAAGCTCCGCCGGAGCTTTGTGACGTGTTTTACGGTTGCCACTAAATTAAGAAAAATGTATATTAAAAAAGAAATTAAAAATGTACAAGGAAATCATAAGTGTGAACGTATCTACAGTGCCTTTACCATAAGTTTGCATGACCGTACTCGGTTAGCTAGCTAATACTGACCGTGTAAAAAAACTTACAGGACAAGATATGAAAGGTTTTTTATTTTTTTTATTTATATTTTATTCTATAACTATCGCGGTTGAGATACAGCCTGGTAACAAACGGACGGACAGCGAAGTCTTAGTAATAGGGTCCCGTTTTACCGAGTGTGTATATTTTTTTTATGTACATATGCTACAGTCGCCACAGTTTCTGAGGATGTTCTGTATTGAGTGTGGACCTGCATTTGCTTGTTCCCGTCAATACGACGAATCCTCAAATCAAATAAGGGTCGTTAGCGTACTCGTGATTTTCTGGATTCTCCAGCTTCCATAGGCGTATCAGTATACCATCAGATATAGTACTTTTATCTCGCGAACGCGGGTGAGCAATGGTTGTGTGTTGAGATATACATACACATTTTTTGTGTGCCAGCGTAGGAGTTGTGTGCGTCGTGTTCGTATGTAGCACAACTACAACTATAGCTAACCCGCACTCACAGGGCATTGTTGCCTAAACAAGCACATGCATACGATAGGCTTGAGTGACACAAGGCGGTGCAGACTCTGCTTTGAAGCGGAGGAGACGCCTGCACACATCCTAACCGAATGCCCTAGCCTAATGCGCAGTCGTAGCTCATCGCTGGGCAAGCACATCATGCGCCCGGATGAGATTAAGTGTCTCGAGTACAGGAAAATCCTGCGATTCTTTGAGTTTGCAGGACTTGACCGAGAATTGTAGTATGTGGCGATCACAATAGATCAGAAATGGTCGCAGTGATACGAGGGCTGAAAAACCCGGGAATAGCCACAACACCTAAATAAATAAATAAATAACCCGCACTCGAGAGATAAAAGTACTGTAGACCGTATGTTTGTTTGCCACCGTCGTAGTATAAAAAGTCATTATGTCTAATAAGATTATAATGGTAACGGAAATTATTGATTACCGAAAGCAAACATATAACAAGTTCGGAAAATACGGGCGATTACCAAACACAAACACATTCTAATGTGATTTGCAAATGAGCTTGTTTGTTTTGTAGTTTTTATCACAATTCATGAATGATATGAGTTTTTGGGATGAGATTTGTTTGTGTAAATTGAATACTAACGCTTTATGAGTAAATTTATTTGCTTTGCCTAAGAGCCCTAATGAGTTAAAAACGCTCATCTATTTAGGCTATTTTTTGTTTGAAATTACACGTATCTTGACATTTTCTCAATGTTACTATCTAGAACAGGACTATTGCCAACTAATGTCATAAATTTCAAATATATTTCTTGAATTTTTTCATTAAGAAATATTTATTCAAACATCACTACAAAACGACCATTTTCAAACTAAAAACGGCTTTATTCCGCTTAAATTCTGTCATTATCTAAAACTTTTATAAAGTTATCGTATCCTTTAATCACTTTATTGGTATTATCAATACTTTTCTCATAATTTGAAATCAAAACATTTTAAAACTTATTATGCCTCTTAAGGTTGCGTGATAAAAATGCTTAAGGGCATTAAAGTCCGCTTTTTATACTACATATATGACATTATTTAAGGAAAAAATAAATTATTCGCTTACTTTCATTCTTCATATCGCTTATAAAGTAATAAAAGTATTCTACAGATAGCTATAATAAACACAGGATAACAAGGTAGTCCGTATTTTTAAACCAAATGACGGTTTAATGCCCGAGCCGGTTCTAAGTGCTTAGATCCGGTTCGGTATGGCAGTTTAAAGTGTATTTCTGTAATAATTGTCTCGTCATAACACTGAGTATAAGGTGGTATAAGGTTGCGTCGCCAATTCTAGAATACACACTACATGCAAACGCAGCTTCAAGTTGAAAAAGAAAACAATAATTCTATTCATTAAATTGTAAGGCCGTTGTTGTGAAAAATTGATAGGTGTGTATGACGTTTAACATTTCTTTTTTTAACCTGACTGTGACTTTATAGGCACAATAAAATAAAGCGATAGGAGTGCGCGGTTGGAGAGTAGACTGGGGAAAATCCAGGGGAAAACATCCGACACAACCACACGTGTGGTTCGGAACACTGGAATACTCTCAGAAACTCAGTTAGGCCCAACCTAGGTCGGACTGTTTGTATCCGGTGTGCGGCGGTACCGGGACGAATAGGGACTGTGTGTCTGTGTTGTTGGAACCCGCGGTGGAGTTTAACATTACAAAATTTCTCAAACAGACGGAATATCCCATTCTTGCACAGATAACAAACCACTATCGTCCGTATTTTTTTAATAACCTATCGCTAACTCAAAACGAACTATCTGCCTCTGTCGCACTTGCTTATATGAGTGACGGAGAGTGAGATACTTTGTTTTAGGTTCGCGGTAAGCCGTCTGCGGTCAAGTAATCACTAGGTCCAGGCTCAATGGCTTTTGAAGTTCATTCCGGTGTATTTTGAGTACGCCAACTTAGCTAAGTAAGGGTTGTGGTCGCTTTGTGGGGCGTTTTTTTAGTTTTGTAGTGCGTAATTTAGTTACAATTATATGGCTGGGAGGGAAGTCGAATAGTATTTTATCCCTGAAATCATTCCTGGGGATGAAAAATACATGTTATAGCGCGGATGAAGTTGCTAGTTAAAGCTATATATGTACTGTCGCGAACAGGGATTGTTGAGCCACTTGCCAAATTCGAGGGATGAGTGGTCAAACCCGATAAATCGAGATAATTGTTTTTTGAAATAAGAACTCAACATCCATTACGCAGAGTTCTATTTTCAATAAACCTTTTAGATGACTTATCGGGTTTGACCACTCACCACTCGCAATCTTCGCAACTTAGGCGTGTAACGCAAATTGGAACTGACACGTCATCAGGTAATATCGGTAATTCATTACACGGCTAAATTACGGACCATGGCTGGCGGCTCCACAATCGCGTTTCGCGACTGTACCTTAGTCTTCGATATAACAGATTGTTGATATTTGCACAACTGTAAGGAACGTGTTCGTATTGAAAGAAGATATTAAGGACAAAGTCACTATTTCGTTCTTCGTTGTGACCCACAGAGACCATATACATCTCTGAGATAGAATTATATACATATACTTAATAATTTTTGTTAATATAAACCTTACACCTACATAACTAACTTTTCTAATTCTGTAATGGATAATGTTGTTTTTTAAGTGTTCTTGTAATAATTTATTACATTCATTGGCATATACTTTTTTAGAGCAATAACATATTATACTATTTAATGTTCAGTTTAATTATCAGTAAGGTATCTAAATGAGTATAACAACATACTTAAAATACAAAACATCAATATATAGTGTGACATAGCACGCGGGCATTTATAGAACAATCGTAAAAAAATTGTTTTGATAATATTAGAGATTTTTTTTATATTTTGACATGTCGTTGGGGGCATGGTTATAATGATTATCTAAAAAGTTGGATTTTTTTAGGTTAGGCTTTCGGAAATATTTTAATTTTTGCCAAAAACTGTAAATATAAAATTAGAGTTAAAAAAAACAGGGGCTTAATATATACACCTTGATTGCATCACAATATTCCATTTGCACGTGCAGGTGGCATTTTGGTTACCGAAAAATGTCCCGAGCTATAAAAAAAAAAAATTCGACCGTATGAAGGCGTGAGTGACCTGTTTCATTATGTTTTAATCCGTCATCTTCCAATCCTGGAGATCTCCGGGCACACAACAAAATAATTTTAAGTATTGTTTGTTTTTATCGCCGGGAAGCAAAGGGTTTTAATGTCTGAAACTCACGGCAATTTTTATATAAAAAATAAAACAGCAATAATTAAAATCACAATGACAAAACTGACTCAAAGCCCTTACTGCGAAACCGGTTTCAGCCGGTTTCAACTAGTTAACGAGTACTTAGAGTTCCGGAAGGGTTAAAAAATCTGCTTTTTTCTCTAAAACTGTCACTAATTGGCGTTCGAAGTTGAATTGAAGTTAATTTGGAAGGAATTTTCGAGAGCTGTTTTTATTTAGTTTGGGATTTGAAAATTGTTCGGTTGACATTTGACCGGTGTTTGTTAACGGTTTTATTGGTCGTCATTCAGTTCAAGTCCAAAGTTTTTTGAATGCAGAGTTCGTTAAAAGTGATTGTCATGTCCAGGTAGCACGATTTACTTTTTTTACGGCTGTGTACTAAAACTTCACATCAAAAATAACGATAAAAGCTAGCTGGTCTGATGTTACTCAATTATCTCCATATTTATGTCTAGAAAGCTGAGTACTCGCTATACTTATCAACTAAAAACGTATTGAAAATTATCATTGTCTAGTGGCCATTATTCAATTTGTACCTTTACTGGAGTACTAACTACCACAGGTTACGGTGTCAGCGTAATTCCAATCATGTAAGTACACAGTGTGTTTGTTTGCCACAGCCGTTGTATGAAAAAATATATTGGCAAAAGGTCCCGATAGCATAAAACTACCTTATTATTGACGCGTGATAGACATAGTTTTAGAATAATTTAATAGCATATTATATTAATATTTAATTAACAAATAACTCAACGGAACATCTCAAAGTTTGAGAATCATTGTTCTCAATTCATGGTCATTCGAACGTAATTGTAGAAACTTATTAGATATTTCGAGACAGTGGCCACAGCCCGGCTAGCTCAGTCGGTAGAGCATGAGACTCTTAATCTCAGGGTCGTGGGTTCGAGCCCCACGTTGGGCGAAATACATTTTTGCTTCTTATTTTAAATTGTGTTATTGTCTTATTTTGAGCATTTTACATAACTTTTGAAAATTTCATTTCAATTAAGTTCATGAAAAAAATCTATACACTAATTTATATCGTTTGTGCACTAAGGCTAGCTAAAATTAACTTCCTAGCTCATTTAAATACTCGTTGTGATATTTATGATATAAAATAAATACATTTAATAAAAAAATATTATGAACCTGTTGAAGTCATCTCACATAAGTACGGTACGTAAGAAGTGACAGTATTAATAACCGCAGATTATAGTGTTTAACTTAACTAGTGTATATATAGTTCATTAGTAACACCTAGTAATAAGATGAGATATGAGATTGAGAATACTAAGATGACCTCATCCAAATGTATTTTAATCGGAAGTATCTACAACTACTAACCAACAATTTCGTCACTGTTCTTATCCGGGGGTGTAGCTCAGATGGTAGAGCGCTCGCTTAGCATGCGAGAGGTACGGGGATCGATACCCCGCACCTCCAATCTTTTTGCACTTTTATTTGCAATTCTAAAGCCATTCGAGTTGCAGTAATATTAAAAACGATACAGTAGAAACATTTTTGTATCAGCGTTGTATGTTTAGTCAAGTGCAAACGCGATAATCCGAGAAACGGAGAATTTTAAAATGCCTTACCTACGCTTTTTAATCTTTATGCAAACCGAGGCAGACTTATCTTACGAAGTACAATTACATTATAATATATTTGTTTCAATTGTAAAATATATTCATAAACTGCACTCGTGGGGAAGATATGGTTACACAGGGTACTTTAGTAGGTACATATTTTTACACGACTACCGCAAAGCAAAGGAAGTATAGGTAAGGAAAGGTAGGATTTTCGTTGTCATTTAAATGAAAAAAGTGATATCGCGACCTGTTACATACCTACCGGAATCGCGACCCTGAGGGGCTACCGCTAATCGAAAACTAACGAAGTTCGAATATCTCTCTCTCTGTTGCACGAATTAACAAGTGCGACAAAGAGGGAGATATTCGAACTTCGTTTATATTTATTATTGTTTTACTTGTATTAGATTAGGTAGGTTCTTATCTTTCTACAAATCTTTGTCCGTTTTGATAATTTGACCCTCATACCGTATTGACATTTTGACAAACGCATTAACATTTTAATATCCCATGTCTAGTGTTATCGCATATATGGTATTTTATTGAAGCTATACCTAGTAAAACCAATTTTAATGAACCCTCTGTATAAGACACTGTTTCTATGTACTTACGAGTACGAGTTCGTAGTTCGTATATATTTACGCTATGAAACAGACTGGAGGCTGGAGGGGCGTTCAGCGTAATATTGTTTTTTCCCTGTGAGTGTCTTCGAGGAGTAATCGCAATAGCGGTAAAAAGAAAAAAAATAAAATGAATAAAGACGAACTTAACATTGATGAGATCTCAACCAGCTAACCTTTACGTTACAATAAAATCTTCACCCAAGCCCAAACAACACAAAAAACATTACCTATATTCCGTTATTATATTAATGAATTTAAAACTCATAAAATTCAAATGAAATAATAATATTGAGAAAACAATTTGCTTTACCCTAAAACCAAAATCAATATCCAATACAGATAATATACCACATCAAATATAACAAATAAATCAACGCAGCCAAGTATTTCAGCTATCCGCCGTTAGATGGCGCTGAACGCAATCCTTTACTAAACTATTTTGGCTTCCTACATAGTTCCCCATTCCAGCCAAGATATTCGCCACTAAAACTTTGAATTTATGCCAAAATATGGAGTCGATAGAGGGTAAAGTTCGCAGCTTCGGCGACTGTAGATTAAAGTGAAGTTTTGGTTCATTGTTAGCTAGTTTGTTGTCAAAACCATAATTTCCTAACGATTGTAGGAATGGTTAAGTTGTGACGTTTGAACTGTTAAGTATATGTACATGCAATCTGATATTCTTGAAACGGATATGTAGAACACTAATCGAAATTTGTTTACTATTCAGCAGCGATAGAGCAGCGAGTACTCTCATAGTAATTCTACTCGTTTTCTCGCTCAAGCGATTTGGATTAGGTTACGACAATGTGAAAAAAATTAGAGGTCCAGGAAATTTAACCATACAATTCCGAGTGTTGATTCTGTTTAAAGTCTTAAAATTTTCCATTCTTTTTTGTATGTCAGTTTTGTGACGAGCTATATATTGAAAATAGCGTCACTTTTTTCTTGACAGAAACGAATAGTACCGTACTCGTGATTTTGTGTGCCGACATGTGTGCGAGACATAAATGTAATTAATAATGAGGGACAGTACGACAAGATTAGAGAGCTCGCATACAA
This sequence comes from Epiblema foenella, assembly GCA_963556455.1. Classification (NCBI taxonomy): domain Eukaryota; kingdom Metazoa; phylum Arthropoda; class Insecta; order Lepidoptera; family Tortricidae; genus Epiblema; species Epiblema foenella. Next base: position 7,065,362 of record OY747120.1, on the reverse strand, counting down.
TTTGTTAACGTAAACACATCATTAAGTAGTTACAAGATGTCGAAAGCCACTGGAATCTCAAAGACTTACATGAAAAGAACGTCATTAAGAGTCCTTATTTATCAGTCAAAAACGCTCATCTATTTAGGCCATTTTCTGTTTGAATTGACACGCATCTTGCCATTTTCTCAATGTTACTATCTCACTCCAAATAGACTATTTTCAATCTAAAACGGTGATTTTTCTGCATAAATTATTATTATTAAAATAAATTAAATCAAAATATGGCTATGTTACTATCTAAAACATTAATAAAATTATACTAACCTTTAATCACTTTATTGGTATTATCAATACCTTTGTCATAATTTGAAATCAAAACATTTCAAAACTTATAAGGCCTCTAACGCTGGAATTAAGCTCATACGTCTGTAATCTTAATTTATTTTTTGCTGTTTATTTCCTAATTATAATGCATGTGGTGTTTATGATGCATTGCAATTAACAATTTGCAAATTGTAGTACCGATATTTACAATTGTTTAAAATGTTGTTTCATGAAATGAAATATTAAATTACAGACAGGGCATTTTATAGTAAATTTGTACTTCATTCATATTTGACAATAATTTCACGCATTCTGCCGGTGTGTTTTTTAAAAATTTTATTTCACTGTTTAAGTTTTTCTTACAGTGTTTATGAATGGTCACTCAGCGGTAACAATGTACCATTTTTTTTATTCCATTTATATTACACTTTCGCATTTTTGTATCACCAATAGGAACTATAAAAGTATCTGGAAAACAGCACATGTGATTCCCAGCAGGTGAAACCAAATGTTCCAAATTCGAGGGAAAAGACTAAGTTTAGTTGAAAACACTAGCTTATCGTCAAAATATACAAACGTCCTAGAAAAACCTGTTAACTTTAGCACAATACTTGGCTTTTATCAATTGTGTAACCCCCAGGGTGGGGGTGGCTCAGTAATTTGCTTGTTTGGTAGATAAGGGAATTCGTTAAAAGACCGAGACCGCGGTCGCTGTCTGTTTTAAAAGCTGAACATATCTGTTAAAAGATTTTTAAGAGTTTTTTTTTGCATTGTCACAACTTAATGGATCATTGTATTTTTTTTGAACCTGACTGTGGCTTTATAGGCCGGGCTCAATAAAGCGATAAGAGTGCGCGGTTGGAGTGTAGCCTGGAGAAAATCCAGGGGAAACCTCCGACACGACCACGCGTGTGGTTTGGATCATTGTAATAAAGACATATTTATTGATTTACAAGCGTTAATAGTTAAATAATATTACATCTAAATTAAATCTAAAACAGGCCGTTGGGGCATTGTACCAAGGATGTCGGCGGCATTTCCTCGCTGTATCGCAATGCTGATACGTTGTGCGAGGAAGTCGCCAGCTCTTCGGTCACCGGTTACGTCACCCATATGGATCATTGTTGAAGTTATAAAAAAAACTTACTCTCCTCTTGGATCTGTCAGCGTTTTTCAAAAAAATACGGGTGGAGTTACTGTAGGTATATAAGTCATCAACATCCATAAATCTATAATTAAGCATTTAGATACTGTTTTGTAAAATATAACTACTCACCCTGGAGGAAAACTTCTTTGTTGTATAAAAGAGAAATTAAATTCTTCAGTCCGTCAAGTGACAAGCACGAACAACAACAAAAAAAAACATTTTGTACTCCGTCTGACAGACTATACCTAGAGGGTGATATTTAATCTAACGTGAAATTTGCTGTTTCAAGATTTCCCGAACCAAATCGACTTTATGAGGGAGTTACCTAAGTAATTGATTTTTTATGCACGAACAAATTTGTTACCAAAGTCAATATATAATTATAATATTTTTGATAAATATACTTTTTCTGTCCTTTTCATCCTCCTAGCGTTTCCCTAATTGTAACCTAAAGAGAACATTCCTCTTTGGAACTAATCCCAGTATTAGGCGTAGGCATTAGTTTTTATTATATTTTGTATCACACCTTAATTTTCACCTGTATAGCCGATTCCGAAACCCGGAACCGCCCATCTCTAAAGACGCGTAGATTACGTCAGAAACAGACAACAATAATGGCGGTATCACAATAGCAGCCATTTTTAAACTGAAAATATTAATTATAGACCTTTATGCTGCGTAATTGTTTGCCTTTTAATTACGGAGATGATCAAGGGCCGGGATACTTATTATTAACAAGGTTTATTTACGGAACTGAACTGAAAAAACATGATTAAAAAATACTCACATACGAGTATGTACAAGCTACGTATATAAAGCAGGGATCGGATACCGGTATTTTCTCCATAGAAAAATACCGGTATTATTACGGTCACCGGTTCATTATTTCGTTTTTAATGGGACAATTTAATAATACGACTTTGTTACCTAAATACATGATTCAGCCCTACGTAAAGAGCAAAAGATAGTCCGAAATATTGGGCTAATTCAGGGTTTTTTAAAAATACCGGTATCGGTCCCTGATATAAAGAGGTCAAAAACCTTTAATTATATAAGAGATTTTGATCATTATATGCGTAGTAACTTGTAATGTTGTCTAAATAAATTGGACACAACGAAGTCAAGCCCAAGTGAAGTGGCAACCACGCCGACAGTGTCAGTTTTTTTTTTTATATGCTCTATTGTGTTTATCGATCTGTATGTAAATTCATTTTAACTTATGATCTTTATTACTAACTATGCATGATGCTATTCGACTGGTTTGTGCTAAATCTACTTTACCCTACTTGGCATTTGAGGGGTAACCGTGCCTTTTAGCGACCTTTCCATTGTTTAAGTTGACATTTCGCAAATGTCAAAAGAATTGCTATTAAGGAGCACTACAAATCACAACCAAAAGCAAAATAGTAAGGTAACTTGAAAATCAAAATTAGACTTGTGAATTAGAATTATGACAATGTTTAAAAAGCTGGAGAAAACTTTTCTTACAATATCTATAGGTATCTACAGTCAAGTTGCCTACGAATTTGCCAAGCCTTATTGGAATAAGGTCTGGTTTTTCCTCGGGTTGGAAGGTGAGATGGCAGTCGTTTCCATAAAAACTATCCACGCCATATCTTGGGATTATTTAGCGGACCCCGGGCATCCTTCAGGATGCAATTCTTCTGGGGTAACGCTAGGAGGATGATGAGATACCTATCTCTTTTAAGCGGAGTAGTAACGCCAAATACAATGGAAGCGGTATTTTTTTTATTTAGGATCTGAACGCTAGTAAATCCGAAATAATCATTGGTTTTAAAAGTATGATTTTCTAAATTTTTTAATGCAAATTTCTCAAGTTGGTTTGTGCGCGAGCGAAGATCACAGAGTAACCAGAGAGCAGAACAAAAATTTGGGAGCTAACAGTCGTCTCAAAATTTCCTAAAGCATTTTTACGGAAACTTTGTCTGTGTGGAACTAATAGGGTACTTGATAGATGTAATTAATGATTATGAAACGTATTGTTAAATGTAGCTTATAATTCATAGAAGCTTAATATTCAGTTACATTTCAATGGAAATTATTTCTATTAATTAACCCGTGGAATGTTAAGATACGAGTAAGATATGTAATATATACACGACAAGTGCAATTAGAAAAAAAACATGGACTAATTAGACAATAGGACGTTCCACGGGTTAATAAGGTTTTCATAACATAACGTTTTCCTTATCTATGACTAAAATCATCAAAACGATGCCATGTTGCCACTACAATCAGCTGTTGCTAAAACCGTTTTTGATAGATGATATATAATTCTTCGAAGTAGAACGGGAAGAGGTTAGTTCATTTATAGCAGTGTGATGTCATGCAAGCACTGGATTGCGTTTTAGCGCGTAAACTTGAATAAAATTAAAAAAGAATGAATCCCATAATAAGTGTGCAAGAATATATTTTTAGATAACTGAAACGTTTAATTTACGACATGTTTAACATATTAAACCATATTATATATTTGTCAAGTACCCAATTGTGTGTCTTTCACACATAAGAACGCAACGCACACCACGCATTGCACGTGTGTAACGCAAGCTAGGGGACGCCCATAGAGATGTGGATATACATACTAATAGGTTAAATCGATAACATTTTATCGATAGCCGATTAAGCAATGATTTTAATACATAAATATTTTCATACTTAGTTTCATATTGCTTTATAAAATAGGAATATGATAAATTGAAAATTTTTAGGTAATAAAAGTAAGAGTACCGGCGATAAGTAAGCCTAAGAGTGCACCTGCTGATTTTAGAAATATTACTAAAATTTATAGCGTTAAGTAATGACTAAAGGGAAAGCAAGAGGGTAGTAATTCAATTCAATTCAATTTTACCCCCGTGCCAGTAGACGCCTGTTAAGATGACGAGATCTTTTTGGACAAATAGGGAGTCGTTAATGAGACTTTTTAAGTAAAACGTTTCGTGTTTGGGTGAAATGTTCGGTAAAATGTTGAAATGATAGAGAAAACATTAACTCAGCCCTTTTGGCGACCTATTTAATTTGGTCGTTTTAGGCACTATTTGAACCTAGCAGTATTAAAATATAAATATTAAAAGAGATAAACAGACCTTTTTTAAAAAAACTGTGGTAATAAATCAGGAAGAAAATCGTTTAAGAACGTTCACATGCCATCTCACAATGAAAGAAAAATGCAAAAATCACTTACAACTTACAACGGTGTAACAATTCTGTATTGGAATAGATACTATTTTTAGGGTTAGCTAGAAAAGATGTCTCATTATTTTTTTTGTTTGTGTGACATGCATATTATTTTAACCTGTTATTATATACAATAAAGTGCTTGCATATATCTACTATTTATTTATTAGCATACTTAGGAACGCATTTTACTTCCGCTGTTTATTAAAGCGTGCACTTAATTTTCAATTATTAATTAGGTACCCAAAATTAATAAAATCACCCCATCGATTAACAATTAGGTGTCGTGTCCGTCACTAACGCCCGCCATCTTGAATCGAGTTACTCGGGAGTCCATCATCCCGTGTAATAGGCTGAAAATTGACGAGAGACGAATTTCTTGACGTTTCACTTCGCGATAGTGATGGGAATTAGTCGATTAACGGGTTTTAATTAGTTGCTGTTAGACGTAATTAATAAAAGGCTTTCCTTGTTCGCTTCGTTTTAGTTCCTTGGATAAAATTTCGGCTTTTACCGTATTCTAGTAACATTGATTAAAGATTAATTCAAAAAATATGAATGTGCATTTTTTAAATTATATAATGCAATACCTTTTGACTAGGCTCCTTTAGGACAACCTGGAAAAGGCGAGGAAAATAAAATAAAAAGGTATCTGGTCTAAATGTGGCTAATGGCTAAATCAAAACGATTTTATTACATTTAGTAATTAGAAGCTTATTGACGAGAATTTATCCCGCCTTAAACCATGAAAAAGCATGTATAAGTTATACGTAAACTACACTTGCGGACAAAGATTACGGGTCGGTAAAATATCGACATATTCCCTAAAATAGTGCAAACTTGTACAGTTTTTAAATTCTGTCATGATCTTTATTTAATTTTACATCTAACCTGAAAAAAGAACAGTTAAAATAAATTAACGTTTCCAGGTTTAAATCGATCTCCTAAAAATCCATAAAAAACAATGTTAACGGAGCAAGACATCGCAAAAATCAGTTTTGGAGATTGATATTTTTATGATAGGATGCCGGGAATTACTAATACTGTTGGGTATTACGAAGAATAATGTAGCATGTAAATAAAACTCGAGTAAAATATGTAGAAAAACCTATTGCGGTTATTTAATTTAGGGTGACCCGAAATTTTTGGTCTACAGTGTATTACAATTGTAATTTTACTGTCTACTTTTGTTTTCTTTAGGGTACGTTTATTTTTGATGTATTTATTAGTATGTCTCAAAAACTATTAAGGCATTTTTTTTTAAGTTATTATTCTGGCTAAGGAAAAACTAAAAGTTGTGTCGACCCATGTGAATGAGGCAAAGTCAATAAATAACATGACAGTTTGGTTTTATCACGTTCTGCCATTTGAAAAGGTAACGGCTTCAAGACGCTCGTAATGTGGATCATGTCCCTTATTTCACGCTACATCTTCTAGTTGACCTTTAGATTCCTAATTACTAGACGTTAGAAGGGTCTAACTTAATACCAGTGATGCGGTATATACTCTCACTGCAATATTAGGCTGTCTAGCAGTTTTTATTAAGTTTAATATTCAGGTAGACTATGTGTGTGTGATAAATAAAGTTCGTTATTTTAAATTGTAAATTAAATATGTCGTATGTTTATTGATGATTTTCGCCTACTTTCATAGGCCTGAAAAAGAATTTTTGAAATCGGCATTATCAATTTTCCTGTATAGGTATTGTGAGAGTATAAATGTTAATATTATATAGCAACTGACAAAAAAAATCATGTTTAAACAATGTTAAAATACTATTCTGAAATTAAAACACATCTAATGCCATTATATGCCCTTAAAACTTTTAAACACTCCAGACAGGTAAGTGTAAAGAATTCCTCTATAAAATATTGTCATCATCGCTTTTCAAAATGATATATTGTATACCGGTTGAGATTAAAATGTTACAACACTCACAAAGCTTTGTACGAGTAAATATCTGAAAGCACTGGACTGACACAAACGCAAGAGATTGCGATTTCTATAGATCACAGCAATCGTATTGTGATGAAAAGTATTCATCTAAAAATTCTCCAACGTCAGTCCTCAAAAACCTAGATTTCTGAAAGTTTAGTTTGCATGCAAAGGCTTGGGAAAGAAATGTAGAAAAAATATTTTTAATGCTTGTATTAAGTATCTAAATATATATGGCAGTCAGTGAAAACAATTACATACATCGAACCGGAACTAATTTATGATATAATAAAGATACTTTAATACATAAAAATGAAAAAAGGACGGACTTTGACTACAGAAAATGTTGACGTCATACGTCACAGTTTATACTAAATGAGTGTTTTTGTCATTTAGTAAAAAGTTGCTGATTAGTTAGACTATCAGTAAAATACAGTATTGTAGACCCTCTAAGTAATTCATCTAATCAATCAACAAGATTTTTGATGTCTGAATGATACTTTAGCCATTCCAAAACTATCAATTTGAACGCCCGCGGTATCATCATTAGTTACTGCGACGATTTTTTCACATTTTACTACAAAAAATGTTACATGATAATACTTAAACTTATCTGCCAATCTGTATGACAGTCTGTTAGATAATCAATCCAGGTCTTAGATGTATTATTCATAAACATTTAGTTTTGCTGTCAATATAACCATGTTTCCGACAGGCCAATCCAAAGGCCAATTAATACTGCGTTGAAGAGTAGGTGTATTTTTCAATACTATAACTATGGCCAACTAGCATACGGCTGATGTTAAGCAGACACCGTAGCCTATGGAGTATAGTAGCCTGCGACTGTAGAACAATCACAAAGGCGTTGCCGACCATTTGATATTGGAATTTATTGTATTGACAGCTGCAGATAAATGCTATCAATACAGTGTATCTTCGGGAGTTCTGGTGACCTTCTTCACCAGGAACATAACCTGACATACATAGCATAGATAGAAAGTAGTACCTACCATACCGTAAGCGCCGCTCATTGACTCTGAAAACTAAGCGTAACACTAAAGTTTAATGATTAAATACAATTTTAAATTATCAATACAGCGTCCCCTCAGCTAGCCTCTTCGATCTGTATCGATTCAGCTCTTTAAAACTTTGCTTATTTTAAAACTATCGATATGACTGACCGTCTTCATTGTCTAGCCTCACCGATTGCTACTGATACAGCTCTTAGTTGTATTTAATTACACATTTAAAATATCGATACGACCGGCAGCGTCCCATCACTAGCCGCTCAGACGACCTCTATCGATCCAGCATCCGCTCGTCTTGCAGCCACCTATTGACCTGTTTATTTTTAGAGCCACGATGCCCCAGGGGTAAAACTAACATACAGCAGACGTCATAACTGTACAACTAGCCAACGCCGATTTATTTTTATGATCTTCGTATCGTTTTTTCGGTTCGGCCCTAAGGAGAAGTAAAGGGAAGTTTGTGTGACACTACACTTTATTGATCTATAGTTTTGAAGTTATTATTATAATTGGGTAGATGACAAAAATACATGCTATTGGAACCAGTTTTTAGAGACGATATAATATTCGTATGGGGCTACTTACAATTAGAGCAACATATATTATCGTGTTAAGTTAAAAGGTAAATTAAATAAATTTAATCAATTAAATTTAAAAAAAAAATGAGATGTTAAGTACAGAGGGCCTACTCCAAACTTTGAAATCCAATCTGCGCATCGTGCCGTCCCTTTCACTCTCCTGTTATACGCTATATGAGTGAAAGGGACCCTCAGCATAGCTAATGAGCACTGAAAATGCTCGCCACTGGTTTGTCATTTGTGACCTCTCGCCTGCGTCGCCTCGTACTACCTTTCGTTGTATGAAAAAAACCGGCCAATTGCGTGTCGGGCCACGCACAGTGTCGGGTTTCGTAGTTGCCCGTCCATCACGTCACCGGTCATATGCGGAATTAGGGACCCGTAGAAGGGTTTTTACTGATCTTAGTACTGATGTACTTTTTTGAGATGTTGTGTTGTATACATATTTTTGCCCTTTACGGTAATGTCTACTTAGCTGTGCTAGTTTTCCTTTTAAATTCATCGTATATACTACTACCATGATTTTCCGTTTAGCTGGCAGGGGGGGGGGACACTTGACCATATCAAAAATTATCACCTCCAAGCTTAATATCACGCCAACCGACTTGAAAAATGCTTTTAGAAACCTTATATTATTTTTGAAAGAGCTATCCAACGATACCCCACACGATGGGATTTGGAAGAAAAAAAATTGCACCACCACTTTAAATGTAAGGTACCCTAAAAAAATTTTTATGATTTTATACTACCGTTTTGTCGGCGTCATTGATATGTATACTCATGCCAAATTACAGCTTTCTAGTACTAACGGTTACTGAGAAAAGCGGGGGACGAACGGACGGACATGGCGAAACTATAAGGGTTCCTTGTTTACTACGGAACCTTAAAAAAGGGAAATTTGCCGTTTTTGTGTGTACATTGCGTTTATGTACATAGTTGAAGTATAATTTTATTTATTTATTGAAACATGATGTCAGTAGTTTTAAATAGACATAAACGAAAACCAACGTGTTTGAGAATCTTTATAGTCCCATACATTTTTATGATTTGAATTAATTTATCTAATTTACTATTTATTGTGATAATTTCATGGTTTTCTATCCATATAGTCACACTATGTTATAAATTGTAACACGAGTCATCATCCCTATTGTCTGATTTACTTAAATTAAAAATTAAAGTTTTGACATGTAAAAGTACCGTTGTGGTCTATTTGCATTTGCAGATGAATATCTAATTTAATGCTTGTCAGACTCGAACTGGACTCGATCGATCGTGGTAGTAGCATTAAAAGTACCATACAAAAAGATAAACAATAAAGGGTGGAAAGAATATTGTACGCTTGCTTGCCACTGTTAATAAAAAACCTATTTCAATCTAAATTTTTCAAAAACCCCCATATAAATGATTACATTAACTAGTGGCGTCAATATCGTGTATTTTTTTAGAAATACAATATCTGTATCCAGTATTCAATATACTCTGCCTCCCCTCGCGGCACAGCCATCAATCTCGACGCTCCGGACGATGCAATTTTCATATATAAATATTTTATTAACTTACTATGTGAAAGCGTTTCCGTGAAAAATAGTGTTTTTCCATACTGTTACCGTTTTGCGCCTGCAAAAGTTTTAATGGCAATGTTGCGTTTAGTTGAAATTGCTCGTTGCTTTTTAACAGGTGCTTTACCACCCACATATTTTGTGTTTGTTTTGTATAGATGTTTCTAGTGACGACCGCTTTAGCCTAGTTGGTAGTGACCCTGCCTTCGAAGCTGGAGGTCCCGGGTTCGAATCCCGGTCAGGGCATGCATTTGTGTGATGAACACGAATATTTGTTGTCTGTTGGATGTTTTCTATGTATTTAAGTACCTATATAAGTATGTATATCGTCACTTGGTACTCATAGTACAAGCTTTGCTTAGTTTGGGACTAGGTCGATTTGTGTAAGATTGTCCAAAAAATATTAAAAATATATATTAAATATTAGTGTATTGTGTAGATATTTATGGAATATACATGTAAGGTTGTTAACTCGACGGGGTCACGGAAGGTCAGTGTATTAATCCCGGCATAGCTGCGTTGTACTGATAACTTACTCAAACAACCGTTAATTGCGGGATATTGCAAGTGAAGGTTCAATCTAGTAGTATATTACGTAATACCGCTGGGGTGGGTTGGTACTATACCAAACGTGTCACAAAACAGTAGCTAAAAGCCTATTCTCTTCCCTTTTATTAGGGAGAAATTTTACAAAAGTTAGAAAGTAAAAGCTAGAGCTCAAATTTGTATCTGTCATTGTTATTTCTGGCATTATTTACGTAGAATAGTAAAAATAACAAGTAAATACTTTTATTTATATTATTGAATAATTTACATAATAAATACAGTATTTTTGAGATGGATTCGCCTATAAGACAAGCATAAAAACTGGACACGATTTCATCATTACCCTTCTCCCTCATACTGTTCCAAATGGAAAAGAATAGATAGCATTTAAATGTGATGGGAAGCCACATCAATCAATCCATAAAACACTATGTAAATGTATGACCGGTCAGTCTGGGAAACTTGAAGTTAGGTAACAAAGCAGACGCTGGTTAACTTGGGGCATACGGGAAAAAACTACGAGGACTATGAGTTTGGGAGACTTGAGACTACACGTTATTTATTTATCGTATGGATTTATCCAAAAATCACGCGAAGCTCCAAGGGGTGGTCATGAAAACCCCACGACTTATCACGTTGGGGGCAGGGACCGATACCGGTATTTTTAAAAAACCTTGAATCAGCCCAATATTAGGGCTGAATCATGTATTTAGGTGGTATGTGGAGACATGGACGCTAACGATGGGCCTCATAAGAAGGCTCAACGTCACCCAAAGAGCTATGCTCGGGGTTTCTCTGCGCGATAGAATTAGGAATGAAGCTATCCGTAGTAGAACTGGGGTCACCGACATAGCCTTCAAAATTGCAAGACTTAAGTGGCAGTGGGCAGGGCACATTGCTCGCAGGACTGACTGTCGATGGGGCCAGTAACTGCTTGAGTGGCGTCCACGCACCGGAAGACGAGCTGTCGGTAGGCCTCCGACAAGGTGGAGTGATGACCTGGTGAAGGTCGCGGGAATCCGGTGGAAACGAACGGCACAGGACCGGTTTAAATGGCGAGCCTTGGGGGAGGCCTATGTTCAGCAGTGGACGTCTTTCGGCTGAAATGATGATGATGATGATGATGATGATGTATTTAGGTAACAACGTCGTATTATTAGATTGTCCCATTAAAACGAAATAATGAACCGGTGACCGTAATAATACCGGTATTTTTCTATGGAGAAAATATCGGTATCCGATCCCTGTGGGGGTGGGGGTACAACGTTTACCTCGCGTGTATTTTTATTCCGTGCCTACAATATCTACTCATGTAGGAAATTTTAAATCGTCATTTCGCACGTCAAAACCAGCTGGTCTATATATGTTTTTTGAATTATTCCAGCGTTTGCATAACACATATACGAAAATAAACACAATATCAATTTAAAATTTAAATAGAGAAAAAATTACGTCAGGATTCGTGGAGGGGGGCGGGGGAGTCACTTATAACCTCACCAAAAATCACCGTGGGGGAGGGGGGTCTAGAAGTGGGTCCCGTGATTTCTGGATAAGCCCTATGGCAATATTGCTTTTAGTTGAAATTGCTCATTGCTTTTTAACAGGCGTTTTACCCTTAACATTGATCGATTCTCAAACTTCATCGACCCACATGTGGTACGTGGTATTGTGTTCCTGGTGAGTAAGGTCGCCAGAGCTCCCGAGAATGCACTGTGTTGAGGGACCTGTATAAGTCTATAGTTGTCAATAAAAGTCCTCACGTCAATGAAGGGTCGGCAACGGGTGATTCTTCTGGAGTCGCATGCGTCCATAGGCTGCAGTGACTGGTTACCCTAGGCAGGCTGTAAGCTTGTTTGCCGTCATCGTTGTATTAAAATAAACCAACAACAACGTTAACATAACTGTGTGAGGTTGTCTGGAAGAGATCGCTTTTTAGCGATAAGACCGCCTGTTGTTTACATTATTATCAGTGTTAAAGTTTGTTTATAACATTTCCATTTTGTATAGAGCACAATAAAGTATATTATTATTATAACTGTAATCGACTGGAAACAGCTTTGGACAAGGAAGACTGGCGGCCATTGGTGTCGGAAGCCAAGATCCTATTGGGTAGTTGCGCCACAGCAGTAAGTCAGTAAAGGCGGGTGTTGGGTAGACTGTTAGGGTTGAAGCGTTGATTCGCTTTGTGTGTTGTGGGAGAGATGCAGCAGCAGTAAAAGAGGATAATTTGTAGGAAACAATGTATTGCGACATTTAGGCTTGCACACGAAGAAGCTAAGTATGGCGACAAGTACCACAGATAATAATCCAGACAGGAAACACTGAATCTTAATACTACGTTTAATCTAGAGTATCAGTAGTACCAACTTAATGATTTAGTTATCTATTGTTGGACTCTCCAACAGCGGGTATCACCAACTTACGACTACAGAGACTAGTATGGCGCCGGAAGCTGTCATTCCATAGAAACTTGTCAAACTTGGTATATACTCGTAATTCGGTTTTAACTCTTACAAAATTAAATACAGGTGTTAGTGCAACTCACCCTAAGTATATTTTTGTCAGGAATTGGCTGTCATATAGTTCAGGATTAACCTGTAAGTACATAAGTTCTGTGAGCCACGACAGGTTTCTATCACCGCGGGATTTTCCCTTTCTCCTTCTCTTGGCCTTTTTGGTTGCGGTGGGAGAATTTTTGACCTTTGTTCGCAACTGGTTGTGATAGACGAATGTTTTTTTAATTTCCCAGAGCCATTACACACCAACACAACACCTCCCCACCCATGTCGTGCCGGGTCAGAATAGCTTCACCCCTTTGCTTCTCATAGGAGTCGACTATGGGAATCGGATTGAAGAGTCTTTCGCCTGATGAGCTTGAAAGCTCATATTTTCTCCATCTTTAAGCCTACAATTACTAAAAGTGGCACTGTGTAACTTTCATGTTTTCTGCTTACCCCCTTATCTGAACATAGGTGTGAGTTAGAGTATTTATGTATATATCTTAGACCCAAGATAACCTATCCTAAATTGACCAAGGTATATCATCATCACCATCATCCTCTTACCGTTTTCCCGGTTGTACCCTAAGGGTCATGGGACTTTGACATATAATCCCAAGATTTGGCACAAAAACTAGTTTTACGAAGGCAATTGCTATTTGACCTTCCAACCCAGAAGAAAAACTAGACCTTGACCTTACCCAAGCTAGTAACTTTAAATAAAAGCACCAGAGAGGATTACATGGATACGTATTTTTACAATCGACTGTACAACCACGACTTGGGAGTGGCGCTTCTAAAGCAGTTACAATCAACATCAAATAGATGGTAACAGCCAAGCGAAATATTTCACAGAACCTTACTCATATAGAAATAAAGACAATATATCTGGCAACTTTGACTGCCACTAGCTATATGATGTTGGCTATACGACCTAAGGAAAATCCTATTTCCATCAAAAATTAGAACGTGCTGGCATAACCGCATCTAAAATTTAACAAAGTGATCTCATAAACGTAGATTAAGTAAAGGGAATTATTAAAGCTAACCAGAGTAACCAGACGATGTCTTACTTAATATTCCGTCAACTTTAATTATTTTCACCTCGGATATAGAAGCAAAAAAGCACTAAGTTGCTCCCGGAGCCAAGCTAAAATGAATCCAAAGGGTACTATATTAAAGTGCACTTTAGTTTACTAGTGGCGAGATGAGAGGTTATTTTTAATCCGGCTTCAGTACTCAATCGATAACACGTTGTGTTTAAATATCAAAAACCGCTACTTTAAAAGGCCGCGAAAACCTTTGCAAAGCAATAACGTAAAATAAACGCTTAAAAACTAGACTTACCTTGCAACAGCACAACCACAACACGTTAAAAAAAAGAAAAACAACGAAAAAGAAACAAAAATTTTATTGAAGTAAAAACGAGTCAAAATTTAAAATCGACTCAGAAGAAATACGCGATACGTGCGTTCGAGACGGCGCGTACTGGCTCTCTGGCTCTTAGAAGTCGGGGGTGTGCTTTTATACCTGCGCGCGGGTGGCGGGGGAGCGGTCCGCCATCTTGTCGTTGCCATGGAAACGCGGAGATGGCCTATTAGGGGGAGCAGATTAGTTGTACAGCCAGCAACGGCGGGATAAATAATTAATTTTACGATATTATGGCTTCGTAATGCTTTTAACATGTTTATGATTATCTTTATTAATTTTATGGGGTTGGAGTATTTGTTGTGGTTGACAGAACGCCGCTTTATTGCTTATTAGGATGCATTGAGTATGAATTTAAATTTTAGAATAAAATTTTACTCTAACCTTTACTCGACCGACGAAAAAATAAACAAAAGCATTATTTTGTGATGTGCCTGGAGATCTTCGGGATGGGTAGACAAGGGTTTAAGTGATTGAGTGAAAATGCAAGCACAAAATGCACAGTCACAAGTAGTGTGGGTGAATTTGGTCATTACCTAAGTAAGTCTTGAGATGTGACGTGCTATGCCATGCCCAACGCGTTGAAAAGGTTGCTTAAAGAGCTCGCTTTTAGCGATAAAACCGCAAGTTGTTTACCTATACAGTCTATACCCCTCTACTGTTATATTGTGACTTCGAATATGACATTGTTCTTTTTTTGTTGGTGTAAGTACATCGAAATGCATTTAGCAATCCAAAAGACTAGGTAAACGGTTTTTATAATTTGATACATTCTATTGTGTCAATGAGTACATATCTATTTTCATTTGAATTGTTTCACTATCTGACTCAAAATAAAATTGTAGGAATTTCGTAATCCATTTAACGAAGTTGTTTTACAATTTCATTTTATTGTGATAATTTTATGCTATAAATTTTAATTCGAAGTTATTCAAGTGTAATTCAACAAGTGATCATTTAATTTTTATCTTTTAATTTATTTTGAATCATGGTCCCTCTATGGGCTCTATGGTATATGTTTTGCTCTTTTGTCACAAGATTTAACACAACACAATGCAATAAACAATAAGTATTTCATTATTTATTAGTTCAACATTTGTGCCAACACAAAGGATCTAGCGAATTACAACGGAAATATGTTATTTTTATTATTAAGCAAATAAAAAAAACTAAATCTTAAGTAACATTTTAAATTATATTCATATAAATAAAACTTATAAATAAACTTAAACGTAATTGTATTAAGTTAATAATTTCTAATTAGGTTACAGGTTACGTGTAGTTTTACTTAAGTTTTTATTTTAACAGTTCCATATCTATGTTTATTGATTAAGTCATTCATTAAAAAGTAAAAATAAAATAATAATTATTCTAAACTTTCAATAACAGCAACATCAAAAGTTATCGAATTTGTAAGAATAATTACATCATTTTTTTATTAATTGATATTTATGGCAACAATTTCAAGCAAGCATTTAACATTGTTCACAAATATTTGTTATTTATTATTTATTTTTATTAATAATTCGGTGTGGGATTTTAAATTAATTGGCATACAGATGGCAAAAAAATATCTTAAATGGTATCAATAAAGCATAAATATAAGCAACGTGTAATAATACCATTACTCAATAACGATGTAGTTTTATGTGCCATAGATATATAATTTTAAGCTGTTTGTTTCCCAATAAAACTGAATCTAAGAAAACGTTAATATAAAATAATATTTTTCTAATTTCGTTGCACACCGTACGTACAGACCCTGCGTTCGTCTCAACCCTCCATCCCCTACACATACATACATTTCACGCACACACACGCAAAACACCTTAATACAGACACGGAACACGGAATGCTTATACAGGTTTTCCTGCTGCTGAGAAAATTCGCACTCATCGATAGAAACAAAAAGGTATATACGCCAATCTTATTACAAGCTAAACTCTACAGAGTTGTATGAAAAACTGAGGTGGTAAAGTTCAAAATCGGGTCACCCAATTCTTTTCAAATATCATTTTAGGACGAAATGTGAAGGCACAGCGGGACACGGTGATTTTAGTTGGAAAATGGCACCACCATCTCAACTGTGCAGCATCTATCGATGTACAGCACTATCGCTGTTCGACTTGTATAGCCACGTATGCTGCTGTCCTTGTCGCTCCGTGCACAGAGACGCGGGAAGAAAATTTGTGTGCACAAAAGTTGGACCCAGGTAATTATTTTTAGTGCTATTTAAATAATTTATTGTGAGGGAAACTTATGTTTTGTACAGGTTTTTAATCTATTAGGGGCGCATAAAAGTATTACATGATATTTTGAGGGTTTCATAAAACGCATTCAGACGGTAATTTAAATGCTTTTGTACTGAAATGTAATATGTGTAATAAAATATATGTAATAGATTTTGTGTAGGTTATGAAAGTATTAATGCATTTTATTAATATGAATATACAAAAAAGAACTGTTCTTAATTTTCTTTTTGAATATCTAACTTGCATATTTTATGTAGGTATCTAAATAATAAAAAAACACAATGAAATTACCGCTTCAGAGTTTGGGCTATTGGCCACTAGATGGCGCTCCTAGCAAACATTTTGATGTATGGAATGAATAGTTATAATATGTATATGAATTCAATGCAATAACATTTAATAGGTTTGTAGTTATTACAAAAACCACCCGAAATATTTTAAATCAATTAGTTTCGCTATTCGGCGGCAGATGGCGCCACTAATGTTGCAGGAAATACATCGCAATTTTTCCATCAAATTCATTGTTGGAACAATTATTGCAATATTCGTAGGAAAAAATTTAAATTTTGAACTTTAAGGAATGGAACATTCTAAAAAGGGGCATATTATTTATTATCAATGTAACATTTTATGATATAACTGCTTGGTCTGCAGAGTGTTTGTTCAGTGTGCGATGTGCGAGGTTAAGCAACATCGGCCCAGGTCAGTTCTTGGATGGGTGACCGCTTTGAGTGGTTATTAAGCTCCCGTGCTTTGGAAGGCACGTTAAGCCGTTGATCCCGATGCTGTCTATGATAGCAGTCGTTAGAGGCCTTCGGGCGGCTTGAGAACTTCTAACAGTCAAGTTGCCCACTCACTTGACAAGCCTAATTCCAATAAGGCCTAGTTTCCGCTTTCGTAAAGACTAGTGCCTACTCCAAATCTTGGGATTAGGTAGCGGACCCCGGGCATCTTTCAGGATGCAACTGTTCTGGGACACCGCTAGGAGGATGAATGAACTCCTTGGTCTGCAAGTGGCCAGGACATTCGTCACGACTCGATGTAATGGTTTTTCTTATGTTATAGGGGGCAAATGAGCAGACGGATCGCCTGATGGTAAGCAATTACCGTCACCCATAAACACCTGCAACACCAAGTCGCAAGTGCGTTGCCGGCCTTTCAGAAGGGAATACGCTCTTTTCTTGAAGGAAACTCTTTGGAAGGAGGCTCTTTTTTTGATAAAAGAAAAATTGATGACAGAATTATTAAAGAAAAATTGTTCGAAGAAAATTAAAAAAGTAAGATGCTTAACGATTGATATATAATTTATTGATGATTTAGTTGTTTATGATGAAAACAAATTATTAGTCAATGAAACAAATGATGATTTTTGATTTTGGCGATAAGACCGCCTGTTGTTTGCATTATTGTCAGTGATAAAATTTGTTTTTAACATTTCCATTTTGTATAGTGCACAATAAAGTATATTATTATTATTATTATTATTATTATGATTATCAGAAACTGTAACCTCTGTGGACACGTAACTCCTGCGACTTTCTTGGTTATGCGTTTTCACCCTGTATAAATAGTATCACATTCATACAGAAAGTATTTCGAGGGGTGTGGTCAAACCCGATAAATCGAGATAATTGTTTTTTGAAATAAGAACTCAACATCCATTACGCAGAGTTCTATTTTCAATAAACCTTTTAGATGACTTATCGGGTTTGACCACTCACCCCTCGATTTATAGTAAGTACAACACTCATAATCATCATCATCATCATCATATCAGCCGAAAGACGTCCACTGCTGGACATAGGCCTCTCCCAAAGAGTGCTATTAATATAATGACCGGTTCTGCTTCACCCGCATCCAGCGGACTCCCACGACCTTTACCAGGTCATCAGTATAACACTAGTATAAGTTTTATCGAAACAAAACACAAACAAACGCGTTTGCTCTTAGTCTCAATTTATATGGCAACACGAGCAGCGCCTCTGGTGGCCTTAGACGGTAAAAAAATGAAATCAAAAAAAATCTGAAATCTTATAAAGGGTCGGCAATGCGCACGTGACTCATTTGGAGTTGCGGGCGTCTATAGGCTGTGGTGGCCGCTTACCATCAGGTGGACCGTACGCTTGTTTGCCACCGGCGTTGTATAAAAAAAACAATTTTTCCCTACGAATTGAGACTAAACGCGAACGCATTCGTTTGTGGTTTGTTTCAAAAAAACTTATACTAGGGGTACAGATACAGAGCAACAAAACATCGTCTGCAACAGTTGCGCAACAATCCCATAAACGTTCGGAAACAAACAAACTGCTATTTTAATTTTTATTATCATGCGAGAGTATGCGGGTTATTAAAAAACTTGCGAGCGGGGCCGCGGCAAGCGCGAGTCGGTTTTAGCAGCTAATGATCCCATTAAGCCGTGGTCTCCCGGCGAAAAAATAAACAATAGCTTTCTTTTATAATGAGCCCGGGGATCCCCGGGACCGGTAGAAGACGTGGTAAAGTACGTTAGGGCTCCTAGCTCCCAAGGACCTTCTATCTTTAACTCTTCGTTTTCTCGTATTTTTATGGCTTATTATTAAGAATAACGAGGTTTACCGAAATAGCATACCATATTTACTTTAAAACTCACTGTCTTCGAGATCCATCCATCCATCAAACTTGGACAATTTTAGGCCAAAAAAACAGTTTTTTGACGTTACTTTTGTTTAGATGAGTTGAATATAAAAATCTCTCAATGCGTTGTTAGAGACGTCAATAAGGAACAGTTGTATGTACATTTCATTTATATAAGTGCATAAACAACATACTAAGTTTTTTTGGACCATGTTTGAAAAAAAAACATAAAAAAATGTTTTATCAAAATTTGGCTCTTGCAAATGCAGATAAAGGATTGAAGAACCGATAACCGTTTCTGCCATAAATATATCTATAGTTTTCACGGAGATATATCAACTCAAAACTTGCCAATAATCGATGAATAGCTCGTGTAGCCTCTTAAGTAAATTGTATCAAGAAAATTAAATGTAACTAAGTTACCAAAATTTGATCTAAGGGGTCATTGATAAAGTACGTCACACTAAGTAATTTTGTGATATTTTGACCCCTCCCCCATCCTTGTCACAGTTGGTCACATTTGTGAGACCCCCCCCCAAGACGTCAGGACGTCACATATATCCTAAGGTTGTCTGGAAGAAATCGCTCTTTAGCGATAAGACCGCCTGTTGTTTGCCTCTACTCATTGTGTTTTTGTACTGTACTGTATCCTTTGATTGAGGTGTGCAATTAAGAGTATTTGTATTGTATTATATATTTTGGAATTTTACAGCAGTTCCGAAATTAGTTTAAATACCCATTTAAATGATTTTTTTTATATACAGTATATCCAATTGGCTAAGATTACTACAAGCCTAAGTAAAGTTAAAAACATATTAACTAACAAAAATAAATCTATTTGAATTATTTTTTAACATCAAACATTTGATAAAAATTTACAAAACAATAAATTATTGCCAACAAAATAAATTAAACTTTATGTTTATACAGACAGGGTTGCAAATATTTATTTTATAAAAGTTGTTCGTGAAAATTAAAATAGGTTCTTAACTAAGAATTACATAATAAATGTCAAAATTTATGTCCCGAAAATTCGTTTACATTGTAAAAACGGTTATTGCATACAATGTTATAATGTTGTTTTGGTAAATTCTTGACCTGATTATGTGTCAATGATGCCGGTAGTTCATTATAGATTTTTACGCGCATACAAGGGGGAAATGAAGGGGAAATGACCTTGAATGAGAATGAGGATACTTATAGTAAATCGTGTAGGGTTTTCATTTCACGTAATGTGTCGTGGAACCCTAAAAAAAGCAATTAGGTAGTTCGTATACACGCGGAACAATCTCATTCACGCACTTAGCAGTATTCTGAACCTCCAAGAACGCAAAACAAAGGGAATCGTGTAATGCAAATGCCAGGTCTAAAACAACTGTAATAGATACCTACTCACCAAAGGGCGGTAATACAAATAATGTCTCAGATCTTTGATAAAGCAAGGGAGATAAATATGTGATATGATGCTTTCTTTATTACCGCCTTGGTAGTTACAAAATTGTATGTGATCTGTCAGAAAATGAGATTTTCCGTGCGCGGAGTATGCGGTAATTGCTACTTTATGGCCAGGTGTGACACAATTTTATTGACACCAATAAAACAGGAATTGAAGAGTATACGTAGAGAGAGGGAGAAATCCTCGGAAAACATCAAATTTCAAACTGCTTAATGCTATTTTAAAGTGTTTCAAATACAAAAAGACGAAAAAAGGACCCAGTTTGAGCATAGAAAATTGTGACGTCGGCAAGCCGTCGTCTGCCGACGAAAAAAATAAACAATAGAATTCTTTTGTATACGTATATATATATAATATGTATTTATTGTATGTTATAGATGTTGTATATTTATTTAGTTAAGGTTTTAGCTATAAGTTTCCTTACTGAAAAGTTTTAGTACACTGTGTAAGTTTGTCTATCTCATTCTCCCACTCTCCACTCAATCCCTCAAAGGTTAGCTGAGATCCCTCATAGGGATAAGTTCGCCTTTGTACTCTAATCTTATGTGACATGTATATTGTTTTAACCTGTTATTGTGTACAATAAAGTGCTTACATACATACATACATTTTGTAATGAGCCCGGGGATCCCCGGGACCGGTCGACGACGGGTTATCATAATGTGTCAATTAAAATTCTCTTTAAAGTCACTGGTTATAAAATACAATTCCTTTTAACATGTAGGTAATAAAAGCTCACAATCGTTTCAACTGGTGTAAAGGAGTATTTGTACAGTTGGCGGCAAAAATATGTTTACATTTTTCGCTTTATTAGAATGAAATAAGGTGTCCACCAGTTGAGTAAAATGAATTTATGTCACACCTGGTCATAAAGTGGCAATTACCGCACGCTCCGCGCGCGGAAAATCCCACTTCCTGGCCAGTGGGTGACATAAAATTTTATACTTACCCCGGGCGGTAATTAAGAAAGCTTCAGATCGCATAATTATCGCCCTTGCCTTCGGCTCGGGCGTCAAATACCTGCGATCTGAGACATTCTTTGTTTTACCGCCCTTGGTAAGTACTATTACATTTTTCGCCTTATTAGAATGAAATAAGGTCCACCAGTCGAGTAAAATGAATTTTCAACTGACCGCCCGTCCGCGGTCACAGGTTGCCGATCACATTCACCTGTCTAAGGGTGGGTTGCACCAAACCGTCTGTAATCGTAAGTGGTGTTCGTTAAAATCTGATTGTATGGAAAGTTTGACAAGTTTCTATGGGATGACAGCTGCCGGCGCCATATTTGACGATGACCGGCCTGTGATCGTATGTTGGTGCAACCGACCCTTACACTACTGAACGGATTATGATGAAACTTGATATAGAGAGAGATTAACATATAGTATAATAACAATAACATATAGTAATAATTAATACTGTATAATTGAACTATAACAATGACATGTAATATTGATAATATTATTAATAAATGACTATGACTATGATTATGACTATATTTTTCATCCCGACAGTCATCTCTTGAGGGGATAAAATAGTGAAAGTTTACGCGGACGAAGTCGCGGACAAAGCTAGTATTAGTATAAATATTACAAACACTAGCTACCCCCTGTGTTAGAGGCGTGAGTATGCGCAAAGCGCTCCATTAATCTGGCCGAGTGTACAGTTATCGTTTTTGAGCCGAGTGTACGTTAATGAACATTTTTGCACATTCCGCGACGTACCGCCGCTGGGGGCAATGGTTTTTATTAAGAAGCTATTGTGGTGAAATGATGTTCTAGGTAATAAGAATTTTGGGAACTGAAACCATCGTTAAATCAAAATTATACTAAAGGCCATTCGATGAACGACTGCGTCGATGAACAAGTAAAATACTGAATTAAAATTCGATGAGTTGAGTCTCGTGTAAAAGGTAATTCGATCAAATGTTTGAGCGATCTAACGAAGTTCGATGAGTGATTCCTAAGTGATAACAAAATTCTGCGAATAGTGTTATGGGAAACGATAATCGATGTAACGATTTTCGGTAAAATGATGGATTCCCTCATTTTATATTTGTAGGCTGATTTTACATAATGCTGTTGTTTTTTTATGAACTATTTTCCTCGCATTAAGATTTGTATTACACACGGCTGCGAAGTGATTTTACGTCTCGTGTGTTGCAACACTCGCTACACTCTCTATTTTCGAACAACCCCCTTCAACGATAAAACCCACTCGCTAGCTCGTAGTTCAACCCTATCCATTCGCTATCTCGTGTTTCAATTCCACACTCGCGGTTAAAATACAACTTTGCACCCTTGTATAACAAATATATTAACTGTTATAAAAAAAGGCAATGAAAGAGAATTTGGAAGTCATTTAAAGCAAATTCTAATCAATAAGGCATATTACTCTATAAATGAACAACTGGAAGACAAATTATTGTAACCTACTCAATATTACTTACCTACAAACAGTTAATAATAAAAACACCACAATAACATTATCTCATGGCCACATCTGTTTATAGTTATTTGTTATGCAAGGCTGCAAAGTTGTTGTTTGGCGCGAGTGCTCGAATTGAAAGCCGAGCTAGCGAAGGATTCTAGAATTGAACCACGAGCGTAGCGAGTGGTTCAAGAATAGAACCCTGAGCGTAGCGAGGGTTTCAAGACACGAGAAGCCAAATAACTTTGCAGCCGAGCGAAACACACAACTTTTCACCTCACCCTAGCGAGGAAACGTAGGTACAAGAAAACAATTCAAGTATTATTAAAGCAAATTGCAATACGAATATTGTTTGAATATATTCCTCATTTTTCCATAAATTAAAAAAGTAGGTAAAATAATGATAGAAAACTAAAATTGAATGATTTTCAATTAATGTTAGTATCTAAAATAAAATGTTTCATCGGATGACATATTCCTTGTGCGAGCGGGCCGTCGCTATATCGCGTCGTATATACATGTATAGCGCTGTCTCACTCGCACACCGCACCGTCGTGCGGAAACCGCATCAGTGTAGAAACCGCCTTAAGACCCCATGGCCGAACCATGATTCTGAACGCATCCATAAAAAAAATGGGTAGCGCGGTACTACGTCATGTTCGAATTTCAAAATCACTTTATCCGCTAGCGGATAAAATGGACTTTTGCACGCAGATTTGAAACGATAAAGTAAGCCTTTCAGAGCGGGTGAGGTGAAAAATAAATTACACTCATATTCCGACACAAACCATCATTCACTACTATACAACACTTATGATGCAATTCGTTATTGTTAAGTATATTCATATTTTGTTAGTGTTAAGTTCGTTCTTAATAGAGAATATGCATCACTTTTATTCATGATGCCACTCGAACTAGTTTTTAGAGATATGATATACTAGCAGCCGCCCGCGACTTCGCCCGCGTAAATTTTAGATGGTAACAAAGATATAAATGGGGTTTATTTGTTTCTGTCAGTTGTCTGATGAATCTTTTGTGAAAATTACTCGAATGAAAAAATTAATGTCCCCCATCTTGGATTTGAAAATGGATGTCATTTTCGTAATCATCACCCCGAGCGACCTCGAAGATGACACCCATGTCGATTTTGTAAGAAAAAATAATGTCCGCCATCTTGGATTTGAAAATGGATGTCATTTTCGTAATTGGCACCCCTAGAACCTCGACGATGACACCCATATCGATTTTTAAGGAAAATAAATATCCGCCATCTTGGATTTGAAAATGCATATCATTTTTGTAATCGGCATCCCGAGGAACCACGACGATGACACCCATGTCGATTTTTAAGTAAAATAATTGTCCGCCTTCTTGGATTTGCAAATGCATGACATTATCGTAATCGGCACTCCGAGGAACCTCGAAGATTACACCTATATCGATTTTTACGAAAAGTAAAGATTTGCTCCCCGCACAAACTTGGAACCCATTTTTACCCCATTAGGGGAACATTTTAGAATTAGAAAAACGCTGGAACACGTTTTGTTGTATTTAAACAGAGAATCTATATACGAAGTTTCAAATGTCTAACTTCAAAAAAGAATTCCTCCCCGTACAAACTTGGAACCCCCTTTTCGTCCCTTTAGAGGAGCAATTTCAAAAAACGCTGAAACACATTTTGTTGTATTTAAACAGAGAGTCTATATACGAAGTTTGAAATCTCTCACTTCAAAAAAGATTAGCTCCTTTACAAACTTGGAACCCTCTTTTCGCCCCTTTAGGGGAGCAATTTTGAAAAACGCTGAAATAAATTTTGCCGCATTTAAACAGAGTCTATTTCAGAAGTTTCAAATCTCTAACTTCAAAAAAGAATTGCTCCCCGTACAAAGTTGAAACCACCTTTTCACCCCTTTAAAGAAGCAATTTCATAAAAACGCTGAAATACGTTTTGTTGTATTTAAACAGAGAGTCCGTGTACGAAGTTTTAAATCCCGCACTTCAAAAAATATTTGCTCCCCGTACGATTTTTTAAACCCCTATTCACCCCTTTAGAGGAGCAATTTAAAAAAACGCAGAGATACGTTTTGTTGTATTTAAACAGAGAGTCCGTTTACGAAGTTTTAAATCCTGCACTTCAAAAAATATTTGCTCCCCGTACGAACTTTTAAACCCCTTTTCACCCCTTTAACGAAACAATTTCAGAAAATACTGATGTACGTTTTGTTGTATTTAAACAGAGAATCTATTTACGAAGTTTCAAATGTCTAACTTCAAAAAAGAATTGCTCCCCGTACAAACTTGGAACCCCCTTTTCATCCCTTTAGAGGAGCAATTTCAAAAAACGCTGCAATCCGTTTTGTTGTATTTAAACAGAGAGTATATACATAGTTTTAAATCTCTCACTTCAAAAAAGATTTGCTCCTTTACAAACTTGGAACCCTCTTTTCACCCCTTTAGAGGAGCAATTATGAAAAACGCTGAAAAACATTTTGTTGTATTTAAACATGGAGTCTATTTACGAAGTTTCAAATCTCTAACTTCAAAAAAGAATTGCTCCCCGTACAAAGTTGGAACCCCTTTTCACCCCTTTAGAGGAGCAATTTCAAAAAACACTGAAATATGTTTTGTTTTATTTAAACAGAGAGTCTATTTACGAAGTTCTAGATCTCTCACTTCAAAAAAGAGTTGCTCCGCATACAAACTTTGCACCCCTATTTTACCCTCGTAGGGTTAGAATTTTGCAAAACGCTGAAAACACTTTCTTTGGATTTCAGTTCGTAACCATTTTACGATTTTTTAAGTCTTCAACCCAAAAAAAAATGTTTCTCCCGTACAAACTTTGCACCCCTATTTGATCCCTTTAGGGATGGAATTTCCAAAAATCCCGTCTTATCCCTTGCATACGTCATAAAAGTAAGCTCTGGACCAAATTTGAAGTTTCTAGTTCCAGTAGTTTCGGCTGTGCGTTGATGGTAGATCAGGACTTCTTCTTTTATATATATAGATGAACAAGTACAATTAGAACAACATGAAAGACAAAAATGGATTTCAAAGTACAGCATAAAATCCGAGCGCTCAAAACGCCCCTAAAACTCCCATACTCATTGAGCATAGTATGTGACGTCATATGCTATGCCCGTCTATATTGTATGGAAAATAATATAATTCACTGCTTTGGGGGCGATTTTTGAGTTTCGAATGCTCGACTTTTCAATCGAGATCTATCAAAAAACTTTGATGATTTGACGGATGTCGAGTGAAAAGTCGAGCGTTCGACACTCAAAAATTACCCCCTTGGTTGTGAAATATGGCGTTTAGGTATATTGTTATCGTACAATTTTATGTTAATTAAAACATAAGAACCCTGAGGGTGGTTTTTAATTTACTTTTAGTAAAAAAAATTACATTATTTTTCGAAACTTTTAAGTGTGGATATATTTTTAAGATTTTGAGCATATTTATTAATTTACTTTTTTTTGTCATAATTTGATTGTCTACTATTCATATACTATATCTTGTTATTATTCATTACGCATGCATATTCTCTATTAATTATCTAAGGCAACAGTTGCGATGCCCTTGCAGGGCTCATGTTTGATTACAACATGAAAGAAATAAATACTTACTGTTATTTTTATTGAAACAAATGAAAATAAAATACTATAACAATTACATACTGTTATAAGGCTTAATTCTATAAAAATAAAAATAAATTAAAAAACTAAACTAAATCTAAAAATGGCCCCTGCGGCATTGTGCCGAAGACGCTGGCAGCATTACCTCGCTGAATAGTAAGATTAATTTTCTGTGCGAGGTAGCTGCCAGCTCTTCGGTCACCGGTAGTATCTTTAAGCAATAAATTACTTGATCTATTTATTTATTTAAAAAAGGTACACTTTACAGACATCACACTATAATTGATACAGTTAAGTTTGCACAAAATCAGTAGTTTATAGACCAGCATGACATCCAAAGCAAGTGCACACAGCATGATCAATAAGTAAGCGCATAATTGACCAAGTGCACATACAGCACTAGTGTCAAGTCGACCAACACAGAGCAGGGTTAATTACATGGTTAAATCTAATCCAGTTCAGCATTCAATAACACAGTTACCCTACTCTATTTCAGCCAAGTCGAGCCAATGATGCATCAACATGAACATTACTAGTAGCAAAAGTTTAATTAAAGGAGATAAGTATACATTCTTAGGTACTAATTGAATGATAAACGATAAAACGATAAAACTGAAACGAAATTAAATAAACAAACAAGGAAATCAGGGTAAAGCGTTTACTTTTTAGGGTGAGCAAAAAGGATCACTTGATTTCGTGTCTAAATGACTGAACCAACGTCCCCTGCGCGTGTGCGTCATAATGAAGTGCTCACAGTCATTTGTTGGTTGTCGGCAAATCTGCCCGCTCAGCACTTGTGTTAAACGTTTATTTTTCCAGGCTACGTGCAAATTACTAAGAGAGCTGAAAATAAATATTATGTTACAATGTATTTTTACATTATTCAGTCTGATGCTTTACTTGCGGCCAATTATTTTAACATTTTACGTACACTACGACCGACCGCTTTAGCCTAGTTGGTAGTGACCCTGCCTTCGAAGCTGGAGGTCCCGGGTTCGAATCCCGGTCAGGGCATGTATTTGTGTGATGAACACGAATATTTGTTCCTGAGTCTTGGATGTCTATGTATTTAAGTATCTATTTATCTATATTAGTATGTATATCGTCACTTGGTACCCATAGTACAAGCTTTGCTTTTGGGACTAGGTTGATTTGTGTGAGATTGTCCAAAAATATTTTTTTTTATTTTTTATTTTACTACAAATTAACACAATCATCCTCTCAGAGTTTTCCCAGTTGTGGCCTATTAGGGCGCCCGCGGGGTCCCCTTGGACACCAAAACCTGATATTACTACTTTTACGAAGGCGACTGGCCGCCTTCCAATTCAGAGAGGAAATGTAGATGGGTCATTGTCAGTTGTAAAAACAAAAGTTGTCCACCCGGTGGTTAATAGTTAACGGCTTATGTACATGTAAGTTATTTATTTATTTAATTTAATAAAGAGTACCAACAGCTACTAGATTATGATAAGAGACTTAGATAATAATACAAAGCCAATTAAAGGAACTCACAGATACAAACAAAACAAGGAATTTAACCCACTTTGCGTTCACATTCACACTTTGCTATTCAGAATTAACTAAATAATAACGGGAAAAAGAAGATTGTATACACCCCAAAACTTAGCTGGGTTATGGAATTATGATCTAGTGGTAATTAAGCCTCTTTATATACGAACTAAAGCACTCGGTGAAATTGCAGCCTGCTAGATAGAGTAAAATATATATAAAAAAAGTCTGCTGTGATAAAATAAAATTGGAGTCAAAGTGGTATATTTTTGGTGTGGTGGGTATGTTTTTATTACATAGATTTATAGTTACGGAAACACCGTTTATACGGGTTACTAGACCAATCCAAAATTAAGCTTATGTCCACCGAAAAGACGCGAACTTAAATCTGACAATGACCCAGATACAATGTTCGAATTAGATAGGTTTCTCTACGATGTTAACCTAGAAATTAACACAATTTAATACGTGACCAAAGGGCTGGCAGCTTCCTCGCTCAACGCATAAGCATTGCTATACAGCGAGGAAATGCTGCCAGCATCTTTGGCACTATGCCGCGGGGGGACCCCTTATTTTAGATTATTTATTTTTAAGTTTTTATTTTAAGTTTAGTTTATAGGCCTTTTTATTATATTGTATATTATATTATGTTATGATTTGTAAATGTTAGTAGCTGTTGGTTCTTCGAATAAATACTGTTAATATTTAATACGTTACAAGTTATATTTTCAACAATTTTACCCCATTCGAGACCGAATGCCGCTAAGTGTACTACGCCGTAGCGCGTAGCAGCGTTTCGTACGTCCGATGCACGGGTAGCATTTCTCAACGATTCTCGTGAAACTTTGTGAGTAAGTTCCATAATTATATGGATTTTTGTCAGTTTGGAAATCTTTTGAGTTTTTTATGCCGGTTCTTCTCGAGGCAGAGGTTTGTGTTCCGAACCGGTGGTTTTATAGACATGTAAAGTATATGCGTATGGAATATAATATGCCTATGTTATCTTGTTAATGTTTACAGTACCCTAATACAATAATGAAATTAACTGCTTGATTAAATCAGCTGTAAGAATGGCTAAAAGTAATCTCGGTGCTGTGAAGTACAACTGAATCGCTTAACTTCAAACTCGGCTAAATCCAGTTACGACTTTTTAAAGATTTTTGTTTACAATAAAATGGTAAAAACTAGTTTTATAGTTTTATCGGTAAAATATAACGTGTTTTTTTGAGAAAAAATCAGTGAAAATCATAATATTTTATAAAAATCTGATAAATCCATACTACAGTATTTTTCAAATGTAGGTAAGTCCATCCAAGCCGATCAGCGAAAGAAGTGCTGTCAACATGGCTGTCAGTTCACGTACAAATTTTAATCGTATTTTTCATATCTAGATAAATCCTGGTCTGTTACATCAAAATTTTACAAATCCACACTGAGTTTTTCAAAGATAGATAAATTGCAATCGATTATATCAAATGAAGGTAAAACCAATCAATTTTTTTTTTGTAAAGAATGAATGGATGCCGAACATGGGGGCCGATTTTTGAGTGTCGAACGCTCGTTTTTTCACTCAAGATCTCTCAAAAAACTATGGTGATTTGCCAGATGTCGAGTGTAAAGTCGAGCGTTCGACACTCAAAAATCGGCCCCTGGATCGCTTTCTTAAATGATTTCGCTATAAAAAAAAAATACTGTATTTCAAATCACCGAATTAACGTTATTTTTACTTTTATTAATCTCCCAAGTGGTTAGAGTGGATTTATCCGAATTTGAAGTTAAGCGACACAACTAAAAATGCCTAACGAAGATCTGTGCAATGATTAAATTGAAGAATAAACTAACTTTTACGTTGACTTTTCAAAATGGCACAGACAACGTTTGAAAACGTAGAAAATTTCACTCGAGAGCCTACAGTCAAAGGCAAAAATATGTGTACGATCCCAAACTGACAAAAAATCTGTACGCTCTAACGCCCTGGCCAGTCATGTTTGCATGTTGACATGAAAAATGTATTACTTATTATAGTCAGACTTTCTTAAATTGTAAATTAATATTTTGACATGTAAAAGTGCCCTTGTGGCCTATTCGCAGAATAAATGTTTGATTTTGATTTTGATTATTGCATATTTTGTTTCGGTATTGCGCATGATGTTTTCAATATTGACTGTAATATCTGTATGTATAGTTTAGAATTAGGAATACACAAAATGTAGCCGGCTGGAATTTCTGTTTCTGACAATTCAATTTCTTCTTATCTTTCACTGGATGCCGCTACTTCCACTCGAGTTAGTACGTCTGCACATTATTTATGCTAGTGTAGTTCTATAAATAAGTTTTAAGAATGCATTTTTAATCCGAATTTATACTTCGTTTTATTTTCAGATTAGAAAAATCGTACTTCATGCGATTTTATAGAAAAATAGTCTAGAAAATGGAAGATATCGGCGTGATCTTTGAATCGTATAATGTTACTGACATAAGTGATAAATATGCAATAGTATCCTCTAATCCATACTAATATTATAAATGCACAAGTGCGTCTGTCTGTCTATTTGTCTGTCTGTATGTTACCTCATGATGCTTATACCGCTGAACCCATTAAGATGAAATTAGGTATGGAGATAGTTTGAGTCCCGGAGAAGGACATAGGATGCTTTTAATCCCGGAAATCATCCATTAAGGGGGTGTAAGTTTGTATAGATTAGCAATAGGTAAAACTAAGCGCCTAAAATAAAATAATAGCAATTAATGCGAAGAACGAATTCTAGGCGGACACGCAAAAGCTAGCGTTCTATAGAAACGAAGAAACTATCTATAGAGACTTTAACATGATTTCCCTCTGAAATAAAAGACTTTTTTTCTACACAATGTTCTTCTTCAAAATTTAAAAAAACTAAATTTGTTTTCCAAACTTGCTGCACAATATAATGTTTCATGTACCGCATCGCTCCTTACGTCCACGTAATTTGTTTTATGTGAGTTTCGCACGTACTAATTATTCTAGACATGCATTTTCCAAACGTGTATTAAAACCACAATGAGTATATTTTTGTGACATCGATCCATTCATGCACTCCCTTGATGTTCTAAAAGAACGTACGAGATCCAAATTGTTACCGATTAATAATACTTAGTGTTCTACCCACTTACTTTCCTACTCGCTAAGACTCTGTTGTATATTTTTGCTTAATGTTTGTATTTATGAAGGTCTGTTTTTATACATATTTGTAACTTACCTCTATCTTTTATGTATGACTGTATGTGTTCTGAACAATAAATAAAAAAAAAGAAACGTGGGATAAAATTACCGTTAAAGGTCCAATTCTAGGAAAAAACCTGGTTAATATTGTTTAATCCCTTGGAAAAGGAAGATTCAAATAACGTCCAACCACCGAGGCGTAGCCAAGCGGGGTGCCAAACACATAAACGTTTCATTTCGACCGTGTCAACACTGACCACGGCAAACACAATAAAATTCACCGATACCTGGCCATAAACTGTGCTATAAATACAAAGGACAGGTCACAATGACTGTACACCTCAGATTCTCAGTCTTCTTAGTTGTGACATTCTTGACGTGGTCATGGAACACTCATAAAATCATTCAAAATCAAAATCAAAATCAAACATTTATTCTGCAAATAGAACGAGGGTTACCGACATAGCTCAGAGAATCTGCATGTTGAAGTGGCAGTGGGCAGGCCACATTGCTCGTAGAACCGATAACCGTTGGGGAAGAAAGGTTCTCGAGTGGCGGCCTCGCACGGGAAGACGGAGCGTCGGACGGCCTCCCACTAGGTGGACTGATGACCTGGTCAAGGCAGCGGGGAGTCGCTGGATGCGGGTGGCTCGCGACCGTGTGCTGTGGCGCTCCTTGGGGGAGGCCTATATCCAGCAGTGGATGTCTTCCGGCTGAATGATGATGATGATGATTCTGCAAATAGGCCACAAGGGCACTTTTACATGTCAAAATATTAATTTAAAATTTAAGAAAGTCTGACTGTAATAATTAATACATTTTTCATGTCAAAATATTAATTTACAGTTCAAGAAGGAATAATAATTTCCAGTTTACAATTATAACAAAATTAATGTCATACAGTGGAGATAAACTTGCAAAGTTATCTATTACAACATCAGTAAAGTTAGAGATGTGTAAGGTCTCAAGATTAAACAAGGAGTATAATGAAATTAATATAATATCCCAGAGATGTACATGGTCTCTGAGCGTCAAAATTAAAATTAATTTAATATTGTTAGAGATGTATACGTATTAAAATAAAAATGTCATCATCATCATATCAGCCGAAAGACGTCCACTGCTGGACATAGGCCTCCCCCAAGAATGCCATAATGACCGGTCCTGCGCCACCCTCATCCAGCGGACTCCCGCAAAAAAATGTAACTTAAACTAACCCTAATAAAGATAAGAAAATCAATGAGTTTTTTCTCGAAAAATGATCAAATTCTTAACCAAATGGCGACAAAAGTAACTCAAAAGAATAATTACATAATTATAGGTTTTCAAAATGCAATGAAATGAAATGAATTTATTTGCTGAGTACAGGTTACATTACATATCGGTGATAATCTTAGGATTGAGATCAGCCATACTCTGCTTAGGGTAGCATGCAAAAATTTTAGTGAGAACTATGCGTAACCAATTAATTCATTAATTTCAAAGTTTTAAGAGGGGGCATATTCTGTCCCCAGCAAAACGCGCCTTGGTATTGAAACGATCGTCGAGAAGCGCTCGAGATCAGTGACGTCACTGATGTGTAGCGCTTTCTCTCTTCAACCTACTGGTTGGTTGGACATTAAAACGGTTGTAGCTTCGTTATTTTTTTAGATATTCGGATAGGATTTCCACCACTTGGCACGTGAGGCACAGGGGTCACGTGTAGGGTAACGGTGGGTATACTATACTCCACCCGGACCTGGTGTAACTTCGAGCCCCCTTGTCAAATGGGCAACTTGACTGTTAGTAGTTCAAGCCGCCCGGAGGCCTCTAACTTGGCTTAACGACTGCTAGCATAGAGAGCAGCCGGGATCAACGGCTTAACGTGCCTTCCAAAGCACGAGAGAGCTCAGTTAATAACTAAGAGCGGTCACCCATCCAAGAACAGACCCCGGCACATGTTGCTTAAGGCATAGCCCATTCAGAGATCTGAGAATAATACTGAAGTTTGAGCTTCCAGTGTGAAGAAGTAATGTAAAATTACACTACATAAAAATTTAATGGTGTCTGAAAAAGAAACAAAATAACCAAACAAAATATTGAAAAATGCTCTGGTAACTCTGTCAGAAGCTGCAAATTTCGGAATTGTCAACGACAGTGATATGTTTTTTTTTTTACAAAAAGGGTAGCTTTTTTATTGTTCTAAGATCCCAAAAATCAATTAAAATGTACTAAATATTTACGAGCAGTTTCTGGCCCCATCGACCGTCAGTCCTGCGAGCAATGTGCCCTGCCCACTGCCACTTAAGTCTCGCAATTTTGAAGGCTATGTCGGTGACCCCAGTTCTGCTACGGATAGCTTCATTCCGAATTCTATCACGCAGAGAAACCCCCTGACTTGAGGCACTGCGGTAAATTGGACGAGAATACACTGCGAAGCTTCCCGAACGCTGCCCAGCCGAGTCGGATTCGACGAGTGATCTCTTTCTCGAAGTTGGACCTACCCAACTGGACTGTTTGTCCCAGGTATACGTACTCGTCAACAACTTCGAGCGCAGAGCCGCCGATTATTACGGGAGTTGGTACAACATGGGCATTAGACATGACCTTCGTCTTGTCCATGTTCATTTTCAGACCAACTCGATCGGAAACTCTGCTGAGATCAACGAGCATTGTACTGAGGTCCTCCATGGTCTCAGCCATGACTACAATGTCGTCAGCAAATCGAAGGTGAGTGATGTACTCGCCATTTACGTTGATGCCTCGTCCTTCCCAGTCCAGAAATTTGAAAGCATCCTCCAGTGCAGCGGTGAAGAGCTTCGGAGAGATCACATCTCCTTGTCTGACTCCCCGCTGCAGTGGAACAGGCTCTGTTTCCTGGTCCTGTAGTCGGACGGACATGGTGGCGTTTTTGTACAGGCACTTCAGGACTTCGATATACCGGTAGTCAACTTGGCACCTCTGGAGAGACTGCAGTACAGCCCAAGTCTCGATCGAATCGAAGGCTTTCTCGTAGTCCACAAATGCTAAACAAAGTGGCAAGTTATACTCTTCGGTCTTCTGTATAACCTGCCGCAAGGCATGTATGTGGTCTACGGTACTGTAGCCTTTTCGGAATCCGGCTTGTTCGGGAGGCTGGAAGTCGTCAAACCTGCGCGCGAGACGGTTCGAAACTCGAGAAACTGCTTGAGTGGCGTCCACGCACCGGAAGACGAGCTGTCGGTAGGCCTCCGACAAGGTGGAGTGATGACCTGGTGAAGGTCGCGGGAATCCGGTGGAAACGGATGGCAAAGGACCGGTCTGAATGGCGAGCCTTGGGGGAGGCCTATGCTCAGCAGTGGACGTCTTTCGGCTGAAATGATGATGATGAAATATTTACGAAATTACGCGCATAGCTTCTGTACAGAGCGATGTGGTTAATTGCAAACTCACGCGTGTTAGAGGGGGTCATTTGCAATGGAATGGCCTTGCCTTAGGCTGCGTTTCCATCAGAGCTGTGCGAGGATGTGTTTCCATACATTTGACATCTTGCTGGCTAGCTTGCGAGGTATCAAATGTATGGAAACACATCCTCGCACAGCTCTGATGGAAACGCAGCCTTAACCTCGCATATCGCACGCGGGCGCCGCTGGGCCACGAGCGCTCCTCAAGCCGATTGTCATGTCACTGTATATGAACTAACAAGTTGTGCCGTAATCAGATTGAACTAAAACACCGAACTATTGATAACTCGTGTAACTCGGAAAGGTTAGAACAATAGTGTCTGTGTGAACAATGAACGAGGAAATTGAGTTTTCAATGTTTTGCTACAGCTACAGCGGCACACTGTACAGTGTGAAGCTCAGTTTTTTTAAATTCTGGTACGCAATGTACTCAGACTTCGGGCAATTTTACACAGGGTCAGTAACTGACGTCAGTCGACTGCCGAGTCAGTGCTGACCTGGCACTGCCATCGTATAAATTGACTCCTCGACTACTGACGAAATACTGACTGCGTCTAAATAGCACGAGTTAGTTTTCGGCGCCAGCACTGACGTCAGTTACTGACTCAATGTAAAATAGCCTTTCGTCATGTATCTACGGAGACATAACGGTCATACATCAGAGGCACAACACGTATCAGAAAAACTGTCAAATGGACTAAGCATGTAAGTAGGGCCCCTCAAAATTCCCATAACACCCCATAGTAATATTTTAAATAGAAAACTCTCGTGAGGCTACGGTCCGAAATATATCGAGTGATATTCGACCTTAAAGAAATGAGTGACCAGTTTCTTACTTATAATTTAGTAATATTTTCTACCAACAAGCGCAAAAATTGTTGTATTTTTTCAAAAAACAATCGGCGCATCTTTTGCAGGTGGAATGTGATAAAAATAAAAACATAGAATTGCTGACATTAACTGGGCGTGGGGGAACTTGAGCATTAGTTTATAAAATGATGGATGATTCAAATTGAACTAATATATTACTGAACTATTTACAAGGTTAGACAGAACTTTTGTTGGCTCACTTTTTATTTTTTGAAAAAGAGTTGCTTAAAAGATTTGTGCAATGGGTCTCTTTATTTAAGGTTTGGGCGAAGGTTACCAAGTTCGGAATAGGTTTAATTCTGACTCATCCAGATTCTTATTTAGTCAGGTTCCGAAAGTGTTCAACTCTTATGAGGTCGTGATAGTAATAAGTTGAATACTGGTTATGTCAAATTCGCTAACGAATAAATTATGAGAAAATCAGATTTTAAGTAAGTTCAATTAGAACCAAAACAAATTATGGCTGCGTCAAATTCATTAATAAAGCCTTTTCTGATGAGGTCAGATACCGCATACGTTTAATTCATTCATAGGCTTTTTCTATTTTAGTTAGATTTTGATTACGTGAAACTCTCCTAAGTGACATTTCTAGTGTATGTCAATTTCATGGTACGTCATGCGGATACACAGTCAACCACATTGATTTGTAGCATATTTTAACGAAAAATGAAATAATAGTATTTTCGTCACAATTGCTGATAACGAGTTTCTCATGGCATCGATTTATTTAAGTATGTGTTTACCTTTGTTACAGACGTTTCGACACCGGTCATGTTTGCGGCAGAACTGTCGTCCCAACAAGTTTGAAGAAATCTTATAAGTATGGGTACGAAGCGCGAGAGTTTAACATGTTATATTGAGAAAGGCCTGCTTTATTGAGAGCAATTGGTTCATTCCACTTTTTCATGACCAGTTCTCTATAACGATAAAAATGTATTGATATGTATTAAATTAGTGTATAAAAATAGGATTTGGAAATAGTACCTGAACCTAGTAAAAAGAATTTATAGGTAAAAATACTTAAATATTAACACATTGCTGTAAAAGGTGGGTAACACAGTGGTAAAAACTATTTTTTCATACAAATGGCGAGATATCCGAGGACCACTGAGTTACTAGATTTATGGATATTAGCTGTGGTTCGTTAATTACCAAAACTATGGGAAGTGATACGGCAATTAAACCTTTCTAAATAACTATACAAAAATATGAAGTGAGGGGCGAGTATTCCAAAATCTGCGTTTAAAAAAAGTGTTTGTAAATTATGTACGTTAGAGCTCTTCCAACAACTGGCGAAGAGACTGGTCGACGTCACAGGGGACAAGAGAGCTGGCAGTTTCCTCGCACAACGCCTTGCTATCGCCATACAGCGAGGAAATGCTGCCAGCATTCTAGGAACCATGCCGCATGGACCTTTTTTAGATTTTTATTAGTTTTTATTATTTATTAGTTCTACTTTAAGTTAAGGTATTGTTATAATTTTTATTTTTATTTTATAAATTCCTGTACGTGAAAAAGTAGAATCGCCCAATTGCCCTATTGCCGCGTATCCGCGCCAAGAGTTGTCTCAAGTCCGCAGTTTAATAGCAAACGCAACAAGTTACTGAGTTCAGTTTCCGGCGCAACCAACTCCAGCCGAAGATTAAACTTACCTCACTTATTCCATGTTTATTGAATACCTACTGGCAACGGCGAACAGCGGTAAACGGTTTAATATATAATATCGACGAGGCAGCTTTACGTGTCCCGGCTGCATTACAAAACGAAGGCAGAGGTCGTGGAGTATGTGCGCGTGAAGACCAGATTCATCCTGAGGGTCGTGAGGTTGGAGTCTTGCCACAACGTGAATTTTAATTCCTTTGTAAGTGAAAATTCCGACAGATCATCTATGGGTCATTGTCAGTTGTAAAAACAAAAGTTGTTCACCCGGTGGTCAATACTTAACGGCTTATGCACATGTAAGTTATGATTTTATGCGGAAACACCGTTTATGCGGATTACTAGATCAATCCAAAATTAAGCTTTGTGGTTCTTAACTTTTGATATGTTCTCCGAAAAGACGCGAACCTAAATCTGACAATGACCCCTATCCACCTTCATCGAGGAAGAATTTTGGCCAAAGGGAGTCAAGTTTAGCACCACCCAGGTGTCATGTGTAGGGTAATTGTTGGTACGCCCTACGGACGTGGTGCAACTTCGACCCCCTTGTCACATGAGTGCGCAAGTTGATTGTTAGGAGGTCTCAAGCCGCCCGATGGCCTTGTATCATAGACAGCAGTCGGGATCAACGGCTTAGCGTGCCTTCCAAAATCACGGGAGCGCTTAGTTAATCACTTGGCGGTCACCCATCCAAAAAGTGACCCCGGCCAACGTTTAACTTCGCATACCGCACGCGGTACGCAGGCGCCGCTTAGCCAGGAGCGCTCGATGTTTAGACGTCACGATGCTTGTAGCAATATAAGTTACCTAATACATGCTCAACAGTGGAGGCGCGTTAAAAATATTCTTAGGGAAGCCGGAAATAATTTCCCCCTTCCTTATTCTTCATGAGCCATAGTAAAAGATCTGGACTGGCTGAAAATTAGGCAAGCCGGTGGGAATCGAGTTGTATGGACGCTTCGCCACTGATGCTCAATATAAGTTACCTAATACATGCTCAATATAAGTTACCTAATACTTACATGCTAATAATAAGGTTGCACCAAACCGTCTGTAATCGTAAGCAGTGTTCGTTATATCTGATTGTATGGAAAGTATGACAAATTTCTATGGGATGACAGCTGCCGGCGCCATATTTGACGATGACCGGCCTGTGATCGTATGTTGGTGCAACCGACCCTAATACTTGAGTATTGACCTGGTAAAGGTCGAAGGGGTCCGCAGGGCCGGTCATTGTGGCACCGTGGCGCAGGCCTATGTCCAGCAGTGGTCGTCTTTGAAAACGAATCTTCGAGGACACTAACCACATGTAAAACAGGCCTAAATGGGTCACAGTCACAATCTCCCCTCGCTGAATCAAAATGATCAAAAACGCCGCCGGAAGTGAGATAGTGAGTGACACGCGATACTGTGCGTTCTCGATGGCAAGTCGAATAGATGTAGTGTATATACAGGGCGTCCCAAGGCTATGCCACATGGAGGGAAAGTACCTTGATTATTGTAGATGGAACATTTTACTAAAAGAAGACATTATTCGAATTTAAAAAATAATTTAAACTGCATTCACAGATATTTAAACAATTCTATGGTTGAGCCGGGAATCGAACCTGGCTCCACAATCCCCGTTAGACACACACACATTACATTGCTAAGCGCGCTTTTTTTAATAATTACCTATAAGATCATAATAAGTATAACTTAATCAAACATCTAATCGCAATTGCAATACAGTGCCTTTACCATGAGTTTACATGACCGTACTCGCTAGCGACTGCGTAAAAATTTGTATTGGCAAAAGTACAGCGCCTCTAGCGGTTACGTAATAGAACTAAGAATCGGCATACTGAATCGTTTACGCAGTCGCTAGCGAGTACGGTCATGCAAACTCATGGTAAAGGCACTGACAGTATTCCAATAAGATAAGTAAGGAAATAGGCGACGCACGGTGGGCTGAAAATCGGCCTCCGTAGAAATAGAAACCGAAGTCTTAAATTTGAACTTTTTTTTATTGGAATAGCTTTTGTTGGGTTTTATTATGTCCCAAAATTAATCTACAATCAATCAAAATGAATACATTTGCTTAGAACAAAAATTCACTACGCGTAAGTTATTGGTTCGATCAAACTCAAATTCATTTTTTGTAGTCAAAATAACGAGTATAACCGTATTAAAATAAAAATAAAAAATATATATCGATTTTTTTAAAAAAAAGTGCACCCCGTAGGAAAATTCTAATTATGTGGAAAAATCAAGAATAATTGGTTATAAAATCATCTGTCAGGATATTACGGTTAACTTTTATTTTCGGAGAAAACTTGATTTTTCTGATACGCGCCATACAAAGATTTTGAAAAAAAATTATAATTAAGTATTTTTCCAACCAAATTAGCTAAGATTAATTTTGGGACATAATAAAACTCAACTAAAGCTATTCCAATAAAAAAAAGTTCAAATTTAAGACTTCGGTTTCTATTTCTGTGGAGGCCGATTTTCAGCCCACCGTGCGACGTGAGTATGCTGTCAGGCCGGGAAAAAAATACGGCATTCTATGTAAAACTCGAATCTCGCCCATTTTGCTTCGAGAACCAATCGTACTAACATAACGTCAAACAAAATGTTGTCGCCGGAAGCGGGGATCCATTGTCACTTACTCCGATACATTTCGCCTGTCCGTCTGTCTGTCTGTTTGTTCCTAAGACGACCATTGTTTCATCATATGTGGCAGTTTAAATAGAAATGTCAAGATGTTACATAAGTTTACTGCAAGATACGAGGGTGATAATGTTGATTGTTGAATACTTGGTAATGACAAAGGTATTCGGTTTTCAGTTGTCAAAGTCAAAGGAAATGAAAATGTCATGTGCCAGATTCAATATCACTCATAATTATGTTTTGTGTACATGTAACATGTAAGAACGAGAAGACAGTTATAGTGTGTATGTTGATCTTATACATGTCTTTTTTGTCATGTTATGTCTGACAGAGAATGAAGAACAAAACAATCCAATAATGAAGACGGGTTTTAAAACCATGCCCAGATTCGAATTTCGAAAAAGGACCAAATTCTTAATCAAATGGCGAAAAAAGTGACTCATAATAATAAATAATTACATAATGATAAGTCTTCAAAGTTTTCAGAGGGGCCATATTCTGTCCCTTTTTCGGTCAGTGACGTCACTGATGTGTCGCGCTTTCTCTCTCTGACCAGCAACAACGGTTGTAGCTTCGTTATTTTATGAGACATTTTAATCAGGGACCGATATCGGTATTTTTAAAAAACCCTAAATTAGCCCAATATTTTGTATTATTTTTCGCTCTTTACGTAGGGCTGAATCATGTATTTAGCTAACAACGTCGTATTATTAGATTGTCCCATTAAAAACGAAATAATGAACCGGTGACCGTAATAATACCGGTATTTTTCTATGGAGAAAATACCGGTATCCGATCCCTGATTTTAATAAGATCACCATTTGGCATATTTTTT
This sequence comes from Epiblema foenella, assembly GCA_963556455.1. Lineage (NCBI taxonomy): Eukaryota > Metazoa > Arthropoda > Insecta > Lepidoptera > Tortricidae > Epiblema > Epiblema foenella. Next base: position 7,024,604 of record OY747120.1, on the reverse strand, counting down.
GCCCTGTCTCTTTTAGAGTAGTCTTTTGAAATAACCAATTTTGTGTCAACAACCCTATACTAAACCAAGCACAAAACTAAGTATCTCTAGTATAATTTTATTCAAAGCAATACACAAACGAATGCGTTTGCGTTTAGTCTCAATTTATATGGCAACGCGAGCAGCGCCTCTGGCGGCCTTTGCTGGTAACTATTTTTTGCCATACAAGTTGAGATTAAACGCAAACGCGTTCTCTAGTGTTTTGTTTAGAAAAAACTAATGGTAAGAGTGGGTTGCACCAAACCATCTGTAATCGTAAGCGGTGTTCGTTAAAATCTGATTGGATGGAAAGTTTGACAAGTTCCTATGGGATGATGCCGGCGCCATATTTGATGATGACCAGCCTGTCCAAAACTTACCATAATATAATCAAATTGGAACGCACGTAACTTACGATTACCAACGGTTTCAAACCACCAGCCCCTAAAACGGAATGTTAGGTACACTTCAGTTTTCAATTCGAAACAAAAATTCAAATGTAAACGTCTCTAAACCGGAAACCGGATGAGTTTGACACCGCATTTCCGGTCAGTCGGATTCAAATTTCGAACAGATAACGGCGACGCCGACGCCGGCGGCGGGAAATTGGCACGGACAGTTTTCAGGTTAAGCTGGGTCAATTTTGGGATGTTATTGAAATTAAAACATACCGTTTCTATAACTACTCATTTTTTTAAAGTTCAGACTAAAATAATTAATTATTTGTATGGTAAAGAAAGAAAGAAAGACAAAACACATTTATTCGTGGCACAGACACAGTACAAATTAACATAACACCAAAATACAGAAAATAGCCACAAAATGGCCCCAAATCAGCACAAAAAAGCACATAGAGTTATATATATCTGTCCCCTTAGTCTATGAAATTAAAAAAAACCGGCCAACTACGTGTCGGACCTCGCACAATGGAAGGTTCCGTACACACTGTTATTACATTACAGTTTTGTGGGGCGATGTTTTAAGTATAAGTATGTAACTTGTGATTATTAAAACTCAGTTAAAAGGGTGAAAATTTAATAGTGCGTTTTCGATATTGTAGGTAAAGTAAAAGTTATAAATGGTAAGTTACTCAGATTGTGTCTTGTCGATCTAATTTAAAATTATTTGTCGGCGCGGCTTTTAAAACGTCTGCGTGAGACTTCATGTCATTTAAATTACACATTGATTTAAAGTTTAATACTAAAGTGTGTAAATACAATAAAAGGGCAGAATAATGCATTAATATATTTCAGTAAAAATTTTTTTTACGAACGGTAATCACTACATAGTATAAAACAAAGTCGCTTTCTCTGTCCCTTAATCCCTATGTATGCTTAAATCTTTAAAACTACGCAACGGATTTTGATGCGGTTTTTTAATAGATAGAGTGATTGAAGAGGAAGGTTTATATGTATAATACATGCATCAGAATTGTACCCGTGGGAAGCCGGGGCGGGTCGTTAGTGAGAAATAAAATAGAAATTGTAATGAGAATTTTATGAATGGTAAGTAGACTGGGTGAATGGTAAGTATATAATATATGTGGTGTAAATATAAATAGTAATGAGTTTCGATAGATAATGTCATAAGACCGCCAAGCCGTCGTCTCCCGGCGAAAAAAATACACAATAGCATATTTTTTGTTACGATCCCTGGGATCCCAAGGACCGGTAGACGACTGGTTAAAAATGGTACTGGTAATTCATAGTATATCGTTTATTGTAAAGAAACTAAAGTCGGGTTTTGTTTGGGCAAGGAAGTTTCTCAGCGGTATTTTATAATTTGTAAGATCTTTTACAATAGTAGTAGGAGAATAAAAATTATAAAGCAATTTTTATAACACGTAAAAATCGTCGTCGGTGATACATAGTGTCTGGGTGATTTTAAAATTGAAGTGTTTCCATTGCACTTTTTAATTTTTCTTTGAACAGGACTTATTTATTTATTTCACACGCACATAGGGGTGAAGAGGGTGATGGGCTATTTTATATTTAGGTAATATATTAGTTCTTTTATATTTTGGCCATTTTTATTTTTCATGGCCATAATTCTTCGACACTTTTTTTTAATGCAGATTTCGGAATACTTATCCCTTATTTCGTATTTTTGTACCATTATTTAGAAAGACATTTAAAGTATGTATCACGTCTGATAGTTTTGATTAATATCGACCAACAGTAATATTCATAACTCCAGTAACTTAGCGGTTTTTGACGTCTCCCCAATTTACATGAAGTATTTACCACTCTGTTATCAACTTTTTATAGCAATTGGTTAGTATTTAAGCATTTTTGTCTATAAATTCCTATTTGGTCACACACTATTTTTGTGCGCTGATTAGAGATAGCATAGTTTTTTTCGCAATATATAACTGGTCAGGAAAAAATAGAATGACCCAATTACTGATTTTGTTATTATGATAATTTTGATTATTTTAATGCTGTTCTACTAATGTTATAAATGCGAAAATTTAGATGTTTGTTACTCAAGACTCAAACACGCGAAACGGCTACATGGATTAACAATGAATGAAACTTGGAAGACGAAGACCGTGACAAATGGAAAACTCTTCTGCGAGCTCCATGTCGCTAATCAGGGATAACAGGAACTCATCATCATCATGGGCTTCAGGTCTGTTAATTTGATGCGCCAGTTTGCGGCCTCTTGGATCAGTTGATGAACTGAAAGGATATTTTCTTACTATTTTAACATCCCATTCAATAGCTACTAATTAAAGGGCATACGACTCACTGTGTCTTTATGGCATGTAAAAATGTGAATATCTTTAATTGAAATAACTTCGTTCTTCATAAGGCAAACTGACGCAGGCCGCGTAACTGGCCTAGCGACCGTAGACATTGTATGTATGTATGTATGTATGTATGTAAGCAGTTTATTGTACACAATAACAGGTTAAAACAATATACATGTCACATAAGATTAGAGTACAAAGGCGGACTTATCCCTATGAGGGATCTCTTCCAGCTAACCTTTGAGGGATCTCTTCCAGCTAACCTTTGAGGGATTGAGTGTAGAGTGGGAGAATGAGATAGACAAACTTACACAGTGTACTAAAACTGTACATTGTGGATATATAGAATAATTTTCACCTCGAAAATGGACTACAAATAAGAGCTTCTTCAAGAACGGAGTGTGTAACCTTTTAATATAGGGTGATGGGCATCGCGCATGTGACAATGTTGCGATTCCGCGCCTTTATCTGACGAGCTTAAATATAGTGAGACAGCGGAAACCCACCCAGATCCCCGATATAGCACGGATCCGCCATTTTGCGCTGCTGCGCATCAGTCAGTGGGAGAGCCGTTTTCAATAATCGTTTAACACGAGCATGCATGAGATGCAATTTGTTTGGGGAGCTAATATGAATACTAAGTAAACGAAAGCTACAATGTTTTGATGTTTTGATCTAATTTCCACTACTACGGATTCAAAGTCAAATGCACCTAAGAATGTCAATCTAACTACCACCGGTTTGAAATATAAACCTATGCCTTGGGAAGAACCATCGTAAAAACTTGATTGATCGTATTATTATTATTGTTTGTTTGGGCCTTTGTATGCTGCTTCAACCAGCGTGTGGTCTATTGCAGCAGCCGTTTAAGAGTTCACCGCTAAGACCCGTTGATTCCAGAAATTTCCAGATTCTCTGCCAAAGTGATTAACACAATCATGTTGAATAAAGTTTGAGTAAATGTCTATTCAGCTGTTATTCAAGCAATTTGAGCACACTTTTAAATGGTTTAGCCTGTACAACAGCGATGTAAAGTCTGGGTAATAGCTTAGTAATACTGTGGTATGATACCCACCTTAATACAACTTTTACTAAGCTTAAAGAGGTATTAAAGATCTAAAGAGAATATATTATTCAGAATTTGGCTATATTAATAGCCTTTACTCATGTATTATGGAAATATTGCTGGTAAGAGGTGTAAACATTTGCGAATTGCTCGGTCATGTTTTTTTTTTTAAACTGACTGCGGCTTTGTATGCCGGCCCAATAAAGCGACAGGAGTGCGCGGTTGGAGAGTAGCCTGGGAAAAATCCAGGGGAAAACCTCCGGCACGACCACGCATATGGTTTGGATCACTGGAATACTCAGAGTTTGCGCTCCAGTGAGATTGAGCGTTGAGCGGCTTCAACCGAATCTGAGGTATGAGTGGAATGGAGTTACTGGGAATTTTATTGCTGGTTCACTAAACCTAGCCTAGCTGAGAAGAGTCCAGCAAGAAACTCAGTTAGGCCCGATCTGGGTCGGACTGACTCTACCCGGTGTGCGGCGGTACCGGTACGAATAGGGACTATATGTGTCAGTGTTGCCGCGATCGCGAGTGGTCATGTGTTGTACCTCTTCTGGTTGCACGATGTGCTGCCCAAGGTGGGTACAATCTTTTGCTCATCAGTCGTCCGCAGGAGCAGAGAATGTGCATTGCTGTTTCTTCTGACTCCTGGCAAAACCTGCATGTTGCGTCTTGTTTCATACCCATTTGGAACAGGTATTTGTTCAATCTCCAATGGTCTGTCAGGATCCTTGTCTTATCTTATCTTATCTTATTTAGATGAGGGCCCTTGCGGATGCACTTCGACCCAGTGAGATCTTTTGTGCAATTGCCCCCTCCTTTATGCCTACTCCAAGCTGCTCTCCAGCATTTCCACAAACCGAATAATAGAGTTCAGCAGTACTCTGAATTCCTTTGGTTCAGGGTAACCATTGCCAAAGTCATTCAATCTCTGTCTGGCAAGGGCGTGACATTCACACAGTAAGTGTTCCATTGTCTCGTCATCCTCGCAAGACATCCTACATTCTGTGTCGTCTGCTAGTCCCATCTTGGTCAAGATTCCTTTGACCCCGAAGTGACCTGTAAACACCCCAGTTATCATCCTGAGCTGCTTTCTGCTGTCAGGATCCTTGTCACTGCGCAGGCTTTGCAATTTTTGAGCTGTAATAGCTCCTTACACAATTTATTATTGGACTCTTTATTACTACAGTAGAATCCAGGGATAACGACTCCGCTAATAACATTTGACCGCTTTTAACGACTTCGAAATCACCACACATTAGACTTTATACCATACATTGTCAAAGTAAATCAGTCCGTTTTGTGCGACGTCCTGCTAGTGCGACGTAATATCACCGGTCCCTTGACTGTCGCTTAATCCGGATTTCACTGTACTATCGTTAGTCCGTCCACCAAATGACGAGGTTTTATGTGAATACCTTTTGTGTTTACAAAACAATACTAAAATCAGCCCCATCTGCGCTCGTCCAAGGAAATACAAGTATTATTGTTCTATAATTTTATTAGAATTGTGCAGAATTTTTATCATAAAGCGAGTAATCTGCATAAACGGAGTCCGCGCTGCGACGAATAATTTGTATTTTATACAGCTCCTCGGAGTTTGGAGAAATCGGGGAACATAGTTGATAAGACTCGGCCTAGTCTTGTGCGGGACAATCACTAGAAAATGTGTTAATACACACACACACACACACACTATAGTTAATTTTTGAATTTAGTATTTGCATGCTGCTATAGGCTAAACATGTGAAACTACTTATACTTATTACCTATGTCAACTTCAATTTACCATGTTTACGCAAATAAATCATTCATTCATTCAAAAAAAATCATTCATTCATTTATTCATTCATATGCGTTTCCATACAATATATAATATTATAAATGCAAAACTGTGTCTGTCTGTCTATCTGTCTGTCTGTTAAAACCGCTGAAACGATTTAGATGAAATTTGGTATGGAGATAGTTTGAGTTCCGGGGTATATAGTAGACTTTTTATACCGGAAATAATTCCTTAAGGGGGTACAAGTTTGTATGGAAGAGCGATGACTGCTGTTTTATGTCCTATCGTTTTTTTAATTGTGCCTATCTATTTATTTTATGATTTTGAGTGTTACCAAAAATGGGGTTTCTAGCTCTTAATTTTTTTTACGTCCACAGACTAGACGCGAACCTAAATTGGAATAGAAAAGGAGACCCGGCTAAAAAATTAGATTCTCCTAACACTGCGCGTCCTCGCGAGTTCTTGTGACCTTATTCACCACCAGGAAAAGCACCTCATCCAAAGAGCAAGATAATTTAATAATTTAAATCGTATCCACGACATTGTCGTCGTTTTCCCCCACGATATTCAAATGAACACGCGGCGCCGCGCGCTCTACAGACAAACAAACAATATATATATACATACTTGTTGCTTCGTAATCCGTTCCGCGTTGTTTTGGGCCGACCAAACGGAAGAGGATTATATGTTTAAGATGAGCTTTATGAGAGAGATTAGATAGATAGACAAAGAATTTATTTGTTTGTCTATCTACCTATCATGCTACCTACAGCAACACAGAAAAAAATCAGATATTCAGTACATGATATGGATATTTTTTTAACCTGACTGTGGCTTTATAAGCCAGGCCCAATAAAGCGATAGGAGTGACGGTAGGAGAGTGGCCTAGGGAAAAACCGGAGGAAACCTCTGACACGACCACGCGGGTGGATATGGAAGAAATATTATTGTTAGCGACGCGCTCATTGCAAACCCGTTTTTCTAGTTAACTATATATGTATAATAGGTACAAGTTTTTAACTAATAACAAATATATATATTATACACAGGCGAAACTATGGACATTAGGAATATGTGCAATTGTTAAAATACATAACAAAAATATAGAATACAGACGACGGCAATGAGGGACAAAAACAAAAGCTGTGGGGCGGAGGGGGAGGTTGGTTAGAAAATCTTGCTTAGTGTAGGATTCCTGCTCCGTCTTCGCAATCGAAGGCCTTGATGTGTCTTCTGGTGCCTCTCATCCTCATGGAGACAGCTCGTATGACTGATATTTGTACTTTAACTTTTAGCCAGAAAATTATTTGTGAGTATGGTTTTTCCCATTTGGATGATAATTTGGAAAAAAAATTCAAAAAATTCATATATTCTGTTCCTAAAGCTCCATAGGTAATTTTACAAGTTCATATGTGCAATTTGCTAATGCCCTATCGCTGCCTTTATCAGTCTGCTTTGTTGACAAAGCCGAACGTTGGCGGCTTAACCTAATTTTTAACTCTAATCTCTAATATTTTGTCTGCTGTACCAATTTACTTACCGTGTTCTTTTCTACATTAAATCTGGGTCAAAACTCCCTGCGTTTACTTGACTATCAAGTCCTGATCAATGAAGACCATCAAGACCAGCTACAATCATTGTCGTGGCGTTTCCTTGGTCGTGCCCTAATTAATCCCAAGATTTCGCGCAGCCACTTTGCGAAAGCGACCGCCGACTGACCATCCAACTCAAAAAGGAAACTACACATTGTTTGAATTAGACATATCTTTTTTTTTTGAACCTGACTGTGGCTTTATAGGCCGGGCCCAATAAAGCGATAGGAGTGCGCGGTTGGAGAGTAGCCTGGTGAAAATCCAGGGGAAAACCTCCGGCACGACCACGCGTGTGGTTTGGAACACTGGAATACTCTAAGAGTTTGCGCTCCAGTGAGATTGGTTGAGCGGTTTCAACCGAGTGAGTGGAATCGAGCTACTGGGAGTTTTGTCGCTGGTTCACTAAACCTAGCCTAGCTGAGAAGAGTGCAGCAAGAAACTCAGCTAGGCCCGACCTGGGTCGGACTGACTAGACATATCTCCAAATCGTGACCTGAGGGCAAGGCTCGGAAACCGGTTAAAAAAAAAGTCTTTATTGATAGCAAAGATATTGTTTAAATTTCTGGTAGTTCAGATCTTTCATGAACCACGAAGCGACCAGCTCTACCGACTGAACAACTTGATTCTTAACAACCTGAATGATTATCCGTTCTCCAGTAAGTAGTTAAGGTACTACAATTCGTTTTGTATACACGCTGAATAAATAACATGTCTTAGGAACTAACCTCTTTATTTTATTCCCTATAATTTACCCAAATCTGTAGATAGCTGATTCGGTTTTCTATATATATATCCGGTTAAAAATTGCGCTTAATTGCGTTTTACGTTTTTTTTTCGACTTTAAATCATTTATTTAATAGATGAGGACTAACGAAATCATCTTAAAATAAACATGGAGATATGAGAAGTACTTAAGAAGATATTTCATAAATAGTGATAAACCGGTTCCAAGCCCTGCCTGGAGAAGTCGCAAGATCCGACTAAGTGGGGACAAATCGTGTGGGAGTCCTAGACTCACTTTGGGTCGGTGAGCGATTGTAGTTAGTTATTTCGTACATAAGTTTTTTTCTAACTGTTAGAATTATATTATTTCAATTATTTGTCTATGCAGTACATTGATGCATAATCTGTGGCATGCTGTCTACATTCTCTTTGATCCCTGTCGTCCTAGGTATAAGGTGTGCTCGTCCCATTTATTTTATAATTTATACAATTTTATCTTTACAACCTTTATATACATATTAAGAAATTAATGCAATCATCCCTGTATTATTTAAACGTAATATAAGTGATTATACTGAAAGTTGTTGGCGTTTACTTTATAGTTGTGCTACTCATGTCACGCGGTCCCACTGCCCAGACGGCTTTGCTAACACTAACTTAGTCAAAATGAGCTGGAATTCGACCCCCGACCACGATTGAAAGTCGTTTTGCCGCTCGGCCATTACAATGGCTTATTAGCACTAAAATTTTCGACGGCGCCTGAAGCCTACTGAAGCCTAAAAACTATATTTCGGCCCGAGGGCCGTAAAGTTTTAATATCACTCCAATTCTTGTAAACATAAAACACAACGTATTACAAAAAATTATTAAGTTGAATATAGTTTTAGACGTCTATATGTCAACTTTAAACAGACATAAGTATTTGTACGTACATTCGTTTTGTTATTTCAACGTATAAAAGTTCAAATTTTTGTAGTTTTCAGCCACTACAAATCATTAATATGTGCACATTTGTTTCTTATTTCAATGTAGTAAAGTCCAAATTGGTGTTTCCACAGCGTTCTTTCAGTCTGTTTTGAAAGTATTTGGGTAGTTTTAACAATTCACTCACAAAACTAGCAATTTTACAGCCCCGTTAAGTTTAACTGACCATTAAATTCGCTAAGCAGTTAGCATACAGAGCAGTTTTTAATTTTGTATGATTTTATGTCTGAGATTTGTTCAGAATAATTAATTTTAAGACTAGTTTCTTTTTATTTGGACTGATTCGTTATTAAATAACAGTTGTCGGTCCAGTCAGGTGGACCGTACGATTGTTTGCCACCGGCGTTGTATATAAAAAAAAGTTATAATATATTATTTTTACGTTGCCAATATACAAACCTTTTGAAAATACTTGGAAAACATCAAACTTCAACCTGTTTATGCTATTTTATATTTTTTCCTTTCTCATGCTCTGAAAGTCGGTAATTGTTCATGTAGGCAACGTGCTGAAAGTGCCACTTTTCTGCTCTAGAGCAGAAAAGTATTAAACAGAAAAAAAATACGGTAAATCGTAGTTAGGTTGAGCAAAGGCCCATACAAACATAAATAAAAAATAAAAAGCCTATTATTTCCCGTTAAATCTTAAACTAAAACATAATTTCTTCTAAATTCTGCTGATTAATTAGTTGTAAGTTTTTACTTAACATCTATGTTAGTTTTTATGTTTATAATTTTGCTTATAATGACCTGCAGATCCCCACGGCCCTAGAGTTTCCACCCCAAACAAACTGGATGGAACTGGAAACCCTACAAACTTCCACTTCATACCTACTGAGCATTTTTGAAGTTTCTTAAATAGTTGTCTTAAAAAATAGTAAAATGTAGGAATGATGATTTAAATCTGATGGAAATCATCATCATCGTTAATATTTTGAGCCAGCATTGTAAATTTGAAATAACGTATATTTTACCAACGAATACTAATTAATATAATAGACCTTTTTTAGGTATATTTTAATATAGTTTAGTTTCTGTTATTATTAGGTTATTTTATTTATCATTTTAAATATTACATTGTATGTTGACGTTTTTACTGCTAAACTAAATATAGTCTGAATTAATATATTGATAAATCAGACTTTTTATTTGAATTTCCTTATTTTTCCTATTATAACCAACATAATTCTGCTGTTGATTCGGAACCACAAATGTGCGAAGGTCGACACGCGCTTGGCCGGTTTTTCTAACAATAAAATAGTGATTCTGAAATATATGCCAACAATTTCATCAAACAAATAAGCTGTTCTACGTATATATACGTTGCGGTATATTTCGTTACTAAGCATTATTATAAACTAGCGACCCGCCCCGGCTTCGCACGGGTGCAATGCTGATGCATGTATTATACATATAAACCTTCCCCTTGAGTCACTCTATCTATTAAAAACCGCATCAAAATCCGTTGCGTAGTTTTAAAGATTTAAGCATACATAGGGATATAGGGACATAGGGACAGAGAAAGCGACTTTGTTTTATACTATGTACTGATAGTGATGTGCCGCCTTCATGTTGTGCCACGACTCGCTGGACTGACTATAACTTACCCGTTTTAAACTGAGGAGCAGGCGAATCACGTAACTTTATGTACTAACGGTAGATAGATTTTACTGTCAATTTTGAAGTATAAATGTATGAGATGACAATTAAAATTTGACATTAAAATCTACCTAACGGTAGTACAAAAGTTACGTGATTACCCCGCAGGTGTGAAAACTTACTCATATAGTTTTATATTTTCTAGTACTAGAAGTGTCTGGCTATCAGTATCGATCCAAGGCCTGAAACATTCATGGCTGTAACATTGATTTTTTCAGCGCATCGCCGCCCTCGGCACGCCTAGCGGAGGATGCGTGAAGAAGAGCAGAGAGGTATGCTCATGGATGAGGTATTGTCTAACTAACAAGGGATTTTTGTACCTACACTTTGTTTTTTAGCATAAAGAATGAGAAAGACACACACACATATACTCTCACTCACTCACACTCACACACACACACACACACACTACTAGTCTCTTCGCTCCATCATTCTGTTTACTTGTTGTTCTAACTGTAAATCCTGAGATCATCTGTATCGTCGTGCTGTTTAAATCTTCCGGTAATATCATACGGCCTTCACGACACAGGCTCGGCCTAGTGTGAAGACCACTGATTGCTCTAATGTAATGCTATAAACTAAGGTTATGGTTAACTTTCTGAATGTACACATTAACGATCTGGTAAATAAATAAATTTTGTATTTGTATTTGTAAAGAACGAATTACGAGGTTTTTTATCAGGCACGTTCTGCGGTAAAAATGACGACAATATGTAAATAGGTACCTTATGTCTAGCTGACTATCCACTTTTTGCCACAATACTTAAGGCTGTTCTTTTTATTCATTAAGACTTTAGATTAAGATAGTAGGTAACAAACTCACTTAAAATTACTACTTATATACTTAAGATGACTCATAGATCCCACAGTCAAACTGTGCAAACAGTTTTGCGGGACGTTGTATTTAATTTTAAGGCATGTCATTTGCTTTTACTGAAAAAAAAAATATATGTCAGTGAATATTAAAACCGTTATTTCATGCTTACATTACATATTGTTATTCAAAAATTAGAAAATATGTCTTAATTTTTATTTACTTATATTTATTTCATTTTTATTGACGTCCGCTTTAGCCTAGTTGGTAGTGCTTAGTTTGGGACTAGGTTGATTTGTGTAAGATTGTCCAAAAAATATTTAATATATTGATTTATATATATTTTATTTATTTTTTAAATTACGTTTCGGTTCATTAATGTAAAAGTTGTACAATAATAAACCCAAAAAGGCAGAGATTGTAAGAAGTCGGTTTCTGATCCTTCTTGCGAATAATGAGAATTCAATCTGTCTGTATTTACGACCACTGCTTCTTTGCTTGCATAATTTCGACTCTTATAAAAAATCAAGTTATAGCTTTAACGTTATGTTTAACTGTCATACTAAATCAATGAATGTCAGCCACAAAGTACTAAGTGTTCCGCTATTATTTCGACTAACTATCGCATTCTGTTAGCTGTTAGTTATATCCTATATGAGCCCGGTAACTCTAATGCTTTTTTCAATTCAAACGACAAAAGAACGCGTTAGCGTTTAAAATATAGCAATGGCAACGCGAACAGCGCCTCTGGTGGCCTTAAATGGTAACTATTTTTATCCCACACTAATTGAGACTAAACGCAAACGCTCTCGCTTGTGTTTTGTTTCCAAAGACTTTTCACTCGACATCTGTCAAATCATCATAGTTTTTTGACAGACACTCAAAAATCGGGCCCCTGGACCGGCTTTGACACCTAATCCCAATTAAGATTTGGCGTTGGTTTACGAAAGGGACTGCTATCTAGTTTTCCAATGCAGAGTGAAAACTAGACTTTGTTGGGATTAAACTGGTTATTAATTATTAATTATTTATTTCAGGCATCCATGGTATTACAGATTTTAAATAATATTTTCAGTCCCACATGGGCTCATGTTAGGGCATAGCTTTAATATTATTAATTAAGAACATTATTAAAAGATGAATCTTTTTTTGAACCTGACTGTGGCTTTTAGGCCGGGCCCAATAAAGCGATAGGAGTGCGCGGTTGGAGAGTAGCCTGGAGAAAATCTAGGGGAAAACCTCCGATACGACCACGCGTGTGGTCTGGAACACTGGAATACTCTAAGACTTTGTGCTCCAGGTTGAGCGGTTTTAACCGAACATGAGGTGTGAGTGGAATCAAGCTACTGGGAGTATTGTCGCTGGTTCACTAAACCTAGCCTAGCTGAGAAGAGTCCAGCAATAAACTCGGCTAGGCCCGACCTGGGTCGGACTGGCTCTACCCGGTGTGCGGCGGTACCGGGACGAATAGGTACTACATGAATCTTTATGTAAGTACCTATTAATAGTAGTATTTAACCCTAATTGTTAAAATTCGATCTTAGTACGTTATATAAAGACCATTTTATCGATCGATCGTTATATAAAACCACCAAAAACCTCACAAATGAATCTGCCCCAACCGATTCCGATGCCTCATCCACAATTCCGAACTCATTAAAAATTCGACACGCCCACCGCAAACCCCGCCCACCTCGGTAGGCGTGTCCACATAGACAAGATAACTTATATAAAGGAAATACATAAGCCGCTGTGAAAAGTAGCCGATATAGCAAAATGAGGTAAAGTATGCTAGTTATGCTGACTATTGGATGGACTTCAGGCTTTAACTCTTGGGCAGTTTATCATGGGTCGTGGGTCAAAAAATCAAAATCAAAATCAAAACATTTATTCTGCAAATAGGCCTCAAGGGCACTTTTACAAGTCAAAATCTATCTACGTAGGTATATAAGTAACCACTTTATTTTACGCAATAGTGGGTTAATAGCAATGTTGTAAAGCTGTATATTTTAACCGCGTGTGTGGAATTGAAATACGAGCTAGTGAACGGAATGGTACGGAGTGATTCGGAGTGGTTCGAAAATAGAATCATCAGCGAAGCGAGTGGTTCAAATATAGAATCCTGAGCGTGCAACACAGCATTAAACGTGGGCGAATACGCAAGCGTATTCACTGAAAATCAAAAGCACTTTACACAACCACGATAAACGTCACCAAGTTTTTATTTAATCTTGTTATTTTGTGTACTATCTTTGATGAGTAATAAAGTACATTTGTATTGTATTGTATTGTATATCTCTCTGAATACACTTAAGGGTGATCTCTAATCTAAAATAACAAAATGCCTGTCGCTCCGACAATGAAGTCGTGTTCAGATGTTTGCGAGCACCTTGTCCTCTCTAGTACATGTGATAGCGACTATATCTACTACACATACAGCTGTGTGTATGGTTTTCAATTTTCAATTACAAGAAAATAATAACGGAATAGCCAAATAGGATTGTTGACTCAAAACTTGACTACTGCAAAAGAAACAGGGCGAAAAATATCCCAAATGTTGAAAATTTCGGGGACCCCACGCTACACTAGCACCTCTAGCGGCGAATTCATACGCGATAGCCCTCATTGAGTCCGAACCTGTCAACACTAGCAAACCTATTTTAGGGTACCTAAAATATTATTTCCTTTTCTCTACCTTGAAGGCAAGGAACCCCACACACACAGCCAATAAAAGTCGTTGGCAGGCTTCTAAAATATTTACTCGCGGCTCCGCTCGTAAATATATGGGTAATGGCGGCTGGGCCAATGTTGTCCAATTACCTTGACATGTGGAGATGACCTTGTTTTTGACCCCTTGTAGTTTTTCGGTTATTTTGTGTAAAGCTATTGTCAAAAAAAACAGTTGGGACACCAGGAGTTGAAAGAAAAGAAAAAAGAAAGAAAGAAACATTTATTCACAGACACAGAACACACAAATATTACAAAAAAAAAACATCAGAGGAAAACAAACCACAACATGTGTGTCCCCGCGGCAGTGAAACGGACACTGGCTCAGCATTATGCTGAGGTGTCAGACACCTACAGCGCTGATTTTCAGTCAGTACCTTCGGTGACTCACAGACCGCCATACACTAAATAATAGCCAAAAGAAAAATAATTAAATATGACTGCAAAAGAAAAAATAATACATAAGAGAAAAATAATAACAATATCCACTTACTACTTACACACAGAGGAGTTGGTGGGTCATACACAGATTTGGGTCCCTTTTCGTAAATAACTGTCAAGTAAGTGCTGGGACCTACCATTTTCTTGTGATACAGGGTTCAGTAGTGACCATAGGAAGCTCCGGGACCGGTTCGATTCTCGGTCCGTGTAAATATTTGTGATATTTGTTACTGATTGTTGGATGTTTTCTATGTATATCGGCGTCTACATAGTAGGTGCCCATAGTGTTTAAGCTTTGCTTAGTTTCTAAACTAACTAGCCGTAGTTCTAAAGTAACTAAGGTTGATTTTTGTAACATTGTCAATAAATATTTAGTTATTATTGTAATTGTTCCTTACCACTACGAATTTTTGCAATAAATGATCTCCGTTTAGAGAACTCCAGATATTAAATGTGGCAAGAACTTCTATGAACATAGACGTGACTGCCACATTTGACATCTGTTAGTTATCAAGTTGACGTTTATTTTTTTTTGTTTCGCAGCAGACCAAGGCACAATCCTATTAATGCCTCCAAACGTGTGGTGTACGTCAAATATAAGATTCAAAAAAATATTTCTCAAAAACGATGCATAATAAAAAAAATCAGCAACATTTTTGAACTCTATGATAACTCTATTCATCAATCTACATAATAACAAATTGCATATTTTCATGTTGGATACAAACGAACTGCATAATTTCGATTAAGTTATTTAATTATACATGTAAATACCTTATATTATATGACTTTCTCTAGATAAATTATGATTTAGATAAATTATTAATCTGGAAATTCCTGGAAGCAACGGGTATAAGCAAAGAACTTTAAGGGCTGCCACAATAGATCAATACTGGTCGAGGCGGCAAAGAAAGCCCACAACAAACAATAATAATAATAGATAAATTATCATTTAAAAATATTATATAGATAGATAGATAGAAATCGTTTATTCAGGTAAAAACAATTACATAATACAGTTCACAAAATGCGCCAACGTGTAGCGAACAGTCCACCACTCCTAAAAAAATTAACGTAACGTAAAAGCTAACTAAACACTATAAAACATAACATGACACTAAACGTCAATTTGCTTTTCTGAAATATCTTTTTTGGATGTTTCTTAGTCAATCACGCCAAAACGGCTAAACAGATAATCATGAAACTTGGCATAAAACGAGTTTCTAGCCTGGAACATACAGAATAAGTTTTATCCCGAAAATCATCCTTTCAAGGATGAAATAAGGAGTGGAATATTAGACAGATGAAGTCGCGGGCAAAATCTATCTGAAATAAAACGATAAAACTTCCCAAACCTTATTTATAGCGGTTCGCTGTGGCCCCATGTGCGGGAACAACTTAAGCAATTGGAGATTATTTTCTAATTATTTTATACCGCCTTTATTTAGTCTAGAAACTTTTTTATTGAGTTTGTTGTAATTTTATTGGTTTCATTATTTCTTCATTCAGTTAAAGTTAAAGTAGGGTCGGTAGGTGGGTTTACGGCCTGTTAAATTGATGCGCCAGTTTGCGGCCTCTTGGATAAGTTGATGAACTGAAAGGATATTTTCTTGCTTTTTTAATATATTCCCATTAAATAGCTACTAATTAAACCGCATACGACTCACTATTTCTTTAGGGCATGTAAAAATGTAAATATCTTTAATTGAAGTAACTTCGTTCTTCAGAAGGCCGCAAACTGACAGGTGGTAAGCGAGGTTAAGCAACATGGGCCGGGGTCAGTTCTTGGATGGATGACCGCTTTGAGTGTTTACTAACTGAGCGCTCCCGTGCTTTGGAAGGCACGTTAAGCCGTTGATCCCGGTTACTGTTTAGGGTAGCAATCTTCAAGCTAAGTTGGAGGCCTTCAGGCTTGAAAACTTCTGACAGTCAAGTTACATGACAAGGGGGGTCCAAGTTGCACCACGTCCATAGGGAGTACTCACCGCTACCCTACACATGACCCCTGGGTGGTGCTAAAAGTGCAACAAAACTGGTAACCGTCCGTACTGTCTTCTCGAAGATCTCACGGTTACAAATAATTGCCATACCTACGATAAATAACTTACTTTACTTACTTGAATAGCCTATTGACTGTCCCACTGCTGGGCAAAGGCCTCTCCTCACGATAAATAAATAAAATAAAAACACTTAATCGCAGCCGCAATGGTACACATGATCAAACAAGATACCTGCAGCCATAATTTTCTGGACAGTGGGCGGGCAGAATTAAACCCCTTCGCTACCCGAAGTTGGGCCGTATATATTCAGATTCAGATTTCATTTATTACACAATACAAGACTTCATTATAAATTACATTTAATTCAATTCGCCAAATATAGCGGTCTCGGCGCCGAATACTTGTTCACGCCTTTCGGCGTCGAGACACTGGGTCCGTGGGGTCCTGGCGCTCTAAGCCTCTTCAAGGGACTATCGAAGAGGCTTATTGAAGCCACAGGTGACCGAAGAGCTGGCAGCTACCTCGGGCAACGAATAAGTTTGGCTATTCAAAGAGGAAATGCTGCCAGTATCTTCGGCACCATGCCGCGGGGGCCATTTTTAGATTTAATTTAGTTTTATATTTAGATTTTAATTTAGTTGTAATTAGATTTATTTTTGTTAGTTAATATGTTTTTATTTCGTCTATCATAAGTGCATGTAAATTTAAGATATTAAATATACACTACAAAAAAAAAGTCAATTTAAAAGAATCCCTATTGTGGTCGTCAATACATTGAATAGAATAACAACACATAATAAAACAATTAAAACAAAAGAAAAACAAACATAAATTAAATAAAAATAACATTTTAAGTTTCACCCACGAGGATCGTCATACTATTACTAATGTAGGCATTGATAACAATATAATAATGGTTAAAATACGAAATTACCTACTATTATCTAAATACTTGCAATGTCAAAAAACTCAAAAATACTTAATATCAAATAGAATGTCACAATAAAACATTACGAAGTTAATTTACAAAATTCATTTACAGAATATAATGGATTATCCAATAGAAAGTTTCTCAGCTGACGTTTAAATGTCGAATCACATGTTTCTGCCCTTATTTCGGCGGGCAAACGTTCGTAGTACGTCGGACCTATACTAAGCCCACCTCTGGTCCAAACCCAAAACTCAACAAAAACATTTTCAAAAACACCGCGCCTCCATCTAATACATTCAACCTGTCTGAAACATACAAATACATCAACTCGCGAACCACACAACTGTCTATGTTGGTTGAACCCTGATTTGGGACATTTTCCACCAGTTCAGGGGTCAACCAATATAGTTTATCTTGTGAATTTTTGTGCTGTAACCGATGTCTTAGCTTGGCTTTCGACTCACGTACAAGTGTAGGTATATATGTATGTGTGTACATCTGTACCTGTATCAAATTTAAATATACATCGCGAATGTACGTGCTTACTCATTACTGCGTGTACAGGGTGATGGGAAGAGTTTAAGGGCGGATTTTTAATATTTAGTTTTAGTTTAGTATAAATTAATTTTACTGTTATGTTATATGGATGTTAATTTCCTGACATGTAAATTATTACTAAATTTGAATTATATTAATCTGTATTTTTTATTTATAATTTGCCTCGTTTTATTAGTCTCAGCTTTCATTCGTCAGATTCTATACATAGTTGTAGTCATGCTTGTTCAGTCGTGCATGCAAGTTAGTATACATCCAACTGATACTCTAACAGTTTAACGTCTTTGGCAGCTCCGGGCATCACAGAACAAATTTTACAATTACTTGAACCAAGATACACTGCGATGTCTGTTAACCGTGTAATACTTTTTTTTCCAATAACTACTCTTTAATAGTAATTACAAATAAACAAAGAAATTAAAATAAAACTAAAACTAACCTAAAATATGTTGTAGTTATGACACATACGAACGAAGAAGTTCGTGAGATAATATCACTGATTCATTTGTTACATTTCGTCCTATGATTTCATTCCTAAATATGATAGTTTTAATGTTACCTTTTAAAAACAATACTATTCATAGTCTCGACAACGCCTATAAAGAATGTCGCCTAGATATTATTCATTGAAATGAAATTATTTTATGCTTCAATTTAGGCATATTACATGCACCTATCATTGTCAAAAACTACCACCGTTTCATAATAAACCTCTGCCTCGAGAAGAACAGGCGTAAGAAACTCGGCGAGGTGTCATTTTTTCAAAACAATGTATAATGTTTATAAAATAATAGTGTCATAATAGTACAGAAACACAATGCTAAAATAGAAATTTTTTTTGTTGAAAATATATTAAATTCACTTAAAATACTCGAGTAATGTGTTTATTAATATTAAAGAGCATCCTGTAGCTGTGGACAGGGGCAGTATCGAAAGTAACCGAGCGGTAAGTGCTGTATTTTGTACGAAATTATAGCATTGCGGAGTGTAGGGAGGGGCGAGTACGGAAACCATGCATCGTTATCGATATTATTTCTTTACAGGTAAATTACTTTGAGTTTCATGTAATAAATCATTTCATTTCCTGTCATGGGAATTGTGTTACATTTTGCAGTTTAATTGCATTTAATTTAGTTGAATCACCAAATCCTACCCTTTCAGAGGGGCTAAGATGATCGTATATACGTCGGACATATAGCATTCGTTCCTCTCGCACTTACATACTTGACAGGAAGTCCGACATATAAGTGAATCATCTTAGCCCCTCTGGTGTTCACATATCTAAGCTTACATTGTATGTTAAATATAACCATTCATAAATCACTAATGTTATAAAAACATTTCTGTATGAGTAAATTCTTAGTTACATTCTTCATGGTTTTTAAGTTGTTGTTCTTAAAACTATCTGGTAACTTATTATAAACTAGCTTTTGCCCGCGACTTCGTTCGCGTGAACGTCTACTGACTATTCCTTCCCCTTGGTAGATATATTTTGCAGGTTAGGTTATAAACTACTTAACTTTGAGCGACTCACTTAAAATGTACTGAAACGTTTTTACGTCTCAAAGTTGCAACCTTACAGTTTCTTATTTATATAAATATATTAGCAAGTGAAATGGGCCCCCTTATTCATGAAAGGAGGCATGTGTCTTGAAGTAGGATGTAATATAGGCGGATAATGAAACAAAATGGGTAATATGGTTTTTCAATACCTATATATATATATATATATATGTATGTTGGTAATAGGTACTGGCCAAGAAAGTCAGACGTTAAATACACATTTCTTTTCAGCCCGGAGAACGCCGTCGACTCGATCCCATATAGCATTTATACGTACAAATAATTTTTATGATTTCTTATACTACGTAACGAAACACAATGTGTGCTAAGAAACTACGTCATCAAATCCATGTAGCATAATGGTGTTATGGTTAGATGTTGCGTACGTATACACATTCGTTCTTATCCTATGAAGTTTCCCAATTCCCTACTTTCCGAGCCTTAGTACTGACACGCTCGATGTAGCGACTACAGGGGAAAACATATTATAATTGAATGGAACAAAAACTTCTATGTTTCTCGAATTGCAACGTGTTACCCTACCGTCCTACATTATAACCCAAGATCTGTAATGACCTACAACAATATGACACGCTCTACTTGCAGTGAACACCTTGGGCACATGTCTCTACGCATTATCCCTCTGTATGAAAATTTATTTAATACTTCTAGTTTACCAAGAAAATATTTTTCATATATACTTGTAGTTTACTAAGACAAACACGTTATAACACGTAAATTCTCCCTTAATCATAGTTATTTTTCTAGTGAAGAAACACTTTCCAAAACGTACAATCGAACCGGTGACATCCTGACATACGCAGCCAATCACTTTAACTGAACTGTCTGAAAAATCAGTAATCACACTCGGTTACCAAATCCTTCAACCAGTTCATTCTTACAAAGCCTTGGGAATGCGTACTCAGAGTGACATCTACCAAAAAGACTCGCGCTTCAATTTGTAATTTAAAACAGTAGTAATATTTTTAACTATACCTACGCGCATATTATCGTTTTACAATTATGTATAAACTAATCAGTAAATCCATGTCTTCATGTTACCTACATTGAATTAGTATTTTGAATAATTTGACCTAAAGTAACCAAAAAGATTTGTAACGGTTTCTATGGGTCCTTAGGATAGACACAAAATTACCCCGCCGGCGGGGATGTCCACCGCAAGATCGCGATATCGCAGACACATATAGTCCCGATTCGTGCCGATACCGCTGCATACCGGGTAGAGTCAGTCCGACCCAGGTGACCCAGGTGAGCTGAGTTCTTCTCAGCTAGGCTTGGTTTAGTGAAACAGCGACAAAACTCCCAGTAGTTTGATTCCACCCACACCTCAGATTTGGTTGAAGCCGCTCAACCTATCTCACTGGAGCACATACTCTTAGAGTATTCCAGTTGCAGTGTTTAAACCCCCTGTGTGGTCGCGTTGGAGGTTTCTCCTGGATTTTCCCCAGGCCACTCTCCAAACAAACGCGCACTCACTATCGCTTTATTGGGCCCGGCCTACAAAAAGCCAGTCAGGTTCAAGAAAAAAAACCTGTTTTATATTTCTCAACCCTCCATTTTTTTTTTCAAAAAAAAGAATAGAGTGGAGTGGAAATTCTATAATTTTTATGTAGGCATATATCAAAGCGCTGGTCAGTCAATGCTGACAACAATCGTCTACGTCCAATCTATTTAATCTCCAATTTTATAAACAGTAAAGTTATTTAGGCCCAATGGGCCAGCAAGTTTTGATTTAAAACGCAAGCGCTTTAAAGGCTGTAAGTCAGTACCAAAATAACGCAAATCTATTATGTTTTGCTTACAATTACGCATGTAAGTAATTAATAGAACTTCAAGTACTGAAATGCGGTAAACATTCACATTCACATGAGTCGCTTTGGTTTTGAGATAATTAAGTCACAAATATCCGAAATCTTTCATAATAATAGCTCATCATAATCAATTGGTAGCGACATTACTTAGTTTATAACTACGATGGTAAAACTAAAAACTTTACATGAAAATACCTACTTTATCTTAGCAACTATAAGACTCAAATTATTGAATTGTGCAAGTAGTAAATAATCTACATTAACTTCCATTCGACTTGAACGAATGGAATCTATGTAATGGCACCTCTCTGACACGTCAAACGTCAAATATCGTGAATTTACAACAGTCTACACTCGCCTCACGATGCGTCCTTATTGTATCTTGACCCTACGATTCGTGACAACTATGTGCATATTTGGAGCTCAGACTTACACTGGTTTTTTCTTATCTGAGACGAATTTTCGTAAGTCAGCGGGTATTGTAAATATTTTACATGATTCTGGATCTATGAAATACAACTTCCACCCCCGAATTTATCTATTTGAGGGATGATGAAGGGATCCTATATGTTAATCCAGGCTATAAACTCGTTGCGTACCAAGTTTCATCATAATCCGGTCAGCCGTTTTTGCGTGATTGAGTAACAAATATTCAAACATCTAAACATCTGAACTTTCACATGTATAATATTAGTGGGAATAGTGGAAATTTGTGATATTTTGTAGGCCCTTAGATGACACCGTTATCACACTCGCCCACTCTAACAACGAAGATATATCAATTATAGGTAGACGAAGTTCAAGGCACTGGTTTGACAATGTTGACAACAACTGACTAACATAATTAAATCTCTCATTTCAAACAATTATAATGGGTTGAGGGATTTTTGGTTATTTGTCCCCTAAGCACTTTTTTACCCTCCATTTTTTCACATATTATCCGTTTATTATACAATTTTTGAATGGGATTCTTTTTATTTTGCTTCCAATTATATGCTTACCAATTTTCAAGCCGTTAAGTCATTAATTAAAGGACTTGTCATACAAAGTTTAACCCCTCTTTTCACCCCCTTCCGTCCCCAATCTGTATGATTTTTATAGCCTATAACCTGTCCGAAGATCCATTAAACTTATTAGTGAAGGTTGTACCAAAATCTATTGGCTAGTTTTCGCGTGATGGTGAGACAAATAAACAGACAGACAAACAGACACAAATTCTAAAAACTGTTGAAATGTGTTCTGTTATCGATTCTAAGACCCCTCAATCGATTTTTTTGCTAATATCTTCAATGTACAGATTTTCGAACCTCTACAGCTTTATTATATGTATAGATTGCGATACACATGTTATAGGAATTTATAGAGGTAAGAGCTATATAGCAACAATATAGTTTATGTTTATATATTGTACTTGTACTTTACGCGTTCGCAGCTGCTGTATCTCTAAAAATTGCGTTTTGTACTTATACATAAATATTTTTCTTTCTTTCGAATGGGATCTTTAACCCATCTCTAGAAACCTTTCACCATATTTTACTTGCATCGACAACTCATTAACCCATCCCCACCCTACTAATAGCCAGCAAAGTGCAGTCTCGACATCGTAAGGTGTGCAACATACACTAATTACTATCGATAATGTGTCTTAAGTACATCACTAGGCATTACCGGTTGACAAATGCATCGTAGTACTTTCTGAATTGGTATGTTTTGTGGCTAATGGTTTCTGTCTACCCAGTTTTGAATAGTGACTTGAACTGTTTTAAAATTGAAGTGTAGAATATGGTCGCCCGCTGGCCGGGTCAGCGAAGCGCGTTGTTGGTCCTTTGTTGAGTTGAGGATTCGCCGTGGTGCTAGGAGACACATGCGGGATCTTCACTCTCAACACAGCTTATTCTCGGAAGCTCTGTCGGCCTTACTCACAACCAGGAATGAATACTACATAAATTACCATCAGTAAGTAGTGCAGTATTTCTGTAATAGATCGAAAAAAAATAATAGCAATTTATATAATAAAAAAACGAACTCAAACCATTTATTCGGCAAATAGGCCTCAAGGGCACTTTTACGAGTCAAAAACCGTCTATTTATAATATATCAATTAAACATAATACAATAATAAAAAATATCACTAATTAAATGACATGTCAAAAACAAGACTAAGAAACTAATAACAATCCAAATTTGTAAGAGATGTATAAGGTCTCTAAGCTTCAAGATCGAAAGTAATAAGGAACACTAATCATAATAAAATATTGTGAGATATATCTCTAAGCGTCAACATGAAAATGATAAAATTTAATAAATAAATATCCTCAGAGACGTATAAGGTCTTTCTAATCAGTTAGATTTTTAATAAAAAATAAAAACCGACTCCAAAAAAATCGCTGTAAAGTAAAAATAATTGCTTAACTTCTATACTAGCTCAATATGAAACTAATACGCTTCTTATAGAACAATATAGTACTCGTATTGTAATTTTAGATGAGCTGTGAGGTCACTGGTGAAAACGGTGCTTAGTGAATTGCATAGCAGAAGATTCTCTGAAATTCACAAATGAAAATTCCCATGGGGAAAGTTTCGTAGTTTAAAAAATCTTCTCTTAGCAATTCTCCGGTTATATAATAGAACCTTTAGCCTAGTTGGTAGTGACCCTGCCTACAAAGCTGGAGGTCCCGGGTTCGAATCCCAATCAGGGCATTTATTTGTGTGATGAGCACAAATATTTGTTCCTGAGTCTTGGATGTTTCGTATGTATTTAAGTATATATTTATCTATATAAGTATGTATATCGTCACCTAGTACCCATAGTACAAGCTTTGTTTAGTTTGGGACTAGGTCGATTTGTGTAAGAATATTTATTGATTTATTTATTGCGTAACCGCCAGAGGCGCTGTACTTTTGCCCAATACTTTTACGCAGTCGCTAACGAGTACGGTCATGTAAACTCATGGTAAAGGCACAGGATCGTGAAAGGTGGTGTGCTCTCGTTTCGGAAGCCTACTCCTCCTTGGGTCACTGCGCCGATAAAGTAAGTATGTTTATTTAGCAACTTTTACATATTGAAGACTTGCAGAGCAAATGAAAAAGTAAAATAAAAACGTCAAAAATAGTGTACCTAATTTAAAAATGAATTACATTGAAATCAATGAAATGAAATGAAATCATTTATTCTTCAATGTAGGCATATTACATGCACTTATGAAAGTCAAAAAACTACCACCGATTCATAAAATAAACCTCTGCCTCGAGAAGAACCGGCGTAAGAAACTCGGCGAGGTGTCATTTTTCAAAAGAATATACAATGTATATAAAATAACAGTATCATAATACAGAACTTAAATGCTACAATATAAACATAATCCCTTTCTAAATTTTGAGAATGTTCGCAATTTGTAATAACTTGATCAATTTATATGAATAAATATGTTACCATCGCTAAAAATTATTAATTACAAATTAAAATATTAAAAAGATTGTATATACTATAAATGTATTTTTTAATATTTAGGGCAATTAAAAAATTTAGACGACCGGTTTAGCCTAGTGGGTAGTGCACCTGCCTGTGAAGCTGACGGTCCTGGGTTCGAATCCCGGTCAGGGCAAATATTTGTGTGATGAGCATGAATATTTGTTTCCGAGTCTTGGATGTTTTCTGTGTATTTAAGTATTTATATCTATTAAATATATCGTCGTCTAGTACCCATAACACAAGCCTTCTTGAGCTTACTGTGGGGCTAGTTCGATTTGTGTAAGATTGTCCTCTAATATTTATTTATTATTATTTATTTATTATTTAATTTTTACATTGGATATTAAAGGGTTAACCTCGTGGTACGAGACCGGATTTGAACCCCCAACCTCCATATTAAAATAGACTAGTATTGTGCCGTCTCCACTGACTCCCAGATGTAAGTGTTTTCGACCGAACGTCAGACGGCTAGTTAATAATACAGGCTTCGCGTGCATTTTATTACCTCCAGACATTTCAAATATTAACGAAACTCGGGTATTCCCGTATTGCAAGCTGCATTTTATGGTAGTGGGACTTGTAAGTTGATTAGATGTTTACGGATGAGAACACTTTGTACTTATGTTAGTTTATACAAGCTTTTTCACTTCAAAAATGTGTTATATTAGACTTGTCAATAGCGGCTAAAGTACTACATTTAGCCCCTAGTCCGTGAAGGTTGCGCAAATCGCCGTGTTTTATGTGTCAAAGCAGTTTAGAAAAAAAAACATGCCAAATTATACATAAGTTCGCCGTGGAATTTATTATTAATTTTGGGTGGATGGTCTCTGTATATTTATTCTCTCGCAATCGAAGTGAAAAGTAGAGTGTATTTTGGGTCATGCTTAGTTCAAAAAATAAAAGTCGTCCCTCCTGTGGTCAATAGTTAACGGCTTATTTTTTTTATACAACGCCGGTGGCAAACAAGGCTACGGTCCACCCGATGGTAAGCAGCTACCGCAGCCTATAGACGCCCGCAACTCCAAAGGAGTCACGTGCGCGTTGCCGACCCTTTATAAGATTTGAAGATGCACTGTGTTGACAGCAGAAGGAACACATTTAGGTTCCTCGCTCTTAACACAGTGCATCCTCGGGAGCTCTGGCAACCTTGCTCACCTCCAGAAACACAACACTACATACTTGTATAGTAAATAATGTTATTATGGCTGTGGTATTCTGCAAGGCGGGGGTACTTCCCCAGTTGGGCTGCTCCAAATTCGAGCAAGACGACAGTTTGCTGTGCCCTACCTCTTTTGTGCATGTTAATTATGTTTTTATTACAGGGATTTATAGAAACGGAGACACTGTTTATGCGGGTTACTGGTCCAATCCAAAATTAAGCTTTGTAGCCCACTTACTTTTGGTACCGTTAACTTTTGGTACCGTTTGTACTTTGGATCCATAACTCTGGTCTAAAAGCCATCTTGGTAATATGGCTCATTTTAGACACTTGTGACACAATTTACTATTAATTAGTTTCACCTGACTCAATAAGAAAATCAAATATTTATTCTGCAAGTAGAGGCATAGCGTAATGGTGCCCACTTATTACATCGACAAGCGTTTCATAGAATGTATTATTTCGCATAATTTTCATATCATATAAACGTTTTTTATTCAGAAAATTTTAGGTGCCTACAGCTAAAACGTAATTCTGTATAACCCATTAGGTCAACCAAAAAAGTAGGTCGTGTTAGGTTAGGTTAGAACTGCGACCCTATATGAAAAAACTTGTAGTTTTTTTTTAATTACGTTACAAATTTGTGGGTAGATTGAGTTACTTATTCTAATTAATATTTGCGCATTTTCCTCCGCTTCCTACAATTTTATCATTGAGTGACAAAACTTATTTGATTTTCGTAAATCAGTCGATAAAATCCATTAAATAAAAAATAGTAATTGTAGGGTACATATTACAATTCTATATGTATTTTGTACAGAATCAGCTCTTTCAAGCTATCTTTTTTCATCCAAATCAGACGAAAAATAAAAATAGACAATAATAGAAATGAAAATGCAGCGAAACATAAATTCGATGAAACTTTTGTTTGCTAAATAATGAAAAACTACAATAAATATTTTTTTTTTACATTGCAGAGTTGAAGAAACAATCAATAACATTAAATAGCACCTCCGAGGGCCTTCTCCGAACTTCGAAATCCGAATTTCATATCGTACCGTCCCTTTCTCTCATATATTTATTTATTTATTTAAAAAAGGTACACTTTACAGACATCACACAATAAATGATACAGTTAAGTTTGCACAAAATCAGTAGTTTATAGACCAGCATGACATCCAAAGCAAGTGCACACAGCACGATCAATAAGTAAGCGCATAATTGACCAACTGCACATACGTCACAGCACTAGTGTCAAATCGACCAACACAGAGCAGGATTAAAACGGCCGTTTTAAATTTGAGCTCATAGATTGACGAATCCAGAAACGTAAAAACTAGTTTGATGGATTCAAAAAGTACTTAAATACAAACTACAGTACATAGCGGCCCCCTTTTTTAGTTATATATCGTTAAATTTAAATAATTACAATTATTTACGAGTGGCGCTAGTGGACCCACTACATTTTATTAAAGCGCTCTTAATTACATGGTTAAATCTAATCAAGTAATATAGTGTATAACACGAAAGTAAAATGGTCGGCACAATACGAAGTTCGGGTTTCGAAGTTCGGCGTAGGCCCTCTGTGCCTTAACCATGAGTTTACATGACCGTACTCGCTAACGACTGCGTAAAAATTTGTATGGGCAAAAGTTAAGCGCCTCTGCCGGTTACGCAGTAGAACTAAGAATCGGCATACTAAATCGTTTACGCAGTCGCTAGCGAGTGCGGTCATGCAAACTCATGGTAAGGGCACTGATCTGATGAAGGTAGTAGAAGTTGGCGTTAGCATTTCCTAAATCACACAAGAAAAAAAAAAATCAAAAATCAAAACATTTATTCTGCAAATAGGCCTCAAGGGCACTTTTACAAGTCAAAATCTATCTTAGTACATCAAATAAAAATAATACAATAATCAAAGTATCATTAATCAAAATCAAAATCAAAATCAAAACATTTATTCTGCAAATAGGCCTCAAGGGCACTTTTACAAGTCAAAATCTATTTAGGTACATCAAATATAAATAATACAATAATCAAAGTATCATTAATTAAATGGAGTGTTACATGTCAAAAATAAGAATAAGAAACTAATAACAATTGAGATTTGTTAGAGATGTATAAGGTCTCTAAGCGTCAAGATAAAATGTAATAAAGTAAGTACACTAATCATAATAAAATATGTTGAGCTATATCTATAACACGTCAACATGAAAATAATAAAATCTATTAAATAAATATCCTCAGAGATGTATAAGGTCTCTGAGCGTCAGTCTAAAAATAAAATCAAATGAGAACAGAGCGAAGTCTCTCATCATGTCAATTCCACTGAACACTAGTACGAAGTTACTAGTCCTTGCAAACATGAACAGACCGGACCCCACAAACGGCACCCGTTCACGAGTATGACGCGTATCGTAAGACAAACTCTTGTTTGGATTCATTGGATACTCAAAGCTAGCACGTGAAATTTAATCATATGAACTGCTTGTTTGCCACCAACGTGGTATAAAAACAAATATACATTAACTCACACATAAGGACGCAACTTTATGCATTTTACACCCGTAATTCTATCACCTTCCTCACATAACCGAAACCACCTAATAAATTGCAAAACACGTTGAGCTTTCGAATAAAAAGCTTTCATATGCAATAAAGCTTTTAAAAGCCGTAAGCACGTGACAATAACTTGCGTGTCAACAAACAGTACTGTCAGCATGAGTAGGGTGACCATGGTGGCGGGAAACTATCGGACAGTCTTGTGAGGGTACACGCTTGGCTTAGTTTTTTTTATACAACGTCGGTGGCAAACAAGCGTACGGTCCACCTGTAGCGGCCACAGCAGCCTATAGACGTCCGCAACTCCAAACAAGCAAGCAAAGTTTGCAAGTTCACAAGTTTCGCAAGTTTGGGACTAGGTCGATTTGTATAAGATTGCCCACAAATATTTATTTATTTTATTTATTCATATCCACCAAAGATGTATGAATATGTATTACTATATAGGTATTACACCTAGCTGTCAAGCTTGCAAAGTGTCAAATGTACGAAAACACAGCTCATCTTTGAAATTTTAAATTAAATATCACTAATTGAAAGTTCTTAACTATATGTTTTTTTGTGGGAAATATACAGATGCGACTGTTCTGCAAAAAAAGTTCCACCGATCAGTAGACCGTCTCCGTTTTAGCTTGATCAAAAATGCTTTCCTGTCTGGATGATATCGTCTACAAGTTGCATTTCTCAACTGATTCACCTGAATTTCGATCATAGTTCCAAAATAGTAATTTGGATACTAAATGAAACATGAAACTGAAACTCTTATCGCTGGAAATGTATGAGACCCCGGTTGTTGTTTCGGTTTTTCATACAGTGTCTGTATTGTTATAGAACGTAACTCCTTAATGTCTTGTGGTGGGCGTAATCACTGCGACAATGGCTCCGACTACTGCAGCCAATTACGATTACTTTGTTACCATGTAAAACTCGTTTTATTATGTTCAATAAATCTAAATAGTTTCGATAGTAGCTGTCTTATGACGCACCTTTCGAGTAAAAACAAATCGCTCGTGATGTCCACATCTCAAAAAGCCATTAGCATTATATTATTAACAAAAACCTCTGTTTTACCCAGTTGCTGGCAGGTAGAGAATGCCGTTTGGCATTAAGCGATTTATACGTTTTTGTGTTTCGAGTAATAAAGTTTAAATAAATAAAACGAGATGTATGGTCACCCTACCCGGTGCAATGTAAACCTGTTAAGGGTCCCGCCGCATGCTCCGACTGAAACCGTTTAGCGGAATGAGGGACGCTATCACAGGATCATAAAACGAATATCTATTTAGCATTTATATGATGTGAATTTTGGAGTGGAAATGGATCTTGCTGCACTCCAGATGCCGATGCCGGACATCATCTTCATCATAAATTTAAGGTGGAGTAATCGCCATTTGGAGTGGGGACGTCCACCGTGCGATTGACAACACAGACACATCAATCTGTAAGTAGGCCTCACTCAAGGGCTCTTTTACAAGTCAAAAACATAGTCTCTCTCTGAGTTCGAGATTCTTACTGTCCCTAGCTTGTACATTCTCGTAGTGCTCAGTGACTTAATGAAACACTTAAGAAGTATAGAAACGCCAGAAGATACACAAAAGCGACACAAGGAGAATGGACTTGCCGCAAACCGTTGACAGCAAACTTAGGGTTGTTAAGCACTACGCAGGCTATCAATCTATTGTTATTTTTAATAGGTTACCAGTGGAACTGAAATCTGTCACTAGCCTACACCTCTTTAAAAATAAATTAAAAGCTTTTTTGTTGTAGAAGTGTTTCTACTCTGTGGAGGAATTTATGACACAACATTTAATGCAGACATATTAGCTAATCTGAAGCACCTAAGTACGACATTTATGATTCATCTAATTTAAATGGATTATGTTGTGATATTGAAATCAGAATGTGACTAATTAATTAATTAATTTATCTAAATTGTTTGACATTACTTTCTTTTTTATTATATTATTATTATTGGACATTGATGTTATTATGTAAATTTGTATAAATTTGAATAACAAAGCAAAGAAGGACAAAGCTGAATGTAGAATAAGCTGGCAATTACTCCACCGACAAGAGCCAAGCTCTTAAATATTATGATGATGATGATGTATAAATTTAGTTTTACACTGATAGACATAAGTGTACCTATTATTATTTGGTGTTAATTATTTTATCTTAAACTATGTAAATTCGCATACAATGTATATTGTTTCTTGAATAAATAACTGAACTGAACTGAGTGAAAGTACATAGCAATAAGTGAACAATACATCAGACATGAATAACCTGGGCACGCGTTTGCAGAGAGATGTATAGACTCTCAGGGTGTACAATAAATTTTAATAGTATAAACTTAACCTATAACTAAGAGATGTAAAGAGTCTCTAGTATCAAATTAAAATATGTTTACAAAAGAAAATAAAAGGAGATGTAAAAAGTCTCCATGGTCAGAACTTCAGAAGCACATATAGTCCCTATTCGTCCCGGTAGCGCCGCTGGGTAGAGTCAGTCCGACCCAGGTCGGGCCTAGCTGAGTTTCTTGCTGGACTCTTCTCAGCTAGGCTAGGTTTAGTGAATGAACGACAAAACTCCCAGTAGCTCGATTCCACTCACACCTCAGATTCGGTTGAAACCGCTCAACCAGTCTCACTGGAGTGCAAATTCTTAGTCCTGTGTTCAAAACCACCCACGTGGTCGTGTCGGTTGTCCCCTGGATTTTCCCCAGGCTACTCTCCAACCGCGCACTTCTATCGCTTTATTGGGTCTGGCCTACAAAGCCACAGTCATA
The DNA here is from genome assembly GCA_963556455.1 of Epiblema foenella. Lineage (NCBI taxonomy): Eukaryota > Metazoa > Arthropoda > Insecta > Lepidoptera > Tortricidae > Epiblema > Epiblema foenella. Next base: position 6,993,186 of record OY747120.1, on the reverse strand, counting down.
CCAAAAAAAAATTGAGCTTATCAGGATATGACGTTACATGGACCTTCTCCTTGGCTTGCTCTATATATGTCCGTCTCGGTCTTCCCCTTCCTCTCTTTCCTTCTATCTTCCCCCCAATAATAATCTTTATATAATTATCATTCCGTATGGTGTCCTAACATATTTCCTCTTCTATTTTGAATAAGTTCAAGTAGACGTCTTTTATCTCCTGTCAATTTCAAGACTGCCTCGTTTGTGTTCTTTCCTTCCATCTTATACCTTCCATCCTTCTCCATCCCCACATTTAGAACGCACTTAATTTTTCTCTGTCACGTTGAGTTAATGTCCAAGTCTCGTTTCCATACAACGCTATAAATATACTCCAGGCCCCTATTTCACCAAGTTGACATATGTATGTATTTAACATATGTAGGCTGACAAATTGACAATTTTTATGTGAAAACTGTTTCACCAACTACAATTGCAATGTTTTTTGACAATTGTCGCGCCTGTCAGTTTTGGTGAAATAGGGGCCAGATGTACGCCCTAATAATAAATCGTTTTCGGATATTTCGAGATATCTTTGCTTTGTGTAAGTATTTTTTTGCATATGCCGGACTTTTTTTTTCTTAGCATATACGGGTGTCCCACTGCTGGGCAAAGGCCTTTCCCCATGAATGCCATGACTCCCGCATCAGTGCCGGACATAAACAAGTAATATTCTATTTTGTTTTATATTCTTTATTGGGGCAGAAACAAACAGGGTAGGGTAGTGTAGGTTCGGCAACGCGCATGTGACACCCCAGGAGTTGCAAGCGTCCATAGGCTACGGTGACCGCTTACCATCAGGCGAGCCGTACGCTTGTTTGCCACGGACGTGGTATAAAAAAACAGACAAAAACAAACACAAAAAACAAAAGCTGTCACTCACATGCCATGTATAGGAATGAAAAATGCGAAGTTGAACCCTGTAGAAATGGTAGGTTGATATCACACTGCTCGGCGTGACGGATATATCCGTCGTTGGCGTCGAAAAGGTTAAAGTATACCTACTTAATTTATACCTTAAAACATTCCCACTGAGACAAAGCATTTATTTAATTCAAAGCGGCATTTTTATCGAGACAATCCAGTATGAGTACCTACTTATCAAGCATATTATAACAAAGATTTTTTTAAATTTTGGATGCAGCTGGCAAAATGTTTTTATTGAAATAGTACTTACTGGAGTTTAAATGAAAGATTCTAACGAATACGAACAAATCTCAGACAAGGCACACGAATGGTTATGTGCAATTAACTAATTGTTAGAGAGGATAAAATGGATGATCACGATACAAAAGAGACGTTTATTCCCTGTACTCCCGTGCAAGAAGTTCCGAGGCGGGACTAGTGAGACTTTTTCCCCCAATATTTCCGTTGTTCATTTTTGGCGCTTCGCCGGTCGCTACTGCGCTGCGGCAAGCTCTGCTCGCGCTCTGAAGGGTCGCAGTTCTACTAACACTCTTCCTCGCTTCGCTCGTCGTACCTAACCTAACCTAACCTAAAGTATCACTAGTTCCACCACGGAACTTCTTCCACGGGGCTACTGGGAATGGACTAAAAGAGAGATCACCAAATGTACTTAATCATTGATAAACCATAGTCATCAGTATCATATCATCCTTTTAGGGTATCCATACAGGTAAAGTGAGAAAATCATTTTATGTTATAGTCTTTATGACATGACGAGATATAGGTACTCTTGCAAATCGTAAAATAAAACACAAATTTAAAATAACATAATTTATTAAGATATACATAGGTATAGAAAAACTAAAATAAACAGATGCCTCCAATACAACAAAAGTATAATCTGTGTCATTCCATAAATGTATAAGACCAGGTTTTATAAAGATCACACAGACCAAATTTTGGTGACTTACCAGTCGGGGAATTTGAAATTTTCACACTTTTGGACTATATTTCTATTGTAATAGAGTCTAAAAGTACCAAACATTCAAATTCCCCGACTGTATATATAATAACTCACCTACATAAGGAGCTCTACTAACTCTTTTGCGGACATAGTACGATTCATCGACCACATACATGTGTCAATAGAATTTCAATCTTAGTTCTGGGTTTTAAGGTTAAAATTAGATTACATTTTCTTAAAAATTGACTCCGTTTTCAAATGAATCACCAGAAAGTAATTTTTTTTTTGTAATGCCTTCTAGATTGGTGCGGCCTGGAATAGGCTTAAATAGAGTCAACACGTTCTCTGTCCGATATAATTAATATGATTATGCAGAAGGATAAAAGTTTAAAGTAGGTATGTAATTACAAACGAGGGATAAACTTAACGCGTTGAATTATGGATGGATGAGAAAGAATGCGTACGGAATTGTACATTAAGGAATTGCATAATGACATGTACAGGCAATCAATTTGATTTCCAGTAAAATAAATATGAAAGCCGCTAGAGATATCATGTTAATGTTACTGTGACAAGGTACAAAGCGGCCCAGAAAGCAAATTAGTTTACCGTGTTTCTAACGAAACGGACAGAAAAGAGTTCCGCTGACAATCTAAGTTACAACTCAGTGTGACTATAGGTACATACGGCCATTGTAACCGGATTAGGCTAAAGATCCGTTAAACCTTATGTCGGTTAGTTATATCAAAAACTGTACTGAGTTACTGAAATTTGATCAGACATTTGGTCTGACGGATCTTTGTAAAACCAGGCCTTATATTATCAAGTTGATACAGAAAAACTTTTCTATATTACCAAGATACGTGCCATATCATTTTTTAGGGTACGTTTTAATAAATAAGGTCTATTTTCACTCCTCACAAAAAAAGATTTGGGCGTGTTTGTGACACGGCTGACTGACTAAAGGCGTTCAAATGGTAAACGGATTAAAACAGCCTTTCACTGTGCTTTAAGGTGCGTATTCCTGAGCTTGTCTACTAAATAAAATGTCATATAAAGTAAACTGGATTCTGCACAATTGTTTAAATTGTGTCTCAAGGGAGCAAAATGATATATTTACGGGAAAAGCGGTATATTGATTACTGAGTGAAGAGAATATTTCTACAATAGAATCCTGAGCGTAGCGAAGAATTCTAAAGTAGAATCATGAGCGTAGTGAGGGATTCAAATGTTTACGCCCAAGTCGGAAATAATTTTGCTACCGTGTGACACGTGTGCTTTTCAAACCTTCAATTAGGAAAAGAGTCATTGTTGGCCACAAATGAGGGAAGAAAAGTACGACGTTGATTCCTCATTTGCGGGCAACAATGACTCTTCTCTGAATAGCAGGTGTGAAAAGGAAATAGATTACTGTGATTCCTCGCACTCTTGAAGCTAGGTGTCACTTGTACGGAAGCTTATCACAACTCTGGCGAAAGCTCAGCATCTTTATTCTTAACCATTTTTACTCCAGGATCTTATGCCCTAACTTTGAATATAGTATCATTATTCTTCACCAAATCACTATAATAATCATCTTTCAAATTCCTCTTCACACCGTTTTCATTCTTCCTATTTCCAGCTTTATCATTGTCAACATTATTATTTCCATAATTATTTTCTGTAACTTCTCTATCTTTCATATCATCGTGCTTATAATATTCTTTTCTGCTTTTATGTTTACCAAATTTTAATGGTTTGTAGTCCTCGGTGGGCAAATCGTCGAATTCGGTTGATTTTGTAACTCTTCTCCCATACTTTATGAACCTATGAAGTTTGCGCTTTCGTTGTTTCTTAATGGAGTTTGGTTGTCTACGTCTTCTGGTTGGTTCTTGGTACAGGTATGATGGCTGAAAGAAATGTATCATGAAAATCAAGCAAAATCGCTGAACAGTGACTGTAGCTGAGATGTAGATTCTTGAGTTCCTGGCTTTAAACCCTGGGTTTTTCAAAAAACTTAATATACGCTTCACTTGATATTAAATAAGCTTTCGATGGAGGAAGGCATCGTGAGGAAACCAATGGAATGACCTCATATTGGACGTAAACGATAAGACAAAACTTCTGTCATCTGTCTGTCAGTTACTGGCTTTAAACCCTGACTTACCATTAGGCTTTTCAAAAAACATGTACAAAATATCATTTGATATTAAACAATAGCTTTCGGTGGAGGAAGGCATCGCGAGAAAACCAAGGGAATGGCCCAGTATTGGACGACAAGATAAAACATCTGTAATTTTCCATCGAGTGGTATCAGATAGTGACAGATGCTTCATCTTTCGTCTATTACGTGATAAACATGATCATCACAGACAGATCTAGTTCCTCTTGGTTGGAAGGTCAAATGGCCCTCGCGTTTGTTAAGAAGATTGTGTAGCAAAATTTAAAAAAAAATGCCTGCAAGTGAAAATATGGACCCTTAAAGTTTCTTTTTTTGACTCCGAAAACTTCCTCCTGTTTCATTTCATTTATTTAATTGCTTTGTGTGTACAAAAAAAAGATCTTACAAATAAATGTTACAACACAAACCCAGTCAGGGCAGTGCAATAGTACATTTTTTTCTATGAAATAAACGAGAAAGAATTACTAAAAAAGCACAACGTATAAACCTAGTTAAGGGTATAACGAATCGATCAAGGCCAATATCGTCTCATTTGGTGAAGGTTTAAGGTGTGAGAAACGCTGCCGCCCGAAGCACTAGTTAATTCTGTCAGAAATTAGGCGCCAAACGGCCGAAGATGACCACTCTCTTTATCACACAATACGGGCGCAAGACCACGACTGGTGAAACAGAAAGAATATTCCGAAACTACCTTTTCGCCCCACACGATAGACTCACAATAGTCTTAAATTAGCGCCTGCGCCAAATCTTAGGTTTAGTTGCGGGCCCCTGACTCCTTTAGGCTACCACTCGGAGGAGGATGATGATGAAGGAGTTACTACTATTGCTAACAGTTGAGGGCACAAATATGTATATTTTTGGACCTTATTGCAATGGAATAAGGCAAATAATACATATTTATGTCCTCGACTGTAGCCGGCTAAAAAAGTAGTTAACCAATTTTCGACTGTATCATTTGCATATTAAGTTCTAAAAGTGACAGAGAAGTGTCAACATACCCCGTATCCGTTGAAATTCGACAATTGCTTGTGAAGATAATACAACTGGTGCTCAAGATATTCCCTCACGCCGCTCATTTTGCTCTGAAATTAGGTAAAAAATTATTAGAGTTCACATCAATTACTGTCATCTAGAAATAATAGTTTGGAAGAGCAACGCAGTCGTGCCAGAGGCGGCTTTATTTAGCACATACTTATAGCGCCCGTGTGCAATCAATCTTTTAGAGCGCCGGCGCATCTTACGAGGCGTCGCGAGCGCCCTCTGTGCGCTGCACACCCTGCACTATAGGTAAAGCTGACTCTGCGTTGGGCATCTGAGTCTGCCTGGACGGAGATGGTGGGAAGACTTCGATGCCTTCATCGGTAATTGACTGGACGAATCCTCGATCTCCTGTCTCGGGGCTTCTTCCGGCCAATTTCCGTTGAAGGCCCATGGCATCGAAAAACCTTTGGCCCGGAGTGGGACTATCATGTAGGCTAGAAAAATAAAAAAATAATTACAGTCTACGAGATTTCTTGATAACTCTCATCCCAGTATAATATATGTCAGTGGCGGCTTAAAAGGCGAAGATGAACAAATAAAGGGATCTCGGCACCGAATCGTAGGTGAGCGATCTTGACGCGAACGTGTCGCAGCGCGGAAGCAACAAACAATCGATACCTATTGAAGTGCTCTACGAGAACTAATTACACGCGATGTGCGACCGGACGACGTAATCACAACTCAGACACGACGCGTACACTTAGGCATTCCTGCCGGCGGGGACGTCTACCGCGCAATCGCGACAACACTGACACATATAGTCCCTATTCGTCCCGGTACCGCCGCACACCGGGTGGAGTCAGTCCGATCCAGGTCGGGCTTAGCTGAGTTTTTTGCTGTACTCTTCTCAGCTGGGCTAGGTTTAGCGAACCAGCGTCAAAACTCACAGTAGCTCGATTCCACTCACACCTCAGATTCAGTTGAAACCGCTCAACCAATCTCTTAAGAGTATTCCAGTGTTCCAAACCACACGCGTGGTCGTGTCGGAGGTTTTCCCCTGGATTTTCCCTAGGCTACTCTACAACCGCGCACTCCTATTGCTTTATAGGGCCCGGCCTATAAAGCCACAATCAGGTTTAAAAAAAACCGGCCAAGTGCGAGTCGGGCTCGCGCACAAAGGGTTCCGTAGCAGCAAATATAATAAACTTATAAGGTTCAGCCAACGTTTTCAGTGTAAGCACAATAACTTAACCAAAATTACAGTTAAATCAACCTATCTCAAAAACTATAAGAGATACTTTGATCAAACCAAAAATCGTTGAAAGAGTTAATTAGCATGCATCACCTCTATTTTTTTTAGAATTTTATACCCCGTAGTTATAAAAATAGAGGGGGGGGGACATACTTTTTACGACTTTGAGAGCTGATATCTCAAAAACCGTTCACTTTAAGAAAAATGTTTTTTAGAAAACTTTATATCATTTTAAAAGACCTTTCCATTGATACCCCACACGGGTATGTACATCGAAAAAAAAATTTTCATCCCTCAGTTACATGTATGGGGGGCCCCACCCCCAATTCTTTTTTTTACTATTTAGTGTCATAATTTTGTAGCGGTTCATACAACACATATTCCCATCAAATTTCATCACTGTAGTACTTATAGTTTCCGAGTAAATCGGCTGTGACAGACGGACAGACGGACAGACGGACAGACGGACAGACGGACATGACGAAACTATAAGGGTTCCGTTTTTGCCATTTTGGCTACGGAACCCTAAAAATGGGCGACCGGCCCGCAAATACCTAGGACAAGACGGCAGCCGCGTCGCATCGCATCGTATTGAATTCGCGTGTCACCGCGTCGGATCGATTTGCTTTGAATCGCCCAATAACGCTGCGTGACTTTGTGAGACGCTCGGTCCATGGGATCCCAGTACAGGCCCACTAAAGTCCACGATTTCTTCAAAGAAGTCTATTCATTTTAAGTTTGTGGTAAGTCGATACGTCATTTTATTATTTTTGGTTATTATGTTTGTGTGTTTTATGTCTTGTTATTGTGCCAGCATGACAGTTGTCAAAAGAACAGTCTTAAATCTTGTAGGCTGTACTATATACGAGTACCTTGTCCTCCTCACTCATCTCATCGTACTGCATTATAAGGTCCTCCACATCCTGGATAGTGCCCAAACACTCACTCCTCGCATTGGTCGACAGCAGGTCGTAAGTCTCGGAGTTGATACCGTTGGGACCTAAAAACTAAAGTCAATTAATCCACGAGCCAGCTACAGTTAAAGAGACTTATTACTGTTCTTTTGACAGCTGTCTATTTGACGTAGATTGTGCAGGAATGACAACTGTCAAAAGAATAGTGATAAATCTCGTTAATACTAGGTCCGGTAACTGTCTGGTCTATCCGGTAACAATACTGATGCAATCCAAACTAAAATTAGCCGGATCCATACTTTCCTACTGTGATGCTATCTGATGCGCTCTGACGCCAGTATGGACTATCTGACACAGTATGGACCTTCACGTAATAGCTCCAATTCAATTCCATTCAATTCAATTTATTTAAATCAGACAATGTCCTTAAAATATATGAGTAAAAAAAGCTTTAATTGCTATGTTAGTTTTAAATCTCATTCAAAAAATATTATAAAAAGTCCCCCCTCTGGTCTCCACTTAATGTATATAGGCGTCGCAATCGAAACTACACCAATAATTTCACAAGGCTGTAAATAATGTGCATCTAAATTTATGACATCGATATTGTTGTCAAAACAACGAATTCCTCAAGTCAATAAAGGGTCGGCAACGCGCTTGACTCTTCTGGAGTCGTAGGAGTCCAAAAGCTTCAGTTGCTTACCATCAGGCAGGCTACTTACCACCGTAGTAATAAAAACACATACCGTCGTAAGAATTCACGGAGAATTCGTCCCGCTCCTCGACGCTTGGAGACGTCAACCAAGCCAGGAAGCTCCGGAGGTCATCGGGCAACTCTGAATACACCATAAAAAATAATTCAAAAATTTGATCTTAGATGCTTTTCCCCTTTTTTGCAAGCTGTGGTTAAGGCTGCGGTCTTCTGGAAGATGGAAAGGTACTCCTCCAGTCGGGTTGCTCCAAATGAGCGAGATGACGTTCCGCTCCACCCTACCTCTCTCCAAACTTTGGTATGGATTTAGTGGCAGCTTTGTAAAAAATGAAACTCTGAGATGACGAAATGACGAAGACAATCAGTATTCTTTGAATGAGACTCCATACTGCAACGCACACTTAACCACTCCGTAACACCATCGCCCCAGCTCGGGACCAAATAACGGTGGATGGACAGCTTTTTCACGGGGATGCACCTTATAGTTAACTTGAAAGACTTACGAACACAGGTCTTCGCTCGGACCTGCATGTCTACCAGCTCCGACATGAGCGACACTAGCTGCTGCATCAGCGTGGAGGTCTGGCCGCTGTCAGCTCGTACTAAAATCACATAAGCGACATGGATGAAAAGGTACCTCATCATCAGCCTATTCGTCCCACTTCTGGGCAAGTGTCTCTAGGCCCCTTATAGATGAGAGGGAACGGGACAGGCAGTAGTAGGACTTCACATAAACCGTGGAATTACTTCGCAGATGTATGCAAGTTGTTTTCCTTCACCGAAAAATGATATTCCGCATACACGTTCGAAAAACTCATTGGCACGAGCTTGAACTCGGACCCAGCCGCATGCGCGAACCACTAGGCTACCGTAATTTACTCCAGGACGTTCAGTATGAGTTCCCGGAGTTCTCCGGATGAGAGCCCAGAAGACGGTCATCTAGAGTTTTTAGTGGATAGAAATACCACAATAACCCAATCATCCTCAATGGAGTATCTGTTTCGCAGATTTTCTCCAAGTATAAAAGGATGGCTACCTATATGCCATAAAAAAATATATAGAAAATATTTCAAAATGGCAGCTTGTACTTATTATGATTTACCTTCCCTGTTAGTACTTTCACGAATAGCCTCAGCGGCCTCATGGCACACTCTTTTCATGTTCGCCGTTAGATCATCGAAAATATTCCTGCCATACACCTGGAACAGTGCAGAAGAAAGGTTCCTGTTTGTTATCTGTCATTTTCACAGAAAATAAAAAAAAAACCTATTTTATGCATTTAGTTTACCCTTCTTTATAACTGTTCGAAATTTCAAATCGATAGCATAAGTAGTTTTTAGATATTTAGCGATGTGACAGACACACAGATAAACAGACAAAGTGAAACCATAAGGTTTCCTTTTTTACCATTTTGGTACGGGACAATAAAAACGTCAAGTATGAGTCGCGTAATCAGTTTACTGCTTTTCCGGTGCATCTGATCAGCGGTCTGGCACATCCTTAACCCTTTTACCGACGCCGTCTGATATCTGATTTTTAAATTAGACAAAGTGACAGTGTAAATGGGTCATACTTAGTTGAAAAAACAAAAGTCGTCCCTCCTGTGGTCAACAGTTAACGACTTATGTGCATGTTAGCTATGTTTTTATTACAGGGATTTATAGAAACGGATACACTGTTTATGCGGGTTACTGGTCCAATACAAAATTAAGCTTTGTAGCCCTTAACTTTTGGTGTGTCCACAGAAAAGACGCGAACCTAAATCCGCGTATGACCCAAATAACACCTTCTTGATATGTGAAAAATTTGAAAATTGCGAGAAACTTTTTTGAGTTCGGCGGTTATAGGCCCATTTTCTCCGCCAAATATGTAAATGTAAATATTTTAATAAGGTCGATGAAGGAGAGAAAGCTACTAATTTGAACAAATATAAAAGATAAGGTTATGTCTTATCAGGGAATGAAAAAAATAGACAGAGGATAGAAACGGCTGGCGATTGTTCCACCAATCAATGAAGAATGTTTAGTACTATGCCCCGAGCTGGTGAATTAACACTAAAGAATTGACAAGACGAATAGGTCTACTCAAACAATATTGTTAAGTGAACTTATACTTACATCAGTTACAGGAACGGCCCTTTTGGCATGGGCTTTAGTTTTATTTCTGAAAGCGCAATAGATTGTTAGCTTTCCATAATGCTATGTAGCATTAAAATGAACTGCCCTCTCCTAGTAGTAATTGTTATAATTTGTTTTTGTGTATTGCGCAGATAGTCTTGTCAGATGCGAGGTGAAGCGCACTGGAGGGGCGTTCAGTTTAAGAATAGTTATAATCTGCTTGTTTACGAAAATTTCAACTTTTAGATCTAAGTTCTCAACAATTGAGATTTTAAAAGCATTTTGAGTATGACAAGTGACCATCAATTGAAATTGACAAAAACTTTTCTAAATTGATACTAAAGTGACCAATGTAGGTATCAGAATGTTTTGAAAAATGTGTATTAATAGTACACATGGGACCTTTCTTACCGCGAATTCTTTAGTTTACGATTCTTCTTCGCCTCAATTTTGCGATTCCTCCGTTCTTTCCAGTTTTTAGCAAGTATCTTAAACTTATTGCTGATCCAATTATTTTTGCCCATGAGATCATTAAATTTTACAGAAGATTTCTCTTTCATATCGTCTTCCATGGGATCTTTTATACCATATTCATCATCATATAGATCATTCCAGAATATTACATTTCCGTTGGCGCTTCTTTTGACTACGGTTCTATTGGCAGCTTCGTTTACTGAATTTTTAATTTCTGTGATGGATGAATTTACTATTTTAATGTCTTTAGTTGCGTTTGTTACTTCTTTATCTGGAACAAGAGTTATATAAACTTGTACAAATATTACAGATGCAAAAGTAACTCTGCCTCTATCTTGTTACCTTTTCACGCTTAACCCACTGGACGAATTTAGATGATGGAATGGAGATAGTTTGAAAGCCAGGAAAGTTTAATATCGGAAATCAACCCCAGGAGTGAACGGCAGAGTGGGGATAACCTTAACTATCCATCAGTGGTTATTTAGAGTACTATTCCTCTTTTTAACTTACTCCATTACAAAGTCGACTCAGTTTGAACGGGAGGTGAAACAGGACATTGAGGCATACTTTTGCTTTTAGTTACTTTAGCATTAAGTTTCTTACTTGTTGTAATTACGTACGATTCGCTCTTGTCTTCTGTTTCTACGCTTAATTCTGTAGCATTTTCTGCTTTTTCTTCAAAAGACAGGAGAACTCTAGAACGGTGACCTATATTATCCACCATTTCTGAATCAACCGAAGCTTCTATTGGAGCAGTGGTAACATTTATCATGGCCTGTGTAGTTTTGTTCTTCGTTTGCGAATAGTTTGGATTTAGCATTGTCACTAAATTGTAAAGAGACCTGCAAAAATGTGTATTAGCGATTGCAAAAGAGAACATCACACTTAAATAGACATAAGTCTGTTACTTTACCCGTAACCATTTTCTTCTCGATTTTCATCGAATCCAGACAAAAACATGAAAAAATCAGCAAACATACTAAATATCTCTCCAAGACCCCAGGATGTATTATTACGTTTTAATGTATCATCACTTAACTTGGGAGCAATGTTTTCAATATTCACAGAAACATTTTTATGGGTTTCAATGTTAGATTTGTTATGTTCATTGTTTCTTCCCATATCTACGTTATTAGTATAAACGTTAGCGTTTTCAATCGTACTATACTCATTATTTTCAAATTTTAGTCTATTGTTGAAATTATTTTCGTCGTTATCAGTGACCGCGGCATCGTCATTGATTTCTTCAATTTCAACAGATTTCAAGGACCGTTTATGGCCAGAATACAACACATTACGTTCTTTGTGTTTTTGTGCCTTTTTTTGGCCAAATACATTCCATTGAGTGGATGTCATAAAATGAGTGAAGTTTGCGATTTTAGCCGTTAGACTGACTGCTGCAGTTGTTGTTTTTATATTATTTGAAAACATTTTAAATCTGAGCTTCTTAAAAAAAGTGGGCTTGTCTGTGTTCGACTTCAATTTAACTCGTTGACCATGCAGTGAATTATCTTAAAAGAAAATTGTTACTGTCAAAAGTGATATATGAGTATTCATTCTTTTTTTAAATTATACGTACCAACTTTGTTTATGTGCTCTAAAGTTTCACGTGGTTTCTCCGAGGTTAGTAGTTTAATTGTATTCACGATTGGTTTATTCTTTTCAACTATTTCTTTCTTGTTATTCAGAACCCCGTAATCGCTATACGCTTGGGCCATTTCTACTAAATCTGCGTAATTAACATTATCTTCAAAGTATTCTGCGTTACTATTTCTCCCAGATCTTGGATACTTTTCGTTGTACTTCACAGCACCCAGTTTACCTTTAGCCATTCTTACAGCTGCTTCAATCAAGTAGTTAATTTCAGTATTGTATTCGGGGGTTGGTGTTTTAGTATCAGAAATTATCGTTTTCGGGAAATGTACGGGATCTGATTCTTTCTCATTATTTAAATCCTGTAACAAGTCTCAAAATCAAAGTTATTTATTACTCAGTCTAGGTATATTACATGCATGTATAAATATAAATAAACTACCACTGATTTGGAAAATAAACCTCTGCTTCAAGAAGAACCGGCGTAAAAAACACGGTGAGGTAATGCTACAGTAGAACACTTTTGTGTTATATTTTTGTATTAGATTGTCGTACAGAACGCTATCACTGCCAAACATCCTTATTTTAGTTACATATTCATATCTATCGAACAGAACACAGCGAGTAGTCATCAATGGGACCTCGTCAGCAGGGTCAAACGTTGCTCTTGGAGTACCGCAAGGATCCATCCTAGGACCGTTCTTATTTTTAGTGTACATAAATGATTTACCAGAGCTTGTGCAGGGTAGACATGATATAGTTTTATTTGCAGATGACACTTCTCTAATTTTCAAAGTGCATAGAAAAGAGAAATGCTTCGACTGTATTAATGATGTATTATCCACTATTGTAAATTGGTTTACAGCCAATAACCTGCTTTTAAATGCAAAGAAGACGAAGTGCATAAAATTTATTTTACCCAATGTTAAGCACATAAACAACTCAAGAATTAAATTAAAGGGCGAAATTCTAGAATTCGAAGACAAGACTGTGTTTTTGGGAATAACCTTAGATTCAAAACTTCAGTGGCATGCACATATAGCCACATTAGCAGGAAAACTAAGCTCCGCAGCCTATGCAGTGAGGCGAATCAGGCAGCTGACAAACGTCGAGACAGCAAAATTGGTGTACTACAGTTACTTCCACAGTGTTATGTCCTATGGAATCCTGCTGTGGGGGAAAGCGGCGGATATCCAGACTATCTTCGTACTGCAAAAACGAGCAGTGCGTTCTATTTATGAACTAGGAGCTCGTGCCTCCTTAAGAGAAAAATTCAAAGAGGCAAATATTCTCACTGTAGCTTCTCAATACATTTTTGAGAACATTATGTATGTACGGAAAAATCTCCATGCATTCAAACTTAACAGCGAAATCCACGACTACAACACAAGAAGTAAAAACAAGCTCGCAGTGGCAGCCTGTCGTCTCCGTAAAGTTAGCACGTCCTTCGTGGGAAACTGTATACGCTTTTATAATAAAATACCCATGGATGTAGTGAATTTGCCCGTCAACAGATTTAAGTGTCACGTTAAAAGTCACTTGGTAAGCAAGGCGTATTATTCCGTCAATGATTTTTTAAACGATCAAGAAGCTTTTAAGCCAGTTGTATAATTTACTAGAATTAGTAATGGTTTATAATGTGGACATGTATAACTACAATTTTAGTCTGGACTTTTACTGTTCTAAAATCATTTCATGTACATTTGAGCACATCATGAGGTATCTCAATGTATTCGATATTTTATTATTAAGTACTACTTTGATTATAAATGTCCTGCAGCTTGAATATGTCATGCTCGCCTAAAGGTCTTTGCTTACGGTGGCGTCGTTGATCGGGTCGCAACCTTCCCTAACATATGGTCGAGGGAGGCGATGGCTGAGATACGCGTCATACTCGTGAACGGGTGCTGTTTGTGGGGTCCGGTCTATTCATGTTTGCAAGGACTAGTAACTTCGTACTAGTGTTCAGTGGAATTGACATGATGAGAGACTTCACTCATTTAATTTAATTTTTTAGACTGACGCTCAGAGACCTTATACATCTCTGAGGATATTTATTTATTAGATTTTATTATTTTCATGTTGACGTGTTATAGATATAGCTCAAAATATTTTATTATGATTAGTGTACTTACTTTATTACCTTTTATCTTGACGCTTAGAGACCTTATACATCTCTAACAAATCTCGATTGTTATTAGTTTCTTAGTCTTATTTTTGACATGTAACACTGCATTTAATTAATGATACTTTTATTATTGTATTATTATTTGATATAGATAGAATTTGACTTGTAAAAGTGCCCTTGAGGCCTATTTGCAGAATAAATGTTTTGATTTTGATTTTGATTTTTGATACACATCGTATTCAGTACTTTAAAATTTAAGATTTTATTTTGCAGGGGACTCTTTAATTACAAATTTTACGGTTTAAATAAGCAAGGAACTCTGTACGTAACTACTAATTGTGTGATTATGTGAGCTTACCGCTGGATTGATAGTTCTCTTTTCCCTGTCCCATGGTTCTTTAGTTTGGTCCTCATAGTCATAATTGTTTCCTTCATCTTTGTCTTCATCATCGTCATGCTGTAGCAGCCGACGGTGTTGCGTAGACGGCCGATCTCTAAAAATAATAATTGCTTTTACAATTTCTTCTAAAACGAAAGTTTTTGGGTGTTTTCAATTAAATATTTTTCATTGTTGACTTTTGCTGCTCAGAATCACGTATGGTTACGAAAATATGTATAATTTGAATATGTCACACACACTCGATATTGACCACTTAAGTTTTAAAGTTCTCAAAAAAAAAACAATGTTTTTGTGACTCAGCTATATCCGGGATTTTAGATGTCAAGGCCAACGGTAATGATGAATCAATACAGTACAATATAATACAATCCAAATATTCTTTATTGTTCAACAGAAAATACATTGAAAACAAGAAACAAGAAACCATAAAGTAAAAGAAAACATACCTTCCAAATAGCGCGTTAAACAATTCAAAATGCTTGGAGTGAAAATGATCTAATGTATTAGTTGCTTTGGCAGGAAGCTGCAAGTCCGAGGGAAAGTCTTTGGCCGTGGCTGTATCTGTCTCGAACTTCAGTTCCTTTAACATTAGTTGTTAAATAGACATGTTACTATTGATTTTTTTTTAGTCATGTTTTAATTAAACAATATGAAATATGGATAGATATAAATTCTAAACTACAAATAATAAAGGGCCTACAAACTAAACTTAAAATAAAAACTTAAAAAAATCTAAAATAAGGGGTCCCACGCGGCATGATGCCAAAGCTGCTGGTAGCATTTCCTCGCTGTATAGTAATTCTTATGCGTTGTGCGAGGAAGCTGACAGCGCTTTAGTCACCAGTGGTGTCCACTAACCTTTTAGCGAGTTCCTTGAAGAACTCTGGCCCTGGGACGCTACGGACCGAGAGACTCTACAGAATTTGTATTTAAACTTATAACACCACTACCCTGTTGGTATAGGGTGTTGTGTTACTGTTGGTGAGTAAGATCGCTCGCGATCTCGAGGATGTGCGCAGCTGTCAAAACAATGAATTATAAAAGCAATAAAGGCTTGGCAACTTGAGATTCTTCTAGTTTCGCAAGCGTCATAGGCTACTGCGTCTGCGTACCACAAAGCAAGTTTTAGGTGTGTTTGCCACCGTCTTAGCATAAAATTCATAGATATAGTCGCAAATAACATAACAAAACTCCACGTGAACACAGAGTAGCAATGTATAAATTAATCATTTAAAATAAACACTAAACAGAAGCTTAATACGAATACATACATATATGTATTACAACAGTAAAAGTAGTTACAGTTAAACATATAAGTAAAAACATATTAATACAATTAAAAATACAAATACTACTGAAGAAAAAACTAAAAACCTTTTGTTTTTCTTTAATCTTTTCCAATAGCGAATTCCCATCAGTCTGAGCGATATCTGCATCATCTTGTTCAGCGTTACCATAATCATTATCTACCCTCCATTCTCTTAAATTGTGTTTGTGATTTTCTATCCTACGTTTTAAAGAAGAGGACCCAGTGTGCGACCCTGAGGTATCCCTGAACATTTTATAAGACCTCTTCATACGGGGATAGTTTGGGTCAGTGAAGTCGATGTTGTTTCCATGTTTAATGTTTGTGAAGCCTTTCTTGAGATTCTTAATCTGTATATCGGTTTTTAGGAGCTTTCTGTAGAATTCTGTAACAATGAAGCATTTTTATTGATCAAGATTTTGCGTGGTAGAGTGAAAATTACCAATAATCATTGTGTGGCAATTTTCCAACGAAATCAATTAAATTGTGGGCTTAACTATGGTTCAAATTTAGTCCTCACCCATAATAGAATTAGCATTCCATGTGCAGTGGAGAAAACTGATGAAACAAAAAGGGGTGGTGGAGGGTGCCTTCTGTTGTCACGTCCCTCAGCCATGAGGATACGGCGGGTGTGTGAGGTATCATTGGTAAAGATTACGTCATCCCGAGTAGAGATGGGCGCCGGTTAAAATTTCATCGGCGGTGATTATTGTATTTATCAAAGTAATGTGTGTATTCGTATATAAAAAAAATACAATGACACCTTGTTTAACGAACATACTTGTAATAATCATTGAGATCAAGAATAGGGATGTTGACACTAAGTAAGAAACTCAACTACTTCAAATTTTCTCGAAAAAGGATCAAATTCTCAACCAAATAGCGAAAAAAGTAACTCAAAAAAATAAATAATTACATAATTACAAGTCATCAAAGTTTTAAGTGGGGGCATGTTCTGTCCCTTTTTCGCAAAACGCACCTCTGTATGGAACGATCTTCATTTACTATGGCGCTTTAAGTCAGTGACGTCACTACAAATTAGTGCTTTCTCCCTCTTATTAACAACATTGTAACGGTTGTAGCTTCGTTATTTTTTGAGATATTTTAATGGGATTTTCACCATTTGGCATAGTTTTATGTCTTCTTTCTTTTGGATATAATTTAGATACCAATAAATTTTGAGTCAACATCCCTATTGCAATATACTCGTACTTAGAGAAGATCATTCATCATTTTCAGCCTGTAATTGCCCACTACTGCCCCGCCCGCGATTGTAGAATGCCATTCATCGGGGTCCCGTGTTAGTCTCACCCAGAACTGACCCGCCTGCGATTATAGAATGCCATTAATAGGAGTCCCGTATTAGTGTCACCCAGGACTGACCCGCCCGCGATTCTAGAGTGCCATTCATCGGGGTCCCGTGTTAGTCTCACCCAGGACTGACCCGCCCGCGATTCTAGAGTGCCATTCATCGGGGTCCCGTGTTAGTGTCACCCAGGACTGACCCGCCCGCGATTCTAGAGTGCCATTCATCGGGGTCCCGTGTTAGTGTCACCCAGGACTGACCCGCCCGCGATTCTAGAGTGCCATTCATCGGGGTCCCGTGTTAGTGTCACCCAGGACTGACCCGCCCGCGATTCTAGAGTGCCATTCATCGCGGTCCCGTGTTAGTGTCACCCAGGACTGACCCGCCCGCGATTCTAGAGTGCCATTCATCGGGGTCCCGTGTTAGTCTCACCCAGGACTGACCCGCCCGCGATTCTAGAGTGCCATTCATCGGGGTCCCGTGTTAGTGTCACCCAGGACTGACCCGCCCGCGATTCTAGAGTGCCATTCATCGCGGTCCCGTGTTAGTGTCACCCAGGACTGACCCGCCCGCGATTCTAGAGTGCCATTCATCGGGGTCCCGTGTTAGTCTCACCCAGGACTGACCCGCCCGCGATTCTAGAGTGCCATTCATCGGGGTCCCGTGTTAGTGTCACCCAGGACTGACCCGCCCGCGATTCTAGAGTGCCATTCATCGGGGTCCCGTGTTAGTGTCACCCAGGACTGACCCGCCCGCGATTCTAGAGTGCCATTCATCGGGGTCCCGTGTTAGTGTCACCCAGGACTGACCCGCCCGCGATTCTAGAGTGCCATTCATCGGGGTCCCGTGTTAGTGTCACCCAGGACTGACCCGCCCGCGATTCTAGAGTGCCATTCATCGGGGTCCCGTGTTAGTGTCACCCAGGACTGACCCGCCCGCGATTCTAGAGTGCCACTCATCGGGGTCCCGTGTTAGTCTCACCCAGGACTGACCCACCCGCGATTCTAGAATGCCATTAATCGGGGTCCCGTGTTAGTCTCACCCAGGACTGCCCCGCCCGCGATTGTAGAATACCATTCATCGGGGTCCCGTTTTAGTCTCATCCAGGGCTGACCCCCCCGCGATTGCAGAATGCCATTCATCGGGGTCCCGTTTTAGTCTCATCCAGGGCTGACCCGCCCGCGATTCTAGAGTGCCATTCATCGGGGTCCCGTGTTAGTCTCATCCAGGACTGACCCGAACGCGGTTTTTTAATGTCGTCATCCCATCGAGCCGGTGGATGACCAACTCAAACTGACATTTACCCACTGTGCACTGTGTGTGTGTGTGTACTGTGTGTGTGTGGCATTTGCCTTATTATGGCAATTTTTAATTTTACGCGCATCTGTAGGAGTGCCAGTATCTGGCAACTACGCGCGCTCTCATAAATCCGTTATTATCTATGTAGCGTCTCATTCTATCTTACTCTAACCTATTGATAGGCTGGGTGCGCGGTTGGAGAGTAGCCTGGGGAAACACTGACCTCTCAAATTATTGCTGCCGTAGCCTTCGTTCACCTTGACTGGGTCTAGTATGCTCGACAGTTCCGGCAGCATATATTCGGGGTAGTCCACGTCCTGAGGGCAAACAATGCAATACAATACAAACATTCTTTCCTCTCCTTCTATTTAGAACACAGGCATTGTTGCCTTCGAATAAGGGATCAATCGTACTTTTCTTCTCTCATTTGAACAATGACACTTTTCCTCATAATAAGGTATGAAAAGCAGTCTGTGTCACTCGGTAGCAAAATTATTTGTAAGAAATTTTATATTTTTAGCAGCGGGACTCATATGGTGGTGTAAAATGCAGTATGTGTCACATGAATCAAAATTATTTCCGTCTTGGGCGTAACCACTTAAATCCCTTGCTACGCTCAAGATTCTAGTTTAGAATGCCTCGCTACGCTTAGGATTCTATTGTAGAGCCTTTCCCTTCACTAAGGATTCAAATACACCACTAAAATAAAAAAGTAAATACACTATTTTACTCCTTTGAGACACAATCTACTATTATTGCTAACTTTTCTTTTAACCCATACCCCACCGAAAACTGGTTAAAACCCCGTTCTTTGATGAAAACCGGTTAAAAATTAACAAAACCGGGTATCGTTAGGTGGGCGGCCATGGATACATAAATATGGCGCAGGTGCCGGCCTTGAGTTATGGAGTGGCGTTATTTTACTAAAGTGTTAACTAATATAACAGACAAGGCACAGGCAGTGGTTTTATTCTTATCATCATAATCATTTATAAGCAGAGACCGAAATTTTCGTGGTACTTTTGAGATGTTATAATGAGGTTAGGTTAGTGAGATTAACCGATTTTCGATGTATGGTAGGTTATCGATAAACACATATAAATTCAAAGGATATCTAACAAATGTAAAAATGCTTTCAATTCATATATTCACCTTTAGTAACTAATTTAATTTACATAATTACCGATTAGTTTAGAATTTACAATATATTTTAATCTCTAAGAAAATATAATTTAAACGATTTAGTATGCCGATTCTTAGTTCTATTGCGTAACCGCCAGAGGCGTTGTACTTTTGCCCATACAAATTTTTACGCAGTCGCTAGCGAGTACGGTCATGTAAACTCATGATAAAGACACAGGACATAATACACTAAACAGATATCTTAGGCATTAAAGACAGCCTTATGTCTGCCTATGCATGGAGGCAGAGGAGACTTCTAGACACATTCTAATAGACTGCAAGCAGGTAGAAGTATACAGAAAGAAGCACATAGGAAATTCGAACACTGCAGGAAGCGGTAAACAATATAAAAGCACTAATAAGCAGGGACTGCATAACCGGAAAATAAATGTAGCGTTTTAAAATGGTATGACGTTATACCGTTTCGTTTCGGTTAGGTTTCGATACTGCAAAAAAAATATTTCGGTAGCGGAATATAACGGTACCGCTATTTTTTTCGATACCTGAACCGTTTTCATTAAGGTATCGTTTAGGTTTTACGAGGGTGCCGCCAACGGCGCCAACCCATCAGCGCTAGTTATTGGGTGTATGCCTAAAATACCCATTTTTGTTAAATCTCGTTCGGCGCGATAGATTACAGACGTAATCGCTGTTCGCTGTTGGTCGCGTTTACGTAAGTACCTATCGTAAGAGTTACGGTCGAAATTTTTCGGTACCGAAATAATACCGGTGGTAGGCTACCGGTATAATAAAGGTTTGAGTACACCTATGAAAAATAGCGATATCGTTATTTTATACCGGTAGCGTACCTTTATATTTCAACCGGTATAGTTCTACCTTAATAAAGAAAGGGGTATCGATATCCAATACCGCTACCATACCGTTTATACCGTACCGAAAACGGTCCCTGCTAATAAATTTCATATAGGAACTAGGGTGGTTAGAATAGTGCTACCCCTTTTTCACGCAAAATAGGTACCTACGCTGGATGTCGATTTGCGGAAAATGTCCAGTAAAATTAAGTAAACTAACTGGGCACAGCAGGGCTCTCATAGATGAGTGGGATGGGTCAATAGTCCCTAATATAAGATTTCAAGCTTACATGGTCATTTACATTAGAATTACGATTTGAAACGGGATATTTACCATGTATATTCGTATTTTTGAGTTCCCGATACTTCGGCACTGTTTCAAGCGCCATTATCAAGGATTAACTGACGTGCTGCGAGTTTTAGTTGTGGTCTACCCACACACCATACACATCGGGAACTCAAATATACAAATATACATGGTAAATATCCCGTTTCAAATCGTAATTCCAATAGCCCCTAGTCTAGCTAAGTGCGGGTTGAGACTTCACCACAAAATAATTAATAGTACTTAAGTACAGAAGGTTTTCTGTTTAACCAAACCGATGTTTGACTCGGTTTTGTTCCTTAAAAAACCATTCGTATGTAAATAAGTACTCAATTATTAATAATTCTGGGCTTATAACTTCCTATAACGCTTTAGCTTCGTTGGTAGTGACCCTGCCTTCGAAGCTGGAGGTCCCGGGTTCGAATCCCGGTCAGAGCATGTATTTGTGTCATGAACACGAATATTTGTTCTTGGGTCTTGGATGTTTACTATGTATTTAAGTATCTATTTATCTATATAAGTATGTATATCATCACTTGGTACCCATAGAACAAGCTTTCCTTAGTTTGGGACTAGGTTGATTTGTGTAAGATTGTCCAAAAATATTCATTTATTTATTATTTATTATTATATGTAGAAAGAGAATCCTAAGAAGAAATATGTCATTTTATCTCGCTACCACGTGTGTTATTCGCTATGCTTACATTTTTTTATCATGTTTGTTTGTGTGTATTGCTCAATCTATTTATATTTACTTCATGATATGACCACTGCTGCCAACTACGCTGTACCCCAAGGTGCAATTACCGGCCACTCAATTTATTCCCAACTTTCTTACCTCGAGTTGATCGTTTCGTGAATTACTAATTAACCGTTAGAAATAATTGTCACTCGGATAGCTTTCTTAAAAGGTTTTAGACGATCCCGTATAATTAGTAGGCTATTGTTTGAAATTAGTTTTTGTTAATATTTAAGTAAGGTACATACTTTATCTCATGAACGTGGGTGAGCCATGGTTGTGTTCAGTTGAGATATACATGGAAATGGGCGATTCTCCGAGCGTTTCAAACGTTCGTTTCTAAAGTCATTGTCGACTCACTATTATCTACACAAAGTTGGTATAAACCGGCGAAAACATTGATCAAATAAGACAGACCCGATATTGGTTTACGTTTTTTAAAAAGTTTACTCTGACGTCATTTCCTTTAACAATATTTAATGAAACGACAATGATCTAAAAAAGCGGCGTAAAAACGCTGAATATTCGCCCCTTTTTTTTGAACACTGGAATACTCAGAGTTTGCGCTCCAGTGAGATTGGTTGAGCGGTTTCAACCGAATCTGAGGTGTGAGTGGAATCAAGCTACTGGGAGTTTTGTCGCTGGTTCACTAAACCTAGCCTAGCTGAGAAGAGTCCAGCATGAAACTCAGCTAGGCCCGACCTGGGTCGGACTGACTCTACCCGGTGTGCGGCGGTACCGGGACGAATAGGGACTATATGTGTCAGTGTTGTCGCGATCGCGCGGTGGACGTCCTTGCCGGCGGGAATGCCTAAGTGTACGCGTCGTGTCAGAGTTGGACGCCGTAAGTATGTGTGCGTTAGCGTAGGGTCTATGTGTTCACATTATCTGTGTTCGTATGTGTCAAAACTACAACTATGGCGGGTGCGGTCGAGAGATAAAAGTACTGTAATTGCAGAATAATGAGTTTAGGCACTGGTCCCACCGCCGGCGAGTAGCGAATAATCTCATAGTAATTCTACTCGCTTGAGCGAGAAAACGAGTAGAATTACTATGAGAGTACTCGCTGCTCGCCAGCGGTGGGACCAGTGCCTTAGTGCTTAAGAAAGAAATCTTTATCAGTATAGTAGTCGAGGCGGGTGATTCTCATCCTTGTTAATTGATGTCCTTACCGGTCCGAACGTTAAGCGAAAGTTAAGGAAATCAGAGTTCAATTTAAACTTATTGTTGACTCCAGTTTACTCTATACCTGGATCCCCAACAGGCTTCGTCAAACAATGCATGCATTGCACAGACTATAAATCCACAACTGGAGTGCTACCGCGAATGGCATTCGAAATTTTCCCTCTCTGTCGCACTTGCAAGTTTGTACATAAGTGAGACAGAGAGGGAAAACTTCGTTTGTGGTTCGCGGTAGCCCCTCAGGTTTCGTCAGCCTTATCTAAATGAATAGTACATTACTTACCAAGGGCGGTAAAACAAAGAATGTCTCAGATCGCAGGTATTTGACGCCCGAGCCGAAGGCAAGGGCGATAATTATGCGATCTGAGGCTTTCTCAATTACCGCCCGAGGTAAGTACAAAATTTTATGTCACCCCCTTGGCCAGGAAGTGGGATTTTCCGCGCGCGGACCGTGCGGTAATTGCCACTTTATGGCCAGGTGTGACATAAAATAAGCTAAATCACACCTCACTTTGATACTCACCCAGGCCAAACGTGCCAAAGATAGTGGCGGCATTACCTCGCTGAATGGCTAGCGAAATTCGTTGGACTAGGTATAGGAACCAAATAACCAAAAAAATTTTTAAAGAGTCGGCAACGCGCACCTTAGGAGTTGCAAGCGTCCATAGGCTACAGTGACCACTTACCATCAGGCGGGCCGTACGCTTGTTTGCCACCACCGTGGTATGAAAAAAAAAACAACCAAATTAAGAAAATGTTACATTTTGGAATGAGAATCACCCAGGCATGAAAATAGCTATTCCTGCCTGAATGTGTCAAAATATTGGACAAATTTAAATCCGTAAATTGTTAAATAACTTCCAAACACAAGCTCTCTCCAATTCATAACCCTATATTGACTTCGAAACACCTTCGTACCGGTAACTCGCAGTTTAATGCAGCTACTATTTCATTCGCCGTCCCTCTTTGCCGCGCAGGGCGAAAGCGGGACGGAAATTAATTTAAGCGATATGTTCGTCACATGTTAGTAATGGGCGAATAATTAGAAATGGGGTTAAGGGGTAGCTTGTTCTTTCGGTTTGTTAATACAATGAACTGATATTTGGGTCATATAGGAATAAAACTAAGTAAAGCCCCTCTTATATACGTAGTTGTCCAAATAAGACCTAGTTTTCCCTCGGGGCCGGAAGGTCAAAAAATAAAAATAAATAAATAAAGCATTTATTCACGAAAACAGTACTCGTAATACTAATGCCTGCGTTAAATCTTAGGATCAGGTAGACAAGGATGATCAGTGGATGATGATGATGATGATCCAGCTATGTAAATTAGAACTCCTTTTCGAAAAGTGATCAGGTGGACAAGGATGATCAGTGGATGATGATGATGATGATCCAGCTATGTAAATTAGAACTCCTTTTCGAAAAGTGATCAGGTGGACAAGGGTGATCAGTGGATGACGATGATGATGATCCAGCTATGTAAATTAGAACTCCTTTTCGAAAAGTGATCAGGTGGACAAGGATGATCAGTGGATGACGATGATGATGATCCAGCTTTGTAAATTAGAACTCCTTTTCGAAAAGTGATCAGGTGGACAAGGATGATCAGTGGATGACGATGATGATGATCCAGCTATGTAAATTAGAACTCCTTTTCGAAAAGTGATCAGGTGGACAAGGATGATCAGTGGATGACGATGATGATGATCCAGCTATGTAAATTAGAACTCCTTTTCGAAAAGTGATCAGGTGGACAAGGATGATCAGTGGATGATGATGATGATGATCCAGCTATGTAAATTAGAATTCCTTTTCGGAAAGTCCGATTTTTATGTGTAGATAGCCGGGTGGAAAATCGCCTTCAACCCTAGGGTAGAATTTTTTTTAAACAGATTTATAATATGGCTCGCATGCCGACCACGCGCGCTGGGCTCGGCGGCAGCGGCAGCTGGGTGCAGCAGCGCGGTTAAAAAATATATATATATTGTTCTTTAGTCCATATTATATTCTACTTTAACACTAATGTAATAGAGTTTTTATTACATACACACTGTATAAAAAACGTATGTGTGTAACCTTATGATTAACATCACGTCAGTCTCATGCAAAGTTTCAGTTCTTAAGGCAAGGCCATTCCAGTACAAATGACGCCCTCTACGCGTGACTTTACAATTAACCATCTCTCTCTACGGAAGCTCTGGGTGTAATTTCATAAATGTTAGTACATTTTAATTGATTTTTGGAACACTGGATCACTTATGAAAAATCTGTCTTAGAGCAATAAAGAAGCTATCTTTATCACTACATAGTATAAAACAAAGTCGCTTTCTCTGTCCCTATATCCCTATGTATGCTTAAATCTTTAAAACTACGCAACGGATTTTGATGCGGTTTTTTTTTAATAGATAGAGTGATTGAAGCGGAAGGTTTATATGTATAATAACATCCATTAAATAGTGCACCCGACCGGGTAATTAAAATAAATAATTGTTGTTGATAATTACGAAATCTGTAGCAAAAAAGTTTATTTTTACGATGATATTTAGGATTTTTTTAGCCTTTACGGCCTACTTGCAGAATAAAGTTCATTTATTTCATTTTTTTATTTATTTCAAAGTTTGTTGCAATATTCTTTTCGGATATTTCATTTCTTTGTTTCTTTTTCAATCCACAGTAATTTTTGTGTAGTGCAATAATTCTACATTATTCATTCAAACTGGAAGCTCAAACTTCAGTATTTTCGTCAGATCTCTGGATGGGCTTTGCTTTAATCGTACTGTTACAGTCGAGGACTTTAATTTGTGACCCACTTAAGGTTGATAGTCCTGTCAAACTGTATTGAAATTCAAAGGAAAAGTTTGCGAAATGGGTCACAAATTAAAGCGCGCGACCGTAAAAAGCATAAAAAGCAACTTTAAAAAAAAATACTAGTAACTTAGATGCATGATAATAGACTTGTAAAAATGAGCGCGGTCTCGCCAACAAACTGTCTTGTTAGTTTGGCGAGTAAAATTGAAACTGGAAACTTTATGTAAGTACCTTTTTGAAAAAAAATTAAAAAAAAATATTAGTAGCAAAAATACGATATACCCCTTAACCCGAGACGTTCGGCTCCCGTGTGTGTTTGTTTGTTTGTGACTTAACTGTCAAACTTTCCGTCCTCGGCCAACATCGATTTCGCATAAACATAATTATCAACTACCGAAGTTCAATAACCCGAAATATGTTGACGTTTGACAGGATATTCAAAATGGCGGACGCAATTCGAAAATGGAGGCCATGTTTGAAAATAGCCGTCACTTACTTTGTTTATGTGTAGGTGAAATAAAGTGAGAATGTTGACTAAGGCTCGGTTTTATAAAGATCCGTTAGACCTTATATCGGTTTGTTATGTCAAAAAATGTACTGAGTTACTGAAATTTGATCTGACAGTTGGTCTAACGGATCTTTATAAAACCCGGCCTTAGAAAATTGAAATTTCGTAAAAGTTTTGTATGACAGTAGAGAGACAAAATGACGGGCGATGAAAATCGGCGTCACTTACTTTGTGTATTTGCAAGCAGGTTTTTAATTTTTTAATTGTTTTAATATTGTGTATTGTGGCTATTCCAAAGAATTTAGATTACAGGTTTTTCATTGCTTCAGTAAGAAATGACTGAATACTTAAATGACAATTCAAAACCGCCCTCTACCGACAAAAAAAAATAAACAGTAGATTCTTTTGTTATCTGCCCGGAGATCTCCGGCATGTGTAGACAACGGCTTTTAAGTTTTGTATGAAAAATTAAAAAAAATAACACGACACCTGGAGATTTCAAATGGCAGACGGTGTGAAGGTTCTGTACAACAACAGACAACAGGAAACAACAGACAACAGGAAACAACAGACAACAGGAGACTACTAGCATATAAAAACTCTCACAAATACTCATTAAAAATAACTCCACTTCTTCTCCGCGTGAGATTAATTGAGATTTGGCTCGATGTCCTCCCTCCGCTAAATACCTCGCGTAATTAATAATTACCCCTCGCAAATAATTACCCCAAACGGTAGATTTTGACGCCAATAAGGCTCTATAACGTCATGGTGAATAACTCTAATAAAAAGTAATGTTATCCTTTGAATTTTTTGGAAACATATTATTTTACTATGTCAAAAAAACATGAAATAACGCTGTTTATGGCGTAAAAATTACTAAGTACCTACTACTTCGGTTCTTTTGAAAAAAGATATGTAATTAATGTATCTAAGAACTGAACGTTTGAAATTCCGATACAGTCGTTAATTTTGAAAATGTGAACTTTAATTTGAACTTCGCAAGTTAGTTCGTGCGCGTGCGAAGAGCATGGCGTATCGAGCTACCACTAGCGAGCGAGCAAGAAAAAAAATTGGGATACAG
This sequence comes from Epiblema foenella, assembly GCA_963556455.1. NCBI lineage: Eukaryota > Metazoa > Arthropoda > Insecta > Lepidoptera > Tortricidae > Epiblema > Epiblema foenella. The sequence goes on along the minus strand of OY747120.1, from coordinate 6,966,004 downwards.
TACTTATCTCACGAGAGCGGGTTAGCCATAGTAGTAGTTGTGACATACGAACACATAGACAATGTGAACTCATAGTTCCTACACTGATGCACACATAGACAATGTGAACTCATAGCTCCTACGCTGACGCACACATAGACAATGTGCGTGTATATCACCACACAACCGTGGCTCACTCGCGTTCGGGAGATAAAAGCACTGTAGGTATACCCACTGGCCCTAATGGACAAACTTACACAGATAGTATTTTAAAGTAAACATCTAACAAAACAGGCTCGTTGGCTAATGCCTGTTTTTAATCTGCGGCCGCCGCGGGCGCCATTGTTACGGACGGACAGCCTTTGTTATAATGTAGGTATATAGATAATACGCAAGGGATCTTGCTTGCGAAAAAAATGTCTAGGAGTCTGGAAGGGTGGAAAGATGTTTTTGGTAGGGGCATGTATATTTATTTATTTACCCTCTTATTCATAAAACTTAACAAACCTCTGCTAATGTCTGTTGTCACTGTCTCACAAGCACGTGTGTCAAAGTGACAGATAAGGACAAACGAACTTTAGCGACTAATCAACTAATATAGGTTTGATAGACGTTTATGAATACGGGGGCTAAACTTGATTGCACAAATTGTACAAATGGCGGGCTTAATGCCAAATGGCATTCTCTACCAGCCAACTATTGGGCTAAACAGAGATTGTCGCGAAACAATATGTATTTCAGTGACCTCATTAGAAATAAAACTAAGTTACACAATAAAGTCAGTTATTCTTCAATTGAGGCATGTCATAGACATAGACATAGACATAGACATTATTTATTGGTAATAACACATTACAAGTCGAAAAGTAATAATAATCTGTCGGCAATTCATTAATATGAAATAGAATTAACATCGTTTACACTTGAATTGCATATTATTAGCATTGCATATGCTACAAAAATATTTTGCTACGAGAACCGGTGAAAAAAACTTGACAATGATTAGACAAATTCCTAATTGATTTTTATTGGTAAACTGGACTTAATCGTGTACAATTGAAATTTACCTTTTTTGAGGTTTGCCCGACGTTTCGAATGTATCACAACATTCTTGGTCGCGAACTGATTACCGATTATTTTTACGATGCCATTTGTAACAGTTATTAAAGATGCACAAATTTTTGTATAGGACCAACTACAATCAGAGAGACACAAAAGAAAAAGACAAAAATTTGACAGTGAATGCATAGCTGTTGCACACAAGAAACGCTTGAAAATTGACAGCTAAAAAATTTTTCGAATATATGTGCACGGACACAGTTATCAAATATACCTATATGTGTATCATAAGGTTGTTCAGATTTTTAAAACCTTTGGGAATGTACATATATTTATGAACTCGACTGGAAATAACACACCATATGGAAATAAGTTTCTGTTAAAATTTTCCAGTGACTTTAACTAAATATATTCTTAATATACATGATATAAATAGGTTAATAGTTAAATAATAATAACTTAAATAATATTACAACTAACTTAAATCTAAAACAGGCCCTTGGGGCATTGTATCGAGAATGCTGGCTGCATTTCATCGCTGTATCGCAATAATTTTTTAATGTTGATTTTAGTTATAATAGAAAACACTTTTGACTGTAAGTGCTTATATGCACTTCCCTGCTCCGGGCCCCGCAGTTCTAACTGAGGTATTACATTTCCTTTTTACCCCCTTGTCAGTATAATTACTGAATATTTATTGAGGTTCCTTCGCTCCGTTCGTAATTGAGTTCGAGACTTGGTGTATTGCCCGTTGTAACTCGTGTGGATTTATAATGGTTGCAAATTGGAGCATAATTATGGGAGATTAATTAAAATAATTAAAAACGCTTTCGTTGAACGAATTTCTGTTTAAAAATTCGTGAGTAGAAAAAATCTGTTAAAATAAACGCCCTGGAAATGAGCCAATTTCAGTAGCTCGATTGATTTATTCGGAACCGAACTATCATTACTACTTCTAATCCCATTAGTTCGGTTATGCCATTCTAATATGCTATTCAACGTGCCCTAAGTCTCATATGGAAATAGGCAGGCCATATCGGAAGGTAAAAAGCCTACATGGGGGCTGATTTCTTTTTATGATCTCCTAATATTTTTTTACGGAACTACAAACGAAATGCTTTTCACTACAATCAACTACAAACGATACAGAACGAGAATCGATGAGTAAAGAAAATATTTCAAGCGGGGGGCTGAGGTTTTTTCCGGGTTCCCCAATTTTTTTTTCCACGCAACTACAAACGAAATAATTTTTACTACAATCAACTACAAACGAAAATCTCTCAAAAAATACGAAAAAAACGGCTGTCCAGAGCTGAGCGACTTGTTCACTCGAAACACAAACACACGCACGAGAGGACACAACTTTAAATTGTCAGCTAACAAATATAAAACAAATATCGGCAAGAACTTAATCTCTAATAGAATAGTAAAGGCATGGAACAAATTACCTTCAGAAGTAGTGAACGCTAACAGTGTTAATCAGTTTAAAAACAAACTTGACAAACTAAGATCTAAGCAGTGTTAATCAGTGCCAAGTGAACTATGATTTAGACGTATCAGCGTCAGCTGCCTGTCTAAAATATATAATAATACACTCACTCACTGAAAACCAGCGTCACGGTTTCCGTGACAACATGCTGAGTGGGTGTCCTATTTAGCACATAAGATGTACCTACAAGTTGTTTTACAATTAAATTGTATACTTTTTTAATAACGTGTGCTAAATAAATACATTTCTATTTCTATTTCTATTTCTAATATAAAGCGGGGGGCCAGGTTCACAGGGGTCGACCGATGGGCCGGCCTAAGTACCGCTGGAAGGACGAAGCGGAGAAAGACCTTCGCGCCCTACAAGCAGAAAACTGGGAGGAGATCGCACAGAACAGAGCACGATGGCGTCAACTCGTATCGGAGGCTAAGACCCACTTCGGGTCGATGAGCCAGCGGCGTAAGTAAGTAAGTATATCGCAAGATATAAAAAAAAAAATGGAACTATAAGAAACAAAATTATCAGGGCCAAGAGGCCCAAGAAGAAAGGTAGACCACGAAGAAAATGGATAACATAACCGACGTATTTTCTGATTTGTATTTTTGTGTTTTGAAATTTGTATTTTGTAATGGACATTATTATTATTATTATTTATCTGACTGACGATTCCGAATGGAAGATGCATTTATGTTTTCTGTTTACTTTTTATCGTGTTTTGTATTACTCTGGTCGACATTATGTTATTTTTATTTTTCCTGTTATGACGATCATGATAACAATTCTTGTAATTTTGACATTTGTGTAAATTTATAATGTAATTCCTTATCATGAAATAAATTATCTAAATCTAAGTCTAAATCTAAATCTAGTCGATGCAAATGGCCGTAGACCGGGAAAAATGGCACGGTATGGAATTAAGCTTTTACCCAAAAGGAATCCAATATGAGAGAAGATTACAAAAAAAAATTAAATATATAAGTTAGTGCCCATCTTTGCCTTTACCACGAGTTTGCATGACCGTACTAGCTAGCGACTGCGTAAACGATTTAGTATGTCGTTCTATTACGTAACCGCCAGAGACGCTGTACTTTTGCCCATACAATTTTTTACGCAGTCGCTAGCGAGTACGATCATGTAAACTCATGGTAAAGGCATTGGAGTCAACTGTTATTTTATTACTATTAAATATAGGATCAGGTTTAATTACTTAGGTAATTAGATAGGATAACTTGTTACAAAAAATGTGAGTGTAATATTCGCCGATAAACGTAGTTGGCGAAACGTAAATAAATGTAAACAGTAATATACTTTTATCTACACCCATACAGTAAATCCTCTTTTATGTGCTCAAAAAGTGTAGGTAAGGACCAACTTTAAAATATCGCGCCGGTCCGTGGCGGAGATGGCCATAACAGTATCAAAAAACCGGCCAAGTGCGAGTCGGACTCGGGCACGAAGGGTTCCGTACTACTGTCTATAAAAACGAAAAAAAAATTACAGTTAAATCAACCTATCTCAAAAACTATAAGAGATACTTTGATCAAACCAAAAATCGTTGAAAGAGTTAATTAGCATGCATCACCTCTATTTTTTTTAGAATTTTATACCCCGTAGTTATAAAAATAGAGGGGGGGGGACATACTTTTTACGACTTTGAGAGCTGATATCTCAAAAACCGTTCACTTTAAGAAAAATGTTTTTTAGAAAACTTTATATCATTTTAAAAGACCTTTCCATTGATACCCCACACGGGTATGTACATCGAAAAAAAAATTTTCATCCCTCAGTTACATGTATGGGGGGCCCCACCCCCAATTCTTTTTTTTACTATTTAGTGTCATAATTTTGTAGCGGTTCATACAACACATATTCCCATCAAATTTCATCACTGTAGTACTTATAGTTTCCGAGTAAATCGGCTGTGACAGACGGACAGACGGACAGACGGACATGACGAAACTATAAGGGTTCCGTTTTTGCCATTTTGGCTACGGAACCCTAAAAACGGTATCTTTATGGCCACCTCTGCCCATAACTATACAGGCTCGTGCTCAAAAGACTTCAACGGGCTTACGCTCGACCTCACTACACTTGCAACGCAATGATTCCTGAAACAGGATTTAATATACGGATGTAGATAAAGTAGTGTATGCAACTGTACATAATTAGGCCTTAAAACACTCGTGTGATCCTATTATGAAACTCGCTGACGCTTGTTTCATAAAACCACACTCGTGTTTTAAGACCTATGCATCAGTTGCATAAACTACAATTTTTGGGATAAAAAAATTAAAGAACAACTCTCACATTAAACAACTAATATTATGAAAATTTGAAATAAGTAAAACTTAAATAAATATAAGTAGTTCAGTTTTGACGTCAACCAAACCCAACTATTGTGATGTGTTCCGTAGAAGTGGTGTCACAAGAATGTCTTATTTATTATGTAAATGTACGTCTTTTAAATTACCAGCAGTTCAGTGTCACGTCATAATTCATAACCGAACTAACGAAACTAAAAGTATAAGGGTCGGTTGCACCAACATACGATCACAGGCCGGTCATCGTCAAATATGGCGCCGGCAGCTGTCATCCCATAGAAACTTGTCAAACTTTCTATACAATACGATTTTAACGAACACCGCTTACGATTACAGACGATTTGGCGCAACCCACTCTAAGTAATTAGGGATGTGATAAATTAACCGAACTTTTGAAACTATGAAACTAAAAAAGTTTAAAAAATCGGTCAGATTAATTAAGGTCGGAAGTTTCTGCTTGTTTTTTTCAACCTTTTGTATTCATCAACGTCTGTCGGTCTGTCCAAATGTTTTGATTACAGTAACCGCCAGACATCAGACTATCATTACGGCACAAAAGAGCTGGCGAGGCGAACAGAGCCCAGGGTTCAAGTCTCGTTCGGGAGCGAATGCGACAATCTCCGTAACACTAGGAGGTAGCTACGATTTATCGGCGCCATTTTATCGTACACAAATAATCATATTTTTTACCGTGCTTTGGCGGACGTTAAGCGATCGATCCTTTTTTTTAATTTATTAAATCAACGTGAGTAATTTACATGTACATATTATTAGCCACTATCGGAAACCTTGGTAGGTTTATGTAATAGCTGGCGAGATTGCACCGATCGATCCGCATTTACAACAATTTAACATGGCAGACACTAGTATTAATTAAGTATACTTATATTAATTATCTATTTAGGTTTACAACAAATATGTACTGTCTATGATAGCAGTCGTTAAGCCAAGTTAGAGGCGTTCGGGCGGCTTGAGAACTTCTAACAGTCAAGTTGCCCACTGACTTGACAAGCCTAATTCCAATAAGGTCTGGTTTCCAAGCCAAAAGTAAGGGTTATGACTGTACCTATGTATGTATTAAAACGGATAGTTATGTAAAAAAAAATAGTGTCGTTGATTTCAGATATAAGATGCAGCGGGGAAATGTAGACGGCGGGAAATTATACCTAACGAACCGAAAATATCTTCCATAAACATACATAAACTCGGTTTCAAGATGTAAAAACCGGCCAAGTGCATGTCATGTTTTTTTTCATCCACCGGTTACATGTATGGGGTGCCCCCCCTAATTTAATATTTTTTTGTAATTTCACATCACTTTTATGTAGCGGTTTATAGAATACACCTTCCTACCAAATTTCATAATTGTAGTGCTTTTAGTCTGCGAGTAAATCGACTGTGACATATGGACGGACGGACGGACGGACAGACATGACGAATCTATAAGGGTTCCGTTTTTCCATTTTGGCTACGGAACCCTAATATTGCAGTCATAGATTGCTAGCCCATCGCCCACAACACACTACAACCTGGATATTTCCGTGTTTTGCATAATTTACTAAAGTTCTATGTATGTCCGAATAGCGGAAAAGCGCTTTCACAATTTCACCCAGATTGCCCCGCTGCACCTATTTTTTACCCGAGCGAAGCGTGTCCGTCTCAGCCAGCCGCGGCCAAACTGCTTTCATATGTCTGTCAGGCAGATGTATGGCTATTCTCCTCTAAAGGTTGCATTTCTCATCCTATTCTGATGAAATTATGTTAGCAAAATAGATAATTATGTGGCATTAATTGTCGCTACACTTTTAGATTTTTTTTCAAAATGGCTGGTTGTAAACGTTTGCCCTACCGGTACCGGGTTACCGGTTTAGCCTAGTGGGTAGTGCATCTGCCTGTGAAGCTGACGGTCCTGGGTTCGAATCCCGGTCAGGGCAAATATTCGTGTGATGAGCATGAATATTTGTTTCTGAGTCTTGGATGTTTTCTATGTATTTAAGTATTTATAACTATTAAATATATCGTCGTCTAGTACCCATAACACAAGCCTTCTTGAGCTTACTGTGGGGCTAGTTCGATTTGTGTAAGATTGTCCTCTAATATTTACTTATTTATTTTAAACGTAAAAAATATGACTCGCGAGGTCTACATCTTACATAAATAAATAATAGTCATAAGTTTTGACGTTTCTTGTCTATATTTTTCCCTCTCTTCCCAACGCCGCCTCCTGGCCTACAACATTATGATGAGGCCCGCGTCCAGACGAGCTTTTATTTTCCCATTTGGTGCTTACATAAATACTTGTTGATATTCGCGAACCGGCTCCGTTTTTAACTTTCAGACTGCACGATAAAAAAACACGTTTTACCTCGATTGTCAGATTTTTTACACGACTGCTAAGGAAAAGGTAATGTTAGTTTCGAGAGCACAATTTTTATATAGGTACTAACCTACACAGGTAATAGTATATTATGCAACTGGTGTATAAGAAGGGTATAAAAAGGCGAGTGTTGTGGGTTGCGATGTGAGCCTTGGCGAACATCGCAAGTAAAGACACCACGAGCCTTTTTATACCAGTTATACACCGTTGCATACAATACTTTTTCTACGACTCATTTCAAATAAAACAAAGTATTTTTCAGACTTTTCATGCGCCATACTTCCCCTTAGTAATTGTGCAACTTACCTACGCAATTTCTTCACTAATGCTTTATAACTTCTTCATGGATTGTTAAAAGAATCAACGTACCTACACATTTTCTTCATGAACACAAAAAAATCGTTTTATTTAAGTAATATAATCATTTATCAGCTTGAATGTTTTCGTTTTCAATCAAGAATTTGGTGGAATTTGGGACTGGGTGGGGATTTCACCTATAGCTCAGTTGGCTAGAGCGACTGGCCGAGTGCCGGGAGGTCGCAGAGTATTTTTCAATTTTTCCTTTATTCTAAATTTGAGTATGGGATGGCGCATCGCAACTGACGATTCTCTATATGATTTGAGACGTTAGTGCCGTTAATGAAGCATGAGTCTTCTGGTAGATGTCGCTGTACGCCTCCCTTAAGGCGTTTGTATAAAATATGTTCATGTAAATCTGCCTTTAAAAACATCTTCCGCCATGTCCCGTTTAGAAGAGGGCAACAAACCACCAACCAGTATTCCCAATCGTGTAAGACATAAATCGAGCTCTAATGGGAAGCGCCCACAAATCACTTAAGGCGTGCGTCGCAAATAAATAAAACTCGACTAAGCTGGTATGATTTGTCGGAGGGCCCCTTAACGGGTATAGGGTGTTTTTGGGCAGCTGTTTTCGCGATACATTTGAAACGATTATTAACAAAGTATCTACTGAAGATCACTATTTGTCTCTCTCATGATACACTTAAGACTTAGCTCCTTTAGACTATGTAGCTGACTATATATTTGTATATGTTTATGTACGTATATTTTTATACTATATTTATGTATGTTTATTATCCTTAATTAAATGTCTTTGTTGTAATTATTAGTCGGCTTCATATGTATTAACTCTGCACCACCTGCTATGAATCGTTCTGATTAGATTTCATTTCCGCTACCTTAAGGTCTGGAAGAAATCGCTCTTTAGCGATAAGACCGCCTGTTGTTTGCCTCTTCTCATTGTGTTTTTGTACTGTACTGTATCCTTTGATTGAGGTGTGCAATAAAGAGTATTTGTATTGTATTGTATTGTAGTGAATCCTTTCAAAAATTAATATCTTGCATTATACTGACTTTATTGGGCAATATATGTGATAATCCATATTGAAAGGAATCTTATGGCGGCCGGCACTTACGCCTTTATTGCCGCTATTCCAATACAATAGTGAATAGGTGTAACGTAAGCGCCTGCCGCCATAAGGTCCCTTTCGATGTGGATTATCACATATAACAAACTTACACGAAATAACATTTGATGTTTTAAGGGGCTTACGCGCTATTCATCGATTTTTGACGAGTTTTGAGTTGATATACAGCAGAATCCGCTTATAACGACTTCGCATATAACACTTGACCGCTTTTAACGACTTCGAAATCACCACACATTAGATCTCATGGGTGAATCAACTATTCTTTGTTGCTTGTTACCACGGCTCCTGAGTCACTCTTTAAAACTGTGATTTTATAGGGTTTTAATCTACCAAACATGAGTTTTAGCGATAAGTCTAAATCCATTTGGACATGGGTCATCTCCTGAGCATGCTTGAAGTCCATATTATAATTTTTGTTTTCTAAGAAACATGGCTATGTTGTCTCCTCGGCGACGGGACAGAATAACAACAAGAAAAAGTGGATTGACCATCATACCATACATTTTCAAAGTAAATCAGTCCGTTTTGTGCGACGTCCTGTTAGTGCGATGTAATATCACCGGTCCCTTAACTGGCGCTTTATCCCGATTCCACTGTATCTCCGTCAAACCTATAGATATATTTATGGCACAAACAGTTATCGGTTCTACAATCCTTTGTTTATATTTGCAAGAGCCAAATTTTGAAAAAAACTGACTACTTCTTTATGATTTTTTCACATGGTCCAAAATAGCACTATTTTCGATATTAGTATGATGTCACTATCACCTTACTCTCTATCTATGCACTTATACATATGAAAGATACATGTAACTGTTCCTTATTGACGTCTCTAACAACGCAAGAGAGATTTTTATTTTTAACTCATCTTCACAAAAGTTACGTCTAAAAAACTGTTATTTTGGCCAAAAATTGCCAAAGTTTGTTGCCATATATCTCGAAGAACTTGAGTTCTGAAGTAAATATGATATAATATTTCGGTAAACCTCGTTGTTCTTAATACTTTAAGCCATGAAAAAAACGAGAAAACGGAGAGTTACAGATCGGAGGTCATTGGAAGCTAAGAGCCCTTCAATTTCTCCTTCGAATTTTATTTATATATTATACCTACCATAAAAAAAGTCAGCACTGTATCTATTGTTCTCGCGTTTCCAAACATCCTGTACGCCTTTGGTTAAGACACCAATTGACTCCCTTCACCTCAGAAAACAATATATTAATATTTATATTTTAAGAAGGGTTCCTTACATTATCTTTTACAATATATCCCCCAAAAAACATAACCAAAAAGCGCCCCAGTGTCTTGAACAATAGTTGTCAATATTCAATGAAAAGTTCTCGAGACTCGACATTTCTGTTACAAACATTACAAGCAAATATCGACTTCATGTAGTTTACATAAAGTGGTATATTGAATGAGAGGAATTTTAAAAAGTCGAATTTGTCGCAGTTGTTTATGAATTATTTACTTTTAAAATTATGGTTTCTTTGGTGAATCGAATAATCGTATTTTATTATAAAGGTAAGTGCGTTTTTGGTAAGTAATATAATCTATGGAATTAAAGCCAGGCCAGAAATATATGAGCATTGTCAAGAGGGAGCTATTATTCTCATTTATATGGCAACACACTACATGACATTTTGACTTTGTGGGATGCTACTTGTGTGAGCACTTTTGTCGCGTCACATCTTGCACGGACAACGCGGTCGGCTGGCGGGGCAGCAGAGACTGCTGCTAGACTCAAACATACCAAGTATTCAAACTTGAAACCGGTGTATGACTTCGTACCTCTTGCTGTTGAAACGGCGGGACCCTGGTGTTCAGAGGTAAAGCAATTTATACGAGCCTTGGGAAGACGTTTGCAAGATAGGGGTTGCGATCCTAGATCCGGTGCGTACCTGGTTCAACGTATCTCTTTAGCAATCCAGCGCGGGAACGCGGCGAGTATATATTTGGGACGTTTGAGCCGGGTACTTAACGGACAAATCATTGTTAATGGAGTATGTAGCATAGGTGACGAAACGTGTTGTGGATGATCCTTTGTAGCATAAATTGACGAAACCTGTGGTGGGTACTTTTTGTTGTGGTTGGACGAAACATCCGCCAATTAAATTGTTTCTGAATTTATAAAATAAACAATTCATTTTTTATTTACAAAATTAAATAGTGAAATTATGAATGAAAGAGGCAGAAATTAAAGTCGGTTTTGACTTTGTTTACATGTCAGCTCTGATATCAAATTTAAAATGTTTTGCAGGGAAACAGTTTCAAACGAGCCTTTTTATTTCAGCAGTTTATTAGCTACATTATTAATAAGGTTCCGCTTTTGGCTATGAATCGTTTTCGGCATTTTTTAGTCAATTATCATTTAAGAGCCCTTATGAGTTAAACAACGCTTATCTATCTAGGCCAGTACCTGAATGATTTTACACGTATCTTGACATTTTTTCAATGTTATACTATCTAGAACAGGACTATAGCGACCTAATGTCATAAATTTAAAATGTATTTTTTGGCCTTTTCATTAAAAAATATTGTTTCAAATATCACTCCAAAACCACCATTTACAAACGAAAAGCGGCTTTTTTCCGCTTAAATTCTACTACGCACAATAAAATCAAGAAATGGCTATGTCACTATATAAAACTTTTATAAAGTCATCGTATCCTTTAAGAGGCCTTATAAGCTTTAAAATGTTTTGATTTCAAATTATAACAAAAGTATAGATAATACCAATAAAGTGATTAAAGGATAGGATGATTTTATTAAAGTTTTAGATAGTAACATAGCTATTTTTTGATTTTATTGTGCGTATCAGAATTTAAACAGAAAAACAAAGTTTTCAGCTTGAAAATGGTCGATTTGGAGTGATGTTTGAAACGATATTCTTAATGAAAAATCCAAAAAATACATTTATAATTTATTACATTAGGTCGCCACAGTCATGTTCTAGACAGTGACATTGTGAAAATGTCAAGATATGTGTCAATTCAATCAGATAATCTTCTAAACAGATGAGCGCTTTTTAACTGATAAGGCCTCTTAATCACTTTATTGGTATTATCAATACTTTTGCCATAATTTGAAATCAAAACATTTTAAAACTTATAAGGCCTCTTAATTTCCTAAACTTTACTATTATTCAATTAAACCGCAACTGTGACACTGACAAGTGACAACCTATCATCATAATTATTGCCAGTGTAAGAAATTAGTTTCAATGAAATTGGATTGGTCATATATTTCTGATCGGGCTTTATTATTTATTTATTTATATATTCGCACATAAGTTGACAGTATTACACCAAAACACGCTTTACGCTTGTTTGCCACCGACGTGGTATAAAAACACTTAAGTGGTATTTTATGTTGATTCTTATTCATAATCTTCACACCAGACCTTCAAAACGAAGGAGATCGTATGTTTTTGAAGAAATGATCTCATTGTTATGTTTTAAATTGATTTTTAGACGTTCCGTAATGCGAAACAAATGCAAAGCCACAAACCAAAATATGCTTAAGTTTCATTACAACTTATTTAATTAAGCCCAATACTCCTAGATCTCAAATCGACTTAGGCCGGCTTTTATAAAGATCCGTTAGACCAAATGTCAGATCAAATTTCAGTAAGTCAGTACATTTTGGCTCGGTTTTATAAAGATCCGCTAGACCTTATGTCGGTTTGTTATGTCAAAAAATGTACTGAGTTACTGAAATTTGATCTGATATTTGGTCTAACGAATCTTTATAAAACCCGGCCTTAATGACATAACAAACCGACATAAGGTCTAACGGATCTTTATAAAACCGAGCCTTAGAATCATAATGCCTATGTCACCTTCGAATCTTGGTATCGAACAATTGGTATGTAAATTCGAATATCTTGAAAATAAAGTGTAAGTATTATTTGAGACATTAACTTATTTAAGGCCGTGCAACGAGAATTATCGCGTTCTTTGAAACGCTGTTCTGCCCAGACGAGGAAACAATAAGGATTGATTTTCAGATATATTATTCTTGATTATATGACTGTGTTTCTGACAATAGCCGAAACATGATTGCTTAAAATTTTCTCGATAGAAAAAAATCCAAAATTGAGTCTTTATTTTCGTTTTTTTACTCAGCTTATTAAAAAAAACGCATTATTAAACGACACAATTCAGTTAAAATGATGATATTTTACCTCATCTAAACTCTGTCAAGAGGAAATTTTATAAAACTGCACACAGTCAGATATATATCCAGATTTGTCTAAAAAAACCATTCCCGAAGAGTGTTGCATCCCGTTTTGTCGTGCGCGAAAGAAATAAGCGTATCTCTTTCATGAGCGCGTGGCTCACGAATTTCCCCTTGTATTAGACTGGTTTGACAATACTAAGCAAGCTGCCAACTTTGCCGATCCGTCAAACACTACCCACAGCCCGCGCTATCGCTTCACAGTAAAAAACCTCTTTGTCACAACTCGGCCCCCTTTAATTCATCAACCACAAAGGGTGGAGGACAATACGGCGGTGAAATAAACACACCATGATAGTCCAGTAAGAGTGACTTTCCACCATATATATAAGCCACCATATTAGTTTAGAATAAAGGAAAAATTTAGACACCGAGCCAGATTCGAATCCTGCTCGGTGCCTAAATTTTACAATTTTTCCTTTATTCTAAATTTGGGTATGGGATGGCGCATCGCAACTGACGATTCTCTATATGATTTGAGACGTTAGAGCCGTTAATGAAGCATGAGTCTTCTGGTAGATGTCGCTGTACGCCTCCCTAAAGGCGTTTTTATAAAAAAAAGCCTTAGGTTTCTACCAGTGCTATTCAATAGGGATGTAGACTCAAAAGTCGACTTCTCCAAAAGAAACAGGGCAAAAAAATATGGAAAATGGTGAAAATCCTAATCAAATATCGGAAAAATAACGAAGCTGCAACCGTTTTAATGTTGTTGGTTAGAGACACGGTCTAAGAAAACAAGGTAAGGTGCCTTCGGATAACTTCGAATGTCGGCTAATTCCGAAAATAACAAATTCCAGTCTAACTAAGCGATTTTATTGCATCTCATCATCATCACTATCAAAAAGGAATGTTAAATATTTTTGTTGATGTTTGGAAGTGCAACAAAATCACTTAGTTAGACAGGAATCTGTTATTTTAGGAATTACCCGACGTTCGGAATTACCCAAAGACACCATGACAATCCGGATCGTGATACGACCGTTTTCACTGTCGACTCACACTTGCGTCCGCATACCGTCAATATAGGCTGGTGTCCAAGGTCGTGTCACCCACACTACTAACCGATGTACCGGATTGCTATACCTGGCACAGTATGTTATTGTATCATGGTTAGAGAGAGAAAGCGCGTCAGATCAGTGACGTCATTGAGCACAAGCGCCATAGTAAATGACGATTGTTCTTATACAAAGGTTTTTGCAGAAAAGGAACAGAGGTCGCTAGGCCAGTTACGCGGACTGCGTCAGTTTGCGGCCTTCTGAAGAACGAAGTTTTTTCAGTTAAAGTTTACATTATTACATTACATTTTTACAGGCCCTAAAGAAATAGTGAGTCGAATGCGTTTTAAATAGTAGCTACTGAATGAGAATATATTAAAAAAGCAAGAAAATATCCTTTCAGTTCATCAACTCATCCAAGTGGCCGCGAACTGGCGCATCAAATTAACACGCCATAAACCCACCTACCGACCCTATGCCTCCTCCTTTGAAGACTTGTATACGTGATTATTATTTTTTTGAGTTACTTTTTTCGCTATTTAATTAATAATTTGATCCTTTTTAGAGAAAATTCGAACTTATTGATTTTCTTATTTGGTGTCTACTTTCATTTACAAACATTTTATTTCTGAATTAAAATCTATATTACATGACTACAGCGACGAAAAAACGCCGTAAAAACGCTAAATATTCGCCCTTTAATATGATCTACAAATTGTAAAAAAAGACATGCAAATTGTAAATACATACACTACTTTTAATGTTCAATTAAACTATACGATTCCTAGCGAAGCGAAGCCGACGTTTAAAAAACTTTTTCGCTCAACCCATTCCGCGCTGCCGACATATATATCCGTCGACGTATATACACGTCTCAGTGTTTATCTCGCGGTTTGGGACATCGCAATCCCTTGCCCGAGGGGCCGTTGCGGTGTTACCAACGGTTTCGTTGAGTGAAATTGGGGCGAGTTTCATTTTATTTCGGCATGAAAAAATTCTGTAAGGATCTTTATACAGATAAGTTGGACCTTATGTCGATAAGTTATGTCAAAATGTGTAGAGTCAGCGTCATATAGTATGTAGCAGCCAGTGGTCAAATAGTTTGGAACACCATATATTTTGTATGGTGTACCGAACTATTTGGCCACTTCGCCCAAATGGGATGGGACCATCGAGTGATTTCATGGTGTGTAACCGTACGAAGACAAAAAATAATTAAGAACGATTAACATGAAAAAGAAAGAAGACGGATTTTAAAAACAAACAAGATTTTTAGAATTTGGGAAAAACTATTTCCAGTCCGTAGTACCACCGCAGGAGACTGATTGATAAAAATTACTCCCAAAACATTAAAGTCTCAGGAAATATAGCATGTTGTATACCACCGGGAGCTATACGTCTGCCGGATCGAACTTTTGTAGCGGCACATAAAACATAGTTTGGAAGATGGCAGTTTCATACGAGAGTAAAAAGTTATGGAGTGCGGACAAACAAGAAATATCATTTGACATTTAACAGTGGCTTTTCGATGAAGGTAAACGTAGTGAGAAAACTGGTCTTATTCCAATAATGTCTAGTTTTTCCTCTCATCATCATCATCATCATTTCAGCCGAAAGACGTCCACTGCTGAACATAGGCCTCCCCCAAGGCTCGCCATTTAGACCGGTCCTGTGCCGTTCGTTTCCACCGGATTCCCGCGACCTTCACCAGGTCATCACTCCACCTTGTCGGACGCCTACCGACAGCTCGTCTTCCGGTGCGTGGACGCCACTCAAGCAGTTTCTGGCCCCATCCGGTTTCTCCCCCATCTGGTTTTTCCTCTGTTAGAATTATATCCCCATTGGGGTAGGCAACTAGGCAGAGACCAGATAATGCCAAATCGGTTCTTAAACCTCTCATCCGTCACATCCATACATATCATACAGAAGTCTACTCGGAATGTCGAAATCCAAACTTCGTATCGTGCCGTCCCTTTCACTCATATAGTGTATAACACGAGAGTGAAAGGGACAGCACGATGCGAAGTTCGGATTTCGACATTCGGAGTAGACCCTCTGAGGCGCTACCGCGAACAGCAAACAAAGTCTTCGCTCTCTGTCGCACTTGCACGTTCGGACGTAAGTGCGACAGAGAGGGAAAACTTCGTTTGCTGTTCGCGGTAGCACCCCTGGTCCAAATGTTTGGCACGGATACCTGTCTATAGTCCGACCACGCTACCACTGCATTGAAATAATTTGGCAACACTACCTCAAACGTCACATTTTCATACAAATATGACGTATTATAATGCACAGTGTTGCCAAATTATTCCTGCAGAGTTAGCGTGGTCGGACTCTCAGCAAGCATACTAGAGATTAATGAATATTTGCATTTTACATTCGGTCTCGTTTTTAAAGTCGTCGTAAAATTCATTTTTAAAATAGGTATTAAATAGCAAAACACTTACCCCACTATGTAAGTTAGATTCTTTGGCATCTAAAAAAATAACAAAAGTAAGTATATTTTGAAAAATGAAAAACTTAAGGTGCAGCGGAGTCAATCGAAATATGTTCCGTGTTTTACCACATTTACTAGAGCGCCATCTTGTTGAAATTGTGAAAGCGCTTTTCCGCTATCCGGGCATAGATGGCGCTCTAGTAAATTATGTAAAACACGGAAGATATTTTCGATTAGTTTTAATTTTATGCAGTCTAGATTGGCCCGCTGCACCTTATAAATCTATTTACTAAATACCTACGGGCCACTGTAGACGAGCGTGTCTAACTCTGGAGGTCGAGGACTCGAACCCCAGCTGAGGGCCTACTCCGAACTTCGAAGTTCGAACTTCGTGACGTGCCGTCTCTTTCCCTCATATAGTATATAACACGAGAGTGAAGGGGACGGCACGATACGAGATTCGGATTCGAGATTTTAGGCCCTCTGGTACCACTGGGCTTATCAGAAAACTTACGAAATATCATTTGATATTCAACAATGGTGAAGGAAAACATTGTGAGGAAGCCGGTCGAATTCCAATAATTCGGTTTTCCCCCTTCCCCCTGGATTTGAAGATCGAAGGGACTACTCCGAACTACGAATCGTGCCGTTCCTTTAACTTATACAGTGTATAATACGAGAGTAAAAGGGACGGCACGATACGAATTTCGGAGTACAGGCCCAGATGGCACCGCTTTTGGGAAACTAGTTGCAACGCCAGATTTTGGGATTAGTTTTCAAACCTGGGCTACCTAGGACAGAACCGGGAAAACGCTAACAGTGCCTGTTTGAGACAAGCGACGGTGAAATTGTTTTTTTTTTATAGTGTAATGTATGATCCACTGCTGGGCAGAGGCGTCTCCCGATATTGTCCAGGTGTCCTAATATGTCCCTGTGTGAAACAGGTTAGAAAATAAAATTACGTCTACCTTTTCCGGTCAGTTGGGCGAACTCATTCATCAGCTTCGACTTGGACTTTTCCCATGGTTTCCTGAAACAAAACATCAACATTCACCAACATGGCAATTGTCATCTGAAAATAACTATTCGATATATAACTGCTGGGTCGACAAGTACTTAAAGGATGTTACTGGTGCTACCATCATTCACCGAGCCAGTAATGAATGCCGAATTGTCGTTGTCAAATGATAATTGTCAAGTTGGTGGTTGGTTGGTGGTTGGTTGTGGTTGATTGGTTGGTTGGTTGGTTGGCGTTGGTTGGTGGTTGGTTGGTTGGTTGGTGGTTGTTGGTTGGTTGGTGGTTGGTAGACCGCCTGTTGTTTGCCTCTTCTCATTGTGTTTTTGTACTGTACTGTATCCTTTGATTGAGGTGTGCAATAAAGAGTATTTGTATTATATTGTTGGTGAAATACGGACCCAGGAGTTTTATTACCGTGGTGCCTAAAAAAACGCACAGATTTTTTTTAACCTGACTGTGGCTTTATAGTCCGGGCTCAATAATGCGAGAGGAGTGCGCGGTTGGAGAGTAGCCTAAGGAGAATCCAGGGGAAACCTTCTGACACGACCACGCGGACGATTTTGAACACTGGAATACTCTAAGAGTTTGCGCTACAGTGAGATTGGTTGAGCGGTCTCAACTGAATCTGAGGTGTGAGTGGAATCGAGCTACTGGGTTCACTAGTTCACTAAACCTAGCCTAGTGTAAAAGAGTCCAGCAAGAAACTCAGCTGGGTCAGAAAGCACCGAATATTTCATAGTACTTACGTACAGAATTTTTTCTGTTGTACAAAACCGATGTTTGAAAATTTGACAGCTAGTAAACACCGAACCATGCTATCCCGCTCTACCGCATAGCACGTACATTATTGTCTAGTTAGGGTAGTCTTGTGGGTCAACGCCGTCACATAGTAACGTATTTAAACAACCTAGTTGAACGATTGTGCCACTGCCCGGCGGTGTCCGCTACCAGATGAATTAACACAACGGGGTTCTGTGAAAACCGAGTTTAGCTGAAGTGGCAAGAGAAACAGGCATGGTAAGGATTTTTGTTGACAAGGTGGTTGACAAGACGAGGCTTAGGCAGCCCCTGTCTCTGCCTAGCTGCGTATTTTCCTGGATCAACGGAAACATAGCAGGAGAAGCACATACATTTTTATTTGTAAAATGCGATCAGTGTCATCATCAAATGAGGGCAATGGAGGATGACGGCAGCGACAGTAATGATTTTGTTGGTAATGACAATTACAACACTTACAATGATAATGATGAGTACAATGATTGCCATATCGATGACAATGACGGTGCTGATAATAAGAATGATGAGTAGGAATGATTTTACTGAAGACGATAATGATGACGACAATGCCAATGACTATACAATACAAATACTCTTTATTGCACATCTCAATTAAAGGACACTGTACAAAATCACAATAAGTAGGGGCAAACAAGAGGCGGTACCTGTCATCTTTGGTAGCATCATCGCTCCGCCGTTCTCTCTTCTCCTGGGTTAATTCCTCGAACATAGAAGGACAGCATATACATTTCAGGAGCAAAAGTATCAGCAACGCAGCACCCAATACCATTAGTGCCATCATCAGCTTGGGAGATTCCGCAGTAATCAGTTTCTTCAAGCTGAAAGTAAAAGAACACAACTTCAATTTTTTCATCGACGGCTGCAAACAAGCTTAGAGCCAGCCTGATGGTAAGCAGCCGTCGCATATGGTATGGACACTAGCGAGTCAACAAGAATCATAAGCGCGCTGCCCGACCCTTCATTAATCTGGATTCGTTGCCATATTTACTCTGGTAGGTTATGTTTAAGATTATTTGAATTTCCCGTTATATCCAGTGGCGGCGTAGGGCAGGTTGGCACCCGGGGCGGTTCTGAGCATCCCCGAATGGCTCACAAGCAACCCTGAGGGCCGAAGGCCCGAAGCGTCCCATCAGATACTCACCCCCCTCCCTCTTTCACTAGCAAGATATACGGTGCAACGGACTCTCTCCCACTCTCCGCTTCCCATAGCAGATTTTTACCGTCGTTTGGTGCTTGGTACCCGGGACGGACCACCCCTGCTCTATCAAATTATTAGTTATTTATTCTTTAGGTATGTGGTATTGTCTTCCTGGCAGTGAGTAAGGTAGCCAGAGCTCCAGAGGATGCTCTCACTCTGAAGATAGCAGTGCCTGCATAGTTCATATGTCAATAAAACAAATTCATACTAACATTGTAAAGACGAAAGTAACTCTACATATCTTGTCTGATACCTCTTCACACAAACGAAATTAGATGAAATTTGGCGTAAGGATAGTTTATATCCCGAGGATGGACATAGGGTAATTTTGATCCCGGAAATAATCAAGGTCCAATATAAACGACTTTCACCCGGACGAAGTCACGGGCAAAAGCTAGTATTATAGCACCAGCACATAAAATGTCAACTACAGAACCGGAAAAATGCTAGGGTGATAATATAGGTACTTACGAGCAAGAGGTGAAAGAGAAAGTGTCATCTCTATTCGAAGGGCATGTGCCATTTGTCTGCTGGCCAGTATTGTTGCATTCACACGGAACACCATGCTGTCGAAAATTAAATTATGTAAGACCAAGCTTTCATGGAAGTAAGACTACCAGTACTATTTTATCGGCGCAGTGACCCAAAGAGAATCTTGGCCTCCGAAACGAGAGCCCGCCACCTGTTGGGAATCTGAACGCATCCGCTGCAATCGACTGTATGGTCATACATGGCAACACTAGCTTGGTTTGTGGTTCCGTCTAGAGGACGTCGCTCATCGTGCAATGTCGAAATGTTGTATAATTATACCAAATATGGTATATAAGTGAAGTCGGTATAATGTGAAGCACTTTTATTGAAGAAAACATCAACCCGGCAGTTCCCTCTGCGTTTCCCAACACACCTCCTTTCCCGATCCTGCACAGCTTCTGCCAGTCTACAAGTTGAAGCTGCCGCAGATCAGCCTCTACACTATCTTCCCAGCAAGACCTGGGCCAGCCAACTGGGCGTCGACACAGAGTAATTGATAGTACCTACTTAAGTACAGATGGTTTTTTGTATAACAAAACCGATGTTCGACAGCTAATCATGGCAACCCGCTCGCACGCGTTCGCCGCATAGGACATGCTCTTTCGTTCCTAGAGCATGGGTATCTGGGACACCATAGGGGTGTGCCAAAGTCGAGTTTATCCGAAGCGACAAGAGGAACGGGCCTGGCGGCGACCATTCGGTCGAACCTAGTATGCTCGCTTGACGGCTCAATCTCATTAGCTGATCGAACCAGCGAAATCTGCGTGCTTTTGTTTCGCCAATGATATTAGGTTATGGGAGTGAGAGCGCCAATATATTTGTATGTATATGTGAGAATGTACATATGTGTGTTTACATGACGTACATTGTCAGTCTGTGTACCCGTTTTGTTTTTACACTTATTCTTTGATGTCTTCACAAGATTCACTGTTTCAGAGCTGAAACAAATCACTGGAATTAGAAATACATTGTATCATCATCATCACCATCATTTTCAGCCCGTTATCGCCCACTGCTGAGCATTCGAGCCTTCGAGCAGTCCACCCGCCCCGGTCCTGGGCTAGTCTTATCCAAAAGTGACCCGCGATTTTCCTGATATCGTCAATCCATCGAGCTTGTGGACATACATTATATATTTTGCGATATCTCGCTCCATTAAAATTGTTTTTTTCATGAGTTCTTAAGACTCCGATTTAAACTTAAAAACGTATTTTTTTTAACTGTTATATTTTCCGGTTAGATATAATATTAAATAAACATATGACAGGATTAAAACAATGTACAATATTGGACTGGTTTAGGAAATATTCGAATCGCACCTGCCATCAGAACACTTGTTGTCCTTGAGAGCTTGAAAAATTTTTGTGATCGACGATTGTGTCTCTTGCGATGCTTTCCCGCGTCTGGAATGAGACCAAATACAGGCACATGCAGATATGTGTCGTACCCAACTAAAAAGGTTCCTTTCTGTCGGTATGTCACAGGCAATTTACTGCAAAACTAAACTGTATTAGATTTTTTGAATATAGGTACAGTTGAAAATCGACTACCATGAGATGTATCCACTTTTGAATCTTATTATAAAAGCAACAAAGCAGACAGCTAGCCTATGAACACTTGCGACTCCAGAATCACAAGCGCGTTGCCGAGGCCTTTGACTCGAGGATTCGTCGTGTTGAAATTTAAAGGCATATGTAGGTCCGTCAGCGTCACTCTCAACACAGCGCCTCCTTGAGAACTCTGGCAACCATATTTACCACCGGGAAGACAAAACATACCTATAGAGCAAATAGTAGTGAGTATGCTGGGAATTTTCCAGATTATTAACATGGCGCTCTCGTGGCCCAGCGGCGCCCGCGTACCGCGTGTGATATGCGAAGTTAAGCAACGTCGACCCAGGTCAGTTCATGGATGGGTGACCGCTTTGAGTGGTTATTAACTGGGTGCTCCCGTGCGTTGGAAGGCACATTAAGCCATTTAATGGCTTAATGTACCTCCCGGCTGCTGTCTATGATAGTAGTCGTTAAGGCAAGTTAGAGGCTCCGGGCGGCTTGAGAACGTCTAACAGTCAGGTACACCACCACAAGGGGCGTCGAACGAAGTTGCACCACGTCCGTAGGTAATGAGCGTTACCCTACATGTAACCCCTGGGGGGTGCTAAACGGTGCTAAAATGGCAACAAAATTGCCATACGATAAATAAAAAATGTCAACAGGCATAGGTCCACACTGCTGGGCACAGGCCTCGTGGGTGAGGGGAAATGGGCTGCCCCCCCCACACTAGTCCAGTGCTGGCCCCTATTTCACCAAGTTGACATATGTATGTATTTGACATATGTGGGCTGACCAATCGACAATTTTCATGTGAAAACTGTTTCACCAACTACAATTGTAATGTTTTTTGACATATCAGCTTTGGTGAAATAGGGGCCAGGTTGGTAACTTCACATAAACCATTGAATTACTTCGAGATGTTTCAGATTTCTTATATAATTTTACTTAACCGATTTTACTATAGCTTGAAAACTTACTTTGTGGGAATATAATTTTTATTGTTCCCTTTATATTAAATACACAATTATTTAAAACACTCACCTTTTACTTCCCTCGAACATAATTATAATAAGTAATAATATAAATGTCACATACAAAAACTTGTTTCTTTTCCATGTGACGTTTGAATCATTTTACATTCTTTCTTTATTTCAAGTTGTCATTCAGAAAAGAGTTCAGGATATATTTTGTAAAAGAAACTTTTAGCCAAAACTTTAGCTTTTAAATGCCATTCACAAATAAGATAATATTAATAAAAGACTCGTTAGATGGTTAGGTCGATACAGAAAGCGGTACTCCTGGACACGGCACAGACAGTCAGGAGGTTCCTCTCTCTGTCGCCTTAAGAGGCCTTATAAGCTTTAAAATGTTTTGATTTCAAATTATAACAAAAGTATAGATAATACCAATAAAGTGATTAAAGGATAGGATGATTTTATTACAGGTTTAGATAGTAACATAGCAATTTTTTGATTTTATTGTGCGTATTAGAATTTAAGCAGAAAAACAAAGTTTTCAGCTTGAAAATGGTCGATTTGGAGTGATGTTTGAAACGATATTCTTAATGAAAAATCCAAAAAATACATTTATAATTTATGACATTAGGTCGCCACAGTCATGTTCTAGATAGTGACATTATGAAAATGTCAAGATATGTGTCAATTCAATCAGATAATCTTCTAAACAGATGAGCGCTTTTTAACTGATAAGGCCTCTTAACCACCGGTAGCTTAGGCCCCGCCTCGCTGCCGGCAGTATCCTAAGTTTATTTTTATAATATTTTTATAAATAAAGAGTTTTTTTTTTAATCCGGTGAATATAAGCTGCGGTTCTTAAAGAACTTCTGATTGAAAGTCGCGTGGCTTACAGCTCGTTTTTCTTTTAATCTAACTCTGGCTTTATAGGCCGAACCCAATACAGCGATAGGAGCGCGAGGTTGGAGAGTAGCCTGGGGAAAATCCAAGGGAATTCCGACACGACCACGAGGGTGGTTATGAACACGGAAATACTATAAGAGTTTGCGCTCCAGTGAGATTGGTTGAGCGGTTTGAACCGAATCTGAGGTGTGAGTGGAATCGAGCTACTGCAATGGAGTCTGGTGGCAAGTTCACTAAACCTAGCGTAGCTGCGAAGAGTCCAGCAAGAAACTTAGCTAGGCCCGACCTGGGTCGGACTAACTCCACCAGGTGTGCGGCGGTACCGGGACGAATATACCTATTTTTTTATGTTATTTAAATAATAGGTATAAATATACAACGCGAAAACCTAAAAATCTACCTAGATAATATGTAAGTATTAAATGTTTTAAGTACAATAGATTAGCTTATCTCAGTAGAATACTCAAGCGAATGTTTCCCATAACTAGCTATTACACATATATTCTTGAGCTGTGAAGTAGGTGCGGGCTGAAAAACACCTTTTGTCCGGGTGTGCCTAAGACGTTTTATGACTAAGTCGCGTTTTGCCTAAACTTCAATCTTCAGTGGCATTAAGACTATGTTGTTTGCTGTCTATTTCGCTTTTTGTCTAATTGGTTGACTGCCTGTTTCGACGAATGACTTAAACGTTTTATGACTAAGTCGCGTTTTGCCTAAACTTCAATTTTCAGTGGCGTTAAGATTATTAAGCTTGTTGACTAATTCGCTTTTTGACCATTATGATGACTTGTCTAACTCTCAAACTGGCATTTTCGCGTTTTGCCTAAACTGCAACATTATAAAGGAGTTCGTTATCGTTACGAGTACAAACTCATTATCTTTTTTATCTTTTGCTGGCCACTTAAATTTGAAGTGATTCTAAAACACAATTCAACTGCCAAGTAAATGTCATTTTATTTCATAGGGAATATGTTATCCGACGACATCATGGAAAAAGAAAAGATTATTTTTGTAAAAAATAAAAAAGGCTAATAATCTATACAAAATAATATAATACAAACTCTACTTGTAATTTATTTTAGACCTAACGCGTTTTAGGCATAGGGCATAATAGGCATCAGACTCTATAGACCTACTGCCTATTAAAATAAAATAAAAATAAAATAAAATAAAATTAGTCTCAATCCTATAGTAGGTCTAATGTGTTTGAGACCCATAGCGATTTAGCTCAAACAGTTTTAGTCCTAATGCTTTTTAGGCTTGAGTCTAATGTATAGGTTGACCAAACGCGTTTCAGACCTAAAGCGATATAGCTAAACCAGTTTTAGTCCTAATGCAAATCAGTACAACAGATATGAGGGCATAATGATTATTAGGAAATTAGAGTTTTAGACTAAAAGCGACTTAGGCAGTGTATCGATATAGGTAAAAAACGTCTTAGGCACACCCGGACAAAAGGGAAAAACAGCGCTGTCCAGCCGTCCAGGCTCGCAGCATATGCTGAGCCCGAGCCTATTGTCGCTATTACTTTTAATTTATTTAAATGTACCTACCTCTATTATTAATTTCTGTTTCTGTTATTTGTTGCTTTTATTTTGTGTAACTTCTTTCTGGCGACAATAAATCTCTTTTTATTTATTTATTTAAATTTTATTGCACAAAACAAATGAGTACAAATGGCGGACTTAATGCCTCAAGGTATTCTCTACCAGTCAACCATTGGGCCAACAGAAACTTGCAAAGGTGGGTGCAGGAGGGTACCTATGTGTCTGTGTTGTCGCGATCGCGCGGTGGACATCCCCGCCGGCGGGAATGCCTAAGTGTACGCGTCGTGTCTGAGTTGGACGCCGTAAGCACAGCGTTCTATAATTAGATGGACGCTGTGATTACGGCGTCCAGGTCCGTGAGTGTGTGCCTAAGATAGCGGACCGTACGGTCCCTAAACAGTGATCGCCGAGTTACGACCGGTCTAATTAAAACAGAAGAAAACCCTAGAGTTATAGGTAGGTCCTACGTATTATGAGCGCCTACCCACCAAATTGCGAACTGATCCGTCTGATGAAACATTTGAACGCCAATTGAGAATCTTTTTATTGAAAAATCCGTTACATAATATTAATGAATATATGGACATAACAAAATATTTTTTTTTTAACTGTTTTTAACATTTAAAATTTTAGTGTTAATCGTGTTTTCAATTATTATTATTTCGTGTTTTTCTATATACAATTATTAGTTTTTAATTTGACGAACTTATGTGATGTAATTTTTGTAAAATAATTCTCAGATGACATTTATTAAATTTCGACTACATCAACATTATTTCAAAATCATTAGTTTGTCATTTTATGAAATTGAATAACATTTTATTTTATTATTGACGATCATAATATAAATTTGTATAGATTAAGCTAGCTTTAATTTGTATTGTAATTGTATATTATGAAATAAAAAAATCTAATCTAAATCTAATCTAATCTAAACAAGTTCTGGGGGCCTACCGCGAACTGTAAACGAAGTTTTCCCTCTCTGTCGCACTTGAAAATCTGTACGTAGTGGGACAGAGATGTAAAATTTCGTTTGTGGTTCGCGGTAGCCCCTCTGACATCAATCCGGATCGTGACACGACCACACGTCACTGTCGAGGACACTTACACTTACATCCGCATACCGTCGATAGGCTGATGACGTAGGTCGTGTCACACACACTAATAACCGGTTTGCCGGATTGCCATACCTGGCGTAGTATATTATTGTATCATGGTTACGACAGAGGGGAGGGATGGGAACTTAGATGACAGCCTTCCTAACTAAGGGGGTTCTATAACGGTTAGTGATGCAAGTCTACTGCGCATTTTACCGCGCATCATTTGTCGGCGCGGTTTTCCACAAAGGTCTGCGCGAGTTGAAGTGACTTTAAAGTCTAGTAAAGTTACATATTAAGTTGAGATTATAATGTTTTAATCCTAGACTGTAAAGTCTAGGATTAAAACATTATAATCTCAACTTAATATGTAACTTTATTTATATCTTCCCAGACTTAAACTCGCGCAGACCTTTTTGGAAAACTGCGCCGACAAATGATGCGCGGTAAAATGCGCAGTGGTTACACAAGCATAGACCAAGATACAAGGGAATAAAATGGCTCACATTAAAGGTAAGAGTATAACATAACATAAAGTTGAACGTCAATAATAATTTAGTGCAGTAAAGTCCTAAAACATTTACGGATCAAAATAACTCACCTTCCAGTAACCAGCCTCAAATAAAGTGGCAGTAAAATATGTGTAATAAAAAAATGGAGGTCGATTTCTGGATTCAAAACATGGGTTCCGTATGTAAAGCCTAATAAAGCTTTACTCACCTACTTACGGTATGTTTTCCAATATTTTTTACTGCTGTATATAACCTATTTATGCTATTTAAGAATTTTTAAATACCTATATTATAAAAAATAAAAATAAATATTTATTGTTGCAAAAAAAACACAATCAACAATACAGAAAAAAACATGGTTAAATTTCGAAGTTACGAATTAGGTTATCAACAATGATGACAAAACAACAGGTCAATTGCAAGTCAGACACGCCCACCGAGGGTTCCATACAAATTTGTAGGCATTCATTACGTACTTTAAATAAAGACTTCCTATAAGACGATATTATTTACTTACCCAATTTCATAGTCCTAGGTCAACGGAACCTAAATTTGATTTCCTTGAGTATCCAAATATAAGTTTTTTGCGGCATAAACGGCCATATTTTTTAAGTCAACTTAGAAGTTTGATTTTTTTTACAGCTTCAAGGGACTGTAGATCTGAGTAATTTCAAATCGATACCTCCACGCGTTCCCGAGATAAAGAGTCGTGACAGACAGGCAGGCGGACAACTAAGTGATCCTATAAGGGTTCCGTTTTTTCCTTTTTAGGTACGGAACTCTAAAATAAATAATAAATAAATAAAATAATAAATATTTGGGGAAAACCTTACACAAATCGACCTAGTCCCAAACTAAGCAAAGCTTGTATTATGGGTACTAAGCGACGATATACATATTTATATAGATAAACATATACTTACATAAATAGAAAACATCCAAGACTCAGGAATAAATATTCGTGTTCATCGCACAAATAAATGCCCTGACCGGGATTCGAACCCGGGACCTCCAGCTTCGTAGGCAGGGTCACTACCAACTATG
Source organism: Epiblema foenella (assembly GCA_963556455.1). Lineage (NCBI taxonomy): Eukaryota > Metazoa > Arthropoda > Insecta > Lepidoptera > Tortricidae > Epiblema > Epiblema foenella. The sequence continues at coordinate 6,938,484 of OY747120.1, read as the reverse complement.
CTAAAGCGGTCGTCAAAAAGGACGCGGTTTGACCAATTGACCATAGAAAATTGCGACATCATTCATAGACTGTCATATTTCCCTACTGTCATATCAATCAATTGTTATGAAAATTGGGGTCTTTTGATTTGCGCGTCGGGAGTTAAAAATAATATATATGTAGGATTCTATGTTAATAGTTACTAGCGTATAAGTTAGCGTGCAAGGGAACGTAGCAGGGATAGAGTGAAAGGGATGGATGAGAGTGAGAGAGAGAGGAAATAGAATATATGGCGGCGGAGTAGTGCGTAAGAGGTGTGCGAAATGAAAAGAATAGTGTTCCATTAATTAAATAGTTATTTTTTTTAATGACTTGAACCCACCCCTACATATATGTTATTAATATTGAAAAGGTTAGGGTATACAAGGATTTATCGTCAATTAAATACTGAATAACGGTTAGATTAATTTCATTTATTTTAATTTTATTTTTAAACTTGGAAGCTAGAACACGTCTATCTACGAGTAAAGTCTTGATCAAAGCGAGGCAAGGCGAAGGAGTGACTAAAAGATCTGAATAGAGAATGAATTGAACTAAACATTCACTCAATCAATCGGTCGTTCATTCCTTTAACAAAGTAGTCAAATCAGTTACCTTTTGTTTACAGGATATGTTAATTTTTGTATATTAAAATATAATAAAATCAACAATTAAATACCGTATTATAAACATTTTTGTAGACCGCGGGCCCCCAACCAAGGAACCCTAAAAAAGAAGTAGTATCACTCAACGGAATTGCGTGTATCCGCCGTTATGGGAAGCGCGGTAAAACGATATTTGATGTGCGGGGTATAATTGCGGTATTAGTGGCCCGTGGGGAGAATTAAGGCCACACACACCGTGCAAGAAATTGCATGCGATTTTCATTACATTGCGGGATTTGATCGGCGTTGTCTTACCTCGGTAGCCCGCAGCCCGCAATGTAATCAAAATTGCATGCAAGTTCTTGCACGGTGTAACTGGCCTTTAGGCAAAGGTGTAGCAAGAAAGAAAGAAATCGTGAAACAATTTAAAATAAAACCGGCCAAGTGCGTGTCAAATCACGCACAAGGTTCCGTACCGACGCTTACTAGTCCACATTCAACACCATTATCCACTACATTGAATCAAAAAAGGTCGTATCGTCATTGGAAACTCAAGGCACTTACTTCCTTAACATAATGCTTGATTTGATCTTCGCTACTTACCCTAAGGTTGTCTGGAAGAGATCGCTCTTTAGCGATAAGACCGCCTGTTGTTTGCCTCTACTCATTGTAATTATGTACTGTGCTGTGTTTTTTTTGCATGCAATAAAGAGTATTTGTATTGTATTGTATTGTCCTTTTGTTTGGGCATGACAGATTTTCGGAGATTAATCAAAAACCGTTAGACCTATCAAACCAAAAACCAAACCAAAAACCAAACCAAAAATCAAACCAAAAATCGTTGAAAGTATTTATTAATGTTCACTACCTCAATTTTTTAAATTTTAAACTTCATAGTTTGGAAATTAGAGGGGAGAGGGCCCACTTTTTACGATTGTGTAAAATCAATTTTAAAATGTAAACGTTGCCATATGAAAATTGTGCATATTAACTCGACTGATTATGAATTTAATATTATACATTTTTTACGTACTAATAAATGATAATTTTTATTATTAAAAAATTATAAAAATAAAAATTATTACACAATAAAATAAATAACTAACAAAATACAAAAATACAAAATACAAACATTTATTCTGCAAATAGGCCACAAGGGCACTTTTACATGTCAAAATATTAATTTATAATTTAAGAAAGTCTGACTATAATAAGTAATACATTTTTCATGTCAAAATATTAATTTACAGTTCAAGAAGGAATAATAATTTCGAGTTTAACAATTATAACAAAATTAATGTCATACAGTGAAGATAAACTTGCAAAGTTATCTATTACAAATATTAAGTTAGAGATGTATAAGGTCTCAAGATTAAACAAGGAGTGAAATTAATATATTATCCCAGAGATGTACATGGTCTCTGAGCGTCAAAATTAAAATTAATTTAATATTGTTAGAGATGTATATGGTCTCTAAGTCACTGATAATAAAAACGAATCCACAACAGGATGATGTCTCTCGTCAATCCCTTATAAAAGACACTAGTATTAACGTAGTCACTATGTCCTAGCAAGCATGAACAGACCGGACTCCACAAACAGCACCCGATCACGAGTATGACGCGTATCTCAGCCATCGCCTCCCTCGACCATCTGTTAGGGAAGGTGGCGACCCGATCAACGACGCCACCGTAGGCAAAGCCCTTAAAGCGAGCATGACATATTCAAGCTGGCGGACATTGATAATAACAAAGTTAAGGCGACTGTGAGGCGAGAAATAGCATCGTGTTACATAAAACGTAACGGAACTATTATACAAGAATATATCCTAAAATAAACATAGATATATTAAAAGTAACAGGATTAAACTACCACTGGCTTGAAAGCATTTTTGTCATTTAAGAAATCGTTGACAGTATAATACGCCTGGCTTAGCAAATACCTTTTAATATGGGACTTAAATTTACTGAATGGCAAATTAACTATTTCGATAGGTATTTTATTATAAAATCGTATACAGTTCCCCACAAATGACGTGCTAACCTTTCGGAGACGACTGGCCTTCACTGCAATCTTGTGTTTACTTCTAGTGTTGTAGTCATGGATATCACTGTTAAGCTTGAATTCCTGTAAATTTTTCCGCACATGCATAATATTTTCAAGAATGTATTGGCATGCTACAGTAAGAATGTTTGCCTCTTTAAATTTATCTCTGAGAGATTCTCTGGCTTTTAGTTCGTAGATGGAGCGTACAGCTCGTTTCTGTAGCACGAAGATGGTCTGGATGTCAGCCGCTTTACCCCACAACAGGATTCCGTAGGACATAACACTATGGAAGTAACTATAATACACCAGCCTGGCCGTTTCAACGTTAGTTAACTGTCTAATACGTCTAACTGCATAGGCCGCAGAACTAAGTTTGCCAGCCAGAGTGGCAATATGCGCATGCCATTGCAGTTTTGAATCTAAGGTAATGCCTAAGAACACTGTGTTGTCTTCAAATTCCAGTTCATCATCCTTTAGTTTGATCTTAGAATAGTTTATTTGCTTGACATTTGGCAAAGTGAATTTGATGCACTTTGTTTTCTTGGAATTTAGAAGTAAATTATTTGCTGTAAACCAGTTCACAACAGTAATTAGTGCCTCATTAATAACATCATAGTTTTTTTCTTTCCGTCCTATCTTGAAGATAAGTGACGTATCATCTGCAAATAGCACTATATCATGTTTATGTTGCACCAAGTTTGGTAAGTCATTGATGTAAACTAGGAACAGAAATGGACCCAGAATCGAGCCTTGAGGGACTCCAAGCGCAACAGTTGTCCCTGCAGATTGAGTTCCATTAATGACTACTCGTTGAGTTCTTTCCGACAGATACGATGAAACAAGGTCAAGAGCACCGTTTTTTATCCCATAATGTCTTAACTTTCTAATTAAGTTCACATGATCAACGCAATCAAATGCCTTTGATAGATCACAGAACACTCCAATAGCATCTTGAGCCCCTTCCCAGGCATCATGTATATGTTTAATTAGTACCACCCCGGCATCGGTGGTAGAACGACCTCTAGTGAATCCGAATTGATTGCTATTGAGTAGTTTATTGCGATTAAAGTGGGACATAAGCTGATTAAGAATAAGTTTCTCAAAAACTTTGCTTAATGCCGGTAGTATTGATATTGGCCTGAAGTTGGTAGGGTCAGTTTTTGCTCCCGATTTAAACAAGGGGATAATTTTACTGTGTTTCATCAGGTCAGGAAAAACTCCAGTATCAATACATTTATTGAAAATATCAGCTAAGAAAGGTGCGATTGATTCTATAATGGAATGTAATACTTTTACTGAAAGGCCCCAGAGATCTTCAGTCTTCTTTAAATTTAATGACTTAAAAGCTTTAATTAAAGTTATGGGAGACACATAAGTAAAGCTAAAGATTTCTGTACATTCTGTTACATTTGCTTTCAATAATGATTCAGCGACATCTGGTGATGAGTTTAAGAACTTCGTAGTCTCGACAGGTACGTTAGAAAAGAACCGCTCAAAATGATCCGCTACTTCGTAGTCAGAACTTACCAGAGTATCATCGATTCGTAGGCTGTAGTGCGGATCTTTTATTTTACTTTTCCCAGTTTCAGTGTTGATAACTTGCCATACAGTTTTGACTTTATCTTTGGAGTTTTGGATCTTTTTTGACAAGTAATCGGCTTTAGCGGCGACACACATTAATTTAAAAGATTTCGAATAGTTCCTAACATACTCTAGAAATTCCGGCCTTTTATCAGTAGTTCTCGAATCGTACAACTCATAGAGTCGGCGTCTTCTCCCGTGAATATCTGGGGTAGCCCAGTCGCTGAACTTAGGCTTGACCTTGATTTGAATTTTCTTTAAAATAAAACTGGCATCAAATTCGGTTTTGATGCAGTTAAACAATTGAGCACATAAACGGTCAGGGCTTTCCTGAACAATTGGAAGGTAACGTAATCGTTTCGTGATATTGCGATTGAATAAATCTAATCTTTTTTCAGAAATAGGTCTGCACATTGTGTCTCGTGGAGCTTCATCAGTTTTTCCGCTGAAAGAGACTTGTTGTCCACAGTGGTCAGAACTTAAGGTGTTTATGATTGACTTATTAATAGCTTCCTTGTTACTGAAAACGTTATCTATACATGTTGCGCTGGTTGCTGTAATACGAGTAGGTTCATAAAATAAGTTCACTAAGTTAAATGATTTAAAAGTATTCACTAGGCTCACGCAACTTAAAACTCACTTAATCAATAACTGTATAAAACAAAAATTAAACGTCGAATTCTAAACTAGGACCCTGTGGCATGGTACCAAGGATGCTGGCAGCATTTCCTCGCTGAATCGCAATGCCTATACGATATTATTACATTGAATATTTGATTTAAAAAACATGCATGTATGACTGTAATAATTATAAGATGAATTTATTAACAATTAATTGAGTTATTTTTATATGAATAATTGAATACAATTTTGATTCAAGAAAAAGGATTAAATACGTTTTAGTTTTTAAACGATTCTGAACAATTGTGACAGCTAATATCTCACAACTTACCAATGAATCACAACTTGATCACAACATCCGTGGTAGCGAGCTGGCTGATACATTCGAAATGGATCAAATGCCTGGCAAACCTTGAAAAAGATTAATAAATAAGTATTGTACACGATTAAGTCTCGTTTTCCAATAATACATTATTGACATCGTTGTTTTTTTTATTAGCCTGCTGGGCAAAGGCAAAGCTGTGCATTGTTTTTTTTTTCTGAAATGTTACTGGCAACTTATAGGAGATGCATATCCATTTTGTCTATTGACATGTTATTTTTTTGTGTGCCATAGTGTTATTTTTCTAACCTAACTAGATGTAAGTAAGAGTTACTAAGGCCGGGTTTTATAAAGATCCGTTAGACCAAATGTTAGGTCAAATTTCAGTAACTCAGTATATTTTTTGACATAACAAACCGACATAAAGTAGCACCCACATTTGCTAGTTTCTGTTTGGTCCTATGGTCGACTGGTAGAGAATGCCTCATGGCATTAAATCCGCCCTTTGTACTTATATTCTTTTTGTGCAATAAAGTTTAAATAAATAAATAAGGTCTAACGGATCTTTATATAACCGAGCCTAATTCAACTATAAATTCCTTGTGTTCCGAAAGAAAGAATTTATTATTATTAACATTATTCTAGTTTTAATAGTATAGTTTAGTAGTTCAAAGAAATCTTAAAATCTAGAAAAATATGTAATTGAGAAGAAAAACCCGTGCTCATAATAAAAACATGTTTTCCTTTCTTCAGTTCTGAACTCGCAGGGGACCTTTAGTAAAAGAAATAAAACCATTTGAAACCTCTCAAAGCAATTTCTAAATATTTAATTAAGAAAAAACAAAGACGTGCCCATAAACCGTGTCTAGTTTATGCCGGGGCTCGAACCCGGGACCGCATGGAAATGTGACTGATAAATAAAGAAAGAGGTTAAGCGAGGTGCGGGCAAATATCATCTTAGGGGTTGGCAGGGTTGCCTCACACAGGTGAATTTACTATACAGTTTAAATATAATGTATTTTTTTTCGAGTAACTAAAATACCCTCTATTATTGGAGAGTCCAACAATAGATACCTAAATCCTTAAGTTGGTACTACTGATATTCTAGATCAAACGTAGTATTAAGATTCAGTGTTTCCTGTTTGGGTCATACACGGATTTAGGTTCGCGTCTTTTCTGTGGACATACTAAAAGTTAAGGGCTACGAAGCTTAATTTTGGATTGGACCAGTAACCCGCATAAAAAGTGTCTCCGTTTTTATAAATCCCTGATATAAAAACATAACTAACATGCACATAAGCCGTTAATTATTGACCACAGGAGGGACGATTTTTATTTTTTTCAACTAAGTATGACCCTTTTGTATTATTATCTGTCGCACTTGTCGCCATACCTACAGTTTTCTTGTTCAAGCCTTCATGGTCGCAATACATAGGTTCCCCAAATTACCATATTTAACTGCTGCTGCATCTCTCCCACAACAGGCAGAAGAATCAACGCTTCACCCTTAGCAGTCTACCCAACATCTATTACGCCTACAATGATAATGGTTTTTATCTTTCGCATCGGTCACTCATTCGTCACTTTATTTTAAATAGAATAGAATGCATTTTTGAACTGCTACCAGCCAAGTTGCTTACTCACTTGCAACCCTAATTCCAATAAGGTCTAGTCCCTAGGGTTCGAAGGTCAGATGACACTCGCTTCCGTAAAAACTCAGTGCCTATCCAAAATCTTGGGATCAAGTAGCGGACCCGGGGCATCCTTCAGGATGTAACTGTACTGGGATAACTCTAGGATGATGTTGAGTTTTTTTTTCAAGTAACTAAAATTGATATTTTTCTTCGCATCGGTCACTCATTCACCAGTTTATTTTAAATAGAGAATGCATTTTTGAACTTCTAACAGCCAAGTTGCTTACTCACTTGACAACCCTAATTCCAATAAGCTCTAGTCCCTTAGGTTGGAAGGTCAGATGGCTTCCGTAAAAACTCAGTGCCTATCCAAAATCTTGGGATAAAGTAGCGGACACCGGGCATCCTTCAGGATGTAACTGTACTGGGATAACGCTAGGATGATGATGAAAATAGAATATTTGCAATTTATATTTTAATTTGAGCCTATATTATGTTGGCGCCGCTATATTGGTGCTCAGCCGTGTCGGCGGCAGCCCCAAACCTGGCCGAGGTCCCTATAAGATGAGACGGTACCAGGGTATCCCCAAATGGCATCCCAGACTAGCAACCGTCCCAAACTAGCAGCCGTCCCAGACTAGCAGCCGTCCCATCTTCCGGGGGATTAGGGTCATGGCATCTGAAGAAATATTGTTTTATTCATATAAAAATGTGGGTACAGTAAGTATAAAACAAGGTCATTTTCTAGTCTATTGTGCTCAGGGCTTTAGCTCAACATTGATTAATTTTTACTCAGTTTCTATATTATTTTAATGAATAAGAATCCATGATGCCAACCCTAGCAGCTAATATGTGAGTGACAGCCGAACATAAATAACAGCCGTCGCATGATCCGACCGGGTTCGATTCCCGCTTGTTTACGGTTGTGTCTAATTTTATTATGTTTATGTGCGCTCTGCGCCGCGGTAGGGACTTCGTATGTGGGGTGGACAAGACGCGTTTTTTTAATAGTAGGATAGTGGCAGGTGAACCAGTATGCTAAGTTTGGTGACTTACAGGCAAAATAAGGTCGGTCGTCCACCAGCGCGATGCATGGGTTGAAGACATTAATAAGACTGTATATGGACTGTACTTAGATTTTAATAGATAAAACTGCTATACCATGACAGGGTTACCATGTACTGTATATATTCTATAATAACACCTTGTAAACCCATGGTATTGCAATAAATAAATAAATAAATAAATAAATAAGACCGAAGGTTACTCCGAAACGACACTAGCAGGGGCCTATGATCAGCGTTGGGAAAGCCGTGTGAGTATTGTACGTTTATAAACACCTTTAATTCCAGATCTTTGTTTTAAATATAAAATTCCCGTGAGTTTCAAACATGAGGAGACAAGACTCAGGTCAAATGTCGCTCGACATGTTTCTGACCATACGTGGCCCTTAATCATGAGAAACGTGTCGAACGATATTCGAATGACCCGTTTATTATATTTCAATAGAGCTTAGAGTTTTATTTTACTGTTGTAAGTAATATGTGTCAATTTTGTATTGAACAGTAAGTAATATCTGCTAACGCAAATAAACATTTCAAATTGTGTACGCCTCGGGCGTTGTAAAAGAGAACTGGTTGAAAGATTTGGTGACCGAGCATAGTTATTCTGGTAGCTCAGTTACAAGAGCGGGCTGCGTAACATGCCAGGATGTCACAGGTCCGAATCTTGCTCGGAGCCAATATTTCTCGTCGTCTCGTGTCGTTCTGGAGCAACAGGTATCTCTTTTTAGATGTCAATACTCTCTGCAGCAGTAAGGAGCACCTTACCTACTGATGCCACCAAAAAAGTACCCTGCATACAGTGATTGTATGTATGTAAATACTTTATTCTACACAAACCACAGGTAAAAAATACAGACAAATTCATCAATATCAGTACAAAGACGAACTTACCCTAGTTACCCGTATAAAGAACCTCTTCCAGTTAGTTTTGGACAATTGAGTGTAGCACAGAAACCAGAAGACGACAGAGAAGAGAGAGAAAAACTAACACGTATTACAGTCTTAATAATAGAGGTGAACCAATTTCGCCCAAACAAAGATCTAGCCAATGTGGTAACTGTCAAACAACATTCTATTATCCCTAATAGACCCAGGTCTATGGAACCCCAATGAAATCGATAACATGGATTCAATTACCAACACAAACGTAAAGAAGAAACGTCGCGAGACTAACATATTTCGCATCACTATGGTTTTCATAAATTTTTGACCTTAAGTTTTCGCAACAAAGTTCAGAGTTGTTTTTGACGCCGCGGCGCCCCAGGTTGTTACGTGTGGGGCCCGGTGTGGTCGTAGTCCGTAACATTGGTCGTAAAATGGCTGGTTTACCCCTAAGGTCGAGGGTTAGCCTACAAATTAGGGCGTTAAATTTACAGGAGGTAGCGAGTTATACAAAAAATAAATAAATAAATAAGTAAAAAATGAGAGTGACAGGTGTTACCGAAAATTAATACGACTGGCAACATAGAGGTTCATAGTGGGGCTAGTTTTTAATTTCATTTATTTTGATGAACATTCAAATTGATTGTGCTTGACCTTTAGGTACGTGAAATTCTATTCCTGGTAGATCGCCAGAGTATGACCGCCAGAGTTCCCGAGCATGAGCTGTGTTGAGAGTGAGAACGTGTTCATGCCAGGTATGGCAATCTGGTACGTAAGTTAGTGTGATACGACCTACGCCATCAGCCTTGCATCAGCCTATCGGCGGTATGCGGACATAAGTGTGTGTCAGCGACAGTGACGTATGTGGTGCTACGATTCTGATTGTCAAACCTTGTTTTCTTAGATCATGCTCCGTGATGGATCACTAGGCTCGAAAGCACTAGGATCGAAAGAGCAAGGTGTTAAGTGGCGAGCGCGTGCGAGCGCAATGCCATGATTAGCTGTGAAACATCCGTTTTGTTTAGGTAAGTACAAATTAGTAGTTGTTCTCTGCTAGAGTACATAACAGACAATTAATAAGTAAGACCGTCATAAGACATTTCCGCTACCTCTTATGTCTCGCTCCAATCATGTATCGAGGTATCGATGGGTAATACGACGGAGTGAGACAAGACATTTTTACGATTGTACTTCTTTTTTACGTGCGCTGTAGTCTGTGTGTAATGAGTTGGCTAATCCTATTTTTTCCTTATCGGTATTATTATTTTTAAACCATTGACCTCAGAATTACTCTAAGCAAATCTCTTATAGATACTCTCTAAACTCAATTATGCTGACACAGTTATAGGCTCCTGTTACAATAGCATCATAAAAAAATGATGCATGTTCTTTATTATTCCACAGGCTACCTCTTAAATAAATAATAAATAAATAAATAAATATTAGAGGACAATCTTACACAAATCGAACTAGCCCCACAGTAAGCTCAAGAAGGCTTGTGTTATGGGTACTAGACGACGATATATTTAATAGATATAAATACTTAAATACATAGACAACATCCAAGACTCAGAAACAAATATTCATGCTCATCACACAAATATTTGCCCTGACCGGGATTCGAACCCAGGACCGTCAGCTTCACAGGCAGGTGCACTACCCACTAGGCTAAACCGGTCGTCTTGATCCGTAGTTACGAATATATGGTTTAGGAACACCTGGTGGTGAGTGGGACTCCTGAGGATGTGCTGTGTTGATTAGACACATAATATAGCTAACAACCATCTCCGCCATCAAGACTTTCGATTTAAAAAACCTGTTCTCAAATAGCTTCATCCGTTAGGGAGCCACAATACCACAAATAGACACACATATACACATATTAAACTTATAAGCCCACTTCTGCGTTGCGCGTCGGGTGTTAAAAGGCAACAGCCAAGACAAAACAACCACACTACACTGTTCCCAAATCTCACCTAATATGTGGTTGATCCTGGATCAACTAAGCCTGTTGACGACATACTCACATCGCATCGAATAAGCGGGTTAAGCACCCGTGATACAGAAGAATGAAAGATATCCACATGTGGTGGGTTCTTTGTGTTAAGGTCGTGTAAGCGGCCAGTGATAGCGTGTCCATAGCAGTGCCTGTACCATGAGTCTGCATGACCGTGCTAACATCAGGACCATTTAAATTGGCTTCGTCATAGTCGCATCAGTATCTTGATCCCAATACCTTAGCGCTAATAATAAAACACTAGGAGTTTTGGATGACCATCCGTGGTCCTTCTTCATCAGTTCCCGTTCACCAAATGCTACTTTCTGAATACAAATGCTCGATTTGTTACCGAAAATACTAAAATCGCTATGTTTAACTTGCATTCAAAAAAAAAAAATCAAAATCAAAACATTTATTCTGCAAATAGGCCTCAAGGGCACTTTTACAAGTCAAAATCTATTTAGGTACATCAAATAAAAATAATACAATAATCAAAGTATCATTAATTAAATGGAGTGTTACATGTCAAAAATAAGAATAAGAAACTAATAACAATTGAGATTTGTTAGAGATGTATAAGGTCTCTAAGCGTCAAGATAAAATGTAATAAAGTAAGTACACTAATCATAATAAAATATGTTGAGCTATATCTATAACACGTCAACATGAAAATAATAAAATCTATTAAATAAATATCCTCAGAGATGTATAAGGTCTCTGAGCGTCAGTCTAAAAATAAAATCAAATGAGAACAGAGCGAAGTCTCTCATCATGTCAATTCCACTGAACACTAGTACATTTTTGAGCAGTTCCCTCAATTTCTCATCGTTCCCATCATCAGAAGAGGACTTTGGTAACAATGAGATTAATCTGGAAGCATATGCATTAAAAAAAAGAAATTATCTTCCGAATATGATCATAAATGACGGGAGTAAACACGTAACAACAGCGCAGCGTAACAAACATACAAAAAAAATACACTCGAATTGAGAGCCTCCTCCTTTTTTTAAAGTCGGTTAAAAAGTGAAAGATATAAATACCTCTGATACCCGAAGTATCCTACAATCCGATGCCATTTTACCCGTCGTCTACCAGTCCCTGTAATCCCAGGGCTCATTACAAAATAATGCTATTGTTTATTTTTTTCGGTGGGAGACGACGGCTTAAGAGAGCTCAGGCACAGATGTAATTGAAGATTAATGTTTTTTCCTGAATGAGTTGTCAAAATGTCACTTACAGTAAATCACTACATAGTATAAAACAAAGTCGCTTTCTCTGTCCCTATGTCCCTATATCCCTATAAAATATGTATGCTTAAATCTTTAAAACTACGCAACGGATTTTGATGCGGTTTTTTTTAAATAGATAGAGTGACTCTAGGGGAAGGTTTATATGTATTATACATGCATCAGCATTGCACCCGTGCGAAGCCGGGGCGGGTCGCTAGTTTACAATATTTACTGCTTGGAACTACAATAAAGAAACAAATAAAACGAATTACAAAAAACACCCCATCTAAAACTTCTGCCTGTGCCTTTACCACGAGTTTGCATGACCGTACTCGCTAGCGACTGCGTAAACGATTCAGTATGCCGATTCTTAGTTCTATTGCGTAACCGCCAGAGGCGCTGTACTTTTGCCCTTACAAATTTTTACGCAGTCGCTAGCGAGTAGGGTCATGTAAACTCATGGTAAAGGCACTGCGGCATGGACCCCAAAACGCTGGCGACGTCACCCCTCTGAATCGCAAGCAATCCGTTGGGAGAGGTACGCGCCAGCTCTGGGGTCCCCTGAGGCGTGGACCAGCCGTGACGACAAGGCCTTCATGAAGGTTTTCATGTCGGCTGACCAGGGTCCCATGGTTTCCACTGCAAGCGCCGCAAACTCGTAGCTAGAGGAGTTTTGAGGCGCTTGAGTATTTCGAGGGGTGCGTGGTCAAACCCGATAAATCGAGATAATTGCTTTTTGAAATAAGAACTCAATATCAATTACGCATAGTTCTATTTTCAAAAAAGCCTTTTAGGCGACTTATCGGGTTTGACCACGCAACCCTCGATTTGGGCCTGATCAGATGCTTCTAGCTTTAGCTAACTTCATTTTGAAATAGCCTCTATTAGAAATTCATTTTATTTCGTTGTTTATTTGTTGGTGCTTGCAATCGAAAACCACAATCTTTTCGAGGCAGTGACGTCAAAAAACTAAATACTTCGAAGTCATACCAAGTTAGCGATGTAATGTTATTGAACGCGAATCTATTTCGTTTCCTGCGGGCCCACGTGGTTGACCCGATTTATGCACGATATAGCCAACCCCAAAAGTAAATTTAAAAAAGGGACGGTGATTGTAATTGTTGTGCAGTGGCAACCGCCATAGGCTTCCTTCTTACCATCCATCAGGCAGGCCGCATTCCTATTTTCTACCGTCGTAACATAAAAAATACCTATATTTTACTGGTTCTTAGAACCGTCTTAGGGTACGGCTAAAAAGTGACCTTACAAACTTTAATTTTTTGAACTCATATTAGGTCGATAGTATTAATTATTCTCATTTTTAACTATTTTTTTTTATTCAAAATATTTTATTCAACATAGATTCATACAGAATACTTATTGAAGGTCAGAGTTCATTTAAAATTTACAATTAAGCACATCTTCACTTACAAACATAAATGACGTTATCACAATGTAAAAAAATAATAATTCACTAGTAAAAAAAAATTGGTTCATGTCAGGATTATATAAAACAAATAAAACAAATTACTAAAAACAACTATGTATAAATGAAACAAATGGCCGAAATTGGCCAAGCATTGCACGTTGAAAGGCAATTCTGGGCCTGTACTCCGAACTTCGAAATCGGAATTTCATATAGTGCCGTCCCTTTCACTCTCATGTTATACATTATACGAGTGAAAGGAACGACACTATACGAAGTTCGGATTTCGAATTTCGGAGTTAGCCCCTCAGATCCTTTGTGCCGGATAGGATCCAGCCTTCCGGCCACGCGTTACCTCCATCACCGGTGTTTTTTTTCTTATTATAACTCCTGAAAGCATAGGATACTTTTATTATTTAGTTTCAGATAGTAAACGAGCCTTTTTTTTGTTTTTATTATGTGTAGTAGAATTTGAGCAAAACAAGTTACATTGTTTTCTATCTATAAATGAAATAAATGAGCTTTATTCTGCAAGTAGGTCGCAAAGGCACTTTTACAAGTCAAAAACTACTAGCGTTTCTCATGAGACCACTGCCGAAAGAAACTCGACAGTCAGTCATTTTCTCCAAAATATGCTTATTACATGATACTACTTAACCTACTTAAGTAAATGTAAGTGGTAAACAACAAAAGAGAATTGAAAGAAAAATGAGGAAAAAATAACAATAGGTATTTACAATGTATAGTTACACAAGAAAACAAAACATATCGAATCGTTTGATACGCTTTCCTGCAAGAAATGTGTCAACTAGATACAATGAAAATATTATACATGACTCTTTACGCTATTCAGGATTGAATTAACAAATGAATTGTTTGATCGTCATTGTAAGTCCTTTCCTTGATGCTTAGAGACCTGATACATCTCTGAGGATATTTATTTTACCTAGGCACTATTATTTTATTGTTGACAGTAATAACAGTTTAAATATTAGTCATAGACTGCAACATGTATAGTAATGTCACAGGATAATTACTACCTGTTTACATTAGAATTACGATTTGAAACGGGATATTTACCATGTATATTTGTAAATATCGGGAACTCAAAAATACAAATATACATGGTAAATATCCCGTTTCAAATCGTAAATCTAATGTAAATGACCATGTAAGCTTGAAATCTTATACTACCTGTTTAGTGTACCTAATTACTTCTTTTTTATTATTTTGACTCTTTTATCGACCTTATACATCTCTTAAGAAATCTCGATTGTTATTATTTCAATTTAGTTTCATTTATTATCATAACATGTGTGGTGTATGGCATTTTATTAATTCTATTTCTTGTAAAAGTGCCTATTTGCAGAAAAAATAGTTTGAAACTTTTGATTTAGATTATTGATTTTAGTCTCGCATAAAGCGCTTCAAATACGCGTTTGCTGTTAAATCCCATTTAGCGGCAGCGTGAAGGGAATATAAATCAAGCAACGCGATTGAAAAGGTTTTGAACACCTGGAAAATTGTTTTAAATACACGTATGTATTTCAAATAAGGTTCGTACCGTCCCATTCACTCTCGTGTTATACACTATATGAGTGAAAGGGACAGCACCATACGAAGTTCGGAATTTGAATTTCGGAGTAGCCCGTCTGACACTAATGAGGCCGACGTACTGACAAATGAAAATGTAATGTTTATTACGTCTGAATCCTAGACTAAGGCCGGGTTTTATAAAGATCCGTTAAACCAAATGTCAGATCAAATTTCAGTAACTCAGTACATTTTTTGACACAACAAACCGACATAAGGTCTAACGGATCTTTATAAAACCGAGCATAAATATACCACAGCTAGCTAAGTTTAAATAGGCTTGTTGACTCAAATTTTGACTACTCCAAAAGAAACAACACATGTGACAACCCAGGAGTTGCAAGCGTCCATAAGCAACTTTTCAAAATCTGGCATATTTTTTTGCGTTGTTTTTTTTTACACAACGCCGGTGGCAAACAAGCGTGCGGCCACCGCAGCCTATAGACGCCCGCAACTCCAAAGGAGTCACGTGCGCGTTGCCGACCCTTTATAAGATTTGACGATGCACTGTGTTGACAGCAGAAGGAACACATTTAGGTCCCTCGCTCTCAACACAGTGCATCCTCGGGAGCTCTAGCAACCTTGCTCACCTCCAGGAACACAACACTAAATACTTGTATAGTAAATAATGTTATTATGGCTGTGGTCTTCTGCAAGGCGGAGGTACTTCCCCAGTTGGGCTGCTCCAAATTCGAGCAAGATGCCACTTTGCTGTGCCCTACCTCTCTAATTACCTAAGCCTGTTAACGTGCATGGTAAAATAAATATCTACTTCTGTATAGTATTATAATAAATGAACTACCTACTGTCATGATTTATAATATTTTGAATTAAAAATAATAGCCGACCTGTCTACGAATATTTTATGAGTGCAGTATGAAGCAGCTAACATA
Organism: Epiblema foenella; assembly: GCA_963556455.1. Lineage (NCBI taxonomy): Eukaryota > Metazoa > Arthropoda > Insecta > Lepidoptera > Tortricidae > Epiblema > Epiblema foenella. The sequence continues at coordinate 6,922,570 of OY747120.1, read as the reverse complement.
AACATATAAATGACATATGTCATGTTAATTACGAGTGCAACACTAAGATGCTGATAATTGATAATTGTCCTAGCAACATCAGACTTTCCTTGAACAATTAATTGTATGTGATTGGTGACAATTAACTAGCGGGAGTGATGCACGATTCTGATTGGTGCTGAGTTTTGACAGCTCGGTACGACCAATCAGCGATGGATATTTTCCCGCCATTTAACATGGCGGGTAGTGGGGGGGATTTTCAGTGGAACGGGCATTCTTGAGGCGAACATCGAGCTGAACGGACTAAAAGGAGAAATTCTTCACACTACCTAAAGAACTTCAGCAAAGATATTTAAACAGATTCATGTCAATGGCTATAAAAAGATATCTAACGTTCTCTGAACCAACTGATTTTATTAAAGTTTTAGATCGGTAGTGTGTAGTAAATTTTAAGCGGAAAAAACGAGTTTTTAGTTTGAAAATGGTCGATTTGCAGTGATGTTTGAAACGATATTTCGTAATGAAAAATACTAAAATTACATAAGTTTATGACATAAGGTCGCAATAGTCCTGTTCTAGATATTAACATTGAGAAAATGTCAAGATACGTGTAAATTCGAACAGAAAATGGCGTAAATAGATGAGCGTTTTTTAACTGATAAGGACGTTCACATTTAACTACTACACTAACATATAAACTCCTACTAACTATTCACAAGCATATAAACTCCTGAGGTGAAACAATATTTACAATTTTCTGCTTAAGCCATCGTCTCCCGACGAAAAAAATAAACAATAACATACTTTTGTAATGAGCCCTGGGATCCCAGGGACTGGTAGACGTTAGTTTTTGGCCAATAATAAAAAAAACCGTCTTGTCAAGTAAGAGTTTATGTTAAAGCTGCAGTCACTTGCAGTATCCCCGCTCGGAATACAAAATGGCCGCTCGCTTCAGTGCACATGAGGCATTGCTGCCTGTAATCCTGTTATTATCCTTCTTTGTACAATACTTATAGTTCTTTGTGAAGCCAGGGATTTCTTTAATCCTGCTACGTATAATTTATATATATGTACCTATTGTATTAATAATGAATTGTGAAATTAAAAATAATTAGCACTTTAATTGCCAACGATTTCGTAGGTAGCGCTAATGCTAGCAGCCAGCTAAAACAGCAGAAAAACCGTTACATTTATCTCACGAACACGGATGAGCCATGGTTGTGTTGAGATATACATGCATATTGTCTATGTGTGCGTCCGCGTAGGAGCTATATGTTCGTATGTTTGACAACTACAACTAAGCCTAACATTACCTTTAGTATTTTTAGTGAAAATCGCCTACAAGACGAGAACCCACCTAGGGGGGGGCTGGCACTGTAAGTACCAACATTTTTTTTTTTCAAAAAAGAAACAAAAACCCGTTAAGCGCTCACGTACCAAGGGTACCGTAAAGATTTAGTTTACAAAGGATTTTAGAGGATAAAACGACAACCCAAAAACATATTTCAAAACTGTTTCTGTTTGCAATAATATTTCGATTTGAAAGAAAGAAAAAAGAATATTTATTGCCACACAACACAGATAATTACAAAAGAAATAGGTACATGCCTTATTATATATTTATATGTGACAAAAGGAGCGGACTCAGCATGTGCTGTGTCAGCCAGTACGGCTGCTCAGCGCTGGTTTTCAGTTCGCCCCTTTTTTGGTACATTCACTAACTCACGACTACGAGCCCCAATGCAAATGAGTACGTCTGGTAGGAAAAAAATGTACTAAACTAACGTTAACCTAAAAATTCTGGGGGACGAAGGTGTTTGGAAGAATTAGCAATATAAAAACAGTATAAGTTATAAATCGTATTTTATTTATTCAATGAAAAAAAAAACGAACTTTCCTTGGTAATAAAAAAAACATTGTTTCACCAATTGTACTAAAATGCAAAAAAGTTCGTCTTTAGTGTTACCGACGCAGATTAGAACGTCTACCACTTGGTGGCGTCTCCTTTTGCATCTAAAACGGCTTTAATTCTGAGCGGCATTGTATCTACCAGCTGTCGACACTCTTCCGGGGTTGTTTCATTCCAAACACAGGTAAGTTTCTCTTTAAGATCAGCTTTTGATCTGGACGGGTCCTTTCGCAACTTCTTCTTCATTTTCCACCACAACGTTTCTATGGGAGACAAGTCCGGGCTGCTGGATGGCCACGACATGGTAGGTATTTTTTTCTTTTTCAGCCACGCCATCGTTGCTTTAGCGGTATGGCATGAGGCACCATCTTGTTGAAAAGTATACGCATTTTTATACTTTAACTTACGTATAGACGGCAGCAAACTCTCTTGTAAGATGCTTTTGTATTTTTCGGCATTGACGGTTCCATCTATAAATTGCAGACAGCCGACACCCTGTGCCGACATGCAGCCCCAAATCATTAAGGAAGCTGGAAACTTTACCTTACGCTTAAGACAATCTTTTTGAAATGCCTCTCCTTTTTCGCGAATGACTTTACTTCGTTCATCGCCTACTGTGACTTCAAATTTAGATTCGTCACTCCATATAATTTTACGCCACTGATCGACGGTCCAATTTCTGTACTTTTTGGCGAATTTCAACCTGTTAGTTTTCTGCCGTTGTGTAAGTAACGGTTTCTCTTTAGCAGTGTAAAAACCGTAGCCCATCCTCTTCATCACTCTCTTGCAAGTATCCACTGAAATGTTTTTTTTAATTGCGTCACGCCATAGTACCGTAAGTTCTCCAGCTCTTGCACGACGATTTTTCTTGATGATCTTCCTCAGAATCCTGTTTTCTGCTTTAGTAGTAATTCGTGGGCGGCCGGATTTCTTTAAACAAGAAATTTTGTCGTGTTTTCGATGATGCTCGATGATAGTTTGGATTGTAGACCTTGGCATAGAAAGGTCATTGGCAATTTGGTACGTAGATTTGCCTTTATTGTTACTGGAGATTATAATTTTCCGCACTTCTTCAGTCACTGGCTTACCTCGTGCCATCTCGATAGAAAAACGATTTGGAGTAATAAAAAATTAGGCTGAATTTGCCCTTTTATATAGTGGTTTGTCATTTTACATGACAGAGAATATTCCGTATTCAATTTGAAAATAATATTTTATATTACGAACCCTGGTAAACAGGTTTTATTTTAAATAGACGACCTATTTTGCCTTAAATATGAAGCAGACGTAATTATTTGCGTGTGAGATGTAATATTTATAATTAAATTATTTTAAAATAAATAACGAGATGTACACTTTGTACAACTCAAAACTAAGCTAGCTTTAGTGACATTGCGTCTAGTGTATTCCATTAATCATCAAAGTCGATTCGGGTAGAAATACTAGTTTTTGAAAAAAAATACGCATGCAGAATTGCGACTAGACGAGCTATTTTGCATTGGGGCTCGTAACTGTTTACAATAGATGACAACAGTTAAAAACAAATAAAAAGAAAAAAGGAAACAACACTATAAACTAACACCAGGTTATATGGATCCATTTATAAATATATTAAACCTTCATTTTGATTTCAAGTATATTAAATAGTACAAAGGAAAACAATCGGATATTATAATGAGACATCTGTTCCGGTCGCGGATTACGCCTCGAGAATTATATTATCTCCCTTGAACAGATTTATTCCATGGTTATAAAGACCGTAGGCTCAAGAAGATGAGTACGCCAGTTGTTTCTACCGACTTCAAATAAGGAGGAGTTTCTATATTCATCTGTATTTCCGGTTAATTATATCAATCAATCAATCAATCAATTTTATTCCATAACAATATACGGGTCATAATTTCTGTGGACATACCAAAAGTTAACGACTACAAAGCTTAATTTTGGATTGCACCAATAACCCGCATAAACAGTGTCTCCCTTTCTATAAATGCCTGTAATAAAAACATAGCTAACATGCACATAAGCCGTTAACTATTGACCACAGGAGGGACGACTTTTGTTTTTTCAACTAAGTATAACCCATACACTGTATCGGAAATTATAAAATTAATTACAATGACATTTGAGAATTCAGGTTGTATTATCATATACAAATTTCCATAGAAAACTCATTCCCATCTTTCATTTACCAGACACTACGGCTCGTTGACCCAAAGTGGAACTTGGCCTCTGACACAAGAGAGCACCACTTTCTCTATCTATCTTACTTCTCTATCTTACACTGAGATCTTTGAGGAATTCGTCATTCCAGCAGTATCTGGGACGACCAACCAGACGTTTACGCGACTACACTGGCTGGGCCACTTGCAGATGGGAGACGAACATTCAATGAAGAGCGGAGGACCATCGTTTTTGTGCTCAGTTGGCGCCACTGCCGAGTAAGGTCCAGCTGTCATAAATTGTTATTGGTTATTATGGGCATGAGAACGAATTTTACATTTAAATCATATTTAATACCTTAAAAACGTACCGTAAAAATATCGAACATCCCGCGTTGTAGCGCAGTCCCGTTTTGTTCGGAAAAAAAGGAGGAAATAAGTTACCAAAACATAAAACTGTCTCAAAGCACTGACAGTCATGGACCCGAAATTCATATTTGCCATAATCAAGCTCAGGTATTGCTAAATAGTTACCATATTGTTCCAATTAGATATTAACCCGCGTAGCACAACCACAAAGAGTGTTTGACATTTCGGAGACCTCACGCTACACTAGCGCCTCAAGCGGCGAATTCATACGCGATAGCCCTCATTGAGAACGTCCGTTGATGTCTATTGTACTCAAATTCGTAAAGAATACATACGGAAGGGATATTTAAAATTAGCTAAGGTAAATGTCCCTAGTACTGGACACTGACCCAATGCTTGGCAATTTCAAACTTATGTCATAGCGTTAGAGGCAAACGATAGCGATTTATCTCCTGATTTGAGGCGTGCTGAATATCTTGAAGATTACTATTTGTCTCTCTCTCATAACACATTTAAGACTATGTGGCTGACTATATACCTGTATATGTTTATGTATTTGTATATTATATTTATGTACTTATGTAATATTATTCTTAATTAAGTATTATTGTTGTAATTATTAGTAGGTTTCGTATATATTAACACTGCACCACCTACTATGAATCGTTATGATTAGATTTCATTTTTACCCTAGGGTTGTCTGGCAGAAATCGCATTTTAGCCATAAGGCTTCCTGTTGTTTGCCTCTACTCATTGTGATTTTGTACTGTACTGTGTCCTTTAATAGGGGTGTTAAAAGTATTTGTATTGTAACTATTGGACATTAAGGTGTCGAGCACTGGAAAGTTTACGTCTTTGTCCGCGTGGAATTGTTTTTCACCTTAGATAATTAATTGCTATTAAACTGTTGTAGGCGCAGGCTTAATTGTGCCTTTCCTAAAACTAAGGTTTATTTTTCTGTATTGAAAGGTCAGATGGCTGTTTGTCAGTGATCTCTAATAGTTAGTAAGTGGTACTATAGAGTGACATTATCATTGTAACTAACCTCTTTAAGGCGAGACCATTCCATTCCAAATGTCCCGCTGTAACACTCGTGAGTTTGCAATTAACCATCCCGCTCTCTACGGAAGCTCAATTAAATATTTAGTAGGTACCTACCTTTTAATTGATTTTTGGAATACTGGACCACTATCAAAAATCTATCCGGTTATTGTGTTAGACCAAGCACTGTACTGAAATATATTACTCCCGCCATCTATTATCGAGTAGCGTTAAACTAATTTGATATAAATATCATAATTACTATCTAATAATGCTGCCATAAATAGTTGTACCTACATTTTGTTGCTCATTAAATTATAAACATCATAAATGTTATAGTTATTAGCATTTCTTACTATTTAAAGTGAATTTCTAAACAATACACCATCTCATGCACAGTGACTGGTGCTGCCATCTATCGCGGGGCGAAGTACATAATCTAGTCATCTAGTGACCTCTTCTCGACGGCGAACTCAACGAGTGGAAAGGTTACTTTCTTAGCAGTTGCCTATGTGATATATAGATGGCGCTTTGAGCCGTACATTTTTTTGTAGCACCTCAAAATCCTATCTGGATTTCTAGGTAGTATTAGGTAACTATGGACTCGCCTTAGGGAAAACTAGATGTTGTTTTAGTTATTGGGATTATACCGGTACCTCACAGTGTTTTCCTGTACCGAAAAGCTGTTAAATAATCAAAATGATATTTGTTACAGTCAGCTAAGACCACCACTCCACTACCACTACCACCACCACCACCACCACCACCACCACTACCACTCTACCACTACCACTACCACTTTTCGACTCTAGACTTGTGTGATAAGATCCAAAATTGATAGACCAGTTCCTTGGATGCGTATACCTAACTTTAAGATGTAGGTAATAAAGTACTCACCCTCATCAGCATTTACTATTTAAACCCTTTAAACCCGGAGTTTTCACTGGATTTTCCCCAGGCTACTTCTCCAACTGCGCACTCCTGGGCCAGTGGAGTGGTGATCCCAAATTCCCCGTATTCCGAGTTTAGGGCAAGTAGTTCATATCCATATTCTCTTTAATGGTATACTTACCCTAAAGTTTAAGGTAAGTATACTCGTATTCCGAGTTTTCCCTTAAAAAAAACATTATTCTACTAAACACGTTTGAAAAATGGAGAGATAGCTTTTTTTTTAACCTGAGTGTGGCTTTAAGGCCCAATAAAGCGATAGGAGTGCGCGGTTAAAGAGTAGCCTGGGGAAAATCCAGGGGAAAACCTCCGACACGACCACGCGTGTGGTTTGAAACACTGGAATATTCTAAGAGTTTGCGTTCCAGTGAGATTGGTTGAGCGGTTTCAACCGAATCTGAGGTGTGAGTGGAATCGAGCTACTGGGAGTTTTGTCGCTGGTTCACTAAACCTAGCCTAGCTGAGAAGAGTCCGGCAAGAAACTCAGCTAGGCCCGACCTGGGTCGGACTGACTCTACCCGGTGTGCGGCGGTACCGGGACGAATAGGGACTATATGTGTCAGTGTTGTAGATAGATAGCTTGTTGCCATGCTGTCCTCTCAGATAACTCTCAGCAAGCAAAACTAGGATTATCTTAGTTAAAACTTAGTACTTATCTGACTTATCTTGTCATTAGAATAATGTCAGATATAATTTCGAGTTTACAATTATAACAAAATTAACGTCATACAGTGAAGATAAACTTGCAAAGTTATCTTAGATAAAGTTAGAGATGTATAAGGTCTCAAGATTAAACAAGGAGTATAATGAAATTAATATAATATTCCAGAGATGTACATGGTCTCTGAGCGTCAAAATTAAAATTAATTTAATATTGTTAGAGATGTATATGGTCTCTAAATCACTGATAATAAAAACGAATCCACAACAGGATGATGTCTCTCGTCAATCCCCTATAAAAAGACACTAGTATTAACGTAGTCACTATGTCCTAGCAAGCATGAACAGACCGGACTCCACAAACAGCACCCGATCACGAGTATGACGCGTATCTCAGCCATATTTCAAATCGATAGTCAAATCAGCAACTATTTTATGATCTCACACGCAGCAAACGACGGGAATCGAACTCCCACCTCTTAAGGCCGTGCAACGAGAAATATCGCGTTCTTTCAAAAGCTGTTCTGCCCAGACGTGGAAACAATAAGGGTTGATTTTCAGATACATGATTCTTGACTATATGATTGTGTTTCTGACAATACTCGAGACATGATTGCTCAATATTTTCTCTAAAGGAAAAATGAAAAATAAAATGAAATGAAATCATTTATTTCGGACGACGGGCATCCATATTATAAGGATAATATACACATTACAAGAAATTGTTAGTAATGATTATAGATTAATTAATTAATAATAGGTTAGTAAAACACGAAATGTTTATTGGATTGCACATGCACAGCCATCCAATGAGTAATAATAGGGCTGTCCATCCTTTCCGCGACAACCCAAAAACCCAAGTTGAGGTTTTATTTTCCTTTTTTTAATCAGCCTACTACAACGCGTTAAGAAACGACACAGTTAAGTTAAAATGATGGTATTTTACCTCATCTATACTCTGTCAAGAGGAAATTTAATAAAACTGTACACAGTCAGATATTTAACGAGATATGTTTAAAAAAGCTATTCCTGAAGAGTGTTACATCGCGTTTTGTCGTGCGTGAAAGACATAAGCGTGTCTCTTTCACGAGGGGCATGGCTGACCGAAACGAGGCATCCCCTTAAATCCCTTGCGGTGCGGTACACTACAGGATGTATGCAAGATCACGGCTCATTTTTAGGGTTCCGTACCCGAAGGGCAAAAACGGAGCCACTCACGTGTGCAACTGTTCGTCGTCTGTCACAAAGGTTTCACAGCCAAACGTTTGCAACCGATAAGTGGGACAGTCTAACTTATATGTCTTATACCTAACTAAAAAACCTGAACTGCTTACTAGCCGAGCTTACCACCTAAACGGGAATAACACAAAGGCGCCTACATTTAAGAGCCCTTATCAGTTAAAAAATGCCCATCTATTTGAAGATTTTCGATTGACTTGACACGTATCTTGACATTTCTCAGTGTTACTATCTAGAACGAGACTATTGCGACCTAATGTCATAAATTTGAAATATAATTTTTGGATTTTTTCATTAACGTTTCAAACATCACTCCAAATCGACTATTTTCAAGCTAAAAACTGTGTTTTTCCGCTAAAATTCTAATGCACACAATACAATCAAAAAATGGCCATGATCTAAAACTTTAATAAAATCAGAGTATCCTTTAATCTTTCATGGATATTATCAATACTTTTGTCATAATTTAAAATCAAAACATTTTAAAACTTATAAGCCCTCTTAACGACTTTTTGAAATTCTTAGAGAATCGCACCCTCGCTTTGGAAAACTATCTAAGTAGGTCTTAAAACGTTCTCTTAAAATCTGGAGATAATATTTACATACGATATTTGGAGACAGGTCGTATTTGGATGGATTAATTACATATGGAATCCTTGGGGGCTAGCACAACTACCGCTGCGACGCGACGCGAGTAGAGAAAAATCTATCCTCCTTTTTCTAACCCGCGAGACAGGAATCGCTGATTCGCGCGAGATACGATTTGCCAGCAAGTTGTGCTAGCCCCACTAAATGTGAGAAACGCTCTTTTTTGTCGCTGATGGTCTCTGTATCAAATAATGGGGTCAGTCCACAGGTCAGTCTTTTGTGATATTCTTGTTAGGTATCACTAGGTACTCAAGTGATTATGTCTGATACAAAACTATTTGGTAGATACTTGCGTAGAAAATTTTTTAATATACAGCATAATATACGTATATGCGATTAACCTAAACAAACTTTTTTCAACATTTCGAAACCAAATCGCGATTGCAAATACATTCACCAGAGTACTTCAAATACCTTTCGCAATGAAAGCTAGTATCCCGCTTTCGAAAACCAGGTTTGTTTTCAAAAAGCCCAAAATAATCGGACACTTCAATAACATTATTACCTTTTACAACTACGCTAAAATTACTTGAAAAGTAGTATACCATTTTTAAACGAGATCACAACATCCTTTTTACCGCCAAACGGCTTATCCTTCTTTCTGAATGCAAAATTCTTCCGCATTGCTTTGGGATATCTTTATTTCTCTAAAACAATTAGAATCATTTCGATTCATGTAATATATCAAAATAACCATTGTAAAACTGGCTTTCTAATAATGAAAGAATAATTAAAATCGGTTGAGTAGTTTTTGAGCTATGACAAAAAGTGTAAGCATATTATTTTAACCGCGCTTATCTACTTAAGTCTTTTTGGATTTAAATGGTTGTCGAGCAAAAGTAGTATACTATTTATTTAACCTAATGCCAATGGGGCGTAAGTAAAGCTTGTTTTTGTATGTATATATACATTTCGTGTGTGAGACTGAAATCGCGAGGTAATTAGGATTCAAGTAATGCGGGGTATAATTCCGTGTACGGCGTGGAGAGAATATTTGTAACAGTTTAAGTTGGTTAACATTCAATCATGTTCTCGTCAATGATTATGTTTACTATTATGATAGTACTCGTAGGCTATTGACCTGCGCCTTTACTCACGCCACGGTGTAACGGAAATAGTGTTATTTAAGAGCCCATTTTTTTACCTGAATGGGGCTTTATAGGCCCGGCCCATGGTCTAAGAAGACAAGGTCTGACAATCCGGATCCTGACACCACATTACGTCACTGTCGACGACACACTCACACTTACGTCCGCATACCGTCGATAGGCCGATGCAAGGCTGATGACATAGGTCGTGTCTCCCACACTACTAACCGATGTACCGCATTGCTATATTATTGTATCATGGCGTGGCCAAATAAAGCGATAGGAGTGCGCGATTGGAGAGCAGCCTGGAGAAAATCCTGTGGAAACCTCTGACACCACCACGCGTGCGCGGAATTAAATACTGGAATACTCTAAGAATTTGCGTTCCAGGTAGCCGATTTTTGAGTGTCAAACGCTCGACTTTTCACTCGAGATCTGTCAAAAAGCTATGGTGATTTGACAGATGTCGAGTGAAAAGTCGAACGTTCGACACGTAAGACCTCTCATTATGTATCAGTTGCATAAACTACTATAAATACATAGAACCATAATTGACCATGTAGTCTTTTCGTTCGCTTTATCGAACACGCCTATATTTACGACTTAAAATCCCTTTAAAACGTAATTCCATTCCATATGCATTTCTAAATGGAACGCCAAAACATGATTTTGAACCTTAACGCCTTGTATTAAGGCAGAAAGTGTATATCTTTGACATAAACTATCATTTAAGTAATTGACTGATAAGGGAGATCCAAGCTCAGATAAGAGTAATAAATAACGTAATATATCAGATATCACTGTTAATCTGTTATCTAGACCCCTTAGGTAGTAAATATGTTTTGATGACTGACGTAAGGAAGTTACCATTTGAACGGCAACGGGCTGATTCTTCTGAAGTCCCAAGCGTCCATGGGGTACGGGGTCTGAGGGCATAGTATAGGACTACGGTATCATCTACCTGTCATAAAAGGCAACTATAAGGGGGTATGTTCAATTATTTCAATACGACTTTTTATGCATGAATTTGTTATGACATGGATGGATTTGCGTTATTACTCATCTGAGATATTTCTTAGTTAAGTTGTTCTTAATTTTCACATGACTGAAATGGCTGAATGTACTGGACTGAAACTGCAACGTAATATATTATTATGTAACACCTGTTGTATACTGTATGTTTTTGTGAATAAACATTGATTCATATGGTCTGTAGGCATAGTATAGGTACGGCGTCATCTGCCTATCATAAAAGGTAACTAAAAGGGGGTAATCGGGGTCGTAGATGGTCCCAGTTGGAGGCTGCGATCGTTCATAGAAACATGACGGGACCCTCACAGGTGCAGTCGAGGGTGGGAGAGGTGCGTTCCGTAGGAGATCCCGGAGTAGTCCGAAGTGGGTTGAGGAGGACCATCGGGGTAAGTCCGATAATATTATAATCTCCGAGCTCCCTCCATGATTCGGTGGTACCTATCCAGAGTTCCCCTACCATCATATTAACTTTATTGTGTCGTTTGATAATGCGTTGTTTCTGTAGGTTGAGTATTTTTTTTATACAATGCCGGTGGCAAACAAGCGCAGCCTATAAACGCCCGCAACTACAAAGGAGTCACGTACGCGTTGCCGTCCCTTTATAAAATTTGAGGATGCACTGTGTTGACAGCAGAAGGGACAAATTTAGGTCCGTCGCTCCAAACACAGTGCATCCTCGGGAGCTCTGGCAACCTTGCTCACCTCCAGGAACACAATACTACAAATAGAAAAATACTTCTAAATAAGTACTTTGTTTTTTTCTGTAGGTAATAGAGAAAATTTTAATCACACCTGTTTCGGCTACTGTCAGAGAAACAATTATATAGCCAAGAATTATGTATCTGAGGGTCAACTCCGAACGTCGAAATCCCAACTTCGTATCGTGCCGTCCCTTTCACTCATATAATGTACAACACGAGAGTGAAAAGGACGCCGCGATTCGAAGTAGATCAATCCCTATTTTTTCCTCGTCTGAACAGAACAGCGTTTCAAAGAGGCGATATTTTTCCTTGGACGCTTTAAATATATGTCGCTGACTGTACCTACCTAATTATCTTCGCGGGAGAGCGTCGACTTTACTTGAAACTGGTTTCGCCTATTCCAGGGGTAGCGAACCCTCGTACATTGAGGCGTCTGTCATGAAAATATCTGGGTCATACACAGATTTAGATTCGCGACATTCCTGTGGATATACCGAAAGTTAAGGGCTACAAAGCTTAATTTTGGATTGGACCAGTAACCCGCATAAACAGTGTCTCCGTTTCTATAAATCCCTGTAATAAAAACATAGCTAACATCACATAATCCTTTAACTATTGACCACAGGAGGGACGACTTTAGTTTTTTCAACTAAGTTTAACCCATCTAGAACAATATTCGCTTCCTATTCCGCTAAAAGAACGTGTGTCTATTAGTGATAATGAGATGCATTTGTTTTTAAGGATTCCTTAGTAAACAAGAGACCCTTATAGTTTCGCCATGTCCGTCCGTCCACAACTTAGATCACCGTTAGTACTAGAAAGCTGTAATGTGCTATGAGTATAACAAAATCTAGAAAAATTGTTTGTTAAGGTAATCTCCGCTACACGTAAAGCGAGGATGCATTTTTTTTTCTTCCAACCCCCATCGTGTCAGGTATCGTGCATGTGAAAAAAAATATAGTAGTACTTATATAAAATGAGCTTAAGGGATGATTCACAGTAGACCGTTCCGTGTCCGAGCCGTTCCGTGTCCGGGCCGGCCCGTTTCCGAGCGTTACCGGGCCCGTCCGTGGCCGAGCGGCCGTTGATTTTCTGTCATAGAAAACGGGCCGGCCCGGACACGGAACGGTCTAGTGTGAATCATCCTTAAAAGGACAACTTACAAAACTAAGTACTTACGAAATGTACTTGTAGTGCTTAGATAATTGTGTCAAAAAGACTGCATATTTTTTTTACGTCCGTCCGCACAATGTAATGGATGGACAACTTCAATAGACAACCCTACATTCCGTAGCCAAATTACCGAAAACGGAACCCCTTATAGTTTCGCTATTTCTGTCCGTCTGTTTGTCACAGCCGAGTTACTCGAAGACTGAGTACGGTTATGCAAGGCAGGAAGGTGTATTCTATGAACCGCTAGCTAAAAATGATGTGAAATTACGAAAAAAAAAATTAGGAGGCATTCTATACAATTAACCGGGATATGAAAAAAATATTAAATATGTTAGAAATGATATAGAGTTTTCTAAGAAACTTTTCCATTTAAGCCAATCGTTCGTGAGATATTCGCTGTGAAAGTCGTAAAAAGTAACCCCCTCTAATTTCCAAACCATGAAGTTTAAAATTGTGAAAAAAATTATTGTTGTGTACATTAATAAATACTTTTAAAGAAAATCATTTTGAACCAGGAAGGTCTAACTGTTTTTGAATTATAGCTGAAAAGCTGTCTTACCCAAACAAACGGACATAAGTACCGTGAGTTTCCTACGAAGATACGACATTTTTTTAGTTAACAGCATATGATTGAGGATTTCAATGTAGACTAGTAGTAGTACTACTAGGCACGGAACCCTTCTTGGTGCATGTTCCGACACGCACATGACCGCTATTTTATACTACGGCCAGACCGTTTGTTTGCCACCGCCTTAAACTAAAACCTTAAAAAACAAAATAAAAAAGTTTATGGTTTGCTATCCCTGACCTGCCTCAACCAGCTAAATAACTATTATAAGTAAAATTACTTACATTGGGCCGCTATTTCAGTTACAATGTGATTATTATATTTCAGTTACAAGCGATACAATCCGCACGCGGTACGAATCATAAATATTCATGATTCACAATATATTCATGAATCATCATCATCATCATCAGCGTTATCCCGGTACAGTTGCATCCTGAAGGATGCCCGGGGTCCGCTACCCAATCCCAAGACTTGGCGTAGTAGTTTTTACAGAAGCGACTGCCATCTGACCTTCCAACCCGAGGGGAAACCAGATTATTGGAATTAGGCTTGTCAAGTGAGTGGGCAACTTGACTGTTAGAAGTTCTCAAACCGGCCATAGGCCTCTAACTTGGCTTAACGACTGCTATCATAAACAGCAGCCGGGTTCAACGGCTTAACGTGCCTTCCAAAGCACGGGAGCGCCCAGTTAATAACCACTCAAAGCGGTCACCCATAAGAACTGACCTGGGCCGATGTTGTTTAACCTCGCATACCGCACGCGGTACGCGGGCGCCGCTGGGCCACGAGCGTATATTCATGAATATTGAAGTAAAATGTATGTTTTGAAGTGATTGAGAGGTATTTTGTTTTCTTACAAAAAAAAGTTTACATTCGTTTACAATATAACTTCGCCAAACTGGAATGACATTCAATATTTTTTTACACAGTACAATAGCTACTTTCCCTGAAGAGGGCGCTCTTGGGTATAAAATCGGATACAAGTTTATTAGGATATTTAGCGATTCTAGGGTAAACCTTTAGCCTTTTTCTACGGCCTTTTTAAAAATTTATGGATATTTTTTTACGAATACAGAAGCCTCGAAAATATACGAATATCGAATTCGCAACCAGTGCCTTTACCATGAGTTTACATGACCGTACTCGCTAGCGACTGCGTAAAAATTTGCATGGGCAAAAGTGTAGCGCCTCTGGCGGTTACGCAATGGAACTAAGAATCGGCATACTAAACGTTTAAGCAGTCGCTAGCGAGTACGGCCATGCAAACTCATGGTAAAGGCACAGTGGTGTGCTAGTCCCGATTCCCTATTCGCCCCGGTACTGCCGCATATCCAGTACAGTCAGTCCGACCCTGATCGGGCATAGCTGAGTTTCTTGCTGGAGTCTTCTCAGCTAGGTTTAGTGAAACAGCGACAAAACTCTCAGTACCTCGATTCCACTCACACCTCAGATCCGGTTGAAGCCGTTCAACCAATCTCACTGAAGCGCAAACTCATAGAGCATTCCAGTGTTTAAACGGCCCGCGTGGTCGTGTCAGAGGTTTTCCCTGGATTTTCCCCAGGCCACTCTCCAATCGCGCACAAAGCCACAGTCAGGATCAAAAAAAATGGCCGCCATTAGTGGCTTAATGTACGAAAGCTGTACTGGTGATCGCATTTAGTGGCCGCCACTAGAGGCTCTAACCACTAGTAGTCGTGTTAAATGACCGCCACTAGTAGCTTAAAACCTGCTATGTCCGGACATAATGGGGGCTACCGTTTTTGTGCTCACCAGTTGGCGCCACTGTCGAGTAAGAGCCAGCTGTCAAAAATTATTATCGGTTATTATGGGCATGAGAACGAAGTTTGCATTGAAATCATGTTTAAAACCTTAAAATTGTACCTTAAAAATATCGAACATCCCAGTCCCGTTTTGTTCGGTAAAAAAAGGAGGAAATAAGTTTTCGAAAGACAAAACTCTCACAAAGCGCTGACAGTCATTGACCCGTAACTCATATTTGCCATAATCAAGCTCAGGTATTGCAAAATAGTCACTATATTGTTCCAATTAGATATTAACCCGCGTAGCGCAATCACAAAGAGTGACATTTGACATAGCGGAGACCTCACGCTGCACTAGCGCCTCTAGCGGCGAATTCATACGCGATAGCCCCCATTAAATTGTAAATACTTCATTTTAGCAGGGGCAGCCCACTCCGTGATTGCGTGGCGCCGCTACAAGTACAAATGGCCAGTGTGGCCGGCACCCATCGGGTGCCATTAGAAAGTGATGTAGCGAGTAGAAGTGCGTGCGATAGAAAGAGACGGTCACGTTTAGGCACGTTAGGCATACGTAAACGGGGGTTTCGTTGACAGTGGGCCTTCTGTACGTAGTACTTTTGGGCGATTCTGCGAGCGTTTGAAACGCTCGTTTCTAAAGTTATTGTCAACTCAAGATTATCTACTCAAAGTCGGCGAAAACATTGATCAAATAAGACTCGAACCCGACATTGGTTTACGCTTTTAACAAAAGTTTACTCGATCATCGTCTCCTTTACCAATATTTAATGAAACGACAATGACGTAAAATAACCGCCGTAAAAACCCTGAATATTCGCCCTTTTACTTATTCTGTGATTATAGTCATTATCAATAGGTATGTTTCAAAGTCTAATTATTTACTAATAAAGGTTTTTTTATGTTATAGGGGGCAAACGAGCAGACGGAATGTCTATGGCCGATGGTAAGCAATTACCGTCGGCCATAGACACCAGCAACCAGTGATGCCAGATTGGGGGGAAATCCCCCAAATTTGGGGTTTTTTTTGTGTGTTGGGGGAAAAAATGGGGGGACACAATTTTTGGGGGGTCTCTTGGGGGGAACAAAAATGAGTTGGGGGTAATTTGGGGTATTTTTGAAAATAAGTAATATTTAATATGTGAATGCGACTGAAATATCCTATTTGAACGTTATACTCGTTACAGTAGTAATCGTAGCGATCAAGCATCAAGCATGGCCCGTACTGCACCAAGGGCGAGGTTAAAACAGCACAGTGAGCGCTACAAAGCGTTTGGTGGCAATGGTGTCACCGAACAGCGTTTGTTACTTGTAAAAATTGTCTTTTCTGTCTTTGATTTGTTTTGTGTTTTGTTTGTTTGGTTGGTTGTTGGTTCGGTTCCGTAATCCGTTCCCGATCCGATTCCGGTTCCGCCGGTTCGCCAGTCACAGTCAGTCAAATACAAATACAAATAGTTTATTTACAGATAATAAACATGCTCTGGTAGATTTATGCTGACCCCCACACTAGGCATGGCCTGTCCCTTGGGGGAGATCTTACGATTTGTTAAACTATGTCTATTTAGCGGCTACATCGGCAAACGGTAACAATTTAAAAAGAAAACTATATAAACTTATTGAATTACCATTAAAACTATAAGATGAATAGTTATACATTAAACTAAACTAAAACAATAAAAACAAAATCGTGCGTGCGTGCGTGCGTGTGAGTGTGTGTGTGACAGAGAGGGAGATATTCGAACTTCGTTTTCGGTTCGCGGTAGCCCCTCAGTGTGGTAGAATTGAAACAGACAATGCAATTTGTTACAAGAACTGACAGAGACGCAGCTATAGTTCGATTGAAAGTTATAATATATGTTGCTGTCTCAATCCAACTATGTCTATTTCGATTGTTGTGACCAATTGCAAGGTGTGTAATTGGCCTTGTGAGCTGTCACCACAATGACAAGGCGTCATAAAATTGTTACCAGCTAAAAAAAATAGTTGAAATGCAATTCCTTGTTATCATATTTCTTATTAGGCTATAATTCATGTTTTTAACATAAAAAGCGTAATTAGAAACTTAAAGAACTACTGGGGGATTTTAGACAAAACTCCTCATTTTTGGGGGGATTCTGAGTAGGGTTTGGGGGTAATGCGACTCAGCCATCTGGCAACACTGCCAGCAACACAAGAGGAGTCGCAAGTGCGTTGCCGGCCTTTCAGAAGGGAATACGCTCTTTTCTTGAAGGTTTGAAGGTCATATCGGTCCGGAAATACCGCAGGCGACAGTCATTCCATAGTTCGATTGTGCGAGGCAGGAAATTTCTTGAGAAACGCACAGTTTTGGACTGCCAACCATCTAAGTGGTGAGGATGGAAATGCTGACGCGTAGGACGATGACGAAAAGATGCGGCAGGGATAATATTATGTAACGATTATATTTAATTAAGTAAATCCTTAGCTTGCCATGATTACCTAAAGGCAGGTTCATCTCATAGCTATTGATTTCAAGTTACACTATTTTCACACATTTATTGGGTCAAATTATCTAACCTGTTCACAAAATTTTACTAGAATCGGTTGAAAAATGCGTAGAGTAGAAGAGCGAAACATCTTCCGGACAGACATCTACGAATGCATTTTTGGCCGAGCTGAAACAGAGACATTTCGCTCGTTCAGTCAATTATTTAAATCCATGATCACCATCATTCTAGAGCTTCAGAACGGAAATGCACTGAATGGACGTTCTGGTGTTTATTATATTCTATTTAATTCTATTCTGTTCTGTCCTTGCTGTGTTATATTCTAGCTATTATATTTTATTCTATGTCGTAGATATACCTAAGATTTTTAGCATTCCGTACTCGAAGGGTCCAAACGGAACCCTAAACTGCTGTCACTTCACACGTCCGTCCGTCCGTCCGTCGTATGTCACACAGGTTTTACAGCTACAGTCTTAAAATTTTCGCAGTATAAGTATCTTGTTGACCCAAATTGTCAAAGTTTATTTTGACATGTTTTTAAGGGGGGTACCCACAAAGCTAAATGGGGGCGTGAAAAAAATTGTACTTCCCCTTCCACTGGGGTATCGTTGTTTAGAACTCTATGAGTGGATAAAAAACTGTGTTTTTTGTTTTAAAAAATATTGGAAAAGGGAATGATTAACCAAAGTCAGCTTATATGCAAAATTATTTGGCCATATTGTCTATTATTACGCTAATTTTACTATTTAACTATTATTATTATTTTACTTTTTCAATTTTTTTTTTGACATCTGAATTTTTCTTTGAAATTCTCCTATTTTTCTTTTTAAACCAACTTAATTTTGTGGTTGGTGCGGAACCCTTAATGTGCGTAATCCGACACGCAATTGACCGGTTTTTTATGTTATAGAGGACAAACGAGCATATGGATCGTATGATGGGAACATAGCATTCGTCTTCTGCTATCAAGTAAGTGCGCGACAAAGGCATGCAAATTATGTGCGTAGCGATAGTTTAGCTAGGTTATCCTATGACACAAGGTTACCAAACATTTACTCACACCACTTGTGCCTAAGCTTTAAGATAAAAAAAAATGAAAACGTCAGACATCGCGCGAAAACACTCACTCGATAACAGAACCCGCGAGACGACGGTCATTTTGCGACCAAGGCGTTTGTATTGTGCCAATACTGTCAGTGATATTGTGCTTAAGTGAATTTATTTTGAAAAAAGTAAGTTTACCTAAAGTTAAATTTTAAATTAGACAAAGTAAGCTGACAGATGTCCGTCATTATTCTGCAAATAGGCCACAAGGGCACTTTTACATGTCAAAATATTAATTTACAATTTAAAAAAGTCTGACTATAAAAAGTAATACATTTTTAATGTCAAAATATTAATTTACAGTTCAAGAAGGAATAATAATTTCGAGTTTACAATTATAACAAAATTAATGTCATACAGTGAAGAAACTACTCAAATTTTATAAAGGGTCGGCAACGCGTACGTGACTCCTTTGGAGTTGCGGGCGTCTATAGGCTGCGGTAGCCGCTTACCATCAGGTGGACCGTAAGCTTGTTTGCCACCGGCGTTGTAAAAAAAAAGATTACGCTCTTGTCTTTAAAATCATAATCCCATATTTTGTCACAGTTTCAATGTTGTCTGCACATTATTTACATTCATACAATACTAATGATCATAATATGTTAATTATTGACATAATTAACGACATATTAAATGATATTAATAGAGTAATTAAAGCTCTGTGAGGCGTAAACTTATCTTGAAATCACGGTTGAACCTTATGCACTTGTAATAAGGGTGATAAACAGAGTTACGAAAAGGAAGTTACTAGAATGGAGAAATGGCGAATATTTTACTAGTAAGTTTCCGAATTAAATTTGTATTTAGCAGTAACGTCTGCTACTTATATAACACTAATTAAAAATCAATTTAAAAATTAGGCTAAGAGCAAGATTCGAACCTGCTACCTTCAGATTGGAAGTGCCACAATCCCACAGCCATTTGAAAATGAAATGTAAACAAAATTATCTATTTCAGAACAGATTCATTTTAATAATTAGAGACAGGTGTGCAAATTAGCCCTTTCAAACCGAAAAGACAGCAATTGATGCACTCGTCTGCGGGCGTGAGTGCATTAAGTTAACTTTTGGTGTACTTTACACACCCAGTGAGTGCATCAAGTGTACTAAAAGTTGACTTGATACACTCGTCTGCGGGCGTGGGTGCATTAAGTTAACTTTTGGTGTACTTTACACACCCAGTGAGTGCATCAAGTGTACTAAAAGTTGACTTGATACACTCGTCTGCGGGCGTGGGTGCATTAAGTTAACTTTTGGTGTACTTTACACACCCAGTGAGTGCATCAAGTGTACTAAAAGTTGACTTGATACACTCGTCTGCGGGCGTGGGTGCATTAAGTTAACTTTTGGTGTACTTTACACAAGTGAGTGCATCAAGTGTACTAAAAGTTGACTTGATACACTCGTCTGCGGGCGTGGGTGCATTAAGTTAACTTTTGGTGTACTTTACACAAGTGAGTGCATGAAGTCGGACCCCAGTCCTTCAGGATGTAACTGTACTGGGATAACGCTAGGAGGATGATGGGGTTGTAAGCCAATCGTCACGTTGAGAGAAGTTAATTTGCAAAGGTGATGCCTCGATTCGGTCAGCCACGCCCCCGTGAAAGAGACAAGCTTACTTTCGCGCATGACAAAAAGGAATGCAACACTCTTCGGGAATGGCTTTTTAGACAAATCTCGATAAATATCTGACTATGTGCAGTTTTATTAAATTTCTTCTTGACAGAGTTTAGATGACGTAAAGTACCATCATTTTAACTTAATTGTGTCGTTTAATAATGCGTTGTTTTAGTATGTTTATTTTATGTATTAATTAGCGTTAAGTTATTGATGAAATAAATTTATTAATAATTATTGTGAAATAAAATAAAAGAATTATATCAAGAAATGTAGGTAAGTACCTAGTTATTAAGTTGCCAACATCCAAGCTGACTTTTTTTAAATTTATTAAATAATCAGAAAAATACATTTTATTATACCACAATAAAACTCCAAAAAAAACCAAACTGTGACGTTTGATGGCGAGATACGCCCATTTTTAAGTGCTTTTAACTTAACCTATTTACTTAAATCTAACATGTAACAAATGTTTATGAGGTTTACATATAATTCACCAGTAATTTAAACTGAACAAAAGAAATGAAAAAAATTGGAGAAGAAGAATTTGGTCTAACAGATCTTTATATAACCCGGCCTGTCGTTGACTCTATAATATTACTCTTTTTCTGTGCTTAACAACAAATAAACTTCAAATAACATATAATTTTAATTGGAAACATACTTAAGCAGGCCTAAGGCTTTTTTCCGGCGTCTGTATTACCGAGTTCATATAACT
Organism: Epiblema foenella; assembly: GCA_963556455.1. NCBI lineage: Eukaryota > Metazoa > Arthropoda > Insecta > Lepidoptera > Tortricidae > Epiblema > Epiblema foenella. Next base: position 6,901,372 of record OY747120.1, on the reverse strand, counting down.
TAGACCTTTTGAAGGCAAGAGTGAACAGGCATCTTCTGGGTGAGCTCGCTTTACCACCGCCGTCAGCCTCATCTTTGACCCCTGGCCAAGAGTAATCCCATTTAAAAAAAAACCTTCAAATTAATTTATACAGGGCGTCCCACGGCTATGCCACATGGAGAGAAAGTACCTTGAATATTGTAGGTGGAACATTTTACTGAAAGAAGACATTATTTTAATTTAAAATACAATTTAAACTACGTTCACAGATATTTAAATAATATTATGGTTGAACCGGGAATCGAACCCGTAGACGAGAAAATTTCACATCAAATGTTAAAATTCATGGTCTTCCTTTTATTTCTGACACTATGTTATTTAGCAAAAAATTATACTTATGATGAAGCCTTTCGATCGGTATGATAAAGCTACAGGATAATTATTTTTCTCGTGTAACGGGTTCGATTCCCCGGTTAAACCATAAAATTATTTAAATATGTGTGAATGCAGTTTAGATCGTTTTTTAAATTCAAATAATGTCTTCTTTCAGTAAAATGTTCCATCTACAATATTCAAGACACTTTCCCTCCATGTGGCATAGCCGTGGGACACCCTGTATACTTATAAATCGAAAATGCTCCCCAAGTCGCCTTCATGACTTATGGTACCCAGAAGACTGGCAGCGTTACCCCTTTGGATGGCCAGCCCCATCCTTAATCTCTGGCCGAAGTAGCTGCGTTATTGTTACATACTTAAAGTTTATTATTCAAAGAAATTGTAGCTCATAACTTTAGTTGTTAACTGTATTAACTTTTCCCATAGTCGTAAAATTTGTGTAGGTACATACGTAAGTTTTCTATTTTATATTTACTTTGACTACGACACGTCTGTTAATGACTTTGTGATATTTTTGTGCAGAGTCAATAATTATCGCTTGATGGGAGATAGATAAATGACTGCTATAACTTTAGGTGGGTTGACGGTGTGACAAATTTTGGGCTAGAAAGACGGGACAAAAACGTAGACAAACAAATCAATTATCAACTCGACTTCTTTTTTTAGGGTTCCGTAGCCAAAATGGCAAAAACGGAACCCTTATAGATTCGTCATGTCTGTCCGTCCGTCCGTCCGCATGTCACAGCCGATTTACTCGAAGACTATAAGCACTACAATTATGAAATTTGGTAGCAAGGTGTATTCTATGAACCGCTACATAAAAGTGATGTGAAATTACAAAAAAATATTAAATTAGGGTAATCCATACATGTAACCGGTGGATGAAAAAAAAAATTAACGCACATAGTCATTTGGGGTATCGATGGATAGGCCTTTTAAAAATGATATGGAGGTTTCTAAAAACTTGTCCATTTAAGTCAACCGTTGGTGAGATATTAGCTGTCAAAGTCATAGAAAATGTGTCCCCTCCCTATAATTTCCAAACTATAAAGTTTAAAATTCTGAAAAAAATTGAGGTGGTGTGCATTAGTAAATACTTTCAACGATTTTTGGCTTGAATAATATAGGTTTTACGGTTTTTGAGTTTTCGCTTAAAAACTGTCTTGCCCAAACAAAAGTGCCGTGAGTTCCCTATGAGGATACGACTTTTTTAGATTCAATGTATTGGATAGTGATTTTAAATGTGGACTAGTAGGTGTTGGTACGGAACCCTTCATTGTGCGTGGTCCGACACGCACTTTGCCGGTTTTTATTAAAATGGGATTACTCTTGGCCAGCATCTAGCCAGGGGTCGAAGATGAGGCCGACGGCGGTGGTAAAGCGAGCTCACCCAGAAGATGCCTGTTCACTCTTGCCTTCAAAAGGTCTTGGGTCATACACGGATTTAGGTTCGCGTCTTTTCTGTGGACATACCAAAAGTTAAGGGCTACAAAGCTTAAATTTGGATTGGACCAGTAACCCGCAAAAACAGTGTCTCCGTTTCTATAAATGCCTGTAGTCAAAACATAGCTAACATGCACATAAGCCGTTAACTATTGACCACAGGAAGGACGACGTTTGTTCTTTCAATGCCTAAGTGTACGTGTCGTGTCAGAGTTGGACGCCGTAAGCGCAGCGTTCCATCTTTCGATAGACGCTGTGATTACGTCGTCCGGGTCCGTAAGTGTGTGAGTGATATGATTAGTTACAACCAGGTAGCACTTTGTGGAACTTTCATTTTTCTCTTGCAGTTCTTTGCGTTACGTCAGGTGACTTATTATCGGTCTGATGACGCAGCGCACTTATTATATATTGACTAGCGGCCGCCCGCGACTTCGTCCGCGTAGATTTTAGATGGTAACAAAGATATAAATGAGGCCTATTTTTTTCTGTCAGTTGTCTGATGATGTTAACCTTTTGTGAAAAATTACTCAAAAGAAAAAATTATGTTCGCCATCTTGGATTTGAAAATGGATTACATTTTCGTAATTGGCATTCCGAGGAACCACAACAATGGTGTCCCATATCGATTTTTTAAGAAAAAAAAATGTCCGCCATCTTGGATTTGAAAATGCATATCATTTTCGTAATCGGCACCACGAGGGACCTCAAAGATGACACCCATGTCGATTTTTAAAAATAATAAATGTCCGCCATCTAGAATTTGAAAATGGATGTCATATTTGTAATCAGCACCTCGAGGAATCTCGACGATGACACCCATATCTTGGATTTGAAACTAGATATCATTTTCGTAATCAGTACCCCGAGGAACCTCCAAGATGACACCCATATCGAGTTTTAAGAAAAATAAATGTCTGCCATCTTGGATTTGAAAATGATAGTCATTTTCCAACCACAAAGATGACACCCATATCGATTTTTAAGATAACTAAAGATTTGCTCCCCGCATAAACTTGGAACTCCCTTTTCACCTCTTTAGGGGAGCAATTTCGAAAAACGCTGAAATACGTTTTGATGTATTTAAACAGAGTCTATTTACGAAGTTTCAAATCTCTAACTTCAAAAAGCCAGCTTAACTTAATGATGGAGAAGAAGGAGAGATCGCTTGTCAATGATTTCAAATATAAGTGTTTTGGAAATTAGCTACATGGTTAAACTAAAATATGTAGATTACACTCAAATATGACTACGCAAAGTGCAGAACTTGTACTGGTTAACTGAAACATGGAAAAACGTGTTTTTCTGTCTACACGCTGCCAATAACAAGTGTAATATGACGTGTTAAATAACATCTTTATCTTAGCTATGTGGGCAAACGTGCTTGATCGATGATAGGAAAGTGCTTCAAGGAAACGTATCGGGATAAACATGTTTTGACTGTTCATGGGCATACGCATTAAGTACGCATTTATACTAATTATCTTAGATTGACCGCTATACTTCCAGTCTGATGGCATAGTTTAGAACCCTTTGAACGCCGTATGTCAGACACACACACCAAACTCTTTTTTGCGTGAAGATGGACTTTTATTGACGACCGGTTTAGCCCAGTGGGTAGTGCACCTGCCTGTGAAGCTGACGGTCCTGGGGTCGAATCCCGGTCACGGCAAATATTTGTGTGATGAGCATGAATATTTGTTTCTGAGTCTTGGATGTTTTCTATGTATTTAAGTATTTATATCTATTAAATATATCGTCGTCTAGTACCTATAACACAAACCTTCTTGAGCTTACTGTGGGGCTAGTTCGATTTGTGTAAGATTGTCCTCTAATATTTATATATTTTATTTATTTATTTGAACGCCGTATGTCAGACCAGGGATCGGATACCGGTATTTTCTCCATCGAAAAATACCGGTATTATTACGGTCACCGGTTCATTATTTCGATTTTAATAGGACAATCCAATAACACGACGTTGTTACCTAAATACATGATTCAGCCCTACGTAAAGAGCAAAAAATAATCCAAAATATTGGGCTAATTCAGGGTTTTTTAAAAATACCGGTATCGGTCCCTGTGTCAGACACGCACACCAAATTCTTTTTTGCGTAGGAACGAAGATGGACTTTAACTTGACGAAAAATGTCAAAGCAACTTATAGGTCTCTGAAGTACTATATTAACGAGCCCAATTCCAATAAGGTCTGGTTTCCCCTCGGATTTAAAGGTCAGATGGCAGGCGCTTCCTTAAAAACTAGTGCCTACGCTAAACCTTGGGATTAGGTAGTGGACTCCAGGTATCCCTCAGGATGCAACTGTACTAGGATAACGCTAGGAGGATGGTGATGACTTTTAACCTGTTGTCTCCTAAGATTACGCGAAATGTTGACCCCCTCCAACGCCCCGAGCCGCCAAAATACTGTTTTTATTTTGCCGGTCTAGGCCGCCGCTGCGTGCATTACCCCCACGCATATGTATTCATAAACGTCTATCAAACCTGTATTAGTTAACTAGCCGCTAAAATTCGTTTGTCCTTATCTTTCACTTTGACAAGTGCTTGTGAGACAGTGACAACAGACATTTTAGTTAGCAGATGTTTGTTAAGTTTTATGAATAAATAACGGGGTTACTCTGAAAAGTCCTTGGTCCATAATGCTACATTTACACGCTTGCGGTGGGTTGGCAAGCGGCCACAAGCTGTAACATGTAAAATACGTCGCAAGCGCTTGCCCACACTTCCTTTGATCTGTGTTCAAAAACCGACACTAGTCCGGATCGGGCTAAGCTCACGCAAGCTCACTCAGGGCAAGCCAAACACCCCCCCTCCCCCGTTTACACGCGTGTGCTTGTGGACGGTTGCCAAGCCACGGCATCAAGCGTGTACATGCAGCATTACAAATCTAGGCTCAGTGGGGCTACCGCGAGCCGAGAACGAACGAAATAAATAAATAAATAAATAAATGAAATAAATGAACTTTATTCTGCAAGTAGGCCGCAAAGGCACTTTTACAAGTCAAAAACTACTAGCATATATTTCTCATGAGACCACTGCCGAGAAGAAACGCCGAAAGAAACTCGACAGTCAGTCATTTTCTCCAAAATATGCTTATTACAATGATACTACTTAACTAAATACTTACTTAAGCAAATGTAAGTGGTAAAAAACAAAAGAGAATTGAAAGAAAATAAGGAAAAAATAACAATAGGTATTTACAATGTGTAGTTACACAAGAAAACAAGTTGTTGAGTTGTCGAAGTTCGAATATCTCCCACTCTGTCTCACGAATTAGCAGGTGCGACAGAGAGGGAGATATTCTAATTTCTTTCGTTTTCGGTTCGTGGTAGCCCCTCAGGAACACGCATATGCACAACGAAATGACATCGTCAAACATCATAATATTTACAAGATTGACACGAACAAGTATATCTAAAGTTGAAAGGTTAAACAAATATCTCGCACATTCAATTCAATGAATTCCAACCCTTGTCCAGAATGCTAAAAGTTGAAATCCGCTTGAAATCTAGTATAACCTAGGTAATTTCTTATAAATAAAGGACTTAAGTTACTACAAAAAAGATATATCTTAAGTCCTTATGATACTAAAAATTGTTAAGGGCGTTGGTGTTATTTGTATGACATTTTAAGATTGTATGATAAGTGATAATGATGACGAAAATTGACTTAAAGTTACGTAGGATTGATATCGCGGTCGGCTTCTAGATAAAATAATTGGTGAATATTCTTTGAACAAACGCGATATAGGGTTATCGCGCCGGTTAACGACCACCTGTGCCTTTACATGACCTAGCGACTGAGTAAATATTTGTATGGGCAAAAGTACAGCGCCTCTATCGGTTACGCAATAGAACTAAGAATCGGCATACTAAATCGTTTACGCAGACGCTAGCGTGTACGGTCATGCAAACTCATGTTAAAGGCACTGATAGGTTCCAATTCTTGACATTACCATATTATTTATTATTCTGACATTGTATTGATATTTGAACATATTTGGAATCGAGCGTTTATATTGTTTTTATTTCTATTATTTTAAATTTGACTAATGACATTGCCTAGGATATTCTAGCCGTGTATACAAATTTGACATTTTTATTATTTTTTACCTTTGCCATTATTTGATTTCAATTATTTTTCTTTCATTATTATTATTATACCTATTGACGACCCTTTTGTGAATTTATCTTGTTTTAAAAATGTAAACCATGATGTAATTTTATAAAGGAAATAAATATATCTATCTATTGAATAACCACTAAATAAATGAAACATACGTTTTTAGCTTATAATTCATGATAATCAGTATCCAATATTTATTCTCTAAGTGTAATGTATGTTTTCCAACAATAATGTGTGAAAATCGTGTAAGTTTAAATCAAATATATTCGAGGCTCAACGGTGCACTGCCGACTTGCAAGCGTCGGTTGCACCAACATACGATCACAGGCCGGTCATCGTCAAATATGGCGCCGGCAGCTGTCATCCCATAGAAACTTGTCAAACTTTCTTGTTTGGTGCAACCCACCCTAAAGGTCACGGGTTCAAATGGGCTCGTACAGTAAGCCAAGAAGTTGTCTGCCACTTTTCGTCTCTATTATTTGTACATTAAGGGTCAAAAGTGGTAGACCACTTTTTTGGCTATCTGTATCTACCACTGGGTTTTTCAAAAAACTTATGGATGGAATATCATTTGGTACGTAACAGTGGCTTTTCGGTTAAGGAAAAATTCGTGATGAATCTAGTTTAATCCGAAGAAGGTCTAGTTTTTTCTATGAGTTGGAAGGTGTGATTGGAGTCGCTATGGAATTCGCTAGGATGAAACTAGCTGCGATTATGATTGTGAAAATTTAGTAATTTTGTGATTAATACATAGAACATAGACATGATAATAATTTAACTTAATATTGTATCTGCATTAGAGCTTCTCATTGTATGTGTATTATTTTTTTAGTGGTGAAATGTGTGTGTGTATCCTAAATATATACCAGCTTTTGTACCACATTTTTAAGCAAAATATAGATATTTATATCTTTGAATGTTTAGTATAGTATTTATATGGTCACAACATTACTATAATGTAATTATAGTTAGTTGTAGACTGTTTCTTAGTTGTAGTGGATTGCTATGCCCGAAAGGGTACATGTTGAAACAAATTGTATTTTAACACCAATGTAAACACATGTATATGCAATAAATAATATGAATGAATATTTGATTTTTATTTGCGCCAAATCTTAGGTTTACAATATCAAAGCGGATCCCGGGCTCCTTATACAGGGTGTAACAAAAATAGTTAGGATCCGTTTAAGGGCATATTCGTTATCGTGTTCTGATTAGGAAAAAGTAGAAGAATTTTTTTATTGAAGCAAAAACAAAAAGAAAATTTTATGGGGCCAAGTCAGCCAACTGGACATACAAGGGACAAAAGTTTATAGCATCAAAAAAAATATTCTTCTACTTTTTCCTAATCAGAATAAGATACCGAATATTCCCTTAAATAAATCTTCACTATATATTGTTACACCCTGTATAGGGCACAATCAGGAAAACGCTAGGAGTAGAATGATGATTGAAAGTGTCAATAATAGGCACAGTGTCGAGCACGGGGATTTACCTTAAATTCTCCCTCTTTTGTTCCAGATTTAATATGGACGTGGAAAACGCGAATTGCAAGATGCGTGTATCACAGTGTGCGGATATGGAGGTGCTGCCAATCGAGAGACCAATCAAGATCGACCAGTAAGTGTGCGGATAAGTAGGGTGTACTCCTATAAAGAATAATATATAGAAAACGGAGTAAATACATATGTACAATAGATAGGATACACAGGTAGAAACAACAATTCTCTATTGTTGTAAACTCATTGGTAAAGGCACAGGTGGTCGTTAACCGGCGCGATAACCCTATATCGCGTTTGTTCAAAGAATATTCACCAATTATTTTATTCAGAAGCCGACCGCGATATCAATCCAACGTAACTTTAAGTCAATTTTCGTCATCATTCGAAACGACAATAGAGAGATCTCTCAGGGACCGAAGTCCAATGATAGACAAAATAAAACAAATTATATGTGTCTCAATTTCTTTAATGTTGTTATACATTATTTAGGATCTCAAATATTAAATAGTTTTGTTCTAATGGTTCTACTTTATTATGGTCACACATGCACATAGAAAATTTTTAACATTTTATTAGATGGAGTTAATTTAACGCTAGATCCTGATCTCTGTAGTGCAAATCAGACTATCAACACGCTTTTCAGCATTTCAATGGATAGTTGATTCAGGGCTTATTTTTAATAATGTTATATAAAATAAAAATCCCTAAATATACCCCTAAAATTATTAAGCCCCTAAAAATCCCTTGCTCCTTATTTCCCCCCTTTAGGGGTAAAACCCCTAAGTTGGCAACCCTGCATCCAAAAAGTAGAAGATTAATACTAATCTCCCTCCACAGTGAAATCACGGGACTAGAGAAGTTAGTAGAAGAACTGCACGCCATCTTCTCCCGCGACCACGTGAACGTGCAAGACGTCCAGAAACTGATGCTGGGCTACAAATCGAACCCTAAGGACTGGAAGAGATACGCCAAATTCGACCGATTCCGGTATGTTTAGAAAGAAAGAAAGCATTTATTCACTGCACCTAAAGACACACGGTTACAAATATAATATACTCAGTACATGAACATACAGTTAAAAAGTGCGTCTTCGCGGCAGTGAATCGGTTGCTGTCTCAGCATTATGCCGAGGTTAGACATGCAGCGCTGGTTTTCAGACAGCACCGTACGTGATCCGTTTACCCTTTTTATGGTTCCGTAGTAAACAAGGAACCCTTATAGTTTCGCCATGTCCGTCCGTCCGTCCCCGCTTTTCTCAGTAATCGTTAGTACTAGAAAGCTGTAATTTGGCATGATGTACATATCAATGACGCCGACAAAATGGTAGAATAAAATCATTAAAAAAATTTTTTTAGAGTACCTCCCCTACATGTAAAGTGGTGGTGCAATTTTTTTTTGGCGTGGTGGCTTAAAGCCCTCACTGCGCTCAGGATTACATGTTAGAATCCTTCGCTACAACCGAGACCAAGAATTAACTGGAATTAGTGCCTGCAAATCATGGGATTTTAGTGTGTCATCATCCTCCCGAGAACCCGGGGTCCGTTATGACACCTAATACCAAAACTTGATATAGGAACTAGTTTTCCGAAAGCGACTGCCATCTGACCTTCCAACCCCGACAGAAAACCTTGTTGGGATTATACCGGTTTCCTTCACCGAAAAGCCAGTGTTGTCAAACGGAAAACTTCACTTACTGTTATATATGTTTCGTTGTTTTTTTGTCTGAAAATATTTGATGTTTATTTCTGATCGTACGATATTTTGGTGACTTTAATCTAATCTTTGAACTAATTCAAAATACGCCGATACTTATTATACTTCTCTAGAAAGTTTGATAAAATTGTTATTTCGTCAAAACATCAGATAATATTATGTCATCAACATTTGCGTATGAGATACAATGGGTTTTTCTGAGAAAACGAAGTGTTTTTTTTAACCTTACTATATCTTTATAGGCCGGGCCCATTAAGCGATAGGAGTGCGTGGTTGGAGGGTAGCCTGGGGAAAATCCAGGGGAAAACCTCCGACACGACCACGCGGGTGGTTTTGAACACTGGAATACGCTAAGAGTTTGCGCTTCAGCGAGATTGGTTGAGCGGTTTCGCCGCTCGCACGCCGCGTGTAGTTTGTTCACTTAGGACACTGTGGGTGCGGATGCAACAGGAAGTGTCCTGTTGCATCCGCAGTCCGCACCCACAGTCCGCATCCCACCGCGTGACGTTCGTGTCAAGATCGCTCACCTAGGACGCAGCGTTTAAGCAGTTATTACACTATCCTGAATCAGTCGTCCTAACTAGGACGCGAGGGAGGGGATAGGAAGGAAGCTTTTAGGATCCTTGCTTCCTGAATGCGATTACACGTTCCTGAATCTGCTTCCTAGCTCAGTCAGGATTCTGAATTCAGGATGGTGTAATAAGCGCTTTAGCTACTATCGGCAATTATTTGAAACTATTAGAACGTAATAAAAATAAATATAGTCATCCACAGACATGAATAAGAGAAAAACTTAATAAGTACTATGGTTGCTGTAGAACTCGTCTCATTTGGAGAGTGGTTAGACTTTGTACGAAATATCATTAACGCACACATTTTAGGCCTTTAGTTTAAGTTAGATTTAGTTAATTTTATGTTTTTGTTTTCTTTGGGTTATTGTCTGTGAAATAAATTAGTTATGAAATAATGTTTTTGATATTGAACAGTGGGTTTTCTGTGAAGGTTTTTCCTTCGTGAGTTCGAGCTTGAATGGCAACTAGGTACGGCCATAACCGTTGCCAAGTTCAAGCGAGTTCTTGCGATATGTTACAGATATTAGTTTGTAATAGAAATTCTATTACATTGGTGTAAAGTAGAATATTCAAGGAAACCATACTGTAATGTCAAACTGAAAGAAATCGTTAGGGATTAAAGGAGCGTCCATAAAGGTGTGGCACTCATTTCTTGTTTAAGGCAAGTAAAGGTCATTCCATTGAAAATGTCCCGGTATATCACGCGTGAGTATGTGAAATTAACCATTCCCGCTCTCTACGGAAGCTCTTCACGTATTTTCGTATTTAGTACATTAATTGATTTTTGGAACTTATGTAAAATCTATCCGATTATTGCATTAGAACAATAAAAAGCTATAATTTTTGTAAAAAAAGAACATATCAATGTCGTTGGCAATTACGAAATCGGCGGCATAAAAGTTTATTTTTACGATGATGTTTAGCATTTTTTGACATATTTAACACAAGACCTTTTTCAATATTTTGTTCGGTTATTGTGATTATTTGTTCTTTCTCAATGTACAGTCCTTTTTGTGTAGTGTAATTCTACATTATTTCTTCACACTGGAATCTCAAATTTCAATATTTTCGTCAAATCTGTGAATGGGCCTTGCAACAACAACAACATTATTCAACAAGATTATTTTGTTCCCAAGGCGACTGGCTGATATGGTAACGTACGTATCTTATCGTTGGATAATTTTGCCAAAACATTACTGTTATGTATCGGTATTCGGTAACATGAATCATTCGCACTGAATTATAATATCTAATCTTAAAGAGCTATCTTTAAAACATCAAACTCGATATCGAGTTTGATGTTTTTTGTATAATATGTTTAAGTTAATAATGTTTTTAATAAGGTAAACGTTCCAGTGGTTTACACTGGCTATTCTAGTCTAAGCTAGTTTATACAAAAAAAAATCTGTGCTCCCAATCTCCACACAAAATTCCAAGCTAAGCCGATGCTTGTAGTCCCCACGCTAGGCCTATGAGGATTGCGGACTTTACATACACCTTAGAATTCCTTCGCAGACTTCATTCATGATATTTTGCTGACTGCTCATTTATTAGTAAATTTCATGGAGGATCCTACGTTTCTGGTCGGAATTAGGCTGGCTAAATCCCTAGCTGGCGCCCCCTTAGCCACGCACCATGGTCCGACTTACACGGACTATGTACGGAAAAAGGATTCCACCATCATAATAACCATAAGTAAACTCCTTTTCCGTAAGTAATCCCAAAAAGGTCTACAGTTTCCTCTCTGGGTTGGAAGCTCAGATAGCAGTCGCTTTAGAACTAGTGTCTACGCCAAATCTTGGAATTAGGTCAAAGCGGACTCTCGGATCTCCAGGGCATTCTTAGGGCACAACCGGGATATCGGGAGGATGATAAAGTTTCTTTTTGCCACAGCTACACTCGTAACCTGGTGGACGCTGGCAACGGCGCCTTTAATATCATGATCCTGTGCTGGGGCGCCGGGCACGCCTCGCCGATCCACGACCACGCCGACTCTCACTGTTTCATGAAGATACTCTCCGGGAGCCTGGAGGAAGTCAGGTAATCATAAACATATATATATAGTAGTGGATACGAGGGTGGAAGTGCTAATAGGCTCATAAGCACAGATGCGAATTAAGCTGCGTCATGAAGGTTCGGGAACCTCGGGGAAGTCAGGTAATCATACTTAATCTAGACTTCTAGATAAGTCCCGGTTAAGATCCCTCAAGAAGAAGGTATGTGATATCACCAACATTCAGACAGATCACTGTCTACAGTGTCACCCGCAGGTCGTAAAAGTCGACTAAAGGGTGACCAGCGGGGTAATCACGTAACTTTTTTACTACCGTTAGGTAGATTTTAATGTCAAATTTTAATTGTTACCTCATACATTTATACGTCAAAATTGACAGTAAAATCTATCTACCGTTAGTACATAAAGTTACGTGATTCGCCTGCTGGAGGAAGTCCATATATCATAACCATGCCTCATAGGCTCAAGCCTTCAAAATCATCTAAGTCTTTCGGGAACAAATATTATTTCACTGGGGTCAAAATTGCTAAACTAGCAGAAATTTCTGCGGTGATACCTAAGATTACAAGATATATACACTAAGATTCAAGAGCTCTAGCCGAATCTTGGTCAGAGTGACTAACATTTGTGGCAGCTACTTTCCCTGTCTACGTAATGTGACTTAAGTAACTTGATTCAAGTGCTTCACACATTCGTACAGATCTGACACTAAGGAATGCTTCTATCCGATTGAACCAGCCGCCTTGACCGATGTTACTAGAATCTTCTACGTAAATAACACTATAGCAACTCTATTCTCACTATAGCCATTGATGATAACCTCTTACTCTCGTTCTGTGGCCCATAAACAATGAGCCGTTTAACCTTATAACTGGTTTGTTCCCGATAATACTAGGTCGGGTTTATCTTTTTTACACGACTGTCCAAAAGTAGAGAATATAATGTTTTGTTTTCAGGGTTCATGAATGTATGTACGTTAGATTCTTGTGTGAGGTATCGTTGGAATCCTTACGTCATCTCGACGTATATCCTTGTATCTCCTTATATCCTATATAAATCCCCCTTATATATTCTTTTTATAAAAACAAACATATCACTGTCGTTGATAATTACGAAATCTGCAGCATTAAAGCTTATTTTTACTATGACATTTAGGATTTTTTGACAGAGTTACTAAGGCATTTTTCAATATTTTTTTCGGTTACTTTGTTTCTTGGTTTCTTTTTCAGTCAACAACGACGATGACGTTTGCAAGATAGGGGTTGCGATCCTAAATCCGGTGCATACCTGGTTCAACGTATCTCTTTAGCAATCCAGCGCGGGAACGCGGCGAGTATATTTGGGACGTTTGAGCCGGGTACATATCGGACAAGTCATTGTTAATGGAGTATGTAGCATGGGTGACGAAACGTGTTGTGGATGATTCTTTGTAGCATAAATTGACGAAACCTGTGGTGGATACTTTTTGTTGTGGTTGGACGAAACATCCGCCAATTAAATGTATAGGTCTTTTTCAGTTAACGCTAATTTTTTTGTAGTGTAATTCTACATTATTTCTTCACACTGGAAGCTTAAACGTCTGTATTTTCGTCAGATCTGTGAATGGGCCTTGTTTTAATTAATCACCACAAGATAAGTTGTTTTCCATTTCTCGCGGCAAACATGATAATATGAGATAATGTCACGCTGCGCGGTCAATGTACATTACTTATGGATTGTTTGACAAGTTGACAAACAAGTTTTCCATTTGGCTTCTGGATAAATGCTGGTAAAAAGTTATTTATTTTTTTTTTCCGTTTGCCCCACGTTTATCTGAAGATTATTCTTACGTAAGAGCATGGTGATATTTAGCGAAGCTTAAGCTAGTCTGGGATGCTACGTTTGTAGACACTCTGGCGCCTTCTCATCTCCACGGGACGAAGCGGCGGAAAAGCTCAAAACGTTATCCCGTTCGGTGTCGAGACCTTGACCCGTGGGGTCCCAGTGCCGGTCAACTAGTGAAAGACCTTACTAAAAGGCTGGTGGAGTCCACAGGGGATCATAGAGCTGGCAGCTTCTTCGCTTCATAGCAATTCAGCGAGGAAATTGTTCCAGCATCTTATGGTTTATTCAAAAATCACACGAGAGATTTTCTGGGCCGCTTTTAGTTCGACTATGGTTTTTTTATTTTATTTTATATTTAATGGAGCGCTCGTGGCCCAACGGCGTCTGCTTACCGCGTGCGGTATGCGAGATTAAGCAACGTCGGCCTAGGTTAGTTATTGGATGGGTGACCGCTTTGAATAGTTATTAACTGAGCGCTCCCGTGCTTTGGAAGGCACGCTAAGCCGTTGATCCCGGTACGTAGATCCCTCATAGGGATAAGTTCGCCTTTGTACCCTAATCTTATATGAGATGTATCTTGTTTTAACCTGTTATTGTGTACAATTAAGTGCTTACATACATACATACATACTTATTGTTCTTCTTTACAGATACGATTGGCCCGACAACGTGCAACCAGAGGTGCTGAAGAAAATCAAAAACAAGACTTGCTGCGATAAAATAGTCGAAGATTGTTCATGTGAAGACGGCTACTATGCAGGAGACATGAAAGAGATCGGGCGGGCGAGGCTGGAGCTGAACGATGTGTGTTATATTAATGGTAAGGGCCTCTTGGAGACCTTTTTAGGGTTCCGTAGCCAAAATGGCAAAAACGGAACCCTTAGTTTTCTATTTTATATTTACTTTGACTACGACACGTCTGTTAATGACTTTGTGATATTTTTGTGCAGTGTCAATAATTATCGCTTGAGGGGAGATAGATAAGTGACTGCTATAAGTTTAGGTGGGTTGATGGTGTGACAAATTTTGGGCTAGAAAGAAACGTTTGTTCGGTGCGCTTTGCGGGACAAAAACGTAGACAAACTCAATTATCAACTCGACTTCTCTTTTTAGGGTTCCGTAGCCAAAATGGCAAAAACGGAACCCTTATAGATTCGTCATGTCTGTCCGTTCGTATGTCACAGCCGATTTACTCGGAGACTATAAGCACTACAATTATGAAATTTGGTAGTAATGTGTATTCTATGAACCGCTACATAAAAGTGATGTGAAATTACAAAAAAATATTAAATTAGGGGGGGCACTCCATACATGTAACCGGTGGATGAAAAAAAAATTTCAACGCACATAGTCGTGTTGGGTATCGATGGATAGGCCTTTAAAAATGATATGGAGGTTTCTAAAAACTTGTCCATTTAAGTCAACCGTTGGTGAGATATTAGCTATCAAAGTCATAGAAAGTGTGTCCCCCCTCTAATTTCCAAACTATAAAGTATAAAATTCTGAAAAAAATTGAGGTGGTGTGCATTAGTAAAAACTTTCAACGATTTTTGGTTTGAACAATATAGGTTTTACGGTTTTTGAGTTTTCGCTTAAAAACTGTCTTGTCCAAACAATAGGTCGTAAGTGCCGTGACCTTTTTTAGATTCAATGTATTGGATAGTGATTTTAAATGTAGACTAGTAGGTGTTGGTACATAACCCTTCATTATGCGTGGTCCGACACGCACTTGGCCGGTTTTTAACATCATTTTAGTTTTTATGTTACAAATATTATGTTGTTTTGCTACGTAAAAAAAATGGTAAGTTTTTCACCTTTGTCGCATGCACGGATAGGTGGGCAAATGTAGCCAAGTAGTTCAAATGATATTTCTTAATAAAAATACATTTAAAATTTACAACATACTAGCGACCCGCCCCGGCTTCGCACGGGTGCAATGCTGATGCATGTATTATACATATAAACCTTCCCCTTGAGTCACTCTATCTATTAAAAAAAACCACATCAAAATCCGTTGCGTAGTTTTAAAGATTTAAGCATATATAGGGATATAGGGACAGAGAAAGCGACTTTGTTTTATACTATGTAGTGAAGCTTGCAATAGTCCTTTTCTAGATAGTAACACTGAGAAGATTTCAAGATACGTGTCGTTTCAAACAGAAAATTGCCAAAATATATGGGTGTTTTTTTTTTAATTTATAAGGGCTCTTATTAAGTCTCAGACAAGACATATTGAAACTAGATTACTAGACTAGTGCTAAATGCGCTGCCGTCACAACTGGTTCTCATGACTAAGGACCACGTAGGATAACGTAAGCGATATTCGACCGTGACGTTAGCGACCCGTTATAATTCAATAAATTGAGGGTATTTACTTATTTCCAGATGCTCTAGGGCTCCACCGGGTAGAGAACCCCTCTCACGCGGACAGCGCGGTCTCCCTACACCTGTACTGCCCGCCGTTCGATAGCTGTCGGGTGTTCGATTCCCGGACCGGGAAGCCCACTACAGTGACCACGACATTCTGGTCTATTAATGGAAAGAAAGTTAAACGTGTAAGTTTTATAGTTCATTTATTTTAATCCACAAAACATCAAAAAAATCGATGTATTCGTCCAACCCTGAGGGGCTACCGCGAACCGAAAACGAACGAAGTTCGAATATCTCCCTCTCTGTCGCACTTGCTAATTCGTGCGGCAGAGAGGGAGATATTCGAACTTCGTTCGTTTTCAGTTCGCGGTAGCCCCTCTGCTCACAAAATTTGACGAGAATCAATTGAGAAATGCGACGGTGCCTAAATTTTTCAATTTTTCCTTCATTTTAAATTTTTAGCATAAGAAAGTGACTCATCCTGGACAATGACAAGGAAAGGAAAGGATAGCAATCCTAGAGGGTCATCCTCTAGCCTCCTGAGGCCCACCATACAAATAAAAATACAATCGAATTTGAACCTAACAGTTCCGATTACAAATTTGAATTTTATTTTATGTCAAATCAATCAAACCAAAACAAATGCAACTCTATCACTTCAAAATTTAACTTATTTTCCGTTGACCATATTTTGTCCTTTATATAGGACGCGGGGTCTTAGGAGGCTAGGATTGCGGCGCGCGCTGGGTGGGGGGGGCGCCGGTCACCAAAGCTGGGCGGCTACCGCGAACCACAAATGAAGTTTTCCCTCTCTGTCGCACTTACGTACAGACTTGCCAGTGAGACAGAGAAGGAAAACTTCGTTTACGGTTCGCGGTAGGCCCTCTGGGCTGTACTCCGAACTTCGTATCGTGCCGTTCCTTTCACTCTCGTGTTGTACACTATTTGAGTGAAAGGGACGGCAAGATACGAAGTTCGGATTTCGAATTTCGGAGTGGCCCCTCTGATCCTTACTGGATTTAGAACGAGGCGGAATTTGCGAAAAATATTTTTTACTGTTATTCATGCTTTTCATCAAATACTAAGTAGCTACTTAAAATAAATTTTTCTCTCTCTTCTCTAAATAATTGTCATATCTTATGTTGGTTATATTTTTTTACAGGTAATGGAGGCTAACGAGTGTGCAGACAGCCAAAATTAGGCGAAAAATTAAAATTAATTGGAATGGGACCAAAACTTTCGTTGTATTTTAGTCAAGTAAGAGAATTTTACAATGTATTTTTGCCTCCAAAGGAAAAGGAACCAAAAGTTAGTATTTCATTGAAATTTCTATACTACCCTTGTTATATTGTGTTATAGTAGAGTGTACACGAAGGGGACATTGTTTTATGTCACGGGTGCGATATTAAATCCTGAATGTAACGAAGGACTCCAGTGCCTTTACCATGCGTTTGCATGACCATACTCGCTAGCAACTGCGTAAACGATTTAGTATGCCGATTCTTAGTTCTATTGCGTAACCGCCAGAGGCGCCGTACTTTTGCCTATACACATTTTTGCGGAATCGCTAGCGAGTACGGTCATGTAAACTCATGGTAAAAGCACAGATTTTACTCCCGAGCGTAGCGTAGTGAGGATATTATGAGTAAAGACCGAGTCCTGAGTGTAGTGAGGGATTTAAGAGCGCCCAAGACAGCTTTATCCCCAAGGAGAAGAATCCAAGTCTAGAGAAAGAATCAAATCAGTCAGTCAAGCCAAATCACTTCCGTCACTTGACATTTTATCAGAATTAATATTGTCTATTTTTATAGAATCTGCAGTTTTACTCCATATAATGCAGTCTTTTAAAAGTAACACTCGCAGCTTTTGTTTTAGTAGATTTAACAGTACATTACTGCAAAAGCCACGAACAGCCGCGAAGCTGCTTTTCTCAAAAAATGCAATGAAATTTGAAAATTGTAAGAAAACTGCAAAATGTTGCAATAATCAAACTTAATTGATCAAGATCATTGGTCATGACTTGACTGATGTCATTAATATATATTTTCAATAAGTAATGTCGGGTTTCGTAACTAAAAACGTAATCGTAACCTGTTAAGACAATTCGCTAGTTCTATAAAGAATGTAATTGTTGTACTTTATTTTAGTCATACTGTGTTTGTTAATTGACGGCGTAACAAGTTTTGATAATAAAAAGTATGGAAGGCTACAAATACGAAATTCGTGTATTGTTGAGACATTATTGGAAACAAAAATTTAAAGCAGCCGCAAGCCGCGGCAGCAAGAAAAATCATGTGAAGTTGAAGGAGGAGATGTGTTAAATGAACGGATGGCACAGTTTAATCGTTTTAGTAGTGGATATTTGACCCTTGAGGATCGACCGCCCTCTCGATCGATATTGAGGCTACGAAGGAAGCCGTTGAAAACCAACCCAGCACCCGTCGATTATTGGTCTCACTTAACTGTGGTATACTACACGTAACTGTGGTAGACAACAGGCGGTCTTATCGATAACAAGCGATCTCTTCCAGACAACCTTTGGGTCAGAAAACGGGTCGGGTTGGTTCAGAAACGAAGGTAGAAAATTTAAATTAATTAAATTATGGTACAAATGATATTATTTTGTGCTCAAATTGTATAGTCGGTAAGTTAATAGTAATTTAGTAATTATTTAACTATTGTTATTTAATGTAATTTTTAAAAAGTCATATAGGTACCGTTAACCGGGGTTACTTTCAAATTCGGGGGCGACTTTTAAATTCAAGTTTTTAAGCCGTATTTCTAGTCTTTATTTGGTTAACCTGGGTCGGTGTTATCCCAACTTCCTAACTATTTAGAGAACTGAATCAAATTAGAAACACTTAGTGACGATTATATTAGTGTTCTTAAGTTATCAAAGTCGCCCCGTTTTTTCCTGAAGTCACCCCACCCTACGGTATTTTATGAACTACCTATAATATTTTACAATTTTGACCAAAACTAAGGTGCTATTTAAAATAAATAAAAATTTATTAATGAAACGGTGTTTTTATTTAACCATAAATACATAAAAAATAGTTAACAATGTAAATGGCATGTTATTGTTATTATTATTTAGGATACAACCAATTCAAATGTCAGCAGGCACGGTAGTGCATCGTCCAGGTTTATTTCTGACTGGTTAGATAATCATAGCGATATAAGAATAAATAATTGATTACTTTAAAGTCACTAAGGATAAAATTGCCTATTACTGATCACTTTCACATAAATGACGCTATAATTCACACACCATAACATCAGAATGTTAAACGTGAAATTGAACCTTTTAGAAATGAATGGAGGTTGATATCGCACTGCCCTCCGTGACTGATATATCCGTCGTTGATGACCTACGGTGCGGATATATCCGTCATCCGTCGATGGCCTCAAAAAGGTTAAAATAGCTACTAGGTGGAGAACTGACTACTAGAGCGACTTCATGTAAACTCGAGGTCAAAAAATCGGGTCATCCTAACCTAAATACAATTTTATTTACACTGTATTAAGTAGCAATTTCCGAAACCTGACATAAAAATATCAAAATCCATAAATTACGATTTTTGCTATATCTCGCTCCGTAAACGTTGTGAAACAGAAACCTTTATGGTTTTTAATGGGGTTTTACAGGTCCGATTTAACCTGGAAATGCTATTTTTTTACTGATATCTTTGCTGTTAGTAAATAAAACAATATGTAGAACCTTGTACTATTTTAGGAAATATGACGGTATTTTACCGACAACTACCGCTGCGACGCGACGCGAGTAGAGAAAAATCTACCCTCCTCTTTCTAACCCGCACAGTTCGAGCGAGACAGGAATCGCTGAGTCGCGCGAGATACGATTTGTCAGCAAGTTGTACTAACCCTACTGTATCCTTTGTCCGCGAGTGTATTTTGTTAAATAAAGGTGCACACAAAATCGGTTGTTAGTAACTGAATAACATTTTCTTAAATTGCATTGGCGATGTACGCTGTAGGTACAGTGACGTTCACTAATATTTACGCATTTTAGGACCATATTACAAATAGACATGGGTAACTCCGGAGTGATATATAAAAAAGATATATATCGCTCCGTCCGCACGAATCACTCTTCAAATCCTTCAAAATCCGAGTATATCAGTATATCTGTATATCCGTACAACTCCCTCGCTCCCGGTATCGTTTGCTTTGCAATAGCGACATCACATCGCACCAGGTAGGTACTTACTCATATTTAAAAAAAACTATAAATCAATACCTATTTATTGTATTGAACTAATTACTAATCTCAATGCTTCGTACAGTTAAAAACCTACTAAAATAAAAAATCTACCAGTGTAGATACACTACAAATCAATCTATAGCTCTTAGTGAATTACTGATCTACTTGATAGATAGATTCATTCGAATCAATCTCGATCCGTAATTCACGACGTAAAATTGAGCGGTGAGCGGCCGAGCGAGTCGCGTTGCGTGGCGAGAGCTAGAGAGCTACGAGCTACTGATCGACGGATGCATACGGATATGAAGATATAGAAGAGTGATATATATCCCGGGAGCTGAAAGATATGTTTCACTCTTTTCTTTAAAGTGACACATTTTGCCCATGTCTAATTACAAAGTAATAAAGGGCAAAATTGAACATATATTAATGAACTCGACTGTACCCTAATCTCTTACCAAGCCAAGTTTATTGATGACCAGTCAGGTACAATTTCCTGATAGTCTCTTCAACCTTATCCCGAGGCAGGAACTTCAAGCCATCGTGTTCGCGGGTGCTTGGCAAGTCTCCCACGCAACCAGCATTATCAATGAAATCGCAAGTTTGCGTGTTTACATTAAAATGTAGACCTTCAGAGCATGTGCCTAAGACTGCGTTTTCTCCATCGCAACGCCAGAATTTGTTGCAATCGTCCTCATCGGCCCAGGGGGGGATGTTGCAAGATGATCGGCATTTGTCTGACGGAGAAGTTTCTGTGTCTGTGCTGTTTTCGTTCTCAGCGCTTCCACCTGCAACGCAGCCAGCGTTCTGTGGCCAGTCGCATACCTGTGAACAAAGATAGTAAGCAATGATTAAGAGCGCTTTAATAAAATGTAACAGGTCCACTAGCGCCACTCGTAAATAATTGTAATTAATTAAATTTAATGATATATAACTAAAAAAGAGGGCCGCTACGTACTGTATTTTGTATTTAAGTACTTTTTGAATCCATCAAACTATTTTTTACGTTGCTAGATTGGTCTCTCTATGAGCTCAAAATTAAAACGGCCGTTTTAACTTTGAACGCATAGATTGACGATTCCAGCAACGTAATAACTAGTTTGATGGATTCAAAACGTACTTAAATACAAAATACAGTACGTAGCGGCCCCCTTTTTTAGATATCTATCGTTAAATTTAAACAATCACAATTATTTACGAGTGGCGTTAGTGGACCTGTTACATATTATTAAAGCGCTCTTAATTAGGGAGAAGAAAGAAAGAGAAAACGTTTAATTAGTGTATACGAAATGGAACACAAAAAAAATAAGAAAGAAATAACAAAAGTGGGTATAAACCAAAAAGGTTGTCACTCAGCATATGCCACGACTGATATGTCGTGACGCTGATTTTAAGGACAACCAAAAATATACGTATACTAGACATAATCTAATCTAGGCGTTCTCAGGCCAGTCACATACCTAATGGAAACGAAAATTTCAAAAAATGTGGACATGTCAGTACTAGTACAGGTACTGAATAACTCATAATTTTGTCACATGAACATACGAAGTACAAGAAAGAAAAATAGTCATGACAACCTGTTAGCATAATTACATCAGGATTATTATTTATTATACTGTCACTGTTATGTTTCCAGCAACGACAACTCTCTCTTACCTGAATATCAGGATTGAAGTACAGTCCACCTGGACAATCCCTCTCAACTGTTTCTCCATGCACGCAGTAATAGAACTTAGAGCAATTGCTCTCGTGCGGCAAAAGTTGATGCACGTCAAAATCAGCAGGGCAGCCGTTGGGAAGCAATTCTTGTTCAGGCGCTTCTGTCGGGGTTATGGGCGCTGAGGTCGTAATTTCGGCTTCTGGTGTTGTGTTCTCGCCACCGTTACCAGAATTGGTGCAGCCTGCGTTCTCAGGCCAGTCACATACCTAATGGAAACGAAAATTTCGAAAAATATGGACATGTCAGTACTAGTACAGGTACCGAATAACTCAATTTTATAACATGAACATACGAAGTACAAAAAATAAAAATAGTCATGAAAACGTGTTAGCATAATTACAGGATTATTATTTATTATACCGTCACTGTCATGTTTCCAACAACGACAACTCTTACCTGGATAGCAGGGTTAAAGTACAGCCCATCTGCACACTCCCTCTCAACTGTTTCTCCATGCACGCAGTAATAGAACTTAGAGCAATTGCTCTCGTGCGGCAAAAGTTGATGCACGTCAAAATCAGCAGGGCAGCCGTTGGAAAGCAATTCTTGTTCAGGCGCTTCTGTCGGGGTTATGGGCGCTGAGGTCGTAATTTCGGCTTCTGGTGTTGTGTTCTCGCCACCGCTACCAGAATTGGTGCAGCCTGCGTTCTCAGGCCAGTCACATACCTAATGGAAACGAAAATTTCAAAAAATATGGACATGTCAGTACTAGTACAGGTACTTCAGTACTCATAATTTTTTTCATGAACATATGAAATACAAGAAAGAAAAAGAGTCATGACAACCTGTTAGCATAATTACAGGGTTATTATTTATTATACTGTCACTGTTATGTTTCCAACAACGACAACTCTTACCTGAATAGCAGTGTTGAAGTACAGTCCATCTGGGCACTCCCTCTCAACTGTCTCTCCATGCACGCAGTAATAGAACTTAGAGCAATTGCTCTCGTGCGGCAAAAGTTGATGCACGTCAAAATCAGCAGGGCAACCGTTGGGAAGCAATTCTTGTTCAGGCGCTTCTGTCGGGGTTATGGGCGCTGAGGTCGTAATTTCGGCTTCTGGTGTTGTGTTCTCGCCACCGCTACCAGAATTGGTGCAGCCTGCGTTCTCAGGCCAGTCACATACCTAATGGAAACGAAAATTTCAAAAAATATGGACATGTCAGTACTAGTACAGGTACCGAATAACTCAATTTTATAACATGAACATACGAAGTACAAAAAATAAAAATAGTCATGAAAACGTGTTAGCATAATTACAGGATTATTATTTATTGTACTGTCACTGTTATGTGTGTTAAAAAACTGGCTGAAACTGGAGGAGGCCTTCACCCGAAGAGGAGTCTCTACGGAGGGATCCTTCCCGGCGTCCGCGTTTGTACATACTTAATATATAGGAATATCCAACCGGGAAAACGCTTGGAGAACCCCCTTCAAACTTTCAGATATTCTTGAACATCACTTGACTGACCTTTGGAAAAGTTACTGCGAAAACAAATACCTTCCTTTTACGCATGTACCGATAAGTAGCTATGCTTAACAGATAATCCCTGAATTAACATTATCGGAATAATTCTTAGGATACATGATAGTACAATCGGACTATGATTTCGGTAATCCAAACGGAAAATTTGAATGTTTTCGCTTCTTTTGAACAATTCTTTGAATACGTCAATAATCGTCTTTTATTATTATTACGCCATTTATACAGACATTACATAATATATTTTGGAATGTTTTGGATGTTGTTTTCTGTAAGCAATCCCTCTTGTATTTATCTACATTCTTGCTATATCTGCAATAAATGCGAGGTAACATGCTAACTGGGCTCTTAGACCCTTGCAAATTAAGATATCATATTTGGTTATTTCATTGTGACCCTGGGTATCTTCAAAATAACACGAAATTCTTTTCAAGCGCTCGATCAAGTCCATGATTTACGGTATTTTTTTATTAATGGAAATTCGTTAAATATGTGTCTCGGAGACTCGCTGTTTTGACTTGACAGCAAGAGACAAAAGCAGCTCCCTCACTGCTATTTTAACCTTACTCATCATCAAGAACGCAACCTACAGACCAATAGTAGTACTTAGTTATGTTATTATCGTTGCTGTCTTAGGTATCTTCTATCCAGGTGGCCTGCTGCTAAAGCGAATTATATATTCCGCTGTGCCCTACCTATCTGGATCGCTTGAAAAATACTCATAATTCGCGAGTAGTGTTTAATGCCGCGCAACTCGGCATTAACACTCCCATTCCACAGTCTCTCTAAGCATGCGGTAGTAGAACTTGCTGCAATTCTCATGTGGCAATAACTTGTGGGCTCTGAATGAAACGGTCGTATTTTGCTAGTGTCTAATGGCTCACCTGCAACTCAGAATTGAACAGTGTTCCCTTCACACACTCCCGCTGCACAGTCTCTCCAAGCATGCGGTAGTAGCTGTGGCAATTCTCATGTGGCAGTAATTTGTGGACTCCGAATGAAATACTCGTATTTTGCTAGTGTATAATGACTCA
This sequence comes from Epiblema foenella, assembly GCA_963556455.1. Classification (NCBI taxonomy): domain Eukaryota; kingdom Metazoa; phylum Arthropoda; class Insecta; order Lepidoptera; family Tortricidae; genus Epiblema; species Epiblema foenella. The sequence continues at coordinate 6,876,953 of OY747120.1, read as the reverse complement.
CCTGCAACTCAGAATTGAACAGTGTCCCCTTCACACACTCCCGCTGCACAGCCTCTCCAAGCATGCAGTAGTAGCTGTGGCAATAACTTGTGAACTCCGAATGAAACGCTCGTATTTTGCTAGTGTCTAATTGCTCACCTGCAACTCAGAATTGAACAGTGTCCCCTCCGCACACTGCCGCTCCGCAGTCTCTCCAAGCACGCAGTAATAAAACTTGCCGCAATCGCTCTCATGTGGCAATAACTTGTGGGCTCCGAAGTCCGCAGGGCATCCGTTAGGCAGGAGTTCCTCATTGTCTATACCAGCTTCGCCGCTGCCTTCAAGGTCTTCTGGTGGTTCGGAGGAGTCAGCGTTACTGCAGTCTACGTTTTGGGGCCAGTCGCAGACCTGGGAACAAATATAGTAATACTACATTTGTCCATAGGTTACTAATATTATAGAGAGGTAAAGTTTCTAAGTGTAGCTGTCCAACTCATCAACCAAATCATAAATTGTTCACGTTACGATGAGTTATAACGAGTTACTTTACATCACAGCTAAAAATCATACGAGTATATATCAGCTTATTGGGATTAATCTATACATATAATAAAGCTGTAGAGGGTCGAGAATCTGTATATTGAAGATATTAGCAAAAAATCGATTGAGGGGTCCTATAGACTCGATACCAAACAGAACACATTTCAACAGTTTTTAGAATTTGTGTCTGTTTATCTGTCTGTTTATTTGTCTCGGTGCACGTGAAAACTAGCAAATAATACAGATTGGGGATAAAAGGGGATGAAAAGAGGAGTTGAACTTTGTATGAGAAGTCCTTTAATTTATAATTTAAAGGCTTGAAAATTGGTAATCATATACTAGAAAGCAAAGTAAAAAGAATCTCATTTAAAAATTGTGCAATGATCAGATAATATGTGAAAAAATGGGGAGAAAAAAGCAATTCTTATGTGGCAATAACTTGTGGACTCCGAATGAAACGCTCGTATTTTACTAGTGTCTAATGGCTCACCTGCAACTCAGAATTGAAGAGTGTCCCCTCCGCACACTGCCGCTCCACAGTCTCTCCAAACACGCAGTAATAAAACTTGCCGCAATCGCTCTCATGTGGCAATAACTTGTGGACTCCGAAGTCCGCAGGGCATCCGTTAGGCAGGAATTCCTCATTGTCTATGACAGGGTCGCCACTGCCTTCAAGGTCTTCTGGTGGTTCGGAGGAGTCAGCGTTAATGCAGTCTCCGTTTTGGGGCCAGTCGCAGACCTGGGAATAGATATATTAATACTATATTTGTCCGTAGGTTACTAATATTGTAGAAAGGTAAAGTTTTTAAGTGTAGCAATCAAACTCATCAATTCATCTATTATACTGGGACATTCCCGCAAAGAAAAGAGAATGGGAAATAAAACCTAAGCGAAAATTACCTAATCATTTGTAAAGAAATGCAAAATATTAGTAAACCATCGCAAAGCCCATGAGTTCTACGATGTATCACAAATTAACCAAGACACAAATCATAATCTCACAGTATGGTAAATAAAAATAAAAAACATTTTTCCCAGGCCAGGAATTCAACCTTATGGAATTGTCATGAAGAATTTAAGTGGGAAAACCTTTTTCACTTCATTTGTCAGCATATATTATCAACTTACCTGAATAGCAGGATTGAACCATAGTCCATTACTGCACTCCCTCTCAACTTTTTCTCCTTGCACGCAGTAGTAGAACTTGTCACAACGTGCCTCGTGCGGCAAGAGCTGGTGCACGTCAAAGTCAGCAGGGCACCCGTTGGGGAGCAGTTCTTGTTCCGGGGCCTCGGTTTCTGGTTCAGTGGGAGGTTCAGTAGTTGGCGTTGGTGGTGTAGTAGGGGCCTCAGTGGGTGTCTCAGTAGGTGCCTCTGTAGGGGCTTCTGTCTCTGGTTCCGTAGGAGCCTCAGTGGGAGCCTCAGTAGTTGGTCTTGGTGGTGTAGTAGGGGCCTCAGTGGGTGCCTCAGTTTCTGGCTCAGTAGGTGCCTCTGTAGGCGCTTCAGTCTCTGGTTCTGTGGGCACCGTCGGAGCTTCTGTAGGGGCTTCAGTCTCTTCTGTAGGAGGCTCAGTAGGAGCTTCAGTAGTTGGCCTGGGTGGTGTGGTAGGTGCCTCAGTCTCAGGCGCCACAGTCTCAGGTTCCTCGGTCACCTCTTCGGATTCTGGAGGTACTCTTGATAGTTCGCAGTTGGCAGCTGCTGGGTGCACACAGACCTAAAATGATGGAGCGTTTTAATGACAAATCATTGGATATAATTTATCATCATCATCATCAATAATCATCCTATCACCACCTTATTTACATATTTTAGTTAAAAAGCCACTCCTATGAGAAAGAGGGTTACAATTTTGAATTTATGACCGTCGTTAACTCCCTTAAAGACCGGAACTCTATAAGTACTTAGTCAAGTATACGATGGAATTTTATCTTGACTATTAAAATTGACCTAAACCTGCAATTCACCTGAAGAGCATAAGAGAACTCGGTGCCAGGAGCACAGTCCCTCGGCGTCACCCATTTCTCTCCATACTCGCAGTAGTAGAACTTCGTGCAGTCCCACTCGTGGGGCAAAAGGTGGTGGCCCACTGGTGGGCACCGGTCCGACGGAATCGTCCCAATTTGCATTTCCACGTGTCTTGCGTGGCACGCAGCCACTATGGCGAGGAGGAAGATTTTACCTGGAGAAAATTTACTTTTTAGATGATTGGTTAAACTGCGCTGCGTGCAAAATGTTCACGACCTTTAGATCAACCATTTCTCAAGAAAGAACTCTAGAATTCTTTGGACACATGCATTCTGACCAGCACCACCTCGCAAGAACAATCATACAGGGTCAAATTAGGGGTAATCACTCCAGAAGTCGGATTCCAACAAGGTGGTCTGACATCATCAAGCAAGCGTGTGGTCCCATGCATAAAGCAGCTCATCATATAGCTCTTGGCCGCGTTTTATGGAAGGATATCTTGATTGGCCGCGATCCTCACAGTCATGAGAGAATGACAAAGAAGTGAGGAACTATACGAATTAGTCAGTCCCGCACACCACCCTCCAGTACCACACCATAGAAAGAAGAAATGTAATACCAAATTTTCTATTATCTTTTTAAGATTATGTACCTAAGCGTAGATTCTCCCTATAGGGATTTTATCTTAGGTGGGCTTTGTGAAGCCTTACAAATATTTAAAAAAGCACAAATTATGACAAAAGTAAACCAAACTTTAATTAATAAGCATCAAATAAAGATTAATAATAAAGGCATTATCATTTAAGACTTGGCTGTATCTCACAACTTTTTAAGATGAAAGAGTGTCGAGATTTGACCTATTTTTACATGGAATGTTTTTTTATGGGATGGGCTATTTCGGTTGCAGAATTGAGACTTAGAATATTAATTACTTACCTATCATTTTGGCGTCAAATAAGACGCAACACTAAAAAGCCACTTCAGCTCTTAAGAAACACTTTAGTGTCTTCCGTTAAGAACCAAACTGAGTTTTCAATCAGATATCTACTTATATAGCTGTAATGCTTTTTGATACTAGATCGATAAGCTTAATTGCTTATAGAGATTATTGTTTTAGTGTTGTAAACAGGTGCCATCTGAGTAAGCGTTTAGGAGCATGTTTTACATAGCAAGATAGCGATAGAATAAGATTAGTTCCACCTTCCAATTTATTTTTATATAACGACTAATGAGACACCGTAGCCTATGGACTCTTGTGATTCCAAACTAATGACAAAACCCTTTATTCATTTGAGGATTCGTTAAATATAGCATACTAGCGACCCGGTCTGGCTTCGCACGGGTGCAATGCTGAAATTCATGTAAGTATTATACATATAAACCTTCCTCTTGAATCAATCTATCTATTAAAAAAACCGCATCAAAGGCCGTTGCGTAGTTTTAAAGATCTAAGCATACATAGGGACAGACAGACGGCGGAAAGCGACTTTGTTTTATACTATGTAGTGATAAACATATGTGATAATCCACATCGAAAGGGATCTTATGGCGGCAGGCGTTTACGTTGCACCTATTCACTATTGTATTGGAACAGCGGCAATAAAGGCGTAAGTGCCAGCCGCCATAAGGTTCCTTTCAATATGGATTATCACATACCTATGTGTAACCCAAAAAAATAGAGCATATGTACAGTCGCCATTAGATACATAGAAGTGAACGAGGTGATAACAAATATCTGAACACGCCCCTATTGTCAAGGCGTTAGAGTCCATGTTCAGATATATAAGAGCACCCTGAAGAATATAGATATATTTGATGGCGACTGTACATAGGTGTAAAAAAACCGGACTAGCGCACGAAGGGCTCCCTACCATTATCTACAAAAACGGCAAAAAAATCATGTTTGTTGTATGGGAGGCCCCTTAAACATTTATTTTATCCTGTTTTTTAGTAATTGTTGTTATAGCGGCAACAGAAATACATCATCTGTGGAAATTTCAACTGTCTGCCAAACTTCATAGTTCTAGGTCAACGCTTGAGAATGTCGAAATATATGTTTTTTGCGGCATAAACGGCCGTATACTTTTTTTTACGTTAACTTAAAAGTTTGGTTTTTTAACAGCTCCAAGGGACTGTAGATCTGAGTCTAAGGTTTTAATTTCAACTCAATACCTATACGCGATCCCGAGATAAAGGGTCTTGTCAGACACTGTTTGTCAGACAGACGGACAACAAAGTGATTCTATAAGATTTCCGTTTTTTTCTTCTGAGGTGCGGAACCCTAAAAATGGATTCTTTCGGCTCGTCTTTAAATTCGTCTGTTAATTTGTTGTACAAATGATGGACATTACAATAAGCCACGTAGAGTGTATCTTAAGCCGTAAATAGTAACACTAATTTGTTTTTAAACCGCAATGTTCGTGTCCCAGTCGCTTCTTCGCGTTTCGTTTTTAATGCTCAGTTTTTAGTTAGATATAGTTGTTTCTATTTTAAGTTTTTAATTAATTTAATAATTGTTATAATTAAAGTAATATTACTTTAGTGAAATACATCCCCATTCGGGATATTTTCGCATATACAAAGCAAGTAGTGGTTATTACGGCTGTGGTCCTATGTCAGGTCAGATGGAGGTATTTCCTCAGTTGGGCTGCTCCAAATATCAGCGAGATGACGCGCTGTACCCTACATCTCTTCAAATTTGTTGGAAGTCACATTATATTAAGTGTAGCTATATGAATTGTCGACGAGCAAGTTCATATCTAAGTAAATATCGTGTAGGATTAAAGATAAGATTAGTGTAAAAGTGAATGTTCTGGTAGCAATAGAATAATCCCTAAACACCCCACTCCATCGTCATAGATTATACTTATACAGAAGATATTATATACCCATAGCTAATAAATATTATCTTTCTGCAAGGATTATTAACAATTTGTTGATGAATAGATTTTTACTAGTGGCGATTATAATTGGCAAAATTTTATGAAGAACTAGTTTAAACATATGGGTTGAGCCGGAAGCACAAGTCATTTTTTGTTACACAAAATACATTTTAGACCCACCTACGATATGACGTTACTGAACCATGGTCGAGTTTATATTGTTATCGGACATACAGCATTCGTACCTCTCACAAATATCCCTGTAAGATAATTTTAGTAAAGAGTGAATGATATATGTCCGACATGTCTCGTTTATGTCGGACATATAGCTAGCTAAACTGTGAAATTGTAAAATTCTCCATAGAAATATTTGTCAATTTGTCAAATTGTACGCTTGCAAAGTTTTGTGACATGGGCATTTCTTCATGCCCCGGGTGAAATAACATAATGTACCTACGATCTCCACCGATTGGGCGGCGCCGACACGCACATTGTAAGTGCCCATGGAAATTGAAGCGTCTCAGTGCCTTTACCATGAGATTACATGACCGTACTCGCTAGCGACCGTATAAAAATTTGTATGGACAAAAGTACAGCGCCTCTGGCAGTTACGCAATAGCAGAGGGGCTACCGCGAACTGAAAACGAACGAAGTTCGAATATCTCCCTCTCTGCCGCACGAATTAGCAAGTGCGACAGAGAGGGAGATATTCGAATCTGGGTACCTGTAGTACATACATGCCTCTCGTAGAAATAAGGTACTTTCCTAGATCAAGTATGAATGTTTCTGAATTAATTCTGTATGCATGAAGTTGAGCCCAATCTATCATGTTAGCTGGGATTTTTTTGCTGTGGACCTTAGAGTATAAATATAAGTCTGTGGTGCGGATAAACCAAACATAGTTTTGTAATGCGCAGGCTCAAATGCAATAACGAAACGTTACTAACCTTGACGTGACTGACAATTATGTTGGAAAAAATAACAAAATGACAGCACACCGCTGAGCGTTCATAAACCAAAAATATATACCATAAATTGAAGTACATTTCATAATATAGCTATCAGAAATAAAATGAATAGAGAATTCTTCAAATATTTACACTATTTTATTTAAGGTAATATTGTCGCGTTCATTAATATTTTAGTCAACAATATATAAAATTGCATTTAATTTTTGCTTACCTCGTAATTTTATGAAAGTTTCTGACCGTCACTTTACTCACTTTGCTTGCTAGTAAACACTTTTGAAACGCCTCTATCCGATTGTACAACGAATTAAGTTTTCATTGTTAAGTCCAATATTTACTGCAGTCTAGATTATTTCAGTTTCGATAATAAACTGCATATAGCATTCACATGATCCTGTATCATTTAAAATAACTTCAATTACAATAATAAATAATGTCTGACGCGGAAGTCGAAGTTCCATCTACTTTTAAGAAGAGAACTATTAAGAATAGAGGAGGTAGAAAGCGTAAAACTTCAAGTTCAGAAGGTAGAAGTTATTTTTATTACACTGTATTTATTTTTAGAGTGAGCGTCGCATTTACTTTAAGGTTATGTTTGTGTCAATATTTTCAATGACATCTCATTTTGATCTCGAATTTATTTATATTAAACCTTATTGCACAAATTACAGAACGTGCAATGGCTGGACTTAAACCACAAGGCATTCTGAGGGCATATTTTATAAATAGAATAAAGACTAAACAGAAACTTGCTGCCCCAAAGAGTTGAGTTTTACCTATAAAAAGAAACTTGGCCCATAGGAGGCCAATCTTAAGTCCACTACATAAAAAAAAATCTCCTATTCCAGAAAAGAATAGCTCAGATTCAGATGAACGAACAGTTGTTATGCTGACAAAGAGGCCTCAGAAGGCCAACCCTAACATCCAGTCTACCGGCGGCCCGAAGAGACAGAGAGTAGAAGTACATGATAGCAGTGAAGATGATGATCAAGTAAGTTACACTAAAATACGCTGAACATTTTCACTGCCTATTATTGTGTAGCGCTACACTCTTGCCAATAAAATGACATCAATATGGTTCTTATGTGGCATGAAACATCACATCATATTAAGGGTTGATTATTTAATCCCCAGATAAAACTAAAATGTTAGCTATGTACTTCTCTTTCATATGACATTAGAAAGTAACAGTGATAATTTTAACTGACCGATAACTTTATCTGGCGATTGAAAAATCAACCTCAATACGAATCTAGCATTATTCATTTGTTTGTTTTACATTCGACCATAAAATAATGGCAAATTTGAAGGCAATTACAGACTCCACAGTTCCTGTATTTCGCTGATGTCTCCCGAGTTTTGAGTAAAAGTTACAAAATACTTTGAAATGGAGGACATTCTACAAATACAAATACAAAAAGGTTTATGTTAATTCATCATTCACTGTTAATTCATTGTTCATTCTCATGTTAATTGTTTTTTTTTTGTGTTACTGCAGAACTCTGTCATTTATAGACTGAATTGGAATTTTAATTAACCACCAAGTTTTTCCGCCACAATTTATGTGAAAATCTGATGATGGGATCCATGAGGAGTCAAGGAAACTCCTCAAATATTATGGCACATATATGGTGATCTTGGTGTTATTATACCTACTGGTCAAGCATTAACACTCGAAAGTCACCATCTTGGAGGTTTTTTTTACAAAATTGTGTACTTTTCATACCTACGTATCGTCGGGTTACAAGGAAAAGTCACTAAGTAACAAACATATTGTCGGATTACAAACAAAAGTCACTAACAAATACCTACTTAAAATATAGCTCGTATATCAGCATCGTTTCAGTACTGAGATACGAGGTTTCGAAGAGCAGTGACAGATTTGATAGTGAGTTTTGCTTCTCATCTGACAACATATTTTTTTTTTGTTAAAAATTATTTTAATTTCCAGCCAAAGCAGAACCTGACATTATCAGTACAGCAACAGCGAGAGAACGCCACAGCCACGTACGAGTTTGACACAGAGAAGGACCGGGATGCACAAGCTATCTTCGAGAAGGCGCAGAAGATTAATGAGGAGCTGCAGGGTCAGGCAGACGATAAGGTATATCTAAAGTCATCATATTGTAAATACCTATTGTTATTTTTTCCTCGTTTTTCTTTCAATTCTCTTTTGTTGTTTACCACTTACATTTACTTAAGTAGGTTAAGTAGTATCATTGTAATGAGCATATTTTGGAGAAAATGACTGACTGTCGAGTTTCTTTCGGCGTGTCTTCTCGGCAGTGGTCTCATGAGAAACGCTAGTAGTTTTTGACTTGTAAAAGTGCCTTTGCGGCCTACTTGCAGAATTAATCCTTTTAGCGTTAGCGCAAGTACTGTTGCATCCCTAAGGACACCCTGGGTCCGCTACCTAACCCAAGATTTGCCATTGGCACTAGTTTTTACGGAAGCGACTACCTCATCTGCTATTACCTTCCAACCAGAGGGGAAACCAGATGTTATTGGAATTAGGCTTGTCAAGTGAGTGGGCAATTTGACTGTTAGAAGTTCTCAAGCCGCCCAAAGGCGTCTAACTTGGCTTAACGACTGCTATCATAATATACAGCAGCCGGGATCAACAGCTTAACGTGCCTTCCAAAGAACCTATGAAACAGCAGTTTTTTTTCTCCCGTACAAGGTTTGTCCCATAATAAAAGCGATTCAGTATCATATATAGAATATTTGTGATAATCCACATCGAAAGGGACCTTATGGCGGCATGCGCTTACGTTGCACCTATTCACTATTGTATTGGAACAGCGGCAATAAAGGAGTAAGTGCCGGCCGCCATAAGGTCCCTTTCAATATGGATTATCACATTTTTATATTATAATTTCTAGGTATATCGAGGTATGAATAACTACGCCCAGTATTACAAGAAGCGTGACACAGCTGCTGGTAACGCGAGCTCCGGTCTGGTGCGGAAGGGGCCCATCCGAGCGCCGGCCAACTTAAGAGCAACCGTCAGGTACCACTCTGTCACAGAATAATTAATTTATTTATTTAATCTTCATTGTACAAAAGAAAAACTTATAGTAAAAAGGCGAATTTAATGCCAAAAGCATTCTCTACCAGTCAACCTTAAGGCAAAGCAGAAAGATTGTGGGTGGTGCAACTTATAGGAAAAATCCTAAGTATGTAAAATAATAGGGGGAGGTTATATATGATATGATATGATATTATACAATATTATATAACACATAATATAAAGCTATACATAAATAAATACAACTACATACACACACATACACATACATACGAATATAGATGAAACGTACGAGTCAGATACATTAAGAGTCTTTATTTCTGCCAGCAAAAACGTAATACGTACGGAAAGCCCGATCAGAAATATCTGGCCATTGTCAAGAGGACGCTATTATTCTGATTTATATGGCAATAGACTAAATTACATTTTGACTTCTTTACATGGAATGCCAGAGCCAAGTTTATCAAGCGGCATGAGGAATGGGCCTGTCTGTATTGGTGCAGTGGTTGATTATAGCGCCATCTGCCACGAGCACCTAAAAGTGTCTGGTACTAATTACTACTTTATGTTTAGGCTCAATAGTTGATTATAGCGCCATCTGTTGTGGGCGCTCTGAGGCGTCTGCATAGGTAGTACAAAACTGTGCGCAAGATATTTTGCACTGGATACTTCGGTTACAGTAACAGCTTGCTAGTGTGTACCCTTAGCATGAGCTTAAATCCAAGCATCCAAGGAAGGAAGTCGCCTTAGGGCGGGTTGCACCAAACCGTCTATAATCGTAAGCAGTGTTGTGTTAAAATCTGATTGTATGAAAAGGTTTCTATGGGATGACAGCTGCCGGCGCCATACTTGACGATGACCGGCCTGTGATCGTATGTTGGTGCAACAGACCCTTATTCTTATTTTTGTTCCGCGATAAATTCAACCGAAGTGGTCAGTCGGTTACTTTGCCTATTTTTTTTACAGGTGGGACTACCAACCAGACATTTGTAAGGATTATAAAGAAACCGGGTTCTGTGGTTTTGGAGGTAAGTTCATTCGTTAAAGTATTCACATTTCTTTTTTCACGCAGGTTTATGAATCTAAAGATTTATATACTTATACTAGAAATACATGGTACTGTAACAATAATGGTGGAGATCCGTGATCCGTATAGGCCAGAGGAAATCGACAGTAAAATCGCAAAGCATGATGTAGTTGGGCGATTCTCCGAGCATTTGAAACGCTCGTTTCTAAAGTCATTGTCGACTCAAGATTAACTACCCAAAGTTGGGATAAACCGGCGAAAACATGGATCAAAAAGACTCGGACCCGATATTGGTTTACGCTTTTTACAAAAGTTTACTCTAATCATCGTCTCCTTTAACAATATTTAATGAAACGCCAATGACGAAAAATAATCGCCGTAAAAACGCTGAATATTCGCCCAGTTCTGCTTTTTAGTATGATTTATGGATATGGAGTTACGGCTGGGCTTAATTTGTTGCAAATTCAATTAGTTTTTAAAATGTACTACATTTTGTTGTAGAATAATGCAAAGTTGTATGACTTCTAGAACTTTAAGTGAAAAGTCCCCATCACAAGTTTCTCGATGTTGAGATTAAGCCATCGTCTCCCGGCGAAAAAAATAAAGAATATATTATATTATTTTATTATTATATTATTACTAGCGGCCACCCGCGACTTCGTCCGCGTAGATTTTAGATGGTAACAAAGATATAAATGAGGTTTATTTGTTTCTGTCAGTTGTCTGATGCTATTAATCTTTTATGAAAATTACTCGAAAGAAAAAATTAATGTCCGCCATCTTGGATTTGAAAATGGATGTAACTTTCGGAATCGGTACCCCGAGGAACTACAAAGATGACCTCATATCGATTGTAAAGAAAAATAAATGCTTTTATATATTTAGATTAACTAGCATTTACATTTATGAACTCTGTAACTTTGTAAAACGTAACAATAACTACTTCATTACATTAGCTTCTAAACGTGATAATTTACGCACTCAGTATAGGTACAACTTAGCACTGCCTTTAGCAAAAAACAAAACCTATGAAAAAAGCGCCTTTATGAGTGCTATACGAGTTTTCAATCAGCTACCCAATGAATTAAAAATGCTAAATGATATGAAATTTAAACGTCACTTAAAAATATGGTTGATCAAGAACGCTTTCTATTCCCTAAAAGAATTTTTTGAATTTACTCCTTAGGAGAAAAAATAAATTAATTAATAAACTTGTATATAGAATGTTACACATAGCATAAGATTTGTTTTTCTTAGTTTTAAGCAAATATTGTACACCCGAAATGGGTAGCCGTTGAAACCTAACACTTGTAACACCATATCTGTAACACGGTTAAACAATAAAGTTTTTCTGTTTCTATTTCTAGATATTATTTTGTAATGGGATGGGATCCGAGGGACTGCGGGGTAATCACGTAACTTTCGTACTACCGTGAGGTAGATTTTAATGTCGATTTTTTTTTATGGCTTCTACTCCTTGCTGGTTTTAGCAAGGTGGATTTGCCAATATCAAGTTTTTGGACTTGACGCGCGCGGAGAATGTTCGGTAGCCTGTTTGTTTTACTTTTGGGGAGGGGTCAGACTGGAAACCTAAAACAAATAGTACATATGGACATCACATACATTCACATGACATTTACAGACGTTATGAAAAAAAGGTTCCGTTAGGAATACGGATGACAGATTGTTAGGCATGCCAACATAACGGGTATTTCGGGAAGAAAATTATATAAATAATAAATAAATAAATAAATAAATATTAGAGGACAATCTTACACAAATCGAACTAGCCCCACAGTAAGCTCAAGAAGGCTTGTTATGGGTACTAGATGACGATATATTTAATAGATATAAATACTTAAATACATAGAAAACATCCAAGACTCAGAAACAAATATTCATGCTCATCACGCAAATATTTGCCCTGACCGGGATTCGAACCCAGGACCGTCAGCTTCACAGGCAGGTGCACTGCACTACCCACTAGGCTAAACCAATATCATATATTTAATGTAGGGAGCAAATTATGTTATACATTTGTGATTGTGAATTGTGGTGTGAACCGTGAGGTAGATTTTAATGTCAAGATTTAATTGTCAGCTCATACATTTATACTTCAAAATTGACAGTAAAATCTATCGTTAGTACATAAAGTTACGTGATTCGCCTGCCGGTTAATACTATCATTCCTTGGAAGTTGGGGAGGACGCAAAAATATGAAGTGTGGGCCAAGTATTCCAAAATGCATTCAAAAAAAAAGTGTCTGAAAATTATGTACATGAAAAAGTAGAATGGCCCGAGTACAGCGGACCCCGGGCATCTGTCAGTATGCAACTAATTTTTATAATCCCATATATCTTTTTAGGATTTTAATTATAGTGTCTAATTGACTATGTATTGTGATAATTTGATGGTTTTCTATCCATATACCAGGCACGTATCCAGAGGGGGGGATAATTGGGATTTATCCCCCCCGAAAACGTTTTTAGCCGTCTGTTTATTTATTCGCTTGCATGTTCTTTCAATAAGTAGGTTAATAAAAATATAGATGTTTCAATGTTTGTCCCCCCGCCCCCCAACCAAGTCTGGATACGTGCCTTGTACTGGGATAAGACTAGGATGATAAATATAAACCTGAGTGTTGTGTGGTCACCGTCAGATTCGTGCAAGTTCCTCCACGACCGCTCGGACTACAAGCACGGCTGGCAGTTGGAGCGCGAAGAAGCGGCACCTGAAGGCGGGGACTCTGACTACGAGGTACAAATACAAATAGTTTATTTTGCAAGAAAAAGGGTTGTCATGATCTTAATACAAAACTTATTATTGGTATTTATTCATTACTATATCATCATTAATAATAATCATTAGTGTCCGACCGACACATGTTTTTTTTTTTGACGAAACCGAAGCTTCGGCGTTGGCTCTAGTTTCGGCCGAAACCGAAACTTTTGTAAGATGTATTAAAATCGTGTCAACCAAGTTCGAAAAACAAACCAAGTGATTATGTTTTTGTGGGATATAAAAATATAAAATACTTAGCTACAATAAGATGTATTTGTTGGCGGAGTCGAGCGAGCTACGCCATTGCCGGCTGTGTTGATGTTAGCCGAACGCGATCCGGAAGTACAATGTTGAGTTTCGGCACGGCCGAAAGGTTCAGCTGTTTTTTGGCCGAAACCGAACCTTCGGCCGAAACATGATTTTTAGGCCGAAACCGAAACCAAAACTTCGGTCGGACACTAATAATCATTTATTTGTCAAACATAGGTACATAAATAATATCGCCCTCTTGACAATGGCTATATATTTCTTTATTGTACGTATACCGAAAATAAATAACACAAGGAACTTAAACTATAAAACAGTACACAATTGGCGGTCTTATCGCTGATGAGCGATCTCTTCCAGGCTCCTTTCTAAGTCGTAACCATTCATATTTCTCTTTAACAGGTACACAGTGACGACGAGCTGCCATTCAAGTGCTTCATCTGCCGCGGCAGCTTCACAGACCCCGTCGTCACCAAGTTAGTATAGTACAGTCGAGGAATTTGAATACTTTTCACTTTTAGGCCATATTACAATAGATATAGAGTACAAAAGTGACAAACATCCACTCACGAAGCTATCTTAGATGACATTTTAAGTTAAGAAAGTGGGTGATAGACGAACTAGTTACAAAATCGCGATCTTAAAGTTCACGAATTTACTTGGCTCGTCATCGACACGACGTATGTGCCATAAATTCGCGAATTTAAAATTCGCGGACGCGAACTTACTCGGCTCGACATCGATGACAGGCGAATGGGCCATGATGGTGCAAGAGATCTTTCTCTTCACACTTTTGTATCATTCGTCAAAGTTGCGTCCTTGTCCCGCGCCATCATGGTGAATTGTGTGGTCAGGCATCAAAGCTTGCTCACTCACCCATAGACTGCACAAACAAAATGGCGGCCCGCGGCACACGGAAGTTGCAGACGTACTGAGCCAAGGCGGGCTACGAGCAAAATTGAAACCTGAAGGGCTACCGCGAACAGAAAACGAACGAAGTTCGAATATCTCCCTCTCTGTTGCAAGAATAAACAAGTGCGACAGAGAGGGAGATATTCGAACTTCGTACGTTTTCGGTTCGCGGTAGCCCCTCTGTTGGATTGCTGACGAACTTACTCGGCAGTTTTGAAGTACGCGTACTTAAGTTGACACACGTCCGAGTAAGGTCGTCGAGCTGTAAGTCCGCGAACTTACTCGTCCGTCTATCACTCCTTTTGATTAACTTAAGAGGATTGTGCAGCAGAATTTTTCCATACAAAAGGCGGCAACGTTTACCACCCCTTAATCCTGAACTAAATTGCATGATTTTCGGAAATTTGTAGATATCATTAAATACTCGGTCTATACGTTTTGATTTTTTTGTTAAAATTTGCCTACAAGTGAAAATATGCAGTTATGCACCCTTGAAGATTCGTTTTTTTGACTCAAAAACTTCCTCCTTGTTTTTCGCTATGATTTCATAAACGAGAAGGAATTACTAAAAAATCAAAACATATAAACCTAGCTAAGGATGTAAAGAATCGATCAAGGCCAATACTGATTCATTACATAAAGGTTTAAGGGGTGGAAAACGTTGCCGCCCGAAGCACTAATTCTGCGAGAAATTAGGCGCCAAACGGCCGACGGCGACGACTCTATCTATCGCACGATGCTGGCTCAAAACGCCGACCTGTGAAACTGAAAAAATATTCCGAAATGTCCGTTCTGGCCCCGCACGATAGGCTCACAATAGTCTTTAGGTTGAAACTGGGGCGCTACCGCGAACAGCAAACGAAGTTTTCCCTCTCTGTCGCACTTGCAAGTGAGACAGAGAGGGAAAACTTCGTTTGTAGTTCGCGGTAGCCCCTCTGGTAACTTCGCCTATGGCGCCATCTTCGACCGTAGGGCGTTTTAATTTTCTGACTTACATAAAATTCCTTAATACTGAATGTTAATGTTGAGTAGAAAATGCAGATTCTTCAGATATTTATTCCAGGATAGCGTTTTACATTGACTTTTGATTAATTTTTGAGTGGGTGCGCGCGCGCGTCCTCCTTGGATGTTGCTTAGGCTCTGGCGGGTCCGCTCCCCCCGCGCGTCTACCCCTTCGTCGCCTTACGCGGTCGTAGACACTAAATAGTATGTTAATAATTATTTTTCTACTCGTCGACTTCAATGTTTGAGTTAAGATATCGTAGACGAAACTAAAATCACATACATTTCTTTATTGGTTCCCTTCAAGTGAACTCTTATGAAATAGACCAATCACGTGTCGCCTTTTACTGTACTCTTATGAAATTGGCTAATCACGTGTCGCCATTACAGTACTCTTATGAAATTGATCAATCACGTGACGCCACTGCATAGAACAGAAGACATCAACGAGCGTCCGACCCATGTGCCTAAACTTCATTTTCGCAAGACTAGACTGTTTCATTGTTTCGGTTTGTTTAATTAATTTCCGTTGACTCGTAGAAAAAATAGTGTATACAATAGTTATATAATTAGCTTTTTAACTCTCGAACCTTACTTAGACCACTCGGCAAGCCTCGTGATCTAATCGCGGTTCTCGACTAAAAAAAGCATACATTATATAACGATTGCATAAACTACTATTTCTGACGTAAATGAAAGCTGACAGTGGAATGGGCCTATTTTAATTTCAGATGCAAACACTACTTCTGCGAGAAATGTGCTCTGGATAACTACAAGAAGTCAACACGTTGTTTCATCTGCAACACTCAGACTAACGGAATGTTCAACCCCGCGAAGGAACTGGAAGCTAAACTGAAACAGCGAGCAGATGATGATGACGATGATGATGATGATGATGATGATGATGATTGATAAAAATTAGTTTAAAAAAAGTTTTTTTATTAAATTACGTTTTCTCCCAATCAAGGCCCACGTGCGTAGCTTTCGCTACAAGGCGGAAAAATGATGCTACGAAGTAGCACACCTAGTTATAATACGGTATTTTACTGATAGTGAAATCAGCATTTTTTATTAAACATCAAAAACGCTCTCTTTTTTTTCTTTAAGTGGACTTGGGAAAAACGCTGTTAATATGAGGTTTATAGGCAAATGTCTTAGGCCCGGTTCAGACTTGTGGGACCCCCACAGGAAACGCGCGGTGCGGTTCCTTTACGTGAAATGTTCGGAGGTATTCAGCATAACCGCGCGATTGTTTCTTATAAATAAGGAACCGCGAGCGAATCTGAACCGAGCCTTAGTGACGTCATGAATCACTGTGATCAAACAGCGTCCTTTTTTAAATCATTCGTATAAAATCATTAAAATATCTAAAATAAGTTAAAGATGTTTTCCTAGTATTTTCGTAAGTTTTCTGGATTCGTCAATCTATGCGTCCAAAGTTAAAACGGCCGTTTTAATTTTGAGCTCATAGAGAGACTAATCTAGCAACGTAAAAACTAGTTTGATGGATCAAAAAGTACTTAAATACAAACTAAGTACGTAGCGGCCCCCTTTTTTAGTTATATATCGTTAAATTTAAATAATTACAATTATTTACGAGTGGCGCTAGTGGACCTGTTACATTTTATTAAAGCGCTCTTAAGCTTATTTCGAGATTAGAGAAACTATTTCTTTCGCAATTCAAATCTAATTTTGGGAAGATGAGAGCGTTGTGGTTTATTTTCACATTTATTTTATACCAAGCAATCATTATTAATTTAATTTATATATTGATGTTTTTATGAAAGCATTCGCTAATTTCTAGTTAATACTACAGAGGAAATTAAAATACGCCTTTTAATTTGTTTTTTATTCCGATCACTTAAGGGCAATCAACAAAACTGAATGTGTTTTTACATTTTTATTATAAAAAAACAATAACATATAGTGAAACCAGCACTATATTTCTTAAATACTAAATGAAAACGGAGTAATGTAAATATTCTACAAAAATGCAATATTCATCAGAAAATCTGAATATAACATCGAATTATTGGCGAATAATATGTACTCGAAATCATAAGCTGTCATAGCCATGGCGTTGAATTATTTTGTCATAAAATAGATCGATTTTTATTTGATCAAATTTTTCATTGACCTAGTCCTTTTTCTGAGAATTTCTAACTTATTAGGTAGTTTCTGATAAATTATTATTTTAATAATCTTGCTTATAACCTTATTCTTTAAGGTATGCATTAGGTCGAATGAAACATTATCACAGGTTTTTAACAACAAAATAAATAGCGTCGCTAGGCCAGTTACGCGACCTGCGTCAGTTTGCGGCCTCCTGAAGAACGAGGTTTTTTCAATTAAAGATATTTACATTTTTACATGCCATAAAGAAATAGTGAGTCGTATGCGTTTTAATTAGTACTCGTAGTTATTGAATGGGAATATATTAAAAAGGCAAGAAAATATCCTTTCAGGTCGTCAACTTATCCAAGTGGCCGCAAACTGGCGCATCAAATTAACAGGCCGTAAACTCACCTACCGACCCTAAGTATCAAACCTTTGCTACGACCATCGCTCGTCAACTGTTTTTTACACTCAGTTTCTTAACTAACTATATACTTAAATGTATTAACTCCTAGTTACAATTCATGTGAATATTCCAAAATCTTTAACCATGATGTTGTTTGTGACTTTAGTGTTTTTTTGTCTTTCGTGGCTTCTCGTGGTCCCAAAGGAAGACCAGCGCTAGCCAATAATGAGATAAATAAATAAATGAAATAAATGAACTTTATTCTGCAAGTAGGCCGCAAAGGCACTTTTACAAGTCAAAAACTACTATCGTTTCTCATGAGACCACTGCCGAGAAGAAACGCCGAAAGAAACTCGACAGTCAGTCTATTAGCACTATGCTGATTTGGGGCCATTTCGTGGCTATTTTCTGTATTTTGGTGTTATGTTAATTTCAACTGTGTCTGTGCCACGAATAAATGTTTTTTCTTTCTTTCTTTCTTCTATGAGGCACGTCCATGTGACACGGAATTAGTGTTGTGGCTAAGCCGCATGAAAATCGGACGCGCCTCAGTCATAAAAACTAAAAATATGGAATGTTCACGCAAATCCACAAGTACTTAGTTAGAGATTGCTCCTAAATATCGCTTGTTAAAGTTAAAAGGTCATTCGAAAATTGCAACCTCCAAGTTACTTATACTCGATGAATTCTCCTCCGAGCTCGTTGGGCTGGTTGTCGACGCATTTGCTGTTGGCTTCGAAGTCGCACTGCTGTGTGCGCTCGTTGAAGAAGAGGCCGTCGGAGCAGAATGCCGCTTGTGGGACGCCGTTCGAGCAGCGCCAGAAACGCTGGCAGTCGCCCCTGGAATCATCAGTACGTCGTCAGTTATCAGTCAGTGGCGGATACAGGGTTTTCGCTTGTTTGCCGTTTCACTACATAGTATAAAACAAAGTCGCTTTCTCTGTCCCTATATCCCTATGTATGCTTAAATCTTTAAAACTACGCAACGGATTTTGATGCGGTTTTTTTTAATAGATAGAGTGGTTGAAGAGGAAGGTTTATATGTAAAATAACATCCATTAAATAGTGCACCCGTGCGCAGCCGGGCGGGTCGCTAGTTATAGATATATACGTATTTAAATTAATATACATAAATAAATATAGTATTCAACCAAATCACAAGTCGTTGGAGAACTATATTTTTTTAACTCTTGAGTGAGGCGACAGACTGGGACTGTCTTATTGTCAAGTTGTGGCAGAGGCGTATTTTTTAAATTTGGCGCCCCGGGCTAATAAGGTTCGCCGCCCCATAAAACCAAGAAAAATAATGTAATTTTTTTTTAATAGTCTACATTTTTATTGTATGATAGTACATTACTGAAGAGGCCGCGAAATAGGGGATTGCCGGCCGAGTAGTTACAGATGGCCGAGTATTAACAAGGCCATCTAGAGATACGAGGCTGACAACCCCGGTACCGCAGAGGCTTTTATAGTGTTTTTTTTTTCAAAAAATGCAATGAAGTTAAGTTTAATTGAAATAAAAAGGAAACTTGAAATGATATTCTAAGGATTCTGTAATAAAAACACATGTTGCAGCTGCCGGTCGGGGGCGGCGGTCACGCCGCCCTGGCGGATTGGCGCCCCGGGCCATGGCCCGGATGGCCCTAGGATAAATACGCCCCTGAGCTGTGGTAGCCCCCCACTTGTATGTTTACCTGTACGGCAGCTGCCTGGCCGCCGCCTGCGGGTTGTTGCAGTCGAGGCTTGCGCGGAACGCGCGGGACTCGGTCGCAGTTGCTTGGACGTCTCTCGCCGCGCTCAGGATGTCCAGGACACCTGAAATAAGGAAATAATAAGATCTTAAGGGTCCTTATCAGTTAGAAATCGCTCATCTATTTAGGCCATTTCCTGTTTGAATTGACACGTGTCTTGACATTTACTCAATGTTACTATCTAGAACAGAACTATTACGACCTTATGTCATTAACCTTAAAAGTATTTTTTGAATTTTTCATTAAGAAATATCGTTTCAAACATTACTCCAAATCGACCATTTTCAAGCTAAAAACTTGTTTTTTCCGCTTAAATTCTATTACACACAATAAAATCAAAAAATGGCTATGTTACTATCTAAAACTTTAATAAAATCATCGTAGCCTTTAATAACTTTATTGGTATTATCAATATTTTTGTCCTAATTTGAAATCAAAACATTTTAAAACTTATAAGGCCTCTTAATTTGGAACATCTTGGTGTAAAACCTGTGAAAATCTGATCAAATGATCATCTTATTTGGTTGGCCATTTGTTGAGGTGTACCATTTAAGATAATTTTGCCTTGTTCCATTAATCGAGCTTAACTGTTGTCTGTCCAATTCAGTCAATTAACAAAGACAGTACGACTAAAAAAGTACAACAAATGAACTGTTTATAGAACTATAGAATTGTCTTAACAGGTTACGACATGCATAAATTGTGGTGTAGTACATTTTTAGTTACGAAACCCGACATTACTTATCAGTATTATCACTACATAGTATAAAACAAAGTCGCTTTCTCTGTCCCTATATCCCTATGTATGCTTAAATCTTTAAAACTACGCAACGGATTTTGATGCTTTTTTTTAATAGATAGAGTGATTGAAGAGGAAGGTTTATATGTATAATAACATCCATTAAATAGTGCACCCGTGCGAAGCCGGGGCGGGTCGCTAGTATTTTAATAAACACAAGTTACATACTTATACTTAAAGCATCGCCCCACATCCCTTGAACGTTTCGCGACCTAAGGGTGCCTTTACTTTGAGGTGGAGCAGAGAGGCTACTGCGAACTTCGAAATCCGAACTTCGTATTGTGGCGTCCCGTTCACCCATATAGTGTATAACACGAGAGTGAAAGGGACGGCACGTTACAAAGTTCGGAGTAGGGCCTCAGAGTGGAGACGTGCAGAATTGACCAATCACATAAATCGATTCGGAGAAAAACGGCGCGGAACTAAGTTGGTTAATTCTTCGCTCCACTCCGCCTCAGTGGAAAGGCAGCCTAAGGAACACCGCGAACGCAGGTGGAAGTAGGTACCTACATAAAGAGTAAGTAACAGAACTGTCAAAGTTCTTACCAATCTGGGCTTCCTCTGGCTTGACAGTCCACTCTAGCTCCTCGCCCACCCCGGAGCCCTCAACAACAGGCTCACGTAGCTGGCAAGTGGTCGCCCACGACCAGTTGCAGCCCTGAAGAACAGGAAATTAATAGTAATTATAATATTCCCAAAATTGGAAGGCAGAGGTGAAATTTGTTCTTATACCCAAACCCCTCCTTTTGTATGGCTTTTTATTTTCGCGGCGACAGAAAAATTAAAGAGCAGCAAACTATTTGCAACTAAATAACTTGTCAGCGATTAAATATTTTGGCAATCATTTATATTAAATGAGCTTTAAACTAAGGATATTTTAAAATTCAAATAATGGCAGCTACTGTAAGGTAGCAGAAATAATAAACAAGATTACTAAAATCATAGGCGATAAATAATGACTTGGCGACTTGTTCTTGTCTGCCCTACCCCTAGAGTGTATATAAAAAGCCGGAGGCGCGGAGGCAGAGCAGCCCTCGCCCGCCGTGACAAAGCTCGGGAGCCGTGCGGAGCGGAGTACGGGCGACCGTGCTTTGCCACGCAAGGGCGGAAGGGCTGCACTTCCCGCAGCGCCGGAGCTAAGGCAGAGTCTGACACAATATCCAAAAAAATTGATTACTTAGCTGCTACTTTTTACTTTATACTAGTCTCCGCAATTAGTCGCCAACTTATTATTTTTGCTACCTGTCATGTTTCCGCTTAATTAGTTAATTCAAAGCCGAAAATTGATTACTTAGCTGCTACTTTGTACTTTATACTAGTCTCCGCAATTAGTCGCCAACTTATTATTTTTGCTACCCCCTTTAATTTTTTATAAATCCCTAAATCAGATTAATTTGTCGCCGCGTTACATACATGCCCTTTTGTATTAGATCGTCGTGTCGTTATTGAGAGATGGAGAGGATGAGACAGGCCGAGGATTAGTTATTTGGACCGTAAAGAAAAAGGTGCTGACCTGCAGCGCGAAGTCGAAGATCGTATCGGCAGGGCACGTGAATTCGACCTCTTCGCCGTTAGCGCAGCTGTAGAATTTGTTGCAAGCTTCAAAGTGGGGTAGAAGAAGGAAGACCTGTAAGCAGAAACAACTAATATGGTATATTCATAATTGCGAGACTTAAGTGGCAGTGGGCAGGGCACATTGATCGCAGTACTGACGGTCGATGGGGCCAGAAACTGCTTGAGTGGCGTCCACGCACCGGAAGACGAGCTGTCGGTAAGCCTCCGACAAGGTGGAGTGATGACCTGGTGAAGGTCGCGGGAATCCGGTGGAAACGAACGGCACAGGACCGGTCTAAATGGCGAGCCTTGGGGGAGGACTATGTTCAGCAGTGGACGTTTTTCGGTTGAAATGATGATGATGATGATGATGATAATTGGCCATGATGCCATTCGACCCAGTTTGTAGGGAATATCAAATGTTTGTATCTAACCAACTACAATCAGAACAACACAGTGGAACCAACCACAATGAGATACAGCCTGGTGACAGACGGACAGCGAAGTCTTAATAATAGGGTCCCGTTTCACTCTTTGCGTAGGGAACCCTAAAAATAAGTTTAAAGTACAGCAGAACGAGGGAGAAAAGGCAATTGCTCCTTTTACCGACGAAGCAGGCCTTTTTCGTGTAATAAGTTATTTTGAGCACAGGCCAAATTAATTTGCCATGGTCGTGTTATATAATAAATAGTTATTTGTTATACAAGGGTGCAAAGTTGTATTTTATCTGCGAGTGTGGAATTGAAACACGAGCTAGCGAATGGATTCTAGGATTGAACCATGAGCTAGCGAATGGATTCTATGGTTGAACCGCGAGCGAAGCGAGTGGTTCAATAATAGAATCCAGAGCGTAGCGAGTGTTGCAACACACGAGACGTAAAATAACTTTGCAGCCGTGTATAACACAAATCTTTTCACCTGACTAGAGCGAGGAATTTTTTTCCTCTTCGTCCTAACGTTGACAGTTGCGTCCTAAATATAGTTGTCCACTACCTAATCCCGAGATTTGGCGTAGGTACTAGTTTTTTAACACAACAGCACAATATAAAATTATTGTTGGTTGCTGGACTGTCTGGACTGGCCTTTACATGTTATTACGTTTAAAAAAGTTACAAATAGCGCGTTCGGATTTCAAATATTCTTTGCACTCTTGTAAATAAAATGCAGTTTTGCTATCTGTTTTTAAAGAATAAAAAAGGGCTTTCCGAGCTAGTGAGGTGAAAAATTACTTACTTGGCCCTCAGGGTCACAGGACAAGGTGTTGGGGTCCACGCCCTCATAGGGTAGGTACGCTACCGCCGCTCCCAGCGCCAACAGGAAACTCAAACTTCTGGCTGGAAATAAGCAACACATTCATTAATCAACAACATTCACCTAGTTAGTCGAAAATAATACAAATTCATGCATATGACACCCGCTATACATATGGACGACCGCTTTAGCCTAGTTGGTAGTGACCCTGCCTTCGAAGCTGGAGGTCCCGGGTTCGAATCCCGGTCAGAGCATTTATTAGTGTGATGGACATGAATATTTGTTCCTGAGTCTTGGATGTTTTCTATGTATTTAAGTATCTATTTATCTATATAAGTATGTATATCGTCACTTGGTACCCATAGTACAAGCTTTGCTTAGTTTGGGACTAGGTTGATTTGTGTAAGATTGTCCAAATATTTATTTATATTTTTTTCATGATCCCATTGGAACCAGTTTATAGAGAGGAACAAATGTTCACGAGCTTTGCTCGGCTCGACATCAAGACAAGCGGTCTGTAAGGCTTTTCATCCCTCAGCAGCCTAGCATATTAAACACTGCAGCGACCTTCGGTGGCGACCAATTAAAGAGTATAATAAGTATCGGCCAGTTGTACACTATGACTATCCTAATATTCATTCAAATACATGCGGTCATGCGGCCTGGACGCAGTGGTAGCGCAGCCGTCCGCGACCGCAAGTCACACCCCTTCAGCCACCACGCAAATGTGCACGGGCGCGCGGTCAGTTGCGACTATTTGCAACAATTGCAACTGACCGTTCAAAAATGGTGACTCAGGCCGCTACAGTGTGATAGGCTTTACAGTGATTAAATGCCGCGGCGTTTTGTTATCATTTAATGTTATAAAATATCATCTATAAAGCTTTTACTTGGAATTGATTAATTTACCTACATGGAATACCAACGCATGTAGTCTTAGTAATCAGCAAATTATCGTTCAAAAATTTTAAATGTAATCCAGTTCATTATTTTGTTATCACTTTATCATGAATTTTACGCGTGCACTCGCAAAACGTGACGTGACATAACATAGCTTGACACTTACCAACATAACCGTTTGGCATTGACGTTTTACTAAACATTCGATTTGTATGTATTCTTTTAATTCAAGTTAATTTTATTATCCGAAAAGAAAATAATAAAAGATGTCTTCATCGGATTCAGAAGATGATAGCTTCCTGAACCCCACACAAAAACTGGACGCCATGATAAACAATTACAATGTGGACACCGACTGTAAGATAAATGATGGTTTACCGCCCGACATCCCGACATGTTCACCGACCAAAAAGCAGTCTAAGAACAAAACTCCTACCAAAGCGAAGAGAAAGAAATCCACAGATTCCTGCAGCAGTGATTCTATAGATTTAGAAACATTCCGCACCGCTTTCCCGCCTATAAACGACGCAAAACCGAAACGCAACACTAGGAGCGCAGCAAAAAAAAACAGTGCACAAAACTCGCCGAATCTGGCTGCAATTCAAAAGTCATTGCCGAAACGGAAAAGAAGAAGAGGAGCTACGGATTTGGAGGGAAATGCTAGTGAAATTATTGACACTATTGTGCCTCCTACTCCACCAACACGCGGGAGAGGGAGAGGGAGAGGGCGCGCTAGAGGCAAAGGAAGAAAGAGTACGAATGCTAGCAGGAATAGGTCTAGTAGCCCAAGTGGCCTAACTATTCTAGAAATGTTACAAGCAATGATACCTGTTTACAGTGTTGGAAACACTGATGACTATCCGGACCAGTCAGATAATCAACAATTGTTCGGTAATAGAAAACCCAATGATGTTATAGAGATTGAAGACTTAAATGAGACTTTAGAAGAAAATGAGATTATGTCAGTAAAAGTCGAATGGATGAGCGCAAGCATTTTCAAGTTTGATTTACGTAAATACCAAAAACTCACACCTATATTTGAGCATTTTAGTAACGAAGAAAAAGTCAGTTATGACAAATTGTATTTTTCCTATAACGGAAAAATAATAAAACCAGATGACACTCCAGATTCAATAAATTATAGTATTGCGAAATTCATTGACGGTGGTATAGTCAGTCAAAGTGTGTCACATTTAACAGCAAATAATGTGGAAGAGAAAGATGGCGTAAAACTCAAGTTCCAGTGTCAAAATATTAAGAAACCTTTTGAGATTATTATTAAGCCAGATGATAAAATGGCAACAGCTATGTTGCGTTGTGCTGAACACTATGAGAAACCATTAGATAAGCTGAGATTTGAATTTGATGGAGATATTATTACAGGTATGTTGCTGAATCAATTCTTCCTTATTAAAATTAAATAAATAAATAAATATTAGAGGACAATCTTACTCAAATCGAACTAGCCCCACAGTAAGCTCAAGAAGGCTTGTGTTATATGGGTACTAGACGACGATATATTTAATAGATATAAATACTTAAATACATAGAAAACATCCAAGACTCAGAAACAAATATGCTCATCACACAAATATTTGCCCTGACCGGGATTCGAACCCCCATACCGTCAGCTTCACAGGCAGGTGCACTACCCACTAGGCTAAACCGGTCGTCAAAATTAAATTCTAAAGGAACCATTCTTTGTATTGCATGAACTACTTAGGCCGAGTTTTACAAAGATATGTTAGACCGAATGTCAGAACAAATTTGAGTAACTCAGTACATTTTTTGACATTACAAACCAACATAAGGTATAACGGATCTTTATAAAACTGAGCCTTAAAATATTTAGGTAGAGTATGAAGAAGTTTAAGTATATGCGATCATGCCAGTTAGGCTGGTTTTAGTGTCACGCGGATTGTCAGTACGGAGCGATCCGCGCGTACGTGATCCGCGCCGACCGTCCGCATATATCGTTTACACTGGGGACATTCAAATACGGCCTCATAATAACATCTAAATTAATTATTCTGCTGCTGTTCCATTAGGAAGTATATTTAAAAAAACTGTTTATTACATAAGAACAAATGGTTACATTTTTCTATATTACTAATCTTAGGCTGTTGTCTATCCATCCCGGAGATCTCCAGGCATATAACAAAAGAATGCTATTTATTATTTTTTCCTCAGTCAAGGACGGGTTGATTAAGATTTTCTGTAAAGGTAACTTGCCGATATTTGTAATGAAACTTTTTGAATACAATTATTGTTTGAAACATTTCAATTTTTTTTTGGGATCTGACTTTGGCTTCATTGGCCGGGCCTAACAAAACGCTAGGAGTGTGCGGTTGGAGAGCGGCCTGGAGAAAATCCAGGGAGAGGTTTAAACACTGCAATACTGTAGAGTTTGCACTCCAGTGATATTGGTTGGTTGAGCAGCTTCAACTGAATCTGGAGTGTATCAACCAAACCTGAGGTGTAAAGCAGATTCGCTACGGTGATATTGTTTTTTATTGATAAACAATAAAGAAATTTGTATTGTATTATACTATTAATTTTTTTTTTTAATTTCAGGTAAAAGTACTCCAAGGGAGCTGGATCTTGAGGATGGCGGGTGCATTGATGTAAAGGTGTTAAACTAAATGAATTTACAATACATATTATTTTTAAACATGATTTATTTTATTATAACCTCGATTATATGGATACCTGGCGGGCGACGTGTGCTGTCTCACGTCATTCGAACAGTCAAGTGTGTATGAAAAGGCTTACACGTACATAAATAGAAAAGTTCTGTGGTGTCAGACATATTGAAATGCTAGCTTTTGCACGCCACTAAGTCTGCGTAGAACTCGTTCACCGTGTTAGAATTTATTGTTATTATTTTATATCAGGCACTAACTTAGTCAGCGCTCCTTCCTTACCAATTTCCACTCCCTTAAAAGATGATTTCCGGGATAAAAAGTATCCTATGTCCTTCACAGGGACTCAAACCATCTCCATACCAAATTTCATCTCAATCGGTTCAGCGGTTTAAGCGTAACAGACAGACACAGACAAAAATAAATAAAAATAGCCTTTATTGTTGAAGTTTTGTTTTCTTACATCAATGTTTTACTTTTATTATACTTTTATCTAATCTAATGTTCTAGTTCTCCATCGACAACCTCAACTTGTCCCTTGACAAAGGCCTCTTCCAGAGCTTTCCATTTGTCACGATCTCTTGCCTTTTGCAGTCAAATACCTCCTCCAGTTTTAAGGTCGTCTGACCATCTAAGATTAGGTCTACCTCTTCTCCTTTTATTTCCTCTTAGATACCACTCAACTATTTCATGTAAAAAACTTACCAATCATTATATTCTAATCTCTTAACTGGTAACACTAACTAAACACTGGTAACACAACACAACACGGACAGAAAACAGCTCAACTGTTCTCTACTGTCTGAAAAAAAAACTATAACACCAATTTATATAAACTTTCGAATTGCAGACAATCTGGAAGAAAAATACTAGTGAAATACAAGTGAATATCAATCTTATTGAGTTTGGAATAGAGGTGTAATATTACAAGTAGGATATCTTTAAGGAACTTGGATTAATTGATATGGATTGATAAAGAATTTGCTTGCTATTGATTAGTAGATACAATACAATTGCTTGTCGGCATTGGGTATTGCCAAGTTTAAGGTTCGATGTGATTTTAATGTTATTTATTACTTTATATGAAGAAAATGTTATCTCAGTATTTTATCATTACACACGGCTTCGCCGCCGTAGTAGGTACATACGTGGTTTGAAACATTGACTTACATATTAATAACACGAGTTGGGGGCAAGATATTTGTTACTAAAGCAAGGGTAAATTGAACCTTATACGCTAACTGATACTATCGGGCCGCTACCTAGGCGGACGATATATAAGTAGGCACTATCAGTAAAATGCTGCATTGACGGTAGGCTCAAAATCAAAATCAAACATTGATTCTGCAAGTAGGCCACAAGGGCACTTTTACATGTCAAAATATTAATTTACAATTTAAGAAAGTCTATAATAAGTAATACATTTTTCATGTCAAAATATTAATTTACAGTTCAAGAAGGAAATAGTGCCTCCAATGAATTTTTGCTTGAAACTGATACATTTAGCCGAAACGTCGTGTTAGAGGTTTTTTTGAAAATAGAAGTATGCGCAACGTAGGGTCGCTAGGCCAGTTACGCGGCTTGCGTCAGTTTGCGGTCTTCTGAAGAACGAAGTTTTTTCAATTAAAGATATTTATATTTTTACATGCCCTAAAGACATAGTGAGCCGTATGCGTTTTAATTAGTAGCTATTGAATGGGAATATATTAAAAAAACAAGAAAATTATCCTTTCAGTTCGTCAACTCATCCAAGCCACAAACTGGCGCATCAATTTAACAGGCCATAAACCCACCTACCGACCCTATGTTGAGATTGTTTACTTTTCATTTAAAAAAACATTCATCTCGATTTATTTGGTTTTGACTGCTCAGCCCTCCATATATTCGTATTGTGACGACCTGATGACAAACTACTTGATTACCTGTACAGTACTTGATCTCACGAGCACGGGTTAGCCGTAGATGTAGTTGACACATACGAACACATAGACAATGTGAACTCATAGCTCCAACGCTGACGCACACATACACAACTTTTACCACTGCTAACTGTGCGGCTATACTAGAGCCAAGTGGCCTATTGCGAGACGATGGTAAAAGACCCGATGGAATGACCCTTATTCCGTGGAGAATGAGGCGGCCTTTGGTGTGGGACGCTACCTGCGTAGACACCCTTGCGCCGTCTCATCTTCCCGGAACGAGAAATAGGGCTGGTGCGGCGGCAGAATCGGCGGAAAACCTCGAAAGGCGCAAATATAGTACCCTCGATAGCGGGTACATTTTTGAGCCTTTTGGGGTCGAAACACTTGGGCCGTGGGGACCGGGAGCCCATAAGATCTTCAAAGATCTATCTGGACGTCTGGTCGACGCAACACGTGACCAAAATGCTGGTTTATCTGGCACAAAGATTGAGCATTGCCATCCAACGTGGCAATGCGGCCAGCATTTTAGGAGCATTACCTACTAGCAGCGGTTTGTTAGATTAGGGTTTTTGATAAGTATATTTAGGTTCATTTTAGGTTAGTTTTAGTTTTATTTTAATTTCTTTGTTTATTTGTAGAGGATTAGATAGAAGGAGGATTAGCGAATCACCAAGGAGACTGATATAGATGTAGCACAATTATGACATCTCATATTTTCCTTTGTTTTATTATTATTTTAATATTGTATATGCCCAATGTATATGTGTAGTATAGCTCAGCACACAACCATGGCTCACCCGCGTTCGTGAGATTAAAGTACTATGAATTAAAGCCGTGCAACTCGTATGAGTTCAAGAGTATTCTTTACTCAGCCTACTAAAACAACTCAGTATTAAACAACACTATTAAGTTAAAATCATGGTATTTTACCTAATCTGAACTCTGTCAAGAGGAAATTTAATAAAACTGCACACAGTCAGATATTTATCGAGTTTTGTCCAAAAAAGCCATTCCCGAAGTGTTGCATCCCGTTTTGCCGTGCGCGAAAGACACATGCATATCATGTCTCTTTCGCAGGGGGCGTCGCTGATCGAGTAGAGGCACCCCCTTGCGTATTTTTTTATGTAGACTGTTTAATGTTGTAAGTATTTACGATTGCTCGAAGATATTGCGTTATCCCCCCTACGTCCAATCGAACCCTGAAATGTATGCAAGTTTTTTCATGTTATCAATGTCTGAATCCTTTTATCGAGTGGAATATTACCGAATAATAATAATAATCCGATAATAGCCTATTAGTCAACATCTTGACATTAGGTAGATATAATATGATGTATTAACTAAGTGAGAACGATGACATCTTAGATTGTAATCGAAATACAAGTTAATTCAATTAAAAGATATGTTTGATCTGTGACTAATCATTTATTTATGCAAGTGTACTCGTATGTTCGCGCATTGTACCCGATGTTTATCGCATGAAAAGCGCTGAAGGATTTTCTAGAATTTCATACATACAAGTATCGGGACTGCAAACTCTAATCTAAATATAACATGCTGCATGTTATATAGCTGCTGGGGCAGATCTTGCGCGACTGCTGGCGGTGTCGCAGTCAGAATCTGGGGCATGGTTGCAAGTGTTACCTTCGCCCCAATTGGGTACGCTACTAGATGGTAACTCTTTGCGTGTGTCCGTTGCTCTCCGCCGAGGTGTGTGTGTTATCCACAATTTTGCATCTGCGGCACCATGGTGACATAGACATAGACATACTTAGACATATAAATCCCAACTATCCCCCCCTCTGGATACGTGCCTGGCAAGCGACCAGATTCATGGCCTTACTTTAGTGCCGTGAGAAAGGGGGCGGTGTTTGGTGTGGGATGATAAGTGTGACAGCCCATTCGCCGCCTCCCATATAAATCGCACTATGCGAACGGCTGGAGCGGTGGCCGAAACGCAAGCAGCGAAGCGGCATAAATACGCCCCCCTAGAACAGGACTATATTTTTGTCCCCTTAGCGGTAGAAACAGTGTAGTGATGGGCCGTTCTCGAGAAGTTTCCGAAACGAGAGAATGTCGAGAGAAGCTTCTCGGCAAAGTTCTCTTGAGAGGAAATTTTCGAGAAAGTACTTTAAATATGCACATATTTAGAATTTTTATTTTTTATATTTCATGATATTCGTATCGTATGTGCATTCGCAAGACGTTTAAGCCTATCTGAGTATTTTAAGGGATAAATTCTCATCGCTCTCGAGAAATTTCCGGGAAAGTTCTCCGGAGAACTTTCCGCGATAAATTCAGCATCGTTGAAATGGAAAACATTAAAGCATTGAAGGGTCATACTTAGTTGAAAAAACAAAAATCGTCCCTCCTGTGGTCAATAGTTAACTGCTTGTGTATGTTAGCTATGTGTTTATTACAGGCATTTATAGAAACGGAGACACTGTTTATGCGGGTCACTGGTCCAATCCAAAATTAAGCTTCGTAGCCCTTAACTTTTGGTATGTCCACAGAAAAGACGGTTATAAATTGAACACCTATTTCGCAAATATCTGGAGCACGTTTATTTTTTAACAACACTATTCAATAAATGACTTAGAAAACACCAAAACAATGGTATAGTATAAGATAAGTGTTATCTACATGTAAAGGGTAGGAGTACAGGGAAGATGACCGGTTCCTTTTGTTTTAAAAACTACCTGAGGTGGCTCATGATCCCCTTCCGACGTAAACGTATTTTCAATTATTATTATCTTACATCTTACCTACAAGTTAAATATTGAATTGAAGGAAAAGAGTTATTTAGTACTAGCAGCCGCCCGCGACTTCGTCTGCGTAGATTTTAGATGGTGACAAAGATATAAATGAGGTTTATTTGTTTCTGTCAGTTGTCTGATGCTATTAATCTTTTGTGAAAATTACTCGAATGAAAAACTTAATGTTCGCCATCTTGGATTTGAAAATGGATGTAATCTTCGGAATTGGCACCCCGAGGAACCACAAAGATGACCCCATATCGATTTTGAAGAAAAATAAGTATCCGCCACCTTGGATTTGAAAATGCATATCATTTTCGTAATCGGCACCCCGAGGAACCTCGACGTTGACACCCATATCGATTTTTAAGAAAAATAAATATCCGCCGTCTTGGATTTGAAAATGCATATCATTTTCGTAATCGGCACCCCGAGGAACCTCGACGTTGACACCCATATCGATTTTTAAGAAAAATCCTCTGGGATTTGAAAATGGATGTCATTATCGTAATCATCACCCCGAGGACCCTCGAAGATGACACCCATGTCGATTTTTAAGAAAAATAATTGTCCGCCATCTTGGATTTGCAAATGCATGTCATTTTCGTAATCGACACCCCGAGGAACCTCGAAGTTTACACCTATATCGATTTTTACGAAAAGTAAAGATTTGCTCCCCGCACAAACCTGGAACCCCTTTTTACCCCATTAGGGGAACAATTTAGAAAAACGCTGGAACACGTTTTGTTGTATTTAAACAGAGAGTCTATATACGAAGTTTCAAATCTCCAACTTCAAAAAAGAATTGCTCCTCTTACAAACTTGGAATCCCCTTTTCACCCCTTTAGAGGAGCAATTTCAAAAAACGCTGAAATATGTTTTGTTGTATTTGAACAGAAAGTCTATATACGAAGTTTTAAATCTCTCACTTCAAAAAAGATTTGCTCCTTTACAAACTTGGAACCCTCTTTTCACCCCTTTATGGGAGCAATTTTGAAAAACGCTGAAATACGTTTTGTTGTATTTAAACATAGAGTCTATTTACGAAGTGTCAAATCTCTAACTTCAAAAAAGAATTGCTCCCCTTACAAACTTGGAACCCCCTTTTCACCCTTTTAGAGGAGCAATTTCAAAAAACGCTGAAATATGTTTTGTTTTATTTAAACATAGAGTCTATATACGAAGTTTTAAATCTCTCACTTCAAAAAAGAGTTGCTCCCCATACAAACTTTGCACCCCTATTTTACCCTCTTAGGGTTAGAATTGTGCAAAACGCTGAAAATTTTTTTTTTGGATTTAAGTTCGTAACCTTTTTACGCATTTTTAAGTCTTCAGCTCAAAACGAAAATTTTCTCCCATACAAACTTTGCACCCCTATTTGATCCCCTTAGGGGTGGAATATCCAAAAATCCCGTCTTGTCCCTTGCATACGTCATAAAAGTTAGCTCTGGACCAAAATTTGAAGTTTCTAGTTCCAGTACTTTGGGCTGTGCGTTGATGAGTGAGTGAGTCAGTCAGTCAGTCAGGACAAAGGCATTTATATATATAGATTTCACATTTCAATACGAAGTAATTTATAAATAACATACTTAACTATTTAAGTACTTATTTTATTTTCTTTGAATTTGATTAAGTTGTTACATATGGACATTATTACACTGCTAATTGTTCTATAATAAAAACATGAAATTAACTTGAGAACAATTTCGAGAATCTTCTCGGGAATAAACCGAAGTCCTAGCTTTTAATGTGCATAACAATGAGTCAAAAGCAACGTATGTAACCCAAAAACTATATATATCATATAAAAGATTATTCGTGATTTTAAATAATAATATTCTAATTAATTAGTGCTTTTCCTCAAAAATTTTATCCAGATTTTTTCTCCGAGAAAGTTCTCAATGAGAATGATCCCGAGAACTTTCTCGGAAACTTCTCGAGAGTGAAGAGAATTTAGGCTTCAGAATCGTCTGTTTAGAAAATAGGCTACAGAATATTTATCAATCTGCTAAAGCAAGAAATTAATAAAAGATAAATATCTATATTGTTCTGACTTCATGTATTTTCTCAGAAATTTCCGTTCAAGAGAACTTTCTCGAGAATCATTGAGAATTCTCACGGAAGCGAATTCTCGAAAGCGAGAATGTTCTCCTCGGCCCATCACTAAAACAGTGTGAGAGCCCTCGTGGCCCAGCGGCGCCCGCGTACCGCGTGCGGTATGCGGGGTTAAGCAACGTCGGCCCAGGTCAGTTATTGGATGGGTGACCGCTTTGAGTGGTTATTAACTGAGCGCTCCCGTGCTTTGGAAGGCACGTTAAGCCGTTGATCCCGGCTGCTGTCTACGATAGCAGTCGTTAAGCCAAGTTAGAGGCCTTCGGGCGGCTCGTGGCGAGATCTTCTAACAGTCAAGTTGCCCACTCACTTGATAAGCCTAATTCCAATAGGGTCTGGTTTTGGTATATAAATAAAATTAAAACTAACTTAAAATAACAGGCAATTGTACCGAGGATGCTGGCGGTATTTCCTCGATGTATCGCAAGATTCGCAAGTTGATGGGTTGTGCGAGGAACTCGAGTAAGTCGCCAGCTTTTCGGTCACCAATTAGGTAGGACCAGAAAATTCGCATTCGCAATTTCAGTATTTACATTTCAAAATGACATAATTGTATAAGATTTCAAGCTCACATGGTCATTTACATTAGAATTACGATTAGAAACGGGATAATTAATGTATATTTGTATTTGTGAGTTCCCGATATTTCGGCACTGTTGCAAGCGTCGTTATCAAATATACATGGTAAATATCCCGTTTCTAATCGTAATTCTAATGACATAATTGTATTACGTGTTACAGTTAACCCGTCATCTACCGGTCCTTGAGTGGGATCCTCGGAATCATAACAAAAGAATGCTATTGTTTATTTTTTTCGCCGGAGACGACGGCTTAATTAGCTGCTATTAAGTTATCATACGTGGCCGCTGAATGTGGGCCTCTTAAATAAGCTCAGAGTTGCTCAGCGTGCGATGGAGAGAGCTATGCTTGGAATTTCTCTGCGGGACATGATCCGAAACTCGGAGATCCGCAGAAGAACGAGGGTTACCGACATAACTCAGAGAATCTGCAAGTTGAAGTGGCAGTGGGCGGGCCACAATACTCGTATAACCGATAACCGTTGGGAAAGAAAGGTTCTCGAGTGGCGGCCTCGCACGGGAAGACGAAGCGTTGGACGGCCTCCCACTAGGTGGACTGATGACTTGGTCAAGGCAGCGGGGAGTCGCTGGATGCGGGTGGCTCGCGACCGTGTGCTGTGGCGCTCCTTGGGAAGGCCTATATCCAGCAGTGGATGTCTTCCGGCTGAATGATGATGATGTAGTTATCATAAGTTTCCATTGGGATTTGTGACCACAATTAATGCCGCCAGTATTATCGATACGATGCCGGTCCTGTTTTAGATTTAAGTTAGTTGTAATATTATTTAAGTCATTATAATTTAACTATTATTACCGCCTGTAAATCAATAAATCTCCTATTATGGTATTAGTAATCTAATCACCATTTCCACGAAACTCTAAAATCCTTTTTCGCTACTTAGATAATTTACGTACCGTCTATTAATAGGTATTACCTGTCTATGGAAATATATATTGGTTATTTTGCTTGTAATACGTCAGTATGATTAGATTGGATATATTATATGTAATGCGTGTTGTACACGTGGTTATAAAATGATCGTAGATTGTTTTGTGTAACTAGCAATTAAATTAATCACATCACATCTATCACCATTTGTCTGCTTTGCTTTAAAGTTAACTAGATAATACTTTATCTGTTCGTCGCCCTCATACATTTATATGCTTAAAGTTTTTGCTGTTAGCCAAGATCGCAAAGCAAGCACTGGGGTCCATCATCATCATCATCATCATCATCATCATCATCATCATCATCAGCCTGTGTCAGTCCACTGCTGGACATAGGCCTCTCCCATGGCACGCCACTGAGCTCGGTCTTCAGCTCGTCTCCTCCAATCCCTGCCCACTGCCTTACGAATATCATCGCCCCACCTAGTTACAGGGCGTCCTACACTACGTTTGCCGACACGCGGTCTCCACTCAAGAACCAGTCTGTCCCAACGGCCATCGGTTCTGCGACATATGTGACCTGCCCACTGCCACTTCAACTTACTAATTCGCTGAGCTATGTCCCCTGCCCTGGGGTCCGCTTTATCCTAATACCGAAATTTGGCGTAGACAACTAGGCACTTTCCATCCCAGGGGGAAACTAGATATTGTTGATATTACACCTTCCTCACGATGTTCGCCTTGACCGAAAAGCCACCAAATATCGATAATGATAATTCGTGAATAAGTTTTTTGAAAATCAGTGGCGAGTCGGGGTTTGAACCCGCGACCTCCGGGTTGTAAGTCAAAAGTCAAAGGTCACGTGCCTTGCGCTCGGTTACAGTGGCATTTAAGTATGATTATAATTGGCTTTATTAGGCTACTTGCGACCCGCCCCGGCTTCGCACGGGTGCAATGCTGATACTAAATACACTACAGAAATATTATACATATAAACCTTCCTCTTCAATCACTCTATTTATTAAAAAAAACCGCATCTAAATCCGTTGCGTAGTTTTAAAGATTTAAGCATACATAGGGATATAGGGACAGAGAAAGCGACTTTGTTTTATACTATCACTCTCGCGTTTTACACTATATGAGTGAAAGGGACGACACGATGTGAAGTCCGGAGTAAGCCCTCAGGCCCAGTATTACCGTCCCTTTCACTCATTAGTGAATAACACGAGTGAAAGGGACGGCACGATACGAAGTTTGGTGTAGCCCTCTCAGAATCCAGAGATGTTCGTTTACAAAAATTGCGGACCGCATTGAACTTCTGATATATATTGCAGAGATCCCAGACATCCTATAAAACTAGTATTTTTAGTCATACAATTTTCCCACTTGTAGTCGCCATCAGATATATCGGAGCAAACAAGGTGCTCACAAATATCTGAACACGACTCTATTGTGAAGGCGTTAAAGTGCATGTTCAGATATTTTTGAGTACCCTGAAGAGTACAGATATATTTGATGGCGACTGTACATGTTGTTCAGTATGTCTGTCATATAACATGTCCTCTCAGTTTCTCAAAGGTTAGCTGGATGAGATGCCCTTAAAGGGATAAGTTCGCCTTTGTACAAATATCTATTATTAAGTTTGTTTTCTAGTATATACTTGATTTGTGCAATACAGTGACAAATTTAGAAATAAAGGAAAAATTGAAAAATTCAGGCACCGAGCAGGATAAATTAAGTATGGGATGGCGCATCGTAACTGACGATTTTCAACATGATTTGAGACGTTAGTGCCGTTAATGAAGCCTGAGTCTTCTGGAAGATGACATCTACTAGATGTCGCTGTACGCCTCCCTTAAGGTGGCCGAGTGGCGGTTGCACCTATACTTAGAGTATAAATATTTATTATAAGTCTGTGCAGCTATAGTTCAGTTAGCTAGAGCGACTGGCCGCAAGTGCCGGGAGGTCGCAGGTTCAAATCCTGCTCGGTGCCTGAATTTTTCTATTTTTCCTTTATTTCTTTTAAAGTGTTTACTACTACTACATCCAATCAACAGATGTTGCCAACCAGTTTTGTAGTCCTTTGTTATGATGTCATCAATTACTTTGCATGATAAAAAATAACTTTTTTCTTCAAAATCCCATCAAGTGGGATATCAACTGAAAGAGTTCCATGAGCTGATTCCAAATATGCCAAATCATCAATCATCATTGTAAATGCCGACGCCGCTTCGTATGGCTTACTCACATGGCCCACAATCGCCCAAATACACGCTCGTGAAAAACATCGCAAATACGATCTGTATGCAGAAGATCTTAGAGCATCATTTACTCCCCTTATGGTCTCCTGTGATGGCATTGTCGGAATGGAATATGAATCCTTTATAAAGAAAACATCCCTAAAACTATGTGAAAAGTGGTCCAAACCATACTCACAAATAATAAGCTGGATCAAAGTCAAAATACAAATATCAATCATCAGAGCGGTCTCTATGAGAATTAGAGGAACGAGAAAAAGAATAGAAAGATTTGTATACGAAGACGGCTGTGGAATACCCATCATAGAACACTAGATTCCTTTTCTTTTTATGATATATTATTTTATATATATTGTATTATTTAACGTAATAAAGTTCCTCTCACACTTACATTAAAACCAGTGGTTTTGTAAAAAAAAATTAAAATACTCACCAAATTTGGGCTCTTCCTGAAAGCATGGCTCGATGATATTTTCTTAAATATTCGCCGAATGACTCGTTATCTTCGGCGTTAAATGTCGGAGTAATCCCGTAACAAACATACAGTCGAATGAGGGCTAACGTATGAATTCGCCGCTAGAGGCGCTAGTGTAGCGTGAGGTCTTCGAAATGTCAAATGTCACTCTTTGTCGTTGCGCTACGCGGGTTATATAATATCTAACTGGAATAATATGGTGAGTATTTTGCAATACCTGTCAGTTGTAAACACAAAAGTTGTCGCGGTGGTCAATAGTTAACGGCTTCTGTACATATAACTCATATAAGTTATGTTTTTATTACATGGATTTATAGTTATGGAAACACCATTTATGCGGGTTACTAGACCAATCCAAAATTAAGGTTTGTGGCCCTTAACTTTTGACATGTCCACCGAAAAGACCGAACCTAAATCTGGCAATGACCCAAATATGAGTTACGGGTCAATGTCTTTCGGAAACTTATTTCCTCCTTTTTTTCCGAACAAAACGGGATTGCGCTACAATGCGGGATGTTCGATATTTATACGGTACGGTTTTAAGGTATTAAATATGATTTAAATGTAAACTTCGTTCTAATGCCCATAATAACCGGTAACAGCTTTTGACAGCTGGACCTTACTCAACAATGGCGCCAACTGGTGACCACAAAAACGATAGCCCTCATTGAAAAAATCTTCCTTTTTTGAAGTCTGTTAAAAATTGACCTTTTTTATATAGATTCTTTAACATTGGCCTCCAGTGGGGCCAGTTTCTTTTTCAAGAAGTCCGCTCAACTCGGCCTTTTGGGCTAAGTCGAGGGCAAGAACGGAAAATAGAAATGGAAAAGTGAAAAGAAACTAAAGAAAGAGTGAGCAATAGAGTAGAAGAGAGAGAGAATTTGTTGCTTAAAACTCATCATCAATATTAAGAGGGCCTGGTCCTCTGTCGTTGCAGCATTCTCCATTCCAATCTATCTTGGGCCTCGTCTTCACTTCCTGGTATGTGTGGCTACAGCACCATTCTTTCATCTGTGCCATGTATGCTTAAAAGTCATTAAAACTAACGACTAAAATTATTTACTTAAAGTCAATGGGTGCGGGCACACCGATTGTTAGGAGAGTCACAGTACGCAGTTGAATATCAGTAGGACAGAGCTAGGGGTAATGTGATTAAGTTTTGATAATTTTGCTAAAGCTGGTGTACAGTCCGTGGGCTCCGGATTAAAAATTGATCGATGACTTGATTAAATCTTTGCCTTTTCCTGCTTTTCTATGATTATAGATAAGCTACACTAATTCGCACTTTTGTGATAGCGATAGCACTCTTCGTTTCGTTTATCGGTGGTAAACAAGCATACAGCCTGCCTAATGGTAAGCTGTCAGCGTAGCCTATGGACGCTTGCTACTGCGGAACATTAACAAGCGCGCTGCCGATCTATTTTTCAATGTGAGGATTTCTTGAGACAAATTCAGGTTTTTTATTTAAAGCCACAAGATACAATAACAAAACACTTCAAATATTTTCGCCAAACTGCAAAACAGTTTGTGGCGTAGCCAGCACTCTTTTTTTACATTTGACCGTTTAAACTGGGCTATTATATTAAAAACTGAGATTAGGGGAGGCGTCTCAAACCAGCGTATCCTCGGTTACCAATAAGATATGCAGAGGGGCTACCGCGAACAGCAAACGAAGTTTTCCCTCTCTGTCTCACTTATGTGCAAACTTGGAAGTGTGACAGAGAGGGAAAACTTCGTTTGCTGTTCGCGGTAGCGCCACAGGTACAATACTTTTGTCTCACGAGCACGGGTGAGCCATGGTTGTGTTGATATACATGCAGATTGTCTATGTGTGCGTCAGCTTAGGAGCCATGTGTTCGGATTATCGGTGCTCGTATGTGTCACAACTACAACTATGGCTAACCCGCGTAAGATAAAAGTACTGTAATGTCAGCGCCAGATTTAGCATCACTTGTAATGAATAATTTGACTGCTGTGTGGCAGGAACTTTGAATCAAAGTCCCTGCCACACATAGCAATCAAAGATAATGTTTAAACAAGTGAAGCTATATCCTACTTATAGATACTACAAACGCAAGTTTTCTAGGATACTTAAGAGGCCTTAAGCTTTAAAATGTTTTGATCTAAAATTATAACAAACTAGCGACCCGCTCCGGCTTCGCACGGGTGCACTATTTAATGGATGTTATTATATATATATTATAAACCTTCCTCTTCAATCACTCTAGCTATTAAAAAAAACCGCATCAAAATCCGTTGCGTAGTTTTAAAGATTTAAGCATAATAGGGATATAGGGACAGAAAAAGCGACTTTGTTTTATACTATGTAGTGAAGT
Organism: Epiblema foenella; assembly: GCA_963556455.1. Taxonomy (NCBI): domain Eukaryota; kingdom Metazoa; phylum Arthropoda; class Insecta; order Lepidoptera; family Tortricidae; genus Epiblema; species Epiblema foenella. The sequence continues at coordinate 6,836,860 of OY747120.1, read as the reverse complement.
ATAGATAATACCAATAAAGTGATTAAAGGATAGGATGATTTTATTAAAGTTTTAGATAGTAACAGTTATTTTTTGATTTTATTGTGCGTATTAGAATTTAAGCAGAAAAACAAAGTTTTCAGCTTGAAAATGGTCGATTTGGAGTGATGTTTGAAACGATATTTCTTAATGAAAAATCCAAAAAATACATTTTATAATTTATGAAATTAGGTCGCCACAGTCATGTTCTAGATCAGCGGTCGGCAACATGCGGCCCGCGAGCTTCCTTGTTGGCAACCGACAATGTGGTTGGTACCTTGTCTGATAGAGTCACAAATTACAATTAACACATGCGGCCCTCGACAATTTTGTCCGTCACTATTTGGCCCTTGGCCACTCCTGCAAGACCCTACTTTAAAAACTGGGGATACTTACTCTACCAGCTATAGTCATCCTACACGTGGCTGTGTATGTGAGGTTAAATCTAACAGCCTACAAAACGAACAGAATGGTACACGGACGGGTACAACACGCGGAACGCCCATAAGCTCGTCGGCGTGGGCGGCAAGTTGGCTAGGTCGGCCAAGCTCACCCATGTCATGGGGCCTACCGTCTACAACAAACTACCTGACAGCATCACCAGCGCCCAGAACGTGGGTAGTTTTAAATATCCCCTCAAACGCTGGTTTGTTGAGCACCCGTTCTATAATTATGAAGAATACTTAAATCTCCTCGCTAAAGATGCTAAGTGACTTGTATTTTTTGATAATAATTTATAAAAATGTAATGTTCAGATTATTTTATATCGATGTGTGTATTTTTAACGACATATTGTATATTCTATATTATAAAGTGTAAATTGGCTATATGAATAAATGACTTATGAATTGGCTGCTAACAGGTTGCCGACCCCTGTTCTAGATAGTGAAATTGTGAAAATGTCAAGATACGTGTCAATTCAATCAGATAATCTTCTAAATAGACGAGTGCTTTTTAACTGATAAGGCTACTTAAAGATTTAGCTTAGTCCGTTCAGTATACTGAACTACCTATAGTACCTATAGGTAGTTCAGTACCTATAGGTACCATAGGTAGTTTTCGCGTGAATAAGTGACCAACATCCTGATAAAAAAGGCGAACTTTTATATACCTACCGCTCTGAAACCTCTTCGAAATTGCTATTGTTAGCTCACAGGATGATTTTAAGGGGATTCCGCAATTCGGTCAGCCACGCCCCCGTGAGACACGCTTGTCTTCCGCGCACGACAAAACGGGATGCAACACTCTTCGGGAACGGCTTTTTCATACAAATCTCAATATCTTGACTGTGCGCAGTATTATTTATTTATTAAATTTCTTCTGGACAGAGCTTACACGAGGTAAAATACCATCATTTTAATTTTAACTTAGACTGAGTACAAAAAGAAAATAGACCCCGACTGGTTTTTTTTTAGAGAAAAATTGAAGCATCCGTGTTTCGGCTATTGTCAGAAACAGTCATGTACCTAGTCAAGAATCATATATCTGAAAATGAATCCTTATTTCCTCGTCTGGACAGAACAGCGTTTCAAAGAACGCGATATTTCACGTTGCACGGCCTTAACTGCAAGAATTTGTCGGACATAAACTAATCAGAGGGGCTACCGGGAAACGAAAACGAACGAAGTTCGAATATCTCCCTCTCTGTCGCACTTGCTAATCCGTGCGGCAGAGAGGGAGATATTCGAACTTGCGTTCGTTTTCGGTTCGCGGTAGCCCCTCAGTATCCCCTGTACTTATGCAGTAGTATATATGTGTGAGTGGAATTATATATACGAATAAATAAATATATATATAGATATATATTTATTTGTATGTAATATCTATATATTTACGTATGTATTTGTGTATATAATTTCGTGGTAAATATATATTAGTTACGATTATATGTATTCTTGTATTGATTGTATGTATTCTTTGGAAATCGTTAAACTTTTATGAATTATTTTCTCATTGCACCCACATTTGCTAGTTTCTGTTTGGTCCTATGGTCGACTGGTAGAGAATGCGTCATGGCATTAAGTCCGCCCTTTGTACTTATATTCTTTTTGTGCAATAAATTTTAAATAAATAAATTAAAGCTTCCTTGTTACCGATGTTAGGGCTCAATAAAACAACTTTAAAATCTGTCATTATTTTTAATGGGTAAACATTCGATTACGATAAACTAAATCGAAAACAATTGATCGACTATCTTACACTAGTCACTGATTACGGCTACTCTACAACTGTATGTATGTATGTATGTACAGTTAAATTACTATGTCACTGACATATCTTAGATAGCTCATAGGGGCTACCGCGAACTGAAAACGAAGTTCAAATATCTCCCTCTCTGCCGCACGAATTAGCAAGTGCGACAGAGAGGGAGATATTCGAACTTCGTTCGTTTTCGGTTCGCGGTAGCCCCTCAGCCTTCCGGTTCAAAAGAACCCAGTCTCAAATTACACTATTACACAATACAACTGATTTTCATTTAACACCTATGGTCATATGAACATGAACTCAAAATAGCCCAGTGTCTATTTACCTTAGTCCCAAAATACCCTAAAATGTTAAAACCAAAACGACCTATCTCTATTAAGAACTTATGTCGAAAGCACCTAATGTCATCAAAGCATAAACTCAAAACACAATGTTCCCAAAATACACTAACTACAAAATACGCTACTCTCAAAATACCCTAAATTATTTATTTATTGATTTTCGTTTTGTGCTATTATGATCCATGTGGTATACAACTGATAATACAAAAATATGTTTATTAAGCGTGCATGTGCACTCTATAATGATAATGACAAAGTAAAAAATGTAGACATATTTAACTGTACCATATGCTCGTTAAAAAATGTATTCAAAACTTGGAATGAGTAAAATTTTGGCGCTTAAAGATGTATTACTATGTTTCACGTTTGTAAGTCATCAGTATTGTTAAAATTTAGATCAAACCTTGCCTTTCACAGTAAGTATTTTTCGTAAACTTGATTTCGCAAATTATGTGTAGTCACTAAATTCCGTATTTAGCTTAACCTAGATAGGTACTTTGTTCGTGCTATATTGTTTGAGATATATGTTTAATAAAAATGGAAACTATAGGTCTACATTAAGATAAAAATCTGTAACAATATTTTTTGTATGACTGTTTGTTTCATATTTAAATAAATAAATAAATAGATAATAGCCATTATTTAATGTTTCGGTAATTTTCTATCTACCTAAATCACATCGTAGAAATAGATAGATGCGACGGCAGAGTTCTTATATTTTGATTAAAACAAATACATATAAACCTTCAGCATGGTTGACGATATCAGGCCACTTAATAATGAAGTGTCACTTTAGAGATATAATAAAGAAAAAGGCCTTTCTGTCACATTCCATGCTTTTCTTTTGCTTTTCTTGTTTGTCGCAATGGGGAGTAGAAGCAATTTAACGTTTATTAAAAACCAAAAAGGGTATTCTTGCTTGCTTTACGACGGGCATAAATATAATTTTAGTCACATGAATAAAAATGAAACGAATAATTGGAAATGCGTAAATCGTAGTGAATGTTGATTTGCATCAGTAACGTTGAACAAAAACAAAGATACGGTCGTGAAGGAAAGTGCTCATGTTTGCAAAAGTCACCGCGAACAAAATATCCGAGATATTTTTATATACAACTGTAAAGAAGAAGCGTGTAAGAAGATGACGCCTATTAAGAAGATATTTGAAGATAAGTTAACAGAAATAGAGAACGACGACATAATAATGTGCTCCTATGAAGAGAAAAAAAATTCCTTGTACAGGGCAAGACACAAGTATTTAGGGCAGAAAAACACTGAATTTAATTACCTAAAAGATATCAAGGTTCCGAAAATAGTGGCTGAATCTTTTTTAACTGTAGAAAATGGAAATGATGACAAAATATTGATTTTTGCCAGTAACATAAGTAAACAGTTCTTGCTAAGTATTGCGAATACAAAAAAACAATTTTTTGGTGACGGGACCTTTAAGAGAGTCCCAAAACCGTTTTATCAATTGTATAGTATACATGTTGATGTCGGCTCAAGCAGCAAAGTAACGAATGTAGTGCCCGTAATTTTCGCATTGCTGCCAGATAAAACCGAAAGGACATATCATAGACTGTTTACATTGCTGCAAGATGAAATGGGCGTGAGGATACACAAATATAAATGTGACTTTGAATTAGCACAGGTGAACGCTTGTCGCTCGGTGTTTCCTGAATGCCAGTTAACCGGCTGTTTCTATCACTATAATAAGGCAGGCTGGAAAAAAGGCAATAAATTGAAAATTGATGCCACCGAAGACGGTCGAAACATAATACAAATGTGTGCCAATTTGCCGTTGTTACCTGCTGATGAGATTAACGATTGTTGGGTGTGCATTCTGGGGGATGTACAAATGACTCACGAACTGCTGCTGTTTAAAAAATACAGGGAGAAGCAATGGCTGAAATTGGGACCGGAAATACTCAGTTGCAGCCATGAAAAACATAGAAGCAATAATCCCATAGAAGGTTTTCATAGAAGATTAAATATCCGCATGCCGCATAAACCCACTCTTATACGCTTTCTATATCGATTAAGGAAAGAGTCGAGGTACCAAGATACGCGGATCAAAAATAATCTGTTCAGTGGAGCCAGTAGACGTCGATGTGACATCCTTTTCAATAATAGGTATCGAGAGCTTTTGATTGAGCTGTACGTGGGTGCTATAGACGCAATCACATTTTTAAAACAGGTGATTCATCTGAAATCGGGATTGCGATAAAAGGATACAATAAAAATAACAAAATGTTAAAAACAAAGGCTTAAGGATTATGTTTTAAGAAAAAAATTATTTAAGTTTGGTTTTCGTTAAGAAAAACGTGTTTGTTTATAAATATTTATCTTATTTGACTTTGATTGTTGAAAATATAATTTCATGAATAAGTACACTTTTTGTTTAATTGAACCTTTTTTTTCTGAAAAGGTATAGTCAACCAGAAGCGACGTCTTTCGGCTGATGTGATGATGATGATGATGATGATAATAGTCAACCAATTTGATTCCTATGCCACTATAGAACCTTGTCGCTATAGTCACTCAGACGTCGTTTAGTAAACATGTAGAACTTAGTCACTATGACATGGTTCTATAGTGACCTATCTTTGTTTGACAATACTGGGAGGCAATTTTTGAGCCTTTTCGCAAAAAAGATTCAGTGAGAGATTTTTCCAAATTTTTTTAAGGCTCATTTTACTTAGAAAAGAAAAAGACTCAAAAGTTGATCCCTTACTCGTGTACGCGTAAATTCGTACCAGAAGCCGACATAGAATTAGGACCTGAACTATTTAGAGTATTTTGAGAGTAGTGTATTTGGCCAATGGTGTATTTCAGGATTAGTGTATTATGGGAATAGTTTGTTTTGAGCTTCAGCGTTTATGACTTTAGGTAATCTTGGTAATAGTTATAATATAGACAAAGTCGTTTTGGTTTTAGGGTATTTTGGGACTAAGGTAAATAGACACTGGGCTATTTTGAGTTTATGTTCATATGACCATAGGTGTTAAATGAAAATCAGTTGTATTGTGTAATAGTGTAATTTGAGACTGGGTTCTTTTGAACCGGAAGGCCCCTCAGATACATCATTGCGCTAGGAACGAAAGAGCAAGTGCTATGCGGCGAGCGGGATGCCATTGATCAGCTGTCAAAATCAGTTTTGTTAAACAGGAAACCGTCTGCTTCCGCACTATTAATTAATAGTACCTCATACAAAAGGTTTTCTGTCTAGTAATTAATCTGTAGTCAAACTCAATATAATTTTTTTATACACCAACAAGTTAGAGGCGAGTTCTCTTGTAATTTTTAAATTTCATTGCATTTCTCTGAGATAAGCACTTTTTCAGAGAGATAGCACTATACAAGACTCGGCGCGAACCGGCAATGTCGGCCTCGTTAACACTCGGCCGTCTATAACTACTTGGTCGGCAATCCCCTATTTCGCGGCCTCTGCAGTAATATACTATTATGCACCAACATAAATAAAAGACGACCATTACGTACTCGTTATAGCTTAACTTATAATCCATACACGAATATTCCATACAATTGTAGAGTGTCATACAAAAGTTGGCTTAACCAAGTATGTCGTAGACCGACAGTTATTACTTAGAAAAACGGTATTTATTAATTTTACAGCGTTTTTAAGGTATACATTAAGTTTGGAGTTTAAAAGGATTATTTACAAAACGTATTTATTTACTCCTATTTCATAGTAGCTTGTTTCATAGACTGAAGGCCTACTCCGAACTTCGTATCGTGTCATCCTTTTCACTCATATGGTGTATAACACGAGAGTGAAAGGGACGGTACGATACGAAGTTCGAATATCGAAGGAGTAGGCCCCGTGTATTGTTTCGCAGAATTTTCACCGTTAACTTTTTATGTACCTACAGCTAAAAGTTCATTGTAGAACCCATTAGGTCTAATACGAAAAGTATGTTAGGTTCGGCGACCCTTTGTGAAAAAGAATAAGTATTTTGTGGACAACCTCACACAAATCGACCTAGTCCCAAAATAAGCAAAGCTTGTACTATGGGTACTAGGCGACGATATAAAAATACTTAAATAGATAATTACAATACATAAATACTTAGAAAACGTCCAAGACCTAAGAACAAATATTCGTGCTCATCACACAAATAAATGCTCCTACCGGGATTTGAACCCGGGACCTCCAGCTTCGTAGGCAGGGTCACTACCAACTAGGCTAAAGCGGTCGCAAGGGGCGCCAAGGAAGATTTTATGTAGACCAGCGGGGTAATCACGTAACTTTTTTACTACCGTTAGGCAGATTTTAATGACAAATTTTAATTGTCATCGCATACATTTATACGTCAAAATTGACAGTAAAATCTATCTACCGTTAGTACATAAAGTTACGTGATTCGCCTGCTGGTGAGTTCTACACAATTACCTTTTAGCTTTTATGTATTAAACAGCTAACGTAAACTACAAATTTAGAAATAAAGGAAATATTGAATAATTTTGGCACCGAGCAGGATTTGAACCTATAGCTCAGTTGGTTAGAGCGACTGGCCGCGAGTGCCGGGAGGTCGCAGGTAAAAATCCTGCCGAGTGCCTAAATTATTAAATTTTTCCTTTATTTCTAAATTTGGACCTTTTAGCTGTTCATAAAAGGTTACCGATTTATGAATGAAAGTTCTATTAAATTAAAATTCAGCGAATAAACATTTAATACGCACTTCATAAAGTAAAATTAGTTTGACATCTAAATGACTCAATAAGTAACGTTCGTGAGTATAGTACGTCCGAAACTAAGGACACATTCTGCCAAATGAACGCAAGCAATAATCTACCTTATAGCCAACGCCTTTAGCCTATTTTGCTTGCGTTCGTTCGACAGAATTTGGTCTCAAGTTTCTTACGAACTATTCTTATAGGCGGCTCGATTTACAAAATGGCTGATAGCTGCACTATTATGGCGGTAACACTCGTATCTAGTTACTGGCATCAGTCTCGCTGGGAGAGTACTGGCGCCAAATAAACTGTAAGTATCTACCTACATTGCCACTCCTGGATACGTCTATGGAATGCCTTTATATAGATGGTGGGGGTCGAAGTTGCACCACGTCCGTAGGGAGCTAGGGAGTACCAACCGTTACCCTACACGTGACGCCTGGGTGGTGCTAAAAGATGCCACAAAATTGCCATACGATAAAAGAAAAAAAAAATTGATGGTGTTAAATGGTTTAACCATCGATGAAAGTAAACGTGTCTAATGAGGGCTATCGCGTATGAATTCGCCGCTAGAGGCGCTAGTGTAGCGTGGGGTCTCCGAAATGTCAAATGTCACTCTTTGTGGTTGCGGTACGCGGATTAATATCTAATTGGAACAATATGGTGACTATTTTGCAATACCTAAGCTTGATTATGGCAAATATGAGTTAAGGGTCAATGACTGTCAGGGCTTTGAGACAGTTTTGTCTTTCGGAAACTTATTTCCTCCTATTTCCGAACAAAACGGGACCGCGCTATAATGCGGTATGTTCGATATTTTTACGGTACGGTTTTAAGGTACTGAATATGATTTAAATGTAAACTTCGTTCTCATGACCATAATAATCAATAACAATTTTTGACAGCTGGACCTTACTCGACAGTGGCGCCAACTGGTGAGCACAAAAACGATAGCCCCCATTGTTTAGTGTAAGATTTTTCTATATTTAGGATCTTTTTTATAGCTAAAATAGTAGTGCAGTCAATTCGCCCCATTTGTAAGTGAAAATTTTAGTGATTTAACTCGAATAATGTGTATAATTTTGTCTAATTATAAATTGTATTGGAAAAATATAAAAAAAAATAGCATTGGTAATAAATTATTAGGCCAATAGATTATTTTACGTATCAGTCAAGCAAGTGATGTGAAATCACTTACAGCAAACGTGTAGCTGCCTCATGATTAGCAATTCAGATCATGCGTCCCTTTCGCTAGGATCAGTAAAGCGTACGAGCGAGCGAGAGCGATAGGAAATCAGTACCATCACCTAGCCAATTAAGAATTTATTATTTAAAATTTATAATTAGACTAACTACTTATTCTAAACGTCCTAATTATAGATTTGACCCCACGCCTAGTCGAATTTTCAATAATTTAGATTATTTACATAATTTTACATTTTTCCAACTATTCTGTGTAATAATACTAATACCATGTCTTAGTAGGTAATTATTTAAAAGTTGGAGACATGTTTATGGTTTAAATTAACTGTCAAAAACTCCTAATTTCAGAACTTACAGCATAATTTAATATAATTATAATTCTTAAATGCTTACGTTTCTCATTTTAATTTTATCATTTATGGCATTTTTATACAAAATTTCGAAACAATCACGCATTTAAAGATATTCTAGGCATGGAGGTTTTACTAATTCTGTATTATTTTATTCTTGTATTATATAAAGGTATTGGTAAAGCCAGAAACATACAACAAATAAGTGCCTTCCTGTGGAAACAAATAACAATATAAACTAAAACGAACGCAGAATAGGGTAAATCGCCAGTAACTGGGCACTTAAGAATATGACATTCAGTAACTAGCCACCAAATTTGTGAAAAATGAAGTCACTAATTTAAATTTTATTTATTAAATTGCAAAATACCAACTGGTTTGCTCTGTGCATATTTTTGCGAAGTGGCCAGTTATAGGCAATTTACCCTATGGAATTAGATATTTTTTAATTTTTTAATGTTTCTTTCATCTGACGAAATCTATTACCGTTCTGTTTTTACATAAAACTTCTTTTTTATTGATAAAATATAATGGACGTATAAAAATACTTAAGAACTTCAGGATGCAAAGATTTTTGTCTAAATATGAACCCCGTCTCCCGATATGTACATTAAATCGTCTGTAAGGTCGGATATTATGCTTGAATATCATCCGTACTTACTGGTCCATTATTTGACTGTTTTGTGTATTCAGACAGTTTTGAATGCGTCTATTTAAATAATAATTCATATTTATGATTTACATATTTTTTTTAATGGAGGTACTCAGCCAGTTGATAAATTGTACGTCAAAAGTTAAAAATATCATAACAACATTTCTATTCTGTTGTAGATTATATAACAGATTAATATGTGTGAAAACTATATAGCAACAAAATAAAAACTTCGATGTAATGATTATTTAAGGGTAGTGGGTTCATTTTTAAACAAAAAGCATTTAGCAGTAATAAAAATTATATTCTAAAAAAAATAAGCACCTGCATTCGCGAGAACTTAAATCTAATTAAAGTTACATAATAAAATATTTATTCATACAAAACAATTACAATTTTTCGTTTTATTGTGTACAATCAATATTTAATTTAAGAAAATGTATTAGAATAAGTATTCAGTCACAATTTAAAAAAAAGTTCGTAGGTACAGTCGCCATCAAATATATCTGTACTCTTCAGGGTGCTCAAAAATATCTGCACATGTACTTTAACGCCTTGACAGTAGAGTCGTGTTCAGATATTTGTGAGCACCTTGTTCGCTCCGATATATCTGATGGCGACTGTACTAACTACCTAATCGATAAAAAATCTCATTTCGTTTTTAGCAATCGTAATAAAAAAACAATAATAAAGTAATTATAAAATAAATAATAATAAGTAAAGAAATATTTGTGGACAATCTTACACAAATCGACCTAGTCCCAAACTAAGCATAGCTTGTACTGGGGGGCGATATACGTACTTATATAGATAAATAGATATTTAAATACATAGAAAACCTCCAAGACTTAGGAACAAATATTATTGCTACATATACTGTAGATCCCATGCAACATAATTATTAGAAAACACTTGTGTTTGGCAAAAAATAAAAATAATGACTATTTGCAAATAATGTAAAATTGCAAAAAAAAAACATTGTTCTAGCGAAACAATGTTTTTTTTCGCATATTTTATAATTGCATATAGAGAAACCAGATCGAATAAATAGAAACACTAAGTATAGTGATCTAAAAAAAGATATGAGTATAGTATAGGCGCTTGCCAAAAAAATGTTCTCGATATATACTATATGACGGTTCATACAAAACGCATGAGAAACGTCACATAGTGAAATAAAAAATGGGGTATTTTTTAATTTATCGCGATCAAGAGTGCCCATGATTCTAAGAAATCCAAAATATGTGATAATCCACATCGAAAGGGACCTTATGGCGGCAGGCGCTTACGTTGCACCTATTCACTATTGTATTGGAACAGCGGCAATAAAGGCGTAAGTGCCGGCCGCCATAAGGTCCCTTTCAATATGGATTATCACATATTACAAATACTGTTAAAAAAAGTAATATACAAAATATATGTCAGATGCATGCTTCCGCCGAAATACGTTTTAATCTATTGTAAACATTTTTATATGCGTTCACCGAATAAAATTCAAGTTGCAAAAGTTTTACATGATTTCTTATATTAAAACCATTGAAAAAAATTTAAATAAACCGGCCAATTGCGAGTGAACACACACGAAGTACCGTGCCAACGTACGTACTAGTACGTACCGAATAAAAATTTTATTATAGAAACTATTTAATAGTTTCTTGTATGCTAACCTGAAGGGCTAGCACAACTACCGCCGCGACGCGACGCGAGTAGAGAAAAATCTACCCTCCTCTTTCTAACCCGCACAGTTCGAGTGAGACAGGAATCGCTGAGTCGCGCGAGATACGATTTTTCAGCAAGTTGCGCTAGCCCCACTGTTGTGTGCAAAAGTGTACACATATCAATGAACTCAATAGTATTTACAAAGGTATAAAATAGGTTCAATGGCGTTTACGGACAAGGGCATTATTAGGGTTCCGTACCTGAAGGGTAAAACGTGACTCTATTACTAAGACTCCGCTGTCCGTCCGTCTGTCACCAGGCTGTATCTCATGAACCGTGATAGTTAGACACTTGAAATTTTCATAAATAATTATTTCTGATGCCGGTATAACAACAAATGGGTCAATCAACTTTTTCTTGTTGTTATTCTGTCCCGTCAGCGAGGAGACAATAGTAACCGAGTTTCTTAGAAAAATGATTATAATATGGACTTCAAGCATGCTCAAGAGATGACCCATGTCCAAATGGATTTATGCTCATCGCTAACTCATATTTGGAAGATTTAAACCCTATAAAATCACGTTTTTAAAGAGTGACTCAGGAGACGTAACCATGGTAACTAGCAACAAAGAATAGTTGATCCATCCAAATAATAAAATACGGAAAAAAAATTTAAGTGGGCTCCCATATAACAAACGTGTATTTCTGCCGTTTTCCTAGATAATGACACGGATCCCTTCGTGCGCGATTCCGACTCGCACTTGGCCGGTTTTTTCTTTTCCTTTTGCGTGTTATTGGAACGAACAAAAGTAACTTTATCTGTTAGACGTAACCAAATTAATAAGCTGTAAAGATTAGATATTGATTGTACATAATCCTTTAATACCAAGTTTAGTACATTGTTCTTAAAGACGTCAGTAGTTTTCTGTAGGTTTTTATAGGTATTATTATTCATAAAGATAGCCAAGGTGCTCACAATTATCTTAACACGACTGTTTTCGAGACGTTAGAATGCATGTTTAGTTTTTTGAACACCCTGAATTGCCATCTATACTTCAGGGTGTTCAAAAAACTATATATCTATCTGGTGGACGAATGTATGTTACTTGTTACTTTACATCACCGGTATTAAAAAAAAATAGGCTTTTACCATGTATAATTGCTGTTATTATTGGATATCGGTGATTCTTAACTGTCTTTATTGGTACTGAACACTAAAAGGACTTTGTACTAAACCTATTTTTTTAATTAAAAAAAAAAAACAACTAAGAAAATCACAGACGCCGAATTCGAAAAATATAGATTTCACTTTGCTTAAATTAAATAACTAAAAAATAATGTTTCATCCATAATACTCAATTGAAATTTCTTTTAAATCAACATTATTACTACATAATTCATGATTATATTTTTAAAACTGTAGTCAGATTCTTATGTTACTGTTCTTATAATAATAATAAATGTAAAATTATCAATATTTGCAGTTTACAAATGAATTTCAGTCCATAATCATCTTTAAATCATAACACTATTCTTATTATTTAATTAATTATCGCTGATAAAAAGCATTCCTCTCTTGTTACCGTACTTAAAAAAAAATTGAGAGAAAAAAAGACCTACAAACGATATACGGTATCATGATATTTTAGTCCTTATATTTCTCCGTTAAGGTACAATTTTGTACGCGACTTTTAACTGCATCCATAATTGACAGCGTCCAAAAACTAGCAAATATTGGATAATTTTACATTACACTTAAAACAATATTCAGACATTTAACACGTTCAATGCCGGGGCACGTCTAGGAACCTGTAATGAACGCATATATACGTCACAGGCAGTGAACGCTTAAAGTTTCTAATATAATCTTGCGATTCATGATGGGTCATACTGGTAAAATTATATTAAGTCACACCTGTCTATAAAGTGGCAGTAATTGCGCGCAAATCCCGAAAGAAAGTCTCAGATCACATATTTATCCCCCTTGCCTTCGGCTCGGGCATCAAATACCTGTGTTCTGAGACATACTTTTGTTTTACCGCCCCTGTTAAGTAATATTAAGTATGATACTGACATATCCTCAGTCGACAATCAAAACTCACTATTAAATCTGTCACTACTCTTCGAAACCTCGTATCTCAGTACTGAAACGATGCTGATATACGAGCTTTATTTTAAGTAGTTGTTACTTACTGACTTTTTCTTGTCACCCGACGATATACTCTTATACAATTGGATATTCAACTTTAACGCTAATGTACTACATGCACACTTTCTAAAAATCGTAGGTTTGTTATATAAACTTTATTACATAGGCGTTAAAGTTCACAATCCAATGGAATAAAAGCATATGTCAGTCAAACTCAAAAGTAATAATACTGTACAGTCGAGGGCATAAATATGTATACATTTTTGGACCTTATTTCAATTGAATAAGGTGCCCTTGGCTGTACGTAGGTTTAGAACACTTTGGGTGATTTAAGTGATGACTTCATCATAATTTTGTGTCATTTTCAAGCAAAATTATACCTTTTGCGCGGTGTCTTCTGACGTAAATAGAAATCGTCCTTATTAACATACAATAAGGATCATTTTGCTTTAAAATGGACACTTGCAAGTGATAAAATAATAACAATGAGTTTAGAAAGAGACATTGCCTTTCACCCCAACCAACTTCTGTCATGACAAAAGAGTGACAAGGAAGGATGGATATGTTGCTAATGTCTGAATATATTTAGTTAGTTATAATTACTGTGGTTTATCCGGGAGGCAGGTAGCTAAAGAGTCGGTACTTATCCCTTATGTGAGGGCGGACGTCGTCTTTCTGCAAAAAGGATAGGAATGTCACAAAAAATATAATATCGACAATGATATAAGATTATTTAATGATAACATATTATACACATTATCAAATTGAGGGGCGATTTTTCAATCCCCTGATAAATCTGTCAGATAAATATAGTCTTGCAAAAAGATGAGAATGAGTTTATTACTTTTTATATAAGTAAATAAATATTTGTGGACAATCTTACACAAATCGACCTAGTCCCAAACTAAGCAAAGCTTGTACTATGGGTACTAGGGGACGATATACATACTTATATAGATAAATATATATACTTAAGGGTGGATCAACTATTCTTTGTTGCTCGTTACCATGGTTACGTCTCCTGAGTCACTCTTCAAAATTGTGATTTTATAGGTTTTAAATCTACTAAGCATGAGTTTCAGCGATGAATATCTATCCATTTGGACATGGGTCATCTCTTGAGCATGCTTGAAGTCCATATTTCGAACATTTTTCTAAGATTTTCGGTTACTGTTGTCTCCTCGCTGACGGGACCGAATAACAACAAAGAAAAGTTGATTAACCCTTAAATACATAGAAAACATCCAAGACTCAGGAACAAATATTCGTGTTCATCACACAAATAAATGCCCTGACCGGGATTCGAACCCGGGACCTCCAGCTTCGTAGGCAGGGTCACTACCAACTAGGTTAAAGCGGTCGTCTAAAGCGGTAATATGACAACACAATCCGAATTGTCAAACGATATTCTATGAAATATCATTTTTCATCTCTCCTGTTCGGAAAGTTCGATTTTCATGAGTAGACAGCTGGGTTGAAAGTCGCTTTTCCGACCCTATGGTGGAAAGTGCATTTTTTTTTAATTTCTATAGAAAGGGGGCGGACCGCGGAGCGCGGCGGCGCCGGCCGCTGGTTGCTGAAGACGCCGATGTAATAAAGTATGAATATTTATGATTTACAAAACATTATGATTTGACCAATCAAAATACTTCACTATATTAAACCCACCAATTAGAAAACACATCGACAGCCAATAGGAACGTTGGGTTCTTTTTGGTACATACTTTGTTGAAGTAATTTAGGTAATTCTACTTTTTCATGACGTTTGCGATTACCAAAAAAAATCTATGATATGTATTGAATTAGTGTACAAAATTAGGATTTCGAAATAGTACCTGAACCTAATAAAAGGAATTTATATGTAAAAATACCTAAATATTAATATATTGCTGTAAAAGGTGGGTAACACAGTGGTAAAAACCATTTTTTCATACAAATGGTGAGACATCTAAGGACCACTGAGTTACTCGATTTATGGATATTAGCTGTGATTCGTTAATTATCAAAACTATCGGAAGTGATAATGCAATTAAACCTCTTTCTAAATAACAATATAAAAATATGAAAAGAGGGCCAAGTATTCCAAAATATGCATTTAAAAAAAAAGTGTCTGAAAATTATGTACATGAAAAAGTAGAATGGCCCATTTACGGACGATTGAAAAATGGACCCATAACTAAATTAACAATTTCACTGGCTGCAATCCGAGTAGCGGGCGTTGCGTATTTTTTCTAAGACGTCGCGCGTATTTTTTCTAAGACGTCGCGCGTATTTTTTCTAAGACGTCGCGCGTATTTTTTCTAAGACGTCGCTATAGGTAGGCCGCTACATCGGTTTCTAGGGTACATTCAGTTTTTGATGTGTTAATGTCTTATAAATCGATGAACGGATGCCAAACCGAAAAAGTGTGACGTAATGTACGACTAATCTGAGCCTTGTTAAGCTAATTTCTATAAAAATGTTATTAGATTTTGAACCTTATTGCTGGCACGGTAAAATAGCTTTTTTGAACGAATTACTTTTATGCAACTCGGCCAACTAAATGTTTCAAGTTATGCCTAAACAGTTGACGGTCAAACCGGTTTCTCTCCTCGGCCGTTATTCACAAACCGACTCGTCCACACCTGTCACCTCACCGCTCACCCGTTTTCATATGAAAACTGCCAAAAAGTGACAAATGATATTTAATAGTTTCCATATATGAGCTGGACCAAACAGATTTGGAAGTACAGCAGAAAGCAACTCAGGATCATAACTGGGGTGTTCACGGGTCACTTCGGGGTCAAAGGACTACTGGCCAAGATGGGACTATCGGAAAACACAGAATGTAGAATGTGTGGCGAGGATGACGAGACAATGGAACACTTATTGTGTGAATGTCACGCCCTTGCCAGACAGAGAATGAATGACTTTGGAATCGGCTACCCCGAGCCAAAGGAATTCAGAGTACTCCCGCTGAACTATATCATCCGGTTTATGGAAATGGTGGAGAACAGCTTGGAGTAGACATAAAGGAGGGGACAATTGCACAAAAGATCCCATTGGGTCGAAGTGCATCCGCAAGGGCCCTCATCTAGACAAGATAAGATAAGATTCCATATATGAACGGGTGAGCTGTGAAGCGACAAGTGAGGACGGTGCTTAGTGAATCGCATAGCTCAAAGGGTAAAACGCGTAAGCGCCCGGAGATTAGCCGTACTTAAGTCCTTTTTGGCGAACTCGCTCTTGGCGTTGTTGCTCGCCCTGCCTTACCCAAAGAGCGCGGGCGGCAAAGAAGGCCCATCACAGCCCCCCCCAATTAACTCCTTTGTATTATACCAAATAATGATATTTCAGTGACAATACAGTGGAATCCGGATAAAGCGACAGTCAAGGGACCGGTGATATTACGTCGCACTAACAGAACGTCGCACAAAACGAACTGATTTACTTTGAAAATGTTTGGTATCAAATCTAATGTGTGGTGATTTCGAAGTCGTTAAAAGCGGTATAGAACGACCCAAGTAATAAGGCGTGTGGATTAAGCAATAATAGTCTCTCAGTCAACTACTTAAGAGCTTTGACGCGCGCCATATTAATTGTGTTCTCCTGTAAAATGTTATAAGCGGAGTCGTTATAAGCGGATTCTACTGTAATTCAATTCTATTTATTAAAAGTATGCAATTTTTCTTCAATGTTTTCTTATGACGTTGTCACGTAAAATTATCGTCCGTAAACCGACTTTACTGACAACCCTTTTTTTTAATAAGTATATATTTATAACATGTATTTATTGTACGTATAGTTATTATATATTTATTTAGTTTTAGATATAAGTTATCTTATTGAAACGTTTTTGTTCACGGTGTGGGTTTGTCTATCTCATTCTAACACTTTCCACTCAATCTCTCAAAGGTTAGGTGTATGTGTGTGTGTGTGTGACTCACCGTAGCCAAATTTTCGAGGAAGGGCAACAGTTTTAACAGTTCATTGTCACTGCGGTCCACGAACCAGCTGTCTATAGGAATCCCGTTCTCCAACTGGTAGCCGAACGCCTGGGGACAACGAATATATAGTTGAATGTCCGATATTTTATGAAATTTGAATCTTCTTCATTGGACTATAAAGTTGCTTTTTGAACCGGCCACTTCAAACTATTCTATACCATTACCGGCATTATATTGTAAGGTTTACGTGATATGTGGCAGCAGAATATCCAATTTCCTGGCCCGGGTGAGACTTTAAATTTCGTATTCACCACGGTAATAAAGAAAGCCCCAGATCGCATATTTCTCATCCTCGCCTTTGGCTCGGGCATCAAATACCTGTGTTCTGAGACATTCTTTGTTTTACCGCTTTGTTTACAATCAAAACTCACTATTTAATCTGTCACTACTCTTCGAAACCTCTTATCTTTTAGTACTGAAACGTTGCTGATATACGAACTTTATTTTAAGTAGTTGTTACTTAGTGACTTTTCTTGTCAACCGACGATATTCTCTTAAGCAAATTCTCTTATTCATTTATGTATTTGATTATCATTATTATATATATTTTTCTCAAATGTTACATTAAGTTTTTCTTTTTTGTATTTCAAACAATTTTATTGACACTGTTATTGAATAAGTAAAAGAAATGAGCAAACCATTTTGTTCTTTCTGTAGAAAAATAGAACACAAAAGGTTGTTTTTTAGTAATATTAGAGGTAGGGCACAGCAAAATGTCATCTTGCTCGAATTTGGAGCAGCCCAACTGGGGAAGTACCTCCGCCTTGCAGAAGACTACAGCCATCATAACATTATCTACTATACAAGTATGTAGTGTTGTGTTCCTGGAGGTGAGCAAGGTTGCCAGAGCTCACGAGGATGCACTGTGTTGAGAGCGAGGGACCTAAATTTGTCCCTTCTGCAGTGCATTCTCAAATTTTATAAAGGGTCGGCAACGCGTACGTGACTCTTTTGGAGTTGCGGGCGTCTATAGGCCGCGGTGGCCGCTTACCATCAGGTGGCCGTAAGCCTGTTTGCCACCGGCGTTGTATTAAAAAAAAACCTACTTGAGGGCTGTTGTCTACTATGACAGTCTTGCGCAGATCCCGTCCTAGGATCGACAGGTCCTTGACGTAATTGCCATTCACCAACAGGCAATGCTCTCGGAACAATCTGGAACAAGTACAGGGTTTAATAATACTAAACATGAGTTTTAGCGATGATTATAAACCAGGGATGTAACAGATGTGGTTTAATCGGAACCGGAACCGGAACCAGATGTTTTAAATTCGGTATATCGGAACCAGCAGGCGAATCACGTAACTTTATGTACTAACTAGGTAGATAGATTTTACTGTCAATTTTGAAGTATGAATGTATGAGCTGCCAGTTAAAATTTGACATTAAAATCTACCTAACGGTAGTAAAAAAATTACGTGATTACCCCGCGGAACCGGAATCGGAGCCGAAACTGAAAACGGATGCGGATCCGGATGCGAAGCCCGAGTGATAGATGGATAAAATGTTAAGGGCGGGGTAGGTCTAAGTTTATTCTAAATAAAAATTATAAACACGTTTGTTTTTCATGTACGCCGCTCATTTCTCCCCGCTGCCCTGTTTTGACATCCGATATAACATCCGTTTTAAAAATAACAGAACCGGAACCGAAGCGGATGTTTAAAACCAATCGGAAGTTCCGACTTAACAGAACCGGAACCGGAGCTCTGTTACATCCCTGTTATAGACCCATTCAAACGTGGGTCATCTCTGGAGCATGGTAGAAGTCCATATGGCCTTGCTTATTATCCATTTTTTTGGTGTCCATTTAAACGTGCAAAATTTATATTTTTTATATCAGTGGGAAGATTATTATACTGTACCTATACTTGATCCAGCGTCGCTCAGGATCGAGTAGGTTGAGAAGTCGGTCTGCGTACACGCGCTTGCTGGCGGTGAAGAGAATGACTTCGTAAGTGCGCGACACGCGGGAGAGGAACTCGGCGAAATGCGGACGAGTACGGACGAATACCTGTACAGATAATAAATAATTATGAATAAATCCAGCTTATGACCTGGACTTTTTTTTAATCAAGCAGTAGTATCGAATACAGGGAGCGCTCGTGGCCCAGCGGCGCCCGCGTACGACGTGCGGTATGCGAGGTTAAGCAACGTCGGCCTAGGTCAGTTATTGGACGGGTGACCGCTTTGAGTGGTTATTAACTGAGCGCTCCCGTGCTTTGGAAGGCACGTTAAGCCGTTGATCCCGGCTGCTGTGTATAATAGCAGTCGTTAAGCCAAGTTAGAGGCCTTCGGGTGGCTCGAGAACTTCTAACAGTCAAATTGCCCACTCACTTGACAAGCCTAATTCCAATATGGTCTGGTTCTCCCTCGGGTTGGAAGGTCAGATGGCAGTCGCTTCCGTAAAAACTAGTGCCTACGCCAACTCTTGGGATTAGGTAGCGGACCCCGGGCATCCTTCAGGATGCAACTGTACCGGGATAACGCTAGGAGGATGATGTTGATGATGAGTAGTATCGAATACAGACTATACAAACAGTACATGATTAACAAGTCGGGTATAACTAGTATTTTGAGTCATCGAAAAAACATTCACTACAACTGATGCTGACTGCGGTACGCGGGCGCCGCTAGGCTACGAGCGCTCCTCGAGCACGTTTGCGCGATGTTTCGAAAAATATATATACTAGAGGCAGTGTACAAGGAATATGTAAATAATGTGTACTCACTGTGTATCGGCAGTCCTGGAACAGCACTGGGAAATGGAAGCTAGCGTCCGGAAGCTCCTGCAGGGAGCAGTGGACCAATGTCTCGTCTAAATCCAGAACCTAAAACAGAAACGTATACTCTCTCATCTGATATTTAGTTATTGATGCCTTCAAATGAACATTTCTTCCCCCAATAGACATGTTGACACCAAATAAGAAAAATCAATAAAATCGATTTTTCTCGAAAAAGATCAAATTCTTAATCAAATGGCGAAAAAAGTAATGGAAAAGAATAAATAATTACATAATTATAACGTCGGTTGAGAACCAAAACTCACTACGTAACAAACATTAAGAGCGGGGATATTCTGTCCCCAGAAAAACGCGCCTATGTATTCTAACGATCGTCATTTACTATGGCAATCGAGGTCAGTGACGTCACTGATCTGTCGCGCTCTCTCTCTCTGTCTCTGTAGCCAGCAACATTAAAACGGTTGTAGCTTCGTAATTTTTTGACATATTGAATAGGATTTCCACCATTTGGCATATTTTTTTGCCATGTTTCTTTTGGAGTAAGCAAATTTTGAGTCAACAACCCTATCCTCAATAGGATCTGCTCTGTACAATTTTTCTAATAATATGATGCACGGCAATTTTGACAATATAAGGCAACATATTGGTGATCGGTCTGTAATCGAAGTTGACACAACTCTCCCCAGTTGTAAGACGTATGTACCTACAATGTCTGAGAGTAAATGTATTTTTTAGTGACCGACCGAAACATGTTATTTTGCCGAAACCGAAACCGAAACCGAAGGTTCGGTTTCATTGTAGTTTCGGCCGAAACCGAAACCGAACCTTTTATAAAAAAAAAGTCCTTAAAAAGTCGAAAAAATGTTAGTAAGTTTTTTTCTAAAATTAATATCTCGCCGACCTATAATTACAGGTTTCTACTTTCAAAGATTTATCACAATGAAATTTCAGCACAGTTACAGAGGTTCTGTTTGAAAATTTAACTACCCTATAAATAAAGTGAAAAAAATACATTATTTGTAACACAAAGTTAGCGATTTTTTAATGGTGGTATAAAATAAGTCGGCCGGCGGAGTCAGGCGAGCGACGGCATATTGCCAGCCGTGCCGAGCGCGCCCGACGTTAGCCGAGCGCGACCCGAAGGTACGATGTTGTAAGTTTCGGCGCGGCCGAAAGGTTCGGCCGTTTTTGGCCGAAACCGAAACTCGGGCCGAAACTTGATTTTTTGGCCGAAACTGGCCGAAACCGAAATTTCGGTCGGACACTAGTATTTTTTGGATTTTTCGTAAAGAAATATCGTTTCAAACATCACTTCTAAACGACCATTTTCAAACTAAAAACGGCTGTTTTCCGTTTTAATTCTACTAAACACAATAAAATAAAAAAATCTCAAACTTTAATAATTTCATCGTATCCTTTATTAGATATAGCAACACTGGCTGTTACATTCAATTGTTCGTCGTCGACTGTTTCCAGACGCCATTATTATCTGAACATGTAGTCTGTGTGAATCGCCTTGTTTCTTTAAATAAATATCTGTTCATCGCCAGAGCCGTCTTCTTATTACAACATGGTGTCAGAGTAAAAAGTCGAGTTCAAAAATGGGTGAAAACGAAAAATCGAAAGGACAGCCGAGTCCGAAGCAATTGTCAGGATCGCCAGAGCCATCTTCTTATTACAACATCCTTTTATCACTTTATTGGTATTATCAATGCTTTTGTCATAATTTGAAATCTAAACATTTTAAAACTTATAAGGCCTCTTAAAGGCACTTCGAACATCAAGTGTTGGTTTCAACTTAGGCTCGGTTGCACCAACATACGATCGCAGGCCGGTCATCGTCAATTATGGCGCCGGCAGCTATCATCCCATAGAAACTTGTCAAACTTTCCATACAATCATATTTTAACGAACACCGCTTACGATTACAGACGGTTTGGTGCAACCCGCCCTTATAGTCCCCTAAGGCCGGGTTTTATAAAGATCCATTAGACCAAATGTCAGATCAAATTTCAGTAACTCAGTACATTTTTTGACATAACAAACCGACATAAGGTCTAACGGATCTTTATAAAACCGAGCCTAAACGGACCTAACTAAATATCCTGATACATGGCGAAGATTTTAGAAAATGGTTTCCCCGGAAGACCAGCCTTGGCTTGTCAACCAGCATTATGCTGAGGCGGGACCATTTCGTGGCAATTTTATCAGTTAGTGTAATATCTCGTAATGTCACGAGAAAATTATTTTCAATTCATTTAATTTTATTGCTTACCAAACTAAAATCGGGGCTTGTTCTTGTTTTAAGCGGCAAAGCCGGATAGCGAGCACGCAGCGCGCCCGTCGCCACCGACTCCAATGGGGGCAGCTGGGAACATATCCTTATGTTACATTTAGGCGCGGATAAATATGCGATATTTTATAAATCTGTCAGTCGATTTTGAATCTTCTTGTTTGGAAACTATAGCCGAATGTTGATAGAAGTAATTTCAAAGTCAAATGTTTTATTTTCTGTAAGTATATACAGGTATAATATTATAAATGCGAAAGTGTGTCTGTCTGTTACCTCTTCACCCTTAAACCGCTGAACCGATTTAGATGAAATTTAGTATTGAGGTAGTTTTGAGTCCTGGGAAAGTATATATGCAAGAGCGATAACTAAGTAGGCGCCTGAAATAAAATAATAGCAACGAAATGATTTTTATTAATTATAATAAAATCATAACGCGATGAAGGAGTTCTACGCGGACAAAGTCGCGAGCAAAAGCTAGTATACTATATTTTACAAATTTGTCATTCGACTTCACACACACCGCGTTTTTTAAACGCGCATTCCCCTTCTACCATCTGCTACTGTAAGAGTAGAACGCGCGTCAACGACGCGTTTAGAAAACGCAGTGTGCATAGGCCCTCAGTCAATTCAAATCAAAAAAGTTGTCTGTCTGTGGCATCGTTGCTCTGTAACGGATGAATCGATTTGAGTGTGGTTTTTTTAAATCGAAAGTCTTGATGGAGGAGAGGAGAATATCATTATTTAATTAATTAATTAATTTTTAATTTGAATAAATAAATTTGAATCTGATGGTTCTTAGCTATGTTTAGTGTCAGTTTTCTTTATTTTTATTATTTTATTTAATTATTGGAAGTATACCTGCTTGATGAAGAGATAGGGGTCAAATGCGTCGACCCACGAGGATATCTGCTCGCAGTCAACCCTGTTGCTGCATGAAGATATCACGTCTGCCGCCTCCTCCTACGAAAAAACAAATCATATTTTGAGTTTGTTGAACTTTGGACTCTATTACAACTCACGATCTGCCAACAAAAGCAGTTAGAGTATGTGTCTTTTACAATATTATAATTCCTGGTTTAGAAATGTGTAAGTGACAAACATATAGTTGTAATGGACAGAGTGCATAAAAAGGTCTCCACTTCAGCTTCGAGAAAAATGCCTTCATATTTGGCGACCGCCTTAGCCTAGTTGGTAGTGACCCTGCCTACGAAGCAGGAGGTCCCGGGTTAGAATCCCGGTCAGGGCATTTATTTTGTGATGAGCATGAATATTTGTTCCTGAGTCTTGTATGTTTTCTGAGTCTTGTATTATAGAAGCTATATCTTACCTCTAAATCGGAAGGCGGTTGTTCATCGTGACAAGTGAGGGATGATTCATCTGCGGTGATGTCTGAGGTACTCTGAAAATAAACAAAATTACGTTTTATCTGCATTCATAAATGATGTTAGAGTTTGTAAGTTTTGTCCGTTAGTTTTACTGGGCCTTTTTGGGCAAGTTTTATTGGTTATTATTATTTAAAGGTACTCAACCTAATTAACATTGTATACTTACCTAGTTCAATATAGTAAAACTGTCCTACTTGTGCCAACCATAACATATTATTAAAGTAATCTGTGGATAACGTCGTTGGCTATACAAAAAGTAAATGTAATGTAGGCTCGGTTTTATAAAGATCCGTTAGACCTTATGTCGGTTTGTTATGTCAAAAAATGTACCGAGTTACTGAAATTTGATCTGACATTTGGTCTAACGGATCTTTATAAAACCCGGCCTAAGACACCGTAACATATTTGTATGGTTGATTGTTACCCCTAAAATAAAATAAATAAGTCGACATCCAATGGCTTATTTTGCGTAAAAAACAGAGATAGCGCTACTCTAACCAACCTAGCTCCTGTATGAAGTTTACTGCCTTCATGTTATTTATCATGCAGACTGTTCGATGTTTCTAGGTATTTTTCCCTGTAATATTTCTGCCTGCTTACGGTTCAGTAGAATGTCTAGAAGTCTCCTCTGCTTCAAAGAATGCTCTACACTATAAGGCTGTCTGTAATGCCCAAGTCGTAAAGATGATTGTTTAATGTGTTATTGTTCCTACTAGTTTACTAGTTTTGTCTGTCTGATTTAGTGATATGTCCTAATTCAGCTTTAGAACTCTGACCACGCTATTGGAAAGAGACATCAGTTCAGTTCAGTTCATTTATTCAATAAACAATATACATTGTATTTGAAATATTTGTACATAAAAACATATTAAAAATAAGCATAATACACTAAAAAGACAGAACAATTTTAAATGTCAGTTATTGTAATGGTTAATTTTCCTAATTTCAAAATAATATATATATATATATATCAATTCTCGTATTTTTTTTATAGTATCACATTTCTTTTTAAATTATATTGTCCATTGAAAATTTGCACATAAATTACACAAATCTATGCATGTATCAAGCTGATCTTGTTGTAACCATCCTGCTTTTGTAAGTTAAAAGTCCGCGTTGTGGAAGAGAATTTGACATGTAACACCTATGAATTTGTAAGACAACCAGTCAACTCTACTCAGCCGCATACTGCTTTACCGACCACGCTTTGCGTAATCGATGCGATTTGGCTAGTTATACTGCTTCAGCATGCTAACAGTCCACACTTCAGGGGACACATCTTAAATCTAGATGTGTCTCCAGATAATCTTGCTGTAACCGGGGATCGGATACCGGTATTTTATCCATACATACCGGTATTATTACGTTCTTTTCTGTTTTGGTTCATTATTTCATTTAGAATGGGACACTAATAATATGTTAGGTTATCAAGTTGACCTTAATACATGATTCAGTCCTGCGTAAAGAGCTCAAAATAATACAAAATATTGGGGTATTAAAATAAAATCCGATATTGATCCCTGGCTGTAACCATCCTGCTCATGCAAGCTAAAAGTCCGCGTTGCGGAAGAGAGACAAACAGTAAACTCTACTCACCCATCCAGCAGCTTCAGCGACCAAGCTCTGCGTGATCTCATGTAAGAAGCCCTCACTAGGGCTCCTCGCAGATAAAGCCTCTAGACTTTCAATGGCAGTGCCTTGAGTGTCGCAGGTTGATGAGATCTCGCACTCGCTATCGCGAACATAGCCGTCCTGCTCTAGCATTGTCACGAAGTCCGGCTGCGGAAAAGATGTGGAGTTAGGTAGTTGTACAAAGTTATCAACCTTATTTCTCAGTCTAACTGCTGGCTATTTAAATCAAACGACATCTCTAACAAATCTCGATTGTTATTGGTTTCTTAGTCTTATTTTTGACATGTATCACTACATTTAATTAATGATACTTTGATTATTGTATTATTTTTATTTGATGTACCTAGATAGATTTTGACTTGTAAAAGTGCCCTTGAGGCCTATTTGCAGAATAAATGTTTTGATTTTGATTATAAAATTGCCACAAACCTGCACATATTTGTCTGGTTGGGCCAAAAAATCCGTCCCTGTGTCCGCATCATCTGTGGTGGATGTTGGCTGATACATTTCCAAGTCATTGCTGGACTTGCGCCTTTTCATCACCCGCTTCTCTATGCTCTTGCGCTCGTCCTTGTCTGTGGTCATCACCTTTGGAAGACAGTTGATTTATGAACAATGTACCTATACTGATAGGTATACTTGAAGAGATCGTAGCTAAAATATAAGACTGGAAGCACATATGAATCTATTATATTACTCCCAATAACTGAAATATAATCACAATTGTATTTTAAATAAATCACAGCACATGCGACTCCGGGAGACCAGTTGGAAAACCAGTTGTTTCCAGAAGAATGCCGCTTTAGCGCATTCTAGAATCGTATTTGAAAATATGATTCGTATATGTTATGTCCTGGTAAAGGTCGCGGGAGTCCGCTGGATGCGGGTGGCGCAGGACCGGTCATTATGGCACTCTTTGGGGGGGGCCTATGTGCAGCAGTGGACATCTTTCGGCTGATATGATGATGATGTTATGATTCTGGACCTACACAGCCAGTCTCATAACGTAACAACCTCTACAGTATTAAAATAACACCTACCTTGGCAGCTCTATCCGCTAAATAGTTTATATCCTCATCTTCAGCTGGCAAATCTTGGTTGATCAGCCTAGCACACTCTGCAATAGCCATGAAGTCATTTAAGCAATCATTTGGAAGACACAGTGATGACTCTACTTGAGTCTCGGAGTCAGACTCTTCACCTTTAGGAGTCGGGAAGTCTACAAATGTGGTTGTGTGTGGCTCATACATGGTTACATCGTTATCTTCTGTGTTCCAATTGGTTTGTTCTGGAACAATGGCTGCTTTGATTTTAGTCTTCTTTTTAGGGCTTTCGTTTGTTGAGCTGACAGCGATTTTACTTTTCGCCGAAGGTACCCCAAGTTGACGGACTTTACGAATTGGTGAGCTATTAAGAGAAGCAGATTTCTCATTTTTGTCCATACGTCTTGTTTTGCGTGGAGAGCTTATTTCGACGGACTCAGCTTTCTTTTCACGGTTAAGTGAGCTATGTCTGAGTTGCACACTCTTTGTGGTCCTAACATCTTTGAGTTTAGGCTTGGAAGTTGTAGTAACTTTATCATTTTGGGTTTTATCACTCCTTAACTTGGTAGTGGAAGTCACTATGTCCTTATTAGTGCTACGTACAACAGTTTGGAAGATCGGTTTCTTTGTGCGTTCCTTCAGCTTCTCTGTTTTGTGCTCAGACTTCTCCATGCTTAACTTGGTTCTTACGGGCCTAGTTTTTAGATTCTGTGACCGAGTGGTGCAGCTGTCCTGTAAGCCATTTTTGGCTGTGTCCCGCTTGAGAACTTTTTTCCAAGTTGCGCTGGAAGGAGACACGCGGCTGTTCAAAGGTTTAGCCTTCAGTTTTGTCACTTTATTTGTGTTCCTCTTGACACTGAGGGGTCGCTCCCTCTT
This sequence comes from Epiblema foenella, assembly GCA_963556455.1. Lineage (NCBI taxonomy): Eukaryota > Metazoa > Arthropoda > Insecta > Lepidoptera > Tortricidae > Epiblema > Epiblema foenella. The sequence goes on along the minus strand of OY747120.1, from coordinate 6,809,632 downwards.
TCTACTTCTTAACCGCATTGCAAGTTCAGAGAAGAACTTAACCTGCAACATGTGAATTAATTTAATGTCAATTTGTTTTTTAATACATATATTTTGTGATGTCTAGATTAGATTAAATGAGTGAAAGTTGATTTTTTTTTTACTTCTAAATTAGTAACCTAATAATTGTTTACTTTTATATTAGTGATATATGTGAAAGGTGACACAATGAAGTGGCATCCAGATTCAAAAGGAATGTTTAAAATAATTATATTTTGGTAATAAATTTGGGGGTGTTGAATTACCCATACAATTTATATGGGTAACTTTCGTGTCACAAGGAATCAAACTATAGTTGTATAATTATTAACCTGTCCTCGACTGACAAAAAAAATAGCATTCTTTTGTTATGTACCCGGAAATCTATCTCCGGGATGGGTAGACAATGGCTTAATAGAATCGAAAGTGCTTGTTGCTAGACCTGTTTAAAAAATAATATTGTGAATTTGACTTTGTAATATGACCTGTGCACCATAGCAAATTGGGAGACCATTCAAGACAAGGTCTCAACTTGTATAAAATGTAAAATTAACTTAGTCTTGCTGAACCAGCAGAGTAAGCAAGTAGGTATGTGACCTAAACTTAGTTTTAGTTTATATTGAGAGAAAGAGACTGATTTTGACTGTGAAAAGAGTTTGATTGTGCCTTGGGCCGAAAAATGTGAGAAATTAGCCAGTGTAATTGCAATAACTTAAAATACCAGCAATGTAATGTTATTATTTTGTAATATACTTTCACAAAGCATATAGTTAGCCTGCATACTTATGTTTTACTTTCACTTGTGTATAATAGAGCTTGTAAAAACTAAATTAAAATATTATACTGCAAGAGCATAATTTCATTTTCATAATTTTGGTATAAAAATGTTCTGTAAGAGATGTACTGTAGGATAACGTGTTTTTTTCTTTGCACTGGGCCCCTCCAAAATTCTTAAATATATAATAATTAAAAACATATAATAAGCAACATCTAGCAAAACAAACAATGCAACAAAAGTATTTTTATAGTGAAACCTATGTAAAATTCATATAAGAAATTGGAAAATAGATTGTTACTTACATGAACGTAATGTGCAGAAAAAGACTATTTCCACGCCATATACTACCAAAAACGCTATACAAAATTAAACTATAACACTAACAGAGTTTCGTAAACATAACGCGGAGCTGTAGTGTCTTTGTTTCGGACAAACAATCAGTTTTATTTTCGTCCCAAAAAATCACAGCGGTAAAAAATGTTCGCGCCTTTTTTACAACCAACATTTAATGTTATATCATAGTTTATTCTTAAAGATAAAGAGTCACATTCACAGTTCATTACATTATTTCACTTAATTAAGCACTTATTCCACTACAAATATCTAATTTTAAACGAAATAAGCATTGAGAAAATAAAAATGCGGCACCAGCGAATTTATCGATTTATGCGCTGCTGAACCGAAACGAACATCACTGATGCACCGTATTTCAGCAATCGGCTAATAATTGAAACTGTATTGAAGCGAAAATGTAAACATAATCGCTGTTTCACGCGTAATTACATGGTAATTTATATTTATTAAGAACAAAAGCCAAACAAATGTCAAAATGGCGGCGTTTCTTTTTTTACCTCTTAAATTTTTCTGCAGAGGGCGCCTTGCTCTATCGCGCATGCGTTTTGCAACTGCTTTACGTGATCGATAACTAGGAACTGGAATTTTAATTTCCGTGCATTTCCGCAAATGCAGTTATAAAGCGTATTATTTAAATTAAATCAATCGCCACAGACTTGAAGTAAATTTGTGTTACATAGACGATGCATACCACGTAATCTTCGTCAATTGATTGGAGTAGTATGTTTAATTTTCTATTATAAGAAATTTAAGTTTAATTGAATTCATTACATGCATTTTATAAATTCAACATAACATGAATAACAGATTTCGTGATTTGACTGATATAGTTAAATTAATTTATTTTGATATTTTTGACTAATTCACTTTTATTGCAATTTCAATCTTGTATTCTACGAAGTAAGATTACTATTTAAACGAATCATGTTTTGATTAGTCAACTATCTGAAGGCATTTCTCAATCGGCTAGATTCCCATTTCGGGAGGATTAGGCTCAATAAAATCTGTGCGTCTATAGGTAGCCTAAGAGAGTTTGAAAGCCAAACTGTCAAGGTAAAAAAAAAAGCAAATATGATAAATGTATGTCATATCCAGTGTTGCTAGATACCCCGCTTTTCCGCTTTTTTGCCGCATTTTTGCCACTGACCCAGCTATCCGCGTTAAGCCAACGCAGATGCGGTTTTTTGAAACGTTAGCATTTGCCCAGTGAAAAGGCGGTAAATTCAAAATATCGAACGATTAGAACTAGCTAGAATGATGCTAGTATCATTTGTACCTTCCGTGATGGTGCATTTGACGGCGTAGAGCACATTTTTTTTATTTGAAGAAGAAAAATAAAGAAAATTATTAACAATGACACGTATTGAAGAGGCCATCGAGCGAAACAAGGGCTCAAGAGTTTTTGCAAGAGATCTGTCTATTGGGCAGAGCCAGCTCGCCAAGTTAAAAACTTAGGATGGTAGAATTGTCTCATCCAGATCTGAGCTTCTGAGCTATAGATACCCGAAGTTGGTCTAGTGAAAGATCCGAGAGCTAGACTAACCCGGAACTATACCGATGACATCCCGGACATCAGCCTGTACGAGATTAGAATAGCTCTTAAACAGCTCAAAAACAACAGGTCACCTGGTGAAGATGGAATTACAGCCGAACTCCTGAAGGCGGGTAGAAAACCGGTACTTATGGCCCTTCAGAAGTTATTCGATTCCATCTTACTGGACGGAAGAACGCCAAAGGGATGGAACACAGGCGTGGTGGTGCTGTTCTTCAAGAAGGATGACACCACTCTTCTGAAGAACTATCGACGCTTCTGAGGCATATCTACAAGCTGTTTTCAAGAGTCATTACGAACCGTCTCGCACGTAGGCTAGATGACTTCCAGCCTCCCGAACAAGCCGGTTTCCGAACAGGCGCGGATCCAGGATTTTGTTCAGGGGGGAGCACTTTAGAACTTTCCGAAAATAAAACTGACTTTTGATAACTGTTTTTATTGTCAGAACATATTTCCTACGTCAGGACATAGGCAATTGCCCTCCCCTGACACAGGCTTCAGGTGGGGAGGGGGGGGGGGGGGGGGGCAATTGCCCCTGTTGCCCCTGTATCCGCGCCTGTTTCCGAAGAGGCTTTAGTACCATAGACCACATACATACGCTTTGTCAGGTTATACAGAAGACTAAAGAGTATAACCTGCCCCTCTGTTTAGCTTTTGTGGACTATGAGAAGGCCTTCGATTCCATCGAAACCTGGGCGGTATTACTATCTCTACAGAGGTGCCAAGTAGACTACCGCTATATCGAAGTGCTGAAGTGTTTGTACGAGAACGCCACTATGTTAGTTCTACTCTAGGTCCGATCCTGGAGTCAAACTAACATAGTGGCGAAACTCGAAGCCTATTCCGCTGCAGCGGGCAGAGAGATGTTATTTCTCCTAAACTGTTCGCTGGAGAAGGCTAGGCATTAACATAAATGGCGTCTCAAGACGAAAGTCTTTGATCAGTGTATGTTGCCAGTGATGACATATGGTACGGAAACGTGGTCGCTCACCATGGGCCTCATAAGAAGGCTCAAAGTCACTCAGAGGGCAATGGAAAGGGCTATGCTGGGAGATTCTCTGTGTGATCGCATCAGAAATGAGGCCGTCCGTAGAAGAACCAAAGTAACCGATATAGCCTTTCGAATCGCTAAACTTAAGTGGCAGTGGGCGGGGCACATTGCACGTAGAAGAACCGATGGCCGTTGGGGCCGGAAGGTTCTCGAGTGTTGACCATGGACAAGAAGGCGCAGTGTGGGTTGGCCTCCCACAAGGTGGACTGATGACCTGGTAAAGGTCGCGGGAGTCCGCTGGATGCGGGTGGCGCAGAACCGGTCATTATGGCACTCTTTGGGGGAGGCCTATGTACAGCAGTGGACGTCTTTCGGCTGATATAATGATGATGATTAACAATGAATGTATTCCACGTTTTCATTCAGAAATCCGCGTTTTTAAAGCGCACCTTCGGGTTTTTGTATTTCGGCATCTGGCAACACCGGTCATGTCAACAAACCATTTTAAAAAGTAAGCGTTCGTTTCTTCGTTTGTTTCTATTATTAAAATTACTCTCGGTAGTTTAGTTTGTCGTTAATAGATTGTGAATAAACAGCCCAATAATGTCGACTGCATCCGTGTCATCGTCAAAAAAAGAGGTAAAATTAAAACTAATACAAAGTTATTATAAGGTAAGCGATGTAAATCATATGTAAATTGCCGAACCATATACTCACATACTATTTCATTTTAGATAGCCGGATCTGAATTGGCTTTGGAGCTGGAAGCTGCTCGTTCATTGAATAGTTATCTGCGAACTTATTTGAATAATATACAAATGACCAAGAAGAGCATAATGCTAGTCAACAGCAAATTAACCGAGATGCACAAAGTCAACAAACAATGGATTAATGTTGGAAATGTCAGGATGAAATGATGTTTTTTAATTTATTTTTTTAAAGGTCCGGTACGGCCAAGGAATTTCATGTGAAGTACTTATGTTATATTTTCGTGTTATGTGATTATAGTGTGGTTGCTAGTAATAGTGTAATGTACAAGTTTACTTTGTCAAAAAGTTCTTCATAACTTTGTTTCTAAGTGCCTGTTTTTTTTTCTTTGTTATATTTATAGAATTTAAATGAATAAATAGGATGCCAAGTAATCTGTTAAGTACCTAATTAATGACAGAGTTCATCAGCGTCTAGTGTCTATCTATAATCCAGGGCTGTGTTTATTTTTTGAGTGAGTGAGTATCTTAACTGTAGAATAGGTGAGAGACTTGTTTCTTTGTTTTTATCAGTAGATGGTGTTACTAACAAAACATAATCCCGAATTAACCCATCGTCTACTGGTCCCTGGGATCCCTGGGATCATAAAAAAAAGAATGCTATTGTTTATTTCTTTCGCCAGGAGGCGATGGCTTAAATAAATTTTATATTATCGACTTCCCTGTGGCAATGTGATTTTTTCTACATAGGTACTTAAATAGTTATCTTCACTGAATATACTAGTGAATGATTCAATACAGGATTCCACATGCTGTGCCATGGAATAGGTAAACAATAAAAATAAAAATTATTTTACAGTTGACTCACCAAACAATTAATATTATTTTAAATTCAATTTTTATGTAAACCTATAAAAAGTTGGTGCCTTGGAAAATCTATAAGAACAAAATATTGTAAGAAATAAGATCATTTAATTTCAATAAATTTGATACATGGGAGTGTAATGTTTATTGAAATAAAAGTATTTACTGATATCTTGTATATTTTTAATGTAAAGATGTAGGTAATTGGTTCTAACGGAATACATATACACATATATGGATAATACACAGCATATGGATGAGAGTAACACTAACACTGAACTGAATAAAAAATAATTTATAAATTTGTAATATAAAAGAGTTTACGAATATTACACACATCACCAAGCAACTATTTAAATTATATAATTTAACCTTATCTACTCTACCTAATATGAACTCTCGACATTGAGTACGATAATCGGTAAAACAGTGATAAATGTGTAGGTAATCCAAGTAAAATAAAAATGCAAAGCTTAGACAATTTCATTTATTCCTCTTTGAATATTCCTTCTGAGTGAGGTGCTTCCTGCGGCGACTCAAGGCCGCCCGCTTCAGCCGCGGCGGTAGAAGTGGCAGGTACATTTTCGAATTTCAACACGCGCGGACTTTTCTCTGAAAAAAAGTACAAGTTCTTAACCAGTACCAGTCGTCGGTCAGCCACTTTTTTGGTAGAAATAATTTCATTTCATTGTAAGACTACAATCGTTGCTATGTAACGCAAACTGATAGTGATGATGGAGGGATATGAGCGCAAAAACAATATCTTTTATAGACTAACTAAAGTTGTCTGTCTATTGTTGTGATCAATAGCAACGTTAGTGGCTTACATTAGATAGGACATAAATAAAACATGCTGACTATCTAGTATAGTTAGTTTTACTAGGCATTTCCCGCAAGTCTACATCCAGCGTGCCTATTTTGAGTGTATCTAGTATAGTACCCAACATGATTGAACGAAGTTCGAATATCTCCTTCTCTGTCGCACTTTCTCATTCGTGCGACAGAGAGGGAGATATTCGAACTTCGTTCATTTTCGGTTCGCGGTAGGCCCTCCAGGATGTACCTGTTTAATTATACACATACAAAAGTTACTTACCGATCATACAAATTGAATATTGAGGTGTATCACATGGCAGTCCATAGATTAATCCTTTCAAATGGTCCTGCCTGTCCAAGTTCAAGCAAGAGTTGTCTCTTGTGAATTCTTCGTCTAACCAGGGCGCCATCTATCCGTGAGTAGAAAAAGTTTTGATGAGTAAAATTTTAATACCACAAGACGACGCTGATTATATCTGGTAGACGTATAGTAAAGATAGTGTGCAAGTAGATAGCATTGTTAACAATATTGGATGTTGTTAATAATATAAAGATTATATTTGCGTTGTTTGTTTATAAGTACATTTTGCACATCGAACTTTTGAGAGCATAATTAACTTACATATGATCCTTTCGTGTTTTTTCGAGTATTCTTTGGGTCTGCAATCGCTTTATTGTTCAAGGGGTTATACCAACCGTAAACAATATCGTCAGTTGCTACGTTTTTTGTTATGTTTAACCGCCCCGAAATCCAAATATGTGCAATTGCTGCAAAAAGATAATAAAAGGTTATGCTTGTGATTGCTAGATGGCGCTGTAGTAAAAAATTAACTAACTTACGTTCCTCCTTATTTTCGCCCATCATTAAGAGTAACTGAGTCATTATTTCAGACGTTTCAGGATATGCTAAAGTCCCGTTCATTTTGATGCAGTTTTCGTAAGCGTGCTGCCAAAATAGGAGTTGTTTGACTAACACGTAGTAATAGTTGTCGTCGCTAGATGGCACTGTTGCTGTTCTCAAAGCCGGTGATCCTGAAAAGTTTTACACATTTTATTTTCTTATTATAAATCTTCGATTAGGTATACATGTAATATATATTCTTATTTAATTTAATTGACGTGGAAATTATTGTTACATAAAAGATATTAATATTAAAATAGTATCGCTACTGCTCGGTAGGCAGCGCTGGTATCAAAAACAACTGCACCTGGTGCATTACCTTGATAGCAAATAAATTGCATCTTTCTTTCACAGCGCGCCTCCAGAAACACGGGCGCGTGCGTCGCATGCCGATCGAGCTGTAGGCAGCCATTTTGCTTAACTGATGTTCTGTCTCTGAAAAGAAATAGCAAATTGTCAATAAAATGTTCGTGTCTTAGGATGTTATACGTAGGATAAGGAGCCTATCGAAATTGTATCATTAGAAGTTCAAAGAGAAAAGTCAGTTAGTGACTTTCAGCTATTAAGTAGCTGTAAAGGCTAACTTTTAAGTCTGAGAAAAGTTCTGAGAATGATAACTTGCTTATTCAGGAGGTTTAACAACCACTTATTTCTTACTCCTGTGACTGTATAATAAAACCATTCAGTGGCAGCGTAGGGTAGATTGGCACCCAGTTGGCACCAGATTCTGAGCACCCCGCCTCCCTATGCTTAGAATATAACACTAACATATATAGCCCAGGTAGATCCTTCTAATTCCGAGTGTCTTACGAGGCGAGTGGCAAGGCCAAGTGAGAGAAATACAGCGCTACTTAAGCGTATAGGACCAAGGCCCGAAGCGCGCTCTCTTAGACGATTCCTGGGCGGATATTCAGCGTTTCAACGGCGGTTCTTTTTCGTCATTGTCGTTTCATTAAATATTGTAAAAGGAGACGATGATCAGAGTAAACTTTTGTAAAAAGCGTAAACCAATATCGGGTCTGAGTCTTATTTGACCAATGTTTTCCCCGATTTATTTTAATTTTAAATAGATAATCGTGAGTCAACAATGACTTTACAAACGAGCGTTTCAAACGCTCGGAGAATCGCCCTCCTATCCCCGAGTGTCTCACAAGCAACCCTGAGGGCCGAAGGCCCGACGCGTCCTATCAGTTACTCACCCCCATTTCACAAGCAAAACGTACGAGCGCAACGAACGCCCGACTCAAGTCTCTCCCGCTCTCTGCTTCCCATAGCAGATTTTTACCGTCGTTTGCCACCCCTGTGCTTGACCCTTACGCCGCCACTGAAACCATTCTTAAAATGAACGCCCCTCTCCCAGCAGCTTTTTAAATTTGTGAGTTTCTGTGTATAGCGCCGACATGCTTACATCAGATGTGTGGTACACTCAGTTTAAATTAGTTTTACTCTACTTCCTTTATTGGAGAGAAAGTAGATAAGGATATCTTTTAGACCAATTCCACCTAATAAGACACCCAGTTTCACAATACGAAAATCGACTGAATCACCTCCGAACTTTCTCGTTGGGGGACTTGCCTCCATGCGGGGGGATGCTGTGCCTCCATTGGGGCATGCTCTCTTACCTCATAGGCGGCCACACTGCTTTATCCACGTCGCTGTACGGACTTGGTACGAAGATGCTGGCTCCTGAGTCCACCCATCGCCACTTCCCAAGCTCACCTCTCGCCCCTACCCACGCGTTCTCGATGCCTGTGCAAGTTTTCAAATGTATACTAATATTGATGGTGAGTTACAGTACTTTCTCACCTCACTAGCTCGGAAAGCCCTTTTTTATTCTTTAAAAACAGATAGCAAAACTGCATTTTATCCACAAGAGTGCAAAGAATATTTGAAATTCGAACGCGCTATTTGTAACTTTTTTAAACATAATAACATGTAAAGGCCAGTCCAGACAGTCCAGCAACAATAATTTTATACTGTGCTGTTGTGTTAAAAAACTAGTACCTACGCCAAATCTCGGGATTAGGTAGTGGACAACTATATTTAGGACGCAACTGTCAACGAGGAGGAGGAAAAAAAATCCTCGCTCTAGTGAGGTGAAAAGATTTGTGTTATACACGGTTGCAAAGTTATTTTACGTCTCGTGTGTTGCAACACTCGCTACGCTCAGGATTCTATTTTTGAACCACTCGCTTCGCTCAGGATTCTATTTTCAAACCATAGAATCCATTCGCTAGCTCGTGGTTCAATCTTAGAATCCATTCGCTAGCTCGTGTTTCAATTCCACACTCGCGGTCAAAATACAACTTTGCACCCTTGTATAACAAATAACTATTATCTCACTAGCGCTCACAGCGCTGATATGAGATTTCGTGACGTCATTGATGATGTCATGGCCGGCGCTCACGGGGCTGCTACCGGGAACTGCATTCGAAATTTTCCCTCTCTGTCGCACTTGCAAGTTTGCATATAAGTGCGACAGAGGAAAAACTTCGTTTGTGGTTCGTGATAGCACTCCATGTCTCACACTCGCAGGCGAGCGCAAACGTCAAGTACACAGTATATATTTATTTCATAATAAGTATAAAAACTAACTAACATATCATAACATAATATAATATACAATATAATAAAAGGCCTACGAACTAAACTCAAATAAAAACTTAAAAATAAAAAATAAAAAATAAGGGGTTCCCCCGCGGCATAGTGCCAAAGATGCTGGCAGCTTTTCCTCGCTGTATAGCAATGCTTATGCGTTGAGCGAGGAAGCAACGAACAAGCAACGTCAAGTTGACTTGTGATATATGAAGTGAAGTTAGCGTTATTGAATGTGAAAAAACTTACTGGGCCTGGTTTTCAACATTGTAGTGCCAAGTTTCTTCAGACACTTCATCGTTGCAATGTTGGCTAGGCTGAAAAGTAAGCAATGACAATTACATAGGTACAAAGTAACACAAATTGTGATAATCCATATTGAAAGGGACCTTATGGCGGCCGGCACTTACGCCTTTATTGCCGCTGTTCCAATACAATAGTGAATAGGTGCAACGTAAGCGCCTGCCGCCATAAGGACCCTTTCGATGTGGATTATCACAATTAGTATAACATTGTAGTCATATCATGGAACATAAGAGGCCTTATAATTTTTAAAATGTTTTGATTTCAAATTATGACAAAAGTGTTGATAATACCAGTAAAGATATTAAAGGCTACGATAACTTTATCAAAGTTTTATAGTAACATAGTCATTTTTTGGATTCATTGTGTGTAGTAGAATTTAAGCCGAATTATTATATTAGGACCCTTTGAATGGGCTGAGATTCAGAAATTTTTAACCACCGAACGCCAAAAAAAGCATACCGCTATTTTCAACTCTGCCATAAATTAAGAAAATGTCATTTACACTGTCACTTTGTGGGGGGTGAACAGATTTTTGTAAAGGTCAATAACCCGTGTGGAGGGTTCCGTACCCAAAGGGTAAAACGAGACCCTATTGTCCGACCCAGGTCGGGCCTAGCTGAGTTTCTTGCTGGACTTTTCTCAGCTAGGCTAGGTTTAGTGAACCAGCGACAAAACTCCCAGTAGCTCGATTCCACTCACACCTCAGATTCGGTTGAAACCGCTCAACCAATCTCACTGGAGCGCAAACTCTTAAAGTATTCCAGTGTTCCAAACCACCCGCGTGGTCGTGCCGGAGGTTTTCCCCTGGATTTTCCCCAGGCTACTCTCCAACCGCGCACTCCTATCGCTTTATTGAGCCCGGCCTATAAAGCTACAGTCAGGTTCAAAAAAAAAGAGTGACTCTATTACTAAGACTCCGCTGTCCGTCCGTCTGTCTATCTGTCTGTCTGTCTGTCCGTCTGTCTGGCAAGCTATATCTCATGAACTGTGGTAGTTAGACAGTTGAAATTTTCACAGATGATGCTGTATTTCTGTTGCCGCTATAACAACAAATATTAAAAAATAGAATAAATTAATATTTAAGGGGGCTCCCATACTATAAACGTGATTTTTTTGCCGTTTTTATAGACAATGGTACAGGACCCTTCGTCCGCGAGTCCGACTTGCACTTGGACGGTTTTTTTTAATTTGACTGTAGTGTGATGAGTGACAGGAGTGCGCGAATATCTAGAGGCAACCTCCAACACGACCACCATGTAACACCCTAGAGTACTGCAAGCTTTCAAAAGTTATGGAGTCATCGTCGTCATCATTATCAGCATCATTACCATTACCGATCATCATCAAAGTTAGGGGCATTTACGTAAGGTCCCTCGATCCGGTCTCTTTGAAAAATCTATACAAATATAGATAGAGGATAGGGCAAATTTTACGAAAACTAGATACAATCTTACGTTTCAAGGAGTTTGGATAAATCTTATGTCCTTACATGGGAGTAGGGAGGATAAAAAATTGGCAAAATAATGAGGTGAGTAATTAACACTTTCGCTGCCAACCGTTTCGTAGCGCTACGAAATTTCCTCTACATACGAGGATACTCTGTTATATTATCGCGTATAGCTACGCGTATAGGAGCAGAGAACTCCCTAGGGGGCTCTTGGCATTGAAAGTGTTACCTAATAATAATAATAACCGGACCGAGTACCTTCGCCTGGGAGTACCCATATGCGCACCACATAAGTGTCACTGTGGCCACGACGTCGACCAACTGGGGCACCACGGACTATCTTGTCAAAGGAGCGCAGGCCGCTTCTCCCGTCACGCCACGCTTAATGACGTCATCCGGCCAGCGTGAACGTACCAGCGGTACTTGAGTCGGTCAGGATCGCCAGGGACGACGGCAAGAGACCGGACGGAATGATGCTGATCCCGTGGAGGATGGGACGGGTGCTAGTATGAGACGCGACCTGCGTAGACACACTGGCTCCCTCCCATCTCAGCAGCCTTTCGGTTAGAGCCGGCGCGGCGGCTGAGGCGGCCGAGGCATTAAACAGGCGCAAATATAAGGGTCTCGACGCCAATTATAACTTTGTTCCTTTGGTGTCGAGACCCTTGGTCCGTGGGGCCCATCAGCAAATAAATTATATCACTTTTTGGCAAAATGGTTGGTCGACCTACCGGGGACAGGAGGGCAGCTTCTTCGCTCAACGCATATAAGCATTACGATTCAGCGAGGAAATGCTGCCAGCATCCTTGGTACCACAGGGGCCTATTTTAGAATTCGACTTTCGTTTTTGTTTTATATAGTTATTGATTAAGTTAGTTTTAAGTTCGTTGTTTATTTTATTCTGTAATAATTTTTATTTTTATAAGTTTCTAATATGTCTTAAATTTAATAAAGACATTTATTAAAACAGACATAGTAATAATAATAATAAATATTATTTATTACACCACTAATCTAGGGAATACTTACAAAAAAAAGAATAACATTTAAAACATTAAATGGTAACAACAGGCGGTCTTATCGCTTTAAAGCGATCTCTTCCAGACAACCTTTGAGTGGCAGGAAAAAAGATCAGAAAATTTTGAACAGGCAGTGCAGGAGAAAGGCAAGAAAAGTGAAGCAACACGTACAACAAAATACCTAATGAATAACGACATAATACAACCAGGTTCCAGAGACCATAAAACGGTTGCCATATAACGCTTGTATAGCAACACTGAACAACTGGCTTTTGCAGAAGAAATTCTACAGTGTTAAGGTATTCCTGTCGCTGCGAAATGAATGAATGATGCATAACTTTTTCTACTATTGACTTAAATATTGAATATCTTTTGACATTGTAATATTTTACTAATCATCTTAATTTTAAATGTATTATTATAAGATTATAACATTGTGACATAAATAGTGCTCCTTTGACATTTGTATGCCTATGAGGCAAAATAGTTGGATCTGATTGTATACCTACCTGACATCTTATTGTACACTGTTTTATGCAAATAAAGTTACTTACTTGCTTAACTTAATAATAACTTGCCGCCGCCAATTCGAAATTGTAAGTCTATTGCCTCCTTCAAACACAATCTCAAAAAATATTTAACAGAAAAGCAAATTTCCAATACCTAAGCAGATGTTTAGTGTTATGTTTTATAGTGTTTAGATAGCTTCATGTAAATTCTGTATTATAATGAACGATTTAGCTTGTATGTGCAGGTACAAAATATTATTCTGTATGGCTACACATTTCCCACATTGTCAATGTCATGTTGTATGTTAAGGACAGCTCTCTCTCATGTTTATTGTTTTGTAATTTCATGTTGTTTCCTGGTTGCCCTGAAAATCAGCGTCATGATTTTCATGACACTATGCTGAGCGGCACCCATTTTGGTACTAAATAGGTACCTATTTACTATATCCTGGAATGTGTAAACAACTTGTACCAAATAAATATTTCTTTCTTTCTTTCTTTCTTTCTTACTTACTTAACGGCTTACCTCATCTTCCTGAGCACGCAGTATGCAGCTGCCTGGTGCCAGTCCAGAAGTCCGTCGTACATTCGATACAGTCCGGTCCGGCACCGGACGGTCTTCAACTCCTTTATCAGCTGCCGGGTCTGTGCCTCTGTTCACAAAGAAGGCCAGCTTTGTAAATCGTATGCAGCGTTGCCAACGTTGGCCAAATGGTAACTAAACTCAGTGCAATAAAAACGGGTACGGAAAATCTGTACATGTACAGGGTGTAACAAAACTAGTGAGGATCCGTTTAAGGGCATATTCGTTATCGTGTTCTTGGGTATTGAAAAGGTTAGGGTATACCAGGATTTATCGTCAATTAAATACTGAATAATGGTTAAATTAATTTCATTTATTTTAATTTTATTTTTACACATGGAAGCTAGAACACGTCTATCTACGAGCAAACAAAGTGAGGCAAGGCGAAGGAGTGACTAAAAGATCTGAACAGAGAATGAATTGAACTAAACATTCACTCAATCAATCGGTCGTTCATTGCTTTAACAAAGTAGTCAAATCAGTTACCTTTTAGTTACAAGATATGTTAATTTTTGTATATTAAAATATAATAAAATCAACATGGGGCAGGTCGTCCAAGTCAGCCAACTGTACATACAAAGGCCAAAAATTTATTACGTCAAAAAAAATTCTTCTACCTTTTCCTAATCAGAACACGATACTGAATATGCCCTTAAATGGATCCTCATTAGTTTTGTTACACCCTGTATTATGCTCTTGACTGTACTAAGCGAGACGCGATTTCTAAATAGCGTACTCATGTAGATCGATGTTTAAACAGATACCAACCTTGCAGCCAGGATCCCTATCTCCGCAAATGTGAGATTCAGGATGAGGTGGGTATGGGAAACGCTTGCGCATAAATACTCTTAAATAACGTCACACAGAACCACAGTTCGCGCGTGTTCAAAGCGAGCATCTCGCTCTTTTACTAAACCTCTGTTTGTCGATAAACACGATTAAACTGTGCTTACTAATTCTTCTCTCTCGCAGACAATAGGCCTCTCTTGCTCACACAGTAGGTCCAGGAACACGCCTCGTCGTGAAACGCTCGTTATGTTCACAGTCTGCCTTCGACTCGCACCATCCTCATAGTGTTGTCTCACCTCTCTCGCAGACGAACGGCCTCTCCAGCTCACACGGAAGGTCCAAAAACACGCCTCGGTCGTGGGAAACTCGCTGCACGGCCACACAGTCCGCCCCCGAATCCGGTACAGGCACGTGCGTTCTGTTTTGCCACTGGAAAATAATCGTTAAATTAGTTATTGTGTGTTTAAATAAATTGAATGCGGAGCAAACGAGACAAATCACTAGCATAGCGAGTGAATCTAAGTAGAATTCTGAGCGTAGCGAAGGATTTAAAGGCACGAGATCAGGGGTGGATCCTTACAGCTGGATATTGGTCCAGGTTTTCCGGGTCGTTTCGACGGATGTCCTCAGCAGTTCTACGCAGCTCTAGCAGGTTGCCCCAGCGGTAGCCGGACGGGTCGTCGCCGCCGTGGCGACGAGCGCCCACCCATACTGAGTCCATCACTGATAGAACAATTGTACTAAGCATCATAGTTGACTGACATGTAGATAACTCTAATAAAAATTTAAACTAAGGTAAGTATATTTACCAAACTGGGATTCAGCCAAAGCTTCAGCTAGAAATTCCGCCTTTTCTTTCGTATCCAGTATAGCCAATGTCCCGTTATGATGTCCGCTGAAATTATATTACATATGTACATACATAAATTCAAGCTTGCATAGCCAATAGCGGAATTTAATCGTCAAGGCCACCTTTATCAATGTAATTTTAGAGGTGACAAAATTAATATTGCGATGTAGCCTGCATAAATAGCCAAACACTCTCAATTCTATGACAGAATGATGAGAGGTACTTCATCTACAAACAATCAGATAACCCTCGGTAATAGAATGTATGGGATTCTATTACCGACCCATTCAATATTTGCTTGGGTCGTTGATAGGTTCTTAAAGATATATCTATTAAAGAGCGGTATTTTAGTCTTCTATTAAAATAAATCACTTTTAGTGAATAAAGTAAATCACTTTTGTGATACTAAATAATATGCAGAATCAAAGCCATTATTATTTTTTAACCCTCGTTTTTATGTTCCGAATCGTGAGTTGAGTTCCTGTTACCGATGGTAAAAAAAGCTGCTTTTTATACCCTTGATAATAGAAGCCACATTCGCGGTAATGGAATCACAGCCTGTCTATTATGACGGTTATAGAAGCTTGGGTATTTGTCATTTCAATAATTATTATATAAAATATACGACCCTGGAAGTTTAATAAACACTCTTCAATAACAAATCTCGGTCGTTAAGGAGCTTTGAAGTCTTTGAACCCTTAATTTTTTGGACTCATTTGAAACTGCCTTAAGTACCACGGTAATAGGCGCCGTTACCTTAGTTACGAAAAGATGTCGCCTCAGCATAAAGCCGACAATACATTCTATGAAACGTTTGTCGATGAAATCCTCAATAATTGCGAATGTTTAGATGTTTGTTACTCAATCACGCAAACACGGCTGTTTATTTGTTGATTATGTTGAAACCTGATATACGAGTTTATAGCCTGGACTAATATATGTATAGGATACTTTTACGCTTTTTTTATCATTAAAGGGATGAAATAGGGAGTGGAAGTTTAGACGAAGTCGCGGGTAAAAGATGTATGATTAGGTATGAGGGATAGCATTACCGGCACATAATTTTAGCATTCTCCCAGGTTACCGGCAGGTTCTGGATGACGTATTCCTTGTCGTCGTAAATGAACGACTCCCATTTGTCTGTGCAGGTCTGAGGCACTGGAAAATAGATCCTGCCTACGTCATAATATAATGTTAAGTAAATGGGAACCTTAAGTTTCTTGAGTGGTCCATATTATATTTTTATTAGTTCAAAAAAATAAATAAAATAAAATAAATAAATAAATATTAGAGGACAATCTTACACAAATCGAACTAGCCCCACAGTAAGCTCAAGAAGGCTTGTGTTATGGGTACTAGACGACGATATATTTAATAGATATAAATACTTAAATACATAGAAAACATCCAAGACACAGAAACAAATATTCATGCTCATCACACAAATATTTGCCCTGACCAGGATTCGAACCCAGGACCGTCAGCTTCACAGGCAGGTGCACTACCCACTAGGCTAAACTGGTCGTCAGAAACTGTTGCCGGTTTTCTTTATTAAGTATCACACGTTAGATCCTCCAAATGAGTGGTATGTCAAAGATAAGATTCAGAAAATATTTCTTAAAACCGGCCAAGTGCGTGTCGGGCCACGCACAGTGTAGGGTTCCGTAGTTGCCCGTCCATCACGTCACCAGTTATATGCGGAATTACGGACCCGTAGAAGGGTTTTTACTGATCTTAGTACTGATGATGTACTTTTTTGAGATGTTGTGTTGTATAAATATTTTTGCCCTTTATGGTAATGTCTACTTAGTTGTGATAGTTTTCTTTTTAAATTCATCGTATATACTACTACCATGATTTTTTTCACATGCCTAGTAGCCACCGTTTAGCTGGTAGGGGTGGGGGGGGGGGGGGACACTTGACCATAGCAAAAATTATCACTTCAAAGCTTAATATCACGTCAACCGATTCTTGAATCAAAAAATGCTTTTAGAAACCTTATAATATTTTACCAACGGTGGGGTTTGGAAGAAAAAAAATGCACCACCACTTTACATGTAGGGGAGGTACCCAATAAAAAAAATTTTTTATGATTTTATTTTACCGTTTTGTCGGCGTCATTGATATGTATACTCATGCCAAATTACAGCTTTCTAGTACTAACGGTTACTGAGAAAAGCGGGGGACGGACGGACGGACATGGGGAAACTATAAGGGTTCCTTGTTTACTACGGAACCCTAAAAACGATACTAAATATACACTACATTTAATTAATGATACTTTGATTACTGTATTATTTTTATTTGATGTACTTAGATAGATTTTGTCTTGTAAAGTGCCCTTGAGGCCTATTTGCAGAATAAATGTTTTGATTTTGATTTTTGATTTTGAAATTAAAAAAAACCATCAACAGTTTTGAACTAATAAAAATATAATATTGACCACTCCAAAAACTGTAAGGTTCCCAATTGCATATACCTTTCTTATATACCTATACCAAACGGCAGTATGACGATCAATTTGGGTGTTTTTTTTTAATTTATTTTTTATTTGTTTCGACAGTACCAATTAAATAGAATACAATAAAACAATGAAAACATGTTAATTAACATTTATTGATTTATAGGCGGTAATAATAGTTAAATAACAATAACTTAAATAATATTACAACTAACTTAAAGCTAAAACAGGCCCTTGGGGCATTGTACCGCCCAAGTAACACAGTCCTGTTGTATAAAGTTTGAGTAAATGTTTATTAAGCTGTTATTCAAGCAATTTGGGTACATTTTTAAATGCTTAAGCCTGAATAACAGCGATGTAAAGTCTGGGTAATAGCTTAGTAATACTGTGGTATGATACCCACCTTAATTCAACTTTTGCTAAACTTAAAGAGGTATTAAAGATCTAAAGAGAATGTTATTCAGAATTAGTCTATATTAATAGCCTTTACTCACACATTATGGAGATTATCATTACATCATCACTTCACTACATAGTATAAAACAAAGTCGCTTTCTCTGTCCCTATATCTTCATATCCCTATGTATGCTTAAATCTTTAAAACTACGCAACGGATTATGATGCGGTTTTTTTTAATAGATAGAATGATTGAAGAGGAAGGTTTATAAGTATAATAACATCCATTAAATAGTACCCCCGTGCGAAGCCGGGGCGGGTCGCTAGTATCACTACATAGTATAAAACAAAGTCGCTTTCTCTGTCCCTATGTCCCTATATCCCTATTGTATGCTTAAATCTTTAAAACTAGGCAACGGATTTTGATGCGGTTTTCTTTAATAGATAGAGTGACTCAAGGGGAAGGTTTATATGTATAATATATGCATCAGCATTGCACCCGTGCGAAGCCGGGCGGGTCGCTAGTATAGTATAAAACAAAGTCGCTTTCTCTGTCCCTATATCCCTATGTATGCTTAAATCTTTAAAACTACGCAACGGATTTTGATGCGGTTTTTTTTAATAGATAGAGTGATTGAAGAGGAAGGTTTATATGTATAATAACATCCATTAAATAGTGCACCCGTGCGAAGCCGGGGCGGGGCGCTAGTTGCTGATAAGAGATTTAAATAGTTGCGAATTGTTATTACTCAAACTTTATTCAGCATGCTGTGTTACTTGGGCGAAGATGCTGGCGGTATTTCCTCGCTGTATAGCAATGCTGATAAACATGTTTAATTGTATTCTATTTTATTGAATGTGCTTATTATAGTGTTATGGCATGCCGAGGTGTTAGACACATTGTAAGAATCGTTAGATAACTAAAACCTTACTTTTCTTACAATTTAAATTACTTACTTTTATTATTTTATGAACTTACCTCTGTATTGTTCATGAAAGCTGGCCCCACACAGCGCTCCCATAGACAAAATAAACCACAGCACCATACTCACGTCTTTCCATGAACTAGCGAGAAAGAGTTATGGCCATTTTGAAAATAATTTCAAAATGCATGCAGGTTTTCTCAAGATTACCTTTAGTAGGGCGACAATGGTGCTTAATTAAACAGGACATTGTACATAATGCGTGTTATATGTACCTCCGTTATAAATTAATAAAACACAGTTAATAAAATTCACAAAATCTTTAAAATTGAACAGAGAGGTACTATAGAATTCTGCTGGGAATGAGCACCAAAGTACCAGATTTTGACCTATACCCCATCTCCTACCAATATCAAACGCCTTTGTAAATCCGAAATTTAATGACTACGCAGCAATCACTACCAATCCTGTACCACCGGAGTTCACCTGAAAAATTGGCTCCCGTCACTACAGCATATCCAAGACTTCCGAAACAAGACGAATGTATCATTCCATCTCACGCAAATCATTACCGGTCACGGCTACCACAAATCCTATTACCGACCAGTGTCCATATGACGACAGCAGCTCACAAACAATCGATTACCTCCTGAAACACTGCCCAAAATTCACTAATCCTTAGACTTAACCACGATATCACCCTGTCATAATCTCATCAGAAAAGAAACCACAATACTCATTAGAAAAAAAGCCTCATTTTGTAAATTCGCCGCCATAATAATAAGTTCAAAGGTACAACTACCTACATACCTAGCTCGACCCACAGTTCACCCACCATTCTCCACGTGTACATAGGTACAGAAGACTCACATACAATACATCCTTATTCGCTGGGACTGTATTATGTAGAGTATATTTAGTTACAAAACTAATAATAATTACAGAATAAAATAAATGACATAAATAACTAATTTAATCAATAACTATATAAAACAATTTATATAGAATATGATATATTTTTGTCCGAATTTTTGGCCGCTCAGTTTCTGAACGGGCGTCCAAAAATTAAAAATAAAAATTGGCCCTACTTGAATTATGTATATCCTTAATGGTCACTCTAGCCTAGGCGCGTGAGTAACCTATTCATGTTATTGTACAAGTCACGTATTTCCACAACAGAGGGAGGAAACGGCACTCAGATGTTTTGAGATTCGATCACAGAGGTGAAGCTGACAGAAAACACTTTTTTTTTTAAATCTGTAGGTCTGTGTAAAAGTTGTGGCTGAAGTACGTACGTTTTTTACCATTTTGTGGCTGAATCTATCACTGGGTGACCGTAGGGGAGAGTCGCAACGATTGGACCATTTTTTTTCTTCTTGATGACTTCGCCGCCTTATAATGTACACAATTTATGTAAGTGAATAAAACAAGTTGGATATATAATTCATATAGTTACACATTTGAAAATTAAAAAAATCTGTTCATAGTTAGATAAATATCCATTTTATCAATACATCTAATTTCACTTGTCCGTAATTTGATTCATATGTTCGCTAATTAGAGACGGGTCCATATTTATCGCTGGGACCACCTATGTTTTGCACTAATTACACTCGTTAAAGCCTGTCCATATTATCCAACACTCGAGACATATGGAGTCACTTACCGCACTTACGTCTCCAAAGTTTACTGATAAGAGATCTGATTTAAGCGACAATTAAACAAGATCAATTAATAAAAAGTTGGATATTATTTTACTCCTGAAATACATTTATTCGTTAACCAAAAATACAACTAGATCTTGGAGAAAAAACGTGACAAGGGTTTTTCGCGGTGTTGCCTTCTTTGGACCAGCATCACCTTAGTTGAACCGCTAGGTCGAAAATTTCAAAAAAGTGACTGTATAAAAATATTCTATATTCATTCATCTGCTCGGTGCCTAAGTTTCTCAATTTTTTACTTCATTTCTAAATGTGTAGCTTGTTAACCCATTAATTTATTAATTGACAAACCACATAGTTTTACGTGTCAGTTTTTATCTATAATGACAGTCAAAATTTAAATGTAATAAATAAGAGTATTAAGATTTAAATATCAATAGGCTTAATTTCAATATATTAAATAACTAATTTATTACCTAGCGAACCAGATGAGTCGATTGTCTGCTATTGTTCGGAATTTAGAAATTCATCTACGTTATAACATGATTATAATTACCGAACATGCTTACAAAATTTTCCTGAGGATTGGTTGAGAAATGCGACCTGAGGCTACTCCGGGCTACTCCGAAATTCGAACTTCGAACTTCGTATCGTGCCGTACCTTTCACTCATATAGCGTATAACACGAGAGTGAAAGGGACGGCACGATACGAAGTTCGGTTTTCGAAGTACCTAGAGGATTACAAACGGAAATCTGTCGTTCGGACATACGAAAGCAAAATACCTCCGTTTCACTCGGTCAGTGACAGTTTGATATACCTATTTAGCGTGAGTTTGAAATGTTAATTAACTACCAGTGCAGGTATTATAAGGTACTTAATTATTATAACTAAAGTCTAATTTAAAATATCAGAGGTCCACACCCAATAACGTAATAAGTTGTAAAGCGTAAAGGTGGCGTGTGGCTGCCGTTTGTTACTTCCAAAGTTGTCGGTATCATTGTTGCTAAGAATTAAAAGTAAATTGTATGACAAGGGTCTAAAATAAGCCATATTCCCACGATATGAGGACGAAGTGAGGGAAAATTGTTCGTTTGGTAATATATATCGCTTTTAGACCAGAGTTTTTTTTCAGTTAGAGGCAACTTTTTTTTTTAACTGTTTTGACTCAGATACATACGAGAGTAGTTGAAATAGGGACGAAAAAAGACCTAATGTTTTTAATAGTTGAATTAGATGAACAAAGTATGTACCAAAAAGAACTCAACGTTCCGATTGGCTGTAGATGTGTTTTCTGATTGGTGGATTTAATATGGTGAAGTTTTTTGATTGGTGAAATTAGAATGTTTTGTAAATCATAAATATGCATGTATTTATTATATTTTCCCTTGGGGATAAATGTACTACTTTAGCCCCCCTTGATAAACCTAAATGAATAAACACTTTTCGAGCATGAGAAGTGATTTTTTTTAATTCTAATTTGACATTAATTATTTAAAATTATGTCTGAAAGATAATTTGCTTTGCCCTACCAGCGTATCAGTACCTCTTACCTTGATGTGATTATGCAAATAATGATTATGATTATATTTCTACGTTGCCGGCAACGGCCACCGTTTTTGTCCGGCGAACTGTCGAACCGGGAAACATCATAGCCGCTTGATTGGTAGCGCGTCTTGAAACGCGGCATGTACTGAGCGCGCTTGTGGCAATGATATAATTGTACTTAGAGTGTTTTCTGCTAGGAGTTTTTCCATTGTTAGATATGTACATTGTAATTGTTTAAATACATTTTCTACTCATTATTTTTAGACCACACCGAACTGAATAAGAGAGGGTTTAAAAGGTTTCTTCGCTGAAAAAATGTATAGAAGGCTAAAAGGATAAATAACAATTTAAAAACATAAGCATAACAAAAGTCGTTTAATTTAATTGTTTGAACGAAAATGACAAGCAATCAACATGTGTAACTTCGACAATGGGGTTCCTTTATTTGCAATGGATCATATACATTACTCGTCAGAAACAATGACAATCATAAAAATGTCAAGGTATGATATTTCTATTGCTATTATCTATATTAATAAAAAATAACATTAAAACTAATCTATTACTAAATATAAACCTAAAAAAGATCCCCCAAATCGATCCGCTGCGGCAGGCTGCCCACAAGGCTGGCTACATTACCCCGCTGGATCGCATTGCGCCTATCCTTTGGCAGAGAAATGAGCCAGCCCTGCGATCTGCGTTGGACTTCCGTAGTTGCAATGGGGTAATTTTGGAAATGGCAAATATCGACTAAACTAGAAGCACTGTAGCAGCATCCAACGACACCCCTTGGTAAGCGTTGCAGGGGTGTAAGTATTTCTAGAGTATTAAGTGTGTCTAGTTTAATACGTATACATTTGTCATTTTCAAAATTACCCCATGGTCGAAGTTATCCTAATGCACCTTAGATACAGACATGATTCTAAAAAGACTGTATATAATTACAAGCTTTTGACGACCGGTTTAGCCTAGTGGGTAGTGCACCTGCCTCACCTGCCTGTGAAGCTGACGGTCCTGGGTTCGAATCCCGGTCAGGGCAAATATTTGTGTGATGAGCATGAATATTTGTTTCTGTGTCTTGGATGTTTTCTATGTATTTAAGTATTTATATCTATTAAATATATCGTCGTCTAGTACCCATAACACAAGCCTTCTTGAGCTTACTGTGGGGCTAGTTCGATTTGTGTAAGATTGTCCTCTAATATTTATTTATTTTTATTCTAGTGAAAGGTAATCAAAACTTGCAATGTTGAAACTTGGTATACTCATGTAAGTGCGCTGACAATACATTAGGCACCACATTCTATTCTAAAACCTCGTAGATACCATAAAAGGATCAATAAGGTTTACTATTGTCAACAAGACAAAACCAAAACGAAACTGTGTAAAAAAGTAAAATGTTTGAGTGAAAACGCCCATCACATCCACACACGATTAACCTGTGTATGCATTATCACACAATATGTAAGCTCATATACCCAGGGACCGATACCGATATTTTTAAAAAACCCTGAATTAGTCCAATATTTTGCATTATTTTTTGCTGTTACGTAGGGCTGAATCATGTATTTAGGTAACAACGTCGTATTATTAAATTGTCCCATTAAAAACGAAATAATGAACCGGTGACCGTAATAATACCGGTATTTTTCTATGGAGAAAATACCGGTATCCGATCTCTGCACATACCACAGTCGCAGCTGGAATCGGGACCAAGACAGATGGAATCGCGTCCCTTTGTTTGAAGTAGCTCCCGAAAGCATAAGCCGGGAATCAAAACCAGGTAATTAAGCGGCTTGCGCGATGCGCCGCGATACGGGTAATCGCGGCTTAGGAATGCTTGGAGTAGCTGTTAGCGTTAAAGTTTTACCACCTTATTAATAAACTTAACAAACCTCTGCTAACTAAAATGTCTGTTGTCACTGTCTCACAAGCACGTGTGTCAAAGTGACAGATAAGGACAAACGAACTTTAGCGGCTAATTAACTAATATAGGTTTGATAGACGTTTATGAATACGGGGGTAAGTATATGTAAAGCGATTCATCCAGGATAATGTTTAAAATATATTTTTTGGCCAAATATCATTCCCGAACAATTTTTGTCACCTGTTTCATTTTCAATTTCATATTTAATTCATGCGTGAAAATAAATTTATTCAGTTTCCGACTGTTTATTTGCTTTGTAACACGTAATACAAGAGCTTACATTAAAATGTTCTGTCACTGTCAGAACATTTTATCTGCTGATCTATTCTCTACATTTTTGCCTGTCCTAGGCTAGCTTCTTTACGATACGATTTCCACATTCTAATTTATCTGTTTCATATAACTGTTCTTCTATCTTCCTCTTCGGCATGGCAATTCTTTCGAACCGTGAGATCTTCGAGAAGACAGTACAGTTGCCAGTTTTGTTGCATATTCTAGCACCATACAGTGGTCACGTGTAAGGCAGCGATGGGTACTCCCTACGAATGTGGTGCAATACTTTGAACCCCCTTTGTCAAATGAGTGGGCAACTTGACTGTTAGAAGTTCTCAAGCCACCCGAAGGCCTCCAACTTGACTTAACGACTGCTGCCTTAGACAACAGCTGGGATAAACTGCTTAACGTGTCAAAGTACGGGAGCGCTCAGTTAGTAATCACTCAAAGCGGCCCTCGACCTGCCCATGTTGCTTAACCTTGCATACCACACGCGGCACAGAGGCGCCGCTGGGCCAGGAGCGCTCCACTCCCTCTTAAGATTTAAAGTACCGTAAACTAGGGTTACTTTAAGAAAAAACAGGGCTACTTTGATACATATAAAACAGTTATATATTCATCACCAAGTATTTGTAGTTTGATTTACTTTAGTAAATAGGAAAATTAACGAAGGTATAACTTGACTCAAGGATAACTAAAAAAAAAGGAAAACTCAGCATGAAAACGAATTTTTAAAGTCGCCCCTCAATTTGAAAGTATTCCCGGTTTAGGGTAATCAATAAAATTAAGGTTCTTAGAAAAAAAACAATTTTCTCACGTCGACTCCACAGCTGCCCCAAACCCCGCCCACCTGTTGCCTACCCCGCTATAAAAGCGGCGCGGCGCCGGAGCCCTCGCAGTCTGCACCGAGCTTTACCAACTCAACTTAACCGTACATCTAACCAGGGTAAGTTTTTCAAAAAAATATTATATCGTTAGTCAGGACCCTATTTCTTGACTATACAGTATTAATAGGGACGATGTCAAATTTTAATAGGGATGTTAACACCAAGTAAGAAAATAAGTAACTTAAAATTTTCTCAAAAAATGATCAAATTCTCAATCAAATGGCGAAAAAAGTAACTCAAAAGAATGTATAATTATAGAATAGAATAACATTTATTCAGGTAACACATCATAAGTAAACTAGAAAATAAAAAAAAATCTCAAAAAATGATCAAATTCTCAATCAAATGGGGAAAAAAGTAACTCAAAAGAATATATAATTATAGAATAGAATAACATTTATTCAGGTAACACATCATAAGTAAACTAGAAAATAAAAACACATTAATAAGTACATCGAGAAAGTAGGTAGGCATTGAAAGTGACAAAATAATAGTAATAATACATAACAAGTGCCTAGATCAGGATGTGAACCTGAAATGGCCTCCACTCAGCAATGCAGTTGGCGCGGCTAGCGTGACCAACGGCGCTGGTTTTCTGTGCAGCCAGCGGGGTGTGCGGGACGACGTACTGTGCGACTTGTGTCAGATGATACAAATATGTTATTATGAAGTATAATTATAATTATAAGACTTCAAAGTTTCAAGTGGGGGCATCTTCTGTCCCTTTTTCGCAAAACGCACCCCTGTATGGAACGATCGTCATTTACTATGACGCTTTAAGTCAGTGACGTCACGAATTTGTACAGCTTTAGGAAAATACTTGGAAATCATCGAACTTCAAGCGGGGTAGTCACGTAACTTTTGTACTACTGTTAGGGAGATTTTAATGTCAAATTTTAATTGTCAGCTCATACATTCATACTTCAGAATTGACATTAAAATCTATCTAAAGTTAGTACATAAAGTTACGTGATTCACCTGCTGTTTACGTTTTAAATATTTTTAATACATAAAGAAAAAAAACAAGGACGCAGTTTGACCATAAAAAATGACCACATCAGTCATATTTCCCTACAAACGTCGTAGAGCGTTTTTCACGTGTTATTAAAAGTTGCGAATTATATTTATGGTCGTTACGTTTGAATATTATCTTCGCCTTAAGAGGCCTTATAAGTTTTAAGAGGTTTTGATTTCAAATTATGACAAAAGTATTGATAATACCAATATAGTCATTGAAGTTTACGAGGAGTATAGTAACAGCCATTTTTTGTTTTTATTGTGTGTAGTAGAATTTAAGCGGAAAAATCAAGTTTTTAGCTTGAAAATGGTCGATTTGGAGTGATGTTTGAAACGACATTTCTTAATGAAAAATCCAAAAAAATCATTTAAAGTTTATGGCATAAGGTAGCAAGTCCTGTTCTAGATAGTAACATTGAGAAAATGTCAAGATACGTGGCAATTCAAACAGGAAATGGCATAAATATATGAGCGTTTTTTAACTGATAAGGACCCTTAAATCGTCCACCGTAGTGCGATGAGTGTCACTGTTCACGTTCGGGTGGATTGCACCCCGAGGGTGTGAGCTGAGGTAAGTCGATGCATGAAATGGAATAGGACTGATAAGGGTCCCTCTAGTAAAAATTTGTTGAAACCCTAAAAATCCGGAACGTATTTTTGACATAATTTAGCTGAGGCGGCCGAGGCATTAAAGAGGCGCAAATATAGGGGTCTCGATACCAATTACAACTTTGTTCCTTTTGGTGTCGAGACCCTTGGTCCGTGGGGCCCATCAGCAAAAAAATTATATCGCTTTTTGGCAAAACGGTTGATCGACGTTACCGGGGACAGGAGAGCTGGCAGCTTCCTCGCTCAATGCATAAGCATTGCGATTCAGCGAGGAAACGCTGCCAGCATCCTTGGTACCATGCCACAGGGGCCTATTTTAGAATTTGACTTTTAGTTTTGTTTTATATAGTTATTGATTAAGTTAGTTGTTTATTTTATTCTGTAATAATTTTTATTTTTATAAGTCTCTAATTGTATATATTTGTTTCTTAATAAAATAAAATTAATTTAGCATTTTGGAACCCATTTCTTTTTTGATTTTCTTTACGTGGTTGAAAACCAGAGTAAGACATCAAAATCAAAATCAAACATTTATTCTGCAAATAGGCCACAAGGGCACTTTTACATGTCAAATATTAATTTACAATTTAAGAAAGTCTGACTATAATAAGTAATACATTTTTCATCTCAAAATATTAATTTACAGTTCAAGAAGGAATAATAATTTTGAGTTTACAATTATAACAAAATTAATATCATACAGTGAAGATAAACTTGCAAAGTTATCTATTACAAATATTACAACATCAGTAAAGTTAGAGATGTATAAGGTCTCAAGATTAAACAAGGAGTATAATGAAATTAATATAATATTCCAGAGATGTACATGGTCTCTGAGCGTCAAAATTAAAATTAATTTAATATTGTTAGAGATGTATATGGTCTCTAAGTCACTGATAATAAAAACGAATCCACAACAGGATGATGTCCATCAGGGGATAACTAGGTTATGGTATTTATATCCACTTAAAACTCCACGGTGACCGCCATCTCATGCGGGGAACTCCAGGATCTCATACTGGACGCACTGGCGCCCCCTCGCTTTGCTACCGTTCGTTCATTTTAGAGTGAGCCACCCTCCCTGAGGACTAAAGTGCTGCGGCGCCCGTCACATGGAGCACTCGCAAACCCCCGCTTTGGAACCTAGGTTCCAAACTGGACTGTCGGAGACTAGTCCCGAGACCTCGCGAATGCATTCCTTTTCACGAATGCGACCCATCTGATCTATCTATTATAAGATAAACGATTATATCATGGACAGGCATGTTTGGCAGTGATAGCGTCCCGCACAAGTAATCTAACAGAGAAATATTTTGTCCTTAATATTTAAAAATATGTATGTATGTTTATATTGTAGCATTTGAATTCTGTAGTATTATGATACTGTTATTTTATATTGTATATTGTTTTGAAAAAATTACACCTCGCGTTTCTTACGCCGGTTCTTCTCGAGGCAGAGGTTTATTTTATGAACCGGCGGTAGATTTTTGACATTCATAAGTGCATGTAACATGCCTAAATTGAAGAATAAATGATTTAATTTAATCGGTTTCCTAACGATGTTTTCCAGCACCCATAGCCACCCATTCATTATTCTGCATTATAATTTATACCCAAAATCACAGACCCCAATTTTGTACTCTACCAATTTTTCAATGCCGCACTCATGCACATATTTTAATGTCCTTTATGTCTCACCCGGCCATAAAGTGGTAATTACCGCACGCTTTGCGCGGAAAATACCACTTCCTGGCCAGGGGAAGACATAAAAATGTATACTTACAACGGGTAATAAAGAAAGCCTCAGATCACATATTTATCCCCCTTGCGTTCGGCTCGGGCGTCAAATACCTGTGATCTGAGACATTCTTTGTTTTACCGCCCCCGGTATGTAATTGTGGCTATTCCACTTCACGACATGAACTGCTTTTCCATAACAAATGCGGTGGTTACTACAGAAAATACCTACCTAAGTCGCTATATTGGCCGACGATATTAAAAGAATTCCGTCAATTCCTCAAGAATCCTATACTTATCATCGATATTTTAACCTCAGTTCCACTTCAAAATGTAAACTCTGAACAAAGAATTTTCGGACGTTACATCATCATCATCATCATCCTAGCGTCATCTCGGTATATACAGTTGGATCCTGAAGGATGCCCGGGGTCCGCTACCTAATCCCAAGATTATGGCGTAGGCACTAGTTATCAGACTGCCATCGACCTTCCAACCCGAGAGGAAACCAGACCTTATTGGAATTGGGTTTGTCAAGTGAGTGGGCAACTTGACTGTTAGAAGTTCTCAAGCCGCCCGAAGGCCTCTAACTCTAACTATAACTTTACATAAATATGTAAAATTTATTTGTCCATGTGTGCAATCATTTTTTTTTTACATCCATAGCCCTATTCGACATATGTGCAGTTAATATTCACTACTTCCCCCACTACTAGGCCTTATTCAACAAGCGCATATATTCAAAATCAACTATTTATGTGCGTCTGTTTACCACTCGTACAATAAATAGTTCACTCTTTCATGTCAGTTCCCCTAGCCCCCTAAGCTAAAGCTAAGAACGTCCTAATTAATCTATTCTTTTCATTATCTTTGTGGATCACACGTTCAAACAATTTTCACTTCTTCCAAACTCCTATTCGACAAGCGCATACAAATCCATTTTTTTAAAACCTGACTGTGGCTTTATAGGCCGTGCCCAATAAAGCGATAGGAGTGCGCGTTTGGAGAGCTGCTTGGGAAAAATCCAGGGGAAACCTCCGACACGACCACGTTTTTAATCTGACTGTGGCTTTATAGGCCGGGCCCAATAAAGCGATAGGAGTGCGCGGTTGGAGAGCTGCTTGGGAAAAATCCAGGGGAAAACTCCGACACGACCACGTGTTTAATCTGACTGTGGCTTAATAGGCCGGGCCCAATAAAGCGATAGGAGTGCGCGGTTAGAGAGCTGCTTGGGAAAAATCCAGGAGAAACCTCCGACACGACCACGTTTTTAACCTGACTGTGGCTTTATAAGCCGGGCCCAATAAAGCGATAGGAGTGCGCGGTTAGAGAGTAGCCTGGGGAATCCATTCCTTTCAGGCATTCGGCTATACATACAACATTTCACTACTTCCATGCCGCTATATTACATTATTTTATGTATGTATGTTTGACATTCGTAAAAATAACAGTTCACTCCTTTCAGTGCCCCTATTGGACAAGCGCACCCAAACCATTTTTTTCATTAGCTCTGTTTTTCACACGTTCAATAAAATTTATAATGCATGTGCTCGAAAAGTGCATTTTCTAAGCAGCCAAACTGTGCGGAAAGTACCATTTTTCCACACTAGTGTACTTTTCAGTTCTTTTTTTTTAATTTTTATCTTCGTCATCAGCCCGATGCAAACAGAATTTTTGATTTGAGAAAAGTTTTAGAAATTAGTCAGTTATAGATTTAAATTCTTAAAAAGGTATATAAATATGAATACTTCATTAAACGTATTATTAATAATTTAGATTTAAATTTTTATCTATAAATAAATGGTAAATATTCACCAACATGCTTGGCTGAATGCAGATTCAGCCTGTGCCTTCCATTGACGTTGACGTATCGAGCAATGTAAATTATAACCTATAAATTTTAAATCAACTTTTCGATAAAAATTTTCATTTCCTCGCAGAATGCATAAAACGTTGTACGATACGTGTTCGGAAACGTAATTCCCAACTTGTTTCGGTCAAAACACTCGCTAATCGCTCGTGTTTTTGTTCATCGCCACTTGTTGGGAAATTCTATAAATTACCGAACCTGCTCACACGATTTCATGAGAATCGGTTGAGAAATGAGACCTGTAGAGGAGAACAAACCGAAATTCGCCTACAGAAACTTACAAAACATTGAAAAAAATATTGTTATTTTAAATTACCAAAAACTGACTTGAAAAAAAAAATCTAAATAAATATCGAACCTGTTCACAAAATCTCACGAGAATCGCTTGAGAAATGCGACTTGTAGAGGGGAACAACCGAAAATCTGGAAATCCGGACATCTCGAACATACGAAACGGTTATTCGACAAGCGTGTCCGGATCGCATTTAACTAAGCGTGTGCGGTATACCGGTGCCTTTACCATGAGTTTACATGACCGTACTCGCTAGCGACTGCGTAAATATTTGTATGGGCAAAACTACAGTGCCTCTGGCGGTTACGTAATAGAACTAAGAATCGGCATACTAAATCGTTTACGCAGTCGCTAGCGAGTACGGTCATGCAAACTGCACGGATCACATTTGACTATATTTTAATCCTACATCATCCTCACAGCGTTTCCCCGGTTGCGTGTGCCCTTTGATGGCCCTTTGTTCATGATTCCGCTTTGATACCTGAATCCCAAAACTTGGTGTATAGAAACTAGTTTACGAAAGCAAGTTGCTTTGTCAAACGGCAGTTGCTAATAAAGACAGCCATCTGACCTTCCAACCATAGGGAACACTAGACCTTAGGATTGCTCCGATTTCCTCACAATATTTTCCTTCACCTAAAAGCCACATTTTTTTTCTTGATTTTAAATCTGCTATCAGCTGTATTTTAAGCAAGAGAGAGAGCATTATAATATGTCAAGTGTATCCTCCATTGAGGATATCTATCTACGCGTCCTCCATTAAATCTAGTCCATTCATTTCTTTTGGGCCTCTTTCCGTACTCTCTGGTTGTCTGTTTTACAGCAAACTCATTCGGATGATGTAATTTTCAGTCGCTCTTTGTATGCTGTGGTCGCAAAGAGTATTTCTACCTTCACTGTGTTTATTTCTAGATACTTGTGAATAATGATATTTCATACAGAGTTTCTTCAGGCTCAGGTTTAAGCCGTCCTCTCGGCGAAAAAAATAAACAAAAGCATAATTTTGTGATGAACCCTGGGATCCAAGGGACCGGTAGACGACGGGACCCTTTTTAATCATACAATAGATTTAGATTTAGGTAATTTATTTCATGATAAGGAATTACATTACAAATTTGCACACATGTCAAAATTACAAGAATTTTTATCATGATCGTCATAACAGGAAAAATAAAAAGAACATAATGTCAACTAGAGTAATACAAAACACGATAAAATGTAAACAGAAAAATAAATGCATCTTCCATTCGGAATCGTCAGTCAGATAAATAATAATAATGTCCATTACAAAATACAAATGTCAAAACACAAAAAAATACAAATCAGTTGAATTCAAATTGAGTTATAATTATTTACATGTCAGTAAAAACAAAGTGTAAAGTTTAAATAAAACGTATACCTACACATACAAATGTTTTCACAAAGTCGATTAAACCTAACTCTTCCCAAATTTACGGCAGATTTAAGATTGAGAGTTTCTTAATTTGCTTTCAGAAGTTATACCTCGTAAAGTTTTTGATCGTGGCTATTTATATAGTTAAGTATAAAGTTTACAAGATTGCTTCGAAAGTTTGAAGATTACATCACTTCTATCTATGTAAAATTGTGCTTCAAGTTATCTAAGCCTTTCTCCCCGCCTCGTCCGCATCGAAGTCGCTTACATCGCAGCTTCATACAAACTTTCGTCCCTTTTTAACCCCTTATGGGATGATTTCCGGGATAAAATCTATCCTATTTCCTTGCTCGGGATACAACATAGGGTCGCTAGGCCAGTTACGCGGCCTGCGTCAGTTCGCGGCCTTCTGAAGAACGAAGTTTATTCAATTAGGTAAAGGTATTTACATTTTTGCATGCCCTAAAGACAGAGAGTTGTATGCGCTTTAATTGGTAGCTATTGAATGGGAATATATTAAAAAAGCAAGAAAATATCCTTTCAATTCATCGACCCATTCAAGTGGCCGCAAACTGGCGCATCAAATTAAAGGGTATATATAGGGCCTGGGTCAAGCATTGGGAAGTTTACCTTACCAATGCGGTGCGGTCCGCTAGTAAAAGATACTGGTATAGTAATTAAAATACTAATTGGAAACAATAACACGCCAACTGTGCACGTAATAACATTTATCACGAAAGACTTTCAGAGGTATTTTTTATTGTGAATGTGTTTTGCATGTAATACCGGAAACCGGGGTTACTTTCGAATTCGGGGACTTTTAAAATCAAGTTTTTAAGCCGTATTTCTAGTTTTTATTTGGTTAACCTGGGTCGGTGTTATCCCTTGGTATATTTCCTAACTATTTACTGAACTGAATCAAGTTAGGAATACTTAGGCCGGGTTTATAAAGATCCGTTAGACCAAATGTCAGATCAAATTTCAGTAACTCAGTACATTTTTTGACATGATAAACCGACATAAGATCTAACGGATCTTTATGCGACAATTTTTTTTCCTATGGGGCAGGTCGTCGAAGTCAGCCAGCTGTCCCTTACAAAGGCCAAATATTTAATGCGTCAAAAAAGATTTTCTTCTACTTTTTCCTAATCAGAACGCGATACCGAATATGCCCTTAAACGGATTCTTACTAGTTTTGTTACACCCTGTATAGCCACACTATGTTATAAATCAATATTATACAATTCTGTGGTTTTGCTTTTGGCCCGCATGCAGCCCAAAGGTAAAGACGATGATTTTTAATTTTTCGTATACAATATATTCAGTTTGGATATACAGTGGAATCCGGATAAAGCGATAGTCAAGGGACCGGTGATATTACGTCGCACTAACAGGACGTCGCACAAAACGGACTGATTTATTTTGAAAATGTTTGGTATCATATCTAATGTATGGTGATTTAGAAGTCGTTAAAAGCGGTAAAATGTTATAAGCGGAGTCGTTATAAGCGGATTCTACTGTATTAGTCACCCGAGCGAGCGCGAATCCCGAACGAATCGTGTCCGTTCCAGCTGATCGAAAAATGGTATCCGATTAGTTGTATATTTAATCGATTATTAAAAAATACTGACTGCGCATCAAACAAATACTGAACATTAACAGTTTTAGGTTAAGCTTAACAATTAAATATTTTTTTGTGATTTCATACCACTTTTATGCAGCGGTTCATAGAACACACCTTTCTACCAAATTTCATAATTGTAGTGCTTATAGTCCACGCTAAGGCTGGGTTGCACCAAACCGTCTGTAATCGTAAGCGGTGTTCGTTAAAATCTTATTATATGGAAAATTTGACAACTTTCTATGGGATGACAGCTGCCGGCGCCATATTTGACGATGACCGGCCTGTGATCGTATGTTGGTGCACCCTAAATCCGACCCTAAATCGGCTGAGACATACGGACAGACATAACGAAACAATAAGGGTTCCGTTTTTGCTATTTTGGCTACGGAACCCTAAAAAGAAAAATCACTAGACAGTTATATTTTCTATTTATGCCATGCATGGAGTCCGGATGCCCACAATTTAATAAAAAATATAAATAAAAAATTACGGGAGTCCAACGCAGATCGCAGGGCTGGCTCATTCCTCTGCCAAATGATAGGCATTGCGATCCAGCGGAGGAATGTAGCCAGCCTTGGGCAGCCTGCCACAGGGGATCGATTTGGGGGATCTTTATTAGGTTTATATTTAGTAATAGGTCAGTTTTAATTTTATTTATTTAAACTTTATTGCACGAAAAGAATATAAGTACAAAGGGCGGACTTAATGCCATGAGGCATTCTCTACCAGTCATTTCTATTCTGTGGTCGCAAAACGTTGGTTTAAAATACTAAACAATGTTTACATAAATCCCTAAGTGCTTGATAACGAAGATCCGTAACGTGGTGTCAATCAGTGTTAAATGTGATAGGCAACACTAGTAATCCTTGATAAATCACAAACTTGCCGACCACTTCACAGGCAACCTGCATTAAAGGATAAATAGTCTTAAAATAATAATAATAATAAGAGATAGTATCCGCTAGGTGTACACATCGCAATACATTATCGTATATCAAAGGGGCCTCTTCGTGTTGAATCTGTATTCCCATGAACGCCTTCCAAAAGGACCGCACATTGTGCCGTGATATCCCAAAAGAGAGATACAAATAATAATAATAATTTTGCGGACAATCTTACACAAATCAACCTAGTCCCAAACTAAGCAAAGCTTGTACTATGGGTACTAGGCGACGATATACATACTTATATAGATAAATAGATACTTAAATACAAGAACATCCAAGACCCAGGAACAAATATTCGTGTTAATCACACAAATAAATGACCTGACCGGGATTCGAACCCGAGACCTCCAGCTTCGAAGGCACGGTCACTACCAACTAGGCTAAATCGGTCGTCAAAAAAAAACGCCTGTAAAAATATACGCCTGTTTCAGCTCTCAGTGGTACTTTTGGTAGTTTTTTTAATATTTTAGATGTTTGGATGTTGGGTGAGGACCATAGTGTTGGTACATAGGTAAGGCAAATTGTATGGGTAACTTTCGTGTCACAACGGAATCAATTAAAATGTAGGCGTTTAATGCAACCAACTATGTGCCTGAGGGGCTACTCCGAACATTGAAACCCGAACTTCGTATCGTGCCCTTTCACTCATATAGTGTATAACACGAGAGTGAAAGAGACGGCACGATACGAAGTTCGGATTTCGATGTTCGGAGTACAGGCCCTGGTCCTCACCCGTTTGTTACATAATCACGGCTGAACGGATTATGATGTAATTTGATATACGAGTTTAAAGCCTGGATAACATTAGGATACTTTTTGTCTCTTATTTTTGTTTTTTTTTGAACCTGACTGTGGCTTTATAGGCCGGGCCCTATAAAGCGATAGGAGTGCGCGGTTGAAGAGTAGCCTGGGGAAAATCCAGGGGAAAACCTCCGGCACCATCACGCGTGTGGTTTGGAACACACTTTTTATCTCGAAAATCATCTCTAGAAGGGATGAAATAGGGAGTGGAGATTTACGCGGACGAAGTCGCGGGCAAAAGCAGGCCTTGATAAATCACAAACTTGCCGAGCACTTCACAGAAAACTTGCGTTGGATAAAGGAAATCAATCTTAAAATATATACACACCCCGGTGGCGGATTTATTTATTTAATCAATAGGTGGCTATCGTTTTTGTGCTCACCAGTTGGCGCCACTGTCGAGTAAGGTCCAGCTGTCAAAAAGTGTTATTGGTTATTATGGGCATGAGAACGAAGTTTACATTCAAATCGTATTTAATACCTTAAAACCAGTACCGTAAAAATATCGAACATCCCATTGTAGCGCAGTACCGTTTTGTTCGGAAAAAGAAGGACATAAGTTTCCGAAAGACAAAACTGTTCCAAAGCACTGACAGTCATTGACCCGTAACTCATATTTGCCATAATCAAGTTCATGTATTGCAAAATAGTCACCATATTGTTCCAATTAGATATTAACCCGCGTAGCGCAACCACATAGAGTGACATTTGACATTTCGGAGACCTCGCGCTACACTAGCGCCTCTAGCGGCGAATTTATACGCGATAGCCCTCATTGTGGAGTCCGAGCACGCTAATTCTGCATTGAAATAATTTGGCAACACTACCTCAAACGTCACATTTTCATATAAATATAACGTATAATGCACAGTGTTGCCAAATTATTCCTTGCAGAGGTGTTGTAGAGTTAGCGTGGTCGGACTCTATAAGCTACGTACATTTCCGTAAAGATGTTATAAAGTAATATTAGTCAGGCCATGAAGCCCCGTAAGGGCACACAATTATAACACACAATACATTAAAACAGATTTGAAAACTAAAATTGATAATAATAGCATTAAAATTACAATTTACCTTGTCAGAATGACTTATTAGTTTTACATTAATACATTTCAATTTTACAATTTATCATTATTTAAGAATTCGTCAATAGAATAATACCAATTTACCCACAGACTTACGGTGACACACTTTGCATAGGGGATTTTTAATTGCGGCAAATTTTAAGCCAATATTTTATGTTAGTAGTTTTTTACACAACTTTCCTTTAAATTGATAAAATCAAACTTGAACACTGTAGCGACTAGACAAAGTTTAAAAAAAAATGTAACTGGTTTTTCTAATAGACATTCAATATATGAGTTTCTGCGTATTGCCCATCCTATACACTATAGTGTCCGCAAACAAAACAGACGACCGGCGTCATAAAAAAATGTGAGACCAACTTCATAACACCATGCAAGTATGCAAGAGATAGCGCTATCAATTCAGTCGGCTGTTTGAGTGTTTGGTTAGATGTGAGCGGAAACTGAAGGGGCGTTCAGATAGGGTATGGTGGTATTGAGTTGTGAAATAGTTTTGACAGATCCATTTGAAGAAAACAAAGCCTTTATTTAGCACAACGCGATTAGTGACCACTTTGTAGAAAAATCGTTACAACCTTAAGTGTGCAATAGATTTTCTACTCTATCTCTACGAACAATAAATTACCAGTGCTCTGTATCTACTCTAATTAAATAGAAAAAGGGCGGTCGAGATTGCTATTCTTCTTGTATAGATGTTCAGGTAAACGCCAGAGCTGTATTCAAACAAACCAAAAAAAATTACCAGTGACTTTTTTTTAATAAGTGCAACATGTAAAAAGCGTGCATCAACAAATCTTTATTGCATAATTTACCTATTCTATAAATCAACAAATTATAAAAATAGACCGCGAGCGGGTCCACTTAGAAATTAACATTAATTATTCTGTAAAAATATATCCTTTATTTATTTTAGAAATCTTTTGTTTGTAGTTTTTGAAAAAAAGATTAAATTCAAATTCAAAATGATTTATTGCCAAAAAAGGAACAAAATGTGTACAGTACAACGGATCTCTTATGACATAACTTAAAATAGACACTTAAAATACATATTTATTTGTATTAGGTTGGGCAATGGGTGCTCGTCTCAGCATATGCAGGGCTTTAGGCCTTGCGCTGATTTTCAGACGAGTCCCTTCGACAGGGTTGGCGGTAACACTACGTTAGTACTTATTGCAAATATAACACGCGTACTAAAAGCGCGACTACTTAAACATTTCCAAGTTAAACAATGCAATTTTATTGATATCTCGCTACCTCTCTTAAACGATCGACGCGACGTTAGGTTAGGATTAGGGTTTTGCCTGAACCGCACACTTTGGAGTAGATGAAATGAAATGTAATTTGCTTGAGACATGGTTCACAATAAGGTGGAACGACTTTGTTAAGGATCATCAGTTCATCACATCTCGCCAACATTTAGATATGCAAAATTGACAAATACGCTCCAAATACTACGTAATCAGACTAATATTTAGGTAAACTCTGTTAAAAATATCTTTCTAATATTTTTACACAAATACACGTATTTAAATTATTACTTTTTTATTAATTAGTTTTAACGTCGAATACGGCCCTGGGCGGCCATAAAATGCAGATGCGTCTAATGTCATATTTCTAATAAAGTAATTTAAACTTTTGGAAAAAGCCCTAGAGTTGGTAATCCGATAAAATGTTAATACAAGTAGTCTTTATCTACGAAGAATGCTTATCTTATATGACGGCTGTTAATGAGGTAGCAAAACCGCACAATAGGACAAAGAATCGGACACGAGCAAAACACAATAAGTGGTGTCCCTTTGTTTTGCAGACAGAAATTTCATAGAATTTTGTTTCGCAGAAAATGTTTCAAATAATATTTGGTTCTTGTATTTTTATTTCGACTATTATTGTTTCAATGACTATTTACTTGAATGAAAAATTTATCACAGAAGCACAATTCAATGAATTTTCTAATATCATTTTTTTATTTGACAAACTTATCAAACAGTAGAATTATGTTTGGTGTTCCATTGTTTCGCAGACAGAAAAACATAGAATTTCGTTTTACAGAGACTTATATTAAATAATTATTTGGTCCTTGTATTTTTATTTTTAATATGATTGTATCACCGCTTATTCACTTCACAGAAACTTGCTGAAAGAATTTTGCTGAAACACAATTCAAAAATAATATCTATATATAATAGAGGTTATTTTTTTATAAAAACCCAGAACAACCCGTTGGGACAAAATCGACTCTAACGCGGATAGGTTTAGAAGATTAAGACAGTTCAGCTTTATTTGCATTTATTTCGAACAGTAAATAACAATTTCAGTTTTTTTCCGATTTTTTCGAATAATTCAATTTCTGAATAATCTTGTTTATGTTATAGAATCCGATCAATATGATCATCTTTATCAGTGTACTTTCGTTTTTTAACATAACTATATTTAGTTGTGTTATATTATTACATAAGGTCAAAGGATATATGATTTGTAATTATATCGTAATGAATATTGAAACATTAAATTTTCTTTGTAATAAAAAACTACGATAAAAAATTCTACAAAGTAATTATTTTACGAATTGATTATTCTATGAAATGATAATATG
Organism: Epiblema foenella; assembly: GCA_963556455.1. Taxonomy (NCBI): domain Eukaryota; kingdom Metazoa; phylum Arthropoda; class Insecta; order Lepidoptera; family Tortricidae; genus Epiblema; species Epiblema foenella. Next base: position 6,770,510 of record OY747120.1, on the reverse strand, counting down.
AGATTTATTTTATGAGAAACAAAATTCTGTACAACAATTGTCTTGGTAATAATTTTTACGTAAACTAAATAATATAAGAAAAAATTATATTTCATTTGTAGTTCTATGATATGAATATCGAAATATTAAAAAATATTGATATCAAAAATCATTGATTTAAGTTTCTACAAAGTTAGCGTTCGGTGTAATGATTATTCTGTGAAATGACAATATGATGTTGTCATATGTCGTATGTTGTAATAAAACAGTGTACAACCATATATTTTTTAATTTCCAATAACTTATTCGACAAAAAATCTGTATATTTATCCTACCTGCTCACAAAATTTCACGAAAATCAGTTGAGAAATGCGACCTGTAGAGGAGAACAAACCGAAATTCACCCGCAGAAACTTACAAAATCATTGATAAAGAAATTGTTTTTGAAAATTTCCAAATACAGTCTCAACAAAAAAATTCTATATAACTATCGAACCTGCTCATGAAATTTCACGAGAATCGGTTGAGAATTGCGACCTGTAGAGGAGAACAAACCGAAATTCGCCCGCAGAAACTTACAAAATCATTGATAAAAAAATTGTTTTTGGAAATTTCCAAAAACCGTCTCGACAAAAAAAATCTATATAATTATCGAACCTGCTTACAAAATTTCACGAGAATCGGTTGAGAATTGCGACCTGTAGACGAGAACAATCCGGACATACGAAAGCATTTTTGTCGAAGCTGTAGCAGAGACCTTCGTTTCACTCGGTCAATAACCAAAAAAACATTTATTCCCACATCCCGCTAAGAAGTAGTAACAATATTTTCTAACATATTGAGTAAAAGTCTAATAATAGCTCCTAGTATATTTATTTTATAGACCATAGCCTTATTGAACTTAATTTAGAATGAAAAGCAATTTATTTTATACCCACAACAGATCTCGCAGGACTATGTTTTCTTCAAGTTTGATTACCCGTATGGAGTGCAGTTCGCTAAGACTTTTGTTTCTCGTAAAGCTGTGTTCCCATTTGATCTACAGTTTTTATTTACGTATTTTAAACTATAAAATATTTACTCACTGTCAATTCACTTTTATAGTTATTTTCTCGAGATCCTTGAGCTCATTATAAAAGTTAAATGCTATTGTTTATTTTTTTCACCGGGAGACCACGGCGCAAGAAAAAGTAGAAGAAAATTTTTTTGGACTCGAAAAATTTTTTTTTTCTATGGGGCAGGTCGTCCAAGTCAGCCAACTTTCCATACAAACACCAAAAATTTATTGCGTCAAAAAAAAATCTTCTAATCAGAACACGATACCGAATATGCCCTTAAACGGATCCTCACTAGTTTTGTTACACCTGTATGCCTACCTATTTTTAGTTGTAGACAATAGGTATATTTAATTTAAACTCGACTTTCGAAGCACGACAAACTCGACTATGATTAGAAAATGCTTACTGCATCCAATCATTTCTAATGAACAATAACAAACCCCCTTAACCGGCTACAATTCCAACCTTTTCGTGTCTTTATCTCTAATTCAAGCAAATATAAACTCCTTCAATTATTTCAAAATGGCCGACATGACAGAGTGTCCTTTGTAAAGGACCTGTAATCTTAAAATGACATCGAGCTCTTTACAGAACACAATAGAGCTAACCAGCTTTGGAAACGAGATGTACTAGTAAATACCTCTACTCGTGAAATACCAACCTTTTTCAAGAATCAAATTATTTTTAATTAAATTGTTTTTTTGATTCGAGTTAATTTAACGTGGGAGTTCTTACCACGGTCAAATGCCGTTGGTCCAGCAAACCAGAGGCGCGGGTTCGATTCCCGTCTTAGGCTGCGTGCGCCGGAATCGTGGTCCATTTTTTCTTTGTATTTGTTCCATGTATCAAATGATTAACATATTAATAAATACGATACTTGCAATTTTTCCTAGAACAGATTTTTTTATATAATTAAGGACTTGGAAATAACTGTTTATTTTAATCCCCCTAGGAGGTATTTTCAATATATAATTATATACATGCTTTTAGTGCTTTCAGTTAGATAAATTGCGCTAGTATTATTTTGATCGTATCACAAATGTAGGCCTCTTACTAAATCGCAATATTTCATTACCTTAATCTGTGATGCGAACCGATTTAGAATCTGACCGTGGCTTTATAGGCCGAGCCCAATAAAGCGATACTAGTGCGCGGTTGGAGAGCAGCTTGGGGAAAACCCAGAGGAAACCTTCGACAAACCACGCGGGCGGTTTAATCACTGGAATACTCTAATAGTTTGCGCTCCAGTGAGATTGGTTGAGCGGATTCAACCGAATCTGAGGTGTGAGTGAAATAGCTACTAAGATTTTTGCTGGTACACTAAACCTAACCTAGTTGGAATAGTCCACGTGGAGCCGGGACGAATAGGGACTATGACTGTATGTGTGTGTTGTCGCAAATTTTTGTATTACCTACCTGAAACCCTGTTGGTACTTAGATAAAGACGCCAGTGACATTAATGCCCTTTTAAAATAAAAGAAATAATGATAATTAAAAGACATCATTTCTTTTATTTTAAATGATTGGTGGAGCTTTTACGGAATGAATGAATTCCCTTGAGGATAAAACCCTTTCTAAAGAATGTTTTTCTTAAATATCTTAAATATATTGAATTGTTACCTTTAGCATTCTTTGCTTTACGAAAATGCTTTCGAAAATCTATCCTTGGCTAAAGTAATTACAGGTTTTTGGTGATATTAAGATGCTAAAGTGCATATTTAAATTTAGTAATAAAACTATTACGTTAGCGTAAGTAAAATATTTTCAGTCCTTTTGTTTTTTCTTAATGGATTTATTTTTAAATAGATGCAATGTTATATTTAAAATGAACATACAATGATAAATAACCTAATAGTAACAGAAACAAAACTAAAATTTAAAATAATGCCTAAACATTTATTGATTTACAGGCGGTAATAATATTTAAATAACAATAACTTAAATAATGTTACAATTAACTTAAATCTAAAACAGGCCCTTGGGGCATTGTACCGAGGATGCTGGCGGTATTTCCTCGCTGTATCGCAATGCTGATACGTTGTGCGAGGAAGTCGCCAGCTCTTCGGTCACCAGTTACGTCAACCAAACGCATCGCGATTTCAGTAAATAGTTTGTGCGCGCTGGGACCCCATGAACCAAGAGTTTCGACACCAATTATAATTAAATTATATCATGTATCATGCGATAAATAAGATTAAAACACTGAATTATACCTATGTTTTGTTAATTGAAATGTCTCCAAATTCTCCTGTTTTTATTCCTCAATTTAATGCCCCGTTAAATTTAATGAGTGTTATGTCGTAAACATAGGGCCTAATTACCCGAAGATCCATTCGGACCAATTAATTGGCGCTAAAGTTTACAATTAGAGTTGTTAAATTGGTTAATTGTTAATTAACATTCTAACAGGACGTGTATTTTATTTATTTATGCCGTTAATATTCGATTGTCTTTATCTGTCACTATGAGATTTGTGTTTAGGGGAACGGGACAATTTTAGTTAGCAGACGTTTTCCATTTTTTATGAATAATGCGGGTTAATATTTATTGCGCAAAATAAAATATTGCCAATAGGGAAAATATGAAAAAGACAGATTGAAATCAGTTCCTGTTTGGTGGTACACTCGAGGAAGTGAGAGAAAATAGTTTGAGTGGTAACATGGCTTTTAGACCAGAGTTAAACAATCTACTTTTCACTTCGAATGCGAGATAATAAATAAACAAAGATTATCCTATCCACCCACAATTAATAATAAAATACAATGAGAATATGGCAGCAACTTTTTTTAACTGTTTCGCTCAGATACAGTAGTTGAAATAGGGGGTCAATATCCCAAGCAGTAAAAATTGTTGGCAAGACTGAGAACGCAGGTGCAGAAAGTTTAAATAATAATTAACCATTTTTTTTCGGAAACACATCCCAGTCAACTACCCCGGGCAATAGCTAAAACTTAAATATTAATGTATTTAATAATTTAAAAAAATATATAAAGCACCAATTTCTCATCAAGGTGGGTTGTCCCTAACCTGGTTTTGTTTGCATAATGTCACTTAACTCGAAAACTATGTATGATAATAAAAATATTTTAGGTTCATTTTAAGACCAGCTAAACAGGCAACAATAAATATAGCTTCCTTTAAATCTCATGTGTACCTAACCATTTTATAATGTGCGAAAATGTTTGTCCCGAGAAACTTTTTCATTACCGCGCACCACCGCGGACCAAGCTTGTCAACGATTTATTTGCGAAGTTTGACTCGGTAAGCCCCCCGTCTCCTGCGCACTTCGAGAATCAGTTACACTGCTGTGTTCGGCGAGGGAGGACACCTGGTTCGGTAATTCGTCGGCCTGCTATACACATGAGTATATCGTGGCCGTGATACGCGGACAAAAATAATATCATTCCGGAGTTTGTTATATTTTTTTATTTTTTATCTGTTTCGATTGAAACTAATACATAACATGTAATATATATTTGTGATATCTAGAACCTTGTTAATTTAAGAATAAGTGGCTTGATATTTTTTTAAAAATTAATTTTATCCTGTGTTTATCATTCCGCCGTTTTCATTCCGGTGTTTCCGGTGTAGTTAGATGGCGTTATAACTCACTGGAATGAAAATAACACCGGAATGATAAGAAATGTAGCTTCACTTTGCTATATATAGGAATTAATGATTATTTTTACTGAGTATAATATATTTATTTGATGTCATATATGCCTATTACCTAGTATTTATATTTAAATATATGTTTCACTATATCGTGTTTTGTCAATTTACTTGATTATTCGCGCATTAAGATATAGAAAATATATTAAATCAATTTTAAATGTACTTCTCCTCAAGATTATTAGCGTAATTAGTTTTGCCGAAATGGATCAAGCATTTTACTATAAAAGATGGTAATAATTACACAGACAGGCTTCGGTTGGAAATGCTAAATATGAAGTTTATTAATGAAAAAAATATTTCAAAAATTGGTGTAAAAAGTTATACGATTGATTTAGATAATTTATTTCATGATAAGGAATTACATTATAAATTTGCACACATGTCAAAATTACAAGAATTGTTATCATGATCGTCATAACAGGAAAAATAAAAATAACATAATGTCGACCAGAGTAATACAAAACATGATAAAAAGTAAACAGAAAAATAAATGCATCTTCCATTCGGAATCGTCAGTCAGATAAATAATAATATTGTCCATTACAAAATACAAATTTCAAAACACAAAAATAAAAGATAGTTCCGTAATATCATTTTAACATTACTGAAATATGTTTCTTATACTACAGATTTGTGTTTTCTAGAAAAAAAAGGTATAGGGTTCCAAACCACATGAACCATGATTTTTCTTTTTCTTTCTATCAAAATTTACAACTAGTTACGAAGTGTGTTATAAACAGTATGCTAGCCTCTGGATATTTACACTATTTTTAACTTATATACAAAATGCTTGTGTTTTTAAATCATACACCTACTACCTTTTTCTATAAATCATAAAACTATAGTCTAAGAAGCAATTATTTATTATTATTCATATTTAACACATAACACAAATAACATAAGTCCCGTTGTATTAACAGGCCAGTCAGTAGAGGTTTTTACTGGTTACGTGAAAGACATTTTTTTAGTTTTTATTACTTGTTTGTAGCATTGCTGCTTGCAATGCGTTTTTTTTTTAGAAAAAGTGACTGATTATTTTTATTAGTATAATTATTAAATTGAAGTGGTCCACCAATTTATTATAAAGCTGTCTTGAGTAGTGAAAATGATTGTTTTCAGGTATTAGCAGTACAAAATAAATAATTTTATAATTTTGAGGAGTTTTTTTTTAATTCCGATGTATGTGCTCTAATTTTCATTCCTGTGGACTGTTATTATCATCTCCAGTGTATATTTATCATTCCGTTGTGAGTTTCATTTTCAATCTCAGTTATCTCAAAAACTGTTATAGATATCAACATCCCTTTTAGAAGATTTTCATAATATAGTCTGAAGTGTCTTTTGATATTAAAAAATCCACGGAAAACTCCCAAACAAAGAATCACACCGGAATGATACAAAAATCATGCACTGTTGAAATTGACCCAGCTGGACGAAAAAGACCTACATTTTTTGATAGTTTAATTAGTTGAACAAAATGTGTACAAAAAAGAACAGAGTTCCGATTGGCTATTGACGTGTTTCCTGATTGGTGGATTTAATATGGTGAAGTATTTTGATTGGTCAAATTAGAATGTTTTGTATATTTATTTATTTTTTATTTATTTATTACAAGGTTCGCACAACAAATTACAGTCTATTACACAATTACATAAATAGCTTAAAGTCTAGATCTGGACTGTAATTCTTATATATGTATGCACAGACAGATTAATAAGATAAATTACAAGTCAATCACTAGATGACATGATCATTGGTAAACTTACAAGAGTGGCGTATACAAATAAATGATGTTTTTAAAATGATTGAGAAGTGTATATCTGCATATCTGCTTGCATGACCATGGCATTGAATAAATAGTATAGTATATCATAAATAGGTATTCATATTTTCTCTAGAGGCTAATTGAACTACTTTGGCCCCGCTTGATAAGCCTAATATGACACACTTTTCGAGTATGAGAAGTGAAAATTAATATTTAAATAGCAAGTGGTAATAATTACCCGGATTGGTACTCAACGTTTTCGAACCAGTGCCTTTACCATGAGTTTGCATGACCGTACTCGCTAGCGACTGCGTAAACGATTTAGGGTCGGTTGCACCAACATACGATCACAGGCCGGTCATCGTCAAATATGACGTCGGCAACTGTCATTCCATATAAACATGTCAAACTTTCCATACAATCAGAATTTAACGAACACCGCTTACGATTACAGACGGTTTGGTGCAACCCACCCTTAGTATGCCGATTCATAGTTCTATTGCGTAACCGCCAGAGGCGCTGTACTTTTGCCCATACGAATTTTTACACAGTCGATAGTCGCTAGCGAGTACGGTCATGTAAACTAATGGCAATGTCACAGAAGAAACATCACCTTTCTAATATTCCTTAAATTGAAAGACATTTGTTTCAGTAAAACAAAAGCGAAAACGAAAGCTGTCAAATGTTATATTGTTACTTGGCACATTTGAAGATTTTTTTGTTAAGATGCCGTACAAAGTTTAAAATGTTATGAACTCTAATTACGAGGTATACAATGCTTTCGTAAAGTTTAAGGTAATTAAGAAGCATTTTTGCTTTTATTGTGTGTGAATGAAAGCAAAAAAGATTGTGTTTAGCGTGGTTGGTCGATTTGGAAAATCTTGTTTATAATAATACATCAATCAATATGAGAACACCAGATGGTTATTAACATCACCAGTTTCAGTAATCGTACTGTATTTTATTCTACTAAAATAAAACCGTGATAAATAAGATTGCTTCTCGAATTTCCCTCAAAATCGCGTCTAACAACCAGCAAGCCTTCAAGGGGAAAATTGCGCTCAACAGGTGTAGGGGTGGGACTTAGGATTAAACTATCGATACTTTATCAATTTATGGATTGACCCTTCAAATACATAATGTGACATTTATATGGCCATTCTACTTTTTCATGTACATAATTTTCAGACACGTTTTTTATGCAGATTTTGGAATACTTAGCCCTGACTTCATATTTTTGTATTGTTATTTAGAAACAGGTTTAATTGCAGTATCACTTCCGATAGTTTTGGTAATTAACGAACCACGGCTAATATCCATAAATCGAGTAACTCAGTGGTCCTTGGATATCTCACCATTTGTATGAAAAAAAAAACGTTTTTACCACTGTTACCCACCTTTTGCAGCAATATGTTAATATTTAAGTATTTTTACCTATAAATTCCTTTTATGAGGTTCAGGTACTATTCCAAAATCCTATTTTTGTACCCTAATTCAATACATATGATAGATTTTTTTTGTAATAGAAATCTCCTGGTGAAAATGAACCCACACCACTTTACTCAACGTAATGACACCAGTGCAAGACACACCCGAGCACAGTACAGGGACCTTTTATATCAGCCTCCTTGCCACACTTCTATTTACAAGAAAAATTGTTATAACATGTGCATAGTGTTGTATAATAAACTACCTATTAATATTGATGTTATTTAAAAGTAAATTGACTAATTGGCTACAAGAAACCTCTCATTTTCGTCTTTTGTGTTTCTCAAATTGTAGTTGGTCCCATACAAACATTTGATCGTCTTTAAAAACTGACTCGAATGGCACCATCAATTTTTGTTAGTCAAAGGACTAATCTTTTTTTAGTTATGAGATGTTATTTCTCAGTTAAAATGTTTTTTTTCATGATATTTATTCAAATACAAAGATTAAGGACTAAAACATAAAACTTAGCGTAAAAATATGTAAAGAATAAATTAAAATTAAACTAAAATAAGGGGCCCCCGAGGCATGGTCCCGTAGATGCTTATATTTCTTCTCTACAAAATATTTATATTGATATCGATAAAGACTGGACGTCCCTACGCCCGATTTGCAGAGTACAATGGCGATTCGCAATCATGATTGTTTTCACCGGGGCTCCAATTTTAGGTTAGTTCTGATTTAGGCACCAGGCCTCGGACTACGATGAACTTGCTACCATTATCTTTAACCAGTCATTATCTTAAATTGCTAATAGATACCCTCTAAATACATATTTTATTTTAGGTTTTAAGGTAGATAGGTACATTAATTTGTTAAGAGCATGAGTGCATTACTCGCCAATAAACGTTGTGTTTGGCGAACGTTTGTTAATGTAAAACTGTATCTAACTTTTTTGGTAAATAAATTAAAAAAAAAGAAAAAAAAATCTTTAAGCCAAATCAACATAATAAATTGTACTACTTATATCTAGAATTAGGGTTAGTTGCACCAACTTAAGCTCGGTTTTATAAAGATCCGTTAGCCCTTATGTCGGTTTGTTATGTCAAAAAATGTACTGAGTTACTGAAATTTGATCTGACATTTGGTCTAACGGATCTTTATAAAACCCGGCCTTAGGACTGGGGCGCTACCGTGAACAGCAAACGAAGATTTCCCTCTCTGTCGCACTTGCAAGTTTGCATATAAGTGAGACAGAGAGGGAAAACTTCGTTTGTGGTTCGCGGTAGCCTATCTGAACAACTTTATATATGGCACCCGCAGATATAGAAACTTGATAAACTTTCCATACCTATTGTTAGGGTTCCGTGCTTCAAAAATTGCTTAGACCATTAAGGGCCCTTATGAGTTAAAAAACGCTCATCTAATTAGACCATTTTCTGAATGAGTTTACACGTATCTTGACATTTTCTCAATGTTACTATCTCGAACTTGACTATAGCGACCTAACGTCATAAATTTAATTGTAATTTTTGGATTTTTCTTTAAGAAATATCGTTTCAAACATCACTCCAAAACGACCATTTTCAAACGAAAAACGGCTTTTTTCCGACTTAAATTCTTCTACGCACAAATAAATCAAGAAATGGCTATGTTACTATCTAAAACTTTTATAAAGTCATTGTATCCTTTAATCACTTTATTGGTATTATCAATACTTTTGTCACAATTTGAAATCAAATCATTTAAAAACGTATAAGGGCTCTTAAGGGGATGTTGACCAAATAAGAAAACCAATAAGTTAGAATTTCTCGAAAAAGGATCAAATTCTTAATTAAATGGCAAAAAAGTAACTCAAAAGAATAAATGAATGAAATGAAATGAAAAAAACCGGCCAAGTGCGTGGACCACGCACAATGAAGGGTTTCGTACATCCGATACATCCTTAGATATTGTTCAAAATCGTTTAAAAACTAAAACGTTTTTAATCCTTTTTCTTGAATCAAAATTGTATTCAATAATTCGTATAAAAATAACCCAATTAATTGTATCTAATAAATTCATCTTATAATTATTTCAATCATACTTGCATATTTTTTAAATAAAATATTCAATGTAATATTAAATTCATAACCAGTCGAGCTAATATGGACAATTTTCATATGGCAATGTTTAGATTTCAAAATTGACTTACGTTAATAACTTACGGTTGTTCAGCAATTCCCAAAGACTGTTACTCACTTATCTGTATATTTTTCTATTTTGGATTACACCAGCTCCTAAAGCTACAGTCCACTAAATTTATTTACCACTACGCACCTGCAAAGAATTTACAGATATTTTAGATTTTAGCGACTGCTTAAAAACCGTTAGACTTATCTTGTTCTAACCAAAAATCGTTGAAAGTATTTATTAATGTTCACCATTTATTTATTTATTTTCCGAATTCATAGTTCGGAGATTACACCGGGGACACAGTTCTTACGACTTTGACACTTTGACAGCTAATATACTAATATCTCAACTAACGGTTGACTATTGAAAAGGTTTTTAGAAACCTCTATATAATTTTTAAATATCCATAGATACCCCACACGCCGATATTCATTGAAAAATATTCTTCCCCCGGTTACATATACGGAATTCAATTTTTTTTGTAATTTATCATCACTGTTATGTAGCGGTTCATAGATTACACCTTCCTACCAAATTTCACAATTGTAGTGGTTACATAGTGTTCGAGTAAATCGGCTGTGACATACGGACGGACGGACAGACATGAAGAAACTATAAGGGTTCCGTTTTCCATTTTAGCTACGGAACCCTTATAGGATCACATTGTTGTCCGTCTGTCTTTTTGTCAAGACCCTTTACCTACCTCAGGAACGCGTGGTGTATGTATCGAGTTGAAATTAAAAACATATAGGTACTCAGGTCTGCAGTCCCTTGAACCTGTGAAAAAAATCAAACTTACAAACTTACTAAACTAAGTTAACGTAAACAAAGATACGACCTAAATGGCCGCAAAAAACGTATATTTTGACCCTCTCAAGGAAATCAAAATTTATAGGGTACCTACTTTCCGTTGACCTGGAACTATGAAACTAGGGAAATAACATTATCTTATAATACAACTACAGGGAAAAATCTGGAAACTATACATTTGTAATTAAATCATAAAAAATAAAGTCTTTCGTTAAACTACGTAATCAATACTTACAAATTTGTACGGAACCCTCGAGTACGACCTGCACTTGTCCAGTTTTTTTAATGTGAAATGTATTTGTAAAACTTACATGCAAAAGAACTCTTTAGGCCTTGTAGAATAAATATTTGATTTTGGTTTAATTAAAAAAAAAACCTTATACCAAACACAGCTAAAGTAGCCCGGCTACGATCTGCTGCCGTCAAGAAATCTACGTTATTAATAGCTATATGTGTGATAATCCACAAAGGGACCTTATGGCGGCAGACGCTTACGTTACACCTATTCACTATTGTATTGGAACAGCGGCAATAAAGGCGTAAGTGCCGGCCGCCATAAGGTCCCTTTCGATGTGGATTATCACATTTATTGAAGTGCGTTTGGGCTATATGAGTATGGTCATACAAAATTACAAACTCATCATGGTAAAGGCATAGCACGTGCTCCGTGACGCGGTGCACCTGTTGGACACACGAGTGCGCGGCTTTCGTCAACTTTAGGCAATGTCTTTTGATGGCACCGGTTTCAAAAAGAACATTTCCTACGTTATTCAATTATAAGCGTAAAGTTTCATTACAATTGTTTTTTTAACCCTGAGGTATGAGCCGGGGTTTGAATCCTCGACCTTTAGATTAAAAGTCGCGTGCCTCTACCACTCGGCTATATACAGTGGGCGTACCCTAATATATCTAAAGTAATTTACCCATCACGTCGCGTGCATAAATATCTTAATAAAGAGTAAGTAATTCGCGGTATAATTTCACCCGCTAGGCACAGGTAAACTTGCAGAGTCAAATTGCTCACGTCTCTCGTTTCTCGTTACAGTGCTGCCAACCGTGAAAATAATATCCGACGAGACCAGAATTTGCGCCTTTGAGTTGGCAGCACCGATCAAAATTTCAAATTTAGCTCGAATTAATGTAGTTTTTTAAAGACATTTTGAGTACTGGGCTGTAGGTGTTAAAAATAAATAGCGTAAACACTGGCATATATTATTAAACTAATTAATTATATGTAGATTGTTAACCATGGGTTGAAAATGACCCATTTCACCCGAGATATTTCGGGCAATAGTTCACTCTATTTTTTAAATGAGGGAAGTAAAATAAAAGAATTTTATTTGCAGTTAATAAATACATACCTACCTATTAAATCGATTGCTATTTTTAAATCCCATCTTATAGAATATTATTTGTCTCTCCCTTAAAATTTTTAATTAATTGTATGGCTGACACTATTTTATTCTTACTATTCTATAGCAGTGATATATTATATGTATGTATATTTATATATTATTTAAGTATGTGTATTTATATTGAATAGTTGTTTTGGAATCTTTTTTTCTCATTGTAATAGTTTATGCACCACCTACTTTTCAGCTTTATATTTCATTTCTCCACTACCCAAAGGTTGTCTGGAAGAGATCGCTCTTTAGTGATAAGACCGCCTGTTGTTCTGCCTCTGTCTCCCTGTATCTTTGTTTTTTGTTTTTTATGTGCTATTTTATTATGTGAGGTGTGCAATAAAGAGTATTTGTTTTGTATTGTATTGTATTAAACACAAACACATGTGCTTTTACTTTTACATACTTGTAGCGTATAACATACTGTTTAATTGTAAAGTTCTTGCTTTTTACCGTTCATCAACTTCGAATGAAAATGGAACTTTTTAAATTAACTTTTTTATATGGCAGAATTAAGTATCCGTTTCTCATAGTACCTAACTATTAAAAAAAATACTTTGTACCCGATGGTCAGAAAGTAAAGCAATTTTATAGTCGGCTTCTACACATGAAAATCGACCCTAACGTTCGATTCGTCCCTTGTTCATTTCCAAAGTTTTCGAAGTCGAAAATTGTCTTCTTTTATTTTTAAACTGCCCTGGATATTTATAAAAATCACGTAACATTCTATTTTCGTGTTATCTTCGCCCCTATCACCGCGATACTAAATTACTAATCCCATAATTTGTTATTAATTGTATAATCAATATATACCTATTCACTATATTTAGAGATATCGGAACTGTGACGGTGTGATTTAATGATTTTAGCTGCCAGAAAACTCAAGTGGGACTTAAAATTAGGCTAAATATAGACAGGGTTTTAAATAGTGTAACAATAGTAGATTGTATGACAAGGGTCTAAAATGAGCCATATTACCAAGAGATAGTTATTTTCCCGAACAAAGTGAGGGAAAATAGTTCGAGGGGTAATATGGCTTTTAGATCAGTGTTATACACTCTACTTTTCACTTCGATTGCGAGAAAATAAATAAACAAAGGTTAGCCATTCAAAATTAACAATTAATTCCACGGCGAACTTATATGTAATTTGGCAGCGTGTTTTTTTTTCTAAACTGCTTTCATGCTTTGACACACAAAATAGACACCGCGGTTCGCGCGCAGCATTCACCTTCCATTGAGCGCTTCAAAGCGTTGCTCGAACGAACTAATCACTTTTTTAATTATTGTGAAATAGGGACTACTACAAACTTAATCTTTAGACTCTTTAGAAAAATTAATTATGTCTCCAGATTGGTCGATTTTAGTAAAGCTGTATTCTGGTTGGTTAATACCCAATACCAAATATTTTTTTAAGAGTTAAATTAGTGTTCTGTGATTGGTGGATTTAATAGGTGAAGTATTTTGATTGGTCAAATTCAAATGTTTTGTAAATCATAAATATGTATTCATATTTTCCCTAGGGGTTAAATGTACTACTTTAGCCCCGCTTGACAAGTCTAATATGACACACTTTTCGAGCATGAGAAGTGAAAAATGTTTTTTTTATTTAACGATGTGGCATTGAAGCTTACTGCCGGCCTGATGGTAAGATACCGTAGTCTATGGACGTTTGCGACTCCAGAAGAATCTTTAAGAGCGTTGCCGGCCCTGTAATGACTTGAGGAATGGTTTTGTTGAGATTGGAGGTCTGTCACGAGAGACGATCAAATGTTTGTATGCGACCAACTACAATTAGAGCAATACAAAAATACAAAAGACGAAAATGAGAGGCAAAGACAGCATACTGATTCACGTACTACCATTATATGGAAAATAGGGAAATTTTCCGTTTTTGGTCGTGAAATAAGTATTGCCCTATAAATTCCTTTTTATTGAAAAATTCTATTGCGAACTTTCAATTTATATTTGGCCAATAAACAAAATATAATGTTTTTGCCAATCTTTAGTCCTTTTATGCTTTCATTTGTGTAATTTACTTATATATTGTGATAATTTGACGGTTTTCTATCCATACAATACAATACAATACAAATACTCTTTATTGCACACCTCACACGAATGAATTAGCTATACACGGGATCAAAACAACAACAGTATACAGGGAGAGGTAGACAACAGGCGGTTATCGCTAAAGAGCGATCTCTTCCAGACAACCTTATATATAGTCTTATGTATAGTGTATAGTCCATATAGTCACACTATGTTATAAATTGTAACACGAGTCATCATCCCTATTAATAAAATAAACCAAATAAATAAATATTACCAACTGCGTGAAGTTGAGAGGTTCTATGGGCAGCTATATACAACCACCCGAAGACCCGTCGTTGATCTAGCCAAAGACCCTAGAGCTAGATTAACCCGACATTATACCGAAGATATCCCGGACGTCAGCCTGTATGAGATTAGTATGGCTCTCAAACAGTTGAAGAACGGCAAAGCCCCGGGTGACGACGGAATTACAGCCGAAATCCTGAAGGCGGGCGGTAAACCTGTCCTCAGAGCCCTTCAGACGCTGTTTAATTCTGTAATTCACGAGGGGAAAACGCCGCAAGCATGGAACAGAAGTGTGGTGGTACTTTTCTTCAAAAAAGGCGATAACACTTTGCTGAAGAATTATAGGCCCATCTCACTTCTGAGCCATGTTTACAAGCTGTTTTCGAGAGTCATCACGAACCGTCTCGCGCGCAGGTTTGACGACTTCCAGCCTCCCGAACAAGCCGGATTCCGAAAAGGCTACAGTACCGTAGACCACATACATGCCTTGCGGCAGGTTATACAGAAGACCGAAGAGTATAACTTGCCACTTTGTTTAGCATTTGTGGACTACGAGAAAGCCTTCGATTCGATCGAGACTTGGGCTGTACTGCAGTCTCTCCAGAGGTGCCAAGTTGACTACCGGTATATCGAAGTCCTAAAGTGCCTGTACGAAAACGCCACCATGTCCGTCCGACTACAGGACCGGGAAACAAAGCGTGTTCCACTGCAGCGGGGAGTCAGACAAGGAGATGTGATCTCTCCGAAGCTCTTCACCGCTGCACTGGAGGATGCTTTCAAATTTCTGGACTGGGAAGGACGAGGCATCAACGTAAATGGCGAGTACATCACTCACCTTCGATTTGCTGACGACATTGTAGTCATGGCTGAGACCATGGAGGACCTCAGTACAATGCTCGTTGATCTCAGCAGAGTTTCCGATCGAGTTGGTCTGAAAATGAACATGGACAAGACGAAGGTCATGTCTAATGCCCATGTCGTACCAACTCCCGTAATAATCGGCGGCTCGGCGCTCGAAGTTGTTGACGAGTACGTATACCTGGGACAAACAGTCCAGTTAGGTAGGTCCAACTTCGAGAAAGAGATCACTCGTCGAATCCGACTCGGCTGGGCAGCGTTCGGGAAGTTTCGCAGTGTATTCTCGTCCAGTTTACCGCAGTGCCTCAAGTCAAAAGTATTTGACCAGTGTGTGTTGCCAGTAATGACATATGGATCCGAGACATGGGCGCTAACGATGGGCCTCATAAGAAAGCTCAAGGTCACCCAAAGAGCAATGGAAAGAGCTATGCTCGGGGTTTCTCTGCGTGATAGAATTAGGAATGAAGCTATCCGTAGCAGAACTGGGGTCACCGACATAGCCTTCAAAATTGCGAGACTAAAGTGGCAGTGGGCAGGGCACATTGCTCGCAGGACTGACGGTCGATGGGGCCAGAAACTGCTTGAGTGGCGTCCACGCACCGGAAGACGAGCTGTCGGTAGGCCTCCGACAAGGTGGAGTGATGACCTGGTGAAGGCCGCGGGAATCCGGTGGAAACAAACGGCACAGGACCGGTCTAAATGGCGAGCCTTGGGGGAGGCGGAGGCCTATGTTCAGCAGTGGACGTCTTTCGGCTGAAATGATGATGATGAAATATTACCAAACTAAGCAAAGCTTGTACTATGGGTACCAAGTGACGATATACTTACTTATATAGATAAATAGATACTTAAATACATAGAAAACATCCAAGACTCAAGAACAAAATATTCGTGTTCATCACACAAATACATGCCCTGACCGGGATTCGAACCCGGGACCTCCAGCTTCGAAGGCAGGCTCACTACCAACTAGGCTAAAGCGCAGTAATATATGCTAGGCTATTGTAAGCCATTTATTACCTAACTATCCCAAATACCTAAGTCATTAATAGCCTAGGATATTAGTGCACAAGCACTATGTGCTTAGCTCTCGACTCCGTCGCTAAATGAAATTACTTCGTCGCCAAATGTCATGCAGGTTTACCACTCGACAGGCGAGTAGCCTAATTATAATTTAGTCATGGACCTAAAGTTACCTGTAGCCAGGGACAGTCCACTCCGTGGCTCCGTGATTGCGTCCAAATGTCTTTCGCGCACAACAAAACGAAATGCAACACTCTTCGCGAATGGCTTTTCTAGACAAATCTCGATAAATATCTGACTGTGTGCATTAAATTTCCTCTTGACAGAGTTTAGATGAAGTAAAATACCATCATTTTAACTTAATTGTGTCGTTTAAATGTTTTAGAAGGCTTAATAAAAAAAAGGAAAATAAAGACTTGTTGCGAACGCAACTCTTATTTAATTTTATACATATATAATAACTTAGTATGCAGTAGCAAAACGCGCCCGTCGGGCACGGTTAGTATAAGAGCGGCTTTTTTAAAGCCACCAATAGCAACGCTTCACATACGCTTTATCCCTACCATCGTAACATACGTTAACTCAAATTATAAAATCTTGCTCGTCATTACCTATTATTTTGTTCTCACATACAACCACTTCTGCACATACCTCTTTTGGCCAAGCTATTTTGTAAATCAGCACCTATTGAAATTATACCGTCAACTTTACATCGAAGTTTTATTTGAGTCATCGAGTTCCATCATCACCGGCACCGGCGTCTACAGACTCGACTTTGGATTTTTTTTTCTATCGAGAATTTTTTTTGTAATCATGTTTCGGCTATTGTCAGGAACATAGTCATATAGTCAAGAATCATATATCTGAAAATCAATCCTTATTGTTTCGTCCTCTGGGCAGAACAGCGTTTCAAAGAACGCGATATTTCTCGTTGCACGGCCTTAAAAAAACTAGTGTACGAAATAATTATCATTTTGATAATTAACAATGGTTTTTCGGTCTAATCCAAACAAGGTCTAGTTTCTCTAAGTTGGAACGTCAGATGGCAGTCGCTTTTGTTAAAGCTGGTTCTTACTCCGAATCTCGGGATTAGATATAGAAGTCGACATCGGGCGCCATAGGACACAACCGGGAAACGCTACGAGGATTGTTGTCCAACTGAGGGGCTACCGCGAACTGAAAACGAAGTTCGAATATCTCCCTCTCTGCCGCACGAATTAGCAAGTGCGACAGAGAGGGAGATATTCGAACTTCGTTCGTTTTCCGTTCGCGGTAGCCCCTTGTATCGTTTCTTGTTGATACTGCTTCACAACCAAATATACGCCAATGAGACACTACCTTTTTAGGGTTCCGAAGGGTTCAAGCGGAACCCTGTTGTTGTCACTCATGCGTCCGTCCGTCCGTCCGTCGTCTTACAGCCAAACGGTTGTAGCGACACTCTTCAAAGTTTCTCAATATAAGCATCTTCATGACACAAAGTCATGGAAATTGCGAAACCTTATTTTTAAATGTTTTAAGGGCGACCCAGCTACAGGTGGGCGCAAAAAAAATCTTTGATCTATTCCATCGAGTGGAGTATCGATGTTTAGAGCTCAATGAATAAATAAATACCATTTGTTTGTGTTTTGTTTCTAAAAATATTGGCAAACACAGAAATGAGAAGCCATCAGTCAGCTTTTTTTTACAAAATTTTGTTTCGAATTAGACTGTTTATTACATATAAACTTAAATCATGGCTCCTTGAAAATGCCTACTATAACATTTTTAGAACTATGTGACATTTAAATATTAAATAATATATGTGTTTCTTTTTTAAATATTACTATTGTTTGTATGTCTTTCCCGTTCACGGGGCAATGGTATCCCGAACCTTTGGGAGGCGTGCGCGGAGCCGAAGTACCGAGGTACCGAAGTACCAAACGAGTACCACAAAGCCACTACGTGTTGGCTTTGTGGTACTCGTTTGACACTTTAATGAAATGCAAGGGATATTATTGTTATTATTATTTTAATTTGATACTGGAATTCCAATTTTAAATGAATTTTACTGTGACAGTTTGACATTTGTAAATCAATCATACCTTGACATTTTTATCATTGTCAATCATTGTTTCTGACGAGTAATGTATATGATCCATTGCAAATAAATGAGTATAAGTATGAGTATGAGTATATATTACATTCGATGTCATATTATTATGATTATTATGATGTATATTTTGCCAACAAATACTAATTTTTTCATTTAAATTTGCTTTGCGGTCGGTTCAGAAGCCTAATTGTGCGGAGTCCGACACGCACTTAGCCCTTTTTATACCACGTTTCTTATACCACGTCGGTTGCAGCCCGCCTGATGGTATGCTGTCACCGCAGCCTGTGGACGACGCTTGCAAGTCCAGGGGCGTCACGTGCTCGTTATCGACCTTTTAAAAAATTAACACACCTTTCTTAAATGACCCCATACTGTAGTCCCTCGGGAAAGCCTCGGCAGGTAGTCCACTACCTAGAATTATGAGAAAAAGAAAAACTAACTAGAAATTTTATAAATAAAAAAATATCAAAGTGAAACCTAGTACAGATCAAGTCCGAGGTTATTGCATTTCATCTGAAGTTATTTTCAAGTTTCCGAGCCACTTTAACTATTTCAGATTGGTTACAAGTATAAACTAAAAGAAAATTACTGAAATACTTAGGTTGGTACGTCTAGGCGACGATGGAAGCCAGAAAAAGTAGTTTGCGAAAACAAGAAGTTGGTTATACAATTTAGTAATATTTATGAATTGGCGTTTGTAGTGATGAGGGTAAGACGAATCGTTTTTTTTTCTTTTATACAACGCCGGTGGCAAACAAGCGTACTGTCCACCTGATGGTAAGCGGCCACCGCAGCCTATAGACGCCCGCAACTCCAAAGGAGTGACGTGCGCGTTGCCGACCCTTTATAAGATCTTCTTCTTTTCTCTTTCTTTCTTTTTCTTCTCTTTTTTCTTCTTCTTCATCTTGTCTTAATTAGCGGTTATTAATGATATGTATTGAATTAGTGTACAAAAATAGGATTTCGAAATAGTACCTGAACCTAATAAAAGGAATGTATACGTAAAAATACTTAAATATTAACATATTGCTGTTAAAGGTGGGTAACACAGTGGTAAAAACCATTTTTTCATATAAATAGTGAGACATCCAAGAACCATTGAGTTACTTGATTTATGGGTATTAGCTGTGGTTCGTTAATTGCCAGAACTATTGGAAGTGATACTGCTAGTAAACCTCTCTAAATAACAATACAAAAATATGAAGTGAGGGCCAAGTATTCCAAAATCTGCATTTAAAGAAAAAGTGTCTGAAAATTATGTACGTGAAAAAGTAGAATGGCCCAGATATATACGAAATTGAAAGGCCAAATTCTGTCAAATGAACGCAAGCAAAAGATTCTACCTTATAATCAGAAATCTAAGTAGTTTTTTATTGCATTCGGTTGAAGGAATTTAGTCTTAGAATTTTGGACGAACTATACTCCTATGCAAAATAAATAGAATAAACGTTCACTGAGCATCAAGCTGCATACCAAGTACTTACCTATGAAAGTTTCCTCTATCGCTGATCAGTGCTACGTGATTGGCATCCGATAACATTATTGTATTGGCATATATACGTAACAAGGTTTCGGGTATGATGTAAGTCAATATTTGTTGAAAAGGTTATTTTGAGCGTGCTTTGATGCAACCCCTTCGTTAGTGTTCATGGAGTAAGGATAAGACTGGAGCCGGCAATATACACATACAAGGATGTGAGAAAGAGATGCAGGCATAGACACCAACACACGTGGTAACGAGTTACAATGTGTCATCTCCTGCCCCTCATCTCATCGCGTATTATTTGTCACCAGTCTGTGTCACCGAAACGTCATCAATGTATTCAAGTCAATTTTGGCGCCAATGTATATACAGCGCGACTAATATAGCATAATAACAGTCTTTAAGAGATATATTCTTAATCAGTATCATAGAAATATTAGTAAAATTTATTAAACTAAAATCATATAATATGTAACAACTAAAAATTAATTCTAGCAATAAGACAGATGAATTATAAACTTAAATTAAAATAAAACAACTACATCTAACTAAAATCTAAACATTAGGTCCCATCGGGATGGTGCCCATTACGCTGGCAGCATTCCCGCGCTGGATTGCGATGACAATTCTTTGCGCGAGGAAGCTGGCCGCGCGTGGGTCACCTGTCGCCTCCA
Source organism: Epiblema foenella (assembly GCA_963556455.1). NCBI lineage: Eukaryota > Metazoa > Arthropoda > Insecta > Lepidoptera > Tortricidae > Epiblema > Epiblema foenella. Next base: position 6,749,748 of record OY747120.1, on the reverse strand, counting down.
TATCGCCCCATGGGCCAAGTGTCTCGAGACTTCGGATTTCAAAGTTCAGAGTACAGGCTCTGCCCCGTGTTTTACGTCGCCCTTCACTTGGTAGCTTGGTAGATTAACATTAGCCCACCTATCCGGGTGCATGTGACAGACGTGGCTGGTCCAGTCCCACATGAGCCTGGCTATTTTTGTACCTACGTCAGTTATGAGTGTTTTGGGCAAAATTATAGAGTCATGATTTGTGATCCAGCATGGGCATCCCTCGTGAAGATATCTGCATACTCCTCTTCTTGTTCTTCTCATTCTACATAAGGTCGCTCTAATTATCTATATTTGTATTTTAATTTTGAGCCCACATTATTTGTGAGTCTAGTTTGGATCATTTTTAATCTAGCTTTAAGATATTTCAATACCTACATTTTGTTTTGTTTTGAAACAGCAGTTGTTAAGAATCATGGACAGAATCATATTTTTTTAAACTTGTATTAATACGTAAGTTTTACCTTTTGTATATTTTACGTTCCAGCAAAATGCGACTACTAGTGGCGGCCATTTTGTTCGTGTCCGCCATCTTGTCGAGCGGCGCACTGGAGCTCAGCCCGCGTCCGCGGCGCCCCGAGCGCTTTGACACCGCCGAGCAGATCTCCAACTATCTGAAGGAGCTGCAGGAGTATTACTCCGTACACGGCCGGGGACGGTAAGACCTTTTGAGCCTGCCATTATTTCTATACAGAGGCAAACACTAACTGTCCCACGGGCCTACTGTAGGTTATGGATGTCACGCGTGTGAGCGATTCTTTGTTGATTTGAGAATTCGGTGTTCACAGACACTAATAAAGTTGTCTACTCAAGATAGCGTATCTTCGGCGTCTTGTAAATGTGAGCATTTGCTAAAGTCTTAACCCTAAAGGTAAATTCGATTTCTCACACTATATAAAACATTATGGTTCTAAAAAAGATTATAGCTACTGTAATTTAATATGTAAGTATCACAAACTAATACTTACGATGGTACCTTTTAAATATGCAGTCCAAAATACAAGGCCATAGACTGTTTCTTTAATCACGACTTTTTATATAGACAGATATTATTATTTATTCTATAGCCAATTACCGGTCTAGTCAATTAAGGCATGCCCCACCCACGTAGATGTGTGCCGTTCCGAGAAATGTTCCTAGACGATCCGATTTTTATGAGGAATATTCCTGAGGAATGTGATTTAGATTGGTGGTTTGAAATTTCTCTCTCTGAAAGAATGTTTTCGTAGTTTGCTAGAATCATTGCCTAGCTTTGGTGCGAAGGTATTGAGATATTTGAGATTGAGAGGTGCGAAAAAAAATTCAGGGTACTAAACACGAGTGTTTTTATGAGATTTGCAAGTTTGCAAGCTACGTTGACCGGTTACCGTCAGGTGGGTCGTACGCGTATTTGTCACCAATGTAGCATAAAACATTTACTATCGAGTCGTATTGTACGATGCAGTTACTGAACACCCATTTTGCACTAGCGAACTAAGGAAGCAAGCTCCTTACTTGTTAGTTCCGCTACTCAACACTGGGTGCCGCTCTCATAAAACACAAAGTCTCACCAAACACATAGATGGCGCTGAAATCATAACATCAAAGTTTAGCAATAAACATTTAAACCCGTCGTCTACCGGTCCCTGGGATCCCCGGGCTCATTACAAAATAATGCTATTGTTTATTTTTTTTCGCCGGGAGACAACGGCTTTAAACTATTTAAAATGCTTATGTATGACAAATATCAGTCCCAGAAAAGTATACAACATACGTAACTCCTCCTTATGTTGAACACGGTGTTGCCAATTTTTAAACCTTTTTTCTTTCCAGCTACGGCAAAAGACAGATGCACATATCAGACGCATCGGTAATATTCAGAGAGTTCCCGTTTTTCGACCAGAGCCTCCAGAACCTGAATGAAGACACCGTATTTAAGGCCCTCGCGTACCAATAAACCGATGACTGCTATAGATTAGTGATGTGGGCAATATTTTCGTTGAAAATATTGCCATAGGCAATATTTCCCTGTTTTCTTTATTCTTTTGACAATATTGACTTTGGCAATATTTTGGGTAATATTGGAGGGCTGTATGTAAATGATTCCAATGTAAAGTTTGGTTTATTTTTATCATTAAGTATTATTGTAGGGTTCCTGCTTGGTCCGCTATATAAAAACCACACATAAAGAGTTTTTAACGAACTATAAGTAATGAATTATTAAATTTAACCACTTTTTGCTATGTAACACGCCCTGTCTTTGCTGTTATGGTATGTGACTGTCCTCTTCCCTCCGAATCATGTGTGCCTTGTCTCGCGCAAATATTGTACCTTAACTTTTTTTGAACCTTTGCGAGTTGCGACTAACACAACAAACATGGCTAAACTTCTAGTTTCAAGAGGTAACATACAATATGCCTTTTCTTTTTTTTATTACACGAGGAGAGGTGGGCTATGGTCCATGTGTTGGGCGACTTGGGCGACAAGTGAGATGGTGGAAATTTGACTGCTTTAGTCTATTGATTTGACTTGGCAATATTTCCTCCTAACATAATGTATTTATGGTAAATAATACCCAGGTACAAGTATACTTATTAAATGTTACTACATTTCACTGAACAATTGTACTTTAGCTGATGCATTATAGCCATTCACATAACTGGTGCAGAACTGGAAAAATATTGCCACATTATTATATTATTAACTACCGGAATTATTGCAAATGCTAGTAATTGTTGTTCGTTAAATACTATACAACAATTGAACTATACTTAGTTCATCAATAAGGAACTATGCTTTAGACGATTTATCGGGATAAATCAATATGGATTGGCAATATTGGCAATATTCCACTACAAATTAAGGAAAAATGCTAATTACCTACACTATTTATTTAAAATAAATACGTGTACATCTGAAAATTTATTTAATGTTGTTTAGACAATAAGTATATATGCATTTATTTTATTACATTCAAATGACATGTTTATTTTGTTGCAAAGCTTAGTATTATTTGAATATAAATTTCCTATCTACTTTTTAACTATTGACTTAAGAATGAAATGATAATATTGTTGGCAGATTTTAATGCAATTTACTTTTTATAATATGAAATTCGGTCTCTCACACTATATAAAACATTATGGTTTTAAAAAAGATTATAGCTACTGTAATTTAATATGTAAGTATCACGAACTAATACATACGATGGTATTTTTTAAATATGCAGTCCAAAATACAAAGCCATAAATCGTTTCTTTAATCACAACTTTTTATATAGACAGATATTTTTATTTATTAAATTCTATAGTCAATTACTGGTCTAGTCAATTATAATTTATAATTTTAATGATAATAAATAATCCCTGAATATAATTTACAGGCTGGGTGATAAATTATTTTAAGGGATTCAATACTTCGAAAAAAAGTAGAATAAAGATAATATCAGAAGAAATTAGTTGTAATGTATTCCAAAATGCAAAAGTTTCAAAGTTATCGTTGTTTTATTTACCCAGTACCTTTACCATAAGTTTGCATGACCGTACTCGCTAGCGACTGCGTAAACTATCTTTGTGGATCAACTATTCTTTGTTGCTCGTTACCATGGTTATGTCCCCTGAGTCACTCTTTAAAACTATGATTTCATAGGATTATAATCAACCAAACATGAGTTTTATCGATGAACATAAATCCATTTGGACGTGGGTCATCTCTTGAGCATGTTTGAGGTCCATATTTTAAACGTTTTTCTAAGAAACTCGGTTACTGTTGTCTCCTCGCTGACGGGTCAGAATAACAACAAGAAAAAGTTGATTGGCCCATTTAGTATTCCGATTCTTAGTTCTATTGCGTAACCGCCAGAGGTGCTGTACTTTTGCCCATACAAATTTTTACGCAGTCGCTAGCGAGTACGGTCATGTACACGCATCATTAAGGCACAGGCATAATTCCTATCTCATTTCGACGGGTACAAACGAATGTGCAGTGTATGTACACTATGTACAGTCATAGGGTTGCCAACCGTCCCGCCTCAGGCGGGACGTCCCGTCCAGCGCCCTAAAGGATGCGTCCCGCAAAGGATGCGTGCCAATTGTCCCGTTTCCAGGTCTCGTCAGAATTGTAAGAACTGGAGTGAATATTTTGTTTTATTGGAGTAAAGAGCGCGCAACTTCGATGAATGAAAATAGTTTGTATCCCGCTAGCGGACGACTGTACTTCCACTAAGAAGGTATATGTCGCGAACAGACCTACCTGCAGAGTGCGTGAGTCCCGCATGTTTTAGCCAGGTCCCGTAATTCTACTACAAAAGTAGCGCACATCTGAGCACATAAGTTGGTAACCCAAATAGTCAGTATCAATATCTGACACGTCTCTGGGACTCAAGTCCATATTAAGGCCCGGTTTTATAAAGATCCGTTAGACCTTATATCGGTTTGTTATGTTAAAAAATGTACTGAATTACTGAAATTTGATCTGACATTTAGTCTAACGGATCTTTATAAAACCGAGCCTAAGACTATTGTGAAACTATCGTGCAAGGCGAGAACGGGCATTTCGGAATATTCTTTCTGTTTCACCCATCGTGGTTAGCGCTAGCATCGTGCGATAGATTGAGTAATTTTTCGCAGAATTAGTGCTTCGGGCGGCAACGTTTTCCACCTTAAACCTTTATCAAATGAGACGATATTGGCCTTGATCGATTAGTTACATCCTTAACTAGGTTTATACGTTTTGATTTTTTAATAATTCTTTCTCGTTTATGAAATAATAGCAAAAAAAACAGGAGTTCGAATCAATAAAATGAATCTTCAAGGGTCCATATTTTCGCATGCAGGCTATTTTTCCAAAAAGTCAAAACGTACGAACCTAGTATTTAATGATATCTACAATATTCCCAAAAATCATGCAAATCAGTTCAGGATTAGGGGTTGCAGGATTGTGCGCGAAAGACATAAGCGTGTCTCTTTCACGAGGGGCGTGGCTGACCGAATCGAGCATCCCCTTAAAATCTTAGCTCTAGTACCCATGGTGGCGTGGTGGTAGTAAAGGTCGCGGGAGTCCGCTAAATATCGGCAGCAGGGGCACTATGTCAGGTAACCTCTTCGAGTGTCTAGGCTCTACCAATTTCCCTTGATCCGGAAAAGGGAAGAGTCCAGGCCGGTGCGCCCTGGAGGCAACGGCAGGTGATCATTTAGTGGGCCCTATGTGATCGCCTGCCTATGCTACCAATAACCTGACACGGGGGGTGAGGGGTTCCGCATCAGGGAGTCGCAAGGCTCCCCAGGTGCGGCAGTGAGGGTCAGGCTTATGCAGGGTAGGGGCGTTTGTCCTCCCGTGGCCTGTTTGGGGGGCACTGTGGACAGGGTAACCAAGGGACCTGTGCGGTTGCGAGGTGGCTGCTCCGATTCCGGTTGGCAGAGGGCCTAGAACCGGATCGGATGCGGCGTGGTTGCGGGGTAGGGGCATTTGTCCTCCCGCGGCCTGTCGAGGCGTGCTACGGGGTAGGGGCGTCTGTCCTCGCGTAGCGGTGATGCACCGGGGTAGGAATATTTGCCCTCCCGGTGCCGTGAGGGTGGGACCGGAACATCGTGTGTCTGGTGCCGGTCCCAGGTTTCCCCGGGGGTATAGGGAACCAGGTGAAGGAAAGAACACTGTTCATGCTGCAGTGTGCTTTTTCGGAGAGGGCCACCCATTGCATCACCACTAAGACACGCGAGGGTAGCATCCCATAGTTTTAGTGGGTAGGCTAGTCCCTTCTGGACTGGAGAGCCCCACATAACCAATACGTAATTTCTGGTTTTTCCCCCGGAGCCTTAGGTTACGTAGTGGTTTGCAGTTTCATGCATTTCTCTGGATGACAAAAAAAAAGATGTCGGCAGCCCATGACTGATCGTTGTGGTATTAGGTATCTGGGGGAGGCCTAATATCCAGCAGTGGATGTTTTTCGGCTGATGATCATGATGATGACGCTAAAAACCGGCCAAGTGCGCACAATTTGTAGCTAATAAGTGTTGTCCAGTAATTGTAGCATGAAAAAGAATTGTAATTGTTTTACAAATTGGAACTCAATCTTTTAAGTCGTGACCAATCAATTTTCCGCTATAATTATTTATGCTCCTGACTACTTGTGAGATATTAAATTTGATCGATAATCGATTTACTTTGTGTAGAGTTGCCAGGTCTTCAGAAAAATCCGTATATACCGTAGAAAGAGGGTCCTATAGAAGGAGAATTAGCGAATCACCAAAGGGGACGGACTTATGATAACCTAACTAAATTGAGATGTATCAGAAGATTGATACATGCATCAGACCGATTATGACATCCCATAATTAGTTATAAGCAATCCACGCCCGTGGGCCGCCCGTTCAAGATTAGCCACTAGGAATATAGTCACCATTACAAAATTTAGTTACGAGGTATTTATTAACTTCCCATTGACCTATGAACTTGAAAATTGGAGATAATGTTTATAATTAGACATATTTAACCAACATTTTATAAACGTCGACACTAGTAAATTTTTAACGCGCGGATTTTCAAACAGACCATGGCCTTTACATATACTTATTTCGTTTTAATAAATTTGCGAAAACTGAAAATATCTTTTTGATTAAATTCCTCTAATTTGCCGATGCAAAAATGTTTCGATTGTGGTCATCGCTTCATAACAGACATATACATAAAAGCATTAATCATGAAAATTAGACAGTTTTTGGACACAACTTTTTTTCCAACTTCCGGTGGTAGAGCGGTAAATTTGAAAAATATTGATTCTTAAAATCACTTAAAAGAGCTGTATAAATAAAAATTTGCCTGTTATTGAATTGTTTCTAAATAAAACCGTATCTTAACTGGGCTAATCGGCCCAATAAAGCGATATGAGTGCACGGTTGGAGAGTATCCTGTGGAAAATCGGTACGATACGGTTTTCTTTAATTGGCTATCCTATCTGAATGACCTAGAAAGTGTATCTCTTCACTTTTACGTGTTGTTTTTGTATACACCTCAACCAGTCACTGAATCCAAGACATACGCCATCTAACTTAATAATTTTTACGACAAAATACCAGTTTTTTGTACTTTTCTCGAAAAGTATTAAGAAAATGAAAATTTTCCAGATGCAAATACGGAAAAAGTGGCGCTTAAATGCATTTTTTAGTTCTCTTGTTGATCCTAAAAATGTATAATTTACTATTTATTGGGCCTTCCGGTGGATTTTTTTGTGAAGTGAACAGGACTTATAATTGTAAATTCTAGCAGACAAGAGTGTTAATAAAAAACCAGCCTACAGCACAGAGTTTTTTGAATACGAAAGCTTAAACTAGTTTAAACTAGTTACTATGCGTCAAAATGCACTAAAATTTATTGTTTTCGCCAGTTAGCCCCTTAAGTGTGGAGATGGTTCTTAGTTATCATGTAAGTATAGCGACTCGCATAATAAAAAAATATATCCTGGCAATCCTGAGTCCGCCTTATATTAGCCAACTTGCAGCCTCTAGTTTCCAACAATCCAAGCCTCGTCGTTCTGTAGATCGATTAGTAGACGCTGAGAAACCATGAAGCAATTTTGTTTTTTCCTTCTGGTAAGTTAACGTTTTGTTGTTATTGTTATTTACTGTGGTACCCCTGTGTTACAGTGCCTTTACCATTACCTTTACCATGAGTTCGCATGACCGCACTCGCCAGCGGCTGCGTAAACGATTGAGTATGCCGATTCTTAGTTTTTACGCAGCGAGTACGGTCATGTAAACATTTTAAAACTTATAAGGCCTCTTGATAAAGATTCACTCGTTTCAGGCTTTTATTTTGTCATTTTCGTTTGATTATGGCAACTGTATTCCTCCCAGGCCTGAAAGCTATGAACAGTGGTACGAAGGTAAGCATACAAAACACCTAATTATGTAAGTTCATTATTTGTCTTACCCATGACACTAAATAGCTTAACTCCCTTAGACTTTGTGGTTGACTGTATATCTTCTTCTTCTATCTTCTAAATATATAAAAGAAGAATTCCTGATCTACCATCAACGCACAGCCGAAACTACTGCAACTAAAACTTCAATGGTCCAGAGCTTACTTCTATGACGTATGCAAGGGATAAGACGGGATTTTTGGAAATTCCAACCCTAAGGGGGTCAAGTAATGGTGCAAAGTTTGTATGGGAGAAAAATTTTTTTTTTTTGAGCTGAAAACTTCAAAATTTGTAAAAGGTTACGAACTTAAATCCAAAGAAAGAGTTTTCAGCGTTTTGCAACCTAAGAGGGTAAAATAGGGGTGCAAAGTTTGTATGGGAGAAACTTCTGTTTTAGAGTTAGAGACTTAAAACTTCCTATATAGACTCTCTGTTTAAATATAACAAAACTAAATTCAGCGATTTTCTAAATTCATCCCCTAAAGGGGTGAAAAGGGGCTTCAATGTACGGGGAGCAAATCTTTTTTGAAGTGAGAGATTTCAAACTTCGTAAATAGACTGTCTGTTTAAATATAACAAAACTTATTTCAGCGTTTTTCGAAATTGCTACCCTGAAATGAAATGAAATCATTTATTCTTCAATTTAGGCATGTTACATGCACTTATGAATGTCAAAAAAACTACCACCGGTTCGTAAAAGGGGTAACAAAAGGGGTGAACAGGGGGTTCCAAGTTTTTACTGGGAACAAATCTTTTTTGAAGTGAGAGATTTAAAACTTCGTATACAGACTCTCTGTTTAAATATACAACAAAACATGTTTCAGCATTTTTCTAAATTGTTCCCCTGATGGGGTAGAAAGGAGGTTCCAAATTAATGCGGGGAGCAAATCTTTACTTTTGGCTAAAATTCGTTATAGGTGTCATCTTCGAGGTTCCTCGGGGTGCCGATTACGAAAATGACTCCCATTTTCAAATCCAAGATGGCGGGCATTTATTTTTTCTTTTGGGTAATTTTTCACAAAGGATTAATAGCATCAGACAACTGACAGAAAAAAATAAACCTCATTTATATCTTTGTTACCATCTAAAATATTCGCGGACGAAGTCGTGGGCGGCTAAGCTAATATCTATAGATATAATAAAGCTACAGAGGTTCAAAAATCTGTACATTGAAGATTTTTTTATTAGAATTTTTGCTAATAAAAAAATCAATTGAGGGGTCTTAAAATCAATAACAGAACACATTTCAACAGTTTGTAGAATTTGTGTCTGTTTGTTTGTTTGTCTGTCTGTTTATTTGTCTCAGAATCACGCGAAAACTAGCCAATAGATTTTAGTACAACCCTCACTAATAAGTTTAATGGACCTTCAGCCAGGTTATAGGCTATAAAAATCATACAGATTGGGGATGAAAGGGGGTGAAAACAGAGCGTGAAATTTGTATTAGAAGTCCTTCAATTCGTGACTTAAAGGCTTGAAAATATGCTTACCAATTTTCAAACTCAATTCTAGATACTGAAACAGTTTGCATTGCGCAGGAGCATATGACGGGAGATGGAGCAGTTGACTAGCACTGGCTTTCTTTTCTTTCTTGCTTTCTTTTACTTATTTGTAACTAACCTCAGCTGTGCCTTTATCATGAGTTTGCCTGATCGTACTCGCTAGAGACTGCGTAAACGATTTAGTATGCCGATTCTTAGTTCTATTGCGTAACCGCCAGAGGCGCTGTACTTTGCCCATACACATTTCGCTAGCGAGTACAGTCATGTAAACTCCTGGGGCGCTACCGCACGCAGCAAAAGTTTTCCCTCTCTGTCGCACTTACGTCCGAACGTGCAAGTGCGACAGAGAGGGAAAACTTCGTTTGCTGTTCGCGGTAGCTCCCCTGGTAAAGGCACTGATAAGTTTTTTGCACTATATACCTTACTAACCTATGGATGCGCAGACCTTGATGCTAAGCGCGACGAGCTTAAGGCCAGACCACCTGCGGCCATAACCTATAACTATGTCGGAGGGGTGCTGACTTGCAGCGAATGTAACCGCATATTCGCTGCGAAGATTGGCTTTGTCAGTCAGCAGAGAGCCCATCAGCGTCGCTCTCAGCAATAAAAAAAAAAAAACAGTCGCTGTGGCCGAATACGGCTAGGAGAAGATGATGATGATGGATGTAACATCCGAAATGAATAATAATTATTATTTTAATTCCAGAAACCGTAAGGCACTGTGTTCCTGGATCCAAATTCGATAGTTACAACTTCCAAATACAATGCGTTTGTATCAGTCCTGGACAAATGTATTGTCCACCTGATTTTGGGCCTATTATACCTTGAATGCGTCATAATCACGAAAAAAACATCTTCGTATAAATGATTTATTGAAGAAAGGATAAATAAAACATACATACATTGTAAAAAGTGAGTTTCACTACCTATAGACTAAAATAATCCAAAACTAAATACTTTCGCTATTTCACAATTTTTTATAGGCGCGTGAATCAACTATTCTTTGTTGCTCGTTACCATGGTTACGTCTCCTGAGTCACTCTTTAAAACTGTGATTTTAATAGGGTTTAAATGTATCAAACATGAGTTTTAGAGATGAGCTTAAATCCATTTGGACATGGATCATCTCTTGAGCATGCTTGAAGTCTATATTATAAACATTTTTCTAAGAAACTCGGATACTGATGTCTCCTAGATGACGGGACAAAATAACAACAAGAAAAAGTTGATTGGCCCAGGCCCATCCGAATACTTCGAACTTCGAAATCCGAACTTCGTATCGTGCCATCCCTTTCACTCACATACTGTATAACACGAGAGTGAAAGGTACGATACGAAGTTCGGAGTACAGGGCCAGAGGGGCTACCGCGAACCACAAACGAAGTTTTCCCTCTCTGTCTCACTTATATGCAAACGTGCCAGTGCGACAGAGAGGGAAAATTTCGTTTGCTGTTCGCGGTAGCGCCACTGTTCTTAGAGAGGATCAAATGTTTCTATCGGACCAACTACAATAAGTAATAAGATAAGTAAGTAGATAAGTTTCCTTATTGAAAAGTTTTAGTACACTGTGTAAGTTTGTCTATCTCATTCTCCCACTCTACACTCAATCCCTCAAAGGTTAGCTGGAAGAGATCCCTCATAGGGATAAGTTCGCCTTTGTACTCTAATCTTATGTGACATGTATATTGTTTTAACCTGTTATTGTGTACAATAAAGTGCTTACATACATACATAAGAGCAACACAAAAGACCAAAATGAGAAGTAAAGTACTGCATAGCTGAAGAGCACTGAAAACGCACCTGAGGGCCTACTCCGAACTTCGAAATCAGAGGGGCTACCACGAACCGAAAACGAACGAAGTTCGAATATCTCCCTCTTTGTCGCACTTGCTAATTCGTGCGGCAGAGAGGGAGATATTCGAACTTCGTTCGTTTTCAGTTCGCGGTAGCCCCTCAGAACTTCGTATCGTGCCGTCCCTTTCGCTCTCGTGTTATACACTATATGAATGAAAGGGACGTCACGATACGAAGTTCGGAGTGGGCCCTCAGGATACTGATTGACAGTGAAATGTGACTTCACAGCTCTATATCGTCGTACCAAAGTTGCATGGAGAAACGAGTAATTTGCTGTTTTAGGGTGGGTTGCACCAAACCGTCTGTAATCGTAAGCGGTGTTCGTTAAAATCTGATTGTATGGAAAGTTTGACAAGTTTCTATGGGATGACAGCTGCCGGCGCCATATTTGATGATGGCCGGCCTGTGATCGTATGTCGGTGCAACCGAACCTTAGTCGTGAAATATTCCGTTTATGTACATAGTAGCAGTACTATTTTTTTTATTGAAACATGAGAATTTGGTAATTTTCAATTTACATTTAGCCTAGAAAAAAATAAATTTTTGCGACTCTTTATAGTCCCACATCCTTTTATGATTTTGATTAAAATGTTTAGTTTAGGTACTATTTATTGTGATAATTTAATGTCTTTCTATAAATGTAACCACACTGTTATAATTTTTAATATTTGTCAAATAGCCAATTACAAAAGAAACCGGTATGGTAAAATGTACAGAAGGGTGGCGACATTGCAGCCCTGGATAGCAATGGCGATCCGTTGGGCGAGGGGACGTCCACCGCGCGATCGAAACAACACAAACACATATAGCCCCTATTCGTCCCGGTACCGCCGCACACCGGCTAGAGTCGTTCCGACCCAGGTCGGGCCTGGCTGACCTCGAAGATAATACCTATAACGATTTTTACAAAAAGTAAAGATTTGCTCCCCGTACAAACTTGGAACCCCATTTTCACCCCTTTAGAGAAGCAATTTCGAAAAACGCTGAAATGGGTTTTGTTGTATTCAAACATAGAGTCTATTTACGAAGTTTCAAATCTCTAACTTCAAAAAAGATTTGATCCCCGTACAAACTTTGAAACCCCTTTCACCCCTTTAGGGGATGAATTTAGGAAATCGCTAAATTCAGTTTTTTATATTTAAACATAATTAGAGCCTATAGACGAAATTTTAAGTTTCGAAGTCCAAAAAGTTACGTTTCCCATACAAACTTTTATCCCTTGTTTTACCCCCTTAGGGGATGAATTTCGAAAAATCCTTTTTTATCCCTAGCCTACGTTATATATTTAACCGACTGTGTAAAAATCAACTCTCTAGCGTTAATAGTTTCGGCTGTGCGTTGATGAGTCAGTCAATGAGGACTTCTTCTTTTATATATATACTTAGATGAGTCTGCCTGCGAGCCGCCGTCCAGTAATTCTCGCATGGAAAAGAATTGTAATAATTTTATAATTTAGAATTCAATCTTTGAATTCGTGACCAATCAATTTTCTGCTATAAGTAATTGTTTATACAAGTCCCTATTTGTAACGTGTTATTTTACATTTAATCGATAATCGATTTACTTTGTCATGTGTAGAGTTGCCAGGTCTTCGGAATAATCCGTATATATACACGATTTTGAGACCCAATGTCCCTCTCGCACTTACGTACTTGCTATTAAGAGACGAATGATTTAAGTCCGAAATTAACGAGATCAAACTAGCACTAGGCACTAACAATAGATAAATCCGACATAGGAGGAGCGCGAAATTTAAATACCTCCTCTCTCTGTTGCACTTTCATATTCGAGCGACAGATAGGCAGGGAACATAATGTGGATACATTTATAATAATAAGGTGAAAAAATCTATATATATTGCGAACATAAGGGTATTCAAAATGTCTAGACTTTGCAGCCAGCGGGTATACCTGACTCAACGTACTGCTTTGATATTAAATTTGCATTTGTTGTGTGTCTATCTTTAACCTGAATCGAAAGTAATCAAACAGTATTGTGTCAGTCATTAAAAACTGTGTTCTAATGCAATAGAAATAAAGCTCAATATAGCTTACAGCTACAAACAGTTCGATTTGATCGAATCTGTTATGATACAAACTTAAATTTGCGGTTAGCTATAGCGCCACTGTCAAATGATGGTGTGCAATTTATACGGCAAGAGTTTAGTTCCATATTTGACCGTCTGCATAATTAAGCCGTGGCGCTCGAAAATGGATTATAAACATAGTGCGCGCGCAGCTACAGGGACGGGAGGTTCTTTATTGTACAAACGCTGGTACGAGTATTTATGCTTGGTTAAAATAACAGTGAAAAAACACCTGAGTATTTCTGTATGGGTATTATTGTTGTAACAGGAGATTTAACTTGAAATTAAATGCGAAAGTCGTATGAAAAGTTAAATAAGTAAGTTAACAGAGTACGACATTAGTTAACGAAAAATTTACGTGTTAATAGACGAAAATACTGAATATTTTAATATTTAATTTACGTACATATCTTATAAAATCTATGGAATAAGTAATGTATTGATTATTTGAAGAAAAAGAAAGTTAGCCTATAATTGTACATAAATAAATTTTATATTATTATTATATTATATTGAACATTTACAGTTAAATGGTTAAATGTTAATGCTTTGGAAATCAAATCAAAAAATACTGATCGCGGATCAAAAAAATACTGATCTGCATAACTAAAATATAGTGGTTTAGCGGTGGTAATCAGACTCTTTTGGGTTTGTTAGGTTTATTATGTGCCTTTTAAAAACTAACCTTTACAAACACGTAACAAGTTGTATTGTATGGTTCGTTCTATTTCCAGATTATCTGACGAAAATTCACTTAACGTGGGATTTTACTCTACTCCACAACAAGATAATTTCGTATAATTTCGATCTTTTTGTTTTAGAATTTACAGTCCATTAGTATCCAAAGCAGTATGGTTTGGGCCTACCGACATACGTGCGTAATAGGGATTATGACTCATATTACAATTTATAATATAGTGTGGGATAGAAAACCATTAAATTATCACAATAAATAAGTAAATTAGACCAATTTATTAAAATCATAAAAAGATGGGACTATAAAGATTCGCAAAAATGTTGTCCTTTGTTTAGAGGCCAAATGTAAAATGATTTAAATAAGAGTTATCAATATCATTCTCGTTTCAATAAAAAAGATATTGTATGGCAACTTTACCTTTTTTTCATACAACGGTAGTACGAGGCCTCGCAGGCGTCAATATTAGTGCTCACCCTGGCACACAGAGGATTCCGTGGGTTGAACGTTGCCGTCTCGCAGAGGACGTGAAGGTGAAGAGAAATTAAACTCCAGGAACTCCAATATATGCACCAATATATTAGATAAATATACAGCGCAAATATGGTCGTCGAATTAGATTAAATACTCTAACTATCATTCTGATTACATTAGATTAAAATAATATTAATTTAGACGACACAATAAAACAAGTACAGGCGGCTTAGGTTGTAGAGCGAAAGAGGAAGTGACAAGCAGCGCAAAGACAATATTAAGAAGTAACGGCATAGACAAGACTACTGTCTAGATATAAGCTTTAAGGTGCATACACACACTATAATTCCAATACTTCCCCTTATGCACATTAAACTTATGTTAAACTATAACACAGCTTTACATTTACATCCACATAACAACAGTCATATACATAGCACATAGCCATAACATACCTACTATTATAACTAAAGATAACATGCCTATAGCTAACAGGCAGTTTACATTCTATCTAGCATCCAAGATCATTTTACACTATCACAGCAACAATTGATTACTTAATACTTTAACATGGCTTAACACATAAATCATGCCTAAAAACACTATGCTGTCTAGAATTTAAACCCTTTGTTAGTACATCTGCAAACATTTTCTCTGTGCATAAATATTTAATAGACATAAATCCCTTCTGTACTAAATCTTTAATAAAATGAAAGCGCACATCAATGTGTTTTGTTCTTTTATGACTAATATCTTTATTTTCAATAATTTTGTGAGAAGACTGGTTGTCATTAAACACAATGATAGGCACCTTTACATTGGGTACTAATTCTGTTAAAAGTTGCTTAATAAAACAGAGATCTTTGGATACATCGGCTATTGCCATATATTCTGACTCCGTCGAGCTTAAGGCTACTGACTGTTGTTTTCTAGATTCCCAATTAATTACATTAGACCCTAATTTAATTGCAAAACCTGTATAAGATTTCCTATCAAAACTATCATTGGCCCAGTCGGCATTAGTATATGCACTTAAAACCAATTCTTTACTTTTTACAAAATGTAAACCGTAATTAATTGTACCCGCCAGATACCTCAGCAAACGTTTAGCAGCTAACCAATGTGTTTTACCAAAGCAGTTGTTAAACTGACTTAGTTGGCTACAGGCAAATGAGATGTCGGGACGACTGCAAACCGAAAGATACATGATGGAACCCATCAACTCTCTATATTTATACTGCTCATCCTCCAGACACTCATTTTCTTTTAACAATTTGTTATTGGGAACCAGTGGAGTAGATACGGGTTTACAGTCTTGCATGTTAAATCTTTTTAGGATATTTTTTATATAAACAGACTGATCTAAAGTTAATGTTCTGTTTTTCCTATCCCTAGTGACACGAATGCCTAAATAGCTTTGCACTGGACCTAGATTTTTAATGTCAAACTCTGATTCCAATACTTGCAATAGTCTTTGTTTACATTGACTATCCTTGCGATAAAACAAATAACAATCATCCACATACAGTGCAATAACAATAAAATCATTTTGAGACTTAATGTAGTATACACATGGTTCACTTTTACTTTGAATAAAACCATTATCACATAAGACCTTGTGTATACGGGCATTCCACATGCGACTAGACTGTTTTAGTCCGTATAAACTCTTTTGCAACAAACAAACCTTGTCATTATTACAATTAAAGCCCTCTGGCTGCTCCATGTAAATCACTTCATTCAAATTACCATTTAGGAAAGCAGTAGTTACATCAACATGGTCAATATTTAAATCATATTCATTTGCTAAGCTAAACAATATTCTAATGGTGGAATGACGTACAACAGGACTGTAAGTATCATGAAAATCTACGCCTTCTTTTTGAGTGAAACCTCTCGCGACTAAACGAGCCTTATGGCGTACAAAATTACCTGCTGCATCACTCTTCACTTTATATACCCACTTACACTTGACAATATTGGCATTTTTCGGTCGGTCAACCAACTTCCATACTTTATTTACCATTAACGAATCGTACTCGTCTTGCATGGCCTTCCGCCACTCGGCAGCCTCATGACAAGACATGGCCTCTTTGTATGAAGTTGGTTCAGAACCATTATTTACCATTAGTGACAAATCAGTATCACAATACCTCTTAGGTAAGACAGACCGAGTACTGCGTACAGGACGTCCCGCAGATGTCAGCGACGGGGCAGGCATCTGCGTCTCAGCTTCCCCTGGAGCGACGCCCGCGCCCGGTGACCAGGCCGCGTCATCATCAGGACAGTCAGCGAGAGAATCGCTCTCGCTCACGGTGCAGTAGTCGTTGTCATCTCCCGATCCTGAAAATGTCAAAGAATAATCATGTTCATTTCTGATGTAACTAAAATCGTTGCCTTCATTTGCAACGTCATTGGTGGTACTATCAT
Source organism: Epiblema foenella (assembly GCA_963556455.1). Taxonomy (NCBI): domain Eukaryota; kingdom Metazoa; phylum Arthropoda; class Insecta; order Lepidoptera; family Tortricidae; genus Epiblema; species Epiblema foenella. Next base: position 6,732,787 of record OY747120.1, on the reverse strand, counting down.
TCCCTACCAATGTATTAGCCTTACTAGTGTCACTTGTGCCGTCCATGCTACTCTCTTTCACACGAGTTAAATCACCTTCAGTACTATCATTCCTGTTGGTGACATTGGCATCAATCACAGTACTATCATTCCTGTCAGTGGCACAGGCATCAACTGCAGTACTCTCTTTCCTGCAAGTTTGAACAGTGCTACTTTCATTCGCACAAGTTATATTACTAACAGTACTGTCATTCCTGCTAGTGACACAGGAATCCATTGCAGTACTTTCTTTCCTGCACTCAGTGCTACTCTCATTCACACAATCATTGTCAATAACATTAAATTGATTAAAAAATTCAAAATTAAAATTCACATCATTAATGTCATTTTGTTTAAAATTGTAAAACTTTCGCTCTAAGAATTCGACATCTCTAGATATAACAACTTTCCTAGGGTCATTACTGTCAGCCAATCTGTACCCTTTTGAGGTTTCGGAATACCCGACAAACACAAATGGCTTACTTTTTGCATCCAACTTTCTACGCCTAACATCTGGTACCTTAGCATAAGCCACACAGCCAAAAACACGAAGATGACTGAGGTCTACCTTCGACCCAGTCCACATCTCCTCCGGAATCCGACCGCCCAAGGCTGCTGTGGGAGACCTGTTTTTAAGATATATGGCAGTCGTCACCGCCTCTCCCCAGAAGCGCCGGTCTAGGCCCGAATGCTGCAGCATACACCTGACTTTATTCATCAAAGTGCGGTGTGACCGCTCTGCTACAGAGTTTTGCTGCGGACAGTAAGGTACAGTAGTTTGGTGCACAATACCCTTTTTTCTAAAAAACTGTGAAAGTTGTCTATTCACGAATTCAGATCCATTATCTGTTCTCACTGTTTTAACTGGCAAACCCATCTGCTTTTCAACCATAGTAACAAAATCAATAAAACGTTCACTAACCTCACTTTTCCTTTTTAATAAGTATCCGAAGGATTTTCTTGAGTAGTGATCTGTTATGGTGAGAATGTACTTTGCGCCCCCCAAGCTGACTGGAAGCGGGCCACAAACATCGGAATGTAGTAGGGTTAGGGGCTTGTCTACGACCTTGCTTGGCCCCTTCGGGAACGGTTTGGAAGACTGCTTGCCCTCCAAACATGGAATACAATCGCTAGTTTCCTGCTGATCCTGTAACAGACAAAAGTTAGGCACCCTATCCCTAATACTAAGTAAGTCCCTACTATTTATATGTCCTAGTCGTGTGTGCCACAAATCCATGTCAGATACTGCGGAATTCGTGGCTTCTTGCCTTTGCAAGAACCTTGAATTCTCCCTGTTGCGCAAAACCTCACACTCAGAATTTGTTACATTTAACTTATACATCCCATTTAGTAATACAGCAGATCCTACTTGCTTGCCATCATAATGGATCAAACAGCCAGTCCTGTTGAATGTCACATTATAACCATTTTCAATTAATTTACTAACTGATATTAAATTGGCGGATAGCTTTGGTACATACAAAACATTAGATAGTTTCTGCTTATTCATTAAATTTAAATAAATTTGACCTCTACCTACACAGTCCAATTCATCATTGTTTGCTACTTTTATTTTACTAAAATTGGGTTTATAATTTAGGAAAAAATCCTTACTATTGACCATATGACTTGTTGACCCCGAGTCGAGGTAAAAATTGTCCATGTAAACTAGCATGGCAGAAGCAGACAGAGCTTGATCCACATTCTGCTTGCGATCACGTTTCAGCTTGAAGCAGTTTTTCTTAAGATGACCAATCTTCTTGCAATAGTGACATTTCATCTTGACTTCCTTCTTGGATGAAATGAACGCTGTGCTGTCATCTGTAGATCTTCTCGTCTCTTCCTGCAGGAGCCTAGCCCTCACCACTTCACTAGTGAGTGTGCTGGTCATGTTTACGGTTTCAAGATTCGACACTACAGAGTCATATTCTGAAGACAAACCGCTGAGTAGTATTTCAGCAACTTCCTTGTCCTCGATGGTCTTCCCAATATCTTCAAGTTGTTGGACTGTAGTCATAACAGACTCGATGTAATCGCCCATACTGGTAAAGTTGGCGAATTCCATGCGGTGCAATTGCCGAAGAAGCAGAACTCTACGTACCAAACCAGAATCCTCGAAGACGTCAGACAGGTTTTTCCATGCCTCTTTTGCGGTTTTAGCTGTCCTAACATATTGGTACATACTTGGTTTGACAGCTAAGCATATGCGAGCAAGGGCACGCTGGTCACGTGCGTCACCCACCGCTGCTTCATCTTCTTCTACCAATTTCCAGAGGCCGTCGTGAATTAACGACATTCGCATAGCGAATTTCCAAGCGTAGTAGTTTCGAGCGCCATCCAAGCGTTCAATTTGTGCGCTGAATGTTGAATTTCCACCATTGCTTGACGACGTGGATGCCTCCTCGTTAGTCATTTTAAGGTTATGTATTGTGACACTCTTACTTGTAAAATCCTGGTTTCTTCTTTTCTCTTCTTCTCTGGGCAGATAACCTATTAGTGCTCACCCTGGCACACAGAGGATTCCGTGGGTTGAACGTTGCCGTCTCGCAGAGGACGTGAAGGTGAAGAGAAATTAAACTCCAGGAACTCCAATATATGCACCAATATATTAGATAAATATACAGAGCAAATATGGTCGTCGAATTAGATTAAATACTCTAACTATCATTCTGATTACATTAGATTAAAATAATATTAATTTAGACGACACAATAAAACAAGTACAGGCGGCTTAGGTTGTAGAGCGAAAGAGGAAGTGACAAGCAGCGCAAAGACAATATTAAGAAGTAACGGCATAGACAAGACTACTGTCTAGATATAAGCTTTAAGGTGCATACACACACTATAATTCCAATAGTCAATCAGTATGCTATACTTTCCGAATCATTTTCGTCTCTTGTGTTGCTCTAATTGTAGTTGGTCCCATATAAACATTTGATTGTTTCTAAGTACTGGTTCGAATGGTATGAGTTTTTTTTTGTCATCTTGCCTATTGTTTTATAACCCTACTTGAAAATGACAACTAAACAATGGATGTTGGTAATGGTTGGGTTTAACTACCTACTTTTCGCAGCTAATCTGGAACGATTTTTACCTGTTAACAGCGAAAAATAATTATTTTTAAGTACTTACCTGTTCCAAAAATATCGAGTATAGCGTCCTTCCTAAAAACAACCCTCCAGTATTATTCATGAAGCGAACGGGCACGCGTATTTTTACCGAAAATATTACATTTTACCCTTTTTCACACAAAACGACTATTTTGTACTCCAGTTTATCTATTTGTGCAATATTTTTGACCTGAACTTTCTAGAATTTTGACGTTTACTCGTATTTTAACCCTTTTGATGTATATTATTGCGTTGTGTGTGAATAACAAATAAAGTGTGTAGTGTTTTTTTTTTGAAATATTTTATTGGTGAGTGTTTTCTAGAAATGTTTTTTTTCTTTTTAATTTTTTTTTGTTTGTTTATTTTCCTGTGCTGTACCTAGTTTCGCGGGAAAATTACATAGAATAGTAATCCAGGTCAAGGCTGGAATTACTTAAATACGAGCAATTAAAAGATTTTTTTGCCGTTTTCATAACTCAGTGAGTTATTTTGTATTTCTCCAATATCAAAATAATATTAACTCCTTTTCTCTGCTATCCGAACTTCTTTTGGAAGAAATTGCATAATTTAAAAAACTGCCTTTTGTTTTGTTTGTGTGAGACGTGTAGTGAATAGTATTTGTATTGTTTATAAACAACCGCTCAAGTGCCAGTCCGACTCGCGCACCGAGGGTTCCGTACACATGTGTACCGGTTCCAACCCTATTCATTCAGGAAAATCTCAACAACATGGTGTAGAAATTGAAAGCCTAATATCTACAGCGGTATGCAAAATACACATTAATATCAATGCTATGTGCGGGGACACACATGTTGTGGTTTGTTTTCTTCTGTTGTTGTTTTTTTTTGTAATATGTGTGTCTTCTGTGTCTGTGAATAAATGTTTCTTTTTTTCTTTCTATGTAATAAAATCATATTATTCCTATATAAACTTCGAAGATAAGGTATTTTTTTACATTTCCTTCATAAATGGAAAATGACTCAACCTAAAAAAAATATAACACTCCACTTAACATATATCTAACATATTTATATTATCTGTAATTTTTCACAGAAAAAAAAATGTTTAAAAAAACATGTTCTATGCATCTAGGTTATCCTTCTTTATAACTAACTGTTCCAAATTTCAGATCGATAGCATAAGTTGTTCTTGAGATATTTAGCGATGTGACAGACAGACAGATAAAGTGAAACTAAGGGGTTCCTTTTTTAACATTTTGTTACTGAACCCTAAAAACAAGTTAAAAAGAAACAGTTTCATAGAATCTTCAAGTGATTTTTGCAGTGATGTGTGACATTCCAATCACACCACTCAGGCAAGAAAATTGATGATTTGGCTTTTCGATTTCACACGTTAAGAAATCCATATCACTACATAATATAAAACAAAGTCGCTTTCTCTGTCCCTATATCCCTATGTATGCTTAAATCTTTGAAACTACGCAACAGATTTTGATGCGTTTTTTTAATAGATAGAGTGATTGAAGAGGAAGGTTTATATGTATAATAACATCCATTAAATAGAGCACCCGTGCGAAGCCGGGGCGGGTCGCTAGTTAATATTATAAATGCGAAAGTAACTCTGTCTGTTACCTCTTCACTGTACGTGGCATCTTAACTCATCTTATATATGGACCAATTATGTATTATTTCTCTTTATTTATTTTCGTTCTTAGGCTAGGTTTTTACAATATCTTTATAAAAAGTAAAATATAAAAATACATTTACAAAACATAAAAATATTATAAAATCCTAACCTAGGGTGCCACCGGCAGCGAGGCGCGGCCTAAGCTACCGGTGGTTAGGGCGACAGAGAGAGGAACCTCCTGACTATCCGCGCCGTGTCCAGGAGTACCGCCTTCTGTATCTGACCCTTGACCCAGCCATCTAGCGAGAATCTCTTGAGGTGTTGGTCGAGACTCTTCGCTATAAGACCGTTCACAGAAACTACTATCTATTATTATTATTTTGTCACTTTCAATTTGTTTTGTATTATTATTATTATTTTGTCACTTTCAATGTCTACCTACTCTCTCAATGTATTTGTTAATGTGTGATTTTCTTCTTCACTTATGATGTGTTTCCTGAATAAATGTTATTCTATTCTATTCTATTTGTAGGTATGCGGTTTATTAAGACGTCATTTTCCTATCCCGGAGATCTCCGAGATCATAACAAAAAAATGTTATTGTTTTAGTTTTCGCCCAATAGCAACCGTTCGAGATATGGTTCTTAGCTGTTTTATGTCCGGATTAAAAAAAAATGTATTTAACTTTTTAGGGTTCCGTAGTAACAAGGAACGCCATGTCCGTCCCCCGCTATTCTCAGTAACCATTAGTATTAGAAAGCTGTAATTTGGCATTAGTATCCATATCAATAACGCCGACAAAACGGTAGAATAAAATCATAAAAAAAAAATTATGGTACCTCCCCTACATGGAAAGTTGTGGTGCAATTTATTTTTCTTCCAAAGCCTATCGTGTGGGGTATCGTTGGATAGGATAATATTATAAGGTTTCTAAAAGCATTTTTTGATTAAAGAATCGGTTGGCGTGATATTAAGCTTTGAAGTGATAATTTTTGCTATGGTCAAGTGTCCCCCCCTGCCACCTAAACGGTGGGGCATGTGAAAAAAATCATAGTATATACGATGAATTTAAACGGAAAGCTATCACAACTAAGTAGACATTACCGTAAAGGGCAAAAATATGTTATCAACACAACATCTCAAAAAAGTACATCATTAGTACTAAGATCAGTAAAAACCCTTCTACGGGTCCGTAATTCCGCATATGACCGGTAACGTGATGGACGGGCAACTACGGACCTAACCTAACCTACACTGTGCGTGGCCCTACACGCACTTGGCCGGTTTATATATTTTAAATCTGTTTCTGACCGTCAGACAATGGCGCCAGCGAAGTTCGGGTTGTTCAAGGCCCGGAGCCGGGACCAGGACCCTCCCTCCACGGAGAACCTGCTGCAGAACAGCGGCAGCTCCGAACAAGGTACAAACGTCTTTTTTTTAAATCTGACTGTGACGTCATAGGCCGGGCCCAATTAAACGATAGGTGTGCGCTGTTGGAAAGTAGTTTTACTTATATATTCCAATACCTAGTTTTTATTTTTGCACCACCCACTGAATATGTGTTTTTTTTTTGAACCTGACTGTGACTTTATAGGCCGGGCCCAATAAAGCGATAGGAGTGCACGGTTGGAGAGTAGCCTGGGGAAAATCCAGGGGAAAACCTCCGGCACGACCACGCGTGTGGTTTAGAACACTGGAATACTCTAAGAGTTTGCGCTCCAGTGAGTGGTTGAGCGGTTTCAAGTTTCAACCGAATCTGAAGTGTGAGTGGAATCGAGCTACTGGGAGTTTTGTCACTGGCTCACTAAACCTAGCCTAGCTGAGAAGAGTCCAGCAAGAAACTCAGCTAGGCCCGACCTGGGTCGGACTGACTCTACCCGGTGTGCGACGGTACCGGGACGAATAGGGGCTATATGTGTCACTGTTGTCGCGATCGCACGATGGACATCCCCGCCGGCGGGAAGCATCGCTACAGTATAACACTTAACAACTATGATATGATTGAAGGCTTCTGGCGATATCGATGCTTGAATCCCTTAATTTATTCGCATACTGGGTAATATATAGAATAATAAACAACCTTATTTAATGTGACTCTAACAATAATGTGTGAGTAAGGCACTTGTCCCACCGCCGGCGAGCAGCGAGTACTCTCATAGTAATTCTACTCGTTTTCTCGCTCAAGCGAGTGGAATTACTATGAGATTACTCGCTACTCGCCGGCGGTGGGACAACTGCCTAAAGGCTATATTCTTTTTAGATATTTAATACCTCTTTAATCTTAGTAAAAGTACACTAAGCTATTACCTAGACTTTATATCGCTGTTATACAGACATTTAAAAATGTGAATAGACATTGACTCAAACTTTATTTGACATGACAGCGCAATATTAACTGAAATCGTTTTTACAGTGACCATGCCAAACTCTCCGATCCCGTCTACAAGTAAAGGCACGGGCGAATACTACTCACCAGACATATCGGCGTTGCAGTTGGATAGCGATGACGAAGACGTAAGTATAAAAAACAAGAACATACTAAACTAAAGATAAAAACCGACTTACAAATAAAAAATGGGCTCTAATTCAGAGCCCAGCGGTAGGGTGCCCAGAAGGCTGGCGGCATTGCCACGCTGCACAGCAAGACCGATGCGCTGAGCGAGGTACGCGCCAGCCTTCTGGTCACCCGTCGCGTCAACAAGGCGTTTCGCCAGCTCCTTATGCAGCTGTGAGCACCAGGTCCCCACGGCCCTAGTGTTTCCACCCCAAACGTCTCAAACATGTAGGCACTGTCAATGTCTGCATTTGCGCCGCTTGAGGTGTTCAGCCGCATCGGCGGCAGCTCCAGCCCTGACCGAGGTTACTGGGAGATGGGACGGTGCTACGGTATCCACACAAGTGGCATCCCAGACTAGCGGCCGTCCCAACTTCCAGGGGATCAGAGTCATGCCATCTGGCCTCTTGCCGTTGTCTCGGGCCAGATAAATTACAATGACGTTTAGGCATTGTTGTCATGCTTATGTTTAAGTTAAACTGTATTCTATTCTATTGTAAGTTTAGTTCATAATACGGTTGTTGACTCAAAATTTGAATGCTCCAAAAGATACCGAATCATAAATCTTATTCAAATATCTTGAAAAATAACGAAGCTACAACCGTTTTAATAACTTTTTTGAATCTTATCTTTGACTTATCACACACTTGGTGGTGTTAATGGGATAGTGCCTTGGTCTGTCGCGAAATAAAAAAAAACATCAACTTGACAACTAACAGATGTCAAATGAATGTAGTTATGCCAGAGGGTCGCGGTAGCCCCTCTGGCATAACTACATTCTCTCTCTCTTCTCCTCTTTGTCTCACTTACGTCCGAACGTGAAAATGCGATAGAGAGCGAAAACTTCGTTTGCTGTCGCGGTAGCGCCCCAGAGGGGAAGTTCGAATATCTCCCTCTCTGTCGCACTTGCTAATACGTTCCACAGAGAGGGAGATATTCGAACTTCGTTCGTTTTCGGTCGCGGTAGCCCCTCTGGCTCGCGCAACTAGGAACAAAATTTACAAAATGACACTTGTATGGGATTTTGCCAAAAAATAATGGCGGATACTGCTATCTCGCTCCCTCAGTTAATCCATCTCAGTCACATAGCAATGTCACCTCTGGTCACTTCCGTTCAACTTGAGTGATCGCCATATTGTTTCTTTGTTGATCAGTTCGTAGTGTGGTTTGTAGTTTGTTATTTTGGTATTTATAAATTGTAGAAACCTTAATTTAAAATGAAAAAGCAAGTAGTAAGAAGGCAGTGTGTTTTTCAACATGCCACGGACTATTTCACCCTATAGGGTATGTGTTATTTGCGGTTATCGTGCGGGTCGAAAAGATGAGAAAAGGAAATTTATGGCAAGATTTCCTTTAAGTAGATCACGCAAGATCACGACCGGTAAGCAATTAATTGGAGTATTGACATGTACCACAGCAAGTTACATGTAAGCAAAATAAGTAGCGTTATTTGCAATTTAGTTTTATTCATATGCATACTAATGTTGGCAGTAACATATTATTAGAACTTATTGATTTCTTGTTTAATTTATAAAAAAACATGTAATAAATAGTATTTTATATATTTACTAGCTTTTACCCGCGACTTCGTCCGGGGTGGGAGTTGTTTAGATCGTCCCCATCCAAATATTTCGTCCCTATTTAACCCATAAAAGATGATTACCCCGATACAATAAGGAAAATATTTTCTATACACTCGTAAAAAACAAAACGTAATATGGCCTGCTTTCCACGAAGTTACTTATTTACGAAATGCCCGACCCCGACACTTCTTGCTACTAGATACGCCTTCAAATGGCGGAGTCCAATTACTTTAAAAGCTTCTAGAAACTTGGAGACGTATCGTGTAACCTTGCCTCGCTTGAATACAGTCGAGTTCATAAATAAATATGCCCTTAACACAATAGTCGTGTTCACATATTTTTGATCAATTTGTCCGTGCACATATTTTCTAACTCGACGTACTTAAGATTACTTAAGTTGGCCGAGTTTTCAGATTCAGATTCAGATTCTTTATTGCATTCATGTTGTAACAATTAGGTCTTAAAGTTAGGTGTAGTTCTAAACATGAGCTCTTTCGAGCATTGCAATATACAAACTAAACTAATAGGAGCTAAGCCATTATCATCATCATCATCATCATTTCAGCCGAAAGACGTCCACTGCTGAACATAGGCCTCCCCCAAGGCTCGCCATTTAGACCGGTCCTGTGCCGTTCGTTTCCACCGGATTCCCGCGACCTTCACCAGGTCATCGCTCCACCTTGTCGGAGGCCTACCGACAGCTCGTCTTCCGGTGCGTGGACGCCACTCAAGCAGTTTCTGGCCCCATCGACCGTCAGTCCTGCGAGCAATGTGCCCTGCCCACTGCCACTTAAGTCTCGCAATTTTGAAGGCTATGTCGGTGACCCCAGTTCTGCTACGGATAGCTTCGTTCCGAATCCTATCACGCAGAGAAACCCCGAGCATAGCTCTTTCCATTGCTCTTTGAATGACCTTGAGCTTTCTTATGAGGCCCATCGTTAGCGCCCATGTCTCGGATCCATATGTCATCACTGGCAACACACACTGGTCAAAGACTTTTGACTTGAGGCACTGCGGTAAATTGGACGAGAATACACTGCGAAGCTTCCCGAACGCTGCCCAGCCGAGTCGGATTCGACGAGTGATCTCTTTCTCGAAGTTGGACCTACCCAACTGGACTGTTTGTCCCAGGTATACGTACTCGTCAACAACTTCGAGCGCAGAGCCGCCGATTATTACGGGAGTTGGTACAACATGGGCATTAGACATGACCTTCGTCTTGTCCATGTTCATTTTCAGACCAACTCGATCGGAAACTCTGCTGAGATCAACGAGCATTGTACTGAGGTCCTCCATGGTCTCAGCCATGACTACAATGTCGTCAGCAAATCGAAGGTGAGTGATGTACTCGCCATTTACGTTGATGCCTCGTCCTTCCCAGTCCAGAAATTTGAAAGCATCCTCCAGTGCAGCGGTGAAGAGCTTCGGAGAGATCACATCTCCTTGTCTGACTCCCCGCTGCAGTGGAACAGGCTTTGTTTCCTGGTCCTGTAGTCGGACGGACATGGTGGCGTTTTTGTACAGGCACTTCAGGACTTCGATATACCGGTAGTCAACTTGGCACCTCTGGAGAGACTGCAGTACAGCCCAAGTCTCGATCGAATCGAAGGCTTTCTCGTAGTCCACAAATGCTAAACAAAGTGGCAAGTTATACTCTTCGGTCTTCTGTATAACCTGCCGCAAGGCATGTATGTGGTCTACGGTACTGTAGCCTTTTCGGAATCCGGCTTGTTCGGGAGGCTGGAAGTCGTCAAACCTGCGCGCGAGACGGTTCGTGATGACTCTCGAAAACAGTTTGTAAACATGGCTCAGAGATGTGAGATGGGTCTGTAATTCTTCAGCAAAGTGTTATCGCCTTTTTTGAAGAAAAGCACCACCACACTTCTGTTCCATGCTTGCGGCGTTTTCCCCTCGTGAATTACAGAATTAAACAGCGTCTGAAGGGCTCTGAGGACAGGTTTACCGCCCGCCTTCAGGATTTCGGCTGTAATTCCGTCGTCACCCGGGGCTTTGCCGTTCTTCAACTGTTTGAGAGCCATACTAATCTCATACAGGCTGACGTCCGGGATATCTTCGGTATAGTGTCGGGTTAATCTAGCTCTAGGGTCTTTGGCTAGATCAACGGCGGGTCTTCGGGTGGTTGTGTATAGCTGCCCATAGAACCCCTCAACTTCACGCAGAAGCTCAGGTTTGGAAGAAATGATCCTGCCATCGTCGGTCTTCAGCTTAGTCATCTGGCTCTGACCAACAGACAGATCTCTAGCGAAAACCCTAGAGCCTCTGTTGCGCTCAATAGCCTCTTCAACACAGTTAGTGTTAAATCGACGTAAATCGCGCCTCAGGCACTTCGAGATCTGTCTGTTGAGCCGCCGAAAGCGAGACGCATCATCTGGAGACTGCAGAATCATCTCACGTCTTACATCCATGAGCTTCAGAGTGAAGTCAGAGATCTTCTGGACCTTTTTACGACGGGTCTTGAAGAACTTGGACCCGACCGTATGGACAGCTTCCACAAACCCATCGTTGTTTTCGTCCACGTCGCTCCCTAGGCATTCGAAACGGTTTTGCAATTCGAGTTGAAAGCTCTCGGGGTTTTGTAGTTGGGCTGGTGCCGGGCGGAGCGTAGACTTTATCAATCGACTTCTCTCTAGCTTAAACTGAATATTTAATGTGCCTCGTACCATACGGTGATCACTGCCCGTCTTGACCGCGTTGATCACAGAGACATCATTAAATATATGCTTTTTTGTCGACATGATAAAGTCTATCTCATTCCTCGTTACACCATCCGGGCTCATCCAGGTCCATTTCCTATGCTCACGTTTCCTGAAGAAGGAGTTCATCATGTAGAGTCCCTCCTTCTCCATGAAACCAGCCAGTAGATGTCCCCGGTGATTCCTTCGCCCCACTCCAAATTGCCCCACTCTCAGCTCTTCACCGTCCCGTTTGCCCAGTTTAGCGTTGAAGTCCCCCATAACAACTGTGAAGTGAGTTTTGGAAGCTAAGCCATTAACATTATACAAATTAATTATCATTATTAATATACTATTTAAATTACATCATTATATCATTACATAATATTTTAATTACATTATTGCTATATGTATGTCCTTAAGAATTAGATTTAGAAGTATGTAAAAGCAATTATAAATAGTCAAATTTTTGTCATAATTTCAACGGTCTTTAAAAAAATCGCTTATTGAATAGTAAGCCTTTGTCAAACTAATCCGTACAAAAAGCTACCTAAAGAAACAAAATCCATTAAAGGGGTTCTAGCTCCAAATGACCTTCGATCTGTAACTCTCCGTTTTCTCGTGTTTTTTATGGTTTATCGTATTAAGAACAACGAGGTTTACCATATTTATAGTATACCTTATTTACTTCAAACTCAATGTCTTTGAGATATATGACATCAAACATTGGCAATTTTAGGCCAAAAAACCAGTTTTTTGGACGTAACTTTTGTAAAAATGAGTTAAAAGTCTCTCCCGCGTTATTAGAGACGTCAATAAGGAACAGTTACATGTATATTTCATATATACAAGTGCATAAACAACATACTATTATATAAAGTAGCACTTTTTTGCACCATATTTCAATAAATTATAAAAAATAAGTAATCAGTTTTTTTTTAATTTGACTCTTGCAAATGTAGATAAAAGATTGAGAACCGATAACCGTTTGTGCCATAAATATATGTATAGTTTTGACAGAGCAATATCAACTCTAAACACGTCAAAAATAAATAACGGTTGAGAACATAAAAATATTTAGGATCAAATCTGTCGCAAATTTTACGCTCTACAATTTTGTTGGTGCTGTAGAAATGTAGATTTTGACATTTGACCTTGAATTACTTATGACGCGGACACATGCGGTATGTGACTTCTAAATAAAGGTATATACGAGTTTCCAGCTTATTATCTCTCATTCAGAAGTGAACCCCTAATAGACTGGATCATTATGAATAGATAATTTCCGTGACTTCCTGATTTGTCGGTGCGGAAGCGGTATGTACGATATGAGAAAGTTACAGCTGTCAGTCGACTTTTTACTGCGCGCCTACATTTAAATGACAGCTGCCTGACTGGCACGGGATGCACGGAAGTGAGCAATACGAATGCAGAGCAGTACAGTACAGCTCGTGGCCCAGCGGCGCCTAGCTATGCGTGAATTCTTAGATGGGTGACCGCTTTGAGTGGTTATTAACTGAGCGCACCCGTGCTCTGGAAAGCTAGTTAAACCGTTGATCCCGGCTGCTGTCTATGATAGCAGTCGTTAAGAACTTCTAACAGTCAAGTTGTCCACTCACTTGACAAGGGGGAATGAAGTTGCATCACGTCTGTAGGGAGACTAGGGAGTACCCACCGTTACCCTACACGTGACCCTTGGGTGGTTCTAAACGGTGCAACAAAATTGCCATAGGATAAATAAATAAACAACTAAATACCACATCTCGAGAGCATCGTCCATGTTAGGTATGCGGCACTTATTGCAAGTAATTTATTCCTTTGGTTTATCCTCATAAGTCATAAGACTACATTGTTTCAGATCGGTTCAGAACACACAACGCCTACACGGCGAGTGAGTAGCCATAGCAGCGCCACAGAAGACTCACAGGTATCAAATTATCATCATCCACCTTGCGTTAGCCTCAGGTGCATCCTTATTCCAGTGGATTCCGCTAGCTAAGCCCAAGATTTGCGCACTAGTTTTTACAGAAGCGACTGGCCATTTGACCTTCCAACCCAATGAAAAACTAGACCTTATTAGGATCAGGCCTGTCAAGTGAGTTGACAACTTGACTTGATCTGCAAAATTCCTTACAGATGATCTACCAGAACCTAACCAACCAATCCACATCGGAATTCCGACACGACGACACACTCCTAGAAGACAACGACGATTCAACGTCTTGCGACGCCAACTCCATACCTTTCGACGAATCTTCCATAGCGCCTAGCGAAGACATATCAGTGTATTGTCTGAAGAAGAACAAGAAGAATATGAAGAATAGGGACATGCAGATAATGAGAGATCTGGATATGTGGAGAGCGAGTGACGTTGAGGTTATGCAGGTGAGTTCTTCTGTTTTGTTCTCTATGGCGAAGATCTATTTGTCTTCTGGCTGAAGAACAAAAGTAATATGAAGAATAGGGACATGCAGATAATGAGGGATCTGGATATGTGGAGAGCGAGTGACGTTGAGGTTATGCAGGTGCGTTCTTTTGTTTTCTTCTCTAGGGTGAAAATCTAATATTGAGGGGTGTGTGGCGAGGGAATTTTGAATTTGTGTAGGTTATTTTTTTCTCTATGGACAGATTGCATCCTAACAGTCTGTAATCATAGTGCTCGTCAAAATCTGATGGTATGCTAATTTTGGCAAGTCTCTGCGGGATATTGCAAACCGTTCCTTTAGAAAAACTTCAGACGCGATAGTTAGAGGTATGATAACCCTGTTTGAGGTCATAAAAAAAGTTAGGGAGACCAACCAGGCAGACAAAAATATCCTCCACCATCATAAAGCGAGATCCCCTACTTCAAGAACAAACTGCGACGGCAACGTTTTTTGACACCCTGAGGCAGCGGTTGATGCGTTCAAAATGAAACTTATGGACCTGTTGTGGAGGTGTCCCAATTGGAGTAGTTAATCTGTTTACAAAATTAGTACAACCGAATGAAAAAATGTATAGATCTAGACACATTGCCACATGCTGGTCTACAGAACCCTAGAGTAATTTGATTGTTAAGTTAGTTCAGGGAGTCTTGCCTAACTTAATTAAACCTAACTTATTAAGCCACGTCTGTCGCTTAATTAAATAAATACTTGCTCCAAAATTCCGCTCGCTCCGAACTTGCTTGACCTTTCTTGGCAAATTACCCATGGCCATTAGTATGCAAGTTTCATCACAATGTTTTCCGTCACTGAAATACTGATATTCCGTATACAAAAGTTCGGAAAACTCATTGGTACGTGCATGCTTGAAGGACTACCTATCGTAGCTTTTAGCAGTTATAACTATAGCAGTTCCATTACCGTGTCATAATTCTTTGTACATCAACATCAATTGTTCCTGTATTGTTTGTTTTGTTCTATTCATGCACAATAAAGAATTTTACATAGGTACATACTTGCATAACACAAAGCAATTCCGGAGTTATTTTGAAAGCCTATTTTGAGTTTGGACATATTCTGGAATGCAATAATTTTGTAATTTTCTCCACAGAACCTTCTAAGTCGGAGCAGCAATCAAAACGACCAGTTCAAATGGGAGGCCATCGCGACAGCCCGAGGCCTGTGCACGCTCACGGACAGCTGCACTTGCCCGGATTGCAAGCGAGCTAAGTATCTAGCTGGCGTAGCTGACGGCGACGGAGGTTTGGGCGCTGCGCCATTTATTGGCGCGGTCACTGGTTGTGTTCTACAGTAAAAACTGGTTAAAAGCCAACGGTCCTATAGTGACGATATTGGATAGCTCACAGTATTTTAATACGGAAAGACCGCGTAGTGTATATGTCTTGTAGTTGAAGACCTAATGTTGCTGGCCGAGGGAAGTATTCGCCTTGTGTTGCTGATGATGATGACAGAGATTTAGGCGCTGCGCCATTTATTGCTGCGGTCAGTGGGTGTGTTCTGCAATAAAAGACCATGGGTCTTGTAGAAAACAGTGGCTAGCTGACAGTATTTATAATACGGGAGGACCGCGTAGTGTATATGTCTTGTAGTTGAGGACCTGATGTGGTTGGCCGAGAGAAGTATTTAACTGGTGTGGCTGATGGCGATGGGTTCTACAGTAAAGAGGTTTGATTCCGCTGAATTTTTTTATGGACTCGGGTATCTTTGGATGGATGCCAAAGATCCGCTGGTGAAGGATCCTATTAATCAGACAGCATTTTATTTCGGGAAGACCGCGATATAGTGTACCTATTATGTCTTGTAGTTAAGGATCTGATGTGGCTGGCTGATCCAAGTATTTAGCTCGTGTGGCTGATGGCGATGAGGTCTACAGTAAGGGGTGGATCCAAGGTTTCCGTTTGAGGGAGCTTGACCCCACTGAGATTAGATTTATGTATGTACTCGGGTGCTTTTGGGCTGAGCTTGTTACGTTAACCCAGGATCCGCTAATGAAGGATCCTGTAATAAAAATATTGGCTAACTGGTTATCCAGACAGCACTGTAACACGTTCTCTGTCCGGGTGCCCCCGATGTGGGGTCATGAACCTTTTTTAAAGAGTCCATGCTTCCACTGTGTGGCTCACAACCCCATACAGAATGCACAGTTAGACTTGTGACGTTATCAGATCGTTTTGTATGGGGAGGGGGACAGTGAACGTGTTAATACGGCAAGAACGCGACGTGACGTAGTGTATATATATGTCTTGTAATTGAGGAGTTGACGTGGATGACTGATCTAAGTATTTAGCTGGTGCGGCAGTCACTGCCTGTATTTTACAGTATATGCTGGCTAATAGGCGGTAGCTATATGCAGAGTGGCCGATGAGGAGGCTGCGGTTTAGTGTACCGTGTACCTATGTCTTGCGGTTAAGGATCTGAGGTGAGCTGGTGTCATTAGGCAAGACATTGAGCGAAGTACCTGGCTGGTATTGCTAATGGGTAGGTACGGAAGGTTAGGCGCTGCGCCATTTATTATAGGGTTATAGGCTTGATTTGGTCACACTTGGTGTGGCACCTCTGAGGTTAGATTTTATGTGAGGCCCCATAGATCAAAGTACGTATAGTACTTACTTACCTGGAGTTTGTGGGAACCATAAAGCAAGATTAGCTATGATTATGGCTTATATACTGATATTTTCTATTATTGTAACATCTCATCTCTTCAAATAAATATCGTATCATATCTTATCACCCTTGGACGTTAATTAATGTGTCTATTAAATGAGGCAGTAAGCCGATAATTTCTAATTATATGGAATGAATAATTACAGGGTGCAAATAAGATGCTATAGAGGAACCACCTTAAAAAAAACTTGTAAAATATGGGATACAATGTTAACAAATCCGAAATTATGTCAATTAGGAACCTCCTTTTTGGAACGCCGCTGATGACTCGCCTGAGATCTCAATAAAAACCAAACATTAAGAAAATTTATTTAAATCAAGTCGCTCGCGGCAGTATCTTATTATAAATTAAAATGTAGACGAAATTTTTTTTGAAAACGAATATCTATTTGGGAACGAATATTCTTATTACGCTACGAGTTCCGAAGATTCATTTCATACGAAATTTAATAAAAGCTACTTACAGTGGGAAGCAAAATATTGGGTGTCTCGGAAATTGAGTTCAACTGAATCTCGCCTAATCTCATGTGGTGGAGATGGGGGGATTCTAGACAAATATATACAATAATATGTACTTATCGAATTAGTACTGTCAATTGGGCCTGATCAGCCGCCGCGCCGGCCTGGGAACGGGTTGCCTGAATGTGGGACAGAGCGAACGTATCGACGCGCGTTGCATCCCACTCTAGGGTCCTACCCAGTTTCCACGGCACCAAAATCCCACTGTCAATATATTGTTTTAAGATAAGGGTCGAGATTTACGGTCTGTTAATTTGATGCGCCAGTTTGCGGCCACTTGGATGAGTTGATGAACTGAAAGAATATTTTCTTACTTTTTTTAATATATTCCCATTCAATAGCTACTATTGAAATGTATACTCAATATGTCTTTAGGGCATGTAAAAAGTTCCAATATTTTCAATTGATCAGAAGGCCGCAAACTGACGCAGGCCGTGTAACTGGCCTAGCGACCCTACGTAGTTTGTAATTTGAATACTTAGTTTTTTATTTAAATTTTTTATCACCTGATGTTATGTTTCTTAATTAAAATTCTTGATCCTGTCTTAAATATATACGCACCGAAACCTTAATTCTTGAGCGTCATGTTGACAGGATCATGGTCGATTTTTGCAGAGAGAGTAACTCCATATGTAACTTTTTTTCTCTTCGTCTTTATAAAATACTAAATATCATGAAATTCATGAATAAAGGTATCAATTAGGTACCTACCCCCTTATTCATAAAATTTAACAAACCTCTGCTAACTAAAATGTCTGTGGTCACTGTCTGACAAGCACATGTGTCAAAGTGACAGATAAGGACAAACGACCTTTAACGGCTAGTTAACTAATATAGGTTTGATAGCCGTTTATGAATAAGGGGTTTAATAATTGCGAAAAGATGGATTCGGTACAACGCCTACAAGTAGGGGAATTGAACTTGATCCTGTCAACCTGACGTCAGAATGGCTGACCATTTTATTTTCAATATTTCTCGATTTTTACCGAGGTACTAATTTGATGTCAGGTACCAAATAGTACCAAAAAATCCACTAGGGTCCTGTCATCCTGACGCTCACCTAGTTTCTCTGATCGAAGAGCTATGGTACATATTTTTGAGTAAATA
Source organism: Epiblema foenella (assembly GCA_963556455.1). Lineage (NCBI taxonomy): Eukaryota > Metazoa > Arthropoda > Insecta > Lepidoptera > Tortricidae > Epiblema > Epiblema foenella. Next base: position 6,714,508 of record OY747120.1, on the reverse strand, counting down.
CTAATGACATTACAATTTTCGCGGTCAAACTGCGTCCGCGTGAAACTGCTTAAAATATTGAAATATGATGTTTTCCGAGTATTTTAGTTGGTTTTATTTATTGGTAACGTACCTAATAGTAACATTATTTCGATGTTGTTTAATTCCGTGTACATTTTAAGTGGCCGCCAGTGTTTCCCTGTTAGGCGTGCCTTCACGAGCCCTCATTGTGTCTGCGTACACAATATCATATTATAACAGACGACGGCGTAATGATACTGTAACTTGATATCACTTACTATATTAGGCTGTTGGTGGTGACTAGAGAATGCAATCCCGTACGATGATTTCGATCCCGGTATTTGCGGGATTTTAGGTTCTCGGTCCCGCGGGGTCCTGATATTTGCGGGATCCAGGAGGGTTCAGAAATAACATCAATCCTATCAGATATAGATGAGTCATTGTCAGTTGTAAAAACAAAAGTTGTCCACCCGGTGGTCAATAGATAACGGCTTATGTACATGTAAGTTATGTTTTATTACATAGATTTATGGTTACGGAAAGCTAAGCTTATAGCGTTAAGCTTTGTGACCCTTAACTTTTGTTATGTCCACCGAAAAGACGCGAACCTAAATTTGACAATGACACAGATCTGTGTGTACCTATATACCTATCAGTTGCTATGTCTTTCGTGTCACCGGCCTTTTTTTTGTAATTTGCCGCATTGTTGTTGTGCCTAGATTAGTTCGTGTTCGAATCGTAAGTTTTTGCAGCCTAATCCAGCCAGACAGCCAGTCAGTCAGATCTGTAGCTGCAAAAGTTCCGTATTTTTATTAGATTTTAGGCTCGGTTTTATAAAGATCCGTTAGACCTTATGTCGGCTAGTTATGTCAAAAACTGTACTGAGTTTCTGAAATTATATATTTATAAAACCCGGCCTTAGAATACCACCTCAACTATCTAAATCTATATTATATCTAAAGCTCGACCAGAAACATATGACCATTGTCAAGAGCGCGCTATTTCTCATTTACTTGGCAATAGACTAAATGATATTTTGAATTGTTTATGTTTACCTGTCAGTTGTGATGTTAATTATGAAATATATTTTTCAGGAGTTTATTATATACATTATTATAATGTTCCGCTCTTACCGATGAATAGTTTTGGACATTTTTTGTTATTTGTCATTTAATTATCAACACGACTATTATTGAAATGAACCGCAACTTTGACACTGACGAGTGTGACAACCACCTATCATTAAAATTGTTGCCAGTGTAAAAAATTAGTTACGATGAAATTCTGCAACATGGCGCATGGTCATATTTCTGAGGGCCTACCGCGAGCCGAAAACGAACGAAATTCGAACATCTCCCTCTCTGTCGCACGAATTAGCAAGTGCGACAGAGAGGGAGATATTAGAACTTCGTTCGTTTTCGGTTCGCGGTAGCCCCTCTGGTCGGGCATTAAATAACTATGGTGTGTATGAACTCATTTTATATTTGTTTTACAACTTTGATAACTGAAAATTCTAGCTAAAGAGTGATTGTGCCAATATGGTCTGAATAGATGTAAAAGAAGATGTGTATTTTTTACGAAAAACTTTTTAGAAATAAGTCATGTTTTTATTTGGATGTACTCTCTTCTAGTTAAGTTCTAGATACTGTGTAATAGGAAATAAATGTGTTCGTGCAGTATTGTAGCTCGCTTGTCCATAAATATTTATATATTTATATATAATGCCCGCTATACGCATTGGGCCAACGTGTGAACCTGAGGGCCTACTCCGAACTTCGAAATCCGAACTTCGTATCGTGCCGTCCCTTTCGCTCATATACTGTATAATACGAGAGTGAAAGGAACGGCACGATACGAAGTTCGGATTTCGAAGTACGGAGTAGGCCCTCTGTGAACACAGTTTGCGAAGCGCGTAAAGAGCCTTTGATGTGTGCACAAGAAATCGACACCACTCGGATTGCGAACCACCGTTGGCGCCAACTACCAACATACAGCCAAGCGGGCAGGGGCGTATTTACCCTAGGGCCATCCGGGCCATGGCCCGGGGCGCCAATCCGACAGGGGCGGCATAGTCCCCCCCATGAAACTTTTTAAAAAATTTGTACAACCCCAAAAGACGTTAATATATTTTTTTTATTTATATCGTTCTTTCTTGACTTCTGGGGCGGCGAAACTTATTGGCCCGGGGCGTCATATTTCATAATACGCTCCTGCAAGCGGGTCTCTTGGCAACACGTTGGCCCAACGGGCTGGCCAAATAACTTGGCCCAATGTACACTGCAGGCTTTAATACCGCCTGTACACTCTGGTACGAGACCACTCGCTCTCCGCCTGCCTCGCTGTCGGATGGAGGGGAATCCCCGGCGAGCATAGGGCGAGATCCCGCCTGTACACTCTCGCCCGAGTACTCTCGAACGAGAGTGTACAGCTGGTATAAAATACCAATTCCCACCCGTTGCCGCGGGTAATAATTGGAATTTTCCCCCATTGTTACCAGGTAAGATGTATCGGCTATATCTCGAATGCCGGAATATTCCGAAACGTACTGTCGTAGAACAAAACGGAATTTTTTGTCCGGTTTGTCCTACGATGTGAACAAAATGGACTACTTCGTAATTTCTCCCAAACATTTGTTTTCGTTGCCATCGGGTCGGGTGACAACCGAAACTCACTACACTAGGTAACTTACTCTTAGAATCCTCGTATCTCAGTATAGAAACAAAGCTGAGATACAAGCTTTATGTACTTTTTAGTCAGTGAATTGATTATAACCGACGATCGTATATGTTGTTATTGCTAGATTAAACAAAATTGCTCAGTTGTTCTACCTATAGGACTTCAAAAAAACGAAAATTCTAACGCGACGGATGCGTTCTAAGCAGGCACGTATCCAGAGGGGGGGATTGTTGGGATTTATCCCCCCCCCCGAAAACTTTTTTAGCCGTTTTTATAGTACAGTGATTACAGCGATTTTTACACAGTTCACATGGTTGTTTCAATGTTCCCGAAGAAAAAGTCTGGATACGTGCCTGGTTCTAAGTGGACAAAGTCACGGGCAAAAACTAGTTAATAAGAACGAGGGAATGTAATGTTTGCAAGGAATACGACTGTAGGTACTTCAGTGTCGGATAGCCTATGAGTTGTTATAAAAACCTTTAGAGGTCGAATTGAATTCCGAATTGAATATTGTCTCTTTCTTCCACATGGTGAAAGAAGAAGCGTAAATAGATACGTCTATAATTCAGATGACATTTTTACAGCTCACGTACTAAGCCAGTAAACTTTTTATTGGCTTTTTTATTTGGCCACTCGTTACTGGAAAAAAGTTTATAGGTGCTGGTTTGTATGCGTAAATAATCTATTTACATTTACACATCTAAAGTTGGCGTCAGTGATGATACATATATATATTGTAACATATGTCACTTCTGTACAACCGACTCGCAACGTAAAAAGAGGGGGTTCTCAATTTAACATGTGTACGTGTGTTTATGTGTATCTGTCTTTGTGAATCGTAGCTCCCGATTAAAGAATATTGTAATATATAGGAACCTCCCGTTGTACCGATTTGAGTGCTGAGGAGCTACCGCGAACTGAAAACGAACGAAGTTCGAATATCTCCCTCTCTGCCGCACGAATTAGCAAGTGCGACAGAGAGGGAGATATTCGAACTTCGTTCGTTTTCGGTTCGCGGTAGCCCCTCGGTTTTTTAATCGATAGTTTTGATGGCGGAGATGGCTCTTAACTATGTTTTTTTATATGGTCTAGAGAAAAGATAGAAAAAATAGGTATATATGTATCATTTCTAAAATCATGTATATCTTTCTATTACATACCTAGAGCACTACGCCTCGCAAAATCGTGTGCAATTACACCGATTCTGAGGTAAGCTATGCGATTCACTAAGCACCGTCCTCACCTGTAATTTCACAGCTCACTCGTTTTTATATGGGAACTGTCAAATGTCATTTGTCACTTTTTGACAGTTTCCATATAAAAGCAGGTGAGGGGTGATGTCACAGGTGAGGACTGTAGTATATGTAACATAGGTAAGGGTAATCCAATAAAAGTGTACCCACAGTTTTATGAATAAAATCAGTGTTCGTCTAGCAAGCTGCGTTTCAATACATGGTGGCAGCGGTTTAAAAAGAATTACTTGAATTTACTGAGCCCTTTCAACTCTTAAGTAATTGTTGGCTATTCTCTGAGTGTTTAGAGTGTGCTTTATTAAAATTGAGCTATGGAGCATGCACGGCCACCGCCAGAGTTACAAATAGAGGGAAGCCCGGCCGCGCGGGCGGCGGCGTGGCAGAAGTGGTGGAAACACTTTAACGTATTTATTAAAGCAATAACAGCTTCCGCGAGCAGAATTTCTATAAAATCAATATGGGGTTTTAAAGATATTTTACCGTTCAACTTCAAACCTTGTCGTTTGAACGGTAAATAGCTTTTTGAACGAATTACTTTGGCAACTCTGCCAACACGACTGATACTCAACTCGAATGGTTTGGTTTTCGGTGATTTACGCTAGTAAACACGTCAATTCTTTTCTGTGCTTTGTATTTGTTTATAAATGGTCACATTACCTATACATTACTGGAAACTTATATATAAAGTTTTTCTCTCACAACTGACGTCGAGATTAGTCGAGAGCAATTACCAAATGGTATTCCCACTTCCCACCCGTTACCGCCAAATTGTTACCCCCTTCACTTTCGTTGTAAATGGTGTTACATCCCTTTTTCCACAGTAGTAGAGCGTTTTAATGGAAAGTCTAATAAATTTTTATAAATTCTTTTTTTTTTCAAAATAAAGTCGCATTTTTCCAGTGCGTCACGTCTGTATAATAATAAAAATTTAACGAACTAGAATGGAACATTAGGGACATTTTTTCTTGCATACTAACACATGTTTAATATCACCTATTCTGAATAAAATGACAAATATAAAGGAAATCTGAAACAAAAGTACATGTACAGTTTCTTTTGTAAAACACGCTCAGTTACCATTGGTAACAAATGGGAAACAATTCCAGCCGTTACCAGCCATAACAAAATAGTCATTATATAACCGTCAATTTTTTGATCAGCAACAAATTTAGTTTATTTTATAAAGATCTTGATGTTAGATGACTCTAGCATAGGTATTGTGATATCGTTATAGATCAAAAAATAGACGGTTTTTCTACCCCGTAGGGTCAGTAGACGGGTTTACGGCCTGTTAATTTGATGCGCCAGTTTGCGGCCACTTGGATGAGTTGATGAACTGAAAGGATATTTTCTTGCTATTTTAATAGCTACTAATTAAAACGCATACGACTCACTATGTATTTAGGGCATGTAAAAATGTAAATATCTTTAATTGAAAAAACTTCGTTATTCAGAAGGCCGGCCGCAAACTGACGCAGGCCGCGTAACTGGCCTAGCGACCCTATTTAAACTAAATCACTTTACACCTTCACTGCGGGAGTTACCTTGTAGTTAACCATAGGTACTAGCATTGGGTCCTTCGAACGTGTAGGTGGGGATTCTCATCGTTAAAGTGAATTGATGTCCTTACCGGCCCGAACGTTAAGTGAAAGTTAAGGAAATCAGAGTGCAATTTAAACTTATCGTTGACTCCAGTTTATTCTATAGGATCCCTAACTGTTGAAATAGTTAGTCAGAAATAATTACTCACGAGTCGTTTACAATCAGTGCCTTTACCATGAGTTTGCATGACCGTACTCGCTAGCGACTGCGTAAACGATTTAGTATGCCGATTCTTAGTTCTATTGCGTAACCGCCAGAGGCGCTGTACTTTTGCCCATACAACTTTTTACGCAGTCGCTAGCGAGTAAGGTCATGTAAACTCATGGTAAAGGTACTGGGCCCGGTAAGGACAAATTAAGAAAATGTTAAATATGGGAATGAGAATCACCAGGTACATTTTGACAGATCTAATACGACCAATACAGGTATTTGATATTTGTTGCTATCAGTTGAGATCGGTGCAAAATTGAGAAAATTACACTCGAGGTCAAAAATTTCGGGTCATCCTAACTTAAATACAACCAATATCAATAGCAGCAGCAATAGGGTATCTTTTGGCTGGGTCAATAATGCGCTGTTTCCTCAATGAATCAATCAAAAATCGTCCTTATTCGCATAAGCAATAAGGTCCTTATAATTGAGAAAGACGTCTTAATTTAGAGTTGTCAAAATGTACACTACAGAGAGTTTACCGTGACCAAAATCGAAGTATCTCCCTCTCTGTCAAAGGCAGATATTTCGCTTTCGGTTCACATTTCGGTTCGCAGTTTCTAGTCAAATTTTATAGTCAAAACACGTCGAAAGTATAGTGTAGTATTATATACTTAATACATTTTGTAACTGTAATTTTCTACTACTGTAGTTGTAAGGAAAAAGACTTATGATACTTTTATGGATACAGCCTTTTAGTGAGTTCCTATTATATTTCTACTATCATTGTATTGCTGATTTAAATTTTAGTTCTTAAAAAACATGTACCTACAGGTAACGTCAAAGTCAATTACTTATTTTGCTTCCATATCTTATTCATAATCCATTCGTGCTTTTGAGACTGCGTCCACATTATCCGATATCGGATCGAATAGTGTGAACATTGTTTCCATGCATTTCTATCGATGCCAGGGGCGCTACCGCGACCACAAACGAAGTTTTCCCTCTCTGCCTCACTTATATGCAAACTTGCAAGTGCGACAGAGAGGGAAAACTTCGTTTGCTGTTCGCGGTAGCCCCTCTGATTCCACCTCGTTCAGTGCCGAATATACTTACGTTCATTTTGAACTTTTGTAAATACGTATACGTCTTTATGGCTGATGATAAAGTTTATGTGTACTCGTCTTCGTATTAGCTTCAATACTGAAATGTACTAAGTACTATGATTAGCTGAAATTGTGTTAGATTATATGTTATTTGGTAGCATTAAACATGCGAGAATGAACATTTATGTTAAAAATAAAATTTATTGTGGTGTATGAAGTATTTTTATTTAGTACCTACCAGGGTTTCATAGCAGAGAGGGGCTACCGCGAACCGAAATACCCACGAATAAACAAGTGCGACAGAGAGGGAGATATTCGAACTTCGTTCGTTTTCGGTTCGCGGTAGCCCCTCTGAGCTTTCATTACGGTTATTACGAGATACATTCTTAACGTTCGGCGGTTAAAGGGTTGAGGATTATTCGGATTTTTTTCAGGTAGGTTAGTTACCATCACGAGTAACAATATATTTACTGAAGATGAAAAATGGCTTATTCGAATTTCTTCACATACTTATCACGGTTTTTGCCCATTCCAAGCAACGTAAGACAACACATCTAAAAACAAAAAAAAACGTTGCTCCGTCTACTCAAACTTTTCACCAACCAATGTTAATTATCTGTGGCATCACCGAAACCGCTCCGTTCGACGCAGTTATTGCTTTCTCCGGCCAAGGTAGACTGCCGTGATTGGACACAATTTCTTATGTTTGTTGGTAAATCGCTTGTTTTTTATCAAAAGACGATTACAAACCTTTGTTTACATAAATCATTTTCATTCGGGTCTTACATTTTAAAAATTGTCAAAACAAAATTACATACGTTCCGTTCCGTTCCATGATAATCATTTCAACCTACGGCACCTACGCTTAGTTTGTCATGTTTGTCATTAATCGAAACAACAACGCGCCTAAATCCTCGAAAATCGTGGTTTTAATACGTTATTTGTAATTATAACACGTAAATCACTTTCACAATGAGTGGCCCTAACGGCATGTTGTACGGCGGAGATGAGATCGGCGCTCTAGTGTTTGATCCAGGGCATCACAGCTTGCGCGTAGGTTATGCACAGGAAGATACTCCGAAAGCCGATATCCCGGCAGTAGTTGGTGTAGGACCGGCTACTCACATCCCTGAGAGCGAGGAAAAAGTCCCAGATGGCAATGTTACGCAAAGCGGTATGTATTTTTGATCTTAATTAACATTTATACTTACGAGTTTAAAATACTTTTTAGAATCCTAGTGTTTAGTGTTTATGAAAGGAAAGTTTGGTGTAGGAAATTGAAATCATTTGTCATTTCTATGAAATGTGTTGTTTAAGTAGATTTGTTCCTTGCAACGAGATTATTACTCTTATTAGTATATTTGTTAGGCTGGTATCTTAGTCCAATGTTAAGTGCACATCTAATAAATTGTGAAGTGGAATAGGGCTTGTAGTATGCAGGTGTGGCAGGAGGGAGGAGGGGAGACTTAGAGAGACACCGAGAGTACTTGAACACAGTTTATCTCAACCTCTGGTATACAACTACTCATATGACATACTTTCTAGTGTTTATATATTAATGGGTTACGTGTTTAGAAGAGGAAATCCCTTATCGGGTGGGACGGCATCTATCTGTTTTTAATCGTTATAATCGCTTAATATACACTTACGTGAGGTACGTGTGTATCAGAGCGTTTGCCTATCACAGGCTGCATCATTATGTATGTCATGAAAATTAAATTTCATCAAACAATGCACTTAAAAATTGGATGAGTAGAAGAGATAGGATGAGAATATTACCCTTAGTTACAAGTGTATCTTTTTCATACAGGAAGTAAGGCCGGAGGTGAACTCCGGCATTACATAGATGTGACAGAGTTACATGTGCCCCGGCCCGGCATGGAAATCCAGACGTACATGAAGGATGGGCAGGTGGACAACTGGGACCTGTTTGAGAAGATGCTTGACTATTGCTATGCTAAGGTATGTGTTATCAGGGTGGATCAACTATTCTTTGTTGCTCGTTACCATGGTTACGTCTCCTGAGTCACTCTTTAAAATTGTGATTTTATACATTTTAAATATACTAAACATGAGTTTTAGCGATGAGTATCTATCCATTTGAACATGGGTCATCTCTTGAGCATGCTTGTAGTCCATATTATGAACATTTTTCTAAGAAATTCGGTTACTGTTGTCTCCTTGCTGACGGGACCGTATAACAACAAAGAAAAGTTGATTGATATTCATTACATAGACATGACAGAGCATGCCCCAACCAGGTATGGAAGTACAAAGGAGGGACAGACAGGTGGACAAGTAGACGTCACAGTTTTACATGTACCCCGGCCAGACATGGAAGTACAGACGTACATGAAGGACGGACAGGTGGACAACTTGCCAAAATACGGTATTTTACTGGTAGTCAAATCAGCGATTTTTTATTAAATGTCAAAAACACTGTTAGTATAAAGTTTGTAGAGAAATAACGTCTTAGTGATGCCATAAGTTACTATGATCAAATGTTTATGCATATAGAATCTTTAAAATAGCTAATATACAGTAAAGATTGATGTCTTATGAAATTCGTTAAGGTTTTTATTAGTATGTAATGGAAAAATAATTTATCGTTTGTAAGCCATGGTCTCCTGGCGAAAAATATAAACAATAGCAGTCTTTTGTAATGAGCCCGGGGATCCCCAGGACCAGTAGACAACGCGTTATACCACCTGCTATGAATCGTTCTGATTAGATTTCCGCTACCCTAAGATTGCCTGGAAGAAATCGCTCTTTAGCGATAAGACCGCCTGTTGTTGGCCTCTTCTCATTGTGTTTTTGTACTGTACTGTATCCTTTGATTGAGGTGTGCAATAAAGAGTATTTGTATTGTATTGTATTGTATACCCTATTCAGGAGAGCTCCCACTCACTTCACATTACCAGACTGGTTTGTTGTAGGAGTACCCTCATTTTCCAATATAGTACTCTCTTATTACAAATGTATATGTGCTTGAGCTGCATGTGTAATTATTATTATAATTATTCCAGGTTATCCGCTCGCCGTCAGAACATCACCCAGCTCTCTTCACCGAAGCTGTTTGGACCTCGCGTCCGGCCCGCGAGAAGCTTGCGGAACTGCTCTTTGAGAAGTACCAGGCGCCCGCGTTTTTCCTGGTTAAGAATGCTGTGCTGTGCGCGTTTGCTAACGGAAAGTCGACAGCTCTGGTGGTGGATGCTGGGGCCAGCCAGACTTCTGCAGTTCCGGTTGTTGATGGGTAAGTTATTTGCAAAAAGCTATTGATTCCAATCCATATAGGGTGGATCAACTATTCTTTGTTGCTCGTTACCATAGTTACGTCTCCTGAGTCACTCTTTAAAACTGTGATTTTATAGGGTTTAAATCTACCAAACATGAGTTTAAGCCATGAACATAAATCCATTTGGACATGGGTCATCTCTTGAGCATGCTTGAAGTTACTATTGTCTCCTCGCTGACGGGACAGAATAACAACAAGAAAAGTTGATTGACCCATAAAATAAACAGACATTAAAAAAAAAACAAGTGCAGTGATATACACGCATCAGCTTATAGCAGCTAGTGTATATGACAACAAAATGCCTAATCACGGTTGTTATCTATGACATTAACGTTGATCTCGATTGTAATCTGTAAACACTGATTTTGCTCCCGGTTGTAGTCTGTGACACCAAAATGGCCTGATCCTGGTTGTCCTCTGTAATACTGCGCTGTTGTCGACAATTTCGACTGTACTGTGTCTACACTAAAGCTGGTCGAAGCAGACCTCAGATTCCTTCGGGCACAACCAGTGCACGGTTTAAGTTTTTAGGTTAGAAGGTCAGATGTAGAGTGACCAGATCTGATTGCCGGTTTCACGGGACAACTGCATTAAATATACGGGATTCGAGTTTAAAATACGGGACAGGCCTTTTTTTATTAAAAAACAACATTCTTCTAAAATTTGGCATAATCAATTAAATAACCTATACAATTGCTAAATTTCTTAACAAAAGACTAATAAATATTTAAAACAATAATTTTTCACCGCACCGTGTGCGAGATAATTAAATAAGTATTGTTAGAATACTTACTTAGGTATTCTTATCATTAAATGCCATCATAAAATTACGGGACAATGTACTATCCCAGTGCAGAAAGCAGTGAGAAATTAGTGCCTGAAATACAGGACAACCCGTAAAATACAGGACATCTGGTCACTGTAGTCAGATGACATTCGCTTTCGTGAAACTAGTTCCTACGTCAAATTTTGAGATTAGGTGTCTTAATCCTATCATGGGTTCCTTAGGCCACAACCAGGATAAAGCTACGAGAATGATGAGTGTGTGTGTTTCTATATATTATTGTGATGTTATTAAGATAATTTTGTGTTCGAATTGTACATGTTTCTCGGTTTGCCTATTAATCTTAATCTCCACTCAATTGCTCAAAGGTTAGCTGGAAGAAATCCCTTACAGGGATAAGCTCGCCTTTGTACATATATGTCAACTGTTCTTATAATTTATGTTATGTTTTACTCATGTACAATAAAGAATTTTACATACATACATATATATATGAGTGAATCAACTATTCTTTGTTGCTCGTTACCATGGTTACGTCTCCTGAGTCACTCTTTAAAACTGTGATTTTATACGGTTTAAGTCTATCAAACATGTGTTTTAGCGATGAGCTTAAATCCATCTGGACATGGATCATCTCTTGAGCATGCTTGAAGTCCATATTATAAACATTTTTCTAAGAAACTCGGATACTGATGTCTCCTCGCTGACGGGACAAAATAACAACAAGAAAAAGTTGATTGACCCATATATCTGTTTTTTTATTCAGTTACGCACTTGTGAACGCGGCCGTACGGTCACCAATAGGCGGCGACCATCTTGCGGCACAAGCGAAACACCTACTCAACAGCATGCACATACAGATGCTGCCAGTATACAGCATACAGGTTGGTTACCGTACACTGGGCTGTAAATGTCCACGGACAGATTTCGACCTTATTGACGTAGTGTTACGGTTGAAACATGTCCATGCAATGAGGGCTACCGTTTTTGTGCTCACCAGTTGGCGTCACTGTCAAAGTATGTGATTGGTTATTATGGGCATGAAAACAAAGTTTACATTGAAATCATAGATTAGATTAATAATAATAATAATAAGACGTTTATTCAATGATTGTATACATTATTATCATTTTTGACCGATCAGAGATTAAATTTATTTATATCATAATATAAAAATACAATATAAATTATCCTAAGTCAATTTATACGACTTTAGATTATGATCGTCAAAAAAATTATGAAATGTCAAAAACGATAATAATAATAATAATAAAATTAAATTATACAACAATTTACAAAATTATTTAAATAATGATCATACTATTAAAATCACATCATTTATAACAATAAAAATCCGCGTCAATAATATCATGTCGAAAACTTAAATAATCATCAGTCACAATACATTAAAATTAAAATCAAACAAAACTATAATTTATAAATTCAATGCCAAACAAATTTCATTTCCATGAAGTCATTTACGGAATAAAAAGAATTTTCACACCTGCTATTCAGAAATGAGTTATTGTTGCCCTCGAATGAGGGATCAAAGTTGTACTTTTCTTCCCTCATTTGAGGGCAACAATGACGCTTTTCCTCATAGAAGGTGTGAAAAGCAGTATGTGACATTCTGTTTTAAAATCATTTGTAGGATATTTCATGTTTTTAGCAGCGGGCCTCATAGACGGTGTGAAAAGCAGTATGTGTCACACGGTAGCAAAATTATTTCCGTCTTGGGCGTAAACACTTGAATCCCTCGCTACGCTCAAGATTCTACTTTAGAATCCCTCGCTACGCTCAGGATTCTATTGTAGAATCTTTCGCTTCACTCAGAATTCAAGATACCGCCCTCGCCGTAAATATATAATTTTGCTCCCTTGAGACACAATCTACTATTTCCAATAAAAAGATTCTAAGTTGGCGTTTAAATGCTTCGTCAGATGTTTCATTTTTTAATTTGGTGGGTAGATGTTCGTAATACGTTGGTCCTATAATACATTAAGAGTCCTTATCAGTTAAACAACGCTCATCTACTTAGGCGATTTTCTGATTACGTCTCTTGACATTTTCTCAATGTTACTATCTAGAACAGGACTATTGGGACCTAATGTCATACATTTTAAATGTATTTTTTGGATTTTTCATTAAGAAATATCGGTTCAAACATCACTCCAAATCGACCATTTTCAAGCGATAAAATCGAAAAATGTCTATGTTACTATCTAAAACTTTAATAAAATCATCTTATCCTTTAATTACTTTATTGGTATTATCAATACTCTTGTCATAATTTGAAATCAAAATATTTTAAAACTTATAAGGCCCGTATTGTAGCTCAGTCTCGTTATATTCGGAAAAAGTAGGACGTAAGTTTACGAACAATAAAATTAATAATATAATAATAATATTAGAGGACAATCTTACACAAATCGAACTAGCCCCACAGTAAGCTCAAGAAGGCTTGTGTTATGGGTTCTAGACGACGATATATTTAATAGATATAAATACTTAAATACATAGATAACACCCAAGACTCAGAAACAAATATTCATGCTCATCACACAAATATTTGCCCTGACCGGGATTCGAACCCAGGACCGTCAGCTTCACAGGCAGGTGCACTACCCACTAAGCTAAACCGGTCGTCAAGTCAATTGTCTCAAAGCACTGAAATTCGTTGACCCGTAACTCATATTTGCCATAATCAATCTCAGGTATTGATAAATATTCACCATATTATTCTAATTGGAAATAAACCCTAACCCCAAACCCGAATGAAATGTGACATTTCGGAAGCCTGACAGCACACTAGCGCCTCTAGCGACGAATCCATACGTTACCACGTACGACTTAGAGTTGTATTTCTATAGATAGATATCCTATACGCGTGCCACCAAGAGAGTCGGAAAAGGTTGCAGATAAATTGAGAATTTGTTTAAAACGGCTGACTGATACCATAAATTACATCCTTAACTTGGACGGGTGATCGTTTGTTTGACGTAATTGGGCACAACTCCCATGTCAAATAGGTTGTGCTCGACAAAAAAATAAAACTATGACAGGGACAACAAATGATATGTAACTCTCTGTCGCTCTTATACAAAAATGTATATAACCGTCTCGCTCGGTTGTGGTATTATTGTTTGCATCGCGTCTGGTAATTCTGTGGTGGTAGCCCTCATTTTGCAGCCCGTGGGTACATACAAATCAGAATAGAATCAGAATATATTTTATTGCCTCTAATTAATATAAATAGATAGATAGATACGAACTCTTTACAGACTAAACATAAACAGTAATACTTAATATCTAGTTAAAATTGAAAACAAAACATTGGTTGGGCAAAGGGTTCCAGTCTCAGCTTGTGCCAAGCACAGGGCCTGACGCTGGTTTTCAGAAAGAAAGGCAATACCGTAGATTTACAGTATACCGTATAAGGCAGCATAAAGTACTGTAGTAAATATATTATTTACAGAGTAAAGAAGTGATCAGAGAGCGTGAGCGTGCCAGGTATACCCTGAAGACGCTTCCTGCTGGTCTCACACACTCATGGCAACAGTATATGCTCAAGCGGCAGTACGAAGACTTCTGCCATTGCGTCGCTCAGGTAACCATCAAAATAATTATTCTACTTACGTCTGTAGATAAGTAGGTGTGCTCCTATAAAGAATAATATACAATGTTGGATATGTACAGGAAAGGGTATCTACATATTATATACATATATACAATAGATAGGAGACACAGGAAGAGACGACAATAGAGAGATCTCTCAGGGACCGAAGTCCAATGAGAGTTGTTGGGAAGTTATATTTATGCAACTGATTTTAGAAACTTCGATAGCGCGATGCAGAACATGTCAGATTTGACAGTTGACTGGAGTGACGCCACACGTCCATTCAGTTTTTCTCTACAGCTCGCATTCCTCAACCGATTCTCGTGAAATTTTATGAGCTGTATAATTATATAGATTTTTATGTCTAGTTTTAGGAATTAAAAAAAAAACTCTTGTTTTAGGTGTCAGAATCGACGTACGACGAGCGGGTCGCAGCTTCGATTCCGGGCGTGCACTACGAGTTCCCGGGCGGCTATCACCAGGACTTCAGCGTCGAGAGATTCAAAATGGCCGAGTGTCTGTTCGAGCAGAGCCTCGGCGCACCACATTTAGGTATATTAATTGGGTTTCGACTATTACACATTCCTATAAAACGAATTTCCACTATTACGCATTCTCATAAATGGGTTTTCTACTATTACACATTCCCATAAATCGAATTTCCACTATTACACATTCCCATAAATCGAATTTCCACTAGTACACATTCCGATAAGTCGGTTTCTGTATTTACACATTCCCATAAATCGGGATTCCATTCTCCAACTCGGATTTTCATTATTGCATGCATAATTGCATATTCCCAATTTCCCATAAATCACTTTCCATATTTACACATTCGCATAAACCAGATTTCCGCTATTGCACAGGGTGGTCCAAATAGTGCATCATTTTTAGGGTTCCGCACCTCAATAGGAAAAAAACGGAACCCTTATATGATCACTTTGTTGTCTGTCTGTCACGACCCTTTATTTTTATATTCCTTGCATCTAGGTGTATCCGAAAATACTCCATGTATTATAAGAGCTTTTCATAGTTTAGAAGTTTCGAATTTTTGAAGGTGTTTGACCCCATTACTCATTACATTATTTTTTTTTTTTTTACCGTCCTAGGTACTTAGGTAATTCGATGAATTAATAACTTGACATTTTCGCCTAATTATAATAAAATAAATAAATAATAAATATTTGTGGACAATCTTACACAAATCAACTTAGTCCCAAACTAAGCAAAGCTTGTACTATGGGTACTAAGTGACGATATACGTACTTATATAGATAAATATATACTTAAATACATAGGCAACATCCAAGACTCGGGAACAAATATTCGTGTTTATCACACAAATAAATGCCCTGACCGGGATTCGAACCCGGGACCTCCAGCTTCGAAAGCAGGGTCACTACCTACTAGGCTAAAGCGGTCGTCATAATTTTAACAATACTTTAAGAGGGACATAAACAAATTGTAATTAAGTGCATGTACTGATTTTAAATCTTCGTATGCCTACGCGTATAGTGAAACAATACCGATGTTACCACCTTATGCAATAGTATATTGTGTACCCTTATGATCGACGAATAAAGTATTTGTATCTGTATTTGTAGGCATACTTACCTGGGCCATTCTACTTTTTCAAAAGTCAAAATCATTTATTTGTAAACATAGGTATAAGGCTGGTAAAAATAAACTTAAATTAGGTATCACTATGTTTTGCCATTTAGGCATACAAATATTTTATGTCAGGATGGAGCATGCATATAGTATTGTTTAAAAATAGCAATTAATGGGTTTAAAGAATGCGTCACGATTCAAAATCCGTAAAGTATTCCTTCAGTGAATATTACGCTTTTCCGACTAAAAGTGTATACAGGCTTTTTTTGAAATCTACGAAATCTTGTGTTTTGGATAGATTCTTCGGTAATTTGTTTCATGTACATAATTTTCAGACAGTTTTATTTTAAATGCATATTTTGGAATACTTGGCCCTCACTTCATATTTTTGTATAATTATTTAGAAAGAGGTTTAATTGCAGTATCACTTCCGATAGTTTCGGTAATTAACGAACCATAGGTAATATCCATAAATCGAGTAACTCAGTGGTCGTTGGATGTCTCACCATTTGTATAAAAAAATGGTTTTTACCACTGTGTTCCACCTTTTATAGCAATAAGTCAATGTTGAAGTATTTTTACCTATAAATTCCTTTTATTAGGTTCAGGTACTATTTCTAAATCCTATTTTTGTACACTAATTCAATACATATCATAGATTTTCTTTGTAATTGGCAGGGCTCGGAAACCGGTTTCGTCTTCATACAAATAACCGGTTAAAATTTCGGTTAATTGCGTTTTACGGTATTATTTCGTACTTTAAATCATTTATTTCATAGATGAAGGTTAACAAAAACAAATCTTAAAATAAAAATGGAGATTTGACAAATACTTTAAGAGATATTTCAAAAATAGTAAAAACCGGTTCCGAGCTCTGGTAATAAAAAAGTAGAATGACCCACCTACTTATGTACTCTTAGGTCATGAAAAAGTAGAATGACCCACCTACTTATGTTTCTCTTAGGTCATGAAAAAGTAGAATGACCCACCTACTTATGTACTCTTAGGTCATGAAAAAGTAGAATGACCCACCTACTTATGTACTCTTAGATCATGAAAAAGTAGAATGACCCACCTACTTATGTACTCTTAGGTCATGAAAAAGTAGAATGACCCACCTACTTATGTACTCTTAGATCATGAAAAAGTAGAATGACCCACCTACTTATGTACTCTTAGGTCATGAAAAAGTAGAATGACCCACCTACTTATGTACTCTTAGGTCATGAAAAAGTAGAATGACCCGCCTACTTACGTACTCTTAGGTCATGAAAAAGTAGAATGACCCGCCTACTTATGTACTCTTAGGTCATGAAAAAGTGGAATGACCCACCTACTAATGTAGTGTTGAGTGTTGAGCCAAACATGTTGTTGCAGCGTGTGCGGCGGCGGCCGCGTGCGACGCGGACGCGCGCCCCGCGCTGTGGGGCGCCGTGGTGGCGTGCGGCGGCGGCGCCAACACGCCGGGCTGGCTCGAGCGCCTCGCCAAGGACCTGGCGGCGAGGGCGCCGTCCGCGCACCGGCTCAAGTCGCACGCGGCGCCCTCGCCCATGGAGCGCCGGTTCGCGGCTTGGATAGGTGAGCACTGTCCCAGTCTGACGCGGGAGACTATGTGACTGAACGCAAAAAAATAATAATGATGCGCCGAATATTCGGCGGATTCGGAATGTTTTTGAATGTTCGGTATTCGGCCGAATTATTCGGTTCAGCTGCCGAATATTTACCAAACAATTTTGAGAGGGTTTTGTTACAAGTTACAAGAGTGTATTATAGGTACTGCTTTGTGAAAATACTTGACCCATTACTAACAGTGATTTAACTTATTTTTTGTCAATATTCGCTTTGATATTGAACAAAAA
The DNA here is from genome assembly GCA_963556455.1 of Epiblema foenella. Lineage (NCBI taxonomy): Eukaryota > Metazoa > Arthropoda > Insecta > Lepidoptera > Tortricidae > Epiblema > Epiblema foenella. The sequence goes on along the minus strand of OY747120.1, from coordinate 6,696,553 downwards.
TTTTACCATTCGATTAGTCTGTTTTACAACAACAGATGAAAGAATTACCTTGAACCGAATAATTCAGCAGAATATTCGATTCGGCAACAGCTGGACCTAATATTCGGCCGAATGTTCGTATTCGGTCGAACCCATATTCGGCGCATCTCTAAAAATTACACATTTACACAAACAATCACTTTTCCGCAATCACACATTCCCATAAATGGGTTTAGAATAATCAAACATTCCCATAAATACACCAATTCGGTTTCGGGTCACCCTAAATTAAATAACCGCAATAGGTTTTCCTAAATATTTTACACTAGTTTTATTTACATGATATATTATTCTTCGTAATATCTAACAGTATTAGCAATTCCCGGGATTCTATCATAAAAATATCAATCTCCAAAACTGACGATTTTTGCGATATCTCGCTCCGTTAACATTGTTTTTTCATGGGTTTTTAGGGGTCTGATTTAAACCTGGAAATGTTAATTTCTTTAACTATTATTTTTGCAGGTTAGATGTAAAATTAAATAAAGATCATGACGGAATAAAAAACCGTACAAGTTTGCACTAGATTTGCATAATACGGGGGGGTCTACGATGGTCGCGTGATAGGGTGCCGTTCAGTCGCCATAAAAACAAAATGCAGATTTTCAAGTACCATATCTCCGATTTTCATAACAAACGATTGTCATAATAACAAAATGCATATTTACATTGGATATAATATTTAAATACCATAACACTCACTTATCACAACCACCTTTTCTATAACGTTTAATTGAACTAATGTATTTTTATATAAGACACATTAATTATAATCATTAAAACTAATAATAACGTATGCATATTTTCTTTGGTTATAATACTTAAATACCATAACACTCACTTATCACAATCACATTTTCTATAACGTTAACGCGGAGGGTCACTCTAAGGCAGGTCGGTGTAGGTGGGATCCCTTCGTTTTGCCAAAATCCATCAAAATCTTATTTGGCAAAAAAAGTCAAGAAAAACCTTTTGGAACAAAATCGACTCTTAACACGGATAGGTTAGAAGATTAAGACGGGAGCTCCAGCTCCCGTCTTAATATTCGAGGTTTTTTTTATATAAAAGCCCAGAAAGACTTAGGGCAAAATAGACTCCAACGCGGATAGCTTAAATGTATATTATGACTATTAAATATTATACAGAATGATCATTATAGCGTTTGGTAGTTATCAAATTGACAATTATAAACATTGATCATTATAATCGATGACATTATGCAAATTGTTTTAATGCATTTTATTTTTATAAAAATTAATCACTTATACAAATCGAAATTATGCAGTAAGTTTGTATGCAACATGAAAATATGCAATTTGTTTTTATATTAAACATTACACACCCCGCGTGATAGCGTGGATAAACGACAAGATAAAGCGTATGTCACTTTTTGATACCACTCGATAGAAAGAGACAGAAGCTTTATCTTGTGGTTTATCACGCGACAACTCCGACCATAATACGGGGCCTGATGAGACCTAAAGTTTGTTTTTTTTTTTACAGGCGGATCCATCCTAGCATCGATCGGCTCGTTCCAACAGATGTGGATATCTTCACAGGAATACGACGAAGGCGGAAAGGGGCAACTTGAGAGGAAATGCCCCTAGGATACCCGTAGTGATCGTCCGTAGAATAAGTTGTAGATATTGTGGTGGCAAACACGCGTACAGGCAATCTGACGAGTCGTCTTTTAACATTTGTTTACACTCGAGAGCAAAAAAATGGGCACACTGGATGGAAATTAAATACTATACCGCTTATTAATACAGTAGAATCCGCTTATAACGACTCCGCATATAACATTTAACCGCTTATAAGACACTAGCGACCCGCCCCGGCTTCGCACGGGTGCAATGCTGATGCATGTATTATACATATAAACCTTCCGCTTGAGTCACTCTATCTATTAAAAAAAACCGCATCAAAATCCGTTGCGTAGTTTTAATGATTTAAGCATACAGTCGCTTTCTCTGTCCCTATATCCCTAATAGTTGTAATAATAATATCGTAGTGATTATAAGCGGTTATTTGAGCATTTTAACGACTTCGAAATCACCACACATTAGATTTCATACCAAACATTATCAAAGTAAATCAGTCCGTTTTGTGCGACGTCCTGTTAGTGCGACGTAATATCACCGGTCCCTTGACTGTCGCTTTATCCGGATTCCACCGTAATCGTTTTCAAATCGTCGTCAAACATGTTTTAGTTATTATTCGTTTGACCTTCTCTTCTCGCTCTCGTCTGTCACTTAGACATTTAAGTTTGTGAGAAAGGGACAAAACACATTTTAGGTTTATGTTTTATGAATAAGGTGTAGGTGTACCCAATTTATTTGCTCTTAATTGTAGATTACGTTAGTGAAATAAAGTATATTGAAGTGAATTTAGGAATTTACTACAATAATAAGTATGTTGTAATTTATATCTAACTTTGGAACAATGAAACGTGTTATTCATAGGCAATAGAAAGTATTAGTATTTAGAAGTTTTTTAGTTTTACATCCATTAAGGCGCACCACCTCACCTTTGAATTCTAATTATTAATTGCATTTTGCATGTAAAATGTACATTGGTAGTATAATGAATAAAACACACTACCGTGACGTGGGTATAGTCGGCACCTTAAATACCGAAGTGAAGTAACAATGAAGTGCTAGAATGTAGGTATACATCTTTATGATGCCGACTGTCCTACCGACGACACATTTAACTGACCATTAGTTTACCATATCTCGTTGCAATAAGGTTCACGGGTGGTCAGATCGCTATGCAACTCTAGCTTTTCTAGTGTTGATGTTGGATTAGCTGAAAGTATCCAAAACTACTGCCCATTTCCTCATGTGTGACGCCTGTGGCCAGCAGTGGGATGTATTTGGCCATTTTGAATCCTTGTGCACAAAACTACATTTTTGTATTTTTATTGGGTTGACGACGATAATGATCAAGAACTGCGTAGTCAGCAAGTACAGGTAAATTACTTTAAGAGACGTTTTTGCATTTGTAGTAGTGTACGGTCACCACATGAAGAAATAAATAAATGGTTCAGCGCCGCGGCATCATTAACAGGTCACAAACATTGACCGACCTGCAAATATAGGGACCAATCTGAAAATCAGCGCTGAATAGACAGAAACTGTCTGGCAAAGGCTGAGATTGGTACCCATTGCGATTACTAATACTTAAGGTTAATGGTACTGTTAAGTTTACGATAAATTTTTAAGTAAGTAATTTAAATTTATACCTATCTGTCTTTTTAAGTGTCGCAATAAACCGTTTTTTATTTTTATTTTTTTAAATCAATACTTTTTTTATTTTTATAGTCAGGTACATCAATGGATGTAATAATATTAAACAATAAAAAAAGTGAATAATATTATTATTAAACATAACATTTAATCCTAATATTCTTCAGCTCAGACATTTCGTACTCATTCTCATCCTCACTTTCATCCGATGAATCATTTGTGCTAACCTTAATTTATTCTGAGTCTGTACTCCGAATTTCGTGTCGTGACGTCCCTTTCACTCTCGTGTTATACACTACATGAGTGAAAGGGACGGCATGATACGAAGTGCGGAGTAGCCCCCTGATATTATATCTAAAGGCTCATCCGTGCCTTGAATTTTTTTTCCTCTTTAATAGAATGTGGACAGTTTTTTCCTGACTGTAGAATTAAATTTAAATTTTAGAATCCCTATGAATATACAAATACTACTAAAAATTCAAAAACGTCTCGAAAGTAATTTATCTGTAGTTTATATGATGTAATACTTAAAATAATTTAAATTAGCCTAGTTGCATCAAATCAATCCATTCCAAAATCAATTTTATTGTTAACCGAAATATTCTACCTCTCTCACTTGCTAATTCGAGCTACAGAGAGGGAGATACTTGCGATACGCCCAGTCTGAACCTCTGATAAAACTATCGAATTCTTTTTAAAATTGTGAGCAGCTATAACGCTTATAGCAGTCTTGCTTGAACGCTACAATTTAGTTTTTGGATGTAATATCTATAAGGAATTTTGAAATCATCATTTGGATGAATGGACAGTGAATCGGATCCTTTTCGTTTAAATATTCCTGCGATTAATTAGTATTGTATATTTCTTCCAAGGTGTTGAACTAGAAAAGCATTGATTTTGTAATAAATACGACTGAATAAAGTTTTTAATGAATGCTCTTGTATTTTGTATAATCCCTAACTTAAGAATACCATCGCTCCATTTTCGGCTTCGTCTTTAACCTTGAGCTAGATGCTGGCCAATATCAAACCCATTGACAATAAAAAAATATATACAAAATATGTATTAAAAAAAACAATGACTTCCACACTAGGCACAGCCTGTATCGTGAGAGTCAGGTCAAACACGAGAAATGTTTCATTACTGCATGCAAGCACGTAGATATAGAAACTCTTATATGTATATCGTCACTTAGTACCCATAGTACAAGCTTTGCTTAGTTTGGGACTAGGTTGATTTGTGTAAGATTGTCCACAAATATTATTAAGTGAAAAAGTGTAGTTTAACCCCCTTATTCATAAGCGTCTATCAAACCTCCAAGTTTCTCCAAACAAAATTACAATTTTTTTTTTGGTTTAGTATATTTCGCTTTGCCTTGCACTTTTTTTATCTAATGATCTTTGTTAATGCCTAGGCATTCATAAAATAAATATATACTTAATATCATAGTGCCTAAACCAAAATTTTACATTTACTTAACCTACCAATATTTCATTCTAAGACATAACACAATACATGCAAAGTTATTTTACACAGTTCATTTATGGAACAATAACATAAATCTGGTTGATAAAACGCCAATGCAGCGAGCGCGAAATTTTTCGCACCATTATGAGTATTATGATGCATTTGCGGAAAATACTTCATACGTTTGGGTAGAGCTCTTGCCACGAGCCGTACTAACCCATCGCAAAGCACGATGTAAGTATCTGAGGCGCTACCGCGAACCGAAAACGAACGAAGTTCGAAATCTCCCTCTCTGTCGCACTTGCTAATTCGTGCGGCAGAGAGGGAGATATTCGAACTTCGTTCGTTTTCAGTTGGTAGCCCCTCTGCTTCGTTTTTAGGGTTCCGTACCCGAAGTATCCAACCGGAGCCCTATTACTGTCTCACGTGCCCGTCTGTCGCCTGTCACACAGATTTTACAGTCAACGGCTGAAGCTAGTCTTCAAACTTTCACAGTATAAGCATCTTGTTGACCCAAAGCCAGTATATATGTACATTTGGTACATAGCAACTCTCTTGATAGGGGCAAAATTCGGGTTGGCGCTAATTGTCGTTTTGGGTCTAAGAATGATGTGGACCATCGAGTCCTAAGGTGGGGGGGTTGAACCCCCTAAACCTCCCCCCTCATATACGTCCTTGACTGCATGCGGCTTTTGAGAATATTTAAGCAAAAGTAAAAAAGATTTAAAACAATATTTAAACACTAAAAATTCTACAATTTGAGAGGTGCTGGTTTATGTGAGTGAATGTTCTAGTCTGAGTGTTGAAAATGTGGGAGAAATGAAAATCAATACATATATTCATAATTTAATTTCCTAATTAATTTACAATATGTATGATATATGCAGTAGCATACTACTTACGATGGGTTGTACCAAAAAAGTGGTGTTCGTTCAACCCCCCCATTAAAGGTTAGCTGGAAGAAATCCCTCATAGACATAATTTTGCCTTTATACTTTAATCTTATGTGACGTGTATATTGTTTTAACCTGATGTGTTCAATAAAGTGCTTACATTTTCATACAAAGCCAGTATTACAATTTTAACCCTTTTCCAGGCCGTACCAATCTAGAAAGTTTAACAAAAAACAAAATATACAGGGTGTCCAGTAAATAATGGACAAGCTTCTAACCACCGATAGAGCACCTGAGGCTGGTCCAGAAAAAGGACTTTCAGGTTTAGTAAAAGTCCCTTGGTTTTCGAGATAATCGAACTTTTCCATTTTCTTAATAATTGGCTACCACCCGAGTCCGGTCGATTTTCTTAATAATTGGCTACCACTCGAGGTCCGTTTGAAAATGGACCACCAAATTCAAAATTTCCGTATAATCACAAAATAATTAATAGCACAACATGTACAGAAGTCCCTCTGGCCCTGTACTCCGAACTTAGTATCGTGCCGTCCCTTTCACTCTCGTGTTATTCAATATATGAGTGAAAGCGACGACACAATATGAAGTTCGGAGTAGCCCCTCTGGCTCAGTGATGACGTTTAGCTGTCATTTTTTTACCATAGATAATCATACAGTGACATAGGGTTGCCGACGGTTACTATAGACAAGCATCGATTCGCGCCAAAACGACAGACTGACAGGCATGACAATATTATTTGTGTTTGGAATCTGATTTCGTAATATTCAATTTTAGGTGCTAAAGTATAATGAAATTGCTTTATCCCCTTTCTCAAGAATATACTCTTTATTTCTGTTGCTTTGTCGTCTACTGGAGTAGAGTATATGCAAAGTATATCCGAGTTGCAAACTTCGATATTTTAATCATACTTCGACGGTGGCAAACAAGCGTACGGCCTGCCTGATGGTAACCAGACAGTATGTAACCTATGGACGCCTGCGACTAGAACAACAGAAGCGCTCCACCTTAACAGTTTCTTAGAAAAAAATTATAACATGGACCTCAAGCATGCTCGAGAGGTGACCAAAGCCGGTTCTTCTGCCAATATTGTTGAGTTAGGGGTCAATCAACTTTTTCTTGTTGTTATTCTGTCCCGTCAGCGAGGAGACAACAGTAACCAAGTTTATTAGAAAAATGTTTATAATATGGACTTCAAGCATGCTCAAGAGATGACCCACGTCCAAATAGATTTGTGCTCATCGCTAAAACTCATGTTTGGTAGATTTAAACCCTATAAATCAGTTTTAAAGAGTGACTCACGAGACGTAACCATGTAATGAGCAACAAAGAATAATTGATACACCCAGATAAGTATTAATCTCAACTAGCGCTAACATTGTGTTTCTCCTCGATATGCCGCCGGAAAACAGGTCGCGACGCGGACTCGAACCCGCACGCCCCGCACACTAGGACATCCGCCGCCTCCGCTTCGGCTGAGTTCAGATATACTTCCGCTGGAAAATAAATTACATGTAATTTTGACCAAGGTGAAAATGATAAACTTTTATTGATTTACAGGCGGTAATAATTATTAAATAACAATAACTTAAATAATATTTGACGACCGGTTTAGCCTAGTGGGTAGTGCACCTGCCTGTGAAGCTGACGGCCCTGGGTTCGAATCCCGGTCAGGGCAAATATTTGTGTGATGAGCATGAATATTTGTTTCTGAGTCTTGGATGTTTTCTATGTATTTAAGTATTTATATATATTAAATATATCGTCGTCTAGTACCCATAACACAAGCCTTCTTGAGCTTACTGTGGGGCTAGTTCGATTTGTGTAAGATTGTCCTCTAATATTTATTTATTTATTTAATATTACAAATAACTTAAATCTAAAACAGACCCTTGGGGCATTGTACCGAGGATGCTGGCGGCATTAAATTTATTAGTGAAAATTAAAAAAAAAACACCACAGGTGGAATTTGAACCCACGACCTCTGGAATCTGTCTGTTACTCTCAATTATTCACTCTAACAAAATTTAAAATTAGATGCAAGTGGGCCAGTCAACTTTTTCTTGTTGATTTCTGTCCCGTCAGCGAGGAGACAACAGTAACCGAGTTTCTTAGAAAAATGTTTATAATATGGACTTCAAGCATGCTCAAGAGATGACCCATGTCCAAATGGATTTATGCTCATCGGTAAAACTCATGTTTGGTGCATTTAAACTCTATAAAATCACAGTTTTAAGGAGTGACTCAGAAGACGTAACCATAGCAACGGGCAACAAAAAATAGTTGATCTACCCATTTATCAAGCGGGGCTAAAGTACTACATGTAGCCCCTAGGGAAAATATGGATACATATTTATGATTTACAAAACTTTTAATTTGACCAATCTAAATACTTCACCACATTAAATCCATCAATCACAAAACACATCGACAGCCAATCGGAACGCTGGGTTTTTTTTTGGGACATACTTTGGGACAACTAATTTAACTATTAAAAACATTAGGTCTTTTTTCGTCCTTATTTCAACTATGTACTACGTATCTGTCAAAGCAGTTTAAAAAAAAAGATACCGCCATATTCCATATTCTCATTGTAATTATTATTAATTGTGGGCGGATAATCTTTGTTTATTTATTTTCTCGTAATCGAAGTGTAGTGTATAACTCTGGATTAAAAGCCATTCGTTCGGGAAAATAACCATCTCGTGGTAAATATGGCTCGTTTAGTCCCTTGCTCTATACATCATCATCATATATTTAAGAGCCTAGCCTAGCTCTTGTCGGTGGAGTAATCGCCATTCTGTTCGGTTCTCCGCCAACTCTTTGGGCTCCTGATACGACATTACATTGACCTTCTCTTTTGCTTGATCTATAAACTCACGTCTCGGTCTTCCCCTGCCTCTCCTCCCCTCTATCTTTCCTTCAATTCGCTGAACCTAGTTCGAAAAGACTCCCATAATTAGTCTGACTGGTCGTATCATTGGGAACAGCATGATAAGCGGCACCTCGTATTTAGGTATTCTCGTACTTATATCTCCTCAAGAAAATCATAGCTCATCTGAAAAATCATCAATATCTGTGTATGAAAAACCATGGTTTTTATGTAATTGTCATGTCGTATCAGGTGCCCCAGCATGTTTCCTCTTCTGTTCTCGATCGTCCTCAAAAGTAGTCTCTTCTCTCCTATCAAATCCAGAACCTCTGTTTGTTTTTCTTTCTGTCCAGCTTATAGCTTCCATTCACCTCCAACACCACATCTCGAAGGCACTCTCTATACAATCTACACCACATCTCGAAGGCACTTAGTCTCTCTCTATACAATCTACTATTATTTATCTTATCATACTCACCATTATTAGTGTCCTTTAAATGCAGTTCTTGTACGTGTTTCATAAGCTGAAAAAAATATAATTACTATTAAGAGGCCTTATAATATTTAAAATGTTTTGATTTCAAATTATGACGAAAGTATTAATAATACCAATAAAGTGATAAAGGGATACGATGATTTTATTAAAGTTTTAGACCGGGCTTGGAATCGGTTTTTACTATTTTTGAAATATCTCCTAAAGTATTTCTCATATCACCATTTTTATTTTAAGATTTGTTTTTGATAACCTTCATCTATGAAATAAATGATTTAAAGTACGAAATAATATCGTAAAACGTAATTAACCGAATTTTTTAACCAGTTAATTGTATGAAGACGAAACCGGTTTCCGAGCCCTGTTTTAGACAGTGATATAGCCATTTTTTGATTTATTGTGTGTGGTAAAATTTAAGCAGAATTTTTTTTGGCTTGAAAGTGGTCGATTTGGAGTGATGTTTGGAACAAGATTACTTAATGAAAAATTAAAAATATAAATTTAAAATTTATGACATTAGGTCGCAATACATTGGGAAAATGGCAAGATATGTCTTAATTCATAGAGAAAATGGTCTAAAAAGATGAGCGTTTTCTAACTCAAATCAAAACAGATATATTTCCATTTGTTTTATAATAATAACTAGCGACCCGCCCCGATTTCGCACGGGTGCACTATTTAATGGATGTTATTATGCATATAAACCTTCCTCTTCAATCACTCTATCTATTAAAAAAAACCGCATCAAAATCCGTTGCGTAGTTTTAAAGATTTAAGCATACATAGGGATATTGATTTCGCACATAAGCTCAAGTGTTTCTTGGTCCAAAAGGCCTTTTACTCGGTTACGGAATTTTTACAGGGATAGACATACATGTTCACTGCCTCACCGTATTGGAACAATTTACTACATCTTAATTAAGAATGTGTTAAAATTTAAACTTTATTAATCTCAGCGTGAATTTATATAGCTCATGGTTATTATTTTTGACATGTATATTATGTACGACGATGTATGATCAATGCAAATAAATGATATGATATGATATGATATAGGGACATAGGGACAGAGAAAGCGACTTTGTTTTATACTATGTAGTAATTTTTCATACACTGAAATACCCTATTGCCGCCTACCCAGCCACGGTAATAATGTACAATTCGGTGTTGTGTGTACCTGCGAGTGCGTGCTTCCTCGGAAGGGGCACCTGGCGCACTGGAGTGTGGTGCTGGCGGGCCGGGCGCCGCCGCGCGCCCGCCCCGTGCCGTCGCAGTGCTCCGCGGCCTGGAATATACATACATACATACAAAACCGGCTATCGTCCGTATACTTCCAAAACCGGAGAACAGACAATAGGCATGACAAAAGAAAATTGTCTAATTTACAATACAATACAATACAAATACTCTTTATTGCATAACCTCAAAAAAAACAGTACATATTTACAATGAGTAGAGGCAAACAACAGGCGGTTTTATTATTTACTATTTATTGTGATAATTTGATGGTTTTCTATCCATATAGCCACACTATATTATAAATTGTAACGTGTGTCATCATCCCTATTTGTAGACACGTAATGTGCTCCTATATAGGTAGTATACAGGTTAAATATATACAGGAAAGGTATCTACAAATTATATACATGTATAAAATAGATAGGAAATGCAGGAAGAAACAACAAAACAGAGATCTCTCAGGGACCGACGTCCAATGAGAGTTGTTGGGGAGTTATAACTGTAGTACACTTTATATATACCACTCTAACGCAGTACACTCTACGTCTACCACTAACTGTAGTACACTCTACGTCTACCACTCTAACTGTAGTACAATCTACGTCTACCACTCTAACTGTAGTACACTCTACGTCTACCACTCTAACTGTAGTATACTCTACGTCTACCACTCTAACTGTAGTAAACTCTACTTCTACCACTAACTGTAGTACACTCTATGTCTAACACTCTAACTGTAGTACACTCTTCATCTACCACTCTAACTGTAGTATACTCTACGTCTACCACTCTAACTGTAGTAAACTCTACTTCTACCACTAACTGTAGTACACTCTATGTCTAACACTCTAACTGTAGTACACTCTTCATCTACCACTCTAACTGCCACTGCTACCACCTTAAGGCTACGTCTAACTGTAGTACACTCTATGTCTAACACTCTAACTGTAGTACACTCTTCATCTACCACTCTAACTGCCACTGCTACCACCTTAAGGCTACGTCTAACTGTAGTATACTCTACGTCTACCACTCTAACTGTAGTACACTGTACTTCTACCACTCTAACTGCCACTCCTACCACCTTAAGTCTACGTCTACCACCCTAACTGCAGTATATCTACCTCTTCACCTGTAGCTTTGCCTTTCCAGCTCTAACAACGTACCTTATGCGCGGTGAGCTCTTTAATAGCGTTACACTTGAAGCTACAAAGCTTGCACGAATACAGGAATAGCTTGAAATTGGGTGAAGAAAGTAACTCGTGTGGCGAAGGCAAGGTACCCCTGCGTTTGCGACCGCGTCTTGTAGGCTGCGTTAATGCTCTGTAAATTGAAGTTTTAGTATTAGGGTCAATGTACTTAAATTTGTACATGATTTTCCAACGCCTCTGTTTAACCTTTTTCCAGACATAGTACGATTCATCGACGTGTCAATAGAGCTTCAATCTTAGTGCTGGGGTTTAAGGTTAAAATTTGATAGTATTTTTTTTAAAACAAACTCATCTTGAAATGAATCAACAAAACGTAACCATTTTTAATACATATTTTGTTTATTGTAAAACCTTCTATACCTAGTAACAGAGTGGCTATGGATGTTGGCTCAAAATTTATTAGCATCCTTTTTTTATACCACGTCGGTGGCAAACAAGCTGACAGCCCACCTAATGGTAAGTTGTTACCGTCGCCTGTAGACGATTGCAACACGCCAAGTTTAGTAAATATTTGCCATTTTTTAAATAACCCAATTTCGAAGTTATCCCAATGCACATTATTGCAAAATGGCATTTAAATTGTAAAATAAGAATTAATTATTATTATTACATAAAGTATCGCTAAATGGTACATACATCCCACATTAAAAATAATGACCCTGTGGCTTCACGGGTACTTTTTTAATTTTCCAAAAACTGTATACTTAGACAAAATAATCTACCTATATAATTGGCTATTTGAGTAAAAAAAAATATGGTGGCATTCGAACCAGTTCTTAGAGACTACCTGATAGGCAGTGAAATGTGACGTCACAGTGCAATGGCCTCGTAATACCGTTGTATGGAAAAACGAGTAATTTGCCATTTTAGTCGAGAAATACTAGTAAGTAAGCTAGAATGTACCTTATAGTAACAGCTCATAGTCGATTTTAGCTTTCGTTCGTTTGACAGAATTTGGCCTTAAGAGTTTCGTACGAACTATACCCGTTTTATTTGCTCTTGAATGTATTAAAAACATGAATTCTAGTGTATCTCTTACTTGGCTTTTTGGACGGCTTTTGCTCTTTCCAATAACTCCACAGCTGTTAATTTCTGTAAAAGAAAACAGTCATGATTTTTTTATACCACGTCGCTGGAAAACAAGCGTACCTCCAGCCTGACGATAAGCTGTCACCGCAGCCTATGGACGCCTGTAAATCCAGGGGTGTCACAATTGTCGATTCCCGGTTCACGGTTTAATTATTATTTAAATATCTGTGAATGCAGTTTACAATGTTTTTTAAATTCAAATAATGTCTTCATTCAGTAAAATGCTCCATCTACAATATTTAAGGTACTTTCCCTCCATGTGGCATAGCCGTGGGACGCCCTGTATATATATCTTATATTAGCGGCCCCGGCCGGGTCCAATTGTGTTTTCAAACCATCCAGGAACCCATTGAAATATTTACACTAAATTACATCCAAATCGGTCCAGCTTTTTAGGAGTTAGGTGACAAATACACGTACAGAAATAATAGATTGCGTCTCAAGGGACCGAAATGATACATTTACGGCGAGGGCGGTATATTGAATCCTGAGTGAAGCGAAAGATTCTACAATAGAATACTGAGAGAAGCGAGGGATTCGAAAGTAGAATCTTGAGCGTAGCGAGGGATTCAAGTGTTTACGCCCAATACAGAAATAATTTTGCTACCATATATGACACATACTGCTTTTCACACCGCGCATGAAGCCCGCTGCTAAACACATGAAATTTCTTACGAATAATTTTGCTACCGAATGGCACACACTGCTTTTTCACACCTCTCTCAAATGAAGGAATTAAAGTACGAATTTGATACCTCATTCGACGGCAACAATTACTGTTTTCTGAACAGTAGATGTGAAAAAGTATATAAGGACTGACCTTGGCTGGTTTCTCCGCCTGTTTTTGTTTTTCGTCGACCCCCTCCAGGGAAGACTTCAGTATCACCATGGGACCTTCTTCTCCGTTCACCATAACATATTGTTCCTGCTCTTCTCCAGTTAAGTACACTTGCTTTTTACCTACATATGCGTTTTGTGCATCTGAAATAAATACAGGTCAATTACTTTGAGTCTGACACACTTAGGGTGCGTTGCACCGAATTGTCTGTAATCGTAAAGGTGCCTTTCCACAGAGCTATGTTATAAAATAAATAAATATTTGTGGACCATCCAAACTAAGCAAAGCTTGTACTATGGGTACTAAACGACGATATATATACTTATATACTTAAATACATAGAAAACATCCAAAACTCAGGAACAAATATTCGTGTTCATCACACTAATAAATGCCCTGACCGGGATTCGAACTCGGGACCTCCAGCTTCGTAGGCAGGATCACCACCAACTAGGCTAAAGTGGTCGTCGTAAAGTGATACGCAACTACGTTGCTATGGTTGACAGGAGAAGGGACATATTTAGGTCCCTGGTGGAAGGAGGTGGCAGTTTTTTGACATTCATAGGTGCATGTAATATGCCTAAATTAAAGAATAAATAATTTCATTTCATTTCCTCGCTCTCAACACTGCATCTTCGGGAGCTCTGGCAACCTTGCTCACCTCAAGGAACACAACACTACATACTTACTTGTATAGTAAACATACTTGTATACATGACTTACCTTCCCCCTCACCGTCGCTAGACTGTAACACGCAGGTGACCGTCTCCCCCAGCTCGCCTTCGCCCTCGTCTTGGTTGGTGACCAGGCGGTATGACTCTTCGCCATCGCTACATCTTAAAGAAAAAACAACATTTGTTCAAATGTCACCAGATGTCACAAGTGCTGTTGAGATCCGTATTTGGGCGAATATTCAGCGTATTTACGGCGGTTATTTTACGTCATTGTCGTTTCATTAAATATTGTTAAAGGAGACGATGATCTGAGCAAACTTTTGTTAAAAGCGTAAACCAATGTCGGGTCCGAGTCTTATTTGATCAATGTTTTCGCCGGTTTATCCCAACTTTGGGTCCAGACTTTAGAAACGAGCGTTTCAAACGCTCGGAGAATCGCCCATTTGTTAAAATTTGTGTATAAAATATCATTTGATATCTAACATCAGCTTTTCGGTGAGAATAACGGGTTGATCCCACACAGTCTAGAACGCAAAATGACTAGTTTGATTTTTGCCCACATGTTACTATGACGACCGTGTAATTGAGACTACATCTTCATAAGGAAACCTGTCTAATCCCCAATAAATCAAAAAAAAATCAAAATCAAAACATTTATTCTGCAAATAGGCCTCAAGGGCACTTTTACAAGTCAAAATCTATTTAGGTACATCAAATAAAAATAATACAATAATCAAAGTATCATTAATTAAATGGAGTGTTACATGTCAAAAATAAGAATAAGAAACTAATAACAATTGAGATTTGTTAGAGATGTATAAGGTCTCTAAGCGTCAAGATAAAATGTAATAAAGTAAGTACACTAATCATAATAAAATATGTTGAGCTATATCTATAACACGTCAACATGAAAATAATAAAATCTATTAAATAAATATCCTCAGAGATGTATAAGGTCTCTGAGCGTCAGTCTAAAAATAAAATCAAATGAGAACAGAGCGAAGTCTCTCATCATGTCAATTCCACTGAACACTAGTACGAAGTTACTAGTCCTTGCAAACATGAACAGACCGGACCCCACAAACGGCACCCGTTCACGAGTATGACGCGTAATAAGAGGGGTTACTCCGAAATTCATATCGTGCCGTCCCTTTCACTCATATAGTGTACAACACGAGAGTGAGAGGGACGGCACTATGCGTTCGGATTTCCGAATAGCCCCTAAGGTTTAGTTTTCAATCTGGGTAGGAAGGTCAGATGGCTGTCACTTTAGTACAACTAGTTCCTACTAAAAATCGTGGGATTAGGTGACAAGCAGATCCCGGACTCCTTATAGGGCACAACCGGGAAAACGCTAGGAGGATATATGGTAATTACTAAATGAACCTACAATTATTACATATATATATATACATATCTTTTTTTAGGCTGTTTTACATACAGTTGTGCATAGTTGTAGGATATATCTGTATAAAAGTCTTGTTTTGTGTGTTTTATTGAATAAATCATTTTTCTTCTTCTTCTTCTAATTACTTAATCCAATACCTGACGGTCGAAAACAAGCCCCAAAGCCGGCCGACCTTCGCCCGCACGGACCGTGTAGACCAGAGGGGCTACTCAGAAATTCGAAATCCGAACTTCGTATCGTGCCGTCCCTTTCACTCATATAGTGTGTAATACTAGAGTGAACGGGACGGCACAATACAAAGTTCGGAGTACAGGGCCAGCGGTAGGCAACAGGCGGCCCTCGAGATCCTTACTTGCGGCCCGCGAGCCTCCTTATTGACCATCTACAATGTGGTACCTTTTGTCTGATAGTCACAAATTATTAGACACGTGCAGCCCGCGACAATATTGGTAACTAACATGTGGCAATTGACTGTTAAAAGGTTGCCGATCCCTGGTCTAGACAGTTATTTCCTTTGAGAACCGGTCTTTACAGGCCAAGGTCGCTCCGTCCTAGGGACTTTTCGGCGACCGTCTGGATCGCGCGAGAGTATAATATTGCACTAAAAAGTCTGTATTCGTTAAAATCTAATTGTATTCATTTTATTTTATTTATTGTTCAGAACACATACAGTCATACATAAAAAGATAGAGGTAAGTTACAAATATGTATAAAAACAGACCTGGAGGTTCATAAATACAAACATTAGGCAAAAATATACAACAGCGTCTTAGCGAGTAGGAAAGTAAGTGGGTTGAACACTAAGTATTATTAATTGATAACAATTTGGATCTATATCAATTTGTATGATAAGTTTGACAAGTTTCTATGTGATGACAGCTACCGATGCCATATTTAACTTTGACCGATCTGTACAATACTTTTATCTCACGAACGCGGGTGGGCCATGATTGTGTGTTGAGATATACATGCACATTGTCTATGTGTGCGTCAGCGTTGAAGCTATGAGTTCACATTGTCTATATGTTCATGTGTCACAACTACAACTATGGATAACCTAATAAAAGTACTATAATCATAAATTGGTATTTTTTTTTTAAATCTGATTGTGGCTTTATAGGCCAGGCCTAATAAAGCGATAGGAGTGCGCGGTTGGAGAGTAGCCTGGGGAAAATCCAAGGGAAAACCTCCGACACGACCACGCATGTGGTTTGGAACACTGGAATACTCTAAGATTGGTACAGCTCGCACTTACTTAACAAGTGTTAGATTCAACAGGTCCAGATGCATCAGGCCTCTCGATGAGTCCGTCAGGACCTGGTATTTAGGCTCCTGGTCGCTGCTCCCGGATATGTCTGGGAGGATGTGGGTTTCAACTGAGTTGCTCTGTAATGTAAACAATTGAACAACTTTAAAAGAAAACATTAACAATAAGCGGAACTTACGAAAATACTCAGAAAACATCAAGCTTATTTATGCTGTTTTAAAGATTTTTTTAATAAATAAAGGTGAAAAAAAGGATGCACTTTGACCACAGAAAATTGTGACATTAGTGCAATATCCCTACAAATGGGGAAAATAAATAAATAAATATTAGAGGACAATCTTACACAAATCGAACTAGTCCCACAGTAAGCTCAAGAAGGCTTGTGTTATGGGTACTAGACGACGATATATTTAATAGATATAAATACTT
This sequence comes from Epiblema foenella, assembly GCA_963556455.1. Lineage (NCBI taxonomy): Eukaryota > Metazoa > Arthropoda > Insecta > Lepidoptera > Tortricidae > Epiblema > Epiblema foenella. The sequence goes on along the minus strand of OY747120.1, from coordinate 6,679,370 downwards.
AAATAAATAGAAAACATCCAAGACTCGGAAACAAATATTCATGCTCATCACACAAATATTTGCCCTGACCGGGATTCGAACCCAGGACCGTCAGCTTCACAGGCAGGTGCACTACCCACTAGGCTAAACTGGTCCGGTAGGAAAATACATGGGAAACCTTCGTCACGACCACGCGGTTTAAACTCTGGAATACTCCAAGCCATGCAAGCTGTTCAACCAATCTCTCTGAAATGTATGCAAAAATTAATGAATGAGGTAAAGTGTGATTCTCAAGTCTATAAATTTTATTTTAGTAAGCAAATAAAAGTATAATAACAATGCCTGACTTGGCTCTACGTAATATGTATCTCACAACTTTTTTGAGACTGCCTATTTTTACATGGAATGTTTTTTATGCAATTTAGACTTTCTTCTCTCTTTCGCTCTTTAGTTTTATAAAGATCGATTTGATCTTATGGTGGGAAGTAATGTGATAAAATGTAGAGTTACCAAAATCTGATCTGACGTCTGGTGTAATGGATCTTTATGAAACCTTATGTCATTATTGTATAATAATTACCTCATTACTGTCAAATGGTGTCACCTCCACGATTTCAAGTTCGCCTGGAAATGGGATAAAGGTTAGAATTTGGATGGATCAACTATTCTTTGTTGCTTGTTACCATGGTTACGTCTCCTGAGTCACTCTTTAAAACTGTGGTTTTATAGGATTCAAATCTACCAAACACAAGTTTTAGAGATGAGCATAAATCTATTTGGACGTGGGTCATCTCTTGTGCATGCTTAGCGTCCATATTATAAACATTTTTGTAAGAAACTCGGTTACTGTTGTCTTCTCGCTGACGGGACAAAGTAACAACAAGAAAAAGTTGATTGACTCATTTAAGATAGGATCATAACACTGATAAAACTGCCGCCCAAAGTAAGGGTTTTACTTTACCATCTTTGAACTCCGCTGTGAGCACCTGTGTCTCCGTAACCACCTGCTCTTCATCCGACATGATCTTTTATACCTATGAAAGAATGAAACAGTTATATAAATATTGTTAAGGCTTGCACCACGTGAAAAGGCATCTCCTGGGTGAGCTCTAATTTCAGACTTGTCTTTACCACTCTTTACTCTTGGGCTGATGCTAGCCAAAAGCAAACCTATTCGCAATAAAAAAACACCACAAGAAAATATACTGGAAAACTTGGCCTACAGTTCTTTATTACTGAGTTCACATAGTATTTAATACCAGTTTATCATACATACACGGCTAAATATGTGAATTATATTACTTATACAAAATAATATAATACCGTTAACTACGTAACTATGTAGGTAGGGTATGAAGCAGGTCGATAAATTTCGTTACCTGGGGAACACTGTAACAGCTAAATGTGACCTTGATGCTGAGATTAACAGCAGAGTTGGTGCTGCGGCTGCAGCATTTGGCAAGCTGTGTTCCAAGGTCTTCTGCTCACATGACCTTAAGTTGGCCACTAAGATATCTGTTTATATGGCTATTGTGCTGCCAAACCTCTTATATTCCTCCGAGACGTGGTGTGTGTATCGTCGCCACGTACGCACTCTGGATCGCTTCCACCTTAAATGCCTACGTACCATTATGAAGATCAGATGGTCGGACAGAGTGCGTAACACCGAAGTCCTGCGACGAGCCAATGTTGGTGGCATTGAGGCATATTTAATGCGTCGGCAGCTTCGCTGGTGTGGTCACGTATCACGTATGGTGGAGGAGAGAGTGGCGAAGCGCATCTTCTACTCTGAGCTGGAGGAGGGCAAGCGGAAGCATGGCGGTCAACTCCTCCGGTATAAGGATGTCCTAAAGCGACACATGAAGAGATGCGACATAGAGCCCTCTCAATGGGAGTGTTTGGCAGCACAACGCCCAGAATGGCGCAGGCTGGTGAACGGCAAGGTACGGGTATTCGAGGATCAACGTAAAGTTGACCTTGATACCAAACGCGACCAGCTTAAGGCCCGCCCACCTGCTGCCATCTCCTACAATTATGTAGACGGCGTGCTTACGTGCCCTCAATGTGCGCGGAGTTTTATTGCTAAAATAGGCTACATTAGCCATCTTCGGGCGCATGAGCGCCGGGGCACTGATTAGGAGTCGAAGTGGTCGCCATGGCCGAAACCGGTCGGAATCATCATCATCATGTAGGTAGGTACTTACATGGTCATTTTGGTTATATAGCGATAAGCGCAACAATTCATCAGCCACCACACATGAACTTTCAAATATTCCTTTATCGAGAACGTAATAAATAATAACAAAATAACATTGCGAAAACTTAATCCTTGTTCCCAGATGTCAAATTCCCTCAAAAAAATCTTGCAACACCAATGAAATCGGTGTTTCTACATGACGATGTTTTTAATTTTATTATTATTGCAACAATCCACACTTACTTTTGATGGCAACAATTGATTTGTTGACGGGATACTTTTATCCACCAAACTGAATATGTAATAACGACTGAAGTAATTTGCGACACGAAATCAAGGCAGCTCCATGAAAATCGACGCCATTATTATACTTTCCAGAGTAAAATCGTATTCTATTCTATGTCACAGACAGTGATTCTATGTACAGCAATTTGTACCAAAACATTAATGTTGCCAGTAAAAAATATTTTCCCCATTTAAAATGTTACATTTCCTTACAATTATTTTAATAAAAAGACAGTTACCAAACCATTAATATGAAGATCTAGATTTAATTTCATTTAATTACTAAATGAAATCTAGAACAATTTTGGTGTTAACTTAGTTTATATCATATTATTTTGCAAATATTTATAAATGGCAACCTTACTGATGAGATGTAGAGACTATTTTGGTGAAACATAACAAGAAGATTGAATGAAATAGAAGCTGCTTGAGTGTGACACCCAGGGCAATGACTCTTCAGCGTTACTATGAGTTCTAATCACCTCACGTTCTTGTCACTTATTTTATTGTGCTGCATCCGACTTTTACGTTACTAAACTGTTACTACCGATTAACTTCTAAGTCTTTTATAACGAATATATATAATTAAAATTGAATATCATACACGTACTAATTATGTTTTACGAATAAATTCACCTTAAATAATTATTACAAAAGTGCTTTAAGCTTCAATTTAAAATTTTAAAACATACTTACCTGCTAGATATGACTGTTTATTAACTTAAAACCTAAATAAGAATTGTATTACAGTACAAATAAAGAATAACACATGGGTTAATTTTAATTTAAAGTATAGAATTTACAAAGTTTGATACGATGCTTCATAAATCATAATATGTACTACTAAATATAGCAATGTTAAAGAGGTTGATTCATTTTCCTAAAGGTCGAATATATATCGAGAGACAAGTGATTTCTGGTATTGTAGTACGGGATATTTTCATCTTATTGATTGTAAAACTACCGTTCCTAGTATTTTCATAAGTCTACAATGTCCACAACGTCCACAACCTTAAAGTTCCAGTTTCTATACTGTTCAGAAAATCAATGACACAATATGACAGCTTCAACTAGTGGCTCTGAGTAGAAAAAGATAGCTAGTTGCTCTATTTCATTCGCACTTGTACAAAACACCATTGAAAACGTCAGAAAAGTAACAAATGCATTTATTGCTGACAATAAAGTTGTAACATTAAGTTAAAAATATGAAATATAATCGAACTGCCGTTTTAAATACGAAAATGTAAAAGTTTGATCAATTTTACGTTTGGCGTTCTCATGAATAATTATCAAATTTCATGTTCTGCATCGCGCTATTGAAGTTTTTTAGACTCGATTCTATATAAGAGATCTTTTATAAATTTGCTCTGGGAGGTCCGTAGCTACTCAGTAAGCCGGTGTCGGCAGGGAGCCGGTCTAATTCCTTGCCATCAGATATGTTGAAGCGTATAAAGCAATTCATATATGGTAAACAATTAATTGTCAAGAAAAATGATAAAGAGAGACATTGGTCTCACCCATACTGAAGTAGCTGATTTGACTTCCTCTTTTATGAATCACCTGAGGACAAACGTTTACTAATCATGTAGTTTAATAGAAATAGATTTTTTTAAACCAGTGATTTACTTTTATTTGGCGGAGAAAAAATAATTTCATTTGATTCTAAAAACTTGATTAAAATTAATAATGGTTATTTGATTCCAAAAACTTAATTAAAAGTAATAATGGCCGAGTGTTACTAATAATAATATATCTTAAGTATTATATAATTCTAAAGGATGTACTAGTTCATGAACTTTGAACATGCACTACTTTTATTTAATAATATTACTTAATTTTAACTTTCATTTTGTGCTAGTGATAAGAACAAAAAAGAGAGTCAAAGACGCTACATCGGTATGTGTGAGACAAGTCTCATTTCATTTGCAGATTTGTTTGACATTATTTTTATTTATCCTTTTTATATTAAACCCATACATGACGACTTATAAAAGGCGACATATTCAGATGGTGGAGGCTTAAGCCGGCCCCCCACCACGACCGGTTTCCCGTGTAGCAACGGACTCCCCATGCAGTTAGATACGCGTTTTGTATTTATGCTGTTGAGTTAAAAAACTTCATAAGCGCGATGCAGACCCGGCAATCTGATTGGTTGATTTAGGTGACGTAGTACTGAGGCAATGTGGGTCAGGCCCGGTTAGTGAGCAAAGGTGTATAAGTCTGATTGTTGCATTTTGCATTACAAATTACCATAGTAGTTTCAGAGAGACATTCAATGCATGACTAAGTTTCATGTGGAGAAATATATAGTCTGATTAAGTTGGCCCTAAATATTCTTTAGTGTCAAATTAGGGTGCTGCCTTAATGGCAAGTTAAGTCTGGCATATTTTGTATCAAATTTAATCTACTCTACATTTCCTTTTGGCTGGAACCAACGGAACATATCATAGTACCCTACCGTGTAGCGAGTTTGTAGAGTTTATGTTAATTAGAAAGTAGTTCGGTATTTACATTTTAATCTACTGTTTTTAGAATGTGAACTTGAGGTAGATGTGTAACCAAGATCTTTGTACACAAAAGTGTTTGCCTGATGCACAAACCTGTTTACCATATGGGGAGTAAAGTATAATGAGCTACCTACCAACTAGCATGAAACTGTTGAAAATACCGCAGTTGAAACAGATATTACTGACATTAGTTGTTAAAAAATGCTATTTCTTCTTTAAGCTTTTATAATGGGCTATGCACTATTCAATAAAACCTCTCATCTTTTAACCAAATAGTTCCTTATTCCGTTACTACTCATTTCGTTGTATGATTCAACCAACTGCGACTGCCACCCACATACCGTAAACGTAGTCCTACGTCATGCAACGTAAAAGGAATCGAAGTTTCTATATATAGTTTCTTTAGCGTGGAAATTCTTCCTGAGCGGTGCTGCATCATTTCAGAATATGAATGTGTTTTCAACGATTTTGTTATCTCTCTACTCTTATTTTACTTTTTAATCTTATTAGAGCGGTTAACTCTAACAACCATAATATTGATTATTTTCTGTATCGTCAGTTCCTAGTACTAAGAATTCTATCTTCTAGCAAAACATGTAGACTTACACCTTTCTTGATATGTGTCTCCTACAAGAGCATACCCACTTAGAGCATCGCATCGCCAAACTTTAACTAAGTATTCAAATCGATAAACATGGAATAGTTGTATTCGTACTCGTAATGAAATTGAAATTTTACATTGCATATTTGAATTAATTGTTCTCGTGCAGTATCAATATCCTAATCACACAATTACGTATTAATATAGCTCGGTTCAAGAATACTAACAATGAAAATTTTTAATTAGGTATGCCATTATGCTGTGTAAAGTCAATTTGTGTGGCTGTCAACAGGCATTTGTCGGAACATATTCAACCACAACATGTCATTGTTTAACATAGAGAGATAGAACATAATAAGTAATTTTCGTTCAATGACTTGTTGTGTTATGTTATATGTCGCTCTAATATTTCATGAACTAAATCACCTGGGCAGTCCTCGTTTCACACGAGTGCGCCATTACAATAATGACTACGTTTAACTGTACTAGTTCTGCTTGTCTGACTCTTCGAATTTGTAGAGGAAAAGGGGACCAAAATAAAAATAAGTTAATTTGGCAAAGAGGGAACATGCGGGGATTTTTTTTTATGTTTGCAAAAAGATACTATTAAACGTGGGCTTTCTAATTTAATATTTCCTCTAACAGTTTAGGATAAAAAACTAACGACACGGACTATACAATGAATAAATGAATATGAACGGACTTACAAGAATTTCGAAGTTCATATCTTCTTACTAAACCCAGAAATATGCTAATTTTTAGTTAAGTGCTCTTAGTAAAGACAATTTATACATTTAGGCTAGTTCGATCTATAAAAACCAGTGGCCTTACATCCAGACATATAGTATATTACAGAATATAGACATAGCAACCCATGCGTTACAGTTGCACCGTTGTTGCACTTTTAGAACGTAATAGAAGTATGGACTCACAACACCTTTATCGCCTTTGTCTTTTCAATAGTACATCGCATGCACGGATGCGTCCAACTACGATGAACAGTTAAGGTGCCTTTACTTTAAACTATTTACTAACGGCGGAAATAATATCTAAATTTTAATTTCATAATGTAAGTCGAACAAACTGCTACAAGGTTTTAATGAGGAACTTTAGAAAATATGTTTCTGGTTCATCAGTCATTACGATCTCTTTATCTTGGAGCAAAAACATAAATGAAGTCACGTTCATCCTAAATCTTGATCTAACTTGTACCGATACAAAACAATGTTTATTAAGGGGCAATCTTACAAAAATCGACTTAATCCCAGCGCCATAGTAAGCTTAATAAGGCTTTTTTTATAACTAAGAGACTAAAATATAGTTAGCACTAATAGATGTTGTTAATTAATTACATAGAAAGCATCCAAGACTCAGAAACAAAATCAATGTTTACCTACAAGTATTTACCCTTACTGAGATTTGAACATAGGACCGGCAAGTTGATTCATCAACACAGAAGTTATATGTTCCGGGGTTATCAATATTTTGGACACTATTGACGAACTCCGACACTTAACCAACCACCAATCGACTCTATGATGGTTTTTGAAAAACTGCTAGAGTTCTATGTGCTCACATATTTGTTTTATCTCGTATTTGTAAGAACATGAGTATCGTCAAATTTTGTTTGAGTCAATTACAAGAAGATTTCTTGTTCCGCTGTAAATAGATAATCCCCTTAACAGTACATTGAAGAAACCTGATTCAATTCAACCCCTCCACAGATATCTTAGAGTAGTGTGAACCAGATGCAACACCTATTCCAATAATACCGTGTTCACTATATTGAGTGTACAGTTTATATTTAAATAGCTTTTTTGATAATATCGGATTTACTCATATTTACCACATAGCGTTCACTAGCTTTTGTTCTAATTTGTAACGATATATTCTAAGCAAATTCAAGTTAAGCACGATCCATAATATATTATATTATGTTCATTTTATAATATTTGAAAATGCGTTTTTTTCTTCCTTTTTCGTACATTATTTTCATATTACAGTTATTTATCAAAATATGTCATATTTACTGAGTAAATACGAATAAGATGAAAACCCTATATGTATATAGCCATTGAATTATTTTTCATAACATTTCATATGTGCATAACGTACGATTTTAACACTCGAAAAATATTATATTTTTTAGGATACCTCTATTTCTTTTACCTAACCTTGCGTTCTACATCGCACTATCGAAGTTTCTTAGCTCGCTTCGTATATAAGACAACTCCAAGTAAAGCTGCCAGGGAGTCCAGTACCTCACGGTAAAGCGGTTCTGTGCAGCCACTTCACATAAGTGCACACACACCCAAAATCTGACCCTGTCTCATGTTGCATGACTTCAACATTTGCCATTCTGTCGACTAGAAGAAATTGCTAGACTGTATTTGGATACCCGCGACGCTGTAGAATGACGAATGCTTGAACTTGAGGAAGACTGCTTACAGCACTGATGTGGTAGATTTGACTCCTTTTTTGTATCGTTTTATTACAAAGAGTGTATCGGCAATTAGTCCAAAGTTAAAACGGCCGTTTTATGTTTGACTTTTTGAGCACATAAATTTATGAATCCAGCAATGTAATATTTACCTTGATATATTCGAATGTTACTAAATACAAAATACAATACATAGCTGCCCCCTTTTTTAATAACTATCGATAAATTTTAATAATCACAATTATTTACGAGTAGCACTAGCCGACACGCTTAAGTCCTTTTATGTGTAGGTATCTATATCAGTTTTAGTATTTTATATAATATACAATACAAAACAATACATATACTCTTTATTGCACACCTCAATTAAAGGACACAATACAGTAGAAAATCACAATGAGTAGATGCAATTAGAGTTCACCTGAATATAAAATAAAATAATAAATGATGTACATTGGTCTTAAATTATGAAAAGTAAGTAAAAAGAAAACTGCTCATGGATAAGTCTCAATACATTGATTTAAGTAGCAAATTTACTTATTTAGAGACCAAAAGGTAGATTCACTTTTTCAACATGCAAAAGGTTACTTTAGTGTATTTTACAATTAACGACATAAAAAAGACGATTGTAGTGAGATGTTCGTAGTAACGCAGTCGTCACCGATCATAATTATGATATATTATTATTTCGGCACATTGCGAAATTATTTGCCTACTGATATATAAATATAACTTTTTTAACCCGTCGTCTACCATTCGTTAGGATCCCAGGGCTCTTTACAAAAGATTGCTGTTGTTTACTTTTTTCGCCGGGAGATGACGGCTTAATATAATAAATTGTATAGATCAACTTCATAAAAACATAATATACCTACTCAGAACAAAAACAAAACAAGATCTTACTAACTACCTAAGCCTAACCTAAACTGTACTAACTGTGGGCATGAGTCGCCCAAAACGCTGCCACTTGCCACTGGGCAGAGTTCCCATGAGGCTGGCCGCGTCGTTGCCTCGCTGAATGGCAATGCCGATTCGCTGATTGAGGAATTCTTCAATCTAATTTAAAATTATTTAGTTTCTCGATAAATATGGGATGGGAAAGCTGTAGCGTAATCACCGTTTTTTTTGTTTTGGGGTAACTTTTCGTTTCAATAGTAACACTAGACCTGCGCGCGCATTTCAAACGTCATTGAGTTGACCTGTCAACCCAACAGAACCAAAAAATATTGCAGCAGTTAACAAAAAGTTATTAAAATATTACGTAATTTATATGAATATTGTATAGTTACACCGAAGAATAAGTCGTAAAGGTGATATGTTCGCATTAATTACTAAAGATTAAGTTAAGATTATCGAGTGATAATTGTGCGTGATAAATTGATCATGTGTTTTTGTGTCATAAAACATAACAATTCGACTAAAATTGTTATCTAATTACTTTCTATCTGCAAATACATTATTATTTACCTGATTTGAAATCATAATTGAATGTTTACGATGTAAATATATACCTAATAGTACAATGAATTTAAAAAACAAGAACATACGAAACTAAAGATAAAAACCTACTTACAAATAAAAAATGGGCTCTAATTCAGAGCTCAGCGGTAGGGCAGCGGTAGGGTACGGTACTTTCAATAAATTTATAATCTGTAAAAAATTGATAATTTTTAACGTAACAGAGAATATGCATGCGGAATGAATAATAATAAAATGTCACTATATGAATAGTAAACCATCAAATTATGACATAAAACAGTAAATTAATAAATATGCTCAAAATATTAAACATATATGACACTTGAAACTTGAAAATGATGTAAATTACCAAATAGTTGAGCTGTAAAAAGCAATATTCTCAGAAATTGTGGATTTGAAATTATATTAATTTATTATGTAGATTTTTAGAGTCATTTATTATAGCTATTCCGGGTGATTTTCATTTCAAAACAATTATATGTTTTTGCAAACTATGTATGTAATTATGTTTTATTTTTTTATCCTGTTTCAGTTACAAAATGAACGCTGGGAATTCCGGTGCTGTGTTCTTTCTGGGTACCAGAGCACATTATCAGGTATATTAGATAATATTGTGACTAATATTGCACTTATTGTGTGAATATCCATTAGAGATGTGTGTTGGTGAAGGAAAACATTGTAAGGAAACCGTAACTATACAGAGAAGACAGTATGGTTGGCGTTTTTGTTGCACTTTAGCTAGTGTTGTCAATTTAAGCATGGAGGCGTAAACTACACGAGTCGCGACTGCTGAGTCTAGAAGCCTCGAACCTTAAAGCCTAGAGTGTATAAGCCTCAAATTAATAAGTTCATGTTGCTGCTTACGAACACAGAAACCTCGAGTCTTTAGGCCTCAAGCTTTAAAGCCTCCTGAGCTTTGAAGGTTTAAGTCTGTAAGGTTTTTAGCTGTAAAGGTTTGTAGCAAAAAGTACACGCTTTTAACAAATTAGATCTATCTATGCCATAGGGTGAAATAGGTTTTTGTGAAATAGGGAAAAAAACGGATTAATCGCATTTTTGTTTGTAATTTTATTTTACAACTTTATATGACATTTTAATCTTTAAATATTGTCAGGAATACTCTATAGATATTGGCTGAATATCTTGCAAATATTAAAAAAGAATTTCTGCCTAGAACACTCATTGTTTGAACTCTTAACGCTTGTGACAGGCCTTCGAGGTTTGGGGCTGGAGCTTTCAATAAGCCCGAGTTTTTGAATGAATTAATGAACATTAAATTTCTTTTGCTCATTTGCCTAAAACAAAGGGAACATCCTATTGTTCAGGCACGTGGTATTTCTTCACTAAATATAAGTTGAGGCTGTTATAAAATTTATAACATAAGTAATTTTAGCATAAGATTTTTTTAAATTTTGTATCTGTGTTGAGGTAGCGCCGTGTTAAGAGTGACCTGTATTAGGATCGGTTGCACCAACGTCCGATCTCAGGCCGGTCATCGTCAAATATGGCGCCGGCAGCTGTCATCCCAAAGAAACTTATCAAACTTTCCATACAATCAGATTTTAACGAACACCGCTTACCATTACAGACGGTTTGGTGCAACCCACCCTTAGTCTCTAGTAGGGATGTTACGGAGGTGGTTTTATCGGAACCGAAGCCGAAACCGGAGTTTTCAAATTTGTTTTAACGAAACTGAAAGCGAATCCGAAACCGAAAGCGAACCCAAAAGCGAAACCGAAACCGAATCCGAACCCGGAGCCGGAGGTGAAGGTGGAGGTGGAGGGAGACTAATGTGAACATTGTGAACCTAATCTATTTATATTTTTTAGTTAAGGCGGAGTCAGGCAATAAAATAAAACAATGCTAGTATATTAAATAGTTTTTTAATATAAATTAAAATAAATCAATAAGTATGATCAAACTTTGCTTTTGCAAACACGCCGCGTGCCGCGGCCGCTGACTTTCGGCTCCGTTTAAACCTCCGCTTAAAATTAGACGAAACCGAAGCCGAAGCCGGAGGTGTTCGCTTCAAATTAGACGAAACCGAAGCCGAAGCCGGAGGTGTGAATTCAGCCGAAAGTTTCGGTATATCGGAGCCGAAGTCAAACCTCCGTAACATCCCTAGTCTCTAGTTGTGAACACAACAGTTAAATAAATGAACTTTATTCTGCAAGTAGACTGCAATGACTCTTTAAAGTCAAAAACTACTAGCGTTTCTCAAGAGACCACTGCGGAGAAGAAACGCCGTAAGAAACAGTCATTTTCTCCTAAAATATGCTTATTACAATAATACTACTTAACCTATTTAAGTAAATCTGAGTGGTAATCAACAATTCCTCAAGTCAATAACACGCTTGTGATTCTTCTGTAGTCGCAATCGTCCACAGGCTGCGGCGCCGCTTATGATCAGGCGGCCCGTAAACTTGTTTGCCACTCGTTGTTTATATTTTTGCTGTTATTGCCTGACTCAAATAGATAAATAAATATTAAAATAATTTATTCCATTCTTTTTTACGACGGTGGCAATCAAGCGTACTGTGATGGTAAGCGGACACCGCAGTCTATAGACGTCTGCAACTCAATAGGTTGACGTGCGCGTTGCCGACCCTTTATAGTTGTGAGGATTCACTATTCTGACTTTGTTCAGGTGCTCAACCAGCCCGACCATACCTACGAGAACGGGAATCCGCCACAGAACGAGTCGTACCGCGAGTCCTCAGCCACCCTCTACGACACGGACTCGCAGAACAACGAGGTGCGCAACGGCTGGTACAACGACTCGGCGGAGATCTGTGAGTTTTTGAATTTGGAATGTTCTGAATCGCGCTATCGATGTTTTTTTTATCTTGTATATATATACCCTCAAGCCGCTGTTAGGGCTGATCGATCGGGGTAGGGTCTGGTTTTTGGGTTTTATATACTTACTGCTGTCGTCGTGAGTGAGGGCTTGTCGCTTTAGGGCTGGTCGCTTCTGGAAATGGGATGTTCTGCGTGATGAGAGCAGGGCCGGATCTGGGGTAGAGCGAGTGGAGCGGCCGCTCTAGGCGCCGGATGGCAAATGAACAAAAGAAAGGTTCATTACAAAATATTATATTTCTCTAACGCTTTTGGGTAAAAGCTTCAACGAAGGGCGCCAAAACCCGATTTCGCTCTACCCTGATCGAGGGCTCGGGCCGGTGCTGGATGAGAGTATTCAAACACATCCATATTGGCTTTTCTACGATTAGGTACGGTCAACCAATTTGATTTCTGGGTCACTTCGTAACTTGTCACAGTGACATTAAATACGAGATCGGCTTTCATATTGATTTTCATTGACAAGGTACGAAATGGCCCAGAAAACTAATTACTTGACTGTACCCAAGGAAAAGTTATTCTTTCTAAGCCTCGCCAAAGGCAAATCCTGGGTTCAAGCTCCCATACCAAAACCTTGGTATCCCCAAAATCCTACCATTAAATTCAATGTTAACATTGTTAAAGCAAACGAGGATAAAGACACGGGTGTGAAGAGGCGCGCCAAACGGCGACCGAGCGAGACGGCGCTATGCGAGGACATGAAACCGGCGCAGTTGAATGCGACAGATAAGTAAGTTTCTTTCACTTTTCTCAGTAGTAACAGTCAGAGGGCCGAAACGAAGTCTCCCTCGGACAGGGTTCGAAAGGATAATTATCGTGATTTTTATGCTTTGATAATTATCGATTTGATAATAACCTAAAATTGTAAATTCGGCACGAGTCTTAAAAAAATACGTGCGTGAATTCGAACGTTAATAATTGCGCTCTGTATATGTGTTTTTGTTGAATGCAGTAAGGTTCATTATTGTATAAGGAACGAAAACACGTCTTGTTGGTATGATTTTTGTAATGCGACTAAATAATGAATACATGTACATTAATGCTGTAAGTTAAAGAGTTGGCGTTAACATACCGCCGGCCAAAGGACTACTAAGTCCTTTAATACGAACACATGCTATATGTCCAGGCATGCACAACTGGCATATAACATGAATAAACGTTAATCAATTTCTATTGGCATCAGACATAATTTGGTTACAGGTCTCTTAGTTACGCTATCACCACTTCTGACACTGTACACGCGCGTGATACCGTCTGGTCCTGGGTGTTTATCAACAATTCGACCGAGATTCCATTTGCCTGGTGGAAGATTATCGGTTTTTATTAAAACGATTTGTCCTTCTTTGAACTCTTCTACCCTTTTTAACCATTTTGGTCGCTGTTGTAAACGCGAGAGGTATTCGTATTGCCATCTCTTCCAGAAATCTCTGACCATTTTTTGTGCGTGTTGCCATCGTGACAGCGAACTTATTCTGACGTCCTTTAAATCGGGTGATGGAATATTTATTGGCGCTTCGCCGATCAGGAAATGTCCAGGCGTTAGGGGATCTATGTTGTCTATGTCATCATTGTCAATTAGACATAACGGCCTGGAATTTAAACACGCTTCAACTTCACAAAGAACGGTGTTCATCTCCTCGAAAGTAAGGTGGGTGGTAATTATTCTTTTTAGGTGGTATTTTAACGATTTCACACCAGCCTCCCACAAACCGCCAAAATTCGGACTGTAAGCTGGAATGAAGTGCCACTGCGTCCCGTCTCTAGCTAGGGAATCGGTGATTTCTCCCGTAAATTCAAGTTGTGCTTCCTTCCATGCTGTGATCAATTCTTTATTCGCGCCAACAAAGTTTCGTCCTTGATCACTCCACAAATGAGCACATCTTCCCCTTCTAGCCACAAACCTCTTGAAGGCAGCTATAAACGCTTCAGATGTAAGATTACCAACCAGTTCGAGATGTATGCATTTGACGGATAAGCAAATAAATATCGCCACATACGTCTTCGTTGTCTTCGCTCCTCTGCCCTTTGATATAAGAGTGTTGAAGGGCCCTGCAAAATCGACGCCACTATGTAAAAATGGCCGAGTAGGAGTGACTCTTTCTTTTGGCAGGTCTCCCATAAGCTGGGGTTTAGGAGCTGCATTTTGTTTGGCACACACTAGACATCGATTGACATGAGCTTTCACTAAATTCTTCGCTTTTATAATCCAAAATTTTGACCTCAAATAGCTCATCATCAATGTTATACCACCGTGTAAAGTTTTCAAGTGTGCGTCAGCTATAATTAACGGAGTTAGATTGTTTTTGTTTCCCAGAATTATGGGATGTTTGGCGTCTTCATTTATGGTAGCTAGTCTTAGTCTACCTCCCACTCTCAGTAGACCGCCTTCTAGATAAGGATTTAAAGACTTTAGAGAGCTCCGTTTGTGTACTTCCTTGTTCGATTTTAATCTAATTATTTCTTCTATAAACTCTTCCTTTTGTACTACCTTTATACATATGGAGGGAATTTTCCAAATCATGCGTGTAAATTCTTAGAGCGTCAATTTTTAGTTTCTTCATGTTCATAAAATTGTAGCAGAGTGCTATTGTTTTTGTTAATTCTTGTAAGTTACGAAATTCTTTAAATTGTTCTGATAATCTCTTTTCAGTTCCGCCTTCGTGAGTAGTTAAATTGGCCTGAATTTTGTTCTTTTGTTCTATTTCTGTTGTAATGACATTAGGTTTCTTATATTGAATCTTCCCGTCTGATAGCCATTCTGGCCCTTTCCACCACAGGTCAGAAGCCTTTAATTCTGCCAAGAACATTCCCCTGGAGGCAATATCAGCAGGGTTTTCATCTGACTTGACATGATGCCACTGTTCATGGCTTACATTGCTCGTAATCTCCACAACTCTGTTTGCCACAAATGTTTCCCATCTTTGTGGTTCACCAAAAATCCATGAAATTACAATAGATGAGTCTGTCCAAGCAAATACTTGGGACGCTGGTATTCTCATTACATGGCTGACCTGTTTTAATAATTTTGATAACAAAACAGCTCCACAAAGCTCAAGGCTCAAGTCTCGGCAGTGAGAGAGTCTTAACTGGAGCGACTCTTGTTCTCGAAGCAATTAATTTTGTCGTGACTGTGCCATCCAATTTCAGAACTCTGATGTAAACTGATGCACCGTAAGCGGAGATCGACGCGTCACTGAAGCCGTGCTAATACTTTGAGCACTGAATGTTTGCTATTTCAGTGCTCAAAGTATCAAGATATCGATCGATGCGGATGTTGTTGACATGTTTTAAGTCAGCTCTCAATTTGATCCACTCGTCTTTAAAATGTTCACCGAGTTCCTCATCCCAGCTGACCTTCGCCACCCATAGTTTTTGTATCAGTATTTTAGCTAGGACGATGCATGGTGAGATCCACCCCAAAGGATCAAAAAGTTTCTGAATGTCAGACAAAATTGTTCGCTTGCTGATGTGATTATTCAATTCTGGCAGATGGATATTGTATTCAAACTGATCTGTTCCCATGTTCCATTGGACACCAAGTGCCTTGATAGTACCATCCATATTCAAATCGAGATGTGCGTTGGCTGATCGGTCTTCGTATTTTATACTACGCATGAATTCAACATCGTTGGATGACCACTTTTTCAGCTGAAATCCACCTCTTTGTAAAATGTCTTGCAACTGTTTACTAATTTCAATAGCTTGTACTGTGGTATCACATCCAGACATCAGGTCGTCGACGTAGAAATCTTCGGCTATCTTCTTTGCTGCAACTGGGTATTTGTCTCCTTCGTCTATGGCCAGTTGTTTCAATGTTCTTACTGCCAAATACGGCGCTGATGCTGTGCCAAATGTTACTGTGAGTAGACGGTAATCCTCAATTTCGTCATCACATTTGCTTCTCCATAGTATTCTTTGATAGTTGGCGTCTTCCTTGGTTGTCAACACCATTCGGTACATTTTGTGAATATCTGAGACGAAGCATACAGCGTGCATCCGCCATCTCATTATTAAGCTTCTCAAGTCTTCCTGTAATACCGGCCCCACAAGAAGATCGTCATTTAAGGAAAAGCCGTTAGTACCTTTACACGAAGCATCAAATACGATTCGCGTTTTTGTCGTTTCTTTCTCCTCCCGGATGACAGCGTGATATGGCAGGTAGATACTCTTCTTTGTGTTTATTTCTTCTGTTGGTACCCTTTCAATGTGTTTCAGTTTGATGTAGTCTTCAATAACTTTTATATATTCTTCTTTCAACTTCGGCATTCTCAAAAATCTTTTCTCTAATTGTAGTAATCTGGTCTGTGCTATTTCTCTTGTATTTCCTTCGCATGCTCGTGGTATTTCTGTCTTTAAAGGTAATTTGACGACATATCTTCCGTCTTCATTTCTAGTGTACGTGTTATTATATATTTTCTCACACTCTTGCTCTTCTTTGGTCAACGATCTTCTTTCTTCAGTGTCTACTTCCCATATTGATTTCAATAAATCTTCAACATCGACTTGATGGTGCATGACTATAAATGACCTATCACTTGTACTTGTGTTTATTTCTCCAAAGAGGATCCAACCAAGGCTTGTCTTTTGAGCACATGGTGTACCTGGTGGACCTCTGATTATTTCATCCTCAATTATCTGTGCATACTCTTTGACTCCAAGAAGTAGATCTATCGGACCTGGTGTGTTGTAACTCGGATCGGCCAGGCGCAGATCTTGTAAATGAGTCCATTTGCTTGTGGGTATAGTCTGCGTAGGCATCTGAGTGGTCAATTGCTTGGATATCACATAGGCTCGAAGCTGCATATTCAATGGTGACGGATAGTGCGGCGAAACCTGTAGTTGAACCACTTGATTTATTCTTGTCTTCGTAGACCCCACTCCGACTATACTACCTCTTGCTGGTTCTCTTGCGAGCCTTAATAATTGAGCTGCCTTCTCACTAATAAATGAGGCCTGTGAGCCTTGGTCGATTAAAGCTCTGAGTGCAATGGGATCTCCCTGCCCACTTCGTACATTCACTATAGCAGTTGCTAATAAAGCAACGCTTTGTTTAGCAGTATGGTGCGATGCAATTGCCATGGAAGCTTGCAGTTCTGGTTCACTCTCGTCGACCTTGGAGAGAGCTGATTGAATTTGATTATCTTGATCTGTAGTTTCAGCAATCTTACTTACGTGGACCAGGGAATGATGGCGTTTGTGACATATGCGACAGGACACGGGTACGTGACATTTGAAGACTGCGTGTCCTGGTGTCAGGCAATTGTAACAAAGTCGGTTATTTTTTACATATTCACATCTTTCGGTAACTGGCATTTGTGTAAAGTTCTTACAATGAGCGAGTGTGTGGTTGTTTTTGCACATAACACAACTCTTCTCGTTGTCGGTGACATGAAACGAGCGTTCTTTTATAGTAGCTCTCTCGCGCGGGGCTGACGAAGAAGCAGTGATGAGTTCCAATGTTCTAAACTTGGCTTCCAGAAAGTTAACGAAGTCTGTCCACTTGGGTAATTCCTCAAAATTATCCTTGTGAGCGTACTCCTCCCAATCCTTATGTGACTCCGGGTCCAATTTCTGCACTACCAGAAACATGATTATAGGATCCCAGGAGTCGGCTATTGGATACTACGACAGAATGTTTGAAAAGTTTAAACAATTTGAATGTAGCCAACATTCAAATTGTTTAAACTTTTCAAACATTCTGTCGTAGTATCCAATAGCGATTTTAATTGAGTGGCCGATTGAGTATTCAATTTCCTTTGCATGAATAACCTCTTTAATATGGAATTCACAATCAATCTTTTGTTCCCGTAGCGCTTTTGAAGAATGTCCCATGCTTGAATGTAATTCGCGTCCAAAACTTGGACGTGTTTTAATATCGCCTCCGCCTCGCCTGATACACTTGTTTTCAAATAATGTAACTTTTGTACGTTACTAAGCGATGTGTTGTTATGCACGATTGACATGAACAGGTCTTTAAAGGCTGGCCATTGTTCATATCCACCATAAAATGTGGGAAGATTAATGCGCGGTAACTTCCCTAATTGATTATCCGAATTACTTGTAATGGGGATGATTTGCTGCGTGCTGTTTAACAAGTCCTTAAGGTCACCTTCGATGTTTAGGTATAAATCTTCGTAAATAAAATATTCCTCATTTATGAAATATTGCGTCACAGCTCGTTGTTCTCGTGGCATAACCTTTATTAACTCCTGATGAGTCTGTTTAAATGTCGCCCAGTACTCTTGTATACAATTTAACCTCGCGTCAATATAACCTCTAGTTAATCGTGCCTTAGGGCATTTCTTCAAATTAACTTGTGTTTTTCGTAGTAAACTTGCCGTGTCTTCTAAAACAGTCATTAGTTGATCCGCCGTAGACATTTTGTATTAATCACTTTTGTATAATCTCACATAACAGCAAGTAAACACGATGCTTTAAGCGAGTTGTTTTAAGTAATGAAACGTAAATTGTCTTAAATCGTGCACTTTAACTTGTTTTTATCATTTGCTCTAATCACCTTCTTTTGTTCTCGCGGCTACCTGGCCGCCCGGCCGGCTCGCCGCTCTTCACTTGTTGTACAATCCGGTTCGCTTGGACTATATGTTGAATGCAGTAAGGTTCATTATTGTATAAGGAACGAAAACACGTCTTGTTGGTATGATTTTTGTAATGCGACTAAATAATGAATACATGTACATTAATGCTGTAAGTTAAAGAGTTGGCGTTAACAGTTTTAATGATTAATTGATTATATTTTAATGGTTAATAAAAAACTGGTAAAATATATAGCAACTATTTATTTTAAAGCCTAAAACTCCATAATCTTTTATATATTAGTACAGAGTACAGTCTTTATTGGTAAAAATACATTTTACAGGTCATATCATACATCGGAAAATAAATTTAACTATTAAAATAACTTATACTATCCTACCGATAAGAGGGATAATTATCGCGATAATTATCAGAGACCATAATTATCTTGATAATTTCGAACCCTGCCCTCGAATAAGCAATTGCGACAGAGAGGCACAATATTTTGTGTCCGGTTCGCGATACGTCCTCAGGGCTCAGCAGCTACACATATATTTGGTTGATCTCCGAAAGGGTTTATCCAGAAATCACGCGAGGCTCCAAAGCGGGAGGGGGGCTTACGAAAATCACACGGCTGATCACGTTGGGGGAGGGGGGAACAAGGTGACCTCATTTGCTCATGTAGGAAATTTGTAAATCTTCATTTCGCACGTCAAAAACAGCGAGTCTATTTTTGCATAACGCAATATACGAATAAACACAAGATCAACTAATACAATACAATTTACTTTAAAATGTAAATAGTCACCTAGAACCTCACCAAGGGGGAGGGGGGATCTAAAAGTGACCCAAAAAAATTTTCTATGTGGGGGTTTTGGGGGCTCACAATCGATATAACTAGCTATTAGGCCTATTAGGTCACCATTCCCAGGCAAAGTCTTTTCTTCGGAAAAATACGAAAAAACCCTGCCTGGTACTAATACATATGTTTTTATTTATGACAGCGGCACACCAAAGTCCAAAGGGCGCCGTCTGTCGCTCCTAGGCGCCATAGCGTCCCTCGCGCGCCGCAAGCGCCGCCTTCAGTCTCACTCCGCCTGCTACTTGCGCCGGCTAGAGACTGCGCTCACCACCTGCACCTACCGCGAGTCGTGTCGATGCTTTGAGTGTCAGGTAAGAGCGCATGAACCATGGGGCGCCCCCGACGCGTCTCCTCTAACCTAACCTCCTCCTACCGCGAGTCGTGTCGATGCTTTGAGTGTCAGGTAAGAGCGCATGAACCATGGGGCGCCCCCGATGCGTCTCCTCTAACCTAACCTCCTACCGCGAGTCGTGTCGGTGCTTTGAGTGTCAGGTAAGAGCGCATAAACCATGGGGCGCCCCCGACGCGTCTCCTCTAACCTAACCTCCACCTACCACGAGTCGTGTCGGTGCTTTGAGTGTCAGGTAAGAGCGCATGAACCATGGGGCGCCCCCGACGCATCTCCTCTAACCTAACCTCCACCTACCGCGAGTCGTGCCGGTGCTTTGAGTGTCAGATAAGAGCGCATGAACCATGGGGCGCCCCCGACGCGTCTCCTCTAACCTAACCTCCACCTAACGCGAGTCGTGTCGGTGCTTTGAGTGTCAGATAAGAGCGCATGAACCATGGGGCGCCCCCGACGCGTCTCCTCTAACCTAACCTCCACCTACCACGAGTCGTGTCGGTGCTTTGAGTGTCAGGTAAGAGCGCATGAACCATGGGGCGCCCCCGACGCCTCTCCTCTAACCTAACCTCCTCCTACCGCGAGTCGTGCCGGTGCTTTGAGTGTCAGGTAAGAGCGCATGAACCATGGGACGCCCCCGACGCGTCTCCTCTAACCTAACCTCCACCTACTGCGAGTCGTGTCGATGCTTTGAGTGTCAGGTAAGAGCGCATGAACCATGGGGCGCCCCCGACGCGTCTCCTCTAACCTAACCTCCACCTACCGCGAGTCGTGTCGATGCTTTGAGTGTCAGGTAAGAGTGCATGAACCATGGGGCGCCCCCGACGCGTCTCCTCTAACCTAACCTCCACCTACCGCGAGTCGTGTCGATGCTTTGAGTGTCAGGTAAGAGCGCATGAACCATGGGGCGCCCCCGACGCGTCTCCTCTAACCTAACCTCCTCCTACCGCGAGTCTTGCCGGTGCTTTGAGTGTCAGGTAAGAGCGCATGAACCATGGGGCGCCCCCGACGCGTCTCCTCTAACCTAACCTCCACCTACCGCGAGTCGTGTCGATGCTTTGAGTGTCAGGTAAGAGCGCATGAACCATGGGGCGCCCCCGACGCGTCTCCTCTAACCTAACCTCCTCCTACCGCGAGTCTTGCCGGTGCTTTGAGTGTCAGGTAAGAGCGCATGAACCATGGGGCGCCCCCGACTTGGCACACGAGGTGACCGCCATGTGGGATGTTGATTCAACGATCATTGTCCCGATAGTCGTCTCTGCGAACGGTCTAATAGCGAAGAGTCTCGAGCCGGTGGCAAACTAGCGTACGATCCACTTGATGATAAGCGGACACAGCAGCCTATAGACGCCCGCAACTCCAAAGGAGTCGCGTGCTCGTTGCCGACCGTTTATAAAATTTGAACATTCACTGCGTTGACAGCAGAAGAGGTCCCTCGCTCTCAACACGAACATTTTGTTTCGTGAACCTGACTGTGGCTTTAAAGGCCGGGTCCAATAAAGAGATAGGAATGTGCGATTGGAGAGTAGCCTGCCGTTGGGAGCTCTGGCATCCTTGGGAGCTGTAGCATTGACCTCCAGGAACACAACACTAGATACATACGTGTATGGTAAATAATGTTATTATGGCTGTGGTCTTCTGCGAGGCCGAGGGACTTCCCCAGTTGGGCTGCTCCAAATTCGAACGAGATGACATTTCTCTGCCCTACCTCTCCAGCGAATCTTTATAATCCCATATATCTTTTTAGGATTTTAATTATAGTGTCTAATTGACTATTTATTGTGATAATTTGATGGTTTTCTATCCATATACTTAGCTACACTATGTTATAAATTGAAACACGAGTCATCATCCCTATTAGGCTGCATGCCTGCAGTTGGGTCATACTTAATTGAAAAAACAAAAGTCGTCCCTCTTGTGGTCAATAGTTAACGGCTTATGTGCATGTTAGCTATGTGTTTATTACAGGCATTTATAGAAACGGAGACTGTTTATGCGGGTTACTGGTCCAATCCAAAATTAAGCTTTGTAGCCCTTAACTTTTGGTATGTCCACAGAAAAGACGCGAACCTAAATTCGCGTATGACCCAGTTGGCACTAGCCGGTCCGGGCCTTGATCGACTAGTGGTATCATCTGAGGGGCTACCGCGAACTGAAAACGAACGAAGTTCTCCGTCTCTGTCGCACTTGCTAATTCATGCGACAGAGAGGGAGATATTCGAACTTCTTTCGTTCGTCAAGGCCGCCAGCACGGCTAGCACAAGATGGCGCGCAAGCTATCTCGACGCGAGATAGACTACCCTCCTGAGGGCCTACTAAGAACTTCATATCGTGCCGTCCCTTTCAATCTCGTGTTATACACTATATGAGTGAAAAGGACGGCACGATTCGAAGTTCGGAGTAGGCCCTCTTTTTTTGCGTGTACTAATTTAAAAAGGACGGATAGTTTATCTCGTGATGAGATAGCTCACGCGCCATCATGTGCTATCCATGCTGATAACCCGTTGGGACCTATCGGTTCTTGCATTTGTTTAATGCATGTCGAGTGGCTGTCGATTACACTTCAGTGCAAAAATATATACCTTTTCGACGCCAACGACGAAGTATATAAATAAATGCCACTATCGGTTGGAGGCCAATGACGCATCTATACATATAATGAAGCTGTAGAGGTTCGAAAGTCTGTACATAGAAGATATTAGCAAAAAATTCGATGGTGGGGTCTTAGAATCGATAACAGAACACATTTCAACAGTTTTTAGAATTTGTGTCTGTTTGTCTGTCTGTTTATTTGTCTCACCATCACGCGAAAACTAGCCAATAGATTTCAATACAACCTTCACTAATACTTTTAATTGATCTTCGGACGGGTTATAGGCTATAGAAATCATACAGATTGGGGATGAAAGGGGGTGAAAAGAGTGGTTGAACTTTGTATGGGAAGTCCTTCAATTCGTGACATAAAGGCTTGAAAATTGGTAAGCATATAATTGGAAGCAAAATAAAAAGAACCTTATTCAAAAATTGTACAAGAAACAGATAATATGTGAAAAAATGGAGGGTAAAAAAGGGGACTACCGACAAATAACCAAAAATCTCTCAACCCATAGTGACTGTTTGAAATTAGAGATTTAATTATGTTAGTCAGTTGTTATCAACGTCAAACCAGTGCCTTGAACTTCGTCTACCTATAATTGATATATCTTCGTTGTTAGAGTGGTCGAGTGTGATAATGGTGTCATCTGAGGGCCTACAAAATACAGCAAATTCCTACTACTCCCATTAATATCATAAATGTGAAAGTTCGGATGTTTAGATGTTTGGATATTTGTTACTCAATCACGCAAAAACGGCTGACCTGATTATGATGAAACTTGGTACACAACGAGTTTATAGCCTGTATTAACATATAGGATACTTTTTATCCCTTCATCATCCCTCAAATAGATAAATTCGGGGGTGGAAGTTGAATTTCATAGATCCAGAATCATGTAGAATATTTACAATACCCGCTGACTTACGAAAATTCGACTCAGATGATCCAGTGTAAGCCTGAGCTCCAAATATGCACATAGTTGCCACGAATCGTAGGGTCAAGATACAGTAAGGACGTATCGTGAGGCGAGTGTAGACTGTTGTAAATTCACGATATTTGACGTTTGGCGTGTCAAAGACGTGCCACTACACAGATGCCATTCGTTCAAGTCGAATCGAAGTTAATGTAGATTATTTACTACTTGCAGAATTCAATAATTTGAGTCTTATAGTTGCCAGGGCCGTAGCCAGAGTTAGATTTAAGATAGGGCAGCGGTAATCACAGGGCACAACTGGTTGGCTCAAGTCAAAATTTAACTCAAAATTAACTTGATAATTTGATCCGATCTGGTGAATCGATTTTCGTCGAATGTACATATCAAACTTCCTCGTCAAGACAAGGAATGACGAGGAATGGGATAGTAGCTATGATGAACCAATACAGCTACAGGAGAGTTGAAATTCAAGAACTAAGTCAAGTAGGATGATTACAAGTGCTCATGGTTATTGCTACGCCTTAGATGTATACTGTCATAAATCAGCAACGAAAACTAATAATGAGCCTTTAGGATCAAAAGCGGTCAAGGGCCTGTTACAAAAACACCACAAACAAAAGTATTTTGACAAATTTTTCACTAGCCACACATTAATTACTTCGAGATTTGCGTCATGCTGGTTATCGTGCAACTGACACTGAGTTGTAACAGGATAAAATAATGCCCACTAGGTTCTGTGAAAGACATGAAACAAGGACCGAGCAGTGTTGACCATCACCTAGACATGGCTAACCAAATTTTATTCGTGAGATGGTTTGACAACAGTGTCTGTACGACCTACGACTTCATTTACCCTCTAGGCAAAGTAAAAAAATGGGGCTCCACAGAATGAAAAAAAGTAGATGAGGACATACCTTTCGTCTTTCAGAACTACCACAAAGGAATGGGCAGAGTTGATTAAGCTGACCAGTCACTAATAGGAGCATACAGAATAGCTATACGACGCAAAAAGTAGTGGTGGATTATATTTACCTAGATGTTGGACTTGGCTCTCGCTTGCTAGGCCTCTCCATGTTCTAGTCATTGATGACAAAATGGACTAAGTCCAGTTTCGCCAAAGTTATTACCCGATTGTACTTGAAGTGTCTAGGCACTGAAAAACCCTATCAAAGGCGTCGTAAGCCTTTCAAGTGGTGCCAAGCACCGTACCAAATCAAAACATTGTGCATTGAAAAGGGTTGTTTTGGAAAATACCACACATTTAGGCCCATTGGCCCCAATTGCGGACGGATATAAACGTCTGAAAAAAACGTTTGAAGTTTTTCTTCAGTTTTTTCTTACAAAATGTTATGTAGGCCGTTAATAGTCTCGTAAATAATTTTTTATCAAAATTGTACTTTTGGTTTGCATTTGGGCATAAATGGGTTCAATTAAAAAAAAATATCGAGGCAAGTTTGCACGCGACATCGTTGATACTAGGTGCAAACTTAACGCAACCGGCCAACCGCTTAATACCATCCAGTAAACAAACTCTGTCTTTTTACTTTACTTACTAACATGCTAAATCTGATAAATTATTCCTTGAGGTTGTTTTTGTGTAATATAATACACTAGCTTTTTCCCCCGGCTTCGCCCGCGTAGCAAGCTTAATTTTTAACCGTCTACAAAAATGGAGATTCGCAGTTGCACCTATTACGAATGTATGCATGTATGGATGTCATTTTCGTAATCGGCACCCCGAGAAACTACAAAAATGACACCCATATCAATTTTTAAGAAAAACAAAGGCCACTATCTTGGATTTGAAAATGCGTGTCATTTTCATAATCGGCGCCTCAAGGAACCTCGAAAACGACACCAGAAAAGTAAAGATTTGCTCCCCGCAAAAACTTGGAACACCCTTTTCACCCTTTTAGGGGAGCAATTTCTAAAAACGCTGACATACGTTTTGTTATATTTAAACATAGTCTATTTACGAAGTTTCAAATCTCTAACTTCAAAAATGAATTGCTCCCCGTACAAAGTTGGAACCCCTTTTCACCCTTTTAGAGGTGTAATTTCAAAAATCGCTGAAATATATTTTGTTTTATTTAAACAGAGTCTATATACGAAGTTTTAAATCTCTCACTTCAAAAAAGATTTGCTCCCCATACAAACTTTGCACCCCAATTTTACCCTCTTAGGGTTAGAATTTTGCTAAACGCTGAAAACACTTTCTTTGGATTTAAGTTCGTAATCTTTTTACAAATTTTTCAGTCTTCAGCTATTTGATCATCTTAGAGGTGAAATTTCCAAAAATCCCGTCTTATCCCTTGCATACGTCATAAAAGTAAGCTCTGGACCATATTTGAAATCTCTAGTTCCTGTAGTTTAGGCTGTGCGTTGATGGTAGATCAGCACTTCTTCTTTTATATATTTATAGAAGATAAGTTAAGGTATATACATGTCGCTACGCTACCTACACTAATAGTTTTTTTTTTATTATGTCAAACTATAAACAAACATATATCATAGACGATGGGTTAAGGTAGGGCAATAGTATTTTAAGGTAGGGCATTGCCCCATAATGCCCCCCCCTAGCTACGGCCCTGATAGTTGCTAAGATAAAGTACGTATTTTCATGTAAAAATTTTAGTTTTACCTTCGTAGTTATAAACTGATAAATGTCGCTACCAATTGATTATGATGAGCTATTATTATGAAAGATTTCGGATCTTTGTGAGCTTAATTATCTCAAAACCAAAGCGACTCATGTGAATGTGAATGTTTACCGCATTTCAGTATTTACCTGAAGTTCTATTAATTATTTACATGCATAATTGTAAGCAGTACCTAAATAACGCAAATCTATTATGTTTTAGATTTGCGTTATTTAATTACTGACTTACAGCCTTTAAAGCGCTTGCGTTTTAAATCAAAACTTGCTGACCCATTGAGCCTAAATAACTTTACTGTTTATAAAATTGGCCGTAGACGATTGTTGTCAGCATTGACTGACCAGCGCTTTGATATATGCCTGCATAAAAATTATAGAAATTCCACTCCACTCTATTCTTTTTATTCAAAAAAAATGGATGGTTGAGAAATATAAAACAGTTTTTTTTTCTTGAACCTGACTGGCTTTACAGGCCGGGCCCAATAAAGCGATAGTGAGTGCGCGTTTGTTTGGAAAGTGGCCTGGGGAAAATCCAGGAGAAACCTCCAACGCGACCACACGGGGGGTTTAAACACTGCAACTGGAATACTCTAAGAGTATGCGCTCCAGTGAGATTGGTTAAGCGGCCTCAACCAAATCTGAGGTGTGGGTGAAATCAAACTACTGGGAGTTTTTTCGCTGTTTCACTAAACCAATCCTAGCTGAGAAGAGACCAGCTAGGAACTCAGCCAGGCCCGACCCGGGTCGGACTGACTCTACCCGGTATGCAGAGGTATCGGGATGAATAGGGACTATATGTGTCTGCGATATCGCGATCGTGCGGTGGACATCCCCGCCGGCAGGGTAATTGTGTGTCTATCCTAAGGACCCATAGAAACCGTTACAAATCTTTTTGGTTACTATAGGCCAGCTTATCCAAAATACTTATTCAATGTAGGTAATATGAAAACATGGATTACTTGACTGATTAGTTTATACATAATTGTCAGGGCCATCTTTCCCATTGGGCAATATGGGCACTTGCCCAGGGCCCCGCGATCGATAGGGGCCCCCTAGTTCCTGCCAGATCACCAAACGATAACCAATATTTATTACCGAAAAATATTTTGATCAAAAATCAAAGATAATGACCTAAGTACTTGCTCATAGCTTTTACATGCGCGAATCTATGATTATCGGAAAATTTTACCAGTTCCTTTTTGACACATCACGACACCCATATAAAGTAAATCCGCATTGCACATCGAAACAATGAATAAAATCAAGTATTGATATTAGAGCTTCATGAGTAGTTAGGAAGTTGTAATGTAAACGCGTTTTAGAGGAGCAATCAAAAATGAATCTATATTTTTTTCTATCACTGATGCGTAGTAATTTATGACAATAATTCACCATTAAAACAGTTACGTACTATATCTTTTACTTTTAAATATACTGTAGTGACTAAATCATTCGTCTCGATTTGCATGTCATTTCCGACTTATGGAAATAACTTATGGATCGATCATAAGAATAAATTTTTAGCCGTAATAAATTACGTGTACGTGACAATCATTCACCATTCATTAATAATTGCTAATTAAAACAATCGATTCTTCTTACCCTCATCACTTCAAATCAAACGCCAATTCAAAACTGTCAAAAAGGAACTGGTCAAAATATCCGACAATATACTCTCACTCACTCGGAAATGCTCGGAAGTCAACTTTTCCGATTTCAGTTTGTTTAGATAGTTTACTCGTATTATGAATATTATAGAGATGTCGTCGGGAATGGTATAATGATGGGATTGGTATACTAAATATCTCTCGGACAAAGAATCCGGGTCGGTAAAATACCGTCATATTTCCCAAAATGTACAAACTTGTACAGTTTTTGACCGAGTGAAACGAAGGTCTCTACTTCAGCTTCGACAAAAATGCTTTCGTATGTCCAGGTTCCGGATTTCCGTTTGTTCTTGTCTACAGGTCGCAATTCTCAACCAATTCTTGTGAAATTTCGTGAGCAGGTTCGATAGTTACATATACAGATTTTTTTTGTCGAGACGGTTCATGGAAATTTCCAAAAACATTTTTTTATCAATGATTTTGTAAGTTTCTGCGGGCGAATTTCGGTTTGTTCTCGTCTACAGGTCGCATTTCTCAACCGATTCTCGTGAAATTTTGTGAGCAGGTCCGGTAATTATATAGAATTCTTTTGTCGAGTCAGGTTTGGAAATTTTCAAGAACAATTTTTATTTCAAAGATTTTGTAAGTTTCTATGGCCCAATTTCGGTTTGTTGTCCTCTACAGGTCGCATTTCTCAACCGCTTCTCGTGAATTTTTTTTAGCAGGTTCAATATTCAAAATTGATTTTTGACCTCGAGTTTGTTTAGTTTTAAGAAAAATCATTAGTCAATAATACCACCGAGCTGATCTGATGAAGATAGAAGGTGGCCATAGCAACTCCTACACTACACAAAATACACTAGTCGTGTTTGGACTTATTAGAACAGTTTCAACGACTAGTTGATGACTGTGAAAATAAGTATATTCGGCAATAAAAGTTTGTACCAAAAATGATTTTTTTGCAGAATCATAAACACTATAACCTGTGAATACTAAAAGTATCACTTTTATAGATTATATCATACTCTGTGAGCTGTAGACCTCGCGACTTTTTTTGAAAATTCTACTAACTGGGCTCGACAAAAAGATCCTATGTAATTATAGAACTTGCCCACGAAATTTCATGAGAACCTATTAAGAAATGCGCGACATGTACTTAGAGGAGAACAACCGGAAATCCGGAAATCCGGAAATCGAGACATAGAAAGCATTTTTGCCGAAGTTGAAGCAAAGACCGTTTCGTTTCGTTTCACTCGGTCAATAAAAATAAATGTAGAACCTTGTTTAGTCACTTTCTTTGTCTAAGATTCTAACAAAATAGTGATCCGTCAAGGGTATATAGGGGCCCCATTACCCTAATGTGCCCAGGGCCTCCAATTGGTTAAAGACGGCCCTGATAATTGTAAAACGATAATATGCGCGTAGGTAGTTAAAAATATTACTACTGTTTTAAATTACAAGTTGAAGTTAAGGAAGCGCGAGTCTTTTTGGTAGATGTCACTCTGAGTACGGATCCCCAAGGCTTTGAAGAAGAGAAGAAAGAACTGGTTGAAGGATTTGGTAACCGAGTGTGATGACTGATTTTTCATGCAGACAGCTTCGTTAAAGTGATTGGCTGCGTATGTCAGGATGTCACCGGTTCGATTGTACGTTTTGGAAAGTGTTTCTTCACTAGAAAAATACCTATGATTAATGGAGAATATTTAACACTTTTGTAAACGTGTTTGTCTTAGTCAACTACAAGTACATATGAAAAAAAAATCTTAGTAAACTAGAAGTATTAAATAAAGTTTCATACAGAGGGATAATGCGTAGAGACATGTGCCCAAGGTGACCGGTGTTCACTGCAAGTAGAGCGTGTCATATTGTTGTAGGTCATTACAGATCTTGGGTTATAATGTAGGACTCCTAACACGTTGCAATTCGAGAAACATAGAAGTTTTTATAATATGTTTTCCCCTGCAGTCGCTACATCGAGCATGTCAGTACTAAGGCTCGGAAAGTAGGGAATTGGGAAACTTCATAGAACAAGCGAACGAATGTGCATACGTACGCAACATCGAACCATGACACCATTATGCTACATGGATTTGATGACGTAGTTTCTTAGCACACATTGTGTTTCGTTACGTAGTATAAGAAATCATATAAATTATTTGTACCTATATATACTTACTATATGGGATCGAGTCGACGGCGTTCTCGGGGCTGGAATGAAATGTGTATTTAACGTCTGAATTTCCTGGCCAGTACCCTTGACCAGTACCTATTGAAAAATCATATTACCCATTTTGTTTCATTATCCGCCTATTACATCCTACTTCAAGACACATGCCTCTTTTCATGAACAAGGGGGCCCATTTCACTTACTAATATGTTTATATGAATAAGAAACTTTGTAAGGTTGTAACTTTGAGACGTAAAAACGTTTCAGTACATTTTGAGTGAGTCAGTCAAAGTTAAGTAGTTTATAACCTAACCTGCAGAATATATCTACCAAGGGGAAGGAATAGTCAGTAGACGTTCACGCGAACGAAGTCGCGGGCAAAAGCTAGTATAATAATAATAATACTAATACTTTATTGCTCTCATGTTGATATGAGTACAGCAGCTCTTACAATATGCTAGTTTAAGGTACAACATGAAACCCAGTGGCGCTACCGCGAACAGCAAACGAAGTCTTCCCTCTCTGTCGCACTTGCAAGTTTGCACATAAGTGAGACAGAGAGGGAAAACTTCGTTTGTGATTCGCGGTAGCCCGTCTGTACGGGTATTGCAATTTTTACATTACAAAATTAAAATAACCATAATCTATATCTAATGTTTCCTAATCTATTCTAAATTTATTTATAGTAACTATTTACATTCAGGAATTCTTGCACGGAATAAAAGCAGTTCTCTATTAAATATATTTTTAACTTAACAAATTTTGTATATCTGGGCTCATCAGCTATAATATCCTTTGGAAGACTTGGAAGATTATATCCGTCAGGGCGTACAATGCGATATCAATCTACATGCATTTCTATAGGGTTCAATTTCGCGTTTGTTAAATGAAGAAACGTAAAGACTCAATGTATCTGATTTTTAAGTTTTATCTATATTCGTATGTATAATCTCATATCATATTGTATAGATCCCTATCATTCTAAAGTTGTTATTTGCAACCGCCCACAACTTTTCCGCTTTGTTTTAAGGTTGACTGGTACTATAAGGTTTTCTTTTGTGCAACAAAGATTAACCTCACCATTATTGAAGTTCACCTTCATTGGACCATTAAAATAAAACATTCGAGTGTAATAGCTTTAATATCTCTAAATATAAATTTAACAAATATATCTATAACTTAACGCTAACATACGAGATAATGGAACAACATACAAATCACAGGTCGTCCTTGACATTTGTATGGTCTAATACAAATACATAAACAAAACAATGTCACTATTATAGTAAATATGTACATAACATTACCATCGTCCAAGTTGGAAGTCCTATATTTTTAACTTTAAGGTATATTACTCATCTAGGACGGTAAAATCAAGTATGTCTCAGGTCGCAGGTAATTTATGCACGAGCCATAGGCCAGGGCCATAAACACGCGATCTGAAATTTTCCTGTTACCGCCCGTGGTGTTCGTTACGCCTATCCAGACTGGGGATTTCCGCAGGCGTTGCAGTCGGTAATTCCCATTTTATGAACATATGTGACGTTTAATAATTTGTGTGGTTCCCAGGCAATACGGTCCACTTTTTCAGGCCACAATGAGGTGCTATTGGTATAAAGATTCAAGTAAAAACAGTCCTTTGACATTGACAAACCACGGTAACGTCTGCCTAGGAGCAACCCATATGTGACAAATCTGCATGATATTTTACTAGTTGATATATTTGAAATGTAGGTTTTTATAATAAGGTCCAAAAAATATTAGTATGTCAAAAAAAAACATTCAAAAATAAGATACAATTTAAAAACATGAAATGAAAAATTTACTTATAATGTCAAATCATAAGTGAGTTTGATTACAAATCAAATTAGGTTTCAAAGCTTGTAACTGTTTTAGTGCATAATAAATACTTATGACTAAAGGAAGCTCAAATACCTACACAAATGTTCGCCCATGAAGTTAATTAGTCAAATATATATGCCCATTGAAATAAAATATATTAAAGGACATGATACCTTTTGTGTTAATACTGGGCGCTTCCGAGCTTTCTCACAAGACAACCAAGCGTCATGAGGTAAAACATCTATAATATAATTCAATACTAATCCGAATTATGCCATATATTAAAGCTCTGATATTTTATTGCTAGTAAATTTACAGCACCATTGACAAATTTAAAATCTTAATTTACATTAGAAACCGCATGCAGTCAGTATATTTTAAAATATGTTCTGTTATGGCTAGCATGTTTTAGCATTAGGTTAGTGAAAATAATCAAAACAAAATATACAAGTCAAATCATTCAACAAATTTGTCTATGTCATATTCGAGATTTGTGTCAGTTTCATCCGTAACTTCCATAACTAGTTTCTTTCGTTCTTCTAATCGGGCACATTTAGGACATGCCTGCCCTTTTCGTAACCAGCATACTCTGTGTAGCATTGTGTTGCATTTATTGCACATTATAGCTCCGCTGTCAAATGGGTAGAGTATCTCATTGTTGCTACAGATTTCACACAAATAACCCTTTCCGGAGCACAGCGAGCAGCCAGTTATGTGAGCTCGGCAGACCTCTGTTAATTCGGTTAGTCGTGTCTCTAAAGTTCCATCATTTATTGCTTGCAAATGAGACATGCTGTATTTCTTATTGATGTCTCCTAGCTGCATGAATAAGGGTGACAGAAGACTTGAACCTTCAGGGCATGCACATAGATATCTACGCATCCACTCCAGGTCTTTTCGCATTTTGTGCACCCATTCAAGCTCCGCAATAAAGTTGAAGAGCTTTGGATTGATGCTCTCTATGTCAATGTATGGTAGATTCCATGCTAAGGTTAACATTTGAAAGGCGAGGCGGGAAACATAATGTTTGTCCCAGTCCCAATTATGTACGACCCTGGCTGGTATTGCACACTGGTCATTCCAATGGCACGTCCCACAGAAGTACAGTCCAGTGTAATTGCAGAGACGCGGCTCGTTCCAGGCATCTTTAAAAGTCAATGCTGTCGCACATTCTGCACATTTATAGTCCTGAGACGCTAAACCCTTTTCTGGACAGATATTCATCTCAAACTCCCCTTTATCTGTGATAAGAACATGAGCGCATACTCTGCAAATGTAGTCTACACATTTGTAGTGACTTAAATAGCCACAGTCGCTGCATATGTACGAACTTTGCACAATACTCCATATTACTCCGCTGCAATGATCACAGTACTGCTTCCTGTTTTGAGGTGTGGTTTGCTGTTTGAAATGGTGTCCTTTTATACAAACGCCTAGTCTAGGCTGTCCGTCAGTATCTTTAATATCTTCTAAACGTAATCTCAACTCGACTAGATACCTAACTAACCATTTACGCTCATCAGAGCACTGTTGACTGTTCAGAAGTAATTCTTTGCACTGTTTAATCGCTTTTTCCACCTCCTCTTTAGTCGCAGTGCTATGAATTTTTAGCTTTTTAATCGCTATGGTTTTAGGGACGTGATTTAAAGAATCGTAGCTGTCGTCGGCTGAAACACAACCAGAAGTCGATGAGGATGATTTAGAAAACGCATCCGCAGTTCGTGGGCTGCAGCAGATTAAACTATTTTGGTATTTAGGCGAGTCGAATGCTGCAGCCATTATTGAGCACTTTAATCACATTAACTATAATTTTGCACTCGTTTCTGTAGCACAATCGAGGTCTGATGGGGCGTTTGCCTTGTTTCAACGCACTACGTAACAGAGCCCATTCATGCGTCTTCACTGGTAATTCCCTTTGTTTTGGCCAATTGAAAATAGTTCCTGAATGTCGTCATATTTTTTTATTATAAACGAGACTGTTTGTACTATTTTCTGTATGATTACAATAAAATCAATTACGAGACATCTTTATCTTCTGGAGAATAAGATAGAATTTAGCTGTGAGTTTTCTAGGCGTTTAGACGAAAATGGGCGACATTACATTGATTTGACAGGACAGGAAAATGCGTGACATTGGGTTGGTCAACTTGTGGAAGCGGTCCGTTTCACGTAGTATTTATAAATATAGGTTATTTAAACTATTTATTGAGTATCTAATAACAAATTATATAAAATGAAATAAGTATTTATTAATGAAACACTTTTAAATCGTTTATATATACGTGTTTTAATTGTAACTCTTTATTATCGAACTAACTAAAGATTAAATATTTGTTACTTTGGTAAAATGAAACGTGTCATTACCAACATAACGCCATTATAAATAGTGCACACTGCTGCCTTGTTTTGAACAGGTTTTCTTATACCGTTTTTGTGATGTCTATTAACCTACATAAAATGAGCTAATGATGTTATTAGGTTGCGAAGAAGGAGGGCATTCGCTATAAACGTGTTTACTCATTAGAATTATCAGTAGGTAGGTATTTATTTGTATCACCTGAGGTGATTGGGTTGAAGAAAAATAATAACCATTTTCTTATCTCGCTTAAATAGTAGTTGCTCTTATTTATTTAAGTCTGACACTGAGAGACAGAATCGGACAAAATCTAAGCTAACTTACCAACACCACGTACCTATAGACAAGTAGTGAAATTATGACTGCGGTCTTTTATCGTGTAATGAATCCAAACTTTTCCAGAGCCAGGGTTTCTGACTGTGGCTCTATAGGCCGGGCTCATTAAAGCGATAGGAGAGCGCGGTTGGAGAGAGTTGCCTGGGGAAAATCCAGGGGAAACCTCCGACGTGACCACGCGGGTGGTTTTGAACACTGGAATACTCTTAAGAGTTTGCACTCCAGTGAGATTGATTGAGCGGTTTCAGCCGAATCTGAGGTGTGAGTGGAATCGAGCTACTGGGAGTTTTGTCGCTGGTTCACTAAACCTAGCCCAGCTGAGAAAAGTCCAGCAAGAAATTCAGCTAGGCCTAACCTAGGTCGGACTGACTCTACCCGGTAAGCGGCGGTACCGGGACGAATAGGGACTATGGTTGGCAATGCGCTTGTGATTATTCTGTTCTAGAGTCACACACGTCCATATGCTATAGTGTCTTATTTCAGACAGGTCGTATGCTTGTTTGCCACCGTAGTAGAGTAACGGCTAGTCTTGGACACTTTACGCTGACAAGCAGCAGTAATAACACTTCATTCCTAATTCAAAAATCATACGGTTTTAAAATGATTGTCGTGTAAACAATGATTAACTCTTAGTTCCTTTTAAATAGTAGTTATTGTGCATTATTGGTTCCTTGTCCTTTACCGGTACTTTATCCTACTATAATAATAATAATGATTTATTTAATAATAATAGTAAAACAAGCTCACTGGCTCCAAATGAAAGAGAGTCTTTATTCCGTGGAACCCTACTAAAAATTCAAAATTCTCTGTGTTCATACATTATTATCGGAAGTTAATGGCATAGCTAGTTTTTGTAAACGTGCCATTGCGGTTAATTTATTTCATTTACTTACCAATGATAATGTAGTGTAGTATTATGTATCCTTACAATAACATGTGAAAATCGTGCAAATCAATATAATTGTCTCCATGTTACAGAGCCGCTACTTCGAGTGTGACGAAGATGAGTATTCGTCTGAAGACGACGAGTATGAGTATGCCGTCCAGTACTACACGAGCCAGATGGGCAATGTATGCCAACATGATGATGACGATGAGGTAATTAATACAAATGACGAGGATGAGTATTCGTCTGAAGACGACGAGTATAAGTATGCCGTCCAGTCTGCGCTAGCCAGGTGGGTAACGCGTGTCAATATGATGATGACGATAAGGTGGGTACCTAATTAATATAAAAGAAGAGGATGAGTATTCGTCTGAAGACGACGAATATGAGTATGCCGTCCAGTAGGTGCTACGCTATAGCCAGGTGGGCAATGTGTGTCAACATGATGATGACGGTAAGGAAGACAACTAATTAATACAAATGACGAGGATGAGTATTCGTCTGAAGACGACGAGTATAAGTATGCCGTCCAGTACTACACGAGCCAGATGGGCAACGTATGCCAACATGATGATGACGATAAGGTGGGTACCTAATTAATATAAAAGAAGAGGATGAGTATTCGTCTGAAGACGACGAATATGAGTATGCCGTCCAGTAGGTGCTACGCTATAGCCAGGTGGGCAATGTGTGTCAACATGATGATGACAGCAAGGAAGACAACTAATTAATATAAATGACGAGGATGAATATTCGTCTGAAGACGACGAGTATGCCGTCCAGTCTACGCGAGCCAGGTGGGCAACATGTGTCAACATAATGATGACAATGAGGTAACATAAATATTCCAGGAAAATTACGAAATTGAAACTTATGAAAAGACTGACTGGGAAAACTATTTATCTTTCTTGACTCTATTAAAATAATATGGGGTTCTTAATCTTACCACAGGTATTCGTGGACACTGTCCCCGGCGACAACACGTCCACCGACATGTTGCTCGACGAGCCGAAGGAGAAATCTTCCACGTCGTCCGACACGACCTCCGACGTGACCTCTGAACATGACCCTAATCTTGACCTCGAGGTCGCTGCCGGCACGCCCATAGTGCTCAACTACCTGCTCACACACCCTATCACTTGCAGTATTCAGTAGGACGATATGTGTCGTGCCGAGATCAAGGTTAAGTCGGGGCGGCATCGCCATTGTTCGGATTTGGCAGACCGACTGTGTTGGAATGACTGTCTGACAGGATTGGTTCGACAATCGAACACTCACTGTATGTGCCAGTCAGACGCTTTTGCCTACCTGACTGGGTTGTCGACACACCGGTCTAACAGTCAAAAAGAGTCGGACCGATTTCGCACAACACATAATCTGCATAATTTGATAGAGGATGAATCAGATCGACAACTGATTCCGTTTGTTCCGCGACCAATGACAGATGTCAAGTCAGGCGCCCGACTTTGCCTTTCTGGCAATGCTAGTCCAATACGTCCCGAGGTGAAGTTAGGAGATGTGAACATGGTAGGTCTCTTGGGAATCCGATATCCGAATTCACTCGTAAACAATCGGTATGCCTTACAGGCCCTGTCAGTTGACCGGCAAAGCGTTTCGCTTTTACACCGTTTAAATCGTACAGATAAATCGGGCCGATATTGCTCTTTAGTTAACTTTAATTCTGATCGCCTCATAATCGATTCAGCCCACCTAAGTGCTTTGCTTCTCAATCAACATGATTCCGAACTTTCAAATGTCAAAACCGCTACGCTTTTAAACAATCGGACTGACTGCCATGCAGGTGCCCGACTTTCTACTCTAATTTTGCTTAGTCATTCTGATATTTTGTACGAATCGGGCCGATATAAACTATCAAGACTAATTCAATCTAAATGCCGGATAAAGAGCGAGTCGGATCGCTTGCTTCTACATAATCCTGGTATCCTGACAGAAAAACGACAAACTTGGATTGAGGAACATTCATCACAAGTTGAGTCTGATTTCGATCGGTTGGCCGCATTTTACGCTGTGAATCGTCACACGCTTGAGGTCTGGCATGGTGTCGGGATGGCCGAGGATCGTCCTTATTTGTTGTCAGCAAATATTCATTGATAATTGGGCGAATAAACTTTAAGAGACTATTTTTCTGGATAAAGCAGACTAAACATTGAATAATCAAGTCCGCGACTCCAAAATGTTATTTCCCTCATTAGAAAAAAACCCTGATTCGGTATTTCGGCGCCCCTGGCGATTAGAGCGGCCGCTCCTTCGCTCTACCCTACGGCCAGCCCTGGTTGTTGATGAGGGGGTGTGTAGTGTGTCAGAAATGTCACGTGTTAGTTTGGGAAGCGTTTGTAGTGGTTTGAGCCTTGAGCGTCTAATTGATTGAATATGATAGCAATGTAATATTATGCTCCTTTTGCGGCAATAAGATACCGCACTGGAAATAACAAAAAATAAGTGCGTTGTGTTGGGATCGAGGGATTCAGTCTGTCTGGGGTATGAATTGAAAATATCTTATTGAATGTATGGTTTTGGACATGTGGCTTATTACCAATGATGTATTTACTACATCTGACGGTTATGAAGATTAAAGATTTATAGAACTGTAGGGGTACTTTTGTAA
Organism: Epiblema foenella; assembly: GCA_963556455.1. Classification (NCBI taxonomy): domain Eukaryota; kingdom Metazoa; phylum Arthropoda; class Insecta; order Lepidoptera; family Tortricidae; genus Epiblema; species Epiblema foenella. The sequence goes on along the minus strand of OY747120.1, from coordinate 6,641,281 downwards.
AGGTACGGGTTTAGATGATCTGAAGGGGGGAGATCTATAGGTATCTGAAAGGAAATAAGGGAGGCTCACACATATATAATTTATTTATTCTTTTCGCAAATAAACATTCGTGGCTTAATTTTTAAAAAACCTGCAACTCCGAGTGGGTCCTGATTTAGTCTCTTGGAAAACCTAACTTGTTTTCTCAGGAATGCCTCTTTGACAGGCATTCTAGAATAATTCGAAATGGTAGATTTGTATACGTTATGATTCTAAGCCCACATGGCCAGACTCATACCTTAAGAGCGCTTTAATAAAATGTAACGGGTCCACTAGCGCCACTCGTAAATAACTGTAATTATTTAAATTTAACGATATATAACTAAAAAAGGGGGCCGCTACGTACTTTAATTTGTATTTAAGTACTTTTTGAATCCATCAAACTAGTTTTTACGTTGCTGGATTCGGCAATCTATGCGTCCAAAGTTAAAACGGCCGTTTTAATTTTGAGCTCATAGAGAGACGAATCTAGCAACGTAAAAACTAGTTTGATGGATTCAAAATGTACTTAAATACAAACTATAGTACGTAGCGGCCCCCTTTTTTAGTTATATATCGTTAAATTTAAATAATTACAATTATTTACGAGTGGCGCTAGTGGACCTGTTACATTTTATTAAAGCGCTCTTAACAGCCTATACAGTACCTAAATCGTGTCGTTCGCAGTGCAACACTACCTAATAGGCATTTTAATGCCGGCGACTATAAGTAATATAATAATTATAATGGGTCGATTTCACTTTACGAATTGTGATTCATAATTATTCATAATGCGAGATTAAACGTATTTAATAATCTTTTAAGCGAACTGTTATAAATAAGTAAATTTATTGTTACCTACATGTGTTTTTCTCTAGTCTAACAAGTAAAGTAGCTTAATGTCAATGGCAGAATAATATAACCGCTTAGTGGGCTTCATGTTTTTATATAATAATGTGAGAGTTGGCAACTTTGCCAACTGCTGTTAACTTTGCCCGCGAGTTAATTACATTTGATCGATAGCCATCATTGGTAAAGTTAAAATTCATATGGCAAAGTTGCGAGTTGTAAGCGAGGTTTGTTAAGTTATTGTAAAGCCCTAATAAAATAATAAATCATGTACTTAGGGATTTTTTTTCTATCAAACCTAACTAAAGGACTGTTTTATTATAATTTATAAATGTCTGTTGCTTTATAAGATATTCACACAACAGAAATATTTCAAGGCTGCTTTTTTACCGTTTGATTAAAACTAATTCTTGCAAGATTAGATAAATAATTGTAGTGAGAATGAAAACGCACTAACTAAAATAATTTAGAATAGATTTGTTGTAGATTAACAAAATAGTATTTATCTATTCACTATAACTGTTGAGTATAATCCGTAAAAGCAGTTAAAGCCCGACCAGAAATATATGATCATTTGTCAAAAGGGCGCTATTATTCTTATTTATATGGCAATAGGTCAGTGACGTCACAATAATGAAATGTTTACTTGTTTTGTCTGTTCCGATCTTAATTTTGAAATATTCTGTATTTGACTATGAATCGTTTTGGGCAACTTTTGTCACTTAATTTTCGGTCGGGCTATATACAGATGGACAGCTCATAAATATGTAAACTGCTATTTACTAAAAAGTGTGTGTCCAACAATCGGTCATCTTACATACAAACATCGATTTAAAATACCCTAGATGCACTATCCGCCTGTCAAAAGCGTCCGCGCTCAAGAGTGCTTAAATGCCTTTTAAGCACTCTTGCGCTCAGAGTCGCGCGCTAGCCATCGGCGAGTCAACATGCCCATGTGCTCCGTAAAAAAATGCAAAAACAACACGTTAACGACGTTAAAAAAGGATGGAATTTCGTATTTTCGGTGAGTATTTATTTAAAGTTTCATTATTTAATTAATTTGTAGTTATATTAAGCTTCAACGCGCTTATAACAATTATTTTATCAAAATATCAGACACACGACCAGCTATGCTACTGTCTCTTTCCCTCACGTTGAGTGAGTCGTATATCGAAACGAAACGGGAGACCTATGAATCGGACTATAGTAAAATTTCGAAGGAATGGAGTCGCAGACTGACTAATTTTTTTATGAAAGTTTACAAGTATTGTTTGTTATTAGCACACACCTATGGAGTGTGTATGTAGATATGTAAGTTGGTAAAAACTATAAATTAAAATATTAGCGTTTATCTAAAACAAAGTGAATAAAAAGTATTAAATGATTTATGACTATTTGTAGAAAGATATGTTCTAGTAACGTGAGGGGTATGTTACCTATATATCATTTCAAAATGTAAAATAAAGATTTCAAAGCTTGAGACACTATCATGTATACAAGTTACTCTGATTCAGTGTAATTTTTGTAAATTAAACCTTGTTTTTAAAAATAATGTGTTACGGATAATAATATTCTATTTCTTCTTTCAAGTATAACTTATTCGATTAACTACTTTAAATTTAGGACTGCTTTAATTTAATGGTAACATAACATGAAATTACAGTAGAACCATTTAAAGTGGCTTTGTCATAGTCGCTTGAGTATCTTGATCGAAATATCTTAGCGCCACACACAAACACTTTTGGATGGTCCCATCCATAGTCTTCGTCATCAGCTTCTGTTCTCCAAATGCTACTTTCTGAATGCAAATGCTCGATTTGTTACCGAAAAACTAAAATCGCTATATGTTTCCCCTGATTTTTTGAGGATTTCCCTCAATTCCTCATGGATACCATCATCAGAACTAGTTTACGGCAACAACGGGACCAACATGCTTCAAACATATGATTCCAAACAAAGAAAGAATTTTCCGAATCGGTTCATAAACTACGGAGTTCTAAAGTAACACTCATTAAAATAATAAAAATTAAAAAACAACACAACATAATAAATCGATTTATCATTACTATTTATAATAAATCGACGTTAACATCTGACGTCGTACGCTTGTTTACCACCTACCTATTTTAAACAAATATTTTCAACTCCACGGTACACGATACCGACTCTGTTCCAATGTATGTCCAATGTTGCCAACACAATCAGTGGAAAATGTGCGTGAACAAAATTGAAATGCTGTAATCGCCAAACGCTCTCATTTAAAGTAAAACGTTACGCTGGTGACATAAGGCTCACTATTGAAAAAAATTAAATTGATCCCAATTGACTTACGCTCGTTTAGCGTGTATCTAACACGCATACACTCACAATGTCGGCTCGGCCGGCTCGGACACTTTTTCGTCTTGAATTTGTAGGTGATAGTGTATCTAGGGTATTTTAAATCGATGCATACAAATGCCAACCTGAAAAAGGTTTATGTTAGGCTAGACTTTCGATCGATCGAGATTCGGTTTGGGGTTGGCCCATTAACCCTTTAACCGCCGGACGTCAAAAATTGTTCATCAATTTTCAACTTTGTCATAAATTATGGTGTCAGTAGTTGCATTGTCACGTTGTCTGGGGCGCTACCGCGACAGTAAACGAAGTTTTCCCTCTATGTCGCACTTACGTCCGAACGTGCAAGTGCGACAGAGAGGGAAAGCTTCGTTTGCTGTCGCGGTAGCGCCCCCGATATGTCAGACGATAGCGGTTAAACGTTTAATTGATGGTAGTTAAGGTTATGTAATGCAAATGCACGATCTCAAGTGGTGATAGTATCATAAGTTCGGTGGTATGGTATTAAAGTAGCTTTTATTGTATAGCATAAGAATTTAAAATCTTGAAAGGATAATTTTAATTCTTCAATTTCCGTCCTGCAGCTTTTGCGTATTGTCATGCCTGTCCATGTTGTAAAATCTGTTGCGAATGCTGTGTAAAGGAAAAAAATGAAAGGATCAAGTTGAGTCCAGTATATGACACGAGTTCACGGACGTATCTATTTTCTTGTTTGAAACATACCGTAGGATCGGTTAAAACTGATAATGACCGAAACATTTTAGTGGACACGGTTGTACAGTCACGAGCTTTAATTTGGAACCCCCTTAAGGTCGACACACGTGTCTAATTGTATAGAAATGCAAACAAAAATTGTGTGAAATGGGTCACAAATTAACGCTCGTGACTGTACTTGGAGTAATTATATTGCTTAATATTTTCGTGGGCAAAGTTGTCCTTCTGGCATTTAATTTAAAATTAAAAGGAGTGAAAATGAAACAATGCAAAGAAATTAAATTTCAATTTATTCGAGATTACATAATTTCTGTACGCAGCAGCCGCCGCTATTACTATGTAATAAGAAATAAAATTAATCATACTGAACGTAAGTTGTTTTATTTCAACTAAACATGTAACCAATTTTTCTACAATTCCATCGAAAATATACAATCATGGTTACTTTTTACATAAGATTTAATATAAAGTTATGTAAGTATAACAGAAAATATATAATGAATATTGTGAGCAACGAATTCTGTACTCGTGATGAAATTTCGCTTTTAGGATATCATACATTTTATTTAAATTAGATATTGCAAATGTACACAATAATATTCATTATTTTCATTAATATTTTAACACAATACGGGCATTAATAGAAATCCAAAATTTATACAAATGAAACGTTCCACTGCATCCTAAGAACTTCAATAAATCTAATGTTTTATAGCAATTCTTACAAAATCTACGCGTCATATCGTAGTTAACCTTAAATTAATTACCGCATGCAACTTTCCGCTTTAATCCCATAAGAATAGGATTTAGTATATTACATCCTAGTCAATCTATACATGACTCGAGATTGCCGATAATACAAGAACAATGACGAAGTCATTATTGATGAGCCAAACAGCTGTCCATGTCTATGAGTTATACCTTCACGTTATATGGTCGAAATGTGCTAGAATGTCACATAAACCATGACGGTCTAAGTATAAACCATCGAGCTAGCTGGGAAGATGGCTTTAAAACCTAGCGTCAAATATTTAAAGGGCACGGTTAGTTAGGGTAATCGGAACAGTAAGGGTCGATAGAAATATGTAAGTAGAATAAATATGTGATGCGGCTTCTTACGCCACACCAGTAAAAGCTTACTATTTCAGTTACCCAGTGTGTGAGTGTGTTAATTGTGAAAATAGTATCACCTTTAAACATATGATCCTAGCTCTGTAGGCAGTTCTAAAATTGTTATAAAATGAGTGCAATCTCATTGGGCGTAACGCCTTACTTTAGCACTATTTAGTACTCAAGTTTAATTCCTATGTATTAAAAAATCTACATTCCTTTGACTACTTTGGCTGAGACCAAATTATATGTACTCTAAGCCTTCGGTACACCAACTAGAGTATCCTAGGGAGAATCATCGAGGGCCTACCTTGAATAGAAAACGAAGTATCGCACTTACATATTCGAGCGACAGAGAGGTAGGCTCTGCGTTTCGCGAAGATAGAAGTTACAATTTTTCAAGAAAGTGGCAACACTGGTAAAATGTCCAGCCGTTATTGGTAAAAAGCACCAATGTTGCCAGTTCAGCCTTGTAAAATTGTATCTTGTAGTTCGTCAATATAATCTTCAAACGGTCAAACGGGCCCATAATGGCAGAACAAGGGACTAGGAAGTAAGTAGCTGGTCGTGCCATAGTTACCCATATTATTATAGTTTAGTTCACCTTTAAGTCAATAGCTAACTTCGTAAATTTGTGAGGAGAGCGGCATTCAATTATGCCTTTCCCGTCATTTAGCTAATATTTTTTTCATATATTTCTTGCGACAAGGATCCACTGCACATCATCTGTGCCTCTAAGTAAGAACCTTCCATGGTAGGGCATGCATTTTATAATGTAGTTTACACGACTTTGGTGCAAAAAACTATTCTATTACAATCGCATCAATCGATGCAAAAATGTTCTAATTGTCAATTTAATATCCTACGATTATCTCTAACTTTTGTGTATTGAAACAAGATTGTGCTGTATTTCCTATACAGGTACTAGTAATTTAATGTATTTCGGCAAAAACTCGAACTCCCAACTAATTTAAAGGCCATAGCATTCATCAATTTGAATAATTTTACTCTTAAGTTGGGTAAATATACGATTTACTTGCCTTAGTGAGTGTAATTAGATGCCGGCAAAGTAGTTGTTAATATTGCCATCTTTTTCTCACGAATTTTTTTGACCGCTTCACCGTTTTGCTCATAGTAATACATATGTGAGACCATGGAAATGGTACCGAGTTTTTGCCAATTATGAACCTGTGGCTAAAGAGCCCATTTATTAACCTACAAAAAATTCATAGTTTATTTAGTTAGTCAAATTTTGGGTTGTCCATGCAATTTTCCCAATTTGGGCCTTCTAAAACTTAATACATTTGCTAGGTAGCTAAAACTAAGTACTTGATTGAATTTTATTGTATGATTTTGATTGTTTTGCATCTTTATACTTTTTATTTATTTCTTACAAATTATGTCAGGGTCAGTATGAAATAATGAATAAATATTTGTCCCTGATTTGAGCAAATTGGACACAAAGGACTAAATCTAAGATTTAAGCGTCAATAATAACTAGTCATGGAAAATATGGATATTTAAATGGATTCCTTGGTACATAAATAAAAGCTACATATATGTTTAACAACCTTAAAACAATGGATTATTCTTATTTGGCCAGACAGTCTTCTTTGAGATGGATTGCGTGAAATCGGAGACACTATTTTTGCTTAGGACAGCTAATATGCTAATTTACTAATAATAGATACTTAACACATAATTTTTCAGTGGGCAAATTTGCACTCCAGGGCAAAGATGGTCGATACAACGTTACATTATATATTTTGATATTACTTACGTCGAGTTTGCGATGGACAACCCATATACAATCTATAATTTATGACATTTATGTTATAGTTCCTTAAATGCACCAGGCTTACATACAACAGACTTACATACAAAAACTATGACTATTATTAACTAAACCAAACATATGCCTATTATTAAATAAACCTCTAGATTATGGACTAATTATTAAAATTAATTTAATATTATGCATTTTAATGTTACTATGGAAATAATATGAGCACGGTTGTTATTATACATACAAACAAATTTAGAATGTACAGTAATATAGGTACACCATTTAGGTGTGCCGATTCTTGCGGTAGGTACCAGGGATCGGATCTCACGAGTTTTTTTAAAACTGTTTTGGCTATTGACCCCAAACCTAAATGAATAGTGTTCTTTATTTTGGATACCGGTGTATACTGTTTTTAGCAGGTTTCATTTCTGTTGAACGCAATAGAGAATATGCATCGTTTTTTTTCCATGATGCCATTCGAACCAGTTTCTAGAGAGGAACAAACGTGTATTTGAAACAAGAACAACACAAAAGAACAAAAATGCATTTCAAACTTTTCAAAGTTCAGCATAAAATCCGAGCCCTTAAAATGTCCCATATTTATTGAACACATTATGGAAAGTCAATAAAAAATTGCACAATTTTTCGAAACTCAAGTGTTAGGTTTTTCAGATTTTGAGCATATTTATTAATTTACTGTTTTTTTACTTTTTTGTCATAATTAGATGGTTTAGAATGCATATAGGGACATCTTATTATCATTAACTAGCGACCCGCCCCGGGTTCGCACGGGTGCACTATTTAATGGATGTTATTATACATATAAACCTTCCTCTTCAATCACTCTATAATCTATTAAAAAAAACCGCATCAAAATCCGTTGCGTAGTTAAAGATTTAAGCATACATAGGGATAAAGGGATATAGGGACAGAGAAAGCGACTTTGTTTTATACTATGTAGTGATTTCGCGTGCATAATCTCTATTAACCGTTTTTAAATTTGACATACGTACAATGAGTGCCTTTTTCTCACACATAAAATAACTTCCAATTTAGAAATTGGTTTTAAATGTCACTTCGGTCGAATTTTACTGCGCGTTATCAGCACGATGATGCGATCTTCCGAATTTACCAGTGTAATAGGGTTTATTGGAGTTTTAAATTTTGTTCTTCTTAAATATCGATAACCGAAATGTTTATTTTTTTAATTAAATAAACGATCACGAAATAACAGAATTATAAAAGTTTTCGGATTATAATTAAAATGGTTTATTAAACCGGTTCCGGTCCCTGGTACAGCACAATTTAGTGCCAGTTTTACATTGCCTGTAAAACGGGTACTAAACTAAGCTCTAACATCACAACATGATTTCTAGGGAATTTCTTAGGGTAATTATTATCTTAAAGGTATCAACATTGTCAACATAATCTGCATTTTTATTAGTTTTATTACAGTAAAACCAATCTTAAACTAAACGCCCCTCCAATCTCCAATGACGTAAGCATAGAGGCGAAATAAACCCATACGTAAAATGTCTATAAACCTTTTTCAATGCCAACCACGCATATATCCCCACCATCGGTTCAACGCGAACGTCGGATATATCTGTCAGGGAGTGAAGTGTGATATTAACCTACATGCATTTCTATTCTATTCTTTTTGATTTATGGCAACCGGTCACATTAAGGGAGCGACCATTACTGCCAATGTCTCGTTTACGACGACGTCACCAATTGACTTTGATTGTCCAGTTTTAAACTTCGGTCCGAAATGAGAATCTACGTGTGCTCCTCGTTGAACCTGCCTGGGACAAACACATGCATTTCTATATTTCATTACAATATCATGGCGTGCGAGTGACAGCTTTTGTATTTGACAGTGTTAAGGTTAAGACTGGGGTGTTGATTTAAATATTGGTTTTACTGTGCTAAAGTATATAAATGTGAAAAAAATTGTCCTCTGAAATAATATAATATAAATAGAATCATCCTCCTAGCGTTGTGCTCTAAGGAACCCAATTTTTTTCACATTGGCAATAACTGTAATTCTTTGTTTTGCTAGAATGTAATCAATTATAGTACAAATATCTATTGTAATATTTCTAAATTTGTCATGAACGGAGGTACTGAATGAGAATTGAGCAAATAATATACATTTAGGTATCTTCTGGACCGTAAATGTTATCGCGGGGCAGAAAATATCACATTACACACCACAGGTGATAAAGAATAAGTCAGATTGCATTTCTATCACCCTGAACTTCGGTTGTAGCTCCCTGCTATATTCCTTATTTTACCTCCCTAGGTGAGTAATTCACAAATAATCATGAACCAGCATATAAATTTTAAAAGTAATGTATCAAAATAGTGATTAACTGCTTGCGGCTAGTGTAACTTTAGTGCCTTCAACCCATTTTCATATTGAGACATTAAGTAGTAAAAAATAATATAATTTTAGCAACCATCATGTTTAACTATAAATTGAATTAGGTTAAAAACTAGAATTTTTAAATGCATTAATTGCCATAATTTTTCGCCAGACAGATCAAACAGATTTGGGGAAAAATATTCGTAGACTTTTACTTTTATTTGTTTGACATATTTATCATTTCATGAACGGTGAATAAATTACTATTTGCAATGACACCATGTCAAACTAAGGAAAACCAAAGTACCTATATTTAGAGGGAAGAAAAATAGTAGTTTACGTTAGCAGTTACTACTAATATAAAATTAATAGTAGTTTGAAACCTCATCCACGAACAATTATAATAAATCATTCCCTATCCAGTCTTAACATAGAATTTTATCAAGAATTTTCTACTTGGAGTTACATACCTATTGCTTTGAGGAAACACCAAAATCATGAATGCCTTTATGAGGCCGCAAAATCCACATTACCACATCACACAGCCACTTAAAATTTAACATAGAACTTTATCAAGAATTTTCTACTTGGAGTTACATACCTATTGCTTTGAGGAAACACCAAAATCTTGAATGCAAAGTTTGCGAGACCGCAAAATCCACATTACGACATCACACAGTCACTTAAAATTTCACTACATAGTTACCCTAAACATCAACTACTAACTGCTATAATCTTTGTCACATCTGTCATCATGGTCCCAATATTTCTGACTTCTCGGGACATCAGAGACATGCCTTCTTGGAGGAGTCTTTCCTGTACCACTGACAACTCCGCTTTCATTCTCGGCGCTGTTTCGTCGGAATCTACCAGGAATTTTGTCCCGAGAGTTTCGAGAGTTAGACCGGTATTTCTCCTCGTTTTCTGGCTCTTTCTCATCATCTACGTTGTCTTTGGAGCGCTGTCTGGTCCAGTTTCTCTGTCTATTTCTGTTCGGATCTTCAATCTCAGCTTTCTCTTTCCTCCAGTTTTCCACAGGCCGTCTGCTGCTCGCTTTTTGTACTTCGCTGTTGACTCTCTCCGGTGTTGGTCTGTCGTTAGGATATTGCTGAACAAAACCGTCTCCTTGGGAATTAAAATTCGTGTTTCCTGTGTAGGAATTCTGGATATACGCTCCGTCGCCTTGCTGCAAATAATTGGGGAAGTTCTCTTGCAGATAATTATTAAATCTGTTCGCATTAGGGACATTTGGGGGGGGATAATCTGGTACAGTAACAGGGTAATTCTGCTGCAATGGCGGTGGTAAAACTGTGGGGTTGAAAACTGGTTCCTCCTCCTTTTTTTCGTCCTCCGCCTGCCTCCAAGAGTTCAAATCGTATCTCTTGGTGAGGCTGTTTTTACTAGTCCATGTGTCAAAGTTATCTTGCACTGACAGGGCCTGTTCCTGTCTAAGTAGGCCTGCACCAGCACCTAATATAGGCCTGAGTTTTGGCTTCATCTCTCCATCATCATTGAGACTTATTTGTGATATATTCTGTGAGACTTTGTCACTCAGATCTGAGCTTACATCAGCTCTGTTATAGTCCTCTTTCTCTGGACTCTTCTTCCATGAACCATAGCTAACTTCACTGTAATTGTCTTCTGACGCTAGGTCTAAATGTGCAGCGTAGAACTGTTGCAGAGTGTTGGGTAGGGGTAGGAACTTGTTCAGACACAAGTCTGCAGACAAAAGGAGCCAGATGATGCTGGTTGAAGGCGGAGAGAGAAGACGGAGACGGATAGAGATGGAGAGCTCGTCCAACTCTTGTGACAGAACCGAGAGGAGTTCTCTTCCATTTTGCATTAACTGGAAATAAAATTAGAGTGATTTTAATATACGACAAGTCTGGACTATGTATAGAGACTACATCTAAATCTGCTTTTAGTCCCTTTAAACTTCTATAATTAAAAATTAATTAGTCACTTGTTAAAGGAGTAGGTAAATGAGCTTAAATTCCACTTGAGAGTGCACGCTTAAGACTTATGGGCAAGAGCAATCTTAAAAATAGGTATAGTTTAAATATAATATGAAACACCTTAATAATTTCGCTGGTATACTAATTTTTGGTGGGATAACTTCAAATAAACGATTTTTTTTACATATACGCAGATGTTAATGATTGTATAAAAATCGTAGTTGTAAAAAAAAATTGTTACCTGTGTAGCAAGGCTGCGGTGAGCGCGGATATCGTCACTAGCCAACAGAGCCTTCATGTACTGCAGCAGTGGACCGGCCAGGATGTGGACCTTATTACCGTTGCATAGGCGTGCTTCTGCAATGGCGGAAATTGATTGGTTAAAATTTTACATATGCTCGGAATACGATTAGAGGAGACAGGATAACCTCTTGCCGCCATCATACAAAAATCTTGTCATAGAAAATTGTATCATGATATGTAAACAGAGTTTGAATTTATTTCGTTCTAAAATTATTATTTTTTGTACATACCTAAGGACTTAATTATGCCTAGGTACTTTAATTATTAGGTATTTGAATTATCTCCATTGTGTAACGAAAGTTACCCATATAAAATGTATGACTAATTTTCGTTACACAATTATGAAAATATGTGTAAAAATTCACTCAAAAACCAATTGCAATTCTTACCTGCGAAATAGTCCCCCATAAGGTTAGCAGCATTTATCAGGAATAGGGGGTTGGCCCGTTCCAGTACATCCAATTCTGTATACAGAAAATAGAGTTGATTAAGTATTAAGGAAAATTGAAAAGTATTAAAATATCATCGAAAGGGACGGAATATGGTTGTAGACTCAATACTCGAGTATTCCAAAAGAAATAAGACAAAAAATATGCCTAATGGTGAAAATATCCAAATATCTTCAAAAATATAAGAAACCTACAGTCGATTTAATATTGCTGGTTAGAGAGAAAGGGCCACAGATCCGTGACGTCACTGACCTCGAGTGCCATAGTAAATGACGATCGTTCCAATACAAAGGTGCGATTTGCAGAAAAGGTACAAAATATGCCCCCTCTTAAAACTTTAACATTAATTTTGTTATAATTGTAAACTCGAAATTATTATTCTTTATCACTACATAGTATAAAACAAAGTCGCTTTCTCTGTCCCTATATCCCTAATCCCTATGTATGCTTAAATCTTTAAAACTACGCAACGGATTTTGATGCGGTTTTTTTAATAGATAGAGTGATTGAAGAGGAAGGTTTATATGTATAATAACATCCATTAAATAGTGCACCCGTGCGAAGCCGGGGCGGGTCGCTAGTTGAACTATAAATTAATATATTGACATGAAAAATGCATTATTATAGTCAGACTTTCCTAAATTGTAAATTAATATTTTGACATGTAAAAGTGCCCTTGTGGCCTATTTGCAGAATAAATGTTTGATTTTGATTTTGAAGACTTGTATTATTGGTTTTGGTACAGTCGCCATCAGATATATTGAAGCGAACAAGGTGCTCACAAATATCTGAACACGACTCTATTGTCAAGGCGTTAAAGTGCATGTTCAGATATTTTGTACTCTTCAGGTACAGATATATTTGATGGCGACTGTACTAGGCTGAAGTGGCGACGGCTAGTAGTAGTACTCACTGGAGAACGTCCCCTGCATGACGACATTGAGCAGGGCCCCGCGGAGCAGCTGCTGGCGCGACTGGCGGGTGAAGGACGCGCCCACCGCGGCCAGCTTGCGTGACGTCACCGCGCTCAGCAGCGCCGCCGCGCGGAAAGTGGCGAATGCTTGCCTGTAACAAGTCACCAGTCAATAAAATAAAAATAAAAATTAATATTAGAGTACAATCTTACACAAATCGAACTAGCCCCACAGTAAGCTCAAGAAGGCTTGTGTTATGGGTACTAGACGATGATATATTTAATAGATATAAATACATAGAAAACATCCAAGACTCAGAAACAAATATTCATGCTCATCACACGAATATTTGCCCTGTCCGGGATTCGAACCCAGGACCGTCAGCTTCACAGGCAGGTGCACTACCCACTAGGCTAAACCGGTCGTACCGGTCGGATGTTTTTTTTTTATGTTATAAGGGGCAAACGAGCAGACGGATCGCCTGATGGTAAGCAATTACCGTCGCCCATAAACACCTGCAACACCAGAGGAGTCGCAAGTGCGTTGCCGGCCTTTCAGAAGGGAATACGCTCTTTTCTTGAAGGTTTGAAGGTCATATCGGTCATGTTTTGTCAAAATTAAATTATATAGTGAAAGGTGGAAGTACTGGTCACAGTGAAAACAAGGAAGATATCATATTTTGGTCACATATATAGAAATAATAAGTACGTAAGTAAGGGAAGGGGAAGAAGGAGGATTAACCTTTTGACCGCCAAGCATCAGACACAAATTACGCAACGCTGACGTCAAACCAACGCATTCTTCAACGCGAAATTAAACCTTACGCTATGGCGAATAGATCGCTACTGCTTTGGCCAGGCTGTCGGCTGTAGCCGTCGTTGGCGTCCATGGCACGATTATCCGATGACGTGTATAGCAGACTGTGGCGGTCAAAAGGTTAACTGGCTTGACAACAAAGAAATGGGCTAAAATAAAGAACGCAGTCACTCTAGCTAGAATGACTAAGAATAGAAGAGAAATGGCAATGGTGGTCGCCGACGTCCGTTAGGACATGGCAACTAAAGAAGAAGAGAGGTAGGGCACAGCAAAATGTCATCTTGCCCGAATTTGGAGCAGCCCAACTGGGGAAGTACCTCCGCCTTGCAGACCACAGCCATAATAACATTATTTACTATACAAGTATGTAGTGTTGTGTTCCTGGAGGTGAGCAAGGTTGCCAGAGCTCCCGACGATGCACTGTGTTGAGAGCGAGGGACCTAAATGTGTTCCTTCTGCTGTCAACACAGTGCATCCTCAAATCTTATGAGGGGTCGGCAACGCGCACGTGACTCCTTTGGAGTTGCGGGCGTCTATAGGCTGCGGTGGCCGCTTACTATGAGGTGGACCGTACGTTTGTTTGCCACCGGCGTTGTATATATATATAAAAAAAGAATATATGTGGCAAATCGTAAAATAATCCGATGCCGTCCGGTGAGAAAAAAAACATTGTTTTGTTGTGCTGGGACCTGGAAGATGACGGCTTAATTACTAGCAGCGATTTAAAGTCGTCTTTTCGAGCTAATGTTTTACCTCAATACCCAATAGGGGTCTCCAAACTTTATAGCACAACTAGACTTTCATGGCTCGCCGAGGGTCAAGAAAAATGCGAAAGACCACGTTTCGGACCGCGGCCGGATTAGAGGGCCTCGCGGGGCGGACATATCATTTCGTATCTATAATATTGGTATATATATATATATATATATAATAATAATGTCACCGGGAATCGTTGGGTTCGGTATATGAGGGGTAGTAATAACACTAATAACTTTGTACGGTTTCATCACCGTACATTTCTTTATGCTTACTTGCGACCTACTTTGAGTCGCGTGGCAGCGAATATTAGTAATATGTTGAGTTATAAAAGACAGACAGTGCATTACAAAACGGTGAACTATACGCGTCTAGAGAAAGAGCAACCAACTATTAACTTTACTGTATCTTTACGTTATTTTAATATACTTCTACAAACTTCAGCGATCTTTCACCGCACTCCATCAACTACCCGTAACTACAAGTCAAGTATCCTCCTGACACCTGGCGTCCTTTACAAAGTGCTAAATAAACCTTACAGTAAAGTCCGAATATTTTTGAACTTCTTATTTGGCCAACAGACGGCCGACCTTTTGGTAGCATCAATTCCCGAGTGTTTGTTTTTTCCTAAAGTCCTTTATAAAAGACAAAAATACCTAAACAAAAATATGCTCAATGTCTTTGTCAAGTAATATTAAAAATGATTTGTTTTAGTGAAAACTCGAGAAAAACTTAGTTTATATTTTATTTAACAGAAAAGGTCTCGGACTTTTACTTTACAACAAAAACAGTTTAATACTTTGCAAAGTACATTCGGCCGTAGTGGCAAGTGATTTCAGTAAATGCTCAGGGGTCAGGAGGGTATAGCTGCTAACTGGCCGCTACAAACTTCTTCGCCTTGATTTTCCCCAGGCTATTCTCCAACTGTGCGCTTCTATCGCTATATTGGTCTCGGCGTATAACGCCATAGTCATGTTATAATATAAAAAAACTTACTGCAGCCGCGTCTCATCAGGGCATATGCTGGACACTGTGGTCTCGAAATTCTTCAGTTTCCTGTTGAATGCGATGCCGTCTTCACCCGGCGAGAACTGTTCCAGCTGTGGACATAATAATAAATTAACATTTATAAAATAATAATAGATTATTGCCGAGTCACGGAAAGCAAGGGTAGCCTGAAGCGGTGCTTGGCAGGGCGAGGCCTTGCCGAGGCCCGCCAAGCGCCAAGTCATGCAACCCGGTTTCCGCCAAGGTATATATAGTGCTTTTCTAAAACAATCCATACGAAGTAACGGGCAAAAGATAATTTACTAAACTGTCAAAAGTAGTAGAAGTAGTAAACTCTTTATTGTACACAATAACAAAAATTACATATACAAAAAGAAATGGTATGTACAAAGGCGAACTTATCCCTTTAAGGGATCTCTTCCAGTTAACCTTTGAGCAAATGAGAGAAGAAATGGACGGAGGTAGACAAATTCAGCAACCTGTACAACAAGGTATAAAAAAGACAAGAGATATCAACAAACATACATACATATATAATTTATTAAGGACAAGTATAAATACACAAATAAACGATATTGAGAAGGAAATTATAGCCTGAGCAAAATAAAAGGCAAATATTTTATGAAATTAGCCAGAATCACAAAGCCACAGTTTCTTCAACTTCCCCTTGAGCAAAGATTATGGAGTACAAGTATAGATTGCTATCTCCATACATTGCTACATGTCTCGCTTAAAACTTATTATCGTCGCTGGTACCTCGTAGTTCATTTTATTATTACAGATGGCGTTATTTTCAATATAAGCTCGTACGACCTTGAGCTAACGTTGAAACATGTAATACTCTAAGAATAGATACAAAATTTCGGTGCGCCAGCCCGCTTTGTTTCGGTCGAGTGGTGCTGGTATTTGATTTAAAAGTTTGAGTTCTCGGGTTCAAACCCTGACTCTTGACTTGGTTTTTTTATTTTTTACTGTACTTAGGCGTGCTTCTTTTTTTATTTTTAGGTACCTTTATCAATTATCAGTTAATGATTTTAAAAAAGTAGGTAGTTGTTATTAATTTTGCAGGTTGACCGCTTCAAAAATTACTTTGGCTCGAAAGTCTCATGTAATTATTATCATACATTAATTCAATATCGATGACAGATTCTTTGACCTAAAGCTTTTGTTTTAGGCTATACCTGTAATGAATCTACTTTCCTGCCTTATAACCGCATCCTGAGGGGCTATCGCGAACTGAAAATGAACGAAGTTTGAATATCTCCCTCTCTGCCGCACGAATTAGCAAGTGCGACAGGGAGGGAGATATTCGAACTTCGTTCGTTTTCGGTTCGCGGTAGCCCCTCTGACGTCAGAGCGGAGCGAACGATATCTTTTTATCTTATAGCGTCGTATCGCTCTGCGGTCCGTAGCGGACTGCTGGAACGGCAGGATGCTACTTATAAATTTGGTTATTAATATAATTAAATAGATTTATGACGACGTTTGCATGATTTATCAGAGCCTGTACTCCAAACTACGTATCGTGCCATCCCCTTCACTCTCGTGTTATGTATAACACGAGAGTGAAAGGGACGGCACGATACGAAGTTCAGAGTAGCCCCTCAGAGGAGTCAGGGGCGGCCCACTGCGTTATTGCGTCGCGCCGATTGTGGCCATTGTGGCCGGCACCCGGCGGGTGCAATAAAAATGAAATTGTTGTAGCGAGTAGAAGTGCGTGTATGATAGAAAGAGATGGCCATGTTTAGGCACGTTTGGCATACCTAATAAACGGGGGTTGTTCTGTACTTAGTGTTATTTGGTACTATTAATTATTCTGTGGCTTTATGAAAGACCTACCTGGTCTGTCTTATTTTTTTTGAAAATTTCCATAAGCTTAGGTACTTTATTCTTAAAAATTTACACACCTCTGCCTCTGCTAGCTAAAATCGACTAGTCCCTTTCTCACAAACACATACCTGTGTCATCGTGATCGATAAAGACAAACGATTATTCCGGGCCAGAGGGGCTACCGCGAACTGAAAACGAAGTTTTCGCTCTCTGTCGTACTTACACGTTCGGACGTAAGTGAGACAGAGAGGGAAAACTTCGTTTGCTGTTAGCGCTAGGGCCCCTAGTAAGGCGTTTAGATATCGGAAAATAACATAGGTAGTAAGTTGTGTAACATACTCGTACTACGATATAATTTATAGATAAATACGTATACGTATACGTATAATTTATAGATAGACGTATACGCACCGTACGTATACGTACCTAAAGCCGTAACTCGATACCTACCTACTATCCCACGGCGGCCGTGCGTCCGCGCCGAGCATTGTTCGACCGCTGCAAATCTGTAGGTATTTTGGCTCGCGAGCCATTTTTTCACACAAAACAAAAGTTTAGAACAAACAAGTGTTTTATTATTATTTAAAGTCGTAGTTAAATTATAACGCAAATCGGAATATTTTGGCATACAAACCACTACAAATTCATAAACACAATAGCGTTATAATAGATCTAATTAATGCAATTTATTTCTTAGTCATGAATGTAGTTTATCCTAGAAGTTCATCCTTTTTTAATAGCCTGGCAATTTTGTTACATGATTGATGAAATTTGCGCCATCTAGCGGATTACAATACAGACACTTGGCCATGGAGGTCACAAAAACTCACGATCAGTTGAAGCAAGTCGACTATTAAAATTGGCTATTTTAGATTTTATTATTTTCATGCTATATTGTGATATAGTGTGTCATAATAATATTTTATTCTTTATAATGTCTAAATATGTCGATTTAGGAAGTTAAGATGCACCTTTTTAACGATATCAACAAATCTTTATTCATTACGTGCCTAGTAGTGTCATCTGGTTGTGCTTTTTGAACTGTTACGAGACTTCCAAAGAGATAGCAATCTATACTTGTACTCCATAATCTTTGCCTTGAGCGACGCAACAGACTGCGATTGCCTAAAGGAGGGAGGCAATTCATTCCACAATTTCACAGAGTAAAGAAAAGTATTGGGGTGTCTCATAAATAATGTCGGTTCAACAACTTTTATAGGTCATATTTAATAATTTTAAGTGGCGATGTATAGTGTCTTTAGAAGGTCCAAGTGAGACCGATAATCGATTAGTGCTGGTGCTGGGTTGGTTTTCAACGGTTTCCTTTGTAGCCTCAATATCGATCGAGTGGGCGGTCGATCTTCAAGGGTCAAATCTCCACTATTAAACCAACGCTGTGCCATCCGTTCATTTAACACGTCTCCTCCTTCAACTTCACATGATTTTCTTGCTGCCGCGGCTGCTTTAATTTCTTGTTTCAAACAATGTCTCAACAATACACCAATTTCGTATTTGTCGCCCTCCATACTTTTTATTATTAAAACATGTTACGCCGTAAATTAACAAAGACAGTATGTCTCAAATAAAATACAACAATTGCATTCTTTATAGAATAAGAGATTGTCTTAACAGGTTACGACATGAATAAATAGTGGCGTAGTAACTTTTTAGTTACGAAACCCGACATTAAATAAATAAAAATAAATAAATAAAAAGAGATTTATTGTCGCCAGAAAGAAGTTACACAAAATAAAAACAACAAATAAAAGAAACAGAAATTAATAATAGAGGTAGGTACATTAAAATAAATTACAAGTAATTGCGACAATAGGCTCGGGCTCAGCATATGCTGCGAGCCTGCACGGCTGGACAGCGCTGTTTTTCAGCCCGCACCTACTTCACAGCTCAAGAATATATGTGTAATAGCTAGTTATGGGAAACATTCGCTAGAGTATTCTACTGAGATAAGCTAATCTATTGTACTTAAAACATTTAATACTTACATATTATCTAGGTACATTTTTAGGTTACTCACCAGTGTTAATAATGGTGTGTATTGCTCTTCAATCAGCAGCAGTTCCTTCAAAGCCACTTCATCCTCTCCGCTCACGTGGTATTTCACTTCCACCTTCTCTCTCTTCCTGTCCTTCTCTTCAATGTCCTCCTTCTCTTTCTCTTGCTTGGGCTCTGGCTTGTCTGCGAATATTGGGGCTTTAAATTGTTCTGATTATTTATGGGTGAGATGAAATGAGTGATGCGTGTTATATTAAATCTTTGGACGTCAAGGACACCAAGGTGTTGCGTGTTGACGTGTCTATAGCGCCAAATGGCGCCAATAACGGCTATAGGTGTTATAATGAACGTTGTCAAATTCACCTTAGTGTTTTACACTAAGGTTCATAATAATCTTAATATGTATAGGCGTCATTGAATAATCGTCTTATTATTATTACTGCCCTTCTTGAAGAATAGCGTAATAAGGTTAACCTGTCGATAACCTTATTTCTGTCAAAGTTTGGCATAATTCTCATTTTGACTAGTGGCTCCCTGGGTAGCCGCCGGGTCTTGAAAGGTTAAGTAACGAAATGTATAGCAATAGCCTACAATGTTATTATAATTTATGGTTTTATTAAAATAAATAGTGCTAGTGAGAATGAGTAAGAAAAAAAAACATTTAGGTATCCAACTCTGAAGTAAAACATACAACTGAAAGAGATAATGCCATATTTAAATGACATTAAATAATTATATTATATAATATACTTATTTTCTGTGTTATAAATAGACCTGTTATTATTAATATTTTATTAACATAATATGCGGATTAACATTGGCATTACATCATTATTCAATTTAATGACTCAAATAAGTTAGGTATCTATAATATATTCTGATATAAATTATTTTAGTTTTAAATAATAAATGGTGACTATTTTATGTGGTTGTATTAAATTAATCAATGATACACGGAAGTAATTGAAATAAAATAACGACATTATATGCTGTGGCTGGCTGTTGGGTTTGATTATCTTAGTCTTAGATACAAAAAAGTAGTTTAGGCAATCGTAATATGATGTATGCTTTTTTTAGTCGAGAACCGCGTTTAGACTACAAGGCTTGCCGAGTGGTCTAAGTAAGCTTCGAAACATAAAAAGCTAATTAAATAACTGTTGCATACACTATTTTTTCTACGAGTATTAATTAAACAAACCGAAACCATTAAACAAACTAGTCCTGCGGAAATGAAGATTAGGCACATGGGTCGGGCTCTCGTTGATGTCTTTTGTTCTATGTCCGCGGCGTCGTGATTGGTCAATTTCATAAGAGTACAGTAAAAGGCGACACGTTATTGGTCTATTCCATAAGAGTTCACTTGAAGGGAGCTCCATAGAGAAATGTATGTGATTTTAGTTTCGTCTACGATATCATAATTCAAACATTGAAGTCGACGAGTAGAAAAAATACTTTATGTACTAGCTAGAGCATAAAAGCGTTTGTGGCCCATGTACAACATCAATATAAACTTAGAGCATGAGAAGTTTTTTTAATTTAAATTATATTAAAAAAAAAATTATACCTGTACTTGATGGTACTGTTACCATATCCTCTGGTACTTGATCAGTAGACCAATCAAGAATATGGTCCTGTGGGGTATCCTTCAGAGGAGACATTTCGATCGAATTTGAAAAAAAGGAGTCGGGAGACAAAACAACAGAGCCCATTGGCATAGCTGGGTTTTTAGTAAAAACTTTAACAATAACCTCACAGGTTCTGCACAAACCGCACTAGACAACAGCACAATTGCCATAAGAGCACAGAAATACTAAAATGAAATGACAAATGCCACGCTACCCCCACAACGAATGTCATTAAATCTTCGCTGACGTCAACATGTCTTAATAGTACAAAGTCACTTCACGCAGGCCAGTCGAAATTCAATCTTATGTAATTGTCACAACGACTTTGACATGTGAAAGATTACATTTACACAAAACTGTGATAAGGGCTATAATCCCGGTAATTGTAACCTCAGTTTGTTGCAGGTAGCAGAGCTATAAATAGCAGGTAAAAATATGTATAACGATAAGGTACGTCCAAGTCTTTAAGAGTATCCATGTCATTTAGGACTTTCTACCACTGACAATAGGGTCTTACACGGTTTTTTGAAAATTAGCGTAAATTAATCGGTAAGTTTGTTTACCACGTGGAATTCTTATTTCTATCTTATGGAATCTATGAATATTAGAATTATAAGATTGAAATTTGTAGTATGAATATACGCTCGAAAACGAGCGCCGCCATTTTTACGAGTCGTGTGACGTCATAGGGCAATAGATAGTGATTAACAAAATCGCTGTTCGACCGATTCGTTGTTATATCCATCACTCGTGTGTTATCTTTCTTTCGTAAACCATATCGATTAACGAAAAAAACAGTATGCGATTTTGATCGGCCGCATCACTAATGTTGTCTGTCACAAGTGTCAAACACAGTGCCAGTTACGTTGGATGCACACAATGCGCTACGTAGAAAGAGAAATATACCCAACGTACAGGACGCAGGCAAGTGAGAAAGATATATTTTCATGTACGTTGTGCCATTATCGCCCATTATGTGATGTGCATCCGACATTATAGTGCCCTATGACGTCACAATTCACATTCGTACTGTTTTGCTAATTTTTAGCATTTGATAAAATGAGCGTGAATTTTAAAAGTAATTAAATTATGAATTTATATCAACACAATTTCACTTCCTATAACAATGTTAATCCTATTCTTACAATTTTGAATTTTTTATAAACTAAAATATCCAATTTTGATAATTAAATAAAAAATACCATGCAGTGAAGGTTATAATTATTTTTAATTAGACCAAGTAAACCGACAGATGACACTCACATATTTCACAACTAGCGACCCGCCCCAGCGACGCACGGGTGCAATGCTGATGCATGTTTTATATACATATAAACCTTCCCCTTGAGTCACTCTATCTATTAAAAAAAACCGCATCAAAATCCGTTGCGTAGTTTTAAAGATTTAAGCATACATAGGGATATTGGGACAGAGAAAGCGACTTTGTTTTATACTATGTAGTGAAAAGATACATAAACATACATATAACCCGCGATATAAGAGTAACTTAATTCATATAAAATACTGTATCTTACTTACGTCTAGCACATCTTGCTGCCATCTCGCTTGTCGCGCGAGAAGCATTATCTGTTTTTTTTTTTAATTTTTGAACCTGACTGTGGCTTTATAGGCCGGGCCCAATAAAGCGATAGGAGTGCGCGGTTGGAGAGTAGCCTGGGGAAAATCTCCGGCACGACCACACGTGTGGTTTGGAACACTGGAATACTCTAAGAGTTTGCGCTCCAGTGAGATTGGTTGAGCGATTTCAACCGAATCTGAGGTGTGAGTGGAATCGAGTTACTGGGAGTCATTATCTTTCTATGTAGTTGGTGAAGAATGAGATCCATAGGATTTCGGGGTGCTGAATTCAAACATGTGGTCTATTTTGGATTTCAAGATGGTCGACGTGGACACGATTAAAACCCCGAAATCCCATGAATAAAACCCATGTGCGTCACATGACTTTTTCAAAAAAGTTGTATCCGCCAGGTTTGATGGGCGAATTAGGAAGTGGTCAAGTTGGGAAGTATACGATTTTGGAAGTGGACGAGTTAGGAAATAGCCAAGTTTGGAAGTGGACATGATAAGAAAGATACAGGTTAGGAAGTGGACAAGTTTGGAAAAATACAATTTAGGAAGTAGCCTAATCGACCGGAGGGTATTTGTGGTTAAAGAATTTATTTATCTCAAAGAAATTTTACATTTCACTTAAACTAGAGATATACATACATTAATTATAAAGTAAAAACTGGGTGAGCACGGAGTCTTTAAGGTAGATACTAATTACAAAATGAGCATATATTTTGTGCCACAATATTTAGAAACATAATTATAAAGGAAAATTAAAATTATCGTTCCCATTTTGTCGGGTATATTTTAGACACAGTATTGTTCAGTAAGTACTACAATGTTGCTAATCACTTTAACAACTAAGGTGGCAATACATTTACGACTTTGAGGCTATGTATTTAAGTATCTATTTATCTATATAAGTATGTATATCGTCACTTGGTACCCATAGTATAAGCTTTGCTTAGTTTGGGACTAGGTTGATTTGTGTAAGATTGTCCAAAAATATTTATTTATTTATTTTATACAGGTTGGGTTCATCATCGGTTCCTTGTTTATGCGTATTTAACGATTATGACATAATTGCGTCCGATGTGCGCCCGTAAACGACTGCTTACTTGGTCTAATTAAAATTCGAATGTAGTGCAAGTTTACCTGTAGCTCTAGGGCTGAGCTCGGCCAACGCGCGCGCATCATCGTCGGCGCGGTCGCCGGGCCGCGGCGAGCGCAGGTGGTGGCGGCCGGGGTAGCCGCGCCCGCGCCCCGGGGTCGACATCCTCAACTGAAAGGTAACACGAAGATTATGATTAGATTAGATTTACGAACATTATGATTAGATTAGATTTATATGTATGTATGTAAGCCATCGATTTAAAATACCCTAGATGCACTATCCGCCTGTCAAAAGCGTCCGCGCTCAAGAGTGCTTAAATGCCTTTTAAGCACTCTTGCGCTCAGAGTCGCGCGCTAGCCATCGGCGAGTCAACATGCCCATGTGCTCCGTAAAAAAATGCAAAAACAACACGTTAACGACGTTAGAAAAGGATGTAATTTCATATTTTCGGTGAGTATTTATTTAAAGTTTCATTATTTAATTGATTTGTAGTTATATTAAGCTTTAACGCGCTTATAACAATTATGTTATCAAAATATCAGACACACGACCAGCTATGCTACTGTCTCTTTCCCTCACGTTGAGTGAGTCGTATATCGAAACGAAACGGGAGACCTATGAATCGGACTATAGTAAAATTTCGAAGGAATGGAGTCGCAGACTGACTAATTTTTTTATGAAAGTTTACAAGTATTGTTTGTTATTAGCACACACCTATGGAGTGTGTATGTAGATATGTAAGTTGGTAAAAACTATAAATTAAAATAAAAGCGTTTATCTAAAACAAAGTGAATAAAAAGTATTAAATGATTTATGACTATTTGTAGAAAGATATGTTCTAGTAACGTGAGGGGTATGTTACCTATATATCATTTCAAAATGTAAAATAAAGATTTCAAAGCTTGAGACACTATCATGTATACAAGTTACTCTAGTTCAGTGTATTTTTTGTAAATTAAACCTTGTTTTTAAAAATAATGTGTTACGGATAATAATATTCTATTTCTTCTTTCAAGTATAACTTATTCGATTAACTGATTTAAATTTAGGACTGCTTTAATTTAATGGTAACATAACATGAAATTACAGTAGAACCATTTAAATTGGCTTTGTCATAGTCGCTTGAGTATCTTGATCGAATTATCTTAGCGCCACACACAAACACTTATGGATGGTCCCATCCATGGTCTTCGTCATCAGCTTCTGTTCTCCAAATGCTACTTTCTGAATGCAAATGCTCGATTTGTTACCGAAAAACTAAAATCGCTATATGCTTCCCCTGATTTTTTGAGGATTTCCCTCAATTCCTCATGGATACCATCATCAGAACTAGTTTACGGCAACAACGGGACCAACATGGTTCAAACATATGATTCCAAACAAAGAAAGAATTTTCCGAATCGGCTCATAAACTACGGAGTTCTAAAGTAACACTCATTAAAATAATAAAAATTAAAAAACAACACAACATAATAAATCGATTTATCATTACTATTTATAATAAATCGACGTTAACATCTGACGTCGTATGCTTGTTTACCACCTACCTATTTTAAACAAATCATTTTCGACTCCACGGTACACGATACCGACTCTGTTCCAATGTATGTCCAATGTTGCCAACACAATCAGTGGAAAATGTGCGTGAACAAAATTGAAATGCTGTAATCGCCAAACGCTCTCATTTAAAGTAAAACGTTACGCTGGTGACATAAGGCTCACTATTGAAAAAAAAAAAATTGATCCCAATTGACTTACGCTCGTTTAGCGTGTATCTAACACGCACACACTCACAATGTCGGCTCAGCCGGCTTGGACACTTTTTCGTCTTGAATTTGTAGGTGATAGTGTATCTAGGGTATTTTAAATCGATGATGTAAGCACTTTATTGTACACAATAACAGGTTAAAACAATATACATGTCAAATAAGATTAGAGTACAAAGGCGAACTTATCCCTATGAGGGATCTCTTCCAGCTAACCTTTGAGGATAAAACTTAAAGGATGCCCGGGGTCCGCTACCTAATCCTAAGAGTAGGTGTAGGCACTAGTTTTTACGGAAGCGACTGCCATCTGACCTTCTAACCTGAAGGAAAACCAGACCTTATTGGAATTAGGCTTGTCAAACGATTGGGCAGCTTGACTGTTAGTCTAGAGCTGCCCGAAGGCCTCTAACTTGGCTTAACAACTGCTATCATAGACAGCCGAGATCAACGGCTTAACGTGCCTTCCAAAGCACTGGAGCGCCCAGTTAATAACCACTCAAAGCGGTCACCCATCCAATAACTGATCTGCGACGTTGCTTAACCTCGCATACCGCACGCGGTATTATTATAAATATTCTTACTTTTAAATAAATCTTTAATTCTTTGTTATGGAGACTGCGTTCTACAGTATGCATTTAAGGGTTAAAGCGGTTGTCAGGTGAATCAGTGAGCCACATGATTGGTCAGGGACAGCAGGCGGGACGTCCCGTTTCCAGCAATAAAGGCGAAGTGCCGGCCGCCATAAGATCAAACTGGGGGAGAGGAGTCAATATAGTAGTAGTGCTAAATATAGCCCTGTGTAAAGGCCACTTTAAATGGAGCAAAACCTTGACAACATGGTACCCAAGAGGCTGCAAACGGAAGAGAGGCAGACAATGCAAAAGATGGGAGGACGAAATTGTAGAGATGGCCGGCAGGACGTGGATCAGACAGGGAGGAATGGAGAAGACTGGGGGAGGCCTTTGCCAGAAGGCACACAGAAGTATAAAAAAAAACGCGGTTACTGTAGTTTTAGTATTAATGTAATCATCTGAACAAGAGGCTATAAATAAATAAAAAGGCCACTTTAGTTCTGATACTGAGTATACATTTGCCGAGTGAGGAAACTTCAAATGGATGTGAGAAGGCACATTCTCAGGTTAGCAGTCCAGGGTTTGCAATCCTGCACCGAATTGTATAGGAGATGTGGATAATTCAGATTCAGAACCAGATAACTCCATATAATACAAGTTGGATCCCAATTGTTTGTTAGCCACCATAAATCTGGGAATTGGTTACTTTTCTGCCCAAAGGTACTTAAGGTTCGATCACACCGATGCTTATATTGTGCTGATGGTGCATTAATGCAGTGATGAGAGGGATAGACTTTTATGAGTTAAAAACGTCACGCATGAGGCACGTCACTGCGATTCCGCACCGTGACCGTATTTTGAGCAGCAGTGTGGTATAACCTTTTTTTTTTATTAAAAATGGGATCGCTCTTGGCCAGCATCTAGCCAGGGGGCAAAGATGAGGCCGACGATGAAGCGAGCTCACCCAGAAGGTGCCTATGCACTCGTGCCTTTAAAAGGTCTAGGTTATATGAGCTCGGAAACACAAACGCCGGCAGAGAATTCCAAACCTTAGAAGTTAAAAACTAAACTATTTCTAAAAGGGATAGACAGGGTACATAAAAATTAATTTTCAGTGCCAATTTAGCAACATGGGTTAATCTCATGTTGAAGTAATAGATTGCCCGCTGATCGTCCACAATACAATTGTATTCTCTTTTTTTTTTAATTAAAAGTGAGATTGCTCTTTGCGAGCATCTAGCCACGGGGCAAAGATGATGCAGACGATGAAGCGATCTCACCCAGAACAAGCCGATTCACTTGTGACTTAGAACTGTTAAAATCGGTCAAAATGATGCTTATTTGTATTCATTATTAGATAATGTGTGAAACTGGGTAGATCAACTTTTCTTTGTTGTTATTAAGTCCCGTTAGCTAGGAGACAAAAGTAACCAAGCTTCTTAGAAAAAAAAATTATAATATGAACTAGAGCTAGTCTAGCATGCTTAAGAGATGACCAATGTCAGAATCGGTATATAATCATGGCTAAAACTAATGTTTAGTAGAATTAAACCCTATAATGTCAGTTTTAAAGAGTGACAGGAGAACTAAACATCATACAGTACTTTTATATATGTTCACATTATTTATGTGTGCATCAGCATATGAGCTATGAGTTTACATTATCTGTGTTCATGTGTCACAACTACAAGTATGATTAATCCACACACATGAAATAAAAGTACTGTAATTAGCAACAAGAAATAAATGATTGAACTAATAACACCAACTTCTTAGCACACTTTTCCCTATCCAAGCTCAACACACTATAATAACTAATATGGCTGATGACATTACCCTAATAGCCGGACCATCATGGACCCGAAAGGCCAAGGACAGGGTACACTGGAAGGAGCTGGAGGAGGCCTTTGCCCATAAATGGGTACCTCACTTGTAAATGTAAGCAAAAGAAGAAAAAATGTAGCATTAATAACTGTCCAACATTGTTAACTTAATAATGAGAGGAAAATAAAGGCTTATTATTATTATTATTATGTATAATAATTTTAAGTGTGTGACAAAAAGGAGTTAGAATCTAAAATCAAACACAGTATTTTGGATACTAGACTCTCAACAAACTCGGAATTGAACTTAGCATTCTTATAAGAAGAATACACGTTAGATCCTGTCCTTTCGAACTATATGTCGTGACTATGAAACACATGCACAACTGAATATAGAACTTGAACAATAACAAAGTATCATTATTTTACTTAAAATCATAAAATATGAGTCACTAACGTGATTGTTTTGATGATGGTGCTTATATAAATAACAACGGGAATCCGAAGTAGCCTTGGCGAATGTCATATGTAAACAACATATTTCGCAACATACATGGACGCAAACATGTGATGAGGTTAAAAAACAACTCGGTTACCAGCAAACAATGAACAAAGAAAGCATTTCAGAACGACTTGGGGAAATACGTCTACAAGAGACTTGAACGAATCATAAAATTGCCTTCCGCAAAAACATGTTAAACGCAAAAAAATCAATTAAAATATTATCGGATGCTTGCTATGTTTATCTCGACACATTAGAAATACATAATTTAGACACAAATACAGCTTATTTCAATTGTAAATGCATTTATATACCGGTAAAAACCACGACAGATTTCAAAATTGACCTTTCCTCGCTACTCTGACACGTCTTATAAATCAAAGTCGGACTATATTTTTCGTAGTTATCGCTTGCTTAAATTATTTTTAAGGTAATTTCTCGTTGTTTTACTCACCAAATAAAGTATGTGAACAAATAATAAGTTATTATTTCCTAGCTGTGCAGCGGAGTTGCAGTTGTCATACGTATCACTGCCATATTGGTAAGACTAGTGCTGTACTAAAACGGTTAATGAGGATTTCCTGAGTAATCGGTTTTATTCACTCATCCACTTTATTAGTATCTTATAACACATTTTCTCAAAGTTACACATATTAGATATTACATATTTTATATTATTTTAGCGTGGTCTAAACTTCGTCTTTAATTGTTTTCGTGACAGTTTTAGTATTTATTTGTCATTAAAAATGTGACTAAAAATTCGTTAAACACCGGTTTGCAACATTCACAGCCGGATCTCGGCCCGATCGAAAAATGACATTTCAGTCATTTCAGGGGGTGAAGTGGAGGGGTGTAAGCTGCGGGCGGAAGTGAAGCTGGAAAAACGATTTTTCCGATATAATAGTAGTTTAACGTAACCAAAATGCAAAAAGCTTTAACAGAACTGTATTAATTAAACCAAAGAATTTATTTATTACCATAATTTGTGTTCATTCGTTAATATAGCAGAAAAATAGCCGCTGCGGCTAATTTGTGGTGTTATTATTGATATTTTTATTTTACGCGCTTACATAAAACAGTTATAATTTAATAGAAAGTAGTCCAATCGTTAATGATATAAATTAGCCCACCGTTGTTAGTGAGAAAAATAAACACAAACGATAATTAAAAAAAAATTGTAACATTTTTTTTAAATAAAAAAAAATGTCTGATGGCCATGGTGAACCTAATCAGCATCGAAAAGAAAGCGTCTCTGCCGCTAACGTTGCAAGTGACAGTCCTGTGACAGACCCTGGTCAAGTTCGTGGGGGTACAACAGTAGAAGGGGCTGCTGGCAAGTTTGAAGGCCCAAGGGTCAAGTCTGGAGCTCTAAAAAAATCAGCAAGATACAGAAGTCGATCACTGTCGGCGTCATCGGCTGATTCGTATAGTTCTACTTCCTATACAGGTGAGTTTAAAAAAGTTTATTTTGTTTTTGTGCTGTTGGCAGTAGTTCAAATTACTCATCTTTATTGTTTACCATTTTATAGACTCATGTGAGGTTTAGTTTATTTCAGGAAACAGGTTAATGTTTGTAAACAGGAATAGTATTGATTCACATTGCTACTTTTGTGCCTAAACAAACCTTGTGTATGATGTTGCTTCTGTTAAAAACTAGTCCAATAAATCTTTCCGATATAGAGGTCAATAAGCAGGAGCCAATTGAAGCCCCTTAGTCGAGTTAAACATTTAAGATGGTCTCCGTTTCTCCCATTGACTCCGGAAACTTCCCCAAATTGTATTAATCAACTGACATTCTATGTACAGGTTTCAACTAATGTAATGTAACCTACTGCAGATATTTTTAACTGCTTGTATGGTCCAATATTATTACAAGTGATTGTAAAATCAGCAGCTGAATTTACCATCTAGAATTTTGCCAGTTATACATATGCTGGTTACATGCATAATCAAAGGACTATGTTTAGGCATTCATTATTGTAGTGTAAGTGTTATTTGGGAGACTAATCTAAAATAACATATCTATCAAGCTTTTACATGGTCTATTAACAGGAGAGATTTGTGGAGATGAAATTGAGCATGTCATACAAACCAACATTGTTATTATTTTAATGTCCCAAAACTAAAGGAAGTTTCAAAGGAACCAAGTATTATATTTTATGTAGTGAATAAACACTGGCCATTTATAAATGTTCACAGACATGGCATTTTAAATATATGAACCCTGATATAAACAACTGAAGTTTCAGTATAGCATAAATTTATCAGGAACATACATTTGAAATTCACGCTCATTGTTCTCATTAATTGGCTTAATTCACAAATGTGTCAATCATAGAAATGTATTCTATAATAGTTCGGTTAACATATAATTTTTATGGCCTTTCAAATCTTTATATATATTATGAAGTAAGGTGTCTTCGGGTAATTTCAAATGTCGGGTAATTCCGAAAATAACAAATTCCAATCTAACTAAGCGATTTTATTGCATTTCATCATCATCACCATCAAAAAGATATGTAAATTTTTTGTTGATGTTTGGTAGTGCAACAAAATCGCTTAGTTACACAGTAATCTGTTATTTTCGGAATTACCCGGCATTCAGAATTACCGAGGACACCATATAGTAGGTTTTTTTTTTTTTGAACCTGACTATGGCTTTATAGGCCGGGCCCAATAAAGCGATAGGAGTGCGCGGTTGGAGAGTAGTCTGGGGAAAATCCAGGGGGAAAACCTCCGGCACGACCACGCGTGGGATCTAAATAGGTTTATGGCTCGACTATCGCTAGAATTTGGTCTTGCTTGCTCAATAGTCTTAGCTCTAGGTATTTTATGCTATTCTCGTGCCAGCACATAGGCTAGCTGCCACTGCCGCGCGCTCGCGGCTACTAGCGAGGGTCTACTCCGACCTTCGAAATCAAAACTTTGTATCGTGCTGTTGCTTTTGCTCTCGTGTTAAACACTATATGAGTGAAAGGGACGGCTCGATACGAAGTTCGGAGTTAGGCCCTCTGTTGCTGAAATCTAACTTATGTATAGAAATAAGGTCTCCAAAAGAAATAAGACAAAAAATATACCAAATGGTGAAAATCCCATTCAAATATCTCAAAAAATAACGAAGTTAGAACAGTTTTAATGTTGCTGCTTAGAGAGAGAAAGCGCGACAGATCAGTGACGTCACTGATAGCGAACGCCAAATACAAAGGTGTGTTTTGCGGAAAAGAGACAGAATATGCCCCCACTTAAAACTGAAGACTGGTAATTATGTAATTATTTGTTCTTTTGATTACGTTTTTTCGTCATTTGATTGAGAATTTGATTACTGAAAGAGAATTTGATCCTTTTCCGAGAAAGTTCGAACTTATTGTTTAAGTTTTATTTATTTGGTGTCAACATCCATATTCAAATTCCCCCTCTAGTACCTACTCAAGACCGACTCCGGCTGTTTGATGTGAGTCCTATACTACTCGGTGCCCCTAGGTGCCTAGACCATCCGCTTTACCCTAAAGCCGACCTTGAAAAAAAAACATAGAACTGGCAAACTACATAAATAAGTAAAACGCGGTTCATTTAATGCAAAGGCCCTTAGCGTGAAACGAGGCGATTCACAGCGTGACGTCACCGCGCCGCTCAAAGTATACGCGGCCGGCAGTAGCATCTTTTTTTTTGAACCTGACTGTGGCTTTATAAGCCGGGCCCAATAAAGCGATAGGTGTGCGCGGTTGGCGAGTAGCCTGGGGAAAATCTAGGGAAAAACCTCCGGCACGACCACGCGTGTGGTTTGGAACACTGGAATACTCTTAAGAGTTTGCGCTCGAGTGAAATTGGTTGAGCGGTTTCAGCCGAATCTGACGTGTGAGTGGAATCGAGCTACTGGGGTGTGAGTGGCACCAGTCTTAGGTCTATTCAATGGTTGCGGCGCAACGTTACGGATCGCACGCGCACGCGCTGCTGTACCGTTCTAGAATCTTATAATTCATGTCGTGTCATTTAATAAATAATAATGCAAAAAGCAACGCATTATGGTATTGCAACGGATTGCAGAAATAATAACAAGAACTCGGGTCATTCGTTTTTTTATGCTCTCATCAGGACAGTCGGAGAACGAGAAAGAAAGGTATTAAGGAAATGTTTGTATATTTTTAAGAATAAAATAAATGGGTACACAAAGATTTTTACAGAAATTTGGCGTAAGTAACTTACTACCAGCTATTTAAAAAAAATGTTTTTGTTATATCTACTAAGTTACATTCCGCGAATTAATTGTGAATGTACTTTGAAGTACGAGTTACGAGTATATTTTCGAATCAAAACATAGGTAACACGTATGAACTATTTTGACTTAACGAAACTCACTGGTGGCAACCCTAGCGCTAAGGCCGGGGCCTCGACAGAGCGCGTTGCGTGCGATAGAAAGAGATGGCCACGTTTAGGCACGTTTGGCATACCTACATGGGGGATTTATTAACGGTGGGCCTTCTGTACTTGTACTTATTCTGTGGTAAAACGTTTATTTTGTAAAAGCTCATCTCGAACCTTCTTTACACCAAAAAATACTTAATTTGATGAGCTCCATGTTTTATTTATGACTGTTTATAATACATTACGTAGGAATTATTCAACGGCTATGTTACGGAGGAATGGCGCTTAGCGGATCGATTGTTTGTGAATAGAATAGGCGTGTAGGAAATACGACGGACGTGGCGCCAGAAGACAAAATGGGCTAACATGATCTCTTATATATCATGTCAGACGTATAGCATTCGTCCCTCTCGCACTTACATACTTGACAGTGACGGACAGATGTCGGACAGATCATGACAGATGTCTGACATATAAGCGATCATCCTAGCCACTGAGTGATGTACTTAATTGCACCTACATGTAGCCTAGGCAGCTTAAGAAAGAGATAGGCACACTACTAGGTAGTAGTTTATGCAACTGCTAATACTCGTGTGATGTTATGTTATTATGAAACTCGCCTTCGGTTCGTTTCATACCACACTTGTGTTTTAAGTTTTAATGCCTAATTATGTACCGTTGCATACACTACTTTATCTACATCCATACAATAAATCCTCTTTATATTGTAAAGCTGAGGGCCTACTCCGAAATTCGGGCACAGAAACCACACGAGGGTTTTTGGCTCACTTTTAGACCCCCCCCTTGATAATTTTTGGTGAGGTTATTTTTTCACTATTTAAATTTTAAACTGTAATCGTATTGTGTTAGTTGATATACTCGCTGTAAACGTAAATAGACTCGCTGTTTTTGACGTGCGAAATGATGATTTATAATTTCCTACAGGAGTAGATATTATGTCTTGGTTGTATAGGTAAAGGGAAAATATACACGTGAGCTCAACGTTGTACAAACCCCCACACACCCCCTCCCCCCAACGTAATCAGTCGTGAGGTTTCATGATCCTCCCTTGGAGCCTCGCGTGATTTCTGGATAAACCCTTACCTACTAAGTTTTAGTATTAACACCATAGCGTTCATAGCACTTAAAGAAGACAACAACATGATTTGAGACGTTAGTGCCGTTAATGAAGCTTGAGTCTTCTGGTAGATGTCGCTGTACGCCTCCCTTAAGGCGTTTGTATAAATGAAGGAACGGTTGAAGAATTTGGGACCGGGTGGCAGTTGCACCTGTAGCTCAGTTGCCGGGAGGTCGCAGGTTCAAATCTTGCTCGGTGCCTAAATTTTTCAAGTTCGAGTGATATGTGTCATCCATCGTACGTATTGAAAAAGTTAGTGAACTTTTTTTAAAACTGCTACGTACGCCGCTACTAAACCGCGGTTTTAAAAATCGTGTTGGTGTCACCTACTCGAGCCGATTACTAATTACTCTGGGCTTTGATTACCTTGAATCTTGATGTGATTTCATGAAAACGCCGATTAGACGAAAACCGGACCAACGTGAAAAACCCGCAAAATGACGTTGACGAAAAATGGCACAATAGCAAAATTGATGTACCGGTTTTCCGTCACCTAAATTTATGCAGATTGTAGGCAAAATCAGTCTAAAAACACTTAATATTGTCTTCGTTATGTATATTAGTAGTCATATGGATCAAAAATATCACTTCAACAAGGTGAAAACATTAATAAAACTTACTTAGAAAATTTCCTGTACCACTAATTTTTTTTTAGTTTGGCACGGTTTTCGCGGTTCAAAAACGTGGCTCAAACTTTCGTTAATTATATCTTGGTCACATGATGTTAAATAATATTTGAATATAGTTCGTTTCTAGGTTAGGTATTAAGGAACGCAACGAGCCTAAACATGCGCGGGTAATTGTTTATATATTCTTATTATAAGCATTTGTACGGAAGAAGTCATCCAAAATGACGAGAACCGGCGCACTGTCGGGAACCGGCGAAACGACCCTATATTATTGTATCGTGGGTTTCCTCTAGTCTAGATGATTTGATTCACCAAAAGCTATAGCTAGGTAAAAAACCATTTCTACTTTTAGTTTTTCGAGTAATTATACTTCGTTGTTTTCATGTATAATCCGTAATCCCTGCTAGAATTATACCCGCCCGCCGCACGCCTTGACCAATCAATTTTCTGCAGTCCACTGTATCGCGTGCTATGGAGACGGCTTCATTAGTTATTTATTATCTCTTTATTTATTTTCGAACTTACGTTCATGATATTGTATTAATATTGTAAAAGCCGTAAGCTTTTACAATACTAATTTAAAAAGTGTAATATAAAAAATACATTTACAAAACACGCTTTTATTACTATTATTGGGAACCTGTTGTGTCCCACTGCTGGGGTGCTACCGCGAACGGCATTCGAAATTTTCCCTCTCTGTCGCGCTTGCAAGTTTGCACATAAGCGAGACAGAGAGGGAAAACTTCGTTTGTGGTTCGCGGTAGCTGAGGTGTGCAATAAAGAGTATTTGTATTGTATTGTAGCCCCTCTGGGTATAGGCTTCCCCGTTCCGTTTCCAGATTTCCCGATTCTATGCATGAGGCTGCCCGCTGAAAAACTCCCGAGTTTGGTTGGACTTCTGAGAAAAAAGTTTTTCCGTCAAAATATTAGTTTATACAACCAAAAAGGGCAAGTGATCGTCTAATTAATACTCGTAATATCCATATTTTACGTTCCTTGCAGTTATTGGTTTCTGGTAACCAGTCCCCCGCCCTCTGCCTGGGCTCCCGCCAGAAACTTGCTTCGTCAGCCCTCAGCCCTTCGTCTCATTGGCGCACTCTACCTACGCTTTGCTCTGTCCGCTGCAAGGTCGCATATATGGCCTTAAAACGTGATAATTTGTACTACCACCGTACTCCGAACTATGGTAGAAGCTCAACAAACAGACTATTAAAAGTATATGGCGATTCATTAAAACTTGTACAAATTTTGTAAACTATAGTGTAAAGCTGAGAACAAGTTGTTGGGAGTTGCGAGCAATCAGTTATCGATAGTTTCTGAAAGTTTTCATTGGTGTTTCACGGTTAGTTTAAAGCAATAGTTTATATTGATTAGTCTGTTAACTAACTAAGATCATCATTATCAACAAACATTTATTTACCCTCTTATTTATAATCGTTCATCAAACCTATTTTAGTTAAAATTAGTTTGTCCTTATTTGCCACTTTGAAATTTATGTTTATTAGAAAGGGAAACACATTTTAGTTAGCAGAGGTTTGTTAAGTTTTATGAGTAAGGGGTTATTTATTATTTCTACTAAGCGAGATGTACTGCGTTTATTTTTTATGCTTTCATAATGTCATATGGCCCAAAGTGAGTCGTAACTTTTTTTTTGAACCTGACTGTGGCTTTATAGGCCGGGCCCAACAAAGCGATAGGAGTGCGCGGTTGGATAGTAGATAGTAGCCTGGGGAAAATCCAGAGGAAACCTCCGATACGACCACGCGGGTGGATTTGAACACTGGAATACTCTAAGAGTGCGCTCCAGTGAGATTGGTTGAGTGGTTTCAACCGAATCTGAGGTGTGAGTGGAATTGAGCTACTGGGATTTTTGTCGCTGGTTCAAACTAAACCTAGCCTGGCTGAGAAGGGTCGTGACGTAAACGGAAAAATGTACAGTATTCAGACTGTACACCTCGTCTTCCCCACTAACATGGTGGCCAGTGGCCACTAACGCCATCTATCACTGAAAGTATAGTTTAATATTATTACAATAGATGGCTCTAATGTTGCATTTATTACTATATTTTGAATATCCACAAACAGTTGGTTTCTTTCAGTTTCTTCTCAAACGTGAAAGCCTAAGGTTTTTATGTCTAAAAGCGCCCTTACAGTATAGTTGCAGAGAAAAATAATTTAATACAAGTAATAATTTATTATGCGGCATATTTACAGCTTCTTAAGATCGTTTATCTTGACACAGTCAAGCCAATGACCCGTTAACGTCAGCGATAAAAGAAAAAGCAAATATTATGTTTGCCTTTAAATGAGTTTAAGTATTTGTCAATGTTCGGCATACTTGAATTTCATGGTCGGATGTATTGTATGGAGTTTTCAATGTTCGTTGTGAAATTCAGCAGTTACGGACGATCTTTTTAATGGACAATGACGGCGGTTCGGATTTTTTTAAATAAGAATCCGTAGATTTTTACATTAATTATACGTTGAATATTGATTAGAAATGGCAAAAAATCTTTGGTTCAGTTGCTTTCAGTCAAGCCAGTCTACGCTACTTTTTGTACTTCTGCCTGCAGTATGTTTTTAAACATCCTTACGTTTTCCGGATTGTACCCTAAGAAACCCGTGGTTCGTTTTGGTGCCTAATCATTAATCATAAGATTTGATCTTGGTACTAGTTTTAGGAAAGCGACTGGCATCTCACCTTCCAACATAGAGCAAAAATTAAACTTTGTTGGGACCGATCCACTTCTACCGGATCCACTTCCGGTACCGGAACCGAATTGTCATTATCAAAATAGGGTTTAGCGACCCCCAAAACCTGACCTCGAGTTACGTGTCCTGGAATGGCCACCATCTTGAATTTTGAGCAAATCACTACATAGTATAAAACAAAGTCGCTTTCTCTGTCCCTATGTCCCTATATCCCTATGTATGCTTAAATCTTTAAAACTACGCAACGGATTTTGATGCGGTTTTTTTTAATAGATAGAGTGACTCAAGGGGAAGGTTTATATGTATAATACATGCATCAGCATTGCACCCGTGCGAAGCCGGGGCGGGTCGCTAGTAAACTATAATTCGGATTGGCATCATTCAGAATCGGATTCAGCAGGCTTTTTTACTAAAAATTATGTTGCTTTAATGGCTTAAAAATTCCGTTGACATCAAAACGGAGAGCGATTTTTAGTCGTCTACCGGTCCCGGGGATCCCCGTGCTCAATACAAAATAATGCTATTTATTATGTTTTTCGCCGGGAGCCCACGGCTTTATTATTTTGACTATACTTACATGAACAAAAACGCATTAAAAAGCCTTCTGCATAGTTCAATAACTTTTTCCCGAAACTTCGTTAATATACGTAGAAGTCTCTAGGTTTTATTTTTTGAATAAGTAGCGTAAACCAAAATAACCTTATATGTAAGACAACATCTCTACTATTCTCCGATTGGATTAGGTCAAACAAGATCTAATCCAGTGTAATACGAGATGCCAGGGGCGTACGCTTCTAATCAGACATTATTGTCGACGGTGCGACGCCAGCAATGCCATTCAGAATCTTCCCTCATCATGTCTAGTATAAATTGACCTAGAGGCTCATAAAACTGTGTAGGATCGGAGGTGAGACTTGTACTGGTGTTCTTCAGGGGGTTGTTGTTGGTAAGCGTTATGAATACCAGCCTTGGTTTTCTTACGTCATGATTTAGAGGGTATCGTTGGTCTTTTATACTAGTTACGAAATTACCTATTATGACAGAACTCAGAAAGGGTGATCTATTTTTACATTTCTTACGTCATTAATTTCATGTGTATCACATTCCGTAGATTCTAATTCACATCGTTCATTTTAACAGATGCATTGCACGGAAATAGTCGCGTAGCTGATACCATGTGTTTCCCCGTATGTAGAGGAAATCGCGTAGAGCTACGAAAAGCTTGGTAGCGAAAGTGTTACGACGTGAAGCTCCTATAACAGAAAGGCGGCCTAAACAAACTCATTTCATTAGTAAATATGTTACACATGGCTCATTAAGAATAAGAATAAAAAATAATTTATTGCCATTACACAAACAGCATAATACAATTTCTGACACTCAAAAAAACCAGAGCATAATTAAATAGTAACCATAATAAATAACATTTAAGGGTAATAACAGGGTATGGCTGTTATGTAAACTCTCAAAACAGCTCAGCCTTTCCGAGCTCTGATTATAAGTAGCAGAGATTTGAGAGTTATATTAATAGTCTTGGAGTCAAAAAAAAGTTAGTCGTAAATTATATGACGAGACAAGTTTACTACTTGTCAAGATATTTCCCAGCTCAAACTAGATTGAGTTGCGTTCATTTATTAGGGTTCCGTAGCCAAAATGGCAAAAACGGAACCCTTATAGATTCGTCATGTCTGTCCGTCCGTATGTCACAGCCGATTTACTTGGAGACTATATAAGCACTACAATTATGAAATTTGGTAGGAAGGTGTATTCTATGAACCGCTACATAAAAGTGATGTGAAATTACAAAAAAGTATTAAATTAGGGGGGCACTCCATACATGTAATCGGTGGATGAAAGAAAAATTTTCAACGCTATGTGCGTTGATTATGTATCGATGGATAGTCCTTTAAAAATGATATGAAGGTTTCTAAAAAACTGGTCCATTTAAGTCAACCGTTGGTGATATATTAGCTGTCATAGTCATAGAAAGTGTCCCCCCCCCTCTAATTTCCAAACTATAAAGTTTAAAATTCTGAAAATAATTGAGGTGGTGTGTATTAGTAAATACTTTCAATGATTTTTGGTTTGAACAATATAGGTTTTACAGTTTTTGAGTTTTCGCTTAAAAACTGTCTTGCCCAAACAAAAGGTCTTAAGTGCCGTGAGTGATTTTAAATGTGGACTAGTAGGTGTTGGTACGGAACCCTTCATTGTGCGTGGTCCGACACGCACTTGGCCGGCTTTTACATTAAACATATTACATTGCCATTCGACACATACCGTCCGGTGTGTTTTTACTATCAAATAATTTGTTATTTATGTAAACCTAGAAAATGATATCGATAGATTAGATATCAAGCAGTTGGTTATTCTATGATTGTTAAAATATAGTAGTGAATTGAACGCTGATTTGTTCGGTTTAAGATGGAGGAGATGAAGGATAAAATTAAATCTGTATCTTCAGGTGAGTTTGTAGCTTTTTGGTAAGTTACGATCATATATAATAATTGTTAATTAGTGTACAATATTCATTCCCATTCTCCAGAAACTTCTGGACTCTATTAAAATAGACATAGAAGTGACAAACCTTCAAATTTATTGACTGTACATAGTATCACTATCTTATATTAAGGTTCATCCTTGGTAAATTATTGGCAAAATGAGTAGTTTTGTAACCAAAAAAATATGGCTACAGGTCCTACAGTCAGCCAAGAAAGTGGAATACCACTTTTAAACATAAACATACAAATAATAGACTTCAAAATACCCCAAAAGTCCTACCTGTCTATGTAACCCCTGTAACCCCCCTTCCCCCCTTTTCTCGGAAGTTTACCAAGGAAAAAATATGAAATTATTACGTAACATTGATATCAATGTATATTTTACAGGAAAAATAAATAAATAAAATAAAGAAATATTTGTGGACAATCTTACACAAATCAACCTGGTCCCAAACTATAGCCCTATATAACTATAGCTCTATTTAGCTTTTCTTTTTTTTATCATCACTTTTATTGTATTTTAAATAAATACAATAAAAATTTAAATCGGTTCACTTGATAAAGAATTATCCTTGAAAATCCACCATACATACTAAGTTATTCTGTCGGTCCAATTTTTAACAAAATTCATCGATAGATGGCGCTGTATCCATGTCGATTAATTTCCACACATTTTAATTGAGATTTTTCTGAATTAATGGGATTGGAATCGCTACACATCTCTGTACGGAACCCTCGGTGCGCGAGTCAGACTCGCACTTGACCGATTTTTATTTATTATGGTTAAAAATATATATTAAGAAAAACCCACTCCATACTAGCCGAACAAAATAGTTAACAGTCGTGCAAATCAACTGTTGGTCATACTTTGGGAGTTCGTTACGCGAGGCGAACGTTTTTTCAATTCAAATTTAGAATAAAGCAGTTTTCAAGTTTTATAAAACCACGTGCCAGTGAGTGATGTGACATTGCGGTGTTATCGATTTTTTAATTTTTTCTCGGAATTCTAGTTCGCTGAAGTGATTTTACTGTTTGTTGATTGCGCTAGTTGAGTGTTTTCTTTACGGTTTTACCTATACTTAGGTATTTTATAGGAGCTATTTCTGCGGTTTTAAAATGCGTCCATTATCTGTGTTATGTTGTGTATATTTTCGTAGCTAAACGTAAAAATATGTTACTACAACATTAATTTGTGCAAATATTGATTGGACGACAGTGGTGACGATCGAATTTACCTATATCATACAAGCTGCCTGAGATTTTGTACCCGTATAAATTATATAATTACTCCCTCATTCATGAAACTTAACAAGTCTCTGCCAGTGTTTTGTCCTTTTCTCACAAACACAAATAGCAAAGAGAAGTAGAGTTGACGCCACTGTCGAGTAAGGTCCGGCTGTCAAAAATTGTTATTGGTTATTATGGGCATGAGAACGAAGTTTACATTTAAATCGTATCGTAAAAATATCGAACATCCCGCATCGTAGCGCAATCCCGTTTTGTTCGGAAAAAACGAGGACATAAGTTTCCGAAAGACGAAACTGTCTCAAAGCACTGACAGTCATTGACCCGTAACTTATATTTGATATAATCAAGCTCAGGTATTGCAAAATAGTCACCATATTGTTCCAATTAGATATTAACCCGGGTATAGCGCAACCACAAAGAGTGACATTTGACATTTCGGAGACCTCACGCTACACTAGCGCCTCTAGCGGCAAGTTCATACGCGGTCAGCCCTCATTACGGCGTAAACGGATAGTGAGCCACTTGAGCTGGGAGTGGAAGATTGATGGATGGTCTTATTTGCGTAAACCTAATATGAACCCAATGCAAACATTTTTAAGGCGCTCAAGCTTCTTAAGTTGCTCCTCATTGATATTACCATTAAACGAGTATACCATATTTAATTACCTAAGTGGGCACAGTAGGGGATTGCAATACCGGGATACCGGGATCCCGCGCCAAAATTTTGCGGAATCCCGCGCGGGAGAGCGGGATTGAGGAGAAAGGTAGTTTTTACTATTAGGGACACTTGACATGCTCACAATTTCTAGTCACAAGAACGTTTTTTACCCAGGCTAATATTAAAATGTATTAAAAAAATATTCTGCGAACGTTTCGTTGGACAAGAGCTAAGTAAAAGTGAAGTGAATGTTGTGAACTTTGTTGTCAGTCAGAAAGCAAAATTTTAGATAAAAACTATATTTCCGATTCCTCCAAAACAAAATCAAATATTAACTTTACGAGCCCCAATGCAAATGAGTACGTCTGGTAGGAAAAAAATGTACTAAACTAACGTTAACCTAAAAATTCTGGGGGACGAAGGTGTTTGGAAGAATTAGCAATATAAAAACAGTATAAGTTATAAATCGTATTTTATTTATTCAATGAAAAAAAAAACGAACTTTCCTTGGTAATAAAAAAAACATTGTTTCACCAATTGTACTAAAATGCAAAAAAGTTCGTCTTTAGTGTTACCGACGCAGATTAGAACGTCTACCACTTGGTGGCGTCTCCTTTTGCATCTAAAACGGCTTTAATTCTGAGCGGCATTGTATCTACCAGCTGTCGACACTCTTCCGGGGTTGTTTCATTCCAAACACAGGTAAGTTTCTCTTTAAGATCAGCTTTTGATCTGGACGGGTCCTTTCGCAACTTCTTCTTCATTTTCCACCACAACGTTTCTATGGGAGACAAGTCCGGGCTGCTGGATGGCCACGACATGGTAGGTATTTTTTTCTTTTTCAGCCACGCCATCGTTGCTTTAGCGGTATGGCATGAGGCACCATCTTGTTGAAAAGTATACGCATTTTTATACTTTAACTTACGTATAGACGGCAGCAAACTCTCTTGTAAGATGCTTTTGTATTTTTCGGCATTGACGGTTCCATCTATAAATTGCAGACAGCCGACACCCTGTGCCGACATGCAGCCCCAAATCATTAAGGAAGCTGGAAACTTTACCTTACGCTTAAGACAATCTTTTTGAAATGCCTCTCCTTTTTCGCGAATGACTTTACTTCGTTCATCGCCTACTGTGACTTCAAATTTAGATTCGTCACTCCATATAATTTTACGCCACTGATCGACGGTCCAATTTCTGTACTTTTTGGCGAATTTCAACCTGTTAGTTTTCTGCCGTTGTGTAAGTAACGGTTTCTCTTTAGCAGTGTAAAAACCGTAGCCCATCCTCTTCATCACTCTCTTGCAAGTATCCACTGAAATGTTTTTTTTAATTGCGTCACGCCATAGTACCGTAAGTTCTCCAGCTCTTGCACGACGATTTTTCTTGATGATCTTCCTCAGAATCCTGTTTTCTGCTTTAGTAGTAATTCGTGGGCGGCCGGATTTCTTTAAACAAGAAATTTTGTCGTGTTTTCGATGATGCTCGATGATAGTTTGGATTGTAGACCTTGGCATAGAAAGGTCCTTGGCAATTTGGTACGTAGATTTGCCTTTATTGTTACTGGAGATTATCATTTTCCGCACTTCTTCAGTCACTGGCTTACCTCGTGCCATCTCGATAGAAAAACGATTTGGAGTAATAAAAAATTAGGCTGAATTTGCCCTTTTATATAGTGGTTTGTCATTTTACATGACAGAGAATATTCCGTATTCAAT
The DNA here is from genome assembly GCA_963556455.1 of Epiblema foenella. Classification (NCBI taxonomy): domain Eukaryota; kingdom Metazoa; phylum Arthropoda; class Insecta; order Lepidoptera; family Tortricidae; genus Epiblema; species Epiblema foenella. Next base: position 6,598,121 of record OY747120.1, on the reverse strand, counting down.
TTGAAAATAATATTTTATATTACGAACCCTGGTAAACAGGTTTTATTTTAAATAGACGACCTATTTTGCCTTAAATATGAAGCAGACGTAATTATTTGCGTGTGAGATGTAATATTTATAATTAAATTATTTTAAAATAAATAACGAGATGTACACTTTGTACAACTCAAAACTAAGCTAGCTTTAGTGACATTGCGTCTAGTGTATTCCATTAATCATCAAAGTCGATTCGGGTAGAAATACTAGTTTTTGAAAAAAAATACGCATGCAGAATTGCGACTAGACGAGCTATTTTGCATTGGGGCTCGTACTACTTCGTTTCATCGAGATTTGCCCAAAAACTTTATTCCCGAAAAGTGTTGTCTTTGTGAGATTAAGACATAAATGTGGCTCTTATTACAAGGAAGCGTGTGATTTATCAGAAAAACGTAAGCGGATATAAATTTATAACTATTTGTGATATTATTTCTCAACCCTGCAGGATCCCGCGGGATTGAGAATCTTCAATCCCGCAAATACCGGGATCGAAATCATAGTGCGGGATTGCATTCCCTACAGTAGGTATATTAGGCTATAAAAAACCGGCCAAGTGCGTGTCGGACCACGCACAATGAAGGGTTCCGTACCCGTATAGTTTGTAAATTAGAGGGGGAGGGGCGGGGGACACACTTTCTATGACTTTGACAGCTAATATCTCACCAACGGTTGACTTAAATGGACAAGTTTTTTAGAAACCTCCATATCATTTTTAAAGGCCTATCCATGGATGGGCCACGACTATGTGCGTTGAAATTTTTTTTTTCATCCACCGGTTACATGTATGGAGTGCCCCCCCTAATTTAATATTTTATTGCAATTTCACATCACTTTTATGTAGCGGTTCATAGAATACATCTTCCTACCAAATCTCATAATTGTAGTGCTTATAGTCTCCGAGTAAATCGGCTGTGATATACGGACAGACATGAAGAATCTATAAGGGTTCCGTTTTTGCCATTTTGCCTACGGAACCCTAAAAAGTAATGTACCTAGTTATTTTTAAGCGATGTGCGGGACGGCAGCGCAGTCGACGAATCAAGCCTTCAGACTAGATTGAATTCAATTAAAATTTTACGCTATATTTGGAGGCCGAGCCGACATTGAAAATGCGACAGTTGGACACTTGTTACATGTATGCAAGATACCTTTTAGAACTCGTCGTTTAAATTTGAACTTTATATGGTAGGTTATTTAAAGTAGTGTTTGCTTGGCGGTTTTCACAGAATTGGATCTTAGTGTTTTTGTTTTAATTATATGATTAAATTTTGCTAGTTGATATAATTGGATAGGATCTAGTTTTATGTTCAGTGCCTTTACCATTTCACCGAGTTTGCATGACCATACTCGCTAGCGACTGCGTAAACGATTTAGTATGCTGATTCTTAGAATAGTTCTATTGCGTAACCGCCAGAGCCGCTGTACTTTTGCCCGTACAATTTTTTATGCGGTCGCTAGCGAGTACGGTCATGCAAACTCATGGTGAAGGCACTGATATTGCTGATTCTTAGTTCTATTGCGTAACTGCCAGAGGCGCTGTACCTACTTTTGCCCGTACAAATTTTTACGCAGTCGCTAGCGAGTACGGTCATGTAAACTCATTTGCTCGTGATCATGGTTCGTGAACGTTGAGGTAACGTTGAGAATCGTTAACGAAAGTCAACGTAACTGCGAAAGTAGTTCGGGAGTTGGTTGAAAATTGTTAATACCACCGTTTTGTTAGTATTGTTTTAAATAACTAGGTTTAGTTTAATGCAATGCTGGTCCCAATAGTGCCCAGGGACTCCTCAATTAGAGCATGCGCTGCCGGTACCGGTTTCTATGAAACATCTCAGGATTTTCTCTATAGGTACCTACTCAATCTTCCGATAAGTCATGTGATGGTTTGGAAAATTAATTCATGCTCATTTCATCTTCCGCAACTAAATTACGGCCACGAATAAGTTCTTCAAACCAAAGAGAAGCGAGTTCTTAATGATACTTCATAATTATCATAATAAAAAATAAGTTCATTCGATGCACACCGCGACATAAAAGTCAATAATAATAATAATTCAATATATCCACAAAATTAGCAAAATTTACAAAACAATGTCAAGGTAGTCAAAATTATAATAATGATATCTAATAATAATAATACAGAAGGAACTGTAATAATAGTAAAATAAAATGTCAATAATAATACTTCATTCATAACAAAATCAATTAAGGCTGTGCAACGAGAAATATCGCGTTCTTTGAAACGCTATTCTACCCAGACGAGGAACCAATAAGGATTGATTTTCAGATATATGTTTCTTGACTATATGACTGTGTTTCTGACAATACCGAAACATGATTACTTAAAATTTTCTCGATAGAAAAAAAATCCAAAGTTGAGTCTTTATTTTCCGTTTTTTACTCAGCCTACTAAACCAACACTAAGTTAAAATCTATAAGGGTTCCGTTTTTACCATTTTGCCTACGGAACCCTAAAAAGATCTTCCTTTAAAAAGGATATCGATGCTATAGTTCTGCTTGCGTTCTAATACAAAACGCGGGCGATGCCGCGGCGACAGATAGTAATATAAATTGGATAAAATACGCAACTAAGTATATCGTGTCTATATTGGTTGGTTCGTTTGTGCAGTAGGCTGACCTATAAACAGGTGGGACGGTCCTATGCAACACCGCGCATGCTTTATTTCGGGATGGTTTTATACCCACTTATCTATCCATGATTAATTTGTTACTATAGTGTCCAATAGAGAATAACAACTTAAGAGAGGTAGGGCACACCAAAATGTCATCTTGCTCGAATTTGGAGCAGCCCAACTGGTGGAGTACCTCCGCCTTGCAGAAGACCACAGCCATAATAACATTATCTACTGTACAAGTATGTAGTGTCGTGTTCCTGGAGGTGAGCAAGGTTGCCAGAGCTCCCGAGGATGCACTGTGTTGAGAGCGAGGGACCTGAATTTGTCCCTTCTGCTGTCAACACAGTGCATATTCAAATTTCATAAAGGGTCGGCAACGTGTACGTGACTCCTTTGGAGTTGCGGGCGTCTATAGGCTGCGGTAGCCGCTTACCATCAGGTGGACCGTACGCTTGTTTGCCACGGGCGTTGTATAAAAAAATGCATTCATTACCCTTTGGACGCCATTTTCCATAAGAGATATTAGAATGTGAACTTTTAACAAATCAAGTAGTATGATCATTATTGAAATATTTTTGTATATATTTTTTCTTGTTTGTATAATTGAATTGAATTATTTTTATATGTTTTTTGACGATCGTGATATAAAGTCATATAAATTGAGTTAGGATAATTTATTTAGTATTTTTATATTATGAAATAAATCAATCTAAATCTAATCTAAATCAAGAAGGTGACTTTGACAACGTACGTCATAACATAACACAAGGTATCAAGGTATACGTTTTTAGTTGAGTTTGAAACATTTACTGCTATAAGTTGCTATATGAGTGCTATGCCAGGGCCTAAATCAGACCCATTTTAAGTTCAATTTGAACAGCATTTTCCTTATATGGATATTGGGTATATTATCTATACCTGTTATTACTTAAATATATTTCTATTTCTGGACAAAACGAATGGAAATGCTGGTTTAACTGAATGCACTTCTTCATCATTCATCATCTTCCTCAACTTTGATAAAGGTGAAGCTATTTATTCCGCGTCACAAAAAAAATGGCAATTTTTTTTACAAATTTAGAATGAAGGCAAAATTGAAAAATTTAGGCACCGAGCAGTATTCGAACCTGCGACGTCCCATGATGGCGCATGGCATGGCATGGCATTGGCATGGGATGGCGCATCGTAACTGATGATTCTCAATATGATTTGAGACGTTAGAGCCGTTAATGAAGCATGAGTCTTCTGGTAGATGTCGCTGTACGCCTCCCTTAAGGCGTTTTTATAAAAATATTTTTTTTTACATTACTCCTAATTTTAATCTCTATTGGGCATTTAGGCGCGTTCCTAAATGTGCAATGCGGCCATTGCATCTGCTCTGCCGTACGTCTAAAATTACAATTTGGGTCCTTTCTTACCACTTTCATGTATTTTTGATGGATACTTTGGTACCCATACTTTTCTATAATTGTAACTACGTTTATTCATGAATAATGCATTTGTAGTGGTGTATATATGGATTGCATTTAATTGTGTTGAACGAATGTAGGCCGACCTATAAAGGCCGGGGTGGGGGTTATGCAACACTGGCCATTAATAAAGCATTAAATTGATCTAAATGTTTTTGATAACAATCACCTTTTCAAGAGGCGATGTTCAATCCAGGGACCGATACCGGTATTTTTAAAAAAACCCTGAATTAGCCCAATATTTTGGATTATTTTTTGCTCTTTACGTAGGGCTGAATTATGTATTTAGGTAACAACGTCGTATTATTAGATTTTCCCATTAAAACCGAAATAATGAACCGGTGACCGTAATAATACCGGTATTTTTCTATGGAGAAAATACCGGTATCCGATCCCTGGTTCAATCCAATTTAAAAAAATCAGGGGTGTTGCGGATATCCGCATCCGGAACCGCGGAACATCCGCATCCAAATCCGCAAAAAAGGATGTAGCGGCAGCATTGTGCTAGGTATTTTCGCCATTAACCAATAGGGATCTCGTTATGTTTTTGTGATTCCTGATTCGTCGATCGTGAATTCATGACAGCGACAAGAAGCGAACAGTTGGTTTTGTTTTTATTTGTTTAGTAATTAATCTTCACATCCGCATCCGAGGATGTGAGACTTGCAACATCCGCATCCGCATCTGTGTCCGCGGATATCAAAAAGTCTGCATCCGCAGCATCCCTAACGAAACTGAAAATGTACCTATGAGACGACGGATTGCGGTATTTTGCTAACCCAAAGGGCCAAGGCCTAAACCCCCCCCTTCCCTTCTGAAAGGCCGGCAACGCACTTGCTACTCCTCTAGTGTTGCAGGTGTTTATGGGTGACGGTAATTGCTTACCATCAGGCGATCCGTCTGCTCGTTTGCCCCCTATAACATAAAAAAAAACCGATATAGATGTGCGAGGTATCGTTAGAATCGTTACGTCATCCCGCGTAACAGGCATGTGACGTTGCAATAAAACAATATGGCGGGCTAAGTATACTCCATTTTGTGGTCCAATCTTATGAATAAAGAAATAAAAATAAAATAATAATAATTGTATTGTTAATCGCTTAGAAGAGATCACTATCGGGGGGAGGGGGCTGGAACGCTGGAACTGTGTCAGTGTGGAAGGCAATTGGCCCTGTTGAATCCCCCCCCTCCATCCGTACTCACTGTGAGCAAAGCCACAAGCTTGTAGGTATTTAGTCCGGTCCGTGAGTACGCGAATGCAGTTGGAATTGACCTGGTATATGTGGACGGCTTTATGCAACTGGCTGCATTATTCATGCCATTGATCTGTTCTATTTATAGACGATAGTTCTGGTAAACATTCTTTATGCGACGATGGTGGCAAACAAGCGGCCAGTTTGATGGTAATTAGGTCATACCAGGGATCGGATACCGGTATTTTCTCCATAGAAAAATACCGGTATTATTACGGTCACCGGTTCATTATTTCGTTTTACCAATCTAATAATACGACGTTGTTACCTAAATACATGATTCAGCCCTACGTAAAGAGCAAAAAATAATCCAAAATATTGGGCTAATTCAGGGTTTTTTAAAAATACCGGTATCGGTCCCTGGGTCATACACAAAAACTAGTCTTTCATGTGGTTAATAGTTAACTGTAATAATTAACATGAACATAGTATGAAAATTATATATTTACTTATGTTTTTTCTCCGCTACCCAATGTCTGGCAGAAATCGCTTTTTAGCGATAAGACCTCCTGTTTACATCTCCTCAGCCCATCTTACTTACCACAACGAACACAACACTCTTGATTATATTACTAGCTTTTGCTCGCGTATTCGCCCGTATAGTACAGTTACGTACTGGCACTCCTTTACGGAGACAGTTTATTTAAAAGAAAAACCTACGGTTGATTTCAGAAATAAAAAGGCTGTTTCAGTACTCAAACTGTCAATACTAAATTGTTTCTAAATCGGTGCTGAATTAAAGCTTGAAATGGGTACACCTTCGCGTTTTTAATATTACTGCGGGGAAAATTGGGAAAGTGATTTCCAACCCTCACGATTGTAAGCTTTATACCAATGGAGGAAGGTACATATTGAATTAAGTATTTCGCGCAGTGGAAACGGTGAAAAGGTCATTCGTCCCGTGTGCTTTGAACTGGCCGTCTGGGGTTGCTAATGGATACGCCCTCAACAGTCACCCATACTCGGTTCACTATACTAATATCTACAACATTTGTAATTGTTTGTCACAAACGAATGTTTAAATTTAAGAGGCTTATAAGTTTTAAAATGTTTTGATTTCAAATTATGACAAAAGTATTGATAATACCAACAAAGTTATTAAAGGCTATGATGATTTTATTAAAGTTTTAGATAGTAACATAGCCATTTCTTTATTTTACTGTGTGTAGTAGAATTTAGACGGAAAAAACAACTTTTTATCTTGATATGAATGGTCTATTTGGAGTGATGTTCGAAACGATATTTCTTAATGAAAAATCCAAAAAATACATTTAAAGTTTATGACATAAGGTTGCAACAGTCCTGTTCTAGATAGTAACATTGAGAAAATGTCAAGATACGTGCCAATTCAAACAGAAAATGGCGTAAATAGATGAGAGGTTTTTAACTGGTAAGGACCCTTAATTTTCTCTGGAAAAACGCCGAGCAGTGCTCGGTAGCTACTGTATGTGTAAACCAATAAATGCGCGCGCTGAAAACAGCAAATAGTTTTAGAATTAAGTGTCGTACACTCTCTCACTCTCTTAAAAACTCAATTGAATAGTTAGTTTTGGACCGTGCAACTTGTTTCTATCTTTTTACAAAATGTGACGCATGTGTCGTCATTCGATAGTTTTAAGGCAGGACTATGGCATTATGCTGTGGGGCCCTTTTTAGCGTCGTTTATTATAATTTTTTCATTAATGTGTAACATGAATGTATAGACGTTAATAAATGTATTTTCTTTCTTACTCTTTCTAAATCCAATAAAATTGATGCTTGACATGAAAATAACGAAAATGTACGACGCATAGCTAAAAGAAGAAATCACTGTTTAATCCGAGCTAATCCCAATAAGGTTTAGTTTTCCCTCTTGGTTGGAAGGTCAGATGGTGCGTTCGTAAAAACTAGTTCCTTCACCAAATCTCGTGATGCGGAATCCGGGCTCCTTGAAGGGATGCCTCGATTCGGTCAGCCACGCCCCCCGTGAAAGACGCGCTTATGTCACGCGCACGACAAAACGGGATGCAACACTCTTCGGGACGGGAATCGCTCTTTTAGACAAATCTCGTCAATACTCTGACTGCGTGCAGTTTTATTAAATTTTCTCTTGACAGAGTTTAGATGAGGTAAAATACCATGATTTTTACTTAATTTTTGTCGTTTATTAATGCATTGTTTTAGTAGGCTGAATAAAAAAAGGAAAATAAAAATTCAACTTTGTTTTTTTTTTCTATCGAGAAACTTAAGCAATCACGTTCCGGTTATTGTCTGAAACAGTCATACAGTCAAGAATCATATATCTGAAAATCAATTCTTATTTTTTCCTCGTCTGGGCAGGACAACGTTTCAAAGAACGCGATATTTCTCGTACGGACACATCTAACTCAAGAATTGAAGTCTCTCTACCTACGAGTACCACCCTTTTTTTTTTTGAACCTGACTGTGGCTTTATAGGCCGGGCCCAATAAAGCGATCGGAGTGCGCGGTTGGAGAGTAGCCTGGGGAAAATCCAGGGGAAAACCTCCGGCACGACCACGCGTGTGGTTTGGAACACTGGAATACTCTAAGAGTTTGCGCTCCAGTGAGATTGGATGAGTGGTTTCAACCGAATCTGAGGTGTGAGTGGAATCGGGCTACTGGGAGTTTTGTCGCTGGTTCACTAAACTTAGCCTAGCTGAGAAGAGTCCAGCAAGAAACTCAGCTAGGCCCGACCTGGGTCGGACTGACTCTACCCGGTATGTGGCGGTACCGGGACGAATAGGGACTATATGTGTCAGTGTTGTCGCGATCGCGCGGTGGACGTCCCCGCCGGCGGGAATGCCTAAGTGTACGCGTCGTGTCAGAGTTGAGTACCACCCCCTTTTGGGTATAGGCCATAGGAATATGTCAAGATATGCCGTAGGTGCTAATTTTGCGGTACCTGATTTTGGTATTGGTTTGCTGTTGTATAATCCCTTCCTCGACCATTAACGTTTTAACGGCATACCACAATTACCACATACTCGACCGATTTAGCTTCACCACTGTTTATGTATTAGAGTCTGTATTGCGTTGTACATATACCGGGAAACTTGGGGATAACACAACTAAAGCTTGGGCACAGAATCTTTCTTTCTTTCTTTTTTTTATTTCATAATATACAATTACAATACAAATTAAAGCTAGCTTAATCTATACGAATTTATATTATGATCGTCAATAATAAAATAAAATGTTATTCAATTTCATAGAACGTCAAACGATTTTGAATAATATTAATGTAGTCGAAATTTAATAAATGTCATCTGAGAATTATTTTACAAAACTTACATCACATAAGTTCGTCAAATTAAAAACTAATAACTGTATATAGAAAAACACGAAATAATAATAATTGAAAACACGATTAACACGAAAATTTTAAATGTCACAAACAGTTATAAAAATTATTTTGTTATGTCCATATATTCATTAATATTATATAACGGATCAATAATCGGAATCAAGTTTCTTTCTTAACTCTATCATTATGTTTTAGCGATATTTTTTTGAAAAAAAAAAAAAAAAGTTTATTGTATAAGGTAAACATTACAATATAAATCACGACCCTGCGTCCTGAGCTAGGAAACCCTGTGTTACAGGACCCAGTTTCGTCGATCAATCTTCGTATCATATAGAAGTGTGCACAGAGGGCAAGATACTACTTATATTTAGATATTTTAGTTTTAGATGTCTAAATTGTGTGTTTGTGTGTGTGTGTGCTAGGCAATTAGACTAAAAACCAGTTAAATGCCTGAGAAAGGTATCCTAAAAGTGACTAGCATGGCCACAGTGGTCGAAGAGCCTAAGGAACCCGTAGAACCGAAGCCTTCAGTCAAGAAACGGCACTCTGTTGTATCGGGGAGGAGTGACGTTTGTAAGTTTAGCATCGTTTGTAAGCTTCGTCAATATCAGACAAACATTGGCCGATATTCGGCGACTTTTTGACTTAGCAGGGCGGGATCGATATGTGATATTTTGCTCTTTGACGTGGGTTAAGATGTGGCGGAAAATTCCTCAGTTAACGGGACACTGGCAAAATTACCTTTTGCCTGCTATTCAGAAAAGAGTTACTGTTGCCTTCGAATGCGGGATCAAAGATGTACTTTTCTTCCCTCATTTGAGGGCGACAATTACTCTTTTCACACCTGCTATTCAGAAAAGAGTTATTGTTGCCTTCGAATGAGGGATCAAAGATATACTTTTCTTCCCTCATTTGAGGGCAACAATGACTCTTTTCCTCATAGAAGGTGTGAAAAGCAGTATGTGCCACTCTGTAGTAAATTTTGTAGGATATTTCATGTTTTTAGCAACGGGCCTCATAGACGGTGTGAAAAGTAGTATGTGTCAGACTCGTTTTTGTTTTCCCCCTATCTCGCTTGTCTGCCATTTTTTTTCTCAGCCTTTATGGTTGTCCACTGGGCAAAGACTACTCCCCGTGAATCCGTGAATGAATATGACTCCCGCATCAGTGCTTCCTCCTGCCAGTTGGCGAGGAAAGCGTCTAAATCATTTCGCCAGCACCGTTTAAGCTGGCCCCGTCTGCGTCGCTCTTGAGACTGCCATATCTAATTATCATAATTCCCCAGGGTCATCATCAGAAGAGGACGAAGGCATCCAACCGCATGAAAAAGCTATCGCCGCTGGCACCCCCAATCCCAGCTACTGCGTCCGCAATGTGGAACAGCATGCGTTCGGACGGAGAGAGATAGAGATAGCTGAGCAGGAGATGCCTGGTATCATGGCGTTGAGAGCGAGGGCTAAGGAGGATAAACCTCTTAAAGATGCTAAGGTAAGACTGAAATCAAGTCATCATTTCCTCTCCCAAGCAAAACATTTACCTACAAATATATTGGAAAGTCGGGGTTCCTTTGAGCCAATGGAGGGCTAGCTTTGGCCCATATAAAAACCACACATTCATAGAAGGCACTAATAAAAAAACGCGTGGGTTAATTTAAATCAAAAAATGTAGTGAGTTACTAAAATTTAATCTGACATTTGACCTAACTTCATAACAAAACTGACTGATGGATGATCACTTTAGCTTAGTTGGTAGTGACCCTGCCTACGAAGCTGGAGGTCCCGGGTTCAAATCTCGGTCAGGGTATTTATTTGTGTGATGAACACGAATATTTTGTCCCTGAGTTACGATATCCTTTATACGACTTCATAATATTCTAACCGGCAAATACTTTATAAAATGTCAAATAATTTAAATTTAATTATACAAAATGTCTAATTATTTAATTGAAAATTATATAATGTACAGTTAATTGCGAGTATATAGTGCAATTATGTAATGTAATGTTATGTTGTGGTATTATTATTTAATGTACTCACTAGTTTAGGTGTATCGAGTTTACATTTATTATCAGAAACGAATAAAACCGGTTAGTTTAAATAATCTTTATATGAATGCATGTTAGCCGTGTAAGGTAACAATTGCTGTGCCCTGACAGGGTTCATGTTTTGGACTGTAATGTATTGCTGAGATCTTATGTAACAACATGATGCAATAAATTAATATCCTCCGGACACCTGGCGTCCTTTACAAAGTGCTAAATAAACCTTACAGTAAAGTCCGAATATTTTTGAACTTCTTATTTGGCCAACAGACGGCCGACCTTTTGGTAGCATCAATTCCTGAGTGTTTGTTTTTTCCTAAAGTCCTTTATAAAAGACAAAAAATACCTAAACAAAAATATGCTCAATGTCTTTGTCAAGTAATATTAAAAATGATTTGTTTTAGTGAAAACTCGAGAAAACCTTAGTTTATATTTTATTTAACAGAAAAGGTCTCGGACTTTACAACAAAAACAGTTCAATGCTTTGCAAAGTACATTCGGCCGTAGTGGCAAGTGATTTCAGTAAATGCTCAGGGGTCAGGAGGATATGAAATATGGCTGTTTTCTATGTATAAATAAGTTTGGGTAAAGGTCAGCTTGTGTAAGAGGAGATTTTTCATTTTTTTATTTTTACAAAACCCAACCTAAAGCTATGTTTCGTCAACAGAGTTTGTATCTGCTTCTTTTGGCTTGTCTTCATCTTTTTCTTTCTCTTTCACCTTCTCTTCTTGCTGTTGTTTGATCTAACCTATTAGCCAATGGAGACTGCTCCAGAGCTACAAAATACAAAAAAAAAATCGTCAACAGATAGTGGGCTGCACTCACATCAACGCTCAAACCGCAGTCCTGATCGAGACCCTAGCGGCCCTGGGAGCTACAGTTCGTTGGGCAGCTTGCAATATCTACAGCACACAGAATGAAGTTGCGGCGGCGTTGGCACACGCAGGTATTAAAAAAGAAACAACAACAACAAGAATTATTTTATGTCCCGTCAATCTGACCAATAATCGTACTCATGCATACGTTAAGGAAATAGAAACATGGTCAATTGACAGCATTTCGTATTTTTGCGTGCTACTTTTTATTGTCCGGCTCGAAAGAACGAAAAATTTGAAAGCGTCAAGTGTCAAAGTCGGTCAAAGATGTCAAACGGATAAACTTTTTTTTATAGTGGCAGTATTGGATGAGCTGTGATGTAACTTCCCGTTTTTAATATTCTGGTCATTATTGGCAAAAATACTGCAAAAAAAAATCCAAAAAAGTGTTTTTTGTCTTCTACAGGTCGAGATTCGGTTTGATACTAGTAGATTTAATTAGGCTATTATGACAAATCTTTAACATTTTTAAATTTTCCATCTAGGTCCCTCCCAATCATATCACCACTCACTTATGAAATGGGAAACACAAATGGGATAGAAAAAGAATTATAAACAAAAACTTATCGAAAGTAAAGTTATGGGACGCCGTCACAACAATGTCCGATTGATTATTTACGTAATTGTTGTACCTTCTATTGTCTATGAAACTGTTAGCGTGCCGTGGTTTTTGATACCCTATTGTATTAAATTCCCACATATTGAATTATGCAAAAAAGGCCTGTTACTAGTTTGTGATTATTTAATCTTTTTATAATCTTTCTGTGCTAGGTAACAACTGATTCCTATACCAAACATAATGATTCTTGACAGTTTGAACCAACGGGTTCTGAGAGTGACCGCAATAACCAACACAGAATAATTAACAGTACTTTACGTACATATAGGTTTTCGGTCTGACAAAACCGATGTTTGACAGCTAGAAAATTCAAAACATGGCATTGGCATCCCGCTCGCTGGCGCTTGCCGCATAGAACGCGCTCTTTCGTTTCTAGCTAGATCGTCTATAGGTTGCACCAATTTATGTTTACACACCGATCAACGTTAATTATGGCGCCGGAAAGTGTAATCCCATAGAAACTAGTCAAATTTTTGTACAATCAGATTTCGCGAACATCGCTTACGATTACAAACGGTTTTATGCAAAGTGCAAGGTGCTTAGTGTGCGAGAGTAAAATTTAGCCGAAGTGGACACGTTGCTGGCGTATCTCGTTCGACTCAGCTTTTCCTCTCATTCGAACAGTGCGAATTAGAAAAAGGAGGGTAGATTTTTTCTACTCGCGTCGCATCGCAGCGATAGCTGTGCTTGCCCCGCTGATTTAGAACAACCTCCACAAACGAACACTGTTGAGCGTTGCAATAACGTAGCAATAGCAACAACACCTTTTCGACAATCAATCCACGAGGAGTGTACATAGAAGCTCCGGCTGAGTCTAGAATAATTAGTTGTCTGGCAAATATCATGATTTCTATGCAGGTTATGCTGTATTCGCGTGGCGAGGCGAAAGCGAAGAGGCCTTCTGGTGGTGCATCGACCAATGCTGCGCCCCCAGCGCGACCTGGCAGCCGAACATGATCCTGGACGACGGAGGAGACGCCACGCATCTCATGCTGAAGAAGCATGCGGCGGCCTTCAAGCAGATCAAAGGTAGGATGATATATTCTGCCTCCATTTTCCAGACTCACTAACCAAAAAGTGCATCGCTTTTAGTTCATAATCAGTCTTCTGGTATAGAAGAATAGAGCCGCGGTATCATCAAGAACAAGAGAACAACGCTACTGCTTTCAAAACTCATCTCAGGCTGTAAATGACGCGTTGCCCTTCAAGCAACTCAAAGGTATTTCTAATCATTTTACAGCTTATGTGGTTTGAAAAAGACGAGCATCACGTGTTATCCAGAACAACGATCCTCATCTTAGCGGTATCCCGGTCCCACCCTAAAACCTATTGGTGCAGTCCCTACTTTTTGCGGAAGCTACTGTCATCTAACCATATAGCAAAGAGAACTACTATTTTCCAAGTAGTGAGGAGTGGCTGGCCTGCTTATGTTCAGGCGAATCAAAACTATTTCGACGACGAATATCACTGGAGCGCAAACTCTGAGAGTATTCCAGTGTTCCAAACAACACGCGTGGTCGTGTTGGAGGTTTTCACCTGGATTTTCCCCAGGATACTCTCCAACCGCGCACTCCTATCGCTTTATTGGGCGCGGCCTATGAAGTCACAGTCGGACAAAGGTACAAACTTCAAAGATGTCTTGAAACTGGTGGCACCTATGAATGTTCTTCAATTGTTGTAGATCAATTATATATTAGATTTTTCATACTTAATTAGGTATTAGGGTCAGTGATTCATATTATTTATTGCATAAACATGTCATTTCAAGCGGAAGTATTAGTAATTTAGGCATATTTCATGCACCTATAAATCTTGCCTGCTTTTAAATTTGACTTTTTGTCTCTTTCAGGCATAGTAGAAGAGAGCGTGACAGGCGTCCACAGACTATACCAGCTCAGCAAAGCGGGGAAGCTCTGCGTACCCGCCATGAACGTCAACGATTCTGTCACCAAGACCAAGTTCGACAATTTGTACTCATGCCGGTGAGTGTCTTTTTCAGGCGCAGTAGAAGAGAGCGTGACAGGCGTCCACAGGCTATACCAGGTCAACAAAGGAAACTGCGGTCCCGTATACTGTACGTCAACGATTCTTTCACTAAGACCAAGTTCGACAACCTTTATTCGTTAGAAGAGAGCGACACACTGACACTGTCAGTGTCTTTGAGAAATACCTTTTATTAAATATCTTTATCTCGGAGCATTTGTCGGTATGACTATCTGAGCTCTAACTAGCCTCTACATTACAGCATATCGTCTAATTCATTAATATTGATAGTTTTTGTCTCGGCAGTCGTCTCGTGAAACACGATATGAGAAGCCCAGTTATGAAAACTAATGTTTGCGATCGTACGATAGTTGGTTAAGTTTTGAAAAAAGTATAACGTTAATCATGAAAATAAATTGTTTCAGTGAGAGCATAATAGATGCTCTAAAAAGAAGTACCGATCTGATGTTCGGCGGAAAGCAGTCGGTAGTGTGCGGATACGGGGAGGTTGGGAAAGGCTGTTGTCAGGCACTAAAAGCGTTGGGATGTGTGGTGAGTAAATACATCGTATTTTAAACTACCATTTATAAAAATAAATAAGAATTTTAGCACTCATTATCAAGCTTAACAGTTGCTAGAAACTTTTCATTAATAACGAGACTTATTTTAGGTATTACGGTTACTTATAGTCATAGTCATAGTGATTTATTTGTAAACATAGGTGCTATACATTGGTGGTGCCTGTAGGCGTACAAATAGCATTATGAACTTGTTCAAAATAACAAAACAATAAATAATTCATAACGTAATAAGAAAAAAAAACAGAACATGGTAATGAAAAGAGAAAGAAAGTTTGATGTCACATAGTTAAATACATTATGAAATTAAATTGAATTAAATGACAAGTCATCTTATATCAATTAAATAAAATGAGATTTTATGTCAAATTTTGTTAGGTAAAGCAAGTTAGACCGTCTATTATAAAATCTGATATTGAGTAGTATGATTTGCTAATAAAGTAATTTACAAAGCTAAGTAATTTATTAAATAACAGAAATAACTGATACACGAAGAAATTTACATTTTTCACAAGAACAATAACTTAGTGATATTCAATATTTACAAAGTAATACGTGCTCACTTTGATAGCAGGGACATAAACGCGCTTTATGGGTGTGTTGTCGTCTTCGATTCCTCTCCCCATTTCTTTTACGACACCTATTTGAGCATACATATTCACGTATGTGTTTATAGGTGTATGTACATTGTAAATATAAGTACATGAATTATGTCCGGATCTGACCTGGTCCATATGTGCCAAAAATGCTTCTAGTAGTTTTCATGGAATTCCGCCTAATTCAATCAGAATGTTTGTAACCTAATTTCGTACGTAAATAATTGACTGTTATTTTGACAGGTGTACGTGACAGAAATCGACCCCATCTGCGCGTTGCAAGCCGCCATGGACGGCTTCAGAGTTGTCAAATTAAATGAGGTACTTTGTCATTTTCTCTTGTTTATACGGCATCTTAAATAATGTCATTAATTTTGTATCATCTTAAATCGTGTCAACTTCTGCATCCATTGAGAAAAATCAGTAAAAAAAATACTAAGCTGAGGCATTATTCTTTTGTCACAAGGTTTCGTAAATCTTTAATGTGTGGTCAAACCTCTACACTATTAAATTGCTCGTTGTATTTAAGGGTCCTTATCAGATAAAAAACGCTCATCTATTTACGCCATTTTCTGTTTGAATTGACATGTATCTTGACATTTTCTCTTACTATCTAGAACAGGACTATTGCGTCCTTATGTCGTAAACTGTAAATGTATTTTTTGGATTTTTCATTAAGAGTTATATTTTCAAACATGACTCCAAATCGACCATTTTCAGGCTATAAACTTGTTTTTTGTGCTTAAATTCTACTACACATAATAAAATGGCTATGTTACTATCTAAAACTTTAATAAAATCATCGTGGCCTTTAATAATTTTATTGGTATTATCAATATTTTCATCATAATATGAAACCAAAACATTTTAAAACTTATAAGGCCTCTTAACGCTTCAAGAAACCTTATGACTTCAAAGAATACTCCCTCAGTACAGTATTTTTCATTGAGTTTGCTCACGGCTCGTCAACCTAAAACAGTACAATATTTTATCTTCCATAGGTGATCAGACAAGTAGACATCGTCATAACAGCGACGGGCAACAAAGGCGTAGTTACCCGCGAACATATGGAGAGAATGAAAAACGGCTGCGTTGTGTGCAACATGGGGCATTCCAACACTGAAGTGGACGTTCATGCTTTGAGGACGCCGGATTTGTTGTGGGAACGAGTTAGAAGCCAGGTAAGGGGGCAGAGAGGTAGAGAGGGATATAGGGAGAAGAGTGGAGGGACACAGATAACGGAGAGAGACGGTTTAAATATACGGATTTTAAGATTAACGGCTGCGTTGTGTGCAACAAGGGACATTCCAACACTGAAGTGGACGTTCATGCTTTGAGGAGGCCGGATTTGTTGTGGGAACGAGTTAGAAGCCAGGTAAGGGGGCAGAGAGGTAGAGAGGGATATAGGGAGAAGAGTGGAGGGACACAGATAACGGAGAGAGACGGTTTAAATATACGGATTTTAAGATTAACGGCTGCGTTGTGTGCAACAAGGGACATTCCAACACTGAAGTGGACGTTCATGCTTTGAGGACGCCGGATTTGTTGTGGGAACGAGTTAGAAGCCAGGTAAGGGGGCAGAGAGGTAGAGAGGGATATAGGGAGAAGAGTGGAGGGACACAGATAACGGAGAGAGACGGTTTAAATATACGGATTTTAAGATTAACGGCTGCGTTGTGTGCAACAAGGGACATTCCAACACTGAAGTGGACGTTCATGCTTTGAGGACGCCGGATTTGTTGTGGGAACGAGTTAGAAGCCAGGTAAGGGGGCAGAGAGGTAGAGAGGGATATAGGGAGAAGAGTGGAGGGACACAGATAACGGAGAGAGACGGTTTAAATATACGGATTTTAAGATTAACGGCTGCGTTGTGTGCAACAAGGGACATTCCAACACTGAAGTGGATGTTCATGCTTTGAGGACGCCGGATTTGTTGTGGGAACGAGTTAGAAGCCAGGTATAAGGGCAGAGAGGTAGAGACGGATATAGGGAGAGAGGAGTGGAGGGACAGAGATAACGGAGAGAGGCGGTTTAAATATATGGATTGGAAGGTTAACGGCTGCGTTGTGTGCAACATGGGAAATTGCAAAACTGAAGTGGATGTTCATGCTTTGAGGACACCGGATTTGTTGTGGGAACGAGTTAGAAGCCAGGTAAGGGGGCAGAGAGGTAGAGAGGGATATAGGGAGAGAGGAGTGGAGGGACAGAGATAACGGAGAGAGACAGTTTAAATATATGGATTGGAAGATTAACGGCTGCGTTGTGTGCAACATTGGACATTCCAACACTGAAGTGGATGTTCATGCTTTGAGGACGCCGGATTTGATATGGGAACGAGTTAGAAGCCAGGTAAGATGGCAGGTGGCAGAGTCGTCCCTAGTTCAATATGTCGAATTTGGGAGCGGCGATTGAAACTCCCGTGGAATGACCCTGCAATATAGGGCATTCCAACACTGAAATGGATGTTCATGCGTTTAGGACGCCGGATTTGTTGTGGGAGTGAGTTAGAAGCCAGATAAGATGGCAGATGGCAGAGAGGTATAGAGGTAGGGTGGGATAAAGGGAAGAGTGGGGGAGAGAGATGGTTTAAATATGCGGATTGGAAGAAAAACGGCAACGAGTACGAGTTAGAAGTCAGGGTAAGATTGCAGATGAAGATAGACGGAGAGAGGGTGTAGACGGACCCAAGGACGTCCGTTTAAAACTAATACTCAACCTGCAATTGCCTTTTGGTTCTCGATAATTCAGTACTATAGATACACTAGGAGTAGAGCGTACTTCGGAGTTTATGGACCAGTCAGAAAAATTGCTGCACTGATATATATATGTGTCACTTTAACATATAGAAAACCTTATTTAACACCCTTATACTACCAAGTTATGTCTACTGTCATTAAGAATTTGAATAGGTATAGTTTAAATATATGTGGGTTCCAAAAGCTGCGAAAATAGCAACCTTACGCCTTTTACGATAGTGAAAGTCAAAGTTTTATTTGCGAAAATTATGGTACATAACAGATGACAAAATATACATTCATTAAATATAGAACTGCACAAGTCGTGTCACATATTTTTGATCTTCATAAGTCGACTGTGTTAGAAAACTGTCCTATTTGAGTAATTACAAGTATTTAAACGTTTTGTATTAAAGGTGGACCACATAATATGGCCGAACGGCAAGCGCATAGTTCTCCTAGCGGAGGGTCGGCTGGCGAACCTGTGCTGCTCGTCGCTGCCCTCATTCGTGGTGTCGGTGACGGCGGCCACGCAGGCGCTCGCGCTCATCGAGCTCTACAACGCGCCGCAACACCGGTATAAGGTGAGAGACTAAGGCTCGGTTGCACCAACATACGATCACAGGCCGGTCATGGTCAAATATGGCGCCGGCAGCTGTCACCCCATAGAAACTTGTCAAACTTATTATACATCAGATTTTAACGAACACCGCTTACGATTACAGACGGTTTGGTGCTATCCACCCTAAGAGTCGGTTGCACCAACATACGATCACAGGCCGGTCATCGTCAAATATGGCGCCGGCAGCTGTCACCCCATAGAAACTTGTCAAACTTACCATACATCAGATTTTAACGAACACCGCTTACGATTACAGACGGTATGGTGCAACCCACCCTAAGAGTTGGTTGTACTGTACCAACAAAAATCAAAATCAAAACATTTATTCTGCAAATAGGCTTCAAGGGCACTTTTACAAGTCAAAATCTATCTAGGTACATCAAATAAAAATAATACAATAATCAAAGTATCATTAATTAAATGTAGTGTTACATGTCAAAAATAAGACTAAGAAACTAATAAACAATCGAGATTTGTTAGAGATGTATAAGGTCTCTAAGCGTCAAGAAAAAATGTAATAAAGTAGGTACACTAATCATAATAAAATATGTTGAGCTATATCTATAACACGTCAACATGAAAATAATAAAATCTATTAAATAAATATCCTCAGAGATGTATAAGGTCTCTGAGCGTCAGTCTAAAAATAAAATCAAATGAGAACAGAGCGAAGTCTCTCATCATGTCAATTACAACATACGATCACATGCCGGTCAACTTCAAATATGGAGCCGGCAGCTGCCACCCCATAGAACCTTGTCAAACTTACCATACATCAGATTTTAACGAACACCGCTTACGATTACAGACGGTTTGGTGCAACCTACCCTAAGAGTCGGTTACCAACATACGATCACAGGCCGATCATCGTCAAACATGGCGCCGGCAGCTGTCACCCCATAGAAACTTGTCAAACTTTCAATACAATTAACGAGCGTAAGTGGTGTTCATTAAAAAAGGATTGTATGGAACATTTAACTAGTTTCTATGGAGTGACAGCTGCTGGCACCATATTGAACATTGACCGGTCTGTAATCGTAAGTTGATGCAACCCGACCTAACTCAGATTAAGTTCTAGATTTTATCGAATGCAAACGGTCTACCAAGCTTATGTACAAGGTATGGCATCATTACCTGGGGAAATTCAGTTGCTTTTATAGTGTAGAAGAAGCAGAGAAGCGTTGTTTATTTAATGCTTCCACTCTGGCTAACAACCATACTCTATGTAAACGACTTAGCCTATTGAGGCTTGCGAGTCCTAAATTTTTACAAATTGATCTTTGAGAACTTCTACCAAGCTTATGTCACATTCAATCGCAAGAGTCACAATATATGGAATCATTTTCTGGGGAATTTCAGTTGCATTTAAAGTGTGGATGAAGTACTTTACATTTTATTTTTATTTATTTATTTATTCTCAAAATCTACATATCACATTGCAGATATAAAATCCAAGTCGTGACATATAATATAAAAACAACAAATATTTACAACTTTATAACAAACACAACACACAGAAACATATTAAACATATAAAAACTATTTGTATAATACTACTACTTGCCCTAGCAACTTTAGAGCCTTTAGTAATAGGGTTCCGTTGATGCCTTTTCGCCCTAAAAACTACAGCGTTGCTGAGCCATAAAAAAGTTGACAGTTTTATTTTCCTTTCAGGCGGACGTATATCTACTACCAAAGAAGATGGACGAATACGTAGCCAGCCTCCATCTACCAACCTTCGACGCGCATCTCACGGAACTGACGGACGAACAAGCCAAGTACCTAGGTCTGAATAAGGTGGGGCCATTCAAACCTAACTATTATAGGTACTAGCATTATCGGCACTAGTACTGAGAGTATTGGACCTCCTGAGACCCGGCCCCTGTGTGTACAGTCAAAGGCATTATGTGCGTTCCCAAAGAGAAAAAATATCTGTTAGCATATTATTGCGTGGAGATATTTTCGATGTTCACTATACCACATAACTTTACATCTCTATTAATTGGATCACGCAGATCAAAGGGGTCGCATGCTTAGATTTTTTAGTTCTTCGTATTGTTAATTTAATTTAATTTTTTGTGTATCATATTGATTTTTGTTTTCTAACCTAACTAGATTCGAGTGTTACTAATGCAGCTATGGATTCCTTGTGTTCCGAAATAAAGAATTTATTGACAAAATTGATTGATGATAAATTGACAAAATTGGAACATTTTCCATAGAAACCGTTGGCAATTCTGTCAAATTGTACGCTTGTAAAGTTTTGTAGTATAGACCCCTGCCATTCAATAAAATAAAATCGAATTAATAGCAATTACGATATTTTGTTTATTCTAAAATAAAAAGAAGCGAAACAAATGCAACTCTCTGACTTTAAAATTGGACTTATTTCCCATTGACCGTATTTGGTTCTTTATATGGGTCGTGTGGTCTCAGGAGGTGAATATTCATATGCTAAGCCGCGTTTGATAACTGTCAAATGTATGAACACATCCTCTCACGTCTCTTGGGCATATCCACCCTTAGCAGACGATCGAACGGCTTCAGCTTGTTACAGGTAAATTACTTCAAGTATGACACTGATGTTTGACATATTATGCTCTTTAACTAATGTAATAGAGTTTCTATTACATTACACACTCTAAGAATTGTATGCTTTGTAATAAAAACTCTATTACAATAGCGTTAAAGTAGGATATCCAATGAGCACATGTCAGTGTAATCGTATTGTATAACTTGATTTAGCCTAAATTCGACCACACCGGTCTTTAGTAAGCACAGGGCAGGCCTCAGTAGGAACTTAGATTGATATAGTTGTCAAAAAATCCCCCTAGATGGCGTAACGTATAAGTACGCGTAACAAAAGGATTTAATACTTGTATGTCCTTTGTTTTAATTTGAACCATTTCGCCTTAATCGTAAGGTTGCCATTTGTTTGATATTGTTGATAAACAAATTCTTGATAAACTGTGAAAGCCATCTAGAGGTATTTTTGAACTGGACAGGTAGTATTGTATGAAGTCACATGTAGTTATATTATTTAAAATTGTTCTTGCAAATGTCGATTTTAAACCAATGACTTAAGGTACTTTTTTGTTTGAATGCGATGTGCACTAAGGCTTTGGCTGGCATTCAAGTTTTGGCAAGAAATTCGAAGTTACCAATCTGGGCCACAGACCTGAAATTTGTTGGTCTATGTCGCTTTAAATATTTGCAACCGTATTAAAGAGATGGAGAAAGTTACTAAAGTTGTATTTCATAACTAGTGGCTCTGAGCTCACTAGCGATAATTTTGTATTACGAAGAAATTCTATAAAATCAATCGACAGAAAACAGGCGAGAATCGTTTTAGAAATGCGACATATAGAGGAAGACAGACGGACGGAAACGCTTCTTTCGCACGGCCAATGATGGTACAACTTCTAATCTTGGCCAAAACAGTAGTTACTTCTCGACTAGTTGACCAGACATTGTAATTTAAAATTTTATTGCATAATCATGTGCAATTTTGTAACAAATTAGTGATGTAGCTTAGTTAGTAAATGTACAAATGAATCGATATTGACAAATATAGAAAATGGAATTAGTGAAAATACTTTCGAAATATGTAATTAGTTTACGAAATTGAGTTTTATTTATGTTATGTGATATTATTTTATTTATATTCATTGCCATGAGAGATTTTAAATGCCAATACTATAATGACAGGTCCCATCCTACCGCGTGTTCCGAATCACGCTAACAATGCTCACAGCGCTTACAGTGCTGACGGCCGGTTGGAATCAGCGAGCTCAAGGCAGCGTGAGCTGTGTTTTGTTTCGAACCGGTCATGTCCGTGTTTACTGTCATGTTTATATCAAACGTCAACTTGACCTAGTACCCAACTGATATGGCTTACCGATGTACCTGCGCAGAAGATGAATTTTTAAAGCGCGGGAAATGCTATTGACCAATCGGCACGCTCCACGCACCGCGCTTCTTTTTCCTGTACCCCTATTGGTCCGCAGCTGCCGCCATGTTAGCGCGCGCCGCGTGGCATGTTAGTCAGCCGCCATACTTCTGATCGAGTGCACGCGCATTATGAACAGTGTATTATGAACCTTATAGTAGTGATCTAAGGTTAATTGTAAGTTTTAAGAATTCTTTAGTTAATCTTCGGAGCGATACTTTCTTTTCTGCGCGAACGAAGATTCACAACGCGCCTTATCAGTTGGGTACTACTGTATGTCTGGGAGTGTCAGCACCGTGAGCGGCGACCATGACATCATCAATGACGTCACGACATCTCATGTAAGCGCTGTGAGCGTGATTCCGAACACAGTCTTAGGGTGGGTTGCACCAAACCGTCTGTAATCATAAGCGGTGTCCGTTAAAATCTGTATGGAAAGTTTGACAAGTTTCTATGGGATGACAGCTGCCGGCGCCATATTTGACGATGACCGGCCTGTGATCGTATGTTGGTGCAACCCACGCTTAGTAGCATTATGTCATTTTTGACGTTTTAAGGGATGACAGCTAAATGACAGGTGTCAACGTTATGAGCTATGTTTAAAGTATTATAACTTAGTCAATTATGGGATTAATTTTAACTTCGACAGTATGAAACTCATGAGTGATTTCATATTGTTTTAGATTAAATTTTATAGGTTCACTAAATATATGGTGTATTAAAAATTTCTATAAATCACTGATATCCAATTCATTTAGGGCGATTTGCACCAACAAACGATTACAGATCGATTAGCGTGAAATATGGCGCCGGCAGCTGTCATCCATGGTCTAAGATGAGGTCTGACAATCCGGATCGTGACACCGTGACGTCACTGTCGACACACTCAGGCTATGTTCCGAATCACGCTTACAGGTCTCAGAGCGCGCTCACTTGTCATGACGTTATTGATGATGTCATGGACGTCACCTTGAGTGCAAACGTCAAGTTGACGTTTGATATGGACATGACAGGAAACACGGGTTTGATAGAGTCGAAACGAAAGACCATTCTCGCGACCGTTCTAACTTATTCCGACCGGCTGTCAGCACTGTAAGCGCTCGCTGTGAGCGTTGTTGGTGTGATTCGGAACACGGGGCACCACTCGCGTCTGCATACCATCGATAGCCTGATGCCGTAGCTAGTGTCACGCACACTACTACCGCTGTACCGGAGTATATTATCATGCTGTCATCCCATAGAATCTCGCTCGACAAACTTTTCATACAGATTTTAAAGAATAGCCTGCTATTATAGGCGGTTTATTGTAATCATTGCAAAGTTCTAAGTGATTCGATACTAGACCAAAAATGTAATGTAATATTCTCGCTTTATTGGGCCCGGCCTATAAAGCCACAGTCAGGTTCAAAAAAAAATTTAATATTCGGTGAAATAGTTACCCATTTATAAAGGATGAATTTTATAATTATGAGTATTTTATGTATGTGGAATATTTTTTATTATAATTACTAGTACATTCCGATTTATGAAATAATGAGAGATTCAAAATCTTCTATCTGGAAAAATACCAAGAAGACTAGGTACTTCAAATCACCGCTTGGTGGAAAGTACATAATATATATGTATGATTACGGTCAAAAAATATGTTTAAAATGAAGAAAGAGGATAACGTATGGTGTGAATACAAAAGCAAATCAAATGAAATTTAAAATAAGGCTCCAAAAATATTGAAATGTTAAATCATGGGTATGTATACCCCGAAAAAGAATGCCTTACCCAATGTATAGATTAAACATACACGAAATACATAACTTCGGACCAGCCTAGTTAGCATTATCGCATTTATGTCGAACATATAACTTCGTCCCTTACTGGCTAGTATATAATTGCGAGACAGCGAATGAATGACTCAATGGTTACCCTGAACCAAAGAACGCTCTGTTTATGGAAATGTTGGAGAGAAGCTTATGCCGGATCCACACGCAGCAATGCGGTGGAATGAGATGAAAAAATGTTCTCCCTTTGACGCATAATTGAGTCCTGTACGTTGGATCATCATGGTCCAATGTGTGGTCCGGCATTAGAGTACCTCGGTATAAAGATAGGGCAATTTCACAGATCTCAATGGTCGAAGCAAGCAAGGGCCCTCATGCAGATAAGATGTGCGAGGGGGGCGAATGTTATATGTCCGACGTAAACGCAATCATGCTACAGGACGATTAGTTTGAGTTTAACACTGTCAATATGCTTTATTCCACTGTATTGTACTTTAAGTCTAATGTAATTGAGTTTCAATTACAAAAATCCGATTTTTAGACAATGTGTATACAAGTATCTTGACCGAATTGCATGAACAGCTAACCTAAGCCAAAAAATTTCATCTTTTTCTGTGCCATTCGAATAATTTAACCGTATCAGAACTCTCATTATTTTACTGAACTGTACACCCGTCGTATACCCGTCCCTGGTATCCCCGGGGTCATAACAAAAGAATGCTATTGTTTATTTTTTTCGTCGGGAGACGACGGCTTAAAAATCAGCCATATGTAGAATTAAAATCAGTGAATTGTGTGTATGTGAGGAGAATTATGTGTATAAAGTCCGGTTTTTAGACAACGAATTAAGAACCTAATATTACAAATAAAAATTAAGACGTTCGGGACGTTCTTGATTGGTCGTCTTAAGAATCGGAACGTATATAACAATAAATGATATTAGAAATTGGACCTAAATACCAAGTTAATAACAATTATAATACATATTTTAAAGCCTGACCAGAAATATATGGCCATGTTACGGAATTTCATTGGAACTAAATTTTTTGCGGTGTACAAATTTATTTAAAAAGTGTCAAGGGGGGGGGGGGGGGGGGCATGGCACCCCTGGCGTATTGGCGCATGACCGTTGGCCATGTTGAGGAATTTCATACACTGGCACAATAATTTTCTTTTATTTTAATTATAGGTTGTCACTGTTGTCATCGTCACTGTGGTGGTTTAGGTTAAGTGTTGAATAATAAATGACATAAATACCTAAAACGATTCATTGTCGAGAGTGAAAAATTATTATAATAAAATTCTTCAGTGTGTATAATAAAATTCTGAAAAAAACGTTCGGGAAATGAAACAATTTCGCTACAAAACATTTCAAAATTAACATTTCGACTATACTGCGATTTGTTTAAACCCAATTAGAGGTTAAAGGAAAGTCGAAAGGAAATGATAGTAAAATCACTGCATTGCAAGCTGGTGTATCGAACGAAAGTGACGCTCACTCACATATTTGGCTAGATACTCTACTTTGACGAAATTGATCCGTGTTGGGTCATACGCGGATTTAGGTTCGCGTCTTTTCTGTGGGCATACCAAAAGTTAAGGGCTACAAAGCTTAATTTTGGATTAGACCAGTAACCCGCATAAACAGTGTCTCCGTTTCTATAAATGCCTGTAATAAACACATAGCTAACATGCACATAAGCCGTTAACTATTGACCACAGGAGGGACGACTTTTGTTTTTTCAACTAAGTATGACCCTGTTACAGCATAATAATAATATTATGTCCGATACAGCTCAACGGAAATAATCACAATTGTATGTACTTTAAACACTGACATTACTGAGGGTCTCCGATCTTCGTATCGTGCCGTCCCTTTCACTCGAAACGAGAGTGAATGGGACGGCACGATACGAAATTCGGATTTCGAAGTTCGGAGTTGGCCCTCTGACCTGTTGCCATATAAATGAGAAAAATAACGTCCTCTTGACATTGGCCATATATTTCTGGTCGGGCTTTACCATAACATGAAATGAAATGAAATGAAATCATTTATTATTCAATTTAGTCATGTTACATGCACTTATGAATGTCAAAAAAACTACCACCGGTTCATAAAACATTATATCTGTATATTTTAAGAGCGCTTTAATAAAATGTAACAGGTCCACTAGCGCCACTCGTAAATAATTGTAATTATTTAAATTTAACGATATATAACTAAAAAAGGGGGCCACTAAATACTGTAGTTTGTATTTAAGTACTTTTTGAATCCATCAAACTGCCGGCGTTTGTGTTTCCGAGCTCATATAACCTAGACCTTTTTAAGGCACGAGTGAATAGGCACCTTCTGGGTGAGCTCGCTTCATCGTCGGCCTCATCTTTGCCCCCTGGCTAAATGCTGGCCAAGAGCGATCCCATTTTTAATAAAAAAAAAAACTAGTTATTACGTTGCTGGATTCGTCAATCGATGCGTCCAAAGTTAAAACGGCCGTTTCAATTTTGAGCTCATAGAGAGACGAATCTAGCAACGTAATAACTAGTTTGATGGATTCAAAAAGTACTTAAATACAAACTACAGTACGTAGCGGCCCCCGTTTTTAGTTATATATCGTTAAATTTAAATAATTACAATTACAATGGCGCTAGTGGACCTGTTACATTTTATTAAAGCGCTCTTAAACTAAATTACTATTATCATGCAATATTTTAAATCAGATGAGGGTATCCGGAATATACGGAAAATGATAATGCATAATGTAAAAAGTACGATAGGAAGTATGGTTTTTTAAATTATATCTCTAATATGATTTATTGTTTGTGTGGAAATACTATTAGTGAAAATGCCTAAACCACGGATTAGTAGCCGAGTTAAGATATTGTTGCAATGTTTTAATAAATAAAGGTTTTCCGAAAAGTCATTTAGTTTTTTTTTTAATTAATAGGCCTTATAAGTTTTAAAATGTTTTGATTTCAAATTACAAATTGTCATAATTTGAAATCAAAACATTTTAAAACTTATAAGGCCTCTTAAGGGTACTTAAACCATATCTTCATATGCTTTACTGTTACTCATATGATATGTAACGTTATGTACCTATTACATCTGTCTAAGAACTAAAATGGCGCAAGCCCATGTATGTTCACCCAATTATAGACTTTATATAAAAGAGACTAGCAGCACAATCGTGAGAAATTAACTTCAATCATTTTGGTTCTAGGCTAAAGTAATGCATACACAGGAATCCCCTTGTTTTATCGAGTATCAATTTAGATAAAGAATTATTGTTTGGTTTCTAGGTAGTTGATAAAGGCTTTCTGAATCAGTTGAGGAAATAACAAAATACTACCTTGTACCGTGGATTCTAATTCCTATGTTTTTAAATATTCGCAGACGATTGACGGATGCGTGAGTGACAGCAGTAGGGTTCCTTTCGGATCCTTAAAAACGAAAAAGAGGTGCACTTGGTACCAGGGTCATTCTACTTTTTCATGACCAGTTTTCTATTACCAAAAAAAACTATGATATGTATTGAATTAGTGTACAAAAATAGGTATTAGAAATAATACCAGAACCTTACCTACTTAAATATTAACATATTGTTATAAAAGGTGGGTAACACAGTGGTAAAAACCATTTTTTCATACAAATGGTGAGACATCCAATGACCACTGAGTTACTCGATTTATGGATATTAGCTGTGGTTCGTTAATTACCAGAACTATCGGAAGTGATACTGCTAGTAAACCTCTTCCTAAATAACAATGCAAAAATATGAAGTGAGGGCCGAGTATTCCAAAATCTGCATTTAAATAAAAAGTGTCTGAAAATTATGTACCTACATGAAAAAGTAGAATGGCCCACCACACCATTCACTCCGGTCTCTCACACGGTCGCACACAGGGGACAAATCTGACTTACCTCCACATCTAAAAATAGTCACCGCGGAACTGTCTGTGGTAGATATTCCATGCTTGTAACCAGATGCGCTCAATTATGTCAGGAATCTGGGGGGCGATTTATGAGTGTCGAACGCCCGACTTTTCACTCGAGATCTGTCAAACAACTATAATGATTTGACAAATGTCGAGTGAAAAGTCGAGTCGTTCGGCACTCAAAAATCGGCCTCCAGCGGTTTATCAACTTTACTGTTGTACTTAACCCAATGAATGTTAGCATATTTTGAAAACTATAGGTCCTATCAACATACATCCAAAGAACGTTTAATAGATAATTTTATAAAGAGCATTTTCTCCTTTGACTATTTTCTCCTAGATTTAGCCATTTTCAATAAAATTAAAAATAATAATAATTGGGGGCATACAAAAGAGGGGAAACAAAAGTTTTTGGAAGTGTTTCTCTTTCAATTTTGAAGCGCATATGAAAGCTACATCCATGCCAAGTTTCGTGCTTTCTGCCAGATGGGACCGTAGTCGTGCTATATCCCTCACTCTCATCGTGTACGTTACCATCTTTAAAGCGCAGTGTGATCGAACCTTTACTCTACATTCAAACCGACAAACTTAGATTTTATATCATAAATATTAATATGCTAGCTGTTAATATCTAGGTCGGAATATTACTATTTATGACTGTTCTGAATAATTGTTATTGTCCTGATTAACATTGGATGATAAACAGATAAAGGCTTGTTTAAATAACGAACTGATGTCTATCAACCACCAGTGGATCAGTGGTGTATTAAGAGGAAAGAAAATAGTTTACATATTTAAAAATATGATGTTATTGGCATTCGGTAAGTAGATATTCTCTACAGTTGCCGGCAAACATCTTGAACCTGCGCAGTAGCCGATTTACGTAGAAATCAAGCTACTGCGCACTGAAGCTTAAGCTCAAGATGTTTGCCGGCAACTGTACCTACATAAGTCATCATCCTCCTAGCGTTGTCCCAGTACAGTTGCTGACGAAAGCTACCTAATCCCATGATTTGGTGTAGGCACTTTTGACTGACAAGCCACTGCCTTTTGACCTTCCAACCCGAGCGAAAGACCTTATTGGAATTAGGCTTGTCATGTGTGTGGGCAACTTAAATTAATAAAAATAAATAAATAAATATTTTCGGGACAATCTTACACAAATCGACATAGTCCCAAACTAAGCAATGCTTGTACTATGGATGCTAGGCGACAATATACATATTTATATAGATAAATATGTACTTAAATACATAGAAAACATCCAAGACTCAGGAACAAATATTCGTGATCGTCATCACACAAATAAATGCCCTAACCGGGATTTAAACCCGGGACCTCCAGATTCGTAGGCAGGGTCACTACCAACTAGGCTAAAGCGGTCGTCAAATTGACTTAGAAATTCTCATGCCTCCCGAATAGTCCCGAAGGCCTCTAACTTGGCAACTTGGCTTAACGACTGCCTTCCGCACGATGTTTTTCTTCATCGAAAAGCCACTGTTAAATACGATTACTTACCTACGTTTTTAAACCCCCGGCGTGCAACGCAAATTAAAAAGGGGTGTGTATCTGTGTGTCTGTCTGTGGCATCGTAGCTCTCTATCGGGTTAGCCGCTTTGAGTGTGTTTGTGTAATAGAAACTTGATGGCGGAGATGGTTCTTAATTTGTTATTTGTGGTTCATGTTTTATGTTTTTTTTTCTTTAATTAACTTGTCCAGCGTCTCTCCTGGCTACTACTGCGCTGGCAGCAGAATGCCCGGTATTTGAAGACCCTAGGTTCTACCTAATCCCGCACGAGACGGATTGTACGAAGTTCTACATCTGTGCGCACGGGACTCCGGTGCTGCAGACATGCCCTAATGGGACACATTTTAGCCCTATGCACTTGGTAAGTTTAATTGGCTCTGTGAGCTGAAGCTTCTTGAAAAGATACTTAGAATAGATATTACGGATCGGGAAATAGATATTTTTCACGTTTATCAACGGCATCATTTGTCCTTTCCCAAAAACTACAAGGTGCAGCGGGCCAGTCCCACGTATCCTACCTAATCTGTCCCCAAACATTTGATTCCACTAGTTTTTGTTAAAAAAAATGTATTTCTATTATGTTTCCCATGTCCATCACTTTCTGCTGTTCTGAGCTATCTTTCAGCCATGTGCTCCACGGAAGACCAGCGCTGCGGCATTGTAAAATGTCACAGCATTATGCTGAGTGGTGTCCAATTGCGGCCACTATAGCAGCACTTCTGCTCTTTATACTTAGGCTCACTTCATGTATGTAGGTATTTTTAAGCTAGTTTCTAGGTACTAAGTTTTAAATTGTAATGTGTTGTTATTTTGGTGTGCAATAAATTTGGTTCTATTCTATTCTATTCTATTCAGTCTATATAGATTGCAAGAAATTAAAACTAAAATTGAAATATTTTCCGTGTTTTACATCATTTCCTAGAGTCATCCTAGAGTGCCATCTTGGTGAACTTGTAAAATCGCTTTTCCGCTATCCGGGTATACTCAGATAGCATTCTAGTAAATGATGCAAGACACGGAAGATGTTTTCCATTAGTTTTGATTTCCTGCAGTCTAGATTGCCCTGCTGCACCTTATCGACAAAAAATGCTTACCACAGAATGTTGCCCGACAGTCGGCTTTCGCGACCGTACCTACTTACGTTACAGAAGGTTTTTTGTCTAACAAAACCGATGCATAATATAACTACTCATGGCACGTCCGCACACGCTCACCACATAGGTAAACACCACGGAGGTGCCAGAGCCGAGTTAAGGCGGTTCCCAGAGCCAGATATGCAAAAGTACCCAAAGTATGATCCTATTTTTCTAAGAATCTTTGATATTTGACGACCTGGGAAAAATATATATAATTCTTGATTATATTATCTTTAATAACGCCGCTTTCGATACACGATTCATAACACTTCGCTCGATACAATTAATTCCCAAAGTAACCTCCAATTCGAATTTTTATTCCAATTTTACTTGATTATTTACTATGTCACACTATGACACAAAAAAAGGAGAAAAATCAATCACAACTAAAGTAGTAATTCGGCCGCTTTCGAATTTCGATAATTTGAGGCAATATTTTTGAAATAAATAAAAATCGACAAATTCTATCGTAACAAGATATCGACTAATGGCCTGCAAGCTCTATCTCCGTTCCTCTTTCGAAATGTGACAGTGATGGCTGAGCGCCCTTGCTAGACGGACCTGTACTACGTTTTCCTAAAAAAAATATTGGACTTGATTACATTATAGTGTTGTCTATTATATTTACTTGTCATAAAAACTGTGTTGTGTGTAGTTTGTAATTTAAATTAATATGAATAAACATTACAATCGTATATATGCATATACTTTAAAATTTCACAATTTAACGTTAGGCACCAGTAGCGCAGTGGTTTAAGAGGCAGGAAATGTAAGCGCTAGAGAGAATTGTCGAGGGTTCGAATCTCAGCTCGTAAATTTGGCGTACACCTAAACTTTTTGCTTTTTTTATCTAGGAAAAGGAAAAAAATATATAATTTCACAGCCGGACAAAATGCTGAATATTCTGACTACATCGAGTAAGTATAATTATTTAACTTACTGTTTTACCCCTACCTACGTAACAAAATACATTACATTTTTTATCTAGGTATTAGTATTATTATATATAGGATTTTATCAACCGCTGACACTCAAAGTAACGAGTAAGTTCTACTAGATTTTATTTTATTCATATAAATATTAAAATGATATGTAGGTACAGTCAAGGAATTTAATTTCCAACCCATCTAAGTTTCATTATCGTATAGCAAACTGTCACCATAAGCGCTAGCTAGAGCACGACTTTGACATATCGCAAGCATTGTTTTATGTTAGTACCAAACTACCCAGGCAACAGATTTTCTACGTTGACATCAGGTTGACATACTGAACTGAACTTTGGGACACCAATGCAAGTACGACAGTTCAACGAAATGGGTAGGGAATTCAATTCCTTGTCTATGCCTACTTACAGTCACGTCGCACGTAACTTCGTGCGTAGCGATAAGTACCTACCTTCGAACAGCTGCGGCGTACCTATGAAAAGAATTACTTACCGTCATTTAAGATACCTACTGATTGTCTATCAGCGCAGCGCAGATGATTGTATATAGCTTTCAAAAATAGTAATGGACTAATTAAATTGAGTTATGTTGTAAAGAAATCACTGACTACTACAATTTTACGACCGACAGTTTTGTCAGGATGCTTATGTATGAGAGGCAAAATGTACCTCCTGTCTAGAGATTGCAGTAGCGGAAGATTCTCAATCCCGGGATTTAAATCCGGTATTGGGTCAATCCCGGGATTTCGGTATTTCGGGATCCCGGGATTTCTCATAACGAGTAAGTGACAGTTTACCGTCACATTGTAACTATCTATGTTATATATAAGTAGGAAAATAGTGTAGGACAGAGAATAATAACAAATACTAACGAGTTAAGAACAACTCATGTCAAGATTAAACCTAATGCCGTTAAAGTTCAATATTACTCAATGATAAGAAATATATTACATTATAGAATATAACTTTATGAGGGTGTATTAAAAAGATTACAAGGATATAATACATACATTTTATAAGTTTGTTAAAAGTTTAATTTATTAAGATTATTTATTTATTTAATCTTTATTGCACAAAAGAAACCTTATCGTACAAAAGGCGGACTTAATGCCGTATGGCATTCTCTACCAGTCAACCTTAAGGCGAAGCAGAAAGATTTGTTGGCGGTGCAACTAACAACTAACGAAACTCAAAATTAATATTATATATAATTATTTTATATATAATTATTTTTGTAATGCAACAAAACGAGTAAATGTATCGTTTATTACATTACACACATGTATCGTTTATTACATTATTGATTAAAATGTATTTTTCATCACACCAGCTGGCTCTATTGATACTTCAAAAACTGATGAAAAAGTTGCTTTTTATCCACAAGTGGCAAAAAAATTACATGCAAATTTTGAGTTGTTTCCTCATTTTCCCTGATGGAATTGATTTTTAATTGATGATGTGTAATGTGTACTACAGTAGGATTTTTTTTTGAGTTGGTGTAGTGAAAAAAATTGTATTTCACTCGATGGCAAAGTTTGTTTGACCCTCGTGCCTTGAAACCCTCGCAAAGCTCATGATAGGTACGAGGTTGGCAACCCCTTTTCACGCCGAGGTATGTATAGTACTTTTCTCAAACATACAATGAAATAAATAAAAAAAACTAGACATCAGTTTAATTTATAAAGAAACTAAAAGTAATTCAATGCAATGCTATAATTTTTATGTATTAATTAATGCATAATCTATTATTTATAAATATAAATACATACATTTATCATCTTTTTTGTGTTATTTAACAAGTTTTATTTATTTTCGGATATATTTATGAAAAAGAAACAGTTGAGATTCGATCCGGATTTAAATTCAGTTTAGGTTTCGGATGCCTTGTCTAGCAAATTAAAAAAAACAAAGCATAAACAAAGTGTCATATTTTTGATTTCCCACCAAATTCCTAATTGAAAACATAAACATTCAAGCTGATAAATGATTATATTACTTACATCAAACGATTTTTTTTTGTGTTCATGAAGAAAATGTGTAGGCTATTTGTTTATTTATTGATTCTTTTAAAAATCCACGAAGAAGTTATATAGCACTAAAGAAATTGCGTAGGTAAGTTGTACAATTACTAAGGGAAAATATGGCGCATGAAAAGTCTGAAAATACTTACTTTTTATTTAAAATAAGTCGTAGAAAAAGTATTGTATGCAACGGTGTATAACTGATATAAAAAGTGGTGTCTTTACTTGCGATGTTCGCCAAGGCTCACATCGCAACCCACACCACTCGCCTTTTTATACCCTTCTTATACACCAGTTGCATAATATACTATTAATAATCTTAGTGGCAGAATGTCATGATGAACCAAAAAGCAAATGATTACTTATGGCCAAATGGCTGAACACCGTGATGCTGTGTCACAAATAGATGTGGAATGGAAATCAAAAAGAGCATCTTGCAGGCCTAGGACTCAAACTTTGAATGAAATTCCTTTAAAGGGCTCTTATTTAGCCGCACCCGAAACGTGACGCCTATTATAAGGAACATAACCCCAATATTTCATTGCATGTTTGAGAAAATAACTATTATTTATCTACTTGATTAAATGCAACTAGTAGGTAGCCTGGACAAATATCGGCATTTTGAGTTTCTTTTCTTAAGTTAAACCGGGCAACTAAGGCTGTGGATCCTGTGATCATATGCATGGTTTTTGGGTATTTCAATATCGGAATATCGGGATCCCGGGTGTTATTGTCGTTGTTAGGTTGATACATGGGCAGGGCATGGAATATAAGATCATGCTCAATCCCGGGATTTATTTCCCGTTTTGTGTCAATCCCGGGATTTCGATATGGGATTTATTATTGGTTGTTAGGTTGGACCATGGGCAGGGCATGCAATGTCGGATCATTCTCAATCACGGGATTGTTTTTCGATGTTGTGTGTCAATCCCGGGATTGCGATATTAATACCGGTATTTCGATATCAATGCGGATTTGTACGATATGTGCTTAAAAAGCTAATATTTTTAACAATTATGTTGAATTATTAACAATCTCTTTCATAATGACACTAAAATAAATATATGGAACATGGAAAAAATTATAAAGAACTCTTAACATAAACGGTGATATCTTTTGATGGTCTTCATACACAAGTTTGGTTTTTTCACAGCTGAAAGACACCTTAGATTCGGGTATTGATTATTTTGAATGTACCTCTACACGTTTCTTAGAAAAAAAGTATTAACTCTTGACAGGCCAACAAATAAACGGACAACAAAGCGATCCTACAACCCTAAAAAATGAAAACTTTTTATTGATATCGATGATAATACCTGCATAGGTATACCTAATAATGATATTACAGAAAACTTGCGGTCCTTTGTTTAAATCAAAAATATAAACTGTATGTACTTACACAAGATTTATTTTTTTGTTATTATTTACCCTTATAATTAAATGTTATTTATTAAGAATTGACTTCATTAAAATTAATATTTAATTTACACTGTTTTATTTTATTATTCCGATGAGCCGTAATATCGGATCACCTCTGTATTGTGTATTCTAGAATATTGACTATAACGCCATCTATGAGATTCAGCATGCTTTTTTTCGGCCTTACTTAATACTTTTTACAAACCAGTGTCCTGTTTGTTCATTTAAGTCGCCACTTCTTACGTGGCGCTGTGATATCGCCATTGTATCGAGGGGTGGGACGGGTGGCATGAGGAGAGGCGCGATTTCAGATTTCATTTGGGTACCCCAACGGCCTTAAGCAGAAGCCGCAAGAGGAAGAGGCCTGTAATCACTCGGCATACCTAATAAATATCGAACTTACTCACAAAATTTCATGACAGCTATTTGAGAATGGTGACCTGTAGAACAGCCGGAGAAACAAACGGAAGCATTTTTGCCTAATCTGAAACAGAGACGCTTCACTCAGACAATTATGTATATTTGCAGACATGTCATAACCCAGTGTTTGCCGGTTGCGACCCCTCATTCACTGAGCTGTGTCCGGACTGGAGTCTCATCCAGCGGCCGTACCCTGACTCCTGCAGCCAGTTCTACGTGTGTCAGTATGGGACTGTGCACGTGTTTGACTGCCCAGAGGGGCTGGAGTTTAACGCAGAACAACAGGTAGGGAAAGTATTCACACTATCTTCTAAAGGTATACTTAAATCTCCTCTTTTGCCCCGGCCCCGTCGCTTGTGTCGTATATATTAAATGGTAGACACATATATAGACAAGCCTATAGTTGTCAGAGATGTCAGGTTCTTCGTCTGTCGAAAAGATGACTGTAAGTTGGGTTATCGATGTATGCTAGTGGTTTTGGTTTTGCATCACCCAATGCAGCCCTAGGCTATTGCTAGATTCTTATACCATTCACTGGCTTGGAAGAGTCCTATGTTCTTGGCTGCAGTTATGTTCTGTAAGGTAACCAAGGTCTGAAACTGAGTACTTCATGCCTGTCGTTTTCATGACATTCGTTTTGGACATTAAGTGAGAATCATGTTTGTCTGTGCTTACCCAAACTGTGTCCAGACTGGAGCTCCGTCTCCCGTATCCCTACTCTGGTAGCCATCTTTTTGTCCTGTCTTGTGTCATATTGCTTTAACGTCATATTTAAGCTCACATACTAAATTTCCTACGGATGAAAGCGACAAGGTACCAGTGTCTAACTATAAGGCCGACTATGCTACGTGTGCCAGTAGATTGTCCACGTGTTTGAATGCCCGTAGGGGTTTAACGCAGAACACCAGGTAGGGAAAGAATTAACGATGTCACTAATCTACACTGTAGGCCGACCGCTGCGAAACTGGGGAAAATTTGACAACGCGACCAAAAAAAAATTACTAATCCCACCAAGGGCAAGGAAGCGATTAGCTATCGACTATTTTCTCGCTCAAGAAACGAACAAAAGATATAGACTCCGTGTCAGTATGAGAGACCCATGTTAGGCGAGAACTCTCTCTCCACGCAGCGACAAGAGCTGTTAAAGATAAAAACTCGCAAAGCGATGTTCGCTTCGAAACACTTGTTTGGTGCGAGTAATCGCCCGTTGCAATCGAAAACTCGCCTATAGCCTAGTGATAAAATTATCGGAACTACACACTCTCTCTTCTCTTCTTGCTGGTCGCCAACTCGTATGAGTTTCTACCTTTAATCGCTTCTCGCTCATTGTCAAACAAGTGCCTAAACATGATAACCGTGCTAAGACGGCAGGTTATAGCTAGCTTTTCACCTTTTTAGGGTTCCGTACCCGAAGGGTTCAAATAGAACCTTATTGTCGTCACTCACTCGTCCGTCTGTTCGTCGTCTATCACCCAGTAAAACGGTTGGAGGTACAGTCTTGAAATTTTCACAGTATAAGCATCTTTCAAAGAAACTTTGGATCAACAAGATGCTTATACATACTATCTATTTGTAAATGTTTTTAAGGCTCATACAGTCAAAGCCGGTGGTGGTGGCTTGATCAGATTCAAAAAGCAGCAGGAAAACAGGACAGATTTATGTGGAGAAAATTGGAGGAGGCCTTTACTCTATGAAGAGGTCCTTGATAAAAAATCTTGAATTAAAATTATATGTACTTATTAAAAAAATTATCAATTGTAAATTGCATGCTATTTAATCACAATGTTATTGCAAACTGAATTTTATTAAGGAAATAAAAAGGCTTAAATAATAATAATAACAGTCAAAGCGGGGCGCGAAAAAAATGTTTGACCGCATTTCACACTTTGACCTACCCCATCGAGTGTGGTCTCGTTGTTTAGAGCTCATTAAGTAGACAAGTACAATACTTTTTGTTTATAAAAATATTGGAAACCAAAGGAATGAGTCAACTTTTTTAGAAAATTGCGTTCCGAAAAATTTCTTAATTTCCCATTAGCCTATAAACTTGAAATTTGGTGATAATGTTTATTATTACGTATATGTTATTAACAAATATTAGTATATTGATAAATCAGATTTTTTATTTAAAATTTTCTTATTTTTCCTATTAAAACCGACTTATTTTTGTGGTTGGTTCGGAACCTTAAGTGTGCGAAGTCCGACACGCACTCGATTTTTTCTTTTACTTGAGTACAAAGTATTTGCAGTTCAATTGAATTGAATTTGAATCCGATTGATATAATTACAACATTTATTTCCAGCAATGCTTGTGGCCTCACGAAGCTAACTGCAGCATTCCGCTAGCGACGGGGGGCGAGCAAGTCGATGTGCAAGTGGACGAGCAAGTCAGCGAGCAAATCGATGAGCAAGTGGAGGAGCAAGTCAGCGAACAAGTCGGCTGCGAGGATGGTGTGGTATCCGCCAACGTAGACTGTAGCAAATACAACGTGTGTAACCACGGCGTTTCTCTGGCGGTGGACTGCCCGCGCGGACTGCATTGGAACTCTGAACTTGCGGTAAGTATTTGATTCAATAAGTAAGTGTTCGATACAATAATTAAGTATTCGATTCAATAATTTTTTGATACAATAAGTATTTGATACAATAAATAAATATTTGATACAATAAGTGTTCGATACAATAATTAAGTATTCGATTCAATAAGTTTTTGATACAATAAGTATCTGATACAATAAATAAGTATTTGATAAAATAAGTATTTGATACAATAAGTATTTCATGCACTAAGTACAATAAGTAGTGCTCGATATAATAATTAAGTATTCGATTCAATAAGTTTTTGATACAATAAGTATTTGATACAATAAGTATTTCGTGCTATAAGTATTTCATGCAACAAGTATTTGATACAATAAGTGTTCGATACAATAATTAAGTATTCTATTCAATAAGTTTTTGATACAATAAGTATTTGATACAATAAATAAGTATTTGATACAATAAGTATTTCATGCTATAAGTATTTCATGCAATAAGTATTTGATACAATAAGGCTCGGTTTTATAAAGATCCATTACAACTTATATCCGTTTGTTATGTCAAAAAATGTACTGAGTTACTGAAATTTGATCTGACATTTGGTCTAACGGATCATTATAAAACCCAGCCTAAGTGTTCGATACAATAATTAAGTATTCTATTCAATAAATTTATGATACAATAAGTATTTGATACAATAAGTATTTGATGCAATAAGTATTTGATGCAATAAGTGTTTGATGCAATAAGAATTTGATACTTACAGTTAATTGTTTGAAACGATTTCTTCTTTTTCAGTTTTGCGATTGGCCAGTATCAGCCGGATGTCAATAATAAAACGAGAAGTTTGGATATATGATTATAATTAGCAAATATGAAACAATACAAAAATACTCATTGGTTTTATTTAACCTTCCCAAAAAAATCACCCTTCTTTGTTTTACAAAATTTACTTTGGCGACATCGCGTATAGTGTCTGTAATCGTTTTATTAATATTATAACTGTTTCATTTGCCTGTAATGATCTTTTATTGAAGTGATTCTTTTCTTTACTCAGATTTCGGCTTGAAGAGGTTTTTATCAGGCACATCTTTCTGTTCGAAGGGGTAATAGGGGTGGTCTTGCCAGAAGCTTGGCCACACTGTGCGGTAGTTCTTATTGAAGCCACCTGTAAAACAAGTTAATTTAAAAGAAAAAGACACAACACATAGCTAAGAATCATTTTCGCCTTCAAGACTTTCTATTATAAAAAATCGCACTCAAATCGGTTCATTCGTTAGGGAGCTACGATAGCACAGACAGACACATCTATCTACACAGATACCCTCTTTTACGTTGCGTGTCGAGGGTCAACAAAGATTCATCATCAGCCCACTTCCGCCCACTGCTGAAGATAGGTCCAGTTGATTTTTTCCAGTTCAGTTCAGTTCAGTTATTTTATTCAAGAAACAATATACATTGTATGCGAATTTACATAATTTAAGATAAAATAATTAACACAAAATAATAATAATAGGTACTATGTCTATCAGTGTAAAACTAAATTTATACAAATTTACATAATAACATCAATGTCCAATAAAAATACTATAATAAAAAAGGAAGTAATGTCAAACAATTTAGATAAATTAATTAATTAATTAATCACATTCTAATTTCAATATTACAACATAATCCATTTAAATTAGGTGAATCATAAATGTCGTACTTAGGTGCTTCAAATTAGCTAATATGTCTGCATTAAATGTTGTGTCATAAATTCCTCCACAGAGTAGAAACACTTCTTCAACAAAAAAGCTTTTAATTTATTTTTAAAGAGGTGTAGGCTAGTGACAGATTTCAGTTCCACTGGTAACCTATTGAAAAGAACAACAGATTGATAGCCTGCGTAGTGCTTAACAACCCTAAGTTTGCTGTCAACGGTTTGCGGCAAGTCCATTCTCCTTGTGGCCAGACGCTTTT
Organism: Epiblema foenella; assembly: GCA_963556455.1. Taxonomy (NCBI): domain Eukaryota; kingdom Metazoa; phylum Arthropoda; class Insecta; order Lepidoptera; family Tortricidae; genus Epiblema; species Epiblema foenella. The sequence continues at coordinate 6,557,744 of OY747120.1, read as the reverse complement.
GTGTATCTTCTGGCGTTTCTATACTTCCTAAGTGTTTCATTAAGTCACTGAGCACTACGAGAATGTATAAGCTAGGGACAGTAAGAATCTCGAACTCAGAGAAATAAGTCTTACAGGAAGTTGTCTGGGGTATCCTAGCTCCATCCAAACGTGGCCCCTAATGTACAGTCCTCGCTGTGTCCGGCGACAGCTATTCCGTCAGTTATCAGGATTATGGAATGCTCTAATGTGGCTCGCAAAGCCTTTATTCTTCAAATATGCGATTACAAGGTACCTACGCAGTGGAACTGCCCCACGAAGGTATACGTATACGTGTAGGTGGACTATGGTCAGCTAGTCTTGCGCATGGTCTGAGAAAACAAGGTCTGACATTCGGATCGTGACACCAGTGACGTCACTGTTGACGACACACACACGTCCACATACCATCGATAGGCTGATGACGTAGGTCGTGTCACCCACACTACTACCCGATGTACCGGATTGGGCAATATATTATTGTATCATGGTCTTGCGGTTTTGCCGCTTAGCGGACCATGGGATGAAAAACCCCCGGTTGAATGAAGATTTGGTGAATGCAGAACTTACTCAGGATTTGCATTTCCTCAGGCGTCAGGGCAAAGTCGAAGATATCGATGTTCTGTTCGATCCTAGGTTTATTCACGGACTTTGGGATCGGTGCTACTCCTGTTTGTATCTGAAATTAAAGATAAAACGTCAAAAGACTAGGTCCTACGCCATATCTTGAGTTCTTTAGGGCACAACTGAAAAAACGCTAGGATTAAGATACACAACTTGTAGGTTTACAAATAGGAGACCATAACACACTCCAACCATCGGTACAGTTCGTATGAACATCTAAATCCAAATTCTGTTAAACGAGTGCAAGCAAAAAACGACTAAGAGCTCCGTTATAAGGTGGTCAGGTCGTTTATCGCTTGACAGACGAGAAGATAAAGCATCTGTCATAATATGATATCTCTTGATAGAAAGTGACAGATGCTTTATCTCGTCGTCTATCACGCGACGCTAATATGGGGAAAGGCTTGAGTGTAATTATACTAAGACTTACCAAGTATCTGAGGACAATTTGCGCAACGCTCTTCTTGTATTTAGTTCCAAGCGCTTTAAGAGTTGGGTCGCTCGCGCGCGGCGGGGGCGGGGCGTTGTTCGCGCTGAAAAGTGACCCAAATGGCGTGTATGCCATCACGGCAATGTTGTGCTGCTTGCAGAATTGAAGGAGCTCGGTTTGCGCCAGATTGAGGTTTACCTGAAAGTAATGGAAACATTTCAGACATTCAAATACCTGCTTGGGATTCTTCCGGATTCATAGGGTGCTTACCATCAGTCAAGTATGTTACTTTGCCACCGTTAGTTTAAAAATCTTGTTCATCATCAATCTTAATCAGACTGGGCCATCGCCGGGACTCCTCTGCACTTCGGGACTTTGTTTGTGCCATTTTTGAGATTGAAACAAGAAAACTAACAAAAACGGGACCTTCTTTGTGTCCCGCTCCCAGAGTTTACCTTCAAGGGGTGAGGACGATGAGGCCTAGCGAAAGCTGCTAGACAGTGCAGGTCCCAATTTTTTTTTTAGGGTGGATCAACTATTCTTTCTTGCTCGTTGCCATGGTTACGTCTCCTGAGTCACTCTTTAAAATTGTGATTTTAAAGGGTTTAATTCAACCAAACATGACTTGGCAATGAGCATAAATCCATTTGGACATGGGTCATCTCTTCAGCATGCTTCAAGTCCATATTATAATCATTTTTCTAAGAAACTCGGTTACTGTTGTCTCCTCGCTGATGGGACATAATAACAACAAGAAAAAGTTGATTGACCCTTTAACTATGTTTGTCTCCCAAAGTCCTAACTAGTCCAAACACATTCCCGATGTCAAACTTTCTGCTTTCAACCATTCCATATTCCATCCACATCCCCCTTGTGAACACTCTTTCACCAGACTTCAAGACTATAGCCCACAAGAAGACGAGTAGAAAAGCGGTTCACCTCAACTTGCAGCACCGACGGTTTAACCTCGGTGTTATCCAGCAACCGCTGGATCTGGCTCACGTTGAAGTTGGATATACCGATGGACTTAGCCAGGCCCTGCACCTTGGCTGCCTCCATCTGCTTCCAGGTGTCCAGGTAGTCGATGACTTCGTAGGCTTTGTTGTCGGGCTGAAAATGATGAGGTAGAGCATAAACAACGTTGAAGAGGATGAGAGATTGACACGATAGAGTATACTTGGGCCGACCGACCGGACGACATCCTGTGGGTCGCCCCAAGTATCGCTGGAAGGATTTGGTGGAAGCGCACCTGCGTGACCGGTGCAAGCTGGCGAGAAATTGCGCATGTCCGAGCAAAGTGGCGTGCTCTTGTGTCGAAGGCCAAAACTCACTTTGGGTCATCGTGCCAGCCCAGTTAGTTTATACTTACAGAACAATTTTTAAATGAATGTAGAGTCCGACCACGCTATCTCTGCAAGGAATAATTGGGCGACACTGCATTATACGTCATATTTGTATGAAAATGTGACGTTTGAGGTAGTGTTGCCAAATTATTTCAATGCAGAGTTAGCGTGGTCGGACTCAATCACTAAATAGTCCAAATAAATGTAAATCCGTTATGGATACCTCCACATCGCGGAGGCAGCGCGGAGGCAGGCTTGTTCCTCTTATCGCTTCGTCTAAACTCGGGTCTAGCACACCTCTGTGGTGTCCACATACCCTATCGCATATCGCACTACTAGGTACGAAACAGCACGTGCTACGCGGAGAGCGCGTGCGAGGGGATGCCATGATTAGGTGTCAAACATCGGTTTTGTTAGATAGAAAACCTTCGGTAGGTAGTACGTAAGTACTAAATAATTTATTCTGTGGCGAAGGTTATGTCGAACTAACACCGACTAACCCCCCCTCAACCTACATATTTCGGACGGTTGTGGGATCTCCAGTTGACCAATGTCAACCATTCATTATTCTGTGACAATTCACAGAATAATGAGTGGTTATACTAACGTAGGTACATAGGGTTTTCTCTTTACAAAAGCGATGTTTGGCAGCTAGCTTATCATGTCATCCAGCTCGCACGCGCTCTTTCCTTCTTAACGCGATAGGGTATCTGAACCCCACGAAGGTGTGCTAGAGCCGAGTTTAGCCGAAGTGGCAAGAGAAACAGGTCTGACATTGTTTCAATATGAGGTTTCTTGTATGAGCTCATACGCTCAGAGGTCAGAGGTGAACGAACTGGTGGGGCATTCAGTTTAAGATTGTTCTTACTGTAGTATTATTAGTGCGTTTCCATTGTGGATATTTCATTTGATTGCAGAACGTTCCATGTCACGGTGTGGTTACATTAGCGTTTGAGGTTCTACAGACTCGTTCGCTGCTCATAATCATACACACATTTATTGTCGATATAGTTAAGGAACTTACAGTGAAAGATACCGGATTATGTATCAAATACAAGTCGACGTAACTCATATTGAGGCGTTCCAAAGACTTCCTCAGCGATTCCACGACGTTTCTTTTCTCGTGGCTGCCGAGCTGCAATTAAAATAGGTACAGTTAGATATCCAAGTCAAGTCGAGTTTCTTCTGTGCCTTTACCATGAGTTTGCATGACCGTACTCGCTAGCGACTGCGTAAAAAATTGTATGGGCAAAAGTACAGCGCCTCTGGCGGTTACGCAATAGAACTAAAAATCGGCATACTAAATCGTTTACGCAGTCGCTAGCGAGTATGGTCATGCAAACTTATGGTAAAGCCACTGCACCCTGGGCAGAGAAGGCAACATCGTGGCAGCATGAGGAGTAAAACGATGAGCAACACGAGGGGCAGAGCAAATATGAGCTATATGACATTCTGCTGTGCGCTTTCTCTCCAAAACGTCCTTATGACATGACAGTAAGGGTGTCTTTCCATCAGAGCTATGCTATACACGAGGATGTGTTAGCTTTCCGTTTCCACCAGTGCTGCGTTATGTGAACCAATGGATATGATTGGTGGATATCAACGCATCTATAGCAACGTAGCATAACATAACCATTATTATATTGTTATCAATGCCTACATTAGTAATAGTATGACGATTGGGTGAAACTTGAAATGTTATTTTTATTTAATTTATGTTTGTTTTTCTTTTGTTTTAATTGTTTTATTATGTGTTATTATTCTATTCAATGTATTGACGACCACAATAGGGATTCTTTTAAATTGACTTAAATGTAATTTATAATGAAGTCTTGTATTGTGTAATAAATGAAATCTAAATCTAAATCATAGTACTGATGGATAGGTACCCTAAAGGCTTATTTATATACCACAAACCCCCTCAACTTATTTCTTTTTTTATATACCTTTGTGACCAAAAACACGTTTTTTCTGGGAACTGAGGACTGTTGGATCCCACGCCCCACCTGCACCTCGTTGTTGTAAGCCGATGCTGTGTCTATCATCCTGAAAACGAAAATAAGTAATACAAACGAAAACCCAAGACGTTTTTCTTCACCGAACAGATATCTCGTATATTTTTGTTTTGAAACTTAAATATACGAGCCGAGATCGCATCAAGTTACAAATTCGAACTCGCGACTTCTCAGATTGAAATGTGGACAGTAGAATAAAACTAAAAACGAACTAAATGTATAAAACTTTTGACGTGTAATGGAAGTATTTTTATTCGAAGCCGAATTTAATCATAAACCATACTTTGTATTAACAGTTTACAAGTTTATTAACTAAAATAATTTTTATATGAAATAAAAAAAATATATATAATTGTTTTCTAAAACAAAAAGCTTGCAAATATTTGATTTCAATTATCTAAATTAAAATACAAGATATAAATGTCTAATAGAACCCACCCCGCATCGTACCTGGCGCAAAGGTACCCATAATGCTCGCGGCATTTCCTCTCTGCACGGTTTTGTGTAATGTATATGTGCATTATAAATAAATGAGTAAATTGAGTAAATGAGTAAATTGAGTAAATTTATTGATTCAAACACAAATGATAGAACAGGTTACACGGGATTTCTGGTGCAGTCCAAACTAGGCGAGCCTGTATCTTGGAATGCACCATTTGTAGCAGTTACGAGTATAATACATGAAAATTAATAAACTAAGTAAAAGTGTTTGTGTGTAATATGTGTGAAGATGGGTGAGTGTGTATGTGAGTAGGGGTGTGGTGTGTGCGTGTGTGACGTGAATGAGTACGATTAGCTTAGCTGATAAAGATTTAGCTGACCACAGACCAAGAGTAAGTGCGTATTATGTCTTCTGTATCATTGTAAGATAGAGTTGCAAACCATTTTTTAAATATTGATTTGACTTTTATCGAAGTGCAAGTTTTTAGGTCACAGAATTTGCAAACAGCGTTATATGTAAATGGGTGAATGTAATAGCCAGATCGTTGAGCATGAGCCGTTTGGATGGTAGGTACAGGGACTCTGTATGTACGTATGAATACAAAATAACTTGTAAATAGACAGTATTTTGTCTCACCTGTAACCGGCATCAAGAGCCCATGACACAGCGTTCTCCACCTCCTGGCTTTTAGCTTCCTTCTGTCCATTCTACAGGCAATTACAATAGGGGTGATGACTCACGTTACAATTTATAACATTAAGGACCACAATGCTTAATTTTGGATTAGTCTAGTAACCGGTATAAACGGTGTTTCCAGAACTATAAATCCATGTAATAAAAACATAACTTATATGTACATAAGCCGTTAATTATTGACCACCGGGTAGGCTTGTGTAGTACATGTACTAAGAACTAAAAAGACCTAATTCCCAACATTGTACTAGAACGAACTATTCCGTAATGTTTCTGCTCTTAGTACATTTAGTACATGCGGAGCGAAACAACAATATCCGATCAGATGACCGAACCTGTGAAAGCGACCGAACGAAAGTTCATACACATATAGTTCGTTCGAGAACAAATAGGACCGTTTCTTTCGGTGTACAGTGTACTAAAAGAACTAAAAGACCGAACTAGTACATTTGAGCGAATGTACTAGTCAGGAGCGATCCGCTCAGTGAACGAGCGCGCACAAGCCTATTACCACCGGGTATCTTTTGTTTTTACAATGACTGACAATGATCCGAGTAGGCCCTCTGTTGAGCTACTGAACTAAACTGAATGAAGTATATCATTTTCTTTTAGTGACATATTTTGCGCATGACTATTTCATGTCCACTTTCGCAAGTTATTGCGGGCGACCAGGACAACTCATCGAGCTAACACGAACGAGCGAAATGTTTTCGATATAGCCTATAATAGTTACCTCGTCAAAACCAAGGAAAGTGCCAAGCCCCAGAGCTGGCATGGAGTTCCCATCGTTGAGCGGGATCCTGGGGGCTTTACCGCCATCGTGCTCATCACACACCTGAAAACCAACTCATCTTCATCATCATTATATTTACGTCCCATAGCTGAGCACAGGCCTCCTCTCAGAGATAGAAGGGAACGGGCAGTAATTGTACATTATAATGTTAGGTATATTTTAGGGTTCCATACCAAAATAGCAAAAAAGGAATGTCTGTCACATCACTAAATATCTCAAGAACTATGTTATCGATTTGAAATTTTTAACAGTAATAAAGAAGGCTAACCCAGATGCATAGAACATGATTTTTTAAATATTTCTTTTTAAAAATGATAGGTAAAAGGTGGTTCAAAATTTCAGTCTCGTGGATATGGCAAGTGGGGCGTAATATGAAAGGGCATTTATTAATGTCGAGTTTCGATGTATGAGGGAAAATGTTAAAAAAATACCGTTCTCCCCTTATCTCTGAAGTTTACCAAGAAAAAAATATGAAATTATTACAGCATAACATTAATATTAATGTATATTTTACAGGAAAAATATAAGGTAACCATAGCTCTTACCAAACAATCTCTTACCCTGAACGCATATATACCTTCTCCGTTCCGTCGTGGGTAAAAACTAAATTATTTGACTTTTTTATCGTAATAAAACATTTCTTTACAGTAGAATCCGCTTCTTACGACTATATATAACGTGCGACTTAATATGACCGCTCCCGTGACTGTCATTGTTCGAATTCCACTGCACGTATATTTAAGTAGGGTCGGTAGGTGGTTTTACGGCCTGTTAATTTGATACGCCAGTTTACGGCCACTTGGATGGGTTGATGAACTGAAAGGATATTTTCTTGCTTTTTAGGGTTCCGTAGCCAAAATGGCAAAAACGGAACCCTTATAGATTCGTCATATCTATCCGTCCGTCCGTCGGTATGTCACAGCCGATTTACTCGGAGACTATAAGCACTACAATTATGAAATTTGATAGGAAGGTGTATTCTACGGACCGCTACATAAAAGTGATTTGAAAATACAAAAAAATATTAAATTAGGGGGGGCACTCCATACATGTAACCACTGGATGAAAAAAAAAAATTTCAACGCACATAGTCGTGTGGGGTATCGATGGATAGGCCTTCAAAAATGACATGGAGGTTTTTTTAAAAACTTGTTGGTGAGATATTAGCTTTCAAAGTCATAGAAAGTGTGCCCCCCCTCTAATTCCCAAGCTATAAAGTTTAAAATTCTGAAAAAAATTGAGGTGGTGTACATTAGTAAATACTTTCAACGATTATTGGTTTGAACAATATAGGTTTTACGGTTTTTGAGTTTTCGCTTAAAAACTGTCTTGCCCAAACAAAAGGTTGTAAGTGCCGTGAGTTCCGTATGAAGATACGACTTTTTAAATTCAATACATTGGATAGTGATTTTAAATGTGGACTAGTAGGTGTTGGTACGGAACCCTTCATTGTGCGTGGTCCGACACGCACTTGGCTGGTTATTAATATATTCCCATTACATAGCTGCCAATTAAAGCGCATAGGTACAACTCGCTATTTCTTCAGGGCATGTAAAAATGTAAATATCTTTAATTGAAAAAACTTTGTTCTTCAGAAGGCCGCAAACTGACGCAGGCCGCGTAACTGGCATAGCGACATGTAAATCAATTATAGACAAAGAATTGTATTGTACTTACCGCTACAGCGAACAAGGCGAATAAAGCAAAGAACAACATCGTGCGTCGAACACAACAACACAAGTAATAATATTACACCAAGAACTTGTCTCACAGCGGTTTTTCTTACACCAACAATACTGATTGGTTTAGTTTTTGTTGTATGTTTGCATTGTATGTTCGGATACATACTACAATGATGTCAGTAGATTTTTAGGGTTCCGTAGCCAAAATGTCCGCATGTCACAGCCGATTTACTTGGAGATTATAAGCACTGCAATTGTGAAAATTGGTAGGGAGGTTTATTCTATGAACCGCTACATAAAGGTGATGTGGAATTAAGAAATAAAAAATTAAATTAGTGAGAACACTCCAAACAACTGGAGGAAAAAACAAAATTTCAAGGCACATAGACCTGTCGGGTAATATCTATGGATAATGCTTTTAAATTTTTTCTAAAAAACTTTTCCATTAAGTCAACCGCTGGTGAGATAAATAGTGTGTCCCCTCCTAATTTCCCAACTATGAAATTTAAAATACTGAAAAAAAAGACAATGAACAACATTAATAAATACTTTCAACGATTTTTGGTTCGAACAAGATTGGTCGAACGGTTTTTGTGTTATCGCTAAAAAACTGTGCAGCTCAAACAAAAGGAGGTAATTTCCGTGAAAATATGAAGATACGACTATTTTGATTCAGTGTATTGGATAGTGATTTTAAATTTGGAATAGTACTTCTCTGTGCGTGACCTGATACGCACTTGACTGGTTTTTTATAAAACGACTAGCTTCTGCCTGCGGCTTCGTACATAAGCGTGCCCGTGTGTGTTTCTGTGGATCCTATGATTACGTTTAGATGTATAGCTATTGCTATTTGTTTGCTTATTATTATTTCTATTATAACTACTGTCGCACATCTTTTACATGGAAATATCTGTAAGCAAAAAATAAATGAAAAATGAAGTGAGTTTAAATGTGAGCGGAAACGCACTGGAGTTCATTCACGGACGTCCTTTGATTCTCATGATTAAGGGGAACGTATTAGTCTGAAACATGTCGGGCGATACTCGACCTTAAAGACGTGAGTGACCCGTTTTTCATTTCAATATGTTTGAAACTCACGGGAGTTTTATATTAAAAACAGTAGACTTCATAAAGATATGTACATTCCCACAGGTTTAAAAATATCCTTATGCACTTGACAATAAAGTTCAGTGTTCACAAAATATCCATTTTTGAATTAGACTACACGCGACGCGTAGGTATCCGAACGTTTGAACCAGAAACAAACTTATTTATTGCCTACATTGTTTAACCCATTTAGAACTTTCATTGCGTTACTTAAAGGTCAAATTAAACGCACAGTTAACTTCGCAAGCTCCGCATAGAATACTGCTTAGTGACAACTTACTTGACCAGTTACTTAATAATGATATGTAAGTTTTATAACTCGTAATCTGAAATGTCACAAACGCCCAACAGTATGTAAAGAAATCCGCCATTTTCTATTTTTGACAAAATGTTGAAGGCTACAAGCATTAATTATGCGTGTGCGCGCGGCTTATACGATTTAACTTCAAATAACTTGATTTAGTTAAGAAAGACCCTTAGATTTGAATGGGGATTTTATAGTTAGCGAGGAAAAACGCGCGCGCGTTCGGCAGCCAAGCTAATACATACAGAATCATTAATAAACCTTTTCGATGGCAACGACGCAGCGGATATATCTGCAGCATAGGTGCAATACCAATGACGGATATATCCGTCACGGCGTGCAGTACGATATCAATCTCTATACATTTCTATATGGTTCAACTTCGCATTTGACATTCCGATGTCGTGACGTACGAGCGACAGTTAGTATCTTACAGAGCGTTGAAAAGGTTAATCGATTTTTGTTGATTGATCATCTAATGAGGAACGTGCTTTGGAAGACACGTTAAGCCGTTGATCCCGGCTGCTGTCTATGATAGGATAGTTAGAGGCCTTGGGGCGGCTTGAGAACTTCTAACAGTCAAGTTGTCCACTCACTTGACATGCTTAATTCCAATAAGGTTTGGCTTCCCCTCGGGTTGAAAGGTCAGAGGGCAGTCGCTTCTGTAAAAACTAGTGCCTACGCTAAATCTTGGGGTTAGGTAGCGGACCCCGGGCAGCCTTCAGGATGCAACTGTACTGGGATAACCCTAGGAGGATGGTGATCCATACCTGTCCATAAAGTCATAATTACCGCCCGCTAAGCGTGCGTTCCTAGCCAGAGAGATGTAAAATTTTGTACTTACCACGGGCGGTAATAAAGAAAGCCTCAGATAATATTATTTATCGTCAAATACTTGCGATAAAACAAAAGAATGTCTCAGCATTCTTGTTTTGCGATAAAACAAAGGAATGTCTCAGCATTCTTTTGTTTTATCGCGTTTAACAGGTAAGTAACGTTGTTGATGTTGAGTATTGTAATTAATATAAAAGTACTAAAAATACTCAATAATGCACACCATATTCACAATATTCTTTTTACAAACTGAGAAGTAATATATATCCAATTCAATTAATTCATTCATTTATTGCATACATGTTGTTAAGATTACATGGTGTTACTCTAAGCTTATGTACAGAGCTCGGAATAGGTAGTGCCTATTTACCTAAACTTCGCGGGAGGACGTAACTAAGAGTGGTTACAAGCACCAAAAATAATTATTTCTTTTTAATGAATGCGGGATTTCCCGGGATTTACTGTATTATTCTAGAGGCTTAATACATTTCGCTTTACTTATAAATCTTCTGTCTCATCACTAATCTATATACGCCCTAATGCTGGACACAGGTCCCCTCTCATGGAAGAAAGGAGTATAATTCTGTCTAAGTCAACTAAAAACTATCAAATTTCGGAATCCTTTTGATTCAATTTGATCCATATTATATTTTTAATGACTGATTGTTATTTCAAGGTAATTAAACAAATAATATGCAATATAACAAGATTTATAAGTATAAATAAATGTATTAAGCCTCTAGAATAATACAGTAAATCCCGGGAAACCCCACATTCAATAAAAAGAAGTAATTATTTTTGGTGTTTGTAACCACTCTTAGTTACGTCCTCCCGCGAAGTTTAGGTAAATAGGCACTACCTATTCCGAGCTCTGCTTATGTATCAAACATGCAGCTTGCAAGGGCATCCTGTTTTTTGTCATTCTACCAACTTAGTCGATATCTCGATTCTTCCCATTCTTCCAGGTCAGCAAACACGGCAGGATGGGGCCGACGGGTAGGTCATATTTCTCGAACGGGTAGTTGGTGTGGTTCTGCCAGAACACTGGCCGGTTCGAGCGGTAGTTGACGTCAAAGCTGGCGAGGGTCGCCATCTCTGACGGCGTCAGCTCGAAGTCGAAGATCGACGCGTTTTCTATGACGCGGCTGGGGGTCACCGTTTTGGGGATGACGACGATACCGCGTTGGTACTGAAAAGGAAAGAATAGATTTTTTTTTTAGAATAGAATAGAATAGACAAAATTTATTTCGAGTAAAATGTGTCTCATACAAGAGTATTGTTAGTAAAATTAATTATCTTATTATTGTTAGTATTACCACGTATTACCTAATTTTAAAGACATTATGTAATACACTTTATATAACAATTATACTGACAGCATATTTTGTCACTATAACCGTTATACAAAGTATGTACATTTGAAAGGGTAAGATAAACTATGGGCCATACAAAACTGCCCTACTTTCGAACAGCATATTTGGAATGGCGCCTAGAATTTTTAATAAATTGCCAACTGCCATCTTGAAACTCCATGACCCTCATTTATTTAAGAAATCGTTGTTTAAATTTCTAGCTACCAAAGCATACTATTCCATACAAGAATATTTAAACGATCCTAACATAACATAAGCGTATAATAGCATAATTAACGATTTTATATTTAGTGTGAAAATATGCATGCTGCATGGTATTTTGTGGCTATTTCTATGCCTTAACAGGCAAGACATAGTGATACAATCCGTAAATTGAAACACCGATGTACATACCTATGTTTAACAAATAAAATATTTTGTATTTGTATTTGAAATAATGCATTTATGCTAGAACAGAAAAAGCGGCGCAAATATGCTGCCCTCGGTGAGGGGGACATATGTTTGCGCCGTTTGGTGTTGAAACTCTGGGACCGTGGGGGCCCAGAACGAAACACGTTTTTAAGAATCGATATCTCATCGATACCTCGGGTGACCAGAGGGCTGGCAGCTACTTCGGCCAGAGATTAAGTCTGGCCATCCAAAGGGGTAACGCTGCCAGTCTTCTGGGGACCATAAGTCACGAAGGCGACTTGGGGAACATTTTTTATTTATATTTTGACGACCGGTTTAGCCTAGTGGGTAGTGCACCTGCCTATGAAGCTGACGGTCCTGGGTTCGAATCCCGGTCAGGGCAAATATTTGTGTGATGAGCATGAATATTTGTTTCTGAGTCATGGATGTTTTCTATGTATTTAAGTATTTATATCTATTAAATATATCGTCGTCTAGTACCCATAACACAAGCCTTCTTGAGCTTACTGTGGGGCTAGTTCGATTTGTGTAAGATTGTCCTCTAATATTTATTTATTTATTTATTTATTTATTTTTAAGCTTATTTATAAGTTAATTTTAAGTTTGTCATTAGATTCTTTTTTTCGTAATAAAGTTTTTATTCTTATTTTTGCTAGAATACTTAAAATTAGGTGGTACAGGATGTAAAGGTACAGTATCTACAGTATTCAGTACTAGAAAGAAAGAAAGAAAGAAATTACTTATTATTGGCTACATGCCCAACAAACTTTAACAACGGCTTTAAGATCGTATTGTATATGCAATGCGTCCCGGTACCGCCGCACACCGGGTAGAGTCAGTCCGACCCAAGTCGGGCCTAGCTGAGTTTCTTGCTGGACTCTTCTCAGCTAGGCTAGGTTTAGTGAACCAGCGGCAAAACTCCCAGTAGCTCGATTCCACTCAAACCTCAGGTTCGATTGAAACCGCTCAACCAATCTCACTGGAGCGCAAACTCTTAGAGTATTCCAGTGTTCCAATAAACCACACGCGTGGTCGTATCGAAGGTTTTCTCCAACCGCGCACTCCTATCGCTTTATTGGGCCCGGCCTATAAAGCGACGCGAGCACAAGCACAGTCAGGTTAAAAAAAAACATGCAATGCTTGCAGCTCCAAAGGTGTCACCAGCTCTATACCCACAGTTTACATGTCCACTCCTATCTTGAAGAATCCCTAAACAAGGAGCTCATTCCGCAACCTCGAACCCCAGGGAACGGGTCAGGAGGGGCTCCCCCTAACTGATACTAAGTGAGCTCCCCTGAACAAAATCTTGGAACTGTGCCTGGACCGGGTGATTGTTGATCTAGATCAGAGGTCGGCAACCTTTTAACAACCAAGAGCTACATAGTAGCTAGCAAAATTGCGGGCCGCACGTGTTAAAATTTGAGACTATCAGACAAAAGGTACCATATTGTTGGCTGTCATAATGAGGCTTGCGGGCCGCCTGCTGCCGACCGCTGATGTAGACGACGATAATAGTGATGTTGATGACTAACACATACCAGGTATCTTAGCACGACTTGGGTAACAGTTTTCCCGTATTTCTTTCCAATACCGACGAGCGTCGGGTCGTCTATTTTAGGTCCTCGAGCGTCGGGTGCTGCCCGGCTCTCGATTAGGGCTCCAAAGGGCGCCCATGCCACCACCTTGATGTTTTGAGAGTTGCAGTAGTCGACCAGCTCCTTTTGGCCGAAGGCGAGGTTAAGCTGAGGATTAATCAGTTCATTTATTTATTTATTTGCTTAATGCCATGAGGTGTTCTCTAACACTCAACCACGGGCGCGGTAACCGAGCGCTCCCGTGCTTTGAAAGGCACGTAAAGCCGTTGATCCTGGCTGTTGTCTACGACAGCTGTCGTTAAGCTAAGTTGCAGACCTTCGGGTTCTTTCTAAAAGTCAAGTTGCCCACTCACTTGACAAGAGGGGGTCGAAGTTGCACCACGTCCGTAGGCAGTACCTACCTAGCCTACACGTGATCTCTGGGTGGTGCTACAAGTGTAACAAAAACTGGCAAACGTACTGTCTTCTCGAAGATTTCACGGTTCGAAATAATTGCCATACGATAAATAAATAAATTTGTTTGACACCTAAATGGCTCAACAATTATTTTAGTCCGTTAGTACTAGCAAAGTTTCAAATTGACGTGACTAATTAGTGGTTCCAAATCGATTTGTAAAATAAAAATAAACACTCATTCCTACCTCAACTTGATTGGTGGCTGGTTTGACGTTACTGTTCGCTATTAGCCGCTTGAGTTGCTCAACATTAAAGTTGGATACACCAATGGACCGTGCCAGGCCCTTCTTCAATACAGTTTCGAAGCCACGCCACGTCTCTAGGTAGTCGATCTTCGTGTCTTCTCCTTTTTCCTGAAAGTGAAGATAAATAGTCCTTTTATAGACAGATAACCAAACGAGATAAATTAATTGGAAGAGAATAAGGATGTGCACAGACTACTAAGAAGATACTACGTAGGATGAGGTAGTGTGTATAGCAAAGAATACAATACTCTGGTGTGTCTGGTGTGTAAGATAGAGGCCATTCAAATAGAACAGCTTAGCTTCTACATTAAAATTAAAATTTGCCATATAAAAGTGTAAATGTGCCCTATTCAGATTTGATTTAGATTTTTTGATTTCAAAATGGTGGGTTTGCTGTCATAATCAGAAATTGTATTTTAATATAATATTTTTTTTATGAAATAACAATAGGTAACATTTATTGATTTACAGGCGGTAATAATAGTTAAATAACATTAACTTATATCTAAAACAGGCCATTGGGGCATTGTGTCGAGGATGCTGACGGCATTTCCTCGCTGTATCGCAATGCTGATACGTTGTGCGAGGAAGTCGCCAGCTCTTCGGTCACCAGTTACGTCAACCAAACGCTTCGCGATTTCAGTAAATGACTGGTGCGCGCTCGGACCCCATGGACCAAGAGTTTAGACACCAAAAGGTACAAAATTGTACTTTCTGCCGAGGCCCCTATATTTATTACGCTTTAATATTTCGGCATCTTCCGCCGCTGCACCCGCTTTTACTGTAGTTCGTTGGAGGTTGGAGGACGTTGCCAGTATGTCTACACAGGTAGTATCCCACACCAACATCCACCCCAAACTCCAAGGAGCTAAAGACATCCCATCAGGTCTCTTACCATCATCAATTGTGTTGTAAGTGCCGAAGGAATTTGAAGCGTCTTTGCTGTAATCCAATTCAATCTTTTAGCACTGACAATGTGCAATTTTATAAGCTTGTGACTTCAGAGCATCAGGCAGGCCGTACGGTTGCTGGCCTCAATCGAGGTATAAAATAAACATGAAAAGGTTCTTACATTGAAAGACATCGGCCAGTGAACAAGCACTTGATCGACGTAGTCCAGGCCGAGACGCTGCAGGGAGCCCCGCACTGAGACCTCCACGTCGGCCTCGCTATGGTACGTCTGCCATACCTGCAATAAAGCAATCAGGTTACCCACAGATCATGATACAATAATATACTGGGCCAGTGCCTTTTCCATGAGTTCTTAGTTCTATTGCGTAACCGCCAGAGGCGCTGTACTTTTGCCCATACAAATTTTTACGCAGGCGCTCGCGAGTACGGTCATGTAAACTCATGGTAAAGGCACAGGTATGGCAATCCGGTACATCGGTTAGTAAGTAATGTGGGTGACACGACCTACGGCATCAGCCTATCGGTGCGGTGGCATGCGGACGTAAGTGTGAGTGTGTCGTGGACAGTAACGTCACTGGTGTCACCATCCGTATTGTCAGGACTTGTTTTCGTAGATAGGAGTGCGTGGTTGAAGAGTAGCTGGGGAGAATCCAGAGGAAACCACCGAGACGACCACGCGGGCTGTTTAAACACTGGAATACTATAAGAGTTTGCGCTTCAATGAGATTGGTTGATCGGATTCAACCGAATCCAGTAAGAAACTCGGCTAGGCCCGCCCTGCGCCGGACTGACTCTACCTGGTATGCGGCGGTATCGGGACGAATAGGGACTATATGTGTCTGTGTCCTTGCTATCGCTCGGTGGACGTCCCCGCTGGCGGGACTGCCTTTCTAAGTGTACACGTCGTGTAAATCAAATACCTTAGTGGTGATGAACAGGTCCTCTCTCTTCACGACCCCATCCTTGATCTTCTGCTGAACGACGCGTCCGATTTCGGGTTCGATCCGATATAGGTGCGCCGTATCCAGGTGTCGGTAGCCGACGTCGATGGCGTATGAGATGCACTCAACCATTTTGTCCCAGCCTGAGTAGTCGAAGTCTAGAGTCTGAAAAAACAAGTAAATAATGAGTAACGATCTCGTATCTACATATATTCTGTATTGTGATGTGGCTAGATATATATAGCCCTCTGAATAAACTTAACTCACAGTGCGAGGGTCAAATTTCACGTAGAACCGATGGCCGTTGGCGAAAGGTTCTCGAGTGGCGACACGCACCGGAAGTTGCAGCGTGGATATCTTTACTGGGTAGAGTCCCCACAAGGTGGACTGATGACCTGGTAAAGGTTGCGGGAGTCCGCTGATATGCGGGTGGCGCGGGACTGGTCATTGAACACTCTTTGGGGAGGCCTGTGTGATATGATGATGATGAAGTATGGGTCTGGAGTACTCTACGAATAAAAAGCCCCTTTTACCATCAAATACTATATTTTATTCCCGCACTCGGTAACAAACCTCTCCGCTGCCATCGTGCGATCACCCGCCTCTCTCATACATTCACCCATTCCTTTCACTCTCTCCTCGCTACGTTCCTTTTCACGCTAAAGCAAACTAGTATTGCTTCATACCCATTTGAAACAGAGGGGCTACCGCGAACCGAAAACGAACGAACTTTGAATATCTCCAGTGACAGAGAGGACAGCAGTAGCCCCTCAGGTGTTTTTCAATGCTTACCTTAGAATCAACGCCCAACCAAGTTCCGTAACCCAGAGCTGGCATTTCGATGCCATTGTTGAGCGTGAACGTAGGTATTTTGACCTGGTAAATAAAGTATGTAAATAATTTATCTAAAACTTGGTATGAATGAATGAATGAATGAATGAATGATTTATTTGCGTAAACATGGTAAATTGAAGTTGATATAGGTAATAAGTATAAGTAGTTTCACATGTTTAGCCTATAGCAGCATGCAAATACTAAATTCAAAAATTAACTTTAACCATAATGAATAAAGTTATTATTGATCTATAATTTTTTTTTTAAATTAACACTACACTATTTATCAATACATTCAATTAAGGTACTTGGTTTTTATACTCCCATATCTTTTTAAAATTTATTTTTTTTATTTTTAGAATTGTTAAATATTTTTTCAATGATTTACAAGTGGTAATAAAAATTAAATAACAATAACTTAAATAAAATTAAAACTAACTTAAACCTAAAACAGGCCTTTGGGGCATTGTGCCGAGGATGCTGGCGGCATTTCCTCGCTGCATCACAATGCTGATACGTTGTGCGAGGAAGTCGCCAGCTCTTCGGTCACCAGTTACGTCAACCAAACGCTTCGCGATTTTAGTGAATACCTTGTGCGTGCTGAGACTCATCATCCCTACTGAAGAACGTTAAGCATCACAGTGCCTTTACCATGAGTTTACATGACCGTACTCGCGAGCGACTGCGTAAAAATTTGTATGGGCAAAAGTACAGCGCCTCTGGCGGTTACGCAATAGAACTAAGAATCGGCATACTAAATCGTTTACGCAGTCGTTACCGAGTACGGTCATGCAAACTCATGGTAAAGGCACTGGAGCTGTGATCTAAGGAGTATTGGAACAACTTGGTTTCCAGTTAGAAGTCACTTCGTTTTTCATTTGCAAAACCTTCTTTACATTCTATGCTTTTCACGTAATTATGTTTACATTATAAATTATGTAATGCCTTCCTCAACGATTGGTTTGAAGAATATTTGTGTAAGTACATATATATATTATTTAAATATCGAGATATGAGTTAACACCAGACATATTATGTAAAAAAAGCGTAGATAACGATAACCTAGCAAACACCGACATTTGATAAGAAATAGCAAACTTAGCGCGTTTTATCACTTAGATATGGTAAAAGTCCCAGTGGCCGACACTGAGCCAATACTTGCCATTTTTAATCTTATGTCATACTAGCTATTTTCCGTGATCCACTCGGAATAAAACGTATTCTATGTGTTATAAACTCGCCGTATAAGTACATAATCCGTTAATCCGTTTTTCGTGGTGGAGTCAAACATCTAAACTTTCGCATTTATAATAAAACTTTTATAATTTTATATATCTTTTTAACACAAAATTAAAATTAGTATGTCTCAATAGATAATATCATATCATGCTGTGCTGCCCAGATAAAAAAATCAAAATCAAAAGAGTGTCACACACATCAGTGGGCCTGCTGTCACTATGACAATCAAGGCCGCGTGTGTCTGAATGAATGTTAGGATTTTCATAGTGTACAACAGGCCGCCACCGCGGCCGCTGCAGTGTGCGGCACGCTTTATGCTGGCTATATTTAAGGCCACAATTGGGAAGCCTAAGTTTTTTTGAGTGGTCTATATTATATTTTTTATTGATAGTAGACTTAATTAAAAAAAAAGATAGTAGACTTGTTGTAGAGTTAACTGTTACATAGTAAATTGCTGGCGGTGTTTTTTTTTAAGTAATATTTTTGAATTTTATATACAACACGTTTAGAGGGATTAATAGGATCGTCCCTTGGTCTGCCGCGAGATAAAAAAAAACTTGACAGCTGACAGACGTCAAATGCGGCAGTTACATCTACGAATGTACAAAATCATAGCTGTAACGTGCCACATGCGATCTGGGGCTTTCTTCATTACCACTCGTAGTAAGTACACATTTTTATGTCTCCCCTGGGCAGGCTAAGTGTGGCATAAAAATATAACAAAATGATAGATATACATATTAGATAGATAATAATGACAACAGTCTCTCAGAAAAAGTGAAGTGTCTGAATGTAGATTCTAATAGCGCTACCTAAATAGCTGGAAGAGATCCCTGAAAGGGATGAGTTCGCCTTTGTACAAATATCTATTAATTATTAAGTTTGTTTTCTAGTATGTACTTGATTTGTGCAATAAAGTGTTTACTACTGCTACTACTAAATAGTGCTACCTAACTAGTCCTTGCAAGCATGAACAAATCAGGGATCGGATACCGGTATTTTCTCCATAGAAAAATACCGGTATTATTACGGTCACCGGCACATTATTTCGTTTTTAACAATCTAATAATACGACGTTGTTACCTAAATACATGATTCAGCCCTACGTAAAGAGCAAAAAATAATCCAAAATATTGGGCTAATTCAGGGTTTTGTTTTAAATACCGGTATCGGTCCCTGGAACAAATAGTTATTATGATCACGTTTCATGGCCGAAATATACTAAAACGTCACAATAAACATGACAGTAGAACCTATCCGGGCAGCCCGGATATAATCTAACTTCGATAGTTATAATCTAATCTAACTAGTGAAATTATAAACTGTCGGTTGACTGTTAGGTTAGGTAATATATATACACATATTGTAAGCTACCGAAGTTCGCAATATTAGGTAATATTTAAATGTAAGATGACATTTTACCTTGGCCATGACTGACTACAACGCGACCGTGATGCGCGGGAGCCGGCACCGAACTAAACAGCCGTGACCACTATAAATACGATAATGTACCACAGACATATGTTTAAGTGGACGGCGCATGTACCGTGATTTGCATGAATACCGCGGGGAACCCAGTGTGAATAGTGCATATGATATCATTGGTACGAAGCCCACGGATGGCTATTGTATGTATATATGTGATAATCCACATCGAAAGGGACCTTATGGCGGCAGGCGCTTACGTTACACCTATTCACTATTGTATTGGAACAGCGGCAATAAAGGCGTAAGTGCCGGCCGTTATAAGGTCCCTTTCGTTGTGGATTATCACATATGTAAAATTATTTATTGTACATGAGTAAAACATAACATAAATTACAAGAACAGTTGACATATATGTACAAAGGCAAGCTTATCCCTGTAAGGGTTTTCTTCCAGCTAACTTTTGAGCAATCGAGTTGTCATGTCGATGTTGATTCATTTATTTTACACACGAATCTGGAGAAAAGGTAAATGAGGAAATAGATTCAGGAGGATATTTTTTCGACTATATATTATATACAGTAGGCCGAGATCTGTCTACCACTTTCGAAGCTTAACATATAAATAATATCGTCGAAAAATGGTAAACCACTTTTTGGTTAACTGTAAATTCAAAATGAGATAGGTTTTGGACTCTACCACAAATCGAACATCCGAATGTAGCTTTAAGGAAAGTCATAACTTTTTTTACTTTAAGGATTTTTATTGGAAGGCATGAGAGCGTGCAGATGCAGATATATGTGTAATGCCAAATACTCACTACTGACTAAGATAAAAATAATTTAAAAATATGCATACACAATTCAATCGTGTATTTCATTGAATTACACAGTTTAAGATTTAACTGTACATGATTGTTAGCATACATTTGTGTTATCTATCTAGATATATGTCTGCGGTAACGCCACAATTATACTAGCTGTTGTCAGTATATTCACAAGTGTTTTGTAAACGACCATGGGCGCTTGTAACAACCCGTAGTTTACCTTATTTAAGGCCGTGCAACGAGAAATATCGGGTTCTTTGAAACGCTGTTCTGCACAGACGGGGAAACAATAAGGATTGATTTTCAGATATATGATTCTTGACTATATGACTGTGATTCTGACAATAGCCGAAACATGATCGTTTAAATTTTAATTTTATTTCTCTATAGAAAAAAAGTCCAAAGTTCAGTCTTTATTTTTCTTTTTTACTCAGCCTACTAAAACAACGCCTTATCAAAAGACGCCTCGTCTAAACTCTGTCAAGAGGAAATTTAATAAACTACACACAGTCAGATGTTTATCGAGATTTGTCTAAAAAAGCCATACCGAAGAGTGTTGCTTCCCGTTTTATCGTGCGTGACATAATCGTGTCTCTTTCACGGGGGGCGTGGCTGACCGAATTAAGGCATCGTGCCGTGCGCTGGAGCAAGTTTTTTGTCTTCTTTAGATTTGTTGAAATTTATATATTGAAACAAAAAACCAAGATAGATAGTGCGTGTCATCCACGACGATGCTCCCCTCCACAGCGAATCTCATAGTAATATTATATTTTGGAATAAACAATATGTTTTTATAAATGATACAAAACATCTCATAAGTACCATTGCAAAATAAAAATAATTGAAAGAATAAAATAAGTTGCTTTACGTCACACCGGGTCATAATGTGGAAATTAAATTACTGTCCGTTTCCGTGCCGAATATTCCACTTCCTGGCCACTGGTGGAGATGTAAAATGATGTATGTGAATAAATAAAGCTAAATCGCGTGCCGGCTCCGACGTCAAAAAAAACACTTACGATCTGAGACATTCACAGAAGTGTTCTGTGGAGACATTCTTTTAGATAATGTACTATTAGAATCAGCGACATCTAGTGCCCATACAATATAATTTATTATAGCGCCATCTCTACTTTTTATAGAAAACTACGTACAATATAGACTTAACTTTGTTGTTATAATACTGCTATCCGCCCCTAGATGGCACTTAAATAAAAATCAGTGCATTCAAAATGATATTTAATGCTTTGTCTACTCGGTACTAGATGGCAGCACCAAACAAACATGAAACATGATGAAACCTAGAGATTGTATCGCGAAAATTGTATTTGTATTCTAGATCCATATCAAAGCACTCAGCAAAACGATCCTCTGTTGCAAATAAGATCGATACGTATCATTAACTTTGACGTACGATCTTCATTAAACCGCGGCGGTTAAGTTGGCAATACTGTGTTCTTTTATTTTTTTTATCTAGTCTAATAGAGTTAGCGATGTAATTGTTTCAGAAGCGTGTTAATATCGCGTGATCTTCTGATTGATGGTTATAATAAACTGTATCGGCTTATTAGTGTGTAGTGAGCTAGTTAGATGAGAGGTTATGCGGGTGCTGAGGCAATAGGTATTGTTGAGAACGCACATTGCTGCGGCTTTAGAACATGACAGAGCGTTAACGTTACGTAGATTAGTAAATAGAAACTTCATACATTGACGAGGTTCACAATTCGAAAAAAAACATTGTTTTAATTTTAAGTACGTAAACAGCACGTGTCGTTTGGATCTGTACCTAAAGAATAGCCTAAAGCGTGTCAACGGAACCCTACGCCATCTCCCGGACCCGGATATCTCCGGGCACAAAACAAAACAATGTCATTGTTTGTTTTTTTCGCGGAGCGACAACGGGACCTCCTCTGTCCGTCAGTTTGGCATCTCATGAGCTGCAATAGAGAAGACATTGCATTTTTACATTGAGTTACTATTGGGGCCTGTGATGGTTGTGGCATCCTTCAGGATGCAACTGTTATGGGATAGCGAGATAGATAGGTAGATGATGTTAATAGTTACTGTTGTCGCTATAAAAACAGTAATTTTTTTTAAAGAGGGTAGATACAGGACAGCTAATTTTTTTACTCTACCTCGAATTGCTGCATCTCTTGAACCTATAAAGTAAATAAAAAATTAAGTACTAACCTAAGTATTCTATTTTTTTGTTTGATGGAGTTATTCCAATAATATTTAACGAAAATTGTATAATAGGAATTGTATGAATGTCTGTATAATAGGAACAAATGGTCAATTTTAAACCCTTAAAATGGCGAAGAAATTATTCAAAATAATATAATACAGATGGTGAGTAAAAAAGTACCCGTCAAAGTATTTATGGTAATGATATCTAAGAATTTGATTTAATTTCAATCGGTCTGTGGCAAGGTTTTTTACTTGGCGGAAAGTAGGTAGCCGACAGGTGTTTTGAAACTTGTTACCTATTTAGCTCGATATTACTTACCTATTTGTGTGAACCTACCTCAACCTCGTCGACGAACCGGTAATTATTTAAGAAAGCATTAATTCATTGCGCGAAAAGGCACACCGTTACAAACAGAATAGACTCACAGTACATTGAACACATAATTATAAAGTGCGTCTTCGCGGCAGTGAATCGGTTGCTGTCTCAGCATTGTGCCGAGGTGTCAGACACCTGCAGCGCTGGTTTTCAGACAGCACCGTACGTGATCCACGGAACGCAACACAACATACTATATAGGGAAGATCTAAATGTTATGAATACAATCATAGCTAATGTATATATGGATGAGACTAAATCAAAACAGGGAAAACTGGTGTAAACATGAGGAGGAATTTACTCAACAGTGGGCGGATACAGACCGAAATTAAAAAAACAAGTAACAGCTTTAAGACAATTAAAATTAACTAAAAACATCTGAGAAAAAGGCGACACAGTTGGGATATTTTATAAGTGCTGGTTGGTTTAGGAATAGGAATATATATATTTATTTTAATCACTCATTTTATTGTTATGGTTTATTTGTAGGTACAGTCGCGGACCGGGAATAAAATATGTAAGTTAATTATAAAGAATGGTTGCGATGCAAAATAATAAATTGATCACCAAGAGATCACAATTGCCACAATTGGTGAGCAGGGAATTATCCGCTATAGCTCTTGCAATTTACGAAGGCAAGTGGATTTGACGAAATTAGACTTTAACGTCACAGTAATAGGAACCACTCCAGTCGCCTACGTGAATTGCAAGAGCTATACCAGAAAAGTAGGTAACATAGGTTAAAACTGCGGTCTTCGCAGAACAGTTACCGTTTAGCAAAGTTAAATGCCTGCACCAAATGTTCCTGTTTAACCCTATGGTTGACTGGTCGAGAATGCCTCATGGCATTAAGTCTGCCGTTTGTACACATTAGTTTTAAATAAATGAATAAACCGGACTACTACCAGATTAGTAGGTGCCTAAACTAGGTTAGTTGGTTTAGAACCTTTATGTGTTTTTAGGATTCCGTACCAAAATGGTAAAAAAGAACCCTTATGGTTTCACCTTTTCTGTCTGTCTGTCACATCGCTAATTATCTCAAGAACTACTTATGCTATCGATTTGAAATTTAGAATAGTTTTAAAGAAGGGTAACCCAGATGCATGCAATATAATTTTGTGAATTTTTTTTACATTTTCTGTGAAAAATGACAGAAAACAGGTGATTCAAAGTTTTAAAGTATAGTGATTATATCAATGGGGTGTCTTATGAAAGGGCTTAAGTTGCACATTTTGAAACAATTTTTTTTTTTTATTACTTTGAGTAATTTTCGACTTACGAGGAAAAATGTAATAAATTAACGCCCCCCCTTATCTCCGAAGTTAACCAAGAAAAAAATATGGAATTATTAAATAATATGGATATCAATGTATATTTTACAGGGAAAATCTTAACAACGTGGTCTAGAAATTGAACACCATGATGTTGAGATTTTCTTGAATTAATTGAGTTGGAACCGTCGTTGTCGTCGTCGTTGGAACCCTCGGTGCGCGAGTCGGACTCGCACTTGGCCGGTTTTTAAGTATGCGATTTCATCTAAACAGCTATAATTATGCGTATTTCGTGATATATTTTGATGGAACCTGCATGTAATAAGCTATATCAAATCCAGAAAATCGACAGTGTAACTAATAAATGTAATATTCCCGACTCCCTCTCTCTGTAAACTTATGTAGATTTTATGGCATGACATTGCAATAATTTTAATAAACACCTAACTTTAACAAAAACGCTCGTGTTTGGTGATCCAAAACCACACACTTATCATTATGTCTCCCCTAGACCCTCATTTTTAAATTTTTACTTTCTTATGTTTATACTTTTCCAGAAATCCCCTCAATTGTGACGACCGGTTTAGCCTAGTGGGTAGTGCACCTGCCTGTGAAGCTGACGGTCCTGGGTTCGAATCCCGGTCAGGGCAAATATTTGTGTGATGAGCATGAATATTTGTTTGTGAGTCTTGGATGTTTTCTATGTATTTAAGTATTTATATCTATTAAATATATCGTCGTCTAGTACCCATACCACAAGCCTTCTTGGGCTTACTGTGCGGCTAGTTCGATTTGTGTAAGATTGAAAGAAAGAAAGAAAGAAATATTTATTTGGTGTTAAATCATTACACAATACACAAAAATGAAATAAAATGAAATAAACACTAAATTAAACACCAAAAAGGATACCACTCAGCATATGGCAATAGCAATACATGCTAAGGCGCTGGTTTTCAGATTTTCAGATTGTCCTCTAATATTTATTAAATAAAAAAAAATGCTTTTTAGGCGTTTAAAATGTGAAAGTAAAGCAGACGACGAGATCTAGTGTCAAATAAACAACACGAATCCCTAGAACAGGAGTTAGGAGTATAAAGTGACTTGTAAAAAACTTTAATTAAGAATATCTCGCAAGTTATACGCGTATTTTTTCCCCTTTTCTGTTGAGCTATGCCGTCATGCCTCATTTAGTCTGTCTACTGTGAGGGCAGTAGCTTGCATGTCAATGTAGCCAAGCAGTAAGGCATGCGAGGTTCATTTTTGAGGTCTTGGTATCGCAAATATAACTCGTGCTATTGGGTTATAAAAAACAAAAATTGGTATATCTTCCAGTGCCTAAATGGGATCCATTTTACTAATTCAGTATCTATGCGCTTTTGTAACTTCGCAAAACGGCCCCCAGTGCCCTTACCATGAGTTTGCATGACCGTACTCGCTAGCGACTGCGTAAACGATTTAGGCTCGGTTTTATAAAGATTCGTTATACCTTCTGTCGGTTTGTTATGTCAAAAAATGTACTGAGTTACTGAAATTTGATCTGACATTTGGTCTAACGGATCTTTATAAAACCCAGCCTTAGTATACCGATTCTTAGTTCTATTGCGTAACCGCCAGTGGCGCTGTACTTATTTTTGCCCACACAAATTTCTACGCAGTTGTTAGCAAGTGGTCATGTAAACCCAAGGTAAAGGCACTGGACTCAGTCTCACACTCAGACGTTAGTAGATACTCCCAAGCCAGAGAGTTACTAGCTATGACGATAATTAATACATATTTAATTTCTGGTTTCACAGATAGACACTAGCAGCTGTGGGTCCCCCGCCCCGCGAGATCGCAGTGGGCCAATTTCCCCGGGGAAACCAAGGAGCTACGAGTATTCAAGCACCAAGAGGGGAAAATGCTGCTACTACTGATAATGCGAGTACTAGCAGTGCCTTTACCATAAGTTTACAAGACTGTACTCGCTAGCGACTACGTAAAAATTTGTATGGGCAAAGGTACAGCGCCTCTGGCGGTTACTCAATAGAACTAAGAATCGGCATACTAAATTGTTTACTCAGTCACTAGCGAGTACGGTCATGCAAACTCATGGTACGAGTAAGGGCACTGTTGTAGTATAGTATCAATAAACGACTCGCCCATACAAACGCGCCATCTTGAAGAACACTTAAAAAACGGTGACTAATTAAAAAGTACCCTCTTTCGGAGTGTTTCTTTTATTTCACCCCCGGGGTGACTAACGTCTTGTAGCTATTCATTGGCCGACTTGAAGATAGGAGGGTTTTTTGAAGTATTCGCATTGCGCAGATGAATTACTCTGTGTAGAAAATATTTATATATCCTTGTGTAGCAGAATTAACTATCGTGTATATACGTTTCTGTTATTGTGTAATATTCTCCTTTATGGTTTTCAGATTCAGTTTCAGATTATGTATTAGGTACTTTCATGTTGTAAAAATTAGGTCTTATAGTTAGATGTATTGTTTGCATGCATGCATCCATGAGTGCTTGCTTGCTTGCATCCATGCATGCGTGCTTTTTAGTACAGTAAATTTTAGAAAATCATAGTTATCTGAACTTAAAATAGCGTAAATTAGAAGGACAATAAATGTACACTAAAATATGTATAAATATATATATTATGACCATGAAACGTTATACAGTGATAACTATAGCATTTGCTTGCTATACAATTGACAATTATGAACTTTGAGTATTATAATCGATAATATTATGCAATTTTCTTTTATGCAATTTAGTTTCATTAAAAGTTTTATAAAATTCTTCAGTTCATTTGTATGCAAAATGACAATATGCAATTTATTTTATATGAAACATTACACACCCCGTTTATGCTGCAAAAAACGTATATTTTTACACTCTCAAGGGAAAGAAAATTTATAGGGTACTTTCCGTTGACCTAGAACTATGAATTTTATCAAGTAATGTCGTCTTATAGGTATTACAAGTACAGGGAAAAATCTGAAAACTATACATTTAAAGTAAATCAATACCTACAGATTTGTACGGAACCGTCGGTGGGCGAGCCCGACTCGCATTTGTCCAGTTTTTGATATGTGGATTTGTTGAAATTTTTTCGAGAGAGACTTTTTACCATTGATACACAGATCAAACCACAAAATAAAATTGAATCGTGTACCTACATAACACTAGCGGAACAGTCCATGACTCGAACCCAGTAGTACCTATCTTTGGTTGTAAAAATATACCTACTTACCTATAATTTTAATACTAGTGGCTCTCTGACCTGCAGACGCCGCGACTGTTTTTATTTTTTTTTTTAATTCCAAATACGGCCACGACATAAAATTCTACATAATTATTGAACCTGCTCACACAATTTCAAGGTAATTAGTTGAGAAATGTGACTTGTAGAGAACATTTTTGCACAACTTGAAACATGCTGAAACGGAGACCTTCGATCGCTTTGCTCACTCGGTCAATTCACTGTCGTTGGTCAATTTAGACAAATTACCACTAGCCAATTGTTTTATTTTGAAAATTTTTGCAAAATTGTCTGGTCTCGACAAAAGACATACAGGAAGACTTATCTATCGAACCTGCTCACAAAATTTCAAACACTGAGTCAAAAAGTAATCTAAGTAGTTACTCCGGTTACGCGACCACCGTCAGTATCAGACCACCTGAAGGACAAGGAATTTTTCAGTTAAATATATTTAACATTTCGGACTTTGGAAAAACAGTGCATTACATGCATTTTATTGAGGATTTACTGAATTAGAATCCACAAAAAAGTCGGGAAAATATATTTTCAGGTCACCAACTCATCCAAGTGATCGTAAACTGGTCCAAAATACCAAATTAGCTGGTCGCTAACCGACATAATGCTAATACTTATCCCCCTGAAAATTAATGACATATACCTATTGAACTAAAATACATTTCATTGAAAAACAGACTATTTGTTTACGCTAATAACCCAATTTAAATAATATAATTCATCAATTAATTTATGTTCATAATTAAATAAATAAATGTTTGTAACATAATATGCAATAAAGTTACCATTAGATACCATTACAAAAATAAAGTTCTAAAGCTACATCACCAAATACAGGCATGTAAACAGAATCTTCAAACACAATCCCTTATAAATATTAAAACGAACAAAATAGAATAAATTAATAATAAACAACATTAAATCCCGCTATCGAATATTAAAGAATAAAATTGAGATACGAAATCATACGCTGACGAAATGACAACTTCACTCTTATTTAAATACAACAAACAAATATACGTTACATTATAATAAAGTAGAGAAATTTTCGAAGTGTAAGTATGGGGGCTACGGAAAAAAGCTATTCAGCCAAGCCCCGCCTTGGAAGGTTTGTTCGAGCCACGCCTTAACCGGTGGGGGGAGCGTTCGTATTTGCCAGTCCGTGCTGGCATTCGCGACCCGCGTACGTCGATTTAAAAATAATAATAATTAAAAAGAAAATCTGTCAGCAATTTTCATGATCAAATTGGCGCGTATTTTGATAGTATCGTTTTTTAATTGTTTACTGTGTTGTGTGTGATGTGTGTTTAATGGCGGATCATTTTGGAAGTTAAGGGAGGATCTTGTATGGTAAGTTTCAGGATAAGTTTATTGAAAGAGATAGAACTTACTGTATGATTTTGAAGAAAGGCGTTGGTTAGGTTGGTAATTAGCTGCAGCTCAAAATAACACCATAAAATAGGTATAGGTACGTAGTTACGAGTATAGTACCGGTAATTATAATGATTTTTAACATCTTTTTAATTGGTGTAAACGTATTATAAGTGGACTTTCATTTATTTTACCCTTTATGACCGACTTCAAAAGAGGAGGTTATATTATATATATTAATTTAAAAATATGACAATTGGGGACCAATTAACACTATACGCATAAACAAATATACTTTATCTTTACAGAACGGTAGGAGTCGGTTATGGCAGAATAAAAAAACAACTAGGCAGTTATTAAAATAAGAATTACTCCATCCAATTAGTAGGTATTTTTGATATACGTAATCGAGTTTTATTATCATTAGCCATTGTTACCTATCACCATGATTAGCCTATATCTCACTGCTGGGCATGGGCCTTCTCTCAAAGATAATCTGATAATCGACCAGGAGGTTTTTCCAATTAAAGATATTATATCATTTTTAAACACGCTAAAGAAACCGAGAATCGTATGTATTCTCTGAATGGGAATCCATTGAAAATACTAGAAAATATCCTTTCAGTTCATCAACTCATCCAAGTCGTCGCATACGGTCCATTTAAGCCGTCGTCTCCCGGGGAAAAAAATAAACAATAGCATTCTTTTGTTATAATCCCGGGGATACCAGGGACCGGTAGACGACAGGTTTTCGCTGATCGCTAACCAACGTATCGACCTCAATATTGTTTATTTTGTTAATATGACAAAAATTGTCGTTATAGAACACAAGTTCTAATAAAAAGTCTAAGTTTCTTTCACGTGAAAAGAAGAAAGAAACATTTATTCACAGACACAGAAGATACATACGTATATATGACAAAAATGTCATGATTTTGGTAGCTATTAACCGACAGGATTTTATAATATAAAGATGCTTCAGACCAAATTTCAGGGGAGAAAATTTTGGTAACTCAAACTCAGTTGGGCTGACTTCGAAAATAGAGTGACTTTGAAAATGGCAAATACTTACTATACTAAAAGCAATTACTGCTGCAGTACTTAGCATGTAATGTAACGACACGGTACCTAAGTGTTGCGGGGCGTAAGTATTACTGACAAAGTAAGAGTCCTTGGTAGTTAAAAAACGCTCATGTAGTACATATTAGACGAATTTTTGATTGAATTGACACATATCTTGACATTTTCTGTCTCTAGGACTATTGCGATCTAATATCATGAATTTTAAATGTATTTTTTGGATTTTTTCATTAAGAAATATCGTATCAAACATCACTCAAAATCGACCATTTTCAAGCTGAAAACTGTGTTTTTCGGCTTTAATTATAATACACACAATTAAATCAAATAATGCGTATGTTACTATCTAAAACTTTAATAAAATCATCGTATCCTTTAATCACTTTATTGGTATTATCAATATTTTTGTCATAATTTGAAATCAAAACATTGAAAAAATTGTGAATCCTCAGATATTTGCTATTTTCAAAAATACACATTGTTGAATGCCAGTTTTTGACATAATTAATCTATTAAGGTCTAACGGGTCTTTATAAAACCAAAAGCCTTAGTCGTTTAGTTAATAACAATATTCTCAACACTCAAAAACAGCAAACGGTCTGTAAACAATTTGTCAATTGTTTTTTATCACTACAATTCATATTCATATACGTTTTCCCGGTTGTGTCCTAAAGAAACCCGGAGTCAACTTTGGCACATAATTCCAAGATTTGGCGTGGGCACTCTTTTTTGAACCTGACTGTGTCTTTATAGGCCGGGCCCAATAAAGCGATAGGAGTGCGTGGTTGGAGAGTAGCCTGGGGAAAATCCAGGGGAAACCTTCGACACACCCACGCGGGTGGTTTTGAACACTGAAATACTTTGAGAGTTTGCGCTCCAGTGAGACTGGTTGAGCGGTTTCAACCGAATCTGAGTAGAGTGGAATCGAGCTACTGGGAGTTTTGTTGTTGCTTACTAAACCTAGTCTGGCTCAGAAGAGTCCAGCATGAAACTCATCTAGGCCCGATCTGGGTCGGACTGACTTTAACCCGATATGCGGCGGTACCGGAACGAATAGTGATTATAAGAGTCTGTGTGGTGGGGATCGTGGTGTGGATGGGTAGGTACTAGTTTAAGAAGGCGGCGGCCATCAGACAATCCATCAGAGGAAAAACCTAGATTTTTCTAGGAAGGCCAGTTTCCTTAAGACGTTTCTCTTCACGAAAAGCTGCTGTTAAATATCAAACGATATTTCATAAGTAAGATGTTTGAAAACCTCAGTTCGAACTTCGAACCCCCGACCTTCGGATTGATAGTTGCGCCTTACCGCTAGTCAGATAGTGTTTTTAGGGTTCCGTAACCAAAGGGTAAAACGGGACCCTATTACTAAGACTTCGCTGTCCGTCCGTCTATCACCAGTTTGTATCTCATGAACCGTGATAGTTAGACAGTTAAAATTTCCACAGATGATGTATTTCTGTTGCCGCTATAATAACAAAATACTAAAAAATATAAAAAACTATATATTAAAGTTATACAACAAACGTGATTATTTTGCCGTTTTTATATATAATGGTATGGAACCCTTCGTGCGCCAGTCCGCCTCGCATTTGGCCGGCTTTTTTCTGTAGCTAGAGTAATTGCTAAAAATGTATGACACATAATATATGCCTAAAAAAAGTCTTGATCTATCCCAATTTATATATGTCATGCTAAGAGATATTAAGAAAATGAAAGGATTAATACACCTTAAGAGTTAAGGTATTGAAGCAGACAAATAACGTATAAGCAATATTTTTTCCCAGTGTAGGTATTCACACTTATTTATTTTAAAACATAAAAATCTTATTATTTTCTCTGTTGTCTTTGATGTCTCAAAGTGACATAAAAATGTTATCGATATACCTAAATAATATTTAAAATCTGTGTAAGTGGCGACATTGGTGTTAGGACGACAATGGCTAAAGTTAAATAAGTACTTTGTTATTTTGTTGTTTTTTAACATATATCGTACCTAAATAATTCAATTTGAACAAGCTATGAAATAATATTAATAATAAGTGAAAGGAAAAACAAAATAAGTAATAATAATCACAACTGAAAACAAAAATGGATTATCTATTATTAATTTGAATAAGTTATGATATAATATTATAAAGGAAAAATAAATAGTAATAATAAGTGAAAAGAAATACAGACGAGAGATTATCTTTTATTTTGGATAGAATCCATAATATATTGTATTAGTTACCTAATGTTCTAATTTGAGTGGAAAATATATTGAACAAACAAAGGTTGTAATTAAATTAAGTCGCATTTAATAATAAGAAGTTTGCAGAAATGCAATAGACAGGTCTATCGTTTAAGGCTATAAATAGGCCCATTCCAAGAATTGACGAAAATATTGAAGGTTGAGCTTCCAGTGTCAAAAAATTATGTCGAAATACACTTAAAAAAAACAAAGAAACAAAATAACCAGAAACTAGAGTATTACAAAAACATATCAAGTACAGCTACAAAATTTCCTATGAATCATCCATCACCATACTTGTCTGCCTCCTGCATGGTATAAAACGAAGCTTTAGGTACTTAGATATTTATGCATTGGACGCTTGCCGAATAGAGGTCTAATAATCCTTAACTTAACCATTAAGTTTCAATTTTATTCCTGTACTTAGCCCCTTAACGATTAGAAATAGTCGTAAACTATTAAACTCAAGTACGACGCAGATTTCCCCATAAAATCTAGACATATCCTAAGCTGAATTATCCAATTTTACTATTACCTATAATTCATAGTCAGGGTTAATAAATAGGTACCTTCAGTTTGATGTTGTATAAATTTTGACAGCCAATCATTTTCATCTCAAAGCAATATAATAGTTATTTCTGACATGCGAGGATGACAGAATGATAATGACAGTAGAAAGCAAGCGATGTCATAGGGATGTATCCATGTCATAAAAATGACTCGAATCGCGCCCTTGTGATAATAGTGCTAGGCGCTAGCTAGCGTGCTAGCGGAAGGAAAATATGAAATAAAAAGATGTTTTACATACTCACGCTTCGATTCCCTATTATGGAGCCGCACATGAAATTTAGTTTTAAAAGATTGGGAAAATGAGAAATTGCTGTGATAAGTTCCCATCGTACGTACCTATAGCAATTGAGCGTAAACTCTTAGAGTACTCCAGTGCCTTTACCATGAGTTTGCACGACCGTACTCGCTAGCGACTGCGTAAATGATTTAGTATGCCGATTCTTAGTTCTATTGCGTAACCGCCAGAGGCGCTGTACTTTTGCCCATACATTTTTTTACGCAGTCGTTAGCGAGTACGGTGATGTAAATTCATGGTAAAGGCACAGTATTCAAAATCACCCGCGTGGTCGTGTCGAAGTTTTTTCCTGGATTGTCCCCAGGCCACTCTCCAACCACGGATTCCTATCGCTTTTTTGGGCCCGGCCTATATAGCACAGTTTGTCATCATTTGAGTTCAAAATACTCTCAAATTTGTATGGCATTTAGGCCTTTAAAAATCACCTTTTTCCGAACCGTGCGTAGTTTTTCTCCCTACTCTTCCCTACTTACCTTATTCATAAAACTTAACAAACCTCTGCTAACGAAAATGTTCTTTGTCCCATTCCCACAAACCTAAACGTCAAAGTGACAAATAAGGACAAACGAACTTTAGCGGCTAGTTAACTAATATACGAGTAGTTTTGATATACGTTACGAATATTCGTGTTACTTTAGTCTAGTACTCTAGTGATTGTTATTAAGCTACGGATCACTAAAGACGTCAGACCACAGTAAGGTGTTGACAGACAATTATACAATAAAATGACGCGGTTCGAAAACAATGGAATTGACATATTTATTCAATATGAGTTATTCACTCGGGAATAATTAATATTTAACATATTATGTTCGTAATTTAGTTTGATCAGTTGGCAACCTATTGTTCTGAGTTATACGTACTAGGCTGCTACCGCGAAGTATTCCCTCTCTGTCGCACTTGAAAGTTAGCACATAAGTGCGACTGAGAGGGAAAACTTCGTATGGCATGTAGTGATAATCACGTGTATTGTATGCTTATAATCCTACTTCCTACTAATATAAATGCGAAAGTATAGATGTTTGGATGTTTGTTACTCAATCATGCAAAAACGGCTGAACGGATTATGATGATACTTGATATACAACGTGTTTATAGCCTGGATGAATATATAGGATACTTTTTATCCTGAACACATACCTCGAACGGATGAAATAGGATTGGAAATGTACGTGGACGAAGTCGCGGGCAAAAGCTTGTCGGTGGAGTAACCGCCACTCTTCTCTATTCATTGCCAGTTTTTTGACTTCTCCATACGACTCGGCAACTTCCTCCCTCACTTGGTTAAAGTAAGTCAATCTAGGTCTTCCTCTCCCTCTCCTGCCTTCAATTTTGCCCTCTAAGATGTTTAAGAAGAAGCCGTCGTGCCGTATCAGGTGTCCCATCATCCTGCCTCTTCTATTTCTAATTGTTTCCAGTAAACTTCTTTTCTCTCCTACCATACTCAAAACCTCTTCATTCGTCTTTCTTTCCGTCCAGCTGATCCTTTCTTTCAAAAGCTACTATACAATAATTATTAATTGTAAGGGCCACTGCGGTTGAGCGGTAAAACGCTTGACTTTCAATAATCTTAAGGCCATGCATCTAGAAATATCGCGTTTTTGAACCGATGTTTTGCCCAGACGAGGAAACAATAAGGATTTGACTATATATGACTGTGTTTCTGACAATAGCCGAAACATGATTGCTTAAAAATTTCACGATAGAAAAAATTCAAAGTTGAGTCTTTAGTTTTTTACTTAGCATACTATAAAAACGCATTATTAAACGACACAATTAAGCCGTGGTCTCCCGGCGAAAAAAATAAACAATAGCATTCTTTTGTACTTAATGAGCCCGGGGATCCCCGGGACCGGTAGAAGACGGGTTAAGACAAAATGATGATTTTACCTTATCTAAACTCTGTCAATAGGAAATTTAATCTGTGCAGTCAGATATTTATCGAGATTTGTCTAAAAAAGCCATTGCCGAAGAGTATTGCATCCTGTTTTATGGTGCGCGAAAGACATAAGCGTGTCTCTTTCACGAGAGCATCCCCTTAAGATCGCAGGTTCGAACCTCGGCTTATTAGGGTTTTCAAAAACTTATGTGTAATATTAATTCATATAACGAGATAAGGACTTTAATTGAACAAGAGGCTGACCGATACGGCGTAGCGTCGTTGGTGCACACACTACGTATCTTAGGTAGTTATTGCTAGATTTGTTAGTCTGTCATTAGCATTGCATGATTTAGTTTATAGGAAAGAAGTAGGTGTAAGTTCCGAACCTGTAAGTGAGAGAGCGCAACACTCGCCAACAAACTGCATATAGGTACAGTTTGGCGAGGTAAAATCATATGCCTACTGTAATTTATATTTTTGAGTTAAATAAATAATAAAAATAAAATATTATTTAACAGTAGCTTTTCGGTGAAAACATCGCGAGGACAGCGGTTTAATAAATCAATAAAAATCCAATAAGATCTGTTTTTCTTGGAAAAAAAGATGTTAGTTAGTTCGTAAAAATTAGTGCATACTGGCGCGATATTCGATAAAGAATAAGAAAATATATTTTTCCATCAACTCGTTTGATATTCAGGCGGTTCTGTCAGGCCGAGCCCAAAGTTAGTGTTCCTATTTGAAACGGTTTTTAGTTTTTTCTAAACCACTGGCTAAAATGTATTTTTTTTTATTTATTTATCAAAATGTACATAACAGTTACAACCTTTTAATTGGTCGCGAAACTGCCATAACAGTTTGTTGGCGAGATCGCGCTCATTGAACTAATGTTAGGTACTTACGAACTAAACATTATGAACTAAACAATGGTGCAGTATACCTTTGGAATCCGTAGTAGTAGTAGTAAACTTTATTGTTCAAATCAAGTACATATAGTAGAAAACAAACTTAATAATAGATATTTGTACAAAGGCGAACTTATCCCTTTTAAGGCATCAGCTCATGGAACCCTTTCATATGATACCCCACTTGATAGGTTTCTGAAAATTTTCATACAAAAAATTGATGTGATCATAGCTGCAAAGTGTAAGTATTACTACGACTTGCACAAAATTCTCTCGAAAAAGAAGCTCTAAACTCGAACTTCTCTACAGGGCTGTCTAGTCTGAGGGCCTACTCCCAAAGAAATTCGAACTTCGTATCCCTCATATGGTGTATAACACGAGAGTGAAAGGGACGGCACGATACGAATTAAAATGCTTACTACGACTTGCACAACACTTTCCCGAAAAAAGCTACAAACTCGATCTTCTCTACAGGGCTGTCTAGTTCTTTGAAATTCGAACTTCGTATCCCTCATATGGTGTATAACACGAGAGTGAAAGGGACGGCACGATACTAAGTTCGGAGCAGGCCCTTAGGTCCTGGATTATTATGGACGACCCACTATTATTAGTGCTGTCGCAAGCACACTGGTTGATAGCCATACGACATCTGACCGCATTCGACCAACGTTACCTTAGCCATTTTTTATATTGTGGTCGATTTTTATGTAGAATATAAACTAAGCTTAAAATAAACTAAACTAAAAACTAAATATTTACAATTAAAAAGAGGCTCCAGGAGACCTCTCCTCCTCGGAGCAATTATGAATTGGATGAAAATAGGTAGGTTGGACAAGCTCCTGATTCTGTACAAAATACATATAAAATCGTAACATGTAACCTAAAATTATTATTTTTCTCACGGACTTTATCCACTGAGATACAAAAACCCCATCAATGGAAAAAAATTGTAGGACACTGTAGGAAATCGTGCAAATATTGATCAGTGCAAACATTTATTTGTTTATCTTTCTCTTATCTAATACAGTGTACAAATGGCGGACTTAATGCCAAATGGCATTCTCTACCAGTCATCCACAGGGCTAAACAGAGACACTTAAAAACAGTGCAGGAAAATGTAGGAACGTTGAGAGTGCAAAACAGACTTCAATCAAATTAAAATATACACATAATTACATATGAGTATATGAGTTCCTTATCTCAATTTACCCATCAATTTTTACAGTAATCTAAAAAAAAAACAAGTATATCAGTATCGGCCCACATGCTATTGCTTCAATACAATATCACGTTATTAGAGTTCAATTTAAACGAGAAATTGAGCATAACGAATGCGTAACAACTTCCATTGACAATAAGCATGTTTAGTATTTCTTATACATATGTGTCACTGAGGTAATATATGTCACTTTCAATGTCAAATTCGAACCATTGTGCATAATTAAATTATCACAGGTGTAAGACTACGAGAAAACAGATATGTTTGTTTAATGCTAATAAATTGTATCAGTGACATAATTTTAAGTAAAACTCGAACAGTATGGGTTCCGCAGGCTCTACGTGATCTTTAGGTATGTGGTGTTATTGAATTTAAACTTTAGTGAGTCGTGTTATAACTATATTTTGCTAAAAGTTAGGCGACTACGGCGCGGGCGCGTCGCAGATGCACTCATCCACAGGGGGAACCCGAAGAATTCGAAACAAGTCGCCCGGAGTGACAATTATGTACATATGTATCTAAATACAAATTCAAAATACATTTATTATCATAAACACAAAAAATACGAAAATAGGAGGTATGCAACGGCTAATAGCTATATAGGTACATATTTTATTTAGGTAAGTATTTAGGTAATGGGTACCAAGATTGGTCCCTATGACCTGTCATCCTGACCGATCCTGATCGATCGCAACCCTACTAGCATTTACATACGACATTGTATAGATATATATGTATATATAAGAAGAGGTAAATGCACATCTATCATGTGGATTATTTAAAGATAAACATGTAATCTTGGTTGTGGTTGTTGAAGTAGAAGTTGTGTTTTTTGAGTCTGTAGTGTTGTGAATGAGGATACAGCTTGTTTATTCATTGTGAGTTTTATTTTTGCCGCTGCGATTCAATTAGTTGCAATTTTATCATCTAGTTGTCAACACAACGAATCCTCAAGTCAAGGGTACCTACAACTATTTTAAATTACAAATCTATAGCATAAGTAGCTTGAGATACATAGTTGAGTCGCACCATAAGGCCTCTTTTTTACCTTTTTGTCACGGATCCCTAAAAATAACTGGTTGAAACCGTTTAAAAAATAAGACAAGGCAACCATAGCCTCGTAATTCCTCTCCGCACCGCTAGATGGCGTTTGGAGGTTGTTTATAGCGGCGTCCGCGCACGATTTACGACGAGATGCCGTCGATACGCGCCGTGTTGTGCCTTGTAAAGCACCTAATTATATGTTGCGTTTTGTTTAGATCGATTTTAGATAACTTTGACGGAGTGTGAAATATTAGCGTTATTATCTAATTATCTATACGATAAGTATACTACTAATATTCTTTATTGCTCGACAAAAAAATAGTACAAGATTAGCTATTATAATTGAATTAGAAAACAAAATTAATTAGGTAATAACAAACAAATCCAGAAACCTGGAAGCGTCCGCAAATGATTGGCCAGAGATTGCGGAATATGTGGAAATACAGGGGATGCTTTTGCCCAGCATTAGGCTACTTAAAAAAAACCCGGCCAAGTGCGTGCCGGACTCCGCACATTTAGGGACAACTGCAAAATTAAGTTCGCTTTAATAGGAGAAATAAGGTAATTTCAATGAAAAATCCAATTTATGAATGTAGTAGTATTTGTTGGTAAAATATACGTAATAATAAACATTATGACCAAATTACAAGTTCATAGGTTAATGAGAAGATAAACTAATCTTCAGAACTTCAGATATTTGTTAAATAGCTGAGTTTGGTGGCTTCTCATTCGTCTGTTTTCCAATATTTTTGAAAACAAACAATATAGTAGGACTAAATGTAAATAATTTTGAGTTTATTTAGTTGTTAATTGCACTTCTCAT
This sequence comes from Epiblema foenella, assembly GCA_963556455.1. Taxonomy (NCBI): domain Eukaryota; kingdom Metazoa; phylum Arthropoda; class Insecta; order Lepidoptera; family Tortricidae; genus Epiblema; species Epiblema foenella. The sequence goes on along the minus strand of OY747120.1, from coordinate 6,518,690 downwards.
CAACTATTCGTAAGAGGTACCTACATACAAACACATACATACTCACGCACGTATCCCATTGGTGTAGGCAGAGACCAAAACAGGAGAAGATAATTATTAGATAGTACGTGTGGGCACGCCCGCCAACGACTTGGATGAGCACCATAACCAGCGATATGAGAGCAGCAAATGTCGATAAAGATATCAAAATCAAATCAAATCAAATCAAAATCAAAACATTTATTCTGAAAATAGGCCTCAAGGGCACTTTTACAAGTCAAAATCTATCTTGGTACATCAAATAAAAATAATACAATAATCAAAGTATCATTAATTAAATGTAGTGTTACATGTCAAAAATAAGACTAAGAAACTAATAACAATCGAGATTTGTTAGAGATGTATAAGGTCTCTAAGCCTAATATGACAGCCGACCGCGTTCAGCGGCGCATTGGTATAAGGAGGGCCGACCCCAAATAATGATGGGAATAATAACGGCCAGGAAAAAGAAGGAGTATGTGTGTCACCCTTGTCACAGACAGAGAAAGGGTTACCCTGAGCCAAAGGAGTTCAGAATACTCCCGCTGAGCCCTATCAACGGGTTTGTGGAAATGCTGGAGAGCAGATTGGATTAGGTAAAGGAGGGGGCAATTGCAAAAAAGACCTGATTGGGTCGAAGTGCATCCGCAGAGGCCCTCATCTAGATAAGATAAGATATCTAAGTATGTTTAGGTTGCAAAGAAGTATGCACAGGTCGGACCTAGCTGAGTTTCTTGTTGGACTCTTCCCAGCTAGGCTAGATTTAACCCATTGCCTACCGGTCCTTGGGATCTCAGGGCTCATTACAAAAGAATGTTATTGTTTATTTTTTTCGCCGGGAGACGACGGCTTCGAACTAGCGACAAAACTCTCATTAGCTCGATCTCGATTCTACTCGCACCTGAGATTCGACCAGTATTCAAAACCACTCGCGCGGTAGCATCGGGGGTTTCCCCTGGATTGTCCCTAGGGTACTCTCCAACCCAACACGCCTATCGTTTTATTGAACCCGGCTTCATAACTGGGCACCGTTAACCAAATAGTTAACTTCGTTAATCGCTAATCCGCAAGTAATGTTAACATCGTTAAACGTTAAATTTCGCGCTATTTGAGAGAAGTTAACGTTAATTAACTTCTGGTAAAAACAGCACCAGCCGCGGGTACGCGCTATGGAAACTAGGCTGGGAATGAAATAAATAAGAAAAACAAGATGGCTTTAAGAATATCTTATAATGAATGATTAATTTAATTATCAAAATCAAAATAAACAGCACTTCACCGTCCATACGCCTTGTATTCTCATTCACTGACGCACCAAACCGACAACACAATATAGTTCATTTCACTCGCGTACGCGCCTGACGCACCTCACTTGCATCGTCTGTCTCAATCATCGCCTATAGCTCGCGCCTACGCCGCCCCGATGGAGCGGACTTGTCAGAACCTGTTTTTTGCGGCGCGGCGGCGCGGTGTTCCTTTGATTCGCGGCGCGGCGGCGCGCCATTTGATAAAATAGGTACTTAGTTAATGGATTAACGGAGCTTTTGAGTCCGTTAACAATCTTGCAAGTTAACTTAAAAGTTAATCCGATACATGGATGGTTAACTTCGTTAATTAACCGATTAATGAGTTAATGCCCACCTCTGCCCGGCCTATAAAACCACAGTCAAGTAAAAAAAAAGTATACCACTTTCTTGACTGATTGTACTTGTCTTGTAATGAGCGAGACGACATTCTTCAATGCATTTCCCCTCTCTTTATCTGTATTAATAAAAACAAAAAGAAACGTTATTGTGACTGTCAAAAAAACTATTTGTCCCCTTTCCAACACGGTTCGTTGGTTTGGTAGTAATATGTCATTTAGCCAGTTAGCCCGTAATTATAGGTTACGATATTTTTGCACCTAACTGTGACACGGAATATATAAATGAATAATAAATGTCATAAAAACAGAAATTAACACAAAAATGTGAGACCGCTCTAATAGGAAACTACATTTTATTCCAAATATGTCATTCAAGTGTCAGTATGGCATTACCTCAGTTGCCTATGCCATCAACACTTCTGATGAATTAATTTAAATAAAAACTATAATCATCTGGAACTCTAGGACAGTCAGCCATTTTAAATTGCTAATGCAATGAAGAATTATATCCTTCTCTTTCTATACTACGCATTTTTTTAAAAGAGACGGCATACTCGTTTGTCTTAATATGGTGTGGTTAAATTACTGCGTTTTATTATTGCTTCGATAATTAATAACGATTGATATCAATCTAAAATAGTCTTAGAAGTAGAATGAAGCTTTTTGTTAGGTTCAACAATCGTTGTCATTAATTAATAAAAGTTATACCTACATTTGACATTTGCGTAAGTGGCAGTAATTTGCTTTTTACTTTGTTTTTTTAGCATTAGAAAGAATGACAGAGAACGACTTAAGTATGAGGTTTTTTATCAGGCACGTTCTGTGGTGGCAACCGTACAGACAGTATAAATAAATAAATATTAGAGGACAATCTTACACAAATCGAACTAGCCCCACAGTAAGCTCAAGAAGGCTTGTGTTATGGGTACTAGACGACGATATATTTAATAGATATAAATACTTAAATACATAGAAAACATCCAAGACTCAGAAACAGACTCACAAACAGTAAGTTTTGTTGCATTTTTAGCACCACCCAGGGGTCACGTGTAGGGTAGTGGTGGCTACTCCCTACGGACGTGGTGCAACTTCGATCCTTTGTCAAGTGAGGGGGCAGCTTGACTGTTAATATTTTTCAAGTCGCTCGAATGCCACCGCCAACTTGGTTTAAAGGAAATTAGGCACCACACGGCCGACGGAGACTACTTTCTCTATCGCACGATGCGGTCGCAACCCCGACGGGTGAAACAGAAAGAGTATTCTGAAATTCCCGTTCTCGCCCCGTAGGTTCACAATAATCGTAATGTCATTGTGTCAAGGTACGAAGTGGACCAGAAATCAAATAGGTTGTTGTATTTTGTAACCAACATATTGCGATCATAAATTACTATAACTTTATGATTAGTTTGTTTTTAGTAAACTCTGGCTGTATCGTTCTAATTTATGGAGAATTCTGATAATAAACGTCTGAAATTACGAAATGCGTGGAAACTATATGAATTTAAAATGTTACGGTTTTCAATTACCGGAAATAAAGAAGTAGTTTGCTTTACGATTCGTTCTACGCATAATCGTAAATGTATGAGCTAATATTATGTGTTAGCTGATGTCCCCATTCCCAGGAAAATTACGCACTCGTGCCTTTTATAAACTTGCATTTATAAAAGCCAGTAAATTGTTTTTGATACTGTTCTAAATCCCAAATCGAGGGGAAAGAGAACAGAAAATGAAAGGAAGATAGCTGATTTTATAGGGTTTGAATCCAGCAAACATGAGTTTTAGCGAGAAGTATAAATTCATTTGGACATGGGTCATCTCTTGAGCATGCTTGAAGCCCATATTATAAACATTTTTCTAAGAAACTCGGTTACTGTTGTCTCTTCTCTGACGGGACAGAATAACAACAAGAAAAAGTTGATTGACCCTTATATTTATCTCTTCCATTAGACACTTCCACATATACATACATAAATACTTATGAATTGGTACTGAATGGGGATGTGTAAATTAATACGAAAGTTTACATGTAATGTTAGTGTTATCATAATTTAAACGCCGCAGCGGTCGACAATAACCCAATGCTTTGACACTTTCAATATTATATTGCATAATAATAGAGGTCAAAAAAGCCCCTAAAAGACTGAGGGAGCACAATAGAGATCGCTGGCCCATTCCTCTCCCAAAGTATAGGCATAGCGAACCAGTAGAGGAATGCCACAGAAGAAAAATACTGAAGACTTATGGGGTAGGTATTAGGTCTATTTAGTAGTAATCCTAGTATAGCTGGTTATTTATTATTTTTGCCACAAAAACTTATGTCTGTTTATTGCATTCTGGGGATTATTAAATAAACGATAATGCTTTTGTCAAAAAATAGGTACCAAGTATTGAAAGCAAAACAACGGGATGTATTATCCATTATTTAAATTTACTTTATATCTATGACAGAATCAAATGACAGTGGACCTTCTCCCTTAATAACACGTACACTAATGTATTATTCATAATAAATTACTAATTAGTAGATTAATAAACACTAACGACATTATATGTCGACAAATTGTTGACATACCTAGTGGAATTTAAAGTAGCTTCCGCAAATAAAGATCTAATTTCGAAATGTCAGCTTACCGTGTGGAATACTAACCGAAGCGCTTTAGAAAAAAAACATGTTCAGTACAAGCATAGAATAAGTAGGAAAGGAACACAAGTACAGAAGGTCCACTCCCTTAGTAAATAATACTATGAGAATGCGATAGTGTAAGGAAGGGTTGTCGACAGATCAAATAATTTAAACATCGCTCGTGTTCAGCGCTCGTGGCCCAGCGGCGCCGGTGTACCGCGTATGCGAGGTTAAACAACGTGGGCAGAGGTCAGTTCTTGGATCAGTGACCGCTTCGAGTAGTTATTAATTGAGCGCTCCCGTGCTTTGGAAGGCACGCTAAGCCGTTAATTCCGGCTGCTGTCTATGATAGCAGTCATTAATAGCAGTCATAACCAAACCGTCTGTAATCGTAAGTGATGTTTGTTAAAATTTGATTGTATGGAAAGTTTGACAAGTTTCTATGGGATGACAGCTGCCGGCGCCATATTTGACGATGACCGGCCTGTGATCGTATGTTGGTGCAACCGACCCTAAGCCTTCGAGCGGCTTGAAAACTAACAGTCAAGTTGCCCACTCACTTGACAAGCCTACTTCCAATAAGGTCTGGTTTTCCTTCGGGTTGGAAAGTTAGATGGCAGGCGTTTCGTAAAAAATAGTGTCTACGCCAATATTGGGATAAGGTAACGGACCCTGGGCATCCCTAGGGATGCACTGTACTGGGAGAATAGTCATTACCAGCCTAGATAGATGAAAGAACTACTAAACATGCAATGAAATTTATTTATTAGTTAATTTATAAAACAAATACATAGTACTCGTTTGAATAAGGATAAGTAAAACAGTTATTATTTTTCAGTGATTGCTTTCACATTTTTAGCACAAGAAAATTATACCTACTTACAGTTATTTTTCTCTAGTCACCAGCATCCATAAACTACGGTGTCTGCTTACCATTAAGCGTATGCTTGTTTGCTACCTTGGCAGTATAGAAAAAAAATATTTTTCAAGTTTTGAATTGATGTATTTTAGAGTGTTTAATATACGGAGTGCCAACCCTAGAACGCATAGACCGTGTCTCACAGTGCCAGCCCTAGTTATTACCCCACCACGCAACATTCTGAAATTCCCAGCATTTTCCAGTCATCAATATTGCTCCTCAGAAGTCATAACCATTATATTATTGAGCCAAGTACTTCACAATAGGGTGTGTGCACACTAACTATGTCAGATCATTGTATTGTATGTAGAAGATTTATGTAGGACGTAAGTGTTGATTTGATTTACAATTAGATGGGATAGGTTTTTATAAGTCTTAACTTCACATGTTACTAAGTAAGTCGTACTAAGTTACCAAATAAAGTCGATTTTTATTTACTTCAATTGGTGGAGTCGATATGAAATGAGGAAAGAAAAATATAACTTCGATCCCTTTTATGAGAGCAACAATCACTCTTTGATTAAAATGACCAATGTGCAAAATTACTTATCTTTATTTGTCGTCTTTGGCCTAAACAATTGAATCCCTCGTTACACTCAAAATTCTATTTTGGAATCCTTCGCTTCACTCAGTACCAATATACCAATATTGTTTATATGTTGCAAATATATTATTTGCTGCCCTGAGACACAATCTACTATTTCTTGAACCTGAACCAGAGGCAGGCAAGGAAAAGACGTGAGGCGTGTCTAATGGATTGATCGATCTATGGGTAAAGTTTTACCTGTAATCAGAAATTTTTATTTATTGACATAGAAAAGGTGTCCATTTCCCCGAAATAGTATGCAAAATAGTTACAAAGTTCAATGCAAAGTTTTTTATCTATTTATTTCTATTAGGAAATTCAACAATAAGAATACTATTACATAATTAAAGTCTTAAATGTACAAATATATGCTAAGTATCTTATTAATTACAGAAGGACACAATATGTATTATATATGCATTAATTAACAGTGAAATATAAAAAAATGCTTAGGTACAATTAGTTTACTCCTATTCTATTATTAAGATTAGACAAGACATAATTCGTACACGATCAGGTTACATATTTATGTCTTGTCGGCAAAGGTGGCTTTAATGAGGGCTACAGCTTATGAATTCACCGCTAGAGGCGCTAGTGTAGCGTGACGTCTCCGAAATGTCAATTGTCACTCTTTGTGGTTGCGCTACGCAGGTTAATATCTAATTGGAACAATATAGTGACTATTTTGCAATACCTGAGCTTGATTATGACAAATATGAGTCACGGGTCAATGATTGACAGTGCTTTGAGACAGTTTTGTCTTTCGGAAACTTATGTCCTCCTTTTTTCCGAACAAAACGGGACTGCGTTACAATGCGGGATGTTCGATATTTTTACGGATTTAAAATTTAAATATGATATAATTTAAACTTCGTTCTCAAGCCCATAATAACCAATAACAACTTTTGACAGCTGGACCTTAATCGACAGTGGCGCCAACTGGTGAGCACAAAAACGGTAGCCCTCATTTATCGGATAGTTGACGAGTTGAGATCAATAAGATCTTGGTATTTCTTATATGTCGTAAACATCCGCGACAGGGGACAGTGTAGCTGGAGATTAGTACGAAGAGTAAGCAAACTGAATAATTTAATATTACATGCTCCAGGATTTTTAGATGGTACATGCGAATTTACTTTACCAGTAATTCTTGGCAATTCAACGTGCCGGTTTTAAGGAGTAAGGTCATAAAGCATTTTGACTTTATTACAACGGGTTGAAGTACATAATGGTCGTTAATATGTGTATATACGGTAAAAGCTCAAGTTTTATATTCAGTCATTTTCCTTTTTATCGCGACTAGTTTTCCATCATTTGCATTTCTCTACGGCTGGCGTTACGTGAGTGGCTTCGAGGTCCATTTGGTTCGACAATTCTAATTGTAATGTCAATATGTTATTACACCAAGCTCTCAAGGCCTACTACCCAAGTAACACAGTCATGTTGAATAAAGTTTGCTACCCACATTTGCTAGTTTCTGTTTGGTCCTATGGTCGACTCGAGAATGCCTCATGGCATTAAGTCCACCCTTTGTGCTTATATTCTTTTTGTGCAATAAAGTTTAAATAAAATAAATAAAAAGTTTGTGTAAATGTCTATTCAGCTATTATTCAAGCAATTTGGGCACATTTTTAAACGCTTTAGCCTTTATAACAGCGATGTAAAGTCTGGGTAATAGCTTAGTAATACTGTGGTATGATACCCACCTTAATACAACTTTTACTAAGCTTATAGAGGTATTAAAGATCTGAAGAGAATATTATTCAGAATTTGGCTATATTAATAGTCTTTACTCACACATTATGGAGATTATTGCTGATAAGAGGTGTAAAAATTTGCGAATTTGAATCAGCATGCTGTGTTACTTGGGTAGTGAAGTAAAGCCTGATCATAAATATATGACCATTGACAAGAAGGCGCTATTATTCTCATCTATATGTGAACAGATCAGTAATCAGTCGGGCTAATGACATTTTGACTTGTTTACCTGTCAGTTGTAGGAATGGAACGTAAGGGAATGGAGTGAAACGGAACGTAAGTGTGTAAGAAGGATGACAGGAGGAGCGAGAGGGACGGGGAGAACGATTTGAACGAGGAACGGAAGCGTGCGTGGCTAAATGCATTAAATTACTAAAAAAAGGTGTTTAATACTGAAATAAAACCAAGTATTGTTTTTTTATTTTTTTATTAGCCTATTTGAGTGCCCCACTGCTGGGCAAAGGTCTCTCCTCTCTATATTGTTTATTATCGATGTTTATTAAGAGCCCTTCCAAAATCCCAAAGTTCTGATGTTAATTATGAAATACGATTTGAAACGGGATATTTACCATGTATATTTGTATTTTTTTTGAGTTCCCGATATTTCGGCACTGTTGCAAGCGCCATTATCAAGGATTAACTCAAACCCTTTCAAATCGTAATTCTAATGTAAATGACCAATCTTATAATTATGAAATGATTTGTAGCGAAATAGTTTAATTTCTAATTATGAAATGATTTGTAGCGAAATAGTTGAATTTCTCGGGCGTTTTCCCAGAATTTTATTATATACATTGTTGACAATAAATCGTTTTACATGTGAACGCAATATTTCACAACAAAAACAGAAAATTTCCATTTTTTCCACACAACGGTAGTACGCGGCCACGCAGGCGTGACGTCCCGCTTGCCTGTCAATCAGTATGGAACGTATTCAGTGCTCGTTAGTTATGCTGTACTTTGCCTCTCATTTTCGTCTTTTGTGTTGCTCTAATTATAGTTGGTCCCATACAAACATTTGAGCGTCTCTTAAAACTGGTTCGAATGACATGAAAAATTTTTTTTGTCATATAGCCTATTATAGACGGTTTGGTGCTCTCGCTTACACACAGAGCTAAGGATCGATTGGGATCGGAAGTAATATACCAAATAGTTCTCCTGTTATAGGTTTCTCCATCGCGATAAACTGGTTCGAAGGACCATTGCAAGTTTCCGAAAAAGTAGCTTTGTACTGACTTTTCCGGGGTATTAACCTATAGACACATCAGAACTCATATTTGAAGGATTTCCTAACTAGGCGGGGCGGGATTGAAGAGTTGGTATTTTAACAGATATCAAAAAAAGAAGGAGGTTCTATCTGTTCGTCTGTATTGTACTTTTTTTATAACAATTATGTTGTTTAAGTACAGCTGTTTTTAAGCCGAGTTAAAGGCTTTTGGTAGCTTGAGGACTACTACGTTGCTCATTCCCTAGATTCTTCATACCAATAAGGTATATGAAAGGTGTGTGCATCGTTTGCTATAAGGTAAACGTCCCTGTATAAGGCAGTTCAATATTTTTTCATGTCATCTATTAGGCGCTGAGAAGTCGAGCACTGGGACGTTTACCTTAATAAATTTATTGGAATTACTCATACTTTTGTCATAATTTGTAAGATGTAATGAAGATTGACAACCTTATTCATAAAAATAACAAACCTCTACTAACTAAAATGTGTTTGTCCCTTTCCCACAAATACAAATGTCAAAGTGGCAGATAAAGACAAACGAATATTAACGGCGTTTTAGCTAAAGTAGGTTTTATGAACGTTTATGAATGTAGCCCCTGGTACATAAATAAATTACACTTGCAGTTTAGTTATTTTTATTACCTTAAATTTTATATTAATTGATTTACATTTATTATTTAATAGTTACCAAAATGTTTGAACTGCGACAAAACTAAGTAACCTCATTGTATTGATATTTATAATTATGATTCAATTGCATAAATAAATTAACTAAGCCAGTGAACACAACCTTAGCCGCAATACAGGTGTGCATACATTCCCATACGTTAAATACTAAAAAGGAATATACCACTATAAATATCAAACGCAGTTACCACTTATTTCCTCGTAGTCATACAGTGCAATACAACACCGAAAAGTCTTATGTCAAAAGATGCGCCGAGTCCTTCGCGCAGTCTGGTAAAACTAGGATTTTTAGGGTTCCGCAGCCAAAATGGCGCAATCGGAACCTTTATAGTTTTGACGACCGGTTTAGCCTAGTGGGTAGTGCACCTGCCTGTGAAGCTGACGGTCCTGAGTTCGAATCCCGGTCAGGGCAAATATTTGTGTGATGAGCATGAATATTTGTTTCTGAGTCTTGGATGTTTTCTATGTATTTAAGTATCTATTAAATATATCGTCGTCTAGTACCCATAACACAAGCCTTCTTGAGTTTACTGTGGGGCTAGTTCGATTTGTGTAAGATTGTCCTCTAATATTTATTTTATTTTATTTATTTATAGTTTCGCTATGTCTGTCCGTCCGTATGTCACAGCCGATTTACTCGGAGACTTACCTCCTTATTCATAAAACTTAACAAACCTCTGCTAACTAAATTATCTGTTGTCATCGTCTCACAAACACATGTGTTAAAGTGACAGATAAGGACAAACGAATTTTAGCGGCTAGTTAACTAATATAGATTTGATAGATGTTTATAAATAAGAGGGTATAAGTACTACATGAAATTCGGCAGGAAGGTGTATTCTATGTACCGCTACTTAAAAGTGATGCGAAATTAGTATGTATATCGTCACTTGGTACCCATAGTACAGTTGCCATCAAATATATCTGTACTCTTCAGGGTGCTCAAAAATATCTGAACATGCACTTTAACGCCTTGACAATAGAGTCTTGTTCTGATATTTGTGAGCACCTTGTTCGTTCCGATATATCTGATGGCGACTGTACAAGCTTTGCTTAGTTTGGGACTAGGTTGATTTGTGTAAGATTATCAAAAAAAAATTAAAAAAAAAAGAAAAAAATGTTAAATTAGGTACATATAACCTTTCGTTGTCAAAGGTTTAATGTCACATTAGCATGGGCGACGATACTTATAATTGACTCATTAGCTCCAACTGGGACAATTATGACCACATTATATTAAATGGCCCTTTGTACTCTTTATGGGTTTAAAATAAGTTTGGGCTTAAGGACTAAGTTAGACTAGTTTTTAGCGCTGTGTGTTATTCATGAGTGGAAACTTGAATAGCGGCATTAAGTTACCACATTTTTAACACCGTGGCAAACGAGCATCCACCTGTATGCTCGTTTGTCACGGAGGTAAGCAGACATGCCTATGGACGCTTGAGGCGACAGAAATTTTTGGAGAGAGGATTTATGCCTACATTAGTAATTAGTATGACAATCCTCATGGGTGAAACTTGAAATGTTATTTTTATTTAATTTTTGTTTGTTTTTCTTTTGTTTTATTATGTGTCATTATTCTATTCAATCTATTGACGACCACAATAGGGATTCTTTTAAATTGACTTAAATGTAATTTATAATGAAATCTTGTATTGTGTAATAAATGAAATCTAAATCTAAATCTATTGTATTGACAGCTAGATACAAATTCAGGTACCATTCTCAATACAGAGAATTATCAGCTCTGCAGGACTTATTATAACCTGTAGAATAAAAACCGGCCAAGTGCGTGTCAGACTCCGCGCATTTAGGGTTCCAAATAAACCGCAAATTAAGTAAGTTTTAATTGGAAAATAAAGACATTTCAATTTAAAAAATCTGATTTATCAATATACTAGCGACCCGCCCCGGCTTCGCACGGGTCCACTATTTTATGGATGGTATTATACATATAAACCTTCCTCTTCAATCACTCTATCTATTAAAAAAAACCGTATCAAAATCCGTTGCGTAGTTTTAAAGATTTAAGCATACATAGGGATATAGGGACAGAGAAAGCGACTTTGTTTTATACTATGTAGTGATTAGTATTTATTGGTACAATATACGTAATAATAAACATTACCACCAAATTCCAAGTTTATAGGTAAAAGGGAAGTTAAAAATTTCTTCGGAACAAAATTTTGCAAAAAAAGTTGACTTCGGTGGCTTCCCATTCCTTTGTTTTCTAATACAAAAATATACAGTACTTATCTATTAAAAATGCTCTAAACAACGACACCCCACACGATTCAATAGTTTAAAAAAAATTTTCTCGCGCCCCCTTTAGCTGTTTGGGAACCCCCCTTAGAAACATTTAAAAATAAGTTTTATAATTCGTATGGCTTTGTGTCAACAAGACGCGTATACTGTTAAAATTTGAAGACTGTAGCTCCAACCGTTTGGCTGTAAAACCTGTGTGATAGATGACGGACGGACGGACGGACTCGTGATTGGCAACAATAGGTTTCCGTTTGGACCCTTCGGGTATGGAACCCTAAAAAAATTGAGGTTAATTATATGAGCAATTTTCTTTGCATAGAGAGTTTTCAGAAAAATGCGTCTATTTATATAGAAAGCTATACAAATCCTAAAGTTTATATTACTGTGGTTATATAATATAGGGTATAAATTATTTATTATTTATAATAATAAAGGTATGAGTCGTAAACTAATCAAAAGAACGCGGGTGCTCTCGGTTAAAACATTACCAACCGCGATAGTTGACTGGACGAAACCGCAACCTCGGGCGATGCGCGATGCGATGCATGTATGCTCTACTTGTTGAAGGACTATGACTTGCGGATGCTCAATAAGTATTCTAAGTACTTAGTTTTTCTTTTTACTTCTGTAAAATGTTATTGTATATAATTGTGTTGTTTTGTGTATGTATTATTAGTTTCATATATTAACACTGCACCACCTACTATGAATTGTTGATTAGATTTGTTTTCCGCTACCCTAAGGTTGTCTGGAAGAAATCGCTCTTTAGCGATAAGACCGCCTGTTGTTTGCCTCTGCCCATTGTGATTTTGTACTGTACTGTGGCCTTTAACTGAGGTGTGCAATAAAGAGTATTTGTATTGTATCTTATTGTAAAACTGATACTTTTTTTTATTAACCTAGATTATGTCCTGCCAGTACTTTGCCACCTTCATACCTCGGGGTGTAGCTCTCAGTAGATCTTCCATGCTGCATGTGTATGGGCATCGCACACACTGCATCATGCGTGCGATGGAGTATTAATAAAGATTATACATTAAACAAGAGACATATGACAATGTTAAAATATTGGTATATTTAAACCCCTAAAAAATCATGGTTCATTATCTACAATCACGAGCAGAAATAACGGGTACGCTTTATATTGAATTTCTATAAAAAGTGTAATCATTATTTTTGCTCGTGAGTATATATGTGAATATTTTCACACTCGCCAAGCTAACGCATTGCATGAGTGAGCGAAACCCATTACCTAAAATCAAACAAATCAAAATCAAAACATTTATTCTGCAAATAGGCCTCAAGGGCACTTTTACAAGTCAAAATCTATCTAGGTACATCAAATAAAAATAATACAATAATCAAAGTATCATTAATTAAATGTAGTGTTACATGTCAAAAATAAGACTAAGAAACTAATAACAATCGAGATTTGTTAGAGATGTATAAGGTCTCTAAGCGGCATGATAAAAGGTAATAAAGTAGGTACACTAATCATAATAAAATATTTTGAGCTATATCTATAACACGTCAACATGAAAATAATAACAGGATTACGAAAAGTATATTATACCATATCGTGCCCCTAAACGTTGATAGAAAGTCAAAATATTTTATCAATAAAATTACACAATCTGTAAACTATTCACATCGTCGTTTACGACCGTAGCAGAACCGTAATCGGCTATTATCGTATCAGTAAAAACTGCTACTACGTTGTAACTGTAAACAAGCAATTAAATCTTGATTACACAATTACGTGTATTCGTATAATTTAATTGCACGAATAAACTTAATAAACATACGTTTCCATTTGTGTTATTTTCAATCAATTTATTTTTAGGGTTACGTACCTCAAAAGGAAAAAAACACCTATAAGATCACTTTTTTCCGTCTGTATGTATGTCTGTCAAGATCCTATATCTCGATAACGCGTGGAGGTATCGAGTTGAAATTAAAACCATATACTCAAGTCTACAGTTCATTGAAGCTGTAAAAAAATCAAATTTCTAAATAAACGTAAAAAAAAAACTTATATTTCGTCACTTTAAAATTTGCCAAGTAATATCATCTTATACTACAAGTACAGTAAGTCTGAAAACTATACGCTAAATAAAAAAAGGTATTTATTTTAAGTACGTAATCAATACCTCCAACATTATGTCGAGCCCTCGTTGGGCGAGTCCGACTCGCACTTGTTTTTTTGTAACTAGGGTAGGCCCAAAACGAACGTACCAATGAAGTAAGTAATAAATTATTACGTCACGCTTCTAGTCCGCACTTACGAATGCAAGGGAGAAGTCCGAAGTAATGTTTTAATAGTTCTTCGATACCTTCGTTTACCCTCCCAGTCCGCCAGCAGAAAAAGGTTCCTGCGCCGACCCGCTCGGCTGCTCCAAATCAATTAAAAAAAACCGTGAATCCTGATATACTATAGTTACGAAAAAAGTGAGTTTACTGATCCAGTAAGTATAAAAAATCAGCTACAAACATTACTGTCACATTATTTATTTTATTGTGTATTTGAGTACGCAAACAAACACACACTTGCCAATTCAATAGGCTCCTGGAAAGAAAGTACAGTATAAAATGTATTAATAGTAGTTTTATACATTTTTTATTCCTAAAGTTTATTTACTTATGCAACCACGTTAGCATAATCAATTATTTTTATTTACGTACAAAGCAAATAAAATCAAAGTAGAGCAACGTTCCAGAGCAACCCGGACCACACACGAAGCTGCGCAAGACCTTACATTTCGCTTAATCTTTCTACCAACCTCACTTTGCCGGCACTCCGTCCAAACACAACTTTATTGTCTTCATATTAAGGTTCAACAATTGAAAATCATCAGCAACAGTAAATTGGTGTAATGTTAACTTTACTCCAACCCTCAAACTAACAAAACAAAACCATAGCACAACGACTTAAGACTCATTTTTCAAAACTCAATACCATCTTGAAACTGGCGTAAATCTTTCTACAAGTTCTCGTTTTCGGACACCTCAAACGAATTTAAACCTTAATCCGAGGCACTAAAGACTTAAACTGATGTTTCGGCTGCATTTATAAGTTTGCCAGCTTCGCGATCGGGTTGAGTCGTTTAATTTTAAATGCCAGTTAATTATGGGGCTTGTTCCTATAGTGTTAGGGTGGTGTTTGCTGTGTTTAGTTAAAGTGTTAAGCCGGGTATAGAATCGTTTTGTTGTGATCGCAGCACCGCAATTTCTTAGCGCTGGTCGTTTTGTGCTAATTTCTATGTGATCATTAGAGGGTATTTTTTAACATAGTTTAAGTTATGGGTTAAGAATTTATGGTAACTTTGATTGCCTTTGAACTTACGTGACATTTTGAAGTAACCGAGGTTCTTGACATTTATTGCTAAGATTACGTTTATACGATTATATTCTACTTTCATATTAATAACTTTTCAGTATAACCATACAAACCTATTTAATTTGCTGACATGGAGTACAATATTTAGATTTAAATAATCCTGCTTACAAAAGTATGGAAAAAAACGAAATTGCGGGGTAATGCAGATTCAGAGAACTGGCATTCACTTCTTGTGTTACTGTAATTTCGTACCGAAAGGTACAATCCAACGCCTATTCCAAAATTATCAATATCACCTTCAGTGTATGATACTGATGATAATTTTTCATTTATTACATTTTTAAAACCATTCACAAATTTTCGTTATGCTTAAAACGCTTTTTCTTTCAACAGATGGCGTAACAACTGCAAATCAAAATGGCGGCGGTATCAACGCCACATATGCAGGACTCCCGAGTCAAAATACAGGAAAGCGACGAAGAAGCATATTCTCCAACTACCCGCGACACTGTCACCCCCGACTATAACGAAGAAGACAAGGAAGAACGCCCTGTCCACGCCTTCTCCATCCACAACGTTCTCAAGAAGGAGCGAACCAGTCCTGAGAATGTATTCTCTACGGAGAAACTCCTGCAGAACACTCCTAATTACGAAGATAATCATGACAATAATGATTCTAGAAATTCTGAAAGCGTCAGCCCTAGAATCGATTATGATGACAATCAGACTAACGAATCCAGAGCAGAGATAAGTGTTGATGATGATAATTCTTGCTGTAGTGATGATACTGTATTATCAGTTGGGAACGAAGCTCCTGTATCGAACTATGACATCAATGATAAAGAGCAAGGGCTTACGTCTTTCAAACACATACAAACACACCTAAATGCCATATCACAGCTTAGTCAGAACCTAACAATGAATCAGCCATTAATACTAAGACCAAATCCGATCACACCGAACCCACTGATGTTTTTGAACCAGCCATTGCTCTTTCAGAACCCAATGATGGATCTAAAAACACCAATGATCAATCGACCTGCACCAAGCAACTTAATGAACCCACAAGTCTTCAATCTTAACTTCGGCAGAAAAACGCAAGACCTAAGAAACGCTAGGACAGATGAAAATAGAAGACTTAACTACATGACTCCAAAATCCCCTGATGAGTCTAGAGATTTCATGAGCCAGAGTCTAAAGTTTAGTATAGATAATATATTGAAGGCTGATTTTGGGAGGAGGATAACTGATCCTCTAAACAAGAGGAAGGTAAAAAGGCCGGTGGAAGTAAAAGAGGTTAAAGAGGCGAAAGTGGAGGAGGCGAGGGTACCGGAAGTTAAGCCGGCGGAGAAAGGAGGGGCGATAGACTTGTCTAAAGGGGATGATAGTGCTAGTAATTCTGGATCTACTACGGGTATGTCTTGTGTTTTACATGCTTTGGCGTTATTCATTCGGCTTGAAAATACGAGTAGAACGAAAGTTTGATAATCTTGAATAAAACAAGTATTACGGCAGGTCTGGTAAACCCATAGTTTTACCTTTAGCACTGGCAGAACAGCGTTGAATTGCTTTTCTGTTACAGGCACTACATCCGGCGAGGGGCCCATGGTCTGGCCCGCTTGGGTATATTGTACGCGGTACAGCGATCGGCCAAGTTCGGGTAAGTCCACAAACGTTTTACCTCTATTAGGTCACTTTTGCTTTTGGCGGGGCGGAATCTGTATACTGATCACCAACAATATTTCGTAGTGTAACAGCAACACGTACGCAATCTGTACTGCATACCTACGTACCACCTCCTAGTAAACAGAAAGGACGCATTAAAAGTCTCTGCGCAGCCAAATGCTGAAACGGCTTTGCACGCAATATGTACGATGGCCAGAAAGTTATACAGACAGCATTAAATATATTATATTGGTGTGAACAAAATGCGCAAACAAGCAAAAATTAAACACATGGTAAAGATATATATATTTTCACCAGAAAGACGAGCAATCAAATGGTGCTATTATTATTATTATTATTTACACATTTCTGATGTTTATATAATACTCCAATTAGTACGATAGTATCTACATATTTGGCCTTCAATTGAAATTGAATCAGCATTTGATATGTACGTTCGTTCCGGAACACTAGGCTTGACGTCTTTGGAAATGAGAAAAAAAAATCTACTCAATACATTAGTTCGAATAGACCCCTTACCTCACTATGATATGGATCGTATATCGTTGCTTATCTCTCGGTGATTAAGTTTTTTTCTTGACACTAAACTTGATTAAGTTGTTCGTTGAGCGCAAGTAGTTGGTAAACATGTCACGCATCAGAAAGCAGAGAAGTCACGTTTTCTACATGCTCTGTTAACCATAGTACCTAATTGTACGATTATCTCTTTAATTTCTGTCAAAACACGGTGCACTTAGCATTTTCGCCTTTATTTCTTAGCAATACAGTCCTAGAATGTTTATCGTGGTAACTGCAGTACACTAAACTATAAAAGTACGTAGGTAAGTATCTATTTTTTCACCTTACTGTTCTTCCGTACTTACACTATTACTAAATTAATATATTGTGATAAACAGTCAATTCTGGTAATGCAATACAAAAGAACCATCAAACAAATTGCAACAAACTTACACCATATGCTAGATGAGAAATGTAGATACAGCGCCAAGACCCCAAAACGGGAAAAATCTAATCAAATTAAGGATCATTAGGCATGAAAGTGTAAGCTGATAAATATTTAGAGTCGAGGGGAAACACATTTATATCTAAAAGGACGTATTACAAACAAAATATGTGCGGATTGAGCCCTTTTAAAACGGCACGAGGGCTACAGATGGGGTCCAAGTCTATTGAAACCAAGTGTGGTGTTGTTTACTTATGGAGTTCCTCAGGGGGACAATATGGGAGCTTTTGTTTAACAGATTGACTTGAGAAGCGAACGTTTGAGCAAATTTATTGCTTTTATAAAAACTCTGGGTATCTGATCTGACAAAACTTGAGAACAAACTGTTTTTTTAAATTCCTCTTTAGGCGATTTTCTGACTTGACGGGACGGGATCGATGTGTGATATTGTGACAGAAGTGCTCTTATACAGCTAAATTGAGAACTTGTTTAAAAACGCTGACATCTTGTCATCAACTTCTTTAACTTGGAGGGATAATCGTATGTTTTCCCCAAAGTCATGTCAAATATGTAGTTTAAAATAAATGAAAAAGTGAAAGTATGAAAACGTCAGCAAGTGATATGATGTCTCGGTAGCTCTTATTCATGTTTAAGACCATCTCGCTATTGTTATTTGATATAATTAAGACCATAAAGGACGATGTTGCAGAATCGCGGAACGTAAGTGATACGTTTTAATCATTATATCTACTATAATCGTAAGCGATGTTCGTTAAAATCTGATTGTGTGGAAAGTTTGGCAAGATTCTATGGGGTGACAGCTGCCGGAGCCATATTTGACGATGACCGGCCTGTGATGGCTGTGATCGTATGTTGATGCAACCGACCCTGAGTCTAATAGATCCCTATTTTCAAAATTTGAATAATCCGTAAGACTACAAAAGAAACAAGGCAAAAAAATGTGCCCAATGGTGAAAATACTTTTCAAATATCTCAAAAAATAACGAACCTACAACCGTTTTAATGTTGCTGGTCAGAGAGAGAAAACGCGATTGATCAGTGACGTCATTGACCACGAGCGCCGTAGTAAATGACGATCGTTCCAATACAAAGGTGCGTTTTGCGGAAAAGGGACAGAGTATGCCCCCTCTTAAAACTTTGAAGATTTATTTATGTAATTATTTATTCTTTTGAGTTACTTTTTTAGCTATTTGATTAGGTATTTAATCCTTTTTTGAGAAAATACGAACTTATTGATTTTATTATAACATCCCTATTCACAGGTTTCAATTCAAAATGTAAAAATGCCACAAGAACGTCCTAACCTAACCAACCAAATCTAACTGCACCTGGAAAACCACCCCCATCATAACTGCACATTTATTATTTGACAGCCTCAAACCCTAACCATCCCCCGGGATGCACGCTGAAGATAAGGGTGTGTACAGATTTATAATAAACCCTTCCCCGTTCAAAGAGCTTAACAGCCATAGACTTGGTAGTGAGATAATCTGTTTTGTGCCATTACGGGTGTTAACACTGGTTTAACTGGCGTTTAACGTTCATAACGATAATCCCTGAGGGTTGTATATTTAATTTTCTGGTAATATTGTTGAGAGGGGTCTTTTAGCCACTATAGCCGAGCGGTAAGACACGCGACTGAATCTGGAGGTAGCGGGTTCGAACCCCGAAAAAAGTATACGAGATATCATTTGATAGTTAACGGTAGCTTTTTGGTGAAGGCAACACTGTGAGGTACAATTACTTTTTTCGAAACTAATGCTCAATCATTTGCAAGTACAAACGTCTCTAATCTCACTCAACAATGTATAGTTTTCCTTTATAACTGTAATCGAAAGCATTCGCGTTTTTAAAACTATTAGTACCTGCGCAAAATGTTGGGATCACGGAATCCTTCAGGATAAAATAAAACTGGCAAAATGCTAGGATATTTCTAAAAAATGGCTCTATTTCAATCAGACTTTACGGCGGCGATGTCCGATTTAGCTACGTCTGAATTCTGAGAAAATTCGTTTTCTATGAATTTCACGAGCAAACCTCTGTCTCCCAGGCATTGACAATAAACAGTAGCGGTAGACAGTCAGCCATGACATTCTGTCAGTAATTAATAACAGTGCGGCGCGGTAATAGAATTATTATCGTAAGGCAAAATGGTTTCTTTGAACTGCCGACATCCGTGGGCTGTAAGGCTTTGTGCACATGAGATAACCTTGTATATTTCTAATCTTTTTAAACGACCAATTCTTGCATATTTATTTATTTATTTCAGGGTTTCGGAAACGGCTCTAATGATGATCGATTAAATTTGTTAGTTGGGGATTCGGGGGCGAACATTCGATCTAGCTAAAAACCCGTTTTCTCGGGGAAAACATGAAAACGCCGAGCAAATCTCGGTCTCCCAGGTACGACGGTAGCAAACAAACGCATGGTGTTCTGTACGTTGGAAGGAGTGCCCATTCTGTGTACTCCAATTATACTTATGCGAGATGACGATTCGTTTTGACATTGAAGCTTTTAACTTTGTTTTTTTTTTCAGTTAATTCATAAATAATGCAGAAATGCATTTATTACCATCATATTGTTTTAAAGTTTTCAGTCACATGTTGCTAATAAAATTAATTATGGATTTTTAGTTATCTGAGGCAACTACATTATTTTTTATTATTACATATTTACACTACCCCATTTTTTTCTGATCACAATCACTAGTTTCGGTTGATTGTGATATAGCAAAAAAATGTCCCCCATATTCCATATTCTTTTAGGTCTCTTATGCTCTAACTTCGTACGACTAGGACCACACCAATGTGAATCTAAAATGGGCATGATCAAAAAAGTCTCATATTTTTTTTAAATTTTAATAAATTAGTCTAATTTATTAATTTTCATTTTGTTTTTATTGTGATAACTTCATAGTTTTATATCCATATAGCCACGCTATGTTACAAATTGTAACATAGTGTGGCTATATGGACGGTGTGGCATGAGTCATCATCCCTATTATCCATGCATCTTTTATCACTTTTTCATGATTTACTTTAATTCAGTACCTACATGTTTTAAGTCCATGATACAAATTGATAATTCACTGTGTAGCCAAACCTTAACTATTCTTCACATACTTACACTACAACGTATCCTATGCCTTACGCAATAAAGGTTATAATACCGTAACATACCTGTATAATGATTTCCAAGTACATAGTAACTAGATGCAAAAGTGGTACGTATTAATTACACAATATGGGTGAATTTCGTATGGCAAGTGAATAATAATTGAGAACGGTTAAAAAATTAGCAGCACGGCTTCTGATTTCTTCGACAATTATCGATGCATAATGTTTGGATCTTTGACTACATAATTAATCAATTAAGATTACATTAATGTTTTTAGGGTTTCGTAACCAAAGGGTAAAACGGGACCCTATTACTAAGACTTCGCTGTTCGTCCGTCTGTCACCAGGCTGTATCTCATTAACCGTGATAGTTAGACAGTTGAAATTTTGACAGATGATGTATTTCTGTTGTCGCTATAACAACAAATACTAAAAAAATAGAATAAAAAAATATTTACGGGAGCTCCTATGCAGCAAACGTGTTTTTTTGCCGTTTTTATAGAGAATGGTTACGAGACCCTTTGTGCGCGAGTCCAACTCGCACTTGGCTGATTTTTTGTCTTAATTTCTACTAGGGTGCACAAGAAAAGCAATCTTTTTCAATTCCCACATATAAGTATCTTTCATATAAATGTTAACTCCGTCCTTTTCTTTCATATGAAATTAGAACGTGACAGCGATAATTTTAAGTGACGGATAATTTTATCTGGCGATTGAAAAATCGACCCTAAATCAGTGTTCTTTAATTAGTTATCAGTAATTTGAGTTCAACACTTTTTAATATTTGTAAAAGGTTTAGGTAATCAAAATGTTTGTACCATTAAAACCATTTTCATTTCTCATACTCTGAAAGTGGTTCGTTGTTCAGCTAGGTGGCGTGCTGAAAGTGGTACTTTTCGGCTCTAGAGCAGAATAGTAATAAAAAAAGCACGGTGAATCGTAGGTAGATCGAGCAGAGGCAGTACCCATAAGTGCGATTAATTATTAATTTTAAAAAATAAAATAAAATCACCCACACACAAACACTGTTAACGTCAATAGTTGCCGCCAAAATGGTTCTTTCGCAGATTCAGAAAATATTTGTGTATATTTTAGTATTTTTTAGTTTCTTCGTAATGAAAAGCGTGTGTTTACTCAAGTGAAACCCATTTCAGCCTCGAATTATAACAACCCTTAAAATAATATTAAATAATAATATTTATTATTTAATTTATATATTATTTTTTTATTCAATTTATTATTTAATTTGACGACCGCTTTAGCCTAGTTGGTAGTGATCCTGCCTTCGAAGCTGGAGATCCGGGGTTCGAATCCCAGTCAGGGCTTTTATTTGTGTGATGAACACGAATATTTGTTCCTGAGTCTTGGATGTTTTCTATGTATTTAAGTATCTATTTATCTATATAAGTATGTATATCGTCACTTGGTGCCCATAGTACAAGCTTTGCTTAGTTTGGGACTAGGTTGATTTGTGTAAGATTGTCAAAAATATTTATATATTTAAATATATATTTATGGTTAATAATCTATTATTCCAGAACCCTCTTTCGTCCACAAACCGTTACACGTACGCTATTGCAACTTTTTGCCTATAATCGGTTAATTCTAGCTATCCATTGTATCAGTATTGATTGAGCAATTCCAGCTATGCTCAGTAATTTGAGCCGACTTTACCTCCCACTGGTAATGGGGTACAATTAACATTTATTTCATTGCTTGATTGCAATACAGTTGCGTTTGTAACGGGACAATTATATTTTCATTTTCTAACATTCTTTTGCTAGTTGACCGAGTGAAACGGAGGTCTCTGCTTCAGCTTCGACATAAATGCTTTCGTATGTCCGGATTTCCGTTTGTTCTCGTCTACAGGTCGCATTTCTCAATCAATTCTCGTGAAATTCTTTGAGCAGGTCGGATAAATATACATTATTTTTTGTTGTTAACATACTGATTGACATATTTTAAGGGTCCTTATCAGTTAGAAAACGCTCATCTATTTAGACCATCTTCTGTATGAATTAAGACGTATCTTGACATTTTTCCAATGTTACTATCTAGAACGCGACTTAATGTCATAAATTTTAAATTTATATTTTTGATTTTTGATTCAGAAATATCGTTCTAAACATCATTCCAAATCGACCATTTTCAAGCTAAAATGTACCATTCAAATTCTACCACACACAATAAAATGGCTGTGTTACTGTCTAAAACTTTAATAAAATCGTCGGATCCTTTAATCACTTTATTGGTATTATCAATACTTTGGTCATAATTTGAAATCAAAACATTTTAAAACTTATAAGGCCTCTTAAGTAGGTTAAGTGTTATCATTGTAATAAGCATATTTTTGGCAATAAACATATTTTGACTGACAATCGAGTTTCTTTCGGCATTCCTTCTCGGCAGTGGTCTTTTGAGATACGCTAGTAGATTTTGGCTAGTAAAAGTGCCTACTTGAAGAATAAAGTTCATTAAATTTCATTTCTTGTAAATGAAAAGAACGAAAGAAACTGGCTTTTCTATTCGTTTGTTGAATAAATTGTACCGGATCAATACTAAACCATTACGAAACATCAAAGCGGCTAAAATAAAGGAAAAATGTCTAACAAATGGCTCGGAAAAATGGATCCAATTTCGATTGCCGATAAAACGGCGGTTAAATATTTACTACCGAAGCTTATTTAGGACGTGCACTGACTTGCACTAGCGTTTGGAAATATATGCACGGACAAAGTGGTAAAAAATATATGAAAACGATTTTTTGTACTTGTATGTAGGAACGTGCTTATATTTATATTTTGACGACCGCTTTAGCCTAGTTGGTAGTGACCCTGCCTTCGAAGCTGGAGGTCCCGGGTTCGAATCCCGGTCAGGGCATTTATTTGTGTGATGAACACAAATATTTATTCCTGAGTCTTGGATGTTTTCTATGTATTTAAGTATCTATTTATCTATATAAGTATGTATATCGCCGCCTAGTAACTATAGTACAAGCTTTGCTCAGTTTGGGACTTAGTGATTTGTATTAAAATGAGCATAATTAAACACAGTGAAAATGTGCATTCCAAAACAAATGCTCGATGCCACTCATATATGGCAGGAGAGTATGGACGTACTACCTATCTCATACACTAAATGGTTTCCCCATATTATCAATAAAATAGAGGACAATCCTAAGCAAACTAAAAATATCATAAACAAAACAATATTGTATAACCCAATCTAAATGAAAGAAGACCAAACATTAAATAAAATATAAGCTTAGCATCACAATCTTATAATGTAAAGATTTAGCTAAGTAATTAACATATGTGTACCCCACACATGCGTGTGTGGTAAAGCTGTGGATCAGCTGGGACGGCATGGCCTGTCTTGCTACAGGAGCGCCGGCCGCATTTACCGCCACAGCACTATAAATGACCTGGTACGCCGGTCGCTTGCTACCGCCTCGGTGCCATCTACCCTAGAACCCACCGGTATGGCAAGAGACGATGGCAAGCGTCCGGACGGAGTGACTTTGGTGCCGTGGCGGCTTGGCAGGGCTCTGGTGTGGGACGCCACGTGCGTGGATACGTTCTGTCAGTCCCACATCCAGGGTACCCGCTCGCAGGCCGGCGCTGCGGCTGATCAGGCTCAACTCCTCAAGCGCCGCAAATACTCATCTCTAATTAGAGATTATGAATTTGCGGCGCTTGCGGTAGAAACCATGGGTCCCTGGTCAGCCGACATGAAAAGTTTTATAAAGGCATTGTCGTCTCGGTTGATCCACGCATCGGGAGACCCCAGGGCTGGCAGGTACCTTTGCCAACGGATCGCCATTGCGATCCAAAGGGGTAATGCGGCTGGCGTCCTGGGGTCCATGCCGCGGGAGGGAGAGCTGGACGCTGTTTTCTTTTTATAATTATACTTTTTGTCTCTTTATTATATTTATTTTTAATTTAGTTGTATTATGTTCTTTAATTGTATTTCATCAACCATGTAATTAATTATTCTATGTTATTATATTAAATAATTTACATGAAATGTAATTTAATTTCTTTTTTGAAATAAACACTGTAAATTTTGAATTTTTTGAAATTTTTTGACTCGATACCCACATGTCAGAAACTATACACTGATACCTACTGAGTTTATTTAAGTTAGGGCACTGCATTATTTACTACGCCAGACACCACCATATTACTAGTACAAACATTCGTAACAGACATATACATACAACACACATAATATGTTTTATCATCATCAAAACTTAAGAGCTTCGCTCTTGTCGGTGGAGTACCCGCCCACTCTTCTCTATTGACTTCCCCATACGACTCGGCAACTTCCTCCCTCACTTGGTTAAAGTAAGTCAGTCTAGGTCTTCCTCTTCCTCTCCTGCCTTCAATTTTGCCCTCTAAGATGTTTAAGAAGAAACTGTCGTGCCGTATCAGGTGTCCCATCATCCTGCCTC
Organism: Epiblema foenella; assembly: GCA_963556455.1. Lineage (NCBI taxonomy): Eukaryota > Metazoa > Arthropoda > Insecta > Lepidoptera > Tortricidae > Epiblema > Epiblema foenella. The sequence continues at coordinate 6,493,405 of OY747120.1, read as the reverse complement.
TTCTATTTATAATTGTTTCCAGTAAACTTCTTTTCTCTCCTACCATATTCAAAACCAAATATGTTATATTATTATTTATATAAGGTGTTAATTTATTAATTGCAGATATTTTAACACATGATACTTTACTTTAAAACAATTAACTTAAAATAGAAATTCAGATATCTTTTCATACTATTTTTTTTTCATTTACCGAAAAAAAAATTGTAATATTGTCTAAAAATAACCACCATGTGCATTTAACTGATGACGTTTAATATTTCCAAACGACACAATCAGAAGGAAAATAACATGACATTGACAATCAAGTATTTGATTTATCGACGTGAAGTGGCCAGTTATAGTTAAGTGGTACGTAAAAGAGGTACTAGAATCTGTTCAATGAGTTCTCATTCAATAATCACATTAACAGGGTGTTTTTATGTAGCAAATTTGTTTTTCAGTTTTCTTAAAAAAAACATCGTAAAAGCTATAATGTTTCATACTTAAATATACTCCAGGGACCTAGTTTTTTTTATACAACGCCGGTGGCAAACAAGCGTACGGTCCACCTGATGATAAGCGGCCACCGCAGCCTATAGATGCCCGCAACTCCAAAGGAGTCACCTGCGCGTTGCCGACCCATTATAAGATTTGAGGATGCACTGTGTTGACAGCAGAAGGAACCCATTTAGGTCCCTCGCTCTCAACACAGTGCATCCTCGGGAGCTCTGGCAACCTTGCTCGCCTCCAGGAACACAACACTAAATACTTGTATAGTACTTGTGTAGTACTATTAGCTGTACAAATATGTGCAACTAATAAATTAACACCTTATACTTACATATATTTATGTGTATTGTGTAGATAAAGAGGCTTAAAGGTGCTACTGGTGACCGAAGAATGCCTTGTTATCTTATTTCTTGCATATGTGGTATTGCATATGTGAGAAATAAACGGATAAATGAGGTTTATGTATATGTATGTATTGCGTGCGCGCCCCGTAACGGGCAACTGGCAACTATTCTAATTGCCAACACTTCTGCGTAATGTAGACGGTTGAAACGCGGCCCGATTCACAGGCGAATAGTGATATCTGGCGATATTCTTATTACACACGTATGTAAGCATTTTATAGTACAAAAAGGCAATTTTATGTTCAAAAAATTTATATGTTGAAGACCACTTTAGCCTAGTTGGTAGTGATACTGCCTACGAAGGTTCGAATTCCGGTCAGGGCATTTATTTATGTGATGAACACAACAAATATTTGTTCCTGAGTCTTGTATGTTTTCTATGTATTTAAGTATCTGTTTATCTACATAAGTATATCTATATCGTTACTTAGTACCCATAGTACAAGATGAGCTTAGTTTGGGACTAGGTCGATTTGTGTAAGCTTGTCCAAATATATTTATTTATTATTATTTTATTTAAAAAATACCGTTCAGACATATGAAACTATAATGAAGCAGCTCATTCACTACTTAGGCTATTTTCTGTGAATCTTGACACTTGACATTTACTCTTAAATACTATTTCGGCATAATATCATAGATACAAAATACATTTCAAGAAATATCTTGTGAAACATCACCCCAAATCGATATTTTTTTCCACTCACGCTAAAAGTAAACAATGGTTCTGTTATTATTTACAACTTTAATAACGGCATCGTATCTTTAATCTCTTATTGCAGGCAAAATCTTTATTATACATAGGTAATCGATCATCAAATTTGTTTTATTCGTTTGTCTTTATCTGTCGCTTTGACATTAATTAATGTATTTATTTACTAGCAGCGCCCTGCGGTGTTGGTGTTACCCGCGAATAAAAGGTATCTTATGTGTTAATCCAGGGTATAAGCTACCTCTGTTCCCAATTTTTTTGGGATGGGTCGGCAACGCGCATGTGACACCCCAGGAGTTGCAAGCGTCCATAGGCTACGGTGACCGCTTACCATCAGGCGGGCCGTATGCTTGTTTGCCACCGACGTAGTATAAAAAAATCAGCCAAATCCAGCTAGTCTTTTTTGAGATTAAGAGGAACATACATCCATCCGCACAAACTTTCACGTTTATAAAAAGGGACAAAACATATTTTACTTAGCAGAGGTTTGTTCATTTTTATGAATAAGGGGGTACCGCTATAGTCTATGCATTACGCCGGCCACTCCTACCCCTATTTACGTGGATTGATGTGTGACTCGGAACTATTCGCAATGGCTTCCCGTGCCACTTTGTTTTGTCACCTAACTGTCACAACTGCCGTGATAAACAGTTTGTTCATCTTCAGTGCGAATACAGTAGATGGACAATAAAAAGAAATAATTTTTGCGTTACTAACTATTAATAGAACTCGCGAAAATACATCGAAAAACGGCAGACCTATTGCTGAAACGTATCAGGAACTATAGAACTATGCTGCATGCGAATAGAACTCCAATTATTTTGTGATCTGCTGGAACTTGATATGCTAACTTCACGAACATGAAAACATCACGGTTAAACTTATTGTCGTTGTATAAAAAATCGATATTCTTCTATGGTGAAATAGGATCAAATCAACACTATTTCAGTAGCTGCTGAGTAAAAATACTTTCAGAAAATCCTCAACCCACTAACCGCCTGAGCTCAATCGATTAATTACAAAGCTCGATAAAGCTCTCGAGGACTTTTAATTGGTAAAGTTCACAATTGAAACAAGCCAGCGCGGAATTTAGCTATTAAGCATATTGCAGAACTTTTTGGTGCGTGAATTAAGTTATTACAGTTTGAGTTATAGTCGGTCTGAATCGGACATCAGATTGGACGATTTGGCCTAGTGGTTAGTGACCTGCTAAGCTGACTATCCTGGGTTCGAACCCTGGTATATATTTATGTGATGAATATATATGTTTTGGGTCTTATTCTTTCACGGTAATCGTTTACCATCAGGCGAGCCGTCTGCTCGTTTGCCCCCTATAACGTAAAAAACAGAAATGAAAATGTCTTGCATGAATTTAAGTATTTATATCTAATTGTATCTATGTCTAGTATTGAGCTACGGGGCTAGTTCTAGTTAGCACTAGAAGGCTAAACTACTAGGGTAGGGTATTAGGGCTAAACTACAGGTACTGCAGTGCATCGGGCATCGTAGCCGAAAGATGGGACAGTGCAGTGGCCTTGTCAGGCACTGGTCCTCTCATCATTTAATTTTAAGTTATAACATAGTTATTTAAGTTGCAATACGAACAATATGTGGACCAAGGTCTGAAATAAATGAATTTCTTTTTTATTTAAACTCGAAAGAACTGGTGCCATGAATGTGTCTGTATTTCTTAGCTGACACCCAGAATCACAAGACCACATACATACAGAGCAGGCGTTAGTAGATTTTATGATTATACATGCGGAGGCGGTATGAAAATATAGTGAATTATGAGAAAATTGTCAGCAGCCAGTATCAACTGTCAGTCGAGTCACCGCTGTTTTACTGCGCACATATACATTAAAATGAGTGCTTCTGCACTGACGCGGGATGCGCGGAAGCGAGCCGATACGAATAAAGTACCTACTTCACTCGCTTTTGCGCATGATTCATCATAATCATCATCATCATCATACATTTAATAGCCTAGCCTAACTCTTATAGGTGAAGTACCTAATCGCCATTCTGTTCGGTTCTCCGCCAACGCTTTGAGCTCCTGAACTCTCAGTTAAAATAAAGGCAAAGCAATTTCAGTAAATTCATCCCTTAAGGGTGTAAAAAGGGAGTTGAATGTTTGTATAGAAAGCGAATAATTCTCAAACACACAGTGAATTCTCAAATTTCATAAAGGGTCGGCAACGCGTACGTGACTCCTTTGGAGTTGCGGGCGTCTATAGGCTGCGGTGGCCGCTTACCATCAGGTGGACCGTACGCTTGTTTGCCACCAAAAAATACAAAACTGGACTACCCGTGAGAAGCCGGGGCGGGTCGCTAGTCTAAAGTAGTTACCAAATATCGCTCCCGTTCTGTAAAGTCAGAAAGCCACCTTAAACTATATTAGACCTTTAGCCAAAAAGCCTATACTTATACTTTGTATTAAAAGTCAATGGCCCCGCAATTTCTCCAATTAAAACATAAAATTAAATGGCGGACGTTAAGGCTAACTCGCCGATTTCAGACCACCCTAGTCGTAATTAGGCAGACTTATACTGAGCCGGGCGATTCAATATGACTTTAGAGCATATTAAATAAGTAGGAAGGTACGAGATTAGGTGCGTGTTAAATAGAGGTACTCTCATATGACCTTGGGACATGTTAAATAGAAGTCGCTACCTAATTGCTGTGGAATTAGTTTTTTTTAATTTACTTGTTATGTGACAATAGAAGATGCATTTGCGTGACATTTTATTCCACTCTAAAACTGAGACACTACAAATGACATGTCCCACTCAGCAGGTCATCCAATTAGTTACGTCGTTTTGTCTCTGTCTAACTCTTGGCAATACAGTCCTTGGTCTTTGGTAGATCATTTGTAAAATTGCTTAATTTCTATACTTGCAGTATCTTAACGATGTCTAAGGCGCCGTCTCGCAGACAGCGAGCGTTTTAGAAGGTTGTTTAAACTTATTAACTTAGTTAATGAAAAATTTGTTGCTTAGATAAAAGTATTTAGTTAGTGCAAGACACTATTAAACTACATTGTTTCGTATCGTGACATAAATTCCACTAATTTGAGTGATGTGATGGTGTATTTTCCGCGAATGCGTTTTCCCTGGAGTTCAAGGCATCCATAGGCTATAGTAGCACCTCACCTTCAATCCATACGTTTTTTGAAACCAACGTGGTAATATAAAAAGAAATATCTTCTGATCTGTGCGCGGATACTGTGAGTGTGCCGTGCCTTAGACAATTAGAAACATAGTGAACGGGCAGAAAACTTTTTTCAAGCCTACCCTCACATTTTTATAAATTATTGTGGGGTACATAAATTTACACTAACGTGAGACATATTTAAACTTAATAAGAGAACAACTGTTGGTTGGCTTTCCAAGTGAGTTGGGTCATTGTCAGATTTAGGTTCGCGTCTTTTCGGTGGACATATCTAAAGTTAAGAGCCACAAAGCTTAATTTTGGATTGGTCTAGTAACCCGCATAAACCGTAATTCCGTGACTATAAATCCATGTAATAAAAACATAACTTGCATGTACATAAGCCGTTAACTATTGACTACCGGGTGGACAACTTTTGTTTTTACAACTGACAATTACTCAGTTTCAACCGTTGTTCTCTTATTGTGGGGTATTCATATTTTGTGTACCTATATCTCCGTTGACAACTTGCTGAGATGACAGTTCTGCCGAGAACATGGCCAGTCCAACCCGTGTCGAAACATCTGTAAAAAGGTATGTAAATACATAAATTTCGTATTAGACCCGTTTAAACAAATCTTTTAAGTATGTGTATAAAACGCGAGTTTAAAATGGAATATTCTTGGGAATTGGGTTAGAACCAATTGGCATCACTCGCCTAAATTACCTTACATTACTAGGACATCTATCTACTATGTAAGAAAATTGTTCCAACTTTATCTTTGTAACCAAACTTAAGAACTGGGAGATCTGAACAAATTGTTTCGTAATCCAGATTGGTAGTGTCTCATTTTCCTTTGCTCTTGAATATAGATTTAAGATTAATTTAAATTTATTTTATTTTTATCCTTAACTTACTCAACACCTTGTATGAAAGAGCGAATTCCTTCTAACACAAGTTTTTACTTAAAGGAGGATTCGACAACCTTGTTAACGTTATTTGATAAAAGAATAAATAATTTTGAAAATTTTTTTAAGGACAGCGAGTGAGCTATCGCTCCTTTATAAGACGGCAGCCTTATCGCCAATGACTAACTAATGGATGCCCGGTCATTACCCAACTCTAGCTTAAGCTAAGGAGAGCTCTTGTCACACCGTATTTATCCGTAAATAAGTTTCAAAATTGAATTAAGGTGTCCTCGGCTAATTTAGAATGTCAGATAATTCCGAAAATATCAAATTCCAGTCTAACTAAGCGATTTGTTGCACTACCAAACATCAACAAAAAATCTAACATTTCTTTCTGGTGATGATGATGATGAGATGCAATAGAAGCAATTAGTTAGACAGGAATTTGTTATTTTCAGAATTATCCGACATTTGGAACCTTACTTTGTAACTTTAGGTTTTCCTGAGAGACTACAGTATGGGGTTCTTCAAGAAAGGAGTGTGATTTTGTACGAGCTTGGGACGCCGTTGTTAGTTTGAAATTACTTAATAATTTATTTATTTCTGCCAACTATGCTGACTTGCCGGCTAGTGAATCTAGTCTTGTGTCGTTGTCGGGCACAATGCAATGTTACCGGTAAAGGCCCTGTAAGTTGCTGGTAACAAACCCAAAAACATTTGTAAAAACTGCTCATATTTAAGTCACCGCGCGAGCTTCGCAAAACACTGAGCTTCGCAATAGTCGTTCTTCAGCTATTCGTTGTTCAGCTAGAGACGAGGGGTCCCTCAGTCTCAACACAACACATCCTTGGAAGCTCTGGCGACCTTAATCACCACCAAGGACTTGTAGCTTATATTATTAGTTGACGACAAAATATTCTTTAAATAAGCAGAAGAAGCTAATTGAGAAATTCAAATCCGCTACGCAGGCTAGTCCGCTAGGCAGGTGGGTAGAACTGAATCATCATCATTCTTCCATATAGATATCCACGCAACAATAAAACAATCTGCAACAGGCTTCTACAATTAACCTTAATACATCAACTAAATAGGATCGCCCCGAACCGCAGTTCCCATTATGTTTGCAGCATTACCTCGCAGTTTAGCCAAAGAATAAATCTGTTGAACCAGATACGATCCATCATATCCCCTATTCCTAAGCCGGCGACCCAACTCCTTAGTTGAAGTCTCTTTCTCATGAATTGGGTTGAATAGAGACTACCGCTGGCCCCAGGATCACAACTAACTTATTTGACTTAGTCCTGTAACTCCTAGGTGGGGCAGAGGGCATCCACAGTACTTCGCCATTTCGTCTTATGTTGGGCTACGCGCTTCGCTTCAGACTAGGTTAGCCCGATAGCCTTCAATTCCATTACCACTGAACACCTCCAGGTGTGTTTAGGTCGACCACGTTTCCTCTTCCCTTGTCGAATCCATAGAGCTTGTCTAGGGTTGTGGTTTGGAGATGTTCTTAGGGTGTCACCAATCTAACTCCACTTACGGAATTTGAACTGGTAGCCGACAGTCTCACAACACCGCGTTGCAATTTAAAAGTCGGCCTATTCCTGGCGCAACGTTCGCGACTGTGTAAGAGACCCTTCTTAAGGAGCAAACTTGACTAATCGAGCAAGTAATTATGCCAAGTAACACGTAGGAATCCAAGATGGCGGCCTGTCACTTTTGACAGCTCGAGTCTCGCCCTTTCGCAATTTAACTGACGTGCAATTGTGTTATTACTTGCTGGAATTGTTTAAAGTACGTATAATGGATTATTAGTTTGATTTAGTTTTATAAGTTACTAATATATTTTATAGTATCATTTTGTATCTATTTTGTGTTTAGGGGGCAAAGATTACTGAAGATTTGCAATTATTGTACCTAAAACCAATTTTAAACTGGACGCACCTCCATTTTACTATAATTATCTAATTGCGTAACTTGTAGTTTCATGATACGGGCTAATGGTCTACTGAAAGACAATGGGCTAAATTTATTTTTAAATAGTCTATATAGTGTCCCACTGCTGGTCAAAGGCCCTCTTTTTCGCCACTCGTCTCGGTCGCGTGCCAGCTCCTGGCAATCCGTATAAACGTATCGAGGTCGTCCCGTCATCTCCTTTTCGGTCTGCCTCTGCCTCGGGAGCCATCCTTTGGGTATAAGGGAGTCCAACGTTCACCATTCGGGCTCCGTCATCCTCACCTGCACGCGGTATACCTTGCCGAACAACAAACTAGCTCTGACAACCCACCAACCAACCCGCATTGGACCAGCGTGGTGGGCTTATGGTCCAAACCCACTTCAATGAAATGTACAATGCCCTAAATTAATCCAACTAAACGTACCAGATGGATTACAAACTAAAGCCATTATAAGCCCTCAGCGGCGTCGGTCTGTTCATGCTTGCTAGGACATAGTGACTACGTTAAATACTAGTGTCTTTTATAGGGGATTGACGAGAGACATCATCCTGTTGTGGATTCGATTTTATTATCAGTGACTTAGAGACCATATACATCTCCAACAATATTAAATTAATTTAAATTTTGACGCTCAGAGACCATGTACATCTCTGGGATATTATATTAATTTCATTATACTCCTTGTTTAATCTTGAGACCTTATACATCTCTAACTTTACTGATGTTTTAATATTTGTAGTAGATGACTTTGCAAGTTTATCTTCACTGTATGACATTAATTTTGTTATAATTGTAAACTCGAAATTATTATTCGTTCTTGAACTGTAAATTAATATTTTGGCATGAAAAATGTATTGCTTATTATAGTCAGACTTTCTTAAATTGCAAATTAATATTTTGACATGTAAAAGTGCCCTTGTGGCCTATTTGCAGAATAAATGTTTGATTTTGATTTTGAATACCCTTCTTACTTTCCTCAATGCACAGTGTACTATTACCGCACATTTGTGCAAAACACTTTTCCATTATTTAACTTCAAAACTAGCAGGTCATTTATATAAACACTACAGCGGAGTGTACACTGCCGATAGTCCCTTCGGGTCATTACTCACCCCAAGGATTCCGGGGGAGTTTTAAATGCTTTTTTAGATTGTAAGATCGGGCGTTGGGAAATCGATAATCAGTCGAGTGTGTAAAATTGGATAGTTTTATAAAGCGTGAAACGGTTGGTGTTATAATGGAATATTATTGCAGCTATATTGAGTAAAACAGGAATCAATGAGGCTTATGTTATCGATACTATTTAAATGGTTATTATTTAGATTTTTTAAACGATTATATAGACGTGGCCACTTAATAAGTCATAATATTTTCTTCAAAAACATCCTCGAAGGCAAGATTGAAGGATCACTACCCCTTGATCCTCGACCTTGAGATCGACCAAGAAGCTTTGTATAGCGATTAAATGGCGAGTGTAGCCGGGACATAAAGAACTTGGCCGATGACCATGAGAACTGACGTCGACTCTGCCGGGAAGAGCCAATCTCTTAAATTATGATGAGGATGAAACGATTATATACGTAGGTACCAGTGGCGGCGCGTCAAAGATATTCTTAGGGAAGTCGGAAATAATTTGCCTTTCGTATTTTTCATGAGCCGTATTAAAGGAACTGGACTGGCTGAAACTTGGGCAAGCCGGTAGGAATCGAGTTGTATGGGCGCCTCGCCACTGGTAGGTACCTACTTGTGTCCTATGGTGGGTGCTTTTGGACGCGTTAATAAAGCATGATTTCTTAGTGAACCAGCGAAAAAACTCCCAGTAGCTCGATTCCACTCGCACCTCAGATTCGGTTGAAACCGGTCAAGCAATCTCACTGGAGCCCAAACTAAGGAGTATTCTAGTGTTCCAAACTACACGCGTGGTCGTGTCGGAGGTTTTCCCCTGGATTTTCCCCAGACTACTCTCCAACCGCGCACTCCTATCGCTTTATTGGTCCCGGCCTATAAATCCACAGCCAGGTTAAGAAAATAACGTGATTTCTTCAAACGTCTATTTTTGAAATGGTTCTACCTATTTTCAAGTGAACTCTTTCAGTTGGGAAGTAAACGTTTTACGGTGTCAATATTTTGCGTATTTTAGTAACAGTACAATAAAAACATCTTTATTGTCAATGACAAAGGAAGGGGCTGTGGAAAGTTTCAAACACTTGCTATGCTCTCGCCAATATTGTTCGGTGCATTATTGATGGAGAATATTGACAACGCCACTTGAGTATAATATATAACACTAGCTTTTGCACGGGACTTCGTCTGCGTACCGTCCATACCAAATTTCAAGTAAATCGGTTCAGCGGTTTAAGCGTGATGAGGAAAGGCGGACATACAGACACACTTTCACATTTATAATATTAATAGAACATTCCATAATCATCGTCATATAACGTTATCCAAGTACAGTTGTATCCTGAAGGATGCCCGGGGTCCGCTACCAAATCCGGAGACTTTGACGTAAGCACTGAACTAAAAACTTTCATTGATACATATAGAAATTAGCAAGGATTCCACACCGACGTGCGAGCAGGACGGGAGAGCGCTCGTCCCGCTCGCTTATTGGTTTTGTTTTAAACTGCCTCGCTATCGGACGGCTGGCCCACCCAGACGGCGACCTAGGGTTGTCATTCAATTAAATCAATATCAAGTATCAACGTTAAGGCTCGGTTTTATAAAGATCCGTTAGACCTTAGGTCGGTTTGTTATGTCAAAAAATGTACTGACATTTGGTCTAACGGATCTTTATAAAACCCGGCCTTAGTCATATTCCGCGTTAAAACGTTTCTCGTTTTTTTTTTTTTTAATCTTTATTTATTAAAGAGGGTTTTACAAATGCCACCCTCATAGTGGCTCTATTGTGCTAAGGAACCGTCCGCTTTGACACCAAAGCCCGAGATTTGGCGTAGGCGCTAGTCTTACGAACCCAGAAGGGAAACTAGACTTTACTGGGATTAGAATCGTTTCGTCACGATGTTTTCCTTCACTGAAAAGTTAAAAACAGTAGCCTAACTTGTCATGTCTTCCCGATAATCAAATAGCTCATGAATCGAAATATTTAGACTATTACGAAACTAATATGATACACAACTTTGCTCTAGAAAACAAAGTTTTATGAGAAAGCCAGATAGTCGATTTTTGGTCCCAAGCCCCTTATCTGTTTTAGGCCCGTTTCAGTAGTAGATTAACAATACTAAACAAGCGAATTTTCCTCTTTAGTACTATAAGGTAAACGTCCCTGTGGTTGACACTGACAAATACATCGTACTTTCAATCTTATAGCACGATGACAGAGGTGATTGAGGTGAGAGTAATAGGTAACCTAATCACAGATCCTCTCAGGAATGAAAGCGAATAATTTGAATTTTAATTTACTAAGCAACAATGTACAGAATTGATGAATCATAATTTCGGACATTTTATTTTGTACGTTTAATACGATATTTATAGTTGAGATCTTTTTTGCTCTCCGATATTTTATAAAACTGTCATTACATTTTGAATCTTTTATGCCAAATTAAGTCGCTTTGTGTACGGATTACTTTTACACAACTTGGACAAATCAAATAATCCGACCCGAAGAACTTTGTCGAGAGTGAAAAACCTGCATTTCTGTCTACTAAGTTGTCAACAGAACACTAACCTACAGTCAACCAATTTCCTTTCTGAACCCTTCTTACCTTGTCTCAGTGAAATTCAATATGAAAGCCGCTAGAGATCTCATATTAATGTCACTGTGATAAGTTACGAATTCGTCCAGAAATCAAATTGGTAGAGCGTACCTGTGACTGCTGGCGCTGCATGCGTTCACGATGTTTAATTACCAAGTCCTGGCATAAGACCCTATGAATTTATATTGCATTCACTTTATTTTCTCAGCAGTGGCAACCCTATGCAGGAATATAATTACGGGCACACAGCGCGGAATTAATTTGTCAAAACATACATCGAGCGATGTCAAGTCATATCGCTATACTTATACCGCTAATAAACATACATACATACACAAATACATACAGATTACTTACAGTACACCGCACATTCATTAATTTTGTTCATTAAGTATTCATTTATTTCAGCTGATATTTCATCTTTTTATACATTGAGGGTGGCAAACAATCATACGGCGTGATGGTAAACAGACACCGTAGCCGATGGACGCTAGCGACTTTATGGATTGGTTTTAATAGCTAGAGACAAAGAAATTCTACGAAACGTCTAAACGTCACGTTTTATTATTGACATTGTTTATTTTCATTTAGATACACTTAGGCCGGGTTTTATAAAGATCCGTTAGACCAAAAGTCAGATCAAATTTCAGTAACTCGGTACATTTTTTGACATAACAAACCGACATAAGGTCTAACGGATCTTTATAAAATCGAGCCTTAAGCCTGCTGTCTAAACTGGGGTAGGCAGAGATCCAAATGTAATAATTATTTTGCCTTCAAAGCGGTTCATTTTGAATTCTTTTCTACTGATATTAGACGTCCTAAATCTCTTCTCATATAGGTACGTACAAGTACGCACCGCATAAAATAGTTTCTTGTATAATAATAAATAATAAATAATTTTTTTTATTTCACAAGAAACACATAATTTATGATCCAGGGGATGGAACCGCCCGGTAAGCAAAAATTGCCTGTATTGGGAGGCACCGCTCTTCCCTAGTTTAAGAGTGAATAATAATAATATAGAATTTTTAACTTAATTCTAAATTCTAAAACATGCTTTACACTTATGCTATTTTCTTTACTTGTTTGATGACAGTGTGTGCGTGTGCGTGTGCGCGCGCGCGTGTGTGTGTGTGTGTGTGTGTGTGTGTGTGTGTGTGTGTGTGTGTGTGTGTGTGTGTGTGTGTGTGTGTGTGTGTGTGCGTGTGTGTGTGTGTGTGTGTGTGTTGTGTATAGGTAGGTGTATAACCCTAGTATGTCGATCTTAGCAGTTTCTCCGTGTCCTGATAGGATTTAGTTTTTAGCCACTTAGTAAGATACAATTTACAGTCGTAGTATAGTTTAGAGTGAATGTCTAGTTCTCTGTTTATTTTATTATAAAGGTAGGAAGACTTTACCTTATATTGTGATCTTGCAAAATGTGTTCTTGTCCGTAATATTCTCGCAACGTTTAATATGTTTCTTTTATTTTTATAGTTAGGATTGTAAGGTATTAATCTGTGTGTTTTTGTTATTGTTTGCAGGACGTATAGTTTCCTTACCGAAAGGAGGTCACTGGTTTGATATAACATTTCAGTGGGATATCTAATATTTTTGAAGTACATGACCTTTATAAGTGCACGTTGAGCCCTTTCAAGATAAATGAAACGGCTTTTCGATGCTCCTCCCCATATCGGTAAGCAGTATGCTAACCTTTGTGTGCAAAAGTGTACCACATAGTAATGAACTCAACAGTATTTACAAACCTATATATTACCGTAAAATTGTAAAAACCGTTAGATTATAATATAACTAGGAAGCCTCATTTATTTATTTAAACTTTATTGCACAAAATATAGAAGTCGTACAATGGCGGGCTTAATGCCAAACGGCATTCTCTACCAGCCAATAATTGGGCTAAACAGATATTTTATAATAGGTGCAAAGAAAAAAGTATGAAAATGTATATCTTTTTTTTCATTCTATGTTATTAGAAAAACAGTCCCCGCGAAGGATACGGGCGGCTGAATTCACTATTCCTATAGTAATGAATGATTTCTAATGTATGTGATACTTCTATATGTATATGTAGAGAATGGTAGTTGAATTCGATGATGAAATTCGGTGAACTGTGGGTCGAACTATGGACTGTTGAACTGTTTTAGGCTATTTATGATGGTGGTGGAGAATTTACAAAATTGTGGTTTCTCTTCTAATGAGGTCCTGTAAATTATATGGTTCTATGTGGAGATTATGACAGGCGAGTTCGTGGTTGAATCTAGGGTTGGTGAATTTTGGGCAGTTTTTCAGGAGGTGGTCGATTGTTTGTGAGGTTGTCATCACATGGGCAGTGGCCGTCGGCGGTAATTTTGAAACGGCATAAGTATATAATGTATATCAGAATATCTACTATAACAAATGTATTACAAGTACACTACATGTAAACAAAATAAATAAAATATATATAGATGACGAACGCTTTAGCTTATTTGGTAGTGACTCTTCCTTCGAAGCTGGAGGTCCCGGGTTCGAATCCCGGTCAGGGCATTTATTTGTGTGCAGATGAACGCAAATATTTATTCCTGAGTGTTGTATGTTTTCTATGTATTTATGTATTTATTTTTCTATATAAGTATGTATGTCATCACTTGGTACCCATAGTACAAGCTGTGCTTAGTTTGCTAGGTTGATTTGTGTGTAGATCACACTGTCAAAAGATGGTGAACCGAAAATTGGTTTGTACTTTCCCTCATCAAATCGACGATGCCCTTCTTCGTCTTCCAAAGGGTTTCTATTTCTGAAGCCCTTTGGAAGAGTGCAAAAAACACGCCAAAGGGTGAAAATCTTCAAATATAGTAAACGGGTCACTCCCGTTCTTAAGGTCGAGTATAGCTCGACATGTTTTATTATATTTCAATATATCTGGAACACACGGGATTTAAGCACTGAAAATCTTCTTCAAATATTACAAAAATAACGAAGCTACAACTGTTTGAATGTTGCTGGTTAGAGAGAGAAAGCCGACAGATCAGTGACGTCACTGACCTCCAGCGCCATAGTAAATGATGATCGTGCCAATACAAAGGTGCGTTTTGCGGAAAAGGGACCAAATATGCCCTCTCCTAAAATTTTAAATACTTATAATTATGATAAGACCGCCTGTTGTTTGCCTCTACTCATTGTTTTTGTACTGTAATATGTCCTTTAGTCGAGGTGTGCAATAAAGAGTATTTGTATTGTATTATGTAATGTTTATTTTTTGAGTGACTTTTTTCGCCATTTGTTAAGAAGTTGATTGACTGATTTTTTTCATTTGGTATCAATATCCCTATTCAACACAACGTACAGTAATGTTATTGTAGCTGCGGTCTTCTGTAAGGGGGTACTTTCCCAGTATGCGTATGAATTCGCCGCTAGAGGCGCTAGTGTAGCGTGAGATCTCCGAAATGTCAAATGTCACTCTTTGTGGTTGCGCTACCCGGTTTAATATCTAATTGGAACAATATGGTGACTATTTTACAATACCTGAGCTTGATTATGGCAAATACGAGTTACGGGTCAATGACTGTCAGTGCTTGGAGACAGTTTTGTCTTTCGGAAACTCATGTCCTCTTTTTTTAACAAAACAGGACTCGCTAAAATGCGGGATGTTCGATATTTTACGATACGGTTTTACGGTATTAAGGATGATTTAAATGTAAACTTCGTTCTCATGCCCGTAATAACTAATAACATTTTTTGACAGCTGAACCTTACTCGACAGTGGCGCCAACTGGTGAGCACAAAAACGGTAGCTCTTATTCTGAGTGAGATGACGTTCCATTGTGCCAATTTACAACATAGTGTGACTATATGGACAGTATACTATCAAATTACCACCATATATACTAATTAGCCAAATTAATTAATATTATAAAAAGATATGGGTCTATACAGATTCGGTAAAATGCTGTATTTTGTTTGTTGGTAAGGTGTCTTCGGGTAACTTCGAATGTCGGCTAATTCCGAAAATAACAAATTCCAGTCTAACTAACGAATTTTATTGCATCTCATCATCATCACTATCAAAAAGGAATGTTAAATATTTTTGATGATGTTTGGTAGTGCAACAAAATGATTTATTTAGACAGGAATCTGTTATTTTCGGAATTACGCGACATTCCGAATTTCCCGAAGACACCATAAAATGTAAATTAAAAAGTTACCAATAGAATTCTCACGTTTCAATAAGAAATTGAGATGTATGGTATCTATATATATAAACGCAATATTTCACGACACAAATGGTAAATATCCCCTTTTTCCACACAACGGTAGTAGGAGACCACGCAGCCGTGACGTCACGCCTGCGTGTGAAGTATGGAGCGTTTTCAGTGCTCATTAGGTATGCTGTACTTTGTCTCTCATTTTCGTCTTTTGTGTTTCTCTAATTGTAGTTGGTCCCACACAAACATTTGATTAATCGTCTCGAAAAACTGATTCGAATTGCATGATATTTTTTTGCGTGGTGGAGCAAGGTCGCCAGGGCTCTCGAGGGTGCTGGACTTTTAATGAACTTTAAAGCATAAAGGTGCAATACACATTTGAAACAATCTCTACTAGAGGAGCGAAGATTCCTTTTACACCTAACAGTTCCCTGCAGACGTCATCACGCGTCCGTCGGCGTGGGCTGACGACTCTATAGACCTCACACGTCGCGATATAGTTGTCAATTGCTATTGTGTACAGGATGCTCGCAAACGGGAAAGATAACCTATGGCCAGTGCCATGCCAGCAGATCGATGAGCAGCGTGAGGAGCAGTCCTTTTTTTAAACCTGTGGCTTAATAGGCCGGGCGCAATGCAATAGGAGTGCGCGGTAGGAAAGTAGCCTGTGGAAAATCCAGGGGAAACCTCCGACACGACCACGCGTGTGGTTTGGAACACTGGAATACTCTAAGAGTTTGCGCTTCAGTGAGATTGATTGAGCGGCTTCAACTGAATCTGGTTGACTTGCGTTAAGATTACATCGAGAAATTATATTAGTAATACAATAATGTTAGACATTACAAGTTTATTGCTGGAAGATTTATTTTGAAATTATTGTTATTTTTAAATAATGCAAGTTCCCTATTAAAGGCGACGCTCTACACTAGGTTTTTTTATTTTTATGATATCGCCGGTTTATCCTAACTTTGTGTAGATAATCGTAAGTTGACAGTAACCTAGTGAGTAGAAATGAGCCTATAGAACTGTCGCATTTCTGAAAGTTCGATAAAATTATGTAGGTATATTGGTTTTGATGCGGAATCAGTTTTTGGAAATTTATCAAAACGGTGGAGTGGAGTCCCATGAAAACGTACATTGATTGATTGATTGATATTTATTGGTAAATATTCATATTGACAAGTCATTTACAGTCATTCATTTACGAGTCATTACAAAAAAGAAAATATATTTTTTACATTGCATGTAAATTACATTAACTACATAATTTTAAATTAAAACACAATTATAGATTATTTAATACTACATAATAAATATAATTTCCAAGGTCTACACAGTGATAACGCAAAAGTGAGATGGTAAAGTAAGGTAAAGAGCTTGAAAACACCCCGTACATTTAAAACACATAAAAGAAATCCCGGTGCACGCCCACGCGCAGTTGCCATATATCTTCACGACTTGCGGGGTAGCCAGCGGCGTCGTAAAAACGGGCAAGTGCGAGTCGGATTCGCGTACTACGTTATCTGGGTGAGGACCAAATTCTTGGCACATAGTTAAGGCATTTAATACTTCCGCCTACATTTTAATTGATTCCGTTGAGACACGAAAGTTACCCATACAATTTAATATAGGTATGTAGGCGTTTTAAAATCCTTGTATACCAAGAATTCGGTTCTGATCCTGACCAATCTGTGTAAACTACGCTATTTGGCGCTACCACTACGTATATTTGAATATAGGTGAGAAACCTTAAGAGGCCTTATAAGTTTTAAAATATTTTGATTTCAAATTATGACCAAAGTATTGATAATACTAGTAAAATAATTAAAGGATACGATGACTTCATTAAAGTTTTAGATAGTAACACAGCCATCTTTTGATTTTATAGTGTGTGATAGAATTTAAGCGGAAAAAAAACAGTTTTTAGCTTGAAAATGGTCAATTTGGAGTGATGTTTGGAACAATATTTGCTTTGGATGTCATGCTGGTCTATAAACTACTGATTTTGTGCAAACTTAACTGTATCATTTATTGTGTGATGTCTGTAAAGTGTACCTTTTTTAAATAAATAAATAAATATTTATTAATCAAAAATCTGAAATATAAATTTAAAATTTATGAGATTAGGTCCCAATACTCCTCGTTCTAGATAGTAACATCTGGGAAAATATCAAGATATGTCTTAATTCATACAGAAAATGGTCTAAATAGATAAGCGTTTTCTAACTGATGACCCTTAAGTAAAACCGTTCTTGCATATGTAATAGTGGATTGTTCGAAGTTCGAATAGGCATTTGTATTGATTGTGCCACAAAATTTAAATATGTAATACACCGCTACAGGGGCCTTTCTTTTCTACCTAAAAGGCGAGGTCCCTGTGCTCGACACTGACCCAATAGGTACATGGCGTTTTCAATCTTATGTCATGATGATAGGGGTGATAGAATCGAATAGAATAGAATAGAACCAAATTTATTGCACACCAAAATAACAACACATTACAATTTAAAACTTAATACCTAGAAACTAGCTTAAAAATACCTACATACATCAAGTGAACTAAGTATAAAGAGCAGGGGTGCTGCTATAGTGGCCGCAATTGCACACCACTCAGCATAATGCTGTGACATTTTACAATGCCGCAGCGCTGGTCTTCCGTGGAGCCCATGGCTGAAAGATAGCTCATGATAATATGTAGGTGTAATTTATTGGACACTAAGGTGTCGACCACTGGGAGTTTGGGACGTTTACCTTAGCAAAGATCGAATAAGGTAAAGGAAGAGAAGGTGTCAAGATTCATACTGAAAATATACTAAATAGATGAGTGTTTAAATCATATAGAGTAAGAGGACTAAAAATGTTTTTGTCGGGAAATGGCGCTCACGCACGGTAATCTCAATTTTTTTTAACAATTCAATATTTCGAGTATTAAATTGTACGTGATGACATTATCATACTATCCAATTGTCCAAGGGTCGACGAAAATAGTGCACATCGAATAGTAGGGTCGTTATAGTGTCCGCAAACCAAACTCCCGAATTGATATCGCTACCTCTTGCACACTTGCATGGTATTACGAAGTGTGTCTCACATTTCTTATGGCCTCAGTCGTCAGTTTCGTTTGCGTGCATTATAGTTCGTTAAGCAAGTGTCAGTTTGCGACCACCTGATAGACCAGGTCCTATAAACCTTCAAAACATTAAGTTACAAACATTTTATTTTGTAAGGTAAATGTCACTATATTTGACGCTTTCATATCCAATAGTTGACACCTATTGTTCACCTCCATTATTACGACATTTAGAGTGAAAGTGCTAAGTATTGGGTCAGTGTTGAACACTGGGACTAGTACGTTTTATTGAATTGAAATTTAGTAAGAGTTCAAGAAATATCCTTTCCGTTCGCTAACTCATCCAAATGGTCGCAAACCGGCATAATGAGCCTACCTACGTACATAGTAAGAAAAAAAAAACAAATTACAGATAACATTGCAACGATGTTTTCATTATACAAAAACATGTATTAGGGCTGTCTTTTGGTTGAAAAATAGAGATTCGTGTGAGCCGCACTTTATAAATCATAATATGTTTTCTCTCCCGTGTATTTACATTCTCAATGCTTGCATATTTGTATATCAACATGGCCATCTCTTTCAGCAGGTTAAAGAGTTATATAAAAATCCTATCCGGTCGCAATAACGCAATAAAATGTATATTAAAAAAAACGCTTATATTATGTGTATTAGAATTTACAATAACATGCCAGACATGATAAAAGACTTACCTTTCATATAATTAAAAAAAAACCTTAATGAAATGGCTTGCTTGAAAATGTTTTTATAATATTAAGGAATTTTTAGATTATAAGCAAAATAATAATAAATAGAATTAAGATGTATCTACTTAATTTGCATGCCTGTAAGGTAGATTTTAGTGATACTTCTAATTGTACCTGTTTGTTATCCTACTGTACATAAAATCGTGCATAATAAATTATTTCAATTCATTTCATTTCATTGCGGCATAGGCCAACTATGTTATTGATAAAAACATTGAGACTAAGAGTTTTTATCATAACATTCAAATATCGTTTCGGTTAATCAATATATTTAATGTTTACTCCGCTTACGACAAGTAATAATCTAAAAAAAGTTTATCTCGATTGACAAAACTGCCCTTTACTGATTTATCTAAAGCAGACATTTATAAATAGGGCTATTAGACCTGATCCATCACCCATGCCTTTATCGGGCCGTGTCAAATTATCTTTAAAAAAATATAACGTCAAACTCATTTGTCAATGGTCCAGTTTCCATGGTCCGGTAATTAAAAAGTTAATTGGGATGCTTGACGCTCATTTGTTTTTATGGCAATTTTTTAAATAAATCTGGTAGCTGAGACTTTTTATCATAATTAGATAAACTATTGAAATAAAAATCCGACACAAGCTAATTAGGATAGTTTTGCAATAAATTCAAGGAATTTAACGTATTTACAGTTAAGGAAATTTATGTCACACCTGGCCATAAAGTGGCAATTACCGCACGCTACGCGCGCGGAAAATCCCACTTCCTGGCCAGGGGGTGACATAAAATATTGTACTTACCTCAGGCGGTAATTAAGAAAGCCTCAGATCGCATAATTATCGCCCTTGCCTTCGGCTCTGGCGTCAAATACCTGCGATCTGAGACATTCTTTGTTTTACCGCCCTTGGTAAGTAATGTACTATATCATAACGTGTAAATATAAATGTAATAAAACATGTAAATTTTCCCTCCTGTTACTGCGATAATAAGGATTAAAAAGGTACCTGTTTCCGTTTCCTCTACTGTACCATAGTATTGTATTATTGAAGTGGTATAGATAGCTCTCCTTCTGTGCTAGGGTTTTTTTATGAGGCATTATATAACACAAACACTGGAAAGTAAGGTAATTGTCCCAGCGCTTGACACTGACTTAAAAATTGACAGTTTCATTATGCTGTCTTTTTAATCCTTCATGTCCGGATCTTGGCGATCCAGGCATATAACAAAACAACGTAATTGCTTGTTTTTTTCGTCGGGAGGCAACAGGCAGAGGTGAATAATATGTGTCAACTATTGGGTATTAACCAAGATACAATAATATACTGCTCCAGGTATGGCAGTCCGGTACATCGGTTAGTAGTGTGGGTGACACGACCTACAGCATCTTATCGATGGTATGCGGACGCAGTTATGAGTATGTTCTTGACAGCGACGTCACTAGTGTCACGATTGGGATTGTCACACTTAGTTTTTTCGACCATGGTATTAACTTTTTCGACGCCAACGATTTATACCCACTATCCCATGTGTGTATGCACACCATCGGTTCCATGCCAAGTAAAAATAATTATATCCGTCACGGAGCGTCCAATCCGATATCAACCTACATGCATTTCTATAGGGTTCAAATTCGCGTTTGACATTCCCATGTCATGGCGTGTGAGTGACAGCGTTTGTAATTTGTGTTGACAGAGCGCTGAAATGGTTAAGGAGTCAAACATTGGGGTGTTAATATAAATACCAAGAAATATAAGGAAATTAATTGATTTAACTAGATTTAGATTTTTTATCTCATAATATACAATTACAATACATATTAAAGCTACATGTATTTTAATTTCTGTTGTTCTTTGAATGTACTTCGTTTGGTGAGCAATAAAGAATATTTGTATTGTATTGTAAAGCTGGCTTAATCTATACGAATTTATATTATGATCGTCAATAATAAAATAAAATATTCCATTTAATAAAATGTAAAACTAATGATTTTGAAATAATATTAATTTATCAGTGTATGTAGTCGCAATTTAATAAATGTCATCTGAGAATTATTTTACAAAAATTACATCACAAGTTTGTCAAATTAAAATGTAATAACTGTATTTAGTAAAACACGAAATAAAAATAATTGAAAACACGATTAACACTAAAATTGTAAGTGTCGAAAACAGTTATAGCGATCATTTTTTATGTCCATATATTCTTTATATTATATAACGGATTTTTCTATAAAAAGATTCTCAATTGGTGTTTTTAACTTTGTTGGTGTCCAGGAACACATTATACATATGCAGGTTGTAGGTAATATACATTCTACAGTCACTTTATTTACATTTGTACGCAGCGCATGCTTAAATTCTATTTCTTTTTATACTGAGTCGTGTAATTTTTACTTCTTAAATTATTAAATTAATCAAGAAAGCGAATCTAATTTTAATACAAAAAATTTTATACCAATTTTGTCTCATTATAGAGTTAAACTAAATTATTAATCAGCTAAGCACCCTAAATTAAAGGAAAGTTAATGGAAAATCTAACAATATTAAACTCCTTGTTACGTTCTGCATATACTAGACTTCGTTTAAATAATTTAGGTTAATGTTATCCTGGTTATAAGCTATCTGTGTCCAAAATTTCATCTATGTCAGGTAACAGACATCCTAACTATTCAAACTTTCACATTTGTAATATAAAATTCGATTCAAATGAACTCGAATCAAAACGCTTAAGTAAATGTAATCCAAAAATAGTTTATAGATGACGCCATTTTTAACCCCACCGTTCATAATCAACTCGACACAAGCCAGATTGTTATGAAAACTGAAAGCGTATTAATTCACAATGTGTGGTCCTATAAATTATCTATATTAATGCACGCTTTTTATTTATTAAAAAAAACTCGTCTATGGTTTGCTGCGTAAATCAGAACTGTCAGAATGACAGCGAATTTGGCGCGAAACGCTGCACCTGTCATGTTCTCATCCGATGCGTTCCCGATTACGTATATTTAGAGGCGTTTAGCGAATTAATGTTACGATTAGTGGAACTAAATTTTGTCGCTGACGTATTTATACCGTCGTAATGTCAAAACAGAGTTATAGTTTCACATTCTTAGTAATAAGTTTACTTTATTTCTTAGCTCGTTAGAGCCATAGTTGTTTGCATTTTTTTTTAATGGTAATGGCATGGTGTGTTTTTTGTTACGGAATCTTGTCATTCTCGTCACAGTTTGGCTGCGTTCATTCAGGGGCGTTTTTGTACGTTTGTTGTAAATTGATTGGATTTCGTAGCCGTTAGTTATTAACGTTAACATAAAAGTGCGTCTGCACTTGTTAAGTGTAATTACACCTTCATGCTCAATTTAAAAGGTGAAAAACCGTTATAGATGTCGTGGGTGAATTCACAGGTTTCTCACAAACCTTTTTTTTTTCGGGAAAATGACTTAACTACCTACAAAAGTCAAATCAGCAGGATGTTACGCAATGATTAAAAGGGAATGTCAGTTGGAAAAGATGACGTTTGAACCATTTCTTTACTGTTAGTTTTGTCACTTATTCCACCAATCTTTATGATGTGATTATATTTATATCATTATCATGCAAAAGGTAGCTCTTTATCAACATCAATAAAGACTACTTCTCATTGCATCAATAAGAAAATTGCGCTTTATTGTCTGTGCCAAAAAGATACCCATATAAGCGTATGACAGAGACAGACCATGAGAATGACAGATATTTGTAGATCTAGGTCAGGGTTTTGTTAAATATTTGTAATTACGTCCGTTGTCAATCCTTTGATAGATCGCAGTCCGGCGACATTTCATAGACTCATACATATTATATATCTATGGATAGACCGTAGTCCTCCGGGCAATAACATATTAACCATATCAGTAGTCACTAGTCATTAAAATATCATGCATTTTCTTCCTTACAATAAAAATAATAATCCCAAACTAAACAAAGTATATGTGCTGTGGGGACTAGGCCACGATATACATATTTATAAACTTAGAGATAGATAAGATAAACGTCCCAGTGCTCGACACTGACCCAATACTTGACAGTTTTAATCTTATGCCATATGAATAAAGGTGAACGATGCCATACACGTTAACTAATTATTGCCTAAATGCCCTGACCGGGATTCGAATCGGGGCCACCAGCTCCGTAGGCAGGGTCATTACCAATAGTCCTTAATTTCAGTCGAACCTTACATTAATCTAGTTCAAACATGGAAAAGGCTTAAACGCTCCCTCCGTCGCCATTGACATTAATTTGACAGCTGTCAAAACGCCATGATGGATGGCGGCCCCACTATTCGTGTTAGTCACTACTGGTGTTAATAGTTTTGGAAATACCGGTCTCGAGGTAACAGAGTACAATTTTATTGTGTTTCTTGTTCTGCGTTTTTTTACAAGAATTGATATATCAGACTGATTTTAATCAATAAAAACATTTTAATATTAACAATTTTTTTAATAAAAACTTAACCTGCTCAAAAACATTAAAACTTAAAGATAAAATTTTTGTCCCAATTCGCCTTCAGTGGGTAGGGTGCCCAGAAGGCTGGCTGCATTGCCACGCTGAATGGTTTTGTGCGAAATATCGGCCAGCCCTCTGGTCACCAAAGGTCTCTATTAGGCACTCCGAAAAATCTTCGTAGAGTCGGCGCATACTTGGTCCCCATAGTCCCAGTGTTTCGACCCCAAACGCCTCAAATAAAATTAAATATCCACTCCCTAGAGATGAGGCATACTAGCGGCGTTTGAGGTCTGCGGTAAAGGATGCAGCCTAGCCGGCATTGGTTCTGGTGCCCGGGAGATGGGCTGGCGCAAGCGTGTCCATGTCCACCCAGGTAGCGTCCCATACAAGGAGAAGACCCATCTTTTATTTTAAATTGTATCGTGTGCTAGTTGTGATTGTAACATAGGCATTAAGTAGAGAGCTAGAGCGTATGCTATAGTGGAAAGCTCATCATATCAGCCGAAAGACGTCCATTGCTGGCCATAGGCCTAACCCAAAGAGCGCCACAATGACTGGTCCGGTGCCACCCGAATCCAGTAGACAAATGCAATCTGGCTCAAAATTATAGCAGACCCCGTGTGGTGCTGGGTTAGAATAGCACTTCCCCCATTCTTCCCATGAGTGTCGTAAGAGTCGACTATGAGAACCGGGGCGTAGGCGATGGGCTAGCAACCTATCACTGTAATATCACATTTTCTCCATCTCTTTATCAATCAAAAAAATATATATATGTTTTCTATTGTAGCATTGTAATTCTGTGGTATTATGATACTGTTATTTTATATAAATTGTATATTGTTTTGAAAAAATGACACCTCGCCGAGTTTCTTACGCCGGTTCTTCTCGAGGCAGAGGTTTATTTTATGAACCGGTGGTAGTTTTTTGATATTCATAGGTGCATGTAATATGCCTAAATTGAAGAATAAATAATTTCATTTCATTTCATTTAAACCGACAATTGCAATTGATAAACCCCTTATGGGAATACAGGTGTGAGTTTATGTATGTATAGCAGACTTAACTATAAAGTAATAGTAGTAATAGTAGGTAGTAGTTTGTGGAAGTACATCTACCTGACAGAAAACCACGGCCAAATATCACTACTAATTGCTTTGTACGTAATATGTGGTGTTGTGTTCCTGGTGGTGAGTAAGGTCGCCAGCTCCCGAAGATTTGTTGAGAGTGGGGGAGCTGCTTTTGTCTCTAGCTGTCAATCCAAAGAATCACCTACTATTTTTTTAACCTAAAACTGTGGCTTTATAGGCCGGGCCCAATAAAGTGATAAAAGTGAGCTGTTGAAGAGTACCCCGGGTACAATCAAGAGGAAAACCTCCGACACGACCACGTGTGTGGTTTTGAACACTTGAATACTGTAAGAGTTTGCACTCCACTGAGATTGGTTGAGCGGTTTCAAACGAATCTAAGATGTGAGTGGAATCGAGCTACTGGGAGTTTTATAGGTGGGTCACTAAACCTAGCCTAGCTGAGAAGAGTTAAGCAAGAAACTCAGCTAGCCCCGCCCTGGATCGGACTGACTCTACCCGGTGTGCTGCGATACCGGGACGAATAGGGACTATAATAATGTGTTTGTGTTGTCGCGATCGCGTGGTGGACGTCCCCACCGGCGGGAAAGCCTAAAAATCCCCAAAACTGGGAATTTTCGAAGTTAGATATGGTACTTGTTTTAATACCTGGCGAATCGAATATGCCACCTTTAAAAAATGAGAAGGAGTGAATCGGAACTGTATCATAGAGAAACTCTTTACTTTTTAACGCTGGGTGGCAACGATGTCATGGACAATAAACATTTCGCCTAAAAACAGCGTTAATAGTCGTCCAAACGCAGCCGATTTATTAGTCGTATCGTTGATATTATTAGAGTCGTTATAGAGTCGCGGGAAATATCATATGTCACGATATATTGGGTATCAGGATGCACACTCACAAGCGGCAGTGGTCATTCTATTCAAATATTTTTCTATGGTTTACCGTTTAAAGCTAGCCAGTTCATAGAGCATAGGCCTCTTCATAAAATTAACACGAAAAGCAGACAAAACACTGTAGATAATTTGTACGAATACATAATGACTGAAATTTATACGATTTTTACTTTAATTCCCAACTATCCCCCCCTCTGGATACGTCCCTGATAGCGAGAGATTAAGACAGACCGCGCCTCTAGTCGTACCATGTGCGTAGGAGACAGCTTCTTATACGCTTGTCTTTCTCGCATACACTATATAGTTAGGGAGGCGAATAGGGGAATTTTCGGTAATACTCGAGCGTGGCAGTTTAAGATATGAGAGATACCTTAGACCTAATAGAACAACCTTGTAAAGTATTTAGCTCTATATGTAGTGACGCGCGCCTAGGATAGACGATCAGATTAGTAAAAAAAAATCGATAGTCTGAAATACTCGAGCGCGTCAGATTAAGATATTGGGGGTTGATTTTAGTGTTTTAAGACTAAATTTAACTAATCTGACGATAAGTCCTTGACGCCGCCGAGTAATAGGGTCGCGAACTTGTAAAAAAAAAACGTTAATCCGGCATTCTCGAGCGCGATTTTTATTTTATTTATTTTGAAGAATATAATGTAAAACTTACTAAAAATACAAAATCTGCCGATTTCCGCATGACCGAAAGTGTGGAGGAGCCATTTCGTCTTCCGAAAAACGCGTCGCGGCATATAAGTCACGAACGATACATTTTACAAAAAAAAAGATTAAATAAACAAAAAAGGTAATTTTATTTTACACAAAAAAGGTCTCTTTACATTTTTGTCCAAAGTTAAAACTTTTTGACTTGAAGCATCATAAAAACTCAAACTCCCGGTTTTTTGAGTATATCTCGAAGACTGAGGGTGTTAAAAAAATTTGATATGAAATAAAGATGATTAAATTATGTGACTTTTATTATATCTCAAAATTGTATTTTTCTAAAGCTTCTCGACAATTTTCGTGGACTCGGAAAAAGTTACGCGTATCTGTATACAAAAGTATTATTAACATGTACAGTTTCATGTATGTATATTATTCAATAGCCTGTTTTTTGGACGTACCGTAAGCAAAACGAAGTGAAGAATTGAAGTAAATGTAAAGGTCATACATAACAATACAATTATAATACAATTTTTATATCATTTCATTTTTTTATACAATAAACTAGCTAATCGGCACCCCGAGGAACCACAAAGATGAAACCCATATCGATTTTTAAGAAAAATAAATGTCTGCCATTTTTGATTTGAAACTGGATGTCATTTTCGTAATCGGCACCCAGAGCAACCTCGAAGATGACACCCAAATTGATAATTACGAAAAATAAATCTCCGCCATCTTTGATTAGAAAATGCATGCCATTTTCGTAATCGGCTCAAACTTGGAACCCTCTTTTCACCCCTTAAAGGGAGCAATTTCGAAAAACGCTGAAACATGTTTTGTTGTATTTAAACAAAGAGTCTATATACGAAGTTTTAAATCTCTCACTTCAAAAAAGATTTGCTCTCCGTACAAACTTGGAACCCCCTTTTGAACCCTTTAGAGGAGCAACTTCAAAAAACGCTTAAATCTGTTTTGTTGTATTTAAACATAGAGTCTATGTACGAAGTTTTAAATCTCTCACTTCAAAAAAGA
Organism: Epiblema foenella; assembly: GCA_963556455.1. NCBI lineage: Eukaryota > Metazoa > Arthropoda > Insecta > Lepidoptera > Tortricidae > Epiblema > Epiblema foenella. The sequence continues at coordinate 6,465,908 of OY747120.1, read as the reverse complement.
TTTGCTCCCCGTACATACTTCAAACCCCGTTTTCACCCTATTAGGGGAGCAATTTCGAAAGACGCTTATATACGTTTTGTTGTATTTAAACAGAGAGTCTATATACGAAGTTTCAAATATCTCACTTTAAAAAAGATTCTCTCCCGGTACAAACTTTGAACCCCCTTTTCACCTCTTTAGTGGAGCAATTTAGAAAAACGCTGAAATACGCCATTAATATATTTAAACACATACTCTATATACAAAGTTTCATGTCTCTCGCTTTAATAAATACGGGTTTTCATACAAACTTTGGACCCCCGTTTCACCCCTTTAGGGGGTGAATTTTGTAAAATCCTTGTCAGTCAGTCAGTCAGTCAGTTTCTTCTTTTATATATTTAGATAATACAATTCGCACTACATTTCATCTACATTTCATCATCATCATCATCATCATTTCAGCCGAAAGACGTCCACTGCTGAACATAGGCCTCCCCCAAGGCTCGCCATTTAGACCGGTCCTGTGCCGTTCGTTTCCACCGGATTCCCGCGACCTTCACCAGGTCATCATTCCACCTTGTCGGAGGCCTACCGACAGCTCGTCTTCCGGTGCGTGGACGCCACTCAAGCAGTTTCTGGCCCCACATTTACGTTGGTTGTATCTATCGCTTTATTGTCATTCTTAAATTCCCCGTTTTATCAAGGAGAAAGAAAGGAAAAAAAAGAACCAAAAAACCTTTTTCGGTCAGATTAAGAGAACCCACCAACATTTTTGTCAGATTAAGAAAATATGCTTTCAGGATACCGAGATAAACCTCCCCTATGAAAATCTGACGCGCTCGAGTATTTCAAAAAAACTTTATTTTTTTGCATTTTCAAAAATTCATCGTAACTTATCGTCACGCCGAAATCGTCAGTTTTTTTAAAGGGAGCTTCCTTGGGGCCTACTTAACACCCCTTCTGAAAATCTGACGCGCTCGAGTATATATTTTTTTTGCATTTTTGACTACTTTATATTCCTACCCCCACCACGCAAACCGGCAGATTAGTATACCGTTGTTATCAGAGGCACTTGGGGCATACGTAGTATGAATATCTGACGCGCTCGAGAATGCCCAAGTAACTGTTTTTTTTAACGTTTTTGAAACACCGTACACGCCAAACCCACCGCTAAAATGGTTTTTACCATACGAGCTTTTCTTTTCTAAATTATTTTATCTTACGATTTTGATAGGTCTCGACGGCGCCGTTGAATTACGCCATTTAGCTACCTCGCCTCCCTAACTAATAATAGTGAGTTGTGGAATGAGCTTTCTGCCGAGGTTTTCCCTAGGGATTACAGTATGGGGTTCTTCCAGAAAGGCGCCGCGTGTATACATTATTAAAGGGCTGGCAACACACATGTGGTACCCCGGAGTTGCAGGCATACATAGGCTGCGGTGACCGCGGTGAGGCAAGACGCACGCTTTTTTGCCATGACGTCATATAAAAATAGTAATCTTAAATAAAGGTCTAGCCTTTGTAACCAACTGCGCTTGCGCAGTGCAGTGTCCGGTTACTTCGCGGTGGTTCTAAAAATTAAGTCATCACTCACAGACTTGTTGCCTTTTTACTGCGGGACGGCGGCATGCCACCCACGCCACTACACAATAACCATATTTTTGACATTTACACAAAATACAGTTTTACGTGTAAAAGCCTCGCTACGCTTACAACCATGTGTTTACCACTCGCCAGCAAAGTATCGTACAGTTCGACCAAATTAAGTCAATATTTTATATCGAAACCAAATAATAAAATATGTATATAAAAGGTGCCTCGGGGGAATGCAAATAATTTCACTGGCGTATTCCTGTCCTATAAAGAATAGCAAAGAATGTCACTAAGCTGTATTCGGCACAACTTTATTTTGTCTTTTTTATAAAAATAGATAACAATAAGAATCGTTGCCAATTCGTCCTAAGGTATGTTGTGCACAATTATAAACAATATTTATTTGTTAAAAATTGAAAAAATATATATACAGTAGAATCCGCCTATAACGACTTCGCTTATGACATTTGACCGTTTTTAACGACTTCGGAATCACCACACATTAGTACTGACTTCGCTTATAACATTTGACCGTTTTTAACGACTTCGAAATCATCATTATTTTTCTTACCACATATTTTCAAAGTAAATCAGTCCGTTTTGTGCGACGTTCTGTTAGTGCGACGTAATATCACCGGTCCCTTGACTGTCGCTTTATCCGGATTCCACTGTATATGTAAGTAATTGAACTAGGTTCATATAACATTTTTTACTTCTCACTACGCACAGTAGTACCACTTCAAGTTCTTACTTAAAAAACACATCCGGAAAGAGCGCTTTGATCCGGAAATTGAGCCCCGAGTATTCACACTAACAATAAAACACTACACAATCCGCTAATGCAACCATACAGCATAAAGCCATCCAAACGCTTTTATAATCCTTATTTTGACAGCCAGCCTCAATGGAGATAAAAACGCGATAGACAGGGATCGCGTTATACGTGCGAGCGGGAGGGACAGCGCAGCGCGCTGGGTGGCATAGTGACTCAAGCTTGAGACGGGTAGCTAAAACGGCATAAGTGAGCGGATTATGGGTAGGGTTCGGTAAAAATGGAGACTGAAAGGTTTCAGTGGGAATGGAGAGTTTTGGAAAACGCGGGTATATACTCGTAAGGTCACCAAAGCTGTGTTGAAGTTGACACAATGCGTCATTGGAGGCTCAAAACACTAACCAATAATTGGTCGAAAATTAAAAACTACACTGAAGTCCACGATGGGGGCTATCGTTTTTGTGCTCACCAGTTGGCGCCACTGTCACTTGTTATTGGTTATTATGGGCATGCCACCATTCATTCATTACCACCATCAAACTGCGGTCGCCAACCCGCTTGCCAAGCGTGGCGACTATGGCAAATCCCCCCCAAGGGATTGGGGGAGGCCTATGTTCAGCAGTGGACGTCTTTCGGCTGAAATGATGATGATGATGATGATTATGGGCATGAGAACGAAGTTTACATTTAAATCGTATTTAATATCTTAAAACCGTACCGTAAAAATATCGAATATCCCGCGACCCGCATTGTAGCGCAGTCCCGTTTTGTTCGGAAAAAAAGGAGAACATAAGTTTCCGAAAGCAAAACTGTCTCAAAGCACTGACAGTCATTGACCCGTAACTCATATTTGCCATAATCAAGCTCAGGTATTGTAAAATAACCACCATACTGTTCCAATCAGATATTAACCCGCGTAGCGCAGCCAGAAAGACTGACATTTGACGTTTCGGAGACCCCTCGCTACACTAGCGCCTCTAGCGGCGAATCCATACGCGATAGCCCTCATTAGGCAAAGTAAACTGACAAAAGATGGAGGAGTAGAAAAAAATAAAACAAATAGTGATTCTATAAAATACATATCAATAAGTACAACGTTGAACTACCAAACTTATTCCCTGTTTTAATCTATGAACTTTCAACTCAGAGGGGCTACCGCGAAGCACAAACGAAGTTTTCCCTCTCTGTCTCACTTATACGCAAACTTGCAAGTGCGACAGAGAGGGAAAACTTCGTTTGCTGTTCGCGGTAGCGCCCCTGGCCACTAAAGGCTCATTAAGCGGGACAAAAGTAATATTGAAATATGAAGTGTAGTCCTTTAAATATGGATAAATATTTTTAATTACAAATCATTTTAATTTGACAAATTCGGAGCACAATTAGATTGAAAAAAAAAACACTACTAAATTCTATTTTCGATGATCTCGGCAAGCACCTAGGGGAACCCGATAAATCGGGTCCAATGATCGGTAAGTCTTCTAAGGCCTTAAATACGTAATATCGATATCAACAGAGTTGGCCATACTGTGGCAACATTTGTGCATTTTGACGTGTTAAACAACTTCGCCTAATGGACTTAATTTTTTTTTTATTCAGTGAACATTTTCGCTCAAAAATCGTATTCTTTCCTTTTGTCAACATAAATGGCTATATCATTAAGAATGTGCCCAACTGTCCAGCTAGCACGATAGGTTTAGCTATATGTGATAATCCGCATTAAAAGGGACCAGGGCCTTTACCATGAGTTTACATGACCGTACTCGCTAGCGACTGCGTAAAAATGTGTATAGGCAAAAGTACAGCGCCTCTGGCGGTTACGCAATAGAACTAAGAATCGGTATATTAAATCATTTACGCAGTCGCTAGCGAGTACGGTCATGCAAACTCATGGTAAAGGCACTGGTTGCATTTCTCCACCGATTCACTTAAAATTTTGTGAGCTGATTAGCTACTCCGAAATTCGAAATCCGAACTTCGTATCGCCGTCCCTTTCACTCATATAGTGTAGTTTTTTTGCTATATTTTGCACCGCCCAAAACTTTTTTGCTTTGCCTTTAGGTGGAGAATGCTTATGGTATTAAGTTCGCCGATTAAATAAAAAGTATATAAAACGAGAGTAAAAGGGACTGCACGATACGAAGTTAGGATTTCGAAGTTCGGAGTTCAGGCCCAGGTTCGTAAATTCTACTATTCGACTACATTTTGACTTGTAGAAGTGCCATTGCGGTCTACTTGCTGAATAAAGTTTATTTATGTCATTTACATGTTTTTTTTGACAGTATATTTTTTTCAAATGTGAAGTGATGATTTACTTAGGTACAGTTAACAACGGAAATTATATACACTTATACCCCTATTCATAATCGTCAATCAAGCCTAATATAGGGAAATTGCTGCTAAAATTTGTTTGTCCTCGGCCCATTCTACTTTTTCATGTACATAATTCTCAGACACTTTTTTTTATTTATTTTTTTCAAATTATCTATAATGGGGGTTGAAAAGGTAAAAAAAACAGTCGCGAGGTCTACTGCTCACAGCGCCACTAGTATATTTAAGCTACGGAACCCTTTTAAGTCTCCTTCGACTAGCTTGCCCACATTTTTTACGTTCACCCAAAGTGTTAAGATTCGGGTTGCGGCCCACTAGATACGCCTAAGTAGGTTTGTACAGAAAAACATTTGTTTGTATGAAAAAAATTACAAATAAGGCAAACGCTGCCGTTGCGGTCCTTTTGACAGTATTGGCATGTTTACTAATTTATATTGTCAATTGATCCTGTTTTTATCCTATTAAATTATTTACAAATAGTATAAAACTTAGAAACTTAAATTTTGTTGTCAATACAATAACTTGATAGAATAAAACAAATTTTAAAATGAACACACCTCTTCTCCCAGACTTTGTTTCAATGTGTACAGTCGAGGGCATAAATATGTATACGTTTTTAGAGCTTATGTCAATGGAATAAGGTGAAATAAATTGTACGTATTAGTAAACTGGATTGTACGTTTCTCTATATTTATACCTATACTTACGTGAGACATGTCAAATCTAGTCAATTAAATAGTTTTAACTTCAATTTGTGTGTATCTAACTAACACATTCAGCTACCTACAATGAATAATTAGTTTATATTATCGTTATTAATTAAATAAATATGTACCTAATATTGAAACTATTTTCAATCTAAAACATGCCTTTACCTCGCTGAACCTAATAATGAGATAAATAATGTATTACTTATTCTTTTATTATTTATTAGTTATTAGAATCATAATTAAGTTTTAGAGACCTAAAGTTATGCATAGAATCAAATAAAATACTTTATAATTCACGGAAAAGCTATTTTTGCATTTGTAAATAGAAAAAGCTTTCAATTGATGTGGAGTATAAAAAATTGCTTCCTCCCATATTGTTCGTGTGTGTCGTTATACGCATTATAGTATTGTGGTGTTTGTTGTGAATAATATCATTATGTCATATTACGATGCTGAGTTGTGGCATTATGGGTATATCACGTTTGCGCTATTAAGGTAATGGATTTAAAAAAGTTTTGCATAGTTTATTAGTTGAATACATGGCTATAAATAAAATAAATAGTATCAGATAAATTGCAAGGCACCCTTTTTGTGATTTAAGTTACTTTTGTGTTTTTTATGTGACAGAATATTAAAATAGTTGCAGTCGAATTTATCACTGCAGCTTATCTAATATATATTATAAATGTGAAAGTTTCTGTCGATGTTGATCATTCTTAATTAAAAAAAACTAATTATAGGTTTGACGAATCTTTCCAGTAAGTATGAGTATGTAGGTTAGACATCAGGATAGAAAATCCTAATAAAATTATAATAAATATTTATTATAAACCATTTTAAAAGTGTTTACATTTAAAATGTGAATTTAACTGGCTGTCATAAATACAGAACATAAAAAAAACAAAAATAGTAACTCTGTAGGTATAATTACAATTCAATAAATTAATAATTTTTTCAGTGTATAATAATAGAGGTGTATAATAGCTCATTATACAACAGTGAATCATAAAATAACAACGAAAAATTTGCCAAATTGCATCCAACGCCCACAGAGAATTCCTGGTGCGTTACTCACAGCGACTAGGTACCATTGTTTTTCGAACGGATGTTTAGGCGGATAAGGCGTGAAAACATCGCGAGTTGCCGTGGTACTGATGATTGTGTCAACTTAGTAGTTTCTAAAGCCCGACCACAAATATATGACCATTGTCAAGAGGGCGCTATTATTCTCATTTATAAGGCAACAGGTCAGTAATGTCAAAATAATGACATTTTGACTTTTATCTGTCAGTTCTGACGTTAATTTTGATATGTTTTGTAGCGAAATAGTTTCATTTTTCAATAGTTTTATTAATTATACGTTATTAATAATGTTCCGCTCTTGACAATGAATCGTTTTGGCCAATTTTTGACTTTTTTTGAGTCTTGGATGTTTTCTATGTATTTTAGTATATATTTATCTATATACAAAAAATACAAATACAAAAATACAAAAGGTAAAGGTATAAATATGTATATCGTCGCTTAGTACCCATAGTACAAGCTTTGCTTAGTTTGGGACTATGTCGATTTGTGTAAAATTGACCCCCAATATTTATATTTATATTTTATATTTATTATTTAAAATTCAACGCTTTACTATTAATAAACCACCACAGTGACACTGACAACAGTGACAGCCGATCATTAAAATTACTGCCAGTGTAATAAATTAGTTCTAATAAAATTCCGCAAAATAGCTCATATATTTCTGATGAGATTTTACATGTTACTACTTATTTTCTTATAGTACGACGGTGGCAAACGAGCACAAGGTTTGCTTGATGGCATGTAAACAAGTAGCCTATGAACCGACGATTGTTTCGATTTGACAGGAGTTGTATTGATTGTTAATAGAGACATATTATGCAAGTTTCCCACTCAAGCGCATCCCACCAGGAACACAACGCCATATAACTACAGACTGACCCACTGACTGGTGTATATGACAGTCTCTGTCATGTTGGTATCATAAGTAAAACAACTGAGTTAATTATCAGTATGTATTGAACTTACACATTACACAGCAAATACCACCATGATGATATTTTTATGTCATAACCAAGAGCGACCTCCGGTCCAGTGTTGCCAATCTTATTAAAGGCCCCTCCAGACATGTTATTCGTCTGACAGTCTCCTGTGAGTTTTTTTGAAACAGGATTATAGACAAATTTTTAAAATGTTTCGCATTGGAAGTGCCTGTATATTTCCACAATTAATAGTAATTAACACAAAAAAATTGTGATACTTTTATTTTCGTTTTGAATTCCGTGTCAAAACGAACATTTACCGTGGCCGCCACGTTATGACGTCAGTAAATTGTATTCTAAAACATAACCGTCATAAATATACGCTCTCTCTCTCTTTACACAGTTGCTGTAGTTGTATTGATATTTGGCAATACAACTAGATGACGTAACCACAGATAACCTCATCACACGCGGCATATTATTTATTATTGAAGTCACGTGACAGACAGATTAAAAAAATGTTTTGATATTGCAAAAATAAAATGTTTTTGGACGTTAAGAAAAAAGTGAGAATTCAAAAAAAATAAATAGACTTTAATTTTAGTCCATGTTTTATATTTTATCTGGATCACTGGAAAATACCCTATATTATGTCGGTGGCAAGCAAGCGTACGGCCCGCCTGAAGGTAAGTCGTAACCGCAGCCTATGGACGCCTACTAGGTTAGCTAGGTAGCGTACCTTTATTTGAGCTGCTCTGCTAAATATGAGGGAGATGACATTCCGGTATGCCCTCCCTCTCTAAAATATGCGGTGACAGTCCACTGTCAGATTCAAAGCAGCCGGCAACATAGACAAGAACAGTCAGCCAATTTTATACAATGCTGGTGCGAATAAGCAGCTTTTGACGACCGGTTTAGCCTCGTGGGTAGTGCACCTGCCTGTGAAGCTGACGGTCCTGGGTTCGAATCCCGGTCAGGGCAGATATTTGTGTGATGAGCATGAATATTTGTTTCTGAGTCTTGGATGTTTTCTATGTATTTAAGTATTTATATCTATTAAATATATCGTCGTCTAGTACCCATAACATAAGCCTTCTTGAGCTTACTGTGGTGCTAGTTCGATTTGTGTAAGATTGTCCTCTAATATTTATTTATTTATTTATAGCCGCCCGCAACTCCAAAAGGAGTGACATGCGCGTTGCCGACCCTTTATAGGTTTGAGGATTCAATGCTGGCAGTTGCCGGAAACATTTCCAATGTTCTCGGCGAGGGCACGTCACTAATTGCCACATTTTTAACATTTATCCGGTCCCCGAAGTTTAAGTGCTCCATTTAATACTATCCATAAAAAACAACAATAAAACAACATTCAAGCTATACTGAGACAGACAGACAAAACAAAACGACAAACGGAAGATATCTCAATTAGTTCACACACAAAATCTTTATATAGATAGTTTAACTACTACAAGAAATTCAACCTTAAGAGCTACGCTTTAACGCTCAAAATAAAATCAGACGCACTACTATCAAATTCCTTCCTAATCCTTTCAAAGCTGCCCAATCTAATATCAACTTTAATTATGTACGTGTAAGTTTAAATTTCAATTGCGTGGCATATGACTAAGTATGACACAGTGATATGCAAATTTGGGTCTTAATTGGCTGGATTTGGGTGCTTTTTTGTATGAAATGCTGTGGGATGTGGTAAGCCAGTCGGTTTGAAATGTTTTGGTGACATGCGCACAACGCATGATTCTAAGGGGGGTGGAGTCGTGTTTTTATAATTAATTTTAAGTATTTTTTTATGCAACAGGAAAATGAAGGTGCATCTTTCGCACTATGCTGCGGGACCTCTTATTTTAAATGTAAAACTCCCATGACTTTCAGATATATTGAAATATAATGAACGCATCACTTACCTATGTCTTTAAGGTCGAATATCGCTCGACTTGTTTCGGACCAATACGTGGCCCTTAATCATGATAACCAGCCGCAACGGCCGCGTGTCTAGCGCGGCGCGATATTCGACCTTAAAGATGTGAGTGTTTCAATACCTATTATTTTAGTTTATTTATTTTTAGTAGTAGGTATGTGTATAGGTTAGTTTATAATTTTTAGTTATTCTTTGTTATTATTTGTTGGCGCGAACTGTTGAGTGACGTTAACGGCGTTTGTGTATGGGCCAATTTATTTTATTATGTTAAATTAAGAATTAATGCTTGTATGGGTTACTGCCTTAGCCTAATCTAAGTACGATTCATCGTACTTTTTTCTCTAGTGCAGAAAAGTTTAGAGAGCAGCCAAGTGCCATTTTCAGCATGTCACCTAGATGAACAATGGCTCACTTTCAGAGTATGAGAAATGATAAAGTCTTTATTATAGTGGAATATGGGCTTTTTACCTCTTTATTTACGTAGTTATTTTTGATGATGACTGTACCAACTTGATTGATCTAATATATGAAGAAAACCTGCAACTTGCAAACTTAAATATCCTTGACCCTGAGTGGGAGGATTTTTATGTGAGATAATTTTTAGTAGTTTTTTTTGAAAGACCGTGGTTTAAGAACGCTTGACCTTTGCTAAGAAATTGACATTTTTTCTCAAGTCGATGACACCATTGATCTTCGAAAGTCATTGTGTGATTTGAAACGTCTTGAATAATTTTAAGTTATATGGGTTGTCGCCTGGGTTATTTTGGGTGGCGAGACCATCACTTGGCGGCACTGGCAACACTGACGGTACCAATCCAGAGGGGCTACCGCGAACCACAAACGAAGTTTTCCCTCTCTGTTTCACTTATATGCAAACTTGCAAGTGCGACAGAGAGGGAAAACTTCGTTTTCTGTTCGCGGCAGCGCCCCAGTCTCACTGGTGACGTCACAAAACCGAGTTCATAAATACCCAGGCACCTTCCACGGAGCTCTCTTGCTCGGCGGCCGTGGAGGTGACAAGAAGTGGATAAAGTGTCAACCTAAGTATATAATTAATTTAATTAATAGGTATTGTTATAAATTATGATTGTTAAATATTAACAATCATAATTAATAATGCGAATCTTCTTATATTGTAACTTTGCTTAGAGAATTATGATTGCTGATATCCAAATATGTATTTGGTAGATTTACTATCGATGAGTGTATATTATTTAAAATGTGCATATCTATATACTAGGTACTATGGTTTAACTAATGAAGTATGTGTAACAGTAATCCTGTGTTTGTATCAAATGTATTTTTATTTTATTCTCTTCCTTCTTTTTCCTTAATTCATGTTAATCGTTCTTTATTTATAATTTTTTGTCTTCGTACTCACCGTGAAATCACTCGACGGTCCCATCGGAAGACCAGCGCTAGCGATTGCCCGCATTATGCTCAGATGGTACCGTTTCGAGATAACACAACTTTTTAGTTTTTGTTTATTTTCTATTTTGCTGTGTTAATTGCTGTTTTTGTCTCGAATAAATATTTCTTATTTTACTTATACATAGTAGGTATTCCAGATTCAGCAAGTAGACTATAATAGTAAGATTTGCTTTAAAATTAATGTGAAATATTGAGAATAGTTCCACGCACGGCTATGTGCCGCGCGGCCTGGGTGGGCGACCACCCGCGCGTGTTTGCGCGCAGGCGCCGGCAGCGCGTGCGCGGGGCTCCGGTGCGGGACTGTTACGTAGAGCCCCAATATTCAAGGTAACAGCTTCTAAGACTGAGAATGGATCTAATATTCTGAAGACTCCCAACACGGTCAGGAGGTTTTTTTTTTTTTATTTATTTTCCAAAAACACTTAAAACTACTTACATGTTTCATGAAACAGCGAGCGAAAACCGCGTACGGTTTATCTGCCGCCATTGTCGCTCGTTTACATATGGGTAGAAAAATTTATAAATAACATAATTTTATATTGTGGTTGATTAAGGAAGGAGGTAGATTTAATTTACCTGAGCTGTTTGTGAACAGCTCGGCCGCGCACTTGGTTTCGGTAACAACATAGTTTTTATAATGTCTTTGCATTTATGTATATTATTTTGTATATTCTGGTTGGAAGGTCGAAGGCACAGCTTTTAGTTTGATAGTTCTCTTCTCTAAAAACTCTTCTAATTCTTCTGGTGAGAATGGATCTGAGAGTTTCTGAAGACTGCCAACAAGGTCTGGGTTATCCGGTTGGAAGGTCAGGTGGCAGTTACTTTCATAAAACTAGTGCGTACGCCAAATCCTGGGATTAGGAGCGAAAGTGGACCTCGGGCACCTTGGAGATACAATCGGGAAAAACGCTATGTGGCTAATGAGTTTCTAGAGTCTAGATACTTCTAGAGACTTTACAGGTCTTCCAGAATTTATGGCCTTTGCCATGTGTTAGGCATGTAGCTTTGTAGTTGAGGTTCTAATTAGACGAGGTTCTAATGAATAGGGCTATAGTCCTGGAGCTTCTCGTAGTAGTCTCATAGATCTTCATTCATTGTTCAGATATTCTGGTCTTATAGTTGGGTAGTGGCTTCGTATTGCCATGGTTGCAAGAAGCAGTATATCGTAAAGGTGACGCTACGTATCTCGTAACTATGCAAGATACAACGTATTTCTATTCGCTTGGTGCTATAATTGGGTGGGCGATTACCACGCGTATGTATTAGGGCATCAGAGAGGCTGTGATGCGTAGAATTAGGTGTCCGGTACTGAAGGTAGACTGGTCTAACACTGGATCGCTGATCACTTTTAGGTTCTACCGTCCCACATGTCTTTCAATATTCAAGTCTTAGAGTAGTGTAATTGTAAATTATGACATTTATTTAATTGTTATGTTGTTTGTGACTTTAGTGTTTTTTGTCTTTCGTGGCTTCTCGTGGTCCCAAAGGAAGACCAGCGCTAGCCAATGGCTAGCACTATGCTGATTTGGGGCCATTTCGTGGCTATTTTCTGTATTTTGGTGTTATGTTAATTTGTACTGTGTCTGTGCCACGAATAAATGTTTTTTCTTTCTTTCTTTCTTTCTTTAGTGGCCTTGCTAGGAGTTTATGTAGGAGGAATACTTGTTAAGTAGAGGCAGACCAGGGGCTCAGCCAGCGCTTATCTTCTGTAGAACCCACTTCGTGATGAAATGGTCGGTAACACACACAACAAACAATAGATACAAATACACATAGAGTATTTTAAAGAGCCTACGTGTATGTAGGCCCTTATTTAGCGCAAACCATGAACGCATCCATTTGAGCCATTTTCGCTGCTACTAACGCCAACAGCAAATGGTAGAACAGTATGAAGTAGGTAAGTAAGTACTCCAGTCTTATCATCGGGAGTATACACATACAAAGATGTGCGAAAGAGATAAGGTACAATGTGTCATCTCCTGTTCCTCATCGCGTATAAGGCTTCTATTATTTTTCACCAGCTTGTGGCACCGAAACGACATCGATTCTTAATTTAAATTTCGCGCCAATGTATACATATACAGCACGACTAAGGATGGGTAACCTATCGCAACCACTAAACTTTTTTTATGTCATAATCGTGCTAGTGGATGTATCAGTCTTCTAATACATCTCAATTTAGCCAGCTTATCATAATTTCGTCCCTTTTGGGCATTCGCTAATTCTCCTTCTATAGGATCCTCTTTCAACGTAGAACAGCAACTTCAGAAGAAAAAAACTCGTAATAGTGGGCAATGTGAAGAGATTTTACAAAAATTCAAAAAGTACAGTCACCAGTTACAATCAACCACAAAAAAGAGCGCATAAATATCTGACACTTCTTAACGGCCCTAGAAATAGAGACGTGGCAGAGATTTATGTGCGCCTTGTGGTATATTGATGATTGTGACTGCACGTGATCGTGGCTCGATATTGCGATATGATATGATATGATATGTTTTATTTGTACTAATGGTACAGTCGCCATCAGATATATCGGAGCGAACAAGGTGCTCACAAATATCTGAACACGACTCTATTGTCAAGGCGTTAAAGTGCATGTTCAGATATTTTTGAGCACCCTGAAGAGTACAGATATATTTGATGGCGACTGTACATAATCCAGTAACTTGCTCTGAGATTAGGTGTGTTGAGAGTCAAGGCAACGAATCCTCAAGTCAATAAAAGATAGGCAGCGCGCGCTTGTGAATCTTCTGAAGTTGACGGCGTCCATAGGCTACGGTGGCTCATCATCAGGCAGGCCGTAAGGTTGTTAGCCACCGTTGTACAGTCGCCCTCAAATATGTCGGAGCAAATAAGGTGCTCACAAATATCTGAACACGACTCTATTGTCAAGGCGTTAGAGCGCATGTTCAGATATTTTTGACACTGGTCACTGTATACAAAGAAGTTAACACAGAAATCCTCTCGGAATTGAAGCCATGACCTTTGACTTTTAAAACCTTTAAAAAAACAATGCCAGCTAAGATAAATAGACGTCCGGAATCGAACTCGGGACCACCCGCAGCCTACTAATAAAGACATCACATAATTGAGATGATATCGCTCTTTTAATTGGCAGCCATCTTGTACTTACATGCGCGCGCGGCAACGATCAAGAATAAAAACGGCAAAGATACACGTCCAAATCTTGACACAATATTCTGTCATTTTACTAGAGGTGAAGTCAATTAATTGGGTAATGGGTATTATGGTGACCAATACTGGGACGTTTACATTGTTTAAATCGAACTTTCCGTTCCTGTCTTTTACTTAATTAAAAGTAGACTGTTCAAAATGTGTTACACATTAGATAGATAGATAAAGAAAATACTTAATTCATATCTACCTACGCTAATGGCTCTATGACTTGTAGACCAAGCAATTTTTTTTACATTCCAAAACGGACGACCAAAAAAATGATATAATAATCAATCCTGCTTACAAAATTTCACGAGAATCGATTGAGAAATACGACCTGTAGAGGACATCCAGACATACGACATTTTTGATGAAGCTGAAACGGAGACCTTCGCTTCACTGGGTCAAACATAAATGGCACTAAACTACTAAAAACTAGAGATTGATTATGGATCTTGTCGAATAGCCGACTAATCGGATCTGAGGTGGCGACTAAGTCGCCGTCTAATCGCCGACTATACTTAAATGTGGACGGAAGCCTGTTTTCCTACCAGTCGGTGCATCACTAGTCAAAAAAAATTAGTCTAAGATGATTATTTGTTGTATTAAGAAAGATACTTAAAATATGAAACTTGAAGTAAATATTGTTAGTTTTTTTATTATTTTGCAGCAAATTATTAAGTGCCTCATTAAGGGCCGAACAGTCGGTCTCTTTTGCCAATTAATCGCCGACTACAAATGTTGCCGGATAGTCGGCTTTCCCGACAAGTTGGCGTTGGTACGTTTCAACTAAAAACGGTTAAGTTAACTTGTCACTAAGGTAAAATCGCCTTCGTGTGAAAGTCTGAACCTTTCGGGAGTTCTTCTTGTTAATATGTGAATTAATACGTGACTTTTTAGTAGTATGTAGGTATATTTTTTAAACATGACATGAAACTTACCTACTTGCAATTTGGATTTCGCAATAGGTACCTTAATTTATAAAGTCCAATAATTCAAGTGAGGCAGCTAGTTTATCAATAAATCGTGTGTTGCCACATGAAATAATTCAAAACCACGGCTTCCGAACGTTTGATCTTGCCGCTGGCAACATAAACCCCAACCTAAATAAACATAACCTTTAATTGCTTTTAACGATTTATTATATTCTAATTAATTAACCCTTAAACACTAAGTAATGTGAACTCTAACCTACTGACAATTAAGTTCATTATTGGTTAGTTCTCAAGCATTAAAACGAAACAAACGGCACAACCTAAAATATTACTTAATTAAAAATGCTAAAGTTCAAAATTCATCCTCGAATTTTGAATTTCGAACGAAATTTCGAATTTCTGAACGGGACGTTTCCATCTATCTTTCTATTTATCCGCAAATAAAGTTAAACTTTTACACTTAACGTACAAGGTTGACATTGGCTTGAGTTGTTATGAGGTTCTTTATCAGCTAAGTAGTAATAATGGGTTGCTTATTGGAGGCAAATGTCTTCATTAAAGATCGTCGTTGGTGGCGCATGTCCGGTTTTGTAAGGAGGTTACACCGTACCGCCAGACGGTTTGAGGAATTTTATTCGGATTTTAATTATTAACGTATCAGACATAGACATAATATTATCCACGGTTCACGCTGCGTATGGAGGCGGTTAGCACTTTTGGGTTTTTGCGTACCGACTATTGATTTTTGACTGTCTTAGATGACTTTTATAACTTTATTAATACTGTTTAAGTATGTCTTTTCTAATTTGAAATGCATTTATTAAGACTTGACTCTCACCCACATCAGCTACAAATTTATTACACCATTTTTTATTTACATTACCTTTAATTAAAACTTTAATTACTGTTACTATTTTACACGTGCCTTCCAAAAAATACCAAGTGTTAATTACAGTTCTTTTTTTCAAGAATGCCAACATACAATCCGCAATTGTCATCGATAATTCACTGGAAAGGTCAGCAACAATTGTGTCTGACTCAATAATTGACATTTCCTTTGTAAAACGAGGTAGCAAGTACTTATTTTATTTTTTAATACGTTTTAATGAAAGGCTCAGGCGCGAAAATTACACGTTGTTTTTTTGATTAAAAATATGATTGGGCGATAAAATTACTACCTAGGTGTAGCGATTGAAAATTAATGCTTTTTATTACTTTTTCCCTTGATTGGATTTAACGTATACCTATTTAGGTGTGAATGTGTGAAATATACTGTTTGCCATCGAACTTTCCATTTCTAGTTTTGAATTTATAACTGTAAGGGATGTCTTCCAGTTATGTATAGATTGAAGACGAACTTACATTTGGGAACATTGGAATCGTGTCCTTATTTTCCTCTTTTTATTAGTTAATTATTCTTAAGAATTCAAAATGTTCTATTTCTTATCAAACATTAATTTTGAATGTATGTCATATAAATAATTAAGCCGTCCTATGGCATTTATACATAAACATATATCTAACACATGCAGAATCGTGTGATTTTACATGCAAAGGAAGTCGATAATTTTTCTTTATCTCTATTTATTACGAAAACAAGTTTTAGAAATAGCAAAATTAAAACCAGTAACATTAAATATGTTAATAATCATTTGGACATGCATAAATAACCAAGTGTTATGTTTAATGGCTTTATCATGAGCCATGTTGGGCGTAGACAAGATTTTTGTTTTTTAATTGTGAATCTGATTAAAGTTCAGATTATTTGAGCCTAGTTAATGATCAGTAATAAAGAGAATAGGTATGTTAATTTATAATTGTCCCAAAACTACAGTTAATGAATATGTTAATATATTTATTTGTAGGTTAATTAGTCAAGGCAAAAACCGCTATAGAAAATTCGTGACATTCCGTCAGTAATTAACGGACTTTGAAGCGAAATAAACTTTATAGTGATCTAGTGCAATAAAACATTATTATTTATTGATTTTGGGGTACATATAAGTAGGACCGAGCTTTTTAGTTCAGTTTTATTTCAATTGCTCTAAAATAAAAAAGTTGTTTCTTTTTTACAATTGAAATGTGTGAAAATTATTTAATTTTTCAAAATTGTTCTAATTGTGTTTTTCTCTTTTGTTTTAGGACGAAGTAAGTACGGGACCTCACGGCAGCCACGTGAGAACTATCCATTTTTTCCTATTTTTATTTAGTTAAAAAATGTCTTTTTTTGTAATGTATTTTATGAAATTTATTCGGAAAAATCATTTCAGTTTTTATCATTTGGCATACTAAATAATATTATTGACTGAACAATGACATACCTAATACCTATTAGGTAATTACAATCATTGATATTAATTATTATGCATTCAATATGATAGTATATCAATCCATCATAGAAAGTATAAACACCTATCTAAGCATAATTATTCAGTTGTCACATAGGTTACGATTTAACCCGAATTTATAAATATGAAAAAATCAAATGACATGGCTATTTTCCCAAACATTTTGACACAAACATTAATAATGTCAAATCTATGACAGTTCATGCGTGAAACCTCTGTCACCACAAAAACAACAAAAAAAACGAATTTAAAGACTAAATGGCATCTCAAAAAGTAAGAAAAAATTGTCTATGGTTAGAAGAAATACGTGGCCAATGACCTTCGTCTATCCATCATAGAGTATTTAAAAAGGTTAAAAAAAGTTGGGGCAAAAAAGTGTCATTCGATTAAAGGTGGAATGGTCTCGGATCGTATTTTGTGGACAAATATATTTAATAAACGATGTTTAGGAATAGACGAGTCACTTCACAATAGATTGGGTATTTTTAGGGTCATATAGGGGCCTTTTACGCAGTGATTCATGCGATACACGTGATACTGTATTTCAATGATTGTGCATATATTAATGTAAGGAAGTAATATCCAAATTATTTTAAAATCCGTGATAATATTGTCATCACATTATTTTAGAATAATCACTATGTACACGGGACTGTATTAATATATTATACAGATACCTTTTTTAGCTGAAAAAGTTTACTATTATGAAAAGTTGACATGTTCAGTACAAAATTAGTGTATATATATTTGGATTTTCTGTACATTTTAGTTACCTTTTGACAAAATAGCTACTTAATATGAATAGACAATTTAATAATTTGCAGAATAAATAATTTAACAAGTGGCAATCCAAGTATATTAAAAGCAAGCTAAACTACGGACATGGATTATGTAATAATTTAAGGAGAATTCCCGGCACGTAAGTAGAACCAAGAATGCGGAAGATTCACTTGAAAATGCGTCACTCTATTTATATTTGCAAGGTAGGTATATATTGCAAATTAGAGCGAGAAAACTAAGACAATTATCTCCCTATCTCGCTTTATCTTATTAGTCAAATGCTCGCAATTTTTCGCATTACATCCGAGAATCAATTTCTACGCAGGTTCTAATTCCGTGCCGGGCATCATACGAAAACAAAGCTTAGTGTAGTTGACAACGCATCGTCACTTCTCCCTCGACACTTAGGCTAGCCAGGTCATTTTTGTTTTTTTTTTTACAGACACCTTCACCGTGGCAACCCGGCAGGCAGTCGGTGAAATATTTTGACCAATTTTAACTGTATAACGTGGTAACACTGAATTGGTTAAGATATTGCATCGTCCGCTTGCACGGGAATATCATCGAGCTTCGCATTTCTTGTCTATGGCAATGTGTGTGTGTTTTTTGTGTTAATGTTTAAAGGCGCATCCAGACGATCATAAGGCGCATCTCCACGTACAACAATTGTAGTCCTGCAAGCTATAAGATAAATGGAGATAGTAGATGACCTTGGTTGTATCGCTCTTATATCTTGCAAAGCCTGCAATGATTGTTCGTGGGAATGAAACTTCTTTACCTGATAAAATGCCTCGCGAAACTACAAGATAGACCGAGATAGGTAAATTAACTAACTTATAGCTTCGCGCATATCTAGTCTCCCATGCAGGATCGTTTGGATCGTTGGCTATAGTGCATACTCATCAAGCAAACCAACATCTGACAAATAACTTGTCACACTAATAGATACTTGTTTCCTTATCAGTTTTTGTTCATTGACCATTATTTGTTTGATTTGTAAGCGCATTATACTAATAAAATTTTACATCATAAAGCTGTATACGCATTATCATGCTAGCATCCGACAAATAGAGGTCAAAAAGTGTGTTGGCTTGTCGCACGCGAGTCAGCGGGTTCCATCAGAGTCTATAAGAGTATCCTAACGCGCGAGCATGACAGTCCGCCATACCGTCTGTTCCCTTCAGGACAACTTGAGGCTACGGTCCCATAAATAGCCTCATCCAAAACTTGTTTATCCTGAAGAGAACAACGTGGTGCGATACGCACTACTAACCTAAACTAGCATTTTCAGATACGTTGGAGTTGGACCAACACCCGCCCTGGAAAGGAGGATTAGCATACCTATCAGAGACCTCCCGTAGACCTCGGCGCGCGAGCGACTCATAACGCTCCAAACTGCACAATTCGATATCCGCGTGAACTTAATAATTACGTTACCACTAATCAATCATCGCGCTGGTCTATTGTACCAGGTCAAGCCGCGATTCAATCAGATATGTATGCAAATTAAGCCCTCATACTCTCCCCATGAACGTGGGGTCTTCGAGAGGTTTCAACCAAGTTATCCTGATTTTTCATTCAATGGCAGCTCAATCGCGTGTGACGTTTTATCGGTCTGAATTACACTAAGCGTCGGGACGCAACACCATCCGTCGCAGGACTCTCGCCCGTCTGGACATTTGCAGGTGCACGGCAGACTGCAAAATCGACCAGATTGCTAACTCCTCCCCTCTGACTTTTCTCTGCAGTCCACCATGCTCGCCCGTGAGATGCGCCTTATGGATATAGTTTTTTTTTGAACCTGACTGTGGCTTTATAGGCCGGGCCCAATAAAGCGATAGGAGTGCGCGGTTGGAGAGTGGCCTGGGGAAAATCCAGGGGAAAACCTCCGGCACGACCACGCGTGTATCCGGCATGACCACGCGTGTACAAGTCTCCTTATGGTCATTATTGCATAAGTTCGGCAATAAGTCGGATGCTTGCATCTTGCAATTTCGTCGCTTTATGTGTTATTTGCCCGTTTGTTTCACGGGTTAGGTTTTTATTCATTTTTGGACACGAAATTGAAAAAATAATTTAACGTAGTTCCAGAAATGTAAACCTAATCCGTCATGGTGCTATTACTTGTACTAGAATAAGGTAAACATCTCAGTACTCGACACGTTCGTGCGTAAAAGATGATACCTATTAAGCACATCTGTCATTATGAAATAATAATTGAAAGCTGGTACGAGCATTAGATCATTGTCGACCTCAGTGACGTTTACCTTACTCAAAGTATTGGCCTAGCATGCAATGGTAACAGTGTCATAGAACGATAGAATTCGACCTCTATTTGAACAATGTGACAATAATTTTTACCTGTAGACCCAGATGTACGTACGATTATCGATTTGAGAAAATACAATCTGGTTTGATAGGTACATGTAGTTCGCGGGATCGTTCTATTGTTTTAGCTACTCGTTGTTAAAAGAGTTGATGTTAAATCTAATCGAATTCAAATTGGGATGAGCGGACGGTTCAGATCGACTCCCATATCTATTTGCTTGCACGTATCGATATGATATTGGTATGGCATTCATTAGGTGTACTGTCGAGGGCATAATTATGTAAGGACTTTATTTCAATGGAATAGGAGAAAATTTTTACACATATATATGCTCTTAATTTTACTTCTTCTGAACGAGTCTTAAACACGTGCGGAGGCAGGCATGGTTGATAAATGTCGTTCAAAATCATCGCATTAGTATTGCATCGAATTTAGTCCATGTACAACAGCATTGGGCTACTCAACTATACATAAATATGGTCATCATTATTATATCAAGGTATTGAGCCAGGCCTCCAATATGTTCGCTCGGAAGGGCGCCACTGAAATGATTTGAAACAATGTTAACCAACGTCACATTACACACTTTAAGATATCTCTTTGTACTTCACGAGGGATGAGCTCGCCTTTGTACTTCATCTGTTTTTTTCACTTTGTTGTGTTTTATGTATATTAAAGCAATACAAACATACATACATTACTTTTGACGTACGGAAGAATAAAGTCGTCATACAAATTTTAGAATTTGGTTCCATATTGCATGCTAGATCATTATTTATGTGTTGTTTTGGTTATGTGTGCATTTTATGTTTTTGTGCTTGACTATGTGAGATTTTTTTTCATAGTTTTTTTTTACTGAAACTGTCAACTTATGAATAGTATCCTATTTTTTTCTTCAAATGCAAGAAACAGCTACGCGTCCATGGATTACAGTGGGCGCATTTTTAATCCAAAAGGCATCCTATTGCACTCATATAACCTGAAGTCATACTGAAATATTTTTGAAATGCGAATCCTAAGACGGTCCGCAAAAGAACTCTATGAGCAAATCAATAGAAACCATTGTTGTTCGTAAACGGGACTTATTGTAATCGCGTACAATTGATGTTTATTCAACTTTTTTGAGGTTTGCCGGACGTTTGTCAGAATGTATAATATCATAACATCCTTGGTAGAGATCTAACTGGCTTGAGTGTTGTATCAACATCTTCTAGCCGCACGGGGTTATCAAAGTACTATCTTAAGCCGTCGTCTCCCGGCGAAAAAATAAAAAACATATAATTGATTATAATTGATTTTTTTATATATAATAATTGATTTGTAATGAGCCCTGGGATCCCAAGGACCGGTAGACGACGGGTTTAGTAAAGATGTCCCAAATATGTGGGGTTGCAGTCTTACCATATTAGATAAACCACGATTTATACACTTAAGCGCAGGTCTTCCAGGGTGGACTGGTTGGTTTGTAGTCTAAGGACTGCAATGCAAAATGTATAGTATTTGTATTTGTATTTGTATATACATCGGCATTAAATTTAGTATAGTATCATCAGTCTATGCAAGTCTTACCGCTACGGCTGCCAGTTCTCTCACTGATAAGCCTCTCTCATGAATGAGAGAAAGAGTGAGCTGTAGTCACCAGTTGCGTACTGCCAGCTTGGGGACCACACGCCACGCTTTCAAGCACTTGGCCAATCCTACTGCTACATTCGTGGCTAGCAGGGCTGTTTTTGATTTACATAATGGGAGTGAGATAGGAGTAGCTTATTCGCGCGTGATGTGACGTGGCAGTAATACATGCTAGTCCTCCTGCTTTTCTGCCAGACTTAAATCTTAAATATACCCCAGAAATCGATGTAGTAACAGCCCGCCTAGTGCGCGCTAGCGGGTTATCCGGCATTTGAGAAAAGTTACCAAGCGCCCGCTAGCAGCAATTGTGTTAAGTTTTCTATAAGCCTAAAGCTTAGCTGAGACGGCGCCTGTGACAGAATACAGGCAAGAAGGGTGACGTGAAGGGGTGTTAGAACCCTGCCACTGTCACCTCACGCCGTTCGTTCAGCGGTCGATGTAGAACAATGTATTCCTTCATTAAGAATCGAAATAAATACTTACACTTCACTTATTTATCCACTAACTCATTATCTCTTTAGGTCCTCGTACGCGTCGTCCGAAGAAGCCCCCCGGAGAGGCCGCCCAGAGTGACGAAAAACGCCCCAGAACAGCTTTCTCTGGACCACAACTGGCAAGGCTAAAGGTATAGAAGCCATTTTCTTACCAAGCATTTGCTTACAGTATAATATCGCTGTATGATGAACGTGCATGTTGAAAACAATTGTAAAGACATCCTGCAATCGTAAATAATATGGTTCATCGTTCTCTAATTTACTAAGTCCCTTCTGACACATTGAACTTAACTTCTGTTATTATTCGAATTATAGTGTCTGATATTTTAGATTTTTTCTTACATAAGTAATAGCATTTAACCTATGTCTCATCTGATCAGAGGTCGAAGATGTTACGTGGAAACCTATATAGTGGGTAATTTACTCTCGCGTTGACTTTTCAACTTAAATCTTTATTTAAATTGTAATTGGACAAGGGTACTTCTGGCAAGTAAATTCCACTCTTCAGCTATCTTCGTGAGAAAACTTCGGAAAGCGCTCCGTTCACTTCAAATCAGTGGTATGGCAACAACGCAATAGTAGAATGTGGAATCCACGTCTCCACCTAAACTCAAGGTGGCGAAACGGTGAGGAAGAGATTAATTTCAGCGCACTCTCTCTTAAATGTATTTTATAGAACACCGATAAGCAGATAACTTTTCTACGATATTCAAGGCTTTGCAGCTTAGCCTCAATCAATTCTAAGTCACCAAGGAGTTCCCTGAAACCAACGTAGTTTCAATATTTTATATTTTTTAAGTTTCTAATAGCCTGTTTGTCCTCAGCACGAGTTCGCCGAGAACCGCTACCTGACAGAGCGGCGGCGGCAGGCTCTAGCCGCGGAGCTTGGGCTGGCCGAAGCCCAAATCAAGATCTGGTTCCAGAACAAACGGGCTAAGATCAAGAAGGCTTCAGGCCAGAGAAACCCCCTAGCCTTACAACTGATGGCGCAGGGTCTGTACAACCACAGCACGGTACCGTTGACGAGAGAGGAAGAGGAATTGGAAATGAAGGCGAGGGAGAGAGAGCAGCAGAATAGACAGTGATTTGGAAGGGATTTAGTGCTAAAAAGACGAGACTATAGTGGGGAGGATAAGGAGTAAGTTAAATAAGGCATTCTGTCGCTCGTGTAGAGTTTAAAAACAAAAGATCGCAAATTTATGGACGCCGCTTTAAATCTCCTTGAATAAATGAATGCTTGGAATATTGTACAAAGACGAAGATGATTACGTCAATGCAGGCAGCATTGTCCATATACATATTAAGTTTCATGAGAGTGAAGATTTTCGATACATTTAATAATGTTCTCTTCCAAAACCTCGATGATGTGAGATGTGGAAGAAGTAATCTTGATTTTGGACAAATAAAATGGTTACTTTGTTTAATATCTTAGTCTCGTCTATCATAGCAACTAATTTTTTTGAAGTCTTGACAATAGAAAATGCATTTATTTGTAGTTTTGTCGCCACAAAAGTTTACTTTTACGAGTACTGTGGTTAAAATGTTTTAGTCAAAGTTTAAGATTCGTTTTCATGACAAAATTTAGAATCTGTCTGTTACGTTTTAAGTTAATAATTGTCTGTTTTTATTGTTCCTAAATAATTAGTGCCATTACTTATGGACTTGAAAATGTAAAAACATTATGTTACATAACATAAGGTTTCATTCAGGATTTAATATGAAGTTTAAATCATTTGCCATTTGTTTTCAAATCAAATATTAATTGTGCAATAAAATGTATCTAATTTCATTATATTTCTTAAATATGTACCTATCAAATTTCATTGGGTTTAGGCTTGTTACGTAAATCAAAATTGGTTTTTGTTAAAGGTATAGGTATTATTTTGAAATTGGTATATTTATTTCTATATTTAACCTGAATAAAGCCTTACCCTGAATTTTGTTGTAAGAACGATAAATAATTGTACTAGCGAATAGAAGTGTCACTACATAGTAGATACGCACGAAGTTCCGCCATTGCGATACGTCCATGACACTAGGGTTGTCACCGAAAAAGCAATTGTTCTCTAAATATTTCAATAGAATTTCTTCAATCGATTTATTCCTCTGTGAATATAATAGATATCGTCTTGAAAACACCTAGTTATAATTGTTTGTGAAGACAGGGGTTAGCGCCGTGATAGTAGTTGTCTCTGTCTTGAATAGTAAACATGACACGTGTGAGAAAGATATATGTATTTTTCTTTATTCCGTTTTTTTAATATTCACTTGTTGCCGCTATACTTATTTGTCTTTCTTATTATAATTTGCCATATAAATGGCATTGTAAATAATTATTTAAGTAAATAATAATAAAACTATAACGGCACCGGCCGTATAATGTCCCACTCGAATTGTATAAATGAATAATTTAAAATGTCATGTAAATAGTATTTAATAAGTTCTAATAATAATTAAGTTATTTATTGTGCAATGTAGCAGTATTAGTAGAGTTTTAAGGGTTTGTGACAAACTGGTGATGGAGACTCATAAATATGTATACAAATTTATAGTTAAGAGCTATAGTCAAACTTCCCTTCTGATATTTAACAAAAAGATTACGTACGTCAATAGGTACATATGACATTCCTAGAAAAATAGACGCGAATTAAAATAAAAAAAGATAGTTCTTGTCGACTATATTTGACACATTATTAAATATGGCTTCATGTTAAAATTGACAGTTTACCTTCATTATATTTAATTTAAACATATTAGGATACCTCGAAAATAGTTGTACATGTAATTGCGCTAACAGATTTTTTTGCTAGTTTTAAAATGAACGCCCCTCTCCTAATAGACGTTATTTCAATGTGCAAGTATGGCTGTGTTGCGCCTATATACGTCAGATGTCATCGGAATGAATGCAGGGCGGGGCGTTCAGTTTAAGGTCCGTTTTATTCTGTCTGATACAGTCAAATTTACAAATATTTATTTGTACCTTATTACTAAGGAATAGAGTGCTAATTGCACTAGAATGCTATGAACTCGACACTATGATTCCTTGAATTCAGTTTGTCACCTACTCTAACTGTAAAGTAGCAGTTTATAGGAAAACATTATTAAAAGAAGTTTAAAAACGCAATTTGTATAATTTATTCTGACTTTGTATCTTTTTCCTGATTTCGAGATCGATAACACAACAGCAACACAACATGAGTATAAGTGTACAAGAGGACTATTTTTGTTCACCGCTTCATATTCTAACGATGTCTAATATAATGTGATTGGGACCTAACGTAGGTAACTTTGACATGTTACGTAATTGATTATTTCATAATCTAATCACTTACTACAATTTAGTAGTTACTGAAGTGCCATTATCAAACTTGGACAGGACACCTTGCCAGGCAGAGTGATGGCAGGTGGACCAAAATAGTGTCAGACTGGTGGCCACTTAGTGGTAAAAGGAGCGTCGGGCGTCCACCGGCTCGATGGGTCGACGATATGAGGAAGATCACTGGCACTCTTGGATAAGACTGGCTTAGGACCGGATCGAGTGGCATACTCGATGAGAGGCCTTGGGCAGGACATCTTGCCGGACAGACTGATGGCAAGTGGACCAAAATACTGTCAGACTGGTGGCCACTTAGTGGTAAAAGGAGCGTCGGGTGTCCACCGGCTCGATGGGTTGACGATATGAGGAAGATCGCTGGCACTCTTGGATAAGACTGGCTCAGGACCGGAACGAGTGGCGTACTCGAAGAGAGGCCTATGCTCAGCAGTGGCCGATTACAGTCTGAGAGATGATGATGAAAATTGCCATCATAAGTCAGCTTAAAAGCCGTGACGGCCGCTTTAGCCTAGTTGGTAGTGACCCTGCCTACGAAGCTGGAGGTCCCGGGTTCGATCCCGGTCAGGTCATTCATTTGTGTGATGAACACGAATATTTGTTCCTGAGTCTTGGATATTTTCTATGTATTTAAGTATATTTTTATCTATATAAGTACTATGGGTACTAGGCGACGATATACGTCGCCTAGTACCCATAGTACAAGCTTTGCTTAGTTTGGGACTAGGTTGATTTGTGTAAGATTGTCCACAAATATTTATTTATTTTATTTATCTCCCGGCGAAAAAGATAAACATAAACTTTTTTTAAGCCCTGGGATCCCAGGGACCGGTGGATGACGGTTTAAAAGTATGTAAACTGTTAAAATAAGAAAAAAATCTTCGAGCGAGCATTGAAAAGTTTAATTAAAACTCGACACATCAAGTGTTAACAATTCGCTACAAAAAAAGTCCCTCCGTCTCAAACCCTAATACAGTTTAAAAATAACCCACCCCTTAAAAATACAAAATTAAAGTTCTTGCCGGGAATCGAACTCGCATTCCCGATTCGCGATGCCGCCGCAAAAATTCCAATAAAACGCCCCCTGTCTGTCTGTTCGCGAAATTAAAGGGGTGCAAGATTGGGGTGTTAAAAAAGTTTTATTGGGGATAATTGACTGTGGGTATTCGTAAGCTGTGTTTGAATAAATTAAAAGAAATGTCACGATATTTAATTTTATTCTTCAAATACTTTTGGAAAATATTGAAATGCAAATAACCAGAAATTCACCGATATTTCAATATCAGTACAATTAAAAAAAATAATGACGTTATCTATATTTGAATTTAAAGTTTCGTGAGTCATGTTCAAACTGTATTTGGCTAAATGGCAGAGGCGGCACATCCATACAACTCGATTCCCACCGGCTTGCCTAATTTACTACGGCTCATGAATAACAAGAAAAAAATTTTTTTTCCGGCTTTCCTGTGAATATTTTTGACGCGCCGCCACTTTGTAAATGGTTAAAACTCTCATATTAATTATTCCGGGCGACATGTTTCGAGCTCTTTGGGAGTTCGAGAAACATATCGCCCGTAGTGATAATTAATACATGAGTTTTAACGTTTAGTAAATTATTATCTATATAATAATAATAACTACTTGTAGTCAATCTTACACAAATCGGCCTAGACCCAAACTAATAAGCATAGGCTACTAAGCGACGATATACATACTTATATAGATAAATAGATAATTCAATACAAAGAAAACACCCAAGACTCAGGAACTAATATTCGTATTCACCACACAAATAAATGCCCTGACCGGGATTCGAACCCGGGACTTCCCGCTTCGTAGGCATGGTCACTACCAACTAAACTAAAGTGGGCGTCAAAATTATAAACATTCAATATTGCAAAAAAAAACCTCATACTTCTAATTATCATGTTTACAACGTTTATTGAAACGTAGTCGGATATGTATTTAAGCCAAAAGGCATCTTACTAAAATGGAAGAGCCCGCAGACTATGCTGAATGCCGTCATCTGCTTCCCTGGTCTGAGTGTGAATGTAAGTTATATTATAATGAAAGGTAAGCATTCCATAATTTGCACACAACTAATAACAATAGTAAATTGGTATTTCTCCGGGGGTTTTATTGTCACCCGACTTCCGTGGCAGCATTATTGGCGAAGTCCTTACTTTGGGGACTATTTTCGAATATTTTATATTGAGTGTTGTTACCGTTCATGACAAACACCTTAATGCGGTCACGACCCAAAACTCCCGGAGAAAAACCCAGTTACCAAAACGTACCTTAGTATGGTGGCTACTGGGCATGTGAAAAAAAAAACATGTTAGTAGTATTATGTAATAAATTTTGAAGGAAAACCTTAAAAACTAAGTCGACGTTATTTAAATTTGAAAACTAAGTACCTAACTTAAGAAATGTAGTTGGAAAAGCAAACTTTTGGGCTATTTCCATTGGTTACTTTGATAATGTTGGTCAACTAACAACATCAAACACAGTAAATATAAGTTTGCAAACTCAGTCAGCATAATGTAACGGTTGGACAACTACAGAAACCTACATTGCGCGTAGCCCGACACGCACTTTTCCGATTTTCAATCTATTTTACGGACTACAAATATACATGCACTAGCTACAACAACATGCCGAAGTTGTCGAAAAAAACTGTCAACCCGGACACGGGACTAGCAAGGGTTATAAAAGTCCCGGAAGATCACACCCCGCGGGAATCGGCGAAAAACAGTTAATTTCAAACGTCGTCGAGCACGCATTCCTCGCGTGCCGCGCCACCGGGGCTCACATGGCGGGGATAAATCCCCGAATTTATAAATAGTAGTCAACTTTTACTCACATAAAATATTAAAAACGAGTAGCATTGAGAAATGTAAATCCGCAACGCAGGCTTCGTCAGACGAGTACAGACAGTAGCCGTTAAACTATGAATCAGCAATAGGCGTCATCACATTGTGTAATAAATTGCACTAAGGCCGATCGTAACTGGAACCTATCCCTTAATATTCGGCCTTATGAGATTTATCTCTTGCATTTAAAAAAAATAAATAAAATAAATATTAGAGGACAATCTTACACAAATCGAACTAGTCCCACAGTAAGCTCAAGAAGGCTTGTGTTATGGGTACTAGACGACGATATATTTAATAGATATAAATACTTAAATACATAGAAAACATCCAAGACTCAGAAACAAATATTCATGCTCATCACACAAATATTTGCCCTGACCGGGATTCGAACCCAGAACCGTCAGCTTCACAGGCAGGTGCACTACCCACTAGGCTAAACCGGTCGTCATTTACCATTTTAACCTCAGTCTTAGGTAGACTTAACCCGAGATGAAGCGGAAATTAATTTTTTCTTTTTCATATAATTGAGATTAATCTCTTGCATTTAGCATTTTAGCCTTGGTCCTAGTTAGATTTAACCTGAGGTGAAGCGGAAATTAAATTTTTCATTACAAACAAACGTTCTTGAATATTTCCGTCCTGGCTCATCAGCAATAAGTACAACTCAATAAGTAAGTAGTAAATTAAAACAGACCATCACTTATCATCATTGAGATGTGCAATAAAGAGTATTTGTATTGTATTGTATCACTGAATATTTCGGATGTGTTCAGTTTCCAAAATTACTTATGTTAAGAGGAAACGGTATTGGATAAAACCTCGATTTTTGAGTGTTTTATATTGGACTTTTAGAGGTCCAAATCAATATTTCACGCTTCAGAAATGTTGTTATTAAATTAAGCTTCAAAATAATAGTTTGTTGAAAACGCAAAAGTGCTGGCCGATATTTTATAACTGTTATTAAAGTTTTAAAGGTTTTACATCCAAAAATAATTATTCGCTTTTAGTACTGATTACTTTGACACAGCTCTGTCAACTCAAATCGCTCACTCAATTTTGAGGAGGATGCTCTGCAGCAGAACCACTTTACAACCAGGTTTACAAGGAAAATAGGCATTGGCTGGATTTTTTCCAAATGCTCCTATAATTTTATAGATATTTTCTGATGTATTTATGTTTTTTACTAACAATATATAATGAAAACATACACAAGCGCAATAAAGACATCTAATCAAAGACTCTCCCCGCATCGTACCTGGATCAAACGTCCCCATGTTGCCTGCAGAATTACTCCGCTGAATGGCTATGGAGACGATGAACCAAGTACGATCCGGAGCGAGGGTCGCAGCCGCTTTATCGTAGGCGTTGGCCTAGTTGGCTAGTTCCTGTTTACTTTAGATTTTAGTAACAATTGGGAGCATGTAAGCCGTCCCGAGTCGCCACCCCGCATTCCCGACTCGTTCTATAAGGGTGCTTTATACGTTTTATTGATCTACTTGTGTGCCGTGTAACAACATTATTGTAAGCGATAACAAAAATCAATAATCTGAGATTATAGATTTTTTTGAACCAGTTTTTAAAGACGATCAAATGTGTGTATGGTACAACTACAATTTGAGCAACACAATATAGATAGATGTTATTCTGGATTATTTAAATACTATAACGGTGACAAGCCGGCCTGCTGATAAACAAACGTAGATTATGGACGCTAGTGACTCAAAAATAATCATAAATGCGCCGTCCCTTCGAGGGTTCGATGTGTTGACAAATTTTATTTTAACGTATGCCAATTTTGTTGCCAGTTTTTGATGCACCGTTTAGCACCACCAGGGTCAGGTGTAGAGTAACGGTGGGTATTGTATATGGACATGGTGGAACTTCGACAATCGACCCCTCTTCTCAAGTGAGTGGGCAACTTGACTGTTAGAAGTTCTCAAGCCGCCCGTAGGCCTCTAACTTGGCTTAACGACTGCTATCATAGATAGCAGCCGAGATCGCCGGCTTAACGTGCCTTCCAAAGCACGGAAGCGCTCAGTTAGTAACCACTAAAAACGCTCACCCATGTTGCTTAACCTCGCACGCGGGCGCCAAGTCACTGGGCCACAAGCGCTAAGCAAATGAAGGTCCCTCACTCATCCATCCCCAGCATCAGTGCTCGAAATTATGAAGCTTGGTAACATTCTGTTTCCTACCATGAGGTACACGTGAGGACACGTGGGAGTTGAACTAGGTACAGTCAAGTGTAAAAATATGTATCGAATTAATCCTCTCATAAATATGTACCGAAACCTTAATGCGCCGACATATCCATGGGGACATATTTTTGAGTAGCTTGCATGCACCCATATTTTTACACTCGACTGTATATGTGTAGGCAGTACATATGTACCTCCTCAAGAAAAGCGAGGATGGTCTTCGTTGAGAGCGACGGACCTAAATTTGTCCCATCGGCTGTCAACACATTAAATCTTATAAAGGGTTTGCAACGCGCATGTGACTTCTATCGAGTTGCGGGCGTCTATAGACTGCGGTGTCCGTTTATCAGCGAGTGGATCTTACGTTTGTTTACAATACATTGAAAACAAGATTAAAACCACCACGGTCGCGTCGTTGCAAAAAATATGTAAAGTTAATTAATAACAATTTGGAAATATAGCCATAACTATAACAAGCTAATTAAACATTTCCATACATTCTCGAAACGAAACTAGACTTAAAACCAACTGTTAAAATAAAACCATGTTCGTATCGATGTGAACGAACTTTAGACGCAATAAAAAACCTGCGACCACCCACGACGACGAAAAACCCAGAATAAATTGACTTCTCCTTACGAATACTGTACTCCCAAGCAGGGGTCTTCCGATTCTGGTTGTTGTTACACCAGTGAAAGAAGAGATGTTAATAGGAAGGTTGGATAAGGAATGGGAGGTCAGATTATAATCGATGGTGAAATGTATTTTAGACTCGGTTTTGGAGGTTTCGCGTGCCAAATGTACGAATACATAGTATGAGCGTATGGTAACTCGCTCTGACCATAAGTAGACCTTATATGGTTGCATTAAAGCTCATATATGGTCAGTATACTGCTGCATCAATGGTGCGATGATCTGGGTGATTATTATTCAGTGATTATTTTTTTATTTTTGCAGTTTGTCAAATTTCGCCATTTTTCATGAATTTGCTATATTCTAAACGTTAAGATGATAACGATGATGTGGATTCGCAGTTCACGTGTCACGTGTCACAAACGTGGACGTCCCGTACAGACGCAGTTTCGGTTTACTCTTTGGGCGGCTTGAGAACTTCTAACAGTCAAGTTATATCTGCCAGTGATTTTGTAAATGGAGGTATGCCGCGACGTGAGGTTGTAAGAAAAATTCTGTTCACCGTATTATAGCTTGCTTATTAGTTTAGTTTAGTATTGCCAGCTTAGAAGCGATTGGATTTGTCATGTCACCCGCTAGTGTTAAGTCCACTTTTAGAGATTTTAGGTAATAAGTTGCCTAAAAATGGGTTTTGTTTATTTATTGTTTAGTTTATTTTATTCCTAATTTTGGGGCACTCACTGAAAACCAGCGTCACGGCGGTTTCCGTGACAATATGCTGAGTGGGGGTCCTATTTAGCACATAAGAAGTACAAGTTGTTCAAGTTGTTCCACAA
The DNA here is from genome assembly GCA_963556455.1 of Epiblema foenella. NCBI lineage: Eukaryota > Metazoa > Arthropoda > Insecta > Lepidoptera > Tortricidae > Epiblema > Epiblema foenella. The sequence goes on along the minus strand of OY747120.1, from coordinate 6,433,581 downwards.
TCAAATTGTATACTTTTTAATAATGCGTGCTAATTAAATATATTTCTATTCTATTCTATTCTATTCAAGTTGCCCACTCACTTGACAAGGGGGGTCGAAGTTGCACCACGTCCGTAGGGAGTACCCTCCGCTACCCTACACGTGAGCCCTGGGTGGTGCTAAAAGTGGAACTAACTAGCAACCGTACTGTCTTCTATAAGATCTCACGGTTTGAAATGCTAATTGCCATAAGTTAAAATATTTATTGATTTACGAGCGGTAATATTAGTTAAATAACAATAAATTAAATATTACTTAAATCTAAAACAGGCTCTTGGGGCTACCGAGGATGTTGGCGGCATTTCTTCGCTGTATCGCAATGCTGATACGATGTGCGAGGAAGTCGCCAGCTCTTCGGTCACCAATTATGTCAACCAAATGCTTCGCGATTTCAGTAAATAACTCGTGCGCGCTGGGGCTCCATGGAGCCACATAAATAAATAAAAACGATAAATAAATACTGGGACAACATTAGAAGGATGATGAAGATTTTTTTATCCGAGATCAGGTTTGGTTATCATTTGGCGTTTTAGCCTCTTTCTTTAAACCCTTGGCAAAAAATAGGGAAACCTTTGAAAGGTATGTTCCATTTGCCACTTCTACTAAACTCAGCTCTGGCCGTCCCGGTACCGCTGCATACCGGGTAGAGTCAGTCCGACTCAGGCCGGGCCTAGCTGAGTTTCTTGCTGGCCTCTTCTCGGCTAGGTTAGGTTTAGTGACCTAGCCTGTTTAGTGAACCAGCGACAAAACTCTCAGTAGCTCGATTCCACTCACACCTCAGATTTGGTTAAATCTCACTGCAAATTCTTAGAGTACTGTCGGAGGTTTCCCCTGGATTTTCCCCAGGCCACTCTCCAACCGCGCACTCCTATCGCTTTATTGGGCCTGGCCTATAAAGCCACAGTCAGGTTAAAAAAAATTGGATTTGGCACACCTTCATACTTCTGTACGTACTTAAGTAGTATCAATTATTCTGCCCTTGGCAAGAAATAGTGTAAGTCTCTGATTCAAGTAAATAGTCGAAACGATACTGTTCACGAAAAAGTATAAAAGTATTAAATTCACATATTATATTTTAGGGTTAACCAACCGCAAAATTAAGTTGATTCTAATAGGAAAAATAAAGAAAATTCAATAAAAAAGATCTGATTTATCAGTACATTTTTATTTGTTGGTAATAATACTCGTAACAATTATTATTATCACCAAATTTCAAGTTCATATGTCAATGGGACGGTAAAAAATTCTTCGGTACAATATTTTGTGACAGACGACGGATGGAAATGTAAGTGTCGACAATAGGGTTCCATTTTTCGGATACGGAACCCTAAAAAGAAAGACGGTTAAATAGTGGAACGGGATACTCAGGGGACGTTGCCTAATTTTAAATTCTTAAGTGCTGCTTGTACACATGCAAATTAACGGTAATACGTCAGACTTGACATTTTGATAAAATCTTGGAACTGAAAATACTAAGTAGGTATTTCCTGTAGTACACTAGGTAGTTAAGACAACTATAGTTGAAAAATTTATGAGGGTAAGGTTTTGAACACAGGTACCACACCCAGTCAGGAAGCAACCCTGACCCGGACGAGCCGGATATACCAAGGGGCGCACATTGTGAGGAGTGACACGCTATGGGATGGGAAAGGAAAACCGACCAGCCGCAGCCAGTTGGCCACAATCGACCGGCTGTGCAGCCTTTAGCCAACATTGGAAACAAGGAGTGGTAGGGAAATTCGTCTGTGGATGAGTGTTGGTGAGATGCTGCACTTTGCTTCGTATAAAATCTTCTTATTTTGAGAGTAAGTCTTCTCAGGGATCTCTGTGTTCCTATGATTCGCAGTAATCGTCGTCGGCGTTATCGAATCATAAAATGTTTTTTCTACTCGTCGACTTCAATGTTTGAATTAAGATATCGTAGACGAAACTAAAATCACATACATTTTTCTATTGGTTCCCTTCAAGTGAACTCTTATGAAATAGACCAATCACGTGTCGCCTTTTACTGTACTCCTATGAAATTGGCTAATCACGTGTCGCCATTACAGTACTCTTATGAAATTGACCAATCACGTGACGCCGCGGCATAGAACAGAAGACATCAACGAGCATCCGACCCATGTGCCTAAACTTCATTTTCGCAAGAGTAGTCTGTTTAATTGTTTCGGTTTGTTTAATTAATTTTCGTTGACTCGTAGAAAAAATAGTGTATACAATAGTTATATAATTAGCTTTTTAAGTCTCGAACCTTACTTAGACCACTCGGCAAGCCTCGTGACCTAATCGCGGTTCTCGACTAAAAAAGCATACATTATATAACGATTGCATAAACTACTATCATGTCTATCCGATGGTTTCCTTGTTAAAGTGCATCATTAAATGATAGAAAACCTTCCCAATTAACAACAATCTTATGATCCGTCTGTCGTAGCCTACAGACGCCTGTGCCTTTACCATGAGTTTACATGATCATACTCGCCAGTGACTACGTAAAAATTTGTATGGGTAAAAGTACAGCGCCTCTGGCGGTGACGCAATAGAACTAAGAATCGGCATACTAAATCGTCTACGCAGTCGCTAGCGAGTACGGTCATGCAAACTCATGGTAAAGGCACTGATCTGTCGCTTTTTTTGTTTGTGGATTCGTTGTGTATGACGATAGCGAGAGAAAAGCGCAATTTTCACGCTATGTAGAGAAAATTGCTTACGAGTAGAACACTAATATGATAGGTTTCTCGCATTAGATTAGCATGTGCATTAGTCCGGATATAACAGTATTTTTTTGCAAAGAATCGTTCACGATTTACATTACTGTCTGAATAATTACAACAATGAATGAAAATTAAATAGTTATTTGGGAGTGGCGCCATCTCTATTACACATGATCTATATTAAAAACAAACATTAATAAACTTACGAACCAACTTACAAACTTAAATTACTGAGTAACAATAGACTATGCAACTTATTCTGATAACAAAAAAGCACATAATATATTTGTATGACATTCATTTTATAAACTATAGTATTAGTAAAGTGTGATTACGCGCCTGGATAATTACACTATATTCCTTATGTAAGCTACTTAAAGGTTTAATTTCAAATAGCTTTTGTGTGAACAGCGGTAAATAAAAAGTTGTACCGAGCGAAAGCGATTGAAGTCGATCAATATACGTAAAAGGAATTTGGAAAATAGAATGTGCAATTGCGTTTGGCTAATTTGTTGCTAGGGTTGTCAAACTACTGGCCAATTCATATTAATATTAGTATAGAATTTTATTTTAACACTTGTATTTGTTTTTATTTAAGGAACAATGAATATAAAAAACAAGAACACACTAAACTAAGGATAAAAACCTACTTACAAATAAAAAATGGGCTTTAATTCAGAGTCCAGCGGTAGGGTGCCCAGATTGCTGGCGGCATTGCCACGCTGCACAGCAAAACCGATGCGCTGAGCAAGGTACGCGCCAGCCTTCTGGTCACCCGTCGCGTCAACAAGGCGTTTCGCCAGCTCCTTATAGGTGCTGTGAGCGCCAGCTCCCCACGGCCCTATTGTTTCCACCCCAAACGGCTCATATTATTAGTAGGAAAGACTACCAAGAGATACTTATTATTGCACATACATACTTTTAATACTTATGTTTTTATTCCGTATTTTCTACATGTCCATGATTAAATTAATAAAAACTGATTTACGTGTATTTATAAAGTTTTAAACATTCATACGTATTACTACGTACTTACTTATTTTGCTTGATGTTAGATAGTAATGTTGTATTTGTTTTTAATCAACAAAAACTATGCGTAAATGATTTTTTTTCTTTCTTTCTATACAACGATGAAAACAAAATAGTCCTTCAATAAACAGAAACCGCTAATGTAGTAGTAGGTATCATGAAATAATCAATATAATCATGTACCCCTATTTTATTATTGTGGAAATACCTTAATGCGTCGCGTTGTGAGCGAGAGACCTGCGTATGTCTCTAGCTGTCAACACAACGAATCCTCAAGTCGATAAAGGGCCGGCAACGCGCTTGCGATTCTTCTGGAGTCTCATTAAATAACTAAATAAACATGTGGTTGGAATTTACTTGCAGCATTTTTTTTATAATCATTGGCAACCTTTTGCACCCGCCAACCAATCAGCGCTCGCGTCGATCTATCACTGCTTCGACGTAAATATAAATATAAACAATAATTATTCGGGTGACCGGCGCTATGCGTATATGTTACCTACGTTTTAAGTACCTCTGTTGTGACACCAAAAGTTACATTTATTGTATTATAAATTTTAGAGTCACAACTGAATAAATTTCTCTCGACTATGCCTAGAATTTTGATTCAAAGATTCACAGAATTTAGTTGTTCAGAATACAGGATAACATAAAAGATGTTTTAGATTTAAGTTAGTTGTATAATATTATTTACATATTTAATATTATTATAATAATATTACAGTTTAGGCCTTTAGTTTAGGTTAGGTTTAGGTAGTTAGTAAGATCTTGTTTTGTTTTTGTTCTATATTTTAATTATTGATATGTAACAGTAAGTATATAATATGACAACAAGTTACTACCAATTCACCATCCATATTATTTAAGTTATTGTATTTTAAATATTATTATACCACCTGTAAATCAATAAATGTTAATTTTCAAAGATGTTGAAAATAAAACATGTCCAGTGCATTCAGCCTGCATGTCGGCGTGAAAACATTATTCAGGAGCAACATAATTAAATCAATAATATAAATAATTTAATATATCCACAAAATTAGCAAATAATCTAAATTGACAACCCTAACGCCCAACCAATCAGCTTCGCGTCTCGCGTACAGAAATAAATAACCACGTGGGTGGCACAATATATCAATTACACGTAACACACGCGCAATAATATGTACACAAGGTTGTAAGGGTAATTAAAATGTTATGGCTTTTAATATATAAAGCTAGCTTACGGGCTGCTTGATGGTAAGCAGACACCATAGCCCGTAGACGCATGCGACTTAAGAACAGCCACAAGCGGGTTGCCGATTCTTCATTGAAATAAATTATCTTTGTTGTGCAAATACCTAGGCCGCAAAGGCACTTTTACAAGTCAAAAACTACTAGCGTTTCTCATGAGACCACTGCCGAGAAGAAACGCCGAAAGAAACTCGACAGTCAGTCATTTCCTCCAAAAATATGCTTATTACAATGATACTGCTTAACCTACTTACGTAAATCTGAGTGGTAAACAACAAAAGAGAATTTAAAAAAAAAACGAGGAAAAATAACAATAGGTATTAACAATATGTAGTTCCACAAGAAAACATGTTGACACTGTGTACATATTACATGGTATTAGTAAATACGAGGTAAGAACAATAATATAATAAAAATGCTTTTCTGCAAGAACTGTGTCAACTAGATTGCCTGCGATAAAAGTGTCAATTATCTCAATGAATATTGAAACCGTTATTTTATACAAATAAAGCTAAAACATTATTCAATAAACCACGCACAACCGGTCTTAATAAATAGTGTAAGACAGGAAACTTATTAGGTGAAGACACACACAGGTGTGCAGAATGAGTCCAGCAATGTGTGCGATAAAGAAAAGACTGAGACTCAGCATGTGTTGCTATTTGCCGTGCAATCTGCAACGCTATTCTTTCTGCCACATACAGAGTACATCTTTCAAGAAGGCGGTGGCTCTAGTAGGTCCTAGCCTGGGAACTTTTGGAACACGAAAACAAGGCTATCAATGAACATTCGTACCAAATTTCATCAAAGTTACCAACATTTCGAGGTTTTGCTTCCTCGACTGGGCTAACAGCCTATGAATCTAATTCGCAGTCTAATCCGTTGATATCATACAAAAAAAGAGAAAATAAATGAGTCTTGTAGTTATTTCATGGTTATGTTGTCATCCAAAAATAAGAAAATGTGTCTTAATTTATATTTAAATATAAGTTAAGTTAAAGTTAAGTTAATATAGGTTAATAAAAGTTAGTATCAATAAATAAATAATAATATAATAGTTAAGACTTAAGTAAGTATAAGTTATATTTACTTTATTGTTATGTAAGTTAAGACATATTTTTGTAAAGGTCAGGTTTTAAAAAAGTAATTTAATTGTCACAGTCACTAATTCAGAGCTTTCGTGCGAATAATGCGAATTCAATTTGTGTGTTTACGACCTCTTTGTTTAGCTAATTTCTAATCTTATAAAAACGAAAAGTAGAGTGGGTGTTACGAGAATATACATATTCTAGCCATGCATCCTCACAAGCCAAATGTCAAATGTTTCCAATAAAATCTCAACGATGGATTTTTTGTCCCGAAAAATCCTATCTCACCCCCTCACACCTTTGACCTGCCCATGAATCGAAACATTCTCTAATTGGTCAGCGACCACGCCTGTCGAGAGCCTGTCGAACTGTCAAACGCCTGTCAAAACATACGCTATCGCTCTAATTGATCTAAACGGATAGTGATCTTGGTACGTGGTATCTAAGTCTTGGTTTGAGTGGAGGTTACTGAACATTAAAATACTTTTCTATGGTTTTGTATATGTTGGCTACACAATAAAATATAATATAATTATGTATATATGACTACATTCATTGCAATAAGAGAGCAATAAAAGAAGCAAATAGAGAGAAATTGGGTCATTCTATTTTTTCATGACCAGTTTTCTATTACAAAAAAAATCTATAATAATTGAATTAGTGTACAAAAATAGGATTTCGTAATAGTACCTGAACCTAATAAAAGGAATTTATAGGTAAAAATACTTAAATATTAACATATTGCTGTAAAAGTTGTTGTTAATTACCAAAATTATCGGAAGTGATACTGCAATTAAACAATACTAAAATATGAAGTGAGGGCCAAGTATTCCAAAATTTGCATTAAAAAAAAGTGTGAAAATTATTTACATGAAAAAGTAGAATGCTCCAATTGTCTGTAAATATTGTTTTTGATATAATAAATATAAATACTTTTCTCGTTTCTTTGTATTCAGATAAGTATTTTCATTGTGATAAGCATATTTTAAGAAGATGTTGACAGACTATTGAATTTGTTTAGGTATTACTTCTCAACAATGGTCTATTTTTGAGAAACGTTAGCAGATTTAGGCTCGGTTGCACCAACACGATCACAGGCCGGTCCTCGTCAAATATGGCGCCGGCAGCTGTCATCCCCTAGAAACTTGACAAACTTACCATACATTAGATTTTAACAAACACCGCTTAAGATTACAGACGGTTTGGAGCAATCCATAAGTTGTCTCGAAAAACGGTCTACTTGTAAAAATGAAGATCACTTATTTCATTTGTTATATGCCCTATTGTTGTGGCCATTTAGTAAAACATCAGCCCTAACTTTTCCTTATTTTTTTTACTACTATTTAGGTATAATATCACTTTTTCCTACAATAATCTTATAGAATACCATTGACGTTGAAGATACTATTGGCTAAAATAATCTGGTAAATATACAGTACTGGCTTAATACATGGCACTTTCAATCATATGTCATGATGACAAAGGTGATTAATAGGTTACAATTATTGGGAACTAAGGTGTCGAATACTGGAACGTTGACCTTACATATACAATTGGATATACTTATGAAATTGATTGGCTAAAAATATAATTGATTGAGTTGTTACAATATAATTAAACCTTATATATATCGTTACGTAGGCTATTCATAACCAGTTTCGAAACACTAAACCCTGCCATCGAAACGCGACGCCTAAAGTGGTCCTATAGAATTACATCAATGTCGCCCATCTGTTTAATGTGTTAATTAACCCGTTCCGTGAGCAGTACACGTGTTAAGTTACTAAGGAGATTATAATTGATATATTACGACCACCCACGCTGTTATTTGCGATATTATGTTTTTATACAGTGCGTTATCGGCACACGGATATTATTTGAAACTGATAACATTACCAATTATATACATATACTAGAAAAACAAAATTATTTGAAATAACTGCGATATTTAATTTCCTAACTCCGCACCTTCGATGTACTAGGGACACTGCTTACTGCTTAAGATAACGTCGTAGTAAACTTAACATTAAGGCAAGGCCCATTCAAAGATCTGACGAAAATACTGAAGTTTGAGCTTCGAATATGATGAAGTAATGTAGAATTGCACTACACAAAAATTACTGTCGACTGACAAAAAAACAAAGAAACGAAATACAACTGGGGTGACTTTAAGAAAAAACGGGGCCACTTTGATAGATTTAGAAAACTTATATAATCGTCACCAAGTATTTCTAGTTTGATTCAGTTTAGTAAATAGTTGGAAAATTTGCCAAGGTAGTTTACTGAGCTCATGTTAAGCAAATAAAAAGTAAAACACGGCATAAAAACTGGATTTTTTAAAGTCGCCCCTCAATTTGAAAGTAACTGAAAAAAATATTGAAAATTTTCTTGGTAACTCTCTCAAAAAATCCTAAATATCGTCGTAAAAATAAACTTTCATGTTGCAGATTTCATAATTATCAATGACAGTGATTTTTTTTACAAAATGGATAACCTTTTTATTGTTCTAATGCAATAACCGGACAGATTTTAAATAAGTCATCCAGTGTTCCAAAAATAAATTAAAATGGACTATAAAAATAACTAAAATTTAAAAAAATGATTATTATAAAAAAACGGTTATAATAGGTGGTTAGGTTGTCTGGAAGAGATCGCTGTTTAGCGATAAGACCGCCTGTTGTTCTGCCTCTGTCTCCCTGTATCTTTGTTTTTTTTTTGTTTTTTATGTGCTATTTTATTATGTGAGGTGTGCAATAAAGAGTATTTGTATTGTATTGTATAATAGTTAAATAACAATAACATAAATAGTATTAAAACTTTTTTTATCTTGTGGTCTAATGGAATAGATACGACGATGGGGATATAGTAAGTAGACGCTTGCGCTAACACGTTGCCAACCATCTTCATTTGATGATTCGTTGTGTCGACTAGAGACAAGCAGGTCCCTTACTCTCAAAACAGCGCATCTTCGGGAGCCCTGGCGACCTTATCCACCACCAGGAACAACGCCACATACCTGACCTATAGATTAAGTACTGTAAACTGGGGTGATATTAGGAGAAACGGGGCCACTTTGATACATTTAGAACACTTATATAATCATAATCATTTGGGGGAGGCCTATGTTCAGCAGTGAACTGCAGTGAGCTGATGATAATGATGATATCATCACTCAGTATTTCTAGTTTGATTCAGTTTAGTAAATAGTTAGGAAATTTACCAAGGTATTTCACTGAATCATGTTAACCAAATAAAAACTAAAACACGGCATAAAAACTGGATTTTTAAAGTCGCCCCTCAATTTGAAAGTAACCCCGGTTAGGTAGGTAGGGAGGTAGGTTAGGTAGTTTTATTACGGTTGCGGTATTTTGTAAGCGGGAAGTACTTCCCTAATTGGGCTGTTCCAAATATGAGGAAGATGGCGTTCCGCTTTCAAAATATTATATTATTAACATTTCTGTTTTTGGTGGGCTCGTATTTCACCTTCATAGCTCCATATGTTTGTGTGTCTGTACACAACACATATACACACACACAAGCGTACATACGCGTCTACATCAATATTCATGAAACCTAAGACAATACCTTTCTTTAAGCCGAAAAAGTCAAAATGTCGACCTCTAAGTGCAATTGTAAAACTAAGAAAAAGAAATGCTCATTAGAGTGCGAGATGTTAGGTCATAAGAGCAAGTGTGGGAGGGAGATGAACGGGGTTTTATGGAGCGTGCGAGAGGGAACGCTGTTCGCGAATGTGTATAATGATAAAGGGGAAAGTCAAAGAGTAGACAAAGAGAGGTACCATTTTGCAAAATTATCAGTGCTTGAGTTGTGAGGTACATACAGTCAAAGGCATAACTTTAAGTACATGCCCAAAGTGATAAAAATATCTGAACGCTCTTACGCTCTAGTTGACCGAGTGAAACGAAGGTCTCCGCTTCAGCTTCGACAAAAACGCTTTCGTATGTCCGACTGTTTAAATTTCCGGTTATTCTCCTTTACAGATCGGATTTCTCAACCGATTCTCGTGAAATTTTGTGAGCTATATTATATAGGGTTTTGTTGTCGAGTGCTTTTTAAAAATTTAAAAATAGATACTCGCGAGGGCTACTTGCTCATACAGCCCCTAGTCATTAATATGTCCGCATAGGTATATATATATATATTTTGTCACTGCTGCGTATAGATATTATCGCTGGATGATGACTGTACACGTTCACGGCTGAGAAGAGTTCAACAAGAACCAAAGATGCGTATTGCATCTTTGTGGTTCTTGTTGGACTCTTCTCAGCTAGGCTAGGGTTAGTGAACCAGCGACAAAAGCAAAAAGGAGTTCGATTCCACTCAAACCTCAGATTCGGTTGAAACCGCTCACACAAATTCACTGGAGCGCAAACTCTTAGAGTATTCCAGTGTTCAAAACCACACGTGTTGGAGGTTTCCCCTGCATTTTCCCCAGGCTACTCTTCAACCGCGCACTCCTATCGCTTTATTGGGCCCGGCCTATAAACCCACAGTCAGGATAAAAAAGAAAATTTGGAACTTATTACAAAGGCAATAGAGTGCAAAAGTGCAAAATTAATTAATATATTCGACTGAGCTGGGGAATGTCCCTCATATTTGCAGCAGTGCTACTGTGGAAGTAGCTCCACCCTACAGAAAGACCTAAACCTTAATAACACCAATACTTGTATGTGGTGTTGTGTTCCTGGCGTTGACTAAGGTCATAGGTATAAAGAATGCTCTGTTTAAAAAAAGAGTTCGAAGTACAGAGGCCAGGGGTTGCCAGGACCTGTAGGGAGTCGAGATTTTTTTTTAAATTGCGATATTAAATCCGCAAAATCATTCATAAGTTAAGTCGGGTTATGTGCCTAGTAGCTATGTAGCCTAGTGGTTCAAGCATGAGGCTATCAAGAAGCAAGGCCGGTCGTTGGTTTGAATCCCGGCTGATATCTTTCTTTTTTTCTGAATAACATTTGATATTTCGGCGTGGAATCGCACCCAGTTTAGCCACATCCGATGTAAAATATTAATCAATCAAAATCTTTACTATATGACACTTTATTTATTTATTTAAACCATTGGATTTCACAGCATTCCAGTAATTTCAAAGCAATATGAAATAAAAATCAGAAATACCAGCTAACAAAATAAAATTACGCAGATGATGGTCTTGCATTCATTTTCTCGCACTTCAGGCATTCATCACACACATCTATCCATCTACTAGCAAATATGTAGCAGTTTGATGTAGATTCAAGCAACGAGTTTATGAGGTGCAAAACATGCGCAAGCGGCGATTTTCTGCGAGACAACGTCCTCGCAGCCGGCGTCGCTACCAGGTGGCGATAGCGAGGTCGAAAAATAAATCTAGTGGGCGAGCGAACATACGGACGCACCAACTGAGCTACTAATTCGGGACAATCAGAATTACCACGTAAAATACTACGGTAACAATTTCGCCTCACCTCGAGAGAGCTATTGAATGCCCAGAAAAAAAATTTAGGGTACATGAATGGGTAGTACCCATACATTTTTTTATAAAGAAAAAGCAGATACTTATTTGTACTCTCTCCAGAAGCAAGACATGTTGATTCATATGGGTTCCAAACAACAGCGGCAGATTCTAACTTGCTTCTAACAAGAGCGGTGTACAAAAATTTTATGGTCCTGGCATCGACAAAGTCCTTAGCATCCCGAATGACAAACCCTAATCACTTTTGTTACAACAGTGGTACCTAATAAACAACATACTAAGACTCGGGCACACACGGAACGGGATGTATAGTATCTACAATGTTTTGGGCACACTCCCGTGACGTGAGTGCTCTGGGCCAATTTTTTACCTTTAGTTTTAATTGTTTTTTTTTATCATTGTCTAGACTAGAGTCTAATGTCATAGAAAGATGATTAATCTACGTGACTGTCACTTTGGTCATATGGTCAGTAGGTATGTCACTAGTTTTCGTACTAAGGTGTCGAATTGAACCCGTATTTTTCGAAACGTTGAATTTTCCCACGAGTGTTGATTTTTCTGATCTGCACAATACACTGAAATGCGGTAGAAGCGACGAACAAAAATACACCTTCCAATTTTCCCACACAACTTATCAGTCGCCAATTCGATTCCAACTAGAATCTCACCCAACTTTCTATCTCCATATTCTTTGACACCCAAACCTCCGCCAGAAGGGGAGACCACTACCTTTCCCTACGCGCGCGATAAAGACGGCGCGCACTGGACCACCCAAGTTGTAGTATGCTGCTTCGAATAAGTCGTGCACAATAAGTCTTGATAGTTTAATGTTTTTTTGTGCGATTTTTTAGGGTTCGCGAGTTAATGATTGTTGCTGATAGATTCAGTTTAATCATCATTTAAAGGCTTAATTGACGTTTTTAATGGAGGATTTAGTTTTGGTGTCGATTTGCATGCAAAAATTTGAGAGACTCTTTTGATTGTCAATTTGAAGAGATCCTCTGCATTCCTGAAGGGTACTGCTTTAGGACACAGTTTAGGACATACAAAACGCATTTTTAGATGGTCCTGCGGGGCGTGCGACGCAAGAGGTAGCAGACTGGGAACGGGCGCCAGGGACCAGCCTCCTAGTATTTTGGCGGTTTTATCCTAAAGCTCCACGGAAGACCAGCGCTGTGGCATTGCAAAATGTCATTGCATTATGCTGAGTGGTGTCCATTTGCGGCCATTATAGCTGCACCACTGTTTGTAAATGTTTTCTTTTTTTTAAGTTAAGTAGTTTTATATATTAGCTCCTAGGTACTAAGTTTTAAATTGCAATGTGGTGTTATTTTGGTTTGCGATAAATTTGGTTCTATTCTATTCTACAAAGGAGCCCGTAGTCTGTTATAGCACCATTCAAGATTCGATGTGGGCACCATCGCACGAAGCGATTGTCATTTATTTTGACCTCCCAACCCAGAGGGGATAGTTTCTTGTTAGACACGTTTCCTCAAATTTTTTTTCTTTAAATTACTGTTAAATATCAAATGATATACGTATAAATTCACTAAATACTAATTTTAAATTTTATTGACAGAACCATTCAGCCAGCGTATAATCGAAAAAAACCCGTACATGCTTTAATAGAGTAATAACGCAAATTATGCGCAAAATGGATTCGCTATGATTTTCGTCACGTTTAATGCTGTACAGAACCAAAATGGCGGACACTGTGTGAATCTTATTGACCCTTGAGATCATTTTGAATAATCTTACTGGAACGGCATAATTGGGAATTAAAAAACTAGTTTTTTAAAGATGTGAAGGAACTTTTATACGTTAATTGTTATTAGTTACACATGCTATTTATAGCTTTTTCTAAGTCTAGCAGTACCGGAACTAATGTTCTAGCTGCCTAATTGTGATTAATCCGCCGTAGCATGAGAAAACTTTGACTACTAATAAGCATTGATCTTTACAAACTTGGATTGCTTAATTACCTCGTTATTCTTAGATACGTACAGGTTTTTTTTGGTTCCCAAAAAACAGTAAAATATCCAATTAACTTTAAAAAAACACACACATCGAGAGAGAGAGTCAATAAAATGTTTCCTTATTTTGAGTTCAAAATCTAATGTCAAGGAAATATTGCAATTATGGGAATTCCCAGGAATGGGAATATTGGCAATGTCACATTATCCGTAATAGGCAGTGGGGGGGTGACTTCCTAACGGTGGATCGGTATGTCGTACTTTGCTCTTTGACGTAAACTTACTGACGTGTCACAAATTCCTCACTTGAGGGGATATTGACCGTATTATACTTGCGTAGTTTTAATACTACATTCATTCATATGTAGCTTCCGCGCATCACGTGCCAATTGACATTTGATCTTGACAGTTGACAGATTACCTACTAATATCCGATGCATCAGGAAGTTGCCTAACACCGTGCAATGAAATTTAACACGTAATATTGCAAGTATCAAAATGGGATTCCGTTGGGAATCACCATCAAGTACCAAGTAGTCTCGGGCGCTGCGCCGCTTTGCCAATACATTTTTTGATCCAGGACTGCGATTGTGCGAGAGCAAGTGTACACACGGGTGGAAACTCGGACAGTACAATCATTATGTGTTTTCTGTACTCTCTCAACTCAAGGCAACTCTCGGCTAAACGATAAGAGTATTTAGGCTATTTAGTCGATGAAGTGGTGCTAAGCCAAAGTTTTGATGTTCACAAAAGGGGCCATCCATAAAGTACGCCACACGGGGAGGAAGGGGGTCGACGAAGTGTGACACTGTATGACAAGGGGTGGATAAGTCCTAAGTTTTGTGACATCACATTTCAAAATACAATACATATCTAAGTTTTAAAATGTCAAATTTGAACTTAAACGAAAAATTTATTTCCAAATATCTGTAGGTATATGCGTGACTTAAATTTTTCTGTTTGCGATAATTTATTGTTTGTTTTTTTAATTTTTCAAACGTTTGATTATCGTTCAATTGTTTATCACTGTGTTTGCGGTCGATGGGCTAGCAACCTGTCACTTATTGTCACATAACATTTGTTCCATTTAAAACCCTAGAATTGCTAAAAATGGCACTAATCATTCTATCTAATGTGAATGGTACTCAAATGTCAGTTTGTGTACGTCCATAGGGTGTATCCACCCTTACCCTACATGTGACCCCTGGGTGGTGCTAAAAGTGCAAAAAAACTGGCAACCTTACTGTCTTCTTGAAGATCGAGCACGGTCCGAAATAATTGAGCAATTCTACTTTTTCATGATTATTTACAGACACTTTTTTTAAATGCAGATTTTGGAATACTTGGCCCTCACTTCATATTTATATATTGTTATTTAGAAAGAGGTTTCATTTTAGTATGACTTCCAATAGTTTTGGTAATTAACGAACCACAGCTAATATCCATAAATCGAGTAACTCCTTGTATGTCTCACCATTTGTATGAAATAATCGTTTTACCACTGTGTTACCCACATTTTACAGCATTATGTTAATATTTAAGTGTTTTTACCTATAAATTCCTTTTATTAGGTTCCGGTATTATTACTTAATCCTTTTTGTACACTAATTCAATACATATCCTAGATTTTTTTGTAATAGAAAACTTGTCATGAAAAAGAAGAATGACTCAATTTCCATACGGTAAATAAATAGTTTATGTAGGTATGAAGTCAAAAACGCCGCGGCCCGGTCCAGAATCGAATCCCGTATACTCCCAACCGTTTGTTTAACGCAGTATAGGAGAGCTTTTAATCGCTTACATTCGATAATTTGATTGATGTGGTTAGGAAGCTCTACCGAAACTACATCGTATAAACACGAAGTTGGCCACGTAAGCTCACTTTGTGGCACAGTTAAACTTGAAAGGAGCCTTTTAAGAAAGCTTCAATAGCTTTTCAAATTTTCCCATAAAAGTTTTCATTAATTTTGAGATGTTTGTTTAACAGACTTCAATTGAAAAAAGTAAGTTTTGTTTTTTTTACCTTCTTCGAAAAAAGAGGTTCCATGTTTGTCTGTGTTATTTTTGTATTATATATGCAGCAGTATCAATACTTAAAACTTGAGGTCGTTAGTAACGTCAAAACCTTATGCTCGGTATATTATATTAATTTTTCGTTGAAGAAAACGTCATGTGAAAACCGGTCGGATCCCAAAAAAGTCTAGTTCCTCTGGATTGGAAGGTAAGATGGCAGTAGCTTCGTATATCTAGTGCCTACGCCAAATAACACTACTACTACTACTACTACTACTGACATTTATAATAATTAACAACAATTTGTTCACATTGTATCTAATAATGATTGTACTAAGATAATGTTACTTTATATATATTGTTCAAAATTGTAATGTGACATGTAATATTTAACAATATTATGAATAAAGAGTATGAGTATGAGTAAGCGCTAGGAGGATGTCGTTAACTTCACGTCCATAGGCTACGGTTATGGCTTACCATCAGGCTGCACTTATTTGCCACTGACGTGGTCTAAAAAGGTTGGAGAGTGTGACTAAGAGTTTGCGGTCCGTGAGATTGGTTGAGCGGCTTCAACATAATCTGAAGTGTGAGTGGAATCGGAAGAAACCGCCCAAGACCAAAAGGAGAACTCTTCTGTGAGTCCTATGTCCCTAATTAGAGCTAATAGGAACTCATTATCATCATCATCATCACCCTTTGACGACCGGTAGTGACCCTGCCTACGAAGCTGGAGGTCCCGGATTCGAATCCCGGTCAGGGGATTTATTTGTATAATGAGTCTTGGATGTTTTCTATGTACATAAATATTTACCAACATACAAGTATCTATTTATCTATATAAGTATTAACTAAGTTTACTTTATATATGTTTTTACTAAGCGACGGTATACATAAAAAAATCAAAATCAAAGGTGTTTATTTCTCACATTGTTCGAATTATAGTTTTAAAAGTATAGGTATATAAAGACATGGAAAAATCGCTATGAGCATAGCGCTAGGCATGCATCGTCGCTTAGTAAGAAAATTTTGCTTAGTTTGGAACTAGGTCGATTTGTATAATGTTTGTGTCGAAACATTTGTGAAGATTGTTCACAAATATTTATTTATCTATCAGTCATCTCGGTCTTCTAAGCCTCCTGTACCACGAGACGCCTCTGTACCACGGTACCAATCGCTCTCCGACTGTTGTTATTTAATGCTGGTTATAGCTGCCGGGTACCAACAGGCATAAGAAGGCTGCGGCGAGAAATATTTCAGCAAATATTTCTGCGGGGATGTACGGGTGGGGTCATGTAGTATGGGTACGTTCTCTAAGGAATCCGGGGTCTACTTTAACACCTAGTCCCAACTCCCAGCCCTAAAGTCTAGTCTAGACGTGAGTAGTAGCGACTGGTTCTCAGTTCTCATGTCTAAGGACCACGTAGGTCCCGAAACACCAGCGAGGATATTGGTTCTTATTTAATTATTTATTTTTTTATTTGGAGAGACAAACAGAGATAGATGTAGAAATTGAAGTAACTTATTTTAGGTTAATGTTATACATTCATCTAGCTCCTCAACAGCTCTCATCTTAACTACGTGAGTGGCCCGTTTATTACATGTCAGATACTCATGGGGATTTACTATTTAAAAATTCTCGTACCTGGTCCAGCAGATCTCGCTGGCATTGCAGCCCGGTAATGCCGCCAGCATACAGTGCCTTTACCATGAGTTTACATGACCGTACTCGCTAGCGACTGCGTAAACGATTTAGTATGCCGATTCTTAGTTCTATTGCGTAACCGCCAGAGGCGCTGTACTTTTGCCCATACAAATTTTTACGCAGTCGCTAGCGAGTTCGGTCATGTAAACTCATGGTTAAGGTACTGGGCGCATGGGCGCCAGGTACCAGCCGTTCCGGGGATCTTTTTTTTAGTTGATTTAATTTCAATTTATTTTGCAACCCTGTACATACAGTAAACACATGCAACTTAATGCTAGGTAAAAGTACAAGTACATACAGGACCCTGTTAGGGCGCAGCAAATAGTAATCACGATTTAAGTTTAATTACAATTCGCAACATTCGGTAAAAAAAAGAATAAATTTCATAAAGTAATTTGATAGTACAATTTCGTAAAATAATTCGATAAAAATAAATTGGTAAAAATAAAAGATTAGATAGATTTAGATTTAATTATATTTTTATTTTATTTATTGTTTCCAGTTTATAAGCGATTTTGTTTTTATTCTTATTCAAAACTTTCATTCATTGTACTACAAGGAAGTCATGTCCACAGTAGGCGAGCGCGCGTCGTGTGTGGTCGCTCCACTTGTGCATTTTACACGTTTTCCTGCCGCACCGCATTCCTATTAGAAAACCTATTACACTTGCGCTGCTCTACCGCAAAATATTGGTTTTTAACGCGTACTACATTGTTGACATTTTAAATGATAATAACGAAAAAAAAAACACAACAAAAATGAGAAGAACGTATCAAAAGTTGTATATTTCAAGTTGTAGAGTTTATGTCAAGGCCAACTAACTAGGGACTGATAATTACTTACTTGAGAATGTAAAATATACCTATTGTGTTAAACAGGTAAGCATGTTTACCTCTGAACCAATCTGTTTGTGTCAAAGTGTGCAATAAACTGTATTGTATCGTATTAACTGGTAGTAATAATAAGAATGTGAAAATTATTGTAAAAATGACATGTAAAATTACTTATAATTTTATGAATAAATATCTCAATCTCAATTACTGATATGTATTAGTTTAACATGGGAATTACCACGATTAAGGCAAAAATACGCGGTGATGACGTAGTGGCTTGAGTGGCCTAGTGGTACGGCGCTGCTCCGTCAAACCAGAAGGGCAGGTTCGATTCCTGGTTTATGCTGTATACGATCACATTTGATTTTTACTTTGTACGTATTTTGACAATAAAAAGTTACTATTCTAGTGTGAAGTTACTATATTATTGCACAAGTTCCGAAAACTCATTGGTACGTCAGGATTCGAATCTACAACAGCCTCGACTTCCGGTTGAGGATCGCATGCCTCAACTATTTTGCGGCAATCAGTAAACTAAATAATAATTTACTTGAAAGAAACAAGAAAAATAGTAATTGCATAACAAACAATATTAACCTTTTTAAAGTCGGTTAAAAATTGCTCTAGTCAATCAATAGTCATGACCGACGTATTTGACCTAAACTCACTTCTCCACACACTACTCATTGTCCTAATTACAATAAACACTAGAACAATGCTCAATTATTGTTCAAAACAATATTTAACCTTAGTTCTTTTAAAACAAACTTATCTATACCATCCGTGCACCAATAACTGGGAAGGTTTTTTTCGACATATGTAAAATGACGAACGCATTATTAAATTTGTATCCGTGATACACAAACCAAATTACATTTACTGCTAACCAATCTCAGTTTCCTAATAGTTAGTTCCTAATGCAACTGCAATAATAACTTTGTTTCCGTTGTATAAAAAAGTCAATATTGTGTATAGATTTTAACTCGATCATGTTCGTTATACGTTCTTGAAATCGTTTAAGTTGGACGTTTGTAAAGAAATATCGCATTCAAAATTTAACCTCGTTCGGTAAATAAAAAGGTTCAAAATCTAATCTAGTCTTTGTAAGTGTTCGTACATTTTAAATATTCAAGCATTCGTGTCGGGAGTATTCGTTAAACATCGTGAGTGCTCGGCAAACATCGGCGGTTGTAACTTGATTGGTGATAATTTGGAAACTGTAACGTTTACTTTATTCGTTTGTTCCGTTTGAGAATTTCGGATACTCTTTTAATTTCCTTGATAACTATGGCGCCTACATGCGTATGTATGTGTGTTTGTGACACCCCAGGAGTTGCAAGCGTCCATAGGCTACGGTGACTGCTTACCATCAGGCGGGCCGTACGCTTGTTTGCCACCGACGTGGTATAAAAAAAATGTATCCGTTAAAATGTTGTCTTGCTCACTCGCTAATATAGCATAGATGCTGTTCTGTGCCGTGTTCGGAAAATTGCGAAAATCGGCATGAAATAGATTGTATAACTAGGGTCTAAAACGAATTACAGTACTTTTTATCTCACAAAGGCGAGTGAGCCATGGTTGTGTGTTGACTTGTTGAGACATCCATGCACATTGTCTATGTGTGCGTAGGAGCTATGAGTTGACATTGCGTTCGTATGTGTTACAACTACAACTATGGCTGACCCGCACTCGTGAGATAAAAGACTGTAGTAGATTGTATAAATAGGGTCTAAAATAAGCCATATTTCTAAGAGAAGGAGCTATGAGTTCACATTGTCTGTGTCCGTATGTGTCATAACTACAACTATGGCTGACCCGCATAAAAGACAGTAGTAGATTGTATAAATAGGGTCTAAAATAAACCATATTTCTAAGAGAAGGAGCTATGTTCACATTGTCTGTGTCCGTATGTGTCATAACTACAACTATGGCTGACCCGCACTCGTGAGATAAAAGACAGTAGTAGATTGTATAAATAGGGTCTAAAATAAACCATATTTCTAAGAGAAGGAGCTATGTTCACATTGTCTGTGTCCGTATGTGTCATAACTACAACTATGGCTGTCCCGCACTCGTGAGATAAAAGAATAGTAGATTGTATAAATAGGGTCTAAAATAAGCCATATTTCTAAGAGATTACTTTCAAAAACAAAATGAGGGAAAACAGTTAGAGGGACTTTTCAGCCAAGAGGGAAAACTAGACATTGTATTCTTGGAATTATAAACCAGTGTTACTTAAATAGATATGATATGATCATTTCGGACCGTAAATCTAAAAATTGAAGGGCTACTTTACACATCAAGTTTTTATGCCGTGTTTTAGTTTTTATTTAGTTAAGGATTATAAACCAGTGTTACTTAAATATCAAATCAAATGAAAATTTCTTACCGTAAACCTAAAAATTGAGCGGTGACTTTAAACATCCAGTTTTTATGCCGTGTTTTAGTTTTTTGGTTAATCTGGGGTCAATGCTATACTTTCGTAAATTTTCTAAATATTAAGGCTCAGTTTTATAAAGATCCGTTAGACCTTATGTCGGTTTGTTATATCAAAAAATGTACTGAGTTACTGAAATTTAGTCTAACGGATCTTTATAAAACCCGGCCTTACTGTACTACCTTAACTCTACCATATTTTACGGCAAATAAAGACATTATTGTTATTATTAAAGTAGTTCAATATAATTAACTAGAAATACTTAGTAGGTGGTGATCTGTCAAAGTGGTCCCTAAGTCACCTCAGTTTATGTTAGCTATGTTTTTTTTAAATGAGTCGGGTGTATACGAGCTACCATTCCCCTATACCACAAAACTTTACAGGTCTATTAATCGACAAATTTGTACAATTTTCTATAGAAAAAAGTTGTCAAATGTATCAAAGAGTAGTATAGTTTTGTGTTATAGGCCCCAAGAGGTACGTCGGGTGTGTAAACCCGCGGTCACCAGATTAAAAGCTTACATAATCACTATCACTACATAGTATAAAACAAAGTCGCTTTCTCTGTCCCTATATCCCTATGTATGCTTAAATCTTTAAAAACGCAACGAATTTTGATGCGGTTTTTTTTAATAGATAGAGTGATTGAAGAGGAAGGTTTATATGTATAATAACATCCATTAAATAGTGAACCTGTGCGAAGCCGGAGCGGGTCGCTAGTCCCATATAACATTTGTATACTTAATTGTTTGTAATTGGATTCTGGCGATTGTTAGATAAACCTTAGAAAATATTTACAAACATCAATCCTGCCCACTCCATCTGGAACCGAGTCGTGAATATACAAACAGGGTAAAGTAAATCTGTCAGTGCGCACGATCCATCATAGTAAGTGCGCTATTATTGGCATGACGGTTGACGCTAGGGTAAATGTGCCCATTTGAAAATATGGATATTATTAATTTAATAAAATATTACTTACCAAGGGCGGTAAAACAAGAAATGTCTCAGATCACAGGTATTTGACGCCTGAGCCGAAGGCAAGGGCGGTAAATATGCGATCTGAGGCTTTCTTTATCACTGCCCGTGGTAAGTACAAAATTTTACATCTTCCCCTGGCCAGGAAGTGGGATTTTTCGCGAGCGTAATTGCCACTTTATGGCCAGGTGTGACATAAAATTGATTTCTGTCAATAATTTTACAGAGAAGCACAGCGGAATGTCAAGTCACTCGTATTTAGCTCCATCTAACTGGGGAAGTACCTCCACCAGTCCAGATGTAAGCGGTGTTGTTATGGCTGCGTTTTGTTGCTTGCTCTTTTCTTATGTAGTGTTTTGTTTCAGGTGGTAACTTGAAATTTGGTCATAATGTTTATTATTAGGCACGTGTATTTTATCAACAAATACTAATTATACTGATAAATGTGTAATAATATAAATAAATACAAAACAAATTTAATCACAAATGAATCAAATATAAATACAACAAATAATTAAAAACGAAACTTAACCTATTCTAATGTAATAACCCACCCCGAGTCATTCCTGGCGCAAAGGTGCCCAAAACGCTTGCAGCGTTGCCGCGTTGGACTGCAATGGACAACCTTTGCATCAAGAATGACCCGGAGCGGGGTTGATAAATCAGTTTTTTTGTCTTTTTTAGGGTTCCGTAGTAAACAAGGAACCCTTATAGTTTCGCCATGTCCGTCCGTCCGTCTCCCGCTTTTCTCAGTAACCGTTAGTACTAGAAAGCTATAATTTGGCATGAGTATACATATCAATGACGCCGACAAAACGGTAGAATAAAATCTTAAAAAAAAAAATTTTTAGGGTACCTCCCCGTACATGTAAAACGGTGGTGCAATTTTTTTTCTTCCAAACCACATCGTGTGGGGTATCGTTGGATATCACTCAAAAATATTATAAGATTTCTAAAATATTTTTTGATTCAAGAATCGGTTGGCGTGATATTAAGCTTTGAAGTGATAATTTTTGCTATGGTTAAGTGTCCCCCCCGCTAGCTAAGCGGTGGCTGCTAGGCATGTGAAAAAATCATGGTAGTAGTATATATTACATTACCGTAAAGGGCAAAAATATGTATACAACACAACATCTCAAAAAGTACATCATCAGTAGGTACTAAGATCAGTAAAAACCCTTCTACGGGCCCGTAATTTCGCATATGACCGGTGACGTGAGGGCAACTACGGAACCCTACACTGTGCGCGCCGACACGCACTTGGCCGATTTTCTATTCCTATTAAAACCAACTTAATTTTGCGGTTGGTTCAGAATCCTAAATACGACCGCTTTAGTGTCGTTGGTAGTGACGCTGCCTTCGAAGCTGGAGGTCCCGGGTTCGAATCCCGGTCAGGGCATTTATTTGTGTGATGAACACAAATATTTGTTCCTGAGTCATGGACGTTTTCTATGTATTTAAGTATCTATTTATCTATATAAGTATGTATATGGTCACTTAGTACCCATGGTACAAGCTTTGCTTAGTTTGGGACTAGGTTGATTTGTGTAATATTGTCCGCAAATATTTATTTATTTTATTTATTTATATGAACTCCGACACGCACTTGGTCGGTTTTTTACCTATATCCCTGTAGGTGGCTTCAGTAAACGCTGTTTCAGCCAGTTAAAACACATTTAGTTACTTTACTGCGTGTTAAGAGATATATTAAGTACGCGATAACGGCGAACAGACAGACAGGCAGACGATAATTAATGCTAAGGACAGGAGCTGTCTACGGTGAGGTTAAAATATGGATTATAAATAAGTTTTGTACTAGAGGTTTCAAAGTTTATAATTAGTATTTTGTATTAATGGGCGTATTCATATTGAGTCTATTCATTTTTTAAATTGATACCTCTCCAGTATTTTTTCACACTGTAATAATGTCTACTAACTAGTGAAAGGTTATTTTTAAAAGGCTAGCAATTAAAGCCACATACTAAATACCCAATATTCTAAAACTGCTTGTTTGCAAGCTGAAATATGTACTAATTGCATTACTTTAATGTGCAAATCAATATTTTTTTGATGCACTGTCAATATTTTCTGATATGCGATTAATTATATTGCATTTTAAAGTTGGTGAAGCTTTCACGTTTTAGGATTATATTAAAAATTATCCCTCTTTTTTTAAGAAATGCACTAAAGTAGTATCGCCTTGCATGGGTATTGCCGGCTTCGTATTAATTAAACGGCCTCGCATACTCGTTCGTTTAAAGCTAACTCAGCCTACTCGCATTGAACGGAATTTCACGTCAAACTAGACTTGACTATCGTTAATTTTCTATTCTAACCCCAAATCGCTCCGCAACATTAGCCGCCAACATTACACGGTTAAATATTATGAAATATGGCGGCAGCTCCTAATTGGTACCCAATTAGTGGTGTCACTATAGTTGACACATGGCTGTGACGGGTATTTCTGTCGCGCGCCATTGGTAGGCTGAATTATAGGTGTTGGGAGAAAAATGCTGATTTTCAGTCATTACCTCAGACTACCGTCAGAAAAACATATGAAATTGATGTGCCTGTATTAGAAGTTGACTCATGCGCGCAAAATTATTGCCTGCTACCGTAAACTGGGGTGACTTTAAGAAAAAACAGGGCCACTTTGATAGATTTAGAACATTTATATAATCATATAAGTGACTATAAGTATGAATACCCGTTTTTTCTTACCGGCTCGGTCGTGCGGTAGCAGCCGGCTGTCAGTCTCGGTCGAGTAAGCAACCTATTATTAGTTAAGTTTTAGTGTTCTTAAAAACAATTGTTTTCAAACAAGTACATAAAGATTAGCTAGATACTATATTGTACTTTAGGGTATATACATGTTTTCTGCCAACAAACTGTAATACAGTTTGGCAGATGAGAAAAAATATATATATGTAAACTTCACGTGTAATAAAAATTAAAAAAAAAAATCACCAAGTATTTTTAGTTTGATTCAGTTTAGTAAATAGTTGGGAAATTTGCCAAGGTAGTTTACTGACCTCATGTTAAGCAAATAAAAAGTAAAACACGGCATAAAAGCTGGATTTTTTAAAGTCGCCCCTCAATTTGAAAGTAACCCCGGCTGACGGTATCTATGTACATTAGGTTGAATTTTGAACGCAATCCCACGGCGTTCCTCTTCATGGGGTTTCGTAGACCTGCTCCACTTGCCACTTCGGCTAAATAAGGCTCACACCCCCGAGCTGTTCCCCTAAACGCGCCCGACATCGCCGTACAGTGTGTTTTCACACACCCCCGAAATATAAATTCCCCAGTGCCTTTACCATGAGTTTGCATGACCGTACTCGCTAGCGACTGCGTAAACGATTTAGTATGCCAATTCTTAGTTCTATTGCGTAACCGCCAGAGGCGCTGCACTTCTGCCAATACAAATTTTTACGCAGTCGCTAGCGTGTACGGTCATGTAAACTCATGGTAAAGTCACTGATAGCGATAGCTCTTCCCACTTTCATCCCGTGAGTGTCGTAAAAGCCGACTATGGGAACGGAGTTGTAGTGTTTTGCGGGCGATGGGCTAGCAACCTATCACTGCAATATCACATTTTCTCCATCTTTAAACCTACAATTGCTAAATGTGTCACTGGAATGAAATTTCATGTGATCTGCCTAACCCTTTTGGGAATACAGGGGTGAGTTTATGTATGTGTGTTATGTATGTACCTAATACACGATCGGACAGTGACAGCATACTATCGTTCAACTAGTGTTGCTTAGGCTCGGTTTTTTAAAGATCCATTAGACCTTATGGCGGTTTGTTATGTCTAAAAATGTACTAAGTTACTGAAATTTGATCTGATATTTGGTCTAACGGATCTTTATAAAACCCGGCCTAAGTGTTTACATTCGATTATTCCATTAATATAAAAGATATCAAAAGACGTTGAAATAATATCGAAAATACGTTACCCGATGAGTAAACCCATACAACCTATTCATAACAAACCTAAAAATAACCAAAATGGGTACTAAATGCATTAAGGCCGTTTAAACTTAATATTTTGGATATTTATAGTTTATTTTAAAAAGTAATTGATGTAATTTTACTCATTGAATAAAGTACTTTCGATGACAGTTTATTTTGTTATGATATTTGTTATATTTCCCGAATAATCTTATAAGCGTATAACGATTACACCCTGTATAAGGTGTCTTCGGGTAATTTCGAATGTCGGATAATTCCGAAAATAACAAATTCCAGTCTAACTGATTTTATTGCATCTCATCATCATCACCATCAAAAAGAAATGTTAATTTTTTTGTTGATGTTTGGTAGTGTAGTAATCACTTAGACAGGAATCTGTTATTTTCGGAATTACTCGACATTCGGAATTATCCGAAGACACCATACATAAACTTATAATTACATTTATAATCTCACACCTCAGATTCGGTTGAAACCGCTCAACCAATCTCACTGGAGCGCAAACTCTTAGAGTATTCCAGTGTTCCAAACCACACGCGTGGTCGTGCCGGAGGTTTCCCCTGGACTTTCCCCAGGCTACTCTCCAACCGCGCACTCCTATCGCTTTATTGGGCCCGGCCTATAAAGCCACAGTCAGGTTCAAAATAAAAAAAATATACATTTATAGAA
Organism: Epiblema foenella; assembly: GCA_963556455.1. Classification (NCBI taxonomy): domain Eukaryota; kingdom Metazoa; phylum Arthropoda; class Insecta; order Lepidoptera; family Tortricidae; genus Epiblema; species Epiblema foenella. Next base: position 6,407,422 of record OY747120.1, on the reverse strand, counting down.
AACATCCAAGACTCATTAGGAAAATATTGTCGGGTTAAAAGCAAAAGTCACTAAGTATCAAATACCTACTTAAAATAAACTTCGTATATCAGCATCGTTACAGTACTGAGATACGAGGTTTCAAAGAGTAGTGACAGATATGATACCGTAAACCTCAATTTGAAAGTAACCCCACTTTTAAGTTGAGGGGCGACTAAAAAATCATTTTTTATGCAGTATTTTACTTTTTTATTTAATTAACCTTGAGTCAAGTCATACCTTCGTTAATTTCCTAACTATTTACTAAACTGAATCAAACTGGAAACTTAGTGATGAATATATAAGTGTTTTGTAAGTTTCAAAGTAGCCCCGTTTTTTTTTAAAGTCACCCCAGTTTAGGGTAGTGGGTTTTGCTTCTCACCCGACGATATATTCACACATCACACAAATAAATTCCCCGACCGGGGTTTGAACCGGGGACCACCAGCTTCGTAGGCAGGGTCACTACCAACTAGGCTAAAGTGGTTTTAATGAGGGCTATCGCGTATGAATTCGCTAGTGTAGCGCGAGGTCTCCGAAATGACAAATGTCACTTTTTGTGGTTGCGGTACGCGGGTTAATATCTAATTGTAACAATATGGTGAGTATTTTGCAATACCTTAGCTTGATTATGGCAAATATAAGTTACGGGTCAATGGCTGTCAGTGCTTTGAGACAGTTTTGTCTTTCGGAAACTTAGTTTCTCCTTTTTTTCCGAAAAAAACGGGACTGCGCTACAATGCGGGATGTTCGATATTTTTACAGTACGGTTTTAAGGTTTTAAACATGATTTAAATGCAAACTTCGTTCTCATGCCCATAATAACCAATAATAATTTTTGACAGTTGGACCTTACTCGACAGTGGCGCCAACTGGTGAGCACAAAAACGATAGCCCTCATTATCATCTTTCACCACTAAATATGGAAGTAGTCTGTTTTGTTCTACTCGTTGGACAGAACCGTAGGACAAACCAATCTTGAAAATCCAGTTTGTTCAATGCGTAGAACGCGGATTTATCTGTCCGGTTTGTCCTGCGATGTGAACAAAACGGATTTTTTTGTCCGGTTTGTCCTACGACGTGAACAAAATCATAGGACAAAACGGACTACTTTTAATATGACCCTTAATAAACCGTTTGTACCAATATACCTACCTATATTTTAAATAAATAAATAAATAAATATTACAGGACAATCTTACACAAATCGAACTAGCCCCACAGTAAGCTCAAGAAGGCTTGTGTTATGGGTACTAGACGACGATATATTTAATAGATATAAATACTTAAATACATAGAAAACATCCAAGACTCAGAAACAAATATTCATGCTCATCACACAAATATTTGCCCTGACCGGGATTCGAACCCAGGACCGTCAACTTCACAGGCAGGTGCACTACCCACTAGGCTAAACCGGTCGTCGATTTTATACCTATATTCATTACCTAGACTAAACTCCCAAACAAAACCGTACCCAAGCACTATAGGTCTCATGTTCACTGGAATAAATCATACAAAGCCGTAAATCAGGCGTTAAGTCAGCCATGATTTAAACGTTCCCGGAATCGAACTCGCGACGCCCTTTGATCTATGTTTAGGTCCAAGATGGCAAAAATGGCTTGAGGTGACGACTCTGCCATTCTGCACACTACTTACACAGTACGGCGGCGGTAATCAAGCATACGGCCTACTTGATAGAAAACAGACACCGTAGCCTATAGACGCCTGTGATTGTTTTACAATCACATGCGCTATAGCCCTTTTAATATGTGAATTCGTTGTGTTTGACACTTAAGGATGATTCACAGTAGACCATTCCGTGTACGGGCCGTTCCGTCTCCGGGCCGGCCCGTCTCCGAGCTTTTTTGTGTGTCAATGTGCTAACCGTTCCGCGTCTGGGCTGAGCCGGGACCGTGCCGTTTCCGAGCCTCGGACGTAGCTAGATCGGCCGTCAAACGTTTGCATTGATAATAGAGCGACCATTCCGTGTCCGGGCCGGCCCGTTTCCGAGCGTCACCGGGCCCGTCCGTGGCCGGGCGGCCGTTGATTTTCTGTCATAGAAAACGGGCCGGCCCGGACACGGGAAGGTCTAGTGTGAATCATCCTTTAATAGGATAAGCCATAAAACACGAGAAAATGGAGAGTTACAGATCGAAGGTCATTGGGAGTTAGGAGACCCTTAAAGGCCCTAATATACCTACATTGCGCGGTGTTAAAGAGCGATTGAACTCGTTACACCTTCGTGACCCGCAGTGTAGAGTGAGTAAAGTAAGAGTCCGTGCGTGTGTAAATAAGGCCTGCGCATGCGAGTTTTTACAATGCGGATGATTACCCAGATATAATGACTTTAACCGATCTATCAAATCGAGATGTACCTGTAGTATGTTGTGTTGCGTTCCGTGGATCACGTACGGTGCTGTCTGAAAACCAGCGCTGCAGGTGTCTAACACCTCGGCATAATGCTGAGACAGCGACCGATTCACTGCCGCGAAGACGCACTTTTTAACTGTATGTTCATGTACTGAGTATATTATATTTGTAACGGTGTGTCTTTTGGTGCAGTGAATAAATGCTTTCTTTCTTTCTTTCTTACCTAAATTCTCGTTATAAGGGCCTTTGAATGATATTAGTTACGCCAGAGTCAAACTTTGAGTGCTGGTTTGTAGATAACCCTGATTTTGACAACCACATATGCGGATTCCATTGGATATTCTACCTTAATACTAATTAATAGAGTTTTTATTAGAAACGTACGTATATATTAAATACTGTGCATGTAATGGAAACTCTATTATATTACCTTTAAAGTAGACTATCCAATGGAATAACACTAGTTTACAATTCTAAATCTTTTCTTGTAAATTAAAGTCACATTTGAACGGGGGTATTTAAAAACTTGGCCAATTCCAATGATAATATAGTATTTATAGATATATACTTTTACTGACCGGTATACTTTCCTGATAGGTATAGTTTTTACAATTTACTAGTGGAATTGACGAAATTAGACTTTAACATCATACCACTCCTCTCGCCTTCGTGAATTGCAAGAGCAATACCAAAAACCTATGTGCCACCAGGGCCATCTTTCCCATTGGGCTCTCTGGGCAAGTGCCCAGGGCCCAGCGATCGATAGGGCCCCCTAGTTCCTGCCAGATCACCAAACGATAACCAATATTTATTATCGAAAAAATATTTATTTCAAAAAATCTAACGATAATGACCTACAAAAATGAAATTTTTGACAGAATCATAACATTGACCTGTGAATACTAAAAGTGTTACTTTTGTGGATCATATCATACGACACGTACAGGAGAACAACCGGAAATTCGTAAAATGGGACATAGAAAGCATTTTTGTCGAAGCTGAAGCAGAGACCTTCGTCTCTCGGTCAATAAAAATAAATGTTAGAATCTTGTTTAGCTACTTTCTTTGTCTATTCTAACAAAATAGTGATCTGTCAAAGGCATAGGGGCCCCTTTACCCTAATGTGCCCAGGGCCTCCAATTGGTTAAAGACGGCCATGTGTGCCACGACACTTTCTACCAACACTATTGGCCCCGGGTTTAAGGCTTGATTTTACACGCACTAAATACTATATACTATACTCGAAGTTACTTAACACCACGCATATATTTTCAATACCATCTTTCCAGAACATGATTGTAGTAGCAAACAAGTCTTCAAAACTAAATTGAAAAAATTGCTAATAGATACCCTCTAAATACATATTTTATTTTAGGTTTTAAGGTAGACAGGTACATTAATTTGTTGAGAACATTAGTGCATTACTCGCCAATAAACGTTGTTTGGCGAACGGATATTAATGTAAAACTGTTAAACTTTTTTGGTAAATAAATTAAAAAATATATATATGGAACTTGGGAGATGTATAGTGTTTGTTTTTTTCTCATGTCCAATTCTTTGTCCTATTGTGCGATTTGCTGTTACATGACAATGCTACCACATGTGATAATCCACATCGAAAGGGACCTTAAGGCGGCAGGCGCTTACGTTGCACCTATATATTCACTGTTGTATTGGAACAGCGGCAATAATGGCGTAAGTGGCGGCCGCCATAAGGTCCCTTTCAATATGGATTATCACACATCGTTCTTCATAAAAGATATATTTCGTTAATAAAGACTGCATGATCATTAAAACTTTACCGGATTATCAACTCTACTGCCTTCGCCAAAGGTTTAAATCGCTTTAATTGGAATTTGACGTTAGACGCACAGCCCAATACACCCGGCGGCGTTTACCGCAATTTCTCTATTGGTGCACTCGTAATCATTTACTTACAGAGTCGATAATCAATTGAACATTCAACGAGGTTGTTACCACTTTTTGCAACGTGGTCATTAATGTTTTTTACGGTTACCTCAAATAATAGTATTGTTTTCTTTAAATGGATCGGCTAAAACTGAAAAACAAAAACTATACAGCAACGCTAACGTCCGCGGCAGACTTCTCGTAGGTATATTATGATACTAGCAGCGCTCTGCGGTGATACCCGCGGATAAAAGGTAGCCTATATCCTATTCTGATGTCTAGGCTACAATACTGGAAAGTTTGATAGAGATCCGTTCAGTAGTTTTTGAGATTAAACGGAACGTACATCCATCCGCACAAACTTTCACGTTTATAATATTATTAGGATTTATTTACATGAGACATTAAACTAAATACTTAGTTTTATCCCAAAACTTCGCTCCTATTCTTTATAATATGCGGGAACTTAATATAAAAATGAAACCAAAGTTGAATTTGAAAACCATTGATATAATTTATTACTTTTTACAATTAAAACTAAAACAGTCAAGACCGAACATCCGATAGATAATTTAAAATTAATATTTACAAACGAAAATGGAAGAAAAGTGACTAAGTTCTTTAAAAATAAAAATACAGTCAACGCCAAAAGTGATATATATGATGAAAAGTGTTCTAACATAAAATATGATTTATTTTGGGTGGAATAGTCACAAGCATGTAAGATAAACGTCCCAATAATTGACTCTTTTATTTCAGTAATTTACAACCCGTTTTCCACGTCCGTTGATGAGAATTAAGATTAAGTGTCAATCAATGGTTCAGTGTCGAACACCGGGACTTTTACCTTATTGATGTTGATTTCACACATAAATCTATACAACCAGCGTAGCAACTAACACTAATAATTTTATACATGTGATTTACACTACGCTAATTTTGCATTTCACTCATTTTTACATAAATCACTTAACACGACTTTGACTATATTTGTGTCAATCTCAAGGAAAGGTCACTTTTAAGTCAACATTGTCTATTTCTAATAGCCTCAGTAAGGAGGGCTGGAGTCTGGAGTCCTATTGGAGGGCTAGTATTTAAAGGCATATCACAAAAAACCAAACAACCTAAAACTGCTGATTTGCACTGCTAAAACAGGTATTAATTGCACATCAACAAATGCTTTATTTTGATACCCCACACTTCAGAACACACAAACCGGAGTCCATAGTCCGCCATATTGTTTTTAATGCAACGTCAACGTCATCCTATGTTCCTCGGGATAACGTAAGGATTCCAACGATACCTAAGTCATCTAAATGGGTTATGGCGTTGAGAAGTTCTATAGGAACAAAGAATCTCACATACACACATACATACATGAAGCCTGAAAACATTACACTCTTTTTTTTGGGCACTCGTGTAAAAAGCGGTATTGCTGAAAATGTAATATCTCATTTTGACGATAACTTCGAAATAAATAAAGATTTAAAAAAAGGAAAACACTTAAACCTGTCGTTTGAGATTGACACATTTATATAATTTAATCTATTACTTTATGTATCTTATGTCTATTTGGTTATCTTATCGCATCTTTTATCTATTAGTACTTTGTAAACAGTGTGCATTTGAAATAAAATGTAATACCACGCCATTTTTGTTATTAGCGTAGAATATTTTAACTAAAAATCTAAAGTCTGGCGACCAAAAGATATTATAAAAACAATTTCTGTAATTCTCGCGCAAAAGGTTCCTCTTTGGCAATAAGGGCGATTTGCAGTTGCACCAGTAAAGAAATAGCGCCTTATTGCGCCGCTAAAAGGCTATTACCATTTTGCTTGAGAATAAGTAATTACGTAATATGTGCATATTTTTAGGTTATTATGTACTTATAATGTTGTTAATATATGTTTTACACTACGTGTTAGTTAAAGATATTAATGGGTGTATATACAAATTAATTGTAATTTATTTCAGTAACCAGACATTGTATGTTTAATGTCTAAAATGTGAATTATAACAGCAGCGGCATAAGGCAAAAATATCACAACACAAAATCCCAAAAAAGGAGGTTGCTACGTTTTTACTTTTAACCTATTTTAATTATCAGAATGATGGCATATTATTACTACTAACCTATAATAATTTATTATTACATGCCCTATTATTCACAAAGCTATAATTAAGAAGAGAAATAAATATTTTTCTTACTTTAATTGTAAAATACAGGAACATTTTTAATAGCACTAATTATCTATCTGTACCTATATCTATTTGATTTGAAGTAGGGCCAAACAAACTGCACTACAATCATAATGCCCTCTAAAATAAACAATAAATATGAAGACTTTATAGAGATTGACAGAAATGAACATAATGCTTGTGATTTTTTTTATTTTAAGCCTCACCAAATTTGAACTATCTGTATACCTAAACAATATTTTAAATTTATTAAGAACTTTTTTATCTATTGAATTACTAATACAGAAATCAAAGCGAATATTAGACACGAATTTTGACTAAGGTAAACACCCCCATAGTTGTCATCTATTTTTCAACTCCATTAATATCACATAATATTGAAAGCGTAAAATATTTGGTTAGTGTCAGGCACTGGGATGTTTACCTTATTCAAATTATTTTATCTTTTCGGATTTCGTCATTCATGGCAGGGATTTGATTTCTGTCAGCGCTTGTCAAGTAGTCAATGAATGATTCCTTGTGAGGCATCGAACACGACGCTTAGCTTTGTTGTACTATGCAAGGCTGGTAATATTTTTCTAATCGCATCATACAGTTTTAAATATCGAAAAGACTTCACAAATTGCGGCAGCAGAAAAAATCTACTCGCAGACTTCTAACTCCTTTACGTAACACTAATCTCCTCTTCCTCATCGCTCTCAGTCGCGGTGCTGTGGTTGTACAGCCCCTGCGCCATCAGCTGTAGGGCTAGGGGGTTTCTCTGGCCTGTCGACTTCTTGATCTTGGCACGTTTGTTCTGAAACCAGATCTTGATCTGGGCTTCGGCCAGCCCAAGCTCCGCGGCTAGAGCCTGCCGCCGCCGCTCTGTCAGGTAGCGGTTCTCGGCGAACTCGTGCTGTGGACAAACAGGACATTTTGACTTCTACAATTTATTTAGAGAGTTAGGGCCACTGCAGCTGGGCGGTAAAACAAGGGGCTTTCAATCGCGAGGTCGCGGGTTCAAACTTCTAGTTGGAAAGGTCAGATGACAGTCGTTTTCGGAAAACTAGTACTTAGGGCACAATCGGGAAAACGATAGCAGGATGATGATATATTTCTGAATATTTGGAGCAGCCCAATTGAGGGAAGCACCTTAACAAAACACAATCAAAACAACATTGTCGGGCTAGTACGATTTTGTAAGATCGTCCTCTAATTACTTCTACTCCTTTTGTCATATAATGGTGTTATAAATAAAATTAGGCTCTGCTGATCAGCATACAATGTTACAAACGATTAACAATTTAACGAATACCAGACCAGATATTTTACCTTTAGTCGAGCAAGCTGCGCTGCGCTGAAGGCAGTTCTAGGTCTCTTCTCTTCTGGAGTGGCGCGCTTCTTCATCCGCCGACTTCTGGGGCCTGTTGACAAAGGAAACAAGATGTCAATTTAACAATCTAAACCTAAGCAGCCCAGTTGGTTTTAGTTACGTGGCTATTATTTTCGGGAAAAATTTGGTTATTTCTTAATATTTATTTTTAGCTGGGTAAACAAACATCGTTACCTTATATTCCTTTTTATATATCTATAGGTAAGTAACAATTATTTAAAGATAAATTACATACAATTAGTATAGAAATGTCAACCCTCAGAAAGCTGTTTAGGAAGACACAGCAGTACCTATTAACCCTTTTACCAAAATAATAATTAACGATAATTACCGTAACGTGGCTTAATTAACTATTAAGTAACTAATGAACCCCTTGTTTTAAATTAATTGTGACCAAAAATAGTGCATGTGGGTACTTCATAATTAATCGTTACATTAGATATTTACCGAAATGAATCATCCGGAACGGTAAAATAGGAGCAGGGATGTCAGATATTTCTTAAAGCCATTATTTATGTCTCTCAGTGCATCTGTTATAAGCCTATATCAATGAATTTAGACGAAATTTGGCGTAAGATAGGAAGGAAAGACATTAGGATAGTTTTTATCCCGTTAACAAGTTGGAAGTTTGTATGAGTGACCGATAAATAAGTCTATATCTAACCATTTTAATATAAACTGTTTCTCTAAACCGGTAAGGACTTCTACCACAAAAGCTAATAAGTAATAAATTATAGAAAGTTAAATAAAAACTGACATCTATGTAAGCAACGTTATTCAACATCAAACCAAACTTCATTTAATTATTTCATTCGAACCAATCTAACTGCGCTCGTACGGCACCCTCACCAAAACCTAATAAATATTACATGGCACAACATAATTGTACACAACAGATACCGCATTTTTCACACCATTACTGGGCGGTACCCCTCCCACACCAATTAAGGGATAGGGGTCCGTACGAGTGACGTAAGCGGTCGTTATTATGAAATGTGGAGGCCATTTTGTAACGATAAAACTAGATATACTACATACTTTGTCTATGATTTGCTTTCTTTCTCAAAAAATATATTGAGCGCACGTCATGGCAGCCCGTTAGCACTGCGTGGTTGTGCCCTAACCTCTTCTGTTGAAATTAGTCATCATCCAAATTTTAATCGTGGTCGTGGATAGTCTGGGCTCACCAAGTATTCCATAACTTCTATTTAATTACGAAATACACTTTTTGTAATAAGATTTAGATTGGGTTTAATAAAGATAGGTGCGCAAGAATTCGAGTTAGGTCAAAAAATGTACTGTATTGCCAAAATAGAATTCGAGTTAGGTCAAAAAATGTACTGTATTGCCAAAATAGAATTCGAGTTGGATCAAAAAAACGTACTGTATTGCCAAAATAGAATTCGAGTTACGTCAAAACTGTAATGCATTGCCAAAATAGAATTCAACTTAGGTCAAAAAATGTACTGTATTACCAAAATTTTGATCCGACATTTTATAAAACCGGCCTTAAACTCGCGTATAAACTATGAAAATAAAAATCACTTATAAATTGATAAATGACTACATTAATAAAATAAAAATTATAGTCTTTTAATTACGAAACACCATTAAGCAAAACACTATAAGTGCGAAAGTAAAAGAATACGGGAATTCTAATTTCCGTGTGAAATAAATCAAACGATTTGCATAAAGTTAATGTGGCCGAAGCACGAGGCGTTCATAATCGGTAAAGAAGGTTACACATTCGTGGGAAAATCGCGTGAACTTGGACGTTATGGTATGAAACGCCTATATTATTGAGTAGACTAAGTAACTTCCATATGTTCGCTACGCGCGAAGTCATAAAATGAGTAAAAAGGAACACCTCTGTAGCTCTCTCTGTTGTACATGTACTTATCTCCATTTAATTTATTATATAACTGTGAAACAATACTAGACCTTATTAATATGTACGTATTAAATCCAGACTAAACATTTTTAAACAATACAGCATTAACGATAAAATCTAGGGCATATGTAAATCTCAAGTCTAATCTATTTGATTCAGCTAACACTATATTAAATCACTTAGTAATCTGTAAAAGGATCTCACATTTTCGCGTGCGACTGTACTAACAATAAATTCAACCTATCAGCAAAGGAGCTATAAACACTTCTGTGCCTTCCTGTACTTTGAATTTAGATTTTTTTCAGTTTGTAACGCAATGGATATTCAACTTTATTTTCATTAGGATACAGTTTCATATGTATGGTTACACTTTGATATTTTTCAGAAGCAAAATAAGTTCAAGATTGGTTTTATTCTAAGTGTTGTGTTATTTTGTTATGGTAGGTCTTAGGTATACATAATATTCTATGTATTCACTTATCAAATGATATTGCATTTTAAACTACTCTTAAACCTAAAACAAATTATGTTAAATAATTAATTCAAATGGATAAAAGTAGACTCATTTAAAATTTCCTATTTCTATTTTAATTAGGTATCTGATAATAATTATTACAAAGAAAATACAAACGAAACTAGCCGGCTGTAAATTACATGTGTTATTTTCCATACTCAAAATAATCTTTAATTTCGCGTGACTAACACACGCTCGTTTAATGAAAATTGAATTTTATCGCTTTCAGAATAGAACCGGAAATGTTCTAATCACAAATCTTCCCGACCGTTTGAAAAATTGTACACCGAATTACTTTGTAAGACAAAAGAACATGGGCTCTAAGGCTAGTAGGTCTAAGGTTGTTTGTAGTATGGACAGTACGTTTGTTCGAAACAGTTTATCACTCGATAAAATGGCCGCTAACTTTTTTATTCTTATTTTTAATTAAACAAAACGTTGCCAGTATTTTCCGTAACGAGCGAAGGCTGTAAAACGGCCAGAATTTTGTCTTAAACATGGCGGTTTGTGCATTATGTTGGTACTTATTCAAATCATTGCGTGCAGTACAAAATCGTATTCTATTTTTCTACTTTATTTATTGTAAAATCATTTGAATTTTGGCGTAAGTTCAAAAGTTCAAAATAATAAATGAAAACGCATACTTATTAAATTTGCTGTGATGACTGTCTCTCAATACCTTTTCTTTGTATCTCAGTAACCAAGATATTTTTTTTTATCGCGTATACTTTTATATGGTATCATCAAGTTATTTTATCTATATTATTTAAAATAGGTGTAGGTACTTAGCATACACGGAAACTTTAATTTGTCCAGGAGAATCACAACCGCCCCTTATCGATTTGAGGTTTAACCGTGTTGACAGCAAGAGATAAATGCAGGTCCCTCACCCCCACACAGCATTTCCTTTATCACCGCTAGGGATACGGACAAGGAATCATACTACCCTCAGGAACACACCACAACACATATCTACTTTAGTGGCGTGTAGTGGCTGCAGTCTTCTGTAAGGAATCCCGTTGTGCCATACCTCTCTAATGTGTTTTATTCACACTCTTATCAGTAAGTTTGTTGTGTATTTACAGCAGTACATCTTAAACTGGCACTTTTGCGTACGCTCCAAATAAACCAGCCGTAGCGACATAACTCTCACAAACAGCGTTAACTTGCCCCGTTAACATTCCGGGCAGCCTAACGACCCCAGTGTGTGACAATTACAGTGTTTTAATTGTCTAAAATAATTTATTTGAATGTTTTTGTGGATTAAGTAACTAAAACAACTAAGGACGGACAACTTTTATGATCACACACTTCTCTTAAGCGTTACCCCGACTCTTGCCAGGGTCCCCTATAAGATTCTCTAATCGCCAACAAACTGTTTTGCAGTTTGGCGAAAATGTTTAAGGTATTGTCTGTCATAGTATCTTGTGGCTTATAAAAAATATACATCTTAAAGTGGACCTGGCGGAGGGCCATCACTTCACATACCTACGAGTACACAGTGAGATACAATACTGTTTGATGTAATATTTACAATTCAATTAGATGTTAAATAAAATAGTCTAATCTCTCTATTTCAACTGGCCAATACTTTCCAATTTGGCCAGTATTAATAGGTACGTAAAAATATCATAAATATTCATCGTATAAGACGGGAAAAAATGCAATTTAATGTTTATGTTCATTTCTAATATCTTATACTATACGGATTGATATGCTAACAAGAATCTCTTCTCCAACATAATTTAAATACGAACTTGTTACCAATAAAGTTTAATCACCTAATCGTTTTAATTTGAGGACCATTTAAAACTTGAATCGGGCCCCACATTAAGTAATTAACATCAATGCCAAAAGGTCTTAATTAAGGAAAATAATCCATACTAATTCTGCCATTTTGAATTTCCGACATACGCAATGAAAACATATTTCACTTGCGTTGCCATGATTGTTGTTTTCACACAAAATGATCGTTTATTTCCGTGTTCTTTTTACACTTAAGTTTTTCATGATTATTTAGGTTGAAATCCCTTTATTTTTCCCGGTATTAATTAGTATAATTATATAATGGTACTGACCCACGTAATAGGTTATTGGAACTAGAACATTACTAGAAAGAAGCGAACTTGAGCAAACACAATCATGCAAGACTTATTTTGAACCGTTGTATGGCAATTATTTCGAACCGTGAGATCTTCGAGAAGACAGTAAGAAAGAAAGAAGAAAGAAAGAAAGAAAAAACATTTATTCGTGACGCTACAAACATATCGCCACAAAAAGGTCGCCTCAGCGTAATGCCGACTCAGGGAGCTGGCGCTGATCTTCCAGCGAAACCTAGTGAGGTGCAACAAAACTGGCAACCGTACAATGACAGTACGGTTGCCAGTTTTGTTGCACTTTTAGCACCACCCAGGGGTCACTTGTAGGGTAGCCGTGGGTCAACGGTAGTTGCTTCCTACGGACGTGGTGCAACTTCGACCCCCCTTTGTTAATTGAGTGGGCAACTTGACTTTTGAAGTTCTCAAGCCGTCCCAAGGCCTCTAGCTTGACTTAACGACTGCTGCCATAAAAAAGTGCTTGTCGTGCCTTTCAAAGCACGGGAGCAATCAAAGCAGTCACCCATCCAAGAACTGACCTGGGCCCACGTTGCTTAACCTCGCATGCGGTATGTGGGCGACGCTAAGCCACGAGCGCTCCAGTGTAATTAACATTCTTAATAAATGTAATTCCCATATTTAAAATTTGAACACCTTTTCTGTCTGCGAGTCATTAATTGTTTTTTTATTATTACCCAAGTATCTATCATATTTTTTCTAGCGGTTGGAAGTACTTGGTATTTTTTAAAGTTCTTAAATAAAAAAGTGTTTTCGTAATTCGTTAATTTTCGCAGTGAAAGTAAATATTTATGAGTAAAACGCAGAAATGTAAATTAACGAGTTTCATTAATAGTATTTTTTTTTTGACGACCGGTTTAGCCTAGTGGGTAGTGCACCTGCCTGTGAAGCTGACAGTCCTGGGTTCGAATCCCGGTCAGGGCAAATATTTGTGTGATGAGCATGAATATTTGTTTCTGAGTCTTGGATGTTTTCTATGTATTTAAGTATTTATATCTATTAAATATATCGTCGTCTAGTACCCACAACACAAGCCTTCTTGAGCTTACTGTGGGACTAGTTCGATTTGTGTAAGAATGTCCTCTAATATTTATTTATTTATTTATTTATTTATTTATTTACTACCCAAGTATCTATCATATTTTTTCTGGAGGTTGGTAGTACTTGGTATTATTTTAAAATAAATAAAAAAGTGTTTTTATAATTCGTTCATTTTCGCAGTGAAAATGAATAAATGAGCAAAACGCAGAAATGTAAATTAGCGAGTTACTGCACTCTGCCTCGCCGGTTAATGGCTGTGATGAATTCGTCCCGCGGACAAATAAATTATCTGCCTCGTTTGTACAGTCAGACCCGTACAGTTGGGTTCATTAATATATGTACAACGTTGCACTCTATTCCTTTGTAAGAAGGTCCAAAAAATTGTATTTGTGAACTTGACAGTACACTCCGACGGAACCCCTTATTAGAACCATTCTAGTTCCTGGGTTCAGTATACAGGCTTGTAAGTATAGTAATCAATTTTTGGACGATTGGAATAACGAACCGATGTCCTAAAAATAGATCATAAAAACGTTATATTTTATATCTTACTATCGAACCGCCCCGGCTTCGCACGGATGCAATGCTGATGCATGTATTATACATATAAACCTTCCCCTTGAGACTCTATCTATTAAAAAAACCGCATCAAAATCTGTTGCGTAGTTTTAAAGGTTTAAGCATAAGTACATAGGTATAGGATATAGGGACATAGTGACATAGGGACATAGGGACAGAGAAAGCGACTTTGTTTTACACTATGTAGTGAAGAGCCTCAAAAAAGGGTTTCATTTATCCCAAACAATGTATAATTGGAAAGTTGGTTTGTTAACTCTTTTGGTCCTACAATTAGGCCGATGGATAAGAGCATCTCTTTCTAACGAAAGGAAATAAATTGTTTTACATTAAATCTTTTTAACTCAAATTCTGACAAAACTAAGGATAAGGGTTTTATATAGTAACGTGGCCAGCCTGGCTGATGGTAAGACACCATAGCTTATAGAAGAAAGTGGCTTCTGAGAAGTCACTAGCACGTTGCCAACCCTTTATCGATTCGAGGATTCATTTTGTTGAAAGGAGACAAATGCAGATCCGTACTCTCAACACAGCGCATCCTCGGGAGCTCTGGCGACCTTACTCACCACCAGGAATTTCTTTTTTTACAGTAGCGTTACAAAAAAAAAATACCTGTCTACAAATTGCTACCCTCTTTTTACACAAACACCCAAGAAGTTGTAATGGAATCCACCCCATCGCATTTACCTACCAAATTATACCCCCTGAAACTACCCTCGGAAAAATCAGAAAAAATCAATTCCTGACAAATGGTTACCCTGTAACATAACACCATTGGAGGCAACCAAATAAGCACCATATAGCGTTACGTTAGGTTTCATTTTAGTTTGCATCGTAGTTGAAGTTAGCTGCTATAGAGCAAAGTTAATTTTGTAGTGATGTTAGACGAATACGCGTTTTATGTGTATAGGGATAAGATGCTTAGGACTGTATCTTGAAAGTCGGTGGAGCCGAGGTGTAAGGATGTGTATTGAATATCTAATAGAGAGACAAGGATGAATGAAAATATTCACAAGGATAAATGCGGTTGTTGCCAGAAATTATGTTTAGACATTCTCGTATCGTGTTCCAGGTTGTATCCTGGGAGCCCAGGATCCGCTTTGACACTTACCGTCAAGATTTGAAGTAGGCACTAGTTTTACGAAAGCGTCTTATTTTTTTGATCAGCTTCCGCAGGACATTTTCCTTGAATGAAAAGCTACTGTTAAATGTCAAATGTTCGCCTACCGAGTTCGCAAAGTCCTGCGTGTGTATATAAGTAGCGCAATGCAGTCTCTATTGAAGTTAGGTCAAAAGGTTAGGTCGTTAAAGCAAGACAGATATATCACTGCGCCCACAGTCCTTAGCTAAGCTCGTGCAGCATCATTACTTGAGTAAACTAGTATTTCATCATCGCACTGAATGCCGCATCCACGTCTTCTATCATGCTCGTAGCTAAAACAATCACTTTGCAGCCCAAAGTGCCCCTAATCTTAACATACCCCCAACGCTACCTTAATTCTATAACGCTATATAAACCGGCATACATTTTCGCCCTTATTACAGGTAAATAAGGTGCACAATAAACGTATTTTTGGCGTATGTGTGTTCTTAAAGGTTAAAGGAAAGAAAGTCCGGTTTGAAGGACCAGATTTTCATTTTAATAAGAAAGAATGCAATGAAAAGTCGCTTTTATCTAGTATTGTATAGATTAAGGAAGAGCGGTGCCTCTTAACACAGGTTACTTAAAAAGAGGCATCAAGAGCTGGGTGGATCAACTATTCTTTGTTGCTCGTTACCATGGTTACGTCTCCTGAGTCACTCTTTTAAACTATGATTTTATAGGGTTTAAATCTACCAAACATGAGTTTTAGCGATGAGCATAAATCCATTTGGACATGAGTCATCTCTTGAGCATGCTTGAAGTGCATATTATAAACATTTTTCTAAGAGACTCGGTTACTATTGTCTCCTCGCTGACGGGACAGAATAACGACAAGAAAAAGTTAATTGACCCAGCTATTAAGCCTAGCCCAGTTATTATTGTTATGAATAACAATTGTGACTGAATAAATAAATTTATTATTATTATTATGTGCTCGAGCGCTCATCGATAAGCGACATCGTGCTGCGCAAACGCACGGATTGTGCGGGTTAAGCCACATTTACCTTGAGTGGATACGGATACTTACGATGATTTCTTTATTCAGTAAAGCAAATGACATGACTTAAAATGAAATATAACTTCCCGCAAAACTGTTTGCACAGTTTGACTGTGGGATCCATGAGTCTATTATAATCTTAAGTATATAAGTAAAATCTTAACTGAGTTAGTTACCTACTATCTTAATCTAAAGTCTTAATGAATGAAAAGAACAGCCTTAAGTGTTGTGGCAAAAGTGGATAGTCAGCTAGATATAAGGTACCTATTTACTGTCGGGGATGTATTGGAACAAGGTACGGAACGCTTCGGGCGGGAGTCCGACTCGCACTTGTTTTTAAATAGGTAGAGTTACAACAACAACAACAACAAATACTCTTTATTGCACACCTCAATTGAAGGATATAGTACAGTACAAAAACACAATGAGTAGAGGCAAACAACAGGCAGACTTATCGCTAAAGAGCGATTTCTTCCAGACAACCTTAGGGCAGCGGAAATGAAATCTAATCATAACTATTCATAGCAGGTGGTGCAGAGTTAATACATATGAAACCTTCTAATAATTACAACAATAACATTTAATTAAGGATAATAAACATACATAAATATACGTACATAAACATATACAAATATATAGTCAGCCACATAGTCTAAAGGAGCTAAGTCTTAAGGTATCTTAGCTAATTATTGTTGAATCATATTTAGAGTACCTAAATCTAGGTAAATTCCTACTTTGGTGTATTTATAAAAATAATTACACGTTTTACTCTGTAGGTAGGTTGTAATAAAGTACTTAGTTACAATGTAAACCAACATTGCCAACCGGCCAAAACTCCACATTGTTAAAACTTTAAATTAATCTCGCATAGTCCAATAATGACGTGTAAATATCCAGCATCGCTGCACTTGTGCTCGGAAGGGCCACCTAAACTGAAATCAAGTCATTACCGCATGCCGGCCGGCAAAAACTTGGCGGCCTGGTGGCCTGTTCTTAGTACTGTAGGGGTGGGATGAAGTCGAAAAGTTTAGGAAAGAAAGTATTTCAAACTATCCGTTGCCCGCGACTTCATCTGTGTGAAACTCGTTTGTACTTCCATACGAATTACCACCCCCCCTAATTTCATAAAAGCTATCCCATGTCCTTCCCCGGGTCGTAAACTATTCCCACACCAAATTTGTACGCAATCGGTTAACCGGTTTAAGCGGGAAGAGCTAACAGGCAAAGTACTACTTTTGTATATATAATAAGTATGGATTATTCAAATTTAGAATGAAGGAAAAGACGTTAGTGCCGTTAATGAAGCATGAGTCTTCTGGTAGATGTCGCTGTGCGCCTCCCTTAAGGTGTTTGTATAAAAAGAATAGATTATTCATGTCAAATTACTCTGCTTTGTCTCCATCACCCAAAGATTGTTTGGAAGAGATCGGTTTTTATAGATAAGACTGTCTGTTGTCTACCATTTACATACTTAGTGGTGGCGCGTAGCGAACGCTAGCGGGCTGTCCGGATATGAGAAATGTAATTGTTAAGATTATATGGTGGGGATGACAGCTAAGTGACAGTTGTCATCGTAACCAAGCTACGTTGAAAGCACTATAACGGATCGTTGTAATACGGAGCCGAAGCCGTTAATTAGCGTTTAGTTAAACTAATTGCCTGTTTAGAGTTTAGTGGAGTGTGAAGTTTACACTTGACTTGGCTGTGTCTTAACACATTAACGCTTTCAATGCCTTGGGATGAATTACGTATTTCGTGTTTGACGCTTTGTAATAGACATAAGGTAAGCGCTCTAATAAAAAAAAATGCTTTTATTTCAGACCTTGTGATCCATAATGGGTTAGTAACAATAACAATACCGTATCTTAAAGGTACTGTGTTAATTTGATTTAATTTAGCCACATTCAAACTTTATTTAGCCACATTCAAACTTTATTTAGCCACATTCAAACTTTATTTAGCCACATTCAAACTTTATTAAGGCACATTCAACCTTTATTTAGCCACATTCAAACTTTATTTAGTAACATTCAAAACTATGACCACACACACTTAGTACGTGTATGTGGTTACATTTGAATGCGCTTTCGTTCAATTTGTGGGGAGCTGACTGTACAGCCTATCAGCTATATCGGCCAGGAGGCTGTTGCGACTGTCCCGCAGGCACCGCTGTAATATATGACAATATATTACTACTGAAAATCAAATATTGAAACGTATTTTAAGACCGCTTTCTTCCGCAACGTCTCAGTTAAGAGGCCTTATAAGTATGAAAATGTTTTGATTTCGAATTATAACAAAAGCATTGATAATACCAATGAACTGATTAAAAAATATGATGATTTTATTACAGTTTTAGATAGTAACAGAGCCATTTTTTGATTTTATTGTGAGTATTAGGAAACACAGTTTTTAGCTTGTAAATGGTCGATTTGGAGTGATGTTTGAAACTATATTTCTTAATGAATAATCCAAAAAATACATTTAATGGCAATAGTCCTGTTCTAGATAGTAACACGGAGAAAATGTCAAGATACCTGTCAATTCAATCAGAAAATGGCCTAAATAGATGAGCGCTTTTTAACTGATAAGGACTCTTAAGCGGTTGGCCTAAAACATAGATCTTATACAATCAGTAGATATTCGATTTCATCACAATTCAAGAGCTATAATTGTAGTTAAGTGAACTGTCAATGGATCATTAAATTACAAAGTATTTATAATCGCATAATAATGGCTATTAGTCGTGCTAACGACCTGGAGATTTCCATGATGACTAGTGATTGATAGGCCTTAATTTCATAATTACATTGATTGGCAAGATATCATTAGGTTTGTTTGTATATTCAATAAAAATCATACATATTTGCCCTCTGGCTAGATGTTGGCCAAAAGCAAACGGATCATTCAATTAGTATACAAAAAAAGGATTTCGAAATAGTACCTGAACCTAATAAAAGGAATTTATAGGTAAAAATATGGGTAACACAGTGGTATCGTAATGGTATCGTGGTAAAGTATCGGAAGTGATACTGCAATTAAACCTCTTTCTAAATAACAATACAAAAATATGAAGTGAGGTCCGAGTATTGCAAAATCTGCATTAAAAAAATTGTGTCTGAAAAATTTAATTGTGTTATGTACATGAAAAAGTAGAATGGCTCAAACCCATTTTTAATTATAAATAAACTTTTGGAAAGGAAATGCACAGCTTTGTTGAGAGCGAGCAACCTTTTGTCTCTTTCTATTAACACGTTGAATTCTCAAATCGAGAGTGCACGTTTAGGTCTCCTGCAGGAATTAGTAGGCTGGCCAGCCGCCGTAGCCTTATTCATAATCGTTCATCAAACTAATATTAGTTAAATTGCCGGTAAAATGCTTTTGTCCTTATCTGTCACTTAGACATTTATGTTTGTGAGACAGGGACATAACACATTTTTGGTTTGAAAAGTAGGTGTCGGTCATCAGGACGACTGGAACGACGAGGAAACTGATTACGCAAGCCTCGTCGCGCGGCACCACTAGTCTAAAGACAATTGGTTGTCTTCGCCTCGTCAATAATTCTAGTTTTTTGCATTCATTCATAATGTCATACTTAGGGCCTGGGAAACAAGAAATGAAGGAATTGCTTTACTGGTGAACAATTTGAAACTTTTTATTGCATTACAAGTTTATTTTTTATTTTCGATTTTTAACAATATTGCCCTAAATTTTATTAAATGTAATGTATTCCATGTATGTCGCTGGTAAATCCTATACTGTAAGGATTAACACCTAAACAAGGATTCTTTATTAAACCGGTATAATTAACGTTTTGATAAAATTATATATTAATATTCAATGTGACGCGCGTTTCCATTAGAATCTAGTTAAGGCATTGACTGACGTTGCAATTTATCACCTAACCAATCGGCAGTCGTAGAATGGAGTCAGAAATATACCTTTCATTCCAACTATCTTAGATGCCTCTCTCTCAGTTACAACGATAAAATGCAATTTAAAGTTTTAACTAGCCTCTAGTTAAGGCATTAACTAAAGCAGCAATTTATCACCACAATCAAGTAGAGTCATACAATGAGTCAGAAATATACCTTTCTTTCTAACTATAGATGCATCTGTCTTAGTTACAGCGATAAAATGTTACGTTTGTAAATGCCCATATCGTGTCTAAGTGCGCAAAATGCATCATCATCCTTCTAGCGTTTTCCCGGTTGTTGCCCAGGATCTGCTTTGGTACCTAATTCCTAGATTTGACTGTATGTAAGGTAAACGTCCCTGTGCTCGACACTTTAGTGCCCAAAAGATCAGTTATTAGGGTGGGTTGCATCAAAACGTCTGTAATCGTAAGCGGTATTCGTTAAAATCTGATTGCATGCAAAGTTTGACAAGTTTCTATGGGATGACAGCTGCCGGCGCCATATTTGACGATGACCGGCCTGTGATCGTATGTTGGTGCAACCGACCCTTAATCATATCTGTCATCCTGACATAAGATTGAAATTGCTGTATTGGGTCAGTGTCGTGCACAGGAATATACCACACTTCTTTTATGTTAGTACCTTTTTGCGTTTTATGATAGTTTGTCGACTGTCTTTATCGACTTTACATCGAGGGCAGCCCTAATTCATTTTAACCAATTGACGTGATTGCGGGAAGTACATTAATTAGTAAATTCGAGCGAGTACAATCGCGGGCATAAGCGTTAAACTAACTAACCCAGGTCGAATTTGAATCCACGACCTCTGAAAGCCATCCATTGCTCTTAACCAACTGATCTACCTGCCGCTGAGGTCGTGGGTTCAAATCCCAACTGTGGCCATTAATTTATCAATTTTTCACTTTGATTGAAAATTATACTTTCGTTAACGGACACATCCGGACCCCAAAATTATAGCTAATTAAAGACAAAAATGTTTCTATACCGCGTCTCATCCACCGTTGTGTTCATGTATTTATTCATAAGCCCATCAATTTTTGTCTATCGAGATCGCTTTTACCGAGACAATGACACCATTTCGAATAAATAGCTCTCTAGAGTCCAAAAAATGGGACTTCTTCCTAGATTTGGTATAAGGAAGGGATTTTTATGACATCGGAAACAGTGCCGGCAAAAAGCCGACTATTGTTAAAATATCGAACCATCACATCGATATTGAGCATTGACTACGTAGCGAAGACCTTTGGCCCCCCCTCTTCCTTGTGACCAAGCGTAGTATTTAGAAAACCCCTCTCTCCCTCTGAATGAGTCACTTACTATACTGGGTACGTTGCCTTAATATAAGATTTCAAGCTTACATGGTCATTTACATTAGAATTACGATTTGAAACGGGATATTTATCATGTATATTTGTATTTTTGAGTTCCCGATATTTCGGCACTGTTGCCAGCGCCATTATCAAGGATTAACTAAAATAAAGAGGAAATATCGGGAACTCAAAAATACAAATATACATGGTAAATATCCCGTTTCAAATCGTAATTCTTACGTTGCCCTAACTATTTATCAATTCTTTTCAGTCGGATATGTCCCAAGATCGTTACAACATTCATTAAAATCAGCCCCGTAACACTTTTGTTGTGTACTGTACCCAGTTTTTGTCCCAAACCAGCGGTGGGTTTCTGCTGAGTTCCCGGATCGCATAAAATCGAACACCTTCCGTTCTTAAGCCATCGGGTTCGGTTCCCGAATAAAAATGTATAATTCGTACGATATTGTATGGCCAAATTCTGTCAAAGGAACGTTAGGAAAAAACGACTAAGAGCGCTGACTATAAGGTCGATTCCTGCTTGCGTTCATTTGACAGAATTTGCTCATACAGTTTCGGACTTGCTTACTTTATTGCAAGTTTCTCAAAAAGGTTCGCAATTAGCTTTTAATTACAACCTGCCTGTCCTTATAGTAGCTTGTATAGCTTATTATCCTTTTAACGTAACTTGGGGGTGACACCTGTCATTTAGCTGTCATCTAGTACTAATACCTTGTTTTTTTAGCATTAGAAAGAATGACACAGAAGGACTGATGAGGTTTTTTATCAGGCACGTTCTATAAGTGTCAAATAATGTAGAATAAGAGAATGTGAAACCAATGAGAAACCAATCCACCAATTTTTTTTTTAAATCCAAAGAGGCAGAAATGTAAGAAACCGGTTCGGGTTTTAAAAAGTAATTTTTCTGTCACTAACTGTCACTTATTCTGATTTATCGTGCAAAAAATGCAAATTCAATGTGCATGTGTTTAATCTTAAAAAACAAGGTATAAATATTAACCTTAAAACGTCAAATATGACATAATTTGTACTGTGATGACAGTTTAGTGACTAGGTAAGTATTTATTAATCTTAGGTAGGAACAAATATGTAAAGCCTTTTACTACAGTTATTTTAATTTTAATTTTTAACATTATTTAACTTTGACGATAAATGAAAAGGTCAGAAAAACAAGGGCCTATTTGCCACTCACAAATCCAAATCAAGTAGTCCACATATGACTTGTCCATGTCCATTAGAATCAATAAAACCTGCATCACACTTTTTGACGGACGTTAAAAATTATCACAAAAATCTCCAAAACTGTAAAAAAACCTAGTTAGCGAACCGCATCGTTAGCGAACCCGGTCAAAACACCACAATTCATTCTTTAATTACAATAGTTCCACAAACGACGTCGCTAAATACTTGCGTCACGAAAAAAAGGAAAATTACTAGCAACACTGTATTACCGCTGCCGCAGTACGCAACGCACACCTTTTTTGCTGCTGGCAACTGGGCGTGCCGCCATTAAACTACACAAGATGGCCGTCCAACTAAAAAAAATGATAATCGCGCGAAATAATTGCTCCTAAATTGTTTCATTACTTCACCTGTTTTAAATTGCCGTCAATAAATTCACAGCTATTCGATTTCCAATCTTATTACAACTATATAAAAGCTATACGTAAATTACCGAGCTGTTTACGTAAAGCTTGTGAGCATGTAAGGGAATAAGGTAAGTGTCATTGTGTGAATGGTACCGTCTTTATCGAGTTTTTAACTTTAGTATTCATAAGATAAGGTCCATAATTGATTGAAATGGATTGGAAAGTGTGAATAAATATTGCAATATTCGCTGCAAAATAACCAGCAATTATGTTGTCAATTCGCGTTTTTATTTTTTATACGGACGCGTTTTAGTAGACGGGTTTCGACGCGGTTTATTAAAAATAAAAAGAAGTACTTTATGATATAATTGGTCTTGTTACCGTAGGTCTTTTCAATTTCATGATGTCATTAAATTTTCTTTTTAAAACGGCATCTACTTAAACAATTTCGTATGAATTTAAAGACTTTACAATGACACGGTTTAAAACGCCTAAAAGATAAAAGAACTAAGTAGGTTCTTTAATTTTGTTCAGTCACAGTGTAAATTTTTCTGTAGTCACACACAGCGAAATTGATATATTCTTCTTGGAATTGCGTTTACGTGATCAATAAATAACCATTGTTTACTTATTTTAGTGACTATGGCTACCGGTGACAGTACTAAGAACTAAGACGTAATTTAGGTTTCATTTTCCATGTTTTAAATAATATTTTTCCTGTTTGCATTTTTGACATGTTTCCTTATAAGTAAGTTTTGAGTTTCAGGCTAATCGTTATTGAGCCACTGTTTTACTAATTACTTACATGAAAATGACATCACACTACCTAGTAACTCTCATTAAGTAGAAAAACTTGAAGCAAAGGAAATAAAGTTTTTAATTAATTTATTTATTTAAACTTTATTGTACAATATAAATGAGTTCAAAGGGCGGACTTAATGTTTCAAGGCATTCTCTACCAGTCAACCATTGGGCCAAACAAAAACTTGCAAAGGTGGATGCAGGAGACAGACTAACAAGCAAAAATCTTCAGATAATAACAATAATAATTCATTAATATAATTTTCAGGTTAGGTACGAGTAGATTTCTTATTAGAATAGATAACATTTAAATTATCTATTAAGAACGAATTAGTTGGTATTGTGTGTAGGTGAAAAGTTGAAAACCTACATAATTAGTTTAGTACGTAACGTACACATTCTTTCTGCTTGTCTGTCTGCCCGTATGTTACTTACATTATAAGATTCCCTCAGAACCTGGTTTACTCAAATTGTAATACCATTACATTATTTATACCCCAAATTAGCGTCCGTAACGCAGATTACAACAAAACCTATGCGTAGTAATTTTACAGTCAAAAGCTGTCATTTAAAACAAATATAACAACAATGGTCACAACAATGGACGTTGTAAGTTAGTCAGTAGTCATTGTCTGTCAGTCATCGCCGACGTGACATCTGTCAAGACTGTCACACGGGGCGGTAGGTAAAAAAAGGATTTAAATATAAAATAATACAATTTTTTTAAAGATTTGATTAAAAATAATATTTGACATATAGATACGTTTGCGAAATAGTGATGGGTGTATGTGAAGTCTCCAACCCGCATTGAACGAACGTGTTATGATCCGTTCCCGTGTACGGACAGCCAATGAAGTTCGAAACATCAAACGAATGTACCGTAAAACTTCCCGACGGCAAAGCGGCGTAAGTTCCAAAACGAAAAAAAATACGAAACCGACTAATTTAATTATAATCCAAATAATGTGAATATAATTAGTCAGAACAAACTTTTATTATTTTAAGCCATAAAAAATCATTGTTAGGTACATTTTTTTTACTGTGTTTTATTCTAATTCTTTACTTAATTTGCATAAAGTCGAGCCTAATTGCTTAATAACAATAAACTATAAAACGTTTCAGTTTATTTATGGGAGAATACTTTGGACCTCCGACGATGAAAATGAGCAAGTGAAACTTACTCTCGCTCTGAGAGTTCCATTACATTTTTATATCTGTTTATTAATATTTGATGACACAGCCGCTCAGTTCCGCAGCGAATGCTGAGCCCTTAATCTATTGTGATACTAAGTTTTTTTCATGTTACCATATTTTTTATTTTTCTGTACAAATTAAAAGTGTGTAAAAGGAAACAAAAAATAAACAAGGATAACAAAAAAAAACAAAAAGATCTTATATTAAGTTAACTTTTTTTGTTTTTTTTCTGGAGTCTCGATATTGCTTCATTATAACCAAGACCGCTCTGTCAAGAGTCTACGAATGAGAAGAAACAAAATATGTAAATGCGTTAGAGGGACCACACCGAATGTTAACTTTATACTATGGGGTCTACGATTAACAAGTCTTTGGGGCCGATTGAGTTATGGTTCTTACGCCACCTTCCTAGCCTTGTTCCCGGTTGTATCCTAAAGGAGCCCGGGGACCACGTAATCCTAACATTTACCGTCGGCACTAGTTTTACGAAAGCGGTTTTTTTTCGGTTGACCTCTCATCTTACCTTCCTACCCAGAGGAAAATCTAGACGTTAGGATTACACCGACTTCAACAAACTAATATATACTTCCCAGTGAAAAGGCACCTAGAGACATGAATAGGTAATTTAATAAATTCAATTTATTCAAACACAGCCTACAGCTGTTGGGTTGCCAACGGAATAATCTCAAACATTATAATCACAAAACGTTTCAATATAAATAAAACAGTAGACCATTCGATTTTTTATCTTTTTTTATGACATTATAATGGCTTGTGTTATGCTTAATTTCAAAGGAAGCATAAATCGTTGCAGTTGTCACGTAATAAAGCCTAGATAAAGTATTTGTCTATAATATATACCGCCGATCTGTGGCGGTATATATTATTTTACCCTATGAATGAGACATATAGACAAAGGCGGTATTTCCGTAAGGACACAATTAGAAACCGTCTTTATTAACAAAGAGGGCCTTTATTGTCACATTCATATACAAAGCGGTGTCGTAAAGACACCTAGACTTTTTTTTAAAGTTTAAATAATTTAATTAAGACAAAAGTTGCAATATCTTGATATCTTTTTTAATATCTTGACTTTATACTATAATTACCGTACGCTGAGAGATAGTTGGGCAATTTTATAACCACATGTCACCAATGACGAAATAAAATGATTGATTGATTTATCATTGTCAATGTCCTTTATAGCTGTGAATAAAAAATCTCTCTCAATTCCATTTTTACTGGAATGTGTGTGTGGTGTGTGTGTGTGTGCGAGTAAGATCCTCGTAAATCCAATATTGATTATTGTGATTTCGAATTTTCAGTCTTCGTTATTTCTATTAGAGTTCGATACTCAATTTGAATTTGTACTCATATAAGGGCTGCAGAATAAATGATAAATGTCATTGACAACCCAAAAGTATACGTTAGACTTTGTCAATAAGGCGCTATTTCCGATACGATTCAATTAGAAATTGGACTTGCTTAAATAATTGCTCTTGCGCCTGGAAAAGGTCCCCGTTTGTAAATCTCCCAATGGAGACCTTTTCCAAGGTCAAAAGCAATCCCATTTTAATAAAAAAACTGTAAGGGTTCCGTTTTCGCCATTTTCACTAAGGAACCCTAAAAAGGAGCTACACAAATAAGAATGGATAACGATCTATAGTTATTTATAATATACATGTAAAGCAAAAGAGGATTCTTAAGACAAAGATTTCCCCCTTCTACATAAAACTTAAATTCATCTGCTAACTAAAATGTTCTTTGTCCTATTCTCACAAACGTAAATGTCAAAGTGACAAATAAAGACAAACGAACTTTAGCGGCTAGTAATCTAATTTAGGTTTGATAGACATTTATGAACAAGGGGGTTTATTTCTATTTCCATTAATTAAGAAAAAACTAAACAAACTAAACCCAAATTAATTAAATTATCCGAACCTAGCCTATGTAAATCGGTGCCACTAGGCAGAGTGCCCACCAAGGAACCCAGCAATGATTTTTTTTAAAAGCTTCATTTCATCCCGTACCTACGGACCCAGGGTCTCCAAGGCAAATGCTGCAAATATGTAACTCTCGCCTAGAGTCGCATATATATTACACATGCATATTATACATATTATACATGGTATTAAATCTACTCCATGCGAAGGTAAATTACATAATTGTCTAAGTAATAGTATAATACACTTAACGATAGATTCTCAAAAGACTAAACCCAATGCGGGCATAACTAAAGACTGTTTAACTTCATTATTGTTGATTAACCACATGAACATACGAGTACATTTGCTTTATGGCGGCTGAATGCATTTAACAGTTAACACTTTGTAACCGCTCGTTAGCGCGGCGTTTGAACGTATCGGTAAAAAAGGCTTATATCTTAGGAAACGACTACATTCCGACTTATTTGATCACAAGTAAGGAAAAAGTCAGTGATTGACACTAGAAACATTCACTTTTATATTATAGAAGTGAAAAATATCTGTCAAATATAGGATATTAAAAAATCTGAAGTTGGGATTTTTACCTTAGATTTAATAATGGATGATGAAAATCAAATATCTTGTAAGGTTTTCGGAACTTATGTAAGGAATATCATTTGAAATTAAAAATAATATTTTGTGAACAAATTCAAAGTTGCATCTGAAGTCCCCAACCGGCTCTGGGCTAGCGTGGGACTATTGGTCAATCCCCCTCATCTATGACAGAAGGCCTGAGCCCAGCAGTGGGATGTATATAGGCTGATGATGATGATGACTACTCTATTGACCCCAGCTCCTCCATAGTATGTAATAAATGATTTAAAATTAAGTTGGTAGATCTTGAACAAATCTGTAATACTTAGCATATAAAAAAAACACAATTGTCAACGACTGCATTCAAATGACTAAAATGGTAAATTAGTGAAACCACACACGACTTTGTATTTCGAAAAATATCAACCACAATTACAGGAAAGCCGCAACCAAAGTTATTGTACACTACATATATCATTAACAATAAAGTGTATGTGGTGAAGTAATATTAATATGTTTATATAAAATATTTTTTTTTTTAGTATCTACTAGCCTCACTAATAGCCATTGCGATCTTTTGATACCATAGTCAGATCTATTTGGTGTTAGAAAAATATTAAACTGGTTAAATGCAAGGTTTGATTACTTTTATACATACATACAGAGTAAAACCAATTTTAAAATTAACATTACTCCCCCAGTAGAGATTTTTATTCAATTTGTGAGTTAGTGTGTTGTGTATTACTTATAATGTTTGTTAGAATTACTATTTTGCTGTTGGTACCTATTAAACAAGTTTTATTTAGGTCGTTAGCAATAATCTAAACGTTTCCTAATTAGTAATGGTCTTGCTTTAAAATCATCTGTTTTGATATTGTAGCAAGTGTTGAGGTTAGAACAAGAAACTAATAAGACATAAGAACAATATCGAACCGTATTAGAATTGCTATAATTAAAATCTAGGACTTAAAACGATATTCACTAAATAGATAGATGCAGAGACGTTCAAGTCCTTTTTACGAGTAGGCGATGCTAAAAAAGAAAACTAGAAAATATTATATTCACAAACTATTGGCCATAACTTAAAAAAAAAACAAACAAATACCTAATTGCAAGTCCTAGATGAACCACTTTATTGACCCAATTATGCCATTAATAAGAACCCAATTGAAAAAACAACTAAAAAAAACTATAGCTACTTAAAACTGTTATTTTCGACGTGTGCGAAGCAGTTCAACTGAAAAAGCCTCTGCTCTCAAAGAAAAAACAAACATAATATAAACATGATAAAAGGAACACAACCCTGTCTGAAAAAAAAACAATTAATTAATTACCTGAGCTAGGCCTGTCGCTGTACCTCGTGCAATACACCCAAGCAGGCCATAGAGTAGTGTTCCCTGGATTTGCTTCCGTGCTGCCACACGTAGAAGGAGCCCCACTGGATGTAGAAGAAACTATTGAACTGGCTGAATCAGGTCTCTTGTTTTCAACCGGTTTCGGAATCTCTTTCTCTTTTTGCACTTCACCGATTTGCGAGACAGTCTGTCTTAAACCACCCAAAGGAGGTAGTCTGTTGAAGTCAGTTTCTTTAGATTTAAGGTAGTCGAAACTGTACTTCTGGAAGTCATTCTGCTTTGATAAATCATAAGGTTTGTACAGGATACTATGGTTCGGTCCGACGGGTTTCGGTCCTTCGATCTTGCTCGTTTTTCTTAAAGCGTTCAGACCAAATTCGGGGTGAAGAATGTTATTTATAGAGAAATTTATAGGTAAAGTGGGCTGTGGTCTCGGATTCCGCTTGTCTGCGTCGAAATCTTGGTTGATAACAGGCTTGACATCGGGCGTTTCAGGTCTGTAGTAGTTCTGGTATTCTTGGGGGCTTGGAGGCGGTGAATTAGGCTGGACTTTGACGATCGTCATCGGGTTGTTGCGCTCATACCTTG
The DNA here is from genome assembly GCA_963556455.1 of Epiblema foenella. Classification (NCBI taxonomy): domain Eukaryota; kingdom Metazoa; phylum Arthropoda; class Insecta; order Lepidoptera; family Tortricidae; genus Epiblema; species Epiblema foenella. Next base: position 6,377,961 of record OY747120.1, on the reverse strand, counting down.
GCTCGATGGTTGTACAGGTGTATTGGCTCGGCTGGCAGTAAGAGCCTAAGTTTTCTGCGTGCGGCGCCGGCACCCTAGCCACAGGCCCTGGACTGTTCGCCTGATTCGGACTGCAGCGATCTTCAAAAGCCATGATAACTTTATTCTCCCGTCAACGTCGATCACTCAATGTCTCTAAATTATACAGTCGATACACGGCTCACTTGCAACATCGATTTATGCATGTCAGTTTGTAATTCAAATAAGGAACGCGGCTGTCACTTTGACAGATGGAGCGACTGCGCACGACCGCGGCGGTCGACTGACTGAGCTGCCAAGGGGACACGCCCCTCAACAAACAAGCTTTTTTTTTCACCCTACCCCCTTCAGTTTTGTAGGCGTTATCCGTGGGTTCCAACGCTTTCAAAGAGACCACGTCTCTTTTTATCTTAACGATTTTGTTAGCGTTAAAGCGGGATGGGTGTATCATTTGATTTAACGTGATTGTGTACTTAGTGGGCTTGGAGGATTTGTGAATTCTGTTGTAAATTGGCGGTATGGCTCTTTTGCGTTCGTAATGTATCAATATCGTGCTTTTGTACTGAATTTCAATTAAAGTCTGACAGAATTATTATATTGATAGGCGGTTGATGAATTATTGAATGTTGTCTTCTTAAATGTCATAGTGTAATTAAGTTGTTTTGGTATTTTTAGATTTCCGTGTGATGAAGTTTTTGCTGTGGATGCGTTTTGTTCATGAACGATTTGTTTTGTTTTGCTGCGTTGCTAAACTTATGTAGGGTCATCTCTAAATCTTTGTAAATGCGTAGCTACTTATTAGTAATAAAATTATTTTAATATACATATAATCCCCAGAATTGCGCTAATCAACTTTAGTCGCATAGGTGTAAGCAATAACGAATATTTCTTATTAATTTGATCAGTTTCCTGAATGTAAAATAGTTACTCACCAAACTACCTAAGTTTTTCTTATTTGCATTAAACTGTGACTGCCTACAATATCAGGAGTTTATCACATTAAAATGCCTACTATTCTATAAGTATCCCTGGTAATTTCATATTAATTTATCAAACATGAATTAAAGAGATAATAAATATCTAGGATCATAGCATAGGCTATAACCAACAATAACCAAAAAGTTTCTCCGGCAAGGATAGGTACTATAGATCCCAACCAAAGATTTATTTTTGTTCGTTTTTTCTATACCCTATCTATAGTAAATACATACGAAGCTAAAATATAAAACTCGAACACAGACTTGCTTTTAACAGTGTATAACTCCAAAAAACCAGAAAAAGTCCCGACTCGTAGCCCCGCATGTTAACGATCCATTGTTTCCCAGTTTTTGTGATTTTAGACTTACGCGCTTTTACCCCGGAGCCGAAATCGAAATTTAGATAGAATTTGTGAATAGGTGAGTATGAAATGATAAATTGTAGGTTTTTGTGACTGAATTTAAATATTTTTAAAGATGGAAAGGCTTCTAGTTTTTTTTGCTGGATCACTCTGTCAGCTCTGTCATTGAAAAATGATAATAGAAATAACTAAAACACATACAACAAGTATTAATACAATAACCTTAAAATATTCGAGTCAAGTTATGTAGTATATATTAAACATGCATTGCGTGTTTGTTATTTTTGCCAGGTGGGGTCGCTAGGCCAGTTACACGACCAGAGCGCCAGTTTGCGACCACCTGGGTAACGTTTTTTTTTCAATTATAAAGATATTAACATCTCTACAGATCCTAAGGAAACAGTGAGTTATATGAATATTATTTGGTAGTTATTAAATGGGAAAATTAAATGAAAAAATGTACTTTCAGATCATCTAAGTACTCATTCAAGTGGTCACAAATCGGCACTCTGAATTAGCTGGTCGCTAACCGATCCTACCTAACAAATAACTTTAAAAAACGGACCTATCTGACACATACGAGTATGATTGTTATTGTTGCCCTATTTACACTGCACCTGCAGAAACCACGGTATGTGCAAGGAATACAAACCGGTTATAACAGGTTATTTCGCCAAAATAACCGGTTATTGGGAATTTGAAAAACCGGTTTCGGTTAGTACGTTCGGTTATACATTTCCTAATTTAAATAACTAAAAGTGAATTGTACTTCTATTAATTACTGTGATTTTTACTAATATGTGAAGAATTAATGTGTAGTGCAGAATTAAAGGACGATAAAAAAGGAGGCAATACTGCGCTTATGTTTGTTATTGTTTTGAACTGGTATCTACGAGTGTTCTATTGTTCTATTATGTTTTGTTATTCGTTTTAATTCATTATGTTAAGTGTAGTAAGATATCTCGCGTATATGTTTCAGTAAGAGCTGTTAAGGGAATAAGTGAAATGTTTAAATTGCATGTTAGAAACCTTACCTCCTTCTCACTTATTTCTGTTTGCTTTCCAAATAAATAAAATAAAAATAAATAAAATAAAATTGTGTTTTGATTCTAAACTTAAACTTTCATATGTCTTATGTTATGTATGATTGAAGGGGTGTACTTGGATTGACACATGGAGTGGTCTCTTTGTATTTTATGGAGTTTAAATGTTACTTTCCATGTTTTAACATTAAACAACCGTAACCGGTACCTAACCAGTTTGGATTATTTTTTAAAATTAAATATGAACGGTTATTACATTCCCTAGGTATGTGCCAACTTTTCGTTTGTGTCACACCTGACCATAAAGTGACAATAACCGTAAGTTACGTGGCAATAATCGGATCTTCCACACGACTTCCTGGGCAGGGCGAGACATAAAATTTTGTACTTAAGGGGCCTCTTAGCCTCCGTTGACCTACTATCCGTAACACTTCGTTTTATTAAGAACAACGAGGTTTACCGAAATAGCATACCATATTTATTTCAAAACTCACTGCCTTCGAGATATGTGGCATCAAAGTTTGGCAATTTTAGGCCAAAAAACCAGTTTATTGAACGTAACTTTTATGAAAATGAGTTAAAAATAAAAATCCCTCTTGCGTTGTTGGAGGAACAGTTACATGTACATTTCATGTATATAAGTGCATAAACAACATACTAGTATCGAAAATGGCGCTTTTGGACCATGTTTGAATAAATCATAAAAAAATAAGTAATCAGTTTTTTCAAAATCAGGCTCTTGTAAATGCAGATAAAGGATCGAAGAACCGATAACCGTTTGTGCCATAAATATATCTATAGTTTTCAGTATCAACTCAAAACTTGTGCAATAAACAGTATTTGTATCGTATTGTGTTGGATGTTTGATAGAAAGAAAAAGATGATGTTTGTGTTGTAGATGTTGCGTAGAAAGGGATGCAGAACCCTCATGAAGCCATCGCAAGGATCTGCCACAGCAGACTCAAAAAAGGACGCGACGGTACAAGAAGGTGGAGGGGAAGAAGCTAACCTAACCTACTTGTCGGAATCTGTGCGGTACCGCACCGACTGGACCGAATCACCTGCTGCGTGCCGCTACACCATCGACGCAGCTTTACGTATCCCGGCACGACGAAGGCAGCGGAGATTGTCGAATAGGTAGACCGGATTCATCCTGAGGGTCGAGGTCGTGAGGTTGGAGTCTCGCCACAGCGTGAATTTTAATTCCTTTGTGGTGAGAATACCAACAGAACATCTAGCGACCTTCACCAAGGAAGAATTTTGACCGAAAGGAGTAAAGTTACGGTGTTTTCGCGGTCGGTTACCTGACACCACGAATTGCATAACACATCGCAGTTGTAGTGTGTTTATTTGTTTTTTTTATTGATATTTATATTCGTCTGTAAGGTATATGTAAATATGGGCCTTGTTGCCTGATGCAAATGAATAAATAAAAAGATTCTGATCTATTACTATTCAGTAAAATATCGTATTGTAGGTTTAAAGAGATCCCAACAAGGTCTAGTGTTCCCTCTGGGTTTGAAGGTCAGATGGCAGTCTCTTTCGTCCCTGCGCCAAATCTTGAGATTAGGTGTGCCTGTGTTCCTTAGGGCACAACCCGGAAAAACGCTAGAAGGACAAAACAACAATAAGGCCGTAAAAATATCTTACATTTTCTTGCCAGTATAAATTACCTACCATAGACAAAAAAGCAATTTCATCATGGCGACGTTAACAAGCTCGGCTGTCGGCTTTGCCGCCTAAATAGCTGTCAGATGTCAATCCGCCGCCATTGTTGCGTTGTAACTTAGATTGGAAAGAAAGTTCGCTTTGTTTAGCAATTGTTTGGCAGTGTTTTCGGGTACTATTTATAGTTTAAGGCCCTGTGTTTTGTTTTTACTTTTGACATGATGTTATTATTACCATTTATATGTACCGTGCAAAATTATTATAGCTAATTATAGCCACACCCTGTGGTTAATATTGTATAAAACAATTTATGGCTTAAATACATAAATGAAATGAAATGCCTTATTCAGACGTTCGTCAAACCTATTTTAGTAAAAGGTCGTTTGTCTCTATTTGTCATATTGACGTTTGTGTTTGTGAGAGGGACAAAACGCAGTTTAGTTAGCAGAGGTTTGTAATATTTTTATGAAAATGGTTAAGGTTTTAAGGAGGGTTTTATATGTTCCTCGTCTCTTTTATTCTTACGGTGCGCGCCGCGAGGATAACGTCTGTAATATTTGTATCGGAAAACGCATTCAAACACAAATTAAAATAAATGGAAGACAGGGCGTTTTCACTAAAAAATGTAGTTATATTAACTTTATTTCTCAAAATTTTATATCTATCAGTTTTTGCTGGTTTAGCGAATGTATGGATTTTAAGGAATTTCGTGATTCTAAGCTGGAAAAACCTAAAATTACCAAGATCTAAGATAAATGAAATAAATGAACTTTATTCTGCAAGTAGGCCGCAAAGGCACTTTTACAAGACCACCCGACAAACTAGAATTTTTGGAAATATATATATTATGTTCTTTGCATTTTTTGTCAAAATTAATTAGATACCATGCCAGCACCAGCAGACTACTACACTACAACATTTCACAAAACGTAAAAATATTATGAATTTTTTGAAAGCTGTAATGAACTTTCTCTATTTTTCTTTTCTGCGGCCTCCCTTTGATGCCGACGACGTTTGTTTTTAAAAGCTGTTTGAGCAATTGTTATTTAAATTTGTTTTGTCGAGCGAGTTAGACGTCGGTAGCAAATTGGGCCGATGATGGCGCATAATGTCGGTGACACGTTTCAATAAATTACCAATCGAAAGTTCAATGCAGTAGAATCCAATGAAAAAATCAATAATTTCGAATAATGGTGAAAAGAGCAGCGTAAGAGAATAAATAAATACAAAGTTATTAGTTCAAAGTTTTAGAAGGAACATTTCCTGTCCCTTTTTCTCAAGATATACTATCGTATAGAACCATCGTCATATAATATGATGCTAAAGATAGTAGAGATTCGTGATGTCACATCCTCAGCACTCTCTTTAACTAGCAACATTAAAACTGCGTATTTTTTTATTTAGGGTTTCCTGCATTAAGAATATGTTTTGGACATTTTTTTTAAAGTAATTGAAGCCCGACCAGAAAGCTATTTTTCTCATTTATATAGCAAAATTTCAGTATAGTCAGAATAATGATATTTTGACTTATTTGCCTGTCAGTTCTGATGTTAATTTTGAATTTATTTGTAGTAAAATTATTCAATTTCCCGTTATACATTGCTAATAATTTCCGTTCTTGACAATGAATAGTTTTGGACAGTGTTTGTCATTGATTATTTAATACTGATTACTTAACCTAAACCACCACAGTGACTCTGACAACAGTCACAACCTATAATTAAAATTATTGCCAGTATAAAAAATTAGTTCAAATGAAATTCAGCAAGATGGCCAACGATCATATATTTCTGGTCGGGCTTTATAATGAAATTTGATTCACAGTTAGAATAAAATAAATAAAATTTGCCGACAACTAAAGACGTATGCATCAAGTGACTCCCAACAGTCCCAACACAGCGCATCCTGGAGAGCTCTGGACCTTACTCATCACCAAAAACACAACAGCATATACCTAAAGCCAGTGTTTAAACCACCCACTTGGTCTATCGGTGGTTTCCTCTGGATTTTCCCCAGGCTACTCTCCAACCGCGCACTCCTATCGCAATATAGGGCTCAGCCTATAAAGCCACAGTTAAGTTAAAAAAAAACATACCTAGAGTGGTATTATTATGGCTGAAGTCGTCTGTAAGGTGGAGGTACTTCCGCAGTTGAGCGACTTCAAATACAAGCGACATGACATTTGGCTGTACCTATCTTTAACATGTTATGAAGATTCTTTTGCTATAAATATTTCAGTCCCAATTCCTCTCGACTCGCACTTGCTGTCTTTTTTTACTAATATTGACATTATTATTTTAAGTATTATAAGCTTATTTCTGGATGCATTTGCCAGAAATTGAGAGGAAGAAGCGCACAATAGGGACACCTGGAAAACAGTAGTGGGACAGTCAATAGATTAAGGCTCGGTTGCACCAACATACGATCACAGGCCGTCAAATATGGCGCCGGCAGCTGTCATCCCATAGAAACTTGTCAAACTTCCCATACAATCAGATTTTAACGAACACCGCTTACGATTACAGACGGTTTGGTGCAACCCACCCTTAAAAAGCTTCTTTAATTTAATTATACTCACGTTTAAATTCAGGTTATGAAGTTCGTGTAAAGCATTAGATTATATTACATGTCTTAAAACAATATCCAGGCAACGATGTCATAATATTATTCATATAATAAAACGATTTTATATCAAACGATAGAAAATAAATAATATCGTAGAGAATATGAGGAATCTGTTTGTTTTATAAATGCGTCAGAAAATAGATGCAAGTTAAATCTTGTAGCATACTGCAAGCGAGTATATACTTATTGGGAACCCTTGGCAAAGCAAGGGTTAGGTTGTTTTAGGTCGATTTGTGTAAGCAAGATTTTCTCATTTGCATGCTCGTTGAATAGAAAAATACAGTAATTTTTGTTAAAAAATATATTAGAAAACAATGGAATGAGAAGCCACCCTAGTCAGCTTTGTTTACAAACTTTTGTTCCAAAGAATTTTTTAACTTACTATTGTCCTATGAACTTCAAATTTGGTGATAATATTTATTATTACGTATAATTTACCAACAAATACTAATATAATACTACTGTCCTACACCCGTTTTTTTCCTGCGCCGAACATATGTTTCTTTTTAGCCCAGTGTTTGACTGGTAGAGACATCAAATCCGCCACTTGTACCTTTTTCAATGTGCAATAAATAAATGAATATTGATAAATCAGATTCATTTTTGGATATTCCTTATTTAAAACTAAGTTAATTTTGCGGTTGGTTCGGTACCCTAAAGGTTTGCCTCCACTTCCAGTACCCGGACGACCTCTGGTTGTCAAAATTGAGTTTAGCGACCCCCGGAACCCTGCACACCGCACTCGACCATACTCAAGTTATATTTACGCATTTTTTAGTTGTATTCCGCCATCTTGAATTTTGAGCAAAAGAGCTAAAATTCGGCTTGGCAACATTCGAAATCGGATTCAGCAGGCTTTTTTTAAGTCATGTTGCCAAAATGGGTCACAAAATGCCGTTGATATCGAAAAGAACGATTTTAGAAATAACTACCGGTCTATGAAACTTAGGGTGGACTGCACTGCACCAAACCGTCTGTAAGCGGTGTTCGTTAAAATTTTATTGTATTGAAAGTTTGACAAGCTTCTTTGGGATGACAGCTGCCGGCGCCATAGGTACCTATTTAACTTCGATCGTATGTGGTGTAACCCAGGTTAGACAAAATCCAGAATGAGTTTATCAGGGAAGCTTTAAGGTTCTGCCTATCACAGACAAAGTTAAAGAAAATCGCCTCCGCTGGTATGGGCATATCCAAAGACGGCCAGAGGATATAGTGAAGCTAGCCCTAGATTTGCCGACGAGGAAACATAGACGTAGAAGACCACCCGCCACTTGGCTTACGACGGTCGAGAAAGACCTGAAACAATTATATTACGCCAGTACAGCTCAAGACCGATCAGTGAAAGAGAAGGATAAGGATGTTTATCTGTTCTTGTCTGTTTAAATTGTGTTATGTTGTTTGTGACTTTAGTGTTTTTTGTCTTTCGTGGCTTCTCGTGGTCCCAAAGGAAGACCAGCGCTAGCCAATGGCTAGCACTATGCTGATTTGGGGCCATTTCGTGGCTATTTTCTGTATTTTGGTGTTATGTTAATTTGTACTGTGTCTGTGCAACGAATAAATGTTTTTTTCTTCCTTTCTTTCTAAGGAGGGCCGACCCCAAGTAGATGGGAAAAGGTCGCGACAGAAGAAGAAGTATGTGGTGTAACCCGCCCTGACGCTTGACTAACTCGTTTATTTTTTTTTATAAAAACTTGTAAAACTTTATAGCTACATCCTGTCTTTAGTTGTGCCCGCGCCGGAACGTCGTGTGTGGCTGCGCACGCGTTAACTGGCGATCTGCGCGCCGCCACAGAATAAGTAATAGTGCTGCGCCACGAGATGGCACCTCATTCACTATAGTGCACGATTAAATGGGGCCGGCCAATAAAGCCACAGTCAGGCTAAAAAAGGAAAGGGTACTGGGCGATGTTGGTCTCTTATTTACGCTCGTGTCAGTAAACTAATGCAAATATGTACATTCTATTCGTAGGCGTAAATAAAATCGTGTCCCGTCACAAACAAATGTTACTTATTTATTTATACTTTATTGCACAAAAAATACAGTATACAAATGGCGGACTTAATGCCATTCTCTACCAGTCAACCACAGGGCTAAACAGAGACACTTAAAACGGTGCAGAAAAATGTAGAGACGTTGAGAGTGAGTTTGTTAACTTCAAAAAACTATATATTATGTTAATCTATCGATCCGTGATTTTGAACGTTTACTATGCGACCAACTATGCCCGTGGCAAAAAACTAACTACTTCATTCATTGGAAATCCCGGAGAGGGTTAAGGAAGTATCTCCCCTATCCTTCCCAACTAGTTGGACAAAATCCATTTATCCCTATCGCAGTGTGTCCTGGGAGGGATAACTGGAATAATAACTACCGGTAGAAAGTTATCGGATGACTGACTTGCGTAAAAGACAGAACAGAAGATTTGACGTAGGAACTAGTTTTACAAATGCGATTGCCATCTGACCTTCCAACTTGGTTTGGATTACACCGGTTTCCTGACGTTGTTTTCCTTCACTAACAAGCCACTGTTCAATGTATCTAACTTTTTTTGGTAAATAAATAAAAAAAAAATATGATGCGATATTTCTCACCTAACATATCGTCGGGTTACAAGCAAAAGCCCATAAGTACCTACAAACAAACACCTACAAATACCTACTTAAAAATAAAATAAAAAAATAAAGCTCGTATATCAGCATCGTTTCAGTACTGAGATACGAGGTTCGAAGAGTAATGACAGATTTGATTGTGAGTTTTGCTTCTCACCCGTCGATTATTGAGTTTTTTTAATAAGCCCAGTAGTACGAGCCTTGGTTGGCAGTTTAGCCGAAGCGGCAAGAGAAACATCAGGCCCCTATTTCACCAAGTTGACATATGTATGTATTTGACATATGTAGGTTGACAAATCGAAAATTTTCATGTGGAAACTGTCTCGCCAACTACAATTGTAATGATTTTTGACAATTGTCGCGCCTGTCAGCTTTGGTGACATAGGGGTCAGGCAATTGTCAAAAAACATTACAATTGGTGGAACAGTTTTCACATGAAAATTATCGATTTGTCAGCCTACACATGTCAAATACATACACATACACATAAGGGTAGGTACACTTCGTACCTACTAAATATAATATTATATCTATAATAAACAACTTAACTTAACTTGGTGAAATAGGGGCCAGGCCTGTCTTTAGTAGATGGATCACCCCGTGGAAGATAATTTGCAACACCAACCTATTCGAGAACGATTATTACGTAGGTATAAAATCAATACTAATGACAACGTTGGTAACTGCACTAGCATGCACTTACCGCATGTTAACATGCATGTAATTACGCGTACCATGCAAACATGTAACCTGTAATTTGTATGTATAAAGCATTGTATCCGTAACAAACATTTATTACTTTACAATACAACATAATATACATAGAGTACTATTATCTCATAAACGCGAGCGAGCCATGGTTGTGCGTTGAGATATACATGTACATCGTCTATGTGTGCGTTAGTGTAGGAGCTATGAGTTCACATTGTCTATGTGTTCGTATATCACAACAACAAATATGGCTAACCTGCGCTCGTGAAATCAAAGTATGTATTTGTGTTTTCACTTCTCCTATTCGAAAAAAGGCTTCTCAGCCCGTTTAGAGGGAGCAATTATTCTAACTCGGGCGTGGCGGTTTGAATCCCTCACTGCACTCGGGAGTCCACGTTAGAATCCCTCGCTACGCTCAGGATTCGATCCTGGAATCCTTCGCTCTCTCTCTCTCTTGTCCAATTCATTGTTTTATTGTGCAGTTTGCTACCATATTATAGTCCGTCATAAAAGACAAGTCAAGCATGCTTCGTAAATAAAGACTGCATGTGCATTAACACTTTACCGGATTATCAACTCGGGGGGCTTTACCGAAGGTTTAAATTGCTTTAACAGAAATGTAACGTTACATGCATGGCCCTACACCAGTGCCTTTACCATGAGTTTGCATGACCGTACTCGCTAACGACTGCGTAAACTATTTAGTATGCCGATTCTTAGTTCTATTGCGTAACCGCCAGAGGCGCTGTACTTTTGCCCATACAATTTTTTACTCAGTCGCTAGCGAGTACGGTCATGTAAACTCATGGTAAAGGTACAGGCGGCGCCGCGTTTCCATGAATACTTGAGAACGGTGCCATTCTTCTATTGGTGCACTCGTGATCTTTTGCTTACTGAGATAGAGTCGATAATCAATTGACCATTCAAGGCAGTTGTTATGATTTTTTGCTGTATTTATATCAAAGCTCGACTGTAACCATATAACTATTAATTTACGAGTACGAACCGTATTATACACACCTACTTATTTATATTTCAAAACAATTCGTGATCATTGCAAAAGTTTGACATTTTGACACTTAAATTAGTGTTAAATTGACCTTTATAATTATGAAGACTTTCTCTTAATTATAGGTGGTTTAGTACTAATTAATATTGTTGAGATGATACAGAAGTGTCGGTTATTATGTGTACTTGTAGGTATATGAATGATATGACAGGTGAAAGGATCAATTTGTAATTTCTATCTATCAGTCATTTTGAAAGAGAAAATTAACGTTGTCATATTTAAAATTAGTCAACAAAATACCGCCGCACACCTGGTAGAGTTAGTCCGACCCAGGTCGGGCTTAGCTTTCTTGCTGGGCTCTGTAGCAAAAAACTCCCAGTAGCTCGATTCCACTCACACCTCAGATTTGGTTGAAGTCGCTGCTCACTTCACTAGAGCGCAAATTCTTAGAGTATTCCAGTGTCCAAAACCGTCCGCTTGGTCGTGTGGGAGGTTTCCCCTGGATTTTCCCCAAGCTACTCTCCAACCGCGCACTCCTATCGCTTTATTGGGCCCGGCGTATAAAGCCACAGTCAGGTTCAAAATAAAAATTGGTACGGGACTATTTTATTTTTTACACATAGGTACAATGATACTACCTTCCTACAATTGTATTCCCAAAAGAGATTAGGCAAATGGTTCAGCGGCATATGAGTATAGTTAGCAATAGGCTGTATAAAATTAAACTTCTCTATCTGTAAAAATGAAAAGTGTACGGGACTTACTTAATATTTTCTGCTCCATTCTTGAACACATGACGAATCAAGTGTCCAACAATGAAACAGTGGTACACAATAAAACATTGCCAGATTGTGCACTTCATCGCGTACGGTATTTAACAACGATTGGGCTAGTTCGATTACTTCGATTTGTGTAAAGCTGTCCCCTAATAATTATCATTTTCTTCTTTTCATGGTTTAATTATTTATGATGCGGGAAATCTAACTCAACATATGTACATTTTTATCTATATTTAAGTTAATATATCCATGAATGTTTACTCTATGGTTCACTCTGGGGAGGCGATATAATGAAAAACACATTAGCCGTTAAGTATTCACTGCCAACCCTATTGATCCGCCACCAACTTATGATCACAGCCACGATGCCGCCACTGTCTAACAAAACACATTGAATTCATATGAAAAATGAATAGTTCCGAGTTTCGCCACCCGTTTAAATAAGTTGGCAGCCATAATCATATCATAACCTCTTAGCAGCTGTTAGATTTCCCGCGCGTTTTCAATTTTCGAATTCACTGGGCTCCATAAACAAAGAACGGTTTTAAAATTAGAACGTGTTTAGTTCATTTATGGCTATTCAAATTTGAACCATGTTTTGAACGGTATCAAGATTCAATTTCAGTTATTGTGATTTTATACCTCAGCTATTTTGTTTATTAAAAGTGTAAGAGTAAATGGATTGTTTTTCGGGCGTTTCACCTACGAATGAAATTATTAGGTTTGTCACAGGGGAGTAAAATTATATGAGGGTGGAAATTGAATCTAAAGCGAAGTGAAGATTATATGAAAGTTAAACATGCTAAGTATATAATAAGATTACTTGTTATGTAGGAACAATATCTTTCTCAACTTATCTATAGGTAAATCCTTTTCTCCGCGCAATTGGAATGGGATTTCCAATGCATGGAGGAAATTCCTTATAAGGATAAATCGGCCTTTGCATAGGTATGTTATCTGTTCTTATAATTCATGTTTTGTGTTGAGTTTTATTTCATCTGTGTCATATAGTGAGGTAAAGTATCCAGTTCTTGGCACTGACACAATACTTTTCAATTTCAATTTTAATTCAAAATGAAACAATGGGGTCGAACAATATGTCAACGGTTAAGCATTAAAAACAGCAACAAGTGCCCTTGTTATATGTAGATACTAAATATATGCTAGTCGGTTACGTAACGTTATAAGCGTACGTAAGGCCGATCTTCATGTCATTTTCATGTGAATAATGACGTTTACACTCTTGTGATCATATTATGAAACTCGCCTCTCGCTCGTGTCATTAAAGCTACGCTCGTATTTTAAGGTCCATTATTATGTAGGTAACTGTGCATAAATTACTATTAGACCCCTTAAAATTAAGGAAAGTGTATGTGTGCACAATTAATGTGCGAAAGTTGTACGAGAAATACCTCAAAATTTATGAAAAAAACTTGAAAATGTAAGTACATTTGTAAACGTACCATGACGCTGTACAAACGAAGGTAGATACGGTTTCACCACAAACCATCGACATTTGTAGCGTACTATAATATCGTGTTTGGTATAAAACTTACACAATTAGGTTTGTTATCCATTCAATTGTGTAATGGCTCCCTTTCATTATATTTCCCAAATCCAGAACGGTTTAAAAACCTTCATAATTCATTATACTTGTTACCTATTTATAAAATTAGCGTTACGAATGAAAAATACGTGTCCAAATGAAACTTTCTTGATATCAAAACAGCTTAAAAACCGTCATATTCGATTACATTTCTTACTTTTTAAATAAGCTTAGTTATACAACTAAAGTCGTATCCGAATTTTAGGAGTTGTGTCGTTTTTGCTTTGTGTTTGAACGTCAATTATAGGAGTAAATATAGTGAATTGAATAGAGAAATTTGGGAGGCTAATAAGTAGATTAAATTGTCTGTTATTTGTTTATATTCAATTTGTTTGTAACGTATTTTCATGGGTACCATTCACACCTCGTAGTTTTGAAGAGTAGGTATTATATGGTCTTGTATATCTATAAAAAAATCACTAGCTGCCGCGTAGCCACTATTCTCGAGTGGTAAGGCCCGTGACTGTTCATCTGGAGCTAGCAGATTCGAATCCCGGTGCGTAACACTGACTTTTTCAAAAATCATGTAAGTACTTACCAAATAGCATTAGATTTTTAAAATTTTCAACGCCATATCAAATACAAAAGCTATCACTCACTGGCATGGGAATGTCAAACGCGAAATTGAACCCTATAGAAATGCATGTAGGTTAATATCGTGCTACACGCCCTGCCGGATATATCCGTCATCGGCGTTGAACCGATCGTGCGCATATACGTCGTTAGCGTCGAAAAGGTTAAGTACTCGCATTGCTATATAGATATTTTATGTTACAAAGAACACAAGCAAAACCATAGTGTAAAATATAACCTAAGGGCGTTTCCAGACTATCCGATCCGATATCGGAGTGGAATCCTACACCGATATTGCCGTTCACATCCTCCGATATCGCCATTTTATTGCCAGTTTCGGTCGTAGTGGTTATAATGGGGCCGGTTACATGGTGATTATTATCACAATACTGAGCCAATATTATCGCGGTATTAAAAATTGGTTTGAATTTTACTTCAATATTCATTATTCATCAATACCCACGTGATACGTAGTGTGATTCACATCAGACCCACTACTCATATAGGGCTTAGATATTACAGACAAGTGTAACTGGCCACCCCGGCGCAGTGACCACACACACTAAAATAAAACATATACTCGTACAGCACATAAACAAACGCCACCGATATTGCTCACCTATCGGATCCTGCAGTGATATAGGATCGTATAGTGTAACACTAAGCGGTTTTCCGTACATTTTTAGCGGGGTCGGATCTTACATCGATATCGGACCGGATAGTCTGGACATGCTCTAAGGTCCATTTAAAACCGCAAATCGCAGTGCTGTATACAGATCTACTTACCAATAACTTAGATACATACCATACGAATAAACAGGTATAACATTTGTAAATAGAAAGTACTTACCTGATACAAAATGGCACCCTCGCTGAAAGCTGGCAACCCCGTGAAATAGATTAAGAAAAATGTTCAGTGAATTATGAAATATGATGCCCGCTTGGGGTTGGGCTGTGGGGTGACCAGCTTGTTAGGTAGGGTTATTTAATTATTTAATTTAATAACAATTTGTAAGCGTAGTCTTTAATGGCTAGTAACAGATCAGATGACACACATTTAAACTAGCAAAGTACCTACGTGTCGGACCCTATAAATTCGAATCAATGAAACGGATTACTAAATCAAATAACTCGTAATATTTTGAGTGAGCTATCCAACGATAGCCCAGACAATGGGGGCCACGCCATATGTATGTATGTATGTATGTTTGATTGAGGTGTGCAATAAAGAGTATTTGTATTGTATTGTATATTAAAAGGGTCAAATACAAATGTAGGTTCACGTCTTTCATATTTACATATCTAATGTTAGAAACTACAAAGCCTAGTTTTTGGTGGATACATTATATAATCCGCTTCTCTGTTTGTAATAATATATTAATATAACTAGTGGCTCTAAGCTGTAAACCTCGTGAGTGTATTTTTTTTTCGTTGTAATCAGCGGCGGTGCCATGTAGAAATATTTAAAAGACTGAATCAACAAAAAAGCCCTTATAATTATCGAAATTGCTCACAAAATTTCACGACAATCGGTTGCGAACTGGGCCTGTTGAGGAGAACATGCTGAAACGGAGACAGTGGAGGGGGGCTTGTTTTACATCGATGTATGTGTAAATTGTACTCGTTGGGCTCTAATTGAGCTGAAATTTGACATACAATACAATACAAATAATCTTTATTGCATAACCTCAACAAAAAAATACAGTACATAATTACAATGAGTAGAGGCAAACAACAGGCTGTCTTATCGCTAAAGAGCGATTTCATGTAAGCATACTTATGTAAGTTTGATGACAATGGAATGATCAATAATGATGATGACTATGAATATGGTCCATCATAAACCATTCAGCCGTTTTTGCGTGATTGAGTACCAAACATCCACATTTTCAAACATCCTAATTTTCGTATGTATAATATTAAGTAGGATATTTTATATGATTTCATTACAAATGTATAGTTTTAGGATCTTACACTAGCTTCAATAAAACTAACTTAAAAATAAATATAATAAAGAGACAAAAATTATAATTATAAAAAGAAAACAGCGTCCAGCTCTCCCTCCTGCGGCATGGACCCCAGGACGCTAGCTGCATTACCCCTTAGTTTTTAGATTTTTCCCTGTACTTGTGACTCTTACGATATTACTTGCCAAATTTCACAGTTCGAGGTCAACGGGAAGCACCCTATAAATTTTGATTCCCTTTAGAGTGTCGAAATATACGTTTTTTTGCGACATAAACGCTGGTATCTTTCTTTTACTTTAACTCAGAAGTTTGATTTTTTGACAGCTTCAAGGGACTGTAGACTTTAGTATAAGGTTGTAATTTCAACTCGATACCTCCACGCCTCCTCGAGATAAAGGGTCGTGACAGACAGACAGACAGACAGACAGACGGACAACAAAGTGATCCTATAAGGGTTCCGTTTTTTTCCTTTTGAGGTACGGAACCCTAAAACATAAAACTGGTGTCGGCGCGACTAACAGTGCCTTTACCATGAGTTTGCATGACCGTACTCGCTAGCTACTGCGTAAACGATTTAGTATGCCGATTTTTAGTTCTATTGCGTAACCGCCAGTGGCGCTGTACTTTTGCCCATACAAATTTTTACGCAGTCGCTAGCGAGTACGGTCCTGCAAGCTCAATGGTAAAGGCACAGGCGTCTCAGGCGACCACAGGGCCGGCTCCTTCTTCGCCCAGCGGGTAAATCTGACGGTGCAAAGAGGCAAAGCTGCCACCGCCCTAGGGACCATGCCTCGAGCGGGTGAACTGGGTGGGCTATAGGTAGTTATTAGTAGTTTTTTTTATACAAACAATGAAACGCAACATGCGTTTCCTCACCTATGTAGACGCCGGTGCCGGTGATGATGGAACTCGACGACTCAAATAAAACTTCGATGACTTTGACTGTATAATTTCAATAGGTGCTGATTTACAAAATAGCTTGGCCAAAAGAGCTACACAGAAGTGGTTGTATGTGAGAAACAAAGAATAGGTAATGACGAGCACGATTTGATAATTTAAGTTAACGAATGTTACAATGGTAGGGATACAGCGTATGTGAAGCGTTGCTATTGGTGGCTTTAAAAAAGCCGCTCTCATACTAACCGTGCCCGACGAGCGCATTTTGCTACTGCATACTAAGTTATTATATATGTATAAAATTAAATAAGAGTTGCGTTCGCAACAACCTATATAATGTATGTAAATAATTTTATTATGCCAAGTTGACTTGTAAAATGAATTAGATAATACTTTTACCAATAAAATTATCTCCACACTCTTTTTGACAGAAATTTATTTTATTACTAGCAGCGCTCTGCGGTGTTACCCGCGGATAAAAGGTAGCCTATGTCCTATTCTGATGTCTAAGCTACAATACTGGAAAGTTTCATAAAGATCCGTTGAGTAGTTTTTGAGATTAAGCGGAACGTACATCCATCCGCACCTTTCACGTTTATAATATTATTAGGATTTACTCGTAAACTACAGGCAGACGAACATGGCGAAACTTATATGTGATAATCCACATCGAAAGGGACCTTATGGCGGCAGGCGCTTATGTTACACCTATTCACTATTGTATTGGAACAGCGGCAATAAAGGCGTAAGTGCCGGCCGCCATAAGGTTCCTTTCAATATGGATTATCACATATAAGGGCTCCTTAAGTATAGACTGTCTCATTTTCTCCACCAGGACGGTCGCCCTACGCGGGAACCGGCAGGTGCGTCCACAAAAGCCCTAATGCCCCTACCATATATTTGTTTAGGTATATTTACGGTTGGCCAGATATATTGCAAACCGACTATATACTTCCATTTACATATTTCTGTATGTAAGTATATTTATTTATTTATTTATTTAAATATATTTACACAGCATTACAGATTGAATCTAATACACTGTGAAACGAAACATCAACTTAAAGGAACAAAACAATGATTCTAATTATCTACGTAGGTACACTAGAAAGCCTATCATCCTTCATCTCACAGAATTTCAGACACTACTACACACAGACGTCCATCGCCACGCAAGTAGATCACACTCGGGTGCTGACACCAACAGGGCATTCAGCAGCGTCAGGGCGCGGAGGTGCGGTGAGTTCCTGTGAGACACAGTGCGAGCCGGAGGCACTGCTAAAAGCGGGCGCGGACGAGGTCTAAGATCCATTCGTGGGTATATGTATTATCTCTGTTTCCTTAAGATTATTAAGCTCCTCAAAAGTCAAATCTGTAATAAAATTAAGAAGTGATAAGTATAATAGTCTATGAGAGTGGCATTTATCGTCTTTAAATAAACAATAAAAACAAGATTATAAGCTGTCATACAGCCACTGCAATGGTTCGGTTCGAACTGGGTTTAAAAAAAATCTTACCTAAAAAATACCAAGATTATTGGTGAAGGACATCGTAATGCCAACGTGGTCTAGTTTCTGCTCTGGGCGGGAGAATTGGAGATGGACTGACTAACGTTTAGTTAGCTAGGGTTATTTTGTTCACGTAGGGGAGAGTGGAGTAAATACGGACGGCGGGTAATGGCGGACGTACAGGTTCAGTTATGTTAGAAAAGGTTAGGAGATATTTCGGATAACGCAATCGAGCGTTGAGCCCGACGCTAGTGCCAAAAATAAAGTGCCAAAGTGAGGCCGCGCTCGCTGTACAATTTAAGTAAACTTAGAATTACGATTTGAAATGGGATATTTACCATGTATATTTGTATTTTTGAGTTCCCGATATTTCGGCACTGTTGCAAGCGCCATTATCAAGGATTAACTGACGTGCTGCGAGTTTTAGTTGTGGTTTACCCACACACCATAGCGATCTACCCTCTTCCTGGTTCGCTTTTTTCCCACAGTGTCACCGTTCAGTTCAGTTCAGTGTGTTCGTGTCAGTTCTAATGTAAATGACCATGTTAGCTTGAAATCTTAAGTAAACTTGATTATTTTTCATTAATTTAATCTTGTTTGTGTATGAAATTGGATGCGGGTGTCGTATTCTAGGAATAAAATAGAACTGGAGATTTTTTTGTGAAATAGAGTCTAATTAAACAGCGTTTTGAAGTAATCGTATCGTGCACCGCATACTTGTAACCTGAAATAAAATGTTTATTTTGGGATTTTGGGCGAGTCTGCTAATGGCGGACGATTTAAGAGGAGTAACGATAAAAAAACGAATAAAGAAGGTTCAAATTAATGAAAAAACTGCAAATAAAAAGGAAAATAAGACAAGTGTGCAGAATCTGAAAGCATTACAAAATGATAAGAGCATAAAAAAGGTAGTTACCAAAAAAATTGTATTTTTGTCTGATTTAGGACGCAAAATATTAGCCAAAATTGGATAATGTTTTATAAATATAAGTTATGGGCCCGTGAGAAGTGTACGGATGGGCAAAGCATTTTTGAAGGGCTGGTTATGTGATTTCTTCCCCAATGTTCATTATTAGTATGTCCATTTAGTATCCGAAATTAACCCACGTGCGGTAGGGTAATCCCGAACATCGGAGGAGGATTTTTTAATTAAATCGTTATTTTATTCTAAAACTAGCGACCCGCCCCAGCTTTGCACGGGTGCACTATTTAATGGATGTTATTATACATATAAACCTTCCTCTTCAATCACTCTATCTATTAAAAAAACCGCATGAAAATCCCTTGCGTAGTTTTAAAGATTTAAGCATACATAGGGATATAGGGACAGAGAAAGCGACTTTGTTTTATACTATGTAGTGATGCATCACTGCTGATAATGAAAACGTAAAGTTGATTAGTTAAACTGTAGACTGAATAATAAATAACTTTTGTAACTTAATTTGGTTTCATTTTATTCAAGTTATACCTTTAGTGTTCGAATTTTCCCCACTCTCCCCTAAGTTAGGCCGGCCACATACTCAGAATCAGAACATTCAGAACTGTAATAGAATTACATACGAATTGCCTTTGATTCGACACATATATGCTCTTTCTAGAGTATGTTTTTTTGAGTGGAACGCATTGTATATTAGAATGCGAAACGCAAATCTGAATGATCCCGAAAAGTAAGCTTGCTAAGCCCCAAATTATAAGGATATTTTTTGCTGTAGGTAAGTATATTATACAGGCAATAAAATTCGACACGTCTATAGACAAATGATTGACAATTCGCCGCATTCAGCAGAGGTTTAGGTATTTATTTTATTTATTAATGCAACAAATTAATATAGCATTACAGTTTGCAACAAGGCGGTGAGAAATTCAGTTTATATTTGCTTAGGTATTTCTTTGAATTTGGGACTGGGTGGCGATTGCACCTATACCTCAGTTGGCTAGAGCGACTGGCCGCGAGTGCCGGGAGGTCGCAGGTTCGAATGCTGCTCGGTGCCTAAATTTTTAAATTTTTCCTTTATTTTAAATTTGGGTATGGGATGGCGCATCGCAACTGACGATTCTCAATATGATTTGAGACGTTAGATGCCGTTAATGAAGCATGAGTCTTCTGGTAGATGTCGCTGTACGCCTCCCTTAAGGCGTTTGTATAAAATATAGTTTACGTTAGCAGCGCAGCGGTACTGCTTAATACGAAGGAACGGTTGTGTTGTGTAAGTTGGCTAGAGCGACTGGCCGCGAGTGCCGGGAGGTCGCAGGTTCGAATCCTGCTCGGTGCCTAAATTTTTCCTTTAAATTTAGGTATTTCTTTATTTATTGATACAAGAAATCTACACAGCATTACACAGTTGGGAGTTTGTGATATAGGTATTTCATTTTACATTAATTTTACACTTGCTGATTGCACTCGCAAAACAAAATTAAATGTTATAAAACTTATAAATTGGAAGGACAAGAACCGAATTTAGTATAAAAATTGAGTTTGGGTCATTGTCAGATTTAGGTTCGCGTCTTTTCGGTGGCCATATTAAAAGTTAAGGGCCACAAAGCTTAATTTTGGATTGGTCTAGTAACCCGCATAAACGGTGTTTCCGTAACTATAAATCCATGTAATAAAAACATAACTTACTTGTACATAAGCCGTTAACTATTGACCACCGGAGGGACAACTTTTGTTTTTACAACTGACAATCATCCGTTTGTCAACCATATAAAAAACACAAAAGTTAATTTTTCCAGCCAGTCCCACATGTCCGTAGTAAAGTATAAAATCTACCTGCTCCAGCAATTAATGCGGTCTACCTAAACACGCCATCTGTCGGTAGTACGAACTAATCACCGAATTTAAGATATGTGATTATTCCCATCTCTACATATACAGGGTGGTGGCCTGAGGGGCTACCGCGAACCGACAACGAACGAAGTTCGAATATTTCCCTCTCTGACGATGATTTTTTTTATACAACGCCGGTGGCAAACAAGCTTACAGTCCACCTCCTCCGCCATTTTGGAAGTTTTCCAGTAAGTTAACTGAATCGACAAAAAATAGATTACCATCAAGCGGATATACAGACCAGCGGCGGATTACGAATAAAAACACACAGTGTATCCTCAAATTGTATAAATGGTCGGCAACGCGTAGGTGATTCCTTTGGAGCTGCGGGCGTCTATAGGCTGCGGTGGCCGCTTACCATCAGGTGGACCTTACGCTTGTTTATAAAAGGCGTTGTATAAAAAAACACTTACACTGACATACCTACTTATTTTAGTACATATAAATTAAGTATTAATTTAAATTACTTAGTTAAGTATTAATTTAAACTTTCTTAAAATTGTTTAATGATTTTCAGTATTCATAAAACACGAAGGAACAGGGTCGCAGGTTTGTATTGTATTTTTTATACAAAATGGAATCTCTGGTTGTCTGGAAACGATCGCTCCATTACGATAAGCCCATCTATTGTCCACCGTTGCATAGCATAGTAAGTTCCTTATGTTACTTTTTGTAAACAATAAAAAATAGATATTTGTACCTACTCCTATGTGCTATTGTATTGTATCTAATATTAATAATTTTGTAATACTTATTTTGCAATTTTATACGATCATATAACATATATTGTTTTCAAAAATAATACCTCCCCGAATTTATTACGCCGGTTTTTTTTTAATACAACGCCGGTGGCAAATAAGCGTACGGTCCACCTGATGGTAAGCGGCCACCGCAGCCTATAGACGCCCGCAACTCACGAGTCACGTGCGCGTTGCCGACCCTTTATAAGACTACTTTTTTCTCGACTTCTCGAAGCAGAGGTTATTTTCCGAATCAGTGGTAGTTTATCTAAATTCATAGGTGCATGTAATATCGAAGTCATGTCTAAATTGAAGAAAAACTGACTTTGACTTTGATCTAAAAAGAAAATAACTTAATTACAGATTCAAAAACGGATCATCCTATTCCCAAATCGCACCCAAATGACATCCGACCCAACTTTATTTTCAAAAGCCAGATAATTAAAAAAAGAACAAGATGGCCGCTTTCAACGGCCTTCGGAGTTCCAAATTCAAAATCGACTTTTGTAACGTTAAAATTTTAACCGTTATTACCTTTTGGAATAAGCGACGGTTAATTCAAATGCGCCGAGATGAAAAAAGAGCGTAATTTCATGCTCTCGCTCATGATTCCATTTTTAAAATGACTAGAAAGAAATGCAGCATTGTAGCAATGTGTTAGAGAGAGACGGGAGCATTATGAATGTATTAATCGGGTCGTAATTTTCGGGAATATGTTGTTGAGTTGGATTATATCATTTTTTTGGCTCCGCGGGTGTCTTGAGTTGGGCTTGTGTTATGTAATTTGTATGGTGTGTTGGGAACTTTGTATGATGGCAGGTACCTAGCATCTATCGCTTAGTGTAGTAGTGTAGAATATTACGCAGTTATTATGTACCTATTCGATTAGTAAAGCACTGGAGATCTATTAACGAGGTTTCTAGGTTACCTAAATGCCAAATAAGTACCTATCTATGTTAGACTAAATATAAGAGGTTACCCTAGAGTTTGACTTTACTAGTGCCTTGAAATAATCATTTGTTATACAAGTGTATAAAGTTGTATTTTAACCGCAAGTGTGAAACTGAAACACGAGCTAGCGAGTGGATTGTAGCGTTTAACTACGAGCCAGCGAATGGATACTTTGGTATAACCGCGAGCGAAGCGAGTGGTTCGAAAATAGAATCCTAAATGAAGCGAGTGGTTCTAAAATAGAATCATGCGCTTAGCGAGTGTTACAACACACGAGACGTTATATAACTTTACAGCAGTGTATAACACAAATCATTTCACCTTACTTGAGCGAGGAATTTTTTTTTTGCTCCTCCTCGTTTTAGCGTTATTCCAGTACAGTTACATCCTAAATATAGTTGGATGCCTGGGGTCCACTACCTAATCTCTAGATTTGGCGTAGGTACTAGTTTTTTTTAACACAACAGGACAATATAAAATTATTGTTGCTTGACTGTCTGGACTGGCCTTTATATATTTAAAAAAGTTACAAATAGCACGTTCGGATTTCAAATATTCTTTGCACTCTTGTGGATAAAATGCAGTTTGGCCATCTGTTTTTAAAGAATAAAAAAGGACTTTCCGAGCTAGTGAGATGAAAAATATGATTATAGTTTATCTGAACTCACCGTAGGTATTTAATTTTTAACCTGGATTAGGTATAGCAACAGATACTCCAAATCGCAATTTCGTTATTACACGAAAGTAATTGTACTTCTATGTTTACTTTACTATTAGTGCACATAAAGTTGTTAAGTATTTACTACTTTATATATTTATTAAAGTTTCAACTTACATTTGCTATTTATTATATACATGGCATTAAGACCGCCCTTTGTATTTTTTTAAAATCTTTATTTATTTCGAAGCTTTCGTCAAGATGACTATGTAATGCCCTTTGTAGTTATAAGTACTATTTATGCAATAAAGTTAAAATAAATAAATGTTTTAGCAAGACAATATCAATGACTTTTAAATGGAAGAAAATATGGCACAAAATGTTGACTAACTATTATGTGTTTCTCTACAAACGCGTTTTTGACGTTTCATATAAAGTTGGTGACTTCAGTATCAGTACGTCAAATATCGTCTCAATAAAATTCACGCATTGCAAATCGGTATGTCACCAACAGATAATACAATTATATCGGCGCGAACAAGGTGGTCTTAGGTAAATAATATGATCACTACTTTATTGTTAAGGCGTTAGAGTGCATGTTTTTCAACACCCCGAAGAGGACAAATATTTGATTTGATGGCGACTGTAATACATAATTCAATAAAAACTACAATAACACTTCATATAAACACATTAGATATGACAGAAGCTACATGAAAACAATTACCAATCACAAAAAAATAGAAATGATTACAAAAAAGTCGTTACAGCGGAACCATTCCAAAATTCGAATCCCGAACTACAAAAACCGTCGGCCATCTTTGGACCATGATTGCCACTCAAAGCGCCGCGCCGTTTAAAAACTTAATTCCACCGGTCGTTAGTGTGTGAACGGCCTAAAAAATGTGTCTATGGTATATTGAGTCTGTGGAGAAATTGTTTTTTACTAAAGTTTTTTATTTGATCACGTAATGTTTTCTTCGTTTCAATGGCTACGTGTCCTCAATTTTTATTTGGGTTTTTGTACCTACGGTAAATTGAGTCTGCCTTGTACGATAACTTATTTTTGTTCAAGATAAATAAGGTAGGTAAACATTGCAGTGCTTGGTTGACACTGAACTAATGCTTGACACAATGCATATTAATGTTATAAATACGAAAGTATGTACCTATGTCTGTCTGTCTGTTACCTGTTTGATTTAGATGAAATTTGGCACAAAGGTAGTCTAACAAACCCGGAAAGGACATGGGATACTTTTTATCCCGGAAATCATACCTTAAGGGGGAGGAGCGATATTTGGCTGAAATAAATGAATACCTAAGCAATGCAATTCTAACGCGATCCACGCGGACGAAGTCGCGGACAAAAGCTAGTCTTCACTAAATAACAATAGAGGCCAAACGTGTCCAATACGTTAAATAAATAATACTCTTGGATTACTTAAAGATTATGAATATTAAAAACAATTTTAATGTAAATAAATATAGAATTCATTTAGTCACGCTATAAGTAGGTATGGTCGGTAGGTGGGTTCACGGCCTGTTAATTTGATGCGCCATTTTGCGGCTACTTGAATGAGTTGATGAACTGAAATGATATTTTCTTGCTTTTTTAAATATATTCCTATTCAATAGCTGCTAATTAAAACGCATACGACTCACTATCTTTAGAGCAAGTATAAATGTAAATATCTTTAATTGAAAAAAACTTCGTTCTTCAAAAGGCAGCAAACTGACGCAGGTCGCGTAACTGGCCTAGCTACCCTATGTACTTACATATAATAATAAAAATATTTATTCCCGAATTAATACAAAGCTGTAAGAATTAATGAGGGATATTTTTTCAATTCCATTACCTCGTTTATTCACTATTTTCTTAGATACCTACCTACTTATTAACAAACACAGATAAGCCTGTATTCCCAAAAGGGGTAGGTAGCACATGAAACCCAATTCCAGTGCCACATTTAAAAATTGTAGGTTTAAAGATGGAGACAATGTGATATACAAAGAAATGCAAAAATATTACTTATACCTAATAGACAATGAAGTAAGTACCTATTTAGTGGCTGCAGGTAACTGAAAGTTTCTACTTTCAGTTACTTGCAGATAAACTAAGATTAATTTAAAACTACGTTTCATTTCAGATATTATTTTATTCCACAATTTTTAACAATCTTCCGTTCAGTTTTTCTTTTGTTTTAAGTAGAGTTTTCAGTGCCAGAGCCGGCTAGTAATAAAAGGCCCGAAAGTCCCGGGATAATCGGGACTTCTCATATAAACCAGTCTCGGGATTGCGTAGTTTTAGTTGTGGGACCCCATTGAGCCCCTGGATTTAATTTCAGACAGAACACGCAGCGTCAGTTCTAAACCCGTTTGGCAGAAAGGGTTGTACCCGCGTCACTAAAAAATAAAAAAACAAACAATAGGTGTAGAACACAACGTCAACAGCTTATTTTGAATAATGCAAAAGACGCCCATGCTCATTGTTTGAGCGTCCGCCTCTCGATGTCCACAATGTGTTAATTTTTAATACCTACTTAAGGCAAGGCTCATTGGAAGAAATAATTTAGAATTACACTACTCAAAAATTACTGTGGACTGAAAAAGAAATAAGGAAACAAAATAACAGAACAAAATATTGAAAAATGCCTTGGTAAATATCATTGTAAAAATAAACTTTCATGCTGCAAATTTCGAAATTATCAACGACGGTTGATATGTTTTTTTTACAAAAACGATAGCTTTTTTATTGTTCTAATGCAATAACATTTTTCATAAGTGATCCAGTGTTCCAGGAATCAATTAGGGCTACCGCGTATGAATTCGCCGCTAGAGGAGCTAGTGTAGCGTGAGGTATCCGAAATGTCAAATGTCCTCTTTGTGGTTGCGCTACGCAGATTAATATCTAATTGGAACAACATGGGGACTATCTTGCGATACCTGAGCTGGATTATGGCAAATGAGTTACGGGTCAATGACTGTCATTATGTCCTCCTTTTTTCCGTACAAAACGGGACTGCGCTACAACGCGGGATGTTCGATATTTTTACGGTACGGTTTTAAGGTATTAAATATGATTTAAATGTTAACTTCGTTCGCATGCCCATAATAACCAATAACAATTTTTGACAACTGGACCTTACTCGACAGAGGCGCCAACTGGTGAGCACAAAAACGGCACCCTCATTAAAATGTACTCGAAATTTACGAAATTACGCGCAAAGCCGCCGTAGAGAGCAGGATGGTTATTGCAAACTCCCGCGTGTTAGAGGGGGTCATTTACACCGGAATGGCCTTGCCTTAAGTGCCCTCATCACTTAAACATGCCATTATTTAAGCTATTTTCTACATAAATTATATGTAAGGTAAATATCCTAGTGCTCGATATTGACCCAATGCGTGGCACTTTCAATCTTACGTCATAGTGACAAGGTGTCAACAAAGTGGTGTCGAAAATTGGGACGTTTACCTTATCTTGACATTTTCTTTTCATTACTATAGGACTAGGTATTACGGTCTGGTAGATATCATAAATCACACATGTAGCAATATGTAAGACACACTGGCTCCTAGGCAAGTTTGCTTAAAAATTATAGACCGCAAAATACCGGGGTCTCAGTTCCGGATACACTCTTATGCCGTTTGGTGTTGAGATTAAGGTCCGCGGGGTCCCAATGCTCGCCTAATTTTAAATCAAATGCCAAAAAGGCTTGCCGCCACCACTAGTGACCGACGAGCTGGCAGCTTCCTCACGCAACGGATTAGCATTGCAATCAAGCGAGGAAATGCTACCAACATCCTCGGCACCATGCCGCGGGCGCCCAATTTTTTAGACATATTTTAGGCTTATTTAGTTTAGTTTTATTTAGGATTTATGTTTAATTTTAGTTACATAGTTAGGATTTTCCATTAAGTAATTAATATCGTTTCAAACATTACTCCGAAAAAAAAAACTCTTATTTCCGCTTTAATTCTACTACACACAATAAAAGCAAAAATGGCTATATCAGTATCTAATACTTACTAAAAGCCTCGTATCCTTTAATCAGTTTAATAGACAAGCAATAAGTAGGCAATAAGTAGATGACCAAATTTTTTTTTCATTCTATTCGAGCCAGTTTTAGAGACAATCAAATGTTTGTATGGGACCAACTATAATTAGAGCGACACAAAAGACGAATATGAGAGGAAAACTACAGCATAGCTGAAGAGTACTGAAAGCACTTCATACTGATTGACAGGCAAGCGTGACGTCACGCCTGCGTAGCCTCGTGCTACCGTTGTGTATGAAAAAAAGGGAGCCATTTTTGTCGTGAAATATTGCGTTTATCTACAATTTTGCACATACATTTTTATTGAACTTATTAATGTGTTTCTATGTAACTTTAAATTTAGGTACATTATTTGGCCAAAAAAACAAAAAAATTCTAATCTTTATAGTCTCATATCTTTTTATGATTTTAATTAATTTGTCTAATTTACTTTTTAAGTTATTGTGATAATTTGATGGTTGTCTATCCAACGCTATGTTATAAATTGAAACATGAGTCATCATACCTATTGGAATAATGAATATACTGTCACAACAACATTGTTTGTCGGCGCGTCTAATGGAGACCACAGACCAGAGAGAAGGCTGGCCCATATTTCTCAAAAGGGAATGAGCGTGGCAATGCAGCTAGAACATTTTTTTTACTTTATTTTTTTTTACCTACTTTTAGTTGTTATTTTATTGACTATTCTTTGATCTTAGTCTTTTTACGATTTTTCGGTCACATAATAATAATTACTTAAATTAATATTATTGGGTAATCTTACACAAATTGACCTAGTCCCAAACTAAACAAAGAGTATGTTACTAAAATAGTCTGTGAATTAGGCAAATTAATTAACATCAAGCCATTAAAAATATTATCAAGAATTCCATCTCAAATGAAGCCGCAGCGAACCTTGACAACTAAAACCGTCAGTTGCATAAAAATAAATAAATAAAATAGCAATCCGCAATCACATGAAACGCGTATAATCACGGCTCAGAAAAAAAATAAAGCGTGCTCTGTGGCCGAGCATAAATAAATAATGTCATCCAGGCTAGCACTCATTAACCTGAGAAAAAAGTTCAGTGCACCAACTTCTCTATGTAATATAATCAGCCTTAATCCATCGACATAAAGTATATATTTCAGTCCGTATTAAACGCAGCATAGTTTGTACACGAATTTCAATTTTCGAGTCGGCCAGTTTAAAAAGAACTTGAACGATGCTTAAATTAGAAAAAGATTCATTTAACGCGAGCTCTTTATAAACTGGTTATCATATGTCAAAACAAGATAGCTATAGTTTTGTTGTTGCGTCGCGGTTAGAAGGGGCAGCGTGCGATTGGCCAGGATTTCCCGCGCTTAGGGCGTTGCCGGCCATTTCTCGTCATAAATTGAGCTGTTGACACATTAATAAGGTAAGGTTATGTTTTAATATTGCTTTTTTTCGCCTGCGCGCGCAAAATTATAAGCGGTGAATACAATTATTGTTATGATTCAGGTTCAAATGAGCTACGTGTGTGGTCCTCTCGGATTTCTCGAATAATTAAAGGCTTGCTGTTGGGCGCCATTTTGTGGCATATTTTAATTCGATTTACAACTCTAGCCGATACGGCTACTGAAACGTGTTTAATCGTTAAAATTTGATTGAAGCTGGTTTTATTGCATTTTAAAAATGGTTCCCATTTTGTTTTGCAACACCTACATATTGATTTAGATTGGTTATTGAAACGAAATTGTTATGTTCCGATAAAGGTGTTTTTTATAGTCTTTTTAGGTTAGCCATGCAATTTGACCTATTGGGTACTGTAAATGTGGATGTAAGTTTGAATCAGAATTATTTTTTTCAATTTCATAAACTCGCCAATTTCTTGCACTCAAAAATCAAATAGGGGTTCAAATAATCCATAAATAAGAATCATTTTATTGAATAATTAGTGAGGAAAATTTATTTCAGATAGACAAGGTTATTAGAAAAAAAACCGGCCAAGTGCGTGTCGGACCACGCACAATGAAGGGTTCCGTACCAACACCTACTAGTCCACATTTAAAATCACTATCCAATACATTGAATCAAATAACTTAACCAAAATTACAGTTAAATCAACCTATCTCAAAAACTATAAGAGATACTTTGATCAAACCAAAAATCGTTGAAAGAGTTAATTAGCATGCATCACCTCTATTTTTTTTAGAATTTTATACCCCGTAGTTATAAAAATAGAGGGGGGGGGACATACTTTTTACGACTTTGAGAGCTGATATCTCAAAAACCGTTCACTTTAAGAAAAATGTTTTTTAGAAAACTTTATATCATTTTAAAAGACCTTTCCATTGATACCCCACACGGGTATGTACATCGAAAAAAAAATTTTCATCCCTCAGTTACATGTATGGGGGGCCCCACCCCCAATTCTTTTTTTTACTATTTAGTGTCATAATTTTGTAGCGGTTCATACAACACATATTCCCATCAAATTTCATCACTGTAGTACTTATAGTTTCCGAGTAAATCGGCTGTGACAGACGGACAGACGGACAGACGGACAGACGGACAGACGGACATGACGAAACTATAAGGGTTCCGTTTTTGCCATTTTGGCTACGGAACCCTAAAAACCAGCATAATACGAAGTACCTAAGATATAGAGGACATGAGCATGGAAAGCGGCATTTTATTTACACGACAACAGCGCAGGTCACTTACTCTCACAACACAGCGCATTCATCTTCGCAAGATCTGCTCATCACAGCGCAGGTCCCTTACTCTCACAACACAGCGAATTCATCTTCGCAAGATCTGTTCATCACAGCGCAGGTCTCTCACTCTCACAACATAGCGCATTCATCTTCACAAGATCTGTTCATCACAGCGCTGGTTACTTACTCTCACAACACAGCGCATTCATCTTCGCAACATCTGTTCATCACAGCGCAGGTCCCTCACTCTCACAACACAGCGCATTCATCTTCGCAAAATCTTTTCATTACAGCGCAGGTCTTTCACTCTCACAACACAGCGCAGTCATTTTTGCAAGATCTGGTAACCACAGTGTAGGTCCCTCACTCTCACAACACAGCACACGCAGCTTTGAAAGGTCAGGTGACCTCAGCGCAGTTCCCTTACTCTCACAACACAGCGCATACATCTTCGGAAGATCTGACGACCATAGCTCAAGTCCCCTACCCTTACAACACAGCTCATGCAGGTTCGGGAGCTCACGCGACCTTATTACTCACCACCAGCAATACACCAGCTCTAGAACAAGAAGAGGTGTTATTTAAGGCTGCGGTATGGCTGCGGTCTTTTGTCATTCAGTAGAAAACTGCAATAACATGATACTATAACTATATGTACCTATAAATAAATGACGACCGCTTTAGCCTAGTTGGTAGTGACCCTGCACGTCCCGGCACGTCCACGAAGCTGCATGTCCCGGGTTCTAATCCCGGTCAGGGCATTTATTTGTGTGATGAGCACGAATATTTGTTCCTGTGTCTTGGATGTTTTCTATGTATTTAAGTATCTATTTATCTATATAAGTATTAGTGTCCGACCGAAGTTTCGGTTTCGATTCCGGCTGGTTTCGGGCTAATCATGTTTTGGCCGAAGGTTCGGTTTCGGCTGACAGCTGTCAGATATTTTTGCCGCCTTGGTTTAAAAGACCGTCCCTTTTTCTACATCTGCTACTCACTTATTGATATTTTTTTATTAAACCGAAGTTTACTGAAGTCACACAAATTTTCTCACTATTTTATTTTCTTTTTATTATTAAATACATGCGGACAATCTTACACAAATCGACCTAGTCCCAAACTAAGTAAAGCTTGTACCATGGGTACTAGGCGACGATATTATTTGCTCGTATGACGGGCCACACACTGTATATATTATGTTTATATAAAACATCTAATACAAAGGAACAAATATTTGTGCTCATCACACAAATTAATAGCTAGTAATAGGTTAGCAGGAACAAATCCTTTACAGGGAAGCTCGCCTTTTTACATATATGTCAACACTTTCTTGTAATTTATGTTGTGTTTTACTTATGTACCTACTTACAATATGTAAAGAACTTTACAAAAATAAGTTCTTTGAACGGGATTCGAACCCGGGACCACTCAGCTTCGTTGGCAGGGTCACTAGCAACTAGGCTAAAATGCCGATAAGTTGAAAAATCTCATGAAGTAACAATAAGACTGAAGGCAATACACACATACAAAGATGTGCGAAAGAGATGCAATAAACGCCAACACACGTGGGAACGAGATACAATGTGTCATCTCTTCCTCATCGCCTCATCTGTCCCTCATCGCGCTTCATTTAAATTTGGCGCCAATTTATATACAGCACAACTAATTATGAGATGTCAGAATTGTGCTACATCCATATCAGTGTTCTGATACATCTCAATTTAGTCAGCCTATTATAGATCCGTCCCCCTTGGTGATTCGCTAATCCTTCTTCTATCTAATTCTCTTTCTACGGCTAATCTAGTCTACGTCAGCATGCTGTCGGAAAATGAAATATAAGTACCGCATATAGATTGCTCCCCAGCCAAGTCAGCAATTAGTGTCTTTAGCTACGAAAATCTTTTTAGTATAATAGAATAAAACGTGTTAATAGAACAGCCTAGAACCTAACACATAGTTCCATTTAAATATTATTGATTTCAACAAAGTAAGTACTAAATCACCGACAGCGTCTCATATTTGTACACAAAAATAAATCACACCAAAATACCTTTAAAAGTAACAAGCGAATGTTTATGGTAAAACGATTTCATACTGGCCGCATGACGCGGGAGTTAAAAACATTGTTGACCATAGAGCACAATAGGCGGGAAATAAGTCACAATTTTCGAAAAAGGAACGCCAACACCTGATAATCAATTTGCCACAAAAATGCACGGTCGATGCAAAATTAAAAAAAAATAAAACTTAAAAGCCTCAACCTTATACGTAAGAAAATAAAAACGTTTAAGAATGCAGTTTTAGAGTTGCAAGGGTAAAGTTTCCAAGAAAATCTCAACAAAGTCAAATCGAATTCATTAGTTTTAAGCGTAACGTATTTGGCATCCGAGTTTTACTTCACGTAGCTCCATCCAAAATACACTTTAAAAATGATATGAATAAAGTTCCTTTCATGTTAACGCAGTTGTAAAAAGTATACTCCCGACTGCGTTTCAAATCGCGCCAAAATATTGACGTTTGTTTTTTTTTAACGAGAGCAAAGTTAACTTTGCTGACAATTGTGGCGCTAATGTCTGTGCAGGCTTTTTAAAATTCTATGAAGAAGCGTTACTTTGATATTTCACCACCGGCATTTTATAAGTTAGTTAAAATGTTGACATTCTATTTGACAGCAGAAAAGGTAAGGAATTGTCTCTTGTCACCTGAGCATAGAGAATTTGTTTACGGCGTTACTAATTGTGTTTGTGTATTGTTGTTTTTGTTTTCTTTGTTGTTTTTGGTTTTGTTTAATTGTATTTGAGATTGGCCCGTTATCCTACTGTGGCACGTGACGGTTATAAAAGTTAAATTTGGAGTTAGTTTAAATGTTTTACCATATTAAGTCCTACTAATACCTATAATAATACCTATACCTCTAGTAATACCTATTTCTGGGCGTTTAAGAGATTCATTTTATTATCTTCTTAGTGTATTCCCATGTTCCGCTTTGGACCCACTAATGGCAACTAAGCACGAAGTAATTTTGAATCCGGTCGGAAAATACCTACACCTTATTAGGATTCGATTTTAACTTTAATTTGTTTATACGGAGAAATTACAATTGAAAAACTAAAAACCTGCAGATACGTGTAGTATTCTTCTCCACATACACTATACCTCGTTTTTTTTAAGATTATAATTTTAACGGTAATTTTCGCACATTCGAGTAGGTACTTGGGATATCCGAGGACAACATTGTACTAAACTTTCGCTCTTTAGCGATAAGACCGCTTGTTGTCTACCTCTGTTTATATCTCGCTATGTTATGTTTTGACCTGCTTTGTTTTTATTGAGGTGTCCAATAAAAAGTATTATAAATTTTACATCGTTTATCACTTTTCAAAGAGAGCATGTCGCATATTTTCCCGTTTCGTCACGCATAATTTTTCTAATCTTAAAAAAATGGAGAAAAAAATAAGTCCGAAATAAGTATTAACTTACCCCCTTGTGTTGGACAATACATGTATTACACCTACATATGTTGTCCCTTATATAGGTACATTATTGTCGAGGCCGGGAAGGACGCAATTGCATTCTCAGTATTAGTTTTTAACGGACGAGCTTGCGATTCCGTTTAATTAATACGAAGCGTGTAATTGCCATTCCGGCTGAGGCTAATAGCACAGAATAAGTAGTAGTACAACTAATATGTATAGTGCTTTTATCAAAAATGGGGGAAACAGGACGAAATATGAATTTAGGTTTAGTAAAAATTTTCTTAAGACGTCAAAAACTTACCTAATGGTGTCTCGCCGTTCATTTTATTTAAACAAAATCGCAAGTATATTTTTCTAACAATTTTCGCATTTGAATCGGCTGTATACGACTTGTGCCCTTTGTATGGCCACCTTAGCTTTAAAGTTTGGAACTCGACATTTAATAGAATTTACAGGTAACATTCCAGACGCGTTGACCGAGCCTGCAATGTTTTTTTCTGACCTTAAACTATACACTTTATCTTCCCATATGTAGCGAGTAACTTCACTTTCCGACCCATTTTTGAGAAAATTAACAGAATGAAGTGAATTGATAAGAGCATTTTTAGACAAATAACCTACCTATGTCTGTATAAGGTGTCTTACCCGAAGACTTCGAATGTCGGGTAATTCCGAAAATAACAAATTCCAGTCTAACTAAGCTATTTTATTGCATCTCATCATCATCATCAAAAAGAAATGTTAAATTTTTTGTTGACGTTTGGTAGTGCAACAAAATCACTTAGTTAGACAGAAATCTGTTATTTTCGGAATTACTCGACATCCGGAATTACCCGAAGACACCACACTTCATTCGCTTAGTATACACACGGTATTATACTTATACACTATCTTCACTACATAGCGAGCTTTCTCAACTCATTATTCGACGCACGCCACTAATAGGGCCTCACAGCGAATTATAACTCGAATTATCCATAATACATGCACATATCTTAGTTTAATGAAAACGTCGTGTTAATGGTGTCCGACGTGTATTCACTTGACTAATGGATTACAAAGAAACTAGAATGTTTTATCATATTTTAACACGTCTTGCGAAATACGTTGCACGCTCCATTTGTCCGTAGCAGGGATCGGATACCGGTATTTTCTCCATAGAAAAATACCGATATTATTACGGTCACCGGTTCATTATTTCGTTTTTATTGAGACAATCTAATAATATGACGCTGTTACCTAAATACATGATTCAGCCCTACGTAAAGAGCAAAAAATAATCCAAAATATTGGGCTAATTCAGGGGTTTTTAAAAATACCGGTATCGGTCCCTGGTCCGTAGTACTTAGATGGTTATTCGGTTGGTGTCGAATTATATATATACGAACAGACCGGACTCCACAAACAGCACCCGATCACGAGTATGACGCGTATCTCATCAGCCATGTAGGTTTAAAGATGGAGAAAATGTGAGATTACAGTGATTGGTTGCCCATCGCCCACTAACATACTACAAACCTGGTTCCCGTAGTCGACTCTTACAACACCCACGGAAAAAAGGGGGAAGTGCTAGTCTAACCCGACACCACACGGGGTGAAACTCTCAATTATAAAAATAATAAAACAATGACATAACGTATTTAAAGAGTCCTCTTGATGTGGTGCACTATAAAACTTCACTACATGTTATAAAACAACGTCGCTTTCTCTGTCCCTATGTCCCTATATCCCTATGTATGCTTAAATCTTTAAAACTACGCAACGGATTTTGATGCGGTTTTTTAATAGATAGAGTGACTCAAGGGGAAGGGTTATATGTATAATACATGCATCAGCATTGCACCCGTGCGAAGCCGGAGCGGGTCGCTAGTTAACTATAATTCGAAGGTTCCGTTATTTTAACCGCCAGTAATCGTAACTTACGTCCATTTATAAAATCAGTTTGTACGGTAATTTAAAGAGCTGCCGCCGGCACTATATTTAACGATTACCATTTAAAGCGTAGTCGATGCAATCCACCCTAATTAAGGTATCAATTTTTGACACCTATTGTTCATTTCTATTGTGAGTAATTAAGAATGAAAGAATCACGTTTAACCAGTGCCCAATTTGCACGTTTACCTTATATATTAAATGTACTGTATGTGCATACAATACAATACAATACAAATACTCTTTATTGCACACCTCAATCAAAGGATACAGTACAGTACAAAAACACAATGAGAAGAGGCAAACAACAGGCGGTCTTATCGCTAAAGAGCGATTTCTTCCAGACAACCTTAGGGTAGCGGAAATCTAATCAGAACGATTCATAGCAGGTGGTGCAGAGTTAATACATATGAAGCCTACTAATAATTACAACAATAACATTTAATTAAGGATAAATAAACATACATAAATATAGTATAAAAATAAACGTACGTGCATATTTCTAAATCTAATGAAACATCTTGCTAATGGCGCCAGTTGTGTATTTACTTAGGTAATTTATTAACATTACGAAGAAGCTATGTAGAATTATTTATCATACTTTAACACATTACGATATAAGTACCTACAGTTTCTTGCGGTTTTACCTGTAGCTAGTTATCATGTGTTAGTGGTTTATAGTTGTTACATAAAACATCGATCACTTTAGCACTTCTGTTTTTATTGATTGGGTGAGCTGGAGGCTAATTTAAGTCCCCCACTCTTAGCTTTATCTTCGGAAACTCGTTGTCCATATTTAAATAAAAATACTTCAAATTTAGAAATAAAAGAAAAATTGAAAAATTTAGGCACCGAGCAGGATTTGAACCTGCGACCTCCCGGCACTCGCGGCCAGTCGCTCTAGCCAACTGAACTATAGGTGCAACCGCCATTCGGCCCGAAATTCCTCAATCATTCCTTCACTTATACAAACGTCTTAAGGGAGGCGTACAGCGACATCTACCAGAAGACTCAGGCTTCATTATTGTAGTTTACGTTAGCAGCGGTACTACTTAACGTACTTACCACCAAGAACATAAAACCACATACCTAAAGAGCAAGTAGTGGCGTTATTAATGTTATTATGGCTTCAGTCTTCTGTAAGATGGAGGTACTTCCTCAGTTGGACTGCTGCAAATATTAAATGATGGTACGTTCTTAGCCACCGAGCCTTGGATAAAAATCACAATAAAGTAATCCACAAATACTTAAGCAACAACGATATCAGCAATATTGCAGTATTAATTCTTCAGGACTTCGCGATCGCGACTCTGCATAATGCAACATTTATATTAATACCTATATCAGAATTTACGTAAGAATACAGAATAATACCGTTCGAGCTGATTCAAATTTGAGTGGGACAAAAGGTAAGTGAGTGAGATAACTGGAAAAGTACGTTCATCTTACTGAAAACCGATCGCTGCCGGTGGGACATAACATACCTACTCTTAACACGCTCTTTAGCGATAAGACCGCCTGTTTTTTGCCTCTACTCTTTGCGATTTCGTAATGTGGTGTGTCTTTTAATGGGCGCCAAGTGCTATTCATCGATTGTTGACGAGATTTGAGTTGATATTGCTCCGTATATTTATGGCACAAACGGTTATCGGTTCTTCAATCCTTTATCTATATTTGCAATAGCCAAATTTGGAAAAAAACTGACTACTTATTTCTTAATGAGTTATTCAAACATTTTCCAAAAAAAGCTCTTTTTTTTATACTTATATTATGTGGAATGACATGTAACTGATCCTTATTGACGTCTCTAATAATGCAAGAGGGATTTTTATTTTAAACTCATCTTCACAAAAGTTACGTCCGAAAAACTGGGGTTTTTGGCCTAAAATTGCAAAAGTTTGATGCCATATACCTCAAAGACAGTGAGTTTTGAAGTAAATATGGTATACTATTTCTGTAAACCTCGTGGTTCTTAATACGATAAGCCATAAAAAAACACGAGAGTTACAGATCGAAGGTTAGGAGTTAGGAGGCCCTTAATTGAGGTGTGCAATAAAGAGTATTTGTATTGCATTGTATATTCTGTTGGTATGTATGTGCCAGTTCTTCCGAGGACGCTAGTTTCAGAGTGAACCTGTATTTGTCTCTAGCTGTCAAAAACAATTCCTCAACTCTATAAAGGGTCGGCTTTTTTATTTATCTATTTGAACCTGACTGTCGCTTTATAAGCCGGGCTTAATAAAGCCATAGGAGAGCGCCGTTGGAGAATGGCCTGGGGAAAAGCCAGGGGAAAACCCCGACACGACCACGCGGGTGGTTTAAACACTGGAATACTCTAAGAGTTTGCGCTCCAGTGAGATTGGTTGAGCGGCTTCAACCAAATCTGAGGTGTGAGTGGAATCGAGCTACTGGGAGTTTTGCTGGTTCACTAAACCTAGAATAATTGAGAGAGTCCAGCTAGAAACTCAGTTAGACCCGACCTGGGTCGGACTGACTCTACCCGATATACGATGGTACCGTGACGAATAGGGACTAAATGGTTAGCCACAAGGTGGACTGGTGACCTTATAAAGGTCTCGGAAGTCCGCTGCGGGTGGAGCAGCACCGATCGTTGCAGAAATCATGGAAGGAGGCCTATCTCCAGCGGTGGAATAGTGGATGTCTTTCGGCTGTTATAATAATGATAATGATAAAGGTCGGCACGCTTGCAATTCTTCGGTGTCCGTTTACCATATGTGGCTTTATAGGCCGGGCCCAATAAAGCGATGGGAGTGCGCGGTTGGAGTCTAGCCTGGGGAAATCCAGGCGAAAACCTCCGACTCGACCACGCGTGTGGTTCGGAACACTGGAATACTCTAAGAGTTTGCGCTCCAGTGAGATTGGTTGGGCGATTTCAACCAGATCTGAGGCGTGAGTGGAATCGAGCTACTGGACTTTTGTTGCTGGCTCACCATATGTCTGTAAAATTGTTACCAGGGTCGTAGTACCTACTTATAAACAGCTACAGAACCTTTACACTTAACCTGACACGCTTCGGAACCCCGAAGTGTTAATTACGTAGTTTCGCACGTAATTACTGTACATAATGCTATGTACCTAATTAGGTATTATTCGTAATTAATGTACTATATAATTATGTTCATTATCGCGGCAGGTGTTGAGTGACAGCTAAAGAATTTACTTTAGATGTGCAAGACGGTATAAAGACCAGAAATATATCGAGGGGTGAGTGGTCAAACCCGATAAATCGAGATAATTGTTTTTTGAAATAAGAACTCAATATCCATTACGCAGAGTTCTATTTTCAATGAACCTTTTAGATGACTTATCGGGTTTGACCACTCACCCCTCGATATGACCGTGTGCCATGTTGCGGATTCTAATTTCGTTGGAACAAATTTCTTACACTGGCAATAATTTTAATGATTGTCATACTTGTCACACTCGATTCCGCTTTGTCAGTTGACGGTGGTAGTGACGGTGACACTGTGCGAAAAAAGCGAACCAGGAAGAGGGTAGATCGCTATGGTGTGTGGGTAGACCACAACTAAAACTCGCAGCACGTCACTTAATCCTTGATAATGGCGCTTGCGACAGTGCCGAAATATCGGGAACTCAAAAATACAAATATACATGGTAAATATCCCGTTTCAAATCGTAATTCTAATGTAAATGACCATGTAAGCTTGAAATCTTATATTTTTACATTTGCGATTTATTTAAATAATAGTATTCTTGATAATTAAATGATAAATAACAAAAATGCCCAAAACGATTCCTAGTCAAGAGCGGATCATTATTAATAAACTGCTGAAAAAAAAACAATACAATACAATACAAATTCTCTTTATTTTTAAGATAGGAGAATCGTGCGTGACGAAACGGGAAAATATGCGACGCGCTTTTTTTGAAACGTTTATCACGCTACTGAAAGATGTAAAATTTACAATACAATACAATACAAATACTTTTTATTGCTCACCTCAATAAAAATACAAAGCAGGTCAGAAACATAACATAGCGAAATATAAGCAGAGGTAGACAAGAGGCGGTGTTATCGCTAAAGAGCGGTCTTTTCCAGACAACCTTTGGGTAGCGCTTTGCGCGGAAATGAAAGTATATAGCTGTAAAATATTTCATTTCTAACATCAGAGCTGACAGATAAACAAGTCAAAATGTCATTTAGTCTGCAATATAAATCAGGTTAATAGCGCCCTCTTGGCAATCAATATATATTTCACAGGACGTTTTTAAGGCACGAGTGAATAGGCACCTTCTGGGTGAGCTCGCTTCATCGTCGGCCTCATCTTTGCCCCCTGGCTAGATGCTGGCCAAGAGCGATCCCATTTTTAATAAAAAAATAAAAGGAAAAATATATGTATAGCTCTTTCTAGTCATCAAAAAACATTTTATACTAAGTTTGTAATTTAATCACCTTTCCATGATTAAAATACAGAACAAAAACAAAACAAGAGCTTACTAACTACCTAAACCTAACCTAAACTAATGGCCTAAACTTTGGCAATTGTTTTTTTTCTAGTCTGGCTTTACTTAATAAAATAATTATATTGAATAATTAAGTCATTCCTACAGGTATTATGGGTGAATAAAGTTTTGCTTATATGCGTATTCAGTTTCTCATATGGGCACAATCAAAGGGATCCTTAAAAGGTAATATTGAGGATCCATAACGCTCTCTCTTATATTTAGAAAACTAATTACGAAATATTTTTTTAATAAATAAGTTTTGTAACATACCGGCCAAAAATTCTTCAAATTGTCATCTTAAATATTGGTTCGCTTCTTATCAATAATTTTACCTATAGTTGAACATTTTTATAACATCAATTAAAAACGGAGTTGAAAATGTAGCGATTCAATATATGTCATTGTTTCAAACTTCTATATTACCTTATAAATTATAAGATACATTTCGACTAGTCGTTCGGGAAACTGATCAAAATATACAACAGAAAATAAAATGGATACCTACACTTTCTATCGAATTTCCTTAATTCTCCGAAACTAAATGTATACTTATTAAATTTAAGAGAGACTTGGCGGCTATCCTTTTTGTTCACCCTAAAAAATAAACGCTTTACCCTGATTTCCTTGTTTGTTTATTTAATTTCGTTTCAGTTTCATCGTTTTATCGTTTATCATTCAGTTAGTACCTAAGAATGTATACTTATCTCCTTTAATTAAACTTTTGCTACTAGTAATATTCATGTTGATGCATCATTGGCTCGACTTGGCTGAAATTGAGTAGGGTAACTGTGTTATTGAATGCTGAACTTGATTAGATTTAACCATGTAATTAACCCTGCTCTGTGTTGGTCGACTTGACACTAGTGCTGTATGTGCACTTGGTCAATTATGCGCTTACTTATTGATCATGCTGTGTACACTTGCTTTGGATGTCATGCTGGTCTATAAACTACTGATTTTCTGCAAACTTAACTGTATAATTTATTGTGTGATGTCTGTAAAGTGTACCTTTTTTAAATAAATAAATAAATACTATTTATTATTGAAGTAACGACCCGTTAAAAAATATATGTGAATACTTACAAACAAAAATATTACAACCAAACATAAAACTTAGGTATAAAAGTCTCACCTGACTCGATCAAAACACGTGAAGGTCAAAGTTTTTTTTTTAATCCTAACCCACATTGTATTTCCACATCAACTTTAAAAATTTATGCAATTTTGAGCTTCATTGCCCGTGTATAAGTTTCAAAATGCTTATTTGTACACCGTGTTGTTATATCGTTTAGTATACAGGGTGCGCCCGGCATGCGGTCTGGTCGACCATTGTGTTAGCTGTCAGGTTTCTTTTCCAATGGTGCCGAAACGGGGAGGACTAATACACTCATACATACAATTTCAACACATACAAACACGTAGAGAAGGTTTGTATAGATATTTATAGTGTTTAATATCCATACTAATTTTTTTAATACTATAGCAAATTTTTCTCTCTGTCTACATGCTTAAACCATACTATAAAGTCAAAACAACATTTATTTTCTCTCATTTATGTTCTATTTTGTTTCTACCCTAGATATCTGTATGTAAGTAGTAAGTGGATATTATTATTATTTTTCTCTTATGTATTATTTTTTCTTTTGCAGTCATATTTAATTATTTTCTTTTGGCTATTATTTAGTGTATGGCGGTCCGTGAGTCACCGACGGTACTGGCTGAAAATCAGCGCTGTAGGTGTCTGACACCTTAGCATAATGCTGAGCCAGTGTCCGTTTCACTGCCGCGGGGACACACATGTTGTGGTTTGTTTTCTTCTGTTGTTTTTTTTTTGTAATATGTGTGTCTTCTGTATCTGTGAATAAATGTTTCTTTCTTTCTATTTTGTAGTCAGTTTGAAATAGGGGAAAACATGGATTAGTTTTTCATCCTGCTAGCGTTTTGCCGGTTGTGGCCTGAATAACTCGGACTCGCTTTGACACCCACACACAGATTGGGGGTAGACTAGTTTTTCTACGCCAAACCTCCAACCCTGAGGGAAAACTAGACCTTACGTTGGGATTCGATCTGTTTCTTCACGATTTTCATTACAGAAATATAATAAACGGGTCACTCACGTGTTTAAGGTCGAATATCAGTCGAAATGTTTCGGAGCAATACGTGGCCCTTAATCATGAGAACCAGCTGCGACGGCCGCGCGTCTAGCACTGCGCGCTTTCGTGTGCTCGATGTTGGCGACTGTTGCTGTTGTTGGATGTTGAGATGGTTGTGGATGTTGTTGACCCGTTTATTATATCTCAATATGTCTGAAACTCACGGAAGTTTTATACATATTTTCCTTAACCGAAAATAAACAGGATAGTTTAAATCCTGGCAATAATCCCATTAGGAGGGGAAAAAGGGGCAGAACTTTATATCACCGTATCCATATGATATACTTAAAAGACTTCCGCGCTGTCGAAGTCGGGGGATATTAGTCTTACATATATATTTATGACTAATAACTGTACAGAACCCTAATAAAAAGAAAGGTACACAGTAAACAAGTAAACAATCCGAAAGTGTGAAAGCAGCCTTACCTGGTAATTACGACTGATTGCTAATAACGAGAAGCTAATGACCAAAGAGAATATAACCACTACGTTCTAAGAGACGGGACTTCGAACTAGGTTTTGGATGACAGTGACATTGTCATTGCATGACATTGACGTAGAGTTTGGCAAACATTCTGTATCACAATAAAATAAAATAAAGGAAATATGTAATGCCAACATGACAGCGCGATAGGGATGTAACTTCGATGTAGTACGATTAACGATATCGATATCGATAAATGATGACTAGTGACGTCGTGGGTTCCGCGTTTATACAAATCCCGGTTAGAGGGCGTCCATTATTTACGTGAGATGTTTATGGCAGGAGGGGATCTAATTTAGCCAAAAACACCTCACATTAATAATGGATGCTCCTTTATTAACAATTGGGGTTTGAATCCATTCTCAATTGGTTAGGTTATGACGACTACTCCACGACGTCCATGTGCTTATTCCGCAGTGGGTAGTGCACGTTTGTTTACAACAGGGCTAGAGTTAAATAACTTATAACTGTCACTGCTGCTTCCCTGCGATGCCCGAAGTGGTTTTTTTTTACAGGAGGTGGTATTCACAGTGCTTATCAACAGCCCTCCTAAGGCATACACAGTGTAAGTCTTACTCCGATTAACGTGTTCAGGATGACTGATGAACTGAGTCGAGACAGTTTATAAATAACGTAGCAGCATACAAAGGGCCTATGTCCAGCAGTGGACTGACACAGGCTGATGATGATTCAAAGGACGGGCAGCGTGAATGAATAATAGATTGTCTCAAGGGAGCAAAATGATATATTACGGCGCGAGGGTGGTATATTGACAAAAAACACAAAAGATTCTAAAGTAGAATCTTGAGCGTAGCGAAGGATAAGTATTTCCGACCAAAACTGAAATAATTTTGCTACCGTATGACACTTACTGCTATTCACACCGCCTATGAGGCCCGCTGAAAAACTTGAAATGCCTTACAAATATTTTTGTTACCGAGTGGCACCTTGACAGAGGTGTGAATAGCAGTATGTGCCACTTATTTGTTGCCCTCAATTGAGAAAAAAAAAGTACGACTTTGATCCCTCATTCGAGAGCAACAATGACTCTTTTCTGAATACCAGATGTGAAAAGTAATAATACATTCAGTTTTGTGTTTCACTGTGAATTCATAAAAATGCTACTGTGTGGAAGCAATGAGAAAACATTCATTAATCATTAATCATCCTGAAATTAAAGAAGGATTTAGGATTCAAAAGGGAAGTAACATTCGCAAATAATTGACGAGTTTTTATTTAAATCCAGAATCTTCTAGAACGTCTTCTCTTTTTACAGATTTACATGGAAACTAGGAATGTAAATCACATTGTTATTACTTCAACATCTTCTATTGTTCAAAATGATGACAAGAAACAGTATAAGATGTGATATACAATACAAATATTCTTTATCACTCACCAAAAATAGTATACAAAAGAATACAATATTTAAATTTAAAAATCTTGCGGGGTAGTATTTAGGTATCGGTAGCCTCCT
The DNA here is from genome assembly GCA_963556455.1 of Epiblema foenella. Lineage (NCBI taxonomy): Eukaryota > Metazoa > Arthropoda > Insecta > Lepidoptera > Tortricidae > Epiblema > Epiblema foenella. Next base: position 6,333,685 of record OY747120.1, on the reverse strand, counting down.
AGCAGGCGGTAATAGCATCAACACCAAATGATGAATGCCTTGTAAATGCTTTAAGGCTTGCCACATACAGATTGAAGTTGAAACTCGCAACCGCTCCATATATCAGTTATCACTACCGTGTATTCGTTTATTAGGAGATGCTGTAAAAGATACCATAAATATAATTATATTGAGCGATCATAGAAAATGAATATCTGAATAGAACAAGGAAATGGTAACTAATCTGTTACCAGGGCACTCTTGTTTCTCAGACGCGATTCCACTTAGAGATGACATGCAATAATTGTGGTCGTCATGATCATGATGTATTCGTTTATTAGGAGATGCTGTAAAAGATACCATAAATGTAATTATATTGAGCGATCATAGAAAATGAATATCTGAATAGAACAAGGAAATGGCGACTAATCTGTTACCAGGGCACTCTTGCTTCTTAGACGTGATTCCACATCAGTGGCGGCGGCCCCCTACAACCCGATTCCCACCGGCTTGCCCTAAACTTTTTGCTTACGTATATCAAACTCATAAATCATCAATAAAAATACAGCACTTAGTAATGCGATTGACTATAGCTTCACACAATAGATTTCAGCCAGACATCTAATAACAAGTCACAACATTCACTACGTATCCGCATTACGCATTGCGCTTGAAACGGTAAAAAAAACCCGACGTAAATTAGCCTACCTTGGGTATGTTTCTGATTCATAAAAATGGCACACGACCATCGAAATTACACGCACACACTCACAAATTCAACATATTTCTGAATCTAGTTCCCTAAAACTTAACTAAAAATGCTTAAATTTTATGTCCTAAAAATTGTGAATTATAAAAACTATTTGGGATGCAACTACAACCGTCACTACTTTGGTAAGATGTTGTAAATTGATATGCTAGTTTAACAATACGCGTAAGAAATATATTAAATAAAAAAAAACCGGCCAAGTGCTTGTCGGACCACACACAATGAACCTACTAGTCCACATTTAAAATCACTATCCAATACATTGAATCTAAAAGTCGTATCTTCGTAGGGAACTCACGGCACTTACGACCTTTTGTTTGGGCAAGACAGTTTTTAAGCGAAAACTCAAACTGTAAAACCTATCTTGTTCAAACCAAAAATCGTTGAAAGTATTTACTAATGCACACCACCTCAATTATTTTCAGAATTTTAAGAGGGGGGGGGGGGACACACTTTCTATGACTTGAAATTTCATAATTGTAGTGCTCATAGTCTCCGAGTCAATCGGCTGTGACATACGGATAGTCGGACAGACATGACGAATCTATAAGGGTTCCGTTTTTGCCATTTTGGCTACGGAACCCTAAAAAGGATATTTATGGCATTTTAGTCTGCGGTCAGATACAAACTTGTAAATTTACAATGAATCAACTTACCGCCACGGTTTATAATATGTAGATTTGTAGGTATAGAAGTGATTGACGTGTGGTTTGTTTCACAAGAAACGGAGACAAACACGATTGACATCAGAAAACAGCTGTTCTGATAAGAACAGCTGATTGCTCTGAAAAGAGCAGTTTCGTTTGTCCCGAAAAGGACAGTTTTATTATGGAGACGTCGCAAAGCAGCAGCATCTTCAAGCGCAGATCAAGCCAGGTGTTGTCTTCGTGCAGCAGCTATCAGCGTCTTCCATCTTCGAGCGCAGAGCGACAGCGACGCAGCGATGTTTTCATCTTGACGGCCGGAGCGGGAAAGGACAGGGGTCGCGCGCCACTCCTATATATAGATACGCGAGCGACCGCGCCCGCGCGCGCCAACTCATCTCCCTCTCGCTCGCGCGCATCTGTCCCGCTCTCTTTTTATTCGGCGCGAAATCGCATCTAGATGTAAGCTTTTTTATTGTATATAGTTAATCATTTTTGTAAATAAATTATTCCGATATCCTACAGTCTACGGAGTTTCTCTTCTACCACAAGTCTCCAGCCTGCAAGGAACCTCTGCTCCAGACAGCCTAGTCTTGCCTAACCAGTGCCCAAGAACTGCTAAAGTGGTGACCAGCCGACTCAAGAACACCAGCAACCGTCAAGACTCAAGATGGCCGGAGGAAACGCTGCCGCTGAATCCATCCCTCAAGTGCCGCATGCTGCCGGTGCCAGCCCAAATGAAGCCCAGCAACCATCAGCCAGCCACGACGTGTCTGCAATAGCCCTGTCACTCCGCGTACCACCATTTTGGCGCGACCAGCCGCTATTATGGTTCTGCAGTTTCGAATCTGCCACCGCCGACCTCAAGAGAAGCCAAGCACAATTAGCGCAGATGGTTATCGCACAGCTGGAGAAGCAAGATATCCAGAACATCGCCGACCTCATTTACTCACCGCCGGAGGATAACTACTACCAGGCGATCAAGGACCGTCTCATCTCGCTGTACGAAGAATCAAGCACGGCCCAGGCGAAGAAACTTCTGTCGCAAGTAGAGCTCGGCGAACAGAAACCTAGCCAGCTACTTCGCCAGATGCAAAACCTCAACCGCGAGAAGTTCCCCGACACCACGATACAGATGATGTGGCTCGAACACCTGCCGCCACACGTCCGATCCGTTCTCACCGTCAGCGAAGCATTCAAAATCAAAACCACGCTCGACGACCTCGCGCTGCTAGCCGACAAAATGATGGAGCACACGCCATCGTCCCACATCGCCGCCGTTTCGTCGCCCGTGCCATCCACGTCACGCCAGCCACCGCCATCACTACCTCCGTCGCAACCACATCCTCATCTCGACACACAGTACCTCATCGGCGAGATAAGAAGATTGTCGCTGGAAGTCGCCGAATTGCGAGCAAGACCGCGCGAAAATTACGATCGCCGTAATAGCCGACATCGCCGCCGTTTCCCGCCACGTTCCCGTTCCCGCAACGCGTCGCAATCGCAAGACCGCAGCCGCAACAATTCGCCCATGCCGTATTGTTATTACCAGAGCTCGGAATAGGTAGTGCCTATTTACCTAAACTTCGCGGGAGGACGTAACTAAGAGTGGTTACAAGCACCAAAAATAATTATTTCTTTTTAATGAATGCGGGATTTCCCGGAATTTACTGTATTATTCTAGAGGCTTAATACATTTCGCGTTACTTGTAAATCTTGTTATACTGCATATTATTTGTTTAATTACCTTGAAATAACATCAAAAATTCCGAAATTTGATACTTTTTAGTTGACAGACAGAATTATACTCCTTTCTTCCATGAGAGGGGACCTGTGTCCAGCATTCGGGACCACACACGACAACGAACAAACAAAACATACCTACAGCCGATAACCGCACTCGCAAAGGCCGCCAAGTTCGCCTGCCGGTACGTTTCACTTGAAGGGGAGCCCTGTAGGTATAGAAGTGATTGACGTGTGGTTTGTTTCACAAGAAACGGAGACAAACACGATTGACATCAGAAAACAGCTGTTCTGATAAGAACAGCTGATTGCTCTGAAAAGAGCAGTTTCGTTTGTCCCGAAAAGGACAGTTTTATTATGGAGACGTCGCAAAGCAGCAGCATCTTCAAGCGCAGATCAAGCCAGGTGTTGTCTTCGTGCAGCAGCTATCAGCGTCTTCCATCTTCGAGCGCAGAGCGACAGCGACGCAGCGATGTTTTCATCTTGACGGCCGGAGCGGGAAAGGACAGGGGTCGCGCGCCACTCCTATATATAGATACGCGAGCGACCGCGCCCGCGCGCGCCAACTCATCTCCCTCTCGCTCGCGCGCATCTGTCCCGCTCTCTTTTTATTCGGCGCGAAATCGCATCTAGATGTAAGCTTTTTTATTGTATTAAGTTAATCATTTTTGTAAATAAATTATTCCGATATTCTACAGTCTACGGAGTTTCTCTTCTACCACAAGTCTCCAGCCTGCAAGGAACCTCTGCTCCAGACAGCCTAGTCTTGCCTAACCAGTGCCCAAGAACTGCTAAAGATTTGTTAAATCCAACAGCGCTCGTCCCGGTTTAGGTTGAACCACACATGCTTCTAAAATGGAACACAATATTAATGAATTAGTATTAGTACATAATAATATTTAAATTTAAATGTGAAAAGAATTGACTACAAACAAAGAAAGTAGCTTACCAGTTGTTTCACCAGATTTAACGACGTGACAAGGAAAGTCCAAAAGCAATTCATCTGGTAGTGGTTGCAACTGTATACCGAGCGATGGTATAGACCTAGAAAATACAAAATCATGTAAGGGATCTATTTATTAACAGAGTTCTTACACACTCTTAGCACTCTGTTTCTTCTGCCTAGCCTGCAAAGAACATTGTGTAAAGATATCTAAGTAATTTCTATAATTCTATGCTACTTAGCCCAATCCACAATGGGTGCACGCGTCGGGCCAGGTCTTGTTCGACCCAGGCACAGATTTTATAATACTAGTACAGATACCCAATGCCATACAAGAAAAGCGAAGCGTCCAGACTCTTAAAAAGCTTCCCCCTTTATAGTTCTTTAGCTGCACCAGTAGAGCGCAGCACCGAGCATACTGAATTGACACAGCTACTGTGCGATAGTTAGTTGTACTAGTACATCGAGATAACACTAGATGGCAGTAACGAATCTGCTTACACTTGGTAAGTACCTAAGTGTAGGCACTTCGGTCAATGACACGCACGACACGATCTAGTCGATGCGCGTGACCTTGAATACGGGGCTTAGTAGGGTCGCGTGCGTTTTAATTTTAGAATGCTATATAGTATAATTCGACGACGACGACGACACACTCATTTACGTTTAGGCTTTAATTTCACTTGCATCGTTTTTTTATAAATTTTGTCCATTTTTAGGGTTCCGTAGCCAAAATGGCAAAAACGGAACCCTTATAGTTTCGTCATGTCCGTCTGTCCGTCTGTCCGTCTGTCCGTCTGTCCGTCTGTCACAGCCGATTTACTCGGAAACTATAAGTACTACAGTGATGAAATTTGATGGGAATATGTGTTGTATGAACCGCTACAAAATTATGACACTAAATAGTAAAAAAAAGAATTGGGGGTGGGGCCCCCCATACATGTAACTGAGGGATGAAAATTTTTTTTTCGATGTACATACCCGTGTGGGGTATCAATGGAAAGGTCTTTTAAAATGATATAAAGTTTTCTAAAAAACATTTTTCTTAAAGTGAACGGTTTTTGAGATATCAGCTCTCAAAGTCGTAAAAAGTATGTCCCCCCCCCTCTATTTTTATAACTACGGGGTATAAAATTCTAAAAAAAATAGAGGTGATGCATGCTAATTAACTCTTTCAACGATTTTTGGTTTGATCAAAGTATCTCTTATAGTTTTTGAGATAGGTTGATTTAACTGTAATTTTGGTTAAGTTATTTTTGCTGTTTTATAGATACTAGTACGGAACCCTTCGTGCGCGAGTCCAACTCGCCCTTGGCCGGTTTTAATAAGTACTTACTGCGTAGGTAAAATAATAGTATTTAATCTGATCCCTATCAAATACTTTAGTAAGTTACTAAAAAAGACAAAATTAAAGTTTTACATATATTGCATATAAAACTTAACATTAATCTTTTCTACAATGTAAGCTTTTATTTCGGTGTCACTATGTCGTTGTCACCGTCGTTGAACCGAAAGGGAAATTCCTCTTTATGGGGTTCCGTAGGATTTTTTATACTATAGGTACTAATACGGTAACAAAAAAGCGTACGGCCTTCCTGATAGTACACAGATACCATAGCTATTGGGCGATTCCTAAATATACGTTTAGGCACGAACTGTGCATTTTTCACCATCAAAAAATCAACAATTTACACAATCGTACGCTAAAATATAATATACTCAATCTTTTTAATAAAATATCCCAGTGTATGGTGTAAAATAGATTTTTGAACAGCGAATCTTTGTAATCAAATAACAGCCGACCAAGTTAACAATTTTTTTGACGGCCGGGTACCTAACTACGGAACCCTACACTATGCATATCTCGACAAACTAAGTGAGTACTAAAAAAGTTGCATACTACTCACTAGACTGATTAGAGACAAAAGTCTGCATGAAAAACATGGTCTCCTATATTATTGAACGAGCAACATTTATTTATTTATTTATTTATACTTTATTGCACAAAAAGTATATAAGTACAAAGGGCGGACTTAATGCCCAATGCAATGCTTAATGTAATTTATGAACTAGCTTTTACCCGCTACTTAATATAAATGAATGTTAACCCAGGCTATAAAGTCGTTGTGTATACAACGTTTCTGCCACTTTTCATTAACAAATATCCAAACATATAAGCATTCGCATTTATAAAATTTGTAGGTAACAGAATTAGTTTTTCATCATCATTTATTTTTTATCAAAACTGTATACACAATCTCATATTTCAGAAGTTCCAACAGTTTATCCATTTCGGACGTGCAATAACAATTTAACCTAGAAATAACCTAAACTCTACACACATTCATCTAGTAGCCAGCCAGCAGTTTGTTTCGGGTTTCTAGGTTTTCACTCACGACGCCGAACAGAGTTCACATGCACATACCTTTAATTGAAGAAACCTTGTAATCGAAAGAAGCTGGTCGTGTAACCGGCGCAATGACCCTACGTATTTCGGAAGTTTCGCGATACATCCACATCCAAATTAAATGATCAAAAAACCGGCCAAGTGCGTGTCGGACCACGCACAATGAAGGGTTCCGTACCAACACCTACTAGTCCACATTTAGAATCACTATCCAATACATTGTATCTAAAAAAGTCGTATCTTCATAGGGAACTCACGGCACTTACGACCTTTTGTTTGGGCACACCACCTCATTTTTTTCAGAATTTTAATGACTATGATAGCTAATATCTCACCAACGGTTGAGTTAAATGCACAAGTTGAAAAAAAAAAATTCAAAGCACATAGTCGTGTGGGGTATAGATGGATAGGCCTTTACTTTTCGCTTAAAAACTGTCTTGCCCAAACAAAAGGTCGTAAGTGCCGTGAGTTCCCTATGAAGATACGACTTTTTTAGATTCAATGCATTGGATAGTGATTTTAAATGTGGACTAGTAGGTGTTGGTACGGAACCCTTCATTGTGCGTTCTCCGACACGCACTTGGCCGGGTTTTTTTTTTTGTATTTTGATGAAATATAGGACTAGACGTGTAGTTGTAGCTTGATTTCACTCGTATGCGTTAAGTATTTCTATATGAAAATTACTGGTCCTCGTTAATTTTTTTTTTATACAACGCCGGTGGCAAACAAGCGTACGGTCCACCTGATGGTAAGCGGCCACCGCAGCCTATAGACGCCCGCAACTCCAAAGGAGTCACGTGCGCGTTGCCGACCCTTTATAAGATTTGAGGACGCACTGTGTTGACAGCAGAAGGAACACATTTAGATCCCTCGCTCTCAACACAGTGCATCCTCGGGAGCTGTGGCAACCTTGCTCACCTCCAGGAACACAACACTACATACTTGTATAGTAAATAATGTTATTATGGCTGTGGTTTTCTGCAATATGATATTTTCATCCATCAGAATTAAATTGTCAAAGTATTTTTATATAGTTTTTACCATAATATTTATTTATCGTATGGCAATTATTTCGAACCGTGAGATCTTCAAGAAGACAGTACGTTTGTTAGTTTTGTTGAACCATTTAGCACTACCCAGGGGTCAAGTGTAGGGTAACGGTGGGTACTACGGACATGGTGCAACTGCGACCCTCCTTGTCGAGTGAGTGGGTAACTAGACTGTTAGAAGTTCTGAAGCCGCCTGAAGGCGTCCTATCATAGACAGCAGCCGGGCTTAACATGTCTTCCAAAGCACGGGAGCGCTCAAAGCGGTCACCCATACAAGAACTGACCTGCGGTACGCGGGCGCTGCTGAACCACGAGTGCTCCTAGTAATATACCATAAGAAATACGAATATAACACTATTTTATTATAAAAACATAAGATTGATTTTAAATTTGAAAACTAAAATGGTAGTTTCATTATCTGTATGTCAGGTGACCGAAAACGCCGACCGCAATTTATTACTCATGAGTGACGTCAGGATTGCAAGAATGCACCAACGATACAGACTATTGGAAGCTCATTCTTCTTGACATTTATGTTTCTGCCCTCGTGACGTTACGACGGCGGACGTAATGGCGGCTGCGATTTTGGCGCGAATATTAATATCGTTCAAATTTTAACCATTTTTTGTTGAAACCGATATTATTGTGAGGAAATAAAAATTCTAGTTGACTACCTATCAGCTGTCACATTTCGAACATATCTTTCGAACTAACATAACTATGATTCAGATTCATCTATTTCACGATAAAAATTACGATATAAAATTATAATATGATCATATATGGACTCTCTTAAATCCAACTGACACCGTGTCCTATTTTCTTATCATTGGAATATATTTTACGTATGAAAGTTTATACTAAATTTTCATATCATTTATATTGTAATATTATAATGTTTCATTTGCCTGGATGGGCATATACTGTGCGAAAGTCGTCGTCATCGTAGCGGGCACAGCGCGAGGCAGGCGCGGGACGCGTGGGTGATTTCTAGTTTTTTCCTGGCGTTATGCCCCCTCTTAAACCGAAGGAGAAGGTCGAGCCCACGGACAGTAAAGGGTGACCACACAACTGCAACCATACAGGACTGTAGGTACAAATATACAGAATAAACCTAACTAAAACAATTAGACAAATGTCATTCAAAAATAGTAGGTACCTACTAATATAGATATACATACAAAGTACTAAAAACCAAACTGAATAATAGGACTGTACACAAGCATGCAGAATAGTCGAAATCATAATATATATTATATATATTACTGTTGTATCGAAAACTAAACTGTCAAATTTATATAAGTTCCTTGTATCAACCAGTCTGTATATAACTCCGGATGGGAGGAGCGGCTTCTCCTAACACAAGTATTGTCATACTTACCTGGAGGGGTCGGCCACATTCATATGTTAAAACCAACAAGATACCAAATAAATATTTTTGTATTATTTGTATTTTGTATATATATATATATATATATAAATAAAAGAAGAATTACATAATAAAGAAACGAAATCTTACCTATTATAGTGATAGCGGCGGAAGAATCGCTACACCATAATGGCTACCACTATTAATTACAACTTAAAACCTAATCATAGAATTTACAATAAAAGTAAAACGTAAACCCAACATCAGATAAATACGAGTAAGTGTAGTGCCAAGTAACTACTCGTATAGTAGCAAATTAAATAAAAATAAATTCAACTGGTATGCCTATTATATTGTATATTTCATTTCGTGAACCTAAAATTTCATATTTCATCAATAAATGAGTATATACAAAAATACAAAAATGGCAAATACAAAAATGGGTCACCAAACCTAACACGCAGTGTCAAAGACACAACCTGAGCCATTGTCATCCGCCAGGTTGGTGCTTGTGTCGTTATTACGTCACGAAGTAAAGCATCGCGTGGGCACTATACATACGAAATTTTAACAACGTTCACGAAGGACCGTGTAGCTAAGTGCGTACGCAGGTGGACTATTACGCAACGGTTCCGGGATCGTATCCCTGTGTGAGAGACTTTTTGTATATTTATATTTTTTTATATCAGCTCCTTGTTCGTTTTTTATATCACTCACTGTATTAAATTGAATTTTATTTTTTCTCGCCTTTCTTTAATATTTCAAAAGATAAATTTACTTTTTCATGTCAATAAATGCAGTAATTGTCATATCATTATTATCTGCACAAAGTTAGGACAGCTGGCGAGAACATTGTGATTAAATAAAACTCGGAACCGATATCATATCAGTATACACTTTTTACAAATGTTGACTGATCGTCGTCTCTTTGATAATATTTAATGAGACGAAAAAATACCTTCGTAAAAACGCTGCATATTCACCTATTATATTTATGTACCTAATATTAGCCGACCGAGGCGATGACCCGCGCAGTATATCCCAAAGGTGCAGCACCATCTAGTGATTGTACTCAACAATACGTAGCAATCTTGGAAGCTCATACGTATGGTATGATTTATTGAAAATTTTATTGAATTTAGTAAAATTCAAAATTATACCTTATTTTTGCATGTAGTAATAATGTTTGTGACAAAAATAGGCTATGTTTAATTTATTAGGGTGTAAAATGACTCAATCCTCAAGATTACTGTCTCAGATGTTTCACGCGATACCTGTAACGCCATCTGGTTGTTGTTTTTTGGTATTATTTATTCGTTGTAGGAGATGGGAGGGCATGACCCAGGTGTGTGCCTAGAGCATGGAGTGGATCCGGCTATTAAGGAGTATAAAGTTGTGTTGCTTTAATTTTATATTAACCATTTCTTTAAACGACTCTTCTTTCGGTTCAGATCTTTGGGATCAAAGTGGTCACCACATACAAATTTTAATTCGTTCAATTTCTCTATGGGAACGTAAACTAGGTCTTCAATGCCAATGGCTTTCACCCACTGTCTGCAACTGAAAAATACCAGATTTCTACATGATAAGCTAGTTATCGATATGTTACGGCCAACACTAATATGTATAGTATACGAATAATACTAAATTGCAAATACCGCTTTTTATTTTGCTTACATGTAACTTGCTGTGGTACATATTAATAGATAATCTCCAATTAATTGCTTACCGGTCGTGATCTAAAGGAAATCTTGCCATAAATTTCCTTTTCTCCGCACCTTTTCGACTTGCACGAAAACCACAAATAACACATACCCTATAGTGTTTTATAGTCCGTGGCATTTTTAAAAAACACTGTCTTCTTACTACATGCGTTTTTGTTTTAAAGTAAGGTTTTTACCATTTATGAATATCAAAATAACAAACTGCAAACTGATTGAAACTGATAAACAAAGAAACAATATGGCGATCACTCAAGTTTAACCATAGTTTAACGGAAGTGGCCAGAGGTGACATTGACATATGACTGAGATGGATTAACTGAGGGAGCGAGGTAGCAGTATCCACCATTATTTCTTGGCCGAACTCCATACAAAAGTGACATTTACTAAATTTTGTTCCTAGTTGCGCGAGCCTGCTAATGACTATAATTAGGTGAAAGGCTTCACGGACTGTCACTTGGACAGTGTCAGAACGTTATGCGAATTACCTATATTTTTTTGCAATTAATGGAGCTTATCACCGCTCATACTATTGAAGCTATTTTCGGTGTGAATTGACCTGTAACTGACTTCTTTCTCTTCGTTTCTATACTCGTAATTACAGGACTTTCGCATAAATAGCTACATGTATTTTTTAGATGTTCCACTAAGAAATATCGTTTCACACATCGATATAAATGGCGAGCCTTGGGGGAGGCCTATGTTCAGCAGTAGACGTCTTTCGGCTGAAATGATGATGATGATGACATCGATATAGACAATTTTGAAGCTAGAAACTATTTTTTCGGCTTAAATTCTACACACAATAAAAGCAAATAATGGCTATGAAACTTTCATAAAAGCATTCTGAACTATGCTTTAATCAGTTTCTTGGTATTAGGAATACTTACGTCATAATTTAAATTCAAAACTTTTTAAAATTGATGATTACATTCACTGTCATATATTACCAATTGTTTTTTAACCTGGCAATTGTTTGTTATTAAATAATTATGTACAATTATATATTTTTTATAATTAATTAATGTTAATGTAGTGCTTAATAAGCTTCAATTATTTATATTCCCTATTGTTACTTAAAATATTTACTTAAACGAGTCTAACAAGATATTTATGTATTTACCTTTTTTACGGACGTTTCGACACGAACAAACCTTTTTACGTATGTGTAAAACGCGAGACTTTAAAAAATTCCCTATTGTTTTTTGAATAAGTAATTACATTAAAAAAGTACAAATCTGGTAAAGAAACATGAATAGTACATAAACATAAATAATAAATGACGACCGCTTTAACCTAGTTGGTGGTGACCCTACCTACGAAGCTGGAGGTCCCGGGTTCGAATCTCGGTCAGGGCATTTATTTGTGTGATGAGTACTAATATTTGTTCCTGAGTCTTGGATGTTTTCTTTTTATTTAAGTTTATATTTATCTATATAAGTATGTGTATCGTCGCCCTGAACCCATTACAAGCTTTGCTTAGTCCGGCTTTGACTAGGTCGATTTGTATAAGATTGTCCAGAAATATTTATTTAATTATTCATGATTGTTCGGTCCCGTGTCCATATTCTGCGGTTTTTTTATTAAAAATGGAAATGCTCTTGGACAGAGGGCTTACTTCGAAATCCGAACTTCGTATCGTGCCGTCCCTTTCACTCTCGTGTTATACACCGTACGAGTGAAAGGGACGGCATACGAAGTTCGGAGTAGGCCCTCAGCATCTAGCCAGGAAAATGTAGCCGACGGTGAAGCGAGCTCACACAGAAGATGCGTATTCGGTGTCAGCTATCTAGTTAGCCGTACGTTTGTTTACTACAGCCGTTATTAAAACCGACGTGAAATCACAGAAACGTAAATCATAGGAAAGCTGGCAGAGTAGGCATGCGTATAATTATATAGCGCGCTCGTAATGCGCTCGCCTCCTTCATAATAAGATAATTATCGGCTTGCCCAGTACTAAGTTTACAACGCTGTACGTTTATACTTAGCGAAACTACAAATACAAATGATTTATTGTTCGAATGTGTGAAACACACCTAAATATTTTATATGACTGAATGCGCCGTAAGCGCTAATATTTGAAATCATGTGAACGCGCCTAAAGCGCTGGCAACATTTTTGACTTGTCTCTTCCATTTCCGACCATAAAGCTATTAACATCGTATTTACGTGTAAAATTATAATAATTGAAATAAAATAAGTTTATAAAAAGGAATTGTCTCCCTTAAAATTACAATCCTTTTCAGAATGTGAGTAGTTATAAATGGTGGTAGTTAGTATTTGGTTACATTACAATCAGCCAGAATTTGGCGTACAATATTTTAATTCTCAGTATGCATGTCATTGGAATTATGTGATTACTATTATATTAACGTCAATTTAAATTTGTGAAAATAATAATAGTAAAGCAATGAAAAATAATCAAAATAAAAAAATGTCTGACTAAAAAATATGGAGAAAAAATAAAAATATATAAATAGTAAACCAATTTCATGCAAATAGGAAAGCGGTCATTATAAAAACAGTACAATACTATAATTTATCATATTGAACGTCAAACTAAAAAAATTCAAAAAATGTAGATACTATAATTAAAATGTCAAGCTGACATAATAAAAGCAGAGTAATAATAAGATAGAATAAAAATTAATTAGACATGACAAAAATGAGTAAAATTTTGACATGAGTAAGTGAAATGGAGATATTAAGTAGTATAAACAACCGAATCACAATAAAGATCATACACTTACATAAATACATACGTATATAAACCTACATAAACATGCAAATACAATATCGAGACGATGTAATACAAAAGATAGATCAGCGAACATTTACGAAAGAGATAAATAGTGATCCTTTAATATATAATTATATTCATTCTGTAAGGTGGAGGTGCTTCCCCAATTGGGCTACCTCTCCCACGCTGCATATACTTCTAAGGGTGGGTTGCACCAACTTACGAATACAAATCGAACAACGTAAAAATAAATATGCCGTCGGCAGCTGTCATCGCACAGAATCTTTTCAAACTTTCCATACAATCGTATAACGAGCTCGGGTTACGATTACAAACGGTCTGGTTCAACCCACCCTGATTTGTGTGTTTGGTCTATCGCGTACTCTTTCTAACACATTTAGGCTTAGTACGCTGAAGTAACGGAACAAATACCACAACATTTCCAATTCAACCCATTAAATACAATCCAACCCCTATAATATCTGTACTTACCTCGGTTTTAACATAAGTATGTATAATTACACACGCTTCAATGTTACCAGCCTATTAGGCTTCACGATTAATGAGATAATTGCGGGTTGCCAGCGCAAACGCGATTGTGCGGGCAATTTATAATTTTATGGCAACATTATCTCTAACGTAGTCATTACGGAGATTACGTGACTTGAGTCAACGGGCTAATAAACAATGCTTTACTATAACAGTAGGTTGCGTCTCTAGGGAGCAAATGATATATTTACGTCGAGTGCGTAATATTGAAACCTGAGAGAAGCGCATTCTACAATTTAATCCTGAGCGTAGCCAGGGATTATAAACTATAATTTTAAGTGTAACGTTCATGTGGAAAAATTAATAGGGTTCGCCGAACGGTACGCTGTTACCGTAGCCTATGCACGCTGACATCTCAAGAGAACTTGCCGTTGCCGACTTCAAGTTACCGAGTAAATCAAATTTAAAATGAGCGCCGCTCTCCTAATAGACATATGGTTTTAAAGTGTGTGTGGTTCTGTGTATTGCGTCTATATGCTTACGTCAGATGTGAGGGAATACTGGAGCGGAGTTCAGTTTAAGATTGTCTTTGTACATACCTGGGAGAGAAAAAAAAGGGAAAAAACAAACCTTTTTGAAAAGCCTTTGCTTTTATTTTTGTAGTTAAGAGGCCTTATAAGTTTTAAAATGTTTTGATTTCAAATTATGACAAAAGTATTGATATTACTAATAAATTGATTAAAGGATACGATGATTTTATTAAAGTTTTATATAGTAACATAGCCATTTTTTGACTTTATTGTGTGTTGTAGAATTTAAGCGGGAAAAACAAATTTTTATCTTAAAAATGGTCGACTTGGAGTGATGTTTGAAACGATATTTCTTAATGAAACATCCAAAAAATACATTAAAAGTTTATGACATAAGGTCGCAATAGTCCTGTAGATAGTAACATTGAGAAAATGTCAAGATACGGGTCAATACAAACAGAAAATGGCGTAAATAGATGAGTGTTTTTTAACTGATAAGGACCCTTAAGTTCTGCAAGGCACCTGTGGTGTTTGATAATTGGAATGAAGCAGCTATATCAGGATATCCTCGCTTAAGGGGTCTTTTTATGACTTAACAAATCTTGTTTTTTATTATATGCAGTTTTGTCTTTACGATTTTATATTCGATTTATATTAAGTGAACACAACTGAAAGAGCTCGTATAGGAATTAATTGTCGTGAGTGTATTTGGGTGATACAAAAATAAACTAAACTAAATATAAGATTTCAAGCTTACATGGTCATTTACATTAGAATTACAATTTGAAACGGGATATTTACCATGTATATTTGTATTCGTTTCGTTAAATCGTAATTCTAAACTAAACTAAAGCTTATTTTTGTAGCTTATTGACTGTCCCACTGCTGGGCAAAGGTCTCTCCTATTGTTTTCTCGCTTCTTCCTTCCAATTGCTAGCATCCAGATCATCCTGCCATCTCCGTCTGGGCTTGCCCCATCTGCATAGCCCGTTACGTGGCACCCAAACTAAAGATTAAATGAATTAAATCCTAAGGGCCGATTATTCAATTCTAATAAAAGTATCTGTCACATAAATATTAGCTCTCCTTTTCTTTCATATGACGTAAGAAAGTGACAGAGACATTTTAACAAACGGATAATTTTACGTGGCTATTGAAAAATCGACTGTTAAGCCAGCCAGGCGGCGGCTTAGCCTTAATAAACTTATTTAGAAATCAAAGGGTATTTATTAAAGGTTAAACAATATAGAAATAAAAATATTTGGGTAATTAAGGTGTATTTAACATCAATTTTTTTCTAGGAAAATACGGTCGCGAAATGGAATAATTCCGCTACATTTTTTTCAATATGAACATCCGAACTGGCCGGGCTTTACAATAAAATGCAATTTGTTAAGCATTTTATTTTAAACAGGTATACACAACAATCAAAATTTAGATTTTGTAATCCTAATTTTTATTTTTTATTTTTTTCATTTTTTATTTTTTTTATATTCAGGCATAGCAAATATTAAACTGCCAGTTTTTTATATCGAAAAAAAAACGGCAATTCATTGTGTGTGACTAAGAAAAAAACATTTATTTATTTATAAACATATACAGATTTTTTTTTATCAAAACAAAACTAACCTAACTATAAACTAAAATAAAATAAATCCAAATATTCACAAATAAAAAACTGGCCGAAGGTCGGTGCCGTAGGGCAAGGTGAATTGCCGTGTTGAATTTAGCATGCAAAATTCAACAAATTTATCTTTTTACTAACTTTGCTCCTAATAAGTATTTCGAAGCACTATATGAACGGAAAAGACATGCAATAGTGTAAAGAAAGGAAAAAAGAAAATGTGAAAAAACTTATATCACATTGTAAGTGTAAAAATAAATTATATTAGACGTAAGCAATTCGCAATTGTAATTCGCAATACTTGTAACCATATGAATAAAACAGACGAATAATCCACTCAGGACTTATTAAATTTAATGAAGATGAAAGAATGACTATGTATGTTGCTTCTACAACAGTATTTAACTCACTAATTGTACTTAGTTTCTTATTCAGACACCATTATTCTTCCTCGGTATCTTTATTTCATAAATAAACATAGTTATTGAAGTCGATTATAGAAACACTTTAAAAAATGCCTAATTAACAAACTTAATAAAGTTACCTATCGAACACGGATCTCGAACTGAAAACTTCAGTTTCCAATTCAAAAACGCTCATAGTTTCGTTTGAATAGCCAATACATACCGGCGTCAAGTGGAAAATTTCATTACTCCCACCTATTCTAATTTAAACTTTATTTATATGTGAACAAAATAGGGTTTACTTTGTGCGCGATCTAAATCGGACCACACACGTTGAAGCGGCGAGGATTTTAAAAAAGGAACTCTCAAACCGCGCCTCGTTCGTTACCTCATCATCGAGTTCTTTTTTGTTTTTTTTCCGCGGCTAGCTTTATACATAGGGTTCTAAAATATTATAAGGAATAATGTTGTACCTTTATAGGAGATTTCGGTTATAAATTAGCCGGTTTTATCGACCGCTTCTGATGTCCAGTAGTGTGGATGGGGTTTTATAGTTTTTTAAATACGGCACGGCAATTTTAACTTTACGTGTGGCAGTGTCGCTACGATCACAGTCTAACTTTAAAAAAGTATGCGGTGGGTTTAGTTCTCAATTATGCCACAGATTAAAAATAAGTTTGTTTTTTATTTTTCTTAAAAGTGGGATTATTTCGTTATCGGTCAGTAATAAAGTAGGTTGGGTCGGTGGGAACGATTGGACGATAAGTTTCGAATTAAGAACGATTGCTTTAATTGGCGGGAAATTGGCCGCCATCTTTGTTGTAACTTTGGATATTTGTTTGTACTAATTAATTGTTGGATTTTAGATAAAATACTTTCAACCTATTCCCTTTTTAAATGGTATTCTATTTTTAAATTGAGTGTGTAAAGGTCGAAATACCCTTTTAAATGTTCTATTTTGATCAGTTTTTGCGTTTTGTTGTCTTTATTTATCGCTTCAAGTAGAGTGTTAAACAAATATTGCAGACTAAATTAAGGATGATCTTCCTAATAGTCGTAATTTATATCATAAAGAATCGAGAATCATTCTGTAAAAATTCTGATATCCATAATTTTAATACCAGGAATAAAAATAAAATTGCCACTAACAAGTTTCGTGTCCGTAAAGTTTACAAGTCTTTTGTAGGTCAATGTGTCCGTTTTTATAATAAGTTAGCCGATGACATTTTGAATTTACCCTTTCCAGCTTTTAAAAATTACCTAAAAAAACATTGATGTCAAAGGCTTATTATAGGGTTGAGGACTATCTAACAGACAGAAATGCATGGCCCAAACCAAATACCTAAATAGCGTAAAGAGTCTAATATTTTCATTGTATCTAGTTGACACAGTTCTTGCAGGAAAGCATATCAAACGATTCGACATGTTCTGTTTTCTTGTGTAACTACACATTGTAAATACCTATTGTTATTTTTTCCTCGTTTTTATTTCAATTCTCTTTTGTTTTTTACCACTTACATTTACTTAAGTAGGTTAATATATTGTAATAAGCATATTTTGGAGAAAATGACGGACTGTCGAGTTTCATTCGGCGTTTCTTCTCGGCAGTGGTCTCATGAGAAACGCTAGTAGTTTTTGACTTGTAAAAGTGCCTTTGCGGCCTACTTGCAGAATAAAGTTCATTTATTTCATTTAGTTATAACGAAAAATTATCTCTAAAATACCTACAAGATAATAGGTACTGCTTAGTTACAGTCTCGAACAGGGATTGTTGAGCCATTTGACAATGTGTGCCACTTGGTCGTCTAATGCAAATCGGGACTGACACGACATCAGGTAACATCTGTCATTCTTTTTTTTTTCAACCTGACTGTGGCTTTATAGGCCGGGCCCAATAAAGCGATAGGAGTGCGCGGTTGGAGAGTAGCCTGGGGAAAATCTAGGGGAAAACCTCCGGCACGACCACGCGTGTGGTTTGGAACACTGGAATACTCTAAGAGTTTGCGCTCCAGTGAGATTGGTTGAGCGGTTTCAACCGAATCTGAGGTGCGAGTGGAATCGAGCTACTGGGAGTTTTGTCGTCTGTCATTCATTACACAGCTAAACGGACAATGGCAAGTGGCTCAACCCATAAATAGTATATGTAATACTTATTATATCTATAATATTCTATAGTAATAGATGCTGAGGTGAACGAAATACCATAATATGTAAATAATCTGTAACGCGACGCATCAAGGGGTCGGTTGATCCGGGGTACTTTGCACAGTTTGCACCCCACTGCTGGGGTATATTGAATAAGCTGTGGTTCAATTACAGCGGGTTTATCAAGGAGAGGAGACGACCGTGACTTGAAAAATAGTACTTAGGTACCTAAAAGTTATTTCTTTAACTTCTTGGGTCCTCTTCTTTACAACAGGCTTAATGCGCGGCTAGATTTATATTCACTGAACTACGTGAGATGTAAATCTGCTACGAGAAGCCCTAAAAAACGTCATATGATGATACAGAAAAATTATTAATTGTTTTAAAATAATTTTGCATCGTAGCATATGTTTTATTTTACATGTGAATATTTTTAAGTAATTGTAAGCCCTTCTTTGCCTTAAACACAGGGTTTCCTAGCTCAGGCACGTGTTATTTACTACCATATATTTGTAAACTCCTAGCCTATAGTTCCCAATATTATACAACATGATTTATGAATAAATAATAATTATTTATTTATTATTATTGTTTATTGCAATTCTACTTTTATTTCACAGAGCAAGTTAAAATTAAAAACTCTACCTCTAGGGCGCCAAAAACGCATTTGGATGTGTTCACAACAACACCGTACTCCGAGACGCTTGAATAAAAATCTTAGTTGTTGTTTATGAATAATCTCCTTTTCAGAAAAAAGAAATATTAACGATGTAATAAGGAGAACCGAAATCAAAGCCACGTGTGAGCTCGTCGATAAACTTTTGAAATATTTGGCCAGCATTTCTTAGCGCAAGGATAGTGGTTTTTTAAGGCAATTCAATGAGAAATATCGCGATCTTTGAGACGCTGTTCTGCTCAGACGAGGAAACAATAAGAATTGGTTTTCAGATATATGATTCTTGACTATATGACTCTGTTTCTGACAATAGCAGAAACATGATTGCTTAAAATTTTCTCTATAGTTAAAAATCCAAATTTGAGTCTTTGTTTTACTTTTTTAACTCAGCCCACTAAAACAACGAATTATTAAATGACACACTTAAGCTAAAATGATGGTATTTTACCTCATCTAAACTCTGTCAAGAGGAAATTTAATAAAACTGCACACAGTTAGATATTTATCGAGATTTGTCTATAAAAGCCATTCCCGAACAGTGTTGCATCCCGTTTTGTCCTGCGCGAAAGACATTAGCTTGTCTCTTTCACGGGGGGCGTGGCTGACCGAATCAAAACATGCCCTTAAGCGAGTTTTGGATAAAAATTGTAATTATATTTATTTATTTTGAAGCTGAAAATTACAGATAATTCCTTGTGTATTCATCCCTACTATAGCGTGCCCCCGTTTATGCCCTAAGAAGCCCGGGTGCCTATTTGACACCTAATCCTAATTTGGCGTAGGAATTAGTTTTACGAAAGCTACTACTATCTGACCTTCCACCCCAGAGGAAACCTAAAACTTGTTGGGATTAACTTGACGACCACATTTAGCCTGGTGCCTACGAAGCTGGAGGTCCTGGGTTCGAATCCCGATCAGGGCATTTATTGGTGTGATAGACACAAATATTTGTTATAGTTGTTCCTGAGTCCTGGATGTTTTCTATGTAATTAAGTACCTGTTTACCTATATAAGTATGTATATCGTCGCTTGGTATCCATAGTACAAGCTTTGCTTAGTTTAGGACTAGGTCGATTTGTGTAAGCTTGTCCACAATTTTTTTTAATTTATGTAACTGTTTGTTTCACCGAAAAGCCACAAATTTATTATTGAAAAGGGGGAGCCCCTTCTCAATTCTTAATACTATTACCATTCCAGAGTAGCAGCATCGCTTACATTGGGCCCCTACAAAACCCTTCATCCCTTGGGATGTGGGCAATTTGGGCCAGTTAACACCCTCGTGGCATTACATTCAATTGTCTAAACATTACCTACTGTATTAAACTAAAGGAAGAAACGGGAGCGTAGCCCACAAACTATAGTCTCGCCTCCGCGCGGGGGAGACTATAGGAAAAATCGGAACTAAAACAAGTTTATTCAAACAGATAATTATTTCTACCAAGTGACAAACTGTTTTTAGGATTCCGTACCCAATGGGTAAAATGGGACCATATTACTAAGGCTTCGCTGTCCGTCCGTCTGTCACCAGGCTACAGCCTGCAGCACGAGATCTCATGAACCTTTATAGTTAGACAGTTGAAAATTTCACAGGTGACGTATTTCAGTAGCTGCTATAACAAGAAATACTGAGAAACAGAATAAAATAAATATTTAAGGAGGCTCCCATGCAACAAACGGGATTTTTTTGCCGATAATGGTACGGAACCCTTCGCGCGCGAGTCCGACTCGCACTTGGCCGGTTTTTAGTACCTAGTAA
Source organism: Epiblema foenella (assembly GCA_963556455.1). Lineage (NCBI taxonomy): Eukaryota > Metazoa > Arthropoda > Insecta > Lepidoptera > Tortricidae > Epiblema > Epiblema foenella. The sequence goes on along the minus strand of OY747120.1, from coordinate 6,312,697 downwards.
ATTTAACATAGGTACTTTAAATAATCAATGACCGGCGTTCATTGAAACGTTTGATTGAACTGGGTGCAAAAATGTTTTTTCTTTTATTTACACTTTTAAATAATGTTGCGACCTCTAAGTGTGTTTCTCAGAAGGTCCCAAGCATTTATATGTCTATTGTTTTATTTTAATTACTTATCAGGCAGATTATTTAATATAAGGTAGGTATCGTCACCAATAAATAAAATGAGTTTTTAGAATTATGGTTGCCCAAGGGCGCGCTATTAGGGGCCCGTTTCAAATCATTCAGCGTCTTGGGTAACCAACGAACATACGGATTTGTAGAAGTATTGTTTTTCTAGTTACGAAGTTTTTATACAACGACGGCGGCAAACAAGCGTACGGTACACCAGATAAGCGGACACCGCAGCCTTTAGACGCCTGTTACTCTTAAGGAGTCATGTGCGCGTTGCCGTTGATAAAAGAGGATTCACTGGAACTATAGAAATTACTAAACTTATACCTACAACACCTGGGTACAATAGCTCAATAAATATAAAAGATTGTAACAGATCAACGACGCGACAAACATTCAATATCAAACAATACATAACACACCACTTAAGTAACCACCGCAATATCACGGCAATAAACAAATGGCAAATAAAACTTTATCATTGCCATACATATTGCACAAGCTTATCACACAAACTCACAGAATAACAAAGCCCCATACGAATTCAACGAAAACCGTCCACGCATTCGCCTCTCTCGACCGCAAATACAACTTTGCAACAAGTACACATGTTACGCAACCTTAGACAAAATAGACAATATTAACTGACAGATGCGCGTAATGTTCCCGCCATTCCGCGCCGACCAATCAGCGGCCAGCATTTTTTTTTCGACCACAGACAACAGCTGCGTGTTTTCATGTATTAACGCATGTTATAGGGCGTTTTTATAAATACATTTCGCGGTAGGGGATGTTTTTTCTATGATGATTTGTGAATGATGACGTTGGGGGATTGGTAATAATGCTAATTTTGGGGTTTGGGGGCCATCTTTGATGTAACAATGGATTTGTTGATTAACTTATATGATAAAAATGTTTCTTAATTGAATCTTTAATAGCATTCCTTTCCTAGATATTATTGGGTTATATCAAATAGATAACGGTATTTTTTTATTTAAAAGTTTCAATCAAATCCGTTCAGCGGTTTAAGTGTGAAAATATAACACACAGTTACTTTCGCATATGACGTAAAAAAAATTTTTTTTTTATCATTTATTGATTTACACGCGGTAATAAAAGTTAAATGACAATAACTTAAATAATATTACAACTACCTTAAATCTAAAGCAGGCCCTTGGGGCAGTGTACCGAGGATGCTGGCGGCATTTCCTCGCTGTATCGCGATGCTGATACGTTGTGCGAGGAAGTCGCCAGCGAAGAGTCACCATAATTTATTGAATATCAAATCAGTAGGAGCATATAAATTAATATGAACGTTAACTATTTTTATACTTTTTTGTATAACATTGGTACATTAAGGCTCGGTTTTATAAAGATCCGTTAGAACTTATTTCGGTTTGTTATGTCAAAAATGTACTGACTTACTGAAATTTGATTTCACACTTGGTCTAACGGATCTTTATAAAACCCGGCCTAATAAGTATGAATCCACTGTCCAGCAATTACTAGTTTGATAAATATGCATGGAATATGCATGCAATAGTATATTATTATCGTTTTTTTACAAGTTCCTTTTTGACGCATCATACCACCCATATAATGTAAATGTGCATTACAGAAACAATGAATAAAGTCAAATATTGATATTAGAGTTTCATGAGTAGTTAGAAAGTGGTAATACGTGTTTTAGAGCAGCAATCAAATGTTTGTATATTTTTTTCTATTACTGATGCGTAGTAATTTATGTTATAATTCACCATAAGAACAGTCACGTAGGTACTATACCTTTAATTTATTAAATCTAGGGTAGTGACTACATCATTGGTTTCCATGCAAAAGATATTTCCGTAAGGTGATGGGAATCCATCAAATGAATCAATTTATAACCGTAATTAATTCCGTGTTACTTATAATAAATAGGTATATTCCAATAAATTCCAAACGAATGAAGTTACCTTTACCGCGGAACTTGGAAATACTGTATCGATTTCTGAACGATACAAAATTGATGTAGATCAAAAATCGTATGACAAAAGTTCATATTCTAGATTCATATTCAATAATTAGAAATTAAACGAACACCTGTAAGTGAAGTTCTTTTTTAATTAAGTATATGAGCTGCATAGTCTGGAACATTAAAAAATATCAGTAAATCGATTTAAATAATCATTCACCATTCATTAATAATCGCTAATTATGAGAATCGATTCGTCTTACCCTCATCACTACAAACGCCAATTCATAACTGTCAAAAAAGAACGGGTAAACATTTTCGAGTATACCTACTTATTTGGGGCGGCAAAACAAAGAATGTCTCTATGTTGGCATGCTTAACGCTCTGTCACCTACTTCCCGCTTTTTTTAACAGTATAAACGTCTTGTATTCTCTGTGCCGTCCTTAATGTGTTATTATTTATTTTAGGTTTCCATATCCTTCCACATAAATTAAAACTTTAATTATGATCATTCTCCTCTCGTGTGATGTCTATATACGGCGACATTGGCAAAATACGCCTTGCCAAATTCAGGAAGGAGTGAAAGCCGCCAACGAATAAAAACGTGTCAGTGTCAGATCATTATTTGACGCCAGAGCTGAAAACGAGGGCTATAAATATGCGATACGAAACTGCATACGTATTACATGGTATTACCAAATACGTGATAATGAAAATAATAATAAGGGGAAATACTTCCCCTTAGACATTAAATGAAATCGTTTAATATGATTTCCTGCAAGAACTGTGTCAACAAGATACAATTAAAATATTACAGATGATTTCACACGCTATTTAGGTATTTGGTTTGGGCCATGCATTTCTGTATGTTAGATACTCGTGATCGGGTGCTGTTTGTGGAGTCTGGTCTGTTCATGCTTGCTAGGACATAGTGACTACGTTAATACTAGTGTCTTTTTATAGGGGATTGACGAGAGACATCATCCTGTTGTGGAATCGTTTTTATTATCAGTGACTTAGAGACCATATACATCTCTAACAATATTAAATTAATCTTAATTTTGACGCTCAGAGACCATGTACATCTCTGGGATATTATATTAATTTCATTATACTCCTTGTTTAATCTTGAGACCTTATACATCTCTAACTTTACTGATGTTGTAATATTTGTAATAGATAACTTTGCAAGTTTATCTTCACTGTATGACATTAATTTTGTTATAATTGTAAAATTGAAATTATTATTCTTTCTTGAACTGTAAATTAAAATTTTGACATGAAAAATGTATTACTTATTATAGTTAGACTTTCTTAAATTGTAAATTAACATTTTGACATGTAAAAGTGCCCTTGTGGCCTATTTGCAGAATAAATGTTTGATTTTGATTTGATTTTGATTTTGATAGTCCTCATAACCTATAATAACCTTTTAAAGTAATTTTTAAGAGCTGGAAAGGGTAAATTCAGAATTTCATCGGGTAACTTATTATAAAACAGACATATATTATTGACTTACAAATTACTTGTATTTACGGACGAAACTTTTTAGTGGAAATTTTATTTTTATTCCTTATATAAAAATTATGGATATCAGAATTTTTACAGAATGAGTCTCGGTTCTTTATGACATAAACAATATTCTTATAGATGTATTGGGACGCTACAGTTAAAATGTTAATTTATTTAAAGAGTTCTCTTAGGGTCGGTTTTATAAAGATCCGTTAGACCTTATGTCGGTTTGTTATGTCAAAAAATGTACTGAGTTACTGAAATTTGATCTGCCATTTGGTCTAACGGATCTTTATAAAACCCGGTCTTAAAGATTCACATTTTGAAAAAATGACACCTCGCCGAGTTTCTTACGCCGCACAGTGTGGGATTTGCCTTAAATTGTGATCACCACCATTTTTGATTGCATTATGTTCAGTTTATCGAATTATGGCATACAATGAAACTTCTGCAGTTCTATCTACCATACTTTTCGAAAAATAAAATAAATCGAGAAATAGCCATAGAAAGTCATAGAAACCAGAAAATCATAATTTCTCACTTGTCGCTTATTTATTTCTAATTAATCTAAAGCATGTTTATTAGGTTAATAATAAACTACCTATTACATTCCACAAATGTCGAAAATAACGTTTGTAGGCGACACCAAAACTTGTTTTTTCAAAAACAGTTTTTATTTTTTTACTCTGAAACCACTCAAAAGGGGTGCCTGAAATTTTTATTTAACTTTTGTTTATAGATAGACCTAACAACAAAAAAAAAATTAAATGAATAACGCGAAGGACATCAGAGTTACAATTCTTTAAATATTTCGTGTTAGGGTTGTCACTAACTCCGTACTAAGATTTGTAAGTAAATAATCATTAACATGAAACTATTTACTGAAATTATTTCAAAACAATTACAACTCACGGACGTAAATTAACTAACTTTGACACAACACGAAATAAATTGTAGTGATTTGCCTAAATACCTCAAGCCACCCCACCATGCTGTTTTTAAATTTGACCAATCCGGGCGAGCGCGTAAAGCGGGGCAATTTAGCGCAAAAATTTGAGATGCGCGTATAGCGAATCCGTGTAAAGCGAGGTCGCGTAAACCGGGGTATAGTAGTACAGTAGTACTGAGACTGCAAGGATGTTATATTATGAGTAAATTAAAAAAGCATTACCTCTACTACAGCAGAATGGTCAGCATACTTGTTTTGCTTATCGATACCTACAGACTCAAAGGCGTAAACGTCACATTAAGTTATGACTTTTACTTCATTTGAGCCTGTAGGTCTCGGAATCTCCTATGATGAAGGATATTATGTGGTATTGGGAAGGGGTCCGCCCTCGTCAAGCTTTTGCTGAAACCCACTACCTATACATAATATCTGGAGGAGCGGGGGTGAGGCGTCATGGAGCCGTTAAAGACCCATGGCGCTGCTTTGCCTCAGCAGGAGCTGACCCGTTCTGCTGGGGATGTCCTTCCGGGCCTCGACCGGGGGACTTAATGCGAGAGGGACAAGAGGGCGCCAACCCTCTTGTTGGTCAGCGAGTGGCAAATGAAGATGATCTTCAACCTCCGGGAGCGTCTTCATCAATGCTAGGAGGTGTTAATCAACAGAAGGCAACGCAACTGGAAATATTTGAGCTACTGATCGCTACTGCTAAATCATACAGTGCACAAATCAGACCCACAGATTTAGATGTTATAGAAAGACTTCAAGTCATACTTGATTTCCTATATCCTAATAGGCCATCTAATATCGCTGATATTAACGACAAAGCAATCACACTATACATCACAAAATTCACTCATAAGTGTGAAACTCTTTATTTAAAATGCCGTCGCGATATGGCTCGGTTTAGCAAAAAACATCATACGTGGCTTTCAGCACCATTTCAAGTCTCGTCAGTTTTTACTATTTAATAAGTGAAAAGTATAGAACCCTCCGAGTGCGAGTACAACTCGCAGTTGACTGATTTTTCATAAAATAACCTTAGTTTTTTTGAGTTTAGCTGAGTTTGTTACGTACTAAAATAACCGAAATTATAAACCTTGGATTCCTTAAATGTGACACCCCTATTCCCATAGAAACATCTCAAAAACTTAGAAATGCTATAACTCTGATGTCCTTCGAGGTAAACAGTTGAAATTTTCAGAACATATAGGTATATTTATGTCAAATCCTATAATGAAACAATAAGGTACCCCAATTGATTAGTAATTATTTTATAAAAAAAAAATTTAAAAAAATATTATACGTCCTAGCGGTTTTATTATTAACGGTACATTATTGTAATTGATACTAGTAATATATTATATTTCCTGAAATGTAATACAAAAGAAACCATGTCATTACTGACGTTACTTTAGGAAATAAAATTCCAAACACTTTTTGATGACGTCATGAACCGCGCCTTTAAAAAATTGTATCTTGAAAACAATTAGTAGTAATCAACTGGGAGTTTGATTGAAGGGTTTATAAAGTATCAGAGCATTAAAATAAAATATAAAATAGGGGTGCACAAAACTGATGGCAAATCCCACACTGTGCGCCGGTTCTTCTCGAGGCAGAGGTTTATTTTATGAACCGGTGGTAGTTTTTTGACATTCATAAGTGCATGTAACATGCCTAAATTGAAGAATAAATGATTTTATTTCATTTCACGTGGGCCCAGGTTATATATGGAAGAATGGCTCTTTATTGTAAAACAAACATTGTCTATATGTCAGCTGCTTTACCCCAAACTAGAATACCATACGACATAATACTATGAAAATAGCTGTGATAAACTAAGCGAGCTGTTTCTACATTGGCCAGTTGTCAGATTATTCTAATAGCATAAGCGGCTAAAATTAATTTACGCGCCATAATGGCTATATGTGGACTCCATTGTAGATTTTTATCTAATATTATACATAAAAATATTTTATTTACTATTTCTAAACACTCGTTATTTAAAAATGTATTAGTTTCCACCGGTCTAACATTATGCAAAGAAAATCTGACACATTTAGTTTTCATACCATTAAGTAGCAGGTTGTTAACGATAAACCAATCAAGTACTTTGACCAGTGTGCCATTAACGTTACTATATTCTATTGATTTTCGATCAATCTCAAAGATTAATGATGTATCCGCGAATAATACTATGTCACAAAGATTACTTACTATAGACGGTAAATGTTGTAGGCGATGGCCTAGCAACCTATCACTGCAATATCACATTTCCTCCATCTTTAAACCTACAATTGCTAAATGTGGCACTGGAATTGAATTTCATGTGTTCTGCCTACTCCTTTTGGGAATACAGGCGTGTGTTTATGTATGTGTGTAAAATTTTACTTCTCCCCTAGCCGGAAGTGGGATTTTCCAGAACGGTAATTGGCACTTTATGGCCAGCAGGGTTATAATGAAACTTTACCTATTTTATTAACGTTAGGCATATTTTGATGTCATTTTTCGATATTAGCTCATTTTTATAGATTTTTAAAACAAACCCACATTAACTTTTCGTAGTTTATTGGACTGTTTTAACGTTTCAAATAAATTATTTTAACAAATTCGTGTTGGCTTTTTTCCTCTCCGCTATCTTCTATTTTCCACTAAACAAAAGGGCATCAACGTATTCATTCTGCTTCATTCATTCGTCCATCATGCACTCTTCCTCGTTCATAAAGCCTTTACACATTCAGCCCTATATTTTTACTTCAAAATTAACATTAAAATATGCCTACCGTTAAAAGTACATCAAATTACGTGATTAAGCTCCTGGGGTGTCTTTTTTTTTAAATAGGTGCATACCCACATAAGTCGGTATGTTCTTACAAGGAACTTCCTCAAGTTCAAAGCAAATCGAATTCGGAATTCGAATCCGGTATGGAAAACTATTTTAATACCTTTTTAAAATGCAAAACCCCATATCCTATTTCAAAGGGCCCGACAGCGCCCGCGGGTCAAAGGTGAAACAAGAACTTGAAAGAAAAGCGTTGTCTATGGGTTTTCCTTTTTTAAAGTGTCATTGTGTTTTCGATTAAGTCATTGTTGGTTATGTTTTGTTTATTTAATAAGGATTTTTGATATGCGTAAAGCTATTTATTTAGGTGAGCACCAAATTGTTAGATCCTAGTTAAAGCTTTTGATTCGTCTATAATGTAATTAATTCCTTTGTGATACAAAAATGTGTAATTGTGAATATTTATTTAGGTAACTTTCGTGCCAATGTATATTTTGTAGTCAAATTTTCTTAACTATGGTGCATAGAATTAAAAGCTTTAAGGAGCTCCACCTGCTATAAAAAAAAATTGACGTAATTTGAATTGATATTTCGTCAAAACTATACATATATTTATGGCATAAACGGTTATCGATTCTTTAATCCTTTATCTACATTTGTAAGAGCCAAATTTTGAAAAAACTGATTACGTATATTTTATGATTTTTTCAAACACGGTCCCAAAAAACACTATTTTCGATATTAGTATATTGTTTATGCACTTATATATATAAAATGTACATGTAATTGTTCCTACTAATGTCTCTAACAACGCAAGAGAGATTTCTATTTTGAATTCATCTTCACAAAAGTTACGTCCAATAAACTGGTATTTTGACCTAAAATTGCCAATTTTAATGCCATACGTCTAGAAGACAGTGAGTTTTGAAGTAAATATGGTATGCTATTTCGGGAAACCTCTTTATTCCGAATACGATAAAAAAAACACGAAAAAGCGGAGAGTTACAGATCGAAGGTCATTGGCAGCTAGGAGCCCCTTAACTATGGTCCTAAACTTTGGTCTTCACTCATTTACATCGTCCTAATTTTTCTCTCTATAAAGTATAAACTAGATAATTAGATCGTGTTGGGATTAAGTCGGTTTTCTCACGATATTTTCCCTCACCAAAACTGACACTTGTTGATAATTCGAACATGAGTTTTTAGTGGCTCGAACCGGGATTCGAAGTATAAGAAGTATATGATTTATTTTTAACTAGCTTTAGCTCATTCATCGCGTTTGAATGTAATTGCTATTCTTTTATTTCAGACGCTTATCTAGTTATTGTTATTCTATACAAACTTCCACCCCCGTATGGGTTTATTTCCGTGATAAAAAGTATCCTATGTCCTTCCCCGGGACTCAAACTATCTCTATACCAAATTTCATCTAAATCGGTTTACCAGTTTAAGCGTGAAGAGAGGACTTGCAGGCACACTTTTAGTATTTTAATATACATTATAGTATAGATTGCACTATGGAATGGTAAAGGTAAACGTACCAATTTTATACACCCATTAGCTAACATAACACCTATAGTTCACTGCTATTACTGCGACATAAGATTGAAAGTAGCACACATTTGAAGAAAATTTACCTCAATTATCAAATAATGAGCTGTGTAATTAAACACTTGTCAAATAAGAGTTATCAAATTGCAATTTGACTTTTCTGATACTAATTATTTGATTGATTACATTCATTTTCTTAACATGCTCGTCGGAAGTAGCCTGGGCTGAAATCTGGCCAACATGTTGAGTTGGAATCTGTATTGGATTGTATTATCAGTAAAAACAGCACTAAGGGTCGGTTAAACCAACATACGATCACAGGCCGGTCATCGTCAAATATGACGCCGGCAGCTGTCATCCCATAGAAACTTGTCAAACTTTCCATACAATCAGATTTTAACGAACACCGCTTATACGATTACAGACGGTTTGGTGCAACCAACCCTTAATCACGTATAATTATTTCCCCTTTCTCCGACCGATCGCGTTTTATAGGCTGGGACCAATAAAGCGATAGGAGTTCGTGGTTGGAGAGAGCCTGGGGAAACTCCAGGGGAACCTCCGACACAACCACGCGGGCGGTTCAAACGCTGGAATACTCTAAGAGTTTGCGCTCCAGCGATGTTTCAACCAAATCTGAGGTTTGAGTGGAATCGAGCTTCGATAATTCATCATCCTCCAAGCGATCCCAGTAGTTCCATGCTGAAGGATTCCCGGGGTCCGCTACCTAATCCCAAGATTTGGCGGTTCGACAATTATGAAATTTATTAAATTATGTACTTTTTTTTAATTACTAGCGACTTCTACCACAGACCCACTAGTTTATTCTGCGTTATCATGTCAATAATGTTGCGCCCAATACTACACTGATTTCTTTTCAACGATTAAGTCGAATAGATTCTTTTGACAGCTATTAAAAGCAACAGCCATTTTTCCTGTGAATTCGGCGCTCGTCCATGGTTGGAAATTGTATTTTTCTGAGACCTTTACGAGTATACAAGGATCTAACCGTATTTTGAAGATGGTTTTCGAGAAAACGCAGCAATAGATAACAAAATATATAGCAAGAATGATTATCGAGGTATTTTTTGGACCTGACTAGCAATGTACTAGTTAACATTTTAAACCCTCGCGTTTTGTACATATAATTAAAAGATTTGTTTAAACGGGTCTAGCGCGATATTTAATGGATTTACCTTACCGACGTTTCGACACGGGGGCACCGGTAATATTCGCAACAGAACTGTCGTCTCAGTAAGTTTTCGACGATAGATATACTACATAAATATCGTATTATAAGACCAGCAAACAAATCTTTTAATTAAATGTACTATAGTTGCTGAACGTTTTCAAAATCTCATGAAAGTGCCCTGAAATTACGATAAACTGTTACTAAACTTTCTCAATTTTGGAAACTTCTCCGGTGCATTGCTGGTGTTTTTTTTTTCAAAAAATAGTGATTCTCGACTCCTGAAAGTCCTGAACCGATATTCTTAGCCGCGGCCGGGCGGTACTTGGAGGCTAATGTGCCCCCAACTACCATGCCTACAACATAAGTAAAAATAAAATAAATAAATAAATATTAGAGGACAATCTTACACAAATCGAACTAGCCCCACAGTAAGCTCAAGAAGGCTTGTGTTATGAGTACTAGACGAATATAAATACTGATACTGATAAGTATTGTACCTAATGACTACGATAGTATTACTTATTTTGTAATTTCAAATTAATTCAATGTATTCCTTCTACACAGGTCAGCGGGGTTTTGATTTTTTTTGTACCGAATGCAAATTCAACTAAGAATTGCGATACACCAAAAAAGTCTCACTAAACTATTTTTTTTTTAATTATTTACATGGAATATTAATAGATCGAATTCAAACGAAACAGATAATAAAATGATTTGATCTATTTTATTTAAAATTTGTAGATTCAACTAGTTTTATTTAAATAAATGAGTTAGTTATAGGTATGAATAAATAAAGTCAGACATGATTATTTTTTACGGTTTATGTACTTATTATAAATATATATTTAAGTGTTTTTATTTACATTCACTCAATCAATTCATTCATTCGCTTTTTGTGCATTCAGTACTTCATATAGCTTAGTGTGTAATCATTCACCTCAACTCTCGTGGAACCACCTACCTGTACGACAGGGATTAAGATGGGGCTCACTGCTAGAGGATACCAGTCCACCCGCGCCTTCAAGATTATGTCTAAATGTTAGTAAATCTATTATTACCTTTTTTTCAGGTCTTTCTAGCAGCACTAACGATCCCAAGCACTCTAGGTGGCCATTATAATGTTTGGAAACCCATCCGTCTTGCCAGTAAGTATGTATGCAAACACGAACTATACAGAATGTAACAAAACTACTGAGGATCTTTTTAAGGGCATATTCGGTATCGTGTTCTGATTAGGAAAAACTGGAAGTCAGAACACGATACCGAATATGCTCTTAAAGGGATCCTCACTAGTTTTGTTACATCCTGTATAAGATGTGAACTAGCAAAGATATGAATTATAAAGTGAAATCGATTTTCTAAAGATCTGAGAGGCCTCCTAAGATGAATCTGAGGTCAGATATGATTTAGACAAGTTCGACCATAAATAAAAAAGTTCGGAATGGCAGCCACTTTTTTCTAATAAAATTGAGCTCCGTTTCGAATAAAGAGCCGTCTCGGTTTTCATTAGAACTATTTTAATCTAAATCGAATCATAATTATGAAATGCAATCAAACTGATATGTAAAACAAAAGACGGAAACCTAACTAACCTCCCTTTTTTTAAATCGAATTATTGAGTTCTCAATGAGTTAGCGTTTAATTTCTTTCCCGCTTTCTGTCTTCCGTGTCTGTGTTTCCGTCTTCCGCCCTATTTTTCTTTTAACAGCTGTCACGAGTACGGGGAATGTCAATTATTACATAATATGCTATTAATTGTACTGGGACGACAGCCGTCAAAAGAATCTGAATCTGAAGCCATTCAGGCCATTTTAAACATCCTGTAATTTTGTGCTGGCACATTTTATTCTCTGAGCGTGAGTTTACTAATATCGTACAGATTTTTTCACTTGACGGGACACAGTCAGTAGTTTACATCGCGCAGTACGAAAGTAATTAATATCATACGCGGAAGCGGGACAATACTACAGTTGTATCGCCTTCCGGGCGTCCCGCCCCAGTCATTTAAGAGGATTGTGTAGTAGAATTTTCCATACAAAAAGCGGCAACGTTTTCCACCCCTAATCATTAACCGATTTGCATGATTCTTGGAGATGTTGTAGATATCATTAAATACTAAGCCCCATATTCATAAAACTTAACAAACCTCTGCTAACTAAAATGTCTGTTGTCACTGTCTCACAAACACATGTATCAAAGTGACAGATAAGGACAAACAAACTTTAGCGGCTAGTTAACTAATATAGGTTTGATAGACGTTTATGAATAAGGAGGTAAGTTTATAGGTTTTGATTATTTGGAAAAATTGCATAGAAGTGATAATATAGACCCTTAAAGATTCGTTTGTTTGACTCGTCAACTTCCTCCTGTTTTATTTTAATTATTTCATAAACGAGAAAACTATACCTAAAAAGCAAAACATAGAAACCTAGTTAAGCATGTAAACAATCAAGGCCAATATTGTCTCATTTGATAAAGGTTTAACAAGTGGAAAACGCTGCCGCCCGAAGCACTAATTCTACAAGAAATTAGGCGCCAAACGGCTGACGGCGACGACTATCGCACGAGGCGGGCGCAAGAACCCAATGTGTGAAACATTAAGAATATTCCGATATGTCTGTTCTTGCCCCGCACGATAGGTGCACTACAGTCGAAGGCTTGCAGTACTGACTCAACTGACAGCTTCGTGATATTACTCGTATATCGCATCCGCATCTCTCTCTGGTCGGTCCCTCATGTCTGAGGATCGTGGTCAGCATCAGGGTTGCGTCTGGAACGGATGATATTATGCCACCGATTCCTGTCCAACGCGTCTTGTACAACCGTGTAAAATTTGGACGACGACGAGTCTTTCATTTGGTCCATCGTGTTGCTGAACGACCGCGTGATCTCACCGCACCCGCACCGACAAATCAGAAACCCGCCTGACGTAACATGTTCTACGCAGACAAAGTAGCAGGAAGAACCTAGTTATTTTTACTTTTTAGTCAGCAGCAGCCACTGTACAGAAGCTCCAAAATCTTGGAAAGACGGTTGTATTACCTGTTTTTGTGTGTACCCAAATATGGCGCCAATATGTACTGCAGTATGTGAAAATAAAAAAGATGTATGGAAGAAACTGCAGAAAAGAACACATGTAATGGTCCATGTAAACAAACATTGGATGAAAAGTAAGTAAGAAAACAAAAATATATTTTTTTATTAAGTAGTCTGCTAACGTAAATTATAAATTAAATTTCAATTTAAAGGAAAAAAAATAAAGATAAGAGTCCTTATCAGTTAAAAAAGCTCATATATTTAGGCCATTTTCTGTTTGAATTGACACGTACGTACGTGTTTGTATGACTGTCGATGTTACTATCTAGAACAGGACTAATCCGACCTTATGACATAAACTTATAATGTATTTTCTGGATTTTTCATTAAGAAATATCGTTTCGAACATCACTTCAAATCGACCATTTTCAAGCTAAAAACTAGTTTTTTCCACTTAAATTCTACTACACACAATAAAATCAAAAAATGGCTATGTTACTATCTAAAACTTTAATAAAATCACTTTATGGGTATTATCAATACTTTTGTCATAATTTGAGATCAAAACATTTTAAAAATTATAAGGCCTCTTAAGGAAATCTGAGTCTTCTAGGTACCATCGCGAACAAGGATTGCTGAGCCACTTACGGCCAGGACTGAGTCATTGGGTAACATCGGTCATTCATTACACTGCTAAATTACGGACAAGTGGCTCAACAATCCTGGTTCGCGACTTTACATGACAGAGTACACCTATCCCTAAGACGTTGTAAGAGGGAATGGGTTGAAAAACTTGAGGACCGAGCATGATTGATCCGATAGCTCAGTTGGCTGGAGCGATATACCGCGTATACCAGGATATCACAGGTTCGAATCCTAGAGCCAAAATTGTTCGTGTTTACCTTTAATTTGAAATGTTTTATCTATACTTCCGGGCTAATAATATTAGGGTATACTCCAATGTTGGAAACCTTGCTGCCCAATAGTTGTTCAGTACTACGAGGGATCCGAAGACGTTAATATTATGAATTCTTAACTTTATGCTATTTTAAAAATACATAATGTACAGCCAGCTGCAGATAACTTAACCCGTACTCATATAAACTTCTATGGAGTGGGGGGCAACCGACTGTACTTAATTAACTGGTTAAAGCCGGATTCCTAGTTATCTGACTTGATATTCTCTGATGCGCTCTGACGCCTGCCACAGTATGGGCCGTCACGTCAGAGCGCCTCAGACAAATATGAATCTGACCATACTAAATATGATTCCAATATCGTTTCCACGCGTCTCGGGTAAAGGTACCTAATGCTGACCTTTACCTGTGGAACTTCACAAATATGAATCCGGATTAATATACATTTCAGGATTTGCGAACACCTGTTCAAGAGGTGACTGGAAGAGGTCACCAATACAACAAAAGTGCGTGTGGTGTGTTTGTTTAGGCGAAGGGGAGGTAACCTGCAATAGCTCATGCAAAAGAAAATCGAAGGGAAGGCATAATAAATAGATAAAAATAAAAATTCCATTTATTACTTAACCAAATATAAACTAGTGGCTCTGTGTTTTTTTTTTCTAATTTCCATAAGTTGTCTCGACAAAAAATCTATATATATTATCAACCCTGCTTGCAAAAATGTGCGATTCTACTTTTTCATGTACATAATATTCAGACACTTTTTTTAATGCAGATTTTGGAATACTTGGCCGTCACTTCATGTTTTTGTATTTTTATTCAGAAAGAGGTTTAATTACAGTATCACTTCCGATAGTTTTAGTAATTAACGAATCACAGCTAATATTCATAAATCGAGTAACTCAGTGGTTCTTGGATGTCTCACCATTTGTATGAAACAATGGTTTTTACCACTATGTTACCCACCTTTTAGACCAATATGTTAATATTTAAGTATATTTACCATATAAATTCCTTTTATTAGGTTCAGGTACTATTTAGAAATCTAATTCTTGTACACTAATTCAATACATATCATAGATTTTAGGTATTTTTAATAGAAAACTGGTAATGAAAAAGTAGAATGACCCAAATATTCACGGGGATCGGTTGAGAAATGCGACCTGTAGAGGAGAAATACCGGAAATCCGGACATACAAAATATTTTTTGTCAAAACTGAAGCAAAGACCGGTCAATTAACTTCAATTAACATTGCTATCATTTTGATATACCAAATGTAGCTACTATTTGACTCATGAACAACATTGCTATAATTTTAGTATACTAAATGTTGCGTCTAATTGACCCACGAACCACATTGCTAAAATTATGGAATACCAAATCTTGCGTCTATTGACCCACGTATCACATTGCTATCATTTTGGTATACTAAAGGTTGAGTTTGATTGACCCACGAACCACATTGCTATCATTTTGGTATACTAAATGTTGAGTCTAATTGACCCACGAACCACATTGCTATCATTTTAGAATACCAAATGTTGCGTCTAATTGACCCACGAACCATATTGCTATCATTTTGGTATGCTAAATGTTGAGTCTGATTGACCCACGAACCACATTCCTATCATTTTGGTATACTAAACGTTGAGTCTGATTGACCCACGAACCACATTGCTATCATTTTGGTATACTAAATGTTGAGTCTAATTGACCCACGAACCACATTGCTATCATTTTAGAATACCAAATGTTGCGTCTAATTGACCCACGAACCATATTGCTATCATTTTGGTATGCTAAATGTTGAGTCTGATTGACCCACGAACCACATTCCTATCATTTTGGTATACTAAACGTTGAGTCTGATTGACCCACGAACAACATTGCTATCATTTTGGAATAACAAATGTTGCGTCTAATTGACCCACAAACCATATTGCTATCATTTTGGTATACTAAAGGTTAAGTCTGATTGATCCACGAACCACATTGCTATCATTTTAGAATACCAAATGTTGCGTCTAATTGACCCACGAACCATATTGCTATCATTTTGGTATGCTAAATGTTGAGTCTGATTGACCCACGAACCACATTCCTATCATTTTGGTATACTAAACGTTGAGTCTGATTGACCCACGAACAACATTGCTATCATTTTGGAATAACAAATGTTGCGTCTAATTGACCCACAAACCATATTGCTATCATTTTGGTATACTAAAGGTTAAGTCTGATTGATCCACGAACCACATTGTTATCATTTTTGTATAGCATTTGTTGAATCTGATTGACACCATGATTGCCAGATCATAGCAACACTTTGGTATATCAATTGTTGAATTGACCCGCGATTGCCGAAGTATAGCAACATTGCTGTTATTATAGTACGTCAAATATTGAGTGTGATTGACCCACGAATGCTGGATTGTAGTAACATTGATATCATTTTTGTAAGCCAAATGTTGAGGCTTGTTGTCCTACATCCCACGATTGCCAGATCATAGCAATATTGCTAATATGAACGTGAAATGTTGAGTGTGATTGACACACGACTGTCGGGTTATAGCTACATTGCTATCATGTTGGTATGACAAATGTTGAGTGTAATTAACCCATAAATGCCAAATCATAGCAACATTGCTAATATGAACGTCAGATGTTAAGTATGATTACACACGACTGTCGGATTATTGCTATATTGCTATCATATCAAATGCTGAGTGTAATTAATCCACAAATGCCAGATCATACCAAAATTGCTATCATATTGGTGTACCAAATGTTGAGTCTTATTGACCCAAGATTGCTGGATTATACTCGGCCGCACAACAGTGAATAGCCAAGCGGAATACATACCTACTTAAAGAAGAGCTTGAAAAAACACTTACTACAAGACGATTGTACTTCTTTGACACCGACGTCTTGTAGCCTTGTTAGCCGGTCCAAATAAGTACATTTATAAATATAAATAAGGGAGGCGAGGGATATAATACTTCACAACACAATGGGCTAACAAATGTTTTGCGTCCCGTGTTGTCACTTTTTGCATGTAAATGCGCGCCGTAATTTGTGAAGCTTTGTCGCCATCTTTTTTTCTGTCGCCGCCGAGAAAAGCGTCGTTTGCAGATAAATCAATTTGTTTTCTGGTTTGTTTTAATTGCGTTTGTAACTTGAAGTCAATGTTAACATTATAATCCGTGGCGTATAATAAGGATTTCAAAATTGCTTGTACCATAGGCTAATATAAATATAAGGTACGAAACAGTAGCAAAAACGTGGTAAGGTAGTGTGGGCGAGAGTAGCAGTCATTTTAGAATCTTTTCTTTGGTGTGTATACATTTTCAAGTTAGAACAAATGCTTTTCAGAACTTCAATTAGTTTTAATACAGTTTATTTTCACCAAACTGTTACTCAACACCTTTTTTAACCTGACCGTGGCTTTATAAGCCGGGTCCAATAAAGCGATAAAAGTGCGTGGTTAGAGAGTAGCCTGGGGAAAATCCAGAGGAAACCTCCGACACGACCACGTGGGCTGCTGAACGCCATTTACACAAACAGAGGCTGACTGGATATTAAGTTATGGCCTAGGAAAAGAAGGTCTGAGAATCCGAATCGTAACATCACAATACGTCACTGTCGACGACACACTCACACTTACGTCCGCATACGATTGATAGGCTAATGACGTACGGTCGTATCACCCACACTATTAACCGATGTACCGGATTGCCATACCTGGCACAGTATATTATTGTATCATGGTCCTAGTACAGCGCCTATTGGTGCCGGCAACTTTATACGTCTATTCCACCCTTAACCGCTTCCACCAAAAGTCACACCTAAACCCAATAACTGGATATTACACTTTCACCCCCACTCAGCAGTTTACTCCAATATCCAAGTCTAATAATAAACCTTCCTTAATCAAAAAGGCTTATAACATTTGGCAAACAATGTCACTTACACTCTTTTGTATTCAGTAGTTGTCAATGTAGTTTTTCGCACGTGCGCCGTAATGGCCAGTTTGTCATCTTTTGCCTACTAAGGCGACTCCCAGACGTGGCGGGCGGGATCGACATCTGGTATTTTGTTCTTTGACGTGAGCTTACTCATGTGGCAGAGATTTTCTCACTTAGCGGGATACAGTCGGTATTACGTTTGCGCAGTGTGTGAGGCAGTACTGCATTTGTATCGCCGCAGCACTGAATCGACTGTAAGTTCACACTGACAGCTGACAGTTTTCTCAAATCGCACCGCCTCCGCACCGAGGAATCAGGAAGTCACCTTACCAGCTATACCTCGTGTTTTTAGCAGCATTAGAAGGAATGCTTACGAGGTTTTTTATCAGGCACGTTCTGTTGTGGATTATTTGAAACTTTTAAATAATTTCAATCAATATTCAAACCATTTGACGACCGGTTTAGCCTAGTGGGTAGTGCACCTGCCTGTGAAGCTGACGGTCCTGGGTTCGAATCCCGGTCAGGGCCAGGGACCGATACCGGTATTTTTAAAAAACCCTGAATCAGCCCATTATTTTGGACTATTTTTTGCTCTTTACGTAGGACTGAATCACGTATTTAGGTAACAACGTCGTATTATTAGATTATCCCATTAAAACGAAATAATGAACCGGTGACTGTAATAATACCGGTATTTTTCTATGGAGAAAATACCGGTATCCGATCCCTGGTCAGGGCAAATATTTGTATGATGAGCATGAATATTTGTTTCTGAGTCTTGGATGTTTTCTGTGTATTTAAGTATAATTATATCTATTAAATATATCGTCGTCTAGTACCCATAACACAAGCCTTCTTGAGCTTACTGTGGGGCTAGTTCGATTTGTGTAAGATTGTCCTCAAATATTTATTTATTTATTTATTATTTCATGCTTACCTTGTATATTGCTATTCAAAAATAAGAAAATGTCTAAATTTATTTATGCTTATATACATTCTTAAATGATAAAGCATCAATTGTTTTTTTTAATTACGTTTTGTATCATTCGTCTAAAAGTTGTACAATAAAGAACTCAATGAGACAAAGATAGTAAGACGTCGGTTCCGATTTTAAAAAAGTAATTTTCATAGTCACTAACTAACAGAAATCATCTCGCAACGGAGTAGAAATTGATATAGATGTTCACGTAAACGAAGTTGCTAGCAATAATCCATTATAAGTCTGTTACCTCTTCACGCAGAAACCGCTTATACGGATTTAGATGAAATTAGGCATGGTGATGGTTTGTATCCCGAGGAAGGACATGGAATAATTTTTATCTTGGAAATCACCCCCTAACGATATAAGCCACTTTCACGCGGATGAATTCGGGGGCAATAGCTAGTACTCTTTTTTTTAACCTGACTGTGGCTTTATAGACCGGGCCCAATAAAGCGAGAGCGCGGTTGGAGAGTAGCCTGGAGAAAATCCAGGGGAAAACCACCGACACGACCACGCGTGTGGTTTGGAACACTGGAATATTTTAAGAGTTTGCGCTCCAGTGAGATTGGTTGAGCGGTTTCAACCAAATCTGAGGTGTGAGTGGAATCGAGCTACTGGGAGTTTTGTTGCTGGTTCACTAAACCTAGTCTAATTGAGAAGAGTCCAGCAAGAAACTCAGCTAGGACCTACCTGGGTCGGACTGGCTCTACCCGGTGTGCGGCGGTACCGGGCCGAATAGGAACTATATGTGTCAGTGTTGTCGCGGTCGCGCAGTGGACGTCCCCGTAGCTAGTAATCTATTAGTATACTATACAAATATGTACCTACATGCAGTGTAAACTGGGCTTTATTCGACCACCGAGAGGCCAATTACTGACCACGCTCTAAAGTACCGTAAAAGTGTTATACACTCAATTTTTATTAAATTTCAATTAGTTTCGCAAGTCGATACACGAGAATTCGCATAAAAAAGGTATTTATTACATTCCGGTTGATTATCGGTACGTATATAAGATAGGTAAAGTCGTGTCAATATAAAATTATTATTGGGCCGCGTATTTGAAGGTTCCGTTGGGCTTACAACCTAGAACTTTTAGTTTGGCCAAAGACGGAAAATCCTTCGTTTTCCCGGTTGTGGCCTAAGGAGCCTAAGGTCACCTAATCCCAAGATCTGGCGCAGGCGTTAGTTTAACAAAAGCTGCCATCAGACCTTCCTACCTAGGAAAACTGGACCTTGTTGGGATTAGACAGGTTTCCTCACGATCATTTCCTTCACCGAAAAGCCACTATTAAATATCAAATTATATTTCCTACATAAATTTTTTTGAAAAAACCTGTGGTACGAGCCAGGGTTCAGACATTAGATAAGATTTTATTACTTTCATGTTGACGCTTAGAGATATATCTCACAATAATTTATTATGTATTTATTATGTGGTCCTTATTATTTTTTATCATGACGCTTATAGACCTTATACATCTTTAACAAATCTGGATTGTTATTATAGTGTCCTTAAACCAAACTCACGACCGAATTGATATCGCTATCTCTTGCATATCATAATGAGAAAGAGAAATGTGAGACACACTGTGTATTTTGACATGTAACAGTATATTTAATTAATGATATTTACATTATTGTATTATATTTAATTGATATGGATAGATTTTGACTTGTAAAAGTGGCCAAATGATTACCTATTGATTTAGACGTTGCTAACATAGTGTCCATGTTAATCGACTATACCCTGTTTTTTTTATCTGCAGGAGTTCATTTGTTTCGTTGCCAATTCTTGTATAGGATAGTATTTATAGATTAAAAACCTGAGTAAAAGGGTGGGTTGCACCAAACTGTCTGTAATCGTAAGCGGTGTTCATTAAAATCTGATTGTATGGAAAGTTTGACAAGTTTCTATGGGATGACAGTTGCCAGCGCCATATTTGATGATGACCGATACGATATGTTGATGCAACCAACCATAGGGTTACAGTCTACAGATAACGTTTCTTTAGACTTTAGATAAAACTCCGATTTTATCAACTCTCCATAGAGTCAAAGGATCCCTAAAACTGAGAGCAATTAGAATAAAGTAGAGCCGCAATCGACGACGATAAAGAGTCGGTTTTATGTGGTATCTTCCTTAACGATCACACCACCGTCAACGAAGTTGGGTAATTTTGTATGAATTCCCATTTCGTATTTAGAGTAAGTTTATTAACACGTTTTCATTCCACTGGTACCAACTGGTGTAGCGTTCCCGGAAACATTCAAAATTTTAAGAAACGGCCGACAAGAACAGCAATGTTACTAGCAAATTTGAGACTGAAGCTGCCTGTTTGTGTAAACTGTAAATAATAAAAAGGAAGTTGACAATACCTGGTATGTACAACCTACGCTACACTAAATATAAATAAATATAAATGTAAATATTTTTTGGACAATCTTACACAAATCAACCTCCCAAACTAAGCAAAGCTTGTACTATAGGTACCAAGTGACGATATACATACTTATATAGATAAATAGATACTTAAATACATAGAAAACATCCAAAACTCAGGAACAAATATTCGTGTTCATCACACAAATACATGCCCTGACCGGGATTCGAACCCGGGACCTCCAGCTTCGAAGGCAGGGTCACTACCAACTAGGCTAAAGAGGTCGTCACTAGTTTTTTTTTTGTTTTTTTGTTTTTTTTTCCGTGGGTGGAAGAAATCCTCATTGGATACTGCCGGCCCGGTCCCGACCACATGCCCGACTCAACTGGGAATTGGCCCAGTTGCCTACGGACTAAAACCTCCACCCGGTGCAGTATAAGATTTAGAAAGAAGGAAAAATTTAAAAATTTAGGCACCGAGCAGGATTCGAACCTGCGACCTCCCGGCACTCGCGGCCAGTCGCTCTAGCCAATTGAGCTATAGGTGCAATCACTACCGAGTTCTAAATTCATCAACCGTTCCTTCGTATTAAGCAGTACCGCTGCTAACGTAGTACTACTTTTGTACTATAAGTTTTTCTTTTGTGCAATAAAGATTAAATAAATAAATAAACGTAAAGTATTCTACGCCTCCCTTAAGGCGTTTGTATAGAAAAGAGCAGTATAAGATATTGCCGAAGACGCAGCGCTATCGGTATACACTTTGTTACCGGGTGTGTAAGTATGTTGTTTTGTGTGATCCGGGAGTGGTGTGTATTGGAATTGTATGGGTGAGTAATTGAACAGTGTTATTAGTGTGTATGCGATGTACCTAGCTGTTGGGAAGGGACTGTAACATCGGCGCAGGTGTAAGAAGAATGAGATGTGATTGAATGACAATTTGAAATGGGATATTTACCATGTATATTTGTATTTTTGAGTTCCCGATATTTCGGCACTGTTACAAGCGCCATTATCAAGGATTAACTGACGTGCTGCGAGTTTTAGTTGTGGTCTACCCACACACCATAGCGATCTACCCTCTTCCTGGTTCGCTTTTTTCCCACAGTGTCACCGTCACTACCACCGTCCGCCTTGTGACTTGAAACTCGATTACGGTCACGACACACCAGGGCTGCCAGCTGATATTTTTAAATTATTCAGTCGTGACTCTGAAATTATACAAAATTGCGTGTCAGGATACATACACTGCATAAAAATCCTTTACAAACACAATATTGATTGTTAATGGCGTAAACTTACCTACATGATTGATTTATTTATTGAGTATGCAAATAACGCGCATTCAATTCATTCCATATGACAACAAGGTTTTATGTATCCAATTATACATGAGGATCCAGGATACAAAAAGGATACAATCTGTCACCTAATTATACACGTTTTGTATCCAATTATACAATCTGGCAGCCCTGCGACACACCACACTCACAGTATCAATACGCGAGTTCTTTCCGGAAACAGTCTCTTTTCGATTTGAAATCTTATATTGTGATTGAATGGTTTGGCATTAGGTGCCATTGAATTATATTAAGTTAAGAACTATATGTTTTAAGAATGAATGAAAGCTAGTGCTGGTCGTCTCTTTAGCGCTATTTTCCGAAGTAATAGCGCTACACTAGCATGTACAAACGTTTTTGTATTTGTGGCTTTATAGGTCGGTGCCAACAAAGCGATAGGAGTGCGCAGCTGAAAAGTAGCTTGGGGGAAATCCAGGAGAAACCTCCGACACGACCACGCGTATGGTTTGGAACACTGGAATACTTTAAGAGTTTGCGCTACAGTGAGATTCAGGGCTGCCAGATTGTATAATTGGATACAAAACGTGTATAATTAGGTGACAGATTGTATCCTTTTTGTATCCTGGATCCTCATGTATAATTGGATACATAAAACCTAATTTCATAATGTAAGTTCATACTCTATGATTCTACACGTACAATTCGGACCCATCGCTACGTTGAGTGACGTTGTGGGCTAGGTGCTCTACTATGAAAATAAGTCGAATGTCGAAACTCGCGATATAACTATCCTCTCTATCTCTGTCGCTTGAATATGCAAAAATGCGACAGAGAAGGAGATATGGCGAGTTTCGACTTTCGATTTTTGTTTAAGGCCGCTAATTGCTACGGTTGTCATACTTGTCATTGTTGGGTTTTGGATTTGGCGCCAATCGACTTCTTTTTCTTTTCGTTCCGAACAGGCAAATAAGTTATCGCGTTATATGCATACTCAATAAATAAATCAATCATGTAGGTAAGTTTACGCCATTAACAATCAATATTGTGTTTGTAAAGGATTTTTATGCAGTGTATGTATCCTGACACGCAATTTTGTATAATTTCAGAGTCACGACTGAATAATTTAAAAATATCAGCTGGCAGCCCTGGTGAGATTACTTGGTTTGCAACCGAATCTAGTACAAACGTAAGTTTACGGTTTTCTGTCTAACAAAACCGGCGTTTGACAGCTAATCGTGGCATCCCGCTCGCACGCACACATAATCTTTCGTTCCTGGGTGCGGAGTTTAGCCGAAGCGGCTTGAGGAACAGACCTCGCTGAATACGAGATTACGTTAGCCGATTTTTTTTGTATTAAGACGATGACAAACAAGCATACGGCACGCCTGATGGTAAAACACCGTAGTCTATGGACGCCTGTGACTCCAGGAAAATCATAATCGATTTTAATGTTTCATAAATAGTTGCTCATTTGACATATGAGCAAAGAAAGTTTAATCACAGATACAGAAGACACACGTTATGTGACAAACATGACAAAAGAAAAAACTAATAATACACAAACCACCAATTAACATGTGTGTCAAATGTCAATGCGGTAGTGCAACGGACTATACTTAGTCCCCATTCTCGTAGTCGAGTCGGAGGTTTCCCCTGGATTTTCCCCAGGCCACTCTCCAACTGCGCACTCTTATCGCTTGATTGGGCCCGGCCTATAAAGCCACAGTTAGGTTAAAAAAATCTAGTATCCATAGCAGACATCTAGAAGCTTTACTCAAGCTTCTCGTAAGAATATCCGCTAGCTTTTACAATAACTAACGGCGGGAAATTACAAACTTCCAAAAACCTATTAACCATTGCCCAAAGCCTACCCTGTAATCACAGAACATTAGACAATGACACTGGAAACTAATCTTTATGTCTTTGTAATACGAGTGTGAACATTGAGTTATTTTTATGAATTATAGTTAGACAAACGGCGGTTGAGCACGCGAGAGTGTTTTGGTTTGGTCAGTTGCTGGATTATGTTATTCATTCATGTGTTAACAATATATACTATCGAAGGAAAAGTTAATGACTATTAGTAGACCTTATCTCGTTGCAATAAAGTTCACGGATGGTCACTATTTCGTCAATAGTACATTTATTTATTTATTTGGGAAACAAACAGGCAAAAATATTACATCCAGTTAATCATAATAAACATAACATTAGCCAAACAGTTTCCACTACTGACTAATACAAAATCTGTTGCTCAGACCAAAAAACGAAACTTCAAAATAACACAATATGCTTAGAATTGATAATTTACACAATGTGACACAAGAGAAACATGCATGTATTTAAAGAGTTACGATACCTACAGAGCATTATTCAAGACATAACACTTAAATTGTTATTTTTTTTTATTGCTTTTAATTATTATTATATATTTATTTTTTGTTGATTTTTTTTTGTTTTTTTGATTGAAGAAACAAAATGTTATGATGATAAATGGAATATATCAATATTAGAATAGTTGTCATTGTAACTTTTGCACGCTCTAGCTATGAACCTATTATACCTACATAGAGTAAAATTACAGAATATATTAATTGTACCTAAATTTACCGAGAGTCCACAGCCTAAGTCTTACACATGTACGAAACTCACATGCAAGTTTCAATACACTGCAGGTCACGGAAGTGTAAAGAGTTATTTTTTTTGACTGTGGCTTTATAGATAGACCCAGCCCAATAAAACGATAAGAGGGTGTGGCTGGAGGGTGGCTTGGGGAAAATCCAGGGGATACCTCCAACACGACCACGTGGGAGGCTTAAACACTGGAATACTCTACGAGTTCGCGCTCCAGTGAGATGGGTTAGCAACTTGCAGCGAAATTGTGTCTGTCTGTTACGTCTTCACGCTTAAACCGGTTAACCAATTTAGATATAATTTGGTATGGAGATAGTCACACGGGAAAGGATATCATCCCTTAAGGGGGAGGAATTTTGTATGGAAGACCGAATTCTATGTGGACTTTGCGGGAATAAGCTAGTTACAATATAAATATCATGTGTGTATTGTTGAAATGATATTTCAAAAAAAAACGAACACAATGGAAGGTGAGGTCGAGGAGGAGTCGAACTCTTGAGAATAAATATTCTTAAGTTTTCGTATTTCAGTGTTAATTAGAATTACGATTTGAAACGGGATATTTACCATGTATATTTGTATTTTTGAGTTCCCGATATTTCGGCACTGTTGCAAGCGCCATTATCAAGGATTAACTGACGTGCTGCGAGTTTTAGTTGTGGTCTACCCACACACCATAGCGATCTACCCTCTTCCTGGCTCGCTTTTTTCGCACAGTGTCACCGTCACTACCACCGTCCGCCTTGTCACTTGAAACTCGATTACGGTCACGACACACCACACTCACAGTATCAATACGCGAGTTCTTTCCGGAAACAGTCTCTTTTCGATTTGAGAACTTTCGGATCACTGGACGCCAGACACTTGACAGTTGAAACCCATCTTCCCGGTTGAAATTCTTATGCCTTTGGATTTAAATTTCTTTGGATTTGGATAGCCCGTTTCAAGTCGTAATTCTAATGTAAATGACCATGTAAGCTTGAAATCTTATATCAGTGTTAATTAACCTTAATTTCACATTTTTTCTAATTAATCTATGCATGTTTTCATTTTGTCATCATCACAGGACCCAAAACAGCTACTTGTCACCCCGGGCCGTAAAATTCACATTACCATGCAAATTGATTTCGGGCGACGCGCGTCGCGATAGGGCACGCTTTTGTGGGGAAGGGGGGCAGGTGAAAATTAAATTATTATTCCAAATTACCCTGTAAACTCTTTGTAATATTAGAGTGTGGTTATGAATAAATTCATTGTTATTATGTATTAAGCCAATCTCTAATATGCCAATCTCTAAGAATGGGCTCCTGTTTTTTGATCTCAATTACGATCTCTAATTATGTCAATAAGGAAGTGATTCTAATGATAATCTAATTTGTGACATCAGTGGCTCTGTGAGCTGTAACCATGCTTTTGTTTTATTTTTCTAATACCAAAAACTTATTTAACAGTACAATTCTAGTTAACTATCGAACTCACAAAATTTCAAGAGAATCGGTTGAGTAATGCGAGTTGTAGAGGATAACAGTGGGACATAGTCGACAGCATTTTTGCCCAAGTGGAATTGGGACGCTTCGCTCACTCGGTCAACTAGCGCTAGCATTGTTGTAGTCATTTAGTAATAGTAGTTTATGCAATTGCTACATAATGAGAATTGTGTACAGTTGTGGTTAGCAGCCCCCCGGCGGCGGCGCGCGGCTGTGGTGTAAAGGGCCGAGCTGGCCATAACGATTCAATTTATGATGTCGTAATGGCCATCTCCACCCCGGGCTGACGCGCTATCGCGCGGCCGGGATCGCTGGACACGGTATATTGTAATCCTTACTCACACTTTTTGAGCACATTACAGAGTGTTTAATATCTGGGTGTAGATAAAACAAACAAGTAAACATTCGACGGTATTTGGGCCGGGTTTAATAAAGATCAGTTACACCAAATGTCATATCAAAAATTGGTAACTGTGCACTGTTTTTGGCATAACTTGCCGACATGGTCTAACAGATCTTTATAAAAGCGAGCCTAATTTTTTACCTTGTAACACTGGGCTCAATATTTTACACTACATCCAGGTTCACTAATATATACTCATTTTTGAACCTTATTTCAAAGGAATAGAGTGCAAAAGTATACATATATTACCTAGTGAAATCGACTGTACAAACTTCAATAGCTCTTTGACAACCATAGACTCTGACTTTCTTTTGCGGCGCGTTTGAGCGCGATAGAGCTTTGTTAAACCAAGCCTTGTTAAAAAAAGTTATTGTCATTGGATCACGTAATTGACTTTGGTGGCTTAAAATTGTTGTGCAATTTGGTGAGAAATGAGAGGTTAAACGAAGTGGATTAGGTTTTTTGTAACGTGTTTTAATTTTTTTTGCTAAGTTGGTATAATCAGGCTGTATCTTGCCGTTGCGGCTAAACTCGGCTCTCATGCAATTCGAGGTGACATTATTCTACAACTACAATCAGATGAATTTATGGGTGGGGACTAAACTTATGGGCTAGACTAGTTAAGACAGTTGTCTACAATTTACGAGACTCTGCTGTGACACAAAAAAAATCATACAAATTATACGGATAACTTTCGTGTCACAACGGAATCAATTAAATTGTAGACGAATAATAGTATTTTATGCAATAGTTGTATAAGAGGGTTCAAAAAAGGTGAGTGGCGTGTATAACAATTTGAGGCGAAGTCGAAAATTGTTAATAAAGACGCCATGAGCCTTTTTGACGTACATTATACAACGTTGCATACATTACTTTTTCTACGACTAGAGATTAAATAATAAAACACAACATTAAACGCAGTTTGTTTTAAGAAAACAAACACAGCACTACAGCATAAGAAAGAGCGGTAAGTTGGATAGTGACAAATGACAGTCCACACAACGTAACCATAGACACGGTAATTTTTTTTCAACTGTCATTTACTGACTTGCGTTTTTCCTTATGTTGGCAGTAATTATTTTAGTTTTGTTATTGTTTCAAACCATATGAATTCAGTTGTTTGTTTAGTTGGCAGTTTTGATTTTCGTTGTAAATTTAGTATTGTTTTATTTTTATTTGTTGGGTTCACAGGGCACCTCTGTTAGCAGTTGCATTATATTGCATAATAACCCTAGGTCTTTATGAAGAATAGACTAGATATATTTTTTTGATATTGCATAAGACATGCTTTTATATTCGTTTGCGGGACCATATAATTGACAGATAAAAGTGCCGGAGTAGAAAAAAGCCTTAATTCTATGGTCCAACAAAGTGGTGTTACCCTTAGTATTATGTTTTGTTACCGTTCTTGTAAATAAATAAATGAATAAATGATGCTTTATAGTTTGTGAGATATCGTTTAACTCGTCGTCATCCCAGTCTGACCGTTTATCTTAACATGGTTTTGACATATGATAAATTTATATCGATAGCGTGACAAATTGCCACTTGACATCCTTGAAAAAATTAAGCTTGTTGGGTTTAGTACAGCATCTCCTGGGTCGCGACCCACTAGTAAATATTAGATCGGGTCCCTGATTTCTGGACAATCCTGTATTATTGTGTAGTTACGTTCATTTTTTCACTGACACCAAAAGAACACCAACATATATAGCCCAGGCAAATCCTCCTAATTCTCAAAGCACGCTCACTAGACTCCTTCTATCGCCGAGAGTCTCATAAGAAACACACCCATCCCATCAGTTCTCACCCTCTCCCTCTTTCCCAAGCAAGACAAACGAGTGCAACGAACGCCTGACTTAAGTCTCTCTATCGCTCTCCGCTTCCCATAGCAGATTTTTATCGTCGTTTGTCACCGTTGGTGCTTCGTATCCTTACTAATGTGGCTACGGAAAGTCAGTTTTCTGTCAAGGGTCACTGCAAGATATTTGTCTTCGTTGGCCCAGGGGACGGGCCGATCAAACATCTGGATCGAATTTCCGTGCCACTCGCATTTCCGTGCTAAAGTGGTCAGACGGATGAAAGACTATCGCAATGCTTTTTTTCGGATTGTTAGGTGTGTCACGATTTGTTCTACGTCGGGAATGACTTATTTAGGAGGTCAAGTTTAGACTAGCGGGGTTAGCATGCCGCTGCGACCTGAAGCGAGTAGAGAAAAATCAACCATCCTCTTTCTAATTCACACAATTTGAATGAGACAGGAATCGCTGAGTCGCGCGAGATACGATTTAGTAGCAAGTTGTAGACACTTACTAACCCACCAGTTAGTGTAACAATCCAGCTCTGATTGTACAGAAGTTTTATATAAATTTATAAAAAAGTTCGATTTTCCAAATAATTTTTAAGAAAAAAAAACCGACTTCAATTGGGGAGGCCGGTGAAAGATTATTACACTTAGATGGTGAACTCTTCCATACAATGATAGAATAGTAGTTTATGCAACTGGTATACAATGAGCGGAATTGCCTTATTACGTAAAGTTGCATACATTACTTTATCTACACACATATTATAAGTACTCTTAGATGGGGTTCAGAAGCCGACCTGCATTGCTAGCAGTGCTACCGATTACATATTTTTATAGATGCTTTATAATCATAAAACCTTATCCCTGAATTATTTAAAATAGAGTATAACAGTTTTAAATTTGAAAAAAAAAAATTTTACATCAAATTCAAAATAAATGTAAAATTTGAAATCCTTGGCCCCGAATTAGTTGAAATTGAGTATAATGACGATATCCGCAAAACATTTTTTTTTTTTACTTAAAGTTCCAAATAAATCATCCTGATCATCATCAGCAGTTCCACTTCATCAAATGTCACGTATTTCAATGTAAGTGCTTGATTTGTTTATGAAAATACTACAATCACTATATGTATGCCTTTAACATTTGAGGAGTTCCCTGGATACCTCATGGATGCCATCATCAGAACTGGAGCTTGACAAATGATTATTTTGAAAATCTAACTTGCTTAACAAACACAGCAAAGAGGACAATTCGCCAAACGTGAACTATGCGTCGTTGAAGAGTTCCGTTCTGATCATCATCAGCAGTTCCACTTCATCAAATGTCACTTATTTAAATGTAAATGCTTGATTAGTTGATGAAAATACTAAAATCACTATATGTGTGCCTTTCACATTTGAGGAGTTCCCTCGATTTCTCATGGATCCCATCATCGGAACTCGACCATGACAAAAATTCGTTGTGAAAATAGAACTTGCTTAACTAATACAGTTAGAAGGAAAAATCGCCAAACGTGAACTTTTCATCGTTGAAGAGTTCTGTTCTGATCATCATCAGCAGTTCCACTTCATCAAATATCACATTTTTGTATGAAAATGCTTGATTTGTTGATAAAAACATAAAAATCACTATATGTTTGCCTTTAAGATTTGAGGAGTTCCCTCGATTCCTCATGGATTCCATCATCAGAACTGCGTTTTGACCAAAACGGGACCAACTTGGATATATATACTTACAATCAAAAAAAGAATTTCCAAAATCGGTTCAGACATGACGGAGTTATGGAGTAACAAACATAAAAAAAAAACAAAAAAAAAACATACAACCGAATTGAGAACCTCCTCTTTTGAAATCTTGAAGTCGGTTAAAAATTACAAAGATTATTTATTAATTATAACGCGGGCATGGTTTTGAGTCGCAAACAACCACGCCGTCCTCTATGCAGGTACACCAGTTGCAACCATGCGGCTCCTTGAACTTGTCTCCAGTTTTACAAGTCCGGGCCTTATCTGAAATAAAGAAATAAAATAAATACACTTTATTCTGCAAAACCTACTAGCGTTTCTCAAAAGAAGACCACTACCGAGGCCCGAGAAGAAACGATGATGAGCATTTAGATGACTGGAATTTTAAATAGAGGTATTTTTTCGACAATGTTGGCAAAAGACCTGTGGCAACTGGGCCTGTACTTCGAACTTCGAAATCTGAACCTCGTATCGTGCCATCCCTTTCACTCTCATATTATACACTATATGAAAAAAGGGACGACACGATACAAAGATCGGATTTCGACGTCTCTTGAAGCCCTTGAGCGATTGGCTGTGTCGACAGTGAAACAAATACCTTCGTGAGTTTCAATCTGGCTGTCCCGGCTCGTGTCACTGTGTTAACATCCGGATTATGCACTCAAGAGTTTACTCTGGGTTAGGAGGTCAGATGGCAGTCGTTTTCATAACTAATGCCTATGCCAAGTCTTGGAATTAGGTGTTAAAGCAGACCCTCAGAGCACAATCGGGAATACGCCTTGAGGATGATGATAGCAAAAAACAAATGCAAGTAAGGTGAGTAAGATTGCCAGAGAGTCCAAGAGTGAGGGATATGCATTTGTCTCCATTGACAAAATAACGAATGTTTATAAAATAATAAGCAGGTCACAAGCGCTCACAGGCAATGCGCCTGCTTTCCATCAGGCAGTGTTCAACCGTGTATCATTCATCAAACGTCAGTGTCAAAAATGTTTGTCGATCTTGCCGCTAGATGGCGTTGTTCCTTCTGTGATGAATCCTAAATCGCACTGTTAAGATTTTTCTTGCAATACATTTAGTTTTGCACAGGTTTTAACAGTAGTATTGCAACGTGTTGAGTTTACAGTGTGTTAACTAACTAGTAGTCAGTAGTATTATTTTGGGACCACTCTAAACACGCTTACCTTTCAATGACTGTATCATTTTCTTATTCGGCGACTTCTGTTTTGCTTCTCCTTTGAGCATAGCATAATTATCTGAGGGAGAGAAAAAACTTTTTAGCTTGAATGTGATAAATGATATTTATTAATGATAAGTTCAAAAAGTACATGTCAATCTACGATACTAGGCCGCAATAACGTCAACATCGAAAGCATCTATACGCAATGCAGTGACAAGATTTGCGAAGACTAAGGGTGGGTTGGATTGTTTTTTGTTATTTTGTGTGCTTTAAATCTATTTATATTACAAATACCTATTTAATTGAAAATTTGAAGTGATTCGCCAATAACCTTACATCGAAAACGCCAGAATGAAATTGTTTCTCTACCTAAACCCTACAAATACATATACACGTAAATAACGTGTCTGGCCAACTCGACTCTAGCAAGCAATAGAATTTTCAAGAGCAAATTTGTCCTAGTCAGTCATATCAGAGCTGACAATAGGATAAACCCATAATTTATCAGGGTCACCGTCATCAAAATCGATGACGAGGAATATATACCTGTTCTTTTTGGAAGTCTCATCAATCTGTCAGCTCCAGCGTCCCTCATAGTGCCCACAAAATGGCAGTCTTCGATGACACCGGGCATTGCGCATATGCAGATAAAGTTCGGGGTGTAGCTCTTAAATTTTGTCCCTGGTATGCAATGCAATACAGATTCTGAAATAAAAAAGTTAAATAAAGTTTTTTTATAGCTTACTAGCGACCCGCCCCGGCTTCGCACGAGTGCAATACTGATACTAAATATACAACGTTAACAGCTTTTTTATCATTAATAAATAAATATTAGAGGACAATCTTACACAAATCGAACTAGCCCCACAGTAAGCTCAAGAAGGCTTGTGTTATGGGTACTAGACGACGATATATTTAATAGATATAAATACTTAAATACATAGAAAACATCCAAGACTCAGAAACAAATATTCATGCTCATCACACAAATATTTTCCCTGACCGGGATTTGAACCCAGGACCGGCAGCTTCACAGGCAGGTGCACTACCCACTAGGCTAAACCGGTCGTCAAATAAATTAGACAATACAAATATGTTTTCTTGGCCATGTGAATTGTAATGGGTCCAACGGAAGACCAGCGCCGGCGGTAATGCCAGCATTATGCTGAGTTGGGTCCATTTCGTGACACGACTGTTTTTGTATTCTGTCCCATTATTATGTACTTGTCTGTCATGAATAAATGTTTGAATCTGAATCTGAATCTAATGTACCGGCCCCCCGGCATGCCCCGGGCGGTACCGCCGCAACCGCTATATCCCTGCATTTTAAACCTATAATATATCTTCGAAAATATTCATTCCAATTACATGCTGTAAAGGGCCATATTGATCTATTAAATGCACAAAGAATTTAAGGTACTTGATTGGATAAAGATTAATGCTTTATTACAAAAACACGTTAGAAATTACTCACTTTCATACCATTCTTTATAAGATTCACAACTCGCATATTGAAACGTTAGCACTAAAACGAAAACCTGAAACAAGTTATTAGAAATTAATAAATAAAAAAAACAATATATTGTCCTTCTGGCCCCGAGACTCGAACACTATCACAGAGTAAAATGAATCTTAAACTGAATACCCCTCCACTACCTTCTAATTTGACAGGACATAGGTGCAATACCTATATTTAAAAAATTTTGCTATGTGATAGAATAGTATTTTAACTTACAACCTTTTGTCTGCGCCGTTGATTAAATAAATAAATAATAAATAAATATTAGAGGACAATCTTACACAAATCGAACTAGCCCCACAGTAAGCTCAAGAAGGCTTGTGTTATGGGTACTAGACGACGATATATTTAATAGATTTTAATAGATATAAATACTAGTGTAAAGCAATTATAAAAACATGTACTTGCCAATTAGCGATGCGCGCCCGAGCGGTACGCAATAAATTGTATTTAGGTAAATATAAATAAAATAAGAGATTGTAAAACGAGCGACAACAGTGACAGATAAACCGCACGCGGTTTTCGCTCGCTGTTAGGATATATGTATTAGTCTTTAAGTATTTTGGATAAATAAATTTAAAAAAAAACTTAAATACATAGAAAACATCCAAGACTTAGTTAGGCTAAAGAATCTCCGTACTTGGTTCAAGCTGAGCACGAGATCTTTATTCAGCGCGGCCGTGTCAAAAGTCCGTCTAGCCCATATGATAGCCGACCTCCGGTAAAATCAAAATCAAAACATTTATTCTGCAAATAGGCCTCAAGGGCACTTTTACAAGTCAATATCTATTTAGGTACATCAAATAAAAATAATACAATAATCAAAGTATCATTAATTAAATGTAGTGTTACATGTCAAAAATAAGACCAAGAAACTAATAACAATCGAGATTTGTTAGAGATGTATAAGGTCTCTAAGCGTCAAGATAAAAGG
Source organism: Epiblema foenella (assembly GCA_963556455.1). NCBI lineage: Eukaryota > Metazoa > Arthropoda > Insecta > Lepidoptera > Tortricidae > Epiblema > Epiblema foenella. The sequence goes on along the minus strand of OY747120.1, from coordinate 6,278,289 downwards.
TAATAAAGTAAGTACACGAATCATAATAAAATATTTTGAGCTATATCTATAACACGTCAATATGAAAATAATAAAATCTAATAAATAAATATCCTCAGAGATGTATAAGGTCTCTGAGCGTCAGTCTAAAAAAATAAAATCAAATGAGAACAGTGAAGTCTCTCATCATGTCAATTCCACTGAACACTAGTACGAAGTTACTAGTCCTTGCAAACATGAACAGACCGGACCCCACAAACAGCACCCGTTCACGAGTATGACGCGTATCTCAGCCAGGTAGAAGATGGCACTTCAAGAAGATGGTTATCTGTTCAATAAAAAGAGCCAAACTTACCGAAGTAATTTGACATGACTGTTCCATTGTCTTTGTTCAACCGAACTCCACTCATTCCGAACAACATTGCGAAACAGCAGAATAAATTGATTTGCGATCAATTGAAAATTAATTACTCATACGAACGATCAAACAATTAAGATAATTCGTTTCAGCTTCTTGATTCAATATGATTGAAATAACTTGATTAATATATGGTCTATATATATGTACATTGTATTGTAACTTTTGCTTCGTTCGCTTGGAAGTTGTCTGTATCTGTGGCGTCACTCTTGTCATCTGTCAAATATGACGTGTTCTGCATCACGCTATCGAAGTTACTTAAATCTGTTATATAAACATAACTTCCCAACAACTCTCATTGGACTTCGGTCCCTGAAAGATCTCTCTATAGTCGTTTCTTCCTGTGTCTCCTATCCATTGTATATATGTATGTAGGAATGGAACGTAAGAGAATGGAGTGAAACGGAACGTAAGTGTGTAAGAAGGATAACAGGAGGAGCGAGAGGGACGGGGAGAACGATTGGAACGAGGAACGGAAGCGTGCGTGGCTAAGTGTATAAAATAAAAGTGTTTAACGCAGTAATAAAACCAAATATTATATATTCTGGATTTTTATTAAGAGGCCTTCCAAAACCCCACATGTATATAATTTGTAGATATACTCTGTTTCTTGTATATATCCAACCCTGTATATTATCCTATATAAGAACAAGAACACATTACTTATCTACATGTCCTTCCTTGGGATACAAACTATCATACATTCTATACAAACTATCAACACAAACATACTTACGTATTTATAATATTAGTATGGATTACGAAGTAAATAAATATAAATCATACATAGTTCTTTCGTTACCGTTTCATTTCACCAACTGGGCCTGAGGGGCTACCGCGAACCACAAACGAAGTTTTCCCTCTCTGTCTCACTTATGTGCCAACTTGCAAGTGCGACAGAGAGGGAAAATTTCGAATACCGTTCGCGGTAGCACCCCTGTACTCCGAACTCCGAACTTCGTATCGTGCCGTCCTTTTCACTATCTTGTTATACACTATATGGGTGAAAGGGATGGCACTACACGAAGTTCGGAGTAATCCCTCAGGCCGGTATGCCCGTTTGCCAATATAATCATCCTCGTATTGTTTTCCCGGTTGTGGCCTAAGGCGCCCGGGGTCCATTTTGACACCTAATCCCAGATTTGGCGTAGAACTAGTTTAACAAAAGCGACTCCCGTCTGACCTTCCAACCTAAAGACAAAACTAGACATTGTTAGGATTACACCGGTTTCCTCAAGAAATTTTTCTTCACCGAAAAGCCAATGTGAAATATCAAAGTCAAAGTCAAAGTCAAATCATTTATTTGTGAACAATAGGTATACACATAATGTAATCAACACCATCAGCATCAACATCATCAGTTTGCCAACACTATTAAAAATAAATCCTTTATACGGTTCCGTACTCGAAGAGTCCAAACGGAACCCTATTGCTGTCACTCATACGTCTGTCCGCCCGTCCGTCTGTCGTCTGAAACAATTCTTTTAACTTCCCATTGACCTATGACCTTGAAATTTAATGATAATGTTTATTATTACTTAAATTTTACCAACAAATACTAATGTATTGATAAAAGTTATTATTTTTTTGATAAAAGTGATTTTTTGTTTAAAATTTCCTTATTTATTAAAGCGAACATAATTTCGCGGTTGGTTCGGTACCCTAATGCGAAGTTCTACACGCACTTGGCCGGTTTTTAACCTACTGAACTTAAACGTACCCGTTTTTCATTAACCTGTTAGTAAGTAAGTCAGTATGTCCGCAAGTATATCCAATTACAGATATACCTAATTATAACATTAAGTGGTCACCCGTGGTGTTCAGCAATTATAACCTGTTGTAAACACAATTAAATAATACATGTAATTGGTTATACAGGCTGGGCCAGAAACAAGGGCAAAATATACACCGAGTGAGCGAAGCGATCAAAGTTTCAGTACAATAATACACGCGATATTTCACGACAAAAACGACAAATTTTCCTTTTTCCATACAACGGTAGGAAAAAAGGAAACTGACGTCACGCCTGCGTGGCCTTGTACTACTTTTTGTCGTGATATATTGTATTTAGGTACATAGTTGCCATACAATTGCTTGTTTATTGACACATGAGAATTCTATTGGTAACTTTCATTTTATATTTGGCCAATAAACAAAAACAACGTTTTTGCCAATTTTTATAGTCCCATATATCTTTTTATGATTTTAATGTACCTACATAAAAATAATAGGATCAAATTATAAGCAATATTAACAAAAAATGAAAAAAAAAAATAACCTACGCAAAAACAGAAAAAAAGTGATTCTAATTATTTGTCTAATTTACTATTTATTGTGATAACTTGATGGTTTTCTATCCATATAGCCACACTATGTTATAGATTTTAACGTGAGTCATCTTCCCTATTCTCAGCTTAGGGTGGGTTGCACCAAACCGTCTGTAATCGTAAGCGGTGTTCGTTAAAATCTGATTGTAGGTAAAATTTGACACGTTTCTATGGGATGACAGCTGCTGGCGCCATATTTGACGATTACTGGCCTGTGATCGTATATTGGTGCAACCGACCTTAAGCCTGCAAAGTTTCAAGAAGGAGTCTGTCCCTTGTCCGCAAAACGCACGTTTATATTGGTCGCGCTTTCACTCTAACCAGCGATATTAAAACGGCTGGTTTCCTTATTTTTTGGTATATTTGAATACAATTTTCACCACTTGGCATATTTTTTTGCCTCGTTTTGGAACGTTTCTATGGGATGACAGCTGCTGGCGCCATCTTTGACGATGACTGGCCTGTGATCGTATGTTGGTGCAACCGACCCTTATTCTATAATGGGTGGGTGGCACTAAATCTGTAACCCTAAGCGGTGATCGTTAAAGTCTGATATTATTGCAAAGTTGACAGTTTTTCGTGGGATGACAACGTCATATTTAACTCTTACCTAATTATTAACTTATAATTCTAACTGAAAATGTTAAATTAGATTAAGTTATAACGCGGCATGAACCACACGATCTCGCCAACTATTATTTAAACCGTTAAAGGTTTTAAATAGTGGCTCATATGTACACAATAATTGTTCCTAATGATTGTCTTAAATAAATAAAAAATAAAAAAACTTTTACCGATTAATTATTGTGCCTGTAACGGGCTACACCCAGTATATATGGGACATGTGCCCAATGACCAACCAGTACTATTGTTGGACTTTTTGCGCGTTGCCGAACAAGATGCCAGACGCGTAAGGGACTTCTGAGTATTGGTGTTTTGGGTTTTTAGGACACGTCTGAGGCATGCGTGCTGGTAAATAAAGACACTTATGTACCTTACAGTGTACACCAGTTTTTGCGTTTAACTGAAATTTATGGCTACCAATTTTCTACCCGAATTTCTTAAGAGGAAATGGGGACTGGCGCGCTGTACATACCTACAACAACATCATTTCAGAGCCGGTGTGCTCGGGCCATTCTACTTTTCCATGTACATAATATTCAGACACTTTTTTTAATGCAGATTTTGGAATACTTGACCCTCACTTTATATTTTTCTATTGTTATTTAGCGCGCCATGCTCGGCATTAGACTGCAAGACCGGGTGAGGAATACCGAGATCCGACGCCGCACAAAAGTGCGTGACGTCGGATATGTCATTACCAAACTCAAATGGAGTTGGGCAGGACACCTTGGCAGGCAGAGTGATGGCAGGTGGACCAAAATAGTGTCAGACTGGTGGCCGCTTAGTGGTAAAAGGAGCGTCGGGCGTCCACCGGCTCGATGCATCGACGATATTAGGAAGATCGCGGGTCACTCTTGGGTGAGACTGGCTCAGGACCGGGACGAGTGACATACTCGAAGAGAGGCCTATGCTCAGCAGTGGGCGATTACAGGCTGAAAATGATGATGATGATGATTTAGAAAGAGGTTTAATTGCAGTATCACTTCCAATAGTTTTGGTAATTAACGAACCACAGCTAATATCCATAAATCGAGTAACTCAGTGGTCCTTGGAAGTCTCACCATTTGTATGAAAAAATTTTTTACCACTGTGTTACCCCCTTTTACAGCAATATGTAAATATTTAAGTATTTTTATCTACGAAATCCTTTTATTAGGTTCAGGTACTATTTCGAAATCCTATTTTGGTACACTGATTCAGTATACATCATAGTTTTTTTTTTGTAATAGAAAACTGGTCATGAAAAAGTAAAAAGTCCCACTCCCCTGTTTCCTCCGTTAAATTTAAACTTATGCAATGAAAGCTTTTGACGTGTGCATTATAAATAAATAAGTATGATTATATAAGTAAATTTTCTAACATAGATTAATGAAGAGTTTTCTCGAGTTCTTCTAAGAGCCCTTATAAGTTAAAAAACGCTCATTTATTTAGGCCATTTTTTGTTTGAATTTACACGTATCTTGGCACTTTATCAGTGTTACTATCTAGAGCAGGACTATTGCGACATAATGGCATATATTTTAAAAGTATTTTTTGGCTATTTCATCAAGAAATATCGTTTTAAACATCACTCCAAAACGACCATTCAGGAGCAAGTTGAAGGAATTATGGCTATTCATCGTGTACCCACGCTAGCTCCGCCCCGCCGATCGTGCCGATTTCCTATAACCGTAGCCTTAGAATCTCGCTCTAACGTAATGCTTCGTCTCAAAAGTGACGACACTCGTCACTGACCGAATACATGGCAATTTCAATCTTATGTCTTGACGACAGAGGTGATTAATTGATGTCATTTACAGGGCACTAATGTGTCAAGCATTGGGACGTTTACCTTATATCCAGGAAGGTGTGAGTCCATTACCGTTACTAGCCCTGCCTCACCCTCGGAAACCCATTAAAATGGGTGCGGTGTGCTATGGTAGCTATTATACACTCGTCACACAAACTGGCCTATTACAATCGACGAAGATCGGCGGTAATGTCCAAACCCCGGCTTGACGGGAACAATTCCGAGGACCTACTCCGAACTTCATAACGTGCCGTCCCTTTCACTCATACAGTATATAACACGAGAGTGAAAGGGACGGCGCGATACGAAGTTCGGATTTCGAAGTTTGGAGTAGGCCCTCTGTACTGACGTATAATAGTGCGAGGATTAAATATTAATTTTATAAGTTGATGTCGATAAAAATGACGTACCAACATTATGTAGTTTTAAGATATTATATAATCACAACAAAAAATTATATTTATTTAATCATTTTTTTTGTACATGTTTCTCGGTTTGCCTATTAATCTTAATCTCCACTCAATTGCTCAAAGGTTAGCTGGAAGCAATCCCTTACAGGGATAAGCTCGACTTTCCTACAAATATGTCAGCTGTTCTTGTAATTTATGTTATGTTTTACTCGTGTACAATAAAGAATTTTACATACATACATACATATTATGGATGAAATGTATTATTTAATATTTTATATAATTTTCGTAATATACAATCAATATATTCTCTATCTATCCATGAAAATAAATGTTCTTTCTTTCGAGGCATTTTTAAGCGACCTCATAAAACAAAGAGGAACGTCTCAATTCGTCGAAATGCTCAGGAATATTATTGCAAAAAAATGTTATTCAATATAATTTAAAAGCTTGTCAGAATGACTCGAGTCAAGAGTCAATGTCAGATATCGGTTGTTTATAGTTGCGATAAGAATAAATAAAAGAGATTTGTAAATTATTAAAGAGGTATACTTGGTTATTAGTTATGATGATTAAAAATAGCTTTTAAGGGTCCTTATCAGTTAAAAAACGCTCATGTATTTACCTCATTTTCGGTTTGAATTGACATGCATCTTGACATTTTCTCAATGTTACTATCTAGAACAGGACTATTGCAACCTGATGTCATAAACTTTAAATGCATTTTTTGGATTTTTCATTAAGAAATATCGTTTCAAACATCACTCCAAATCGACTATTTTCAAGCTAAAAACTTGTTTTATCCTCTTAAATTCTACTGCCCACAATAAAATCAAAAACTTGCTATGTTACCATCTAAACCTTTAATAAAATCATCGTATTCTTTAAAAACTTTATTGGAATTATCAATACTTGTATCATAATTTGAAAAAAAAAACATTTAAAAACTCATAAGGCCTCTTAAGCAATAACGATGTCGATAATACTTAGTCGATATTTAATTAATCACTAGCATTTTGCCCCCGTCAATCCGGGGTTTGGTAATGTCGTTTTATATGTACAATGGTTGTCCATGAGGGGATGTTAACTAATCATTTATTTTGCTTTATTATATTTACCCTCGTAATCCTTGGTGATCTTCCGAGGGAGCTTCCAGTTCGCGTGAGATGGGGTGTGACTTGCATTTAGGTAAAAATATTTCCGATAATGATGCATTTCCTGAAACTGTAACATTTCGAATGTACTTAGGAACTTCATGTGTAAGTAGTAAAATATTAGGTTACGTGTGTTTTATTTAAGGTGACACATAAGTCATTATACAAATAATAAAAACAGATTCTATAGATGATTTAGAAAAAGTTTTATTATTGGATCAACTTTGTCGATGCCTAAAGAAAATCTGCTTCGTCAATTGAAGACTATTTTCTGCGAAACAGCAGTTTTTTTGCTCTAAAAAAAGTTTTGTCCCATAATGAATGTGGTTCAGAGTCATGGATAGAAAATAATATTTTTATATTTTGTATCACGACTTATGCTTCACCTTGAAATTAGCGAAAAATAATACCTACAGTAGATAAAAAAATGGGTAAAGAATAGCCCTGTAGGTTAGGTTACGTTCGTTATAACAATCCTGAAAAGTTAATAGTTAATGAGAAAAACGATTTAGGCCAAATGATGATTATGGAACACTAATATTATGGCAAACAAAATAAAATTCTATAGCATTATGGATTTCATTACTAACCCAAATCGAATAGAATCTATCACATTTGTGATGAGCTGATGAGCGTTTCTATGTAATTGCAATAGTTGCTGGATTTGAAAATATTACTTCACTACATAGTATAAACAAAGTCGCTTTCTCTGTCCCTATGTCCCTATATCCCTATGTATGCTTAAATGTTTAAAACTACGCAACGGATTTTGATGCGGTTTTTTTAAATAGATAGCTTGACTCAAGGGGAAGGTTTATATGTATAATGTAAAATTGCACAGCCTGGGCCATTGTAGTTAATTGGTTATTTAGGAAACGGGTCTACACTCGTAATAATTCAATGTAGGAGCTATTTATCTCTCAACGCTTCACACGTGCCACAACATGCTTGGTCGTGAGCAGAGCAAGAAGCATGCTATGTATTATATGTTAAATGTCCCTTGAAAAGCCTAAAAGTACCTACAAATTGTACAGATTCACATCAATCAAAGATGGTCACGAGCCACGCCAGGCTACATATGTTTCCCATTATGCTTACTTTTATTTATTTTGTGCAAACACTACAACAAATACAAACGCCTTAAAATCATTATTGTTTACCACAGGCAACACCTGGCTTGGCTGTTTGTTCAAAAACACGTGTCTTCAAATTTCTACAATACGAAACAAGCGGTCACAACTGGCCAATAACAAAAAAAAACTTTCTTAAAAAAAACATGACATCTGTCAGATTTCCCGCGCTTTCGGCGCTGCGAAAATAACCTGAAACTCTAATTACAAAGGATGGACATCAGCTGTCAACCGCAAAACTGACCAAAGTAATGACGGGCACAAAGAGACCTATTGAGCCCTTATCTAATTTAAACACAACTTTCCTTTCTCTCCTTTTGTGAAATTATACGGCTCAGAGTAAACTGGTTGAAACGGCCAAATCACAAAGACCTCTTGTAGATATAGGAACGCTAGCGTAGTAGAGGTCTTTTGAATTCTATGGGGTGATATCGCCATTTTAAAAAGGACTGTGCAACAATTGAAATATAAGCGTCTAGAGGTCTTCTTTGTCTGGTTTTTGATCGTTTGAGCGCGTGCTATGAGTGGTATAAGTCGGTTTAGTTTATTTGTTATTTAAACAATATACAATTGTTTGTTAAGATAAGAGCACTTCACTTTTGGGGTGCGATTTGCTACCAGTTTTGAATTTTAAGCGCGTCCATATTTATTGTCTTTGTTCTTTTTATTGTTTGTGGTTTTAAATGATTTATAGACGATTTGAGTTTTAGATGTCTATTTAGTCGAAAGAGGTTGTTCTGGGAATGTAAGCAAACGCGTGTAACCTGAGCAATATAATTGATTTTATGCCATCAGCTCGTTTAATGCTGTCATATACCTACTTGTAATGACAGCGGGAAGATACTGGAGGGGTATACATCTGTGGTATACATAGACATAGACATAGAAATATTTTATTTAACATCACAAGGCATGACTTAACAGTAGCAAAAAATTAATTATTAGTAAGATAAAATTATTATTTATTGTAACATACCGGAATTCAAAAATACCCGGTTTTTATTCCCAGTCTGCTCGGCTAGCATGGTGAGCGTTTCAATACAATTGTGGTCTATTTTCCACATTAAATTTAAGAATCATAAAAATGATTGAAAAAGGTAATTAATCCCTAACGAAATTTATCCGTCTGTAGAATTCGTATTGAAAATAAATTATTTATGCTCTCTTTCATCGCTATAAAATGCACTTAACCATAGCATAGTAATCTTATAAGTTATCTTAGATCAATTGCCATTATTTTTTTATAAAAAGTCACCAAAGATGCCACCCATGCAACTACATTGACAAATCTTATTAAACAAAACTCACCGCCCACAATAGGTACAAACAATTAAAGAAAACCCATAATACCAACATTGCAAGAACACATCAACGCGCCAGTCACTTTGCATTGATACCTTTGCCTTTGGCGGTAACGGAAAAAAAAACTATATGTCACTGCTCCACAAAAGTGGCTATTAACGTCAAAATATTTTGAAAATGGAACAGCGCTTTGACAAGCCGCGTGGCTGTGTGGCCGTTACCTGAGTCTGCGAATTAAAAAGTTTTTTTGCCTATGGTTTTGGGCGGGTTTCCTTGTGTAGTTATTACGAGGTTGTTGCATTTTTTGTTGCATAAATTAAGCACAGAATATTAATTTTCACCAAAGTATTGTATGAAACAAGAGAAAATAAATTTCATACGTGTTATCGTTATATTTGGATACAGAGACAAAGAACTATTATCTACAAGTACTTGATATGTTTTTCTTAAGTGCTACTGGAAACGTAACCGTACTTACTTACTTACTTTATAGCCTATTGACTGTCCCACTGCTGAGCAAAGGCCTCTCCCCATGTTTTCCAGGTCTCCCTATTGAGCGCTTCTTCCTCCCAATTCCTGGCAAATGCATCCAGATCATCCCGCCATCTCCGTCTGGGCCTGCGTCGTCTGCGTCGTCCATCATGTGGCACCCACTTGGTGGCTACATTAGCCCACCTATCTGGACACATAACCGTAATAACTGCATTTTTTTATAATAATACAATACAGATGTTAACATAGCTATAAGTACATACTAACCATATCTATGAGTCTTTTTTCGATGCTTGTTTACATTCGATAGACGAGCAAGATATAAAGTGACCTAGCATTAATCAACATAATTTATGCCTAGTTCCTAAATTACATGGATGATTCTATTAATTACATCAGGCAACATTTTGCAGAAATTGCAACCATACCACAGTATAAAATAAAGAATATTTTTAAGGTATCTCAAAGAAATTCAAATACAAGTGATTTTTTACGTGATATTTTCAAACTGTAGCGTTATCAATGGCGACCGTCCTTTCATAAAGGTTAAGGTAATTTCCATTGCCCACAGACAAGCTTTTTGCACTGTGACTTTTTCTAGCCAGCGGGGGACCAAGGCTTTACGAATGCCGCTACTCGTATGCCAAGAGGCGGTGTGTGTTTGTTGTTATTCATGTCACTTTGGTTCAATTTGTTTTTATTTCCGGAGTTTTATGACGTTTGGGGACACTGGTCAGCCATTTGTAATCCATGTGACAAAGGTATTAGATGCTTTTATGATTTTAAATAATTATTGAATGTACCTATCTAAACCAATTTCAGGCTAGGTAAGAGTTATAATGACCTGAAATACCGTAAAATACATAGTTCAACTAGTCGGTTTTCTAGAATTTTACGCATATATAGCTAAGAAGATTCCGAGGGAAAACACGTCAGGTAAGTCACATTAATTGTTTCATTTTCTACTCCGATTTGAATATTAAAAAGTTTAAATTCCAACAAATATTAGGTACTCCTTACGTGGCGATACGATTAATTAACTTTTTAAACAGTTTTTTACATAAATAAACATAATATGCGTATTTGTCAACATTTTTATTGTTATTCGTTCTTAATCGTCGAAATGTCACGCTGACATATGGTTTCGCGCCACTGCAACCACAGATAAAGGGTTCTAATCTTTTTTTATTGCGAGGGTTGCGTTCTGATTTTAATTTTAATACTTTCATTCCTATTCTCGTCACAACGGAAGTCAGTGTTTTTTCGTATAATCGCCCCATAATGCTACTTTATAACATCCGGTTCCTTTTAAATGGTTTCGCTCGGTTCGCCATGTTGGTATTATGTAAGAATTTTGTTTTGTTAAGTTTAAATTGTTTTATTCGTTATCTACTGGATGTTTTGTAAGTAGGCATTAGAATAAGCGATTAGATGGTTTGATAGTGGTTTTATTATCTGTATTTTGCAGTTCTATTGTGCGTGATTTTGAATAAATTTAATGGAATAATCATTTACAGCATATTTAGGTTGATAACGTATTTTTAAGTGATTGTATGGTGCTATTATATGTGTTTATGTCTTTCAATGTCAATGGCATACCTATTTTATTGGACATTAATATAATGCACAGTTTATTTGTACGTAAAAAAATCGTAATAGACTAATACTTACACAAACAATAGTTGTAGCCGCAGCGTTGTCCGCAAATAAAGGATTTTCTAGATTGATTGAACTTATTTGACTGAGTAACGTAGTTCAGTTTCGTAAAATTTAAGCAGTGCAGTGTGATCCTGGCTGGCTGGTATTGGTGTGGGGATATATCGGCGCGAACAAAGATTTCGAAAATAACTGAACACAACTTCTAGACATCGGGATTCGAATTGAGATATTTATGGACACCCTGAAGAGTTTTTCTTTTATATAAAAAATGGGATTTCTCTTGGCAGCTTCTCGACAGCGGGCCTTTGCTCATCTTTATGAGGCCGAGGATGAAGCGAGCTCACCTAGAAGATGCCTATTCACTCGTGCCTTAAAAAAGGCTAAGTTATATGAACTCAGAAATACAGTCGCCGGCAGGGAATTCCAAATCTTAGCAGTGCACATTGTAAAATGTGATGGAAAGATATTTGACGATGATTACTTCTGATTTAACGTATAGAAAAATCAAGAGATATCGAGATCTACTGACGATACAATGATTCATTTAAAGCTTAAAACACTTCTATTGTCCCCGAAGCTTTGATAAAGAAATCTAATCTCAATTTTATAAAATCGGAACTGACATATTAGCTGAATTAAATGACAACAAACTTGTATTTACCGTCAGAAAACAATGCGTCAGTATAAAATACATTGAATTCTCAACTCAATTGGCTGTATATGTTACTTTGTCTTAAATATCAAAGACACTTCAATGTCACAGTTGTGAAAAGATGCATGTCATTGTCAATTCTATGACAGTTACGGCTGTTTGGAATTAATAACACTTGACATGCGTAAAAATGGCCGTAATTAAATTTAGACGAAAAAAGACAATTCTGAATTTGTTCCTTTTTAAATTTCGAAGACAATGGGCCATTAGACGCGTAGATAAGTATCTAGAGGACACATTGGATTCCTTTTTTGAATTTCGGTGTTCGTTCGTTGTATTTGGCGCCGAAATAGCAGACTTTTTGTTAGAATTCTTTGTAAGGTACCTTACATTTAAATATACAACGTATTACTTAGTACTTAAATTTAAATATACAACGTTCTAAGCTCTGAAATTTGAAAATGTGAGATTATGAATATTGCGTTTTTTTGTGTTAGTTATTTTTGTTGGCTTTAAGAATATTCATGTGTATGTAAAGTTATCTAAGTTGTTGTTATGAAAAATCATTGTTCATAAAAAACACTTCAAACACATGAAAAATAGTGGCCACAGTAAAATAACAAACTATAAGATAAATGTCGATAATTGACTGAGTGAAACGAAGGTCTCAGCTGCTTCAGCTTCGACAAAAATTCTTTCGTATGTACGATTTCCGCTTGTCCTCCTCTACAGGTCGCATTTCTCAACCAATTCTCGTGAAATTTTGTGAGCAGGTTCGGTAATTATATAGTTTTTGCTGAGGCGGTTTATGAAAATGTTATAAAACAATCATTTTATATAATAAAATAAAAATAACAGTCGTGAGGTCTACAGAACACAGACCCAATAGTGTATTTACACTATTATGCTATACATATACAACTTATTCGATAACTATATAGTTTTATTGTAAAGGCGGTTTTTAAAATTTTTATAAATTAATTCTTTTTATTAAAATATTATTTAATAAAATAAAAACAACACTCGTGAGGTCTGCGGCACGCAGACCCAATAGTGTAAATGTAAGCTCATCACTTCATAACATTCCCATGAAGTTTGATTTTACAGAACCAATGACAGTATTGAAAACTATACCACCTTATTTGCAGTGTCGATTTTTGCAACTCTATAACTTTACAATCAAGAGAGATACAAAATATAATCTGAAGCACCTTAATTCTAACTTCAATTCAGTTGCCATAAGAATTATAATAAAATGCATTTATATTTTACATAATGCTTTTTAATTTTAGGATTTGAAAGAATGTAACGCAGCCAATTACGGAACGCGTTTGGAGCCATTTTGAATTTTCTGAATTTCATATTACGAATGCTTGTAATTTAATTTGCGATATCTGTATTGCTTAAACGTTTTTGTTGTTTAATTGTTGGTGGCTACACCTAAATATTTGAACAACATACACATACTAATGTATGAAAAATTTAGTTATTCATATATTGAATTGTAATGAATGGCGCATTGTAATTTTGCCGTAGGTACCTACTTCTTTTACGTAAGTACGTTAGTAAATGAAGTAGTTTTTTTTAGTTGTGTGAATACAAGTACAAATATGAAATACAATACAAATATGAAATATGAAATACTAGGGACGAAGAAAAATGTCAACAGTTCATGTAGATATACTAAGACATATATGAAATTTAAAGGAAATTTTCAGCTTCGAAACTTACAAGCCGCCCCTCGCTACTCAAAACTTACCTACTTCTTTGTTAAAACTTATAAAAACTATTTGTAACGAACAACAACAAACAAACAAATCAATAAAAACCTAATTGACCGTTAAAAACTAACATTCGAATACAGAATCTTCATTTAAAATTCGAACGCCAGAGAAATTCAAATTCGGAACGCTAAAGCGGGCCACACACGACGCCGGGCGCCTGAAATCGCCGACTTAATTTAGTTTATCGGCATTCTTTTTAAATGAGGGCGTTTCGGCGTATCAAATGGCAACACTTGCGCGCGATCTGTCAAAGATATACCTAATTGTGTAGCTGAAATAATTAGTTTTTTTATAAGGTATGCCAGACGGTCAAGAGAGCATTTTAATTACGAGAAAAGCCGTTTGATGAAAGTATTATTTCCTGAACATCCGTGTCACAGAATAACCGGAAAGGGGTCATTTTAGTATGGAAAATGACATATAGATTTATGAAACGAATGATTAACACGTTACGTAACAATCAACTAGCAGATTATTTGTTCTATCGTTGTTCTACTTGTCTTGGCGAACTATGTACATAAAGTAAAACCGTTAAAACATACGCCAAACTCTTAGTTGACATTGTTATAATGCTATTCTTATACTGAACGCCCCTCCAGTGGTCTCACTCACATCTGACGTAATCATACCGTTAGGCGTAATACACGCACAGAAACTCACACATTGAATGTCTACTAGGAGAGGCGTACATTTTCAGTGTTATCACCCTACGAGATTACGTACCAAATAAATCGCCATTTTTTTTAATGTTTACCCCAAACATGTCAAGCCGAACCGTAAACAATGTAGCTAACTGTTTTTACCTGAGCATAAACTAAAACAAAAAAAATGGAGTGTCGGCCATTGAATGGCGTTTACGCCGAATTTCACGCCGGATTCCGATTATACGAGACGGTTTTCGGCGAAATGTCTGTGGCGTATTTCCCTAATTTAATTGGTTTAATTAGTTTCACTTATAAGTTACTAGCGACCCGCCCCGGCTTCGCACGGGTGCAATGCTGATGCATGTATTATACATATAAACCTTCCCCTTGAGTCACTCTATCTATTAAAAAAAAACCGCATCAAAATCCGTTGAGTAGTTTTAAAGATTTAAGCATACATAGGGATATAGAGATATAGGGACATAGGGACAGAGAAAGCGACTTTTCACACCTGCTATTCAGAAAAGAGTTATTGTTGCCTTCGAATGAGGGATCAAAGTTGTACTTTTCTTCCCTCATTTGAGGGCAACAATGACTCTTTTCCTCATAGATGGTGTGAAAAGCGGTATGTGACACTGCAGTAAAATCATTTGTACGATATTTCATGTATTTAGCAGCGGGCCTCATAGACGGTGTGAAAAGCAGTATGTGTCACACGGTAGCAAAATTATTTTCGTCTTGGGCGTAAACACTTGAATCCCTCGCTACGCTCAAGATTCTAATTTTTTATTGTAGAATCTTTCACTCAGAATTCAATATACCGCCCTCGCCGTAAATATATCATTTTGCTCCCTTGAGACACAATCTACTATTGTTTTATACTATGTAGTGATAGTAATTTGGAAAATGTTTCGCCGAAGCTGATGTAGCTGAACGGTAAGGCAAGACATGCTACTTTGAAACTCGATTTTCAAAAAACTTATAATATAAATCAACCTCCTAGCGTTATCCCAGTGCAGTTGCATCCTAAGGGATGCCCGGGATCCACTACCGAAATCCCATGTTTAAGCGTAGACACTAGTTTTTGCTAAAGCGACTGCCATCTGACCTTCCAACTCAAGGGGAAACCTGAGCTTATTTGGGATTAAACTTGTCAAATTAGTGGACAAGAAGAAATATACCTATTTTAATATTGTATCTACACCCATATAGTAAATCCTCTTTAAAATATTCAAAACCCGTAGGTAAGGACCAGCTTGAAACGAAATTAATTGAAATCATTTATTCTTCAATTTAGGTATATCACATGCACTTACGAATGTCAAAAAACTACCACCGGTTCATAAAATAAACCTCTGCCTCGAGAAGAACGTAAGAAACTCGGTTTTCAAAGCAATATACAATGTATATAAAATAACAGTATCACAATGCTACAGAATTAAAATGCTATAATATAAAATATATTTTAATATTTCTGTAAACATTTTTATATTTTTTAATATTTCTGTGTTAAATTACTTGCGCCAAACATCCCTATCCATCCGTTTACCTTATCATATGCTTTTGAAACTAGTGTTTGTTTCACGACAGATTTAAATTTAGAATCCGGAAGTTCAGTAACGTGATTTAGAATTTTATACAATTTCCCAACAACGACTTTTTCGCCTTTACTAGTTAGTAATAAGTTATTTTGAGTTTCCCAGTGTTTCTTGTAGTTATTAACTTATCACTGTTCGTTGGGAAATTGTATAAAATTCTACAATAAAATACAATAAGTTTTTTTAATAGTTTTTACAAAAAGCTTTACAATGTACCGTGGATTTAAATGCTTTAGTTTCGTAAAAATAACACCTACGCCCAATCTTTGGATTAAAGAAAGAAAATGGTTTATTAGCGCAAATCACGTACTTATAAACGAAACTGAATATATTTAAACATAATCGACGACCGCTTTAGCCTAGTTGGTAGTGACCCTGCCTTCGAAACTGGAGGTCCCGGGTTCGAATTCCAGTCAGGGCATTTATTTGTGTGATGAACATGAATGTTTTCTATGTATGTAAGTATATATTTATCCATACAAGTATGTATATCGTCACTCAGTAACCATAGTACAAGCTTTGCTTAGTTTGGGACTAAGTTGATTTGTGTAAGATTGTCTACAGATATTTATTTACATTTTTTTTTTTTATTGTACTTCTTCTTCTTCACTCAGCTTGGTGTCACGAAACAAGTTATATGACGAATATGAAGCTATTGAATATATTATACTCCATTTCTTTAAGATTAAAAAAATCGTGCGTTATCCGCCGTGCGATTTTAAAGACAACCGTGACATTAAAGAAAACAGTGATAAACTACTGAAAGATGTGAAATTAGTACAATATTATCCTCAGATATCCAAAGGAATCGGAGGAATCTGTGAGAAAATTACCGTTAAAATTCTAATATTTAAATAAATGAGGTATAGATCTAAAATATTACAATGTGTGTTAGAGAGTCGATGCGTTCTGCGACACGTTGAGAAAAGTGAAAGACGCTTTGTACAAGTATATAATATAATAATATACATGTATCTAACGCCCCTGATAAATATACACTCAAATACAAAAGGTACACTTTATATTGAATTCCCATACAGAGTCTAAACAATTTTTGGGCTTAAATAAGTGTATAAATAAATTAATTAAGCAGATTCAATATTGATCTGAAAAAGACGAAATACAAGTGTTTTTAGTAATCAGCAGAACACTTAGCCAATCGGTGCCACTTACCCAAACTTAAGTGATTCCTTACTTATGTAACTTTAAAACCACCTAACCTCTTTTGTGATTAAAAAAATATACATAAAACGTACCTGGCCGGAGCCTTTGGTGCCGGGGTCTTAAAACGAATTGAAAAAAAGCTGTTCCTTTTTTAAAAGGGGCCAATGAAAAATCGCGCCGATACGCGCGGCCCTACCGGATTTAGAAATCAGAAACGATTTAGAACATCGAGTGGTGTGGGGACTGCAAGGATTCTGTTCTACATAACAATAATTAAAAAAATTACTTACACTGTGGTCTGGTTGTCTGAATTACCAAGTATGTCCCAAATGGTGTTAGGATATGGCCGCGTTCTTCTGTAAGGTGAAGGTGCTTCCCCAGTTGGGCTGCTCCAAATTTGGACGAGATGATGTTCCACTGTGCCCTCTCTTCTATTTTTTTTTCTTCTGTATAAAACATGGAATTACTCTTGGCCAGCATCTAGACAGGGGGCAAAAATGAGGCCGACGAAAAACTAAAATAAATAAAAATGTATGAAGAAAAACCAAAATTTACATTAACTTGGAACGCTACAATATATATCAATTAAATGTTATCAACATTATGATAAGAATTTTAAATTATCCTGTGTTTACTTATTGGTTGTTGGTTATTTATTCCTGATTTCTTATGAACCACTACTAATAATTATCCATTACAGGTAAATAAAATAAATATATTCACCCTTATACCTAATCTACTTGTAAAACTAGTCTAATGTCTACTCTATCCATTTTATATCCCAACATTATATCGCCGCCGAAAACCATTTAGTTTTCAAAAAAAGAACCTTCCAAATTCAAATCTCCCGCCGCTGTATATAAATTTGTACAGGTCGTCTTTTTTTTTTAATTTAAGACGACGGCCCTCGCGATAAAGTGTTTACCGACTTATTTGCGGCCAGTCCTTTAGATCGTAATAAATTGAGGAAATTATTTCTCTCTCAATGTTGGCATCACGTAAATTGAGTTTGTTTTGTTGTTTTTATGAAGCGTTATGCATCTGCATTTATAATAAAATTGTCATTAAATACGTTTTGCTAAGTGTTTTTCCGATTACATATGCCCTATACTTATTATTAAACGAGAAACATTTGTATAAATAAGTACTTGTTTGTAAACGGCTCTAACTCGTGAGATTTACAAGATAAAGTTTTACTAGATAGGTGTCCAAGGTACCGTATGTTATATAATTCATATTTTAAGATTAAACTGATTTTACTTGCTTAAATAACGGTATTTTCTTACTATTACTTATAAAATATATTCGCACCTAAATGTTACTAATAACCAGCTTTTGGCCGCGACTTCGTCCGCGTAAACTTCCACTACTGTATGTTAATACAGGCCGTAAACTCGTTGTGTACCAAGTCTCATTATAATCCGTTCAGCCATTGAATAACAAACATCTAAACATATACCCCCTTGTTCATAAAACTTAACAAACCTCTGCTAATTAAATATCTGTTGTCACTGTCTCACAAGCACATGTGTCAAAGTGACAGATAAGGACAATCGAACTTTAGCGGCTAGTTAACTAATATAGGTTTGATAGACGTTTATGAATAATGGGGATATACTTTCGCATTTATAATACTTATAGGATGATAAGCTACATGAAACAAATATAAAACACAACAAAAAGGAAAAAAAAAGGAAATAAAGGAGTCGTGTCGTAATATAAAGGAGGTCAAAGAGGCGGTCAGATGAGAGCGGCGGAGAGATAGAGAGAGCTACATCAACAAGAGTCTAACTTATATCAATTTATGATGACGTATTCTCTTCTCAGCTAGGCTAGGTTTAGTGAACCAGCGACAAAACTCCCAGTAGCTCGATTCCACTTACACCTCAGATTCGGTTGCAACCGCTCAACCAATATCACTGGAGCGCAAACTCTTAAAGTATTCCAGTGTTCAAAACCATACGCGTGGTCGTGTCGGAGGTTTTCCCCTGGATTTTCCCCAGGCTACTCTCCAACCGCGCACTCTTATCGCTTTACTGGGCCCGGCCTATAAAGCCACAGTCAGGTTAAAATAAAAAAAAGATGTCGTATAAATGAAATCAGTACAAAAAGTGGTATTAAATTTCTAGGTTTTGTGTATGTTTAAAGGGGCATATTTAGATTTTATCGGTACCTATTCCTTGAAAATATTACTTAAGTATAAATTATACGTATCGTTTTGACCTTTCTCAGACTCATAATTATTAAACATTACATCGCATTTTAAATTCCTAATCTCTCATGAGTTTGTATGCAATGAAAATCAAAACCAATAAAATCCTTCTATTTAATCTTCATTCTTTTACTGGAGTCACAAACATGACACTAAAAAGAACTCAATTTCGAATTGTTATTTATGTTTGTTTATTTTATGGTTTTAATGTTTTATTACTGCGTTCGATAGGATATCCAAATCACCACATACAAGGACGGTTGTGCCACGGGAAAAATAACTCTATCCCAATGAAATAAAGGCTTTGGTATAGGTATATATGGGATTTTATTATAGAAAAGTATAGTGATGACAGCGTGGGATAGTCTTAAGTAACATTTTTCTATGAATGTACAAGTCAGCTCAGTAAACAGTCGGCCACGCGATTGTGACTCTTCTGCAGTCGCAAGTGTGCATAGGCTACGGTATCTGCTTACCATCAGGCAGGCCGTAAACTTGTTTGACATCGTCGTCATATAAAAAAAACAGGGTCGGAACCATATATTGTGGAAAAATGTGAATAAATATCAAGTACGCTATTAAGTAAGACCCACCCGCCTGCGTAACTTATCTGATCTCCCAACCTATGAAGTAGGCAAATCTCCCTTCAATATTAAATAGATTTTCTAGTGACCTAATACTTGAAATTGAGGGTAAAACCTGTAGTCAAACAAGAACCATTGTCAAACAGCATATACTGCGAAACAAAAACCAACTATAGAAGATATATGTAATAGTTTAACTTAATGATTATGTAAGAAGGCTCCTTAACTCAAAAAATCTTTTATAATTAAGATTAGTAGTTAAGTATAGAAAAAAATTTAACTTTATTATGAATTCAATGAAATAAACAGTTTAAATTTAATTTTATTTAAGTATCGTTTACCAATAATGTGTGTGAAAACCGTGCAAGTTTAATCTGTCGCCTATCGGTCCCTATTTTCTTCCTTTCATAATTAGGTTCAGTAGGTACAGCCACCCGCACTAATATGCGCTACAATAAAGCCACTCTATTTGTAGAGCAGTTAGGACGTGTCAGATATTTTTGCTTACACTACCACAATAATATGTGAGGTTTTGACGCAGTCTAACAAACTGGCTTTTAGAGCATTGTTTTTACAGCGTAAAGGCGTATCTCGAACACCAGCATTAGAATTAGTAATATTTAGTAATATTATTTTTATTATTTTATGATTTTATTGTACCTCTTTGACTGTGATATGCCTATTATGTTAATTTTACTAGTATTTCAATTTGACTTCCTATATTTATTTCAATTATTTTTATTTTTATTCTTTTGACATTTTAATGGACTGTAACTTTTGACATTTTATGTATTTGCACGCTTGCATGCAGGCTAGATGCATGAAACAAAATGTATTGTAACATCCCTATACCTACTGTGTCTATACAAATAAATAATTTCTGATTTCTGCTTTCAAATTAATATACTTACCTATTGTTATCTTTCAGAAAGCAAAAAATAACCTTGTTTCCTTCTCTTTTTCTATAAACATACACCCAGAACGCACAACAATACCCCATTTTAATGCGAAGCATTTTATCCTCACTAAGTAAGTAGTGACTCACTAAGTAGTTATCTATATAAGTATGTATATCGTCGCTTAGTACCCATAGTACAAGCTTTGCTTAGTTTGGGACCAGGTTGATTTGTATAAGATTGTCCACAAATATTTATTTATTTATTTATTTTATTTTAAGTTGCGCACTGGGATGAACCGTGACCATGATACAGTAATATACTGCGCCAGGTCTGGTAATTCGGTACATCGGTTAGTGGTGTGGGTGACACGACCTACGCGATCAGCGTATCGATGGTATACGGACTTAAGTGTGAGTGTGTCGTCGACAGTGATGTCACGGTGTCACGAATCTGGATTTTTTTTTGAACCTGACTGTGGCTTTATAGGCCGGGCCCAATAAAGCGATAGGAGTGCGCGGTTGGAGAGTAGCCTGGGGAAAATCCAGGGGAAAACCTCCGGCACGACCACGCGTGTAGTTTGGAACACTGGAATACTCTAAGAGTTTGCGCTCCAGTGAGATTGGTTGAGCGGTTTCAACCGAATCTGAGGTGAGTGGAATCTGGATTGTCAGGGGGGCTACTCCGAACTTCATATCGTGCCGTCTCTTTCACTCATATTGTATAACACGGGAGTGAAAGGGACGGCACGATACGAAGTTCGGATTTCGAAGTTCGGAGTAGGCCATCAGACCTTGTTTTCTTAGACTATGGCCGTGACTGATCGGCGACTAAAATGCAGGGGTGAGGTAACTGACGTCGGCGCGGGGCGGTTCGTGTCCGTTCTGTATGTATTTTTTTTTAGAGTTTATTTAGAAAACAAACAACCATGTACAAAAGAATTCATACAAAAATGGACGCAGATTAGGCCTAAAGTTTCATATAATACTAAGTAACAATTATTGACTAAATAAGTTACAGGTGCCGTTATAATAACCTATTAAGTTGTGTACTCATGCAAAGTAGTTTAACTAAAGTAAAAGAGATTATTAAAAACAATGTTTTCCCTCACTTCATATTATCTAGAAAACAAACATTGCCGAACTTTATTCTTGAAAGAGGACAAACTATGAGCAAAAATGTCTATGTCATTAAGCATTTCGTTATACATATTACAAGTGCGCCTAAAGAAAGAATTTTAGGCATACCTTGTACCACAGGATGAGATAGAAAAAGTAGGTTTAGAACGTGTGTGGAAACGAGAAATTAATATGATACTATTCAGGGACAGTGTCTTTACCATGAGTTTGCATGACCGTACTCGCTAGCGACTGCGTAAACGATTTAGTATGCCGATTCTTAGTTCTATTGCGTAACCGCCAGAGCCCATACAATTTTTTACGCAGTAGCTAGCGAGTACGGTCATGTAAACTCATGGTAAAGGCACTGTACTGCAATCGAGTTATAATCTCATTGTAGCTTATTTCTTCAATATTTTGAACTAGGCACTAACGGCGGTTGAAACGCCCGTGGGTTGACCCAACTAGTAGTGGATTATAAACAATCCTGTAGGAAATAGTTCTCCCAATCTCCATCTCCGCAGGGCCCGAGATAAATCAAAAGGAGCGCGATAAATACATTACCCGCCGTGACGCCATATAGAGGGGGATGGTACGATTACTGAAACTTTGATATTAACTGGTGATGTTAGTCCAATCTATTTAATTATTATATTTAGTCGTATGCCATACATCACCGAGTCAAATGAAATGAAATGAAATGAAATGAAATCATTTATTCTTCAATTTAGGCATGTTACATGCACTTATGAATGTCAAAAAACTACCACCGGTTCATAAAATAAACCTCTGCCTCGAGAAGAACCGGCGTAAGAAACTCGGCGAGGTGTCATTTTTTCAAAACAATATACAATGTATATAAAATAACAGTAAAAATAGTACAAAATTCAAATGCTACAGTATAAACATACATACATATTTTTTAATATTATGAACAAAATATTTCTGTGTTAGATTACTTGTGCGGGACGCTATCACTGCCAAACATCCCTATCCATGATGTAAAAAAAATCTACGAGTTTACAAATTAATATCTAGGTTCTTCACCCATTGTGCTGCGTTTCCACTTAATGATATTAAGTCCGAGAAGTGCCTTTACATGACCGTACTCGCTAGCGACTGCATAAAAATGTGTATGGGCAAAAGTACACGCTTCTGGCGGTTACGCAATAGAACTAAGAATCGGCATACTAAATCGTTTACGCAGTCGTTAGCGAGTATACGGTCATGCAAACTCATGGTAAAGAGGGCTTAAGATAATCGCTTATATGTCAGGCATATAGCATTCGTCCCTCTCGCATTTACATACTTGACAGAAGGGACGAATGTATGTCCAAGCGTTCATCTTAGCGCATCTAGAGTACCGCCTTCTAGCGAGAGCTCAACTCTCTCGCTAGAAGGCGGTACTCGAACGGTACGGCGTGTTAGTCGAAACTCTTCGATATTAGACCGTTCGCAGAGACGACTATCGGGACAAGAAATAATTATTCAAAGGATTTAAATTATTATTGTAAAGTATTATTGTATTTTTTTCCTTGGTACAGTACGGAAACTAGGAAAGGGTATAAAAATAAGTAGATACACAGATGTACACTTATGGCTCGGCGGCAAAATGCGCACGGACCTCCAAGCCTCCTAAGAGTCATGAGCGCGTCGCCGACTCTTTTTTTAATTTTATTCGTCGCATCGACACTTCGCTAGCTAGAAATAAATGCTTACACAACACACCAGATTTTCAGAACCTATCATAATAGATTTGGTTCGGTTTATTTATTTAATCTTTATTGCACAAAAGTGAAACTTATGATACAAAAGGAGGAATTAATGCCATAAGCATTCTCTACCAGTCAACCTTAAGGCAAAGCAGAGAATTGTGGGCGGTGCAACTTCAAATATAAAAACGTACATTCTAAGTGTTTTATTCTTATAATAAGCAGTAAGTTAATAATATAATAATTTACTGATTTCTGTGTTGTGTTCTAGTAACAACCCGCATTATTTTTCAATCTATCTCATTATAGCAACTGTATATCTAATGAGATATTTTTACCGCTAGATAAGTACATTGCAATTTAAAATGGATTTCTGACCCGAAGATTAAGACTGGTAGAGAATGCCTTTGCCTTTTGTGAGTAACTTGTATGTGTGAAATCAAATTAAATAAATAATATATTATATTAGTTAGTTACTAGAGTAAAAACTATTAGAAATTTAAAAAAACATATATTTTCCTGCTCAACTATTAAAACAATGTCGAACACCCAACTACATAACTTCCTAGAAACATAAAAAATAAATACAAAGCCAGAAACCACCATCATAAGAAACGTGTAAGAAACCAAGAAATTGAAAAAAAAAACACATTAAAAATTAGAAACACCATGTATAGAAAAAACAATAATCACCACGAACGCCGCCCATGCACTTCACCTTAAAAACACTCCGTCTCTCTCTAACACACTCTAATAACCTACCTCGGTCCTTTTCACACCCAAAATGGACAGCCGAAAAGAAATTAATAACTCAAAATAAACCAAAATACCTTGAGTTCTGGTTATACGATTATTACTCATAGTTACGGGTCAAGTTAAATTTGGATTGTGAAGGGTCTAGGCCAGAATACATATAATTTACTTCGGGTTCGTAAAATAATAATTATCTTTTGGGTTTAATTTTACTTTTTTGTCAATTGGGTAGGGTGAGTACGTTTTGGGTAGAACTTGGAACAAACTTGTTATATTAATATAATGAGCTGTAGAATGGACTCATTTCTATTTATCCTTCTAGCGTTTTCCTTGTTGTACCCAAATCCCAAGATTTGGCGTAGGAACTAGTTAAACGAAAGCGACTGCCATTTGACCTTTCAACCCAGAGGAAAAAACTAGACCTTTTTGGGATTTTACCGGTTTGCTCACTATGTTTTCCTTCCGAAAAATCCGGTAGAATCAATTCCATTATGTATACAATGTAGGTAAGAGATAATCCATCATAAACTGAACGCCCCTCCAGCTACAATTTTATTTCTACGTTATCAATAAACAGAACTTACGAAAATATTCGAATAACATTCAAATTAAACTTATTTATGGTATTTTAAAGATATTAAAAAAAAATAAAGACGAATCCCTTAAAGGGATAACTTCGCCTTTGTACATACCATTTCTTTTTGTATTTGTAATTTTTGTTATTGTGTACAATAAAGAGTTTACTACTACTACTACGAATACATGACCGCATTTGACTAAATATTTCCCTATAAAAATACCGTGTTATCCACACAACACGGTATTTTTCGGTAATTATTTTATGCACCGACGTACAAATAATATTTTGGCAAGCCCAAGTCACAAAATAATCAATGTAGACTGGCGTTTTCAGACTACAAAGAAACAAGTAAATATATACAAATGTTTTCAGTTTCATTACATGAGATTTAAATAATTTTAAAAGTAGACACCAAAATGATCTCATGGCCACCCTACTGTCAATTGTGTCGGCCATGTTGCCCCCATAATGACCGCCGCGGGATGACTCTATATGATCTGTGGCCGCGATCTATATTATCTGTGGAACGCCTATAAACTATTAACTCTACGTGGGATGTTTTGGTTATGCTTTGGTACTATTTTGAAAATTGGATGTGCAGGATATAAGATGATTTCGTGTTTCATTTGTTGACGGTACAGAGCCGCAATTCCACTCGTTAATTGACAGAAATGGATATACCTAAAACATCGCTTTTGAGTTGTGAAATATTACGTGGTACATTTATTTAGTTATTTTAAATACATGGAAAAACAACAGAATTACATAACCAATTAAAGGTTCTGAGTTATAGAACTTAACTATCTCAAAAATAATATTTATTTATTTTAAATACATGATTACATGATTTATTTATCATACAATGTATTTTGTATTACAAATAATAGTTAAAGCTAAACTGGGAGTTGGCTTAACTCTTAAAAATTTTATAATTCGGTATATTTCAAAAGAACTGAGTGAGGGGATACGAATCAAATTCAAATTACCTAGATTAGATGTTTACGGAATTTAGCTTTCTACTTTACTTTAAAGAAATTAAATTGATACATCTAAAATGATTGCAATGTCAAACTTTTTCATATGTACAGCCTTATACGTATAGATAAGTAAAAATCTTAACTTGATATATGTAATCTAATCGTAGTAATTAAAACAGACTTATAAGGTTAAGTGAAAATATGGTCCGTCAATTAGCTCCGTCGGGAATGTACTAAGTGTTTAATTGAAAAAATGGCGCCACTTATCCCACTGATTCAATTCCTTACGTGTTGAGCTAGAGCTAAATTCAGTGAAAAAGATTCATGTAATTTGAATTGGATTGGTATTGCTTTACTCACAGTTGCTTAAAAAAATTAAGAGGCCTTATAAGTTTTAAAATATTTTCATTTCAAATTATGACAAAAGTATTGATAATACCAATAAAGTTATTAAAGGCTACGATGATTTTATTAAAGTTTTAGATAGTAACATAGCCATTTTTTGATTTTATTGGGTGTAGTAGAATTTAAGCGAATAAAACAAGTTTTTATCTGGAAAATGGTCTATTTGGAGTGATGTTTGAAACGATATTTCTTAATGAAAAATCCAAAAAATCCATTTAAAGTTTATGACATACGGTCGCAATAGTCCTGTTCTAGATAGGTGAAATGTCAAGATAGGTGTAAATTCAAACAGAAAATGGCGTAAATAGATAAGCGTTTTTTAACTGATAAGGACCCTTAAGCTACTGGTAGCCAAACGGTAAGGCTGCTGACACGACACCAGCGGGCAGCGGGGCGGCGAGCGGGGCGGCGAGCGGGGCGGGTAGCAGGGCGGCGCGAGCGACGCCATCAAAATGTATAGACTTGAATGCCCATAATGTGACCTGACTTTAATCTGTATAGACTTAAATTTGACCTGAACATAATTTATTAAAATTCATTGATACTTGCTCTAGTTACTCGGAAGTCAGTCGTTTTTTATGGTTCCCCAATTTGTATGAAAATTATTTGAAAAAAATGGTATTCACTACTGTGATACTTTTTATAGCAATAACAAGAGCAAGTAAATATCCAAGAGATTTTCCTAAATTAGGTTCAGGTACTATTTGAAATACAATTTTCTACACTAATCAATGCGTATCTACTTCTTTTCGTGTAAAATGGTTACAGAAATGTACATAGAGTGACGCAGGTATATGTTACATATATATATATCTTATACCTGTGCTAGTTTTTATATACCACATCTGTTTTTGAAATCAAGCAATTGATTTTCAAATGTTTCTTGAAATCGCTATTTGAAAGGCAAGTGGTTTTGTTAATATGAATGCTAAGTATGTTTTTTGCAAAAGATATTTTTTTTATTGTTTTTGCTGAATTGTACTCAGTTGTTAACAATTGGTAGGTATAATTGGGATCATTCAACTTATGTATATGTGTATAGGTAGTTATGCAGTGTTGTCTACGAATTTGTATTTTAACTAACGATAGTATAAATGTTATTAGCAGTGTTATTATGAAAATATAACATTTAGGTAAGCTAATTAGATGTTCGTAATTAAGTTTTCTACGGCAGCAATATAAACACACAACCTTTCCTTAAACTAGCCGCTAATATCTGTGTGTGCTGAATTAATTCAACAGAAAATAAGTTTTTGCGATTGTCGTCAGCCGATACCGAAACTAAATTTTGGCTAGCTGGCTTGGCCTAAACCGAAAATTATATCGACGTATTTAAATATTGTTGTATTAGATAGATAGATAAACGTTTTATTCATTCCTACAATTTACCTCGCATAGATTAAGAAAAGAATATTAATTGCCAATGTGACGTATTTTTACATATGGACATTATGTTACGCATACTTCGATTTAGTGTCGCTACAAACCAGGCACTGGTAATCCTGCAAATTGGGAGCGATCCAAAGCTTCAAAATAAATAAAGATTAAAAAACTATATCCTATCGAAATTTCTAAATCACCCACCGATAATGATCTCAATCACTAAACACACAATAAAGACCGAAAGCGGCACATCTCAAAACCTGGCCATAATTCACTATGGAAGCTTTGTCAGTTGTGTCGCTTTGGCGCCTGCGACCACCCAGGTCACAAAAGCCCAGCAGTGGGTGAAAAAGTGGGAAAAAAAGTGGGGAAAAAAGGACAAACGTTACCGGCGTAATAAATTGTCGCGGAGTCAAAATGTTTTGATTTTGGTGTCAGGTGCGTGGTTGCGATTCTTGAATAGATGCATATTAATGGTGTTTTGGATGAAATCTTTAGTAGATCGGGCATTACAAGTTATTGATAATTGTATGTTTGAGGACATGTGATTCCGATGGTGTCGTGAAGACAAGACCCTGGAAAAACCAATTGTTTCCCGAAAAATGCCAGTTTGACGCATTCTCGAATCATAGTTTAAAATCAATTTGTATACGTTATGATGCTGGACCTACACGGCCAGCCTCATACCGTAAAAACCTCTACAGTACCTAACTTACACAGATTTTTAATGAAAAGCAGTAATTTTGAAGAGGTAAGCTATTTTAAAACAGCTCAGATAAGTTTAAAGTAAGTATGTGCAACAGATGACACAATATTAACATATAATGTTAGTTTATTACATTCGACTATAACGTTTATAATCTGTTTGATTATGAGTGATTTGTTTTCAAACATACGAGTATTTATGAGGATTCGTAAATGAAATAATGAATGAAATAAATGAAATAAATTAACTTTATTCTGCATATAGGCCGCAATGGCACTTTTACCAGTTAAAAACTACTAGCATTCCTCAAGAGACCACTGCCGAGAAGAAACGCCGAAAGAAACTCGACAGTCAGTATTCTTTTAATCGTTCTATTGACATCTAATCAAAAGACAAAACTGTCTCGTCTTCAACAAAGGTTATAGTCAGGAGAACACTGCATATTAGATGTATGTATTATTTATATCTATTTTGCTATAGTTATATTTACTTGGAAATATCCCTCTCTATTCATAGACAAATGGAGTCGCGGCTTTTCCTCTGCTATCGGTAACCTAATAAAATAGAAATATTTGTAGGCAAAAAACAAGTTACTAAGGATTACCAGTGTTACAGAACCCAGTAGAATAACACCATTAAATGAGGCATGCAATCGTACAGAGCTAATAAACATAGAATAAACCACAATACAAATATTAAGAATACATCTTGTAAATTACTATCCACCATAACACATGGCAAAAACCGTTTTGCAAATACCAATTTATTCGCAACGCCGGCAATTTGATCATTGAAGCAGGTTGAAGTGACCGGTAGTAATAAGGATCATTTGTAAGAGAAACCTGGCAATTTGGCACAACTAAAATTACACAGAGGAAGCGGTCAAGAAAAAGTAGGTCATATAATTTTTGAATAAATATTTCGCTTGGACAATTTCGGGTTCAGCAGCAATTTTGTCTTTTTAAAAGGGATTCAATAGGGACGTTGACGTTCGAATTTTCTCGAAAAAGGATCAAATTCAAAAATAATAACTCAAAAGAATTGATAATTACATAATTATCTTCAAAGTTTCAAGAGGGGGACTGTTCTGTCCCTTTTTCGCACAACGCACCTTTGTATTGGAACGATCGTCATTTACTATGGCGCTCGAGATCACGTCACTGATCGCGCTTTCTCTCTCTAACCAGCAACATTAGTACGGTTGAAGCTTTGTTATTTTTTGTGATATCTTAATAGGATTTTCACCATTTGTCATTGCCTTGTTTCTTTTGGAGAAGTCAATATTTGAGTCAAAAACCCTATTTGTATTTGATTAGCGTCGCGCTTAGGTACATACAATATGCGTTTAAGCAAGAGAGAGCATGAACCAAATGGGATCGAATGCAAATTCGTGATTGGGCGCAAACAAGAATTTATGATAACAATGTTGGACTAAGTACTTACGGTTTAACTTACATATTCATTGTCAGTAAGGGCAGCATTTATCGAACTCTTGTGCAGGACGTTATGGCCGCGAGAAGGAGTACTTTCCGTCTGAAAAACTCCTGAAGGGATTATCGCCGATAGTGACAGTAATGAATACACATATTTAAACTTATAATTATTAATTACCCATCTTTCACAGTAGTTTTTCCAGATATTAAACTAAAGTAGGGGTAGGGGCTTGATAATCCGTACACAGGCCATCCCGAACGTCGCTTCAATCCGAGCTGCCGAATGACCCTTTTCTCCCCCGCTGTAACCTAACTTTTTTTTTTTAATTCCCCACTTGCAAGCTATATCGACATTGCCCACTTATTTGGACTGGCATGACGAAAATGACCTGTCGTTGTCCAAAAAAAATAATGCCGCTTAATTTGAGGGACAAAAAATTTTACTAGGTCAACCCGGCAGGCTAAATTAGATGAGTTATTAAAATGATTTATCCATTATTATTTAGTGATAACTTACTTTGTTAAAAATTTCTTCGTTTTTATAACTTTGGAGTATCCACAAATATATTTTTTCAAATTACAGTAGAATCCGCTTATAATGACTCCGCATATAACATTTTACCGCTTTTAACAACTTCGAAATCACCACACATTAGATTTCATACCAAACATTTTCAAAGTAAATCAGTCCGTTTTGTGCGACGTTCTGTTAGTGCGACGTAATATCACCGGTCCCTTGACTGTCGCTTTATCCGGATCCCACTGTATATTAAAGTTTTATTTGTAACATACTATTATCCGAACGCTCCGTGAGTCCGAACAGGGGTTGGTTTTTGAAGTCTGCATTATCGAGGCCCTACTGTACTTTCAGGCTACCTATTGATACAAACACCTCAGATTCGGTTGAAACCACTCAACCAATCTCACTGGAGCGCAAACTCTTAGAGTATTCCAGTGTTCCAAACCACACCCGTGGTCGTGTCGGAGGTTTTTCTGGATATTCCCCAGACTACTCTCCAACCGCACACTCCTATCGCTTTATTGGGCCCGGCCTATAAAGCCACAGTCATGTTCAAAAAAAAAAGTGTATTTATTTTCTTGGCGCGTTAATCCTTGTATCCATAAGTATTATAAAATGGAGGCGTATTTTCCTCATTTAAAACTACGAAATCTAACATTGTTTCGTAAAGCATACTTTCAGACTTCCAGAGGTTAACATTAACTTTTATTACTGATTTTACGGAACCCATGGAATAATATTCAAACGCAAACCTCAACAACAAGACCGCAATCATCCGATACATCTTCGACAGTCCGGCGACCATATGTGACCGCAACTCTGACCGGTAATTGCGGACCGACGGATAAACAAACAATTCAAGACGCAATTTTACAACATGACGTCCTTAATAAAGGTGCTAGAGTATATGTAGAGGGGCGCCAAGTATCGCCGGAAGAATTTTTGTGGACGTGGTCCTGAGTGAGCTCGGAGTCGGTGTGAGCTGGCGAGAAATTGCGCAGGACCAAGCAAAGTAACCTGCTCGTGTCGGGGGCCAAGTCTCACTTTGGGTCGTCCTGAAAGCCCAGTTAGTTGGTTAAAGATTATACAATTTATTAAATAAATAAATATTAGAGGACAATATTACACAAATCGAACTAGCCCCACAGTAAGCTCAAGAAGGCTTGTGTTATGGGTACTAGACGACGATATATTTAATAGATATAAATACTTAAATACATAGAAAACATCCAAGACTCAGAAACAAATATTCATGCTCATCACACAAATATTTGCCTTGACCGGGATACGAACCCAGGACCGTCAGCTTCATAGGCAGGTGCACTACCCACTAGGCTAAACCGGTCGTCCATATTGAATAATAAATTGTATAATCATACATACATACATAAACTCACGCCTGTATTCCAAAAAGGGGTAGCAGGGCATACGAAATTAAATCCAATGCCACATCTAGCAATTGTTGGTTTTAAAATTGAGAAAAAAGTAGTCTTGCAGTGATAGGTCGCTAGCCCAGCGCCCATAACACACTACAACCCGGTTCCTATAGTCGACTCTTATGTACGACATTCACAGGAAGAAAGGGGGTGGTGGTATTCTAATCTGACACCACATGGGAATCATTGCATAATGGACAGATAAAATATACAACTATAAATTAAAATAACTTAAATAACTAATTACAAATAAAAACTGGCCCCACGTCGGTGCTGTGTGGCAAGGTGTCCAAAACTCTGGCGGCGTTGCCGCGCTGGATAGCAATGGTGATCCTATATGGACGAGATAGGCGCCAGCCCTCTTCAAGTCCTACATTAAGATGCTAGACAATATCTAGACTCATCATTATATCAGATGAAAGACGACCAATGCTGGATATAGGCCTCCCAAAGAGTGGAACAATGACCGGAGCTGCGCCAATCGCGTCCAGCGGATCCTTCAAAGTATCAGATCACAGAGATAAGGTTTTGAAATGCTCATGTTACTCTTCTAGATTTTAGTATTTTCATGTTGACGCTTAGAGATATATCTCACAATATTTTATTATGATTAGTGTACCTACCTTATTACCTTTTATCTTGACGCTTAGAGACCTTATACATCTCTAACAAATCTCGATTGTTATTATTTAGTCTTATTTTTGACATGTAACACTAAATTTAACTAATGATACTTTGATTATTGTATTATTTTTATTTGATATAGATAGATTTTGACTTGTAAAAGTGCCCTTGAAGCCTATTTGTAGAATAAATGTTTTGATTTTGATTTTAGAAAGCCGTCTATAGGCAACGGAGTCTATTGACCACCAGGCGGCGGGCCGTATCTAAGGGCGCGGCCATGTTTCCCGCGAGATCATTAGGGTATTTGGCTATTTTCCGGCGGCTCTCTCCCTTTTATTATTTACGTAGCAACCCCGTTAATACAATACGGATATTTATTATTGTCTAAAAACTAATAAAACGATAAACAAAAGGAATTCAAGCTATATAACGGTAGACAATTCGCGGTCTTGTCGCTAATGAGACAACCTTTGGCTAGTTAATATGACCAATATTTAAAACATAGGTTATTATAATATCACTGTATCCTATTGTCTCGCAACGTATTCCTGACCCCCTATTGTGTACCTAAGTAACAAATACACTCAAGAGCAAAACTAATGGGTACAACACTTTCTATGGAAATTCAGTACAAAGTATACCTATTATTTTTGCTCTTGAGTGTAGGTATAAATAGCTTAAGTCAACAAATAGAATAGGTATTCAAAATGTTATTTACCTACTTTAAGATTGAATACCTATTGAATTCTAGGTATTTACAAAACAAAACGGTTCTACGAGTACGAATAACAAATGGCGTCTGTTATTTTAGTGGTAATGTAGTTTTAAATGATGATGAGCTCCAAACTAATGTTTATTTCATGGTTCACGAAACACCAGCGTCATCACTGAATGTATCCATCTCGTTATTACAGTTTTTACGTAAGAGAGAAATGTAATGTGCCTAGTGAAAACGTTCTGAGGGAAATCAATTCATTATTCGTAACCACGCAAATATAACTCTAATTCTATTTTTAGAGTTCGCCTCGAAATCATGTATCTACCAAGAAAAATATTAATTTCATAATTCAGATAATAAATAAAATACTTTTAAAGCATTAATTGCCGGTAACGCATAGGTATGTGCGGTCACGTCCATAGGATTTAGGCAGGCTGGCAGCGAATAAGTTAAATATTGTAATTTTCGTCGCACAGAACATGTAGCGCCATCTTTTGTCGAGTAGTAGCTATATTTCAAATAAATGTATACTTGATATAAGCGCCATCTATCGGGTAGTAGTCAAACTGACGAAACTAACTATGCCTGTATGGCAAATTAGTCAGCTTCCTCAGGTGCCTTATTGCTTTGAAAGCATATCAAGAGATGGCGCTGTATTCAAATTAATAGTATTTACTTGTTGAAAATTTATTTATAGCAATCCTAGATAAGAATGTGTATGACTGGTAAATAGCAATTTTTAGTATAATAATTAACTACTACTACTACACCCATAAGAATTTTGACAACCTTATCCGTCACGCACGGCCCGCTACAAGGTTCAATTTGCGTGTAAGTGACAGTTCTTCTATTTGACAGAGCGTTGAAAAGGATAATAAAATACAAAATTGCTTGTAACATAAAATATATTTCTTATCAGCTAAATACAATTATTTATAAGTATTATTCACTATATAAGCATATTACCATCGCCTTTCACCATAGACATTTGAAATTTGTTTTCTTATTTCATAAAATGTATTTTTCACAGTAACAATATTTATAATAGCGTTTAATTGTGTTTTAAAAACCAATTCAATGGAATGTAATAATTTTACGAATTTTATATACATTTATTACAAGGAAAAGACCATATAAAGCTTCAAGAACAACAAAAATAAATTTTTGAAGAAGGTACCTAATGTAATATTTGAATAAGGGGATCAAAATTATGATACACATGACCTCAGTACATTCCTTCGATAAAGAAGGGACTTTTAACAACTGATAATGCTCTCTAGTTCATTCCTCGAAATAGGGACACAATAGTCGATAAAGACATTAGTATTCTCGAAAAAGAAGGACTACGATATACGATATCACAGTACTTAGATATAGCTTAAAGCAGTAAAACAAGTCTGTATAAACGCACTCACACATATACGCGTAGCTACAATAAACTTAACCTTTCACTGCCATTAAGGGGATGCCTCGATTGGGTCAGCCATGCCCCTCGTGAAAAAGACACGCTTATGTCTTTCGCGCACGACAAAACGGGATTCAACACTCTTCGGACAAATCTTGATAAATATCTGACTGTGTGCATTAATATTAAATTTCCTCTTGATAGGGTTCAGATGAGGTAAAATACCATCATTTTCACTTAATTGTGTCGTTTAATAATGAGTTGTTTTAGTAGGCTGAGTAAAAAAAGGAAAATAAAGACTCGACTTTCGATTTTTTCTATAGGGAAAATTTTATGCAATCATGTTTCTGCTATTGTCAGAAACACGGTCATGTCGTCAAGAATCATATACCTGAAAATCAATCCTTATTGTTTCCTCGTCTGGGCAGAATATCGTTTCAAAGAACTGGATATTTCTCGTTGCACGGCCTCAAATCTTGAAAGTACCCCAGAAACTGATGTAGCGACCTGCCTATAGCGACAACCCGCCTAGAGGGCGCTAGCGAGCTGTCCGGCATCCAAGAAGAGTTACGCAGGCGTAGGCGGGCGCCTGAGGGGCTACTCTGAACTTCGAAATCCGAACTTCGTGTCGTGCCGCCCGTCTCACACATATAGTGAATAACACTAGAGTGAAAGGGACGGCACGATACGTTCGGATTTCGAAGTTAGGAGTACAGGCTCGGACAGTGAAAGTGTTAAGCAGACTTCTCCGGACTCTCATATGACACACATTTGTACGCAGAACTGGTTCTTTTTTTCAATTATCTTGTTTTTCTTGTTTTTTTAGAATCGAAATTAGATAAACAAGAAGCACTTAGGGGCTACCGCGAACTGAAAACGAACGAAGTTCGAATATCTCCCTCTCTGCCGCACGAATAAGCAAGTGCGACAGAGAGGGAGATATTCGAACTTCGTTCGTTTTCGGTTCGCGGTAGCCCCTCTGGTCGTAAACACACATTGAATTTGCATTATTCTCACGAACGATCAGAATAAGTGAGTTAGCGACTATGACAGATTCCTTTTTTTAAAACCCGAACCGACTTCTTACAATCTCTGCCTCTTTGGGTTGTTTATTGTACAATTTTTAGATGAATAAAACGAAGCGTAATTTAAAAAATAATTGATGCCTTATCATTTAAAAATATAAGTAAATATACATTAAGACACATTTTCTTATTTTTTAAATAACAGTACGCAATATAAGCATGAATTAACGGTTTTAATATTCACTGAATTTATTTGATATCTTTACGTGCGTGCCTGATAAAAAACCTCGTAAGTCGTACTCTGTTGTTCTTTCTAATGCTAAAAAAACAAGGTAAACACGTCTTAGAAGACACCAGGTGAGATACTGTTTTAGCTAATATAATTACTGTGACGATACCTAACTTTAATGCTAACGAAGACATACTTAAATGGCCAGTATTTCAGACATAATATTAGTTAATGTATAATCTGAAGCAACGCGGACAAAATGATCAAATTGATATTCACATGACTGGACTGGTCAGAAGGGTTTATCCGAACTTCGTATCGTGCCGTCTCTTTCACTCTTGTGTTATACATTATTATTACATTATTGTTTGTTGTTGTGGGCCTTCGTTGCCGCCTCGACCAGTATTGATCTATTGTGGCAGCCCTTAAAGTTCTTTGCTTATACCCGTTGCTTCCAGGAATTTCCAGATTCTTTGGGTCGCAATCTGTTGTATCTCCACTGGGGGCATGATGTGCCTCCCTAGGTAGATACTTCTTTTGCGCATAAGTGGTCCACAGGAGCAGAGGATATGGATGGCAGTTTCCTCCGACTCTTGGCAGAATCTGCATGCTGCGCTTTGTTTTTGTGTTAGATGTTTGTTAAGTTTGCAGTGACCAGTGAGTATTCTTGTCACTGCGCTGGTTTTGTGTCTTTTGAGTTGTAATAGCTCTTTAGACAACTTGGCATTGTAGCCTTTTATTAAAGCTTTTGATTGTTTTAGTCCTTTAGTGAACTTCCACAATTCTATAGCTTCCGATAGTGTTATACATTATAGGTCTGTTCAGGTTTGCAAGGACTAGTAACTTCGTACTAGTGTTCAGTGGAATTGACATGATGAGAGACTTCGCTCTGTTTCCATTTGATTTTATTTTTAGACTGACGCTCAGAGACCTTATACATCTCTGAGGATATTTATTTATTAGATTTTATTATTTTCATGTTGACGTTTATAGATATAGCTCAAAATATTTTATTATGATTAGTGTACCTACTTTATTACCTTTTATCTTGACGCTTAGAGACCTTATACATCTCTAACGAATCTCGATTGTTATTAGTTTCTTAGTCTTATTTTTGACATGTAACACTATATTTAATTAATGATACTTTGATTATTTTCTTATTTTTATTTGATA
This sequence comes from Epiblema foenella, assembly GCA_963556455.1. NCBI lineage: Eukaryota > Metazoa > Arthropoda > Insecta > Lepidoptera > Tortricidae > Epiblema > Epiblema foenella. Next base: position 6,241,271 of record OY747120.1, on the reverse strand, counting down.
TAGATAGATTTTGACTTGTAAAAATGCCCTTGAGGCCTATTTGCAGAATAAATGTTTTGATTTTGATTTTTATGAGTGTAGTTCGGATTTCGAAGTTCATAGTCTGATCCATATTTGTCTGACATGTCGTGTCGTGATGCGACAGAACTACGTCGGTTTCATACATTTAATTCGAGAGGCACATATTTATTTATTTACCGTATGGCAATTTATTTCGAACCGTGAGATCTTCAAGAAGACAGTAAACAGTACTCCAGTTAATTGCACTTTTAGCACCACCCAGGGATCACGTGTAGGGTAGCGGTGGGTACTCCCTACTGACGTGGTGCAACTTCGACCCCCCTTGTCAAGTGAGTGGACAACTTGACCGTTAGAAATTCTCAAGCTACCCAAAGGCCTCTAACTTGGCTTAACGACTGCAGCCGGCATTAATGGCTTAAGGTGCCTTCCAAAGCACGGGAGCGCTCAGTTAATAACCACTCAAAGCGGTCACCCAACCAAGAACTGACCTGGGCCGACGTTGCTTAAACCCGCATACCGCACACGGCACGCGGGCGCCGCTGGTGCACGAGCGCTCCCATTCCTACATTTATTTTATCTGATCTACTAGGCATCAGAACGCATCAGAGAGCATCACGTCAGAAAGTCATCCGCCAAGCGATTTCCCGGTAGTGCCCTATGGAGCACGGGCACACCCAATCCCAAGATTTGGCGTAGGAACTAGTTTTACAAAAACTACCATCATACTATACTATACATCATAGCCATCTAACCTTTCAACCCAGAGGCAAAACTAGACCTTATTAGGATTAATGACCGGTACGTAACCTCACAATATTTTCCTTCACCGAAAAGCCACTGTTAAAATATCAAATGATATTTCGTACTTTTTTTATACCCAGTGGGTACGTGGTGAAAGTCGCGTACCATATCACAGCGGCTCTTAACGTCAGTTAAGAGGCCTTATAAGTTTTTAAAGGTTTTTATTTCAAATTATGAGAAAAGTATTGATAATACCAATAAAGTTCTTAAATGCTACGATAATTTTATTAAAGTTTTAGATAGTAACATAGCCATTTTTTTTATTTTATTGTGTGTAGTAGAATTTAATCGGAAAAAACAAGTTTTTATCTTGAAAATGGTCGATTTGGAGTGATAATATGTTTGAAACGATATTTCTTAATAAAAAATCCAAAAAATACATTTAATGTTTATGACATAGGGTCGCAATAGTCCTGTTCTAGATAGTAACATTGAGAAAATGTCAATATACGAGTCAATTCATACAGAAAATGGCGTAAATAGATGAATGTTTTTTAACTGATAAGGACCCATAATTACTTAAGAGACTTTATTTTATTTAACTGATAAGGACCCGTAAGTACTTAAGAGACTTTATTTTATTTAACTGATAAGGACCCGTAGTACTTAAGAGACTTTATTTACCCACGACGGAACGGAGAAGGTATATGCGTTTAGGGTGAGAGGTTGTTTGTTTGTTTGTGTGTGCACATCAATATCTTCGAAACGGCTTGACCGATTTAGAAACGGTTTTCTGCAATAGGTTTATAGTTTTTATTTATGTCTACATTTTAATTACCTAGCTAATGTAATAATAATAATTGAGTCACCACGCGATAAATGATATAATTCGGCGGGCCATGATTTCGGCCAATGTGCCTTGCATCTTGGAGCCACTGGGCCTAAGGCAAAAGCGTATTTTTTTAAATTTGGCGCCCCGGGCCAATAAGGTTCGCCGCCCCATAAACCAAGAAAAATAATGTAATTTTTTTTTAATAGTCTACATTTTTATTGTATGATAGTAGTATAGAATAGTTATAGATGGCCGAGTATTAACGAGGCCATCTAGAGATACGAGGCTGACAACCCTGGTACCGCAGAGGCTTTTATAGTGTTTTTTTCAAAAAATGCAGTAAAGTTTGAAAATTAAAAGAAAACTTGAAATGAAATTCTAAGGATTCTGTAATAAAAACACACGTTGCAGCTGCCGGTCGGGGGCGGCTAGGCGGTTACGCCGCCCTGGCGGATTGGCGCCCCGGGCCATGGCCCTGATGGCCCTAGGGTAAATACGCCCCTGGCCTAAGGGCTTATCCAGAAATCATGCAAGGTTTTTTAGCCCACTTTTAGACAATCCCCCTTGGTGATCTTTGGTGAGTTTCTAGGCGACCCTAAGACTTTGTACCTGTGGACATTGAAACCGCGGGGCCCTGGGGCTCGGAGGCCCGCCAGCTCTTCAAGGAGCTAGGCCAACGCCTACGAGAAAGGGGCTGCGACCCTCGCTCCGGATCGTACTTGGTTCATCAGGTCTCCATCGCCGTTCAGCGATCATGGGGACCTTTGAGCCAGACGATGAAAAATGAAAATGAAAAAAGTTTATTTCGGTTATTTAAGTTTTTACAACAATAGAAAAGGTTGGAGCCTCCTATTAAGCAAGTAATTTTGCTTGTGTCAGGAGACACCGCTCTTCCAAACAGTAAGAAGTGGTCAATCAACCATAATAAACATTTTGACGCTTAAGCAGTTACAGATTTATATACGATGCGGGGAGTCTTAATAATTAGTTGTGTTTATTGTGTTTGTGCATTTATTTATTAATTTAATTACCTAATTAATTGATTTAATTTCTGGTGCCTTTACATTGCATGTTATTGTTAACGAAAGTATTTATACCTCAAATATTATAATTTACATAATATAATATTAATTGAGACATTACCTAACCTACCTTTAGTATATCCAAAATCTAGTAATTTTAAGTACTAAATGATATAGGTACAGTCGTCAAATATATCTGTACATCATTGCTTAAAAATATGGGAACGTTCACTGGGGACTGGGGAGAATTTCAATTGTGATCGGTAAAGAGTTCCTTTTTGCTTGACAGTAACACAAACTCGGACCATGACAAACAGATAGACAGAGCATTACAAACAACTTAGTGAAGCCTGTTTTTAACCACCCCCAAAAACACACTAAGGGTGGGTTGCACCAAATCATCTGTAATCGTAAGCGATGACAGCTGCCGGCGCCATATTTGACGATGACCGGCATGTGATCGTATGTTGGTGCAACCAACCCTAAACCATGCACAAAATGTGCACTAAACCATGCTCAGTACAGTACGTGATTTGTTTGTGAAATGAAATGAAATGAAAATAATTTATTCGTGGCATAGACACTAAAAGATAATACATTTATAACTATTAACTAATAACTAATAAAATTGCCACGAAATGGTCCCGCCTCAGCATAATGCTGACTCACAAGCCAGCGCTGGTCTTCCGGCGAGACCATTTTTGTGGATCACGTTGCTCCGCTGTCCGACGCGGCCTTAACCTATTCTGAACGCACCCTTTACGCTTGCGTCAGACAGCGCCATCTGGCAGGCTGCTAATTGTCTAATTGTCAATAGGCAAGGCCGCACGGACATTCGTCAACATGGCTGCAAGTTAAATTGACTGGTATAATAAACAGAGTACCTATAGTAAATCTTGTTTTATCTCCGACAATATATAAAACCGACTGTGAACAAGCAACTTAAGCATGTCTTCGCTAAATTGGTCCCTCACTTCTTACCTTTCTTCTTCTTTCTTCTCCTCCCATATTCCACTCCACTCAAATCCTGGTAACCCTCAGCTTTGGGTGTCTCATAATCCGGAAAATTTATACCCTCCGTCTGCTGATAATTCTCGGTGAAGCTCTCCGAGAATTTAGTGCTTAGGGTCTCGCTGCCGAAGAATTTCGTGGTCAGTTCTGGTTTCTGGAGATTCTGGTATTTGTCTGGGCATATTGTGTTAAGTATGTTTGTGGCTAGGGCTACGGGCGAGGCGGGGTACGCCTGTTGGAGTGGTCAGAATTTCAGGTCCTGAAATAACGGAATACATACAATATAAATGGGCCATTCTACTTTTTCATGTACATCATTTTCAGACACATTTTTTTAATGCAGATTTTGGAATACTTGGCCCTCACTTCATATTTTTATATTATTACTAGCGACCCGCCCCGGCTTCGCACGGGTGCACTATTTAATGGATGTTATTATACATATAAACCTTCCTCTTCAATCACTCTATCTATTAAAACAAACCACATCAAAATCCGTTGCGTAGTTTTAAAGATTTAAGCATACATAGCGATATAGGGATATAGGGACAGAGAAAGCGACTTTGTTTTATACTATGTAGTGATTTAGAAAGAGGTTTAATTAGAGTATCGCTTCTGTTAGTTTTTGGTAATTAACGAACCACAGCTAATATCCATAAATCGAGTAACTCAGTGGTTCTTGGATATCTAACCATTTGTAAGGAAAAAATGTTTTATACCGTTGTGTTACCCACCTTTTACAGCAATATGTTAATATTTAAGTATTTTTACCTATAAATACCTTGTATTAGGTTCATGTACTATTTCGAAATCCTATTTGTGTACACTAATTAAATACATATCATAGATTTTTTTGTAATAGAAAACTGGTCAAAAAAGTAGAATTACCCAAATACTTTTTATGTCACATCTGGCCATAAAGTGGCAATTACCGCACGACGCGTGCGGAAAATCCCTCTTCCTGGCATGGGGACGACATAATATTATGTACTTACGACGGCCGGTAATAAACAAAATGTGTCAGATCGCATATACCTGATGTCAAATACCTGCGATTAGAGATATTTTGTTTTACCGCCCTGAAGGGTAAGCTGTACTGGTGTATTGTAGCAAAGCTCAATAAAATACAAAACAGTTCTGAACATACATATATATACAGAGGTAAATAACAGGCGGTCTTATCGCTAAAGAGCGATCTCTTGACTCCAGACAACATTTGCGTAGCGGCGATAATAATATTCTGTGATAAAAGTTCATTTGAGAGCCCTTATTGCCAGTTGGACTTATTTTTAATTCTCAAACTGCCTATTGATATTTTTTCACCGCGACTGTAGCAAACAGGCATACAGCCTGCCTGATGATAAATAAAATAAATGAACTTTATTCTGCAAGTAGGCCGCAAAGTCACTTTTACAAGTCAATACTCAGTCAAAAGCTACTAGCGTTTCTCATGAGACCACTGCCGAGAAGAAACGGCGAAAGAAACTCGACAGTCAGTCATTTTCTCCAAAATATGCTTATTACAATGATACTACTTAACCTACTTAAGTAAATGTAAGTAAGTGGTAAACAACAAAAACGAATTGAAAGAAAAACGAGGAAAAAATAACAATGGGTATTTACAATGTTACACAAGAAACAAAACATGTCGAATCGTTTGATATGCTATCCTGCAAGAAATGTGTCAACTAGATACAATGAAAATATTATACATGACTCTTTACGCTATTTATGTATTTGGTTTGGGCCATGCATTTCTGTCGGTTAGATAGTCCTAGACAGACACGGTAGCCTATGAACGCTTCCGTCTCTATACGAATAGCATGCTCTTTGCCAACTGTTTATGGATTTGAGGATCGGTTATTAATCCTACTAATATTATATATTATGAATTTATAAATAGTAAAGTTTAGATGTTAATTACCTCACGCAAAAATAATAATGTAGTAGAATTAAAGTAATGTCCGGCAGAGTACAGTTCAACATAAAAAAAAAATATTATTATTAACAAGCTATTCTGACATAGTCCAATCCGGGATCGACATTTACGTCCACATTTATGACAAGTGTACTGAGGATCCGTATCCTCTTGCATTAGCGTTGTTTCTCACACACAGACGCTGTTTAAATCATCTGTCAAGATGCATAGGCCGATGAATGAATGAATGAATTCTGACATAAATTCAGCTACGGAAATCACACACCTATCAACGATAAATATGGCGCCGGCGGCTTTCATCCGACAGAAACTTGTCAAATATTTCCATACAATACAATTTTATACACCGCTTACATACGATTACAAGACGGTTTGGTGGAACCCACCCTATGTTACATGACAAAAGATGACAAAAGTGATCTATTTTATTGTTCAATGTCTGAATTTGTGAATGTATGTTTGTTGTCCAATTATTCTAATTAGGTTAAGTAAATCTTAGTTAAGGCACTATTGCATTAGGGTCAACCTGTAATGATAGTTGCTGTATATTATAAATAAATAAATAAATAAATGTTAACATACCTTGATAGCTTGCGGCAGGTCCGGCAGCCGCATGTCACGGAGCTGCTGCGGAAGATTCATGCTCTTCACTGCGGAGACGGCACGCGCCGGCGCCGCCGATATGCCCGCCTGTACACAAATATACAAGTTACATACATAAACTCAAGCTTTTCCTCGCAAATAGGGTATACAGAGCATATGGGGTAAACAGAACACGTGGGGTAAACAGAGCACATGGGGTAAACAGAGCATATGGGGTAAACAGAACACGTGGGGTAAACAGAGCACATGGGGTAAACAAAGCACATGGGGTAAACAGAGCATATGGGGTAAACAGAACACGTGGGGTAAACAGAGCACATGGGGTAAACAGAGCATATGGGGTAAACAGAACACGTGGGGTAAACAGAGCACATGGGGTAAACAAAGCACATGGGGTAAACAGAGCATATGGGGTAAACAGAACACGTGGGGTAAACAGAGCACATGGGGTAAACAGAGCATATGGGGTAAACAGAACACGTGGGGTAAACAGAGCACATGGGGTAAACAAAGCACATGGGATAATCGGAACATTTTTTATACGCTTTGCCTTATGATTGATTGGTAGAGAATGCTTTATGGAGTTACGTACTCCTTTTGTGCTATAAGGTTTTCTTTTGTATAATAAATATTAAATAAATAAATAATATAAACAGGAGAAAATGAGCACATAGGGTAAACAGATCCAGTGGGGTTAACAGAGCACATGGGGACATGGGGTAAAGTGAACACATGGAGTAAACTGAGCACATGGGGTAAACGGAGCTCATGGGGTAAACAGAGCACATGGGGTAAACAGAACACATGGGGTAAACAGAACACATGGGGTAAACAGAACACATGGGGCAAACAGAGCACATAGGAAATCAAAAGCGTCGTTTGAATATCACGCATCGGATATAGTAACGTTTCATTTTTACACTAACCTCAGCCTTCTGCATTTTGTTCTGCTCCTGAAGGCGGCACAGAATGTCAGCCATATTGGTTTGCAAAACCATACCGCCCATCACTAGTTCATCCAGGACCTGAAATATTGCATATCAGTGATCAAAACTATTATCATCAATACAATATACAAGATGGCCCATTTAGATCGGTCAGTATGGGAAAGTCTGAAACTATAAGACATACGAAGATCTGTTCTCAGGAACCATGTCATCAGTAATTTACCTTCAATGGGTTATCTTTGGCTGTCAATAAGGCGCCATTTCCTTACTGACGCACCCAGAAAACGCCCTTATTAACATCGACAGTGGTGGCTTTTGCTAGAAAAATTACCCGCTTTTAGAATTACAGACCTGGTGGGCTGCGTCCGCGTGGAAGATTAAATCCAATTCACAGACATTCTCGAAGCATTTGTCCAGTGTCTCCACAAATACCTGGAAAAAATGTGTTTCCCAATAAGGAAAGAAAGAAGATGGCATTTACGAAATATTGATTCTGTTCCCTAATAATAAGACATTTAAAAAAACTAGTGCAATCAGCAATTATTGGAATGACAGTTAACTGACCATTGATGTACCTTATTGCAACGAGATAAGGTTTACCAATGGTGCAATGCTGTAGTATCAGTTTCTTGAATAGGGAATAGAATATAATAAATTTATTTGCAAACTGTGTGCATAAGATCTATAAAATTTAGGTTCAGTAGTAGTTTCAACAGTTACCCTATCGGGCATGCAACTTGGTAATTGACTTTATATGCTAAAATAATGTTCTTTACATACGAAATTTAAATCATATATTTACTTAGCAGTAATTAAAATTCAAAGAACTCTTTAAGGCTATAGAATGTTTTGTTGATGAGCCAATTTTTTAATTCCGTCTTAAAGTTTGTAGGGATGTTGTCTTAATATTTGACTTACAAGTGGACCGTGGCTTCCCTGGGAGCCTCTTACAACTACTACTGGGAGGAGTACAGGCTGTTTTTTAGACAGAAAAAAACTTTCAAAGACGAATAGGTTCTCAATTTTTAAAGTTCTGTAATAATAATTGATAAGACGAAACCAGTTGCATGATTCTGAACCACCATACATCGCTGGGCTCCGCTACAACCAGCACTGCGGCACAGTTCAATGCCAGAGAATTATGCTGGTATTAATTTGTGGCCACTGTAACAGCAGTATGTCACTAATCTTTGTTAGTCAATATTTCTTTATGGTCATCGGTGTAAGCTGTCAACTCCCAACGAAAAAAATATACAATAGCATTATTTTGTCATGAGCCCTGGGACCCCAGGGGCCGGTAGACGACGGATTAAACACTAATCTATTTGCAGGACTATTGTGACCTAACATGATAGATATTACAAGTATTTTTTGGAGCTTTTATCAAGAAATATTGTAGCAACCTCAAAATCGACAAATTTCAAACCAACTGTTTTTATACACACAATAAAAACGAGAAAAGGGCTATCGAAAACTTTGATAAAAGAATCATATACTTTAATCAGTTTATGGTATTATCAATTTTGCCATAAACTCATAACACAAATAGATAAAACTACATATCCGATATACCTTATTATATTATGTAGACATGAAGTTGTGATGTGGTGTTATTATGTTTATCTTTGATTTACCTGTATTAGATCAAGAATTCCCAGTTCACTCTCTGAGCTGTCTACGCAAAACACGAAATAGAGGGTGGCATAGTGTCTGTAGATCAGCTTGTAGTCAGAGCCTCCAATAAGACTGAAAACAAAGCATGTCCAATATAAACCTTAGCAAATAGGATACATTGATGAAGCACTGAATCCATATATAATAATAATAATAGTAATAATGATCATCCCAATGGTTGTCTCTGCAAACGGTCTTATAGCGAAGAGTCTCGACCAACACCTCAAGATACTCTCGCTAGATGGCTGGGTCAAGGGTCAGATACAGAAGGCGATACTCCTGGACATGGAGATAGTCAGGAGGTTCCTCTCTCTGTCGCCGTAACCACCGGTAGCTTAGGCCGTGCCTTGCTGCCAGCAGCACCCTAGGTTAGGATTTTATAATATTCTTTATGTTTTGTATGGAAAATCAGCAACAATTATGAACTCTATAATAATTCTATTATCATTAAAATATATAACATGGAACACTCCAAAAAACTTAAGGTTCCCAATTATATTTTGTTTCTTATATCCATGACATTTTAATGCCTTTGGTTTTTGGTCTTTCATAAAACCCAAACTGCTTATTACCTTCCTCCTTCCAAGAAATTGCACACATTATCATCCCGTTTTGACACCAGCTGGAAAGTCTCCTTTATTATCTGCTGCTGCATATCCTCATTCTGTAAAATAATTAGATACCTGTATTACACACCATTAAAAAAAAACACTATTTAATAAAAGTAAATGTGACTTTCATACCTAATTATTGGTATTATAAATAAAAAACAAGTTCCTTGCCCTACCTAATAATTGCCCCACCCCCAACTGAGCCGAGACTGAGCACCATGTTGTACAAACTTGCCCTACTTGACTGGTAACAAATGTAGCAAATTACAACCGCTATTTAAGCTATAAATCTATTTTTTTTAAAAAAAAAAAACACCAACAGTACACTACAAACTTGAATTTTTTAAAGAACTAGTGAAAGGTAAAACATTATGTAGAGAAAAATCTGTGAAATAACTTTAATGGGCATAAAATCTTAATTTTATTAGAATCTTGAAGAGGCACATTACAAATATCGACTGTACAAGTCTGAAATATTATTTTAAACAATTAATTACAGGCAAATGAAAGGAAACTATAAATACTTCGTGTATACTCACAAAGTATTGATAAAACTTCGATAATCTCGGCTTCCCATGGTTGTTGAACACCAAAATTGCCTTAATCATGGTTGAAAGCAGCAATTTTTGACTGGTTTAACAGCCTATTTATCTCATTTGTTGTACGAATTTTATTTAATAATGCGGACAGAAAGTATCGGATCGGAAATGAAAAGTGGAATAATCAATGGCTTGACGTGACAGTGACATTAATAATTCGTTCGGTAATCGACTAATCGCTAATATTCGTTCTCTCGTTCCTCGTGGTGAAATTGATGAGAAACTGATCCTGTAGGGTCAGCTACATGGTGAATTATATCACAATACAAGGATGTCAATATTATCATGGTATCAGCTTGCTTCAACATTCATGGGTCGATGCATTGTCACGTAGTGTGATATGAGTATATAGCGTAATAATATTCACCGTGTAACTGCCCCATAGTTTTAAATTATGTTGACGTGATATTTGTTACTAATGTATTCTTAATAGTTTATAATTCATCTAAAGCGCTGAAATGTTGACAAAATGTATGTTATTTATGACTACATTCGCCATTAAACGTAATAATGGCAACACATTTTCATACGTAGAAATAGACATGCACATTTTTTACAATCTGTGCGTGCGTCGCTTCGCGCTCCATCGCTCACGTCCGCGAGTGTCATTAAAGAAAATATTAATAAAAAACCAAACATTTATTGTGTGAAATAGATAATAATTGTTAACTAAAGTTGTTTTTGTTGAGTTAACCATTGAATGGAATTACGTCTTTGCGCCGGAAACGCCGTTACTCTCATAAAAAGGTTAGTGTGTTTTTATAAATTGAGCACATTTAGTTATGTCTTAATTTGGAAGGCCGGCTCTTCCAGTGGTGTCAGGTAGCCAAAAAACGTTGCTGATTACTTGGTTTAATGTCACGCGTCTTTTACGCGGACTGACAGAGGGTAACAGTGGGTAAACTAGGTGAAAACTTCTTAGGTATGTGATACTGTACGTATGCTGTTCGGCACGGGCAACTGGTTGCAACGTCCGACTTTAGGATATACGTAGTAGAAAACTGTTATTTGTCGCTATTTAAACAATTATTTTTGCTAGGAAGTCGTTTTTACCTTTTGTTGTACCGTTGGCTAAAGAACGGTATTGAGAAGTTGTTTTGCGATTTTATTTGTAAATTTCGAAGAGAAAAACATGTTTTGAAAGTTTTAAGTTAACTTTTATTTGTTTACAATAGTGGTTTTGTCTATGGTTTGACACACTTTCTTTTTTTATAGTAAAGTGTGAAATTACTATGTACACTCTTTGTAACTTTATACAGTTATTTTTTCTTAGTGCTTTTCGCAGCATTTTCGTGTCTTCCTGCAGAAACCCAGTTTTCCCGGGTATGAGACCAAACTAGATTGAGGGTTCTGCCCACTATGCAAATTTCATCTAAATTGTTAGAGCTCCAACATTTATTTAATTTACAATTTATTGCCAAGAAAATATATACCTACAAAAATAATTTAAATAATATAATGCAACTTAAAAAAATGGCAAGGGGTGGAGGAGGCTTTTACCCAAACGGGGTCCATATGATAACAAACAGAATAATATAAAACTCATTATAAAATGAAGACTTTTAAAAATTCTATGGATTAAATAAAATAAAAAATTAAATGCAACTTAAATCTAAGGCAGGCTCATTGTACTGAGGATGCTTGGCCGTTTCCGAGAACCCTGAAAGAAATATACAGTAGAATATGCTTGTTACGACTGCATATAACATTTTACCGCCTTTAACAATGGCGAAATCCCCTCATGTTAGGCTTTCATACAAAACACCTTCAAAGCAAATTGGTCCGTTTTGTGCGACACAATATCACCGGTCCCTTGAATGTGCTGTATAAGAATTGCTTGTTTAAAGAGATTAGATAGAAAATTAATATGGATACTAGTTTCATGTGGTTACTGCAGTTTAACAATTGTTTTTGCAAGGCAATCAGCCTATTAGCACATATTATACAATTTGTACATATAGTAATATTTTGTATTGGTGTTATTATAACCTTCCTTCACACTTGTTATCCATACTAATGTTATAAATATGCGCAAGTAACTCTAACTGTCAGTCAATTACTGATTTAGATGAAATTTGGTATGGAAACAGTTACAGCACACGGTGACACCATGGGAAGGACGTATAACAGTATTAACAGCCAACTAAACCAGATTCCACTATTGATGTAACTAATATGTTCATCAAATCTCAAATGGTAAAAGATATCACGTAAATAAAAATGACAATGATATAAATATCACAGAACTACAAAATTAAAAAAAAACCTACTATGTAAACTTATTGTTTCCTACAATTGTGTATTATATTATGTCTGTATGTCAGAAAATTTCGAGATTTTGTATTTACATACATAAATAAACTTAGATGCAGATACTATTTTATAAAGCCCTAAAAGATAACTTATTTTATTTAATATAATATAGTCAATAAGTCATAACATTCTTAACAATGAGCAAATACATGATAATATAACATTAATGTCAATTAAAAAGATATAGAGCAACAGTTAATAGATAATACCTAATCAGTGTTTAAGCCTTCATCTTCAATAAATCACTTTAATACCGTGAAATTCAGAAAACAAGAGCAATACATGACGTATGTTTATCTTGTCAGATAAGCGCTTGTTTATAAACCTGTTTATAAATGCTGTGCTTTGATTTTATTTATTCTGTTGTGTTATTATTTCGTACATTGACATGTGTAATAATACCCCAGTCAATTATGTGTCGGGGCTTCATAATTGACAAGGTAGTTGACAATTTTTTTTTTCATAATGTTGATGTTGTTTTTCATAATGTGCATGTTAATGTTGTTATACGAGAAATACACAAATTTAGAAATAAAGGAAAAATTTAAAAATTTAAGCACCAAGCAGGATTTGTACCTTCGACCCCCGGCACTCGCGGTCAGTCACTCGCCAACTGAGCTATAGGTGCAACTGCCACCCGGCCCCAAATTCTTCAACCGTTCCTTCATTTATACAAACGCCTTAAGGGAAAGTTTCATTTATAGTTTGCGTTAGCAGCGGTACTGATTATTATATAATTAATTGAAAAATACACACGTCTCATCAGAAGTGTGCATGTATAGTTCGGATCTGTTGAATCTTATATGCAAAATTAAGTTTGACCCAACTCTGTCAACTCAAATAATCCTAACTACCTATATTGTAGACAGCCTCTGGTTAAGGCATGCACGTTTCGTTTGCTTAAAATCGCATGCGATTCGGGGCGAGCATCTCAGACCAGGCCTACTTAATGATCAATTACTGAAACTATACCACTGACAGGTGATGTTAATCCAATTTATATTCTGTCTTAACATCAATACAATAAAGTTTTTATTACAAACATACTATTCTTAGTGTGTATGAAATAGCAACTATATTACATTAGTGTTAAAGTTGAATATCCAATTTAATAAAAGCATATAACACTGCACACAGCCAAGTATAGTAACTATATCTAAGACTAAGTTGCCTTTCACTGTGCTTTCTACTGCCAAGTCTTTGCGAGTATGTTAATCAGTGTAATAAAGATATAACCTCACTGTTTTCATTGCATGGGCAGTAAAATAAACACTTTATTGTTCAACAAGAATTGCTAGTTATAAAACTTTTAAAATATTATATAGATAGATGCATTCATTCGATTGTTACAGTGTTGCTGATAACCTCCTGCGCATACCTATAACCCGAGCGTGGGAGGATTTTATAACATACTAAGATAATCTCTATCTGTCGGTCTGTTATTTTTTTTTTGTTTTCTCATGAAATTGAGTATAGTGTAGAGTCATAGTTTGAGACCACATCGCTTAAGAGGAGTGATAGGGAGGTGTGAGTATGAATGAGAGAGCGATAATAAAGCTTACGCCAAAAATGGTTGTCTATTGTCTGCCCGACATTCATTCATTTATTTATTGAGTCTAATATACATGTAACATTACAGTTTTACCCAAAGCGTTACAAAGATTCTAGATTAAAACTACAGTTCTACAAACTAGCTTAAAGCTATAGGATACCTGTCTTGCGTCATCTCAAGCACTCTCTTCCATTCTGTCATCAATCTCGCTATCCCTGTCGCAAACAAATCGCATTCAGAAACTGCTGCAAGCAAGGAGTTGATGAGCGCAGTTGCGCGCAGGACGGGGGAGTGCAAGCGTAGCCGCGCACGGGCGCGCTCAGCGGCCAGCAGGGGCGCGGGGCGGCCGCCTCCGCCTGCTGCAGTAAAGTACTATAATAATCATTTGCCCGAACTTCGCTTACCCGAATTTCATTTGCCCGAATTTCGCTTACCCGAATCTCATTTGCCCGAATGTTTCGTTTACCATAATAGTTAATTGACATACTCTTGTTTACCCGAATATTGGATGTCATAATGATACAAATGCCATACGTATTGTTTTCCATATTATTGTTTGCAATAATATTATTTAATAGAATATTTAAACGACATACTAAACATGCATTCGGATTCATCTTTTAGTTTTTCCGCTCTTTTATAAAAAAAATAACCTCGAAGACGGAAGCGGGAGCAAAGCTCCCGCTTTCGTCTTCTAAACTATCCGCGATACGAGTAGGTTTTGCCAGTAAGCCCCTGTTCCCTACTGCCTACGATACACCACTATCTTGGCATTAGGAGAAAAGTTTATTTGATGCCCATCCTTTGAACAGGTACTTAGTGGCAAAACCGACTTGGATCGCGGATAGGTTCGAAGTTTTTTTTTTTAATTTTAGACACTGCAATACGTACCCACTTTATTACATATGAATATTATGGATGTTGAGATGGATGGCAAATGACATTATGGCATGTGATAGTTATGGATTACAATGATTATGAAAAATGAGATTATTGATATTGATATTATGGAAAACAAAGATTCTGGCATATAATTATATGGTAAACAATGAATATGGCATACGAAATTATAGAAAACAACATTATGGCAGATAAAATTCGGGCAAATGAAATTCTGGCAAGCAAGAGTATACCGCCAAAAATATGTAATAATAAAGGTAGCTTGGTGTAATTTGTATGCCTCCCTAAGGCGTTGTAAGAGGGAACTAGTTGAAGAATTTGGGTGCCGAACATGGCTGCTCCGGTAGCTCAGTTGGCTAGAGCGATTGGCCATGTTCGGTGGTCGATTTTTTTTTTAAATATTTCCCCTTTAATTTTGCTATAGCAGACGTTATGCTTAATACAAAATTGTAATATCTTTCGATATATAACGAGTAGGCTATCGAGCTCCGTGGGGTTACTCCGAAATTCGAACTTCGTATCGTGCCGTCCCTGTCACTTATATAGTGTATATCACGAGAGTGAAAGGGATAGCACGGTATGAAGTTCGGAGTACTGACTGTTCGGTTTCAAACAAAATTCGCTGTCTTAATTCCTTTTCGCTACCGTGCTACTAAAAGACTCGTGCGCATATTCGCATCGCATATATGCAAGCGTGGGAGATGATTTACCGAGTACACACTGACTCACGATAATTACTATTCTAATTTAGATGACACTGTAATGGCTAAATATATCTTGAGATAAAAAGGAAGCGTTTTTATGAATTCTATGTGAGTTTTTTTATTATGATGGAAAACTTTACGATGCGTTGCCAACTACTGAATAATATTTACCTTGACGCGTTAGGTGCATACTTATACATATACTCTTATGAGGTAGGGATTAGCGGGCATCTCACTCATATTTGAATAAGCCCAACTGGAGAAATAAGTACACCTTAAAGCAAGGCCATCCCATTGCAAATGACCCTCTCTAACACGCGTGAGTTTGCAATTAACCATCCAGCTCTCTACGGAAGCTCTGCGCGTAATTTCTTAAATATTTAGTAGGTACATTTTAAGAGGTCTTATAAGTTTTAAAATGTTTTGATTTCAAATTATGACTACTAAAGTGACTAAAGGATACAATGACTTATAGTAACATGGAATTTATTTTATTTTATTGTGTGTAGTTGAATTTAAACGGCAAAAGCCGTTTTTAGTTTGAAAATTATCGTTTTGGACCGATATTTGAAACGATATTTCTTAGTAAAAATCAAAAAATGTTTTTAAAATTTATAACATAAGGTTAAATAGTCCTGTTCTAGATAGTAACATTGAGAAAATGTCAAGATACGTGTCAATTAAAACAGAAAATGACCTAAATAAATGAGCGTTTTTTAACTCATAAGGGTTCTTAATTGATATTTGGAACACTGGATCACTTATGAAAAATCTATCCCGTTATTTTGTTAGAAAAATAAAAACGCTATCCTTTTAAAAAAAATCGCTGTCGTTGATAATTACGAAATCTGCATCATTAAAGTATATTTATGTCACACCTGGCCATAAAGGGGCAATTACCGCACGCTCCGCGCGCGGAAAATCCCACTTCCTGGCCAGGAGGTGACATAAAATTTTGTACTTACTTCGGGCGGTAATTAAGAAAGCCTCAGATCGCATAATTATCGCCCTTGCCTTCGGCTCGGGCGTCAAATACCTGCGATCTGAGACATTCTTTGTTTTACCGCCCTTGGTAAGTAATTTACTATTTTACGATGATATTTAGGCTTTTTTGGCAGAGTTACCAAGTCATTTTTCGATATTTCGGTTCTTTTTCAGTCCACAGTAATTTTTGTGTAGTGTAATTCTACATTACTTCATCAAACTGGAAGCTCGAACTTCAGTATTCTCGTCAAATCTTTGAATGGACCTTGACGTAAGGAAGCCCCCAAGCATTATCACACCACTAGGCACTTGCTCTTTATGTATATTCCTGTTCATGATTAAGTTCGCCAGATCACCCGAGCATAGTATGTGAGTGAGGCAGGTATAAATATCTTGTACAAATCGTCTAGTCCGAAAATAAAGCTTGTAATGGATACTAGTCGACGATATACATACTTATTGATAGATAAATATATACTTAAATACATAGTAAACATCCAAGACTTATGAAAAATCTCAGTACCTATCTATAGTAAAATTATTACATTCATGTTATTTATTTCCTATACTTTGTTACCCAATGTATTTATTTAGCCTACACATCAAACCTATTTTCGCATATGTCATAGTATCATACAGTATAATCTTATAAATATATCCACAAACATAAACATATACATACATACCTATATTATTTTCTACACAGACTATAATGTCTTAGCCATACAGTTTCCGACAAACAGCAAGCAAATCCGTATTGTACGAAGGGTCGGCCTGAAAACCAGTGTTGTAGTCGGTAAGCCTGCTGCAACACATGCTGAGATTCGCTCCTTTTTAGCATCATAATTTTAAGTCTTTATTTCTACATGTAAACATATCAATTTGTGCCTATTTAAGTTTTATTGTAAGGCTTGTAATGTTTTATTGCATTGTAAACACTTATCAATTTGGTGTTAAATAAAATTTTTCTATGTCTATGTCTAAAAAATAGTATTGAGTTCTAATGAACTCGTTCTAGTCTTGAAGACTCAAGCCATCAGGGCCAACACGAGTCTTCTCAGTACGGTGCCGGACTAGTCTTATGTTTGACGACTCACACTGCACAGAGGGTTTACGCCGCGGAGGTTTTAGTGGGCATTCCCTTCCTCTATGGAAAGGAGTCCCACAAACTCCCTAATATAGGCCTCTCCGGCCCCGGAGGACACATATCTAAATGCATGTATTTCCTCTGAGACAAAAAAAGGTTTGACGGCTCGAGTCTTTAAGGCTCGGGCGAGCCCTAATTTCAACAATAAGTACTTGAAATGAAATGAAATGAAATTATTTATCCTTCAATTTAGACATACACCTATGAATGTCAAAAAAACTACCACCGGTTCATAAAATAAACCTGCCTCGAGAAGAACCGGCGTAAGAAACTCGGCAAGGTGTCATTTTTTCAAAACAATATACAATGTATATAAAATAACAATATCATAATACCACAGAATGACAATGCTACAATAGAAAACATGTATATATATTTGCTTTGAAAATATTTAGGACAAAATATTTCTGTGTTAGATTACTGTGCGAGACGATCACTGGCCAAACATCCCTATCCATGATGTAATCGTTTACCTTATAATATGTTTTTGAAATAAGTGTTTGTTTCACGACAGATTTAAATTTAGAATCCGTAAGTTCAGTATTGTGTCTTGGAATTTTATTGTAAAATTTTATACTTTTATCACAAACGCGGGTGAGCCATGGTTCTGTTGAGATATACATACCCATTGCGATAAAATTACTGTACAATTGTTCTTATTTGAAGTAACATAAATGCGACAAATATACTCGTCGCCACGGCCGGACTGGAAACCACTACCTTATAGAGTGCAGCCCATATAAAGCCGTCCTACACGAGGCTACTAGTAACACGCCTTGATATGGTGGTGCGGTTCAATGGAACATAAAAACTGCATAATTTCATACACACGTACGAAATTTATAATAAACGTTTACCAGAAAAATTGTTCTCATAATTTTAAGAGGGTGCTCCGATTCGGTCAGCCACGCCCCCCTTGAAAGAGGCAACACTTAGGGGAATGGCTTTTTTGGACAAATCTCGATAAATATCTGACTGTGTGCAGTTTTATGAAATTTCCTCGTGACAGAGTTTAGATGAGGTACCAAAGAGGTAGATAACAAGAAACTCTTGTGGTTTCACTTTGTCTGTCTGTCTGTCACATCGCTAGTAAAGATTTTTTTTTTTAAATCGGTTCACATGATAAAGAATTATCCTTGAAAAACCACCGTACATTCTGAGTTATTCAGTGGCACAAATTTGTAACAAAATTCGCCGATAGATGGCGCTGTACACATGGCGTTCAATTTCTACACCATGTTGAGATTTTCCTGTCTGTGTACGGGCCGAGGGCGGTGCGCGAGTCGGACTCGCAGTTGACGGTTTTTTTTTTGAGGAAATTCGTAGTTCTTGATTTTCTTATTTGGTGTGAACATCACTGTTATAATTTATTTTGTATTGTCTATGGTTCACCGATTAGAGGATAAGGATAGTCTTAGCCGGTGAAATAAGATCACACCGGGACAAAGCGAGACAGCCTTCTTTGACTTGAGAAATGTTTCCTTTGTCCCAGGAATAGCGTTGTTTAACCGGGGTTACAGAGTGTAACCCCTCTTGATACAATACAACGCCATCTCGCTAACTTACTTTCGCTCGCTTTAGGTACTTTATTTTATAGTACCTTTTGATCGCGACCTCGTAAGTTCATACTAGATATTTACGCGTTGAATTCAATTTCTGGGATAGCGTTTTTGGTGAAAATTATCGTTATATTAACGTAACGTTTATACGTACAGTACTTCTAGTATAAGTTATTTCGAAACAAAACACAAACGAACTCATTTGCGTTTAGTCTCAAAAGTATGGCAACTATTTTTTGACATACAAATTGAGACTAAACGTAAACGTGTTTGTATGTGTTTTGTTTCGAAAAAAACTTACACTAAAGATACAGATTACAGATCTATATTTTAACCAAAACACAAAACTTCTTCATAAACACTCCGTCCATTGGTGACAACCGTAAGAAAATCCGCTCTGTAGGTTTTAAGAATTAAAAGCTCTTGCCGATCCTTTATTGACTTGAAGATTTGTTGGACTTAAGCATATGGTATGCAGGTCCCCCACTCTCGTGGCCCAGCGTCGCCCGCGTGACTCGTGCGGTATGCAAGTTTAAGAAACACTTCTTGGACGGGTGCCCGCTTTGAGTGGTCATTAACTGAGCACGCCCGTGCTTTGGAAGGCACGTTAAGCCGTTGATCCCGGCTGTTGTCTATGATGGCAGTCTTAAGCCAAGTTAGAGGCCTTCGGCCGGCTTGAGAACTTCTAACAGTTAAGTTGCCCACTCACTTGACAAGGGGGGTCGAAGTTGCAGCACGTCCATAGAAAGTACCCACCGCTACCCTACACGTGACCCCTGGGCCCTGGATGATGCTAAACGGTGCAACAAAACTGGCAACTAAATTGCCATACGATAAATAAAATGAACTCTCAACACAGCGCATCCTCAGAAGCTCTGACCGCCTCCATTAGAACTGTAAATTAGTCTATATTGGGGTCAATCAACTTTTTCTTGTTGTTATTCTGTCCCGTCAGCGAGGAGACAACAGCAACCATGTTTCTTAGAATAATGTTTATAATATGGAATTCAAGCATGCTCAGGAGATGAGCCATTTACAAATGGATTTATAGTTATCGCTAAAACTCATGTTTGGTGGATTTAAACCCTATAAAATCACAGTTTTAAAGAGTGACCAGGAGACGTAACAATGGTAACGAGCAACAAAGAATAGTTGATCCACCCTTGTCTCTGGTATATCGTCCATTTCTGAATTACCTTGAATGATATAACATGAACTATAATAGAACAATATACATAATTTGCCAACCTTGACCGCGAGACGGCTCGATAACAACATTCAATAGACACTTCAAGACGATTTTACATCCATTTAGTTATAGAACGTTATCTAGTTAAATTTTTCACAAGTCTGCCGAATGCACCCGGAGCGATGGGCCATCCTGTGGCATCCAGGCTTTGAGTCACTGATTGGATGCCACAGGATGGCTACCGACCCAAAAGGAGATGGCTGGACGACTGTTCCGTTTTGTACGGAGACTAGTCACGGAAAAGAGGGAACTCGTTTTCCCATCAATAAATATAGCACATAGACCTTTAGAAAGAGACTCGGTTAATTTCGGCTTCGTAGTGCAGTCACACTACCTATGTGACGTGTTTGGCAATCGTCGTCAAAATATATAATATAGAGTTGTTGAAACACCCAACTTTCAATTAAACAATGTACATACTAATACATTAATTGTTTTACCATCCTTTTTCTAGTATGTAGTTGCTCTCTATAGATATCCAAAGTTTACATGTCATCGATTTGACATAAACTAATAAAGTCCATAAAGTGCTGTATTTATTTGATATGAAACGTCAATTATTTATAAATACAATGATTGATGGATGGACGGTAGCCACTCGCCAGTGTTCGGAAATCATCGTGAACAGCCAATTGTCTCTTTCCAAAGACCGACGTGCAATATCTATCACCGGGTATTGTACCCTGTCACTTAGAATTGAGAATGAAAATTGAACAAAATGTATGTATAGACATATAGGTTAAACCGCCAAATATTACGCGTGGCTAAGCCGCGTTCCTCTATTAATAGCCCAGATTAGTGTGACTTCTATTTCGGCAACGATATAAATACCTCGTGACAGACAGAATTGCAGACATTCAGTACATATATGCTGTGTACAGGATACTTAATTTTTACATGCAAGATTATTTATGAATAGTATGCAAATACAAATACAAACATTTATTCTGCAAATAGGCCACAAGGGCACTTTTACATGTTAAAATATTAATTTACAATTTAAGAAAGTCTGACTATAATAAGTAATACATTTTTCATGTCATAATATTAATTTACAGTTCAAGAAGGAATAATAATTTCGAGTTTACAATTATAACAAAATTACTTTCATACAGTGAAGATAAACTTGCAAAGTTATCTATTACAAATATAACAACATCAGTAAAGTTAGAGATGTATAAGGTCTCAAGATTAAACAAGGAGTATAATGAAATTAATATAATATCCCAGAGATGTACATGGTCTCTGAGCGTCAAAATTAAAATTAGGTAATTTAATATTGTTAGAGGTGTATATGGTCTCTAAGTCACTGATAACAAAAACGAAAAATATGAGTATTATACTATTCTTATTTGATGATGTCCTCCCAGACGTTTCCGTCGACGGCGACATCCTGGCAAAATTTTCATTTAGGCACTGGTCCCACCGGCGGCGAGCAGCGGGTACACTCATAGTAATTCTCGTTTTCTCGCTCAAGCGGTCCGGTCCGGTCGGTTAAGGTCCGGAGACCTTCCGTGCATGGACACGAGCGTGACTCGCAAAACCGAATTTGGTTTTGAATGTACGCTCACAAGAAACACTTACTGTTGTAGGTGTAGTGGGGTTTAAGTCGAGTTTTACGGAGCTGGCATTTAGCGTCTAGTCCTTCGAGACGGGCACACGGGGACAGCAGTTCGCCAGTCCGATCTTCGAGTAGCAAGATCTTCCCACGACTCACATGATATTCTGGTGGCAGACAAGTGGCGTTTTACGACATCCTTGTAACGTAGATACTGCCCACCAGTTATACGTTTACCCTGGGCTAAAACAACTTTGGGCAGTCTCGATGGTGACCAGTGGCGTGCAGTCCATAAAGACAAAAAGACATTGCCTACCCTGTCATTGTGACAGTCATATATTTATCTGGGTATTATAATCATTAAGTTTAATAAGCAATCCACAATGAATAAATCACAAAACCATAAATTAACGTTAACGCCATCTATCGACTCCTCAAAATAAAATTAGTTTCGATTATCCCAATTCCAACGGGATGCGACGGCAATGGAACCAATACAGTATCACGCTGCACTAGCGCCGCGGCCGACCGCGGTGAAGGCACAAACTATTCCTGCCTAGATTTATCTATGTGTGCGTGTGTAGCGACGCAGATACACTGTAGTGTGCACCCCTATAACACGAGGCATTCAACAACAAAACTCACGCACACAAACGCACAGGGTAGGCAGTGTCTAATCCCGAGCGCCTACGAAGCTTTACGAACTACCTACTACTCCGAGCCGAGCGAGTTAATTACACGGCTATTTGAAATAGTTACATTGCTCAAATAATTTGTGCAAAAAACGATAATTACGGTAACCATTTCTTTTTTCCCGGATATATTTGAATGACAAAATTTATTTATTTTTTCTTCTTGGTCGCCATTGTTTGTTGTGTTGAGTATTAGTGTTCGGTTCGAGGTGTGAAGTGATAGATTTTAGTTAGAGAAATGGATAATTTTCACTGTGAAAGTGGCTGTAGTGGTGTGTGCGTGCTAAAAAGATAATGCGTTTGCAAAACTTTATTTCGTAGAAAAAAAACAGGTTATAGAGAAAGGTGTACTCCGCACCGGAATTGGAATTAATACAAATTAAAGGAAAAGTGACACACACTTAAATTTAATAACAAACAATACGATACCTATCCATGGCTAACAGGTTGTGTAAATAACAATCGCCTGTTTTGCTTCCCGTGTGTGTTATTTACTAATAAAAAGTGCCACTATGAATATCCACAAATTGATAATGTCTATAAAATCAATCGATATATGGATATTGGAGGTGGAAAATCTCACCCATCGATGATGACGCAATGCAACAATTTTGGTTAGTCAATACTCAATAGCTTTAAAATATTTGCCTACCCTGTCAAAAAACTCTGTGCACGCCACTGATGGTGACATACGTACAAGGTGTCCACACTAGCGCAATTGGCCTTTTATGAGTAGGCATTCCGTTCCAACGATGTTTGTCCGACGTAAAACCTTCGAGTTTGGAACACGATCCTGCCATCTCAGCCGAAGAATTTCTCGGAGAAATTTTAGGTGAAAGGAGTCGAGACGTTTAATGTCCCCTTTATAAAGGCACCATATCTCCTGCCCTGCAAATGACAAGTATATTCTTATTTATATTTAAATCAACAGCATTCTATTAAAATCGATTTCTGGATTCGTAATAAAACGAATAAGCATCTAGAGTAGCTAACACCAATTTCAGAATGAAGTCCTCTCATCATCTACCTAGCGTTATGAAAGAATTGTCAAGTTGGTGACGATTGTCAAAAGAAAAAAAAATGCGGCCAGACAGTTGTACTTCTCATCTGCCGCGATTCTCTTTTCAATTTAGATATAAGCTGACTCACAGTCGACGCCAGATAAGAGACGATCTTGGATTAAACTATGGTATACGTAATTTTAGAACTGTCATTCTGTAACATGCCAAATCCAGCTGGCAGCCTCAATCATAATACTCATAAATTATTGCAATTATTACAACTGTCTCGATGCGAAATTCTCGTCATATTAGCTTAGCTTATACCGTTCGTCCGCTCGCTACCCGATTCCAATTGGCGTTGGCAATAGTTTTTACGGAAGCAGAATGAAAGCCCGTTGATCTCGTCTCTCAAAGACTAGCCTCGGAAGCCCTAGTGACCTCACCACCAGGAACACAACACCACATACCTCCATAGGAAGTAGTGGTGTTATGGCTGCGGTCTTTCTTCTTTTTTTTTTGAACCTGACTGTGGCTTTATAGGCCGGGCCCAATAAAGCGATAGGAGTGCGCGGTTGGAGAGTAGCCTGGGGAAAATCTCCGGCACAACCACGCGTGTGGTTTGGAACACTGGAATACTCTAAGAGTTTCCGCTCCAGTGAGATTGGTAGAGCGGTTTCAACCGAATCTGAGGTGTGACGGTCTTTCTTCATCATCCTCCTAGCTTTATCCCAGTACAGTTGAATCCTGAAGGATGCCCGGGATCCGCTACCTAATCCCTAGATACTCCTAAGCACGAGTGTTTTAAGGCATGTGTTCAGAAACCATTGCGTTGAAAGTGCAGGAGCTCGAGTTCGTGAGCTCGTTGAAGTCTTTTTGAGCACGAGCCTGTATCGTAATGGGACATGGCCATTACGATACCGTCTTTGATGCTGTTTTGGCCATCTCCGCCCCGGGCCGGCGCGATATTGTATAGCTTGTCCTTACCTACGTTTTTTGAGCACGTAAAAGATATTACTACTATATGGGGTAGGTAAACGTATAAAATAGACGTTTATACATACCAAATATCAACACATACATACCAACGTTTAATGGTTCTAATACTCAGACAACTTCGCTCGTTCGTAAACGACATACGTAACGGTGTACGTTAGTCTAGCTAACGTTTTATAAATAATAAACATGTAACTGACGTCACGCACAGTACGTGGGTATGTCGCGGTAGGTCAGAAACTAATTTACGACCGATAAACGGAACGCGGCCTTGAGTTATTATTCTGCGTTGTATCAGTGTTGTGACGTGGTGGAAAGTTGGACGGACACCATTTTGACGTTTAACCGTAGCTTTTCTTTGAAGGAAAAAATCGTGAGGAAACCGGTCTAATCCCCAACATCCTTCACACCATCCTTTTTATCCTTTTTTTTTCATCCTTTTTAGTGTCCCGTAACCGAAGGGTCCAAATGGAACCCTATTGTTGTCACTCGTCTGTCACACAGGGGCGCTACCGCGAACAGCAAACGAAGTTTTCCCTCTCTGTCGCACTTACGTCCGAACATGCAGGTGCGACAGAGAGCGAAAACTTCGTTTGCTGTTCGCGGTAGCACCCCAGGTTTTGTGGCCAAACGGTTGAACTGTCTTCGAATGTTCACAGTATAAAATCTTGTTGACCCAAAGTGGATGGCTTTGGGTCAACAAGATGTCGAAATTTATTTTTATTTTGTTTCTTAAGGGCTTCTCTCATACAGCTAAAGGGGGGCCCGGAAAATTTTTTTGACCTACCCCGTCGAGATAAATACTGTATTTTTTGTTATGTATTGTAAAACAAAGGAATGAGAAGCCATTAAAATCACCTTTTTGTACACAATTTTAATTCGTATTTTTTTACTTCCCATTAACCCATGAACTTGAAATTCGGTGGTAATGTTTATTATTAAGTAGGTACGTATATTTTACCAACAAATAAAAAAAAAACGACGATAAATCAAATTTTTTCATTCAAATTTCCTTATTTGTGTCAATCAACTTTTTCTTGTCGTTATTCTGTCCCGTCAACGAGGAGACAACAGTAACCGACTTTCTTAGAAAAATGTTTATAATATGGACTTCAAGTATGCTCAAGAGATGACCCATGTCCAAATGGATTTATGCTCATCGCTAAAACTCATGTAGATTTAAACCTTATAAAATTACAGTTATAAAGAGTGACTCAGGAGACGTAACCACGGTAACAAGCAAGAAAAAATAGTTGATCCACCTATTTACATAAAACCAAAAATTTTGCGGTTGGTTCGGAAGCCTAAATATGCGGAATCCGACTCGCACTTGGCCGGTTTTCTTAAAATTTATTTTTGGGTATGATAATTTAATGGTTTACTTTCCATATTGCGACCACACTATGAATTGAAACATCAGGAAACGACCCTATTTGCCAAATCTATGTCTACGTCTTTTATGTCACTTGGCACTATTACCGTAGCGCATAGACGGATTTTCTTGGCCGTCACGCATGCTGGCATGACGCCTATTAGGTCACATTCATTATAAGCCTATAAGCCTTTTATGTTCACAGTCGAGTTCTTTATACCTGATGGGAAGCTGCCACCGTGGCCTATGGACACTTTAATCCAGGAACGTCCCTTCTGTGTATAGTGATATCACAATTTTACACAAATGTGGCCTTTATAGTAGCTATGTCAGGGGCTTTCATTTCGACCAGTCGAATTTCTCTTCAATACACTTAATTTAACACCCAAACACAAACAGAACTTAAAACATACTAAAGAACTACGCTATACTTTCTTCCGCTAGGAAATACTAAATGCAAGAACAAAACACACAATGTGAAAATTACCAATTTAACTTTGCGGTTAAATAAATCGCAAACTGGAACTATCAGCTAACTTAAGTCTAGATCTTCCGGGGCAATAGTGATTTTGTAATAGAATAATACTACCAAAATATTTTGCGCATAGAAAAATCGAAACCTCAACGCAATTGTTCGAAGGTTTATACTTTTTCGCGGTAAAGTTAAGTTTGTAAAAGAAACTGAACAAAAGGGCGCGAAACAATCTGTCCAATGGAGCGTTAGTTCGTTATCATCTAAACGTCGAATCTTCGAATAAAATGGTTTTAAATCGGACTCTAATGTTAAGGAAATAAAGTTAAAATTCCAAGTAATGTCATAAGATGATATGGAAAAGAAGTTAATTTGAATTTAGAACAAAAACGCATCCTTCCGTGTTCCGCATTCGCTGTGTCTTTTCGCGCTCTTTTCAATATAAAATGGCGGATAGACGTTACCGCTTCAGTCTCAGGGTGGGTTCCATCCTTCGAGGTTCTTTAATCTTCTAGATGATACTTTTGGTGAGTGAACTGATTAATTTTCTCTTATAAAATGTGTGAAAGTCAAGAAAAGTCGCACGTTTAACTGGTATATATAGGTATTGCAATGTCACGAACCACCATAGTAGGCGTAGTTGTCTTAAGCTTGTACCAAAACTTTTTTAATTAATTACTCACTCGTTTATACCTCCAGCGTATTAATTAATTTTTATATAAATTTATGAAGCCCCAAAATACAAAGAAAACAATAATAGGTGCAATATAAGGACAAAGAGCATTTTCAAAGAGATTAAGTAGTTAATACTGTTAACTTAAGACACTCGCATTTGAAAAGCAATACTCAATAAAAAAAAAAATCTTTACCCACTTTTTTCGATGTTTTACTAGTGAAACATTGAAATAAGCAACAATGGCTTAGGCTAAAAAAATCACTCCCGAAATGTGCACTTTTCTAAAAGTGCATTTTCCGCAAAATATACATTGCCCGTTTAGGGCACTTTCCCCGTAATTGCATGTTCCCAAAAAGTGCACTTTTCCAAAACGCACATTTTGCCAAAATGTACATTTTCTCAAAACATACACTCCCAAAATGTACATTTTCTCACAACGCACACTCCCAAAATGTACATTTTCTCAAAACGCACACTCCCAAAATGTACATTTTCTCAAAACGCACACTCCGAAAAAGTACATTTTCTCACACATATAAAACTAGGGAATGGGCTATTATTTATTATCATACGCATGCGTTTATACTGCTTTTACTATTTCACGTTCAGTAAAACTGGTGCTAAGTAAGAAAATAACGTAGATAAAGTATAAAACCCATGCCT
This sequence comes from Epiblema foenella, assembly GCA_963556455.1. Taxonomy (NCBI): domain Eukaryota; kingdom Metazoa; phylum Arthropoda; class Insecta; order Lepidoptera; family Tortricidae; genus Epiblema; species Epiblema foenella. The sequence continues at coordinate 6,213,436 of OY747120.1, read as the reverse complement.
AGACGACCCCACACGGCTGTGTGCCTTAAAAAAACGTTTCTCGGTTGTCACATATGTATATATATAGTCCTCCTTGTCGTATCCGACGACGGCGACCCTTACAACTTTCTCTGATGAGCACCGATATGGCTCGCAAAACCGAATTTGGATATAAATGTACGGTCGCACTGTGTGCAGTATAACTGCCCCTAATCATTTTTGTGTAGGAATATGAGGGCTTGGGCCGAGTCTTCCGTAGATGGCGCATATGTATGGACTGCAAACATCTAGATGATTAGATCGTTTTCTAATTTAGATGACGGATTTGAAACGCCTTTTTTGGAAAAATGAAACATCTGAGAAAGTTTTCCATGTGGGAAAGTACATCTTTTGAAATAATATACAATACAATACAATACAAATATTATTTACTGTTCACCAGAAAATTCATTGAAAACAAGATTAATAATAAAACATGTTGATGGTAGACAACAGGCGGTCTTATCGCCATTATGCTCTATCTGAGAAAGATTACCAATTGGGAAGAGCACTTTTTGAGACAGTGCACCTTCCTAGAAAGTGATCCTTCTAAACCAATGTACTTTTAGAAAGTGCAGTGCGGTGCAGTGCGGGAAAGTGACTTTTATGAGCCTAAGCCGCAACAACACTGATAATTTCGCTAGACCCACTTAAATTAAACAGCCATTACACAAAGTGCATTAACTACCCGTAGAATAAAACTGCAATTGAGCAGTAGATTCACAATAGTACCGATTTACCCATTATTCACGAATTATGATAATATACGTGTTATTAACTGGTATCGTTTCCTTATTGGACTATTATGTTTTGATACATTGTGGTTTAACTACAGTTTCCGTATATGAATTTGGCCGTATGATTGATTGATTGATAATGTTATTTGTCATTAAGTCCGCCAATACATTTCATTAGGCGATCTCACCGTAAACACAGTGATAGCAAATTTTTATTTTTTTGTCCTGGAATTACTAAAAGTTGGTACCGAAACAGTACCTACATTACTTACCTATTGAGATGAAACAAAGAATGCCTCAGATCGCATGTATTTAATGCCCGAGCCGAAGGCGAGGGCGATGAATATGCGATCTCAGGCTTTTTTATCACCGCGCATGGTTGAGTACAATATTTTACGTCTCCCCCTGGACAGGGAGTGGGATTTTCCGCCCTAGTAAATTAAATTTTAACTTCAAAAAAACTGTCAAAAAACCTACGTCAGAAATACCCGTAACTTTTTTTTTGATAAATATAGTTAGATATCTCGCGTATATGTTTCAGTCAGGGCTGTTAAGGGAATAAGTGAAATGTTTAAATTACTTGATAAAAACCTTGCCACTTACTCACTTATTTCTGTTTGCTTTCCAAATAAATAAATAAACTGACGAGCCTGTATGAGATTGAGGAGATTTATGGACGTGATTTTAGCGAAAGAAGTATTTAAACACCGAGTACATAATTATTTACATAATCATTGTACTCCTTGTTTAATCTTGAGACTTTATACATCTCTTAACTTTATCTAAGATAACTTTGCAAGTTTATCTTCACTGTATGACATTAATTTTGTTATAAAAAATTATTATTCCTTCTTGAACCGTAAATTAATATTTTGACATGAAAAATGTATTACTTATTGTAGTCAGACTTTCTTAAATTGTAAATTAATATTTTGACATGTAAAAGTGCCCTTGTGGCCTATTTGCAGAATAAATGTTTGATTTTGATTTGGCACATATTATTTGGTTTCTGCCTACCCCCAACTGTACACGGACGTGAGTATATGTAATTATGTATGTCTGTCAAATATCGCCGATGGAATATTCCAGGAATTAATGCAAAAAGATCTTTAAGCAGACATATTTGAGCCAAGAATGCATGTCACATGTGTTTATATTAACTGCATATTACTGGGCGTCATATATCCATAATATAGAGTTCGGAGAACGATACAATATCACTTTATACCGACATATGATCGTGGATTATGACACTTTAATGCTTTTGTCTACACTGCTTATGACATGGTTTTCTACTGAGGGTTTGCTCATTCGGCTTGATATATTCTGCCCCGATTTCCCGAAAGCCAGCAAACAGATTCCCGAAGTTCAGAAACTCAAACTCAAACTCAAAATATTCTTTATTCAAATAGGCCTAGCAACAAGCACTTTTGAATCGTCAGTTGTATAATACATAAATTGAATCTAATTATTCAGAGCAATTTATTGATGCATATGAAATTTTTAAAAAGACATGAATTACTTACTGTAATGTATGTCAAAAGAGAGTATAATAAATTCACAAAAAGATCGTCAATATGTAAAATAAAAACATAAAAAATAGTATAATCTAGACAGTTTCTAGAATAAAATCTGAATGTCAAGAGGAAAATTTAACGTCAACATCTAATGTCATAGTTCTAATGTCACAATATGTCGTCGGGTGAGAAGCAGAACTCACTATTAAGTCTGTCACTAATCTTCGAAAACTCGTATCTCAGTACCGAAACGATGCTGATATACGAGCTTTATGTTAAGTAGGTATTTCTTACTTAGTGACTTTTGCTTGTAACCCGACGATGTGTACTAATAAAGTGATCGAATATGTTAAAAAGACTTATGCGAGTGAAATTCTCCAAGATAGAAATTGTTAATCACACTTGGCAGTAAAGTGGCAATTACCGCACGTGTAAGGTGAAAATTCCACTTTCCTGGCCAGAGGAAGATAAAATTTTATTTTTTTTTTTTTCCTGCCTAGTTTTCTAAGTTGGTCCCCGAAGGGGACCTCGACTATTTACCCTGACTCTTGTTGGCCTGAAGGGCCAAACAAAGAACACCTAACTAGCTCAAGGGCGCAGCGCAGCTGCGCCTACTAAACCTGACAAGCTACCGTGCCTAACTAGCTAATGGGGAATGGGATTTCCTTTATTAATCGACCCAACATAACAAAAAGGAAACTTAAAACTAAACACAACAACATAACTTGTGTGATGAGAGCAATCTTCTTCTCTTCATGTCTTCTTGGCGGCGGCACCGTAGGCTCCCCACCCCCCCGCCGAAGGGGGCGTGGCCAGCGATGCGGCAGAAAGCTGCTGGATGCAGCGACTAGACGACTGCGTCGGCGGAGAAACTCGCTACCACGCAGTGCGGTCCGGTAGCTCCCCATCTCTTGAGCGGCGTCCCGTTGATCCCGAAGCCCCCCCCCGCCCCCTTGGCCGAGCAATTTCTATGAAGACCTCAGGTTGTCCGACCTAATAGACAACGCAAAGGCCTCCCCTACTTTCACAAGGCCGCAGGGACGAAGGCAAACGCCGGTCCCGCTGGAACAAGCCCGATTGACGAGGGCTGATCCAAACAGAGAGGCGCAGCATCCCGTCTCTTGAACGACGTCCCGTTGATCTCGAAGCCCCCCCCCGCCCCCTTGGCCGAGCAATTTCTATGAAGACCTCAGGTTGTCCGACCTAATAGACAACGCAAAGGCCTCCCCTACTTTCACAAGGCCGCAGGGACAGAGGTAAACCCCAATCCCGCTGGAACTAGCCCGATTGACGAGGGCAGTCCTCTTCATCCAAACATAGCCGCGTAGACAATGCCAGCCTGACGGCATGTCCAAATCCAAACGAGGCGGCTTCAATGACGGAGCTCCAGTGCGCCGAAGGCGGCTGCGGCGTCCGCAGTCAAGCAATTTCCCAAGGGCCACTATTTCACCTAACAAACATGACCCCCAGTACACTCGCAAGGCCGCAGACGCCGCAGCGGCGACGATCCCACGAAGAATCCGCCGAGTCCAATCCGAGAGTAGAGAGCGGGCTCATCTTCAGTCTGAGCAGGGCTCCAACAGTCGTGAAGCACAGCCGCCCGCCGCATACAAGCGATTTCACAAGGGCCCCAGGACGCCAACCTGACAGGCGCCGCAAGAACCCCGCTACTTTGCACAAGTACACAACGAACGGCCGGGCGACATTTCCACCGAAGTCCGGAACAAAAAGCAGGAACATCCGCCCTTAGTAGCTCCATCGTAGATGGGCAACAGTCAGCAGGCATAATCCCGCTGACTTAACCAAACTTGTTCCCGGCGCAGGTGGTCGGCCGGGACACGTCCGCTCGGCGCAGCGGACGCGCGCAGAATATAATGATGAAAATATAATATAATGATGAAAATATATATAAAATTTTATACTTACCACGGGTGGTAACAAAGAAAGCCTCAGATAGACAGTTTTTTTATATACAACGCCGGTGGCAAACAAGCGTACGGTCCACCTGATGGTAAGCGGCCACCGCAGCCTATAGACGCCCGCAACTCCAAAGGAGTCACGTGCGCGTTGTCTACCCTTTATAAGATTTGAGGATGCATGTTGACAACAGAAGGAACACATTCAGGTCCCTCGCTCTTAACACAGTGCATCCTCGGGAGCTCTGGCAACCTTGCTCACCTCCAGGAACACAACACTAAATACTTGTATAGTAAATAATGTTATTATGGCTGTAGTCTTCTGCAAGGCGGAGGTACTTCCCCACTTGCGCTGCTCCAAATTCGAGCAAGATGACATTTTGCTGTGCCCTACCTCTCTTTAAAAAGTTTTGCCTTCGGCACTGGCGTCAAATACCTGCGATCAGACATTCTTTGTCACTCATTGCTCTCGAGTGTAATTTGATGGAATACAAGCAACGCCGCGGGCACTGCTAGTTTTACACGTGTACTTTTTGCACCGTTTGCAAAGTTCGTCGAACTGCGAGTAAACCGATTTTAAAGTTGAAGGACACACTGACAGACGGGTTTTTATCGATATTTGTGAACAAATAAATGCCAGTGATGTATTAGGACGCAGGAAATAGTATAAATTCAAATTGTGTTTATTTACAGATAACAGTGATCCAATTTTGTTAGTAGGTACATGTGGCTTATAGTTAAAGTTAGTAAATAATTATTTAATTATTTTTGATTGTTTAATTGTTATTTAATTATTATTCATTATTTAATTATTATTAATTATTTGATTATTATTAATTATTTAATTATTATTAATTAGTTAATTAATAAGGCTGGCGTGGGGACTCGTGCATAGAATATGCATGCGTGACAGAGACGCAGATATTTCATTTTCGGTTCGCGGTAGGCCTGCTGTTTCACAAGGACTATGTAAAATTCAAACCTCGTTGCTCGTCCATATTGAGGACTCTTTCACGCAGGGTTCGAAAGGATAATTATCAATGATAATTATCAAGATAATTATCGTGATTTTTATGCTTTGATAATTATCGATTTGATAATAACCTAAAATTGAAAATTCGACATGAGTCTTAAAAAAATACGTGCGTGAATTGTAATGATTAATTGATCATATTTTAAAGGTTAATAAAAGATTAGTACAATATTGTATAGCAACTATTTATTTTGCAGCCTAAAACACCATAATCTTTTATATATTAGTACAGAGTACACTAGTACAGTCTTTATTGGTAAAAATACATTTTACAGGTCATATCATACATAGAAAAAAATTAACTAATAAAATAACGTATACTACCCTACCCATAAGAGGGATAATTATCGGATAATTATCAAAGACCATAATTATCTTGATAATTTCGAACCCTGCTTTCACGCAGCTGGAAAGTGAGCATTGGTCAGCGCGGCATTGAAGATGCCGAGGAAATGCCGGGTAAATGAGGAGGAGCGTGGGGTCAGCGTATGTTCCTCATCTGTTATAAATAAGCATACGGCGCTACGGGTGTGATACACAGTACATATTTGTAATAAATTATATAGACCAGTTTAGCTGAAGAGATGTTGCCCACTCACATGACGAGCCTAATCCCAATAAGGTCTAGTTTCCCCTTGGGTTGGAAGGTCAGATGGCAGTCGCTTCCGTAAAAACCTACATCAAATGTTGGGATTAGGCAGCGTATCCTTCAGGATGCAACTGTACTAGGATAACGCTAGCAGGATAATGATGTTTAGCCGAAGAGATAAGAGGAACAGGCTTGCCAAGGTTAGGATTGCCATACGTCTCGGTACGCCGGGACATGTCCAGTTTTGAGGCGTGCTGTCTCAGTGTACAGGCCACTACGAAAATTGTCCCGGTTAGAAAACCATAGTGAAAAAGACATTGCTTGCGCGTAATACGGACGATTATGAGCCTACCGCATAGATCTATGGCCTACCGTTTCAATCTAACTGCAAGGAGGATGGCAGACAGGCAACGGGCGACAAATCCTGGGATGGAACCAGTGCTGAAATATAACCATTAGAATGTTCGTTTTTGATCTCTACTCATACTTTTTCTTTAGCTGTCCCGGTCGACGTCCCCATATTTATGGCAACCCTAGCCAAGGTCCAAATTACACGATGTGGTGCCCAGAACAAGCGTCTCCGTTTCACTTGGGCATAAATGCTTTCGTCTCTATCCGAACGTTCAGATGCCCTCTAAAGCGTATTTATCAACTGATTTTCGATAATTAGGGTTCATCAAGAAAGGATATATTTTTAGAAGGTCGGCAACGCTCACGTGACAGAACGAATTTCGTATCGTGCCGTCCCTTTCACGTTCGTGTTAATCACTATATGAGTGAGAGAGAAGTTCGGAGTAGTCCCCCTGAAGTTACAAGCGTCCATAGGTTGCGCTAACTGGTTACCATCAGACGGGCCGTACGCTAGTTTGCCACCGACGTGGTATAAAAAATGCTTTTTTTAATCGATTCCGGTTTTGAATTTTTTCCATAATAGCGGAGACATGGAGGTTGAAAATTGAAAAATATACGTGAGGTCTACAACTCAGAGCCACTAGTAAAGTAATCATTAGTAACATGTCTATGTAATTTATTTACTTGTATTATTTGACGCATGCAGTATTTGCGATTCGACACGCTTGGTTACTTCAAAGAATAAAATACGGTTGCTCGTATACTTATTCATATAATGGATATGTTTGTGTTGCCTCATAGATGCACAGCTCAGTATTACCAACAAGCATAAAAAGCCAAGCCCAAGTTGGTTTGTACTACTTTTACTTCCTGGCAGCCGCCGTCACAGAATTGTGTTCAGTAGAACAAAATATTGTTTAATTTTCAAGGAAGATAAACGGCGAATTCTCGACAGCACACCTTTATTTTGGAAATGACCAGTGTCACAGTACCTTACGAAAATATTTTTTCTGCGGTAGCGTTCAATTATGACACATAAACGTTGGCACTGGTTGTTATTATTATATTATGTTTAACTGATTATAGATTAGGTATTGATCTTAAACTCGTTGACCACTCTTTATACACTACTTTATATCTTTATTTACTAACTACACTGATAAGAAGCAAATCCGGTCATCCCTCATATATATTTTTACTAACATTATTTGATATGCATTTACATCACTGAACCCACAATTGCTAAATGTGGCATTGGCATTAAATTTCATATGCTCTGCCTAGCCCTTTTGGGAATACAGGGGTGAGTTTATATATACACATATACATATATGTGTATTCAATATATATAAGTATTATTCACTATTTTTTAGGCGAAGCGTGCTACACACACCGTCATTAACAACCTAAGTTTCGCCGGAAGATCAGCGCCAGCTCCCTGAGTCGGCATTACGCTGAGGCGAAACCTTTTTGTGGCGATTCTTTGTTTTTTTTAATTACGTTTATTTATCTATATTTTATGTTTGTATCGTCACGAATAAATGCTTTCTTTCTTTCTACTATATTGATTTAAACTTGCACGATTTTCATACATTATTAATTATTAGTAAACGGGACTGATTGCGAAAACCGTCATTAATTATATCCCCGGACTGGCCACGTATTACGGTCGAGTGATGGCGTGATAAACGTATCTTATCGTTAAGCACCTGTCACTTTCTGATACCACTCGATAGAGAGTGACAGACACTTTATCTTGTCGTTTATCACGCTATCACGCTACCATCATAGACCCCCGTTGGTGCCGGTCGTGTGGCAATCCAAGTTGTAAACACGAAGTACCCAACCCAAAGGTTGTCTGGAAGAGATCGCTCTTTAGCGATAAGACCGCCTGTTGTTCTGCCTCTGTCTCCCTGTATCTATGTTTTTTGTTTTCTATGTGCTATTTATGTGAGGTGTGCAATAAAGAGTATTTGTATTTGTATTGTATTGTATTGTATTGTACCGGTAGTTCGTAAAACCCGTCGGTATTGCGTAGTTCGCAATACCGACGGGACTTCGTGTTTATCACTTGTACTCTTTACTCCAGTGCCTTTAGAGTTTGCATGACCGTACTCTCTAGCGACTGCGTAAACGATTTAGTATGCCGATTCTTAGTTCTATAGCGTAACCGCCAGAAGAAAGAAAGAAAAAACATTTATTCATGGCACACATACAGTACAAATAAACATAACACCAAAATACAGAAAATAGCCACAAAATGGCCTCAAATCAGCATAGTGCTAGCCATTGGTTAGAGCTGGTCTTCCTTTGGGACCACGTGAAGCCACGAAGGACAAAAAACACAAATTCAAATTCATAATTATTTTATTTCAAATAGACTCAAAAGAGTGCTCGAGAAACGTTACCAAGAAATTCATACATAAAATAATTATACAGTAATGTCAATGATACAATATTAAAATTATACATTAAAATTTCAAATTAAAATAAAATCGTTGGATGTCAACATCTGACAGTACACACAAAATGATAAACCATAACAATGCAAGACAAAAAAAAGTCAAAATAAATTAAGTCTTAGGCACAAAAGTTACAAACAACATAAAACTTAAATAAATATGAAGCGCTGTACTTTTGCCCATACAATTTTTTAAGCAGCCGCTAGCGAGTATGGTCATGTAAACTCATGGTAAAGGCACTGTCTGCACTCTGCTCACGACTAACGATGTGACTAATCAGAAACTTCAAATAGCCTCAAAGGTGTAAATTAGAGATGTGTAATCTCGAATCCGGGGAGCGATTCGAATCACTAAATCCGGCTCCGCTATCGGTACCGACTCCGCTTATCGACTCTTCGACTCCTTTGAATCCCTCAAATCAATTCACTCCGGACTCGCTGGTTTCAATACAAATCCAGTGATCTTAATAGTTCTTCGAATCTTTTGATTCTTTTAACTCCGGACTTGATAGAAATATACGAAAGTTCACCAGTTTTGCTTTCGGTCCGCGATATCGGCGCAAACCGATCATTTATTCGGCTCAGTACCGAGTCGGAGTTAATAAATAACTCCTTGGATTCGATAAGATTTGAAAAGAGTCGATAAGAAATCGGCACCGCTTACGGATTTGAATCATTTAAATCTTCAAGTCCGGATTTACCCATCCCTAGTGTAAATACATTTAATTATACGCAATTAAGTCACCTTTGTTAATTATTATGAGAATTTATTCTCGTCTTCCCATCTCTGATGGAACCAGAAGGTGATGTACTTATAAGTATCATAACCTCCTTGACCACTCTGTTAATCGCTCTATTTAATTTAACGATAATGGCCCTTATAAGTTCATGAAACCTATTTTAGCTAACGTGCTGTTAAATTTCGTTTGTGACAAAGGTACAAAACATTAGTTAAGTTTTTTGAATAAAGCCGAATATTTATTTGCATGAGATAGTATGTGAGATCAGTCTTCATTATCAACAACGTATCCTCGGTAGCCCTACATTGGTCCCTAGGTTGGTTCGGGGGGGGACAAACATTGAAACAACCATGTGAACTGTGTAAAAATCGCTGTAATCACTACTGGCTAAAAACGTTTTCGGAGGGGGGATAAATCCCAACTATCCCCCCCTCTGGATACGTGCCTGGTCCCTAGCCGTCAATAAAACAAATCCTCAGATCAGCCATCATTATTAACACAACGTATCCTCGGTAGCCCATTTGTCCCTAGCTGTCAATAAAACAAATCCTCAAGTCAAAAACGATGGCTTACCATCAGGCTGGCCGTACGCTTGTTTTCCACCGCCGTAGTATTAATAAAGTCCCACGGAGTAACCTCCCCCTCATTCATAAATATTGACAAACCTTTGCTATGAAAATGCGTTTTGTCCCTTTCTCACAAACACAAATGTCAAAGTGACAGAGAAACAAATTTTAACGGCGTTTTAGATAAAAGAGGTTTGTTGGGCGTTTATGAATATTAGTAAGGCCTTTAGTTATCAAACCATATAACCTTACTTATTGCTTTGAATCAGTGTCCTGACTGTAAATCATTATAACTTATAATCATTGTATTAGGTAAATTAGGTATATAACCTCTCTGACCACTCTACGTTCGCTACTCTATGGCTAACGCTCGTTACGCTAACGTCGTTCGTTATCCGATTGATAAGCAGGAGGCCTGCGCCCGCGCACGCTTCGTCGCGTTCCAAAATTGAAATTTTTAATATATTATTTTTTGATTGGCGTTTGTTGGTGGCCAGTTCTTTGTAAGTATTATTTCGAGTTTCTTTTTTTTAAGTGAATTTCAGTAAAGGGTTTTGCGCAACTTTGATTATTTTCTACATGTTTATTTATTGGTAATTTTATAAAATAAATTGTATGTACTTATTTCACTGGCACAATAATTAAGTTATTTGTGTCTTTTTTGGTATTATCTACATGTGTAATAATAATATATTTAGAAATACGATTAGATATTTTATTCAGGCATTCATTTCATTCATTGGTGTAAAAACATATTTTGATTAAACGTACTCACAATGTTATGATTAAAGTATTTTTAAAATATCACCAAAAGACGTTTAGTAGTAATACAGACAAAAAACACTAATACACTAAATATGTTTATTTTCAAATTTAGCTAATGCTAATAAACAGTTATACCAAATTAACAATTTAGTCATACAAGCGGCCCCTCATCGTCCCAGTGCAGAAATGCTCAGAACGCTAGCAGCATTTCCGCGCTGAATAGCGACGGAGAGCCTGCACCAGAAATACACTAAATACACCTGCACTTAAATTATTTTGGATATAAATTACTTAAATATACAAATACGAGTATACATTTAAAAAAATCCTTATGTCTATAGTCACTTTCTATGTCCGCAGCACTTGTCTTGGTTTCTTTACTTTATAATGGATACTATAGTAGTTTATGCAACTGATACATAATGAAAGGTCTTAAAACACGAGTGTGGTTTTATGCAACGAGCGCCAGCGAGTTTCATAATAGGATCACACGAGTGTTTTAAGGCATGTGTTCAGGAACCATTGCGTTGCAAGTGTGGTGAGGTCGAGCGTTAGCCCGTTGAAGTCTTTTGAGCACGAGCCTGTATCGTTATGGGCGGAGATGGCCATAATGATACCGTTTTTGATGCTGTTATGGCCATCTCCGCCCCGGACCGGCGCGATATTGTAAAGTTGGTAGATATATTTATTGCACAAACGGTCATTGGTTCTTCAATCCTTTATCTACATTTGCAAGAGCCAAATTTTGAAAAAACTGACTACTCATGTTTTTATGATTTATTAAAGAAGCTCTTTTTTCGATATTAGTATGTTGTTTATGCACTTATATGTATATGAAATGTACACGTAATTGTTCCTTATTGACGTCTTTAACAACACAAGAGAGGTTTTTATTTTAAACTCATTTTCACAAAAGTTACGTCAAAAAAAACTGGATTTTTTGCCTAAAATTGTCAAAGTTTGGTACCATATATTTCGAAGACAGTGAGTTTTAAAGTATTTTTTTTTCTTTTATTTATTTTCCAAAAAAGTTAGATAGTTTTTACATTAATATCCGTTCGCCAAACACAACGTTTATTGGCTATTTCTTCGTAATACGATCGAATGTCATTTTGAGCTAGGAGCCCCTTAACAAACTTGATTGTAAGGGCAGGACATTACTAGTTCACGAGGGATTTATGTCTTTGTTTACTACAGTTTCATTACCAATTTCATTGCTCTTGGTAGTTTCTGGAACCCTGGTTGTCTTTTTTATTAGTCCCTAAAAAGTTTCCTTCATCGTCCTCTTTATTTTCCCGGTTGTATTCGAAAGGACCCTTGTAATTACAAAAATTTGGCGCAGGCACTACTTTTACGAAAGCGATTTCCATCCGACATTTCAACACAGAAGTAAAAATTAAACCGGTCTTCCTCACGGTGTTCCTTCACCAAAAAGCTAGACTGTTAAATATCAAGTGATAGTACATAACTTTAAAAGCCGCTATTAGAATTATTTTTTGTACTAAATTCGATTTATATTGTCTGTCTATCCATACAGTGCCTTTACCATGAGTTTGCATGACCGTACTCGCTAGCGACTGAGTAAACGATTTAGTATACCGATTTTCAGTTCTATTGCGTAACCGCTAGAGGCGCTGTACTTTTGCCCATACAATTTTTTACGCAGTCGCTAACGAGTACGGTCATGTAAACTAATGGTAAAGGCGCAGATTTGAATAACTTGTTATAAATTTTTCTTAAGGGTACTTATCAGTTAAAAAACGCTCATCTATTTACGCCATTTTCTGTTTGAATTTACACGTATCTTGACATTTCCTCGCGACCGTAATGTCATAAACTTCAAATGGATTTTTTGAATTTTTCATTAAGAAATATCGTTTCAAACATCACTCCAAATAGACCATTTTCAAGATATAAACTTGTTTTTTTCGCTTAAATTCTACTAGACACAATAAAATCAAAAAATGGATATGTTACTATCTAAAACCTTTGGTAAAATCATCGTTATGTTTAATAACTTTATTGGTACTTTTGTCATAATTTGAAATCAAAACATTTTAAAACTTACAAGGCCTTAACAGGCCTTTAGTTAACACTCGGATTCGACTCTCACTTTACGGGTCTTTTGGCCGTCCAGTGTTCCTATATGAAACCATTTATAAATCAATTTTATCGCAATGTACTAAAAATAAACAATCAAAGCCTCTTTGATTCTAATCTAGATATTTCTCAAACAAGCTACTCTTCAAATACTTCAAATTCATCGTTGAATATTGAACCATATTCCCAACTACTATGACTCAAAATTAGTTAACATTTATTTGCAGCTACAAGTCATTGGAAGAAGAAGCTTCTGTTTTGTAGCTTAAAGTCCAATTCCAATTGCAAGCGTCTAAACGGAATTACGGCTAATTTTAAACATTTTTCAAGTTAAAGTGTATCTTCTGTCGTTAGTTTAGAGTACGTTATTAAATGATGATTGAGCTTAATAAAAGTTGAATGTTACCTTCAAGGTTCATCTTATTATCTTCGTTGGAGCTTTTCTTTGAAATAAGAATGTGTATGATGGGTTGTCTCCGAGCAAAATCCCCGTGAATTTCTTAGAAATAATCTAGTACTTTTAATTAGCTCTTGTGGCAATTTTTCCATACAAAAAGAACGGATTTTTGGAAATGTTTTAGATATCATTAAATACTAGGTTTATACGTTTTGATTTTTTTGAAAATGCATACTTACATGAGAAAATATATGGACCCTGTAAGATTAGTTTTTTTGACTCGCGCTCCCTCGATGGGTGAAACAGAAAGAGTTCCTAAATATCTGTTCTTGTCCCGCACGATAGGTTCACAATAGTCTTAAATTAACAACCTCTGTTTCACGAATCAATTTTTTTTTGTAATTGCGCCATCTTTTTTTGTAATCAGTAATCAGAGACTGCCTGATGTCGTCCGGTTGGAATATTAAATCTTAGACTGCGCGCGAGTATTTAATGTATCAAATAAATGAATTAACGCAACCGGAAAAAACTTTTGGCGGATGAATATCCTGTTAACGCATGATTTAGGCATATTTATTTCATAATATAAGAATACAATATAAATTATAAGTCAATTTATACGACTTTATATTATGAACATCAAAAAATTTAGAAATGTCAAAATAATAATAATAATTAAATTCACTTGTACAAAAAATTTCAAAAATATTTAAATAATGATCAAACTAAAATCAAATAATTTATAAAAATAAAAATACTACTCAATAATACAATGTCAAAAGCTTAAATAAACATCAGTCACAATAGATTAAAATAAAAATAAAACAAAACTATATTTTAATAATACAATGTCACCTTCAGAAGTAGTGGACGCTAACAGTGTTAATCAGTTTAAAAACAAACTTGACAAACTAAAATCTAAGCAGTGTTAACCAGTGCCAAGTGAACTATGAATACTATGATTTAGACGTATCAGCGTCAGCTGCCTGTCTAAAATATATAATAATAATAAAATAATAAATTTCATATCCACTAAGTCATCTACAGAATAAAATGAATTTAAACTTATTCTACTACGCCGTTACTCGTTACTACTATACATGGCGGCAGTTTAGGTATTCCCAATATTTCGTGACAAATGTATGATTACATACATTTTCCTTCCGTATAACGACGATAACGGACTAACGACCCGCCAAGGTTACCCAGCACTTAATAAACCGATAAATGATTCCACGCCAACGCTAATTAAATTGTCAATAAAATCGGTGCCAACGTTATAAAGGGTTCCGTTATACAAGTATGTATTTATAAAACTTCGGCCATTTTTGTTTTCGGTGAAGGAAAACTCGTTTTACGTCCGAAATGTAGGGATAAAGTTACATAAAACTTAACCAACCGATGCTAGCTTTGGGCCTTTTTTTTTTTTTTAACGTTGGGAAAATACATTTACGTATCCCACCCAGTGAAAAACCTGGGTGGGATGCTAGCTTTGGGCCTACCGCGAACTGAAAACGAAATATTTCCCTCTGTCTCTGTGTGTGTGATGTTATATCAATAAATAAATAAATAGATATTAAACAGACTGAATTATTTTTGCATTTATATTGAAACTAGCGACCCGCCCCGGCTTCGCACGGGTGCAATGCTGATGCATGTATTATACATATAAACCTTCTCCTTGAGTCACTCTATCTATTAAAAAAAACCGCATCAAAATCCGTTGCGTAGTTTTAAAGATTTAAGCATACATAGGGATATAGGGACATAGGGACAGAGAAAGCGACTTTGTTTTATACTATGTAGTAATATACAGACCGGTGAACCTACATGATAAATGATAAACGTATCAGAACTTGTATCAGTCATTTCATAGCGACACAAGAAAAGCTTCCCCCCAAAAAACAACAGAAAATCCCTTGAAAACCGCCATGTTAAAACAGAAATCGCATATTTCCGTACATATCCTTCACCGTAACGACGCTATTGCGGCGTTAAACGACAAACTCAATTCACGTGCCTATAAATATGCGGTGACGTCATTTTGTATGCGCGGACGCAGATGTTACGCACAAGCTGAATACTACCTTACTGCTTTAGGGTTTTGTCCATTTCAGTTTGAGCATGCTGCTGATTTCATAATAGCGATAAATCAAACTAACGTCAACTGTATTGTGCATTTTTAAGGTATATTTTTCAATGATGCAGATAATTCTATTGATATAATTCGTCGGGTTGTGCTACAATTGAATAGACTTTGTTGCTATAACGATATGGTTGTATTTTGATTGTGTTTTTAGAGACCGACGTGAAAGAGTAGAGTTATGCGTTATGTTGGCTCATTCGTTAGTTTTCAGTGCGCCAGGACGATCGTGTTTTATTGTTTATCCAATTTTGTCGCAGTTCGTGTTTGTGGTAAGAGCAAATATCACATTTTCATATTAGGCGCTGGTCTCCCATTGACTGAGCCATCAGGGTTACGACCAACCAAAAACGAAGTATCTCCCTCTCTGTCGTTCGAATATGCAAGTGCGTTAGAGGGGGATATATGTCGTTTTCGGTTAGTGGTTTCTTTGGTTCCGGCTAAACTCGGCTTCCGCGCACCTTCGAGGTGGTAGGAGTAACAGAGAACGTGATTGCTACCCGGCGAGTGCGTAAGTGGGATGGCTTGATTTGAATACTGTATTTTCAATACTAATTACTGATAATCAAATCAGCAATGTTTTATGAACCGTCAAAAACACCCGGCTGGTATGAAGTTTGTAAGGAAATATGATTCAACTTTCTATGGTCAAATTGCATCCTTTTTTCATCTTTATGTATATATTTCAAAATCTTTCGGTCGGGTCTAGCTGAGTTTGTTGCTGGACTCTTCTCAGCTAGGCTAGGTATAGTGAACCAGCGATAAAACTCCAAGTAGCTCGATTCCACTCACAACCGCTCCCGTCAACAACCGTCGAAGCCGCTCAACCAGTCTCACTGGAGCGCAAACTCTTAGAGTACTCCAGTGTTTAAACCGCCCTGGTCTCCTCTGGATTTTCCCCAGTCCACTAACCAACCGCGCACTCCTATCGCTTTATTGGGGTGTCCCCTTGTTTTGCAGACAGAAATTTCATATAATTTTGTTTTGCAGAAAATGTTTCAAATAATATTTGGTCCTTGTATTTTTATTTCGACTATTATTGTTTCAATGACTATTTACTTGAATGAAACATATTTCACAGAAACACAATTCAATGAATTTTGTAATATCGTTTTTTTATTTAACAAACTTATCAAACAGTAGAATTATGTTTGGTGTTTCATTATTACGCAGACAGAAAATTCATAGAATTTCGTTTTACAGAAACTTATATTAAATAATATTTGGTTCTTGTATTTATATTTTGAATATGATTGTATCACCGCTTATTCACTTCACAGAAACATATTTTGCTGAAACATAAATCAATTAATTAAAAAAATATATATATATTTAATAAACTTATCAAACAGTAGAATAATGTTTTAACGAACGTTGTTTGTTCGGTGTTTTTTCCATGGTATTTCAAATACATCAACACAATAACTATGTGTACATAGAAAAATATAGTATCTATATATAATACAGGTTATTTTATTAATAAAAGCCCAGAAAGACCTGTTAGGGCAAAATCGACTCTAACGCGGATAGGTTAGAAGCTTTGCTCCCGTCTTAATCTTCGAGGTTATTTTTTTATATAAGCCCAGAAAAATTGTTAGGGCAAAACCGACTGTAATGCGGATAGGTTAGAAGATTAAGACGGGAGCTTTGCTCCCGTCTTAATCTTCGAGGTTATTTTTTTATATAAGCCCAGAAAAATTGTTAGGGCAAAACCGACTGTAATGCGGATAGGTTAGAAGATTAAGACGGGAGCTTTGCTCCCGTCTTAATCTTCGAGGTTATTTTTTTTATATAAGCCCAGAAAGATTATGCGTCCTGAAAAATCATGCTTGTTTGGTTGTTTGCATGCATAGGGTGTGAATTGCTCAAAAATGGCATTATTTTTGAGCTACCTCTTACCGTTTCTGAGATACTAGTAATTAAAAGATAGACCTCTGGTTGCTATCTTTACCATACACTTTGTTCTTAGATGAGAGGTCAGCTTATAGTAGTTATTAGTCTATCAAGTTAAATAAATATATAAATAAATATATATTAGAGGACAATCTTACACAAATCGAACTAGTCCCACAGTAAGCTCAAGAAGGTTTGTGTTATGGGTACTAGACGACGATATATTTAATAGATATAAATACTTAAATACATAGAAAACATCCAAGACTCAGAAACAAATATTCATGCTCATCACACTAATATTTGCCCTGACCGGGATTCGAACCCAGGACCGTCAGCTTCACAGGCAGGTGCACTACCCACTAGGCTAAACCGGTCGTCAAAGTTAAAAGTTAAAACTGTCAGATTTTGACAAACGATCCCGTCTTAATCTTCGAGGTTATTTTTTTTATAAAAGCCCAGAAAACCTGTTGGGGAAAAATCAACTCTAACGCGGGTAGGTTAGAATATTAAATAGTTCAGTTTTACTTGATTTTTTTACCCGCATTGTTGTTGTGAACGCAGTGTTGTAATTTTATAGGAGGGTATGCATTTTGTCAACGGCAAAGGCATGAATTGGAATGTTTAGAAACTGCAACTCAATAACATGTTTTTCTGCGTAATAAGTTTTATATTAACTAAATAAAGTAAGGTCAAAGAATAAATGATTTGTGATTATATCGTAATGAATATCGAAACATTAACTTTTCTTTGTATTAAAAATCTACTATAAAATTATCTACCAATTAATTATTTTACGAATTGATTATTCTATGAAATGATAATATGAGATTCATTTTATGAGAAACAAAATTCTATATAACTATTGTATTGGTAATAATTTTTACGTAAACTAAGTAATATCAGAAAAAATAATATTTCATTTGTAATTCTATGATATGAATTTCGAAATAGTAAAGAATATTGATATTAAAAATCATTGATTTGAGTTTCTACAAAGTAAGTGTTCGGCGTAATGATTATTCTGTGAAATGATAATATGAGAAACATTTTCTGCGAAACGAAATTCTTTGAAAATGTTGTCTATAAAACAGTGTACAACCCTTTATTGGGCATGGCCTATAAAGCCACAGTCATCAGGTTCAAAATGAAAGAGACTGAAAGACTTGATAATACAATACAATACAAGTACTCTTTATTGCACACCTCACACAAATGAATCAGCTACACACAGAATCAAAACAACAACACTATACAGTATAATGATGTATCAATAAGATAAGAAAAACGATCCGTTGATGAACGACATATTACGCAACATACATAAAAAACGCATTTCCTTTTTGAAAATCGATAGAAAATATTACTATACGTATTTTGAAACACGTGATAAAAGATATCGGCACACCTTTAATCGGACTTTACGGTGTTATCACAGCCGATAACAAAAACAATAACGACGTTACGAACGGCGTTTAGGTTATGATTCATAACAATCGTAAGCTGTTATATAAATAGTTTAGAAAATATTGGACGAGTTAGTTAAGTAGCTTCATAGTAGGTGTTTTTCACGATATTTCTTTGATCTTCCTCGAATTATTATTTTTTCTTGCAAATGAGTTTGCTCTTGGATAGCATCTGGTCCAAGGCTAATGACGGGGCCGAAGATGGAGCGGGCTCACCCTGAAGATTATATTAGAATTTTATTATATATCTTTCCCGCTAACAGGACACACGGTGTCCCGGACTTTCGGGAGGCGTGTGTGGAGCTGAATTGCCAAACGAGTATATACCACATAGTCAACACATTAGGTTGTCAATTCGGTTTTATTATAGTACATTACTTACCGAGGGCGGTAAAACAAAGAATGTCTCAGATCGCAGGTATTTGACGCCCGAGTCGAAGGCAAGGGCGATAATTATGCGATCTCAGGCTTTCTTAATTACCGCCCGAGGTAAGTACAAAATTTTATGACACCCTCTGGCCAGGAAGTGGGATTTTCCGCGCGCGGAGCGTGCGGTAATTGCCACTTTATGGCCAGGTGTGACATAATTTTTTTTTAATGTTGACAATTTAATTAAACCAAGCGGATGCTGTCTCTTCATTGAATACTTACGTATTGTTACAGTACGTAGATAATAAATCCTAATAATATTATAAACGTGAAAGTTAATGCGGATGGATGTACGTTCCTCTTAATCTCAAAAACGATTGGACGGATTTGCCTTAAATTTGGAATGGACATGGCTTATACCCTGGACTAACAAATGGGCTACCTTTTATCGGATAACACCGCGGGGCGTTACTAGTCTTACAATAGGTCTTAAACTTGAACTCTGTAGTGTAAGGGCATTTAAAAATAAAGTAACTTTCAACTAATACTTATAATTTCTCACGTGGATGAATCGAATTGCGATTTGCGGGGTTTCAGATCGATTGAACTCGTTATACCTTGCCAAATTGTATGCGATTCTTGCACGTGAGTTGAATAGTGATTGCAATAAATATATAATCGTCTATCAAACTACGAATAGAATGGGGATAGATTAGACTCGGTTTTAGATTCGTCTTAAACCCACTGTTGGCTTCGGCCCCAGCAATGCACACCTTCCTAAAGTAAGTATGCCAGATGTATGAGGAACCCGGGCTATTTGCTTACTACATACATACACACAAAATACAAAAGCAAAAAAAAACACAAGAAATCACAATAGGTACACATACAAAATATTAAAAAAAATCAATAAACTTATTCACTTCTTGGTTGGTCACCCAGACAGACAGTCATCCGCTTTGAGTGGTTATTATCTGAGCGCTCCCGTGCTTTGGAAGGCACGTTAAGCCGTTGATCCCGGCTGATGTCTATGATAGCAGTCGTTAAGCCGAGTTAGAGGCCTCCGGGCGACTTGAGAACTTCTAACAGTCAAGTTGCCCTTGCCAAGTTGACTCACAAGGAGGGTGGAAGTTGCACCTCGTCCGTAGGGAGTACCCAGCAGTGAACCACCGCTACCCTACACTTGACCGTGGTGGTGCTAAAAGTGCAACAAAAACTGGCAACTGTACTGTCTTCTCAAAGATCTCACGGTTCGAAATAATTGCCATACGATAAATAAAAATAACCTTGCCATTGGAAATATAGTAGCATTAAGGATATTTTAAAGATTCTTAAACACGTAAAGATGAAAAATGAACGCACTAGATAATTATGACACAAACCTGACCAACCGGGCGTTTTTGACAATTCAAAAAAATCTAGTGTTTTCACCATTAGTACTTAATATACTGTATTCAATTAAACCTAAAGAACCCTAAATTGCGGAACGAACACAGACAGATTAAGCACATATAGATAGCTACTATCTGTCTGCACTAGTTGTCTTTATCTTTGTAACATGAAAGCGGCGCAATCGAAAGATTGAAGCGTTAGGTGATTAAAAAAACGTGTCGTGATTTCCTGTATTTACTCATGATAACAAATAAATGTAAATAAATCCACGTTTATCTATTTTGTAAATAAATATTTGAAAGCTATCCTACACACCGTACAATTAACCGGTTAAAAAATTCGGTTAATTGCGTTTTACGATATTTTTTCGTACATTAAATCATTTATTTCGTAGATAAAGGTTAACAAAAACAAATCTTAAAATAAAAATGGAGATATGGCAAATACTTTAAGAGATATTTCATAAATAGTAAAAACCGGTTTCGAGCCCTGCTACACACATCGATTTAGTCCATAGTTCTAAACTAAAGGTGGGTCGCTCCAAACCCTCTTTTATCGTAAACTGTTTGTTAAGACTATCTTGAAATTATTGTGCAGGGTTCGAAAGGATAATTATCAATGATAATTATCTTGATAATGATCGTGATTTTTATGCTTTGATAATTATCGACTTGATAATAACCTAAAATTGTAAATTCGGCATGAGTCTTTAAAAAATACGTGCGTGAATTCGAACGTTAATAATTGCGCTCTGTATATGTGTTTTAATGATGTTGTAATGATTAATTGATTATATTTTAATGGTTAATAAAAAACTAGTAAAATATTGTATAGCAGCTATTTATTTTGCAGCCTAAAACACCATAATCTTTTATATATTAGTACAGAGTACAGTCTTTATTGGTAAAAATACATTTTACAGGTCATATCATACATCGGAAAATAAATTTAACTAATAAAATAACGTATACTACCCTACCCATAAGAGGGATAATTATCAAAGACCATAATTATCTTGATAATTTCGAACCCTGCTATTGTGCGAGGCGAGAAAGGGCATTTTGAAATATTCTTTCCGTTACACCCGTCGAGGTCTTGCCCGCGTCGTGCGATAGACAGAGTCGTCGGCGTCGGTCGTTTGCGCCATTAGTGCTTCGGGCGGCAGTGTTTTCACCCCTTAAACCTTTATCAAATCCCTTGGTTTTGGCCTTTATCGATTCCTTACATCCTAAAGTAAGTTTATACGATTTTGAGGTAATTTTTTAACGTTTATGAAATAATAGCAAAAAACCAGGAGGAAAGTTTCGAGTCAAAAAACGAATCTTTACGGTTCCATATTTTCTTATGAATGCATTTTTTCCAAAAAATCTAAACTTACAAACCTAGTATTTAATGATGTCTACAACATTTACAAAAATCATGCAAATCCGTCCATCCAAAGAAAAAAGAGTTGCCTCCATGATGAGACGTGTGCGCGGGAGCAGCAACGGGCTCCTCAGGGCGCTGGCCGAGAGACTCGACTGCTCGATCACGAAGTTCTGGGTAGAGGTGGTCATTGGGAGGTTTAAATAGTCTTTTAATTTTATAAATGATTTTATTTTATTCTATCTTTTTAGTAAGACTAACATAGTTTGCAAGATATTCTTAAATAAATAAAAATAAATAAATATTAGAGGACAATCTTACACAAATCGAACTAGCCCCACAGTAAGCTCAATAAGGCTTGTGTTATGGGTACTAGACGACGATATATTTAATAGATATAAATACTTAAATACATAGAAAACATCCAAGACTCAGAAACAAATATTCATGCTCATCACACAAATATTTGCCCTGACCGGGATTCGAACCCAGGACCGTCAGCTTCACAGGCAGGTGCACTACCCACTAGGCTAAACCGGTCGAAAGACCGACCGGTCTTAAGTCAACTAACTAGAATATGGATCGAGCTGGTCAGAAATAAATGTTTTTTTTTTGTTAGGGGGTGGATAACGTTGCCGCTTTTTGTATGGGAAAATTCTGCTCCACAATCCTCTTAAAGTCTGATTGTATGGAGAGTTTGACAAGTTTCTATGGGATGACAGCTACCAGCGCCATATTTAACGTTGATCGGTGTGTGATCGTAAATTGGTGCAACTCGCCCTAAATGCGGGCTGCATGAAACCCTCTGTAATCGTGAGCTGTGTTCGTTAAAATCTGAATGTATGGCAAGTTTGACAGGTGCCGGCGCCATATTGAACGCTAAACTGTCTGTAATCGTACACCTCAGATTCGGTTGAAACCGCTCAACCAATCTCACTGGAGCGCAAACTCTTAAGAGTATTCCAATGTTGAAACTTCAAAACACCCGCGTGGTCATGTCGGCGGTTTCCCCAGGCTACTCTCCAACCGCGCACTTCTATCGTCTTATTGTGCCTGGCTTGTAAACAGTCAGTCAGGTTTAAAAAAAATGCTGTAATCGTAAATTTATGCAACCCGTCCTAAATAAATATATTAATCACACTGTTGACAGGATACTTCCTGTCGAAACCGAGCAGAAATAACCCAACATAGCTCACTAGCTATGTTACGTTATTTCTAATCGGTTCTGGCAAATATTTGCGTGCAGGGGTGCTATCGCGAACAACAAACGAAGTTTTCCCTCTCTGTCTCACTTATATGCAAACTTGCAAGTGCGACAGAGAGGGAAAACTTCGTTTGCTGTTCGCAGTAGCGCCACAGGTATCTAATCGTCAGGTCCGATTTGTTTCTCTGTCTAATTCCCACGGACCGTAATCTACAGAACTTAAGGTTATTGAATGTTACGCTTGACTCGTGTCGTTTCTTTTAAATGCAAGTTTCGTGTTGAATTTAGATTTTCTTGATATTTGGACATGGGGCTATTGAAGTTTATATTAGTTACGCGGATTTACTGTATAAACGATATGATATTTCATCTTGGTAACAATCACCTGAATTTTCGGGAACATCGGCATCTCCAGACTAGGGTTTGACCCAAAGTTACAATTACAATAATTATTTCCATGAAAACTTGTTACCAAGGAATTCCAATTATCAATATGACTTTACCAACATAAAAATCATTCAGTAAATACCGGATATAAAGTTCAAAAACCAGTTCCGGAACCTTCCTCTGTCTTTAAATAGACCTGCAAAATCGATGGCCGCAGCCTTGGTGCCAATGTATCCATCCAAGTTTTATGCATCGTGTTATGTAAGTTAACTTTTATAGTCGATGATTCAACACAGGGGCTAGCACGAATCTCTTAACGCCAGAGCATTTTACTATAAGAAGCCTTATCATTTAATATTTAAAAACACTCATCTATTTAGGCTGCTCTTTGTGAATTGATACGTATCTTCACATATTTTTACAAGTCTTGCGGCCTAATAGGATATTTTACATGCGTTTTTTACATTTTTCATTAAGTAATTTCGTTTCAATCTTCACTCCAAATCCGTTTTCAATCTGTAAACGATTTTTTCCGCTTACAATCTACTACACACGATAAAAGCGGAAAATGGGCTTCGTTACTGTAAAAAATAATAGCCTTTTGATCTGAATTGGGTACTATAATAGCATTTTTTTCCTTTTTTTCGTTTAACGAAATGTCACGCAATTCGTTGTGCCGTAAGGCATAGGCCTCCTCCAATTGTGGTGCCAAGGTTAGCCTGATGTCGCATTCATTCACATCTTATCGTTCGTCCCTGTCTTCTGGTGCCATCCCTAGGGTTCCACTGAGTTACTTGTTGCCTCCATTTCAATTTTTTTTCTTCCAAACCCCATCGAGAATTTTTTTTTATGATTTTATTCTACCGTTTTGTCGGTGTCATTGATATATATACTCATGCCAAATTACAGCTTTCTAGTACTAACGGTTACTGAGAAAAGCGGGGAACGGACGGACGGTCATGGCGAAACTATAAGGGTTCCTTGTTTACTACGGAACCCTAAAAAACAGTAAATTAATATGCTCAAAATCTTAAGAAGACACTTGAAAGATTGGAAAAATAATGTAATTTTTATATTGACTAAAAGTAATTAAAGACCACCATCAGGATTCTTATGTTTTAATAAACAATAATGTACCTAATCGCAATATTTCACAACCAACAGCAAATTACTCTTTTTTTCCATACAATGGTAGTACGGGCGCATAGCACATGACATCACATACTCAATTAGTATGGGAAGTTTTGAGGGCCCGGATTTTGTGCTGTGCTTTAAAATTCATTTTTGTCTTCTGTGTTTCGGCCGTTAGACCTTATGTCGGTTTGTTATGTCAAAAAATGTACTGAGTTACTGAAATTTGAGCTGACATTTGGTCTAACGGATCTTTATAAAACCCGGCCTAATTGTACTTGTTCCATAAACACACATTTGTTACTCTCTACAAAATAGTTCGAATGGCATCATGAAAAAAATGATGCATATTCTCTATTAGAAATACTTTTGTTATAAATTATAATTTGAGTTCAAAATATTTAAAAAAATTAACGTAAACTGTATTGATATTTAAATAATGTCTACCTTTAAATTTTAAGGTACCTACGCTCTACCTACTTACACGTTATATTATTGTTATTATTATTTTGACACTGTAGCTTTATAGGCCAGGCCCAATAAAGCGATAGGAGTGCGCGGTAGGAGAGTCGCCTGGGGAAAATCCAGGAGAAAACCTCCGACACGACCACGCGTGCGATCATTAATATAATGTTGTCGGTTAGGTACATTAATTACATTAACAACATACGTAGTCACTCGCCTTCGCATGCATAACTTTCAATTAATTGTACCGCGATCATATTATGTAAATGTTATGTTACTGTTACCGTGGCACGATGCGGTATATTTTTAATGCCGTAATGTACTAAGATATGCCAGGCTATCTAGTCGAGCCAAGGCTGTTTGAACATCGATTTTTACAGCTATTTTAGACATAGTCGTGTTAGGAATAGGGGGCTATTCCGAACTTCGTATCATACCGTTGCTTTCACTCATATAGTGTATAACACGAGAGTGATAGGGACAGCACGACATGAAGTTCGGATTTCGAGATTCGGAGTACAGGAGCAGACTTCGATAGTTGTTACACTAGTCTGTAGAAGAAAGGAGTCCATTGCACCAAACAAGAATAGTTTATAATACGATTTATCCGTACAATACGGTTTTTTTGCTGATAGTTAATTCTGCAACTCTTTGCGTGTCATCGATGCTCTTTCAATGTGAAAACGACTCTATTGGTTAAGCATAATGTTATTTATCGTATATTTTTGTATCTTTGGAAATGTACAAATATTTATTAATTTATCGGCTGCTTTAACTTCTAAGTTTTAATAGGAATGATTACAAAAAAAAACATGGCATTCGAACCAGTTTTTAGAGACGATCAAATGTTTGTATGGGACCAACTACAATTAGAGCAAAGAAAAGACGAAAATGAGAGGCAAAATACAGCATAGCTAACGAGCACTGAAAACGCTCCAAACTGATTCACAGCAGGCGTGACGTCTACCTCCTACGTACCTTTGTATGGAAAAAAGGGAAATTTGCCGTGTTTGACGTGAAATATTGCGTTTATGTACATAGTTGCCATACATGTTGCTAATTGCTAGCTAGTGTGCTAGAATTCTATTGATAATTTTCAATTTTCATTTGGAGAATATAAACAAAAAACTACGTTTTTGCCAATCTTTATGGTAATCTATGGTGGTCTCTATGGTTGGTGGTATGGGTCTTTGTTGTAATTATTAGTAGGCTTCATATGTATTACCTCTGCACCACCTGCTATGAATCGTTCTGATTAGATTTCATTTCCGCTACCCTAAGGTTGTCTGGAAGAAATCGCTCTTTAGCGATAAGACCGCCTATTATTTGCCTCTATTCATTGTGTTTTTGTACTGTACTGTATCCTTTGATTGAAGTGTGCAATAAAGAGTATTTGTATTGTATTGTATTGTATGGTCCCATATCTTTTTATGATTTGAATTGATTTGTCTAATTTATTGTGATAATTTGGTGGTTTTCTATCCATATAGCAACACTATGTTATAAATTGTAACGTAAGTCATCATCCCTATCACACCTGTATATGACAGTTGACAGACATACCAATCTTTGTTAAAAAGTGTAGCCAATGGCAATAGAATAGCAGTTTGTTTCACACTTGTCTGTCTGACAATGAACCACATCCGCCAACTGTTACTGCTCTTTATTTATTTAAATATATTAAATGTAATTAACATACACGTCACGTCGTCACAGATACACGCATATTATAGCTATATTTTTTACAATACCTAAAGTTAATGTCACAGTGCTCGACACTGACTAAATACATGGCCGACCCAGCTGAGTTTGCTGCTTGGACTTCAATACCAGCAGCTAGATTCCACTCACACCTCAGATTGGGTTGAAACCGCTCGACCAATCTCCCTGCAGCGCAAACTCTTACAGTATTCCAGTGTTCAAAACCAACCGCGTGGTCGTGTTGGAGGTTTTCCCCAAGCTACTCTCCAACAGCGCACTCCTATTGCTTTATTGGGCCCGGCCTAT
Organism: Epiblema foenella; assembly: GCA_963556455.1. NCBI lineage: Eukaryota > Metazoa > Arthropoda > Insecta > Lepidoptera > Tortricidae > Epiblema > Epiblema foenella. The sequence goes on along the minus strand of OY747120.1, from coordinate 6,186,424 downwards.
AAAGCCACAGTCAGTTTCAAAAAAATAGATAAAAAAACATGGCACTTTCAATCTTTTGCTACATAATTAACTAGCGACCCGCCCCGGCTTCGCACGGGTGCACTATTTAATGGATGTTATTATACATATAAACCTTCCTCTTCATTCACTCTATCTATTTAAAAAAACCGCATCAAAATCCGTTGCGTAGTTTTAAAGATTTAAGCATACATAGGGATATAGGGACAGAGAAAGCGTCTTTGTTTTACACTATGTAGTGATAGTGATATAATAACAGAGATGATCAATAGTTGTCATCATTGGGCATTAAAAGTGTTGAGCATTGATACGTTTACCTTATATAGGTTAAGTCTTTCATTACAGAACACATAATAATACAGGGTGATTCGAGTTTGACAGAAGTTTTTCTGTGTGCTACGACGGTAGTAAAGAAGTATACGGAGCTTCGCGTGATTTCTGGATAAATCCTAAACCATGACAAGTCGGTTTTCGTATTGCATATTGCAGAAATCCGAGCGCAGCATCTCCGTTACACACTTTCATACATACTTTCGTATGTCTGTCCGGGTGGCCGGCTGTTCGCCTTTAGATGTCGTATTTGTCAACCGACTCTCGTGAAATTTCGTGAGCACGTGCTCATAGGGCATAATTATATGTCTCTTTTTGCATTTTTTTTCATATGTGAACGCCCATGATCGTTCAAAGCGGTGGAAGGCAAGTAGAAAAGTGAACCCTGGCAAGAACCGGGATAACGCTAGGCAGAAGAAGAACGTTACTGTGATTTTTTTAACGGTAAAACTCCCATGGGTTTAAACGTTTCTAAATAAATTGTCATCAAGAGCATATAATTCAAACCACTGTGAACATAAACATAATAATGCATCTTAATAGCTACATAAATGGCTTTAATACAATGTCCCCTTCTGTCACGGTTGATCGAGACGGAAAAATTGACTTAAGATTATTTGCGTTGGCCGATTCGTGTCAAAGGAATCCGTGCAAAAAGCGACTTAATTTTCGTCGCTAGAAGATTCAAAATCCGTCAACAGTTTTGTAAAATATCGGCCAGCGTAAAAGATCTCAAGTATAGTTAAATAAGTAGTTATAGTATTTGGCGCGACGAATCAATGTCGCGGTGAGATTGCCGTCACTAATCAGACGTTATGTTCCACTTGACGCTGTCGTGACGTTATTAGACGTCGCGTGTACACGTCGATGTGACTTCTATCGTCCTCATATAACGATTTTTAAGCTTGTTGATTTTGTATCAAAGTAGCGTCACATATTGATACTCAGGGCCCCTAGGCACTTGGTATTTAGGGCCGCCTCTCCCATCCCATTATATATAAAAAAAAAACCGCCACTGGGGCCCCTAGGGCTGTCTGGAGTTCTGGACCCTAGGTCGGACACAAAGAAAGTAAAGTGCACATCGAGATACTGATTAATATGGCATGAACAGATCGTTGTTAAAATTGTTAAATTGTATTGTGTTCTTAAAATTGTTGAATATACCTAATAATTTTAGATATCAAGTCAGATGATAAACGAAATCGATTTTATTGAACTTATTGGTAATTGATTTCATAATCCATTGCGTTGGTGGCATTTGAATTACAGCAATTCATTCCAATTATTAATCGATATTATGAACGTTAGTCATAAATCATCATTTTCATCAAAATTAAGTACCTAGTGAGTGTGACACTGTTATTACACTAACGACTTAATGTTTGTATTTGAACACGAAACGATGTTCATAATAAACTCCTAATTTTAGGCAGCTTCCTTTTTTTTTAAATACCCATTTAATTCGAATCATACCTATTTACACGCAACAATTCGACTTTAAAGAGACAAAACACATGGACGTATATGGAGCAAATCAATTATTCGCTTGTATTTCACAATATAATTATCAGCACCTACTTTGACAATTTAGCACAAGGTTTGGCAAATATTAATAAAAAAAGGTATTGATTTGTTCTAATTGTGATACTAGTTTAGTTCAGGTCGTTCAAAAGATAGTAAACGAGACCCGTTTTTACATATAAACCGGCCAAATCCGAGTCGGACTCGCGCACGAAGGGTTCCATTATCTATAAAAACAACAAAAAACAATTTTGTAATAACTAATAAAAAAATTATTTTGTTTTTCTAGTATTTGTTGTTATAACGGCAACAGAAATACATCATCCCTTGAAAATGTCAACTGCCTAACTATCACAGTTTATGAGACAGACGGACAGCGGAGTCTTAGTAATAGGATTTTTTTTTACCTTTCCGGTACGGAACCCTAAAAAGTCCGGCTCACGAATATTTCCTCCTCTAAGATTAAACCTATTTAAAGCATTCCTCTGAAGTCAGTAGCTGTTTCATTTTTGAATTATTGACCTAAATATTTATTTTTTTCTTTTTGAGGAATCGATTTGTCACTATAGTAAAAGTGAACCATCCGCCTCCACCGCCTATTGCCTACAATAAACCACTGACTAGCATAGCCTCAGCCTTATCGCAAAATATTTATCGTATGGCAATTATTTCGTACCGTGAGATCTTCGAGAAGACAGTACGGTTGCCAGTTTTGTTGCACTTTTAGCACCACCCAGGCCTCGTATTATGGTTGCGTGATAGCGTAATAAACGACAAGAGAACTCGTTTTTATTGCTCTCGAGTCGAGTGTACATTTTGCGCAGCTGGTTGCCAATTGCCTTCAATTCATCGCATCAACACCTTAATTGCTACATCGGAATCGGTTTCATATTTATAACATGTCTATATATATATGTAAATAGCGTGGCGTCTTGCTAAATTTCCTATAACTAATTAAAGATTTATCTTTGTCCACAGATCTTACGCGTGATCACTAATGGAACATTTAAGCTAAGCAAAACTAGTATAAGCAAAATGTCTCATCACCTCGTAACCGTCTGTATGTTCTGCCTCCTCTGCGCAGCGCATACATGCGGCGCACATGTCGACACGAAGGAAATCCGCACATACGAACCAAGTGCACACGAATACAACTTAGCCTTAGACTTGACTGAGAAACGAAAGTTGGAGTCCAGAGAGCGATACAACCACAAATTGCAGAAAATCAGACAGTACCGCCCTAAAAGACATCTCGATGAGGTCTCTGATACGTATATTAAGGAGATTTTCAATGAGTATGGGAATGGGGATGAGATGTCTATGAATTTGACTAGGTTCAATGATATGTTGAATGTGTTGGAGTTGTCTAAACTGGTGCAGGGAGGGTATGAGAAGAAGACTGCGCCGCCGGTGTACGAGTCTGCTTATGTGAGTATACTTAAAATTTGCCGTACTGTGTCGATTTAATCTGTACAAAACGCGACTTCATTTTGCATGCTAGAATATTCAAAATCGATTAACAGTTTTATAAAATGTACTAAAACGTCATATAAAACACGTGCTAGCTAGGCTGAGGTTTTGCCTATCACGAACTACAGATACCTAATACTTACATAAAAGTACTTTGGTTTATAATTATTTCATTAGTCTTTTTAATTCTATTTCGTTCTTCCAGTGCTTAAATAGTTCAGAGCTAATCACAGCCGTCAACAACGGCCTTAAAGACGAACACGGTCACAAACACACCGATCCGACCCACGACCATGACGTACTAATAACAGAGGAGACCCTACGCGCAGTGTGTCCTGTACTCCTTTACCAGAAACTCGGACAACCCGGTTCAGACAAACGTGATTGTGTCAAGCATACTAAAGTACACACAAAAAGTCTTGAAGCTATGGCTGATGAAGTAAAAGAAGCCAACAGTAAGAACATGTTCGCCGTCTGGCTGTATTCCTTCCTAAGTATAACGGCTATCAGTGCTTGTGGTCTCCTAGGTGTAGCAGTAATCCCCATAATGCATAAAACATATTACAATCATCTGCTACAGTTCCTAGTGGCCTTAGCTGTTGGAACTCTTTGTGGTGACGCATTACTGCATCTGATGCCACATGCGATGAGTCCACATGAACACGATCATGGGACATCTTTAGAAGCGGCTCCATCATCGCATAATGATGGTATGTGGAAAGGATTAGCCGCCATGCTGGGAGTAGTCTTTTTCTATTTCACCGAAAAGGGACTGACTGTCGTTGTCGAATGGAGGAAGAGGCGTCAAAAGCTTGAGGAAGATAAACTTCCTACTAGAGTCCGTGTGTTGAAAGATGAGACTGTTGGAGGTTGCTCAGGCGGCTCTAAAGCTCCCATAACCAACTCCACGACAAATTCCTTAATGAAAATCTTCAAGAAAGATGATAAGAATGATCCCACAACTAAAACTTGTAAGCATAAGTATTCAGAATATCCATACTGCTACGATGAAATTGACACGGACACTCATGACGATCACCACTTACGGGACGGTCAGATCCCACCTAGTCCCAAAGCTAAGAAGCAGAATAACTCCGTGAGTGTGGTCTCCTCAAATGCCCTGAGCTCTGAAAGTAAAGAGGAGCCCACGGCCAAAGACTGGCTGCTGAAGGCGGAACCGGCTTCGGTGGTGGAAATGAACAATATTAAGCATAAGGAGGATGGTGTTAAGGATCTCAAGGATGGGGACAGTTATACTGTTATATTGAGGTAAGTTAAGTTCCCCTGTGTTATAGAACTAAATTTGAAATAACTTTGGCCTCCCATATGCCCAAAAGTTCAAGAGGCTCAAGGTTCTTTAGGAATTTCTATATTTTTGATCCTAATTAGATATAATTGACTCTACGCCCAGGGACTGATCCATCAATTCCATTGTGTAAAGTTGATCTTGAAATATATTTAGGTACAACAATGTGTTGTCGATGCGAACTTGTTTTCCGTAAATTTGGCGCCCAACATGGGGCCTCATTAATTCTGTTTATTCAAGGGTCCTACACAGCAACGGAATCTACCGTACATTTCATTGGTCTGATAAATCCCGACAAATTGGACGCACTTAGGCACAAAATACAAATAGAATACAATATTCCATTTCTTACAGGGAACATTCAAGAGCCCACCACGGCCATTCTCACGCACACGGCCATGTGCACGCCCCTCCATCCAGCATGTCTTCAGTCGCCTGGATGGTCATCATGGGGGACGGCCTTCACAACTTCACTGACGGGATGGCTATAGGTAAGTCTGGTCTTAAATATATCTATCACAAGGATCATTCTAGATCCACCATGCGGCATGACTAGAGTCGCCTGGATAGAGTCCGACCACGCTAACTCTGCATTGAAATAATTTGGCAACACTACCTGAAACGTCACATTTTCATACAAATATGACGTATAATGCACAGTGTTGTCAAATTATTCCTTGCAGAGATAGCGTGGTCGGACTCTAGGCATCTTTACCTTGATTACTGATTTCGTCTGTCCTTTAAAATCTGTCTGTCTTTTAAATTTGTTGTCTTAATCCGATAATTAGCACTGACCTTAATTTGTGTTTTAGTTTTTATTTATAGGTCAGTTATCATTCGGTCAATAACCTCGCGTCTATAAAACGCCATATGAATGTTGAAACCATAAAAGTATCGCGATAAAACTTGTTTTTCTAAACATTAGTTAGCGTGTGTGCAGACGTCCTTCGTTTCTTTACGCTCGTTATTTTTCTAACCATCATAATTTTAAAATACCGTGTAACTCTCAAAAAAGAGGGTAGTGAGCTCGAATTCAGGCCCACGGCAAACGCGGTCTTAAAATAATTTGGTATTAATTATATCCAACTTAATGACCAACTTAAGAATAATAGCTCATTGCCTCACGTTCATAAAATACGGTTTGTGTCCATCATTGAGCATATGGTGATCAAACTAAAGAAGGCGTGATATTCATACCAAAGGGCATCCTAAAATATTCAAAGCACACCTAATTAGAGTACGCAAGTTTCCTTGACTGAGACCTAATTGCATATTGAAAATGGGTATATTGTAATCGTATTTGAAGTGCCCACCCGCATTGACCAATTTAAGGATCATAATTCCGTCAGTTCATTAAGCCGTAGTCTCCCGGCAAAAAAAAAATTAACAATAGCGTTCTTTTGTAATGAGCCCCGGGACCGGTACACGACGAGTAAATGAGGTTTAGGTCCAAATAATAATGGACGAAATAATAATGAATAATAATCAGAGCTCGGAATAGGTAGTGCCTATTTACCTAAACTTCGCAGGAGGACCTAACTAAGAGTGGTTACAACAATAAACACCAAAGGTTGAAGAGCGAGTAAACTTAACTAGGTTCAAAATGAAGACGAATAAAACAATAAAAGGATTAGCATCGTGTTATCTCTTTCGCACTCGCACGTTCTTATAGGGCGTCCTGTTATCAGCAGGGTCGCAAAATGCAGGTAGTAAGTACACGGACGTGCGGCAAGATTCAATGAAATAAACTAGTAGGTATGTAACAAAGAACGAAATATAATATTTATGAAATACTTTGTATTTCTATACCAATTGTACAATTATTACAAATAAATCGGAATATATCTGTAATATCTTCTATATGATAACATAATTAAAAATAAATCAACTAAAATCCTTTTTTAACATCTTCTATTTTTAAATTAATATGTGTATGGTTGAATTGTGATGTTAAATAAATGTATTTTCTTTCTTCTTCTTTCTAAAAAAAAGATTAAATATCGGGCTCATGTTGATGTTCGACGACGGGCCACTTACGAGGTCGACTTTTGAGTTCTCAACGTATCTATTAAAACTCTCTGCATTAAACAATAGCATTTCATTATTAATTTGTCCCCGAGTGTGACTTTATTTCAATTATGTACTCCCGGGAAATCCCGCGTTCAATAAAAATAAATAATATTTTTTGGTGGTTGTAACCACTCTCAGTTAGGTCCTCCTGCGAAGTTTAGGTAAATAGGCACTACCTATTCCGAGCTCTGATAATAATGGATGGAATATATTATAATTTTATAAAGGGTCGGCAACGAGTACGTGACTCCTTTGGAGTTGCGGGCGTCTATAAGCTGCGGTGGCCGCTTACCATCAGGTCGACCGGAAGCTTGTTTGCCACCGGCGTTGTATAAAAAAAATATATCTACAGGAGGGAAGTCGCGATATTCATACCAAAGGGTATCCTAAAATATTCAAACCACACCTAATTAGAGTACCCAAGTTTACTTGACAGTTGAGGCCGCGGCGCACTGTCACGGAATGTCAATGACTGACCTGGTTACGCACGGACCCTGACAAGGCCAATGTCATGGCGTATGCTGCATAGGCAATGACAGCAATCAAACGTTTATGGTGTAACTGTAGATAAATTTGATTTGTATTGACTGAATTAAGGACATAATGTGAGATTAAACGTTGTATGGTTTGATTTTGAAAAAACGTAACTTCTGGTGTGTCGTGTTGCCCATGCCAGCAATAGTATTGCATAAACTTGCACGGATTCCGCACCCTATTACCTAGTAAAAGGGATTTAATCGCATGCAGTAAATCGATTTACATCTTTGAGATCGCACGCGTATTTATTTGTAATCGATTAAGTCCGTTTACTGGGTGGATCAACTATTATTTGTTGCTCGTTGCCATGAGCGTTTTACGTCTCCTGAGTCACTCTTTAAAACTGTGACTTTATAGAGTTTAAATCAACCAAAGATGACTTTTAGCAATGAACATAAATCCATTTGGACATGGGGCATCTCTCGAGCATGCTTGAAGTCCGTATTATAATCACTTTTCTAAGAAACTAGGTTACTGTTGTCTCCTCGCTGACGGGACAGAATAACAACAAAAAAAAGTTGATCGCCCCTACTAACAATTACATTATGGCTGTAAGACATGCAATACGAATATTTACACAAAGACGTTCATATTTCACTAAGGAGAGTTTTACGTATTGGCCTTAGAAGCTACATACACAAGTTCCGCGATTTAATTGACGATGCTTAAATCATTTTTTATAGATGTTACAAACTAATGATGATGATGATGGTCATATAAGTTACGGATCTGAGTACGTATTGTGAACAACGCGCTGCCTAGCTATTGTGAACGTTTTGTCGGACATGTACCTGGTACCACCATCCTCCCGCTTTTACATACTTGGTATTAGGGAAAGAATGCTATATATCCGACATAAAGTTGATCAAGCTAGCCTGATCCCCTGTAGAAGTTATAAACCTCACACCTCATATTGAATCCGCTCAACCAATCCCACTGGAGCGCAAACTCTTAAGAGTATTCCAGTGTTTAAACCGCCCGCGTGGTCGTGTCGGAGGTTTTCCCTGGATTTTCCCCAGGCCACTCTCCAATCGCGCACTTATCGCTTTATTGGGTCCGACCTATAAAGCCACAGTCAAGTAAAAAAAAAGTTATGAAGACATCCTTTGTTATTTATTATACATCGATATTATACTTTTGACGTTAGTCATATGTAGTTAAAGTGTAGGTTTATATTAGCTGCCCGCGCGGGTCCGCCTATGTTACCTAAAATGACGTTAATTTTCTTTTAATCTTTTTCTTAGTCTTTAAAGCTTTTGTCTTTATCTGTCACTTTGACATTTGGGAAAGGAGCAAAACACATTTTAGTTAGCAGAGGTTTGTTAATTTTTATGAATAAGGGGGATAAACTCCATGTCAAAGGACTTTCTATTCTAAATACTCGTGGTTTTTTTCATCAGGTGAGTAGTTTCTGACAAACTCTACCTTTTAAACACTTGGTAGAGATACTAATAGATCTCTGCCTTAACATGTCTATGTTTGACACTTTTCAATGACTGTCCATTATGTAGTTGATAAACGCCTACATCATTATATACCTTAAACAATGTGACATAAAGGCGAGATACAGCAAGGATAACAATTCAGTATTTTTTCTCCATTGTTCGCTCAGTACGATATGTTTTTATCTGCAGTACTAACAATCGGTGGTTTCATCAGTCACAAATAATACGATATAACAATCATTCGTAAAAAAATATATAGTTTATTACTTAACCAGACTTTGAATGCCTCTCCAGGCCCGTATCTTAGGTTAGCTTCCACTAGAGATGTGTGCAACATGTCGAAATTAGAGATGCTACGGATACTGTTTTGGCCGGATACCGGATACCAAATATGCGGCGGTGCCATTGGCCGGATATCCGGAGACCGGATATTCCACAAAAAGTCTTGCCTAAAATTAAGTAAATTCGCTGCGCGCGTGCGCGAGGGTCGGTGCAGGTTGCAACTTGTTACTCGCTGTAGACAGCCGATGATAGTATAATGCGCTACTTTTACACGCAGTGCCATTGAATTGTGGTACGTAATATTTCGTCGCGAGCTATTCACTGTTTTCGACTACTTTTATGACTGTTAAAAGTAATGCGGAAGATTAAACTGATATTAATAATTGATTACTATGGAGTTAGTTATTTATTCACCCTTTCACTTTTATCCATGTGATAACATACTATCCGGTATCCGTCCGGATAGTAAATATCGGCCAGTATAGGCCGGATACCGGATAGTGGCCGGATATCCATTGCATCTGTAGTCTAAATATGAAAACATGGCTACGCTAATCTAAATCTCTGAAGGATATTCACTCTCAAAGTCAGAGGACAGAGAAAATCCTCAGCACGCCGCCAGCGTTGTCTCGCATTTCGTGCTTCACCTCGAACCATGACTCTGCCTTCAACTTTGTCGCCACTCAACGTCGATGATATTTCTTTGGACGGGAACTTTCCCTCTTGCCTTGTGGATTCCGTTTTGGATTGCCTAAGTAATTGAGAGATCTAGAGGGCCCGATACAGATCCACTTACGACGCGTTAGGTGACAGATTTGGGGTTTAACGGCAGATTTCCAAACGGCGTTCTTTCGTTGACGTAACACCATGTATGGCTACTATTTTCCTTCCTTTGACCCTAACAATCGATAGGAAGTTGAACCATGTTCATTGTTCATACTCTGATGCCTTAGGGTCGGTTGTACCAACATACGATCACAGGCTGGTCAGCGTCAAATATAGCGCCGGCAGCTGTCATCTCATAGAAACTTGTCAAACTTTCCATACAATCAGATATTAACGAACACTGCTTACGATTACAGACGGTTTGGTGCAACCCACCCTTATTCTCGAAATATGGAATAGAAATAACATTAGTACCATCGCTAACACAGTCAATTGACCATTCGTGCACATTATGCGAATTGTAATAAGGATTCCTGGTCAGTTAACTATGTGGGCGTTTGTACCTACGACGACGTCAGACGTTTTTAGGATTCACCAATAATATATGATAATTATTATTTGATGATAATGTTTTCCCTTTTTGTTGCTTCCAGGTGCAGCTTTTGCTTCTAACATCGCCGGCGGTTTCTCCACAGCCATCGCCGTCTTGTGCCACGAATTACCACACGAGTTAGGTAAGAATAAAAAATCTCGACGTATTTTGTAATTCTTATAAAACGTACTGTTTCTGTAGGAATAATTAAGCCAATGTTTATGAAATTTATGATTCTTTATCGAAGACAGTTAATGTAAACATCAAGTGTATCAGACGTTCAATTTATGCAATCTGACATGCATAATTATAATTATACTAGCTTTTTCCCGCGGCCTCGCCCGCGTACTAATAGTAATTTTTAACCGTCTACAAAAAAGGAGGTTCTCAGTTTGACCCGTACGTTTGTATGGACGTATAGAGGATAAGGTGAAACTTTGAACCCTTTAGGGGAGCAATTTAGAAAAGAGCTGAAATACGCCATTAATATATTTAAACAGAGAGTATATACAAAGTTTATAATCTCTCACTTCAATAAATACGTGTTTTCATACAAACTTTGGACCCCCGTTTCACCCCATCATTTGAAAATCCTTTCTTAGTGGACCCCTAAACCTTATAAGGAACCTACGAGCCAAATTTTGAGTCTCTACAACCAGCGGTTTGGGCTGCGCGTTGATACGTCAGTCAGTCAGTTCTTCTTTTATATTTATTTTCCTATTAAGTAAGCAAACTCTTACAATTAGCGCACTATTACATATAAAACATACATTTCTAAACAAAACAAGAATTTCTCAATATATTCCCCCCTTGCCGTTCCCGGTGCAAAAGAGCCTATAACGCTGGCAGCAACATCAGGCTGCAGTCTCGATTCTTGAGTAAAACAATGGGAATATACTTAACCGGGCGGGAGTGTGGTGAAAAAATGTTACAAAAAGTATGTGGTAGGGTACTACATACCCGGATACAAAATAACTTCAAAACTTAAGTATCTGATAGACGATGTTTTACTAAATGAGTTTTCCAGTTATTCGTGTTGGTTCTTTCTCATGAAAGTAAATGTAATATATTTTTCATGTCAGGTGACTTCGCTGTGCTCCTAAAAGCGGGCATGTCAGTAAAGCGCGCTGTATGCTACAACGTGCTGTCTTCGGCGTTGTGCCTCGGTGGTATGGTGTGCGGTGTATTAGCGGGGCATGCGCCTAACGCTACTCGCTGGCTGTTCGCTGCCGCAGCGGGGATGTTCCTTTACATCGCGCTTGTTGATATGGTGAGTGTTACTTTTACGATCACTGAGGCAGAGTATATGATTTCCAAAAATCGTATAGATAGACTTATGAACTATCGAAGCAGAAATCGCCTCTAAGACTACAATGTATTTCTTCCACTTTTTGTGTGTGTTGGGTTTGAATCCCAATGACTCCGAAGCTAAGCTACAGATGCGGACCGCCAGGAAGATATAGATAGACAACTACTACAAAAGCAAGAGTTTTTGACTTCGAATGCTACAATTTACCTCCATTTTTATGGGCGTGGGTTTGAATACCAGTTCCGGCCGTTCTTTACCATTGTATCTTAGCACGGTGGATGATATATGATGAATTTTACTTTAAAATGTACTGAAGCAGAGTATAGGGTTGCTACAATGTACCTCCATTTTTGTAGGAATGGGTTCGAAGTGTTACTCTAACCTCTACTGAAGTAGAGTATATGGCTTCAGACTACATGCTCTGGTCAGCGTTATGCGTTGACGGTATGAGATGTAGTGTTTAGCAGGACACGTACCTAACGCAAAAAATGTTACTTTAACAACTACTGAGGCAGAGTATTTGGGTTCAAACAACGCGCTGTCTACAGCACAGGTTTTTACAGATTTGATTTACGTTAACGCCAGTATATCCTTTTTTGTTATGATACCATTTCGATTTTGTGACATATCGTAACAAATATAAGTTAGTATACAGACTATCTGCTTAGGTATAAGCATTACTCAGCCTTGAGCTGTCCATTAATCCTTACGTGAGTTCATAACACAGATGTAGGCCAACAACCCATTCATTCAGCCATGATGTTTAGATTAACCGTGCGATTCGCTGAACAATTAGTTCCAATGATAATCACTCGTGAACGTAACAGGATCTTACGACTATCTCTATTTCATTTCTAATCAAAGATTGGCTGCAGTTGAAATTCAAGCTTTTAGCCACAGCCTCCTGCTTTGATTTAGCATGTTTACATAAGTATTGAGTTACCGAAAAGTTAGAAAATGACCAAAAAACATGTTACACATTATACAAGCCATTGGGTCCTGAGCTGGGAATCCGTGTTAAAGGACCCAGATAATGATATTTCAAAAGAATGAACGTTTTTCTGCAAAAATATATTTTTATTAAATTGAATTTCTGCATATCCGTAGCTACTTAGGATATTGAATCACACTGATCGATGCTGGCCGTTCAAGGTAGGTAGCCATAACCCTGACGTCTTATTGTTTTTTTTTATTCAGATGCCCGAGCTGAGTACATCTCACAGCAAAGAAGGCACACTCTGCCAATGCCTGCTTCAACTCATGGGGCTGGCTACTGGCATAGGCATTATGCTTGTCATCGCGCTGTACGAAGAGGATCTAAAGTCGTTGTTTGGATAAAGTGCAGTGAAAGTGAAAAGTGAAGTGTTGTCCGGGGTCCATTTAAAAATGTCATAATTTTTTTCTCTAGTTACAATTTTACAAGTGAAAACTGGCAACACCTAGGCAATTGAGTGTGATAAGTGTGATCAATAAATTCTCGACTGGATTATTGTGCTAATATCTCTGGCAGTTCGCATTTTACTCCTGCCTACCAAAACTAAATCAAACAGACGTATTTGACAACTGTCATGAAGGTTAAAATGGATACTCCCCGGACATATGTTGATACCCTTGATAAGTGTTTTAAAGTGCTATTAATATAAGTAAAACCAGACTGTGTAATACATCATAAGACAATCTAGGCCTATCAAGTGATTTACGAAATTATTTAAATCTCTGTGTATTGTAACTACGCTTCAAACTTCAGTAATCATCGTTATTGGTGACACAGGTTGATTTTATCCTTATTCATACTTAACAAATATTTTTAAAATGCCGCTAAAACTCCTTTGTTCTTATCTGTCAGTTTGACATTTGTGTTTGTGGAAAAGAGACAACACTAGTTAACAGTGAGAAAAAGATACGTCTTTCCGATACCTTGTTATTCTGGACGCGGCGTTCTGTGAATGTATCTGCACTCTGACCCCGCCTGTATAGGTAAAATGAGAGGTTTCCCTAAGTCTAGATGTCAACACAACGAATCCTTAGGTCAATAAAGGGCAATGGACTTGTTATTCTTCCGAAATTGAAGCGTCCATAGGCAGCGGTGTCTGCTTACCATCAGGCAGGCCGTAAGTTTGTTGTTTTAGATAAAAAGTCTATGGTTGGGTTGCACCAAACCGTCTGTAATCGTAAGTGGTGTTCGTTAAAATCTGATTGTATGGAAAGTTTGACAAGTTTCTATGGGATGACAGCTGCCGGCGCCATATTTGACGATGACCGGCCTGTTATCGTATGTTGGTGCAACCGACCCTATGTCATCGACATGAGATTGCATTTTACATGTTCTGTAAAAAAGGTTTTCTCACTATACGTGTAACAATAGTATCGTTATGTGAATTTGAAGTGTAGTTATAATGTACTTAGAATATAACGCAGTAAAATATAAATTACTAACAAAATACAACATGGGACAATCTTTGTTTCACAGACTAGTTAAAACAATGACAATGAGGCCGGGTTTTTTAAAGATGGGTTACACCAAATATCAGATAAATTCTTGGTAACTAAGTGCATTTTTTGTCATAACTTACCAACATAAGGTGTAACAGATCTTTATGAAACAAAGCCTGAAACATACCAGTAAACCAACCTGTGGTTTAAAGTTTTGAAGCGGTTATATGCTTATATGTACACAATATTGTAAGGATTACAATAGTAAATTCTCGGCCTTACGGATGTTTAGACTGATTTAATAAATATTCTGTGAATTTTCAGTCATTACAATGCAAAAATCATGTTACTTCAAAATTCCTCGTTCACTTTTTCTAAAAGCTAGAATCTGAGGTACCTTGTTGTAGTTTACACAACTTGGGTAGATCTTGGGTCTAGGATACATATTAACAATGTCATGACATGTCATATTTATCAGACGCCTTAGAAATTTTTAAATGTTTTGTACTCAAATTATGAGAAGAGTATTGAAAATTCCTAGAAATTCATTAAAGAACACAATGTTATTATTGAAGTTTTAGACAGTATCGAAGACATTTTCTGCTTTTATTGTGTGTAGTAGAATTTAAGCGGCGAAAAGCGGTTAGATTGAAATTTGTAGCTGGAGTCTTGTTAGAAACGATATTTCTCCCAAAATGCTCCCAAACCAAGACCATATTGTGCAAATTATAATTTGATGATTGCATTTATCGTCATGCTAAAAGATGAAAAGTGACCATAGGAAAATGTTCCTAATACCTTATCTAAAGAATTATCAAATTAAACATAGTATGAGCATAATATATGATTGAAATATGTTGGAGTTATAAATAAAAAAGGCGATCATGGCAAATAATGTATAAAATTATTGAAAATATGATCTTAAAAAAATGTTAGGCTAATTATTTTTGGTAAAATTAATGTTATGTTATGCTCATACTACATACTTAAATGTAAATAAATTATGAAATAGAAATGTGATGTACTTACTTAGTTATCTTGAAACATGAAAGCTCAACTTGAATACTTAAATGTGAAAGCTTTTCAGATTCTTGAAAGAAATAATATTTCTACTGTACTTATTTAAGATAAATGTTCAAAGGTTTTTCTCGATTTCTATTAATTAAGATTGGATATTTACCTTGCCATGGAGGTATTATTGTCAGAATACAGAATAGGATTCCTTTTTTGAATGGACTATACTCGAAACTCTGATGTAAATCTAGCTTACTATATCATCGAATGTGTCTACTTGTCTAGTATAGAACTGTATATAATTATTCGTAATAAAATAAAAGTGAAACTTTTAATACTTACTACTAATTTTGTGGACACTTCTCTGTGAAATTTGTTGTAATATTAGATCATTTTAACCCCTGAACTGCCTCTGTCTTCCACACATGACGGTGTATATACCTTATTTCACATTTTACGTGTATCAAGCATTTGAAGGGTTAAAAGTTCCAACATATTAAACAGTGATGAGTCCAAATGCTTCATACAGAACTATTATTATATGTAGATTTTTTATCTCGAATTTGTCTATGTAATATTGAATGGTATGTGGTTGAGGGTTGATAGGACCATCCCGTTTTGACAGTATTGTCAATATTAACACTATAGAAGTTACTATTTGGCTACGTAAATCTATTTTGACATATGCTTTAAACGTAGATTATGTTGTCCATATTTTTGATTTTGATGCTACCTTCCAGCGAATTGTCATTATCAGGTGACAATCGTTTAGTTGTCGAAATAAGAAAGAAAGAAAATAAATTATTAGCGACAAACACAGACGACAAAACGTTCGTGAATTTTGGTCAACTGGATATAACTGTGTACCTATTTATTTTTGAGGGAACTGTGCTAATACTTGGTACTAATTAAATGTTCTTATGACAGCATGTAACTTCTATATATGCTAAATAATGAATATTGTCAGATTGCTGAGTATTGTGATATTCAACGTAGATTGCCTTTTCTGTTCAATTCTGTATCCCGTCATGTATACACATTACATAACTTGCCAAACTTACGTTAGATAGATCTGTCATTTGACAGATCATACGCACGCTCGAAAACGTTACGTCAAATACCTAGTTTGCTGTCATCCGCATGTCGTATCATGACAAATGACTTTTGAACGTCATATAACACCTGTCACGCCCAATTCTTCGTGGCAGGAAGAGAGTAGAAATTACTTGAAAACATACTAATTTGACATTGTATATTTAAACATCTATAGCTGTGACTGGTGATTTAGTGATTGATAGCACTCAGTAACATCGGATACGTGATCGGAAATTATTTGATACGATAAAGTATTGAAATATAAACAAATACCAGAGTTCCGTCTCGCAATATTAACTATTTTTTTTAACCATTATTTTTCGAATTATTAACAGAAAATAATATTTCATACAACTGGTCACCCTACATCACACGACGTGATGTCATCCCTCATACAACTTGTGTCAAAAGTGATAGGGTGACCATGATTGTACTTTGATTATGCCTCCACACTTGGTTGGCATTCAAAATGTTAACGAATTAGACGTTTTCTTTATTCTCTAAAAAGCTAAATAATGAGGTAAAAAATATCCAATAACATTACAGTGTTAAAAGTAAATTTACTGTTTTATAATTACCAGTATTATTTATTGAGTAACTTAAATAATCTTCATACCAACACAATAAACTAGATTACATCTAATTTGTATGACCGATCGAAAGTGTTGTTCATTGTTACAATCTGTGAAATTCACATTTCCCTATAAAGTACAGGGATTTCCAATTGAAAAAGAAGCATTTCGAATTTTACTGTAATTTAACTTTTAAGTTAAATAAGCGAATAATTCTTTAATTATTAATTTTAAGTGATTTAAGTTTGCAATCATGTTGAGTGTCGATTGGTGCTGAAAACGTCAGTATTATTGACAATATTTATTTGTAAATTAGTTCAATATAGTTCCTATGTAACTTTCGTTTTAATTTTTGTACTGTTGTAAATAATGTCTTGTACGTCCTACCTTTTGCTTTTATATGAATATGACACATGAAATTGACAGTTATTATGGTCTTTGGTAGACGAAAATCAATTCCGACAGTAACCAACCCGAATGTCGCCTTACTAGTTCTGCTTTGGTGCTGGAGATTGTAGTTTTACGCGAGCTATTAATTGATAAATCGCTATTTATAAAATGGAATGAAAATGGACATTGATTTCTGACCTACTGGGTACATGTAAATATTTTCTAGTGCCAAAATATGTCAATTATTGATCTGTAAAAGGTGGGTGTCGTGCAATAATATTGTCAATAATATTGATGTACGATCAGTAAGGTTCGCCCGAGCGATGTGTGATATCCGAGGACTTGATGATAATTATATTGTATTATAATAATGGTTATTCGTATTCACTTTGTTTTATTTTCATCCCGTTCTACTTTAGATTTAAGAGAGAGAAAAAAGCTGAAAGATGTTATTCTCGATTTATTATTTATTGTACTTTAAGCGATACCAGCGATACAAACGTAATTTGACAGCAGACTGCAACCATAATGACATCGCTTCTTTACTTGCTCTTTAGCCAACGTAAACTGGGGTGTCTTTGGAACACATATTCAGCGCTGCCTAGTTTAATAGTTTAGTAGATAATACTGAACCCACGTTAACTAAATAAAAACTGAAACATGACATAAAACAGGATTTTTAAAGTTTCCCCTTAATTACAAAGTAACCTCAATTTACGGTGTGGGTTGTGTGGTGAGGTAGCCAGAGCTCTCGAGGATGCTTTATGTCGAGTGGGGAATCTGTATGTAGGTATCAACAAAAACGTACGTAAACGTTCATTTTGGTTTAGCCGTAGTTAGGTAAAATGTTAATTTTAACATAGCTCATATCCTGTTGTGTAAATCTAAGTAGATTTGAAATTCTGGGAAGCTTCTAATTCAGATATTCTCCCCAGTAGACATTAACGGAAAACTCACATACGGATGCATTTTACCCCCCGAAAACATGTTTTCTCGCCCCAGTTATGTCCTACAGGTTAGTGTAGAATTACTAAGCTTTAACGTTGCCCTTGACCATATTTTAATAGGGTTCGTAGATTTCGCACAAAATGCGAATATCTTATGGATGGAGTACATTTTCCAAGATAAGCGGCGGCTCTAGAAGGTCCAGAAGGATTACTCCGAAATTCGAACTTCGGATCGTGCCGTCCCTTTCACTCATACAGTGTATAACACGAGACGGGACCGGGACGGCACGATAAGAAGTTCGGAGTATAGGGCCTCGCCTGGGGACTTTTGGGAGACGAAAACAAGGCAATCAATGAACATTCGTACCCAATTTTTATCATAGTTACCAACATTTCGAGGTTTTTTTTCCTCGACTGGGCTACAAGCAGAGCAGAGGGCCTACTCCGAACTTCGTATCGTGCCGTCCCTTTCACTCGCGTGTTATACACCATATGAGTGAAAGGGACGGGACGGTACGAAGTTCGGATTTCTATGTTCAGAGTAGGCCCTCTGAGCATTGTAGTTTAACACAAGTAGTAAAAACTCCAAATAAATATAAAATGGTTTATTAAATACAATCTGTCAACTTGCTACTAAAGCTTAAGGAGTCACACGTTTAGGGTCCCGCGGGAACATGGAAGTCTTGCGAATGTTGTCGAGCCCGAGGTACAGCATCACTACGCGCTCCATTCCGATACCACCGCCTGGAATGTGACATATTTGTTATAATTATGACATCTTAAAGGAAGAATTATCCAGACACCCTATACCCGTGCTACCAAGAAGTATGGAAAAGCTCTTATGCAGCTAAATTTAGAACTTGTCGGGTTGCCATAAATAGCCTCCTTAACTTGGGCGGGTAATTGTTTGTCTGCCACCTTAAAGTATAGACATTTCTATAGAGATCCTATATGCGTGCCACCAAGAGGCGCGAAAAAGGTCTTATGCCGATAAATTGAGAATTTGTTTAAAATATCTGACAGTTTACCATAAATTACCTCCTTAACTCGGGTGGGTAATCGTTTGACGTAATTGGGCACAACTGTCATATCAAATAGGTTGTGCTCGACATAAAAAGTGAAACTATGACAGGGACAAGGACAACAAACGATATGTAACTCTCTGTCGCTCTTATACAAAAATATATATGAACGTCTCGCTCGGTTGTGGTATTATTATTTGCGTGTCGCGTCTGGTAAGTCTGTGTCTACCACAAAGCCATATCAAATAGTTTGAGACAAATAAATAAAAGTGAAACTGACAAGGACAACAAATGCAAATGATGTCTCTCTCTCTCTCTCTTATACAAGTTTTTATACGACCAACTCGCTCGGTAATAGTATTATTATTTGATGTCGAGTATAGTTAGTCTGAGTGATATATCAAATGTATTTATGTAGATGAAGCTATACATGCAAAGTTTATTCCATAAATATATACATTAAATTCATATAATACCTGCATGAGGTGGGCAGCCAAGTCTGAACGATTCGATGTACGCGGCGATTTTGCTGATATCTGTAAAGAGAAAATATAATTATGTACAAATACGATCCCTTCCGAGTGAGTGACTTTTTTGACGTTCCGTGGTTAAAGGCTTCAGAGGCCTTGCAAGTTTTACAATGTTCGGATTTCAAGTTATGGCAAAAGTATTGACAATACCAATAAAGTGATTAAATGATACGATGATTTTTTGATTTTATTAAATGTAGTAGATATAAGGGAAAAAAAAACAGTTTTTATCTTGAAAATGGTCGATTTGGAGTGATGATTGAAACACTATTTCTTAAAGAAAAATCCAAAAAATACATTTTATTTTTATGACATTAGGTCGCAATAGTCCTGCTCTAGATAATAGGGTCATACTTAGTTGAAAAAACAAAAGTAGTCTCTCCTGTGGTCAATAGTTAACGGCTTATGTGCATGTTAGCTATGTTTTTATTACAGGGATTTATAGAAACGGAGACACTGTTTATGCGGGTTACTGGTCCAATCTAAAATTAAGCTTTGTAGCCCTTAACTTTTGGTATGATCACAGAAAAGGCGCGAACCCAAATCCGTGTATGACCCAATAACGCTGCGAAAATGTCAAGATACGTGTCAATTCAAACAGAAAATAGCCTAAATAGATGAGCGTTTTTTACCAGGCAAGGAAAGGTTCCTATGACTGCAATGCGTTAAAGTGGTACTGACCAATGCCGTGGTGTTTAGCACGTTCAGTCAAGAGCTCAGGGTCGTGTATTCGCTGCGCTCCGCTCAGAATCTCCTCGCCTCGCATGAACATGTCGTAGGAGTTGGATGATTTCTGACAATAAAAAAAATCTGTCAAATTTGATGAAGCAAAGCGGTAAATAATAGCAAGAGCTGGCCGAATTGCACCACACTTATTTACTTGTTTTAAAAGGTGAATCGGAAGCTGGCATGGGAGATAAGTGGCAAACGATAACAGTGACGATGTGGGTGACAATAATGATGAAACTTACTTTTTCTCTTTCTAATTTGATAATCTAAATAACGCATTAATTGTAATTTTGCTGATATCGGAAACATAAATTGTACTCTTGATTATTGTTATACTGACCTGGTATCTTAACTTAATGATGTTGCACGCCTGTTGACTTGCGTCATCTAACTTTATGTTCTTATTAATGTATTAGCTTGGTTGGTGTGTCAAATAAAATAAAATAACTCACGATTTTGATGACAACAATGACGGAAAACACGATATTCATGATAAAATGACGATGTGAGTCGTGACAATAATGATGAAACTGATAACGACAATGATGTAACTTACGATTTCGTTGATAACAACGACGATGTGGATGACAATAATGATGCCGACAGTAATGATGAAACTGATGACGACAATGACGTAACTCACGATTTTGATGACAACAATGATGGAAAACACGATTTTCATGAACACAATGACGATTTTAATCTCTTTCGCTAAAATTAAACTTACCGGGTTTTTAGGGTCGGGCATGGTGTAAAACGGCCGCACAGCGATAGGGTACTTGTCAAGGATATAGAAGTCGGTGTCATATTTCGCTCTAACTAAACGTCCAAGTAGCTTCTCATCGGGGGTCGACAGGTCATCCTCCTCGCCTATTGTCACGCCTGTCAAAAATATATATATGTTAGATGCCATCTAGGAGGATGATATGATTCATTATTTTAAGCTATGAGGCATTCTCTACCGCCGCATACAAAAAAAAACCTACAATGTAATTTGAACCGAGCGATTTGGACTACAAATTTAAAAGTACATTTGTTCTAAAATTAAACAGCCTAAAACAAAAAATCATCCTTACTTGGTCGAAATTCCTCTTATTCGAACCAAGCGCTTTGCATCATCTTTTATAATGCGCACTTCTAAGGTTTGGAATTCTCTGCCGGCGTTTGTGTTTCCGAGCTCATATAACCTAGACCTTTTTAAGGCACGAGTGAATAGGCACCTTCTGGGTGAGCTCGCTTCATCGTCGGCCTCATCTTTGCCCCCTGGCTAGATGCTGGCCAAGAGCGATCCCATTTTTAATAAAAAAAAAACTTGATTTACATACAACTGGACCAGTTTGTTTTTTAAAGGAACATACGACTAGGGAAGATGTGGCACTAACCAGCTTCCTTGAGCATCTGTATGGCTTGAGGGAACTCCAGCCTCAGCGGGGGGTCCAGGAATTTGAAGGGTTCCACCTTGAATTGTTGGCCCACTGTCGCGATTTCTGACGCGTATCTGGAAGAAAACAGACTCAAATACCTACACACACAATGAGGGCTATCGCGTATGAATTCGCCGCTAGAGGCGCTAGTGTAGTGTGGGGTCTCCGAAATGTCAAGTGTCACTCTTTGTGGTCGCGCTACGCGTGTTAATATCTAATTGGAACAATATGGTGACTATTTTGCAATACCTGAGCTTGATTATGGCAAATATGAGTTAAGGGTCAATGACTGTCAGGGCTTTGAGACAGTTTTGTCTTTCGGAAACTTATTTCCTCCTTTTTTCCGAACAAAACGGGACCGCGCTACAATGCGGTATGTTCGATAATTTTACAGTACGGTTTTAAGGTATTGAATATCATCTAAATTTAAACTTCGTTCTCATGTCCATAATAATCAATAACGTTTTTTGACAGGTGGACCTTACTCGACAGTGGCGCCAACTGGTGAGTACAAAAACGATAGCCCCCATTGAATGGAGGCTACTTTTTATGACTAATATGTTTCATGTGTATGTAGGATATGTCTATCTGTTTGTGAATGAATGAATGAAAACATTTATTTCAGAACCAGGGCCATATCGGTAAATTTTTTTTTTCTTAGTGTCAAAAATTACATGTCATGACATTCGCGACTCCATCATTAATGTTCAGCAGCCTAAATTAGGCCTATTCACTTCGTTCTTGCCACTTCGGCTCAACTCGATTCTCGCACACTCCAGAGGTTTCGATAAAGACCGCGTGCAATATAGCATAAACGGAACACTTATAGTTTCGTCATGTCCGCCTGCCTGTCTGTCGTTACATCACAGGCATTTTACTTTTTTTTTAATAATTTTTTTTTCAAAAAGTT
Organism: Epiblema foenella; assembly: GCA_963556455.1. Classification (NCBI taxonomy): domain Eukaryota; kingdom Metazoa; phylum Arthropoda; class Insecta; order Lepidoptera; family Tortricidae; genus Epiblema; species Epiblema foenella. Next base: position 6,163,812 of record OY747120.1, on the reverse strand, counting down.
ACATAAAGTTTCCAGTTTCAATTTTACTCGCCAAACTGACAAGACAGTTTGTTGGCGAGACCGCGCTCATTTTAACAAGTCTATTATCATGCACCTAAGTTACATAATTAAGTAATACTGAAAAACTATAGGGTTTATTAGCACAAAATTGACTATTTGAGTTAAAAAAATGATACCATTCGAACCAGTTTGAGACGCTCGAATGTTTGTATTGGACCATCTACAATTAGAGCAACACAGAAGATGAAAACGAGAGGTAAAGTATAGCATAGCTGACGAACGCTGAAAATGCTCTATACCGATAGGCAATGAAATGTGACGTCACAGTGCAATGGCCTCGTAATCCCTTTGTATGGAAATATGAGTAATTTGCCAATTTTGCCGTGAAATATTGCATGTAAGGACATGGTTGCCGTACAATTTATTTTGTATAGAAACAGCGAATTATATTGTTAACTTTCAATTTACATTTGGAGTTATTAAAAAAAAAAACATTTTTTGGAAATATTTAGTCGCCTATATTTTTCAGATTTTGTTAATTTTTCTACTTCACACTGGTACAAATTGTAACATGTCTCAATTTGAAATGTAGATGTACATAGTGATGTTGCCAAATAAAATAAAATTAAGCCAAGAATGACGATATTTATGACAAAACTGACGATTTATGACAACAGTGATGATGTTGATGGCAACGATGACGCTAACTCTTTTCACGACAACAACTACGTTAGTGTAAATTTTCTACTCACTGGTCGCGGAGTCCTCTGAAGATGTCAGTGAAGGTCTGCCCAATGGTGTCCAGGACTTCATGATAATGGTGCTTAAAGGCCATCTCGAGGTCGAGGCCAACGAACTCTGTCAAGTGACGGTGGGTGTTGGAGTCTTCCGCGCGGAAGACGGCGCCTACCGTAAACACCTGTCAAACAAGCACTGTTATTGGTCGATCAACTATTAATTGTTGCTCTTTACAATGGTTACGTATCGTGAGTCACTCTTTAAAACTATTATTTAATAGGGTTTAATTCTGCTAAACATGAGTTTTAGCAACGATTATAGGGATTTGTTGTTTTATCAACATTTTTTGTTTTATCTTTACTCTTATCATTACCTTCGATGGGTACGTTACTCTTTGAAACTGTGATTTTATAAGATTAGCTCCGTTTTCTCGTGCTTTTAGGGTTCCGTACCAAAATGGTAAAAAAGGAACCCGTATTTATGGTTTATCGTATTAAGAACAACGAAATTTACAGAAATGGTATAACATTTTTACTATATATGTTATAAGAAGTATAATAGTTATGTTATAAGAAACAGCGCTCTGCTTCTAGCTTGGATATCTGACATTTTCTGACAAATGTCAAACATGTCAAATTGATCATATATCATTTTATCCGTGTCAGATGACAACCGAGGCATGTAGCCTTCATATTTGACATGTTTGACACACGTCAGATTTTGTCAACAAACCTTGTCAAAGTCGGCAGCTATGGCCATCTGCTTGTATAGTTGCGGGCTCTGCGCCAAATACGCGGAGCTCTTGAAATACGACACCGTGAATACATTAGCACCGCCCTCTGACGCCGCTGAGATGATCTTCGGGGTGTGGATTTCCACGAAGCCTGAACAAATACATAAATAATTTATTTTTCAAAGCGTCGGCACTGGTAATTTAGTCCTAAATATAAAAAAAATCTATTGTAGCATTGTAATTTTGTAGTATTATTATTTTATATGCATTATCATTGCATGGATTAAGTCTTTTTGTTTACTAACAAACTATGGACCGCTGATGTCTGATACTAAACGTTTTTTTTTAAATTAAAAATGACACCTCGCCGAGTTTCTTACGCCGGTTCTTCTCGAGGCAGAGGTTTATTTTATGAACCGGTGGGAGTTTTTTGACATTCACAAATGCATGTAATATGCCTAAATTGAAGAATTTCATTCCAAAGAATCTTTTTGTTCGCTCTTGAATCAGTCAAAGAAAATACAGTAGAATCCGCTTATAACGACTTCGGTTATAGCGACTTAGAAATTACCACACATTAGATTTCATACCAAACATTTTCAAAGTAAATCAGTACGTTTTGTGCCACGTTTTGTTAGTGCTACGTAATATCACCGGTCTTGACTGTCGCTGTATCGGGATTCCACTGTAGGTCAATTTGTACTATGGCTAGAGCCACATTCCTTTGTGTAAACGAAAGTAATTAGTTGCATCTGCACCATTGATGATGCAAGTAAATGGTACATACGGTACGAGGGGGATAAAACGATATCGATGTGCTACTTTAACCGAGAGGTCGGCAACAGGCGGCCTGCGAGCCTTTTTTTACCGACAACGTGCTACCTTTTGTCTGACAAAGTCACAAATCATTAAGGCCATTCCATTGCAAATATCCCGCTCTCACACGCGTGAGTTTGCAATTAATCATCCCGCTCTCTACGGAAGCTCTGCGCGTAGTCGTCAATAGTTAGTACACTAGTCGTCTACCGGTCCCTGGGATCCCCGGGCACATTACAAAAGAATGCTATTGTCTATTCTTTTCGCCTGTAGACGACGGCTTAAGAGAGCTCAGGCACAGATGTAACTAGCTGTGACGTTGACTATTGGAGTACTGGATCACAAGAAGAATCTATCCGGTTATTGTGTTAGGACAATAAAAAGCTATTCTCTTGTTAATTTTTTAAAAAAAAATCACTGTCGTGGACAATTACGAAATGGCTCTATTAAACCCCTCTGTATCCGCGCCTGAGGGGTTATTGCGAACCGAAAACGAACGAAGTTTGAATATCTCCCTCTGTCGCACGAAATAGCAAGTTTATTTTTTTATACAACGCCGGTGGCAAACAAGCGTACGGTCCACCTGATGGTAAGCGGCCACCGCAGCCTATAGACGCCCGCAACTCCAAAGGAGTCACATGCTCGTTGCCGACCCTTTATAAGATTTGAGGATGCACTGTGTTGACAGCAGAAGGAACACATTTAGGTCCGTCGCTCTCAACACAGTGCATCCTCGGGAGCTCTGGCAACCTTGCTCACCTCCAGGAACACAACACTACATACTTGTATAGTAATAGTACATTACTTACCAAGGGCGGTAAAACAAAGAATGTCTCAGATCGCAGGTATTTAACGCCCGAGCCGAAGGCAAGAGCGATAATTATGCGATCTGAGGCTTTCTTAATTACCGCCCGAGGTAAGTACAAAATTTTATGTTACCCCCTGGCCAGGAAGTGGGATTTTCCGCGCGCGGAGCGTGCGGTAATTGCCACTTTATGGCCAGGTGGGACATAAATAATGTTATTATGGCTGTGGTTTTCTGCAAGGCGGAGGTACTTCCCCTGGGCTGTTCCAAATTCGAGCAAGATGACATTTTGCTGTGCCGTACCTCTCTTAAGTGCGACAGAAAGGGAGATATTCGACCTTCGTTCGTTTTCAGTTCGCGGTAGCTTTCTGCGATCAACGATCTCACCTCGGCTGGTTAAGATGTCGCGGAACAGGCGGCAGACCCCCGCCTCGATCCTGAAGATGGCCTGGTTGGCTGGAGTGCGCAGGTCCAGCACTCTGTTGTCTAGGCGAGTGTCTTGATTAACGCGGATCTTTAGCGCTTCGGGGTCCTAAAAAAATATATAGGTGCCATTCTACTTTTTCATGTACATAATTTTCAGACACGTTTTCTTTAAATGCAGATTTTGGAATACTTGGCCCTCACTTCATATTTTTGTATTGTTATTTAGAAAAAGGTTTAATCCCAGTATCACTTCCGATAGTTTTGGTAATTAACGAACCACAGCTAATATTCATAAATCGAGTAACTTAGTGGTCCTTGGATGTCTCACCATTTGTATGAAAAAATGGTTTTTACCACTGTGTTAGCCACCTTTTACGGTAATATGTTAATATTTAGATATGTATTTTTACCTATAAATTCCTTTTATTAGGTTCAGGTACTATTTCGAAATCCTATTTTTGTACACTAATTCAATACATATCATAGATTTTTGTTGGTAATAGAAAACTGGTCATGAAAAAGTAGAATGACCCATAGAACATCATGTCAGCCGAATGCTTTGCAGTTTGGCGAAGCCTTGTATTAGATTAAGTCTTTTAAAAAAATGAGCAATAAAAAAAGACGTCCACTGCTCCCCCAAAGAGTGTCGGAATGGCCGGTCGTGTGACACCCGCATCCAGCGGGCTCGGCGACCTTTACAAGACAAGAAGAAGAAAGAGAAGTTTATTATTGACAAGAGGTATACAATACAATACAAATACTCTTCATTGCACACCTCAATCAAAGGACACAGTACAGTACAAAAACACAATGAGTAGAGGCAAACAACAGGCGGTCTTATCGCTAAAGAGCGATTTCTGCCAGACAACCATAGGCAGGCACTTCCAGAGGGGGGGATAGTTGGGATTTATCCAGAAAACGTCTTTTTATTATGCCCCCTGGCTAGATGCTGGCCGATAGCAATCCATTAAAAAAAAAGTCTACACCGTCCACTTTAATTCTGTAGTATTACGATACTGTTATTTTATATACATTGTATATTGTTTTGAAAAAATGACACCTCGCCGAGTTTCTTACGCCGGTTCTTCTCGAGGCAGAGGTTGGTTTTATGAACCGGTGGTAGTTTTTTGATATTCACAAATGCATGTAATATGCCTAAATTGAAGAGTATTTATAGATTTCATAGAACCTCACCAAAGATCACCAAGGGGGAGGTGGTGTTTAAAAGTGGGCCAAAAAAACCTCACTTGACAAGCCCTTTTGAGGCATTTATTTGTGTGATGATCATGAATATTTGTTCCCGAGTCTTGGATGGTTCTATGTATTTATCTATATATATATCGCTCTTTAGCGATAAGACCGCCTGTTGTTTGGCTCTACTCATTGTAATTATGTACTGTACTGTGTTTTTTTGTTGAGGTTATGCAATAAAGAGTATTTGTATTGTATTGTATATGTGTCATTGTCAGATTTAGGTTCACGTCTTTTCGGTGGACATATCAAAAGTTAAGGGCCACAAAGCTTAATTTTGGATTGGTCTAGTAACCCGCATATACAGCGTCTCCGTTACTATAAATCCATGTAATAAAACCATAACATACATGCACATAAGCCGTTAACTATTGACCATAGGAGGGACAACTTTTGTTTTTGCAACTGACAATGACCCTAATACCGAGTGTACAATCCAAATGGGTCAGTATGGAGAAGTCGGAAACTATGAGAGATAGCGAGATCTATTCTTAGGAACCATGACGTCGATTTTAGATTTAATAATAATTACATTCAAACTTTTTTATTAACTCTCATACATACAAACAAGATTCCATTAGTGTTGTGCTTCTTGCGACTTGCAGAATTTATACACATTGATTTTGACCAGGTTCGATTCCCGGTTATGTATGAGAGTTAATAAAAAAGTTTGAATGTAATTATTATTAAATCTAAAATCGACGTCATGGTTCCTAAGAACAGATCTCGCTATCTCTCATAGTTTCCGACTTCTCCATACTGACCCATTTGGATTGTACACCCGGTATATAAGTATGTATCGTCGTCTAGTTTTGCTTTGGTTTGTCTGGGACTAGATTGATTGTGTGGGATTGTCCACAGAGAGAGCTCACGTCGGTGTCCGGGCGCGCCGCGTCCTCCACCTGCAGCGGCAGCTGCGCGCGCGCCGCCGACACCGTCCACAGCTGCGCGCCCACCAGCTCCACGTCGCGCACGCTGCACGCCTCCACGGGCGCCGCCGTCCGAGCCACGCGAGCGTACACGTCCACGATGGATTCTTTTGTTATGCTGCAATAAAAAAACTTTTCACTTCTCATGCTCGAAAAGTGTGTCATATTAGACTTGTCAAGCGGGGCTAAAGTAGTACATTTAACCCCTAGGGAAAATATGAATACATATTTATGATTTACAAAACATTTGAATTTGACCAATCAAAATACTTCACTTATTATCCACCAATCACAGAACACTAATTTAACTCTTAAAAAAATATTTGGTATTGGGTATTAACCAACCAGAATACAGCTTTAGTAAAATCGACCAATCAGGAAACATAATTATTTTTTCTTGTTTGTAGTAGTCCCTATTTCACAATAATTAAAAAAGTGGTTAAATCGTTCGAGCAATACTTTGAAGCGCTCAATGGAAGGTCAGTTAGCTTTTTTCGCGCGTGAATGTTGCGCGCGAACCGCAGTGTCTATGTTTTATGTGTCAAAAGAGTATAGAAAAAGAATCATGCTGCAGAAGTATATATCTTCGCCGTGGAATTTATTGTTAATTTTGGGTGGGTTAACCTTTGTTTATTTATTTTCTCGCAATCGAAGTAAAAAGTAGAGTGTATAACTCTGGTTTAAAAGCCATATTACCCCTCGAACTATCTCGTGGTGATACGGCTCATTTTAGACCCTTGTCATACAATCTACTATTATGTGTGTATACTTACAGTAGACCACATTTCCTTGCGACCAGTAGCGGGGCAAGAACTAAATTTTATGTTTTTTTTTTTTGATTTATTTACCAAAAAAGTTAGATACAGTTTTACATTAACAAACGTTTGCCAAACACAACGTTTATTGGCGAGGAATGCACTCATGCTCTTAACAAATTAATGTACCTATCTACCTTAAAACCTAAAATAAAATATGTATTTAGAGGGTATCTATTAGCAATTTTTTCAATTTAGCTTTGAAGACGTGTTTGCGTGTTTGCTGTTTGTGGCGTGTTGTATGTGGGCTTTGCCAGTTGAAGTGGGCCGTGAGGGATGCGTAATAAGAGACATGTATGTAGTCTACTAAGGTCCGTTTATTACTGCTATAGAGTTGCCTTAACATCTATATTGCATGCTATACTTATATCCTATAGTTACCACACCTCATTACAGGGGTAGATGGAAAAGAAAAATGTATGACAATAATATTTTTCTTTGTCACAGTTAAAACGAAAACATAGGTTTACTTTATGTTGTTTACGTGCTAGTTACACAAGGTTTAGTTCTATTTTTGTGAACTATTTCATGTTTGTCATTTTTTTGTATGATGACATTGGGTTCCTTATCTTCTAAAACAATATAAGGGCCGTCATATAAACAGTCAAGTTTTCCACCGGTTTCACTACGCACTAACACTTTATCACCACGTTTGTATGTAACTGGGTGCACTTTTTTGTCATATATAGTTTTCCGGTCCATTTTCACTTTCAAACGGTTATCACGCGCATCTTTATGAGCTACTTGTAGACTGTATTTAACAAACCTTAACGAACTGCTCGCTGACCTTCCTCTCCTCGCTCGCGCCAGCACCGTGCTGGAGCTCTGACGTGACACTACTCGCCTGGCACGTTGTACTCACTTGCCAGTGAACTTGACGAGCTGCTCGCTGACCTTCGTCTACTCGGTCGCGCCAGCAGCACCATCACATTACTGGCCGAGCACATTGCGCTCACTCCAACTAAGGTTCGGTTGAAGCCGCTGAACCAATCTCACTGGAGCGCAAACTCTTAGAGTATTCCATTCCAGTATTTAAACGGCCCGCGTAGTCGTGTCGAAAGTTTCCCTTGGATTGTCCCCAAGCCACTCTCCAACCGCGCTCTCCTATCGATTTATTGAGTCCGACATATAAAGAACCCAAGGTTCAAAAACAAAAATAAATAAATAATTAAAAGTTGTACCCACTTGCCAGTGAACTTGACGAGCTGCTTGCTGACCTTCCTCTCCTCGCTGACGCTGACCAGCAACTGCACCGTACTAGAGTTCTGACGCAGCACGGCGAAGCACTGCTTCCCTTTCGCCCGTGACGTCTGTAGACGCGCTGTACGGGAATGTATAAACAAAATGAAAATTTATGATATGAAATTGGAAAAATAAACTCATCCAACATACAGCTGAATAGCAGCATACTGGAAGAGATCCCTTACAGGGATAAGTTCGCCTTTGTACATGATTGATCTGTTTTTTTTTCTGTATAATTTATTTTACTTGTCTTGTGTACAATAAAGTATTTACATACATACATAATATACAACATAAATATCTTATTTTCTTTGATATGTAAAATTTTATATTTCATCAATATATGACTATAGTTGATGAGCATTCTTTTCAAGGATTTTTAAGGCAACAATTTTACCTAACAAATAAGATATAGACATAGAAATATTCTATTTAACATCAAGACATGACTTAACAGTAGCAGTTACATGTATAACTTAACATGTTAACTTAAAATAATCATAAGGACATAATTATATGATGCTAAAAAGGGGCTTGCCTCAGCATAATGTTGCAGCAAGTTCACTACAACGCTGGTTTTCAGGCAGACCCTGCTAACTATAATAAAAATTATCCATTGCTCGCTGTTGTTCAGAAACAAAGTGTCTCATATCATATTATGAATGAATAGTATAAATATGTGCACGCGGGAGCGTGTGTGTGTGGGTGTGTGCGCGTGTGTCTTTGTGTGTGCTGTCACTCTTGCTGGTCTGAGTCACTCTTCGAGCCGTCAAGTCTCTAGATCTCAATGCATCGTAAGAAAGGGAGAGCATCTTCTGAAAAGTCCTCACCTCAAGCCTGAAACAATTCTCACCTCTAACCCAAACACTCTGTCCGTCCATCTTAATATTGAGATCCTTGACATCCGTGTATACCCTGTCCCGGTGCTCTCCTGTCGACTGGATCAACTTGAGGAGTCCGTAGCGGCCCTCGGAGAAGTCCGCTTCTTGGACCTCGGCCTGAGACTGGCCTGATGCTGCCTGTCATCAAAATAATCTAAATGTCAATTTTTAACCAGCCGAAGCGTAATTTTCCCATTGGTAGGCTACGAAACTGACAGTCTATTATATAGGAATATTTGTGCATGAGTATTTGTTTCTTTCTGGGTGTTGTATGTTTTATGGAAGGAAGTGACTTACGAAATCTCAATTTCATACCAATTATTTCCTAAACCACTTCATATACCGTTTTTGTTACACTCTACATAATGCAACAAAGTTCACCTTATGTTCAGCCTTCTTCTGCTGTTTTTCTGCGGCCTTGGCAGCCTTCTTGGCGGCTTTCTTGCTGGCCGCATCACCCTCGGCCACTGGCTTTGGCTCCTCGGATACCACCATTTTTTAACTGCAATTTATGAAGTTACTTAAACCAGTTTCTGAATATGCAGCAACTAAGTCAAACTGCTTTTTCAGTTCAACACATTCACTGTGGGCAAGTACATAATTAACCATACAAGTATAGGGCTGTATTTACCGCTTGCCGCAATGGATGTGTTAAACATATTTTTGTACAAACGGCTTGATGACATAATGTTGAAACAGGTACAAAAATTCTATTAATAATATTAAAGAATCATATTAATTTTGAATATATTTTTTTAATATAAGTATACTCATGTCCACAAAATTCTTAGGCTCGAGTCATACTACAAACTTAAGTATAACATAAAGTGTATAATAAGTGTAATTGTAGTTAAAAAGCGAAAATCACTTGCACTATCAAAATCAGGTATTATTATAGGCCACAGGGGAACTTCTACATCTCGATCGGTAAAAAATTTGTATATGTAAAAGTTTAAATATAATTCTAATGAATAATGAAACCATGATGAAACAATGGATGTGTTAAGTATATTTTTGTACAAACAGCTTGATGACAACATGTTGATATAAGCACAAAAATTCTATTAATAATATTAAAGAATCATATTAATTTTGAATATGATTTTGTTTAATATAAGTATTCTCATGTCCACAAAATTCTTAGGCTCTAGTCATACTACAAACTTAAGTATAAAATAATGTGTATAATAAGTGAAATATGAAGTTAAATAGCGAGAATCAGTTGCACTATCCAAATCAGGTATTATTATAGGCCACAGGGGAACTTCTATATCTCGATCGGTAATAAATTTGTATATGTAAAAGTTTAAATATACTTCTAATGAATGATGAAACCTACATCTGACTGAAGCAATGGATGAGTAACAGATATGAAACTGATGTCACAATGAATTAGATTTTGTAAATGAATAAGATTTAAATACACAACAAAATACTGTAACCAAAAAAAAACAATCAACCTTAATGGACTGGATAGGTGTGTATTCTAATTATAAATCCGTTTTCAATACACTACAATAACATTTTTAACTCGATCCTTACACGTATACAAACAACACAATGTCACCCTAATAAGCTCTATTATTAGCCCGCTAACGTGGCTGTAGTTATTTACACTTAAATTATACACCAAGGTTAATAAAATAAAGAGTTTATGTGCACATTGCAAATTAAAACAACACTTTACAACCTAGTTTTCCGTATTTAAAACACGACACATGTTACAAACTTACTTGAACTTTAAATGTTGTGCTTCGAATTATTTGTTTTGTTTGATAAAACTGAATATTCAGATCGCAAAATTGATAAAACACTCGGTGTTTGACCGCAGCTTATCAATCATACATAACCTATTTGCACTCTCTTGATAAAGTGTGTGAACTGTCAAAGTGACAAACGGTTTGAGCAATGTTGCCATGTAAAAAGTTTTAAATACTCGCAATTGTTTCAGATTTGATTCGGCCTCAGGGAGGTTTACAATTATTTGGGTGAGGAGTTTCATTTAATAGCATTGAATAGCATTAGTAATAACATTTAGCCAGCATTATTGTCATTCTGGCAGCTGACAGAACCACGATATCCATAGGTTAGATAACCAGAACCGAAAATTTTACAATTGGCTGTATGCTTAAATTTACCGTTCAAAATGCGAAAGAAAGATCACTGGCCCTAACTTTTAAAAGCTAGGGCATTCTGTATTGTTAAAAGTGTGATTGTTGTTTTATATTCATTGTTTAGTGAAAGAAATATGCCTGTGTTCACGGCAAACATACCAGGGGATCTCAAAATTGGAGATAGAATCGAAATTGGCGGCAAAATTAAGAAAAATGCGAGAAAGTGAGTTATTATTTTTCACACGAGTGACCAAAATAAGGAGTGTAATCTTCTACTTCATACGTTCTACGCCAGAATAGCGTGAAAGAGACAGTAAGACCACAGTTTGGTTATCGTTTTGTTAAGACAGCGACATACAGTCTGCCTAACTTTTATAACTTTCTCTCAATGCCTAGTAATGCGATACTATTTAGTACTTTTATTTTTATTACTTGTACTAAGATGTTACCTAGTAAATAAGTGCGTATGTCTTTTCAATTCCAGCGCAGTCAATAAACATACATGCAATTGACACTAATTTAAAAAATAATTAGGAGTTATTGTATTAATAGCATAAAGAATAGATAAATTGATATCGTCAATACAGCCGCAAGAGGCATTCATAATTCCGCCATCGTAACCTATGAGGATTTCGTTCCACCTTGTTTCGGTGCCTTCTACAATGATTGTTAATGTAATCAAATCACATTATAGCGTACCTTAAGGGATGGTAATAAGATTGATTTCCAGGATGTCGGTGAACCTGTGCGCGCAAGAAGGCGAGGAGCCGCGCGACGTGGTACTCCATTTCGACGTGCGCTTCCATAGAGACAACATCATATCGCTGTCTCGCAAGAACGGTCTCTGGATCGGGAGCGGGAATTATGATACCAACTACAACATGTTCGTACCTGGTCAGTGGATTATGATTTCTGAGGGGCTACCGCGAAACGAAAACGAACGAAGTTCGAATATCGCCCTCTCTGTGGAACGTATTAGCAAGTGCGATAGAGAGGGAGATATTCGAACTTCGTTCGTTTTCAGTTCGCGGTAGCCCCTCTGTGTATAATGTACAAGTTGTAGCTTGAAATGGGCATGGGATCTCCATTTTGGTGCTATCTGTTAACTCTGGCCCTTGGCAACTTCCATTCTAAAAAAAACACCAATAGGATGAAATAATACAGCCACCCGTTTGCAGTGGCGGACTAGCCCGGCGGAGGCCTGGGGCAGAAGTTTAATGGGGCCCCGTAATTTGAACCCCCCCGTGGCCCCCGTTAGTACGCCACTGCCGGTTTGTAAGGTTAATATTAAATACTCTGGCGAAACATTCGCTGCTAAAATAAGGCGAGATAAGTATGAACACTATCTACATCAAGAATTTCAAATAGTTATCAAATCAAATAGTTTTTTCAAAAATGATTTGTAATCCTTCATTATAGGTAATAATTTACATTCCGTCCGAACTCGGAACATTTTGAAGTGACGGCCGGAGTCGGCGCGCGTCTTACTTTGTAATTTTAACCGTATTCCACAGACCGACATTCCATATTTAAATGACAGCGCCGCGCGCTCTATTGCTGATGCCATTTAAATATATGTATAAATATAGGAACTGTGTAGAAGTTTCAAATTCCTTGCGTTCGTACCGATGGTACTCAATTTATTCCACGGCCGCAAATACAGTTGTTTACCATTATTACACGTACTTTTATCTCACGAATTCCGAAACCTCGGGTTCGCAGAGGGCCTACTCCGAACTTCGTAACGTACCGTCCCTTTCACTCTCGTGTTACACTATATGAGTGAAAGGGACGGCACGATACGAAGTTCGGATTTCGGAGTAAGCCCTCAGGTTGTTTTGCTTGGTCAGTGTCTCGTGCCGTGACACACGCAGTCCTCACGTTGTCGCTGTCAGCGTTTACCGGTGGTGCTAAGCTAGCGATCTCCTTAGTAGCGTTACCACATCATAAACGCGGGTGTCCCATGTGTTGAGATATACATGCACATTGTCTGTGTGTGCGTCAGTGTAGGAGCTATAAGTTCACATTGTTCATGTGTTCCTATTAGTCACAAAACTATACCTATGTACCTACAACTATGGCTAACCTGCGCTCGTAATATAAAACTACTGTAAGAAAAAATTTCTTTCACAGGCACCATGTTTCGAATAATTTTCGAGGTCAAAGATACCGATGTCATCACGATCTACTGCCAGGGGAAGTTCCACTCCAACTTTCTGCCGAAGATCCCCCTGTCCATGGCGAAGTACATCGTGGCCTGGGCGGATATACAGCGGATAACGCACTGTTACTTCCATATGGGGGCTAAAGTGAGTTGCTGTGGATATAGATAATTGACATGCAGTTGAGGTATCCAGTATTCTACAGCACATTACTGAACTTAAGGATTCTAAATTTCAAATACGTCGTACAAACAAACATTTCAAAAGCATATGGTAAACGATTACTAATCAATGTTAGCAGCAGTGATATGATAGCGCTCTGCACGAGTAATACACAAAAACTCGTACCTGTACCTACCCTCACCGAAATTCTTCTGAGGCAGAGGTTTATTTTACGAACCGGTGGTATATATATATTTTTGACATTCATAGGTGCATGTAATATCCTAAATTGAAGAATAAAAAACTTTGATTTTCACTAAGTAACCCCGTCGTCTACGGGCCCCTGGGCCCTGGGAACCCCGGACTAATTACAAAATTATGCTATTGTTTATTTTTTTACCGGGAGAGGACGGCTTTAATACTAAGTATTATGGTTTGGGGCGGTTTAACTTGGCTTTTCATTGTTATGAGGGGTCTCGGGGCTTGACCCGGCTGAGGTTATATTTCTATATGGACATGAATACTTTTGTTGTGGACGGGAGACTTGCTTCAGACCCCTTAGGCAGACCGCAACCTTATTTGTTTGTCATTGCTATAAACAATTGTGTACTTTCCAGACAGCATAAATAAATATGGATTCAAAGATTCAAAAGATTCAAAAGAGTTTTATTTGTCCAACATAGGTAAAAAATGAGCACAAGATGTTAATAGTAGTTTCGTATCACTATGTGGTGCCTGGTGGCATACAAATATAATTGTCAAACACATGCTTAAATTCGTTGAGATAAAATTATAAAATGCAATACAATATGGGTTAAAAACATGTCATGGTGGGTAAACAGATAAATTGAAATCAAAATTAATGTGGAAATTAGTTAATGAAGGTTTTTTCTTGCAGCAGGTTCTTGTCGGAGACCAGCCCCCCATCGCACCGATGTCCCCGCGGGTCACCGGGCCCCCTCTGATCGGCGTGGAGACCAAGCGGAGGTAGCTTCTAACAATCTTTCGTTTCAGCCTGTATCCACCCACTATTCAGTAATGGCTCCACCATGTTCACGCCAGTTTGCCCTGTTCTGAGCTAGTCTCCACGGCTTCCGCGCCGAGTGCCAAATGTCATCGCATCAACGCGCTGGTTGTCTTCCCACGGATCTGTGTCTTAACCTCCTGAGACCCACCATACAAACAAAAATAAAATCGAATTTGAACCTAACAGTTCCGATTACAAATTTGAATTTTATTTTATGGCACATCAATCAAACCAAAACAAATGCAACTCTGTCACTTCAAAATTTAACTTATTTTCCGTTGACCATATTTTGTCCTTTATATAGGACGCGGGGTCTTAGGAGGCTAACCTGGGCCACCAATACCAATCTTTACTGGCGGTGAATTTCACAATGATATCGATTAAAAACAATGGGGTTGTTGACTAAAAATTTCACTACTCCAAAAGAAAAAAGGCAAAAAGGTATGCCAAATACTGAAAATCCTATTCAAATATCTCAAATAACAACGAAGCTACAACCATTTTAATGTTGCTGGCAAGAGAGAAAACGCGTCAGATTAGTGACGTCATTGACCACGAGCGCCATAGTAAACGACGATCGTACCAACGTAGAATACGTACATTTTGCGGAAAAGGGACAGAGTATGCCCCCTCTTAAAACTATGAAGCCATTTTTTTTTTATTTACTATGCATTTTTTTTTGTGTTACTTTTTTCGCCACTTGATTAAGAATTTGATCCCTATTCGAGAAAATTCGACCTTATTGATTTTCTTATTTGGCGTAAACATCCCTATTGATTGATTCTTTACTGGATCATAATCTTAGAACTTCCATACCTGCAAGGGCAGCAAGAGAATATGTTGGATATCAATAAATTGTTCATTTCAGTAGTCGCGTAAGGAAACATCCCGCCCAGGACTGTCCCCAGCTTCGTTCCTCTGAGAGCTCTGCTGATGAGGAGCAATCAATCAAGCCCCGGGAGAAGACGGAGGGCAGAGCCGACAAGTTCTTCTATGAGACACTCTTGTGCCAGCAATCGAGGGTAGTCTTTAATTAATTTTCCGGCATTTTATAAAACAGTGATTAGATTTTGAATTATCTTACTTGGACAGTAAAGTCGCTTTTGGAATAATTTGCATATTTCTATGAGTACTGTCTGATTTAAAACATACATTGCAAAGGCCCCTTTCTCTGCTAGGTTGGAGCGATCTACCTGCTGACAGTCCTGACGGCGCTGGACTGCCTGCGGGCTAGAGAAGAAATGTGATGAAATAATACGAGTTTTGATAATAACAAATAGGAAAAAGTTTATTAAATATAAAAATACAATGACTACGTGACTTGCTAAGTGCTTACATAAACGAGAGTGAACCTAACGAAAGAGATCTGATAAATCAGTCGGCGTTATGTGTGTGTTGCACCGTGCAACTTGCACGTTGCTCGGCGATAATTAACAGGCGCTGTTAGGTTTTGCGTTCCATATTTCAACAAAATCCGTAGCCCTGAGGATAGGTGCGGATATTGTGGTTATTCAAAACCATGCTCTGTCAAATTTCAAAATTTGCAGGAAACCAATAAGTTTACGCCGGAACCTCGCTACCACAGCGCGAGCCGCGACCGCGCCAGGCCCGAATGCTCTAGGAAATATAATGAACAGGACCACGAAAGCGATTATTCTGATATGACATCCAAAAATGACTTTTCGGTGGCTGAAGAGGAGGCGTTGCCAGGTATTCCAGGTAATATCAAAAAAATAAATGTGAAATGAGAGCCAAGTTTAATATCAAGAATATGCGTCGTTGTCGACTTGCCCGGCAAAAGAATTGAGATCTAGCTGTATGGGTGCCAAGTTCTGTGTAGAAACACCTGAAATTTAGTTCACTTGAGATGAGAAGTAATTCAAGGTTAAGTAGTATTTCACTTGGCTAGTTTTTACCAACAAACCAAATTTTAGAAAAATGGCATAGACAAATATAATATAGCTTGTACGTAAAAACCACCCACCCAATATAGATCTCAATTTTTTTGTCAGCAAAGTCAACAACGACGCATATTCGTAATATTGAACTTGGCTCTCATTCCACATTTATGTTTTTGATGACTACGGATTTTTAGTTGTTTGTGTCTTAAAAACCGATTGAGCTATATTCATTATGGTTTATACGCAATCGATTTTGAGATACGTAAGTGTCAAAAGTGGCTCCAAATGGTTCGTGTAATATAACACAAAGCCGCTGCGTCGCCAGTTCTCTTCTTTTGAACTTGGCTTGACACGCTGGCAGCGTATCTAGATATTTTGTATTGTTTCAGCAGAGACAAGTAAATTATGTAGACTGCCAATATCTATACGTTGTGGAGTGCCTTTAAAATAAATAGCCTGCTGTAGCTATTTTCACTGTGTAGAGGTCCCTGTACCATTAATTTGATTTGACACGTAGGCCTCTGCTTAACACAATAGCACCATCTATGAATACAACAAGAAAGCTCCTAATAGATGGCGCCAATGTGTTAAGCGGAGGTCTATGTGTCATACGAAATTATTGATACAGAGACCTCTTTACGGTACTTAGAGGTACGCCACAACGTATAGATATTGGCAGTCTATATAATTTACTTATCTCTGGTTTCAGCGTCAAATCGAGGATGGGCACGAATGAGGATGTTTAGAAGAAAGAGCAAGTATGGAAAAGAGAAAGATGCGAAGGTAAGTTCGTAGCTTTAGGTATAATATTATTATTATTATTATTTATTGGACAGGCAAGAAACTCATAAAAAATACAATAATATGAGTATAAAATAAAATAGAATAAAATTCATAAAACCTATTTACATAAATCAATAAACGATACTTGGCCGTTCTCAAGAGTGGTAAAATATGTCATAAGCAAAATTATGAAGTACGCAGGTATATTTGGGTTTTGTTTAATTTATAAAGAAAAAGTAATACAAAAACAGATTTATATATTAATTATGATCAAGAAAATACCAATAATTTGTAAAATTAATTTATTCGAGTTGTTAGTTTAATTATCTTCATTTTTTACAGGAAATTCGGGTATTAAACTAGAAAAAGTCCAGAACAATATGCTTATTTATCAGATTTTAAGATATAGGAAGTTTTTTTAATTCAGTTTTTCCGACTGTTAAATCATTATATAAAAGGCATTACACCTGTAGCAATTTGTCACAACAAACGACAGAGACGCAGTTGTAGTTTGTGTGAGACATTAATACATATTTCTCATTCTAACTGTAGCTGCTTCTGCTTGTTGTTGTGCAAATTGCATCGTTTGTAACGTGTTTAATAATTTATTTGGATGAGTATTGTTGTCAAAGTTGTGTTGTGTTGCGTTGCGTCTCTGTTATTAAATGTAAAATATCTATTTTGATAAAATAAACCAAATTGTTACATTCAGATTTTTTATTTTAATTTGGCTTTTATATTATACAAATGTATTGTACAAATCTATCTACATTATAATTTACATTGCAGCCTTATCCCTTCGTATTCTCTTTCAGAAGAAAACCTTCTTTTTATATATGTACAAGTACAAATAATTTATAAGTAGGTATACATACGTCATTCATTCGCTGTTTCTAACTTCACCTTTTTTCAGCATTGTACGCATTACCAGACAGGCATACAATACATGCCCAACTTTCTTCCGACATGTCTACACCGATCCGGCAACTTATCATCGGTAGGAAACTTGATGCTGGCTATCATGGCCCATTCCCACATTGGGTCATGATGGATCAACGTACAGGACCCAGTTAGAAGGGGAAATATATTACTTACAGGACACAGTGATGCGGTGGAATGAGATATATTTTCATCTCGTTGGGGCATCATGACTCTGTGTGGGTCCATGGCGCCTAGCTAGCCACAGCCCGTATCTGCAGGTTGCCGTGACAAATTGTTACATGTGTGATTTATCTGATCAATTGAAGATCAAGTTGCCGGATCTGTTCTATGGGAAGCTTGCTTTCTTGTTGGCATGTGTACAGTGGTTCTTCCGCGAACTGAAAACGAAGTACCTCTCTGTCGCTCGAATATACAAGTGCGGCAGAGACGGAGATACTTCGTTTTTGGGTTCGCGGTTGGCCCTCAATATATGCATCATAATAAGGCGCATCCCCACACTTCAACGAAGCGGACGGCATGAACGATACGACGCTATAAGATAGAACTAGATAAGGAATCGAATGACCTTGTTTTTATATTTCTATCTCGTTCTATCTTATAGCGTCATACCTGTTCTGCCGTTTACCGCACTGGAGCGGCCTAAAATATAATAGATTTATTGATCTAGAAGTCAGCAGAGAAGTGGTGCAATCCAAAAAAAATATTTTAACTATCTTGTAATATTTTTTGTTGGTTGTGGCCATATCTCTGCTAACAGAAATATGAAAATGCAATTAATTAAATACAAAAATAGATTATTTTTATGAAATTGGTCACTGTATTGGTAACCGTGTAATAGGAATCACAATAAAAAAATATATACTTACAGCTACTTATTAAAATATTGTAGACAATAAAAAAATGGGAAACAATACATTATTTGGTTACTTAATCATACCCATAAATAATTAGAAATAAGACGATAACAGACGGCAATGAGCAACATTTTAAGGTCAACAAATTGTATTAAACAAGCATAGTATATTTTCACAATTCGTTTGACAGTCACGTCAGTTAAAAAAAAATACTTAATTGACAGCTGTAATCTCTCTAAATTACGGTACATCATTTATCAAACATTATAATCTTGTTTTTTTTATTAGTCCTATCTATTTACCCATGTTACCGCGGTGTCTTTCAAATCACTAACCAGATAAGTATATAGTGGTTAAAGTTACAAAAATACATAACGTCTGATTTCATGGGATATTCTACTTTAACACTAACGTAAAGCTAAACCAGAAATATATGATTGTTGAGAGGGTGCTATTTTTCTCATTTATACAGGGTGTTACAAAAACGATGTTCGTATACCATTTTTGTAACACCCTGTATAAATGAAATAGTATAAAAAAGGAAGTGATTTTCGGAATCACAATTGTATACCGATTACTAAACGCTTAATGTACCATTTTTATGTCAGTATAGTCGGAATAATGACAGTTTGACTTGTTTACCTGTCAGTTCTGATGAATGATGTTTATTTTGAATTGATGTTTTGTAGCGAAATAGTTTCATTTCCCGAGGGTTTTTTCCAGAATTTTATTGTACACATAGATCATTAATAATGTGTTCCGCTCTTGACAATGAATTGTTTGGGCATTTTTTGTCCTTTATTATTTAATATTCAACACTTTACTATTGTTCAAATAAATCAACACAGTGACACTGACAACAGTAACAGCTTATCAGTAAAATTATTGCCAGGGTAAAAAATTAGTTCCAATGAGATTCCGCAACATGGCGCACAACGGTCATATAGTTATTTCTGGTCGGACTTTAATAGTTTCCATTCTCACTGTCTAAAAATAATATTAACTATTAGATTAGCGATCAAATGGAATAGGAGCATATGTCAGTGTCAAACTCAAAGTAATCGTACAGGTATTTCGAAATCCATACTTCTTATCGTGCCGTCCCTTTCGCTCTCGTATTATACACTATATGAGTGAAAGAGGCGGCACGATATGAAGTTCGGAGTAGTCCCTCAGAACTTCTCCGGTTGACAACCAAAAGTCACTAGCAAGCAATCCCTCATTAAGCGTACCACACACTGCAGCGTCCTGCGGAGGCGGCCTGTTGTACACTATGACAACACTGAAATTCATTCAGACACACGCGGCCTTGATTGTCGTAGTGACAACAGGCCGCCGTCGTAGACCGCTGCAGTGTGAGACACGCTTGACTCATAGAAACCTCGTATCTGAAACGATGCTGAGATACGACTATTACTGTAGGCATTTGCTACTAAGGCCAGGTTTTATAAAGACCCGTTGGATCAAAAATCAAATCAAATTTTGGTAACTCAGTAATATTTTTGACATAACTTACCGATATAAGGTCTGACGAATACCGAGCCTTGGTCAACTAGTTTTCGTTGTCAATCGTTTCTCCTCCAACTTTACCACTATAACTTATACTTTCTCTGTCACTATTTCTCACAATTGTCCAATCAAATAACTAACTTTTCTTGATAAATTCACATATCACATCCGCGTGTGTTTCACTAACACCGATTTGCACTAACTGCTGTTTCGACACTAAAAACAAGGATTCCCCGTCTATTTCGTGCTCTGACAACACTGAGATCGTCTCCGTCCATTTGTATTTTGACAGGTGCTCCGCCAACTGGTCGACCTGTCAAATAAATGTTGCCATTGTAAATAATAAAACGTTAAATAGGATAAAACAGATTTTGGATTTTAAATTGGATTTTCAATGGTAGTATACAGAAGAGTAGATACTTAAACAAATAATTATTACGAGGAGCGATGATGAATGTAGAACAAACCGAAAAAGAGACCGGTTAATGTCTCGAAAAACGAAAGATACGAAATTTATATGTTAATTACCGTCCAAGACTTGATTGCAGCTGGTTTCAGGTTAACAAACGGTTCATCTGTAATTAAAAAAGATACAATTTTATTCGATAACAAATAAAATACTGAGTGTGCACCAATAATGCTGACTTGCACATCAATATTTTACAATTGCACATGAAATTTTAATGAACGTTTAGTATCTTAGCTGTGAAAATCAGAATTTTTAGGTTGTTAGATTTTATGACATCCCTGTAAATATGCGCTAGATATATTATGATGTGAAAGATAATAAGTACTTCTGTTTCATGATTAGTTAGGTTTTTTTTATCAATATGGTAAGTTTGAAGCGGATAAATACTGATCGTCTTATTTATACAATTGTACAACCGAGCTGACTGAATGGCAAATTGCTTGCCAGCATAACGGGCCCTGCAGAGACATATATATAGGGTTATGAGTTATATACGGGCGTGAACACAAAGTTTACGTTGAAATCTTATTTAATACATTAAAACCGTGCCGTAAAAATATCGAACATGCTGTATTTTAGCGCAGTCCTGTTTTGTCCGGAAAAAAGGACATAAGTTTACGAAAGAAAAAAATGTCACAGTGCACTGAAATTCATCGATCCTTAATGAATATTTGCCATGATCAATCTCAGGTATTGCAAAATAGTTACCATATTATTCTAATTAGAAATTAACCCGCGTAGCGCACACACAAACAGTGGGATTTGACATTTCGGAGACCTCATATCACACTACAATACAAATATTCTTTATTGCACACCTCAATTAAAGGATACAGCACAGTACAAAATCACAATGAGTACAGGCAAGCGACAGGCAGTCTTATCGCTAACGGGCGATTTCTTCCAGACAAGCTTAGGGTAGCGGAAATGAAATCTAATCATAACGATTCATAGTGACACACTAGCGCCTCTAGTGGCGAATTCATACGCGGTAGCCCTCATTTCTCACGGTGTGGCTATTTCTAAAAACCTACCTTCATCACTTTTTTCTTCAATCTTCTCTTCAGTCTTTTCGTCACTCTTTATCTCATCTTCGTTTAAATTTAAATCGGATATTGTCAGTATTTTACTGTTATCCTTTATAATTTTACCATCTTCTGTCCTATGCTTGTAAGGCGTCTCCTCTCTCTTTTGGTCTGAGGTTGGATCTGTGTTTTGGTATATCGTCTTCTCTTTTAATGGTCTGCGAATCTGGAAAAAGGAATTCTTTGTATTATTTTGTGAGCCCGTACAAAAATTAAAAAGTAAAATCTGCCTACTTAAAAGCGTTGTGGGTTCCAAATATGTAATCATAAGGCACTTGTCCCACTGCTGGCGAGTAGCGAGTAATCTCATAGTAATTCTACTCGCTTGAGCGAGAAAACGAGTAAAATTACTATGAGAGTACTCGCTGCTCGCCGGCGGTGGGACAAGTGCCTAAAGCTATCAACTAATACATAAATACTTAGTCCCAAATTAAAGAAAACTTATATATTATATACGGAGTATGGGGTATGGGTACCAGCTATCTATGTATATCGTCGGTTATAAATACACATATGGATACTCATAATACATAGCAAACATCCAAGACACAGGAGCAAATACGCGTGCTCATCACACAAATAAATGCCCTGACCGGGATTCGAACCCAGGATGTCGGGCTTCGTAGGCAGGAGACAGGGTCAATATCAACATAGTAACTTGGTCAAAGGGTCGTCTGCCATATCTAAGTATACCGAATTCCAGCGTTCTAGGTGTCAAGCGGTCTTCGAGAAAACTGCCTGTGACAGATGAACAGATGCCGAGTGTTCGCATAAATGTCCCGTTGGACCAATTTTATAAATAATAAATAAATAAATATTAGAGGACAATCTTACACAAATCGAACTAACCCCACAGTAAGCTCAAGAAGGCTTGTGTTGTGGGTACTAGACGACGATATATTTAATAGATATAAATACTTAAATACATAGAAAACATCCAAGACTCAGAAACAAATATTCATGCTCATCACACAAATATTTGCCCTGACCGGGATTCGAACCCAGGACCGTCAGCTTCACAGGCAGGTGCACTACCCACTAGGCTAAACCGGTCGTCAAATTTTGGTAAGGAACACTAAATAACGCATGAAGAAATGTCGGTACATGAATACTGCATTAATGTCTGCCAAAACAAAGGAGGAAAAAATATCTGACATGTCCTAACTGCCCTACAAATAGTCATGTCAGACATTTAAGCGCGATCTGATATGGCAGATATTGGTGCTGGTACCATATTATCTCAAATTATGATAAAATTGAAAACAAACTTACAGGAAAAGCAGTATTCGACTCCTGTATGACGTATCCATCCAACACATGCGTTAGTATAAAACTATCGGTGTCCTCTTTCCTCACAGTGCCATCTGTTATTTGTAACTCGCTCCCTTTGAAATCGCTAATAGCAGTCACTGTGAACTTTTTATTTACTTCTTTAACATCTTTTACTTCTGCGACTTCTTTTTTCACAGGTTTTGCTTCGACTACTTCTTTTTTAGCTTCTGTTCTTTGTGGCTTCTTTTCTTTCTCTTCTTTTATTTCTGGTTTTGGAATTTGTTTAGTTGGTTTTTTTTCCTTTTTCAATTGGACTTCTTGTTTTACATTTTCTTTTGGTAGTGTATTTGTACTTGTTTCTTCTTTGACTGGTTCTCTATTTGTTTTTGAGCCTGTGCCTATTTTTATATAAATAGAAATGTCACAGTCTTCAGCGTTTGTTGTTTCTGTTTTCATTTCATTAGCTTTCGACATTTCTATAGTTACTGGTTTACATTCTTTTGGTAATTCCATTTTCATTGCTTCTGGACCTTCTATTTTAGTAGCTTCTTCAGCTTTAACTTTTTCTGAATTCATTTCGATTGTATGAATAGGATTGCCTACTGTTTCAATCTTTTCTATGCTAATGACATCTGGTTGCAGTATTTGTGGCTCTGACCTTAACAGTCCTCTCGCTTGAGTGAAAACTGTGTTTCTAACTAACTTGTCACTTTCTATTTGAACATTATCTTTAACTAGTGGAGGTAAAACTTTCATTTCGACTTGTTGTTTTTCTTTAGCTATATTAGCTTGAGTACCTGTTGATGCAGTTTGAATAGGTCTTGTAAGTTTTTGCTGAACCGGACTTCCTTTTTTATTAATTTGAATAGGGTTAGTATTAAAAGCAACGTCTGTCTGTACCGAGCTAACTATTTTATTATTTAAATTAGGAACAATTGACATGGTTTGATTAGCTATAGTTGGTAAAGTGACTTGATTCATGTTAGGTATTTTTTTACGAGTATCATCAGGTGATTCGCTTTTTCGTTTTCTGTTTATATCATTGATGACTTGATTTGGGACAGTACTCTGTGTAGCCATCGGTAGATACTGATTCTGTATCGGCACGACACTCATCGGTTTAGGTTGTATATGCCTGTAGTATGTTTGACTGTAATGCCTAACAGGACTGGCCATGACTGTATTTGGTTTATTAGGTAAAGGAACTTTTTTGTTAAGTAAATTGGCTTGCACAATGTTATTTGGTATACTGCTGATATTAGATACATTCATTGGTCTTGGACTGTTAGCTGGTCTGATTTCACCAACATTTGGTGTTGTTGGTCGGACATCACCAACATTTGGCGCATATTTTACGTTCTGCATTGGTGATACAGTCACTTGAGGTTGTCTGACATTCGGCCTCATACCTTGTAGTTCAGCAACTTTTTGCATGTTAACTAAATTTTGATTCATATTAACAGCCCTATCTTGCATTTGGACATTAGATATTGTGTTCTGATTTGTTAATTGTATATTCTGCATTACATTATTACTATTGTAAACTCTGTCGTTGCTGTTTTGAGCAACATTAACGGTATTAACTACATTAGGTTTCTGGTTGACATTTTGAACGACATTTCCTATAGACATTACATTTTGACTTGTATTTAAGCTAACATTCTGACCAATGTTACTAACATTCTGACCAATGTTACTAACATTCTGACCAATGTTACTAACATTCTGACCAATATTACTAACAGTCTGGCCGATATTACTAACATTCTGACCAATGTTACTAACATTCTGACCAACATTTAGCGATACGCTTTGACTTATATTGTTGACATTCTGTCCAGTGATTTGGTTGATATTGTTGATATTTGGCATCATTTGGACTACATTGGGCATCTGCCTCATCTGATCCATCTGGATCATCTGTTGAGGGTAGTAGTTCTGCAGGTTCTGCAAGTATATCTGATTTTGGTCCATATGTTGTGGAACGGACGTCACCATGTTGCCTGGCATCTGTTGCATGTATATCACCTGGTTTTGGGGCCTGTTCTGGATCCATGGCGGTGGGTTTTGTGGGTTTATGAAGAGGGTTTGGTTCGGTTGAATTTGTTCCCCTGTAAAATATTTATACTTTTAAGTAAAAAAACTTACTTCATACTCGTAGGTAATATTTTTTAATCTTTAGTCATATAAAATCAATGTACGATACGGGATTTAATACTCCTAGGGTCTACCATACAAAACTAAATGGCAGTGAAAGTTTTATTCATGTATCTATATTGTAGGAAAAAAAACCAGCCAAGCGCGAGTCGGACTCGTGCATGAAGGGTTCCGTACCATCATCTATAAAAACGCCAAAAAAATCGCGTTTGTTGTATGGGAGCCCCCTTAAATATTTATTTTATTCTGGTTTTTTAGTATTTGTTGTTATAGCGGCAATAGAAATACATCATCTGTGAAAATTTCATCTGTCTAACTACTAATCTAAGACGGACACACAGATGGACAGGCAGACAGACAGACAGATGTACAGCGGAGTGTTAATAGGGTCTAGTTTTACCCTTTGGGTACGCAACCTTAAAAATGGATTACGGAAATTAAATTAATCAATGAACCCTCACGAATTAAGTGATACATAACAGAGGCTATGTATAGATAAGAGATCATAGATAATGTCCATCGGCCAGATGCGACCATAGATTAAATGTGTAAGGGTGGACATTCATGATTAATAAATTAATACACATTTACTAACAAACAGTAACTTCGCCTCATCTATGTAAGTACTTTAATCTTTTGTAACATGTATATTATGTTTTAACCTGTGTATGTGTATAGTCTATTCATTCATTACGTGTTCTGTCATATAAACATACGTGACGTCATAAATTGAAGAAAATCTTATTAGAAATGATAATTTCTGTGATAACTTGGTTAATTTCAATACTTTGTGAGCTTCTTGAAGTATACAGCGGCATTTTAGTTATTTGATAATTGTGTAATCCTGAAGAAAAGTGTGATAGATAATGTCTTCAAGGGTTTTTTACATGATAGGACACGTAATAAATTAAGAATAGACTTTATAATAAACTACTTTACATATTTGGCTGTTTGTGTAATAAATAAATATGTCACCGTGAGATTGTAAAAACCGTTAGATTATAATACAACTAGCAAGATTGTAAACTGTCGAAAGATTATACTCTACCGAAAAATTATGCATTAAGGTGTTGCAAGCGTCTATAGGCGACGGTAATCACTTACCATCAAGTGGGCTGTCGGCTTATTTGCAACCGACGTGGTATAAAGTATTTTACGGTTCGAACTCTTCCGACATGAAACTTGCAATTTAGGTTAGGTTCGTTCGTTATCTAATTTCATCAGAGCGGAAATAGAAGCCCCTATCAAAAGAAAAGTACAAAAAATTTCGGTTCACAATCTTTCTTTAGTTTCTTCAATTTACAAATCTCGCTAGTTCAAATAAATATTTGTGGACAATCTTACACAAATCGACCTCGTCCCAAACTAAGCAAAGCTTGTACTATGGGTACTAGGCGACGATATACATACTTATATACATAAATAGATACTTAAATATATAGAAAACATCCAAGACTCAGGAACAAATATTCGTGTTCATCACACAAATAAATGCCCTGACCGGGATTCGAACCCGGGACCTCCAGCTTCGAAGGCAGGGTCACTACCAACTAGGCTAAAGCGGTCGTCGGTCGGTGTAATTTCGGTTTGTTATGTCAAAAAATGTACTGAGTTACTGAAGTTTGGTCTGACATTACCAACTAGGCTAAAGAAGTCGTTAGATTATAATCTAACGGTTTTTACAATTTTAAAGTAACATACATAAAGCATTGACAATAGTTACCTGGCTGGACAAGGATCTGCGTCTCGTAAACCAGGCGCACGGGACACAGCATCACCTGCTGCGGTTGCTGTTGGCTGTAACAATATAGGTTTTTGTGAAAGTTTGCTGTTACTGTTATTGTTATCTCACGAACGAGGATGAGCCATGATGTATTCGGAATTCAGATATACATTGTCTGTGGGCGTCAGCGTAGAAGCTATGAGCACGGAATAATTGATAGTATTAAAGCTATGAGTTCACATTGTGTGTTTGTATGTATCACAACTCAAAAGCACACAGGCTTCGCTGGTTCGGTCATCTACGGGTCATTGTCAGTTGTGAAAACAAAAGTTGTCCACCCGGTGGTCAATAGTTAACGGCTTATGTACATGTAAGTTATGTTTTATTACATGGATTTATAGTTACAGAAATACCGTTTGTGCGGGTTACTAGACCAATCCAAAATTAAGCTTTTCGGCCCTTAACTTAAATCTGACAATAACCCCTACTGAGATGGGGAGAGATTGAACCCGCTGAGTTACTAGGAAACCTCCCTACGCCCTTCAGGTGGGAGGATATGTATGTGTGGTTCGAACCCCATATCACAATCTAGTCGTCAAGAGAGCATACTCGGGTCGACTAAGTGGTTGCCGCCCGGTGGCCGGCCCAGGTATATAGTTGGGAGGCCAGTGTGGACTGTGGAGGCGGATCTGGGGGGCTAGCACAACTACCGCTGCGACGCGATGCGAGTAGAGAAAAATCTACCCT
The DNA here is from genome assembly GCA_963556455.1 of Epiblema foenella. Lineage (NCBI taxonomy): Eukaryota > Metazoa > Arthropoda > Insecta > Lepidoptera > Tortricidae > Epiblema > Epiblema foenella. The sequence continues at coordinate 6,136,269 of OY747120.1, read as the reverse complement.
CCTCTTTCTAACCCGCACAGTTCGAGCGAGACAGGAATCGCTGAGTCGCGCGAGATACGATTTGTCAGCAAGTTGTGCTAGCCCCACTGAGTCAGCTTCAGGTGCAAGACTGGCAGGAAGCGGCGCGGGATCGGGAGAGGTGAGGGCAGGGAAACAGGCGAGGATTGCTTAGGGCATCAAGTAGTCTTAATCCGGCTCTAAAGATAAGTATGAAGACGGCTTGGCCTAACTACTACTTACCCCATTTGTTCTGGCGGGCATATCTGCTGCTGCATCTGTAACGATCAAGGTATTTATTTTAAAAGACGAATCAAGCCGTCGTCTGCCGGCGAAAAAATAAACATAGCATTCCTTTGTAATCAGCCCTGGAATCCCAGTGTACTCTACTATATTCCCATCCTTTTCACTCTCGTGTTATACACCATATGAGTGAAAGGGACGGCACGTTACGAAGTTCGGATTTCGAAGCTCGGAGTAGCCCCTCAGGGACTCAATCGATTCAGATTCAGATTATTTATTGGTAAAAATATTTTTACAAGTCATAATTTACAGTAGAACAAAATTAACGCTATACAAATAATTATCACCAAAATGACATAGTAATAAATTTCAATTCAATTCACACACATTAATTATTTAAACAATTCTCAATTCTATAAAATACAATAAAATAATTTCTATAAAATAAAATACAATAGTCAATTTCGATGTCGAGCAACAAACACACTGATTATAAAATACTTACACAAAAAACAAAACAATTTTGATTATAGAATACACAACTTAACTTAACTTAACTTTGCAAGTTTATCTTCACTGTATGATATTAATTTTATTATAATTGTAAACTCGAAATTATTATTCCTTCTTGAATTGTAAATTAATATTTTGACATGTAAAAGTGCCCTTGTGACCTATTTGCAGAATAAATGTTTGATTTTGATTTTTGTCAAAAAAAAATTGCATCTGAATACATCGAGCCCCACTCCGTGTGGTGCCGGATTAGAATAGACGTTCCCCCTTTCTTCCAATGGGTGTCGTAAGAGCGGACTGTGGGAACCGGGTTGTAGTGCGTTGTGGGCGATGGGCTAGCAACCTATCACTGCAATATTACATTTTCTCCATCTTTAAACCTTCATTTGCTGAATGTGGCGCTGGTATTAAATTCCATATGCTCTGCCTACCCCTTTTTGGGATACAGGCGTGAGTTTATGCATGTATGTAGATCGAGTCCAAGCTGAGAAGCTTAATTAAACAGCTTGATAACTGGGTCATTCTACTTTTTCATGACCAGTTTTCTATTACCAAAAATAATCTATGATATGTATTGAATTAGTGTACAAAAATAGGATTTCGAAATAGTAACTGAACCTAATAAAAGGAATTTATAGGTATAACTACTTAAATATTAACATATTGTTGTAAAAGGTGGGTAACACAGTGGTAAAAACCATTTTTTCATACAAATGGTGAGACATCCAAGGACGACTGAGTTACTCGATTTATGGATATTAGCTGTGGTTCGTTAATTACCAAAACTATCGGAAGTGATACTGCTAGTAAACCTCTTTCTAAATAACAATACAAAAATATGAAGTGAGGGCCAAGTATTTCAAAATCTGCATTTGAAGAAAAAGTGTCTGTAAATTATGTACATGAAAAAGTAGAACGGCCCAATTGTATTTCACTGCATGTCGAAAGTGGCCCAAAAAACCTAACATGATTTCTGGATAAGCCCTTACCGTCGGCACCGTGGACGGTCACGGCGTCTAAAGCCGTCTAAAGTGACGTGATGATCTGATGCGCTCTGACGCCTGTCGCAGTAAGGCGTCACGTCAGAACGCATCAGATTAACGTAAATCTAACCTTACTACAGATAAATTACTTTCGAGACGTTTTTGCATTATTTTGCGTTTTTATATATTTTTTTATAGCCAGGTACATCAATGGAACTAATAATATTAAACAATATTAAACAAAAGTGAATAATATTAATTAAATAAACATAACATTTAATTCCAATATTCTTCAACTCCAGACATTTCACACTCATTCTCATCCTCATTTTCATCCTAAGAATCATTTGTGTTAATAGCCCTTAAAAATAAATACAAGTAAATTTCGACAATTTGTATGGCTTAGAGTCAACAAGATGCTTGTATTGTGAAAATTTGAAGACATTAGCTCCAACCGTTTGGCTATAAAGCCTGAGGGTCTAACTTCGTATCGTGCCATCCCTTTCACTCATATAGTGTATAACACGAGAGCGTGAGGGACGGCACGATACCAAGTTCGGATTTCGAAATTCGGAGTAGGCCCTCTGTGTGACAGACGACGGACGGACGGACGGACGGACGCGTGAGCGACCCGAAGGGCCAAACGAAACCGTAAAAAGTAGTTAGTTTATACATATTGGATAGTAAATTTCGTTTGGTTAGGTTAGGCTCGGTTTTATAAAGAACCGTGAGACCTTATATATATATATTTTTTTTTTGGACAATCTTACACAAATCAACCTAGTCCCAAACTAAGCAAAGCTTGTACTATGGGTACCAAGGGACGATATACATACTTATAGATACTTAAATACATAGAAAACATCCAAGACTAAGGAACAAATCCATGTCACTCGCACAATTTTTTTTTTTTTTTTTAATTTATTCATATTAAAAGATAAAAAAAATTACAAAACATATTTAGTAGTCGCGCACAGAAACCTGTTTAAGGTTTATGCGTGACGCGAATGTATCGCACCGCTCACAACAATAACATTAATAAATAATACTAAGTAGGCAATTAAAGTATGTAGGTTTTAATAAATGCCCTGACCGGGATTCGAACCCGAGACCTCCAGCTTCGAAGGCAGGGTCACCTTCTAGGCTAAAGCGGTCGTCGGTCGGTGTTATTTCGGTTTGTTATGTCAAAAAATGTACTGAGTTACTGAGATTTGATCTGACATTTGGTCTAACGGATCTTTATAAAACCCGGCCTTAGTCGATCGATCGTGGTCGGTTGGATCTTTTCCTAAGAAACACCATATTTATTTATTCACGCTAAGACATTTATTTAACAGGTAATTTTACAAGTAATCTAAAGAAACTACCTTTTGTTTCGCATAGCCACGTGTCTCAATAACAATACAATAGAAAAGTCAGCAAAATGTCGTAAAATGAAACAACTTAATTCGCGAAGAAAAAAATCCTTTGTTCGTCCGCAAAACAACTACCTGCGAGACACGCACAGATCGGACTATCATCTCCCTCTAACACCCTTCATAAATCACTGATTTACAATAAAATAAAAATAAAATAAAACTCTAAAGCCCTATTTTTATCTTCACAAAGCTCAAAATCGATTGTGAACTTCGAAGGAATTCTGAATTAATTTGTCTTGTCGAAGAAAATAGTGCTCTATTGTGTTGGAATTGAGTTGACTTTGGATTGAAGTGAATTTTAATAATAAGTTCGGATGTATGCAGGGACGTCGGACATTTTTAGTATTTTTTGCGCGCGTAGGGACGAGACATTAATCGATATGGGTTTATCGATTAATACCTAGTGATAAAATTTTTTTTAAATGAAACAATGAAGGATATGCATTGTGATACACCTTTGGCATAGCCCTCATGAAATCAAACTTCCTAGGTATTCGATAGATCTATTTAAACTTCATCTGTTTTTTTTAATGATATATATGAGAAATATTTTGACTATTTAATATTATAGCTTAATATTTAAATAGCATTTGCAGGTGACAGCACTACAATAATAAGTATTAATTATAACAGCTGATTCCGGTATTGGGAGGTACGTTTTTTATACAAAAAAATGCAATTTGATGAAAAGTGATTGAGGCCCTGTCCTTAAATAAAATAATTATAATACTTATTCATAATATATTAACAATATACGTTAGAAACAGCTGAGGATAGGGCCACTGGCAAAAATGTTTTTGGGCTCCTAGCTCCCAATGACCTTCAATCTGTAACTCTCCGTTTTCTACTGAATTTCATGGTTTATCGTATTAAGCACAACGAGGTTTACCGAAACAGTATACCATATTTACTTCAAACCTCACGGTCATCGAGATATATGGCATCAAAATTTTGCAATTTTAGGCCAAAAAACCAGTTTTTTGGACGTAACTTTTGTGAAGATGAGTTACAAATAAAAATCTCTCTGGCTTTGTTAGAGACGTCACATATATATAGAAGTGAATAAACAACATACTAGTACCGAAAGTATAGCTTTTTTGGACCATGTTTCAATAAATTATGTAAAAATAAGTAGTAAGTTTTTTCAAAATTCGGTTCTTGCAAATATAGATAAAGGATTGAAGAACCGATAACCGTTAGTGGCATATATATATATATCTATAGTTTTGACGGAGCTATATCAACGCAAAACTCGACAAATATCGATAGATTGCGCGTGGACCCCTTAAAGAGAGCAGCTGTGCCATAAAAAAAACAAGAGCTCAAAAAACAAATATTCTATCTCCTTTTAATGTATCAATATCATCCCTTAATGTACGAGTTCAAGTTAATCACATTAAGCACTATTAGGGTCGGGTACCAAACCAAATTACCTAAGAAACACTAAGTAAACCTACAAATACTAACCTACGCTCTTCCGGCGAAAAAAATAAGCAACAGCATTCTTTTGTTATGTGCCCGGAGATCTCCGGCACTGGTAGATAACGGCTAAATTGGGTAATGTAACTAGTGGCGTAAAAACAATTACAAATCGACAATGACAAAATCATTGATTTCACCTAACTATCTATAAGTATTGGATGAACGTGACGACCTAGTTAATAAGTTTTATATAGATATCGTAGCTATTTTCTGAGGATATTTCTGATTTTTACCTATATAATTTTATTTATAATAATATACCTACTTACAGCTATGTCTACTCTGCATAAAAATATAAAAAGTTTCGCAGATTGCTTCTTTTACATACTCACGTTCTACCTACATAGGTATTTGCAAGTAAGAATAAAACGATAGTTATTTTATACATTAAACTGGGTCACGTCACGCACATCAGAATGTTTTAAACAAAATCCTATAACTTCATACACTTGCTACCAGTATCAACTATGTAAGTATTTATAAAAGAAAATAAACTGTCGTACCGAAATCATCGATATCGATATTCGAGTATCGTACCAATCCCCTAACCACATCACTAAACAAAAATAGAACACCCGGGGGCAAGCGTTCCTAATAATACTGCACAAGTGCAACGGAGATGCCCTCATAGTCCTATCCACACATGCGAAAGAGATAGCTACTGACGTCCAATCAAAAGAAGTCTCTATTGACAAATGATAATTCCACGATCTTATAGATATAGCCACATATACATGCATAAGTTATGAAAACATTGTCAAGTTGGCTAAAAGTTATGTGAAATTCTATAAAGTACCTATAAACATCACTAATTAATGACTAAAATCATTAGTCATAATTGGTATTCGACGACAGAACCGCTACCAGGAATTCCTTTCCTAAAATAACACCGAACAGTCCCGATATCAAAACATTTAGCCGTGCACCACTCAATGTTGGGGTTATTATCGATTTTACACACATATTACACTGTTAATCACGTTTTCACTCAAATATTTGATAATGTAACGACACCACACACTTACCATTACAGTTTAGCAGCTATGGACACCTCCAGTACACACTTATCTTAAAGAAATCGTGTTTAAATGAAATTAAAACTACATGAATGTTCTGTCCGACATGTTTCCTCACAAAATAGCTGCACGAATAACGTAAAGCGCCTATCAACTCGCGCCAGTCCTCCGTACCACTAAACTCGCAGGAAACAAAACAAAGCGAAGATTAAGCGACAGGGTCTTAGAAAAACTCGACAGTTTATCGATTTTTGGAAGACACCAGAGTTTTTAGTACAGGCCACCCTAACCAATGGCGGCGTTCTGAATTCAAACGCATCGTATTGGACGGAACTAGTTTCGAAATTTAAACACGTTCCATGACCCCAAATATCCGTCAGCGCTGAAATATGCTCGAGTATGTTATCCTTATCTCGCTCCGGCTTACGGTAAAAAAAAGCGCGCGCGAAAGAGATAGTTGTTATCCGTGGTGTCTGACGCGGAAAGAATCTACTTTTGTTTAAGAAATACAAAACATAATACACTATTTTGCACAGACATAGAGTTGAAAATAGGTTTTTATTTTGCGAGATCAATTATACGTCTGTGACGTCAACAGTATGGCTGATGGAATATAAATTACTTGGTTTGATAGGCCTTTTTGCGTTGTAATAAAAATGTACTTTATTTTATTTTTCTTTTAGGCTGAAGGGGACATTGGCTAATGGCACATCCTAGTTGCCATAATGAATTAGTTGTGTACAGGTAATACGTATAGAAAGACAAATGAAAGAGGTTTTAGGCCTCAAAGAAACACTAAGATTAAGTACTTTTACGTTGATTTTCGGCTAACTACCTAATGCTAGGTACTAAGTTATCTTAAATAGGATATGAATTCGGATTTATTGTTTATTTAGATAAACAAAATATCTAATAAAAAATAAAAACCGACTCCAAAAAAACACTGAAAAGTAAAAAATATTTGCCCAACTTCTAATATCTCAATATGAGACTAATACGCTTCTTATTGAACAATGTAGTCGTATTCTATTTTTTGGGGAGTTCCCTCATTTTCTCCTGGACCCCATCATCAGAACTGGATTCTGGTAACAACGGGACCAACCTTGGAGCATATGCTTTCAACCAAAGAAAGAATTTTCCAAATCGGTTCATAAACGACGGAGTTCGGTAACAGGCATAAAAGAAAATACAAAAAAGAACATTACAACCGAATTGATAACCTCCTCCTTTTTTGAAGTTGATTACAAATAAAAGAGTAACGTACCTACCTACACCTGGCCTGGCAGTTCCTGGTAGAAATTCGACCGCAGAAACATAGAACTTCATGTAAAAAAAAAAAGTTTTCAAAATTTTTAAAAACTGTAGACTCGACAAAAAATCTATATAATTACTGAACCTGCTCATAAAATTTCATGAGAATCGGTTGAGAAATGCGACCAGAATAACCTGAAATCTAGAAATCCGGAATTCGGACATACGAAAGCATTTTTGTCAAGCTGAAGCAGAGACCTTCGTTTCACTCGGTCAATTAGTCACATTAAGGGATGCATCCATTCGGTAAGCCACGCCCCCCATGAAAGAGACACGCTAATGTCTTTCGCGCTCGACAAAACAGGATGCAACACATTTGTGTAATTACTTTTTTAGATAAATTTCGATAAATATCTGACTGTGTGCAGTTTTATTAAATTTCCTCTTGACAGAGTTTAGACGAGGTAAAATGCCATCATTTTAGCGTAAGTGTGTAGTTTAATAATGCGTTGTTTTAGTAGGCTGAGTAAAAAAAGGAAAATAAAAAATCAACTTTGGTTTTTTTTTCTATAGAGAAAATTTTCTTAAACATCTTAGAGGGCAAAATTGAAGGCAGGAGAGGAAGAGGAAGACCTAGACTGACTTACTTTAACCAAGTGAGGGAGGAAGTTGCCGAGTCGTATGGGGAAGTCAAGAAACTGGCAATGAATAGAGAAAAGTGGCGGTTACTCCACTGACAAGAGCGAAGCTCTTAAGTTTTGATGATGAGAGAAAATTTTAAGCAATCATGTTTCGGTTATTGTCAGAAACACACTCATATAGTCAAGAATCATATATCTGACTATCAGTCCTTATTGTTTCCTCGTCAGGGTATATAGAACAGCGTTTCATAGAACGCGATATTTTTCGTTGCACGGCCTTAAGATGCACACAAAAAGAGGGACACGCACTGCTAGTGGCGGAACGGGAAATTTACCGCAATATGCTGCTATGGGGCATAGGTAAGTACTTGTAGAGAGCCGGGCCTTGAAGAGCCCGCAGACACCAAGAAATCAAATATTTAATCCAAGATGGCGGACATTTATTTCTGTTATTAATCGATATGGGTTTCATCTTTGTGGTTCCTCGGGGGCTGATTACGAAAATGACATGCATTTTCAAATCTAAGACGGTTGACATTTATTTTTGTTATTAATCGATATGGGTGTCATCTTTGTGGTGCCTCGGGGTGCTGATTACGAAAATGACATGCATTTTCAAATCCAAGATGGCGGACATTTTTCTTAAAGATCGATATGGGTGTCATCTTTGTGGCTCCTCGGGATGCCAATTACAAAAAAGACATGCATTTTCAAATCTAAGATGGCTGACATTTATTTTTGTTATTAATCGATATGGGTGTCATCTTTGTGGCTCCTCGGGGTGCCGATTACAAAAAAGACATCCATTTTCAAATCCAAGATGGCGAATATATATATATATATATATATATATATATATATAATACATATATTTGTAATTTTTCACAAACAGCATCAGGCAATACTGACAGAAAAAAATAGACATCATTTATATATTTGTTACCATCTAAAATCTACGCGGACGAAGTCGCGGGCGGCCGCTAGTACGCTATAAAAATCATACAAGTTGGGGATGAAAGGGGGTGAAGAGAGGAGTTGAACTTTGTATGAGAAGTCCTTCAATTCGTGTCTTAAAGGCTTGAAAATTGGTAAGCATATACTTGCAATCAAACTACAAAATTGTGCAATAAACTGATAGTATGTGAAAAAATGGGGGGTAAACACACATCCATAGAGTTAAATCCCGGGAAGTAGGGAATTTTCTAAAATCATAAAGCATCAATGATGTGCGTGTAAATGTAACGAGATGCAGCGCCTAGCAGCAAATTTATGTGACGTAGCATGATGGACCGTAAAATATATACGAGTCACAATACCATATTGAAATTAAACATGCTGGAATACATAATTTAATTCAGAAAACATCTATCAACGGTATAAAATATGGAGAAAAGTTGATGTGGATGTTCACGCGAACGAAGTCGCGGGAAAAAGCTAGTAATTAATATGTTGCACCAGGTACCTGTGGCAATCCGGCACGTCGATTAGTTCTTGCTGGACTCTTCTCAGCTAGGCTAGGTTTAGTGAACCAGCGACAAAACTCCCAGTAGCTCGATTCCACGCACACTTCAGATTCGGTTTAAACCGCTCAACCAATCTCACTGGAGCGCAAACTCTTAGAGTATTCCAGTGTTCCAAACCACACGCGTGGTCGTGCCGGAGGTTTTCCCCTGTATTTTCCCCAGGCTACTCTCCAACCACGCACTCCTATCGCTTTATTGGGCCCGGCCTTTAAAGCCACAGTCAGGTTCAAAAAAAAAGGTTAGAGTAGTGTGTGTGACACGACCTACGTCATCAGCCTATCGACGGTATGCGGACGTAAGTGCGAGTGTGTCGTCAACAGTGACGTATGTATGGTGTCCCGATCCGAATTGTCACACCTCGTTTTCTTACGAGTACCTAGACCATGCTCACCTCTAGGAACACAACACTTGTATACTTGAATATATCAATAGTTTTAGTTTGTGTTATGTCTCAAGAGAGTAAAATGATCTATTTACGGCGAGACCGCTATATTGAACCTCGAGTGAAGCGAAAGATTCTACAATAGAATCTTGAGCGTAGCGAGTGTTTCAAGTATATTTACGTCCAAGACGGAAACAATTTTGCTACCTTCTGACCCATACTAAAAACCATGCTAAAAACATTCAATGTCGAGTGGCAAATACTGCGTTTCACACCTTGTATGAGATAAAGAGTTATTATTGGCTTCAAATCAGGCGCATTCGAGGGCAATAATGATTCTTTTCTAAATAGCAGGTGTGAAAACGATATTTCGTAGGTTCATAAGTTTTAAAAACCCGTGGCAAGAGCCGGGGATCAAACACGCGACCTCCACTTGCTTTACCACTCGGCTACATTGGTTTTCTTCAGAGGCACTACCGCGAACCGCAAACGAAGTTTTTCCTCTCTGTCGCACTTACGTACGAATGTGCACGCAAGTGCGACAGAACGGGAAAACTTCGTTCACGATAGGCCTTCAGGGACGGACAATGTCAATGTTTTTTTCGCGCCGGGAGGCAACAGGTTAGGTACATACGATAATAATGATTGCAAATGGGGGTGGTCAACGTATTATCTATTATTAACTACCCTACACAATCTAAAAAAAACCAGCAATTTAAGAACAAAAAATAAATTCATATTTTATTGTTGTTGAGGCGTTTTTCTTTTGTCTATATTGTAAAATGGTCTACAATAGGTATTTAGTCATTATTTATTTATTCGCAATGACGGGACAGAGATGCTTGCTAGTTGAATGAACAGATTGATACCTATTTCGCCTATACTTATTTGGCGCAGCCCAATCAACCTTATTTTCAAGTTTTTAAAGGTTGTTTTTTATTGACCGCTTGAAACGAAGGTCTCTGCTTCAGCTTCGACAAAAATGCTTTCGTAAGTCCAGATGTCCCTTTAACAGGTTCGGAAATTATATAGATTTATTTTGTACAGTCAGTTTTAGGATTAAAAAAAAAACACTTCAAGCCTACAGCTCAGAGCCACTAGTTTTTAGATTGTGTAGGGTACTTAATAATATGTAATATATCAACTACCCCCCGTTGGAATAATTATTTGCGTAATTAAGACAAGTCTACTTTTCCCTCTCGATTGCAAGTCGGTTTCGTAAAACTAGTGACTTAACCCGTCCTCGACCGACAAAAAATAAACAATAGCATTCTTTTGTCATTCATATATATATAACACCTATGATTTTATTCATTATACCTTTCCTATATGTATAGTATGTTGTGTTGCGTTCCGTGGATCACGTACGGTGCTGTCTGAAAACCAGCGCTGCAGGTGTCTAACAATTTTAAATCGATGGTCTAACACCTCGGCATAATGCTGAGACAGCAACCGATTCACTGCCGCGAAGACGCACTTTTTAACTGTATGTTCATGTACTGAGTATATTATATTTGTAACGGTGTGTCTTTTGGTGCAGTGAATAAATGCTTTCTTTCTTTCTTTCTTTATGTGCCCGGAGATCTCCAGGATGGGTAGACAAGGGCTTGATCCAGTTGGTATGGCGTAACAAGTTCGGGGTAGCTGGAAAGTGTCCATCGGCATCGTTGGTACTTTAGGGACTTACACTTAGGTTCATAGAGGGCAGGGCAACATTTGGAAAATCACTTTGAATTCCTCCATTCCAGTTTGTCTAACATGGACGCAGCCATGTGTCATAATTATGTACTTAACATATTACCAAAACTTTGTAAATAAATTTGTACACTTCAAATTAATTCGGTAACATTAATAATGGTAACAACAGGCGGTCTTATCGCTTTAAAGCGATCTCTTCCAGACAACCTTTGGGTAGCAGGAAATATTTTTATAAGAAAAAGTTATTCAAAAATAAATAATGTTTTGTATTATTTATTTAAATCGTTTTTTTGTTACTTTTGGGGCGGCGAAACTTATCGGCTCGGGGCGCCAAATTTCAAAATACGCCCCGGGTATAAAGTACATAACAGCCGGATTAACTAGGCAAAATCTTGAGATGGGGTGTCAAATCGGATACTGGGCTCCATAGGTCACAACCGAAAACTGTAGGAGGTTGAGAAAGTAGTCGCCCGCAATATCTGCGTGCCGTCATTAGATTAGCGTCCGGAATGTTTGCAGCGGAGCGTACGAACGACTTTTACGCAATAATGCGAAACAGGACGGCGTCACTAATGCGGCGGCTGAGTGATAGTGGGAATGGCATCCTGAAGACGTTGGTTGCCAAGTTGGATGCTCCATTGCTTAGGCACTGGAACAGCTTGCATTGCGCCGGAACAGATGATAGCAGATGGAGCTTGTTGCTGGCAATTAGTTTTTGATTATTTTACTTTTTACTAACCTTAGCGGATAAGTTTTTGTTTAAATATACTTTTGCAATGTACTAACAACATATGGATGTAAAAATCTGAAATAAAGAATTATTATTATTAGATAGCGCTCTTTTTAGGGTTCCATATCAAAATGGTAAAAAGGAATCCTTATGGTTTCACTTTGTCTATCTGTTTGTCACATCGCTAATTATCTCGAAAACTACTTATGCTATAGATTTAAAATTTAGAATAGTTATAAAGAAGGGTAACTCAGATGTATAGAACATTATTTTTTTATTTACATAATTTATTTTTCTGTGAAAAATGACAGGTGATTCAAAATTTGAAAGTCTAGTGAATATGTCAAGTGGGGTGTCATATGAAAAGGACTTGCACATTCTGAAACAATTTTTTTTTACGTCTAGTCATATTCGATTTATGAGGGAAAATGTAAAAAAAATACCCCCCCCACCTTCACTCCGAAGTTTACCAAGGAAAACATGGAATTATTACGTAACTTTGATATCGTTGTATATTTTACAGGAGTTTAAGTGGCTTTAAAATAGGCCGGGTCCAATAAAGCGATAGGAGTGCGCAGTTGGAGAGTAGCCTGGGGAAAATCCAGGGGAAACCTCCGACACGAGCACGCGGAGGGTGTAACACTGGAATGCTTAAGTATGGCACTCTACGTATGGTTGTATGGTCGAGTAAAGGTTCGCCAATTTTCAACTTTATTTTAATAACACAATGAACCATCTGACGAAGCATTTCGACGCCGCCTGAAACGCCTCTTATGGGAAAACCCATTATACTCGGTTAAAGAGTTACTTAGCTTACTGACATGTAAATAATTATAACTCAATTTGAATTCAACTGATTTGTATTTTTGTGTTTTGAAGTTTGTATTTTGTAAATTATTATTATTATTTATCTGACTGACGATTCAAGATGCATTTATTTTTCTGTTTACTTTTTATCGTGTTTTGTATAACTCTGGTCGACATTATGTTATTTTTATTTTTCCTGTTATGACTATCATGATAACAATTCTTGTAATTTTGACATGTGTGAAAATTTATAATGTAATTCCTTATCATGAAATAAATAATACAATACAATACAATACATTGGTTCACAAAGGGAAAAACATTTATTTCGCGACTGTACATTAAAGCATTCTTTTACGCTCGCTCACATATTTGTTTTAATTTAATCTACGGGCATCGCAATAGGCACGTGCACCTCACAACGAATACCTATGGTGACCGGAGGGGCTACCGCGAACCATAAACGAAGTTTTCCCTCTCTGTTTCACTTATGTTCAAACTTGCAAGTGCGACAGAGAGGGAAAATTTCGAATGCCGTTCGCGGTAGCACACCGGGTATTTTTTTTTAAGCCACGTCGGTGACAAACTAGCGGACAAATAATAATAATATTGTATAATTAGTTAACTAGTATTTCAAGGCACATAAAAAAACTAACAACCATAAAATGCTGATAGGGTCGGTAGGTGGGTTTACGGCCTGTTAATTTGATGCGCCAGTTTGCGGCCACTTGGATGGGTTGATGAACTAAAAGGATATTTTCTTGCTTTTTTAATATATTCCCATTCAATAGCTACCAATTACAGCGCTTACAACTCGCCATGTCTTTAGGGCATGCAAAAATGTAAATATCTTTAATTGAAAAAACTTCGTTCTTCAGAAGGCCGCGAACTGACGCAGGCCGCGTAACTGGCTTAGCGACCCTACATAGCTAAAATACGAATTTACATCACAACTTGGTTTTGATGTGCAAGTCAGTAATTTGAATAAAACACAGGCTCCATTATTAATCATTTATTTACAGGTCTATACAAAATATCAACGGTTTCATAATTAAAAGTCGCAATAATCAACATTAAAATAAACAAATCGTATTGGAAAACGACACATTACCTAAAAACAAGCACAATCTCATATTTTAAAAGTTATTATGTAATTAAATTAATAATTGTAGATTTTTACCACACCCATCCGTAAGTTAGGTATAGATAATTTTAACACATTCATTATCACAAAATCCCTTTGAGAGGTTGAGAGCGAACAATGACATGGCATCAGGCCATCACATACGTACATGACTTGTTTAGTGTTCTTGAAAATTCCTTCATGTTACACCATCCATGTTAGCCGCGTATCTACAGTATCACTAATATTCTACAGTATTTAAATTCAAGCTCTAGATTTTGGCTTCATTCTTGGCGGCTTTATAATAGTCCCTATGCTTTTCCTCTTCATCATAACTTTCTTCTTAGCAGGAGTTGCTGTCTTGGCTTTAATTTTATCTTTCAATTCTGCTTTCTTCTTTTCTTTAGGTTTTTCAATCTTCTCCTTGTCTTTCGCATCTATTTTTACTTTCTTTGCAGGTATTTTTTCAACCTTCGCTTGTTCTTTTAGTTTTTTTTCCTGTTTCTCTTTCGTAATTTTTTCTTTTTTCTCTTTCGTCGGTTTTTCTTTTTTCTCTTTCGTCGGGTTTTCTTTCGATTTTTCTTTTGTAGATTTTTCCTTTTTAGGCTTCTCTTTCTTGGATTTGGGTTTCTTTTTCGGTTTTTCCTTGACTGCCGCTAACTTGAAAGATCCTGAAGCTCCGATGCCTTTCAGTTGGACGATGCTGCCATCTTCTACGCCTGTCTTCAATGTCTTCTTGATTAGATACTTCACTTTATCAGTTTCGACGTAATACTTATCTTCCATGTACTTCTTGATAGCTTGTATGGACACGCCTTTCCTCGTTTTAAGTTCCGTTAAAGCTTCATGTATCATTTTCTTTGTTGTTATTTTTTTTTCTTGAGCCTTTAGTAAGTCTTCTGTTGGGCTTTCTGGTGGTTTCTTTACGGGCTTCATTGGGGGTATTCTTTTTATTTCTACGTCTGAGTCGGACATTTTGGTGAAGTTGGGCAAAGTTTTGTGATTGTTGTGAGCCTGCTTATATAGGGGACAGCTTCACCGTAAAGAGACCCGCAGGTTTGTCGGTAGTCTGGAAATTGAGTTTTATTATCTACCCTCATTACGTTTGTTATAGAGTTACGCGGGAGTTGGGGCCGTTTTTAGTGCGACGAGGATGTCCGCGACGTACCGTATACATCGTTGCCGAGGCCGAAAATTGTACGCTGAGTATAGTTTTGAAAAATACACTTGCGATTCTGTTGAAAGCAAAGAAGGAGTATTAACCTATTCGCCAACAAACTGCACCGCAGTTTGGTGAAACTTTATAGTTTTTTGCATTTTTGAGATAGGTAAGCATTCTATATTAGCCTCGGCAATTGAAGGCTTCGTAATAATCAAACGGACTCGCAAGCTTGTCCGTTTAAAACTAATACTCAGCCTGTTGCCTTGCCTCCTTCTCGGCCTCGACAATAATGTACTATTATTATATGTAGGTTACGTATAACATTTAAAGGATGTGGAGCAAGTCTGCAATGTTTTTGTTTATTAATTTTTATCTTACCTTAAGTAGTTTTACTTACCTATACGTTTTACTTACCTTCCAATGCGAGAAAAGTTCAGTTTTCGAGCCATTTTTGAGAATAAATTGAAATAGTACACTACTTATCCAGGACAGTATTTGACGCCCGAGCCTAAGGCAAGGGCTATAAATATGCTATCTGATGCTTTCCTTATTACCGCCCGAGGTAAGTACAACATTTTATGTCTCCCCCTGTTCAGGAAGTGGGATTTCCCGCGCCCACAGCATGCGGTAATTACCACTTTATGGCCAGGTGTGATATACATACATATAGTGTCTTCGGGTAATTCCGAAAATAACAAATTCTAGTCTAACTAAGCGATTTTGTTGCGCTACCGAACATCAACAAAAAAAATACAAAAATAGTTTATTTATACACAGTGCTATTAACATTACCAAACGACAAAATATATAAAAAAAGAAAATGTTACAGACATTGCATGACAAAGTAAATTAAAACACTTTTCTGTGACCCCTACACTAGGCTAGGCCTGTATCGTAGGCTGACACAAGATCCGATTGCCATTTAACTGAATATCTTGCGCTAAAGACAAAAACATTATAAACTAAGAAGAATATACAGAAACAAAACAAAATAAACCAATCCAAAAAATTTAACATTTCTTTTTGATGATGATGACAATGAGATGCAATAAAATCGCTTAATTACACTGGAATTTGGTCTTTTCGGAATTAACCGACATTTGGAATTACCCGAAGACACCCTACTTACATTATTGCATTTCTCATGTTGAGTGATATTCCATTTCTCATGAGTTCAATGCGACGTTGATGCGCGTGCGACACGGATAGCGCCGCTCGGGCCTTAGGGCACAGGCCGTAGGTATTCTTGGTTAACATCGCGGAGCTATCTCATATTTGGGTCAGCCCGACTGTAGTGTATGTATATTTGCATATGTCACATAATATTACGGTACAAAAGCGAACTTATCCCTATCCGACTGGGGTAGTAACATTAGAAAAGACTGGAGCGTGACTGTAGCCATAAAAACACTAGTACTCCTTTAGGTACCTATGTGCAGGGTATGTGGTGCTGTCTTCTTGGTGGTAAGTAGGTAAGGTCACCAAAGCTCCCAGGAAAGCAGAAGGCGCGGTGTTGAGGTCAATGGAACTGCATGCACCAGCGTGCGCTCTGTAGCTGTTAACGCAGCGAATCTCCGATTCAATAAAGGTTTTGTAACGCGTTTATCCATCTACCATCGGGCTAAACTAACCCAAGTTCACGGTAGGTAATATTTTTGATTTTATCGCATATGTCAGCCAGGTTTCTCTTTTGATGATTTCCTTCAGCATCACTACATAGTATAAAACAAAGTCGCTTTCTCTGTCCCTATATCCCTATGTATGCTTAAATCTTTAAAACTACACAACGGATTTTGATGCGGCGGTTTTTTTAATAGATAGGGTGATTGAAGAGGAAGGTTTATATGTATAATATTTCTGTAGTGTATTTAGTATCAGCATTGCACCCGTGCGAAGCCGGGGCGGGTCGCTAGTGATGTATAAAATAAAATCCATTGATCTGATCTACTTACGATTTTGAAACTGTGAAAAATATAAGTGCGAGATACCTACCTTAAATCATTACACACACACACCACCCATATTAGCTAATAGGTATTACATTTTGTTCACGGCTACATAGAAAGAAAGGGAAAAGAAAGGTAGTTCACCATTTGAGTTTTATATTCTACCCGCAGTAGGTATTATTGGGCATAACGTCGTTGCAGGGCCTGTACTCCGTACTTCGTATTGTGCCGTCCCTTTCACTCTCATGTTATACACTATATGAGTGAAAGGGGCGGCACAATACGAAGTTCGGAGCCCTCAGGCTGGCGTGGCGGAGCAGCTACCGCAGTCGAAACCGCAAAGCAACGCTAATTTATCGACTCTGATAACTGAGAGAGTTTGAAGCGGCATTTACCGTGGAGACCCTGGGTCCGTAGAGACCGGATGCAATGAAGCTACTTAAAAAATGAAGCAAGATGCTCATCCGGTCCTCGGTGACCCTAGCCCTTGCCCAGTGGCACCGATTAGCGAACTATGTAGACTGTAGATAAGTACATATAAATAAAATAAAAATATCTTTGGACAATCTTACACAAATCAACCTAGCCCCAAACTAAGCAAAGCTTACATGGGTACAAAGTAACGATATACATACTTATATAGATTAATAGATACTTAAATACATAGAAAACATCTAAGACTCAAGAACAAATATTCGTGTTCATCACACAAATACATGCCCTGACCGAGAGTCGAACCCGGGACCTCCAGCTTCGAAGGCAGGGTCACTACCAACTAGGCTAAAGCGGTCGTCAAATATATACGCAGGTATAGATTAGGTTCGGATAATTTAAGTTAGTTTAGTTATCCGAGTTTGTTCTGTTTTTGTGTCTTTTTTTCGCATTTAATGTAAGTATATACGTATAGTTGTTTTTATTTCAAGTTTTTAATTCATTTAATAATTATTATTATCACTTTGTTATTAGCTATTAAGTTTTGTATTATTTTTTTATACGTAAAAGTAATAACATTAATTGACCTGGTGAAGGTCGCGGGAATCCGGTGGAAACGAACGGCACAGGACCGGTCTAAATGGCGAGCCTTGGGGGAGGCCTATGTTCAGCAGTGGACGTCTTTCGGCTGAAATGATGATGATGATGATGATGAATAACATTAATAAGAATCCTTTGTATTATTCTTTTTTTTAACCTGACTGTGGCTTTAAAGGTCGGACCAAATAAAGCGATAGGTCATAGGAGTGCGCGGTTGGAGAGTTGCCTGGGGACAATCCTGGGAAACCTCTTACAAGACCACACGGAGTATTATTTATCATCGGTTTTGAGAACATCACTATCTTGTATTTTATCATCATCCCAGCGTTTTCCCGAGTGTGCTCTGAGGAGTCTGATTTAACACCTAATCCCAAGATTTGACGTATAGGAACTAGTTTTACAAAAGCGGGATTTCAATAATAGCAGTGAATTGGCTGTATGAATTAAATATGTGTAGTATTTTCAGGAAGCAATTTTGCGTTACAATTCGTCGGTAGTTCACGATTTGAGTTTTATTTTCTACCCTCATTAGGTATTTATTTATTTAAATTTTATTGCACAAACTACAGAAATTGTACAATGGCGGGCTTAATGCCAAATGGCATTCTCTAACAGCCAACCATGTGTTCTTTGTGATTGAAATGAAATGAAATCATTTATTCTTCATTATTTATTGCTATAGGAAGTCAATAAGAGGTTCAAATCGTACCTATTAATCGTGTTTTTAAGAATGTTCTATTCCATATGTATGTTCAATGATCATAATTAATTGAGTAGGTATAGGTACGTACCATTTTGACCAACATTGATTTTGTGGTTCGAAAACAGGAAAGGTGGGGTCGATAGGTCGGTTATTAGTGACCAGCTAGTTTAGTATGCCGGTTTTTGACCAGTTGGATGAGTTGATGAACTGAAAGGATATAAATAAATAAATATTTGAGGACAATCTACACAAATCAACCTAGTCCCAAACTAAGCAAAGCTTGTACTATGGGTACCAAGTGACGATATAAATACTTATATAGATAAATAGATACTTAAATACATAGAAAACACCCAAGACTCAGGAACAAATTTCGTGTTCATCACACAAATAAATGCCCTGACCAGGATTCGAACCCGGGACCTCCAGCTTCGAAGGCAGGGTTACTACCAACTAGGCTAAAGCGGTTGTCAAATATTTAATAGTTTTTTAACAGAATCCCATTCATTAACTAACAAATAAAGCATACGGTTCATTGTTTGTTTAGCATCTGCAAAGTGCTAACACTTACTGTCCAGGAACTCAGTTAGCGGAGACGCTGCGTAGGTACCTAAGTTTCTCGGATAGCCCGCTATAGAGCCTGCTAGGGTTTATCCAGAAACCAGAAATCACACGAGGTTCCGAAGGCGGGGGCGGGGGGTCATAAAATCGGGTAGACCTCATGTGTATTTTTTTCCTGTATCTACAAAACCGAGAAATAATATCTACTCATGTAGGAAATTATAAATCATCATTTCGCACGTCAAAAACAGCGAGTCTATTAACGTTCTTTGAAATTTTGGAGCGCTTGCATAACACATATACGAAAATAAACAGAATATCAAATAACACAAATACCGTTTCAGTCTAAATTTTTAATAGTGAAAAAATACATGAGGTTTCGTAAGGGTCGCCCCCCCCCCCCCCCTACAAAACCTCACTCACGTGCACCTTCACCAGCACTTTGAGTTCCTAATACGAAAAGGTATTAGGAACTTATAGGTAGGTTGTTGATGACCTAATATAAAATTAAAATTGGAGAATTTTAAACAATATAACATGTTTTTATTTAGATGTTTAGGTAATCATACATAAAATGGTGTTTTACTGTGTTTTCATACTTTATTTTATTAAGAATCGACTATTGACGTTGAACAAAGTTTTAGACAAGAGACTAGAAAGTCTAATTATTATAATAGGTAGTGCTGGGTTAGGTGTAATTAGGTAAGTTAGGTTAGGCTTCGCCAGAAAGGTACTGTTAATAGTAGATTGTATGACAAGGGTCTGAAATAAGCCATATTACCGCTCGAAATATGGCTTTCAGACCAGAGTTATACATTCTACTTTTCACTTCGATAGCGAGAAAATAAATAAACAAAGCTTATCCACCCACAATTTTTGACTTGTAAAAGTGCCCTTGAGACCTTATAATATATATAAGAGATAAGTCTACTTTGCTGATTTTTTGATTGTGCAACAGTATAGGTAACTATATAGTTTATTAAATTCCCATAAAAATAATGTTTATTTAGATACGTAACAATGAAATAGTAAACCCTTTGGGTTTTGCAGGAGATGAATATATAGCTTTTTATGTTTATTGTTGTCTCATTAAATATTGTTATCACTTTCTCTATTAGGAACCCGCCTAGCGGGTGCTGCGTAACTTTTCCGAGGCAAGATATAGCCTTTTCGACGCCAACGACGTAGGTATTTATCGGCTCGACGCCGACGTTTTTTTTTTGAACCTGACTGTGGCTTTATAGGCCGGGCCCAATAAAGCGATAGGAGTGCGCGGTTGGGGAGTAGCCTGGGGAAAATCCAGGGGAAAACCTCCGGCACGACCACGCGTGTGGTTTGGAACACTGGAATACTCTTGTTTGCGCTCCAGTGAGATTGGTTGAGTGGTTTCAACCGAATCTTAGGTGTGAGTGGAATCGAGCTACTTGGAGTTTCGTCGCTTGTTCACTAAACCTAACCTAGCTGAAAAGAGTCCAGTAAGAAACTTAGCTAGGCCCGACCTGGGTGGGACTGACTCTACCCGGTATGCGGCGGTACCGGCTCGAATAGGGCTATAGCTATATGTGTCAGTGTTGTCGCGATCGCGGCGTGGACGTCCCCACGGCGTGCAGTGGGATAGCAACCTATGTAGTTACACGCATTTCTGTAGGATTCAACTTCACTTTTGACATTCACATGGTGTGCGAGTGACAGATTTTGTATTTGACAGAGCGCTGGAAGGGTTAAGTCTGACAGTGAGTGTTAAAAAAGAATGATAAGCAGTTAACTTTAATTGAAAACGTAACACATTCCTCGCGGTTTGTGTATTACGATTCGCCCATTGGCACATTTACCCCATGGCTATAGTGCGTGTCATCCAAGGTCCAGAGATCAATGTGCGAATTCTGATTCAGGGATCGTTACCGGTATTCTTACTACCGGTTTTAAATAAGGTATAACCGGTTATAATTGCATTTCGCTATTTATATTGCTATAGCTCTGATTAGCGGTATAATCAAAACCGGTAGGTATTCAAATATATTAGGGGTTTCGCCAATTGACAACAATACTTCTATTTGACACTTTACCCATAAAAACCATTACCGGTAATAGCTGTCAATGTTAATATACTCTATTATGTTTCTGCAAACTAGCGTATTGTAAAAAGTAGGTATTTACAACTATTTGTTGCGTTTTAGTAGTAATGTTTAATTGACATCTTACCTTTCAAGTGCAATGAATAGCGGTATTGAATACAGAGAGGCTCCTCCGAAATTCGGATAGTGCTGTCCCTTTCACTCATATAGTGTATAACATGAGAGTGAAAGGGACGGCACGATACGAAGTTCGGAGTACAGGTTCTGGTATTTAATATCGTAAATAGATAAAAGCGGAATGACAACAATACCTATAATTAGAATTTTTTTTATACAACGCCGGTGGCAAACAGGCATACGGTCCACCTGATGGTAAGCGGCCACCGCAGCCTATAGACGCCCGCAACTCCAAAGGAGTCACGTGCGCGTTGCCGACCCTTTATAAGATTTGAGGATGCACTGTGTTGACAGCAGAAGGAACACATATAGGTCCCTCGCTCTCAACACAGTTAATCCTCGGGAGCTCTGGCAACCTTGCTCACCCCCAGGAACACAACACTACATACTTGTATAGTAAATAATGTTATTATGGCTGTGGTCTTCTGCAAGGCGGAGGATATAGGTATTTTATTAGCGGTAATAGTTTGTCAATTTCTATACAGGTATTAAATAAAACCGGTTTTACAATCCCTGTTCTGATCACCATGTTTATTAACCTGTTATTCACACGTCCATTTTTGGGTCACCGACTTACCCCCTTATTCATGTTTCAACAAACCCGTTACGCTTAAATTGCGGCTAAATTCGTTTGTCCGTATCTGTGACTTTAACATTTATATTTGTGAGAAAGGGACAAAACACATTTTAGCTAGCAAAGCCATTCATTCGCTAGCCGTTCAGCGGGGTAATGCCGCTAGTATCTTTGGCACGTTTGGTCCGGGTGAGTATCCGAGTGAGGTGTGATTTAATTAAATTTAATTTAGTATAAGGCTGACGAAACCTGTTGTGGATTTATAGTCTGTGCAATACATGCATTGTTTGACGAGGCCTGTTGCTGATGCATGTTGTCCGTGAAATTGACGAAGCCTGCGTTGTGGATAAAGTTTGTACAACTTTTTACCAATAAATAATATTAATATTTCGCTAGCAAAGTACTGTTCAGTTTAAATTTATGAAAAGGGGTTTACATATTGTACCAAATTTCATCCCAATCGGTCCGGTAGTTTCGGAGCAAATGAGCTGGGGTATATACACGGACGGATAAATACACGAGTGATCCTATTCAAAAGTGCTTGTTGCTAGGCCTATTTGAATAAAGAATATTTTGAGTTTGAGTTTTTTTTTTATAAGGGGTACGTTTTCCCTTTCGATGCACGTAACCCCGAATAAATGTGGCTACCGTGAACATTTGATTATTATAAGACATGCAAACTAGTGCGACAGAGATATAACTCCGTTTACAGTTCGCGGTAGACTCTCTGGTTTGACTTCCGCTACGGGCTATTAGATA
Source organism: Epiblema foenella (assembly GCA_963556455.1). Lineage (NCBI taxonomy): Eukaryota > Metazoa > Arthropoda > Insecta > Lepidoptera > Tortricidae > Epiblema > Epiblema foenella. Next base: position 6,113,473 of record OY747120.1, on the reverse strand, counting down.
TTAGTTGACCAAGTGAAACGAAGGTCTCTGCTTCGATAAAAACGCTTTCCTATGTCCGAATTCCGGATTTCCCGATTTGCGGTTGTTCTCCTCTATAGGTCGCATTTCTCAACCGATTCTCGTGAAATTTTGTGGGCAGATTTATAGATTTTTTGTCAAGTCAGGTTTTGGAAATTTTCCATTACAACTTTGTTTTGAAATTATTTTGTGGTTAGTTCTCCACTACACGTCGCATTTCTCAACAGATTCTCGTGAAATTTTGTGAGGTTCGATAATATATTTCATCGAGTCAGTTTTTAAAAAATTAAAAAAAAAACCTACGAGATTTACATGTCACAGAGCAACTAGTAATATTTGGATCAGTGAAACAATGCATTCAGTACAAAAAATCTTTAATATCTACTTAAAACTAAACATTATTATATTTTACAAGCGTTTCAACCTTAAATCTATTGGTGTAAATCTTATAATAGTTCAGCATCATTAACATGTACACATTCTAGCATTATAGGCGGGGTACTCACTAGCGAGCTGTAACCGTAATTGAACGGTTACAGTAGCCAGGGGCGCTACCGCGAACAGCAAACGAAGTTTTCCCTCTCTGTCACACTTACGTCTGAACGACCAAGTGCGAAAGAGAGCAAAAACTTCGTTTGCTGTAGCGCCTCAGTGTATACGTCACGTACGTCACGTCATGGGTCGCAGAGTTTAAAATCATCTCCCAAACCAAATAGTTGCCGCTCAAACTGCGTCGTTATTTAAGACGAAACTGAAAAAATGGCTTATCGAGCAGGCGTTTTATAATCATAAGGAGTTATTTTGTATTACGCGAGGATAAATACTATGTATTTTTATAATAATATATTTACAATACCATAGCTACCTACATTACATTTAATGTATGATATATTAAGATGAATTGGGCCATGTAATTCGATATTACCAATAAATATGATTATGATTATGATTATACATCCGCGAACCGTTTGCGTACGGCGCGCAACGAACCAATGACTGGCTCTTTCTCAGTGACATATACACTTGAATTCGTCTACATTTCTGTTCATTTACGGTTACAGTTCATTAATGAGTATCCAGCTTTATTGCTTAGAAATAAGGTGTTTATGATGCTGGCTTTACAAGCAGTGCTTATAAATGATTTATCTTGAACTTTGGTTCCTGTTTTTAAAAGATAATAAAGACATATTATAAAGATATTTTATACTAGCGACCCGCCCCGGCTTCGCACGGGTGCACTATTTAATGGGTGTTATTATACATATAAATCCTCCTCTTCAATCACTCTATCTATTAAAAAAACCGCATCAAAATCCGTTGCGTAGTTTTAAAGATTTAATCATACATAGGGATATAGGGACAGAGAAAGCGACTTTGTTTTATACTATGTAGTGAAGTGGTCGGCAACGCGTACGTGACTCCTTTGGAGTTGCGGGCGTCTATAGGCTGCAGTGGCCGCTTACCATCAGGTGGACCATAAGATTGTTTGCCACCGGCGTTGTATAAAAACACGTTCCATAATAGAGTGTAAGTGACTGGTAGATAACCAGAGATATGCGAAATTGGGTGTTGATTTATTTAGAAATCTCGGAATCTTCCTCGAACGTCTCGAAGGTTGCGAGATGTCTAAAAAAATGCCTAGAAAATATTATTCAGTACATTAAAATCACTAGATAAGAATGTATGCCATATAAAATAGTTTACCTACCTACAATAAATCGCGTTAGATTATGTAACAGGAATACCAGTAATGAACAACGCGTCCAACACTACGCGTGACATGTTGAATCAAAGCGCTTCCCGTGGTGACCTTTGATTCGAACTAAATGGTTCATAGGAGATATCTATAGGACACCTCCTACACACACAGCACACTATAGATCATAGATCACCATCTGTGATGGTAACACATCCCCGCGCATTTCTGGTTCATGCTCACCCTTAAGCCGGGTACTCATTAGCGAGCTGTAACTGTAACCGACATTAACCAGTGTACACGTGGTTCGCGAACGTGAATCGCTCGCAACAAGCCGATGAATGACAGCCACTTGGTTACGTACACACTTGAACTCGTTACAGTAAATATTAAATAAATAATAAATAAATATTAGAGGACAATCTTACACAAATCGAACTAGCCCCAAAGTAAGCTCAAGAAGGCTTGTGTTATGGGAACTAGACGACGATATATTTAATAGATATAAATACTTAAATACATAGAAAACATCCAAGACTCAGAAACAAATATTCATGCTCATCACACAAATATTTGCCCTGACCGGGATTCGAACCCAGGACCGTCAGCTTCACAGGCAGGTGCACTACCCACTAGGTCGTCAACAGTATTCTTTCGGTTACGGTTACAGTTCGCCGATGAGTTTACATATACATCACATAACTAGAATGAAACATATACATATCTTTATACAATTTGGCCTTTCTCATTAACCAAAAGACATTATTTTTGACATATTACATTCAAAAGTACCACGCATTAACTTTAGCGTACGTATATAAAACATTAAATTTTCAAATTATGTAAAAATATATAAATGCTTCAGTAAACACAATTAATTCAAGCGGTAACCATTTTGGTAAAAAGAAGTTAATTGTAGAGAGTATTAGAATTTAAATAATAAATACAATGAGATAACCTAATTGATTTAACTCTATATACAGAGCCGATAATTACAAATATTTTACAAAAACCAGTCAATTGAAATAATAATAGTGAATCTCCATAATAAGCAGAGCTGCCCAATTGGGGAATTATTTCCACCTTACAGAACACCGAAGCCATAATAAATGTGTGGCTGCGGTCTAGGGGCCTATACCGTAAAACTTTACAAGCGTACAATTTGACAAAATTGTACAATTTTCCATACAAAAAGTTGACAAAAATGTCAAATTGTATGCTTGTAAAGTTCTGTGGCAGGGATGTAACAGATGTGGTTTTATCGGAACCGGAAGCGGAACCAGATGTATTAAATTCGGTATATCGGAACCAGAATCGGAATTGGAGCCGGAACTGAAAACGGATGCGGAACCGGATGCGGAGCCCGAGTGATAGTTGGATAAGATGTTAAGGGCAGGGCCGGTCTAAGTAAAATTTATAAACCTGTTTGTTTTTGATGTATACCGCTCATTTCTCTCCGCTGCGTTGCTTTGACATCCGATATAACATCCGTTTTAATAATAACAGAACCGGAATCGAAGCGGATGTTTAAAACCAAACGGAAGTTCAGACTTAACGGAACCGGAATCGGAACTCTGTTACATCCTTGTTCTGTGGTATAGGCCTCTGGTGTTAACTAAGTATGTAGGTACACTCAAGAGCAAAAAAATTGAAATTCAATACAATTGTTATTCTCCTTCACTATATAGCAGCGTGGGTAGTCGGTGGACTGTACCTCTAGTATAACTTTTTTCGAAACAAAACACAAACGAACGCGATTGCATTTAGTCTCAATGAGGGCGTATGAATTCGCCGCTAGAGGCGCTAGTGTCACTACACTAGCGCCTCACGCTTGAGGTCTCCGAAACGTCAAATGTCACTCTTTGTGGTTGCGCTACGAGGGTTAATATCTAATTGGAACAATATGGTGAGTATTTTGCAATACTTGAGCTTGGTTATGGCAAATATGAGTTAAGGGTCAATGACTTTCAGGGCTTTGAGACAGTTTTGTCTCTCGGAAATTTATTTCCTCTTTTTTTCCGAACAAAACGGGACTGCGCTACAATGCGGTATGTTCGATATTTTTACGGTACGGTTTGAAGGTATTGAAGATGATTTAAATGTAAACTTCGTTCTCATGTCCATAATAATCAATAACAATTTTTGACAGCTGGACCTTACTCGACAGCGGCGCCAACTGGTGAGCACAAAAACCATAGCCCCCATTCGTTTGACAAAACAGTTACTACCAAAGGCCACCAGAGGCGCTGATCGCGTTGCCATACATATCGAGACTTAACGCAAACGCGTTCGTTTGTGTTTTGTTTCGAAAAACTTATACTATATGTGGGTCATTCTGCTTTCTCATTACCAGTAGGCTATTTAAAAAAAATCCATGATATGTACTGAATTAGTCTACATAAATAATATTTTGAAATAATACCAGGGGGGCGATTTTAGAGTGTCCAACGCTCGACTTTTCAATCGAGATCTGTTAAGAAACTATGATGATTTGACAGATTTCGAACACTTAAAAATCGCCCCCCTGAATCTAATAAAATTTATAGGTAAAAAACTAAAATTATTAACTTATTGCTATAAAAGGTAACACAGTGGTAAAAACCATTTATTCATAAAAATTCTGAGACATCCAAGAACCACTGAGTTACTCGATTTATGGATATTAGCATTGGTTCCGTAATTACCAAAACTATCGGGAGTGATAATTAAATCTCTCTAAGTGAGGGCCAAGTATTCCAAAATCTGCATTAAAAAAAAGTGTCCGTGAATTATGGTCATGAAAAAGTAGAATGGCCCAGGACTGATGAGCTGGAACCGGTCATTGACGCACTCTTTAGGGGAGGCCTGTGTCCAGCAGTGGACGTTGGGCTGATATGATGATGACTGTAGTACTGAGTGAAGGACCTGCTTATATCTAGTTGTTAACACAATTCTTTTACCCCCTTATTCATAAACGTCTATCAAACCTATATTAGTTAACTAGCCGCTAAAGTTCGCTTGTCCTTATTTGTCACTTTGACATTTACATTTGTGAGAATGGGACAAAGAACATCTTAGTTAGCAGAGGTTTGTTAAGTTTTATGAATAAGGGTGTTAATCTATAAATGGTCGGAACGCGCTTGGGAGCTGTCTGTTCCAAGCGTCCACAAGCTACGGTGTCTTAATTCTCTGTTATGGGGATTGAGCCTTAATTTACTTAACTTACACAAATGCTATTGTAAAACTTTTGTACTGTGTGGCCTTGAAATGTAAAATGCACTAACTATACTGTATTAGTCTTAGGGAAGCCCAACTCAACATTGAGGTTTAAGGCAAGTTTATACAGGGTGAACTCTGTAAGAGGAGCAAATATTTAAAAGGGCGCTTACTTACAGCATCTAGTAACCCGTTATACCCAATTTTTTTCGTTTAGGAGACATTTCGATCAAAACTTAAGACCTTCTGTAAGTCAGTAAATGCAGATTCAGAGGTAGCATCAAATAATGAGTCTAATTTTTACCATTTTTGTGTTATATGGGTATTTTTGAGCTTTCTTATGTTGTAATGTAATAAACAGGTCACCCACGTCTTTAAGGTCGAGTATAGCTCGACATGTTTCGGACCAATACGTGGCCCTTAATCATGAGAACTAGCCGCGAAACAATGTCTGGAAGTCACGGGGATTTTGTTTAAATTTTTTATGTTTTTATAGTGTTTTTAGAATAAATCGATATTAATATTACTCCAACTCCTAATAACGAAAATCTTTGAATAAAAATAAACTGTTTTTATTTTCAATTGCAACTACGTGACTCTTAATAATTTAACATTTAATTATTTCTTCATGTTACTGGGCTCACCCTGTATTTAGTTACGATTGGGAACAAATGAGAAAACCATTCCCAGTTGTTACCATCTCGGCTAGCACAAGACGGCGTTTGTTTCTATTAAAAAGAGACGGATAGTGTATCTCGCAACGACATATACCTTTTTTTTAGCATTAGAAAGAACGCAACAGAACGACTTACGAGATTCAGGCATCAGACACGCTCTGCGGTAAAAGTGCGTAATAATCTCTATTCATATTCTTGTCACTTGTGGTATATTTAATCATTTGAACATTAACATGTCTTGTTCACACGTATATAATCATTTGTGATAATCCACATCGAAAGGGACCTTATGGCGGCAGGCGCTTACGTTACACCTATTCACTATTGTATTGGAACAGCGGCAATAAAGGCGTAAGTGCCGGCCGCCATAAGGTTCCTTTCAATATGGATTATCACATTTGAACTGGCCTAATAGTAAAAATAGTCCGTTCAAAAAGCGACTTTATTGTCCAAGCAAAGATTCAAATTAAATTACTTTAAGTGTGTCACTGTCTTCTCTTATACCATTGGATATTGTACCTTAACACTAATGCATTCGTTTTTCCACTCGTCGACTTCAATGGTTGAATTAAGGTATCGTAGACGAAACTAAAATCACATACTTTTCTCTATGGAGCTCCTTTCAACTGAACTCTTATGAAATAGACCAATCAAGTGTAGCCGTTACTGTACTCGTGAAATTCGCCAATCACGTGTCATCGTTACTGTACTCTTATGAAATTGAACAATCACGAGACGCCGCGGACATAGAACAAAAGACATCAACGACCGCCCGACCCATGCGTCTAATCTTCATTTCCACAGGACTGGTTTGTTTAATTGTTTCGGTTTGTTTAATTACTTTCCGTTGACTCGTAAAAAAAATAGTGTATGCAATAGTTATATAATTAGCTTTTTACGTCTCGAACCTTACTTAGACCACTCGGCAAGCGTCGTGGTGTAAACGCGGTTCTTGACTAAAAAAGCATACATTACGAGTATATAACAATTGCATAAATCACTATTCTATTACATACACAGTCTAAAAATCATGTATAATAGAGGCGCTATTACATTAGCGTTAAAGTAGAATATCTAATGGAATAAAAGTATAATTATGTCAGTGTGAAATTCAAAGTAATAGAACTGTGCCCGTTTAATAAAATGACGATTTTTTTTAGTTAAAATCGACTACAGTTACATAAATTTAGAACATGCCCTTCGCCCGGGCTTCCGCCACGAATTTCCTCACGTGGACGATGTAATCCAGCATCACCGTGGCGAAGGCGGCGTCCAGCACGAACTGAGGTATTTTACCTGGAAAGACAAGAATTTGCTCAAAGCAGGCACGTATCCAGAGGGGGGGATAGTTGGGATTTATCTCCCCCCTCTGAAAAGGTTTTTAGCCGTCTGTTTATTTATTCGCTTGCGTGTTCTTTCAATAACATTCATCATTTTCACATGGTTGTTTCTATGTTTGTCCCCCCCCCGACCCAAAGGCTTGATACGTGCCTGGCTCAAAGGTTAGCTGGAAGATATCCCTGGGATAATTACGCCTTTACACTAATATCTTTTTAGAAACATTTAAAGGAAAATTCGAATCCCGGTCAGGGCAAATATTTGTGTGATGAGCATGAATATTTGTTTCTGAGTCTTGGATGTTTTCTATGTATTTAAGTATTTATATCTATTAAATATATCGTCGTCTAGTACCCATAACACAAGCCTTCTTGAGCTTACTGTGGGGCTAGTTCGATTTGTCTTACGATTGTCCTCTAATATTTATTTATTTGTTTAAAAATTGCACAATTTAGACTCCTAGCATGGTTGCTCTGGTAGATCAATGGCTAGAGCCATTAGCCGCGTATACCAGAAATTCACCGGTTCGAATCAGTGGCGGCTGCTGACTGTGAGAACCGGTGGTGCGCTAAATTATAGAATGGAATTAATAAAACCACATTTTACCTTTAAAACTCCACGTTAATAATTTAGTTCTCGTTGTCCACTCTTGTTTTAAATTTAGACACGGTCTTGACGGTCCGGCCGACATTATTTCTAATTTTACCGGGACGAATAGGGACTATATGTGTCACTGTTGTCGCGATCGCGCGGTGGACGTCCCCGCCAGGAGTATCTTCCATTTCACGCGCCAGACGTACTATCGCGATTCTCATAGAATTTGTACCGGACCGTTTGTGCGCAACGGTTTTCGTTTGAGTGAGAAACAATTTTAATGACTACGACACAACTTAGTGGTTTATTTGTAATTTTTTCGATATGAAAATTTGTATGTAGGTAATGTGTACTTGAGATTGTGTTATTGATAATGATAATGAATAATGGTGTTCAATTTTGGTAGTGCAACGCACGGGCGCACTTTAGGTACTGCAGCCACTGATTCGAATCCAGCTCGGAGCCTACATTTTAAGTTTTTCCTTTACTTTAAACTTTTTAAAAGCTTTTATTTAACTTGCACTGTTCATATATATGTAAAGTATGTAAATATAAGTTGTCCTCAAACTTTGCAATATTTTTTTCAACCACTTGCCGGTATGAGATTGATGTGTGGCATGGCATATACATTTATGTAAGTTCTGTGACAATGCAATATTTTGGTACCACCTGATCTGATGCTGCCCAGAAGGTGGCCATAGCAACTCCTAAACTACACAAGACAAACCCGTTTTTGATAAATTAATATAAATATTTGTGGACAATTTTACACAAATCGACCTAGTCCCAAAGGAAGCAAAGCTTGTACTTACCTGTACGTACTAGGCGACGCGATATATATATACTTAGATAGATAAATAGATACTTAAATACATAGAAAACCTCCAAGACTCATATTAGTGCTCACTCATATTAGGGCATCAAGGAGTAACGGGGAAAGAGAGAGCAGACGAGCTGGCGAGAGAGGGGGCGGAACGGGAACTGATGGGTCCTGAACCGGCCCTTCCCTTCTCAGCAGAGGTGACAAAGGGGGTTATAGAGAGATTGGCCCTAAGGGAGGCAGACAGAGGATGGAAGGAGGAAACAGCATGTAGGCAGGCCAGGATGATGCTAGAAGGTATAGATCACAGGAGAACTAGGTATCTGCTTAAGCTAGGTAAGAGCAATCTGAGGTTGTTGACCGGAATCATCACCGGTCACAACACTCTTAATAGGCACTTAACGATTATAGGTGTAAGAGATGATGCCTCCTGCCCTCACTGTGGGGAGGAAGAAACTAGTAAACATCTATTAGCAGAGTGTAGTATGTACGCAGCAACGCGTTATAATATATTCGGTAGAGATGTGTTGGAGGAGGGAGAACTGAGGGATGTCGACCTTAAAGAGGTCCTTCTGTTCTGCAGGAGAACGGGAAGATTGGAAGGAGCAAATGTGGGAGCGCCGCCGGGACAATAACCTTCGAGCTCAAACTCTGGGGAAATGGGCTGAATGATCCTGAACAAAGATCGACAGCCCGCCTGTTTCCGGCCAGGCGTCCCTACACTACATCTACATCTAGTGCTCATCACACAAATAAATGCCCTGACCGGAATTCTAAGCTTCCAGCTTCGTAGGCACCAACTAGGCTAAAGCGGTCGTGAAACTACTACTGCAGTAATCAAAATGAATGAATGATGTTCTGTAATGAGTTGTCTGCTGACTAGTGGTTTATTACCTTTAAGGTCGCAACACATGAGCCATTGGAACTGAGTTTGGTACGTTTCTGTACCGTCTGGCTTCCTTACTGGTACAGGTTTCAAGTACCAGCAACCCACTTTATTGTCACCCCTGAAAAAATAAAAAAAACGCCTTATCATTTTCTATCCTCTACTAGCTAGCTAGCCGACCAAAGGTCTATTAAAAGGTATAATATCATATAATACTCTTCAATGGAAGTTATATCATTCAAAAATGGAACAGAATTGTTTATATGTTAAAAGTTCAATTTTTTTTTGTTCCTGTCATTTTAAAACACGAGAGTCTGGAATTTACGCGGCAAAAAGAGTGTGGCAATGTAGCTAGTGTCAGAAACATTATTTTATCGATATCGATAGTTGTGTTGTGTAATAGAAGAAACAATAGTCCACCAAAAAAATAAAAATATTCAATAAAAAAATCTGTGAGGTTTGTTTAAAATTATATAGAAACAGGTGCAATTTCTTCATCAAAATCCACGTCAGTACACACAGCAGCACATGACATTTCAGTCACTTCATTCAAAGATATTTCTCTTTGTTACTCGACAACGGCAAAGCCAAAAGGAAGGGGGTTTTGTTACTTAATATGATAGAGTATAGATTTAGATGGAATAACACATATATAACAATCCCTTAACTTACCACTTCTATTCAACATTTTATTTTATTTTTTTCTTGAAATTGATAAGGTCTATTTTGAATAACCGGTGACATTGGGTATGGGCGACATTTAATTGGTGGATGTTTCGTCCAACCAGAACAAAAAGTATCCATCACAGGTTTCGTCAATTTATGCTACAAAGAATCATCCACAACACGTTACATTTTAAATTAAATATCGCGATGATTATAAAATAGGTAACGTAAATATATCGGCATGAATTTACTTACATAATAATACTCGATATCGATAAAAAATTTGTTCCGAGTTCTGCCTATTACAGTAAGTCAAAATTATTTAAAGTTTAAGTTTGGATACGTTGCATGCATTTAATGTAGATACTTAAGTCTCTGTTCTGGTAGTATTTTTTTTTATTTTATTTTTTGAACCTGACTGTGGCTTTATATCCCAATAAAGCGACAGGAGTGTGCGGTTGAAGAGTAGCCTGGGGAAAATTGAGGGGAAACGGTCTTGAACACTGGAATACTCTAAGAGTGTGCGCTCCAGTGAGATTGGTTGAGCGGCTTCAACTGAATCTGAGATGCGAGTGGAATCGAGCTACTGGGAGTTTTATCGCTGATTCACAGAACTATATAATTCTTAACATCGGTTATCAAGCAACTGTAATATACAATAGATGGCATTGTAATTGGATGATGGCGAACAGTATAAATCAGGGATGTAACAGATGTGGTTTCATCGGAACCGGAAGCGGAACCAGATGTTTTAAATTCGGTATATCGGAACCAGAACCGGAATCGGAGCCGGAACTGAAAACGGATGCGGAACCGGATGCGGAGCCCGAGTGATAGATGGATAAGATGTTAAGGGCAGGGCAGGTCTAAGTGTATTCTAAATAAAAATTATAAGCCTGTTTGTTTTTGATGTACGCCGCTCATTTCTCCCCGCTGCGCTGTTTGTCATCCGATATAACATCCGTTTTAAAAATAACAGAACCGGAACCGAAGCGGATGTTTAAAACCAATCGGAAGTTCCGACTTAACGGGACCGGAACCGGAGCTCTGTTACATCCCTGGTATAAATATTTGAATTTGATTACCTGACAAACTCCTTGCTCGGCGGATATCCGGGTACAGTAACACTGACCCCACTGCTAATGTAGCTGTAAGGGTCAGACTCCACTACCAATCCCTGAAACAATTTGTAACACAGTCTAATAAAATAACTTCTTTATTCACAATTTTTTTAAAAGCGGTCAAATGTTATATGCGGAGTCGATATAAGCGGATTCTACTGTATTCAAAAAGTACTTAAATACAAACTACAGTATACGAGTACAGCGGCCCCCTTTAGATATATATAAATTTAAATAATCAAAATTATTTACGACCTTACGACCAAAATCAAAATCAAACATTTATTCTGCAAATAGGCCATAAGAGCACTTTTACATGTCAAAATATTAATTTACAATTTAAGAAAGTCTGACTATAATAAGTAATACATTTTTCATGTCAAAATATTAATTTACAGTTCAAGAAGGAATAATAATTTCGAGTTTACAATTATAACAAAAATATTACAAATATTACAACATCAGTAAAGTTAGAGATGTATAAGGTCTTGAGATTAAACAAGGAGTATAATGAAATTAATATAATATCCCAGAGATGTACATGGTCTCTGAGCGTCAAAATTAAAATTAATTTAATATTGTTAGAGATGTATATGGTCTCTAAGTCACTGATAATAAAAACGAATCCACAACAGGATGGTGTCTCTCGTCAATCCCCTATAAAAAGAGACTAGACCTAGTGGACTAGTTACATTTTAGTAAAGCGCTCTTAAATAAAATAAATAAATCATGGCCACAGTTATCTACCTGTTTGTTAAGAGGCGCGCAGCGTCGCAAAATGACGAAATCACGCGGGGCGATGATTCCTTTACCGCCTCCCGCCGTCACTTGGTACGAGAGATCTATTCCTGGACCTATTTCCTGAAAATAACAGTAAAAGGCTTGGTCAGTATGGGTCATAATTAGTTGAAAAAACAAAAGTCGTCCCTCCTGTGGTCAATAGTTAACGGCTTATGTGCATGTTAGCTATGCTTCTATTACAGGGATTTATAGAAACGGAGACACTGTTTATGCGGGTTACTGGTCCAATCCAAAATTAAGTCTTGTAGCCCTTAACTTTTGTGGGGCTAGCACAACTTGCTGACAAATCGTATCTCGCGCGACTCAGCGATTCCTGTCTCGCTCGAACTGTGCGGGTTAGAAAGAGGAGGGTAGATTTTTCTCTACTCGCGTCGCGTCGCAGCGGTAGTTGTGCTAGCCCCCTTGTACACAGACAAGGCGCGAACCTAAATCCGCGTATGACCCGTACAGATAACCGTCCGGCGACCATCAAGCCAATCTCAAAATGTTCTAAATTCTTTACGTTTTTATTTGTTTATTTGTTTGCCACATTCACACTCAAGTTACAACAAATAAAAACAAAGAACGGAAAAAGAAATACACAAGGAAATCAAAACTTAAAACAAACACTTATTAAAAAAAGAAGCAATCATAAAACAGGAATTAAAAAAAGAAAAGAAAATTACGAACACAGTTTAAATAACATATCAAACATAGTACCGAAAAATAGGTTGGTTGTGTTGTGTGCATTGCAAAACAAAAAGGTCCCAATTCAGTGTGTAGCTTTGCACGCAATTGAATACAACTTTACCTTGATACGCTCGCTCCGGAGTATGGTAGGATTCCAGTCTGGTAACTTTGCCACGTTGTCCCTGAACTCTCTGAAGAGGAAATCCGCAGGACCGTCCACCAGACCCTAGAATAAACGATGGATTGTAATACCCCAGTAGCTCGATTTGTTACCCAGTAGCTCGATTCCACTCACACCTCAGATTCGGTTGAAACCGCTCAACCAATCTCACTGGAGCGCAAACTCTTAGAGTATTCCAGTGTTCCAAACCACACGCGTGGTCGTGCCGGAGGTTTTCCCCTGGATTTTCCCCAGGCTACTCTCCAACCGCGCACTCCTATCGCTTTATTGGGCCCGGCCTATAAAGCCACTGTCAGGTTCAAAAAAAAAAGGATTGTAATACTTTGTCAAGTCAATAAAGGGACGGCAACGCGCTTTTGATTCTAGGTTCGCTAGTGTCCATAGGCCCTGGTATGTTTACCATCAGGCAGACCGTAAGCTTGTTGCTATCGTCGTTGTATAAAACTTTGCTGTTGCATCACAAAAACCGTGCAACTTAGATTTTTTTATCGAGATATTCTAATTTCCTTATTAATAAACGTTCATCATACCTATTTTAACTGAAATGACGTTAAAAATCGTCTGTCTTTATCTGTTACATTGAAATATGCATTTGAGAAAAAAGGACAAACACATTTTAGAAGAGGCATATAAAGTATCTCACCGGATTTCCCAGCTGTGAGCCGGCTTCCCGACCTTCCAGTTCCATCCCTAGTAAAATAAGCAAAATACTATTACAGTGAACCTATACACCTTCCGAAACGCTTCTGTCTGACGGGTCTCCACTATGTCTCCCTTCGTGGCGCCCCGTTTCTCGAACTTTCAATTGATTCCCTAATAGAACAGGTCAAAAACTATACTTACAGTGAACCTGTAGACCCTTCTCAACACTTTTGTCTGACGGGTCTCCACTGTCTCCATTGGTGGTGCCTCACTCCAACTTCCTGTTGCTTCCCTAGTAGAATATGTCAAAAACTATACTTACAGTGAACCTGTAGACCTTTCTCAACACTTTTGTCTGACGGGTCTCCACTGTCTCCCTTGGTGGTGTCTCACTCCAACTTCCTGTTGCTTCCCTAGTGGAATAGGTCAAAAACTATACTTACAGCGAACCTGTAGACCTTCCCAATCACTTCTGTCTGACGGGTCTCCAGTATGTCTCCCTCCATGGCGCCCGGTTTCTCGAACTTCCAGTTGTTTTCCTAGTAGAATAGGTCAAACACTATACTTACAGTGAACCTGTAGACCTTCCGAAACGCTTCTGTCTGACGGGTCTCCACTATCTCCCTTGGTGGCGCGCCTCACTCCAGCTTCCTGTTGGTTCTTTAGTTGAATAAGTAAAAAACTATGCTTACAGTGAACCTATAGACCTTCCCAAACGCTTCTGTCTGACGGGTCTCCACTATGTCTCCCTTGGTGGCGCCTCACTCAAACTTCCTGTTGGTTTCCTAGTTGAATAAGTAAAAAACTATACTTACAGTGAACCTATAGACCTTCCCAAATGCTTCTGTCTGACGGGTCTCCACTATGTCTCCCTTAGTGGCGCCTCGCTTCTCAAACTTCCAGTTTGGCAGTGTGATCACTTTAAACGCGTGCTGCATGCTTTCTTCTGCCATGCGTTTGTATTCGTCTATCTGTTGAAAAATTAAGACACGTGATGCATAAAAGACAAGCCTTTATACCCAAAAATTAAGGGGCTCTTAGCTCCCAATGACCTTCGATATGTAAGTCTGTTTTCTCGTGTTTTTTTTTTTATGTTTATCGTATTAAGAACAACGGGTTTACTTCTAAACTCACTGCCTTCGAAATATATGGCATCAAACTTTGGCAATTTTAGACCAAATCACCAGTTTATTGGATGTAACTTTTGTGAAGATGAGTTAAAAATAAATATCTCTTGCGTTGTTTGATACGCCAATAAGGGTCGGTTGCACCCCAACAGACGATCACAGGCCGGTTATCGTGAAATATGGCGCCGGCAGCTGTCATCCCATAGAAACTTGTCAAACTTTCCATACAATCAGATTTTAACGAACACCGCTAACGATTACAGACGGTTTGGTGCAACCCACCCTAAGGAACAGTTACATGTACATTTCATATATATAAGTGCATAAAAACATACTAATATCGAAAGTAGCGCTTTTTTCGACCATGTTTCAATAAATCTTAAAAAAAATAGTAGTCAGTTTTTTCAAAATTTGACTCTTGCATATGTAGATAAAGGATTGAAGAACCGATAACCGTTTGTGCCATAAATATATCTATAGTTTTGACGGAACAGTAATCAACTCAAAACTCGTCAAAAATCGATGAACAGCGCGTGGAGTCCCTTAAGTGGCAGTGGGCGGGGCTCATTGCACTTAGAACCGATGGCCGCTGGGTCGGAAAGGTTCTCGAATTTCGAGTGGTGACCACACGCCGCCCACAAGGTGGACATCAGTCAGCTTATCAAAGCTAGTAAAGGCGGACTGATGAGGAGTCCGCTGGATGCGGGTCGGTCAATGTGGCACACTTCTGGGCGAGGCCTATGTCCAGCAATGGACGTCTTTCGGCTGACATGATAATATCTACTTTAAGATTTGTTTAAATGATCCAAGACCTGGTTACTATCATGTAGCGAAATTCGCGTATGGAGAATTTTGTTTCCGGAAAGTAGGAGTATTGGGTCGACATCTGTCACCTGATACGTGTTCCCGCTATGAAGTCATCGATTTTTATATGGTATAAAAACATTTTTTTCTTCATAAGAGAGCTGATTCCAAAAATATACCACACATTTCAGCCAGTGGTTTCGTAAAAAATAAAAAATCATTTTCAAAATAACCAAGTTGTTTCTTACTGACATGGAACGGCTGAATGTTTTTTTCTGAAATATATGCCGAATGATTCGTTATGTCTTCATATCTTTAAATTGTAATAATATTTCACCCTTACCCTTATTTTATTACTTACTTATTTTATTTTATTACTTTCATTATTAATGCCCTTTATTTATTTTGGTTCTTAGGCTAGGTTTTTACAATATCTTTATAAAAAGTAAAATATAAAAATACACTTACAAAACATAAAAATATTATAAAATCCTAACCTAGGGTGCCGCCGGCAGCGAGGCGGGGCCTAAGCTACCGGTGGTTAGGGCGACAGAGAGAGGAACCTCCTGACTATCCGCGCCGTGTCCAGGAGTACCGCCTTCTGTATCTGACCCTTGACCCAGCCATCTAGCGAGAGTCTCTTGAGGTGTTGGTCGAAACTCTTCGCTATTAGACCGTTCGCAGAGACGACTATCATTATGTATGTATGTATGTATGTATGTATGTATGTATGTAAAATTCTTTATTGTACATGAGTAAAACATAACATAAATTACAAGAACAGTTGACATATATTATTATTATTATTATTTGGTAAGTTGTTACTACTACTAAGTTAAAAAAAATTGTATGTTAGTGAAAAACGCTTTCCACTTTATACTTCTCACTTTATCTGCACTAAAACTTACAGTCAACCATTCAGCCTTAAACTCCTCCTCGGGTGCTCTGTTAAACAGAATCTTCATCCAATTAGCAATAGAAAACCCGAATTTACTAGTTTTCTCCAATTTCGCCTCAAATTCTTCCACAGTCTCAACATTTTGTAGCTCCGAAATCGCTTGCTCAATAACTTTGTCGTTTTCCGTGACAGCTGATGACGACGCCATTTTGAATTCGCGCGCTTTTTATCAATGGGCGAAGGTCGTCCGTTATATATGCCAATGAACTTAGATTTACCTACTGGGAATGCAGGTCAAACTAGTATGTTTTGTCGTTAAGAACATAAATAAAGCTTTGTTGATAAACATTAATAATAACCAGTATACCTGAAAAAAACGTTTTTTTTCTTTTGATTGAGTCAATATAGAAGTAAGGTAAACGTCCCAGTGCTCGACACTAACTCAATATTAAATATAACTGACCCAATACACGGCACTTTCATTCTTACGTTACGACGACAGAGGATATTAATAGGTGTAATCTATTGGGCACTAAGGTCTCGAGTGCTGGCACGTTTACCTTAACTCAGTTATAAACCGCTATGTATAAAACCATCGTGTATTTAAAACATAATAGTCACTGGTACCACAAACTGGTACTAAAACCAAAAACATAACTAAACACAAGTTATCAAAATAATTTTAGGTTATGTTATTGCTAGCATTATTTTTCACCGTGTTTAGAACAGCATATCTAACTAATGTTTCATAACTGTCCATTCAATTTTGTACCAAACCGTATCCTTATCAACTAAAAAAGTAAGATAAGTCTCAGATAACCTACAAACACGATACGTATATAAAAAATACTTTGTCTACATAATTAAGGGTTTAAATAAGTTTCTTTCAATTCAAAGACACTATTTCGTGTGGGTTATAAAGCGATACGTGTTGCCGGCAACGATACCGGCGCGCGACTGACTTGACTTGTGTAGAGTGCAATTATTGTCTAATCTAGTCTCTGATGACGGTCGTTCCTTATTAGTATTATTGGTAAGCCGGTGTTCACATAACTCCGTATTTGAATAAAGAGAATAAAAATTGATTAAACACGACACGATTAAAATTAGGTACATAAAGATTTCATTGCTTACTTAGTACCTGTTGAGACCAATCTCAGGTTAAACGTGTATTTGTATAGCACGTCGGTGACAAACAAGCGTACGGCCCGCTTTATGGTAAGCGGTCTCAGCAGCCTGTGGACGCTTGAAACTCCAGGGGTGTCACATGCTAGCCTTAAGTAAAGTATTGGGTCATTGTCAGTTGTTAAAACAAGTTGTCCACCCGGTGGTTAGTAGCTAACAGCTTAGGTACATGTAAGTTATGTTTTTATTTTATGGATTTATAGTTACGGAAACACGGTTTATGCGGGTTACTAGACCAATCCAAAATTAAGCTTTATGGCCCTTAACTTTTGATAAGTCCACCGATAGGTTTCTTACGGGTCGGCAACGCGCGAGTAACGCCTCTGCTGTTGCAAGCGCCTACAGGCGACGGTAACCACTTACCATCAGGTGGGTTGTCAGCTTGTTTGCCACCGACGTGGTATACAAAAAAAAGACGCGAACCTAAATCTGACAATAAATAAATTGTAACCTTTGGGCTTCACTCAGTCGGCAGAGAGAGCGGTAGGTAATATGAGAGTCCCAAGGCGTGGGTGTTGGGTTAGAGAGAGAGAGCCACCCTCGGAGGTAGATAACTGTCAGAATTTATATAGGTAGGCGCCAGACAATTATCCCACTCAAACTGAATGACATTGCTTAAATGAAACAAATTGTATTTAGGAAAATAAGTTTATATTTGATGAAAGTTCCTCACTACAGTTTTCCGATATCCATCGATAGAGTTCTTGTCACATTTAGTTTTTAAAAGTTCATTAATACAAGTACACTGCACTCATAATGTTTTTAATGTTTAGTCACCGGTTCAGTAAATAAAATTGATAGTACATTACCAGCTATAGCGATCACATGGAAACAGGAGAGAAAGGCGACATCACCCTTTTAGCGCCTCCGTCGCGATGGGACAGGACCCGGACAGGTAGTAAGGCCTGACACCCATGGCGAGCAGAAGGCAATGATCCGCTCTCCAGTTTCACCAATAACTTTGCATTAACATTGACACAGGCATATTAATAACCCTGGTTAAATAGCGTCTTACACCAGGCTATTATAGAACTTTGCCAAACTAAGAAAGAAACTTTGCGGCTAGCAAAGAAAGTCTTCAGGCTATTAAAGAAACATTCCAGGCTAGTAAAGAACCCTGAGAACAAAGAAACGTTCTAGGTTATAAATTTGGAATTTAAGGTTTAATTTATCCGTTTAAAAGGTTAAATTCCTACTAATAGAAAAGGATAGAAATGCTTACCGCATAATAGGCGGGTTCAGAGAAGTGAGGTTAGCCCTCCATGTGGCTAATGTATGTGTGTGTGTCACTGCTGTGGACAGAAAACCAGCGAACTTAGGAAAGTGGATACTACACTACCACCAGAACGAGCGTTATCCAGGCCGTAAGAGTTAGATTAGACATAAAACTTACCGTCATTTGTTGTGTAAGAGGAGTAGGGTTAACCGGCTTCGTCGCTCACATCGCGATTCACTGTCACTGCCCCGAACTAGAACAAATCAACGCGAATCTAAATTATACGAAAATAAGCGAATAGAAGACACTTCAAGACTGATCCACTTACTTGAAAAGGAGAATCCTCTTAGGGAGACATATCTAACGCTGCTACGTCGTCGGAATCATGTACCACAAAGAAAGAGTCACAGGCTGACGACCAAACTCGGCCTATCGAAAAAATCTAATCATCCTTTTCGTTTCACATACGCCTCGCAACTAAATTGCCAAAAGTCAAACGAATAGAAATAAATTCCTAATTATAACTGAGATAATGGAAAGACCTTTAAACTCAACAATAAGGGGTTATTTTGGTTTTGGAAAGACCAAAATACCAAGAAAAAGCAAAAACAAATTACAGGTTTACTCCGACTTCAAAACGAGAACACCGTGCAATGAAGCGCAAACCACTCTATGGTCACACTGACTGAAATATACCAATATTGATATGAGAATGTTTTTGTAGAAAATTAATGGTCTTCATTAGAAAGTCAAGAAATGAATTATTATGCATCTCTTATATATTTTGAATAATTATTAAATTGTTTGATGATTTAATTACTCGCTCGATAATAGCGCGCAGGAGGAAGGAACGCAGCTATACTTCGCTTATCTGTGGGACGCGACTGTCAAAACAAACCGTGTCAGAATTTATTTGTATTTTATGTTTGGCTAGTAAATCCTTTGTTTTTTATGACATAATAGTCTGAACTGGAGAAAAATGTTTATTTAAACCGAAAGTAGTATACATGCCGATTGCAACGAGACATTTAACACATCTGTGCAGTACGAAATGACAGTGTAATGAAAGAAACTAAATGAGTTTCGGTATGCAACCAGGTAAGTAAGGCTAATTCTTTGTTTTTGGACCAAATGAACTCCAACAATGAGATAGGATGAGAGTCCTAATGACTATCTACAACTAGAGTCACTGCTAAATAGGTTAGGCAGCCTTTTAATATTACAAATTAAGTTCTAAACTACCATCCATGTAACCTTAAAATGTTACAGTACCCCTTTCCTTGGGTAAAAATTTTAAAATTGGAACAATTTTAAAATTTTTTGTCACGTGGACTTAACGAAGCAGTAGAAATATACTAACTCTATTTTATCTCTACATCCACAATTAGAATGAATATGTAAACTATTCAGACAACTTACTAGACTTATTACAACTACGAGCTTACGAGAATTGGTAATAGTATAAACTCTATATTGATATTTAATCTAATGGCATGAGGTGACGTATAGTATTCATCATGGACTTATAAAACTATGCGCGCTTTACTACTAACTTATTCGACTTATTCGGATATCCTTTACTACAAATCGTAAAACTATTGCTTACAGGTATATGTAGAGACCAAATGGAAATCTGGCTCTACAGTTACTCTAAAATTAACTTCTAAAGAATTGGTATCGGAAAGACTATTTAGGATCTAGTCCTTTCCATAATACTAGATTCGGTTCTATTTACAAAACTGGAAGTGAGTATTCAATTACTTCTTACAGTGAAAAGGAAATCCCTTTTTATGGAATTGTAACTACAGCTAAAGTATAGTTTCATCCTTCGAGATTTTAATGATATCTACCTTTCAGTAAACACATGTGCTTAAGAAAAAGTTAAGGGGGAAAAGAAAAATCTTTCCTGTTACAATATCAATATCTAATATGGTTAGTTCGTACGCCACTAAACTCATATTAAGAGAAGGCATGGGCTGTGAACACAACAAGCACCATGTAAAGTGAACGAGTGAGACAAATCACTGGAAGTGAAAAAAAATATCCGTAACTTTATTAGGTCGACGGTAAAAGAGAAATCTAATTTCTTTCAAAAATCTAAAAAGTATTTGAAAGACCAAAGTACAACAGTTGTAGGATGCGCGAGAGACGTTACCATCGTCAAGAGGATGGAGCGGCTTCGCCAGGACGAACAATATCTTTTATGTGGAAGTTTCCAAGAAGTTTACCCTCAAGATTCTTTAAAGTATAAACTAAAGGTCCCAATTTCTTGTGGATAACACATTTCTCAAAGCGAGGAGCTAGCTTCGCCGAGAAGTGCTTAGCAGCGTTAGACAGGTGAAAACATCGTTTATAAACAATTTGTCCTTCTTCAAGCTCAAGGGGACGTTTTTTCAGATTGTAGTAACGTGCGTTACGTTCATGAGATGAGAGTAAGCAGTTACGTACCTTTTGAAATATAGACTTTAGATCATTTAGCTTATCAGAAAAATTATACAAAGTCTCAGTAGTTAAAGAGTTTCTGTCAACAGGGTCAGAGGAATTGTAAAAGGAACCATCGAGAATCATCTCCCGTCCGTGGGTTAAAAAATAAGGTGTGAATTTAGTAACATCGTGCACCGCAGTGTTTAAGGCACATTGAATCTCAGGCACGTTTTTATCCCAAGTGCGGTGGTCAGAACGCACATATGATGCGATACTTCTGACAAGTTCGCGATTCACGCGCTCGGTCTGGTTTGTCTGAGCATGGTATCTAGGATTATAAAAAATATGAGGTACACTATATTTAACCATCAAATCACGGAAGTCTTTAGAGATAAATTGGGCTCCATTGTCACAGAAGATATACTTAGGTACCCCGTGGACTAAGAAAATACCCTTCTCAATACATTTGACTATAGCCCGAGCAGTTATGTTACGCAGTGGAAATAACGTAACATATTTACTGAAGTAGTCTGAGCACACAAACAAATACTGATTTCTCAGATAAGACATAGGAAATGGACCCAGGATGTCACATGAGATTGCCTCGCCCGGAGTTGAGATTCGTCGAGGGTTTCCCATCAGACCAGGTCTAGCCAGATTAACAGGTTTGTAAGTTTTACATATTTCACAAGATCCTACATAATCTTTAACGTCTTGATATAACGTAGGCCAATAATACAGATTCGCAATTTTAGCATGAGTTTTAGCTACACCAAAATGTCCAGAAGTAACATCATCGTGTCCTTTTAAAAGTATCTCGTTCCGATTCTCATAAGGCACTACCAGCTTCCATTCAAACTGAGCTGTCAGACGGTATTTATTCTTCGAGAAACGGTAGAGTTGGTTATTCTCAATTTTGAAGTTTGGAAACAACGATGGGTTATCTTCAACCTTTTTATATAAATCTAAATACCAGGGATCCTGTATGTAATAAATATCAATCGCGTTAACCTGAATCCGAGACAAACAATCAGGGATAATATTCTCTTTCCCTTTTCGGTGAATTAGTTCGAATTCAAATTGACTGAGGCGACAGGCCCATCGATTTAATCGACCAGTTGGGTTTTTTAAATTTGAAAACCATTTCAAAGAGGCATGGTCAGTTATTATATAGCATTTTCTACCTTCTACGTATGCGCGGTACTGTTCAAGAGCAAATAAAACAGCCAACAGCTCACGTTCCGTGGCAGAATAATTAATTTCCGGCTTGTTTAAAGTTCGACTACAGTAAGCAATTGGGTGGTCAACATCATTATGTCTTTGAGTCAAGACAGCACCTATAGCAAATGATGACGCATCTGTATGGATGTAGAAAGGCTCATTAAAATCAGGGCACCTCAAGATAGGTGCTGACACAAGAGCAGACTTAAGAGTGTCAAAAGCTTTACTAGCTTCATCAGACCAAACGAACTTCGCTTTCTTACTAGTTAATCGTGACAACGGCTGAGCAATTTTAGAAAAGTTTTTAATGAAACGGCGGTACCATCCACACACGCCCAAAAAACGTTTTATACCTTTGGCATCTTCGGGTATGGGAAAATTCAAAATTACCTCAATTTTAGACGGATCGGTATGCAACCCATATCTGTCCACGACATACCCTAGGTATTTAAGTTCAGTTCTCAAGAACAAAGATTTCTTCATATTAATAGTCAGATTTGCTGCTTTTAACTTTTCAAATACGGCTTTGAGAAGCCGCAGATGTTCATCGAAATCGGAGGTACAGATAATAATATCGTCTATATAGCAAAATACTTTATTATCGTAGTCAGCAGTAAAAAGAGAATCCATGAGACGTTGCATGGTCGCTGAGGCTCCTACAAGTCCAAAACACATACGGTTATAATGAAAAAGTCCTTTACCAGGTACAGTAAAAGCCGTGACTTCTTTAGACTTCTCACTTAGAGGTATCTGGTGATAAGCAGCGCTAAGGTCTAAAGAGGTAAGGTATCTAGCGTCCCGCAAGTTATCCAATATATAATTCACGTGAGGTAACGGATATGCGTCGGATTTAGAAACAGCATTAATTTTCCTGCTATCAAGACAAAGTCTGAGATCTCCATTAGGTTTCTCAACCATTACCACAGGAGAGTTCCAGGGCGAATATGAGGGTTCGACAATACCTTCCCTTAGCATACGGTCAAGTTCTTTTTCCAGAGCAGCCTGTTTATCAGGACTAAGGCGATAGTATTTTTGTTTAATTGGACGAGAATCTCCAGTATTAATAACATGTTCTATTAAGTGAGTTTTACCTAATCCAACTTTGTCGGTATTTATTTGATCAAAAAGTGTAGTAATTTCCTCTACTTGGCTTTTTTGTTCAGAAGTCAAAGATTCGAAATTGTTCAACCCGGATTCAATAGGAACAGACGAAAGACTATCTATATATTCAACAGAATTTATACTTGAGATGAGCTCAGGTGCAAGTTTAAAAATTTTCCAAAAATCAATTCCCAAAATAATAGGAATCGTAATCTGAGGTTGAATGTTAAATTGTACAATTTGAATATTGCCATTAAAATTTACTGGAAGAGACATGTATTGAGTACAAAGTAGTTCTTGTCCATTAGCTACACGTAGCTTCAAAGGAGTTTTATGAGTAAGCACTGGAATACCTATTGACGCAAAAATAGCATGACTATTAGAACCAAGAAAACACGTGCTTGCCCCAGTATCCATTAGTGCTTTACATTTCAAATCAAGAATATCCAATAGAACGTATAATCGAGTATCTCCCTTTGAAGGATTAAAGTAGGTTGTCTGCTCTGAAGGCGAGGGAGCAGAAAGTCCAGTTACATTATTAAAAGAGACAACCCTAGTTAGTTTTTTGAACGAGGTTTACACTTTGGGCAGTCCGGAGTACGGACTTCTTTTTCTCCACATTTAAAGCAGACAATTTCTCGAGATGTTTTACAATGTCGAGTAGAATGGTTAGTGCCACCGCAACGAAAGCATGACTGTTTAGAATCAGTCCGTTCAACAGCAGCTACAAAACTTTTTGTCACTGGCGGCGGACGAGAAAAGTTGAAATTTCTTCCCGGATTAGGAGGAGTATGGTTACGTGAAGAACCAGCTTGAGTCTTATCAGAAAATGGTTCACGGAACTGGTCAGCTTTCACTTTCGCAAGTTCAATCCGTTTGCATAACAATTTCAGTTGAGAAATTGATGAGATATCGTGTAGTGCTAGTTCTCTACTATATTCCGGACGAATATTACGCAATAGGATATCTAGCTTCTCAGTATCAGAAATCTCCTTCTCCAAGCGTTCAAACATTCCTAAAACGGTAGCAAGAAATGTAACAATAGTTTCATTTTTAGATTGAGTTCTAAAACGAATTTGTTTTAGAAGTAAATGGTCTAAGTCAGGGATATCAAATTCCTCTTTAATAGCCGAAATAACATCACGGTAAGACGTGAATGTCGAACGGTTGGTGCGAAACCAAGATAAAGCCGGGCCATCCAAAATTTCAGGAAAGCCGCAGAAAATGCGATCCTCGGGGATCTTCCGAGCGACACGAAGTTCCTCTAGTCGAGTAAGAAAAGAACGGACACAAGTATCCCCTTTGAATTTCAAATTCAACGAATTAATATTAAAGTGCGAGTCAGGTTTGTAAATGATCTTCTGAATAATAGGATTGTTAGCCGAAGACATCATATCCTCATCATCATCAGAATCCGATGCCGATGGTGAATCAGAACTCTCCTTCAACCGATCTATCAATTTGTTCACTCTAATTTTAAGTTGCTGGACTGCCTCGATCTCAGTATCCAGACGTGAAACACGGCAAAGAATATACCTGCAACGAGAAATTAAACGAGTAGTGGCAGAAGTCGACAAATCCTCAAGTACGTCTTTCTCGATAGCAGCGACCTTCCGCAGACAAATGTCCAACTCTGTATTAACCTCACTAGGTTGTAAGTCAGTGACCTTCAAACTACCCCTTCTAACAAAAGTAGCAGTTTGTTTTAAAGTTTGGCAAAGACTAGTACGCCTTGCCATAGGATTGACAGGAAGTCTCCTAATAGACAACTCATGAGAAAGTTCATCTTTCAAAAGATGATCAATTTTTGCACCCGCTTGCAGAAAATCCATTTTTGAAAAGGACTACTATTGTATATCAACAGACCAGGTTTAATGTGTTTAAGTGTATGAGGTATTTTGTTAAACCCTATAAAATTTGTTAAGTTTTATTTTTATTTTATTTTTCACTCAAATTCCAAATTTATTTACAAAATAGTTTGTATGTCAAGTCCAGATAACTAAAAGTTATTCACTTAATCCATAAATATTGGACTAATACAGTATCACTCTAGCGTATAGTATATTGTCAGCAAATGTTGACATGTATAGGTATTCAGTAAACTAACGGGTTACCCTTAAATTAGTATAATGGTACAGAAACAGGTATTATATTGTTATAAACATAAAGTTATAACAATACAACTATGAAAAGCAGTATTTCTTAAATAGGGTTAAACGCAAGTTGCATTTGAAGCAGTAAGTAATTACACCTTAAAATTAAATATTTAAAGTTGAAAGTAGTATGACATTTAGAAATAAACATCAACAGCAAATAGCATAAGCAGTGCTATGTTCCTGTTTAAAATAACACAGTTTCTTGGTTGCAAACAAAGACCAAGCAAATTATTTAGTGCTCATATAGAGATTTTAACCTAGCATTAATAATATGCATGTTTTAAAAGCAAAGAACATGTTGTAAGTTTAAAAAGCAAGTATTATAAGCTTAAGTATGTAAGCTTTAAATGAAAAACACATATCACCCTATAAAGTACACAACAAATGGAATAATGACACAGAGACACACAGTATAATAAATGTTCGCATTGGCACCAAAAGAAAGTTTGGTAGGACCTTAAAGCAGTGACTGAAACTGCTTACAAACTTAGAAAATTTCACTTTACCCCAAATATATTCATTCAAGCAAGTCATTCATCCGAGGCCATACGTTGGGCACGCCACTTTGTAACCTTTGGGCTTCACTCAGTCGGTAGAGAGAGGTAGGTAATATGAGAATCCCAAGGCGTGGGTGTTGGGTTAGAAAGAGAGAGAGCCACCCTCGGAGGTAGATAACTGTCAGAATTTATATAGGTAGGCGCCAGACAATTATCCCACTCAAACTGAATGACGTTGCTTAAATGAAACAAATTTTAATTAGGTAAATAAGTTTATATTTGATGAAAGTTCCTCACTACAGTTTTCCGATATCCATCGATAGAGTTCTTGTCACATTTAGTTTTTAAAAGTTCATTAATACAAGTACACTGCACTCATAATGTTTTTAATGTTTAGTCACCGGTTCAGTAAATAAAATTGATAGTACATTACCAGCTATAGCGATCACATGGAAACAGGAGAGAAAGGCGACATCACCCTTTTAGCGCCTCCGTCGCGATGGGACAGGACCCGGACAGGTAGTAAGGCCTGACACCCATGGCGAGCAGAAGGCAATGATCCGCTCTCCAGTTTCACCAATAACTTTGCATTAACATTGACACAGGCATATTAATAACCCTGGTTAAATAGCGTCTTACACCAGGCTATTATAGAACTTTGCCAAACTAAGAAAGAAACTTTGCGGCTAGCAAAGAAAGTCTTCAGGCTATTAAAGAAACATTCCAGGCTAGTAAAGAACCCTGAGAACAAAGAAACGTTCTAGGTTATAAATTTGGAATTTAAGGTTTAATTTATCCGTTTAAAAGGTTAAATTCCTACTAATAGAAAAGGATAGAAATGCTTACCGCATAATAGGCGGGTTCAGAGAAGTGAGGTTAGCCCTCCATGTGGCTAATGTATGTGTGTGTGTCACTGCTGTGGACAGAAAACCAGCGAACTTAGGAAAGTGGATACTACACTACCACCAGAACGAGCGTTATCCAGGCCGTAAGAGTTAGATTAGACATAAAACTTACCGTCATTTGTTGTGTAAGAGGAGTAGGGTTAACCGGCTTCGTCGCTCACATCGCGATTCACTGTCACTGCCCCGAACTAGAACAAATCAACGCGAATCTAAATTATACGAAAATAAGCGAATAGAAGACACTTCAAGACTGATCCACTTACTTGAAAAGGAGAATCCTCTTAGGGAGACATATCTAACGCTGCTACGTCGTCGGAATCATGTACCACAAAGAAAGAGTCACAGGCTGACGACCAAACTCGGCCTATCGAAAAAATCTAATCATCCTTTTCGTTTCACATACGCCTCGCAACTAAATTGCCAAAAGTCAAACGAATAGAAATAAATTCCTAATTATAACTGAGATAATGGAAAGACCTTTAAACTCAACAATAAGGGGTTATTTTGGTTTTGGAAAGACCAAAATACCAAGAAAAAGCAAAAACAAATTACAGGTTTACTCCGACTTCAAAACGAGAACACCGTGCAATGAAGCGCAAACCACTCTATGGTCACACTGACTGAAATATACCAATATTGATATGAGAATGTTTTTGTAGAAAATTAATGGTCTTCATTAGAAAGTCAAGAAATGAATTATTATGCATCTCTTATATATTTTGAATAATTATTAAATTGTTTGATGATTTAATTACTCGCTCGATAATAGCGCGCAGGAGGAAGGAACGCAGCTATACTTCGCTTATCTGTGGGACGCGACTGTCAAAACAAACCGTGTCAGAATTTATTTGTATTTTATGTTTGGCTAGTAAATCCTTTGTTTTTTTATGACATAATAGTCTGAACTGGAGAAAAATGTTTATTTAAACCGAAAGTAGTATACATGCCGATTGCAACGAGACATTTAACACATCTGTGCAGTACGAAATGACAGTGTAATGAAAGAAACTAAATGAGTTTCGGTATGCAACCAGGTAAGTAAGGCTAATTCTTTGTTTTTGGACCAAATGAACTCCAACAATGAGATAGGATGAGAGTCCTAATGACTATCTACAACTAGAGTCACTGCTAAATAGGTTAGGCAGCCTTTTAATATTACAAATTAAGTTCTAAACTACCATCCATGTAACCTTAAAATGTTACAAAACAAATAAATATTAGAGGACAATCTTACACAAATCGAACTAGCCCCACAGTAAGCTCAAGAAGGCTTGTGTTATGGGTACTAGACGACGATATATTTAATAGATATAAATACTTAAATGCATAGAAAACATCCAAGACTCAGAAACAAATATTCATGCTCATCACACAAATATTTGCCCTGACCGGGATTCGAACCCAGGACCGTCAGCTTCACAGGCAGGTGCACTACCCACGAGGCTAAACCGGTCGTCAAACCCAACGACGACAATGACCCTATTACTTATTTTTCGGTTTCATTACTGTTTCTTTAATTTATTTACTCCTTACGCGCTGGCATAATCCCTCGGGTTGGTTCCGAATAAGTACGCTGTATTTTGACAAGTACATTTTGGATGAGGAATATACCTAATATTTAATACGATACGAATGTCTGTTACTGTCAAATAGGTATCCAAGTCGATAACAAGCATCGTCACTGATCGTGCTAGTTCAGCTAATTATAATGTAGACTGATAATTAAATAAATCAATTATAACAGTACTCGTGATAAATTATGGTTTTATGATAACACATATCGGATTATCGGCGAATGCACTAACGATTTCCGATCAACATTAAGCCTTTCGGTAAGAAAAAAAACCGGCCAAATGCGAGTCGGACACGCGCACCAATGGTTCCGTAGCATTATCTATAAAAACGGCAAAACATATTTGTTGTATGGGAGCCCCCTTAAATATTTATTTTGTTTAGAACCTTATAACGGGTCGGCAACGCGCACGTGACTCCTTTGGAGTTGCTGGCGTCTATAGGCCGCTTACCATCAGGTGGACCGTACGCTTTTTTGCCATCAGCGTTGTATTAAAAAAAATAGTATTTGTTGGTATAGCGGCAACAGAAATATATCATCAGTGAAAATTTCAACTGTCCAACTATCACAGTTCATGAGATACAGCCTGGTGATAAACGGACGGATGGACGGACGGCGAAAGTCTCAGTATTAGGGTCCCGTTTCACCCTTTGAGTACGGAACCCTAAAAATCGAAATTTGACGTATTTTTGAGAGACAGTTTTTCTAAATTCGGATTACTTATTTGCTTAAGTCGATTCCTAATGATATGCGTAGCTGCCTCAAACTTGGAAGCCCTAAGTATATTAACTTTTACCCGATTTCCGAAAGAAGTTTTCTGGGAAGCGTGGAGTGAATTTTAAGCCCTAAAACTGTAGTGTTTTATGAAAATCCAGTTGCTTCAACGTTTCCTCACATGGAGTATGTTGTTTTTGTGACTTGAGGCCTCAATTTTTAGGCTTCCTTATCAAAATAGTAAAAAAGGAGCCCTTATGGTTTCACGTACTAGTGTTCAGTGGAATTGACATGATGAGAGACTTCGTTCTGTTCCCATTTGATATTATTTTTGGACTGACGCTCAGAGACCATGTACATCTCTGGGATATTAATTTCATTATACTCCTTGTTTAATCTTGAGACCTTATACATCTAACTTTACTGATGTTGTAATATTTGTAATAGATAACTTTGCAAGTTTATCTTCACTGTATGACATTAATTTTGTTATAATTGTAAACTCGAAATTATTATTCCTTCTTGAACTGTAAATTAATATTTTGACATGAAAAATGTATTACTTATTATAGTCAGACTTTCTTGAATTGTAAATTAATATTTTGACATGTAAAAGTGCCCTTGTGGCCTATTTGCAGAATAAATGTTTGATTTTTGATTTTGTTATTAGAAGATGATGGACGCTCCGCCTACACTGTGTTTAATTTGTGATGACTGTCCCTGATTGCATTGTATTAAGTTTAATGGCGCATTAGATTTATCTGTAAGGTCGAATGTAAACACAAAAATAAATAAATAAATTAGGTTTATTAAGGTTCATATTTGTAGCAACCAATTCCATATAAATATTCATAATTTTTGGATCGATATATATATATTTCAGTCATTGGATATTTTCGACAGTGCACGGGATAACTCTTATGATTTTTTTTTCGACTTGACTGTGGCTTTATAGGCCGGGCAAGCGGTTTCAACCGAATCTGAGGTATATTAGTAAACCTAGCCTAGCTGAGAAGAGTCCAGCAAGAAACCCAGTATGCGGCGGTACCGGGACGAATAGGGAGTACAGAAACCGATGTAGCGACCTACCTATAGCGACAGCCTGCCCAGCCGACGCTAGCGGGATGTCCTGCATCTGTGCCTATACCATGAGTTTACATGACCGTACTGGCTAGCGAATGCTTAAAAATTCGTATGCGCAAAAGTACAGCGCCTCTGGCGGTTACGCGATATAACTAAGAATCGGCAAACTAAAACGCAGTCGCTAGCGAGTACGGTCATGCAAATTCATGGTAAAGGTAAGTCGATAAATTGGCGGCGCTTTGCGGTTTCGACTACGGTAGTTGCTCCGCCACGCCAGCCTGAGGGACTACTCCGAACTTCTTATTGTGCCGTCCCTTTCACTCGTATAGTGTATAACACGGCACTGAGAAAAGTTACACAGCGCCGGCTAGTCGGGTGCTTGACGCTGAGTGTTAATTTCTATACCAGGATCTTCCGGGGTGTATAAATAATTTTCTGTTCTGTTTTATTGCTCCACTCTGTACAACTAGCGATCACTCGCGAAGCGGATGATCCGATGATCAGCGCTTGCCCTCAATGGTCAATTGTCAATCAAGATCCCTTTACGAGATGCCGATGCTTTATTATTGCTATTCCCGTCCTCTCTAGAGCTGGTAAATTCGGAATTGAACATTTAAACGATTCAAAAAAAATGCAAAATATGATAATGTTTTCCTACGTGAAGAGGTAACAGACACACAGAGTTTTTTTGCATTTGTGATATTAGTATGGATGTTCTATTAACGAATTTTTATGAGGTTGACGTTACATATAGAAAAGTGTATCTATATGACGCTGACTACATGATAGTTTGTAACATTGATCCATGACGTCGTGTCCCATTTACCTACTCTACGCACTAATATGGAGCCAAAGTCGGCAGGGTCATAAATAATCCTCTAATTGGACCTCTCGCACATAATCATCAATAGATAGATTTCTGAGTGATGATATTTCTCTCTCGACCGTTGTATTTCTGATTGATGATAACTCACCCGCTACTGCGATAAGTATGAGCTGGGTGGTATTTAATTTAATTTTTATTCTATCACTTTAAATTGACATCTAATCTCTTGTACAATGACGGTGTACGATTAATACCAATAAATGAATATGAAAATGAGAATACCCACTAGCGAGTCCACTAGCCAGAAGAAGAGTAGAAACGTTTACTACTAACGCCCTCCTGACACTGTAACCGGTCAGTGTCTTCTCTTATTGACGATGATAAACCTTCTCAATGAGATTCTCTTCAATTCTCTTTAAAACCGTACCGTAAAAATATCGAACATCCCGTATTGTAGCGCAGTCCCGTTTTGTTCGAAAAAAAAGGAGGACATAAATTTCCGAAGGACAAAACTGTCTCAAAGTACTGACAGCCATTGATCCATAACTCATATTTGCCATAATCAAGCTCAGGTATTGAAAAATAGTCACCATATTGTTCCAATTAGATACTAACCCGCGTAGCGCAACCACAAAGAGTGACATTTGACATTTCGGAGACCTCGCGCTACACTAGCGTCTCTAGCGGCGTATTCATACGCGGTAGCCCTCATTGACCCTTATGTGGTATAAGTCAGTTACTTCATTAATACGCCATTTTCTGAAGGATGATACTCGCGCTCAACTGATGATACAGATTTCTGAGTGATGATAACTCACCTGCTCCTGGGTAAGTATGAGCTGATGGATGCCCGGGCGAGGCGTGCCCGCGGGCGAGTCCACTGGCGAGAACCAATGCGCAGTGGACTCGCCCACTGTAGACGCCACGCCTATTGGCTTGTGGAGGAGCGGAGTCCGCTCTGAGCTCTGGTGTTGGTGGCCTGCTGTATGACAAAAAATACATAAACCTAAATAAGGACCTGACACTTTCAATCCTTTCTTCTTTCAATTCATGATAATAGAGGTAGGCATAAAGGTCAAGCTTTCGCACGTTAGGCTTGACTGGGGATTAGAAGCGTAACGAGGGCTTCATGCAAAATATAAACATGAAAAAAACCTCACATCAGGACAGCGGGAACGAGGTCAAGATGAGGAATACGACCGTATCGAGTGTTTCAAATATATTTTAGTGGATTGATAAATAAAGTTCTTGTCACTAATTTAATGTGTCTTTGACACGAGACGCATCCAACACGAGCATAGCGAAAGTTTCAAGTATTTTTAAGGTTGTTCTTAAATGCCATAGCAGGACTTGGAGATTATTGTAAATTTACCTGATTAAATAAATGGTATGTATTTGTAACGAATCTGTGGCTAGAGACGCGTCGGATACCGAGCGTAGTGAGGACTTCAAATAACATATGAAGCTAGAAAGT
Source organism: Epiblema foenella (assembly GCA_963556455.1). Lineage (NCBI taxonomy): Eukaryota > Metazoa > Arthropoda > Insecta > Lepidoptera > Tortricidae > Epiblema > Epiblema foenella. The sequence continues at coordinate 6,080,965 of OY747120.1, read as the reverse complement.
ACGAGAGTAGTGAGGGGTTTATGCAAAATTGAAGCATGTATATACCTATAGCATCTATGATCTGCTTGGCTTGTAGTTCCTGGGGTAGCACCCGGAAGTCCAGGAACCAGGCCTCTCCCCAAGACAGCGTGAAGGAGGCTAGGATGAGGAACACTTGGAAAACTTGCTGTTCCGCGTTCGGCCACTGTTGGATAGGTAATGTTATTCGTTAACGGGTGCTGTTTGTGGGGTCCGGTCTGTTCATTTCTACAAGGACTGGTAACTTCGTTCTAGTGCTCAGTGGAACTAACATGACGAGAAACTGAGACACTCTGTTTTCGTTTGATTTTAGTTTTAGACTGACGCTCAGAGACCTTATACATCTCTGAGGGTATTTATTTATTAGATTTTATTATAATTTTCATGTTGACGCTTAGATATATACTCCCAATAGTTTATTATGATTAGTTTTCTTGATGCCTAGATACCTTATACATCTCTAACAAATCTAGTTGTCATTAGTTTATTAATCTTATTTTTGTCATGTAACACTACATTTAATTAATGATGTTTTGAGTAGTATTATTTTCAATTGATATAAATAGATTTGATTTATCCGAGTACAGTTGCATCCTGAACGATGTCCGAGGTCCGCTACCTAACCTAACCTACGGAAGCGACTGCCATCTGACCTTATAACCCGATGGGAAAACCAGACCTTATTGGAATTGGGCTTTTCAAGTGATTGGGCAAGTTCTCAAGCCGCCCGAAGGCCTCTCACTTGGCTTAACAACTGCTATCATAGACAGCAGCCGGGATTACTATCATAGACAGCAGCAGCTTAACGTGCCTTTCAAAGCACAGGAGCGCTCAGTTAATAACCACTCAAAGTCACCCATCCAATAACTGATTTAGGCCGACGTTGCTTAACGTCGTATTCCGCACGCGGTACGCCACGAGCGCTCCCACAGTATTCTAGTATTCTACAATAATACGTGTAAACAGTACTTACGTCAAATACAAAAACTTTAGATATTAAGAAAGCTGATGTTCCGGCCGTGGTGAGCTGCAACAAAGGAAAACAATAATACTGTAGTGAAATATAATAAACGGGCCAATCAAGTATTTAAGGTCGAATATCGCTTGAAATGTTTCGGGCCAATACGTGGTCCTTAGTTATGGGAACCAGTCACGACGGCAGCGCGTCTAGCACAATAGATTCCTATGTCATGTTTGGTGTATACTGTAAATGACATTAGGTCTAATAAATAAATAAATAGATATAGTTATATTTCAATATTCCCCGTATGGTGCCGGATTAGAAATAAACTATTATTTACTTGATTACCTGGTAGTTATTTTAATATTACCTCGCATTGCTTGAGAAAAGTACTGTACAGTAGTACCCAACTGATATGGCTTACCGATGTACCTGCGCAGAAGATGAATTTTTAAAGCGCGGGAAATGCTATTGACCAATCAGCACGCTCCACGCACCGCGCTTCTTTTTCCTGTACCGCTATTGGTCCGCAGCTGCCGCCATGATAGCGCGCGCCGCGTGGCATGTTAGTCAGCCGCCATACTTCTGATCGAGTGCACGCGCATTATGAACAGTGTATTATGAACCTTATAGTAGTGATCTAAGGTTAATTGTAAGTTTTAAGCATTCTTTCGTTAATCTTCGGAGCGATACTTTCTTTTCTGCGCGAACGAAGATTCACGACGCGCCTTATCAGTTGGGTTACTACTGTACAATCCTCGGTCGGAACAGGGATTGCAGGACTCGTTTTATCCGGCCTCGTCCGTCTACCCCAAACTCGTCCAACAAACCCTTACTTCACGGCCTCTGCAGTAATGTACTATTTGGTAAACAATAAAATATATTTGTATAGTAATATGTATTTTACTTACCGCTATAACACTCCAATTATGTATATAGAATATACCATAGAAGAGAAGTAATAGAAGAAACCGACATATCGCGACCAGCACTATGTCAGAAAGAGACACCTTAATGCTATAGTGTACTATTTCTCTATTTAATATTTGTTGTAGCGTCTCGCCTTTCATCTGTAACAAAAAATGAAGTGTGAGCGTAGTGATGGGAACTATTGTAGAGTCGAATGCATAAATATCTATACATTTCTAAACCTTATGTCTATAGAATAACAAAGCCGGCCAGGTGCGTGTCGGATCACGCACAATAAAGGGTTCCATACCGACACCTACTAGTCCACATTTAAAACCACTATCCAATACATTAGAAGTTGAATAATCTATTATTTACATCTCAAAGTCATTGTTTTATTGGACGATTTTGATATTCGCATACTGCGAGGGCCTACTCCGAACTTTGTATCGTGCCGACCCTTTCACTCTCGTGTTATACACCATATGAGTGAAAGGAACGGCACGATACGAAGTTCCGAGGCCCTCTGGTATAATACTGTAAGTATGATACTGACTTATGCTCTTAATCCATTGATATTCTATAGTACTTGCATTCCTATTTGCATTATTTGACATATGTATTGTATACAATACTAGCGACCCGCCCCGGCTTCGCACGGGTGCAATGCTGATGCATGTATTATACATATAAACCTTCCCCTTGAGTCACTCTATCTATTAAAAAAAACCGCATCAAAATCCGTTGCGTAGTTTTAAAGATTTAAGCATACATAGGGATATAGGGACATAGGGACAGAGAAAGCGACATTGGTTATACTATGTAGTGATAACGTAAAATGTCTTGCAAATCGAAATCACAAAGAAAGACAATTGCACTGCGAACTTACGTTCTACGTCTTTTTTTAATTTTATGGTTGGTCGGACACCACCGTTATGAATCGGTAGTCGTCTAAGTAAATCGATATGAATTTTTCATTTTAGATCTCCAGTTAGTTTCGATTCAGAAAAGTATTTTGGGAATGTGCCCTAGAATTTATAATAAAGTGCCTAATTATATTAAAGAGAGACAAAATAGTATGCACTTCAAAAAATATTTAAATCGTTTTCTATTAGAAAAGGCTTACTATTCAATAAGCGATTTTTTTAGAGACCGTTAAAATTATAATAAAAATTTGACTATAATTGCTTTTACATACTTCTAAATCTAATTATTAAGGACATACATATGCCAATAAAGTAATTAAAATATTATGTAATGATATAATGATGTAATTTAAATAGTATATTAATAATGATAATAATTTGTATAATGTTAATGGCTTAGCTCCTATTAGTTTAGTTTGTATATTGCAATGCTCGAAAGAGCTCATGTTTAGAACTACACCTAACTTTAAGACCGGGTGTCTATTATTTTATCGAAATATCTTACATCGATTTTCATTTCACCGAAAACTGTTCAACGAATTTCATTAGGTTTTTTTTCTAATCACATAATCATCAATTCATTGCATTTTATATAATCGAACCACTTTTCATAGTTAATCGTCTCTAATCGTAGCGTAACGGTACATCGAATTTACCTTTCATCGAAATATTCGTTATTCATAGTATTAATTTAACGAAACTTGATTCACAGACAGTACGTTCCATATAGTATTCTTTCCAAGAACAATGTTTCATCGAACAACCAAGCAAGCATGATTTTTCAAGGCGTATAATCTTTCTGGTCTTATATAAAAAAAATAACCTCGAAGATTAAGACGGGAGCAAAGCTCCCGTCTTAATCTTCTAACCTATCCGCATTACAGTCGGTTTTGCCCTAATTGGTCTTTCTGGGCTTATATAAAAAAATAACCCCGAAGATTAAGACGGGAGCAAAGCTCCCGTCTTAATCTTCTAGCCTATCCGCATTACAGTCGGTTTTGCCCTAACAGGTCTTTTGTACATTTTAGGTTTTGGGTATTTTTGTTTTTGAGTATTTTTGTTTATGAGTACTTTTACAGAGTACACCAAGAATCTGAGAAAAAAAATAATTTTAGACTTACTTATACCAAGAATAGTAAACAGTGGTGAAATGATGTTCTAGGTAATAAGAATTTTGGGAACTGAAACCTTCGTTAAACCAAAATTATACTAAAGGCCATTCGATGAACGACTACGTCGATGAACAAATAAAATACTGAATTAAAACTCGATGAGTTGATTCTTGTGTAAAAGGTAATTCGAGCAAATGTTTGAGCGATCTAACGAAGTTCGATGAATGATTCCTAAGTGATAATAAAATTCTGCGATGTAACGATTTTCGGTAAAATGATGGATCCCCTTTAAGACCTAATTGTTACAACATGAATGCAATAAAGAATCTGAATCCGATTTTGACGATAGGTGCGACCTACTCGGTCGAAGTATTAAATGCATTTACCTTGCGAGAAAACTAACAATTCTAGCTTTATTATACCTCAAATAAAAATTCATTAACGTCACAATTCGATACCTCAGTGTAGGTGCCATCTAATCGTAATCGCTTGCTGTGACAATCGATTTAGGTTAGTTACATCTATATAAACGTCATCAAATAATGCAAATAGAAGTCCAAATACTATAGTGTAACAATAGTGTAATAAAGCTCAGAGTGACATACATACTGTCTAAAAATCGTTTGTAAAGTAAAGTAATTTATTTTTTAGAGAGGTAGGGCACAGCAAAATGTTATCTTGCTCGAATTTGGAGCAGCCCAACTAGAGTAGTACCTCCGCCTTGCAGAAGACCACAGCCATAATAACATTATCTACTATACAAGTACGTAGTGTTGTGTTCCTGGAGGTGAGCAAGGTTGCCAGAGCTCCCGAGGAGGACTGTGTTGAGAGCGAGGGACCTAAATTTGTCCCTTCTGTTGTCAACACAGTGCATCCTCAATTTTTCTAAAGGGTCGGCAATGCGTACGTGACTCCTTTGGAGTTGCGGGCGTCTATAGGCTGCGGTAGCCACTTACCATCAGGTGGACCGTAAGCATGTTTGCCACCGACGTTGTATAAAAAAAAATACTATAGTGTAACACTAGTGTAATAAAGCTCAGAGTGACATAAATACTGTCTAAAAATCATTTGTAAAGTAATTTACCTCCTCTAAGTATCAATACAACATTATATTTGGATGCTGTCATGCAATAATGTCTCAACCTTATAGGAAAACCTATAGTAGGTTGACACATTATTGCGTAACAATAATGCATGGTCGCGTACGGTACGGTTTCAGAGCAATTTCCTCCCAAGGACGCTCCGGTTGTGGAATGAGCTCCCTGCCGAGGTTTTCCCGAGGGACTACAGTATGGGGTCCTTCAAGAAAGGAGTGTATAAATTTTTAAAGGGTCGGCAACGCGCATGTGACATCCCAGGAGTTGCAAGCGTCCGTAGGCTACGGTGACCGCTTACCATCAGGCGGGCCGTACGCTTGTTTGCCACCGACGTGGTATAAAAAAAAACAGCGTCCATTACTGCATAGTATAAAACAAAGTCGCTTTCTCTGTCCCTATATCCCTATGTATGCTTAAATCTTTAAAACTACGCAATGGATTGTGATGCGGTTTTTTTAATAGATAGAGTGATTGAAGAGGAAGGTTTATATGTATAATATGTATATATGTAAGCACTTTATTGTACACAATAACAGGTTAAAACAATATACATGTCACATAAGATTAGAGTACAAAGGCGAACTTATCCCTATGAGGGATCTCTTCCAGCTAACCTTTGAGGGATTGAGTGTAGAGTGGGAGAATGAGATAGACAAACTTACACAGTGTACTAAAACTTTTCAATAAGGAAACTAACATCCATTAAATAGTGCACCCGTGCGAAGCCGGGGCGGGTCGCTAGTTTGTACTAAATGCAACTTACCATGACGCAGATAAGCCACATCAGGCTAGTGAACAGTAGATCAAAGGTGACGAACAAGCAGAAGAACCGTCTGACGGTGGACATCCTGCCGTCCGGCCTGTGCCCGGCCACCAGGTCTTCCGTCACCAGGTTCACTGATTGCGAGTGAGCTGGTAACAAAACATTCATTATAATTTAAAAAATGTTCATCATTTGATATAGTATTTCTATCTTACGAACGCGTCTTATAGGTTGTAGTTGTGACATACGAACACATAGACAACGTAAACACATAGCGCCTACGCTGAAGCACACATAGACAATGTGTACATATAGCATATGTATAGAAATAAATAAATAAAATAAATAAATATTAGAGGACAATCTTACACAAATCGAACTAGCCCCACAGTAAGCTCAAGAAGGCTTGTGTTATGGGTACTAGACGACGATATATTTAATAGATATAAATACTTAAATACGTAGAAAACATCCAAGACTCAGAAACAAATATTCATGTTCATCACACAAATATTTGCCCTGACCGGGATTCGAACCCAGGACCGTCAGCTTCATAGGCAGGTGCACTACCCACTAGGCTAAACCGGTCGTCAAACAACAAAGTCTATACATCTATGTATAGACTATTTACGATATTAAATACCTGTATTCAATACCGCTATTCATTGCACTTGAAAGGAAAGATGTCAAACACATTACTACTAAAAGCAACAAATAGGTGTAAATACCTACTTTTTACAATACACCAGTTTGTAGAAACAAATAATCGAGTATGTTGACACTGACAGCTATTACCGGTAATGGTTTTTATGGGTAGTGTCAATTATAAGAGAGTATTGTTGACAATTGGCGAAACCGCTAACATGTTTCAATACCGGTTTGGATTATACCGCTAATCAGAGCTTTACCGATATAAATAGTGAAATGCAATTATAACCGCTTATCAGGTAGTAAGGATACCGGTAACGATTCCTGCTCACACTTACGTCCGCATAGCTTCGATAGGCTGATGACCAAAGTCGTGTCACCCACACTACTAACCGATGTACCTACCGGATTGCAATACCTGGCGCAGTATATTATTGTATCATGCTATAGCTCACCACTGAACCACGGCTCACCCGCGTACGTGAGCTAACAGTAGTATAGGTATCTAATAGATGGCGCCAACGTGTTAAGACTGTTAAGTAGTAATCTAAGTGCCACAGGTAATGCACGGTACAGAGTACAGAGACCTCTCCATATTTAAACTAGTTAACAGGAGCATGTAGAATGCATGTATTTTGCTGCCCGAGTATCATTATTGTGTTGCCATATTATGTACAGTGTTGCAACACATATTTTTAGGGTTCCGTACCCAAAGGGTAAAACAGGACCCTATTCCTCATGAACCGTGATAGTTAGTTGAAATTTTCACAGATGATACATTTCTGTTGCCGCTATAACAACAAATACGAAAAAACAGGATAAAATAGATATTTAAGGGGGCTCCCATACAACAAGCGTGATTTTTTTGCCGTTTTTACAGATAACTAGCTTTTGCCCGCGACTTCGTACTTTTTTAAATCAGTGGTACGAAGCCAGGGTTTGAACCCACGCCCTCCAGCTCCAGTTTAAAGTCGCGTGCTACAGTGGCTGTTAAATGAACACGTATACTCACATAATGTCCTATACGGCGGGGCGGTGCCACTCCCGCCGAGCAGCGATTCCGCTGCTATCCTAACTGTGTAGTCAGTCATGCCTGCGAACGATAACAACGGAATAAATATAGACTTGTAAACAAACATAATCAGCTGAGTACTGTATAGTGACAGGCAGAGGTAGGTTAATGTGAGGTAGGTATCGCTCATATGTTTATCTACACCCATACAGTAAATCCTCTTTTATGTGCTCAAAAAGTGTACGTAAGGACCAGCTTTACAATATCGCGCCGGTCCGGCACGGAGATGGCCATAATAGTATCAAAAACGGTATCGTTATGGCCATCTCCGCCCATAACGATACAGGCTCGTGCTCAAAAGACTTCAACGGGCTCACGCTCGACCTCACTACACTTGCAATGCAATGGTTCCTGAACACATGAAAGAGGATTTAATATACGGATGTAGATAAAGTAGTGTATGCAACTGTACATAATTAGGCCTGTGTCATGTGATCCTATCATAAAACCACACTCGTGTTTTAAGACCTCTCATTATGTATCAGTTGCATAAACTACTATTATATGCTGTGAGATGTATGCAATGATAACACACGGCCGGGCCTATCTTGCCGCTTATCGGCTCTGGCACAGTTCCATGGTGTCCACATAACCCTATCGCTAGAAACCAAAGTGTATGTGCTATGCTATGCGGCGAGCGCGTGCCAGCGGGATGCCATGATTAGCCGTCAAACATCGGTTTTGTTAGGCAGAAAACCGTCTGCATGTAAGTACTATTAATTATTCTGTGGCACCAGGTGTAAACAACATTAGCTAAGTAACCCATAATACAAACATTTACCAAGTATTCAAGGGGCAGGAATATATATGTATGTATGTAAGCACTTTATTGTACACAATAACAGGTTAAAACAATATACATGTCACATAAGATTAGAGTACAAAGGCGAACTTGTCCCTATGAGGGATCTCTTCCAGCTATATGTAATAGCATCATAATGCTACAGATATACATGTTAATTTCATAATACCCCCTTTTTGCTTTCAGAGAGGTTATAATTTTAAATTAAAATAAATAAAAACAGCCTTTATTTTTCACTTCAACTTTTCATGCTTTTTGTATGAGTTGATTATGTATTATAATTTATGTTTTGGTCAAGCTGTCTTTGAAATAGGCCTCCTTCAGGCTCCACTCTTCCCGGTTTGTGTCTACTCTAGTTTGTTGGAAAGTCATCTTCCCATCTTTTGTATGGTCTACCTCTAGTTCTTATCTTGTTCCATGGGTACCATTTTGTGACTTGTCGGTCCATTTATTTGATCACATCATATGTCCAGCCCTCCATTTGAGGGTCCTGACTTTCTTTGTAATATCCATCACCATAGTTATTGTTCTGATATCCATTTGTTTGCGTCTGTCCCTTAGTTTTATATTTAGCATAATTTGTTCCAATTTAATTTTAATTACTAAAAAATTAAGAGGTATGTTTAATCCCGTCGTCTACCGGTTCCTGGGATCCCAGGGATCATAACAAAAGAATGGTATTGTTTTTTTTTTTCACCAGGAGATGACGTAAATTACACCCACTCAATTATTATTTATTACCTATTGTCTACCGTCAAAAAAAAACAATAATATTTTATTGTTATGTAGACAGTGATCTACGGGATCTGTTGATGAAGACTAGAAGCCTCAACTGGAACATGCCTAACAAGTGGCAAACAGATAGGCCAAGGACTTTGTGGTATGAATAGTATATCACATCAAGAAGCCATGGACTAGCGCCGAAAAAAAAACAATAGCATTATTTTGTAATGAGCCCAGGGATCCCCGGGACCGGTAGACAACGAGTGAATAATTCGGTTTTTGGTTTAATTACGTAAATCTACATTTATCCTGTAGTAAGTAATGCTTCAGTCATGAGGAATCAACTACGAAGAAGTAATGCTTACCTAACTGTCTAACTGCTCTTGAGAAATGTAAAGGTTTTTTCTTATTCCAAATTTAGATGATGTATGAATAGTGTCAACTTCCTATTAGAACATGTTGGTCAAGGATGTGCAGATCAAGCATTAATAACTGATGATGATGATGATGATCAATAATTCATTACAAAACTAAATTATGTTCAATGAAGATACCCAATTTTTATTATAAAAATAACAGTACAAGTGAAAAGCAAGGTAGATTATTCTCTTATTATCGTTGATTTTACTGTGATTTCCATTATCCATTAATGGCTAATTTTAAATATATAAATCTCTGCTCTAGTTACATTGGATGATTATTACTCTAAACTGATGTGCCTATTATGTTACACGACGGAGAAGAAAAACTAAACGTTTAGCTTTTAACTAACTTTTTCATGACAAAGGTCAAGTTATAAACATCCAAATGCAAAACACATCTTAACAAAGACTTACCTAATTGGTTTGTAATATCACGAAGAACGGAAGAACTAACTTAAATCACTTATATACTAAGTATCAAATGCATCACAAACGGTGGTACGATATACACTTATATTATTGAGCTGTAGCTTTATCAGGAAAACATCGTTTTATTGTTGTTTCAATTAAAATTTGTTATCAAATTAGAAATGTTGCGAACAGTACAAACTGATTGACGTTTATCACTAACACTTTCGTTCCGTTCCACGGACGTTTGGTATATGTTGCCGTAACAGATAAAGCGTTCAGAATAGTTTTAATATTAAATGTGATATGGAATACAAAAATATTTTTTGATCATTTGTATTTGGATAAAATCGTATTAAACAAAATATTTTAATTATTTTAAAACGATCAATTTTCCTTTAACTAAAATTGTAACAATTAACATTCCGTTTTACGGATATGTTTCATCTTTCAAATTTGGGAAGAAAATCTATGGTGGTGTATTCCTAATCACTATTGTGGGTAACTCCCGTAATTACCTGGCGATGCCCATGATGCCATAAAGATGTAGGTACGTTGCCTTTTGTAAACAATAGTGAGTAAGTTGTACACTACCTACCTAATCTTTTGTAGAAATTATATGTATGTAAGTACATAACTTATAGCCTTATAGCTCAAGTTTTATATAGTTATTACGTAACACCAACTATGCAATTGTGTCGAGAATTTAACACATTTTTAGATTTTCGTAGGTATTACGAATGACTTCTACTCCTATAATTATTACCTAGGTAATACATTAAAAACACATTTTGTATAATATAAAACTTTATTATCTTTCTTAACAATACACAAAGTAAATTTCGCTTTGGCAAGTAAATATAAGTACATAATGACATCAATAAAACATGTATATTCAAAATCTAGATCGAACACGCCTAGTACTCCGAACTTCGTATCGTGCCGTCCCTTTCACTCACGTGTTATACACCATATGAGTGAAAGAGACGGCACGATACGAAGTTGGGATTTCGAAGTTCCGCGTAGCCCCTTAGGCTAGAAAAATTAGAGACTGTATCCATATTTTTCGTACTTCTTATGCTAAATCCATGCTAAATCCCGTGATAGGTACGAGTACCTAGATAGGGGCCAGTTAAACTAAGCGCGGGGATTATTATCACACGGCACAATACGTATTGTATCACGCAGATATTGAGGAATATTGAAGCAAAACCCAAACAATTTTGTTATCTACGATAATATTGACAATATTGTGATAATAATCATTGTTTACCTAACCGGCCCCGGTACTAAAGGAAGAAATGGTTGAAGAAAAAGTAAGTACAGAAGTGTAAATAAAATTAGAACTAAATGGCGTTAATCGAAACAGCTAAACGAGTAGGTACCTATAACTTGGATAACATTTTTGGACCGTACGTCTTATATAGGTACTAACTAAACTAATTCTTTATCATCCGGCCTGGTTCGAATTAATTATCATAACATAAAATGCAAATGGGTTAAATAAACCCTAAGATATCTGTTAATTTATACCCGCCTAAGGCCCACACAATAAAACATCTAGTGAAATTTGAATCAATAACTCACTAAAACCTAACGAATAAATTCAACTCTATTCCAATAGAGAATATGCATCATTTTTCTTCATGATGCCATTCGAACCAGTTTTTAGAGAGGAACAAATATGTATAAGGAACAAGTACAATTAGTACAACATAAAAGACAAAAAAATATTTCTAAGTAGGGTCGATAGGTGGGTTTACGGCCTGTTAATTTGATGCGCCAGTTTTCGGCCTCTTGGATGAGTTGATGAAAAAGGATATTTTCTTGGTTTTTTTAATATATGTATTCCTATTTAATAGCTACTAATTAAAACGCACACTACTCACTATTTCTCTGTAAAAATGTAAATATCTTTAATTGAAAAAACTTCGTTCTTCAGAAGGCCGCAAACTGACGCAGGCCGCGTAACTGGCCTAGCGACCCTACTTTAGTGTGTGACGTCATATACTATGCGCCCGTACTTCCAATGTATCAAAAACAAGTAATTTACTGTCTTGGTCGTGAAATATTGCGTTTTGGTACATTGTCATCATACATTTTTTTGTTTATTAACACATAAGAATCCTGATAGTGATTTTTAATCAAAGTTGATCCAATAAAAAAGAAATATATAATTTATCGAAAGTTGCAAGTGTCATATCAAAATTTTTGAGCATATTTATTAATATACTGTTTTTTGTCATAATCTGATGGTTTACTATTCATATAGTGACATTTTGTTATTATTCATTCCGCATGCATATTCTCTATTGACAATGATTTAATATTCTTTGAAGGAATCAGTCCTATCACTAGGATTATGGACCTTACTATATATGTATAAATATTTAACCGGGCGTATCATGTTCGCCTTTATCGCCATGGAAAAAGCTACTCTCTAGTCACGTTACAACGTAAGTAAAGTACCCATTTGTCACAAAAGGGGGATAAATACGACCATCATAGGCTCACTCTAATACAACTTAGGTCATTAAGAAAAGATATTTGCCCAGGTAAGTATGTTTTGGCTTCGCTTCAGAGCCGTAGCTTACCTATATACAGGCTGTAACAAAACTATTGAGGATTCGTTTAAGGGCTCGGTATCGTGTTCTGATTAGGAAAAAGTAGAAGAATTTTTTTGTACGCAATAAATTTTTGGCCTTTGTATGGACAGTTGGCTGACTTGAACGACCTGTACTGCACCGTAGAAAAAAAAATTTTTTTCGAGTCAAAAAATTTTTTTTCTACATTTTCCTAATTAGAACACTATACCGAATATGCCCTTAAACGGATCCTCACTAGTTTTGTTACATCCTGTATGTGTAGTACACATATAACATACGACGGCTCTGAAGATAGAGATCTCTGAAGAGAAGAAGAAAAGAGAGTTTCTGAGAATAAAGATAAAGAATAAATGTATATTTCTTTATCTTTATTCAATTTATATTATCTTAATATTTTAAATTACTTTTTATCTATCTATCATATGACAACATATATGTTTATATTGGCCAAAATGACAGAAAGATGACTTTTTTGTCATCAGCTTGGTTAATTACAGATAGATAGATAGATAGTAAAAATAATGATACAAACATAGTAAAGTAATTAGGTACAGTTCAGCAAGTAGTTTATATTATATTACACATATACTTTGCGAGAACTGGAATTCTAACTACAGAATGAAAAGTATATTTTGCCGTTTTATTCCAAGCACAGCGCGTGTCTGCTTCCGACCCAGGTCGGGCCTAGCTGAGTTTCTTGCTGGACTCTTCTCAGCTAGGCTAGGTTTAGTGAACCAGCGACAAAACCCAGTAGCTCGATGCCACTCACACATCGGATTTGGTTGAAATCGCTCAACCAATCTCACTGGAGCGCAAACTCTGAGTACTCGTATTCCAGTGTCCAAAACCACACGCGTGGTTGTTGCGAACGCAACTCTTATCTAATTTATACATATGTAATAACTTAGTATGCAGTAGCAAAACGCGCCCGTCGGGCACGGTTAGTATAAGAGCGGCTTTTTTAAAGCCACCAATAGCAACGCTTCACATACGCTTTATCCCTACCATTGTAACATACGTTAACTCAAATTATCAAATCTTGCTCGTCATTACCTATTCTTTGTTCTTACATACAACCACTTCTGCACATACCTCTTTTGGCCAAACTAATTTTGTAAATCAGCACCTATTGAAATTATACAGTCAACTTTACATCGAAGTTTTATTTGAGTCGTCGAGTTCCATCACCACCGGCACCGGCGTCTACAGTGGTCGTGTCGGAGGTTTTACCCTGGATTTTCCCCAGGCTACTCTTCAACCACGCACTCCTATCGCTTTATTGGGCCCGGCCTATAAAGCCACAGTCAGGTTAAAAAATAAGCGTGTCTGCCGGTTGTAGTAACAGATGGCATGTCTAACTCTAATGTCATAGATAAATAAGCTAATGTCCATAATGCTCTTTAACAATACGACTTTTTGGACGTCCAACGTCCCTCCACAAAGCAACAAAAGCGAATACAGTTTTAGGTAGTCTTTAGTCCTTAAGAGCCCTTATCAGTTAAAAAACGCTCATCTATTTGACGATTTTCTGTTTGAATTGATACGTATCTTGATATTTCTCAGTGTTACTACCTAGAATAGGGCTATTGTGACCTAATGTCATAAATTTTAAATGTATTTGTTGGATTTTCCATTAAAATATATAATTTTAAACATCACTCGAAATCAACCATTTTTAAGCTAAAAACTGTGTTTTTTCGCTTAAATTCTAATACACACAATAAAATCAAAAAATGGCTATATTACCATCTGAAACTTTAATAAAATCATCGTATCCTTTAATCACTTTATGAGTATTATCGATACTTTTGTCATAATTTGAAATCAAAACATTTAAAAACTTATAAGGCCTCTTAAAACCGCACCGTATATACTATTTGTATGTACCTATTATCTAATGGGTCCTTTGCACAACAGTACGGTGGCAGGAATTAAAATGTCATTTTACACCGAGTAACAATAACAAGGCGGTTACAACGCACACAGCGCCTGAAGTTATTTCGCTGAGACCATAATGTCACTGTATCTGGTCAGTGTCTTCTGAATTTTATCTAAGACATGACACAGCGCTTTGGGATATGTGTTACGTCACTGAATCCTTAATGCCTACCACCGCACCGTCCCCGCTCTATTATCTGATGGATCCCTTGTATAACAATACACGCCAGTAGTCAAAATGTCACTTACTCCGGCGGACGCAGCGCATAAAACGCCTGAAGTTATATCGCTGAGACCATAATGCCACTGTATCTGTTGAGCATCTTGTGCATCTGTCTAAGACGTTTATATCGCCGATCGCCGAGCTACCATAAACAGCGTCTTGGGTTATGTGTGAAGTTGCTGAGTCTTCAGTACCACCGCACTGTCTCCACTCTATTATCTGATGGATCCCTCGCATAACAATACGATGCCAAGGCTCAAAATGTCACTACTCTGAGCCATAAGGCGGACACAGCACATACATCGCTTGAAGTTATATCGCTGAGACCATAATGTCACTGTATCTGTTGAGCGTCTTGTGCATCTGTCTAAGACGTTTATATCGCCGAGCTACCATAAACAGCGCTTTGGGTTGTGTGAAGTCGCTGAGTCCTCAGTACCACCGCACCGTCTCCACTATACTATCTGATGGATCCCTCGCATAAAAATACGATGCCAGGGCTCAAAATGTCACTACTCCGGCGGACGCAGCGCATACAACGCATGAAGTTATATCGGTGAGACCATAATGTCACTGTACCTGTTGAGCGTCTTGTGCATCTATCTAAGACGTTTATATCGCCGAGCTACCATAAACAGCGCGTTGGGTTATGTGTGAAGTCGCTGAGTCCTCAGTACCACCGCACCGTCCCCACTCTATTGTCTGGCGGGTCTCTCGCGCAACAATAAGACGCAAAGACTCCCAGCGTCGCTACACAGAGCGACAGAGCAGACACAGCGCACACAGCGCCTGAGGTAATGTCGCTGAGTGCGGTTCCAGGTTGCGGCTGGATGGACAGGAGAAGTAGAAGACCGAAGGCGCTAAGAATTGAAAAGGAGGACAGAACGATGTAGCCTGAAACAAAATAAAGTTGTTAAGTGCAGTCGTGGAATAAATGGCAAAACGAGATACATGAGATGGTGATTAATGATCTTGGTTTTCTCGCTCTAACGCAATACTTACACAGAAACTCACACATTGAAACAATGTCTATATGGTTAGGGAGGCGAATAGGGGAATTTTCGGTAATACTCGAGCGTGGCAGTTTAAGATATGAGAGATACCTTAGACCTAATAGAACAACCTTGTAAAGTATTTAGCTCTATAGGGTAACAGCACCAGTGGCCAGCCAGGAACCAGTGGTCAGCCTTTTGCGTCGTTTATTGGTCATAAATATCGCTACAATTAGAATAAACGAATCACGTGTACTTAAATAGAAACTTTGATTCCTCATTGGTTAATTATGTCACACGATAGGTGCGGCAGGGGATCAGGGGGGGGGGGGGGGGGGGAAATAAACTGGTTCATACAGGTGTCGGCGGTTGAAAAGAGCAGTAGTGTCATGTCCACCATCTTTATTACTTCGCGTGGTGTTCTCTTAAAAGGTAAGAAAAAACATGTTTTATTATTAAATGTGATAGTCTTTTATGCAATTTGGCTGTATGTATTGAATTATATTAAATTTGAATAAAAATATCGCTGATTTACGTAAATATTGTGGGGGCTGACCATTGGATACTACTTTTTTATAAAAGATCCAATGGTCAGCCCCCCGGGGCTGATCACTGGGTTCTTGAATTATTTTTAAAATTGCGAGAAAAGGCCGTCATTAGAACCGTTAAATTTAAATTTTCAAATTTAGTAAGGCATGTTCCTTCATATTCCTCAAAAAACCCAGTGGTCAGCCGCATTAAACATTTTATTTTTACGCGGCTGGCCACTAGGTGTTGCCGATCCAGTATTCAGCCGTGATCTAGCTGGGTACAAACGAAGATACTGTTAACTGACCACCCATAGACTTTAATACGTTGCGACAAGGTTTATGTTCGTTTGAAAAATGTACACAACAGTGTCTTCGATTATACCCATTTAGATAGTATTTTTAAGGACGTCGGTAGACTACATTTTAGTTTTACCTGAAATAGTTATAAACTGTACTTAGGTAGTTTGTATTTCATTAATTGAGAAGCTATGTAAATAATTTTTGATAAATAATGCAGTATATTTTTCAGCCCAAAATTCCGCTAAGACAAACGTCCAGAGAAACTCTTTTCCGCCATGGAAACCATACGAAATGCCGATAAAAGAGGCTAATAGAACGTTCGGAGTTCCTCGAGGCACACTACAAGATCGTCTCCATCTACGTATCCCAGAGGGCCCAAGAAAAATGGGTCCGGATTCCATTTTAAATAAAGCAGAATAAGGTGGATTGGTGTCAAAAATTAACAAAATGTGGGTTTCCCTTAAAGACTGACAATTTATTAAATACGGTCCTAAGAAGACCTAGTCTTTTCGTAAAAGACAGACAAGGAAAAAAATGGCTTAAATCCTTATTTCGAAGAAACCCTTAAACCTCTGGCCCAATAAAGCGATAGGAGTGCGCGGTTGGAGAGTAGCCTGGGGAAAATCCAGAGGAAAACCTCCGGCACGACCACGAGCGTGGCTTGTAGCACTGGAATACTCTAAGAGTTTGCGCTCCAGTGAGATTGGTTGAGCGGTTTCAACCGAATCTGAGGTGTGAAACCCTTCTTTACCTATACGAACAGCTGACGAAATTTCTAAGGGACGAGCAGTAATAACTGAGGAATATATAAGAAAGTGGTTTCAAGACTTGACAGAGTTTTTAAAAAAACATGATGCTCTGGATTTACTGGATGATCCTAAGAGTTTTTTTTGTTTTAATAATTTAGCTATAAGAAATAAGAGGGACCTAAATAATATCGTTGATTTTGATATAAACAATGCTCATTTGTGAATGTGGGCCTCTTAAGAGCGCTTTAATAAAATGCAGTGGGTCCACTAGCGCCACTCGTAAATAATTGTAATTATTTAAATTTAACGATGTATAACTAAAAAAGGGGGCCGCTACGTACTGTAGTTTGTATTTAAGTACTTTTTGAATCCATCAAACTAGTTTTTACGTTGCTGGATTCGCTAGTGGACCCACTACATTTTATTAAAGCGCTCTTAAATAAGCTCAGAGTTGCTCAGCGTGCGATGGAGATAGCTATGCTTGGAGTTTCTCTGCGGGACATGATCCGAAACTCGGAGATCCGCAGAAGAACGAGGGTTACCGACATAGCTCAGAGAATCTGCAAGTTGAAGTGGCAGTGGGCGGGCCACATTGCTCGTAGAACCGATAACCGTTGGGGAAGAGAGGTTCTCGAGTGGCAGCCTCGCACGGGAAGACGGAGCGTTGGACGGCCTCCCGCTAGGTGGACTGATGACTTGGTCAAGGCAGCGGGGAGTCGCTGGATGCGGGTGGCTCGCGACCGTGTGCTGTGGCGCTCCTTGGGGGAGGCCTATATCCAGCAGTGGATGTCTTCCGGCTGAATGATGATGATGATGAATGCTCATTTTGATCTTATGCATATTCATAGTTATAAGGGCTGAATACTGGGTTCATCGAGGCTGATTATTGGATTTTAGAGGCTGACCACTGGCAAAAAGTGCCATTTTTAGTTTGAATTTAAATAAATATTTTATAAAGAGAAAGATTGTTTTTGATATATGTTGTTTAAAAACTAGAATAAACAATTAATCCAATCATGTACTACGTTTCATTTTCCGACGAATCATTTAAAAATGCCAGCTTCCCAAACTTCAAAAAGTCGTTATGAGGCTGACCACTGGTGCCATTACCCTATGTAGTGACGCGCGCCTAGGATAGACGATCAGATTAGTAAAAAAAAATCGATAGTCTGAAATACTCGAGCGCGTCAGATTAAGATATTGGGGGTAGATTTTAGTGTTTTAAGACTAAATTTAACTAATCTGACGATAAGTCCTTGACGCCGCCGAGTAATAGGGTCGCGAACTTGTAAAAAAAAAACGTTAATCCGGCATTCTCGAGCGCGATTTTTATTTTATTTATTTTGAAGAATATAATGTAAAACTTACTAAAAATACAAAATCTGCCGGTTTCCGCATGACCGGAAGTGTGGAGGAGCCATTTCGTCTTCCGAAAAACGCGTCGCGGCATATAAGTCGCGAACGATACATTTTACAAAAAAAAAGTTTAAATAAACAAAAAAGGTAATTTTATTTTACACAAAAAAGGTCTCTTTACATTTTTGTCCAAAGTTAAAACTTTTTGACTTGAAGCATCATAAAAACTCAAACTCCCGGTTTTTGAGTATATCTCGAAGACTGAGGGTGTTAAAAAAATTTGATATGAAATAACGATGATTAAATTATGTGACTTTTATTATATCTAAAAATTTTATTTTTCTAAAGCTTCTCGACAATTTTCGTGGACTCGGAAAAAGTTACGCGTATCTGTATACAAAAGTATTATTAACATGTACAGTTTCATGTATGTATATTATTCAATAGCCTGTTGATCCTCAAATTGTTTTTTGGACGTACCGTAAGCAAAACGAAGTGAAGAATTGAAGTAAATGTAAAGGTCATACATAACAATACAATTATAATACAATTTTTATATCATTTCATTTTTTTATACAATAAACTAGCTTTTGCCCGCGAGAATTTTTAACCATCTACAAAAAAGGAGGTTCTCAGTTTGACCTGCATGTAGATATGTATTGGATGTCATTTTCGTAATCGGCACCCCGAGGAACCACAAAGATGAAACCCATATCCATTTTTAAGAAAAATAAATGTCTGCCATTTTTGATTTGAAACTGGATGTCATTTTCGTAATCGGCACCCAGAGCAACCTCGAAGATGACACCCAAATTGATAATTAAGAAAAATAAATCTCCGCCATCTTTGATTAGAAAATGCATGCCATTTTCGTAATCGGCTCAAACTTGGAACCCTCTTTTCACCCCTTAAAGGGAGCAATTTCGAAAAACGCTGAAACATGTTTTGTTGTATTTAAACAAAGAGTCTATATACGAAGTTTTAAATCTCTCACTTCAAAAAAGATTTGCTCTCCGTACAAACTTTGAACCCCCTTTTCACCCCTTTAGTGGAGCAATTTAGAAAAACGCTGAAATACGCCATTAATATATTTAAACACATACTCTATATACAAAGTTTCATGTCTCTCGCTTTAATAAATACATGTTTTCATACAAACTTTGGACCCCCGTTTCACCCCTTTAGGGGGTGAATTTTGTAAAATCCTTGTCAGTCAGTCAGTCAGTCAGTTTCTTCTTTTATATATTTAGATAATACAATTCGCACTACATTTCATCTACATTTCATCATCATCATCATCATCATTTCAGCCGAAAGACGTCCACTGCTGAACATAGGCCTCCCCCAAGGCTCGCCATTTAGACCGGTCCTGTGCCGTCCGTTTCCACCGGATTCCCGCGACCTTCACCAGGTCATCACTCCACCTTGTCGGAGGCCTACCGACAGCTCGTCTTCCGGTGCGTGGACGCCACTCAAGCAGTTTCTGGCCCCACATTTACGTTGGTTGTATCTATCGCTTTATTGTCATTCTTAAATTCCCCGTTTTATCAAGGAGAAAGAAAGGAAAAAAAAGAACCAAAAAACCTTTTTCGGTCAGATTAAGAGAACCCACCAACATTTTTGTCAGATTAAGAAAATATGCTTTCAGGATACCGAGATAAACCTCCCCTATGAAAATCTGACGCGCTCGAGTATTTCAAAAAAACTTTATTTTTTTGCATTTTCAAAAATTCATCGTAACTTATCGTCACGCCGAAATCGTCAGTTTTTTTAAAGGGAGCTTCCTTGGGGCCTACTTAACACCCCTTCTGAAAATCTGACGCGCTCGAGTAAATTTTTTTTTTTTGCATTTTTGACTACTTTATATTCCTACCCCCACCACGCAAACCGGCAGATTAGTATACCGTTGTTATCAGAGGCACTTGGGGCATACGTAGTATGAATATCTGACGCGCTCGAGAATGCCCAAGTAACTGTTTTTTTTAACGTTTTTGAAACACCGTACACGCCAAACCCACCGCTAAAATGGTTTTTACCATACGAGCTTTTCTTTTCGAAATTATATTATCTTTCGATTTTGATAGGTCTCGACGGCGCCGTTGAATTACGCCATTTAGCTACCTCGCCTCCCTAACTATAGGAACAGAGGTATTCATTTTAATACTGGTTTTCTTTGATACAACATACAATGCTATAATATACCAACATATAATAAGGTATTTGTTTACCACTAATAAAACGATTTACCATCAGCGTCAGATCGAGTATTCACAATAAGCCCTTTTTTGAATTTGTACTTATTATACGCATACATTACATTCCTACACTCTCGCCCGTATGCCATTGGGGTAAACAGAGACCAAAGAACGTCAAATACTATCCTTACATACATCCATACATTTCATTCATACGGGCTCGTCGGTTGCGGGTACTTCTTTGATGGGTGACCGCTTTGAGTGGTTATTAACTGAGCGCTCGTAGCCCAGTGTTGCCCGCGTATCGCGTGCGGTATGCGAGGTAAAGCAACGTAGGACGAGGTCAGTTCTTGGATAGGGGACCGCTTTGAGTGGTTATTAACCGAGAGCTCATGGCCCAGCCACGCCCGCGTACCGTTTGAGTTCTTATTAACTGAGCGCTCCTGTGCTTTGGAAGGCACTTTAAGCCGTTGATCCCGGCTGCTGCATATGATAGCAGTCGTTAAGCCAAGTTAGAGGTCTTCGGGCGGCTTGAGAACTTCTAACTTCACTTGACAAGCCTAATTCTAATAAGGTCTTGTTTCATCTCGCATTGGAATGTGCTTCCTTAAAAGCTTGTGCCTACGTCAAATCTTAAGTAGGTAGCGAACTCCGGGGATCCTTCACGATGAAACTGTATCTACCAGGATAAAGCTAGGAGGATGATGATCACTTTTTTTGCAAATTTCTTTTTTCTATACAAGGCGCAAACGAGGCTGGATCTCACAATGTTTTAAAGAATTAGGATGGGTTGCACCAAACCGTAATCGTAAGCGGTGTTCGTTAAAATCTGATTGTATGGAAAGGTTGACAATTTTCTATGGGATGACAGCTGCCGACCCATATTTGACGATAACCGGCCTGTGATCGTATGTTGATGCAACCGACCCTCTCGACCCTCGAATCTGCTCACCCGAGATGTAGTTCCTGTTGGGCAGCAGCTGATGCCGCCGAGAGCGGAGCCCGAGCAGTCCTAGGAGGAAGCAGGTGAAGCCGGCCAGCACCCCGAAGTCCAGGTAGTAGCGCCGACCCACCTGCGAGCACAACGGAAACAGTGCATTAGTACTTTGGGTTGTTCCAGAAAGACCAGAAATCATGCGAGGTTCCCAAGGGGGGAGGGGGTCATCAAAACCTCATGACTGACCACGTTGGGGGAGGAGGAGTACAACGTAGACCTCACGTGTACTTTTTCTAGAAAACCGAGAAATAATATCTACATAATTTCGCACGTAAAAAACAGCGAGTCTGTTTTCGTTTCTTGAAATTTTGGAGCGCTTGCATAACACATACGAAAATAAACACAATATCAACTAACACAATACTATTTCAGTCTAAATTTTTTGATAGTGAAAAATACACGTAATGTTTCTTGGGGGTCCACCAAAGATCACCAAGGAGTAGGGGGGGGGGGTCTAAAACTGGGCCAAAAAAACTCGCGTGATTTCTAGATGAGCCCTTATCTAAGGGCGGTAAAACAAATAAGTATACCTACACATAAAAATTTGTAACAGTCTAACTCATAATTGATCATCAAGAGTAACAAACATAGAGATCCAAAAAAAATTAAGAAGAAAAAGAAGATACTATAGCCACAGTTAAACGGAGAAAGATAGCAGATTTTGGACATTTATATAGAAATGTTTTTTTATTTATTTACTGAGAGTCATACTAGAAGGAAGAATAGAGGGCAAACGTTGAAATGATTTGATGAATTACCGTGTACATCATACAGAAGCTGAGTCCAGTTGTGAGTACGCCACTCAGAGTCAACATCAAAGCTCCATCAGTGAGCGAGACGGCAGCAAGCATAATCTTCCCGCTATTGAATGATTTAATGAACTTACCGTGTACATCATATAGAAGCTGAGTCCAGTTGTGAGTGCGCCACTCAGAGTCAACATCAAGGCTGCAATAGTGAGCGAGGCGGCGGCGGCACTCATAGTCTTTGTGCTGGTAAATGATTTGTATGTCTCTTCTGAATACACTGACGGCGGGGCGGCTACCCTGGAAAAGTTCAACTTTATTTGATGACATTGTTTTACCTAGGACGGTCATACATAAGTGTACGTTAAACCGAATTAAGATGAAATTTGACATATGGATATAGTTAGTATAGTTGAAGTGATAATTTTTGCTATGGTCAAGTGTCCCCCCCCCCCCCCCTGCCAGCTAAACGGTGGCTACTAGGCATGTGAAAAAAATCATGGTAGTAGTATATATATACGATGATGGTTTTACATTTAATTTAGTTATATATTTAGGTTTTAATTTAGCAGTAATTAGATGTATTTTTGTTAGTTAATATGTTTTTTACTTTACTTAGGCTTATAGTAACATATATTTTCTTCTTTATATTAACCAGACAAGAAATATAAATTTTAAAGCTCAAAAAATAATAATTATGGAACTGCTCATGAGAATCAGCTGAAAAATGCGACCTGTAGGAGATAACAGCCTTTTGTTGAAGCGGAGAGCTTCGTTTCGTCGTAAGATGCAGGTGGCCCAAGCGTGTCGACATCTACATAGTTCTATATTACTCAAATGAACACGATTTCGTCTATCTTAATTGATAGAGGGACCTGGGCTCGGGTCTCCAATGTGACGCGCCGTGTCATATTTAAAATTGACCGGTTGTAATCCGAAAATAACAGCTATAGAAACATATATATAAATACACGGATTTTAGTTTTTTACTCACCTGGGTATAATAACAGCTGTACTTTTCTTCTCCTTCTTCGGACTCCTCCTTTCATACTCCCTCCTGCTATCCCTGCTCTGTTCTCTCCTATCCATATCAAAACTCCTTTCACGACTCTTCTCCCTAAAACTGGTGACGAATACGTCATGTCTTTCGAAATCTTCTGTCCCGTAGTGAAGCTTCTGTTGGGCTTTAGGGGAGATAGGAGAGGTAGCGTTTCTTGAAGATAAGTTAGCACAGGACTTCGATGGAGTGACTCCGTGTGTAGGCGTACTGTGTATAATCTTCTGTGGGGTCCCTGTGTATCTAACAGGGCTTGTAGCTTTGTTAGGAGTTATTCTAACCGAAGGTTGGCTAGCGTAGCTCTTTAGTTTCCTAGGCGTAGATAGAAGCTCATGTAACTTTTGAGTCGCTATTATATTCTTCTTTGTCATAACTGGGCTAGATATAGTAACGCTATGCTTTATAACTGGCTCTTCGTCGTCAGAAGGAACTATTGCATATCTATGCGTCTTTCCGTTTACAGTCTTGACTATTTCAGTTGGTATTTCTTTAAGTTCGTGGTCATCTGGTCCGTCGACGTTATATTCTTCTATTTCGTTAGCATCAGCTTCTATAATCCTCTTTTTAGTTGGAGAATAATCAACTAGATCATCAAAATCGTCTTGAATGACTTCGTATCTGTGTTTAACTCTGCTGTCTTCCAATCCATCATCGCTTTCTGCGTTCCTGTCATATTTTGTCTTCTGCAATTTAAACTGTGCCATTTCTAGGTCTTCGCTTCTCGTTCTGCATCTCACAGGAGTCCTGGTAGGCTTGCACATCAATGAAGCCTGTCGTTGGAAGTGTTTCTGAAACTTTGGCGGCTTCGGAGGCAATTCTGGTGGCTCATCTCTGTTCCGCATAGCTCCTGCTGGCGATATCCTTAAAGGATTATCAGAGATATCTGTTCTTAGTATCCTGTTCCCGTATTCTACTTTTCTTGGAGAGTTGCCGCCGAGTGGAGGCATTCTTCTGTCAGGGCTTTTGACATATTTGGTGTAGGCTTCACTCTGGCCGCAGAAAGCTGGGTTTGAGTAATATTTATAGACTATTTTAGGCGATTCCATGGTATAAGCGTAAGGTTTCCCCGGTTGTGAGTGTATTGTTGGCTTTATAAAGGGGTGTGCTTCAAAGCATGACCGTTAAGGTATTGTGCGTCTATCCTTATTGTTACTTCGTTTCTTATTACTATCCCTTTTTTTTAATTTTAAGAGATGTTTCAATCACTTTATTTTTATTCACCGTTTTCAAAATTTAACCGTCACTTTAAAATAGCGCAACTCACACTTCACTTTTATATCTAATTTCACTTAAATACTTATAATTTATACTATGCACTTAAAAACTTAAGTAATTACTTCACTACGCACTTATTATTTACTTAACTATTATTAAAGATTTAATAATAATAATGTACACGTAGGTATGTCTCGTTCAACAGTTAACCGTCAACTGATATTCCATTTTCAAAAAAAACTTAGGGCGACGTACGCGCACCCTTATGGCACGCGCTATTCGAAATTTAAATAAACTTACCGTCATACTATTGTGAAACGTAACTTAATGACATAAGTTTTATTTTCAATCGTTTCAATAGGAACTCGTTATATTGCCATTCCATTTCTAAAAGGCGTAGGCCGTTTAATGGTAGTTTAGTTTTAAGTCGTATGATAACCGCATAAAGTTCATTTTAGTATGATTTGCTATTGTATTTGTGTCGTTTAGCATGTTTATGTGTTGTGCAATTATTGAATGAGCCCGGTGAGCGGAAGGGCACTGAGGGAACTTTTTAGAGATCCTTTAGCACAGCTATATTTTAAAATTTGCGACGGTTATTTTACGTAGGTATTTGGTGTTGTGTTCGGTGGTGAATAAGGTAGCTAGATCTCCCGAGGATGCGCTGTGTCGAGAGAGAGACCTGCATACAGCCGTCTCTAGCTGTCAACACCAGACACGTATCCAGACTTTTGGTTCGGGGGGGACAAACATTGAAACGACCATGTGAACTGTGTCAACACAACGAATCCTCTAGTTAAATAAGGGCCCGCAACGGGTTTGTAATTATTTTGTAGTCGCAAGCTACGGCTGAAGTGAAATAATAGGTTTTTTTATATAAAAAATGGAATTGCTCTCGGCTAGCATCTAGCCAGAGAGTAAAGCTGCGCCGACGGTGAAGTGAGCTCACCCAGATGCCTATTCACTCGTGCCTTAAAAGGTATAGATTACATGAACTCGGAATGAATGAAATGAAATAATGAATGAAGTTCTAACGCGATATGAACGAACTATGCGGGCAAAAGCTAAATATGGGAATAAATTGAAGTGTGTGATCAATGGGCTATGGATAATTTCAGGAACGGATACCAATCACCTCCGCCCTTAAACTGTTCTGATCTTGTTTGCAAGGACTAGTAATTTCGTACTAGTGTTCAGTGGAATTGACATGATGAGAGACTTAGCTCTGTTCTCGTTTGATTTTATTTTAAGACTGACGCTCAGATACCTTATACATCTCTGAGGATATTTATTTATTAGATTTTATTATTTTCATGTTGACGCTTAGAGATATATCTCACAATATTTTATTATGATTAGTGTACCTACCTTATTACCTTTTATCTTGACGCTTAGAGACCTTATACATCTCTAACAAATCTCGATTGTTATTAGTTTCTTAGTCTTATTTTTGACAGGACACTACATTTAGTTAATGATACTTTGATTATTGTATTATTTTTATTTGATATAGATAGATTTTGATCTGTAAATGTGCCCTTGAGGCCTATTTGCAGAATAAATGTTTTGATTTTGATTTTGAAACAAATAAAATTACTATAAGTGTTTTCACGTTTGGCACTTACTCCTTCTGGGACAACAAACGTGAGTTTACGTAGGTATAAGTACGTTTTCGGTCACTAAACAATAACAAATGTGATAATCCATATTGAAAGGAACCTTATGGCGGCCGGCACTTACGCCTTTATTGCCGCTGTTCCAATACAATAGTGAATAGGTGTAACGTAAGCGCCTGCCGCCATAAGGTCCCTTTCGATGTGGATTATCACAAATGCAAGCAACCATCCGTAATATATCGCGCACCTGCCGTGCAGACGCAGATGTGTATAGCCGTCTCACTCCCTCGTCGGCCTTCTCGGTCGCACCAGGGCAGAGGTCAGCATGGTCAGCCTCAGAAGTCACCGGTGCTTTTAGAACCTTGTCACAATTTCCCCTTTGAGCTATTTGTACTGAACGCGGCGATGTCATTAGTATGACAAAGCGGTAAAACGTTCAGCGGATTAAAATTGCTAATAATAAAAGAAGGGGCAGTTACTCAAGGGTGACAACTTGGTCCTTCCTTGCAAATGCATGTCAGTAAGATTATGTGGAATTTCAAAGCCATTTCTATGGTATATACATGTATCCTACTAATATTATAAATCCGAAGGCTTAGATGTTTCTATGTTTACATGTTTGTTAGTCAATCGCGCAAAAACGGCTAAAAAGATTATGTTGAAACTTGGTAGGTATACAAGGAGCCTGGATTAATATATAGGATACTTTTGTCCCAAAAATCCTCTCTCGAAGGGATGAGAAATAGGGAGTGGAAATTTTAGCGGACGTAGTCGCGGGCAAAAGCTAGTGTCTAATATGGGGTAGTGGTTGTGACAAACAACATGATGAGTATTTTACCAGCGAATTAAGATTTCGGCAGTAAATTCGATACATTATTTTGGACTTCAGTGTGCCTAGAAATTCCATACAACAAGTACAGGTAAACGTCCCAGTGGTCGACACTGACCCAATACATGGCACTTTCAATCGACATAGTGACAGAGATGACGAATAGGCGTATTATCTATTGGGTTTACCGTAAGGCCATTCTAGTTTTTCATGTACATAATTTTCAGACACTTTTTTTAATAAATACAGATTTATTTTTGGAATACTTGGCCCTCACTTCATAATTTTGTGTTGTTATTTAGAAAGAGGTTTAATTGCAGTATCACTTCCTATAGTTTTGGTAATTAACGAACCACAGCTAATATCCATAAATCGAGTAACTCAGTGGTCCTTGTATGTCTCACCATTTGTATGAAAAAATGTTTTTTGCCACTGTGTTACCCACCTCTTACAACAATATGTTAATATTTAAATATTTTTACCTATAAATTCCTTTTATTAGGTTCAGATACTATTTCGAAAACCTATTTTTGTACACTAATTCAACACATATCATAGTTTTTTTTTTGTAATAGAAAACTGGTCATGAAAAAGTAAAATGTCCCCGTAATCAATTATTTGAAATATATAGAAACTGCTTTAAAGACAAATAAGTACCTATTGTTACTTTATGTATACATGTCTGTACAAATAAACCCCCTTTGATAGTAGCTATGAAGAGTACTATGGACTTGGATATCTAAGGATTACACGATATTATGTCATTCATGCTACGGCCAAGGTCGCCGTTATCGGTCCTTTTGTGTAACAGGAGACCTCAATCGATAATCAGCGCCCGCGCAGGGACAGTGGTCGACAACCTTTACTGCAATTTCAACAAACAAAGTTAATGTCCAGGACCGACTCCGTGATTTCCTTATACGACATGACTGTAATGTCTTCTTTTATTTGTTTAATATCTTCTGAATTCTCCTTCAATTTTGCCTTCTATAATGTTATTAATAATAGCTATTGTTTTCTAGTGGGTATAACTCCCACATAACCCAGTTGTCGAGCCACAACTTGCTGCCAGATCGTCTCTCGCGCGATCCTGCGATTGTTTCATTCGAACTGTATGAATTAGCTTTCTCACTTTTGAAGCGCAGATTTTTCTTTACTCGTGGTAGTTGTGATTGTCCCGCTGATCGTTAGGTTAGGTTAGGGGCCCCACGTGCTATTCATCGATTTTTGTCAACTTTGAGTTGATAACTTGATATAGCTATGTAAAAACTATCAGTATGTTTATGGCACAAACGGTTATCGATTCTTTAATCCTTTATCTACATTTGCAAGATCCAATTTTTAGCAGTTATATGTATGATATGTATATGTAACTGTTCCTTATTGACGTCTCTAACAATGCAAGAGAGATTTTATTTTTAACTCATCTTGACAAAAGTTACGTCCAAAAAACAAGTATTTTTGGCCTCAAATTGCCAAAGTCTGATGCCATATACAATCTCGAAGACAGTGAGTTTTGAAGTAAATATGGTATACTATTTCAGTAAACCTCGTTGTTCTTAATACAATAAGCTATTAATTACTTTTTTTAATATAGGTAAACGGAGAGTTACAGACCGAAGGTCATTGGGAGCTAGGAACCTCTTAATTCTACGACTGTATGTTTCGTTTTTATATGTGGACTAAACTAAATGCAAGTAAAAATACAACTAGAGTGTACCTAATCTTTTCGGAAAGTATTTCATATAGAAAAAATGGTGTATACGTCTATTTTAAGTAACTAACGTCATTCATCATGATCATCATATAAGCCGAAAGACATCCGATGCTGGACAATGGCTTCTGCCAAAGAGTCCTGCGATACCCGCATTCAGCGAACTCCTGCGAGCTTTACGGTCATCAGTCTACTTTGTGGTCTACCTAGGTACATAGCGCCTTTCAGTAAGTAGTCGCTACTCGAGAACCTTTCCGCCCCATCGGCCCTACGCGCAATGTGCCCCCACCCATTGCCACTTAAGCTACATCAAGTAATGTAGAAAACCTAAAATAATAACACCCCAGATTATAAGCTCGTTTTATAGCTCGACCCAACTGTTGCCGATCCCTGGCCGCAGCTGCGCGCGCAGCTGTCCACGACCGTTACCGGCGCGTGCGCGTCCTAACTTCCAAATAGCTTCCAAACTCCATTCATATTCACCACTCGACACAAAAAAGACGTTAGCGACAATATTTTATGAATAAAATCCGCCATTTTGAATAAGGGTAGCAGTTCGATAGGGTGTAAGTAACAGTTCAATGCATGACGTCATGATTATTGATGTTTTGATGTAAAATACGGGCGTTTCCCGGTACTCCTATGGAGCTTAAACTTAACTTAAGTTTTTGCACTCGTTGGATGCATTTTTTGGGTTCCTTAGTAAACAAGGATTCCTTATAGTTTTGCCATACCCGTCCGTCCCTACTCGGCTTAGCTCAGTAACCGTTAGTGTACTAGACTTGTTCTAGAAAGCAATAATTTGGCATGAGTATACAGTATATCAATCACGGTGACAAACATTATGCGCGATTTGTTGCGGTAGATGTTACTAGGTACTAGGTGGGATTCGAGCCCATAAACTATCGTTGGAAAGTCAGACACGCTTATCTTTCGTCCTCACTAGATATAGGTACCTACGTAAGTATGTACATATAAACCCAAATGAACAAACATATTTAGCAAAAAAACTGAGGGTAGTTTTAAATGCCTCATTTGAAAAGTACCCCACTCTTTCACCATATTTTTATCTCAATGAAACATAATCTGCTGTGATTGGCTGCCGCCTTTCTACTAAGCTTCGTAAAACAGTATAAAAGCCGATTACTTAGGGCCAAATGCTTAACACGCGAAGTGAGTCCTACACTACTCTGTATTGTAAAATTTAAATTATCCTTACAACGAAATACGAAATCAAAATGCCTCCAGTCAAAGTTCCAAAGAAGCCATTGAAGTCTATGGAGAAAGAAGGCGTCCTTATACCAAAAAAGAAGAAGGACAGCAAGAAATCATCAAGAAAGAACTACGACAGCTTCTCGATATACCTCTTCAAAGTGTTAAAGTCGTGCACGGATATCAACGTTGGAATTTCAAGGAAGAGCATTCTAATAATGAACAACTTCGTTAACGATATTTTAGAACAGATCGCTTGTGAGGCAGGCAGGTTAATAGCACACGGGAAGAAGACAACTTTAAGTGAAAACGAAATCCGAACAGCGACGAAGTTACTCATACCAGGAGAATTAGGAAAACATGCTTTGTTAGAAGGAGAGAAAGCCCTACGGAATTATAAGAACCATTCGAGCAGCCAGAGTTATTAAATTTAGTAATTAATGTACAAAATTAATGATATTTTAGAGAGTTGATTATTTTTTGGCAATTGTTGACATGAATGGCCCTTTTTAGGGCCGCAGTTATCGGTTTCTTAGCACAGCGTCAATCAATCTATACTTAGGTACTAAAATAATATCTAAATACGTACGTACTGTACGTAATTAAGTACTTAATACAGTTTGAGTTTCTTATTCCTTTCTCCCTTTTATCCTTTTGATAGTCTGAGAGAGGTAGGGCACAACAAAATGTCATCTTGCTCGAATTTGGAGCAGCCCAACTAGGGTTTGCAATATTCGTCCAATTTTAGTATTCGAATAATACGAATACATAAATTTCCAATATTCGAATATTCGAATATTTCGAATAAAACGAATATTTTACAAAATAAAACAAAATAATCATTGTAAAGTATGTAATGAGTGTGTATGTGTGTGATGTGGTGTGTGTATGTAAAATGTAATGACCTTGCAATTAAAAACATTTACATTTACAGTATCTTCTTAAAATTTAACAATTACAATGGCCCCGCTCCACTATGCGCCTCAGGTAAGGGACTCCTTGATATTGGAGTGACATTTGGGCCCGCATTTTCTTATTGCTTCCCAATCCAGGAAGCGAGGATTCTTTCCAACTTATTCCCGGTCTCGTCAAGCAATATCATGGGCCATGGGTTTCCACCCGGAAGGGGAGTCCGCTGGGCGATTTGCTATACCGAGGATAGAAAAATCTTCTTAAGGCTAAATCGCCAATAGGAATTGTACTCCTATCGGCGCGCAAGGTACTGTTAAGGTCAACAAAGATGCGAAGAGACTATAACAGAGATGGACGTCCACGAAAATGAATGCATGGTTTAAAACTAGAGGTTTTATCTCAAAATTTTGAATATGCGATATGCGAAGAGTTTGCATAATTATATTTTTATTGAAATAAAAAGGTGATGACAATTTAATACTGGCATACAAGAAAAAAATATTAAATGTTGGCGTTGAATTTTTAAATAACGATACAATACGTCTGTCATTCATGTACTCGTAAATTGTAAACAGTCTGTGTTGTAAACATTGCAAAAAGATCGTTTATTTAGTATTTTGTTAATTTTCTTGGGGTTGTGGATATATGTCGCCGACTCAAAACGTATATTTTCTCATGCTGAAGAACTTACTACAGGTTTGAGTTCAATTATTGTTTATTTTTTACTGTGTTATGTCAATTCAAAACAGGAGCCACGTCGCGTGACGTCACGCGGCCAAAGTCACGTGGTCAGCGCACAGTAGTTTTTTAAAATCAATTTTTTAGTCCTTTTTCCTAAAAAATATGAAAAAATAAAAGTTTTATGCAACTCTCCAGCATGAGACGAATCTTATGACACATCATTTATTAAAATCGGACCATAACTGTAGATCTGATGGGGTGTACAAACTAGAAAGTTTGTTTTTGGCAAGCGAAAAGAAAAATAATATGCTGTTTGTCTTTGATTAAAACTTCTTTTTAATATTTAAGATTATTTCTACGGGTTGTTAATGTAGAGGATAATAGATCTTGGCATTTTATTATAGTTTTTCGCGAAGGTAAATAATTTCAGTCAAATTTCTGTACTATTCGAAATATTCGTTTTATTCGAATAATGGATGTCATCGAATTCGAATAATATATGTAGCGAATAATTCGAATATTCGAATATTCGAATATTCGAATTGCAAACCCTAAGCCCAACTGTGAGAGTCAGGATGGCGGGTGTACCTAAACAAATATTTAAAAGAAGTGTACGAAATTTTTGTACTAAATTTGTACTATTTTGTACCACATTTAAAAAAAATTGTACCCTTCCGTAATTAAAGTTATTACAAAGTGAAGGTACACCCGCCATCCTGACAGTCAGGATGGCGGGTGTACCTGGAAAAACTATGATCCTACCAATTATTAACCAATGTTAATATCTCAATTTTTTGTACTAAATTTGTACTCAAATATACAGTAAAAACTTCAGCCATCTAATTCGTAGTTTGCGAGTTTTACACATTTGATGATTTTCTACTGCTGGGCAATACGGTTATTCTAAGTAATACATGTATGGGGATGTCAAACAAATTAATAAACTGGGAGGGGACGGGAGAATTGTGAGTTTTGAAGACTACACCCAAAGGTATCATGTCACACAAGTTTCAAAACTTTATTAATTGTTAGATTTTCCCATACATTCATTACTTAGAATAACCGTATTGCCCAGCAGTAGAAAATCATCAAATGTGTAAAACTCGCAAACTACGAATTAGATGGCTGAAGTTTTTACTGTATATTTGAGTACAAATTTAGTACAAAAAATTGAGATATTAACATTGGTTAATAATTGGTAGGATCATAGTTTTTCCAGGTACACCCGCCATCCTGACTGTCAGGATGGCGGGTGTACCTTCACTTTGTAATAACTTTAATTACGGAAGGGTACAATTTTTTTTAAATGTGGTACAAAATAGTACAAATTTAGTACAAAAATTTCGTACACTTCTTTTAAATATTTGTTTAGGTACACCCGCCATCCTGACTCTCACGCCCAACTGGGGATACCTCCGCCTTGCAGAAGACCACAGCCATAATAACATTATTTACTATACAAGTATGTAATCTTGTGTTCCTGGAGGTGAGCAAGGTTGCCAGTGCTCCCGAGAGCGAGGGACCTAAATGTGTTCCTTCTGGTGTCAACACAGTGCATCCTCAAATCTTATAAAGGGTCGGCAAAGCGCACGTGACTCCTTTGGAGTTGCGGGCGTCTATAGGCTGTGGTGGCCGCTTACCATCAGGTGGACCGTACACTTGATTGCCACCGGCGTTGTATAAAAAAAGATTACTGTAATGTTAAAGTAGATATCCAATGGAATAAGCACATGTCAGTACCGCACTTGCATCACAATGTTTGAAAATTTTCGCGATCGCGGCGCACGCGTTTTCATGCTTATGACTTTATGATACTCCCCGGGACAGAACATCAGCACAACTGACATGAAGGTTGAAAACAAGTTTAAAGTATCATCACTACATAGTATAAAACAAAGTCGCTTTCTCTGTCCCTAATCCCTATATCCCTATGTATGCTTAAATCTTTAAAATTACGCAACGGATTTTGATGCGGTTTTTTTTAATAGATAGAGTGATTGAAGAGGAAGGTTTATATGTATAAAAACATCCATTAAATAGTGCACCCGTGCGAAGCCGGGTCGGCTCGCTAGTTAATACATAAACGGAGGACGTTTCAGATAAGTACTTATGACATTTCAGTCTAAATGAAATTTCTTTGATTGCGATGCGACAAGGTTTTAAGTATGCTCAACATTTTCATGGGCCGACTGTACGACGTAATGCTGATAGGTACGTTGTGTGAGAAGTCGCCAGCTCTAAGTATATGGTTTTTTAGTTAGTAGTATTTTTGTTATTCTTTATTTTGTAAAACTTCACAGTCTTCTGAATTGTGGCAATACCTAAACATTTTTTCTGATTCTGATAGCTTAGGCTGAAGTTGTTCTAACCCCAGAACATTAAATTCGTAAATATGAAGTCACTGCCTACGCCCTACCCTTCCATTACCAAACTGCAGGTAGTTTATTCCGTAGTATATCTCTGCCTGTCGGTAGACCCATACTGTAAAATGACTGTCTACCCTCCCGTAAAAAAGGACTATCTTTTGTAGGCACAAGCCCTACACATACCTACATATATTTGGTGTACAAGCTTTTATTGCTGACTGCAGGCACGTATCCAGACTTTTGGTTCGGGGGGGGGGGGGACCAACATTGAAACAACCATGTGAACTGTGTAAAAATCGCTGTAATCACTGTACTATAATTTTTAATAACTTAAAGAAGTACCGTCCGTAGTTTCGTTACACACTTATAAGTATTTTAGTATTTTCGGGGGGGAGGGGATAAATCCCAACTATCCTCCCCTCTGGATACGTGCCTGGCTGACTGTACCTTTTACCATGATATAATAATATACTGCGCTAGATATGGCAATCCGGTACATCGGTTAGAAGTGTGGGTGACACGACCTACGTCATCAGCCAGCATCAGCCTGTAGGTGTCATCGACAGTGACGTATGTGGTGTCACGATCCCGATTGCCAAACATTGTTTACTTAAACCATGCCCTTTCCAACAGTCATCAATTACTCGTTAAGACGGTTCCAATGAGCAAACACGACGTGTATATATTGTACAGTGCCTTTACCATGAGTTTGTATGACCGTACTCGCTAGCGACTGCGTAAACGATTTAGTGTGCCGATTCTTAGTTCTATTGCGTAACCGCCAGAGGCGCTGTACTTTTGCGCATACAAATTTTTACGCAGTCGCTAGCGAGTACGGTCATGTAAACATGTAAACTCATGGTAAAGGCACAGTTTAGGGATGGATATTGGCCACCTTCTGTCTCTATCATCGCATAAACTATGTGGTACCATAAATATTGCATTGTCAACCAACTTTCATGAGTATGCCAAATTTACAACTGACCCGTACATATATATACTTACAAGTTACAAGCAAACATTGTAAGATAAATAAAATTTGTAAAAAAGGTTTAATATATACAGTAGCACTACCATGAGTTTACAATGACCGTACTCGCTAGCGACTGCGTAAACGATTTGTATGTACAAAATCATAGCGCCTCTGGCGGTCACTCATAGAACTAAGGATCGGTAGTATGAGTTCTACGGTAAATTACCTATACCTATCGAAAACTAAACGCTAGCGACTGACGTTTTGTAGCTGTCAAGTAGCTGTTACCGTAGAAAATCGGTACCATGAGTTACAAACTTGACAGATGCTATCGAACAATACGATATCGACCGTAGAAAACTATTTCACTAGCAAAATGGAGATTTGTATGGACAAAAGTACAGCGCCTCTGGCGGTCACTCATAGAACTAAGGATCGGTAGTATGAGTCCTACGGTAAATTACCTATCGAAATCTAAACGCTAGCGACTGACGATTAGTAGCTGTGCCTTTACCATGAGTTTGCATGACCGTACTCGCTAGCGACTGCGTAAACGATTTAGTATGCCGATTCTTAGTTCTATTGCGTACCCGCCAGAGGCGCTGTACTTTTGCTCATACGAATTTTTACGCAGTCGCTAGCGAGTACGGTCATGCAAACTCATGGTAAAGGCACTGTTTCCTTAGAAAATCGGCACCATGAGTAACAAATTTGACAGATGCTATCGAACTATACGATATCGACTGTAGAAAACTATTTCACTAGCAAAATGTAGCGCGAGTCAGTGTCCACAAATGGGATGCCGACTGGCGAGAAAAACAGACAATAACATTGTTTTGTTATGTTCCCGGAGGTCTCCGGGCCTGGGAGATGGCGGCTTGATGTCCTAATATTCTGTAATATGACCGCCTCTGTGACATTCAAACTACTAGGAATCCTATTAACCATTCATTCCTTTATCACGCCTTATCATTATCAGTAAAAATACTATTAAAAATGCACTTGATCAATATTACTTGCATTTATATATTAATACTTTATTCAGTCTAATTACACTACCATTCCGTTAACGTATGTTGTACTAACTAAAACCAGTTTTTCGAAAATTTAAAATGTTCATGTCTTAATTCCAATACGTACATTCTTAACAATAATTGCTAATCGTCCTTCTAACTATTTATCAATTTATCTGTAGATAAGTAAACAATTTTTCGATACTGTAAGTCACTGTGATTTGTATTGTAGGCGGCTGCGGTCATTAAACACCAAGTGAGTACGGTTGTTCAGAATATTTGTTAGAAAACCACCTCCCATGTATATTTTATCGTGTTTGCATAATACGAACGCTGCACGGAAAATTGTTTCGTTTTATAATAATTAGGTGATAATTGTTTGTTCCCGATACATTCAAAATAAAAACAATTAAATGTCAGCCAATCTCCTCTACTATCGGGTAGCATTATCCCGTAGTCTACCAGTCCCTGGGATCTAAAGTAATTATTCGCATATTTTGTCACTGTACCTATTTTCAATGTTGACTGTGCCTAGGTATGCGGTGTTCCTGGTCGAGTGTAAGGTATCCAGGGCAACCCAGGGCTCAAGAGGACACGCCGTGTGTCACGGAAGGATTTTTTTCTAGTTTCTGGTCCTAGAATAAAAGAATTTTTCACTTCTCATGCTCGAAAAGTGTGTCATATTAGACTTGTCAAGCGGGGCTAAAGTAGTACATTTAACCCCTAGGGAAAATATGAATACATATATATGATTTACAAAACATTTGAATTTGACCAATCAAAATACTTCACCTATTAAATCCACCAATCACAGAACACTAATTTAACTCTTAAAAAAATATTTGGTATTGCGTATTAACCAACCAGAATACAGCTTTACTAAAATCGACCAATCTGGAAACATAATTAATTTTTCTAAAGTCTAAAGATTAAGTTTGTAGTAGTCCCTATTTCACAATAATTAAAAAAGTGGTTAAATCGTTCGAGCAACACTTTGAAGCGCTCAATGGAAGGTCAGTTTATCTTTTTTCGCGCGTGAATGTTGCGCGCGACCCGCAGTGTCTATGTTTTGTGTGTCAAAGGAGTATAGAAACAAAAACATGCTGCAAAAGTATATATCTTCGTCGTGGAATTTATTGTTAATTTTGGGTGGGTTAACCTTTGTTTATTTATTTTCTCGCAATCGAAGTGAAAAGTAGAGTGTATAACTTTGGTCTAAAAGCCATATTACCCCTCGAACTATTTTCCCTCACTTCGTTCGGGAAAATAACTATCTCGTGGTAATATGGCTCACTTTAGACCCTTGTCATACAATCTACTATTATTTATTGTTTATTTCTTTCGCTGGGAGACCACTGCTGAATAATAACATTTTAACATATTTGTATTTACCTGTATTTCTAAAACCCGAAGGTCATTCCTATTCACCTCCTCATGGTCTTGCTTACTATTCCTGTATAAAGCCAACACCGTAGCTTATGGATGCTTGCGATTCCAGAAAAGTTACAAGGACATCGCTGAAACTTTATTGGTTTGGGTACTCATTGTGTCGACAGCTATTAGGAATAGAAACTAGAAACAAATTCCTTCCGTGACACACGCAGTATTCTCGGAAGCCCTGGGTTGCCCAGGACACCTTACACGCCATCAGGAACACCGCATAAGTACAGTCAACGTTGAAAATAGGTACAGTGACAAAATATGCGAATAATTACTTTAATGGCAATAGCGTAAGAGCATACCTGTGGTACCTACAGTTTGTTTTTTGAACCTGACTGTGGCTTCATAGGCCGGGCCCAATAAAGCGATAGGAGTGTGTTGTTGGAGGGTAGCCTGGGGAAAATCTCCGAGACGACCACGCGGGTGGTTTTGAATACTCGAATACTCTAAGAGTTTGCGCTCCAGTGAGATTGGTTGAGCGGTTTGTATATTCTACAGATATCTTTGTTGGTTTGGGAACGTACATTTATTTTGTAACTACAAAGCAAACGGTGGTATTATGGCTGCGGTCGTCTGAAAGGTGGAACTCACTCCCCAGTTGCGCTGCTCCTAATATATATATTAGGAGCAGATATGAGCCAGATGAAACCCCGCCGTGCCGGGTTAATATACAACAATACGCTATGTTAAGTCAGACGAACCTGCATCTACATCTACATCCAGCTGTCGCCATTCTCAAATCAATATGTAATGAATCGGCTACGTACATGAAGTTTCAAGTGACCATAAGGCTATGGTGTCTGACTGTCTGCTTAGCATCAGTCAGGACATATAAAGGTACCTATATCCAACCCACCGGTCGTCGGTTCGACGTCATAGGTGCGTTAAAACTCATTATTCTAATATTTCTAATAGCGTATTACCGTACCTATCTACTTAATCTCATTAATTTTATCGTATGGCAATTTTGTTGCTAGTTTTTGTACCATCCAGGGGTCATGTTTAGGGTAGCGGTGGGTACTCCCTACGGACGTGGTGCAACTTCGACCGCCCTTGTCAAGTGAGTGGGCAACTTGACCGTTTAGAAGTTGTCAAGCCGCCCGGACCCCTCTAACTCGGCTCAACGACTTCTATCATAGACATAAGCCGGCATCACCGGCTATCCAAAACACGGGAGCGCTCAGTTAGTAACCGCTCAAAGCGGTCACCCATCCAAGAACTGATCCCGGCCGCTGGGCTACGAGCGCTCCATCTCATCTAATTAATTAATTAAGTACTTAATGTTTCCGCTCAGCCGAAGCCAATAGTGTGATAGGATGCGGCTGCTACCGTGCATGAAGGTTGCTGATGAAGACGTGGACCATTCTCGCCACATCGACCGGGAAATCAAGAACTGGATTAAAAACTACAACGATGTAAGTAGCAATTAGCGACAACTGCCAAACCAAAGTATGTATACAATAGTAGATAGTTTTAACCAAGGGTATCTATAGACCCATCTTCACCCAAGATATTTTGGCGCTCGAACGAAGTGAGGGTTTCAGCTCACGGGTGAAATGGATGCTTTCACCCGAGATTTATTTATTTATTAAGGATCGCCAACAGATAATACATCATACAATGTTCTTATTTCTATTTTACAGTTCGTGATAGACGCTTATCCAATTATAGGCAACCACTACTTACATTTGTGTCTTCTTACCTAAGGCATGCGGTTTAAATTTTATTTTATTTTAAATAAAGAAAAATGGAAAAAAATGTAAATTAGCTAATACATAGCATCATCGGATAGCGTAGATACAGGCACAGCAAACATTATCGCGCTGCCCCCAGGGACTCAAAATACATTGACACTTTCCTTTTAAACTTCCCTGGGCTGTCATGGAAAATATCAACACTCAACTTTTCATTTCGATTATTCAGAAACCTTTCCGAACAGGAGAGATGGAAAAGTAGAATGTTAACCATGGGTCGAAAGCGACTCCTTTCACCCAAGATATTTTGGCGCTCGAACGAAATGAGAAATGGGCAAAAGTAAATGCTATTCTTAAGGATTCAGTAATAAAACATACGCTGCATCCACCAGTAGCCGGCGCCGCCGCTCCTCGCGCTCAGCGCACGCGCAACTTTCGGCCTAAACTGAATTAAAGATAGATAGTGGGTAGATATGCATATTACAAGTCTTTCCTACCCTATAATAGTAAACTAAGTTAAGTTTTCCTTTTCGCACTATCAATCAGGGCTCGGTTATTACTATTTTTGAAAGACCTAAAGTACTTCTTAAATCACTTTTTCTATTTTGAGATTTGTTTTTGCTAACCTTCGCCTATGAAATAAATGATTTAAAGTAGGTACGAAAAACTATCGTAAAACTCAATTAACCAAATTTTGTAACCGGTTAATTGTACAAAGACGAAACCGGTTTCCGAGCCCTGCTATCAATAAATAAATATAAATAAATATTTGTGGACAATCTTACACAAATCAACCTGGTCCCAAACTAAGCAAAGCTTGTACTATGGGTACTAGGCGACGATATACATATTTATATAGATAAATATATACTTAAATACATAGAAAACATACAAGACTCAGGAACAAATACTCGTGTTCATCCCACAAATAAATGCCCTGACCGGGATCCGAACCCGGGACCTCCAGCTTCGAAGGCAGGATCACTACCAACTAGGCTAAGGCGGTCGTCAAAAATATTTTGTAATTAGGAAAAAAACCTGTTCTAGGCCATCAAACTACTGCTTCTTGGTAC
This sequence comes from Epiblema foenella, assembly GCA_963556455.1. Lineage (NCBI taxonomy): Eukaryota > Metazoa > Arthropoda > Insecta > Lepidoptera > Tortricidae > Epiblema > Epiblema foenella. Next base: position 6,040,677 of record OY747120.1, on the reverse strand, counting down.
CGGCGAGAGCGGGAAGACGACCATCATCAAGCAGATGAAGATTCTACACATTCAGGGCTTCAGCCAAAGGTGAGGCTTATGTAGCGCCATTTAGGTTCAGGTTCGCGTGTTTCATGTGTTATTTATACAGCAAATAATATTGAAGCAACAAAAATAAAACAGACTCCAAAAAACACTAAAAAGTAAAAAATGATTGCCTTATTTCTAACATGAGACTTTACGCTTCTTATTGAACAATGTAGACGTACCTGACACGACGCGTACACTTAGGCATTCCCGCCGGCGGGGACGTCCACCGCGCGATCGCGACAACAGTGACACATATAGTCCCTATTCGTCCCGGTACCGCCGCACACCGGGTAGAGTCAGTCCGACCCGGGTCGGGCCTACCTGAGTTTCTTGCTGGACTCTTCTGAGCTAGGCTAGGTTTAGTGAACTAACGACAAAACTCCCAGTAGCTCGATTCCACTCACACCTCAGATTCGGTTGAAACCGCTCAACCAATGTCACTGGAGCGCGAACTCTTAGAGTATTCCAGTGTTCCAAACGACACGCGTGGTCGTGCCGGAGGTTTTCCCCTGGATTTTCCCCAGGCTACTCTCCAACCGCGCACTCCTATCGCTTTACTGGGCCCTGCCTATAAAGCCACAGTCAGGTTCAAAAAAAAGAAAAAAGACGTACCTATTGTAATTTTTGAACCCGATGCCATCCGAAGAAGTTGTCTAAAGTTGACGAAATGGCACCGACTACAAAAACCTTTAAGGGATCTAAGCTCTTGTATGACTAAAAGTACTTAAGTTTTCCTATATATAATAAAAAACATGTCAGTTAACAAAATGGGTATATTAGATACATCGTAAATAAATATATATACCGTTGTATTTGTGTGACGTAATTCCCACAGATATCTAATTGGGAACGTAATTTTTTTTTTGGAATGGTCCATATTTTTTATTGATAGACTTGATAGTAGACTTATTATAGAGTTCAAAACTGATGCCGGTGTTTTTTTATTTAGTATCGTTTTTTCGATTTTTTTAAATCTTATATTGGACATACCACACATTTGAAGAGATTAATAGGATCATGCCTTGGTCTACCGGCAAGTTTTGAACTCTATAATAAATCTACTATCAATAAAAAATATAATATGGACCACTCCACAGAAATGTAAGGTTCCCAATTGGAATATTCATTTTCTTTCAGCGAACGCGTAGAGAAGGCCCACTACATCCGCCACAACATTCACGAGTCGATATACGACATTGTGCGTCACATGGCGCCGCTCAGCATAGCGTTAGGTAACGCCAAGAATATCCAGGCGCAAAATTACATACTGCGATGCGGCGCTGACGGCCCTCCGCACTATGACGAGGTAGGTCCAGGACCCTTACCGCGAACAGCATTCGAAACTTTCCCTCTCTGTCGCACTTGCAAGTTTGCACATAAGTGAGACAGAGAGGGAAAACTTCGTTTGTGGTTCGCGGTAGCCCCTCTGACGGCCTACTCCGAATTTCGATATTCGAATTTCGTATCGTGCTGTCCCTTTCACTCTCGTGTTGTCACATATGAGTGAAAGGGACGGCACCATACGAAGTTCGGATTTCGAAGTTCAGAAAGGCCCTCAGGTGCCTATACCATAAAACTTTACAAGCGTAGAATTTGACAACTTCTTCCACGCCAGGGCTGCTATCGCGAACGCCATTCGAAATTTTCCCTCTCTGTTGCACTCAAATTTGCACATAAGTGCGACAGAGAGGGAAAACTTTGTGGTTCGCGGTAGCACTACAGGCCAGGCCTGTACGATAGCTGAAGGCCGGGGACGGGGACGCCACAAAGAGTGACATTAGACATTTCGGAGACCTCACGCTACATACGCGATAGCTCCCATTAAAAGGAGACGGATAGTCTCTGGCATGCTATGTTTTATTGACGTAAGCCTGCTGATGTCGCAGAGATTTCCTTGCTTGGCAGTATACTATCAGTTTTACGTTTGAGTTGTAGTAAAATTATGCGCAGCGGAGCAGAACTGCCTTCATGTCGTCCCGTTTCCGCGCATGATACAATAATACCAGGTATGGCAATCCGGTATACCGGTTAGTAGTGTGAGTGACACGACCTATGCGGACGTAAGTGTGTGTGTCGTCGAAAGTGACGTATGTGGTGTCACGATCCGGATAGTCAGACCTTGTTTTCTTAGACCATGTTTCCGTGCATCCCTCGCCAGTCAGGAAGCACTCACTTTTTTTTTTGTACCTGACTGTGGCTTTATAGGCCGGGCCCAATAAAGCGATAGGAGTGCGCGGTTGGGGAGTACCCTGGGGAAAATCCAGGGGAAAACCTCCGGCACGACCACGCGTGTAGTTTGGAACACTGGAATACTCTAAGAGTTTGCGCTCCAGTGAGATTGGTTGAGCGGATTCAACCGAATCTGAGGTGTGAGTGGAATCGAGCTACTGGGAGTTTTGTCGCTGGTTCACTAAACCTAGCCTAGCTGAGAAGAGTCCAGCAAGAAGGACTCACTTAGTCAAAGTCAAAGTCAAAATCATTTATTGCAAGTCACATTGTTTTTTTTTGCGGTGGGTAGTCAAACAAACAACAAGTCAAAAGTTGTAGAGCTATAATTAAAATAAATTAAAATAGATATTTACATTTTTTGCATGTATAAATAACTTACATGTAATATTTACTGCCTCATCGCTGCCCCCCGCTAATATTCTCCTGCATTTATCACTTTCTACTCAACATCAACAAGAGTCCAAAGGTCACTGTGAGTAGAGACACCTTTCAACACATAATGGACCACTTAGCACAGCTGCAAAGGAGCATGGATGATATGAAGGCTATGTTTGCCTCCAAAATGGCTTCCTTTGAGAACTCCATGGCCAAGGAAGGAAGCGCTGGAAGTGAGGTGCTGGCAAGCGACTACAGTGCATTCAAGTCTGCTGTGGAATGCCGTTGAGAGCCTCCAGGAACAAATGGGCTTCGTGTTGAAGACTCTAGAGGAGATGGAGACCCGCTCCCGAGCTGGAATCCTGTTGCTGCATGGGGTTCCGGAGGCGAAGGGTGAAAACACTGTAGCCACAGCCGTGGATATTATCCAGCAAAGTTTAAAAGTGGATGAGGTGTCTGCGCAGTCATTTATGGCTTGTTACCGCCTTGGTAAGAAACATGTGCCTTCTAAACCACGGCCCATACTGCTCAAATTTAGCTACCATAGGACTCGGAATGCTGTGTGGGCCTCGAAGAAACTGTTCAAGGGCTCGGGTAGAACACTTTCAGAGTTTCTCACTTCTACCCGGCATGCTGTTTTCCTTGAGGCTCGCAGGCTGTATGGCGTCAGAGACAGCTGGACCAGCGACGGGCGGATTGTGGTGCAGTGCAGTGATGGAGTACGCCGGAAAGTTACATCGCTGGCGGAGCTGCGTGCGTTGCCGGCGCCTGTGACGCCGGCGAATGATCATCCCGTAGCAGAGGCTGGGGCTGGCGTGGCGTTGGCTCAGAAGGTAGCGGTGGCTGGGGTGGCTCCTGCACAGTCGCGTCGACCTAAAAATCCAACCCGAGCCTGCACTAGTAATGCGGCACGGAGTGGTGCCCAAAGTTAGCTGTCAGCGTCCTTGTATGTGTTTTTGTAATTTCTCATTTCATTTTTTATGCCTAACACCGCAAGTTATTTCATTATTATCTTTTTATTTGCATTGCGGCGAACTGCGGTACACCGTAGATAAATGTTTTATACTTGTCATTGTCAATGTCGCGCACGAGTTTAGGTTAGTCTGACGTTTCGTTACGTTTCGTTGCTGCAATGTGAATGATTTGAGCTGTATTTTTCTATAGTAAGATTGAACTTGTTCTTTCTTTTTTATTTTATTTATACTTGAACTTATGCGTTTGTTGCGGTGCATTTATTGTTGTATTTTCTTTTACGTGACTGAAAAGACTGTTTTAGCTGGCGAGCGATTGAGGCAGATTGCTATTGAGCTAAATAGCTTAATAATTACCAATATATAATAATATACTTGTATTTATTGTTTATATATTTATTCATATACATATATATATACATATATTACTCTGTATTCAACCTTACTCTTAATGTCAGATGTTTTTAATGCTAGTTTGGACAGCGAGTTCTTTTCACTTTCTTCTTCAAGTTTGTACGATTCGTTGAGTGACGTGTCAGATATGCCTGATCTGAATGAACGCTTGAGGATTACTTTTGACTCGTCAGTTAAGAACTTTAATGTCGTCCACATCAATGCGCAGAGTGTGCCGGCTCACTACACTGAGTTACTGACTTCATTCAGCTCCAATCAAAATATACACGCAATCCTTGTCTCCGAGTCGTGGTTAAAACCTACACTTCCTTCTACATTATACCCTTTGCCCGGGTATTGTTTGATACGTAACGACAGAATCGGCACCAAGGATAGCGGATCGGGAACTGTTCGTGGTGGTGGTGTGGCCATTTACATAAGGAGTAATCTAGCTTGTCAAGTAGTTGCGCAGTCCCCATCAGTCTACTCAAACTCTTCGGAATATCTTTTTTTAGAGGTTACTTTATACCACTCAAAAGTTCTTCTTGGTGTTTTTTACAGCCCATCCTCCCAGATTAACTATTTCGATTCCCTTCAAAATACCCTCGTTGATATGAGCCCCCAGTTTGACCACACAATTATTATGGGTGATTTTAATACCTGCCTCCTGAAAAATGATCATCGTTCCGTTAAACTCCATTCTTTAGCCACTTCTTTGAACCTCAGTATTTTACCACTCAATGCCACACATTTTCCGCATAACGGCCCCCCTTCTCTCCTCGACATAATGTTGACTTCATCGCCGGACCTAGTCTCTCTTCATGGTCAATTTAATGCCGCTGGGTTTTCCAACCACGACTTGGTCTATGCTTCTTTCAATATCCGTCCGCCGAAAAAGAAGCATAAAATAATCATGCGTCGAAATCTTCAGGGCATAAATCGGCAAGCGCTTTTTGCTGATATCTCTGGTGCAGATTGGGGTAGCATTGACCGTCATGCTGACATTGATCTGAAGGTAAGGGCTTTCAATGGCATATTGCTTGCGATTTTCGACAAACATGCTCCGTTGAAGCCTACGCGCGTTAAGCACTTCCCTGCGCCGTGGCTCACGCCAGATATTAAATTGCATATGGCTAGACGTGATCGAGCCCGCGTTAAGATCCGACAAGATCCTTCGGATGAAAATCGCCAGAAGTACATCTTATTACGTAACCGCTGCAATAAAATCTGTAGGGAAGCAAAGCGTAGATATATCCACAAATCCATTGAAGAGTGTCCCCCTTCTAAATTGTGGAAGTTCCTGAAGTCTCTTGGGGTGGGCAAAACTCAGCAATGTACGTCTAGTTTTTTAGATATAGAGGCTATCAATAAGCATTTCAGTGCCTCGCCAGTATCTCTTGACCCTTCCGTTAAGCAATCTACTTTGTCACTTCTTGCCATTACCAGCCACCCTGACTTGCCTCCCTTTGAGTTTAGTAGCATTTCACCGCAAGAGACACTTGCCTACCTCAAATCTATTAAGACGAAGGCTGTCGGTGAAGATAACCTTAGTGTGGATATGCTTATGCTCGTGGCTGAATTTGTTGCTCCGATCCTTTCCGATATTATTAATTTCTCCTTGTCCACTGGTACGTTTCCAGCGTCCTGGAAATTAGCCCACGTAATCCCTCTCCCTAAAATCCCAAATCCTGTCTCTTTCTCTCAATATAGACCTATCTCCATTCTCCCTGTTTTATCAAAAATTATTGAGCATTTTGTAAATCGTAGTCTCCTATCACATCTCAATAAGCATTCCTTGTTAAATCCCTTCCAATCGGGATTCCGCCCCGGGCATAGCACAGTCACCACTTTGGTTAAAGTCACCGATGACATTCGACTTAACATAGAATGTAAAAAACTCACCATCCTTGTTCTTCTCGACTTCAGTAGTGCCTTTAATACGGTGGACTTTGACATTCTGCTCGGTATTCTCCACTCTATCAATATCTCTCAACCCGCCTTGTCATGGTTCCGCAACTACCTCTTTGACAGGCGCCAGCGCGTTAGGTTCAACGACAAGTTGTCCAATTGGTGTGAACTTACAGCAGGCGTCCCACAGGGGGGAGTGCTTTCTCCACTACTTTTTTCTATTTTTATAAACAGTATCACCCAATCTCTTGCATCTTCATATCATTTATACGCGGATGACATACAGATTTATGCAGCGGCGAGTATAGACGATTTATGCCCACTAATTGCGCAAGTCAACAATGATTTGGATTCCATTCGTTGCTGGGCGTTCAAATTCGGATTAAAAGTGAATGCAAAGAAATCGCAGGCAATTGTTATTGGTAGTCCTTACTATATAAGTAAGCTCTCAGATGTGGTGGTGCCTGATATCCTTTTTGATGGAATCTCTATTCCTCTGTCCTCTACTGTTAGGAATTTGGGCATCACCATGGATCAGACGCTTTCTTGGACTCCTCATATTTCCGAAGTGAGTCAAAAAATATTTGGATCTCTCCACTCACTAAGGCGTCTACAGAATTTCCTTCCTCTGCATACTAAGCGGACTCTTACTCAGTCTCTTCTCCTTCCTCTTCTGGACTATGGGGATATCGCGTTCCTTGATCTCAGGGAAGAGCTGCTTGACAAGCTTGAACGCCTGCAAAACGTATGTATCAGGTACATTTTCGGTCTACGCAAGTATGATCACATCTCCTACTTTCGGTCTCAGCTTCAGTGGTTGCCGATCCGCCGGCGGAGAGATGTGCATATTCTGTCGTTACTGTTCAACACACTTTTTAATCCTGCTGCCCCTCCATACCTTTCTGAGAGATTTAGATACATGGCTGATGGCAGTGGTCATCGTCTGAGGTCCAGCGCCAACCTTACTCTTGCTCTACCGTCTAATAAGACGCGAACATACTCTAGATCTTTCACGGTACGCGCTGTGAAGTTGTGGAACGAGTTGCCCTTGTCAATAAGACAGTCCCAGTCTGTCGCCTCACTCAAGAGCAATTTGAAGAAATTGTGGCTCTCCAACAACTTATGATTTGGTTGAATACTATATATATTTATTTATGTATATTTATTTAAATACGTATATATTTATAATATGTATTTATTATATGTTATAGTTGTTATATATTTATTTGGTTTTGGTTTTAGCTATAAGTTTCCTTATTGAAAAGTTTTAGTACACTGTGTAAGTTTGTCTATCTCATTCTCCCACTATACACTCAATCCCTCAAAGGTTAGCTGGAAGAGATCCCTCATAGGGATAAGTTCGCCTTTGTACTCTAATCTTATGTGACATGTATATTGTTTTAACCTGTTATTGTGTACAATAAAGTGCTTACATACATACATACATACACATTACAGTTAAAAGATGGAATTGAGAGTAGGTATGCATGTGACGCCCTGCTAGGGCACAGCAACATACTTAAGAGGACTAATTTATTACATAATTCTACTTATACCATTACTACTACTGACAATACAATATAACTAGTTTTGTAATTTAAATATAATTGTGTCCCCTTTTGAGTTCCATAGAATGGCACGGATGTAGAAATGAAGAGCTATCGAAGTGCTGTTAATTATTTATTTGTCATTAATGAATTCGGTTAAACTATAGAAACATCTGTCAATAAGGTATCTTTTCAATTCTTTGTTGAATTGCGTATTTTTTTCAATGTTTTTTATAGAGTTCGAACTTAAAAGATGGACGCAGTAAATAATCGGTACAGACTAGAATGACAGTTGACTATATTAGCTGACAGCTTTCTCATATCGACAGCCTCCGCACCGACAAACGAAGTCGGTTAAAAGATGGGAACCTTAAGTTTTTGGGAGTGGTCCATATTATATTTTATATTGATAGTAGACTTATTATAGAGTTCAAAACTGTTTTTTTTAATTAAGAATCGTTTTTTAGAAAAAATATTTTTGAATCTTTGACATACCGTGTGGAGGATTAATAGGATCGCGCCTTGGGCTGCCGCGAAACCAGGGACCGATACCGGTATTTTTAAAAACCCTGAATTAGCCCAATATTTTGGATTATTTTTTGCTCTTTACGTAGGGCTGAATCATGTATTTAGGTAACAACGTCGTATTATTAGATTGTCCCATTAAAAACGAAATAATGAACCGGTGACCGTAATAATACCGGTATTTTTCTATGGAGAAAATACCGGTATCCGATCCCTGCGCGAAACAATATGGACCACTCCAAAAACTTAAGGTTTTCAATGGGGGCTATCGTTTTTGTGCTCACCAGTTGGCGCCACTGTCGAGTAAGGTCCAGCTGTCAAAAATTGTTATTGGTTATTATGGGCATGACAACGAAGTTTATATTTAAATCATATTCAATACCTTAAAACGGTACCGTAAAAATATCGAACATACCGCATTGTAGCGCAGTCCCGTTTTGTTCGGAAAAAAAGGAAATAAGTTTCCGAAAGACAAAACTGTCAAAGCCCTGACAGTTATTGACCCGTAACTCATATTTGCCATAATCCAGCTCAGGTATTGCAAAATAGTCACCATATTGTTCCAATGAGGGCTATCGCGTATGCATTCCCCGCTAGAGGCGCTAGTGTAGCGTGAGGTCTCCGAAATGTCAAATGTCACTCTTTGGGTTGCGCTACGCGGGTTAATATCTAATTGAAACAATATGGTGGCTATTTTGCAATACCTGAGCTTGATTATGGCAAATATGAGTTAAGAGTCAGTGACTGTCAGGGCTTTGAGACAGTTTTGTCTTTCGGAAACTTATTTCCTCCTTTTTCCGAACAAAACGGGTTCGCGCTACAATGCGGTATGTTCGCTAATTCTACGGTACGGTTTTAAGGTATTGAATATAATTTAAATGTAAACTTCGTTCTCATATCCATAATAATCAATAACAATTTTTGACAGCTGGACCTTGCTCGACAGTGGCGCCAACTGGTGAGCACAAAAACGATAGCCCCCATTAGATATTAACCCGCGTAGCGCAACCACAAAGAATGACATTTGACGTTTCGGAGACCCCACGCTACACTAGCGCCTCTAGCGGCGAATTCATACGCGATAGCCATCATTACACGAGCTTCCCGCATGCGGATCTGGTATCTAATGACTAGTAAAATGGCGCACCGATGTTCCATTCTGATTATTCTGAAACACTAGTGTCCAGTACCTATTTCTAAAGTCCCTAATCAATATCGCAATCTATTTGCAATCGGACTCGGAGATATTATATTCCGATCATTATTGTATTAACTTATTGCTCATCTATTGTAGATCGGTAATCGGCGGAAGTGATTGCGATCTCTTTGATAGCTCAAAGTGATCACTTTAGAGGGTGGTACATTACGTACTCAAGTATTTTGATAAATCTGAGGGCGTCGCGCAAAGCGGAAACGAAGTATCTCTCTCTCGCTCGCAGATATTTCATTAGGTTCTGGATCTGATTTTGTAGTTTGTCGTTTAATGGCGACGCGTGCGATTTCACGCGACGTGCAGTGATACGACTATAGAGAGTAGGGTTGCCAACTTGCGTGCTGAGATTTGCGATAGTTTTGGCTAAAAAATGCGGGACTCACCTGGGCGAATACTCAGCGTTTTTACGGCGGTTATTTAACGTCATTGTCATTTCATTATATGTGTCGTTTTCAAGCATAAGGTACTACTTTGTCGCAAATCATAGAGGCGCGAATACCATTAAGATTTAACTAGACGTGAACCTTATTTACAATCGACAAAATTGTACCTTTTGCTTGAAAACGTCACATATATTGTTAAAATAGACGATGATCTGAGTAAACTTTTGTCAAAAGTGTAAACCAATGTCGGGTCCGAGTCTTATTTGATCAATGTTTTCGCCGGTTTATCCCAACTTTAGGTAGATAATCTTGAGTCGACAATGACTTTAGAAAAGAGCGTCTCAAACGTTCGGAGAATCGCCCACCTACTATACAGATATCAACGTTTATGAAATTGTGATATGATATAGAGTACATTATTAATTTCTGCCCGCGACATATACCATCTTAGTGGAAGTACAGTCCTCCGGTAGCGGGATACAAACTATTTTCATGCATCGAAGTTGCGCGCTCTTTACTTATAAAACAAAATATTCACTCTAGTTCTTACAATTCTGACGAGACCTGGAAACGGGGCAATCGACGTCCCGCAAGTATCCTTTGCGGGACGCATCTCTAGGACGCTGGAATTGGGACGTCCCGCCTGAAGTGCTACCGCGAACAGCAAACGAAGTTTTCCCTCTCTGTCGCACTTACGTCCGAACGTGCCAGTGCGACAGAGAGCGAAAACTTCGTTTGTGGTTCGCGGTAGCCCCTCTGAGGCGGGACGGTTGGCAACCTTAAGCCGCGGTCTCCCGGCGAAAAAAATTAACAATAGCATTCTTTTGTAACAAGCCCGAGGATCCCCGGGACCGGTAGACGACGGGAGCGGATAGTTTTAATGCCAAATAATGCTTTATCTTTCTTTTGTCAAGGAATATTTCGACTACGTCCGGGCTCTGTGGCGGGACAGCGGCGTACGCGAGTGCTTCAAAAGATCCAATGAATACCAATTGATAGACAGCGCTGAATAGTAAGTTACTCAAGTTTATTATGCAATGGTAACCTGTGATATTTTCCCGCTATAATCCTCTTTCGCATGACGTATAAAACTATTCTTTTATTTAAACGTTGATACCGCTAAATAATGTATACAATAATATCTGCCATCGTATGCAGCAACGGGACACCTGCATTACTATCACTACATAGTATAAAACAAAGTCTATCCCTATATCCCTATGTATGCTTAAATCTTTAAAACTACGCAACGGATTTTGATGCGGTTTTTTTTAATAGATAGAGTGATTGAAGAGGAAGGTTTATCTGTATAATAACATCCATTAAATAGTGCACCCGTGCGAAGCCGGGGCGGGTCGCTAGTTAAATTATAAATTTCATCAGAAACGTTAAAGCCGCACAAATATTGCTCGTTTAATAGCAAGGTAAACGTCCCATTACTCGACACCTTCATGTCCAATAGATGATACCAATTCACGTCTGTCATTATAACATATAAGATTGAAAGTGTCTTGTTCTGGGTCAGTGTCGATCACAGGGATGTGTACCTTATAGTATATATACATATATAAACTCGCACTTGTATTCCCAAAGGGGGTAGGCAGAGTACGTGAAATTGAATTCCAGTGATACATTTAGCAATTGTGGGTTTAAAAATGGAGAAAATGTGATAGGTTGTTAGCCCATCTCCCACGACACACTACAACCCGGTTCCCATAGTCGACTATTACGACACCGATGAGAAGAAAAGGGGGGAAGTACTATTCTGCCTTGACACCACACGGGTGCTAACCACGGGTGGTACCTATCTTATTACCATATAATACCATTCCAATGAGAGAAAACACCTTCTTTCTATAATGGCGCGTCATGGCGCAGCATGTTTACAAAAAAGTACAAACAGGTACTTAATTTAGTCCCACAAAGTAAGTATAATTACTTGTTTTCAGTTTCCTGGACAGGATAGACCTTATAGAAAAGCCAGGCTACAGTCCCTCTGATGCGGATATACTGAGGTGTCGGCAGAAAACTTCTGGTATCCAGAAGATAGAATTCAAAGTTAAGGTACCGTTTTAGGCACTAGCCAATTTCATTCGTCTTACGTATTATTTACCATCTGATCAGCTCTCTCAAATAAGTACCATAGTTTCATACTTATGGTAGTCATTTTAATATAACATCTTAATATGACGGAATCAGTTCAAGTTACACTTACTACCGGACTATATCTAACTTATTTATCATTAAGTTTCACAATTATAATTACATTACTGATTTCACCATTCCTACTACTTCTAATCTTATCCTAGTCTATCTCACCATCTTCACTTGAATCCATCTCAACGTCATGGTTTTCATTACCTCCTTCATTGTGAATTCGCCATTGTCCCTCTATTTTCTTCAACATGAGCCCCAGGAAGATTGTAATAGATATCCTGTAACCCTAAATCACCCATGTGCAACAATGTTGCCCGTTTTCGTAGCGGTTTCTTCGTCTGTGTGGCTAATACAGTGGAATCCGTTTATAATGACATCGAAGGGAATTGACGACAACGTAATACATATGTGCAGACACATTTATCTTAGGATAAAAAAACATTGAAATTGTGGTAGTGTATCGCACGGCGTCGCACTTAGTATTTGAATTGGGAACCTTAAGAGGGGACATGGAGGGGGCATAACACCAGGAAAAGACTAGAAATCACCCGCGCGTCCCGCGCCTGCCCCGCGCTGTGCCCGCTACGATGACGACGACTTTCGCACAGTATATGCCCATCCAGGCAAATGAAACATTATAATATTATAATATATATGATAAGAAAATTTATAGTGAGTTTATTATCTCTGATTTAATCATTTATTTACACTGTACATAAGTATAAATTTTCACACATAAAACTTATTCCAATAATAAGAAAATGGGACACGGTGTTAGTTGGATTTAAGAGAGTCCATATATAATCATATTATAATTTTATATCGTAATTTGTATCGTGAAATAGATGAATCTGACTCATAGTTATGTCAGTTCGAAAGATATGTTCGAAATGTGATAGCTGATAGGTAGTCAACTAGTATTTTAATTTCCTCACAATAATATAAATATATTTATTCGTGGCACATGCACTTGATTGTGATAGGTAAATATTCAATCTAAGAACTGCAATTTTGCGTGGTGCCCTCTCTTAAGTTTTTGGAGTGGTCCATATTATATATTATTGATAGCAGACTTATTATAGAGTTCAAAACTGCTAATTTTGAAATGTCATTGTCACAGATTGCCGAGTCTCAATCTATCTTATCCATAGCTGACATAAATATAAGACGGCTCTGGCATCTTCGTCTCAGCAATTGTGTTAAATTGCTGTTTTCAGGTGCCTAAATCTATGCACGGTGGTATTCAAGAGTTCTGGATGTTTGACGTCGGCGGGCAGAGGGGCGAACGGAAGAAATGGATACAGGTATTTAAGTGTAAAACTAGTGCCTACGCCAACGCCAACTCCTGACATTAAATAAAATCAAACGGATTAACTACTTTTCATACTCCTAGCCCGACTCCGAGACCGGGGTCCTTTAGCGCTTAATGTCAGGAGTTGGCGTTGGCATAGGCACTAGTTTTACGAAAGCCCTTCCAACTAGGGTTGCCAACCGTCCCGCCTCAGGCGGGACGTCCTGTTTCCAACACCCTAGAGGCTGCGCGAAGGACGCCGATTGTCCCGTTTTCAGGTGTGGTCAGATTTCAAGATTTTTTGTCGTTCGTGTTACGTTAGAAAAAGTGTAAGGAACGAATTTTTGACGTTGTATTTCTAAAAAACAAGTCGCCTGATGCTTACCGGTGACCGCAACCAATGGACGCTTGCAACTCCAGTGCCTTTACCATGAGTTTACATGACCGCACTCGCTAGCGACTGCGTAAAAAATTGTACGAGCAAAAGTACAGCGCCTCTGGCGGTTACGCAGTAGAACTAAGAATCGGCATACTAAATCGTTTACGCAGTCGCTAGCGAGTACGGTCATGCAAACTCATGGTAAAGGCACAGGAGTGACGCTTACGCTCACAAGTTGGCAAACGCACTTCCTACCCAGATGGAAAACTAGACCTTGTTGGAATTAGCCGGACTTCCTCATGATGTTTTCCTTCGGCGAAATGATATTTCGTACGTAAGTTTTTTGAAAAAGAACAGTTTATTACCCACATTTTGAGCATCCAACTTGGGAAGTACCATTTTTTATACCACGTCGGTGGCAAACAATCGTGCGGACCACCTGATGGTAAGCAGTCACCGCAGCCTAATGACGCTTGCAACTCCAGGGGCGTCACATGCTCATTGTCGACCCTTTAAAATTGTTAACACTTCACTTTCTTGAAAAACCCCATACTGTAGTCCCTCGGGAAAACCTCGGCAGGGAGCTCATTCCACAACCGGAGCGACCGAGGGAGGAAATTCCTCTGAAAGCGCACCGTAAGCGACCATTACACCCCGTATACCTCCACCTTACTAGTTAACAAGTTATTAGTGTTGTTATAATGGCTGCGGTCTTAGCGATTATAACACCACTAACTTGTTCTTTAGCTATGTGTTCCTGGTGGTAATGTCGCCAGAGCTCCCGAAGCTGCGCTGTGTTGACAATGAGTCTGCTTATGTCTCTAGCTGTCAATCCAACGAATCTTCAACTCAATAAAGAGTCGGAAACGCACTTGTGATCTAACTCCTTGAGTCGCAAGCGTCCATAGATTACTGTCTACTTAGTATCAGGCAGGGCTTAAGCTTCTTTTTACCACCAGCATCGTCATCGATCCTAGCACCTAACGTTGTCCCTGTAAATTTGCATCCGGGGGCCTATGATGGTCTCGTTTATCGCGTGATAAACGACAAGATAAATCATCTATCTCTTTCTGTCACGACTTGATAGAAAGTGACAGATGCTTTATCTTATCGCTTAACACGCGTTAGCTACAAGCATAAGCGTGGCCTGTAGGAGCTTCTTTGGCAGTCGTTATTGTATAAATAAACCTTTTCACACCTGCTATTCAGAAAAGAGTCATTGTTGCCCTCAAGTGGGGGATCAAAGTGGAATTTTTCTACCCTCATTTGAGGGCAATAATGACTGTTTTCCTCATAGACTCGGTAGCGAAATTACTTGTAAGACATTTCATGTTTTAGCAGCGGGCTTCATAGATGGTGTAAAAAGCAGTATATGTCACACGGTAGCAAACACTTAGGTCTTGGGCGTAAACACTTGAATCCCTCGCTACGCTCGAGATTCTACTGTACTCTTTCGCTTCACTCAGGATTCAATATACCGCTATCGCCGTAAATATATCATTTTGCTCCCTTGAGACAAAATCTACTATTGTTCCAGGTATTTGAAGGCATCCACGCCATCTGGTTCCTAGTGGCCTGCAGTGACTTCGACCAGACCCTGAGAGAAGACTGCGTAACTAATCGGCTGAGGGAAGCACTCACGCTCTTTGAAGACGTCTGGCAGAGCAGGTCATTATCCTCCTGGCGTTTTTGCTGTTGTGCCCTATTAAGCGTGCCACACACTGCAGCGGCCCGCGGTGGCGGTCTGTTGTACACTATGACAATTCTAACATTCATTCACACACGCGGCCTTGATTGTCATAGTGATAACTGGCAGCCACCGCAAACCGCTGCAGTTTGTGATAAGGCTTAAGGCAGTTTTTGGTGGCCCGAAAACGGCATGTTACCGTTACAACAGTAAGGGTGGGTTGCACCAAACCGTTTGTAATCGTAAGCGGTGTTCGTTATAATCTGATTGTATAAAAAGTTTGACAAGTTTCTATGGGATGACAGCTGCCGGCGCCATATTTGACGATGACCGGCCTGTGATCGTATGTTGGTGCAACCGACCCTACACACGCAGCCTTGATTGTCATGGTGACAACTGGCCGCCACCGCAGGCCTCTGCAGTGTGTGGAAGGCTTTAAGCGGAACTGGGTTTGACACCTAATTGGGTCATTGTCAGATTTAGGTTCGCGTCTTTTCGGTGGACATATCAAAAGTTAAGAGATACAAAGCTTAATTTTGGATTGGTCTAGTAACCCGCATAAACAGTGTCTCCATTGCTACAAATCCATGTACTAAAAACATAGCTTACATGTACATAAACCGTTAACTATTGACCACCGAAGGGACAACTTGTGTTCTTGCAACTGACAATGACCCAATTCCAAGATTTGGCGTAGGAAAGTACCTAAGGGCTCAACCAGAAATTAGACCCCCCCTCCCGCTTGGGAACTTTGGTGAGGTTCTACCCTAGAGGGTACCCTAAACGCTGTGTGGTACAAACCTGGAATCGAACTGGATTGGAGGTCGCGGCTCCAGACTAGGTTGCCAAGTGTCCCGTCTCAGGTGGGATGTCCCGTTGCCAGCGCCTAAGACGATGCGTCCCGCAAAGGATGCGTGCGGGACGCCGATAATCCAATTTCCAGGCCCCATCAGAATTGTAAGAACTAGATTGAATATTTTGTTTTATTGGAGTAATGTAATGTAACATGATGACGAATGAAAATAGTTTGTATCCCGCTACCGAAGGACTGTACTTCCACTAAGAAGGTATATGTCGGGCAGAAATAATATACCCTGTATCATATCACAATTTCATAAACGTTGACACCTGTAGAGTAGGTGAGTCCCGCATTTTTTGGCCAAAAGTGCCGCAAATCTGAGCATATAACATAAGTTGGCAACCCTACTCTCTATAGTCGTATCACTGCACGTCCCGTGAAATCGCACGCGTCGCCATTAAAAGACAAACGACAAAATCAGCAACTACCGCTGCGACGCGACGCGAGTAGAGAAAAATCTACCCTTCTCTTTCTAACCCACACAGTTCGAGCGAGACAGGAATCGCTGTGTCGCGCGAGATACGTTTTATTAGCAAGCTGTGCTAGCCCCACAGATGCAGAACCTAAGGCAATGTCTGCGAGCGATAGAGAGAGACACTTCGTTTCCGGTTTGCGCGAGGCCCTCAGATTTACCTAAACACTTGAGTATGTAATGTACCACCCCCCTGTACCATATATCACAATTTCATAAACGTTAAGAAATGTTGACACCCGTAGAGTGCCTGAGTCCCGCATTTTAGGCAGGATACGCCTTAAACGCATCTTTCCAAACAAAATATTTCGCCAAATTTTGGGGGGGACGAGTTAAGGTGCAAAACATTCTCCCATTACTAATATACAACTTAACAACCACGCAAGGACACTCAAAACATTAAATTTTTAACAATAAAAATCGACCTTACAGACATTTACTCTAGGTCAATTATCGCATGTCTAAATTAACCAATGTCACTAAGGATCAGATTTCAATGAAATTCTTATAGAAAGAAGTCCTTGTATCCCGAAATACGGTAAAGTTTGATGTCAAAATAGCGGCCAAACTTGATGGGTAAGTACTTACCTGAGTCAATCAACTTTTTCTTGTTGTTATTCTGTCCCATCAGCGAGGAGACAATAATAACCGAGTCTCTTAGAAAAATGTTTATAATATGGACTTCAAGCATGCTAAGAGCTGACCCATGTCCAAATGGATTTATGCTCATCGCTAAAACTCATGTTTGGTAGATTTGAACCCTATAAAATTACACTTTCAAAGAGTGACTCAGGAGACGTAACCATGGTAACGAGCAACAAAGAGCAGTTGATCCACCCACCTACGAATGTTTTTTTAATCTATTTTGTAATCGATGCTCGATTTACGACTTTAATTGTGTAGAAAATTATAATTAAAGCGAAAACATACGTGCAGTGAAATGATAATTCATCTTTTCGTAAAGATACATAAGTAAAAAGGTTTCTTGTATCCGAAAACAGCACGTGCTCTTTCGTCCCTAGCAGGGCTGCCAGATTGTATAATTGGATACAAAACGTGTATAATTAGGTGACAGATTGTATCCTTTTTGTATCCTGGATCCTCATGTATAATTGGATACATAAAACCTAATTTCATAATGTAAGTTCATACTCTATGATTCTACACGTACAATTCGGACCCATCGCTACGTTGAGTGACGTTGTGGGCTAGGTACTCTACTATGAAAATAAGTCGAAATTCGAAACATGTTGTGTTGCCAATGTATGCTGTCATATGGAATGAATTGAATGCGCGTTATATGCGTACTCAATAAATAAATCAATCATGTAGGTAAGTTTACGCCATTAACAATCAATATTGTGTTTGTAAAGGATTTTTATGCAGTGTAAGTATCCTGACACGCAATTTTGTATAATTTCAGTCACGACTGAATAATTTAAAAATATCAGCTGGCAGCCCTGGTCCCTAGCGCGATAGGGTATCTGCATGGTACAATAATATATATAATTTCTTAGACCATGCGTATCTGGACACCACGGAGGTGTGCCAGAGCTGAGTCACTCGTAACAGTGGCAAGAGGTGTTGCGTTTTTTTTTTATACAACGCGGGTGGCAAACAAACTTACGGTCCACCTGATGGTAAGCGGCCACTGCAGCCTATAGACGCTCGCAACTTCAAAGGAGTCACGTACGCGTTGCCGGGCCTCTATAAAATTTGAGGATGCACTGTGTTTGTGTGTGTGTGTGCGATTGATTCATTCCATCGACAGAAATCAAAATAATCCTTAAATTACATAGCGTAATGTAAACTTCCCAGTGCTCGACTTCTGCCCAATAGATGACACCCATTAATCACCTCACAATCAGTCATCATGACTGAAGAATTGTGGATGGTGGATGGTTGGACAGGTGTGCAGATCGAAGAGAAACACAGCGTGTACTTCCTTTCGTGTATATTGGCAAAGTGATTGAATATATTTATTATATTAACAACTATAACGAGGCGGTTTTTATTATAGCGACCTCTGTCGACAATATCTTTAACTAATACTTAACTAGTTTCCTATGTAAGGATCTAAGAGATTTATCTAAATAAGCCATCTAGTGGTTCGTGTGGAATCATAGATGGCGCTGTTCTTAACAATGACATAAGTTTGAAATTGCTTACGTATTGAGTTAGTTAGTGTGAAGCACAGGCACGTTTATGTCAGGTAAGGTAGGTAGGTAGGTAGGTTGGTCTTAAATTATGAATGTTGCTAAAATACTCGATTTTCCAGATTCCTATTGGAGGCTGGACTAATTGTGTTCCTCAACAAACAAGACTTGCTCCGAGGCAAGGTGGAGCGTGGCGGGGGCATCGCCCCCCATTTCCCGGAGTACAGCGCGTGGCGCGGCCCTGGCGGTGAATACGAGCGCACTAGGGACTTCATCAAACAGATGTTCGTCGTACGTACAATTAACAAATAAAAATACAAACATTTATTCTGCAAATAGGCCACAAGGGCACTTTTACATGTCAAAAAAATTAGTTTACAATTTAAGAAAGTCTGACTATAATAAGTAATTTTTCATGTCAAAATATTAATTTACAGTTCAAGAAGGAATAATAATTTCGAGTTTAACAATTATAACAAAATTAATGTCATACAGTGAAGATACACACTTATTACTACACTAGCTTTTGTCCGCGACTTCGTCTGCGTAAAACTCGTTCATCGCGATAGAATTTTATTGCATTTTTTTTATATCAGGCGCTTACCTAGCTGGGACCGATACCGGTATTTTTAAAAAATTAGCCCAATATTTTGGATTATTTTTTGCTCTTTACGTAGGGCTGAATCATGTATTTAGGTAACAACGTCGTATTGTCAGATTGTCCCATTAAAAACGAAATAATGAACCGGTGACCGTATTAATACCGGTATTTTTCTATGGAGAAAATACCGGTATCCGATCCCTGTTACCTAGCCATCGCTCGTCCATAGAAACTTTCACCCCCTTAAGGGAAGATTTCCGGGATAGTAGCCTTTGTCCTTCCTATCTCTCAAACTATCTCCGTACCAAAATTCATCTAAATCGGTTCAGCGGTTTAAGCGTGAAGGGGTAACAGACAAGACCGAAAGACAGACAGACACACTTTCGCATTTATAATATTAATATAGTATACTATGGAAGATTCAGATTCAGATTCAGATTCATTTATTCACAATATAAGATTACAATATAAATTACAATGTCAATTTACAGGAATCTCTATTGTGATCGTCAATAACATTAAATAAAACAAAATAAATTAAAAATCAATGAATAAAATAGCAGTTAAATAATACAATGAGTATGATAAAATTCACCTGAGAGGATCGTCATGAATATTAATATTTTTGGTACTCTAAACACGGATAACAAGGAAATTAAATATCAATATTTCGTAATGGTCGTCAAAGTAAATATTAAAACAGGAATTAAATTAAATCAATAATATTAAATTAAATGAAACAATGTCATGCAACTATATTTTATTTCCATGTATTCGCTAATAGAATATAACGGGGTTTCTAATAAAAAGTTTCTAAGTTGACGTTTGAATGTTTCGTCAGATGGTTCAGTTCTTAATTAAGGAGCGGGAGTTTCGCCCGTCATTCCCCGGAGTAGCATCAGCTGCAGAGAATGCTGACCTCCTGCATACGAGTACAAACTTCTATGCGGAAGGGATCACATATTCTGCAGCTGACTATACATCGCTTGGCGCAGCCTCAGCAGTTAGTACGCGGATCAGGGAGAGAAGCCTGCTCCGAACTTCGTATCATGCCGTCCGTTTCACTCTCGTATCACACACTATATGAGTGAAAGGGGGCGGCACGATACGAAGTTTGGTACACCTCAGATTCAGTTGAAACCGCTCAACCAATCTCACTGGAGCGCAAACTCTTAGAGTATTCCAATGTTCCAAACCACACGCGTGGTCGAACCGGAGGTTTTCCCCTGGATTTTCCCCAGGCTACTCTCCAACCGCGCACTCCTATCGCTTTATTGGGCCCGGCCTATAAAACCACAGACAGCCAGGTTCAAAAAGAAAAAAAAAACGAAGTTTGGTTTTCGACCTTCGCAGTAGACCTTCTGATAAATAAGTGTTCGTCGTACGTACAACAGAGAGCATGGCGGGGGCATCGCCCAAAACTTCTCTAATACAGGCGCACCAAGGGGTGCAGTAAACACCTCAGATTCGGTACACCTCAGGTTCGGCACACCTCAGCGGGGCTAGCACAATTGCCGCTGCGACGCGACGCGAGTAGAGAAAAATCCACCCTCCTCTTTCTAATTCGCACAGTTCGAGTGAGACAGGAATCGCTGAGTCGCGCGAGATACGATTTGGCAGCAAGTTATGCTAGCTCACCAGATTCGGTTGAAACCGCTCAACCAATCTCACTGGAGCGCAAACTCTTAGAGTATTCCAATGTTCCAAACCACACGCGTGGTCGTGCCGGAGGTTTTCCCCTGGATTTTCCCCAGGCTACAACCGCGCACTCCTATCGCTTTATTGGGCCCGGCCTGTAAAGCCACAGTCAGGTTAAAAAAAAAAGATGCAGTACGTGGAGTGGTGTGTCGGCCTCACCGAAAACACCCCATCCTATCATATGCCTATTATATGCGCGGGGCCCGTACAGGCGTACACGCATACTGTAGAGTAGTTTATGGCGGAGTGTTGGCAGCCTAAGCTTTTACTAATGAAACTGAAACGAAGCAACCAATCTCTCCGACCAATGTTTAGTCAATTATAAAAAAGCATGAAGTAAACGTATAAACGTCCCAGTGCTCGACACTGAACCAATACATGGCACTTTCAATCTTATGACATAATGAGAGAGGTGACCAATAAGTAGGTGTCATCTATTGAGCATTTGATAGAGAACTATTTGTCTATTTTTGTTTAAGAACCTCTCTACAGAATAAAGGTCTCCTCCATTTTTCTCCAGTTTGCCTTGTCCATCCAGTTATTAACCTGTAGGTACGTGATTATCCGGATAGTCACGTTTATCTTATCTTAGGCTCGGTTGCACCAACAAACGATACAATCAGATTTTAACGATTACAGAAGGTTTGATGCACGGTGTTCGTTACAGGGATCGGATACCGGTATTTTCTCCATAGAAAAATACCGGTATTATTACGGTCACCGGTTCATTATTTCGTTTTTAATGAGACAATCTAATAATACGACCGACGTTGTTACCTAAATACATGATTCAATGCTACGTAAAGAGCAAAAAATAATCCAAAATATTGGGCTAATTCGGCGTTTTTTAAAAATACCGGTATCGGTCCCTGGTTCGTTAACATCAGGTGGGCTAGCACAACTTGTTGCCAAGTCGTATCTCGCGCGACTCAGCGATTCCTGTCTCACTCGAACTGTGCGAATTGGAAAGAGGAGGGTAGATTTATCTCTACTCGCGTCGCGTCGCAGCGGCAGTTATGCTAGCCCCAGTGATTGTATGGAAAGTTTGACAAGTTTCTATGAGATGACAGCTGCCGGCGCCATATTTGCCGATGACCGGTCTGTGATCGTATGTTGGTGCAACCGACCCTTAGTCTAGAAAAATCGTTGTATTACAGGACGTGACACAGAAGCAGCGGCGGCGCGCGGCCGCGCCGTCCGCCGAGCGCTTCGTGGTGGGCGCGGCGGTGCGCGCGCGCGAGTGCTACTTCCACTACACGACCGCCACGGACACTGACAACGTGCGCACCGTCTTCCGCGACACGCACCAGATCATCCTCACGCACGCGCTCGCCAATATCGGCGTCTACTGAATACACGCTTGACGACACGCGGCTTTTTTATTTCAACTGATAATTTCCGTCGCTCTCTTTCTCTGTCGGTGTATCTTAGAGCATTTAAGGCTAGAGACGCCATTGATGGGTCATTGTCAGATTTAGGTTCGCGTCTTTTCGGTGGACATATCAAAAGTTAAGGACCAAAAAGCTTAATTTTGGATTGGTCTAGTAACCCGCATTAAACGGTGTTTCCGTAACTGTAAATCCGTGTAATAAAAACATAACTTATATGTACATAAGCCGTTAACTATTGACCACCGGGTGGACAACTATTGTTTTTGCAACTGACAATGACCCTGATATACTTACCCTGCCAAAGGTAAAAGGCCTTTGGTGTGCAATAAAAATAATTATGCACACCAAAGGCCTACCCTCAAGGCAAAAATATTCTTCTACCTTGCCAGGGCAAATAATCTCTTAAGGCGGATACACACGCACCGAACCCTAGTTAAGGTCTTCGCGACATCATTGTACATGATACGTCGCGACAAAAAGTATACGAGGAAAATCAGCCACGTTATTAAAAACTACTTCATTAATCGATTATACGTCAGAGGGCCTACTCCGAACTTCGTATCGTGCCGTCCCTTTGACTCATATATACGAGTGAAAGGGTCGGCACTATGTGCTGTTTTCGGGTGCAAAATACATTTCAATTTATCAAATTTACGAAAAGATGAATTATCATTTCATTATCACATATCTTTTCGCTTTAATTATAATTTTCTGCACAATTAAAGTTTTAATTAAAATCGTAAATCGAGCATCGATTAGGTACAGTCGATTTAAAAACATTCATACTCGACGCTTCACTCTTGGCTAGGGTGTGCAGTACCGGGACCGGTTCCAAGATTTTGATTTCCCGGTTCTGGGTTGGGGCCGGTACCGGGATTCCCGGTTCTCCCGGTTCTTTATGATTAGCGGATTTATTTTCAGTTTTCTTTTTCTTTACAAATATCTTTTAACATAATTTAACTGACAATCGTGTAACTAACAATATTAAAAAAGAAATCGTGTGAATAATTTGGAAAATGTTATAGGGAAAAAATAAAAAAATAGTTTTAGTAATAAAACATTAATCAGTCTTCACTGTTAATTAATAAATCAGTTAACTGGAGCCATCGGCCATAATCATCATCATAACATGTGTAGTAAGTAATACTTACAAACACCATATTCTAAAAACTCTAATAAAGTTGATTATTTTTTAAATTATAATTTTAAGATGATGCTTAAAATTATAATTTAAAAAATAATCAACTTTTGCAAAATTATACAAGTTAATATCAAAATCTGACTAGTTATGTAAGTATGTCGAAGGGTGAGGATGTAGGTTGCGGGATCTATTTTTCTATTCTATCTATCAGACCAAAGTTCAAAACCAGTATCAGCATGGGCAGAGAGGCCTCAATCTTTCAAGCCGAAATTGACACGCACTTAAATTTACGATACGATACCTATCCGTGGCTAACAGGTTGTGTACATAACAAATATAACAATCGCCTGTTTTGTTCCCGTGTGTGTTATTTACTAATAAAAAGCGCCATTTTGTATATCCACAAATTGATAATGTCTATAAAATCAATCGATATATGGATATTGGAGGTGGAAAATCTCACCCATCGATGATGACGCAATGCAACAATTTTGGTTAGTCAATACTCAATAGCTTTAAAATATTTGCAGGGTACTGTCAAAAAACTCTGTGCACGCCACTGCTCGTCCCCCACAAAATTTGGCAAAATATTTTGTTGGGGGAGGTGAGCTGAAGGCTTCTCCTGTCTTAAATGCTCTAAGCTGTGTGTCTATCTTTCCCTCTCAGATTTGCGCATTATCGCACCCAAATGGGGTGCGATACATCTCTGTCTCTTTTCTTTTCTACCTTATTCGCTCTCTCTCTGAGCTCTAGCTGAGAAGCGCGTAGTATTGCAGTAGTTTCACAGACTAAACTGATAGAAAAAGCATGAAAAAAGGTGAGTCAACCAATTTATTCATCGCACTATGATAATCATTCCAATATATTTTATTTAGGTAGGAATAGGAATATTGAATTCAATATTGAATACCTTTGAATTCAAGTTACGTCTACTCGTAAAAGTAATCATTTAAAATAGTAAAATTTTGATTAGGTAGGTATAATATTAATAATCAACTGAAAATTCGCTTATTTTTCTAACAAAAACCGCCTTAAATATTTATTTAAAATTACACACTATTTTGCCTTTCTACCCGTCGTCTACCAGTTCCTCGGATCCCAATTACAACAGAATGCTAATGTTTTTTTTATACTACGTCGGTGGCAAACAAGCGTACGGCCCGCCTGATGGTAAGCGGTCACCGTAGCCTATGGACGCTTGCAACCCCTGGGGTGTAACATGCGCGTTGCCGACCCTTTAAAAATTTATACACTCCTTTCTTGGAGAACCCCATACTCCATACTCCATTTTTTTCGCTGGGCGACGACGGGTCAATTTTACGCTCGCTAAAAACTATTTCTTTTTGCTGATTTCTCGCAGAAATATAGGCTTGTTCGAGCTGCTGAGCTCAAACGTGTTTTCCTCTAAGTTCACCTGGCTGCACTCGTTATCCCTGCAGCATGGCAGATTATCGATCATGTCAGTGTATCCTTTCAAATATAAAGCGTTGATCACCTGCTGGTTCAGCTCGACCGTGGGCCGGTAGTGGTCGGAGCACGCCCTTATGCTCTTTATAACTCCGTCCTCCACCACCATCTCGCCGGCGCCTGCCACCGGGTGACCGGCGAACAAGCTGGAGGTCCGAAGAACGCTGCCGTGTCGGACTTTCGACAGCAATATCTGCCCGTCAGCGCCCATAGCGAAGATCGCGGCTCGCCCCGAATGCGCCATATCTGCATCTCTCGTATCAACCAGGACGCCTTCAGAATTATACAGCTTTCCGCGTTTGACGAACACCTCTAGCATCGGTCGCTCGTTAACCTTATAGTATACTATGAACGGTGGGCACCGCGCACCGGACAAGCAAGTTTTCTCTTCATTTACAAATCTGTCCTGCATTTTATAGGTGCCGTAGGCGAAGGAGATGCTAAGACCTTCTTCATGATGTTCATAGGGCGCGCAGTTGCGGGAACCCCGACCCCAATGACAAACCGATATATTCGAATTCCGCATTGCGTAGAGTGAGCTGTTGAAGACGGCCATGCTTGTGTAACCCGAACCATGAACATGCGATCTAGAACACGTGTGGCCACGAGTACAATTCCAGGCAGTTCCTCCCTTTGAAACTGAGATAACGGTGTCCTCTACAGCTGCCATACCTTGGATTATTCTGCTTCTTGCCGTGTCAACCAAGCGACAACTATTTTTGGAACTCATCGAGCAGCGCCAGATCTGTGACTTTAATCCTGCATAAATGTACTCATGCGTCGCACCTATGGATGTTATCTTGCCTTGGAGTTGATTTAAAGTCGTGCATTTGCTTGGTTGATCTAAGTCGCACCTAAGCATTCGTCCGTCACTCAAGCCCGCGTGGATATAACCGGCCGATACAGCTAGGTCATTAATAGAAGAACCGAAGTTGTTAAAAGTTTTACATTGTTTCTGGTGTAACTGGCACCTGAGCATCACTCCGTCAGTCAGCGACGCGTAGAGGTATTCCCCGCTTATAACCGTTGATGTGACTCCGGTGGAACTGCTATAGGAATAGAACATCTCGCACACGCTGGGATCCTTGAACAGGCATCTTAGGATGTCCCCGTTAGATCTCCCCACGAACAGGAGCTCTGGCGTTACATAGATAGCGTTGTGGTGGGATAAATCGTCACTTGGGACAATTCTGGTAAATACAGTTCTTTGAATTTTTGTGCTGAACTTATGAGCGTTACTTGCCATCGAGTTTGCTAAATTCGAAAGTTTTCCGAAGGCTGTCGATGCCAGCAGTAGTACAGCGAAGGATTTAACGAGATCCATATCGTCTTGAAGTACACACCGAATGAAACTCACGAGTAGAATGTAAGAGCTGGTCCTGCAACGTGTGTATATATGCAGGTACTATCAGCATCACAGTTAACTGACCATTGGTACAATTTATCGCATTGGCAATAAGGTTCAGGAATGGTCACATAACTGTAACGTTGATAAGGTACTATGACGCGGAGAGGGAATGAATAAGACAAGACCTTGCAAGAATAATATTTCCAGAGATATTGTAATTCCCAAATTCCCAGTATTTGTGAGCAAGAGCGAATTCACCGCTACTGCTAAGCTATACTTATACGCAACTTGCTTCAGGGCCAGCCTAGGGTAGAGCGAATGGAGCGATCCTTCTAGGCGCGTAAGGGCGCCTAAATTCCGAATGAGGAAAAAATCAAGGAAAATATATCATTTTAGAGGCGCTTTTTGGGTGGTGCTGACGAATCTCTCCACCCTGGCACTAGGGGCGGCGCTAATTTGTTCCGCCTCACCTCAAGTAATTGGAGGTCCGACTTACTCTGGTTCACCTCAGGCGAGGTGACGTAGCTGTGTCTAAAAGACGTAAGCGAATAAGCAATAACACCCAATGACACCTATAGAAAATAGGTACTTACTATTAACGATTCGCAACATTTATACATTTCTTTGTAGGTACCTACATAGGTTAATTACATGGGTTTTCAAAATTCGCTATAAGGATTTCGAAAAGATTCGATATTTCGTCTCTTTTTCGGAAACACCTACTCGTTCTCTCCGGAAAAAACATGAAAGACACATAGCAAAGTTGGTTAAGCTAGTTCTTCCTGGTACTTATTTGATGATAGCGGTGAACCATAATCACTGTTAAGTATAGTTCATATTTGTAGCTACACAGTTCAGTAAAAAAATGTATTTTTTCAAGGTGAATATTTTAAAAGGGTCTTATCATTCAACGAAAAACTTACAATTCAATATAGTCAACGAGGTTCAACGGTCACCCTCTTATCACTTGCTGCGGCTTAGGTATATATTATTGACAAACGAACGATTATTCATTCAGTTTGATTATTCACTTCGGACGGACAAACCATGAACTTGCTGATCTTCGCGTGCTTGCTGGCCATGGCTGCTTCTGCAATAAGCGGCAACCTCCCAACATACGCTCAATACGTCAACAAGACTACTGCATTTATTAAGGTAATAAAAACAGATGATGTCGAAGCCCGGGACGCTATTTACACGACACCTCCTGTGGTGATGATCGGCAAACGCAACGGCGACATTTTGCGGTGTCTTCAAGAAGACTTGAATGAGTGTGAGGTGTTCTACAAGTCCGGGCACCTAGTGCGCAGCTTGGTTGTTACCGGCGAGTATTTATATGTTGGTCTGGATGGCTACAACATTTTAAAATGTAAACTGAATATAAGAGAATCTTGTAAGACTCTCCACACATGCGACGCAGATGTTCATGCTTTGGTTGTCGCAGGAGGGTATCTCTACGCTGGGCTTTACAATGGCGCCATTTTGCGCTGTGATTTAAACCTGCCTAACAGTTGCCGAAAGCTGCACACAGTGGAAGATCATTTGTATTCTTTAAATCAGTTTAAAGAATATATTTACGCTGGCCTTTGGAATGGTCAAATGATACGTTATACCATAAGAGCCGACGACAGTTTTACGCCCGTCTACAAAACGCCCTCAGCTATTTTGGGCTTCTCCAATACAGGGAACAGCTTTAGTGTTATAACATGGGACGGTACTTTGTGGAATTGCTCCCAAAAATCGAATACGGCGACCAATTTTTGTGAGTCAATACATAAAACTAATTATAATAATCCATCTGCCGTCGCTCAGTTCTTTGGCATGTTATACATGCTTAACGTAGATGGTTTATATGTTTGCAAACGAGCGAATGATACCAGTTGTCTAAAGTACGAACATCATAAGGATTCTTGGAGCATGGCGTTCGTTTATGGCACGTATCAAATGCAGAGCCGGTACAAGAACGAACATACAGCTTGCACGTGGCAAAGCAATTCCAAATGTCCACCTTTTGTTACCTATTATGACGTACAGGAGAGAGACATGCTAGAAGTGAACGTTAGAGATGGCAAGCTGTATAATGCACAAGGATTTGTGGTAGACACCAGCAATGCAGATATAGGGCATTACGGACCAGCTGCTATCTTCGCTATGGGGCCAGACGGAAAAATACTGCTGTCAAATTCGCATAAGCGGGAGCTGCTGCACACGTCAAGCCTGTTCGCCGGCAGCCCGGTGTCGGGAGCTGGAGAGATGGTCGTGAAGGACGGAGTCATCGTTAAGATGAAGGCTTGCTCGGAGCACTACAGGCTTGATGCGAACATGAACAAACAGGTGGTTCAGTCACTCCTGGCGCAAGGGTATTCCCACCCTATTGATTCTGAATCATGTGGTGAGGACTTGCAACGAATTGATGATAATGACTATAACTAAAGCACTTACAGTATTTTTTCTCAAATATATTTAATATCTCTATTGTTTTATTATGAGTATAAGTAGATTTTAGTGAAATATTTTCAAGATGTAATTGGACATTTTTACTTTCCCGTTTACCATTCATAGTCTTTGTCTTACAATTAGAGATAAAATTGAGTTTTTCTTACTCAAATTCGCGATCACTATTAATTCTGATAGTTAAAATAATGCCCCGACTTTCGATATAATTTTTATGTGCTAGTTTTGTGACGAACCATATAAACTGTACTGTAAAACCTCAGACAGCATGACACATTTACTGAGGACGATTTGTTTTTCTTTACGTAAATGAGTACCTCAAATGAGTACGTACTTGTGATCCCGAGTTTGAAAACCCAAAATTACCTAATCTATAAATATATATATAAAAGACGAAGTCCTGATCTACGCACTATCAACGCACAGCCGAAATTACTGGAAAACTTCAAATTTGGTCCAGAGCTTACTTTTATGACGTATGCAAGGGATAAGACGGAATTTTTGGAAATGCAAAGTTTGTATGGGAAACGTAATTTTTTTGGACTTAAAAACTTGAAATTTCGTACTTAGACTCTCTGTTTAAATATAACAAAACTAAATTCAGCGATTTTCTGAAAAATGATCGATATACACAATTACACATTCAAAATCAATGTGGGGTGCCATATTATGAAAGGGACGTGAGTTGCACATTGTACCCATTTACCTAACATTTTTTATTTACGGTGGATAAATTTCGGTTTATGAAGGAAATTAAGAAAAGATACCATTGCAAAAGGAAAATTTGAGATCGAGCGAGGGATACTTTTCCTAGGTGTTAAGAGACCTTATATAAGTGTTAAAATGTTCTGATTTCAAATTATGACAAAAGTATTGATAATACCAATAAAGTGATTAAAGGAAACAATGATTTAAATAAAGTTTTATATAGTAACACAGCGATTTTTTTATTTTATTGTGTGTATTAGAATTTAAGCGGAAAAACAGTTTTTAGCTTGAAAATGGTCGATTTGGAGTGATGTTTGAAACGATATTTCTTAATGAAAAACTCATTTAAAATTTATGACATTAGGTCGCAATAGTCCTATTCTAGTATCGCTGAGAAAATGTCAAGATACATGTGAATTCAATTAGAAAATCGTCTAAATAGATGAGTTTTTTTTAACTCATAAGGACTCCTAATATTTATTGTTCAAAGATGGAGCTACTGGCTAGAAGCATCGCGTTCATGTCGGACTATATTTATTTAATCGTATGGCAATACACAATTATAGAGGGCAATCAGAGTACAGCTTTGAGGTTGTTAAGCCAGGCAGTCATGTCAGGTGACAAGACGTCCAAGTCTTCAGCAGGTCCAGGGTAATTCTGTATAGGATCGCTGATAGCATTGTTCGCCATATTATTATTTATTTTTCGCTCTCTGATTGCCTTGTTGCCTTTGAAGGCGTTACTCATTTAGCACCACCCAGGGGACACGTGCAGGGCTGTGGTAGGTAAATCCTGCGGACGCGAGTAACATTTGCCCCACCAGTAACATTTGCCCCACATGTCGGACTTATCAGTATCAGCATTAATTTCTTATCAGCAATTGTTATTGTGAGAGGGACTAATGTTAGGTATATGAGCACTGCCAATTCGTCCTATTGTCAGGCGTCATCAAGCCCGTCCGTTAGAATAAGATAACTCACATTTGTAAACTACAATTTCCTTATGTTAAAAAGTAAACTGAGCGCGACGCGCCAACAAACTGTTCGCCACATTTTGTGTACTGTATTATGTAATTGTTTTTAAATGAATAAACGATTTCTATCTATCCTTATAACTTACTCTGATCCGGGCCGGTCCAGGCACGTCAGGCCACGTCTGACTAGAAGATCGGTCCAACACTCCAGGTAGCAGGATATAGGATATTATACCGTCACATTTCATGGCCGAAATGTAGGTACTAAAACGTAACATAAAATCTGACGGTATAATTCGTGCTAGCTGGGCACTGGGCAGTCAGTTTTATCGGTGAAGACCATTATCATTTAATTTTCTGTATTATTGTGTCGGGGTTTTCCTGAATTTGTTTTCGCCATTAGTTGCCTGATAAGCTAGAATCAAGTACCTACCGTTAATTTATCATATAATTGCGCAAAAATAATAATAAAATGACGCGCCGGGCCCCGACGGCGGCCTCAGGCTCAAACGCGCGCGTTTTAACCTGCCTACTCAATCCCTACATTTTCATGTCATTCATGCGACTTAAAATAATCCTTAATTGTAAGGCAATAAAGTCCAAAACCGATTGCAGATTATATTAACGAAAATAAATAATATTGGGCTAATTCCTATTCCATTGATGTTCTGAGCGCTTACTTAAAATCACGGATTTTTATTTAACAAAACCCCTGATTTCTTATATGTAGATAGGTATTAACAAATATACAATTACATAAACGCTTAAAATAAAATTTCGCTTCAATCGCACTGAACAACAACGCTGTCGGCCAGGCGTTAGGTATTTAATTTAAGCATCTATTACACCCATATTCGGCATTCATAACATAACAATAAACAGATATCGGATGGGCTACCGCGAACCGTAAACGAACGAAGTTCGAATATCTCCCTCTCTGTCGCACTTGCATATTCGTGCGGCAGAGAGGGAGATATTCGAACTTCGTTCGTTTTCATTTCGCGGTAGCCCCTCGGATCGAGGCAGCGAGCGGCATCACGCGCCGCACGCATACCTACTTCTATCTCTCCGTGCATTCTAAAATAATCCTTAATAGGAAGACAATAAAGTTCAAATCAGATTGCATATGAATGCTGTAATATACTTAATTAACAAAAATAAATAAATTGGGTTCATTCCTAACACATTGATATTCTGAGCGCTTAAATTAAAAGTCGATGGAAAAATGGCAACTGTTACATTTTTTTCTTCAATGGTATGACGCAATTTATAAAAAAACTATTTACTAAACATATGTAGTTTCATTTTAAATCATAATGCTGAGAAACGGTCTTTGTTTTTCACATCTGGCTAAAAAAAGCTTATATATATATATATATATATATATATATTTCTTTTTAATAAATTTGCGAAAAACTGAAAATACCTTTTGAATAAATTATTCTCATTTGCCGATGCAAATATGTTTCGATTCTGGTCGTAAGCATCAAAATAGACATATACATAAAAGCATACTGATACCTAGTTTGCTGAAAAAATTATACAGTTTTTGGACATAACGTTTTTTTTTCAACTTCCGGTGGTAGATTCGTAAATTTGAAAATATTGATTCTTAGAATAACTAATAAGAACGATATAAACAAAAAATAGCCTATTATTGAATTTTTTCATAAAAAACCGTATCTTGACTGGGCTAAAAACGACCATTTTCAATTTAAAAAACCGGTCAAGTGCGAGTCGGACTCGCGCACCGAGGGTTCCGTATACAGATGTGTACCGGTTCCAACTCTATTAAATCAGGAAAATCTCAACAACATGGTGTGGAAATTGGACGCCATGGGTACAGCGCCATCTATCGGCGACTTTTGTTACACATTTGAGCGACTGAATAACTTTGTATGTATGTAGTTTTTCAAGGATAATTCTCTATCACGGAAGCCAATACAATTTTTTTTCTTTATTTGACTGAAAGTACTTTCAGCATAATCTCGTAGGAATTTATAAAACAAAAATAGATGCAATGCAAAGGTGATTGGTTAATTTTGTACCACCAGAGTACGTCAGACCTCCGATTACTTGAAGTAGGTAGGCGATGACGTGAGGCCAAGCTAATTAATTAGCACCGGCCCTAATTCTTGAGCAAAGTAGGCGGGATTTAATTTGCAGCTAACCCATTTTTTTTTCTTTACCATGATTTTCTCCTCAGTTGGTGACCTCGCTCATGCTCTCAAATACTGAGAATTATATGATATCTCTGGGAACAGTATTCTTGCACATCGTGCTTTATCTATTCCAGATACTTATACTTTACCTACATATTACGTTCGATAACATTTATACAAAATAATGATGTTACTGTTACCGTGACTTCTGACACCCGTATCATCGTTTACTTACATATCTACTTACTTATAAAAGCGCGTAGGAGCCGGCTGGGATATATTACTCGTAAGTTTCATCCGGAGTGTACTTCAATAGGTATGCTATGGATCTCGTTAGATCCTTCGCCGTGCTACTGCTGGCAACGACAGCCTTTGGACAAGCTTCGACTTCAGCAAACTCGATCGCAAGAAACGCTCATAAGTTCAACACAACAACCGTGTTTACCAAAATTGTGCCCAGTAATGATTTATCCCACCACAATGCTATCTACATAACGCCAGAGCTCCTGTTCGTGGGGAAATCTAACGGGGACATCCTAAGATGCCTGTTCAAGGATCCCAGCGTGTGCGAGATGTTCTATTCCTATAGCAGTTCCACCGGAGTCACATCAACGGTTATAAGCGGGGAATACCTCTACGCGTCGCTGACTGACGGAGTGATGCTCAGGTGCCAGTTACACCAGAAACAATGTAAAACTTTTAACAACTTCGGTTCTTCGATTAATGCCTTAGCTGTATCGGCCGGTTATATCCACGCGGGCTTGAGTGACGGACGAATGCTTAGGTGCGACTTAGATCAACCAAGCAAATGCACGACTTTAAATGAACTCCAAGGCAAGATAACATCCATAGGTGCGACGCATGAGTACATTTATGCAGGATTAGATTCAGCGCAGATCTGGCGCTGCTCGATGAGTTCAGAAAGTAGTTGTCGCTTGGTTCACACGGCACCAAGCAAAATAATCCAAGGCATGGCAGCTGTAGAGGACACCGTTATTGCAATTTCAAAGGGAGGAACTTCCTACAATTGTACTAGGGGCCAGCCGTGTTCTAGCGAGAGTTTTCCCGGTTCGGATTACACAAGCATGGCCTTCTTTGACAGATCACTCTACGCAATGCGAGAGTCGAATATATCGGTTTGCCATTGGGATACGGGTCCCCGCAACTGCACGCCCTATGAACATCATGAAGAAGGTGTTAGCATCTCCTTCGCCTACGGCACCTATAAAATGCAGGACAGATTTGTAAACGAAGAGAAAACTTGCTTGTCCGGTGCGCGGTGCCCGCCGTTCATGATCTACTATAAAATTAACGAGCGACCGATGCTAGAGGTGTTCGTCAAACGCGGAAAGCTGTATAATTCTGAAGGCGTCCTGGTTGATACGAGAGATGCAGATATGGCGCATTCGGGGCGAGCCGCGATCTTCGCTATGGGCGCTGACGGGCAGATATTGCTGTCGAAAGTCCGACACGGCAGCGTTCTTCGGACCTCCAGCTTGTTCGCCGGTCACCCGGTGGCAGGCGCCGGCGAGATGGTGGTGGAGGACGGAGTTATAAAGAGCATAAGGGCGTGCTCCGACCGCTACCGGCCCACGGTCGAGCTGAACCAGCAGGTGATCAACGCTTTATATTTGAGAGGATACACTGATAGGATCGATAATTTTCCGTGCTGCAGGGGTAATGAGTGCGGCCAGGTGGACGTAAACACTGTCACAGAAATGCAGTGATGAAGACTTTGCTCATTTCATTCATATGTATTTGGTCAGTAGATTTCACAGTACAGTATAGAAGCAAAGTTAAGGCATCAATAAAAAATTATTAAACATTTAATGAAATGTTTTATATTTTCATTCAGCTAAGTAATTAATTAATTACCCATTTTTAAGACTAATGACAGATTTGATAGTGGGGTTTGGTTGTCACTCGACGATATTAATTGTTCCTTTGTTCCGCCCACAAAACTAAACTTGATAACTAGATCCAGGAGATTTCGTTGCTGTCGTACTAATTTTACACGGTTCCGTACAAGCGCATGCTGAGTATATGCGAGAGGTTGTAAGCTGACCATTGTTAGACGCATTCACTGCCAGCAACGCATATATGCGTTTTGTTGACATTATCTGTGCTCAAATATTTCCGATACATTACATTCGTAAAATGTGTTATGACTGGGTCATACGCAATTTAGGTTCGCGTCTTTTCTGTGGACATAACAAAAGTTAAGGGCAACAAATCTTAATTTTGGATTGGACCAGTAACCCGCATAAACAGTGGCTCCGTTTCTATAAATCCCTGTAATAAAAACATAGCTAACATGCACATAAGCCGTTAACTATTGACCACAGGAGGGACGACTTTTGTTTCTTCAACTAAGTATGAACCGACTATGAACGCTTATATGCGTTTAAGGCTCTGAGCGGCAGCCGGCGAAAGTTCGGGAAAAATGCCAGCAGCGAATTCGTCAAAAATGATCGCAATCGGTAGAATCAAAGTTTTTTGAACACCACGCCACTTTAGAAGTTGCTACATGGATAAAATGAAAAGTAGTTTATCAATACCAAATTTATTTATTAAGATCACTCATTCCTCCATATTGCTTCCACAACAAAACTAATTACTGTATTTCCATACGTCTATATTAGAAAAAAAAAAACAAAAATATTTACAATATCAAATTCCATCTCAGAAATAATCCCAATATAACATGATTATACATTGACTTGATAAAACATATTTCTTCAGTTAAAATTTGCATAAACATAAAAGTTTGAACAGTCAGCGATGGTAGCTTTGAAGGTTTTCGGGTAACATTTGATGGGCCTAGCCTATTAGATAGGCAGAGGAGGCAACATCACGGCAGGGCAAGGATCAGAGAGGCTACCGCGAACCACAAACGAAGTTTTACCTCTCTGTCCCACTTACGTACAGACTTTCAAGTGCGACACAGAGGGAAAACTTCGTTTACAGTTCGCGGTAGGCCCCCAGAGAGTTTATACTCCGAACTTCGAAATACGACCTTCGTGTCATGCCGTCCCTTTCACTATTATAATGTAACACGAGAGCTGAAGGGACGGCGCGACACGAATTTCGGAGTACAGAGGGGCTACCGCGAACTGAAAATGAACGAAGTTCTAATATCTCCCTCTCTGCCGCACGAATTAGCAAGTGCGACAGAGAGGGAAATATTGGAACTTCGTTCGTTTTCGGTTCGCGGTAGCGCTTCAGTGGGGCTACCGCGAACCGAAAACGAACGAAGTTCGAATATCTCCCTCTCTGTCGCACTTGCTAATTCGTGCGACCCCGCGGTAACCCCTCAGGGCCCGAGCGATGCGGTGGCGTCAGTAAGCAAATGGCGCTTTAGAAACGCCCATTTTCTTTAGGATTCCACGTAACTCGTTCTCTTTCTTCCCCGCTAAGTATTGGTATGTTACCCGAGCCAAAGTTACCAGAACTGACAGTATAAATCAGTACGGTAAGCGATGACAAAATCATTTTTCCTTAATACATACGATATATAATTATATGTAAACCTAACATGTGTCCATCCCAGTAAAATGATGGCATTAAATCCAATACGTTTTAAACTGCAACATAGCAATGGTAAATTTAGGTTACAATATTGATTTCTAATAATAATAATAGTGAATGTTCGATTCAAAAGTTCAACTTAACTTTAACCCTTTGAACGCGAATAACACCTAAAGGCGTTGCGTATTGTCGTGCCTACGCAGGGATCGGATACCGGTATTTTGTCCATAGAAAAATACCGGTATTATTACGGTAACCGGTTCATTATTTCGTTTTTAATGGGACAATCTAATAATACGACGTTGTTACCTAAATACATGATTCAGCCCTACGTAAAGAGCAAAAAATAATCCAAAATATTGGGCTAATTCAGGGTTTTTTTTAAATACCGGTATCGGTCCCTGTGCCTATGACGCTAATAACGACTATAGGTGTTATGAAGTATGTTGTCAGTCACTTTCGTCCTTTACACTACGGTTCATATTCAAACACTGTGTTCGCAAACCAAACTGACGACCGAATTGATATCGCTATCTCTTGTATACTCGCATGGTATTACGAAGTGTGTCTCACATTTCTTATGACCTCAGTCGTCAGTTTGATTTGCGGGCACTATAGTGGAAAGTGAGTTGGCGTGCAGGTACCACTGCGAAACATGAAGAATGGCGTCCTAACGATTATCGCTGTTCCAGGCCTCACCGATCTTGAAGGCTTTGCATAAAACCAAATACTATAATATATTTGTATACCTACCACATAAGTTTATTTTGAATAAAAAAAAAAAAAAATCACTACATAGTATAAAACAAAGTCGCTTTCTCTGTCCCTATATCCCTATGTATGCTTAAATCTTTAAAACTACGCAACGGATTTTGATGCTGTTTTTTTTAATAGATAGTGACTCAAGGGGAAGGTTTATATGTATAATACATGCATCAGCATTGCACCCGTGCGAAGCCGGGGCGGGTCGCTAGTATATTATATATTCACAATAGTCACGTTTTGGTGATTCATTTCAAGACGTAATTTTTTAAGAAAATGCAATCTAAATTGAACCTTAAATCCGAGAGTTAAGATTGAAATTCAATTGACACTTATGTGGTCGATAGATCGTACTAGGCGTGGATAAGGGTCAACATATTCCCTGTCCCCATACAAAATATGACAAGTCCAACTGTGCGTGTGGCGCATCACTAGCGAGTGACTTGCCCATCACTACACTGCTTCAGCAGGACGCCGCGCCGGGCGCATGCGCGGCGCACCGGTGGACACTCCGTTGCGACGGCCGGCCCGGCAGGCATTCCGCTGCCCGCAGCCGAATAAGCAACACATCCACGCCACTTGACCGCTCGGATATTAATTCATTTATTTTTCTCATCGCCATTTTGTCAATTTTTAATATACTTTATTATTTTGTGGAGTACTATTTTTAATCAATTCCTGGCTTAGGATAACACCCACATGCGGTATTTGGGCGTAACTCCGTAGTGGGACCATGGACTCACCACAAGTTTTTTTTTTATATCTCGTTTTTAAACCAACTTACGGCCCGTCTAATGGTAAGCGGTCTTCGCAGCATATGTACCCTTGCAACTCCAAAGGTATCACATTCGCATTGCCAATCTTCAAAAAAATTATTACGTAGCACCATCAGAGTTGGCCAAGTTCTGTCAAAGTAATCGAAGAAAAAGCGACTTTATTTCGCATGCGAGGCGATTCAAAATCCAATAGCAGTTTAAAATAATCTCGGCCAGTGCAAAAGATCAAACTATAACTTGTATTTTATCATGTCATACCAGGGACCGATACCGGTATTTTTAAAAAACCCTAAATTTGCCCAATATTTTGGATTATTTTTTGCTCTTTACGTAGGGCTGAATCATGTATTTAGGTAACAACGTCGTATTATTAGATTGTCCCATTAAAAACGGAATAATGGACCGGTGATCGTAATAATACCGGTATTTTTCTATGGAGAAAATACCGGTATCCGATCCCTGTGTCATACACACTGAAATTGTCAAGAAGGATGGACACAAATATAAATAAGATTGTATTAAAATGATAAATGCATGATTATAATGGCATTTTAACAATAACTTAATACAACAACATATTATATTGAACTCGCCCTTCGAATACTCCTTAAACAATCAATATAGTCGGTTGACAACCAGAAGTCACTAGAAAATTTGTCATTACTCTTAAAAACCTCTTATCTCGGCACTGAAACGATGCTGAGATACGAGCTTTATTGCAGGCATTAGTTACTTAAGTAGTGTTTTAGTTGTCAACCGAAGATATAGTCCCGAATCCAACCAACTAATTGTCCAAGTCACAGTACAAATAGAGGTTGTCAAATTGAAATTGGTATTTTTAAAACACACAAGTCTAAGTATCGATCAAATTATAGGTACTCCATTTTTTTTAGGATCACAAAAATCATTTAAATTGTATAAAACAGTTATATTTTGAATCTCGAATAAGCTGTCATTCATAATTAAAAACTTAACTCAATCATTTGTTTGTCAGTTGTGAACTGGTCAGTCAATAAGATTTTCACCATCGACATTTGGCATTTGGCAGAACGAAGAACTCGTATTATACTGCTCAGTAAAGAAAGCTATGGCATTACTGTGAGGAACAGAGATAGTAATAGCATTTCTCTTTTGTGATCAACGAATATAGCGGAGGCCAAGACAGTCATTGTTATCCAAACTGTAGTTAGTAAATGTCAGTGTCCAATAAAATTATAACAAGTTCGTTACCATAGAAATGTATGTTCAGGCGAATTTCAACCGACTAGTATTTAGATGTCTTAGCAAATTGACCTTATGGTGGGTCATGATTCAATTTTGTCGATCGTACATTGCTGTCGTACAATTTTTTGTTTATTAAAACAAGAATCCTGATGGTGGATTTTAATTTACTTTTACTTTATAAAAAAAAAACCTCATTTTACGAAACACTCAAGTGTCATATTTTTAAGATTTTGAGCATATTTATTAATTTACTATTTTATGTCATAATTTGATGGTTTATTGATATAGTTAGTAGAAGGTTAAAGTGAAACATTATCACTTGGACAAAGAGACAGCCGGAGTCCAGGTAACGCGATTCTATATTTTGGAAAACTAACTTTACTAGCATACATACAAACTTGTTCGTCGACATGACATAGTAAAAAATTAACTGATTAATTGTATGAAGACGAAACCGGTTTACGAGCCCTGGTAGTCACTAGCATTTCTGATACGTCGGGGGGCTACTCCGAAATTAGAAATCCGAACGTAGTATTGTGCCGTCCCTTGCACTCATATAGTGTATGACACGAGAGGGAAAGGGACGGCACGATACGAAGTTCGGATTACCGGCCCTGGGGCGCTATCGCGAACAGCAAACGAAGTTTTCGCTCTCTGTCTCACTTATATGAAAACTTGCAAGTGCGACAGAGAGGGAAAACGTCGTTTGCTGTTCGCGGTAGCGCCCCTGATGGGTCTAGAAACATCTGACACGTCTAAACGCTATAAAAATCATACGTCAGATATTAATGCGCGCCTTGTTATAGACATTATATGGGTCATTGTCAGTTGTAAAAACAAAAGTTGTCCACCCGGTGGTCAATAGTTAACGACTTATGTACACGTAAGTTATGTTTTTATTACATGGATTTATAGTTACGGAAACACCGTTTATGCGGGTTACTAGACCAATCCAAAATTAAGGTTTTTGGCCCTTAACTTTTGATATGTCCACCGAAAAGACGCGAACCTAAAATCTGACAATGACCCATATGCTAGAGACTACATCTAAAATCTGATGTTCTGGGAAAAAGGTTTTTTTAGTTTGAGCTTTAAGCTCTTTCCGATAATGGTGAAAACGTCTAAAAAGCGACAATACTCAAAAACCAATAAAACGTATATATATATGTATATATCTATACTACTAAAGTCAAAATCTGTTATAAAAAAGAACGTGTCAGCTATTAAAATTTCACAATTTAATGTTTTATAATTAATAAATGTACAAAATAACTTGTATCAATGTTCTTTAGACTAGAAAGTATACACTTTTTACACTGGCGAACATAATAACATACAAACTGTGTATAAAAATGTCTATCACTTTTTTAAACATTAAACTTAACAATATCACATAATATAGACCAGGAGCCGGTTGTGAAAACGAACAAGTGATCAAATAAAGTGTAAAACAACTATTACGCCCGCCAATGTAACAGTAAATATGCGATTTTATTTTAAAAACTCACTTGGAGTTTCAGACATTAAAGTACAATGAAACGTGCCGCACATATATTTAAGGTCGAATATCGCTCGACACATTGAACTTGTTTGTTACATCTCAAGCGATATTCGGCCTTAAATACGTGTGTTGCCCGTTTAATTCTATTTTAGTAAATTTGCGGTGTAAAAATATACCATCTAAAGGTAGGGAACCGATATGAAACTATACATTGTGTTTACATACACGATATAGTGATGTGCTTTATACAATATGTAGAGATCGCATTCTTGTCGACATTACTAGCAATAACGTCCATATATATATTACCTATGATTTTTTCATTATATGTATACCTTTCCTATATAGTATGTTATTGCGTTCCGTGGATCACGTACGGTGCTATCTGAAAACCAGCGCTGCAGGTGTTTGACACCGGCATAATGCTGAGACAGCAACCGATTCACTGCCGCGAATACGCACTTATAAATGTTTTCTTTCTAACGTTGACAGGTGAGACAGGTTGACAGGACAGGTGGTCCCCTCCCTTCCAAATTAATTCATCATCATCATCATATCAGCCCGAAAGACGTTCACTGCTGGCCATAGGTCGCAATAGAGCTGTTCTAGATAGTAACACTGAGAAAATTTCAAGACACGTCTATTCAGTCAGAAAATCATCAAGTATATGAGCGTTTTTTAACTGATAAGGGCTCTTAAGAGTGCGCTATTATTCTCATTTATATGGCAACAGGCCAGTAATGTCAGTATAGTCGGAATAATGACTTTTTCATTTGTTTGCCTGTCAGTTCTGATGTTAATTTTGAGGTTTTTTCATTTCCCAAACGTTTTTACCAGAATTTTATTTATTATATGTGTGGATCAACTATTCTTTGTTGCTCGTTGCCATGGTTACGTACAGACGGTTT
Organism: Epiblema foenella; assembly: GCA_963556455.1. NCBI lineage: Eukaryota > Metazoa > Arthropoda > Insecta > Lepidoptera > Tortricidae > Epiblema > Epiblema foenella. Next base: position 5,999,421 of record OY747120.1, on the reverse strand, counting down.
GGTGCAACCCACCCTAAGTATTATCATTGCAAAAGCATATTCTGGGAAAAAAGACTGTAGAGTTTCTTTCGGCGTTTCTTCTCGGCAGTGGTCTCATGAGAAACGCTAGTAGTTTTTGACTTGTAAAAGTGCCTTTGCGGCCTACTAGCTCCTGCTAAAGTCCATTTACTTCATTCATTCATTTCATTTTATGTAATTTAATAGTAGTTTATGCAACTGATACATAATGAGAGGTCCTAAAACACGAGTGTGGTTTTATGAAACGAGCGTCATCGAGTTTCATAATAGGATCACACGAGTGTTTTAAAGCCTAATTATGTACAGTTGTATATACTTCTTTATCTACATCCATACATTAAATCCTCTTTCATGTGTTGAGGCACCATTGCGTTGAAAGTGCAAGAGTTCGAGTTCGTGAGCTCGTTGAAGTCTTTTTGAGCACGAGCCTGTATCATAATGAGCGGAGATGGCCATAACGATACCGTTTTTGATGCTGTTATGGCCATCTCCGCCCCGGACCGGCGCGATATTGATAAGTTGGTCCTTACCTACACTTTTTGAGCACATAAAAGAGGATTTACTGTATGGGTGTAGATAAACGTAATTAATTTTCATGGCGCGTTATTTATACACTGCAATGCCATGTTGACTTATTTCAATAAATAAATAAAATAAATAAACACATTATTACGAGTAATGACGCCAAGAACCCGATCTCTGACAGTATATCAGGGTTCCGCACTGGCTACGGAACCCTGGGAATCGCTGGTGGGATTATGTACCATCGCCAATAAAGTTAACTGACCACTTGGGCACTCTAAGGCCGGGTTTTATAAAGATCCGTTAAACCAAATTGCAAATCAAATTTCTGTAACTCAGTACATTTTTTGACATAACAAACCGACATGAGGTCTAACGGATCTTTATAAAACCGAGCCTTATAGGGGTCACGAATGACCAACTAACTGTGTTGGCGTTTGTACAGTCGATCCCAAAACTAGCTTAATTAAAATATAGGTTGTTACCACAGACATGCATATATATATAGACGCCGCATGTACCGATATGTTTGATAAGCAAGCCTGCTAATTTCGGAGTAACATTTGTGTCACTGTGAAACTTTATGTAGCGCTAAGTGCAATATCGATACCGTGTTTTCCGCTTTGTAACGAAAGCTGCCTACAAATACATAAGCCACCTAGCGGTGGTAGTATTAATTAGTGGACAAAAACCTGCTAATTATTAAACATTTTTGTACTCACCATTTCCATTCTGAAATTAGTTATAATTGAAATCCTGACAAATAATTCTTAAATACGATTTTATACTCCTATAATATGCTCTGTGGAGCATATACTTTGGCAGCGATGCAGGTGCGTCGCAAACATTTCAATATGATTCTTCATTTAAATGGTGTGTTTGTGTAATCTACTTAAGATGTATGTCTGTGGTTCAACCGCCCTAAGTGTCTGTGTCCGTCTAACGTATCGCACAGAACTATATAAAAGTGTAGCATTATCCTTATTATAGTTACTAAGACTCATGCAGAGGTATTCAATTAGTTTTGAGCTACGCTTAGGTTTACGGAGGTGCGTCTTATTACTGTAGGGTCCTGAAACAAAGAAATAATAATAAATATTCAACTCCCGTGAGTTTCAGGCATATTGAAATATAATAAACGGGTCACTCACATCTTTAAAATCGTTAATCATGAGCACCAGCCGCGACGGGCGCGCGTGCACCACTACGCGCTCGCAAGGCTCGAGCGGCTGCTTGATGTTGGCGGCGGTGGTGCGGGGGGCGAAACGCGCGCCTGTCGCGGCTGGTTCTCATGATTAAGGGCTACGTATTGTTCCGAAACATGTCGAGCGATACTCGGCCTTAAAGACGTGAGTGACTCGTTTATTATATTTCAAAGAATACTTATACTTCTTTACACTACTTTATATTTACATAAAGAGAACCTAGGGTCTGTTTCATTCAAAATCAGGGGGGAGCAAATGCTTCTGTTGCCCCCTCCCCCCGTGTCTGTGTCCGGGCGAAAATGATTGTTAAAATTCAAATCTTAAAAAAAAAATTTAAGCTGACTATGAGTCGGTTGCACCAACATACGATCACAGGCCGGTCATCGTCAAATATGGCGCCGGCAGCTGTCATCCTATAGAAACTTGTCAAACTTTCCACACAATTAGATTTTGACGAACACCGCTTACGATTACAGACGGTTTGGTGCAGCCCACCTTTACAGTCGGCGTGACTGCACACTTCAGGATGTTCTGAATAGAGCGTGCATTCTATAGCTTTGATGTATATTGGTTTGAACACGATTTTTATTTTTACACATTATTTTTGGTAAATGTCAACCAAATCTTAAGTGAATAAATTTCAATGGTAGGTATCTTCTTTAGAAAATTCGCACCGCTTAGGATTACAGACGGTTTGGTGCAACCGACCCCATGTCTTTATACGCCGGGCGTTGGAGTGACCTGGGGAAATCGGCCAGGCCCGACACGCGTCGGACTGACTGTAGCCGGTGTGCGGTGCGGCGGTACCGGGACGGGGACGGGGACGGGGACGAGTGGGGACGAGTACCTAGGACATGGAGGAGCAGGGCAGGCGCGGGGAGCCCATCTGCGTGAGCACGCGGTCCAGCCACTGCAGCGGCCCGTTGAGGTGCAGCTCGATCCAGCACGGCGTGGACGTCACCGTCTGCCGTCTGCAATATACCGTCACGTACCACTCACTACACAGAGCTCCACTCTCTATTAGGGAATGCAATCCCGATCCCGCGAGATCCCGATCTCGCGAGATCTCGGGTAATTTTTCGGGATCAATCCCGACGCATCATATGACGAGATCCCGTTCGAGATTGACGGGATTGGATTACTATTAATACCCTTTGTTTTTTAAGGAGTCATTTTCAAAATCACTCGTCTTAGGTAACTACTTCCTAATTCCTTTGAAATATGTTTATTATTTTGATTACCTAATTTACCTATGTTAATTTCCTTAAAACCTAATAATTATTTTTGGTTGGTAAGATTAAAGAATAAAGGTTAATATTTTCTTTCGAGTAATATGTTATTTTACTTAACCTCACTATCACAAACAAGCAGTTATTAGCTTTTTTAGTCATCCAAATTTATAATTTTTTTAAAACTAGACGGGATCCCGAAAATTCCGGGATCCCGCGGGATTGATATTTCTAATCCCGCGGGATCTCGAATTTGCAATCTCGAGTCGGGATTGCATTCCCTACTCTCTATACACCAACCCCCTCATAAAACTTATAAAACCTCTGCTAACTGAAATGTCTGTTGTCACTGTCTCACAAGCACATGTGTCAACGTGACAGATAAGGACAAACGAACTTTAGCGGTTAGTTAACTAATATAGGTTTGTTAGACGTTTATGAATAAGGGGGTAAATAACTAACCACCTTATTCATAAACGTCTATCAAACCTATATTAGTTAACTAGCCGCTAAAGTTCGTTTGTCCTTCTTTGTGACTTTGACATTTATGTTTGTGAGAAAGAGACAAAGAGCATTTTAGTTAGCAGAGGTTTGTTAAGTTTTATGAATAACGGGCTAAATCAATAACTTACAATGTTCTCCAAAAAGGATCAAATTCTTAATCAAATGATGAAAAAAGTAACTCAAAACAATAAATATTAGACTAGGAAAATATGTGCAAAATTATGTTAACAATTACTATGGCAGAAGAACAAATCAGTTTATGGTTACTACTATTTATAACGAATTTAACTGGTTAAGAAAAGAGAAAAAATGTAGTTTAAATGTAGTGTTTAAAAGCAAGCTAAAAAAGACATTTTTACAAAGATTACCTTAACTGTTCACAGATTTAGTTAGTTAATATATATTTTTTTATTGTTCTAGTGACTTGAATTGTAATAAGATGTCAGTTGTCACTATAATTATGAGTTGTAAACAATCAAATTATGACAAACAGTACATTAATAAATATGCTTAAAATCTTAAAAAGATATATGTTTTTTTTTTGACAATGTATATAAATATTTATTTTCAGATTCAGATTCAGATAATTTATAACTTGAAACAAACATAAAAAACACAATTAAAATATAAAGTTAAATAATACATCACTAACCTAATTAATTAATTGTTCTAGTTCTTACAATTACAAGTATTACTTAATTATATAACTTAGGTGCATGATAATAGATTTGTTAAAATGAGCGCGGTCTCGCCAACAAACTGTCTTGTCAGTTTGGCGAGTAAAATTGAAGTTGGAAACTTTATGTACCTTTTTGAAAATAAATTAAAATAAATAAATAAATGATTACAGATATACTTGAAATACTTGAAATATATTTCTTCAAAGTATTAAGAGGGTTTGACTCGTTGGATCGCAGAGCCAGGAGGCTCATTGGCGTTTTCGTTATTTTTTGATATATTCGGATAGGACTTTCACAATTTACCATATATATTTGCTTTGTTTCTTTTGGAGTCGTCAAATTTTAAATCAACAAATCCTATGAACTAATAGGGTTGTTGATTCAAAATTTGACTTGCCCATCAAACTTTCTTTGTTTTACCGCCCTAGGTAAAACAGTGTCAGATCGCAGATATATAAGCAAATATATAAGCAGATTAACAAATATGCGATCCTCGTTCAACCTAACATCAATACAATAACATCCTGAAGGATGCAACTATACTGAGATAACGCTATAATGATAATGATGATGATCTTTCATATTTTCCTACAAAATTCATACAAAACGAGGGTTTTTGACATTTTACAAAACATGTTGATGTTACTTGTACTCTGCACCCCAGCCCTTGACGAAGCTCATTCGGATGGTGCACATGCGCGTCAACTGGATAACTGCCTCGTAGCTCTGAGACACGGTGAACTCTTGTCTATTGATAATGTTGATGTTACCTGTACTCTGCGCCCCAGCCCTTGACGAAGCTCATTCGGATGGTGCACATGCGCGTCAACTGGAAAACTGCCTCGTAGCTCTGAGACACGGTGAACTCTTGTCTATTGATAATGTTGATGTTACCTGTACTCTGCGCCCCAGCCCTTGACGAAGCTCATTCGGATGGTGCACATGCGCGTCAACTGGATAACTGCCTCGTAGCTCTGAGACACGGTGAACTCTTGTCTATTGATAATGTTGATGTTACCTGTACTCTGCGCCCCAGCCCTTGACGAAGCTCATTCGGATGGTGCACATGCGCGTCAACTGGATAACTGCCTCGTAGCTCTGAGACACGGTGAACTCTTGTCTATTGATAATGTTGATGTTACCTGTACTCTGCGCCCCAGCCCTTGACGAAGCTCATTCGGATGGTGCACATGCGCGTCAACTGGAAAACTGCCTCGAAGCCCTGAGACACGGTGAACTCTTGTCTATTGATAATGTTGATGTTACCTGTACTCTGCGCCCCAGCCCTTGACGAAGCTCATTCGGATGGTGCACATGCGCGTCAACTGGAAAACTGCCTCGTAGCTCTGAGACACGGTGAACTCTTGTCTATTGATAATGTTGATGTTACCTGTACTCTGCACCCCAGCCCTTGACGAAGCTCATTCGGATGGTGCACATGCGCGTCAACTGGATAACTGCCTCGTAGCTCTGAGACACGGTGAACTCTTGTCTATTGATAATGTTGATGTTACCTGTACTCTGCGCCCCAGCCCTTGACGAAGCTCATTCGGATGGTGCACATGCGCGTCAACTGGAAAACTGCCTCGAAGCCTTGAGACACGGAGGCGGACAGTAATGCGGCGAACTCTTGGTTATTGAAGATTTTCAGGTTGCACCCTAAGACAAACACGACTTACGACTTCCAATGATATTTACATTATAATCTAACACTTGAAAATAAAACCGACTTCAATTTAATACTTTGCCGAGCCACTCCGAGAGCAGAAAACATCGAAAACTCATTTTTGTTGAGTCGGTTTTAATTTTTAATATTTTTTTTATATTTCAGGCACACTTTAATGGATCATTACCAGAGTGTATCTCATGACAATTACAATAAGCTCAAAAACGGCTAAAATACACCGCTTAATCACGGAGGTCGGTTGCCTACGTTCCGGCTTTAATTACCAGATCAGGTTGATGGTAAAATTATATTAGGACCATTTAAATTGGCTTCGTCAAAGTCGCTTCAGTATCTCAATCGAAATATCTTAGCGCAAACCATGAATCACTTGGGAGTTTTGGATGACCATCCATGGTCTTCTTCATCAGTTCCTGTTAACCAACTGCTACTTTCTGAATGCAAATGCATCAGTTAAAAAAAACGCAACTACAATAGGGAGACTTCGATATTATTGATGAATTAAACAGGAAAGTAAAAATAATAAAACATGAAACTAAAATCTTTCCCATAATCAATATGCTCAAAAACTAAGTAGGTACTTTTAATTATTAGGGTGGATCAACTATTCTTTGTTGCTCGTTACCATGGTTACGTCTCCTGAGTCACTCTTTAAAACTGTGATTTTATAGGGTTTAAATCTATCAAACATGAGTTTTAACGATGAGCTTAAATCCATTTGGACATGGATCATCTCTTGAGCATGCTTATATACATATTATAAACATTTATCTAAGAAACTCGGATACTGTTGTCTCCTCGCTGACGGGACAAAATAACAACAAGAAAAAGTTGCGAATACTAGCGACCCGCCCCGGCTTCGCACGGGTGCAATGCTGATGCATGTATTATACATATAAACCTTCCTCTTTAATCACTCTATCTATTAAAAAAACCGCATCAAAATCCGTTGCGTAGTTTTAAAGATTTAAGCATACATAGGGATATAGGGACATAGGGACAGAGAAAGCGACTTTGTTTTATACTATGTAGTGATTAAACCTAAATTTGTTTGTGGTGTTTGAACGGTAAAATAGCGTTTGTCGTTTTGAACGGATTACTTTGGTAGAACACGACAAAACCAAATAATTTCGAGTATAACAGGGAATTACCTGCGGAGTGTAAGGTCAGATAGTAGTCGCTTTCGTTCCTACGCAAAATCAAGGTACTGGGAATCATGCAACTTTGTGTTTAAGCAAAATAAATGATTGATTGATGCTGGGTTAGGACCATTTTATGTCATTTTTAGAGTTCCGTACCAGAATGGTAAAAAAGGAACCTTTATGGTTTCACTTTGTCTCTCTGTCTGTGTGTCATAACGCTAAATATCTCAAGAACTAACTTAGCTATAGATTAAATTTGGAATAGTTATAAAGAAGGCTTACCTACATACATAGAACATGACTTTTTTAAATATGTTTTATTTATTTTCTGTGAAAAATGACAGATAGGTGGTTCAAAATTGGAAATCTAGTTAATATGTCGAGTGGGGTGTCATATTAAAGGGCTTGGGTTGCACATTCTGAAACATTTTTTTTTTCGTTGTCATTTTCGTTTTATGAGGGAAAACGTTAAACCCTCTCCCCCTCCCCCCAGCCCTTATCTCCGAAGTTTACCAAGGAAAAAAATATAAAATTATTACATAACATTGAAATAAAAATATAACTGTAGCTCTATCTAGTTTTTCTTTTTTTTATCATCAAAAAACATTTTTAAGGCTAAGAAGGGGATGGTTACCGGGCGGAATCTTGCAAACGGTGGCCGGGTGCCACCCGTAGCGCTGGTTGCAGTTCGGGCTCTGCACGAAGATCGACGAGTCGCTGAGACATTCCGCGAACACCTCGCCTGGAAATAATAATAATAATATATGTGGGCAATTATACAAATCGAAGCACTCCCATACTAAGCAAAGCTTGTACTCCGGGTACTAAGCAAAGCTTGTACTATGGGTACTAAGCGACGGTATCCTCCTGAGACCCACCATACAAATAAAAATACAATCGAATTTGAATCTAACAGTTACGATTACAAATTTGAATTTTATTTTATGTCAAATCAATCAAACCAAAACAAATGCAACTCTATCACTTCAAAATTTTACTTATTTTCCGTTGACCATATTTTGTTCTTTATATAGGACGCGGGGTCTTAGGAGGATATACATACTTATATAGATCAATAGATACATAATAGGGGATTAACTCGACTTCAGTGCTTTGAGGAGATTACTTCTGTGTTTAATGATGCAGCACCATGTCTTAGGACTGTATTTAGAATTTCAACGTGGGCACCCTAGACTCAGTGACAAGTCACGGTGAAAGTCGTCCAAAAACCGCCATGACGCAAGGGAACGTCGACGCCGTGCGGCAGCGAATCGTCATGTGACATACCGTGAAATAGAGGCATCCGTGGGCATTTCAGGGACTACTATCCAAAAAATCCTGCACGAAGAACACGGCGTAAAAAAGTCGATCTCTTGTTGGATACCGCATTTGCTTAGTGACGACCAAAAAACAGCTCGTGTTAGATGGTGTCGCAAAGCTCTGCAGCGATTCAACCGAGGAGAGTCAAAACGTCTTTACGATATGGTTAGTGGTGACGAGTCTTGGATATATGTAGGAATTAAATAAATTATTCATGAAAATAATACTTTTTTATTTACGGCTTACAATATACACATGTTATTTCGTTTGGGTTTTCTTTCATACTCAATCATACGTCAACTCATTCGCCATTCCAAAACAATTCAAACTCCATTCGAACGTTCCTTATTCATCATCTAGCAGCCAGCACCTTGCACAGCCATCAAAAAATACCAATCCCACATATATGTTTACGACCCAGATCCCAAGCAGCAGCCAACTGTCTGGGTCTTCCAAGATGAAACCGACCAAAGACATACGTTCACGGAGCACTTCTAGAAAAATGACCAAGGGTGGTCACGTCGCCACTATTGTTCTAGAAGATCGCAAGACGGTTAACATTGATTGGTATACCACTGTTAGTTTGCCACAAGTCGTCACAGTTTCGAAAAAACCGGCCAAGTGCGAGTCGGACTCGGGCACGAAGGGTTCCGTACTACTGTCTATAAAAACGAAAAAAAAATTACAGTTAAATCAACCTATCTCAAAAACTATAAGAGATACTTTGATCAAACCAAAAATCGTTGAAAGAGTTAATTAGCATGCATCACCTCTATTTTTTTTAGAATTTTATACCCCGTAGTTATAAAAATAGAGGGGGGGGGGACATACTTTTTACGACTTTGAGAGCTGATATCTCAAAAACCGTTCACTTTAAGAAAAATGTTTTTTAGAAAACTTTATATCATTTTAAAAGACCTTTCCATTGATACCCCACACGGGTATGTACATCGAAAAAAAAATTTTCATCCCTCAGTTACATGTATGGGGGGCCCCACCCCCAATTCTTTTTTTTACTATTTAGTGTCATAATTTTGTAGCGGTTCATACAACACATATTCCCATCAAATTTCATCACTGTAGTACTTATAGTTTCCGAGTAAATCGGCTGTGACAGACGGACAGACGGACAGACGGACAGACGGACAGACGGACATGACGAAACTATAAGGGTTCCGTTTTTGCCATTTTGGCTACGGAACCCTAAAAACAACTCGAGACTTCGTATGATACTGCACCATGACAATGCAAGCTCGCGCACCGCCCGCTAAACAAAGACGTTTTAGAGCAGTCAAAATGTCGAAATGTTAGATCATCCGCCTTACAGCCCTGACTTGAGTCCTAAAGATATTTTCTACGATCCCCAAAATTAAGCTCGTTTCAGCACACCAGGCCCCTATTTCACCAAAGCTGCCAGGCGCGACAATTGTCAAAAAACATTACAATTGTAGTTGGTGAAACAGTTTTCACATGAAAATTGTCGATTTTTGAGCTTACATATGTCAACTTGGTGAAATAGGGGCCTGAAGGAGCCGTTGACGCATACAAATCGGCCATTTTCACTACCCCCACTTCGGAGTGGAATAAATGTCTTAAAACCTGGTTCGAACGGATGGAAAAGTGTATTAAATATCGCGGAGGATTCTTTGAAAATCAATAAATGGTAATAATCTAATAATTTGTCTATACTTATTTCAAACGACACAACTTAAAAGGCAGCCCTCGTATGTTGCTACTCCCTACTAGAGTCCATGTCTGTCTATACTGCCAAGCTTATAAGAACACCTTGTAAATAAGTAAATACCATGGTTGCAACAAATAAAGAATGTTTATATGAAATAATAGTGTGTTGCGACGGGTGTACCTACTCACCGCCAATGTAATAGAGTCGCACGCCCTTCCCGATGTGCCGGCGAGTCTGCTCCACCACCTCGTTGCGGTTCACGTTAGAGAGGAGACCGAGGCAGAACCTGTAGACAACATAAATAAATAAATATTAGAGGACAATCTTACACAAATCGAACTAGCCCCACAGTAAGCTCAAGAAGGCTTGTGTTATGGGTACTAGACGACGATATATTTAATAGATATAAATACTTAAATACATACGAGCCCCAATGCAAAATAGCTCGTCTAGTCGCAATTCTGCATGCGTATTTTTTTTCAAAAACTAGTATTTCTACCCGAATCGACTTTGATGATTAATGGAATACACTAGACGCAATGTCACTAAAGCTAGCTTAGTTTTGAGTTGTACAAAGTGTACATCTCGTTATTTATTTTAAAATAATTTAATTATAAATATTACATCTCACACGCAAATAATTACGTCTGCTTCATATTTAAGGCAAAATAGGTCGTCTATTTAAAATAAAACCTGTTTACCAGGGTTCGTAATATAAAATATTATTTTCAAATTGAATACGGAATATTCTCTGTCATGTAAAATGACAAACCACTATATAAAAGGGCAAATTCAGCCTAATTTTTTATTACTCCAAATCGTTTTTCTATCGAGATGGCACGAGGTAAGCCAGTGACTGAAGAAGTGCGGAAAATTATAATCTCCAGTAACAATAAAGGCAAATCTACGTACCAAATTGCCAAGGACCTTTCTATGCCAAGGTCTACAATCCAAACTATCATCGAGCATCATCGAAAACACGACAAAATTTCTTGTTTAAAGAAATCCGGCCGCCCACGAATTACTACTAAAGCAGAAAACAGGATTCTGAGGAAGATCATCAAGAAAAATCGTCGTGCAAGAGCTGGAGAACTTACGGTACTATGGCGTGACGCAATTAAAAAAAACATTTCAGTGGATACTTGCAAGAGAGTGATGAAGAGGATGGGCTACGGTTTTTACACTGCTAAAGAGAAACCGTTACTTACACAACGGCAGAAAACTAACAGGTTGAAATTCGCCAAAAAGTACAGAAATTGGACCGTCGACCAGTGGCGTAAAATTATATGGAGTGACGAATCTAAATTTGAAGTCACAGTAGGCGATGAACGAAGTAAAGTCATTCGCGAAAAAGGAGAGGCATTTCAAAAAGATTGTCTTAAGCGTAAGGTAAAGTTTCCAGCTTCCTTAATGATTTGGGGCTGCATGTCGGCACAGGGTGTCGGCTGTCTGCAATTTATAGATGGAACCGTCAATGCCGAAAAATACAAAAGCATCTTACAAGAGAGTTTGCTGCCGTCTATACGTAAGTTAAAGTATAAAAATGCGTATACTTTTCAACAAGATGGTGCCTCATGCCATACCGCTAAAGCAACGATGGCGTGGCTGAAAAAGAAAAAAATACCTACCATGTCGTGGCCATCCAGCAGCCCGGACTTGTCTCCCATAGAAACGTTGTGGTGGAAAATGAAGAAGAAGTTGCGAAAGGACCCGTCCAGATCAAAAGCTGATCTTAAAGAGAAACTTACCTGTGTTTGGAATGAAACAACCCCGGAAGAGTGTCGACAGCTGGTAGATACAATGCCGCTCAGAATTAAAGCCGTTTTAGATGCAAAAGGAGACGCCACCAAGTGGTAGACGTTCTAATCTGCGTCGGTAACACTAAAGACGAACTTTTTTGCATTTTAGTACAATTGGTGAAACAATGTTTTTTTTATTACCAAGGAAAGTTCGTTTTTTTTTTCATTGAATAAATAAAATACGATTTATAACTTATACTGTTTTTATATTGCTAATTCTTCCAAACACCTTCGTCCCCCAGAATTTTTAGGTTAACGTTAGTTTAGTACATTTTTTTCCTACCAGACGTACTCATTTGCATTGGGGCTCGTAGAAAACATCCAAGACTCAGAAACAAATATTCATGCCCATCACACAAATATTTGCCCTGACCGGGATTCGAACCCAGGACCGTCAGCTTCACAGGCAGGTGCACTACCCACTAGGCTAAACCGGTCGCCAACATCATGTCATGTTATACATTCGGAGACAGCGACAGTCAAGGGAGCGGTAATATTGAGTCGCACTAACGGAACATCGCACAAAATGGATGCCTTTCCATCAGTGTAAGGATGCGTGTATCGGAACGTTACACACAAACCTTCAGGCAGTTTTCCGAAATACTACTGTTCTAAATTTTGAATTATTTTCCAAATCCCACTGAACACTGCACAGCCATTTTCTGACAGCGCAGTTCGATCTTGATTTCCGATTTATAAGCATCAGATCAAGTCAATGATCAGTTATTATTATTATCAATATTTTATTTTAACCCCATAGTTTAAGTGACTTGTTATAGTGCCTGTAATCTGTATAATTTCAGTGTTTGAGTTATTTTCTACAGCTCTATTATACTGTTCAAAGCACAATATTGCAAGTTTCTATATTAATAATAATAATAATATTCATTTATTTCAGGCATTGCCCATAAAGTGTTAGTAATTACAATTTCAGAAAACTTACAAAACTAATGTTAATTGCGTCACAAAACATAATAAAGACAGGACCGAACGAGTTAATACACAAATTATATATTAGTTAATCTAATCAATTTTGATATTCTCAGCTTACCGAGTGGAACCGTGGGCTAAACGCATCATATGCCTGTTGCAGGTGCCTTATTGTTTATATTTAATGAATACCGTCTTCCCTGGCTTCCCTTGTCTTACTGCTGAACCTGAACCCCAAACCCTGAGGAGGGCCCAAAGTTCCCCGAACCCTCACAATCAGAGCTATGCTATGCAGTTATGCTGCGAGGATGTGAGTTTTCTGTTTCTTCTATTGCTACACTATATGAACCAATGAATATGATTGGCGGATACCAACGCATCCTAAGCAACGTAGCATGGCACAGCTCTGATGGAAAGGCACGCAAAGGTCTGGTTTACTTAGATGGTGAGTAGAATTCAGAAACAGCGACCGTTAAATAATGGACTATAGCTTAAGTGCGATAACGAGGCTAGATTTTAGGTTCCGGTAATTTAGTAGTAGCTAAGTGCGATAACGAGGCTAGATTTTAGGTTCCGGTAATTTAGTAGTAGCTAAGTGCGATAACGAGGCTAGATTTTAGGTTCCGGTAATTTAGTAGTAGCTAAGTGCGATAACCAGGCTAGATTTTAGGTTCCGGTAATTTAGTAGTAGCTAAGTGCGATAACGAGGCTAGATTTTAGGTTCCGGTAAAATAGAATGGGAACTTAACAGCGACATTCATGGGACCGGTGATATTGCGTCGCACTAACAGGACGTCGCACGAAAAGGCAACTTGACTCAGATAATGTTAGGGTGTAGTGGTTACGTACAAGTACTACAAAAGCCTCGATCGAAGCCAGTTTCGAAACTCCGGTTTCGTAGACGGCCGAAGGGAGTGTAGTGTGGTACCTCTCGCTGTTGCTGGGGTCGGTGAACCCGTCGACGGTGATGGAGGGCTGGCTGGCGTGGAAGGTCTCCCCCACGCGCGTGTTGAGCTCGTAGTAGCTGATGCTGCACCAGAAGGCGGGCTCGTGGTAGAGGACGGGGGCGGCCTCGGGCCCGCCGGACGGTGGCGTCAGGCGGCCTATGTCTAGAACAACACGTCAAAAATCGCTAGGTAAACTTCAGAGATACCAGGCGTGATTTTCTTTTATTCATTCAGAACCAAACATCTATATATATATTACGCGAGGCCGATTTTTGTACACCCCATCAGATCTACAGTTATGGTCCGATTTTAATAAATGATATATCATAAGATTCGTCTCATGCTGGAGAGTTGCATAAAACTCTTATTTTGTCATATTTTTTAAGAAAAAGGACTAAAAAATTGATTTAAAAAAACTACTGTGCGCTGACCACGTGACTTTGGCCGCGTGACGTCACGCGACGTGGTTCTTGTATAATAATATAAGCCTTTATTTAACGACTTAAATATACACGTTTTATTTTCTACATTATAAGACAACGACCCTGTCGTCTTGCCTTCCGGAATAGGCCTGCCTCTAAAGGTTTTCACTCTTTTCTATCCATAGCCTTCCTTCTCCAAATATTTCCTGCTACTAGTTTAAGGTCATCCTCCCACCTTCGAACCTGCCTACCTCTTTCTTTTTTCTAGCCTTTCTTGGCCTATAAAGCCATAGTCAGGTCCAAAAAAAAGCATCAGCAGCCAAATAGTAGATTGTGTCTCAAGGGAGCAAAATGATATATTTACGGCGAGGGCGGTATATTGAATTCTGAGTGAAGCGAAAGATTCTACAATAGAATCCTGAGCGTAGCGAGGGATTCTATTGTAGAATCTTGAGCGTAGCGAGGGATTCAAGTGTTTACGCCCAAGACGAAAATAATTTTGCTACCGTGTGACACATACTGCTTTTCACACCGTCTATGAGGCCCGCTGCTAAAAACATGAAAGATCTTACAAATGATTTTACTACAGTGTCACATACTGCTTTTCACACCTTCTATGGGGAAAAGAGTCATTGTTGCCCTCAAATGAGGGAAGAAAAGTACAACTTTGATCCCTCATTCGAAGGCAACAATAACTCTTTTCTGAATAGCAGGTGTGAAAACATATTTACGATATAGTTAGTGGTGACGAGTCTTGGATATATGCTTACGACCCAGATTCCAAGCAGCAGTCAACTGTCTGGGTCTTCCAAGATGAAGCCTCGATGAGATGATGGCCTCGTCAAACAATGCATGCATTGCACAGACTATAATTCCACAACAGGTTTCGTCAACCTTATACTAAATTAAAATCACACCCAACTCCAGTACTCACCCGGACCAAACGTACCGAAGATACTGGCGGCATTACCCCGCTGAATGGCCAGCGAAATTTGTTGGACCAGGTAAGAACCAGAGCGAGGGTCGCAGCCCCTATCCCTTAAGCTTTCATAATTACAGTGGAATTTGGACAAAACGACAGTCAAGGGACCGGTGATATTACTTCACACTAACAGAACGTCGCACAAGACTGATTTACTTTGGAAATGTTTGGTATGAAATCTAATGTGTGGTGATTTTAAAGTCGTTAAAAGCGATACATAGTAGATTCTATCTCAAGGGAGCAAAATGATATATTTACGGCGAGGGCGTTATATTGAATTCTGAGTGAAGCGAAAGATTCTACAATAGAATCCTGAGTGAAGCGAAAGATTCTACAATAGAATCCTGAGCGTAGCGAGGGATTCTAAAGTAGAATCAAGTGTATACGCCCAAGACGGAAATAATTTTGCTACCGTGTGACACATACTGCGTTTCACACCGTCTATAACGAAAAGAGTCATTGTTGCCCTCAAATGAGGGAAGAAAAGTACATCATTGATCCCTCATTCGAAGGCAACAATAACTCTTTTCTGAATAGCAGGTGTGAAAATTTTATATGCGGAGTCGTTATAAGCGGATTCTACTGTATAACAAAAAAATAATAAAAAAGGTCAAAATTGTCAACAAACTCACTCATGTTGTCGTTGTGGTCCATCGGGTCGCCGTCCTCGCTCATGTAGCCCGGCGGCGGAGTCTCCACCGTGCCACCGCTTCTGTCACAATATTCATCATCATCGTCATCATCATCATCATCATCATCATCAGCCTGTGTACTAGGCACAACTCTCCCTCTAAACCAGCGTCAGGTATAGAGAAGAAACGCCGAAAGAAACTCGACAGTCAAGGCATTTTCTTCAAAAATACGCTTATTACAAAATGACATGCTATGCTTATGACAGCTGCCGGTGCCATATTTGACGATGACCGGCCTGTGATCGTATGGTGGTGCAACCGACCATATGTGTTGGTTTGGAATACTTTCTGATACTTCCAATGCCATTGCTAAAATTGCTCTTTTATCAGCTAGGCCAGGTTTAGAGAACCAGCGACAAAACTCCCAGTAGCTCGATTCCACTCACACCTCAGATTCGGTTGAAACCGCTCAACCGATCTCACTGGAGCGCAAACTCTTAAGAGTATTCCAGTGTTCCAAACCACACGCGTGGTTGTGCTGGAGGTTTTCTCCTGGATTTTCCCCACTCTACTACTACTCTCCAACCGCGCGCTCCTATCACTTTATTGGGCACGGCCTATAAAGCCACAGTCAGGTTAAAAAAAAATAGTTAAAGATGTGCTTAGTTTGGGACTAGATCGATTTGTGTAAGATTATCCACAAATCATCGGGTTACAAGCAAAAGTCACTAAGTAACAAATACCTACTTAAATTAAAGCTCGTATATCAGCATCGTTTCAGGACTGAGATACGAGGTTTCGAAGAACATTCTGTAAGTGACACATTTGATAGTGTTTTGCTTCTCACCCGACGATTTATTAAAAAAAAAAGTAGCTCTCGAGACTTTTTAATTGTATTTTAATGTAGATTTTCTTAATTTGTATTTTTTACTAACTTAATTTAATTAAGTACTTAATGTATGCCTGAGCTGTTTGTTTGTTACTAACACCTCCGTCACCGTTGAGAAATTGTGGCTCTCCAACGACTTGTGATTTGGTTGAATACTATATATATTTATTTATGTATGTTAATTTAAATACGTAAATATTTATAATATGTATTTATTATCTGTTATAGTTGTTATATATTTATTTACTTCTGGTTTTAGCTATAACTTTCCTTATTTCCTTATTGAGTTTTAGTACACTGTGTAAGTTTGTCTATCTCATTCTCCCACTCTACACTCAATCCCTCAAAGGTTAGTTGGAAGAGATCCCTCATAGGGATAAGTTCGCCTTTGTACTCTAATCTTATGTGACATGTATATTGTTTTAACACCTAATACACCTATGGAAAATAATCCCTCTAGCAATGACATAGGGAGTGGATGTTTACGTGGACGAAGCGGGCAAAGGCTAGTAAGGTTATAACAGAAGCACTCACCCATGTACAGTGGTGTTGGACGGCACCTGCTGTGCCAGGGTCGCCTCCAGATACATGGCGCTGTGCGTCAGAGCACCCACTCCCACCACGCCGCCTGTCTGCATCTCACTGTCAGCGAACATACAATCAATTACACAGGGTGTAATAAAAGTAGTGAGGATCCCTTTAAGGGCATATTCGTTATCGTGTTCTGATTAGGAAAAAGTAAAAGAATTTTTTCTGATGCGAAAAATATTTTTTTCTATATGCAGGCCTTCCTTCCTAATTAGAACACGGATTACAACCTTCAGAAATAATATCTACACATGTAGGAGATTATCAATCATCATTCCGCACGTTAACACCTAATCTCAAGAATCGGCGTAGGAACTAGTTTTGCGAAAGCCGCTGCAATCTGATCTTGCAACCCAGGGGTGAAACTAGACATGGTTGAGAGTTACACCGGTTTTTTCACAATTTTCCGAATGCTTTTAAAATCTCGCAGGATACGGGTACAGACGAGGAATTATTGATTCAGCTTATTTAAATAAATAGGGTTCGAAAAACTACAATCTTCTTACGACAGATTTGATTTGTACCTAGTAAAATACAAAGCTGTGTGTTGTCGTCTGAGATAATGTACGTATGGCTAAAAAAGCGACAGAGCGTGCACTCGCTCTTTATGTGTTGGCGCACGCGCACGCGCACGCCGCATACCCGCGCCCGCTGCCTGTGTGAAGCTGTGCATTTAAAAGTAGGGGAGTAAACGCGCCGCGGACCAGCGGGGACACGCCTGACCACGGCCGCGCCCGCCATGTGTGTCTAAGGGTGGGTTGCACCAAGCCGTCTATAAACGTAAGTGGTGTGTAAAAATCTGATTGTATGGATCGTTTGACAAGTTTCTATGGGATGACAGCTGCCGGCGCCATATTTGACGATGACCGGCCTGTGATCGTATGTTGGTGCAACCGACCTTTAATCTTAAAAGACACTGTTCAATATACAGTAAGTCATATTTCATACACAAGTTGTATTTGAAAAACCGAGTGGGTTATGAAGAGGAAGATCAGGGACGACTTGGCTTCACACGAAACCGTTGTGGGTATTATACAACTGGCTAAGTCATCTAAGTGACAAAAATGCTCCATATCAGACTATCAGTGTACTCACGGCTCTGTGGGCTCGCGGATGTAGTGCGAGTAGGGCGGCGGCGGCAGCGCGCGCGCCTCTCCCTCGCACCGCGGCACTAGGATCGGTGGCAGCGCTGACAGACAGACACACATACTGTACAACCGTCAGGTACATCAGTGGGACAGATCAACACGACTGTCATCATTATTATTACTGATAAACGAAACATAATCGCTTACAATTGTGTACTGATCTTATAATTTATTGTGATTTACTCATGTACATGTACAACAAAGAATTTTCTAAAGAAGATACCTACAATTGAAATTTATTCACTTGAGATTTGGTTGACATTTACCAAAAATAATGTGTAAAAATAAAAATCGTGTTCAAACCAATATACATCAAAGCTATAGATAGAATGCATGCTCTATTCAGAACATCCTGAAGTGTGCAGTCACGCCGACTGTAAAGGTGGGCTGCACCAAACCGTCTGTAATCGTAAGCGGTGTTCGTTAAAATCTGAGTGTATGGAAAGTTTGACAAGTTTCTATGGGATGACAGGTGCCGGCGCCATGTTTAACCATGACCGGCCTGTGATCGTATGTTGGTGCAACCGACCCTAAATCTAAAACCTTACCACGTAGCACCAATGAGAGGGGAACTTAAAATTTTGCTAAAAAAACATCATTTGATTAATGTTTTTGAATTAAACGTACAATCACAGATCTTGTCTTACCAGGCGAGTCGATCTTGTGGTAGTGGTAAGGGTTGATGCACACTTCGTCCTTTTTCAGTTGATAAGCGAACTCGCAGTGATCCACTGGCTTTAGTTCATGCTGACTCTGAAAGGAAAATGTTGTTAATTAACTAGCTGGATCTGCAAAGAATCAATGAACTGATGCAACTAGAGCCGCAGAAAAACAATATAATCAATTTCCTGTCCAGAAGGTCAAAATTAAAAAAGAAAACTGGCGAACTACTGGACTAACAAGACCACATGTACAACATCTATTGTCTCTATCCAAGTATATAAAAATACATTATGTTCATGATCTTTTTCATATTTTTTGATTCCAGAGATTGTAAGATAAGAGGTGCACTTTCAGAGCAATTACATATTGTCTAAATATATTCACACATGCGGACTAACATATATATTCTTTAAACTTTCGCTTGTACATTCATGTATATAGTGAGGGGCACTCCAGCAGACAGACACAGGTATGTGATAAAGCCAGGGATCGGATACCGGTATTTTCTCCATAGAAAAATACCGGTATTATTACGGTCACCGGTTCATTATTTCGTTTTTAATGGGACAATCTAATAATACGACGTTGTTACATAAATACATGATTCAGCCCTACGTAAAGAGCAAAAAATAATCCAAAATATAGGGCTAATTCAGGGTTTTTTAAAAATACCGGTATTGGTCCCTGGATAAAGCGAGAAAAACATATTTTCATCTCATTCCACTGCATGACTGCATCCCTTACGTGGCCTTCATGACACATGGTGTGAATCCGGCATTATAAATATAATACTGGCAACACAAACCTGAAGCTGCGGCCACCGCCACAGCCGACAGTAGACAACATGCGGCAACCCCTTTCGGTTCTGTCCGTTTATAATGTTATCATTGGGCTTCACTCTGCAAATAAATAAACACGGAAATAATAACTACAAATCAGTTGTTTCGAATGCCTGCCTTATTAATAAATATAAGATTTCAAGCTCACATGGTTGTTTACATTAGAATTACGATTTAACGGGATATTTACCATGTGTGATAATCCATATTGAAAGGGACCTTATGGCGGCCGGCACTTACGCCTTTATTGCCGCTGTTCCAATACAACAGTGAATAGGTGCAACGTAAGCGCCTGCCGCCATAAGGTCCCTTTGCATGTGGATTATCACATGTATATTTGTATTTGCGAGTTTCCGATATTTCAGCACTGTTCCAAGCGCCATTATCAAGGATTAACTGACACCTTAATCCTTGATAATAGTGCTTGCAACAGTGCCGAAATATCGGGAACTCACAAATACAAATACATACATGGTAAATATCCCGTTTCAAATCAATTCTAATGATTAATAAATAATAATAAAACAATTAGGTAGTTATTGTTAGATTTGTTAGTCTGTCATTAGCATTGCATGATTTAGTTTATAGGAAAGAGGTAGGTGTAAGTTCCGAACCTGTAAGTGAAAGAGCGCAACACTCGCCAACAAACTGTATATACAGTTTGGCGAGGTAAAATCATATGCCTACTGTAATTTATATTTTTGAGTTAAATAAAAAAAAAAATTGCTTTTGTTACGGATTTTTTTTGTGGTCCAAAATACTATCAAAATCTGATAAATGGGTGGATCAACTGTTCTTTGTTGCTTGTTACCATGGTGACGTCTTCTGAGTCACTTTTTAAAACTTGATTTTATATGGTTTGAATTCACCAAACATGAGTTTTAGCGATAAGTATAAATCCATTTGGACATGGGTCATTTCCTGAGCATGCTTGAATTCCATATTATAAACATTTTTCTAAGAAACATGGTTACTGTTGTCTCCTTGCTGACGGGGCAGAATAACAACAAGAAAAAGTTGATTGACCCAAATAATGAAAAAGTAATGGGCATTCATGATTGTTTTTTACCAAGAAAATCATTATCATTATGTATGCTGAAATAACATTACAAAAAAAATGTCAGTTATAGTGTACACTGATGATAGTGATGATGAAAACTTATTATATCTAAAAAAATCATCCCTGTTCATCATCAATCTACCACAACAGAACAGCTACACCCATTACAGAAAACTGTATCTATCACAGCTGTTTTGAGTATTTTAATGCATTTTATTATTATTATTTTTTAATGTGCACACACAAACTACCAGCCAGTTGTGGAGCGCTGGGGACCTAGCGGCGCCCGTGTACCGCCTGCGGTATGCGAGGTTAAGCAACATCGGTCCAGGTCAGTTCTATGATGGGTCAGTTCTTTGAGTGGTTATAAACTGAGCGCTCCCGTGCTTTGGAAGGCACGCTAAGCCGTCGATCCCGGCTGCTATCTATGATAGCAGTTGTTAGAGGCCTTCGGGTGGCTTGAGAACTTCTAACAGTCAAGTTGCCCACTCACTTGTCAAACCTAATCCCAATAAGGTCTGGTTTCCCTTCGGGTTGGAAGGTCAGATCGCAGTCGCTTCCGTAAAAACTAGCGCCTAAGCCAAATCTTGGGATTAGGTAGCGGACCCTGGGCATCCTGCAGGATGCAAATGTACTGGGATAACGCTAGACGGATGATGATACCAGCCAGTTGTGGGTAACAAAAGTTGTTAAATAGTGTAATTAATAAAAAAATAACTACCTAAAAAGAAATGTGGAAATAGCCCTTTTAAAGGCAACAGTACAATATTAGTCACTATTACCCTAGTATTGTATTCAGGCTCAGTTCTTTCACCCTTCAGGCTTTCACCTTTGCCCTTAAGGTCATTCGACCCCCAGCATGACCTGGAGGGCAGTGACACCTTATATAAGTTGCACTTCAGGTTTAGCCAAAACATAACTCCAACTTACAATAACTGTAAATATGTAAGTTTGGAATACTTATTTGTTGCATGAGAATTGTTTTATAATATTATTGTGCATAGATACATTTTGGATGTTTTAATTCAAACTACGAAAATGATTAAACAATCTGTTGTTTTATTTAGTTTTATGATCATAACGACGGGACTAATCAAAATATGTTCAAAAGTTGAGGATTTTTTAAATTGTAACATGAATTTTTATTCGAATATTTATATGTAAAGTTATTTCCGGACTTTATTTATACCTACATACAAGAATTCGGCCCACGACACGGTGTACGTATTAACGAAAGCAAATCTAATTCGATTCTAATTGGAATAAAATAGATTTTATTTTAGTATTATAAACGGTAAATATAACTTACGAAGCGCCGAAATTGCAAGAAAATATCCAAAACCGCGAATTAATAACACTAATGGAGGACACTGTTCTTCCTATTAACAAGTTCAAGGACAAAAATATATATCACCGGTTTCCACACTATTGTTAATGTATGTACATTGAACACTAAATCCTTTGTTTTAAAGGTAAACGGCGATAAAAAATTGACGAGGTCACAATCTTGCATCCGCCATATTGATATTGCCAAGGGTTGCGTTTCACTTCGATTTGTTTTGACGGCAATTTGACCTTTTTGGATTTTGCGTCCTGTCTGCGGTTATGTAACCAAGATGCGGTGGTCGTTGCCAATGTAGAGGTCAATGCGCTTTGCGGGTTTTCCGATTTAGTCGGGTTGCATGACCAACCCAGCCGCGATGAAATGGACTGACGTTCCATTACACGCTTATAGCGATCAGTCATTAATTATTTATAGAGATAATGGAAATTAACTTCTTTACATTGAAGATCTCCCTCAGAACTACTTAGTACTTACATTTTGTCTGTATGTAAAACTTACTGAACTATTTATCCAACTGTTTACATTTAATTCAAACGATATCAACTGGCCTAAACATACAAAGGAATTTCCCGATTCCAGAAACGGACTGTAAATCTATTTAGCGACCGGAAACGTCACATGATTGTTATCACAAAAAAACAAATCAATATTGCACTTACCTGGGTATTGTAACGCATTTAGTATGACTATTTTGGCTGGAAATTGCCTTTTCTAGTTCTTCTAAGGCTCCACTTTTCTTCAACTTCTTCACTAAGCTCTTGACAGCCTTCTCAGACCACTTGTCTTCAGCAACAGACGACCCTTCAGGGCCCTTTTTCCACCCCAACAGTCGCTTCACAACTGGCGGCGTTAAAGGAAACATGCCGCAACACTTTTACTATTGTCATTAAAATAAAATTTGTAATCGATGTAACAGTTTACTGAATTCACGCACGAAGTTTACAATCCGTATTTAGATAAACCACTGACGGCCATGTTGAGAAATGAATGAAAAAATGACAGAACAGTTGTCAATCAACAAGATCTAACTATCTCTTTCGCACGACGAATCTAATTTGAAATATTGTCCTTTTATTCCCCTGTAATAGATTGCAATGAATGAAAGCATTGTGAAAATTATTATTCAATAATTGCGAAACATGAAAGATTTGATTAAAGACACAACTTTAACATAATTATTGAATAAATTTATATATGCTATCCCTCTTCTACTTGTTTATTTTTAAAGCGACGCCCATAGACAAACCAGCCAGTCCGATTAATTACCATTATAAATAGATTTTAGGGGTATGTAGGACAATAGTGACAGGAAGGATTAGTCAACGAAATAATTGAACGGAAATGCTAATTCGGTTTAATGAATATGAAAATGAAATATGAAAAATGAATATTAAGAGCCGTGAATGTTGAATGTTGGAATGTACTGTAACGAAGAACTTAAGAATTCTTTCCAATTATTTACTAGATGGTACACCGGGTTAGCTAAATAAAGTGTTGGAGCTACTATTGTTAAACAATGTGTTAAAAGCTAAATCAGAAGAATTAGCATTCCTACTAAGGCAAATATTAATGTGGCTGATTAAATGTACTTTCACGAATTTACTTTTATTAATAAAATATTATGACAATCGAAAACAGGACTTATTGCTTTGTATGACACAACGAAGAATTGATATATAACTCTTATCAAACACTTGTAAAATGAAAGATTGATAATAAAAATAGCCGTATCGGTATCAAAAACGTAGCTACTTGTATATATTGACAAAGTCAACGTGAGTCGAAATAAAATATGCAGAACCCCTTGAATTTTTAATATTTCGGAAGTTGGTTTGTTTATGGCACGATGGAATGTTTATGTTTTGATTTGAATTCGTTCCTTCAAGTAAGTCAACTTTCAATTGTTTTTCAACTAAAATGTGTCAGTTGTTGAAGAAAATTGTTGAATTTTCGGGCTGAATTGAACAATTGGTGAGTTTCCTAGCTATTTCTGTATAAATATCATATTTGCGGTGACTTTAACACCAACAAGATGGTGAAATTCCGTGCTGAACTCGCTGATGACACTGGCAGTTTAATTTTATTTCGTATTTTACCAGCCAGTGATTTTGATTTATGTAATTTATGTTTCCTGGTTGTATATGGTTTGAACATTGCTTGGCTGGAAATATATTTCACAATTTTTACGATGAAACTTTATGTAGTCTACTTTGTAAAGTTGCAACGAACTTGAGTATGATTATTAATTCGGTTCACGACATTTTTAACAAAAACCTAATATGAGAAGGTTTACGAAAACTGCCAAATTTAGTTTTAGTACATTATATATTTGACTGGTATGGTCTCTCGGCCTACATGGAATTTCTCTAGCTCCCACCCATCATATACCCAAAACTGCCACTAAAGACAGTTAGTTGTAGTTTATAGTAGTATCGCCTATCACAGATCAGATATTTTTTTTGCCAGTTTTTTTATATATTATGTGGAAGGGGGCTAAAGTGTTTATCCCAATTAATACTAGGCCAGCATTGGGACTAAATAAATGCTCATGCTTACTCATCCTTTAAAAACCTAGGAACAGCAGCAACAGCATAAAGTACTGCATATGTTAGGCGGTTATGACCAGTGTCAGTTTGCAACCACCTGGAGGAGGATATTTTTCAATTAAAGATATTTATACAGACTACGGACCCTAAAGAGTTGTATGCATTTTATTGGTAGTTATTGAATGGAAATCTATCAAAACAATTTCTTAAGTGACATTTTAAATTCTCGCGCTTTGTAAACATACTTATATTTGTTTAAACAGGTCTAACGCTATATTTATGTATTTACCTTTGTTACCGACGTTTCGACACGGGTTGCACCGGTCTTGGTCACAGTTAAACTGTCGTCTCAGCAAGTTGTCAACGGAGATATGGGTACAAAGGTAAATACATAAATATTGTGTTAGACCCGATTAAACAAATCTTTAAAAATGTCTTGAGTGGTCACCAAATATAATATCCGGGTACAAATAGCACTCTATTAAATGATGTAAAGCGTGGAAGATATTTTTGATTAGTTTTGATTTCCCGCAGTCTAGATTGCCCCGCTGCACCTTATGTATGTTCCCAATGGTTCAAAAATATCAGTGCATCCTTAGGTATGCGCTTAACAACAAAGTGGTCTTCACATATCCTTGATCATTTTGTCTGTGCATATATAATTGACCTCAACTGTATTGTGTACAGCCATGATGGAGGGCCAGCCGCCGCTCATCCTCTGCTTGGAGAATGCGGCTGGTGAAGAGGTGACCCTCAACATCGAGCCCAATGATGACTTCCACTCCTTCCTGATCAAAGCCAAGTTAGTATTTATATTCAGTAGTTGTCCGAAATAAAGGCATTTTATTTTTTATTTTTTTTTGTTATCTTTTATGTATGTAAATATGTAAGCACTTTATTGTGCACAATAAAAAGTTAAAACAATATACATGCCTCATAAGATAGAGTACAAAGGCGAACTTATGCCGATGAGGGATCTCTTCCAACTAACCTTTTTTATATTATTTTTGCTGTAGTTTATTAACTCCCGATGCGCAACATTTATTTATTTATTTGTTACACGGGACACCAACAGAGTACATAAGGTAAGGTTACAGTTGTCTTCGGTATAAAAAATGTGGGGGCTTATGTACCCCAATTACAGGTGAACACATCATTTTACAGAACTTATGTACAGATATATGCTAACTACTATGAGAGTTTGATGTTATACAATATAATCATAAGGTTCTTAATATCTGTAAACAACGTGAAATTCTCCATTAATCTAAGTATTGAATTGTAAAGACATAAAATACACAAGACGAATTTAGATTTGTACAATAGTAAAATTATTTACGTTATAATTTTAATTAGATTTAGATTTAATTGGTTTAGCAACTGACGAGGCTAGATGTTGGGTTATTTTCTTTTTATGCGTTTCTATAGTGTCGTGATATATATCCAGGTTGGCTGCTACAGCAACATTATTGTAATATGTAAGTAGCCTACCTAGGGGCACGTGTTTTTTCATGTTTGTTCTTGCTAGGGGTAGACTAAAAGAGGGGTGCTATAAGTTTAAAATGTGTATAGTATATGTGTGTCTGTCCCTTAGAGTCCATTTTTTAGGGTTCCATACCCAAAGGGTAAAACAGGTCCATATTACTGAGACTGCGCTGTCCGTCTGTCACCAGGCTGTAATCTCATGAACCGTGATAGTTAGACAGTTAGACGGGCCCAATAAAGCGATAGGAGTGCTCGGTTGGAGAGTAGCCTGGGGAAAACCTCCGACACGACCACGCGTGTGGTTTGGAACACTGGAATACTCTAAAAGTGACATTGGTTGAGCGGTTTTAACCAAATAAAAGGTGTGATGGCACAGGTCGTTTTGGACTTCGCCTTATTGCATACAGAAATCCAAAATGTACACTTACCTACCAGTAGATTGATCCCGCAACTAGAAATCAACACGAAGAGGTTTTGCTCTTGAGGTTAGACTAATCAAAACTCCATACTTTTGGTGCTAAAACAAATTGGCAACAGACATTATTCTCAGCTTGTATTCGCCCACTGCTGAGCATAGGTCTCAGTTCTAGTACGCCACCCATCCTGGTTCCGTGCTAGTCTCATCCAGTGGTCCGCGGCCTTTTTAACCCTTTGTATGCCTTGTCCCGGATCTGTCCCGATGCGTTAGAGCAGGGGTCGGAAACCCTTCAGTAACCAAGGGCCACATAGTACTCGTAGCTCACAAAATTGCCAATTTGTGACTATCACACAAAAGGTGACACATTGTCGGTTGTAAATAAGGAGGCTCGCGGGACGCCTGTCGCAGACCGCTGCGTTATACTTTCATCGAAATCCCAGTCACTTTTAATAACAAAATGTTCGAAACTGCATCCGTATGGTTTGTCGTCAACCCTGGTGGACGAGGCACGTTCAAACACACGCACAGAGACAGGCACAGACATCATGATGACTTGGTGACAAATTCCGATACTGGTTCAAAATGTATCGACTTTCACATATTATCTTTAGCTACATTAATTTCAAAAACGGGAATTTATCGCACATTTGGACATATAGGACGTATCACTACATTCTTGGTAGCGAGAAGACTGGCGAAAGCGGGTATCATATATTTTTAGCTCTTGTCAGTTTATGAACTACCCGCACTTAATATTTACCATTCACTTTTAGTATCACTCGGCCTAACCGAATCACAACAGTACACTCACATGACGGGTTTTAGGGTTCCTTACCCGAAGGGTCCAAATATTTTTTAACGTTTTTAAGGACCATGGTTTGGTTCCTATACAGCTAAAGGTGGCCGCGAAAAAAAATTTTTTTTGACCTACCTCACCGAGTGGGGTCGTTGTTTAGCGTTCGTTGAGAAATACTGTAGTTTTTGGTTGAAAAAATATATACAATAATTGACCGAGTGAAACGAAGGTCTACGCTTCAGCTTCGACTAAAATTCTTTCGTATGTCCGGCGGATTTCCGGTTGTTCGCCTCTAACCGATTCTACTGAAATTTTGTGAGCAGGTTCCATAATTATATACATAGTTTTGTAGTCAATTATTGCATTAAAAAAAGCACCCGCTTGATTTACAGCTCACAGAGCTACTAGTTTTTACAAAATACAAATACAAATACAAAAAGGTTTATTTCTCAAAATTTTACAATGTTCAATCTATAGTAAGGATGGGTGTTAAAAATAAGACGTTGAAAAATCGGGTTTTTAACTCCCCATTGATCTATGATATTGACATATAGTTGATAATGTTTATAATACGTATATTGTACTAACAAATATTGATAAATAATATTTTTTCTTCGCAATTCGCTTATTTTCCTATCAAAACCAACTTAGTGGCGGGTGGTACGAAACCCTGAATGTGCGATGTCCGACAAGCTATGGCCGGTTTTGAAATTCAAAACTAAAATTACTTAGTGCTCGTTATGTTGGCACTGTCACCCCTTTCGCACCGCACAACTGACCCCATCACCATCATCATATCAGCCGAAAGACGTCCACTGCTGGACATGGGCCTCCGGCCTGCCCCAAAGAGTCCAAGAGTCCACCCGCATCCAGCAGACTCTGCGACCTTTACCAGTACCTTGTGGACGGGAACGGTCTACCTACGCCTCTGTATAGTACGTCCGAAACTATAAGGAATAATTCTGCCAAATTAACGTATGCGAGAATGTACCTTATAGTGAGAGCTCTTAGTCGTTTTTTGCTTGCGTTCGTTTGACAGAATTTTGTCTTAGGCCGCGGTTTCGACGCCAGCGGGCAGCGGGTCGGCGAGCGGGGCGAGCAGCGGCGCGGCGCGAGCGACGCGATCAAATGTGTAGCCTTGAATGAGCCTGTTCTGGATGACAGCGCGATTCCATTGTCCTCTGTCAAACGAACGCAAGCAAAAAAACGACAAAGAGCTTTGACTATTAGGTAGATTCTTTCTTGAGTTTAGTACGAACTATAAGTACTTATTTTTATTTAATTTCAGCTCGTTACTTGGCTACGAAGTAGACTTAAATTCACTGACCAGAAACCAGCCAGTGGCATTAACTGACAACGTATACCAATTCCTAATAAATGCCGAAAACAACCTATTAGAGTACCCTATCGGTTCTCAATCTTTCGACCAAATGTTGGAGCCAAATGACACAGACGGTCTAGTGTATGTTCTAGACGACGGAACACAAATAAAAGCGTCACAAATACATTTTGACAACGAAGATCCGCCTTTTGACTTTATAGCAGAGAAGATTCCTTTCGTCAAGTATATTGACGATGATATTGATGATATAGAACCGTCAAGCGAAATCAGCACGAAAACGATTAACATAACAGCAAGTCCCGTGTCAAAATGGTCAAGCAACGCTAGCCCTAAGAAACCTTTCATCAACAGTGTCCCTTTTAAACTAGTTAACAATGCTGGATTCCACGCCCAATTCACCAAATTCCTAAGTGAATCCAGCAATATAGATAAGACATTCACACCACTAAACACAGTTACGGCCAGAAATAAGTCGCCCAGAAGTCTAATCCGCGATAACTATAAGAAATACGAAGACAATTACAATAAAAACGAATTTATAACTCGCGATGAGGTGCTAAATATGTTCAAAGATACTCCCGTAGTTCCATATGAAAACCAATTTAATGATAAGAGGAGACACGTACGGAAAACTGATCCTTCCCGGCCTATACATAAGACCGCAACCAAACCAATGCCGTACATAGATGATGACGGGACTTTAATAGGTCAGAATGAGAACCAAAACTGTTTTATTTGCGAGAAATATGTCGATAACAATATGGATAAGCTTTATCTCTTTGATAATGAAGATCAGAAGCTGCACAGATCATCTCCGCAGAAGAAATTATCTACACAACTGAAAATAATCTGTGAGCAATGCTTGGATAACAATTTTAAGCCTTCAAGATTAAAAAGTCCTAGTAAAAGTCTTAATCCAGATGAGTATTTAGTGATCAGAAATAATCAGCAATACATTTTTCAAAAGACCAATTCCATAGACTTTAAAAACATACGTGGAGGCTTTGTCAATATAGGTGAGGCGACTGCTATCATAGACAAGATAGAGACAGAGATACTAAAAGGAAATCAGGTGAAACAGACAGATTTCGTAAAAGTTGAAATAGGTTCAAACGGTGAGATAATAACTAAAGACGATAAGAAAGAAGATGCCGAAATGTATTCTTTTAAAGATGGAAGCTCTAGTGACGTGGAGATAATTGAGGGACCGGAAATAGACGATGCCATAGACAATTTGGAGGAAGCGGATGAGGAAGTGAAAGAGTTTTTGGGGATGTACCAGAGTGACAGTAATGATAGTAACGAATTAAAATGCAGGTAAGTGGGACTTTAAAACTAACTGTTTTTATGGTGACAAGCAAGCATTCGGCCTGCCTCATGGCAAGCGGAAACCGTAGCCTGTAGATGCTTGCTACTTATTTATTTATTTAAAAAAGGTACACTTTACAGACATCATACAATAAATGATACAGTTAAGTTTGCACAAAATCGGTAGTTTATAGACCAGCATGACATCCAAAGCAAGTGCACACGGCATGATCAATAAGTAAGCGCATAATTGACCAAGTGCACATACAGCACTAGTGTCAAGTCGACCAACACAGAGCAGGGTTAATTACATGGTTAAATCTAATCAAGTTAAGCTACTGCAGCAGACACGAGGATTCTCTGTGTTGACAGCTAAATACACAGCACATCCTAAGGAGTTCTCTCCGCCTCATCTTTGCCCATGGTCTAAGAAAGCAAGGTCTAACAATTCGGATCGTGATCCACATACGTCAGTGTCGACGACACACTCACACTTACGCCCGCATACGATTATCAATCGTGACACGACCTACGTCATCGGCCAGTATCAGCCTGTCGGCTGATACTGGCCGATGACGTAGGTCGTGTCACCCACACTACTAACCGATGTACCGGATTGCCATACCTGGCGCAGTATATTAGGGTTCTGTACCAAAAGGTTAAAACGGGACCTTATTACTAAGATTTCGTTGTCCGTCTGTCCGTCCGTCCGTCTATCACCAGGCTGAACCGTGATAGTTAGACACTTGAAATTTTCACAGATGATGTATTCCTGTTGCCACTATAACAACAAATACTAAAAAACAAAATAAAATAAATATTGAAGGAGGCTCCCATACAACAAACGTGATTTTTTTGCTGTTTTCTAGATATTACGGAACCCTTCGTGCGCGACTCCGACTCGCACTTGGCCGGTTTTTATTGTATCATGTATTTGCCTCCTGGCTAGATGCTGGCCAAAGTTCCAAACTAAGCAAAGCTTGTACTACGGGTACTAAGCAACGATTTACATGCATATATATAGATCAATGGAAAACATCCAAGACTCAGGAACAAATATTCGTGGTCACCACACAAATAAAAGCCCTGACCGGGATTCGAACCCGGGACCTCCAGCTAGGCAGGCAGAGCTACTAACTAGGCTGAAGGCTAAAGTGACCGTCCGATAAACATAATTTAGGTAGGTAGGGCACAGCAAAATGTCATCTTGCTCGAATTTGGAGCAGCCCAACTGGGGAAGTACCTCCACCTTGCAGAAGACCACAGCCATAATAACATTATCTACTATACAAGTATCTAGTGTGGTGTTCCTGGAGGTGAGCAAGGTTGCCAGAGCTCCCGAGGATGCACTGTGTTGAGAGCGAGGGAGCTAAATGTGTTCCTTCTGCTTTCAACACAGTGAATTCTCATATTTCATAAAGGCTTGGCAACGCGTACGTGACCCCTTGGAGTTGCGGGCGTCTATAGGCTGCGGTGGCCGCTTACCATCAGGTGAACCGTACGCTTGTTTGCCACCGGCGTTGTATAAAATAATAATACATGTATATGTTGGCCACAACATGTTGTCGACTTGCAAAATCTAATAAAACGGTGTCTATTGTGGGGCCAGGTTTTTATAATAAACTACCCGAAACAATTAAAAATATTGAGAGTGACGTGACATTTATAAATAATTTAAAAAAATGGCTAACGGCGAAGGCCTTCTATGACATAGATGAATATGTAAATTAAATTTGTTGCATGCTTTTGTATTTGTATTTTTTTTTTGACATTTAAGTTCACTATGTAATAATTTAAATAGTGTACCTAATCTAATTGAAATTTTTATTTTTTATTTAATCGACATAATTAAATTACTGTAACAATATTCTGACATGTAAAATTTTTGTATATTTTATGAATAAATAAATATGAATATGAATAATAATAATTGACAAATTAATTTCTGATTGCAGGTTTTGCGAGCGAGTCTTCGCTGATCTCGCGGAGTTGATGGAACACGGGGACGTCCATAAACACATCACGGAGGACGGAGAGGTGTTCCCTTGCCCACTCTGTTTTTACGGTATTCAATCAGACTAGTAACAGTAGATTATTTTTTTATTTTATACAAACTTAAGGGAGGCGTATAAAATATAGTTTACGTTAGCAGCGGTACTGCTTAATATGAAGGAACGGTTGATGAATTTGGGACTGGGTGGCGATTGCACCTATAGCTCAGTTGGCTAGAGCGACTGGCCGCGAGTGCCGGAAGGTCGCAGGTTCGAATCGTGCTCGGTGCCTAAATTTTTCAATTTTTCCTTTATTCTAAATTTAGAAGATTATTTGTCTCTTCCATTATAACTACTTTGTTTTGATACTGGTCTGTAGAGAGGTCATGACCCCCGTTCCGGGTCATTTCTGATGCAAAGGCCGTCTATCGCGATTCAACGCGGTAATGCAGCGAGCGTGATGGGCACCTTTCCACCCGGGATGACCCGGGGCGGGTTATTTGACTAGACATGCTTATGTGTCAGTGTTTGTTAGTATTTAGATTCTATTGACATGTAAAACTTTTAATATAACTTTATTTCTTTTTTTTGTTCTTTTACATACTTTCGTAGAATATATTTATTGTCAACAATAATAAATTATTAAATAAGAATAACAATACAATACAATACAATACAATACAAATACTCTTTATTGCACACCTCAATCAAAGACCTATAACTAACCTAATTAAAATAAATAAATAAAATAGGTAATCACAGAAGGTCCCCCAGGTCGGATCCCGAGGGAAGGGTTATTTCTTGATAAAATAAATTAATCTCTCACGTCTGTAGTTTATTTTTAGGTTTCTCTTAAGTTTGTGGTATATATGTATGTATGTTTATTTATATATTATTTATGTATATTTATTATGTGTTTTACTTTCATTTTTGTCTTAGTTTTACTTATTATATTCCAGTACCTAGTTTTTATTTTTGCATCTCCCACTGAATATGTGTGTTTAGTTCTCTCCGCTACCCAAAGGTTGTCTGGAAGAGATCGCTCTTTAGCGTTAAGACCGCCTATGGTTTACCGTTGCTTATATTTCGCTATGTTATGTTTCTGACCTGCTTTTTATTTTTATTGAGGTGTGCAATAAAGAGTATTTGTATTGTATTGTAGATTGTGTATCAAGGGAGCAAAATGATATATTACGGCGAGGGCGATATATTAAATTCTGAGTGAAGCGAAAGATTTTACAATAGAAGTGTAACAGCTTCTGTAGTCGCACAATTCGACAATAAATGATTTTTGATTTCTGAATGTCTACACATTGTATACTTTTAAAACAATGAGCATACTGTAGACAGTTTAACTACGCAGAGATCTCTATACCATTCGCTTTTTTGTCACCATCACTATGACACATAATAAAAAATTTGTGAAGTCTCCTGTCACTGCTGTTATTCGAATAAATGGCCAAAAACGAATAATTTACCATGATTATTCAATACTGTTTTGACGATTATCCGCCGGTTGTCTTTATTTCTGTTACCTAAGGATTGTTCAATCGCCAGATAAAATTATTCGTCAGTTAAAATATCGCTGTCACATTCTAATGTCACATGAAAGAAAAGGACAGAGCTAACTTTTATCTGACAGACTTATCTGGTATTGAAAAATCTTCCCTAAATTACCAAAAACGGATAGTTTACCATGATTATTCAATACTGTCTTGACGATTAGCCGCGGGTTGTCTTTATTTCTGTTACCTAAGGGTTAATTTTTCAATCGCCAGATAAAATTATTCGTCAATTAAAATATCGCTGTCACATTCTAATGTCACATGAAAAAAAAGGACAGCTAACTTTTATCTGACAGACATATCTGGTATTGAAAAATCTTCCCTAAATTACCAAAAACTAATAGTTTACCATGATATTCAATACTGTCTTTTAACGATTATCCGCCGGTTGTCTTTATTTCTGTTACCTAAGGGTTCATTTATCAATCGCCACATAAAATTATTCGTCAGTTAAAATATCGCTGTCACATTCTAATGTCACATGAAAGAAAAAGACAGAGCTAACTTTTATCTGACAGATACTTTTATCTGGTATTGAAAAATCTTGCCTAAATTACCATGAACGAATAGTTTACCACGATTATTCAATACTGTCTTGACGATTATCCGCGGGTTAAGTCTTTATTCCTGTTACCTAAGGGTTCATTTTTCAATTGCCAGATAAAATTATTCGTCAGTTAAAATATCGCTGGCACATTCTAATGTCACATGAAAGAAAAGGACAGAGCTAAGTTTTATCTGACAGACTTATCTGGTATTAAAAAATCTTGCCTAAATTACCATGAACGAATAGTTTACCACGATTATTCAATACTGTCTTGACGATTATCCGCGGGTTAAGTCTTTATTCCTGTTACCTAAGGGTTCATTTTTCAATTGCCAGATAAAATTATTCGTCAGTTAAAATATCGCTGGCACATTCTAATGTCACATGAAAGAAAAGGACAGAGCTAAGTTTTATCTGACAGACTTATCTGGTATTAAAAAATCTTGCCTAAATTACCATAAACGAATAGTTTACCACTATTATTCAACTAGCGACCCGCCCCGGCTTCGCACGGCTGCACTATTTAATGGATGTTATTATACATATAAACCTTCCTCTTCAATCACTCTATCTATTAAAAAAACCGCATCAAAATCCGTTGCGTAGTTAAACATTTAAGCATACATAGGGATATATGGATACCATCTTGACGAATATCCGCGGGTTAAGTCTTTATTCCTGTTACCTAAGTCGAATCCGGCATGTCTGCGCGATTTATTTACATACACAGAATTTTGTCATCTCCATTTCGGTGAAGAAATAAACTATGTTTGTGATAAATAAAACCACGTTTTTTTTCTAGGTTACGCTAACTTCAAGTGGTTGAAAGGTCACCTGAAAGCAGCCCATGACAAGTCAAAGAAGCCTCAAGCAAATAGCAATAATGAAAATGCCAAAGATGGTAAGCTCATCACACAAATATTTGTCCTGACCGGGATTCGAACCTGGACCGTCAGCTTCACAGGCAGGTGCACTACCCACTAGGCTAAACCGGTCGTCAAAACGTGTTTATACGGGTTACTGGTCCAATCCAAAATTAAGCTTCGTAGCCCTTAACTTTTGGTATGTACACAGAAAAGACGCGAACCTAAATCCGCGTATGACCCTATAGGGTTTGACCTTTTGGGTACGGAACCCTCAAAATGACGACCGCATTAGCCTAGCTGGTACTGACCCTGCCTACGAAGCTGGAGGTCCCGGGTTCGAATCCCGGTCAGGGCATTTATTTGTGTGATGAACTCGAATATTTGTTCCCGAGTCTTGGATGTTTTCTATGTATTTAAGTATCTATTTATCTATATAAGTATGTATATCGTCACTTGGTACCCATAGTACAAGCTTTGCTTAGTTTGGGACTAGGTTGATTTGTGTAACATTGTCCAAAAATATTTTTTTTTAAAAAAAAGCTCAATTGTACTTAATTTCAGAATCGACACAGCCCGAGTTGTCGCCAGTAGCCAAAAGGACTAGAAGTAACGACAAGAAGGAGGATCAGAAAGGTATGTTACTTTCTAGACTTCTAGCCTCCTGAGACCCACCATACAAATAAAAATACAATCGAATTTGAACCTAACAGTTCCGATTACAAATTTGAATTTTATTTTATGTCAAATCAATCAAACCAAAACAAATGCAACTCTATCACTTCAAAATTTAACTTATTTTCCGTTGACCATATTTTGTCCTATATATAGGACGCGGGGTCTTAGGAGGCTAGAACTTCTCCTTAGGTATGGCCGTTGGAAAGGAAAGGTGGTCGGAATACGTGAGTTTACGTGTCACTAGCTTCTAGCCCCCTTATTCATAAACATTCATCAGATCTATATTAGCTAAAATTCCGTTAATATTCGTTTGTCTTTATCTCAGGGTTCGAAATTATCAAGATAAGTATGGTTTTTATAATTATCCCTCTTATGGGTAGGGTAGTATACGTTATTTTATTAGTTAAACTTATTTTCCGATGTATGATATGACCTGTAAAATGTATTTTTACCAATAAAGACTACTCTGTACTAATATACAGGGTGTACAATCCAAATGGGTCAGTATGGAGAAGTCGGAAACTATGAGAAATAGCGAGATCTGTTCTTAGGAACCATGACGTCGATTTTAGATTTAATAATAATTACATTCAAACTTTTTTATTAACTCTCATACCAACCTACCAAACTTGGCTATGAAACCTTGTGTAAACACAACTGACAGTAAATTACACTAAAATGCCCACAGTTTTATTAATTTGCAAAAAGTCGTGAATAATATGAATCGATCATCAATTATCTGAAGAAACCACTTATGCATATCTTATCTGAAATAAAATAATTATCTTATTGATGGGTTTTTCTTTCAATTATTTAAACAAGATTCCATTAGTGTTGTGCTTCTTGTGACTTGCAGAATTTATACACATTGATTTTGTCCAGGTTCGATTCCCGGTTATGTATGAGAGTTAATAAAAAAGTTTGAATGTAATTATTATTAAATCTAAAATCGACGTCATGGTTCCTAAGAACAGATCTCGCTATCTCTCTTATCCGACTTCTCCATACTGACCCATTTGGATTGTACACCCGGTAGAAAAGATTATGGTGTTTTAGGCTGCAAAATAAATAGTTGCTATACAATATTTCACTAGTTATTTATTAACCATTAAAATATAATCAATTAATCATTACAACATCATTAAAACATATACAGAGCGCAATTATTAGCGTTCGAATTCACGCACGTATTTTTTTAACTCATGCCGAATTTACAATTTTAGGTTATTATCAAAGCATAAAAATCACGATAATTATCAAGATAATTATCATTGATAATTATCCTTTCAAACCCTGCTTTATCTGTCAAAACACATAATTTTTATGAATAGTTTGTATTTTCTTTTATATACAACGCCGGTGGCAAACAAGCGTACAGTCCACCTGATGGTAAGCGGCCACCGCAGCCTATAGACGCCCGCAACTCCAAAGGAGTCACGTACGCGTTGCAGACCCTTTATAAAATTTAAGGATGCACTGCGTTAACAGCAGAAGGAACACATTTAGGTCCCTCACTCTCAACACAGTACATCCTCGGGAGCTCTGGCAACCTTGCTCACCTCCAGGAACACAACACTACATACTTGTATAGTAAATAATGTTATGGCTGTGGTCTTCTACAAGGCGGAGGTACTTCCCCAGTTAGCTGCTCCAAATTCGAGCAAGATGACATTTTGCTATGCCCTACCTCTCTTAAAAGAGGTATCTTAAAATTACAATCTAGGAATCGCAATAACTAGCTCCCTCTTTGTTTCCTTATTTCTAAATCCGCCCACCTTTGAACCCTCACGTGATTAATGTACGTGCTCCTAGGTATGTCCAAGGCAAGAGTGAATAACTTATTGAATTACTGAACTAGTGAGCTCCATCTAAAGCCCTAAGTCCATAATCCGTCGACTGTTTTATAAAAATAAAAAAATTGGGTTCCAATCTTACAGATGAATCGGCTAAGTCTGAGGAGGAAAAACCGGCTAAAACTTCGGACAATGAAAATGTGAGTTGATTATAGTCCCTCCACTTTATACATAAATAAATAAGAAAAGGAAAAAAAATGGAGCTAAGTATAACCAAAATTAATACTAGATTGACATTAATTATGAATAATAAAAGAATATTATAATCCTAAATACATTTACATACAAATGGATAGATGACTATTGTAAATACCTATTATTATTGAATACCTCTTTTTTTATTTCTTTTTTGTTGTTTACCATTCAGATTTACTATAGATTACGTAGTATCATTGTAATAAGCATATTTTGAGAGAAAATGACTGACTGTCGAGTTTCTTTGGGCGTTTCTTCTCGGCAGTGGTCTTTTGATAAACGCTAGTAGTTTTTGACTTGTAAAGTGCCATTTTAAGTTCGTTTGTTTCATATTATTTATATATTTCATTTATTGTATAAATGCAAAAGTAACGCTGTCTGTCATTTAG
Source organism: Epiblema foenella (assembly GCA_963556455.1). Taxonomy (NCBI): domain Eukaryota; kingdom Metazoa; phylum Arthropoda; class Insecta; order Lepidoptera; family Tortricidae; genus Epiblema; species Epiblema foenella. The sequence goes on along the minus strand of OY747120.1, from coordinate 5,961,213 downwards.
GCGGTTGTCACACTGATGCGGTAACCGGACGGAAATGCAGTGCGAGCGGGACAACTGTATACACTTACATATTGCTGTGTTGCTCACACACCGCACCGTCGTGCGGAAAACCTCATTAGTGTGGCAACCGTCTTACCTCTTCACGCTTAAGCCGCTTAACGGATTTGGACGAAATTTCGCATGGAGATAGTTTGTACCCCGAGGAAGTACTTAGTATAGTTTTTATCTCAAAAATCATCCCCTAAGGGGATAATTGGGACGGAAGTTGGTATGAAGGTACGATATAAACGAATTCTACGCGTACGAAATTGCTGGCAAAAAATACTGATATATAAATTTAATTTATTAAATTATTTCTTAAAGAGAACCGGATAACCTATACGGGGTTTCCATTTGTTGCATGCCAAACCCTTCTCCAGAATGTAACAAATACTTTACCGAAAACAGCATCTAAATCGGTTCAGCCAAACGCGAGATAATCGCGAACAAACATACGGGTCATACCGAGAATTTTCTTTTTGTGTAGTCGTTTAAAAACATTACAGGCGAGATTTGACATTACAGTCGAGTTCGAAAATATGTGCACGGACACAGTGCTCAAAAATATGTGAACACGACTATTGTCAAGGGCGTGAGGTTGCTCTGATATTTTTGTACCCCTGGAAACGTAGATATATTTATGAACTTGACTGTTTTTTCTGCTGACTTTAGAGTAAACAGGAATGTACGATGGAGATCAAGTTGGAGGTGAAACAAGAGGTACTAGACACGAGCGACGAGGAAGCAATCTGGATAGTTCACACCGACGATGCGTCGGCCGATCAGCTGCACTCGTTGCTACATGTAAGTCATGATGCAACTTGAAGTAAGGATAGGTATGGAGCAGGGATGTAACAGATGTGGTTTCATCGGAACCGGAAGCGGAACCAGATGTTTTAAATTCGGTATATCGGAACCAGAACAGGATTCGGAGCCGGAACTGAAAACGGATGCGGAACCGGATGCGGAGCCCGAGTGATAGATGAATAAGATGTTAAGGGCAGAGCAGGTCTAAGCTAAGTCTATTCTAAATAAAAATTCCAAATATTAATCAGCCTTTCTTGCTGCAATACCTACTTTAACAAACTTAGACCTTCTAGGTATTCGACAAAAAAAATCTTACCTAATTAATAGATATTTTACAATCATTTACAAGTTTTAATTAGCATCACCTTTTAGATGTTAAATTAAAAATAAAACAATTACAATGATTTTCATTATTGAATTACCGAAGTACACGGTCAGAGATCAAAATTACAACAGGTATAAACCTGTTTGTTTTTGATGTACGCCGCTCATTTCTCCCCGCTGAGCTGCTGTGACATCCGATATAACATCCGTATTAAAAATAACAGAACCGGAACCGAAGCGGATGTTTAAAACCAATCGGAAGTTCCGACTTAACGGAACCGGAACCGGAGCTCTGTTACATCCCTGGTATGGAGCCAGCAAAACACATGTAGGTATAGAAGTGATTTGTGGTTGGTTTCACAAGAAACGGAGACAAACAGGATTGACACGGAAAACAGCTGATGAGTAGACCACGTTGTCTTGTCGCACAGAAATAGTTTTTCAGTAGAGAGTAGTGATTCTAGATATCGATGTTTATATAATGCAATTGAATTTTCGCCTTTCAAGTCTATGCTCACTTTTAATGAAAACTTTTTGTATTACCATCACCAGCAGCTTTTAAAAAGCAGTTGTTATTTGAAATTGTGTGGGGCTGGTCAGTGCGTCCTTCGCATGTACATGCAGCAGGATTTACAGTTGCCGCCCAATGTGGAACTTGTCATCACGAAAATCGCTTTATAACCCATAGTTACACTGTCCATGTACAATTGTGTAAAGTTTATTGTAATTATTGTGGAAAAATTATGATAAATCCTAACGTACAACCTAGACTTTTATTTCTTCGTTTATCACTACATAGTATAAAACAAAGTCGCTTTCTCTGTCCCTATATCCCTAAATCCCTATGTATGCTTAAATCTTTAAAACTACGAACGGATTTCCATGCGGTTTTTTTTAATAGATAGAGTGATTGAAGAGGAAGATTTATATGTACAATAACATCCATTAAATAGTGCACCCGTGCGAAGCCGGGGCGGGTCGCTAGTTATTATATATATTTTTATACAAAAGTAATAAGTAGTACCTAGTGTCACCTCTTTGAAATTATCAGTGACATGCAGTATCGACATTTAGATAGTCGATAAAAAAAGCATTCACGCTCTACTAAAAATAACTTCTGTGCGACAAGATAATGGAGTCTACTGATAAGAACAGCTGATTGCTCTGAGAAAAGCAGTTTCGTTTGTCCATAAAAGGACAGTTTTAATATGAAGACGCCGCAAAGCAGTATGCTCAATATAGGACTTCGTGTCTTCGAGCAGCAGCTTATTCTCCATCTTCGAGCGCAGAGCGAGAGCGACGCAGCGATTCTCCAGCCTACTCTCCCTGCCAAGTAGTTCTACTACAGTCCTGCCTAAGCAAGCTACACAAGATCTGCTAAAGTGGTATCAGAACAGCTGTTTTCTGATGTCAATCCTATTTGTCTCCGTTTCTTGTGAAACAAACCACCCGTCAATCACTTCTATGCCTACGCACACATACAAAGATGAGAAAAAGATGCAAGCATAGACACCAACACACGTGGGAACGAGATACAATGTGTCATCTCCTGTCCCTTATCGCGTATTTTCTGTCACCGGCCTGTTTCACCGAAACGTCATCAATTTATTCAATAGGCTTAATTTAAATTTGGCGCCAAATACAGCACGACTAATTATGAAACGTCAGAATTGTGCTACATCCATATCAGTGTTCCGATACATCTCAATTTAGTCAGCCTATCATAAGTACGCCCCCCTTGGTGATTCGTTAATCCTCCTTCTATGCAATCCTCTTTCTACGTGATACAATAATATACTGCGCCAGGTATGGCAATCCGGTACACCGGTTAGTAGTGTGTGTGACACGAGCTACGTCATCAGCCAGTATCAGCCTATCGATCGTATGCGGACGTAAGTGTGAGTGTGTCTTCGACAGTGACGTAATGTCGTATCACGATCCGGGATGATCAGACCTTGTTTTCTTAGACCATGCATGTCAAGTTTGGTACTACATGTTTTTAGGGTTCCGTGCCCAAAGGGTAAAACGGGATCCTACTACTAATACTCCGCTGTCCGTCCGTACGTCTGTCTAAACGGATCCTCACTAGTTTTATATATTACACAGCTGTGTAACACCTGTATAACACAGATAATTACAATATGTTTACAAGATAATTTGATATAGAGTAGAGGCATCGAGAAGAGAAAAGAAAGAAAGAAAGAAAGAAATATTTATTTGGTGTTAAATCATTACACAATACATAAAAATGAAATAAGATGAAATAAACACTAAATTAAACACCAAAAAAGATACCACTCAGCATATGCCAATAGCAATATATGCTAACTCGCTTCTGCCCGAATTTCGTATCTCACCAAATAGCTATCCCGTTTTAGACATTTTATTAGAAATATCTTCAACCTTACCTCGGATTTCTAGGGTAATGAGAAAAACGAAGAGGCGCCGGTGTTTAAGAAGCCACAGAAATGTGAGAAATGCAGGTAAAACACTGAAATCATCATATGAGGGTACAGTTAGCCAAGAAAGTGGTCTACTACTTTTCGATTATTTGTACATTAATGGTCAAAACGTGTATGGGTGAGGTTGGAAACGTATATACTCCGTTTTTTTAGTCGTGCGTTATCCGCCATGCTATTTTAAAGAAAACCATTTTGAAACAGGAAACTAGGCGGCGTGCTATCTTTAACACGTGACAAACTACTGAAAGATGTGCAATTTGTTCAATATTATCCTGAGGAATCGACAAAAATCTGTGTGAAAATTAGCATAAAAATTGTAATCTTAAAAGAAATGAGCCTTTTAATATTTTTTTTATTTCGAATCTTGCTCGGTGTCTAAATTTTTCCTTCATTCTAAATTTTCTTTTAATAAATAATAAATTTTCGACTTTATTTTATTAACAATAAGGTCCAAAAGTGACGAAAATTTCATTTCTCAACTGTATATATATTTAGGAACTCGACTGTACCAAATGTTCCAACACAGTTTAAATATAACACACATTTTAATGGTTTGCAGTCAAATTATGGTGGACGTGTCAACGCATAAATGCAAGAAACGCGCCCGGAAACGGAAGTGCTTGAACAAGGACGAAAATTGCACATTCTCGGCCTCTCTGAAGGACCCGGTGAAGGTAAGCAAGGACGTCGCACTGAGAATATTCTCTATCCTTCCCAAAAAGTTGGCTAATAACAAGGACGAAAATTGCACTTTCTCTTCATCTCAGAAGGACCCACTAAAGGTAAAGCAAGAATGTCGTATTCAGTACATATTCACGGTCAGTCTTTTTTTTTTAACCTGACTGTGACTTTATAGGCCGGGCCCAATACAGCGATAGGAGTGCGCGGTTGGAGAGTAGCCTGGGGAAAACCTCCGACACGACGACGCGGGTGGTTTTAAACACTGGAATACTCTTAAGAGTTTGCGCTCCAGTGAGGTTGATTGAGCGGTTTCAACCGAATCTGAGATGTGATTGGAATCTAGCTACTGGGAGTTTTGTCGCTGGTTCACTCAGGGATCGGATACCGGTATTTTCTCCATAGAAAAATACCGGTATTATTACGGTCATCGGTTCATTATTTCGTTTTTAATGGGATAATCTAATAATACGACGTTGTTACCTAAATACATGATTCAACTCTACGTAAAGAGCAAAAAATAATCCAAAATATTGGGCTAATTCAGGGTTTTATAAAAATACCGGTACCGGTCCCTGGGTTCACTAAACCTATCAAGAAACACAGCTGGGCTTCACTCAAGACTGTGTGAGCGCGACCGCACTGCTTATTGTCTCGCTCGCACCGCCTCTCCACTGCGACGCTGCGTGCCCTACAGCACCCGCACGCTCAAGCGGCTTTCGCGCATCGTTGTTCGGGAGTGGGCCTACGCTAGGTCAACCCGTGTGTACAAGGCGATTCGGTGCATACACTATTACAATTACATATGTTTATTTAGCTAAACGATTGTGTTCGCACATATAATGTATGTCAAATCCGGTATTGAATGGTAAGCATGTAACCTGAACCGATTCTTTCATATTAAGATGTTATGATTAAGTGAGTACCTGACATAAGTATGAAACTATAGTATTTGAGAGAGTTGCTTAGATGGTAAATAATACGTAAGACGAATGGAATTGACGAGTGCCTTAAACATTTATAAATCAAAATCAAAACATTTATTCTGCAAATAGGCCTCAAGGGCACTTTTACAAGTCAAAATCTATCTATATCAAATAAAAATAATACAATAATCAAAATATCATAAATTTTTAGTGTTTACGTGTTAAAAATAAGACTAGAAACTAATAACTATCGAGATTTGTTAGAGATGTACAAGGTCTCTAAGCGTCAAGATAAAAGCTAATAAGGTAGGTACACTAATCATAATAAAATATTTTGAGATATATCTCTAAACGTAAACATGAAAATAGTAAAATCTAATACAAAATACAAACATTTATTCTGCAAATAGGCCACAAGTGCACTTTTACATGTCAAAATATTAATTTACAATTTAAGAAAGTCTGACTATAATAAGTAATACATTTTTCATGACAAAATATTACTTTACAGTTCAAGAAGGAATATTAATTTCGAGTTTACAATTACATATAACAAAATTAATGTCATATAGTGAAGATAAACTTGCAAAGTTATCTATTACAAATATTACAACATCAGTAAAGTTAGAGATGTATAAGGTCTCAAGATTAAACAAGGAGTATAATGAAATTAATATAATATCCCAGAGATGTACATGGTCTCTGAGCGTCAAAATTAAAATTAATTTAATATTGTTAGAGATGTATATGGTCTCTAAGTCATTGACAATAAAAACGAATCCACAACAGGATGATGTCTCTCGTCAATCCCCTATAAAAAGACACTAGTATTAACGTAGTCACTATGTCCTAGCAAGCATGAACAGACCGGACTCCACAAACAGCACCCGATCACGAGTATGACGCATATCTCAGCCATGCCTAGCTAGCCATAATAAATGAATATCCTCATTCCTATAGATATTGGTACCTTTCATGCGCGAGTCCGACTCGCACTTGACCGGGTGTTTTTGCATCGGAACCTGTAAAAAGTTTATTATTTGCAGAGATTACAAGGTAGACCGAAACAATCCACGGATGGCGACAACGACTTGCTTGTGCCCGTGAGTATGAAACCATTAGTTACACGACTCCGCAACACTGATCTCTCCAGCACTATCGTTTTCAACGGTATGTCGCATACAAAAGCTGCCACTCACACGCAGGGATTGTAAAACCGATTTTATCTAATACCTGTATAGAAATTGACAAACTATTACCGCTAATAAAATAATACCTATATTCTAATTAGAGGTATTATTGTCATTCCGCTTTTCTCTATACCTCTATGTATAGACTATTTACGATATGGTTATTCATTGTATTTGAAACGTAAGATGGTAAGATGTGGAGAAAGGTAAGATGTCAATTAAACATTACTACAAAAACCCAACAAATTGGTGTAAATACCTACTTTTTACAATACGCCAGTTTGCGGAAACAAATAATCGAGTATATTGACACTGACAGCTATTACCGATAATGGTTTTTATGGGTAAAGTGTCAAATAGATGTATTGTTGTCAATTGGCGAAACCGCTAATATATTTGAATACCGGTTTTCATTGTATCGCTAATTAGAGCTCTAGCGATATAAATAGCGAAATGCAATTGTTATAACATATTAATTTCATTATTATTGAGTACATAAATTATTAAAAAAAAAACATGTAATTACCTAGATTTAAGATACATTATTGAGTGCCCTTACAGGGTGTCATGTACCTACCATACTTGCCTTGTAACACCTTAATGTATTATGAACATGACTACAATGGAATAAAGAATAATTGCATTTCGCTATTTATATCGTTATACCTTATTTAAAACCGGTAAGAATACCGGTAACGATCCCTGCTCACACGCCATGCTATGGAATTTAGAGATCATGCCATTAGAGATCCAGGTATAGAGTGAACTGGAGTCAAGAGTTCTCGTATTTCCTTAACTTTCACTTAACGTTTGGACCGGTAAGGACATCAATTAATTTTAACGATGAGAATCACCCAAAAAGCGATTGATATATTATGCCTACAATTTTTTATTTTATATTGTAAGTCGTTTGATGTCGAATGATTCATTCTTTCAAAAACTGAATTTTCAGAGGCCCCGTAAGAAAAAACCGACGGAGCTAACATCGGACCCTCAGATCATGACATGTCATAATTGTAACGAGTCTTACACGTCCAAAGTGCGACTGAAGTTTCACATGTAAGTTACCAGCAGGCGAATCACGAAACTTTATGTACTAACGGTAGATAGATTTTACTGTCAATTTTGAAGGATATCAGGCGACAATTAAAATTTGACATTAAAATCTACCTAACGGTAGTACAAGAGTTACGTGATTACCCCGCAGTTATACATAACATAAATTCACGCCTGTATTCCCAAAAGGGGTAAACAGAGGACATGAAATTTAAGTTTAGTGTCACATTTAGCAATTGCAGGTTTAATGGAAATGTAATATTGCAGTTATAGGTTGCTAGCCTATCGCCCACAACACATTACAATCCGGTTCCCATAGTCGATTCTTACGATGCCCACGGAAAGAAAGGGGAGGTGCTATTCTAACGCGACAATCACCAACCAATCATAACTTATACATAATCTTTATAAATAAGAAACATTTCACGAAATTTATGTACGCGCTCACTTCAGAACGACTGCACCGATTTATTCTTTTTTTTGCATTTAATAGTCAGGAACACGTTTGTATGAAAGCACGCTTGTAGCTACGTTGTGTCTCACTCACTTTTTAAATGGAGATTTTTTTTATAATCCATTTTTTCACTTAAATATAATCAATAATTTTTAAGTGAAAAAAATGGATTATAAAAAAAAATCTCCATTTAAAAAGTGAGTGAGACACAACGTAGCTAGAAAACCATGAATTAATAATGTCAACAACATTAAATTACTTTACTTCGGGCGCCGTACCTAATTCGTTGAGATACGCCTGTTTGCTTTAGATTTCGCTTCAAAAAAACCTTCGCTTCGCTCTTGTCTCAATAAACCGCCCCAAAGTATTGTCACACTAAAGTACAGTAATGAATAATTGTAGTTAACAACTCTATAATTTTTCTGATTCTGACACTTGGCTCCCTAGAGATTTTTAATTATTTATTTATTTACTTTATTTGACACACCAACAGTACATAAACTATATAATCAAAATGACACATTGATATTTAGGGACACAAAACATATTTATGTACCAATAACAGGCATGCAACAGCACTTAAAGAGTTCGAGGCTTTTACACTACATTAAAAAGTACAATAAAAAAAAATACAAAGAAAATGTGACTTGAGATATGTGACAAATAAATACGTTATAGGTTTAAGCTGGTTTGAGCATTCTATATTTAAGAATCGGTAAGATGCGCAGTAGAACGAGGGTTACCGACATAGCTCAGAGAATCTGCATGTTGAAGTGGCAGTGGGCGGGCCACATTGCTCGTAGAACCGATAACCGTTGGGGAAGAAAGACGGAGCGTTGGACGGCCTCCCACTAGGTGGACTGATGGCTTGGTCAAGGCAGCGGGGAGTCGCTGGATGCGGGTGGCTCGCGACCGTGTGCTGTGGCGCTCCTTGGGGGACGCCTATATCCAGCAGTGGATGTCTTCCGGCTGAATGATGATGATGATGATGAAGGAGTCACGAAATATATCTATTGCGAAATTATGATCTAAATAGCGATAAACTGCACTTCCAGGCAATTCCACGACAACACAGAGATGTTAACCGCAAATGGCCAATACACGTGCCTGGAGTGTCCCGGCGCGAAGTTCGCGACGGAGACCGAACTGTTCGACCACGTGCACTTCCAACACGACAAGCAGAACCGCTACCAGTGCCCCGTCGAGGACTGCGGGAAGACCTTCTTCCTAAGGTAAGTGTTCAGTCTTAGAAGCAGCAGCAAACACGACAAGCAGAGCCGCTACCAGTGCCCCGTCGAGGACTGCGGGAAGACCTTCTTTCCAAGGTAAGTCTTCAGTCTTGGGAGCAGCAGCAAAAACGACAAACAGAACCGCTACCAGTGCCCCTTCGAGGACTGCGAGAAGACCTTAAGGTAAGTCTTCAGTCTTGGGAGCAGCAGCAAACACGACAAGCAGAGCCGCTACCAGTGCCCCTTCGGGGACTGCGGGAAGACCTTCTTCCTAAGGTAAGTGTTCAGTCTTGGGAGCAGCAGCAAACACGACAAGCAGAGCCGCTACCAGTGCCCCGTCGAGGACTGCGAGAAGACCTTCCTAAGGTAAGTGTTCAGTCTTGGAAGCAACAGCAAAAACGACAAGCGGAGCCGCTACCAGTGCCCCGTCAAGGACTGCGGGAAGATCTTCCTAAAGTAAGTATTCTGCGATATGATCGGCTCGCTCAATGGACTCCTGCGCACGGATCCACAACTGGATATCTTTGTAGATAGCCTGCCAAGACTCGTTTCTAGGTGCCTCTCTTATTATGAGAATGTATAGTGTGAATGAAAGAGATTTTTTCCTTATATGCATAAGGCTACGTAATAGATAGGTATTTAAATGTATATTACAAGTGTAATTGGTTCTTTTGTTACCGTTCTCGTAAAAAAAAATAAAAAAAAATTGCGTGTGGGGCACTAAATGTACTCACATTATATCAAGTCAACGGCGGTGAATAGGTTAAATTTCCATCCTCACCATTTAGATGGTTGGCAGTGCAAAACTGTGCGTTTCTCAAGAAATTTCCTGCCTCGCACAACCAAACTATGGAATGAACTGTCGCCTGCGGATTTCCGGACTGATATGACCTTCAAACCTTCAAGAAAAGAGCGTATTCCCTTCTGAAAGGCCGGCAACGCACTTGCGACTCTGGTGTTGCAGGTGTTTATGGGCGACGGTAATTGCTTACCATCAGGCGATCCGTCTGCTCGTTTGCTCCCTATAACATAAAAATAGTGTGAATTGTTGTATTGTCCGTAGGGCGTCGCTAACGAAGCACAGCCGCACGCACACAGACACGCGGCGCTACATATGCGGCACTTGCGGCAAGCGGTTCCTGGACAAGCAGACGCTGGACGAGCACGGAGTCACCCACCTGCAGGTTAGTCACGGGATCGAAACTGTTTAAGGTCGACTCATAGCCACAGACATTGAGCCAGACACGTACCGTGGCAGACAATATAATATTCTTTTCACCTCACTAGCTCTTAAAAAAGCTCTTTTTTATTCATTCAGATAGCATAACTGCATTTTATGCACAAGAGTGTAAAGAATATTTGAAATAAGAACGTGCTATTTGTAACTTTTTAAAACAAAATAACATGTAAATGCCAGTCCAGACAGTCCACCAACAATAATTTTATATTGTGCCGTTGTGTTTAAAAAACTAGTATCTACGCGAAATCTCAGAATTAGGTAGTTGACCCCGGGCATCCTTCAGGATTCAACTGTACCGGGATAGCGCTAAGATGATAATGAACATATTTGTATGTTGTATGTCGTCGGGTTACAAGCAAAAGTTACTAAGTAACAAATACCTACTTAAAATAAAGCTCGTGTATCAGCATCGTTTCAGTACTGAGATACGAGGTTTCGAAGAGTAGGGACAGATTTGATAGTAAGTTTTGCTTCTCACCCGTCGATGTGTATGGTGCAGATCAAGCCGTACCAGTGCCACATCTGCCTGAAGCAGCTGACGCGGCGCTCGCGGCTGCGCATGCACATGCGCGCGCACGAGGAGGCGCTGTGCCCCGCGCTCGTGGCCGTGTGCGCCGCCTGCCGCCGCGCCTTCCAGCACGTGCCCGCCGCGCTGGTACGTACACCACACCACAACTACACCGCACCACACCACACCACACACATGCGCGCGCACGAGGAGGCGCTGTGCCCCGCGCTCGTGGCCGTGTGCGCCGCCTGCCGCCGCGCCTTCCAGCACGTGCCCGCCGCGCTGGTACGTACACCACACCACAACTACACCGCACCACACCACACCACACACATGCGCGCGCACGAGGAGGCGCTGTGCCCCGCGCTCGTGGCCGTGTGCGCCGCCTGCCGCCGCGCCTTCCAGCACGTGCCCGCCGCGCTGGTACGTACACCACACCACAACTACACCGCACCACACCACACCACACACATGCGCGCGCACGAGGAGGCGCTGTGCCCCGCGCTCGTGGCCGTGTGCGCCGCCTGCCGCCGCGCCTTCCAGCACGTGCCCGCCGCGCTGGTACGTACACCACACCACAACTACACCGCACCACACCACACCACACACATGCGCGCGCACGAGGAGGCGCTGTGCCCCGCGCTCGTGGCCGTGTGCGCCGCCTGCCGCCGCGCCTTCCAGCACGTGCCCGCCGCGCTGGTACGTACACCACACCACAACTACACCGCACCACACCACACCACACACATGCGCGCGCACGAGGAGGCGCTGTGCCCCGCGCTCGTGGCCGTGTGCGCCGCCTGCCGCCGCGCCTTCCAGCACGTGCCCGCCGCGCTGGTACGTACACCACACCACAACTACACCGCACCACACCACACCACACACATGCGCGCGCACGAGGAGGCGCTGTGCCCCGCGCTCGTGGCCGTGTGCGCCGCCTGCCGCCGCGCCTTCCAGCACGTGCCCGCCGCGCTGGTACTACACCACACCACAACTACACCGCACCACACCACACCACACACATGCGCGCGCACGAGGAGGCGCTGTGCCCCGCGCTCGTGGCCGTGTGCGCCGCCTGCCGCCGCGCCTTCCAGCACGTGCCCGCCGCGCTGGTACGTACACCACACCACAACTACACCGCACCACACCACACCACACACATGCGCGCGCACGAGGAGGCGCTGTGCCCCGCGCTCGTGGCCGTGTGCGCCGCCTGCCGCCGCGCCTTCCAGCACGTGCCCGCCGCGCTGGTACGTACACCACACCACAACTACACCGCACCACACCACACCACACACATGCGCGCGCACGAGGAGGCGCTGTGCCCCGCGCTCGTGGCCGTGTGCGCCGCCTGCCGCCGCGCCTTCCAGCACGTGCCCGCCGCGCTGGTACTACACCACACCACAACTACACCGCACCACACCACACCACACACATGCGCGCGCACGAGGAGGCGCTGTGCCCCGCGCTCGTGGCCGTGTGCGCCGCCTGCCGCCGCGCCTTCCAGCACGTGCCCGCCGCGCTGGTACGTACACCACACCACACCACAACTACACCGCACCACACCACACCACACACATGCGCGCGCACGAGGAGGCGCTGTGCCCCGCGCTCGTGGCCGTGTGCGCCGCCTGCCGCCGCGCCTTCCAGCACGTGCCCGCCGCGCTGGTACGTACACCACACCACAACTACACCGCACCACACCACACCACACACATGCGCGCGCACGAGGAGGCGCTGTGCCCCGCGCTCGTGGCCGTGTGCGCCGCCTGCCGCCGCGCCTTCCAGCACGTGCCCGCCGCGCTGGTACGTACACCACACCACAACTACACCGCACCACACCACACCACACACATGCGCGCGCACGAGGAGGCGCTGTGCCCCGCGCTCGTGGCCGTGTGCGCCGCCTGCCGCCGCGCCTTCCAGCACGTGCCCGCCGCGCTGGTACTACACCACACCACACCACAACTACACCGCACCACACCACCACACCACACACATGCGCGCGCACGAGGAGGCGCTGTGCCCCGCGCTCGTGGCCGTGTGCGCCGCCTGCCGCCGCGCCTTCCAGCACGTGCCCGCCGCGCTGGTACTACACCACACCACACCACAACTACACCGCACCACACCACCACACCACACACATGCGCGCGCACGAGGAGGCGCTGTGCCCCGCGCTCGTGGCCGTGTGCGCCGCCTGCCGCCGCGCCTTCCAGCACGTGCCCGCCGCGCTGGTACTACACCACACCACACCACAACTACACCGCACCACACCACCACACCACACACATGCGCGCGCACGAGGAGGCGCTGTGCCCCGCGCTCGTGGCCGTGTGCGCCGCCTGCCGCCGCGCCTTCCAGCACGTGCCCGCCGCGCTGGTACTACACCACACCACACCACAACTACACCGCACCACACCACCACACCACACACATGCGCGCGCACGAGGAGGCGCTGTGCCCCGCGCTCGTGGCCGTGTGCGCCGCCTGCCGCCGCGCCTTCCAGCACGTGCCCGCCGCGCTGGTACGTACACCACACCACACCACAACTACACCGCACCACACCACACCACACACATGCGCGCGCACGAGGAGGCGCTGTGCCCCGCGCTCGTGGCCGTGTGCGCCGCCTGCCGCCGCGCCTTCCAGCACGTGCCCGCCGCGCTGGTACTACACCACACCACACCACAACTACACCGCACCACACCACCACACCACACACATGCGCGCGCACGAGGCGGCGCTGTGCCCCGCGCTCGTGGCCGTGTGCGCCGCCTGCCGCCGCGCCTTCCAGCACGTGCCCGCCGCGCTGGTACGTACACCACACCACACCACAACTACACCGCACCACACCACACCACACACATGCGCGCGCACGAGGAGGCGCTGTGCCCCGCGCTCGTGGCCGTGTGCGCCGCCTGCCGCCGCGCCTTCCAGCACGTGCCCGCCGCGCTGGTACGTACACCACACCACACCACAACTACACCGCACCACACCACACCACACACATGCGCGCGCACGAGGAGGCGCTGTGCCCCGCGCTCGTGGCCGTGTGCGCCGCCTGCCGCCGCGCCTTCCAGCACGTGCCCGCCGCGCTGGTACTACACCACACCACACCACAACTACACCGCACCACACCACCACACCACACACATGCGCGCGCACGAGGAGGCGCTGTGCCCCGCGCTCGTGGCCGTGTGCGCCGCCTGCCGCCGCGCCTTCCAGCACGTGCCCGCCGCGCTGGTACTACACCACACCACACCACAACTACACCGCACCACACCACCACACCACACACATGCGCGCGCACGAGGAGGCGCTGTGCCCCGCGCTCGTGGCCGTGTGCGCCGCCTGCCGCCGCGCCTTCCAGCACGTGCCCGCCGCGCTGGTACTACACCACACCACACCACAACTACACCGCACCACACCACCACACCACACACATGCGCGCGCACGAGGAGGCGCTGTGCCCCGCGCTCGTGGCCGTGTGCGCCGCCTGCCGCCGCGCCTTCCAGCACGTGCCCGCCGCGCTGGTACGTACACCACACCACACCACAACTACACCGCACCACACCACACCACACACATGCGCGCGCACGAGGAGGCGCTGTGCCCCGCGCTCGTGGCCGTGTGCGCCGCCTGCCGCCGCGCCTTCCAGCACGTGCCCGCCGCGCTGGTACTACACCACACCACACCACAACTACACCGCACCACACCACCACACCACACACATGCGCGCGCACGAGGAGGCGCTGTGCCCCGCGCTCGTGGCCGTGTGCGCCGCCTGCCGCCGCGCCTTCCAGCACGTGCCCGCCGCGCTGGTACGTACACCACACCACACCACAACTACACCGCACCACACCACACCACACACATGCGCGCGCACGAGGAGGCGCTGTGCCCCGCGCTCGTGGCCGTGTGCGCCGCCTGCCGCCGCGCCTTCCAGCACGTGCCCGCCGCGCTGGTACGTACACCACACCACACCACAACTACACCGCACCACACCACACCACACACATGCGCGCGCACGAGGAGGCGCTGTGCCCCGCGCTCGTGGCCGTGTGCGCCGCCTGCCGCCGCGCCTTCCAGCACGTGCCCGCCGCGCTGGTACTACACCACACCACACCACAACTACACCGCACCACACCACCACACCACACACATGCGCGCGCACGAGGAGGCGCTGTGCCCCGCGCTCGTGGCCGTGTGCGCCGCCTGCCGCCGCGCCTTCCAGCACGTGCCCGCCGCGCTGGTACTACACCACACCACACCACAACTACACCGCACCACACCACCACACCACACACATGCGCGCGCACGAGGAGGCGCTGTGCCCCGCGCTCGTGGCCGTGTGCGCCGCCTGCCGCCGCGCCTTCCAGCACGTGCCCGCCGCGCTGGTACTACACCACACCACACCACAACTACACCGCACCACACCACCACACCACACACATGCGCGCGCACGAGGAGGCGCTGTGCCCCGCGCTCGTGGCCGTGTGCGCCGCCTGCCGCCGCGCCTTCCAGCACGTGCCCGCCGCGCTGGTACGTACACCACACCACACCACAACTACACCGCACCACACCACACCACACACATGCGCGCGCACGAGGAGGCGCTGTGCCCCGCGCTCGTGGCCGTGTGCGCCGCCTGCCGCCGCGCCTTCCAGCACGTGCCCGCCGCGCTGGTACTACACCACACCACACCACAACTACACCGCACCACACCACCACACCACACACATGCGCGCGCACGAGGAGGCGCTGTGCCCCGCGCTCGTGGCCGTGTGCGCCGCCTGCCGCCGCGCCTTCCAGCACGTGCCCGCCGCGCCTTCCAGCACGTGCCCGCCGCGCTGGTACGTACACCACACCACACCACAACTACACCGCACCACACCACACCACACACATGCGCGCGCACGAGGAGGCGCTGTGCCCCGCGCTCGTGGCCGTGTGCGCCGCCTGCCGCCGCGCCTTCCAGCACGTGCCCGCCGCGCTGGTACTACACCACACCACACCACAACTACACCGCACCACACCACCACACCACACACATGCGCGCGCACGAGGAGGCGCTGTGCCCCGCGCTCGTGGCCGTGTGCGCCGCCTGCCGCCGCGCCTTCCAGCACGTGCCCGCCGCGCTGGTACGTACACCACACCACACCACAACTACACCGCACCACACCACACCACACACATGCGCGCGCACGAGGAGGCGCTGTGCCCCGCGCTCGTGGCCGTGTGCGCCGCCTGCCGCCGCGCCTTCCAGCACGTGCCCGCCGCGCTGGTACGTACACCACACCACACCACAACTACACCGCACCACACCACACCACACACATGCGCGCGCACGAGGAGGCGCTGTGCCCCGCGCTCGTGGCCGTGTGCGCCGCCTGCCGCCGCGCCTTCCAGCACGTGCCCGCCGCGCTGGTACTACACCACACCACACCACAACTACACCGCACCACACCACCACACCACACACATGCGCGCGCACGAGGAGGCGCTGTGCCCCGCGCTCGTGGCCGTGTGCGCCGCCTGCCGCCGCGCCTTCCAGCACGTGCCCGCCGCGCTGGTACTACACCACACCACACCACAACTACACCGCACCACACCACCACACCACACACATGCGCGCGCACGAGGAGGCGCTGTGCCCCGCGCTCGTGGCCGTGTGCGCCGCCTGCCGCCGCGCCTTCCAGCACGTGCCCGCCGCGCTGGTACTACACCACACCACACCACAACTACACCGCACCACACCACCACACCACACACATGCGCGCGCACGAGGAGGCGCTGTGCCCCGCGCTCGTGGCCGTGTGCGCCGCCTGCCGCCGCGCCTTCCAGCACGTGCCCGCCGCGCTGGTACGTACACCACACCACACCACAACTACACCGCACCACACCACACCACACACATGCGCGCGCACGAGGAGGCGCTGTGCCCCGCGCTCGTGGCCGTGTGCGCCGCCTGCCGCCGCGCCTTCCAGCACGTGCCCGCCGCGCTGGTACTACACCACACCACACCACAACTACACCGCACCACACCACCACACCACACACATGCGCGCGCACGAGGAGGCGCTGTGCCCCGCGCTCGTGGCCGTGTGCGCCGCCTGCCGCCGCGCCTTCCAGCACGTGCCCGCCGCGCTGGTACGTACACCACACCACACCACAACTACACCGCACCACACCACACCACACACATGCGCGCGCACGAGGAGGCGCTGTGCCCCGCGCTCGTGGCCGTGTGCGCCGCCTGCCGCCGCGCCTTCCAGCACGTGCCCGCCGCGCTGGTACGTACACCACACCACACCACAACTACACCGCACCACACCACACCACACACATGCGCGCGCACGAGGAGGCGCTGTGCCCCGCGCTCGTGGCCGTGTGCGCCGCCTGCCGCCGCGCCTTCCAGCACGTGCCCGCCGCGCTGGTACTACACCACACCACAACTACACCGCACCACACCACATCACACACATGCGCGCGCACGAGGAGGCGCTGTGCCCCGCGCTCGTGGCCGTGTGCGCCGCCTGCCGCCGCGCCTTCCAGCACGTGCCCGCCGCGCTGGTACGTACACCACACCACAACTACACCGCACCACACCACACCACACACATGCGCGCGCACGAGGAGGCGCTGTGCCCCGCGCTCGTGGCCGTGTGCGCCGCCTGCCGCCGCGCCTTCCAGCACGTGCCCGCCGCGCTGGTACTACACCACACCACAACTACACCGCACCACACCACATCACACACATGCGCGCGCACGAGGAGGCGCTGTGCCCCGCGCTCGTGGCCGTGTGCGCCGCCTGCCGCCGCGCCTTCCAGCACGTGCCCGCCGCGCTGGTACTACACCACACCACAACTACACCGCACCACACCACACCACACACATGCGCGCGCACGAGGAGGCGCTGTGCCCCGCGCTCGTGGCCGTGTGCGCCGCCTGCCGCCGCGCCTTCCAGCACGTGCCCGCCGCGCTGGTACTACACCACACCACAACTACACCGCACCACACCACACCACACACATGCGCGCGCACGAGGAGGCGCTGTGCCCCGCGCTCGTGGCCGTGTGCGCCGCCTGCCGCCGCGCCTTCCAGCACGTGCCCGCCGCGCTGGTACTACACCACACCACAACTACACCGCACCACACCACACCACACACATGCGCGCGCACGAGGAGGCGCTGTGCCCCGCGCTCGTGGCCGTGTGCGCCGCCTGCCGCCGCGCCTTCCAGCACGTGCCCGCCGCGCTGGTACTACACCACACCACAACTACACCGCACCACACCACACCACACACATGCGCGCGCACGAGGAGGCGCTGTGCCCCGCGCTCGTGGCCGTGTGCGCCGCCTGCCGCCGCGCCTTCCAGCACGTGCCCGCCGCGCTGGTACTACACCACACCACAACTACACCGCACCACACCACACCACACACATGCGCGCGCACGAGGAGGCGCTGTGCCCCGCGCTCGTGGCCGTGTGCGCCGCCTGCCGCCGCGCCTTCCAGCACGTGCCCGCCGCGCTGGTACTACACCACACCACAACTACACCGCACCACACCACACCACACACATGCGCGCGCACGAGGAGGCGCTGTGCCCCGCGCTCGTGGCCGTGTGCGCCGCCTGCCGCCGCGCCTTCCAGCACGTGCCCGCCGCGCTGGTACTACACCACACCACAACTACACCGCACCACACCACACCACACACATGCGCGCGCACGAGGAGGCGCTGTGCCCCGCGCTCGTGGCCGTGTGCGCCGCCTGCCGCCGCGCCTTCCAGCACGTGCCCGCCGCGCTGGTACGTACACCACACCACACCACACCGCACCGCACCACCACACCACACACATGCGCGCGCACGAGGAGGCGCTGTGCCCCGCGCTCGTGGCCGTGTGCGCCGCCTGCCGCCGCGCCTTCCAGCACGTGCCCGCCGCGCTGGTACTACACCACACCACAACTACACCGCACCACACCACACCACACACATGCGCGCGCACGAGGAGGCGCTGTGCCCCGCGCTCGTGGCCGTGTGCGCCGCCTGCCGCCGCGCCTTCCAGCACGTGCCCGCCGCGCTGGTACGTACACCACACCACACCACAACTACACCGCACCACACCACACCACACACATGCGCGCGCACGAGGAGGCGCTGTGCCCCGCGCTCGTGGCCGTGTGCGCCGCCTGCCGCCGCGCCTTCCAGCACGTGCCCGCCGCGCTGGTACGTACACCACACCACACCACAACTACACCGCACCACACCACCACACCACACACATGCGCGCGCACGAGGAGGCGCTGTGCCCCGCGCTCGTGGCCGTGTGCGCCGCCTGCCGCCGCGCCTTCCAGCACGTGCCCGCCGCGCTGGTACGTACACCACACCACACCACAACTACACCGCACCACACCACACCACACACATGCGCGCGCACGAGGAGGCGCTGTGCCCCGCGCTCGTGGCCGTGTGCGCCGCCTGCCGCCGCGCCTTCCAGCACGTGCCCGCCGCGCTGGTACGTACACCACACCACACCACAACTACACCGCACCACACCACACCACACACATGCGCGCGCACGAGGAGGCGCTGTGCCCCGCGCTCGTGGCCGTGTGCGCCGCCTGCCGCCGCGCCTTCCAGCACGTGCCCGCCGCGCTGGTACGTACACCACACCACACCACAACTACACCGCACCACACCACACCACACACATGCGCGCGCACGAGGAGGCGCTGTGCCCCGCGCTCGTGGCCGTGTGCGCCGCCTGCCGCCGCGCCTTCCAGCACGTGCCCGCCGCGCTGGTACGTACACCACACCACACCACAACTACACCGCACCACACCACCACACCACACACATGCGCGCGCACGAGGAGGCGCTGTGCCCCGCGCTCGTGGCCGTGTGCGCCGCCTGCCGCCGCGCCTTCCAGCACGTGCCCGCCGCGCTGGTACGTACACCACACCACACCACAACTACACCGCACCACACCACACCACACACATGCGCGCGCACGAGGAGGCGCTGTGCCCCGCGCTCGTGGCCGTGTGCGCCGCCTGCCGCCGCGCCTTCCAGCACGTGCCCGCCGCGCTGGTACTACACCACACCACAACTACACCGCACCACACCACACCACACACATGCGCGCGCACGAGGAGGCGCTGTGCCCCGCGCTCGTGGCCGTGTGCGCCGCCTGCCGCCGCGCCTTCCAGCACGTGCCCGCCGCGCTGGTACGTACACCACACCGAACCGCACCCGCACCGCACCGCACCACACCACACCACACACCGCGCGCACCGCACCGCACCACCACACCGCACCGCACCACACCACCACACCGCACCGCACCGCACCACACCGCACCACCACACCGCACCGCACCACCACACCTCACCGCACCACTACACCGCACCGCACCGCACCACACCGCTCCACCACACCACACCGCACCACCACACCACACCGCACCGCACCACCACACCACACCGCACCACCACACCACACCACACCGCACCGCACCACCACACCGCACCGCACCACCACACCGCACCGCACCGCACCACCACACCGCACCGCACCACCACACCGCACCGCACCACCACACCACACCGCACCACCACACCACACCGCACCGCACCACCACACCACACCGCACCGCACCACCACACCACACCGCACCACCACACCACACCGCACCGCACCACCACACCACACCGCACCGCACCACCACACCACACCACACCACACCGCACCGCACCGCACCGCACCACATCACATCACACCACTCGTTAAACAAAAATAGCTTTTCATATCCCGGTACCGCTGCACACCGGGGAGAGCAGTCCGACCCAGGTCGGGCCTAGCCGAGTTTCTTGCTGGACTCTTCTCAGCTAGGCTAGGTTTAGTGAACCAGCGACAAAACTCCCAGTAGCTCGATTCCACTTACACCTCAGATCGGTTGAAACCGCTCAATCTGTCTTTCTGTCTGTTACCTCTTCACGATTAAACATCTGAACCGATTTATAATGCAATTTTGAATTACATAAGATGACGGGATGATCTGGATGCATTTGCCAAGAAGTGGGAGGAAGAAGCGCTCAATAGGGAGACCTGGAAAACATGGGGAGAGGCCTTTGCCCAGCAGTGGGACAGCCATTAGGCTATAAAGTAGTTTGAATTAAGAGGCCTTATAAGTTTTAAAATGTTTTGATTTCAAATTATGACAAAAGTATTGATAATACCAATAAAGTGATTGAAGGATACGATGATTTTGTTAAAGTTTTAGGTAGTAACATATCCATTTTTTGATTTTATTGTGTGTAGTAGAATCTAAACGGAAAAAACAAGTTTTTAGCTTCAAAATGGTCGATTTGGAGTGATGTTTAAAACGATTTTTCATAATGAAAAAACCAAAAAATACATTAATAGTTTATGTCATTAGTTCGCAATGGTCCTGCGGGGCTAGCACAACTGCGGCTGCGACGCGACGCGAGTAGAGAAAAATCAACCCTCCTCTTTCTAATTCGCACAGTTCGTGTGAGACAGGAATCGCTGAGTCGCGCGAGATACGACTTGGCAGCAAGTTGTGCTAGCCCACCTGTTCTAGATAGTATTACTGAGAAAATGTCAAGATACGTGTCAATTCAAACAGATGACCTAAATAGATGAGTTTTAACTGATAAGGACTTTTAAACTACAGGAGCACGTGAAGAAGTCCCGCGAGTGTCTGGGGGCGTTCTCTTGCGAGCTGAGCGAGGATGGCCGGCCGGCGGCCGTGCTGTCGCCCACAAGTGGGCTGGTGCGCTCCACGCACGAAGGTTTGTTAAAAAAAAAAGAGATTTATTGTCGCCAGAAAGAAGTTACACAAAATAAAAGCAACAAATAACAAAAACAGAAATTAATAATAGAGGCACTTAAGCGCCGCAAATATGCTGATCTAACGCACAATCACATATTTGCGGCTTTCGCAGTGGAGACTTTAGGACCGTGGAGTCGAGATGTCTATTCTCTGTTCCAAAACTTAAAAAAGAGACTTTTGGAAACAACACGTGACCCTAGGGTTGGCTCATTCCTCAGACAAAGAATAGGCATCGCCATTCAACGGGGGAATGCAGCCAGCCTTATGGGCACCGTTCCGCAGGGATCAGACTTGGGGGACCTAACGTAGCCTTACCTAGGTTAGGCTAGATACGTTTTAATTTTATTTATTTTTATTAGTTCTATGTTACTTATTAAAAACGTGTTTATATACACGTGTTAGTACATAATAGAGGTATGTACATCAAAATAAATTAAAAGTAATAGCGACTATAGGCTCGGGCTCAGCATATGCTGCGAGCCTGGACGGCTGGACAGCGCTGTTTTTCAGCCCGCACCTACTTCACAGCTTAAGAATATATGTGTAATAGCTAGTTATGGGAAACATTCGCTTGAGTATTCTCTCTACTGAGATAAGCTAATCTATTGTACTTAAAACATTTAATACTTACATATTATCTACGTAGTAAAACACAGTAATCGTCATTAAACGTGGTGTCCCCTTTCATCGACAATCGTTTTATAGAATGTACCATCGCGAACAGGGATCGTTGAGCCATTTGACGATGTTCGCAACTTGGTCGTGTTACGCAAATCGGGACTCATCGGGTAACATCGGTCATTCACGGCTAAGTAAAACTTAACTTATAAGTTCTAAAATGTTTTGATTTCAACTTATGACAAAAGTTTTAATAATACCAATAAAGTTATGAAAGGCTACGATAATTTTATCAAAGTTTTAGATAGTAACATAGCCATTATTTGATTTTATTGTGTGTAGTAGAATTTAAGCGGAAAAACAAGTTTTTAGCTTGAAAATGGTCGGTTTGGAGTGGTGTTTGAAACGATGTTACTTAATGAAAAATTAAAAAAAAAACATTTAAAGTTTATGACATTAGGTCGCTATCGTCTTTTTCTAGATAGTAACATTGAGAAAATGTCAAGATACGTGTCTATTCAAACAGAAAATGGCGTAATAAGATGAGCGCTTTTTAACTGATAAGGACCCTTAAGTAATATCTAATTCAAAATTTCTTAATAAAAATGACGGGAAAGTATTAAGTTTTTAACGTTTTAAGGTTAAGTTTATCAAACCTTAATTCAAATATTGTCTTATTTCTCCCGTTTTCGAGAATAGCACTTGGCTATTGCAGGCTTCGTATTAAACTATACTCAGCCTGCACTAGAGAATATGCATCATGTTTTGCATGATGCCATTCGAACCAGTTTTAAGAACGAATGTGTATATGGAACAACTACAATTAGAACAACGCAAAAGACAAAAATGGGTTTCAAAGAACAGCATAAAACCGAGCCCTGAAAGCGTCCCATATTAATCGAGTATAGTATGTGACGTCATGTACTATGCTTCTGTATTACCATTGTATGGAAAAACGAGGAATGTTTTGAGATTGGTTTGGTCGTAAAACATTGCGTTAAGATACATTGTTGTCATACAATTGTTAGTTTTGTTGTCAACATAAGAATCATGATGGTGGTGGTGATTTACTTTTAGTCAATAAAAAAAAATACATATTTTTACGAAACTTTCAAGTGTCATGTATTTTTAAGATTTTGAGCATATTTTTTAATTTACTGTTTTTTGTCATAATTAGATGGTTTACTATTGATATAGTGACATCTCATTATTCATTCCGCATTCATATTCTCTTTGCCTCCTTTCCGGCCTCGACAATAATGTAGTATTTGCTTGTAGAAGAAACGGGCCTGTCGCAGCGCATCGAGCGGGAAGCGCACTGCGCGGGCGCCGCCGCCATGCTGGCTGCTGTCCCTTCTTCACTCCGCGCCGTGATACGCGCTGTACGAGTAGACAAGGCCTTCCGCTGCGAGTACTGCGAGGAGTACGTATACCCTGTATACACGTGCACACTCTGTATACACGTGCACACCCTGTATACTACGCACACCCTGTATACTACGCACACCCTGTATACTACGCACACCCTGTATACTACTCGCTGGCTGGATGGCATTAAAATTTCATTATATACAAAGTGATCGTTTTTTGTTTCTGGGGTACGCCGGCTGCTACAGCGCATGTTTTCACTACTGAATCCTTAGAATTTCATGAGTTTTCAAATTTGAGAAAAGCAAAAATCCTCACCTCACCTCACCAATCCCTGTTCGCGGTGAGGCTTTTATGGGCGAAATAGATTGTCGGCCTCGTATCTCAAGATGGCCTCGTTAACAATCTGCCATCTATAACTAGTCGACCGGCAATCTATTTCGCGGCCCCAGCAGTAATGTACTATATCTCCACAGTGTGTTCTACTTGGAAGAGGACCTTAACAACCACCGGGTCATCCACAAGGGCATAAAGAACCCATTCACCTGTCACATCTGCAAAGTCAGCTTTGCCACTTATTCTAGGTATGTCTACATACGACATGCGGCCAGACCAGGAATGTAACAGAGCTCCGGTTCCGGTTCCGTTAAGTCGGAACTTCCGATTGGTTTTAAACATCCGCTTCGGTTCCGGTTCTGTTATTTTTAAAACGGATGTTGTATCGGATGTCAAAGCAGCGCAGCGGGGGGAAATGAGCGGCTGACATCAAAAACAAACAGGTTCATAATTTTTATTTAGAATAGACTTAGACTAGCCCTGCCCTTAACATCCTATCCATCTATCACTCGGGCTCCGCATCCGGATCAGCATCCGTTTTCAGTTCCGGCTCCGATTCCGGTTCTGGGTCCAATATACCGAATTTAAAACATCTGGTTCTGATAAAACCACATCTGTTACATCCCTGGGCCAGACAATGTGATTTTGAATCAAACATTGACCTATTTGAATATATATAAGCCAATATACCAATAAAGCAGTACAGATATAGTGAATAGTAATTTAGAGTCAACTTCCCTAATGTTGACTCAAAATTTGATTACTCCATAAGACTATTCCAAAAGAAACAAGGCGAAAAAATTATGCCAAATGGTGAAAATCCTACTCAAACATCTCAAAAACATACGGAGCTACAATCGTTTTAATATTGCTGGTTAGAGAGAAAGCGCGACAGATCAGTGACGTCATTGACCACGAGCGCCATAGTAAATGACGATCATAGAGAAAGCGCGACAGATCAGTGACGTCATTGGCCACGAGCGCCATAGTAAATGACGATCGTTCCAATACAAAGGTGCGTTTTGTGGAAATGGGACAGAGTATGCCCCCTTTGAAGATTTATAATAATGTATTTTTTTATTCTTTTGAGTTACTTTTTTCGCCATTTGATTAAGAATTTGATCCTTTTTCGTGAAAATTCGAACTTACTGATTTTGTGTCAATATCCCTATAATGGTCACCAATTATTATACATGTGTCTGATTTAATTCCGAATTTTCCCGACGGAAAAACATTCACTACATCTGTACCTTTTGCCCGAGCACGACATATATCGACAAACATGTGTTAACAGATGCACAACCCACAAAACGACTCACGGCTTCTACAAGCGCCCTCTAGCGGACGTGAAGAACGAGGGCCCGAGCCAGGGCGAGAGCGGGCCTTCTGCCCGCGGCATACTCGGCTACGGCGGCTTCCCCGTCGTCAAGCACTTCCTGTGCGAGGTACAGACAGACAGGCATATAATACAGACAGACAGGCATACAATACAGACATACAGGCATATAATACAGACAGACAGGCATACAATACAGACAGACAGGCGTACAATACAGACATACAGGCATACAATACAGACAGACAGGCATACAATACAAACAGATAGGCATACAATACAGATATACAGGCATATAATACAGATAGACAGGCATATAATACAGATAGACAGGCATGCAATACAGACAGACATGCATACAATACAGGCAGACAGGCATACAATACAGACAGACAGGCATACAATACAGACAGACAGGCATACAATACAGACAGACAGGCGTACAATACAGACATACAGGCATACAATACAGACAGACAGGCATACAATACAAACAGATAGGCATACAATACAGATATACAGGCATATAATACAGATAGACAGGCATGCAATACAGACAGACATGCATACAATACAGGCAGACAGGCATACAATACAGACAGACAGGCATACAATACAGACAGACAGGCATACAATACAGGCAGACAGGCATACAATACAGACAGACAGGCATACAATACAGACAGACAGGCATACAATACAGACAGACAGGCATACAATACAGACAGGCAGAACACAGGCTCGAGTCAGGAGTCAGTTCGCTCCGGAATACTTCGCTATTGAGGTTTTACATTCGTCAAGCACTTTTTGTGCCAGATACAGACACAGAGAAACAAGTAGTTGTTAGTTGATCCCGGTTGTTGTCCATGATAGCAAGCTTGAATCGTCGGGTTGTTTAAGAACTTCCCCAAAGTGTATTCTCTCAAAGTGGTCCATTTAATAAGCCTAAATATAATTAATACCGGCGGTGCCTACATCATCTACTCATCGATATTATTCTAATCATTTATCAAGTTAAAAAATATAAATAGAAATTGAGCGGGTAGTTGAGAATGAGCTGTTTCCAATCTACCCTACATAAAAAGAATCGGATAATCATGCTTCTAAATTGTACCGCTTTTTTTTCAAACCGGACTGTGGCTTTTTGACCGGGCCCAATAAAGCTATAGGAGTGCGTGGTTCGAGAGTAGCTTGGGGAAATCCTTGCTTGATAAAACAGCCAAACATTTATTCTGTAAATAGGCCACAAGGGCTCTTTTACATGTCAAAATGTTAATTTACAATTTAAGAAAGTCTGACTATAATGATACATTTTTCACGTCAAAATATCAATTTACAGTTCAAGATAGAAAAATAATTTCGAGTTTACGATTATAACAAAATTAATGTCATAAACTTGCAAAGTTATCTATTACAAATATTACGACATCAGTAAAGTTAGAGATGTATAATGTCTCAGATTAAACAAGGAGTATAATTAAATTAATATAATATCCCAGAGATGTACATGGTCACTGAGCGTCAAAATTAAGATTAATTTAATATTGTTAGAGATGTATATGGTCTCTAAGTCACTGATAATAAAAACGAATCCACAACAGGATGATGTCTCTCGTCAATCCCCTATAAAAAGACACTAGTATTAACGTAGTCACTATGTCCTTGCAAGCATGAACAGACCGGACTCCACAAACAGCACCCGATCACGAGTATGACTCGTATCTTCATTTATTACTGTACAGGTTTAAGTATTTTTTTTTAATTTTCAAGTTTGTAATTTTTCTATATTAGGGTAACATTCCGTCATTAGGCATATTTTTGGTCTTGTTTCGTTTGAAGTAATAAATAATAATAATAATAATAAATATTAGAGGACAATCTTACACAAATCGAACTAGCCCCACTGTAAGCTCAAGAAGGCTTGTGTTATGGGTACTAGACGACGATATATTTAATAGATATAAATACTTAAATACATAGAAAACATCCAAGACTCAGAAACAAATATTCATGCTTATCACACAAATATTTGCCCTGACCGGGATTCGAACCCAGGACCGTCAGCTTCACAGGCAGGTGCACTACCCACTAGGCTAAACCGGTCGTCAAGTAATAATGTTGTTGTCAGGACTGTGGGCGGTCGTATTTGCACTGGACGTACTTGCAAGTGCATCGGCGCATGAAGCACGCGAACGAGAACTTTATCTACAAGTGCATACACTGCGAGGAGACCTTCCCTAACAGGCGAGTAAAAGGCTCTTTTCAGTTAACCCTTTAACCGCCATCGTCTCGTAGATCAGGCAGTGACAGTAAATGACACTTTAATTTATGACAGAGTTATAAATTTCGAGTAACCGTTTTGACTTTAGGCTGTTAAAGGGTTAAAAACGCACGTTTTTGGCTATATGTGGTAACTGATAAGTATCTTGACATTGTCTCTTCAGTCTTCATCCCTATTTAATACAAGCCTAAGTTCTAATACCTATCCCCTAAAACGACAAATTTCAAGTCAATGTTTTTCCTGCTTAACTTCTACTAAATACAATAAAAGTAAAATATGGGTCCTTTACCATCTAAAGCTTTACCAAAAGCATCCTATATACTTAATTCAGTTTATTACCCACTTATTTATAAACAATAACAAACTTCTGCTAACTAAAATGTGTTTCGTCCCTTTCCCGCAAACACAAACGTCAAAGTGAAGATTTGATGAACGTTTATGAATAAGGGGGTTAGAATTTTGGCACAATTTGAATTCAAATTAATTAAAAAAATTGTAAGCCCTATTAACGTAAGATCTTCGCTCTTGTCGGTGGAGTAACCTCCATTCTTCTCTGTTCATTGTCAGTTTCTTGACTTCCTCATGCGATTTAACAGCAACTTCTTCCCTCACTTGGTTTGAATAAGTTAGTCTAGGTCTTTCTGCCCACATTTTAATACTAAACATTATTTTTCACACCTGCTTTTCAGAAAAGAGTCATTGTTGCCCCCGAATGAGGGATGAAAGTCGTACTTCTCTTTCCTTATTTGAGGGCAACAATGACTATTTTTCTCATAGAAGGTGTAAAATAAATAAATAAATATTAGAGGACAATCTTACACAAATCGAACTAGCCCCACAGTAAGCTCAAGAAGGCTTGTGTTATGGGTACTAGACGACGATATATTTAATAGATATAAATACTTAAATACATAGAAAACATCCAAGACTCAGAAACAAATATTCATGCTCATCACACAAATATTTGCCCTGACCGGGATTCGAACCCAGGACCGTCAGCGTCACAGGCAGGTGCACTACCCACTAGGCTAAACCGGTCGTCAAAAACCAGTATGTGTTACACGGTAGCAAAATTATTTACGTCTTGGGCGTAAACACTTGAAACCCTCACTACGCTCAAGATTCTACTTTAGAATCCCTTGCTACGCTCAGGATTCTATTGTAAAATCTTTCGCTCCACTCAAGATTCAATTTTTCTTAGCGGTACTGCTTAATACGAAGGAACGGTTGATGAATTTGGGACTGGGTAGCGATTGCACCTATAGCTCAGTTGGCTAGAGCGACTGGCCGCGAGTGCCGGGAGGTCGCAGGTTCGAATCCTGCTCGGTGCCTAAATTGTTCAATTTTTCCTTCATTCTAAATTTAAGATCAATATGCCGCCCTCCCCGTAGATATATAATTTGGCTCCCTTGAGACACAATCTACAAATTAACAGTTGGAGCGTGGCGTACCACAGAAAAAAGGTTCACGGCAAACCGGCCGTGGACAAGACGAACACAGCCTCCAAACCCGTCAACAGCGACTACAGGTAATAGCTTTCGACATGCTCTCAAACACATTACGAGGGCTGTTTGATAAGTACCCGTATATGAAAAAAAAAAGTCAGTCGTTTTTGTAAATATGCATTTATTTTTCTACGTAGTCAACTAGTCACCTTTTAGCTCTTTACATTTGTTCCACCTATATTCAAGCTTCAATAAACCATCCAAAAAGTATGATTTCGGAAAGTTATTAAAATAGGCCTCTGTGGCGGCAATGACTTCTTCATTTGATCCAAATCTCGTACCACCGAGCCATTTTTTCAGGTTGGGAAATAAAAAGAAATCGCATGGGGCCAAATCTGGAGAATACGGGGGGTGAGGCAATAGTTCGTAGCGTAATTGTGTAATTTTGGCCATCACGACTCTAGATGAATGAGCTGGGGCGTTATCGTGATGAAACAGTGCTTTTTTTCTTCTTTAAATGGGGTCAATTAATTAATTATTAAGAATGCCCATATTTAAAATTAAATTAAAAACTAAGTATTAAAAATACAGGTCAAGCTATTAAAAGCGTGTTAATAAAATTAGTATAATTTTCTAAGAATCCCATGCCGAGACTGCGACGAAGTGTTGCCAAACAAAACTGCGCTCTATAAACATAGGAAGAAGGAGCATAGTTACGTGTCATTGCCAATCAATGACAATCAAGGTACCCAGCGAATTGTATCGTAGTTGGTAGGTATTAGTAGTAGTCGTCGCATCGTTTAAAACTTCATTTTGTGACACATCATTTACGGTAGAAATTCATAATATTGTTAGTTGGTCCATTCTATTTTTTCATGTACATAATTCTCAGACACTTTATTTTAAATGCAGATTTTGGAATAATTGGCCCTCACTTCATATTTTTGTATTGTTATTTAGAAAGAGGTTTAATTGCAGTATCACGTCCGATAGTTTTGGTAATTAACGAAGCACAGCTAATATCCATAAACCCAGTAACTCAGTTGTCCTTGGATGTCTCACCATTTGTACGAAAAAATGGTTTTTACCACTATGTTGCCTAACTTTTACAGCAATATGTTATTTAGTATTTTTACCTATAAATTCCTTTTATTAGGTTCAGGTACTATTTCTAAATCCTATTTTTGTGCTCTAATTCAATGCATATCATAGATTTTTTTGTAACAGAAAACTGGTCATGAAAAAGTAGAATGACCAGTTACACAAAGCATTTAAAACTGTAGTTTGGTTTTCATAATTCATAATAATTTAAAATCATCATAATTCATTAATTGAATCGCCATCATTAATTGAGTCATTGAAAAAATTGATTAATTAATTCATATTGCATATTGAATTTTTAGTTAGCCTTTTGCTAATGAAGCGGGTTGAAAAGAGACTATCGCTCATGAATAAATTAAATAAAATAAGTCTGTAGACAATTTGACACATATCCCAAATACTATGTATGGGTAGTAAAGAGGTCAAAAATATGTGAAGACATCTTTATCATTAAGGGCATAAAGTTGTTCACATACTGTTGAACCTTAATAAAGTAAGTAAATTCGTAAATATTTAGTAAATTTTAATTGACTTCTGGAACACTGGATCACTTATGAAAAATCTATCCGTTATATTTTCAGAACAATAAAAAAGCTATCCTTTTGTAAAAAAAAACATAACTCTGTCATTGATAAATATGAAATCTGCAGCATGAAAGTTTATTTTTACCATAAGATTTAGGATTTGTTGAGAGAGTTACCAAGGTATTTTTCAATATTTTGTTCGGTTATTTTATTTATTGTTCAGTCCACAGTAATTTTTGTGTAGTGTAACTCTACATTACTTCTTCACACTGGAAGCTCAAACTTCAGTATTATCGTTAGATCTCCTAATGGGCCCTGCCTTAACTTGAAATAGTTGTAACTATGTTACTATGTACATATGTGTGTTCGGGGCAATATTGCAACTGAATTTTAGACCATCCTGAACCGATTGAACTGAAATTTGATATACTTATGTAAATTATATATACTAATGTTACAGAGTTTATATTATATACACACTGATTAAAAATCGTATGTTTATAATAGACACTACTACACTAGAGTTAAAGTTGAATATCCAATGGAATAAGAGCACATGGCAGTTTCAAACTCCTCGTAATAGTGTTGTATAATATATATATTGTTATATCAACATTTACCTTTTTGACGACCACCCTAGCCTAGTTGGCCTTAGCCTGCCTACGAAACTGGGTCCTAGGTTCGAATCCCGGTTAAGGCATTTATTTGTGTGATGATCACGAATATTTGTTCCTGAGACTTGTATTTTTTCTATGTATTTAATTGTCTATTTATCTATATAAGTATGTATATCGGCGCTTAAGCGAGACAAAAGCGGTATTCAAATATGAAGTATGATTATAAAACTTATGATTTATTCCTTTAAGTAGGAATTAAGGTCTATTATTAATAAATGGTCAAGATCAGTAAGTAAACCTATTTATATTTGGTACCCCTTTATATTCGCAAGTTCTACGTTATTACTAGGCATTAGGGTTGAAATTCCTGCATCAACTGCTTGTTTATAATAGGTATCAAATGTTGTTTCATTGAATATGCCCATATTTAAAATTAAATTAAAAACTAAGTATTAAAAATACAGTTCAAGCTATTAAAAGCGTGTTAATAAAATTAGGTTCGAATCCCGGTCAAGGACACACAGGTTGTGTGATGGACACGAATATTTGTTCCTGAGTCTTATATGTTTTCTATGTATTTAATTATCTATTTATCTATATAAGTATGTATATCTTCGCTTAGTACCCATAGTAGCTTCACTTAGGGGTCTAGGTCGATTTGCTTAAGATTGTCCACAAATATTTATTGGCCGAGTGAAACGAAGTTCTCTGCTTCAACTTCGACAAAAATACTTTCGTATGTCCAGATGTCCGCATTTCCAGATTTCCAGTTGTTCTCCTCTACAGGTCGGATTTCTCAACCGAATCACGTGAAATTTTGTGAGCAGGTACGGTAATTAATAAGAATTTTCTTGTCGAGACAGTTATTAGAAAGTTTCAAAAACCATTTCTTCCTCAATAATTTTGTAAGTTTCTGTGGCCGAATTTCGGTTGGTTCTCTTCAATTTCTCAACCGATACTCTTGAAATTTTTTGAGCAGGTTGGATAATTATATAGAATATATTTGTCGAGTTCATGCATTTTTTTTTCAATACTCACAGAACCACTAGTTTATGTACTTACCTGCAGGCCTCTGCGCGCGCGCCGCCTGCACTCACTGCGGACTCAGCTTCCCCGCCGACTTGCTGCATCAGCACCTCAAGTAAGCATTAACCTTTTCACACCTCCTATTCAGAAAATAGTCATTGTTGCCCTCGAATGAGTGATCAAAGTCGTACTTTTCTTCCCTCATTTGAGGGCAACTAAGTCATAGTTGTCTTTTCCTTATAGAAGTTGTGAAAAACATTATGTGTCACACGGTAGCAAAATTATTTCCGTCTTAGGCTTGAACACTTGAATCCCGCGCCACGCTCATGATTCTACTTTAACTCAAGATTCTAATGTAGAATATTTGACTTCTCTCAAGATTCAATAAACCGCCCTCGCCGTAAATTTATTTTACATACTGCTTTTCACACCGCCTATGAGGCCCGCTGCTAAAAATAAAAAATGTCTTAGTAATAATTTTAGAGTCGCACATACTGCTTTTCATACCTTCTATGAGGAAAAGAGTTATTGTTGTCTATGAGACCCGCTGCTAAAAATAAAAAAATGTTTAAGAAAAGTACGACTTTGATCCTTCATTCGAGGGCAACAATGACTCTTTTCTGAATAGCAGGTGTGAAAAAGTTAATTGAAGATAGAGAACGGTTGTAAGACAAAAATAGCATTTGTAACCTTTTTTATCCCAGAAATAATGGATGAAATTGTGGATTGAAGTTGTATGGGAACACTGATAAAGACCGAGCAATATTAAATTGAATAAAAATAATTTGTGTGTCCTTCAGAGAGGCCCACGGACAAGAGACGCAGTATACAGGCGCTCGGCCGCACACTTGCGCGGTTTGTGGACACGCCTTCCGCACTGCGTCCATGCTCACAGAGCACACCAGGTACTCGCCCCATGTCCTACCCGTAGTACACACGCTCACATTAAGAACTCAAAACATTGTTTATTAGGAACAAAAAACCGATAACATTAATTAGTCATTACGCAGATAAAATAGACAAATAAAATACACTACTATGTTTAACTAATAAAATATTTTGTATTGTATTGTAAGATAACCTGATAAGAGAAGTCAAACAAAATACATATGTTTAACAAATAAAATATTTTGTATTGTAAGATAATCCGGTGGTTCAGATTAGGAGTGCCATCCAATCCATAAACATATATGCACAGAACGATTACAAAATAACAATGAGCGGAAACTTTACTAAGCACCTACATAACAATATACTTACCCCCTTATTCATAAAACTTAACAAACCTCTGCTAACTAAAATGTCTGTTGTCACTGTCTCACAAGCACGTGTGTCAGTGACAGATAAGGACAAACGAACTTTAGCGGCTAGTTAACTAATATAGGTTTGATAGACGTTTATGAATAATGGGGTTAATCATGTAAACTACATTTTAAGGTCGCAAACAACTGGAATAGAATATTCATATGGTGTCTTCGGGTAATTGTGAATATCGGGTAATTCGGAAAAAAACAGATTCCTGTCTAACAAAGTGATTTTGTTGCACTACCAAACGTCAACAAAAAATCGTAACATTTCTTTTTGATGGTGATGATGATGAGATGCAATAAAATCGCTTAGATAGATTGGAATCTGTTACTTTCAGAATTACCCGATATTCGGAATTACCCGAAGACATCTTAATATATATTCTAGGGATTGCAGAATACATGGCGGCTTACCATACTCATAATGCGTGGTCATATTTGGACTGTGTCCTTTAATCACGTGAATTGTACTTTATGTAGGGCAAAAGCCAAAATGAGTATTTTCCGATTTGAATTGAGAATAAAAAGCTTTTTTTTAATTGTGTTTTTAAATATCTACAGGATTCATACCGGCGAAAGACCTTTCCCATGCGACGTGTGCGGCATGGCTTTTAGAAGGTCAGTTTACCTATAATGTGTATGCTTAGGCCGTTTCGGATATATTTAGGCTCGGTTTTATAAATAAATGAAATAAATGAACTTTATTCTGCAAGTAGGCCGCAAAGGCACTTTTACAAGTCAAAAACTACTAGCGTTTCTCATGAGACCACTGCCGAGAAGAAACGCCGAAAGAAACTCGACAGTCAGTCATTTTCTCCAAAATATGCTTATTACAATGATACTACTTAACCTACTTAAGTAAATGTAAGTTGTAAACAACAAAAGAGAATTGAAAGAAAAACGAGGAAAAAATAACAGCCTCTCTGTAGTCACAATGAATGATGTAATGACAAACCAATTATCAATTTACTGTAATCTATATATTTCAATCCAGGTATGGTGATACCTAGTATTTTAGAACTGGTTAAAAATGTTTCAGAGTAAGGGTGGGTTGCACCAAACCGCCTGTAATCGCAAGAATTCGTTAAAATCGGATTGTATGGAAAGTTTGATAAGTTTCTATGGGATGACAGCTGCTGGCGCCATATTTGACGATGACCGGCCTGTGATCGTATGTTGGTGCAACTGACCCTAAGTTGTATGCATTCTCATTGCATTCAGAAGGCTAAACTTGTTTGCTTCTTTATGTGTGCTGCTCTTGATACTTCTGTTACGATTAGTTTAAGCTATAATAACATCAATTGTGAAATGTTTTTGGTAAATCATTTATTTAATTCAGTAGGACCAACAGCAGTAAAACCAATTACAGGATCTCACAAATGGCGCTAGAGTGTACACAGGGTGTAACAAAACTGGTGAGGATCCGCTTAAGGACATATTCGGTGTCGTGTTCTGATTAGGAAAACGTAGAAAAACAAAAATATTTTGGCATGAAAAAAAAATATTTTTCTATGGGGTCGGTCGGCCACGTCAGCCAACTGTCCATACAAAGGTTAAAAATTGATTGCGTCAAAAAAATATTCTACTTTTTCCTAATCAGAACGCGATACCCGAATATGCCCTTAAACGGATCTTCACTAGTTTTGTTACACCCTGTATACAACAATTATTATTATTCCTTTTTCGAACCCGTTCAATACGAACGTGCGGCTTGATTACAACTCACTGTCGAAACAAAAACATATGACGACCGGTTTAGCCTAGTGGATAGTGCACCTGCCTGTGAAGCTGACGGTCCTGGGTTCGAATCCCGGTCAGGGCAAATATTTGTGTGATGAGCATGAATATTTGTTTCTGAGTCTTGGATGTTTTCTATGTATTTAAGTATTTATATCTATTAAATATATCGTCGTCTAGTACCCATAACACAAGCCTTCTTGAGCTTACTGTGGGGCTAGTTCGATTTGTGTAAGATTGTCCTCTAATATTTA
The DNA here is from genome assembly GCA_963556455.1 of Epiblema foenella. Lineage (NCBI taxonomy): Eukaryota > Metazoa > Arthropoda > Insecta > Lepidoptera > Tortricidae > Epiblema > Epiblema foenella. The sequence goes on along the minus strand of OY747120.1, from coordinate 5,925,494 downwards.
TTTATTTATATGCCAAAATGCTCGGACTTCATTTTTAAGCAGACCAGAGGGGCTACTACGAACTTCGAAATCCGAACTTCGTATCGTGCCGTCCCTTTCACTCATATAGTGCATAACACGAGAGTGAAACGGCACAATACGAAGTTCCGAGTAGAGGGCCTGCACGATCGTATTAGCCGGGTTCGAGAGGTTTGCTATGTTGTACAGAGCCACAGCGATGCGCAACCATCGCTTGATTCATACCGGGGTTCGCGCTTGGGGCTGCGCTCGCTGCCCCAAGCGCTTCCGGATCCGGTCCGACCTGAACACGCACGCGCGGCTGAAGCATCCCCTCCATCTCGCTGTCATCGAGGTTAGTGGTCTATTGGTTAATTTAGTCTTAGATAGATACCTACATAAAAATCATTTATTCGCTTGACAACAATTACAAAACACAGTACACAAAATGCGCCAAACTGTAGCGAACAGTTTGCCCCTTGTCCTTTATGAATGACAAAAGTTTATGCCTTCATTGTGTGACTAGTGAGTCATATAATTTTTGTTTTGTTGTTGTGTTCTACTCGTGTATAATAAGATGTGTACCGGTTCCAACCCTATTAATTCAGGAAAATCTCATCAACATGGTGTAGAAATTGAACGCCATGTATACAGCGCCATCTATTATAGGCGAATTTTGTTACAAATTTGAGCTACTTAATAACTTAGTATGCAAGGATAATTCTTTAACACGTGAACCGATTTCTTTTTTTTTTTCTTTATTTGAAAGAAGGTACTTTCAGCATAATCGCTTAGAAATAAAACAATAATACCTGCAAAGGTGATTAAATTACAAACTCAGTATAGAAATGTTTTTTGATGATAAAAAAAGAAAAACATGTTATGTAATAATTTTATATTTTTTCCTTGGTAAACTTCGGATATAAGGGGGGAGGGGGACGGTATTTTTTTTACATTTTCCCTCGTAAATCGAAAATGACTCGATGTAAGAAAATATTGTTTCAGAATGTGCAACTCAAGCCATTTCATAGGACACCCCACTTGACGTATTCACTAGACTTTCAAATTTTGAACTACCTATTATCTGTCCGTGTTTGTGTATCGATTTCACAGAAATTAAGAAAAGAAAATTAAAAAAGAACATGTTCTATGCATCTAGGTTACCCTTCTTTATTTCAAATCGATAGCATAAGTAGTTCCTGTGATATTTAGCGATGTGACAGACAGACGGATAGACAGACAAAGTGAAACCTCGAGGGTTCCTTTTTACCATTTTGGTACGGTGAAATGAAATGAAATGAAATCATTCATTCTTCAATTTAGGCATGTTACATGCACTTATGAATGTCAAAAAACTACCACCGGTTCATAAAATAAACCTCTGCCTCGAGAAGAACCGGCGTAACAAACTCGGCGAGGTGTCATTTTTTCAAAACAATATACAATGTATATAAAATAACAGTAAAAATAGTACAAAATTCAAATGCTACAGTATAAACATACATACATATTTTTTAACCCTACCCTAAAATGATGTATATCCTCCTAAGACCCCGCGTCCTATATAAAGGACAAAATATGGTCAACGGAAAATAAGTTAAATTTTGAAGTGATAGAGTTGCATTTGTTTTGGTTTGATTGATTTGACATAAAATAAAATTCAAATTTGTAATCGGAACTGTTAGGTTCAAATTCGATTGTATTTTTATTTGTATGGTGGGTCTCAGGAAGATATTGTGTATTGTCCAGGTGGGCGGGCTGGAGCCGAGCCCGGAGCAGGTGGCGGCCGCGCTCGCCGCCAACAACATCGCGCGCGAGAGCGTGCTCGACATCACCAAGATATCCTTCCAGAAGGTGCGCTCACCCGCGCCCCGCGCCCCGCGCCTTCACCATACCCCGTGTTCATAAAACTTAACAAACCTCCGCTAACTACAAAGTCTGTTGTCACTGTCTCACAAGCACGGGTGTCAAAGTGACAGATAAGGACAAACGAAGTTTAGCGGCTAGTTAACTAATATGGGTCATTGTCAGTTGTAAAAACCAAAATTTGTCCACCCGGTGGTCAATAGTTAACGGCTGATTTACACATAAGTTATGTTTTTATTACATGATTTATAGTTACGGAAACACTGTTTATGCGGGTTACTAGACCAATCCAAAATTAAGCTTTGTGGCCCTTAACTTTTGACATGTCCATCGAAACGACGCGAACCTAAATCTGACAATGACCCATAGGTTTGATAGACGAGACGTTTATGAATAAGGGGGCATGGGTTTACATGACCGTACTCGCCAGCGACTAGACGTGCGCAAAACAGTGCTTTCAAATGTAATGCCATATCATATTACATCTCAGTAAAAGAGACATCGCTTTTTGATATCACTTCACTCGAAACACCACCCTTTAAGGGGCAATGGGGGCTATCGCGTATGAATTCGCCGCTAGAGGCGCTAGTGTAGCGTGGGGTCTCCGAAATGTCAAATGTTGCTTTGTGGTTGCGTTACGCGGGTTAATATCTAATTGGAACAATATGGTGACTATTTTGCAATACCTGAGCTTGATTATGGCAAATATGAGTTACGGGTCAATGACTGTCAGTGTTTTGAGACAGTTTTGTCTTTCGGAAACTTATTTCCTCCTTTTTCCTAACAAAACGGGACTGCGCTACAATGCGGGATGTGCGATATTTTTACGGTACGATTTTAAGGTTTTAAACATGATTTCAATGCAAACTTCGTTGTCATGCCCATAATAACCAATAATAATTTTTGACAGCTGGACCTTACTCGACAGTGGCGCCAACTGGTGAGCACAAAAACGATAGCCCTCATTACGCTTCGTCGTTCGCCGCATGCTGCATGCGGCGACCGCAAAAGTGTAAAGAACACGTTAGTCGGCCGCATTCGGCGATCGACAGCTGCCAACGCTTATAGGTAGGCGGACAGACTAATGTGAAGACGACGTTTGTTGGCCTAAGTAGTTTAAAATGAATTTGGCGACCGCATTAGGTGAACGACGCAGTCGCCGCCGAACAGCCGAACCGAACGTAACCGATGTTGAGCGAGCATCAGAGCAGCATAGCATTACTCATTACAACTCCCATCTCTTTCGTAGCGCTGTGATGCCGGAGAGAGCTGTCTGTCGCACGCGGGCGAAAAAATAGAATATATATACCTTTCACACTGATGTTTAGCGTGATACTCGTGGCTTCCGAGTGATGTGTAATATATTTATATTTATTATAAAACAAACAGTCATACAAACATTTTGCTACAAGTTAATTCTTATAATATATAGACCTATAGTTTCCAATACTGATTTTTTTTAAACATAAGAACATGGTTGCTTAAATATTAGTTGCTAAGTACATTAGTTATAGACTTTTAAGTGAAAATTATTAATAATTATACAAACTTGTTTGAACTATACATACTACATTTTTTGATGGTACAAGTATTATTGGATATAATGTTTTTGAACTACAAGATACTTACAATTTACTATAAAATATGGCATTACGCGGCTGTGTGATATTTTACTTGTAATATTAATCGCATTACTTACACATGTCTACTAGCGACTGCGTAAAAAATTGTATGGGTAAAAGTACAGCGCCTCTGGCGGTTACGCAATAGAACTAAGAATGGGCATATTAAATCGTTTACGCAGTCGCTAGCGAGTACGGTCATGCAAACTCATGATAAAGGCACTGGCCATAATTGGAAATTATCGCATATAACATTTTGTATTTATTACACTCGCGGACAAAGAATACGGGTCGGTCAAATAAAGTCATATTTCCTAAAATAGTGCAAACTTGGACAGTTTTTTAATTCTGTCATGGTCTTGATTTAATTTTACATGTAACCTGCAACTATAACAGTTAAAAAAATTACGTTTCCAGGTTTAAATCGGACTCTTAAAAACTCATGAAAAAAACAAAAATCAACCCATGTGTCTAATCTTAATTTCCGCAGGACTAGTTTGTTTAATGTCCATCGACTCGTAACAAAAAATTGTGTATGCAATAGTTATATAATTAGCTTTTTAAGTCTCGAACCTTATTTAGACCACTGAGCAAGTCTCAATTAAAAAAACATATTAGTGATTGATTGCGTAAAGATATTCCCACTGAATCATAAAACTTGAGAAACTCTGTGAATCCTTTGACACTCGCTTGTGAGACTTGTGTCAAAGAGCTATATTGGCAAATGACTTAGAGTGGTCATTAAAGTAAATTGAACAAGGGCTATAACGTGTTGAGTGCGCGTCCCCCCGGCCCGCAGGGCGCGTGCCACGTGGTGCCGGACAGCGCGCGCGCGCTGGCGGCGCTGGGCGCGGCGCGCGCGCGCGTGCGCTGGCAGCCGCCCGCGCCCGCCCCCGCCCCCGCGTCCGCCCACACCACCACCCCCGCCACGCCACCGCCGCAACACGCAGCCGGTGGGTATATATTCATCCATTCACATTTTAAATCCTCTTCTTTGTGTTCTTAAACCATACGTAAAGACCAGCTTTTCAATATTTTCGACGTATGAATATATAACTGAAATATTAAAAAAAACCGGCCACGTGCGAGTCGGACTCTCGCACGAAGGATTCCGCACTATTATTTATAAAAACGGCAAAAGTAATCACGTTTGTTGTATGGGAGCCCCCTTAAATATTTATTTTATTCTGTTTTTTTTTTAGTATTTCTTGTCATAGCGGCAACAGAAATACATCATCTGTGAAAATTGTCAACTGTCTAATCATGAAGGTTCATGAGATAAAGCCTGGTGACAGACGGACGGACAGCGAAGTCTTACTAATAGGGTCCCGTTTTAACTTTTGCGTACGGAACCAGGCACGTATCCAGACTTAGTTCGGGGGGGGGGGGAACAAATATTGAAACAACCATGTGAAAATGATGAATGTTATTGAAAGAACACGCAAGCGAATAAATAAACAGACGGCTAAAAACGTTTTCGGGGGGGAATAAATCCCAACTATCCCCCCCTCTGGATACGTGCCTGTACGGAACCCTAAAACAAGACATCCAGCCATTTGCTGTCAAGTATTTTGAAAATAGATATTTGAATAGGATTTTCACTATTTGTCATATTTTTATGCATTGTTTCTTTTGGAATAATAATACATTTTGAGTGGACAACCCTATTCTCCATATGTCCAATGTAAACGCGTTGTAACCGTCGACTGCCCGCAGCGGAGCCGCCGGGCGCGGCGCAGGCGCGGCGCGGGCGCGGGCTCGCGCGGCCGCGCCACCCCCCACCACAGGTACGAGTCCACACAAGCAGAACCAGAAAGTACCACTTAGGGTGGGTTGCACCAAACCGTCTGTAATCGTAAGCGGTGTTCGTTAAAATCTGATTGTATGGAAAGTTTGACAAGGTTCTATAGGATGACAGCTGCCGGCGCCATGTGTGACGATGACCGGCCTGTGATCGTATGTTGGTGCAACCGAGCCTTAGTCGTGTCTAAATATAATCTTTTTTACCGTCTTCTCGAAGATCTCACGGCCTCGAATTATTCACCTTACGATAAGTAAATATATATTCGTTTGTTTTATCATTCTGCTAAATTATTTTTTTATATCGCTAACTTTCGGTCAATATCAATATTACTTTATACACATTTTTCTTTATCAGTTTCTCAAAGTAACCACTTAGTCTTTTTGAATTGTAACATAACCCGTCGTCTACCGGTCACTGGGATCTCCGGGATCATAACAAATGAATGCTATTGTTTATTTTTTTTACCGGGAGAGGACGGCTTTAAAGTCACTATATACAAAGTGACGGATTATTGAAAACATTCCTTTTTAAAGGAGTATAGTACAGTCGCCATCAAATATATCTGTACTCTTCAGGGTGCTCAAAATATCTGAACATGCACTTTAACGCCTTAACAATAGTCGTGTTCAGACTTTTGTGAGCACCTTGTTCGTTCCGATATATCTGATGGCATGGCGACTGTACAACTGATTTGCAGTGATAAATGTGCATGTGATACCCTTACAAAATTATTAGTTTCAGAGATATTTATGATTTAAGATGTTTCCCAAAATTGTCGAATCCTGTCCAATGAAATGTCTTAAAAACATTTTTTAGCAGGTAATTTTAAACCGTCATCTCCTAGCGAAAAAAAATAAACGATATTCTTTTGTAATGAGCCCAGAGGGCTTACTCCGAACTTCGTATCGTGCGGTCCCTTTCGCTCTCGTTTTATACGCTATGTGAGTGAAAGGGACGTCACGATATGAAGTTCGGAGTAGGCCCTCTGGGCTCATTACAAAAGAATGCTATCGTTTATTTTTTTTCGCTAGGAGATGACGGCTTAAAATTACCTACTAATAAAAAGACATTTCATTCGACAGGATTCGACAATTTTGGGAAACATCTTAAATCATAAATATCTCGGAAACTAATAATTTTGTAAGGGTATCACATGACCTTTATCACTGCAAATCAGTTGTACTATTCTCCTTTAAAAAGGAATGTTTTCAATAATCCGTCACTTTGTATATAGTGACTTTAAAGCCGTCCTCTCCCGGCGAAAAAAATAAACAATAGTATTCATTTGTTATAATCGCGGGGATCACAGGGACCGGTAGACGACGGGTTATGTTGCCCTCAGGGACGATCAGTGATCGACGAAGCCCTAGAATTTTCGTAATCCACCTTAAAAAGTTCTGTTTTACGTAACCTATATATGTGTCCCAGGATCTGACAGGCCTGAACGTGCAGCTGCTGCTGCAGAACAACCTGGACAGCCGCCTGCTGGAGCCGCCGAGGCAGCTGACTCTGGATCCCATGCTGCTGTTCACACCACATGATACCAACCAATAATTCACTAGGATCAATCAACTTTTTCTTGTTGTTATACTGTCCTGTCAGCGAGGAGACAACAGTAACCGAGTTTCTTAGAAAAATGTTTATAATATGGACTTCAAGCATGCTCAAGAAATGATGCATATCCAAATGGATATATGCTCATAGCTAAAACTTATGTTTGGTAGATTTCAACCCTATAAAATCACCGTTTTAAAGAGTGACTCAGGAGACGTAACCATGGTAACGAGCAACAAAGAATAGTTGATCCACCCACTAATACTAATGTTGACCTTAACCAATAATTCACAACTTTACACACTATTCATGGTCAGGGACTGGGCCTAGTTTGTGACCCAAGCATATGACCTTCAAACAAGTTTATGAAATCGAAAAAAAAAATTGCAGCAATTAGATGGCAACGTGTATTTCAAACAAGTTCAATAAATTGGGAAAAGAATATTTGGAAGAATTAGGTGGCAACGTTTTCGGAAGTCACTTATAGGGTATTTTACCTTAAATGCTATAAATCTAATGTGTAATGTTTAGTCATTTAAGTGCAATACAAAATGTTATTTCAATTTATTAATAAAATATACTTTTAAAAATTTTCGTTTTTATTTACAACACAACTAAATAAAATACAAACATCAGATACAGTGAGATTAAAACAATTCAAAACATGTAAATTATTTATTTATTGCAATATAACGATACCACCAGTATAAAGATTGTTCTTCAACGTGCTTGAAAAAGTACGATAGACTCAATAATGTTCTAATGTGTATTTGGGCACAAAGCACAAACGTTACAATAGTTCTAATTTCAAGTTCATAGGATCTATAAAAGTAATAAAACAAAATATGTATAACATTTAAACTAATACTAAATATTAACCTAACAAAAAATACCCAAATCTATCCCCTATGGCGGGCTGCCCACGAGGCTGGCTACATTCCTCCGCTGGATGGCACTACCTATCCTTTGGCAGAGGAACGAGCCAGCCCTGCGATCTGCGTTGGACTCCCGTGTTTAACTCCAGTTTATATTTTTTATTAATTTGCTGGAACCTAGGATTTCGACAGCAAGTGCCGCAAGTATGTTATTGTTTGACAACTTTAAGGCTTCAGTGCCAGTGTATCCACACAGGTGGCATCCCAAATAAGCGGTCGCCCCATTGAAAAAGAATAAGGTCATTCCGTCGGGCCTCTTGGTGTGCATCAGAATGACTGACCAAAATGGCAGATCAATGTTAGACTACCATCAGCATTCACTACCTATTTGCTACTATTTACTACCTATGTTGACATATTTGCTACCTAAGTTATAAAAAATATATATATTTAATAATGTGGGCAGTCAGGATGACTGCCCACATTTATTATGTGGGGGTTGGACTCGTTATTTGCAACTTTCTATATACTATGATTTACTACCTATTTGCTACTTACACATATATTTTTTCCAGATTTTTAAGGCAAAAAATTAAAATTTTATAAGCAAAACATGGAATTGAGTGAATGCTGATGGTAGTCTAACATTGATCTGCCATTTTGGTCAGTCATTCTGATGCACACGCCTCTTGCCGTGGTCACGAGCCAAGCCAGGTGGTTCCAGTACAGCTGGTACATTGACGCTGGCAAGAGCCCGACGGATTGTGTAGTTGAGACATACATACATACATACATAATATATACTCATACCTATCAATAATACATTAAATACATCTCATACGAACTTCTGACATGGCCTTTTTTTCAGTACCTATCGAAGAAATTTGATCAAGATATCTTCGCCTTGGTCGCTCCTTACCAACCCCTCCATCCATCTCCTGACCATAAATCCCCTTACTCTGCTTTCACACATCCTCTCAACATGCCCAATAATGAATAAAAAAGTGAATGTTTCGCACAACAATGGATTGAGGGTATCCAATATATGGCGATATTTTCCTACCCTCAACGTATTCAGTAAGATAAGTGATATATTTTCTCGTTACGTTGTTCCAATATCTTGAAGGTAGTTATGTTTCTTCATGCCTCTTCGTTATTAGTCTCGGCCAATATACGGCTTTATATCCCCACTAGTTGCCAGACTTGGGCATAATAAAGAAATGCCAAAAGCTCGCATTGCAGTCACTTCAACATGGACTCAAAGCAAGGCAAGAAGAACAAAACACGCTCCTCAAAAGCCGGGATCATATTCCCGGTAGGACGTATACATCGACTGTTGAAAAATGGGAACTACGCGCGTAAGGTCGGGGTTGGTTCAGCAGTGTATCTAGCTGGTGTAGCGGAATACTTGGCTGCTGAAATATTGGAGTTAGCTGCGAGTGCCGCTCAAGACAACAACAGAAGCCGTGTAGCCCCAAGACACATACTCCTGGCAGTGAAGAATGACGATGAGCTCAGGAAATTATTAGCTGGAGTTGTCATCTCTGATGGCGGTGTGTTGCCTTCTATCCGCCAGGAACTGCTGCCTAAGAAGACCGTCAAACAGTCACAAGAAGACTGAGCCGAAACTGCGACGAAGCAATCATTTGATTTGCCTGGAACAAAGTTTGACAAGTTTCTCTTGAAGCGAAGACAACGGTGCTGTCCGCAATGAGATTTGGATGGTGTGGGGTTAATCTAGTGAAGTAATATATTGATAATAAATAATGAAGAATCGTAATTTTGCCTGCTAATATATAATTAAATTAACAATGTCCTTTTCAGGACAACAACAACTTGTTTTTGTAACACGACTGTCAATCGAAACGTTTTTTTCTAGCCTACATATATTAAGCCCAATTTATCCCGCCATTATCGTCTAGGCCTGTCCCATCCAGCAATAAAACTCCCAGTAGCTCGACTCCAGCACTCACACCTCAGATTCGGTTTCAACCTATCTCAGGAGAATGGAGCGCAAACTCTTAAGAGTTCCAGTGTTCCAAACCACACGTGTGGTCGTGTCGGACGTTTCCCCTGGTTTTTCCCCAGGCTACTCTCCAACCGCGCACTTCTATCGCTTTATTGGGCCCGGCCTATCTGCCCCATCTGTGTTGCCCTTACGGCACCCACTTAGTGGCTATATACCAGCAGCCCACCTATTCGGATGTCTGTGGCAGATTATTGACGACCAATTTACCCTAGTTGGTAGTGACACTGCCTATTACGAAGCTGGTTCTCGGGTACGAATCCCGGTCAGCACGAATATTTGTTCCTCAGTCTTGGATATTTTCTATGTATTTTTTTTTAAATTTATTTAAGACAATCATTAGAAACAATTATTGTGTACATATAAGCCACTATTTAAAACCTTTAACGGTTTAAATAATAGTTGGCGAGATCGCGCGGTTCATGCCGCGTTATAACTTAATTTAATTTAACATTAAGTAAAAGTAAAAAGTAGTAAGTTTAAGTATCTATTTATCTAAGTATATATACAGATTGCCCATGAGGAATGGGAAAGATTTTGACCACGCATTCCTGAGTTTATAAGGAGTAATGTTATATGGACCTAGGTGGAAATATGTTTTTTAACTATTTAATTTTTCCATACACAATAAATCAATTATATTTGTCGACACTGTCTTAGGACGAGCTGGCAACGGTTGTCATTGCCATCTCTATTTATTTTTACAAGTAACAATGTCATATGACTTTCTACTCTAGGCCATATATAGATCAAATCACGGTTTAGATTTTTCTTCGAAAATCTGAACTAGTTGGTCAAACGACATAATTAAAAAAGAAAAGGTTGGTTACACAAAATCCGAATAGGAAATTGTGCTATGTCTTTTCGCTCCCTCTTTTGCAAGAAGAGTTATCATGTAGATACCTATTTCAGGACTACTCTGTATGTATATAGTTTTGTGGAGCGATGGAGCGATATTTTGTAATAATTGTAATACCATTTATTATCTACCTACTGATTAATAAATAAATAAATAATTATATAAAAATGTACTCTGAGTAAGTCCCTGTATAGTAACCAGGTCAGAGGTGTTTAATTAAATAGTAGTAGATAATGACTTCAATTATTTATTTATTTTATAAATTACCTATTTAAAAACATGAACACGTAGGTAAGTACCATAAGTGTCGCGAGATCACGATATAAATATCGTTCACTGCAAATTCTCCGATCAAATTCAGGGCACTAGTATGACAATAGGATGGGCATGTACCTAAGTAGTAAGGATAGTAAGTATCAATATTGATTGACGTCCGGAGAGAAGAAACATTGAAAACGTGCAGCCCTGAAAAGGGCTTTGTCTGAGATTCACTTCCTAACTATTAAATTAAATACTTAAGCTCTACTTTACTCCTGAGATCCACGCGTCCTATAAAGGGCCATATATGGTCAATGGAAAAATCAAATTTTGAAGTGACAGCGTTGATTTCATACCAATTTTTTATATCTATGGTAGGTCTCAGGAGATTGTACATAACGTACGACAACAAACTACGCGCGCTCTCCTCTCACCCGCCTCGCAAGCTGGATGTCTTTCGGCATAATCGTGACTCGTTTAGCGTGGATGGCGCACAAGTTCGTATCCTCAAACAACGCTACAAGATACGCTTCGCTAGCCTCTTGTAAAGCTGCCACGGCCGAGCTCTGGAACCGTAAGTCGGTCTTGAAGTCTTGAGCGATCTCGCGGACGAGCCGTTGAAAAGGTAGCTTGCGGACAAGTAGTTCTGTGCTCTTCTGGTATCTTCTTATTTCCCGCAGCGCGACGGTTCCCGGTCGGTATCTGTGTGGTTTTTTCACTCCTCCCGTAGCTGGAGCGCTCTTCCTCGCTGCTTTCGTGGCCAGCTGCTTCCTTGGCGCTTTGCCTCCTGTAGATTTCCGCGCAGTTTGTTTGGTACGTGCCATTTTGGTATCTGAATTGATTTTAATCTTAACCTAACTTAACTATAGTGTCTGGGTTTGTTGCTGTTTTGCTTTGTGCCCGGAGGCGCGGTTTGGTTTGATTTATATAGGATCACTCGTACTCCCACTACGCTAGCAGCAGATATTTGTGTTAATATGGGGGTAGATGAGTTTTTCTAAAATAAAACTACCCACTTTTTTTATTTAGCGACCGTTAAAGTACCGTTAGATAACTAGCTACTTATCTAACGGTACTTTAACGTATATACCGTACAAATGGAACCTACTTATTCAACGATCATTAAATTTGTAACCGGACAATTTTCTAAATACACTAAAACAACCATATAAAAAGTAGAAAAGAGGTATTTGAATGTTTGTAGATGAACGTTATAACATTGTTTACTTTTTTCAATACATGTAGGTATTAATCGAATTCGAATCGGACCAGAGAGCAAATCCGCTAGGTTTGCATCGAATTAGGTTAAATAATTTGCTGACAGTAGCATTCGTTAAAGCTTAGGGAGATCCACTATTTTACTATTCTGTTGCGATACTAAGGCAATTTACTAATGCCAACGAAGGCGTTAGAATTACTACATTTCATTCAAACTGCATCTTTAAGGCTCGGTTTTATAAAGATCCGTTAGACGTTATGTCGGTATGGTATGTCAAAAAATGTACTGAGTTACTGAAATTTAATCTGGCATTTGGTCTAACGGGTCTTTATAAAACTCGGCCTTAAATAATTGAATCCTTGCAGCCCTTACACAGTGGACACTTCAAGCGTTTGGTATTTATTTCTTTGAGATCACGGCGACACTTTACCACCAACCACCACCACCAGAAACTGCTACCAATTTCATGTAACGTGACGTGTGCGTGTCATTAAACTAAAGGGTTTTTGGAGGACGAGCAGGCACGTATCCAGACTTGGTTCGGGGGGGACAAACATTGAAACAACCATGTGAACTGTGTACCTACTTATTGAAAGAACAAGCGAATAAATAAACAGACGGCTAAAAACGTTTTCGGGGGGGGGAGAGATAAATCCCAACTATCCCCCCCCTCTGGATACGTGCCTGAGGATGAACAGTCATTTTAGGAACATTACTTACCTACTGGCAGCGGTTCGCTAGGGTTTATATAGGTATATTTAGGTTCATTTCATGTTAGTTTTAGTTTTATTTTAATTTCTTTGATTATTCATAATAACTTGTTGTATTGTCTTACAATAAAAAATCTATTCTCAAAATGAAATAATTTGAGTTGGCCGAGTTGTATCAAATAAGTCCGTTCTAAAAGTGCTGCATGCAAAGTAAGATGGTTCAAAATCTAATGACAGTTGTGCCCCTAAAATGTTGCTCATTTGAAATATTTTCACCTATACCTACCTAAAATTGCAATTTCAGTGCCGTCCAGCACAAAGTACCTATCGTTATTTTTTTTGCATTGTCATTAACGTTCAGTTTAATTTAATTAGGTACCTATATATGTATTGTTATTTATTACCTACGAACACGATTATAGAGGCGACAGATTTTTCATGTACTTCGGTGCGTCAAAGTGTAGGTGTATGAAATAACAGCCATTTTGATCGTAAACTAATCTCGAGGGTCTACTCCGAATTTCGAAATCAGAGCTTCGTATCGTGCCGTCCCTTTCACTCATATAGTGTTTAACACGAGAGTGAAAGGGACGGCACGATACGGAGTTCGGAGTACCAACAGGCCCTGGTCTTCTAATAAGTGTTAGACACACCGTGACCTTCTAAACGGAGCTTTGGCCTGTAGGAAAGGTATAGTCAACAGCAGATAAGGTGAGAATGTTAACTTACATTTGCTCCCGACTGTATAACTACTATGACAAATACTTTGCGTTACCGGGATTTGAACCCAGTCTACTACACCAGCGTTCGAACGGTGGAGCTTAAATTGATTGACATCCGTGCAAAACACGACCAAATGCGGCCCTGAAAAGGGCCTTGTCATTGTTGCTAGCATTCACATTACCCTACCATAATCAATTAGATGAACTACAATAAATATTTAATTTTTTTATTTATTTAATTATTTAAAACCGAGTCTATCCGCCGAATCCGTACAGCGTCCTGCCCTGCCGCTTCAACGCGTAGACGACGTCCATAGCCGTCACGGTCTTCCGCTTGGCGTGTTCAGTATATGTTACAGCGTCTCTGATAACGTTTTCAAGAAACACTTTGAGCACGCCGCGCGTTTCTTCGTAAATGAGCCCGGAGATTCTCTTGACGCCGCCTCGGCGCGCGAGTCGTCTTATAGCCGGCTTGGTGATCCCCTGGATGTTGTCGCGGAGAACTTTTCTGTGCCGCTTCGCGCCGCCTTTCCCAAGACCCTTGCCTCCTTTTCCGCGGCCCGTCATTTTAGATGTTTACTGTTTGGCGGTTGGTGAGAGACTGCGGTGCGCGCGGCGCGTTCCGGTTTTATAGCCGCGGTCGAGCGGCGAGTTACGATCAGGAGGGTAGATTACGCTAATGGTTTTTAGAAGTACCCTCGGAATCGAATTATGATGGCACTGTTTATCTACGTCGAGATCTCCCTTAGTGAGTTATATTCTTTGGTCGTGATAAATAATAATTTGAAACTTTTCTAGACTTCAACCTTCTTATCTAGTTTTTATAGGTACAATTCAGAAACAGGACCTACGAACAAGTACCTATTCAAGGTTATTCTTCACTATTTTCGAGAAAAAAACTCGCTTATTCAACACTAGTTCTCGATGTGGGTCAGATCTGTATTAAAGACAATTAAATTCTTGACAATCATATTTAAGAACTATTACCACAAACAAAACTAGGTGTAAAAACCGCATTCAGATAGGTCCATCCGTTTGGGAGCTACGATGCCATAGACAGACAGATATATGTCAGTGTACCCCTTTACGTCGGAGGTTAATATTTTACGTAATTACCAATGTCAGATCAATGTTCAAATACGTTGGTTGGTTCTGCCATTGCTACTCCTTTTTTATACACCAAGAATGTATCCACAACTTCCGACACTTTGCCTCGGTTTTATAAAGATCCGTTAGACCTTATGTCGGTTTGTTATGTTAAAAAATGTACCGAGTTACTGAAATCTGATCTGACATTTGGTCTAACGGATCTTTATAAAACCTGGCCTTAGAGACGCCGTCAGCGTTGAAAGGGTATAATAATAAAGGTAAACTATTTATAAAAATAAAATTACGACATTGCTTTATATACATTTATTGACTACACGATCCATATAGGCATTTATTATAGACTATACTAAACATGCAACAATTATACTATTTATAAAACGTCTTACAAAATATAAATTACACAGAATACTCCATTGATGCACGGCTCCATCTAACTCCATACAAGGCACTTTTAAAGGCACCTCAGTTTAACCCTTCGGCCACCCGAGACGTGTTTTCACGTCGTACACAAATCATATAGCGTGGCGTTCGAAATGTTTGTCACGGGTCAAATCTTGACAAGGCCAGAATAATAACGGACTCCAGTGGTTGTCAGAGACAATTTCACTGCGAGTGACAGTTTATCTCACCTTTTATATATATAGGTGCGAGTCCTATTAAAACATATTCGTTTTTAGAAGACTTCACATATTCTAAGTTTATACAAGTGAGGTGAAAAAATAACGTCATATAGTATACTTACAATACTTTGAATTTCATATAATGACGTAATTATAGGAGCTTTTATATGAAACACCCAGTACAAGATTTCATATAAAAATAACATGCTATTATATAGCTTATACTATAATTCACTATGTATTTAGATAACAAAATCTTAAATCAAAGGTGAAACAACTGACTTAAAGCAACGTACATTACAGTCACGATAAAGAGTACAATTTTTTCAGTAATTGAGTATGAAAGAAGAAAATATACTCGATTTCTTACAACGGCAAATAAATTCCTGTTTCATAATAGATTGGTAAACAGCGATAAATAATTTCTCTTTCTTAGCCAATTACCAAACTTAAATTACGAAAACTAACTAAACCGATAGGATGCATAAATACATGCCACCGAGTTTATGGCGGTAAAAGTGTTAAGGCGCATACAAACTGTAATAACGATATTCTTACATCAAATACTTAAATAATTTTGAAGTTGATTCTAAATATATTTATAACTGCCAGAAACACTGTTCTGTGTTTTATTACATTATCTCAAACTAATAAACATAGGTCTTATTTCTTATCTTTGAAGTTTGTAGTTACATTTTGTCCATTGTAACAATTCGTTTTTTCTACGCACTGAAATTTGTCGCTTGTCCGTAACTTTAGTAAAATCGCATGTAAAATTATTTGACATAAAAGTGGTTGACAGTATTCATTACATAGAAAATACGGTACATATCGAGACATTTAACACTTTCACGTGATGTGCCTTAATTAAATGGTAGTTAAACCTTATCATGCGACGTCTATAGACGTTGTGCACCTGAAAGTGTTAAATATGTAACTTACGTTTACATTTCAAAGTAACTTCTTGTACATGAATATATTGTTCTATTTTCTAATGCAATATTAAATACATCAATACGTTAATTATTAAAAATAAGTATCATATAATCATAATTCTCATATTTAACCATTACTGGTATACCGCTTATCGCGTCTAAACATTGCACGTAATATTGCGTACAAATTAACCTAACATAATTAATGAAAATAATATCAAATCCTTTGGGATCTCTTCAGTACTCTTTCATCACAAACCTATTCCATCTAATCATAAGCAGTAAGACAGACAATATTCATAGTCTTCAGTTCTGCGATCTTTAGTCATTAAATAAAAATATATATACGATATAATCAGTTTACATTGTTTTATTTATTGACGATTTTGTCATATACCATGATATGCCGGAAATAGCCGACAAAGAATTTCCTAGCCGCATGACTAAACCCGTCATGATAAATTGACCAGTGTCAAACCCTATTTTTTATTTTATTTTCAGATGTTGGTGTCATATTAGACAAAAGTTATACATAAAATATCAATTCATTTGGATGAGAACTTATACGCTGTCATACTGAAACAAATATATTTCATCAAACGAACACTTTAAATAATATAAAAACTATGCCTACTTATAACATACTTAACCCTCTGCACGCCACAGTTGAAACGTCCGTAGACGTCGACGGCATATTACGTCGTTACTAAGATATGTGGCATTCGAAGGGTTAATTGATTAACATAAGGCGGTATTAGAAGGATGAGATGAGAGTTAGTTCTTACCTAGTCAATATAATATTATGGCCCCATAGCAACTAAGTTGAATACAATTAAATGTAAACAATTCATCATCATTTCATACATCATTATCATCATATTACCAATATATTTATTTGTTATGTTTAAACAGATACCTCAGAAACCATACTAACAGTATTATTTTCTAATCAATATAGACACGCTTTTTCTGTTATGTCCAAGGATATGACGCGTAGGTACATGATTATAGCGACCCAGGTGTTGCCAAGTCTCGTAACCCGGCCAATAGCATTCATTGGTCAGTGAAAGAGTTTTATCCATGAAATTAGTCACTGGTACAACATTCAACTTTTCGAGAACCATGGCTCTCTGGAGAGCCGGCGGGTTTTGAGACTTAGTCCTGTCAAAATTCGGTATTTTTTCCAATAATATTATCCTAGTCGGGTTCAGCTGCCAGATGCGTCCAGTGCTCACTGTTAGCCACTAGGATAGTCAGTGACTCACTGTTGGCATGTTGGCAACTAGAATAGTCAGTGACTCACTGCTAGTCACTAGGGTAATCAGTCACTCACTACTCACTGTTATCCACTAGGATAGTCAGTGAGTCAAAGCTAACCAATAGGGTAGTCAGTGACTCACTACTCATTGTTATCCTCTAGGATAGTTAGTGATTCACTGCTCACTGTTAGCTACTACGGTACACAGTGACTCATAACTCACTATTAGCCACTAGGGTTAGTCAATGACTCACTGCTCACAGCCAGCCACTAAGGTACGTAGTCAGTGACTCACTGCTCGTCACTAGGGTAGTCAGTGACTGACTGCTTAGCCACAAGGATAGTCAGTGACTCATTGCTAGTCACTAGGGTAGTCTGTGACTCACTGCTCACTGTTAGCCAATACATAGTCAGTGACCCACTGCTAGCCACTAGTGGGCACTAACTCACTGCTCGCTGCTGAGCAGCAGCGCGTCGTCGACCCGCTGCAGGCGGTAGGTGGACTTGTCCGGCAAATGACGGACGAGCTCGTCCGTCAGACGGACGCGCGCGCCGTTCGGACCGGACACCAGCACTGTGTCGCATTCCTGTTGAACAAAAATTGTGCTTGTAAATTACAGAGTATAATGAGAGCATAATGTTAGAAAGAAAATAATCCAGATCGACGTAAATGCATCAATCGTAAAGTGGCCTACCACTTGGAGTCGAGAATTTTCACAGTTGTGAGAGCACAACCCTTTAGGGTTTAGGTGGAGTAAGTGGTCTTATACGGGGGTCGCTTAAACTCGGTGCGGCGGCTCTTCGATGTTCGTTAAAACTTGATTCTAATGTAGGGGCAGTTTCTATGGGACTACAGCTGCCGGCGTCATATTTAATGTTGAGCAGTCGGTACCTGTAACTTGACGTAATACACACACTGATGCAACCGCGCGAGTTTCAATCTTAATAATCTTAATCTTAATCTAATCTCTTAATAATTCTTAATACTGGGGTTTAAAGTTAAAATTAGATTGCAAATATTGCAATTTCTTAAAAAGTGACTCTTATTGAAATGAATCACCAATACATATATATTTTTTCTCAAACATGCAATGAAATATTGACGTTATGTTCGTTATAACAGGCTTCAAAGTATCACGGTCCGGGCGGAACAATTCGAGAGAGAGAGCCGAAAAGGATTTTTTTTAAATTTTAATGTAACTTAACTAAGCAAAGTTTGTACTATGGGTACTAGGCGACGATATACATACTTCACTACATAGTATAAAACAAAGTCGCTTTCTCTGTCCCTATGTCCCTATGTATGCTTAAATCTTTAAAACTACGCAACGGATTTTGATGCGGTTTTTTTTAATAGATAAGAGTGATTGAAGGGGAAGGTTTATATGTATAATAACATTCATTAAATAGTGCACCCGTGCGAAGCTGGGGCGGGTCGCTAGTATATAGATAAATAGATACTTAAATACATAGAAAACATCCAAGACCCATGATCAAATATTCGTGTTCATCATTCATCCACACAAATAAATGCCCTGACCGGGATTCGAACCCGGGACCTCCATCTTCGAAGGCAGGGTCACTACCAACTAGGCTAAAGCGGTCGTCATGTAACCTTTACTATGGGTACTAGGCGTTCTCTTTTGTTGTTTACCACTTACATTTCCTTAAGTAGGTTAAGTAGTATCATTGTAATAAGCATAGTTTGGAGAAAATGACTGACTGTCGAGTTTCTTTCGGCGTTTCTTCTCGGCAGTGGTCTCATGAGCAACGCTAATAGTTTTTGACTTGTAAAAGTGCCATTGCGGCCTACTTGCAGAATAAAGTTCATTTATTTCACTTACATAACGAGATAATTTTTATTCCCTGACCTCCATTAAATTTCCCTGTCAATTCCCTGACATTTCCATGACTAGCGAAATTCCCTGACTTTTCCCGGTTTTCCAGAAAGTGGCCACCCTGAGATAAAGAGTGATTGAAGAGGAAGGTTTATATGTATAATAACATCCATTAAATAGTGCACCCGTGCGAAGCCGGGGCGGGTCGCTAGTATATAGATAAATAGATACTTAAATACATAGAAAACGTCCAAGACCCATGAACAAATATTCGTGTTCATCATTCATCCACACATATAAATGCCCTGACCGGGATTCGAACCCGGGACCTCCAGCTTCACTACCAACTAGGCTAAAGCGGTCGTCATGTAACCTTTACCTTGCCTTTTAGTATATATATGTATGTATGTATGTATAATTATGTATGTATAAATATATATTTTATCTACTTACATATGTGTTTACGTGTTTTTATTGTATACTGTAATTATCTTTAATTTAGATGTATGTAAAATAACATTTTTGATCTTCTAGCTGTATTCCTGCACTGCCTGTTATAATTCTTATAAAAATATTTCCTGCTACCCAAAGGTTGTCTGGAAGAGATCGTTTTAAAGCGATAAGACCGCCTGTTGTTACCATTATTAATGTTACCGAATCTATAAATGTACTCCTGTATTAGTGGTGCAATAAAGAATATTATTATTATTATTACCTTGCCCTGGTGGTGGCGGTGCAGCGCCCGCAGCTTGTGGAGCAGCTCCGCGGCGCGGCACGAGTGCAGGTAGAGCGCGGAGTACACGCCGCCGCCGCCGCCGGCGCTCACGTACACCGTCAGCCGGGGCTCGATGCGTCTACAATGACAAATTAAATCAAATGAAATAGTTTATTAGTAACGTATGTTATAAGTCAGTCAAGTCAGTCTACACGACAGTGTTGCTTAGAAAGGCTCGCGTAATCAATATAAAGCCTTAAGATTGACTGGTAGAGAATGGCATACGGAATTAAGTTCGCCTTTTGTACTATAAGGTTTCTTTTGTGCAATAAAGATTAAATAACTAAATAAATAAATAAAGCCCGACCAGAAATAAATATATATATATACAGTCTTTTTATAGGGGATTGACGAGAGACATCATCCTGTTGTGGATACGTTTTTATTATCAGTGACTTAGAGACCATATACATCTCTAACAATATTAAATTAATTTTATTTTTGACGCTCAGAGACCATGTACATCTCTGGGATATTATATTAATTTCATTATACTCCTTGTTTAATCTTGAGACCTTATACATCTCTAACTTTACTGATGTTGTAATATTTGTAATAGATAACCTTGCAAGTTTATCTTCACTGTATGACATTAATTTTGTTATAATTGTAAACTCGAAATTATTATTCCTTCTTGAACTGTAAATTAATATTTTGACATGAAAAATGTATTACTTATTATAGTCAGACTTTCTTAAATTGCAAATTAATATTTTGACATATAAAAGTGCCCTTGTGGCCTATTTGCAGAATGTTTGTTTTTTTTTATAAGACAACAATTTAAAAAAGAGCCCTTATGAGTTATAAAACAGTCGTCTATTTAGGCCATTTTCTGTTTGAATTTACGCGTATATTGTCATTTTCTCAGTGTTAATATCTAGAACAGGACTATTGCAAACTAATGTCATAAATTTTAAATGTATTTTTCATTAAGAAATATCGTTTCAAACATCACCCCAAAACAACCATCTTCAAACTAAAAACGGCTTTTTTCAGCTTAAATTCTACTATGCACAATAAAATCAAGAAATGGCTATGTCACTATCTTATATCTATAAACTTTTATAAAGTCAAATCACTTTATTGGTATTATCAATATTTTTCTCATAATTTGAAATCAAAACATTTTAAAACTCCCTCTCTCTTTTTTTTAATTATAAGGCCTCTTAATGATAGGTTGTCAGACTTGTCAGTGTCACAGTTGCGGTTTATTTCAATAATAGTAGTGTTGATAATTAAATTATGTAACAAAAAATGCCCAAAACGATTCTTAGGCAAGAGCGGAACATGTTTATGTTATGAAAAACGATAAACGTCTCTTTTGGCGTTCTGACCAAGACCACCGAGTTTTACAAGAAAATGGGTGGATCAACTTTTTTTGTGTTGTTATCTTGATCCGTTGTCCAAGGGACACTAGTAGCGTAGTTTGTTAAAGAAAATGTTGTATTAAGTTCTACTAACATGCTTAGTAGATATACCATTATGGAAATAGCTTATAAGTACCACAAATACGTATGTTTCATAAACTTAAATAGCATAAAATCACGATTGTATTCGAATTTTGTCCCCTGGACAACTAGACGTAACCACGGCAACGAGTGGGCGGCACTACAAAGTTGATTCACCCAAATACTTAATCAAGGCTATTGGAGCTTAAGGGGATCCCTTGATTCGGTGAGCCACGCCCTTCGTGAGAGACACGCTAGGCTGCTAATAGGCTGAGTAAAAAAAAGTAAAATAAACACTGTTGGATTTTTTTTTCTATTGAGAAAATTTTAAGCAACCATGTTTCGGCTATTGTTTGAAACAGTCATATAGTCAAGAATCATATATCTGAAAATTAATCCTTATTGTTTCCTCGCCTGGACAGAAAAGCGTTTCAAAGAACGCCATATTTCTCGTTGCACAGCTTAAAATACGTTATACTTACTTGGCGTGCAGAGCATTGAAAAGTCGAATGCCGTCGGCTAGGCCGCAGATCTGAATAATGTCATCACGTGATAGTCTGCGAAAGAAGAAAAGGGCTTGGTAAGGGCCTTATAGGATATATCGGCTCGTTCCTAGGATGACCAGATGTCTCGTATTTGTATTTTACGGGTTGTCCCGTATCTCAGCCATGAATTTTTCAGTGTCCCGTGATTTGGAGAAACTAATACGGGACAGTAGCTACATTGTACAGTAATTTTATGATTCAATGGCATTTAATGATATAAATACCTAAGTATTCGAACAATATTTATATTCTCACACAGCGGTGAACACCGTGCACTGGCCTCGTAATCGCGTTGTATGGAAAAACGAGTAATTTGCCCTGCAATTTCTTTTTATCGAAACATTAAAAAAACTACTACACTATTAAAAATAAAACATTTTTGCGAATCTTTAAAGTCCCATATTATCTTTTCATGATTTTGATTAATTTGTCTAATTTACTATTTATTGTGACAATTTGATGGTTTTCTATCTATATGGGTCAATCAACATTTTCTTGTTGTTATTCTGTCCCTTCAGCGAGGAGACAACAGCAACCGAGTTTCTCAGGAAAATGTTAGAATATGGGATTCAAGCATGCTCAAGAGATGACCCCTGTCCAAATGGATTTATGCTCATCGCTAAAACTCATATTTGGTTAATTTGTACCCTATTAAATTACCGTTTTAAACGGTGACTCAGGAGACGTAACCGTGGTAACAAGTAATAAAGAATAGTTGATCCACCCCTCTATAACCGCAATATGGTATAAATTTCAACATGTGTCAAATACCCAATTGACGGCTTTCGTACCGTCATCAGGATCGCCGTCGTCGTGGCTACACGAACAGCATCCACCACCACCCAGGGATCGGATACCGGTATTTTCTCCATAGGTATTACCGGTATTATTACGGTCACCGGTTCATTATTTCGTTTTTAATGGGACAATCTAATAATACGACGTTGTTACCTACATACATGATTCAGCCCTACGTAAAGAGCAAAAAATAATCCGAAATATTGGGCTATTGTGTCAATTTTATTTCTTATATACTAACATAGTTTCTTAGGAATTATTGTTCCTAACATATTTAGTCCTATATATGTAATTATTATATTATATCATCTTTTCATAGAAAAACAATGCCATGTCGCGGGAATCCGCTGAATGCGGGTGGCGCAGGACCGGTCATTGGGGCACTCTTCGGGGGAGGCCTGAGTCCAGCAGTGCACGTCTTTCGGCTGATATGACGATGATGATTGTTCTTGTAATGAAGAGTTTTGCGGACTGTACCTGAGCAGGTCGGCGCCGGAGAAGTTGGCGAAAGTGTTGGCGTGTTGGGCGAAGCGGTGTCGCGCGAGCCACGCCGCCGTGTCGCCCGCGCCCGCGCTCGCGGACAGGCCCACGTTCTGGAGGTGGAAATACATTACTTGTCTACTTCACTACATAGTTCACTACATTTATTAGTTAGTTAGTTTAGTTTATAGCCTATTGGCTGTCCCACTGCTGGGCAAAGGCCTCTCCCCATGTTTTCCAGGTCTCCCTATTGAGCGCTTCTTCCTCCCAATTCTTGGCAAATGCATCCAGATCATCCCGCCATCTCCGTCTGGGCCTGCCCCGTCTGCGTCGTCCATCATGTGGCACCCACTTGGTGGCTACATTAGCCCACCTATCTGGATGCATGCGACAGACGTGGCCGGCCCAGTCCCACTTGAGCCTGGCAGCTTTTTTACCTACGTCAGCAATGCGTGTTTATTGCGTGTTTACATTTATTATTGTAGCTTAAACTTGACTTTTCTAATTTCATTTGACTTGTTTGACATAGATTTTAATTTTTGCTAACAATACTATATTTATAATTTATACTTGGCATTTGTAACTTGACTGTATGTTTGACATAGATTTATTTTTTTATATTAATTTTAAATTCAATTGGTTGGTGTTATCTGATGAATAAGTTATGATCGTTTCTTGATATTATTGACTGTTGCCTAACATGTAAGTGCTTTGGTGTCATGCACTGTAAACTTATAATGTATTGACTGAATAAATAAATAAATAGTATAAAACAAAGTCGCTTTCTCTGTCTCTATATCCCTATGTCCCTACGTATGCTTAAAACTTTAAAACTACGCAACGGATTTTGATGCGGTTCTTTTTAATAGATAGAGTGATTGAAGAGGAAGGTTTATATGTATAATAACATCCATTAAATAGTGCACCCGTGCGAAGCCGGGGCGGGTCGCTAGTGAAGTTATATATGCCTTCATTTTTATAAGATTGTTATTAGATTTTGCATGTATTTTTTTATACAAAACACTAAATTGAATCAACATTATCGGATAGCTAAATCGATCATGCCGCTAAGCATCACATTTCATAGAAATTCTCATAGGCAAGTAGTCTTCACGTTCCGAAATACGGTGACGTTAAATATCAAAATAGCGGCCGAGTGTGAAGCGTCGAGTATGAACGTTAACCAATTTGTTTTTTGGGCCACGTCGTACCATATCACAGTGACATTCATTAATATGAGATCTCTAGCAGAAATCAAAGTGGTTGACTGTACAGTGTCCCTTTGTATATTATATATCAGACGATGACGGATAAAGGGTTAAGCAATGCCTTAGATATTTAAAGATTGTTTAAGGTCGCGTTCATGTTTATCTGTTCTTGTGTGTTTAAATTGTAAATTATGACATTTATTTAAATGTTATGTTGTTTGTGACTTTAGTGTTTTTTGTCTTTCGTGGCTTCTCGTGGTCCCAAAGGAAGACCAGCGCTAGCCAATGGCTAGCACTATGCTGATTTGGGGCCATTTCGTGGCTATTTTCTGTATTTTGGTGTTATGTTAATTTGTACTGTGTCTGTGCCACGAATGTTTTTTCTTTCTTTCTTTCTTTGTAAATTGAAATTAAAGGAAAAATTGAAACATTTAGGCCCCAAGCAGGATTAGAACCTGTAACTTTCTGGCATACGCGGCTAATCGCTCTAACCTCTAAGCTATCGACGAACCACGCTCGGCTACCAAATTCCTCAACCGCTCCCTCTTACAACGCCTTAGAGAGGCGTACAGCGACATCTACCTAGAAAACTCATGCTAAATTTTCCGGAATTTACGTGTAATTTTTTTTGGAACCTACATTTTCCAATACAGTAGAATACGCTTATAACGATTCCGCACATAAAATTTTACCGCTTTTAACGACTTCAATATCGCCTCACATTAGGTTTCGTACAAAACATTTTCAAAGTAAATTTGTTCGTTTTGTACGACGTTCTGTTAGTGCGACGTAATATCACCGGTCCCTTGAATGTCGCTGTATCCGTAATCTACTGTATTTCCTTTTATTTAAATTTGTAGTCCTCGACCGACGAAAAAAATAAACAATAGCATGCTTTTCTTATGTGCCCGGAGATCTCATGGGTAGACAACGGCTTAAGTCTGCAGCGTTACTGCTATAAGTACAAAATTAACTAACCCCCTTATTCATAAACGTCTGTCAAACCTATATTAGTTAACTAGCCGCTAAAGATCTGTCACTATGACATTGACGTTTGTGAGTAAGGGACAAAGAACTTTTTAGTTAGCAGAGGTTTGTTAAGTTTTTTGAATACAGGGGTAAGCCTTTGTTTAATTAACTTCAAAAGCGGCAAGTATACCTTGTCGGGGTCCTCGGCGGGCTGCGGCAGGTCAGGCAAGATGGCGCCGGGCGAGTGGCACGGCGACGTAGTTACCTTCATATCAGACTCCCTGAAATAAGGAGACATTTATTAGGTGCGGCATTTCGGAATTAATATCCTACTAATATTATCCGTAGCAAAACCAAAGTAACAGATATAGCCTTTCGAATCGCGAAACTTAAGTGGCAGTGGGCGGGGCATAGTGCACGTAGAACCGATGGCCGTTGGGGCCGGAAAGTTCTCGAGTGGCGACCACGGACCGGAAGGCGCAGCATGGGTAGGCCCCCCACAAGGTGGACTGATAACCTGGTAAAGGTCGCGGGAGTACGCTGGATGCGGGTGCGCAGAACCGGTCATTATGGCACTCTTTGGGGGAGGCCTATGTCTAGCAGCGGTCTTTCGGCTGATAAAATGATGATGATGATGATTATAAATGCGAAAGTTTAGATTTTTGATTTGCTTAACGGATTATAATGAAACTTGGTATACCTACGAGTTTATAGGCTGGATTAACATGTAGGATACTTTTTATCCTGATAATCGTCACACGATGAAATAGGAAGTGGAAGTTTAAGCGGACGAAGTCGCAGGCAAAAGCTAGTTATTCAATAATATAACGAACTTGTAATAACTAGTAACCTTTGTGCGATGTGCCTATCATTTGTTGATGTCTGTCTTGTTTTCCAATAATAGACAATAAATAAAATAAATTTATTCAAATTGTGCACAACCTCAAAACTATTATTTAAAGTACTTCACAAAGAAGTGTAAATATGCAAAATAATAGCCTTTATAGCAGTCAAAAGAGGACTCAATAAGGTATATACCAACCATATGGGCCATTCTACTTTTTCATGTACATAATTTTCAGACACTTTTTTTTTAATGCAGCTTTTGGAATATTTGGCCCTCACTTCATATTTTTGTATTGTTATTTAGAAAGAGGTTCAATTGCAGTATCACTTCCGATAGTTTCGGTAATTAACGAACCACAGCTGATGTCTCACAATTTGTATAAAAAAATGGTTTTTACCACTGTGTTACCCACCTTTTACAGAAATATGTTAATATTTAAGTATTTTTACCTATAAATTCCTTTTGTTAGGTTCAAGCACTATTTCGAAATCCTATTTTTGTACACTAATTCAATACACATCATAGATTTTTTTTGTAATAGGAAACTGATCATGAAAAAGTAGAATGAACCATATAACTGGATAGCAAAGTCATTAAATTAAAAATTTACTAGCTAAAAATCATGTATTTTGCAAAGTTTTCGAATATCCACTGTTTTTCAGGAGATTCAGCCAAAAGATAATTCTGGACTGGAAATTTGGCAATGCCTCCCAAGAATTCGTAGGTATTAGTTGCTTATTTACACAACACTTTACAGATAATAATCGCCTTTATATTATTCAATAATTTATATAATAATAATATACATTATTTATAATTATAATGCTTTTCTCATAGCACGGGAATGGTGACAGATGTCATCACAGTACGAAAAGTATATACCAACCATATGTATGAATAAGTTAAAAGAGAACAAAGTATACTCACTCTTGGCAATATAATGGTTTCATCTGGTTTGATGATGCAAGTATGGCTGAAAAGAAAAGTTTTTTACTATTATTGTTACTACTTGTATACTTTAAAAACATCCACAATTTAAACCATTAAATGTTGATGTCTTGCATATATTATATAATTGCAACGAAGGTTTCCTGGGGTCCAACATTTCCTAAATACCACAATTTCGATTCAAAATCCTCGAGTTATATTTCTAATATGCTATTCACTATCCCAGAGAAAAATTCCAAAATACTCCAGGACAGGATTAAGTTGAATAATTCGGGTGGATCAACTATTCTTTGTTGCTCGTTACCATGGTTACTTCTCCTGAGTCACTCTTTAAAACTGTGATTTAATAGCATTTAAATATACCAAACATGAACTTTATCTATGAGCATAAATCCATTTGGACATGGGTTATCCCTTAAGCGTGCTTGAAGGCCATATTATAAAAATTATTCTAAGAAACTCGGTTACCGTTGTCTCCTCGCTGACGGGACAGAACAACAACAAGAAAAGTTGATTGACCCAATTCATAATTTACTTTGGAGATCTGATCAATTATGAGTTTGTTAATAAGCAGCCCTGATAGACACAAGAACAAGGTGATTCCGTTTTACAATTTTTAATGTTCCATCACTAATAATATGGTATGTTGATGTCAGTTTATAAGCACAATTCAAATGTGACATCCCTGGAGTTGCAAGCGTCCATAGATTGTGGTAAAATCTGGTGGGCTGTCTGTACGCTTCTTTGCTACAAACATGGTAAAAAAAAACAACTATATGGAGGAATGAAACTCACCAGGTTGTGGTTTGTTCGCTATAGGGCTGGTGGCAGTCTTTGGAACCACACTGCAACAAACAAAGTTGATTATCAATACAAATTCCTAAAGACAAGTTTTAGGGATTAAAGTACAGAATAAAAATCAATTATGAAATGTCAAAAGGAATGTTCGTAACCCTAATTCTGATTTTTTTTTGTATTTAACCCGTGGAACACATCCTATTGCCTAATTAGTCCATAAGATTTTTTTTTCAAATTGCACTTGAGATGTATGTCCAAATTGCACTGTACATGATTATTTATTGCATATCTCTGACGTCATTTCTGACGTCGGGGTTAACTCAACACATAAAATAATACAACCTATAACTTTACGCTCTGAAGGCAAATGCACTACCAACAAGGCCAAGCTGGTTAGTCCGCTAATAAATTAGTTGTCAAGTAGTAGTTATTTATTATCTATTAGATATAGTGAAAATCATTGTTTTGTCAAAACATATGAGATGAATTGGCAATCTTATAAGAATATAGTTTGAAAGGGATAACACGTGCTTTATGTCCACTGATTGCTCAAGTCAGCCCACATCTCAATCAGCCCGTGGAGCTAAATTACCACTATGAATGATATTAATATTTTTATAGTGAGGCGCGTCCGATTTTCATGCGGCTTAGCCACAACACTAATTCGGTGTCACATCCCTACGGCAGCGCCGAGCGACGCGCGCGCCGGCGCCCCCACCAGTCCGAGCGCAGCGAGCGATCTTACGAGCACGGTCACGTCTCGCGGTATAACGTTCAACTGTAAACGAAGTTTTCGCTCTCTGTCGTACTTGCAAGTCTGTACGTAAGTGGGACAGAGAGGTAAAACTTCGTTTGTGGTTCGCGGTAGCCCCTCAGCTTCGCAGCAACGTACCTCGGGCTACTATATGAATAATTATGTAATCTCTATTTGCCAATTAATGTTCATGTATGTCAACACTATTAAACACCTATATATACTTTACGTGGGTTTCTATTACAGACATTACAGTGGTTAGAACCTACAATAGTCAACTCAGCATGCGGATCAAATTGCTACTATCACTTTAAGAGCCATATTTCATTTAGGCCCGTGGGATGAGCGGGATGAACTGAACAAATGATTATGTCACATGTAACTTTGCAATGAGCAACCACTCATGGGACTGCCAATTGGATATCCTTAAACAATATCCAATTTTCCCTCATCAGGCCTATTAATAACCGAGCTATTAGCAGCTATTAGTCGGCTATTATACCCCATGGAGTTGCATCATTGCCTTGTTATTGTAATCATCCACTTAAGCATGTATATGTGACCTCCCGTATGTAAGAGCAGATCATACAGTATATCTTTCAAATGTTAAAAAACCAGGTACAAAATTGCCGCAGGCAGCATGTGTCGATAATTTGCTCTATCAGACAAAAGGTACCATATTGTGGTAAGGAGTTCGAGGGCAGCTTAAGTTTCTTTTTTTTTTTCGCTTAAATTTGAAGGCAAATTTAATCGCTCACTTTATTTTGAGATGATAACTCATGATATGACTCTAACAAGCCCTAGTTTAATTTGTTTCAAACCTTTCTACTCAAATTCCAATTTCAATCACTTCCTAATGTTCAATAGGCTAAGTTTTGGCACAAATGTGTAAGTTGAAAGGAAGGTATAATATTATAGATTCATTGAATGAATCTCAAGATGAATCCTAAATCCAGCTACGCTAACTTCTCAATTTCAGGCTTGTTATGACCATCTGCAGGCGAATCACGTAACATTATGTACTAACGGTAGATAGATTTTACTGTCAATTTTGAAGTATAAATGTATGGGCTGACAGTTGAAATTTGACATTAAAATCTATCTAACGGTAGTACAAAAGTTACGTGATTACCCCGCTGGTGGTACAGTTGCTTCCCATGCAAAGAAAAGTAAATCAGTAAAGCTTGTCTCAAAAAGAAAATTTGCAAAGGACACTATTAGAAGTGTTATTTATTATTACATAAATAGATTTTCAATAAAAGACCACAAGGAGTGGGAGGGATCCTAAGTTTTGTGACGCCACATTTCAAAATCCATAGATTTAAGTGTTAAAATGTCAAATTTGAACTATTAACAAAAAACTTAAAAATGTTTTCAACTGGTTCAAGATTTAAATTGTTGACAATAATTTATTGTTTATTAATTATATAAAAAGATAATTTAAAAAGAGACTAATAAATAAAAGGACTACTACTAATAGATAAAAGGGACTAATTTCGGAACAGCTATTTTAATAAATGCTAGTGTCTCACATGTGACCAACTGTAATAAGGATAGGGACAAAAATCACGAAATAAGTATTACGTACTTTATGAATGACCCCTAACCTTGACCCCTTGGCCTAAAATGATGTGCAAGTCACTGCTTGCTCATTGGAACTATAATCTCATTTAGCTTATCCATCTTACCTGTTACCCTTGGATTACATGTGTGGCTTTCAAGTATTACACAAATCCTATCTTGCTCGAATTTGGAGCAGCCCAACTGGGGAAGTACCTCCGCCTTGCAGAAGACCACAGCCATAATAACATTATCTGGTATCTACTATACAAGTATGTAGTGTTGTGTTCCTGGAGGTGAGCAAGGTTGCCAGAGCTCCCGAGGATGCACTGTGTTGAGAGCGAGGGACCTAAATTTGTCCCTTCTGATGTCAACACAGTGTATCCTCAAATTTTATAAAGGGCCGGCAACGCGTAAGTAATTCCTTTGGAGTTGCGGGCGTCTATAAACTGCGGTGGCCGCTTACCATCAGGTGGACTGTAAGCTTGTTTACCACCGGCATTGTATAAAAAAACGTGTGGCTTTCAAGTATTACACAAGCTAAATTTACTAGCTTAAATTTGGTTTAGATCATATGTGTCAAAAACTGTTGTTGCCACAACTACAAAAAGTAATAAATAGCCCCAACATATGATTGGGATGTATTTCAATGTCTGCGCCTCTTCCAATTTTGCTAAAAATGGGGTAACCACAAAAGATTGCCACTCCATTAGTAGTTTCAGTTTTAAATTGTATGAACATACCAAACTCTCAATGTTTTTTTTTTTGTGTAATCATCCTCATGGCCTATTTAGGAAGCATGTGCAGATTTCTTATCAGATATGATATCTAATCCATGTAACTGCCTTGGTTTATATGTTATACAAAATAATTTCATACTAAACTATAATACTGAAGGCATTGAAGCACCAACTACTTACTGTTTATCAATATATAGCAAAAACTAATGAAGTGGATTTAACATAATACAATTTTTTTATTCTATGACCACATAAAGAAAGCGAAATCAAACTGCATAAGATTATAAAGATTTCTCAACTGCTTAAAAAAGACCTTTTAAATGTTAAAATCTAGCAACATTCTCTTTAACCTGACATCTTTCTGAAGAATGACTGCAGTCTTTTAAACGAAAGAACATTAGCAGTAGATGATGGGTTAAATGAGACTAGTCCTCTCTGTCACTCTCAAAAACAAGAGTTGACTGGTGAATGTTGTTTGAACTACTAAATCTAAGCTAGGTAGTTTTCTGTTCAGCAGCCTACTCTGACTACCTAATGGTAAGCTGCTATACATAAGGCTATCGTAAGAATATTTAATAGAATATAGTTAGTATTTATACTACAAGGTATTCAAAGCAAGGCAGTATAGTCTATGATCTTAGCCTAAATGACAGAATTTAAGAAAAAAATTACTCGAGTGTACGGCGCGCGGGTCGCACATGAACGTTGGCCGCCTTGAGCCTGCGGGCCAGCTCCCGGTACGTGGCCGCGTCCGCTTCGATCTCCACCTCGGCGCGCAGCAGTGCAAACTTCATCCGCCACCCTTGTGCCTCGATACCGTGCACCAGGCGCGCGTGCAGCACCACCCCGCGTCCCAAATGCCGCGCACTCAGTCTTTGCTCGAGTACGAGCATCTTTCTCGTCAGCTGTAGTCCTGCCTCGTCAGGTTGAAGAAGATGAAAGCACCAGATCCTACGCGGTACGCTCGCCCACCGACTACCACCATAGCTGACCCAGAATACACCTCAACAACCATTTGTTTTGGATTCCGTATAGCACTAACACAAATGTCACCAATGCCGTTCACTTGTCCAACATTTTCCGTGCACGATTAACACGACGCACCGTAGCGCAATGTAACGATAAGCCGCGTAATGTTAATTCGAAAACTACGAGTTTTCACCGGTTTAGAATCGCAATGCGAAAATATGAAGCGGTATAATAAATTGGAAACAGAAACAAAAAGATACTCAATCGACGGCGGAGCGAATACGACTGGCGGAGTGACCGCTGATTGGTCGCAATGTGAGGAGCGTTTCTCGATTGGATGAAAACCGGTTAGAATCAGTTTACGGAGGCCGCGGCCGGCTCGCGTCGGTGTATCGGTGGGGCGACGTCATAATTTTAGTGACGCGACACGCTGGCTAGACAATGTTTATATCGATTCGTTCCATGTAACAAAACTTTATTTAGTTTCTGTTCTTCATCTTAGATTTTTAATCGTAATAAAACACTAAGCTAATCTAAACTTTTGTTCTTTGAAGCATTTACTGTTATGATGGGATAGATATTTAAGACCAAAGCGCTCGGTACCACGTATTAAACGTAAGAAGAATCGGCAACGAACCGGATATAATAATCGCTATATGCAGTTTCGGCCGATCGAGTGTCAATTCGTTGAAAACTTCTGCAATCCGGTTTTAGCAATAAACTATACTCTAACGCTTGTTTCAAAGTAGCAGTTTGAATTGATAGAATATAAGATGATGATAGGACATGAATAATGTGTTATTTACGGTTTCAATCTAGCACCGCACTAGTTTACTATAATGAAAGTCAATCGCAGACCGAGCCCATCGTACAAGACCTCCGACAACACTTCGAAGCAGAGGGACTACTCCGGACTTCGAAAAAGACAACTTCTTAGATATCGGGCGGTCCCTTTCACTCATAACACGAGAATGAATGGGACGGCACGATACGAAGTTCGGAGTACAGGCACTGTGATGTTTTCTTCCGGCGCTGATGATTAGATACAGATAAATATACACCGAACAGATACTTTGCCTTATTTTTCATCCCACCATTCCCGCCACATCGAAAAACTAATTAAAACAATATTAAAGGGTAATTAATATGTACTTGGAAAGATAAATCAAGTGATTCTATAATTTTAAACACTAGAAGCGAAGAGACACTGGAAGAGTTCGCTCTTTAGAGATAATACCGCCTGTTGTCTACCTCTACTTATGTTAATATCTCGCTGTTATGTTTCTGAACTGCTTTGTATTTTTTATTGAGGTGTGCAATAAACAGTATTTTTATGATTTTAAACACTAAAATATCAATAACGGCTTCCAATCACGTACAAATTAAGACAAGTCAACTTCAATACAAATTCAAAACATGTTTAATTTTATTTATCTCAACAAATATTATCTGTCTGGCCGTCTTCATCGACAATTTTACTTTAGGATTGGATTACAGAACTTCAAATCAAAATTCGGGCTTAAAGGTTTGGTAGGTACCTACTGTAGAGCTTGTTAGGTACCTGTAATATGGATCTTCATAATGTTTGACCTTGTTTAACTTAAAGGTCTCTATTCACATATTGATTTCGATTCTGTGTCATCAAAGATTTCTCCACTGACTGTCAAATACAAAAGGACTACGAGTTGGTGGGTTTTACATTGAGTCATTGACCTATGATCTTGCCTTTCATTCTGAAGGGCTACCGGGAAACGAAAACGAAGTTCGAATATCTCCCTCTCTGTCGCACTTGCTAATCTGTGCGGCAGAGAGGGAGATATTCGAACTTCGTTCGTTTTCGGTTCGCGGTAGCCCCTCTGTAACTAATTTTGTCCATCTGCTTCTATCTAATTGCTACCAGATACAGCCACCTTCACCAACTGTGCGAGGTTTAAGCTAATTTTAATTCGGCTTTCCTAAAGCAAAGTAGCAATGTGCCAATTGGGAAGCTTAAGTTTTTTTAGTGGTCCAAATTGTATTTTTTATTGATAGTAGACGTATTATAGAGTTCAAAACTCTTGCCTGTTTTTTTATTAAGTATCGATTTTAAGAAATATTTTTTTTTAATCTTATCTTTGACATACCACACATTTGGAGGGATTAATAGGATCGTGCCTTGGTCTGCCGCGAAAAGATCCAAAAAACTTAATTAAATAACGGCGCCAGTATAAAAGGTACATTTTGCAGTCCGAATACTAATCTCGGAAACAAAGTACATATTTATTCTTTCGTTTGACCTGTGATCAGCCTCCGAAGGTTTGGTTCGCTCAAGCAAATTTCAGAGATATAAGCCGGTTAAGTTTAGATTGCACCCGAATTATGAGTGATACTCAGTGATATGCAATCTCAAACAAGTCATACGTCTTTATAAATACGAAGCTTTGACGCGTCGGTGATCGCAGAGGGAGCTTTATCGGTTGGTTTCAGTTAGTAACCACCACCCACGGTCAATTGCAACGGTGTGTTTGATGACTATGTCACATTGCACCGGTCACGCAGTTCTAAGTTTAATATACTCGTCTTTCATGGACCTGAGCCTAGTTTGAGCGGATATTTTGTATAGAATGGATACAAGATCGTTTGCTGAAGCAGATAGAACTGGGCGTACAAGGAATTTGGATATACATTTTATTACTATAGCCATATTTTATGACTAAAACTAAAGGAAATAAAAATTAATAAACGACTCTGCGGGTTTTCAAGGAACATCAAAATTTTCCTTGTTACTGTGTGCCTATGTTTGGATTACCAAATCAACTTTTTGCTGCAAAATTTCTCTGCGTTTGCTGCAAAAAACGTTATTTTCGCAAGAATCGCAGAGGAACATGTCGACTTAGAATGATCAACATTTTATGTTCAAAGATAGCAATCCCTATTACATTGGTAGGAACAGTTAGGTTTAGATAATTTTTAGCATATAGAATACTTTCTATTCCGAATATCATCCCCAAAGAGAAAGATATTGAGACAGAAGTTGATACGAGATTTCATGCGGATTAGTCGCCAGCAAATGCTGGTAGTTCATTAGATGTTTACCTTCTCTAGTCTAGTGTACATTCAAATTTAGATCAAAACAGTCAGACAATGAGTTTGTTTTTTGTACAAACCTCCTCAATTATCACAGCGCTAACCGTACCGTTGCGAGGCGTGCAGTCAATGGCCTTTGCACGAAGCCCGTCTAAATGGGTCACCGCTCAGCTGAGCGAATAACGAGAATCGCTCATCAGAACGACACCTGCCTGTACGAGTATCAAAACATGGTCTCGGTTTCTTCGTTAATAAGATCCCCTATGTTGTAATGCATAACGTAGTGTCGCTATATGGATAGTAAACAAGCAACTCATCACAAAAAGAACTAAATTAATACATATGATCAAATTCTTAAGAAGATAAATGATATAAATTAACTTTATTCTGCGAGTAAGCCGCAATAGCACTTTTACAAGTCAAAAACTACTAGCGTTTCACAAAAGACGTCTGCTGAGAAGAAACGCGGAAAGAAACTCAGAATTACTGACATTTTTCTCCCAAAATATGCTTATTACAATAATAATACTTCACCTACTTAAATAAATCTGAGTGGTAAAAAAGAAATACTTTCGAATTTATATTGAGCTAACAGTAGCTCAAAATGTCAGTAATTTCGAGTTTCTTTCGGCGTTTCTTCTCAGCAGACGTCTTTTGTGTCTAGGTAAAGCCCTACACATACTTCGATTATTCATGAAAATACATTTTGTACTATCCCGGTGCTTTCATGCTGGCTATATACTTTCATGAATAATCTATGTGTACAGTAGCTTGATATAAATTCTAATTATTTCTGTATGCATCGGTAAAGAAGTGAATACAACTGAAAAAATGCGTTACTTAATATTGCTCTGGAACTATTCTGATGACATAATACGTGCATCATGCGCAGATCCTCAATTGCCTAAAAAGGACCCAATTCATTATAACAAATCATCTTATCAACGAAACCGGCCCGAACAGGATCTCGGTCCATCCGAAATGTTCCACGATCTATATTTGGCGCTGGCAATGATATTGACTATTCACTGGTGAGTGAGGGCATATGCGACGCCAAATTGGAGTTATTGTGAGTGGGAAACGACGGGTTTCCTTTCGCTAACGGATACAGATTGTAGGCTAAGATTCTTGCTGTCAGACATGTTACTCCGTACGGAAAGAAAACTATGAGATACAGCGAGAAAACCATGGTAATTTGCCCTAGTCCCTATCTCATTATACTGGATCGACTGGTGGCGCTTTAACTTAAACTATAAAGTACGTCATGATTATGAGCCGTATCATCATAGTTAAAACATCTGTCACATTCTGGCAAGCACGCAACTGCGAGAGGGACAGTCATAAATTAGCATCAATCATGAAGTAAGGATAAGGACTGGAGCCGGCAATACACACATACAAAGATGTGCGAAAGAGATGCAAGCATACACCAACACATCTGGGAACACAGATACAATGTGTCATCTCCTGTCCCACATCGCGTATTTGTTGTCACCGGCCTGTGTCACCGAAATGTCATCAATGTACTCAAGACTATTGGCTTAATTTAAATTTGGCACCAATGTATATGCATCACGACTAATTATGAGATGTCAGAATTGTGCTACATCCATTTCAGTCTTCTGATACATCTCAATTTAGTCAGCCTATCATAAGTCCGTCCCCCTTGGTGATGCTCTAATCCTCCTTCTATCTAATCCTCTTTCTACGGCATCAATAGTCTGATCAAAGGATTCTGTCATCATTAAATTCTGACAGTGCGAGAAGCTTCATCATCCATTGGCTTCACAGCATGGTACCGTTACGTCAGGGTGAAGATACTACGAAAAAAAAATGGTTTCTTTATTCCGTGGACAATACTGTTACATTATATCAGCATTTTTACATACCTTGGTAGTCTTGGTACATACTTGCTAGTTACTAGAAATAGCTGAATGCTTATATTAAGGATAAACAGTATATTTAGTGCTAACCTTGCAAGTAACCAGATCAGTTGAGTATCGGTTTATCGTAAAACTTACATTGCTGAGTACTTTACATTTACACGTGTTATTTATTTTAGTTCATCAAACGATCGGAGCGGATTAGAAAGTACCTACTTAAGTGTCGATCTGTAAATTTGTTCGATAAGTTTATTCCAAGATTAGCCTATGCAATTAAGTTGTTCTTCAGTCAGACTAAAAAAATATCCCGCATTTATCAGCATTGACCTTACGAAAAACTATTACATACAACTAACTTGTATCTGATATAACACGTACAATGCAAACTATATATAAATAAATTAATAAAGCATGCCGCCGGCCCTCTAAACGTGTGTACAAATAGAGACTCATCTGCTTATTTAGAAACGACAAAAATAGCATTCAATTGAGATCTCGGGAAGGGACACAATACGCAATTGTCCGGTTGAGCAACGCAGGGCTTGTATTTACAACACCAAATTCGTCTCGGGTGCACCAGTATTATATAAGGGTCGGTTGCACCAACATACGATCACAGGCCGGTTATTGTCAAATATGGAGCCGGCAGCTGTCATCCCATAGAAACTTGTCAAACTTTCCATACAATCAGATTTTAACGAACACCGCTTACGATTACAGACGGTTTGGTGCAACCCACCCTAAATCTGAGGGGCTACTCCGAAGTTCGTAATCCGAATTTCGTATCGTACCGTCCCTTTCACCCATATAGTGTTAAATCACGAGAATGAAAGGGACGGCACGATACGAAGTTCGGAGTACAGGGCCTGACCTCGGATCACCAACTGAAGGTGAATCCCCACAAAGAGCATTGCAGTCCCAGAAGGTACAAGGTCATTTAACTGTTTTTCTAGAAAAGAGACACTTTTCCGGACCAAGTTCTCGCTAAGTATCAAGTAAGGCGAGTCGACTGTGAATAGCCGAATCGCGTAGCAGGGCTCGACTCGACTCGAATTTGTAGAAAATTCGAGTGCATGGCCGGCCGGACTGTTATTCCGTTCTATTTTTATCTGTGGGGCATAGTGATGTGCCACTTTATAGACTCAATCGATAATTTTCAGTGTTCAATTTTGATAGGCGATTCGAATCACTACATCCGGCTCCGCTTTCCTCCTGGTTTCAATACATTTCTAATAATCTTAATGGTTCTTCAAATCTTTTGATTATCTTAACTCAAGATTCGATCGAAATATCCATCGGTTTTACCTCCGGTCCGCGACACCGGCGCAAGCCGGTCATTCATTCGGCTCAGTACCGAGTCGGAATTAATAACT
Organism: Epiblema foenella; assembly: GCA_963556455.1. Classification (NCBI taxonomy): domain Eukaryota; kingdom Metazoa; phylum Arthropoda; class Insecta; order Lepidoptera; family Tortricidae; genus Epiblema; species Epiblema foenella. Next base: position 5,887,060 of record OY747120.1, on the reverse strand, counting down.
CCTCGGAAAAGAGTCGATAAGGAATCGGCACCGCTCACGGATTAGAATCAATTAAATTTTCAAGTGATTGTCATTTAGGATTTTTGATTTGATTATTCTACGTTTGTTGTAGATTTCTGTCTAATCGAAAGGCTGAGGGTTGCTTCATTCTTTTAATACAACCCGTAAATGGATGACTTGGTCTTTTGTTTAAATTACTGCTAGTCAGTAATGAGCGGTAGCCATTTTTGTGCTCACCAGTTGGCACCACTGCGCCAGGCGTCTGTCACTGTCAAAGTTTGTCATGGGTTATTATCATGAAGTAAGGATAAGACTGGAGGCGGAAATACACACATACAAAGATGTGCGAAATAGATGTAATCATAGACAATTCCATACGTGGGAACGAGATACAATGTGTCATCTCTTGTCCCTCATCACGTATAAGGCTTCTATCATTTGTCACCGAAACGTCATCGATGAATACGCTTTATTTAAATTTCGATTTTCGACACCTTAATGTCCAATAGATGGCACCTATTGATTGATCACCTGTGTCACTATGATAAAGATTGGAAGTGCCGAACACTGGCTTATGATTAAAGCTGGTTTAGTTCTACACACCCTTATGCCCAACTGCATGATGGCGCAGGACAAGGACGTAGGTATGCGGTGGAATGAGATAAAAAGTTTGTCTATCTCCCTTTAACACATAACAGCGTCCTTGTCCTACACACAATGGGCCAATGATGCCATCATTGGCTCATTGTCTGTACTCGGTATCAGTTGCAAAGTCAACTTGACAACGTGTAAACCTCAGTGTAGAGTTGTAAACAGTCTTAGACATTTCACCGTCCGCCATATTGGATGCATAAGTCACGCGGCCGTGTATTCCGTGTAACCGGCGCGCACGCAGCTCAAACTGCTTTATTTGGTGGACGCATGTGATCACTGCATCGGTCGCGGACAATTGGAATGGGATGTGCCTATACTTGGTATACGACGATTTCCTTTTATAGTTCGAAGCAGACTAGCCTAGCTAAGTGTAGACACAACATGAACTAAATTCAACAGCAGGAATATGTAAACGGTTTTACATCTTAACGCAATGGAATAGGCATTTCGCTAGAAAACATTTCAAAATTAACATCAGAGCTGACAGGTAAACAAGTACTATTAAGGGAATGCCTCGATTCGGTCAGCCACGCACCCCGTGAAAGAGACACGCTTATATCTTTCACGCACGACAAAACGGGATGCAACTCTTCGGGACTCTTTTTTAGACAAATCTCGGTAAATATCTTACTATGTGCAGTTTTATTAAATTTCCTCTTGACAGAGTTTAGATGAGGTAAAATACCGTCATTTTAAAAGAATTGTGTCGTTTAATAATGCGTTGTTTTAGTAGGCTGAGTAAAAAAATGAAAACAGACTCAACTTTGTTTTTTTTCTATCGAGAAAATTTTAAGCAATCATGTTTCGGCTATTGTCAGAAAGACAGTCATATAATCAAGAATCTATACCTGAAAATCAATCCTTAACGTTTCCTCGTCTGGGCAGAACAGCGTTTCAAAGAACGCGATATTTCTCGTTGCACGGCCTTAACGGTTTATACAGGATGTAACAAAACTAGTGAGGACCCATTTAAGGACATATTCGATATCGTGTTCTGATTAGGAAAAAGTAGAAGAAAAAATTTTTTGACGCGAATAAATTATTTTATTCTATGGTAGATGTTAGATCGAAGTTCTTAGACAGCTTAGAAGTTTAGACACGCATTCTCAACTATGTCACCCTTATATGTCCTTCCCATACAATTTAAATTACAATGGACTGGATGCTAGATGGAACTTGAGAGACACACGCAAAGCATCCATAGAATAAACAATAAAATCAAAGAATGACTCCAACTGCATTTAACTTTAGTTGAAGTATCATCACTCTGGTCATAAAATTAAGACTCAAATTGCAGTGAACTGGACTAGATGGAACTTCTAAACCGATAATATGTCCTAGGTATAGTATAGTGACACAAATTGTTGATAGCAATTGTGCATCGCGTGCAACACGAATTTTGCACCAATTGTAAAGTCTTCATAATCATGGCAAGTGGGTGGTATGCATGGAATCTTTTAATAAACAGCGACAAACAGACGTACCTACACATTATAAGGTATACAGTAATAACAAAGCAAATACGTCAACCACTTTATTTCCCACCGTGAAACTAGTTTCATAAAGACATGTTCCAGGTTCCAGACAAAACAGAATATCTAAGGCTAAGACAGAATGTCAGCCTGTGTTCCTTCTTATCATCTTCGAACGACAGAGATGGAAGTACACTTTCCATTCAACCAGATTTTAAAGAGCACAGCAGACACTGTCAGTATTGTCGCGTAACTTTTGTTTAATTTGACTCTTAAGAGACCTTATACATTTCTGACAAATGTGAGGGGCTACTCGGAATTTCTAAATCCAATGTTCTCATATAATATATAACACGAGAGTGAAGGGGACGGCACGATACGAAGTTCGAATTTCGAAATTTGGAGTACCTCTGTGCTACCGCGAACCGAAAACGAACGAAGTTCGAATATCGCTCTCTCCGTCGCACTTGCTAACTCGTGCCCCTCAGGGCCTAAATAGTTATTATTTACTTTTCACTTATACCTTATGTTTCACTTCTTTTTGACAGTAAAACTCCATTTAGGCCGGGTTTTATAAAGATTCGTTAGACCAAATGTCAAATTAAATTTCAGTAACTCAGTACATTTTTTGACATAACAAACCGACATAAGGTCTAACGGATCTTTATAAAACCGAGCCTAAAATAATTTCATTTTGAGAATGGATGTTATTTTATATGGTTGGTGCCGTTGGTGGTTACGACACTGAGTCTCATAGTCAGTCCAAATTTTGATGAAAAAAGCAGATGAAGAATATAATATAAAGAACACTATAAACCCAATGAATCGTATGATGGGGTCTCTGCAGCCTACCATCGCGAACGAAAACAAATATGCGCCTCTCTGTCGCACTTGTATATTCGAGCGACAGAGACCAATAAACTCTGTTTTTAATTAGCGGTAGGCTCTCTGATTGTAAACAACGTGCTGCGCTACACGTGACTGACCAATTGCTATTTATTGGTCTAATTTTAGGGTGCCGGCAATGCGACACATATTGTTGTTAATGAGACCAATAACACTTGTGACATGGCAAATCTGACATTGTGACATGCGCAAATTATGAATGAGGAATGATATTAATTGTGTGACTTCATAGTCCGTAATAAAAAATGAGACTAAATAATACTCGATATCGATAAAAAAATGTTTCTAACACTAGCTAGATTGCGACACTTGCGACAGTCTTGTTTTGCCGTGAAAATTCAGGGCTCTTCTAATAATTATCGAGTTAAGGGAGATAATGGGTCAAGTAGACCCAAGAGCCAGGCGTTCCTCTTGCCAATTTCGCTAAACCGTGCTATATCACACATTTGAGGTGAAAACTCGCGGTTGACAGCGACGTGATAGTGACACTCATTTGTACGGTCGGGCTCATAAAGCGTGTCACACACTACGCAGATACGACAATATTTTATCTGCGTATAATAACTTAATGATCTGAAACTATCACACACTACGCAGATACGATAATATATGAGACGATACATTCAGTCTAACATCAACCTGTAACCTGTATCTATCTGCAGATAAAATACTATACCATATTTATATCGGCAGATATTGTACGCAGATTAATTTATAAACGCAGATAATATCTTTGCCATCTTTTTCATCGATATATGTCGGTCCCACAGATACTTCACGATAAAATATAAGTTATCTGCGCTGTGTGTGTTAGCTCATTGAATTGTATAGGGAGCGATATTGACAGATATGCGTTCAGATACAGATATGTTATCGTATCTGCTTAGTGTGTGATACGCTTAATGGGCTCAAGACGTTTGTACGTGTACGCTGTCACTTTAAAGTCATGTTTAAACTGTCATACCAAGGCATTTTTCAATATTTTGTTCGGTTATTTAATATCCTTGTTTCTTTTTCAGTACAGAGTAATTTTTATGTAGTGTAAGACTACTTTATTTCTTCACACTGGAATCTCAAACGTCAGCAGGTCTCTGTGAATGGGGCTTGCCTTAAACAACAAGCTTATTAATTCCGTGACAAATGTAAACCAGACCTGACCTGATAACATATAGACCGTTACTTATATTAGGATTTTCAGAAACTAAACCATTCATTAAGGAGGAAATAAAAAAAGAATATCTAAACTCGGTCCATGAAGTTATTAATACAAATTTTTAAAATATGTAGAATAGGCAAAGATGATCGCTTATAGCATTCGTCCCTTACTGTCAAGTATGTAAGTGCGAGAGGTGCGCAACCTTTCCTTTTTACCTCAAATTGGCAACAATAGGTACTTCCGGCGCCGACCAACCTGTGCTTCCTTTTTCATTGGTGCGGTCACGTACAGTCCAGGGACCGATACCGGTATTTTAAAAAAACCCTGAATTAGCCCAATATTATTTTTTGCTCTTTACGTAGGGCTGAATCATATATTTAGGTAACAACGTCGTATTATTAGATTGTCCCATTAAAAACGAAATAATGAACCGGTGACCGTAATAATATCGGTATTTTTCTATGGAGAAAATACCGGTATCCGATCCCTGGTCCAGTCGCCATATTGATGCAAAAAACTCAAACGTCGCGCTCGCGCATCTCTACCGCAAAAATTATAAAAACCTCAACTAAACCTCTCAAGCCCGTACAAACTAACTAAAACCAAAAAACCCGCAAGTTAATTAATCAAAAATAAATATAAGTGATCAGGATCGCCGAAGAAACTGCACCAGGTACCTTGATACAACACCATCATCATTCACGCGGTAATCCATTTCTATCCTCACTTAAATCCCCTCATCCGCTCCACTGGTCAAGACCGAGAGCTTCACTAAACATAACAGTACTGTATTTTATACAAACGCCTTAAGGGAGGCGTACAGCGACATCTACCAGAAGACTCGTGCTTCATTAACGGCATAACGTCTCAAATCATATTGAGAATCGTCAAGTTGCGATGCGCCATCCCATACCCAAATTTAGAATAAAGGAAAAAACAGATGACGAACGAACGAAGGAACGGTTGATAAATTTGGGACTGGGCGGCGATTGCACCTATAGCTCAGTTGGCTAGAGCGACTGGCCGCGAGTGCCGAGAGGTCGCAGGTTCGAATCCTGCTCGGTGTCTAAATTTTTCCTTTATTCTAAATAACAGTACTGATTTTGCAAAAGATAATGAATAAATAATCACGTATTTTCAGTATGAAACTGTACTAGAAACTAAAACTAAAGTAAAAATCTAATTAGATTGACATCATCATCATCTTAGCGTTTTCCCGGTTGTGTCCTAGAGGTCCAGAATCCTATGATTTGTCGTACACTAGTTTTAGGAAAGCGACTACCATCTGACCTCTCAACCAAGAGGGAAAAGTAAACAATGATTGAAGTATAATACAAAAACTATGTCCAAAATAAAAAAAAAACCTTGAGAACTTACCTTTCGTATAGCTAAAGCCGGACCAAAATTATATAACCATGCGACATGTCGCGAAATTTCAATAGAACTAATTCGCGAACCGGCCAAGTGCGTGTCAGACCGTGCACTATGAAGAGTTCCGTACCAACACCTATTAGTCCACATTTAAAATCACTATCCAATACATTGAATCTAAAAAAGTCGTATCTTCATAGGCAACTGATGGCACTTACGACCTTTTGTTTGGGCAAGACAGTTTTTAAGCGAAAACTCAAAAACCGTAAAACATAAATTGTTCAAACCAAAAATCGTTGAAAGTATTTACTAATGCACACCACCTGATTTTTTTTCAGAATTTTAAAGTTTATAGTTTGGAAATTAGAGGGGGGGGGACACTTCCTATGACTTTGACAGCTAATAATCTCACCAACGGTTGACTTAAATGGACAAGTTTTTTAGACACCTCCATATCATTTTTAAAGGCTTATCCATCGATACCCCACACGACTATGTGCGTTGAATTTTTTTTTTCATCCACCGGGTACATGTATGGAGTGCCCCCCCCCCCTAATTTAATATTTTTTTGTAATTTCACATCACTTTTATGTAGCGGTTCATAGAATACACCTTCCTACCAAATTTCATAATTGTAGTGCTTATAGTCTCCGAGTAAATCGGCTGTGACATACGGACGGACGGACGGACAGACATGACGGATCTATAAGGGTTCCGTTTTTGTCATTTTGGCTACGGAACCCTAAAAAAGGACGGAGTAGAGGATAGTCTATCTACGAGATAGCTCACGCGCGATCATGTACTAGCCATGCAGCATGGCATGGCTAGCACAGGCTTCTGTAAAAACTAGTGCCTACGCAACTCTTGGGATTAGGTAGCGGACCCCGGGCATCCTTTAGGATGCAACTGTACCGGGATAACGCTAGGATGATGATGATCCCTATTTGTATAGGCAATAAGTAGTTACCATCAAAGGCCACCAGAGGCGCTGCTCGCGTTACCATACAAAATGAGACTAAACGCGTTTGCGTTCGTTTGTGTTTTGTTTCGAAAAAACACAAGAGGTACTGTAACGGAGAAAATAAATATTAAACTCACCACAGTTCAGGCGAATACGGGGGCGAGGAGCTGACCAGAGACGGCGGCGGCATCAGCGCGTCGTTTAACAGCTGTCAACAAAAATGTATTGATGGTAAAAATGCTATAAACTAACATACATAAATTCACGCCTGTCTTCTCAAAAAGAGTGGGCAGCAATGGGAATCGAAAACGTAAAAAAATATCATTTGCGAAGTCTATTGCTCACAGAGTCAGTAGTAAGGTAAATAATAACTATAACTGCCCCCCTCCCAAATAACTGGCTACTTCCCAAAAAATATGTACAGAGCAAACCAATAATTGGTATTTCCGCAATGAAATAATAGTACATTACTTACCAAGGGCGGTAAAACAAAGAATGTCTCAGATCGCAGTATTTGACGCCCGAGCCGAAGGCAAGGGCGATAATTATGCGATCTGAGGCTTTCTTAATTACCGCCCGAGGTAAGTACAAAATTTTATGTCACCCCCTGGCCAGGAAGTGGGATTTTCTGCGCGCGGAGCGTGCGGTAATTGCCACTTTATGGCCTGGTGTGACATAAACAAAATTAAAATAACTGAGTTCAGAGCTGACTTCATGTATTTTGTTAAAGGCGGTCTTCACTGCACAATTTTGGCGGACGGTAATTAAATGACATTTTCTTAAGTGGCCAGTTACTGGCGATTCACACCTTTAAGACTATTGTGAAACGATTGTGTTATTATTAAACAGACGACCAATTGCGAGCTTTAATACTCAGCTTGCAATTGCCTCCTTCCCTAATGTTAAAAACGGACGGACTTGGGAGACCGTTTAATTAATACCAAGTCTGAAATTGCCATTCCGGCGACGCTAATATCTAATAGGGATGTTGACTCAAAATTTATTAGTTTCCAAATTATTATTCAAAAGTAAGAAGACATAAAACTATGCCAAATGGTCAAAACCCCATTAAAATATCTGGAAATATAACGAAGCTACAACCGTTAAAACGTTTTTAATTAGAGAGAGAAAGCGCTACAAATCAGTGACGTCACTGACCTTAAACGCCATTGTAAATGACGATCGTTCAATACTGAGGTGCGTTTTGCGAAAAAGGGACAGAACATGCCCCCCACTTAAAGCTTTGAAGACTTATGATTATGTAATTATTTATTCTTTTGAGTTACTTTTTTCGCCGTTTGGTAGAGAATATGATTCTTTTTCGAAAAAAATTTAAGTTATTGATTCTCTTATTTGGTGTCAACATCCCTATTACTAGGCCTGCAATTGCCTCCTTCCGGGGCCCGACAATAATGTACTATAGTTACGAACCGTGGTGAGAACAGTAGCCTCGCACCCCGGCTGGTACTTCTCCAGGTCGGACCTCGGCCGCCGCATCACCTTCTCCCGGTCCTGCTTGTGCTTCCTGTCCGCGCCCTTCAGCTTGAACACCTGCAACACAACAATCATCAGCAGAGCCCAGAATTCCGCGGCAAAACAGAAGACAGTCGCAATCATGTCGGTCTGTTCATGTTTGCAAGCACTAGTAACTTCGTACTAGTGTTCAGCGGAATTGACATGATGAGAGACTTCGCTCTGTTCTCATTTGATTTTACTTTTAGACTGACGCTCAGAGACCTTATACATCTATGAGGATATTTATTTATTAGATTTTATTATTTTCATGTTGACGTGTTATAGATATAGCTCAAATATTTTATTATGATTTGTGTACCTACTTTATTACCTTTTATAGTGACGCTCAGAGACCTTATACATCTCTGAGGATATTTATTTATTAGATTTTATTATTTTCATGTTGACGTGTTATAGATATAGCTCAAATATTTTATTATGATTTGTGTACCTACTTTATTACCTTTTATCTTGACGCTTAGAGACCTTATACATCTCTAACAAATCTCGATTGTTATTAGCTCTTAGTCTTATTTTTGACATGTAAAACTACATTTAATTAATGATACTTTGATTATTGTATTATTTTTATTTGATGTACCTAGATAAATTTTGACTTGTAAAAGTGCCCTTGAGGCCTATTTGCAGAATAAATGTTTTGATTTTTTGTTTTTTTTTTGAATCTAGCTTTTTGATATCGAGTATTATTATTAGAGATGCGCCGAATACGGGTTTACCGAATACGAACATTCGGCCGAATATTAGGTCCAGCTGTTGCCGAACCGAATATTCGACCGAATCATTCGGTACAACGTAATTCATCTATTGTTGTAAAACAGACTAATTGAATGGTAAAATTTTTGTTCATTATCAAAGCGGAATATTGACAAAAAATAAGTTAAATAACTGTTAACAATGGATCAAGTATTAATTTCACGAAGCAGTAACTATAATACACTCTTGTAACTTGTAACAAAACCCTTTCAAAATTGTTCGGTAAATATTCGGCAGCTGAACCGAATAACTCGAGCGAATACCGAACATTCAAAAATATGCCGAATACCGATTAATAACCGAATATTCGGCGCATCCCTAATTATTATATAAAAAATATCATGGCGATATATTTAAAATATAAGTATAGGTATGTTACATATTAATATATGTATAAACATTCAACAATATCAAGGCAGATTAATTTCCTAATTATACCTATGCTAAGATGTTATTTAACAAACTCAAACTCAAAATATTCTTTATTCAAATAGGCCTAGCAACAAGCACTTTTGAATCGTCAGTTATATATTACATAAATTGAATCTAATTATTCAGAGCAATTTATTGATGCATATGAAATTTTTAAAAAGACATGAATTACTGTAATGTATGTCAAAAGAGAGTATAATAAATTCACAAAAAGATCGTCAATATGTAAAATAAAAACATAACAAATAGTATAATCTAGACAGTTTCTAGAATAAAATCTGAATGTCAAGAGGAAAATTTAACGTCAACATCTAATGTCCTAGTTATGAAAATAGTCATTAAGATGTAATGTCATAATTATTAAAATATAATTAGTATTTCAACCACAATTATACCCACGGTGTTTTATCATTCATGTAGTCTTTTGTGCTATAATATGCTTTCGATATGAGTTTACGCTTTACATAAGTCTTGAATTTATTAATAGATAAATTAGTCACGTTTGTAGGTAGTTTATTATAAAACTTTACACAATTACACATGAATGATTTTCTTATTTTTTGGAGCCGAGTGGGGGGTACCGCAAGCTTATATTTGTTTCTAGTATTAATATTATGTATGTCACAGTTCTGTCTAAAATTTACAATATTTTTGTGTACATACACAATATTGTCATAGATGTATTGACAATGCATTGTCATTATATTAATTTCCTTGAACTTATCTCTAAGTGAGTCTCTATGTTTCATCTTATATATTGCTCGAATAGCCCTCTTCTGCAGAATAAAGACAGTATTTATCTCTGCAGCACTGCCCCAGAGTAAAATACCATACGACATAATACTATGAAAGTAACTAAAATATACTAATCGAGCTGTCTTCACGTCTGTTAATTGACGGATCTTGCTCACTGCAAATGCTGCAGAACTCAGTCTATTCGAGAGATTAGCAATATGGGGACCCCATTGGAGTTTTGAATCTAATGTCAAACCAAGAAACACTAGGTAATTCCCTTCTATTGTACTACCTGACGCACATTACACAAAAAACTATAGAAGAAAAACAAAACACAACATGTTTGTCCCCGCAGCAGTGACACGGGCACTGGCTCAGCATTATGTTGACGTGAGGTAGAAAGCGCTACAAATCAGTGACGTCACAGTTAACTGACCAATGGTAGACTTTATCTCGATGGAATAAGGTTGATAGCACGCCATATTGGTTACCTTAATCTGGCATGCGGCGGCGTGCAGCCGTGTGTTCTCATCGCTAGCGAGGTAGGTCTCCACTTGGATGCGGAACGGAACTCCCTTCTCGCCGCCATGTTTCTTTGCCGTGAACTCCGTGGAGATACAATTCACCTGTGGGAGGACAGGAATATGTATTTTTTTAAATGCAGATTTTGGAATACTTTCACTTCGTATTTTTGTATTGTTATTTCGAAAGAAGGGACAAAGGGGCGAGGGATGGGAACGTAATCGACGGCCTTCCTAACTAACGGATTTCTATGATGGGGAGCGTTGTCAAAATAACGTCTGGCAGTCTGCTTAAAGAAACCATACATGGTGCTAATCCCCATGTCGTGGTGCAGACTGGTACCACGGGGCACTAGTCGCCCTTTTTCTTTATACAACGCCGGTGGCAAACAAGCGTACGGTCCAGCTGATGGTAAGCGGCCACCGCAGCCTATAGACGCTCGTAACTCCAAAGACGTCACGTGCGCGTTGCCGACCCTTTATAAGATTTGAGGATGCACTGTGTTGACAGCAGAAGGAACACATTTAGGTCCCTCGCTCCCAACACAGTGCATCCTCGGGAGCTCTGGCAACCTTGCTCACCTCCAGGAACACAACACTACATACTTGTATAGTAAATAATGTTATTATGGCTGTGGTCTTCTGCAAGGCGGAGGTACTTCCCCAGTTGGGCTGCTCCAAATTCGAGCAAGATGACATTTTTCTGTGGCCTACCTGACTTAAAACGGAGATGTGTTACATATGTGACAATAAGACAAGCCCCAAGCAAGTTGGCTTTCAAACATATGCTCTTCAAGCACCTGCTAGAACAAATCTAGCGTAAACTAATCAGTTAGTATCCCCTGTACTTATGCAGTAGTATATATTTGTGTGTGTGTGTATGTATATATATGTATGTAATATCTACATATTTACGTATGTATTTGTATATATAATTCCGTGGTAAATGTATATTAGTTACGATTATATGTATGTTTATTCTTTCGAAATCGTTTAACTTTTATGAATTATTTTCTCATTGCACCCACATTTGCTAGTTTCTGTTTGGTCCTATGGTCGACTGGTAGAGAATGCCTCATGGCCTTTAAGTCCGCCCTTTGTACTTATATTCTTTTTGTGCAATAAAGTTTAAATAAATAAATAAATGTGTAGTGGCTTACCTTGATGTAGACGCCGACGTCTTTAGTGGGGTCCCAGTACACGTGCAGCGAGTTGAGACAGGCCGGCTGCTGCACGCGAGTCACGCCGTACGACAGCGGGACGTCCAACTGAAACGATACGGTATTTCACTAGGACTCGCAATACCGGTATGACCGAAATCGAAAACACCGGGAAAACCGGGTTTACCGCCAACTGGTTTATTCAGTCAGCGTTCAGCCAGCGGGTTTAAGCTTATAAAACTGACTTTTTCGAATTACGATTTGAAACGGGATATTTACCATGTATATTTGTTTTTGAGTTGTTTGAGTTTGAGCACGTCATATCCTTGATAATGGCGCTTGCAACAGTGCCGAAATATCGGGAACTCATAAATACAAATATACATGGTAAATATCCCGTTTCAAATCGTAATTCTAATGTAAATGACCATGTAAGCTTGAAATCTTATATTGGCTTTTTCGAGTTTTAGATTTTATATTTTTATACAATAACTATTAGGGATGCGCCGAATATACGGTTATTATTCAGTATATTCGGCATGTTTTTGAATGTTTGGTATTCGGCCGAATTATTCGGTTCAGGGTGTGTTAGAATTGAGATTTTTGATTACTTACTTGTTTTAAATCACTACATAGTATAAAACAAAGTCGCTTTCTCTGTCCCTATGTCCCTATATCCCTATGTATGCTTAAATCTTTACAACTACGCAACGGATTTTGATGCGTTTTTTTTAATAGATAGAGTGAGTCAAGGGGAAGGTTTATATGTAAAATACATGCATCAGCATTGCACCCGTGCGAAGCCGGGGCGGGTCGCTAGTAATTAATATCTCTTTAAAAGAATAAGAATAAAAATAAATTGATTTGGAAACTGTGTACATAAGATCTTAAAATTTAGGTACAGTAGTAGTATCAACAATTACCCTATCGGGCATGCAACTTGGTAAATGAGTTTATATGCTAAAACTATGTTATTTACATACGAAGTTCAAATCATATATTTACTCTGCAGTAATTAAAATTCAAAGAACTCTTTAAGGCTATAGAATGCTTACAGCCAATTTTTTACTTGTGTCTTGAAAGAGCTTCCTCCCAGAGCCTTGATTAAAAGGGTCAATCAACTTTTTCTTGTTGTTATTTTGTCCCGTCTGCGAGGAGACATCAGTATCCGAGTTTCTTAGAAAAATGTTTATAATATGGACTTCAAGCATACTCAAGAGATGATTCACGTCCAAATGGATTTAAGCTCATCGATAAAACTCATGTTTCACAGATTTAAACCCTATAAAAAATCACAGTTTTAAAGAGTGACTCAGGAGACGGAACCATGGTTACGAGCAACAAAGAATAGTTGATTCACCCAAAAATTCAATTACAATTTTCAATTACGGGGTCTTGGACTAAATCTTATATAACTTTATATACTCTAATTAGGCTCTAAAATAGTTGGTTCAAATCTTTCGGGTTATTAACGCCCACGGTGTATAGCATAAATAAGTTGGATTTCAGCATAATAGCGCTTTTTTTTTAAACCTGACTGTGGCTTTATAGGCCGGGCCCAATAAAGCGATAGGAGTGCGCGGTTGGAGAGTAGCCTGGGGAAAATCCAGGGGAAAACCTCCGGCACGAACACGCGTGTGGTTTCATCATCATCATCATCATTTCAGCCGTAAGACGTCCACTGCTGAACATAGGCCTCCCCCAAGGCTCGCCATTTAGACCGGTAGTTTCTTTGGGCATGTTTTTTATTTTTCCCTTGGGGGGGATTTGCCATAGTCGCCACGCTTGGCAAGCGGGTTGGCGACCGCAGTTTGATGGTGGTAATGATCGAAGGATGCTGCTGCCCACCCTCCGATTTTCCCTTATTCGCCTCCTACGAAACCCACGGGAAGAGATGGGGTGGCGCAATTCTTACCCGGCAACCACACGGGACAACGTGTGGTTTGGAACACTGGAATACTCTAAGAGTTTGCGCTCCAGTGAGATTGGTTGAGCGGTTTCAACCGAATCTGAGGTGTGAGTGGAATCGAGCTACTGGGAGTTTTGTCGCTGGTTCACTAAACCTAGCCTAGCTGAGAAGAGTCCAGCAAGAAACTCAGCTAGACCCGACCTGGGTCGGAGTGACTCTACCCGGTGGTACCGGAACGAATAGGGACTATATGTGTCACTGTTGCCGCGATCGCGCGGTGGACGTCCCCGCCGGCGGGAATGCCTAAGTGTACGCGTCGTGTCAGAGTTGGACGCCGCAAGCGCAGCGTTCCATCTTTCGATAGACGCTGTGATTACGTCGTCCGGGGCATAATAGCGCATTCGGCTCAGTGCTCACCTCGACGATGCGCTCTCCCGGCCGCTCGGCGTGCCACTGGGCGATCTGTTCGCGCTCCATGTATTGAAGCCGACGCTCGTGGAAGCAGATCTTGATCACACTCTGATGACAACCATCATAAACTGATTAAAGCCCGGTTGCACCAACATACGATCACAGTATCTGATATAACACGTACAATGCAAACTATATATAAATAAATTAATAAAGCATGCCGTCGGCCCTCTAAACGTGTGTACAAATAGAGACTCATCTGCTTATTTAGCCTCCTACGACCCAATTTCGAAGACGGTACTTCCGAGGAAGACCCAATGTCCTAATATTAGAACTAATTAATAAAGTACTGAACGCCCGGACCAAAAATTGTTCATATCTGGTTAACCGTATATTTTGTTCTAGTACTATCACAGTGGGTCATTGCTCCAACTCTCTGTTAAAATACTTGGGCTTTCACTGCAAACTGATTTTGTCCAAGTATTATCACTTTGAACCCCAGGAGGTTAGAAACGACAAAAATAGCATTCAATTGAGATCTCGGGAAGGGACACAATACGCAATTGTCCGGTTGAGCAACGCAGGGCTTGTATTCACAACGCCAATTCGTCTCGGGCGCACCAGTATAAGGGTCGGTTGCACCAACATACGATCACAGGCCGGTCATCGTCAAATATGGCGCCGGCAGCTGTCATCCCAAAGAAACTTGTCAAACTTTCCATACAATCAGATTTTAACGAACACCGCTTACGATTACAGACGGTTTGGTGCAACCCACCCTAATAGACAAAAAAAGGCTTACTTACGGGTCCTAATCAGTTAAAAAACGCTCATCTATTTATACCATTTTCTGTTTGAATTGACACCTATCTTGACATTTTCTCAATGTTACTATCTAGAACAGGACTATTGCTGCCTTATGTCATAAACTTTAAATGTATTTTTTGTATTTTTCATTAAGAAATATCGTTTCAAACATCACTCCAAATCGACCAATCAAGCTAAAAACTTGTTTTTTCCGCTTAAATTCTACTATACACAATGAAATCAAGAAATGGCTATGTTACTATCTAAAACTTTAATAAAATCATAGTATCCTTTAATAACTTTATTGGTATTATCAATACTTTCGTCATAATTTGAAATCTAAACATTTTAAAACTTATAAGGCCTCTTAAGGTTTTCAAAACTAAATTAGCGCTACGTATTTATGAACAATAGCCACTTTAAGAATACCCTAAGCAAGAACATATAAGTTACAATATGTCTACTTTTCTTGAAACGTATCTAAATCTAGGTTGTCATATAAGGGACTTCAATTATCTTTTTTGAGAATAAATATCTTTAAACCGAAGCTCTCTGTCAAAGTGCTGTCATTTTAATCAAATACACCATACCAATTATTTTCTGAATTTAAACTTCATAGTTCAGAAATTAGGGGAGGAGCATTTTTTACGACTAAGGCCGGGTTTTATAAAGATCCGTTAGACTAAATGTCAGATCAAATTTCAGTAACTCAGTACATTTTTTGACATAACAAACCAACATAAGGTCTAACGGATCTTTATAAAACCGAGCCTTAGACCGCTAATCTCACTAACGGTTGACCCGGTAAAAAGTTTTTTAGAAACCTCTATATACTTTTTAAAGGCCTATCGATTGGATAGGTGGGTCATTCTACTTTTTCATGACCAGTTTTCTATTACCAAAAAGGAATCTATGATATGTATTGAATTAGTATACAAAAATAGGATTTCGAAATAGTACCTGAACCTAATAAAAGGAATTTATAGCTAAAAATACTTAAATATTAACATATTGCTGTAAAAGGTGGGTAACATAGTGTTAATCATTTTTTCATACAAATGATGAGACATCCAAGGACCACTGAGTTACTCGATTTATGGATATTAGCTAAGGTTCGCTAATTACCAAAACTATTGGAAGTGATACTGAAATTAAAACTCTTTCTAAATAACAATACAAAAATATGAAGTGAGGGTCAAGTATTCCAAAATCTGCATTTAAAGTGTCTGAAAATTATGTACATGAAAAAACAAAATCGCCCACGTACCCCTCACGCCTATAGCGGTTCATAGAATACACCTTACTGCCAAATTCCATAATTGTAGTACTACGGTCTCCGAGTAAATCGGCTGTGACATACGGACGGATAGACTTAGCGAAACTATAAGTGTTCCTTATACGCCATTTTGGCTACGGGACCCTAAAAGAGTTAATTTAGACGAGTCATCAGTACCTCGTCTTCTTTTAGTATATTGGAATCTGAGGGTGGTTCACAGTTAACCTACCTTCAATATCTTCCCTTTATAATGAGACAGGTCTCCCAGCTTCTTGAGTTTGATCTCGTAGGGCTGTCCCTGGTTGAGATACGTCAGTGTTTCTTCATTCTGTTTGGTTGCGATGGACGTGGCCGCCGCGAGCACGTATTGGAACCTGACAGTGGTACACAGTTAACCAGGATGAATAAAGTTACAACTTTTCTACTATAACAGCAATGTAATAACTGAGCTTTAATAATAATAAAAAATATCGCCGGTTGACAACCAAAAATCACTTCCAAAAAACAATTACAACTACGGCGCTTGTGAGACAAAAGTAAAGTACATAATGTTGTTATTGTATACTTGGTGATGTAAGTGTGGGGTCCGTCAAAGCAGCCGTCCCACTGCGAGCCGCGGCCGCAACAGTACTCAGTTATGGCGCTGTAATGTAAACATTGCCGTCACTATATCGCCAGTAACTCGAAATCATCACGATAATGACCCTTGATAACAATCGGATAATATGAATGTTCACACCAAATAACAAAATCAATAAGTCAATTCTCTCGAAAAACTATCAAATTCTCAATGGCGAAGTTTTGAGAGGTGGAATATTTTATCCCTTTTCCGCAAATCGCAGCTTCGCATTGAAACGATCGTCATTTGCTATGGCGCTCGAGGTCAGTGACGTCAGCGTCACTGATCTGAAGCGCTTTCTCTTTCAAACTAGCAACATTAAAACAGTGTAGCCACGTTATATTTTGAGATAATGAGGGCTATCGTTTTTGTGCTCACCAGTTGGCGCCACTGGCCGATCGTTCCAATATAAAGGTGCGTTTTGCGGAAAAGGGACAAAATAGTCCCCGTCTCAAAACTTTTCGCCATTGAGAATTTGATCGTTTTTCGAGAGAATGGGAGCTATCGCGTATGAATTCGCCGCTAGAGGCGCTACTGTAGCGTTAGGTCTTCGAAATATAAAATGTCACTCTTTGTGGTTGCGCTACGCGGGTTAATATCTAATTGGAACAATATGGTGACTATTTTGCAATACCTGAGCTTGATTATGGCAAATATGAGTTACGGGTATTGACCCGTAACTTGACTGTCAGTGCTTTGAGACAGTTTTGTCTTTTGGAAATTTATGTCCTACTTTTTTTCCGAACAAAACGAGACTGCGCTACAATGCGGGATGTTTGATATTTTTACGGTACGGTTTTAAAGGTTTTAAACATGATTTAAATGTAAACTTCGTTCTCATGCCCATAATAACCAATAACAAATTTTGACAGCTGGACTTGCAGCGCAGTGGCGCCAACTGGTGAGCACAAAAGCGGTAGCCCTCATTGACGTTTAGCTAGCGTGTTCGGATACACATTATACGTGTGAGCGCAACTATTTTTTACTATGAGATAATTACGCAGATGATCAAGCTTGAGAAATAATTCATAATGGGATTGAGACAAAATTACCTATGTCGTTTGAAATAAATGAATAAGGCACTTTGACAGAACCCCACACGTTTAAATCAAGCCACACTAGAACTATAGTCGTACTCAACTGTAGGGTAAACGATTCATTGATGAGCAGTTAAAGTGCCCTAAAGGAAGGGAATCTTAAGGTTTTTGGAGTAGTCCATATTATATTTTTTATTCATAGTAGACTTCTTATAAAAAACAAGTGTTGGCAGTTTTTTTTTATTAAGTATCGTTTTCAAGATTTTTTTTTTTTACTTTTCTTTTACGTACCACACGCTTGCAGGGATTAATAGGATCGTGCCTTGGTCTGCCGTGAAAAAAAGCGATGTCAAATGGGGAAGTTACATTCATACATTCATAGATGTAACTGCCACATTTGACATCTGTCAGCTGTCAAGTTGTTTTTTTTTTGTTTCGCGGCAGACCAATGCACGATCCTGTTAATTCCTCCAAACGTGTGGTAGACGTGTGGTCTTAATAAATAAAAACCGCCAATAGTTTTGAACTCTACAATAGGTTTACCTCATCATCATCAATATTAAGAGGGCCTGGACCTCTGTCGTTGCAGCATTCTCCATTCCAAATGTTTACGTACTATCAATAAAAATATAATATGGAACACTCCAAAATACTTAAGGTTCACAGTTGTCCCTGTATAGAAACTCCGATACAGGTAAATTACTTTAAGTTTACCACTGACATAATATCCTCTTAGGCTGGGTTTTATAAACAACTGTTAGACCAAATATCAGTAACTCAGTACATTTTGTTACATAACAAACCGACATAAGGTCTATATTATAAGTTTTCGTATTTTGTGTTGCTCAGGGCTCTAATTGCAGTTGGTCCCATACAAACATTTGATCGTCTGTAAAAACTGGTTCGAATGGCGCCATAAAAACGACAAATAGCCAAATACCCAGGGATCGGATACCGGTATTTTCTCCATAGAAAAATACCGGTATTGTTATGGTCACCGGTTCATTATTTCGTTTTTAATGGGACAATCTAATAATACGACGTTGTTACCTAAATACATGATTCAGCCCTACGTAAAGAGCAAAAAATAATCCAAAATATTGGGCTAATTCAGGGTTTTTTAAAAATACCGGTATCGGTCCCTGCAAATACCTGGTGTCGTCCCTGAAGCTGGTCTCCTGGCGGGTTTGGGCTGGTGACTGCAGGAACCCGTCCAGCGAGTTCACCGGAGAACACATCAGCAGACCGCCGTCTGGAAGAACAACATTCGTCCGTTCTTTTTTTTTTTGAACCTGACTGTGGCTTTATAGGCCGGGCCCAATAAAGCGATAGGAGTGCGCGGTTGGAGAGTAGCCTGGGGAAAATCCAGGGGAAAACCTCCGGCACGACCACGCGTGCGGTTTGGAACACTGGAATACTCTAAGAGTTTGCGCTCTAGTGAAATTGGTTGAGCGGTTTCAACCGAATCTGAGGTGTGAGTGGAATCGAGCTACTGGGAGTTTTGAACAGCATGCGTCCGTTCACTTGTTACCTCTTTAATCGATTGCCGCCCGCCGAAAAAAAACAAACAATGATATTGTTTTGTGTTAGTCGGGGTGCGGGGCGGGGCAGGTAAATGACAAGCGAGCGATCTGCGCAACTACATTTATTCAACTGACTGATGCGGTCGCAGCCGCGATTCTTAATAACTAACATCCCTCCACCCTTAGCCTAAAAAAACTGTTTATAGTTAACAATATTACGATTCCTTCGAGGGGCCGGTGGCTCCACCTCTGGGGATGAGGTAGGCGACAAGAACTGCTCAGCGGTATCTCCGGCTGTCTCTGATGCCGGCTCGCCGTGGTCATTGGCGGCCGGGCTGGAAATTGGTCTCGCAGTTCCTTCGGTAGATGTGTTGCCATACTGTTCTTGTATTTGCTGCGAAGAGGTTTCTTCTTGCATCATGCTGCTTGATGGATTCGGGTCCCGTGGCTGCACGATGGCATCATCGCATTGCTGGTCCAGCGGCAAAACAACTGCAGGCATTTCTACCATTGTCGGGTCCTCACAAGAGGAGTTTCGTTGAGCTACCAAATCATCCTGGACTACTTCCTCCCCTCTTAGTTTCAAAAGTTGATTGGCATGTCGCTTAACTACGTGGTTGTGATCTCTTAATTTTATTGTATACAGGCTTTGACCTAATTGGCTCGTTATAGTTCCAATCGCCCAATAAGTTTTTTGCGCACTGTACATTTTAACTAAAACTATTTCGTTCACATTAAAGTTCACGGCTCGTCTGCCACCGTAATATTTACACTGCGAAAACTGGTTATCTTTTACAACGCATTCCAGTGCTGCGTCAGCTGATGCTGGGCGATGCACAGTTAAGGAGTCAAGCCTACTTCTTAACTTGTGACCCAAAAGAATCTCTGCAGGTGACTTACCGGTAGTGCTATGTACCGAGTTTCTATACCGAAACAGAAATTCATGCAATTTGCAATTGAATGACTTGTAATTTACCCCAGATAGAATAAACGATTTTAACGCCCTTTTCACAATTTTCACATATGCCTCAACCTGCCCGTTACTGCTTGGGTTATACGGGGGAGAAGTTAAATGAGTGATACCATTTCTTACACAAAAATCTTCAAACTCCGTCGATACGAACGACGTCCCATTGTCTGTACAGATTGTGTGGAACAGGCCAAACCTTGACATTACCTCACATACTTTTTCTATTACCACTTTAGAACTGTATCCACTAGTAACATCGAAACATTCAGGCCATTTGGAATATGCATCAATAACAATCAAGTACATTTTATTGTTTATCGGGCCTAAAAAATCTAAATGTACTCGATAAAAAACCTGTGGTGGGTACCTCCAAGGCGTAAGAGGGGCGCGCGGGGGCGAAGGTCGCAAAGAATTACATATTCCACATGACGCTACAAAGTTATCTATGTCCGCAGACATGCCCGGCCACCAAAATCGGCTTCGAGCCTCTGCTTTCATTTTATTGGAACCTAAATGACCTATATGCAATTCATGCATAATTTTGTTGCGATAAGCGGTGGGAATCACGACTTTGTGGCCTCTAGTTAGGCATGAGTTTTCCACGGCTAACTCACTCCTGCAGGCCAAGAAGGGCTTTAGATCATCACTAACTCGACTAGGCCAGCCCTGCATCACATACTTGTTTACTAACGATAGTACGCTGTCTGCTAATGTCTGTTTACCTATTTCTTTAATAGTTATTAACTGTTCACTATCGTAAACAAAGTTAACGTAAGTAGCTCTGTCGACCGGCGCGTCAACGCAAACCGGTTCCTTATCAGTTACCGAGCGGCTGAGGTAGTCAGCTGCATTATGGGCACTTCTTACGTACTCAATAACAAAATTATATGACATTAGGTAAATGGCGTACCGTTGCAACCTATTGGCCGTGACCTCCGGTATTCCTTTATGAGGATTAAATATCGACAATAACGGCTTATGATCGGTCCTCAATACAAAAGGTACCGAACGGCCATACAAATACTGGTGATATTTGCGTACACCATATATTATTGCCGTCGCTTCCTTTTGTATTTGGCTGTAGCCTCTTTCGGCCGATGTGAGCGACCGAGACGCGTACGATATCGGTCTTTCGGTACCGTCGGCTTCGATTTGTGACAAAATCCCGGCAATTCCCCATGGTGACGCATCAGTAGTGAGAATTAATTTAGCATCCGGATTGAAATGAGCTAAAGTTTTATCGGAACTTAATTCCCGCTTAATAGTTAACACGGCCGCGTCATGCTCCTCATTCCATTGCCAAGGGACATTTTTTTTTAGTAGATTATGTAAGGGACTCAATATAGCCGACGCGTTTCTGACAAAGTTACGGTAATAGTTCACCATGCCAAGGAAAGATTTAAGTTCAGTAACATTTGATGGAGTTTTTGCATTTGTTATGGCTTTAATCTTTTCTTGGCACTTGTGAAGGCCGTGCCGGTCTATTTTAAACCCTAAGTAAGACACGGAGTCCTGGAATAACATGCATTTCTCTTTTTGTAACACTAGCCCCGACCTCTCTAATCTTTCGAACACTTTTTTAAGCCTCGTCATGTGCTCTGACTGATCTCGGCCGGTTACCAAGATGTCGTCTTGGAATATCAGCACTCCCTCCAGCCCTGATAATATCTTGTCTAAAGTCCGCTGGAAAATTGACGCTGAGCTAGCCAAGCCAAAGACGAGTCTCGTAAATTTAAATAGCCCTTTTATAGTGTTAATTGTTGTCAATATCTGTGATGAGTCACTCAATACCAGCTGATTGTATGCTTGCGACAAATCAAGTTTCGAGAACTGTTGACCGCCATGTAACCTAGCGAATAACTCTTCGATGCGTGGCAGTGGGTACTTGTCAATAACTAACTGCTTGTTTAAACTAACGGAGTAATCAGCGCATAGCCGTATGCTGCCATTATGTTTTAGAACTGGTACTACGGGGCTAGCGTAATCTGAGGATGCTACGGGTACTAGAATTCCTAGTGCGACTAACCTGTCTATCTCATTTTCGACTTTGGCCCTTAGGGCAAAGGGCACGGGCCGTGGTCTAAAAAAGACCGGTTTAGCATCCTCCTTTAAATGTAAGTCAACTAAAACATCTTTACAGCAGCCTAAACCATTTGAAAAAAGTTTCGGGTACTCATACTCTGCTTTCTCTATATAGTTTACTATGTCGCATTTTTTTACTGATGCAATTTCCAGGTGAAACTGTGAAATGAAATTTCTTCCTAGCAAACAGGGACCATCGCCACGTACCACGTGTACAAGCAGTGTAGCTGTCTGTCCGTCGTACGTAAAGGGCAGATTGAGGGTACCCACTGTCGGAATGTTACTACCATTATAACCTTGTAGAACTACATAGCTCGGAGCCAACGTAATATTATGAAAGTGCGAGTTATAAATTCTATCTGGGATAATTGTAACCGATGACCCTGTATCCACTTCAAAAGGTAATTTGTAAGCTCCCACCTGAATTGTCACCTGCATTGGTTCTCCGCGAGATGAGCGTATATTGAATATGACACGCTTACCATCATCGCCAGCATCAGTATCCACATCACAATCGATATAGTTCTGACGAAACACTTTCTTCCCGGGGCACACGCGACGAAGGTGGCCTTTTGTACCACATTTTCCGCACTTATACCGAGAAAACTTGCATGAAGCTGCCTCATGTCCTTGATAGCCGCAAGCTGCACACACGACCTGAGGGTGCTGCAATGTGTTATTATCGCTACTGCTGCCGCTGTGCTTCGCTCTTCGTGGAGTAGACGCCATTTTGTACACTGGCATTTCCGGACACGGCAATGTGTTTATTGCCGCAGATGATGTCTGCGCAGCGCCCTGCCGAGCACACTGAGTTCTCTCTGCTATCTGTACTGCTTTGGTGATGGTGAGCTCCTCCAATTCCATGGTGAATAGCTTCTCCCGTTCGGGGCCAGCTGCCATGCCGAGTACAAAGCGGTCCCGTAGCGTTTCGTCTAAAGTTGTGGCAGAGAAGCCGCAGTCGACAGCTAGTCCTCGAATACGTGCTGCCCACTCTGCCATGCTTTCAGAAGGTTTTTGAGTCGACGAATAGAACCTGTTGCGCTCCGCAAACCCGCATTTAGGTGTCTTAAGATGGCCATCCAGGAGTTTTACGAGTTCGTCATACTCTAAGGTTCCTTCTTGGGTAATGCTAAATCTCTTAGCAATTTGTACGAACTCTCGGTCAAACTACTTAGCAAAATAGCCCGACGCTTACATTTTGCCTTGTCGTCCGTATCTAGGATGTCGTTGGCCAAAAACCATTGTTCTAAGCGCTCCTTGAAAACTGTCCAATCTTGCACTTCATGGTTAAACATGGTTAACGATCCGATCGACACTTTAGCCATGACCACTTTTTCTTATATTATAAGCACGCGTTAAAGGTACGGCCCAGTCGCCACTGTTAGTCGGGGTGCGGGGCGGGGCAGGTAAATGACAAGCGAGCGATCTGCGCAACTACATTTATTCAACTGACTGATGCGGTCGCAGCCGCGATTCTTAATAACTAACATTTTGTTTTGTGGCCAGAGATCTCCAGGCCCGGGAAATGACGGCTTAACCTCGTGAGGCCCCGTGTCATATAGGTACTACATAAAATACAATTGATTTTGAACTATACCTAAATTTATTAAGGTCCAGATTATTTTGTTAATTTTTGAAGGTCAGGCCTCAGGAGGTTAAACCACGGTTTCATTACACTGCCGGTCACGGAGGTATAACTAGTTCAATAGCTGTATAAAACCGCGCAATGTAGTTAAGGTTCCGTCAGCCACGCCCCTTGTGAAAAAGACACGCTTATGTCTTTCGCGCACGACATAACAGGATGCAACACTTCGGGAATGGTTTTTTTTAGACCAATCCCTATAAATATCTGTGTGCAGTTTTATTAAATTTCCTCTTGTCAGAGTCTAGATGTGGTTAAATACCATCATTGTAACTTATTCGTGTTGTTTAATAATGCGTTATTTTAGTAGGATGAGTAAAAAAAGGAAAATAAAAACTCAACTTTGGATTTTTTCCTATCGAGAAAATTTTATGCTATAATGTTTCGGCTATTATCCAGGGATTACGATCACCGGTTCATTATTTCGTTTTTAATGGGACAATCTAATAATACGAAGTTGTTACCTAAATACATGATTCAGCCCTACGTAAAGAGCAAAAAATAATCCAAAATATTGAGCTAATTCAGGGTTTTTTAAAAATACCGGTATCGGTCACTGCTATTGTCAGAAACACAGTCATGTAGTCAAGAATCATATATCTGAAAAACAATCCTTATTGTTTCCTCGTCTGGGCAGAACAGCGTTTCAAAGAGCACTATATTTCTCGTTGCAGGGCCTTAAACTGGCGTGCGAGTCTCGTACGTGTGTATTAGGGCCTTTATTCATAAACGTATATAAAATCTATTATAGTTCAGTAGCTGTACAAAATTCGTTTGTCCTTATCTGTGACTTTGACACTTATGTTTGTGAGAAAGGGAGAAAAGACATTTCAGTTAGCAGAGACTTGTTAAGAGCCCTTCTAAGTATATATTTTTTTTTGGTTTCAAATTATGACAAAAGTATTGCTAATAGCAATAAAGTGATTAAAGCTTACGATGACTTTAATAAAGTTTTAGATAGTAACATAGCCATTTTTTGATTTTATTGTGTGTATCAGAATTTAAGAGGAAAAACAGTTTATAACTTGAAAATGGTCGATTTGGAGTGATGTTTGAAACGATATTTCTTAATGAAAAATACAAAAAATACATTTAAAATTTATGACATTAGGTCGCAACAGTCTTGTTCTACATAGTAACATTGAGAAAATGTCAAGATGTGTGTCAATTCAATCAGAAAATCGCCTAAATATACGAGCGTTTTTAACTAATAAGGACTCTTAGGGGGTTAGAATGTGCTTCAACTTTACCTTGTCTTTTTTAAGCTTAGAGATTAGGTAAATAAAGAAGCAGTTGTCGTAAACACACACATTTAATTCGCATTATTCGCACGAAAGATCCGAATAAGTGACAGTTGTGACTATGACAAATGGGTCATACTTAGTTGAAAAAACAAAAATCGTCCCTCCTGTGGTCAATAGTTAACGGCTTATGTGCATGTTAGCTATATGTTTATTACAGGCATTTATAGAAACGGAGACACTGTTTATGCGGGTTACTGGTCCAATCCAAAATTAAGCTTCGTAGCCCTCAACTTTTGGTTTGTCCACAGAAAAGATGCGAACCTAAATCCGCGTATGACCCAAATATAAAAGTCTTATGGGAACCCTTTCCCCGGGATCCGAGCTGGGTGACCTCGTGTGATTATTGGTTGTCTGGAAGAAATCGCTCTTTAGCGATAAGACCGCCTGTTGTTTGCCTCTTCTCATTGTGTTTTTTTGTACTGTACTGTATCCTTTGATTGAGGTGTGCAATAAAGAGTATTTGTATTGTATTGTTGTATTGTATATATTGTATTTATTTTAATTAGGTTAGTTTTTTTATTTAATACATGTTATTTTAGTATCTTATGATTCAATAAATGTATTGACTATGACATATTACTTTTTTAAAACCCGATCCGACTTCTTTGGATTTTTTATTGTATATCTTTGAAATGAATGAAACGAAACGTAATTAAAAAAATACTTGATGCATTATCATTTAAAAATAGTAACTATGTAAATATAAAATAAGACATATCTTACATAACGTTAGTCCTAATAATATTATAAACGTGAAAGTTTGTGCACATGGATGTACGTACCGCTTAATCTCAAAAACTACTGAACGGATCTCTATGAAACTTTCCAGTATTGTAGCTTAGACATCAGAATAGGACATAGGCTACCTTTTATCCGCGGGTAACACCGCAGGGCGCTGCTAGTAATATTATAAACGTGAAAGTTTGTGCAGATGGATGTACGTACCGCTTAATCTCAAAAACTACTGAACGGATCTCTATGAAACTTTCCAGTATTGTAGCTTAGACATCAGAATAGGACATAGGCTACCTTTTATCCGCGGGTAACACCGCAGGGCGCTGCTAGCAATATTATAAACGTGAAAGTTTGTGCAGGTGGATGTACGTTCCGCTTAATCTCAAAAACTACTGAACGGATCTCTATGAAACTTTCCAGTATTCTAGCTTAGACATCAGAATAGGACATAGGCTACCTTTTATCCGCGGGTAACACCGCAGGGCGCTGCTAGTAATATTATAAACGTGAAAGTTTGTGCGGATGGATGTACGTTCCGCATAATCTCAAAAACTACTGAACGGATCTCTATGAAACTTTGCAGTATTGTAGCTTAGACATCAGAATAGGACATAGGCTACCTTTTATCCGCGGGTGACACCGCAGGGCGCTGCTAGTATTAAATAAAGGTTTTAATATTCATTGAGATTATTTGACCAGTTTTCCGGCAGAACGTGCCTGAAAACCATCGTAAGTCGTTCCAGGTCATTCTTTCTAATGTTAAAAAAAAACAAGGTATAGATGTCGCCACTTACTTTTGTTATCGAGTACGGGCGGCGAGTGGTAGCTCATCGGCATCATGCCGCCCTGCAGCGCGGGCTGGCACTGCATGCTCTCGGGGCTGCTCGCTGTCAGTAAACATACGGTACGGTATTTAACAACGGTAAGGCTAGGTTGTAAAGAAGTATGTAAAGACCGTAGTATTTGTCGTTCTTTACGGACGGACGTGAGTATACAGGGCGTCCCACGGCTATGCCACATGGAGGGAAAGTACCTTAAATATTGTAGATGGAGCATTTTACTGAATGAAGACATTATTTGAATTTAAAAAACAATTTAAACTGCATTCACAGATATTTAAATATTTTTATGGTTGAACCGGGAATCGAACCCGTTACACGTGATAAATTGATTAATTCTGGTCTTCATGGTCTTCCTTTTATTTCTGATACTAAAAAATAATCCATATGATGAAGCCTTTCGATTGGTATGATAAAGCTACAGGGTAATTTTTTTTTTGTGTAACGGGTTCGATTCCCGGTTCACGGTTTTATTATTATTTAAATATCTGTGAATGCAGTTTAAATTGTTTTTAAAATTAAAATAATGTCTTCTTTCAGTAAAACGTTCCATCTACAATATTCAAGGTACTTTCCCTCCATGTGGCATAGCCGTGGGACACCCTGTATGTATGTATGTATGAAGGCTAGGTTCACATGCCGACATTTTTCTCGTATACCGTATATGAGAATTTTATAGATAGTAGTTGTGATAACAGAATTTGCATAGAAACGTTCATCTAGGGGAAAAATGACGCCGTCTGAATCTAGCCTAATAAAGTATTGTTTTTACATTATCAATTAACAAAACTTGGAATACATCAAACTTCAACCTATTCAAGCTTATTTTATGAATATATCACTAAAATTCCCTTATTAAAATGTTTTACTCGACGTATCGAACGTGTCACAATACAAAATTTAGACGCCAAGCTGGATTCGAACCCGCGACTGGCATTCACGGTCAATCTCTCTAGCCACTGAGCTACCGGAACAACCATGCTCGGCTCCCAATTTCAATTTATTATGTTAATTCCCCATTAATTTTAAAATTAGAAAAGGCTTTGTTTTACTATTATTGAGATTAATTATTTATCGTATGACAATTATTTCGAACTGTGAGATCTTCGAGAACAGAGCACGGTTGTCAGATTTATTCACTTTTCTCGAGACCCGACGTTTCGAATATGTCACAACACCCTTGGCCTCGAGCTGGTTGTCTTGGTCAGAGATGGAGACAAGCTAATGAGGGCTATCGCGTATGAATTCGCCGCTAGAGGCGCTAGTGTAGCGAGAGGTCTCCGAAATGTCAAATGTCACTCTTTGTGGTTGCGCTACGCGGGTTAATATCTAATTGGAACAATATGGTGACTATTTTGCAATACCTGAGCTTGATTATGGCAAATATGAGTTAAGGGTCAATGACTGTCAGGGCTTTGAGACAGTTTTGTCTGTCGGAAAATTATTTCCTCCTTTTTTCCGAACAAAACGGTACTGCGCTACAATGCGGTATGTTCGATAATTTTACGGTATTTTAAGGTATTGAATATGATTTAAATATAAACTTCGTTCTCATGTCCATAATAATCAATAACAATTTTTGACAGCTGGACCTTACTCGACAGTGGCGACAACTGGTGAGCACAAAAACGATAGCCCCCATTAAACACTTACCGTGTGGCGGCATGAGCGCGGCGTGCGGCGGCGACTGCTGATCCTCATCGCCTCCGTCCACCACCATGTCGCTCATCTGCTAAAATTTTCATACAAATAAATAAATATTTGTGGATAAGATCACAAATCGAGTCTCAAACTAAGTAAAGCTTGTACGGTCGACTAGAATGAGACGCATCCACTTTTGAACCTTATTCACATCTCTTTGTAGTTGGGTACTAGATGAGGATATAAATTTTTATTAGAATTACGATTTGAAACGGGATATTTTACCATGCATATTTGTATTTTTGAGTTCCCGATATTAATTATTATTGTTTTTTTTTTATTATTCTAATGTAAATGATCATGTAAGCTTGAAATCTTATATTATAAATTTTTAGATCAAGAGAAAAACGTAGGCGAATTATTATTAACCCGTCGTCTACCGGTCCCGGGGATCCCCGGGCTCATTACAAAATAATGTTATTGTTTATTTTTTCGCCATGAGACCAAGGCAATCTGTGTGTTGACCTGTCTAACTATTTGTCTGTCTGGTCACCTGCCACACTGGAAGTCCGTCTGTATGTTATGTTCCTACTGAACCTGTCTTGAGCTGTATGTTTGTCTGCATGCTCACCTGTCTGTCGAGGCGGCGCGGCCAGGCGCGGCGCGGCGGCGACAGCACGGCGCCGGTGGGCGAGGGAGCTTCCTGCTTGAACGCCGCCAGCGACGGCAGCGAGAGCAGCGCCTCGCTGAATAGAGAAATATCTACATTAGTAAACATGTCATCACATCACCCTAGCGTGATACCAGTTGTATACTAAAGGAGGCCGGGGTTCCCTTTGATACCTCATCTAAAATTAGGCATTGGCACTGTGAGGAATCGCCCTACGGCTTCTAGTTGTTCGTGTGGCCAACACTATAAAACGTAGCTCGGTATGTCCATGGAGTATTCCAACCACCCCTTCCCGCACGTTACTAAATATTCACAGATACGATGGCAAATGTATCAAAATATCATGAAATTAACAACGGCGTGTTTACAGGTTAACTGTATTCACAATTTTTCATACACTTGTCATCGTATCTATGAATATTTGGTAACATACGGGAAGGGACGGTTGAAACGCTCCGTGGCCATACCCAGCTAAAAATCATCTCCTCCATCAATTTTCGATTTTAAAAATACCCTAATCAGTTAGGGAGCTACGAGGCCACATACGGACACACATGTTAAACATATAACACCCCTATTTTGCATTGCGCGTCAAAGGTTAAAATTGAACGTTTTTCCATGCAAAATATATCATGCATTGAACAATCTGGACTTTGATATTTAGCAATACAGTAAAGGCGCCATGATCGGCATTAGACTGCAAGACCGGGTGAGGAATGCCAAGATCCGACGCCGCACCAAAGTGCGTGACGTCGAAGATGTCATTACCAAACTCAAGCAGAGTTGGGGAGTACACCTTGCCGGACAGTGATCAAAATAGTATCAGACTGGTGGCCACTTAGTGGTAAACGCAGCGTTGGGCATCCACCGGCTCGATGGGTCGACGATATGAGGAAGATCGCGGGTCACTCTCGGATAATACTGGCTCAGGGCCGGGACGAGTGGCGTACTCGACGAGATGCCTTGGACAGGACACCTTGCCGGACAGAGTGATGGCAGGTGGACCAAAATAGTGTCAGAATGGTAGCCACTTAGTGGTAAAAGGAGCGTCGAGCGTCCACCAGCTCGATGAGCCGACGATGTTAGGAAGATCGCGGGTCACTCTTGGATAAGACTGGCTCAGGACCGGGACGAGTGGCGTACTCGACGAGATGCCTTGGGCAGGACACCTTGCCGGACAGAGTGATGGCAGGTGGACTAAAATAGTGTCAGAATGGTAGCCACTTAGTGGTAAAAGGAGCGTCGAGCGTCCACCAGCTCGATGAGCCGACGATGTTAGGAAGATCGCGGGTCACTCTTGGATAAGACTGGCTCAGGACCGGGACGAGTGGCGTACTCGACGAGATGCCTTGGGCAGGACACCTTGCCGGACAGAGTGATGGCAGGTGGACTAAAATAGTGTCAGAATGGTAGCCACTTAGTGGTAAAAGGAGCGTCGAGCGTCCACCAGCTCGATGAGCCGACGATGTTAGGAAGATCGCGGGTCACTCTTGGATAAGACTGGCTCAGGACCGGGACGAGTGGCGTACTCGACGAGATGCCTTGGGCAGGACACCTTGCCGGACAGAGTGATGGCAGGTGGACTAAAATAGTGTCAGAATGGTAGCCACTTAGTGGTAAAAGGAGCGTCGAGCGTCCACCAGCTCGATGAGCCGACGATGTTAGGAAGATCGCGGGTCACTCTTGGATAAGACTGGCTCAGGACCGGGACGAGTGGCGTACTCGACGAGATGCCTTGGACAGGACACCTTGCCGGACAGAGTGATGGCAGGTGGACCAAAATAGTGTCAGAATGGTAGCCACTTAGTGGTAAAAGGAGCGTCGAGCGTCCATCAGCTCGATGAGCCGACGATGTTAGGAAGATCGCGGGTCACTCTTGGATAAGACTGGCTTAGGGCCGGGACGAGTGGCGTACTCGACGAGAGGCTTAGGGCAGGACACCTTGCCGGACAGAGTGATGGCAGGTGGACTAAATAGTGTCAGACTGGTGGCCGCTTAGTGGTAAAAGGAGCGTCGGGCGTCCACCAGCTCGATGAGCCGACGATGTTAGGAAGATCGCGGGTCACTCTTGGATAAGACTGGCTTAGGGCCGGGACGAGTGGCGTACTCGACGAGAGGCTTAGGGCAGGACACCTTGCCGGACAGAGTGATGGCAGGTGGACTAAATAGTGTCAGACTGGTGGCCGCTTAGTGGTAAAAGGAGCGTCGGGCGTCCACCAGCTCGATGAGCCGACGATGTTAGGAAGATCGCGGGTCACTCTTGGATAAGACTGGCTCAGGACCGGGACGAGTGGCGTACTCGACGAGATGCCTTGGACAGGACACCTTGCCGGACAGAGTGATGGCAGGTGGACCAAAATAGTGTCAGAATGGTAGCCACTTAGTGGTAAAAGGAGCGTCGAGCGTCCATCAGCTCGATGAGCCGACGATGTTAGGAAGATCGCGGGTCACTCTTGGATAAGACTGGCTTAGGGCCGGGACGAGTGGCGTACTCGACGAGAGGCTTAGGGCAGGACACCTTGCCGGACAGAGTGATGGCAGGTGGACTAAATAGTGTCAGACTGGTGGCCGCTTAGTGGTAAAAGGAGCGTCGGGCGTCCACCAGCTCGATGAGCCGACGATGTTAGGAAGATCGCGGGTCACTCTTGGATAAGACTGGCTTAGGGCCGGGACGAGTGGCGTACTCGACGAGAGGCTTAGGGCAGGACACCTTGCCGGACAGAGTGATGGCAGGTGGACTAAATAGTGTCAGACTGGTGGCCGCTTAGTGGTAAAAGGAGCGTCGGGCGTCCACCAGCTCGATGAGCCGACGATGTTAGGAAGATCGCGGGTCACTCTTGGATAAGACTGGCTTAGGGCCGGGACGAGTGGCGTACTCGACGAGAGGCTTAGGGCAGGACACCTTGCCGGACAGAGTGATGGCAGGTGGACTAAATAGTGTCAGACTGGTGGCCGCTTAGTGGTAAAAGGAGCGTCGGGCGTCCACCAGCTCGATGAGCCGACGATGTTAGGAAGATCGCGGGTCACTCTTGGATAAGACTGGCTCAGGACCGGGACGAGTGGCGTACTCGACGAGATGCCTTGGGCAGGACACCTTGCCGGACAGAGTGATGGCAGGTGGACTAAATAGTGTCAGACTGGTGGCCGCTTAGTGGTAAAAGGAGCGTCGGGCGTCCACCAGCTCGATGAGCCGACGATGTTAGGAAGATCGCGGGTCACTCTTGGATAAGACTGGCTCAGGACCGGGACGAGTGGCGTACTCGACGAGATGCCTTGGGCAGGACACCTTGCCGGACAGAGTGATGGCGGGTGGACCAAAATAGTGTCAGACTGGTGGCCACGTAGTAGTAAAAGGAGCGTCGGGCGTCCACCGGCTCGATGGACCGACGATATGAGGAAGATCGCGGGTCACTCTTGGATAAGACTGGCTCAGGACCGGGACGAGTGGCGTATTCGAAGAGAGGCCTAGGCTCAGTAGTGGACGATTACAGGCTAAAAATGATACCTGTACTGTAAATAAAACAATACTTACTTCATAGACAGTTCGCCGGGTAACTCCAAGTCGAGGTCATTGACCTGCCAGCCCGGTGACAGGTGCGAGGAGGACGAGCTGGTCCCGCTCCCACCCATGTCACCGACCGCCGCTAGATCGGAATAGAATCTTAAATTGGATAAGGCTGAAATTGTTTGGGAACAATAAATGTATCGCTCTTATGTAAACAAGGTAAATTAAAACTTAACTTCAAGAATTCTTCAGAGATAGCTCTGCCACTGAAGAATAGGATAGTTTTGAGGTTGGATTTCAGAAAAAGTGTGCTTCGTTATAAAGTATAATCAGGTACTTCCTATTTAAAACACAAAGAATATCATGTGGTTGTTTAATTTAATATATATGTACTCCTTGGTTCTTACAACCACCCGTTAAGAGTTTGATAGTTTCTGTGACATGTTTTTAATCAGCCATAATGTGATCGATAACATCTAAAAGAACTAGCGTCAAAAATGTGTTAGCCTGGCTTTAATACAAGGACGTAAGAGCGTACCTATGTTTCTGTCACTTTGATAACGTGTATATATTTATGACAGTTGTCCATATTTCCACATCAGATGCTCCATCTTGGTGTGCTAAAATTTATACCAGTAAGAACCAGTAATCTCATTACGAGAACAAGATGTCTGCCCATTATCAGTAAACTTCGAACTCAATCCAATCCGGGAGTATCGAACTAGTTATAACTACTTATGTTTGTGTCTACATACCGAACATATTAAGATGATTAATTACCCAGTTTGTGATAAAAGAAAGTGGATTCTACGGAAATGATTTTAGAGTATGTTTTGGTTTGCGTCCAATGCCTTTGATTGTAGTGAGTGGAGACGGTTTTGACATGTTTATTGGGTATTTATCAAGTTTGCAACGTTAATTGGGTAACAAGTATGACTGATATTATCTATTTCGTAACGTGGAAACAAATTGGCATTAGCAGCAGCAAGCAAATATTTAAAAAAATCATAGCTTTTACCCATAAAATGTTTTCACCTCGACGATGACCTGTTGTGACGACCTCTTTAGCCTAATTGGATGCTGTTATAATAATGTATCAACCTAATAGGAAAACCTATAGTTGGTTGACAACATTATTGCATAACAGCGTCCAATTGGTAGTGACCCTGCCTACGAAACTGGAGGTCCCGGGTTCGTATCCCGGTCAGGGCATTTATTTGATGAACTCAAATATTTGTTCTTGAGTCTTGGATGTTTTCTATGTATTTATATATTTATCTGTATAAGTATGAATATCGTCGCTTAGTACCTTATAGTACAAGCTTTGCTTAGTTTGGGACTAGGGCGATTTGAATTTAGAATAAAGGAAAAATTTAGGCACCGAGCAGGATTCGAACTTGCGACCTGCCGGCACTCGCGGCCAGTCCCTCTAGCCAACTGAGCTATAGGCGCAATCGCCACCCAGTCCCAAATTCATCACCTTTTATTCTCAAGTGGCCTGTGTCCAGTAGTGGGACGTTTTATCTACTTATTGAGTTTTAACAGCTTGGGCATGGTGAAAGAAAGAAAGACAGAAAAAAAAATCACAGGTGTCATTTCAGTACAAATTATGACATGTTAGACGATTTAAAGGTTCTGGACTGATAACTAAATGACGGATGTCATAGCATCCTAGCTGTAATGAAGGCGCAATAATTTCAGTGGCGATAGTTTGTAAGTAAACGTTACCGTAAGCATTATAAGTGACGCTGGCGAATGCGTGGGCGCCGAACTCCGCCAGCCTGCGGCCCTCGCGCGCCTCCCGCGCAGCGAACTGCAACACAGCGGCCGCGGACACCCGCTCCGTCGCCACTGTGTCTTCCACCATATTGAACAGGTGCTCCGTCGTGCAAGATTTAATTCACGGTATCCACAACAGATGGAGCTGCTCCTTTGTGAAGTTTAGCGCATTCACGGTATTCACAACAGATGGGGTTGAGTGCGTTGTCTGTGTGAACCGCCAGATGGGGCTGCTCGTTTGTGAAGTTTAGTACATTCACGGTATTCACAACAGATGGGGTTGAGTGCGTTGTCTGTGTGAACCGCCAGATGGGGCTGCTCCTTTGTGAAGTTTAGTGCATTCACGGTATTCACAACAGATGGGGTTGAGTGCGTTGTCTGTGTGAACCGCCAGATGGGGCTGCTCCTTTGTGAAGTTTAGTGCATTCACGGTATTCACAACAGATGGGGTTGAGTGCGTTGTCTGTGTGAACCGCCAGATGGGGCTGCTCCTTTTTGAAGTTTAGTAGTACTGGAATTCTTGAACTATGGAGTGTTGTAGTTGCGAGTCTCGACGATAGAGGGCGGGGATTGTGTTGTCTGATAACAGCGCTAGGTGGCGTTCAAAGCTCGCTTTTCGGCAAGTATAACTCTAGTTAGAGGATCTCGCTCACTGTTGGATGGCAGTTCAACTTCAGTTTTATGTTTCTCTGTAACTATGCTCTGCTCTCTATGAAAGCTTTTCACTTCTCGTCAACCACTTTATGATCAACTTGGTGTCTTAGGTCTTCAAAGTATACTTCGAAACTTTGTTCAAAAATAGCACTCGTTCTCAGCTAGGTCTCATATCAGGACAAAACTGTTGCAGTAAAAAGATGGCAGCTATCAATTCCAAAAGTCTGTGATATCTATCAACGCATACAATTTTTTCAATGTAGTTGTAATGGCAGGGGATGGTACCGTATTAAGTACCGGAACTTAATAATAGATGGCGTTGATGTTTATGCGGACTAGAAAACTTTCAGTCTCACGCCTCGACTTCCTAGACTAGACTAGATGGCGTTGTTTTCTTATTTAGTCACTGTCACATATAGCACATTAACGTCAGTACACAGAAATGTTTAGATAGGCACCAAAAAAGTTTTGACACTTTACTTTCACTGCACGTCACCATTTTCTTCACCCGCACGGTCATTTAATTACTATAAGTAGTAATAATGAATCTTGCTGTATTATTAATAATCTATAATAGCAGTGTAACGTTTAGTTATGTGATCAAGTGACATTTCCAATAATTGACACGGAGGCAGTGCATATAAATAAATAAATAAAATATAAGCAACGCCGTACTATATCAAAACAAAGTGCTATTGAATAAGGATAATAAACATCAATTTTCATTGCGTCGTTACGGTAATAGTGCCTTATTGACAACACTAAAGAGATTCCTTTCGTTATTTCGATATTTTTTAACGTTTTCAACCCACATGATTCAGCCATTTTGAAAGATTACAAAAACGGAATAGATAATAAAATTCCATATTATATAGCTTTTCACTAAATTTCACGAGAATAGAATAGAATACATTTTTATTTTGCAACAACAATATAATAAATTACATTACAAAAGGCCTAAATCTAAGAGATATACAGTGTTGTCACAAAAAAGGAGTCCACTCAGCATGTGTCGAGGCACAGGGTGCAACAACGCTGATTTTCAGTGGATCCCATGAACTAAAACTAAAGAGATCAGTTGTGATAAGATTGAAAACATAAAAAGAAAAATTCATCCAATTGCATTGTGCCACATTAATGTTTTTACCAGCGGAAACCAATACAATAATAACAACTCAATATAAACTCAAGCAGACACAGATACAAGACGCCGACACATATCAGCTAGGCTGGAAATTGAATGATTGAAATAGAATCGTTTGAAAAATGCGACGTTTATGTAGAGGAGAACATCCGGACATACAAGCTGAATTGGCGACGCTTTGCTGGCGCCTGGCACGGACAATAAGGGTCCTTTGACCTAATTTCAAGCGCACATGTACATTGAGATTGGCTTTTACAGAACGATACAATCTTGCAATTTGCCTGTCTGACAAACGCTTAAATGTGGATCAAGGCCGACTTAGTTGTGCTGAATAAGTGTTGAGTGTGAAGGAATGCACAATATACACTTTGATGCTATGGTAGTGGCGGTGTAAGGGGAGGGGTACCAAGCACCAAGGGGCAACAAACGACGGAATGGACATTTCATTAAGAGCCCTTAAAAACCGCTCATCTATTTAGGGTTTTAATTGACACGTACCTTGACATTTTCTCAATGTTACTATCTAGAACAGGACTATTGCGACCTTATGCCGTCTAATACAACCTGTGCCGTCTTTTATATGCTTGTTTCAACTTTTTAAAAAGTTCGGAACTCGACAAATAAAGGAATATATGTGACATTCCATTCCAGACGGCCTGTAGTTTTTTTTTTTCTAATTTTGATCTGGCCTTAAACTATGCCCTTTAACTTCGAATATGTAGCGAGTAAGGTTCACATTGCGGGCCATTTTTGAGAAATATATTTGTCTATGTATTTTGTGAGATCACTCGCTGATCAGACTTAAAAGCGCACAAGACATTAAGGTAGGTATGTACCCTACTCTTTGCACTCCATATAGTACTTCAGTACTAACACTAGATGTAAAATAAGTCATTAATAATAATAATATCAATTTATTTCAGGCATTTCCCATAAAGTGTTAGCAGATACAAATTAACACTGACATGTAATTTTTTGAATTTAATTGATTTTTTTTATATTAACTGTATTTCTTTATGTTAATTAAAATAATTAATTTATTCTAAAATGTAATGCAAAATTGAATGACATTTAGTATGTGTGTTCAACATTAACGAATATTGTGCAAACAATGATATGGAATTATCATACTGCGAGAGCGAGCAAAGAGCAGGAGGAAAGATTACACACAAGCCTAGACCACTGGGGATATATACCCAATGTTTGTGTCGAACATATCGCCTTTAAGGATAAGACCGCCTATCAGTCTTCTACCGGTCCCTGGGATCCCAGGGATCATAAAAGAATGCTATTGTTTATTTTTTTCGCCGCGCGACGACGGCTTAAGTAAGTACGTTTGCCTACTTCTAGCTCAGAGGAGCTACTATAGGTACATAATATAATATCACTACATAGTAT
Organism: Epiblema foenella; assembly: GCA_963556455.1. Taxonomy (NCBI): domain Eukaryota; kingdom Metazoa; phylum Arthropoda; class Insecta; order Lepidoptera; family Tortricidae; genus Epiblema; species Epiblema foenella. The sequence continues at coordinate 5,849,458 of OY747120.1, read as the reverse complement.
AAAACAAAGTCGCTTTCTCTGTCCCTATATCCCTATGTATGCTTAAATCTTTAAAACTACGCAACGGATTTTGATGCAGTTTTTTTTAATAGATAGAGTGATTCAAGAGGAAGGTTTACACCCATTAAATAGTGCACCCGTGCAAAGCCGGAGCGGGTCGCTAGTATAGAATATAATTATTTTGTAGTCGTCGTATTTACCATGTCTAGACTAAGACCGTATTCAACCAAACAATAATAAGGACGTTCGAATAAACAATAATAGGAATTTAATATGAGGTTAAACTTCAAAGTTGGAAGGAAAAGAACCTGTAGGTATATCTTTTTCCTCGTTTTCTTTTAAATTCTTTTTTGTTGTTTATCACTAACATTTACCTAAGTAGGTTTAGTATTATCATCGTAATAAGCATATTTTGGGAGAATATGACTTGACTGTCGAGTTTCTTTGCGCGTTTCTTCTCGGCAGTGGTCTCTTGAGAAACGCTAGTAGTTTTTGACTTGTAAAAGTGCCAACCTAATCTACAAATAATGTCTAATATTTCGATTCGGTCGTAGGGTGACAGTACCAGTAATGGACAAGGACCCTATGAGGCACATTAACTCTTATTTAAAAGAAAATCAGTTATTAAGGCCGTGCAACGAAAAATATCGCGTTCTTTGAAACGCTGTTCTGCCCAGACGAGGAAACAATTCAACAAGGATTGATTTTCAGATATATTTTTCTTGACTATATGAGTGTGTTTCTGACAATAGCCGAAACTTATTGCTATAAATTTCTCGATAGAAACAAATCCAAAGTTGAGTAATTATTTTCCTTTTTTTACTCAGCCTACTAAAACAACGCATTATTAAACGACGCAATTAAGTTAGAATGATGGTATTTTACCTCATCTAAACTCTGGCAGGAGGAAATTTAATAAAACTGCACAAAGTCAGATATTTATAGAGATTTGTCTAAAAAAGTCATTCCCGAAGAGTGTTGCATCCGGTTTTGGAGTTCCCGAAAGATATAAGTGTGTCTCTTTCACGAGGGGCGTGACTGACCGATTCGAGACACCCCCTTATTTTTTTAATACAATCATCAATTTACAATCTTTGAATTAGAAATGATGTGTCCATTACTGGTGCTTGTCAGCTTAAAGTGTCCACCAATGGCGTAACCCTACCTACTGACACTAAGATGGTGTACCCCGCTAAGACTTCTCAATCCGCGACAGGTACCTACAACAACTGAAACAACAACATCGAAAATATCTACACTCACTCAGTGACCAAAGATGCGAATCTGAGTTTAATAACAAGCGCGTACAGGCCAGGGACCGATACCGGTATTTTTAAAAAACCCTGAATTAGCTCAATATTTTGGATTATTTTTTGCTCTTTACGTAGGGCTGAATCATGTATTTAGGTAACAACATCGTATTATTAGATTGTCCCATTAAATACGAAATAATGAACCGGTGACCGTAATAATACCGGTATTTTTCTATGGAGAAAATACCGGTATCCGATCCCTGGTACAGGCACATTAAGCCGTTGATCTCGGCTGCTATTTATGGCAGCAGTTGTTAAGCCAAGTTAGAAGCCTACGGGCGGCTTGAGAACTTCTAACAGTCAAGTTGCCCACTCAATGGGGGCTATCGTTTTTGTGTTCACCAGTTGGCGCCACTGTCGATTAAGGTCCAGCTGTCAAAAATTGTTATTGATTATTATGGGCATGACAACGAAGTTTACATTTAAATCATATGCAATACCTTAAAACCGTACCGTAAAAATGTCGAACATACCGCAGTGTAGCGCAGTCCCGTTTCGTTCGGAAAAGAGGAGGAAATAAGTTTCCGAAAGACAAAACTGTCTCAAAAGCCCTGACAGTCATTGACCCGTAACCCATATTTGCCATAATCAAGCTCAGGTATTGCAAAATACTCACCATATTGTTCCAATTAGATATTAACCCGCGTAGCGCAACCACAAAGAGTGACATTTGCCGTTTCGGAGATCCCACGCTACACTAGCGCCTCTAGCGGCGAATTCCTACGCGATAGCCCTCATTGACAAAGTTGCACCACGTCCGTAGGAGGAGTACCCACCGCAGCCCTACCCGCAACCCCCGAGTGGTGCTAAAAGTGCAACAAAACTGACAGCCTTACTGTCTTCTAGAAGATCTCACGGTTCGAAATAATTGCCATGCGATAAATAAAATAACATATATTTATGATGATGACACTCGGCTTTACCAATAAAATCCAAAGTCGTGCCTTTAAAAACGTCACAATACACGCGTTACTTAGCATTTCTATATATGGCCACCAGTCACAACTTTACGACAAAATCTATGCAATTTTAGCCCATAAGTCGAAAGCAATTAGGAATAATATCGCATGTAGAACAGGATTCTGGTCGTACTAGTTCTATAGAGATTTGCGTTTAGTATGGATTGTTGGAACATTCACTTAGCACCGCAAATACGTGTGAAGGCGTGGCGAAATTAAATTGACACCCGCGCTTGTCGTATTTTCAATCACTTTGACTGGTTCCATGTTATCTACAACCTATGTATTTAGTAAAGTTGCGCAGAAAACAAATGGGAACCAGAGCTTCTGACGTCAACCTTCAGTGTAATATCTGCTGAAGATCATGCCGTTCCTGCATTGGTCTATACAGTCACCAAAAAAGGTACAGCTAACTACACGTCATATTCGTGATCGGGTGCTGTTTGTAGAGTCCGGTCTGTTCATGCTTGCAAGGACATAGTAACTACGTTAATACTAGTGTCTTTTTATAGGATATTGACGAGACATCATCCTGTTGTGGATTCGTTTTTATTATCAGTGACTTAGAGACCATATACATCTCTAACAATATTAAATTAGTCTTAATTTTGACACTCGGAGACCATGTACATCTCTGGGATATTATATGAATTTCATTATACTCTTTGTTTAATCAATCAGACTTGAGACCTTATACATATCTAACTATACTGATCTTGTAATATATGTAATAGATAACTTTGTAAGTTTATCTTCACTGTATGACATTAATTTTGTTATATATGTAAACTCGAAATTATTATTCTTTCTTGAACTGTAAATTAATATTTTGACATCTAAAAGTGCCGTCGCGTGGCCTATTTGCAGAATAAATGTTTGAAATTGATTTTTTTTATTGACACAGAAAGGCTTGAATCGTCTGCAATAGACGTAAAGGCCTATGATGATATATTTAGTCCTAGTCTTTTCCGCTCACAGGCAGGATTGCCAAATTGTGTTCTCAGATTTGCGGGACCTGGCTAAAACTAGAACTGAGAATCGGCATACTAACCCTCTTATTCATAAACGTCTATCAAACCTATATTAGTTAACTAGCCGCTAAAGTTCGTTTGTCCTTATCTGTCACTTTGACATTGACGTTTGTGAGAATGGGACAAAGAACGTTTTAGTTAGCAGAGGTTTGTTAAGTTTTATGAATATGGAGGTAAACCGTTTACGCAGTCGCTAGCGAGTACGGTCACGTAAACTCATGGTAAAGGCACTGATTACCGTACCGCTAGGCGCTATACACCTGAGGCCGCGGTCTGGACTAGGGTTGCCAACCGTCCCTCCTCAGGCAGGACGTCCCGTTTCCAGCACCTTAGAGGATGCGTCCCGCAAAGGATGCTTGCGGGATGCCGATTTGCCGATTGTCCCGTTTTCAGATCTCATCAGAATTATAAGAACTGGAGCGAGCATTTCGTTTCATTCGGATAAAGATCGCGCGATTAGAATCTTTGCAAACTTCGATGCATTAAAATTATTTGGTTCCCGCTCATCCGCTTCGAAGACAAGTATTAAATATATACCTATACGTATCACGGGAATAATGTAGGCTACATTATTCCCATGTAATGTAGGCTACATTATTCCCGTGTATATCACAATTTCCTATAAGTTAACAATTAAGACGGGAGCTTCAGCTCCCGTCTTAATCTTCGAGGTTTATTTTTTTTATAAAAGCCCAGAAAGACTTGTTAGGGCAAAATAGACTCTAACGCGGATAGATGCTACAAGTTCTATATAAAATGTATATTATGACTATTAAATATTATACAGAATGATCATTATAGCGTTTGGTAGTTATCGAATTGACAATTGTAAACATTGATCATTATAATCGATGATACTATGCAAATTGTTTTAATGCATTTTATTTTTATAAAAATTAATCACTTATACAAATCGAAATGCCACCGTGTGGTTGCCGGATAAGAATTGCGCCACCCCATCTCTTCCCGTGGGTTTCGTAGGAGGCGAATAAGGGAAAATCGGAGGGTGGGCAGCAGCATCCTTCGATCATTACCACCATCAAACTGCGGTCGCCAACCCGCTTGCCAAGCGTGGCGACTATGGCAAATCCCCCCCATAATTGGGGGAGGCCTATGTTCAGCAGTGGACGTCTTTCGGCTGAAATGATGATGATGATGATGACAAATCGAAATTATGCAGTCCGTTTGTATGCAACATGAAAATATGCAATTTGTTTTTATATTAAACATTACCCGCCCGCCCCGCTCGCCGCCCTGCTACCCGCTGGGGTCGAGACCGCGGCCCCACGGACCTTAAGGTCACATTTCTGAATAATGTTGTTTACAGTGAGCACTGCTGACCTCGCGCGTGTCTGATAATACCTATCGGATATTTGCTCTTTTCGATACTATATAATGTCAAATCGTCGCGACCCGCTGCCGGGCAGGTTATTCTGACCTACTCGTAAACTTTGAGTGTGACAGTCGCATGATATTAATTTAAGACTATTGTGTTCCCAACCCGCCGGACGAGAACATTTCAGAATATTCTTTCTGTTTCACTCGTCGGGTTCTCTCGCTCGCATCGTGATCGTGCGAGACTCGTCGCCGTCGGCCGTTTGGCGCCTAATTTCTCACAAAATTAGTGCTTCGGGCGGCAACGTTTTCCACCCCTTAAACCGTGAGTAAATGACACAATATTGGCCTTGATCGATTCCTTACTTCCTTCACTAGGTATATACAGGTTCCGTAGTAAACAAGGAACCCTTATAGTTTCGTCATGTCCGTCCGTCCCACGCTTTTCTCAGTAACCGTTAGTACCAGAAAGCTGTAATTTGGCATGGGTATACATATCAATGACGCCGACAAAACGGTAGAATAAAATCATAAAAATCATAAAAGCGGCTGACATCCAGACCATCTTCGTGCTACAGAAACGAGCTGTACGCTCCATCTACGAACTAAAAGCCAGAGAATCTCTCAGAGATAAATTTAAAGAGGCAAACATTCTTACTGTAGCATGCCAATACATTCTTGAAAATATTATGCATGTGCGGAAAAAATTACAGGAATTCAAGCTTAACAGTGATATCCATGACTACAACACTAGAAGTAAACACAAGATTGCAATGAAGGCCAGTCGTCTCCGAAAGGTTAACACGTTATTTGTGGGGGAACTGTATACGATTTTATAATAAAATACCTATCGAAATACTTAATTTGCCATTCAGTAAATTTAAGTCCCATATTAAAAGGTATTTGCTAAGCCAGGCGTATTATACTGTCAACGATTTCTTAAATGACAAAAATGGTTTAAAGCCAGTGGTAGTTTAATCCTGTTACTTTTAATATATCTATGTTTATTTTAGGATATATCCTGGTTCCGTTACGTTTTATGTACAGGCACAGTATGTCGGATTGATATCAAGATCACACGTTTCGAGTTCTGTGCATATACGTGTTCGTGAGTGTGCGCTTACTTATTGAGCATGGTTTTAAAAACCGGCTTCACTAGGTTTAATCCAGTCGGTATGTCGTAACTTTGATCAGCTGAATCTCCGTTAATAGTAGGCCTGCAAATATGGTTCAGCAACGAGCATTTTCGAAATTTAATACTGTTTAACTTTGTCATACAATGTGGACAAAAAATGTCCTTTTTTATGTGTTTTATGTGTTACTTTATCTACATCCATATATTAAATCCTCTTTCATGTGTTGAGGCACCATTGCGTTGAAAGTGCAGGAGTTCGAGTTCGTGAGCTCGTTGAAGTCTTTTTGAGCACGAGCCTGTATCATAACTGGCGGAGATGGCCATAACGATACCATTTTTGATGCTGTTATGGCCATCTCCGCCCCGGGCCGGAGCGATATTGTAAAGTTGGTCCTTATACCTACACTTTTTGAGCACATAAAAGAGGGTTTACTGTATGGGTATAGATAAAGTAAATTACACTACACAAAAAATACTGTGGACTGAAAAATAAACTAAGATACGAAACAACCGAACAAAATATTGAAACATGCCTTGGTAACTCTGTCAAAAAAATCCTAAATATCATCGTAAAAATGAACTTTCATGCTGCAGATTTCGTAATTATCAACGACAGTGATATGTTTTTTTTACAAAAAGGATAGCTTCTTTATTGTTCTAATGCAATAACCGGACAGATTTTTCATAAATGATCCAGTGTTCCAAAAGTCAATTATAATGTACTAAATATTTACGAAATTACGCGCAGGGCTTCCGAAAGCGGGATGGTTAATGGCAAACTCACACGTGTTAGAGGGGGTCATATGCACTGGAATGGCCTTGCGTTAAATAAAATCTTATCAAAATGGTCTTAAAGGCAACAGTAGTGTGGAGAGGTGTCACTGGACTTTAAACATACAGCCATAGTTGGGCGCAAATAAAGCAATTAAACCAACATTATCATTACTAAGGTCATTATCATTAGACGGCCGTATAAAATAAAAAGACACTATTATACAAGGTAGTTCCTACTGTGCCGCCACTTCTTTAATTAGCAGTGTCGTACTCTGGCATTCTTTGTTTATTTATTTCTGTACCTATGAGAAATATCTACATGTGAATGTTTACGCGATTCTAGGACGTAATGCCTTCAGTAATGCGATTATAATTGCTTTTTAGCTAGTAAAATTTGTCAATAATTCTCATTTAATCTCAAGTAAGTACAGTTGATTTGTTACTATTCATCGTATTTGGACGCTCAGAGGCCATGTACAATCTCTCGGTATTTTATTAATTTCATGTACTCTTTGTTTATTCAGACTGAGACCTTATACATCTCTTACATAATAAATATTGTTATGTTTTTACCGTATGATATTTGTAATTTTGAAATAATTACTCTTATTGCATTGTCAGACTTTCTCACATTGTAAATTAATGCCTATGTTGACATCTTAAAGGTTTATTTTTTGTTTACATACTGATTGACATATTTTAAGTAGGTTAAGTATTATCATTGTAATAAGCATATTATTGGGAAAAAATGACTGACTGTCGAGTTTCTTTCTGCGTTTCTTCCCGGTAGTGGTCTCTGAGAAACGCTAGTAGATTTTGACTTGTAAAAGTGCCTTTGAGGCCTACTTGAAGAATAAAGTTCAATTAACATAGGAATATGTATCTGGACTTCGATCTGCTACATATGTAAAGATTATAGTTTTGGACGGGAAAAACGTACCTAAAAGTATCTTAACTTAATTTGAAATATGAATCTTAAGAGTCCTTTTCAGTTAAAAACGGTCATCTATTTGGGCGATTTACGATTGAACTGACACGTCACGTCACTTCACATTTTCTCAGTGTTCCTATGTAGAAAAGGATTTGTGTCCTAATGTCATAAATTTTTAATTTATTTTTTGGACATTAAGAAATATCGTTTCAAACATCACTCCAAATGTTACTATCTAAAACTTTCATAAAATCATCGTATCCTTCAGTCACTTTATTGGTATTATCAATACTTTTGTCATAATTTGAAACCAAAACATTTTAAAACTTATAAGGCCTCTTAACATTCAGTGTTTTTTTAATACCAGAAAACAAGTGTTTTATTTTATATCCAGGTCCTCTTAAATGAGCCTAAGAACCACAAGGCACCTTTCATGAATTGGCATAGGCACTACTTTTTACGGAAGCGTATACATTAATGTGAAGACAATTAAGCCAAATGACTTCGATTATTATACTCGTGTTGTCACTGAGGGCCTACTCCGAACTTCGAAATCCGAACGTCGTATCGTGCCGTCCCTTTCACTCATATAGAATATAACACGAGAGTGAAATGGACGGCGCGATACGAAGTTCGGATAACTACTACATTGTTTCCATAGCCTAGTTTTACTTTAACTATTGTGTAGTGTACAGACAATATTTTAACCAATTTAAGGCCGTATAACGAGAAATATCGCGTTCTTGGAAACGCTGTACTGCCGCCGTAGACGAGGAAACAATAAGGATTTATTTTCAGATATAATTCTAGGCTATTCGATTGTATTTCTGATAATAGCAAACATGACTGCTTAAAGTTCTCTCTATAGAAAAAAAACTAAAGTTGAGTCTTTATTTTCCTTTTTTACTCGGCCTACTAAAACAACGCATTATTAAATGACACAATTAATTTATTATGATGGTATTTTACCTCATCTGAACTCTGTCAAGAGGAAATTTAATATAACTGCACACAGTCAGAGATTTATGGAGACTTGTCTAAAAAAGCTATTCCCGAAGAGTGTCAAGAGGAAATTAATATAACTGCACACGGTCAGAGATTTATCGAGATTTGTCTAAAAAAGCTATTTACTCCTCCTATAGTAACTCCTTTGGAGCTAGTAACTCCTTCGGAGTTGCGGGCGTCTATAAGCTGCGGTGGCCGCTTAATATCAGGTGGACCGTAAGCTTGTTTGCCACCGGCGTTGTATATCCCGTTTCATCGTGCGCGAAAGACATAAGAAGGAATCCCCTTAATGTAATCTCTATACATCCCACAGTTGGGCGAAGTAAGGGCGGGTTGCACCCAGGGATCGGATACCGGTATTTTCTCCATAGAAAAATACCGGTATTATTACGGTCACCGGTTCATTATTTCGTTTTTAATGGGACAATCTAATAATACGACGTTGTTACCTAAATACATGATTCAGCCCTACGTAAAGAGCAAAAAATAATCCAAAATATTGGGCTAATTCAGGGTTTTTTAAAAATACCGGTATCGGTCCCTGGTTGCACCAGGTTACAGTTACAGACTCATCCACGTTAAATATGGCGTCGGCAGTTGACATATTATAGACACTTGTGAAATTTTCCATACAATCAGATTTTAATGAGCATCGCTTACGATTACCGACGGTTTGGAGCAACCCACTTTAAATGGCACCATTGGAATCAAATGAGATAATAAATACACATTTCAACCTATACAGCCTGCCGGCGACCGGACAATCCATATGTCACTTGATAACACATTACCGCACTTAAAAAAAACACAACCAAAACACAACACTAACTATACAATACGTAGAAACGCGCTAACTTTTTAAACGTCTGCGAAGAAGACGCGGCGCTACGGACTGTATTGCACGAGTTTATAATTTTGTCACCTCGTTTATCAATCTTATCGTCAAAGATTAAGTAATAGAAGAAGCGACGGCCGGCTACGTTGTCTTGCCTGTGGGCACGTTTGCTCACAGAGGCGCGTGTGACAAACATTCTAAACATATATATGAGTATAATCATGGTCATTATGGATATGAGATAGATAGATCAACGTGTTCATTCTAACATAGCAGGGCTCGGAAACCGGTTTCGTCTTCATACAATTAACCGGTTTAAAAATCGGTTAATTGCGTTTTAAGATATTTTATTTATCATTTATTCCATAGATGAAGGCTAACAAAAGCAAATCTTAAAATAAAAATGGAGATATCAGAAGTACTTTAGGAAATATTTCCAAAATAGTAAAAACCGGTTTTAAGCCCTGTAACATAGGAATAACCCGGGACGGTTTGTATGTATGAAACTACGTAAATACAAGCCAGTCTGGTAAAAAAATCTCCAAACTTGGCAATCATTGACATTTCAAGAAACATGTAATATGCATGTGTCTTATGTTCATTAAATAATCAATATATATGTAGATCAATCACTCAAAGGTGTTAAAATTATACATTTGGGAATTTAAAAAGCGTCTTAATTTCTGTTAAAAAAATCAACTCCGCCACTTTAGTCTTTCTAAAATAAACGTAGCGACCGAAACGAGCCATTTTAAAAACTACCAACAAAGTATCTTCTCTATCGCTCACGTAAGGAAAGCGTGCAGCGTGATAGAGACATTTCAACCTAAATCTGCGAACTTTGCGGTGCAATGTTCTCAAGTAAAATGTCAATAGATTATTAATTGCGTCAGTAACGCAATGACGCTTTATTGACAATGCCAAAAGGTATCCTCTTGCCAGACAATGGCACATATATGGGGTAATTACCCCTACCTAGCTGGTTAGGCGTTCCTATTTCCCTTGACTTTTCAGCGCCCCGGGCTCCGAAGCAAGTAGCTGAGATCGTAACCCAGACTAAGTTGAGAGAGGGAGAGTGAGACTGGCCGAACTTGTAGGTTTTGTTCGTAGTTTGAGATGGATGGAAAGTATACTTGATGAATGTAAGAATACAAATTTACTCCCGACAAAAATACAAAAAATCTCGTACGCAAACCGTCGTGGACTTGCAGTCCATGTAGTAGCCGCCAATTGGAGGCATTTTTTGGTCACGATTCTCACTAATCCTGTTCCTAATTGCCCCAACTAATTTAAACATCACGCACCCGACGCATGCGTACAAAATACGCATCAAATTAAACCTTATCACGATTCCATAAGGTTCATAAACTTTAATTGTACGTCGCTTCTGCGCAAACTCTTTGACCATCTTCACTGATTGGCGGAACTGTATCAACAATACTCAGTGTAAAGGCGTGCAGATGTTGTGACGTCAGCAAACGTAGGAACTCACAAAGATTAAAGATTCTATTTCAATGCTGTTAAGGTTCAATATCGTACAATTTCATTTCATTTCTTAAAATGATGCGCGTTGATTATTACTGGGTCTTAATTTATTTGCAATAAAGTCCACAATTGTATAGAGGGTATAAAGAATAGGTGTATTTTTCGTTATGTTCCTAAGTGTTACGCCGTCTTTAATAAAAGGTGATAGGATTTTTATGTCAATATTTGTGATATTTCTATATCAATTAGGAGGATTTGCTTTCTCTTGCTATTAGAATATATCTCTATCTAGCTTAGCGAGAAGCCAGGTGTACATTAATAAGTAATTTCCTTTTAAGCGATAATTTCTAAATTGCTTCAGAACTGTATCATGAATTCATGAAGCTCCGTACACGTTAGCTTCCGTGGGTGGGCTGAGCAACGGTAGCCCCCCACCGTTAGGGCACCCATTAGGGCTGACGTATTTGTGGGGGAAGGGCTGAGCTAAATCTCACGTAATCCTACGTGGGATCAATGGGGGACAGACAAATATCTTCATGAAAATCTGTTGCTGGCGTGCGGACTCAAGAGACCCACCCTTTCAAACAAAATGGTCCCCCCTCCTAAAAATCCAGGATCCAAGGCTAAAGCAACTTATTATAGAAAAATGTCGATGTTTGTTTTATTTATCAAAATTTCGTAAAACATTACGTTTGCAAATTTAGAAATAAAGGAAAAATTGAAAAACTTAGGCACCGAGCAGGATTTGAACCTGCGATTTTCCGGCACTCGCGGCCAGTCGCTCTAGCCAACTGAGCTATAGGTGCAACTGCCTTCCGGTCCCAAATTCTTCAACCGTTCCTTCATTTATACAAACGCCTTAAGAGACGTACAGCGACATCTACCAGAAGACATTAGTGCCGTTAATGAAGCCCGAGTCTTCTGGTAGATGTCGCTGTACGCCTCCCTTAAGGCGTTTGTTTGTGTGCCGGGAGGTCGCAGGTTCAAATCCTGCTCGGTGCTCGTTATGTTTAGAGATATTTGAATAGGATTTTCACCATTTTGCATATTTTTTTGACTTGTTTCTTTTGGAGTAGCCAAATTTTGAGTATTGGTTATCCACCTTATTGGGCCTCTAGTTATGTGTAACATTATATGTGATAATCCATATTGAAAGGGACCTTATGGCGGCCGGCACTTACGCCTTTATTGCCGCTGTTCCAATACAATAGTGAATAGGCGTAACGTAAGCGCCTGCCGCCATAAGGTCCCTTTCGATGTGGATTATCAGATATTACTCCCCAAACGACTAATAAAAGTAAAGCTATCATTAGCCGGTAGTATTAACGATAATTGTTTATTTATTTATTTGGAGAACAAAGTAAACAGACATGGATGTATCTATTGAAGAAAACACTTACAGATTCATTATTACTAAAACATGCATCTATAATAATGTAACCACTACATAAAAAAAACTATTCAATTCAAACATAATGTTAATTTTGTATTAAGCAGTACCGCTGCTAACTCAAACTACAAATTTAGAAATAAAGGAAAAAATTTAAACATATGCACCGAGCAGGATTTGAACCTGCGACCTCGCTTCCTACCTTCCCAGGACGTTTTTAGAGAAATAAATTTGCTCTGAATGTTAAGTTACTGGATTAATTGTGAGATAAATAAATCATATCATGTTTCATTCCTGAGGGCCTACTCCGAACTTCGAAATCCGAACTTCGTATCGTGCCGTCCCTTTCGCTCTCGTGTTATACACTATATGAGTGAAAGGGATGGCACGTTACGAAGTTCGTATTTCTAACTTCGGAGTAGCCCCTCAGGTGATGAGTAAGGTCGCCAGAATTACGATTTGAAACGGGATATTTACCATGTATATTTATATTTTTTGAGTTCCCGATATTTCGGCACTGTTGCAAGTGCCATTATCAAGGATTAACTGACGTGCTGCGAGTTTTAGTTGTGGTCTACCCACACACCATAGCGATCTACCCTCTTCCTGGTTCGCTTTTTTTGCACAGTGTCACCGTCACTACCACCGTCCGCCTTGTCACTTGAAACTCGATTACGGTCACGACACACCACACAAATCTTATAAGGTCGCCAGAGCTCCCGAAGGTGCGCTGTGTTGAGATTGAAGGACCATCATATGATAGCTAGCAACACAACGGATCCTCAAGTCAATAAAGAGAGGGCAACACGCGTGTGATTCTTCTGGAGTAGCAAGTGTCCATAAGCTACGGCATTGTCACCGTCGTCGTATAAAAAAACCAGTCAAGTGCGAGTCCGACTAGCGTACCGAGGTGTACGGAACACAGGTGTGTACCGGTTCCAACGTTATTAATTCAGGAAAATCTCATCAACATGGTGTAGAAATTGAACGCCATGTGTACAGCGCCATCTATTATAGGCGACTTTTGTTACAAATTTGAACGACCGAATAACTTAGTATGTATGTATGGTGGTTTTTCAAAGATAATTCTTTATCACGTGAACCGATTTCCATTATTTTTTCTTTGTTTGATAGAAGGTGCTCTCAGCATAATCGCGTAGGAATTTATAAAACAAAAATACATGCAAAGGTGATTAAATTACAAACTGCGCATAGAAATGTTTTTTGATGATAAAAAAAAGAAAAACTAGACAGAGCTATACTTATATTTTTCCTGTAAAATGCATCTAGCATAAGCAGTTCTTGAGATATTTAGCGATGTGACAGACAAAGTGAAACCATAAAGGTTCTTTTTTACCATTTTGGTACGGAATCCTAAAACGGCAAATCACGTTTGCTGTATGGGAGCCCCCTTAAATATATATTTTATTCTGTTTTTTTAGTATTTGTTGTTATAACGCTAACAGAAATACGTCATCTTTGAAAATTTCAACTGTCTAAATATCACGGTTCACAAGAACCTCAGACAGGACAGACAGACCGACGGACGGACAGCGAATTAGTAATAGAGTCCCGTTTTACCCTCTGGGTACGGAAACCTAAAAACATAACCCGTCTTCGTCGCGCAGAGCGTCATAATCATAAGCATAAATAAATAAATAAATATTTGTGGACAATCTTACTCAAATCAACCTGGTCCCAAACTAAGCAAAGCTTGTACTATGGGTACTAGGCGACGATATACATACTTATATAGATAAATATATACTTAAATACATAGAAACCATCCAAGACTCAGGAACAAATATTCGTGTTCATCACACAAATAAATGCCCTGACCGGGATTCGAACCCAGGACCTCCAGCTTCGAGGGCAGGGTCACTACCAACTAGGCTAAAGCGGTCGTCAACACACAAACATAACAAACAAAACGCGTCCTGTGCCTTTACCATGACTTTACATGACCGTACTCGCAAACGACTACGTAAAAAAATGTATGGGCCAAAGTACAGCGCCTCTGGCGGTTACGCAATAGAACTAAGAATCGGCATACTAAATCGTATACGCAGTCGCTAGCGAGTACGGTCATGCAAACTCATGATAAAGGCACTGTAGCCAATTAATGTATCCTTACACGTGGACGCTGCGAGAGCCATCCAGGCTAAAGTTACATACATTAGGTAATTGCCGTGCAATTCGCAAGTCCGGTTGATAATACCTTTGAACAACATCCTGACAAGTTAAGAGGCCTTATAAGTTTCAAAATGTTTTGATTTCAAATTATGACAAAAGTATTGATAATACCTTTGAACAACATCCTGACAAGTTAAGAGGCCTTATAAGTTTCAAAATGTTTTGATTTCAAATTATGACAAAAGTATTGATAATACCTTTGAACAACATCCTGACAAGTTAAGAGGCCTTATAAGTTTCAAAATGTTTTGATTTCAAATTATGACAAAAGTATTGATAATACCAATAAAGTTATTAAAGGATACGATAATTTTATCAAAGTTTTAGATAGTAACATAGCCATTTTTTGATTTTATTGTGTGTAGAAGAATTTAAGCGGAAAAAACAAGTTTTTGGCTTGGAAATGGTCGATTTGGAGTGTTGTTTGAAACGATATTTCATAATGAAACATCCAAAAAATACATTTAAAGTTTGTGACATAAGGTCGCAATAGTCCTGTTCTAGATAGTAACATTAAGAAAATGTCAAGATACGTGTCAATTCAAACAGAAAATGCCGTAAATAGATGAGCGTTTTTAACTGATAAGGACCCTTAAGGGCTAGGTATAGCCACACTCCGACACAAAACTAGTCGCTGGTGTTTGTCTGTTTGAAGTAACGCCTGCCTATAGTATGAGTAAAACAAGGGCGTTGAACAAATACAATGACTATCGTTTTATGGGCTATTAAGCCACAGTCAGGTTAAAAGAAAGCAATTGCAATTAGCCAAGAAATTGGTCTACCAATTATCGACTCTGTTACACATTTAACGTTCAAAAATTATCATTATTTTTGTATACAACGCCGGTGGCAAACAAGCGTACGGTCCACCTGATGGTAAGCGGCCACCGCAGCCTATAAACGCCCGCAACTCCAAAGGAGTCACGTACTCGTTGCCGACCCTTTATGAAATTTGAGAATTCACTGTGTAAATAATTCGAAATTACCCCCCCTATAGTTTAGGAATTTTACATACACCTTTTTTGAAATCCAACCTTATTGTTTTATAGTCAAACTAAACTCGCCATGTACACTTCTTTCGTAAATAAAAAATAAAAAAACTCACCCATTATTTTCTTCGGCGGCACCTTTCTCTGCTCCTTCTCTTCCCCGTCCTCCCTGCGCATCATCTTACCCCCCTCCACCTGCTGCCACTTCCTCTTCCTCCCCTCCCGCTCCTCTAAATACATCTCAATCTCCTCCTCCTGTCCGACCAGCCTCACAGAACTTTCCCAAGTGAAAGGATCCGTTTTGCGTGTGTCATGCATAATATACTCCGTAGAGTCCTTCTCAGTTTCATATAATGCCATCACTGGGCCATCACTACACTAAAAGTCACTTGATGATGATGATATGATGATGAATGTGATGTAACTTGAACAGCTTTAGAATAGAACGAAGAAGGAGTTGTACAACTTCTTGATTCCGGTGGTTTCTCGCTGACGGTGGCTCTGGAGGAGTTCGTTTTCTATCTTCAAGAGCATATTGGTGTTAGAGCGACAGAGATGGTACTGTATGTGCGGCTCTAGGGGTGTAGACTTGGTTGTGAAGCGGTTCCCGGTTAGATAAGTTGGCTGGCAGCTGTGGGGGGCCATGGGGCTTCGTGTTGCGGCTTGTCGGGGCACCTTGGCGGTACTACGGCTCCTGGAAAGAATGGGGAGTGTTATTTGCTGTCGAAGTTTGAGGTTCCAAGAAATATGATCGGCACGATATAGGCATATGGAGATGTCAAGTCTTTATTGCAAGGGACTAAGAGCTTTTGCTCTCTTTATATGCGTACAGTCAAGGGCACAAATATATATACATTTTTCACCTTATCCCATTGAAATACGGACCAAAAATGTATACATATTTATGCCCTCCACTGTACTTACTTCTGATGCCAACGAAGAAATGTTTTAACACGTTTCTGCAACAATTAGTATTATAAACGTATGATACTAATTGTTGGCAAGTCTTCAGATATTCCCACTTCTATAGGTTTTCATGTTGACAATAATTTCTACGGAATTACATTTTTACAGATTCCCAACTTCATACAATCAATATTCTACAGATTTTCAATTTTACTAATCGTTTAAAATTTGGGACAAACACAACGCACATCAAGCTAGATTCGTATGTAAGATAATTAAAATTCTTACTTTTTTAATGAAACACGATGTGCTCTTGTGTCCAATCGCAATAGAAAGAAGTATTTTATGCACCTGCGGCGAGCTAGTCAGTCATTTGACACCTCTGTATCATCAGATATTAAGAGATATACAATACTGTCATAGAGTAACCAGTGTGATATTTAACAGAAGCGACAATTGGTCCTAGTCATATTTAACTGACCATTGGTAGACTTTAATCATCATGATCACCATATCAGCCTGAAAGACGTCCACTGCTGGATATAGGCCTCCAAAGAGTGCTACAATGACCGGTGCTGCGCCTGCGCATCCAGCGGACTCCCGTTTTTACCAGGTCATCAGTCCACCTTGTGTGGGGCCTACCCACGCTGCGCCTTGCGGTACGTGGTCGCCACTCGAGAATCTTTCAGCTCTTACGGCCATCGGTTTTGCGTGCCATGTGCCCACTGCCACTTAACTTTAACAATTCGAAGGTCTATGTCGGTTACTTTGGTTCTGCTACGGCTGGCCACATTTCTGATGCGATTACGCAGCATTGCCCTCTCCATAGATCTTATCTCGTTGCAATGGTCAGTAACTGTGATCCTGACACTTTACAAGTTGCCCTATAAACCGAGGATAATCGGTGGACAGCTGATAGAGCTGCTAGCTAAATACCTCACAAAATAAAAATATTCAGATTTATCTTAGTTTTCGAGATATTGGCATTAAATAAAATAAGTAACCCAAATCGATTTTTACAAAATTGTATGTGTTTGCTAAGGATTATTATTTAGATATTTTTACGTCAAAACGGTTACACGGATTTCAAACATTTTTAGAGTGTAAACCAATCGAGACCCAAACATAGTGTGAGCTAAAAAGTGATATTATAATTTATGATATTGTTCACCCTCGCGATTGCTGCGAAGAAAAATTCCGGAATATTAAGAAGGCAACTCTATGAAAAAGTTTTTTGTAGGTAGTTACCGATGGTCTATCAATGTCGCATCTGCGAAATTCTTGTTCTTATTTGTGAAGTTTAATAACTTTCCATATTAGCGATGACATAGAATTAAATGTAGGTTAAATTATTAGTCATCATTAAAAACTGAGGTATAGAATGAGATTAGTTTTTATTGGTTGAAACCAACTTATGTCGTGTCGTAGTGAAATAGGTTAAATTATTAGTCATCATTAAAAACTGAGGTATAGAATGAGATTAGTTTTTATTGGTTGAAACCAACTTATGTCGTGTCGTAATGAAATAAAGTTCAAGCCCATCATATATTAAAAAAAAAAAACAATTTTGCATTGATAGGCAATCTTCTCAAACTTGAATTCATGCAGTGTCACTTGTTAATTGCATAAGTACGCATTTTGCAGCATCAGTTTTTTTTATGCTGGCAATCACTTCATTTCTTTTTTGCGTTTTTTATTTATTTATTGTGATTTTATTTAAGTGTTCTTGCCTAAGGGTAACGACGCGTTTACCTTTCGTTCCGTCACCTTTAATTTTGAAAGCCTGATATTAGTTTTTGAGATTGTCTTCATTCTGAACAGAATGGAAAAGACGGAAATGTTTAATTGAACATCTGTGAATGCATTACACATTTTCTTAAATATAAAGAATTTGAGGATGGTCCGTTCAGGGTGGAAAAAATAGGGTCTTACACGTATTTTTGAAAAGTAGCCTAAGGCCGGGGTTTATAAAGATCCGTTACACCAAATGTCAGATCAAATTTCAGTAACTCAGTACATTTTTTGACATAACAAACCGACATAAGGTCTAACGGATCTTTATAAAACCAAGCCTAAATGAATCCCTTACGTTTTAATTACCACATGGAATTTTTATTTCTATTTTATGGAATCGATGAATACTAAAACGATAAGATTGAAATGTGCAGTTTCAATATCCGCTTGAAAACGCGAGCCGCCATTTCTGTGTCGTCATACGGCACATAGTGATTGACAAAATCGCAGCTCAACCGATTCGTTGTTACATCCGTCATTCGTGTCAGTTATCGAGTAATATGACGAGCCTATATGAGTAGTTGTATTTTAGTTAACTCAAATATTTTACAATTATTTTATGATAGATTGTAGCAACGTTATCATTGTTTTTTCTTATGTCGAACGATTCTAATCGATTATCTTTATTTCGTAAACCATATCGATTATCAAAAAAAATTGTATGCGATTTTGATTTGCCGCATCACTAATGTTGTCTGTCAAAAGTGTCAAACACAGAGCTGTTAAGTCGGATGCACACAATGGACTACGTAGAAAGAGAATTATACCTAATGACGCAGTTATGCGTTAAAGGGAGAAATACATATTTCCAATTTTCATGTAGGCCCTCATCGCCCATTGTGTTAATCCGGCATTTTAGTGTCGTAAGTATGTCGTCACACTTGACATTCGTCATGGCGGCTACCGTTTTGCAAATTTTTAGCATGATGAAATATGCATGAATTTTAATAGTGGATTACATGACAAGGGTCTAAAATAAGCCAAATTACAACGAGATGGTTATTTTGGAATGGACAATTGTTCGAGTGGTAATATGGCTTTTACATCAGAGTTATTATTATTACACTCTACTTTTCGCTTCCATTGCGAGAAAATAAATAAACAAAGATTAGCCACCAAAAATTAATAATAAAATTAATAAAATACAATGAGTATATGGCAGCAACTTTTTTAACTGTTTTAACTCAAGATACATAATAGATGAAATAAGGACGCAAAAAGACCTAATGTTATTAATAGTTAAATAGAAAAATGCTTATTCATGACTTTTACAAAAATAAAAATAACAAGTGCCTATACAAAAAAAAATCTAATCAATTACCGATTTACTCACATTTTTATTACAAATAGTTAAATTAGTTGAACAAAGTATGTACCAAAAAGAACCCAACGATCCGATTGGCTGTCGATGTGTTTGCTGATTGGTGGATTTAATATGGTTAAGTATTTTGATTGGCCAAATTAGTATGTTTTGTAAATCATAAACATGTATTCATATTTTCCCTAGGGGCTAATTGTACTACTTTAGCCCCACTTGACAAGCCTAATACACACTTTTCGAGCATGAGAAGTGAAAAAGTAATTATAAAATTTATTTTACATGATCATAACATTGTATATTAACTCAATTCGACTTCCTAAAACAAGATTCATCTTGTTCTTACAATTTTATTGTTCATTATTCATACACAAAAATACCCTATTGGGGTTTTTTCCATCCCGTACATGAAAATGATCCTACAGGTGCTTCTAATGTCACAAAGCCAGGTATTTTTCAAATATATTATGTATTATATAATAATATTATTTAAATAAAAGGATTTATTAAAAATGTTACCGTCTTTGAATTATAACGGTAGAAGTAAGTCCTAACGGAGGAAAATAAATATGTTTCTTGTGGTGTTAACAATGCACTTAATCATATAAATAATATTAATAATGGAGTAAGGTTTATATTTTACAATAAAAACGTGGCATTATAATGACAGTTGTTCACATACCGGTTTTAAAAAAGATGAATAAAATTTACCTTTGTTTTTAAAATTGTTCCAACGGAACAATTATTTTGTCTTAAAAAACCAAGTATTCCTTGCCGTCACACATTCTCACCTTATTAAAGAGTCCAGGCGCACAGAGTGTCAACACTTTTTAAAAAATCCAAAATTCCTTCACAAATCAATATAGTTTAGCCATATTGGCGAACAACCACATGTGAGCAGTCATGATCCACCCGTCCCCGTCTTTCAAATACATCATTAATCCACCATTTCGTAAATTAGAAAATAATCTTGAACGCGATCGTTTCGCTAATTCGCTCGCAATGAAAGCGTCCGTTGGCGGCGCGGGAAAATTTGAATTTCGAATCGAACACAAGCGTCAACGGCGTACGACTGAGTACAAGTCTATTGCTAAATTGCTGGAGATGTTTAAATGAATAAGTACGCAATATTCTCGTTAATTCGTTGACCAATGGCGTACGCGAATGGAGCTGTGTGGATGTCGTGAATTGGGACCACTTGGCTGGCAGGGTCAGGCAATCATCGGGTCAAGATGTTAGCGTGGGGTACCGTGGGGGACGCGGCGGTTCCTCCATCTTTGCGCGCTGATGTGGGGGGTTATTCGTGCTGAGACCGAATTAAAAAAAACGCAATGGTTATTAAAAAGTGCAGTAATTTTCATTTGTTTCATTAAACCAAATGCAACAACACAAATGCTTTAAATATAAAACTCCCGTGAGTTTCAGACATATTGAAATACAATAAACGGGTCACTCACGTCTTTAAGGTCGAGTATAGCTCGATATGTTTAGGACCAATACGTGGCCCTTAATCATGAGAACGCGCGCGGGTCGATCCGCTGCTTGATGTTGGCGGCAGCGGTGGTGCGGGGGGCGAAAAACAAATGCTGCTCGTTTTCTTTAAATTTTTACTACGTTGATTTTTCTTTCTTATGGTTTCTGAGTCTTGGGAGTTTTCTATATTGTTCTATATATCACTAAGATTTATTCAATTGTGCTTTCAAGTATCTCCAGCTCAGTCACTCTCTTACATGTACCGAGTCGTCAACCTCCTCAACATAGGGTCGCTAGGCCATTTACGCGGCCAGCGTCAGTTTGCGGCCTTCTGAAGAACGAAATTTTTCCAATTAAACACATGTAATTTTCGTGGAACCTCGAAGATGATACCCATATCGCTTTTTAAGAAAAGTAATAATTTGCTCCCCGCACAAACCTGGAACCCCTTTTTCACCCTTTTAGGGGAGCAATTTCGAAAAATGCTGAAACATGTTTTGTTGTATTTCAACAGAGAGTCTATATACGAAGTTTTAAATTTCTCACTCCAAGAAAGATTTGTTCCACCTACAAAATTGGAACCCCCTTTTCACTGCGTTAGGGGAGCAATTTAGAAAAACGCTGAAATATGTTTTGTTGTATTTAAATAGAGAGTCTATTTACGAAGTTTCAAATCTCACACTTCAAAAAAGATTTGCACCCCGTACAAACTTTGAACCCAATTTTCACGACTTTAGGAGAGCAATTCAGAAAAACGCTGAAATACGCCATTAATATATTTAAACAGAGAGTCTATATACAAAGTTTCAAATATCTCACTTCAATAAATACGTGTTTTCATACAGACTTTCATACCTTGTTTTACTCCATTATGGGATGAATTTCGAAAAATGCTTTCTAATCCCTAGCCTACGTTATAAATGTAACCGACTGTGCAAAAATTAACTCTCTAGAGTTAGCAGTTTCGGCTGTGCGCTGATGAGTCAGTCAGTCAGTGAGGACTTCTTCTTTTATATATAATATATAGATCTGGTATGTATAACGAAAAGATATTGCCGCAGAATGACATTCAAGAATGTGACTTACAGAACACTGCCTAAAATATGATCAGGAATTGTTTATTTGATTGACAAAACACATTGTATTAGTAGGAAATAAGGGTGCTTTTCCACTGAAGCGGAACGGAGCGAGCACGTGCAGAATGAGAGCTATCGTTTTTATGCTCACCAGTTGGCGCCAGTAAGGTCCAGCTTTCAAAAATTGTCATGGTTATTATGGGCATGAGAACGAAGTTTACATTTAAATCATAATTCATACCTTAAAACCATACCGTAATAAATATTGCACTGGAGTACAATTTCATGTGCTCTGCCTACCCCTTTTAGAAATACAGGCGTGAGTTTATATGTGATGTACGTGTATGTATGTATGATTGTTGTGCTCAGTTAGTCATCTTATTCGCTGAACCATACCATCATACCAATTGTCATTTAAACTTCATAATTCTTAATACTGATTCAAAGTATTCAAGCATCATCATCGTTGTGGAACCTAACATCATCAACGCCAAAATAACAACGGCTTCTTGGGATTTAGCGTCTTTATCTTTTTTAGGGTTCCGTAAGTGAGGAAACCTTAGAGTTTCGCCATGTCCTTCCATCAGTTCGTCCTTTTTTTTGAACCTGACTGTGGCTTTATAGGCCGGGCCCAATAAAGCGATAGGAGTGCGCGTTTGGAGAGTAGCCTGGGGAAAATCCAGGGGAAAACCTCTGGCACGACCACACGCGGTTTGGAACACTGGAATACTCTAAGAGTTTGCGCTCCAGACATTGGTTGAGCGGTTTCAACCGAATCTGAGGTGTGAGTTGAATCGAGCTACTGGGAATCAGTTCGTCCGTCTGCCCGTCCGCGGCTTAGCTCAGTAACCGTTAGTACTAGAAAGCTGTAATTTGGCTTGAGTAGGTATACATATCAATTCCGCGGACAAATCGGAATAAAATCCAGTAGGTTAAAAGGAAGCTTTCAAAACTAAGTAGGCAATGTCTAATTAGTTTTGAAAAGTAGTTAATGTGATAGCCGAACTTAAGAAAATATACTTAGAAAAGCAAACTTTTGTAGAATTTCCATTGATTACTTAGATAATGTTATTAATTGTGTCAAAAACATAGTGAATACAAATTTGCGAACTATTTAGTCATCATATGTAACGGGCAGTGATCGGATACCGGTATTTTCTCCATAGAAAAATACCGGTATTATTACGGTTACCGGTTCATTATTTCGTTTTTAATGGGACTATCTAATAATACGACGTTGTTACCTAAATACATGATTGAGCCCTACGTAAAGAGCAAAAAGTAATCCAATATATTGGGCTAATTCAGGGTTTTTTAAAAATACCGGTATCGGTCCCTGGTAACGGGTGGACAACTACGGAACCCTACATTGCGCGTGGCCCGACATCCTTTCTATCCCAGACTGTGGGGGGACTTGGAGAATAAGACAAATGTTTTATGTTAAACTGCAAACCTTATAAATAAATGAAATAATATAAATAAATACAATAGGGTACGTTCGATATTTTTACAGTACGGTTTTAATGTATTAAATACGATTTCAACGTGAACTTTGTTTTCACGCCCATAATAACCCAAAACCAACTTTGACAGTGACAGACACTGGCGCAGTGGCCCAACTGGTGAGTATAAAAACGGTAGCCTTCATTAGGCTGCTACAAATCTTTCTGGCACCATCGGTCCACTTTCCCGGTCTGTCTACTTTACCAAACTGTCCACTGTCCCGATCTGTCTGATGTCTACTTGCTTTTCTAAAGGTGAGATGAAATGACGTTCGGCTGTGCCATACCTTTCTTATAGAGCCTGCTGCATATGGTGGCAAAAAGTACAAACCTACATTATGTACTAGGTATCAGTGGCGGAACGTCCATACAACTCGATTCCCACCGGCTTGCCTAATTTCCAGCCAGAGGGGCTACTCCGAACTACGTATCGTGTCGTACCTTTCACGCATATAGAGAATAACACAAGAGTGAAAGGGACGGCACGATACGAAGTTCAGATTTCGAAGCTCGGAGTACAGACTCCAATCCAGTTATTTTACTACAGCTCATGAAAAATAAGAAAAGCATATTATTTCCGGCTTCCCTAAGAATATTCTTGACGCGCCGCCACTGCTAGGTATCACTACATAGTATAAAACAAAGTCGCTTTCTCTGTCCCTATATCCCTATGTCCCTATATCCATTTGTATGCTTAAATCTTTAAAACTACGCAACGAATTTTGATGCGGTTTTTTTCAATAGATAGAGTGATTGAAGAGGAAGATTTATATGTATAATAACATCCATTAAATAGTGTACCCGTGCGAAGCCGGGGCGGGTCGCTAGTATAAAATAAGTAAAACAAAATTACCCTGGTTCTGTCCCAGTCGGTTTTCGACCCTCATCCATACAGTTTCACCCACTTTATACCAAGATGGCGCTGATTTTTTGCCACAACAATCCAAATGACTGCGCGTGCTTGTCTGTATTAATTGAAATTTATTGGACACAATTAAACTTTGCGAAGGCAAGATGGCGATTGCAATCTGCCACGTGTTTAGTCTTAGAAGGCAGCACGTGTCCGTTAATGTTTGAAAATAATACTATTTGACGACCACTTTGACCTAGTTGGTACTGACCCTGCCTACAAAGGGACCACCAGCCCGGATTCGTATCCCGGTGCATTTATTTTTGTGATGAGCACAAATATTTTGTTCCTGAGCCTTAGATGTCTTTATGTATTATACTAGCGACCCGCCCCGGCTTCGCACGGGTGCACTATTTAATGGATGTTATTATACATATAAACCTTCCTCTTCAATCACTCTATCTATTAAAAAAAACCGCAACAAAATCCGTTGCGTAGTTTTAAAGATTTAAGCATACATAGGGATATAGGGACAGAGAAAGCGACTTTGTTTTATACTATGTAGCGATATTTATATATATATAAGTATGTGTATATTGTGTATTGTCTTCGACTTTCATCTCTCAATCATGTCACGATATTTCCTACATTTTTAAAACCCAGTGGTAGCCGGGATTCAAACCCAAGACCTCCAAATTGAATGTCACGTGCCTTACCGCTAGACTACAGTGGCTTCTACCACTACTCTTCTCTTCTTGACTATATGTCGTATAACTTTACTTTTTTTCCTTCAGTTTTGGACCGGCTCCATTTACTGACAGTTTACGCCGGGGGTCCCGAAGCGACCGGGGGACACGACAAACAAAAGGGGGGAAATGGGGGTGCCTGGCTCCTTAAGGGTGTCAGGTGTCTGCCTAAAATTGAGTCAAACAAAGGTCAGTAAACTTACCATTAACAGAAAACGCAGCCGCAAGAGAATTTCCTCTCAGATCTGGATCACGGAGGAAATGTTCAGACGAATGTAATACGAGTTCTCCATTAAACTGCTAGATGGCAGCGCCGGCAAGTGATGCTCCTTTGTCTGTAAAAAAAGATGGAGAATTTTAAACAGCGGGCCTATAACGCACTCTGCGTTCAGTACAATAACATCTTGAGGATACTGTTGCGGCTGCCGAAGCACTGCAGTGCATCTGGCATGGTCGCGGAAGCGCGACTCGATGATTTTTTTGCTATCAGGCGGAAAAGAGTCGCCGCCATGCTGAGACGAGTGCGCGGCAGCAGCAACGCTCTCCTCAGGGTGTTGGCCGAGAGACTCGACTGCCCGATCGCGAAGTTCTGGGTGGAGGTGGCTATTGGGAGAGGGAAGTAGACTGTTAAATTACCACTATCACAATCTTCGCTCTCTCAACGGTTAACTTACCCAGAACTTGTTGCCATTCATTTTGTGTTCTATTTTATTTTATTTTTATTCTATTATTCTTATAGTACCTCTAACATAGTTTGTAAGATTGTTAACTAACCACAATATGGATCAGTTTGGTCTGAAATAAATGATTTTTATTTTTATTTATTAAACACTGGCTCCCAAAACTACTCCCCATTCGCTTCGAGCGGATGATTTAACCTCGTGAGTCCCCGCGTCCTAAATAGAGAAGTATTCCAGTGTTCAAAACCACCCGCGTGGTCGTGTCGGAGGTTTCCCCTAGATTTTCCCCAGGCTACTCTCCAACCGCGCACCCCTATGGGTTTATTGGGTTCGGCCTATAAAGCCACAGTCAGGTTCAAAAATAAAATGAAAAAGGATACTGTTTATCCCGAAAATCATTCCTGGAATAGATGAAATAGGGAGTGGAAATTTACGCGGAAGAAGTCGCGGGTAAGCTATAAATATAATAGAAAATAAGTCAAGATTTAAAGTGACAGAGTTGCATTTGTATTGCTTAGTTTTAGAACAAATAAAATTCAAATTTCTATTCGATATTACTAGATTCATATTCAATTGTATTTTATTGTACGACAGTCGCAGGAGACGACGATTTTTTTTTATATCTATCTTGGGTAGTCTGTTACAACATAGGTATTTTACCTACCATGGTAGCAATTATGTAACAAAGACGCCTGTAGTTATATAAAAATCTTCTTAAATTGAAGGCGGTTCAAACTGATTTATATTACGATACTAGCGACCCGCCCCGGCTTCGCACGGGTGCACTATTTAATGGATGTTATTTTACATATAAACCTTCCTCTTCAATCACTCTATTAAAAAAACGTAGTTGTTTGTTTCTGAATAATAAAAAATATATAAAAAAAGGGTTTCATGGTGACTATATTTACCTATTATCTACTTGTTCTTTTTTTAACTTATTGTTTATGGCGAGGAATAAATGACCCCTGAACAACACACCACAAACCCTTTAGGCTCATGAGAATTGTTTTAATCAATAGTTGATGCATTAAGAGAGTACAGTCGGCGAGAAAAGCTAGTCTCGAAAGTTATTTGACAGAAACGTAAAACATGTAGGTACACTAATATATTACAGATTCTTTGTACAATACAAGGCGAAATGGCAGAGACTACAAAAATTAAAATACAGTCGACTACACTGTTCAATAAGAAGCGTATTGAGATATTAGAAGTTAGGTAGGTAATTATTTTTTACTTTTGAGTGTTTTTTTTTGGAATCAGTTTTTATTTTTTTGGTTTTAAAAATAGCCGATTTTGTTAAACATGCGAATTAAAGTATTAAAAAACTCCTGAGACACAGAAAACCCTTCCCACGTACAAAGTCCAGGGTAACTACAATACAATACAATACAAATACTCTTTATTGCACACCTCACAGCATAATAAATAATGCACCCATTAGATCTACAATTAATTTAGAGCAATAAAAGTACCCAATCAAATATCTTATGCGAAATAAGCCAAGTGAGCGAGAGGAAACACGTAGTTTCATCTCCAATCAACTGCCAATTTAACGTGCCGCGCGATATCGGACCTTGCTGCCCTGACGCAAGACCTAAATGAGATGATGAGGGACCGTAGACGGTCTTAAGTGAAATATACGGCTGGTTAGTTTAAGGTAGAAGGAGCCAGTTTGTGCGAGTTGTGGTGAACAATAAATATTTGTGATATATATTATGTTGACGGTGAAAAATAAATATTAATTTTATATTTATGTTGGTTAATATGTCTGAATTTTGAAAAATATAGTGTGAATAAGAATAAAATTATGTGTATAATTCAAGAGGGTAACAGACTGTTTTTCATTAATAGTACTATACCTAATTTAAATAAGTTTATTTAATATTTCGGATTTATATAATTAGAATACACTAAAAATATTTTTAATTAAACTAGAATGACTAAACGGAGATGGCGGGATGACTTAGACGCCTTTCTTGCCAACTGGCAGGAGGAGGCGCTGATGCGGCAGTCATGGCATTCATGGGGAGAGGCCTTTGCCCAGCAGTGGGACACCCATATAGGCTAAGAAAAAAAAAAAAAAAACTAGAATGAAAAAAGGTGTTAGTACATAATTTGTTCTTTAGTAACCAAAAGTTTTAGTAAATATTCATTTCCAGCCTCGAGGGTGTCCCAATCACCAGCATAGAAAGTTCTCAAGTAAATAAAAAAGGAAATTAAATTACAAAAACGTTTACAATATGGCCAGCAATGATAACAAAAAAAAACTCCTATTAAAACTCACCAAAAAGCGTTATACGCCCCCGTCATCGAAATAAACCTCATCTTAAAAAAGGTGAATTAAAAAATCAAAATGGTGCCAGTTGCTCACTCTCTCAAATCCGGGCACAGTCTGGTTGCATGAACGGCTAAATTGTTGGAATGAGGGGACACAATTGGGCTCAGATACAATGGCCAACAGTGCACTCCATTACATTTTAAAGCATAGCTAAATTTTATTCAGTATTAATACTTTAACATTTTTTTAGTAAAAATACGAGGTATTCAAATTTTCTAAAAGTTTTTGGCGTGAAAATATGAGTTTCAAATTAAAAATCGCCTATATAAATGCCATGTTCTTAACATTGACAGATACTAAATAAAGTTTATGGCATTGTTTTAAATTTAGCACTCAACCTAACCTAACCTTGATAAAAAAAAATATTCTTACTTCTAAACTCTTATATCTATTGAAATAGAGTACAAAAATGACAATTATCCTATAAATATTTTAGTAAAAACAGCACGACAGAGTAAGGAGTGGCAGCTATAAAATGTTTTTGCAAGTTTGTAGAAAGTCTCTTGCGGACACAGGGGTAGAGCAGCTGAAGTCTGTATGGTATGAGTGTCATTGGTATTAAATATGAGAATAGCATTCTATTGAGTTAGAGAATCTTGGGCAATGGGTTAGCAACCTATCATATTTTCATCTATAAACCTGCAATTGCCAGTAATGTCCCTGAAAATTCAATTTCATTTGGTCTGGGTGAAATGGCGTTACAGTTAGTGAGATTAATCATTCGACAGCTGTCATCCCAGTACGAGAAACGTCAAATATGACGTAATATGACATGTGTTTGACATAAATCATACCGGGATGACAGCTGTCAGAACAGTGATAAATGTCATTAACCCTATGTATGTATTTACTTTTTTAAACATTATTAAATACATGTTTGCGGGTTCTGGTTCCCACGAGTAAATACCGCCGAGGTTATATTCTGCACAACGCCACCGCTACGCTAATTTGTACAAGGCACCGGTTCTGTATAGAATCAAATTGTTCTATCAGCCCTATATGGGCAACATATCAAGTACCTATCTTGCCTTCACGTCCATTGATACATGATATGATTTTTTTAAGGCAATTAATTCAAATTTTAGTTTATTTTATTTTTTACGTATGCCACGTGAATATGAAATTAAAAACGTTTGCTTTTTTTGTGCTAGAGAAAGGTTATATAGAAGACTCTCTTTAGGCGAAAAGAAAGCTTACTATTTCAAATTCAAACGTTTATTCTTTAGTCGTTACACGTACAAAAACAACATAATACAGAAAAAAAACGAGAAGACGGTGTAGGCGGGGTAGGATGGCGGTGTAGGTGTTAGTTATTTATGCTATTGTTTTATTCATTACATGAGGTATGTATATTGTATATGTAATAAAGAGTACCCGTTTGTATACTGTACTCTATGTACTGTATTAATAGGTAAAATTTCCGTGAAACTGTGACTTGCAGGTAAAAAAACTAGTGTTTAAATTCAATAAAATAGGTGGATAATTATCCAATTTCCATTCTCTAGCTTATGTATTGAAGTTGCAAGAACTATATTACCCACATAAAATATCTAAAAGACTGGCAACTCTCGCAAGTAAAAAAGTTTTTTAAAATAAATGTTCATATTACTTTACAAGTGGACTTGGAGCTTTAGAGTGACATAAGAAGGAATTCAAAGATAGCCTATTTGGTTGCCACAGCTGGGAAATGCACTATTTTCCTACATATGAAAAATATTACCACTGTCTCCTAATTTTTACAAGCTTTTATTTAACTTATCCTGTTAGTATGTCTGTGTGTGTGGGACAAATCTTGCAACTACGTTTTAGAACAGTTATTGATTATTGTCAACCGATTGAGAGGAAATTTAGGATATAAGTTCGGTGACAATGAATTATTATGGTACCATCGTGCTGATCTTAGAGAACATACACAAGCTACGTGACCTTTTTGCGTTTTTTACCCCCCTCCCCCCCCTAGGTGACCAAACGTAGTATGCCAAGACCCCCCCCCCTCCCCCCTAGTTTTCACGTAGTATATTTTATAAAAAAAAATTTGCGGAAAGTTGAAAAAATAATGGCTTTTCTTTGTATTTTCTCATACGGCCCCTAAAAATGCATACTTCGAGAGTGCAAGCGTGGTATAACGTAGCTATTCTATTGTAATTGTATTTAGTAAAAAATATATCAACAAGAAACAGTACAATTAGTGATGTGGCGAAACTGGACAAGTTTTAGTGATGGGGTTAAACCGTGGCGTGTGAGTCCGCTTCAATTAGAATGTTTCTCAAAAGTATTCTACCGGCTACGTGACAAGAAACCGAGCCCCCCCCCCCCGGTGACCAAGAATGGTACTTTGACGACCCCCCTCCCCCCCTAAACGGGTCACGTAGTTTGTGTATGTTCCCTTATGATGGAGGGAAAAAATAAATGGGCATTTTTATGAGTACTAGTTATAATTTAAAATTACGATTTGAAACGGGATGTTTATCATGTATAGTTGTATTTGTGAGTTCGGGAACGGGAACTTACAAATACAAATATACATGGTAAATATCCCGATTCAAATCGTAATTCTAATATAAATGACCATGTGAGCTTGATATCACTACATACGAGTAGAATAAAACAAAGTCGCTTTCTCTGTCCCTATATCCCTATGTATGCTTAAATCTTTAAAACTACGCAACGGATTTTGATGCATTTTTTTTTAATAGATAGAGTGATTGAAGAGGAAGATTTATATGTATAATAACATCCATTAAATAGTGCATCCGTGCGAAGCCGGGGCGGGTCGCTAGTATATTATAATTTAAAAAATAAATCCTCGTGTTTGAGCTTATTGCAACCGTCTCAACGAGTACTTTACTAGAAAAAGGAGTACTTTACTAGGAATTAAATAAAGTTCATAGAAAAAAAGAGCTGGAAAGCATACTTACTTACATGCACATAAGTTTTTCAACTGTGTCTGACCCGCAGCTATGCTACTATAATGAGACTTAGGCACTAACAAATAGATATTTTATAATCCTGCTAATTTATATTTAATGACTTCTAAAATTAACATTTAATAAATAATTTTATGAATATGATATGTAAAATTGACGAATAAAAAAATTATAACCCCTTAAAACCAGCTTAGGGCTGTGCTCACACCGATTTTTCCATGTTTTTATATAGGTCGCTAGGCCAGTTACCCGGCCTGCGTTAGTTTGCGGCCTTCTGAAAAAACGATTTTTTTTTTCAATTAAAGTTATTTACATTTTTACATGCCCTGAAGACAGTGAGTCGTATGCGTTTTAATTAGTAGCTATTGAATGGGAATATATTAAAAATTCAAGAA
Organism: Epiblema foenella; assembly: GCA_963556455.1. Lineage (NCBI taxonomy): Eukaryota > Metazoa > Arthropoda > Insecta > Lepidoptera > Tortricidae > Epiblema > Epiblema foenella. The sequence continues at coordinate 5,818,075 of OY747120.1, read as the reverse complement.
AATATCCTCTCAGTTCATCAAGTCATCCAAGTGGCCGCAAACTGGCGCATCAAGTTAACAGTGTGATGTGCGGGTTTAGCGCACACCCATATCCCTCGACCGTTTAGGGCCTTGTGAGGGTTTCCAGACTAGCTCAGATGTGATATCAGGGATCGAGAGTCAAACACCTACCTATACTTCTAAAAATGTAATTTGAACAATGTGAAAAAAACTGAAATGTTTTTTATTTTTATTTTGTAATACTTCTGGCCTCGACTGTACCCAGTAAACCCCGCCTAATGTCATTCATTTGGTCGCTAAGCAAAATGGAGCACGAAACTCCCAGGAGCCAATAAGATTATGAGCCGAGAGAGTAGGCAGTCTATTCCTTTTACGCAAGAACATAACAAATGTTCCGCATATAACTAGTATTACTTATCATCCTAGAGTCTGGCTAATCAAAGCTGAACTTAGAAAAGAGCGCCAAATTTAAAAAATCCACGTGGTACAACACTGTGTATAATGTGACAAAACAATAATGATACTGGACAACAAAATAAAATGTTCGCACTACATAGTTCAGTACATACTATGCGATAACATTAGGAAAAAGAAGATTTATGATATTTAAATATTCTGAGTCTGTTATGGAAGTATCAATTCAAGCGTCTCTGACCCATAAAGGATCAAGCAGTGTTTGTCTCCATTGACACGGCTATTAAGTGACGTTTGACACATTTGACGTAGTTATTATAGTTGCCATTTAAAAAGTTTTAAATAAATCTCAATCTCAGCTTTCATTAGCCATACTCTATTAGCGTTTGCCCGGTTGTGGCTTAAGGCCGTTATAAATTTGAATCAGCCTGTTCTGAACGACAACAGCAACGCTCTTGTGACTCTTATGGAGTCGTAAGCGTCTGCTTACCACCAGACAGGCTCATGCATATATAAAAGTACATAAACCCTTCCGAGCTTCATGTTACTAATCAACTCGCCCGCTACATAATATAATATATAATAGGCATTCAGCTCTTTCAACCGCCAGGTCCACATAGGAATATCGCCTTGAACTCTACGACGCAATAGGGACGATTGGATTCGAATCTGGTGTTATATGGTGTATAAGAGACACACCCAAGCTACTACTACGGTACTACGTAGAACAAATACTTCACAAATCGACCTGAAAAATACTTATATGGGTAGATAAACACTTAAAATACATAGAAACATCCAAGACTTAGGAACAATAATTTGGGCTCATCACACAAAAAAACGCCTAAACCAGGATTCGAACCCGGGACCACCAGTTTCGTAGGCAGTGTCACCATCCTAAATAGCCGAAGAGCTGGCTACGCAAATCCGTTTGCAATTTACGAAATCCGTCTAATTAGTGTGCCATACTATTATTATTATTAATAGATCCGGACGACTGGCAATTCTTCAGCAAAAAATTAAAAGTGGTCCTAAAACTCGAGAGCATCGGAACCAATTTTGATACGGATATTACTAGCAATGTAATCTTTAATCTAGAAGAAGGTTTTCGAAGCCGAAGAACGTTCGGATTAGTGTTTCAATAAAACTAAACAGAAATAAAAATTGCAAGTATCATTTATTACTTAAAACTAACATTACTGAATAAAACCAGTAAACACTTCAAAATGATGATTCAGTGACGTCACTGTCTGCAATTTCACACGAGACTTGAGAGCACCCATCGAATTGTTCTCAAAACAGAAGAACACTCTTTTCACCCTCGCATGTACTAGCGCCATAGAGCACATCAAACAAGGCTCTTTTATAATATAAACATAATACCCAGTACACAAATAAGGGCCCCTATCGTTAGGTGCTGACGCTCCAAACGTTATCCCAGGAATGAACTTCTTTCTCAAAAACTGTAGCAACTCATTGTCTATGCCTCGCAGTCTAACCTCAGCTTTATTTTCCACGTCCCACGCGCCGCCATTCTGAGATTTCGCTACGTTGTCTATTGCCAACATGGCGGCGTGTTTTACAGGATGCTCTTGTCTATTGTCGAACGAGGTAGCCACAATAGAGTTACAACTTGGATCCACAACTACGGCAGCGTTCAAACAAGACATATCAATTACAGAATCCTTTGCATACCATTTAGCTACCTCAAAAGCTATTGTCATAAACTTAGTATTATTATCGTCTTCTATAGGATTAAATACAGTGCCATTAACAAGTTTTTCTAAGTATTTATTTGGATGGAAGTTGCATGACCACAATTTGCTGCAATCTCTAAAATGGGTTGTCAGTAAAGGCGGAGTCAAAGGTACATCTACTTCTTTGAAATATTCAAACATATCTTTTAATTCTTCGACATTGCTCTCTATATACTCCTGTATCGAGGACATGCCTTTTAAAAAATGCACAGGACAGAGTACTATATCTCTTTTTCGTACTCTTTTTAAATGTGTCAGTTCTTTTAAAGGTATTTTTTCACTTAAAACAGCCATAGCTTTAGATATATCTTTCAAATCTCTTATATGCCCAATGTATATCTTTATCAATGGAATCGGGTGAAACAGATCATCTTGTAAAACGGTGACAAGATTGCACTTTCTCTGTTTTACTTTTTCTATATAATGATCTATGGTGACCATAGAGCATTCAGTTTTGATTCTTTTTGTTGGCGGTTCCGTCAAGGTTTCCATTTTCCCTGGTTTGCTCTTGAGATGCTGAAATGAAAGAAATTTTCCACTATTGCATTACACACTTTGATATCACTCATTTCAAGCACTCCACATTTTTCCATTATAATAAAACTTCATAATAACATAAATAACTCGTTCCATTGAAATAGTGTTTTATCCTCAAAAAAACGGCTATAGCACAGTATAATAAAGAGTACTAGCGTAGCGTGGCTATAGTTTGGCTACCTAATGACTCATTTACAGTTCTCGTTAAATCCCGCGTGCTATTCTTGTTTTCTTAAAGGGGAAAACAACAACACGAACGACACCGTAGCCTATGGATGCTTGCGAATCTAGCTGGTACAACCTCAGGCGCGTTGCCGACCCTTTATTGCCTTAAGAAGTCATTGTGTTGTGATCTGTTTAAAGTGCTGAAATTTGAGCTATAGTTGTTAACTGTGCAAAAAGATTTTTTGATATTTGTCGTCATATGCCTCGTGTGGGCAGATATCATTTTTTTTATTAAATAAATAATGAGTGTCACCAAAAGCCCAGTTTGAAGACATGGCAATAATTATCAATTAACATATTCTTATCGAAAATTAAATAATAATTTTATAATTGTTATAATTATAATGTAGAGCACGAAAAAAAATTATTTAAATGAAAATTTAGAACAATAATTTAAATGAAAATATAATGTAACAACATACTAGTATGTATAACCCTGACATTTAACTGGGTGTTATTAATAAAGTATTTTATTTGTACTGTATGACAAGTAAAAAAAGTTACAAAAAAAAAATAGATAAAGAAAGAAAAAATAATAATTATTTAATTATTTTCATTTCGAAGGAGTTACATTGAAGTTCATTAATTTGTGTACACTTATGCTATTCCTTTGTAATAAGGTCCACAAATGCGTATATTTTAGTGAACTTGACTACAAGATTGTCGCGGGGCGGCCCTAGGGTATAGAGCATGGTGCATGGGCACCTAAATGCAAAATGAGAAATAAACAGGGACTCAGATAAAATTATTGAGATACCTCATAAGTAGTGCGGAATAAACCAGTCCACCCTGAACTTTGCCTGGGGTTGGTGCTGATATTGGCCTTATACTGGTTTAAGATTATTGTGTTAACAGAAAAGAACATGGCAAATAGTGAAGTTATGATGATTGAAGTAGTTATAATAAATAGGTAGATAAATATAAATGAGTAGTGACATGATTTTCGGCATGTATTTCTGAGGTAATAATGTTATATCAACCTAGGACAAAAAATTCTTTTCCTTAAATGGTTAAGAAAAAAACACCATAAAATTCTATATCAAAGTTTTTTTGTTCAAGTAACAATGACTTTCTGAGGTGATATCCTTTACTTCGACATTGTCCCAAAACTATGTGGAGACTTTGGCCTAATCTTCTTCTTTCGATAAAGAGATATGTCATCGGGAATATCCGGGCTTGGTACATTAGGGGCGGGCATGTAGTCACTTTGGCCCAGTCAGAGTTGGGGACTTCTTTTGGGGAGATGCACTCAGAAAAGTACATATTATTAAATATGTTTTATGCTTCACAGTTTATTCTAAGACATGTAATATGTATAAAAGTACATATTCCTAAATATGTTTTATGCTTCAGAGTTTATTCTAAGACATGTAATATGTATAAAAGTACATATTCCTAAATATGTTTTATGCTTCAGAGTTTATTCTAAGACATGTAATATGTATAAAAGTACATATTCCTAAATATGTTTTATGCTTCACAGTTTATTCTAAGACATGTAATATGTATAAAAGTACATATTCCTAAATATGTTTAATGCTTTACAGTTTATTCTAAGACGTGTAATATGTATTTGTAATACAATACAAACATTAGTGCATATATAAGTTGAAATTACATTAATTTTTGTTGTAGAATCTTCACCATTATGAGACATCACACAGACTATTTGTTTATTTAAGGAACATTTCTATATATTAAATTATGTATTGTTATCCAAAAAATATAATACATAGTTTCTAATCTAAGTAATTTATACTTAAGTCAAGTTCAGAGGGTCGGTTAGTAAACTATACGGCTTGACAAGGTAAATACTTGAGTATTTTAAAATCCGGTACAGATTCTTATTACAGTAACCATGCGAAATTGCACCAAATCTTGCACGTTACACATGTGTGAATTCACTCTATTATCGGGTTATTGCAAATAAAAACTAAATTCGTCGCACTAAAATAATGAAGCATGAAAGTAATAGAATTTTAAGAGGAAAATTTACCTTGATTTTCGTTCAGGATGGTGAGCTCTGCTGCCGAGCCTCACTAGTGACGAATGATTGAAACAATTTATTGTCACTACATGTAAACATATAGAAATAAGTTTTGTATAAACCAAGTAAACTTAATAGTTTACGGATAAAAATAATTCCACACACGATACACGACAGTAATCAGTCAGCCATTGACGCCACAGATAAGGAATGTGATTTCTGACAGTTGCCTGGATGTTCATGCTAATTAACCTTCATGCTTGTGATTAGCAACAAAAATATACCTTAAGCAATTATGAACAAGGTACTTATTTCATCAACAAACAAATGCACTTTGACGGAACTTGATGCGCAATATTAAGATGTTTTTCACTTCTTACCACGGTCAAAGTTCGATTGGGCTCTAGAAAAAAGGGACCAGGCTTGTACTTGTCTGTATAGAAAAAACGTTTATAGCAAGAGCAATTAAGTGATACCAGTGTAAATAAACATATCTCCCTATTATTCATAAAATGTATTGTCACATTAATATTAGAATTGTTTAACTTTTCAACGCCATGTCAAATACAAAAGCTGTCACTCAGACGTCATCAAATTGATAACGCACTGCATGCCGTGAGGGATATCCGTGGATGATGTCCAAAAGGTTAATACGTATGTGTGTGTGTGTGTACTAAACTTATCGTATACATCAATGTGAGGCAAAACAAATATAACCCAAATAACAGATATTAAAGCATGTAACATAAAGTATGGTTATCTTTAAGGTATTTCTTCAGATAACCTTTGAGCAAAATAAAATAATAAATAAATAAAATAAATAAATAATAAATAAATATTAGAGGACAATCTTACACAAATCGAACTGAAAATGTTTAGAAAAGGCACGTAGTGCGCAAACCACAGCGATAATGCTGCCTGGATAATTTTGACAGTCAGTTAAATATTTAAAAATTTAGTTAGTTTAGTTAAATTTAGTTTTATATTTGTTAATTTTAGATTATACCCAGTCTCTGTTCATAATATTAATATTTAAAAAAAATTAAGAGATCTTTATAAATATGATAGTAGAAAGTAATTATTTTATTTTTATATTAATAAAAAAGAAATGATGACTTTTGAATGTATTCGATTCAATAAATTTACTGAAGTAAATAAATTTACATTGCATTATAATCCAATTAGCTGAGGGAGTTCATACACATACATTATACAGTTTATACATTATATTCTATAATGTATCTATAAATAACGGGTTTATCGATTAATTTACCAAATTTGCAAGTTAAACCAAAGATTAACTGTCCATTAAGAACTTCCTAACATAGACACGCAAACTCTCAAAGCAATTAATGAACTTAATTAACAAACCACGCCGCTCACACATGTATGCTTTTATCACATGACATCACTAATAACGAAATGCAATATTTTAAGTATTATTTAATAATAACTAATAGAATATTTTGTGGTGAAAGAAAAATGTCATATTTCGTATATATTACTTATTTTATTTTCGAGTAATCCAATACATTGTATAGCTTACAAAGAAAATAAATACATTGTCATTTGTCTCTATTGTCGAGAGTCAGCATAGTTACAAGACTGTTTTATAATTTAAAATTGAATTATTTAAGATTGTAGCTGAAGGACATAAAAAAATAACTTTTAAGTGACAATGGTTGATATTGGTGAATATTATGTTATAAAGTGTTTAGTTAGGTTCTATAATTCTTCTTGATATTTATTTTGAAGTACCATAAGACAGTTCACATTATACGTAGCGCAAAGGTGATAAAGCCATATAACTTTTGCTCCATACATAGGTAACAATTGGAATAATTAGATTAATTAGTGTCTTGCGTTAAAACTAAACAATTCAAACAAACCGTTTCGTTAGTCTTATAAAGTGTTATATGCGTGAAGTAATTCAGTTATATATATTATACATTTGATAATTAATTGTTTATACTACATTGATTACGGATGATACTTTGCATCTTATAAGACTTCCCATTTTCCTTGCTAAAGTAAAATTAGACGAGATTTTTTTTTTAATAATTCAATTGTTTTCCAAAGCTTGATACCACGCCTGACAGGTTTCGGAGGCAATTTCGCAGAGGGCAGACAAAGCTCTGCCTGTTGAGTCGTATTCTGAAATATATGATAAAATATATGACTGTTAATATCATTAATTACCATAAATTTGTAAATTAGATCTGATTTATATACAGATATTGATGGCGGGTCGGGATCATAGCCAACTCCCTCTCGCCAATTAAAGGCATGACGGTGGCAAACAAGCGTCAGGCCTGCCTGAAGGTAAGCGGACACCGTAGCCAATGGACGCTTGTAACTTCATAGGGATAACAAGTCCATTGCCCTTTATTTATCTGAGGATTCATTGTGTTTATATTATTGTTGTATAATATTGAGCTGCTTTAAATAACGAACTAAATAAAAGTTTTTTTTTATTATTAATAAAAAATAACATTAAAACTAACCTATTACTAAATATAAATTAATATTATCATTATTATTCTCTTAATTTATTGCCCTAGCCTTTAAGTACTAAATATCACACAGTATTTTTAAAAGGGTTTGGATTTGAAGTTTAATATGTACCAGCAGCGATCTTACCAATATTGCCCCTCTTTCCGAAGATGGAACCGTTGAAAGGTGGCTTCTTGTAGGCTCCCTCAGTGACATGAAGAGCACACATGACAACAACCAGGAAGCAAAGGATGATGAAGGCATGCATCGTGAATCTGGAAAAGATAAGAAAAAAATCTTCATATGCAATTTGGTCAAAGGTAAAGGAGATGAATGCAAATACGTGCAAAGGCAGTGCAGGCCACAAACAGTAGCCTATGAACGGACCAGAGGAGTCGCAAACGTATTGGAATATGTGTATACACCTATATACAGGATGGAAAAAAATATGGGCTCTGGAAGGGACTACCTTATATCCTTATGTTAGAGCATTTTACTAAAAGAAACATTTTTTTATTTTTTTTATTTAAAGATTTTATAAAATTTTCTAAGAACTCGTGTACTAAGTACTCGGTATTATGAATATATTGTACGACAGATGAGCGTAAGGCCCCAGTGTTTCTTAGAGAAATTTTATCTTTAACATTGACCTGTATCGACTAGTGGAATAAAACAGCGAGTGCTTATTTTTTAAATTTTTAGCTCGTTCTAGTCCCTGGTGAGACAAGCGAATAATAGAAAATCTTTGAATACACTTAAGTTTAAAAAAAAACGTTTCCTTTAATTAAAATGAGATGAGCTGCCTTTTAAGGATTTAAGGCAGTTTCCCTCCAGAGCCCATAAGTTTTTTTCAACCTGTACATATACAAGATATACTTAGACCAATTACGGTCTGTTCTGTGGCGGAATATTTTATAGTACTTACATATTATAAATGTAATACCTATAATGAATTTCTTCGCCTTTTTGAGGTTACCCAACGTTTTGGATGTGTCACAATTACTCACTCTCTACGACTCAGGTCAGCTCAGCTCGCAACCAAGGATACTGTGAAAAATCCGAAACGTCGGATAACCTCAAAGAGGCAAATAAATGTAATTGTACACGGTTAATTGCCCTAGTAATAATGTGACAATGCAAGTTTAGATCAATACTTACAAATATTCAATTATTACTATCTATCTACGAATATGACTTTAACTTGAAAGGCTCAGTAGTAGACTGACATGGGATACCAGACCGTTGTCCATTTTATACTGCAGCTGAAACCAGTTTTCTCCCTATTTATTATCACTAATTGTACTGTATCCCCCGCATGATCTTATTATGGACCAAGATTGGACTTCTACATTTAGTCCCAGCTCGCAGAAAAACCAAGCCATCCGAAAATAGACCCTAATACGCTGTCTAATAAAAAATATATTGCAATGACAGTTGTAAACATTGAATAAATGTGTTCGAATGTCATGAGTACCTTAGCTTTTTCTGTACGTAATTATGTGCGGTACCTAAATTAAAAAGGGTTTCCAGTATGAAGATGAAAGTGGTATAAGTTACCTGTGTAATATTTTAAGCTTCGTTCCCCTTCGCGAGGTTGCACAGAGAGTAGCAGGTAATACCTACTAGGTATATGTAAAAATATATTGGCAAAATGTTCATTGCCACATAACATAATAAGCAGTGCCGGATTAACCCTTAAGCAGACTAAGCAATTGCTTAGGGCACCACGTCTTGGGGGGCACCAGAAACAGCACCCAAAAATAATTTGCTAGCACATGAACACACGAAAGGGTATATTGGTATATAGTAAAAAAAATTGCGGCCTGTTTTATCTGTATGTGAGACCTCCTAAAAACGTTTAAAAATATTATTGAGTAATTTTTAAATTACCAAAAACTGCCCCGACAAAAGTAATCGGTATGACTAACGAACCCTCATAAAATTGCGACCTGTAGAGGTGAACATCCGGACATACGAAAGCATTTTTGTCGAGGTTGAAGCGGAGATCTTCGTTTCACTTAGTTAACTATTCACTTTTAGCTAATCTTGAACGGGGGGGGGGGGGGCACAGGCGAGGATTGCTTAGGGCATCAAGTAGTCTTAATCCAGCTCTGATAATAAGCTTATATTGTTGACTGTTCTTATTTTCACTACTTACTTCTGACTACTCTTCCTTTCTGTTTAGGTGAGAGGGCAGCAAGCTTTTGTAAAACTAGTGACTGCCAAATTTTAGGATTAGATGCATATTACATACGTAAATTAATATTAGATATAATTATTCAAAGAGAAGTGTGCTTATGCCTTATGCTAATTTCCCGGCACAGCTATAGCGTACTTGCCGGAAAGTCAAAACTTTTATATTATTGGTGTAACCTTTGTTATAAAACTTATAAATGCTTTTTTAGGGTTGCATAGTCAAAATAGCGAAAACGGAACCCTTCCCGGAAGTTTCGTCATGTCTATCCGTCCGCCCGTCCGTCCGTCCGTCCGTCCTTTTGTCCACCCGTAGGTCACATCCGATTTACTCGGGGCTATAAGCACTACAATTATGAAATATGGTAAAAAGGTGTGTTCTACAATCGCTACATAAAAGTGATGAAAAATTACAAAATATATATTAAATTAGGGGGCCCTCCATAAATGTAACCGGTGGATGAAGAAAAAAATTACAACGCACGTAGTCGTGTGGGTTATCCATGGATAGGCCTTCAAAAATTATACGGAGGTTTCTAAAAAACTTTTCCATTTAAGTCAATCGTAACTTTTAGTTTTTAGTTTTTTATTTATTGTAATTTCCCTTTTTTAAGTTGTTTAAATAAACTTATAAAAGTCAATCGTTGGTGAGATATTAGCTGTGAAAGCCATAAAAAGTGACTTCCCCTCCCCTATTTAATTTCCAAACTATGACGTATAAAATTCTGAAATAAATTGAGGTGGTGTGCATTAATTAATTAATATTTTCAACGATTTTTCGTTTAAAAAACATAGGTTTTACAGTTTTTGTGTCTTCACTGAAAAACTGTCTTGCCTAAACAAAAGGTCGTAAATGCATAATTAAATCCCGTGAGTTCCCTATGAAGATACGACTTTTATCATTCAATGTATTGGATAGTGGGTTTAAATTGTGAACTATTAGGTGTCGGTATGGAACCCTTCATGGTACGTGATTCGATTTTTCTTTTTTATAGATGCCAAAGCGAACCCCGGACTCCTCTAAGACACAACCAGGAAAACTCTAGGAGGAGAATGATGACTTACGACTAGAGCTTTAATCACTATCCGGAATCATCGTATGTTATTCTTCCACCTATTGCCATGCCAGTAGGGTGAGCAGGAGCAAGAAGTACTCACTGAAGTAGAAGTTTCATAATGGTGATATCCGGCATGTCAAAGGTAATTTTTAGTAGATTAAATTAAAATTAAAATTCGTTTATTATCAGACATCAGTGGTCCATAGTTTGTCAGTAAACAAAAAGACTTATATAAAGATAATAAATTAATAATTTACAATAGCAAAGTGAGAGAGTCTAACGGATCATTTTTTTAGTAAATTAATAAAACATAAGATTATACCCCACCTGGTCTGGTTCAACGAGGCGCACACGTACATGGGGCTTGCAGCTCGTTGAACCTGCTGAGCACGGCGCTGTCCCACCTTCCCGCCACGACCTGCAGGAGACTGTTGGGGCTTCCCCTCACTCTGCGTAATAAAGAAGCGACTTTATTTCGCATGAGCGCAAAAAAATCGTCTATGTGCGCATCTGCAAACATGCAGCACTGCAGTATCGAGGAAGCCCCGCCATCGCTCGGAACAGATCATTGTACAAAACACGCAGGGCATTGTACGCTTTTTGGGTGTAACTGGTCCATAGACTGCTGGTGTAAAATGTTTGGCAAAACGCCTTGAAAAGTGTGATTTTTACATTTAGTGCACAACCAGCAAATCTACGAATCAGCGTCTTCCCTCTTACAGCCAATGCTCTGCGTTCCCTTTCTATATCAGAATCTCAGAATCATCTTTCAGATCCTAATCAACAATATGCCCAAGATATTTAAATTGCAAAACTCTCTGCAATTGTGCAACACCAAGAGATCACTCTTTTTAAGAATTACGGCAACTCTAAGACTGACAGCTACTTGTCAGTATGATTTTAACATAATGTAAGTATACATATAAATAGGCAATAGGCTCCCACTGTGTTAATCTCAAATTGTAATATAACATAACTATGGTATTTTATTTTTTATTACAGTAATAGCAACTTTCATGGCAACTTTCTAAATTTATTCCTACATACATCGACCATCGACATGACGCTGGCTAGTCGCCCAATAGCCATTAAAAAAAAAAAAAAAAAAAAAAAAAAAAAAAAAAAAAAAAAAAAAAGTATACATATGGGACGTCAATACATCATGCATGATTTTACTTGTTAAATATTAGCATAATATTCGTTACGTTTTAATGAATAAAGTTCAAAACCGTTGTCTTCCCGTTCCGGATATCTCTGGGAACATAACAACCGAATTCTATTGTTTGTTTTTTGGCCGGGAGAGGACGGGTTAAGATTAGTTGGATACTGTTGCTAAATTTTTCGCTGTTACTATAATACCAATCATTTATTGTAATCTGGACCATTAATATAGTCAACTGAAGCTAGCAACGGCAGTATTGCAGGTGGTGTTCCCGTGAATAGGTACTCTACGGGTAGGTCTACGGTTAGACTAAAATTTTGAGGTAGGCAATAAAAGTTTCGTTTCTGAGCACCTCAAGCTAACATGTTACCAATTCTAGATTTTTACTAAACTTGTTATGCTAAGGTCTGCCCCTCAGCTGTTTGCCCAACCCTGGATATAGTGTAATAGCTTGTATATGAACACTATGAATTTACCAGCATGTGTTTTTTAAATATTTGCCCCATTTTTGTAGTGCTCCAACTCGGTACCCAGTTAGACTCTAGGTAAGCAATGTAAGTATCTACCTATTTATAATCTTGATTCACCTATCATTAATTTGTGTATGCCCAGCGGTAGAAACCGTGGTCGTGATGCTCGCATGCACAGTGCTTTTACCATTAGTTTACTCGCTAGCGACTGTGTAAAAATTTGTATGGGCAAAAGTACAGCGCCTATGGCGGTTACGCAATAGAACTAAGAATCGGCATACTAAATCGTTTACGTAGTCGCTAGCGAGTACGGTCATGCAAAGTCATGGTAAAGGCACAGGAGTAGGACGTGTGATTTTAAGTCATGAATGAAAACAACTTGGGATATTAAGTTTTACCCACATTTACATATGTACACGTTTTACTGACCAAGCCTGTTTAAATCAAAATTCCATGCCTCAATACCTACGGATTTGCGGGAAACTACATTAAGGGTTTAGTAATAGCCCGTGTCCGAGCAATATGCACTAACTAACTAAGTTATAATCCCTGAAGATTCCCCTATCAGTGTCAATACGCGGTCAGCGCGCTAATCCAATAATTGATCGGGTGGCGGCCATATTCTTGCTTTGAGCTATAAAATGGCGGGAAATTTTAGTCCCAGCATCAGTTGACATTTGTCGCTTCCAGAGTTACCAGTAAGAAAAATATTTTGTGGGCAAAAGAAAAGGTAATTTTTATAATTTTCCATAACTCTCAATTACTTTTAAACAGTGTAATCATTTTATAACGCAAGTATATTTCTGCAAAAACCTAATCAAAAACAAATTACACAAAGTTTTGTAACGTAATTTGGTATTTTGAGTTAATGAAATCTTCGGCGACACAACAAAGCACATAATAAATGTCTGATACGTCCTCAGGGTTCCACAAATAGAGACGTTTTAGATAGTTATGTGTGCCTTATCGTGGCAGATATTGATGGTGATGAACGGTGAGAATTTTGGGGAATGCGTTCAACAAAATTCTCAAGCTAATGTAAAATATTATTTTATTGTTGTTTAATAAGGTAAATGTCCCTGTGCTCAACACCTAAGTGCCTAATAGACTCACCTATTAATCACCTCTGTCATCATGACATAATATTGTGTGACTTAACATTGAAAGTGCCATGTATTTGGTCAGTGTGAAGCACAGGGACGTTTACCTTATCATACTGTATTCCATAGATGACTGGTCACATGATGAGGTATACCTTGGGCTTGGTCTGCGTTGCCGTTGTGCTGCTGTCCCTGGCGGAGCTGAGTGAGGCCAACTACAAAAACGCGCCCATGAACGGTATAATGTTCGGAAAGAGAGGGCCTTCAGGTATGCAATTTTAATTTTAATTTCAGGGCCCTTATCAGCCAAAACACTCGTTTTATTTGGGCTATCTGTGTGAATTGATACGTATCATGACATTTTCTTTTCTTCAGTGTAGTACTTTCGTTTCAAACATCAGTAATATCACTCAAAATCGATAAAAGCTAAATACCATTTTTCCGCTTAAAATCCGGCTGCACATAATAATAGCAAAAAATGACTTTATTACTATATAAAACATCAATAATGCCATTATAAGTTTTAATCAGCATACGTGTTATTTTAGAGATTTTGTCATAATTTTATTTCAATTTTTCTTAACTTGTCTTTACAAATAGAGATTTGTTTGGGGGTAGCCCCTGCCTGAAGGTTTCCCTTTATGTCATTGAAACATTGGTTCATCACTATCGACACACATTTCTTAAGGGTTTAATTTTTTAAATAATTATTAGCATCGCACTTGTGATCCCTTTGGAGTGCTGCTTACCATCAGGCAGGCCGTGTGCTTGTTTGACACCGTCGTAATGTAACAAAAAATATCCCACTTAAATGCTATCGTGCTAACTGGGCAGAAATAGCTAAGTAAGGGTATTTTGAATACAGGGCAGTTAAATTTAACCCGACCCTTTTATTATATTGCAATATTTCTGAAACTCACGAGCGTTTTATATTTATATTGAAAAAGTAAACCCTTTTTCTAAATGTTTCAGAATTCGATTCCCGAGGCAAAACCTTCACTGCGCTCTGTGAAATAGCGACAGAAGCATGTCAAGCTTGGTTCCCGTCTCAAGAAAACAAATAAAAAATGATAATCAATCGACTTAACGATACAACATTTGGTCATGGACTATGATACAATATTATTCACCTTTATAGGAACTATGTAAAGTTTACTAGCAATACTGAAATGCTTATCTTATCAAAAATGTTTTCCTTAAATATTATATAAAATATGGAAGTAGGTACTCTCTAAGGCTGGGATGTTTTGTATAAGTTTATAGAAATTTAATAAATATGGCGGTGCATTAATTATGGTGTTTTACTTATTTAGGTCATTTTAATACCGATAGTTGAATTGACCTACATTTGAATATTATGAGCTGGTAACTCTCGTGGGAAAATTAAGATAAGAATGACTTTCTTCGCAATTGTTTCAGTTTTTTGCATCCCAACTAGTTTCTTATAGGAATTTATGCATTCTCATTTAACGAGCATGAGCTTTTCTTGTAAGGAGAAAACTTATCGTCATTTGCATATCAGCCGCGATTAAAGTGATTACTGATAAAAACATGCCTCTAATATGACATCTGTCAATAACAATGCAATGCAGTGACGTTTCGCATTGTAAAAATTAGCGAATTCGGATCTACCTTGTTTCTAAAATGAATTATCAAAGTTCTGATTTAGTGGTGAAATAATGATATAGACAATTATTTTATCAACCAAACCTGTAATTTAAAATCAAAATGACTACGAAAGAGCTTTACACAAAGGTAAAATTTATTTTTATTAATATGGCTGAAATCATTTTGAATTTCGAATTGTTTTTTCTTAATTTATACTTTTAATGGTTTATTGCGTTTAATGAGACTATGGAGCTTAAACTAGGCAAAGTTTTAATCACTTTTACTATCTATGCCACCATGCTTGAGATCATTTGTTGCTCATGTTTTATTCATTTTGTTGTAAATTATCAAATATATGTGTTCACGGTGAAGATCACTGTTTACATTATATCATCCGCAGATAACATTGCATTTCTAAGTTAATTGTAAAAACTGATACATGAGATTTTATCATTTTATAATTACATTTTCTGCCTGGACTATACTGAAACCAATGATAATCTTTATGATAATTTTGTTTATGACTATTACTGATTAGAATTAGAGTAAATGGTAGCACCAGTGTAATTGCAAAACAAATTAATATTAGTTTTGTAGGTCCCTAATTTGTTGGAATCGGTTTAGTTAGTCTAGCGAACTCTGTACTACTGCCGCATATCAGGTTAACCACATAAGATTACTGTTCTGCTAGGTGATAAAGTTAGCAAATACCGTCTCTTAAAGAACGGACTTCCCCAGGGCTGTCTTGGCACCCCTCTTGTTCAATATATATACAAGTGATTTGCTCACTACGGAGTGTCACAAGTTCCTATACGCTGATGACCTTGCATTAACGACACAGACAAAGAACTTTGAAACAGGTGAATCTGTGCTCAAGCAAGACCTCGATATACTGAACAGATAGTACGTCAAATGGAGGCTCTGCCCGAATCTGAAAAAGACTGAGGTTGCGGCTTTTCACATATCTAACAGCCTAGGAAACAGAGAGGTGGATGTCACTTTTTGCGGTCAAAAGTTGCACCACAATTTCAATCCAAAGTATCTGGTGTCACACTGGATCAATCACTTACCTATAAGGACCTATACTTACCACTTACCTATAAGGACGACCCGTTTAGCCTAGTGGGTAGTGCACCTGCCTGTGAAGCTGACGGTCCTGGGTTCGAATCCCGGTCAGGGCAAATATTTGTGTGATGAGCATGAATATTTGTTTCTGAGTCTTGGATGTTTTCTATGTATTTAAGTATTTATATCTATTAAATATATCGTCGTCTAGTACCCATAACACAAGCCTTCTTGAGCTTACTGTGGAGCTAGTTCGATTTGTGTAAGATTGTCCTCTAATATTTATTTATTTATTAAAAAAAATAGTAATAAAAATAAAAATAAAATTAATAAGGCGCACTTGGAAAACCTGGCTCAAAAAGTGAAAACTTGTGTTAACCTCATTAACACGTTCAGATTCAAGAACCCGCCTGGTAGGCACCCGTAATGTTTGCTCAGATGCCGGCTCAGCCCGCTAGGCGGGCAGTAGCTATAAACCTGCATGTGAGCGAGTTTTATGGTTTCTGGTGTAATGTTCCATTTTTAGTCCGGTTGCAAAAGTGTCAGGAACATTGTGGGTTGTGGGAGTTCGAGCTGATGTTTTGCGCTCTTCTACTATCGCGCTCGTATATGCGCCAGCAGAATCTTGTGCTCCAGTGTGGTATAGAAGCGTGTACACAAATAATATGGATATTCAACTGAATAGAGCTATTCGAACCCACCAGATACTTTGGATTTCAACCCTTGGTTAACAATCTACTATTTATGAGGACTGATTTTAATTATTTGAAATTGGCACGTATTTTCTTTCTGTAGGTTCCGTAGTCTCTGTCATTATGACCCAAATGTTTTGCCTATGCTTATTGCATGCACCGCACTGTTAGTGCTTAGTTTAGGTGAATTAATGTTAAGTTTCTGCCTCCAGGGGGCCCGGATATGGGTGGAGCACCCCGAGAAGGTATGGGAGAGTGCCACAGTGACCGCAGACTACCGCTCCGGAGTGCTCATAGCCAAGTTAGACCAGACTGGGGAGATACGACAAATCAAGGTATGTATGCAGTCAACATTAACATTTATGTATACAAATGGGTCATTGTCAGTTGTAAAAACAAACGTTTTCCTGCCGATGGTCATTATAACGGCTTATGTACATGTAAGTAACTGGGATGTAACAGATGTGGTTTTATCGGAACCGGAAGCGGAACCAGATGTTTTAAATTCGGTATATCGGAACCAGAATCGGAATCGGAACCAGAACCGGAATCGGATGCGGAACCGGATGCGGAGCCCGAGTGATAGATGGATAAGATGTTAAGGGCAGGGCAGGCCTAAGTCTATTCTAAATAAAAATTATAAACCTGTTAGTTTTTGATGTACGCCGCTCATTTCTCCCCGCTGCGCTGCTTTGACATCCGATATAACATCCGTTTTAAAAATAACAGAACCGGAACCGAAGCGGATGTTTAAAACCAATCGGAAGTTCCGACTTAACGGAACCGGAACCGGAGCTCTGTTACATCCCTGGTAAGTAATCGTAATTCTAATGTAAATGACCATGTGAGCTTGAAATGTTATATCTAAGTTATGTTTTTATTACATGGATTTATAGTTATGGAAACAACGTTTATGCGGGTTACTAGTTACTAGACCAATCCAAAATGAAGCTTTGTGGCCTTAACGTTTCATATGTCCACCGAAAAGACGCGAACCTAAATCTGACAATGATTCAAAGTGCATCTTTGGCGAACATGCAGTGGCATAGCGATTAAATTATGTGTGTGTCAGCGGGGGTTTCTCATTGACAGTGGGAGGGGATGGGGGATGGGTCTCAGGTGTCACCTCTAAAAATGTGTCATCCGGGGCGGACTGCCTCCACCGGACTTCCTAGTCATGCCACAAGCAGGCTTACGGCCTAATGGCAAGCGTTCACCATAGCCTGTGGATAATCACAGTCACATACTCATTGCCGGTCCTTGTTTATATAAATACTACTTTGACATATTAATTATAGCTGAACTTATTATAAATCACTACTTTATACAAAAATTGTTATTTGATTTTGAATATTCTAGCTTGGATGATAAAGTTGCTTTTTAAACTTGGATTACTTGGATACAATACAAATACTCTTTATTGCGTAACCTCAACAAAAAAAAACACAGTACAGTACATAATTATAATGAGTAGAGGCAAACAACAGGCGGTCTTATCGCTAAAGAGCGATCTCTTCCAGACAACCTTAGGGTAGCGGAAATCAAATCAAGCATTACAATTGGCCTTTAATAATTTTAAGTATAGTTTGTACTAGTCTTAGCGTATGTGATTAGGGATTAACGTGTCCAGCTATTCTTATCAAGATATGGTTGGACAAAGACAAAGGAAAAGATTTATGCATGAAACATAACCAGAAGGCCGACCGCGAACCGCAAACGAAGTTTTCCCTCTCTCTCTCACTTACCTCCGAACTTGCAAATGCGACAGAGAGGGAAAATTTCGATTGCGGTTGGCAGTAGGCCCTCGGGCTTTTTACTGACACTCAGTGTGTTTAAGTGAATATCGAGATATTAAGTAAGTAAATTCAATACGATCAAAAACAATACCGGAAATAGTGTAGTAGTGTAATTTTTAAGTTACACTTGTTTTTGACCCTATAATTATTTTTTGATTTACTTAATCGTATTTAATAATAATAATAACCGCCAGGGCAGCTTGTAGCGAGCTGAGTGGGAAGAGGCGTCCCTTGGGTCCCTGGCCTCGGAGAGTTGGTCAGGCCCCTTACTCTGCTAGCTCTTGTTGGCCTGCGGAGTGGACCCCTGCAGGGGCCGCAGGACTCTCACCTCTGGCTTGCCTTAACTGGCCGGTCAGAGTGGGGTGCCAGAGCTATATGCTCGCAGGGCGGAAGTTATGGCGTAATAACGAGGAAACCCGCTCACGGGGGTAAACCCCGCGATGGTGAATTCGGAGCCGCACCTCTCTACACCCTGAGCTGCTTACACCAGTGTTGCTTCTAATAGGGCGGTCCACCTAGTGAGCGGCGAGTCACCGTCTGCCCTGATTACTGAGATGAGACATTATATATGGCAGGCGTCCAGTTGTCTCATCAATATTCCAGCAATCAGTCCCTCAAGTTCCTTCCCATAAAACCGGTGTAGTTTCCCTTCTTTTCGCAATAGCCCTTGCACGTAGCGGGTGCTGTCTCTGGCTGTATCTCCTCAACAGTGCAGGCAGAGATAGTATCCGCTAGGTGTACACGTCCCAATACATTATCTTATCTCAAAGGGGCCTCTTCGCGTCGGATCTGTATCCCTATGAACGCCTCCCAAAAGGACCGGACATTGTGCCGTGATATCCCAAAGGAGAGATAATAATAATTATTATAGCAAACCGTGGTATTTACAGCGCTGTTAAAATATAAGGAATAGAATCACATGGACCCGGGTAGGGTATAGCAATGTTACTTAAGAGCTAAGTAGCTTATCTATAGAGAACATTTGAAAAAAGATTAATAAAATGTCAAGCTATTTACGAGATACGAGCTTTGAAATAAGTCGTTTAAGCGGCAATATTTTACACTTCGTCGTTGCAGCATGCGGCGACCGCAAAAGTGTAAAGACGACGTTAGTCGGCCGCATTCGGCGATCGACAGCTGCCAACGCTTATAGGTAGGCGGACAGGCTAATGTGAAGACGACGTTTGTTGTCCTAAGTAGTTTAAAATGAATTCGGCGACCGCATTAGGTGAAGGACGCAGTGTTATTGCCGCTTTAGTTGTTGAAGCTGCCAACGAGCGCTAACTTCAATGTTTTGCTACAGAATCTGCAACTTAGAATGCTTGGTCACGTCAATCATTTTTCATAGAAAATAAAGCTTTACCCCATTATTCATAAACGTCTATCAAACCTATATTAACTATAACTAGCCGCTAAAGTTCGTTTGTCCTTATATGTCACTTTGACACATGTGCTTGTGAGACAGTGACAACAGATATTTTAGTTAGCAGAGGTTTGTTAAGTTTTATGAATAAGGGGGTTAAATTCTATCGTTTTCAATACACTTCCTGGGTTAGTCTTATTTAAAACAATTTCCATTTTTTTTAATACAACGCCGGTTGCAAACAAGCGTACGGTCCACCTGATGGTAAGCGGCCACCGCAGCCTATAGACGCCCGCAACTCCAAAGGAGTCACGTGCGCGTTGCCGACCCTTTATAAGATTTGAGATTTGATTTGATTCCTAATTATATTACATTTCCAAAACAATCGTCAGACTGATACTTGAACGTATTATTTTTTTGGATTATAACTATGTCTATATTTATTTTCATAACTAGATAAAGGATGAGGCCCAAATGCCGCCCCTGCGGAACCCGTCTCTGCTCATCGGACAAAACGACCTCACGTCGCTGTCGTACCTTCACGAGCCTGCAGTTCTTCATAACCTCAGAGTCAGGTACGCCTTCATTATTCCTTATATGTAGAAAAATTACTAGTCATTAGATAAAGTATAGGTCCGAGGTGCGACCGCTGCGGAACCCATGTCTGCTCATTGGACAGAACGACCTGACGTCACATTTGTACAGTCGCCATCAGATATATCGGAGCGAACAAGGTGCTCACAAATATCTGAACACGACTCTATTGTCAAGGCGTTAAAGTGCATGTTCAGATATTTCTGAGCACCCTGAAGAGTACAGATATATTTGATGGCGACTGTACCTTCAAGAGCCGGCAGTTTTTCACAACCTTAACGACAGGTACATCTTCTTTATGATTAGTAGATAAAAAATGACGTAACTCGGCCATCACTGATTAGGGGCCGCACGGTCCGGCGTCCTAGGCACACACTCACGAACCCGGTCGACGTAATCACAGCGTCCATCGAAAGATGGAACGCTGCGCTTACGGCGTCCAACTCAGACACGACGCGTACACTTAGGCATTCCCGCCTGCGGGGACGTCCACCGCGCGGTTTAATTATACTCCTTGTTTAATCTTGAGACCTTATACATCTCTAACTTTACTGATGTTGTAATATTTGTAATAGACAACTTCGCAAGTTTATCTTCACTGTATGACATTAATTTTGTTATAATTGTAAACTCGAAATTATTATTCTTTCTTGAACTGTAAATTAATATTTTGACATGGAATTTTTATTTTTTATTTTTATTATAAATGGGATCGCTATTGGCCAGCATCTATAATAAATGTATTATTTATTATAGTTAGACTTTCTTAAATTGTAAATTAATATTTTGACATGTAAAAGTGCCCTTGTGGCCTATTTGCAGAATAAATGTTTGATTTTGATTAATATGAAGTCTAAAATCGGCGAACCATTTTATTCCTTGACCACTTATACATACAAATCACGTTAATTCGAATATCCTCTTATGCGTCATAATCACAATAAATGCTATCACGGATACACTTATCTAACATCCGAACTGTGTCATATCTATGTGAGACTTATGTGTCGCAAGCGACGCGAAAAGGGGCGTACTCGTATGTATGTATCACACATGCAGGTACTTCAATAAAGAATATACATTTTTTTTCATGATGCCATTCCAACCAGTTTTTATAGAGGAATAGTATATGGAACAAGTACAATTAGAACAACACAAGACAAAAATGGATTACAAAGTACAGCATAAAATCTGAGCCCTCAAAACCTCCCATATTAATTGAGCATGGCAGGCGACGTCATATAGGTACTGTGCGCCCGTACTACCATTGTATGGAAAGACGAGTAATTTGTTATTTTGGTCGTGAAATATTGCGTTTAGGTACATTGTTATCGTACAATTCTTTGTTTATTAAAACATAAGAATCCTGATGGTGGTGTTGTACTTTTAGTCAATAAAAAAATACATTATTTATCGAAACTTTCAAGTGTCAATCTCTTTAAGATTTTGAGCATGATTAATTATTTATGTCACACCTGGCCATAAAGTGGTAATTACCGCACGCTCCGCGCGCGGAAAATCCCACTTCCTGGCCAGGGGGTGACATAAAATTTTGTACTTACCTCGGGGGGTAATTAAGAAAGCCTCAGATCGCATAATTATCGCCCTTGCCTTCGGCTCGGGCGTCAAATACCTGCTATCTGAGACATTCTTTGTTTTACCGCCCTTGGTAAGTAATTTACTATTACTGTTTTTTGTCATAATGTGATGGTTTTACTAGTCATATAGTGAATAATAAGTTATTATTCATTCCGCATGCATATTCTCTATTGCTGGAAATACTGACGAAAAGGTATATGTTCCCATAGATTAATTAATGTACCATGAATGCGCGATTTTGCTACAAAATGGAAAAATGCTACGCCGTAGAATATGTAGCGTTAATGGGCATCGAATTGGTTAAACTTTTTATGATATACAATTATATACTCGGCGGGGAAGTCGTGGATGAGACGTGCTGGCAAACTGACGCCTTTACTCAACATGATCCCACTGTTGAGTCAACAGTGGGATCAGTGGGAGGACACAGGCTGAAATGAAATGGAACCTCAGTAAATGAAATAAATTAATGATATACATAAAATAAATGAACTTTATTCTGCAAGTAGGCCGCAAAGGCACTTTTACAAGTCAAAAACTACTAACGTTTCTCATGAGACCACTGCCGAGAAGAAACGCCAAAACAAACTCGACAGTTAGTAATGGGTATAGGGTTCAATATTGCCTGAAAATTTATGACAACATCTATGAAATCGACCAGTTACACACAATATAGGTATATACATTTTTCCAATTTACAGCTGCGTCAATATGTAACCGAATTTTGAATGGAATGTGAACTCGTAGCGTCTGCTGAACGTGAGACGATTCTACTTATAAGGGAAAAACAGATTTGTGTCTAAGTGTAAGCCTTGTAAGCCTTGGTATGAAGATTACAGTTTTATGCATCATTACCTCATAGCGATTGATTCTGTCCTTAAGGATTTATTCAGAAATCACGCGAGGTTCCGAAGTGGGAGCTTACGGGGGGGGGGGCTTACTTTGGGGGGTACAAGGTACAACCTCACGTGTATATTTTACTGTACCCACAAAACTGTGAAATAATATTTGCTCATGTAAGAAATTATATCATTTCGTACGTCAAGAACAGCCAGTCTATTGTTAACGCATATACGAAAATAAACACAAGATCAACTAATACAATATAATTTACTTTAAAACTTAGGTAGTGCTAAAAATTAAAAAAAATACACGTGAGGTTTCGTGGGGGTGGGTAGGGGGTCGCCTAGAACATCACCGAAGATCATCAAGGGGGTGGGGGGGGGGGGGTCGGGATGATTTCTGGATAAGGAGCTTACTAATATCATTCCACATGGACCTATTTGCTCCTAATCCCAAGATTTGACGTAGGCACTAGTTTTATGAAGGGCCAAAGGCGCTCACTGGTACTCACACGGACTTGTTTTCTGCTCCAGGTTCTGCGACCGCAACGCCATCTACACGTACTGCGGTATCGTGTTGGTAGCCATCAATCCATACAACGAATTGCCTATTTACGGTGCGTACACACACTCACACAAACACACATACTAAAAGACACTGAGGGGCTACTCCGAATTTCGAAAACCGAACTTCGTATCGTGACGCCACTCTCACTCATATAGTGAATAACACGAGAGAGAAAGGGACGGCACGATACGAAGTTCGGAGTACAGGAGCTGTTTTAATGTCCCGTACTTAGTTGTATTGCAAGTCGTATGAAAAAGTCCTGTACTAAATCATGTCAAGATACGTGTCAATTCACACAGAAAACAGCCTAAATAAATGAGCGTCTTTAGAGTTCCGTACCCGAAGGATCCAAACCACGCTCTGCTACCATGTTGAGGTTTTAGGTAGAAGAATAAGCAAACTGTTATTTATCACAAAACATAATATATTCAAACAATACGACACAATTAAATAAGAAAGAATGTAACCATAGTAACCAGTCAACATTACTAGTGTGGTGACACGCAGCTAGTGCTGTACATCTCAACAATTGCTGTCACTCACACGTCCGTTCGTCTGTCACACAGGTTTTACAGCCAAACGGTTAGCTACAGTCTGTAAATTTTCGCAGTACAAGCATCTTGTTGACCCAAAGTCATACAAATTGTCAAAACTTATTTTTAACAGCGTACAGCTAAAGGGTTTTTTTACCTACCCCATCGAGTGGCGTATCGTTGTTAAGAGCTCACTAAGTAGATAAATACCGTATTTTTTTTGTAGATAAATACCGTATAATAACCAGTTAAACTGATAAGGTTCCATAAACTCGCAGGCGATGAAACCATCATGGCGTATCGCGGCCAGTCCATGGGGGACCTGGACCCGCACATATTCGCCGTGTCCGAGGAGGCCTACACTAAACTTGAGAGGGAGCGCCGCAACCAGAGTATCATAGGTATGTGCATTTACACCTGAGGGGCTACTCCCAACTTCGAAAACTGAACTTCGTATTGTGCTGTCACTCACACTCATATAGTGAATAACACGAGAGTGAAAGGGACGGCACGATACGAAGGCTCTGGGCTGGCTCTATTGCATTATAACTTGTAACTTTTAGTTCATAAATAATAATTAAGGTGCCTACTTAAATGTAAATCAGATTTACTACAGTATTACAAAAATAACATGAGAATATATTATAAAAAAATTTAAACTAAACTAAAACTATATTTAAAAAATTGGGTCCCTTAAGCATGGTCCCGAAGATGCTGGCAGCATTTCTTCGCTGAAACGCTGATCATGATGCGTTGAACGCGGAAGCTGCCAGTTCTATGATCCCGTGTGGTAAATAAATTACCAAAAAAAAATTTGAAATACAAGAGGAAGTCCCTTTCTGATAAAAGAGGTTGAAATGAGGTTTCCGTTTGTATCGGCCATAATACGAGGCCCTGATCTGCTCTAAAATACACAGACATCTCAAACCAAAAAAAGCTAGTGGATTTTTTTTTGTATAATGCTATAGTATTGTACGCGTACTTATGTACGAATTATTATTTGATATTTAACAGTGACTTGGTGAAGCAAAATATCGCGAGCAAAAGATTTTATTTATTTGTATCAGGAAATAATGCCCATATTTACATATCTTACAGATTAAAATACATATCAATAATAATAAAAAGAGTTCATATAGGAGTTAATTTTAGGTGTTTAACCCCTGACGCACAACGCAAAAGATTGGTGTTTACACACCAATTTGATTGGAGGTCACTAAATACACACACAAGCACTCACACACACACATAAACGAACTAAGTAAATGTTCTCAATTAATACTAATAATGTTAAGGACGTTTATTTTTTTTTAAAACTATTTGTTTTTCTCTGTTTAGTTAAGTACTTACTTACCTTTGTCTTACCTTTATTGCTACTCGCCCTCGCAGACGTCCAAAATACAGGCTCAGCCTAGTTTCGAGTCCGATAGATAAGACCTTCTTGTAAACTTTCAGTTTTTGGTAAATAAAGCGTTTGTATTTGTATAAGTTATTTGTGTATAATGTCTGTGGCATCGTATCTCCCTAACCGATTTGAGTGTGGATATTGGGAGATGGTTCTTGCTGTTTTGTGACATTTGTTTCTTAAATTTTAATCTAATTAACTTGTGTTGACAGTGAGCGGCGAATCAGGCGCCGGGAAGACGGTGTCAGCGAAGTACGCAATGCGTTATTTCGCGGCCGTGGGCGGGAACGCTAGCGAAACGCAGGTGGAAAGGAAAGTACTCGCTTCCAGTCCTATCATGGAGGTAAGTCAAGAGATCCGTGGATTAAGTGGTTGAGTATATGATATTATAATTCATTTGCTACAAAACACAATGCTCACAGAAGGGACCGGAAGATCCTTCTTTACATTCACTATTATGTTTATAAACCTCATTTCATAAGTGATTTAATATTATTTTAAAGGTGCATACATTCTTTATCAACGCAGTTAAAATCCCTCGCTGCGCTCACGTTTATTATCTCTTCCCTCGCAAACTTTCAATTCACAGGCGATAGGCAACGCGAAAACCACACGCAACGACAACTCGTCCCGCTTCGGCAAATTCATAGAGATCCACTTCGATTCACTATACCGGATATCCGGCGCGAGCATGCGCACTTATCTCCTGGAGAAGAGTAGAGTTGTCTACCAGAGTGCTGGGGAGAGGAACTACCATGTCTTCTACCAGCTCTGTGCCGCGGCCAGGAGTATGCCAGAGCTGCAGTTAGGTAAGAGACGAGACAGAGTGAGTAGTCGCCTACCCGTTACACCTGCTCGAATTCCATTGAACTGTCAAAATTTAGCGACACTGCATTTGAGTGGAGTGAAAAATAGTGACTTTCCACTCAAAAATCAAAAAAAAAACAAACATTCATTCTGCAAATAGGCCACAAGGGCACTTTTACATGTCAAAATATTAATTTACAATTTAAGAAACTCTGACTATAATAAGTAATACATTTTTCATGTCAAAATATTACTTTACAGTTCACGAAGGAATAATAATTTCGAGTTAACAATTATAACAAAATTAATGTCATACAGTGAAGATAAACTTGCAAAGTTATCTATTGCAAATATTACAACATCAGTTAAGTTAGAGATGTATAACATGTCCAGATTAAACAAGGAGTATAATGAAATTAATTTAATATTGTTAGAGATGTATATAGTCTCTAACTCACTGATAATAAAAACGAATCCACAACAGGATGATGTCTCTCGTCAATCCCCTATAAAAAGACACTAGTCTTAATGTAGTCACTATGTCCTAGCAAGCATGAACGGACCGGACTCCACAAAACTCCACTCCACTTAAACGCTGAAAGGTTAGCTGGAAGAACCCTTATAGGGATAAGTTCGCTTTTGTACTTTTTTAATCTGACTGGCTTTATAGGCTCAATAAAGCGATAGGAGTGGTGGTTGGAGTGTGGCCTGGGGACAATCCGGGGAAAACCTCCAACACGACCACGCGGCCGATTTAAACATTAGAATACTCTAAGGGTCGGTTGCACCAACATACGATCACAGGCCGGTCATCGTCAAACATGGCGCCGGCAGCTGTCATCCCATAGAAACTTGTCCAACTTTCCATTCAGAGTTCAACGAACACCGCTTACGATTACAGACGGTTTGGTGCAACCCACCCTAAGAGTTTGCGCTTTATTGAGATCGGTTGAGCGGCTTCAACCAAATCTGAGGAGTGAGTGGAATCGAGCTACTGGTAGTTTTCACTAAACCTAGCCTGGCTAAGACGAGGCATTTGTACTTTGATCTTGTGTGACATATACGCGTTTTAAGTGTTTAAGTGATTACATACATATTACATACTATTTATTATTTAGAGTCTTCAGAAACATTTTCAGTACGTGTTTTAAACTGTAATTGTGTACATTAAGTGGTTACTAATTACCGTAAACCGGGGTTACTTGGGTCAATCAACTTTTTCTTGTTGTTATTCTGTCCCGTCAGCGAAGAGACAACATTAACTGAGTTTCTTACAAAAATGTTAATAATATGGACTTCAAGCATGGTAAAAAGATGACCCATATCGAAATGGATTTATACTTATCGCTAAAACTCATGTTTGGTAGGTTTAAACCCTGTAAAATCACAGTTTTAAAGAGTGACGCAGGAGACGTAACCATGGTAACGAGCAACAAAGAATAGTTGATCCACCCACTTACAAGTTCGGGAGCGACTTTTAAAATCAAGTTTTTAAGCCGTATTTCTAGTTTTCATTTGGTTAACCTGGGTCGGTGTTATCCCTTTTTATATTTTCTAACTATTTACTGAACTGGATCAAGTTAATACTTAGTGACGATTATATTAGTGTTCTTAATCTATCAAAGTGGCCCCGTTTTTTCCTAAAGTCACCTCTGCTTACGGTATTAGAGTCATAGTATTTATTCATAAAACAATACAGGTATTGTGTTTGTAATACGATACTTAAAATTATTACATACAAAAAATACTACATATAAAATTATTACATACAAAAAAAACAATAATATTAATGATAAGAAATGTCAAAGAAGCAAAATAAAAAATGTCAAAAGTTAAAAAAGTAAATTACCAGATGAGTCATTGTCAGATTTAGGTTCGCGTCTTTTCGGTGGACATATCAAAAGTTAAGGGCTACAAAGCTTAATTTTGGATTGGTCTAGTAACCCGCATAAACAGTGTCTCCGTTGCTATGAATCCATGTACTAAAACATAGCTTATATGCACATAAACCGTTAACTATTGACCACCAAAGGGACAACTTTTATTTTTGCAAGTGACAATGACCCAGATACTATTTTCCTGTGTTTACTGATTGTTTCAGACCACCAAGATTCGTTCCACTACCTGAACCAAGGCGGGAGCCCCGACATAGACGGCGTCGACGACCTGAGAGCATTTAACGAGACGAAGAACGCATTGACCACTTTAGGTGAGTCCATACTTTTTGTTTCTTAGTCTATCCTCATAAAAAATCTGTGAAGCTGACGGTCCTGGGTTCGAATCCCGGTCAGGGCAAATATTAGTGTGATGAGCATGAATATTTGTTTCTGAGTCCTGGATGTTTTCTATGTATTTAAGTATTTATATCTATTAAGTATATCGTCGTCTAGTACCCATAACACAAGCCTTCTTGAGCTTACTGTGGGGCTAGTTCGATTTGTGTAAGATTGTCCTCTAATATTTATTTATTTATTTTATTTTTATAAAATACAATAAAAAATTCAGCCTTTCTACATTTTCCCTGACTTCTTACATTTTTGTAATAACCTTTGAACTCTTTCTTGGACCCTTTACGAGCTTATGAGTGTCGTCGTGGTCCCACTGTTGAGCAAAGGTCCCCATTAATGCCATGACTCAGCCCGGCCAATTCCCGAGAAAGTTAGTTTAGAAAGTAGAAACTTTATAAAAAGTGAGATGTGGAATTCTACCTACTATTTTAGTGGAACGGTGCGTATTTATTGATTTACAAGCGGTAATAATAGTTAAATAACAACTTAAATAATATTACAACCAGGGTTCGAAAGGATAATTATCAATGATACTTAATTATCTTGATAATTATCATAATTTTTATGCTTTGATAATTATCGATTTAATAATAATCTAAAATTGTAAATTAGGCATGAGTTACAAAAATACGTGTGTGAATTCGAACGTTAATAATTGCGCCCTGTATATGTGTTTTAATGATGTTGTAATGATTAATTGATTATATTTTAATGGTTAATAAAAAACTAGTAAAATATTGTATAACCACTATTTATTTTGCAGCCTAAACACCATAATCTTTTATATATTAAGTAGTACAAAGTACAGTCTTTATTGGTAAAAATACATTTTACAGGTCATATCATACATCGGAAAATAAATTTAACTAATAAAATAACGTATACTACCCTACCCATAAGAGGGATAATTATCGGATAATTATCGCGATAATTATCAAAGACAATAATTATCTTGATAATTTCGAACCCTGATTACAACCAACTTAAATCTGAAACAGGTCCTTGGGGCATTGTACCGAGGATGCTGGCGGGATCTACCCGCTGTATTTGCTAGTTTAGTTATATTTTCTCTGTTGACAGGTGTTACGGAAGCAGAGCAACAGAATATGTTCACGGTACTGGCTTGTATCCTCCATCTCGGCAATGTGGAGCTGACATGCGAGCCCGACTCGGGAGACGTGGAGGAGGACGGAGCTTACATCGACGTAAGTGAGATTGGTTTAAAAAAAAGGTTGCTTACCGCTGGTCTACTACGTGTTTTATAAAAAGTTTGCTTACCGCTGGTCTACTACGTGTTTTATAAAAAGGTTGCTTACCCCTGGTCTACTACGTGTTTTATAAAAAGGTTGCTTACCCCTGGTCTACTACGTGTTTTATAAAAAGGTTGCTTACCCCTGGTCTACTACGTGTTTTATAAAAAGGTTGCTTACCCCTGGTCTACTACGTGTTTTATAAAAAGGTTGCTTACCCCGTAGTATATGATGTCACATACTAAGCTCAATTATTGAGGGCTCGGATTTTATGCTCTTCGAATTCAATTTTAGCTTTTGTGCTGTTGTAAATGTACTTTTTCCATATACACATTTGTTCCTCTCTCGTTCCCCTCTCAAGTTGCCCACTCACTTGACAAGCCCAATTCCAATAAGGTCTTGTTTTCCTCGGGTTGAAAGGTCAGATAGCGGTCGCTTCCGTAAAAACTAGTGCCTACGCCAAATCTTGGAATTAGGTAGCGGACCCCGGGCATCCTCCAGGATGCAACTGTACCGGGATAACGCTAGGATGATGATGACATTTGTTCCTCTCCAGAAACTGGTTCGAATGGCATCAAAAACAATGATGCATATTCTCTACTAGCAGCGCCCTGCGGTGTTACCCGCGGTTAAAAGGTAGCCTATGTCCTATTCTGATGTCTAAGTTACAATACTGGAAAGTTTCATAGAAATCCGTTCAGTAGTTTTTGAGATTAAGCGGAACGTACATCCATCCGCACAAACTTTCACGTTTATAATATTATAAATAATAAATAAATATTTTTGGACAATCTTACACAAATCAACCTAGTCCCAAACTAAGCAAAGCTTGTACTATGGGTACTACTACTTGTACTATGTAGTGACGATATACATATATAGATAAATAGATACTTAAATACATAGAAAACATCCATGACTCAGGAACAAATATTCGTGTTCATCACACAAATACATGCCCTGACCGGGATTCGAACCCGGGACCTCCAGCTTCGAAGGCAGGGTCACTACCAACTAGGCTAAAGCGGTCGTCAATTATTATTGGTTAAATACTTGTTTCAGCCCAACGACAAGCACCTACAGATCGTCTGCTCGCTTCTCGGCGTGGCGAGGCCGGAGCTATCTCGGTGGCTCACGCACCGGCGCATCGCCTCCGCGCACGAGGTCAGTGCAATACAATACAATACAATACAAATACTCTTTATTGCACACCTCAATCAAAGGATACAGTACAGTACAAAAACACAATGGGAAGAGGCAAACAACAGGCGGTCTTATCGCTAAAGAGCGATTTCTTCCAGACAACCATAGGGTAGCGGAAATCTAATCAGAACGCTTCACAGCAGGTGGTGCAGAGTTAATACATATGAAGCCTACTAATAATTACAACAATAACATTTAATTAAGGATAAATAAACTTACATAAATATAGTATAAAAATATACGTACATAAACATATACAAATATATAGTCAGCCACGTAGTCTAAAGGAGCTAAGTCTTAAGTGTGTCATGAGAGAGACAAATAGTGATCTTTAATCTGTTTTTTGAAGACAGCAAGAGATTCCGCACGCCTCAAATCAGGAGATAAAGAATTCCAGTACCTTCTAGTATAAGTTTTTTCCCAAACAAAAAACGAACGAACGCGTTTGCGTTTAGTCTCAATTCGTATGGCATAAAATAGTTACCAACTAAGGCCACCAGAGGCGCTGCTCGCGGTGCAAATTGAGACGGTGTTCTTTAGTGTTTTGTTTCGATACCAGAGGTACAGTTTCGCTAACCGTCTTGGTAATATCAAGAAATTTGAGGTACTTGAAAACGAATGGTTCATATTTTGTCACTGGTACAGTCACCATCAGATATATCGGAGCGAACGAGGTGCTCACAAATATCTGAACACGACTCTATTGTCAAGGCGTTAAAGTGCATGTTCAGATATTTTTGAGCACCCTGAAGAGTACAGATATATTTGATGGCGACTGTACAACGCTGGTGGCATTCGCTCACGGCAAAAATGCCAAGGTTAACAAGAATGCCTAAGTTATCAAAAATAGCAACAGTTGAGATTTTATAATAAAAATGAATAATCGAAGTTAGCGAAATGGGGCTAAAAGCAGAAATTTAAAATATATAAATAGTTGTACTAATGTTATTAAAAATGGTACAAAATATGGGCAATGGTAGCAGAACTATGGAAATATTTAATACATCGGTTTTATTTATTTATTGCAACCATAGTATATGCAATAGATCAGGGGTGGGCAAACTTTCTTCATGGCGGGCCAGTAAGCTTGAGAAATTTCGGAGGAGGGCCATAATTGCAGCAAAACTGCACTTTTGTATAAAACCGCTGCTCTGGTTTTTGGCTGAACCGTCAAAATATAATCATCGCGGGCCATGTACTAATTAATTCGATGTATCGGCGGCGGGCCGGATAAAATGCTTTCGCGGGCCGCAGTTGGCCCGCGGGCCGTACTTTGCCCACCACTGCAATAGATCATACATTATATTTGTGTAGTAAAGCATTTAGTCCGTAGCTTATATTATACATACACATCAAATGAGTGTGCTGCCACCTTTGCTTGGATAATTCTAATCCGATTTGGGGACCTTTCCGGTGACGACTGTACTTTTTTTAAATAGGTGATAGTGTCTCGAATGGACACGCATCGAGCGGCGTTCGCTCGCGACGCGCTCGCCAAGCGAATGTACGGCGAGCTGTTCGCTTGGCTCGTCAAGTGCGTCAACCGCGCGCTCGAGACCGAGCAACATAAAAGCCATTTTATTGGTAAGTGTATTTTGCTATACCAATTTGACTACAAACAACTAAGGGCCTATTTTACAATCCCCGTATAAAGATATCTGTCAGATAAACGGTATTTCTTTCCTTATCTTACATAAGACATTAGGAAGTGAAAGCGATAATTTTTAATCTACCCTAAGTTAATAAAAATGCCAAGTTTAACAAAATGTCTAAACTACTAATCGAAAATGCCAGTATGCCAAAATCATGAAATTAATTAATTATAAGGAAATGATTGATTGGTAAAATAGTATATATAAACTAACATATAACGACAGATTTTTTAATGTCTAACATAAATTCCAAAATTGGTATTAAATGCCATTATGCCAAGCTGTTTTAATTTTTGTATGACCGAAAAATGAAATATTGTTGTTCAACTTGTAAACCCTTTATGTAAAAATAACTTCTTGTTTTAAGAATATTAATGATTGAGTTATTTCCAGGTGTACTGGATATCTACGGGTTCGAGACCTTTGAGATAAACTCATTTGAGCAGTTCTGCATCAACTACGCGAACGAGAAACTGCAGCAGCAGTTCAATTCGCACGTCTTCAAGCTAGAGCAGGATGAGTATATTAAGGTGGGTACGGTATTTTAGTAAGTACTTTCATGCCTAAAAAGTCAAAATTGTAAAAATGCCAAAAGCGCCAATAATGCCAATTTAGCAAAACTGATAAAATAAGAAAATTCCTCACTATTTCACGGAGTTGCGAAATAATATTTTTAATGTACTGATCTGATTTTCATATTTCTCTGCTTCTATTAGATTTTCTCATGAAACATCACCTAACTGAATGTTTTCCTTATTTTTTTTTTCTTTTACATTATAGCCCATTGCACGATTTGCAGCCCATTTTACAAAATCTTGTTAGTTGCAATACAAGCGTCGTATAAAAAGCTTTCTCTTGTGTTTACTAGTCACAAAGCCTTTGAGAAAAAGCGCCCTGATATCTACCTTAAAACTTCACAGGAGGAAATATCATGGAAAATGATTGACTTCTACGATAACCAGCCGTGTATAGACCTGATCGAAGACCGGTTAGGGATATTGGCATTGCTGGATGAACAATGCAGAGTTCCGCAAGGCTCTGACCAGGGCTTCGTGGCCAAGCTACACGAGTCTTGTCAGAAGTACCCGCATTTTATGAAACCGAGATTTGGGAACCAAGGTATGTAGCTTATGCTGTGATTTATCAAAGCCAAAAGTATCAAGAAAGTAATCATACTAAAAATGGATGGATGATGCTCGAATTACCAAACTGGCTAATACTAAGTTAGTCAAAAATGTCAAAATGCCAAATTGGCAAAGATGTTAAAAATACCAAGTACTAGTTTGGTGGGTTCTGTTACAGCAAGAACATCGAAATGTCATTTTTATACACGCATATTGAAAATGAGCCTCTACTCCGAAATTCGTATAGTGACGTCCCTTTCACTCTCGTGTTATTCACTACATGAGTGACAGGGACGGCACGACACGAATTTCGGATTTCAAAGTTCGGAGTAGGCCCACTGAACTATCCATAGGCACATATATCGAGCAAGCAAGAACGCTAAAATTTATTAAAGATTTATTTATTACAAGAACATAACTAGTATACATTAAGATCGGTATTTAATTCACAAATAAAAATTGATCTAAATTAATATGAACACGGTTTAACCCCATAATGTCATTAAGGTGCATTCAGAAGTTTATTAGCATTTTATGTAGGTACTTAAATTTGTAACTCATTTCACACAATTTTTGTTTGCATTTCTATGCAATTAGACACATGTGTCGACCTTAAGGGGGTTCCAAATTAAAACACGTGACTGTACTTATATGTTTTGTTGCAGCATTCATAATAAAACACTTCGCGGACAACGTCGAATATCAATGCGGTGGCTTCCTAGAGAAGAACCGGGACACAGTCTCTGAAGAACAACTGGAGTGCATCAAGTCTGCTACTAGCTGTCGTCTTATACACGCCATGTTTGATTCTGATCGAGTTGAAGGGAGTAATACTACAGCGACATTACCGCCGCCATCGAGAAGGCGGACTACACCTGCAGTACCGCTAACTAGTCTCACGGTAAGTATCCTAATATTTACAAAGAAAAATTAGGTAATAAATTTATTATTAGAAAGTCATAAAAATATAAATTATTTTTATAACTTTGTTCCTTTTGGTGTCGAGACCCTTGGTCCGTGGGGCCAAATAAATTATACCGCTTTTTGGCAAAACGGTTGGTCCATGTATCTGGGGACAGGAGAGCTGGCAGCTTCCTCGCTCAACGCATAAGCATTGCGATTCAGCGAGGAAGTGCTGCTAGCATCCTTGGTACCATGCCACAGGGGCCTGTTTTAGAATTTGGCTTTTAGTTTTTGTTTTATATAGTTATTGATTAAGTTTTAAGTTAGTTATTTATTTTATTCTGTAATAATATTTTCAAATATTCTAAAATGACAAAATTACTAACTATTTTATGTTCGGATACAGATTGTAACAAAATGCCAAAATTACAAATAACGCTACATTTAAAAAATGCCAAATATCCTTAAGATACAAAAATCATTAAAAATGCCGACACTGCCAAAAGTGCCAAAAATACTGAAATACTCGTATCGCTTAAAATCACAAAAAGGTAGCAGTACTACAACGACTCTACCGCCTTCATCGAGACAACGGACAACACCTTCAGCGTCACTAACTAGTCTAAGTTGTTTTACAGATGCAAAAGAAATAAGAATGCCAAAATTACTAAAAAATGCCAATACATCTAAAAAATACCTATTACTAAGAATGCCATAATCTTAAAAATTGCAATTGGACGATATTTCCAAAGAAAGTGCTAGCAGTACGTATTCTGCTAAAAATGGCTAATAATGCCAAAACGAGGTAAAATAGCACTTAATTTACTTACTTTTTTTTTAAGGCCGGCAACGCACTTGCGACTCCTCTGGCGTTGCAGGTGTTTATGGGCGACGGTAACTGCTTACCATCAGGCGATCCGTCTGCTCGTTTGCCTCCTATAACGTTAAAAAAAAACTTAGGTAGAAATATGAAAACATTATCTCCTATTACATATTACTATTATTGACCTAGTTATGAAAGTATATTACCAATGTTTAATCATGTAATAAAGTAGATTACGAATCGAACCTGCGCTAAGGGGCTACCGCGAACGTCAAACGAACGAAGTTCGAATATATCCTTCTCTGTGGAACGTATTAGCAAGTGCGACTTCGTTCGTTTTCAGTTCGCGGTAGCCCCTCTGGTTTAATTACTTCTGTCGCGTCCCAACATCACAATAGAGCGCGGGGACCAGCAGAGAAACGATAAAAAGACTACGAGACCCAAACACAAATAGCCAAACTAACATTTAATATGAGAACAACGGTTGGAACTCACTTGGAAAGTCACTATTTGCGACATATTTCGGACTCTCATATTAAGTGTAAATATGTCTCACGTTAGTGTAAATTTATGTATTGTAAACTAACATTGTCTTCTACTAATAACATACTAACATACTAACATTGTTTGTTGATTTTATTATATTTTAATATACAAAAATTAACATATCCTGTAAAAAAATCTGTGTGAATTTTTATCAAAGGACCAATAGCATGATTAATGTAACTGTGACATATAATAATCATATAATTGAGGAAACGGACAATACAAAATTTTTAGGATTAAGTTTAGATAATAAATTGACGTGGAAAATCCATGTTGACACTATATGTAAAAAGTTAAATAGATTCTCGTATGCATTGCATAATTTAAATAAAAAAGTAAGTCTGGCTGCAGTACTAACTGCCTACCATGCGTATGTAACACCTACATTACGTTATGGTATAATGTTCTGGGGCAATTCAACAGATCGAGAATGGGTATTTAAGGCCCAAAAAAAGTGTCTACGTTCCGCTTGTGGCCTAAAATCATCCGAACCATGCAAGTCCTACTTTATTGAATTAAAAATATTAACATTCCCCTGTCTATATATATTTGAAATAGCCATGTATGTTAAGTCCAATGTAAACCAATTCTCTGTTTTTAATAGTGCACGACAGCGGCATAGAATCGCAAATAACCAGTCAAAGACAGCCTTGCGTGCAAAAAGTGTATTTGGCATGGCACCCAAACTATATAATAAGCTGCCAGACTTTATAAGAAGATCTGACATGCAAGAATTTAAGAAATATTTATTAGAATTTTTGACTCAAAATGCATTCTACTCTGTGAAAGAATATTTAGATTATAAGCCTGACATTTATTAAATCTCCCCTAATAATTTAATTAAATTTTGATTAACTTGTAACTTAACTCTTAACATTGTAACTTTAATTGTAGTATAATTTGCATGCCCAGTAGCAGGCAGAATACATTGTACGAATATTATCATTATTAACATCCGCTTGACTGTATTCTAGCAA
Source organism: Epiblema foenella (assembly GCA_963556455.1). Classification (NCBI taxonomy): domain Eukaryota; kingdom Metazoa; phylum Arthropoda; class Insecta; order Lepidoptera; family Tortricidae; genus Epiblema; species Epiblema foenella. The sequence goes on along the minus strand of OY747120.1, from coordinate 5,781,041 downwards.
ATAAATTACTTTTGACTTTTGACTTTTGACTTTTTAAATAAAAGGTAAATGATTTGACTACTTTGTTAAAGGAATGAACGACCGATTGATTGAGTGAATGTTTAGTTCAATTCATTCTCTGTTCAGATCTGTTAGTCACTCCTTCGCCTTGCCTCTCTTTGATCAAGACTTTACTCGTAGATAGACGTGTTCTAGCTTCCAAGTATAAAAATAAAATTAAAATAAATGAAATTAATTTAACCGTTATTCAGTATTTAATTGACAATAAATCCTTGTATACCCTAACCTTTTCAATAGGTTATGGGGCCCAGGCCACGCGTTAAAACTTTGAAACTCTAACGATAAATTTTTCGAAACACGTGCATGAATGGATAACCTAAAATCAAAACGAAATATCAAAACTTACGACGGCGTAATCACTGCAATTCAGACGTTATCTGAAAATAGTTTAACTTTGGCATTTGTGAAAATAAGGTTATTAGACCACGAGGTTAAGCTGAGAAACGATAGTGCAGATACGAGCTCAAAAGTACTGCATGTCGAGCATAAGCCCGATAATTCAAAGAAGAGAATAATCGATACAGCTATACCGCCAAACCACCATAATAATAACCGTAGACATTACAAGAACAAAACTTGGAAAAATACCCACATTTTAAAATGTCATCATTGCGGACGAAAAGGTTACGCGAAAAAGGATTGTTATTACTTTAAACAAATGATGCAAGAAAAACAGACTGAAACAAATAGGACGCGAACAGTTCAACAAGTCGAATTGAAACAAGAAACTGCTAACGATTTCTCGGGTTTCGCCTTTATGACGGGAGACTGTCAAGATGATGTTCAAGAAGATAAAGTGAGATTTATTTTGGACTCGGGAGCATCGGATCACGTCACAAACAGGTCGGATCTTTTCATTAATTTTACAATTCTTAATCCACCTTTGAAAATATCGATTGCTAAGCACAGGGATTTTTTTTTTTTTTAGCTACACAAAAAGGGACAATGAGGGTGACGAGCGACTTGGGCGTGCAAGGACTTCTGGAGGATGTGCTGTTCTGCCCAGATGCCCCTTACAACCTGCTGTCGGTGCCCAAGATGCAGCGAGCTGGCTACACGATCATCTTCGACCAACATGGCTCCCAAGTTTGTAAAGGTGACACAACTGTCATGAAGGGTAAGTCTCTGAACAATTAAATTGCAGTAAAAACAGCAAGCAGCAGCAGTTGCAGTTTTAAGCAAAATAAAGATATTTGTATTTTGTATTTGTATTAGTAGACTTTGCTGTATCAGTAAATATGGCTATTCCTGTTTCCTGCCTATACCAAGCTAATAATAATGACTAAAATTTATGGCATCAGCGTTTGGGTCATATAAGTAAAAATAAATTCATACAATTAAAACATGATTGAAGATGTTAATCAAATTTAGTTTGTTGAGCCAAATGATAAAATGTGCGAAGCTTGTATAAACGGCAAACAGGCCAGATTACCATTTAATCTGACTAAGAATAAAGATCACATTAAGTACACGACTTTTATTTGTTGTACATTCTGATGTTTGTGGCCAAATCACTCCTCCCACGATAGACAATAAAAATTATTTTGTATTTTTTTATTGACCAGTATACCCATTACTGTGTTGTGTATTTGATAACGTACAAGTCAGAGGTATTTACTGCTTTTAAAGTGTACGGACGTAGTGACGTTAAATGTGAGGCAAAATTAAATTTTGAAAATGGTAAATTTATACTGCGATAACGGCGGCGAATATTTATCTGCCGAGAAATTTCTTTCCAAAAACACCGTAACAAAACAGTGTATCGGAACGTAAGGTAAGGACTATTACAGAAAAAGCGCGATCTATGCTTAGTGGTTCCAAATTAAATAAAGTATTTTGGGGTAAAGCTGTATTAACTGCTGTTCGATTAATAAATGTAACGTCTTCAAGAGCCCTTATGCAATCGAAAACCCCATATGAATTGTGGCATGATAAAAAAAAAAAAACCACAACTTAAATACTTGAAGTTTTTTTTGGTGCCACGGTTTATGTACATAATAAAACCAGTAAATCTAAATTTGACGATAAATCTTGGAAGGGAATACTGGTAGGTTATGAACCAAACGGATATAAAGTTTGGAAGGTTTTTTGTGCCACGGTTTATGTACATAATAAAACCAGTAAATCTAAATTTGACGATAAATCTTGGAAGGGAATACTGGTAGGTTATGAACCAAACGGATATAAAGTTTGGAAGGTTTTTTGTGCCACGGTTTATGTACATAATAAAACCAGTAAATCTAAATTTGACGATAAATCTTGGAAGGGAATACTGGTAGGTTATGAACCAAACGGATATAAAGTTTGGAAGGTTTTTGGTGCCACGGTTTATGTACATAATAAAACCAGTAAATCAAAATCAGATGCATTTAAATCTGATGATCTCGGCCGTCCTGTTGACAATTCAAAATCAGATGCATTTAAATCTGATGATCTCGGCCGTCCTGTTGACAATTCAAAATCAGATGCATTTAAATCTGATGATCTCGGCCGTCCTGTTGACAATTCAAAATCAGATGCATTTAAATCTGATGATCTCGGTCGTCCTGTTGACAATTCAAAATCAGATGCATTTAAATCTGATGATCTCGGCCGTCCTATGAAAAATCGCAGATTAAATGAAACCATTATTGAACCCACATCTAGTAATGCCCCTGATAATTGTACGCAGGTAAATCAAAATGAAAATAAAAACACAGATGACATAAGGAGGAGTGATAGGCTTAAAAATCGGCCACCTGTTCATTATTATCAAACTGATGATGATGAGTGCATATTGAGTGCGCAGTCTATATTAGTGTTAAGTGGCAAGTTGCCATAGAAGAAGAGTTAAAATCTCTTTCTGAAAACAACACGTGGTCTTTAGTGCCGAGACCACAGAATAAAAATGTTGTTGATAATAAATGGGTTTTCTCTATCAAGTATGATGAATTTGGTAGACCGCAAAGATATAAAGCCCGTCTCGTTGCCAAAGGGTTTAGTCAGGAATACCTTGTCGATTTTAATGAAACCTTTGCACCTGTAGCCAGAATTGCTAGTTTTCGGTTCATTATTAGTCTTGCAAATCAATTTAACTTACTCGTCCACCATATGGATGTTAAAACTGCCTTTTTAAATGGTAAATTAGAAGAAGAGATTTTTATGGAAGTGCCGAAAGAAGTAGATTGCGATAAAAACTATGTATGTAAATTAAATAAGGCATTGTATGTACTGAAACAGGCTGCTAGATGCTGGTTTCAGGTTTTTAAGCAAGCACTGAAAAAAAAAAGGATTTATAAGTTCATCAGTTGATAGATGTACATACACATACATGCTTGATAGAGGAAGCGTCCAACAAAATATTTACGTAATTTTGTATGTGGATGATTTAGTTATTTCATGTGGTGAAATATAAATAATGAATAATTTCAAAATGTATTTAATGAGTCAATTTCAAATGAAAGACTTACAAGATATAAAAATTTTTCTTTGTATAAAAATTGATAGGTCTGGACAATGAAATCACATTAAATCAAAGTGCATATATTGAAAAGTTTTTCGTAAGTTTAAAATGCATGATTGCAACCCCATTAGCACACCACTAGAAGTAAAACTAAATTATGAAGCATTAAACTCTGAAGAGAAGTATGATGCCCCTTGCAGAAGTATAATAGGTTGTTTAATGTATATAATGCTATGTACTCGTCCTGATTTAAGTACAAGCAATAACATTTTAAGCAGGTATACAAATAAAAACAACAAAGAATTATGGCAATGTTTTAAAAAGGGTGCTGAGATATTTGTAAAGCACAATAGATTTAAAATTAACTTACAAACGATGTGATTCTAATAACATTCTATGTGGTTATGTCGATTCAGACTGGGGTGGCCATGATTCAAGTGATAGGAAGAGTACCACAGGTTATTTATTTAAGTTATTCAATAATTGTACAATCACATGGAGTACAAAGAGGCAAATGTCAGTTGCCGCTTCATAAACTGAAGCCCAGTACATGGCTTTATGGTTAAAGTGTCTTGCGTCAAGCATTAATGTAAATATCACACAGCCGATTGTTATTTATGAGGATAACAACGGATGTATTAGTATTGCCAACAATCCCACTAACCACAAGAGGTCAAACCACATCGACATTAAGTATCATTTCTCTAGGGAGCAAATTGAGAAAAATGTTATTAAATTATGTTATCTTCCCACAGGTAAACAAATAGCAGACGCTTTAACAAAGCAGTTGCCTACAGCTGCCTTTAAAGCAATGCAGTCTGAAATGGGTTTGCAATAATGCGATTGAAATGTACATACTAAATAATGTATTGTTGAGATAATTATTGTACATTTTTGATGATTATTTTTATGGCGTAATAATTATCTTGATGACCTGATTGGGTTTTTCTGGGTTTTCCCAATCCTTGCAACAAATGTTGGGTCATAAAATTGTAATTTCCCCAGACAATACTTGGAAGTTAAATACGATCTGATGCTTATTTATTGTAAATAATTGTTAATTTTTGAGGGGGCGTGTTGATTTTATTATATTTTAATATACAAAAATTAACATATCCTGTAAATAAAAGGTAAATGATTTGACTACTTTGTTAAAGGAATGAACGACCGATTGATTGAGTGAATGTTTAGTTCAATTCATTCTCTGTTCAGATCTGTTAGTCACTCCTTCGCCTTGCCTCTCTTTGATCAAGACTTTACTCGTAGATAGACGTGTTCTAGCTTCCAAGTATAAAAATAAAATTAAAATAAATGAAATTAATTTAACCGTTATTCAGTATTTAATTGACAATAAATCCTTGTATACCCTAACCTTTTCAATATTGTTAACATACTAACTTTTTATATTTCATTTCTCCACTACCCAAAGGTTGTCTGGAAGAGATCGCTCTTTAGCGATAAGACCGCCTGTTGTTCTGCTTCTGTCTCCCTGTATCTTTGTTTTTTGTTTATTATGTGAGGTGTGCAATAAAGAGTATTTGTATTGTATTGTATTGTCTGTTACAGCAACCGCCACGCCGCGCCTCCGGCCAGAAACAGACCGTGGGCGCTCAGTTCCGCGCCTCCCTCTCCGCCCTCATGGCGACCCTGTCCGCCACCACCCCCCACTACGTGCGCTGCATCAAGCCCAACGACACCAAGCAGCCGTTCCAGTTCCACCCCGCCAGGGCCGTCAACCAGCTCAGGTAAAGATAAAGATAAACACCCTTATTCATAAAAACACCACCAGCATTAGCACTTGATTTCTAACTAACACCACTATAATATAATTTAATAAATTGTTACTAACACAATGATCCACGTTTGTCGTAAATAAACATATTATTATTATTATCCTCTTTATTTGCTTTAGCACTTAGATTAGATTTTATAATAATTAGATAAAAAGTAAAATATAAAACAATATTACACAAAACATAAAATCATTATAAAAACCTAACCTGGTGTGCCGCCGGCAGCGAGGCGGGGCCTAAGCTACCGGTGGTTAGGGCGACAGAGAGAGGAACCTCCTGACTAAAAAAACCGAGTCGGACTTGCGCACGGAGGGTCTCGTACCATTATCTATAAAAACGGCAAAAAAATCACGTTTGTTGTATGGGAGCCCCAGCAGCCAGGGTCGTCTAGCAGATCATGTATCACATTTCCCTATCATGGCGACATTGGCGACCCTGTCCACCCCCCACTACTCAATCCCAACGACACCAAGCAACCCTTCCAGTTCCATCCCGCCACGGCCGTCCACCAGCTCAGGTAAAGATAAAGATAAACACCCTTATTCATAGAAACCGGCCAAGTGCGAGTCGGATTTGCGCAGCATCGGTTGTACCATTATCTATAAAAACGAGAACAGATTCCAAAAAAGAAAATCACGTTTGTTGTATGGGAGCCCCAGCAGCCAGGGTCGCCTACCAGATTGTAGTGTATGCAGTGCCACACACACACATACTCTCACACCAGCCATAGTATATAAGCTCATGTTCCACCATATTTAGGAGAATACATCATACTTCCAACACTATCGGTTGCCTAATTACGCCCATCCCTACATGGCAATCCTGCCAGGATCATGCCCTACAAAATCATGTATCACATTTCCCTCTCATGGCGACTATAGATGCAACGGATATCCGGCCACTATCCGGTATCCGGCTTATCAGGCCACAATTTTACTATCCGGCCGAATACCGAATAGTGGCGTAGTATCCGGCCGGATACCGAATAGTATGTTATCGTATATAAAAGCGTAAGATAAGGGTGAAAAAATTAAACTCAGTTTAGTCTTCCACATTACTTTAAACAGTCATACAAGTAGTCGAAAATAGGGAATAACTCGCGACGAAATATTACGTACCTCAATTCAAAAAACATTGCGTGTAATATGCGCATTTCTCTATCGGAAACTGCTAACAGCGAGTAACAAGTGGCAACCTGCATAAACTGTCGCGCACCCGGGCGGCGAATTCTCTTCATTTTAGGCAAAACCTTTGGCCGAATATCCGGCGGCCGGATATCAGATATCTGGCCGAATATCCGGCGGCCGGATATCAAATATCCGGCCGACAGCACCGCCGAATATTTGGTATCCGGTATCCGGCCAAACCAGTATCCGTTGCATCTCTAATGGCGACCCTGTCCACCCCCATTACTCAATCCCAACGACACCAAGCGACCCTTCCAGTTCCACCCCGCCTCGGCCGTCCACAAGCCCAGGTACCACAATTCCCTGTCGTCAGTGGCGTAGCAAAAGGGGGGCGGCGGGGGCGGGCCGCACCGGGTGTCACCTTTTTTGGGGTGACACCCACCCGGTCTCTCAACTTTAAGAACAATGTACAAACAAAAAATAAATAAACCGCTAGCACAAAAATTTCTTTTTCGGGGATTCCTCCACTAGCACTAGCTCAGGATCCATGTTCTTTATCATATAAAATTTATTGCTTTTTACTTTCGATGGGGTGACACCACCACCAACTTCCGCACCGGGTGCCACCCAAGGTAGCTACGCCACTGCCTGTCATGGCGACCCTGAACTACTACCTGGTCTGCTCCTCTTGCCACTTCAGCTTAACTCGGCTCATACACCGCTGGAGTATTAACTTACCTGAACGCCGCTGACACTGCCGGACAGTGACAGCATCGATAAACTTACGTGACCTTAGATGATGGCGTTAACGCGCAAACGGGACTACCCAAACTGACTAGCACGTGCTATGCGGTAGAGCGGGATAGCATGATTTGGTGTTTTCTAGCGGTTAAACATCGGTTTTGTTTAATAGGAAGCCTTCGGTACATAAGTACTATTAATTCTTCTATGCTTCCATAGTAAGTTCTCCGACCGCTTTTCCGGACATTATTGAGAAAAAAATGTTTGAGAGGTGAGTGAGCGCAGTAAACGTGAGAGGGAGATATTAGAACGATGTCGCCGTTGCTCAAAGTCTTTGTCGAGTGTTTTGGAAGTTTAATTAGATGTATAAAGGTTAGATTAATATATTTCCCCGATTTACTACAACCCAATTCACTCACTACAAATCTACATCATATTAACTAGTCAACTCCAGTCCTAGTATAAACGTAAACGATCAACATCATTTATATCGCATATTTACGCAAACAACACAAAAATATAGGTTTAATTAACATATCCGACTCAAACCATACAAAAACGTATCTTACCGGCACTATCATCGGCAACAAACAACACGCTTCGCATTTTGTTGAACCAGCCGCTTCCGAACGATCTATATCTGCGTCCCTAATCTAGTGCACTGCACACTGCGCTCGGGCCGCTTAGAGCGGCTGCGCTCACACAGCGGCGTTATGTTTCCATCTCTACCCGTCAAAAAAAAAATTAAAGCTGTTATTGTACTCACTAGTTATAATACATGAACCTTATACATAATTTTATTGTTATTATTTTTGAGAATTAAAGATCTTTAAACCGAAAGGTTGGCTATTTAAATTAACACGTTGTTTCAGGGCGTGTGGGGTGCTGGAGACCATAAGGATATCAGCAGCTGGCTTCCCATCAAGATGGCTGTATCAGGACTTCTTCAATAGGTAGTATATTTTCATTTCTCTGAAAGTGTGTAGGGTCGGCAACGCGCATGTGACACCCCAGGAGTTGCAAGCGTCCATAGGCTACGGTGACCGCTTACCATCGGGCGGGCCGTGCGCTTGTTTGCCACCGACGTGGTATAATGTGGGTCATTGTTCAATTAAGTGGCGTTAAAGCAGAAAAATATATAAATAAAGTCATCATTTGATGTGCATTCCTTTCTTCAGTATGGCAGAAAATTATCCATATACAAACATAATTAACATCAGTCAACAGTTCTCGCTAAAATGGTCCCATACACTAACGATTTAAAATGAATTCGATAGTATTTCACTGATTCAGACAATGTTTGTGTATAATACAATACAAATATTCTTTATTGTTCACCAGAATATACATTGAAAACAAGATTAAACATGTTGTGTAGACAACATGCGGTCATATCGCTAAAAAGCGATCTCTTCCAGACAACCTTTGGGTGGTGGAGATATAAGAGAAAACCACATTGACATTAATAGGTGAAACAGATATATTAAGTAGTATAAACAACCGAATCATAAGAAAGATCATACACTTACATAAATACATAGATATATAAACCTACATAAACATACAAATACAATACGTAACGAGACGATGTAACACGTCATAACAGACTTATAAACGACAAAAGATACATAATAATTGATATAAAATTATTGTAATTTTCTTCATTACATTACAGGCTAGATATTTACGAGGCTCAATAATAACTCGTCGATAATGGGTGGCTTTCAACTCTTGGCTCATAATCTGCTATTTCGCCATCGTCGGAACTTGCGATTATGTTCAAACGTTGATAAAACTCGTCTACCACAGATACCGTCTTCTCTGCGCCTACAAAGAGTTAGATCGGGCGGATGTCAAGGGCACCTGTCGCCGGATACTAGCCACGCACCTCAAGGAGCCGGACAAATACCAGTTCGGGGCCACTAAGATATTCTTCAGGGCTGGGCAGGTGAGCGAATGTGAAATGAAATGAAAATAATTTATTCGTGGTATAGACACTAAAAGATAATACATTTATAACTAATAACTAATAAAATTGCCACGAAATGGTCCCGCCTCAGCATAATGCTGACTCATAAGCCAGCGCTGGTCTTCCGGCGAGACCATTTTTTGTGGATCACGTTGCTCCGCTGTCCGACGCGGCCTTAACCTATTCTGGACGCACCCTTTACGCTTGCGTCAGACAGCGCCATCTGGCAGGCTGCTAATTATCTAATTGTCAATATGAATGTAAAAGACGTTTCGTTAAAAGTTGGTGCTGTAACTAATGTAACTATCAGTAAAATACGATACGAATGACGACCGCTTTAGCCTAGTTGGTAGTGACCCTGCCTACGAAGCTGGAGGTCAAGGGTTCGAATCCCGGTCAGGGCATTTATTTGTGTGATGACCACGAATATTTGTTCCTGAGTCTTGGATGTTTTCTTGCTATTTTGAAAAAATCTTAAAACGACTCGACAAAAAAGCATGTAATTATATAACCTGCTCACAAAATTTCACGAGATTCGGCTGCGAAATGTGACCTTTAGAAGAGAACAGGATGGTCATCCGCAAAGTCGGGAATACGCAAGCATTTTTGGCCAAGCTGAAACGGAGATATTCGATCGCTTCGCTCACTCGCTCAACCATTCCAGGTGGCGTATCTAGAGAAGATCCGCGCGGACATCCAGCGTTTGTACTGCGTGCGCGTGCAGAGCTGCGTGCGCCGCTTCGTGGCGCGCCGCAGGTACCTGCGGCTCATGCAGGCCATCCGGGGCCTGCAGGCGCGGTGCCGCGGCTTTCTGGCTAGGCGGTGAGTCTTATACAGGTGGCATGTCTAAGTGTCTAGCCTCGTGAGGCCCATCGGCCTAATTTTAGGACCAAAAAATTCAACCATGACAGTCCAATTTCTCAAATTTTGGTTTTTTGACCCTTAAAACTCAAAATGGAATGTTATTTTTCCTTTTTTTAGGACGTTGGGTCGTAATTACGATTGTCCTAAAAATAGCATAATTCTTACGAGGCTGTATTAGATCCAGGGGCTATACTGCGTCTGGCGTTTTCCCCTAATACCCTACAACTACCCCTTATACCTTAAAACTCATATCATTAACTTAATCTTTCAGAAAAGCGCATGAAGTCCGGCGTACACGAGCCGCGATCAAGATCCAGAGCGTGGTTAGAGGCTGGCTGGCGCGGCGCCGCTACCAGAAACTGCGCCGGCTGGCTATAGGGCTGCAGGCACACGCTAGAGGGTACCTAGCTCGCCGACTGTACAGGGATGCGCGCCGAGTCAAAGCGGTGAGTATCCACACTCACTTATATCCTTCTGTGCTATTTCATCATCATCATATCAGCTGAAAGACGTCCACTGCTGGATATAAGAGAGCTACAAAGAGAAGGTGAGTTGCACCAAACCGTCTGTAATCGTAAGCGGTGTTCGTTAAAATCTGATTGTATGGAAAGTCTGACAAGTTTCTATGCGATGACAGCTGCCGGCACCATATTTAACTATAATTGGTCTGTAATCGTATGGTATGGTTTGCATACCCATACCCTAAGAAGCGATCACAGAGTCTATTTTAGACTCCATACCCTATGTTGCTGTTTGCCGACGACATAGCTGGTACCAAATAATGATAAGACACTTTCATATGAGCGTAAAATAAACGATACTATAGAGTCTATAGATGCATGGCTAAGTAAAAACAATTTACGGACTAATGTGACAAAGACGTGTTATATTCAGTTCTTAAACCACAAAATGCATAAGTTCGACCTTAGGATACTATGTCAACACCACATCCTTAAACAGGCGAACGAAACCAAATTTTTAGGCATTACGTTAGACCAACACTGTTCTTGGAAGTCGCATATAAAAGTAACCTGTAATAAGTTGGAACGATTTGTTTACGCTCTAAAGCAATTGAGATTGGTTGTAGGCGAAAAAATTGCTCTACTAGCATACCATGGCTACGTAATATCAGTTTTAAAATATGGTTTATTAATATGGGGCAATTCAACAGATATCAGCAAGGCTATTATCATCCAGAAAAAAATGTCTAAGAGCGATTTGTGTAATACGGCCTAGAGTGTCCTGCAGACCTTTTTTCCAAAAACTAGGATTGCTAACATTGATGGCCTTATATATCCTTGAGGTGGCATCATATGTGCGGAAAAACTTCATTTACCCAGCTAAAAACGAACCAAAGGTTTAGGGAAAGAGACGAATATAAGTTAAAAATGCCACCATACTCAACTGCATTACATAAAAATTATAGTTATGTCATGGCTATTATTATATATACGAGTAACAAGATACCATAAGAACTGCGCCAACTACAAGATAACTTATTCATTACAAAGTTACGGAAATGGTTGATAGAGAAATGTTTTTATAGGATAAGAGAGTTTTTAGAATATAATGAATAATAATATGATAAACATAATAACAGTTGACGTAATAATTGACTTGAATAATGTAAATAATGTAGCATGTATGACAGCTGAATAGAAATATAGTTATAGACTGTAGAATTATAAGAAGTGCCAAGTTCTTTATTCTTTATTCTTTATTTGTTGCAACCATGGTATTTACAAGGTGTTCTTATAAGCTAGGCAGTACAGATAGACATGGACCTAAGTAGGGTGTAGCAACATATTTACGAACTACAAACGAATCTAAATATTATATTATATGTATTTTTACAGTTTTGTGCGAAATAATTGCACTCAATTACAAAATGAATTTTTTTAGAGATAAACACAATTTTAAAGGCTTTATTTATAATTGGTTATAATACTCATTTAAACTATAAGGACATAGTTCAATGAGGTATTTTTTTAAAACGTTTAAAAACTTTGCAGACGATAGTGCTTTAATTTCGCTTGGTAAGGCATTGTACACCTTTGCCGCAACATACAAATGGCATCTACGGAACATTGTTGAATTACCAGCTGGGACCATGATATCATTCACAAATATATGATTGAGTCTGTCGCTTTTAAAGTTCTGCGGCGGGAACTTGTCTGGTAGTCGCCGAATGAGTTTGCAGAGCTCCATAATATAGAGCGCTGTCAAAGCAAGCAAACCTAGTTGCTTGAAAGATTGTCTGCACGACTCACGACTAGATTTTATTCCCTGTAAAATACGCACGCACTTTTTTTGTAATAAAAATAATCGCTGTATGTCCACACAACCACCCCAGATTGCTAAACCAAATAATACATGGGACTGAAAAAAAGCGTAGTATGATTGCATGGCTGCTTTTCTAGTGGAAATTTTCCTTAAGCCTCGAAGGGCAAAACTAAAGCTACTAAGTTTTTTACAAAGAAAATCAACATGTTTTTTCCAATTTAAATTTTCATCTACCCATATGCCTAAAAATTTCGTTTCATTTACATATAAGACGGATGTATTGTTTATATTAATATTTAGTCTTACAGCATTAGTTTTAATATTTCTAAAATGAATTCCTTTCGTTTTACTTACATTTGTTGTTAAATTTATAGCTTTAAGCCAATCAATAGTTTTACCCAGAGACTCTTCTATGAAGAGACTAAGATTTTCCACATCATTCCGTTTAAATTTGAATAGTACACAAATATCATCTGCAAACATTATTACACGGTTACTTGTAACCTTTGGTAAGTAGTTAACGTATAATAAGAAAAGAATTGGGCCTAATATGCTTCCTTGGGGTACACCAGAAATTGTTTGAGTAGTGCATGACTTCAAATCAACTAAGGTATTATTTTCAAGGTCTAACGTAGGTACAGTAACATATTGTTCACGTTGTATGAGATAAGATTCAAACCAGTGATTGACGATCCCTCTAATACCGTAACGATCTAAAATATCAAGCATTACATTGTGATTCACATGGTCAAAAGCTTTTGATAAATCTATAAATATAGCAATTACATTTTCTTGTTGGTTTAGGGATTTAGAAACATAACTAATTAGTTCAAACAGAGCATCATTTGTAGATACTCCCTTTCGGAAGCCGAATTGTTCCTTAGCTAAAATTTTGTTTGCAGTTAAATAGGAAGAAAGACGATTGGCCATAACTTTCTCATAGATCTTAGAAAATGTTGGCAACAAGGAAATTGGACGATAATTATTAGCACGCAGTTTATCACCTTGTTTGTGCAGCGGTTTAACATTTGCTTTTTTTAGCTTTGATGGAAATTTCCCTTCAGAAATAGAGAGATTGATCAAATAACAAAGCGGTTCCAAAATTGAATCTGCGATATGTTTTATAACTAATGAAGAAATTCCATCAAATCCAAATGATTTTTTATTTTTTAAATTAAATATTATTTTCTTTAATTCGACTCTATCGACCGGTTGTACAAACATTGTGCAAGGTACATGCGCGGGTAATAGAGTGTTTGATGCGTGTGACTGACATACATAGGAGTTATCCATGACAGATTTGAAATAATTATTAAATAAATCAGGCACTTCGTTAATAGATTTCGCTGAATTTACTCCATCAGACAAACCTATAAGATCAGCATAATCATTGAATTTAGAACCCTTAATGTTACGATTTATTAACTTCCATGTAGCCTGAATTTTATTACTTGACTGAAGGATTTTATTTTCTTCATGTCTTTTCTGTGAATAGGAAATAGCATTTTTTAGCACTTTGCAGTAGGCTTGGTAATGTTTTTTTAATTCCGAATTACAATTGTGCTTGATCTTTATAAACAGATCACGTTTGACTTGACATGATTTCCTTATTCCCTTCGTTAACCACCCTCTGTCCTTTGTGTTCCTCCTATTAACTTGAATTTTTTTCATTGGAACATATTTGTCAAAATGGGACGTAACAGTATTATGAAATCTGGTAAAGGCCGTATCGGCATCATTTACATATACAGGAAGCCACGATATGTTTTCTAAGCTAGAGGTAAGGTTATTTAAGTTAGATACACTGAGATCTCTGATACATCTGTAGATTTTATCATTATGTCTTTGCACAGGAATTGGAAGACTAGCAAATTGTAAAGTGTGGTCCGATATGGAAAGATCGATAACAGTTACATCTTCAAGTTCAATATTACTTATAATATTGTCTATACAAGTGCTGCACTTATTTGTGATTCTAGTTGGTTCCTTTACAAAGCAGTTGAGACTGAAGGCACTTAGCATATACAAAAAATCCCGAGTCTCCAAACTATGATTGAGAATATTTATATTAAAATCGCCTGCAATAATTAGTTTATTCGGTTGATTTATAGAATTTATGAGCTGTTCTAAATTAACCAAAAACTTGTCCTTTAAAGTGGTTTTAGGTCGGTATACGTATACACACAACACGTACATTTTATCAACTTTGACGCCGCACACCTCAAACACACCAGAAATAGCCGCGTCCGTTACCTTTGGTAGGTCCTGGCACACAACATTGTCTCTTACAAATATACAGGAACCGCCACTGCCTTTTTGCTTTGTCTGCAAAAACTACTGGCCAGTGAAAAACCAGAAATATTTATCAATTTTAACTCCGCTAGTTTCCTATGGTGTTCAGTGATTAACAGCATGTCAACGTCTTTGCCTTGATAAGATGCTAGCCATATTTCTAGTTGGGATACCTTAGCGGCATTTAGGCTTTGTATGTTCACATGAGCAATTTTACCCTTTTTATAGTTTTGATGCTTCCTGTGAGTTTGAACGAAAAAACTGTGCAGAATTCGGATCCTGTGTCCTCATAACTCGGGTTCCTTCTTCTTCATTTTCCTTTAAGGTACTGACGTTTGGGGTGGAGCTTGGCAGAACTTCTCTACTCGTTTCTTTACCAAATGCATAATAAGCGTTTTTATAATCCACTTGATCTATAATGTTATTTAGTTTTCGACAAATTTCTTTTAAATATATTTTATTTGAAAATCTTGTATCCATGACATCAATAAATGTCATATTGCTATCAGTACAACTTAATCGAAGCATGTAATTCCAGAAGTATGTTTTAAAATGTTTACATTTCTTAATTCCAATTACAAAAACAGGGGTCTCCTTCAGAAATGGTAATACAGAGTTTAGGCTTGCCATAGCAGTTAAAGGGTTTTCGTCATGCTCCCCCACTGAAATAACAATTCTATCTTCTTCTAAATAGTTTTGCTGTGTGACGGAGTCTAGTATTTTATCTGTCGTAGCACCCGGCTTGACGAGGGATGTAACTTCGTAAGTTTTTGAGATATAAGGCAATGTATGCCGCGAGCTCAAAAGAGTTGTTGCCAATCCCTTACACTGTTCTCCACCAAAGATGAATATTTTCCCTTTTTGATTATAAACGGTATCGGGTGAATCCTCCTCAACCTTGTTTTCAAACAGTATCTTGTCCTTTTCTGATTTAAAGTTCCGGTCTTTTATCCTATCATTCTCTCGTAAATCACTTAAAATTGTTAGTTGCGAATGTTGTGATGCAATAGCCGACTGCAGGTCAGTAGAATTTAGATTTTTAGCAGTTTTCTTCTTCTTAACTGTTTTATTGGTTGATCTGTTGAAACTGGTATATTGACCCTCATTCATAAGTTTTTTTAGGACGGAAATTTGCCTTTCTAGTTCCTGATGACTTTTAGTAAGCTTGGTTACTTCCGAATTGAGACAGGCTATTTCCTCATGTGCACAATCGAGTTGATTGGATAATGTTAAAACCTCATCCTTAAGGTCTCGAATTTCTGAGCATTCAGCGAGGTTGGGAAGACTACGTATACTGTTATTTATTGAAGATGAAGACGTTGAGTTTGATGACTGTATGCATGTAGAACTGTTAATTGACGTGGTCACGGGAGAAATGCTGTTGCACTTATCTTGTCTTGGTTTTCTGATCGTTACTCGGTCAGTCTTATCAAAAGAATCACCCGTACTAATCATACTTTTCTCAGTAGCGTCACAAGAAGCTAGTGAATGTCTCGATATAGATTGATTTATTTGGCGTGTCGATGGCGATAAAGCGTGACAACTAAGACATATCCATTTGTTTTTACTGGTATTTGACATTAAGAGAAATCTTTTAAGTGTAACATTTTTAGTGCACTTAATATGATATATATAATTACACGTAATACATTTCAGGTATTGTTTGCGATTTATATCTTCCAGACACACGGAGCACTTAATTTTCTTGTTTGTTACCAAAGTAGACATGGTGTAATTTTGCGTAAATGTCGACGGCAGCAATGTAACGCAAAGAGCCAATGTAAAGCGTCCAACAGCGTGAGCGTTGCGATAAGCGGTTTGACGTCATGCGCTTCACCGCGTCGTTTATATTACTCGGTTCCGCGGTAGTCAATTATTTCAAAAACTATTTTTTACATTACTCGCGAAGTACGCAACGTATAAACACGAATTAAACTACACTTCACAGCACAGAAAATCAGCTTCAACACCGTGTGCCACACTAGAGGCATTCGTTTCTTATACATTTGTTTACATATAAAAACGGCGAGATCTAATTCTTATAATGTTGCTCGCGCGGCTGCGACAACTACCCCCAAGAACAACTTGACATTATTATTATTATTTGAAATTTAAAATAAACTATTTAATGTAATGTAATTAATATAACTCATATGTGATATAACATAGTGTAATGAATTATTGTGTAAAAAGTATAATTTGCATGCCATAATCGGCTAAACATGTGAAACGAATAATTATAATACCACCACATACATGTATTTACCATGTTTAAGCAAATAAATATTCTTATTCTTAAATACCACTCGACGGCTACGGTAGTGCCCTACCCGAAAATGTTCTTGTTGTGTTATTTTTACGCTTTTTTTTGTTCTTTTAATTTCAATTACAACTACTTGTATTGTAAATACTATATCTATGTTTAATTAGTTCGTTCATTGGTTTCTTTTGTTTTTACAACTGACAATGACCCAGACACACGCTTGGGTACCTAGCACAGCAAAGTACAGTCGGCAATAAAAGCGTTAAGTTTTTCGTCAGAAACTTGTTCAGAATTTGACTCGGCATGTTGTTACAGGCTCTCACGATACAACGCTACGCTCGCGGCTTCCTCGCGAGGATGCGAGTCAAGAAGATGAGACGCGGTATCGTCATAGCACAGGCTGCTGTAAGTAGTTATTTAAAAATTTACATCTTCATAATTAAGTTAACTCGATTGACCTAGTTTACCCGGTAAATAATGTAATATTTATCTCTTTCATGTCCGGGATTTTAATTAGATATTCTTACTTATGAATAATTAGCGACCTGCCCCGGCTTCGCACGGGTGCAATACTGATGCGTATTATACATACAAACCTTCCTCTTCAATCACTTTATTTATTAAAAAAACCGCATCAAAATCCGTTGCGTAGTTTTAAAGATTTAAGCATACATAGGGATATAGGGACAGAGAAAGCGACTTTGTTTTATAGTGATTAGTTCTATCTTTGCCTGAGAAACAGGAATACAATCCTAGTTTAGGTGCAAGCAACAATTTATCTAATATATATGTACTTAGTAAGCACAATGTAAACCTTAGCTATAAGGATTACCCGTCGTCTACCGGTCCCAGGGATCCCCGGGCTCATTAGAAAAGAATGCTATTGTTTATTTTTTCGCCGGGAGACCACGGCTTAATAAATTATGCTATTCTTCTATTCTATTTATACAACGACCGTGGCAAACCAGTTTACAGCCTGATACCGCCTGTAAACACTTGATATTTTGGAAATCCCGGAGTCCCGGGATTTCTGACAGTCAATATTTGGATCCCGCAATCTTTCGTTTGATATAATTTGAAAATACCGGGATGTTAAGCGGTTTAATAGCGAGATTCCGGGAATGTCAGGATCACGGGATCGCCCAACTGTGCTAAACTTCTTTATAACTGTTGTATATCCAGGTTCGTTGCTTCCGGGAATTCTCAAAAATGTACTATAGGAAAGATCCCGGGATTCCCCGTGATTTCTGGATAAACCCAAACATTGTCCGTAATTTTTTTATCATACCCAGGCCCGTCCCTTCTCTCTTTCAACAAGGGCCTGGAGAACAAGATCATCAGTCAGCAGCAGAGAGCACCCTGTGCCAACCTTTGCTGTAGACTCGTCTCGTTTTCTAGTTTTTGTTGCCTTCACTAGGTTTTGCTAACCCTTGATTGATTTTGATTATATTAAAGTGCAACAAAAACTGGCAACCGTACTGTCTTCTCGAAGATATCACGGTTCGAAATAATTGCCATACGATAAATAAAGTATATTAAACAAAAGATTCTGCGAACCAAATATTGGCAGTCGGCAATCCCGGGATTTCGCTATTAAACCGATTGAAGTTTCGCGATTCTCAAATTAAATCAAACGAAAAATTTCGGAACCTAAATATTGAACATGAGTAATCCTCATAAATAAGGGGATTATTAAAATGGGTCTTAAGAAAAATCCCGGGATTTCCCGTGACTTTTAGGAGCCAAGTCTAGCCTGCGGTCGACCTTGTTTATAATTTTTTAACCGCTGTTCTGTATATCTGTATGTTCTACTCGTATTGTTAGGTCCGGCGCTTCCTCGCGCGGCGCCAGTACAAGCGGCTGCGCATCGAGGCGCGCAGCCTGGACCACGTGAAGACGCTCAACAAGGGTCTGGAGAACAAGATCATCAGTCTACAGCAGCGGCTGGGCGAGGCGCAGCTGCGGGCGCGCGCGCTGGAGCCGCTCGCGGCGCAGCTGGCTGAAGCCAGGTACAGAACAAGAGCAGCAGCCTGCAGCAGCGGCCGGGCGAGGGCAGCTGCGGGCGCGCGCTGGAGCCGCTCGCGGCGCAGCTGGCTGAAGCCAGGTACAGAACAAGAGCAGCAGCCTGCAGCAGCGGCCGGGCGAGGGCAGCTGCGGGCGCGCGCTGGAGCCGCTCGCGGCGCAGCTGGCTGAAGCCAGGTACAGAACAAGAGCAGCAGCCTGCAGCAGCGGCCGGGCGAGGGCAGCTGCGGGCGCGCGCTGGAGCCGCTCGCGGCGCAGCTGGCTGAAGCCAGGTACAGAACAAGAGCAGCAGCCTGCAGCAGCGGCCGGGCGAGGGCAGCTGCGGGCGCGCGCTGGAGCCGCTCGCGGCGCAGCTGGCTGAAGCCAGGTACAGAACAAGAGCAGCAGCCTGCAGCAGCGGCCGGTCGAGGGCAGCTGCGGGCGCGCGCTGGAGCCGCTCGCGGCGCAGCTGGCTGAAGCCAGGTACAGAACAAGAGCAGCAGCCTGCAGCAGCGGCCGGGCGAGGGCAGCTGCGGGCGCGCGCTGGAGCCGCTCGCGGCGCAGCTGGCTGAAGCCAGGTACAGAACAAGAGCAGCAGCCTGCAGCAGCGGCCGGGCGAGGGCAGCTGCGGGCGCGCGCTGGAGCCGCTCGCGGCGCAGCTGGCTGAAGCCAGGTACAGAACAAGAGCAGCAGCCTGCAGCAGCGGCCGGGCGAGGGCAGCTGCGGGCGCGCGCTGGAGCCGCTCGCGGCGCAGCTGGCTGAAGCCAGGTACAGAACAAGAGCAGCAGCCTGCAGCAGCGGCCGGGCGAGGGCAGCTGCGGGCGCGCGCTGGAGCCGCTCGCGGCGCAGCTGGCTGAAGCCAGGTACAGAACAAGAGCAGCAGCCTGCAGCAGCGGCCGGGCGAGGGCAGCTGCGGGCGCGCGCTGGAGCCGCTCGCGGCGCAGCTGGCTGAAGCCAGGTACAGAACAAGAGCAGCAGCCTGCAGCAGCGGCCGGGCGAGGGCAGCTGCGGGCGCGCGCTGGAGCCGCTCGCGGCGCAGCTGGCTGAAGCCAGGTACAGAACAAGAGCAGCAGCCTGCAGCAGCGGCCGGGCGAGGGCAGCTGCGGGCGCGCGCTGGAGCCGCTCGCGGCGCAGCTGGCTGAAGCCAGGTACAGAACAAGAGCAGCAGCCTGCAGCAGCGGCCGGGCGAGGCGCAGCTGGCTGAAGCCAGGTACAGAACAAGAGCAGCAGCCTGCAGCAGCGGCCGGGCGAGGGCAGCTGCGGGCGCGCGCTGGAGCCGCTCGCGGCGCAGCTGGCTGAAGCCAGGTACAGAACAAGAGCAGCAGCCTGCAGCAGCGGCGGGGCGAGGGCAGCTGCGGGCGCGCGCTGGAGCCGCTCGCGGCGCAGCTGGCTGAAGCCAGGTACAGAACAAGAGCAGCAGCCTGCAGCAGCGGCGGGGCGAGGGCAGCTGCGGGCGCGCGCTGGAGCCGCTCGCGGCGCAGCTGGCTGAAGCCAGGTACAGAACAAGAGCAGCAGCCTGCAGCAGCGGCGGGGCGAGGGCAGCTGCGGGCGCGCGCTGGAGCCGCTCGCGGCGCAGCTGGCTGAAGCCAGGTACAGAACAAGAGCAGCAGCCTGCAGCAGCGGCCGGGCGAGGGCAGCTGCGGGCGCGCGCTGGAGCCGCTCGCGGCGCAGCTGGCTGAAGCCAGGTACAGAACAAGAGCAGCAGCCTGCAGCAGCGGCGGGGCGAGGGCAGCTGCGGGCGCGCGCTGGAGCCGCTCGCGGCGCAGCTGGCTGAAGCCAGGTACAGAACAAGAGCAGCAGCCTGCAGCAGCGGCGGGGCGAGGGCAGCTGCGGGCGCGCGCTGGAGCCGCTCGCGGCGCAGCTGGCTGAAGCCAGGTACAGAACAAGAGCAGCAGCCTGCAGCAGCGGCCGGGCGAGGGCAGCTGCGGGCGCGCGCTGGAGCCGCTCGCGGCGCAGCTGGCTGAAGCCAGGTACAGAACAAGAGCAGCAGCCTGCAGCAGCGGCGGGGCGAGGGCAGCTGCGGGCGCGCGCTGGAGCCGCTCGCGGCGCAGCTGGCTGAAGCCAGGTACAGAACAAGAGCAGCAGCCTGCAGCAGCGGCCGGGCGAGGGCAGCTGCGGGCGCGCGCTGGAGCCGCTCGCGGCGCAGCTGGCTGAAGCCAGGTACAGAACAAGAGCAGCAGCCTGCAGCAGCGGCGGGGCGAGGGCAGCTGCGGGCGCGCGCTGGAGCCGCTCGCGGCGCAGCTGGCTGAAGCCAGGTACAGAACAAGAGCAGCAGCCTGCAGCAGCGGCGGGGCGAGGCGCAGCTGGCTGAAGCCAGGTACAGAACAAGAGCAGCAGCCTGCAGCAGCGGCCGGGCGAGGGCAGCTGCGGGCGCGCGCTGGAGCCGCTCGCGGCGCAGCTGGCTGAAGCCAGGTACAGAACAAGAGCAGCAGCCTGCAGCAGCGGCTGGGCGAGGCGCAGCTGGCTGAAGCCAGGTACAGAACAAGAGCAGCAGCCTGCAGCAGCGGCTGGGCGAGGCGCAGCTGGCTGAAGCCAGGTACAGAACAAGAGCAGCAGCCTGCAGCAGCGGCTGGGCGAGGCGCAGCTGGCTGAAGCCAGGTACAGAACAAGAGCAGCAGCCTGCAGCAGCGGCTGGGCGAGGCGCAGCTGCGGGCGCGCGCTGGAGCCGCTCGCGGCGCAGCTGGCTGAAGCCAGGTACAGAACAAGAGCAGCAGCCTGCAGCAGCGGCCGGGCGAGGGCAGCTGCGGGCGCGCGCTGGAGCCGCTCGCGGCGCAGCTGGCTGAAGCCAGGTACAGAACAAGAGCAGCAGCCTGCAGCAGCGGCCGGGCGAGGGCAGCTGCGGGCGCGCGCTGGAGCCGCTCGCGGCGCAGCTGGCTGAAGCCAGGTACAGAACAAGAGCAGCAGCCTGCAGCAGCGGCCGGGCGAGGGCAGCTGCGGGCGCGCGCTGGAGCCGCTCGCGGCGCAGCTGGCTGAAGCCAGGTACAGAACAAGAGCAGCAGCCTGCAGCAGCGGCCGGGCGAGGCGCAGCTGGCTGAAGCCAGGTACAGAACAAGAGCAGCAGCCTGCAGCAGCGGCCGGGCGAGGGCAGCTGCGGGCGCGCGCTGGAGCCGCTCGCGGCGCAGCTGGCTGAAGCCAGGTACAGAACAAGAGCAGCAGCCTGCAGCAGCGGCCGGGCGAGGGCAGCTGCGGGCGCGCGCTGGAGCCGCTCGCGGCGCAGCTGGCTGAAGCCAGGTACAGAACAAGAGCAGCAGCCTGCAGCAGCGGCCGGGCGAGGCGCAGCTGGCTGAAGCCAGGTACAGAACAAGAGCAGCAGCCTGCAGCAGCGGCTGGGCGAGGCGCAGCTGCGGGCGCGCGCTGGAGCCGCTCGCGGCGCAGCTGGCTGAAGCCAGGTACAGAACAAGAGCAGCAGCCTGCAGCAGCGGCCGGGCGAGGGCAGCTGCGGGCGCGCGCTGGAGCCGCTCGCGGCGCAGCTGGCTGAAGCCAGGTACAGAACAAGAGCAGCAGCCTGCAGCAGCGGCCGGGCGAGGGCAGCTGCGGGCGCGCGCTGGAGCCGCTCGCGGCGCAGCTGGCTGAAGCCAGGTACAGAACAAGAGCAGCAGCCTGCAGCAGCGGCCGGGCGAGGCGCAGCTGGCTGAAGCCAGGTACAGAACAAGAGCAGCAGCCTGCAGCAGCGGCCGGGCGAGGGCAGCTGCGGGCGCGCGCTGGAGCCGCTCGCGGCGCAGCTGGCTGAAGCCAGGTACAGAACAAGAGCAGCAGCCTGCAGCAGCGGCCGGGCGAGGGCAGCTGCGGGCGCGCGCTGGAGCCGCTCGCGGCGCAGCTGGCTGAAGCCAGGTACAGAACAAGAGCAGCAGCCTGCAGCAGCGGCCGGGCGAGGCGCAGCTGGCTGAAGCCAGGTACAGAACAAGAGCAGCAGCCTGCAGCAGCGGCCGGGCGAGGCGCAGCTGGCTGAAGCCAGGTACAGAACAAGAGCAGCAGCCTGCAGCAGCGGCTGGGCGAGGCGCAGCTGCGGGCGCGCGCTGGAGCCGCTCGCGGCGCAGCTGGCTGAAGCCAGGTACAGCTCAAACACAAACACAAACACACGGCCATACGTGGCGGTCACCGTTGAGGCGCGCTAGTTCACTCACGCAGCTAAACTCCCAGTAACTCGATGAACCACCGACAAAACTCCCAGTAGCTCGATACCACTCACACCTCAGATTCGGTTGAAATCTCTCAACCAATCTCACTGGAGCGCAAACTCTTAGAGTATTCCAGTGTCCCAAACCACACGCGTGGTCGTGTCGGAGGTTTTGCCCTGGATTTACCCCAGGCTACTCTCCAACCGCGCACTTCTATCGCTTTATTGGGCCCGGCCTATAAAGCCACAGTCAAGTTAAAAAAATAGACTGAAGCTAGCTAGGTATGTATATCTTATAACATCGAACCGTAAAGTGGCAGTTCCCGCACGAGTAGCCTGGACCACGTACGAAACTCTTTTAAGGCCAAATTCTGTTAAACGAACGGAAGCCAAAAACGACTAAGAGCTCTGACTATAAGGTAGATTCTTGCTTGCATTCATTTGATATAATTTGACCTTACAATTTCGGACATACTGTAAGTATGTAGTAATTGTCACACCTGGCCATAAAGTGGCAATTAACGCACATTACGCGAAAAATCCCACTCCTTGGCTACGGGGGACATCAAAGTTTGTACTTACCACGGGCGGTAATAAAGCCTCATTTCGCATATTTATTGCCCTTGCCTACGGCTCGAGTGTTAAATACCTGCGATCTGAGACACTTTGGATTACCGCCATAGGTATGTAATGTACGCAACTGTTACATAATGAGAGGCATTAAAACACGAGTGTTTTATGAAACGAGTAAAGTAATAGGTAGTAGCAGACATTATCTTTAATGTGGGTGTAAATTATTATATGAGTGTAGATAAATAACATAACAATGTAAGCTATATCTGTGAGATCCTGTAATAGAGAGTATGCCAACCTTCCCACTATCACATCTGTCACTACTCTTCGAAACCTCGTATCTCAGCACTGAAACGATGCTGATATACGAGCTTTATTTTAAGTAGATATTTGTTACTTAGTGACTTACTTTTTCTTGTAGCCCAATGATGTATCATATTTTCATGATACATATTCGAACCAGTTTTTAGAGAGGAACAGGAAAATTTAAAAAACTATTTCTTATTCTTAACTTTTTTTCAGAGCAAAACTCGAACTTCTCCGTTTAGTCGAAATAGAGGCTAAAACTCTGAAAGTCTCCATCGACGACAAGGACAGCATCATCGCCGCCCTCCAGGCTGAGCTCGCGAGCGAGCGGGACAGCAACAAACTGCTTATAGAAGAGAAGAAGGAGATAGAGAAGGCGTATAATATAGAGAGGGAGACTTGGGAGGGAGAGAGTGAGAAGTTGGCGAATGAGCTGAGGAGTACGAAGGAGCAGTATGATTTGGCTATAGAAGGTTAGTAATACAAGATTAAAGATTTTTTTACAGATATAGGTAGTCACAAAAAGTAAGGGTTTATCCAGAAATCACGCGAGGTGTTTGGAGCCACTTTTAGACCC
Organism: Epiblema foenella; assembly: GCA_963556455.1. Classification (NCBI taxonomy): domain Eukaryota; kingdom Metazoa; phylum Arthropoda; class Insecta; order Lepidoptera; family Tortricidae; genus Epiblema; species Epiblema foenella. The sequence continues at coordinate 5,756,633 of OY747120.1, read as the reverse complement.
CCCTCTCTTGGTGATCTTTAGTGAGGTTCTAGTCGACCCCAAAACCTCACGTGTTTTTTTAATTTTTTTACACTATTTGAATTTGAAAGTAAATGATACTGTATTGTATTAGTCGATCTTGTGTTTATTTTCGTATATGCGTTTTGCAAAAATAGACTCTCTTTTTGATGTGCGAAATGAAGATTTACAATTTCCTACATGAGCAAATATTATTTGACAGTTTGTGAGTACAGTAAAAAAATACACTTGTACCGCCCCTCCCTCAAAATGATCATTCGTGAGGTTTGCGTAAGCCCCCCCTCCCCCTTCGGATCCTCGCGTGATTCTGGATAAACCTTAAAGATAGCATAGAGAATATAATTATAACAAAAACGTTAAAATCTACGCGTCACAAAACGAAACAAACATCCATTTGTCAATACAAATATCTTGAATTTATGAACACCAACGACGCTGCAACGAAATTGGTACCAATATGACGATGCCGCCATACCATCCTAGCCTTTATCGTGGTGGGGGCTGGCGGGATGTGTGATGATAATAAATATCTCATTGCCACAAACTCCTGGTCTTGACGACTTCTTTAGCCTAGTTGGTAGTGGTGCATCGAAAGATGGAACGCTGCGCTTACGGCGTCCAACTCAGACACGACACTTAGGGTTTCCCGCCGACGGGGAAGTCCACCGCGCGATAGTCCCTATTCGTCCTGGTACCGCCGCACACCGTGGAGTAAGTCCGACCCAGGTCGGGCCTAGCTGAACTTCTTGCTGAACTCTTCTAGGCTAGGTTTAGTGAACCAGCGATGAAACTCCCAGTAGCTCGATTCCACTTATATCTCAGATTAGGTACATTAAGTTAAAAATAATATTAATTACGAAATAAAATAAATAACTAACATAAAACTAACTTAATCAGTAATTAAAAACAAACCGCTTAACCGTTGACCGAGAAAACTGCCAGCTCTCCTGTCCGCGGTTACATGGACCAACCGTTTTGCCAAAAAGCGGTATAATTTATGTGCTGATCGGCCCCACGGACCAAGGGTCTCCACATCAAATATATATTATATTTATTTATTTAACTAAGGTTTAAAGTTTCCTCATTTTAGCGTTGGGTGCTTCTCATGAACCTTGCTAGGTAGACAGTTGAAATTTTTACAAATGATCTATTTCTGTTACCGCTATATAATTATTTAAATGGGCTCCCATACAACAAACGTGATTTTTTTGGCTAAATCAAAACATTTATTCTGCAAATAGGCCACTTTTACATGTCAAAATCTATCTATATCAAATAAAAATCATACAATAATCAAAGTATCATTAATTAAATGTAGTGTTATGTCAAAAATGGCCGTTTTTATAGATAGTGGTACGGAATCCTTCGTGCGCGAGTGCGACTCGCACCTGGCCTTTTTTTAATTTTAGGGCAGGTTGGTGGATCGAAAGCCCTTGGCCTTCGATATCAGTGCAGTGTAATCTGATAACGTAATGAAATGATAACGGCGCTGATAAAACCTTTATTGGTTTGTTTAGTAGCGCGCGATTTGACCGGACATAATTGTGTTTTTTTTAATTGTTTTAGTTCTGTCGCGTAATTTTAAGTAGGGTCGCTAGGCCCGTTACGCGGCCTGCGTCAGTTTGCGGCCTCCTGAAGAACGAAGTTTTTTCATTTAAAGATATTTACATTGTTACATGCTCTAAAGAAATAGTGAGTCGTGTGAGTTTTAATTAGTAGCTATTGAATGGGAATATATTAAAAAAGCAAGAAAATATCCTTTCAGTTCATCAACTCGTCCAAGTGGCCGCAAACTGGCGCATCAAATTAACAGGCCGTAAACCCACCTACCGACTCTAGTTATAGTCGTCAAATCTAACCTAAAAATGGTGTAGAAAAAGTGATATTAAGAGGATTCTAGCTCCCAGTGACCTTCGATCTGTAACTCTCTGTTTTCTCGTGTTTTTTATGGCTTATCATATAAAGAACAACGAGTTTTACCGAAATAGTATATCATATTTACTTCAGAACTCACTGTCTTCGAGATATGTCTACCTGTAACATCTCCTGTAATGCACTTGACATAAATGTTGAATAAATGAATAAATGAATAAATGTATGTGGAATCAAACTTTGGCAATTTTAGGCTATAAAAACAGTTTTTTGGACGTAACTTTTGTGAATATGAGTTAAAATTAAAAATCTCTTTTGCGTTGTTAGAGATGTCAATAAGGAACAGTTACATGTACTTTTCATATTTACATAAACAACATACTAATATCGAAAATAGAGTTTTTGAGTACCATCACTACATAGTATAAAACAACGTCGCTTTCTCGGTCCCTATATCCCTATGTATGCTTAAATCTTTAAAACTACGCAACGGATTTTGATGCGGTTTTTTTAATAGATAGAGTGATTGAAGAGGAAGGCTTATACGTACAATAACATCCATTAAATAGTGCACCCGTGCGAAGCAGGGGCGGGTCGCTAGTGTTTCAATAAATTAAGAAAAAACAAATACTTAGTTTTTTCAAAATTAAGCTTCTCCAAATGTAGATTAAGGACTGAAGAACCGATGACCGTTTTCGCCATAAATATATCTATAGTTTGACGGAGGAATATCAACTCTAAACTCGTCAAGAATCGATCAATAGCGCCTGGAGCCCCTTAACTTGCAATAGTTGTAACTTTGTATGTGTGTTCGGAGCAAAATTGTAACTGAACTTTAGATCATTCTGAACCTATTGTTTGTGGAGTCCGGTCTGTTCATGCTTGCTAGGACATAGTGACTACGTTAATACTAGTGTCTTTTTATAGGGGATTGACGAGAGATCATCCTGTTGTGGATTCGTTTTTATTATCAGTGACTTAGAGACCATATACATCTCTAACTATATTAAATTAATATTAATTTTGACGCTCAGAGACCATGTACATCTCTGGGATATTATATTAATTTCATTATACTCCTTGTTTAATCTTGAGACTTTATACATCTCTAACTTTACTGATGTTGTAATATTTGTAATAGATAACTTTGCAAGTTTGTCTTCACTGTATGACATTAATTTTGTTATAATTGTAAACTCGAAATTATTATTCCTTCTTGAACTGTAAATTAATATTTTGACATGAAAAAGTGCCCTTGTGGCCTATTTGCAGAATAAATGTTTGTATTTGTATTGAACTGAAATTTGACATACTTATGTAAATTCGATGACAATGCCATATTGTGGTGCCACCGAGCTGATCCGATGGCGGATACATAACGTGGTCATAGCAACCACTGAACTACACAAGAGAAGCGCTCGTGGCCCAGCGGCGCCCGCGTACCGCGTGTTGTCTTTGCTATTATCATTATGATTTTTATATATGAAAACTTTCTTTATTCATACGTATACCTAATTATTAAATGGGTATTTTCTTATATGTATTATGTAAAATATAAGCATATGAGCTATTTTTTCATATAAAATATAAGCATATAAGGTAAACGTCTCAATGATTGACACGTCAATCCCTAACAAATGACAGACATTGTTAAGAGTTAATATAGAAAGCGTCAAGTATTAGCACATTCACCTTATTAGTATTTTTACATGGAAAAATGTCCTCGACACAGGCGCAGTATATGGCACTTGCAATCTTATGTCATCGTAACAGAGGTGAGCTATAGGTGTTTACCTATTCAGCATTGGATCGTTTATCTCACTCGTATATCGTATAAACCTACAAAATAACGATGGTGTAAAAATAACACAGAATTGAAGGGAAAATGGTGGTACCAACAGAAAAGGTACCCGATGAGCCTAAGGAGGCGATTTTAGACTCTAATGGTGAACAAACAACACCGAAAATACTAGAAAATGGGACTTATAATGTCTGGTCGAAGGAGTTTGAAAGCAGAGCTCAGTTATGGAAAGGTTGGTTCATGTGGTGTTAAGTTAGACTTACCCATTTTATTCATATTCACACTCATTTCTTTATATACGATAAAAAATGCATATCAAAAAGGCTGTAGATAAGTAGGATGTGCTCCTATAAAGGATAATATACAATGTTGGATATATACAGGAAAGGGTATCTTCTAAATATAATATACATATATACAATAGATAGGAGACACAGGAGAGATCTCTCAGGGACCGAAGTCCAATGAGAGTTGTTGGGATGTTATATTTATGCAACTGACTTAAGAAACTTCGATAGCGCGATGCAGAACATGTCAGATTTGACAGTTGACAGTTGAAGTGACGCCACTAGGCTATAATATATGATAGGTATGTGAAGTATATGTATTAGGTGAGATGGGTTAAGATGAAACGGGGTTTTAGGTGGGGATAAGTGGAAAAGTATCCCTTAACTCCACCCACCGCTTACGTTTTCGTCTTTCACTGTTCGTTGGACCGTCAAGGCCCATTGCGTGGATCCGGCATTAAAACATTCTGTAATTTTGTTGCAGAGAGAGACAAACAACACGAGCAAGAAAAGAAGGCACTCAGCGCTGAACTGGAAGCGGAGAGACAGAGTCGGCAGAAGCTCCTCTCTACACAGTATGAGTTGCAAGAGCGACTGGATTCCCTACAAAGGTAAGAACCCTTTGAGGGCCTACCAAATATGAAACATCTGCCAGGTGCCTATACCACAAAACTCAAGACTACAATTCGATAGAATTGAGGAATTTCGGCCCGAGGGGCGGTTGCACCTATAGCTCAGTTGGCTAGAGCGACTCGCCGCGAGTGCCGGGAGGTCGCAGGTTCAAATCCTGCTCGGTGCCTAAATTTTTCAATTTTTCCTTCTTAATTTGTAGAATTGTACAGTTTTCCATAGAAAAAGATGTCAATTTTGTGGTATGTTTTCGGCTCGCGGCACGATCTCTAAGCAAACAACGTGAGCAAAATGGTGTGCTAGTATAGCACTGATTAAAACAATACATGAACTACGCTTATCCTTGAAAAAACAATATATTAGAGATGCCTTTAAATGTGATAATCCATATTAAAAAGAACCTTATGGCGGCCGGCACTTACGCCTTTATTGCCGCTGTTCCAATACAATAGTGAATAGGTGTAACGTAAGCGCCTGCCGCCATAAGGTCCCTTTCGATGTGGATTATCACTAATAATAAGAAATGCTGCGAGTTAGGCAATGCATTCGCGGCACGTATGAACCTCTAAACAGGTTTTTTGTAACGCGTCTTACCCTTAGAATCACTGTATTTTTTTTAAATATGAATAAATAGACTCTGACGTCTTCTCAGACGAAACCAGGAGAAAATGACCTATATTACAATACAATACAAATACTCTTTATTGCACACCTCAATAAAAATACAAAGCAGGACATAACATAGCGAGATATAAGCAGAGGTAGATAACAGGCGGTCTTATCGCTAAAGAGCGATCTCTTCCAGATAACCTTTGGGTAGCGGAGAGAACTAAACACACGTATTCAGTGGGTGGTGCAAAAATAAAAACTTGGTATTGGGATATATAAGTAAAACTAAAAGATAAAAATGAAAGTAAGAGACATATAATAAACACTTAAATAATATATTCTTCTTTAGTGAAACTGAAATATTTCCAAATACAATTTTAAGAAGCGATTACACTTGAAAAGGTTATGGAAACAGTTATCTTTTTTACCTACTATTAAACGGAGTCTATAACCAAGTTACATTACATCATACTGTGGTGTAGTCCCTACGTAAGCTGTAATTAGTATCTAAGTGCCTATATAAACATGTGTCTAGCCTAATTTGACTAGTAATAAATCATATCTCCTACGAAGCTGTTGTTTCTCTAGCGCCATCCCTACATGGCGAACACTAGGTTTTAATGTACATCATACAACATTAGTTTTATAATAAATTAGTGCATTTGGGCTGAATATATTGAACTTTTCAGGGCGCCCCCTACGAAGGAGCACAGGCGGTCGCTATCTGATGCCAGCAACAACTCGCAACAGGAGACCACGGTTGAAGATGTGAGTTTTTATAATATTCACTAAGGGTCGGTTGCACCAACATACGATCATAGGCCGGTCATCGTCAAATATGGCGCCGGCAGCTGTCATCCCATAGTAACTTGTCAAACTTTCCATACAATCAGATTTTAACGAACTCCAATTACGATTACCCTAAGATTACAGACGGTTTGGCGCAACTCACCCTAATCCCCGTATTCATAAAACTTAACAAACCTTTACCTACCTGTCCCTTTGTCACAAGCGTAAATGTCAGAATGACAGATAAGGACAAACGAACTTTAGCGCCTAGTTAACTAAAATAATTAGTAATGATGAACGTTTATTAATAGTACTTTTGGATGTACTATTTTGAGTAGACTTGTTCATTATACTAGTTTCGATCATATTATGGCGATCTATTTGTAGACATACCCATTTTAATGTACAATATTCATTTATTATTATTTATTTCATTCATTTATTTCCCGTATACACAAATGTCAGTCACAGATAAAAACAAATGAATGGCATTTTAAATAAAATTGATTTGATCAACGTTAATGAATAAATACAATTCAAGTATATTTGTGTGACCCTATGCCGTCGTCTACCGGCGAAAAAAAATAAACAATAACAATCTTTTGTTATGATACCGGGGATCCCAGGGACCGGTAGACGACGGGTGCCATGTAATTGCATAGGAGTTGTAGTAGTAAAAAAGAATCCTTATAGTCAGAGCATTTAGTAGTTTTTTGCTTACGTTCGTTTGACAGAATTTGGCCTTAGATTTTCGTACGAACTTTTTCACTAATGGTTCGAATCCCGGTCAGGGCAAATATTTGTGTGATGAGCATGAATATTTGTTTCTGAGTCTTGGATGTTTTCTATGTATTTAAGTATTTATATCTATTAAATATATCGTCGTCTAGTACCCATAACACAAGCCTTCTTGAGCTTACTGTGGGGCTAGTTCGATTTGTGTAAGATTGTCCTCTAATATTTATTTATTTATTGTGTTTCAGGACTTCGGGTACGGGTCGGTGCGCAGCGTGGAGACCACGCGGCCCGCGCTCGAGGCCGTCAACTGGTCCGCCGGCGCCCACAACGGGCCCATGCCGGTAACTTACCATACAAATCCTGTTTAACCTTGTCAACGCTCTGTCAAACACAACATCTGGACCTGTATTCCGAACTGAGAAATCCTAACATCGTATCGTGCTGTCACTTTCACTCTCGTGTTATACACGCTATATGAGTGAAAGAGACGGCACGATACAAAGTTCGGATTTCGAAGTTCAGAGTAGCCTTCTGTCTGTGTATGTATTTAAAAAACTTTTAACCGTTTACCCCATGACGTAAAAAAATATTCGTTTAAACTTGAACCCTCATACGATGCAATAAGGTTTACAACGATATCTGTCATATATGGCTTCGTATGCGATAACGGGTTAAAAGTGATGTGTGAAGTTTGATATTTTTCCGAGTATTTTGGGAACTTTTTTTATTGTTAATGTAGATAATATGATATTATTGCCGAGGCGCGGAAAGTAAGCGGTTGCGTGACGAGGTGGTCAGCAAAGAGCCAAGTCACGCAGCCCGGTTTCGGCCAAGGTATATATATATATAGTGCTTTTCTCAAACAATGTGAGGAAATAACAAAGATGTTCCAAGAAACAGTAGGGATGATGACTCACAATTTATTAGTATCCAAATTATTATCTAAAAAAAGAAGACATAAAACTTGGCCAAATGGTGAAAATCCCATTAAAATATCTCAGAAAATAACGAAGCTATAACCGTTACAATGTTTTTAATTAGACAGAGAAAGCGTTACAAATCAGTGACGTCACTGACGTAAAGCACCATAGTAAATGACGATCGTTCAATGCAGAGGTGCGTTTTGCGAAAATGGGACAGAACATGCCCCCACTTAAAACTTTGAAGACTTATAATTATGTAATTGTGTAACTGCTAATTGTTTAATATTTTATGTCACGCTCCGCGGGCGGAAAATCCCACTTCCTGGCCAGGGGGTGACATAACATTTTATACTTACCTCGGGCGGTAATTAAGAAAGCCTCAGATCGCATAATTATCGCCCTTGCCTTCGGCTCGGGCGTCAAATACTTGCGATCTGAGACATTCTTTGTTTTACCACCCTTGGTAAGTAATGTACTATTATAGCCATGTATAACACAAATCTTTTCACCTCACTAGAGTGAGGATTTCTTTTTATTGCTCCTCCTCGTCCCAGCGTTATTCCAGTACATTTGCATCCTAAATATAGTTGGACGCCCGGGGTCCACTACCTAATCCGGAGATTTGGCGTAGGTACTAGTTTTTGTTACCACAACAGCACAATATAAAATTATTGTTACTGGATTGTCTGGACTGACCTTTACATGTTATTAATGTTTAATAAAGTTACAAATAGCACGTTCGGATTTCAATTGTGATAATCCACATCGAAAGAGACCTTATGGCAGCAGGCGCTTACGTTACACCTATTCACTATTGTATTGGAATAGCGGCAATAAAGGCGTAAGTGCCGGCCGCCATAAGGTCCCTTTCGATGTGGATTATCACATATTCTTTGCACTCATGTGGATAAAATGCAGTTTTGTTATCTGTTTTTAAAGAATAAAAAAGGCCCTTCCGAGCTAGTGACGTGAAAATAACTATTAATACCGTATTTTGTGACAGATCGCGGACGCCGGTCTGGTGCTTCGCATGCAGAACAGGATATCCGCTTTGCAGAGCGAACTCTCGCGGACCACCAAGCGAGCCGGTGATTTGGAAGAACGCCTCATGAGTAAGCATTCTCCCATACATTATGACCTGACGCTCTTTCTCTTTGAGCCTTCCTTCCTTCCAAATACGGGCACTGTCTGGGCCTGCCTAGGAGTCCATGAAGATACTCGATTAACTTCAGAACAGGGATTGTTACCGGTATTCTTTCTACCGGTTTTAAATAAGGTATAACCGGTTATAATTGCATTTCGCTATTTATATCGTTAAAGCTCTGAATAGCGGTATAATCAAAACCAATTGACAACAATGCCTCTATTTGACACTTTAACCAAAAAAACCATTAACGAATTCGTTTTTATCAAATCCTAAAAAAATCATTCGGAATCTTCGTATAATTTTGCGCTTGTGATTCTTGTTGAGTCGCTAGTGTCAATAGGTTACGGTATCAGCTTGCTATCAGGCAGGCCGTCTTATTTGCCACCGTTGATGTATGTATAAAAAAAATTGTAGGTCCCTTCTCGGTAGGCAATCCGTTCTTTCCCGACCGCCTTTGTAGTAATGTAGTATGTATGTAACCACTTTATTGTACACAATAACAGGTTAAAGCAATATAAATGTCACATAAGATTAGAATACAAAGGCAAACTTATCCCTATGAGGGATCTCTTCCAGCTAACCTTTGAGGGAATGAGTGGAAAGTGGGAGAATGAGATAGACAAACTTACACAGTGTACTAAAACTTTTCAATAAGGAAACTTATGTATTAGGGTTACTTCGTAATTTTTGTACATACGAGTACTTAAAGACTTAATTATGTCTACATTTTAACTGACTAAAGTGTTTACCGAAAATTAGTCTCACTTTATATGGATAACTATCGATACACATTTGACTCGAAATGTTGTCAAAATTAAGTCTTTATTTATTTATTTATTGTTATAAAATCCACAGCACGACTTACAGCATTTTTAGAAAAGGTTACATCTTACTTTTTCATTAGCCAATTATGGATTTACATTTTGTTTGCTAAACAATTACAAAGAAAACCAACAAAAGACACAAAAACACATCACATCACACAACATCACATCTTATGTACAAAAAATTACGAATTAACCGGTTATTTTTCTGCAGATCGCCTGTCGTCACCCCCCACGAACCCCAACCTGGACCGCTTCAAGGTGGAAGAGCTGGAGATTGAGAACAAGAAGTTGAGGGAGCATCTCGACCGTCTGCGAGCTGCCGGGGACACCACGCTGCTGTCTAAGGAGGTCATAGGTAAGAGCAATATGGTACTACAGCCAGAGAGCTGCCTACGGCAAATAGTTTGCATTTTATAGAGATTTCAATTTACATTTGGACTATTATTCTATCGCTTAATTGCTTGGTAAGGGTAAGATGAAGTGTTCCGGATGTCTTCAGAAAATAGAAAAAGTAGAGGTAAGGATCGCGTGTACCTCTCAAAAACAGACGCGGATCCAGGATTTTGTTCAGGGGGGGGGGGCACTTCCGAACTTTCCGAAAATAAAACTGACTTTTGATAACTGTTGTCAGAACATATTTCCTACGTCAGGACATAGGCAATTGCCCTCCCCTGACACAGGCTTCAGGGGGGGGCAATTGCCCCTGTTGTCCCCCCTGTATCCGCGCCTGCTCAAAAATGTGTGAACATCTTCCACGACGCGTGCATAAAGGCAGAGAAGTTAAAGCCTGATGAAATTAAAACATGGATATGGATATGTCCCGACTGCATCGCAAAGAACAGGAAAGGTGGAGACAATACTCATACACCGCTCCGTCAGCCAGCAGAAAATGTGTCGTTCCGTAAAAAGAACCTGCAGCCACAATCCTCACCGCTGCTGCAGCCGCAGGCGCCCCCGCTGCCCCTGGTGCATTCGCAAGCGTCCCCGCGGCCGCAGCCTCATATGTATACATTTTTAGACCTTATTTCTGAGCAATAAAGTCCTACAATGTATACATGTTTATGATACTGACTGTACTATTATTACATTTGACAGACCAACTAGGGGTAATGCAGAAGGAGTTGGACCGACGGCGGGACGAGTGCATCCAGTTGAAGAGCGTTCTGACTAACCACGTACGTATATCTATTGCTTTATACCACTTGAAGATTTTTATACCACCCAGTAATAGTTCAACAAATAATATAGACTAATATTTCAAGAATGATATATAGGGTGATGCGGGATGCTTCCGTCAAGTACGATACTCTTCCATTTATCATGATACATGTCAAATCGAATATTATTCAGACGGTGGTTACTTTCGAAACATCGTATCCCTCTCAATGTGTCAATTTTCCTTATTCATAATCAAAGTGCTGTCATAACAGTTAAAGCGGTTTATCTTTATTAAAGTTGTTGTAAGAGTGCCCATGATTAAGGATCGGTTGCACCAACATACGATCACAGGCCAGTCATCGTCAAATATGGCGCCGGCAGCAGTCATCCCATAGAAACTTGTCAAACTTTCCATACAATCAGATTTTAACGAACACCGCTTACGATTACAGACGGTTTGGTGCAACCCACCCTTAACACTTTTTTAGTTAACTAGCTGCTAAAGTTCGTATGTCCCTATCTGTCACCTTGACATTTACGTTTGTGTGAAAGGGACAAAAATATTTTAGTTAGCAGAGGTTTGTTAAGTTTTATGAGTAAGGGGGTTACACTTTTACTTGACAATAAGTACAAAAATGAAGGAAAGGTGCGGGTGTTTCACTTAAATACGATAATGAACGGTCATTGTTAGTTGCAAAAACAAAAGTAGTCCCTTCGGTGGTCAATAGTCCACGATTTATGGCAAGTAAGCTATGTTTTAGTCAGGGATCGGATACCGGTATTTTCTCCATAGAAAAATACCGGTATTATTACGGTCACCGGTTCATTATTTCGTTTTTAATGGGACAATCTAATAATACGACGTTGTTACCTAAATACATGATTCAGCCCTACGTAAAGAGCAAAAAATAATCCAAAATATTGGGCTAATTCAGGGTTTTTAAAAATACCGGTATCGGTCCCTGGTTTAGTACATGGATTTATAGCAACGGAGACACTGTTTATGCGGATTACTAGAACAATCCAAAATTAAGCCCTTAACTTTTGATATGTCCACCGAAAAGACGCGAACCTAAATCTAACAATGACCCGAACGATCCATTATCATTTACTGAGGGTAGATCTTGCTCACGTCTTCCGAATCACCCTGTATAACAATACTAATACTTCTTGAAGGAAATGCTGAAGAAATACCAATAATTGTAAAGTAAATATTTCGAGATCTTGAACCGTAAGTTATGTTATTAAAAAAAAAACTCTTCTAAAAATTTTCACCGATAACGATATTTGGATTGAAAAATGAAGTTTTGAGACATACTTTTTTGGTACATTTATTTGTGAGAAACTGAAGGAATTGTCAAGATAAGAAACTGCACAAAGTTATTTATTGTGTAGCTTCGCCTTTCGGGAGTTAATGAGGTCACAGCAACCTCGATGCACGTAAAATATGTGCTGTTAATATAATAGAACTGTATATATGCACAGACTGTCCTTGAGTTCTTAAAATGACATTCAACAACATGGTTGTGTGTTGAGCTATACATGCACATTTTCTATGTGTGCGTCAGCGGAGGTGCTATGAGTTCTCATCGTCTACGTGTTGGTACGTTTTTTTTTTAACCTGACTGTGGCTTTATACGCCGGGCCCAATAAAGCGATAGGAGTGCGCGGTTGGAGAGTAGCCTGGGAAAAATCCAGGGGAAAACCTCCGACACGACCACGCGTGTGGTTTGGAACACTGGAATACTCTAAGAGTTTGCGCTCCAGTGAGATTGGTTGATTTTCAACCGAATCTGATGTGTGAGTGGAATCGAGCTACTGGGAGTTTTGTCGCTGGTTCACTAAACCTAGCCTAGCTGAGAAGAGTCCAAGAAACTCAGCTAGGCCCGACCTGGGTCGGACTGGCTCTACCCGGTGTGCGGCGGTACCGGGACGAATAGGGACTATATGTGTCAGTGTTGTCGCGATCGCGCGGTGGACGTCCCCGTCGGCGGGGTGTTGGTACGTGTCACAGTTACCACTGTGGTTAACCCGCGCTCGTGAGATAAGTTCTTCTCATACTCATACTCATTTATTCGTAAAGCCAATTTATATGTCAAAAGAATTTTAAGCAATATCAATATTTCATTACAATATCAAAATCAAATTATTATGTCACATTATGAAAAATACGATAGATTATAAAAAATGATAATTAAAATAGCTCAATAGAGATAATACATAACGTGGTCAAATTCCAATAAAATCATTCAAATTAAATATATTTTTTACAATTAATTTTACCGTTCGGTGTTTTCAATGAATTCCTATCTGAAGTATCTTTTCTAAAACACGAATATTCTTTTAAGAGCTCACGGACTGTAAAAACATTGAAATCTTCTAATTCTTATGTGTACAAATATTACCACATGTCGAGATTATGTCAGATTTCTTTGCTTCGTGACTTGTGTGTTTAGTTAGGTTTAAACACTACAGTGATTTATCTATACTAATATTCTCAAGATGTATAGTTAAAGTAGAAGACAAAACAATAAATTATCTCCCACAAAACAAATTAAACCTTATGTCTATACAGAAAACCTAACCTATTACTAAATATAAACCTAATAAAGATCCCCCAAATCGATCCCCTGTGGTAGAAGACATAAACAATTTTTTCACCAATATTTAGGGGTGTGATCATTGTATAGTCTAGGCCAGAGATCGGATACCGGTATTTTCTCCATAGAAAAATACCGGTATTATTACGGTCACCGGTTCATTATTTCGTTTTTAATGGGACAATCTAATAATACGACGTTGTTACCTAAATACATGATTCAGCCCTACGTAAAGAGCAAAAAATAATCCAAAATATTGGGCTAATTCAGGGTTTTTTAAAAATACCGGTATCGGTCCCTGGTTTAAATACTACAATGATTTATCTATACTAATATTCTCAAGATGTATAGTTAAAGTAGAAGACAAAACAATAAATTATCTCCCACAAAACAATTTAAACCTTATGTCTATACAGAAAACCTAACCTATTACTAAATATAAACCTAATAAAGATCCCCCAAATCGATCCCCTGTGGTAGAAGACATAAACAATTTTTTCACCAATATTTAGGGGTGTGATCATTGTATAGTCTAGGCCAGAGATCGGATACCGGTATTTTCTCCATAGAAAAATACCGGTATTATTACGGTCACCGGTTCATTATTTCGTTTTTACTAATGGGACAATCTAATAATAAGACTTTCTTACCTAAATACAATACATGATTCAGCCCTACGTAAAGAGCAAAAAATAATCCAAAATATTGGGCTAATTCAGGGTTTTTTAAAAATACCGGTATCGGTCCCTGGTCTAGGCCTGTGATCTGTAATATTCGCGAGTGATGTTTTTTTGACCTTTCCAACTCTCATGGGTGAAAAATTTACAAAACCTTAATCGACTAAATCAACAATCGAATAAATCAAACCTGCTCACGAGAATCGGTGGATAAAAGCGACCGTAGAGGCGAAAAGCCGGACATCCACCGGACACACGATATCATTTTTGTTCAAGCTGAAACGGAAACGCTATAATAGGATCGATAATAGTAGTTTATGCAATCGTTATATAATGTATTTTTTTTAGTCGACAACCGCGTTTAGAGTCTCTCAGTCTAAGTAAAGTTCGAGACTTAAAAAGCTAATTATATAACTATTGCATACACTACATTTTATACGAGTCATCGGAAATTAATTAAACAAACTAGTCTTGCGGAAATGAAGATTAGGCACATGGGTCGGGTGCTCGTTGATGTCTTTTGCAGTATCGGCGACACGTGATTGGTCTATTGCCTAAGAGTTCATTTGAAGGGAGCTCCATAGATGAAAAAGAGATATCAAAACACCTAGCTAACTAGTATTAAAAAAACATACATATTTACATATGACACGTATAAAATGTGCTGTCCGTCTGTCGGGGCTATCTCGAATGTTTACCATCTGATAGTAAACATGAGATATTTTAGTGTACACACACTTAATTGCTGGCCAGACGTGCGTTGGGACTAAATATTGAATTTGAGAATGATTCACGAATAGTTTTTTTAGTCATATTTTTCATATGTAATTTGTTAAAATGTTATGGTGTCAATAGTAAAAGTGATTGACTGTCCAGTTATAATATTTATTGAAATGTACGAGAAATGTAAAATTGACTGGCTCTCTACTCACGGAAAGCCGCAATACGATTCATGGTGAAGTGAGGAAACGCTCGAAATATAACTATTTTCGGACTATCGCTCATTTCCCTAGCAGGGGCCACTTAACCAAATAGCCAAATTCAGTAAAAACATTTTTGGAAACTAATAAATATATTTGTGGGAACCTCAGAGAGCCGCAAATCTGTTTCAAGTTTTTCACTATACTTTTGAGAAGAACTCGAGGTGCAGCCATGGTTTCCTGGCTTAGAATAGAGATGCAGCGGATACTGGTTTGGCCGGATACCGGATACCGAATATCCGGCGGTGCTGTCGGGCGGATATCTGGGATCCTGCCGCCCGATATTCGACCAAAGGTTTTGCCTAAAATGAAGAAAATTCGCCGCCCGGGTGCGCGACCGTTTATGCAGGTTGCCAGTTGTTACTCGCTGTAGGCAGTTTCCGATAGAGAAATGCACAATACGCATTGAATTAAGGTACGTAATATTTCGTCGCGAGTTATTCACTATTTTCGACTACTAGTATGACTGTTTAAAGTAATGTTGAAGACTAAACTCAGTTTAATTTTTTCACCCTTATCTTACGCTTTTCTATACGATAACATACTATTCGGTATCCGGCCGGATACTACGCCACTATTCGGTATTCGGCCGTATAGTAAAATCGGGGCCGGATAGGCCAGATACCGGATAGTGGCCGGATATCCGTTGCATCTATAGCCTAGAATACTTTAGTAGTGTATACAGGCTGTTCAAAGTTTATATAGTTCAGATTGTTTGCTGGACGATATATTATAAAAATGTTCGGCGACTTCTTGACTTAGCGGGGCGGACGGGGCAGTTGGTATTTTGTTCTTTGACATGAACTTACTGATACTGATGATGTCCTAGAAATTTTCACACTTGATGGGATTAACAGTAGTTATTTATTTGGGTCAATCAACTTTTTCTTGTTGTTATTCTGTCCCATCAGCGAGGAGACAACAATAACCGAGTTTCTTACAAAAATGTTTATAATATGGACTTCAAGCATGCTCAAGAGATGACCCATGTCGTAATGGATTGATGCTCATCGCTAAAACTCATGTTTGATAGATTTAAACCCTATAAAATCATAGTTTTCAAGAGTGACTCAGGACACGTAACCATGGTAACGAGCAACAAAGAATAGTTGATCCACCCATTTATCGTGTGGCAATTATTTCGAACCGTGAGATCTTCGAGAAGACAGTACGGTTGCCAGTTTTTGTTGCACTTAGCACCACCCAGGGGTCACGTGTAGGGTAGCGGTGGGTACTCCCTACGGACGTGCTGCAACTTCGACCCTCCTTGTCAAGTGAGTGGACAACTTGACTGTTAAAAGTTCTCAAGCCACCCGAAGACCTCCAACTTGGCTTAACCACTGCTGCCATAGACAGCAGCCGGGATCAACGGCTTAACGTGCTTTCCAAAGTACGGGAGCGCTCGTTTAGTAACCACTCAAAGCGGTCACCCAAGAACTGATCCCGGCCCATGTTGCTTAACCTCGCATACCCTCTGACATCAGGCAGGAAGCCAATAAAGCTAAACTTAGTAAAAAGCTACATAGTTACCTTATTAAACTCGTAAAATAAACTATTGTACCTAGATGTAGAATCATAATATATAAAGTTGTTACTCAGCCTTGTTACTCATAAAATAATTTACTGTTAGAAGAGAGATGAGACTGATCGATCCCACAGTCAAACTGTGCAAACGGTTTTGTGGGTCTATGTACTTGTTTGTGTTGTATTATTATTTCTTAATAAATAAATAAATAAATAATAATAATACCGCACGCGGCACGCGGGCGTCTCTGGGCCATGAGCGTCATGAGCAATCCTAAATGCTAGTTTAGTGATATCATGCGCAGAAGCGAAGCAGTACTGCCTTCGCCTCGCCCCGCTCCCCACATCCCGCGCCAGTCACGAAGCACTCGTTTAACTATAGGAGCGCGGTAAAAATCGTTACCGACTCGACTGATAGTTGACACTGACAGCTGTCAGTTTCCTCATATCGTACCGCCTTCGTTTTGAATCTTTTATCTACTTGGCCAATTCAAATAATCTCAAGTATAACTCCAAACGAAGGTCGTTTAAAATGGAGAAAGTTGATACGGACACGCGCAAGCGTCTAAAAGTGCCCTCTTCGAACGAGATGAACATTTCCAGACTGGTGTACGTGGATTTGCCGAAAACTAGGAGTAATCTTATGCAGAGCATTAAAAAGGTACATACGAAACAAATTATACTTATATGAGTGATAGTGGAGCGTAACACAATGTTACATTACCTCCACTTATCTACGGTACAACAGACTGTTGAAGAATGCTCCAGTAATTTTAGAAGAGTCAAGTTCCTTACAATTCGGAGAGCAACGCGTCTCACCTACGTGGTTCGTATGCCTCATATATTCGTCATTGTCAGATTTAGGTTCACGTCTTTTCGGTGGACATATCAAAGTTAAGGGCCAAAAAGCTTAATTTTGGATTGGTCTAGTAACCCGCATAAACGGTGTTTCCGTAACTATAAATCATGTAATAAAAACATAACTTATATGTACATAAGCCGAGCCGATATGTACTATTGAGCACCGGGTGGACAACTTTTGTATTTACAACTGACAATGACCCGATATGTAGGATTTAAGCTTTGTACATAGAGGCAGTAAATTAGTATGTCTCCTCAACAATAATTACGCTTCTTTTAATTCTTCTCCTGAAATTCCTAAACACAAACAAAGTCCCAGATCGCACGTATTTGACGTACGAGCCGAAGGCAAGGGTGCTAAATGCGGGATTTCTTAATTAAAACCTGTGGTTTGTACAAAAGTGTACGTCCTGGCCAGGGCTGGGATTTTCTGCACGCGAAGCAGTCGGTAATTGTCATATTATAGCCAGGTATGACGTAAAGAGTTTTAAGGTATTATTAACAAACTACACTTAGGAACAAATATTCGTGCTCAACAAATACATAAATACCCTGACCGGGATCCGAACTCGCGGCCGCCAGCTTCGTAAACAGGGTCATTAACAACTAGGCTAAAGTGATTAAGCCGTCGTCTCCCGGCAAAAAAATAAACAATTGCATTCTTTTGTAATGAGCCCTGGGATCCCAGGGACCGGTAGAAGACGCGTTAAGCCGTCCGGATAAAAGTAAATATAATGAGGAGGGTAGTAGTAGAAAAATATGTTTTTATCTTGACTTTTCATTCAGTTTCCATGATATCGAGTGTTATTTTGATTGCAATGCGACTTGATAATCCATGATAATAGCAATTATGTAAAAGAAACCGTGAAAAGCGCCCAAACAAATGAAAGTGTTAAATCAAGTTCAAATTTTGAATAAATTTATTTTTGGTACAGAAACCGCAATGGTTCCAAACACTGAAAAACGTTGTGAGTAAAAAAACAAAAAAAAATATAAAACATCTGCTTTTTCATATGACGATTGATCTTATTTTGCATGATGTTTGCAACTTGCATTTATATTTTTGAAGCCTTCATTTTAATTAATTATTTGATGATTTATAGATCAGTTTGTCTTGATTTTATTGATCTTATTAATGTTATATTATTACTAATCTGTTATTTTTCCAACCACGCCTTCTTTTGCGAACATTGCATGGTATCTAGTTTATTTTTAATCAATATTTTTTTTACTTTTATTCAATAAGTTGGTTATGTGAGACTTTATTAGTATATATTTTGACTTGTGCCTAACTCTTTAACCGCCATCGTCTGATACAGACAAAGTGACAGTGTAAATGACACCTTTCTGATTATGACAGAGTTGAAAATTGTGAGTAACTTTTTTGACGTTCAGCGGTTTGAGAGTTTAAAAAGTTGTTATTGCTGACAAGTATCTTAAGAAAAGTCTTCCATAACTACGGGGCAAGCACAACTGACGCTGCGACCCGACTCGAGACGATCTATCTATCACTTTCTAATTCGCACAGTGCGAGTGAGACAGGAATCGCAGGCGCGACTTGGCTGCAAGTTGTGCTAGCCCACCTGGGCCTGTACTTCGAACTTCGTATCGTGCCGTCCCGTTCCCTCTCGTGTTCACTATATGAGTGAAAGGGACGGCACGATATGAAGTTCGGATTTCGAATTTCGGAATAGCCCCTCTGGTTATTTGTTTGATATTTTCAGACATTTATTTAACAAAACGTTACTTAAGTTTTTTTTTAAATTTTCCCTTAGTGTCTATTTAAAAGAATTGCAAAATTATAAAATTTGATAGAAACTACATAAACTCGCGCGTAATTATTATCTATTCCAGGGGACAAAACTTTACAAGCGTACAATTTGACAAAATTGTACAATTTTCCACACAAAAAGTTGTCAAAAATGTCAAATTGTATCCTTGTAAAGTTTTGTGGTATAGGCCCCAGGTTGTAGATAGCTTGTATAACCTTATTATGCCAAAAATTACAAAAAATTGTAGTCGTATAAAAATAAATACTAAGGGTCGGTTGCACCAACATACGATCACAGGCCGTTCATCGTCAAATATGGCGCCGGCAGCTGTCATCTCATAGAAACTTGTCAAACTTACCATACATTCAGATTTTAACGAACACCGCTTACGCTTACAGACGGTTTGGTGCAATGCAACCCGCCCTAAGTCTAGTTATGCTAAATAACGAGTTAATCCAATGCGCCATTGTAATATGAACCTTATATGTATAGACGGTGAATCTGAAGTCGCTCACTTCGTCCAGCTACGGCTCTGACGTGGACATTGTCAACGAGGATGGAGAGCTCGCGACGGCGTATGAGACGCAGAAGGGCATCAACAGGTGTGTTATTGCAATATGAACCTTATTTGTATAGATGGTGAATTTGAAGTCGCTGACATTGTCCAGCTACGGCTTTGACGTGGATATTGTTAACGAAGATGGAGAGCTGGCCACTGCCTATGAGACGCAGAAGAGCATCAACAGGTGTGTTATTGCAATATGAATCTTAATTGTATAGAGAGTGAGTCTGAAGACGCCCACGTCTAACAGATAGGTTCTGCATCTATTTTGAGAGGCAGTGCACATCAGAATGTCATGTGTCTCATATATGGGTGCAGCTGGAGATTATCTCCCCGTTACTAAGACCCGCAACCAAAAAATCTAGTTTCTATGAAAACGAAAGCACTTGAATTTCATACGAACTTTAAAACCAAGTTTGGCTTTGCAAGTCATTCTCGTGCACATACTCGTAAAGAAAAAGAAAATAACATCTCTATTGTAATAGTAATATAAAATAAAATTGTTAGGATTTCGCCGTCGACGAATGCGTTTGGGAGGACATCATCGTCATCATCAGTTTCTATGAAAATATGGCAAAAATTCGCACTTTAATTTCATAAGAATTCAAGAAGAAGTAAAAGGGTCATACACAGATTTAAATTCGCGTCTTTTCTGTGGACATACCAAAAGTTAAGGGCTACAAAGCTTAATTTTGGATTGGACCAGTAACCCGCATAAACAGTGTCTTCGTTTCTATAAATCCCTGTAACAAAAACATAGCTAACATGCACATAAGCCGTTAACTATTGACCACAGGAGGGACGACTTTTGTTTTCTCAACTAAGTATGACCCAAAAAGTCGTTGCAGCAAAATTTAGTTAAATTAAAAAACTTCCTTAGTGCCTATTGTTACTGTAAAATTACACGATAACCTAGAAAAAATAAGAGGACAATTTCAAAAGCATTTTTCTTCTATTTTATTGTGTATGTAAGGGAAGGTGCACATTTTCAAACACAATCTTAGAAACTAGAAGACTTTGTATCTGGTCATCTAAAATATCTAAATATTACCTCTCATCCCTGAAATGCTATGCAACTAGTTACCAAACAGCCTATATGTTTATTTTTTATTAACAATGGGATTAGACATGGGCAAAATGTGTCACTTTAAAGAAAAGAGTGAAACATATCTTTCAGCTCCCGGGATATATATCACTCTTCTATATCTTTATATCCGTATGCATCCGTCGATCAGTAGCTCCGTAGCTCTCTAGCTCTCGCCACGCAACGCGACTCGCTCGGCCGCTCACCGCTCAATTTTACCACTCTTCTATATCTTTATATCCGTATGCATCCGTCGATCAGTAGCTCTGTAGCTCTCTAGCTCTCGCCACGCAACACGACTCGCTCGGCCGCTCACCACTCAATTTTACGTCGTGAATTACGGATCGAGATTGATTCGAATGAATCTATCAAGTAGATCAGTAATGGGGGCTATCGCGTATGAATTCGCCGCTAGAGGCGCTAGTGTCGCATGAGGTCCAATAACATTCATTCACTTGCCACTGGTTTTGGCGGGCTTCGTGACATAAATTATAATTTCTTTAATTTACCGGTTGAAAAGTGATCTTCTTCATGAAGTTATCGCAAATATGAATTATTTGGCGATGAATGTGAACGCTTTGAAAGCGGAATTAAGAAAAAGAGGCGCAAAAATAAGCGGCCTCAAAGAGCAGCTAATTCAGAGGTTAGTTTGTTTACTGTTTACAAACTTATTTTTTGCCAAAAGTATGCTTGTTTGCTGAGGTAACAGCTATGTTTTTTCTTTTTACAGACTTCAAGACTATGACCGAAACAATAACTTTGTTGGAAACGTAGAGGAAAACATAGTATTACAAAACAATTCGGTGGACACTGTTGAGTGGCCTTCAGACAGTTTGTACAGCAGTGTAACGACTAAAAGTGAATCACCAGACTTGGATATCGTGAATATTACCACCTACTTTTTAGAAGTGTACGCAGACAATGTGGGAATGACTGAGTATGCTGCAGTACATAGAAAGGGCTATAACATGATGATTAATGAATACTTAATGGCTCTAGTGACATGTAATCAAAATGATGTGCTTTTTTATAGAGGACAGGTACACTCTGAAAACACAAAATCATTGTCATACTTTCTGAATATTGCCATTGAGACAGATGGAAAAGTTGTTCAGTCCATGTGTGAGTGTGCTGCTGGTAAAGGGCCAAAGGCAGTCTGCAAACACATAGCTTGTGTTTGCTATGCAATTTTAAGATTTAATGAACGTTCTGAATGGCTTATCAAAAAAACGCCCACAGAAAACAAACAGAAATGGCATGAGCCAAAGAAAAGAAAACTGAATTCATCACCTATAAAAGCTGAAAATCTTAAATTTGAAATACAAGAATATAATGTCACAAAACGCAAACGAACAAATTTGTGCTTTGATCCACGCCCTGATACCACTTGCAGTGTTGTAGAATGGAATGATATTGTTAGAAACAGGGTAATAAACTATTGTTCCTTAGAAAAAAAAAGGTTTGGTATAAGCGGTGTGTTTGAAGTGGCTTCCCTGCATGGAATATCTAATGACCATGATTACCTTGAACTACCCATCCTTGACCAATATGTCCTTAACAGAATTACTGTAAGTAACCTACATCCCATTTTTTTATTTATTATATATATTTACCTAATATGACTTCTACATGAAAGGTTATGGGTTTCATGTTCATCAAGGACACACTTACTATATGATTTGATGAACATACATGTTTGCTCTAGGTCTGGTAGTATATATGTCCCTGGTTATGTACTAACAGTATCTCTAAAGAGAACACACCTATCTTGGGAACAGGTTACTATGTGTGAGATGACCAGAATTTAATGATATTTTTCTTTATTAACCTGAAATGATTCAGGTTTCTCCAGAAGAAGCAAGTTTGATAGAGCAGCAAACAAGGCAACAGTCACAAAATAAAATGTGGCATAGTGAACGAAGCCTAAGGGTTACTGGATCTCATGTTTTCAATATATGCAAGTTTACTGACAGAAGAGATAAAGTGAAGTATGCTGAAGATATTTTGTTTCCCAAGCAATTTAAAAGTCGTGCTACTGAATGGGGAAATTCAAAAGAGAAGACAGCTATTGAAGCCTATGAGTCTATGTCATACAATAAAGTACAATGTTGTGGATTTAGTATTTCTAGTAAATATCCATATATTGGAGCTTCGCCTGACGGATTAATTGGAGAACTAACAGTATTGGAAGTTAAATGTCCTTTCTCTATAAAAGATGAGTTTATCAGTGTGGATAATTATAAGCACATAGAAATGATCAATAATGAATATTGCTTGAAAGAAAGTAGCCCCTACTATTTTCAAATTCAAACACAGTTACTTGTTACTGAAAGAAAGTATTGTGATTTTTTTGTTTGGACAAATAAAGATGAAAAGAGAATTTATGTAAATAGAAATGATAAGCTTATTTCAGAAGTTATCATACCAAAAGTAACTGCTTTTTATCATACATACATGATACCTGTTATTGTTAGAAAAATTTACAAATTAATCTAGATTCAACCATTTAGTAGTTTCAACTAACAACTCAACCGTCTTTCAGTATAATATCCATTGTATGGATTTACACTGTTTCATATTTATTTGTATAGCAGTGTTTTAAAGGGAAAGATAAATAAAAGGTTAATAAATACTTCATATCTTTTTTATTTTATTTATTAAGTACCTATATAATTCCTCAGAATCCTTATTTACATTATGTTCTTTCTGAAATTGGTAAGCATAAAGCATACAAATATGATTCTTCCTCCAAGACCTACCAAACTAAATGTTAACTTATTACTCAGAATATTAAATGTTTTCCCTAAACCTATAATACGCTCGACATTGATACGTTCAGATGATAATTTCTTTGATTTTCTTAGCTGGTGTGCTTCAAACTGATTGCTGCCCTTTGTTAGGAACTGTGGCATGTTTACTGTAACATCCATATGAGAAACTAGATCCTGAATTTGAAAACCACGATCACCAAGTATAATGTCACCTTTTTTAAGTAGACTCATTATTCCACACTTTTCAAATATCTGTCTATCACTGATTGATCCTCCATATGCATCAGATACAAAAGTCACACATCCAGAGCTAGAAATTCCAACCAACACTTTCAGCGTGTTGGCAGATTTGTAGTTAGAATATGTAGCCTGTTGAGAAACCGGATTTTGCGGTTTTTCAATTTTTGTTTCTGTGCAATCTATAATTACTGTACAGGTATTAGTCCTCCTTTGATACATTACATTTTGATCAATTGTTTCTTTTGGTACCCATACATTCAGATCCTTTAACTTGCAGTAAAGATAATTAATCCATGTTATAAAATATTTACTAACAGAAGTTTTGCTTATTCCAAAATGAAGAGACAGTTCTTTATTACACATATTTCTTCGCAATTTTATAAGGGTTAAATAAAATTGATTGCATGGTGTCAAAACATGCTTTCCTCGAGCCGGCTCCCATGATGGATAGTATTTTATATTGTTTACTTCATCACCAAAAAGGTGGAAAACCAACATGAAATGGCTATAATTGTCAAAACCAGTGTAAAATTGTACTATTTCAGGCTTTTCCTTAAGATTTTCAATTTGAAACATGTTCAATGTATTTTTCCTATTACTCTCATGTTCTGACAAATTGGCAATGTTAGTTAAATTCTCTTCACATTTGCATAAACAACATTGTAGTGAGACATCTTTATTTTCAGTTTCAATTTCTATTTCTTCGTAAGTTTCTTCAAAAGTCTGTAATTTTTTTGTTCAAATAAATATTAATGCTTTAAGGGAATTTTTTGTGACTATGGTGCAGTTAAATAATTAAGAATATCTTGAATTTAGGTACTGACAAAATGTTCATGTTGAGTTTCCTCCGTATTTGAAGAAAGTGTAGCAGTTTTCAGTTTCTTTATTTGACGTTGATGAGCTCTTTCTGCACGTTTTCTTTTCATTTCCTTTCTCTCTTCACTTTCTTGGTTCCAAGAAAATTGACTAGGTACAACTTTTGGCTTTAATTTAGGAGTAGCTGAAAATTTGTGAACAGAAGATTACAAGAAATGAAAGTAACGTAAATGTTACTCAAATCAGGATGAATAAGAAAGATAATTACGATTATCTGTATTTGATTCTTTGGGTAACACATAATCCTCGGGGTTAAAATGTTTTTTACAAACACGAGAATGTTTTGTCGGGGTATAGTTATTCCTGCGAATCGCCACTAGCCACTGTTTTAGAACAGTTTTATCTTGTGGAAACATGTGTCCTCCTTTTTTTTCCAAACAAAACGGAACTGCACAACATTGCGGCATAGCTACTCGATAAGAAGATAGTTATTTATAATTAATAAAGTTAATGAGATTCAAGATTTAAAACTTTGTTTTGGCGCCGATCTTATAGAGTCGCCTTTGACAGCTATACCTCTGGACCTTAGTCGACAGTGGCGCCAACTGGTGAGCAAAGAAACGATAGCCCCCATTCACTAAGGGCTATAGATTGATTTGTAGTGTATCTACGCTGGTAGATTTTTTATTTTAGTAGCTATTTAACTGTACGAAGCATTGAGATTAGTAATTAGTTCAATACAATAAATAGGTATTGATTTATAGTTTTTTTTAAATATGAGTAAGTACCTACCTGGTGCGATGTGATGTCGCTATTGCAAAGCAAACGATACCGGGACCGAGGGAGTTGTACGGATTTTGAAGGATATGAAGAGTGATTCGTGCGGGCGGAGCGATATATATCTTTTTTATATATCACTCCGGAGTTACCCATGTCTAAATGGGATAACAGAAAATGCCTATTCACGGAGACGACGGCTTACGAGTAAATGGTCGTAATCTGATCAAAGTATTAATGATTTTAATCAGGGACCGTTTTCGGTACGCTATAAGAACTATACCGGTTGAAATATAAAGGTACGCTACCGGTATAAAATAACGATATCGCTATTTTGCACAGATGTACTCAAACCTTTATTATAACGGTAGCCAACCGGTATTATTTTGGTATCAAACAATTACTCTCATAACTCTTAAGATGGGTACGTAAACGCGACCAACAGCGAACAGCGACTACCCTTATTCATAAAACTTAACAAACCTCTGCTAACTAAAATGTCTGTAGTCACTGTCTCACAAGCACGTGTGTCAAAGTGACAGATAAGGACAAACTAACTTTAGCGGCTAGTTAACTAATATAGGTTTTATAGACGTTTATGAATACGGGGGTTAGTCAGCAATCTATCGCGTCGAACGAAATACCCAATAACTAGCGCTGATTGGTTGGCGCCGTTGGCGGCACCCTCGTAAAGCCAAACGATACCTATATGAAAACGGTTCAGGTATCGAATAAATAGCGGTACCATTATAATCCACTACCGATAAATTTCTTTTGCGGTATCGAAACCTTACCGAAACGAAACGGTATGACGTCATACTGTTTTAAAACGCTACCTTTATTTTCCGGTTATGCAGTCCCTGATTTCAATAAGTGAATGATAACGTTTTTCCAGACAACTCCAAGAAGAACTTATGGCCGAGAAGAAGTTCTACTCGGATCACATATCGAAGACGAAGGCCGAAATAGACCGGCTGAGGGAGGAGAATGAGA
This sequence comes from Epiblema foenella, assembly GCA_963556455.1. NCBI lineage: Eukaryota > Metazoa > Arthropoda > Insecta > Lepidoptera > Tortricidae > Epiblema > Epiblema foenella. The sequence continues at coordinate 5,730,177 of OY747120.1, read as the reverse complement.
AATATCAGAAGTAAGTTGAGATGAGATTGAGAACTCCTGATCTCGTATCGATCTGTCACACAATGTCGTCTCAGTTGGATAAGCCCACTGTTTATTTATTTAATCGTATGGCATACTTAGAAGAGTAACAAGTCGCTTAGCACATATTAATTTATAAAATAATGTCTTCATAATCCATGACAATGTTAGGGAAATTTTATTTCAAAATGTTTACTGTCCTCGTGCAGACGTTATCCTATGGCATCAGTTACACGGTGATTATTATCGCGCGATACTCATATCACAATACGTATCACTTGTGTATTTATGAATATTGAAGCAAAAGCCATATAATCTTGAATACCACGATAATATTGACACCTCAGTTTTGTGATAATAATCGTGTTACTGACTCATGAGGTTTAAACAGTACTAGAATCACAGTTGTGCTTGAAATCTTTTGAATTGACCGAATTGCATCAAAGTTATCCGTTCAAAAAGTCATTTTATTATTTTAACAATAAGTTTCAAAATCGAATCGAATAACAATTCGGTCAACAGTAACTGACTATTTGTGAAGTTTATTCCAACGAGATACGGTCTACTATTTGTCAGCTAACTATGATACTAATACTACATGACAATAGCACAGAATAATTAATAGTAATTACGTACAGAAGGTTTTTAACAGCAAAACCGATGTTTGACGTCTAATCATGGCATCCCGCTCGCACCAGCTTGCCGCATAGCACGTGCTCTTTCTTTCCTAGCGTGATAGAGTATCTGGACACCACGGAGGTGTCAGGGCCGAGTTTAGCCGAAGCGGCCAGAGGAGCAGGCCTTTTATGCCGCAGTTGTGGAAGGCTGTGCCATTGATTTTCACGGCTGTTTGCGTTTTCCGCCTATTACCGAAGATGACAACCAAGTCATACAGTCATTGTCATCTAAGCCTGCCTATAAAGAAGTTATATACCAATATAATGTCACAGGTTATTGAGCGGAGACCTGAGTCAGGAACCGAAGAATAAGCAGCAAGAGTTTGCACAGAACGAGATCATCAAACTGGCAGCTGAGAGTTTGGCTTTGCAGGTAAATGACCACACCACAGACTTACCAGACACGACACGCAAATAATAATACCACTACCGAGCGAGATGGTCATATACAACTTTGTATAAGAATGACAAAGAGTTAAAGATCATTTGTTGTCCCTATCATAGTTTCACTATTCTTTGTCGAGCACAACCTATTTTATATGATAGTTGTGCCCAATTGTGTCAGACAAGCGATTACCCGACCAAGTTAAGGAGGTAATTTACGGTAAACTTGCAGCCATTTTAAACCAATTCTCAATTTATCTTCATAAGACCTATTCCGACCCTCTTGGTGGCACGCGTATCTCTGTAGAAATATCTATAATCTAAGCGACCACACCCTTTTTTTTTGTACCTGACTGTGACTTTATAGGCCGGGTCCAATAAAGCGATAGGAGTGCGCGGTTGGAGAGTAGCCTGGGGAAAATCCAGGGGAAAACCTCCGACACGACCACGCGTGTAATTTGGAACACTGGAATACTCTAAGAGTTTGTGCTCCAGTGAGATTGGTTGAGCTTTCAACCGAATCTGAGGTGTGAGTGGAATTGAGCTACAGGGGGTTTTGTCGCTGAGAAGAGTCCAGCAAGAAACTCAGCTAAGCCCGACCTGGGGCGGACTGACTCTACCCGGTGTGCGGCGGTACCGGGACGAATAGGGACTATATGTGTCAGTGTTGACCGCACCCAGGACTTCAATAATTAATTGACACTCGATTGATGCAGTTGCACGTAAAAAATACTTATGATCTGAAAACTAAACTGGACAAATTCTTGATGATTTAGGGAGTGGAAATTTACGCGGACGAAGTCGCGGGTAAAAGATAGTCTTTATGAATTTAAAATTGCAGGTTGAAGTTTGATGGTTTCCAAGCATTTTCGTAAGTTTTATTTATTAGTAATGTAAACATAAATCCTCTTCAAATCTTATAAAGGGTCGGCAACGCGCACGTGACTCCTTTGGAGTTGCGGGTGTCTATAGGCTGCGGTGGCCGCTTACCATCAGGTGGATCGTACGCTTGTTTGCCACCGGCGTGGTATAAAATATATATATATAACAACAGAGTTTTACGTATATTTAATACCGTATTGTCGTTGTAATAGGAACGCGTGGACAAACTATCAGAGAGCTGTCGCCGCTACAAGAACCAGATCCGCCTGCTCGTCAACAAACTCCGGGAAGCGGGGGTTGAGGATGTCAGCGATATACTGGAGAGCAATGGTAACTGACTGTTCTTAGCATAATAAGGTTCACTTTTGATTGCAGGTGATTTTCAAAGCAAAACGCGTCTAGTTTCAATACAGGATTTATTATAATTAACTTGTGGGTAAAGATGCATATATTACAGCTACGCACGTATAGCATAGGGGCGAAAATCGCCAAAACACTGACTGACATACATTTACACTATGGTATCTCTTTATTTCACCGCCAAACTTGTCATAGAATGTATTGTTTCGGAGAATTTTTATTTCATAGAAACTTATATTTCAGAAGCCTCCGTTAATTTTTTAGGTACATCTAAAATGTTATTGCATAGAACCCATTACATATACAGGGTGTAACAAAACTAGTGAGAATTCGTTTAAGGGCATAATCGGTATTGTGTTTTGCTTAGGAAAAAGTAGAAGAAATTTTTTTTGTCGCAATAAATTTTTAGCCTTTGTATGGACAGTTGGCTGACTTGGACGACCTGCCCCATAGAAAATAAAACATTTTTCGCGTCAAAAAAAAATTTCTTCTACTTTTTCCTAATCAGACCACGATACCGAATATGTCCTTAAATAGATCCTTACTAATTTTGTTACATCCTGTATAAGAGAAGTAGGTTAGGTTAGAAATGTGACTTTAGAAGTGAGAAACGTAAATTCGATGAATCGTTTTTCTGCAAGGCAATGATAAAATTGCACTTGAGGTGTGCTTTAACCTCTTGCCTGTGTCTGATAAGGATCAGTACAATCGAAAATTAACTCTATGACAAAAAGGAACAAGAGTTAATTTTCGATTGTACTGATCCTTATCAGACACAGACAAGAGGTTAAATAATACTTTATTTTAACGTTATTTCTTCCATTTGTAGATACGGTGGTGCCACAGAACGCCTCTCTCGCTCCGGAGATCGCCCCGGTAACGCGTAAGAAAGAGAGGGAATACTTGGGAATGTTCGAGTACAAGATACAGGACGAAGCTAAGATCATCAAAAAACTTATAACTGGTAACTATCTTTCTCTATTTTAACCTCCTGTGACATCCTCGTCGCATTATCCCGGTTGTGGCCTACGAAGCTCGGCGACCGTTTTAAAAAAAAATACATTGCTATATTTGTAGTTAACATATCTTACATCTAAATAATATTAGTACTTAGTACTACCACCATTATACTTGTATGAAGCGCAGTGCAGTAGTTTAGTGGTGGCTTTGACACCTAATTCCAATATTTATTTGGTTTAATAACTTCCTGTGTCCACGCACAAAAAATACAATGGATTTTGAACAAAGCTGTTCGGAGAACAGGTATGATTCAAACGAAATCTCACTGACACATCTATTTTTTATGGAACGCTTAATACTTAATACGAAGGAACGGTTGATGAATTTGGGACTGGGTAGCGATTGCACCCATAGCTCCGTTGGCTAGAGCGACTGGCCGCGAGTGCCGGGAGGTCGCAGGTTCGAATCCTGCTCGGTGCTTAAGTTTTTCAATTTTTCCTTTATTCTAAAATCTATTATTAGCCCGCTAGCGCTCTCTAGGGTATTACTTCGGTGTCTGGGGTACATTCAAGATTTAAGTGTGGCATTGAAATGAATACCGTATTCCTCGTCCCCCGCAGACTTGAAGCCGCGAACGGCCGTGACGCTGCTCCCCGGGCTGCCCGCGTACATCCTGTTCATGATGCTGCGGCACATGGACCACGTGGACGACGAGCCGAAGATGCACCAGCTGCTGAAGGCGGTGCGGATCGGCGTCAAGAAGACGCTCAAGCGGCGCGCCGACAGCGTCGAGTACAACGCGCTGTGGCTCGCCAACATGCTGAGGTGAGGCTCTGGGGCTGCGCTCGCGCTCCTTACCCACACACTTACGGACCCGGACGACGTAATCACAGCGTCTGTCGATAGATGGAACGCTGCGCTTGCGGCGTCCAACTCTAACACGACGTGTACACTTAGGCATTCCCGCCGGCGGGGACGTCCACCGCGCGATCGCGACAACAGTCACACATATAGTCCCTATTCGACCCGGTACCGCCGCACACCGGGTAGAGTCAGTCCGACCCAGGTCGGGCGCAGCTGAGCTTCTTGCTGGACTCTTCTCAGCTAGGCTAGGTTTAGTGAACCAGCGACAAAACTCCCAGTAGCTCGATTCCACTCACACCTCAGATTCGGTTGAAACCGCTCAACCAATCTCACTGGAGCGCAAACTCTTACCCCCTTATTCATAAACGTCTGTCAAACCTATATTAGTTAACTGGCCGCTAAAGTTCGTTTGTCCTTATCTGTCACTTTGACATTGACGTTTGTGAGAATGGGACAAAGAACTTTTTAGTTAGCAGAGGTTTGTTAAGTTTTATGAATAGTAGAATATTAGAGTATTCCAGTGTTCCAAACCACACGCGTGGTCGTGTCGGAGGTTTTCCCCTGGATTTTCCCCAGGCTACTCTCCAACCGCGCACTCCTATCGCTTTATTGGGCCCGGACTATAAAGCCACAGTCAGGTTCAAAAAAAAAAGCGCTCCTTACCGTCACCGCCGACACCCTTTATTACTCATAGCATCAACAGCGCAAGTGCCCCTACATATATTGCAAGATATTTAGGCTCGATTGCACCAGCATACGATCACAGGCCGGTCATCGTCAAATATGGCGCCGGCAGCTGTCATTCTATAGAAACTTGTCAAACTTTCCATACATTCAGATTTTAACGAACACCGCTTACGATTACAGACGGTTTGGTGCAACCCACCCTTATTCTTTAAAAACCTATCAAATCGCCGGTTGACAACCAAAACTCGCTAAGTAACAAATGGGTCTGTAATGTTTAATATAAAAACAAATTGCATATTTTCATGTTGCATACAAACGAACTGCATAATTTCGATTTGTGAATGAAATGTGATATGGGTCATAGTTACTCGAATTAAACGATTTATTTTATTTTCATTTATTTATTTATTGTATTTTTAAATTATAGTTTTGTTTGATTTTTATTTTAATGCATTTTGACTGATGATTATTTAAGCTTTCGACTTTATATTATATTGACTCGTATTTTTATTTTTATAAATTTATTAGATTTTAGTAGTATGATCATTATTTAAATATTTTTGATAATTGTTGTATAATTGAACTTAATAATTGAATTATTATTATTATTTTTGACATTTCGTAATTTTTTGACGATCGTAATATAAAGTCGTATAAGTTGACTTAGGATAATTTATATTGTACTTTTATATTATGAAATAAATAAATCTAAATCTAAATCATCCCTTTAGGGTGTAATAAAGGGGGTTGAATGTTTGTATGGAAAACGTGTAATAACCGAAGTGAGGGACTAGAAAAACTGGACTCCTCGTGCGAAGCCCGGGCGGGTCGCTAGTATAAACTCAAACTCAAAATATTCTTTATTCAAATAGGCCTAGCAACAAGCACTTTTGAATCGTCAGTTATATATTACATAAATTGAATCTAATTATTCAGAGCAATTTATTGATGCATATGAAATTTTAAAAAAGACATGAATTACTATAATGTATGTCAAAAGAGAGTATAATAAATTCACAAAAAGATCGTCAATATGTAAAATAAAAACATAAAAAATTGTATAATCTAGACAGTTTCTAGAATAAAATCTGAATGTCAAGAGGAAAATTTAACGTCGTTATATTTATAATAACAAGTTATGAAATTCAACTTTTCTTCCCCAGACTGCTGAACAACCTGCGCCAGTACAGCGGCGACGCAATCTACCAGAAGGAGAATACTCCTCGTCAGAACCAGCAGTGCCTGCGCATCTTCGACCTCTCGGAGTACCGCCAGCTGCTCAGCGACACCGCCGTGCAGATCTACCAAGGTAAGACCCTGGTCCCTGGACCAGGTTACAGGTGTGCCAATGCACAGAATAAGTAATAGTACAAGTACAGAAGCTTCACTTCCTAACAGAAACGGCGTTTGGGCATAAAAAATGTGCTTACTTTGTGCATCTCTGTCTATCGTATAACTTTTATTCATTCACACGCGGCACGTGTAGTGCTAGGGCTGTCGCGCCAAAAATACATCGATGAGGGCAAAAAATGTTTAGCTCACGTATATTGAAACCTATATGAATTAAGTACCTACCTACGTGTTACTTCACATAATTGTACATATATATGTAAGTGTCATTGTGAATAACGCGACAAATAAAACAACACCGCCACAATTCACTTGAACTCTTGAAATTTTAATTCGTAGTTGTAGTTCATAAAGCCGGCGTTTTTATTAGGATACTCTTTTTAGGGTTCTGTAGCTACTTTTATAAAAAATTGTTTTGAATAGCATATATAGCGTTAAGAAGGCTTTGGCATTAAGTCGGTAATTTGTACACTGTATTTTTGTGCACTAAAGTTAAAATTAATAAAATAAATAGCTCAAAAGATTACGTTATCACCGGAAAACGGCTGCGGCCGAACTTGAGACGACGTGCATGTGCTCGCTCGCGCGGCGACGGCCCTCGACTGACGGGCGGCCCCGGGGCGCGCGAGCGTTAGGTATCTAAAGCTTCGCGCGCCGCCCATTGCAAGCCCCCCTGGCCATGGTAGTCAAGGACATGTGACCATTCCTCCACAGACGCTGAATAACCTGCGCCAATACTCTCCAATCGCGCACTTTATCGCTTTATGAGGCCCGGCCTATAAAGCCACTTTTCACTCACACCTCAGATTCGGTAGAAGCCACTCAGCTGGAAGGCAAACTCTTAGGGTCGGTTGCACCAACATACGATCACAGACCGGTCATCGTCAAATATGGCGCCGGCAGCTGTATCACATAGAAACTTGTCAAACTTTCCATACACCGCTTACGATTACAGACGGTTTGGTGCAACCCGCCCTTAGAGTATTCCAGTGTTTAAACCCGCGTGGTCGTCACGGAGGTTTCCCCTTATTTTCTCCAGGCTACAATCCACAGTCAGGTTAAAAAAAAGCTTCCTGTACCATTCGAATCGATCGATATAAGAAAAAATAATAACGTAGCTGCAATCATAAAATAATTGTAAAATATTTGAATTAACATATTTTTAAACAGTGAGAGACATTAAATCGATAAATAACAAAATGTAGTCGCTGTTTCTACAAATATACAAAGAATCTGCATTAAATTAACAATTTATGGACACAGAGCAACATTATACGCGCCTAACCAATCTTAGAACCAACTTTCAAATCTACCATCTCCCGCGCTATCTGACAGCGGTTGTCAGTCGGGATATTCGAGGCTTTGTTAAAAACTCATCGAATCCAATAATATAAGTATTCGATACTGACACGCGTGACGGATATAACAACGAATCGGCTGAACTGCGATTTTGTCAATCGCTACGTGCCGTATGACGTCACAAAAATGGCGGCTCGCGTTTTCGAGGGGATATTGAAACTGCAAATTTCAATCTTATTGCTTTAGTATTAATAAAATTCATCGATTCCTTAAAATAGAAATAAAAATTCCACCTGGTAATTGAAAAGTACAAATTAATTTAGGCTACTTTTCAAAAATACATGCCAGATCCTATAGTAGATTGTGTCTCAAGGGGACTAAATTATATATTTACGGCGAGGGTGGTATATTGAATCCTGAGTAAAGCGAAAGATTCTAAGAAATATCTAAGAAAGAAAGATCTTGAGCCTAGTGAGGGATTCAAGTGTGTGCGTCCAAGACAGAAATAATTTTGCTGCCGTGTGACACATACTATTTTTCACACGGTCCATAAGGCCCGCTGCTAAAACCATGAAATGTCTTACAAATAATTTGGCTACCGAGTGGCACATACTGCTTTTCAAACCTTCTTACCCTTATTAAACGACACAATTAAGTTAAAATGATGGTATTTTACCTCATCTAAACTCTGTCAAGAGGAAATTTAATAAAAATGTTCTTTGGAACTTCCCGTTCTTTGGAAGGCACGTTATGCTGTTGATCTCGGCTGCTGGCTATGACAGCACTCGTTAAGCCAAGTTGTAGGCCTTCGGGTGGCTTCAGAACTTCTAACAGTCAAGTTGCCCACTCACTTGACAAGGGGGGTCGAAGTTGCACCACGTCCCTAGGGAGTATCCACCGGTGACCCCTGGGTGGTGCTAAAGTGCAACAAAACTGGCAACCTTAATGTCTTGTAGAAGATCTCACGGTTCGAAATAATTGCAATACGATAAATAAATAATAGACCATACAGGTTGTAAAAAAAATAGTGAGGAGGCACTTAAACGGGCATATTCGGTATGGTATTCTGATTAGGAAAAAGTAGTTCAATATTTTTTTTTGATGCAATAAATTTTTGTCCCTTGTATGGACAGTTGGCTGACTTGGACGACTTGCCACATAGAAAAAAAAAATTTTTTCGTGTCAAAAAAAATTTAGTTCTACTTTTTCCTAATCTGAACACGATACCGAATATGCCCTTAAACGGATCCTCACTACTTTTGTTATACAGAGGTATATGTCAGTCAGAGTAATTTACTTGGGTGCGCGCGCCCGCGCAGCGCCTCGCCGCACACATTCTCATGTGCAAACTGTCGGATCACTACATGATAGGAGCGAATCTAGCCGCCGGGGCGAACTGCAATGGTAAACAAAACAAATCGGTATGTGTATTTAACGCTAAAATAATTCATGAACTGTTAGACAAAGTAAACTGGAGCGACTTTATTAGTATTGACTGCCCATTGTTGTTGTATAAGAAATTAATAAATGTTTTCAATACTATTTACGAACAAGCAAAAACTACTGTCCATGTTAAACAAACGAGGAAAAGAGAACCGTGGATTAATAATACCCTCTATAACATGATAGTAAGAAGGGACGAGCTTTTTAGAATATGGAAAAATAATACTAAAAATGTAACAAACAGACTAAATTACACTAATTTTAGAAATTTAACGAATAACTATATATACATATGTAAACAAAAATATAAGCAAAATGAAATTAAAAAATGTGAAAATAATGTTAGAAAGATATGGTCTACAATAAATAGCTGGTTAGGGGCCCCTAAGCCCACCGTTGACTCGGTTATACTGAAATATTTAGGAAAACAAGACTCAGTGAGTGACATATGCACAATATTTGCTAAAACTTTCACTGAAGAAGTATCAAAACTTAAGCATAATTGCACAACGAAGTTTTTGGATCGGCAAACATATGTTAAACAGTGTAACGTAAGTTTTAGGTATCAAAAAGTAAACAAATTTCAGATCGAAAAAATTATTAGTGAATTGGATAAAAAATCGCCCGGTCTTGATGGCATAAGGATACAAGAATTAAAATATATTCGGAAAGAAATCAGCCCTGTTTTAGCAAATTTTGTGAATATGTGTGTGGAAACGGGGAAATACCCAGATGATTTAAGAAAGTCCCTTATAAGGCCTATTTTTAAACAAGGGAGCCATATGGATTATTCGAACTATAGACCGATAGCTATCCTACCTGTCATAAACAAGATAGTGGAAAAAATAATTGTTAGTCAGTTAAACACATTTCTTGAGAATAACAATGTGATCTCGGATGCGCAACATGGTTTTAGGCGAGGTAGGAGTACTTCAACTGCCTTGGCTCGTTTTACAGACGAAGTATATAGTAACCTGGACAGCAGAAGGTATGTGGGTGTGCTATTTATAGACTTTAAAAAAGCATTCGATACCTTGGACCACGAACAATTACTACAGGCAATGACCGAGTGTGGAGTTCGGGGTCCAATGTTGGAATGGTTCCGCACATACTTGTCGGGCAGAACCCTGCGGACCGTCGTGGACGGAGTCAGCGGCGGCGAGGAGGGGGTGCGCAGCGGTGTCCCGACCGGCTCGGTGTACGGCCCGGTCGGGTACATCATGCATGTAAACAGCGTATGCAATGTTGTGCGGAACTGTTCCACCTATATGTACGCGGATGACACGTGCCTTCTCTATGCTGATAAGGACATTACTAAAATACAAAACTATATACAAGAAGATTTTGAAAACATACTCAAATGGTCACATGACAATGGCATATTACTAAATATAGAAAAAACTAAATTTATGATTATTAGCTCTCCTTATATAAATACTAGTACCCAGCCTATAATTATTGGCCACACATATAATTGTTTACATGTCCAAAAACGTAATTGTAAATGCAGTCCTATAGAAGTAGTGGAAAAGTATAAATATTTGGGATTAACTATAGACAAGAATATAAATTGGAAAATTCATATAGAAATAATATGTAACAAACTCAGATCTATTCTATGTAAAATTATAAGTTTAAAACATATAGTCAGTAAGAAAATACTATGTATGTTGTATCATGCATTGGCGGATGCTGTAATTGGATATGGATTGATGGCTTATGGGCGCACTTTTAAGACATACTTGGATAAAGTGTTACATCTACAAACTAGACTGTTAAAAAACATAGTTGATAAAAAAACCAAAGTCAGTTGTAGTATTGATAACTATAAGTCCTTATTTAAGAAACTAAACATACTGCCAGTGCATGAAAAAATTAGGTATCTGATAGCAACTGACCAATTCAATAAATCGGAATTTAAATCACCTCGAGTGTACACCCGCAAACTGAGAGTTACGACGCGCCGAAATTACGTAGAACCTGTAGCTAACAACTATTACGGCAAAAGAACTCGAAGTTACTTAACACCACGCATTTTCAATACCATCTTTCCAGAACATGATTGTAGTAGCAAACACGTCTTTAAAGCTAAATTGAAAAAATTGCTAATAGATACCCTCTAAATACCTTCATATTTTATTTTAGGTTTTAAGGTAGATAGGTACATTGATTTGTTAAGAGCATGAGTGCATTACTCGCCAATAAACGTTGTGTTTGGCGAACGTTTGTTAATGTAAAACTGTATCTAACTTTTTTGGTAAATAAATTAAAAAAAAAAAAAAAAAAAAAAAAAAAAAACTTGTTTTTAGAGTTTAATGTTGGTTGTTGTAGGTGTCATTATACTTCTGGAGAGGCAGATCGAGAGACTCATTGTGGGCGCCATCTTGGAATACGAGGAGATCAGGTTGGTCATTTAGAAATATGAATTGCTTAATGATTTAAGATTATTTTGAGTTTGCCGAGTTGTTTCAAATTAGACCGTTCAAAAATCGACTTAACTGTCCAAGTAAGAAGATTAAAAATTTAATGACAGTTTTGTCGTTATAATTGATTTCTTTTGATATTAATCCTAGTTCCAACTGTCCGCGAGGGTGTGCTTGTTCGTACACTGATGTATGAAATGAAATGAAATGAAATCATTTATTCTTCAATTTAGGCATGTTACATGCATTTATGAATGTCAAAAAACTACCACCGGTTCATAAAATAAACCTCTGCCTCGAGAAGAACCGGCGTAAGAAACTCGGCGAGGTGTCATTTTTTCAAAACAATATACTATGTATATAAAATAACAGTAAAAATAGTACAAAATTCAAATGCTACCACAGTATAAACATATACATATTTTTTAATACTAAGGACAAAATATTTCTGTGTTAGATTACTTGTGCGGGACGCTATCACTGCCAAACATCCCTATCCATGATGTAATCGTTTATCTTATAATATGCTTTTGAAATAAGTGTCTGTTTCACAACAGATTTAAATTTAGAATCCGTAAGTTCAGTAATGTGTCTTGGAATTTTATTGTAGAATTTTATACAATTTCCCAAGAACGACTTTTTCGCCTTCACTAGTCTATAAAAAGTTATTTTGAGTTTCCCAGTGTTTCTTGTAGTTATTAACTTATCAGTATTCGTTGGGAAATTGTATAAATTCTTCCTAACATACATGATTATTTCAAATATGTACAGCGACGGCAGGGTTAGGATATCTATTTCCTTAAAGATTTCTCTCAATGACTCACGCGACCCCAAGTTATAAATTGCTCGTATAGCCCTTTTCTGTAATATAAATACAGTTTCGATATCTGCAGCCGATCCCCATAAGATAAGACCGTAACTAATAATACTATTAAAATAGGCGAAGTAAACTAACCGAGCCGTTGCCACATTGGTAAGCTGCCTTATTCTCCTGACTGCAAAAGCAGCAGAGCTCAACCTACTTCCTATAGCGGTTATGTGGGAACCCCACTGCAATTTTGAGTCCAGTGTAATACCTAAGAATACAGTTGTCTTAACAAATTCTAAAGTCTCACCGTTAAGTTTTATATTTGAATCTATATTGATATTTGAAGATGAGTTGGCTAGTGAGAATTTTATACATTTCGTTTTTTTCGGATTCAACACTAAGTTATTGGCAGCAAACCAGTCAGATATCATGGAGACGGTATTATTTGGTTCAACGAGTTCAGTATCTTTCCTATTAACCTTGAACAGTAATGATGTGTCATCTGCGAACATTACAATGCCTGATCTTTGACTTACCATATATGGTAAATCATTTACATAAACAAGGAATAGGAACGGGCCTAGAATAGATCCCTGAGGTACTCCCATCTCTACCACTGTATCTGATGAAATAGCTCCATTTATCGCTACCCTTTGATTTCTTTGTGTTAGGTATGACTTAATGAGATCTAATGCATGTCCTCTAATGCCATAAAATTTCAGCTTACAAATTAAAGTACCATGGTCTACACAATCAAAAGCCTTGGAAAGGTCACAGAAGACTCCAATGGCGTCCTGTGACTCTTCCCAAGACTGCAAAATGAATTTTATCAAACTTGCACCAGCATCAGTAGTCGATCTACCTTTCGTGAAGCCGAACTGCTGTGTGTGCAAAATATTGTGTAAATTAAAGTGAGAAATCAATTGCGTCAGCATTATTTTTTCGAATATTTTGCTAAACGCAGGCAGGATAGAAACTGGACGATAATCAGAAGGATTATCTTTATGGCCAGATTTAAAAATAGGAACTACTTTACTACATTTCATTAAATCTGGAAATATGCCATTGTCTACACAAGTATTAAAAATGAGAGCTAAAGTGGGTGCAACGACCTCCAGAATAGATTCCAGTACCTTGACCGACACGCCCCATAAGTCTTCTGTGCTCTTTATTTTTATCATTTTAAAAGACTTTAGTACATCCAGAGGAGAAACATGATGAAAATTAAAAATACATAAATTATCTAGCTTTACATTCTCACTCAAAAGGGATTCAGCTATTGTGGAAGATGATGCCAAACTGCTTGTAGTAATTATAGGAATTTTGGAAAAGAAATTATTAAATTCATTTGCTACTTTTACTGCATCAGTTATTAAATTATCCTCTATTTTCAATGAAATTGTGTACTCTCTATTTTTACTCTGCCCAGTCTCTGTATTTATTATTTTCCAGACTGTCTTGGCCTTATTGTCTGAGGATTTTATTTTGTTATTTAAGTGCACAGCTTTTGCTTTAGTACACACTATTTTAAATAATTTGGAATAATCCCTAACATATTGATGGAAGCGTTCGTCAGTGGTGCAAGACCTCCTTTCATACAGTTTATATAAGTTATCCCTGCTTTTCCGGATTCCGGTAGTTGCCCACTCATTAAATCTCATTTTATTATTAATCTTAATGCGTTTTTTACTACAAGTTGCATCAAATTCTTTACAGACTGTATTCAGCAGCATTTTGAACTGATCATTCGGATCAATTGACTCTACCTGGGTGTTTGGCATAGCGACTAGCAGATTTGACTTTAATATTTCTAGTCTACTTCTACTCAGTGGTCTTATTTCTATAACGCGATCTGGATGTTTTAATTCGCAAGGCAGCCTGACCATCTGAGCTTTATGATCCGAACGAACTCCATTCACTATGCTTCTGTCCAGATGAGGACAGTTTAACCAAATATTATCTATACATGTGGCAGAGGTCGGAGTGACCCTTGTAGGCACTTCATACAGGTAATCTAAATTGAATGATTTGAATAGTGTAATGTACTTATCTTTTTCAACCGATTGCGATAAAATATCAATATTGAAGTCGCCACATACAACAACTGGTTTTTTACTACTTGTTGCTTTACTAAGTACATCCTCCATAATTTTTATAAACGATGTTAAGTCACCTGATGGTGGTCTATAAATGCAAAGTATCAGATACTGATCAGTCTCTGCACAAGCAATCTCACAAACACGATCAACAGAACAGCCTGAGAGGTCTTTACGTTCTTTATAAGTTAATCCATTTTTCACTAAAATAATAGATCCACCGCCCTCCGCGGTAGCTCTGTTGAACGCACTGGCCAACTCGTAATTATTTACATTAAATTTCATCATGTGATCCTTTAACCATGTTTCTGTTAAGCAGACTACATCTACATTTAACTGTTCTGTGAATAATTCTAAATCTAATATTTTGCCAGTGAAGCGATTTATATTTTGGTGTAGTAACGTTACACTATTCTGCTTCTCCGTTGTCCCAACAGTTAGTTTAAAGACAAATCCGCGGTCGGAGATGTCGTTTTATCTAAGGTTTGATTTCCGAAAACGGAATTAATAAAAGATGCTAAAGATTTAGCAAGTCGGTCAGTGGTAATACGGTAATCACTAATAGCATCATTAGTGTCAAAAAATATAACGTCACTATGACGATTCGTCAACTTAAACATAAGTTTATTAAGGTTACCTGCATGACTGTTAGAACTGCATGGAGAAGCAGAATAGGGTAACGCACCTATAATAACATTTTTAGCACCTAGCTTTGACAGGGAGTCGAACCCAGCCTTTACATCAGAGTACCTAATATTCGACCCGTCACCTAACAATAATACAATTGTGGTCTGTTCATTTATATAAGTATTTTTAATATTATCTATGATTTTTAGGAACGAGGCATCTGGCATACAATTATTTAGTACACAGCTGTTTGGAATATTATGACATAAAAATTTTCCCAGGCCTCGTCCTATCCTATCCGAGAAAACTAGAGTTCTGCTTACATTATTACAGGCTGGAGTTATTTTGTCCACTGACACCGACAGGCCACTGTCCGACACAGATGAGCAAACAGCATCTTCGGGCAAGGGTTGACCTTGCCGGAGCACGCACTCACACAATGACTGCTTGGTAAGCAGTGCTTCCAAACATTCCTCGTTGTGATGGCACAGCTCCAGCAGTTCATCCGCTGCCAGAATATGTTCACTGATTTGCTTTTGAGATATTAAATATTTAGTTGTTAAATCTTTCAAAGAATTTTCTAATCTGTTCAGCTCGGCATGTAGTTTGTTTGTGTCAGTTTCATAAATATTTCTACTGTAGCATAATTGCTCTTGACAAGAATTTAATTCTTTTAATACAGAAAGATGATCTTTCCTTAATTGAGTTATTTTGTGAATATCACTATACTGTCTATACAGTCGTTTTGATTTCCTAATGAATCTATTTATCTTTACATACTTTTTGTATTTATTACGACTCTGAAAGTTTATTGGTTTACCATTGAAAGAGTCCTCCGTCAAATCAATTACACTAGAAGGTCCAAATTTGCTGTGATGCACTGCATCGGTGTTAGGTGTCACAAGTTCTTCAAAGAGCCGCTGAGTGTTGTTGAGTCGCTGGCATTCTGCTTCCTCTTGCAATTGCCGGACCACCTTGTGGGCATCGGAGAGTTCATACTCCAGGTCATCCACACGTTGTAGTGTCCGCTCATGGATGTCACAGCACTCTTGAAGACTGTTCAATTTGTCCAGCAGATGGTCACGCTGTAACACAGTATCTGTATGCACGGCATCCAGGTTGGCTAGCTCACGTTTGAGTTCTGTATTTTTATGAATAATCTGCTTGACCTCCTCTTCGCTTTCATCGCGTTCCCGTAGTAGCTGGTCACACAGAGTCTTAGATTGCTTTAGTTCCTTAAGCGTTGCATTGAGTTTTTGCTCCAAATCACGTACTGTGGCCTTGCGTGTCATAACTGAGCTAGACATGTTGGGCTAGCTTGACACACAGCTCTCCACAGCACCTGAAATGTGACGGCAACGCGACTGAACACCAAGCAGAGAAAGTACAGTAGAAAGATAGCAGGACAGAATAGACATTAAGTGTGCAAGTAGAATATAGATATTAATATGGTAGGTAAAATTGAATCGTGAAAAGATTTATGGTAAGACTATTTGACAGAGTGAAATACTATAGTTACAAAAGTTAATGATCAGCTGACCGAGTGCAATGTTATTTTCGAGTGAGGTTATGCGTATAATTATTCATTTATTACGGGAATTATTTAAGTAACTATTATTTAAATACAACCAAAGTATGACTACGATTATTTTATAATTATATGGACACAAATACTCCCCAGGTTTATCGTTGAAGTTTCAAACGATGATCCGTTACATTGACGTTTTCCGGTACTATGTTAAGAGTTCTTCTTTTGCACTTGCACTGTCTCTTGCCATTGATCTATACAATTAATACTATATTGGCACTAATTCACGCTTTTTACACATAAATAGACTACTAATTATGGTAATTTAATAATTAATTCGATTATTTAATCAGCTGTGTGAAATTTGACGTCTGTGCTTGGCGGTGTTGCTTTGTATAGACGTGAGAATTGGGTATGGCAGAAAAACAGAGAATCGACTAAATGCGGTAAAAATGAGAGCGTAAAGATAAGAAGTATCTGTGTACTACGCTGCCGTCTCAAGGAGAAAAACCATAAGTGACAAAAAGTAAGTTTCCAGATAAAGCCAAAAAACTTTAGATTTCTTGTAAATTATGCACTTGTGGTTGTCTAAATCGTGATCTACAAAAGATATAGTACTATATCTCCTAGAGAGAAAGATCACATTTTTTTTCCTGATTACAAGGCTGGTAATAAGTCCATTTTGCAAAAAATGTCACTTATGGTTTTTCTTCTTAAGACGGCAGTACGTGTGTCTGATCGATTAAATTACGCCTTAAATCATTCTGAATAAAAATTGCTTAAACACCGCCATCAATATACGGCTCTTTGGCCTTATAACACCAGAAATAAAAATAAATTAACCATTCCCGAATATCGTCTCCGTAAAGTAAATATGTCCTTTATGGGGAACTGTGTATGGTTTTACAATAAGTTACCTTCTAATATGCTGAAATTGTCAATGAGTAGATTTAAATCAAGCGTTAAACGCCATCTCTTACAAAAATCTTATTACACTATAAATGAGTTTATAGAATATAAAGCCGCATTTATGTAAAATATATGTATACTTATTATTAAAATGACATGTAAAAGAGCTAGGTTAAGCCTATTTACAAAATAAATATTTTGAATTTTATATCACCGAAAAAACTATACTTAAAGCCGAATTCATATAATTCTGTTGTGATTCGCTCTGATGTCTGACGCTTATAATAACGAGCGTTCACATCTATCTGTCGCATAATGACGGTCTTTGACGATCTGATGCGCTCTGACGTGTTCACATGATCTCTGACGATATTTTGGATCAGTCAGTGAATTTACGCAGGATGTTTTTAATGAGATTACAATAATGTAAATCCGGACTAAGTTGAATGTTCGTGTACTGTACAGCGGTCTGTCGGGTCCCGCACGCGCGCCCCCGTCGCCGCCGGGCGCGGGCCCCGCGCGCCTCAAGCAGGAGCTGAGCGCCGCTCACGACCACCTGCACACCTACCACGTGGACGCCTCCCTCCGCGTCATGATCTTCAAACAGGTACAGCAGCCTAAGATGGGAATCGAACCCGCGCCTCGCTACCCCTAAGCTACCCAGACCACTACGTCATCACAGCGAATTTTTGCCTTGCATTCCTCCTCGCTCTATTTTTTCTTCAGTCTCATTTTGCCACTCTAATGGGTAGGCTATGCGCTTGGTCACACAAAAAAAAGTTGATATAGTCTTCATTATCATCAGTCCCCTGCACTCCACTGTTGAATAATAAAATAACATACAACCGAATTGAGAACTTACGCCTTTTTTGAAGTCGGTTAGAAAGGGACAAAACTCCCAGTAGCTCGATTCCACTCACACCTCAGATTCGGTTGAAACCGCTCAACCAATCTCACTGGAGCGCAAACTCTTAGAGTATTCCAGTGTTCCGAACCACACGCGTGGTCGTGCCGGAGGTTTTCTCCTGGATTTTCCCCAGGCTACTCTCCAACCGCGCACTCCTATCGCTTTATTGGGCCCGGCCTATAAAGCCAGGTTCAAAAAAAAAAAAGCTCGGAAAGCCCTTTTTTAGGGTGGGTTGCACCAAACCGTCTGTAATCGTAAGCGGTGTCCGTTAAAATCTGATTGTATGGAAAGTTGCCGGCGCCATATTTGACGATGACCGGCCTGTGATCGTATGTTGGTGCAACCGACCCTTATTCTTTTATAACAGATAGCAAAACTGCATTTTATCCACAAGAGTGCAAAGAATATTAGAAATCCGAACGTGTTATTTGTAACTTTTTAAAACATAATAACATGTAAAGGCCAGTCCAGACAGTCCAGCAACAATAACTTTATATTGTGCTGTTGTGTTAAAACTAGTACCTACGCAAAAATTTTTAAGGCGGCAATAAAAAAAAACTTACCCCCGTATTCATAAAACTTAACAAACCTCTGCTAACTAAAAAGTTCTTTGTTCCATTCTAACAAACGTCAATGTCAAAGTGACAGATAAGGACAAACGAACTTTAGCGGCTAGTTAACTAATATAGGTTCTACAGACGTTCATGAATAAGGGGGTTATTCTGTGGAATTTGTTCCAGCTGTTCTACTACATCTGCGCGTACAGCCTGAACCAGCTGCTGCTGCGCAAGGACCTGTGCTGCTGGGCGAAGGGGCTGCAGATCCGGTACAACATCTCGCACCTCGAGAACTGGATCAAGGAGCAGCTCGCCGAGTACGGACAACGAAATGTAAGTTATGTAGGGTACATTCTATATATACACTAAGGGAATATTTTGAAAACATGCTTGATTGACTAGATACCTACTTTTTTCTTTTTATGTATATCCAAAGTGCAATTTAAATGTGAATGTAAATTTTATCGATACTGAATTATTGTAATTGTTTTAATCTTAATAATTTTGCATGCCAGTTGTGGCGGAACATGCATTCATGAAAATGTAATACCACTGATATGACTACTGTACCATCTGTGTAAGTTTTTGCAAAATAAATGATTATGATTATGACACTGTTAAGGGTCCTTATCAGTTAGAAAACATTAGTTCATGTATTTAGACCATTTTCTGTATGAATGAAGATATATTTTCATAGTTTCTCAATGTTACTATCTAGAACGGGAGTAGTGCGACCTAATGTCATAAATTTCTAATTTATCCTTCTCAGCCCCGTGTCCCATATAAAGCACAAAATATGGTCAATGGAAAAAAACTCAAATTCTGAAGTGACATAGAGTTGCATTTATTTTTGATGGTGAGGTTGTCGAAAAAATATATTTAAAATTTATAATCGGAATTGTTAGGTTCGAAATTGATTGTATTTTTATTTGTGTAGCCGGTCTCACGAGGTTTATATTTTTGATTTTTCATTAAGAAATATCGTTCCTAACATCACTCCAAATCGACCATTTTCAAGCTAAAAACTGTTTTTTTTTTCCGCTTAAATACCACACACAATAAAATAAAAAATGCCTGTGTTACTGTCTAAAACTTCAATAAAATCATCGCATCCTTTTGTGGCGGGCACAGGTTGCGCGCGCACTCGCGCATGCCTGAACCGTTGAGCATGATTTTTGCACGTCAAATTATGACGGTTGTTTTTTGTGGGATTGAATTAAATGTTCAAATACTGAGAGTGCAACGTCGTCTTTCATAATCGCTGTTATATCGCATTCCGCTTCTGTTACGCAAATGTATTGTAGTGCCGCGTGTGGTGGGATAAACGATTGACGCCAAACGACACGTTTCATTGCCGTCAACATCCAACACTATCCCGAGCACCCGGTTCCTACACTTTTATCACTTTATTGGTATTAGAAGGCAAAGCCAAGCTGCCATCCAAAAAGCTAGGCTCAATAGAGCGAAGCGGTACTTCCCCCCGGGACAGAGACTTCTATTATATAAGTCACAAGTCCGGGCGGGCGGGAGCACCTGAATGCCAGCTTGGGCCTTTTGACTCGCTTCAGAGACGTGCTGTGCGGATTGTAGGCGATCCCAAACTCACAAGCGACATGACATTATGCCTATAACGTACTTAGTGATTATATTCTCTTTGATGCTTATGAAGTGATATTTTTTTTATTTATTATATGGCAATCATTTCGAATCGTGGGATCTTCGAGAAGACAGTATGGTTGCCAGTTTTGTTACATTAAAACACACTGATGGCGAACCCTGGGTCATCATCTAACCAGCACCAGACAACATTACGAAAGCTTGCACAGAATTTCTATGAAATTAATGACAGTTTCATGCATTTCCGCGCCAGCCTTCGTGAGTCGACCTACAGCGATCTTAAATATTGTCCCTTGATCACGTTGGCAGGTGGACGAGATACTCGGCGTGCTGAAGCCGATAACGCAAGCGGTGCAGCTGCTGCAGGCGAGGAAGTCGCTCGCGGACGTGCAGAGCACCGTGGACATGTGCTCCAACCTCACCGCCATGCAAGTGTGCAAGGTGAGCCCCCACACAGCCGCTGCAGGCGAGGCAGTCGCTCGCGGACGTGCAGAGCACCGTGGACATGTGCTCCAACCTCACCGCCATGCAAGTGTGCAAGGTGAGCCCCCACACAGCCGCTGCAGGCGAGGCAGTCGCTCGCGGACGTGCAGAGCACCGTGGACATGTGCTCCAACCTCACCGCCATGCAAGTGTGCAAGGTGAGCCCCCACACAGCCGCTGCAGG
This sequence comes from Epiblema foenella, assembly GCA_963556455.1. Classification (NCBI taxonomy): domain Eukaryota; kingdom Metazoa; phylum Arthropoda; class Insecta; order Lepidoptera; family Tortricidae; genus Epiblema; species Epiblema foenella. The sequence goes on along the minus strand of OY747120.1, from coordinate 5,709,114 downwards.
CGAGGCAGTCGCTCGCGGACGTGCAGAGCACCGTGGACATGTGCTCCAACCTCACCGCCATGCAAGTGTGCAAGGTGAGCCCCCACACAGCCGCTGCAGGCGAGGCAGTCGCTCGCGGACGTGCAGAGCACCGTGGACATGTGCTCCAACCTCACCGCCATGCAAGTGTGCAAGGTGAGCCCCCACACAGCCGCTGCAGGCGAGGCAGTCGCTCGCGGACGTGCAGAGCACCGTGGACATGTGCTCCAACCTCACCGCCATGCAAGTGTGCAAGGTGAGCCCCCACACAGCCGCTGCAGGCGAGGCAGTCGCTCGCGGACGTGCAGAGCACCGTGGACATGTGCTCCAACCTCACCGCCATGCAAGTGTGCAAGGTGAGCCCCCACACAGCCGCTGCAGGCGAGGCAGTCGCTCGCGGACGTGCAGAGCACCGTGGACATGTGCTCCAACCTCACCGCCATGCAAGTGTGCAAGGTGAGCCCCCACACAGCCGCTGCAGGCGAGGCAGTCGCTCGCGGACGTGCAGAGCACCGTGGACATGTGCTCCAACCTCACCGCCATGCAAGTGTGCAAGGTGAGCCCCCACACAGCCGCTGCAGGCGAGGCAGTCGCTCGCGGACGTGCAGAGCACCGTGGACATGTGCTCCAACCTCACCGCCATGCAAGTGTGCAAGGTGAGCCCCCACACAGCCGCTGCAGGCGAGGCAGTCGCTCGCGGACGTGCAGAGCACCGTGGACATGTGCTCCAACCTCACCGCCATGCAAGTGTGCAAGGTGAGCCCCCACACAGCCGCTGCAGGCGAGGCAGTCGCTCGCGGACGTGCAGAGCACCGTGGACATGTGCTCCAACCTCACCGCCATGCAAGTGTGCAAGGTGAGCCCCCACACAGCCGCTGCAGGCGAGGCAGTCGCTCGCGGACGTGCAGAGCACCGTGGACATGTGCTCCAACCTCACCGCCATGCAAGTGTGCAAGGTGAGCCCCCACACAGCCGCTGCAGGCGAGGCAGTCGCTCGCGGACGTGCAGAGCACCGTGGACATGTGCTCCAACCTCACCGCCATGCAAGTGTGCAAGGTGAGCCCCCACACAGCCGCTGCAGGCGAGGCAGTCGCTCGCGGACGTGCAGAGCACCGTGGACATGTGCTCCAACCTCACCGCCATGCAAGTGTGCAAGGTGAGCCCCCACACAGCCGCTGCAGGCGAGGCGGTTGCTCGCGGACGTGCAGAGCACCGTGGACATGTGCTCCAACCTCACCGCCATGCAAGTGTGCAAGGTGAGTCATCACACAGAAACGGGTGTCAGAAAATACATTTCTAAGTCATTAGCTGGGAAAGCCGTTTTTAGGGTTCCGTACTAAGATGGTAAAAAGGGAACCTTTAATTTTTTTTTAAATTAGTAACGTAAAAAAGAAATTAAAAATTGTTTCAGAATGTGAATGGGCCCTTTCATATGACACCCCACTTGACATATTCGCTAAACTTTCAAATTTTAAACCGCCTATTATTTGTCATTTTTCACAGAAAAAAACATGTTCTATGCATTTAGGTTACTCTTCGTTATAACTGTTCCAAATTTCAAATCGATAGCTAAGTAGTTATTTTATTGTACTGTTTTTTTTATACAGATCCTGAACATGTATTATTGTACTGTTACACACTTTGTACAGATCCTCAACATGTATTATTGTTCTGTTACACACTTTATACAGATCCTGAACATGTATTTTATTATACTGTTCCACGCTTTGTACAAATCCTGAACATGTATTTTATTATACTGTTCCACGCTTTGTGCAGATCCTGAACATGTATTTTATTATACTGTTCCACGCTTTGTGCAGATCCTGAACATGTATTTTATTATACTGTTCCACGCTTTGTGCAGATCCTGAACATGTATTTTATTATACTGTTCCACGCTTTGTGCAGATCCTGAACATGTATTTTATTATACTGTTCCACGCTTTGTGCAGATCCTGAACATGTATTATTGTACTGTTCCACGCTTTGTGCAGATCCTGAACATGTATTTATTATACTGTTCCACGCTTTGTGCAGATCCTGAACATGTATTATTGTACTGTTCCACGCTTTGTGCAGATCCTGAACATGTATTTATTGCACTGTTCCACGCTTTGTGCAGATCCTCAACATGTATTTTATTATACTGTTCCACACTTTGTATAGATCCTGAACATGTATTATTGTACTGTTTCACACTTTGTACAGATCCTCAACATGTATTTTATTATACTGTTCCATACTTTGTGCAGATCCTCAACATGTATTTTATTATAGTGTTCCACACTTTGGACAGATCCTCAACATGTATTTATTGTTCTGTTTCACGCTTTGTGCAGATCCTCAACATGTACACGCCGGCGGAGGACTACGAGGTGAAGGTGACCCGCGAGTTCATACACGAGATACAGAAGAAGATGCAGGAGAAGGCTGGACCGAATGCGGACAAGGAACCGGTCAGTATAATTCAAATAAGTTTCTGTCAAACGTTAAATTTTTGTACTATGAATATACAGGGGGTAATCGTTAAGTGTTTACTAGAGATGCGCCGAATATGGGTTTGACCGAATACGAACATTCGGCCGAGTTATTCGGTTCAACGTAATTCCTTCATCTATTGTTGTAAAAGATACTAATTGAAGGGTAAAATTTTTTGTTCATTATCAAAGTGAAATATTGACAAAATAAGTTAAATCACTGTTAATAATGGTCAAGTATTAATTTCACGAAGCAGTAATTATAATACACTCTTGTAACTTATAACAAAATCCTCTCAAAATTGTTCGGTAAATATTCGGCAGCTGAACCGAATAATTCGACCGAATACGTTCGGTATTCGACCGAATTATTCGGTTCAAAAACATGACGAATATTCAGAATACCGAATAATAACCGAATATTCGGCATCCCTAGCGTTTACAGTCGATTATTCCGTAAATATTAAATATATCAAAGAAACGTTCAATTAATATCGAAAGTACATTAACCGATGAATAAACCCACATAAGTAACATTTTCACAACAAACTTAAACATGTACAAAATATTAAGATTAAACGCTTGAGGGTTTGGTTTAAAAGCCCCCGTAATTTAGTCGTTATCAATGAAAGATTCGTAGATGTATTTTATATTTCATAAAAAATATATATTATTTTATTACAGATTAATCAAGTAAATAATTCATCGGTTATCTCTGACTGTAAACAATTACACCATTTAACGAAGGTCGCACTAAATGTATGGGGCCGTTCAAACATACTTTTTTGTGTATTTCTGATTTAATAAAAAAAAATGATGTAATTTTACTCCTTGGATAACGTACTTTTGATGTCAGTTATCTGTTATATTTACGGACTTATCGCATGTAAAAACTTAATGATTATACCCTGTATAGAAAAAGATCCAAAATAAAAATAAATAAATATTTGAGAATAATCTTACACAAATCGACCTAGTCCTAAACTAAGCAAAGCTTGTACTATGTCTCGAAGACTCATTAACAAATTATCGGATGAGAAGCAAACTCACTATAAAATCTGTTACTACTCTTCGAAACCTCGTATCTCAATACTGAAACGATGCTGATATACGAGCTTTATTTTAAGTAGGTATTTGTTACTTAGTGACTTTCACACAAATAAATGCCCTGACCGGGAATAGAACCCCGGCCCACCAGCTATGTAGGATAAGTTTTGTGAACTGTACACAACTACACACAAAGAGGGGGCCTTAAGTTTTTATTCCATTCATAATTAATTGAAACATTTGTTCCACAGCAAAACCTCCTGATGGACTCGAAGATGATATTCTCAGTGCAGTTTCCCTTCAACCCGTCTTCCATACGGCTCGAGGACATCGAGCTACCAGAGGTTTTGGGGCTTGATGGGCTGCTCACCAAGATATAAACCGGTTAAAGTCTTATAACATCTAACATCTAGCCGCTCAACAGCCTTAACCCGTCGTCTACCGGCGAAAAAAATTGCAGCATTCTTTTGTAATGAGCCTGGGATCCCAAGGACTGGTGGACGACGAGTTAACCCCTCGTATGCGGATGCTAAAATAGTCCAATCAAGTGATGCTCAGATGTAAAACTATAGGTTCAAATGTTCAAGCATACGAGGGGTTAGTATCATTACATTCGCATACATGGAATTTATCCCTCTTATTCATAAAACTTAACAAACCTTTGCTAACTAAAATATGGTTTGTCTCTTTCTCTCAAACATGTCAGAGTGTTAGAAGGACAAACGAATTTTAGCGGTAATTTGACTAAAATGGGTTTAATTAACGATTATGAATAGGGGGTATATCTTTCAAAATTGGAATAGAGTCGCATATGTTTTGTTTCGTTCGATTTCAAAACAAAACGAAACTCCATTTCCTATTAAATTCATTGGCATATTTTCTTGTATGTAGAGTATATTGTAATTGGACGTAGTTTAGCTAATCTAGGTTAAGGCTGGGTTGCACGAAACCGTCTGTAATCGTAAGCGGTGTTCGTTAAAATCTGATTGTATGGAAAGTTTTAGAAGTTTCTATGGGATGACAGCTGCCAGCGCCATATTTGACGATGACCGGCCTGTGATCGTATGTTGGTGCAACCGACCCTTAGTGATTTGATTTTGAGAATGTGCTCTGAACTCTATGCACTGGTAAAGGTATCGACTGACTTATCATTTGAGTTTAATTGTAACACGATACAACTCGACCATTACAGCATTCAGTCCAGGGAGCCGAGTCAGACTCGCGCACATAGAGTTCCGTACCATCATTCAATTTAAAAAAATTGGTTGCCTGTAAAGTCGGTATACGGGCGAAAGTTTTACGTGACAACGACTTTTTATGTCTGTCTCTCTCGCTCTTAGGCGGGCTAACCATGCCTCTCACTCGCTCTCATTGTGAGCGCATAACGTGAGCGGAGCGTAACGCAGTTTCTTGAAGTGTCACCCGGCAAACCAATTTATAAGACGTTGTCACGTCAAAACAACATGTAAAGCCCGGCCATTTGATTTTGATTTATATGGCAACAGCCGAAATGACATTTTGCTCTGATGTCAATTTTGATATGTCCAGCGAAATATTTTATTTCACTAGTGTTTTTTTCAGCAGTTTATTAAATAAATTATTAGTGCGGTTATACATTATTAGTTAGGCTCTTGACTATGCATGGTTTTGGCCATCTTTTGTCAATTATCGTTTGATATAGATAGCTTTTAACATGTAAAAGTGCCCTTGAGGCCTATTTGCAGAAAAATGTTTTGATTTTGATTTTGATACGTCAATGGATCTACTATATATATTATCGTTTAATTTGCAACATTTTACTATTATATATTAATAAACCGCAACTGTGACACTGACAAGTGACAACTTATCATTATAATGATTGTCAGTGTAAGAAATTAGTTGCTATGAAATTCTGCAACATGCATGGTCATATATATCTGGTCAGGTACCTACATAAAGATTTTTGTGAGATATTAGCTAAATTACGTCAAGTTATGATTAAAGAAATGACAGTTAGCCTTCCCCACATAGCCTAAAGAGCTTAGCTATATTTGATGTAATTTTATTTCGCCTAATGTTCATATAACACATTTGATACGTCGAATTTTAGGGTTGCTATACACCGTAATTTAACCAAAAATAAAGGAAAAAGCTTAAAGTTTAGCATAAACTAAACAATATGTTATACGAAACGATACATTAGGTCAAAACAATTTATGTCAAATGTGACGATATTTGACACGGCTAACATTCCTTTAAAAATAAATAAGTAAATGATATTTAATGTATGCTTATGTACGAGTTTAGATTTAAATTAATTTTATATTTAATTTAATTATTGATATATTTTTTTAAATTATTTAATAATATGCACGGGAAGAGTACAAGTAGTTCTAGGCGAACGTAATGTCTTGAAGCATATTTTGTCCCAAGACATTTACCCCTTATTTATAGAACTTAAACAAACCTGTCCTAACATTTTTAGGGTTTCGTACTAAATAAGGAACCCTTATATATTTTTTTGTTCCTCACTCACAAATACAAATGTCAAAGTGATAAAAATAATAAAAGAAGACAATAGAACGAAGATTAAACGGTATTTGTAACTAAATGCCACCATCTTGGTTCTACTTAGGTACAGTTGAGTTGGAAAATATGTGCACGGCCACGGAAACGTACATATATTTGTAAATTCGATTGTACCTAGGACCTATCCTATTTGGGTCACACATAACGCAGTTAAAAAACAAAAGTCTCCCGTGAATGGTGGTAATATAGGTCTTTGTTATATAGATTTATAGAGACGGAGACGTCTTTTTTACAGGAAATATGTGAAACAAAATCTGTGTATAACCCAATTAACTGTTTACCCCACTTTTTATTTACTATAATTTAATTTAATTTAATTATATTCGTCAATTTCGTATTCTCTTATACATTTTTAAGGGTGTCGTGTGTAAAAACGTGTGCTTGAAGGTCACAGTGTTTTTATGCGTGCTTCACTGCAATATTAATGTATGCATATTTAATGCATGTTACACACAATGGGCCGTAATGGCGCAGGACCAGGACGCAGCTATGCGGTGGAATGAGATGAAAATCTCTAGTCTTTCCCTATTTAACGCATAACAGCATCTTGTACGTTTTTTTATACAACGTCGGTGGCAAACAAGCGTACGGGTCGTCATGCCCCATTGTGTGGATCCGGCATAAATCTATCCTTGTAAGTCCCTGTTTGATTTTAGCATTTGAATTATACCTTTTCATTCCGTAAGTCAAAAACTCATGAAGATATACTAAATTTAGTACGAAAATATAACTTATACGAACGACATCATTTTCTCCGTTAGAGTAAAACTAATCTTAAAATGAACGCCCCTCCAGCGAGTTGCACTCTCATCTGACGTAAGACACTTTAAACATACACAGCAGTCGTTAAAGCCATGTTAGGGGCCTTCGGTCGGCTTGAGATCTTATAACAGTCAAATTGCCGACTCTTGACAAGCCTAATCCCTATAATCTACCCCCCCTTGGCTTGGAAGGTCAGATGGCAGTCGCTTCCATAAAAACTAGTGTCTACGCTAAATCTTGGGAAAGTAGCGGACTCCGGGCATCCTTAAAGATGTAATTGTACTGGGATAACGCTAGGAGGGTGATGAGTAGAAACACACAGTACACATTGAAACATTGTCTACTTGAAGAGATGCGTTAATTTTAAAATTGGTTGTATTTTGACATGCGAGACAAAACTGTCACTTTGTCAGAGATATCGGTTCCTAGACTACGAAGAAGCCATAATTTGAAATTATTTTGGTGCCATTTCATTTTGTACAAAATTAAAATTGAAAGTACATGAACTTGATTAATTGACTTCACTTGCCATACTGCATTTATGAATCGTTCAAAACTAGACCAAGATAGCGTTAAAATAGGGTTCGGTTTGGCATGACCATACGGCGAGGAAATGATACTAATGCTCAGAAGTTAATTAATATACTAATTTGTTTATATTAAGTCTGTTAGTGTTTTGCTGATTGGTTTCAATTGATCATATTAACTAAACAAATAAATTTCACATAATTTAGTTTCACCTAGTTCTTCGTGAATGTTCTAAAGATGATTCAATAAATAATAATCAGATTTAATAATGATCAAGTGAAGTCATAACTTGGCTATACCTAACTATCAACGAATTAAGTTAACTCCTATTTTTTATATTTATAATTAATTAGTAATTTTGTACGTTCCTTGTTACAATTAGTTCAAATTTGTTATATTTATTTGTATCATTCCTTTATATTGATATATATTAAGAGTATTTGTAAGTAATGTTAATGCGTGTTGATTTACCCTGACATATTTAGGAGAAACATAATTAGTGGAATAATAATTATAATAATGAATACACCTAATAGTACTTCTCATAATATGCGACCAGCGTATGGACGTTAGCTACGGCATGCCTTTTGAAGTTGAATTTAGATGAAATTTTACGAGGAACGTAGATTTATTACGCCAGGTTTGCTTGTAGTATAAGATAACATGATATTATGTCATAGAAAATATATGTTATAGACATTGTAATGAAATATTTATATTTATGCAAAACCATGCCATGATTTCTATTTTAATATATTGACCAATACGTATATTGTTTTTTACGCAATATAGCCATACTTTTTCTTTCTAAACCAGAAAATGTAACAGATTTGTCATTAAAACTAGATGGTTATTATAAAATAGTACTAAACAGGTTACCAAAAAACTAGGTGCTTGAAAACAAGGCGTCACCAATGTCGAAAACTTATATTTATACATAAACTACACTATTAGATGTACTTCCTCTGCAATAATATTTTTGTAGTGAAATTATGACCAGTATTCTTTTGGTACTTATTTGTTGTTAGTAGAAATGTTATTATACTTATTATGAATAATTCTATTATAATATAAAAATTATGCGAGATCACTTATAAGTATTATATTTAAAATATTCGTTTTAACGAATTTCCCACTGTTCGATGTTATTGTAAAGAAATGTTTAACATAAAATATCATTGTTGAGGACAGAACCTGCTGTAAAATTACAAAAGCTCTAAATGATATTAATATTTAGTTATGAACTAAAAACCTACTTTGAGCTTTTGAACTTTAAGTCTCGTTGCGTATTGCATTTAGCCACATGAAGGAACGAATCAAATAACCAGTAAATATTGTATTTCGCCAGTATTATATAATACCTTTTTCAACAGGTATCACAAATAATACAAATAATAAACAATCTTCAATCCATAGGCTGCGGTGTCTGCTTACCATCAAACAGGCTGAGCTTGTTGCCACCGTCTTTGAATAAAAAAAGTGTGGTTCTTTCCTCGTAAAAACAATTAGTGAATGTAAATGGTACTTAATTATACTAAAGTTTAATGGTACCTAAACGTATTAAATTAAATGTATTCATAGCAAAATATATATGGTTATTTATTGGAAATTCTATAACAATTAGGTGCTCAATTATTCCTTGTTGATTCTTTAAAATTATAGTTTTAGTATATATTAACTATTTAAATATTTATTGGAGATGATATAAAATACTTCACAGATTTGTATTTGAAGCCTAATTCAAACTAAGTAAATGACACATACAGTGGCGGATTTACGCTTTTGCTGCCCGCAGGCACATATAAAAATAAATTAACGAACACACTAATAATAATTAAAGCCCTAATTTTACCGCCCCTAAAGTTTATAAATTAGTTGTCCTCTGACGACTGTACCTGGCTCTTAGTTTTTTCTCCACGAGACTCTAATATTTTATTGCGAATGAGTTTGCTCTTGGTCAGCATTCTGGCATTTAGCCCAAGAGTAAAAAAACGAGGCCGAAGATGGAGCGAGCTCACCTCACAAAGCCTATTCATAAATCCGCCACTGCTTGAAATGCCCTTATGTCAGCTTGAGATCAATTTAAGTTAACAAAATCATATGCATCCTTTAAAGATTTATTGAAGTTCGGGTCATGAAAGAAATCGTCTAAGTATTATCTGTATTTATTTCTCGAAATTCCCAATCATTAAAGTGCAACTGATTCGATTTGTAAAAGCTTTCTCATCCTATTTCACTCAACTCTAGTTACCAGGAGTCGCCCTTATTACAAAGGGAATAAAATTCTAATTAAAAATTCAAAAACAATCGAGTGGTTATGAGGAATTTCTTAGATGTCAATTTATGAATGTATCAAGTAATATACTCATGAGAAAAAATAACCAGTACACTTTTTATGGAAATTCGTTATCTTTGCTCGTGAGTGTGTATGGTCATAAGATTTAGGTGATTGTGTATGTATATTATAGGTTGACAGTATTTATTGTATAATCCGATGGTCATATTAAACCGATAAAGAAAAACTTATTTTAGACGAGATAAATCATTTTTTTTTGTTGATGTTCTATCCATTCCGTAATGTAATCATGTTGAATTGTCACATTGAATTCAAAGTAAATATTGAATTAAATTGAAAAATAAATAATGCAATGCCTTATTTTCAATATTGGTAAATTAATATCAACTTAATTATTAATGATCTCGTTATTAATAGTTCCTCTATGATTTAATTTATTGGAAACTGAAGCAATATAATCCATATCTATCATAATAATCCAGTGTAATTTGGCAGCGATAATTTATTAAGCAATCAGTACTTAATTAAAATAGTAATGCACTATAAAAATCATTAAAAAAATAAATTGTTTGGCGAAATCTACTATGGGCAATATTTATGTAGCTTAAAATCATAAATTATATCATTATATTTATTAAAATTATGTCATTGAATCATTTTTGATAGTGTTATGCAAAAAATCAGTTACATTATAAATGCTATCCTATTGTATATCATAAAATTCCTAAAAAAAATCAGGAATTCTCATAATGTTTAATCGATATAATTTGAGTAATAAGTGATATCGTTTCTTAGTGTGCAGTGAGTTACATTCCCACGTGTTTTTTATTCCCATATTTATAACTATATTTCGTTGTAAAGTGCAGATAAAATATAATGTTAGCAAAATTGGTTGTTTCATTTATTTTGACCCCGAGACTTAATTTTAGTGTCGATTTATGCTATACATGTTGATATTTTATAGCAGGCACTAGTTATTTCAAACGTTAACGCCATATCTTCGGGTGATAGATAACCAATAAACTATCTGTAATAACTCTTAGAAACTTAGAATCTTTGTACTGAAACTGCTGAGATGTGAGCTTTAAAAGCTCGTTCTACAAAGCTGGGTTGGATTTAATGTCGGTAAGTTGTCTCAAAAAATGTAACGAGTTACCAATATTTGATCCGATATTTAGTCGAAAGGAACTTTATAAAACCCGCCCTCTGCGTATTTGTTACTCAAAAAAGCGGTGTTACTTAAGTGGTGTTTTATTGTGGAAAAAGGTAGGCGTGTGGTACCTACCGCTTTGTCAATGATGGCTATTTTCAATTGCATCTTTATGCCGCTACTATTTAATTGACTACTGAAGAAACAGTAACTTTTGCGTAAGAACGACCTATCATGACCACGCTTACATGGCTGTAACTGTGAGGTCCGCAGGTCCTCAAGAGTGGGTGTTTGGATGGGGGAAGCAAAGATTGGAAGCCAGGGAAGAAGGTATTTATTTCATATAAACAATAGGGCACCTGTAACAAGCATTTGATGCGTTTAGCCTACGATTTATTGGTCGGCTACGTATTAAATGAGTTAAATTAACAAATAGGTATGGAAACTTACAATATTGTGCCTTGGAACATTATAATACACTGCACTGTAGAAAATAACAGAATACAAATCTCTCGATCACAATACGAATAACATCATAGAACTTCACTGTTTTCAGTAGGTACCTATTTAGGTCTAATATATTGAATTGTTATTAAAATAACAGCATAACTGAGCAGATGATTATCGATCGGAAAACAAGATCGAACTGCGCTGCCGATAATGGCTGCGCAACGTCACGTGGAATTCGAAAATGTAGTTCAAATATTAAAATTTAGAGAAAAGATAAGTCAGTAAAACGGCCAGAAAGTTTGTATGTAACGGTCCGATACACGCATCGTTACAGTAACAGGTAAATTACGTTGAGTAACAATTCAATGGAATAAGAGAATCTCAGAGCGTCAAATTCAAATCGTAAATTAAAGATGTGAATGAGAAAACGCGGCGAATTCAAAAATTCAAAGTCATCCCTGACGTGTAACGTGAAAAGCAGCCTTGACACTTGTAATATATTTAACATACGATTTTAAATTATTAATTTACCGATATATAGTTCAATACAAACTAATATTATAAACTATCTGTGCCCTACGAGTTCGTCCGCATGAACTTGACCGATTCATGAGTACGTAATAAGTACCCTAAATGTTGAGTGTTGACCCGTGTTATAACCGATCCGCATATCAAATTCCATGCCAAATAAAAATATTAAGTTGACCTGACATAAGTCCGTGCGTAATTCTATTAGTAGCGACTAGTCAATTTATAGGATAAACGTAAGTATCAAAAATGATATTTGGGTCATTGTCAGATTTAGGTTCACCTCTTTTCGGTGGACATATCAAAAGGTAAGGCCACAAAAGCTTAATTTTGGATTGGTCTAGTAACCCGTATAAACGTTGTTTCCGTAACTATAAATCCATGCAATAAAAACATAACTTACATGTATATAAGCCGCTAACTATTGACCACCGGGTGGACAACTTTTGTTTTTACAACTGACAATGACCCATTTCATAGAATAATGAAGTTTGACAATTCAGGTTATAAAGATCCGTTAGACCTTAAGTCGGTTTGTTATGTCAAAAAATGTACTGAGTTACTGAAATTTGATCTGACATTTGGTGTAACGGATCTTTATAAAACCCGGCCTTAGAATATCAAATTCAATTCAGGTTGTCATATAGTTCTATTTGCGAAGTAGGTTTAAAATCTAGAGTTAAATTTCTATTTAGTTTTTTGTAAATATTCTGCTGCCTCTACGGGGCGGTATGTTCGCCTGGAACAAGCCGCTTTTTTCCTTAAATAAAAAAAATAGTTCCATAAAAATCTCATTCTTATCTTTAATTTGCCAGACTATACAGTTGATTTTTACAGTAATACGATTTAGAATTCTATAAATGCGATCTAGCTAGGCGCACCGCTGCTGCTGTAGCTCCAAGTCGTAGCGGGCTTTTATACGGTCGATTTCATAATATTGTACGTTCCCAAAGGTCGAAAATATCAGCAATTGTATGCTTTTTACAATGTTTGTGTACACATATTTCGGCTTCACTCCATGCAAATTTCATACTCCGCTGTTTGTCGTGTGTCGTGACGTGCAAACATTTGACTGCTTTAAATTTTGTGTCAAAAAAACAAAGTACATAAAACGAGTTGACTGACCGCCATCCCAACATAATTAAGGTGGTCGGGACCGTAATTGTTGGACCACCTAATTGCTGGTCGTTCACTTATTTTTATCGTGTTTTGAACTTGCAATGGTATACTTTAAGATTGTCGGTTGAGGAAATGTTTTTATACCACAACGGCGGCAAAAAAGTATACAGCCCGCCTGTTGTAAAGACATTGTAGCTTATGGACGCTCGTAGAAGCATGTTGTGTTAGCCTCTCAGTCTAGCAAGGATGATCGCAGATGGTAAGGAACGAATGCTATATGTCCGACATAAACGCGGTCATCCTAGCTAGGCAGGTCTCCTTATCTAATGGTCGACAAGTCGGAGGACCTCAAACATATAGGTACAGTCAGCATTAAAAAATAGATACCTACGCATATGAAGACGTCAAGTCTGTATTATAAGGGTCGGTTGCACATGCGATCACAGGCCGGTCATCGTCAAATATGGCGCCGGCAGCTGTCATCCCATAGAAACTTGACAAGCTTTCCATACAATCAGATTTTGACGGACACCGCTTAAGATTATACTCTCTTTTGACATACATTACAGTAATTCATGTCTTTTTTTAAAATTTCATATGCATCAATAAATTGCTCTGAATAATTAGATTCAATTTATGTAATATATAACTGACGATTAAAAAGTGCACGAATACCTGTGCCTTTACCATGAGTTTACATGACCGTACTCGCTAGCTACTGCGTAAAAATTTTTATGGGCAAAAGTACAGCGCCTCTGGCGGTTACGCAATAGAACTAAGAATCGGTATGCTGCCCGGGGTCCACTACCTAATCCCGAGATTTGGCATAGGTACTAGTTTTTTAAGCACAACAGCACAATATAAAATTGTTGTTGCTGGACTGTCTGGACTGGCCTTTACATGTTGTCTTGTGGATAAAATGCAGTATTGCTATCTGTTTTTAAAGAATAAAAAAGGGCTTTCCGAGCTAGTTAGCTGAAAAGGTATTTTTCTGTACATTCTTTTATTAAACCAAACATCTGATCTGATTAAATATAGGTAGTTATTCTTTATTAGATTATACATTATTACGCCATTGTATTATTGTACAATACTAAAGCAACAGACAGTAATAGCATCTCAAAGGTCACGTAGAGAGATACGCCCCCGGAGCGAATCAGATGCGCCCCCGCGGCGATCCCGGCCCAGGTCTCCTTCACTATCTGCTCGACGTAAGCCGGGGGGACTTGGAACATGTACTCGTAGCCGGGGAGCTCGAGGGTATACGTCAGGGGGACGCCGACGGCGCGCGTCCAGTCACGAGAGGTGCCCGTGGTATAGTAGAGTACCTTTAACATTGAAAACAAGGTTGAATATCGTCTGGTTACAAAAGTCACAAAGTAACAAATACCTATTTAAAATTAAGCTCGTATACCAGCATCGTTTCAGTACTAAGATACGAGGTTTCGAAGAGTAGCGACAGTTTTGATAGTGAGTTTTGCTTCTCACCCGACGATATGATTGCTAATCTTCAGTGCCTTTACCATGAGTTTGCATGACCTTGCCGAGTGTATAGCAACTTTCTGGTTAGGGGAAAAATTCGGGATGGCACTAATTTTCTTCGAGCTCTAGGAATGATCAGTGAACCATCGAGTGCGGGTTTGAACCCCCCCCCCCCGTCATATACGTCCTTGCATTTAAGCCAGGTATCCTCCATCCTGGGAATCTTACATTTGGTTTGAACATGGATTTTAATAAATTTTTGATTACTTACCTATCTCTAGTATATAAGTGACTTTGTGCTCGTTGCTCTTATACTTACCTATAAGCAGGTAGGTATGTTGTAATAAATAATTTGCTTTTTATGGACTACTAACAGCGTCCTGCGTTGTTACCCGCGGATAAAAGGTAGCCTATGTCCTATTCTGATGTATAAGCTACAATACTGGAAAGTTTCATAGAGATCCGTTCAGTAGTTTTTGAGATTAAGCGGAACGTACAAACTTTCACGTTTATAATACTATTAGGATTGTGTCAAAGTACCACTTGTTATGTGGATATTCCTATTTGATGATAATCCAACAGCAGTACCTGAGCAGCGTTCCCGACTCTGTACGGCTCTGCCTTGTCCAGAGCAATGGCATCTATAGTGCTCGCCATCGTGTCGCCCATGTGTTGCAGGTCTTCGCCGTTGTCCGGTAGACTGGCTGGAAGTGGTATGGTGGTTAAAAACATGTCAACAAGTATACGCTTAGGTTCACTAGCAGATCTAAGGGCTCAACTGAAGCCACCCCAAAAGAATCGGAGTTTATACAAAAATCTAGCCTCACTCAGCGGGTCAGTCATTTCACCTGTGTCTTTACCATGAGTTTACATAACCGTACTCGCTAGCGACTGCGTAAAAATGTGTATGGGAAAAAGTACAGCGCCTCTGGGCGGTTACGCAATAGAACTATTAAGAATCGGCATACTAAATAGTTTACGCAGTCGCTAGCGGGTACAGTCATGCAAACTCATGGTAAAGGCACTGTGTCGTAATGTTCTGGATTCAACGCTTGAATGCGACATACCTGAATAAGTGTCGTTTCGGTACAGAATGTTTCGGTTCACTTTTAAGCCCCAGTTACAAGTTTTTACTATATTGCGTTTCACGACCGCTTTAGCTTAGTTGGTAGTGACCCTGCCTTCGAAGCTGGAGGATTCGAACCCGGTTCGAATCCTGGTCAGGGCATTTATTTGTGTGATGAATACGAATATTCGTTCCTGGTCTTGGATGTTTTCTATGTATCTAAGTATCTATTTATTTATATAGGTAAGTATGTATATCGTCACTTGGTATCCATAGTACAAGCTTTAGTTTGGGACTAGATTTGTGTAAGATTGTCCACAAATATTTATCATTATTCTTACTATATAGGTAATCTTTCATGAATTTTTTGCATTCATGTAAATGGAGCTTTATGTTTGACTTGCTACATCTCGTTTTACGAGTATTTAGATACGATTGTTATGATACAAACCGATTGTTATGATGCATGCCGCAAAAGAAATGTAGATGAACTAACGTGTACACAATTTATAACAGGAGACTATAACGATATCTTAAGTAAATACAGATTTATACTCGCGTGTTTCCTGTGAACATATCTAATGTTTAGGGCTATAAAGTCTATATATATATATATTTTATTCCACTTTAGATCTATGTAATAAAAATGGATGCACAGAAGCCGTTCAGTTGGAATTAGGATGTGTAATGCTTGACAATAACAAACTAATTCTAAACTTCACTGCCGTACACAGAAGCAGTTTCAATTCATAAAGTCTAATTACACTAAATATTTATCGAGGATGGAACCAAAATACACTAGAATATACTTAATACAAAACACTGTCCTCACCATTATTCCCCCACGCGTAAAGGAACATATTCCCAAAACTATGCAGCGATATATACATCGCAGCGCGATTCAAGTTCATGTGCACCACATCTCTGATGAGCCTAATCTCTGGTTCAGAGAAAGGGTGAGGGCCCTCGTACACGATGGTGCAAGGATTCGAGTTGGCGGCGACGGTGCCCCAGTAATGGTTGAAGTTTCTGTTGCCGTCGATGCCCGGACATGCATCGGAGCCGTTGTGGTTTCTCGATCGAGTTTTACGCCAGAGGCGATCCTGTCACATAAAATCTCTAGTAATAAAATAACTCACAGTTGTGAACAATTACCTACTATGTTAAGTAAATTGAGCGAGACGCGCTAACAAACTGGTCACTACAGTTTGGCGCATTTTTTGTACCTACTGCGTGTTTTTGTTGTACCATGTAGGTATAACATGAATAAAATGGTTTCTAAAATACGATGGACACTCTTCATAACGATATGGTAGTGGTAAAGTTTTCATTTTTTTTTATAAAGTCTACTTACACCAGGTATTTTTTTTTGTGATAAGTTGTACATTCTATCAACATTATTAATGTCTGGCGATAATGGTTTTTATCATGCTTTATCTACTTCATAATATATGCTATTTCATTGCACTGCAAACAAAATCTCACCTCTTCATGTGTATACTCATATCCATCCGGATTGGCTAACGGTATGATCACCCAATCGATATCCTGAAGCAAATCTCGATCACCCACATCGACAACCAACTGGTTAATAATGTACAAGGCTACCGGCGTCGTCACCCATTCTCTAGAATGCACCATGGCGTCTATAATAATCACTGGCTTGCTCAAATCCTGGAAGCCAGTGGTGGAAATCCTGACGTACTTAATCTGGCGTCCTTCGTAGCTCTGACCACCGTTCACTACGGTCAGTAAATCGGGATATTGGGAGGCTAGCTCGTCCAGGTGGTCGTTGATCTGGGAATGTAAACATGGCGATTATTTTAAACTACATTAGCGATCGAGAATGCCGCCTGCCTGATGGAAAGTAGACAGCCTTATAGATAGACAGTTGCAGGACCATTATAGATTTGAGGATTCGAAGTGAATGACATATGTACGTCAGTGGCGGATTTGCAGTTTTGGCCGCCTAGAATTTTTTCGCGATAAACCGGCCCTAGTATCTGGCCGCCCTAGGTTCGGGCCTACTGGGCCTTAGGGCAAATCAGCCACTGAGATAGACACTTGCCGACCCTTTCTTGGTTTTGGCTTCGTTCTCTTGACAGTTAGACACAATTTTTAAACCTAACGCCTTCAATAGCGAATGGCGGTTAGCACATGTAACTTGATAGCAAATAATTTACTGTTTGTTTATCTTTCGAGCGGATTTTACAAGTATACAAACATGGATGTCATTGGAGATTGGACGGATTGTTTATTATTTAAAATATTTTAAATTCAAATTATGACAAAAGTATTTATGATTCCAATAAACTGATTAAAGGATACATTGCTTTTATTAAAGTTTCAGTTAGTTACGGAGCCATTATTTGCTTTTATTGTGTGTGAGTAGTCCTTTTGAGACACAAACACAAACAGGGTGCCGTGCCGCTGAAGACAACGACGTCAGTAGCCATCCGTAACTGTTCCAAAACTACGAAATACAACTCCTAGAACCCTTGTATGATGTATAGCATTATTATTTTATTTTACGGCTCTTGCTGCCGGCCATACATACTGCCAAGAATTTCTGCTACAGCTGTCCCTGGCTGTTAAAGAGTTTGAATGAAATAAATGAACTTTATTCTGCAAGTAGGCCGCAAAGGCACTTTTACAAGTCAAAAACTACTAGCGTTTCTCAAGAGACCACTGCCGAGAAGAAACGCCGAAAGAAACTCGACAGTCAGTCATTTTCTCCAAAATATGCTTATTACAATGATACTACTTAACCTACTTAAGTAAATGTAAATGGTACACAACAAAAGAGAATTGAAAGAAAAACGAGGAAAAAATAACAATAGGTATTTACAATGTGTAGTTACACAAGAAAACAAAACATGTCGAATCGTTTGATATGCTTTCCTTCAAGAAATGTGTCAACTAGATACAATGAAAATATTAGACTCTACGCTATTTAGGTATTTGGTTTGGGCCATGCATTTCTGTCTGTTAGATAGTCCGTAGTTTCGAAAACCAAAACAGTTTTTAGCTTGAAAACTGACCATTTGAAATTAGGAATTGCAATCCGGTCCGGCGGATCCGGTTATCAGGCCGGATCCGGTATATTTTGACTGCCTCCAGATCCGGTAATATTCACTGGATCCGGATCGGACCGGATTTCCAAAGTGGTAATTATTGTTTTTTGCGGTTACCCCAACAATATCATTGTTTTCTTTAAGTTGATCGTCCAAACTTGAAACACATAGACTGAATCAGATGGATTTTTGCTTCTTTTAAGTGACTTATTCTGCTTATAGATATTGAAAAGTTAACGAGTAGACCTTTTTATTTTAAATTGCAGGTAACACTAAATACGTCGCCTTCAAAACCAAGTCAAAGTCAGATTAACAGAAGGGACGAGGATAATGATAAAAATTAAGCAAAGCAGACTATGTTTTATTATTGGACTAAACATTTTTAACCCAAAGGCTGATTACTGTAATATTTGTAATACTTTCTATTGAGAGATTCAGAAAGTATAGTAATTAGCCAATATTTGCAGTAGTAACCTAGTAATAGTAATACAGTAGAATCCGCTTATAAGGACTCCGCAATCTCCGCATATAACATTTTACCGCTTTTAACGATTTCGAAATCACCACACTTTAGATTTCATACCAAACATTTTCAAAGTAAATCAGTCCGTTTTGTGCGACGTCCTGTTAGTGCGACGTAATATCACCGGTCCCTTGACTGTCGCTTTATCCGGATTCCACTGTAGTAGTAATTTTTGTAGCCTTGTCTTTTAATAAAATTTGTATCTTCAAATAAACCTTTAACTTCAAGTAAAGATTTTTCTATTCTATTCTAAACCCTTATCTTTCATACAAGCTCTCTTTTTATGACACCAAACTTGACAAAGTATTGAAGTTTTATTATAATCAGTAGACTAGACACGGATCCGACCGGATTGAACGGATTCCGGCCGGATTGAAAATCATACCGGATTGTAATCCCTATTTGGAAAGATGATTAAAACGATATTACTTAATGAAAATTCAAAAAATACATGTAAAATCTCCAATATTAGGCCGCAATAGTTCAAGGCAACGACGAGTAATTGTCAAGATACTCAATTTACAGCACAGAAAATAGCCAAAAAGTAGGATGAGCGTTTTAAAACTGAAAACGACCCTTATTAAGTAGGTACGAATGTAAGGGAGTTGTCAGGTATACCTCTTGGAACCTGTAATAGGTTTCCCATCCGATGTTTCGACCGGATCGCTTGGCTGCTGCGGACGCTTTGACTGCCTTTATCTGCTCCTCTTCATTGCGGAAAGCACTGTCAAATACGTATTATATTTTATGTCACACCTAGCCATAAAGTGGCAATTACCGCACGCTCCGCGCGCGGAAATTCCCACTTCCTGGCCAGAGGGTGACATAAAATTTTGTACTTACCTCGGGCGGTAATTAAGAAAGCCTAGTAGCCTAATACCTGCGATCTGAGACATTTTTTGTTTTACCGTCCTTGGTAAGTACCTAATGTACTATTTTTTATACCATTATAGCAAACCGACCTGCCTAATGCCCGGTCTCGCAAGGGGCTTAACTTGTCTGTAAAGCTCGACCAGAAATATATGAACATGCGCCATGTTGCGGATATTCATTGGAACTTATTTGTTACACTGGCAATAATTTTAAGATAGGTTGTCAGATTTGCCAGTGTCATAGTCGCGGTTAGCGGATACCTAAAACGATTCATGGATAAGAGCGATACATTATTATTATTATACATCCTACTAATATTATAAATATGAAACACCTAACTTTAAGACCTAATTGTTACAACATGAATGCAATAAAGAATCTGAATCTGAATCTGAAAGTTTAGGTGTTTGGATGTTTGTTACTCAATCGCGCAAAAATGGCTGAACGGATTATAATGAAACTTGGTATACAACGAGTTTATAGCCTGGATTTGTATTGTTTGTTAATAAAGTAGCCTTTTACTTTTTTATAATCTTTTTATTTGTTTCTATTAGATAATTACAACATGACAACGAGTGTCTCGGATCCCCCTGCTCTCTTCCGCGGGGCTCGGTTCATTCAGCCTAGTCTGTACCCGTACAGACGCTATCTTGGTAGCTACCTGTCAAATATGTCACTCGGCTCATTTGATCGCGTCTGTACCCGTTACGTTCCATTACAGGATTAACATATAGGATACTTATTATGACGAAGTCGCGGGCAAAAGCTAATAGTAAGTGGCGGGCAAAAGCTAATAGTAATGAATATAATAAACTGCTGAAAAAAAAACGCTCGGGAAATGAAGCTATTTGGCTGAAAAACATTTCAAAATTTAACATCATAGCTGACAGGTAAACAAGTCAATGTCATTTAGTTTGTTGCCATATAAATAAGAACAATAGCGCCCTCTTGACAATGGTCATGTATTTTTGGTCGGGCTTTACGTTGTCGCTCTAACGTCATGCTTAAACTGTCATGCTAAGTAGATTTCCAACCGGTGAAAGCGACAAAGTACCAAACTGACCAGCTTCTTATGAGTTCGACTGTCAGTGTAACCAGACACCGTAGGCTTAGGTCCCTACGAATCAAAGGAGTGATGTTATAATGGCTGTTGGCTCACACCTCCGATTCGGTTGAACGCGCAAACTCTTAGGGTGGGTTGCACCAAACCGTCTGTAATCGTAAGCGGTGTTCGTTAAAATCTTATTATATGGAAAGTTTCACAGGTTTCTGTTGGGTGACATCTGCAGGCGCCATATTTGACGATGACGGGCCTGTGATCGTATCTTGGAGCAACCGACCCTTAGAGTATTCCAGTGTTCCAAACCACACGCGTGCTCGTGTCGGAGGTTTTCCCCTGGATTTTCCCCAGGCCACTCTTCAACCGCGTACTCCTATTGCTTTATTAGGCCCGGTCTATAAAGCCACAGTCAGATTCAAAAAAATAAAATAAAAAAAACAATAAAGAGGTGTAGATTCGACACGGCCTTCTTATTACGAATATATTTTTTATCACAATTTCTGATTTCTAATGACATAATTAGCTAGTTAGGAAAATTTACCCATGCATGACTACGTGAAAAAATACGCAAGGGTACATCTCTCATTATCACCAAGATACCAGCACGTTACTTATTTAGCGATAACAACGAATACCTCTTGTTCTAGGAATTTGGAATATCGATCAAAGCTAGATCACGAGAAATTATATTAAGAAAATGAAACTTATATTTTATTATATTTATACTAGCTTTTTCCCGCGATGCGTAGATCTTCATCATCGCGTTAGAATTCATTTCTATTATTTACAATCTTCCACAGTTTAGGCCTTTAGTTTAGGTTAGGTTTAGGTAGTTAGTAAGATCTTGTTTTGTTTTTGTTCTATATTTTAATTATTTATATTGTAATCTTATATTGTGAATAAAAAAAATTGTTTCATATCTTCCACCGCGTTGAGGTTCCAAAAAAATAATATGGTATGTCCTACCCGGGACTTATACTATCTCTATATCAAATTTAATCAACTCGGTTCAGCGGTTTAGGCCGGGTTTTACAAAAGTCCGTTAGAAAATAAAATGTCAGAGAAGACGTGCTAAATCGATTGCTATTTTTAAATCCCATCTTAAAGAATATTATTTGTCTCTCCTTTAAAATTTTTAATTAATTATTATGGCTGACACTATTTTATTCTTACTATTCTATAGGAGTGATATATATAATTATATATTATATGTATGTATATTTTTATGTATGTATATTTATATATTATTTAAGTATGTGTATTTATATTGAATAGTTGTTTTGGAATCTTTTTTTTTTCTTTTTTTCTCATTGTAATAATTTATGCACCACCTACTTTTCAGCTTTATATTTCATTTCTCCACTACCCAAAGGTTGTCTGGAAGAGATCGCTCTTTAGCGATAAGACCGCCTGTTGTTCTGCCTCTGTCTCCCTGTATCTTTGTTTTTTGTTTTTTATGTGCTATTTTATTATGTGAGGTGTGCAATATTTGTATTGTATTTGTATTGTCAGATCAAATTTTGGTAACTCAGTAATCTTTTCTAAGGATCTTCATTAAACCGGCCCTTAATTGTGAAGAGATAACAGACAGACGTTCGCCTTTATAAATTTTATACCCACTGCTTAATTTATGTTATTTTCTCTGCTACTCAAAGGTTGTCTGGAAGAGATCGCTCTTTAGCGATAAGACCGCCTATTGTCTACCTCTACCTGCACAATGTTGTTGTTTTGATTCTGTGTGCAGCTGATTCATTTGTGTGAGGTGTGCAATAAAGAGTATTTGTATTGTATTGTAATATTAATATGGAATATGGATTGTAACTTACTCGGCTAGGTTGTCAATCACTTTCGTGTATGTGATATGCTTCTCGTCAAAATGCTGCAGCCATCGCTCCCTCACTTCAGGAGACAGCCGCACCAGGGCTTGGAGCTGTCCAGTGTCTCCTCGAGGACTTGTTGAGAGCAGGTCCAATTCCGTGAGAGATATGATCTCTGGCGCCGGCCCTGCGATCTTGTAAAGCTGGTGTCTGAAGCGACAAGTAAAATGAAGTCAAAAGTCAAAGTCAAAGTCAAAATTTTATTTGCGAGAATTATGGTACATAACAGATGACAAAATATACATTCATTAAATATAGAACTGCACAATTCACCATTACAATGGCATGCAAATTTATGATTATAATTTTAAAGAAAATTTATTTATATGATAATGTCATTTTACATAAGAAAAAAACAGTGTAAATTATTTCTAGTTATGTTGTGGTCATGTCAAAAAATTCCTTAATTCTATAAAAACATTTATCCTGAAGCCATGAGCGAAGTTTGACTATGAACAAGACACATGAAGTGATATACAGGGTGTAACAAAACTGGTGAGGATTCGTTTAAGGGCATATTCGGTATCGTGTTCTGATTAGGAAAAAAGTAGTTTTTTTGACGCAATACATTTTTGGTCTTTGTATGGACAGTTGGCAGACTTGGACGACATGCCCCATAGAAAAAAATATCTTTTACGAGTCGAAAAAAAAAAATTTCTACGAAACTGGTGATCCGTTTAAGGGCCATATTCGGATATGCCCTTAAATATCTGTGAATTTTTATTAATCTCAAAGAACGCAATATTTCTGCTTGCACTGCCTTTCAGGTCATCAACCCCACCTTATGGGCTTTACTTATGTTGTTGTGTTAATACGTGCATACTTATTTTATTAACAAAGGTAAATAAAGTAGAGTGTTACAGAATAGAATAAAATAGAGTGTTTACAAACGTTAATAAGTATGCATGTTACAAATAAACAAAAGTGGCGTAAATACTTAGAAAATATAAAACTTGAACCTAGTAGCAGTTTTAACATAGAAAGCAGCAAATATTGAAACTTGGAAGCGGCCTTGTTATTAAAAGAAATTCGAGTTATTCGATTATGAATAAGAAATTTCGCTCAAAAATACCACCTGGCTACTCCTGCTAACGTGTGTTGACATAGATAATAACCGGGGTATTAAATTAAGGGTCTTACGAGGGTGATACGGGGAATGAAATGAAATGAAATGAAATGAAATCATTTATTCTTCAATTTAGGCATGTTACATGCACTTATGAATGTCAAAAAACTACCACCGGTTCATAAAATAAACCTCTGCCTCGAGAAGAACCGGCGTAAGAAACTCGGCGAGGTGTCATTTTTTCAAAACAATATATAATGTATATAAAATAACAGTAAAAATAGTACAAAATTCAAATGCTACGGTATAAACATACATACATATTTTTAAATATTATGAACAAAATATTTCTGTTGTCTGTTCTGTATCCGGAAGCTGAAGAAATGGGTCATTGTCAGATTTAGGTTCGCGTCTTTTCGGTGGACACATTAAAAGTTAAGGGCCACAAAGCTTAATTTTGAATTGTTCCAGTAACCCGCATAAACGGTGTTTCCGTAACTATAAATCCATGTAATAAAAACGTAACTTATATGTACACAAGCCGTTAACGATTGACCACCGGGTGGACAACTTCTGTTTTTACTACTGACAATGACCCAAATGATGATCTTACCCTTCGTATCTCTCATGACGGGCGTGGGCAAATGCCAGGACTGCGAGAAAACATAGCAACCGCGCCATGTTGCTGCTTAATAATTACTGCGGAGTTTTACAGGTTTTACTCCAGATACCTATTTACATATCAGGTGGATTATAGAATTGGAGACGCTAATACTATAATAAATTATACTATAAGATAAGATTATGTATAGCATTTTGTAGATTTAATTTTTTGACGACCGGTTTAGCCTACTGGGTAGTGCCACACACCTGCCACCTGCCTGTGAAGCTGACGGTCCTGGGTTCGAATCCCGGTCAGGGCAAATATTTATGTGATGAGCATGAATATTTGTTTCTGAGTCTTGGATGTTTTCTATGTATTTAAGTATTTATATCTATTAAATATATCATCGTCTAGTACCCATAACACAAACCTTCTTGAGCTTACTGTGGGGCTAGTTCGATTTGTGTAAGATTGTCCTCTAATATTTATTTATTTATCTATTTAATTGTTGTATTTGTTCATTTAATTTATGCTTTAAAGCTCGACGGCTGGTTTGTTTCGGTCGCTCGCTAGTATTAGCTCGATATGCTGTCCTCGTCGCCCGCTTGCGAACATTTGTATAAATCGGTATAAAAGAAGTAAAACAAAACGAAAACATATCAAATTGAAAAAAAAAAACGGTAAGTGCGAGTCGGACTCGCGCACCGAGGGTTCCGTATACAGATGTGTACCGGTTCCAACCCTATTAAATCAGGAAAATCTCAACAACATGGTGTGGAAATTGTTCGCCATTGGTACAGCGCCATCTATCAGCGACTTTTGTTACAAATTTGAGCGACTGAATAACTCTGTATGTATGGTAGTTTTTCGACGATAATTCTTTATCACGTAAACCGATTTCAATTCGTATTCGTATTCGTTCGATTTTTTTCAATCTCGTAGGAATTTATAAAACAAAAATACGTGCAAAGGTGATTAAATTACAAACTTATTATAGAAATGCTTTTTGACGATAAAAAAAAGAAAAACTATATATAGAGCTACATTTATATTTTTCCTGTAAAACATACATTGATATCAATGTTATATATTTTATATTTTTTCCTTGGTAAACTTCGGAGATAAGGGGGAGGAAAGGTATTTTTTTTACATTTTCCCTCATAAAACAAAAATGACTCAACGTAAAAAAAAATGTTTTAGAATGTGCAACCCAAATCCTTTCATATGACACCCCACTCGACATAATAACTTTTTTATTATTATTATTAACTAGACTCAAATTTTGAACCACCTGTTATTTTCACAGAAAATTAAAAAAAATATTAAAAGAAGTCATGTTCTACGTATGTAGGTAAGCCTTCTTTATAACCATTCCAAATTTCAAATCGATAGCATAAGTAGTTCTTGAGATATTTAGCGATGTGACAGACAGACAGACAAAGTGAAATCATAAGGGTTCCTTTTTTAACATTTTAGTACGGAACCCTAAAAGGGATTACCCTGAAACTGATAATACGATAAGTAGGCATGTTACCTATACTTTAAAAGGTTATATGTAGTCGGACCGTACGTATCTCGTATATTCATATTCAATTTAAGTATTACACGACTGCCCAAAAATAAAACCAAAAAAAAAACACTAATAAGTAAAAAATAGTTGCCTAACTTCTTCCTCTTCTTATTATTCTTCTTCTTTTGGAGGAGAAGAGCTGAAGACCGAGCTCAGTGGCGTGCCATGGGAGAGGCCTATGTCCAGCAGTGGACTGACACAGGCTGATGATGATGATGATGATGATGAACTTCTTCCTAGCTCAATATAAGACTTTACGCTTCTTATTGAACAATGTATAGACGTATCTAATTATTCTAATTTTCGGTGCCATCCGAAGAAGTCGGTGCCATACAAAAACATTGTCTAAAGCCCGTGCCAGACGGTCGAAAACAAGCTCCAAGATCGGGGGGTCCGCATGGACCATGTCGTAGACAGTTGTTTTCAGTGAGATTTCCTTTGAAAACCGGTCTTCGAGAACCAAGTCCTAGGCTCCCCGCTGTCCTATAGACTTGTCGGCGACCGTCTGGATTGCGCTTAAAATTGACTAAATTGCACCAACTAGGTACAAAAATTACAACAGTGCCTTTACCATGAGTTTACATGACCGTATTCGCTAGCGACTGCGTAAACGATTTAGTATGCCGATTCTTAGTTCTATTGCGTAACCGCCAGAGGCGCTGTACTTTTGCCCATACGAATTTTTAAGCAGTCGCAAGCGAGTACGGTCATGTAAACTCATGGTAAAGGCACAGGTACGTCTACATTGTTCAATAACAACCCAATAGATTACATCCAGTACAATAGACGAGAGAACGGACAGTATCTATGCCTTTACCATGAGTTTGCATGACCGTACTCGCTAGCGACTGCGTAAATTAGTATGCCGATTCTTGGTTCTATTGCGTAACCGCCAGAGGCGCTGTACTTTTACAAATTTTTACGCAGTCGCTAGCGAGTATGGTCATTACAAGCCATGGTAAAGACACTAGTCGCCATGCAGGCTTGTGCGGGTTGGCGACTTCACATTTTTGAATTTCTTCGTGGATGTAGACGTTTCCTAACGATTTTTTCCTACGGAATCCCGTTTGTCAGAATGTATAAAGCAGGAAGCAGGCGAACGCATGCATCATTTTAACATTGCGAAATATCGACGTAAATGAAAGTGGACAATAGAGTTTACGTTAATTTGAGGAAGTTGACAATGCATACTACTTCCAATGTGTGCGCAAAGGTTATCCATCCATCCATGTTTTTGATAATACCGGGGACCGGGGTATTTCCTCCACATAGTTTATTGTTTATCTAAAAAATTACCGAACGGGGGAGAAACTTGGGTTCGTGGCGGGTAAAGTCTTAGGCAAAAGCAAGTGGTGTTAGTAAATCACTACATAGTATAAAACAAAGTCGCTTTCTCTGTCCCTATATCCCTACGTATGCTTAAATCTTTAAAACTACGCAACGGATTTTGATGCCGTATTTTTTAATAGATAGAGTGATTGAAGAGGAAGGTTTATATGTATAATAACATCCATTAAATAGTGCACCCGTGCGAAGCCGGGGCGGGTCGCTAGTAATTGTTATAATTTGAATAATCGACGAGTTTTTGCAGGGTTAATAAAGTTAATTTTAGTGCCTTAGTTTCAGAAACAATAATATGTAATACCTAGTAATAGTACATAGGACTTTCTTTTAACTAAACTATTAATTAATTAATAATGTCTTATGGTTTTGGAATTATAAAATCGGCCAAGAGCGAGTCGCGCGCGCACGAAGGGTTTTGTAGCGCCAAATAATACACTGTTTACTACTTTGACAGCTAATATCTCACCAACCTTAGGTGATAATTGTATCGGAGTTATAGACAGCGATATAATCACGAAAAACCGAAAATAACTAACTAACCTTACTAACCTTGAATAACTTGCCGCGCATACATTTGATTTTATGTTTTTGACCGAGTGAAGGTCTCTGCTTCAGCTTCGACAAAAATGCTTTCGTGTCCGGATTTCTGTTTGTTCTCGTCTACAGGTCGCAATTCTCAACCGATTCTCATGAAATTTTGTGAGCAGGTTGGATATACAGATTTTTTTTTCGAATAAGTTTTTGGAAATAAAAAAAAAATGTTTTTTCAACGGTTTGTTCTGCTCTATATGTCGCATTTCGCAAACGATTCTCGTGAAATTTTGTGAGCAGGTCCGGTAATTATATAGATTTTTTTTGTCTAGTCAGTTTTTGGAAAATTTCCAAAAACAATTATTATTTCAAAGATTTGGTAAGTTTCTGCGTCCGAATTTCGGTTTGTTGTCCTCTACAGGTCGCATTTTTCAACCGCTTCTAGTGAAATTTTGTTAGCAGATTCGATATTCATAATTGTTTTTTTTTATAATAATTAATATATTTTTTTTCTATTTTTTTTAACTTTAACTCACTCACGAGGTCTACAGCTCACAGAGCCACTAGTTTATGTGACTTATGAGGTAACTTATAGAACGCCAAAATGAAGGCGTCTCATTCCGAGGTGAAACCCCTAATATGACAGCCTGTACTCCGAACTTCGTATCGTGCCGTCCTTTTCACTCTCGTGTTATTCACTATATGAGAGAGAGGGACGGAACTATACGAAGTTTCATTGAGAGCTATCCAGTTGGCACCACTGTCGAGTAAGGTCCAGCTGTCAAAAAATGTTATTGTTTATTATGGGCATGAGAACGAAATCATTTAAATCATATTTAATACCTTAAAAACCGTATACCATAGAAATATCGAACATCCCGCATTTCGGAGACCTCACGCTACACTAGCGCCTCTAGCAGCGAATTCATACGCGATAGCCCTCATTATGATAACTTTGCTACTTGTGACATCCGTCGGCTCACCGTGTTTATGTAGCTGGACTACTTCATTGTAAACTGCCTAATTACAATTCGGAAACTATAATTAGTTATACAACCTGCAAGATATCATTCATAGTATTGTCACCTTCAGTTTGCCGCGACTCACTGCACGGACCGGTCGTCGCGTTGACGCGTTGACGCGAATATTAAATGAGAATCGTGTTTTTTTGCAACAGTGTATTTAGTGCTGGATTCGAATGTTAGATACTATACCTAATTATAAACAATTTTGCAAATTATCAAGCACCTACCACATCGTTTGGAGACTTTAAAAAAGGTTTGATTTTACAATAATATAACATTTTACGTCTTTTGTTTATCGATAAAAAAACTGACCTTAACTAGAGACGATTTTTCTTACGTCGCTTCATCTCGTTTTTTTTTATACGACGCCGGTGGCAAACAAGCGTACGGTCCACTTGATAGTAAGGAGTCACGTAAAAAGAAGGAAAAGGACGTATGGGCGTAAGGAGTCTTAATTAAATGTTATTGTTGTAATTATTAGTAGGCTTCATATGTATTAACTCTGCACCACCTGCTGTGAATCGTTCTGATTAGATTTCATTTCCGCTACCCTAAGGTTGTCTGGAAGAAATCGCTCTTTAGCGATAAGACCGCCTGTTGTTTGCCTCTTCTCATTGTGTTTTTGTACTGTACTGTATCCTTTGATTGAGGTGTGCCATAAAGAGTATTTGTATTGTATTGTATTGTGCGCGTTGCCGACCCTTTATAAGATTTGAGGATGCACTGTGTTGACAGCAGAAAGAACACATTTAGCATTTAGGTGTTCCGAATCTAGTCTATTGACGTTCATCGCTGTGCGTAATGCTTAAATTGAAGAAGGCAAAAGTTAGACTTTCCGTGTAGGTAGAGATATAGGTACGTATGCTGGGTGCATCAACCCTCTCAAGATAAAAGCGCTCTTGTTATTAAAACTTAGTGAGTTGATTATTGAAAATGCTGAAAATATGAATAAATTATTTCCCAGAGCTGGGAAATAAATTACTGTCATACTTAGTTGAAAAAACAAAAGTCCTCCTGTGGTCAATACTTAACGGCTTATGTGCATGTTAGCTATGTTTTATTACAGGGATTTATAGAAACTGAGACACTGTTTATGCGGGTTACTGGTCCAATCCAAAATTAAGCTTTGTAGCCCTTAACTTTTGGTATGTCCACAGAAAAGACGCGAACCTAAATCCGTGTATGACCCAGCTACTTTTTTATTTGTAAACTTTATTACGCATTATAAATCAAAACGAAATACTATGACAAGGTGCCAGATGTCTCATCATAACATACTTAACTCATTCCAAAGATAGTAGGTAGGTAGAGCCCATGAAATTTAATATTCAACAATATTCAACCATAATATAGAACAAAAACAAAAGCGCTCGTGGCCCAGCGGCGCCCGCGTACCGCGTGCGGTATGCGAGGTTAAGCAACATCGGCCTAGGTCAGTTATTGGATGGGTGACCGCTTTGAGTGGTTATTAACTGAGCGCTC
This sequence comes from Epiblema foenella, assembly GCA_963556455.1. NCBI lineage: Eukaryota > Metazoa > Arthropoda > Insecta > Lepidoptera > Tortricidae > Epiblema > Epiblema foenella. The sequence continues at coordinate 5,678,588 of OY747120.1, read as the reverse complement.
CCGTACTTTGGAAGGCACGTTAAGCCGTTGATCCCGGCTGCTCTCTATGACAGCAGTCGTTAAGCCAAGTTAGAGGCCTTCGGGCGGCTTGAGAACTTCGAACAGTCAAGTTGCCCACTCACTTGACAAGCCCAAATTGATGACAGTCGCTTCCGTAAAAACTGGTGCCTACGCCAAAATCTTGGGATTAGGTAGCGGACCCCGGGCGTCCTTCAGGATGCACCTGCACCGGGATAACGCTAGGATGATGATGATGATGATAGAACAAAAAACAAGATCTTACGAACTACCTAAACCTAACCTAAAGGTCTAAACTGTATGGGCATGGGTCGCCCAAGTCGCTGCCACTTGGCAGAGTTCCCATAAGGCTGGCAGCGTTGCCTCGCTGAATGGCAATGCCGATTCGCGGAGCGAGGAACAAGCCAGCGCCACGGTCACCTGAGGACCGGATAAGCAAATAACTTACCCCCTTATTCATAAACGTCTATCAAACCTATATTAGTTAACTAGCCGCTAAAGTTCGTTTGTCCTTATCTGTCACATGCGCTTGTGAGACAGTAACAACAGACATTTTAGTTAGCAGAGGTTTCTTAAGTTTTCTGAATAAGGGGTTTAATCTTTTGAAAAATTTAATTGCATCCAGTCCCCAAGGACCCAGGGTTTGTTTTTGTCCTATATTATGGTAATAAAGTCATTGAAAATTCAATTCATGGCCTCTACCTACCTACCATTTTTGGAATGAGTTAAGTATGTTATGATGAGACATTTGGCACCTTGTCACAGCAAATCATCACTACATAGTATAAAACAAAGTCGCTTTCTCTGTCCCTATATCCCTATGTATGCTTAAATCTTTAAAACTACGAAACTGATTTTGATGCGGTTTTTTTAATAGATAGAGTAATTGACGAGGAAGGTTTATATGTATAATAACATCCATTAAATAGTGCACCCGTGCGAAGCCGGGGCGGGTCGCTAGTATTGAATATTTTCAATGCCACTTCTAACAATTCTAGGTTTATCGATGAAGAAAGTGTGGTATAGTAGAGTTAACGTGTTCACATACAAATTCAACCCTATCCTATGTGGTTTAGAGTGATTTTGCGTTCTCAAGACCGGAAATATGCGAAGCGGAGGCGGTCGACACGCTGTTGATAGGCCGTAAATTTTCGCGCATAGATTTCTAGAGTACCTAGTCATTATTTATACTGACCGGGAAAAGTGATTATTAATGATTTTTTTTTCTTACATCGTCCTCTCGATACGGGCGATATATAAGGCCGGTAATATATGCATAGTCACCGCACCCCTTAAGTTGCCCGTAGCATATATATATCCCAATAGAAAGAAAAAGAAAGAAAGCATTTATTCGCACAAAACAAAGAAAAAAGGATATGTGAAAAAAAAACCTATAGGTAAGTATTGGCACGAAAAGGATGATCGTCCGTTATTATTTTAAAGATTAAAAAAACTGTTATTTTAACCTGACTGGCTTTATAGGCCGAGCCCAATAAAGCGATTGGAGTGCGTGGTTGGTGAGTGGCCTGGGTAAAATCCAGGGGAAACCTCCGACACGACCACGCGGGCGGTTTAAACATTGGAATACTCTAAGAGTTTGAGCGCCTGCGAGGTTGGTTGAGCGGCTTCAACCAAATCTGAGGTGTGAGTGGAATCTAGCTACTGGCAGTTATGTCGCTGGTTCACTAAACCTAGCCTAGCTGAAAAGAGCAAGAAGAACATTGTGTTTATGGGTCATACGCGGATTTAGGTTCGCGTCTTGTCTGTGGACATACCAAAAGTTAAGGGCTACAAAGCTTAATTTTGGGTTGGACCAGTAACCCGCATAAACAGTCAAGTGTCTCCGTTTCTATAAATCCCTGTAATAAACACATAGCTAACATGCACATAAGCCGTTAACTATTGACCACAGGCGGGACGACTTTTGTTTTTTCAACTAAGTATGACCCTTATCTCAATATCGAGGGCAGAAGAAGTTAGCAGGTTCAGAATCTCTTTAATTAGATGTGAAGAAGTGTACGTTTACAAATGTTGTTGATATTGATCGTTATAAGATGGTTTCGGCGCGTGCGTCATTTGACATTTATTTCATGATGCATTGTGTTCGATTGGCTTGTATGGCCATTGTATGAGTTATGATGATAAGACAGGCAATTCTACAGAATTACAGGTATAGTGGAAAATCGTTTTCAACAGACCAGATAAAAAAAATATTTTTAAATATAAACAGATGTTTTTAATTTTCAAATGCGTAACTATGTGACTCTGACACAAAGAGACAGAGAAAGATTAGAGGCCTTCGAAATGTGGTGTTGGCGTAGGATGGAAAGGATCAGCTGGACGGAAAGAAAATCGAATGAAGAGGTTTTGAGTATGGTAGGAGAGAAAAGAAGTTTACTGAAAACAATTAGAAATAGAAGAGGCAGGATGATGGGACACATGATACGGCACGACAGCTTCTTCTTAAACATCTTAGAGGGCAAAATTGAAGGCAGGAGAGGAAGAGGAAGACCTAGACTGACTTACTTTAACCAAGTGAGGGAGGAAGTTGCCGAGTCGTATGGAGAAGTCAAGAAACTGGCAATGAATAGAGAATAGCGGCGGTTACTCCACCGACAAGAGCGAAGCTCTTAAGTTTTGATGATGATGATGATAACTATATGAAATGAGTATAATGAGTGAGAAGGGGGGATTCCTCGTTCCTATCACTACCCGGCGCAAAGGTCCCTAGTATACTGGCGGAGTATCCACGTTGTATGGCCAGGGATATTCTTTGCACCAGGTACTCACCAGAACGGGGATCGCCTCCCCGACGTCTTAAGCGACGAGCCAGGGTTGCAATAAACGCTTTAGCCTCGGCACACTAGGGCCCGCCAGCCTCTACGGCTATTGGGACGAACTCGTATACTGGCTCCAAGTTGCTATACTTGGCGTGCTTGAGTTTGGCGGCGGTTTCAGCGGCACCGCCAGCTGCACGCCTCGTGCTAGCTAGGTGAGAGGGAGCAAGGTGCTGACGCATGTTGCGTCCCAGAGTAGGCTGCGACCTCTTACCCAAATAAAATTCAGTCTATTAAGGCTTGTCTTGGCTAAAAGATTTTCCGGGAAGGAGAAGAAACTAGCCCTTATAAATGTTTATATTGTATTGTTTGTCCTCATCCTTTTGTGATAATTTTACACCAAAATATAAAATATAAAACCTACCTAAAGAAAGAAAGATAGAAAGCCAAATCATTTATTCGTGGCACAGACACAGTATAAATAAACATAACACTACAATACAGAACATAGCTACGAAATGGCCCCAAATCAGATGGGCTACTACGAACATCGTATCACGCTGTCCCTTTCACTCTCGTGTTATATACTATACTAGCGGCTTCGCACGGGTGCAATGCTGATACTAATACTAATTGTACATATAAACCTTCCTCTTCAATCACTCTATCTATTAAAAAAACCGCATCAAAATCCGTTGCGTAGTTTTAAAGATTTAAGCATACATAGGGATATAGGGACAGAGAAAGCGACTTTGTTTTATACTATGCAGTGATGATGAGTGAAAGGGACGTCACGTTACGAAGTTCGGATTTCGAAGTTCGGAGTAGGCCCTCAGCATAGTGATAGGACCACGTGAAACCACGAAGGACAAAAAACACAAAAACCTACCTACTTTTACTTTCCATTCAATCCTTAGACCTACTAGCCTTGTTGCTGTTGCATACAAATAGTAATTTACCTTAACCTCCGTTATATTCCAATGCCAACCTTATCACCTAACTAATAAAGTTCACAATCGGGTTCATTTTACTGCAGAGGGATTCCCACGTATCAAATTGTTAAGTAATCTTCAAGACGTTGATTTCTGCTGCGGTTTTCTATAATAATTTTGTTGGTATAAGCGATTAGTATAATAAAGAAATCGTAAAGCATGATGTACCTAGTTCTAGTTTTTTTTTATTTTGTCTGGATCAGATAGGCTAGTGTTAATACAGATTTGCAAAATCTAATAACTGGGTCATTATTCACTCGTTTTAACCGCCTCACTTCCGTGGACACGTTTTTGGGTCATACTTAGTTGAAAAAACAAAAGTCGTCCCTCCTGTGGTCAATAGTTAGCGGCTTATGCGCATGTTAGCTATGTTTTTATTACAGGGATTTATAGAAACGGAGACACTGTTTATGCGGGTTACTGGTCCAATCCAAAATTAAGCTTTGTAGCCGTTAACTTTTGTTCGCGTTTTGTCTGTTGACATACCACAGAAAAGACGCAAACCTAAATCCGTCTTTTTTTTTATACAACGACGGTGACAAACAAGCGTACGGTCAACATAATGGTAAGCGGCTACCGCAGCCTATAGACGCCCGCAACTCCAAAGGAGTCACGTACACGTTGCCGACCCTTTATGATATTTGAGGATTCACTGTGATGACAGCAAAAGGGACAAATTTAGGTCCCTCGCTCTCAACGCAGTGCATCCTCGGGAGCTCTGGTAACCTTGTTCACCTCCAGGAACACAACACTGCATACTTGTATAGTAAATAATGTTATTATGGCTGTGGTCTTCTGCAAGATGGAGGTACTTCCCCAGTTGCGCTGCTCCAAATTCGAGCAAGATGACATTTTGCTGTGCCCTACCTCTCTCTATTTTGCTGCATATGACGAATTGACTGTAGATTTTGGTGGTATTTCTGATTAGTTGGTAGCGATCCCGTACTTCTACCAAATACCAGAAAACGGCATTAAAATGTTTATCCAATTCCTCAAAATAGTGATCACGAAATTATTTGGAATAAACCCACTCAAATACTGATCCAACTTAAACCTGTCGCGCGACGCGTAAAACTGCCCATTTTTATTTACTTGATGTTCTAGGAGTATACATTACAGATAATTGGATTCTAATTTCAACGATTTAGCTCATAGATATCGAATATGTATCTAATATCTTATCAACTTATCGTCCATGTTTTTTATAATAATTAAGCACATTGGAATATGGAGCGCTCGTGGCGCAGCAGCGCCCGCGTACCGCGTGCGGTGTGCAAGGTTAAGCAACGTCGGCCTAGGTCAGTTATTGGATGGGTGACCGTTTTGAGTGGTTATTAACTGAGCGTTCCCGTGCTTTGAAAGGCACGCTAAGCCATTAATCCCGGCTGCTGTCTATGATAGCAGTCGTTAAGCCAAGTTAGAGGCCTTCGGGCGGCTTGAGAACTTCTTACAGTCAAGTTGCCCACTTACAATACAATACAAATACTCTTTTCACTTCTCATGCTCGAAAAGTGCGTCATATTAGGCTTATCAAGCGGGGTTAAAGTAGTACATTTAGCCCCTAGGGAAAATATGAATACATATATATGATTTACAAAACATATAATTTGCCCAATCCGAAAACTTCACCATACTAAATCCACCAATCAGAAAACACGTCGACAGCCAATCGGAAGGTTGGGTCCTTTTTGGTACATACATTGTTCAACTAATTTAAATATAAAAAACATTAGGTCTTTTTTCGTCCCTGCTTCAACGGAAATGTATGTGAGTCAAAACAGTTTAAAAAAAAGTTGCCGCCATATACTCATTATGTTTTATTATTATTTGTTGGTGGATAAACTTTGTTTATTTATTTTCTCGCAATCGAAGTGAAAAGTAGAGTGTATAACTCTGGTCTAAAAGCCATATTACCACTCGAACTATTTTCCCTCACTTCGTTCGGGAAAATAACTGTCTCGTGGTAATATGGCTTATTTTAGGCCCTTGTCATACAATCTACTATTATTGCACACCTCAATTAAAGGATATAGTACAGTACAAAAACACAATGAGTAGAGGCAAATAACAGGCAAGACTTACTTGACAAGCCCAATTCCAATAAGTTCTGGTTTCCCCTCGGATTGGAAGGTCAGATGGCAGTCGTTTCCGTAAAAACTAGTGCGTACGCCAAATATTTGGGATTAGGTGGCGGACCCGGGGCATCCTTCAGCTACTGTACCAGGACAAGGTTAGGATGGTGATGAAGCACATTGGAATATATTCATTAGAGACTGGCCAACGAAAATTGAAACATTTGAGACTGAGTTTTATAGATGCTTCAAACGTCACTTAATTATTGTCGTGTCAGTGGAGCAAATACCTGGCACGTAATCGCCAGGCACGTATCCAGAGGGGGGGATAGTTGGGATTTCCCCCCCCCCCCCCCCCCCCCCGAAAACGTTTTTAGCCGTTTTTATATTACAGCGATTACAGCGATTTTTACACAGTTCACATGGTTGTTTCAATGTTTGTCCCCCCCCCGAACCAAAAGTCTGGATACGTGCCTGCCTATCGCTTGGTCCTTTACGGATCAGAAAGAGGGTAACCGGTAAGACAAGATTCCTCTTAAATTGCTACTTTGATTTTATTCAGACTCAGAATAATTAAAATTTAAGTATGTAGTTAGTTTAGCAGTCTTTAGGGTTCCGTATTTAAATACTTACACTTACATTGTTATGGAGACCAGCGGGGTAATCACGTAACTTTTGTACTACCGTTAGATAGATTTTAATGTCAAATTTCAAATGTCAGCCCATACATTTATACTTCAAAATTGACAGTAAAATCTATCTACCGTTAGTACATAATGTTACGTGATTCGCCTGCAGGGGCAAACGCTTATATTTAAATTAATTCAAAGAATTTTAATTTATTGTAATCTATTCAATTCAATTTTATTTTTATTGATGCTATGGACTTGTTCTGAATTAAATTATTATTTTAAGTTCATTTACACATAGTGATTAATTATTCGTACTCTTATATTACACCTACTCTTTACGTACCGTGTACTTTAATAATAATAGGGGTAGGTATTTTGATAATTCGTATGTATTATAAAACTACCATTACTCGTAATATAATCCAGTCAAGTACAACTAAAATAGCTAAATTGAATCAACTATAAGCAGACTATATTATGCCACACATTATCAATGTCACCTCATCATATTAAAGTCACCCCGATTAACGGTAGGTACCAAAATCACCAACTTACAACGTACGTAAATTCACGGATGAAGTCGTTCAAGCGAAAATGTAATTCAAGCTAATAATACTAATTAATTAATAATTCTTAAACTTTCGAAATGTCTCGAAATTTCAACGCTTGCGATTGATTTTTCTAATCGTATTTCAGGGAACGAATGCGGGATGTTTTTTGTATTCGACTGAGATGTGAAATAGGTACAAACTGTACTTATCTTCTATTCGATTCCACTCACCTCAGATTCGATTGAAACCGCTCAACCAATCTCACTGGAGCGCAAACTCTTAAAGTACTTATTCCAGTGTTTCAAACCAAACGCGTGAGATCATGTCGGAGGTTTTCCCCCGGATTTTCCCCAGGCTACACTCACACCGCGCACTCCTATCGCTTTTTTGGGCCCGGCCTATAAAGCTACAATCAGGTTCAAAAAAAACTTACGTTCGTATGTTTGTGTAGTGATGGACTCAACTATTGTAGTTTAGAAAACTAACTTACTTATCAGAGCAAACGTCACACTATCTAGCCTTGACAATGCGCAAGTGTTGACGCGGTGCCTCGCCCCCGAAGATGGCCTAGGATAACCGCTACACAGTGATATATGCATGTAATCCACGTTATCAGCAGCTGTAAAAGCAAAGAAAAAGTAAACTAAAAAATACATAATTTACTAAATCAGGTCGGCCTCATAAGGGTAAGCCTCTTATCGCTTGTCTTTTTTTTGAGCTGGCTGTGGCTTTATAGGCCGGGCCCAATAAAGTAATAGGAGTGCGCGACTGGAGAGTGGCCTGGGGAAAATCCAAGGGAAACCTCCGACGCGACCACGCGGTTGGTTTTGAACACTGGAATACTCAGAGTTTGCGCTCCAGTGAGATTGGTTGAGCGGTTTCAACCGAATCTGAGGTATGAGTGGAATCGAGCTACAGGGAGTTTTGTTGCTGGTACACTAAACCTAGCCTAGCTGAGAAGAGTCAAGCAAGAAACTCAGCTAGGCCCGACTTGGGTCTGACTGACTGCTCGGTATGCGGTGGTACTGGGACGAATAGGGAGTTAGAAATGTATACATGCAGTAAAGAATATGCATACATAAACTCTCGCATGTATGTTTTAACCGAACCAAATCCTAACGTCGTGTTTGAACTGTCATACTAAATTTCTTTCGTGAAAGCGACAATATCAAATTGGCGAGCTACTTATGAGGCCGACTAGAGTCTAACTGTGCGTTTCTCAAGAAATTTCCTGCCTCGCACAACCAAACTATGGAATGAACTGTCGCCTTCGGTATTTCCGGACCGATATGACCTTCAAACTTTCAAGAAAAGAGCGTATTCCCTTCTGAAAGGCCGGCAACGCACTTGCGACTCCTCTGGCGTTGCAGGTGTTTATGGGCTACGTTAATTGCTTACCATTAGGCGATCCGCCTGCTCGTTTGCCCCCTATAACATAAAAAAACTACGCTAACTAAGCAAGCATTGAAATAATTTGGCAACACTACCACAAACGTCACATTTCATACAAATATGACGTATAATGTAAAGTGTTGCCAAATTATTCCTTACACAGTTAGTGTGGTCGGACTCTATACAATATGCTGCTGACTAGCTAATTCTAATCGGTCACTTTACTATTCGGTGCTTAGGTATAGCGGAGTTAATTCTAGTATTTATTTCAATAACAATTGTACTTTAATTATTTTGCAAATAGATACTTTGATAGGTATAGTTAATGAAGCAACTCAATCTGCTGCTGCTGAGCTGCTTTAACTATACCTATTTTAGAATAAGACTGCTTTGAATCATTATATCTTCTTTTTTCCGGGTAACTTAATTTCCCTAGCCGGTAGATAATGAGTAACTATATGAGATAGATTATCACATCACTACACGCGTAAGCAAATTGCTATATTTATCTTATCAGCGAACAATTAAATCCACAGCAGTAGTGGCCGTGCCTTCGCACCGTTATCACAGGTAAATTAGGTTTATACAATAAAAACGTCGAGTGAAAACTGTGGGTAAAGATTTTACCTATCTTGACTTATAGATAGATTGATCATCATCATCATCATCATCATCATTTCAGCCAAAAGACGTCCACTGCTGAACATAGGCCTCCCCCAAGGCTCGCCATTTAGACCGGTCCTGTGCCGTTCGTTTCCACCGGATTCCCGCGACCTTCACCAGGATAGATTGATAGATTCATTTATTTCCTTTACAAAATAACATTATTATTTTACATCAAAATAAAATAAAATGGATTCATTAAAGGATCGTCTATAATAATTTCAAAACTTCAAAACAATAATAATAAATTAAGAAATGTCACATGTGAATGAAATAATAGAATAAAAATGTCTAAATGTATACATGACTAGGATATCCTAGGTGATGTCAAATATCAAATTCAAAAAATAATAATAAGATTAATTAATGTCATAATGTCAATAGGTACAATGTCAGCAATAAATATAATTACAATTGTGAATGTGAAAATAATATTAAAACAATAATAATAATTTAAAATGAAAACGGAGAAATAATTTGAAAATATTCAATAATTAAATAGTTCCTCGCTATATTCCTTTACGGAATATAACGGTTTAGAGCATAAAAGTTTCTTATATAGTATAGCTAACCGCACCAACGATTATATTTTCGAATTCATTAAATTACTTTATCAACGTAGCATAGGTACCTATTTGTGTTTTTAACGATCATTGGTTAGGTAATTAACTTTTAACTAACCGAAGAACAAAGGTAACGAAACCTGATTCATTATTCCTAATTTCGATGTGTAACCCAAAAGGTCACAAATACCAAAATAAATTACAAAAATAGCAAACAATCTATGAACGTTCCTTTATAGAAATCAAATTTCAAATTAATATTAATTATATTGTCGTTAATTCAAGACTGTACATAAACTAGTACGACATATAAACTAAGACAAGATAATCAAAATTATTAACGAAAATCTTTATATTTAGGCAGGTAGGTATATTAAATTTCCCTTTCTCGTTGTTTTTTCTTATTCAGCAAGAGAAGTTGTCAGATTTTCATATGATTCACCTAGATATAATGATAATTTAGCGAAATACAATATTTATATAGTTAATTTTATTGCTCTTTTTTTAAAAAAAAGACAATCTAATACAAGGCTTCGCCAAACTGCGAAGCAGTTTGTTGGTGAATAAATTAAAAACACTCGTTCCTTAACACCTACTGTTACATATATCTGTGCCAACAGAAGATACTATTTTTTTATTTATGATGACATATTTAATCCTTATTCTTAAATGTCCATTAAACCTATTTTAAATGTAATGCCGTTAAAATTATATTGTCTTTATCTGGCGAAATTGGAATTTGTTTTTGCGAGAACTGGGTTATATGAATAAGGGATGTTTCTTATTATAAAAGTTAATTCGGTGAAATGTATGTATAGTGGCAATATAGACACGGTAAATTCGGTGCTTATCGCTACTTTAATAACCTATTCGGTTGAGAACCTATTTAATATTCTATCTAATAGGATAAAACTTGATGATGATGAAGGAGTGTTAAAATTTTTAAAGGGTCGTCTACGCGGGCATATGACACCCCCGGAGTTACAATCGTCCATAGGCTGTGGTGACCGCTTACCAATTGTTTGCCATCGATGTGGTATAATAAAATAACGAGTTCCTGTTACCTATCCCTCATTAGGGACATACACCAAAATTATTTGTACCTAGTTATATATTCATTACCAATTTATAATTATAAGACAAGCCTTATTAAGCCTATGGGTACCTTTCCTGATGGTAAACACACACACGCGTGCGACATAATATGAGCTCATGAACGCTGGTATATTTACTGTAGGCACGAAAAAATAGCCATCTTTTCCTAAAACATTATCAAATTAATGAAATTTCCTCAGCTTTAACCTTGAATTTTATTTGACTGTACTTTGACGAAAAGATAAATTGTGTTTTATATCGCTAGTTATGTAGTGTTTGCTATTAACATACCTATACATATGTCTGCGTCCTTGTGACTGACTCGCTTTCATGTCTGGTCGATAGTATTTCTCAACGCTATCCTTTCGAGATACCTAGGAGCTATTTTATATACAAACAAGATAAACTAATCAGGAAAGGATACATTGTTTCGAGTAATAAATAATACTTTTACCCAATTAGGTTCGGTTTAGATGTCCGAAAGTTGAAAGCTTTTTTTAGATATCTATTTAAGAGGCCTTATAAGTTTTAAAATGTTTTGATTTCAAATTATGACTAAAGTATTGAAAATACCAATAAAGTGATTAAAGGATACGATGACTTCATAAAAAACTTTAGATAGTGACATAGGTATTTCTTGATTTTATTATGCGCAGTAGAATTTAAGCGAAAAAAAGCAATTTTTAGTTTGAAAATGATCGTTTTGGAGTGATGTTTGAAACGGTATTTCTTAATGAAAAATCCAAAATATACATTTAAAATGTATGACACTAGGTTGCAATAGTCCTGTTCTAGATAGTAACATTGAGAAAATGTCAAGACACGTGTAAATTCAAACAGAAAATGACCTAAATAGATGAGTGTTTTTTAACTCATAAGGGCTCTTAATCGTTACAAAATCTTTCTTTATTGGTATTTACTAAACAATCGATCGTTTGCAGAGGTTATTTAATATATTGTAATAGGTATTGCGAAGATATATATTGTATTGTAGCTATTGCATTTTATTGTAATATTGAATTAAAAATTGATCCACGTCAGCTCAACTTTCCATAGTCACCCCGTTTTAAAGGAGTTCATAGCTCAAACCGCTAGCTAAACCGGCTAGGCTGAACGAAAAAAATATATAAGATATTTATCGAAATCAATAATAATGCTGTTGTTTTCACGTCTGTTATTTTATGAGTGAGATCTATAACAGGAAAACGCAGTTCTTACAGCATTCAGTGAATGGAGCACCTTAGATAATAATCTTTAGTGCAACTCTGCCTTTAAATTTTACTTTAAATTTTTACTAAATATTGGTTGGTTGGTAGGTAGAGTCCCCAATTTGTACAATGTCACATAATCTTCGTGGAAGGTCTTTCTTCTTTTTTTGCCAGTTCAGTTTCGTACAGTGTGTGATGGAACTGTGTATGTAATATACGTAATTGAATGCATATGTGATAATCCATATTGAAAGGAACCTTATGGCGGCCGGCACTTACGCCTTTATTGCCGCTGTTCCAATACAATAGTGAATAGGTGTAACGTAAGCGCCTGCCGCCATAAGGTCACTTTCGATGTGGATTATCACATATTGTATCTATATTGAGCTATATCATAGTGCTTGATGTCGTACACCTTTTTTAATAAATTTCTATTTTTTGTCAAAATTGTAATTTACAGTGGTATAAAAAAAATGTTAAATTCGCCACATAGGCCTCAGGGCCTACTCCGAGCTTCGTATCGTTCCGTCCCTTTCACTCTCGTGTTATACACCATATGAGTGAAAGGGACGGCACATCTGCTACGTGTGGGGTAAAAATTTGCAACGGTGGATTTAATCTTTATATTATTTAATCTTTTTATTCAGCAATACTGCTGATACGACACATTCCAAAATGGTTCCAAGAGATAAAGAGATAAGTGCGAGTACGACAATTTTGAATTCCACACAGTAAATATTATGTTTTTAATCCACTGTATCATTTTGACGTTTTTGAGTCAAAAAAGTGTGTTAAAACAAATTAAATTAAATTGAAAACAGTATAAAAAAGAACTGAAATTTCTGTTGCTGTTTTTTGCGAAAAAGCGACAGGTTTAATCACTACATAGTATAAAACAAAGTGGCTTTCTCTGTCCCTATGACCCTATATCCCTATGTATGCTTAAATCTTTAAAACTACGCAACGGATTTTGATGCGGTTTTTTTTAATAGATAGAGTGACTCAAGGGGAAGGTTTATATGTATAATACATGCATCAGCATTGCACCCGTGCGAAGCCGGGGCGGGTCGCTAGTTAGATATAAATGGCTAAAAGAAATGTTGAACTTCGCGGTCCGGTCGTGCTCCACTCCTACGCATGACCATTATTATAAGGTACCTATGTAGAACATGAATTGATTGTCACTTACCAGTTATATCTAATATCTTAATACTTTTTTCTATAATTTATACAATATAGACGCGCTATCGTTCCGTAACAGTCACAGCTAGCTAGCTGTTTTTATGCTTCCTAGTGGCTACTAGGAAGCACAAAAAAATGTAATTAATTAGGCCCTACATAAAAAATATTAGAACGTGCTCAAAAAACCTGTCATCGATATTATAGATGGGTAAAAATTAATAAATATTATGTTCGTCGATTAGCAAGTACTTTCTATAGATTATGGTATAGGTGAGTTTAACGCACTTTATTATTTACAGCAAAAAATACTACCTATTTGCTATAAATAAAGTGCGTTAACCTCTTAACGCGTAGGTACTGTAACAAAAAACGCAACTGTTCAATATAAGTAGGTGTTTCATTCTATACTCTCATCGCATTGCATCGCATGTAAATGTCAACATTATATTTTATTGAAAAACATTATATATTATTAATATGAGACACGATTATTTACTAACTTATAAATCTGTGTATGTTCCCAAAAGATTTTTTTTCTTATTTGAACCTGACTGTGGCTTTATAGGCCGGGCCGGGGAAAACCTCCGGCACGCGTGTGGTTTGGAACTCTGGAATACTCTAAGAGTTTGCGCTCCAGTGAGATTGGTTGAGCGATTTCAACGTGTGAGGATAAAATTATCTATACGCTTTTCACGCCCTTGCCAACCATGTTCGTATATTTTGTACTGAATGCGTAGATATTTTTAATGTTGCCTGTACGTCTACTGGCGATTTGGTGTTTTGATTAAATGACCATTGCGATAAAATCCATAAAATATATATGTATGTAAATACTTTACTGTACACAAAACATAGGTAAAAAATACAAACAAAAGGCGAACTAAAAATGATGTACGCTAAAAAACGATACTTGCGTAAAAATTGAATTTCCGAAATCGTCCCCGGATTTCAAAGTCACCCCATTTTATCTTGTATATCACTAAAATTATTCCGTTGCTTGTTTCAGATAGAAGATGGCGCTTTATTCCAAAACATTTACCGTTCTACAGAAAAGCCGAAAGTCCTGATCTGGTGTCGTTTTACTGCTTATTTAGTTAAGAATTAGAAAAATTCTCAATATGGAGTCGGAAGTAAGGAAACGTGACTCGGAAGTTAGCAAACGAGAGTCCGAAGTCAGGAAGCGAGAGTCGGTAAGTGATTTCAATTACTAAGGCTGATGAAATTATCAGCCTCTTTCTCATCTAAATAGTTTTTGCCAGCCACGTGGCACGTTTCATGAACAAACAAATTACAAAATAAGTTTAAACCGACACTCAAGATGCCAGTTATGATTATTCTGGCTCCCCTCCCCAGGATTGCTAGTTAAGTCTTGTAGCTACGTAAACTAGTGGCTCTGTGAGCTGTAGACCTCGTGAGTGAGTTTTTTTTATCATTTCCAAAATCTGACATTATAAAACAGATCAATTATGAATATCGAACCTACTAACAAAATTTCATGAGAAGCGGTTGAGAAATGCGACCTGTAGAGGACAACAAACCGAAATTCGGACGCAGTAACTTACAAAATCTTTGAACTAAACATTGTTTTTGAAAATTTCCAAAAACTGACTCGGATTTTTTTTTCATATAATTACCAGACCTGCTCACAGAATTTCACGAGAATCGTTTGCTAAATGCGACCTGTAGAGGAGAACAAACTGTTAACAATTTTTTTTTAATATCCAATAACTTATTCTACAAAAAAAATCTGTATATTTATCAAACCTGCTCACAAAATTTCACGAGAATCGGTTCAGAAATGCGACCTGTAGAGGAGAACAAACCGAAATTCTCCCGCAGAAACTTACAAAATCATTTCGCGCAAAGAATTGCCGTCGCAATCCAGCGCGGGAATGCTGCCTGCGTAATGGGCACCATCCCGAGGGGACCTAATTTTGATATTAATTTTTAATGTTTAGTTTTTAGTTAGGTATAGTTGTTTTTATTTCAAGTTTGTAATTCATTTAATAATTATTATTAGCATAATTATCATGTAAATTGGTTTTAAGAATAAATAATGATAATGAAATCATTGATAAAAAATTGTTTTTGGAAATTTCCAAAAACCGTCCCGACAAAAAAATTCTATATAACTATCGCACCTGTTCACGAAATTTCACGAGAATCGGTTGAGAATTGTGACCTGTAGACGAGAACAGACGGAAATCCGGACATACGAAAGCATTTTTGTTGAAGCTGAAGCAGAGACCTTCGTTTCACTCGGTTAATTAGACATCAGATCTTTCAATCAACGAGCACCCGCCCTACTAAATGCGTACTAGTGTGTTTTGTTTATAACGTAGGTCGGAGCGGCTTCCTCGGGGACTGGGGAGTCTAGGTCTAGACAATGGCATAGTAGCCTAGGCATAGTTGGCACCCGGGGCGGGCGGGTGTCGGTTGGCATTGCATCGATAACGGTGGGGATCTGCCGTCATGGGTAATACTTCCAGGTGCCACCCCCAGAATGGTGTCACCAGATCTACAAGCGCTGTCATAGTAAACTTAGTGTATTTCGTCCTATGGTTTGGTAAACGAGTATTGTTTGCTTTTACTAGATTCCTTAACCCGCGTGGACGTAGTTCAGTGGCGGTCGTTCGCGATAACAGTTGATAGCAGATTTTACGGTTTCCTTATTCGTGCGAAAGTCACGTATATTATTTTACAATAGTTTCAGACTGGGCTTTGTTGAAAGTAAATAAAAGTACGTACTTTAGAGGAGTTTTGGGATCAGGGTGTGCAAACGGCACTTCCGTTGCTCGTGTGTCGTGTGCGATTTCAACGGTTTTTGTATTATGGTTTAGTTGGTTAAGGTGGTATTTTCTTGCGCCGCGGATACAGGGATCATTCCCACCTGTAACCGCCAACTTGTTACTAGGTAACAGCTGGATTCCGCCCCCATTTGTTACAACAACATCGCTGTAACAGCCATTAACCCCCGGGCATTAACTGGCGGAGAAAAAATCCAGCTGTTAAGTAAGTTAAGTTGTTAAGATGGGTATAACCTCAGGGAACCTGAGGCGGCCTTATTTGTTCGTAGCGTTACATATCGGATGTATGGAAATGAAAATATTTTATTTATTTCTTCTCGTTACATAATATGATTGTAAGGTTGTTCCTAGTAAGTATTATCTACCTGTGTCAGGAAGTCCCGCTCTTCCATAATTCTGGTTTACAAAAATAAAGTTTAATAGGGATGTTGACTCAAGATTTATTGGTACTCAAATTATTATCCAACAGAAAGAAGACATGAAACTATGCCAAATGGTGAAAATTCTATTAAAATATCTCAAAAAATAACGAAGCTACAACCGTTAGAATGTTGTTAATAAGAGTGAGAAGTTGCTACAAATCAGTGACGTCACTGACCTAAAGCGCCATAGTAAATGAAGATCATTTAATACAGAGGTGCGTTTTGCCAAAAAGGGACAGAACATGCCCCCACTTAAAACTTTGAAGACTTGTAATTATTTATTATTTTGAGTTATTTCTTTTCGCTTGTTGGTTGAGAATTTGATCCTTTTTCGAGAAAATTTGAAGTAGTTGATTTTCTTATTTAGTGTCAACATCCCTATTGGTTGTATATAGAGACTATAGATTGATATGCCTACCTAAAGAAAGCGTAAAAAATACGTCCTATCTTTTCGCTTTCTCCCGATTTACTACAAGTTACAACGATTGACAAGAGAAGAGATTCTCAAAAGGGCTGACAGTGATCCAATTTGCATTGTACGCAGGCAAATGGAACCGAGATCGAGATGGGTGACGTTCGGAAGCAAAACGGACTCAAAGAGGAGGTGAGTTACCAATTATTTTTAAGTCAATTGACGAAAAGCTACCCTGATTCAATACAGCATATTGAAGATATGTCTGAGGGTAATACATTTTTAACCGTTAATTTCAATTTGTAAACTAAATTAGTTTATAATAGAAACACATAATAAAACAAATAACCTAATTAAAATTAAATTTACTAATAAAATATTGGCCCAAATCGCTGTCAATTTTTAACCGTAATAATCTAATTAATAATTCTTTTTCTTCTTTATCACGTTACCCTCTGCTGGGGAGTAGGGCTCGAATCAATTCTCTCCATTTGCTTCGGTCTTGGGCAACTTGGGTTACTTCTTCCCAGTTCATCCCCATAGAACCAGGCGCGGATACAGGCGGGGGGCAACAGGGGCAATTGCCCCCCCCTGAAGCCTGTGTCAAGGCAGGGCAATTGCCTATGTCCTGACGTAGGAAATATGTTCTGACAACAGTTATCAAAAGTCAGTTTTATTTTCTGAAAGTTCGGAAGTGCCCCCCCCTGAACAAAATCCTGGATCCGCGCCTGCATAGAACCCAACTCTTGATCCACGGTACGCCGCCACGTTGTTCTAGAGCGACCTTCTTTCCGCTTGCCAGGTATCTGCCAAGTCAGAGCCTTCTTGGACAATAATTAATCAATTTAAATAAGGATCCCAGAAGATCCAATCAACGACCGAAGTGTATGTTGTAATGGGACGTCCTGCCCATTCATATATATTTATGACATTATCTAGTCATAGATTATCCTTTGATTTTATTTTTATGTCTTTGGATAGAAACTGTAATAAAAGAGTCAGTCTTAGAAACGACCATGTATCAAAGACCTAATGGGAACTATGTCTATGGATAGAACCTTCAGTAACAGAGTCAGTCTTAGAAACGACCATGCAACACAGACCTAATTGGAATCTATACCTGAAAATAATTAACGCTAACTACTATACATTTCTGCAATCCTAGTACCTTTTCCACGTAAACCATAATATTTCCAATCGCCGGTCAGATGTTTTAACATATTCTAATTTTGAATTAACCACACCATACAATAATTAACATAAACTGTAATTAATTTATGTAATCCTAGTACTTTACTTAACGTAAAGTAGCAATTTCAATCGACGGCCAGTAGTTTTGATCACATTCTAATTTTGAAATAACAATATCTAACGATAATTAACGCGGACAGCTATTAACTTATGTATCCCTGGTACATTATTTTACAAATTACAGCAATTAGCAGTTTTAACGTATTGTAACTTTGGGAAAGTCGTATCTAACAATGATTAAGACAAACTGTTAGCCTTTTATGTTACCTTGGTATTAAAATTTACGAATCGTAGCACGAGACGGTAATGAGCAGGTTCAAAGTTCTAATTTTAAATAATCACATCTAATAACATTTAAAGTAAGCCGCCAGCGTTTATGCTATCCTAATATTTGATTTAATAAATCACGTCTCAAGCTTGTCTCGGAAGTCTCAGGAAATTTTAGGATTCTAATTTTAAATTAATACTAGGGGGGTGACGTCTGACTGTCAACGGTGACGGGTGAAAATTTTTTATTCAAATAGATTTTTCTTGGATTAATTGATAATTTCTGCTTTTTACCTGCGGGATGAGTGAGAAAAGTAGAGGGAAAAGTCCTCGTGATTCGAGTGCAGATAGTAGGGGCGCGTCTAGTAGTATTGAGTGTGGCCAGCGAGTGAACGAGTTGACATCATGGAGTAGTGAGAGCATGTTGGTGCCGGGCGGAGCAGAACCTGGGCCACACGACCACGAAGGCATGTCGGACGTGCGGCGATTTGCCGACAAGCGGTTTGGAGATGACAACCCCAGTGATGCTTGTTCTTCGGGTGACAGTTTCATCACGGTTGGAAAAAGACCCAAGCGGTCACGGGTTGTGACAGTTCCTAAAGTGCCCAGGATGAATGAGGTTTCTGATACGTCATTTGAGGTGTATGTAGTTTCAAAAAAAGAGATGCCAAAACAATTTGGATTGGCCAAACTACTGCAGCAGAAGGGAATAAAGAATATAATGAGGATTAAGTACATGGGCCCATGCAAGGTGCTTATACAGTTCAATTCAAGAGATGAGGCGGAGAAACTTCTTGCTGATAAAGAATTTAATAATAAAGATAGGCGTTCTTATTGGTCTAACTTAGCTTGTTGTTCATATGGTATTGTGAGAGGAGTAGAATTGGAGATGGATGAAGATGAGTTTCAGAAAAACGTCGAAGTCCCGCAAGACATTCTTGCAGTACGTAGGTTGAACCGCTTAGACGATGAAGGTCATTGGGTTAAATCCGAAGTGATCCGTTTGTGTTTTAAAGGGCCAACACTGCCTCCTTACATTTATGCTTACGGATGTCGGTTTAAGGTTATCCCTTATAATTTCCCGGTTAACCAATGCTCTAGGTGCTGGAAGTTTGGACATTTAAGTAGATTCTGTCCAAGCAAGAAAATTCTATGTCCAAAATGTGGAGGCGAGCACGATAACTGTCAAACAACGGTTTTTAAATGTTTAAATTGTAAAGGGGCCCACATGGCTTTGAATAAGTCTTGTCCTGCTTTCTTAAAAGAGAAGGAGATACGTCGAATTATGGCGGCCGAGGGTTGCATTTACAAGAAAGCCTTGTGGATATACCTTGAAGGCAGGAGGAGGCCAGTGCCTGATTCATGGGTCCAGGAAGAACCTTCGTCTTCTAGGGGAGTCACTATAAGTAACACGTACCGGGATGCTGTCTTATCCAGTGTAGACCTGAGTAAGGAGTCCGAGTGTGTTAGTCAGCACGTGAGCCAATCGCCTCGCATCCAGGCTAACGAAGAGAGTAAGATGGAGCAGGAGGTTCGAAAGAGAAAGAAGGCGAAGCGAGTACCTACTCTGGAAGAAAACAGCTGCAGTCCAGTGGTCGTGCAGACGAGTAATGTATGCACTGAGGAGCGTCTACGTAAGAAGAACAAGAAGAGAAGTGTAGGAATTGAGAAGGTTATTGAGAAAGTCAAGAGCATTCTTCTGTCAAGTGCGAATTGGGCTGAGAAGTTAGGTCTCATATTCAAGTTAGTTGCGGAAGAATGTTTGGAGTGGTTTAAGTCTTTTTTTAAAGAAGTAGATATTTTTAAAATTTTTTTTTCTAACGTAAATGGCTAGATCCAACTTTAAATCTAGTAGGCTGAATTTAGTACAGTGGAATTCACAAAGTGTTAGGCCAAAGCTTGTCGAGTTTGAACTATTAATGAACAGAGAGAAAATTCACATAGCACTTGTTAGTGAGACTTGGTTAGATAGTAGTTTCGTAGTTAATTTAAATTCGTATAATGTTTTTAGAAAAGATAGATCGGATTCATATGGAGGTGTCGCTATTTTTATACATAATTCTATTAGGGCTCAAGCATTTCACATTACTTTGAATAACTCTGGTATTGAAATTATTTGTGTAAAAATCTTAAATTGTGCCTCCTTAAATTTCATTGTTTCGTTATATTGTCCGTCTTCAGTGCGGACGACGCAATCTGATTGGGACTCTATTTTTGCTTTGTTTTCAGCTAAATCCATAGTGGCAGGTGACTTTAATGCACATCATACCAATTGGTCATACAAGAATGATGTAAGAGGAACCCAGTTATTTGACTCGGCTCTTGAGCATGGTTTTGTATCCATTAATAATGGACAAGCGACGAGGGTTAAGGTTGTAAATGGATCGCTTCAAGAAAGTTCTCCTGATGTCACTTTTTGTTCCTCTGACATTGCCGTAGATTTCACGTGGGAGGTTACGAATGAAAACTTGGGTAGCGATCATCTCATTGTTAGGATTAAGTTAGATTACTGGGGTAGGCGACATTTTATACAAAAGTTAAATTTTAAAAAGGCGGATTGGCCTGGTTTTCGTAACTGTCTACGAGAATATTTTGCTAACGAGTCAGTCATTGTTCAATGCGATGTGCAAGCTCTGTACGACTTTTTCGAAGCTGGTATTAATAAGGCTTTAGCAATGCATGTTCCAATTTTAAAAGTTTGCACCGATCCCGTGCAGAATTTTAGACCCAAAAACTATTGGAGTCCCTCGTTGTCAAAGGTTGTTGCTCAAAGGCGGCTTGCTCTGGTACAATTCAGACGAAATCCTACCCCTGATAATCTTAGGTTGCTGCAGGAAAAGGTTGCAGAGGCACAGCGCCTTATTCGAAATGCAAGATCTTTAGGTTGGCAGGAGTTTTGTCAAAGTATTGATGAGGCTACATCTGCGTCTGACATGTGGAATCGTATGAGATGGATGAAGGGCCGTCAGCGTTCCAAAGTGGTTGCGTCTAATGAGAAGAAGGTGGAGCTGTTGCACTCTCTAACGCCCGATTTTGTGTGTCTTGTTACACCTTCATTTATATCTGTGAATTCTCATCTGGAGGTAGATTTCTCTTTGGAAGAATTAACTAGATGTTTTAAAAAGAAACAGTCTGCTCCAGGTATTGACGGGATAACGTATGCAGTAATTCATAATATGCCTGCTGTTGCTAAGCTATTTTTGTTAAAGTTATATAATTTGGTATTCAATTCAGGTATTGTGCCTAAGCAGTGGCGAGATATTCAAGTTGTTCCTATCCCTAAGTCAGGTCAAGCGCATGAGGAGTTATCGAAGCTTAGACCTATTTCCTTGATGTCTGGTGTTTGCAAACTATTTCATACAATGTTAGCTCGACGTTTGGAATGGTTCGTAGAGAAGAATGAGTTGTTATCTCGTAGCACGGTGGGTTTTAGGAGAGGCCAATCCTGTATGGATTGTTTAGCTCGTTTAGTGTCGTACGTTCAAGTGGGGTTTTCTAAAAATGTCTGTACCTTGGCTTGCTTTTTGGATATAGAGGGTGCATATAACAATGTTTTGGTTGAAAAGGTTGTCAATACCTTAGATAATTTGGGAGTAGGAGCTAAGTTCTGTAAATATTTGTGGTCATTTTTGAGTGAAAGACATCTTATTTTACGAGATCTAGATGGTGGCTTTTCTATGGTGCGGTGGACTGATAAGGGGCTGGCGCAGGGCGATCCTCTTTCCCCTCTTTTATTTAATATTGTTACCTTTCAAATTTGTCATAGTATTAATAGTGTTTTAATCTCTCAATATGCAGATGATTTCGTGTTGTATGTCAATAGGAATTGTTTACAGGACAGTGTTTCTCGTATGCAGGACAGTTTAGATACATTGTTACAAGAATTGGATTGTTTAGGTTTAGATGTTTCAGCCAGTAAGTCAAAATTTTGCACATTCAGTAAAGGCAATAAAAGGCAACAAGTGAATCTGTGTATACGGGGTCAGCAGTTATGTTCTGGTGATACTATGAAATATTTGGGTGTTTGGCTGGACAAATCGTTACGCTGGGGAAGGCATATTAATTATGCGGTAGAAAGAACACAAAGGTTTCTTAGCATTTTGAAAACTTTGGCTGGTGCTGCGTGGGGAGTTCACCCTAAGCACCTGCGTAGGTTATATATTTCTCTAATACGAAGTAGGTTGGACTATGCATGTGTTTTATATAACAATAGCGCTAAAACTCACATCTATAAGCTGGAAAAAGTTCAAAACCAAGCTCTAAGAGTAGTCGGAGGTTTTATTAGGTCTACACCTATTCATGTCATGGAGAGTGAGTTGTGTATTGTACCGCTGCACATTCGGAGATCGTTCCTTGCCACAAAGTTTTGTTTGAAATTACTGTTGATATAATTCAGGAATTGGGAGCCTTTTCGCAGAGAGGCTATTGGAGCAAGAGGAATAGACCATTGTTAGCTGAAGTCATTGAGGAAGTCTCTGAGGAACACGTTGATTCGTCGTGGCCACTTCCAATGTTCCAATTAGATGCGTGGATGTCAAAATTCGAGCTACATGACGTTCTGCTTGCAAGTTTAGAATGTATGGCTAGTGCAAAACGTACTTACAATCCTAACGTTCTTCGTTTAGAGGTGATTCTTGAGATAGAAAGAAAATATTCAGATTTCTATAGGTTATTTACTGATGGGTCAAAGTGTGGTGATAAAATTGGGGCAGCTTTTTTTGACCCGTTCAATGATAGGAAGGCACAGTTTAAGATTTCGTCTGGATTATCTATAATGTCCGCGGAATTGTATGCGATTTATCAGGCCTTATTATATCTAGAAAATCTAAATTATACTAGTGTTGTTGTTTTTACGGATAGCAAGAGCGCCATTCAGCATTTAGCTCGGTGTGCCTCCGGCGAACGGTGCTTTTCGCTAGCGTATAAAATTTTGAGGCAGATTCGACTTATTCAGACTTCTGGAAGCTGTCTTAAAATACAATGGGTTCCGTCTCATATTGGCTTGGCTGGTAACGAGCAGGCTGATCGGTTGGCCGTTATGGCTGCGTCTGAGGGTACTGAGACAGTTATTGTTCCAGACCTCTCGGAGGTGGTCGCTCGATATAAAATTAAGGCGTATTCCCGCTGGAAGGAGTATTTCGATTTGCGTTCGCGGGACAAAGGCATCTGGTACAGGACCATCCAGTGCGAGCCTCCTCGTGTGCCTTGGTTCGACTATGCTGGGCTATGCAGAGCGGACGTGGTCAGAGCGCACAGGCTCCGGTCCGGACACGCTCCACTTAACGGGTTTGCACATCTGATGAGAAAGACAGAGTCGCCCAATTGTGAGGAGTGCGGAACCATCGAAGATGTGCAACACTTGTTGGTGGAGTGTGTTCGAACTCGGGAGAAAAGGGAGAAGTTGAACAGAATTTGGGGCTTCTCCCTTTTGCATGTTGGGATTTTTCAGTCCATTTTAGCGGATCCTTTGTCAAAGGCTGCAAGGTTTGTATACGGTTTTTTTTGGAAATAAGTATACAAATTTTGTGGTTTTATTATTAGTTTTTTTTTTATTACATCTAAGAAGTTGTAATGTAGTTAGAGGCTTGCTGGAGCTGCCATCGTCATCTTGACGAAAGCTTCGAAATAAATAAAGATTAAAAAAAAAAAAAAAAAAATTAATACTAACTCTTATCTATTTATGTTATCCTAGTGCTATATTTTAAAAGACGCAGAAGTTCCTCAACAATTTTGACACATTCTAACTTTAAATTTAATACAAACTATTATCTTTTGCATTTGTTTAGAATATGTTTGAAAATGTCTCGCAGATTGTTATCTTTTATGTTAACTTGGTACATTAATTACAATCAAGTCGTGCATTTGTCGAGTATTTTCTAGAATTTGCTTTTCATTTGTTTAGAATATGTTTGAAAATGTCTCGTATTTGTCTCGCATTTAATACAGACTGTTATCTTTTATGTTAACCTGGTACATTAGTTACAGTCATGTCGTGTATTTGTCGCGTATTTATTTTTAAAATATTTGTTTAGAATACGTTTCGAATATATTTGAAAATATTTTAAAATATTTGTTTGCATTTGTTTAGAATACGTTTCGAATATTTTTGAAAATGTTCCAAATTTGTTCCGAGATTTTGGGTATAAATAGGAAGGGAAACGTCTACAGAGGCACTTAGAATCCGACATTCAGACTGACAAGGTCTCTGGTTTACATAGTGGAAACATTGGTGGGTGATTCTCTTAACATAAGGGTGGTTCGTCATATTGGGGAGATTCTCTTCAAAATGAGGGATCACTTTTTAATATTTTATTCAATAACTTCGGGGTTTTAAAGTCATTTTTAAGTAATCTAAAAACCAGAATCTTGTCCAGGTTGACAGTTTACCTGAGGAGTCATTCCCGCCTTGCGGTGTTAATGGGCATGACTCAGAGTCTTTAGCTACCAGATCTAAGGGTGGTCTGGCGTCTTCCTTTTTACCAACACAGGAGACGATTAAATCCCTTACGCTTCCTCAATGCCCAACTGACAACGTAAACGAGGCTGCCATAGTTTGGGTCAGCATAGAGGGGTAATCCTCGCTCGTTGAAATTGTGCAGTAGTTGAGAGGCGGTCTTGTTAAATATATTTATATATTACCTTTATATACATAATAGGGCGTCTTACTCACTGTACCCAGTCTTCGGACCAGTGGGGAGAGACAACCACACAGGCTGATAGTATTGCAAGCCTCAGTTTAGCCGACTGAACTCTTACAGTTTAGCTAGGGACTTCACATTCTTTGAAACTGGATCTGGTAAGAGATCTTGGTTTCAATAGTTTAGATTTATGTGGGATAGTGTTAGGATAACTTCATACACAAATAATAGCAGGTTTGTTTCAATTGGGCCAGATTCTGGCGGGAAAACTTCAGAGTTTCGCCCACTTCCGAAGATGAGGTCTTGCGGCGTTTCTCCTCACTTTGCGGCGCGGTTTTCGAAGCGCTAGTAGATTCACTTGCTAAAATGAGCCATATTCGTATGGTTCAGTCTTTTGTTAAACCTAATTTTATGCCCGAGTATTCCTAAGGGTAATCTAATCACTACATTCCAGAACTCATGGTTGTACCTTCCAGTCTTTCAAGGAAGCACGGAAGTCTTCAGTTAGCAACTGTGGATATGACTACAAAACGGGTCAGAGTCACTTATTCTTATTCTTCGGAACCTCTCAAGGGAGCTACCGATCCTTCAACTAAGAACTACAATATGGGTTCTTTTCGTCTCTTTACTTCTATGAGTGCTGGAACAATATGATCAGATATACTTGGCTGAATTCTCCTATAATTTAATAATTTAAGTTATTTTGACATTTGTCATCACACTCCGTACAGTGTTTTAAAATATATATTGGAGGGGGCTTGTCCAGTAAGGGTCGAGAGCCACTGGTCTCTGGTTAATACCGGAGGAGGATAGCAATCCTTCGGGCGGACGGAGGGGCCCGGCCTCAAACCAATAAAATAATAACTTAATAAAATCTACTAACCTACTAAGTAAACCTTAAATCTACATTTCATTTTACTAGATTTTCCTTCTTAGGCTAGGCATTATTAAATAGGATATATTTCTCTATGAATTAAACAAACCTCTAATAAAACTCGTCACTGGTTTCATTCATGCTAGAAGAACTTGGATACTATTAAACAACGTAGGTACCTACCTTCTCAACTAGACGATCACATGGCCTTATCACTTAGTGTATTCCAAGACATATAGCATTATTAGGGTTAAGTTAGGTAAAGTAGGAGGCTATCATTAAAGACAGGGGGGGGGACGTTACAGTTTGGATGCCTTTGACCAGCTATTCTATTCATATAAGTGGCTTTTAGCCACAGTTTGCTGCTAGTGTAATGGATATCATGTTTGAAACTAGAGACTTGTTTTATTTAAAAAAAATAGGATATAAGTATATTTATTTTCGATAATAATACAATTTAGGGTAATTGAGAATACTTAATTTAATTTTATCAACAAAAAAAAAATATACTAACTCAATAGATATATTTCATGGTTAGGATAGGTTACTAAATATTAAGTTTGATTCAAGCTCAATTTGGTACAGCACAAATGGGAAAGAATCCTCCACGTAAAAGAGTAGTGCCTACGCGATTCCGCACAGATGAAACACAGAACCCCAGTATGGAATGTCATGATATAGAAGATTCAGTAACACAAGCTATGGAACAAGAGGAAGATGAAACTTTCTCTATTAACAGAGAACACTCACCAATAAGGAAACAAACAGTTACTAGCCCTAAACGAGTGACTAAAAGACAACCACGTCAAATAAAGTCGACCTTTAAACCAAGACGCAACAATGCATTAGGAATAAATTTAATGCAAAAAATGGTTAGAACTTTGACATATAAAGTGAATTCTTTAACTGAAGGAATCCGAGAAATCGCTGCATCATCAGCAAATAAGGAAAAATTGGTTGAGCCAAATCAACCTTCTTCGTCATCTGAAAATAATGTAACTGAAAATTCAATTCCAATAGAAGAGAAAAGAACAATCATTTATCAAATAAGAAACGTAAATTTTGAAAAACCTAAGTTTAATGGAAAAGGTGATATACATCCAGTATCTTTTTTGGAGGATTTAGAAACCTATTTACGGAAGGTTGTAAATGAGGCTTCGGAATTGGATTTGATCCAGGAATGTTTAACGGATAATGCTAGAGAATGGGCCCGTATATATAAACAAAGATGGAAGGGATTTGAAGATTTCAAAAAAGACTTTTTAGCTAATTACTGGGGAGAAACAGAACAAAACATCCTCAGAAGAAATATAGTACAAGGTTGTTGGAATAAAAATGAAAATCCGTCGATGCTAACACATTTCCTTCAATTAACCGGGAAAGCTCAAAAATTGACTCACGTTATCCCAGAACAACAATTAGTTTCCGACATTATTAGACATTACCCTAAATACATCCAACAAAATTGGGTCACGGCTAAGTTAAATTCAATAATAGAAACAGCAGAATTCTTAAGAAATATGGACGATATAAACCAACAAGATAGCCATATTTATACTGGACAACCGAATAATGGTAAAGGAAAGAAAGAGTTTTCCCAGAACTATAGAAATTGGCAACAACCGATGCAGGTTAACCAACCAGCTCAAAGAGAACCAGGAAGAGGAAATCGTGTAGTTAATTTAATTGAAGACACTCACGTACAAAATTGTTCACCAAACTAGCGGAAGTTGGACACAATGTTCCCGAACCAGCTTCAACGATAGGGAACACAGTTCTTAATATGATGTATAAAATGGGCTGGAAACCAACGCAGGTTTTAGGAAAAACTTGTTTAGGTATTAAAACTCCTTTAAAAAGTAAATCTATTGAACGAAAATCGTGTGAAGGTTTAGGCTACAAAAATTGTCAATTAAAAGAATTCAACATTTCGAACAAAATAGTAGAAATACTAAAATTAAAAGCTGAGCAGGAGCAAATATCTAACTCAACTGCAAATATAGAATCAATTTTTGAAGACGAACCTTTAAAATTAAATAGTAGACAAACGTTCAAATCTGAGTTACTTATGCAAATTTTTGAACATGAAGTAGTAGGCCTTCTTGATACTGGAAGTGATATAACTTGTATTTCAGAGGAATTCTGGAATATTTTGTCTGAAAATCACCAAATTCCATTATTACCTGTTAAAGCTTTCCGAATCAAAACGGCAATAGGACAAAAAAGTATGGAAATACGGAAATTAGTTTTACTGCCTGTAAAAATAGATAATTATTTTGAAGATGTTACCTTTCTAGTGGTACCAGGCTTAAGTAATTCATTAATTCTAGGGTTTGACTGGATGAAGACGAATGAAATTAGTATCAAATTAAAAGATAAAGGGATAATTTTAAAGCAGGGAAAAGTAAATCATACCATACAATTTTATGAAAGGGATTCTGGCACGTATTTGGAAGAAGAATCAAAAGAAATAATTTTGAATGACACAGTTAATGAAGAGTTAACATCAGAATATAAAATAGGAATCACACTAAAAGAATGTGAGGAAAAAAAGTTAGGAAAACTTTTAAACAAATACCAATCGTTATTTAGTGACCGTTTAGGGAAGGCTAACTGTTATGAACATGAAATTAAAATGGAAGAGCATGCACCTATCGTTAAGAAATCTTATCCAATACCATATGCTTATAGGGAAAAGGTAGCAGAGAAATTAAGGGAATTGGAGCTATTAGGAGTAATAAGTAGAGCATCCACACCGTATTGTAGTCCCTTGACTTTTACATTAAAACGCGATGGTTCTATAAGAGTGCTTTTAGATGCCCGAGAAATCAATAAGTATATGATTGCTGAAACTGAAAAACCACCTTTACAGCTAGACGTAATGAATTCTTTTCATGGGACCAACTTTATTAGTGTCATTGATATGAATAATGCTTACTTTCAGATACCAATTTCCAAAAATAGTAGGAAATTCACAGGGTTTTCTTTTAATGGTAAATCTTACGTTTACCAGGTTTTACCACAGGGTTTAAAAACCTCGGTAGGTAGCTTTAGCAGAGCTATTGATCTAATTTTAGGACATGACGTTAGAGAATTTTGCGTAAATTATTTAGATGATTTAGCTATTATCACAACAGGCTCTCTAGATGAACATTTAGAACATATTGACATAGTCTTAGGGAAATTAGAAAAAGCAGGGTTAACTTGTAATTTAAAAAAATGTGAATTCCTATGCAAAGAAGTTAAAATGCTTGGTTACATTATTTCAACGGACGGACTCAAAACTGATCCAGGAAAAATAACATCAATTCAAAATTTTCCAATTCCTAAAAAAGTAAAACAGGTTAGAGCTTTTCTTGGCCTATGTAATTTCTATAGAAGGTTCATAGCTAATTACAGTAAATTTACTCAGCCATTATGTGAGTTATTAAAAAAGGACGTTAAATGGCATTGGGGTACGATAGAACAAGAAGCATTTGATAAAATCAAAGCTAATTTTATCGAAGTAATTCAATTATCACATCCAGATTTTACCAAACCATATTATTTACAAACGGATAGTTCTTCAATAGGAATAGCCGGCGTTCTATACCAATTGGATGATGAAAATGAAATGAGAGTGCTTGGATTTTATAGTAAAGCTTTGCGTGGTGCAGAATTAAATTGGACGGTAACGGAGCAAGAATTTTATGCGGTCATTTGTTGTTTAGAGAAGTTCGAAACCTATCTTAGGGGTAGTAAACTAATAATTAGAACGGACCACAAAGCATTAATTTTCGTAAAAAATTGGAAGTTATACAACGCAAGAGTGACGCGTTGGATTAATTATTTAGAACTATTTCAGTATGATTTCGAACACATTAAAGGGAGAGAAAATATACCTGCAGACATTTTATCTCGTTATCTTCCAGAGAGAGAACTATCTCAAGATGAAAAAGATAACTTACCTGGAATATTATACATGGAGAAAAGTATAAACAAAGATCTTATTTCTAAATTGAGAAATATAGCTAAATTACAAAAAGAGGACTTAGAAATTGTAGCTATAGTAAATAAACTAAGGAATGAGAGGATGAAAGATAGATTAAATGGAATAGAAAAAAGATGTGAAATAGAGAACGGAATGTTATATTTTAAACCAGGAAATACGACAAAAAAAGTTATATTTTTGCCTAAAGTTCTACATAAAGATATAGTTCAACAAGTACATAAAGAAATGGGTCATCTAGGAATACACAAAACTATAAAATATATAAAAGAGCGCTTTTATTGGAGAGGATTTACAAAACTTATCAAAATAATCATTAGAACATGTCATGATTGTCAAATTTCTAAAAATAATACGACTAAGTATGTTGGACCATGTCATTCAATAGTTACTAAAGACATAGGTGATTTAGTTATGGTTGATTTATACGGTCCTTTACCCACAGGCCAATTTGGTATGAATTACATACTTGTGGTTCAAGATACCTTTAGCAAATTTGTGAAACTTTATGAACTCAAAAAGGCCACTGCTAGTTCAGTATTAGGTAGAGTAAGAAAATTTTTCAAAATAATAAAGCCAAAGGCTATAATGTCAGATAATGGGTCTCAATTTTCAAGCAAATTATGGAAGGATAATATGCAAGATGCTGGAGTGAAAGTTATTTACACAACTGTTAGAAACCCTAGACCTAATTCCACAGAAAGGGTGAATAAAGAGTTGTCGCGTTTGTTTAGAACCTATTGTAGGACAAATCACAGTGGATGGGTTGATCTTCTACCTAAACTAGAAAATCTTTATAATAATACTTTTCATGAAAGTACTGGATTCTCACCTTGCGAAATTATGTATGCACAGAGTCCAAAATTATCTTTTGATCAGGAAATTCCTAATAAAATTACATCTAATAATTTAGATATCACACAAATAAGAGACAAAGTAAGGAAAAATTTACTAAACGCTAGTGAAAAACGCAAATCACAGTTTAATCAAAGGTTTAGATTGATTCAATATCAAATAGGAGATTTAGTAAAAATAAGAACATTAAATAAGTCTGACGCAAAGTCAAAAATAACAAAAAAATTTGCGCCGTTATATGAAGGGCCCTACATAATAGCTTTAACACCATTCAGAAATGTTTATTTTTTAGCTGACCCAAAAACAGGGAAAATTAAAGGAAAATTTAACGCAATACATTTATCAAAATATTTTCAAAATGTTTCCACAGTTGAAGTTGGTTCAAAAAATTTATAATCTATACTACAATTGTGTAATACTCTTTTATTATTATTATTTTTTTTTTTTTTTGAATAGAAGAATTAAGTTAGAATACATGAGTAAATTGTGTTTTTTTTTTAATAAACTATAATTTTAACTTCGGTTTTCATTTACTTAAACTACTTTTCTCTTAAATAAATTCGAGTTCAGTTGCAGAATGTCATTGGGTAGCTTATTATAAATGACTGGAGCTATTTCAAAATTGTCATATAATCAAGGGATAATCTATAAGAATGTTTTTTTTTTAAAAAAAAATAGAATAAATAAATGTAATTTTATGGTTAATTATAGGTTTGACTTTCAAACGTTTATATCAAAATGTGTGGTTCCGTTGTTTTGGCAGCGTGTTTGAGCGAAAGAGGAATGATGATTCGTAGTATGCATGTGTAAAGGAGACCTGTTTTTGACCTTGACTTTTGACATGACACTTGACAGTATGAAGGGCCTTTATAATGAAATCGGACTTAAGATATAAACATAATGGTTTATTAACATTTTACCGGAACCTTACATAGTACAATGAAGCATTTTGGATATTGCATGTTAGGTAATGTCATTTCAAGCTGACAACGCAGGTTTCCCAAACTGTTATCCAAAATGAGTTCAACTCCACAAGAAGCTAACATGCTTGATGATTGAACCACACACCCGACAGTTATGTGATGTCGTTTAATTTTAAATTCGTTATTTTTTATTGTTGTTTTTCCGTTCTATTATCTCGTCCTAACTTAATAGAAAGCTGATTTATATTATCTATGATATAAATAGTAATTTTGACATCATGTCATTGTTGTACATGCTCCAAGCAGAGAGTGGCTAATATTTGGGTGAAATCCAAGTTTTAGTGTTAGTATTGAGTTATTAACGGTTGGAACTGTCAAGGTGAATCTCACTTTTAAAAGGTATGCACTGATTTCCTTTCCCTATATGCGGTTACTGCAGAATATGGTCGGAAGTGTCCTTGCATATACGGCTAGAGTTAAGTTGGATTCACAACCCAGGTTCCTTTGTTGAAGTGAGACTTTCCGTGTGAAGGCTTGTAATAATTCATGTCTAGCATACGGTAACTTGGAAGTTTGACTCTTATATAAGTATCACCTTTTGATTGGTTTAAATAACACACTTCATAAGAGGATATAAAAAAAAGGTCCGCACCAGATGGGGAGATGTTAATAAACTTTAGAATCTTTTTACTCGTTGAAAAAAAAAGTCTTATGCAATTAATTTCGATATATTAAAATTTTGCTTTCCATTGACACAAATATGTGTTTATGTTCGCAAAATTTGGGGAAGGTAAGGTGTTGCACAAGCCTTGTTTTTTTTGTATTACTAATTCAGTAAAACTTCGAACTACGCGATTTAGCATTTTGTTAAAGTATATTAAAAATTTTACTTTCCATTGACACAGACTGTGTCTATGTTCGCAAAATTTGGGGAAGGTGTGTAATGGGACGTCCTGCCCATTCATATATATTTATGACATTATCTAGTCATAGATTATCCTTTGATTTTATTTTTATGTCTTTGGATAGAAACTGTAATAAAAGAGTCAGTCTTAGAAACGACCATGTATCAAAGACCTAATGGGAACTATGTCTATGGATAGAACCTTCAGTAACAGAGTCAGTCTTAGAAACGACCATGCAACACAGACCTAATTGGAATCTATACCTGAAAATAATTAACGCTAACTACTATACATTTCTGCAATCCTAGTACCTTTTCCACGTAAACCATAATATTTCCAATCGCCGGTCAGATGTTTTAACATATTCTAATTTTGAATTAACCACACCATACAATAATTAACATAAACTGTAATTAATTTATGTGATCCTAGTACTTTACTTAACGTAAAGTAGCAATTTCAATCGACGGCCAGTAGTTTTGATCACATTCTAATTTTGAAATAACAATATCTAACGATAATTAACGCGGACAGCTATTAACTTATGTATCCCTGGTACATTATTTTACAAATTACAGCAATTAGCAGTTTTAACGTATTGTAACTTTGGGAAAGTCGTATCTAACAATGATTAAGACAAACTGTTAGCCTTTTATGTTACCTTGGTATTAAAATTTACGAATCGTAGCACGAGACGGTAATGAGCAGGTTCAAAGTTCTAATTTTAAATAATCACATCTAATAACATTTAAAGTAAGCCGCCAGCGTTTATGCTATCCTAATATTTGATTTAATAAATCACGTCTCAAGCTTGTCTCGGAAGTCTCAGGAAATTTTAGGATTCTAATTTTAAATTAATACTAACTCTTATCTATTTATGTTATCCTAGTGCTATATTTTAAAAGACGCAGAAGTTCCTCAACAATTTTGACACATTCTAACTTTAAATTTAATACAAACTATTATCTTTTGCATTTGTTTAGAATATGTTTGAAAATGTCTCGCAGATTGTTATCTTTTATGTTAACTTGGTACATTAATTACAATCAAGTCGTGCATTTGTCGAGTATTTTCTAGAATTTGCTTTTCATTTGTTTAGAATATGTTTGAAAATGTCTCGTATTTGTCTCGCATTTAATACAGACTGTTATCTTTTATGTTAACCTGGTACATTAGTTACAGTCATGTCGTGTATTTGTCGCGTATTTATTTTTAAAATATTTGTTTAGAATACGTTTCGAATATATTTGAAAATATTTTAAAATATTTGTTTGCATTTGTTTAGAATACGTTTCGAATATTTTTGAAAATGTTCCAAATTTGTTCCGAGATTTTGGGTATAAATAGGAAGGGAAACGTCTACAGAGGCACTTAGAATCCGACATTCAGACTGACAAGGTCTCTGGTTTACATAGTGGAAACATTGGTGGGTGATTCTCTTAACATAAGGGTGGTTCGTCATATTGGGGAGATTCTCTTCAAAATGAGGGATCACTTTTTAATATTTTATTCAATAACTTCGGGGTTTTAAAGTCATTTTTAAGTAATCTAAAAACCAGAATCTTGTCCAGGTTGACAGTTTACCTGAGGAGTCATTCCCGCCTTGCGGTGTTAATGGGCATGACTCAGAGTCTTTAGCTACCAGATCTAAGGGTGGTCTGGCGTCTTCCTTTTTACCAACACAGGAGACGATTAAATCCCTTACGCTTCCTCAATGCCCAACTGACAACGTAAACGAGGCTGCCATAGTTTGGGTCAGCATAGAGGGGTAATCCTCGCTCGTTGAAATTGTGCAGTAGTTGAGAGGCGGTCTTGTTAAATATATTTATATATTACCTTTATATACATAATAGGGCGTCTTACTCACTGTACCCAGTCTTCGGACCAGTGGGGGGAGACAACCACACAGGCTGATAGTATTGCAAGCCTCAGTTTAGCCGACTGAACTCTTACAGTTTAGCTAGGGACTTCACATTCTTTGAAACTGGATCTGGTAAGAGATCTTGGTTTCAATAGTTTAGATTTATGTGGGATAGTGTTAGGATAACTTCATACACAAATAATAGCAGGTTTGTTTCAATTGGGCCAGATTCTGGCGGGAAAACTTCAGAGTTTCGCCCACTTCCGAAGATGAGGTCTTGCGGCGTTTCTCCTCACTTTGCGGCGCGGTTTTCGAAGCGCTAGTAGATTCACTTGCTAAAATGAGCCATATTCGTATGGTTCAGTCTTTTGTTAAACCTAATTTTATGCCCGAGTATTCCTAAGGGTAATCTAATCACTACATTCCAGAACTCATGGTTGTACCTTCCAGTCTTTCAAGGAAGCACGGAAGTCTTCAGTTAGCAACTGTGGATATGACTACAAAACGGGTCAGAGTCACTTATTCTTATTCTTCGGAACCTCTCAAGGGAGCTACCGATCCTTCAACTAAGAACTACAATATGGGTTCTTTTCGTCTCTTTACTTCTATGAGTGCTGGAACAATATGATCAGATATACTTGGCTGAATTCTCCTATAATTTAATAATTTAAGTTATTTTGACATTTGTCATCACACTCCGTACAGTGTTTTAAAATATATATTGGAGGGGGCTTGTCCAGTAAGGGTCGAGAGCCACTGGTCTCTGGTTAATACCGGAGGAGGATAGCAATCCTTCGGGCGGACGGAGGGGCCCGGCCTCAAACCAATAAAATAATAACTTAATAAAATCTACTAACCTACTAAGTAAACCTTAAATCTACATTTCATTTTACTAGATTTTCCTTCTTAGGCTAGGCATTATTAAATAGGATATATTTCTCTATGAATTAAACAAACCTCTAATAAAACTCGTCACT
Source organism: Epiblema foenella (assembly GCA_963556455.1). Lineage (NCBI taxonomy): Eukaryota > Metazoa > Arthropoda > Insecta > Lepidoptera > Tortricidae > Epiblema > Epiblema foenella. The sequence goes on along the minus strand of OY747120.1, from coordinate 5,643,263 downwards.
GGTTTCATTCATGCTAGAAGAACTTGGATACTATTAAACAACGTAGGTACCTACCTTCTCAACTAGACGATCACATGGCCTTATCACTTAGTGTATTCCAAGACATATAGCATTATTAGGGTTAAGTTAGGTAAAGTAGGAGGCTATCATTAAAGACAGGGGGGGGGACGTTACAATGTGCACGGTACCAACATCTATCTTAAATAAAAACTGGGACTACTTCGATTATATTAATTAATAATATCATTATTCTTACTATGCTTATATATGCAATCGCGTAAACAGTGAACTGTGCCTTTACCATGAGTTTACATGACGGTACTCGCTAGCGACTGCGTAAAAATTTGTATGAGCAAAAGTACAGCGCCTCTGGCGGTTACGCAATAGAACTATGATTCGGCATACTAAATCGTTTTTCGTCGTAAGTTTTATTCGTCGAAATAAAAAGCTAACACTACCCCTGCAGTCCAAAGTCACCTCGGTTTACGATTTAGAAACATTCGACCAGGTTTCCAAACTTTTGGGAACACATAATAATAGGGATAAATGTATTGAATATTGTTAATAGGACACATTTTATAAAAAAAATATGATATAAAAATAATATAACCGAGAAATTGAAAAAAAAGGCAAAATTCTGAAAACGCCCGCATATGATTAAAACCACTCTTATCAAGTTGTAAAAGTTACATTTACTTATTTACGTAACGAATGACTTTGGTACTTGTATTTCAGTTTCTACAAACTTGATAAAGATATAAATTTTATTTATTTATTTACAAGCGGTAATAATAGTTAAATAACAATAACTCAAATAATATTGAAACTAACTTAAATCTAAAACAGGCCCTTGGGGCATTGTACCCAGGATGCTGGCGGCATTTCTTCGCTGTATCGCATTGCTGATAAAAAATAATATTTTATGTCGTATTGTAGCGGCGATATAAATTTACATATTTTTAAACTCAGTTTTTCCGTACCTCGTGTGCAATTCATTGTCCTATTGGCAGTGTTGCCAGATGGTTACATTTCTTACATTTTTCGCAACTTTTGACTGGCTCGCGTAACATGTAAGTAACTTCTGTTGTAAAGGAAATTTTAGTAACTTTTGATAATAATGAAACTCTTTTTAAAAATATAGCTTTATTTTATCTAAGAGGGACCAAGCGAGACAATTTATAGGCTTCCATACAGAAAAAGTGACAAAAAACCTACATGGTACGACTCTGTCTGTCCGTCTGTTGCAACTAGATATGTATGACATTTGAGATACTCGCCGAATTGTAGCTGTATATGGCTACTCATTTCTTAAAATCTAACGTTTAATAAGTAATCACGTAAAATATTAAAAATGTAACTTTTGTATCAAAAATGTATATTTTCGGGAAACAAAAAGTAATTTTCGTCACAAGGACCCTGACAACACTGCCTATTGGACGGTTTGTTACTTAGCTCCTTTAGACAATGTGGCTGACTATATATTTGTATATGTTCATGTACTTACGTATATTTTTATACTATATTTATGTATGTTTATTATCCATAATTAAATGTTATTGTTGTAATTATTAGTAGGTTTCATATGTATTAACTCTGCACCACCTGCTATGAATCGTTATGATTAGATTTCATTTCCGATACCCTTAGGTTGTCTGGAAGAAACGCTCTTTAGCTATAAGACCGCCTGTTGTTTGCCTCTACTCATTGTGTGTTTGTACTGTACTATATCCTTTAATTGAGGTGTGCAATAAAGAGTATTTATATTGTATTGTATTGCATATTATCGTCCGTCATAAAAGATTAGCGCACTTCGTAAATATAAAGACTGCATGTGCATATAACACTTTACCGGGTTATTAACTCTAGCGCCTTTACAAAAGGTTTAAATTGCTTTAATGGAAATGTGACGTTACACGCATGGCCCGATACATCCGGACTGAATACCCGAGAATAGTACGAATAGAAGGCATCTCCAGATCCACATGCCGATCCACCACCATTTTCATATTGATGCACTTCAAATCTAATGTTTACGAATATAGAGTCGATAATCAATTGAACATTCAAGGCAGTTTTACGACTTTTTGCAACGTGGTCATTATTTTTTTTTGCGGTTACCCCAACAATAAATAAATAAATATTAGAGGACAATCTTACACAAATCGAACTAGTCCCACAGTAAGCTCAAGAAGCATTGTGTTATGGGTACTAGACGACGATATATTTAATAGATATAAATACTTAAATACATAGAAAACATCCAAGACTCAGAAACAAATATTCATGCTCATCACACAAATATTTGCCCTGACCGGGATTCGAACCCAGGACCGTCAGCTTCACAGGCAGGTGCACTACTCACTAGGCTATACCGGTCGTCAAACAATAGCATTTTCTTTAAGTGGATCGGCTAAAATTGAAAAGCAAAGACTATACCTGTGTTATAATCTTGTATACTATGCAGATAACTTTCGAGGCGCTAGACTACGAGCCCTCAGGCTGGCTGGGCACGACCCTGGCTCGTGTCGGGAACTCCACAGAAGACTTCTTCAAGAAGAACAGCTCTTCAGTGGGCACCATCATGAGCTTCGTGCTCAACGGCGCCGTCATCGGCTACTTCCTGGGGTGCTTGTATTATTATTTTGAATATAGTGAGTTTCCAACTTTCAACTATTTTTTATATAACGACGGTATATTACAAGGGCCAATCAACTTTTACTTGTTGTTATTCTGTATGTTCTGTCCCGTCAGCGAGGAGACAACAGTAACCGAGTTTCTTAGAAAAATGTTTGTAATATGGACTTCAAGCATGCTCAAGAGATGACCCATGTTCAAATAGATTTATGTTCATCGCTAAAACTCATTTTTAGTAGATAAAAACCCAATGAAATCAGTTTTAAAGAGTGACTCAGGAGACGTAACCATGGTAACGAGCAACAAAGAATAGTTGATCCAGCCACAAGCTTACTTGTGTTGACACCATATTTATTGAGTTAATAAATCCCGTCGTCTACCGGTCCCTGGGATTCCCGGGCTCATTACAAAAAAAAATGCTATTGTTTATTTTTTTGCCGAGCGACGACGGCTTACGCATTACAGCCTCGTCGCTTCTGTGGTTACTATTCTGTCGAATTGTATAAAAATAAATGAATATAATAATGTTGAATACTCACAGATAACATACCTAAATCAAAACATTTATTCTGCAAACAGGCCTCAAGGGCACTTTTACAAGTCAAAATCTCTCTAAGTGTTCAAATAAAAATAATACAATAATCAAAGTATCATTAATTAAATGTAGTGTTACATGTCAAAAATAAGACTAAGAAACTAATAACAATCGAGATTTGTTAGAGATGTATAAGGTCTCTAAGCGTCAAGATAAAAGGTAATAAAGTAGGTACACTAATCATAATAAAATATTTTGAGCTATATCTATAACACGTCAACATGGAAATAATAAAATCTAATAAATAAATATCCTCAGAGATGTATAAGGTCTCTGAGCGTCAGTCTAAAAATAAAATCAAATGAGAACAGAGCGAAGTCTCTCATCATGTCAATTCACTGAACACTAGTGCGATGTTACTAGTCCTTGCAAACATGAACAGACCGGACCCCACAAACAGCACCCGTTCATCTGGAAGGAAGTTTTAACGAACTAGGTTCAGTGTCGTCGGCTCTTTTACTATTTGTATGTTTCAATAACCGTTGACATGTGTGCAAATTTATAATGTAATTCTTTATCGTAAGTAAGTTGAATTAAGCCGTCGTCTCCCGGCCAGGGATCGGATACTGATATTTTCTCCATAGAAAAATACCGGTATTATTACGGTCACCGGTTCATTGTTTCGTTTTTAATGGGACAATCTAATAGTACGACGTTGTTACCTAAATACATGATTCAGCCCTACGTAAAGAGCAAAAAATTATCCAAAATATTGGGCTAATTCAGAGTTTTTTAAAAATACCGGTAACGGTCCCTGCTCCCGGCCAAAAAAATAAACAATAGCATATGTTTGTTATGATCCCAGTCGTCTACCGGTCCCTGGGATGTTAATTTAAATCGTAGGTTTAAAACTACCAATAAATAAATGTTCTTACTGTGGTCTTTAAAAAAATAATGAATAACATTATTTCAGATTAAAATCCATATTTTTGTTAGCATCCCAAATGCAAAAAGATACCGGTATTTAAAAAAAACCCTGAATTAGCCCAATATTTTGAATTATTTTTGCTCTTTACCTAGGGCTGAATGATGTATTTAGGTAATAACGTCGTATTATTAGATTGTCCCATTAAAAACGAAATTATGAACCGGTGACCGTAATAATACCGGTATTTTTCTATGGAGAAAATACCGGTATCCGATCCCTGGATTTTACTGACGTTTTCTGTTATTTGGGAGAAGTACGTCACCGCTATGAGTATCAACTCACTTTATAAATGTCACCAAAATCTTCTACCGTTTCGACAGAAACGTGTCCATGGAAGTGGTGCTGGTGAAAAGAGAGGTTCTCAATTCGGTTGTTACATTATTTTAAACCGACTTCAAAAAAAGGCGGAGGTTCTCAATTCGGTTGTTACATTATTTTAAACCGACTTCAAAAAAAGGTGGAGGTTCTCAATTCGGTTGTTACATTATTTTAAACCGACTTCAAAAAAAGGCGGAGGTTCTCAATTCGGTTGTTACATTATTTTAAACCGACTTCAAAAAAAGGTGGAGGTTCTCAATTCGGTTGTTACATTATTTTAAACCGACTTCAAAAAAAGCGGAGGTTCTCAATTCGGTTGTTACATTATTTTAAACCGACTTCAAAAAAAGGTGGAGGTTCTCAATTCGGTTGTTACATTATTTTAAACCGACTTCAAAAAAAGGTGGAGGTTCTCAATTCGGTTGTTACATTATTTTAAACCGACTTCAAAAAAAGGCGGAGGTTCTCAATTCGGTTGTGTTTTCTTTTTTTTTAATGTGTATTCCTTCAGACCTCCGTACCAATTTGGATTTTTTTTTGTTTTGAGAGGAGGTACCTCCAAGTTGGCCCCTATAATTTTGGTGAAGATTTGATATGATATCTGACGATCAAATCTATAAGGAACTCTCAAATATTATTATTTTAAAAATCGAACGAAATTATTATTAGGTATTTAGCTCTCGTAGTAGCTTCGCGAAGTGAAGTAATTTTATTTTTTAAGTAAATGATATTATAGGAATTCAGGCGTGGGTTTATCTGGGGGCACGGCCAAGACGAACAAAATCGAAGGCAGATATCGGTTTAAAGATATTTAATTCTCAAAAAGAATAACAATAATTCACTTACATGAGAATAAAATTATGTATAAGGTTCATGCATTATAACTAGTGAGTACAATAATAGCTTTAATATTTTTTTTTTTTGACGGGTAGGGATGGAAACATAACGCCGCTGTGTCAGCGCAGACGCTCTAAGCGGCCCTAGCGCAGTGTGCAATGCACTAGATTAGGGACGCAGATATAGATCGTTCGGAAGCGGCTGGTTCAACAAATGCGAAGCGTGCTATGAGTTTGTTTGTTGCAGACATCGATTTGTTGCAGATGATAGTGCCGGCAAGATGCGTTTTTGTATGGTTTGAGTCGGATGTGTTATATATTCTATGAGAATATATATTATTAGATATATATTCTCTATTCCTTCAAACAGGTAATGAGCCGCTGTACCTCTGCGAGGGTTTCGGCAGCCTGATCGCCTTCCTCGGCATCGTATATTTCTTCCTCATTTACTTCTTCGTGGTGAAGCGCTATTTCGGCGCGTGGCTCTCTAAGAATGTGTACAGCAATATTGGTGCTGCTGGCAGCTTTGTGTGGAAATCTACGTGAGTAACTAAATAATAAAAAACTATCCCTTTCTTTTTATACGTATTGCAGAATAATCGGATGTAGGTAGATCGGCCGTCGCGCCCTGTAGCCCTGGGATAGAATATGGCTACGGTATCCTCTGCCTGTCGTAAAAGGCGACTGAAAGGGGGTCCTCGGGGTCGTAAACGGTCGTAGTTGGGGGCTTCGATCGTCATAGAAACATAGCGGGACCACCCAGAAACATAAGTGGACTCTAGGGCGGCACTGGTGCGTTCCGTCGGAGAATCCGAATCGAAATAGGTTGATGAGGACCAGCGGCGGCGTGGCGGCGGCCGTTGATCAACCCTAGAAAACGGGTCGGCCTGGACACGGAACGGTCTAGTGTGAATCATCCAAATATTGGATTTTGATTTTGTACTTTTTTGGTACTTGGATTTTTAGAATCATAATGTACAGAAATGAAATCCATAGTGTTTTTTATACAAGGTGGCAAACTAACTGACGGACTACCTAATGGTAATCCCGCAGTATGTGGCCATTAGCGCTTTGTCGACCCTTTATTATTTTAAGGATCACCACCAGAAGCACAATACCACATACCTTCTTCTGTTAGGTGAAGGTACTTCCACAGATCCAGTCTTAGGCTACTCGTAGGTACGCACTAAGCGGCTAGCCGCGTTGTGGCCAGCCGTGTGGTTTACTGCAATCAAAAATATCCAATCGATCAAATAAAAAAAATGAATTAATAAATAAATATCAATTCTGGCCGATCCACTTAAAGAAAACAATGCTTTTGTTTGGGTAACCGCAAAAAACACTAATGACCACGTTACAAAAAGTCGTAAGAACCGCCTTGAATGTTCAATTGATCGACTCTATCTCCATAAGCAAAAGATTACGAGTGCACTAATAGAAAAATTGCCCACTCACTTGACAAGCCTATTTCCCATAAGGTCTAGAGTATGTATGGTGGTTTTCCCCTCAGGTTTGAAGGTCAGATGGCAGTCGCTTCCGTAAAAACAAGTGCTTTCGCTACATCTTGGTATTAGGTATTAGGTAGCGGACTCCGGACATCCGTCCAGGATGCACTTTAATAACGCTAGGAGGATGATGATGTTGATGATGCTTATCTTTTATAACGGATGATAATGAGGTAGCAAATCGCATAATAGGATAATGAATTGGACACGAGAAAAACACAAATACTATATGAAACCTAAACACCCAATCCAAAGGTTGTCTGGAAGAGATCGCTCCTTAGCGATAAGACCGCCTGTCGTCTACCTCTACCTGTATACTGTTGTTCTTTTGATTCTGTGTGTAGCTGATTCATTTGTGTGCAATAAAGAGTATTTGTATTGTATTGAAACCTGCGGTCTCATACATATCTTCGATTGCGGTCAACCGCATTGTGAGTGCGTATGAAATCTGCGGTTTCATATATATATTGACCGCAAACCTAGCCTTAAGATTCTGCCGCCATTTTCCCAGTCTTTATAGGATTTTTGATAAAACTACTGTCTACAGGTGGTTACGATGGTGCTTGTCTCTGGCCCTGATGGCTGGTGTCGCGATATTCCTGTATTTCGACACGAGGCACCAGCCAGAGCGCCTCATATCATTGAGCGGACTCTTCATATTATTACTCTTAGGTAAGCTTGCAGGGCCTTTATAATACTTTACAGTCGAGAGGTTATTCCCAAGATCCTGTAGCACCTGTACTGCCGCGACGTTTATCAGGCTAGAATCAGTCTACCGTCATAATTACAAACGCAGTGTTATTGAGTCATGATATTCAAGTTATGTGTTAAGTGTATTACTGAACATTGGCTCAAACAAGAACAGATGATATTTGACTTTGTGAATTTTAAATTAGTGAGTTGCTTTGCTAGAAAATCTGCCATTCATGGTGGCTCTCTCATAATTGTTAAAAGCTCTTTTAAATGCAAAGAACGGAAGGACATAGTAAAGTTATCAATTGAGAGGATTGTAGAAATTGCTTGTACAGAACTAGATAGCTATATAATTCTATGTGTATACAGGCCGCCAGCATCTGACTTCTGCACATTCGAATCCACTATGGAAAATGTGTTGAGGTTAGTAACTAAAAGCCAAAAAAATGTTATAGTTTGTGGTGATTTCAATGTCGACTTACTTCAACCATCTAACAATACCGTCAAGTTGTTAAGTTTGTTTAAATCTTTTAATTTGGTAAATTTGTTTTTTGAGCCTACCCGGGTAGGTGTTACCAGTGCAACCTGCTTAGATAATATTTTTTGTAACTGTGAATGTTTGGATAAGAAAATTATAAATTGTTTTAATTCCGACCACAGTGGTCAAAAGGCATCTTTCTCAAAGATAATTGAAGATCAACCCCAAACTATAACATACCGACCTATAACTAGTTCTCGTTTGGAGTTATTTAAAAATGAAATTAACTATAATATTTGTATGTTACCTTTTTCACAAAATAATTCGAATAGCATGTATAAAGATTTATTCGGCTTAATTATTGATCGCTTCAACGAAAATTTGGCATTGAAAACTATTTCCGGGTCAAAAAATAATAATAATAAGATAAAGTTTAGTGATTGGGCTACTGTAGGCATACATAAAAGTAGAAATAGGCTTTATGAACTTTATGGTGAAAGGGAGGTGAACAAGAACAGTCATTTCCTGGACTTTGTCAAGACTTACTCAAGAATCTTCAAGAGAGTGTGTTTTATTGCTAAAGCAAACTATATTAGTTCGAAACTTAAAATATCTGACAATAAAGTGAAAACTGTTTGGAATATTATAAATAGAGAATCTGGTAAACTTAAAACCCGCAGTTGTCAAGTCAACATCCTCAAAGAAGACCAACAGGTCATGTCAAATAATGATGTGGCCTTGGCATTCGAGAATTATTTTTCGAATATAGCAAGTAGTACTACGAAATGTCTTCCGTCATCTGAAACCCAAGCTAACGCTTTACTTTGTGCTAACATTAGTAAATGTAATGTAACGTTTAATTTTAGTCAAGTAGATTCAATCAAAGTTATTAAAACTTTTAAATCGCTCAATTTAAAGAAAACGGAGGATTTATGGGGAACATCAGTAAAAGTTATTAATCATATCATAGATGTCATTGCGCCCCACTTAGCTTTGGTTTACAATAACTGCATATCAGAGGGTATTTTTCCGGATCTTATGAAATTTAGTAAAGTCGTACCTTTATTTAAATCGGGTGATTTGAACGACCTAACCAACTTTCGTCCTATATCTATACTACCTGTGTTAAGTAAGGTTTTTGAGAAATTAATGTTAAACGATATGCTAATGCACTTCAATAGAAATAAACTTCTTACAAGTAATCAGTTCGGTTTCACAAAAGGGCGCTCCACGACTGACGCTGCATCTGTGCTTATTAAGTATATTTACAATATTTGGGAGAATTCTTGTGATGCGATTGGTATTTTTTGTGACCTTTCTAAAGCATTCGATTGCGTGGATCATGGAACGCTCATTTTGAAACTTAAACATTATGGTCTGTCTGATAATGCGTTAAGCCTTATGTCCTCATATCTTAGCAATAGAACTCAAACAGTTGTTGTAAATGGAACCTAGTGTCTAGTGGAGCTCTAGTAACGTTAGGAGTACCTCAGGGCTCTATCCTAGGTCCATTTTTATTTTTGGTTTATATAAATGATTTGCCGTCTATAGTAAGTGATCTTTGTGACATAGTATTATTCGCGGATGATACATCATTAATCTTTAAGGTTGACCGAAAAACAATAGAATGTTCTAACGTTAATGGCACACTGGTCAAAGTACTTGATTGGTTTACCGTTAACAACCTGCTACTTAATGCTAAGAAAACTAAATGTGTCAGATTTTCTTTGCCTAATGTTAGACCGGTTGAAACTAATATTCTTTTAAATAACGAGTGTTTAGAAATTGTAGATAAAGCAATATTCTTAGGTATAACATTAGACAAAAATCTACAATGGAGTCCCCATATAGCCATTATGGCACGTAAATTAAGTTCAGCCGCTTATGCTATTAGAAAAATCAGACAACTGACCAATGTAGAAACAGCTCGCTTAGTTTATCACAGCTATTTTCATAATGTTATGTCGTATGGTATTCTGGTTTGGGGTAAAGCAGCTGACATACAGACAATTTTTGTGTTACAAAAAAGAGCCATTCGCTCCATATATAACCTGGGCTCACGTGAAACTCTAAGAGATCTCTTTAAAGAAATTAACATTTTAACGGTAGCATCCCAATACATCTATGAGAATATTATTTATGTCATAAAGAATCGAGAATCATTCTGTAAAAATTCTGATATCCATAATTTTAATACCAGGAATAAAAATAAAATTGCCACTAACAAGTTTCGTGTCCGTAAAGTTTACAAGTCTTTTGTAGGTCAATGTGTTCGTTTTTATAATAAGTTACCCGATGAAATTTTGAATTTACCCTTTCCAGCTCTTAAAAATTACCTAAAAAAAACTTTGATGTCAAAGGCTTATTATAGGGTTGAGGACTATCTAACAGACAGAAATGCATGGCCCAAACCAAATACCTAAATAGCGTAGAGTCTAATATTTTCATTTTATCTAGTTGACACACTTCTTGCAGGAAAGCATTCGACATGTTTTTTTTTGTAAATACCTATTGTTATTTTTTCCTCATTTTTCTTTCAGTTCTCTTTTGTTGTCTACCATTTACATTTGCTTAAGTAGGTTAAGTAGTATCATTGTAATAAGCATATTTTGGAGAAAATGACTGACTGTCGAGTTTCTTTCGGCGTTTCTTCTCGGCAGTGGTCTCTTGAGAAACGCTAGTAGTTTTTGACTTGTAAAAGTGCCTTTGCGGCCTACTTGCAGAATAAAGTTCATTTATTTATTTCATGTATGACGTTTTTAAGTCATAACTGTCTTCCTCTAGTCACAGCGTTAGAACTATAAAAAGTTGTCCCTTCGGTGGTCAATAGTTAACGGTTTATGTGCATGTAAGCTATGTTTTTAGTACATGGATTTATAGCAACGGAGACACTGTTTATGCGGGTTACTAGACCAATCAAAAATTAAGCTTTGTAGCCTTTAACTTTTGATATGTCCACCGAAAAGACGCGAACCTAAATCTGACAATGACCCAATTATATTCAGCCTAAAATTGTCCCACTGCTGGGCATAGACCTCCACCCTCTTTTTCCATCATAGCGGTCTTGTTACTGGAAAGTCTCGTGGCCGCACTATTGCACCACAGGCTGGTTAGAAGTTTAGACAGAAAAATAATGTTCTGTCTAGAGTCAAATTAATTGTCATTGAATTCGATTTATGGTCTAAATCCAGCAGAAAATTTATATTTTTTGGTTCAACCAAAAATCCCGAGAAAACCATGGTTTTCTAAATGTCACATCCGAAAGGAATTTTCCTCCTCCATCATAAGAATGAGGCTTGGGCACTGCTGCTCCCCATTGCATTTGGCAAAAATGCGCATCAGGGACTCCTCCCTTTGTGAATGTGGACTAGTTTTATTAAAAGAAAATGTTCCCCTGCCTACTCATTTCATTGAATTGCTCCAAATTAGAAACAAAGAAATTTTTGAGGCAATAGGTTCCCACTGTGCTAATCTCAAATTGTAGTATAACATAACTATAGTATTTTATTTTTTATTACAGTAATAGCAACTTTCATGGCAACTTTCTAAATTTATTCCTGATACATACATCGACATGACGCTGGCTATAGCCAATACCCATTAAAAAAGAAATCGATTTACGGACTCAGCTAGTAAATATGTCCTTCAATTTCTTATGATATTGTTAACATTTTATAACTCAGTTTGTGACCAAAGTAAGTAAACCTATCTTTTCTATCCGGCATTTTATTAGCTCTCAGAACCGACAAAAGGATAATATTGAACACACAACCTATCAAGCTACATAAAAGCCACGGGAGGATCCGAGGGCCCAGACCGGCGCCTCCATATGGTGGGCTTTGTGCCCATAGTCTTTTAAAAAGAGTCCAAGTTATCACTCCAGGTCTATAATAGTGACTGTTAACTAAGCTGTATTTTCCAGGGTTCGTATTCTCGAAGCACCCGGGGCGGATCTCATGGCGCACGGTGAGCAGCGGACTGTTCATGCAGTTTGTGTTCGCGCTGTTGTTCATACGGTGGGAGCCGGGCCGGACGGCGCTGCAGTGCTTCTCTGACAAGGTACCTCTTTGGTCTTCCTCTCGAGGAGCCGAGGCCTCGTCTACAGCTTTTAATGCAACGCAAAACAAATCTCTGGCCATCTTTGCTCCTTGCCTCGGATGCTGTTAGAGCTCGGCCGAGCCTTAAAGACTCGAGCCGTCAGGGCTAACACAAGTTTTTATTCAATAGTAAAAATCTAGTCTTAGCTTAATATGGAACTGAAGTATTCTGAAATAAATGTTTTTTTTTTAGCTATAACGTCTCTAGTCTTCAACACTATCGACGAGACAAGGCCTCGATTAAGTGCTCAGGGGCTCCGATTCCCGAGGGGTATTACATGTATTTCATTTAAAAATATTTCAGGTCGCGACGTTCCTGTCCTACGGTGTAGAGGGCGCTGCGTTCGCCTTTGGGGATCTGCTTGTGAGGACAGAGAATGTCTTCGCTTTCAGCGTAAGTTTACTTGACTAAGTACTGGTAGCGTGCATACTGTTGAAGCAATCAGCGCTTTTGATCTGGACGCTATGAGTGCGCCTGGTTAGGACACCTACAGGTTGAGTGAAGTAATAATACCTTTTGTGCTGCAGACCCCGGTTTATTTATACATACACATATGCCATAGATGTGTCCTATATAATCAAGGTTACATACTTTTAAACGTATTAAATTAAATATTAAAGCAAATGTAATCTAAGCGTGCGTCCGCCATTGACGCAAGGGTGAAAGGGAAAGGAAGGTTACCACAGTAGAAAATACTAAACGCATCATTATTAGCATACCATATGCAAAAATAATTTTAACACCAACTCTATAACATGTAGTCAAAATGAGCACTGCTTATCAAGCTCTTGAAACGAAGATGCTTAATTCTTACGAGTGCAATAACAATATTTTCCATAGTCATTTTATCGGTATTCGGTGAAAGAAACCGATACCAGAGGAGCTACCGCGAACCGAAAACGAACGAAGTTCGGATATCTGCGTCTACCTCTGACTCTAAATGCTAGCACGATGACCTAAGTTTGTTGAAGCATTCTCTACCCCAGGGTTTCTTAAACTTTATCTAATCACAGACCCTTTTTGAAATTACAAAGTGCCTACAATCACATTCAGAAATCCTGTAAATATTAATGTAATTTTTATATTAACGCGCTTTGATAGATAGGCTTCCCATGGCCCCTGGTGTTCATTACACGGAACCCCCAGGTGTCCACGGACCACAGTTTAAGAAACTCTTACCTGTTAATTCTTCTCCTTCCAGTCTCTGCCAGTGATATTCTTCTTCAGCATGTTAGTGGAGGTCCTCTTCTACTGGGGGGCGCTGCAGTGGTTCTGCAACAAGCTTGGCCAGTTGCTCCGAGCTGCTACTGCCACCACCGTCTGTGAGAGCGTCATAGCCGTTGCCAACGTGTTTCTTGGGATGGTGAGCCATCATTTCCTGTTAATGATACACTGATACAGTAGTAAACCAAGTGTCCACTTACTTGACAAGTCTAATCTAAATAAGGTCTATTTTCGTTTCAAAATCAAAATCAAAATCAAAACATTTATTCTGCAAATAGGCCTCAAGGGCACTTTTACAAGTCAAAATCTATCTAGGTACATCAAATAAAAATAATACAATAATCAAAGTATCATTAATTAAATGTAGTGTTACATGTCAAAAATAAGACTAAGAAACTAATAACAATCGAGATTTGTTAGAGATGTATAAGGTCTCTAAGCGTTTAGTTTGTATGGTCAGTCTCAAACTAGTGCCAAATCTTGGGTTTATGTAGCGGACCCCGGCTGGCATCCTTCAGGATGCAACTGTACTGGGATAATTCTAGGAGCATGTTAATAAACCCTACTACGATGTACCCCGCTACTATAGCAATAGTGGAGTTTAACTGTGTTTATTGCGACCGTACGTTCAAAACCAAATTTGGTTTAGCGAGTCACGTTTGTGTCCATGCGCGTAGTCTTCGGACCCGTTGATTCTGACAGAATGTCGCAGTCGACGGACACGTATGGGGAGAAAACATAATCATCAGTTGAGATACAAAAGGAGGGACATAAGTAGACACGATTATTAAAGATTTATACTCATTACTGGTTAGGGATTATTATATGAAAAGATACATACTTACTTTAATAGCCTATGACTGGCCTAGTCACTGCTGGGCAAAGGCCTCTCCCCATGTTTTCCCTATTGAGCGCTTCTTCCTCCCAATTGCTGGCAAATGCATCCAGATCATCCCGCCATCTCCGTCTGGGCCTGCCCCGTCTGCGTCGTCCATCGTGTGGCACCCACTTGGTGGCTACATTAGCCCACCTATCTGGAGCGACAAACGTGGCCGGCCCAGTCCACTTGAGCTTGGCAGTTTTTTCACCTACGTCAGCAATGTGTGTTTTTGAGCGCAGTGTAGTGTTTCGGACACGATCCGTCCTTTTGACATACAAAATGCTGCGCTCCATAGCGCGCTGGCAAACCTTCAATTTGGATTTCTGGATCTCAGTTAACGACCATGTTTGTGCACCATAGGTTAGGACAGGCAAAATACACATATCGACGAGTTTTCGCTTCAGTGACAGTGGAAGGATGCCCTTCATTAGCTCCTTCATGGACCAGTAGCTCTTCCCGGCGTTCTCGATACGGCGTTCGACTTCGTTGTCTCCTTGTCTTGCTTATAGATACATAAGTATATTAATTTAATATAGAACCTTAGACTCTTTTCGTGTCGTACGCGTGGTGCAATTGTGTGTTATCAGAGATCGGACAAATTTGCGTCACTGCTCGCAAGAATGTAGACATGACTCCAAAATTAATCAAAATGTTCAATGTCAGTCAATAAAAACAAAAGTTCATTAAAGCATATATTAATTAAAGAAAATAATGAGTATTTTTTCCAAATTTTCTACAATCAGTCTATTTATTTTTACATTAAAAATTAAATTTCAGTGCTGAAAAACTCTGCCCGCAATCCACTAGAAAATTTCTTCGTCAGAAATAATAATCGTAGCAAGATATTTACCATGTAGTAGTTGTTGGGTATTATTTGTAGTGTGATATAATTATAAGCACGTATAAACTATTATCTCCGGAAAATCAAATTTTATTTCAAGAATAATTAATTGATTAACATTTTGACTAATTTTGGAGTCGAGTCATGTACACATTATTGCGAGCAATGACACAAATTTGTCCGATCTCTGGTCATTATGTATGTGTTTTTCATTAAAAATGGGACTTTAAAGTACAACTGTGAACTTATCCCTACGAGGGATCTCTTTCAGCTAGCATTATGCGTGTAAACCACAGAATATATATCCTTTCCACAGACGGAGTCCGTGTTGATGATTAAGCCTTATATCGCGGTATTGACGCCATCGGAACTGCACGTCGTCATGGCTTCTGGTTTCGCCACCGTCTCTGGTAATTGAACATTTTCTTAGTTATTAGGTATATCATTGATTTGTGTCATCATTTCAGCCTGTATTCAATTAATGGTCGGTTGCACCAACATAAGATCGCAGGCCGGTCATCGTCAAATATGGCGCCGGCAGCTGTCATCCCATAGACACTTGTCAAACTTTCCATACAATCAGATTTTAACGAACACCGCTTACAATACAGACGGTTTGGTGCAACCCACCCTAAGTAAAGGTCCTTCACCCCTGTAACTGCAATTGCAATGTCACATTTTATCCATCTTTAAATCAGCAATATCTGCTTACCCCATTTGTTCATTCAGGCGTGAATTTATGTATTGTATGTTATGTTCTACAAATTGTCGGTTCAAGACAAAAAAATCAGTACCTACCTCGCTTTTTTAAGATTAGAATATTAACGGTAATTTTCGCACATATTTATTCGATTACAATACAATACAAATACTCTTTATTGCATAACCTCAATAAAAAAAACACAGTACAGTACATAATTACAATGAGTAGAGGCAAACAACAGGCGGTCTTATAGCTAAAGAGCGATCTCGTCCAGACAACCTGAGGGTAGCGGAAATCAAATCAAGCATTATGATTCATGGTAGGTGATGCATGAGAGATAGTATATAGAACCTACTAAAAATCAGTTAACTACTACTTATTACTTGCTTACTGATTACTTGGGATATCTGAGGATAACATTATACTAATTTTACATCTTTCAGTAGTTTATCACGTTTCAAAGATAGCACGACCCATATTTTTCCGTTTCAAGACTGTTTACTTTAAAATCGCATGATGAAGAACGCAAGATTTTTCTAATCTTAAAAAAAATGGAGTATAATATTGGTGGAGAAACTTCGCACGATCATATTATTTTTCTTATCTCCTATAGTACCTATCACGAATAACATTGGATCGTAAAGTTTAGATTACAATATCTCATATTAGATACTTTGATACTGTATTTAGTGCTATCGGTTAAGTAGCCATAAATTCATGAATATGTAATTACGAAATAGCGATCAGTATGCGTCGTTTTTAATGTTATCAAATGAGAAATCTGTTTCTCTATTCTTTCAAAAAAGTACTATTCATAAAGTAGGTAGTCAGCCAGGATCTGCCACAACACAACTACAACAAACGCCTAGTATCGGTTGATATAATATTTAGTAATACTCGAACAAATTTCAAGCGGAAAATACTCGTACCTACATCAATCAATAATGATTTATTCGTAAACACAGGTAACAGTGTTGGTACAGAGATAATAATGAACGCTATGTTTCGCCGATAGGCATACGAATTAAAACTTAAAGTTAAATCAATTATACATTGTCTAATAACATTTCATACATTAATAACATAATAATTCAAGTTATAATAATGTCACCAAATTAAATTTATAATTACAGTCAACAGCTAAAATTGACAATGAAACATTATTTATTGTTAAAATACATAACAAAAATATAGAAAATGTACAAACAGACGATATAGACTATACCTACATCAATTGTTACAAGTTTCTAAATAGGAAGCTATCTACATGTTGCCTTTTTATGTTGTTTTCTTATGCTGTACACTGAAACTAACCTTAACACCATTTGGTGACCTCTGTTTTGTTTCTCTGCTTCGTATCTCTCTTTACTATTAGTTAATTGCACTTGAATAAGCATGTTATATAATAACTACCTAGGTATCTATATTGTATTGTGTCGACAACAATGCCACTTTGAACTATATGCTTAATGTCTCAGTGAGAATTGTTTTAGGATATAGACTGTATAGTCTATATCCTATAGCCATTTTTTAAATATCTTGTGCGTATTCCTTTCATTTGTCTATGTCATTTTATTCGCAAATAAACAAAAATAAAAATATAATAAAAACTAGTGTCTGTACTTTTTTCTGCGGCTTTATACGCCTAATAAAGCGATAGCCTAGTAGCCTGGGGAAAATCCGGGGGAAACCTCCGACACGACCACGCGGGCGGTTTTCTGTACCTTGTGGTTTTGTGTTCTTAATGATCCGTTGTGTTGAGAAACCTGTGTTTGTCTATGTCAGTGACACAGCGAATATTTATATCAATAAAGGGTCGGCAAACAGGCTTGTGACTCCTCTGGACACAAGCGCATAAGCTACGGTAGCATATACCACCAAGCAGGACGTAGGTAGGCTTCGTATTTAAAAAAAAAATCTGCACTGCGAAATATTACAATTCCTATCACCTATTGGTCATTTATTAGTTACGATTATGTATCTGACCTTTTTACTCGTTTGTAATCAGATACTTTCTATGCTATCTTTAATTAGATCTTGACGGTAATAAAAGCGGTAATCCATACCTAATGGATTGTCAAAATAAGGTCTTTCGATAACACGAGTATTGCTCAACGCCTTTTACTTTTACAAGGAAATTGAACCGACTTAGTATTTTATCGAGGTCAAGATATGTTTGTTACATAGACTGCGTTTATGGGCAGGGAATGTGTGAGGCGTAGAAATGTGGGTAGGTTAATTTGCAGAATATTCTCAACATTTCAGGAAAGTTCTCTGTCGAAAGTTTTCACAAGAATTTAAAAATAAGTAGGTACCTATCCATTTCAAAGACTCCAACGGGAATTTGTCATGAATGCATCATTAATATTGTTAACCAGTTAATCAATCAGTTTAAAAACAAACTTGACAAACTAAGATCTAAGCAGTGCTAACCAGTGCCAAGGGAACTATGATTTAGACGTATCAGCGTCAGCTGCCTGTCTAAGATATATAATAATAATATAATATAATATATTCAGTTTACGTCTATAAATCGTTTAGTCAGGTAACTTAAATAACTGATCTTATAGTGAATTGGGCTAATTTTCTCAAAATGACACGCTTAGGCCTCGCGCGAGGCGACAATAAATACAACATATCCAATTTCTACACATTTATGACAGTATCTATATCTATATTTAACGTGTGATGCCTTTTTACTTTACACACGTCTCAACTTATAGGCACGATCCTAGCGACGTACATCGCGTTCGGCGCTGAGCCGGCGCACCTGGTGACAGCCAGCGTGATGTCTGCGCCGGCGGCGATCTGCTACGCCAAGCTGCTGCTGCCGGAGACCAAGCGTTCGCTGACGGCTGTCGATAACATTGAGCCTACGGTCAGGTACGTTGGAAAAGCATTCAGCAAAACGACGTGTGGTTTATTAACGCAAGTTGCATCATTTATTGAGATAATGAGATAAGCTAACTGGTCCTTCGACCCGGATAATATTGTTCAGAATATGGAAGAAAATCTGTCCTTAGACGATCCCAGCTTTATTCATCCTGTAACTTGGTACTATCTGACCTGACGAAGAGTATGGACGCAAGTTCACTGCTAAAAGGGGTTACGTCAATCAGCAGAGACGCCGTCCTCAAGAGCAGAATAACTTACTATGTCCGAACACGGCTAGCGAATGATAATGTTGACTTCATTTTGAATATAAAATTCCCATGACTCAGATATATTGAGATATAGAAAAGGGTCACACACGTCTTTAAGGTTGAATTGTAATGAAAATAAAGGTAGATTTTCGCCTCTCCCGCCATCGCCAGCGCCAACATCGAGCAGCCGAGCGGGCAGGGCGCGAGCGCGCAGAACAAGACGCGCTGCCGTCGCGGCTGGTTCTTATGATTAAGGACTACGTATTAGTCCGAAATATGATTTTTTTTTTTTAATTTATTTAGAACACAAACAGTCGCATAATGTAATTATGAATGTTGAAGAAACATTAACACAAAGACCTGGAGGTTCATTTTTCCGTACAAGTTGTTAAACAAAACATAATATTATGACTAATAACAAACTAAACTAAATTGAACCGGTCCTCGACGCAGTTTTAATATCCATCTCATGTACTTTTCCAAATAAATGAGATAGGTGGGAACTGGAAACCATAACAATGGCCTGTGTCAATCATTGGAAGCGTCGAAAAACAGGAACATATTTTGACTCCATTTCGGTTACATAATTTAGAATAATTGTGACTTAGACATTGTAAATGAGAAAAGAAAATTGAATAATACCTGAAAATTTACATTCAGGTAGATACCTTAATTAGTATTTAGCATAGATGAACTAAAATAGTTTGCGTTTGACTAACATTTTAAGACTAGAAAGTGAACTGTGAAAAGTGATATGTTGAGCCATATTCGACCTTAAAGAGGTGGTACTTCATTGTTCACAGTGAGGACCAGTCCGCCCTGTCAGCCGCGACCCGCGGCGCGACTAACGGCATCGCTCTCATCCTCAACATCATCGCCAACATCGTCGCGTTCGTCTCCTTCATCGCCTTTGCTAACGGCGTGCTGGGCTACTGTGGAGGTCTACTTGGCAACCCGCATCTGAATCTGGAGTGGATATTGGGCAAAATCTTCATCCCACTCTGTTATGTTATGGGTAAGTGCTGCAGCTCAGCCACGACTTTGCACGAATAGAGAATATGCATGCGGAATGAATAATAATAAGATGTCACTATGTGAAATAGTAAACCATCAAATTATGACAAAAAACAGAAAATTTATAAACATACTCATGATGCTCAGAATCTTAAAAAGATTAATTAAAAGTACTTGAAAGTTTTGAAAAATTATATAATTTTTATTATTCACTAAAAGTAAAACTATTAAAAACCACCATCAGGATTCTTATGTTTTCATAGACAAAAAAATGTAAAACAACAATGTACCTAAAGCAATATTTCGCGACCAAAACAGCAAATTACGGGCGCGTAGTAATGGGACTTTTGAAATGAAATGAAATGAAATCTTTTATTTCAGGTCTTTTACAGGGCTCGGTTTTTATGCTGTTCTTTGAAACACATTTTTGTCTTTAGTATTGTTCTACTGATTGTTTCTTATAAACATTTATTGCTCTTTAGAAACTAGTTCGAATGGCATCATAAAAAATATGCCGATTATCTATTGTGGCGCAGCAAGCGTTTTATCTGTTATTTTGCTTAATCGAAACGCGCATCGCACTACGGTTAGTTGTGGTTACATAAAATGTATCAGGAAAACCGCTACCACTGCCGCTCGAAGTCTTGGCCGGACCGTGACAAAGATTATTCTGCCAGCTCCTCCTCTCTCTATCCCTCGCAGACCTTACATATTTTTTTAAAACTATATTGCACAAAAAAAAATCATGACATGCAAAAGGTACTTCATTCCATGAGGCATTCTCTGCCAGTCAACGTTTAGGCAAAGCAGAAACATTGTAGTTTTAAAAAACTTATGTATGAATTTTCATTTGCATATTGGCTTTTCGGTGGAGGAGGACATCTCAAACCTGTCTAATTCCAACAAAGTCAAGTTTTCCCTCTGGTAGAAATGTGAGATGGCAGCCGATTTCTTATAACGTTTTTTCTTTAATAAATATTTTACACAAATCGACCTAGCCCCAAACTAAGCAAAGCTTGTACTAAGCGACGATATACATATTTATATAGATAAATAGGTACTTTAATACATCATAGAACCATTCAAGACTCAGGAACAAATATTCTGACTTCGTAGGGCGTTTATTTGTGTGACAAACACGACTGTAGGCAAAAGTGGTCGTCATTCCAGGTTTCTAGTCCAAATCTTGGGATTAGGGTGTCAAAGCGGACCCGGGCTCCCTCAAGCACGATAGGACGGATTTTATCAATAATCTGTTGTGACAGGAGTCCCTTGGGAGGAGTGTGAGCACGTGGGCTCCCTGGTGGGACTGAAGACCGTGGTCAACGAGTTCGTGGCCTATCAGCGCATGGGCGAGATGAAGCGAGACGGGCTGCTCTCTGTGAGTATATAGGAAGGGAGCAACAATACAATACAAGGGGCATTCCACCGGATGCATTCTACTTGGGGCTTATCCAGAATTCACACGAGGTTTTTTTGATCACTTTTAGACCCTCTCCTCCCCCTTGGTGATCTTTGGTGAGGTTCTAGACGACACCACGAAACCTCACCTGTGTTTTTTAGAATTTTTAGCACTTCATAAATTTTTAAATACATTGTATAGTTGATCTTATGTTTATTTTCGTATAAGCGGTATGCAAAAATGGACTAGCTGTTCTTGACATGCGAAATGAAGGTTTTTTCCCACACGAGCTGTTTTGTAGGTACAGACAAAAATACACGTGAGGTCACCTTGTACCCCCCTCCCCCAACGTGATCAGTCGTGAGGTTTTCGTAAGCCCCAATTTGGAGCCTCGCGTGATTTCTGGATAAACCCTTATGACAGCTACCTTTGCAAAATAAAGTTCGAGAATAAGTATATTGCCAATCTTTACGTCAATTGGAATATGATCTGACTAAAATCGGCTCCCTAGCATTGCCAGTAGTACATAAAAGTAAAGCATCACGTAATGACCTAAGTCTTTGAATATTCCATATACTCTTGTCACACCTGGCCGTAAAGTGAGAATTACCGCACGCTATTCAAGCGGGAAATCCCACTTCCTGGCAAGGCAGGCTAAATATTATTTTTACCACGTGCGGTAACAAAAATAATCCTCAGACCTCATATTTATGGCCTTACCTTCGGCTCGAGCGTCAAATACCTGCGATATAATACATTTTTCATACCACATCGGTGACAAACCAGCGTACGACCCACCTGATAAGTGAGTGTCACCGCAGCCTATGGACACTTTGAACTCCAGGGGTGCCACAATCCAGTTGCCAACGCTTTATAAATGTATTCACTCCTTTCTTGAAGAAATGTGGTAAGAAGAGAACAGTATGAGGATACTTTGTCCCTTAACAAGACCTCGGCGTAGCTCTTTACACCACCAGAGTGTCCGAGAGAGGAAATTCCTCTACTTCATTTCATTTTTTTTAAATTCTTTTTTTAACCGTCCTAGTTAAGAATTTACAGTTTTGTATACTGGCAGGCTCGTGGGGAGCTGGTGGCGACGTACGCGCTCTGTGGGTTCACCAATCCGGGCTCCATGGGGATTATGATTGGTGCACTGTCGGCCATGGCGCCGACTCAGCGCGAGGCGCTCTCTAGCGTGAGTACCTATTCTTTTATTTTACTAAACGGTTTACACCAGGGATTGTAAAACCGGTTTTATTTAATACCTGTATAGAAATTGACAAACTATTACCGCTAATAAAAGAATACCTATATTCTAATTAGAGGTATTGTTGTCATTCCGCTTTTATCTGTACCTCTATGTATAGATTATTTACGATATTAACGCAACAAATGAGACGGCTGACAGTTATGACCGGTTATGGTTTTTATGGGTAAAGTGTCAAATAGAGCTATTATTGTTTGTAATTTGAATACCGGTTTTGATCATAACACTAATCAGAGCTTTAGCGATGTAATTAGCGAAATGCAATTACAACCGGTTATACTTTATTTAAAACCGGTAGTAAGGATACCGGTAAAAATCCCTGGTAATCACACGTTGCCGCTTCGGGTATACTCGGCTTTGGTCCGTGGAGTCCAGATCGCGCTAGCGAAAGAGCTCGTGTTAAGCGGTGAAAGCATGTGAGGGATAGCTGTCAAACCATTGTCAAACATTGGTTTTGTTAGACAGAAAAAATCGATTTTATCATTATTACTAATGTTTATTCTACTCTCATCCAGTAAAATATCAAAGTATAGTTATGTGACTCCACGTTCATTACTTTATGCTGTTCTGAAATATTTTACAGCCCTGGGCTCCACGGAAGATCAGCGCTGTGGCATTGCATAATACTGAGTGGTGTCCAATGGGGGGCTATCGTTTTTGTGCTCACCAGTTGGCGCCACTGTCGACTAAGGTCCTGCTGCCAAAAATTGTTATTGGTTATTATGGACATGAGGACGAAGTTTACATTTAAATCATATTCAATACCTTAAAACCGTACCGTAAAAATATCGAATATACCGCATTGTAGCGTGGTCACGTTTTGTTCGGAAAAAAGGAGGAAATAATTTTCCGAAAGACAAATCTGTCTCAAAGCCCTGACAGTCATTGACCCTTAATTCATATTTGCCATAATCAAGCTTAGGTATTGCAAAATAGTGACCATATTGTTCCAATTAGATATTAACCCGCGTAGCGCAACCAAAAAGAGTGACATTTGACGTTTCGGAGGACCCCACGCTACACTAGCGCCTCTAGCGGCGAATTCATACGCGATAGCCCCCATTGCGGCCATTATAGCAGCACCACTGTTCTTTGTTCGGCTTTAGATCCGCGCACTCGTGCGTCCAACAGGTGCACCGCGTCACGGAGCACTCTTTCTCGACGTGGCGAAAGCATTCGACAAGGTCTGGTATAACGGGCTGATATACAAGTTATATCATCTCGGTATGCCTGACAGACTCGTACTCACCATACGAGATTTTCTCAGGGATCGAAACTTTCGATACAGACTAGAGGGAATGTACTCGGACCCACACCCCATCCGGGCCGGAGTCCCGCAAGGCTCCGTGCTCTCTCCCACTCTTTATTCGTTATTCACGAACGACATTCCCAGGCACCCTAAAGTGCAACTGGGGTTGTTCGCGGACGATACCGCGCTCTTTACGACTCATTGTAAGTACACTTTTATCATTGCTCTAGGAGGTAATTACTGACCTAGGTCATTGGTTTAATCTTTGGCGTATCGAAGTCAATCCGGAAGAAAGCACTGCGATAGTCTTCCACCCGTCTGACCGTGTTAGCACGCAAAGGCGTGTGGTTCCGATCCAGATGTTTGACCGGCCCATCCCCTGGGCCAACGAAGTCAAATATCTTGGAGTGACCCTCGACAGAAAACTGACTTATAGTAGCCACATCAGTAGGGTACGCAACCGGGCGTTGTTTGTGCTAGGAAAGCTTGGGCCGATGATTAACAAGTTTAGTAAAATGTCACTTAGAAATAAGCTGACACTCTACAAAACTTGTGTTCGTCCAATCATGTCTTATGCAAGTGTAGCTTTTGCTCACGTGCCTATGACATCGCTCAAGCCGCTTCAGGCCATTCAGAATCGTTTTTTCCGTAGGGCGACTGGTGCTCCGTGGTACCAGTCGAACCTCAGTCTGCACCACGACATGGGGATTAGCACCATGTATGGTTTCTTTAAGTAGACTACCACCTCTTTCTAATTCGCACAGTTCGAGGGAGAATGGAATCGCCGAGTCACACGAGATACGACTTGGCAGCAAGCTGTGGTAGCTCGCTAGGTATCCCTTGCAATATTTTTACACAAAACTTCAAAGCAGCTGCCATCAATGGTGTTAAATGCGGAGATCACCGGGATTTCAGGGATTTCAGATGCATCTCGAGCAAATAATACAAATTCGTTCTGTCTTTTCTTGAGTCGTAAGCCTCAAGTCATTAGCGGTGGCTTCCTGGAATCTTTATAACTCGGATATCCACATCTTGAATTGTGCAGAACCATTATTAGGGTTTAATTATTCTGTTACACTTTGTTAACATTTACGTTTTTTCCAGGTGGCATTACGCGCATTTTTCGCAGGCTGTGGAATCTGCTTCATGACAGCGTGTTTTGCAAGTAAGTACAAGTAAAATCACCCAAAAAACCATAGAGGGCCATTGGGTGTTGCGTAGTTGCGTGCAATCTACAGCAGAGAGCCTGCTCCGAACTTCGTATCGTGCTGTCCCTTTCGCTCTCGTGTTAAACACTAAATAAGTGAAAGGGGCGGCGCGATACGAAGTTCGGATTTCGAAGTTCAGAGTAGGCCCTCAGCCTATTTAATCGCTAAACTTAAGTATCAGTGGACGGGACATGCACGTAATACGTATGTTACAATTTCGACATGTTTTCTTGCATTATAAATTACCTGTTGTTTTTGTCTCGTATTTTTATTTCTTTTTTGTTGTTTACCACTCAGATTTAATAAAGTAGGTTAATTTTTATCTTTGTAATAAGCATATTTTGTTAGAAAATTGTTAGCTGTCGAGTTTCTTGTCTTTTGAGAAACGCTAGGTAGTATTTGACTTGTAATGCCATTGCGGCCTACTTGCAGAATAAAAAAAAAGAAATATAAATGATTTGCGCAGCAAAAATACTAATTTCACACCAATACGCCGTTTAAGTTTTTTTTATGTGCCTTTAAATGGGTGCCTTTCAAATTCATTCGCGCCTTTTATCGGCAGTGTTCATAAATGTTGACTTTAAAATGTTCATTCTATTTCAGGTCTGCTTATGCCAGAGGGTTCCTTTGGAGATTGACAGACCAGTGTGTGACTTACTTAATTTATGTTTGTATGTAAATAAAGCTGTGAAATAAAGTTATTGTTTTTCACGTGTGTTCTCATTTTTCCCTGACCAAGGGTCCTTATAAAATAAATTAGAGATGCAAACTCACCATTTGGTATCTAAAGATACAGATTAACTTCTCCGAAGCATTTTATCAACATCAAGGCGTTAGGCCAAGCTTAGACCTTTATGTCAGAAAATGAACGGAATTACCAAGATATTATACCTATTTGTCTAACGGGTCTTTACAAAACCCAACCTAAATTATCCATTACGATATTCACGCAGACCAAAAACTTGAAATGAGAAAAAGTGGGGCGCCTCCTTGTGGAGTAAATGATTTATGAAAAGCTTATAAGCCGAAATACTTATTAATCATCAAGCTTGTCTGATACGAAATTCCTTCTCATTCTCGCTCAGAGCTTGAAATACCGGTATTTTCTGGAATCGATATCGTGGCCCTGAACCAGAAACCGATATTCACTTGTTACCTTGGTAGGCGAAGGCGAATTTATGAAATTTACCGGTATTGAGCAGTTAAAGTACCGGTACTCGAAAATGCAAGTGGAGAGAATGAGAGAGAAAGAGAACACAATAATTCACATCGCACGCGCGCGACGTGTGTTTAACTTTGTAGTTAGTAAGTGCTGTCGCGCACTCGCATGAAACAGCAAAGTAGCATACACCTGTAGGAACCTTTGTAAAGAACCGGTATCTTTCGTGCCGAAGTGAAGAAAACCTATACCTAAATACACAGGTATGGTAGGTATGTTACAGGTATTTTCGGTACCGGCTCCGAGCCCAGTTCTCGCTCCTTTTGTCTCTCATGCCATAATATAGCTTTAGCGCTCTGCCACACTGACACTACGCCCTGGCCATCACTCTGCTCCTCATCAGGCACGGATCCAGGATTTAGTTCAGGGGGGGCACTTTCGAACTTTCCGAAAATAAAACTGACTTTTGATAACTGTTTTTATTGTCAGAACATATTTCCTACGTCAGGACATAGGCAATTGCCACCCCCCCCTGAGACAGGCTTCAGGGGGAGGCAATTGCCCCTGTTGCCCCCCTTGTATCCGCGCCTGCTCCTCATACCGCCGTCATGTTGCCTTCTCAGGCCTTACACTGCTCCAAACCTTTGATTCAAAACCGATAAACTGGGAACGATGGCCAACAGGGCATTATGAGGCAATGACTTGGGGATTACCACAGAACATCTCTGCTTCCTTTCCTCACTACTTCCCATACCACTTGACGAGAGGGGTAAAATTTGTTACTTATAGTCAACAGCCGTGAGTGGACGTATGGTTAACCAGCGAAGAGGGTCCATCACAAATTTTCAATCGTTATAGTAGTATAGTGTAAGTAGTGCACCTCCACCCCTCATTCCAGTCTACTGGTCCGTCTCGGTTCTAGTGTCCCTTTCGGCCTGTAGAATAGTTTGCAATGAAAAGTGGTGCTGGCGTCAACTTCTGCCGATACCATGGACTACAAGGCGAATAAACCAGTCCATCCAGCTACGTTACGTTGTCGACTATCGACAGTATGTCAGGACCGCCTCCTCATATATTTCGAACACCTCTCATGACGTTCTTCGGATAGCCAGTAGATAAATATTATGACGGGAAAAGTTGAGGGCCACAGGTTCCGGGGCACACTACCCGCTAGCACCCAAATCACTGGTGCCCTGTAACTATATCTGCACGAGGTCATCCATAAGGTGGGTGACAGGAGCCTATGGAGGAGTCTGGTCAGCAAAAATTAGCTCAGCATAAAACGAACGACTGACGATGATGTGCCGCATCCACGTTGTCCGGAGAACTAACTTAGCAAGCAGTCTACTAAGGCTTGGTTTTGGTCCAGCATAATGTGACAGTGAAAAGGAACTGTCGATTTTTAAGACCCTAAGAGAGGCATAAATTAAAGAAATGTATCTATACCAATGTACTTATTATACTCTTTGATCTATACCTATAGTAGTTACTTTTCTGAATAACTATGGGAATTTCCATATTTTAGCGGCGTCGGGACGCCACTACGGGACTCTCGTTACATTAACTACTTAACTTATTTGTCATAGAAATACAGAACCTTATTGGTTTATTTTTAAAAGTAAAAAAGTTTTATGGCACATCAACATCATTTCTACCAAAGAGCTAACCAACTAACCAACCAATAAATGTACAAGCCAATAATGAACCTTAGCTGAAAGCAAGAAGGTTACTCGAACAACGTACAGCAACGCCATACCTATAACTTATTTGCTATGTCGGTACAACAACTTATTTTTTCTTTGAGCACAAACGGCTAAAATTAAATCGATGTGCTGCAAAATATATCGATTCTATAATCGACCCCTATATGTTATTTATGTGGTTAAACTTGGGTTTATCGGCGGATTACCTGCAAAATTCTTTTCTTGAAGGCTGGTTACCAAATACCTTAATAATTCTGAAAAATAACAAATATTAATTCAAAATCAGAAGCTGTCATCCTGTCACTGAGAAATGCCACAACAACATGCACTCAAGGCACAGCACACCAATTTCCAACAATGCCTGAAAGGCTGTCATCTTCTAGAATACTGAAAGTTCGCACCTTCAGAGAACTGTGAATAATGCTATTTGCGAATCTAAATTATCTGTACTCTAGTGTATTGTTCTATTTGTTAAGCAAAATTGTCTGTAGCATAGTCTCTTTCCGACGTATCTCCATGACGCACAAACGCAGCATCACGCTTTCAAGCATTCCGGAGAAGAGCGAGATAGAAGAAGATAACAAATGGGTTCCAAAGAAAAAGCATGAGGTCTTAAAAGCGAAGTACAAATGTCTGAAGAAACTGTTTCAGATTTACGATGCGAGCGTTATAGGAATGTTGCCAGAACAGTATGCTGCAGGAGATGTGGTGGATGATAGTGAAGATAGCGGGAGGAAGTCTCGAAAAAGGAAGAGATGCCATCGGGCCAAGACTGACGCTGGTGCTGGGACGTCGGACCATGATATTCAAATCGCTATTCAGGTAGGAAACCGTAAAAGCGGGCCAGCCAGGTAAGATTTAAATGCCTGAACTACTTTATGCCTGTTAGGTTGCGGATAAAAATATGCATTATTTCAATTCAAGCGCATCAGATATGAAATCCACTGTAATTGGTCACTGCTTTGTTAGCACCGTTGTTCTTTGCATAAGTTAGGCAACCGAAACCTAGTAATTTGCCGAATCCTTCGAGGCTTGTTTTAGCTTCTTAAGAACTGTAACTTTCAAATGTCTTAAATTAATACAATGCGAAATCTAAAGCCTTCTCAGAATAGAGATGGATTCTGCTCAGGAAAACGAGCATACTTACATGGTGATCGAATCTATCTAACTTGGTCCTGATGACTTTGCCTGGAAGGTCTTAACCTTTTCGACGCAAAAGACAAGTATATATGTGCACCATCGATACGAAGCCAACGACGCATATATCCGTCACGGCCTCCAATGCGATATCAACCTACAATGTATGTATGGGTTCAACTTCGCTTTTGATATTCCCATGTGAGTGACAGCGTTTGTATTCGACAGAGCGCTGAAAAGGTTTAAAAAATCCAAAAACTTGACATCTTTTGACATAACAGGTGGACTCAAAGACCAACACGTCAGTGAGCGAGTCCTGCACGAAGGTCCCGTCGACGAAGGCATACGCGGCCACGCAGGCGTCGCGTGAGTCGCTGCTGGCGAGCGAACGTGTCTGCACATGCGCGCACGAGAATATGATGCAGATGGCGCCTTTTTGTCCCAGGTTTGTCCTTTTTTTTAAACCCAATAAGGCTGGGCCCAATAAGGCGATAGGAGTGCGTGGTTCGACAGTAGCCTGGGGAAAATCCAGGGGAAAACCTTCGACACGACACGTCCGTGGTTTGGAACACAGGAATACTCTAAGAGTTTGCGCTCCAGTGAGATTGGTTGAGCGGTTACAACCGGATCTGAGGGTGTGAGTAGAATCGAGCTACTGTGAGTTTTCTCGCTGGTTCACTAAACCTAGCCTAGCTGAGAAGAGTTCAGCAAGAAACTCAGCTAGATCCGACCTTGGGATAGGGAATATATGTGCCAGTGTTGTCGCGATCGCGCGGTGGACGTCCCCGCCGGCGGGAATGCGTGTACGCGTCGTGTCTGAGTTGAACGCCGTAAGCCAGCGTTACATCTTTCGATGGACGCTGTGATTACGTCGTCCGGGTCCGTGAATATGTGCCTAGGACGCTGGACTGTGCGGCCCCTAATCAGTGATCGCCCAGTTACGACAGAGGGGGTCTGACGTTTTTTTAATATAAAGGACCTGCGCCACAAATACAAAATACAAAATACAAACATTTATTCTGCAAATAGGCCACAAGGGCACTTTTACATGTCAAAATATTAATTTATAATTTAAGAAAGTCTGACTATAATAAGTAATACATTTTTCATGTCAAAATATTAATTTACAGTTCAAGAAGGAATAATAATTTCGAGTTTAACAATTATAACAAAATTAATGTCATACAGTGAAGATAAACTTGCAAAGTTATCTATTACAAATATTAAGTTAGAGATGTATAAGGTCTCAAGATTAAACAAGGAGTGAAATTAATATATTATCCCAGAGATGTACATGGTCTCTGAGCGTCAAAATTAAAATTAATTTAATATTGTTAGAGATGTATATGGTCTCTAAGTCACTGATAATAAAAACGAATCCACAACAGGATGATGTCTCTCGTCAATCCCTTATAAAAGACACTAGTATTAACGTAGTCACTATGTCCTAGCACATACGTTTAAAGACCAACACTTTAGTGAGCGAGGTGCTAGGCTATCTGTAAAACCGCGGATTATAGGCAAGTGTTAAGCAGCACCTAATCAGTGATCGCCCAGTTACGACAGAGGGGGTCTGACGTTTTTTTAATATAAAGGACCTGCGCCACAAATACAAAATACAAAATACAAACATTTATTCTGCAAATAGGCCACAAGGGCACTTTTACATGTCAAAATATTAATTTATAATTTAAGAAAGTCTGACTATAATAAGTAATACATTTTTCATGTCAAAATATTAATTTACAGTTCAAGAAGGAATAATAATTTCGAGTTTAACAATTATAACAAAATTAATGTCATACAGTGAAGATAAACTTGCAAAGTTATCTATTACAAATATTAAGTTAGAGATGTATAAGGTCTCAAGATTAAACAAGGAGTGAAATTAATATATTATCCCAGAGATGTACATGGTCTCTGAGCGTCAAAATTAAAATTAATTTAATATTGTTAGAGATGTATATGGTCTCTAAGTCACTGATAATAAAAACGAATCCACAACAGGATGATGTCTCTCGTCAATCCCTTATAAAAGACACTAGTATTAACGTAGTCACTATGTCCTAGCACATACGTTTAAAGACCAACACTTTAGTGAGCGAGGTGCTAGGCTATCTGTAAAACCGCGGATTATAGGCAAGTGTTAAGCAGCACCCAATGACGTCACGTCACGAATAGCGTCCTTTGAGAGCGTTAGAGCGAAACAGATGTATCACCGCGTCGCGACGCCTCATGCCTAGGCTCGTGCGGTAACTGTTATCTAGTAATTTGTAGGTATTTTAATATGTAGAGCGAGCGCCGGTGCCGTGCAGGACATTTTTTAGTGTATTGCGGCTGGTTGTCCCAGATTTGTACATATTGCTTCGTATTTTACTACAGTAGCGCACCAGTAAGAGTGCGGGTAGCAAGTAGCGGATCCAAGCACAGTCGGGCTGGTCTATGTGGCTCACCCTAGTTTTAGATGCCAAAGCGGACCCATTTGGCGTCGAGACACTTGGCCCATGGGGCAGGTGTGCGCGGGGACTCCACAGGGAGCTTAGCAAGCGGCTTATAGAGGCGACAGGTGACCCACGCGCGGGCAGCTTTCTCGGGCAAAGATTTGCCATCGCAATCCAGCGCGGGAATGCTGCCTGCGTAATGGGCACCATCCCGAGGGGACCTAATTTTGAATATTTTGATACAATTATTTAATGTTTAATTTTTAGTTATAGTTAATTAATTTCATTATTTTTATTGTTGTATTATAGTTTGTGTTTTAATGTAAATAAAATTTTTCCTGGTTACAGTCGAGTTCGATGTACACTGACCAAGTGGTCAAAAATATGTGAACACGACTTTATTGTCAAGTGCATAAGGTTGCTCAGATAATTTAGAATCGTTAGGAACGCCGGAAAAATAATTATAATCCGAGGAAGTATCTACCGCTAGCAATGAAAAAATTTTTATTGTGCAGGGTCCGAATGTCGCGTCAACGCAAGCGCACCCGTTTTCAGTCCTTCTTGCAGCGTCTGCTAGGGCTCCGGAGTCCCAACCCGTACCGTGGATGCGCGCCTCCCACCGCCGTCAGTGAGGGAGACATACATCATCACAGCCTGGAACGGAGGAGGAGACGCAGGCTTAGGTATATTGGAAAGAGAGAGTGAGAGTTAATTAGAACTTCAACACTTTTCAGGGAATGAAGTATCTAAAAAGTACCTCAAATCTACTACAACGTAGGTACCTACTCTAAAGTTTCGTTCGCGCACAGTAATCCAGTACCTAACCTTGTCGCCTGAAATTGTGGAATGTGCGTCAAATCCGGTAGTTCTGATTTTTTTGCAGACTTGTTTATCATGTTGGCGTAATGAATAATCCAAATTTGTGACCTTAAGCGCCGTACGCAAGTACGTCAAAAACCGAAAAACCGATTTTAACCCTAAATGACTAGTTGCTGATAGTACCTTCTTATGAATATTTTAGAGAATACAAAATTTGCTACAATATGAGATCAAAATTGTTTTTGTAGACCAATTAGTTGTTTTGACGACCGGTTTAGCCTAGTGGGTAGTGCACCTGCCTGTGAAGCTGACGGTCCTGGGTTCGAATCCCGGTCAGGGCAAATATTTGTGTGATGAGCATGAATATTTGTTTCTGAGTCTTGGATGTTTTCTATGTATTTAAGTATTTATATCTAT
The DNA here is from genome assembly GCA_963556455.1 of Epiblema foenella. Taxonomy (NCBI): domain Eukaryota; kingdom Metazoa; phylum Arthropoda; class Insecta; order Lepidoptera; family Tortricidae; genus Epiblema; species Epiblema foenella. The sequence continues at coordinate 5,610,571 of OY747120.1, read as the reverse complement.
TAAATATATCGTCGTCTAGTACCCACAACACAAGCCTTCTTGAGCTTACTGTGGGGCTAGTTCGATTTGTGTAAGATTGTCCTCTAATATTTATTTATTTATTTATTTTATTTATTTTATTAGTTTCCAAGATAAAGCATTTCAAAGTTTATCATTGTTTCGAATTTCGCAAACTTTGAAAGGATTTATCGCGGAAACAATTTGGTCTACAGAAACAATTTTAGTCTCATATTGTAGTAAATTTAATCTACTTTAAAAACGTCCTGAGAACTTACTGGATTACAGCGTACGCGACGTAGTGCATGCCTGCCAGAAAAATATTGTACTACTCTACTTACTCTGTGTTATGATGATGAGTAAGTGCCTTTTAGAGTTTACATGGCCGTATTCGCTAGCGACTGCGCAAAAATTTGTATGGACAAAAGTACAGCGCCTCTGGCGGTTACGCAATAGAACTAGGAATGGGCATATTAAATTTATTTATTTACAAATATGAGTTATCAACATAACAGCTTACGCCATGGCGTTGATAATCTAAAAGTTATCTTAATCTATTTACATAGAGGACATACAATATAGCAAGGCAAAAAATAACAAAGTAGAATATGAAGTCTCATTAGAAATAATTTTCACAAAACTGTAAAAAGGTGGAGCGAAGGCTGTTCCATTTATGGGCAAACAGGTCGCAATCCGGTGCATAGGAAAGACATTGATTAAGTAGCGCCTGCGCTCTAACAACCGGTGAGTGCTCGTGCGCCGCCGCGCGAGCCGCCTCCTCCGCCAGGAGGCGGTGGCTGCGGGCACGTAGGTAAATGGCTCAGTCGCGAGTACGGTCATGCAAACTTATGGTAAACTCACACAGGTCGCCAAAGTCCGGAGGATGTATTCGACAATTTTGGGTGATGCTTGCCAGCCAGTGAATAAACCGCTTTAGAGGAGGAAATAGCAAAGAACTGTAAAGGCTATATATTTACATGGTGTAAGAATTTCATTACGAGTACCTACATTGCTGGGTTTGTTCGTCTTAACTCGGTGGCCCGCAGTCCTGTATTGTAATGGACGGTTTAGAAAGTTATTGCACCAAATAAATTATTGGTGTTTATAAAGCTTGTGATTTCCATCTAGGCCCACAAGACCTAGGGCCCTTAGGGCCTTATTTCCAAAGTGAAATGATTTTGATATGGGGTAGCGGGCCCAAATAGACACTAAGTTGCCTATGATTACATGGACACAAGTATTGTTGTCGCCAGATTCCGTCGAATGCGCCGGCCGACTCACACGCACTCTGAAGGCGATATGCGTGCGCCGGCGCTACACTGTGCGCAGACGGTGCAGAGAAACTGTCTGATGGACACCACACCGCGCCAGTGTCCCATCGCCGGCTGCCGCATGATGTTATATGGTAACTTCAATTTCATCTAGACACACGTCAGAGGCGATTCACAGCATGACGTCATCGCGCCGCTCAAAGTAAATGCGGCCGGCAGTGGCACCAGTCTTAGGTCTATTCAATGGTTGCGGCGCAACGTTACGGGTCGCCCCTGTACCGTTATACAATCTTATAATTCATGTCGTGTCATTTAAGGGCGCTTTAATAAAATATAGTGGGTCCACTAGCGCCACTCGTAAATAATTGTAATTATTTAAATTTAACGATATATAACTAAAAAAGGGGGCCGCTATGTACTGTAGTTTGTATTTAAGTACTTTTTGAATCCATCAAACTAGTTTTTACGTTGCTGGATTCGTCAATCTATGCGTCCAAAGTTAAAACGGCCGTTTTAATTTTGAGCTCATAGATTGACGAATCCAGCAACGTAAAAACTAGTTTGATGGATTCAAAAAGTACTTAAATACAAACTACAGTACATAGCGGCCCCCTTTTTTAGTTATATATCGTTAAATTTAAATAATTACAATTATTTACGAGTGGCGCTAGTGGACCCACTACATTTTATTAAAGCGCTCTTAATAAATAATAATGCAAAAACAACGCATTCTTGTATTGATATAAAAACAATAAAAAATATATAGTTTTTTCCTCAAATTCTGTGTCTTTATGTTATAATGTTGAAAAAACTGACAGTTATTTATCATCGAGTTGGTGATTTTGGCAGCTAATATTCACCAACGGTTGACGTGAATGGAAACGAAAATGAAAACGAGGCCTTTATCCTTTGGTTACATATGTCCATACATGTAACCAGTGCCTCTCTCCCCCAAATTTACTATTTCGTCATTTCACATCACTTACGTAGCGGTTCATACGAGTAGAATTCACCTTCGTGCTAAATGTCTAATTGTATTTTCACCTCAGTGGCTCAAACACGGCGGTTTTGCTGCTTGAAACCAGTGAGCAAAATGCAATTTTGCTGCGAGCGTGAAGAAAACTAACTTTTTAATTTTTCATATCGTAGGTTAGTCACAGGTCATCTTTTCATACTACGGGTGTAATAAAAACTTGGAACATTTAAACTTCATTTTCTCTGTCACTTTCACTCCGTTACAAAAAAGAGAGAGAGATAAACTATGTCGATTCGTCATTCGACTTCGAACTTCGTAGTAGGCCCCTAAAAAGCGGGAACGAAAAACTCGTTCCGAAACAAAATAAAATTCGAACTCGTGTTAAAGTCGTATAAAAATATTAAACCTATATTAAATCTAATTATTATAATCGTATTAATATTTCATTATTCTTAAAATACAATGAAGAAATGCGATATTGATCGCAAATATTAATTATTATAAGTCTTTAGTTTTTTTCATACGGTGAACGAATATAGATTCATATATAGTTTCAGAACGCATTTTATATTCTTTAAAAAGTTAGCGCGATTGAACTTTTTAAATAAATGTTATTCGTATTACGTTTTCTTGGATATAAAACATAACTTACACTAAAAACTGTACTAAATATGAGTGAATAAATTGACGAAGCCGATGTTTTAACTCCTCTAGTGTTGAGAGATGCCGTCAAAGAGGCTGAACTGTGTTTTATGCCCGAAAAGTCTCGACAGAAGTATTTAAAGGGACACGAAATATTCAATAAATGACGATCGGATAAAGGAGCAACCATTACATCAGAAAAAGTATATGTATAAGTAAGTAAGGTTATCCCATAACAAACAACCGAAAAACATGTGGAACAATATTCGATGCTCAAGCGACGATGAAGACGAAACACAATATTATACATATTGAAACGTACCCAAAACTAGTTGCATTTCTAAAATGGTTGTCAGTGGGCTTTTTCTTAACGTCATATAAAGTGAATGTTATGGGAAAGAGTAATTGTAGTTAATGTTTGTTATTTCACATGTATTTGTTGTTTGATTTTTTTTCATAAAAATGATTTGATTTATTCTATGTGGCGTTTTATTCCATTGAGTTATATGTTCTCGCCGCTGAGGTGAAAAGTTGTATGTATCACACGAGAGCAAAGATATTTGCATCTCGTGTCTTTGAGTCCCTCGCTACACTCAAGATTCTAATTTTGAATCACTCGCTACGCTCGTGATTCAATTATAGAATCTTTCGCTTGCTCGGGACTCAATATCAACACTTGCAGCAAAAATCTACTTTGCTCTCTTGTTGAACAAATAACTATTGTAGTGCTTACAGTCGCCGAGTAAGTCGGCTGTCACATACGGCCGGACTATAACAGTTCCGTTTTCACCATTTTGACTACGGAACCTTAAAATTACTATTCGTAATTGTATTTTAAACAACACTACTAACAATAAAGTATAATAAAATAGGTCCTCGCTGTTGGTAACCCTAGCGCTAAGGGCGGGGTCTCGAAAGAGCATGTTGCGTGCGATAGAAAGAGATGGCCACGTTTAGGCACGTTTGACATATATAAACGGGGGATTTGTTAACGGTGGGCTTTCTGTACTTGTCATCATAATATTTAAGAGGCTCTTGTCGGTCGAGTAATTGCCAGCTTATTCTACATTCAGCTTTGTCCTTCCCTTCTTTGTATGACGCAGCATTTATTTTATGTTTTATTTGCTCCATGTACGTCATTCTAGGTCTTTCCCTTTTCCTTTTTCCCTCTATCTTTCCTTCTATTATTGTTCTGATCCATTCGTCATGGCGTATGAGATGTCCTATCATATTTTTTCCTCTTCTTACTCCTTGTACTGTACTATTACTTATTCTGAGCTCACGTCCAGGAATGTGATTATGTAGCAACCCGTTGCTTGATGTTGCTTTCGCACTCCATCTCACTGTTAGTCTGTCGCAATATAACTATAAGTAAATGTCAGGATAATGAGGTCAATTGAAGCGAGTAGAAGATCGTGCGCATCTGGTAATTTCATCATCAATATTCCTCCAGGCATCATTAACTACAACGATCACCTAAACCTGTGCCACTTCACTAACCGGCGCTACGTGTGCCACTTCTGCCACGAGGGTTTCGAGCGTGAAGATGAGAAGATTCAGCATGAGAACGAACACATCGGTAAGCCCTCAAAAGCCTCTTGCCACTTCGGCTCTTGGCACTTTTTTGGCTATGTACAAAGCTAACCGTCACGTCACTATTAACCGCTTTTGGGTGAATTTTCACCTCATGAAGTATGTGCTATAACCGAGTTTATCCGAAGCTTCAGTAGCAACACCAGGCGCTGCAGTCTCATTCAAAGACACCTAGGCTTGGTGACAATAAATAACTTTCAATTTCAGGTCTGGGCCGTCTCACATCGCAGCCCACTTCCCCTCTACCCACCTGCCGCTCCGGCATCGCTAGCGTCACGCAGACCGACCCTGAACCAGTCAAGGAGCACGATGAGAAACTCAAGAAGATCGTCTCCTTCTTCGATAAGATTGTGGATTCGACACAGATGCGCACTGACATTAAGAAGTCGAGGTATCCTGATCCCCTATTTTCATACAAGGCGTTTCTAAACAAATTTTAGAAGTCTTCTACAGTGCGTCGCTATCCCGTTCGGTCTTTCATCTTCGCGATTCAATTTGTTCTAAGTCTTCCCTATGGTCTTTGTCTCAGCGATAATCGCCGGTCACCAGGATTACTTAGGGCGACCACGTTTAAGTACGTTTTCCTTGGGGAGTCTAATCTAGACCTTGCCTCGGTACTTATGTGAACACGTGCTCAGAGTCCCTTCGAAGCATATGACCAATCCAGGTGTGGCGACTTGTGGCGTTCCAGGTATTCCTAACCCATACACTGGTGTTAAGATAGCTTAGGAGTTCTAACAGCCTTGTAGCCTGCCATTGTACATATTTGAAATAATCATGTATGTTAGGAAGAATTAATACAATTTCCCAACGAATACTGATAAGTTAATGACTACAAGAAACACTGGGAAACTCAAAATAACTTTTTGTAGACTAGTGAAGGCGAAAAAGTCGTTTATTGGGAAATTGTATAAAATTTTGCAATAAAATTCCAAGACACGGATTTTAAATTTAAGTCTGTCGTGAAACAGATACTTATTTCAAAAGCATATTATAAGATAAACGATTATATCATGGATAGGGATGTTTGGCCAGTGATAGCGTCCCGCACAAGTAATCTAACACAAAATATTTTGTCCTTAATATTAAAAAATATGCATGCATGTTTATATTGTAGCATTTGAATTCTGTAGTATTATGATACTGTTATTTTATATAGGTACATTGTATATTGTTTTGAAAAAATGACACCTCGCCGAGTTTCTTACGCCGGTTCTTCTCGAGGCAGAGGATTATTTTATGAACCGATGGTAGTTTTTTGTCATTCATAAGTGCATGTAACATGCCTAAATTGAAGAATAAATGATTTCATTTCATTGAATAGGCTTAGTCCGTCGTCTATCGCGCTCATTTTTTATGAATAGATTGATCATCGGGAATCTCCGGGTTCGATAGATGAGGGATCAAAAGTCGAGACGAGGCTACGAGCAAAGAGTGATCTAACCGTGATCTCATCAATCCGCAGAAACTCTGAACTGAATCTGCGCAAGAGTACACCGATGGACACGCGGACCGAAGTGTCGGGCAGCGACGGTAACTCCAAGCATTCCTCTAGCTGTAGCGACGTCGCAGCCAAGAGGATGACGTATAGGTATGTAAAAAGGAAACCCAGTGTTTAAGGGCGGGTTGCACGACCTTACTATTACACACCGATTAGCGTTAAATATGGCGCCGGCACCTGTCATCCCATAGACTTGTTAAACTTTCCATACAATCAGACTTTAACGAACAACGATTACAGAGGGTTTGGTGCAACCTGCCCTGACCACTAGTGCACTAGACAACATTAATAGTACCGTCAACCGGGGTTACTTTAAATTGAGGGGCTATTTTAAAAATCCAGTTTTTAATGCCGTGTTTTAGTTATTATTTGTTTAACATGAGGTCAGTAAAATACCTTGGTACATTTCCCAACTATTTACTAAACTTAATCAAACTGGAAATACTTATGATTATATATAAGTCTTCTAAATCTATCAAAGTAGCCCCGATTTTTCCTAAAGTCACCTTAGTTTAGCGGTACCTACATAAAGCGCGACCAGGCCCCTATTTCACCAAAGCTGACAGGCGCGACAATTGTCAAAAAACATTACAATAGTAGTTGGTGAAACAGTTTTCACATGAAAATTATCGATTTGTCAGCCTACATATGTCAAACACATACATATGTCAACTTGGTGAAATAGGGGGCAGAAATATATGACCATTGTCAAGAGGGTGCTATTATTCTGATTTGTATAGCCACAGACTAAATGACATTTTGACACGTTTATCTGTCAGCTCTGATGTAAATTTTGAAATGTTTTGCAGTGAAATAGTTTCATTTACTGAGTGTTTTTTTGTTTCAACAATTTATTAAATACATTATTAATAAGGTTCCGCTCAGAACTATGAATCGTTTTGGGCATATCTTATCATCTATCATTCAATTTTCAACACTACCATTATTGAGATAAACCGCAACAGTGACACTGACAAGTATGACAACCTATCATTAAAATTATTGCCAGTGTATGAAATTATTGTCAGTGTATGAAATTATTACCAGTGTATGAAATTATTGCCAGTGTATGAAAGTATTGCCAGTGTATGAAATTAGTTTCAATGAAACTCCGCAACATGGCGCATGAATGATCAGATATTTCTGGTCCGGCTTTACGTACAGAATGTTTTCTATAGACAGCAAGTAAACACCAATGTTTGACAGCAAGAAAACACCGAATCATGGTATCCCGCTCTACCCCATAGCAATCGCTCTGTTGTAGTCTCGAGGAACGCAACACCACATTCGTAAAGAACTAGTATTGCTATCATTGTATATTGCTTTGTAAGAAATCTGTAATGCCTTAGGACTATCCTGTAATATTGCACTTTTCTAATAGTTGAATAAATAAATAAATAATTTAAAAACGAAATCTAACTTCCGTATATAAGGTTCAAATTCCTCTGACTCGCGTTCGTATCAATGGTGCCAATAGCCAGACAAGGCAAAAGACCATGTATCATCATCATCCTAGCGTTATCCCGGTACAGTTGCTTCCTAAAGGATGCCCGGGGTCCGCTACCTAGTCCCAAGAGTTGGCGTAGGCACTAGTTTTTCGGAAGCGACTGCCATCTGACCTTCCAACCCGAGGGAAAACCAGACCTTATTGGAATTAGGCTTGCCAAGTGAGTGGGCAACTTGACTGTTAGAAGTTCTCAAACCGCCCGAAGGCCTCTAACTGGGCTTAACGACTGCTGTCATAGACACAGACAGCAGACGGCTTAACGTGCCTTCCAAAGCACGGGAGCGCTCAGTTAATAACCACTAAAAGCGGTCACCCATCCAATAACTGACCTGGGCCGACGTTGCTTAACCTCGCATGCGGCACGCGCTCCCTTACAAAAGACCATGTATGAAGTTTGTAAATGTACTTCCAGTTGCAACGACCTGCGACGAAGACAGAATTACCGCTCGGCGGCGAGCGACGCCATGTCGCAGTGCTGTTCCGCTAATTGCAACTTCTGCGGGGAAAATTTCGATTACAGGTACCACCTGCCTATTTATTTCCTTAGTCATTGCGTCAATAGATGCCTCTGTATCCCGGTAGGTGGCGCTAATAGGTACCTATGGTATTATAATGTCCGACCACACCCAATGGGTCTGGATGGTGCAGGTCAAGGACCCTGTTATGCGTTACAAGGGAGAAACACATCTCATTTTACCGCATAGATGCGTCCTTGTCCTGCGCCATGGTCCATTGTGTGGATAGGGCATAAGCAACGTTCGTATGTTGCCGATTTTTTTGTATTTATGACTGCCCCACACTGCAGTTAGCGTTTTATAAATAATGTTAACTTCGAATTCGATAATACTTATAATTGTACTTGTACGAGTAGGATACGGAAAGACTTGTACACGAAAGTCGTCTTTCGTCTTGTCTTGATTAAGGGCCCTTATCAGTTAAAATACGCTCGTCTATTTAGACGATTTTCTGATTAAATTGACACGTATCTTGACATTTTATCAGTGTTACTATTTAGAAAAGGACTATTGCGACCTAATGTCATAAATTTAAAATGTATTTTTTGGATTTTTCTTTAAGAAATATCGTTTCAAACATCACTCCAAATCGACCATTTTCGAGCTAAAAATTGTGTTTTTCCGTTTAAATTCCAATACGGACAATAAAATCAAAAAATGGCCATGTTACTATCTAAAACTTTAATAACATTATCGTATCCTTTAATCAGTTTAATGGTATTATCAATACTTTTGTTATAATTTTAAATCAAAACATTTTAAAACTTATAAGGCCTCTTAAAACATCTGACGCACTTTGGAAAACGTTATGTGACTCCTATGTCATTCAAAGTATTTTAAGTATTCGAACAATATGACAAACCGTTCCATTTGTTTGGCAGCCAGGCCCTGGAGCGCAAGTTCGGCGAGTTCCACTCTTGCGGTGCGCTGCCCGCCCGCCGGTGCGCGCGCGCAGACGACGGCCACGTCAGTGTGATCAGCGACGGCTGCTCTGCGCTAGAGTTGACGGACTGCGTCTCAAGTATTACGCATAGCTCTCTAGGGAATGGCGTCCTTTGTAAGATACAAGATATTGTTTAAGTTCTTATACTTTGTTCGCAACCAAGTTGCGATTAAGGAATAAAATATTCGTAACTGGTTAGTTGCGAAAACGAAAACGGCCTTAGCGAGGTCTACTCCGCGCTCGAACTCAAATCTAGACGGTCGACTATTCTTTGTAACACTTCATACTGCAACGCACACTTATACGAAAAAAACCGGTCTTATTAGGTGTGGTCCGCTACGTACCTACACAGTGGCAGATCCAAGTTTTGTTTCCAAGTGCCTTGGCTTTCGTACACTTTTAGAGACGCCTAGCGCCTTCGCGTTAGATTTTTGTATAGGCTCGGATGCTTTTCAGGGAGGATCCTTCCCAGAGGAAACTATAGTCGACGCCTAATCTACTATGCAATTAGTAATTTCTACTAGTCCAGTATACAATTATTAATTTCTCTTTCTAGCTTTGACGGATTACGAAGACGCCAAGCTGACCCGCAAGCCAACAACCAAAGTTGTGTTCAGCGCGTCCGAGTGCAGCAGAAGGGTTAGTACGCGCTCGCTCGCGGACAGATTCAAGAGCTACAAGTGGGAGCCGTGTACTAGAATTATACGCGTGTGACGGCCGAGAGGGACGATGCTTCCGTCAGTGCATCGAGTACCGGCGAATATCCTCTAGATCTCTATTCCCGTCCCATTCCATCTGGCCCATCTGGGCGAAGATGTTTCCACACCATACATTTGAACTCTCAAGTTTATCAAGTGACTTCAGTGTCAAGCAGCTTTGCACATCTCTGGATATTCACCCTAAAGGGGTGCAGTGCAATGTTGTGATTGTCTAAAGCTTAATGTATGTAACACAGAGTTAAGGAAATTTGGACCTTCCATACAGAAATTAGATTTCATATACTTGTTTAAAAGCAGCAATGGTCGCCAGCACGCGGCGCAGTTGTTTAATTATGGAATGTAGGTACCTAATTGCTGTGTAGAAAATTCAAATTGCTTTGACTCTAAAAACGCGCATCATCTTCGGCAGTTTGATGAGTATCTATCTATACATTATGTTCGACATAAATCATAAACGGAATCATACTAATCCGACGTTGGTTTGTAAGGGATTGGTACTTCGTGGATTGTTAAGTATCGTCAACGGCCTCACCAGGAAATTGGAATAAATGCGAAAACTGGGTGTTTCTATATCATATAACTTAGGTATCTACATCATAAACATATCTTATGCATTTTGGCTCTAACACATTGTGCCCGATTTTAGTGGTTTTTTTTTCTTTTTGTTTTGTCCTGTGCCGAGTTTGTGCTGTTTGTGATTGTTCAAGTTTTCTACCTGTCTATACTATTGTACTGTAGGTACTGATTACAGAAATTACCTGCCTACCTCATATTTTTTTATTTATCTAACCACATGGTCTAAGAAAACGGGGTCTGACACCGGATTGTGACACCGTGACGACATACACACTTGCGTCCGCATACCGTCGATAGGCTGATGCCGTAAGTCGTGTCACCCACACTACTAACCGATGTACTGGATTGCCATACCTGGCGCAGTATATTATTGTATCATGAATTCATGATCTGCAATAGACCTGACATGATAACTAACTTGTGAACTTGGTAGTGATTTAACACGTCATGCTCCGTGATAACCCCACTGTCTGTTTTGTGATTTATTGAAATGTAACGCTGATGTACACAATTTTGAATTAGTACATACTTAAAAAAAAACAATAAATCGAGAGTACAATAAACTCAATTCGGACTTGCTGTAGAGCATCTCTCCAGAAACCCCTAATTCTAATTAAAGAAAATTCACGTACTTAAATACTTTTTAGCAAATAAGTCGCCGAAAATTGTACTGCGGTTTTTAACGTCGAATGAGTTAGCCAGGGCTAGTTAAATTGCCTAATTGTCGCCAGAGGGGTTACTTCAAAATTCAAACTTCGTATCGTGTCGTGCCTTTCACTCATATAGTGTATGACACGAGAGTGAATAGGACGGAACAATACGAAGTTCTGAGTACAGGCCCGGGACGCAAGCAAAAAGTTGTTACACCAACCAAAAGAGAAAATAGCATAGTTTGGCATGATTAACTTAGGGCCGTATTAATTATCTCTTTGATATTTTACGAGTATATTATGAATATTAGGTGGGTGTAACAATTTTTTCGTAACAGCCGAAAAGGACTGAAGCAAAAAAAAAATATTTTCACACATTGAGTGATCCACCATAAGGGAGATATGTATTTCAGTTTTCGGTAGGCCACTACCTCCAGTCTTCCCTGCGATGCCTAGGCCGAACACGGGCGCTGACCAGATATTGTTAGATATTATTGCAGGTGACTGTAATAGTCATTGTCAACCTTTTCGCCGCCATGACAATGAATTAAGTGTCAGCTACCCTAAGCAACAAATTGCACGTAAACCTCGTTAACCTTTAGGCCCGCTATTGTCGATAGTTGTTAAAAAAAAGTAATGAGTTATCCGTAACTAAGGACAAATGCTGTCAAATGTATGCAAACAAGAATCTATCTTATAAACAAGAACTCTTAGTCGTTTTTTGGTTGCGTTTGTTTGACAGAATTTAGCCTTAGTACCTTACAAACTATACCAAAATTTGCTACGACATCCGGTCTAACGGATCTGCACCGCCGTGCCCAATATTTGAACCTACTGTTTTACTTCTTAGGCCGGGTTTTATAAAAATCCGTTAGACCAAATATCAGATTAAATATCAATAATTGCGTACATTTTTGACATAACAAACCGACATAAGGCCTAACGGATCTTTATAAAACCGAGCCTTAAGGTTATTACTCGATTGGTCAATTTTGACACCCGCATACGAAGGGTTAAAGGTTGAAGCACACTTATCGCCGCCTCACCGGATCGTTTTTCAAGATAGCAAGTGCCGGGCATCAACAGTCTGGCTTTATAGATGCATACAGGGTTAAAATAAAAAAAACAAGAACAGTTTCTTTAAAAAATATAATATTCCAAAGGCACTGTAACATTGGACGAAACATTAATACTGCCCGAAGCGTTGTGATGTCGCCGGCTTTTAAACTATATGAACCACTTGGCGACGTTTTATAGCAATACAGTTACATTCCGCGGCACCAAAGTAAAACCAACATGGCGGCACTCGCGCAGACTAGCGCATGCTTAGATAGAAATGTGCCGATGTCGCCCGTTGGTATGATAAAAGTAATAAGGGTCCTTATCAGTTAAAAAACGCTCATCTATTTACGCCATTTTCTGTTTGAATTGACACGCATATTGAAATTTTCTCAATGTTACTAGAACAGGACCATTGCGAACTTTAAATGTATTTTTTTGGATTTTTCATTAAGAAATATCGTTTCAAACATCACTCTAAATCGACCATTTTCAGGCTAAAAACTTGTTTTTTGCGCTTAAATTAAATTCTACTACACACAAAAAAATCAAAAAATTGGTATGTTACTATCTAAAACTTTAATAAAATCGTAGTATCCTTTAATCACTTTATTGGTATTATCAATAATTATATATAATACTAGCTGGGATAACACAAGTTGTAGCGGAGTATGGTTGACGAAATATAATTTGCACCTACAAGCAAATTTCGCCCAATCGCCATACAAGTTGTTCGAATAATCGTTGCAAATAAGGATGTTAACTCAAAATTGGACTACTCCAAAAGAAACAAGGCAAAAAAATATGCCAACTGGTGAAAATTCTAATCAAATATCTCAAAAAATAACGAAGCTACAACCGTTTTAATGTTGCTGATTAGAGAGAGAAAGCGCGACAGATCAGTGACGTCATTGACCACGAGCGCCTATGAACCAGAGGGGCTACTCCGAATTGATTTCTAAATCAGATCTTCGTATCATGCCGTCCCGTTCACTCATATAGTGTATGACACGAGAGTGACAGGGGCGGCACGATACGAAGTTCGGAGCCAGCAGCGACGGTAGCGCGTCTAGCACTCATGAAACATGTCAAGCTATATTCTACCTTAAAGACGTGTGACCAGTTTTTTTTTTCAAGATGTCTGAGACTTGAGGGAGTTTCTATTTAAGAGTGTAAGCATTGTTCTTCATGGTAGTAAATTAATCTGTATCGCTACAAAACTTGCCACGTGCGGCTCTATCAATACATAACATTATGTATACATATACAAAACTAGTTTACAATGAAATCAGACTGGGTAAGGACATTTTCCGTATAATATAGTGAAAGCTGTAGGCCTCAAGAGTAATAAAAAAAACACATCGTTATCTACATCTTCATGGAACCTCGAGCCCGCTTAGTAGATACCTAATCCCAAGAATTGTCATAGGCACTACTTTTGTAGAAGCGACTGCTGTCTGACCTTCCAATCCAGAGGGGAAACTAGACCTTACTGGGATTAGGCTTCACTAAAATTAAATTACGTTACATGAATAAATTAAAATTTATAACCATTTCATTGCCCAATTATTATGACTCTATTTATTTAGGGACTTAGGTTTTTTACAATATTTGTATAGAAAGTAAAATATAAAAACATCATAAAAAACCTAGCCTAGGGCCGCCGACAGCGAGACGGGGCCTAATCATTGCCGAATTTATAATAAGGAAATTTAAATCTACAACTGTATTTGTTTGTAGAAAGAAATATTGATATGTACTAGTTCTGATTTATACATATTATTATACATGATCATATTTTGGTTAAAAAAGATAATAAATAAAATATTAGGTAACTTAATCTAACTGCTCTTTAATAGTGACATACTTCCTTAATTAAAAATAGTAATAAAAGCTATTGGCATAGTACAATGAATATATATTATGTTCTAGTAAGAAAAAACTTGTTTTTATTTGTCATTATTTTAGTTTATAGGCAGCGAACTTTATGACCACAACGAAAGTTGTCATAATATCAGGTAGCTGTAGCTTTTGTCTTTAGAGGATATTATAATGCATAGTTTCGCACACACTGCCCAGCATTTTAATTTTAAGCAGGCTCGAAGAAGGAAAGATAGCTCGCAATAGTTTAGACGTATATTTTCCAAGATTGGTTTTCTCACTCGAACATAACATCGTTTGAATACATTGGTCGTTCGTTTTACTCACTAGTTTAGTAAGACCAGCTTAATCGCTAAAATATTACAGATTATTGTCAGTTATTATTATGGACTTAAAACTTTATAATCTATGAGCATATTAACAACCAACGAACTTAAACAAGAAATCAAATATTAAACGGAATGTGTTCACATAGAAATGCAAAATGTTAAAAACCAGTGCCTAATGTATAAAATTTCATAATTTTGATAAAATGCGTTAAAAATTAACTATGACAACAACTTCAATAGTTAGCGACATTATGTATAACACAGAATACAAATCGAGATGAGACAATTCTACTATAACTGTAATCTTAAAACGGTCTCTTTAATAGAAAAATAAATATCAAGTTACAAAAATACCTCTTTAAGTTGTTGTCACTAACTAAAACAAGATACTTGTAAATTATAAAGTTTGTCAATGTGAATCATTTGTGTCTGTTTCAAACAATCGGTTCAACATTAATAAGGCACATTTTAGAAAGGAAATTGCACCTTATTGATGACGCCAAAATATATTATGTACGACACATTTTATTAGTTTCGTATAAAAAAAATATGTAACTGTAACTATACTTTTACAAGGCCATCTATTGAAACATGATTGGAACTATTAAATATCGACAGACTTTATAATTTATTAGTTTCTGCTAAATTCTAAAATTACTGTTTTCATTTCTGTGACCGACACTTCAATCAGTGTTTTAAAATATATATTATGGTCTTATACGCCATAAGTGTGGGAATGACAAGCAAAATTGCTAAAATACATTCTACATATTTCAGTATATTAAAAATCTTTAATATTTACATGCATGTTGTTACATAACAATCGATTTAAGGTAAATCGCCAATAACTGGCCACTTAAGAAAATGTCATTCAGTTACTAGCCACCAAAATTGTGCAGTGAAGACCGCCTTTAACAAAATACTTGAAGTCAGCTCTGAACCCAGTTATTCTAATTTTATGTATTTAATTGCAGGAATACCAACAATTGGTTTGCTCTGTGTAAATTTTTGCGAAGTGGCCAGTTAGTTGGGGGGTGACCAACAATAGGCAAATTACCCTACAAAACAGTCACTTTTATAAATGTATATAATTATTATGTATAACCTGGAATGACATATTTAAAGCCCCGTTTTAAGTTGTTCAAGTTGAGACCAAAATTTGAGAGTATAAAATGTCGTTTTGACAAAGATAAGTAAATACGTAATATTTGAACGAGGACAAAACTCGTCACCGTTAAATATAGAACCGGACTGTACGTTACTAACGTTTAAGAAAAAGTAAAACTATATGTATCTTACATAAACATGTATATTTTAAAGTTTGGCAATATGAGCATATAAATAATGGGATGATCATTATTTTTCATAAATGTTAAGCCCAGGTAATACAGTTTAGTTCAGTTTTGACACAATTTCAACTTAAATAGTGTGGACGATATTTGTTGATAAGCGCCACTATAAACATGAATAAGAAAATATATCTTTTAATTTCGGGTACTAGAATACCCAATACAATAAGTGACAAGAGAAAATATCGTAAACGCATACTTTGCACATACTGCTAGATTTGATTAGTGGTAAGTTCAGTGGCCCGAAACCCCAATTGAACCGCTCTGCTGTATTACACTGTGGAGTATGGTGGATACAGTGCGTCCCTTGAAACACGTCATTTAATAGACGGATTGAAAGACTTCTAATGAGAGAAGGCTTGGTAATATAAGTGTGACAGTGACGTTAGGTCCCTTAGGGCGCGGTTCCACATTAGTTAGCAGGCAGCATGCAAATTGCAAATAGTTTGAGTTATGCTCCGGTTGAAACTTTCAATTGTGTTAATTTGTGGGGTATAGCGAGTACAGTAAAGTATGCACTTGTAGCCCAACAACAATGCGTTTGTTGGGTTATATAGCTGGGTAGTGCAGTACCCCATAAAGTGAAGCTATCAGTGTCAGGAGTGTTGCGGATATCCGCATCCGCAAAAATCAATGCTTATGCGGATGCGGATCTTGAACAATTCGGTACAGCCGTTAGCGGTAGCGCGTGCGACGTATGAGCGAGGTATTTTCGCGATTAACCAATAGGAAAATCGTTGTTTTTATGATGTGTCGATCGTGACAGTGACAAGAAATATTTAAGATATTTGTTTATAAATAAGAATGACCAAAAGTAATCTTGTAATAGTTTTTTTATGTACCTAATCTTACATCTGAACCTAGTAATGTCCGTCCGCATCCGCAACATCCCTGTTCATAATTTATGCTCTGAAAGGCAGTCTGTCGTGAGGTTATGATATCGGTCGGTATTGCGGGTAATACAGTACCCAAAATGTTAATGAGGGTATGTTCCCTGAGGTGCCCGTTCTACATAGTTGGCAGGCAGCATACCAGTGCGGCCGGTACGGAGAACCTGGCCTGTCATCCAGCCCTCGTCAATGGCGGTCACGTTTGAAATCAGGTCGCCCTCACGGAAAGAGACTTCATCGCTGTCGTTGGCTTCGTAGTCGTACATTGCGATGTACACTTTCTGTAAATGTAGTCAGAAGATTACTTTAACATTATGGCACCGTACTAGGTCGCAGTTATCACGTGATAAAAGACAAGATAAAGCATTTTTCACTTTTTAACGAGTGGTATAAGAAAGTGACAGATGCTTTATCTTGTCGACTATCGCGGGATAAAACGAGACCATCATAGATCCCTTGGAATTACAAGAATAGGACAATATAATTAGCTTCCTGTGGGCAGAAATTGAGCAGACTGCAGGGCGAACGGTAACTAAACTTGTTTATTACCGCCCGTGGCAAGTACAAAATTTTATGTCTTCCCCTGGCCAAGAAGTCGGCTTATCCACGGTAATTGCCAATTTATGGCAAAGTTGCGGATTTCATTTTTGGATTAATAGTACATTAGTTGGTTAATTAATAAATTCAATTGTTTAGTTGCATATTCAATATGTGACCTTACAAAAGAATTATATAAAAGTATTAATGTGTTGGGGCCATTTATGGCCCAGGTGTGACATAAAGTAAATAACTGAAATCTATACGTATGTCGGATTGCAACGACATTCACCAATGTGTTAGACAGTCCAACTATTCTTTTTTCAATCTCAAAGTTCTCGACAGAGGAAATTGGACACGTTCTGTTCGGCGCTTGAATGTTCCAAAAACAACCTATATATCAGATTCACACCTCGTAACTTGCATTTACCGACCTTACGCCTAAGAATAACTATAAATTCGAGCGTCAGAATCCAAGTCAGCAACAAGTCCTATTTGTCTCGTGCTCTGTACTTGCGATTCATGAGAACCTGCACGTGACCTGAACTAAAACCCGACCAGAAATATATGACCGCGGGCCATGTTGCGGAATCTCATTGGAACTAATTTCTTACACTGACAATAATTTTAATAATAGTCACTGTTGTCAGTGCCACTGTGGTGGTTTAGGTTTGTGGTTGGTTTAAAAGTAAATGACAAAAAATGCCCAAAACAAGTCATTGTCAAGACCAGAATTATTGTCAAGATAAGAATTAACAATTTATATTAATAAATAATTTTTGGAACAAAAAACGCCCGGGAAATGAAACATTTTCGCTACTTTTCAATAAACTACCAGTGAAGATCTTAAAATTGGAAAGTGGAAAAGAATTTAAAACAGCGTTATATAATTTGTTAGCATCTACGGCCTATTATTCCATTCAAGAATATTTAAATGACATTGTTTCTTAATTCATAAGTAAATTATGCATGCGATACACATGACATTCCTTATATACTTGCATGTCCTGGTGACCAAACATATAGTTCCTTATATTTTTTAGATTATGACCTATTTGTTGTACCATGTTTTAGCAAATAAACGACTGATTACAAAACATTTCAAAATTAAAATCAGAACTGACAGGTAAATAAGTCAAAATGTCTGTTGTCTTTCGACGAAAAACATAAACAATAGCATTCTTTTGTTATATGCCCGTACATGTGCGGGATGAGTAGACAACGATCCGACCATACTGACATTACTGAACTGTTGCCATATACAATAATCTCTTGACAATGGTAACATATTTCTGATCGGGCTTTAAATCATCAACCCTAGGGAGAAGTATAACCGTACCTGGACATCAGCTTCATGCTTGGGAATGACGACCTGCATGTAGTTCTGGTCGGGGCCGGCGTATGCGGCGCGCTCCGACGCTAGCGGGTCCAGGTCGGAAACGCGACCTATTTGTCGCGTGCTCTGCGCTTGCGATTGGTGGGACCCTGGACAAAAATAGCAGGTTTTATTCTCTGCTAACTTCTGCTGGCGATACACATGAGACCAACTAATCGAGATAGTTATATGCACTACTGACTGAGGGCAGGTTCCGCTGCCCACTTAGTGTTGTTCACCCAGGCCTTAACCCTGCGCACGGGAATATTGCGACGGAGTTTCGCGAGGGGCCTTAAAAATGTTAAATATCTAAGTTGTTTACTCTAAACACGTTAATGCTTTTATCTACACCCATACAGTAAATCCTCTTTTATGTGCTCAAAAAGTGTAAGTAAGGACCAACTTTACAATATCGCGCCGGTCCGGGGCGGAGATGGCCATAAAAGCATCAGAAACGGTATCGTTATGGCCATCTCCGCTCATAACGATACAGGCTCGTGCTCAAAAGACTTCACCGGGCTCACGCTCGACCTCACTATACTTGCAACGCAATGGTTCTTGAACACATGAAAGAGGATTTAATATACGGATGTAGATAAAATAGTGTATGCAACTGTACATAATTAGGCCTTAACTCCTGTGATCCTATTATGAAACTCGCTGACGCTCGTTTCATAAAACCACACTCGTGGTTAAGACCTCTCATTATGTATCAGTTGCATAAACTACTATTAAAGGTCTAATCCTCCGTTAACGAAACGCTTCGGAATTGGCCAAAAAAGGAATATAATGTTTTCCCCCAAGTGTACTATTCTTTACGACGCTTAGTTCTATTTGATTGGTTTTAATTTGCAGGAAAATGTAAATCTTCAAATGAGATTTTCTCGAATCTACTCGTACCTCTACTACTACTACTACTACCACCTAGAATAAAATTACCTATAACCTTTGCAACAAATGAAGCTACACACAACCCTCCCCCAAAGCAAAAACCACAAACCTCTCTTCCCATCGCTGGTGCTGTTGTAGATAAGAGTCGCCGACGCTCGTTGAGTATTCGGAGGCGCTCTTGGCCCGTCCACCAATGGATCATAATCCTGGATCCTACCGATCTTCTGCTGGCTACCAACCCCGTAATTAGCAGCCGGTTGCTGATACTGTCCATACGCGAACTGATTCTGCTGATAATCATCGTATTTCTGCTGAGGGTAGTCGTCGTATTTGCCTTGATACTGTCTGTATTGATTCTGGTTCTGGTGATTGGTAGCCGGTTGGTGGTTAGTCTGGTACTGTGTCTGGTGGTGTTGGGTTTGGTTCTGATTGTGGTAGGGCTGGTTCTGATTCTGGTAAGACTGGTTCTGGTTTTGGTACGCTGGCGGGGGTTGGTAGACCTGTGGGGCCTTTTGGGGCGGCGGTGGCACCGGCAGCATTTCATTGGCGTAACTTTCGAGTTGCTGGTGGTAGTTGTCGGTTGGCACGTCTACATTTAAAGCGGTGGAAATGTATTAGACACGTGATGAGACCATCTTCATGATTTTTAACATGAAGATGGTATGAGGAAAGTTAATTGCATCAAACGTAATGATGACTGATCTCTCGATTTTGTCTTCATTGAAGATTGGTATCACAAAACTGCCTGTACTCCAGTTCATTAAGCTTGTAACTTGTAGACCTTGGACCCA
This sequence comes from Epiblema foenella, assembly GCA_963556455.1. Lineage (NCBI taxonomy): Eukaryota > Metazoa > Arthropoda > Insecta > Lepidoptera > Tortricidae > Epiblema > Epiblema foenella. Next base: position 5,590,579 of record OY747120.1, on the reverse strand, counting down.
TTTCTCGAAGCTACAAGTTACGATCTTGGGCCCATTTTTCGAAGCTAAAAGTTACAATTTACAAGTGGAAGTCTCTTTCTATTAAAAGGTATTCAAAAGAGACTTCCACTTGTAACTTGTAACTTTTAGCTTCGAGAAATAGTCCCCTTGTAGCTACAATTTTACAATTCTAAGTTAGGAACACCGAGGCCAATAACAACTGGCCATTTAACCAGTATTGTCAGTTGTTTGTAAAAATGTAACTTTTTGAAATAGGCCACATATACATATAGACTGTGAAAAGAGTGACTGATATGCGTTCAATTGAATATTTTGTTTATAAATATTGTAGAATTTAGTTGTTACAATATTGACACAATTAACTTTCAGTCGATGAGACATTCGCACACCCATAAACAAACATACACATTGTGCGACGGACAATGATCGGTGTTTACATGAATTTGACGAGTTACAGAAAAAATAATGCGTGAATCATTGCTACCGTACAGAAGTAAGGAACGTATATTTACATTATAAAACTGAATGGTTGAAAAGTAGACTAAAACTATCTGTCTTCTTATTTATCCTTGCTTAGAAAAGAGTACTGTAAGTAGTTAGTGAAGAAATCCCAAAAAAAACTGATTTGGATTTTACATTAGGCTATTAGTAAAAGTAACTGTACTTTGATTTCTATACGGTAGTCAATGGTAAATTGTTCTAAGTTTATATACGAGAGCTTCGCGGAAGAAACAAATCATAATTAGTCTCTTTTTTGATATGATAGCACTTTCGTTTATAAACGTTAATAATGAGATGCGAAATAGTGTTCATTTAAGTATAGATAGTCAGAGATATCGTGTTAAACAAGTGTGCTTTGAGCAAATAAGTAAAATTAGATAACTGGTGTACTTTTTAAACACTTAATGCTTTGACCACATGAAGTAAAAGTTCGGTAGTTTACTTAGTTCACAAATGTGCTTTCGAATACAAAAACGCTTCTCATCTCTTGACCATCTACAGGTTTGCCTTCCCGATACTCTCAGTCTGATGCGGTATTCATACGAAATATAAGCCGACCTAGGCCAATAGACAACCTGAGCGGAAACAAACCTATACATTTCGTTTGTTTACTTGTTTTGGCCGGGATTACATTCGTATGCTACCGATTTTAGTTTTTCCGTATAGGAAGACAGGTTTAAGGCTTGGTCACATAGTGTGCGCGACGCGAGCGCTGCGCGCCGGAATATATGATAACGTCTAGCTTCGCGTAGCGCAGCCTTAGTGGCGTTGCTAGTCTGTTACAGCAGGTACAGTCAACCAATTTGAATTTTGTGCCACTTCGTACCTCGTCACAGTGAAAATCAATATGAAAGCCGATAGAGATTTCAATTAATGTCACTGTGAAAATGCACGAAGTGGCTCAGAAAACAAATTGGTTCACCGTAAGTTCCGGTGCGCTCTTAACGCGCGTCGCGCACGCTGTGTGACAGCCTTTATATAAAGAATGATATCACCATGCCCACAAACAAACAGATAGGATGTTAACTCACCGACTAATTCTCCATTCTCGTTGATCTGCCGTTGCTTCTCCATCTGAGCCTTCTTCTCCAGGTCTCCGTGGTACGCGACGTTGCTGATGATCTTCGTGTTCGCCTTGATCCGGAGGGTTTCGGGGTCATCTGCCACCTGGAATCACAAGAGAAGCAATAGAGTTAAGTGATCTGGTCAGAAAATCTTTTTTTTATACAACGACTGTGGCAGACTTACAGCCTGCTTCAGGGTAAGCAGATACCGTAGCCTATGGACGTTTGTAACTCCAAAATCACAAGCGTGTTGCTGCAGGATTCACTGTGTTAACATGCAGGTCACTATCAACCCTCGCAACACCCAAGTCCTCGGGCTGTTAATTAACCTGGACGTGGCTGACACTGCCGGACAGTAACAGCATCGTTCAACTAGGTTGTGTGACCGCAAACGAGACTACCCTAACTATACCAAAGGGCACGTGCTACGCGTCAGAGCGGGATAGCCTGATTTTGTGTTTTCTAACTGTCAAACTTCGGTTTCTTTCAATACAAAACCTTCTGTACGTACGTACTATTAACTATTATGTGCTTGTGTCAACTTTTGGCTTCGTCACCTGTGTGACCTTGCACTTGCTCTTGTCGAAGACCGCAGGTTCAACTATACAACTGTGGTCTCCTACGTTCGGTTCCCTCACCTGTGTGAACTTGCACTTGCTCTTCTCGAAGACCGCAGGTTCAACTATACAACTGTGGTCTCCTACGTTCGGTTCCCTCACCTGTGTGAACTTGCCCTTGCTCTTCTCGAAGACCGCAGGTTCAACTATACAACTGTGGTCTCCTACGTTCGGTTCCCTCACCTGTGTGAACTTGCACTTGCTCTTCTCGAAGACCGCAGGTTCAACTATACAACTGTGGTCTCCTACGTTCGGTTCCCTCACCTGCGTGAACTTGCACTTGCTCTTCTCGAAGACCGCAGGTTCAACTATACAACTGTGGTCTCCTACGTTCGGTTCCCTCACCTGTGTGAACTTGCACTTGCTCTTCTCGAAGACCGCAGGTTCAACTATACAACTGTGGTCTCCTACGTTCGGTTCCCTCACCTGCGTGAACTTGCACTTGCTCTTCTCGAAGACCGCAGGTTCAACTATACAACTGTGGTCTCCTACGTTCGGTTCCCTCACCTGTGTGAACTTGCACTTGCTCTTCTCGAAGACCGCAGGTTCAACTATACAACTGTGGTCTCCTACGTTCGGTTCCCTCACCTGTGTGAACTTGCACTTGCTCTTCTCGAAGACCGCAGGTTCAACTATACAACTGTGGTCTCCTACGTTCGGTTCCCTCACCTGTGTGAACTTGCACTTGCTCTTCTCGAAGACCGCAGGTTCAACTATACAACTGTGGTCTCCTACGTTCGGTTCCCTCACCTGTGTGAACTTGCACTTGCTCTTCTCGAAGACCGCAGGTTCAACTATACAACTGTGGTCTCCTACGTTCGGTTCCCTCACCTGTGTGAACTTGCACTTGCTCTTCTCGAAGACCGCAGGTTCAACTATACAACTGTGGTCTCCTACGTTCGGTTCCCTCACCTGCGTGAACTTGCACTTGCTCTTGTCGAAGACCACAGGTTCAACTATACAACTGTGGTCTCCTACGTTCGGTTCCCTCACCTGTGTGAACTTGCACTTGCTCTTCTCGAAGACCGCAGGGTCAACTATACAACTGTGGTCTCCTACGTTCGGTTCCCTCACCTGTGTGAACTTGCCCTTGCTCTTCTCGAAGTCCGCGTGGTACTTAACGTTGCTCTGCAGTTTGGTGTTCTCCGCTATCCGCTTCAGCTCGGGCGTCTCAGCCATCGTCGTGTGCTTCGCCTTCGGTACGTGTCTGCAATCGATTGGTTTTGTGTTATTAAAAGCTAGGTAATACGGTTTACGTCACATCTGGCCATAAAGTGATAATTACCGCAAGCTACGCGTTACGCGTGCGGAAAATCCCTCTTCCTGGCCAGGGGGAGACAAGATTTTGTACTTAAAACGGGTATCAGTTGGCATATTTATCGCTCTTGCCTTCGGCTCTCTCTCACTCACCTGCAATCTGACACCTTCCTTGTTTTACCGCCCTAAGTAAGTACGCAATGTACTATTTCTGGAATGACATGCACGAGATGGCTAAGTGTTTACAACCTTTTTTTGTAGAGAATATTATGTAAATTATTTATGTCTCAGAACATCTTTTGCTATGGGCCACAGGTTACGAGTTAATTACGAGAAACCGAAAAGTGAGACTCAAAATCCCCGGCTCAAAGGCTATGGGTGGGGACTTTTGATATTTTTACCTCCGAACTAGTCCAAACAAACTTACGAAGTCGAAAATTGTGTTCCAACCATTTACCTCTATACCTTTTTTTGAGAATTTATTTGCTTAAAGGTCCTATTTCGAAGATATTGTTTACGCCAGACTGCTTGCGTCCAAGGATGTTTTGACACATCCGAAACGCCGGGTGACTTCAGAGGTAAATACATTTAACTCTGCGATTAAGTCCCGTTTACTGATCATTGTAAAGGCTGGAAATGCCTTTCTTTTAGATACAATCGGGATAAAAACTTTCGTATTTTGCGTATACTTTCCCTCACATACCTATTAAGTACCTACTTAGCCCGTTAAATTGTACCAGAAGAGTTTAAAAATCTCGACTTTATTTCAAAACCGTGAAGGTTTAAAAGACGAACCTTATCATTCCGCGGCTGTACAGTAAGCCAAGAAAGTGGTTTAGCAATTTTGAGCTTTAAACAGCTAATAATAGAGACGAAAAGTGGTGAACACTTTCTTTGCTGGCTGTACGACAGAGTAAAGATAAAGAAACCTTAATTGCGCTTACAAGTTTATATTATTGATATGAATTACGTGCGAATTGCCACAGCACGTACTAAACCTTTCTCAACGAGACCATTGTGTTACATTGGCAGAGTATGAAGTCATACACCGATGTAGACGTGACGGTTCGTGACGAATCGGGAACTTTTTGTCAGCGACGGTTGAATCGCGAGTAAAAGTGTGGAAAATCGCGTAGCTTTCATTTCAGACGAAGCAGTACCAAAATTACGTTCTAGTCAACTTTTAATTTGATGTTTTTAAGAATAGTAATAGTAGGTAGTGTTGTGTTCCTGGAGGTGAGCAAGGTTGCCAGAGCTCCCGAGGATGCACTGTGTTGAGAGCGAGAGAAAATTTGTCGAGAAAGATTGCACCGGTCCTGAGCCCCTGGAATCGAGAGAAACCGTCCAGCACGTGCTCCGTGACGCGGTGCACCTGTTGGACGCACGAGTGCGCGGATCTAAAGCCGAACTGCTCGTCGATGATGACGTTATTCTCAGCCGTAAATCTGAGATAGCTCTCTAGGAAAGCTATATGAGCGGATCCTTAGTAAGCTGATCGGCCTATAAGAGGCAGGCGAAGTCCGGGGTTTACCGGGCTTCGCTATCCCTATGACCGCTGCACCTTTCCACGCGGCTGGAAAGTGAGCATTGGTCAGCGCGGCATTGAAGATGCCGACCAAAATGAGGAGGAGGGTTTCAGGGAGAAGTCTCAGGATACGATTGGATACACCATCCGCACCCGGAGCCTTCCTAACACGAAGACGCCTGACTAAGTCACTGACTTCCTTAACCGACACCGGTAAAATGGGTGAAGTTACGGGGAGACGCGATCTCCTGTCCACCTCGGAATCGACCCATCTAATATCATTAATTCCGTTGACACCCTTTGGGTATGGAACACTAAAAAGGGCTGTTTTGTTTGATTTCACAGGACACTTCTATGCTGGCGCTGATAGAATGACCCGACCTAATCCCCTAATTATCGCATATAATGATGCCCCAAAGCGCCAATGATTAGAAAAATTCGCCCATTAAGCGCAAACGTTGCGTCCGGGTGAACTCCTGCGCATATGGCCGCGCGTTCTGCGCATACGTCACATTGCGCAAGTTATTGACGGTCACTTTCGTTTTTATTGTGCCAGCACCCCAGCATTGTTACGTTCGCTTTGTGACGGCATATGCAGTGTGTATTAGCTTTGGCCAGTGGCTATATCCGCGAGGATGTATCAAATTCCAACATGGATATTAGGGTGGGTCGAAAATCACGAAGTTCGGAGTACCGTAATGTAATAGGGCTCAAAAGGTAGGGTTAAAAGTCTAAATCTAGATTTTTTAAATTATTTTTCCTGTAATCTACAGAATACACAGCAACTTTTGAGCCCTATTACATTACGATACTCCAAAATTCCTGAATTTCGACCCACCCTAATGGATATTCCTTTGAGGATTTTCGGGATAACAACTAAAATTAAAAAAAAACCTTGAAACAGATATACATGTTCAATTTATAAAACCCCTCTTTTGAGTTGCGCGTCGGCGGTTAAAAGTATGCTATGAGTTAATCCTAGATTTAAGCCGTTGCATCCCGGCGAAAAAAAAACAATAGCATGCTTTTGTTATGACCCCAGGGATCCCAGGGACCGGTAGACGATGGGAAAGGGTATATGATGTATTAAATGAAATAAATGAACTTTATTCTGCAAGTAGGCCGCAATGGCACTTTTACAAGTCAAAAACTACTAGCGTTTCTCATGAGACCACTGCCGAGAAGAAACGCCGAAAGAAACTCGACAGTCAGTCATTTTCTCCAAAATATGCTTATTACAATGATACTACTTAACCTACTTAAGTAAATGTAAATGGTAAACGACAAGAGAGAATTGAAAGAAAAACGACGAAAAAATAACAATAGGTATTTACAATGTGTGTGTGTGTTACACAAGAAAACAAAACATGTCGAATCGTTTGATATGCTTTCCTGCAAGAAATGTGTCAACTAGATACAATGAAAATATTATACATGACTCTTTACGCTATTAAACTATTTCTATGTCTCTTCATCTGACTCTTTCTTTACTACACCACACTCCTCGTTTCTCTTCTACACACCGACCCATATGGATTAATCCGCTACGCGAAACACTACAGCAGGAAGATTAAAATGAATCAACAGTACTTGCAAATAAACAATGCATATTTGAAATACCATACACAGCGCGCGATTTCCTTTCAAGTGCCAGCTTCAATGAATCATGAAACGAGTGAATCTAAATTAAAATTACTCGAGTATGTTAAATATTCGTGACTCATCATCATCCTAGAATTTTCCCGGTTGTACCCTAGAGGAGCCTCGAGTCCGCTTTGTCCTCTTATTTTTAGGGTTCCGTAGCCAAAACGGAACCCTTATAGATTCGTTATGTCTGTCCGTCATGTCACAGCCGATTTACTCGGAGACTATAAGCACTACAATTATGAAGTTTGGTAGGAAGGTGTATTCTACGAACCGCTACATAAAAGTGATATGAAATTACAAAAAAATATTAAATTAGGGGGGCACTTTATACATGTAACCGGTGGATGAAAAAAAAAAAATTCAACACACATAGTCGTGTGGGGTATTGATGGATAGGCCTATAAAAATGATATGGAGGTTTCTAAAAAACGTGTCCATTTAAGTCAACCGTTGGTGAGATATTAGCTGTCAAAGTCATAGAAAGTGTGTCCCCCCCCTCTAATTTCTAAACTATACAGTCTAAAATTCTTATAAAAATTGAGGTGGTGTGCATTAGTAAATACTTTCAACGATTTTTGGTTTGAACAATATAGGTTTTACGGTTTTTGAGTTCTCGCTTAAAAACTGTCTTGTCCAAACAAAAGGTCATAAGTGCCGTGAGGTCCCTATGAATATACGACTTTTTTAGATTCAATGATTATTTGATAGTGATTTTAAACGTGGACTAGTAGGTGTTGGTACGGAACCCTTCATTGTGCGTGGTCCGACACGCACTTGTCCGGTTTTATTTCTTTGTTTGGTGGCAGCGACTTGCGCGACCCATGCCCCTACAGTTTAGCTCCCTTATTCATAAACGTCTATCAAACCTATATTAGTTAACTAGCCGCTAAAGTCCGTTTGTCCTTATCTGTCACTTTGACATTGACGTTTGTGAGAATGGGACAAAAAACTTTTTAGTTAGCAGGGGTTTGTTAACTTTTATGAATAAGTAGGTAGGTCTTTAGGTTAGGTTTAGGTAGTTAGTAAGATCTTGTTTTGATAATGCTCTATATTATGGTAATAAAATTTATTTCAAAATTCATCCCCGTAGGAGTAAAAAGACGGTGTTTATTTTGTATGGAGAACAGTTACTATTGTACAGTCGCCATCAAATATATCTGTACTCTTCAGGGTGCTCAAAAATATCTGAACATGCACTTTAACGCCTTGACAATAGAGTCGTGTTCAGATATTTGTGAGCACCTCGTTCGCTCCGATATATCTGATGGCGACTGTACAATAATTATAAGTATAGTTAACGTAGGTGCAAATTGCCGATTACTTTGTATAATGAATATTAACTTAATGACATCACCTCCTCTTGTTACGTGTTAAGTAAACAAATGAGTTACGCTTATACCTATTTATTTAGGAGGTTCAAGGAAGTATGCTGTTTAAATTATGACTCCCGTTAGTCAGTAAGTATTAGTAGTAGCACTAGTAAACACTTTATTGCACAAATAATAATAATAATTAATAATAAATATTAGAGGCCAATCTTACACAAATCGAACTAGCCCCACAGTAAGCTCAAGAAGGCTTGTGTTATGGGTACTAGACGACGATATATTTAATAGATATAAATACTTAAATACATAGAAAACATCCAAGACTCGGAAACAAATATTCATGCTCATCACACAAATTTTTGCCCTGATCGGGATTCGAACCCGGGACCGTCAGCTTCACAGGCAGGTGCACTACCCACTAGGCTAAACCGGTCGTCGACAAATCAAGTACATACCAGAAAACAAACTTAATAATAGATATTTGTATAAAGGCGAACTTATCCCTTTAAGGGATCTCTTCCAGCTAACCTTTGAGGAACTGAGAGAACATGTTATATGGCAGACATACTGAACAAAGTGTACAAGTGGGAAAATTGTATGACTAAAATACTAGGCACATATCACTACATAGTATAAAACAAAGTCGCTTTCTCTCTCCCTATGTCCCTATGTATGCTTAAATCTTTAAAAGTACGCAACGGATTTTGATGCGGTTTTTTTAATAGATAGAGTGACTCAAGGGGAAGGTTTATATGTATAATACATGCATCAGCATTGCACCCGTGCAAAGCCGGGGCGGGTCGCTAGTTACAATATAAAGTTTACGTACATGTCGAAATTGAGTCAGGTAGCATATCAATCTCATCCCTAATTTGATGGCAATAATCACTATTTTATGATTTTTTTATACCACGTCGGTGGCAAACCAACGTACGGTCCGTCTGATGGTAAGCGGTACCCGTAGCCTATGGACACCTGCAGCTCCAGGTGTGTCACATGATTATTGAATGTGAAAAGTTTATTGAAATATACAAGTATTTTCTCTTGTAAAGCGACATTTATAGAAATATAACTTTCGAAATAGGTTTTTTGTTCATAAGTTAATAACAATAACTGAGTACAATCTATAATGTGACGTACATATTTCAGTCATTAACATTGTGCTGTTAGCGAAATAGTTTCTCACGCCTCACGGTATTGAAATAGATAAGGAATTGGATGAGATTTCGCTGAGGTTGTTAAGCAATCTACATGGAGGCACATTGTGAACTAGAATCGGTGATGTGCCTGCGCGGAGAGACGTCTAAGGGTCGGTTGCATGAACATACGAACACAGGCCGGTAATCGTCAAATGTGGCGCCGGCAGCTGTCATCTCATAGAAACTTGTCAAACTTTCCATACAATTAGATTTTAACGAACACCGCTTACGATTACAGAAGGTTTGTTGCAATCCACCCTAAGGGTAATCGCGCCGCTGTCGTCCGGGACAGGTTCATTCAAGTCTAATACGTTTTGATGGCGTTGCTAGCTCGCGTCGCCGCACTGCTCGCAGGCGTCGAGTCCGTGACCTTAAGGCTTGGTCACGGAGCATGCGCGACGCAAGCGCGACGTCGTGCAACGCAACCGGACCGCTGCGATATACATGCGATAACGTCCCGCTAGCGTCGCGCAGCCTATGGTGACGTATTAGACCTATACTAGCTGGGTAATCATGAAGTATATGTAGGTACGAGTACTAACGTTAGGTATATTTTTCAAATTTTAACTGCCAGCTCGTACATTTAGGGTGGGTGGCACCAAACCGCCTGTAATCGTAAGCGGTGTTATGGAAAGTTTGACAAGTTTCTATGGGATGACTGCTGCCGGCGCCATATTTGACGATAACCGGCCTTTGATCGCATGTTGGTGCAACCGACCTTATGTGGCGTCGTTACCCTGTTACCGTTGGTTCCGTTCCGATGCGCAGCGGTCGAGCTGCGCGGACGTCGAGCACGCTGTGCGACCGAGCCTTGAATAAAACAGTTACTCACGCCTCGCAGTAGGGTAGTTTGCCGTATCCCTTGTATGTCCGCATGTTGAGCGTCATCCCGCATTCTTGGCATTTGAAACAGCCTTTGTGCCATGCCTGTTAACAAATGAACAACTATATTGTATGATGTTAATATTGGACTATTTTTGTATAGTTAATTAACATGAAATCATATGAATAAAAATTAAAACTAAAATATATTTCAAAAATGGGTATAGTTCCCCAAGACGCTAGCAGCATTTCCTCGCTGAATCGCTATGCTGATGCGTTGAGCGGGGAAGCTGCCAGCTCTATGATCCCCCGTGGAATCCACCAGCCTTTTAGACAGGTCTTAGACTAGTCGACGGGCACTAGGACCTCACGGGCTAAGGGTCTCGACACCGAACGTAATAAAAGTGTAATCAGTGCCGAGACCCCTATATTTGTTGCCTTTTGAGCTTTTCCGCCGCTTCGGCCGCCGCACCTGGGTGATTGCTCGTCCCGTGGAGGTGAAAAGGCGCCAGTGTCATATTGTACAATAACAACAAAATTAATAAAGTATATTTATTAATTTATTTGATTCAGGCACCATTATCGTCGGTCTCATCTTCGCCTTTGCCCCCTGGCTAGATGCATGCCAAAAGCAATCCCATTCTTCATAAAAAAGGCACAAGAGCTGTCGTTACTTGGTGTTAACATAATTTTAATCAGTGTTTAGACTTTAAATCTAGATAGTTTGAAGCATATATATATAAGCTAGTTTCAACAGAATTTAGCAGTCACTAAGAGACCGCATGCCGGAGCGATTAGCTTAGTTGAGCGCATTATGACACTCATGTCATGACGCAGAATGACATTCGCTAAATATTTGTAGACTGCATACATTATCCACTTGGGTGGATCAACTATTCTTTGTTGCTCGTTACCATGGTTACATTTCCTGAGTCACTCTTTAAAACTGTGATTTTATAGGGTTCAATTCTACCAATTATGAATTTTAGCGATGAGCATAAATCCATTTGGGCATGGGTCATCTCTAGAGCACGCTTGAAGTCCATATTATAAACATTTTTCTAAGAAACTCGGTTACTGTTGTCTCCCCGTTGACGGGACAGAATAACAACATGAAAAAGTTGGTTGACCCACTTAATAAATACCATATTAATCTTATATTAAGTTCTCTGTTCTGTTGTTCTGTTGTTGGTCACAAGCTTGTTGCCAACTATATTCATTTGAGAGCCGTCGTTTCGACAGCTTAGAGATAAATACAGGTCCGACATAATCAGAGCACCCTCAGGGGCTCGTATGGTCAATCTTACTCATCAAGTTATCAGTAGGTAAAGAACACCACGTCACCTGTGGCCTGGGCATAGAATATGGCTATCCTCTGCCTGTCGTAGAAGGCGACTAAAAGGGGGTTCTCGGGGCCGTAGTTAGGGGCTACGATCGTCATAGAAACATAGCGGGACACACATAAGTGGACTCTAGGGCGGCACTGGCGTGTTCCATAGGAGATCCCGGAGCCGATCGAAATGGGTTGAGGAGGACAAGCGGGGGGTTTTTAGTCGGTGCAAGTCCTACATAACCACCGCGCCGCCCCCACGGTGTGGAGGCATACATAACGGATTTTCTCCCCGTCAAAAAAAAAGAAAAAAAAAAGGTAAAGAACACCACATGGGTCATTATTTGGGAGTTTGTTCCAATCCCAAATCACTTTCGTGGTCGCTATTTTGTCGATCTGACCATACCATGAGTTTACATGACCGTACTTGCTAGCGACTGCTTAAAAATGTGTATGGGCAAAAGTAAGTAGTGTTTAAGCGCCTCTGGCGGTTACGCAATAGAACTAAGAATCGGTATACTAAATCGTTTACGCAGTCGCTAGCGAGTATGGTCATGCAAACTCATGGTAAAGGCACTGGTTAAAGATTTTGATGACGTTTTCGGTTATTTGGCTACGGGACCGCTACCAACTAACTTACCAGTCATACACACTCTTATCTAGGCAACTAACTCAGAAATGCCACCGAAATCTTAAGACATTTGCACCCACCGCTGTCACCATGTAGTTGCTAGTTCAACACTGACTAGACATAGCCATTTATAACTACCCTATATTAGAACATATACCACAAAAATCGTATCCACGAAAGTGAAGCGATTGACCCTACGGACCCTACAAAGCAAATAGTGGCGTTATTATGGCTGGCGTCTGCCGTTAGACTTCTGTAAGACTTTCCCACTAATGCTGATTACGAGCAAAATGACATTCCATTGTGCACTTTAACTTTAAGAGTTCACAGCTCAAATATTAAAGTTACAAATCGCAAAATAAGCTGTGACATTGGACACTTTGGCTCTAGTACCATTAGATTATTGATTCGCTTGTGACATGTCGTGCGTTCAATATCGCGATCTTGACCGCATTAATTTGTGGTGGGTTTTCAATATTTGGTATTCTAGTAATATTATTCATAACCAGACAGCTGGCGCAATGCAACTCGTCGAGTTTAAGTAGGTACTTAATAAGAATAAAGTCAAAGTCTGAAAGATATCGCTCTTTAGCGATAAGATTGCCTGTTGTGCTACCTCTGCCTCTTTTAATTTTTTTACATGTATATGCTACTTTATTTATTGATTTACAGGCGGTAATCATAGAATAACAATAACTTAAATAAATAAAAAACTGGCCAAGCGATAATCGGACTCACGCACGAAGGGTTCCGTACCATTTAGCTATAAAACTTCTTAGTATTTGTTGTTATAGCGGCAACAGAAATATATACATCTGTGAAAATTTCAACTGTCTAACTATCACGGTTCATGAGATAAAGCCTGCTGACAGGCGGACAGACAGACAAGACAGACGGACGGATAGCGGAGTTTTAGTAATAGGGTCCCGTTTTAGCCTTTAGGTACGGACACCTAATAAAAACTAACTTAAATCTGGCCACTACCAAGTTGGCTAAAGCGGTCGTCAAATTCAATTACAAATGTATACTTAGTTTTCAAATTTTTCTCTATACTCGTAGTATGAGACGATATTACTTGGCTAAGTTCATAAGGTCAACGGAAACCCTATAAATTTTATTCCCTTGAGTGTCGAAATATTGTCGTGTTACAAGCAAAGTCACTAAGTAACAAATACCTACTTAAAACAAAGCTCGTATATCAGCATCGTTTCATTACTGGGATACGAGGTTTCGAAGAGTAGTGACAGATTTGATAGTGAGTTCTGCTTCTCATCCGATGATATACATTTTTTATTATGTTAATTAAGAGAAATAAACAATTTTTTCTTATTTATTTTCTTTTTTTTTGCGGCATAAACGGCCGTAACCTTTCATTACCTAAACTTAGAAGTTTGATTTTTCCACAGCTTCAAGGGACTGTAGGCTTTAGTTAATGGTATTAATTTCAACTCGATACCTCCACGCGTTCCCGAGATAAACCCCTTTATTCATAAACGCCTATCAAACCTATATTAGTTAACGCTAAAGTTCGTTTGTCCTTATCTGTCACTTTGACACATGTGCTTGTGAGACAGTGAAAACAAACATTTTAGTTAGCAGAGGTTTGTTAAGTTTTATGAATAAGGGGGAAAGTCTTGATAAACAGACGGACAATAAAATGATCCTATAACGGTTTCGCTTTTTTCCTTTTGATGTCCGGAACCCTAAAAAAGGTAACTAAAACGACTATGCCGATGGCGATGTGGCCTAGTTTTAATAATTAGGGGCGTACTGCGCGATGAAAGAGGTTCACATTATCTAGTAGTATAGTTCGCATTTCTTATCTAACCATTAGCTATCTGGTTATCTTCCAATACCGCTGGGTAACTGTAACGGTTTTTGGCCCGGTAACACCGTTTTTGGTTAGACTGCAGTTCAGAAAAAATTAGTACGGGTGTACATTCTGTGACCACGAATTTTTCTAGGAAAGTGAGTGCAATCGTGAATAATCGTTGGTAAGGTGAACTACTTGTTAAAGATATATTTGAATATATCTTTGAGCTGTGCTTACAGTCCGTGTAATGTGACGTAATACGTTATGTTGTGTAGGGTCGTGTGATGTGCAAATACAATTACGTCGCCACAATAATTAATAAGGTAATTCCCCCTTCATTACGCTTGGGAAACTTTAAGCGTTCTGTGACGTGTGGGGAGCATATTAAACAAGGCTAAACCGACACGACACACTCGTTTGCACTTCCCTCTATATCGCAGAAGTAGCCAGAAAGTGATGGTTCCATTTAGTCGCGAGCAGACTCAGAAATTAGTTTCCTAACTCATATATTAATTAAAAATACTGTTAGTCTTATGACATTATCATCACATTCGAGAGAGATAGAAGATTTTCTTCTAATTCTCAGACATTAACTTGGAGTGCGGAAAGGTTACTACTTTCACTATACCGTGCACTAGCGTGCACTGGTACTATTTGTTGCGTGATTTATACATCTCAGTTTAAACTCCAGTTAACCACGTACCACCGGTCCCGCGACCTTAAACCGCCATCTGTTAACCGGGCCACCGTGCAGTTACGGCGCGGAATAACTAACTAAACTAAGATAGAATAACATCCTAAGTCAATATAAGCCCCTTACTTTCTTACTGCCTTTGTTTCATATCGTACAGAAATGATGAGTGATAATCCGCTTAGTTTTAACAGGACGTAAGTCGGTATGAGTGTGATATATTTTTAAGACGTTTTAGGTATAAGAAGGGTGACATTTTCAAACAGTGATTGCTTGCCAGTATCAATTGCTGTTAGTTGACAATCTTCTGGATTAGATATGAATCTAGAATTCTAGATCGCAGTTATGTTATTATTACTTTGTTGTTGTTACTATATTTGTGTAACTTTGTCGTTTTGTAGGTCGTTTTTCATCGAGAACCAGATACAAGGAAAATTATTGTTGATGTGAATTTTGCTTCTTTTGACTATATTTTTGCATCATGACCGACATGACTAAGTCCCGCTGCTAGGCTAAGGTTACATACGAGTATGTATACATGTACTCAGATTATTTGGGTCAATCAACTTTTTCTTGTTGTTATTATGTCCCGTCAGCGAGGAGACAACAGTAACCGAACTTCTTGGTGTTTATAATATGGACTTCAAGCATGCTTAAAAGATGACCCATAACCAAATGGATTTATGCTCCTCGCTAAAACTCATGTTCGGTAGATTTAAACCTTATAAAATCACGGTTTCAAGTGACTTAGGAAACGTAACCATGGTAACGAGAAACAAATAATCAAAAAATCAATATCAAAACATTTATTCTGCAAATAGGCGTCAAGGGCACTTTTATAAGTCAAAATCTATCTAGGTAGGTACAGTCGCCATCAAATATATCGGAGCGAACAAGGTGCTCACAAATATCTGAACACGACTCTATTGTAAAGGCGTTAAAGTGCACGTTCAGATATTTTTGAGCACCCTGAAGAGTACAGATATATTTGATGGCGACTGTACATCTAATAAAAATAATACAATAATCAAAGTATCATTAATTAAATGAATAGTTGATCCATCCTGTTGGAAGCAGACGAAGGGCGGGAGTCGAGCTCTTAGTCACCTGGATCCGTTAGTGGCTCTTAGCAAGCATACATATCCTACTAAGACCCCGCGTCCTATATAAAGGACAAAATATGGTTAACGGAAAATAAGTTAAATTTTGAAGTGATAGAGTTGCATTTGTTTTGGTTTGATTGATTTGACATAAAATAAAATTCAAATTTGTAATCGAAACTTTTAGGTTCAAATTCGATTGTATTTTTATTTGTATGGTGGGTCTCAGGAGGCTATAAGGATTAATTCGATACACACTTTCGAACTTGGCTGTACCATTGTTAACGCAATAAATAGCATTTCTATTAAGGTAGTTTCCTAGAAGCTGACGAACGCACATAAATAGGTCGACTGGTAGGAAACCCCACTTCCTCCAACTCCGGTCACGCATGATGTCATACACTGAACAAACCACTAAATCCTTGCGGCAACGATCTTTGAAACATTTGACGTACCAGTAAGACGTAATACACATAATTTATTTATTTATTTATTTATGAAGTTCAACAGCGTTTACAGAAAATGTGTACAGATTAGTTATTATACTTTAAGCATAGCCAATGACAGAACTTCCTTAGAAAGATATAAAATTAACTCCGAGTTGGATTAAAACATGTAGGTATATCTAAGTCTCATTAATTTTTTTTTAATATAATAAAGATTATTTCACTAAGAAAATGAAATACGTTAAGAACTGCCCAAACAACAATTCATACAAAAATGGGTGATGAAAACAAAAGATGGGTGAAAACACAATTGTGAATTAATAAAAAATAATGGAAGTAAAATTACGTGCAAAAGTTGTTGTTAGTGTGTGTGTGTGCGTGCGCGTGCGCGTGTGTGCGTGCGTGCGTGCGTGCGTGCGTGCGTGTGTGTTTGTTTGTGTGTGTGTGTGTGTGTGTTTGTTTGTGTGTGTGTGTGTGTGTGTGTGTGTGTGTGTGTGTGTGTGTGTGTGTGTGTGTGTGTGAGAGAGAGAGAGAGAGAGAAAGGGTGAAGGTACTACCAGGAGAGCTCTTTTACAATGTGAGATTTGAAGGAATTTCTGGATGTGAGAAACGGGTCAACATTTTGGAATGCCTTGTCGTACGTATTGGCTATTCTGGTTAAAATTGAGTTTTGACCATAGTTAGGTTAGGTTAGGGATAATTAATTAAAGCCCGACCAGAAATATAAATGCTGTTATACAACAAGCTCGCCAGTACACTACCGATGCTAGACGTCTTTCACGACAGTGAGTCCACATTTAGAAATAAGTTACTTTCTGTTGACGACTTCAGTCTAACTGATTCTTGAGATGTTATGTCAAACACTTATGACCTTCAAGCCCAATTCTAAGGAAAACGAGCGTGTTTTCAGTCTGGCTGGAAACATAGTAACCAAGATAATAAGAAACCGACTTTCGGAGAAATCGATTAACGCTTTAATATCCTTAAAGGCCTACTTTTTAAGACAAAAATACAAAAATACTCACACATGAATGATCATACAAATGGTTAATATATATCTCACTTAGATCATTAAAAGACTGTTAAATATGATTCTTGAAACTCCTCAATTTTATGTCACGTCATTGTAGTTAAAAATATCGTTTGTTTGTGATGATCATTGTATTATTTGCATTTGATTCCTATCCTAATCTTATTTAAATTTGTCTTTGTTAGAAGTGTTCTCTTTCAAAAATACCAGTTTATGTGTGATCAAAAGACTAAGAGTAAGATAAGTTTTTGTATGTTTGTAAGAAGAGTTTATGATACTGATACTGAACTTAATTTGTTTTTCATTTTATTTTCAGCAAAATTCACAATTTCTTACCAAAGACTCGAGAATCGAGACAACTCGAGAAATTGGAGTCGAGAATTCTCGAAACTCGAGAAAAAAAATGAGGCGAGAAACCAGAAACCCTAATAGTGTCATCTACGAAGGCGCCCCTCCACAGCCCAATCCGTACAATTGCGTATCGATTAGTATGAGATTCGAAGTGGAGGGGGGCATCGTCGTGGATAACAGTATCTATCGAATTACTGAAATATAATAAACGTGTCACTCACGTCTTTAAGGTCGAGGTGGTATTCCAATATGTCTGAAATTCACGCGAGTTTTAAATTAAAACCACTATTATCATCATCATCATCATCATTTCAGCCGAAAGACGTCCACTGCTGAACATAGGCCTCCCCCAAGGCTCCAAGGCATTTAGACCGGTCCTGTGCCGTTCGTTTCCACCGGATTCCCGCGATCTTGACCAGGTCTCGCACTTCACAGCTCGTCTTCCGGTGCGTGGACGCCACTCAAGCAGTTTCTGGCCCCATCGACCGTCAGTCCTGCGAGCAATGTGCCCTGCCCACTGCCACTTAAGTCTCGCAATTTTGAAGGCTATGTCGGTGACCCCAGTTCTGCTACGGATAGCTTCATTCCTAATTCTATCACGCAAGAGAAACCCCGAGCGTAGCTCTTTCCATTGCTCTTTGGGTGACCTTGAGCTTTCTTATGAGGCCCATCGTTAGCGCCCATCTATCTATCTATTATTAATTGTAGACCGACATTATGGTATTAGCAGCCAAGCACCCACATTTGGCAGTATTTTCGTGAAGCTTATGAATAAATATGTTATTGATTGCGTATAAAATGTAAAATTCCGTATTATTACATAAAAGTTAGCCAGATATAGAGCCGTTTCATTCGAAGATAACATCCAAATAGATATTTTAGTAAGATCCGGTTCTCAAATCGAGTTCTTTTATGGATCGAGGCCTCCATAATGTAACCATTGTAATTTTGATACGATTATTGTTCGAGTTTTCTGGTGGAAACCCATTGTTGGGTCAAGTATAGATTTTTATGCGTGATACAACCTTGCTATGAGAATTTCGCCCAAATATAATCGTGATAATGATAAGACATTGTAGTAAATAATCAAAAATAATCTCTTTCACTTGTAAAAAAACCAACTTCAATTTAATACTAGTATTAAGGATGAAGTATTCAAACAAAAACTTAAGAAATTATTAATTAAAAAATGTTATTATTCGATTGATGAATTCCTGAACGATACGTCTTTGTCTAAATGAAATAGGTATTAATAAATATGAATATAATGTATTATTTGAAGCTATAATGTACAGAATTTAATTATTTAAGCCATAATTTGTTACTAATTGTTTTAATTCCTTACTTTATGTAATAAAATTGTGTAATTGTCACTAATAATAATTAGTTAATTTTGTATCTCACTAAATAATATCCACTTAGATTGTAAGTTACAAATTGCTGTGCCCTGGCAGGATTCATGTTCGAGTATTGTATTATTTTGCAAGACCTTTGTAAACCACATGAAGCAATAAATAAATTATGAATTACTTCGCAAAGTCACTCCGAGAGCAGAAAACACCGAAAAGCCATTTTTTTGGAGTAGGTTTTTATTCTTTATATTTTTTTTTCAGTCACACTTTTTAGTGCGTCTTTATCAGTGTATTTCATGACAATTCCAATAAGCTAAAACACGGTTAAGCTACACCCTTTTATTACGAAGTTCCGTTGTCTATCTTCCGTCTTCAATTACCAGATCAGGTTGATAGTAACATTACATCAGGACCATTTAAATTAGCTTCGTCATAGTCGCTTCTGTATCTTATTCGAAATATCTTAGCGCTAACCATGAAACACTAGGAGTTGGATGGTCATCCGTGGTTTTCTTCATCAATTCCTGTACACCAAATGCTACCCACCCACTGAATATGAGTTTAGTTCTCTCCCCTACCCAAAGGTTGTCTGGAAGAGATCGCTCTTTAACGATAACACTGCCTGTTGTCTATCTCTGCTTATATCTCGCTATGTTAATGTTTCTGAACTGCTTTGTATTTTTATTGAGGTGTGCAATAAAGAGTATTTGTATTGTATTGAATTCTACGTGTTTCTGTTTTATCTTGTCAGCTAACAATGAAGATCAAAATTAACAGTCGATTTTTTAATTTAAATTAATTGGATTCACAATTATCTATTAAATAATCCTGCAACGACACTACTGACTACTTTTAATTACTTCACATAACGCAATACTAATTAAACAATTCACTAACAATGAATTAGATTTAGTAATAATGCAACATAATGTGTGTCGTGTGAACAATATCCAAGGTTGGTATTAATATTAATTCACGCTCAAAACGTGCCTACGGAAAACCAGTATAAATATGACCTCTTATTGCAACAACTGTGGAAGTAGGTAGATACCTCTACCATTCATAAGAATGCAGCCATAATAGGCAGTTACTGGATAGGCCTCGAAATAGTGGATTGCCGGCTGAGTAGTTATAGATGGCAGAGTGTTAACGAGGCCATCTAGAGAATAGATACGAGGCCAACAATCCCTGTTCGCGCCGAGGTTTGTATAATATATAGCTTTTCTCGAAAAATGCAATGAAATTTAAAAATTATAAGAAAACTCGAAATGAAACAAGGATTCAGTAATAAAAACATGCGCTACAGCAGCCGGCGGGCGGCATCGTCTTTTTAAAGACGATCACTTTGCCCGCCTAGGCCGGCAATATTGAATGAAATTTCATTATGGGCCGCTCATTGCGTCGCATCCCAAGCGTGATACTTCGCAGCCTGTTATAACGAACATAACCGTCAATATTTCATTGTATATTAACCCTCTTATTCATAAAACTTAACAAACTTCTTCTAATTAAAATTTTCTTTGTCCTATTCTCACAAACGTAAATGTCAAAGTGACAAATAAGGACAAACGAACTTTAGCGGCTAGCTAACTAATATAGGTTTGATAGACGTTTATGAATAATGGGGTAAGTATTTTACCTATTAGTTTTTAAGGATAATCTTGTGACAATTTCTTTTTGTGGTGCAATAAAGAATATATTATTATTTTTTTTTTCTCATACACACTTGAACTCGTTATAGTATCTGGTTGTTTACGGATCACTTACGGATACAATACCGCTTGCCCTTTGACCTAAGGTGACCCTCTAGAGGAGACTTGGATGATTTCCTTACCGTTTCGGTGTGCGCTCGCGCAACTATCGCGCTTGCTCACCGGAACATAGAACACCATGATTACGAATAGCGATGAGACAAGGCTTGCCAAGAAGTATACAGGGTGAAAGAGTTACAAATACAATCTATCTGGTAAAATAAGACGAGCTTAGCTGTCTTTGTGATAGGGATGATGACTCACGTTACAATTTATAACATAGTGTGGCCATATGGATAGAAAACCATCAAATTATATTACAAGAAGTAGCTAATTAGACAAATTAATAAAATCATAAAAGATATGACTATACAGGCCGTCCCACGGTTATGCCACATGGAGGGAAAGTACCTTGAATATTGTAGATGGAACATTTTACTGAACGAAGACATTATTTTAATTTAAAAAACAATATAAACTGCATTCACAGACATTTAAATAATTTTATGGTTGAACCGTAATGTCTTCTTTCAGTAAAATGTTCCATCTACAATATTCAAGGTACTTTCCCTCCATGTGACATAGCCGTGGGACGCCCTGTAGGATTCGCAAAAACTATTTTTGTTTATTGGTCAAATGTAAATTGAAAGTTACCAATAGAATTCTCATATTTAACAAAAAAAGAAAATGTTGGCAACTATCTACATTAACACCGAAAACGGCAAATGTCCCTTTTTTAACCAACTTCAAAAAAAGGAGGAGATTTTCAATTCGGTTGTATGTCCTTTTTTTATTTTATTTTTTAATGTGTTATGTCAGAACTCCGTTCCTTGTTTTTTGTTTGAAAGCATATGTTTCAATGTTGGTCCAGAATCTAGTTTTGGTGATGGGATCCATGAGGAATTGAGGGAACTCTTCAAAAATTCAAGGTATTCAACATATAGCGATTTTAGTATTTTCTGTAACAAATCAAGCATTCGCATTCAGAAAGTAGCATTGGTGAAAGGGAACTGATGAAGAAGACCACGGATGGTCATCCAAAACTCCTAGTGTTTCATGGGTGGCATTAAAATATTTCGATCACGATACTGACGCGACTATGACGAAGTCAATTTAAATGGTCCTGATGTAATGTCACCACCAACCTGATCTGGTAATTGAAGCCGGAAGGTAGGCAACGGAACTCCGTAATAAAACAGTGTAGCTTATCCGTGTTTGAACTTATTGGAATCGTTATGAGATGCACTCTGGTAATGATTCACTAAAAAGTGAAAATTAAATATTTTTTTTATAAAAAAAATAAAACCGAATCCAAAAAAACACTAGAAAGTAAAAATTTGTTGCCTTAGTTCTAATATGGCAATTATATTCTATCTAATAGGAAAACCTATCGTAGGTTGACACGTTATTGCATAACAGCGTCCAAATATCAAACGATATTTCGTAGTTTTCGTACATAAGTTATTTTGACAAAGCCACTAGCAAGAGCCAGGTTTTGATTTAAACCCACGACCTACAGATGGAAAGTCGCATGTGAGCGGTAACGCTAGGTTAAAGCTAAACTAGCAAAGTATACAGGGTAAAATTATTAAAGATGAGGTTTCAAAGTCAAAATATTATTTATTGAAATAGGCCTAGCGACAAGAACTTTTGAATCGTCAGATAAGATCATATGTTATATAGCTTCTGCAGCTGACTAGAGAAATCCTATTTGGGTCATTGTCAGATCGCGTCTTTTCGGTGGATATATCAAAAGTTAAGGGCCACAAAGCTTAATTTTGGATTGGTCTTGTAACCCGCACATAAACGGCTTTTCGATAACTATAAATTCATGTAATAAAAACATAACTTGCATGTACATATGCCGTTAACTATTGACCGCCGGGTGGACAACTTTTGTTTTTGCAACTGACAATGACCCATGTAATATATGACCTTATCAACCGATAATATAGTATCGGTTGATAAGGTCCACGTTCACTTATTTTGTCACTAGGTGCGTATAGATATTTTCGACTTCAAAGGTTCCGCTGCATTCATAGACTTCGTAACTCATGATTCGTATCTTAGCAGACGCTTCTGGCAAACAATTAATTACATCATCTGTTCAACACTGATGACTAGTGAGCAGTGACAATGGCATCAGCTTACCTACGTGGATGCTGTACTAGCCTGGCAACGTAATTATTTCATCCTTCTTTACATTATCATTATTCTCTAAGACTATTCATAATCATCATCATCATTCAGTGCCTTTACCATGAGTTTGTATGACCGTACTCGCTAGCGATTGCGTAAATGATTTAGTATGCCGATTCTTAGTTCTATTGCGGCGCTGTACTTTTGCCCATACAATTTTTTACGCAGTCGCTAGCGAGTACGGTCATGTAAACTCATGGTAAAGGCACAGGCCGTAATCGCCCACCGGTGAGCATCTTCGATTACGCCACTCGTCCTGGTCGAGACTATCTCAGTCTTGTCCAGGAGTGAGCCACGATTTTCCTGATACCATCAACCCATCGAGCTAGTAGACATGGTAAAGGCACAGGCCGTAATCGCCCACCGTGAGCATCTTCGATTACGGCACTCGTCCTGGTCGAAACTATCTCAGTCTTGTCCAGGAGTGAGCCACGATTTTCCTGATACCATCAACCCATCGAGCTACTAGACATGGTAAAGGCACAGGCCGTAATCGCCCACCGGTGAGCATCTTCGATTACGCCACTCGTCCTGTTCGAAACTATCTCAGTCTTGTCCAGGAGTGAGCCACGATTTTCCTGATACCATCAATCCATCGAGCTAGTAGATCCAGACATTCCTTTAACTTAGAAGTGGTTACCAATCTGACATTTTGGTTCACTTGCCTTAACTCTGCCTGGCAGAGTGTCCGACTGAACTTTAGTAATTACATTTATTTATTTACCCCCTTATTCATAAACGTCTGTCAAACCTATATTAGTTAACTAGCCGCTAAAGTTCGTTTGTCCTTATCTGTCACTTTGACATTGACGTTTGTGAGAATGGGACAAAGAACTTTTTAGTTAGCAAAGGTTTGTTAAGTTTTATGAATACGGGGTTAATCTTTATTGCAGAGAAGGAACCTTATCGTACAAGTCACATTCACAAAAAAAGGTATATTCACATCAGTCATCAGAGACGTCAAGCACTTTCGACTCGTCGACAGAAAATAAACCTTCCTGTCAGAACCTCATCCTGTATAACTGTAGGAAAAAAGTAAAATCCGAAATGATGGTATCTGTAGCCGACCGCGCCCACGTCCTATTGGTTTAATAATTCAATTTGGACCAGCGCTTGCGCCGATGCTATTCTTCTGAAACTGGCACGCGTGTACTTGTACGTCATTATCGACCGTGTACAGTTGCAATAACGTTTAAATTAATTTAACTTTTTTATGAAACTGAGGCTAGCATTATTCGGGTGTTAAAAGACTTAATATTTGTTAGTTTGTAGGTTATGTTATATTTGATAATATGATGATGAATTTGAGTGTTGACTCATATGTCCGAAGTCATAAATATATGAATTTTCCACTTTACTGCATTGTAATAAGGCCAAAAATGTAGGTATACATATTTATGTAAATTAAAGAAGTGGATTCTAGGTCACTCTGACGATGACGTCTAACATTCTTAGACTTAGGTAGAGTACCTAATTGTTTGCAATCCGCTTAATTAAGTAACGAGTCATACCGTAGCAGTATGTAACAATATTATCAATACATACGATGCAACTATGTATAGTAAAATTAAAATGTATTAATCAGTCTTTTTTTATGCCTTCGCAACCTCAAAACCGAAAAATGATTTATGCAATTTGGTACATAGTGGTCGCCTGGAAGTGGATTCTCATTTTTTTTAACAGCAATGAACAGAGTCGAAAATTGGTAGACACTTTTTTTGGCGTACCAAACCACTGCCACTGCCTATTGGGATAGTTCAAGGTTCAAGCGATAGTTCGAACGAGTTGTGTTACCTACCGTTACGAGAAAGCAGCGCTGAGGGGCTACCGTGAACCACAAACGAAGTTTTCCCTCTCTGTCTCATTTATGTGCAAACTTGCAAGTGCGACAGAGAGGGAAAATTTCGAATGCCGTGCCGTTCGCGGTAGCATCCCGGAAGACCTATTCCGAACTTCGAAATTCAAACTTCGTATCATTCCGTCCCTTTCACATATATAGTGTATAACACGACAGTGAAAGGGACGGCACGATACGTAGTTCGTATTTCGAAGTTTGGAGTAGGCCCTCTGGCTGTATAGAGTATAGATAGTGCCATCCACGAAGGCACGCCCCTCCAAAGCCCAATCCGTACAATTGCGCATAGATTAGTATGAGGGGCGCGTCTTTATGGATGGCTCTATCTATAGGGCCAGTGACACGCCTATTTTTTTTCATGGAATTTGTTTTTTATGTATTAAATCTGAATCTCAAACTGAGTTTGAACTCTTCGGAGTCCCACTATAACAACCTCTTTTTACCACCCCCACAGTTACTACAAAGTAACATTTCATACTCTAAGGTGGCAAAAACCATCCCCTAATACTGGGATTACCAATAACAAGTTCTAAGAAGGCTAGCATGATGACCCTAACTAGCATGATCTCGTAAATCGCGTTTATGACGGACATGAAGTACTGGTCCTTTAGCTGCTTGTATTATATGTAAGTTTGAAAGGGACGAATGCTTTATGACCAGGGATCGGATACCGGTATTTTCTCCATAGAAAAATACCGGTATTATTACGGTCACCGGTTCATTATTTCGTTTTTAATGGGACAATCTAATAATACGACGTTGTTATCTAAATACATGATTCAGCCCTACGTAAAGAGCAAAAAATAATCCAAAATATTGGGCTAATTCAGGGTTTTTTTAAAATACCGGTATCGGTCCCTGTTTATGACCCAAGTTATTATATATAAGATATATCAATAACTTAACAACAAAACATGTTTAGAAGACCCTAGCTAGCATTACCATAAATTTCACCCATCGCTATCTAATTAGCCACTACATTTTACACACTGTCATCAAATTAGACACGAATACTAACTAGTTAGTATTCCACGTTTGCCTGAACAAAGAACGGTATATAATTATCATACGAATTAATACGGAAGGTTTTTTCAGAGCAATGGTAATCAACTGTGAAAAAGGCATTCCACATTAAATTATAACAATACGTGTTCAGTGACAATTAAAAATGGCGTCACTTTTCATACTACCTGGAAAGAAGTCAAGTCATAGAACGTATACGAAAATAACACCAAAAACGGATGATAAACATATGTTAAATTTTCTGTCCTGTTGAATGATTCATAATGGCGTAGGCATATTACCAAAAAACAGTGGCGCTACCGCGAACAACAAACGAAGTTTTCCCTCTCTGTCGCACTTGCAAGTTTACATATAAGTGAGACAGAGGGAAAACTTCGTTTGTGGTTCGCGGTAGCCCCCCAGGCCAAGTGCTTGTCGGACTTCGTACGTTTAAGGTTCCGAACAACCGCAAAATTGAGTTGGTTTTAATCGGAACAAATGAAATTTCAAAGAAAAAATTTGATTTACCATATGTTAGTATTTGCTGGTAAAATATATGTAATAACAAACATTATCAACCAATTTCAAGTTCACAGGTCAATGTGAAGTTAAAAAAATCTTCAAAACAAAATTTCGGCTCTTCGGGTACGGAACCCTAAAATTAAGCAAATAAGCCTAAAAAAGTCATTTTAGGCTTATTTGCCTAAAATATTTTATTACAGAAATAGAAAAAATAATAACTTAATAACAATTCACAATTATAAACTAAAAATATTTAAATGCAGAAGAAAACACTACACAATAAAAAAGCCTTTTTTTAAACTGTCAAATTATTTCTAACAAAAAAACTAATACATTTCTTTACAAAGTAATATATAGAAAAAAAAAAAACAAAAAGATATGATTCCGGCCAGGATCGAACTGGCGGCCTTCTGCGTGTAAAGCAGATGTGATAACCACTACACCACGGAACCAGTTGGCAACGCCATCTAAATTAGCGTTTAGTCCCCGCCCGTGCAGTGAATGTTATGTTACGTCACATAATGTAATCTTTCTCTCGTTTTCTTTAGATTTCTCGTGTTCTTTAGATATTGAACTCATTGTAATCAATCGGAACCACAACTGATAAATTGGAATATTTATAGTACAAGAATATGTAATCAATGCGGAGATAAAGTTACCTGTATAGGATAGCCGGAAGAGATCCCTTATCTATACACACATAAATTATAGTGTAAATAAAATACGTAAGTAGTGTATTTTTATTTTTCTTTTTTTCTTTTGTAAATGTATTTATGTACATAACAAATACACAGTTTTTTTTTTTTCAAAAGTAAAAGCATGCTCTGGCTGCTCTGTTAGATTAAAGGCCCCGCCACATTGAGCAGTTTGCGGTAGCAGGGCGGGCCCGCGTTCAACGCGGCGCGTTGATCTGAATGCGAGGAACATTATGAGCTATGTCACACAGGGTGCGGCGCGGGCGCAGGCGGCGCTTCAATGTACCTCCGGGAGTCATTTTCACTATTTTTTTCTTTATAGCTTTGGAGCGATCTCCATTCGCTAATAGAGTAGTGACTTCATGGCGCCGTGGGGGGTTAAATGCATGATATTGATTGAATGTGTTAGGCGATATTTATGTTAACAAATACTATAGAAATACATATACATACGTTTATTTTGAAATCGTGAAGTGCTTTGTATTGTACTGTGTCCTTTAATTGAGGTGTGCAATAAAGAGTATTTGTGTATTTTATTCTGATTGGTTTTTTACTAGGAAAACTCTATGGGACTAAAGTAGGGTTGCCATACGTCCCGGTATGCCGGGACATGTCCCGGTTTGAAGCGTGTTGTCCCAGTGTCCCGCACATTAAGCAAATTGTCCCGGTTTGAAAAGCATAGTTAATTAGTAGGGACCAGTAGCTAGGTAAATAAGTACTTATGCATGTACGTAGTACGGACGGCAATAAGCCTAACCAGTGCTTATAGTGCCTGCGTGGCGCGCGCGCATGAAGGATACCATCCCACGGCAAAGACCGAACCCGCTCCCACATCTGCTTTGACTTTGGGGATGAAGCATTGCGCTGATGTCCTTCCAATTTTTCTTCATGAGCTCTACCTATACTACTTTTTCTTTAATTGTCCCGGTGCTCGTCCTCATGCTTATGGCAACCCTAGACTAAAGCCATAGATGGACACTTTTGGATTCTATTCCTTTGTAATAACTGTTCAAACTGCTCCAAACACCAATTCCGTCAGGTTTACTAATATAATATTTAAGCAGTTTTGGACCACCAAAACTGCTTAAATATTATATTAGTAAACCTGACCGCAACCACCGGAGTCGAGCTTAACCAACTATAAGGTGTTAATGATCATCGACTTTAGTACATTACCGTATTAGCAGCAATATCTAAACTAATAATTAGGCGTCTAAAAAAGGTGTGAAGTGGTTCGCGAGTTTCTTTCGCGTAATAGCCTCAGTCATTAGCGGCGAGAAAGTGATAGCGCTTTTTATCTCAGCATTCATGGATGACTAGGCGGAGATCGTCAATAAGACGGTACCTAGTAAGCTCGACACATTGCGCTGCGCGGAAATCTATACGACATTTATATTAAGCCATGCACACGCATGAGGTTAAAATCTACATAACGGTCATCTAATCCTGTCACCTTTCAGGGGTTAACTTTTCGTAACCAATTACGATTTAAGAATTTTTCTTCCTTAAATGGAAGTTGTACACACAATAATAACCGCCTAGAAATAGCCTTCACACCAATGGTGTTTGCTTAAGTAAAATCTTTGCACACGCACGAGGTTAAAATCTACATAACGTGCGTCATCTAATCCTATCACTTTTCAGGGGTTAACTTTTCGTAACCAGTTGCGATCTAAGAATTTTTCTTCCTTAAATGGAAGTTGTACAGCAAGCAAAAAAACACCTTTGCTTAAATAAAACGAATAAATGTTTGTTGCATACTGGAAGTGTGCCTCAAATAGTCCCAATAGTAACTAAATGCTTCATAAGAGGGCTAACACGTAAAGTCTGAACTTACATCACAGCATTTAAACGGAATGTCACTAGACTGGCTTCTTTAGTAACACTAAGACAGTTACATCACAAGCTAACTGGTATCTCTAGCTTATTTCACCATCACTTTTCAGAAAACATTTTCTTTTTAGGGTTCCTTACCACAAGCGAAAAAGGAACCCTTTGTGAGACTGGCTGTCCATTCTCAAGAACTATTTTATGCTATTGATTTTTAACTTGCAATAGTTGTAAACAAGGGCAGAACTATCTCCCGGTCCCTGGGATCCCAGGGCTCATTACAAAAGTATACTATTGTTTATTTTCGCCGGGAGATGATGGCTTATATATTAAAACCTTTATTTTATGCATACATTTTGTAGTGTTATTCACAAATAACCAGCTTATAAACCCGTGTGGTGTCGGGTTAGAATTGCACCACCCCATATCATCCGGTGGGTGTCGTAAGAGGCGACTAACGGAGAATATCCAGGGAACGGGCAGCAGCGTTCCCTGAAGGTCACACCTATTATTACTGCGATCCCCAACCCGCCTGCCAAGCGTGGGGATGTGTGTGTGAACTTAGCAGAACAAATGTTAGCATCTCAAAACGTAGTAACAGTTCTAGTAGCATCCCCAATAGTTCTACAGTTCTAGATAGTTATTTTAAATAGTTCTGCTAATTTAAGACAAAAAAATGAAAATTTAAAAATGTGATGCCAAGTTCACAATTTGACTTTCAGCATCCCAAAAGTCTTGGCTCCTAGACCAAAAATATGAATTGAAATGCAAAGTTCTGTCTATTCTAGACGAGTAGCCAAAAGTTCTAGCCAAAAAGAAAAAAAAAATTTTTTTTTACCTATAACCTAACTTTGAAAAATTATCACCTAGTAGTATAGCACGTACGCTATGTTTTGAGGGTTTTAGACACAGTGTATCCTCCGTTATGGGAAATCGGCTACCTCATGCATCAGCAAACGTCCAGTTCTATCTTCTAGAACGAAATTTGGAAAAGTTCTAGAAGATTAACTTTGACTATCGACTGAGACGCGATGAAACGGAATGTATGGACGAGTATCCCGTCCAATATACATCCGATACTCAGCATCTCAGCAGTTCTAGATAGATAAAAGCCTTGAGAAACAAAAAAAGATTAGTTCCATCTTCTAAAACGAAATTCGAATGAGTATTGAGACATAGCAGTTCGAAAATTGTATTAAATTTGACAAAATGCACTTCTGAGACCTAACATCCCAGAAGTTACGGCTCTGAGATCCAGCATCTCAGGCGTTTTAGTTGACCAGGTACCTTATATACTGTAAAACGTACAGTTCTCTCTTCTAGGACGAAATTTGGAAAAGTTCTAGAGGATTTACTTTGACTATCGATCGAAACGCGGTGGAGCGCTATGTATGAACCAGCATCCCAGCCATCATTGATCCAATACTTATCATCTCCGCAGTTCTAGGGAGGTGAAAGCCTCCGGCTTCATAATAAAGACAGTTTCATCTTCTAGAACGAAACTAAAAACAGTTTTGAGACATAGGGGCTCGAATATTGTAGAAAACTTGACCAAATGTAATTTTTGAGATCTAACATCCCAGAATATACAGCTCTGAGATCCAGCATCTCAGGTGTTTTAGTTAGCAAGGTATCTAATACGCTACAAACGGACAGTTCTATCTTCTAGAACGACTTTTGGAAAAGTTCTAGAAGATTAACTTTGACTAACGACTGAGACGCGATGAAACGGAATGTATGGACGAGTATCCCATCCAATATAGATTCGATACTCAGCATCTCAGCAGTTCTGGGTAGATAAAACCTCAAGAAGCAAAAACGGATTAGTTCCATCTTCTAAAACGAAATTCGAATGAGTATTGAGACATAGGAGTTAGAATATTGTATAAAATTTTACAAAATGCACTTTTGAGACCTAACATCCCAGAAGATACGGCTCTGAGATCCAGCATCTCAGGCGTTTTAGTTGACCAGGTACCTAGCGTGCTGTGAAACGTACAGTTCTATATTCTAGAACGAAATTTGGGTAAGTTCTAGAAGATTAACTTTGACTATCGACTGAGTCGCGATGAAACGGAATGTATGGAAGAGTATCCCATTCAATATAGATCCGATACTCAGCATCTCAGGAGTTCTAGGTAGATAAAAGCCTCGAGAAGCAAAAAAGGATTAGTTCCATCTTCTAAAATAAAATTCGAATGAGTATTCAGACATAGGAGTTCGAATATTGTATAAAATTTGTCAAAATGCACTTTTGAGACCTAACATCCCAGAAGATACGGCTCTGAGATCCAGCATCTCAGGCGCTTTAGTTGACCAGGTACCTTATATACTGTAAAACGTACTGTTCTATCTTCTAGGACGAAATTTGGAAAAGTTCTAGAGGATTTACTTTGACTATCGATCGAAACGCGGTGGAGCGCTATGTATGAACCAGCATCCCAGCCATCATAGATCCAATACTTATCATCTCCGCAGTTCTAGGGAGATGAAAGCCTCGAGCTTCATAATAAAGACAGTTTCATCTTCTAGAACGAAACTAAAAACAGTTTTGAGACATAGGGGTTCGAATATTGCAGAAAACTTGACCTAATGTAATTTTTGAGATCTAACATCCCAGAATATACAGCTCTGAGATCCAGCATCTCAGGTGTTTTAGTTAGCAAGGTATCTAATACGCTAAAATCGGACAGTTCTACCTTCTAAAACGACTTTTGGAAAAGTTCTAGAAGGTTAACTTTGACTAACGACTGTGACACGAATAAACGGAATATATGGACGAGTATCCCATCCAATACAGATCCGATACTCAGCATCTCAGCAGTTCTAGGTAGATAAAAGCCTCGAGAAGCAAAAACGGAGTAATTCCATCTTCCAAAACGAAATTCGAATGAGTATTGAGACAGGAGTTCGAATATTGTATAAAATTTGACAAAATGCACGTTTGAGACCTAACATCCCAGAAGATACGGCTCTGAGATCCAGCATCTCAGGCGTTTTAGTTGACCAAGTACCTTATATACTGTAAAACGTACAGTTCTATCTTCTAGGACGAAATTTGGAAAAGTTCTAGAGGATTTACTTTGACTATCGATCGAAACGCGGTGGAGCGCTATGTATGAACCAGCATCCCAGCCATCATAGATCCAATACTTATCATCTCCGCAGTTCTAGGGAGGTGAAAGCCTCGGGCTTCATAATAAAGACAGTTTCATCTTCTAGAACGAAACTAAAAACAGTTTTGAGACATAGGGGTTCGAATATTGCAGAAAACTTGACCTAATGTAATATTTGAGATCTAACATCCCAGAATATACAGCTCTGAGATCCAGCATCTCAGGTGTTTTAGTTAGCAAGGTATCTAATACGCTAAAATCGGACAGTTCTACCTTCTAGAACGACTTTTGGAAAAGTTCTAGAAGGTTAACTTTGACTAACGACTGTGACACGAATAAACGGAATGTATTATGGATAAATGTATTATGAATAAATGATTATTATGATTACGATTATGATTATGATTATGGGCGAGTATCCCATTCAATATAGATCCGATACTCAGCATTTCAGGAGTTCTAGGTAGATAAAAGCCTAGAGAAGCAAAAAAGGATTAGTTCCATCTTCTAAAATGAAATTCGAATGAGTATTGAGACATAGGAGTTCGAATATTGTATAAAATTTGACAAAATGCAATTTTGAGACCTAACATCCCAGAAGATACGGCTCTGAGATCCAGCATCTCAGGCGTTTTAGTTGACCAGGTACCTTATATACTGTAAAACGTACAGTTCTATCTTCTAGGACGAAATTTGGAAAAGTTCTAGAGGATTTACTTTGACTATCGATCGAAACGCGGTGGAGCGCTATGTATGAACCAGCATCCCAGCCATCATAGATCCAATACTTATCATCTCTGCAGTTCTAGGGAGGTGAAAGCCTCGGGCTTCATAATAAAGACAGTTTCATCTTCTAGAACGAAATTAAAAACAGTCTTGAGACATAGGGGTTCGAATATTGCAGAAAACTTGACCTAATGTAATTTTTGAGATCTAACATCCCAGAATATACAGCTCTGAGATTCAGCATCTCTGGTGTTTTAGTTAGCAAGGTATCTAATACGCTAAAATCGGACAGTTCTACCTTCTAGAACGAATTTTGGAAAAGTTCTAGAAGGTTAACTTTGACTAACGACTGTGACACGAATAAACGGAATGTATGGACGAGTATCCCATCCAGTATAGATCCGATACTCAGCATCTCAGCAGTTCTAGGTAAATAAAAGCTTCGAGAAGCAAAAACGGATTAATTCCATCTTCTAAAACGAAATTCGAATGAGAATTGAGACATAGGAGTTCGAATATTGTATAAAATTTGACAAAATGCACTTTTGAGACCTAACATCCCAGAAGATACGGCTCTGAGATCCAGCATCTCAGGCGTTTTAGTTGACCAGGTGCTTACTATGCTGTAAAACGTACAGTTCTATATTCTAGAACGAAATTTGGAAAAGTTCTAGACGATTAACTGACTATCGACTCAGACGCGATGAAACGGAATGTATGGACGAGCATCCCATCCGATATAGATCCGATACTCATCATCTCAGCAGTTCTAGGTACTTAAAAGCCTCGAGAAGCAAAAAAGAATTAGTTCCATTTTCTAAAACGAAATTCGAATGAGTATTGAGACATAGGAGTTTGGATATTGTAGAAAATTTTACAAAATGATCTTTTGAGACCTAACATCCCAGAAGATACGGCTCTGAGATCCAGCATCTCAGGCGTTTTAGTTGACCAGGTACCTAGTGTGCTGAAAAACGTACAGTTCTATATTCTAGAACGAACTTTGGGTAGGTTCTAGAAGATTAACTTTGACCATCGACTGAGACGCGATGAAACGGAATGTATGGACGAGTATCCCATCCAATATAGATCCGATACTCAGCATCTCAGAAGTTATAGGTAAATAAAAGCCTCGAGAAGCAAAAACGGATTAGTTCCATCTTCTAAAACGAAATTGGAATGAGAATTGAGACATAGGAGTTGGAATATTGTATAAAATTAGACAAAATGCTTTTTGAGACCTAACATCCCAGAAGATACGGCTCTGAGATCCAGCATCTCAGGCGTTTTAATTGACCAGGTACCTAGCGTGCTGTGAAACGTACAGTTCTATGTTCTAGAACGAAATTTGGGTAAGTTCTAGAAGATAAACTTTGACTATCGACTGAGACGCGATGAAACGGAATGTATGGACTAGTATCCCATCCAATATAGATCCGAAACTCCGCATCTCAGCAGTTCTAGGTAGTTAACAGCCTCGAGAAGCAAAAAAGAATTAGTTCCATCTTCTAAAACGAAATTCGAATGAGTATTGAGACATAGGAGTTTGGATATTGTAGAAAATTTGACAAAATGCAATTTTGAGACCTAACATCCAAGAAGATACGGCTCTGAGATCCAGCATCTCAGGCGTTTTAGTTGACCAGGTACCTCATATACTGTAAAACGTACAGTTCTGTTTTCTAGGACGAAATTTGGAAAAGTTCTAGAGGATTTACTTTGACTATCGATCGAAACGCGGTGGAGCGCTATGTATGAACCAGCATCCCAGCCATCATAGATCCAATACTTATCATCTCCGCAGTTCTAGGTAGGTGAAAGCCTCGGGCTTCACAATGAAGACAGTTTCATCTTCTAGAACGAAACTGAAAATAGTTTTAAGACATAGGGGTTCGCATAATGTAGAAAACTTGACCAAATGTAATTTTTGAGATCTAACATCCCAGAATATACAGCTCTGAGATCCAGCATCTCAGGTGTTTTAGTTAGCAAGGTATCTAATACGCTAAAAACGTACAGTTCTATATTCTAGAACAACTTTTGGAAAAGTTCTAGAAGGTTAAATTTGACTATCGACTGAGACGCCATGAGACGGAAAGAATGGACGAGTATCCCATCCAATATAGATCCGATATTCAGCATATCAGCAGTTCTAGATAGATAAAAGCCTCTAGAAGCAAAAAAGGATTAGTTCCATCTTCTAAAACGAAATTCGAATGAGTATTGAGACATAGGAGTTTGGATATTGTAGAAAATTTTACAAAATACACTTTTGAGACCTAACATCCCAGAAGATACGGCTCTGAGATCCAGCATCTCAGGCGTTTTAGTTGACCAGATGCTTACTATGTTGTAAAACGTACAGTTCTATATTCTAGAAAGAAATTTGGAAAAGTTCTAGACGATTAACTGACTATCGACTCAGACGCGATGAGACGGAATGATGACCTGATTTGATCATAGAGTAAATTATATATATACACTGTGTTTGACGTTTCGTTTGCTTAAAGTTATCATTGGCGCTAGTAGCAGCGAAAACGGCTGCGTTCATGGTCAGCGCAATTTTAAGGCCCGCACAGACGAACCACTTGTCGGTGCATTTGCGCAAACTATTTGTTATTTTTGTTATCTGTGTTTATACAGCGCTGAAAAAATATGTATTTGTTTTTTTTGTTTTGTTTTCTTTCTATTCCATTGTTTATTTGTAAAACTTTAGCTTATTGTGTAACCTTTTTATTTTCCATTATTGTGTGTTACCCACCGTACCGACACCTAATGGGTCCAACGGAAGACCAGAGCCGGCTGTAATGCCGGCACTATGCTGAGTTGGGTCCATTTCGTGACACGACTGTTTTTGTATTCTGTCCCATTATTATGTACTTGTCTGTCATGAATAAATGTTTGAATCTGAATCTGAATCTGAATGTATGGACGAGTATCCCATCCAATATAGATCCGATACTCAGCATCTCAGCAGTTCTAGGTACTTAAAAGCCTGGAGAAGCAAAAAAGAATTAGTTCCATCTTCTCAAACGAATTTAGGTACCTGGTGAACTAAAACGCCTGAGATGCTGGATCTCAGAGCCGTATCTTCTGGGATGTTAGGTCTCAAAAATGCATTTTGTCAAATTTTATACAATATTCGAACTCCTATGTCTCAATACTGAATCGAATTTTGTTTTAGAAGATGGAACTAATTAATTTTTATTTCTCGACGCTTTTAACTACCTAGAACTGCTGAGATGCTGGGTGTCGGGTCTATATTGGATGGGATCGTCGTCCATACATTCTGTTTATTCCTTCACAGTCGTTATTCAAGTTAACCTTCTAGAACATTTCCAAAAGTCGTTCTAGAAGACAGAACTGTACTTTTTTAGAATACTAAATACCTTGCTAACTAAAACACCTGAGATGCTGGATCTCAGAGCTGTATATTCTGGGATGTTTCATCTCAAAGATTGCATTTGGTCAAGTTTTCTACAATATTCGAACTCCTAAGTCTCAATACTCTTTCATGTTTCGTTCTAGAAGATGAAACTGTCTGTATTATGAAGCTCGAGGTTTTCATCTACCTAGAACTACGGAGATGATAAGTATTGGATCTATGATGGCTGGGATGATGGTTCATACATAGCGCTCCGCAGCGTCTCAGTCGATAGTCAAAGTTAATCTTCTAGAACTTTTCCAAATTTCGTTCTAGAAGATAGATCTGTACGTTTTACAGTATATTAAGGACCTGGTAAACCTAAACGCCTGAGATGCTGGATCTCAGAGCCGTATCTTCTGGGATGTTAGGTCTCAAAAGTGCATACTGTCAAATTTTCTACAATATCCAAACTCCTATGTCTCAATACTCATTCGAATTTCGTTTTAGAACATGGAACTAATTTTTTTTTGCTTCTCGAGGCTTTTAAGTACCTAGAACTGCTGAGATGCTGAAAATCGGATCTATATTGGATGGGATACTCGTCCATACATTCCGTTTCATCGCGTCTGAGATGATATTCAGTTAATCGTCTAGAACTTTTCTAAATTTCGTTTTAGAATATAGAACTGTACGTTTTATAGCATACTAGGTACCTGGTGAACTAAAACGCCTGAGATGCTGGATCTCAGAGCCGTATCTTCTTGGATGTTAGGTCTCAAAAATGCATTTTGTCAAATTTTATACAATATTCGAACCCCTATGTCTCAATACTGAATCGAATTTTGTTTTAGAAGATGGAACTAATTAATTTTTATTTCTCGACGCTTTTAACTACCTAGGACTGCTGAGATGCTGGGTATCGGGTCTATATTGGATGGGATCGTCGTCCATACATTCTGTTTGTTCCTTCACAGTCGTTATTCAAGTTAACCTTCTAGAACTTTTCCTAAAGTCGTTCTAGAAGATAGAACTTATTGTTTTTAGCGTATTAGATACCTTGCTAACTAAAACACCTGAGATGCTGGATCTCAGAGCTGTATATTCTGGGATGTTAGATCTCAAACATTGCATTTGGTCAAGTTTTCTACAATATTCGAACCCCTACGTCTCAATACTGTTTTCAGTTTCGTTCTAGAAGATGAAACTGTCTTTATTATGAAGCCCAAGGCTTTCACCTACGTAGAACTGCGGAGATGATAAGTATTGGATCTATGATGGCTGGGATGCTGGTTCATACATAGCGCTCCACCGCGTTTTAATCGATAGTCAAAGTAAATCTTCCAGAACATTTCCAAATTTCGTTCTAGATGATAGAACTGTACTATTTACAGTATATTAAGGACCTGGTAAACTTAAACGCCTGAGATGCTGGATCTCAGAGCCGTATCTTCTGGGATGTTAGGTCTCAAAAGTGCATTTTGTCAAATTTTAAACAATATTCGAACTCCTATGTCTCAATACTCATTCGAATTTCGTTTTAGGAGATGGAACTAATTAATTTTTACTTCTCAACGCTTTTAACTACCTAGAACTGCTGAGATGCTGATTATCGGGTCTATATTGGATGGGATACTCGTCCATACATTCCGTTTATTCGTGTCACAGTCGTTAGTCAAAGTTAACCTTCTAGAACTTTTCCAAAAGTCGTTTTAGAAGATAGAAATGTCTGAAAACTGTTTTCAGTTTCGTTCTAGAAGATAAAACTGTCTTTATTATGAAGCCCGAGGCTTTCACCTCCCTAGAACTGCGGAGATGATAAGTATTAGATCTATGATGGCTGGGATGCTGGTTCATACGTAGCGCTCCACCGCGTTTCAATCGATAGTCAAAGTAAATCCTCTAGAACTTTTCCAAATTTCGTCCTAGAAAACAGAACTGTACGTTTTACAGTATATGAGGTACCTGGTAAACTAAAACGCCTGAGATGCTGGATCTCAGAGCCGTATCTTCTGGGATGTTAGGTCTCTAAAGTGCATTTTGTCAAATTTTATACAATATCCAAACTCCTTCGTCACAATCACAATACTCATTCGAATTTTGTTTTGGATGATGGAACTAATTCTTTTTGTTTCACGAAGCTCTTATCTACCTAGAACTGCTGAGATGCTGAGCATCGGATCTATATTGGATGGGATAGTCGTCCATACATTCCGTTTCATCGCGTCTCAGTCGATAGTCAAAGTTAATCTTCTAGAACTTACCCAAATTTCGTTCTAGACTATAGAACTGTACGTTTCACAGTACACTAGGTACCTGGTCAACTAAAACGCCTGAGATGCTGGATCTCAGAGCCGTATCTTCTTGGATGTTAGGTCTCAAAAGTTCATTTTGTCAAATTTTCTACAATATCCAAACTCCTATGTCTCAATATTCATTCTAATTTCGTTTTAGAAGATGGAACTAATTCTTTCTTACTTCTCGAGGCTTTTATCTACCTAGAACTTCTGAGATGCTGAGTATCGGGTCTATATTGGATAGGATACTCGTCCATACATTCCGTTTATTCGTGTCACAGTCGTTATTCAAAGTTAACCTTCTAGAACTTTTCCAAAAGTCGTTCTAGAAGACAGAACTGTACTTTTTTAGAATACTAAATACCTTGCTAACTAAAACACCTGAGATGCTGGATCTCAGAGCTGTATGTTCTGGGATGTTTCATCTCAAAGATTGCATTTGGTCAAGTTTTCTACAATATTCGAACTCCTAAGTCTCAATACTCTTTCATGTTTCGTTCTAGAAGATGAAACTGTCTGTATTATGAAGCTCGAGGATTTCATCTACCTAGAACTACGGAGATGATAAGTATTGGATCTATGATGGCTGGGATGATGGATCATACATAGCGCTTCAACGCGTTTCGATCTACAGTCAAAGTAAATCTTCTAGAACTTACTCAAATTTCGTTCTAGAAGGTAGAACTGTACGTTTTACAGTATATTAGGTACCTGGTCAACTAAAAGGCTTGAGATGCTGGATCTAATTGCCATATTTTCGGGGATGTTTGGTCTCAAAAGTGCATTTTGTCAAATTTTATACAATATTCGAACTCCTATGTCTCAATACTCATTCAAATTTCGTTTTAGAAGATGGAACTATTCCATTTTGATTCTCGAGGCTTTTATCTACCTAGAACTGCTGAGATGCTGAGTATCGGATCTATATTGGATGGGATACTCGTCCATACATTCCGTTTCATCGCGTCTCAGTCGGATAGTCAAAGTTAATCTTCTAGAACTTACCCAAATTTAGTTCTAGAAGACAGAACTGTACGTTTTTAGCATACTAAATACCTTGCTAACTAAAACGCCTGAGATGCTGGATCTCAGAGCCGTATCTTCTTGGATGTTAGGTCTCAAAAGTTCATTTTGTCAAATTTTCTACAATATCCAAACTCCTATGTCTCAATACTCATTCTAATTTCGTTGTAGAAGATGGAACTAATTCTTTCTTGCTTCTCGAGGCTTTTAACTACCTAGAACTGCTGAGATGCTGAGTATCGGGTCTATATTGGATAGGATACTCGTCCATACATTCCGTTTATTCGTGTCACAGTCGTTAGTCAAAGTTAACCTTCTAGAACTTTTCCAAAAGTCGTTCTAGAAGACAGAACTGTACGTTTTTAGCATACTAAATACCTTGATAACTAAATCACTTGAGATGCTGGATCTCAGTGCTCTATATTCTGGGATGTTTGATCTCAAACATTGCATTTGGTCAAGTTTTCTACAATATTCGAACTCCTAAGTCTCAATACTCTTTCATGTTTCGTTTTAGAAGATAAAACTGTCAGTATTATGAAGCTCGAGGCTTTCACCTACCTAGAACTGCGGAGATGATAAGTATTGGATCTATGATGGCTGGGATGATGGATCATGCATAGCGCTTCACCGCGTTTCGATCTATAGTCAAAGTTAATCTTCTAGAACTTACTCGAATTTCGTTCTAGAAGATAGAACTGTACGTTTTACAGTATATTAGGTACCTAGTCAACTAAAATACTGGAGATGCTGGATCTAATAGCCATATTTTCTGGGATGTTAGGTCGCAAAAGTGCATTTTGTCAAATTTTATACAATATTCGAACTCCTATGTCTCAATACTCATTCAAATTTCGTTTCAGAAGATGGAACTAATCCTTTTTGATTCTCGAGGCTTTTATCTACCTAGAACTGCTGAGATGCTTAGTATTGGATCTATGATGGCTGGGATGCTGGTTCATAAATTGCCCTTCACCGCGTTTCGATCGATAGTCAAAGTAAAACTTCTAGAACTTTTCCAAATTTCGTTCTTGAAGATAGAACTATACGCTTTACAGCATACTATGTACCTGGTCAACTAAAACGCCTGAGATGCTGGATCTCAGAGCCGTATCTTCTTGGATGTTAGGTCTCAAAAGTTCATTTTGTCAAATTTTCTACAATATCCAAACTCCTATGTCTCAATACTCATTCTAATTTCGTCTTAGAAGATGGAACTAATTCTTTCTTGCTTCTCGAGGCTTTTAACTGCCTAGAACTGCTGAGATGCTGAGTATCGGGTCTATATTGGATAGGATACTCGTCCATACATTCCGTTTATTCGTGTCACAGTCGTTAGTCAAAGGTAACCTTCTAGAACTTTTCCAAAAGTCGTTCTAGAAGACAGAACTGTACGATTTCAGCATACTAAATACCTTGCTAACTAAAACACCTGAGATGCTGGATCTCAGTGCTCTATATTCTGGGATGTTTGGTCTCAAACATTGCATTTGGTCAAGTTTTCTACAATATTCGAACTCCTAAGTCTCAATACTCTTTCATGTTTCGTTCTAGAAGATGAAACTGTCAGTATTATGAAGCTCGAGGCTTTCACCTACCTAGAACTGCGGAGATGATAGGTATTGGATCTATGATGGCTGGGATGATGGATCATGCATAGCGCTTCACCGCGTTTCGATCTATAGTCAAAGTTAATCTTCTAGAACTTACTCGAATTTCGTTCTAGAAGATAGAACTGTACATTTTACAGTATAATAGGTACCTGGTCAACTAAAATACTTGAGATGCTGGATCTAATAGCCATATTTTCTGGGATGTTAGGGCTCAAAAGTGCATTTTGTCAAATTTTATACAATATTCGAACTCCTAATACTCATTCAAATTTCGTTTCAGAAGATGGAACTAATCCTTTTTGATTCTCGAGGCTTTTATCTACCTAGAACTGCTGAGATGCTTAGTATTGGATCTATGATGGCTGGGATGCTGGTTCATAAATTGCCCTTCACCGCGTTTCGATCGATAGTCAAAGTAAAACTTCTAGAACTTTTCCAAATTTCGTTCTTGAAGAGAGAACTATACGTTTTACAGCATACTATGTACCTGGTCAACTAAAACGCCTGAGATGCTGGATCTCAGAGCCGTATCTTCTTGGATGTTAGGTCTCAAAAGTTCATTTTGTCAAATTTTATACAATATCCAGACTCCTATATCTCAATACTCATTCTAATTTCGTTTTAGAAGATGGAACTAATTCTTTCTTGCTTCTCGAGGCTTTTAACTGCCTAGAACTGCTGAGATGCTGAGTATCGGGTCTATATTGGATAGGATACTCGTCCATACATTCCGTTTATTCGTGTCACAGTCGTTAGTCAAAGGTAACCTTCTAGAACTTTTCCAAAAGTCGTTCTAGAAGACAGAACTGTACGATTTTAGCATACTAAATACCTTGCTAACTAAAACACCTGAGATGCTGGATCTCAGTGCTCTATATTCTGGGATGTTTGGTCTCAAACATTGCATTTGGTCAAGTTTTCTACAATATTCGAACTCCTAAGTCTCAATACTCTTTCATGTGTCGTTCTAGAAGATGAAACTGTCAGTATTATGAAGCTCGAGGCTTTCACCTACCTAGAACTGCGGAGATGATAGGTATTGGATCTATGATGGCTGGGATGATGGATCATGCATAGCGCTTCACCGCGTTTCGATCTATAGTCAAAGTTAATCTTCTAGAACTTACTCGAATTTCGTTCTAGAAGATAGAACTGTACGTTTTACAGTATAATAGGTACCTGGTCAACTAAAATACTTGAGATGCTGGATCTAATAGCCATATTTTCTGGGATGTTAGGTCTCAAAAGTGCATTTTGTCAAATTTTATACAATATTCGAACTCCTAATACTCATTCAAATTTCGTTTCAGAAGATGGAACTAATCCTTTTTGATTCTCGAGGCTTTTATCTACCTAGAACTGCTGAGATGCTTAGTATTGGATCTATGATGGCTGGGATGCTGGTTCATAAATTGCCCTTCACCGCGTTTCGATCGATAGTCAAAGTAAAACTTCTAGAACTTTTCCAAATTTCGTTCTTGAAGAGAGAACTATACGTTTTACAGCATACTATGTACCTGGTCAACTAAAACGCCTGAGATGCTGGATCTCAGAGCCGTATCTTCTTGGATGTTAGGTCTCAAAAGTTCATTTTGTCAAATTTTATACAATATCCAGACTCCTATATCTCAATACTCATTCTAATTTCGTTTTAGAAGATGGAACTAATTCTTTCTTGCTTCTCGAGGCTTTTAACTGCCTAGAACTGCTGAGATGCTGAGTATCGGGTCTATATTGGATAGGATACTCGTCCATACATTCCGTTTATTCGTGTCACAGTCGTTAGTCAAAGGTAACCTTCTAGAACTTTTCCAAAAGTCGTTCTAGAAGACAGAACTGTACATTTTTAGCATACTAAATACCTTGCTAACTAAAACACCAGAGATGCTGGATCTCAGAGCTGTATATTCTGGGATGTTTCATCTCAAACATTGCATTTGGTCAAGTTTACTACAATATTCGAACTCCTTTGTCTCAATACTCTTTCATGTTTCGTTCTAGAAGATGAAACTGTCAGTATTATGAAGCTCGAGGCTTTCACCTACCTAGAACTGCGGAGATGATAAGTATTGGATCTATGATGGCTAGGATGCTGGTTCATACATAGCGCTCCACCGCGTTTCGATCGATAGTCAAAGTAAATCTTCTAGAACTTTTCCAAATTTCGTCCTAGACGATAGAACTGTACGTTTTACAGTATATAAGGTACCTGGTCAACTAAAACGCCTGAGATGCTGGATCTCAGAGCCGTATCTTCTGGGATGTTAGGTCTCAAAATTGCATTTTGTCAAATTTTATACAATATTCGAACTCCTATGTCTCAATACTCATTCGAATTTCATTTTAGAAGATGGAACTAATCCTTTTTTGCTTCTCGAGGCTTTTATCTACCTAGAACTCCTGAGATGCTGAGTATCGGATCTATATTGAATGGGATACACGTCCATACATTCCGTTTCATCGCGTCTCAGTCGATAGTCAAAGTTAATCTTCTAGAACTTACCCAATTTTCGTTCTAGAATATAGAACTGTACGTTTCACAGCACGCTAGGTACCTGGTCAACTAAAACGCCTGAGATGCTGGATCTCAGAGCCGTATCTTCTGGGATGTTAGGTCTCAAAAGTGCATTTTGTAAAATTTTATACAATATTCTAACTCCTATGTCTCAATACTCATTCGAATTTCGTTTTAGAAGATGGAACTAATCCGTTTCTGCTTCTCGAGGCTTTTATCTACCTAGAACTGCGGAGATGATAAGTATTGGATCTATGATGGCTGGGATGCTGGTTCATACATAGCGCTCCACCGCGTTTCGATCGATAGTCAAAGTAAATCCTCTAGAACTTTTCCAAATTTCGTCCTAGAAGATAGAACTGTACGTTTTACAGTATACAAGGTACCTGGTCAACTAAAACGCCTGGGATGCTGGATCTCAGAGCCGTATCTTCTGGGATGTTAGGTCTCAAATGTGCATTTTGTCAAATTTTATACAATATTTGAACTCCTATGTCTCAATACTCATTCAAATTTCGTTTCAGAAGATGGAACTAATCCTTTTTGATTCTCGAGGCTTTTATCTACCTAGAACTGCTGAGATGCTTAGTATTGGATCTATGATGGCTGGGATGCTGGTTCATAAATTGCCCTTCACCGCGTTTCGATCGATAGTCAAAGTAAAACTTCTAGAACTTTTCCAAATTTCGTTCTTGAAGAGAGAACTATACGTTTTACAGCATACTATGTACCTGGTCAACTAAAACGCCTGAGATGCTGGATCTCAGAGCCGTATCTTCTTGGATGTTAGGTCTCAAAAGTTCATTTTGTCAAATTTTATACAATATCCAGACTCCTATATCTCAATACTCATTCTAATTTCGTTTTAGAAGATGGAACTAATTCTTTCTTGCTTCTCGAGGCTTTTAACTGCCTAGAACTGCTGAGATGCTGAGTATCGGGTCTATATTGGATAGGATACTCGTCCATACATTCCGTTTATTCGTGTCACAGTCGTTAGTCAAAGGTAACCTTCTAGAACTTTTCCAAAAGTCGTTCTAGAAGACAGAACTGTACATTTTTAGCATACTAAATACCTTGCTAACTAAAACACCAGAGATGCTGGATCTCAGAGCTGTATATTCTGGGATGTTTCATCTCAAACATTGCATTTGGTCAAGTTTACTACAATATTCGAACTCCTTTGTCTCAATACTCTTTCATGTTTCGTTCTAGAAGATGAAACTGTCAGTATTATGAAGCTCGAGGCTTTCACCTACCTAGAACTGCGGAGATGATAAGTATTGGATCTATGATGGCTAGGATGCTGGTTCATACATAGCGCTCCACCGCGTTTCGATCGATAGTCAAAGTAAATCTTCTAGAACTTTTCCAAATTTCGTCCTAGACGATAGAACTGTACGTTTTACAGTATATAAGGTACCTGGTCAACTAAAACGCCTGAGATGCTGGATCTCAGAGCCGTATCTTCTGGGATGTTAGGTCTCAAAATTGCATTTTGTCAAATTTTATACAATATTCGAACTCCTATGTCTCAATACTCATTCGAATTTCATTTTAGAAGATGGAACTAATCCTTTTTTGCTTCTCGAGGCTTTTATCTACCTAGAACTCCTGAGATGCTGAGTATCGGATCTATATTGAATGGGATACA
Organism: Epiblema foenella; assembly: GCA_963556455.1. Classification (NCBI taxonomy): domain Eukaryota; kingdom Metazoa; phylum Arthropoda; class Insecta; order Lepidoptera; family Tortricidae; genus Epiblema; species Epiblema foenella. The sequence continues at coordinate 5,545,713 of OY747120.1, read as the reverse complement.
CGTCCATACATTCCGTTTCATCGCGTCTCAGTCGATAGTCAAAGTTAATCTTCTAGAACTTACCCAATTTTCGTTCTAGAATATAGAACTGTACGTTTCACAGCACGCTAGGTACCTGGTCAACTAAAACGCCTGAGATGCTGGATCTCAGAGCCGTATCTTCTGGGATGTTAGGTCTCAAAAGTGCATTTTGTAAAATTTTATACAATATTCTAACTCCTATGTCTCAATACTCATTCGAATTTCGTTTTAGAAGATGGAACTAATCCGTTTCTGCTTCTCGAGGCTTTTATCTACCTAGAACTGCGGAGATGATAAGTATTGGATCTATGATGGCTGGGATGCTGGTTCATACATAGCGCTCCACCGCGTTTCGATCGATAGTCAAAGTAAATCCTCTAGAACTTTTCCAAATTTCGTCCTAGAAGATAGAACTGTACGTTTTACAGTATACAAGGTACCTGGTCAACTAAAACGCCTGGGATGCTGGATCTCAGAGCCGTATCTTCTGGGATGTTAGGTCTCAAATGTGCATTTTGTCAAATTTTATACAATATTTGAACTCCTATGTCTCAATACTCATTCGAATTTCGTTTTAGAAGATGGAACTAATCTTTTTTTGCTTCTCAAGGCTTTTATCTATCTAGAACTGCTGAGATGCTGAGTATCGGATGTATATTGGACGGGATACTCGTCCATACATTCCGTTTCATCGCGTCTCAGTCGATAGTCAAAGTTAATCTTCTAGAACTTTTCCAAATTTCGTTCTAGAAGATAGAACTGGACGTTTGCTGATGCATGAGGTAGCCGATTTCCCATAACGGAGGATACACTGTGTCTAAAACCCTCAAAACATAGCGTACGTGCTATACTACTAGGTGATAATTTTTCAAAGTTAGGGTATAGGTAAAAAAAATTTTTTTTTTTACTTTTTGGCTAGAACTTTTGGCTACTCGTCTAGAATAGACAGAACTTTGCATTTCAATTCATATTTTTGGTCTAGGAACCAAGACTTTTGGGATGCTGAAAGTCAAATTGTGAACTTGGCATCACATTTTTAAATTTTCATTTTTTTGTCTTAAATTAGCAGAACTATTTAAAATAACTATCTAGAACTGTAGAACTACTGGGGATGCTACTAGAACTGTTACTAATTTTTGAGATGCTAACATTTGTTCTGCTAAGTTCACACACACCGTGGGGATTATGGCAAAACCCCCCAATGACCGTGTGCTGTGGCGCTCCTTGGGGGAGGCCTATATCCAGCAGTGGATGTCTTCCGGCTGAATGATGATGATGATGATGATTCACAAATAAGAGAATATGTCTTAATGTATAATTTACTAGTATAGATTTAAAAATGATGTCATTAATTTTTTTAAATTACGTTTCGGTTCATTCACCTAAATGTTGCAAAATAAAAACCCAACGAAGCAGCGCAGATAATTGGCTAATAATGCTTTTTTTATTAAGTTATTACAGAACCAGTGAGCTCTATTGTAGTCCGTCATCACTCCCCATCAGGTGTGTCTACAGCCAAGAGCTGGTCAGTCTTTAAGAGAGCTAGGGCACAGCGGAGCATCATTATGCTCATATTTGGAGCAGCACAACTGGGGAAACCTTAAAGAAAACCGCAGCCATAATAAACCCGCTACTTGCTCTTTAAGCATGTGGTGTCGTCTTCCTGGGTGTGAGTAAGGTCACTAGAGCTCCCAAGGATATGTTGTGTTGACAGTGAGGGATGTCAACACAATGAATCCTCAAGTAAATAAAAAGTTGGCAATGCGCTTGTGACTTGCTTATTATCAGGTATTTTTTATAAAATAAATATATGACTGAATTATATAATAATTATTTTGAGACAACTTGCATCATCAATTAGCTATTTCAATGATTACTATCAAAGCTGAAGGGAGGTGACAACACAAGCAGTTATTTTGCAATAAAAGCAGGTACTTATATACTATTAAGTATATCTATAAAATCTGTTTCCACAGGCCAAATTCATCCTTATGGCAATGTCATAAAGACAAAATTCTTTTTGTAGCAACACACATTATCTAAACTGTGCTTATACCTTTTAATAATATGGTACATGTAATTTGATTTTTATCAATGTTGTGGCACTGATCCTGATAAGACCAGATAACAGCATCAAAATAATCTGCTTTGCCAGTGTAACGTACGAAATACGATAGAGCAACTCATTATTTTTAAAATACATTGTGCATGTAACCATCCCGCTCAAAGTTCCTGCCTTATGAGAGTTTTAAACTGACCAATTCGCGTGGCCAAGGTTTTAGCACATTCAGCTACTGTGAAATGAAGGATCGCATTTGAATACAATTGATAAAGAATGTGATACAAGGTCATATACCTATAACTACCTAAGAGGACTCTAATTAGGTAAAAAGGTCAACGCATTCATGTACGGCGTTATGAACGACCGACAATGATATCAGCGGCAATTTAATAATTTAATGAGTCACTGGCTGTATAAATTGGAGTACCACTGCCCGGATGATTCTTCAATAAAAACCAAATCTAAGTTTCGTCCTGTTTGTAAGTGTTGATAGAAAGTTTAGAAAGTAAATATAGACATTATGAAATATAAACAACGCGTGACGGCGCAATAATTGATACAGTGCTAATATTCATACGGAATGCAGTGAAAATTACCTTGTCCAAACATTTCAATTCCTCTGTCGGGTAAACTGTTTTCTCACACCTCGCGCAAGTTTTATTCATTTTGAATGTATTTTACACGAAAAACACACACCACTGTCAGTTTAACACTAGTATTTAACAGAGCAACACAAGTTTTACACGTTACACGAAGTTTTGAATTCACTGTGTATCAGAAAACACTCACGAGCACGAAATATCGTAGCATCCCCGAGCGCGCATGACAAAAAATGATAAATGGCGGCGGCTGGTGTTGCCCGCCTGGGATAATAATTTCTACCAATGTCGAAGAAAATATACCAAAAGCATTTCTTCTACTAATCTTTAGCAAATTCTAAAATATTTGAGAATTAATAACTAGAATAATGCGAAATAAAAATTAATATAATTTATTAAAATACGATGGTAAAATAAATCAATACTTTATGAACACACACATTTTTCTCTTTGCAATACTGCCAAAGCCTCGTTGAATAATTGCTTAGACGTTTGAATCATTTCAGTCAAGGTATTGCAATCCTCTAGCTTTTCCTCTTCGATCATTTTTAATTTGTCTTCCATAATCTTTAACTTTTCGTCGGCAAGTTCTAATTTATATTTCAACTCATCTTTCTCAAGTAGTTCATATTCGTCACATTGCGATGGGTCTAAAATTGTGCTTTCACTTATTTTTTCAGTTGGTGAGATCATTGATGGTTTTTTCGTAACGGAAGACGTTCCGAGTACTCCAAACGTGTCTGATACCACTTCAGTTTTTAACGAAGTTTTTGATACGCGAGAACCTTTCCTTGTATCCCTGTAACCTTTTATTTCAATCTCCAACATATTGATTCTTCTTTCCAGCTTACGTTTTCTCTCTTTTAACTTCCTATTAGTTGTTTCAAGTTCGTCCCATTTATGTCTCTCCTCTGAAAGTCTGTCGTTCAGAGTTTTGACTAGGTTGGACAGGTTTTTAATTTCATTATCGGTTGCTGTTTTCATTGGAGTGAAGAAAACGCTTTGGAGGGAGCATTCTTCATAACGAAGTAATTGAACTCTTAGTTCTTCAATTTTGGCGGTTTTCTCGGTGGATTGTTTTCTCAGAGCGTCAATTTTTGCGTCAGTATTTTTAATTAGCTTTTTGTATTCTTCGATTTCGCTGTTCATTTTGTTCAGCTTCGTAGTGTTTTCTTTTAAAATTTCTTGGTAATACAGCTCAAGGGACTTGATTTGATTCTGAAAACGAAATAAACATTAATTTATTCTAAAAATATGTTTACGACAGATAATCTTGAGGAGGTAAATACTGCCTTACGCATTGTATCAATAAGTGACTAAGTCTCATGATTCCGTATACGTTTACATTCAACTTACTCTCTGTTCATTGATTAGCAAATCATCATGATTGCTCTTTTCAACAAACGTCTGCATCTTCTGCCGAATAGCCGTGGAGTCACATTCCAAATTTCGCACCCTGCACCGGGCTCCATCCAGCTTCTTCTTTAAGTCTTGATTCTCCTCTTTAAGTACATCGAAATCTTTCATGACTTGATCGATTTCTTTTTTTCTCTTCATCTCAATGTCTCGTATAACCTATTAGTATTGCTAAATATTGATATTGATTGGAATATTGAATTTCTAAAAATCTTAAGCAACTTGTGAAAGACAATATACTACGGAACTTAAAAACATTAGAATAGGTACTGGTACTGGTACCTACTCATTCAGGCATTCACTGCCGGCAACGCACATGTGCGTTCACTTCCATACAATTTTGGTGGTCTGGCAACGAATGTGTTAAAGCATACCAAGCAGAATTATAATGAACCAAACCAAAGTAAATGTATAAATAAAAATGTAGAACAAAACGAAGAACGCACACTGCTCTGATCCTTTTTTCTGGCTTCAAGTAAATCTTTATGTTTTCCGTTTAATTTCTCCTCCAGTTCACTGATTCTTTTTTGTAACAGAAGAATCTGTTGTGCTCTTCCCTTCCAACCAGCCATATCATTTTGCAGCTCTTTAATACTTGTAAATTTATCTCCCAGCTCCTGAAAATGTTATAATTCAATCCTCTCAATCTTCTAATCTTTCCATGTCAGTTCTAACTCCAAATTCCTATTCGGATACCTGCTGTAGTATTTTAGTGGCTAACAATATTTCATTCTTCAATTCAAGATTCCTGTTCTTGCTTTCGTATAGTTTCTTGTTGACAACTGCTAGTTTATTATTTAGATCCTTCAATTCGTCAGGATTGATGTCCACGGATTCAACTTTGCAGAGACAAACATCGAGTTTCTCATTCTCTTTGTTGAGTAAATCCAGTTGCAGGATTTTGCGTTCTAGGGCGGAATTTTTGGTTTTATACCTGCGAAAGGTCAAAATTTTATTGTGCTTATAGATCAGACAGAGATAAATGTGGGATTAGATAACAAAACTATTGGAGGCCCTAGATAGTGATTTAAACCTGTGACCTGTCAGGAACTAGGAGGATAGGGCACATTAGTCGCTGCCTCGGGGATTTTGTCTAGAAAACCCAATGACAAAAACAATCCTTGGAGGAACTATTACTAAACTAACCCTTCCAATTCAGCTACTAAATGGCGATTCTGTTTACACAAGTCTGCTATCTTGGCGCTAATTATGCCGGCTGATTTCGAGGATATGGCAGGTCCAGAACCGGATATGATATCCCGAATGCGCTGGTTGAGATCCACGACAGTGTTATTCAATTCTTTGATCTCAGTGTCTTTCGAAAATACCAGCTTTCTAAGCTCATTATTTTCACACGTCATCACCTGTAACAATTTACTTTAGATTATGAAAAGTTATTGTTATGGGCGTGGTATTTCTTTCTTTTTGCTTGAGATGGCATGTTTGGCTATGATTTATAAGTATTTTCTTTTAGATACACACCTTTAGCTGTTCTATCAAGTGTTCGTTCAACTCGGGTGGGTATAAGACATCATCGGGTTCCGGCTTGTCCAGCGCAGCCAGCATTTTTAGCTTCATCTCATCGGTTTCGTCTATTTTATCCGCTAGTTCTCCTAATTTATCGCTCTTCCCAGCAGAACTCTTGGGGTTAGTTACTCGAGACCCAGAAGTTAATTTTCCTTTATTCATTTTCAGAAGTACTTATTTTTTATTATCTATCTATATTCAATTCAAGAAACAATAACATTTATTTAGTCAATAAATCATCAATAACGATGAAAGAAGTCGTCAAAGGTGACAGGATTCCAATTTCGAATCTTGTGTTTTTGTCACATTGAAAATATTTGTATATTTAAAAATGTAATCGTCTGAACGCAGCCAATATTATTTAGACTTACAAGATTACCAACGTGACAAAACCAACCAAGTAAACCAACTGTCATGCAGCTGTCTGGTCTGTCAGCTGCTTGCTGTATATCAAATTGTTAATCGCAGTTTTGATTTAAATTACTTAATTTTCTGTGTCCTGATAACTTGTATTGCTGTTTTAAATGGATGGCAATTGAGTGGCGTGCGTATTTGTAGTGTTTCTCGGCGTATAAGCTTCGACGGTACGTAAAAATAGTTTAAATCGATACGTCCTTGCGAGGTACGTAGTATTTCTGCAGATCTCACGTCTTATCGTATTGTTATACAAACAAAACGTTTTCATGGCAAATTAAGTTGTTTCTTCCAATAACAAGCTGTAGTAAAAAGAAAAGATATTTTAGACTATCAGTTATTTGTATCTTGAGTTGTAGACTAGACAAGCTCTAAATTACAATTTATTGTTGTTTTTAATTATCCAATAAGATTTTGAATTCTGGTATTTTCTCGTTAATGAGCTCGAATCTCATATCTATCTTTACGTCATCCCAAGATCGACATAACTGTCTACTAAACTAAAAATCTTACATAGCCCGTTAAGTTACCTTAACTTATAGAAACATTGTTGTACATGGGATAAGTTTGTGTATCTCATTCTCCCACTTTCCACTCAATCCGTCAAAGGTTAGCTGGAAGGGATCCCTCATCGGGATAAGTTTGTCTTTGCACTTTTGTGCCAGACTGTAGGGGCAGTCGGCATGATCAATAGCTAGAGACTGATTGATTCTTCGAATGATAACACTGACTCTAAATTAACACTGAGTTTAATTTGATTAAACAGATAAGAAACTGTATCATCAACTTTAAAAGAAAACTATTTAAAAATAACATAAAACTAAACACTTCTTGAATATTCTGTATGAGTGTGTGCTCGTGCCAGCGTCTTGAAGAAGTAATCGATGATTGATTTGGCGCTTTATGGAGCGCTTATTTTATTCGCGCGCGCATGGCGCTTTGTCGAGTAAATGTGGCTAAGGTGTGTGGGCTGTGTGCTGGCCAATCAAGAGTGCGGGTCGAGCACATGCTGTACAATTTTGAGTCCTAATTATTTGTTCAAATTTGAAAAGTCAATATGACTTGATAATTTTCATTTCTATTATTCTCTTTATTTATCTTTTCGCTTAAGTTAGGTTTTTACAATATCTTTATAAAACTTAAAATATAAAACAATATTTACAAAACATAAAATCATTATAAAAACCTAACCTAGGGTGCCGCCGGCAGCGAGGCGGGGCCTAAACTACGGTGGTTAGGGCGACAGAGAGAGGAACCTCCTGACTATTTCTATTATTATTAACATAGTTAGATTAGGCTTGTTTGGGCTTTGTAGTAAACCTTATCGTTTTAAGTTCTTGTGCCTGATGGGCTTATTGTTATGTGTTATGCCAGTAGGGCTATTGTTTGCCTTCAGGGCTTTTCTATAACTAAAATGCCTGAAGGGCGTTGTTAATAGGCACCTGAGTGGTGTTTATGGGTTCGTAATTCCATAATGCCTGAAGGGCATTTTCTAACTACCTAATGCCTTAAGGGCTTGAGCTAGGGGATAATCAAGGTACACCTTTGTTTGTTTCCTATCTTACCTACTTAACTAGTATGTTATGTTATTATTATGAATAATATATGTGACACGTCCAGAACAACTTTAATCGTACATGACATTGCATGTACAATAAAGTGTTTACATACTTACGTTAAAAATATAACATTGTGAAAATGGACTAAAATTGTCTAGTTATTTTGTTGGTCCCATTTTACAACTAAAAAATATGTGCTAGAACAGATTGTCTTAGGGTTTCTAAAGTTCTTCTAACTTGCTTAACTTGATACCTATAAAAATTTAGATTATTTTTATTTTTCAGCAACAACATGCCAGGCACAAATCTCATTGTGCCTGTTGTCCTCTGGGGCAGGTATGCCCCTACCCACTGTGTCTCTGCGGTCTACCTATCTAGAGACCAGAAGACCCTTGTTACAGGATGCTATGACGGTCAGATCTGTATATGGGCAGTGGATCCAGAAACCCTGAAGATGACTCCTCGGTGTTTGCTCGTGGGGCACACTGCACCAGTCACTTGTTTGTCAAGGGCTTCTATCATTCAGGTAAGATGTTACAAACAAACGGAAACAAAATTTGCTGTCAGCTGAATATAAAGATAAAACACTATGCCTGTCTATATTGTCCTAGCATTGTTTTGGTTTTTAACCCTTCTGTGATAGACTGATGGTACATCCTTTCCTATGTTCCTATATTCCTTTTTATAATTTTGACTTCTAGACATTTTATTTGACTTTATTTTTATCTGTATTTTGACATTAATGACCATAGTATACTGTATTGCAGGTGTATATACCTCTCAATTTCACATGCCATTTATGGTAAATTTTCGTGATACTAAGATTACTTTTAAGATCTCATTGTACCTGAAATTATGTGACATAAATTATTTGATATGGTAAAATACTTCTTGATTCACACTGTTCCGTTCTTATCATTTTTTGAATTCGAATTTCACAATTTACACTATTATGTGTGCAGCAACCCTCTCAATAACCTATGTTAAAAAAATACTATTATAGAAAATAAAGTTAGGCAGATTTATTCATTTAGACTTATTAAATTTATTGACTGTTCATATTTCAGAGTTGCACGCTAGACGCTGGCCGAAAGCAAACTTATTTACTATAAAAAAAAAATCTTTCTGTTTTTGCAGGATAACAACTTTATCGTAAGTTCGTCTGAAGCCGGTGAGATGTGCACCTGGGATCTGGTCGACGGAAAGTGCCGTGAGAGCGTTAAGCTGTCTCAAATTCACACTAACATACAGGTATGAATCTTCAGATGAGAATGAGAGACAGTCACTGGTCAGTCTTTTATAAAAATAAAATGTTTAGGCAGAAATTACTTCAGTCAACTGCAATTCAGATACGCACATCAAGCTTTCGGTTTCCTGTACACAATACAATATAATTAATTAATTTCTGTTTTTCTTTTAATGTACTCCGTTTGGTGAGCAATAAAATATATTTGTATTGTATAATATCTACACATTGTATGATTTTTGTCACTGTTTTAAAGATACAAAAAAGATTTGGTGTCTTCGGTTCATGATCTCTGTTGTGATCTGACTCTCTCTACCCTACTCTGTCTTGCATTACTGTGAGGTTTTTTGGATGTATGTCTATCCGTGATACAGTAACAGATGTTAGTAAAATGAGGCTCACAGGTAGGGTCACTCAGACTAATCAGGTCATCAACAAAAAAGGGTTAAATATAGTATCGGCATCCGTCATAGAAACGTCTAACTTTCTATACAATTAGATTTTAAGGACACCAAATACGATTACTTCGTACGTATTTATTCTTAAAAGAAAGTAAGATACATTTATTTGTGACAAACACAAGGCAATTATACAAACAAAGACATTACAGACCGCATTTGCCACGAAATGAACGAAATGGTCACTCAGCGTAATTCTGAGCATTCTTGTGACCATTTATTTGCTGAAACATACTTCGTATTATTATTATTATTGCGTTGTGTCAAGGTAAACGTTTAAACGAATTTTTTTTTTACGTCAAGCGGCAAACGCACAGAATAATAGTAGAAGTACAGAAGGCTCACCGTTAACAACTCCCCTTTAGGTATACCAAACGTACCTAAACGTGGCCATCTCTTTCTATCGCACGCGCTTCTACTCGCTACAGTCGCTACATCACTTTCTATCGCATGAACGGGCACCCGACGGGTGCCGGCCACATGTACTTGTGGCGGCGAGACGCAATCGTGGAGTGGCTCGCCCCTGGCAATTGTTAACTCTTTAAAATAGATGAACAAGTTGAAGTTTGATGTTACTACAGTATTTTCGTACGTTCTGTTGATTAGTAACGGAAAAAAAAATGACTGGAATTTAAAAAAATAGTTTTATCGGTATTTTATGCACTTATTTCAGGCATACCACATGTGTAACAGTGATGACCTACGTCTCTTCTGCAACGGATACTACGCCGAGATCCTAATAATGGATCCCTTCTCACTTGAGATTCTTTTCTCGCTCAGCTCCAAGATGAACCCGGATTGGATCTCGGCTTTGCATGTAAGTGATAGAAACTGGTAACAGTCAAGTGCAATCATTTTTATCAAATTACGCCATTCTTAAATTTCCATCAATCTTAATTCGCCGATATAAGAATCATGAGATATATTTTTGAGTAAATTTATGCATCCATATTTTTGCACTTGGCTGGTGTTATCAGAATCACAGTTAACTACCCATTCATTAACGGTATTGCAACGATATAAGGTCTACCAATGGTCAGATAACACTCACTTAAATAATAAATAAATGTTTATGGACAATCTAACACAAATCGACTTAGTCCCAAACTAAACAAAGCTTGTACTGTGGGTACTAGTTGACGATCATCATAAATTTAAAAGTTAGACTCTTGTCGGTGTAGCTCTCTCCATCTGACTCTACCCAGGGCCGCCTCCTTGACCTCCTTATACGACACGACTGCTAGCTTTCCTTTTATTTGTTTCATGTAGCTTATCCTCGGTCTTCCCCTTCCTCGCTTTCCTTCAATTTTGCCTTCTATGATGTTCTTTATAAAATCGTCGTGTCGTATAAGATGACCAATCATTTTCCCTCTTCTATTTTCTATAATTTCCAACATGTCTCCTTTTCTCCCCCACTCTCCTCAGAACTTCTTCGTTTGTAATTTTTTCCGTCCAGCTAATTTTCTCCATTAATATTTGTGCATTTATTCCATAGTTCACGAGATACAAGCTTATATGTATAGATAAATAGATACTTAAATACATAGAACACATCTAAGACTCAGGAACAAATATTCGTGCTCATCACACAAATGACCTGACCAGGATTCGAACCTGAGGGCCTACTCCGAACTTCGAAATCCGAACTTCGTAACATGCCGTTCCTTTCACTCTCGTGTTATACACTATATGAGTGAAAGGGACGGCACGATAGTAGAGGGAGTAGGCCCTCTGGGACCTCCAGCTTCGTAGGCAGGGTCACTACCAAGTAAGCTAAAGCGGTCGTCAACTTCCGGACTTAAATCTTGAATGTATCCCAGAAACCGATGTAGCGATCGATCTATAGCGATAGTCCGGTTAGTGGGCGCTAGCGGGCTATCTGGCATCTGAGAAATGTTACGCAGCGCCTACTAGGTGGGTTCCTGGGAGGGAAAGTGTTCAGGCGCGGATCCAGGATTTGGTTCAGAGGGGGGCACTTTCGAACTTTCCGAAAATAAAACTGACTTTTGATAACTGTTTTTATTGTCAGAACATATTTCCTACGTCAGGACATAGGCAATTGCCCTCCCCTGACACAGGCTTCAGGGGGGGGAGGGGGGGGGGCAATTGCCCCTTTGCTCCCCCCTGTATCCGCGCCTGAAAGTGTTAAAGAGGTAATATTTAGGACCCAGACAAAGCAACCGAACTTGTGAAACTAGATTGATCTGTGTATTTGTTGCAGGTACTTCGTCCATCGTCGAGGAAGGACGACGTCGTGTTGGCTATATCAATTACTGGGACGGTTAAAGTAAGACTTTTTTCTTAGAAATTGTGGGACTTGGTTATAAATGGGTGAATCAACTTTTTAGTGCCACTCGTTGCCGTGGTTACGTCTAGTTGTCCAGGGGACAAAATTCGAATACAATCGTGATTTTATGGTATTTAAGTTTACCAAATATACGTATTTGTGGTACTTATAAGCTATTTCCATAATGGTCCATTTACTTAGCATGTAAGTAGAACTTAATACAACATTTTCTTTAACAAACTACGCTACTAGTGTCCCTTGGACAACGGATCAAGATAACAACACAAAAGAAGTTAATCCACCCAAATACCGCCTGTTGTATACAGTAAAGTGCATCATTAGGCGAAGTTGTTTGACAAGTCAAAATGCACAGATGTTGCCACAGTATGGCCAGTGTTGTTCGTATCGATATTATTTAAGGCCTTACTAGACTTACCGACCTTCGGTGCAATTTATCGGGTACTCGTAGGTGCTTACCGAAAATATCGAAAATCGAAATTAGTAGCGTTTCTCTCAATCTAATATGCTCTGAACGTGTCAAATTAAAATGATTTGTAAATCTTATGACTTATTCCTATTTAAAGGACTTAAACTTCGTATTAAAATACCACTTTCGTCCCGCTTAACGAACCAACAGTGGAAAAAGTTTGGTAGTACACGTTATGCTTATTGATATGTTTTTATCGATATATACCGTCACTATTTATTTATTTTTACTCCTGGCAACATCTTAATGTCAGTTTACATCGCCTAATTGTGGATTTTAGCTTACCTCTGCTTATATCTCGCTATGTTATGTTTCTGACCTGCTTTGTATTTTTATTGACGCGTGCAATAAAGAGTATTTGTATTGTGTTGTATTGTATGCGAAGAACAAAGTCAAAACTAGATCTCTTTTATTTATACTAGTTGGTCTAATTTTTGAATTAAAATTAAAACAAAAGTATTGATAATTCCAATGAACTGATTAAATGATACGATCCTTCTAGTTGAGGTTTTAGATAGTAACTGACCCATTTTGTGATTTTATCGTGTCTAGTAGAATTTAAACGGAAAAAGCAGTTTTTAGTTTCAAATTTGTCGATTTGGAGTGAAGTTTGAAATAATATTTAATGAAAAATCGAAAAAAAATCTTATAAAATCTGATAATTACTCCGCAATAGTCCTGAACTACATAATAACTGAAAATGTTAAGATATGTATACAATTCCCACAAAAAACTTTGCAGAATCTGAGCGTTTTAAACCAACTTAAGTATTATTATTGTTGTTTCGCAGGTGTGGTCCCTCCTTGGCCACGAAAACAAACAATCAGAGCCTATATACGAGAACGAATCGAAGCAGATTCGCTGTCTCAACGCGCTGTCTCTTAACTGCTGCGCATACAACCAGCGCACGGTGCTCATCGTGTGCGCCAAGTACTGTCAGATCTATGACGCTGGTGAGTACTGCCCAGAAAGTAGAAGCAGATCAATCAGTCAATCAATCAAGTCATTTATTCGTAAAAACATAGGTATGGTACATAATGTTAGGCAGATAAAGTTCATTCTTGCAGAATGTGGTGATATTTTCGACTGTCAACCGTGTCAGATATTTATGCAGTATATATGCGATTCGATGGTAATGCTTCCCCAGTGGCTAGATATTTATGCTGGTGACCTGTCACATAATTTCGATTTCCTAGAGTAACATATACTTTTACTCGATCCGATCCTATACTTATGCTGTTACAGGCAAATGATAATTATGCCGGCTATTAGTCATCAGATATTTTTACCGCCTATGTATCATCATATAATTATAACTTCAATTGATGATCAGATGTTTTTGCAGCTCTACCCATAGTCATATATTTATGCTGATGACTGTACACATACAGAGGTGTTATGAATATTTACAAGTGTCACTATGTCTTCGCCATAAGGCATATGAATAGTCATACTAGTATCACACATAAACGTATATATTCGCGGTTTCAACGTGTTGTCTCTTAACTGGTGCGCATATAACTAGCGCATGCAGGTTGAAATAGTTCTAGCGATTTTTTTTTCAAAATTTCACGTTAAAGATATTAATGGGTCAATCAACTTTTTCTTGTTGTTATTCAGTATTCTGTCCCGTCAGCGAGGAGACAACAGTAACCGAGTTTCCTTGAAAAATGTTTATAATATGGACTTCAAGCATGCCCAAGAGATGACCAATGTCCAAATGGATATATGCTCTAATTTGCTAAAAACTCATGTTTGGTAGATTAAAATCCTATAAAATCACAGTTTTAAAGAGTGACTCAGGAGACGTAACCATGGTAACGAGCAACAAAGAATAATTGATTGCCAATTGCCAATTGTTGTCTTAAATTCCATTTGTATTTTATTTATATTTTCTGTGTGTCCAATTATGTTATGACGATCCTTATTCGGTGAATATGTTTAAATCCTATTCCATTATTATTATTTATATCTTAATTGACGATCATGATGTGAATTCGTATACTTTTGACATGAATGCAAATTTATATTGTAATTTACATCTATGAAATAAATGAATCTGAATCTGAATCTGATCCACCCTAATATACTTTTATTTTTCCAGGTGATTTCTCCGTACTTTGTTCGATCCAGGCGCCGACTGGCGAGCGTTGGATGTCAGGGGACTTCCTCGCTCCCGACCGTGTACTGGTCTGGTCTACGGAGGGCAAGGGGTACCTCTACAGATTGCCGGCCAAGTACGTACATGATTTTGTGAATGGACTGAATGGAATAAACCCGGTTAGTTGACCGGGCTTAATGGGGGCTATCGTTTTTGTGCTCACCAGTTGGCGCCACTGTCGACTAAGGTCCAGCTGTCAAAAATTGTTATTGGTTATTATGGACATGAGAACGAAGTTTACATTTAAATCATATTCAATACCTTAAAACCGTACCGTAAAAATATCGAATATACCGCATTGTAGCGTGGTCCCGTTTTGTTCGGAAAAAAGGAGGAAATAATTTTCCGAAAGACAAATCTGTCTCAAAGCCCTGACAGTCCCTTAATTCATATTTGCCATAATCAAGCTCAGGTATTGCAAAATAGTGACCATATTGTTCCAATTAGATATTAACCCGCGTAGCGCAACCAAAAAGAGTGACATTTGACGTTTCGGAGGACCCCACGCTACACTAGCGCCTCTAGCGGCGAATTCATACGAGATAGCCCCCATTCATAAGGTGATCCCTAAGGGAAAAGAACATTGTGGTAAAAATACGGTCTTTTCCAGCAATAATAGAGAGCTCCACTTATGGTAAAACAAAAATTGTCCAGATAGCAAGTATTTGGTATAAATATGAGATTTGATGCTTCCTTTATTACCGCACGTAATAAGTACAACATTTTACGTCTCTTCCTGGTCAAGGAGTGGGATTTTCCGCACGCGAAGTGGGCGGTAATTGCCACCATGGCTAATATTTTGTCTTAAGATTGTGAAGATAGTCATTTGTAACAGAAATCAGGCTAAGTTTCAGATAACAAGAAAATATTTGTAACAAGACCGAATATTGAGCCCAATAATTGAACCAGGAAACGATTGATGAGAGATTTTTTATTCCAGTTGCTACTCAAATCATGATTTAATCGAATAAAATCATTTGTCTTTACCTTATCAGCGAGCTACCTATAATATTGCTAGATTGAGCAATAACGGAGATGAAAAGCGAAACTATCACTTGTCCTGCTCTTGCCTTTGGATTATCGAGTGCGAGAGTGGGACAAATTTGTTAATAGTTTCGTTTTTCGATTCTCTTGGTAGTTTTGGTTGCGAAGGTTTAATTTTATATGTTTTGACTTTTACTAAATTGGTGGTGCTGGGATGATGAGGAAAATATAAAACTGACTAGCTTTATCCTTCGAATTCGTATGCGTAGAACTTGTTATGCCCTAAAAAAATAATTGCTATTAAATTCATGTAGGCGCAAACGTAATTATCGCCCTCCAATACAACATTCCGCCTACCTTTTCATCCCCTTGAGGAATTATTTCCGGGATATAAACTATCCTATGATCTCCTTCCTGGGATCTCTAACTATCTCCTTGCCAATTTTCATCTAATGCCGCTCAGTAGTTAAAATGTGAAAAAACCCATACAGAACAAGTTACTCTCGTATTTCATTATTAGTATCATCCACTGATTCTTGATTTCAGCCGTTGGTTGATCATTGATCAATTACGAATATAAAATCATTTTTTTAATATCACGGCGGCAAACATACATACGGCCTGCGCGGTGGTAAGAAAACACCGCACTCTGTAGATTATGGACGCGTGCGACTTCAGTGAAGTCTCATATGAAAGCGTCCCTTGTTAATTTGAGGATTCGTTGTGCTGGTGACTAGAGACAAATGCAGGTCCCTCACACTCAACACAGGCCATTCTCGTATTCCTTGTTTTCATCGACAGAGCGAGCGAAGAGTCCTTTTCAGCTTTGGGAAAAATTTGCTATAGTATATCGGGATGTTGGAGTTTTTAGAATTACTCGCGGGGGCTTACGTAACAGCTTTCTATTCCTGATTTAATTAAATATTTATTTTATTATATCATGAACAGCATGCATGCCAAACAAATAAATCTTAAAGCCATTTCGTATCTCCGTAACCAAAATTACTAACAAACAGGGTTTTGATAATATAATTTCACGTTAAATTGGCATGAATTCATTAATGCAGAATAAATAAAACTCCATTCTAGTTTTCATCGGAGCACAAAAGGCCTCTGTGTTTATAATTTAAAACCAAATCGATAGATAACACAAACTATTTATGGCATTATTATCACAAGAAGATCATCAGTTTGGAAACTAATGACATGGCGACCCTGCTACATATATATAATAAAGGGGTTTTTAGGTTATATTTGAACAATAAAAACTAAATTTATTAACTTAACTTTACGTAGCATGTATTATGTCAGCAAATAGTTTGTGTTATTTACCATATCAATAAAAGGAGCTTAATTTTAATACTAAATATTGAGATAACGGGCAAGACGACAATATTTCCCCTCCGTCCAGGAGTATCTATTAGTAGGATCAATTAAGTCTTTTTTATGTGCGAAACTGAGCACTATTGACTTTTGTATTTCTAGTTCGGAAAATAAAACATAAAACAAAAAGTCCATAATTGCACTTAAAATAGTGTGGAGATATTATCGTTTTTCCCTGAATAGGACTCCTCAGAAATGAATTCGATCATTTTATTATTCGCTAACATGCACGTTCAGCAATTACATATGCTCTTTATATGTCTCATTAAGTAATAATATTCATGACGAAAAATGCTTGAAATTACAGTCTGATACGTTGTTGAAAGCTTGAAACTCTTATTGTAAATAAAACCCAAATATTTACACAGTGAAAGAACTTGCTTGGGGTGCTTATTACGTTGTTGGGTTTTGTCGTCTCTTCGGTCTTCTTCGGTCTCCGAATCGATGACCCTAATACATTGTGTGAAAAAGCATTGATTTCTCTGCATACGTCCAGAAATATTTGAACAAGTTATGTTGACGTGCTTGTAACAATTGTTAACATACATTTTTCAACAAGCATTTATTGTCTTTCAAGCTAAATAATACAATCTCTGTTATAGCAAACTGCGCGGACGGGTTATCAGTAGGTTAGCACCATTCTGTTTGTATGTATGTCTGTATTTCCTTTGCTAGCACCTGTATTGTAAACTGATCAACAGTTCTATTTTCAAATTGAATCTGACAATAACTCTCCAGTAATGTCATACTTGTAATGCCAGAAAACTGGCAGAAATTTGGCAGGCGCTCAGAAACATTTTGATACCAATATAAGTTATTATTACAACTATTTCTACTGAAAACTTGAGGAGAATTATTATCAAATTAAATTCTCACGACGGTCTAGAGCTTTTTAGATTTACTTTAGATATTGTTTTTTTTTATCGATTTATGATCATGTAGTTATAGGTTATTAAAGTAAGGCCCCTCTTTTATGTAGTTGTGGTGTGTTCGAATAGACATTACATAGACATTTAAATTATGTAACACGAGCAAAATAGTAGATTGTATGACAAGGGTGTAAAATAGGTCATATTGCCACGAGATGGCATAATTCGAGTGGTAATATGGAAGTCGGTTGAGTTCGAAGAGGTCGAAGTTGGTTGAGGGAGTGTGGACTACACCCCAGAGGAGTTTTTGGGAGTCCACACTCAGTGACACGCTTTGACTGTCGGCGCGTGCCTATTCAAATAGTGCCATTACTAAATGCAAGAGGAGCATTTACCTATACCTATCTGGGTAGATATTATAGATATGGGGATAGTAGAAAATTATGTAGATTACGTTAAATAGTAGGATTTTAGAGTTAGTTAATTTTGTTTCATTAGTTATAGAGAGTAGTGTATTTTTTATTTTATGGTTACAATGCTTTCTGCACTTCCATTGTGAATCATCTGTTTGTGTTGTTTGTAAATGTATTCTTATTATTGTCGTTACTATGAAAAAAAAAACGTAATCAAAATTTTTCGCTTAGCTTGTATGTAAATTTATATTGTATATAATTTATTAATTTTCATACGGTTCCCAAGGTAAGGTAAACATGCCAGTCGTTGGCACGGTCCCAATCGCTGAATACCCTTAACGATTGACACTTCTAGTACTCGCGAGCAAAAATAACGGGTACACTTTGTATTGAATTTCCATAGAAAGTGTACCCTTTACTTTTGCTCGTGAGTATAGTATTCCGAGTCCGAGCTTTCCTGATGGAAAAACATTCATTACATCTGTAGTTATTTGTGATGCTGACTGTACAAATGACCTTACGTCACTTATAAATGTATGAGTGAATCGTGTTTAAGTTACAGTATTATTACTTTGAGTTTAACACTCACTTATATATGCTCTTATTCCATTCGATATTCTATTTAAAAGGTGGTATTCCAGTTATCCAATTTCTTTGTCCAATATACATTTGATCAAAGAAATTGGTTGATTTCATCGAGGATGGAACACCGACATTTGATCAAAGATTAGATGACATTAAATTCAATACAAATACAAATACAAATACAAAAAGGTTTATTTCTCAAAATTTTACAATGTTCAATCTATAGTAAGTATAAATTCAATATGGCTACAACTGAAAAAAAACTTGGACCAGGATATTGGATAAGTGGAATGGGCCCGTCAAAGAAATTTGATCAAATATTTGACACAGAATTGGACAAAGAACTTTGATAATGCTGGTCAAATATTTTTATCCAATTTCTATGTCCAATTTTTGATCAAATTTCTTAGATTGAATCTACATTGGACAAAGATATTGGATAAAATTTAGTGTCAAAGAAATTTGATGACCTTCACCAGATGGCAGCAAAACCGACATTTGATCAAAGATTAATATGGTTACGCATGAAAAAAAAAACTTGGATAAAGATTGGATAAGTGGAATACCACCCTAACACTAATGTAATAGAGTTTCTATTACAAATATACGATTTTTAGACAGTATGTATGTAATAAATATTCTATTTCATTAGTATTAAGGTACAATACCCAATGAATAAACGCATGTCAGTGTCGTGCTTAAAGTAAATATCTGTATGTGTGTGTTGACTAGGTGTATGTTTCAGCTCTGTGCCCGATCACAAAGGCTTCCACGGCCCAACGGTGGCCCACGACAGCCCGGTGCTGTTTGGGATCCTGGCACATCCTGATAATAAGGTAAGTCTCACCTTATAACTGGCATGTTGTTTATATTAAATAATCATCTTTTTTTTAGCTACTGTAGCCGAGCGGTAAGGCACGTGAGTTCAGGCGCGTATTGCCCCCCGCTCCCTCTGAGCAGGCCTTACTCGTATACCAAAGCCCCCCTCTTCCCCCGCTCATCGGATAGTGCCACCTTCGTCGCTGGATCCGCGCCTGAGGGCGGCCGAACTTCGTATCGTGCCGTCCATTTCGCTCTCGTGTTATACACTATATGAGTGAAAGAGACGGCACGATACGAAGTTCGGAGTAGGCCCACTGCGTGTTTTCAATGTGGAGCTAGCGAGTTCGAAAACCGATTCGGGTTAAAAAGTAAATTTCTGAGATAATTTAACTAATAGTGGTTTTTAACCGCCGACCCAAAAGAGGGGTGTTATAATTTTAATATGTGTATATGTTGTTGTTGTTGTTGTTGTGTATCATGTACCAAATCGGGAAGAGCGAGACCTCCTGACACAGGTGAATAAACACTTACTAGGAGGCCTCCACAACATTGTTAAACATGTTTATTCAAATAAATAAAGATTTATTATTATTTATTTATTATTATTATATGTGTGTCTGTCTGTGGCATCGTGGCTCCCTAACGAATGAACCGATTCGAGTGCGATTGTTTAAAATCGTAAGTCTGGATGGCGGAGATTGTTCTTAGGTACGTTTTGTGTTGGTTTTTTTTACCGAGTGAAACGAAGATTTCTGCATTAGCTTCGACAAAAATGCTTTCATATGTCCAGATGGCGGATTTCCGTTCGTTATCCTCTACAGTTCGCATTTATCAACCGATTCTCGTGAAATTTTGTTAGCAGGTTCGGTAACTATATAGAATTATTCTGTCGAGTAACTTTTGAAATATTTTTTTTTTCAAATAAAATTTATAAAAAACAACACTCGTTTTAAAGTTTACTATAATATTACAGCTACTGTCATGTCCGCCGGCGATGCGTTTCGTAATCACGTCTGTGGGTGGCAAGCAACGACGGCTGTTGCTTCGCGGCGACTCGCTGGGGACAGTGTCGTTGTGGAATGTTGACGAGGCGGCCACGCCACACGTCGGCGACACGCCTTGTGAGTACAATACGATTACTTTGATTTCGGCACTAATATATGCTGTTTTTTTTCCAAAAACAAATACTTTAATTTTCGACTCTAGATTATACTATTTTTTATGTTTTTATCTTACATATTGACGATCTTTTTGTGAATTTATTATACTCTCTTTTGACACACATTACAGTAATTCATGTCTTTTTTAAAAATTTCATATGCATCAATAAATTGCTCTGAATAATTAGATTCAATTTATGTAATATATAATTGACGATTCAAAAGTGCTTGTTGCTAGGCCTATTTGAATAAAGAATATTTTGGGTTTGAGTTTGACTCGAGTTCAATTACGACTATTCCCGCTAATGTAAACATACGATTTTAGACCGTATGTATGCAATAGAAACTCTATTACATTTTTTAAATATTTTTATACAACGGTGGCAAACAAGCGTTCGGCCCCCCTGATGGTAAGCGGGCACCGCAGCCTATGGGCGCTTGCAACTCCAGGGGTGTCAAATGCACGTTGCCGACACACATTACTGTTAAAATAGAATATCCAATGGAATAAGAACGTATGTCAGTGTCGTTATTAATATTTGATTAAGAATTTGATCCTTTTTCGAGAAAATTCGAACTATATTTTTTTCTTATTTGTAGTCAAAATCCCTATTCCATCTTGAAATTTTTCCTTTTCCTGGCCTAAGTCTGACTGGGCCTGGGTTAAAACTGTACCCAGTTTGTATAGAATTTCTATACAAATTGGCATGTTTTAATTGCTCGTAAGTGTATTTTTTTTACAGCTCACGCGCCTATTGTATTGACGAGTCTGGACATGGCATGGGCGGAGATGAACCCAAGTCCTGTTGGTATTTTGGACCAGTTGCACCATCCAGATGAACCCGGTAATATTCCACTATGTTTTTTTTTACCTAGCGACCCTCTCCGACTTCGCACGGGTGCAATGCTGATGCATGTATTATACATATAAACCTTCCCCTTCAGTCACTCTATCTATTAAAAAGAACCGCATCAAAATCCCTTGCGTAGTTTTAAAGATTTAAGCAAACATAGCGATATAGGGACATAGGGACAGAGAAAGCGACTTTTCACACCTGCTATTCAGAAAAGAGTTATTGTTGCCTTCGAATGAGGGATCAAAGTTGTACTTTTCTTCCCTCATTTGAGGGCAACAATGGCTCTTTTCCTTATAGAAGGTGTGAAAAGCAGTATGTGACACTTTGTAGTAAAATCATTTGTAAGATATTTCATTTTTTAGCAGCGGGCCTCATAGACGGTATGAAAAGCAGTATGTGTCACACGGTAGCAAAATTATTTCCGTCTTGGGCGTGAACACTTGAATCCCTCGCTACGCTCAAGATTCTACTTTAGAATCCCTCGCTACGCTCAGGATTCTAATGTAGAATCTTTCGCTTCACTCAGAATTCAATATACCGCCCTCGCCGTAAATATATCATTTTGCTCCCTTGAGACACAATCTACTATTTGTTTTATACTATGTAGTGGTAACCTTTCGAAACCCGGTGGCTCCCTGAGTAGCCAGCGTCAACACCTTCCAGAAACCAACTAACTTCACGCAGAAACCGTCAGAACCTGGCGGCTACTCAGGTAGCTAGTGTCAAAACCTCTGACTCGCGGCTCTCCAGGGAGCCAGTACTTTTGCTCAAATTTAAGCTCAATTCGAGCTGAAATAAGGTGTATTGTGATATGCAATATTTAACAACACCGCAATCTATATAGTCACTCATTATATTATTACTCAATTCTCGCAGCGTCTTCCCCATGGGGTGCCCCTTAGGGGCGGTTCGGATTCACTCTATAGCGCTCCAAAGCTATACACAGTGGAATCCAGATACAGCGTCAGTCAAGGGACCGGTGATATTACGTCGCTCTAACAGGACGTCGCACAAAACGGACTGATTTACTTTGAAAATGTTTGATATCAAATCTAATGTGTGGTGATTTCGAACTCGTTAAAAGCGGTCAAATGTTATAAGCGGAGTCGTTATATGCGGATTCTACTGAATATAAAAAAAAGTAAAAAATTCGCTGCGTCTACTCCTGTTCAGCTCGGGCAGAAATCTGTTCTTAAATATATTATGCTTTACAGCTCGCATTTCTCAACCGATTCTCGTGAAATTTTGTCAGTGTTCGGTAATTATACATGTTATTTTTTGTCGATTCAGTTTATATAAATAATTATAAAAAAAACACTCGCGAGGTCCGCCCACAGCCACGGGTCCTATGTTTAATATCTTCCTTTGTTCTAGAAGTGAAACTGACCGCATCCATTTACCTCCTGGCTGCGAATCGTCTGGTGGTGGGCAGAGAGGACGGTTCTATAGTGATCGTGAACGCGACGCACACTGTACAGCTGCAGCTGTTGCATGGAAACCACCAGCAGTTGGACGGTAAGACATTCCAACTGCAAAGACCTGTACCTCTAGTATAAGTTTGTTCGAAACAAAACACAAACGAACGCGTTTGCTTTTAGTTTCAATTTGTGTGGCAAATAAAAGGCAAATAATCACGTTTGTTGTATGGGAGCCTCCTTAAATATTCATTTAATTTAATTTTTTGTATTTGTTGTTATGTGGCGACAGAATTCATCGTCTGTGAACATTTCAACTGCTTAACTGTCACGGTTTATGAGACCTTGTAACACGGCTACAGACGGATAACCAAGTCTTAGTAATAGGGTCCCGTTTTATCCTAAGGGTACGGAACCCTAAAGATGTTACCACCTAAGGCCACCAGAGGTGCTGCTCGCGTTGCTAAACAAATTGATACTAAACGCAAACGCGTTCGTTTGTGTTTTGTTTTAAAAAAACTTATACTAAAGGTACTGGTGACCTGGGGCCTATTGCATTAGGGTGGATCAACTATTCTTTGTTGCTTGTTACCATGGTTACGTCTCCTGAGTCACTCTTCAAAACTGTGATTTCATAGGGTTTTAATATACCAAACATAAGTTTAACCGATAAACACAAATCCATTTGGACGTGGGTCATCTCTTGAGCTTGCTTGAAGTCCATATTATAAAGATTTTTCTAAGAAACTCGGTTACTGTTGTCTCCTCGCTGACGGGACAGAATAACAACAAGAAAAAGTTGATTAGCCCATAATGATTCGTAACTAATATTACAAGCGGAAGTATCTTTTCAACCCCTTTCATTCGAAAGAGACTTCCTGTCGTTGGCCCCTATTTCACCAACTTGACAATGACGTTAAGTATCATGGTATTTTACTGATCGTTTTTATTCCAGATTGGCCACCCCATCAGTTATTACACGGACACAATGGAAGGGTTAATTGCCTCCTTTACCCGCACCACGTTCATCCAAGGTACATGACTTAACAACATTTTTCAAATACACGGTAAAATAGATAATTATGGCCTATTCTTTTGTGCCACGTTTCACGAAGCTACAATTTTACAACTCGTGAAGTGGGCTAGGTTGCCGTTTTACCAATGTTACATACTCAGAAGTAAGGAACGAATATTTAGAAAATAATAATTGTCTAAGTACTTAGATACAATAATTCTTACGATTGTCTTAGAATTTGGGTTGTTTTATTAAAAATATGCTTGTAATCAAATAAGAATATCCGATTAGATTATAATTCGGGTTTTCATTTCGTTAATTCAATCAGAAGTCAATCAGACAAACCCACAACAAACTACAACCCGGTTCCCATAATCGACCCTTACGACACCCACGGGAAGAAAAAGGAAAGTGCTATTCTAACCCTGCACCACACGATCTTATAATTGCCTACCTGTTTATATGTTAATGTGCTGTTCTCCATATAAATAAATATATTATTTACAATTTGTTATGCTCCTACAGATATGACAGATCGCATCTAGTATCTGGCGGTATAGACTTTGCTGTGTGCCTTTGGGACTTGTTCAGCGGGCAGCTGCTGCACCGATTCTGTGTACATGCGGGAGAAATCACGCAGCTCATCGTACCGCCTCACAACTGCTCTGTAAGTAACAGTTATAACTTTCAGTGTTATTCATTTTGCTGGTCAAATTCGCGCGTCGAACACTACTCGAACATTGATGGTCTCCAGATACGGTTTAACGATCGAATGATGTGGTAAGTAACATATTGCTTGTCTTGTTTTTGTAGTTGTGACTTTTAGTACGGCTACAATAGATTTTATCGATATGAGCGTGCCTACGAATCTGCCGATGCCGATATGCGTTTATGATTATGTCTTGGACATTATCGTTTATCTCTGAAAAATAGTTAAAGCGTCTCTGCCTTCGATGTCGTCACATGATGTATCTTGATTTATATTTAACGAGTGTTTCTGGTTATTTAAATGAAGGAACCCTTTTACAACATAATTTACTATGAGTCGTAACAGTTTGAATGCAGTGATCAACAACACTATTTTATTTTTATTACAGCCTCGCATTCAGAAGTGTATCTGCTCAGTAGCGTCAGATCACAGCGTAACATTGCTGAGTAAGTATTTCAATCATAAATGCTTGCAAAGTATACAACAGACTACCCCCTCATTCTGTCTTTTGTTAAATGTGTTTTGTGAAATACGAATTTTAACATAATTTTCGCAAAAGCGGTTTCGATGAACGTTTATGGGTTAAGGACCCAATTTTTGGCACATCGTTAAGGCATTTAATATGCCTACATTTTAATTGATTCCGTTTTTATTATTATACTGGTAACTTTCGACTCACAACGGATTCAACTAAAATGTAGGCATATTAAACGCCTTAACAATGTGCCAAAAATTTTGGTCCTCGCCCTTATGACCTTTACAATGTAAAGCGTGAAGGCCTTTACAATGTAATATTACTAATATTAGTTTACTGTTATTTTATATGCACATTTTTTTCAAGGTCTGGCCGAACGGAAATGCGTCACACTCGCATCCCGTCATCTGTTTCCGGTGGTGACCATAAAATGGCGGCCTGGCGACGACTTCATGGTGGTAGGATGTAGTGATGGCACCGTCTACGTGTGGCAAATGGAGACTGGGCATTTAGATAGGGTGTTGCACGGTATGTATTTTATAGGGAGTCGTATACAGGTTTATATCTGGTTAGGACTACATTGTGGCCGTAGTGACCCAGGGTCGAATCCTGGTCACAGCAATGCTAAAGCATTGTCACGAAGAGCTGTTTTTAGGGTTCCGTACCCAAAGGGTAAAACGGGACCCTATTACTAAGACTCCTTTGTCCGTCCGTCTGTCTGTCCGTCTATCACCAGGCTGTATCTCATGAACCGTGATGGTTAGACAATTGAAATTTTCACAGATGATGTATTTATGTAGCCGCTATAAAAAGAAATACTAAAAAACAGAATTAAATAAATATTTAGAGGACCTACCATACAACACACGTGATTTTTTGCCGTTTTTTAAAGATAATGGTACGGAACCCTTGCGAGTCTAACGCGCACTTGGACGGTTTTTTATGCTATCTGGTGATCAGATATGACAAGACACGATGAGTAGACATAAAGTAATTTAAAGAAACATTGATTCGAATGATCGATAAAGTGATTTCTGATAACGTATATTGTATTACGGTATTTCATTAAAAAAGGGCCGACAGCACGCTTGTCATTGTTCTCATCGTCGCAAGCGTCCATAGGCTACGGTGCCTGGTTCCTACGAGGCCTGTCGTATGCTTGTTCGCCACCATCCTTTAAGAGAGGAAGTTTTTTAAATGTCAGATGACTGACAGTGCCGGTATTTGGTCAGGTATGATTGCCGAAGAAGTATTGGCCGCGTGCGATGAGACCCTGGCGGATGACCTTGGGGGCTCCTTGGCTGCTGGTTCTAGCGATCTACAGGGTCTGGCGAACCCTGCTGTGCATTTCTTCAGGTAAATAGTGCATTTTGATCCGAACACATTAATGTTTTGATAATTATTATATCAATATTGTAATCTAAAGTATCAATTATTGTAAAATGACATCTTCACAAACAAATCTAAAAAGTACCCCTTTATTATTCTCTTTATTTACTTTACGACTTAGGTTAGATTTTATAATAATTATATAAAAAGTAAAATATAAAACAATATTTACAAAACAAAATCATTATAAAAACCTAACCTAGTGTACCGCCGGTAGCGAGGCGGGGCCTAAGCTACCGGTGGTGTCGGGCGACAGAGAGAGGAACCTCCTGACTATCCGCGCCGTGTCCAGGAGTACCGCCTTCTGTATCTGACCCTTGACCCAGCCATCTAGCGAGAGTCTCTTGAGGTGTTGGTCAAGACTCTTCGCTATAAGCCTGTTCGCAGAGACGACTATCGGGACAATGATCGTTGAATCAACATCCCACATGGCGGTCACTTCGTGTGCCAATACTTGCTGACTTTGTCCTTCTCGGCCTTCACGAGGTTCTCGTCATGTCCCCTTTTATTACTAGTGGCTCTGTGAGCTGTAGACCTCGCGAGTGAGTTTTTGTATAATTTCCAAAATCTGACATTATAAAACAGATCAATTATGAATATCGAACCCGCTAACAACATTTCACGAGAAGCGGTTGAGAAATGCGATCTGTAGAGGACAACAAACCGAAATTAGGACGCAGAAACTTACAAAATCTTTGAAATAAAAATTGTTTTTGAAAATTTCCAAAAACTGACTCGACCAAAAAAATTCTACATAATTACCGGACCTGCTCACAAAATTTCACGAGAATCGGTTGAGAATTGCGACGGGATGTTAATTTATGCCATAGTGTGGTTATATAGACAGAAACCATCAAATTATCACAATAAATTGTAAATTAAACAAATTAATCAAAATCATAAAATTATATGGGACTTACTTAAAAAAAATTTTTTTATAGTTGAAATGTAAATTGAAAGTAACCGATATAATTGTCATGTTGCAGTAGAAAAGAAACTGTATTGCAACTATGTCCTTAAAAACGAGTAAGGTCCAGCTGTCAAAAATTGTTATTGGCTATTATGGGCATGTGAACGAAGTTTACATTTAAATCATATTTAATACCTTAAAAGCAAACCGTAAAAATATCGAACATCCCGCATTGCAGCGCAGTCCCGTTTTGTTCGAAAAAAAGGAGGAAATAAATTTCCGAAAGACAAAATTGTCTCAAAGCACTGACAGTCATTGACCCGTAACTCATATTTGCCATAATCAAGCTTAGGTATTGCAAAATAGTCACCATATTGTTCCAATTAGATATTAATCCGCGTAGCGCAACCACAAAGACTGACATTTGACATTTCGGAGACCTCACGCTACACTAGCGCCTCTAGCGGCGAATTCATACGCGATAGCCCTCATTGTAGTTGGTCCCATACAAACACTTGATCGTTTCTAAAAACTGGTCCGAATGGCACCAATTTAGTCAGATAGCCAATTAGGGTGGGTTGCACCAAACCGTCTGTAATCATAAGCGGTGTTCGTTAAAATCTGATTGTATGGAAAGTTTGATAAGTTTCTATGGGATGACAGCTGACGGCGCCATATTTGACGATGAGACCATATACATTTCTAACAATATTAAATTAATTTTAATTTTGACGGTCAGAGACCATGTACATCTCTGGGATATTATATTAATTTCATTATACTCCTTGTTTAATCTCGAGACCTTATACATCTCTAACTTTACTGATGTTGTAATATTTGTAATAGATAACTTTGCAAGTTTATCTTCACTGTATGACATTAATTTTGTTATAATTGTAAACTCGAAATTATTATTCCTTCTTGAACTGTAAATTAATATTTTGACATGAAAAATGTATTACTTATTATAGTCAGACTTTCTTAAATTGTAAATTAATATTTTGACATGTAAAAGTGCCATTGCGGCCTATTTGCAGAATAACCTTCTTATTCATAAAACTTAACAAAGGTCTGCTAACTAAAATGGCTGTTGTTACTGTCTAACAAGAACAAGTGTCAAAATAACAGACAAGGACAAACGAACTTTAGCGGCTAGTTAACTAATATAGGTTTAATAGACGTTTATGAATAAGGGGTTAAATGTTTGATTTTGATTTTGATGACCGGCCTGTGATCGTATGTATGTATGTATGTAAATACTTTATTGTACACAAGACAAGTAAAATAAATTATACAGAAAAAAAACAGATCAATCATGTACAAAGGCGAACTTATCCCTGTAAGGGATCTCTTCCAGTTAACCTTTGAGCAATTATATATAATAAATTTTTTTTTTTTTTTTTATATGTAATTATATATTATATTATTTGAGCGTATGTTGGTGCAACCGAGCCTTAATGTGGATGTGGTGTGGTGTGGTGTGGTGTGGTGCGCAGGGGCCTGCGGCACCGCAACCTGAACGCCATGCGCGCGGCCACGCAGCGCGGGATCGCGGCGCTGCAGCCGGCGGCGGGCGGCGCGGGCGCGGGCCCGCTGGCCGAGCCGGCGCGCTCGCGCCGCGCGCAGCTCACCGTGCAGGGCTTCCGCTCCAACCCCAAGGGTACGTCTGTGGGTGTTATCCTAAGCCAGGAATTGATTAAAAATCGTACTCCACAAAATAATAAAGTATATTAGAAATTGACAAAATGGCGATGAGAAATAAATGAATTAATATCAGAGCGGTCGAGTGGCGTGGATGTGTTGCTTATACGGCTGCGGGCAGCGGAATGCCTGCCGGGCCGGCTGTCGCAACGGAGTGTCCATTGGTGCGCCGCGCATGCGCCCGGCGTCCCGCTGAAGCAGTTTAGTGATGGGCAAGTCACTCGCACTCGCTAGTGATGCGCCACACGTCTGGCTCCGGTCAACGACTTCCGATCCATACTTTATTTCCTTGTCATAGTTTTTTTTAAATTTATGTATTACATAAATATACAGGGCGTCCCACGGCTATGCCACATGGAGGGAAAGTACCTTAAATATTATAGATGGAACATTTTACTGAAAGAAGACATTATTTGAATATAAAAAACAATTTAAACTGCATTGCCAGATATTTAAATAATTTTGTGGTTGAACCGGGAATCGAACCTGTTACATGTGATAAATTGATAAATTTTGTATTAAAAATGTTAAAATTCATGGTCTTCCTTTTATTTCTGACACTATGTTATTTAGCAAAAAATAATCCTTATGATGAAGTCTTTCGATCGGTATGATAAAGCTACAGGGTAATTATTTTTCTCGTGTAACGGGTTCGATTCCCGGTTCAACCATAAAATTATTTAAATATCTGTGAATGCAGTCTAAATTGTTTTTTAAATTCAAATAATGTCTTCTTTCAGTAAAATGTTCCATCTACAATATTCAAAGTACTCTCCCTCCATGTGGCATAGCCGTGGGACGCCCTGTATATATTTCTTTTCTCATCTGCCAAACTGTATTACAGTTTGTTGGCAGAAAACATGTATGACTAAGGGTGGGTTGCACCAAACCGTCTGTAATCGTAAGCGGTGTTCGTTAAAATCTGATTGTATGGGAAGTTTGACAAGTTTCTATGGGATGACAGCTGCCGGCGCCATATTTGACTATGACCGGCCTGTGATCTTAAGGCTTCAAATGATATTCAAGACACTTGTATTGCCAACACAATTTTTTTTTAAATTCTAGATCCGGAGAGCCACATTCTGTTCTTCGATATCGAAGGTCTCATCGTCGAGTTGTTGAGCGAAGAATATTCGACCATGAGTCCCAATAGTTTAGAGGTAACTAAAAATATTTCATCCTTGTTTTTTTTCTCACTCTATCTGCGTGTATCTCTGTTTATTATTTTCCTTGCTGCTTTGTTATGTTAGATGTAAAGAGTAGGGAAATGAATATTGATATTGTATCCGAGTTAAAATCGAAACACTGTCAATATGAGAATTGATGTATCTCCGTTAGGGTTTATCCAGAAATCACGCGAGGTTCCGAAGGGGCGGTTTATGAACACCTCACGACTGATCACGTTGGGGGAGAGGCAGAGTTCGAAAGGATAATTATCAATGATAATTATCTTGATAATTATCGTGATTTTTATGCTTTGATAATAACCTAAAAGTGTAAATTCGGCATGAGTCTTAAAAAAATACGTGCGTGAATTCGAACGTTAATAATTGCGCTCTGTATATGTGTTTTAATGATGCTGTAATGATTAATTGATTATATATTAATGGTTAATAAAAAACTAGTAAAATATTGTTTAGCAACTATTTATTTTGCAGCCTAAAACACCATAATCTTTTATATATTAGTACAGTCTTTATTGGTAAAAATACATTTTACATTTCATATCATACATCGGAAAGTAAATTTAACTAATAAAATAACGTATACTACCCTACCCATAAGAGGAATAATTATCGGATAATTATCGCGATAATTATCAAAAACCATAATTATCTTGATAATTTCGAACTCTGGGGAGAGGGGGTAAAACGTAAACCTCACGTGTATTATTTACATGTATCTACAAAACCGAGAAATAATATCTACTCATGTAGGACATTATAAATCATCATTTCGCACGTTGAAAACAGCGAGTCTATTTACATTTTTTGAAATTTTGGAGTGCTTTCATAACACATATACGAAAATAAACACAATATCAACTAACAAAATACCATCTCAGTCTAAATTTTTAATAATTCTCCTAGAAACTGACCAAAGATCACCAAGGGGTCTAAAAGTGGGCCAGAAAACCTTACGTGATTTCTGGATAGGCCCTTATAAATTGGGGTCCTTAAAATGTCATGTGTTTGGGGCTTTAGCCCCCTAGACGGCTACTGTAGAGGTGTCCGTACAAAATGTTATAGTTTTATAAAATCTCTATCTCAATAGGCATGATGACAAAAAAAATATGCTTTTCGAACAGTTTTTAGAGACCATCATATATTTAATTTTATATTAAGCAGTACCGCTGCTAACGTAAAATACAAATTTTAGAAATAAAGCCTCCCTTAAGGCGTTTATATAAAATGAAGGAATGATGGAGGAATTTCGGACCGGGTGGCAGTTGTACCTATAGCTCAGTTGGCTAGAGCTACTGGCCGCGAGTGCCGGGAGGTCGCAGGTTCAAATCCTACTCGGTGCTTAAATTTTTCCTTTATTTTTAAAATTAGCATCAAATATTTGTATGGGACCAACTACAATTAGAGCAATACAAAAGTCGAAAATGAGAGGCAAAGTACAGCATAGCTAACGAGCACTGAAAACGCTCCATACTGATTGACAGCTCGATGTGACGTCACACTAAAGTGGTGGAAAAAAGGGAAATTGGGCGTTTTTGTCATGAAACATTGCGTTTATGGACATAGTTGCCATTCAATATATTTTTTATTAAAACATGAGAATTCTATTGGTAACTTTCAATTTAAATTTAGCCAATAAACAAAAAATATTTTTGCGAATCTTTATACTCCCATACATTTTATGATTTTCATTAATTTGTCTAATTTACTATTTCTATCCATATAGCAGGGCTCGGAACCGGTTTTTACTATTTTGGCAATATCTCCTAAAGTACTTTTCATGTCTCCATTTTTATTTTAAGATTTGATTTTGTTAGCCTTCTTCTATGGAATAAATGATTTGACGTGTGAAAAAATATGGTAAAACGCAATTAACCGAAATTTGTAACCGGTTAATTGTACGAAGACGAAACCGGTTTCCGAGCCCCGCCATATAGTATGTATGTATGTAAGCACTTTATTGTACACAATAACAGGTTAAAAAAATATACATGTCACATAAGATTAGAGTACAAAGGCGATCTTATCCCTATGACGGATCTCTTCCAGCTAACCTTTGAGGGATTGAGTGTATAGTGGGAGAATGAGATAGACAAACTTACATAGTGTACTAAAACTTTTCAATAAGGAAACTTATAGCTAAAACCAAAACCAAATAAATATACAACAACTATAACATATAATAAATACATATTATAAATATATACGTATTTAAATTAATATACATAAATAAATATATATAGTACACACTATGTTATAAATCGTAACATGACACATCTACCCCATTATAATGGCGCTGTGTTTGCCAGGCCGCCGGGCTGATCACGAGCGAATACATGACGATGGCGGCGCTTACGCAGTCTGCGAGCCCTGACGCCACCAAACGGATATCCGGTAAGATTCACAATTCATTCACCTATAGGCCTCCGAAGAGTGAATCCGGTGCAGCGCCGCCCGCATCTAGCGGACTCCGCGATTTTTTTGAACCTGACTGTGGTTTTATATGCCAGGCCCAATAAGCGATAGGAGTGCGCGGTTGGAGTGCCAGCGATAGGAGAGTGGCCTGGGAAAAATCCAGGGGATACCTCCGCTACGACTACGCGGTTTTTCTCCCGCGACCTTCACCAGCTCATCAGTCCACCCTCTTTAGCCGTCAGATGCGTAATTATTATTGATTAATTGTTTTAACACTAACTGTCAGAGTTAAATCTTTAAGGCACTGGTGGCCGGCGAGCAGCGAGTACTCTCATAGTAATTCTACTCGTTTTCTCGTTCAAGCGAGTAGAATTGCTATGAGATTACTCGCAACTCGCCGGCGGTGGACTCAGTGCCTAAATGTACCCCAGAAACCGATATAGCGAACAACCAGTGTTGGGCGTAATTAATTACTGTTATAATTTAATTAGTAATTCAATTACTATTGAATTATATGTAATTGCAATTACGTGTAGTTGAAAATATTAGAAATTGAAATTACGTTAATAGTAAGTTAATTACTCAATTACTTTATGTTAACGTTTTTTACACCACTAAGAGGAACCAATTTACTTGAGAGTGTTCTAAAAACACTATGCAGGAGAATATAATTATCAAGTTTTCCGTACAAAATAAGGGATGAAATCGTATTTTAGAGCTTTTCTAAGCTGATTTAGAAAATAAAAATGATTAGACATATTTTATTAAATAAAAGTAATTAGTAATTAACTACGAATTATAAGTACAGAATGTAATTATTACATTACCAATTACATTTTGTAATTTTAATTGAAAGTGCAATTGCTATTTTCTTGTTAATTACAAGGTGATAGTAATTTGTAATTGTTTATTAGTAATTCAATTACTTTTTTCCCAACACTGCGACCTACCTATAGCGATAGTTCGCCTATCGAGAGCTATCGGGCTGTACGGTATCTGGGAAAAGTTAGGCAGTGCCCACTAGTCGAGTTTCTCGCAGTGAAAGTGTTAATCTATGAATAATCAACACTTTAACTGCATACGACATTATATTGAAAATTGTCCATTGCACGCTGCTTAAAACGGATAGATTTCTTCGGACGTGTGAAAGACAAGGCCGGCGATATGGAGAGGATATTGAAAGAGAAGGACAAGCATGGTACAGTATTTAAATATGTATTCAAGTATATTGACAACCTCTTTAGCCTAGTTGGTAGTGACCCTGTCTACGAAGCTGGAGGTCCCGGGTTCGAATCCTGGTCAGAGCGTTTGTGTGATGAACACAAATATTTGTTCCTTAGTCTTGTATTCTTTTATGTATTTAAATATATATTTATCTATATAAGTATGTATATCGTGGCTTAGTACCCATAGTACAAGCTTTGCTTAGTTTGGGATAGGTCGATTTGCGTAAGATTGTCCATAATTATTTATTTATTTATGTGTAGTTAGAAAAAATATCTGATAAACACTATTTTATACCCAATTGTCGAACGGGAACTACTGGGAAATATTTTCCTTTTTTCGTTTATTTCGTTCGCCCCATCACTTGTAGCCAAGATGGAGATGAATATATTGTTGGGAGTAGTATAAACTACTCTACTATATCCTAAAAATCAATAAATTCCTTAAGCGGTTCATGGTAAAATATGTAAAAAGACTTTCATGTTTATATTATACTAGCGACCCGCTCCGGCTACGCCCGGGTGCACTATTTAATGGATGTCATTATACATATAAACCTTCCTCTTCAATCACTCTATCTATTAAAAAAAACCGCATCAAAATCCGTTGCGTAGTTTTAAAGATCTAAGCATACATAGGGATATAGGGACATAGGGACAGAGAAAGCGACTTTGTTTTATACTATGTAGTGATTTGCATTCCTATTTGCATTATTTGACACTTGATGACTGACGTTTATAGAGACGTAACTAATCCAAATCTATTGACAACAAGCGATTACGATTGGATGGCACCTAGACTGAGGTATCAAATTGTAACGTTTAATGATGTTTTTTGAGATTTAAATAGAGTTAGTATTATATGGTTTTCCCGCAAGGTAAATGCATTTAATACACCGACCATGTAGATCGCACCTATCGTCAAAATCGAAACTAACTCGGGATCTATTTTAATGTTCATTTACGTTATTTCTCTGTCAAAGGAAAACAGTTTTTAGTATTATATAAATATGTATTATTTTAGGAAAAATTGAAAAAAAAAATATATATATTTTTCGAAGCCTGCTCGGTGCCTACATTTTTTTCAATTTTTCCTTTATTCTAAAATTTGGGTATGGCATGGCGCGTCGCAACTGACGTTTCTCAATATGATTTGAGACGTTAGTGCCGTTAATGAAGCATGAGTCTTCTGGTAGATGTCACTGTAAGGGAGGCCCCTTAAGGCGTTTGTATAAAAATAATGTATTATTTTTGTAAGAAAATATAATAAATTTAATAATGCTTTGCTGTTGAAAAATTCATATCGATTTACTTAGACGACTACCGATCCATTTATTCATCAACTACAAGTAATTTTATAATAAAACATAACTAAATTGGATCCTCCAGATCGGAACCCTGGGAGAGGGTACCCATAAGGCTGGCTTCGTTCTCCCCGTTGGACGGCTATGCCATTTCGCTGGGTAAGGAACGAGCCAGCCCTACGGTCCCCGGAAACTTCAACTAGTCATTTTGAAATTTGACCAAAAAACCGATTCATAAGGGTGGTCCGGTCAGCCCAAAATTAAAAAAAAAAAGACGTACAACGTAAACGTTCGCAGTGCAATTGTCTTCCTTTGTGATTTCGATGTGCATGACATTTTACGTTGTATTGCTGTTGTGAGTGACATGTGTCAAATAATAATAAATAATAAATATTAGAGGACAATCTTACACAAATCGAACTAGCCCCACAGTAAGCTCAAGAAGGCTTGTGTTATGGGTACTAGACGACGATATATTTAATAGATATAAATACTTAAATACATAGAAAACATCCAAGACTCAGAAACAAACATTCATGCTCATCACACAAATATTTGCCCTGACCCGGATTCGAACCCAGGACTGTCAGCTTCACAGGCAGGTGCACTACCCACTAGGCTAAACCGGTCGTCGAAATAATACAAATAGGAATGCAAATACTATATTAGCAGTTACTAATATATCTTTTCCAGTTGACATTTTAATTGCTTATTGTTGCTTATGGTTTGGGTTAGGTTAAGTATCCTATTCTGTTTAGGTATCTTGGCCAAGATGAAGGAAAGTGCGGAGACGGTGCAGACAAAGCTGCAGGCTAAAGCGGACCAGTTGAAAGGGCATACGGAGGCTAAAGGTAAGATTTACAGGTTTAGGACGGGTTGCACCAGCTTAAGGTTAACCCTTTAACCGCTGAACGCCAAAAAAGTTTTGTTCAATGTTCAACTCTTGTAAAGGACCGATCATTTTCTCAAAAACGGCCCGCAAAGTGAACATTACCCGCTGCATATTGGAAGGTAAAGGGTATAGTTTAAGGTCAGATTAAAATTAAAAAATAAATAATATTACGGGCTGTCTGGAATATTAACGCGAACGTGCTATGCGGCGGGCGCGTGCATGGAGGATGCCATAACTAGCTGTCAAATATCGGTTTGGTTATAAATTATAAAAAAAAAATACATGTTTATAAGGAGGGCTGCCATACAGCTAGAGGGGGGTGCGAAAAAAATATATGGCCTAATCCATCAAGTGGGGTATCGTTGATTAGAGTGCATAAATACTGTATTGTTTGTTTTTAAAAATATTGAAAAACAAAGGAATGAGAAGCCACTTATAATTTCTTACAATTAACTTTCTCCCTTTAAAATCCCATTATTCATTTTAGCGAAAAAATGTGTAGAACCTTTTTGTAGAGATGTGGCGCATCACTACGAGCTGCCCACATCCCTACGATCGGCGCGTCAATGTCATTCCATTACATTCGATTTTTCCTACGCGACCGAAAACTTGTATTATAATTTATTGTAAAATACTTAATCCCCTTTGTACATATTCATAAAACATTTCATTATAAATAACCATCCTACTCTCGCGTATCATTTCTATATATAATCATAGAGGCATCAACTGCGGTGCTAAAGAGAATTGTATGTAAAGTACTTATGTTTAAGAACATTTTTTGCTATGGGCCACCGTTTACGAGTTTTTTACGAAAAACCGAAAAATGGGACCTTTAGTCCCCCCTCTCCCCGCGGCTCAAGGGCTATGGGCGGGGATTTTTGATATGTTCACCTCCTAACTAATCCATACAAATTTACGAAGCCAAAAATTTTGTTCCAATCATTTCCCTCTATCCCTTTTCGTTGCCTGGGGCGCTACCGCGAACAGCAAACGAAGTTTTCCCTCTCTGTTACACTTGCAAGTTTGCACATAAGTGCGGCAGAGAGGGAAAACTTCGTTTGTGGTTCGCGATAGCACCCCTGGCCTATCTGTACGTGAGTACTATTAACCTATTGAGCGCCAAGAATTACATACAAATGACGCATCGCTGATGCCACGCGTTCAACGCGATATTAAACTTTACGCAATCGCGTATAGATCGCTATTGCTTTGACCAGGCTGTCGGCTGTAGCAGTCGTTGGCGTCCATGGTACGATTTTCCGATGACGTGAATAGCCGACTGTGGCGGTCAAATGGTTAATTATTCATATTCATATTCATTTATTCATAATGTCAAAATTACATGTCAGATATTATTTCATCTTACATGTACAATCAATTTTATTAATAATTAATAATCATTATATTCTACAGGTTTACAAATTCGTCGTAGCTGTAGAATGTGTGCTAGAGAAGCCAATTTTTTAGCTTTCGTTTGAAGCATTGTACGGAAGGGGCCGACTTGACTATTTAGGGCAACTTGTTATAAATGGTCGGTCCCATCACATGAGTCATTTTTCCAGATCGAGCTAGTCGCCGCTTTAATGGAAGAAGTCTGTTAGGATATCGCAGCGAGCGAGTAGAATCCACGCGTTTTTTATAATCGCTCATGTGAACATGAGTATAAGTGGCAATTTGAAAGATCGCGATCGAAGGCAGCGTCAATATTCAGTGGCTCATTTCTGTGCAGATTGTCGCCGATTAGTCAAGAATGAATTTGCAAATGTTTGCTAAAAAAGTAATACTTTTTAATTATTGGAGGTTTAATCCACCGATGTATTGACTAATATTCAACATTTAAGATTCTATTTAAAGCACAGTCCGCAAACAAGTTATTACTAATACTTGTTGAATCAAGTGAGTCCATAATTGAGGTAATTAAAATATACTCACTACCGAAGCGATTATCGGGAGTAGCAATTACTTATTATTACATTTATTCATGCCGACTCAAGGCGATCGACATTTGTGAGTCGTTAGTCGTCTTATTGCGACACACGGGAGTGACGGGCAGCAAGCACAGCCAGAATTCAAATAATAAAAAAATACATATATGCCATATTGCAGCGCTCGTGGCCCAGCGGCGCCTGCGTACCACAGGCTTTTCACTCAGTATATTTCTGATTGGCTATAATGCCGACTAGTTATCGAACTGCACGTCAGCGGGCGCTACAGTCTTTGTGTATGCATGCTTGTGTGCGTACATGTGTTTGTGTGTGTCAGTGAAAACTTACCCTTGGTGGCCATTTTTTTGGGACACCATACTAGATGGCGCGGCAATCGTAAAACTTGACTGAAAACTATTTCAGTTCATAATAGTTTTGTCTATGTTGCGTACCGCGTTCGGTATGCGAGGTTAAGTTCTCGATAGAAAATTAGAAATAAAATCTATAATCGAGTCTTTTACATTATGAAACGACGTATTCAAGTTAATATTATTATCTTGATATCATCTAAACTCTCATAAGAGGTTATATGAATAAAACTTCACAAATTCAGATGTTTATCGTCATTTGTCAAGTTAATACCCAGAAGATTGCCATAGTTTGTATAGTTAGTTTTGACCCAGTAGCGTCAATAGCACCTAAATAACATCCTGTCATTTATATTAATATTTATAATTGTAATATGCTGCATGTTTAAAAATCTCATAGCTGACCTGTAAAAAATGCTTATTTTTTACCTTAATTAGCTTAATTCTGTATTCTGTAATTTATTAAAGCGTTACATAAATTGGCAGTGATCTACTAAAGCTGAACATACCTAGACTTCTATTATCGTATCGCTTATAACCGCTCAGTAACTTTCGGGTAAGTACCTAGAAAAACATTTATTCATGACACACACTTAATAACAAACAG
The DNA here is from genome assembly GCA_963556455.1 of Epiblema foenella. Classification (NCBI taxonomy): domain Eukaryota; kingdom Metazoa; phylum Arthropoda; class Insecta; order Lepidoptera; family Tortricidae; genus Epiblema; species Epiblema foenella. Next base: position 5,506,868 of record OY747120.1, on the reverse strand, counting down.
GAAAAACAAAAAAGAAACTGAACCTAACCCATATTTTTGTATTTTTTTTGTTTATTCACCGTACTTCCCGTCTGTATGTCCGCGCGTACAAAAGCCTACGCCCTCATCAAGGCAGTCTAGATACAGCCTACTCGTACAATTAGTGCTTAGCCGGATTACCATAAAGGTCAAATTCCTGTGAATTTTCATTTAGACAGCTACACCGTCTCTCTTTTACAAAGGGTAATATCTTAGTAGGAAATGCAAGTCAGTTTCGTCGTTTCAAATGCAGGGCCATAGAGGAACGATTGTAAATCAAAATGAACTTTAATTAATTCAGGTATGGTTGAAATTCCTATGAGTTTCATTCTTCACTGATTATATAGGTTTCCTTATTCGATTTTGGGTTTTATATTGTAGTTTATAAGGATGATTTTTGCTTATCTTAGTAGGGTAGGGCTAGATTGCCACATTTGCGGAATGTTATGTTTTCTTTGTGTGATAACGGCTGACAGTAAATGAGCTTTAAGATTAGTGTGTTTTTGTTGTGATTTATCACACAATTTAATGGAATTATTGCGTTAATTTAATTTGTTCTTTATGTGTTGTTGTCATTCTCGTTTATCGTGTAAATGACAACGTCTTTAGCCTAATTGGTAGTGACTTAACTTACGAAACTGGAGGTCCCGGGTTCAAATCCTGGTCAAGGCAATTATTTGTGTGATGAACACAAATATTTATTCCTGATTCTTGGATGTTTTCTATGTATTTAAGTATTTATTTATCTATATGAGTATGTATATCGTCGCTTAGTACCCATAGTACAAGCTTTGCTTAGTTTCGGACTAGGTCGATTTTTGTAAGATTGTTCACAAATATTTGTTTATATAAATATGAAATTGGATGCCAAAAATTCACACCTGAATATAAGAAATAAAAAGTTTTCAGAACAAATTGAAGTTAAATTCAAAAACTTCCTTATTTCCTACCGTCACTGTAAAATTACGATAACCCAAAAAAAAGAGATTTTTTTTTGTATAAAGGTAAGGAAAAATACAAAAATATTCAAAATAAAATGGCGCATATCTTCGAAACTAGAAGACTGTTCTACTGTTCTAGTTTTCGGTTGAGTCTAAGGCCAATCGCTGTTCAGTCATTCATAAAAACAAAAAAGAAATTTACATATGCCATTTGTATACTTGAAATAATTTCAGTTGACTAATTTGCATGAAAGTCATTCAAAAAGCTATCTTAGCCATCTAACAATAAGGTTCAAAATCCAATAACATTTGTATGGGAATTCGGTCAACAAAAGGAATTTCAACTACACATTCTAAGATTTTCGTATATGTATTTATTTTGTACACGTCATGATTGCAACTGTTCGTTCGCTCGTAAACACATGATTGTATCTAGTTTCCTTATTTGTACAAGTATCATTTATTAATATGAAACATTTTATCTGAACCACTGACAAATAGGTGTTTTATCTTATTTATGTCATATGGTATCGTTAATCGCCTTAGATTATAAATAATGTATAATTATTGTTCTCCAGGGTAATTGATATTTAATTATCTTAGGCGTATAAACGCGTAGTTATATATCTCTCGTACCTATACCACCTTAAATCCTTCTTTTAAACTCTATCTCATGTTCTTCCCGGGATCACGAAAACCGGCCAAGTGCGAATCGGACTCTCGGGCCCCTTAAATATCTATTTTATTCTGTTTTTTAGTATTTGTTGTTATAGCGGCAATAGGGATACATCATCTGTGGAAATTTCAACTGTCTAACTTCACGGTTCATGAGATACAGCCTGGTGACAGATGGACAGACTGACAACCGGACGGACAGCGAAGTCAGGGTCCCGTTTTATCATTTGGGAACGGAACCCTAAAAAGCACCCCACTTTTTTAATGAATGCAGATTTTGAAATACACTTCATATTTTTGTATTGTTATTTAGAAAGAGGTTTAATTGCAGTATCACTTCCGATAGTTTTGGTAATTAGCGAACCACAGCTAATATCCATAAATCGAGTAACTCAGTGGTCCTTGGATGTCTCACCATTTGTATGAAAAAATGGTTTTTACCACCTTTTATCTACAAAATCCTTTTATTACGTTCAGGCACTATTTCGAAATCCTATTTTTGTACACTAGTTCAATACATATCATAGATTTTTTTTTGTTTTAGAAAACTGGTCATGAAAAAATAGAATGACCCATTTATATTATTAGTATGAATTAGTACGAGTATTGAATACCGGTTTCAACTACTTTGTAACGTGGATATCGGCACCGAACTTCGTATCGTGTCGTCCCTTTCACTCTCACTATATGAGTGAGAGGGGCGGCACGATACGAAGTTCTTATTTCGAAGTTCGGAGTAGGCCCTCTGTATTCGTGGGCGTTGGCTGGTGGGTAATGGTTTCATTACTATGTAAGAACTAAGAACCGGGTTTCTGTTGTTTGTTTTTGTCCTTGCACTATTTATAGTTCTGTGGCTTATTTTACTGTATAAACTTGCATGTTTTTAAATGACTTATAAAAAAACCGGCCAAGTGCGAGTTGACTCGCGCACGAAGCGTTCCGTACTATAAAATGGGCAAAAAAAACACGTTTGTTGTATAGGAGCCCCCTTAAATATTTATTTTATTCTGTTTTTTAGTATTTGTTATTATAGCGGCAACAGAAATACAATCATCTGTGAAAATTTCAAGTGTCTAACTATTACGGTTCATGAGATACAGCCTGGTGACAGACGGACCGACAGCGTATAGTCTTAGTAATATGGTCCCGTTTTATCTCTTTGGTTACGGAACCCTAAAAAGGAGCCTCTAAATTCAACGGTTGTTAGGTCGATATGTTATCTATATTGTTGCGATTATTTGTGTCTTAAGCGCGTTTTTTGTGCTATGTATGTGACTCTAAAAAAACCGGCCAAGTGCCAGTCGGTCCCCTTTCATAATAGATGGCTTAAAATGTGACTACAAAAATGCGTTATACCATAATCGAAAGGATTGTTTTTCTATGTTGGTATTTACAGTACTGTTGTAAGTATTGTTTTATAAACAACCATAGAGTCAATCAGTATACCTATGTCGAGATGTCTTGGTTGTTTTGTTTAAACTATCATTTACAATTCAATATCGATGTCGATTTTTACAAATTTATGTCACAGATTTTGCCGCGTTTGTATAGTATTTGTGTTTTTCTCGTGTCCAATTCATTGTCCTATTGTGCGGCTTGCTACCATATTACCGTCTGTTATAAAAGTTAAGCATACTTCGTAAATGACGATTGCATGTGCATTAACACTTCACCGGATTATCAAATTGCTTTAATATTTTATAGGGGATTGACTAGAGATATCATCCTGTTGTGGATTCGTTTTTATTATCAGTGAGTTAGAGACCATATACATCTCTAACAATATTAAATTAATTTTAATTTTGACGCTCAGAGACCATGTACATCTCTGGGATATTATATTAATTTCATTACACTCCTTGTTTAATCTTGAGACCTTATACATCTCTAACTTTACTGATGTTGTAATATTTGTAATAGATAACTTTGCAAGTTTATCTTCACTGTATGACATTAATTTTGTTATAATTGTAAACTCGAAATTATTATTCCTTCTTGAGGTGTAAATTAATATTTTGACATGAAAAATGTATTACTTATTATAGTCAGACTTTCTTAAATTGTAAATTAATATTTGGACATGTAAAAGTGCCCTTGTGGCCTATTTGCAGAATACATGTTTGATTTTGATTTTAATAGAAATGTGACGTTACACGCATGGACCAATACACCGTGCGGCGTTTACCTGAATACCTGAGAATTATTCCGATAGAAGGCATCTAGACCGCCATGTTTCTATAGTATATAGAGTCGATAATCAATTGAACATTCAATGCGGTTGTTAAGATTTTTAAACATGGTTATTAGTGTTTTTGCGGTTACCCCAACAATAGCATTGTTTTCTTTAAGTTATTTTTTTTTATTCTGAATCCTTAAGAGACTTAAAGAAGTGGCAACGCCTGAAGAAGTAAGGATAAGGATTAATTAAAAGTCATAAAATCGTCTTAAAAACGTGTATTTATTTACACTTTGGCAGTGATGGCATTATGGTATCTACAAAGAGAGTTACTAAATGAGACCGTTTATTTTTCCGTTGAGCAATCAGTTGTATCCGTTCAGTTCCAGATTCGTCAAATGCATAACTAACCAAAGAAACACAACCTTATGTGTATCGATGTAAAGACGAGCTGCAAATACACCGTAACTCGCTAAAGATGGGACTAGGTGTTCTATATTCAAATTGCGATGTATCGTACAGCTAATATAATCTAATTTGATCTTTACATTCAAGTTCTTAAAGTTCATTAATGTTTCAATGGTTAGTCATATCGATTTACCACGCGCGGAGACCAGCGCCGTGGATGCCAAGGCCGGCGTAACCGAGGGGCGCGAGAGGGGCAATGGGGGCTCCCCAAGCGGCAACGGCGGGCGCTCCCAGGAGGCCGGCACGAGCGGCAACCACGCCGTTAATAGCGGCAGCCTGCGACTGAGCGGCAGCTACAACATTCTGCGAAGCGGCTACACCATTCCAATAAGCGTTCTCGTTGATGTCCCTAGAGGTCTCGGCCGCCTGGCGCACGGCCTCAGTGTTCCATTGCACGGCCGCCTCGTTCGCCCGCAGGTTGTTCTCAACCACGGCGCGGCTGAGGTCCTGGGCGGCGACGGTCGCGTCGATGGCGGCGGCTTGCGCGTCGCCCGCGTTGATGCCGTAGGCTAGGGGGCCGAGGATGGCCGAGGCGGATGCGTAGCCGAGGACGGCGGCGAAAGCGATCTGGAATATAAGTCGTTGTTAGTTGTTTCGTGAGCGCAGGATAGAGAAGAATAGCGTTGTCTCGTGTCATAGACCACGGTCATAATTGGATCATCGAGGCATCGTATAATAGTCCGGCAAAGACTTCGAGCGGCTGCGGGTTTTCCTAATACATTGCGTGCGATCATAACTAACCGCAGTGCGTTGCGGGTCTCGACCGTGCAATGAACAGAAAAAACGCTTGCTGCGCCGCAATTCGCCCAAAGTCGTGGCCGGGCTTTTAGTAGTCATTTTCCACTTTGACTTTGACTAGACGCAGGCAAACATGCACCGGCTTATCATACTGATTACGGTGTGTTCGCGCGCTCATTTCAAAGCTGAGCTCTGGACGGTTTATCCTTAGTAAACTATAGCAAAAATGAGTAGATTTGTAACCATTTTTTGCTTTAACTATTTTTATACAACGCCGGTGACAAATAAGCGTACAGCCTAAAGACGCCCGCAACTCCAAAGGAGTCACGTACGCGTTGCCGATCCTTTATGAAATTACAATTTTACTACCAGAAAACAATATATTATAATCTGCAGGACTAAAACAGTACTGCGATTTTCCTCAAAATTAGTATTAAAAAAAAGAAATAACAAAAATAGTACACATCTGTTAATTAAAATGATGAACCACATAATTAACTAATTATTCATTAAGTTCCTTACTTTGTATCTACGATACGCCTAATTTACTCAATCGTACGTCTAAATTAAAATCACTAATTTAATTACATTTTAAAACGGATGCGCGGTCATAAATATGTATACATTCGAATCACATCCGTTCATAAGCGCGCAATATCCTTCGTCGTTTTACATTCATTGTTACATATTTACTTTACAAATTGCATTACAACTTGCTTGGATCACTAGACCGTTTAATTATTTAATCGTGTCTGCATTCTGCTATTTTTAGGGAATTGTATGTATGTAAGTAGGTACGTAAGGACCTTAACACGCTCCTTTATTTTTTTTAATAGTCTTTAATAGTCAATGTATTGTACACAAGATCAAAGAAAATAATTTCCAAAATTAAATAGTACTTGATGATGATGAGTCCTGATTATTATCCCTCGTTAGGGAGATAGGGCTCGCAGAAGTATTAGTACTTAAGTTTGTTAAATAGGTATTCGATTCCATCACAGTTTGTTTATTAGTTTAGACGTGGTAACAGTCAGACAGTTACTCTTGCATTTCTAATTGACTAATAGTGTAGTTAAGTTACTATTATGAATTCCAACATTTCTGTGTAAATAAATAATTTATTAAAATTTATTAATAAAAATAAGGCACTTAGCACCTTATATACCTAACTGAGGGAAAATATCTTCATCGCAATGTTGCCATGTCAATCATTCGACAAGTCCATGAAAAATAACCAAGGAAAGTTTTTGTTGTTGAAGCGAATATTTATGAAATTATGGAGATTAGCGCTACGGAAGTCCATTTCAATCTGTCTGTCGACAAATTACATAATTTAATGAAAAGTGTTATAACTATATCGCAAATACTTTTTATTCGGTTTGGGTACATAAAGCTAATGACACGTGTTTTAATACCTCAGCATTTTAGTACCTATATGGTAATTTAAGTCGAATATGGGCAAAAACCCAATTGCATTGAAGAATCCACAATGCAATGTTGCCACATGACCTAATAAGGGAATTAAATTACGTTGAGGTGTGGCAAAACAGTTGCATTTTGATTATTGGTTTGTTGTAATACTGCTACTGTCTTCAATTCCGTTTAAAAAGTATAAAATGATGGTTTCGTATATGCTCATCACTTAAATGGGTCATACTTAGTTGAAAAAACAAAATTCGTCCCTTCTGTGGTCAATAGTTAACGGCTTATGTGCATGTTAGCTATCTTTTTATTACAGGGATTTATAGAAACGGAGACACTGTTTATGCGGGTTACTGGTCCAATCCAAAATTAGGCTTTGTAGCTCTTAACTTTTGGTATGTCCACAGAAGACGCGAACCTAAATCCGCGTATGACCCAAATATCTAACGCTTTTAGTGACAAATTATATCATTGTAACTATTTACTTATGTTTGACACCTGTTGCTCTTATTTGCTAATAACTACCTCACCTGCTTATATAAAGTTTGCATACTAACAAAACCTATTTGAGACTATGTTCTACTTTTAATTCTCGAAACTCTAATGTCTAAAATATCCCGTGTCAATATCAGAGCGACGTGAAGCCATTACGTATTACAATGCGATTTTACTCTCTAATTCCTAGATGTTTAGGCTCTAGAATGGCGTGAATATATAGTTAGATTTGGGATGTTTCGTCTTTCAAGTGCAGTTCAACATGGGTCATTGTAAGATTTAGGTTCGCGTCGTTTCAGTGGACATGTCAAAAGTTAAGGGCCGCAAAGCTTAATTTTGGATTGGCCTAGTAGAAACTTATGGCGGCAGGCGCTTACGTTGCACCTATTCACTATTGTATTGGAACAGCGGCAATAAAGGCGTAAGTGCCGGCCGCCATAAGGTCCCTTTCAATATGGATTATCACATATAATAAACGGTGTTTCCGTAACTATAAATCCATGTAATAAAAACATAACTTACATGTACATAAGCATATAGTTGTTTTGAAATCTTTTTTTTTTCTCATTGTAATAGTTTATGCACCACCTACTTTTCAGCTTTATATTTCATTTCTCCACTACCCAAAGGTTGTCTGGAAGAGATCGCTCTTTAGCGATAAGACCGCCTGTTGTTCTGCCTCTGTCTCCCTGTATCTATGTTTTTTGTTTTTTATGTGCTATTTTATTATGTGAGGTGTGCAATAAAGAGTATTTGTATTGTATTGTATTGTATAAGCCGTTAACTATTGACCACCGGGTGGACAACTTTTGTTTTTACAACTGACAATGACCGACATACGTCCTAAATGCTGTAATGTCAAACGATTTAGTTGGAAAGAGCATTGTCTTCCCAAATAGGCAGGTTTTGAAATTGTACAGCTGTTGGATCCGTGGCAATGGCCTATATTTATTCGATGGCAAAAGATCACATGACAACTTTAAAATGAGCTCGGTCTCGCCAACAAACTGTCTTGTTAGTTTGGCGAGTAAAATTGAAACTGGAAACTTTATGTATCTTTTTGAAAATAAATTAAAAAAAAAACAAAATGTACATATTGGGTCGACGGGGACGTCGGGTGAGAATCAAAACTCACTATCAAATTTGTCACTACTCTTTGAAACCTCGTATCTCAGTACTGAAACGATGCTGATATACGAGCTTTACTTTATGTAGGTATTTGTTACTTAGTGATTTGCTTTTAACCGGGCTATATAACAATACTAGCGACCCGCCCCGACTTCGCACGGGTGCAATGCTGAAGTATGTATTATACATATAAACCTTCCCCTTGAGTCACTTTATTAAAAAAACCGCATCATAATCCGTTGCGTAGTTTTAAAGATTTAAGCATACATAGGGATATAGGGACATAGGGACAGAGAAAGCGACTTTGTTTAATACTATGTAGTGATGATGAAGTGTCGTGTCGTCACATCGAATACAGTACGAAGTTTTTGCCTAAAGTACTATTAATAAATAAATTTATAACTGAGTTATTTAATCTAACTATCATTGCAATATTATCTAGGTAATACTAGTTTTGTTCCTAGGGCGTGGTCAAATATTTAGAACGGCTAAACAGTTTAAATTGTCACATAAACCATTCGTGTGTCTAATGTTGCAATGTCTAAGTAATGCTTTAGGTTAACGTATTTTGTCTGTCTATAAAATATGTAATAATTTTTGTTTATTTAATTGTGTGTCGACGACATTAGAAAGAACGCGGATTCTTCGGTAAATTCTTATCTGACTTGATGCTCTCTGATGCGTTCTGGCGTCTGACACAGTACGATATGTCACGTCAGAACGTATCTTTTAGTAACTTGAAGATAGATGAAAGTCAATAAATATAATTTCATTATCAAGTTAGTACATTGTGAAATGGCACTATTTTTCACCAGTTGGCAAATACGACATGACAATCTTCACGACAATGACATATTTAGACCGTCGTACAAAATGTTTAAGCTCTTCGAAATTGTATGACGCCCTTCAATACACTTTTATATGCAAACATCGCCGCGGACCATATAATGCACGACCTTCACATACAAATGTCATTACGCGACCATAACAAACTTTATAGCCGCCGTATAAGGTTCAGATTTAATTACTTCGGATGCACGTTTTAATTTGTATTGGCAGCTGTCAATTTAAACGGCCAGTGATTTGTTCTTTCTTTGAATTTTTTTTATAGACGAGCTAACGATGTATTTTTTTGATTGTTGTTATCGGTTGTTTATAAATATCAGTGTAGTATATTGCATGATGATATGAAATTATTATTTTTGATGTATTAAGTACATTTATTTGTAGCCTGATAATTTTGATACAGAAATAGGCGTAAACCTTAAAAAACAGCACGTTTACAATCTTTAAAAAGAAATTGGTAATAATCTAGATTTTGTAGTTTTGTTTGTAGGATTTAAAAATAGAACAGAATTGAGCAACTTGTTTCGATGTGATTGACAGATTGACACCTGTATAAACTGATTAACATAGCGCCAATGACAAACAAAAACATGAAATTTTTTTGCGCATACGCATGTGACCTTGCCAAATCAATTAAATGTATGACTTTTTTTCACATCTAAACGCGACAATAACACCTTTCGATATATTAGGTAGCAAGGTTTCATCCGTATTTGTTGAAAAATGATAACGGAATACTGGCCACTTGTACACTTCCTTTTAAACAAACAACACTGTCAAATTTACGCGGGAAAATAGAATAAAATAGAACGCGTTCCAATAACTGCGTTTGCAAAAATTTAGGCTGCGTTCAGGATTTTTTAAATTTGGATTTCGTTATCCGTTATCACTTTTGTTTTTAGTTTAATAAGAAAATTTACCAGAAATCTCATCTTGCACTTCTTAGTCAGACTGCTAGATAGCTACTGAATGCTGTCCGGTGGTGCGTTGGGTCTTTTATACAACCGTTGCTGTACAGCAGTATTGAAAGTGGCCGGTAATAATTGGTACGATAAAGTATCTTTTGTGGGCATAGGAAGGGCTAGAGCTGATTGTATGTATCAGTGTTTCCGTGTTCTGTATGTGGCTAATTAGGAATTATATGCGATATTGATATTGATACAGCTTTTCTCAAGTTAAAGTGTATTAATTATGAAAACGGTTCAGATAAAGTCGTAAAAGGACTATAATAAAAATGCCTATATTATTCAATGCCTAATGTAGATAGCGGATTGAACATAGGCAAGACTTCCTGCTCGTATTTAGAGCAGCCCTACTGAGAGAGTACCTTCTTTTCATAGAAAAACACGGGGATTACTTGCTCTACAGCTATTTGGTGTTGTGTTCCTGGTGGAGAACAAGGGTAGAGCTCCCGAGGATGCTCTGGCATTGAGAGAGATATTTGCCGTGTATTTATGTCTCTATTCGTCAACACAGATCCTCAAATCAATAAACGCTTGCTTAGGGTACTTATATGTTATTTGTAGTGGTATATAAAAAAAATTGAGTGCAACCGTAACGTAACACCATTTCATTCTGGAATTTGGCATGGCGATATTATTATTGTATACAATATTTTGGATTATCTTCTTCTTTATCGTATCCTTATGACTGAGAGACGTGACGAATGAGGACATCCTTAAGGCATGGTCCCACTGCCGGCTGTACTCTCATAGTAATTCTACTCGTTTTCTCGCTCAAGCGAGTAGAATTACTATGAGAGTACTTGCTACTTGCCGGCGGTGGGACCAGTGCCTAACCACCGTTCTCCAAGCTGCGCGGTCCTGGGCTTGGTATTTGCTAGCTAAAGCATACACCCTCTACTCCTTTTTTCTGCCATGTGGCCAGTGATAATAAGCTTTATAGAATGCTCCGGGTCTCATGGACTGAACGCCGCACTATAATGAGTCTATTATCGATGAGCCCAAAATCAAAGTGAGGCTCTTCACTATCTGCACGCAACGTGTCCTCAGCTTCTTTGGCCATTTGGCCAGGTCTGGCCCTGTACTCCGAACTTCGTATCGTGCCGTCCCTTTCACTCTCGTGTTATGAGCGAAAGGGACGGAACGATACGAAGTTCGGATTTTGAATTTCGGAGTAGACCATCTGGATAGGAGAGCCAATAGAGTATACGCATATGTAATATGCATTTGCCGAATGGTACAGATACAAAAAAATATTTATAACTCTTAATATTTAGCTTGTCGTTATTCGACATATGTTTAATAATACAATAATATATTTAATAATAAAATCTAATTAACATAATCTTTGCGAATATTTTTCAAAAAAAAAAAACTGCCGTTTCTGAATATTCCTAACTCTGGACACATACATGTTTACAATGGTGCTGATCCGATGGGTGGAGCACTGAAGCAGGAAGCTTGGATCCAAATAAAAAAACTGTCCCACCGCACGCCCTGACATTTAGAGCACCATATAACTTTATCATCGATAGTGGCGCCACGTGTCACATGACACCCACAGAAATGTATCGCGAAATTTAGTTCAGATCTTCACCACCGGCAAAAGATAAGCTGGTTTTTGCAAGGTATGCACTTGTTTTTTGTCGGGTGTGGTATTTCAGCCAGGATGCTTTTTTGAAATTTGGATTTGGAACGCTCTAGAATTGTATATTTAAATGTTTCATGAGTTTTAAAATTAACGGCTTTCTCCTAGTAGATATTTTTTGTTGCGCTTCAATTACGAGTAACTTTGTAAAGGACATTTGGGTCATTCTACTTTTTCATGACCAGTTTCTATTAGGTACAAAAAAAAAATCTTGGTGGTTTGGTTTTTGTTCTTTATATTTTAAAATTGTTTTTAGTCTATTTCAATATGTCACACATAAGTTAATCACTGTCGCTCTTGCATATCGCAAGGGCAATCCCTTGCGATATGCAAGAGCGACATTTTTAGACGGCTTCTATAGAGAGATGTCGATCAAAAATTAGGAGATCTTTGCATCAAATACTTAAGTTTCCCTTATTCAGTCGACTATAAAAAAATCTCAGCTTATTGCAGTTTAATTTCGCATTCCTTTCTACTAATTCCTAGTTACGGTCCAGAATCCATTTTTAGGGTTCCGTAGCCAAAATGGCAAAAACGGAACCCTTATAAATTCGTTATGTCTGTCCGTCCGTATGTCACAGTCGATTTACTCGGAGACTATAAGTACTACAATTATGAAATTTGGTAGAAAGGTGTATTCTATGAACCGGTACATAAAAGTGATGTGAAATTACAAAAAAATATTAAATTAGGGGGGGTGTGTACACATGTAACCGGTGGATGAAAAAAAAATTGCAACGCACATAGTCGTGTGGGGTATCGATGGATAGGCCTTTAAAAATGATATAGAGGTTTCTAAAATCTTGTCCATTTAAGTCAACCGTTGGTGAGATATTAGCTGTCAAAGTCATAAAAAGTGTCTCCCCCCCTCTAATTTCCAAATTATAAAGTTTAAAATTCTGAAAAAAATTGAGGTGGTGTGCATTAGTAAATACTTTCAACGATTTTTGGTTTGAACAATATAGGTTTTACAGTTTATGAGTTTTCGCTTAAAAACTGTCTTGCCCAAACAAAAGGTCGTAAGTGCCGTGATTTCCTTATGAAGATACTACTTTTTTAGATTCAATGTATTGGATAGTGATTTTAATTGTGGACTAGTATGTGTTAGTACGTAAAGTGAACAACTATTCATATCAATAAATATTCTAGTTTATTTTAAAGAAACGTATGACAACAACGAACGGGGCAATAGTCATATTTTTTACATAGTTTGAACGACAGATGTCACGAGCAGCATAGACGCACTAAGATGAAGTTGTATGGCTATATTTCCACAGTACGGAACCCTTCATTGTGCGTGGTCCGACACGCCGGTTTTTGAACTCTTTTTCGAGTTGGACAAAGGACAAAGTATGGAGCACTCAAGTTGCGCCCGCGCACGTTGTAACAGCGGCAGGCTATGTCGTCAGCTGGGCGGCCTTCCCGCTGACATTCCACCCGAAACTCGATTTAGAGGTGGTTTACCCTAGCTTGCTCTGAGCCCTACTTCTGTGATTTCTAGACAACAATTAGGCACAATATTTGTTACATAGAAAAACACGGGAACCGTAAAATTTTCACGATATGTGAAATAATGAAAATGTGGTAATAATAATAATGATCAAATATATTTTAAATAGGTAACTGAAATGTATGTTGCTGTATATATAAATAAAATTACATTTAACCTAATTATTTATTGAAATATTGTTTAATGTTATAAAATAATGTAAAAATAAAGTACAATAATGTAAAGAATAATAATAATTAATAATAAATTAATAGATTATGTAATTTAAAATGACCTTAGTTAATAATATTACCTAATGCTATGCCCTAACAGGGCCCATGTGAGACTGAAAATATTATGTATTAAGATCTGTAATACCATGGATGCAATAAATAAATGAAATGAAATGATTAACTAAGCATTAGCCCCCAACTTCAATGGCGTAGAACTCGTTTATCGTGTTAGAATTTATTATTGTTATTATTTATTTATCAAGCTTGTTGGGTAGATTGTTAGGGTTGAAGCGTTGATTCGTTTTGTGTGTTGTGGGAGAGATGCAGCAGCAGTAAAAGAGGTTAATTTGTAGGAAACAATGTATTGCGACATTTAGGCTTGCACACGAAGAAAAAAAGTATGGCGGCAAGTGCCACAGATAATAATCCAGACAGGAAACACTGAATCTTTATACTACGTTTAATCTAGAATATCAGTAGTATCAACTTAATGATTTAGGTATCTATTGATAAAAATTATAAATAAACATAAGCCCAGCAAAACTGTTATTACAGTTTGTCTGCAGGAAGACTTTACAAATTAAAAATCAATAAAATCACAACTTAAAAATCAATTAACATCTTCACTTAAGTAATCCCTATTATTTTATTTTTAGCTCTTACATAGTTATCGCTCATCCATACTGTAGAGGTTGTTACGGTATGAGGCTGGCCGTGTAGGTCCAGAATCATAACGTATACAAATTGAATTTAAACTATGATTCGAGAATGCGTCAAACTGGCATTCCTCTGGAAACAATTGGTTTTCCAGGGACTGATCTTCACGACACCATCGGAAACGCATGTACTGTAAATCATTTAAGAGATCATTGTTGTATGTATATTTCGGTACAGTAAGAAATATACTAGTTTCATATGTGCTACCAGTGTTATATTTTAGCTACGATCTCCTCCCAGTACCTCTAAACCCGTACCTCTCGTGCAGCATACCCCAGTATTAATATATATACCACGTTATATACCACATTTGGTGGAGGTTTAAGATTTGAGAAGAGAGGGGAGAGAGAGTCGTTACATGTGACCAGGAAGTCGCATATCCAAGAAGAGAAGAGATTTTATTATAAATAATAATAAGATAAGGAGACGACCAACACGTAAGCGAGTGATTGATTGACAAATTTCCACCCCCTTAAGGGATGATTTCCGGAAATAAAAGTACCCTATGTCCTTCTCCGGAACTCAAACTATCTTCATTACAAGTTTTATCTAAATCGGTTCAGTGATTTAAGCGTGAAGTGGTAACAAACAGACATACTTTAGAATTTATAATGTTAGTACAGATTCTTAGGATATGAGGTACGTTTTGATGCTAGAAACCCGCTAGGTGTGCGCTAGTCTCGTAGGCGCTTTTCGCTACATACGGTTTATCGCATGTTGGCTACGAGTGTAGCGCTGCAAAATCCACGCAATTCTTGGCTGTCAAGCGCGTGAGATCCCGGATGCACGTGGTCCAAGCCTAACGGATCTTTATAAAACCGGTGAGTTAATTAATAACTCAATTGATTTTACATTAGCGGTACCTAAGTGCGACTTGTATGTAACACGGATTGTTTTACACATATACCTAGTCAATCGTCTAGCCGTTCTAAAATTATGATCATACAAATAAATATGACTTGAGGCTCAGCCCCCAGTAGCTCGATTCGACTCGCTCCTCAGATTCGGTTGGAACCACTCAACCAATCCCAATAAAGCGATAGGAGTGCGCGGTTGGAGAGTAGCCTGGGGAAAATCCAGGGGAAAACCTCCAGCACGACCACGCGTGTGGTTTGGAACACTGGAATACTATAAGAGTTTGCGCTCCAGTGAGATTGGTTGAGCGGTTTCAACCGAATCTGAGGTGTGAGTGGAATCGAGCTACTGGGAGTTTTATAGCTTGTTCATTAAACCTAGTCTAGCTGCGAAGAGTCCAGCAAGAAACTAGGTCCTAACTGGGTCGTCAAAATAGTTTTTGAGAAAACTGTCTGTGTCTGACGGACAGATAGCATGGATAAGTTTTTTAAAACCCAGTGGTGCTGCTGGGATTCAAATACATGATCTCCAGATTAAAAGACACGTGCCTTGCCACTCGGCTTCAGCGGCTACCAATATGTATCCTTAAGAGGCCTTATAAGTTTTAAAATGTTTTGATTTCAGATTATGAACAAAGTATTGATAATACCAATAAAGTTATTAAAGACTATGATGATTATTAAAAAGTTTTAGATAGTAACATGGGCATTTTTTGATTTTATTATGTGTAGTAGAATTTAAACCGAAAAAACAAGCTTTTAGCTTGAAAATGATCGATTTGGAGTGATGTTTGAAACGGTATTTCTTAATAAAAAATCCAAAAAATACATTTAAAGTTTATGACATAAGGTCGCAATTGTCCTGTTCTAGATAGTAACATTGAGAAAATATCAAGATACGAGTCAATTCAAACAGAAAATGGCGTAAATAGATGAGCGTTTTTTAACTTATAAGGACCCTTAAGGCCGTGCAATGAGAAATATCGTGTTCTTAGAAACACTGTTCTGCCCAAACGAAGAAACAATAAGGATTGCTTTTCAGGTATATGAGACTTGACTATATTACTGTGTTTCTGACAATAGCCGAAACATGATTGCTTAAGATGCCTTATAAGTTTTAAAATGTTATGATTTCAAATTGTGACAAAAGTATTGATAATGCCAATAAAATGATTAAAGCATACGATGGGGTTATTAAAGTTTGAGATAGTGACATAGCCATTTTTTTATTTTATTGAGCGGAAAAACACTGTTATAGACTATATGACAATTTCTGTCAATAGCTGAAACATGACTTTTTCTGGATAGAAAAAAATCGAAAGTTGAATTTTAATATTCCTTTTTTTACTCAGCCTACTAAAACAACGCAGTATTAAACAACAATGGTAATGGTGGGTGGTTTAATGGTATTTTACCTCATTTAAACTCTAGTAGAAAATTTAATAAAACTGCACACAGTCATTTCTATCGAGATTTGTCAAAAAAGCCATACCCTAAGAGTGTTGCATCCCGTTTTGTAGCGCGCGAAAGACATAAGCTTGTCTCATTCATGAGGGGCGTGGCTGACCGAATCGAGCCATCTCCTTAACCCTTTAACCGCCATCGTCTGATATTATCAGACAAAGTGACAGTGTAAATGAAACCTTCTTGATTAATGACACAGTCGAAAATTGCGAGTAACTTATGACGTTTGGCCGTTAAACTTTTCAGCGATCTGTCAAATACAAACTGACACACGCCACGGCCATGACATGGGAATGGTTGAATCCTATACAAATGCATGTAGGTTGATATAGTACTGCACGCGTCGTTACGTGTATATCATTCGTTGGCGTTGAACCGACGGTGCGCATATATACGTCGTTAGCGTTGAACCGATGGTGCGTATATATACGTCGTTGGCGTGGAACAGGTTAACACATTAGTTGGGCGGGAGGTGTAACTCGGCTCGATAAAGTCCGCTATGAATTTATCCGAGGTAGCTTCAAGGTTGCACCAATAGCTGAGAAAATTACTGAATACCGCCTAAGATGGTATGGACACGTAAAACGCCGCAACGAAGACCATGTGGTACAAATCGCATTGAACCTACCGGAGCAGAAGAGAGTTAGGGCCGCCCGCCATTGACCTGGTGGTCTAAAATAAGAAGATATTAGAGGACAATCTTACACAAATCGAACTAGCCCCACAGTAAGCTCAAGAAGGCCTGTGTTATGGGTACTAGACGACGATATATTTAATAGATATAAATACTTAAATACATAGAAAACATCCAAGACTCAGAAACAAATATTCATGCTCATCACACAATTATTTGCCCTGACCGGGATTCGAACCCAGGACCGTCAGCTTCACAGACAGGTGAACCTAAACTAGGCTAATCGGTCGTCAAAGAGACCTCAAACTAGCCCAATTGCGGAACCGACAACCCAAGATAGACTGTCTTGGCGCAGAATAGTGAGGAGACCCGACCCCGAATAACGGGAACAGGGACGGAAAGAAGAAGATTAGTTGCCAGGTGACGCCCCGTTTGAACAAATTTGTATGAACATGAACTCCAGGACGGTAAGCGTAAACGCGGTGGCCAGTACCTGAGATACAAGGATGTTCTGAAAATACACATGAAACGGTGCAACATAGAGCCCTCCGAATGGGAGGTGAATGCTGCTCAGCGTCCCGAGTGGCGACGGCTCATCCATCAACAGGTGAACGACTTCGAAACCGAACGTCGTGAAGGCCTAGACAGAAAGCGGGATGAGTTGAAAACTAGACCACCTGCATCCATCTCCTACAATTACGTCGGTGTTGACGTGCCCAGTGTGCTCGTACCTTCTGTAACAAGATTGGGTACATAACCACACAAGGGCGCACTTAAGGGCGGAACAACAAAACAGCTCACCATGAGTCTGGGTAAATATGCCTGACCAGGATATACAGTCGCTGCGGCCCAAATCGGTCAAGATCTATACATACATGAACATGAACGCACATATGCGTTGCCGGCAGTGAATGCCTTAAAGGGTTAAGAAATATGACGCTAGCAGGGCCATTCTACTTTTTCATGTACATAATTTTAAGACACTTTTGGTAAATGCAGATTTCGGAATACTTGGAACTCACTTCATATTTTTATATTGTTATTTAGAAAGAGGTTTAATGGCAGTATCACTTCCGATAGTTTTGGTAATTAGCGAACCACAGCTAATATCCATAAATCGAGTAACTCAGTGGTCCTCGGACGTCTTACCATTTGTATGAAAATATGGTTTTTACCAGTGTTACCCACCTTTTACAGCTATAAGTTAATACTAGCAGCGCCCTGCGGCGTTACCCGCGGATAAAAGGTAGCCTATGCCCTATTCTGATGTCTAAGCTACAATACAAAGTTTCATAGAGATCCGTTCAGTAGTTTTTGAGATTAAGCGAAACGTACATCCATCCGCACAAACTTTCACGTTTATAATATTATTAGGATTAGGATTTAAGTATTTTTACCTATAAATTCAATTTATTAGGTTCAGGTACTATTTCGAAATCCTATTTTTGTAAGTACACTAATTCAATAATAGAAAACTGTTCATGAAAAAATAGAATGACCCAGCAATAGTTTAGTCATTGATCACTTTTACATACATGTCACGACATATTTCAGTTCGTTTTTAACTGGATCATGTCACAACGCGAATGGTTCAGTATGACAGTATTCAGCTCACGGCTGCCTTCCATACGCCATACGTAACCACACATGTCGAGAATACTAGGGTCTGTAGGTCAAGTTTATTATGTTGGATTTTGGACTTTAACCCGTTGATATAAGTTTCTTGTGTGTTGGTATCGATGCGGATCTGTTAACCAGATGGCTTACTGTATACCGAAAATGAGGTATCTCCTTTGTCGCTGTTGCAAGTCCGACATATAGGGCGATGCTTCGTTTTCGATGTGTGGCACGCTCTCTGAGGGCCTACTCTGAACTTCAATATCCGAACTCCGTGTTGTGCCGTCCCTCTCACTCATGTAGTGAATAACACGAGAGTGAACGGGACGGCGCGATACGAAGTTCGGAGTACAGGCTCTGATATGAAATCCCAATCTAATGCGCGTAATATACAGTTGAGTACAAAAATATGGGTGCTTAAAACTTACTCAAAAATATGTCACATGCATGGCTCTTATGTCGGAGAAATAAGGTTTATGAGACGATTAATTCTAAAATCTAATTCTTCTCTTCTTTAGTAGGTAATATTATATTAAGGAAGACAAGAAATTAGGTCGATTTGTGTCACCCATCACAAATGTCATTATAATCCTATGCATTCAGGGCATTTAATTAATACAAATTTGAATCTTACTTTATTTATGCGTATAAATAGTACTTAGTACATACTAGGTTAACTAGTAGAACCATTACATACCTAATAGTTGAATAAAATTATGAGAAATCATAATTAATACTACAAATTAAGGAAATGCCTATAATTAGTTTCCCCTTTGAGAATATATGTCTGATATTCTTGACGTATCGCTTGTTCTAGAACCTTGTGTAATGCTAAGTTGTTCTAGTTAGGTGTAATGCGAGGGATGGCTGTGAAAATTAAGGGGTAGTTTGATTTTCTCGCTTGTGTCCGAAAGTGCCTAGAGTGTTGTAAATTAGTTTGTAACTACTCGTATAATTATGCGATGTAGCTTTGAAAACCCGAATTAACGGTATTTTAAAGAATTAGTCCCTGCCTGCTGCCTGCTGTTCTGCCTCTTGTCTCCCTGTATCTTTCTTTTTTCTTTTTTATGTGCTATTTTATTATGTGAGGTGTGCAATGAAGAGTATTTGTATTGTATTGTATTGTAGTATGGTTCAAAGAAAGTAAAGTAATTTACTTGTACTTGTTACTTATGATTGGTCAGAGGTGAGATTGCGGGGGACAGAGATGTGTGCAAATTGAGGGGGAGGCTTTTGGCCACTGGTGGCTCCCCTCACTATCAGGCTAATAAAAAAAGTCAGGTACTTGTAAAACAGTAATGTCAAAATGATGATAATAGTAATAAATATATTTATTCATAAAAAAAAAAACATGTTAGTGTATATATTAAATACCATAATTGCTCATAACCAGTGACTTAACAGTCACATTTTTCGGTCTTTAAATATGAAAGCTTGGTGGGACAACAGAATCCTCCCATAATGAGTCAATAATCTGATAGGATAGCTAAAACGCGTGGCCGACCTTTTAAAATGTATACCCCTTTTTTGAAGAGCTTCATAGTCTCCATACCATAGGCCCTCGACAAGCCCCTTTTATATTATCCACCGTATTATTCTAACTTCCTACTCCGACTCACTTCGGAGGTAGGAAAGCGCTTATAGCTTTCAAAGTTTTAAAACGCCCGAATATGCTAAAGCAGCTGCCGGATCTCGGACTACAGTCCAGCCCAGCTCCCATTCTAGGCTGTCTAGGCCGCTATTATTGTTGTCAGTGTATAAGTGTCTGGTTTGGCTTCACTTTATATTATTTAGTGAGTGGGTCGGTTGTGGGTTTTGCGTTATTTTCGATCGACTAGTCACATTAGTATGAACTAGCAGCTCCCCGCGGTGTTACCCGCAGATAAAAGGTAGCCTGTGTTAATCCAGGGTATAAGCTGCCTTAGGCCAGTCCGTAGACGCTCATAGCCGAGGTCCACGTTGCAAAGGGTGATGTAGAAGATTTTTTTTAATATAGTGTATATGGATGCAACTGAGTAATATCAAAAATGGTAGCACGAGATATCTTGGGACAACTTTTGGCAGCTACAAAACCCTCGAAATTCTCGGTCCTTTTTCAGTTTCTCGCTCATATATTCTATACTAGCACAAGCACAGCAAAATGTCATCTTGTTCGAATTTGGAGCAGCCCGACTGGGGAAGTACCTCCGCCTTGCAGAAGACCATAGCCAGAATAACATTATTTACTATACAAGTATGTAGTGTTGTGTTCCTGGAGGTGAGCAAGGTTGCCAGAGCTCCCGAGGATGCACTGTGTTGAGAGCGAGGGACCTAAATTCCTTCCTATACTAGTTCCTTCTGCTGTCAACACAGTGCATCCTCAAATTTTATAAAGGCTCGGCAACGCGCACATGACTCCTTTGGAGTTGCGGGCGTCTATAGGCTGCGGTGGCCGCTTACATCAGGTGGACCGTACGCTTGTTTGCCACCGGCGTTGTATAAAAAAAAACGATGCATCCTAGCTTAAAGCTACTCACTAGCAAGTTAAAGAACATTAAATTGTGCGTCTAATGAGTATACAATATAATAATTCCGTCAAGCACTATAGTAGAAAACGTTCGTCAAAAAACAAAGTTTCCCCAACTTGGACGAAACTACAATAAAGTGGTTTTTAAGCATCTGCGTTTGAATTTTGAATTTATACTATACCAAACTATGGAACGAACTGTCGCCTGCGGTGTTTTCGGACCGATATGACCTTCAAACCTTCAAGAAAAGAGCGTATTCTCTTCTGAAAGGCCGGCAGCGCACTTGCGACTCCTCTGGTGTTGCAGGTGTTTATGGGCGACGGTAATTGCTTACCATCATGCGATCCGTCTGCTCGTTTGCTCCTATAACATAAAAAATATATGTATACATATATATACTAGTTTATAAAGCTTCAATCATAGGAATGTACAGGTTAGAGAATTAATATCAGCATTATTCCCTTCCGCTTCCGGTCCCTATTTCATCCATTCCAAGGATGGTTTTCGGGATAAAAAGTGACTTGGATGTTAATCCACTTCGTTTTTTGATTGTGGTTTTCTACTATATTGTTTGACCGAACTTACTTGAAAATTTTTAGTTCTACTACGTATATAGGCAAGTACAATATTACTCGATAACTGACACGAGTGACGGATATAACAACGAATCGGTTGAACTGCGATTTTGCCAATCACTGCGTGTCATATGTCCTCACAAAAATGGCTAGTATCTCTGCCTCAAAAAATACCACGTGTGAAATAGGTGGAATCCAGCAAAATCAAAATTTTATTCTGCAAATAGACCTCAAGGGCACCTTTACAAGTCAAAATCTATCTACATATATCAATAAGTAATAATACAATCATCATAATATCATTAATTAAATGTATTGTTACATGTCGAAAATAAGACTAATAAACTAATAACAATCCAGATTTGTTAGAGATGAATAAGGGCTCTAAGCGTTAAGAAAAAAAGTAATAAGGTACACTAATCGTAATAAAATATTGTGAAATACATCTCTAAGAGTCAACATGAAAATAATATAATCTGATATAAATATCCTCAGAGATGTATTAGGTGTCGGAGCGTCAGTAAAAATAAAATCAAATGAGAACAGTGAAGTCTCTCATCATGTCAATTCCACTGAACACTACTTAGTATGAAGTTACTATGTCAACAACCTCTTTAGTTCACAGGTCGCTGACCCTTGAAAAAAAAAGAAAAGCGATTTCCAAACAGTCAAGCGGGAGTACTAAACTGTGTATTATCTAGAAAATGCTAGATTTACGTAAGGTAATTTGGTGGCGAAAGTAAAAACCGGCGCGTGCGATGACCGTTCCGCTTGAAATATTGTTGTGCATTATGTCGTCCTCCTAGCGCAGGGGTCGGCAACCTTTTAGCAGCCAAGGGAAGAAAACTCACAGTAGTATTGAAACTTACAGGTAGACTATAGCCATGCCGTAGGCTTGTTTGCTACCTGGTATAAAAAATACGGAACCCTGAGAAACCAGCGAAGGCTATAATTTCCATGATAACGTACCGGTGAATTATGCAGCAATGCACATTTATTTGCATGTAGCATATTCTGAATTCGTTAGTGGAATGTTGCAATTACGTATATACACTGTTCACCAAGGTTTCGATACTATGATCAATATATATGTATTTTTATACAACGCCGGTGGCAAACAAGCGTACGGTAGACCGTACGCCGTCAGATAGACCTGATGGTAAGCGGACACCGCAGCCTATAGACGACCACAACTCCAAAGGAGTCACGTGCGCGTTTCAGACCCTTTATATGGTTCAATCGAGTCAGCATAAATCAATACCCAATTACCCTACCCTTAACGTTTTTCTGTTTGAGTCCTAAGGACCCACGGTCCGCTTTGACACCTAATCCCTAGATTTGAAGTAGGAACTAGTTTTGCCAAGCCAGAGGCAGAACTGGACTTTATTAGGATATTATACCAGTTCTTTTTTTTAAATCCTGACTGTGACTTTATATGCCGGGCCCAATAAAGCGATAGGAGTGCGCGGTTGGAGGGGAAAATCCAGAAGAAAACCTCCGACAAGACCACGTGGATATACCAGTTCACTCAAGATGTTTTCATCATCATATCAGCCGAATGACGTCCACTGCTGGACATAGGCCTCCCCCAGAGAGTGCCATAATGACCGGTCCTGCGCCATCCGCATCCAGCAAGATTGAGATGTTTTACAAAGGTGTAATGTAGGTTTTTTTTATACAACATCGGTGGCAAACAAGCGTACGGTCCACCTGATGGTAAGCGGCGCCGCAGCCTATAGACGCCCGCAACTCCAAAGGAGTCACGTGCGCGTTGCCGACCCTATAAGCGAAGCCTATTGTTCGTTCGACCATTGTTACTCGTAGCAGTCAAGTCGAAAGTCTTCGACCAGTGTGTCCTTCCCGTCTTCACTTACGGGGCCGAGACGTGGACACTTACAAAAGCGCCTGCGCCTTGCAGAAGACCACAGCCATAATAACATTATTTACTATACTAGTATCTAGTGTGGTGTTCCTGGAGGTGAGCAAGGTTACCAGAGCTCCCGAGGATGCACTGTGTTGAGAGCGAGGGACCTAAATGTGTTCCTTCTGCTGTCAACACAGTGCAAACTCAAATCTTATAAAGGGTCGGACGCACGTGACTCCTTTGGAGTAGCGGGCGTCTATAGACTGCGGTGTAGTTAAATTCACAAGTCTCGTACGTGTGTATTAGTGCCATCAACGAGACATCAACGAGATCATGACGTTAATATTATGCATTTGTTTTATTTGTACGTGTTCGGTTTAAATTTGTCTATCTTGTTCTACTTACCTTCCACTCAATTGTTCAAAGGTTAGCTAGATGACATCCCTTATAAGTGTAACCTCGCCGGTTGTACTTTAATTTTTTACATGAATACCTCGCCTTAACCTGTATGTTAACAAACTACCTGAGGATTGGCAAAATGCAATTTAATAATGTCAAACGAAAACTTTTTAACTTTTTATCCGAAAGGAAAGATAGAGGGGAGGAGAGGCACGGGAATACCGAGACGTGCGTTTATAGATCATGCAAAAGAGAAGGTCAATGTAATGTCGTATCAGCAGCTCAAAGCGTTGGCGGAGAGCCTAACAGAATGGCGATTACTCCACCGACAAGAGCTAGGCTAGGCTCTTAAATATATGATGATGATAGTGATCCGAAAGGTGTTATTATAGTGCTTTAGATTATCTTAACCCGTCGTATAACGGTTCCTGGGATCTCAGGGATCATAGCAAAATAATGCTATTGTTTATTTTTTCGCCGGGACACGACGGCTTACTGACAAAACATGCCTAAATAAATAAATAATTACTGACACTGTGACATCGAAACTTGATTTTTGTGATTATTTAACTTAATTTATGTCACACCTGGCCATAAAGTGGCAATTACCGCACGCTCCGCGCGCGTAAAATCCCACTTCCTGGCCAGGGGGTGACATAAACTTTTCTACTTACCTCGGGCGGTAATTAAGAAAGCCTCAGATCGCATAATTAACGCCCTTGCCTTCGGCTCGGGCGTCAAATACCTGCGATCTGAGACATTCTTTGTTTTACCGCCCTTGGTAAGTAATGTACTATTTTTGACGATCATAATATAAAGTCGTATAAATTGACTAAGGATAATTTATATTGTATTTTTATATTATAAAATAAATAAATCTAAATCTAAATCTATTGTATTGCATGTCATATTCACCTGACATTGTAATTTTACTTTCGTATGACTGATTTTAGCTAAAATTACATTAAAACTCGTCTGTCTTTATCTGTCACTTTGACATTTATATTTGTGAGAAAGGGACAAAACACATTTTAGTTAGCAGAGGTTTCTTAATTTTTATGAATGAAAAATAAGACAACATATTAAAATTCACCTTTTTATTCCTTCAACTACTTCCACTGCTTGAGCACGGGCGTGATCACCGGCTGCAGCACCGGAGCCCCGATCAATCCCGGCTGGTACACCACTGGAGCCCCGATGGGGCCCCAAGCAGCTCCCACCAGCCCAACACCAGGCGTTAGCACTTCCAACTTTGCCCCTTCCAGCTTCGGCGCTTCAGGTTTCTTTGATTCCTCTTTTTCCCCACTCTTGATCAGCTTCTCGTTAACTAACGGTATTAATCCAGGGAAAACCAGGTTAGGATAAGGAATGATCGGCGATACGACAGGGTACGTCAGAGACTTAGCGATGGCGTCAGCATTGCTGGCTATAGCTCCATCCAGCTTGGCTTCTACTGTCTTCACGGCGTCTATCGCTTGCCATTTCTTGTCTTCTACGTTCCAGAATAGTTCTTCGTTTTTCTCTTTCGCTATGGATGTTGCTTCTTCGGTGTTTACCTGAAGCAGATATAGAAGAATGTTGAATGTGTAACGGGCATATGGTTTTCAATTCT
Source organism: Epiblema foenella (assembly GCA_963556455.1). Classification (NCBI taxonomy): domain Eukaryota; kingdom Metazoa; phylum Arthropoda; class Insecta; order Lepidoptera; family Tortricidae; genus Epiblema; species Epiblema foenella. The sequence goes on along the minus strand of OY747120.1, from coordinate 5,481,386 downwards.
ATTCTACCCACAAACGGGAGAGAGAATGGATGATGACAGTAAGGTTTTGTAGAAGCTTAGGTTTGAATGCAAGTTGCCGTTGCCAAATAAGCCGTTGTCTCCCGGCGAAAAAAAAAACAATAAATAGCATTCTTTTGTTACGATCCCTGGGATCCCAGAGACCGGAAGACAACGCGTTCAAAAATTTATGTTTTCTTTTAAATAAAGAGTGGGATTGGTTTTCAACTTGGTGTTCCTAAAAGCTGTGTTTGTTTCAATATTAGCTCATATAATTTCGACATTTGCCCTCAGATTAAGTTTTTACGCCAGTTTGGTAAATTTTATTGGTCCCAAATGAAATCCGATTAAACCCCCAGTTTTATCCATAAAAATTGAGAAAAAGATGAAAAGGCCCTATCTCAATGGATATATCGGGTATTTTTAGCAGTTTTTTTAAATATGTATCGTAGACATGGATTGTACGTTTGATTAATTACAAATTATAAAAATCAGTCCTTGACTGACTTTAGTTAGCTGTCAATTTTTATAATTAATAGTTTCCTCCTCTAGGTAAATTCCTCTTCATACTAATGTTCCAGTTGCATTATAAAGGAGTCAGGCGTCTACTAACTATTAATAGCATTACAGCAATAAAGCAGCAGCTCGCAGGACTGACGGTCGATGGGGCCAGAAACTGCTTGAGTGGCGTCCACGCACCGGAAGACGAGCTGTCGGTAGGCCTCCGACAAGGTGGAGTGATGACCTGGTGAAGGTCGCGGGAATCCGGTGGAAACGAACGGCACAGGACCGGTCTAAATGGCGAGCCTTGGGGGAGGCCTATGTTCAGCAGTGGAAGTCTTCCGGCTGAAATGATGATGATGATGATGATGACAGCAATAAATACCTTCTGCCCTTGTTTGGCCTCAGCCTGGTCTCTTGCCAGTTCAGCGGCCATTCTTGCCTGGTCGGCAGCCAATCTCGCCTGGTCAGCGAGCGCGCGCGCCTGGTCCTCCGCCAGCACTTTAGCGTCGATGGCGGCGGCCTGTAGGTCCCCGGGGGTGGGCGCGGGGGCGACGGCGAGCACGGGGGCCGCGGGGGCCGAGTACGCGACAATCTGTTTTAGAAGCCCATGGATTATCTTATCTTATTTAGATGAGGGCCCTAGCGGATGCACTTCGACCCAGTGGGATCTTTTGTGCAATTGCCCCCTCCTTTATGCCTAGCCCATGGATTAATATCTTAAATAGTTTTTTAATTTCATAAAGGAAAAAATTACATCCTTATCGCACCCAAGAGGGACCAATAAGCTCTTATGCAGTTTAATTGTCAATTTCTTAAATGGCTGACAGCTTAACATAAACTTCCTCCTTAACTTACCTAAACGTTTGTTTGCCTCAAAGTCGTATTCAATATTTAGAGGCTAATAAAATCGAAACTATAAGAAAGACAAGCAATCTTCTCGTCGCTTTTTGCACTGTCGCTTTTACTCAAATTAGTATATGATCATCTCGCTCGTTAGTGGTAATATTATTTGAAACTGTCTACTCTGGTTATTCTGAATGCTGCATTGTAAAATGCAAATGTTTTTCGAGTTTCATACTTTAGTTAGAGTTTCATTTTAGATGTTACTTATCGGTAAAAATATTTTTACTTCAGTAATTCTCGTAGTTATTACATAATATTTTAAACAAGGTGTAAAATCTGCCCCCTAGTAGTACTTACTATTACATAGTTTCTGAAAAAATAATTAAACGAGCCTCACTGTGCTATTTTCAGCTGGCCACATTAATTTACTAGTGTTTCTGTGAGTTACATTTTTTCTTTTTAAATTAAAGAAATTGATTAGACAAAAAATCATATATACTTATCGAACTTGCTCACATAATTTCACTAGAATCGGTTTGGCAATGCGACCTGTAGAGGAGGACAACCAGACATACGAAAGTATTAATGTCCAAGCTGAAGCAGAGACCTTCGTTTAACTCGATCAATGAGTATTATATTTCCGTAACTAATCTCCAGAATTAAAAAAAAAACAGACTATGGTTTAAGGTAAGGCTATTCCAGTGCAAACGACCCCCTCTAACGCGCGTGAGTTTGCAATTAACCATCCCGCTCTCGAAGCTGTGCGCGTAATTTCGTAAATATTTAGCACATTTTAATTTATTTGTGGAACACTGGATCACTTATGAAAAATCTGTCTGGTTATTGTATTAGAACAATAATAAAGCTATACTTTTAATTAAAAAAAAACGTATCACTGTCGTTAATAATTACGAAATCGGCAGCAAGAAAGTCTTCTTGAGCTTACTGTGGGGCTAGTTCGATTTGTGTAAGATTGTCCTCTAATATTTATTTATTTATATTTATTTATATATTTATATTTATTTGTACGATGATATTTAGGTTTTTTTAACAGAATTACCAAGGTTTTTTTTTGTATTTTGTTTCTTTTCCAGTCGACAGTATTTTTTGTGTACTGCAGTTCTATATTATATTTTCACATTGGAAGTTCATACTTCAGTATTTTCGTCAGATCTCTGAATGGGCCTTAAAAAACTTGACCATTCATTGGTTTTTGACGACCGGTTTAGCCTAGTGGGTAGTGGACCTGCCTGTGAAGCTGACGGTCCTGGATTCGAATCCCGGCCAGGGCAAATATTTGTATGATGAGCATGAATATTTGTTTCTGAGTTTTGGATGTTTTCTATGTATATTTATATCTATTAAATATATCGTCGTCTAGTACCCATAACACAAGCCTTCTGTGGGGCTAGTTCGATTTGTGTAAGATTGTTCTCTAATATTTATTTATTTATTATTATTATTCATTACCTTCTGTCCATTCAAAGCGAGCTCAGCTTGTTCCCTGGCCGCTTCGGCCGCCAATCTCGCCTGATCGGCGAGCGCGCGCGCCTGGTCCTCCGCCTGCACTTGAGCGTCGATGGCGGCGGCCTGCAGGTCGCCGGGGGACAGGGTGGGGAGGGCGGCCGGTATGATGGGGGCGATGGCGAGTACGGGGGCCGACGGGGCCGCCGCCGCGCAGGCCAGAATAACAGTCAGGATCTGTGGAATAATTTTTCAATGTTATCAGCCTTTCGGAATGAAGCCACCAGGAGACGACTTGCTACTGAGTCCGGTCTTGATGTCGGGGCCTGCAACAGTCCTCTAGCTTAACCACTGTCGGACGAGGCCGCAGCACTGTTGGAATTAGTTCGGAAGGCTATTCTGAATAGAATAAATTAGATTTAGACAATAATATATATGTTGATCATAACGAAGCGACATGATCACCTGTGTGACAAGCTCCTTAAATAAAGAAAAAAAAAATGTCATCAGCCTCTAATACGTCTCTTTGCTAGACACAAACATCCTTTCCTGGATGAGGGATTCATCCGTGAGCATAAGCAGGTTTTAATTAGTTGATACCATAAAAAATAGAAATTATGAACGAGTGAAATGAAGATAAAAAAAAAAATTCTGCTTGAGTTTACAGTACTAGTCAGTCGGGAGAACAAAATGAAGGTCACATAATCATCAAAATATAACATGGATAAAGAAGAAATTGATATATTACCATTGTCTTAATTTAATTTCATAATTAGTGGAAAATACATCTTTTTAATATTGACCATATTATGGATTTGAATTCCACTGTTAAAATCAATACGTACATATATTCACTTTAATTTATAACCACAAAAATACTGACATAGATTTACTTAAAACAAGTTTATCGTTCGTTACAATCATTGAACAATATTTCTTGTTAGTAAAAAAACGAATCATATGAAAAACTAATAAAGCAATCCGATTGAGACAAGAGTAATTGAAGGCACTCAATATTAAAACACTTATGACCGAGTCGATTCGATGATAAAATTGATTAATGATTTTATGCTAATGGGTTAAATTCTAATTTAGTAGTCACGCGAAGTGTGTTCATTACTGTCCGTATCAATTTATGAAAGATTTGTTCATGTTGGCAATATGTTTAAGGTAGTTATAGTATTTCCCTATTATACAGGGTGTAACAAAACTAGTGAGGATCCGTTTAAGGGCATATTCGGTATCGTGTTGTGATTAGGAAAATGTGCTTTTGAGGCCTACTAACAGAATAAATATTTTAATGTTTGAAACATTTGTAAATTAGGTACACATTTATCTAGACAAATTTTAATGGGTGCGTATATTTTTTAAACCATAGCTGACAAATACCGTGGGATCGCATGTGTTCCGTTAGACCATTTAGGCTACGTATATTTTATATCAAAACACTGAATAAACCGTTTAATATAAAAAGCGAGATCGATATCCTAAACTAAATTGCACTGTGACTGTCTATATTAAATTACGAAAAATCTATCTAATCTATAACACTTTCTTTGTTCTACACTGCACTTTAAAAATAACACTTATAGACAAAGGTACTGACCAGAACTCTCATCGTGTGTCTCGAAGGCTACTGATATCTCCCATCCCACCCGTTTCGCTTATATATCGACTCAATACATAGTTATGTAGAACAAACTGGCTGGAAACTGGATGATCTTTGCCTTTAAAAAAAGACAGTAAAAAAGTACGCGCGCGGGAAGAATGCAGGAAGTGCGCGCATTTTGACAGATGATAGGCGCGCGGCCGGCGCCATATTTGATAGGTCTTTTTTGGGCGTTACTTGCGTAATCAAATTAAAATGCATTCGTGCATGTGTTTAATGTGTTCAGAGAGATTATAATTAAGTTAAAAATGTCTACAGGTCATCACGTATGATGACTGCAGACGATTACTTTCTTACGAAATCATTATTTGTATAAGGAATTTCAGTAGAGAACGTTCATAATTTACTATTGCCCTTGCACTGATTGCCTAACAAAAGATAAGTAAAAAAATACAATAATAAAAAAATAAGACCGACTCCAAAACACACTAAAAAGTAAAAAATAATTGCCTTACTTCTAACATTCTTATTGAACAATGCAGACGTACCTATTGTAATTTTTGAAGCCGGTGCCATCCAAAGCAATTGTCTAAAGTTGACGAAATGGCACCGACTTAATTTTTAGCGTATTTTGGAGTCGGGTTTTATTTTTTTATTTATTTCACACTTTTTAGTGAATCATTACCTGAGTGCATCTCATAACGACTTCCAATAAGCTCAAACTATAAGCTAAACTGTTTTATTACGGAGTTCCGGTGCCTACCTTCCGGCTTCAATTACCAGATCAGGTTGATGGTGACATTACATCAGGAAAAAAAGAAGCACATTTTCAAATTATGTTACATCTAATAAAATAGTTGGCGATTATTTTGTAAAAAGAAACCAAATCATTATTTAAGCAAGGTAAGTCTCAAGTCAATAAACTGTGGTCGCTTTTTCCATAGTTATGTGATTAGTTATACCTACTTATACTGGGTGACTAAATCTGTATCAACATTATTGACCGAGTGAAACGAAGGTCTCTGCTTCAGCTTCGACAAAAATGCTTTCGTATGTCCAGATGGCGGATTTCCGTTTGTCCTCATCTACAGGTCGCATTTTTCAACCGATTCACGTGAAATGCTGTGAGCCGGTCCGGTAATTACACAGTATTTTTTTGGTCCAGTCAAGTTTGTGGAAATCTAAAAAAACAACACTCGCTAGGTTTACAGCTCACAGAGCCACTAATCTAATTATCATTAGCATCCTATATGAGATCTACTGCCAGGCCCCTATTTCACCAAGTTGACATATGTATGTACTTGACATATGTAGGCTGACAAATTGACAATTTTCATGTGAAAACTGTTTCACCAACTACAATTGTAATGTTTTTTGACAATTTACGCGCCTGTCAGCTTTGGTGAAATAGGGGCCAGGTACAGGCTTCCATTATTAAGGACAATAGTCCTTGCTATGGGCCAGTGCGCGTTGGAGACTACACATGTCTCACTACAGTCCGACTCAGGTCGGGCCTAGCTGAGTTTCTTGCTGGACTCTTCTCAGCTAGGCTAGGTTTAGTGAACCAGCGACAAGACTCCCAGTAGCTTGATTCCACTCACACCTCAGATTCGGTTGAAATCGCTCAACCAATTTCACTGGAGCGCAAACTCTTTAGAGTATTCCAGTGTTCCAAACCACACGCGTGGTCGTGTCGGAGGTTTTCCCCTGGATTTTCCCCAGGCTACTCTCCAACCGCGCACTCCTATCGCTTTATTGGGCCCGGCCTATAAAGCCACAGTCAGCGGGGCTAGTACAACTGCCGCTGCGACCGGACGCGAGTAGAGAAAAATCTACGCTCCTCTTTCTATTCCACACAGTTTGAGCGAGACAGGAATCGCCGAGTCGCGCGAGCAAGTTGTGCTAGCCTACTAGGTTCAAAAAAAATATGTCTCACTAGGTCGCTGACACTTGTCAAGGGCAAGGGTGATGCATATGCCTTCCTCGACGTACGATAATAATAATTAACAGCTTTAGCCCAGTTGCTACCAGAGCGAAATGTCAGACGAGTTTTATTATACCACTTAAGAGGGCGTACATAGTTGCTGAATGTTTACCTACGACAATGAACGAAATCTATAATTTATTTCATAATTCTTGATGATTTTACTAAAAAAAAAAAATTTTTTTTTATTAAGAATATTTGACATTTAAGGAATTAACACATAATATATAGGTAATATTTTAAAATATATTTATTATTTGTAGATATAATATGACTGAATGGTAACTTTCATTATTCTTTTAGGATAAGTATTCAACTATCATTGACATTAATTTATATTGTAATTAATTAATAAATTAATACTGTATTTTGTTGCTTAACTGGTGTAAGTACCTATGTAATGAATTAATTGCATGCCTAGCTTCATAATTAAGTAAATCTAATATTTTGCATGCCGACATTGTTGGCGAGATATTATGGGACGTTATTATTGTGAACGTATTTTACTATCTAATGTAACCATATCTCTAGCGAAATAAACAATTTCATTTCATATTATTTTCTTTATAGTATAATCATCAAGAATTAAAAATACTAGCTTATCAAAATACTAGCGTTTGCCCGCTCACTTGTCCGTGTAATTCGTTCATCGCCTTATAATTTCATTGCTATTATTTTATTTTAGATGCTTACCTAGTTCGCATAGTCTTACGTATCGCTCATCCATAGAAATTTACACCCCTTAAGGGATGATTTCGGGATAAAAATTATCCTATGTCCTTCCCCGGGACTCAAACTATATCCATACCAAATTTCATCTCAATCAGTTTAGCGGTTTAAGCGTGAAGAGGTGACAGACAGACACACTTTCGCGTTTATAATATTATGGATGGGCACTTCAAAGTTGACTTACACGTAGGAAATCGGTATATTTCCAACAAGATCTAGTTTATCGCTTCCGTAAAAGTAGTGCCAACGCCAAATTTTAGGATTAGATACCAAATCGGATCCCGGGTGCGACCGGGAAAGCACTAGAAGGAATTAAGAAACTGGTACTTTCGTAAACGTTTACTCAAAATTCAAATTCAAAATTTCTTTATTTGGCAGAATATGGTAACAGGGTAAGATCTTAAAACTGAATTAATAAAAACAATTATAATAATGTTCTTCATTTAGGTATTCACCCATCAATTTATAAATTTTAAAAACTAAATAACTAAAAATTTAAAATAAGATTACATTACAATAAGCAAGCCATCTTTGACGCCTCACTTAAAGAAAGAAAGAAAGAAAGAAAGAAAGCATTTATTCACTGCACCAAAAGACACACCGTTGCAAATATAATATACTCGGTACATGAACACCTGTCAGATAGCTGTTCGTCGATTCGCTCACTCCCGACAAAGGACCAACGTCTCTTACGCATTATAGCGTAGAAGTCGTCCACTCTGTTTGCGGCGAACAAACACACATAATTTGTTCATGCATATTCAACCTGCATGCAGGTGTGCAAATTATTACAATGTCAAACTAACATTTTAACAAAACACTTCTACTATACTTCTGTTTTTTTTTTTCTTGTGACTAGAGAGAAAAAAATACGTGTTTAAATTTCTTTGATACTAGAATTGGGGCGGAATTATTTTTTTTGAACCTGACTGTGGTTTTATAGGCCGGGCCCAATAAAGCGATAGTGCGCGATTGGAGAGTAGCCTGGAGAAAATCCAGGGGAAAACCTCCGGCACGACCACGCGTGTGGTTTAGAACACTGGAATACTCTAAGAGTTTGCGCTCCAGTGAGATTGGTTGAGCGGTTTCAACCGAATTTGAGGTGTGAGTGGAATCGAGCTACTGGGAGTTTTGTCGCTGGTTCACTAAACCTAGCCTAGCTGAGAAGAGTCCAGCAAGAAACTCAGCTAGGCCCGACCTGAGTCGGACTGACTCTACCCGGTGTGCGGCGGTACCGGGACGAATAGGGACTATATGTGTTAGTGTTGTCGCGATCGCGCGGTGGACGTCCCCGCCGGCGGGAATGTCTAAGTGTACGCGTCGTGTCAGAGTTGGACGCCGTAAGCGCCGCGTCCGGGTCATAGCCTGCCGCTGTCGGAAGGCGCAGCGTGGGTAAATCCCCCGTAGGGTGCACTGATGACAGAAGTGCGGTGGACGCGGGTGGCGTAGAAGTGGCATTTGGTGGCACTGTTTGGGGAAGGCCTATGTCTAGCAGTGGACGTACATCCGAAAGGCGTTTTTCCTTGCTTGTAATCTACGAAGTCCCTCTTAATGCACTGAAATATGATCGTTTTAAATTTAGCCTTAACAACTTCAGTAGAGCAAAACTAGTTCACCTACTTGCTTATATTGTTTTGCATATAGCCTTTAGGTCTTATGATTTATGTATTCGATTATATATGTATATATATGCATTTACTTAAGCACAGGTAGCGTAATTTTAATTGAATATTTGACACATGTTAAAATTTATAACATAGTATGGCTGTATAGATTACGAGTAAAAATCATCAAATTATTACAATAAATAGTAAACTACACAAATTTATAAAAATATGGCATTATAATTTTTTTTAGTAGCCCAAATGTAAATTTAAAGTTACCAATAGATTCTTTACGTTTAAAAAAAAATAGCTTGGCACCTATGTCCATAAACGCAATATTTCACGATTAAAATGGCGAATTAAGTACTCATTTTTCCACACAACGATATCACATTTCACTGCCTATCAATATCGTTTTCAGTGCTCGTCAGAAAGGGATAAAATATATAATAATAATAATAATAATAATATACTTTATTGTGCACTATACAAAATGGAAATGTGAAAACAAATCAATATGTATTAGTTTATATTTGTATGTATATAAGTAAATCATATGTAATTATGTGTATATTTTAATTTTATTAAAGTCTCTTTTGCATACTCAACGCTTCTACATTTTCCTGCACCGTTTTTAAATGTCTCTGTTTAGCCCTGTGGTTGACTTGTAGAAAATGCCATTCGGCATTAAGTTCGCCATTTGTACACTGTATGTTTTGTGCAATAAAATATAAATAAATAAATAAAAAGAACAGTTTAGTTTAAAAATGCGTGAGCAACTCATTCTGTCTCTAACCGAGGCCACGCAAAATCTTTAATATTAAGATTAAGGCCTTGTTAAGCCATTTGTAATTAGGTTAATTAAGAGAAATAAACAGATTAAAATTAATTATTTTTTTTACTTGGCTGAGGTTTGTTAACTTTTATGAATAAGGGAATTAGTGTGGTCGTGTCGGAGGTTTCCCCTGGGTTTTCCCCAGACTACTCTCCAATCGCGCACTCCTATCGCTTTATTGGGTTGCGCCCGGTCTATAAAGCCAGTCTGTTTATTACCATTTTTTTTAACCTGTATTTTGTTCTTCTTCACAGGTAAAAAAAAATGGTAATATTGATATACTCTATAGTACCGTAAACCATGTAAACAATTTCGACCCGGTACCGCCGCACACCGGGTAAAGTCAGTCCGACCCAGGTCGGGCCTAGCTGAGTTTCTTGCTGGACTCTTCTCAGCTAGGCTAGATTTAGTTAACCAGCGACAAAACTCCCAGTAGCTCGATTTCACTCACACCTCAGACTCGGTTGAAACCGCTCCACCAATCTCACTGGAGCGCAAACTCTTAGAGTATTCCAGTGTTCCAAACCACACGCGTGGTCGTGCCGGAGGTTTTCCCCTGGATTTTCCCCAGGCTACTCTCCAACCGCGCACTCCTATCGCTTTATTGGGCCCGGCCTATAAAGCCACAGTCAGGTTCAAAAAAAAAACATGTAAACCACAAATATGACGTAGAACTAATGGTGCTTCACACATGCACATTTCGAAATGGAACCGGTGATAAGGCACTGAAGGTGAATTGGAATTAAGAATAGTTTATTTTACTGGTGTAATCTACCCCACTCAAGAGAGATATAAATGTTTCCCTTCATTTCTCAATTTAATACTCGTAAATATAACCAGATTAAACCACATTGGCTTCGCACCTGAAGGAAATTCAAGACCCTTAAGCACACGAGTTAAACTACAATCAACTTTATATCGAGAACATAGAAGCCTTTTTCCCTAATACAAAATATTCATTATGTCTATGCTCTACTTATAAAAAATGCCGCAATTTCTATACAAATGATTGGTTGTTAAGTCATTTTTCCATTTGGACAGTTCAGGTACTGCCAAGTTAAAATATATGCACAACATTTTGAATTTTATTACACAGACTATACGTTTCAAAATGTATTGGTGTCCTGTAATACAAGTGTCTAATGAACCTGCATCCTTAAACTGAAAAGGTCAGCCATCTATATATATAAAAGAAGAAGTCCTGACTGACTGATTGACTGACTAACTGACTGACTGACTGATTCATCAACGCACAACTGAAACTGCTAATTCTAGAGAGTAGATTTATGCATAGTCAATTACATTTATAACGGAGGCTACGGATAACAAAGGATCCAAATACCCCCTTTGGATCCTTTGTTATCCGAAAAGAAGGGATGAAAGTTTGTATGATAACACGTATTTATTGAAGTGAGAGATTTAAAACTTTGTATATAAACTCTGTTTAAATATATTAATGGCGTATTTCAGCGTTTTACTAAATTGCTCCCCTAAGGGGGTGAAAAGGGGGTTCGAAGTTTATACGGGAAGCAAATCTTTTTTGAAGTGATATATTTTGAACTTCGTACATAGTACACTCTCTGTTTAAATACAACAAAACGTATTACAGCGTTTTTCGAAATTACTCCCTTAAAACAATGAAAAGGGGGTTACAAGTTTGTACAGGAAGTTAATATTTTTTGATGTGAGAGATTTAAAACTTCGTATGTAGACTTTCTGTTTAAATAGAACAAAACATGTTTCAGCGTTTTTCAAAATTGCTCCCCTAAAGAGGTGAAATTGGGTTCGAAGTTTGCGCGGGGAGCAAATCTTTACTTTCCTTAAAAATCGATATGGGTATCATTTTAGAGGTTCCTCGGGGTGCTGTTTACGAAAATGACTTGCATTTTCAAATCCAATATAGCGGACATTTATTTTTCTTAAACATCGATATGGGTGTCATCGTCGAGGTTCCTCAGGATGTCGATTACGAAAATGACATGCATTTTCAAATGAAAAATGGCGGACATTTTTTAGGTACTTATCGATACGGGTGTCATCGTCGAGATTCCTCGAGGTGCCTATTATGCAAATCACATATAAGATGGTGCAGACTTATTTTTCTTAAGAATCGATATGGGTGTCATCTTCGAGGTTCCTCGGGGAGCCAATTACGAAAATGACACCCATGCATACCTTCATACGTAGGTACACCATACAAACATACGGGTCAAACTGGGAACCTCCTTTTTTTGTGGTCGGTTAAAAAATACGCTTATAGTACGCGGGCGAAGCCGCGGGAAACAGCTAGTCCTGTATAAATTCAGAATGGAATGGTTGGCTTTTGTTTTATTTGATTTTTATATGTGAAGCAGTTAAATAATATGAATCAGGGTAAAATTGTTCTCGAAAAATATGCTGTAGGTGTAGGTATGTGGTCTCGTGTTTCTGGTAGTGAGTAAGGTCGCCAGATTTTCCGAGGGTGTGCTGTGTTGAGAGTGAGAAACCTGCATAAGACTAGCTACCAACACAAGGAACCCGTGTTGCCGACTCTTTATTGACTTGATAATAAAGGGTTGGCAATAGGGATGTCACTTCCGTCTGGAAAAATCGATTATTAAATTATTGATTATTTTGCTTCAAATTGAATTCGATGAAAAAACAATCGATTTCTGAAGAGATTGTAATCGATTTTTTCAATAATTGATTTTTTATTTATTTCTCCTATGGGGTTGGTTCCACGGTGATTATTATCATGAATAGTGACGTGTATTGCAGTATCGTGATAATATCTGATGAAATCCGGATATTTTGAAATCCGCGATACCTAAGCGGCGTGGCTTCAATATTAGCTTTATTGCTAGAAATGTCCTCATAATGCCAGGGTTCTTATAAGGACTTTGTAAACGTCTAATATTCTCATGTCCAAGATGGTAGCTTACAATATTCTTTCATTAATTATGTTACTGTTAATCGACCTTGAATATCATAATCAATTATTTATTAATCGATTTCTTGCAAAATCTAAATCGATTATTTATAAAATGTTAATCGATTTATAATCGATCTTTTAATAATAGATTATTTTTTGTCATCCCTACTTGGCAACGAGCTGGTGATTCCTCTGGAGTTGCAAGCGTCTCTGCTTAGTATCAAAATATGTGTATATGTGTATATTCGTACCATCTGACGAAGCATTTCGACGCCGCCTGAAACGCCTCTTATTGGAAAATCCATTATACTCGATTAAAGAGTATATGGATCTTAGCTTACTGACATGTAAATAATTATAACTCAATTTGAATTCAACTGATTTGTATTTTTGTGTTTTGAAATTTGTATTTTGTAATGGACATTATTATTATTTGCATTTGCATGCATTATGATGCATTTATTTTTCTGTTTTTTTTTTTTATCGTGTTTTGTATTACTCTAGTTGACATTATGTTATTTTTATTTTTCCTGTTTTGACGATCATGATAACAATTCTTGTAATTTTGACATGTGTGCAAATTTATAATGTAATTCCTTATCATGAAATAAATTATCTAATCTATTTAAATCTATTAGGCGTATAAAAATGGGTGTGGGGGTCATTCCTGGAAGCCCATTTGTGAATTCCGTTGGCAATAAAATTAGAAGATTGTCATACGATAATATATCCATTGATGATGATGATGATGAGTTCCTGTTATCCCATATTAGGGGCATAGGGTTTATGAAACAATTGACATTAATGAAACAATTGAAAATAAGTCGATCGTCGCTTGCGCACCGGTTAACTTCAAGTTCAGTGGAGTGTTGTAGTAAACGGGTTTGGTTCCGTGAGAGCTTTTATCGCGTGACGCCGACAATCTTGATTGGGGTAGACACAGCACATGGAATTTTTTCTTATTACGTTGAGCACTTTGACCGGATCTTGGGGGATCTTTTGTGTAATTACCAGCTTAAGCAAGCCTTTGATCAAGGAAAACATCATGAAGAAACAGGTATTATAGCAAAACCGTTTACCCCCTCTGGGTTGGAAGGTAAGACGGCAGTTGTTTTCGTAAAAATAGTGCCTACGCCAAATCTTGGCATTAGGCGCCAAAGCGGTCCTTTAGCTCCTAAACTCTAGGATGATGATGATGATGATGATGATGAAAATAATGATGATGAGATAATGATAGCAAGAAAGCATACGACCTTTTTGATGTAAAGCGAATATCGTAGGCGCCAAAGCGGTCCTCTAGCTCCTAAACTCTAGGATGATGATGATGATGATGAAGATAATGATGATGAGATAATGATAGCAAGAAAGCATACGACCTTTTTGATGTAAAACGAATATCTTAGCCTTTGCAACTCCGAAGTGAAAAAGGCGTTGCCGACCATTTATTGACCTTACGATTCGCTGTGTTGACAGTTAGAGACTTATGCAGGCCCGTTACCTCAGAATAAGTATAGCTACGTACAGTAGCACTACCATGAGTTTACAATGACCGTATTCGCTAGCGTCTGCGTAAACGATTTGTATGCACAAAAGTACAGCGCCTCTGGCGGTCACTCATAGAACTAAGGATCGGTAGTATGAGTTCTACGGTAAATTACCTATCGAAAACTAAACGCTAGCGACTGACGTTTTGTAGCTGTCAAATGGCTGTTACCGTAGAAAATAGGCACCATGAGTTACAAACTTGACAGATGCTATCGAACAATACGCTATCGAGTGTAGTAACTATTTCACTATAACGCTACCATGAGTCGACAGGGACCGTACTCGCTAGCGTCTGCGTAAACGATTTGTATGTACATTAGTACAGCGCCTCTGGCGGTCACTCATAGAACTAAGGATCAGTTCTACGGTAAACTACCTATCGAAAACTAAACGCTAGCGACTGACGTTTTGTAGCTGATTCCATAGAAAATCGGTACCATAAGTTACAAACTTGACAGATGCTATCGAACAATACGATATCGACTATAGTAAACTATTTCACTAGCTAATTGGGCCGTGAAAACATTGGAATACTTAGGTTATAAATTATTTATAATAATAATTTATTTAACTTGAACACATTTTACACGGAAAGATAGTCAGTGGATCCCAAACTAGGCCGTGCCTGTATCTTGGGAACCAAAAAGTGATTTGAAGAAATTTGAAGCACTATTTATACAAATAATGTCTGCAAGGCATTACTTAGTGTGGGATATGTTACCGAAAGGCTGCATATGAAGACGAACGACGTGAACAGAGAAAATTTCAAGCTGTTATGATCTGGATGGTGTAAGTACCTGAACAAAATCAAGGTAGGGTCGCTAGGCCAGTTACGCGGCCTGCGTCAGTTTGTGGCCTTTTGAAGAACGAGATTTTGTCAATTAAAGATAACATTTTTACATGCCCTAAGGAAATAGTAGCAAAAAAATATCCTTTCAGTTCACCAACTCATCCAAGTGGCCCTAAACTGGCGCATCAAATTAACAGGCCGTAAACTCACCTACCGACCCTACCTATTCTATAATAGAAAATAATTAATATAAACTAGCTGCGCCCTCATAATATACTAAGTACCGAGAACGTAGGCGGACCCGCGGGATGGGACGAGATGTAGCTTATGTCTATTTCAATTTATATACTGGATTTATGAAATTGGATTGGTAGTTCAGAAGATAACTTAAAAATAAATATTTGTGGACAATCTTACAAAATCAACCTAGTAGGCCTACGCCAATGCCTGAGGCCGAAGCTTGTATTATGGGTACTAGGGGACGATATACATACTTTATATAGATAAATATATAGTTAAATAACATCCAAAACTCGGGAACAAATATTCATTCCCATCACACAAAATAAATGCCCTGACTGGGATTCGAACCTGCCTCGCAGGCAACAAACAATTACCTGTTCATAAATCTATAGATGTCAATTTGTTCTTACTATTTTCAGATTCATCAACAGAATTTGGTGCTGGAAAATGTTTATGCCAGTGTCTTATTAATGGGAGTGCTCTACAGAATCAATTAGCTAGAAGACTTGAATCAAGGCGGCCACAGTATATTCTTGTTTTAGAAATGTATTGTTTGCAAATACCTACTTTTCTGTTTTTTATTGAATAGGAAAAATAAAGAGTATGCATAACCGTTAAAAAAAGTTTATTAAAATATATTCATTTCTATTTCCTAATGCCAAAAATTGTACAAACAAATCTAACCATTGTTCCACTATCTTTAAGGCTGATTAGAACCCACAAATATTAGTAACATATAGGGTATAATATAACTTAGATGTATTCTCAATATTATTAAATTTAAACATGTAGTTTAGGAACTAAGTATTGCCAGTCAAAGTTCCTCAGTTTTGTCACTGACACACTAACTGGCTGACCGATCATCTTTATTCTAAGGACCCACAAGCTTCTAATTTTAAACATAATTCTATTTTAGCCTATCAAGTATAAAAAACCTAAAAATATTACAATTTCAGTCACATCTTAGATATATACAAACTGCATAAGTAAGTTTGTAATACTATACAAATTCATGAGTTATAATTTTAGCAGTTCTTGCATCTATGATAAGTTTTTGGTTCTAGATGCCTTCATAAATTTGTATTCACACGTTTACCTACAAAAAGAAGTGAGATCCCATAAAAAACATTCCAGGTAACAGTAGGCCAAGTCTCGTCGTCTACAAGTCCCTGGGATCCCAGGGATCATAACAAAAAGTGCTATTGTTGATTTTTTCACTAGGAGATGACGGTTTAACTCGTATAGTGAAAATAAACTTGAAGAGTAATCTAACCTGTCCTCGACCGATGTAAAAAATCAACAATAGCATTCTTTTGTCATGTGTCCGGAGATCTCCAAGATGGGTAGACAATGGCTTAATATTGTTATAGATATATGTGGTCTCCAAAGACAATGCCAACCAAGCTAATCCAGAACAGGATATCTCTTGACAACACCCAATAAAAGTGCTTGTGTAAGTCCTTCTGTGGGCAGATGAGAGGTTTTGCATTGGACATCTTCCCCACTGACGCTGCATTGGCGGTAAGGCCGTGTGACTGCGGCACATGCTGTCTGGCACCAGTAGCTGGATAAATATTCTCGAGAGCCGAGGCGCAAGTTCGTCGCCGTGTATTAGGCCATTCAGACCCGTCTCACTCAAGTCTGGAAAATACAAACAAAATATAAATCAACAGGCCAGTCTCACTCTGTTTGTGTTCTCTGTTGTCTGGAGGATACAAATTAAATATAAATCACACTGTCTTAAGCCGTCGTCTCCCGACGAAAAAAAAATAAACAATAGCATTATTTTATTATGATCACGGGGATCCCAGGGACCGGTAAACGACTGGTTTAAATAAAGACATTATTGTCTGTATAGACCTTGTCTAGGGAGCCTTATGTTCGGCCCGCTAAACAAGGACGCAGACATAAATAATTTCCACCTTTAACAGTTGATGGTAGCAATTAACATTATTAAGATGTTCGTCCAAAATAGATACTTACTGCTGCATATTTAATTAACCAGTAACTGGAATTACGAGGCACTTGTACGCGTTTTTATAAATCATAACCTCAGATCATAACAAAAACAAACGACTGTCACCTACGGGTTATTTCTATATTTTTAAAAGGGATGGATACTTAGATTTTTGCCTAATATCGTCCGTGCTCTGTCTTTTTAGTATAGTTAGAAAGAGAGATAGCTTTGTTTGCTGTGAAGTTAGGTACGTCACTCGTCGTAACTTTTACTACACGATGGATCGAGCTTACGTGAGCGAGCGTAGTAAACGTCTAATTGACTCATGGTGCCAGTTCAATCGAAATCTATTCGAACCGCGTTAACACGCTAGCGACTGTAGTAAAATAATGTAATTTTTCTATAGCAAGTCATGGTAACTGTACATCGAGACCCATCTTCAATTGAAGAACGTAAAAAAATAAGAGTTTTGAATCGACAACATATATCGGCAAAACTCGGATTGTCGCGTATTTGTATACTAAATAATGACAAAAACGATCGGCCATATTGTGGCCATACTTGTTTGTTGCCATTGACGGATGCGTTCAGAAAATTTATGATTTTATTTATTGACATTGATGGCGGGTGCGTTCAGGAATTGTGAACGATAAAAATCATTTCAACGAGTGGACAGCCGAATGAATTAAAGTGGGTGACAGACCAGAGGGGCTACTCAGAACTTCGTATAGTGCCGTCCCTATCACTCGTATATTGTATAACACGAGAGTGAAAGGGATGGCACGATACGAAGTTCGGATTTCAAAGTTAGGAGTACAGAGGGGCTAATAAGAACTTCTAAATCCTAACTTCGTATAGTGCCGTCTCGTTCACTCATATAGTGTATAACATGAGACTGAAAGGGACGGCACGATACAAAGTTCAGAGGACAGGCCCAGTAGGGCTACCGCGAACAGAAAACGAACGAAGTTCGAATAATCTCCCTCTCTGTTATTATATATGGAGATATTCGAACTTCGTTCGTTTGCAGTTCCCAGGGGTTTTCCCTCTCTGTCGCCCTTACGTCCGAACGTGCAAGTGCGACAGAGAGCGAAAACTTCGTTTGCTGTTCGCGGTAGCGCCACTGGGCCTATACTGCGAAATCAGAACTTCGTATCATGGCGTTCCTTTCACTCCCGTGATTTCACTATATGAGTGAAAGGGACGAATTTCGGAGTAGTCCCTCTGTTCACCTGTCAAGTGTCATAAACTCCTCCACTACATGAAAACACTATTTAAATAGAATCTTTTTGAGTTTAGCTCCAAATGTGTGTTAACTTGTTATTAATTTTATTTCTCCTGTTGTTGTTGTTTGTTTACCTGTTGGATCGCCGGCGAACTTACTCGGCGGTTTTTAAGTACACGTACTAAGAGCCGTAAAAACGAAGACTTAATCGGGTGTCTGTCACCGGCTTAATTAATGTTAATGGAAGATGATCGATGGATGGCTGGCTAAAGAACTGGCGAATGGAGGATGACTAGCTGTATTTTCCACAGAAGTATTTTCTGCGAACCACGAACCGGAAACGATGTATCTCCCTCTCTATCGCTCGGATTCACTAGTGCGACAGAGAGGCACATATTTCGTTTTAGGTTAGCGGTAGGCCCTGTGTCTTATCACTATCTCTGTCGCACTTGCACGTTCGGACGTAAATGCGACAGAGAGAGAAAACTTCATTTGTTGTTCGCGGTAGCGCCCCTGAGGGGCTACCGCGAACCACAAACGAAGTTTTCTCTCTCTGTCGCATTTACGTCCGAACGTGCAACTGCGACAGAGTGGGAAAACTTCGTTTGCTGTCGCGGTAGCGCCCCTGCTTTGTTAGCTGTGAAGTTAGGCACGTCACTCCATGACGTAATGATTACTACACGATGGATCGAGTTAACGTTAGCGAGTGTAGTAAACGTGTACTTGACTCATGGTGCGAGTACAATAGAAAACTATTCGAAACGCGTTAATACGCTAGCGACTGTAGTAACGTAACAAGAGTTTTCGATGCCAACTCATGGTAAGCGTACAGAAGGCCTGCCGTTAACAAATCCCCCGTTTAGGATGCCAAACGTGCCTAATTGTGGCCATATCTTTCGATCGATCGCACTTCTACTCGATACAATTGCTACATCACTTTCTATCGCATGAACGGGCACCCGACTGGTGCTGGCCACATGTACTTGTGATGGGCCGCCCCTGCCCTCACTCTAAACACGTCTCATTCTCGGGAGCTCTGTACCTCTAGTATGTTTTTTCGAAACAAATCACAAACGAACGCGCGTGCGTTTAGTCTCAATTCGCATGGGAAAAATAGTTACCATCTAAGGTCACCAGAGGCGCTGCTCGCGTTGCCATACACATTTAGACAAAACGCAAACGCGTTCGTTTGTGTTTTGTTTCGAAAAAACTTATACTAGAGTCACTGGCAGGGCTGGGCAAAATACATGTTTTGTTTTAATTGAAATACAAATTACGAAATACTTTCTCACGGGTATTTGAAATACTAAATACTAAATACTTTTATGTGGTGTATTGAAAATACAAAATACAAAATACATTTTTTTTTTCGTTTTTTTGTATTTAAATTACAAAATACAAAATACTTAAATACAATTACATGTTTTTATGTCAGCCCGGGTGCAAAGTAGCCTCTAACTTTGCAGCCAGGACAAGACGTAAAATTGTGTACGCACCACGAGTAATAAGGAAGGTCTCAGAACTTTTATTTATGGCCACAAAAGCCCGCGATTTGAGACGCTCTCTATATCCTCGCAATTTGCGTAACGTAATGGAGGTAGGAAACTCTTGTTTTATATGGACTAAGTCGAACTGGTACAAATTAATTGAAATATATTAAAGGGGGTCACTCATGTCTTTTTATCGTCGAATATCGCTCGACATGTTTCGGGTCATTACGCGGTCCTTAATCATGAGTGGTCGCGACGGCCTCGCGTCTAACACTGCGCGTGACCGCGCGGCCCGCTGACGGATGGCTGATTTAAAGCGCGTTTCGTTATACGTACACCGTACACGTAACGTAACCCGCGCGCTGCTCGCTTCACTTTATTGCCTATCTATTGGAATAAAATAAATGTATTTTGTTAAAATGTATTTTGAAAGGACATGTAATTGAAATACTAATTACAAAATACACAAGCAACACGTATTTGAAATACAAAATACAAAATACATTTTAGGTCAGTAATTGAAATACAAATACAAAATACGTATTTGTATTTTAATTACGTATTTCAATTACATGTAATTCAAATACTGCCCAGCCCTGGTCACTGGAGACCTTCCTCACCACCAGGAACACAACGCCACATACCTATATAACAGTCCACATATTTAATGTTTCCAAGGTCCATTTTCCCCTTCAACCTTTCTTTCGAACTATGTCAACTTATTTTTTATTTTTTATTCAAACGCCTTAAGGGAGGCGTACAGCGACATCTACCAGAAGACTCATGCTTCATTAATGGATCGGTGCCTAGATTGTTCAATTTTTCCTTCATTCTAAATATGTCAACTTACATTTATAAAATAGATATAGGTACCCGACTATATGTATATTAATTTAATTAATTGACTTTACCGCCCTCTACCGCCCCAAACCAAATTATCAAATGAAACGCGAAATTATGCCTCGACCCAGCTAAACTCGGTAACTGACTTTTATAATGATCATCAAATTATTTTAATTGACGTTATCGCCATCTACCTCCACTAAACCGAACTCTCAAGTAAAGTAAAGGGCTCTCTCAGACAGGAGACTCGTGCGCAAGCCTGCCTTGCCCACGCCCTAGATAACCTAGGTTGATAAAGATCATTGAGAATATCGTATGGGAGTTTTAAATTTACCTATACATTGATTTGATTGACGTTACTGCCATCTACCACCACCAACACGAACATAAGGGCTTGAGCGAACTCCTGCGCAAGCCTGCTTTGCCCATGACCTAGGTGTCCTGGGTTGATAAAGTTCGTGAAAATATGGTCCTAGAGTTCATTATTTGGTTGATTTTACCACCATCTATCGCCACCAAACCGAACTATCAACTAAAGGGCTGGCACGAACTCGTGTGCAAGCCTGCCTTGCCCACGCTCTAGGTAATCTAGGTTCATAAAGTTCATGAGAATATCGCCTGGGAGTGTAGCAATGGTTTGCGAAAGGCAAATGCTGCTCCGTTGCAACAGGCGTTGGTTTGAATTGAAGGCATTTTTTTGTCTATCCCGCAGAAAGTTTTTTATGTTTCCGAGATCAAGTGAAAAAAAAGTATTTTACCAAGTTTCCAAGTCAAACTGCTTCGGCGGCAAGGCCCATTCACAGATCTGACGAAAATACTGAAGTTTCAGCTTCCAGTGTGAAGAAATAATGTAGAATTACACTACACAAAAATTACAGTAGACTGAAAAAGAAACAAAGAAAAGAAATAACCGTACAAAATATTGAAAAATGCCTTGTTAACTCTGTCAAAAAGTCTTAAATATCATAGTAAAAATAAATTTTAATGCTGCAGATCTCGTAATTATCAACGACAGTGATACGTTTTTTTTACAAAAACGATAGCTTTTTTATTGTTCTACAGGAAATAACCGGATAGATTTTTCATAAGTGATTCAGTGTTCTAACAATCAATAAAAATGTACTAAATGTTTACGAAATTACGCGCAGAGCTTCCGTAGAGAGTGGGATGGTTAATTGCAAACTCACGCGTGTTAGAGGTGGTAATTTGCACTGGAATGGCCTTGCCTTAAACATGCTGAATTTTGGCCCTTTAGAAATATTTTCGTACGTTTCTGTTGTTTTATACCATAATCAATATCATTATTAACGACATCATAGGGTACGGTCGGCCTATTAAAGGGTTCAATACCTTTGTTCTGTGCCGCATTAACGTTGTGTTCGATGTGATGATGTTGTGTAGGGACGCCTGGCCGGAAACTGGCGATTTTTCCGGCCAGGGGGGCTACCGCGAACTGAAAACGAACGAAGTTCGAATATCTCCCTCTCTGCCGCACGAATAAGCAAGTGCGACAGAGAGGGAGATATTCGAACTTCGTTCGTTTTCGGTTCGCGGTAACCCCTCTGGCGTCCCTACGATCGATCGATTTGCAGTCAGGATCATTCAGCCCATTTCCCTAAAGTCTGAGCTCAAGCTTGTTGTTCCGACGGCGCTCCCACATCAGCTTCTACCAGAAAGAAAGTTATTTTATTGCAAGAACAGTAACTATACGATATGTGGTAATAACAAGAGGAAGTTCCATGTTCGACCTAAAATAGGTTTGTTAAAGTCTTCCTACTTTCCTGCAGAACAGAAAAACATCTTTGAGGTTGAGTTTCAGATACCTGGTTCTCCTATGTTCTATATACCTTCTAGCATTATGTTCTCTTGTCTCCATCTTGTTGCTTCCCTTCACCCCCTCTCTACTTCCCTTAGTGTCAGTCTTTCTGTAATCCCTTTCGTGACCTCAGCTGAGCAGGACACGGCCGGTTCCCCGGTCCCGTGAATTCCCGTTCCGTCCCTTCCCTGGATAGCCCGTCCGCTCTCATTTCCCACTACGAGAGGCCCTACTCCGAACATCGAAATCCGAACTACGTATCGTGCCGTACCTTTCACTCTTGTGTTATTCACTATATGAGTGAAAGGGACGGCACGATACAAAGTTCGGAGTAGGCTCTGGTGCCCTGGTACCCACGCCAATTACGTTGTTTAAACAATCATACTAAAGTTTTTGACGACCGCTTTAGCCTAGTTGGTAGTAACCCTGCCTTCGAAGCTGGAGGTCCCGGGTTCGAATCCCGGTCAGGGCATTTATTTGTGTGATGAACATAAATATTTCTTTCTGAGTCATGGATGTTTTCTATGTATTTAAGTATCTATTTATCTATATAAGTATGTATATCGTCACTTAGTACCCATAGTACAAGCTTTGCTTAGTTTGGGACTAGGTTGATTTGTATAAGATTGTCCACAAATAATAATTTTTTTTTTTTTTTTTTATTTCCATCCTGTGAATGCGACATAGTATCAAAGTGTCCAGCTTTTTATTAGCTACTTATGACAGGTCGGAGTCATACTTTCATCGGCTTGCCAAAGGGCCATACATATTCATAGGGCTATAGCTAAAACTAACAGGATACCTTCAAGGCTAAATTAAGTGTGGGTACGGATTGCAGTTAGATTATTTTGTAGGTTGCGAATGCTCATAACTATTAACTCATCTTTTTTTTTTATTATTGTGTTACCTGCTGGGAAATCAGCTAATGGTTCTGTCGGAAGAACGACGCTGGCAATCGCGTCAGCACCACGCTGAGATGGAACCATTTCGTGCAATACCATGTTTTACTGTTTTTACTTGTTTTTCTGTCTATTATGTTGTATTGTCACGAATAAATAATTGTCAAACTCAAAACTCAAAATATTCTTTATTCAAATAGGCCTAGCAACAAGCACTTTTGAATCGTCAGTTATATATTACATAAATTGAATCTAATTATTCAGAGCAATTTATTGATGCATATGAAATAAAAAAAAAGACATGAATTACTGTAATGTATGTCAAAAGAGAGTATAATAAATTCACAAAAAGATCGTCAATATGTAAAATAAAAGCAACAAATAGTATAATCTAGACAGTTTCTAGAATAAAATCTGAATGTCAAGATTTTGAATTGAATCATAATTTTAAGAGTTTGGGTCGGTTGCACCAACATGTTTACAGGCCGGTCATCGTCAAATATGGCGCCGGCAGCTGTCATCCCATAGAAACTTGTCAAACTTTCTATACAATCAGATTTTAAGGAACACCGCTTGCGATTACAGACGGTTTGGTGCAACCCAGGCTTATACTCTTGTCGGTGTAGCTCTCTCCGTCTGACTCTGATCTAGGGCTGCCTCCTATCCTAATAATTGAATTGAATCATAAATTTCAGAGTTTGGGTCGGTTGCACCAACATGTTTACAGCGGTCATCGTCAAATATGGCGCCGGCAGCTGTCATCCCATAGAAACTTGTCAAACTTTCCATACAATCAGACTTTAACGAACACCGCTTACGATTACAGACGGTTTGGTGCAACCCCGGCTTATACTCTAGTCGGTGTAGCTCTCTCCATCTAACTCTGATCTAGGGCCGCCTCCTTGACCTCCTTATACGACACGACTGTTAATTTTCCTTTTATGTTTCATGTAGTTTATCCTAGGTCTTCCCTTCCTCGCTTTCCTCAATTTACTTTTCGCCTTCTATGATGTTCTTTATAAAATCGTCGTAAATTCATATTAACTCATAATGCTTTTTTTTTTGAACCTGACTGTGGCTTTATAGGCCGGGCCCAATAAAGCAATACGAGTGCGCGGTTGGAGAGTAGCCTGGGGAAAATCCAGGGGAGAACCTCCGGCACGACCACGCGTGTGGTTTGGAACACTGGAATACTCTAAGAGTTTGCGCTCCAGTGAGATTGGTTGAGTGGTTTCAACCGAATCTGAGGGGTGAACTCATAATGCTACTAACGAGATAAGAATGGGCTTCGTTTTCCCGAGTGTATCAGAAAGCAGTGGCTTTTCGGTGAAGGAAAACATCGTGACTCGTTAGGAAACCAGTGTAATTCCATATTTTTCCTCTGAGTTGGAATGGAACGTCAGATGGCAGTCGCTTTAGTAAAACTAGTTCCTGCGCCAAATCTTGGGATTAGGTGTTGGCACAACTGGAGAAAGGGGATGATAACAGGGTGGGCAAATATTTTTATTATGTATTTTTAGCGGTTGGTCTTTTATTTTTTCTTTTAACTAATAGTACATTGCTGCAGAGGCCGCGAAATCAGGGATTACCGGTAGTTATATCTTGAGATACGAGGCCGACAATCCTTGTTTCCCGGGCGCGCAATGCGCCACAGTTAGTTCGAAAAAAAAATAAAAAAACTGCCGGCCTAGGCCTGCAATGTTGTACGAAATTCCATTATGAGCCGCACGTAGCGCCGCAACCGGAAACGTCATACTTCGCAACCTGTTATAACGTACATAACGTTAATATTTCATTGCATGTTTAAGAAAAAATATTGTTATTCTTACCGTACTAAGATATTTAAATGTATTTGTGTACGCATAGCCAATAAGGTTCATAATGACTATTCCGTATAAATTATAACGTGCCCAACCAACAACACTTCGACCTAACATAATGTTATACTTGAATCAGGTAAAACGTGTAATTATATACAGTAAACTAGAGAATCATTAATGACATATTGACGTATTGATAATAGCTGATCAACACCGTTATATATTGAAATTTAATGAAATTACAATATAATACAATACAAATACTCTTTATTGCGCACCTCAGAAAAAGCAGTACAGTACATTAGGCTTAAAGTATGGAGGTAAACAAAAGGCGGTCTTATCGCTAAAGAGCGATCTCTCTCAGACAACCTTTGGGTAGCGGAGACAATTAGAGTATCACATCTAATTTTTCGCTAATAAATAAGCCATGAGTATACAGGGTATTCACATAATTATGTCGCTTACTGCATATTTTACATATTCTGAAATACCTTACTACGTCGTGTAATATAACTTTGCAAGTTTATCTTCACTGTATGACATTAATTTTGTTATAATTGTAAACTCGAAATTATTATTCCTTCTCTAACTGTAAATTAATATTTTGACATGAAAAATGTATTACTTATTATAGTCAGACTTTCCTAAATTGTAAATTAATATTTTGACATGTAAAAGTGTCCTTGTGGCCTATTTGCAGAATAAATGTTTGATATTTGAGTGAAAGGGACGGCACGATACGAAGTTCGTAGAACAGACCCTGATTGACTCGTACTAACGTTGTATGAAAAATAGGCAATTTGACGTTTTTATTAAAACGTGATAACTCTATTGGTAACTTTTAATTTGCATTTGGCCAATAAACAAAAAAACAGCGTTTTTGCCACTTTTATGATTAATTTACCTAATTTACTATTTATTGAGATAATTTGTTGATTTTCTATCCATAGAGCGACTCTATGTTATAAGTCGTGACTTGTGTCACTATACCTATTACCCGCCAGTCCTGTGTTTCATATATACTAAGTATGTCAAATATTGGACCTCTATATCTTGCTACGACTTATAAGCCACATTGTGATTTCTTTGTAAGAAACAAGCTAAACACATTTGGTATTATCTCTATCATTTGGTCTTTTGGGCCATTCTACTTTTTCATGTACGTAATTTTCAGACACTTTTTCTTTAAATGCAGATTTTGGAACACTTGGCTCTCACTTTATATTTTTGTATTGTTATTTAGAAAGAGGTTTAATTGCAGTATCACTTCCGATAGTTTTGATAATTAACGAACCACAGCTAATATCCATAAATCGAGTAACTCAGTGGTCCTTGGATGTCACACCATTTGTATGAAAAAATGGTTTTTACCACTGTGTTATCCACCTTTTACAGCAATATGTTAATATTTAAGTATTTTTACCTACAATTTCCTTGTATTAGGTTCAGGTACTATTTCGAAATCCTATTTTTGTACACTAACTCAATACATATCATAGATTTTTTTTGGTAATAGAAAACTGGTCATGTAAAAGTAGAATGACCCTTTTTATGATGACAGAAACGTATTCCTTACCATAGCATTGACGAATCGCCACAAGACATTGCTTAACATTTCATTTCCGTGGGTTGAAATATGATAGTGACAATTAAATGTAGCTTGTATTACTATCCTAATAAAATCTGACTTCAAATGCAGCGCAATACGAGTACATTCAAATTTTCTATCTACTTATGTTACTGCTAAACATTCGATCCTGTCAATTCGACCAATGCCGAATCAAATTCAGGCTACATATTTTAATTACCTACTTCGTAATCACGTATATCTATTACGACTTACCAACTAATTGAAATACTTTGACATTGAAAATATAATTTTATTTTAAAACTACGAAATGGCAAAGGCTCGCTTCCGGGCAGTTTAATTATTCGACGTATGAAGGTTTTTTATAATGACCGCTCAAATCCGTGATCCATTTTTTTTACGGTACGCGAAGGAATTCATGTTCAAGGCCCGCCATTTTTAACTTCCGCTCTTGAGCGTGTCAAATTAATTATTTTCTCGTATATGTCTCGACTAGTTTTTGTGTGGGTATCGAGGTTGAAAGTAAGTGTTATTTTGGGAACGGAATCGATCGGCTCGCAGAACAAAGGGTTTCTATATAGTGATTGACAGCGGCAGTTTTTTGCTGATGGGTGCCAATCATGTCGTATTATTAAGGTATAGGGTTTTATAAAGATGGGTTAGACCAAATGTCAGATCCAATTTTGGTAACTCAGTACATTTATTGACATCACTTACCAATATTAGATCGAAGGGATCTTTATAAAACCGATAGACTTTCAAAATATAGTAGGGAAATCAATCTGACATCATCTTTGGGAAAATGGGGATTAAAATTTCCGAGTTGTTCGTATAAAACTATTTCATTTATTCACACATCCTCGCCTCTATTGTCTGTTTTTTTTATAATTTACAATTCCAAACAATTGAGTATTAGAAATTTTTTGGTATTAAATATATCACAGTTTACCAATGCGCTAGTCCATGGGCGAGTCCAGCGTGGCCGTAGCCGGCGTGCGCGGCGTAGGCGACGGGGGCGGCGTGCGCGGCGTAGGCGACGGGGGCGGCGTGCGCGGCGTAGGCGACGGGGGCGGCGTGCACGAGGGGCGCGGGGTGGGACTGGTGCAGGGACTGGGAGACTACGGTCTGGGAGGCGGCGTGCGCGATGGGGGCGGCGTGCGCGCCGTAGGCGATGGGAGCGGCGATGGCGGAGTGCGCGAGAGCGGGGGCGGCGTAGGCGGAGTGCGCCAGGGCGGGGGCGGCGGCGTACACGCCAGCGTGTCCGGCCAGCTGCTTAGCGAGGATGGGCGCGGCGCCGGCGGCGGCACCGTCCAGCTGGGCCTCGTGAGTCTTCACGGCGTCGACGGCCTGCCACGAGTGGTCCACGGCGGCGTTGATGGCCTGCCCTTGCAGCTCGGTGGCCTGGTCGACAGCGGCGCGCACGTGGTCGGCGGCTTCAACGTGGGCGTCGATGGCGGCGCCCTGGATGTCACCGGGGGAGATGGTGGGGACGGCGGCGTGCGCTACAGCCAGGGGGGCGGCGTGCGCTACAGCCAGGGGCGCGGCGTGGCCGTACGCCAGGGGCGCGCCATGACCGATGAGGCCATGGCCGTAGGGGGCAGCCAGCAGGCCCGAGGGCGCTGCGTTGGCGCAGGCGAGGACGGCGGCAACAATCTGTGACAGACAAATATAAAATTTAATTCCAATTTAGTCACTTCCAATTACGGCGCATTTACAACTTTAACGCTCACAGCACGTTCACTCGCAACACTAAGTATATAACACTGAACCGTATAATATCGATATTCAACTGACCAGAAATCTCATCGTGCACTTCTGTAGCAGACTGCTCGAGGGCTACTGATTGCTCTCATTTCGCCGCGTACGCTATTTATACGTGCGCGGGCGCTGGTTGAAAAAAGTAAGCGGCTCAAGGGCGGGAAGGGTGTCAGGAAGCGGGCATTTTGACAGATTTTGCGGCCGGCGTGCTTGGCCGTGATGGCCGCTAGTTGCTTTTTAAACTGGTGTTGTTTTCGTACTAATTCCAAGTGTTTATAATAGTGAATATGCATGCGGATTGAATACTAATAAGATGCCATTATATGAATAGTAAACCATCAAATTATGGCCGAAAATAGCAAATTAATAAATACGCCCAGACTCTTAAAAGCATTCGAAATATCTTGTATTTTTTTTTACTGACTAAAAGTAAATTAAAACCCACCATCAGGATTCTTATGTTTTTTTACCTAAACGATATATTTCACGACCAAAACTGCATATTCTCTATTGTATTTATAAATGAACCGTGAAAGCTTGCATTAATTGTTATTCTTGTGTGTGAAAATATTTAGTATTATGTAACTTGATTTGACTTGCACTTTAACTCATCAAAGTCTTACTATCGTTCCTAATACGCCCTGTTAATTGGAAACAAATCAGGCAGTTAAGGGTGACATTCGGTCGAATTTGTCGATTTTACATATCAATCAGATCATATATATCA
Source organism: Epiblema foenella (assembly GCA_963556455.1). Classification (NCBI taxonomy): domain Eukaryota; kingdom Metazoa; phylum Arthropoda; class Insecta; order Lepidoptera; family Tortricidae; genus Epiblema; species Epiblema foenella. The sequence goes on along the minus strand of OY747120.1, from coordinate 5,452,205 downwards.
ACTTCACTTGAAAACAACTACTTAGTTGGCATTTGGCAAATCGTTATCCACCCACTTTTATCGATTTGGAATTGAACTTTAGTTTCACAAATGCTTGAATGCTGAAAATCAGTGACATGAAAATCATGACGCTGATTTTCAGGGAACCAGGAAACAACATGAAATTACAAAACAATAAACATAGAGAGAGCTGTCCTTAACATATAACATGACATTGACAATGTGGGAAATGTGTAGCCATACAGAATAATATTTTGTACCTGCACATACAAGCTAAATCGTTCATTATAATACTGAACTTACATGAAGCCAACTAAACACTATAAAACATAACACTAAACATCTGCTTAGGTACTGGCAATTTGTTTTTCTGTTAAATATTTTTTGAGATTGTGTTTGAAGGAGACAATAGACTTACAATTTCGAATTGGCGGCGGCAAGTTATTCCAACATTTTGTTTTTGTTGCATATTGCTTACCATCACGTGATTTGTGATCAAGCGCAAACATATTTAGAATTTAAAAAAAAGGTAGCGGACCCCGGGCATCCTTTAGAATGCAACTGTACCGGGATAATGCTAGGATGATGATGATGATAAAAGGTATTTAATAACAAGTGAAATACACACGATATAACTCTTAAACATGTTTGATTGTCAATACTATTTCCGCAATCCAGTTAACGAACATATCAGGAAGGCGTGTCGAAAATACTTCCTGACTAACACGGACTTTAAATACCTATATTTAGTTCTATTGAATTATGATCGACTGCCTGTTTTACAACATATTTTCGGATATAAACATCTGAAATTCATAAGTATTATTATTATTGTTTGTTGTGGGCCTTCGTTGCCGCATCGACCAGTATTGATCTATTGTAGCAGCCCTTAAAGTTCTTTGCTTATACCCGTTGCTTCCAGGAATTTCCAGATTCTTTGGGTCGCAATCTGTTGTATCTCCTCTGGGGGCATGATGTGCCTCCCTAGGTAGATACTTCTTTTGCGCATAAGTGGTCCACAGGAGCAGAGGATATGGATGGCAGTTTCCTCCGACTCTTGGCAGAATCTGCATGCTGCGCTTTGTTTTATGCCCATTTGTGTTAGATGTTTGTTAAGTTTGCAGTGACCAGTGAGTATTCTTGTCACTGCGCTGGTTTTGTGTCTTTTGAGTTGTAATAGCTCTTTAGACAACTTGGTATTGTAGCCTTTTATTAAAGCTTTTGATTGTTTTAGTCCTTTAGTGAACTTCCACAATTCTATAGCTTCCGAATTCATAAGTAATACATCCCATGTATGTAAACGCATCGCATGTACCTTTGCTTGGTACCGGTACATCAATACCAGTATCAAGTCTTATTCTTATACCGGTTTCTTGTTCAAGGTCACGATAAAATACCGGTATTTCAAGCCCTAGCCTACCCCTTTTAGAAATACGAGCTGAGTTTGTGTATATAGGTATGAATGTAGTCGCGGTCAAGTTGAACTAGAGACGAGGCGAGTCAAGAGTCATGTATCTGATAGCAGTGAACTAAAACGTAACAATGTACTAGGTACTTACGACTTGTTACCAACTTTATGATTATTGACTTCATTATACTCCTTGTTTAATCTTGAGACCTTATACATCTCTAACTTTACTGATGTTGTAATATAACTTTGCAAGTTTATCTTCACTGTATGACATTAATTTTGTTATAATTGTAAACTCGAAATTATTATTCCTTCTTGAACTGTAAATTAATATTTTGACATGAAAAATGTATTACTTATTATAGTCAGACTTTCTGAAAATGTAAATTATTTGCAGAATAAATGTTTGATTTTGATTTTTTGATTTAGACGACGCGAGTAGCTGTCAGCTAACTTGTCGAGCTTTCCATACCATCAGATTTCAACGAACACCGCTTAATTATTTGTTTATCGTATGACAATTATTTCGAACTAGCAGAATCCTGTAGTAAATCCAATTGTAGCCTATATGCCTCGATGAGATTTACTACACAGTGTATAGGGGGACAATAGTAGATTGTGTCTCAAGGGAGCAAAATGATATATTTACGGCGAGGGCGGTATATTGAATTCTGAGTGAAGCGAAAGATTCTACAATAGAATACTAAGCGTAACGAGGGATTCTAAAGTAGAATCTTGAGCGTAGCGAGGGATTCAAGTGTTTACGCCCAAGACGGAAATAATTTTGCTACCGTGTGACACATACTGCTTTTCACACCGTCTATGAGGCCCGCTGCTAAAAACATGTAATATCTTACAAATAATTTTACTACAGAGTGTCACATACTGCTTTTCACACCTTCTATAAGGAACGTCATTGTTGCCCTCAAATGAGGGAAAAAAAGCAATATGTGTATACGAGAGTCGCGTAAAATACGGAAATTCCCAAAGTTATTCACAAAAGGAACAACTATAGGTACAGATACATTTCTTTAATTTTTGCCTCTCTTAAGAACACCAAAAACATGTAAAAAGGGGGTCTTAAAAAACGACAGTTCCTTTTCACTGTCACATTATGCCGGCCAAAACCAAGCCTTATAGTAGACTGCTAGCTAAGTTAGTTATCCGGACTACGTGGATGCGGCACATCATCATCATATCGTTCCCTCAATGGTGAGGACATAATGTCACATTCTTGCTGACCAGACTCCTCCATAGGCTCTTATCATCCACCTTATGGATGGTCTCGTGCAGATATAGTTACAGGACACCAGTGATTTGGGTGTTCCGTCTAGCGGGTAGTCTGCCTCGGGACCTCTGGCCCTAAATTTTTCCCGTCATAATATTTATCTACTGCATGAACAAGTGCACGTAAACGGTAATTAAGCATAAGTACTTGTATTGACATATTGATTGATAAAAAGCTGTAATTATTTGTCTTTTCGTTCATTTGAATTTCAATATGAAAACTGCAATTACATGCACGCTAACACCTAATAAGTTTATTGTATTTACATGCCAAACTATATTTCATGATGTAGCGATTAGAGTCCATTTTTAATTGTCGGTGAAACAATGAAGCTGAGACTAGGCCATTTGGATTCGAGCATTGCATTACTGGTAAGGCTGTGTATACACACGTTTGAGATGCGATTGTACTTCAGAAAAAGACACGTCAGTTTATCCGTAGTTGTACATGTAGCTTTATATCAGAGTAACATCATCTAAGTGCGCATACTAACAACGACTGTTAAGTACTTAACTACGATTGCGATTATGCGATTGTCGCGCGTCAATCGCGTGCGTCTATCTTTGCCGTGACGTGGCATATAAAGATCTCTTGCAGCTCTGAAACCCTTTAATCACTACATAGTATTAAACAAAGTCGCTTTCTCTGTCCCTATATCCCTATGTATGCTTAAATCTTTAAAACTACGCAACGGTTTTGATGCGGTTTTTTTTTAATAGATAGAGTGATTGAAGAGGAAGGTTTATATGTATAATACCATACATTAAATAGTGCACTCGTGCGATGCCGGGGCGGGTCGTTAGTACCTAATAATTGACATAATTATCTAAATATATAAACGAAGAAACTGACTGACTGACATATCAACGCACAACCCAAACCGCTGATTTTAGAGATTCCAAATTTGGCACGTAGATTCCTTATAAGGTCTAGAGATGCACTAAGAAAGGATTTTTCAAAACTCACCCCCTAAGGGGGTGAAACGGGGTTCCAAAGTTTGTATAAAAACACGTACTTATTGAAGTGAGAGATTTGAATCTTTGTATATACTCTGTTTAAATATATTAATGGAGTTCAGCGTTTTTCTAAATTGCTCCGCTAAAGGGGGGAAAAGGGTACGTACATACAAATATACGGGTCAAACTGAGAACCTCCTTTTTTGTAGACTGTTAAAAATTACTCTTAGTACGCGGGCGAAGCCGCGGGAAATTGCTAGTTAGGTATATTCTTATGGTACTTAATAGCATTTATCAATTTTATTGTTTTAATGTGTGTCGTTATTAATTTTAGGTATTTCTATTGACATGATCTTATTATACAATTTTACTATGTTTTTGTATAAAACTAACACTGTGTGTATTTGATAATTTTTTTGTACTTTTTATCGTGTATTGACTTGTCGAAAGTGCTGTTTATATAACCTATTTGGAAAAAATGAATTACTTTGACTTTGATTTTTTGACTAGTTGCCACTGCCATCGAGTAGACACGGTTCTATTTGACCACTAATCAGGAACATGTGACATTCAATCTTTTAGTGCGTTACGTACGTTTACGTTTCATCTTCTCTATGAGATGCTATGTCTAGCAGTTTTACGTATATACAATGATACCTGTGAAGCTGACAGTCCTGGGTTCGAATCCCGGTCAGGGCAAATATTTGTGTGATGAGCATGAATATTTGTTTCTGAGTCTTGGATGTTTTCTATGTATTTAAGTATTTATATCTATTAAATATATCGTCGTCTAGTACCCATAACACAAGCCTTCTTGAGCTTACTGTGGGGCTAGTTCGATTTGTGTAAGATTGTCCTCTAATATTTATTTATTATTTATTATTATATTTATAATGATGATGATGAATGATTGCGATTGTCGCGCTACGATCGCGTGCGCACGCGCACGGCCGCGTGCTCTCTGCTCGTCCGATAGTCACGAAGCACAATTCTCACGGTGTTGCTACACCCGCCCGCGGCCGCGTGACATATAAAGTTTACCCGCTGAGCTTAATCGTGCTTCCGATTTTTTGTGGCAAACGAGCATAGTGCCTGATAATAAGCTGTGTCAGGCTTAGGTAAACAATCTTCATAAAATGTATTTTAATTAAATGATAAAAGCCACGTTATTTAGGTAGTAGCATTTGTGGTATAGATATTATATAGGTAAAGTATATTATACCCATTTGTTGAACCTTAAAGTAGGGATTTGAACTAAAAATATCCCATTCCTGTCAGAGCAATTTCAAGCGAATTATGGTTGAAGAAAAAGAAAACAAAACCTTAATTTTACTATGTTTTTATTTACACTTCCTCGCCTGTAGGTATTGTCGGTTTGTTTTTAATTTAAATTCGAAACATAATGATAAAAAATATTTGGCACGTTTTTTTAATACCTAGTCTACCAATGCGCCAGTCCATGACCGTAGCCGGCGTGAGTGAGTCCAGCGTGCGCGCCGTAGGCGACGGGGGCGGCGTGCGCGAGCACGGGGGCGGCGTGCACAAGTGGCGCGGGGTGGGACTGGTGCAGGGACTGGGAGACCACGCTGTGGCTACCGGCGTGCGCGAGCACGGGCGCGGCGTAGGCGGAGTGCGCGATCGCAGGGGCGGCGTAGGCGGAGTGCGCGATCGCGGGGGTGGCGTAGGCGGAGTGCGCGATCGCGGGGGCGGCGTACACACCGGCGTGGCCGGCCAGCTGCTTAGCGAGGATGGGCGCGGCGCCGGCGGCGGCACCGTCCAGCTGGGCCTCGTGAGTCTTCACGGCGTCGACGGCCTGCCACGAGTGGTCCTCGGCGGCGTTGATGGCCTGTCCGTGCAGCTCGGAGGCCTGGTCGTGGGCCTCGCGGGTAGCGTCAACAGCGGCGCGCACGTGGTCGGCGGCGTCAACGTGGGCGTCGATGGCGGCGCCCTGGATGTCACCGGGGGAGATGGTGGGGACGGCGGCGTGCGCTACAGCCAGGGGTGCGGCGTGCCCGTAAGCCAGGGGCGCGGCGTGGCCGTACGCCAGGGGTGCGGCATGGCCGATGAGGCCATGACCGTAGGGGGCAGCCAGCAGGCCCGAGGGCGCTGCGGCGGCGCAGGCGAGGACGGCGGCGACAATCTGTAACAGAACACAAACCGTCAACCTCGACATTGGAGCAATCCTTGAGGTCGTCACTTCACTACAACAGACACCGTGAGAACATAATTTGGGCTCAACTGACCAGTACTCTCATCGTGCACTTCTGTAGACTGCGCGAAGGCTACTGAATGCTGTTTCGGCGCTGTACACACTATTTATAGTGCGCGAGCGAAAAAATGGCGGGAGAAATGTAGGAAATTGTCGTTTGGACAATTTTGCGAATCAATTTTTATATGGGGCTTTGTTGTCTTGTCATATATCAAATCTGTATTTAACTGTGTATGTGTTTTACGTAATCTTTTTTATATAAATAGTAATGTTGGAAGATTTATTAAAATATACGAGCCTGACCTAACCTACGTATATCCGAGTTTTACACTAAATTATTTTATTCTAGGTTAACTTGACCTATGTCACTAGTAAGGTTAAAGTGCATTTGTTGACCTCTCATCCACTAGAATATTCTATAACATGCTAGCTGTGGATATAAAACACTATAAACGATCATTTATCAACTACATATTTCGGATTAGGCCGAATAAGGACTTAATTCACCTGGGTGAAACGTCGTTGTTTGTATTACTTAATTCTGAGTCTTGTTTTTTTTTACAACGGGAAATTAGTAAATGTGGTACTGAAATTGAGTTTCAAGTGCTCTGCCTACCCCATTGGGAATACAGACGTGACTTTACGTATGTGTATGTATGTATTTACAACGGGAAAATCCTCTATTTGTTGTTTCTCATAATGTATTCTCATCAGGCGAAGATATATTATTTTACCTCCGTTCTTATTCGATGTCTGTTCTTTCAAACTGCAACACTTGGCAGTAAATTCTCTCCAAGTTGCTATAATTTACAAATATGTAGTGTGCAACTAGATATTGTAAATCAAAACAATTTTCCACAGCCATTTTGGCCTAATGCTTATGTCTAAATCGTAATGCATCCAATTTTGAGCGAGATCACGCTGTGGTTTTTTTCGATCAAAGTAATTTAATAGTTTTTGTTTTGTTCACAGATATATAAGTAGTTTTGTTAAGTGTAGGTTGTTCACAAAACACAAACTACTATTTACTGTGTAGTTTTGGAGTGCACAGGCATGTCTGTATACATTAGTAGGTTCCTTTACTCCTAATTATTTAAAGTTTAGTTATGACCAGTGATGTGATCGAATCGAGGTTGCCGCTCTCGTATTTACTTGCACAGCCATTAAAAACATCGTTTTCTCCCTTCAGTCTGTAATGGTCTCAAAACCACTAGATGTTTGTCGTTTCTGTGAACACCAAGGCTTTTGTTTTAGCTACAACTAGTTTGCTTGTTTTCTATCAACCTCATACTTGTATAGGTAAATTATCCCTTACCCTATGTTTACGTAATCAACTATACCATAGCACCGCACCGCAAGCACATGAAGGCTTTACTGACCTTTTGGGCCCAACAGACAGCTAATCCATCTAAAAGTGAACTCTATTTTCTAAGCAGCGCGACAGGTAATATGATAGAAAATTGTAAGTCATAAGAATGGTCTGCAATTACGTTTTCAACTGTTTGTTTGCTGTTAAACGCCTAATCAATCGTTAGTAAGTGGGTTAGATTTAGACACGAAGGTCGGGTTCTCATAGGAAAAAGTCGATGTTAACTTGAATCCTTTCGGGCAAGATTCAAGTCCGTTAGACCTTGAAAATCTGTTTAGCAAATTTGTTCTGACATTTGGTCTAGCTCTACTTTATTAAAAAAATAGCATTGTCTCCTATTGGTGAGTCTAATAAATTAGAAAATCCCTGTTCTTTCAAAGGTTCTGCATATATTACACATATTGTGTAAATGCAGCCTTCCCAAGGCCGGCGAAGTTCATTGGCCTCCAAAAAGTGTAACGAAAGTGAAGCGAACTTGAACTCGTTGCGCGTACGCCGATCATACCACATTACATTTTGAAACGAAGGCGGCGCCACCGTCTACGTATAAAGTTGGATATAGTATGCGGCAACGTTTAGTTCATGTTTTTGCCGTCGGGATTTATTAAGTGTTACGGGTTCTGGACAGCCCGGGGCGATATTTTTTTGCTTTAATCGTTTGTCAATGCGGAAACGGATGCGGTCTGTGTGCGTCAAGAACGTAATTGCGATCTAGTTTGGTGATATTGATGACGGTAATGTTATAACTGACACCCGAATCATACAAGCATAGAAATCACGGAAATAAAATTTGATTTAATAGGGTAACGAGGGGCGAAAAATTAAGTATGTGATGTTCCTAATTCCCTGATAATCTTGAGGAAGACTTTCTGAAGATCTTCAGGAAGACAATACGGTTGCCAGTTTTTTGCACTTTTAGCACCACCCAGGGGTCACTTGTAGGGTAGCGGTGGGTACTTCCTACGGACATGGTGCAACTTCGGCCCTCATAATCATGAGCTCAGCAGTGAGACGTATATAGTTGATGATAATGATTGGTGATGATGAAGTACTGTGGCTTTGCTTTTTTTTATTATTGCCATAATTATTATCGCACCGTTCCCATTCCCCCGATTTCGTCCGTCCCGTGAATTTCTGATATCAGTTTCATCAGGAGTGGGATATAGAAGGCTTTGTACAAGTCTAGAAAAAGATGTAGGTAGCTATATATTTGGTGTAGACCTTTAGTATTTAGAGTTTTTGCCGCTCCTGCTTTTAATACCTGACATTTGAATGTGCAAATGTTTAATATGTATAAAAATATTAACATTAATTTTATTTTGACAGTATGATTCAAGTGCACAGACTTGTGTGCTCGGAATTCGCTTTGGAATTAACAGGTTGATTTATTATATTCAATATTTTGTCGTCGTAGTTTGTATTTTGGCGTAATCTCCAGTCTGCTCTAAGGTGCAACATGCATACAATTTCGATAATATGTATATACCTATAAAGGGCATACACACGCTACTAGAAATCGCTACGGTCGGAGTGTACACACGCTACTAGAAATCTAAACGTGGAATCTGGTCACACATGATACGAGGAATCACTACGATCGAATTAGTAAAACCGCGCAGTTTATCATTGTTTTCACGAGCAAACTGACCGCTCAGCATACGCGTTATAATTATCGGCACAGTTTGAACGGTACAGTCCGATGGTAACGATTTCTAGTAGCGTGTTTTTTTTTTTTTTTTTTGAACCTGACTGTGGCTTTATAGGCCGGGCCCAATAAAGCGATAGGAGTGCGCGGTTGGAGAGTAGCCTGGGGAAAATCCAGGGGAAAACCTCCGGCACGACCACGCGTGTGGTTTGGAACACTGGAATACTCTAAGAGTTTGCGCTCCAGTGAAATTAGTAGCGTGTCTGGCAGTTTTAAGATTTGACTACGCTTTAGCCTAGTTGGTAGTGACTCTGCCTTCGAAGCTGGGGGTCCAGGGCTCGAATCCCCGTCAGGGCATTTATTTGTGTGATGAACACGAATATTTGTTCCTTAGTCTTGGATGTGTTCTATGTATTTAAGTATATATTTAGCTATATAAGTATGTATATCGTTAATTAGTACCCATAGTAGAAGCTTTGCATAGTTTGGGACTAAGTTGACTTGTGTAAGATTTAAAAAAACGACGAGGAATAAATCTGATAATAGTTTAGGCCGGGCTGACTGTGTCAGTCCATGTAGCTACAATGTGACCTAACTGGAAAGAGGTGTCAATTTTACATTCAAAATGATTGCCCGTTGCAGAATCAACCCTATTCTCGTGAGATTACATTGACAATTACTTAATGATCAAATTAAATGGCAGTGTAAATTTCCTGCCAATTAAATGTCAGTGTACCTGCCTCGTACTTAAAGACAAGACCCGTGGTACGATGGTGTAGTTGCCGGATATGGCGTCTGTCCGCGTGTGAAGGCCATGTGTTGTCACCGGACGCCCAACTGTAGTCATTGGCCACCGACACTATCACCGATGCGAAAAGGCTACACTAGATCCATTTGTTTAGTGTACAAGGTGCAATTGAAGTCATAATACAAAAAAATGTGTATCTATTATGATTATGAACTACTTTTACTAAGCAATTATGTCCGTGATAAAAAATCTCCTGTTTAATAGGTGTGAAACTGACCAAGAAAGGTGTGAAACTAATTAAAGTGTATGAAGCTTACTTCATATAACTAATTACTTATAGTTGTTTTTATTTTAACCCTGACAAAGTTGTTCAGATTCTTGGATAGTTGTAATTTTAATTTTGTACTAAGACCACCTAAGACTTAATTTCTCTCAGGCTTGTTTATTGACCGAGTGTAACGAAGGTCTCTGCTTCAGCTACGACAAAAATGCTTTCGTATGTCCATACCGCGGTTTTCCGTTAGTTATCCTCTTCAAGTCGCATTTCCCAACCAATTATCTTGATATTTTGAGAGCATGTTCGGTAATTATTAGAAATTTTTCATCGAGTCACTTTTTGGTTCGGACAGAAAGTGTTTTAGATGAATTCGTGTTTCTGCGGGCGCATTTTGGTTTGTTCTCCTCTACAGGTCGAATTTCTCAACCGATTTTCGTGAAAATTTGCGAGCAGGTTCGATAATTGTATATATTTTTTTGTGCAGTCAGTTTTTGGAATATTTCAAGACCATTTTTTTAAGTGGTTTGTTCTCCTCTACAGGTCACATTTCTCAACCGATTCTCGTGAAATTTTGTGAGCAGGTTCGGTAATTAGCTAGATTTTTTAGTCGAGTCACTTTTTGGAAAATTTCAAACTTTTTTCAAACACAAAAAAAAACAACACTCGCGTGGTCTCACAGAGCCAGTTGTAGTGTGGTTAAACTACAAAATAATACTCACGTTCTGAACAATGATATGGTCTTTAAAGATCGTTATGCCCGTTATGAGTAATTGTCTTGAGTACTAGATTGATCTTAAAAGCTTTGACTTTTGTTTAGTCGTTGTCAGGATTTGTTAATAGTCCTTTGTTTTATTTTTGTTTATAAAACATCGTTGTTGGAAACAACACAGTGACGGTAAGTAACAGGTGGATGTTACCGTCGATTTATTACCACCAACAACTGCGATTCACCCTTTCTGTTCCCAGTGGTGACAACTGGGAAAAAATCTTTATTTGTTGGTAAGAACTGAGATTTTTTACAATTTATCGCCCTAGTTATCACTGGAAAGAAATCCCCGCTTTTGCTATTGGTAACAAATTAATGGAAAAAGGTGGCAATACGGCTCTTGAGAGGGAGCGTACATTTAGAGGTAGCTAAAGCCACAAGATATGAAACTTATTCAAAACTAGCTGGTAGCAATGGCGTTATTACATTTGCTCATTTACATTTTATTATGTGTTAATGTCCAGATTACAATGTCTGTGTACACAATGCATAGCAAATTTACCGTCATGTGACTCCATTCTTTGACAATAACAAGACAATTCCTTATAGGCATAACTGGTCTCAGTATATTTTTATCTTAATCGTTATATCAGCCTTTGCAATCGTTGTACGAAATAGCAGGGAACGTTGAACAATGCTTGTGTGATCTCGTGAGAAATGCCTCTGTCGCCTTAAAATTTACATTGAATACCACCTGTGGTTTAACCAAGTACATGTACCGACATTTGAATAAACGTAGATACGTGTCTTGACCCTTGGAATAGACAGTGACAGCTGCTGACAGCTTCCGCGTTCTCCGGGAGGTAGGAAGTGAAATGCAAGTAGACGAATGGGGGCAAAGGAAACAGAACAATAAATTGACTATTTTGTTTATTTACACATCCTCGTCACTATGTTTTTCTGTCTTAATTTAATATTCAAAAAATTGAGTATTAGGACGTTTTTGGCACAAATTTGATATACTACGGGTTTACCAGTGGGATAGTCCATGAGCGAGTCCGGCGTGAGCGTAGCCAGCATGCGCGGCGTAGGCGACGGGGGCGGCGTGCGCGAGCACAGGGGCGGCGTGCACGAGGGGCGCGGGGTGGGACTGGTGCAGGGACTGGGAGACCACGCTGTGGCTACCGCCGTACGCGATGGGGGCGGCGTGTGCAAGCACGGGCGCGGCGTAGGCAGAGTGCGCGATCGCGGGCGCGGCGTAGGCGGAGTGCGCGATCGCGGGGGCGGCGTATACACCGGCGTGGCCGGCCAGCTGCTTAGCGAGGATGGGCGCGGCGCCGGCGGCGGCACCGTCCAGCTGGGCCTCGTGAGTCTTCACGGCGTCGACGGCCTGCCACGAGTGGTCCTCGGCGGCGTTGATGGCCTGTCCGTGCAGTTCGGAGGCCTGGTCGTGGGCCTCGCGGGTAGCGTCAACAGCGGCGCGCACGTGGTCGGCGGCGTCAACGTGGGCGTCGATGGCGGCGCCCTGGATGTCACCGGGGGAGATGGTGGGGACGGCGGCGTGCGCTACAGCCAGGGGCGCGGCGTGCCCGTAAGCCAGGGGTGCGGCGTGGCCGTACGCCAGGGGTGCGGCATGGCCGATGAGGCCATGACCGTAGGGGGCAGCCAGCAGGCCCGAGGGCGCTGCGGCGGCGCAGGCGAGGACGGCGGCGACAATCTGTAACAGAACACAAACCGTCAACCTCGACATTGGAGCAATCCTTGAGGTCGTCACTTCACTACAACAGACACCGTGAGAACATAATTCGGGCTCAACTGACCAGTACTCTCATCGTGCACTTCTGTAGACTGCGCGAAGGCTACTGAATGCTGTTTCGGCGCTGTACACACTATTTATAGCGCTCGCTCGTAAAAAGGGGCGGGAGAAATGTAGGAAGCTGTTGACATATGGGTTCGAATCGAAATGCAGTATAGAAGGACCAAATTAGTTTTGTCTTGTTTTGTGGGCGAGGTACTAAAGATATGCTCATTTGATTCAGTGTTCATTAAGAGCAACAATCTTGGTGTTTTCATATGCTTTGACTTAGTTTCTGGCTCTAACCGTATTTTACATGTTCAAATTGGATATTAATGATACTTTTAGATACAGTAAACTTAACTACACCAATTTCTAAAGTGAGACTGAACGATTTTAGGTACCTAATATTATTCACTATTATTTTGCTAATTGATTTCATCGTTGATTTAATCTCAATAAGGTCTCATGTTTTTTCTGGGGTGGAGGATTACAGTACCGGTAAATAATATGTCACCTAAATAATCAAGAAAATTCTCCGAAATCACCAGTATATAGCGTAGCATTATACGTAACTTCTTATATTTATGTAACCGAGTGAGTTTCGTTTTTAGTATCCCGCCGCCTAACAAGGCGATTTAAAGCAGAATTTCTAAAATAAGTACTATATTCAACAAAGTTAGCTACTTCGGAGTACAAAAAATTACTTAAATATAAATAAATATTTAAATAAATATTTTTTGGACAATCTTACACAAATCAACATAGTCCCAAACTAAGCAAAGCTTGTACTATGGGTACCAAGTGACGATATACATACTTATATAGATAAATTGATACTTAAATACATAGAAAACATCCAAGACTCAGGAACAAATATTCGTGTTCATCACGCAAATACATGCCCTGACCGGGATTCGAACCCGGGACCTCCAGCTTCGAAGGCAGGGTCACTACCAACTAGGCTAAAGCGGTCGTCAACTTCCTCTTATTCCCGAGATTGACGTAATTCTCAGGCGTATGCTTATTTATCAATATCATCATCAACAGAAACGACAATACTACTTTCTTCCTATAACCAACAATGCCACAAATCGATTTTCCTTGTCAAGCTCGCTAAGTCCGATACCCACGCTGCGCTCACGGCCGCACTGACCTTTAAGACGTAATAGTGAATACCAGCAATAGCTCTTCTAGTGGCTACACTGCTAGTTGTGAGTACGCTTTGTCCGTACCTAAGTTAAAGGCCTTCATGATTAGATTATTTTTTGTGATGAAAAATACAGAATCATTACAGAGCACAGCGAATGTAAGCGGAGGTAAATAATAGGCGATTATACTTATTTGATTGTCAGACTAATTTGACTGAATTTCCCCAAATTACTATGCCTCACGACAAGATTAAGTGAAAATATACGCATGAGCAATCGATGCGCAATAGTCATTAAGGCTGGGTTTTATAAAGATCCGTTAGACCAAATGTCAGATCAAATTTCAGTAACTAAGTAAATTTTTTGACATAACAAACCGACAAGGTCTAACGGATCTTTATAAAACCGAGCCTAAGTGAATCCGATTTTTAATAGACATTTCTAGGTTAAGATATAGTATTTAGGGATGCGCATCACACTAGCATGACAATGGAACTCTATTATTAAGTCTGCTTTATTAATCATGACAGAGAAATAGTTGGTGTGCGTAACAAACTCCCATAACAGGCATACTTCTATGGAACTTTGCCGACTAAATTTAAAAGAAAAAATAATTTAGCTTGCCTAAATTTGTCCCTTCTGATTTCATAAAGGGTCGGCAATGCGTACGTGACTCCTTTGGAGTTGCGGGCGTCTATAGGCTGCGGTGGCCGCTTATTATTAGGTGGTCCGTTTACCGTTTTATGTACGTACTATAATGTAGTAAAACTTCGGTATTTATTACTGAATAACAAAATAATACTCATTATATATAGCCTTAGGCTGGGTTTTATAAAGATCTGATAGACGAACTGTCAGATATTTTTTTTTAGAATTACTCAATGTATTTTTGACATATCTCTATAAGGACTAATCGATCTTTTTATAATCGAGCCTTTGTCACCTGAAATTGTCTTGATTGTTGCCATTAAACCAGCAGACGAATCACGTAACTTTATGTACTAACGGCATAGATTTTACTGTCAATTTTGAAGTATAAATGTATGAGCTGACACTTAAAATTTGACTTTAAAATCTACCTAACGGTAGTAGAAAAGTTACGTAATTACCCCGCAGATGTAGTTTATGTGATGAAGTCATTTAGTCTCGCAGATATTGGACTCAATAACCTAACAATGTTAATGACAGTGTCAGCGAGGTATGTTAGGTCTGTAAAGAATTTCATTCAACAAAGTGACACGACTTTTGTATGACTCAGAAGTCTGTTCTAGGCGGTAATATTGGCAACTTTAAGTATGAATAAGCAACAAACCCTGATTTTTTAAATTTTATATTTTAAGAAAGAAAGAAAAATATTTATTTGCATTGGCACACAATTCAGAATTAAAAAGAAACAAACAGTAACAGAAACAAAAATATATATCCAAGTCGTGTGCCAGCAAAAAGGATCAAGCTCAGCATGATGCTAGTGCTACAGACTGGTGGCTGCAGCGCTGATTTTCAGCCTCATCATTGTGGGTGACATACAACCACTCAAGCAGAATATAATCCTATGTAAAAAATTAAAATAAAAAAAGATACACATGTTCAAGAGAAAAGACAGTGACAATGCGAGAGGTGTAGAGCACAAATAAACAATAGAAAAAATAAAATTGGGTACTTAAAAAAACACCGCAATATTACGACTACCTACTAAATAACAAAGATAAAGTGCAGCTTTATTAAATAACATAGCAGAACATAATAATACGACACATAGCACACATACATAGCTTCTTAGTTATTATTTTCTAGTCTCATTAGTCTCATTATTTTACTGATGT
The DNA here is from genome assembly GCA_963556455.1 of Epiblema foenella. Lineage (NCBI taxonomy): Eukaryota > Metazoa > Arthropoda > Insecta > Lepidoptera > Tortricidae > Epiblema > Epiblema foenella. The sequence goes on along the minus strand of OY747120.1, from coordinate 5,436,827 downwards.
AATAAAACCTCTCCGAAGAATACTTTGCCATACGGCCATGGACAATACACACTATGAGTAGGGCGGATTTAGATTCTTATTTGACGGGATACAATTTAGACTGACGGTGGTGAGTAATATCGCCACTGTCGCCAGAGCTTCCAAGGATGTGCTATTGAGAGTGAGGGACTTAAATATCTTTAGCTGCCAACGTGTCAAAGGGTGTGCAATGGGCATCGGGCTTTTGTATCGTCTGAAGAAAAATCCCCGGGTAATCGGTCCGACCTATTTCGAACGGTTGCCAGTTTACGGAATGAGTCATTTGATGAAACGTCTAGGCACCAACTGAGAAAGCTTTTGTTAGATAACCATCTATAAGTACTCGGTAAATGAGGACATTGTTTTTTTTTGTCAATAATTGTTCAACATAGATAGATAGATAAATACTTTATGCATTACCACAACATACATGGTATATGTACGGTGTTGGTATGGTGGACGGAAAAAGTGACGAATGAACAAGTGTTGTCAAGAATAAACGAAAAAAGACAAATATTGACAACCATAGAAAATAGAAGAGGAGTAATGATGGGCCATCTGCTAAGACATGACCTTTTCCTTAAGACCATTATAGAAGGAAAGATTGAAGGAAAGAGAGGAAGAGGAAGGCCAAGAAGAAACTACTTTGAGCAAATAAAAGAGAAGGTTAAGGTCATGTCATATCAGAAAGTAAAGGAGTTAGCGGAGGACAGAAACGGCTGGCGATTGCTCCACCGACAAGAGTAACGTACTCTTAAATGGAAGAAGAAGAGAAGACATGGTATATAATGACATAAAAGTAACAAAAAGATAACAGAAAATAAGCAACTGAACAAAATTGAACTAAATTTTACTACAATGAAGCATGCAACTTAAGACTAAAGTTAACCAATACACCAAAGAAAAGAACCATGTGTCGTGGCAGAGAATAGGCGCTGGCTCAGCACAATGATGCGGCAATAAGCCACGTCGCTGATGTTCTGCCAGAACCTTAGATTTGCATATGTTTAAATTTGTGTAATGAAATGCGACTATTATTTAATTTGTATTGATACTGTTGTATTACTTATATCCCATTTGCATGCTATAATTTTGTGTTCAGTTTATGTTACGAGTATGACCATCCTTATTGGGAGAATATGTCTAATTATTAGGTATCTCATTATTATTATTATTTATATCTTAATTGACGATCATGATGTTAATTCGTATACTTTTGACATGAATGCAAATTTATATTGTAACTCACATCTATGAAATAAATGAATCTGAAGTCGTAAGCGTCCGTAGGCTATGTTGTCTGATTACGTTTTGAGACTTGGGAAATATGACATGTGGCGTGTCATGGCTATACTCATTTGTGTCATCGGCGTGTCATGGTATATATACTTGTTATGCGTATTTTCACTGAGTCTTGTTGTAGGGCATAATAATTTGGGGAATTGGATTCTTTTGGGGAATTGAGAACTGAATTCTTTTAATTAAATAAGCATAATTGGCTATTTGACGATAATAATATGGTGTCATTCAAACCAGTTTTTAGAGCAGATCAAATGTTTGTATGGGACTAACTACAATTAGAGCAACACAAAAGACGAAAACGAGAGCACTGGAAACGCTCCATACTGATAGGCATTGAAATGTGACGTCACTGTGTAATGGCTTTGTAATCCCGTTGTATGGAAAAATGAGTAATTTGCCAATTTATTGATGAATTATTGCGTTTAAGGACATAGTTGCCGTACAATTTCTTTTTTATTGAAACATGAGAATTCTATTAACAACTTTTAATTTATATTTGGAGTATTAAAAACATTTTAGCGAATCTTTAAAGTCGCATATATTTTTATAATTTTGATTAATTTATCTAATTTACTGTGATAATTTGACGGTATTCTATCTATATAATCACACTATGGTATAAATACTCAATTTGACTTTAATAGGCTTTAGGTACATGCTTATGTTTTAAAAAATCAGGCTGAATGAAAAGCGATACCCTATTGACGTCTTCTGTCATTAAGTCAACTGGACCACCGCCCTGGACTACTCGTATATTAAATTTTGTATAACATTTAACCAGGGCTGGGCAGTATTTGAATTACATGTAATTGAAATACGTAATTAAAATACAAATACGTATTTTGTATTTGTATTTCAATTACTGACCTAAAATGTATTTTGTATTTTGTATTTCAAATACGTGTTGCTTGTGTATTTTGTAATTAGTATTTCAATTACATGTCCTTTCAAAATACATTTTAACAAAATACATTTATTTTATTCCAATAGATAGGCAATAAAGTGAAGCGAGCAGCGCGCGGGTTACGTTACGTGTACGGTGTACGTATAACGAAACGCGCTTTAAATCAGCCATCCGTCAGCGGGCCGCGCGGTCACGCGCAGTGTTAGACGCGAGGCCGTCGCGACCACTCATGATTAAGGACCGCGTAATGACCCGAAACATGTCGAGCGATATTCGACGATAAAAAGACATGAGTGACCCCTTTAATATATTTCAATTAATTTGTACCAGTTCGACTTAGTCCATATAAAACAAGAGTTTCCTACCTCCATTACGTTACGCAAATTGCGAGGATATAGAGAGCGTCTCAAATCGCGGGCTTTTGTGGCCATAAATAAAAGTTCTGAGACCTTCCTTATTACTCGTGGTGCGTACACAATTTTACGTCTTGTCCTGGCTGCAAAGTTAGAGGCTACTTTGCACCCGGGCTGACATAAAAACATGTAATTGTATTTAAGTATTTTGTATTTTGTAATTTAAATACAAAAAAACGAAAAAAAAAATGTATTTTGTATTTTGTATTTTCAATACACCACATAAAAGTATTTAGTATTTAGTATTTCAAATACCCGTGAGAAAGTATTTCGTAATTTGTATTTCAATTAAAACAAAACATGTATTTTGCCCAGCCCTGCATTTAACACCGCACTAGACATAAATAATGATACTCTACATAAGAGAGCAGTTGCGTTGGCGCACCTCTCACTGCATTCCGCGCCACGGCCGCCGCTCGAGGCAAAAACTATATTATTATAACTAAATTTACTTGATTTGTCCTTTATGTTGTGGCTCACTGTACTTGATTCCCTGTCTATAGACCGTAGCACCAGAGTATTGGACTGTACAGTCCATGAGCCCTTAGAATGGTGAGAGTCAGAATGGCGGGTGTACCGAAACAAATATGTAAATAAAGTGTACCAAAAATTTGTACTGAATTTGTACTATTTTGTACCACTTTAGAAAAAAATTGTACCCTTCTGTATTTAAAGTTATTACAAAGTGAAGGTACACCCGCCCTCCTGACAGTCAGGATGGCGGGTGTACCTGGGAAAATTATGATCCTACCTATTATCAACCAATGTTAATATTTCAATTTTTTGTACCAAATTTGTACTCAAATATACAGTAAAAACTTCAGCCATCTAATTCGTAGTTTGCGAGTTTTACACATTTTATGATTTTCTACTGTTGAGTAATACGGTCCTTCACTTTGTAATAACTTTAAATACGGAAGGGTACAATTTTTTTGGAAAGTGGTACAAAATAGTACAAATTCAGTACAAAATTTTCGTACACTTTATTTAAATATTTGTTAAGGTACACCCGCCATCCTGTGTCTCACTTAGAATGGTATTTGGGCAAAATCGGACGAATACAATCGTGTACTTAATAGAAAATGATACTGTAGTTATTTGTGATATGTCATCTATATTAATTTTCTGAATTTATAATCTACTAGCAGCGCCTTGCGGTGTTACCCGCTGGTAAAAGGTAGCCTATGTCCTATTCTGATGTCTAAGCTACAATACTGGAAAGTTTCATAGAGATCCGTTCAGTAGTTTTTGAGATTAAGCGGAACGTACATCCATCCGCACAAACTTTCACGTTTATAATATTATATTAGGACTCAGCCGTTTTTGCGTGATTGAGTAACAAACTTCTAAACATCCAAACATCTAAACTTTTGCATTTATATTAAATAGGATTGATGATATTTTTTGTATTTATACTAAATTAGTTTGATGTAGTGGTGCCTAATAGTATGAGTTTAATTTAATAGTAATTTAATTTAGAACTAACTAGCTTTTGCCCGCGACTTCGTCCGCGTAAATTTTCACTTCCTATTTCATTCGTTCGATGGGTGATTTTCGGGATAAAAATTATCCTATATGTTAATCCAGGCTATAAACCCGTTGTATTAGGTGGGTCATTGTCAGTTGTAAAAACAAAACTTGTCCACCCGGTGGTCAATAGTTAATGGCTTATGTACATATAAGTTATGTTTTTATTACATGGATTTATAGTTATGGCCACACCGTTTATGCGGGTTACTAGACCTATCCAAAATTAAGCTTTGTGACCCTTACCTTTTGATATGTCCACCGAAAATACGCGAACCTAAATCTGACAATGACCCAGGTAGGCCGTTTTTGCGTGATTGAGTAACACACAGCACCTAAACATACAAACATCTTAACTTTCGCATTTATAATATTAGTAGGGGTTTTTGTACAGTCGCCATCATATATATCTGTACCTACTCTTCAGGGTGTTCAAAAATATCTGAACAAGCACTTTAACGCCTTCACAATAGAGTCGTGTTCAGATATTTGTGAGCACCTTGTTCGCTTCAATATATCTGATGGCGACTGTACCTGATTAAAATCAATTTTCAAAATGCACGCCTCTCTCCTAGTAGACATTGTTTCAATGTGTAAGTTTATGTGTATGCTTATGATGACATTACATTACATGAGCGGAAATACATTGTAAGGGCATTCAGTTGAACTACATATGTCTGTGTACATGTAAACGTGACCCTCCTAGCGTTTTCCTGGTTGTATTCTAAACGAGATCGTGGTCCGGTTTAGCACCTAATCCCAAAATTTAGCGTAGCCATTTTTTTTTTTTAACCTGACTGTGGCTTTATAGGCCGGGCCCAATAAAGCGAACGTAGCCATTAGATTTCCCTCTAACCATCAACTCTGTAAATAATATCGCTATCATTTAGCAGACATCAAAACTCACACATCCACATCTTTCGCTTATATCGTGAGCATTTAGGTAAAGCCCGGCCAGATATATATGACCATTATCAAGAAGGCGCTATTATTCTCATTTATATGGCAACAGGTCAGTTAATGGCAGTATAGTCGGAATAATGAGGCCATTCTACTTTTTCATGTACATAATTCTCAGACACTTTTTTAAATGCAGATTTTGGAATACTTGGCCCTCACTTCATATTTTTTATTTTGATTTAGAAAGAGGTTTAATTGCAGTATCAGTGCCGATAGTTTTGGTAATTAACGAACCACAGCCAATATCCTTAAATAGAGTAACTCAGTGGTCCTTGTACGTCTCACCATTTGTATGAAAAAATGGTTTTTACCACAGTGTTACCCGCCTTTCCCCGAAATATGTTAATATTTAACTATTTTTGTTTACAAAATCCTTTTATAAGGTTCAGGTACTATTTCGAAATCCTATTTTTGTACACTAATTTAATAAATATCATAGATTTTTTTGTAATGGAAAACTGGTCATGAACAAGTAGAATGACTCAATGACATTTTGACTTGTCTTACCTGTTTTAATGTTCCGCTCTTGACAATTAATCGTTTTGGGCATTTTTTGTATTTTATTATTTAATTTTCAACACTTAGGGTCGGTTGCACCAACATACGATCACAGGCCGGTCATCGTCAAATATGGCGCCACCAGCTATCATCCCATAGAAACTTGTCAAACTTTCCATACAATCAGATTTTAACGAACACCTCTTACGATTACAGACGGTTTGGTGCAACCCACCCTTAACCTAAACCACCATAGTGACACTGACAACAGTGACAATCTATGATTAGAATTATTGCCAGTGTAAGCAATTAGTCCCAATCAAATTCCGCAATATGGCCAACGGTCATATATTTCTGATCGGGCTTAAATCAAAATCAAAAAAATCATAATCAAACATTTATTCTGCAAATAGGCCACAAGGGCACTTTTACATGTCATAATATTAATTTACAATTTAAGAAAGTCTGACTATAATAAGTAATACATTTTTCGTGTCAAAATATTAATTTACAGTTCAATGAGGAATAATAATTTCGAGTTTACAATTATAACAAAATTAATGTCATACAGTGAAGATAAACTTGCAAAGTTCTCTATTACAAATAATACAACATCAGTAAAGTTAGAGATGTATAAGGTCTCAAGATTAAACAAGGAGTATAAAGAAATTAATATAATATCCCAGAGATGTACATGGTCTCTGAGCGTCAAAATTAAAATTAATTTAATATTGTTAGAGATGTATATGGTCTCTAAGTCACTGATAATAAAAACGAATCCACAACAGGATTATGTCTCTCGTCAATCCCCTATAAAAAGACACTAGTATTAACGTAGTCACTATGTCCTAGCAAGCATGAACAGACCGGACTCCACAAACAGCACCCGATCACGAGTATGACGCGTATCTCAGCCATCGACTCCCTCGACCATCTGTTAGGGAAGGTAAAATATATACATACTAGCTTTTTCTACCCGCGACTTTGACCGCATGGAAGTCGTATATATCATATGATTTCCGGGATAAAAACTATACTACATCCTCCCTCGGGATACAAACCATCTCTACTACTTAACATATTCACTATTTAACATATTCATAAATGACATAACGGACTGTTTTCGTAATTCAAGAGTATTCATGTATGCAGACGATCTTAAATTTGCTCGTACCGTCTCTTTATCTAAAGACGTTACATTACTCCAGGATGACATCAATAGGCTTAGTGAATGGTGCCATTATAATCAAATGCATTTAAACTCAAAAAAGTGCGTCCACATAAAATTCACTCGAAAACACACGGTGACTCAATCCAGCTATTACATCAATGACCACAAGGTAGAGGAAGTTGAAGGCATTCGGGATTTGGGAGTGTTATTCGATACTAAGCTCACTTTTATACCACATATCGAAAACACAGTCAAGAAGGCATCCAAAATGTTAGGGTTCGTTATTCGAAACGGGAAGTCCTTCAAAAAATGCAAAACAAAAGTTATGCTTTATAATACTCTCGTGCGGAGCATCATGGAACATTGTAGTGTCGTTTGGCGACCTCATTATGCTACTCATTCATTAAGACTTGAACGGATTCAAAAATGCTTCATCAGACACCTGGCATATCATGAACGAGCTGCGGCACTGGCTAAAAGAAAGACGTCTTACAAACGTAAATTGAAATATTTCAAAATTGACTCCCTTGACACACGTAGAAAAATTCTGGATGCATTATTTTTACACAAAATTCTCCGTCATAAAATTAATTGTCCGCAAATATTGGGTCTTTTTCAATTTCGCGCTCCGTCTAGATTTCCCCGAAATTGTATTACACCTTTATGCCCACCGATCAGAGGTTCAGTGTTAGGTAGGAATTCGCCAGTTAGTAGGTTATGTCAGATAGCTAACAGTTGCAGTGTTGATATTGATATCCACTTTGACCCACCTAGCAAGTTTCGCAAAACCGTAAGAAAACACACAAACCTTTAAGAGGCTCTACTAATAACATGTTACATACGTTAATCTCATTACGAGATTTCATTAAGGTCTTAGTTAGATAGTGATGAAGCCACTAAGTGCGCAGTAGATAGTAAACTGATATAAAAAAAAATTAAACTAACGTAAGTATATGCCACAGGCCGCAAAAGTAATGTATAATTGGAAATGAACACTTGTCGGTATAGTATTAACACATTTTTAATCCTGTTGTTTCTAACAATGTCGTTGTAGATTACACCTACTACATTTAAATTTAGTTATACTTCACAGATTACGCACGCGGAGTTTACCTTTAAGTAACTGTTACACTACTCGTAGAAATAAGTATGCATGTACATAATCTTAAGCATTGGTGTAAACATTTGTTGGTAAACCTTGATTAAATAAATAAATAAATAAATAAATAAAAATCTCCATGCTAAATTTCGTCCGAATCCGTTTAGCGGTTTAAGCGTGAAGAGAACAGACGGACACAGTAACTTTCGCATGTATAATATTAGGTGTGGGTGGATTAAGGCACGTAATAAGATCATATCTCTGTGTATAAGTACATTCGTTCTGGTCAAGCATTTTCTGTTTGTATGAAATAGTACGTGCTAACAATTATAGGTAGTGTCCGACCGAAACATGTTTTTTTGTTGAAACCGAAGGTTCGGCGTTCGCTCTAGTTTCGGCGGAAACCAAAACCGAAACTTGTAAGATGTATTAAAATCGTGTCAACCAAGTTCGAAAAACAAAATAAGTGAATATGTTTTTGTGGGATATCACTACATAGTATAAAACAAAGTCGCTTTCTCTGTCCCTATATCCCTATGTATGCCTAAATCTTTGAAACTACGCAACGGATTTTGATGCGTTTTTTTTAATAGATAGAGTGATTGAAGAGGAAGGTTTATATGTATAATAACATCCATTAAATAGTGCACCCGTGCGAAGGGCGGATCGCTAGTAAAAATATAAAATACTTAGCTACAATATATGCTAATATGCTACTTAGTACTGTTGGCGGAGTCGAACGAGCTACGCCATTGCCGGTTGTGCCGATGTTAGCCGAACGCGATCCGGAAGTACAATGTTGAAAGTTTCGGCGCGGCTGAAAGGTTGGGCAGTTTTTTGGCCGAAACCGAACCTTCGGCCGAAACCGCAACCGAAACTTCGGTCGGACACTAATTACAGGTGGGTAGGAATGACTGCTGTCTGTTTGAGCTCGAATATTAATTTTGAATTTCGTTAGTTGTTAGTTGCACCGCGAACAAATCTTTCTGCTTCGCCTTGAGGTTGACTGGTAGAGAATGCCATACGGCATTAAGTCCGCCTTTTGTACGATAAGGTTTATTTTGTGCAATAAAGATTAAATAAATAAATAAATATTGTTCAAGGACCGCAATTCAACATCGCCTTTTGTAGTTCATCATCCTCCTAGCGTTATCCCAGTACAGTTGCATCCTGAAGGATGCCCAGGGTCGGCTACCTAATCCCAAGATTTGGCGTAGCCACTACTTTTTTACAGAAGCGACTGCCATCTGTCCTTCCAACCCGAGGGGAAACCAGACCTTATTGGAATTAGGCTTGTCAAGTGAGTGGGCAACTTGACTGTTAGAAGTTCTCAAGCCGCCCAAAGGCCTCTAATTTGGCTTAACGACTGCTATCACAGACAGCAGCCGGGATCAACGGCGTAGTTCATAATAATTCGAATATTAGTGTCGCCGATAGATCAAATCTTATAACCTGTTTCTTCTATTTAACCTCATCCCGCCTTATATGAAAGCCGCTTTCATATATTTCCGTTCTCAGAACAACTGTATAGTTAACATATTTTGTGCTGGCTGATATTTTTAGGTGATTAAAACTCTTATTCGATTTTGAACCTTCTAACATGCAATGTTAGTCGTTTTTTGTGCGATTACTTTGACACAACTCGGCAAGATCAAGTATTCTTAAGTAATCTTAATAATTTTGCATGCCAGCTGTGGCGGAACATGCATTCATGAAAATGTAATACCACTGACATGACTACTGTACCATCTGTGTATGTTTTTGCAAAATAAATGATTATGATTATAGCTAAAACAGTTGTAAATAACACTCAATCCAAAATGCACACCCTGCTCGGTGAATTTTGAAAACATTCGACACATAAAATCCGCCTACAATTAATCACTACATAGTATAAAACAAAGTCGCTTTCTCTGTCCCTATGTCCCTATATCCCTATGTATGCTTAAATCTTTAAAACTACGCAACGGATTTTGATGCGGTTTTTTTTAATAGATAGAGTGATTGAAGAGGGAGGTTTATATGTATAATAACATCCATTAAATAGTGCACCCGTGCGAAGCCGGGGCGGGTCGCTAGTAATACAAAAGTATTGCCTGGAGTCTCTTTATTGGCCTCGTCTACGCTCGCGCGGCAAATATATTTTAATAGTTCTTTATTCATCACTCGTCTGTAGGTAATCAGTCAGTAATGTACACACCATTGCATGCGTCAAATTCTTTATATTGCCGCTCCAGGCGTGTAATGTAATGTTTTGGTATTAAGTTGTACGTACTTACTTTGTTTGTTGGTGCGCACGGGCATTGCGCAATGCGAACTTGCACTTGAGACCGTTACGCTGCCCGCGCAAGACATTTATATCACCATTATTTAATATCTCTTTTTATAATCGACTGCGATGTTTTGTATCAGTTTTTACTGACTGATAATAAATCATAGTTATGGTTTGAGTTCATTGTTATGATCTTTTCGTGTATCAGTTGTGTTTGTATTATTATTTCAACTTAAAATTATAATAAATATCTTGTTGATATAATTCAACATAATTTGTACTTAGTTTTGTAATGTTGGCAATTTTGTTTGACGCGTTGTTGTTTTAGGTGCTACCGCGAACCGAAAACGAACGAAGTTCGAATATCTCCCTCTCTGTCGCACTTGCTAATTCATGCGACAGAGACAAATTTGCACCGTGTATAACCACGTTGCAATAAGTTAAGGTAAAAATATTAGAGGACAATCTTACACAAATCGAACTAGCCCCAAAGTAAGCTCAAGAAGGCTTGTGTTATGAGTACTAGACGACGATATATTTAATAGATATGAATACTTAAATACATAGAAAACATCCAAGACTCAGAAACAAATATTCATGCTCATCACACAAATATTTGCCCTGACCGGGATTCGAACCCAGGACCGTCAGCTTCACAGGCAGGTGCACTACCCACTAGGCTAAACCGGTCGTCAAAACAATATAGTATTAAACCAATATAGTATTAAACCAAATCACCAGTTGTTGGAGAGCCACAATTTCTTTAAATATCGTACATAGTTTTCTTTGAATGATAAACCCAATGGTAAGATCACCAATATGTTTACGTTTTTTCACGTTATTCCATTGAAATAAGGTCCAAAAATGTATACATATTTATGCCCTCGACTTTACCAACCGGGGTTTGAACTCGTGACCTTAAGATTGAAAGTCGCGGACCTTACCGCCCGGCTAGTGTCTGTACTAGTGCCATACATGAGCTCTAATTACCGTTTGTGCAACTGCATGTTCGCTATTTGTATACAAGACTAATAAGTCTAATAACATACAACGGACCTTGCGTCTAGCAATCAAGTTGTTATCTCGCATCGAATCTTTAATTTCGGCAGTGACTTTAACCTTTACGAACTATTGTCATACGTTTTCTTTGTTGTATGAGTTGTATGAGTGTATTGTTTCATAGAGTGTAATTGTTTGATTATATCGGACTACACAGTCAGCAACTTTGTAGTGCGATAAGGCTCGTACTGGCACGATTGGCGGCGCGTACCTCAAAATCATTGTGGGTAGTGTAAAAGTATTTAATCAACTGAGCCCGGAGATATGGCTTCATATGATCAGTACATTAAAAAGTTAAAAGGTTGTTATTCCATGATATAGTCTACTTTAACGCTAATGTAACAAAATTACCATTCCAAACCAACGATTTTTGGAACCTATGTGATAGTAACTCACACATTATTCTTAAAGCAGGGATCGGATACCGATATTTTCTCCATAGAAAAATACCGGTATTATTACGGCCACCGGTTCATTATTTCGCTTTTAATGGGACAATCTAATAATACGACGTTGTTACCTAAATACATGATTCAGCCCTACGTAAAGAGCAAAAAATAATCCAAAATGTTGGGCTAATTCAGGGTTTTTTTAAAAATACCGGCATCGGTCCCTGTCTTACAGTAGAAAATCCAAAGAAATAGAAGCATTCAGTGTCATATTTAAAAGTGATTTACATGAACTGTACCTTATAAGTTTTTTCGAAACAAAACACAATTGAACGCGTTTGCGTTTAGTATCAATTTGTATGTCAACGCGAGTGGCGCCTCTGGTGGCCTTTGGTGGTAACTAGATAGATTGATAGATAGAAATCGTTCATTCAGATAAAAACAATTACATAATACAGTTCACAAAATGCGCCAAACTGTAGCGAACAGTTTGTTGGCGCGTCGCGCTCAGTTTACTTTTTAACATAAGGTAATTGTTGTTTACAAATGTGAGTTATCTCAGGGCTATAATTCCAAGTGTATTTAAAATACAACATTGTTATTATTTCTAAAATAAATTAAATAAGTAAGAGGGTACTATAAAATAAAAATTAACAGATAAAGCTTAACCTAAATTATTAACAAATATAAATTAACAAAAATAAAAACTGACAGTTATAAAAAGAATACTCCCTTCAACAGCTCCGCCTGCGGCATGGTTCCCATTATGCTGGCGGCATTACCTCTCTGTATTGCAATGGCAACGCGTTGTGTTATCTTATTCTAACTATTTTTTGCCGTACAAATTGAGACTAAACTCAAACGCGTTCTTATATGTTTTGATTGGAAAAAACTTATACTAGAGGTACTGATCTGCAAATACCAATCCGTCTGCGTAATGCGTCATATTACGATTATGTCGATTATAGTTATCGCGTAGGGCGGGCCCTGACAACTTTCCTTAAGTACAAGGTTAGAGCTACTAGGGACGGAGCAGTCGATGAAACTGTAATCGTCATATCGATTATTTCAACTTTTAAACGACATGCGTTCGTGGTAATTCAATTTTGCGAATCATCAGGCTCAGTTAGCTGCATATCACAATGCGAGACTGATAATTTTACGAAACAAGATGCTAATATCACGAACCGTCTAGTAGAACAATAATTAAGCGAGAATAATAACATAACCACAAAGAACTATATTTTCGATTTAGTATAAGAGGCGTATGTGGTATAGTATTAAACCTTAAACTAGATAAATAGTATTTATTTATATATTTATGTGTACAGATTTGTTATTATACTTTAAGCATAACCAATGACAGAACTTTAGAATTTAACCCTTTAGAATGATATAAATTTAACTCCGAGTTGGATCTAAACATGTAGATATATCTAAGTCTCATTTTATTATGTAATAAAAGTTATTTCACTGAGAAAATGAAATACTTTAAGAACTGCCAAAACAACAATTCATATAAAAATAGGTGATGAAAACAAAAGATGGATGAAAACAGCAATTGTGAATAATAATAAAAAATAAAATTACGAACAAAACTTGTTGTTAGTGTGTGTGTGTGTGTGTGTGTGTATGCGTGTGTGTGTGTGTGTGTGTGTATGCGTGTGTGTGTGCGTTAGTATTTATGTTCAAACGCTCTACTGTTTAACTGAAGTTTGATATGACAAATAACTCGAGTCATGCCTTCTTTTCAACGTCATAACACATGCTGCGCTTCTAAATCGCTATCGTTATCAAATTTATGCGTCAAACGTCGCTTACTGTTTTAGCACAATTCGAGTAAAGCAATTTTGTTTATCTTATCTTTTATCTTATGTTATCCTGGCCGTGGTCTCCTCTTGGATGGGTGACCGCTTTGAGTGGTTACTAATAACTGAGCGCTTCCTTCGATCGGCTTGATAACCTAATAGTCATGTTGCCCAATTAACATGCCAAGCCCCCAATAAGCTCCTGCAGTCGCTTCCTTAAAATCTCGTGTCTCCGCCAAATCTTGGGATTCTTAGCGGACCCCGGGCACTAGCGATATTGAATAAATATTTGACTACTCCATAAGACTGCTCCAGAAGAAACAAGGCAAAAAATATGCCAAATGATGAAAATCCTATTCAAATATCTCAAAAAATAACGAAACTACAGTCATTTTAATGTTGCTGGTTAGAAAGAGAAAGCACGACAGATCAGACGTCACTGATCTGTCGCGCTTGTCGCGAAAGTAATAATAATTCGAAAAAAAAGTATATATAGGTAGATAGGTTACTAATTATAGATAAGTCCACCCATTTATTGACCCGTTCAACTAATTAATTAATTTATTTACTACGACCCGGATTGCCAAATTTAGTAATTTTTGTGTAAACAAGGCAAAAAAATATGCTAAATGGCAAAAATCCTATTCAAATATCTCAAAAGATAACGAAGCTACAACCGTTTTAATGTGCTGGTTAGAGAGAGAAAGCGCGACAGATCAGTGACATCATTGACCACGAGCGCCATAGTAAATGACGATATTTCCAATACAAACGTGCGTTTTGCGGAAAATGTACAGAGTATGCCCCCTATTAAAACTTTGAAGGCTTATAATTATGTAATTGTTTATTGTTTTCACCATTTGATTAAGAATTTGATCCTTTTTCGAGATATTCGATCTTATTGATTTTTTTATTTGGAGTCAACATCCCTATTAACGTTAGGATGATGATGAAGGCTAAATGATTGGTATCACCGTGCCCAAGTTTGGTTAAAAACATTATAAGAGCATAAAATAAAAAAATATATACAGAAGGGCCGATCCCGCCGTTCTTGAAAATACATACCTAAACTTGCCCGAATCACTAGGGTTGCTTCTGTATTGATTCTGAATTTTAAAAAGGAGTAGGTAACATACATCGATTCGTTTATTCATACATCTTATCATGGTTACATTCCTTAGAGACTGCTTAGATGTTAAAGAGCATCAAATGTCCATTAAAGGTCCCGACACCACACATGACGAAGACTGGAGCGTAACAACTTGTTACAACTAACTACTAACTAGCTAACAAGATATAACTATGATAGTGATCCCACTAAAAACGCAAACGTGAAAAAAGTTCGACAAAAACATAAATGTAAAAAGGGTGCCAGTTTCAGCGAAAAATTATTGAAATCTAATAGAAGGATTACACGTTCCATAATTTTTTTAAATAACAATTTCGTCTACGGACTTCAAATACGTACGTATATTTTCTTAAATGATGATTTTTTAACTTGTCATCTTCAAAAATTGAAAGACCTTTATCCTTTATTTGAAGAAAGTAATAATATCGATTATTCATTTTGACGTACGTGACACAAAGTACCTACGTAGCGGCGGGCACGTCAAGTGATTCAACGCGCGCACAACTAGCACTCGCGCCAGTCGCGACTAAGCTCTGTCCGAGACTGTCCGAGAATGCCTATAACTGTAACGTCTGTGTGCGTGCGGCGAAAATGGCACTTTGAACTGAGCGAACTCTCTGCTCCGGAGCGCGCCGCCTTATTTACTTTGTGATAAGAGGTTCTTGTACGACGTATATTAATAATCTATCGATAATCGATCGCCACTATTCAGTACAGGTCGCTCGCCGGATCCGGCGGCAAGTTTGACCGCAACGAGACTGTCACCTTGTCCTATCCGGTCGCCATTTTAGCTTACGTCAGAAGCACTACCGCTTACCGTGCCCGCAGCGTTTGACATTTGGACCAGTTGTCATAGATGGTGTTACCATGTGAGTTCCTCGATTCATAAATGTGCTGACGTATTTATATTGATAATCGAGGAAGTGAATTAATTCGTTGTGGCATTTTCTTAACAATCTTAGGGCAATTTGAGTATCAAAATGTAGGTATCTCCGGCGGGTCATAGGGATGTCCCATCTATCTGTCTTTCAAATGAAACAAAGATATGAAACGGGACATAACGGGGATACATCACAATCACAATGTTTAGTCGAATGCTCGCCCTTGTGAGTTGTGACATAGTTCACAAAATATTCGTCCTTATCTTATCTTATCTTATTTAGATGAGGGCCCTAGCGGATGCACTTCGACCCAGTGGGATCTTTTGTGCAATTGCCCCCTCCTTTATGCCTACTCCAAGCTGCTCTCCAGCATTTCCACAAACCGAATGATGGAGTTCAGCGGGAGTACTCTAAATTCCTTTGGTTCAGGGTAACCATTGCCAAAGTCATTCATTCTTTGTCTGGCAAGGGCGTGACATTCACACAGTAAGTGTTCCATTGTCTCGTCATCCTCGCCACACATCCTACATTCTGTGTCGTCTGCTAGTCCCATCTTGGCCAAGGTTCCTTTGACCCCGAAGTGACCTGTAAACACCCCAGTTATCATCCTGAGTTGCTTTCTGCTGTATTTCCAGAGTTTTCTGGTCCAGCCTGTATCCACTCCTTCCATGAAGAGCTTTGAGTGCCTTAAGCCCGCCTCATTCCTCCACTCATGTTGGTGCTTGGTTTTGGCGCATTCTTACAAGGCTAGTGTTATGGTTCTCTGCGAGAGTCCCACAAACGGTTCCGGACCTACAAAACAGTTTGCTGATCCCCTTCTTGCAAGCTCATCAGCTTTTTCGTTACCAATGAAGCCCTCGTGCCCCGGTATCCATACCAGTTGCACTTTGTTGAGTCTCCCAAGCTTATTTAAAACTTGGATACCATTGTACACAAGTCTAGAGTCCACTTTCGGCGCTGTTAGCGCCTTAAGGGCTGCTTGACTGTCACTGAGTATATAGATATTCTTCCCTCTGGTTCGTCTATCTATATTCACCTGTGCACAGGCAATTATGGCGTATGTCTCCGCCTGGAAGACAGTCGCAAATTGCCCCATGCTTACACTACTACTATAGTCATTCGCATAAATGCCTATTATATTCGTCCTACACCAGCAAGTTTGTAAATGCAAGTAGAAAGGACAAGCACTTTATATGTTCGACATAAAAGCGATCATAGTCAAAGTCAATATTCTTTATTCAACAGGCCTTCTTTTCATTTCGGGCGGCTCTGAGATCTCCTACGGAACGCCGCCCTAGAGTCCACTTATGTGGGTGCCTCTATGTTTCTATGACGATCGTAGCCCCCAACTACGACCGCGAGGACCCCCCTTTTAGTCGCCTTTTACGACAGGCAGAGGATACTGTAGCCGTATTCTATATGCCCGGGCTACTGGGCGCTATTCAAATAGGCCTAGCAACAAGCACTTTTAACTTTTGAGTCATATTTATTATGGTACTAGCGAGACTAGTGAGGCAGAGATTGTAGCAATCAAATACCACATATATATTAACACAGCTTTATACTCCTATATGGTAACAAAAACGTGATTCTATAAATTTGGCTACGTTTGCCGCTGCTATTGTGTTCTATGCATCCTTAGGTCGATAATCGTTTGAACATCTCGCGTTATTGTGTGCACGGAACGAGCATTTTTTTCTTAGTTGGAGCACCGCGAATGCAGGTGACTGGTACATGTGAGTGTGAATGACCTGGGGCTTATACCACAAAACTTTATAAGCGTACAATTTGACAAAATTGTTAACTTTATCTATAGAAAATTGTACAATTTTGTCAAATTGTTGACTTGTAATGTTTTGTGGTATAGGGGCCTGATGAGTTTGGGGCACAAAAGGAAACTAGATTTAGATATTACATGTTAGTATATATTGTACAAAACAGAAACAAGACGAGCCGAGATCTCGTTTCGGGATGGATGTAGTGTTCTACGAAATGGTTTGGTATATATACTGAACCATAGATTACTGTATTTATTAAGCTACCACAGAGTAGGTGGATCATTCTACTTTCTTATGACCAGTTTTCTATTACCAAAAACAATCTATGATAAGTATTGAATTAGTGTACAAAAATAGGATTTCGAAACAGCACCTGAACCTAATAAAAGGAATTTGTAGGTAAAAATACTTAAATATTAACATATTGCTGTAAAAGGTGGGTAACACAGGGGTAAAAACCATTTTCTCATACAAATGGTGAAACGTCCAAGGACCACTGAGTTACTCGATTTATGGATATTAGCTGTGGTTCGCTAATTATCGAAACTATCGGAAGTGATACTGCAATTAAACCTCTTTCTAAATAACAATACAAAAATATGAAGTGAGGGCCAAGTATTCCAAAATCTGCATTTAAAAAAAAGTGAGAATTAGGTACATGAAAAAGTAGAACGGCCCAGGTACTATATGTGATAATCCATATTGAAAGAAACCTTATGGCGGCCGGCACTTACGCCTTTATTGCCGCTGTTCCAATACAATAGTGAATAGGTGTAACGTAAGCGCCTGCCGCCATAAGGTCCCTTTCGATGTGGATTATCACATATATTGCGTTCACAAAGTATCCAATATGACCAGCACTTTTCAGCATGGCCGCTAAATCGTGATAAATCGAGCGGCTCAGCATTGCAGGTCAATTATTATCCTTTGTTAACACCGCATTGATTGAATTAACGTCTTTCGCAAGTCTTTGTTCCAAGAAAACGCTGGGCGCGGTTGGGCCTAGATATCTCAGCCTTGAGCTATGGCTAGTCTTAGTCTATGTGTGGTCTGTTTCAATGCGATGACCCATTTTTAATCTACTTTAACAGATAGCCGGTCTAGATAGCCATGTAGGTTACAGTTAGTTTCGAAAGCGACTGCTATCTGACCTTTCAACCCAGGGTGAAAACTATACCTTAGAGGCTACCGCGGACCCCTAATTTTCCCTCTCTGTTGCACTTACATACAAACTTGCAAGTGCGACATAGAGGGAAAACTTCGTTTACGGTTTTATGGAAAATGAGTTGGCGTGTAGATGTCACTGCCGAACGTGAAGTATGGCGGTCAAATGGTTAAGGCCGTGCAACGATAAATATCGCGTTCTTTGAAACGCTGTTCTGCCCAGACGAGGAAACAATAAGGATTGATTTTCAGATATATGATCATTGACTATGTGACTTTGTTTCTGACAATAGCCGGAACATGATTGCTCGAAATTTTCTGTATAGAAAAAAATCCAGTCTGTATTATCCTTTTTTTATTACTTAGCCTACTAAAACAACGCATTATTAAACGACCCAATTAAGTTAAAATGATGGTATTAAATCATCTAAACTCTGTAAAGAGGAAATTTAATAAAACTGCACACAGTCAGATATTTATCGATATTTGTCTAAAAAAGCCATTCCCGAAGAGTGTTGCATTCCGTTTTGTCATATCATGAAAAAATATTTGCACATGCCTCGAGGCCGAATATATTAAGGGTCAACAATGTATACCTATATCATCCTGCTGTACCATATGTTCTTATGAATAAACTTTCATTTCATTTCATTTGTCGTGCCCGAAAGACATAAGCGTGGCGTGACTGAACGAATCGAGGCATCCCCTTAACAGATTTCGAATGAGGTCTCAGATAGCCCCAGTTTCTGTCTGATGTCATTCTCCTTACAAAATAATATGTACAAACATGTAACAGTATTTTATAGTCGAAGTAAGGACGTAGTGAGTCAGGCTTGCTTGTTTACTTATTTATTCTGCCCTCATACAGTTACTGTTACGGCAATTACTTAGTGTTCTAGACTAGAATAGGTAATGTTACCGGATATTTATTATACTGGAAATCGTACTTACTCGTAAATACTCTTTATTGCACACCTCAATTAAAGGACATAGTACAGTACAAAAACACAATTAGTAGAGGCAAACAACAGGCGGTCTTATCGCTAAAGAGCGATTTCTTCCAGACAACCATAGGGTAGCGGAAATAAAATCAAACAATATGCATATAAATGAGGCATGAATACAGATGGGGCCATCAACAACGCTACTGACCAATTGTATGCCTTATTACAATATCATAAGGTCTAGTATGGTCAGATATATTTGTACAGTTGACTTCAAAAATATATGTATACATTGTTTCTTTATTAGAAAAGAATAAATGCAATACGACGGTGAAAACGAGCACATTATTATGGCATGCCTAAAATCTAATCATAACGATTCATAGCAGGTGGTGCAGAGTTAATACATATGAAACCTACTAATAATTACAACAGTAACATTTAATTAAGGATAATAAACACACATAAATATAGTATAAATATATACGTACATAAACATATACAAATATCATTTGAGTTGGCTGATTCTATCAAAGTAATTCATTCAAAAAGCTATTTTACTGTTTTAGCTATAAGTTTTAGAATCTAATAACATTTTTATAGAAAAACGGCAAGTTGTTTTCAAGTAGGTATTGGCAAATTGCCCATATTGTATATTTATGGAGCGGTCAAGAGTGATTTTAAGAAGATTTGCAACTTTAATAAAGTGATTTCATCCCAAGCTACCAAGAGTTTTCAGGGATGTTGATTCAAAATTTGACTACCCCGTAAGATTACTGCAAAAGAAAAAATATGCCAAATGTTGAAAATCCTATTCAATTATCTCAAAAACTAACGAAGCTACAACCGTTTTACGCTGCTGGTTAGAGAGAGAAAGCGCGACAGATCAGTGTCATCAGTGATGTCATTGACCACGAGCGCCATAGTAAATGACGATCCTTCCAATACAAAGGTGCGTTTTGCGGAAAAGGGACAGAGTATGCCCCCTCTTGAAACATTTAAGACTTATAATTATGTAATTATTTAATCTTTTGAGTTACTTTTTTCGCCATTTGATTAAGAGTTTGATCCTTTTTTGAAAAAAAAGGCGGGGGCTGCGGCCACAACGCCGGAACAGAACAAGCGGCGCAAATATGCTGCCCTCGGTGAGGGGGACATATGTTTGCGCCGTTGGGTGTTGAAACTCTGGGACCGGGGGGGCCCATCGCGAAACACGTTTTTAAGGAGATCTCCCAGCGCCTCATCGATACCTCGGGTGACCAGAGGGCTGGCAGCTACTTCGGCCAGAGATTAAGTCGGTCCATCCAAAGAGGTAACGCTGCCAGTCCTCTGGGCACCATAAGTCACGAAGGCGACTTGGGGAGCATTTTTAAGCTTATATAAGTATATTTTTAAGCTTATTTATAAGTCAATTTTAAGTTTCTCATTAGATTCTTTTTTCGTAATAAATCTCCTTATTAACTTATTGATTTTCTTATTTGGTGTCAGCATACCGATTGTTCTCACGTAATCTTGACCCTGTCATTCAGCACTGTTGCATAAGAGAGACCTTTACCGTGAGTGAAGATATGAAGATACTGATCCAGATTATGCGTTGTTCGATTAAATATCACATCTGTAGCAATAACCAGATCGTTGAGATAGGAAATGATTAAGAGTAACTTTAAATGGACCGAAGTTATTGACCAAGAGACCACACCACGGGCACGTTACATTTTGCTGTCTGGACCCACGAAAATTGTTCGTGACGTTGCTTGTTGTCAATGTCAAACTTTTTTTTAACATGGCTGTGGCTATGAGCGCACGGTTCGAGAGTAGCCTGTGCCTTTACCATGAGTTTGCATGACCGTACTTGCTAGCGACTGCGTAAACGATTTAGTATGCCGATTCTTAGTTCTATTGCGTAACCGCCAGAGGCGCTGTACTTTTGCCCATACAATTTTTTACGCAGTCGCTAGCGAGTACGGTCATGTAAACCCATGGTCAAGGCACTGGTGAAAATTTGGGGAATGTCCTACGACACGAGCGGGCGATTTAAACACTAAGGATGGGTTGCACCAAACCGTCTGTAATCGTAAGCGGTGTTCGTTAAAATAAGTTTGACAAGTTTCTATGGGATGACAGCCGCCGGCGCCATATTTGACGATGACCGGCCTGTGATCGTATGTTGGTGCAATCGACCCTAAATTTGCGCTCCAGTGAGATCGGTTTCAACCGAAACTGTGACTGTTGGCATTGTATGAAAGTGAGCAAGTCTGTTCGTGGACTTTTCTAGATATCGCTATATATATATTACCTTACGGGCGGAGTTTCATGGTATGGTGGTGGGTACAGTGATAAGCTCGCCTTTGTACATATATATCAACTGTTCTTGTAATTTGTGTTGTATTTTTCCTCATGTACAATAAAGAATTTTACGTACATACATACATACTTACATTTGGTGCGCTTTAGTAGAATAAATTGAAAAATTACAATGTATCTTGTCTAATGTAACATGAGCTACCTATAAGCTATTTAATTAACATAAAATCACGTACATACCGTAACACTCAGTAAATAGCTATTATCTGAGTATCTATTCCTATGATCTTTGATGTCTCTTTTGAGATAACTGACCATTGCAATTTCACTCCCAGTAGCTCCATTCCACTCACACTTCAGATTCGATTGAAACCGCTCAACCAATCTCACTGGAGCGCAAACTATGAGAGTAGTCCAGTGTTCAAAACCACCCTCGTGGTCACGTTGGAGGTTTCCCATGAATTTTCCCCAGGGTACTCTCCCCGGCCCGGCTTATAAAGCCACAGGTTCAAAAAAACATGCAATTCTATTTTTACCCACGACTGTACGGAGAAGGTGTATGCGTTTAGGGTGAGAGGTTGTTTGTTTGTTTGTTTGTGTGTGCACATCAATATCTTCATCTACTAGTAGATTCATTCTACTTTTTCAATACCAGTTTTCTATTTAAAAAAATCCATGACATGTATTGAATTAGTGTACAAAAACAGGATTTCGAAGTAGTAGCTGAACCTAATAAAAGGAAATTATAGGTAAAAATACCGAAATATTAACATATTGCTGTAAAACAGGATTTCGAAGTAGTACCTGAACCTAATAAAAGGAAATTATAGGTAAAAATACCGAAATATTAACATATTGCTGTAAAAGTTGTAAAAATCGTTTTTTCATAGAAATGGTGAGACATACAAGAACCACTGAGTTACTCGATTATGGGTATGTAACCACAGCGGTTCGGTAATTACCAAAACTATCGGAAGTGATACTCTAATTAAACCTCTTTCTAAATAACAATACAAAAATATGAAGTGAGGGCCAAGTATTCCGAAATTTGCAATAAAAAATTTTTCTAGAAAATAATGTACAAGAAAAAACATAACATGAGTTACTTTGGTATCACCCAATTCAATTTAATCCCAATCTCACTCTGAAAAATGAACTTAAAATCTTACATCATACAAGCTTTCAAAATAACAATTGATACAACCTCACATTCCGCCATGTAATAATTAAATTGAGCATAATCAAGCGGTAGACTAAACCGGCTGACCTTAGCTGGGTTCAAATTGCACTTGATTATGTGTTAGCCTTACTGGTACCTCTAGTATAAGTTTTTTCGAAAAAAACACAAACGAACGCGTTTGCGTTTAGTCTCAATGTGTATGGTAAAAAATAGTTACCACCAAAGGGCACCAGGGGCGCTGCTCGCGGTGCCCTACAAATTTCGTTCGTTCCAGTGTTCCAAACCACACGCGTGGTCGTCAATTTCAATTTCAATTTATTTTGCAACCATGTACAATTGTACATACAGTAAACACATGCAACTTAATACTAGGTAAAAGTGCAAGTACATACATGACCCTGTTAGGGCGCAGCAAATAGTAATCACGATTTAAGTTTAATTACAATTCGCAACATTGAGTAAAAAAAAAAGAATTTCATAAAATAATTTGATAGTACAATTTCGTAAAATAATTCGATAAAAATAAATTGGTAAAAATAATGTTATAAAATTAATTAGTTAAGTGACAATATTGCGAATAATATTTATTATTGTATATAATTGAATAATTTCGTGTCGGAGGTTTTCCCCTGGATTTTCCCCAGGCTACTCCCCAACCGCTCCTATAGCTTTATTGGGCCCGGCCTGTAAAGCCACAGTGAGGTTCAAAAAAAAGCGTTCGTTTGTGTTTTGTTTCATAAAACCTTATAGTAGAGATACTGGTTAGGGTGCGATTCGACTTTGTATATACAGTTTCAGGAACATTAGCTGTGTCAATGTTGAACTGTTTAATTCTAATCGAATAAAAAATGTGTACGGTTAGCGTCACATAGTATGTAGCAGCCAAAGTAGCTAAATAGTTCGGTACACCATATAAAATATATGGTGTACCGAACTATTTTATTTCGCTGCTACATAATATATGACGCTGACTACCCATGTGTGGGAAGTATAGCGGATTTCTGACAATCAAACGAAACAAAATATAGCTCGATTATTATATCCAACATACTTCTAATTAACTCTAAATGTACATATTTAGTGCCGAGTTAATAGCACCAAGTTCTTTCTTTTGATAGAGTAAGAGTGGACTATGGGAACTGGATTGAGGTGTGTTGTGTGCGATGGGCTAGCAACCTATAACTGGAATATCACATTTTTCCTCTATTTTAAACCTACCAGGGCTCGGAAACCGGTTTCGTCTTCATACAATTAACCGGTTAAAAATTTCGGTTAATTGCGTTTTACGATATTATTTCGTACTTTAAATCATTTATTTCGTAGATGAAGGTTAACAAAAACAAATCTTAAAATAACGAGTTTTCATTGTAACTCCTAGCTAAAATTCGTTCCGACTAAACTACAAACCTATTGCAGAAAACCGTTTCTAAATCGGTCAAGCTGTTTCGAAGATATTGATGTGCACACACAAACAAACAAACAAACAACCTTTCACCCTAAACGCATATACCTTCTCCGTTCCGTCGTGGGTAAAAATGGAGATATGATAAATACTTTAAGAGATATTTCAAAAATAGTAAAAACCCTGTTGCGAGCCCTGAAACCAACTATTGCTAAAAGTGGCCCTCTGCCTACCTTGGAATACATGTGAATTTAATGTCCAGACGCGTGTAATGTTAGACAAACCATTGTCCAAAAGTAATTGGGTGATTCCCATTCCAAAATTTAACATTTTCTTAATTTGTCCTTACCGGGCCCGGATTGTTAACGACTCGTGATTGATTATTTCAGATTTCTAACTATTTTATCAGTTAGGGATCCAGGTATATAGAGTAAATTGAAGTCCACAATAAGTAAATAAATAAATAAAGCATTTATTCACGAAAACAGTACTCTTTTATGTATGTATGTATGTAAATACTTTATTGTACACAAGACAAGTAAAATAAATTATACAGAAAAAAAAACAGATCAATCATGTACAAAGGCGAACTTATCCCTGTAAGGGATCTCTTTTACAACTTGTTATAACTTCCGCCAAACTGTACAACAGTTTGTTGGCAGAAGTAAGCTCCCTTTCTTTATATTACTGTTTTAAGTTAGCTATTTAGTTAAGTACATCAACTGCTGTAGTAGTGCAAGTTACAAGTGTAAGTTTATTATAAGTGTTATAACATAAACTGTTCTAATAATATTAGCTAATTAAGTTTGTTGTATTTTCAAATTGTTTTAACATAAGCTTTTTAAATTCAGACTTAAAGATATATAAAAAAAATGCGCTCTGATTTCCTTAACTTTCACTTAACGTTC
This sequence comes from Epiblema foenella, assembly GCA_963556455.1. Classification (NCBI taxonomy): domain Eukaryota; kingdom Metazoa; phylum Arthropoda; class Insecta; order Lepidoptera; family Tortricidae; genus Epiblema; species Epiblema foenella. Next base: position 5,411,717 of record OY747120.1, on the reverse strand, counting down.
GGGCCGGTAAGGACATCAATTAACTTTAACGATGAGAATCACCCAATTGAAAATGAGATATTGCCGTCCATTAGGCTCCCCTCGGGCACAAAGTACACATCGAAACAAAAGACTGCAATAATCACGTGTGATTGACTATTTTGCGCTATGACGGATCTGCTAAGCGCCCTTGACACCATTAAAATGCTAACCTCAAGAGAGATGTAAGACCATTTGAAGTTACGCATGATTTTAGTTCTTAAGTTCTTGTTACTAGAGGTTTATATCGTGCGAGAATGGAAATATTCACGAATACTTGGACGGAATGGAAAAATAATATCTACAAAATATATGTTTGATGAGTATTGGAGCGTTCTCTTGAAAGGGTATCCGCGAAAGACCGGCGTCGAGATTGGCAAGGTACCTCCTCGACATAAAGCTGCGCATTCTATGACGATTTAATACTTTGGTTAAAACTACTTCTCACTTTTTAGGGTTCCATACCCGAAGGGTCCAAACGGAACCCTGTTGTTATCAGTTAGGCGTTCGTCCGTCGTCTGTCATACAGGTTTTACAGCCAAACGGTTGGAGCTATAGTCTTCAAATTTTCAAATGTTTTTAAGGGGGCTCTCATGCAACTTAAGGGGGGCGCGAAAAAAAATTGACTTATGTACTCCACCGAATGGGTTTAGAGCTCATGAGTAGATAAATACCACATTTCTTGTTAAGAAAAATATTGGAAAACAAAGGAATGAGAAGCCATCAAAAGCATCGTTTCTTACAAAAAAAATAATCTGAAGAATTTTTAATTTTCCCAATAACCCCTAAACTTGAAATTTGGTGGTAATGTTTATTATTATGTTGATGAATAAGATTTTTTCTTTCAAATTTTTTTTTTCGTGTTAAACAAAATCAATTTTTTGCGATTGGTTCGGAACCCTATGTGCCGTCCGACTCGCACTTGACCGGTTTTTTTATGTAGTTGCCTAAGTTTAAATACGTCTTGAATAAACTTTATCTCTATTCTATTCAATATCTGTAGGGATTTTCCACCATGGATCGTGACACCCAAGTTTCGACTCTTACGTATACCTACCCATATGAGGATTAGCTGCGTTAGCTTACGGGACAAATGTAGATAGATAATTGACAAACTTTCATTTAATTTCAATACAAAGTATGTTCAGGGGTTAGGAAACTTTTTAAGTGGCGCAAATTTCTTTAATCTAACAGAATCTGAATTTTATTGGATTCCATGAAGTAACAAGGTATAAGAAATATTTAAGGCCAACGCACAAAGCCGTGTTAGGGGCACAATGAAGTCTGCAACATGCTTGTAATTTTGAACCCTATCCCATATTCGTACGGTTTGAAATAAGTGTGTAAGTGTTCGCTCATAGACGCGATAGTAAATTAAAATTACACAATTTCACATACTTTTGTTTATTAATCGTTCTATTAGCTGGTTATAAATTGTTTAAGGTTTACTGAGTAATTAGGTTGGGTCCAACTTTATTACATATTTTAAAGGACCTTATCGCGTTGTCAAAATGGCTATTTTCGCTTGGAACATTAGAGTTTTGTGGTTGTGTGTACATATAATGGTCTATTGTACTAGTTTTTACTGGTGGTTTACTCGTGGTCTATATTGATCATGTTTATGTACCTATTATCCTAAAATCATTAACGGTTATCATAATAAATCATAGATAGTTACAGTAATAACGAATGTTTGCGCAGTTAGAAATAGGTTAGTTAGTTATTTTATTGCTGAGTTAGTCAAATTAGCAGCTTCTTACGAAACGTCAAAATCGCTCGGTTGGTAATGTTGGTATGAATTTAGTACATCACATAAAAAAGAAAGTAAGTATGTCTGTCTGGACCGCTGGACCGATTTAGATGAAATTGTGGTACGGAGATAGTTTGAGTCCTGGGAAAGGACATAGGCTAATTTTTATCCCGGCAATCATTCCTTAAGGGGTGGAAGTTTGTATCCTGGAAGAGCGATGATTAGGAAAGCGCCTGATATAAAAAAATAGCAATATTATTCTATGCGATGAACCAGTTCTATGCAAACGAAGTACACAGTTTTAGTACACTGTGTAAGTTTGTCTACCTCATTCTTCCATTCTCCACTCAATCCCTCAAAGGTTAGCTGGAAGAGATCCCTCATAGGGATAAGTTCGCCTTTGTACTCTAATCTTATGTGACATGTATATTGTTTTAACCTGTTATTGTGTACAATAAAGTGCTTACATACATACATACGGAGTCGCGGGCGAAAGCTAATAGTTAACAATAAAAGTATTATATTGGGCCTTCCAAACCCAGTTCGACTTCGCTACCAGTGCCAGTCTCGTCTGACCATCGTGCCATCCAAGTTGTTGTATGGAGTGTCCACCTCTCGTCTTGAAGTCTTGCCACATATCAATTTTTTCATGTGTCAAGTTTAAAATTCACACAGCGCGACAGAACGATAAAGTGTCTTACATTTAGTACGGTTAGATTCATGTTCATTCATCTGATACGCTCTGACAGGCGTCTGAGCGCATCAGAAAACATCACCTTAACGTGACGTATAAATCTGGCTACGGCTTAAGAAAAGTACTGCTACCATTAAATAAATATTTTTGGCCAATATTTACGACCGCTTTAGCCTAGTTGGTAGTGACTCTGCCTTCGTAGCTGGAGGTCCCGGGTTCGAATCCCGGTCAGGGCATTTATTCGTGTGATGAACATGAAATTTGTTCCTGAGTCTTCGATGTTTTCTATGTATATAAGTATCTATTTATCTATATAAGTATTTATATTATCGTCACTTGGTACCCATAGTACAAGCTTTGCTTAGTTTGGGACTAGGTTGATTTGTCCACATTTTTTTTTTAATATTATACAAATTATCTAGTGCCAATGCCAAACTATAAACAAAGCTTGTACTAGGGATTCGAACCCGGTACCACCTTTGTATGCGGGGTCACTACCAACTATATGTGTTTGTAAAACATCCCTATCTCTTTGTTTCAGATCAATCCAGCCACAGTCAGAAGAAACGTCCTGCCGACATGACGTTAGCAGAGCCTCCTCACACCATGCAGATAGCGCAGATCCTCATATCGCTTCTTCATGCTTGGGGCCTAGATCCTGACCTAGACCGGGTCTGTGAAGCTAAGCTGGGATTACTTCGGCCCATGGTAAGTGATACAGTCCTCATCACATAAGAAGAAGTATAGCTTTTTACTTAGTAACTTTTGGTGCTAACTGTACTACATTGTCCAAGATAGCATTCTGGAAAATATTCGAAGTGTCAGAGATATTCCTTATTCTTCCATAAATTTCTGTGACGCGTCATATCGTCTCTCACGCAATCCATCCATATTTTCTTTTGTATATGTCGTCTCTTGCATCAATCCAGATTTATATCTAAGCCTCTTCTTGTTACAATAGGTTTCATCATATAATGCGGAAGTTACCATCACGCGCACTACATGATGGTAACAGAAGTTACATGCCCGCATGAAGTCCACATGTTTTATGGGCTTTAAAATCTACGGCTCCCTGCCATTTAAGTAGTGCTTACTGTTCGGCGGAGCATTTGTTTAGTGTCATGACACTCATGACTAAGCACTTTATCCCACCACACTGTCATTAATTATCCAACCAGGTGCCAGTATGCTTCGGCGTGGTATCCCGGCACGGACATATGGCAGTACAGCTGCCGACTCGACTGGGCGCAGTGGCGCCCGGGGTCAAAGACCCGCGGCTTCTGACTTCGGATCTGCCCCCGGAGCTGCTGCGACAGGAGGAGCTCACCAGGTCTGTAACAATATAACAGTCGGGTATCCACTGAAGATGTATAAGGCTATCCAAAGTACTTCAACGAACAGCCGGTTTCTCCAGTTTATTTTTGATAATATGTTGTAACAGCTACGGCCAAATGGTCAACGGCTATCATTACAGCGCATCCTCGGGACCTCTGGTGACCTTACCTAACCCCAAGGAACACACCATCATCTACAGAGCATGTAGTGTTATATGCTCATCCATAAGAGGAAGCCAGGTCTGGTTTGGTCGAACAGTGTGGTGTATATTGACTGATGATGAAGCAACCAGTATAGATATATATGATCACTGACGAAGTGGTTCAGACTGAAATCGAACCAGCACCATTCTCTTTCCGGAACAATGTTCTTCCTTATCTGATAAACCATAGGTTTCCGTGCTTGGGAATTTCAGTTTGACGCATATGTATACGTTAGCCTCGTAGGTCCCCGCGTATTTGTAACGGGCACAACGCAATTGACCCCTCGCATTCTTAACACGTATCTGTGCCAAACATTTGGACATATTGTTTTACATCCCAAGGTTCTTACTTGATTAGACAATTTTTATATCCGCATACGATGGGTTAATCAAGAGGCCGGGATTTATAAAGATCTGTTAGACCAAATGTCAAATCAAATTTCAGTAACTCAGTACATTTTTTGACATAACAAACCGACATAAGGTCTAAAGGATCTTTATAGAACCGAGCCTAATTCATAATTGCAGAAATCAGTCTGGGAGTAATAATGATTGAAGAATTTTCGAACAGAAAAGTTCATCAACTTCTAGCCGGTTCTATACGTTCGAAAATCAACCTGGTGTTATTGTCGACAGGCTGTTCTCATCGAAGCTGCACTGGGAGCTCAGCACGACCCTGACCACCAACCACCTTCTCTCCATCGTAGCCCTCGCCAACACGCTCATGTCCATGAGCAACGCCTCCTTCATACCCGAGCAGGAGTTCAGGAGGATGCACAGGTATGTCGCCACCAGGCTGTTCACTGGGAGCTGTGACCACCTTCCATCAGCTCCCTCGCGAATATGGTCATGGCCACGAGCAACGCCTCCTTCATACCCGAGCAGGAGTTCAGGAGGATGCACAGGTATGTTGCCATCAGGCTGTTCACTGGGAGCTCTGGCCACCTTCCATCAGCTCCCTCGCGAACATGCTCATGGCCATGAGCAACGCCTCCTTCATATCAGAGCAGGGGTTCAGGAGGATGCACAGGTATGTTGCCATCAGGCTGTTCACTGGGAACTCTGACCACCTACCACCTGTTCTCTCGTGAACACACTTATGCCGATGAGCCCTCGCCAACACGCTAATCTCGATCAACGCCACCTTCATACCCGAGCAGGAATTCACGAGGATGCACAGGTAAAGCACGTCCGAAACTGTCGGGCCAAATTCTGTCAAATGAACACAAACAAGAATCTACATTATAGTCAGAGCTTGTCTTCTTTATCTTGCGTTTTTTTTGACAGAGTATGACTTTAGAGTTTTTTATGAACTATACGCACCTGCCTACTCTCGTTGTATTGACACCTATATACAAGATCTCCCAGTCTCAAAAACAGCGCATCTTCGGGGGCTATCGTTATCATCATCTTGGCACCCTGCCATGGGAACTGGATGCCCAGCTGCTGGCGGAGCGGTACAAGCAATGGGTAGAGGCCAGGATAGCCGAGGAGCGCCTGGCCCCTCAAGAAGTGGAGGCGAGGCGGCGCATGGGTGCGCCAAAGTTCACATAAAATTGCTACTTCGATTATTGGAAGTCCGAAAATGTTTGTTATATAATTTTATATCATAATGATCATTACTTATAACTTGTCTTTGCGCATAACTATCGTAACACTGAATCATTCATGTTAATAATGTCAATCATAATAAATATCTGTAATACTCATGTTAATTTTCATTTATTTTTAAAATATAACGATTTTAAATAATAAAATTTTAAATCATCTTTATTTTTTAACAACGACAAATTAGTAATAAAAATTTATATAATATTTATTTTAAACTTCACCTGGTTTTATTTATAAACACCCAGGTATCTTCCACACCACATTCAACTTGCTATCAAAATAGAAATACAGTCCCAGAGTCGGGATAGGTACGACGACGAGCGAAGCGAGGAGGAGTGTTAGGTGTCTTTTGTTCCTCAGAGCGGAAAAAAAAGCCCCGCGAAGCGGGGCTCCGTCGACTCCTTGGCGGGCCGAAATCGCTTAATAAGCTAGGTACATGAAAAATAAAAAAGTTGCGGGGATAATCGACATAATAGATGATTTATTGACAATCAAATTTACATGTTGTAATTCAGCGCATACATTGACAGCCGATATAATCCAATACACCTATACTTTATATGTTATGCTTTCAAATATTTATACAATATAAGTTTATAATTATTAAGTTTATTTTAAAAATCATTATGAGTTGTGATGAATAGTTGGATATGACATTATGTTGTTAAAAAATCTGCCTAAATATAATTATGAGTAATGATGTTGGTAATACAAATGTATATACAACAAATTTGTAGGCAAAAAAATTATGACAAATGATTATTATGATCAAAAAGCGTTATTATGAAAAATAATATGACAAGTAATGTTATGTGAGCCAATATGGACCCGCGGCGCATGGCCGCCAGGCGAAAGCGGGACAGGTGGAAGAGTTCCCCTATGGGACCTACACCATAAGGGCGCTCCTCCCGTCCTTCGACAGATGGCTCGACCGGAAGAAAGGAAGCCTGTCATACAGGCTTGTGCAGGTGATGACCGGACATGGCTCTCGCTGCACAGCGTAGTGTCTCGTATGCTGTGTAGCGAGAGAAAATGGAACGGCATGATAACTTTCTGCGAGAAGGTTATGTCAGAGAAGGAGAAATCGGATCGGGAACGCGAAGAAAGAGCCGACGCGCACCCGCTCCGGCGCAGACGGAGGGGAAGAAGGTGGCTGCAATATGCAAACCGCCTGATTCCCCAGTAGGGCCGTGGACTGGGCACTCAAATTAGGCCCTACACACTACCTACCCTTCCCTCCACTAGCGCGAAGGTGCCCTCAGCGCATTAGTCGGGGCAGCCGGGGGGGCATCGCGGTAGCGGCAGCGAGGGTTAATGTCGCAGAGGTTTTAGTGGGTATTCCCTTCCCCTGTGGAAGGGTGAGCCCCACAAACCCCCCACAATGGGCCTTCCCCGGGCCCGGGGGCATGCGTAAAAGCATTTTCTCTGCGTGAAATAAAAAAAAATGATGATCCCAGTACAGTTGCATCCTGAAGGATATCCGGGGTCCGCTACTTAATGCCAAGATTTCTTGTAGACACTACACTAGTGGAAGCGATCGCCATCTGATCTGACCTCAAGGGTGAAACTAAACCTTATTGGGTTTAGGCATGTTAGCACATCCTAGGGGGTATCAAGGCTACTAAGCTATATTTGTATGGTTTTAATTATAATGCGCACTGCTAAGGTTTGAGATTTCCTACCGGCGTCTGAATTTTCGAGTTCATATAACCTAGACCTTTTAAGGCACGAGTGAATAGGCATCTTCTGTGTGAGCTCGCTTTATTGTCGGCCTCTTTGCGCTCTAGTTATACCTTGGTTTTTTTTTGCATTAGAAAGAATGACAGAGAACGACTTACGGGGTTTTTTTATCAGGCACGTTATGTATCATTATTCAAAAATAAGAAAATATGTCTTCATTTATATTTACTTACATATTATAGGTGATAAAGCATCAATTATTATTTTTTTAATTACGTTTCGTTTTATTCACCTAAAAGTTGTACAATAAGAAACCCAAAGATACAGTGATTGTAAGAAGCCGGTTCGGGTTTTAAAAAAGCAATTTGTCATAGTAACTAACTGTCACTTGTTCTGATCTTTCTTGCAAATAATACGAATTCAATGTGGGTGAGTTTATGACCACTGCTTCTCTTTTTACCTAATATCTAATCTTAAGAAAACAAGGTATAGATGCTAGCTAAGAGCGATCCCATTATTAAGCCGTGATCTCCCGGTGAAAACAATAAACAATAGCATTCTATTGTAACGAGCCCGGGGATCCCCGGGACCGGTAGACGGCAGGTGAATAATGAAAAAAAGCTAGTAATCTCTCTATGGTTTTAATTTCCAGGCCTTCAACCAGAAGCACCTCCTCTTGGGCTGGCGATGAGGAGAGGGCGGAACAGCTGGCAGCCCAGCAGGCTCACATCAAACAGGGCTGGTCTCTTCTGGCCACGCTGCATTGTGTGCTGCTGCCTGACAAGGTCGTTGCTGCCGGTGAGTTGATCAACCTGGGCCAATCAACTTTACTTTGTTGTTATTCTGTAAGCGAAGAGACCACAGTAAAGTTTCTTAGAAAAATGTTTATAATATGGACTTCAAGCATTCTGAGAGAGACCCATGTTTGAAGGTCCCATTTTTCGGTTTTTCATAAAAAAAACTCTTAAACGGTGGCCCTAGCAAAAAATGATTTTAGACATATAAGTAATTTAAATAAAATTTTGTACAAACAAGGTTCTACCCACTTTTTCGCTAGGATGAATATTTAATGAGATTTTAAAGCTTGGTTGCTTTGTTTGAGCACTCAGCGAGCTCTAATCAATATACCCCACTCGATGGGGTAGGCCATTTTTTTTTCGCACCCCTCTTTTATTTGTATGGGAGTCCCCCTTAATAAAACATGTAAAAAAAATTAAATAATTTGTATAGTGCTTTTTACTTTTCCATTTTTTTAAATTTACTGTTAGTCCAAGCCACACAATTATGTCCGACCTCCGATTAATAGCAAGCACATGATTATGCAAGACTGCCGCGCCGGATGATTGAACGATAAAATGTTTCTTTTTTTTCGTCGAAACATAAATTTATTTACAAATAAATCAAATATAAAATAATTAAACACTTAAAAATAATTGGTTTTAAATATAATTAAAATAACATGTGACCTCCTAAAACGTCTCCCAAAATAGTTTTTGATATGGCTGAATGCTGACAACCATGGCATGTTGAAAAAGGTCTATCAATTAAAAATTAACCGGCTTTTTAATTCCTGCTTCTTTCATGTATATTTTCGAGAATTATTTTTATAATGACGTATTGTTTTAATAATAACTTCTGAGATATGTGCGATTTATATGATTGTTAAATAAAATGTATACGCCTGATGTAGACCATGATACATGCAAATTCCATAATGGCAAGTAAACCAACACATTTTGTTTTGTCTTTTACTATTACAAAGAAATAAATGTAAATATTGTTTCTTTGATATTTTTTCGCAACTGTATATTAAAAAACGTCGTTTGATGTACGTGCGGAAATGTCATTTTCACTCGTCCCGAGACTCGTGCAAACTCGGAACTCGTGCAAAATGACAGACCTTCCGCACTTGCATCAAAATGGTAATTAATACTGTTTTGCAGGAGCGAAGAGCTTCAAGCGTCCCCAAGTTGAGATGCTCGCCCGTAGATGGCAGCACCATTGCCTGGAGGTGCGCGAGGCTGCGCAAGCGCTATTGCTCGCCGAGCTCGGCAGGTGAGCTCTATTTCAAACGCCATAAAGTTCAATATTCCAGCAACTAGTAATTTTACTTCGTGTATCCTCTCGAAAATTATTTCTAACTAAGGCTACGTGCCTTAGAATGAGCTCCACAGGTGAGCCCTCGTACCAACGGCATTAGAGTTCAATATTGCAGTTCCTATTAATTTTATTATGGTTTCTAAGGCAACGTGCTAACGCAAACGGCTGAGAGAGGCAACGGGCGACCCTCGCGCAGGCATTTTTCTCGCGCAGAAATTTTTTTTTGAACCTGACTGTGGCTTTATAGGCCGGGCCTAATATAGCGATAGGAGTGTGTCTTAGTAATAGGGTCGCCTTTGGGTACGGAACCCTAAAAATGGTCTGCCTGTACCAGGAATCGAACTGACTAAAATTGTTAAAAACTAATTTCGTGGCCTCATCACTACATAGTATAAAACAAAGTCGCTGTTTCTGTCCCTATGTCCCTATATCCCTATATCCCTATGTATGCTTAAATCTTTAAAACTACGCATTTTTAATAGATAGAGTGACTCAAGGGGAAGGTTTATATGTATAATACATGCATCAGCATTGCACCCGTGCGGAACCGGGGCGGGTCGCTAGTATACTAATAAATACCTAGTTTAGGCCCTCCACAAGAAGGCCGATGGCCTGGTTAAGGTCGCGGGAGTCCGCTGAATGCTGCCAGCCCTTTATCGATCGTTGTGGCGTCCTCTGGGGGAGGCCTATCTCAAACAGTGGACGTCTTTCGGCTGGTGATGATGACCTATATATACCTTATTTTATTTAGAAACTAGCGACCCGCCCCGGCTTCGCACGGGTGCACTATTTAATGGATGTTATTATACATATAAACCTTCCTCTTCAATCACTCTATCTATTTAAAAAAACCGCATCAAAATCCGTTGCGTAGTTTTAATGATTTAAGCATACATAGGGATATAGGGATATAGGGACAGAGAAAGCGACTTTGTTTTATACTATTTAGTGATAGTGACAGAGAACGACTTGAGAGGTTGTTTATGAGGCACATTCTGCGACAAAAGTGTCTAATAATCTCAATGAATATTAAAACAGTTATTTCATGCTTCTACAGGCTGAAACAAAACTAGTGAGGATCCGTTTAAGGGTATATTCGGTATCGTGTTCTGTTTAGGAAAATGTAGAAACGGATCCTCACTAGTTTTGTTACACCCTGTATAATATACATTGTAATTTAATTTAAATAAGAAAATATATCTATATTTACTTATAGATAATTAAATAATAAGCGATCATTTATTTTTTTAATTACGTTCCGATCCATTCATATAAAAGTTGTACAATAAAAAACCCAAAGAGGCAGAGATTGTAAGAATTCGGTTAGAGTTTTAAAAAAGTATTTCGTCATAGTAACTAACTGTCAGTTATTCAGAGGGCCGACTTCGAACTTCGTATCGTGCCGTCCCTTCCAATCATATAGTGTATAACACGAGAACGAAAGGGACGGCACGATACGAAGTTCGGAGTAGGCCCTCTTGATCTTTCGTGCGAATAATGCTAATTCAATGTGTGTGTATTTACAACCACTGCTTCTTTGTTTACATAATACCTAATCTTAAAAAATATCAGACTCCATAGAATGGTTAAGTACTAACATTAGGTGTAAGATATGTTATATAACCTACTAACATCGACATGTAATTATTATTTATTTTTATTTTAGGTATTTATATATATATTTTTTGAATTTAACATTTTAATTTTGATTGTGAATTTATTTTTGTGAATTTATTTTTATGTCAATTAATTTAATTTGTATGATCCTAGTTGGTCGAAATAAATGATTATTATTTGTATGTCTTTCCCGTTCACGGGACAATGGTATCCCGGACCTTTGGGAGGCGTGCGCGGAGCCGAAGTACCGAGGCACCGAAGTACCCAACGAGTACCACATAGCCAACACGTAGAGGCCCTTTTGACACTTTCATGAAATGCATATTATAAGTAACTTTTGATCACAGACTGGGCCCGAAAGGGCGCAAGGGCCTGGTGGACAACTGGGCGCAGTTCCTGCCGTTATACACTCACACGGAGAGCATCAACCCTCACGCAGCTCACAAGGAGCCCGCTGAGAAGGCCGCCAAAGCTGTACGTTTACTTTGAAATGAAATAAAATAAATAAATAAATAAATATTAAAGGACAATCTTACACAAATCGAACTAGCCCCACAGTAAGCTCAAGAAGGCTTATGTTATGGGTACTAGACGACGATATATTTAATAGATATAAATACTTAAATACATAGAAAACATCCAAGACTCAGAAACAAATATTCATGCTCATCACACAAATATGAAAATATGAAATGAAATGAAATCATTTATTCTTCAATTTAGGCATGTTAAATGCACTTATGAATGTCAAAAAACTACCACCGGTTCACAAAATAAAACTCTGCCTCGATAACAACCGGCGTAAGAAACTCGGCGAGGTGTCATTCTTTCAAAACAATATACAATGTATATAAAATAACAGAATCATAATACTACAGAATTCAAATGCTGCAATATAAACATACATACATATTTTTTAATATTAAGGACAAAATATTTCTGTTAGATTACTTGTGCGGGACGCTATCACTGCCAAACATCCCTATCCATGATATAATCGTTTATCTTATAATATGCTTTTGAAATAAGTGTCTGTTTCACAACAGACTTAAATTTAGAATCCGTAAGTTCAGTCTTTATGCCGTCATCCTCCTTGTTTATACGGCGATGGGGGCGGGAATCCTTCATCAGTTGTCCTTCACAGATAAGCCACTTTAACCCTTATCCAGGCATATTACGATTTATCAACCACATGTGTGTCAATGGGGGCTACCGCGTATGAATTCGCCGCTAGAGGCGCTAGTGTAGCGTGAGCTCTACGAAATGTCAAATGTCACTCTTTGTGGTTGCGCTACGTGGCTAATATCTAATTGGAACAATATGGTGACTATTTTGCAATACCTGAGCTTGATTATGGCAAATATGAGTTACGAGTCAATGACTGTCAGTGCTTTGAGACAGTTTTGTCTTTCGGAAACTTATGTCCCCCTTTTTTCCGAACAAAACGGGACCGCGCTACAATGCGGGATGTTCGATATTCTTATGGTACGGTTTTAAGGTATTAAATATGATTTAAATGTAAACTTCGTTCTCATGCCCAGAATAACCAATAACAATTTTTGACAACTGGACCTTACTAGTTACCTTCAAATGCCACCAGAGGCGCTGCTCGCGTTGCCATGCATATTGGGACTAAACACAAACGCGTTCGTTCGCGTTTTGTTTCGAAGAAGCTTATACTAGAGGTACTGATTCGGAATAGATCTACAGTCTTTACGTTTTCACACCTGCTATTTAGAAAAAGAGTGATTATTGCCCTAGGACCAAAGAGAAGACTATTCAACTGCCCCTTCCCGAATCACTTCAAGACCAACTTGAATTCAAAATTTAAGCTGATGATACTGTGTTTCCACCCAGGAAGAAGAATTTGAAGAGGAAGAGGAGGAGATAGTCCGCAAACCTTCCTCACTAGCCGAATTAAAGCGCAAGCAGACAACAGCGGTAGTTCTTCTTGGTGTTATAGGCGCGGAGTTTGGACAGGACATCACTAGCGAAGGTATGTCTGGTTGGGGTAAGAACAGTCTAATGGCTGTAGCATGGCAAAGCGAAGCTATTAAGTCTTCAGTCTATCAAGTACGATGTGCAATCAAGGTAATTTGCAGCAAAGTATTGTGTCAAAATTGGAATACTCTCACTTTTTGAAATTTTGTGTGTTGCAAAACAAATTATTGTTTGGTCACCAAACAAGACTTTAACACTTTCAATGCTATTCGATTTTTTTTCTTATAACCTGATCGACTACGCGCGACTACGAGATTCTTGTCAGTGTATGTTATAGTATTAACAATTTGAAGTGACCCTTTTCTCTTCAAATAAGTACCCTTTACACTTCACTTTGTATTCGAAAATGGCATATCGTGGTCGGCGCGCATCCTGCTGCAAAAAATAGGTTAGCACATTAAAATTTTCATTGAATTATCAACTCTGTCGTCTTCGCCTAAAGTTAAAAATATAATACTCATGACGATTACCCAATATTTACGCTACATTCCTATCAGAAAGACCATGAATAGCCATTTATGGTCAGATTTCTCAGTTATATTGTAATATGTAAATTCTACAGTGCGTGTTGTGTTGTTGTTGTTTTTCCCCTACTTACCTATTTAACGTTTATTTTTAAATTCCTCGCATATGTATTTATGTTTTCCTTTGTATTATGCTTATTTATGTTCATTAATTGGCACGATTGGACTTAGGAGCGGCAGGCAATAAGCGACGGAAGGACGGCGACAGCAGAAAGAGTTCAGTCGTCGAAGGTAAGTTAGTTAAAAAAATTTCTTTCATTATGCTTCAATAAGCACAGCCTATCCCAGCATCTCCATCATTTTTGATAACCTCTTTTAGTAAGTCGCCTTTTTTTAGTAAGTCGATATGTTTGTCCTTTATTTAATGAAATAAATCTACAATCGTTTAAATATAATTAAACGGTTCACTCACGCCATTAAGGTCGGAAATTTTAACGAAAACCTTAAACATGAGCGCTCGTTCTAGTGGCCCGTATAGCAGTGGCTTGCTTTTTTCTATATAAAACTACTATAATGTCATTCTTCTGAAAACCCAAGCTCTTATTTGGGGTTTTTATCTGTGATTTAACATAAAACGACCATGGTAAGTGATGATGAGAGTAAGCGAATGACAATAAATAAAATGTATAAAATTATAAATGTCTTTTTCTAGACAGCATCAAAAGTATATTTGTACATTTAACTCTTAGGATGCGGACGTAAAAAAGTTTGAAGTTTATACTTCGTAGTGTTCTCGATGGATCCGCAATGAGGCATACAAGAGGTTCAATAGTTTATCAGATTTTTGTTATCCCATCATCTTGATGGTTTTAAATATAACTCGGGTAAGGTGACACCTGCCATTTAGCTGTCATACTAGAACAATGTAAACATTAAGACGTCAAACATGTCACGCGGGGACTGGGATGTCAGTTGTCACAGTACCCGAGCTATATTAAAAACAATAGAGTATCATTAGCAGACATAGGAATTCATAAATTGCGGCAAAACATAAGACTGTCGCATTGTAATTAGTGTTAGTATAGTAGTTTATGCTATCGTTATATAATGTATGCTTTTTTAGTCGAGAACCAAGCCTCGTGGTCTATGTAAGGTCCGAGACTTAAAAAGTTAATTATGTAACTATTGCGTACATATTTTTTCTACGAGTCAACGGAGATTAATTAAACAAACCGAAATAATTAAACAAACTAGTCCTGCGGAAATGAAGATTAGACAAATGGGTCGGGCGCTCGTTGATGTCTTTTGTTTTGAGTTCGCGGCGTCACGTGATTGATCTATTTCATAAGAGATCACTTGAAGAGAACTCCATAGAGAAAAGTATGTGATTTTAATTTCGTCTACGATATTGAAACAGAAGTTGACGAGTAGAAAATTATTTTATCAATTTTTATCGATAGTGAAATCGAAATGAAACCGAAGAAATATATAAAAATGGGTACAATTTGTAGTCCACATTACATTAAATATCATGTCATGTACTTACTTTATTATGTGATATTATTATTGCCTATCATAGTTTCGACATAGTCTGGGGTTAGTTTGATGCGTTTTTCACTAAGTACTAGAGTAAATATCCATTTTATATCCATATTATTTTATTCAAACTTGGAACCGGTGTATGACTTCATACCTCTTGCTGTTGAAACGGCGGGACCCTGGTGTTCAGAGGCAAAGCAATTTATACGAGCCTTGGGGGGAAGACTTTTGCAAGATCGGGGTTGCGATTCTAGATTCGGTGCGTACCTGGTTCAACGTATCTCTTTAGCAATCCAGCGCGGGAACGCGGCGAGTATATTTGGGACGTTTGAGCCGGGTACTTATCGGACAAGTCATTGTTAATGGAGTATGTAGCATGGGTGACGAAACGTGTTGTGGATGATTCTTTGTAGCATAAATTGACGAAACCTGTGGTGGATACTTTTTGTTTGTTATAATTAGTTTATATACATTGTGTTTAAAAGTACTTGACACGAGACAATTAAATCCCATTTAAATAATATTAAAGGTAGAGCGTATAGTTACTATTATAGTTAGTTATATTTTTCCTGCAAAATATATACTGATATCAATGTTTAGTTAAACAAATTCGTTAAGTTATCTATTTTATATGTACTAAAAGAACTTTCAACTATTGATATCGATAAATTTCTTTTTCTAACACTGGCTAGATTGCGACGGTCTTATGTTTCAACGCAAAATTCGGATCTCTGATCGTTAGTGATGTTACTGTCAAGTTGCATGTGAGTAGGTCGACAGGCATGTGGGCAGGGCACATTGCTCGCAGGACTGACGGTCGATGGGGCCAGAAACTGCTTGAGTGGCGTCCACGCACCGGAAGACGAGCTGTCGGTAGGCCTCCGACAAGGTGGAGTGATGACCTGGTGAAGGTCGCGGGAATCCGGTGGGAACGAACGGCACAGGACCGGTCTAAATGGCGAGCCTTGGGGGAGGCCTATGTTCAGCAGTGGACGTCTTTCGGCTGAAATGATGATAATAATGAGGTCGACAGTGATGGCAGTCGTACAGTGTATAATTGGGGCAGGTTTCAACCTGTCGGCGTCGAACAACCTGGCGCGGCTGACGGCGCTGGCGCTGACGCACCTGCTGCTGGCGCCGCCGTGCGCGCGGCTGCCGGCGCACACGCCGCTGCGCCGCGCCGCCGTGGACCTGCTCGGCCGCGGCTTCACCGTGTGGGAGCCCTATCTGGACGTGAGCCACGTGCTGCTGGGTATACTTATTCATAATTACTTACTCATACTCATTTATTTGCAATGGATCATATACATTACTCGTCAGAAACAATGATTGACAATGATAAAAATGTCAAGGTATGATTGATTTACAATTTGTCAAACTGTCACAGTAAAATTACATTTACTTATTATATTATGGCGATAGCTACGTGCAAATACTAAGGGGTGAAAGTGGAGGTCATTCAAATAATATATATATTTGTCCCTTCTGCTGTCATCATCACAGTGAATTCTCAAATTTCATAGAGTCGACAACGCGTACGTGACTTCTTTGGAGTTGCGGGCGTCTATAGGCTGCGGTGGCCGCTTACCATCAGGTGGACCGTACGCTTATTTGCCACCGGCGTTGTATATAAAAAAAAAGTTATTATTGTCACACGTACATATCTGTATGTTTTTGTCTGGACATTGAAATAAATTTAGAATCAGTAATCATTTCAATCTTTAGCCTTCTGTGTACAGTTGCCATCAAAAACCCGGGGAAATTTAAAACAGTGCTAAAAAATACTACCTGGAATGTGAATCTCAATTTACACTTTAAGCTACAAGGTCCATTGTTGTAAACCTAAATAAATAATTAATATAAGTATACTTAATTAATACTAGTGTCTGCCATGTTAAATTGTTGTAAATGCGGATCGATCCGTGCGATCTCGCCAGCTATTACATAAACCTACCAAGGTTTCCGATAGTGGCTAATAATATGTACATGTAAATTACTCACGTTGATTTAATAAATTAAAAAAAAATATATATATATATCTGTACTTTTCAGGGTGCTCAAAAATATCTGAACATGCACTTTAACGCCTTGACAATAGAGTCGTGTTCAGATATAGGTGAGCACCTTATTCGCTCCGATATATCTGATGGCGACTGTACTATGTTTTTATAGAAAAAAAACAAATCATTTTAAAGAAACAGATTTACTTATCGTAGATTATTAACCAAAGGTTGAAAGTGACCCATTTCACCAGAGATGTTTAGCCTATAGACGCCCGCAACGCAACTCCAAAGGAGCCACGTGCGCGTTGTCGACCCTTTATAAGATTTGAGGATGCACTGTGTTGATAGCAGAAGGAACACATTTAGGTCCCTCGCTCTCAACACAGTGCATCCTCGGGAGCTCTGGCGACCTTGCAACTTGAACTTTACGCTTTTGTCATTAAGAGGCCTTATAAGTTGTAAAATGATTTATTTCAAATTACGATAAAAGTATTGATAATATTAATAAAGTGATTAAAGGATACAATGACTTTATAAAAGTTTTAGATAATGACTTAGGATTTATTTTATTTTATTGTGCGTAGAAGAATTTAAGCGGAAAATAGTCGTTTTTGGTTTGTTATTTCTTAATGAAAAATGAAAAAAATATATTTAAAATTTATGACATAAGTTTACAATAGTCTTGTTCTAGAATAGTAACATTGAAAAAATGTCAAGGGGTGAATCAACTTTTTAGTGCCACTCGTTACCCCGGTTACGTCTAATTGTCCAGGGGACAAAATTTGAATACAACAGTGATTTTATGCTATTTACGTATAAGTTTACCTAACATACGTATTTGTGGTACTTATAAGCTATTTCCATAATGGTCCATTTACTAAGCAAGTTAGTAGAACTTAATACAACATTTGTTAGAACAAACTGCGCCACTAGTGTCCCTTGGACAACGGGTCAAGATAACAACACCTTGAAAATGGCCTAAATAGATGAGCGGTTTTTAACTCATAAGGCCAAGTTCGCATAATTTTGACCAGTAAGTCCGTGTCGATATTTTGGATGTTGCCGGTCCAGGTCTGCTGGAGATGTGCTCGGACGCGGACAAGCTGGTGCCGTCCATGAGCTACGGCCTCCCGCTGACGGCGCAGGCCGACTCGTGCCGCACCGCGCGACACGCGCTCACGCTCATCGCCACCGCCAGGTACACGTTAGACATGCGCAAACGATGGGACCACACACAAACCTGGTAACGACGAAGGCAAAGCGAGTACGTGGAGCCCTCAGTCCGATTATCGGTTACTACTCAAAAACAGACATCCAAGTGAAACTCACAATCATTCAGGCGTGTCTGTTGCCAATTCTTGACTACGGCGTAGTACAACCCCTGCCGCGGTATAGTAAAACAAACTTGTTGAAAATGGAAAGGCAATACCGTATGGCTTTAAAAACAGCAGCACAGTTCCCGCAACGAATACCTACCGAAATGTTGTGGGACACTTTAGATTGGGACCCATGGCACATCCGTGTACATGATCTACATCAAAATATGTTGCAGAGATTGAAGCAGCTGAATATGGCGGACCTTGATAGTCTAATATTGATTCTAATATTGATGTATTAAATTGGAAAACTATACAGATGGAAACAAAAAAAGATCTAATGTTGTCCCAAGTCATTAGGTACAATACCGATGGTTGGCCAGACAAAAAAAATGTTGACAAGGACTTAAACACAATTAATTAAAAAAAAAAAAATATGGCGTCTGTGTGAAAAAGTGTTGAACAAATTGCGCTCTCTAAATAAAACACAATTAATTAATTTAATGGTTTTATTGAGATACGACACAGGGGATGCATATCTTGGCTACGGGCAATTCAATTCACTGCTTTCAAACCATAGAATAGGAGACATTGCATATATTGTAGATAAAAAAGACCGCAGGCGACTGCTGAGTAAAAGAGTATCAGCCCCTAGGCCACATAGATTGTAAGTTAATTTTAACTAGTTTTTAAGAACACAACCAGGAACAGAATATGATAGTTGTCTTTATATAAAGTAACTAACATAAATTAGAACACGCCGCACTTGCACTGATCTCACGTAGACCTAAGCGAGCTGTTACACCCCTGTGATCCGAACGGAACCAGGGACATTATGTAAACATACTGAACTACGAAATAAACGATATTCTGACTCGTGCCGCACCGCACGACACGCGCTCATGCTCATCGCCACCGCCAGGTACACGTTAGACGTGCGCAAAACAGTGCTTCCACATGCAATCATATTTTATTGACTAGTGAAGGCGAAAAAGTCGTTCTTGGGAAATTGTATAAAATTCTACAGGGTGGATCAACTATTCTTTGTTGCTAGTTACCATGGTTACGTCTCCTGAGTCACTCTTTAAAAACGTGATTTTATAGGGTTTAAATCTACCAAACATGAGTTTTAGCGATGAGCATAAATCCATTTGGACATGGGTCATCTCTTGAGCATGCTTGAAGTCCATAATATAATCATTTTTCTAAGAAACTCGGTTACTGTTGTCTCCTCGCTGACGGGACAAAATAACAATAAGAAAAAGTTGATTGACCCTACAATAAAATTCCAAGACACATTACTGAACTTACGGATTCTAAATTTAAATCTGTCGTGAATCAGAAACTTATTTCAAAAGCATATTATAAGATAAACGATTACATCATGGATAGGGATGTTTGGCAGTGATAGCGTCCCGCACAAGTAATCTAACACAGAAATATTTTGTCCTTAATATTAAAAAATATGTATGTATGTTTATACTGTAGCATTTGAATTTTGTACTATTTTTACTGTTATTTTATATACATTGTATATTGTTTTGAAAAAATGACACCTCGCCGAGTTTCTTACGCCGGTTCTTCTCGAGGCAGAGGTTTATTTTATGAACCGGTGGTAGTTTTTTGACATTCATAAGTGCATGTAATATGCCTAAATTGAAGAATAAATGATTTCATTTCATTTCAATGCCATATCATATTACATCTCAGTAAAAGAGACATCACTCGTTGATATCACTTCACTCGAAACATCACCCGTTAGAATGGAATTGCCGCCGAACAGCCGAACCGAACGTAACCGATGTTGAGCATCAGAGCAGCATAGCATTACTCATTACATCCCATCTCTTTCGTAGCGCCGTGATGCCGGAGAGAGCTGTCTGTCGCACGCGGGCGAAAAGATAGAATATATATACCTTTCACACTGAGTGATGTTTAGCGTGATACTCGTGTCTTCCGAGTGATGTGTAATTACGCGGCTGTGTGATATTTTACTTGTAATGTGAACCGCATTACTTACACACGTCCTCGTGGGGAGCAGGCCCTATTCTAATTTGACAGACATTCGGGTCGTACACTACATTTTTTCCTTGTTTTTCTTTCAAATCTCTTTTTTTTATACCACTTACATTTACTTAAGTAGGTTAAGTAGTATCATTGTAATAAGCATATTTTGGAGAAAATGACTGACTGTCGAGTTTCTTTCGGCGTTTCTTCTCGGCAGTGGTCTCATGAGAAACGCTAGTAGTTTTGACTTGTAAAAGTACCTTTGCGGCCTACTTGCAGAATAAAGTTCATTTATTTACACGGATTTAGGGTGGGTTAAAAAATTCCTCAAGTAATAGGTTCCTAAATAACTATTGTCTGTGTAAATTTTAGCAGAACTTATTGATACCCCAAAAATCTGATTGTATGGAAAGTTTGACAAGTTTCTATGGGATGACAGCTGCCGGCGCCATATTTGACGATGACCGGCCTGTGATCGTATGTTGAAAGAAAGAAAGAAAGAAAAACATTTATTCGTGACGATACAAACATAAAATATAGATAAATAAACGTAATTAAAAAAAAACAAGGAATCGCCACAAAAAGGTTTCGCCTCAGCGTAATGCAGACTCAGGGAGCTGGTAGGGCTGGGAGGGGGTTGGTGCAACCGACCCTTAGATTATAATCTAACGGTGACATATATCTGCCGATTTCAACGGTGTGTATAACTCAATATCGCCAAAAATGTCGGTTATCCCATTTTGCCTTTCCAGCGTCGATATGTAAAGTGTTACAATACCCTCGGCTCCCCCAGGCCAGCGGCGTTCATCACGACAATGGCGCGTGAAGTAGCGCGCTGCGCGGCGGCGCAGGCGGCCGGTCAGCCGTCGCCCGCCTACCACGCGCTGCAGAAGGGCCGCGCCGAAGTGTTGAGAGGCATCGAGCTGCTTATTGACAGGATGCATAATGAGGTCGCCGAGTTGCTGGTTGAGGTCAGTCAAACTGTGAAAAAAAAATCTAACTTTTTTATGGCTTCATATGTATTAACTCTACACCACCTGCTATGAATCGTTCTGATTAGATTTCATTTCCGCTACCCTAAGGTAAGGTTGTCTGTAAGAAATCGCTCTTTAGCGATAAGACCGCCTGTTGTTTGCCTCTTCTCATTGTGTTTTTGTACTGTACTGTATCCTTTGATTGAGGTGTGCAATAAAGAGTATTTATATTGTATTGTATTGTTTTTTAAAATTAATATTACAATCGTAGGGAACTTAAGCATATTACAATGCCCCACAAAACTGAGGGCCTACCGCGTACCGAAAACGAACGAAATTCGAATGAATATCTTCTCTGTCGTACTTGCTTATTCGTGCGACAGAGAGGGAGATATTCGAATTTCGTC
Organism: Epiblema foenella; assembly: GCA_963556455.1. NCBI lineage: Eukaryota > Metazoa > Arthropoda > Insecta > Lepidoptera > Tortricidae > Epiblema > Epiblema foenella. The sequence continues at coordinate 5,389,999 of OY747120.1, read as the reverse complement.
CGTTTTCGGTTCGCGGTAGGCCCTCTGTAGCAACTGCTTGACTGTGGGATCGGTAGTCCCATGAAGGCATTAATGATTATCATAGTGATTTCTCATTTACCGACTTTCAATATGGTAAGTTATCGATAAAAACACGAAAATTCAAAGTATATGTATTATACTTAACAAATATAAAAATGCTGTCAATGATAACCTTTAATTCACATAATCACGGACTATTAAAGAATTTACAATATCTCCTTATACAAATACAATATTTAAGTAATAAATTTATTTTTTATTAAGCAGTACCGCTGCTAACGCAAACTACAAATTTGGAAATAAAGGAAAAATTGAAAAATTAAAGCACAAAGTAGGAGTTTCGAGCCGGGTTGGTAGTTGCATCTATAGCTCAGTTGGCTAGAGCGACTGGCCGCGAGTGCCGGAAGGTCGCAGGTTCAAATCTTGCTCGGAGCCTAAATTAAAAAAAAATCCTTTTTTCTAAATTTGTATTTCACTACATACTTAAATCTTTAAAACTACGCAACGGATTATGATGCGGTTTATTTAATAGATAGAGTGACTCAAGCGGAAGGTTTATATGTATAATACATGCATCAGCATTGCACCCGTGCGAAGCCGGCGCTGGTCGCTAGTATGTTAAAAACGCTTTGCATGAAACTTGGTTAGAGAATCTATAATAATCTTACTTATTTGTATCCAAATACCACAGATTAGTTTCATTTTGTGACATCCTAAAATTATCGGCAAACTTAGTGTAGGGCGCCCTGTAACTAGGTGGGACGATGATATTCGTAAGGCAGTGGGCAGGGATTGGAGGAGACGAGCTGAAGACCGAGCTCAGTGGCGTGCCATGGGAGAGGCCTGTCCAGCAGTGGACTGACACAGGCTGATGATGATGATGATGATGATGAAAATGGTTATATTCCAAATGACAATATAAGATTGTTTAGTTATGTACCTTGAACTTAGACATTGAATTAATTGTGATTATACTGTTATTATTATTTTCATTTGACATGTACACATAAATTTTAATTAATAATAACCCATTACTAATTACTAACTATAGGTACCATTCTCTCCAATATTTCTACGCCGATGTTGGCAGAATATGCTGAACTAACCCATTTACTAACCTATAATATTGTACCATATTCTTAGAAATAAATGATTGATTGATGGTGGTAATGATACCACCATCAAACTGCGGTCGCCAACCCGCTTGCCAAGCGTGGCGACTATGGCAAATCCCCCCCAAATTGGGGGAGGCCTATGTTCAGCAGTGGACGTCTTTCGGCTGATATGATGATGATGAAATGATTGATTGATTGACAATTACAGGTGATGGACATTATCCTGCACTGCGTGGACCAGTCACATCTGAAGAGTAAAGGTCTGAACGAGGTGTTCCCTGCCATCTGCCGCTACAACCAGGTGTCGCACTGCCCCGCCACTAGAAGGATTGCCGGTAATATTACATTAACTTACTTAGGGTGGTCCCCGTGTGGTTGCCGGGTAAGAATTGCGCCACCCCATCTCTTCCCGTGGGTTTCGTAGGAGACGAATAAGGGAAAATCGGAGGGTGGGCAGCAGCATCCTTCGATCATTACCACCATCAAACTGCGGTCGCCAACCCGCTTGCCAAGCGTGGCGACTATGGCAAATCCCCCCCAAGGGAAAAATAAAAAACATGAGTTGGGGGAGGCCTATGTTCAGCAGTGGACGTCTTTCGGCTGAAATGATGAATGATGATGATGACTTAGGGTGGGTTGCACCAAACCGTCTGTAATCGTAAGCGGTGTCCGTTAAAATCTGATTGTATGGAAAGTTTGACAAGTTTCTATGGGATGACAGCTGCCGGCGCCATATTTGACGATGACCGGCCTGTGATCGTATGTTGGTGCAACTGACCCTTAGTAAGATAAAACAAAATGTTTCAGATACCAAGTGATTGAGTCGAAGGCAAAACGATAAAAATGCGATATGTGGGTTTAACAACGGAATAATGGTTATTTGTTATACAATGGTGCAAAGTTTTATTTTAACAGCGAGTGTGGAATTGAAACACGAGCTAGTGAATAGATTCTAGGGTTGAACTACTGGCTACGGAAGAGCCAAGTGAGTAGTTCAAAAATAGAATCCTGAGCGTAGCGAGTGTTGCAACATACGATACGTAAAATAACTTTGCAGCCGTGTATAACACAATTTTTTTTAGTTAGTTTAGGTTATTTCAGTACAGTTACATTCTAAAAACAATTGGAACCCCGAAGTCCGCCACCTAATCTCAAGATTTGGCGTAGGTACTAGTTATTTTCGTACAACACTATATTATACAATATAAAATTGTTTTTCCCGGACTGTCAGTACTGGCCAGTACATGTTATTAAGTTTAAAAAGTTACAAATAAATGATTGTGAGCCATTCTACTTTTTCATGTACACAATTTTCAGACACTTTTTTTTAAATACAGATTTTGGAATACTTGGCCCTCACTTCATACTTTTGTATTGTTATTTAGAAAGAGGTTTAATTGCAGTATTGCTTCTGATAGTTTTGGTAATTAACGAACCACAGCTAATATCCATAAACGAGTAACTCAATGGTCCTTGGATGTCTCACCATTTATATGAAAAAATGGTGTTTACCACTGTGTTACCCACCTTTTACCTATTAAACACTCCTTTTAGGATTAGGTACTATTTCGAAATCCTATTTTTATACACTAATTCAATACATATCAGAGATTTTTTATTGTAATAGAAAACTGGTCATGAAAAAGTAGAATGACCCTTGTCCAGTTTGATGTGCCGATGCCGGTGCTTTGTAATGGTGAAAATGAGTTTGGACGGAGCGGAGATCGTTAAGTTTATCTTACTTACCCTTGGTTGTTTCGTTTATGCATTGTTGTTTTCACTTTTCATGCTCGAAAAGAGTGTAATATTAGGTTTACCAAACGGGGCTGAAGTGGCAATTAGCCCCTAGAGAAAATATGTATATCACTACATAGTATAAAACAAAGTCGCTTTCTCTGTCCCTAATCCCTATATACATATGTATGCTTAAATCTTTAAAACTACGCAACGGATTTTGATGCGGTTTTTTTTAATAGATAGAGTGATTGAAGAGGAAGGTTTATATGTATAATAACATCCATTAAATAGTGCACCCGTGCAAAGCCGGGGCGGGTCCCTAGTAATATTTATAATTTACAAAACATTCCAATTTGACCAATCAAAAAACTTCACCATATTAAACCCACCAATCAGTAAACACGTCGACGCCAATCGGAACGTTGGTTTCTTTTTGGTATATACTTTGTTCAATTAATTTAACTATTAAAAGGGTCTTTTTTGTTCCTATTTCAACTAGTGTGTTTCCGAGTCAAAAAAGTTAACTCATTGTACTTATTTTACTAATAATTGTGTGTGGATAATCTTTGTTTATTTATTTTTTCGCAATCGAAGTGAAAAGTAGAGTGGATGACTCAGATCTAAAAGGTTTCTCGTCTCACTTCGTTCGGGTAAATAACCATCTCGGGGTGATATGGGTTATTTTAGACCCTTGTCAAACAGTCTACTATGGTATCCTCTCTGGTGGTGGTATGGTATGGTATTAATTAAATGTTACTGTTGTAATTATTAGTAGGCTTCATATGTATTAACTCTGCACCACCTGCTATGAATCGTTCTGTTTAGATTTCCGCTACCCTAAGGTTGTCTGGAAGAAATCGCTCTTTAGCGATAAGACCGCCTGTTGTTTGCCTCTTCTCATTGTGTTTTTTGTACTGTACTGTATAATTTGATTGAGGTGCGCAATAAAGAGTATTTGTATTGTATTGTATCCGCAGTGGGCAGCCACACGGGGCAGCTGGCCATGTACGAGCTGCGCGCCGGGCGCTGCCAGTCGCTGGCGGCGCACAGCGGGCCCGTCACGGCCTGCGCCTTCAGCCCCGACGGCCGCTACCTCGTCTCCTACGCCACCGCTGACAACCGCCTCTCGTTCTGGCAGAGCACCGCTGGTGGGTGGAACGATCGCTCAATAATTATTATTCGCTGGGTGCAGTGTTGCCAGCAGGGCTCGGAACCGGTTAATAATAATAATAATAATAAAATGCTTTATTGTGCACTACATGGAGAATTATTACAATGACAAAACATGAACAGGACTTAAGTAAGTAGGTAACAACAGGCGGTCTTATCGCTAAAAAGCGATCTCTTCCAGACAACCTTCAGATAGCGATACAGCGAATAGAAACCGGTTTTTACTATTTTGGGGATATCTCCAAAAGTACATCTCATATGTTCATTTTTATTTTAATATTTGCTTTTGTTAGCCTTCATCTATGGAATAAATGATTTAAAGTATGAAAAAATATTGTAAAACGCAATTAACCGAAATTTGTAACCGGTTAATTGTATGAAGACGAAACCGGTTTCCGAGCCCTGGTTGCCAGATGCCGAAACACGAAAAGCGGGAGGTGCGCTTTAAAATAAACGGATTTCTGAATGAAAACGCGGAATATGTTCTTTGTTAATAAGTTTTTGTTTATTTTTATGTTCCAATGAAAGATATGTGCTCTACGCCGTCAGATGCACTATAACGTAAATTATAAATGTTACTTGCAGTCATTCTACCTAGTTCATATCGTTCGATATTTTGAATTGCCTTGCCTTTCTCACTGAGCAAATGCTAACATTTCAAAAGAGCGGATCCGCGTTTGTTTAACGCAAGAAGTACAACCTGAAATTTATTTATTGTGTTATTTTGGACGGGAAATAAAAAAGATCAACGTTTTGACGACCGGTTTAGCCTAGTGGGTAGTGCACCTGCCTGTGAAGCTGACGGTCCTGGGTTCGAATCCCAGTCAGGGCAAATATTTGTGTGCTGAGCATGAATATTCGTTTCTGGGTCTTGGATATTTTCTATGTATTTAAGTATTTATATCTATTAAATATATCGTCGTCTAGTACCCATAACACAAGCCTTCTTGAGCTTACTGTGGGGCTAGTTCGATTTGTGTAAGATTGTCCTCTAATATTTATTTATTTATTTATTTATTATGACACTATAGTTTTACATGGTCGAATAGAATATATGTAGATTACGATATTTCATTGAATTATTTGTTTATTTACTTACTCTTCATAAAAACAGCCGCCCATTTGACATTTCGAAGTTCGCCGTAGTTGTAAACGCTAGTTGGCACTGTCATTGCGCACCTAGCGAATTATATCAACATAACTTTCAGAGAACAAAATAAGTTACACATACAAAATGTGTCACCCTCTAATAATAGTATAGTAACTAACAGTCACTAGTAATTGACCAAACTATGGAATGAATCGCCTGCGGTATTTCCGGACCGATACGACCTTGAAACCTTCAAGCGAAGAGCGTACTCCCAGATGGGATGGGATGGGATGGGGCATGGCCGGCAACGCCCTTGTGACTCCAGAGGATGTTGCAGGTGTTTATGGGCGACGGTAATTGTCATCAGGCGATCCGTCTGCTCATTTAATAAAAACATAAAAAAAGCCTGACAAGATTCTATTTGGCTCTGAAATAGTATCGCTACAAACAGCTTACATATGCCAATAATTTGCGTACGTCATACAACGCACTATAAAATGTCAGTAACGGTCATATCAAAGACCAATTTCAAAACATTGTTTATTGCAGTACTACGCAATAAATAAATAAATAGATAAATATTTGTGGACAACCTTACACAAATCAACTTAGTCCCAAACTAAGCAAAGCTTGTACTATGGGTACTAAGTGACAATATACATACTTATATATAGATAAATCTATACTTATATACATAGAAAACATCCAAGACTCAGGAACAAATATTCGTGTTCGTTACACAAATAAATTCCCTGACCGGTATTCGAATCCGGGACCTCCAGCTTCATTATTTTTGTGTACATTGGTGACATTGGATAACTTTCAAAGTATATTGTCAAAGAGCACACCTTGCCAGTAAGACAAATTAGAACCACTGAAAATCCGCAACAAGGCGAAGGCCTAATGAAATTTTATCAGCGTATACGTAATAATACAACGTCCCATCTCCTAAAATAGAGTCCAGAATTAGGTGAACTAAATTGACAGTTCATTGTACTCTAATGTTGCCACAGTGTGGCTAGTACTGTTAATATCGATGTTTAAGAAATCTAGTTAATCATTATTATTGTTATCAAACTAATAATTTTACTAAGCAAAATAATAATAATACAATTTGGCGAGAATGTATGAGTGTGAAAGTTTCGACGACAATTACTTGAAAATATAAATAGAATCAGATTTATACAAGGCACAAGGTTATATCGACATATTTGTGTCATTATTATTTATTTTTTCCTATGTTTGGCACCATTTTCGGCTGTCAAGTTAGTTCGCCTAATTCTGGACTTGACTTTAGCGGACACTAGGAAAAACGCTAAGAGTGTTGAGTTATTGAGTATTCACGTTCCCCCACAGGTATGTTCGGTCTCGGTGCCGCTCAAACGCGCTGCGTGAAGTGCTACAGCACGGCGCCGATGGCGGACGTGGCGCGCCTCAACCCGGCGCGGCTCGCGCGCCTCGTGTGGACCAACTCCAGGACCGTGACGCTCATGCTCGCTGACGGCTCGGAGACCAGGTTCAATGTGTAAACACACTAAAATAAAACACTGGATCGTCTATAAATAAACGACAATAGAGAATATGCATCTATTTACTACTATCTAGTGATAGTATGAGAATATTTAAAGAACTGGTAGACTTTTTTTTTATCTTCATTTATTTCGAAGCTTTCGTCAAGATGACGATGTCAGCTCCAGCAAGCCTCTAACTACATTACAACTTCTTAGATGTAATTAAAAAAAACGAATAATAAAACCACAAAATTTGTATACTTATTTCCAAAAAAAACCGTATACAAACCTTGCAGCCTTTGACAAAGGATCCGCTAAAATGGACTGAAAAATCCCAACATGCAAAAGGGAGAAGCCCCAAATTCTGTTCAACTTCTCCCTTTTCTCCCGAGTTCGAACACACTCCACCAACAAGTGTTGCACATCTTCGATGGTTCCGCACTCCTCACAATTTAACTGGTAGACTTAGGGTCGGTAGCACCAACATACGATCACAGGCCGGTCATCGTCAAATATGGCGCTGGCAGCTGTCATCCCATAGAAACTTGTGAAACTTCCATACAATCAGATTTTAACGAATACCGCTTACGATTACAGACGGTTTGGTGCAACCCACCCTTAATGTGATCGTATACCGCGAGACCTGGTTTAGTTAGAAAGACTCAGATTGGAATGTCATATACTTGGTAGTGAGGAACAAATGATTCATGGCCTACATTAACACGATCATGACTGGTCGCGTTCCCCTTTATTCAAATCAGGAAAAAGGTTCCATCTAGGATCATAGTGGATCTACTGATCTCTTTTTTATTCGTTATTTGACTGTGATAATCCATATTGAAAGGGACCTCATGGCGGCCGGCACTTAGCCTTTATTGCCGCTGTTCCAATACAATAGTGAATAGGTGCAACGTAAGCGCTTGCCGCCATAAGGTCCCTTTCGATGTGGATTATCACAACTGTTAATATTAACTTAATATCAAGGTTTAGAACACGTTAATAAATATATATTCAATAAATTGATAAACGATTGTATAATTCTATATTACACCACCCCACGTCAAATGTAGGCGTTTTTAAATCATGTTCTAGTAGACTGAATTCGACACATTACTGAAAAATAAAATCATGTGTCAAATGTACTCTAACCAGTTACAGCAAGTGAAACTTTTCTTATTGGTAAAATGGAATAAAACCTTTGTGAAAATGAAGTCTGCTTAAACTGATCTGAATATTTGATTCTTCAATCAAATATAAGACATTTCAGTTTCAACAACCTCGAAAATGGGTCATATTTCTACGTCAGTTTTGTATGAGGTTACCCTTCTATACTTATTATATTTCGATGGGTTTACTATTCTTATAGGGACATTTTATTATCATTCATTCCGGATGCATATTCTCTATTGTATCAAGTGTAAACAAATCATGGTTTTGAAGCGGAATAAGAATGAAAAAGTTTAATACGGCACCAAAATGTAACTATTGTGCTTTGTTTGGACCAACACGAGGATCGTCACCGTCATGCTCGCTGAAGGCTCGGAGACCAGGTTCAACGTTTATAATATCCTGGTCGCGGCACCAAAATGTAACAATTTGGACTATCGTAAATAGCGCAAGTTATAGGTTGTTTTAGATCCAAATTTTAACATTTGTGAACCAACCATCTACTGACATGCTTTAAGCTGTTACAATCCCTATATAAATGAAATAGAGCACAAAGTCCCACACACACAGTCACAATTTTAAGTAGCTGTTATGCTATTTCATTTTATTCCAATCCACTCTTGTAATGTTTATGTAAAATCAACTATCTAGTTAAAGCATTATTGTATATGTCAGCAAGAATCGAAAATAGACTATATTGTTTGTAAGTATTATGTAACTCTTAAGCCGTCGTCTCCCGGCGAAAAAAATAAATAATACCATTCTTTTGTTTTGACCCCTGGGATCCCAGGGACCAGTAGATGTAAATGCATCATGAAACAGAAGGTTTTCAGTTAAATATATAACACAATAATATAATTGTCGTATAAGCTTTGTTTGTTGTTGTAAATTGTTTTTTATTGTGATTATGTGAACGTAAATTCTGTCCAATAATTATTACAAAAATTTTTCAAAAATAATTTTCCTAAATGTAATACAAATGTTTGAAACTATTGTCATGATACATACCAAAGTTTGTCAATTTAATGATGCATTATATAAATTGTTTATTAAATTGGGCACTTCAGACCTTTACTGCTCTTGTTATGACAAATGTATACAGAAATATAACTTTCTTGTGATGTATTGTAATATAATAAACTTAGATGTAGTCATACTTATCCTTCACTATGCTAGTAATATTACAAATGATTAAATAATATAGTTATCAAGTAGTTATGTTAACGTGTTATTTTTAATTTTATCATATATTTATTCGTTTGTACCTTTTGATGACATGTTTACGGTATGCATAACGTTTTGTCTTGCTCTAACACTAGTAGCCCGTTTCACGAACTTAAAATTATAAATCTATACAGGCACTGGTTAAAGGCCATTCATTACACACCTAGAAATTTGTCACGACACCTAGAATGAATACTTTTCATTGCCATCAAGATTTTTAATACGAACATCTTTAACCTATTGACCGCTATGTCAACATGCAAATCACTTTCCACATGAAGTAAGGCCAAAGACGAAATAAAGAATGGCATGGGAGAGAAAAGGAGCGAAATAATGATAATGATGTACCAGACAAGGATGAAATAAATCTTGCTTAGTAGACATTACTGTATGATAGTTAAAGGGTTAATGTGATATTTAGAACTGTTCTATTTGTGTCCTTTTTGGCATTTATGTTATTCAAATTATCATTATTAATATTTAAATATTATATAAATGTAATAAATTATTGCTATTTTAATTGTCTTTTATTTTAACCTTTTCCTGAGAGCACTGTATTTTTATTATTCTAGTATGCATGATAGAAATAGACGTGCTGTCTTGTTTGTATCACATAATGCAAAATTAAATATTTTATAAGAGTTATCATGAAAGAGCTATCTTTTCTATACGTCTTCGGGATAAATTACCAGGGCCGTCGCATTTGATGGTATATACTTTCGGAATCTTTCAATCGTAACTAAAAAAAAAATACCACGCTGCGGCATAGCAGGCATAATAAATCATACTGCTTATCATAGAACTGAGAAACTTTGGCTGTGAATATGTTGTGGTATTTTGTCAATTATAACAGTGACATGAAACAAATTTGAGTACGATATGGAGCTCAGCATAAAAGTTTACTCGCCGCATTATTACTTTATCATTCTTTTTTCAAACTTTTACTGCTTTTAGAGTCGGCTTTTCTATCACCATATAAAATAATCCTTCAGTTAAAATTATCGCTGTCACTTTTTAATATCTTATGAAAGAAAAGGATTTATCTGAGGATTGAAAAATCGCGCCCCTTGTAATATGTTCAGAAACTATCATCTAGTTTAAATACCAAAATTTACTTAACAAGTGCTTTATTTAAAATCTTATAAACCGCCTACGGTGGCCTAAGTAAGCATCAAATTTTTTGAACAAAATAAAATTTTATTAAATGAAAGCACAATACAAATTCTAAGCTAAGATAAAAGTAAACTATATACTATATATATATATATACTATATACTATTATAGCATCAAATAAGATTTTTAGCTAAATCAATGGCATTACTGAACGCATCTTCAAAAACAGAAAAAGTTTAAATGTCAAATTGACATGACATCGAGCATACCGTACAATATTGCGGATTGTTTATCGATTTGTTTTGGTATGATACTAACTTAAATTACAGTGAGACCTTGTAACTGTTAGATAATTATGATTTGCTAAACTTAAATTTATCAGTTGAGTGTACGATGGAGCAAGTTTATGCGTTGGAAGTGTCTGTAATACAATTTGTTCAGGACTGGTAAGTTATACTCATTTTTATTAAATTATTCTATTTAATCTGCATTATTGTACATTGTTACTGAAAATAACAGTACACGCGTACTTATTTTTAATTGTAACACTTACAGATATTGCTTAGACGTCGTTACGTAATCCTAGGTATTTTTTGTAATAAGATTTGAACGATAACTGAGTAACTTCTAAAAATAGTGTTTAGGTGTGATAGTTTCGATTTCATTCAGTAGTGATTCTGCCTATTTAAGTATCTATTTATCTGTTTACGTATACATATGTATCATCACTTAGTACCCATAAGCTTTGCTTAGTTTGACAACCACTTTAGCCTAGTTGGTAGTGACCCTGCCTTCGAAGCTGGAGGTCCCGGGTTCGAATCCCGGTCAGGGCATGTATTTGTGTGATGAACACGAATATTTGTTCCTAAGTCTTGGATGTTTTCTATGTATTTAAGTATCTATTTATCTATATAAGTATGTATATCGTCACTTGGTACCCATAGTACAAGCTTTGCTTAGTTTGGGACTAGGTTGATTTGTGTAAGATTGTCCAAAAAATATTTATTTAGTTAGGGCCTAAGCTGAATTGAGTAAAATTGTCCGCAACAACCATTTATTTAAATTATTTTTCAAACAGGTTCCGAGACTGGGACTCATACTTAGAATGGGTGAACAACTTATCCAACCCGAACATGCTGCTGGAGTTCTTTTTCCCCTTGATGTCCATCCTGGACTCAGTATTCGCTGCCCAGATGCTGCTGGTACTTAGTTTCGGGGGCTGGCTTAACACTGTCATGAAATGGTAAGTTATACCTTCTACCATAGATGTATGTGTATGTATGTAAATACTTTATTGTACACAAAACACAGTTAAAAAAATACAGACATATTTGGTTACATTGGTACAAAGGCGAACTTATCCCTTTAAGGGATCTCTTCCAGTTAACCTTTGAGCAATTGAATGGAGAACAAGAACCAGAAGTTATATAAACTAACATGTGTACAAGGGCTATATGTATATATATATATATATATATATATAAATAAATTGCCTAATTACTACAAACTATACAATAATACTTAAAATACATAAACTACTGACTGTGTACATATAATACGTATAAACTATATCCAATTAAATCACATGTCATTGGAGAGCCACAACTCACTTTTCCTTGAGAAATCCAACAGACTGGGACTGAACTGGGACGAGTGGGACGTAGAATTACTATTTATCAATTTTTACCATTTACATTTGTATCCATGCATTCTCCATATTTTGGCAATGTTGCGAGTGACATTAACAAGGACTATCTATCGAAGTTATTCGTCAGAGAACAAAGGTTACCGACATAGCTCAGCGAATTAGTAAGCTGAAGTGGCAGTGGGCAGGTCACATATTTCGCAGAACCGATGGCCGTTGGGGCAGACTGGTTCTTGAGTGGAGACCGCGTGTCGGCAAACATAGTGTAGGACACCCTGTAACTAGGTGGGGCGATGATATTTGTAAGGCAGTGGGCAGGGATTGGAGGAGAAGAGCTGAAGACCGAGCTCAGTGGCTTGCCATGGGAGACGCCTATGACCAGCAGTGGACTGACACAGGCTGATGAGGATGATGATGATGATGATGATCTTATGTGCTGCAAGTTTTAGTTGTACAGTCGCAAACCAGTATTGTTGAGCCACTTGCTATTGTCCGTAAGTTAGCTGTGTAATGAATGACAGATGTTACCCAATGTTGCGTCAGTCCCGATTTGCATTACATGGCCAAGTTGCGAACATTGTCAAGTGGCTCAACAATTCCCATTTGCGATGGTACATTGTATATATCCCATTATTAAAAATAGTAATTCTATTGTAAATGACAGAGTGTGATTCAAACTTTCTAGGCTACAGCCCATTTGAAGCACAAGCTAGAAATCTAAGGCTTTGACCCTATACTCCGAACTTCTTATCGTGCTGTCCCTTTCACTCTCGTGTCATATACTATATGAGTCAAAGGTGCGGCACAATGCAACTCTACAATGTGCTACTGCCGAAAACTAACTGTTGGCATTGGCCCTAGTAGTGGCATGACAAAGTCAATAATTTTGAATTTTCAACAATCAAATGTGAAAAAAGCACCTTCGAGAATAAATAACCACAAAGTTATGTGTTCAAAGAGTGAGCATATCCTGTCCCTTTTGCACAAAACTCATTCGTAAACTCATTCTCATCGTCATTTACTATGACGGTTGAGATTTGTGACGTCACATCTGCAGCACTTTTCTCCTCCCTAACTAGAACATTAAAACAATTATAACTCGTCATTTTTTGAAATATTAGGGATAGGATCTCTATTTTGTGGTCTTAATTGTTGTCAAAATATCAAAAGAAATTAAGAGGTAAGAGAGATAAGAAATAATTTATTTGTCAAACATGAGTAATTTTACATAATGGTCATAGGTTTATAATAAGTCAGTCATGGGTTTATAGTAAGTTTAGTCAATGTACCAAAAGAGGGGCGAACTGAAAACCAGCGCTGAGCAGCCGTACTGGCTGACACAGCACATGCTTTGACACTTTTGTCACATTAAAAATATATAATAAGGCATGTACCTATTTCCTTTGTAATTATCTGTGTTGTGTGGCAATAAATATTATGGGTTGTCGCCGCATTCGAGATACTAAGAATATATACCTAGGAATTTATATCGTAATAATAATTGGCAACAAATGAAATATACAATATTCCTGTCTTCATGCGACATGGAAACATGATTCGACTGTCTCGTTATCAACGTTACTTATACCTGTGGCTGTGCCACTGTACATACTCAATGCCATCGGTCAGGCTGGACACTGACAGTCGACTCGCTCCGATCTAAGCACTGATGAGTGCCCGGGTGCCTTCCTAGAGTGTGATACAGGGGGGGCCCGGATTCATCTGAGATTCCACACTCCCCTGCTCACCCTGGATCAAGGCTCCTGGTCGGTCGGTTTCAGTTTGCCTTGATCCTTACCTGGCACCCGCCGGACAGGGGACCTTTGGTCCCCCGGGAACCTCCACCTTCCCCATAGTTCCGCCACGGTTTCTCCAACATTAAGTCGACTGTCGCTAAGGGCGAATTGAACGCTCCTATCCAATTTATGCGCACCGTGTCACACCGTGACACTAGATCCGAGTACATTATACTAGCGCTTATTGGATTCAAGTATTTGGAAAACTACTGCAACATAAATACAGTCTCATCATGATTCCATACCATACGAATAACAGTCGACATCATCAGTATAAAGAGGTAGCTGACTCACCATGTGTCAGGTCCTCAAACTTACGGGTTCGCCCGCCCTGCGCTCGAACCGCCGCCATAGCTCCCTTGCCGCCATCTTGCTACCCCCTCCTGCTGCCGTCGCCATGACTGATGTTGCCAGTATTAAAATTCTCACCTGTCAGTAGTATACGCAGCTATTCGCTCTATGAGCGACACTCCCAGCAGCAAGAGATGTTCACTGTAGCCGGGCAAAGAGATGCTTGGTCCACTCCAGGATCTTTTCCCGGGCTCGAAGGGCTGCACCTCGTTTCTTCGTTCGGACATCTTCAGGTGGCGATTCGGCAACATCGCTTTGTGTACTCGGGCCAGGTTCGTCACCATACCCTGATGTATTTGGCTCATTGACGGGGTCTATACCATTGCCGTTGTTATCGGTATCATGTGTGGGACTAGTCCCTTGGCTAATATGCTCGGCCTCGGCTGGATGCGAAGTCTCTTGCCCCCTATCATCCTCATTTATCGCATCTGGACCGGGTGCTTCCTCACCAGTACCATCGGCTTCCAATGGATACAGATGGCCAATCGACCTAGTGAAAATTGAGTTGTCCACCTCGACCTTAGCGACTCTGCATTCACCATCGGTGCCCTTGATCAGGTCAACTATCTTACCGACTTTCCAGTTTTCTCTGTTTTTGCTGTCTGCCTTTATTTGAACAAGGTCTCCATAATGAGGATCCCTGTGAGATCTGACCCTGGGTTGTTTTGGGTCATGATGGTATCTCTCTCTCAAACTTGTGAGGTACTGGCTGACGAACATCTTCTTAAATTCTTCTATGATCATAAGTCCTCGCTTCCAGCTTGCGATTAGATCAATTTTTAACTGCGTGCCAGCTACTGGTATTTCTGCAGTTGAAGGGTTTGTGGTCACACATTTGCCTAAAGTCAGGAAGTCTGAAGGGCTTAAGACATGATCCAACTCAGGGCCAACTTTGGTTAGGGGTCTTGAGTTTACCACAGATTCCACTTCCTTAATCACGGTGAGGAGTTGACCGTCGTTAAGTAAATGTTTATCCAAAGTGCGTTTCAGGCAATGTTTTACTAAACCAACGAGGCGCTCATAAAACCCACCATGCCATGGAGCAAGTTGCGGGATGAACTTCCACTCGATACACTTCTCCATGCAATATGGTTGTTTCATCACCTCGCTGGTAAGCCTGAAATACGTCGCGTTGTCCGAGTATATCCTTTTCGGCGTGTTTCTTGCTGCTGTGAAACGTCTGATGGCCAACAGACACTCCTCTGCGGACATATCACTCACTACTTCTAGGTGGATGGCTCGTATTGTTAAGCAAGTGAATAACGCTACCCATCTTTTCGCTTTGCTATTTAAGGGGTCTTTCACATACAGCGGACCGAAATAATCTAGGCCCGTGAACGTAAATGGAGTGTTGTACGTTACCCTCTCTATTGGTAGCGCGGGTGCCGATGGAAGCTTGTACGGTCCACCTCCGTGTTTGATACATTTGGGACACTGTCTTATGACCTTTTGTACTTGAGATTTTCCCTGTGGTATCCAGTACTTTTTTCTGATGATACTGAGGGTATGAGGGGCTCCTACGTGGTAGTTATTTTCGTGAGTTTCCTTTATTATATTTTTTGTGAACTCTGCCTCTCTAGGCAGGAGTATGGGATGCTTCATATCGTAACTCCACGCTGTGTTACCCATTCGACCCCTTGTCCTCAGCATACCATCTACGTCTAGGAACACGTCTAAATTCCTGGCCAAATGAGTTCTTTTTCCTTCAAGCTCTTCAGGAAAATGTTCCTTTTGCAGGTTTTTTATTGTTGATGCGATCTCATCTGATGCACCGGTCTCATTTAGTTGTGTTGGCTCATCAAGCTCCATCAGCTCATTGGGTTGATTTGGAATTTCCGAAGTATCCATTGGCTGGTCATGTATACCTGGATTTTGATCCAGGCCCTCCCCGACTGAGAAAAATATGTTGTGATGGTTATCATAAAGACGGTCTTCAGGCCAGTGAGCCTCATCCAACTTCAGGAAATCCGGTCCGTTGAACCACAGTTCTTTTTTCTGTTCCCAGTCTTCAGGACGTGTTGCGAGATCTGCTGGGTTTAACTTGGTATTTATGTAGTACCACACTGCTTGTGGTACATTCTTCTTTATCTCTTCTACTCTGTTAGTCACAAACGGTGGGAGTAATTTATTGGATCTCATCCAGCCCAGCACGACCATGCTGTCTGTCCACAGAAACATTTTTTGTATGGGAATACCTAAATTTGACTTGACATATTTCAGCAGTCTGCTCGCAATCAGGAACCCGAGCAACTCCAGTCTTGGGATGTTTACCTTTTCCTTTTTATCTTTACTTTGGGCTACGTGACATTTTGCCATCACAAAGGATACCATTCCTTGTTCTCCTGACGCTTTTACATAAACTGTCGCTGCAAAGGCGTCCTTTGAGGCATCTGAGAAGGCATGCAGATCGTACGTCATTGATGGGTCTGTAGGCACTGTTCCTAAATGTCTCGGAAGTTCAACGTTGGTGATGTCTTTCAGGCTGACAAGAATCTCTTCCAGGGATCGTGTGATCTCCTCAGGAAGAGTATTATCCCATTTGCATTTCTGCTCGCAAATTCTTTGGAATAGCAGTTTCATTGGAAGTACAAGGGGACATACGAACCCGCAAGGGTCGTAGACTCCAGCAAGTGCTCGTAATACCTTCCTTTTTGTGTCAATTGGAGACTCTTGATTTAGTTTATCTTCAGCCCATCTTAATCTCAATTTATCGTCGTGAGTATTCCACGATAGCCCAAGCACTTTTACTTCCTTGCCCTTTTCATGTTGATACTGAGTTGGTATAGATGCCAAGAGTGTTTTGCTGTTGGAGGTCCAGTCTCGCATGTTCATTGATATCTGATTGAAAGCAGTCCTAACTTTCTCATAGACCTCCAGTGCCTCTTCAACGGTGTCGGCCCCAGTCACTAGGTTATCCACATAACATTTATTGGCAACTGATCGGACAACCTCTTCGTCAGATTTCCTCATATGGTGTTTAATAGTGGCTGTGAGCAGAAATGGACTTGATATGACTCCAAAAGGAATTCTGCAAAAGCGGAAGCATGTCAGGTTATCTTCCGTTGGTTCTTGGTTAGAATCTTTTAACCACAGGAATCGTGTAACGTCTCTGTCCTTTTCATGGAGGCCGACCTGCAGAAATGCTTTCTCTATATCAGCTGTTATGCCGATCCTTCTTGTTCGAAAACTTAGGAGAAGTGCCGTCAAGTCTTCTAGCATATATGGTCCGCTGTACAAACACTCATTCAAGCTCTTGTGACCGGATATCCGGGCTGATGCATCATAGACAATACGCCCTGGTCTACCTTTTGGCTTCACAATGTGGTGTGCTAAGAAGTGAATTGGGTGACCTGGATCGTCTACGTGTTGTAGTGGCACAAGCTCTATAATGCCCAACTCCAATTGCTGCTTCAAGATGTTATTGTACTCGGTCAGGGAATCTTCATCTATTCTTCGCAGGAGGCTCTTAAGTCTTCCTAAGGCAAGTCCAAAATTTGAAGGTAAATCAGGAGGATAATGTGTCCATGGCCAAGTGACTTCGTATCTGTTATCCTTGAATTGCACCGATTCGTTAAACTTATTTACAGCTTCCTCATGACGTGTGGCTTTAGGAGAATCTGTTATGCCTATATTTTCTAGGGACCATAGGAATCGTATGTCCATATTCCTCAATGGCAGATCAGGTTCCGTAAAGTATGGGCAATTTGACGTGTGACATTGACAATATGTTGTCACAGATAAGATACTGGATTCCTCCTTTGAAGCAGTATTTCCAGAGAGAATATATCCAAAGTCGGTGTCAATCAGGTATAAGTTTCCTCCGAGGTTGATTTTCTTATCCCGCATGAAAGAGCAATAGAAGTCATTACCAATAAGGATGTCTATGCCTTCTCCATTCGAGCCGTCGTCTGCATATATGTCAACTCCAGTATTTTGGACATTCGCTATTGGTACTCGGTCTGTGATATGAGGCACTATATTCACGTTCATTTTGCGTTTTATCCCTCTTTTGGTTTCTACGATGACCTCAGTTGATGGGCTTGCCGTTTCATGCGGGGTTGATGCTCCGAACGTGTATATTAATAATTGATCTGTCTTCACAATTGGTAATTTGAGCAGGTCAGCTAGCCTCTTTGTCAGGTAAGATCGTTGACTGCCGCTATCCATCAGGATCCTGCTGACCTGGCTCGCGTCTCCGTCAGTGCTTTTGATCTTTGCCACAGCTGTCTGCAAAAAGGTATAACCATTACTAATGTGACATGCCGTCTCAGGAAGTAGGGTGTTGGAGATGTCCTTCGTACCTGCCGGCTCTGGACAGAGGAGCTGGAAGTGTGGCCCTTTACAGCGGAAGCATGATAGTTTCCGCTTGCACTGCTCAGTTTTATGGTTTTCGCGTAGACACTTCAGGCATCTTCCCTTCAATTTTTTCTTCCTCTCTTCTACAGCGACAACGCGTTTGCAGTCTGCACTAGCGTGATTGGTCAGCTTGCAAAATAGACAGGGCCTCTTAGTCTTCTTTGCTTGCGGTCCGTTGTCCTTAAAGTGTCTACCCTTCCGTTTTTGGCTTCGCAGATTTGGGTTTGAGTCTTGGGAGAACATGCTTCGAGTCCCAACGTGTAAAGCTTCTGTGGTCGCACCCGAAGGACCAGGTTGGATAGAATCTCCGGAGCACGCGAGCACAGTTGCGGACTTTTCCATTGCGGTCAATATCTTATGTAGCCCTAGTCTAATGGCAGCAACCGTATTGTCCGAATCGCCAATCAAGTGCAGTTCGCGTACCACTCTGTCCGGGAACTTGCGAAGAATCAGGGATCTCAGATGGTTTCCGTTCGCAGGTTCCCCCAGGTTCTCCAGTACGCGAAGATGCCTCTCAATGTCGTTAAGTGTTGCTCGACAGCTCTTGGCGTCGTCGTTGGCCCTCTTCAAATTACACAGCTCCGAGTAATGGGCGTCGACCACCACATCCTTCGAGCCGAATCTCTGCTTCAGTGCATCTACAGCGATCTGGTAGTTGCCATTGGTTGTGGCTAGACCTGACACCGCTTCTAGTGCCTCACCATTCAGGCATCCTATAAGATAGGAGAGCTTGTCTGTATCCCGCATGTTTTTACTATGAATGTTGGCATCAAAGCGGTCCCAGAACTCTGTCCATTTGAGCTTGTCGCCAGCAAATATTGGTAATTGCAGCTTTGGTAACCTTGTTGTAGCAGCAACTTCAGCCTCCGGGATTACCTCCTTTGCTTCGGGCTGCACTAAGGTCAAAGCATCCTCAATCTGCTGGCAGAGGTCTTCGGTTTCAATTTGGAGTGACAATGCTTCTTCGACCAGAGCTATGTTGTGGATGGTTGACTTGTCGGTGTATCCCTTAATTTCAGCATCCAACCGTGATATTAACCCTTTCACCCGTCTCATGGTCTGGTCAGCGGTTGTGGTATCCATTCCTTGCTCTTCAAAGGTGGCTTTGGCCGACTCATACGCATCCTTCAAAGCCTTTTGTCGGAGCTGTACCCTTTTCACAAGAATCTCTTCCATTATGGTTGACTCGCGTTCCTTTTACTTTAACGGATTTATCCAGAATAAGTTCGAATAGTAGAAACCCGAGAAATGAGGCCTTGCCGGTGAATTTTCTCACGTCACGTTCGGTAAACTAGCTCTGTTGACTACGTTCCCACCTTTCGCCGTTGACTGGAATTAAACAAGAGGTAGCACTGAATATTGCTCGGACAACCACTAATTATCTTCCAAACAAAGTTTTAAACTTATTAACATCACTTGAAAAGATACTATCAGGCCCCTTTTCTTAAAGTTTCCTCGGCGTTTAGAAGAAAATCAAACACTTACCTGAATTTCTTCAACGCTCAGCAATGGGAACACTACAATATCAACGTACGCTGGTAATCTCCAGTAAACACCAATGATTTTGATCACTTAATCACCAAACGACACCTTTCACAAATTTTCTCTAAACAACAACGCCGCGCGCTAAACACCAAACGAAAAGCACGTTTTTTCCGGAAGTAAACAAGAAATCCTCATAATATGACCAGGAACAAAATCTTAAGTCTAGTCAGTTCCGTGCTTAAATAAATATGTTTAACATTTTACACAATTATTCGGCTGGTAATATATAAACAAAAATCGTTTTTAATTAATATCTTGCCAGAACAATGTGTAAGACCTATTTAATTCAATAATAACAATGTTAATTTGAATCGGTACCGGAAGTTGACTGACGCATTAACACGTAGTACATCCCTAGCCTTTTAAAGCCTGACATACACTGACAGATAATTTGTGAACGTGTAAACCAGTTTAATTTAAAGTAACCTCACACTGTCCGACTTGACGTCGGTGAAGGGAGAAGTCACTTCAATCAACAAATTTCACAATTAAATACACGATTATATTAAAAAAGACCGTTCGACGATGTCTCAGTAGGTATAAAATAACGTTTACACTAAATACAATTTATTTTAACTTATGTGTCAGGTGCTTAAAAATTTTAAGCTGTTATCTTAAACGTACTAAATCCAGCGTCGATCGAATAATCGTTTCCAATATATGCAGAATCATACCCTTTTCTTGTTTCATTTGTTTTTTTTTTTATCTGCAGCAACCTAAGTGTATCGTTACGGCCATTTTTGGCAAATGATTCTCCGCCCAAGCCAATCAGGTTTTGTGCCAAGCCGTCTCGGCCGCATTTAACAAAATCTCAAGTTCGTCCAAATCTCTGTATATATATCTTGTTAGCTTGTGTAGGGAGCCTCTATCAAAACGTGTTTGTGATATCGCCCTGCTGTGGCGACCGTGTCCGATGTTGGGGTGTAAAAGGTTAACTAGAGAATGTAACAAAAGTGCAGAGAAGGTACCCCGCACCTCCACCAAATTTGTCGCCGCATTCGAGATACTAAGAATATATACCTAGGAATTTATATCGTAATAATAATTGGCAACAAATGAAATATACAATATTCCTGTCTTCATGCGACATGGAAACATGATTCGACTGTCTCGTTATCAACGTTACTTATACCTGTGGCTGTGCCACTGTACATACTCAATGCCATCGGTCAGGCTGGACACTGACAGTCGACTCGCTCCGATCTAAGCACTGATGAGTGCCCGGGTGCCTTCCTAGAGTGTGATACAGGGGGGGCCCGGATTCATCTGAGATTCCACACTCCCCTGCTCACCCTGGATCAAGGCTCCTGGTCGGTCGGTTTCAGTTTGCCTTGATCCTTACCTGGCACCCGCCGGACAGGGGACCTTTGGTCCCCCGGGAACCTCCACCTTCCCCATAGTTCCGCCACGGTTTCTCCAACATTAAGTCGACTGTCGCTAAGGGCGAATTGAACGCTCCTATCCAATTTATGCGCACCGTGTCACACCGTGACACTAGATCCGAGTACATTATACTAGCGCTTATTGGATTCAAGTATTTGGAAAACTACTGCAACATAAATACAGTCTCATCATGATTCCATACCATACGAATAACAGTCGACATCATCAGTATAAAGAGGTAGCTGACTCACCATGTGTCAGGTCCTCAAACTTACGGGTTCGCCCGCCCTGCGCTCGAACCGCCGCCATAGCTCCCTTGCCGCCATCTTGCTACCCCCTCCTGCTGCCGTCGCCATGACTGATGTTGCCAGTATTAAAATTCTCACCTGTCAGTAGTATACGCAGCTATTCGCTCTATGAGCGACATGGGTTGTTGGTGCTCGGAAGCGAAAACCTTTTTTGCGGACGTAGGGCGCCGTTTAAGGTAGAGGGGTTTAGACCCTCGCTCCGGGTCATTCCTGGTGCAAAGGTTGGCAGTCGCTATTCAACGAGGCAATGCCGCTAGTGTGATGGGCACCTTTGCACCGGGTGTGACTCGGGGTGGGTTATTCGATTAGGCTAGTTTTTATAATTTACTTTATATAGTATATAGTTTACTTTTATCTTAGCTTAGAATTTGTATTGTGCTTTCATTTAATAAAATATGTAGCGGGACGTATGGTTTGTCAAGTAAAACACAACACTGACTTTAAGACGTGTATTGAATACAATCCATACCAGTCACAAACAACACATAACACAAATTACAGAGCGTAAGGGTAGAGCGTGTCCGTTAGGTAAGGCGTTCCGAAACCGACTAGCGAGTAGCGGTAGAAATAAGTATCGCGCGGGCCGGCAACATGGCGCGCGCGCAACCACAGTCAATCCACGGCTCAGTCCTTTTGGTAGCGAGCCGGGGGTCTACCTCTATTGAGCCTAGGAGGCAACCTGCGAGAACTATCGCTGTCCCTGTCACACGCTATAAATTTTATTTTTTTTATAAATATTTTTCTTTCTTTCTTTCTATAATGTCCGTTCTGTTTTGCTTTAACTCAATAACCCAATTATAAAGCTTATCAATTGTTTTACTTAAGTGTTCCACTTTCAGGTGGCTGTTAGAAGACCGTCCATACTGGTGGGTGCAGGAAACATCATTCTACACGTCCAACCGGCCGCGGTTGAAACAGACCCGGCAGACTTGCGAGACCGGACCGGGCTCGCCTTCGGGCCACAGCGCCGCTGGTGCCGCCACGTTAATGCTAATGCTGATGATTATATCCCATGTTATGCGGGACCGGTGAGTATTACGCCGGCATAGTAAAATAGTGATGAAATTCCGCAACATGGTGCAGTGTTGCCAACTCAGTGGATTTTCCACTAGATCTGGTGGTTTTGCCTTCTCATTTGGTAGGTAAAATTGTACTCTTTTTCATATAAAATGAGTGAATTTAGTGGTTTTCTGAGAGCCGTCTAGTGGGAAACGAATTTTTTTTTCATACAAATTAAGAGAATCTAGTGGTTTTTAGAATTGTTTTTGGTGGATTTGTTAAAACAGACTGTCCGCAGGACAGTGTATCTGTATAACCAGCGTATGAGATCACGCAAAACGACAAAAACCTTGGCATACTTTAGTTGTTAGAAACCACTAAGCACCTGCCGATCTTTAATCTCTAAAATAACAGCGCATTTACCTAAAAACTGCAGAGATATTCGTTTTTTCGTAATAAAATGCGTACGGTAAATTATACGGTAATTTTAGGGTAAATAAGACGTAATTTTGGCAATACAGGTTGGCAACACTGTGCATTGGTCATATATTTCTGGCGGCCGGCTATACATATTGGGCCAAGGTAATTGGGCTGACGTGTAGAGATCTAAAGCCCGACCAGAAATATATTAGTGCTATGTTGCGGAATTTAATTGGAATTCATTTCTTACACTGGCAATCATTATAATGATAGGTTGTCACTTGTCAGCGCCACAGTTGCGGAATTTCATTGGAATTCATTTCTTACACTGGCAATCATTATAATGATAGGTTGTCACTTGTCAGCGCCACAGTTGCGGAATTGCATTGGAACTAATTTCTTACACTGGCAATCATTATATAATGATAGGTTGTCACTTGTCAGCGCCACAGTTGCGGAATTGCATTGGAACTAATTTCTTACACTGGCAATCATTATAATTATAGATTGTCACTTGTCAGCGCCACAGTTGCGGAATTGCATTGGAACTAATTTCTTACACTGGCAATCATTATAACGATAGGTTGTCACTTGTCAGCGCCACAGTTGCGGAATTGCATTGGATTTTCTGTGTTACAGTAAATTCTACTGGCGTTATTGGAAGTATGTGATGTTTCCTCTCTGCGGCGCCGCGATGATCTCCATACTGCTGGCCAGGATGTACGTAGCGGCGCACTTCCCTCATCAATGTGTTCTTGGAGCTTTAATAGGTAAGTTGATCTTTAATTTATCTATGGACCCTTGGTTGCCTGAAATAAATGATTTATTATAAGTAATATTTATTACTATTTTATTAGGTTTAATAGTAGATTGTGTCTCAAGGGAGCAAAATGATATATTTACGGCGAGGGCGGTATATTGAATTCTGAGTGAAGCGAAAGATTCTACAATAGAATCATGAGCGTAGCGAGGGATTCAAGTGTTTACGCCCAAGACGGAAATTATTTTACTACCGTGTGACACATACTGCTTTTCACACCGTCTATGAGGCCCGCTGCTAAACACATGAAATATCTTACAAATGATTTTAATACAGAGTGTCACATACTGCTTTTCGCACCTTCTTTGAGGAAAAGAGTTATTGTTGCCCTCCAATGAGGGAAGAAAAGTACATCTTTGATCCCTCATTCGAAGGCAAGAATTACTCTTTTCTGAATAGCAGGTGAGAAAAGATATTTATTCTTATTTAAGATCTACAATCACTTTCATAAGGACATGGTTATTAGACAAATAGATATGTATTTGACTCGGCTGTTGTCTAGGCAAGAATGCAAAATCATATTTGAGGTAGCCAACACATACAGTAATATAAAGTAATAATAATTAGAAAAAGAAATACGTATATATGGGTAGATAGGTTACTAATTATAGATAAGTCCACCCATTTATTGACCCATTAAACTCATTAATTTATTTATTTACTACGACCCGATTTCCAAATTTAGTGGTTTTTGTGTATTTAAACAAGGCGAAAAAATATCCTAAATGGCGAAAATCCTATTCAAATATCTCAGAAAATAACGAAGCTACAACCGTTTTAATGTTGCTGGTTAGAGGGAGAAAGCGCGACAGATCAGTGACATCTTTGGCCACGTGTACCATAGTAAGTGACGATTGTTCCAATACTAAGTTGGGTTTTGCGGAAAAGGGACAGAGTATGCCCCCTCTTAAAACTTTGAAGACTTATAATTATGTAATTGTTTATTCTGTTGAGTTACTTTTTTCGCCATTTGATTAAGAGCGCTTTAATAAAATGTAACAGGTCCACTAGCGCCACTCGTAAATAAGTGTAATTATTTATTATTGCTGGATTCGTCAATCTATGTGTCCAAAGTTATAACGGCCGTTTTATTTTTGAGCTCCTAGAGAGACTTTTTCTAGAAAATTTGAACTTATTGATTTTCGTAATTGGTGTCAACATCACTATTGCCATTGCCACCAATCAATCGTCATTCGTAATTAATAATAACTAGTGTTCGGAGTTTCGGTGGCAAATTTCACAGAGGTAATGGAGTCGCCTAATATTTTTTTAGATTAAACGATTAAATTATTAATTTTGCATAATACTCTTTATAATTATAAATTATCTTGCGAGCATTACCTACTTATACCACGATAACACAGGACTACTAATAACACAAGTATGTAGGTAAACATTGTTTAATAAAATTATTTATTTTTACTTATTACATACGTACAAACATGTCACCTAAACAGTCGGGACAGTATAATGTTTGTACCTGCCGCCAATTATACAATTCGGTATCACAAACATCATACTCCCTATGTCCACACCTGGAGCAAACTTCGGTAAAATCGAACCTTTCTTCATAAAAACGACTCCATTACCTACTGTGTGAAATTTGCCACCGATACTCCGAACACTAATAATAACAATAAATAATAATCCGTCGTTGATAAATAAATAATGACAATAAGTTTAACATGTGTATCTGTGTATACGTGTGCCTATCTATGTCATCGCAGCTCCCTAACGAATAAAACTATTCGATTGCGGTTTTTAAATCGAAAGTCTTGTGGCCGGAGAGTTCTTAGCTAAGTTTCGTGTGGGGGGTTTAAATTTTCTATTATATTTAATTCCAGGCGCTTTCATGGCCCCAGCGCTTTGTATTTACGTATCGGACCCTTACATCTGGCGCTACGGCCCCGGCGCGGACACCGGCATGGTGTGGCACGCGGCCTCCGCGGGCCTCGCCGCCGCCATCGGGGGCGTCACGTACGTCGCGCTCAAGGTCGGCGGGATCGATCCACAGTGGACCATCAAATTGGTAAATGTCACAGTGAACATCTCTATAGAGATCGCATACGCGTGTGAAGAGAGACGGAGAAGCTATTATGCAGATAAATTGAGGACTTGTTCAATCACTGTTTCAGTAGGTACGTTCATTAAACATTCATTAGGTACGTTCATTTGTACAGAGATGGTATGTTCACAGTGAAAATTGGTCGAGAAGAAAGAGTGAATGAGTTGATGAAAGGAATGTAAATTATCTGTTACTAGCGACCCGCCCCGGCTTCGCACGGGTGCAATGCTGATGCATGTATTATACATATAAACCTTCCCCTTGAGTCATTCTATCTATTAAAAAAAACCGCATCAAAATCCGTTGCGTAGTTTTAAAGATTTAAGCATACATAGGGATATAGGGACATAGGAACAGAGAAAGCGACTTTGTTTTATACTATGTTGTATTGATGATAAAATGCTTCCGTTTAGAAACAGTGTAAACCTTTAAACGTTTTTCTCCTTTTTCTAGGCCTTCCGTTGGTGCCAAAATCCTGAAGAAATCCACGTGTCTACGACACCCCTGTTCGCGCTGGTGCAGAGCAGCGCGAGCCTGCTTGGCTGGGCCCTCAGCGTCACGCCTGCTGTAGCGGAGTGAGTCTTCTATGTCTTGTTTATGTACACTGTCTACTGCACGTGTGACACCCCTGATCGGTTGGGCCCTCACCGTCACGCTTGCTGTAGCGGAGTGAGTCTTCTATGTCTTGTCTATGTACACTGTCTACTGCACGTGTGACACCCCTGATCGGTTAGGCCCTCAGCGTCACGCCTGCTGTAGCGAAGTGATTCGTCTGTCTTGTCTATGTACACTGTAAATTGCACGCGTGACACCCCTGTTCGCCTGGGGCCTCAGCGTCACGCCTGCTGTAGCGGAGTGAGTCGTCTATGCCTCGTCTATGATTTAGATTTAGATTTCATTTATTACACAATACAAGACTTCATTATAAATTACATTCATGTCAATTTAAAAGAATCCCTATTGTGGTCGTCAATACATTGAATACAATAATAACATACAATAAAACAATTAAAACAAGAGAAAAACAACCATAAATCAAATAAAAATAACATTTCAAGTTTCACCCAAGAGGGTCGTCATACTATTTTTAATGTAGGTATTGATAACAATATAATAATGGTTATATTAATAATAATACGAAATTACCTACCTATATATCAAAATACTTACAATGTCAAAAAACTCAAAAATATTTAATATCAAATAGAAAGTCGCATTAAAGCATTACGAAGTTAATTTACAAAATTCATTTACAGAATATAATGGATTATCCAATAGAAAGTTTCTGTCCTTATTTCCGTGGGCAAACGTTCGTAGTACGTCGGACCTATGACACGCGGGTTTTTACCGGCAAGTGCCATGCGACGTGGGACTGTTCTTAGTCGCCATGTGGAACGAAGTCTTACCCGAGACTTCGACACGGTTAAACATGGATAGGTTAGGTTAGGAGTAATGCGTCATACTCAGAGCATGTATTATAATCAATAAACGGATATTATATTCGATTCTAAATAACTGTCTATCAAAATGGCACACGAATAAACTATATCTTTATTTTCAGATATCGTCATTACACGCCGCACCGCTCCCTCATCATATCCTCTCTCTTGGTTGGCGTGATCATGTACGTCTTCCAAGAGCTAGCGGCACGCATTGACAAGACCAACACGTTGAGGTAAACTTGTATACCTACATTATGTATCTGACGCCACGAAGCGCTTAATAGGAGCGTTCGGGTCCAGCGGCGCCTGCGTACCGCGTGCGGTATGCGAGGTTAAGCAACGTCGGCCGCGGCCAACTCTTGGATGGGTGACCACTTTGATTAGTTATAAACTGAGCGCTTCCGCGCTTTGGGAGGCACGTCAAGCCGTCGATCCCGGCTGCTGTCTATGATAACAGTCGTTAGCCAAGTTAGAGTCCTTCGGGCGGCTTGAGAACTTCTAACAATCCAGTTGCCCACACATTTGACAAGCTTAATGTCAATAAGGTTTCACCTGGGGTTGGAAGGTCAGACGGTAGTCGCTTCCGGAAAAACTAGCGCCTACGCCAAATCTTGGGATTAGGTAGCGAACCCAGAGCATGCTTCAAGATGCAACTGTACTGGGATAACGCTAGGAGGATGATAATGTTCGATATACAAATGAGCGACCCTCTAATCCAAGAGGGAAACCTGGCCTTATTGGGATTAGGCTTGTCAAGTGAGTAGGCAACTTGACTGTTAGAAGTTCTCAAGCCTCCCGAAGGCCTCTAACTTGGCTTAACAACTGCTATCATAGAAAGCAGCAGCGATTAACGGCTTAACGTGCCTTCCAAAGCACGGGAGCGCTTAGTTAGTAGCCAATCAAAGCGGTCACCCATCCAAGACTTGACCACGGCCGACGATGACGTTGCTTACGCGAGCGCCACTTGGCGCTGAATGCTCCATTTTTTATATCGAACATAATGAAAATAATTTCTCATTGGTTCATTTCGAGGACCATTTTGGCCTAGTTGGTAGTGAGTGTAGTGACCCTGCCTACGAAATCAGTGGTCCTGGGTTCGATTCCCAGTCGGGGCATTTGTTTGTATGATGAGCACGAATATGTCATCAGTCCTGCAAATTTGTTCCTGAGTCTTGAATGTTTTCTATGTATCTATATAAGTATGTATATCGTCGTCGTTTCAAAATTGGGGTGCCGGGGGTAGGGCCATCCGTTCATAAATATTAATTATAATTATCGACCTAGTCCCAAACTAAGGAAAGCTTGTACTATGGGTACTAACCTATAGAATAGGTAGTACCACAAGAGTTGAGGTCACGCACACAACAACATGTCATGTAATGACAGCGGGATTTTGATTCTTTCTTTTTTCGTACCGATAGCAAAGATGTACCAATAAAGTTTCACTAAACTATTTTGTTAATTATTATTTATAACGAATACAATAATACATCGAGATCAAAAAAAAACAGAGAATAAAATATTTGGATCTATTTTATTTAAATATTTGTAGATACCGATTCAATTAGTTTTATTGAAATAAATGAGTTATATGAATAAATAAAGCCAGATATGTTTTTTTTACTGTTTTTATACCTTTTATACATATATATATTTAAGTGTTTTTATTTACATTCACTCATTCAATTCATTCATTCACTTTTCGTGCAATCAGTACTTCATTTAGCTGTGTGTGTAATCATTCCCTCAAATCTCGTGAAACTACTTATACAAGCTTTGCTTAGTTTGGAATTAGATCGATTTGTGTAAGATTATCCCCAATACATTTATTTATTTCAGGTTTTATGCCTCCCATTTCGTGCTGAGCACTATCAAGCCAGTATTACTTCTGCGGCTGACGCCCACTCTAGCCATGCTGCCTTTCACGAGGAAGGAGAAGATTGAATAGACACTCACATTATATGGCGACCCTGCCAGTCACTCTTACGGCGCGGTCACGGCTTCGAGCGTTAGTTTCAGGAATCAATACATTACGTGTTATCCCAACTAACCGTAGTGCGTTGCGCGTTTCGACCGTGCAATGAACAGATAAAACGCTTGCAAGGTCGTGGCCGAGCTGTTATTACAAGGGAATAGAGTTCAACTCAAAATTTGAAGCAAGCGACTATAGGATTGATAACTAGTTGCTCTGTGAGCTGTAGACTACGTATTTTTACAAAATGGCTTAAAAAAAAATCTAAAACTGTATTGACAAAAAAAAATGTCGAACGTACTCACAAATTTTCATGAGAATCGTTTGAGAGATACTCCGATTCTCAGGATATGGAAAGAATTAAAAACGAATCATATAAACCGCTCCTCGTGGCTTCTGGTACAGTCAGGTTCACTAATATATACACGTTTTAGGACCTTATTACAAAGGAGTAGAGTGTAAAACTGTACATATACAAGGTGACACATAAGTCATGATACAAATTTGTACAATCCCGTTCTATCCATGATTACGAAACAGTTTTACAATGGTACCAACTTTGTCCGTGCGAAAAAAATTCTGCTTCTCCATACATTTCGATTAGGGTCATACACCGATTTAGGTTCGCGTCTTTTCTGTGGACAAACCAAAAGTTAAGGGCTACAAAGCTTAATTTTGGATTGGACCCGCATAAACAGTGTCTTCGTTTCCATAAGTCCTTGTAATAAAAACATAGCTAACATGCGCATAAGCCGTTAACTATTTAATTGTCCACAGGAGGGACGACTTTTGTTTTTTCAACTAAGTATCACCCATTAGTCGATTGAAGGCCATTTCCTATGAGACAGCAGTTTTTTTTCGCCCGTACAAGATTTGTCCTAAAAGTGGTTCACAATCATGCAGAGATTCATATTTTGTATCATGACTTATAGAACTTGACTGTACAAAGGTTCCAGGCTCGTCTCCCTTGCCGCGTCGGCTAAGCTGGGGTCTAACACCTCTGAGGTGTACATATACCCATAGAAAGAGCACGCGTGCGAGCGGGATGCCATGATTAGCTGTCAAACATATTATAATACAGATGCTTTCGCTTGGTATAAATATGCAGATCTTTTTATTTGTTAGCTAATTCTGTTCATAGTTTATTAGTCGCTAAGGTTGTGTTATGAAGTTTTCCAGAGTTCAAGTTGTAAAAGATATATTTTAGTTCCAAAGTTGTTTAAAATTATTACGTAATTTTCTGTTTTTTAAAGGTGTTTTACAAATAGGGAATGCAAACCAGTTTTACCCGAAACCAAAGAAACCGGTTGTAACCGGTTATAACGGCAATATTTCATAACCGTTTATCTTAATAAATAGTTAAGTAAGAAAGACTGCTTAAGTAGTCTAAAGCTCGGTTTTATAAAGATCCGTTAGACCTTCCTTATGTCGGTTTGTTATGTCAAAAAATGTACTGAGTTACTGAAATTTGATCTGACATTTGGTTTAACGGATCTTTATAAAACCGAGCCTAAGAGAGTCAATGTAACCTAGATATAAGACTATTGCTGTGCCCTTACAGGGTCCATTATAATAATATCATATTTGTAATATGTGCAATAAAAATATTTGAGTTTAGAAAATTTAAAAGCCGGTTTTTGTTACGTTCGGTTAAACTTTTCCTAATTTAAACTACTAAAAATGAGTTAATTTTCCTGCATTATTTATTGTGATTTTTTTCTAATATGTGAAGTTATAGTGTAGGATTAATGGATGAAAAAAAGGAGGCAGTGGTGCGCTTATGTCTTTGACGACCGCTTTAGCCTAGTTGGTAGTGACCCTGCCTTCGAGGCTGGAGGTCCCGGGTTCGAATTCCGGTCAGGGCGTTTATTTGTGTGACGAACACAAATATTTGTTCCTGAGTCATGGATGTTTTCTATGTATTTAAGTATCTATTTATCTATATAAGTATGTATGTCGTCACTTAGTATCCATAGTACAAGCTTTGCTTAGTTTGGGACTAGGTTGATTTGTGTAAGATTGTCCACAAATATTTATTTATTATTTATTATGTTCGTAAGTTGTCGATTGATTCTAAAGGTGCCTATGTGTTCAACTCAAACTTTAATGTGTTCAATTTATGTATGAATGAGAGGGTGTACTTGGACTGCCACATGGAGTGGTCACATTTTATTTCATGTTGTTTACATTGTATTTTCCATGTTTTTAACATTATTAACCGTAACCGGTTAGAACCGGTTTTTAGGTTATTTTTCTTCATATCCGTAAACATAACCGGTTAAGAAATTAACCGGTTTTTGCGTTCCCTATTTACAAAACGCCTTTTAACAAATTGTTCACACTATCATGTTTTTAGTTTCTTTAGACACGAAAACATGAGTTTTTAAATGTATAGGTAAACAAATGTAGTATACAATGTGATGACACACGGACAGCCTTTATAGTTTACAGGTTTTGTGGCTTAATAGTTTAATTATATATATAACTGTTGTGATTTTTATGTGATGTATTCATCCAAAGATGTTTTTGCACTTTCTATTTATGACGTATTCAATACTGAATATAATAAATGTTCAACATATACCTTATAAAGTCTGTTTGTTTATTACAATCTTGGCACGTTATGACCTGTATCGATTTTTTAATGCTTAGAGTGTAAATATTTCTAAAGAGATCCTATACGCGGGCCACCAATAGTGACGGAAAAGGTCTTATGCAGATAAATTGAGAATTGGTTTAAATTGGCTGCCGGTTTACCATAAATTGCCTCCTTAACTTGGGCGGGTAATCGCTTGTGTGTGTGTGACGTATTTGGGCACAACTGTCATATAAAATAAGTTGTCTCGCTCGGTTGTGGTATTATTATTTGCGTGTCAGAAACAGGACAGTAAATGTTATCATAGAACAATTTTTATTAATTTATTCATATTAAAAGAGAAAAAATAACAATACAACTTAGTAGTCGCATACAGAAACCTGTTTTAGGTTTATGCGTGTCGCGAATGTATCGCACCGCTCACAACAATAACATTATACGTACTAAGTAGGCGATTAAAGTATGTAGTAATTGTGCGTTTTACACTTCAGCAATCACACCTAGCTGTCTGTTCCCGTTAGATAATATCTTTTTCACCTCACTAGCTCGGAAAGCCCTATTTTATTCTTTAAAAACAGATAGCAAAACTGCATTTTATCCACAAGAGTGCAAAGAATATTTGAAATCCGGACTTGCTAATTGTAACTTTTTTAAACATAATAACATGCAAAGCCCAAACCAGATAGTGCAGCAACAATAATTTTATATCGTGCTGTTGCGTTAATAACACTGTGATGGCAACTTAGACATGCTATATGCGCGATCCTAGTTTTATTTGTAAGAATAACAAAAAAAACCCCAACCTTTAGAACTGGAGTCCTTTAACAAGGGAGTAATAAATTTTAAGAATTTCTTTTAATACTTAGAGGTGGCAAAGGGAAAGGCGAATTGGCCCTAAATAAACAACTATAACTTATGTCTGTGACTTAAATTGCCGTCATTGATTAGACAATATGGTGAAGTGGAGACAAAAGGCGCTTAGAAAAGGTTTGGCCATTTAGTAAACCTTAAGTATCGCATTTCGAAGAACACTTCTACAAAAATCTGTTATTTTGTGTACAACCAAGCAAAGAAACCACGACTTTCGCCATGCTTGGCATAGAGCACATTTTACTATACAAATGCTATGCAAAGTTTTGTTTCAATTCCAGGCTGCGCAAACATGTGGTCATCAGGCGGGTGTATTGTGAGAGGTTCCCACTATCACACTGAGAGAGCGAGACGGCGCTGTACTTCCTGCACTAAGGAGCAGGACCGAAAAGGGAGGCGATTGCGCAAATTGGTCGAGTGGAGGGGCAGATCAGGAACGATTGCCGACGAGAAGTCTTTATTGTATTGTAATTAAGACGAAAATAATTATAAGAGATGTTACAAATAAAGTTGTTATGTTAGTTAAGTTTAGGTAATAAATAAATTAAAGACGGAAGGGACTTGATCTCGGACCTTGGAGGTGAGAAGTTTGGAACGGAGCGCGGAGGTTGGAATATCGTACAGTTTATTAGAGATACATATTCTGTAGTACGAGATAAGTCAGCGCAGGAGAGCAGTTGGGAGCCTGCCGGTTGAACCAAGTTAAGTAATTACTATATTAAGACCCTAGACTTTCTCATTCGGAACAGGTGTATTCTTTCTTCTAATTTAAGATATTATTTTCCCTCCTAAAGGTTGAAGAAGCTAAATGGTAATTTCATTAATTTCAAACAAATATTGAACCGAATGATTAAGCTGAGTCATCAACTTTGCTTTAATTGTGATTATGGATTTTTGTTTATATTTTATAAAGATACCATGGAATCAATTTCCATCCCATCTTAGTTTTCTGTGGAATTTATTGGCAAGAGATCGTCACAAGTTAAAATGAGTCGGTTACCTAATAAATAACAAGTAGCCACACTGTTACCTATGTGATCACATTGCGCAGTATATAACCAAGTAAATATTTGTTGAAGACAGAACAAGGGATCTGATCTCATGGTTTTAGCGATGATGCTTCATCCCTGACTCATATTATTCGATTAGACGATTTCATTAACTAAACGTCGACTGTGCCAATAACTTGAAATATACAAATATTGTTCATTTAATATTATGGGATGCAGATTGTGTATCATATTTGATTCGTATTTGATTTACTAAATACATTGAAATTGTCATGCTGGTTGTATACAATAGCGGTTGACGAGTTCGAACCTCGTGTCAGTAGAAGTTGAGACCATAAATTGTGTGGTCTGGTAATTTATATCAAGGTTCGAACCCTTGGTCGGAATTAATTTATGCAAGTACTTATAAGGAAGCTACTTGTAAATACCATACTTGTCTTATTGTGTGTAAACTTATACTTTATTCACTAATTTCCCCTTTAGTGCGTCTTATTCACTAATTACCCTTTTAGTGCGTATAATGTCTTGTGAGTTTGATTCCGTTCAGCATTGTAAACCCTTATCCAGTTTGGTATAATTGATTCAGGTAGAATAATGGACATATTTCCTTGGGTGTATTTATGTCTTGTGTATCAGAAATACATTGTGTTTTGTAGTTCAAACGTTTTGTGTACCAATAGTTACGTTAGTGAGCCTAAGGTTATAACTTATTGTTCATTTACTCATGTAGTTAACTATTTTGTGTATTTAGGATACAGGCAAGAGGGTTTTTCGTTGTGTCTACTAGCTTTTCCCTCTAAATTTGGCCTAGGTCAAGCAAAGTAGACACCAAATAAGGCTACCACTAGTCATATTCGGTTAAATAATCAAGAGCTTCGATTAAATTCCAAATCATATCAATCAATAAATTTACTTTGACTTAAACTCTAACTATTTGTTTACTTTACACACCCTTCCTAATAGCTCAGACCTTTATTTCAATCAGTTAATTACATTTCAGTTATTAATCTATTCACCCAGTATGGTAAGTGATATAGGCACACTCTAGTGGCGCCGCCCAATACCATTTCACCTGGCGCGCGTGACGCAGGATTCTAGATTTTGTGTTCATAATCAATGAAGCACAACTAGAAAAATGAATCATTACATTAATTTAAAAAAAAAAAAAAAAAAATAACACAACGTAGGAAACTAATATTTTACCTTACTATGACGATCACGTGTTCATTTTGATATTTGAAAGGTCTGAGAGGGGTGTCACTTTTATAATTCCCACATTTACCATATATTTTAATAAATAAATTTCAAAAGGAAAATATGCTATTGGCATTGAATATCTACTTATATATATTTATTTCTAAGATCTGAGAGGGGTCTATTAGGACATTTTGTATAGAATGAATTATTGTTTAGTATGTCATTGAACGGACGAGAATTCCAAGACATTGTACAACTGACTTATCGTCGAATTTGAGTTTGTGTGTGCATTGACTAGTTTTTTGCATATAATACTTGTTTATTGTGAGATCCGTTATAGCCGTCTACTGTTACTTAATTTTATTCAATAGGAATTTTATTGTTACATACAACACTTGTTGTTGTTGTTTGTGTGTTGTGTGTGTGTTGTGTTGTGTGTTGTGTTGTTAATAGGAGTTTTATTGTACATAGGAAAATTAGCATTCGGTGAGAGAATTATGTATTGATTATAGGTACTTAGCTTTAGATACCAAGACGTGATAGATTACTAGTAGGGTGATTAGATGAGTTAAGTGAACGTGTTAGATTGTTGACATTGTTCGGTAATTGCGTACAGTTCGTTTTACGGGTCATCCTAGAAATCTCACTCAGCAATCGTCAGTAGAGCTAGATCAAGGTATCAAAACACAGGAAATAATACATAATGATAGTGAGGCTGATGTTAATGTTTTTACACTATCCATTGAAACGCTTCGTAGGCCTTATTTTTATGGTAGGGCAGATCCTAATGTGACGCAAGCTATTAATAAGTTGCGCAGGTATATAACGGTTAAAATGCATACAATAGAGCAATCAATATCGTATTAGCCTATTTCGCAGGTATACCCCGTACAGTAATGTAAGTTCTCATGTAAACGCTGGAGATTTACTATTAGAATGGTTAAATACAAATTGATAACTAGTTGTTATTATTATGGTTCCCGTGGTAATTTAAATATGTCCGAGCTTTATGTAGATACAATTAGAGGACAGGACGTTAGTAAATAATATAATGAGATATATTGGGAACGTGTGCAACAGCCGTGATCCGCTAGTTATAGGCTAGAAGGTGTAATGTTGCTACTACATTTGAAGTTTTATCAAAATAAATGATAATGTCTCACACGCACTTCAAGACAATTTTTATAACCGCAACGTATGTGTCGATAGTGGCACCTACCTATGAAAAGGCAAAGAGAGATTTTAGGTTAACGAGTAGTAATAAAAATACCTCACCTAGCAGATATTCAAAGGAGTTACAGGCGCACTTATCGGAGGCCTAAGTGTCCAAAAGGCACTGGCTTAAGAGTTATGGTTACTTACTTAAGTTAATAACTGAGCTCGTACTTCAATTAGTCAGTAAACAAGTGAGGCTCTAGCAAGCGCAGGTTCAGGAATAGCATAATTTGTTGTAGTGTAGTGTAACGTAATATGTGTGTATTTTGTTAAACATCCAATTTACTTAGGAGAGCTTTTGTCTAGGAGTGTCTATTATTACTGTAACAGTGGTCGCATTATTAATCCATGTGTTATTTAAACAGAGAAGTAGATTTTTAGTCGTTAAAGTATTCGCTTCATAAAACTTGCGTTGTCCCATAAGTCTCAGTCTAATAATTGAATTTACATGCGCATTGCTACTATTGAGGTTATGACCAGTAATATACTAACCCATAATTATTGCAGCAAGTTAGTTTTGTTTGGCTTATTCGCGAAAGCAGAGTCAGATTTTACAAAAGTAAAATAGATTATCATTATTAATTTCAGTTAATGAAAATTGGCGCACTTTGAATATATGGAAGTACTTACTATACATTTTATGAATAATAAACATTTGTTTATTATTCATAAACTAAATTAATATTGATGTTTTATCATATACCAAAGGGCGGAATAACTTTTACATAAAACTTTGTTATCATTGATGTGTTTGGTAAAGACCTCTTGACTTAATGACCTCACAGCTTAGACGTTCAGAATGGAGTCTAGCTTTAGGTGTGATTATTATTTATCCGTAGATGATAAATGATTTAGAGGTGTAATGAATAAATTACTTTATGTGTGATGAACTGTAGCTATGACAATATAAAAAAAATAGCTTCAGATGTGAAAGGAAAATCTCTGGCCAGAGTCTACGTTTTGAAAGACGATGAATGATTCACGTGATGTGTGGATACTGGAGACGACAAATAAGTTGAGAGGTCTTATTGTAAAAACGAAACATAAATAACGATACCGGCTTCATCGCCCCTATTATTTTAATTGCCCCTTGTAGGTACAACATGATAAAGCATTAAATGAATTAGGAATTGGCAA
Organism: Epiblema foenella; assembly: GCA_963556455.1. Classification (NCBI taxonomy): domain Eukaryota; kingdom Metazoa; phylum Arthropoda; class Insecta; order Lepidoptera; family Tortricidae; genus Epiblema; species Epiblema foenella. The sequence goes on along the minus strand of OY747120.1, from coordinate 5,352,723 downwards.
ATAAAAATATTAATCAGTTGCAGCTAAAACATATTTCAAATTTCGGGTTTCATTTACCTATTTTAAAACTTCCACAATATTCAGTGCTGTCAATTTTATTCTATATTAGGAAAAAAAATGGGTGAACATTTTCCCTTTACAAAAAAAAAAAACCCCAGGCATAGCAAATATGCTATTGTACTTGAACAGATGATGATTAACTTTTAAAGGATTTTACTTTCAGCTGAACCTAGAGCATCTAGCCATTTGATAGACAACCAGAGTTGGGATCAGGTAGGAAAGCCTTCGGCTCTTTCGGTAGTTTTGACGTGATCTTAGAGAGGATCTTACCTGTCTGGGGAAAATCTTTAAGACCACAAGTTTTCATTCTACATATAACATTGACTACCAAATAATTTTGCCTAGTCATCATACTCTAACTTCTTTTCCATTTTAGTAAAGTGTCATGATTCATTCATGTCGTTTTACGTCGTTATTATAATTTAGGGGATTGATGAATTGCCGGAAGACGAGAAGCGTTATACGACCTGCAGTGGATTGGGTGTCCATTACATATGCGCACGAGGGTTGACATTAGAGTGGCCACTCTCAAACAAAAGCGAGGCTATCACTTACATAAACAAAGAATGCATTCTTCAACAATGAGCCAATAAAAACTATACCTATCACCGAATCATAAACTGCACCTGCACATGCACCACTAGCGCTATGCGCCTAGTCAACCCTCCTACTCAGACATTTATGGCGATCCCAGCAATAGGCTGCGGATAGGACCGCTACGTAGCAATTTAATTCATGGGCACCTCCTTCCCCGTACGTGGGTAGCAAACGAACCAACTCTGGAAGTTTTGGCGTACCAGAGTCACAGGCTAGCCCTGTTATTTGTAACATTTACACTTAGGAGGGGAATGTTTTGCGCCTCACCTAAGCTGGACGCAGCTTAGCTCGAGAATTAACAACTCTTTCTTCCACGAGACGAAGACTACGATAGTTATAGTGAAACAGACTCGCTCCGTGAGGAAATGACTCTGGGAACGTGTGGCTAAGACGTTGTCTGTTCAAGATAATTTAAATAGCTCAATAATAATAGTCAACATCATAGTTTTCATTACACATGCAATAAGCTCAGGCTTAAGCTGAGGTCTAGTTAAATTGTTTATAACAATAGATTATTACCACAATCGACGATTGTTCTTTTGTTACAGTCAGGCTATTAATATAGGCGAACTCGGAAAACAACAGATCAGGGCCGACACTAAGATTGTTCTATTTCCCTCTACGGTTAAGGTGACAGAAGTAAGACAAGTTAGGTAGGTTAGTGTAGGAGTAGGCCTAGTTAGGTTAAGAATGAATGAGCCAACAACAGGGAAAGTGATAATTAATAAATTGAATAACAATAAAACAAAAAAACTAACTTACAGTGAGAAAAGTCGTAAGCAGCTGCCAAGTTAGGTAGAAGGGACACAATACGAGTAGGCAGCGCCGGCGCCTAGTAATAAAGGAGTTTTATTGCCTCACTTAGGATTAGACAATACTTAGTTGAGTAGGACAATGAATGCTTTGGGCTTGGAGAATAGGTCGAATATTTTTATTTTATGTCCTTAGGCTATATGCGTAATTTTAGATGGTTAAGTTAGTTACCAGAAAGGTGTATGTAGGATATTTTTATTTTAATGTCGTTAGGATATTTCCGTAATTTATGTTGGTTAGGGTAGTAGTTACCAATAAGGTGTAGAAAGCGAAAATGTATGTATATTTTAGCTATCTACAGAGAGGGGGATGTGATGGCAACTTAGACATGCTATATGCGCGATCCTAGTTTTATTTGTAAGAATAACAAAAAAACCCCAACCTTTAGAACTGGAGTCCTTTAACAAGGGAGTAATAAATTTTAAGAATTTCTTTTAATACTTAGAGGTGGCAAAGGGAAAGGCGAATTGGCCCTAAATAAACAACTATAACTTATGTCTGTGACTTAAATTGCCGTCATTGATTAGACAATATGGTGAAGTGGAGACAAAAGGCGCTTAGAAAAGGTTTGGCCATTTAGTAAACCTTAAGTATCGCATTTCGAAGAACACTTCTACAAAAATCTGTTATTTTGTGTACAACCAAGCAAAGAAACCACGACTTTCGCCATGCTTGGCATAGAGCACATTTTACTATACAAATGCTATGCAAAGTTTTGTTTCAATTCCAGGCTGCGCAAACATGTGGTCATCAGGCGGGTGTATTGTGAGAGGTTCCCACTATCACACTGAGAGAGCGAGACGGCGCTGTACTTCCTGCACTAAGGAGCAGGACCGAAAAGGGAGGCGATTGCGCAAATTGGTCGAGTGGAGGGGCAGATCAGGAACGATTGCCGACGAGAAGTCTTTATTGTATTGTAATTAAGACGAAAATAATTATAAGAGATGTTACAAATAAAGTTGTTATGTTAGTTAAGTTTAGGTAATAAATAAATTAAAGACGGAAGGGACTTGATCTCGGACCTTGGAGGTGAGAAGTTTGGAACGGAGCGCGGAGGTTGGAATATCGTACAGTTTATTAGAGATACATATTCTGTAGTACGAGATAAGTCAGCGCAGGAGAGCAGTTGGGAGCCTGCCGGTTGAACCAAGTTAAGTAATTACTATATTAAGACCCTAGACTTTCTCATTCGGAACAGGTGTATTCTTTCTTCTAATTTAAGATATTATTTTCCCTCCTAAAGGTTGAAGAAGCTAAATGGTAATTTCATTAATTTCAAACAAATATTGAACCGAATGATTAAGCTGAGTCATCAACTTTGCTTTAATTGTGATTATGGATTTTTGTTTATATTTTATAAAGATACCATGGAATCAATTTCCATCCCATCTTAGTTTTCTGTGGAATTTATTGGCAAGAGATCGTCACAAGTTAAAATGAGTCGGTTACCTAATAAATAACAAGTAGCCACACTGTTACCTATGTGATCACATTGCGCAGTATATAACCAAGTAAATATTTGTTGAAGACAGAACAAGGGATCTGATCTCATGGTTTTAGCGATGATGCTTCATCCCTGACTCATATTATTCGATTAGACGATTTCATTAACTAAACGTCGACTGTGCCAATAACTTGAAATATACAAATATTGTTCATTTAATATTATGGGATGCAGATTGTGTATCATATTTGATTCGTATTTGATTTACTAAATACATTGAAATTGTCATGCTGGTTGTATACAATAGCGGTTGACGAGTTCGAACCTCGTGTCAGTAGAAGTTGAGACCATAAATTGTGTGGTCTGGTAATTTATATCAAGGTTCGAACCCTTGGTCGGAATTAATTTATGCAAGTACTTATAAGGAAGCTACTTGTAAATACCATACTTGTCTTATTGTGTGTAAACTTATACTTTATTCACTAATTTCCCCTTTAGTGCGTCTTATTCACTAATTACCCTTTTAGTGCGTATAATGTCTTGTGAGTTTGATTCCGTTCAGCATTGTAAACCCTTATCCAGTTTGGTATAATTGATTCAGGTAGAATAATGGACATATTTCCTTGGGTGTATTTATGTCTTGTGTATCAGAAATACATTGTGTTTTGTAGTTCAAACGTTTTGTGTACCAATAGTTACGTTAGTGAGCCTAAGGTTATAACTTATTGTTCATTTACTCATGTAGTTAACTATTTTGTGTATTTAGGATACAGGCAAGAGGGTTTTTCGTTGTGTCTACTAGCTTTTCCCTCTAAATTTGGCCTAGGTCAAGCAAAGTAGACACCAAATAAGGCTACCACTAGTCATATTCGGTTAAATAATCAAGAGCTTCGATTAAATTCCAAATCATATCAATCAATAAATTTACTTTGACTTAAACTCTAACTATTTGTTTACTTTACACACCCTTCCTAATAGCTCAGACCTTTATTTCAATCAGTTAATTACATTTCAGTTATTAATCTATTCACCCAGTATGGTAAGTGATATAGGCACACTCTAGTGGCGCCGCCCAATACCATTTCAACACTAGTACCTACGCCAAATCTCGGGATTAGGTAGTGGACCCCGGGCATCCAACTATATTTAGGATGCAACTGTTCTGTACTGGAATAACGCTAGGACGAGGAGGTGCAAAAAAATTCCTCGCTCTAGTGAGGTGAAAAGATTTGTGTTATACACGGCTGCAAAATTATTTTACGTCTCGTGTGTTGCTTTGAACCACTCACGTCGCTCAGGATTCTATTGTCGAACCACTCGCTTCGCTCGCGGTTCAACCATAGAATCCATTCGCTAGCTCGTGTTTCAATTCCACACTCGCGGTTAAAATACAACTTTGCACCCTTGTATAGCATTGTATCTATGTAGTGCGAACTTTTTGTTTTGTTTTGTCACATTATACACAGCGTTTCACCAAGTGGATTTATAAAAATTTGCCGCTCTTTTCTAGTCTAAGCTTTCATTAACCAGACTTTATTATTCTCTACGCAAAACTGTGATAATTATAATTTAGCGAATTTATTTATATGCACCTCAACAAATAAATTGTTTCATTACATTAGTACGTTTTATTTATATTGACGTCTATTTGGATTCATCAACTATTTTGTTGCTCGTTACGTCCCTTGAGTCACTCTTAAAAATTGTGATTTTATAGGGTTTAAATCTACGAAAACGAGTTTAAGCTATAAACCCATTTTGACCTGCGTAATCTTATGAGCATGCTAGAAGTCTATATTATAAAATTTTTTCTAAGAAACTCGGTTAGGTACTGTTGTCTCATGGCTGACGGGACAGAATGACAAGCAAAAGTTGATCGACTCATTTAACAGATAGTAGTATTGGTGTCTTGCAAAAGTCTTTCGGCGAAGGCGCCATTTCCTTGCCATAATTAGAAATGTCGTTATTGTCATAGACTAAGGGTGGGTTGCACTAAACCGTCTGTAATCGTCCGTGTAATCACGGATCCGGATTTCACTGGAGCGTAAACTCTTAAGAGTACCTATTCCAGTGTTTAAACCGCCCGCGTGGTCGTGTCGTAGGTTCTGGATTTTCCCCAGGGTACTTTCCAACAGCGCACTCCTCGCTTTATTGGGCTCGGCCAATAAAACCAGCCAGGTTAAAAAAGGTCATATTTTCGAGCAATTAAATTTGTAATTGTTTGCAAAAAATGTTGGTACCTAAACTCGTAATTGGTATTCTGTATTGACAGGTCAGCACGTTGATCTCTTTCTACCAATAGTTATCATTAATTTAGGGGACAGTTAAAATAGACGAACTACTTAAGTGAAATTTGATTAGTTATTTTTGCTATGAAGTATGGTACTTATTTAAAAGCTGTCCTATCTTTTACTTCTAAGTTCGCATTTGATATCATGTCAAATCACTGGTAGTTAGGTTAGGTTTTTAACAGATTTTGGGCCTTTGGGCTGGAAGACCCACTGACGAGACTTTCAGCACTTCGCTGTGCTCAGTCTTCAGCTATTCGCCAGGACGCATTCTTGAGCCCTCCACCGGAATTTAATCTTCAGCTGTGCCGCATTGAGTTCGGCTCAAAATTGAAGAAAGCTCTTTGATTTTGATTTCTCGCTTCGTATATTTTCTACGTCTATGTAAGTATGTATACGTGAATGCTTGGGAGGAGGAAAATAGTAGTAAGCACTCCTTGGGGTATACATATATGCTTTTACAAACTATACCTAATAAGTACGACAATATGAGAAAAAAATTAGCATTTTGGAAAAGGTATATTTTTTTAAGAACGTAAGTAGTACACCTCTTTTATTCGTTTCTTACTAATACTTCAACATCGAAATTCTAGAATCCGGTGTCGTCTCTTTCCGGCGAGCGCTGCTATCAGTAGAAATTATAATACTAACTACATTCGTCCAAGAGGACCAAACTTTTCTAAGTTAATGTAAAATGAGGTTCAAATTATTCCTTTACAGAAATTTGGATTAAGATGACTTCTAGCACTCCGCGCCGAGTCCGGTCCATGCGCCACCAAACATTGTTTTTCATACATATGAGCTAAACCAAGTGGGCCTGCCAGCAAAAGATGGCCCCCATTAAATCGCATAGGTAGGAGTCACGCGGTGTCCTACGTGGGCGAAATCCTCGCGAATGCATCGCGTATCGTGTCGCGTTCGCGCCGCGTCGCGCCGCGCCGCTTCGCTTCGTGTTCGCGAGGATATCGCCCACGTAGGACACGGCCTTAGTTTTTTTTTTGGAACTTGACTTTATAGGCCGAGCCCAATAAAGCGATAGGAGTGCGCGGTTGGAGAGTAGCCTGGGGAAAATCCAGGGGAAAACTGCGGCATGACCATGCGTGTGGTTTGGAACACTGGAATACTCTAAGAGTTTGCGCTCCAGTGAGATTGGTTGAGCAATTTCAACCGAATCTGAGGTGTGAGTGGACGGCCTTAGTGTCAATTATTAAAGCGCGACGCAAAAACTTTATGTAGTTAGATTATTTGTTCCAGCGCCAACACCGATATGGGCTGGGCTCGGAAAGGTGTGTACCGTGTACCGAATCATCAATATTTTTTGGATATTTCACGCGTTTTTATTAGAGCAAAATTGAAGTGTGTCAGTAGTACACATTGATAGAGTTCGTTTAAGTACGTTAAATAAATAGTCTAAGTACGTACAGAATGATGAGACACTGTAGAAAAGAATATTATTTTGTCCACGGCACGGGTCTGGCACAGCACGTGTCTGGCACGGCATGTGTCTGGCTCAATGTCGGTAGATATGAAGCGGCCTTTAATTGATATTAAAGGCGACACGTTTCAAACCCTTCAGGTGCTCTCCAGGATGCGTTCTCGCGGCGTCATCACTTTGTGCAAAGAACAGTCATCCTGAAAGAATTGAAACGTGTCGCCGGTAATGACCTTTACGTGTGTTTAGCCGAAATGTGCTTATTTATTTTAAGAAAAAGAAAAACGCAGGAGAGGAAACAATAATTGGACCATTTATTTATGATATAGGTAACGAACTAAAGAATACCACAACATTTATAAAAAAAGTAGTTTCCAACGAATCAATTTTCACATATTTTCACAATATGGAACTTCACATTATGATCTCTCAAATGTTCAAGAATACATTTCGGGATTGTCGTCTTATGTCTATTTTCACTGATTTTACTTCCATTTCGTACACTTTTGGAGGTTATAGAGCCAATCAATTTACGGGGTTCTATTTTGTCCCATGAGATTTTATAGCTTATATCACTATCCGACGAACGATGTTCGTCATACATAGTAATAGTTGATGTAAATGTTCTCTCATTACTTTCGTCAATACTGTTAACGGGTATACTGTCAATATCAACTGTTAAAATGCTGCGTTCATTTTTAATATCAAAATGGGGATTTTCGGTCGTATGCTCGTTATCGATTATCGATTGATTATTGGTATGCTCTTTGTCATACTCTACTATAACTTCTCTGTGATCGTCATGATCAATTAGTAGTGATTGTTCTTTTTTATTAAAATAGGAATCTTGAATCGCGTCCATTAATGGGCGTAAGTTATTTTCATTCGTTATAGGAATTTCACATTTGCATGGTATAATATTATCACATTGTATGTCTTTGTGCTGATAATAGATAGTGCTGTCTTCGCTAATGCTGCATGGGCATTTAGTAGTTACATTACTTTGTTTAGATTCGCAATTGGATATTCCTTTATGTATTTCATCATCGCTTTCGAGTTCTTCGGTTGTTTCAGTGATTTCGAGGTCTTCGTTTGTATTAGTTTCAGCTGTTGCAAGTTTGTGACCTGAATATTTGTAATTAAACTTCTTTCTAATTCCATCATCGCACTCTACACTACCTTTCTTAGTTCGCAGGGCTGTATTCGGTGACGGTTTCTCATCCTTCTCTTTTGATGGCGTTAGATTGGAGTTGCTATATTTGTAGCTTGTATCGATTTGTGGTTGATTTGTAGCTTCTTTGATTGTATGATTACTTATTTCAAGGTCTATATTACTGCTTGTGTTTTTATTATAGCTAGCTGTCTCAAGTGTGAAACATGAAAATTTGGAACTTAACTTCTTTGTGATTGTATCATGGCAAGTGCAATGACATTTACATGTAGGTAAGCATATCGGTATCGGTGATATTTTCTTGTCTATTTTTGGTGCTGTTCGCCTGAAGTGGCCTGATTTATGTTTAGGTTCTTTGATTTTATGCCTATGCATTTTGAGGTCTTTATTTGTGTTAGTGCCAGTCGTCATAAGTTTGCGCCGTAAGCCATGCAACTTCTTTGTAATTCTATCGTCTTTATTTGTATTTGTGCCCTTCGTCTTAAGTTTGAACCACTTCTTTGCAATTCTATCGAATTTATTTGTATTAGTGCACTTCGTCTTATGTTGGGGCCGTAAGCCATGCAACTTCTTTGAAATTCTATTGTCTTCATTTGTATTAGTACCAGTTGTCTGAAATTTGTGATATGACAGTTGTTCCAGTAACTTCTTTACAATTCTATCATCACACAAGCAAAAACATCTAGGTGGTGCTGTTGTTGAGTGTTTCTCATCCACTTTTGATGTAGTTGAACTGAAGTCGCCAGATGTATATTCTACTTCATCTTTACGCACAGGATCTTTAGAATATTCAGGATTTTCTCCTTCCAACATGTATGAACTAGATTCACAGTCGCATAACATGTTAGTTTCGTCAATATTATCGCCAGTGTCACCTGCGTATTCGTACGTATTGTCAGTATTTGAAGTTTCTTCAATATTATCGCCACTGTCATTTGCGTACTCACCATACTCGTAGTTATCGTCAGTATTTGAAGTTTCTCTAATATTATCGCCATTGACATCTGAGTACTCGTCGCACTCGGAGATATCATTAGTATTTGAAGTTTCTTCAATATTATCGTTATTATGATATGCGTACCGATCGTCATTATTTGAAGTTCCAGTGAATATTTCAGTGTCTTCTAAAGGGCGTTTTTTGACAATCGTGAGTTTAAATCCTTTTGGAGGAGGTAGATAGTAATTTTCATCATTAATATTTAGATACCATTCACGTTGGTAAGACTCTTTACTTGTTGATGATTGCACACTGCGTGGCCTCTCCTTCGGTTTTAATTTGGTTGGTTTATAATAGTGGTCTAATTCATGCTTAGCTTCAATATCTGTGCTTTGCCGTGTTTTGTGTGAAAGTCTTGACGAAGATGGATTTAATGCGCATTTATTAGTTTTGCTATCATTATCTGAAGTGTCTTCAAAGTCTTCGTCTGATGATTGTAATCTTTCGTTTTTGACATTTGAAGTTCTAAAGTTGTTCTTATGGGAGTGGTTATCAGGGTATTGAAGTTTTTTTATATCTAGATTTGTTTCGATTGGAATTGGGGTTTTGTTTACTTTATTACTACGTTTATGTTGATAATTCTCATTGTCTAACTTCGAGGGCGTTATGTTGCGACTTAATTTGTTACGCTGATGGTTGTTCTTTTTATGAGACTTGATGGCTGAGTTTTGAAACTTATCACCGTCATTATATTTTACGTTGTCCTCTGCATCGTCTGAGCTTCGATGTATTGACTCTGAACTAAATTCACCTTTTTCCTCCATATCTCCATTGTCTGAGCTTAGTCCGGTATCTGAGCAAAATTCATCTTTTTCGCCGTGCATTTTCAACTTCATATTGGATTTTTCACCTAAAATCACATTTAATAGGCTAAAATTTGTAAGTGCTTTTATTTCTCTGTCAAAATCACCAGGAAATTTGTTTAGATGATCCCTGGTTGCGTGATGAAGATTTATAGCCATAAATTTGTGTTTTCTTATTTTTCCAATAACGCCTATAATTTATGAGGCCTGGTGTTCTGGTACTCCTTTTTGGGAATCTAATTTATCATCGTACATGGCGGGAATGAATCGAGATGATAAATTAAAGAAATTTGAACCTTATGCAATGTAGTCTAAGTTCAAAGTCGACAAAAAAACATGTCGAGCTGTCAACTTATTCCCGACATGCACGGAATTACATTGAGGCCAGAGCTCGGAACCGGTTTTTACTATTTTTGAAATATCTCCTAAAGCACATCTTCTATCTCCATTTTAATTTTAAGATTTGTTTTTGCTAGCCTTTATCTATGAAATAAATGATTTAAAGTACGAAAGATTATCGTAAAACGCAATTAATCGAGATATTAAACCGGTTAATTGTAGGAAGACGAAACCGGTTTCAGAGCCTTGATTGAGGCTATGACGTGTTCAAATTGTCTGCTATCTTTACCATATTGTGTTCCTCTTGAACCTGTTGATAATCGTATCCCGTACCCGGAATATTTATAAGCATAAGACGGTATGATGCCAGACAGCTTCGTCGTAGTAAGACGTATGTTACGTAACATTTGTTCAATGAGCCCCATGATGAGAACACACTCGACCATCGAATCGAGTTGTATTCTATCTGTTCACTTCATTTGGACGCGTGTGAGTTCTACCATTGTTTTGTCCATTTTGTTGTTTATTTTATAATTTGTTTACTGTTTTTTCGTGTGACATGATAGAATTTTGACGTCTGTATTTTTATGTCAAATGTAGAGGATCCAAGTGTGGCGAGTTAAAATAATTTGTCATTACGGAAATAAGGAGCAGTTTGAATATATAATTATTTATTACATGTGGCTATAAAGTGACAATTATCGCAAACTACGCATGCGGAAAATCCCACTTCCTGGCCAAAGGGAGACATACAATATTGTACTTACTACGGGCGGTAATAAAGAAAGACTTCGAACGCATATTTGTCAAATACTTACCTGCCTCTGAGACAATCTTCATTTTACCGACCTAGGTATAGTGGTATTTTTCTAATATGTCCGAAAAGCCATAAAACGCTTGTCGTTAGCAGTTTAAAATGAAAGGAAATATGGAAAAAGATAACCCGCACAAATAGCTACCTTCCGTTGTAGATGATAAGGTTGTGGTTGTGGTTGGGTTGTAGGATCCACTATACACTCAATCCCTCAAAGGTTAGCTGGAAGAGATCCCTCATAGGGATAAGTTCGCCTTTGTACTCTAATCTTATGTGACATGTATATTGTTTTAACCTGTTATTGTGTACAATAAAGTGCTTACATACATACATACATAAGGTTCAAGTTGTAATAAGTTGGAAATAAAACAGTAGCAGCCTTTGCCACGCGCTACGCCGTGACTTCTCTTCTCATTTATATGGCAACAGATCAGTAATGTCAGTATAGTCGGAATAATGACATTTGACTTGTTTACCTGTCAGTTCTGATGTTAATTTTGAAATGTTTTGTAGCGAATTTGTTCTATTTCTCGAGCGTTTCTTTCCAGAATTTTATTATAGGTATATTGTTAATAATGTTCGGCTCTTGACAATGAATCGTCTTGGGCATTTTTTGTCATTTATTATTTACAGTAGAATCCGCTTATAACATTTTACCGCTTTTAACAACTTCGAAATCACCACACATTAGATTTGATACCAAACATCGACGTCCTGTTAGTACGTCGTAATATCACCGGTCCCTTGACTGTCGCTTTATCCGGATTCCACTGTAATTTGTAACACTTAACCTAACCTACCACAGTGACACTGACAACAGTGAAAACCTATGATTTAAATTATTGCCAGTGTAAAAAAATGAGTTCCAATGAAATTCCGCAATATAACCAACGGTCATATATTTCTGAGGGGCTACTACGAACTTCGAAATCCGAACTTCGTATCGTGTGGTCCCTTTCACTCTTGTATTATTTATTCACCGTATGAGTGAAAGGGACGGTACGATACGAAGTTCATATTTCGAAGTTCGGAGTAGCCCCTCAGGGCGGCCTTTACTTTATTATCTTTCGGGAAAGAACCCTTAAACAATATATATATATATATCAGTATCAACCTATTTCTGATAACATGTAGGTATAATAAGAGCTACTGCACTTCAAAAGGCGAGTGGATTTGACGAAATTAGACTTTAAAGTTATAGTAATAGGAACCACTACACCCGCCTTCGTGAATATCAAATTATACTTAATTAAAAACCGGCCAAGGGCGAGTTGGACTCGCGCACGAAGGGTTCCGTACTAGTATCTATAAAACAGCAAAAATAACTTAACCAAAATTACAGTTAAATCAACCTATCTCAAAAACTATAAGAGATACTTTGATCAAACCAAAAATCGTTGAAAGAGTTAATTAGCATGCATCACCTCTATTTTTTTTAGAATTTTATACCCCGTAGTTATAAAAATAGAGGGGGGGGGACATACTTTTTACGACTTTGAGAGCTGATATCTCAAAAACCGTTCACTTTAAGAAAAATGTTTTTTAGAAAACTTTATATCATTTTAAAAGACCTTTCCATTGATACCCCACACGGGTATGTACATCGAAAAAAAATTTTTCATCCCTCAGTTACATGTATGGGGGGCCCCACCCCCAATTCTTTTTTTTACTATTTAGTGTCATAATTTTGTAGCGGTTCATACAACACATATTCCCATCAAATTTCATCACTGTAGTACTTATAGTTTCCGAGTAAATCGGCTGTGACAGACGGACAGACGGACAGACGGACAGACGGACAGACGGACATGACGAAACTATAAGGGTTCCGTTTTTGCCATTTTGGCTACGGAACCCTAAAAACGGTACTCTTATGAATAAATGATAAAGGTTTATTAAAAACCACTAGTATTTTATCAGTCTGATATTATTATACATATTATTTAATTGGGTCTTCATTCCGTAGCGTGAAGTATATTTGCTAACCACTTCCCTTTGTATTTATATGGATATTTAAAAATATATATATAGCGCTATTTACTGTCTTTAAATAAAATATATACAAATTTCAATATTTATACACGAAGTAATGCGGTTTTTTGATAAAAACACCGTTGGACAAATCAACGCTTTCTCTCAAAACGATCTAATGCAATACGTAAGTACCTAAATAAATAAAATAGAAGTAGTATAAGCAATGTTCACTTGCTTTGGACGTCATGTTGGTTTATGCTACTCATTTTGTGAAAACTTAACTGTATCATTTATCGTGTGACGTCTGTAAAGTGTTTGGTTGACGTAACTGATGACCGAAGAGTTGGCGACTTCCTCGCACAATGTATCAATATTGCGATACAGCGAGGAAATGCCGCCAGCATCCTTGGTCCAATGCTCGAAGGGCCTGTTTTAGATTTAAGCTAGTTGTAATATTATTTAAGTTATTGTTATTTAACTATTATTACCGCCTGTAAATTAGTTATTAAAATAAAGAACTATTATAATGTTAAATGAATAAATAAATGGGGCATAATGGGCACTTCGATTTTGTCAACCGTAACCACGTCTCGTGAATTCGAGAACGAGATTGGCTCTTTGGTCCATTTTTATAAATATAATAAATTCCTTATTGCATCATTACATGTGGGATTTTAACGAAATAGTAGTTTATGCAACTGATACATAATGAGAGGTCTTAAAACACGAGTGTGGTTTTATGAAACGAGCGTCAGCGAGTTTCATAATAGGATCACACGAGTGTTTTAAGGCCTAATTATGTACAGTTGTATACACTACTTTATCTATATCCATACATTAAATCCTCTTTCATGTGTTGAGGCACCATTGCGTTGAAAGTGCAGGAGTTCGAGTTCGTGGGCTCGTTGAAGTCTTTTTGAGCACGAGCCTGTATCGTAATGGGCGGAGATGGCCATAACGATACAGTTTTTGATGCTGTTATGGCCAACTCCGCCCCGGACAGGCGCGATATTGTAAAGTTGGTCCTTACCACCTTACACTTTTTGAGCACGTAAAAGAGGATTTACTGTATGGGTGTAGAAAATCTGAGTTTATGTAGTTTTATTTCCATTTCCTCTAGTTCCCTCATCTAGTTAAATTATGAGATATTTTTGATTGCACGCCCCTTAAACTGAACGTATGCTATATAGGCACAATAGACAGAAACCCACAAATTTATAGGTCTAGAGGGGCGTTCATTTTAAACAATTCAGAAAATTGTTGTTTTAAAGGAATGAAGAAAAAAGTACATGTTTTTTCATCATTTGAGGGCCAAAAATGACTTGATCACACTTGCTTTTTATTCTTTATAAGGTGCAGCCGGGCAATCTAGACTGATCGAAAATATCTTCTGTTTTACATCATTTACTAGAGTGCTATCTATGCCCGGAAAGCGGAAAAGCTTTCACAATATCATCAAGATGGCACTCTAGTAAATGATGTAAAATACGGAAATTATTAGATTTAATTTCCTGCAGTCTAGATTGCCCTGCTGTACCTTAATAATTATGTTTCGAGCACTTAACAGAAATCCCAGTGGTAGGCTCAGGAGCTCAAATCTATGACCTTTAGATTGAAAGCCGCGGTCGCAGGTCGGGCCTAGTTGAGTTTCTTGCTGGACTCTTCTCAGCTAGGTCAGGTGTAGTGAACCGATAAAACTCCAAGTGGCTATTTAACTCACACCACACCTCAGATATGGTTGAAGCCGCTCAACCAATCTCACTGTAGCGCAAACTCTTACAGTATTCCAGTGTTTAAACCGCCCGCGTGGTCATGTCGGAGGCTTCCCCTGGATTGTCCCCAAGTTACTCTCCAACCGCGTACTCCTAGCGCTTTATTGAGCCCATCATAAAAGCCACAGTCAGGTTCAAAAAATAACTGTGTATCTGACTGGTCCCATCTTATATTTACCAGGTGGAATGTCTGATGAAGGAATCCGCGCAGCAGCCCACAGAAGGAAACTACAGCTGGCTGAAATCGAGGCATACACACCATGACTATTCTCAAGACCTGGAAGCATTTAAACCTATGGTATCTAAGGTAACGTAAAGTTTACAAGTCTTTTGTGGGTCAATGTGTCCGTTTTTATAATAAGTTACCCGATAAAATTTTGAATTTACCCTTTCCAGCTCTTCAAAATTACTTAAAAAAACATTGATGTCAAAGGCTTATTATAGGGTTGAGGGCTATCTAACAAACAGAAATGCATGGCCCAAACCAAATAGCTAAATAGCGTAAAGAGTTATGTATAATATTTTCATTGTATCTAGTTGACACAGTTCTTGCAGGAAAGCATATTTGTGGAACTACTATTTTTTCCACGTTTTTCTTTCAATGCTCTTTTGTTGTTTACCACTTAGATTTATATAAGTAGGTTAAGTAATATCATTGTAATAAGCATATTTTTGGAGAAAATGACTGACTGTCGCGTTTCTTTCGACGTTTTTTCTCGGCAGTGGTCTCATGAGCAACGGTAGTAGTTTTTGACTTGTAAAAGTGCCTTTGCGGCCTACTTGCAGAATAAAGTTCATTTATTTATAATGCCTTTCTAGTGTTCCCGAATAGAATCGGCCAAACGGAATACGCATGAGACTCGGTGTATGTCCGTCTATCACGGGCAGGTTTTCGTCAGGAAACTCTAAATACATTCACAAGCAAGCAGTGTAGCATGCTATGTACTCCAGGCGAATCATCCGTTGCCGTCCTTTTATATGAGGATTCGTTCGACTGTCATTCTCTTATAACTCTCCATACAATCAGATTTTAATGAACCCTTACGATTGATACGATACATCCGTAGAATTATAAATCAAAATCAAACATTTATTATGCAAATAGGCCACAAGGGCACTTTTACATTCAAAATATTAATTTACAATTTAAAAAAGTCTGACTATAATAATAAATTTTTCATGTCAAAATATTAAATTACAGTTCAAGAAAGAATAATAATTTCGAATTTACAATTATAACAAAATTAATGTCACAGCGAAGATAAAATTGCAAAGTTATCTATTACAAATATTACAACATCAATAAAGTTAGAGATGTATAAGGTCTCAAGATTAAACAAGGAGTATAATGAAATTAATATAATATCCCAGAGATGTATATGGTCTCTGAGCTTCAAAATTAAGATTAATTTAATATTGTTAGCGATGTATATGGTCTCTAAGTCACTGATAATAAAAACGAATCCACAACAGGATAATGTCTCTCGTCAATCCTTAAACAGACACTATAGTAGTATATTTCTATTGAATTGCGTTTCTACAGATAACACCAGAAGGCTGTGCGTCCATAGCCGTTAAACTTGACAGTCTTACAAACGTCGGCACAACAGACGTCCTGGCCAACTTCAAGCGCCTGTTGTTAGAGCAGCACAGCATACAGACTTTACGGGAAGGAGTGACACGAGCGAAGAATCGGAGGAGGAACAGGGTGCAGCCGGATTTGGGGGAGCGGCAGCCTGTTGTGTCTTTTATTTTGGATTAGTTTTTAGATACTAACACTAACCTCCTTGTTGATAAAACTTAACAAACCTGCTAAGATTTTTTTTTAACCTGACTGTGGCTTTATAGGCCGGGCTCAATAAAGCGATAGGAGTGCGCGGTTGGAGAGTAGCCTGGGGAAAATCCAGAGGAAAACCTCCGACACGACCACGCGTGTGGTTTGGAACACTGGAATACTCTAAGAGTTTGCACTCCAGTGAGATTGGTTGAGCAGTTTGAACCGAATCTGAGGTGTGAGTGGAATCGAGCGACTGGGAATTTTGTCGCTCGTTCACTAAACCTAGCCTAGCTGATAAGAGTCCAGCAAGAAACTCAGTTAGGCCCGACCTGGGTCGGACTGAACTAACAAAGTTGTGTTTTGTCCGTTTGTCACAAACATAAGCCATAGTGACAGATAAGGACAGACGAATTTTAGCGGCAATTAAAAAGTAAAATAACAGTAAAAGGCCTACCAAAATAGGTTTGATGAACGATTATGAATAAGGAGATTAGTCTGGCTAACACAAGCTAAAACCTGCGACACACAATGTTATGTGGATTTATAATTTTGATACTTTAGGCCGAATTTTATAAAGATCCGTTAGACAAAACGTCGGACATTTTAGTAAATCCCGACCAGAGGAAGCTACTCCGAAATTCGAACTTCGTATTATGCCGTCCCTTTCACTCATGTATTGTATAACACGAGAGTGAAAGGGACGGCACGACACGAAGTTCGGATTTCGAATTTCGGAGTACAGGCTCAGAAATATACCGATGGGCCATATTGCGGAATTTCATGGAAATAATTTGTTACACTGGCAATAAGTTTAATAATAGGTTATCAGTGTTGTCAGTGTCAATGTTGTGGTTTAGGTTAAGTGTAGTTTGAGCTGTCAAAATCAGTAGATACCTATGTTTTTAATCTGCAGTCAGTATTTTCATATGTATTAACTCTGCACCACCTGCCATGAATCGTGTGTTGATTAGATTTCATTTCCGCTACCCTAAGGTTTTCTGGAAGAAATCGCTCTTTAGCGATAAGACCGCCTGTTGTTTACCTCTACTCATTGTGTTTTTGTACTGTACTATGTCCTTTAATTGAGGTGTGCAATAAAAAGTATTTGTATTGTATTGTATTTTTTTGATTTGCAGTTAAATAAGCAAATCTGTATTGAATTAGTAGATTGAAAATAAATAATTCGTTGCCGTACCTCCCTAATAAAATCACCGAAGCCCATAAACGTGTTCGATATACTTAACAAATTAACTATATTGTAGCTACTTAGGTTTACGGAGATCAGTACCTAAGGAATGCAAAAAAAATAACAGCGAGATGTTAATCAAACCCAGTTAATAATGAAACCTTAACCAATTAATTATCCCATCCAGGAAGATAAACTTTAACACAATAATTGAAGCGCCGATTTCCAGTAAAATGGGGCGGCCACATTATGCTGTAAGGAACCATGCACCATGAACATGAAGGAGCCATGAACTTTAGTTGGTAGTGACTGCTAGAAGCTAGAGGTCCCGGGTCCGAACCCCGGTCAGGGAATTTAAGTTGTGTGATGAGCACGAATAATTGTCCTCGAGTCGGAAATGATTTCTATTTATTTGTGTCTATTTATGTAAATCGTATTTACAACACATAAGAGAAAAACCAAAAATTAATGATATTATGAAAACAATATAAACGCAAAAATGGAAATGGGCAGGCCTCTTGATGAGAAGCAACAGTAGAAAAATGGAGCAAAGAAATAGTAGAATGGTACCCAAGAGATGGGAAGAGAAGAAGAGGAGGACAGGTTCGAAGATGGGAAGACGACTTGAAACAAGTGGCAGGAGCCACTTGGCGAAATAAAACCAAAGAGAAAAATTTGGCGAAACTTGGAGGAGGCGTATGCCGGGAGGCAAGAAGATTATGTCGATGTCTCATCATCATCATCATTTCAGCCGAAAGACGTCCACTGCTGAACATAGGCCTATGTCGATGTCTACAATAGAATAAAATAAGGTACTATATTTGTAAATTATCGTTTAATAAAGGCTTAAAATAGAATAAAATAATTTATGTAAGCCAGTATGTAGATCGTCGTTTAGTACCCATTAGTATCCAAAGTAGATTGGCTTTGTCTGGGACTAGGTCGATTTGTGTAAGATTGTCCATAAATATCCATTATGCTATTATCTCTTTTTCCTGGCTCCTGAAGGCCTACTGCGACACGAAAATGAAGTTCATTCGTGTATCTTTCTCTCTGGTAGTTGCAAATTCGTGAGATTAGGGTTGCCAGCGCCCCGTTTCCGGTGCCCTAGAGGATGCGTCCCGCAAAGGATGCGTCCCGCAAAGGATGCGTCCCGCAAAAGATGCGACCGGGACGCCGATTATCCCGTTTCCAGGTCTCGTCAGAACTGTAAGAACTGAAGTGAATATTCTGTTTTATTTGAGTAAAGAGCGCGCTTCAACTATTCGATGAATGAAAATAGTTTGGATCCCGCTCCCGGAGAACTGTACTCGTATCAGGTATATTTTATCTCGGAAATCATCCACTAAGAAGGTATATGTCGCGGGTATATGTTTTCTAAAGGTTAAGAAATGTTGGCACCTCTAGAGTGCGTGAGTCCCGGACCCGCGGTTTTTAGCCAGGTCCCGCAATTCTACTACAATAGTACCGCAAATCTGGGCACATAAGTTGGCAACCCTAGTTGTGATACCTCAGGAGTTGAAAAAGTCTATTAGCTTCGGTGACTTCTTCCTATCAGGCATAAAAATAATATATTATAGGTCCGGCTCTCAGTTTCCCCTTTCACGTTTAGATTTGCCCCTGCAGCATAGCCAAGTGAGAGGCAACGTTGTTAAACAAATAACTCACTGACATAATGTGTTCTAACACAAATGTATAGTTCGTACAAAACTCTAAAGCCAATTTTTTTTGATCCAGAGAAATGCACGAAACTGCATACCACTACGTAACCTAAGGTTCCGGGGGAAAACCAGAAAGTACGTATTGGTTACGTGGGGCTCTCCAGTCCAGAAGGGACTAGCCTACCCACTAAGACTCTGGGATGCATCCCTCACGTGCCTTGGTGGTGATGCCATGGGATCGCGAACATTCTAACACGACATCACCGGCACCTTGACCCTCTCCGAAAAAGCACAGTGCTGCATGAACAGTGTGCTGTATAATAGTTTCTGTTACCTGAACACACACTGTAATAGGAACTCTAATACATTATTGTTAAAGTAGAATATTATACTCAATGGAACATGAGCATATCAGTTCAGAGTCAAACTCAAAGTAGGTAATCCTACTATAACATGAAGTAAATAGTAGGTAAATTAAGAAATAGAAATAGTGTGTGTAGATTAAAGCGTAATTCAAGTGTCTGTATTATTAATGTCAGTATCTGTATTTACCTGATTATTTTAAAAATCTACGTTTTCGTTTGGTTACATTCAGCATTGCAATTTCAGCGTTAACCTGTCATATTAGCCCTCTTCAAGGTCAGACCCTCCCGATGCGTTCAACGCCTCAAAAAAAACAAAATGGCGCATCGCCTGATGACATTTCCCGCCAAAAGCAAACAATCGTATAACCTGCAAATTTATAAATCACTTCTCAACCGTATTGCAAAATGTTAAGATGGATTTTTGCACGTTTTTGTGCAAGTAGACGGTAAAACAATGTTGGAAATTAAGGTGTCAATTATTTTCGATGTGGTGAAAGTGATTTATTGAGACGGTTTTTGTCCTGTTCAATGTTCTGCGTGCCTTTTAAGATAAATTGGCAAGTATATATAATTGTGCTGTACAAAAACTCCCATATTTAGGCAGAATTTGGGGTTTTTTACATTTAAAATCCTATTCCACAAAAAAGCACAGAAAACTATGAAACTTTTTTTTTCTACATAACATACATAAAACGCCAGATTTCTACTATATCCACCTACAGCCCCTTTACCATGAGTTTGCATGACCGTACTCACCTAGCGACTGCGTAAACGATTTAGTATGCCAATTCTTATTTCTATTGCGTAACCGCCAGAGGCGCTGTACTTTTGCCAATACATTTTACGCAGTCGCTTGCGAGTACAGTCATGTAAACTCATGGTAAAGGCAACTTTGAATTCGATCTATCGAATTTCTTGGAGTATAGGTACAGAAAAAGAAATTCGATAAGTAGATTGAATTCAAAGCTGCTCTGCCTAGGTATCCATTTTCGAAAATAGTCGTGAACTTATGTAAAACCCGAGCATCATTATTAACACAAAATATTCCATATATATAGGGTTTACGGCCTGTTAATTTGATGTGCCAGTTTACGGCCACTTGGATGAATTGATGAACTGAAAGAATATTTTCTGGCTTTTTTAATATCCCCATTCAATACCTACAAATTAAAACGCATACGACTCGCTATTCTTTAGGGCATGTAAAAATGCAAATATCTTTATTTTACCTTTGTTCTTCAGGAGGCCGCAAACTGACGCAGGTCGCGTAACTGGCCTAGCGACCCTACTTATAGTAATAAAGAAAGAATTAATCCTCACAAGATTTTTATTTTACAACATTTTAAAGATCAGTTGAACAACGCGCGGCTCCAAACATGGTACATATCTTTATGATTATGGTTTATTAATTTAAAATTGTGCTTCCTTGATGAACTGACGAGGCATTTGCGTAATTTTGTAATTGTGAGTACGTTAACCGGTCGCAGTAATCAATATGTATAGGTATTTTACATAATTTGCTTTGCAGTTTTTTAAATCAGGATATCATATTGATAACTACTGGCCGCATTTACGCACAGAGATAAACGTAGGACGGTAGGACACGCCAGTCAGTTTTTTTTTATGCTATAGGGGCAATCGAGCAGACGGATCGCCTGATGGTAAGCAATTACCGTCGGCCATAGACACCTGCAACACCAGATGAGTCGCAAGTGCGTTGCCGGCCTTTCAGAAGGGAATAAGATGTATGGAAATCCGATGCGTTTGACAAATGCGCTCCACAGCATGACGCCTGTGTGTGACGCCAGCTTGGCCTAAAAGAGTTAAGGCACTCTGAAATTATTTCTGTTATAATAGATATGATGACAAAACATTTTTTTCATGCCATTTAAAGACTATCAAACGTTTGTATGGGACCAAATCAGGGACCGATACCGGTATTTTTAAAAAACCCTGAATTAGCCCAATATTTTGGATTATTTTTTGTTCTTTACGTAGGGTTGAATCATGTATTTAGGTAACAACGTCGTATTATTAGATTGTCCCATTAAAAACGAAATCATGAACCGGTGACCGTAACAATACCGGTATTTTTCTATGGAGAAAATACCGGTATCCGATCCCTGGACCAACTACAATTAGAGCAACACAAAAGACGGAAATGAGAGGCAAAGTACAGCATAATTATCGAGCTACCCAGGAGTGACGTCACGCCCCAAAAGAAGTAAATTTGCCTTTTTTTTCTTGAACTTCCGTACTTCTTTTTTATTGGAACATCGGAATTCAATTGGTAACTTTGAATTTACATTTGTCACTTTCGTAAAAACTAGTTCCTGCTCCAAATACAGCGGCCTATTGAACCACTGGTCCTCCCTACATATAAGTTTAGGTACTAATATAATTGTGTAAGTCCTTGTGTCACTAACAATTTATGGATCCTGCTGGTTCTCTGAAATAATGGCATTCTTTGTTTTTTTTTTTATCTTGGGATTGGGTGTCAAAGTGGGCCCCGGATTTTTTAGGCCACAGCCGGGTAAACGCTAGAAGGCTGATGACGACAGGATGTTAACGCAGACATAATAATAGTATTACTTGATCTGTAGTAAAGTTAGAGTTTTTTTTTAACCAATGTGTCGTTTTATAGGCCCCTAAGAAACCTCCGACACGACTACGTGGGTGGCTAAAGTTTCAGTGTTTTAGGTGATGAGTAAAGTCACCCGAGTCCCCGGCTTTGGTTACCACCAAACAGGTTATTTTTGCCACCATCGTTGCAGAAAAAAATGTTGCGGTTGCGTCAGTAGTTATCACACCGTTAGCAAAGCTAAGATTAATTCAGTACCTAGTATAAGGTGAAAAAGTACCTAAAAACAAATTTACGACGACGATGATAATACAACTAACACAATAAGCACTACTTTAGTTTTGTTAAAGAAAAGCGAATTACAGCTTTATTTACCCATACCACACATTTGATATTTTGGACCTCACATTAAAAAACTACCAGGGTATAATATCACACAAGGAATTATTTCAATGAATAACTGAACTTATCCGATAAAGTTGTCCATTAAATCTTTCGAAATGGCCAACAAAAATTAGCAATACGCATTTAACAACACTTTAAAATAATAGCGGGAAAAAACAAAAACATGGTGACAATTGCAATGGCTGCCATAAATTTTCGCGCCACAAACTTATGAATAACGGTGGATGAATTTGGAAGTAAGAGTTGTCCTTGCAAGGCTACCTTGATCTTTAGACAGTGGCGCCACAGACGAATGATCTGAAAAAATTGTGATGGCAACTTTTTAAAAACTCATCTGTCGCTTTGACAGCGGGATGCGTTCGAAATTAATTCGCCTTCTGTATTAACGTCACGAAGTTTTTCGTACCGCATTGATTAATAATAAAACAAATTTTTGTTCTTACTAATAGTGTTTTCCATTTCCGCTATTGTCACTCATTAAGGCTTCGTTTTATTAACCGACTTTAATAAAGGTGGATGTTCCCAATTCGGTTGCATGTTCTACATCCGATCCGTTAGACCTTATAAGTTATTATGACAAAATTAAAAACTTTTTTTTAAACATGCTTTCATTTAAATACGCTAAAAATAATAAAATAAACTTTTCCATTCGTGTTACATTCAGAAAGTAGCATTTGGTGAACGGGAACTGTTGAAGAAGACCATGGATGGTCATCCAAAACTTTCGATCATGATACTGAAGACTATGACGAAGCCAATTTAAATGGACCTGATGTAATGTTCAACCTGATCGAAACCGGAAGGTCGGCAACGGAACCCTGTAATAAAACAGTGTAGCTTAACTCTTTAAATGTGTTTGGCACAATTGGGACGCGTTCAAAAAGGTAATAAATCACAAAAAGATAAACCTTTTTAAGCCCCGGGGCCAGATGGTATCTACCCCATTCTACTACAGTAAGACGCTAATACTAATTCCATGCCTAAGTATACTGTACAGCACGTACCGTACATGTGGAGGATGGTACAAGTAACCTACCTACCCAAACCAGGTAAGGCGGATAAATAGGCGGATTACAGTGAAGCCAAAGTAGACATCCACTGCACGAACTACAATGTGCATATCAGTTAGGGAAGTCAACTGAAACAGCACTACATCTGGTAACAACCAGGGCTGAACAGGCTACAGAAAACAAAGGACTATGCTTGGCAGCTTTCTTAGACGTGGAAAAACTAGACACGGCATAGAGCCGACCATTTGCAAATGGATAGGCAACATGTTAAACGGCAGATTAATAAAGTCATGTGAGTCATGTCTTTTAGGGGATGAGATAACGGCAACTGCCACAAAGGGTTGTCCACAGGGCGGAGTACATGGTGGTGGACTCAGTCCTGGGAGTCCTGGTAGAACTGAATATTGGATCAAAAATGGGATCCGGTACGGGTGCAGGCATTTATGCAAATGACTATAGTAGTAGTGTAAGCATAATTGCCTGTGCACAGGAGAATATAGATAGACGAACCAGAGGGGAGAATATTTATATGCTCAGTGACAGTCAAACGGCCCTTATGGCGCTAACAGCTCCGAAAGAGGACTCTAGACTAGTACACAATGATATACAAGTTTTAAATAAACTTGGGAGACTCAACAAAGTGCAACTGGTATGGATACCAGGGCACGAGGGCTTTATCGGCAATAAAAAAGCAGATGAGCTTGCAAGAAGGAGATCAGCAAACCGTTTTGTAGGTCCGGAACCGTGCCAGACAGAGAATGAATGACTTTGGCAATGGCTATCCTGAACCAAAGGAATTCAGGTACTCCCGCTTAACTCCATCATCCGGTTTGTGGAAATGTTGGAGAGCAGCTTGGAGTAGGTATAAAGGAGGGGGCACGGGCCCTCACGCAGATAAGATAAGATAAGCCATGTTTGAGCTGATTGTAATCATCATGAAATGCACTCTGGTACCTAATGAAACATAAAAACTATGACGCTTTACGTTTCTTATTGAACAATGTAAGTAATACCTACCTATTGTAATTATAGTCGGTGCCATTTCGTCAACTTTAGGCAATTCTTTGGATGTCACCGACTTCCAAAATTGCAATACTTATATTGTTCATTGTTTAATAAGACGCGTTAAGTTTCATATTGACCTATTAGAAGTTAGGCAATTATGTCTTACTTTTTAAGGCTTCTTGGAGTCGGTTTTACTTTTTTATAATTACCTACGCCACGACCTCTGGAAATGGCTTCAAACGTCGGAATTCGGGATGTATAATGTATTAATTATTATTGTAACGTGATGACGAATAATGCCAAGATATTATCCTACTAATATTATTAATTCGTAATATAAGTTTAAAGGTTTGGATGTTAGATGCTTGGATGTTTGTTACTCAATCACGCAAAAACTGCTCAATGGATTCTGATGAAATTTGGTACAGAACAAGTTTATAGCTCTGATTAACATTGATTTGTATATTTGCTCGTTTTACGCAAAACGCAACGAAGTATTATTTTTACCAAATATAGCTATTAGAGTAAACTTGCACAAATTCTTGTATGGCAACTGATGTACAAAGTAATATAAGTATATGAGCGTGTTAGAACATGATATAATATAGATGAACTAATTTATTGAAACACTTCATAAATCATTAACATTTAGAGTACTTATTATCCCAAATACCATACCTGGAGAGTATTGAATAGGAAGTGGAAATTTACGTGGACGAAGCGGGCAAAAACTGTGGGTTGCACACAACCGTCTGTAACCGTAAGCGGTTCGTTGAAATCTGATTGTATGGAAAGTTTGACAAGTTTCTATGGGATGACAGCTGCCGGCGCCATATTTGACGATGACCGGCCTGTGATCGTATGTTGGTGCAGCCGACCCTTACAGTTTAAGCGTAGACACATAAGTAACAGACAAACAAGATTGTACAATATTAAGTAACACTAAATACATACCTAAGGTACATTGTTATAGACTAGTCGCCTATATTTGTAATTTTGGTCGCACCAAAATGAAAGCCTTATTGTTAAGGTAATATGAGCTGTACTGCAACGTGAATATATTCAAAGAATAGATTACCGATTGAAAGTTAAACTACGCAACTTAGGCGTGGTAGAAAGAGCTTGAAATGCCTTTTCTAAACTTGTTAGTGGTATGCGAGGCGTTCGGCGGCACGCGCTATCAAGCGAGTATAAAAACGCTCACGCCAGGGCTGTTATCTACAAACCGACTCGTCCTCATCTGTAACCTGAGGGGTGAGGGAGATCAAAAAGTAACAATGAAATTTGATAGTTTCCATATAAAAACGGGTGAGCTGTTAGGTGAGTGGTGAGAACGGTGCTTAGTGAATTGTATAGCTGGGCTGTTATTCACAAAACGACTCGTCCTCATCTGTTACCTCACCCCTCACCAGTTTTTGTATGGAAACTGTCAACAAGTGACTATGACATTTGACAATTTCCATATAAAAACGGGTGAGCTGTTAGGTGACTGGTGAGAACGGTGCTTAGTGAATCGAATAGCCTCGTGGCGCCCAAAGATTTTTTGGCTCCTCTTTAACTATGACCCGACTGTCCATCTTATAGGACATAATAGTTACAGTCATATCCGCCCAAGATTTTGAGTTGAAATTTGTATATGTTAGAGTTACCGGTTTGAAGTGAAACTTTCAGGGTATAATTATGATTATATTAGCATGTGTTTTTAAATTCAATTATTTGTCTACCTTTTGATCTTTACAAAGGCCACTGGGCCTCAATTACTAGATTTACAGAGTTTATTAATATGGCCCTCTGAAAGGCGCGTGGGCAGTAATTGAAGGTTGGTTGAAAAAAGTGCTGGGCTGGAGCCGCCATGCTTATTTTGGTTTATCAAAAGGCGCGTGGGTGCCACGAGGATAGGTTAGGCACATAATTACTCCCAGTTTGGGGCCCCTAGGGCATAGATAGTGCTGAAGCCACTGACAGCATTTATAAATAAATATTTTTGGACAACTTACACAAATCGACCTAGTCCCAAACTAAGCAAAGCTTGTACTACGGTATGTACTAAGCGACGTATAATGCATACAGTCCCACTATGGATCTTTTTACTTTTTCTATGGTCCCACGATGTTAAGCTTAACAAAATGACAGTAATTGGTAAAGCAGTTGCCGAAGACCTCTGATTGAACTAGAAATAATATTGGTGTTTTATTTATGACAACTGTGCAAGTTTCTAGGTGCTGCTAAATGTCACAGTAGAATTATGAGCAGTAAGGGTAGTTGGGGCACGACGCGGGATCGACGTCGGCGGGGTACTCAATGACGCCGACTCTGCAAATTAATAATACATTTGTAACTACATTGATAATCTGCGTCCTATATACGTATATACAGATAACAACACAGAATACACAAGATAAAAGATAATAGGTAGGTATTTTTTTGTATGATGCGAGTGCTGAGTGTGTCTGCGGATTCTTGTCGCAATGACGTCACAATAGGGTAGTTTGGGGAGTAGGGTGTCTTCGGGTAATTCCGAATGTCAGGCTATCTAAGTTATTTTATTGCATCTCATCGTCACCATCATCAAAAATAAATGATAAAATTTTTGATGTTTGGTAGTGCTACAAAATCGCTTAGTTAGACCAGAATTTGTTATTTTCGGATTTATCCGACATTGAGAATTACCCGAAGACATCTTAAATGGAATGGTGTTAATTAATACGGAAACCTAGTATGTTGGTGTATAACGGAATAAAATTAAACAATTAGTATCCAGAGAGGCAACGGGCGACCCTCGCGCAGGCAGCTTTCTCGCGCAAAGAATTTCAATCGCAATTCAGTTCGGGAACGCTGCCTGCGTGATGAGAACCCTACCAAGGGCAGTAAATTTTGATAGGTATTTTTAGCTTTAGATAATAGATTTTAATTGTAAATAGTTTTATATTCAACTGTTAATTTCTTAGTTCAATATATCGTTATTATTATTCAGTATAATTATTAATTACCTATAAATTAATTGATCAATTACCTTTCTACAACTAGTACAAAAGTTTTATGGTTCTGGCATCGACAAAATTTATTAGCCTTAGCATTCCGAATAACAAACCCCAATCTCTTGTAACAATTAGGAGCTAAGTATTTGATATGCTCATAACAGTTGAAGTTCGTATCCAAAATAACAACTAAGTCTCGAATAGTATCAACCCGGGCAATTGGTTCAGAGCGACTGCCATTTTCTTTTTGCCCTACAGGATCACCTGTAGTTCAGGCGCTTGTAATGATGAACTATGTATTAAATATTAATATTTTATATAATTATTAATATATTACTATAAATATTATTATTTGACCTGCCAACACAAAGGGAAACAAGACCTTATTGGGATTAGGCTTGTTAAGAATAGGCAATTTGACTGATAGAAATTCTTAAGCCACCCGAGAGCCTCGAGGCTTTAGAGAAGAGCCAAGAAGGGAGAGGGAGAGAGGGAGGTGTTAGAAACAAGTTAGACGTAGGCACTAGTTTTACGGAAGCGACTGCAATCTGAATTTCCAACACTTACAATCCTTAAACTAGACCTTACTGGAATTAGTCAAGTGGCAACTTGACTGTAAGAAGTTCTCAAGCCGCCAGAAGGCCTCTAACTTGGCTTAACGACTGCTATCATAGACAGCAACCGGGATCAACGGCTTGACGTGCCTTCCAATGCAAGGGAGCGCTCAGTTAATGGCCACTCAAAGCGGTAAAAACATTTGTATCAAAAATCTTAATAAAATTCAGCTGATAGTGACAAAAAGACTACAGTACAAACAACACAGTGAGCATCCTCGTTACTTTGATAATTATAATAATGATTATAAATCATCTTAATAAGAAGTAGAATGCTTCCTTAATATCGTTAGTGATTAATATTATATTAAAATAATCATTAGGTACTACTTAAATAACAATTTTGCATTCACGTACAAAATCAACTAATATTGATGACCGTGTAGTTAATGTTTTTTTTTAGATGTATTTTTCTATTAGGACCTGGAAATAAAATGAGTGTGCACCGAATAAATATCAGCACAGAATAGTCTAAAGCGGCAGTATCACTCCAACCATTGAGAATACAACTAGTACAATGTTCGCCAAAGTGGTAAGCTTCATTTTACATATTCGCACCAATAAACAAACATATTTAATGTACACAAAACATATTATCAGGGAGCCAACGTTAGAGATTTTCGATTACGAGTAAACATATGGCTTGCTCGACTTGATTGAGAACTATTTTTCTTTTCAACTGTTTTATTTAAATGCACACATATTATCATAATTCCATTTGTCAATTATAAACAATCGCACAGATCCTCGTCTGCGCGGTCGCCGCTGTGGCCGTTGGTATTGAATACCCGCCTGGCATCAACCCCGCCCTGTGCCCCAACTATCCGTACTGCGACATGGAGATGCTTGCGCGGGACACCCCGCTGGTCATACCGATCCCAGAATGGGAATTACCGTATGCACAGATGGTCGCTGCGCCCAAACCCGCAGCCGCACCTGTTGTAGCAGTGTAAGTAATCTTCATAGTAAGTTTCTGACAAAAAATTCAGTTGTTAACTGAACTAGACTGTTCTAATGAGCCCGAACACGACGAGAGTATCGTGATTATTTTAGGAGTTTCTATAGCCGCCTTCAATATTCAGTATTAGATCAGCTCGAAGGTACCATAATATTGTATTGTGACGGAATTTACATAATTGTGCTAGATCAATCGGATACCGATATGAGACTGACAAATAATTGCAATTTTTGAGTACAACTTACATACTTGCATAAGGACAGTGAAAGCTAAATAAAAAAACAAGCAACGGAAGCTTTCTGGCGTCACATTATCTGTTCTATATACTGACACTATACTTTGATTAAATATTGGTTCCTAGACCTGGACAATGTTTATGTATGTTCAAACCTGTACCCATTAGCCGTGTTACAAAAGGAATTGATGAATGAATTCGATTTCAGATATAACAATTAATACTACAGTTTACTCACAGTAAACCTTTGAAAGTAGGCTACTGGCAGTCCAGCTAAAAGTGAGTGTATCGCGGTGGCCCGCTGCAAATTTGATCAGCAACTAACATTGTTTTTATTTTTTTATTTGTAGATTCGGCGGCATTGAGTACCCCGCCGACGTCGATCCGGCATCGTGCCCCAACTATCCGTACTGCTCATGATTCTACTGTACTTTCTCTTCTCAGCGGCAGTACCAAACCATACAAACATTTTAATACAATAGACGTTACACCTTCTTGATAATTCAAGGTGCATTTTTATGGAGCAATAATTTGACTGGCTTACATTGTTAATAACGTTTTGTACCTAAATTGTAAAACATACTGCCATTTACTTTATATAAAAGTTATGCTCGGAGTTAATAAAAATGTGTGAAGTAATACACTGAAGTTTTCCTTTGTTAAATTTATAAACTGGCGTGTTACTTGTTTTAGTACCAATTTTAGTAATTGGCATATTTTGCATATGACTCCAATAGACGTATAAATATAATACAATACAATACAAATACTCTTTATTGCAGACCTCAATTAAAGGACATAGTACAGTACAATATGTAGAGGCAAACAACAGGCGGTCTTATAGCTAAACAGCGATTTCTTCCAGACAACCTTAGTTTAGCTGAAATGAAATCTAATCATAACGATTCATAGTAGGTGGTGTAGAATTAATACAATATATGAAAGCTACTAATAATTACAACAATAATACTTAATAAAGAATAATGTACATAACATACATATAAAATACAAATATACAGTTAAAATGAATAATAAATAAAGATTCAGGACTCAATAGGAAACGTACTTTATAAAAGACTAGGCTTTTATGACAAATTACAAAAAAAAACTGAGAATCGAGGATGTACTTACTAATATCGGAATACGAGAATTGCACTATAATACTTAACGTAAATTTAGAGAAAAATTATAAATGTAATAAGGACAGTTTTACTGGTCTAATAATTAATAGGGCTTCGGAATGTAAGACCTTTGGCGGGAACATGCTTCCTAAAAACCCGCATGTCTCTTAAAAATACTTACCTATGTACGTAAATCCAAGTCTGTGCCTTTACCATGAGTTTGCATGACCGTACTCGCTAGCGATTGCGTAAACGGTTTAATATGCCGATTCTTAGTTCTATTGCGTAACTGTCAGAGGCGCTGTACTTTTGCCCATATAATTTTTAACGCAGTCGCTAGCGAATACAGTTATGTAAACAAAACAAGTAGGTAGAGCACACACAACAAATAAAGTTCAACGTACGTCTAAAGACGGAGAAGCTACGTACGTTTAATGATATTGCAGTGAACGGTTGCTAGCCCACTGCCATTTCCCGCAAAACACTATCGCTGCTTTAAGGATGATTCATAGTAGACCGTTCCGTGTCGGGGCCGTTCCGTCTCCGGGCCGGCACGTCTCCGAGCCTTTTTGTGTGTCAATGTGCTAACCGTTCCGCGTCCGAACCGGGCCGGGACCGTGCCGTTTCCGAGCCTCGGGCGTAGGTAGATCGGCCGTCAAACGTTTGCATTGATAATAGAGCGACCGTTCCGTGTCCGGGCCGGCCCGTTTCCGAGCATCAGCGGGCCCGTCCGTGGCCGGGCGGCTGTTGATTTCCTGTCATAGAAAACGGGCCGGCCCGGACACGGAACGGTCTAGTGTGAATCAACCTTTAAGAGCGCCTTCCTAAAATCTCTAATCCTTCACACAGCTGGTTGCCTCAATTTCGATAACATTGGGACTACTGCCACCTGCTCTTGCAGCACCGTAACCAGAGTTAAACAAGTGAAATACCTGGGTTTGATCATCGATGGTAATCACTCTTTCAGACAGCACATTTCTACTCTTACAACGAAGATGAGGAAGTGATCGTTGAGCCATTAGCCATTCTTCCCAATTTGGACGTGTAACGCAATTCGGGACTGACATGTCATCGAGGAACGTCGGTCATTTATTACACGGCTAAATTATGGAGAATAAGACATAAAAAGTTTATTTGTACATAAAAGTTTACAGGTATAGTTGAACATATCATCATTTATAAGTTATGTACAGAGTGGATTTTTCGTTATGTGGTTCGACTGGCCCCTACACTAGGCAAAAGACTAGGCTGGGGAATGGGTTCAACAATTTCGGTTCGCGACTGTACATTATGAAGCGACTCCGTGACTGTACTACGGAGGATGTTCTTTACCTAATCTACAGAGGGGCTACTCTTAACTTCGAAATCCGAACTTTGTATCGTGCCGTTTCTTTCAATCTCCCGTTATTCACTATATGAGTGAGAGGGACGGCACGACAAGAAGTTTGGATTTATAAGTTCGGAGTACAGTCCCTGCGCGATGTGTCAGTCAAACTTACAATACTGTGCTGTTGGATACTGTGTTGCTGTTGGAGTCTGGGGCAGCGCCGCCAAAAATCATTTGCTTCTGACTGAGCGGCTCAGCGTGCTGTGATTAAGGTTATTATGTCGAGAAAACGTTGCCGCCTCCCTTCTGACACTTTCTATTGAGTAACAAGCTTTTTAAGTCAGACAGTTATACATACTTAAAAGCGTCAATTAACGCGTGCTCATGGTTTTGTAGCTAAACTTCCGAACCATGCCATGCCTACATGATTAGTCTGGCTAATGAAAGCTGAGACTGAGATTTGTTTAAAACTTTTTAAATAGCAACTATAATATCTACGTCAAATGTGTCAAACGTGTCAATGGAGACAAATATTGCTTGATCCTTTACGGGTCAGAAATAGGATACCGCAAATAGTATCATAGTAAATTATTCCGCTTGAATGCTACTTCCATAACAGACTCGGAATATTTAAATATTCATCTTCGTGTTGGTTATGTAATCGCATAGTATATACTCAACTATATAGTGCGAACATTTTATTTTGTCGCCCAAGTATCATTATTATTTTGTCACATTATACACAGTGTTGCAACGCTTGGTTTTTTTAAAATTTGCCGCTCCTTTCTAGTCTCAGCTCTCATTAGCCAGACTCTATCTCATTTGTATAGCGTACTGGTAGATCCCGAGATACAGGCCTGAGCCTGTACTAGGCTGACCTAGGTCGGGATCTGCCAGATATCCCATGTTTTCAATTAGATGCGTAAAGTTGTACGTGATCTCTGATCTCATAATGTGATGCAATGAGGGCTACCGCATATGAATTCAACGCTAGAGGCTCAAGTGTAGCATGAGGTCTCCGAAATGTCAAACGTCACTCTTTGTGGTTGCGCTACGCGGGTTAATATCTAATTTGAACAATATGGTGACTATTTTGCGATACCTGTGGGGCTAGCAACTTGCTGACAAATCGTATCTCGCGCGACTCAGCGATTCCTGTCTCGCTCGAACTGTGCGGGTTAGAAAGAGGAGGGTAGATTTTTCTCTACTCGCGTCGCGTCGCAGCAGTAGTTGTGCTAGCCCCCCTGAGCTTGATTATGGCAAATATGAGTTACGGATCAATGACTATCAGTGCTTTGGGACAGTTTTGCGCGACACTAGACTGCGCTACAATTGATGCGGGATGAAGGATATTTTTACGGTATGGTTTTAAGGTATTAACTATGATTTAAATGTAAACTTTGTTCTCATGCCCATAATAACCGATAACAATTTTTGACAGCTGAACCTTACTCGACAGTGGAGCCAACTAGTGAGCACAAAAACGATATCCCTCATTACGGGGACGCCTGGCTTAAGAAGGGGGATCCATCATTTTACCGAAAATCGTTACATCGATTATCATTTCCCATAACACTATTCGCAGAATTTTATTATCACTTAGGAATCATTCATCGAACTTCGTTAGATCGCTCAAACATTTGCTCGAATTACCTTTTACACAAGAATCAACTCATCGAATTTTAATTCAGTATTTTATTTGTTCATCGACGTAGTCGTTCATCGAATGGCCTTTAGTATAATTTTGGTTTAACGAAGGTTTCAGTTCCCAAAATTCTTATTACCTAGAACATCATTTCACCACTGTTTACTATTCTTGATATAAGTAAGTCTAAAATTAATTTTTTTTCTCAGATTCTTGGTGTACTCTGTAAAAGTACTCATAAACAAAAATACTCAAAAACAAAAATACCCAAAACCTAAAATGTACAAAAGACCTGTTAGGGCAAAACCGACTGTAAAGCGGATAGGTTAGAAGATTAAGACGGGAGCTTTGCTCCCGCCTTAATCTTCGGGGTTATTTTTTTATATAAGCCCAGAAAGACCAGTTAGGGCAAAACCGACTGTAATGCGGATAGGTTAGAAGATGTTATTTTTTTTTATATAAGACCAGAAAGATTATACGCCTTGAAAAATCATGCTTGCTTGGTTGTTCGATGAAACATTGTTCTTGGAAAGAATACTGTATGGAACGTACTATCTGTGAATCAAGTTTCGTTAAATTAATACTATGAATAACGAATATTTCGATGAAAGGTAAATTCGATGTACCGTTACGCTACGATTAGAGACGGATTCGAAACGATTAACTATGAAAAGTGGTTCGATTATATAAAATGCAATGAATTGATGATTATGTGATTAGAAAAAAAAACCTAATGAAATTCGTTGAACAGTTTTCGGTGAAATGAAAATCGATGTAAGATATTTCGATAAAATAATAGACACCCCTTAAGAAGATGTTCGAAATTGAAATTTAATTAAACAGTCGATTATCGATACTTTAATAGATACAGGTTTCTCAATATAGGCCATTTGCTTACAAGTACAGTTGTACATGATCTCTGATTTCATAATGTGATGCAATTACGGCGGGGGAACGCCTGACTTAAGAAGATGTTCGAAATTTGAATGTAATCAAAGTATCGATTATCGATACTTTAATCGATACAGTTTTCTTAATATAGGCATTTGCTTATCGTTTCTGAACATATTGTAGGGAAGTTATGATATGGATCAAATATGATGGAAACAAATAATAGAAAAAAATGTTCTCTTGCTTTTATCACAAAATCGACAGTTGGTAATATTATCATCAAGAGCGTACATATAATAAAGATAGTTAATAATGTCAAAAGAAAATAATATCCCGAGTTAAGTATACTTTGTATCGAATGCTCTTACAAATTGACCAGTTTTGATTACTTCTGAGTGTATTTAAAATATTGATATTTTTTGATTGTTCGATTTTGCATAAGGCCGTCCGACAGTCACAGTAGAATTAGTCGCAGAAGGGATAGTTGGGGCAGAGGGCGGGGTCAAAATCTGCGGGGTACCGGGGAGCCTCGCCGACGCTGACTCTGCAAAAAATATTGTAATGTAAATAATTAGAAACGAACACAGAGACACAGGATGATATCGCACTACACGCCGAGATATATCCGTTGTTAGAGTACAAAAGTTACTAGCTAGTAGCTGAAACATTGTAGGATTAGTAGTCCCAACATCCTGAATTATACTAAACAATTTTTTTTTTGAACCTGACTGTGGTTTTATAGCCGTGCATAAAGCGATAGGAGTGCGCGGTTGGAGAGTAGTCTGGGGAAAATCTAGGGGAAAACCTCCGGCACGACCACGCGTGTGGTTTGGAACACTGGAATACTCTAAGAGTTTGCGCTCCATTGAGATTGGTTGAGCGGTTTCAATCGAATCTGAGGTGTGAGTGGAATCGAGCTACTGGGAGTTTTGTCGCTGGTTCACTAAACCTAGCCTAGCTGAGAAGAGTCCAGCAAGAAACTCAGCTAGGCCCGACCTGGGTCGGACTGACTCTATCCGGTGTGCTAAAACTAAATTCTATAGTTTCTCTCCTCCTCTATTAACTTAAGTATTTCAAATATCCCACCTATGTTGATATTGTACATTGGTTAAACGCTAAGGAAGAGCGGTGTCTCTCGACACGGGCATCTTGATAGCTTAAAAAGAGTCACCAGCCCGAATACTGTAAAGTTTTTAAGCTTACGAATAAATATATTTTTTTTATAAAAGTTGTAAATACAAGTCGATTTACACAGATCAATTTATAAAACGGTATCTCCATTGAATAGCGTATGAATTAGGAGATATAAATCTAAGGTATCTCCATCAGTATCCGTAATATGGGCCAGAGATGACGGAAATAAATGAGTAATTAATAATTTACTTACTCCTATTTAGCCAGGACCGGGGTAGGAGCAGCAACAATAGGAGCAAGGACACGAAGAGGTGCTGCCATCAACCCTCTGTACCCGAAACCGTAGTGCGGGAGCTCCCAGTCCGGGATGGGCATCCCCTCCGCGGTGTGCCGCGCGAGCACCTCCATGTCGCAGAACGGGTAGTTGGGGCACAAGGCGGGGTGGATGCCGGGCGGGTACTCGATGCCCACGGCTATCGCGACCACGGCGCAGACAACCAACTGTGGAAACGGGATTTTGTGACAAGAACTTTGTTAAAGCTTGTGAATTTCTTTTATTATCTACTCTTTCTTTCCTTTACGAAAGAAGAAGAGGAAAGAAATATTTATTTGGTGTTAAATCATTACACAATAATAAAGTACATTAAATAAGATGAAATAAACACAAAATTAAGTATGAGTTATGAACACCAAAAAGGATAGCACTCAGCATATGCCAATAGCAATATATGCTAAGGCGCTGGTTTTTAGGGCAGGGTTGTTATGTTGGTGTAAATCAATAAAATATGGACTTTCAAAATTACGATATTTGTATTACACATACTGTGTCTCAAGTAAGGTATGTAATATTATTAATAGAGCCCAGTTGTTCTTCGAAGTATGTCTGAATATATAATGATTTTACTGCGAAAAACGGTAAGAAGCAAGAATTTGGTAAACTATAAACAATGGTAATTTGTAGCGAAAAAGTTGGAGTGGTTATAGTGACGTGGTTTATAGTGGATAATTTAAAATGGTGAATATTATTGCGTTAACTTAGAAATAAAAGACACTACGGTTTGCGTTACTTAATCTAGTTAGAAATGGGTCTAAAATTAATGCGAAAGCCATGTTTTTCTGAGTGTATTTCAGCTTCTATCTTACCACTTTAGTGAACATGATGCTAGTTATTTTCTCAAAGGCTGGATTGAGACTGATACGGTGCTGATTTCTGTTCAGTTATTTATACAAATAAATATTTAATTATAACTATCAATAACATAAACGTCCTAATTAATTAAGAAATAACAAAGTTTTAATTGATGGGAGTCTTGTTTGGGCCACGGTAGAGAGCGGACGTTCCCCGGAACCATACCCGACCTCTATTATTGTCTTAAAAACAACACAATAGATCCGCAAAACAAAAGGCGACCGACGGTCACCAACAGATGTACGCGCGCGCTAGCCTCCGCGCCCAAGTCCGGCTCTAAGGGACAAGATAGCCCACGCGCCGATCCGCGATACGTTGTAGTCTCATTAAAAGTGCCGATTCGTGCTAAGTGCAGTGCGTCCAGATAACCAACAACCCATTGTGATGGGAATGCAATCTAAGTGTGTGTGATTCCCCGAGCCTACGCCAACTCTGTCACCGCAGGCCCGTACTTGCGATCATCGAGCGCGGTCACGCTAGGCAAAACCCCGCCACAAACCCGGTGAGATCCTTCCATTGCTACTATTTACTGACACGCTTTATACCCGAACCAGACTTATAGATACGTCTAAATCATCGCACCTGCAGAGCCAGTGACGACCCTAACGTAACATCTAACGATCTAGGTACCCCCATCGGATCAACAAGGTGAACCTCTCCCAATACTTGGAAATTCCTAAAGGCACAGACAGTAAGTGCACAAGGCTTCCATGATCATTCAATTACATGTGTTATCGGACGCACCACAAACGCACACACGGCTGCACGCTGGTTCGCTATTTCAGCAAGAGACATAAGTCTTCAGATCATAAAACATAACGACCGTCGATCGTCTCCATTTGTTTTGCGTGGAAATCAGATATTTATTATTAAGTATATGCAGAATCACACACCACCCACTTGACTGACTTGATTAAGCTGAATCAGATAATTACTCATCGTCGGCGGGTAGCTAATGACCCCCTCCTTAACCTAATATCAAGATTATAGACCCCACCCGATATATTGGTATTGGCACCATAGAGACAAACTAACAAACATAAACATACCTATGATTGACGGGATCCACTACAGAATACAAAAATTGAACCAGCTATTGCCGGTTACATTCCCATAAACGAACAATCATATATATATATACATATCAAGAATAATAACAATAATAAAATACAACACGCTGACAATCACGCGTAGGGTTACTAACGTTACCCGCTGTATAATTAAAGTTAAGCACTCACAAATCAGCTCAGCTCAAGCTATCTTTATTCATATGTAAGGCACTAGTTACTGTCGATTTTGCCTAGGTCTGCGCAGGATAAGAATAGTCTAATCTCCGGCTCGAAGCCGAACCGCCATATGTTAATACACTTAATATACTCAACTACCTATAAGAGAAGCATTAACACATTCAGCCTAGTGGCACTGCAACAGTACTATCGCTAAGTGGGCTTGTTAGCTTTAAGTTCAGTCTATGTTAGGTAACATAGTCGTAAAATCTGCACCTCTACCCTTAATTAGTTAGGCAATTAAATCAAACTATCACTCCATAACACAGATGTGACGCAGCAGCTCATCTCACCGATAGCTACTTACATCAAAAACATTCATCACACAGCACCTAATTTTACGCACTCGATGAATATGCAAGCAGTACTACTAATTTTTGCACATATCATAGTTTAAGGTATATATAACGTCTAGCTCGTTAGTTAAGCTCGCTCCCCGCTCTATCATTGTGAAGGCAGAGCGTAAAACAGGTACTCTACAGTATAGGTAAAAATATGGATAGGTTCTAGTCTACCGTGTCTAAGCTCTCGAAATATCCTATGTCCTATAAATCTTCGTCCATATCACCCTCACGTACCACCGAGACACAAATATTAGCATTTAAAAACTACCTCAGCCTATCAAGAAAGCCCTGCAAAAACATAGGTACAGGAAGCCCAACCAGGTTCCTTATGTACCCGATTGTATCACTCAGACCGAACCAAAATCAAACACAACAATATCCCCAAAGCCCAATTTCTATCGCAGCCCCGCATATGGTAGATAATCAAAGGCATCACCCGGGTAATTTCCCTACAAACAACATAAAACGTTGCCTTTCTCTAAAATATATATTAATAGTACAAAAGAAAAATACAAGCACCTAACATTGCCATTAAGACAGCCACATCTGGCACCCAGCACCGCGGTAACCCTCTCCACAATAGACACCATAATAAAATCCCTTTGTTTTCTTCACAAAAACTGCCATCACACAATAACTTCCTAGCATAAAATCCTGTGTTTTAAATCCCTACAAACAGACAAAATAAAAATATAGCACAATGGTTAAAAATAAATTCTATGAACTTAAACAATATTTTGTCATGTGCTAAACAATTGCAAACCCTTTAACAACGCCACGCAATCAATAATCCCAGACAATTAGCAACTCACAAAAGGGCAGTTCATGACAAAAAACACGGTAAAATTGCATGCGTAGTCTTAGAATAGGCACCTAAGCTAATTTAGATTTACCTTGGACACAAGCCCTGTTTGGCCCACCAAAGCTATACATTTTCAGGGATCAATAAACAACGGTTGCCCTGTGCTATAACAGCACGACGTGGTGAACTCGCTAATACCACAGCACTAACATAGTAATCCTAAGATAGGTAGTCTAACCCACAAACAGACACTTTAGTTATACCCTACTTTATCTATGTTCTTTGGCATTACCAACAAAGCACGTTTAAATTGCCTTGCAACGCCTACACTACCGAAAGGGGAGCACGGCTCACTTCTCATAGTTCAAGATTAGCCTAAACTGTTTTCCGATAGAAAGACATCGCCTTGGCCAAAGCTATAAAACATCAACTATCTCCGGTCGGGGTAAAACGGACCCGGTGCATACTATTTAGTCAACAAGCCCGACACCCACCGTCTTGTCTCACCACAAATTTAACAGTATTGCACATCCCCAAGGCCGGCTTAATAGTTTAGCAATATCAGTAAATAATTAGATCATAAGCTTTCTTCACAGCACCTCCACACAGCTCAACGAAAGACCAACCATGAATAACAAGACTCCTATCGTAAAAATACCAGCTGACGGAAACTGCTTATACCGCGCAATAGCCTATCAAATTAACGATCTATATAACCTGACGTTTGACCATCACGCAGTTCGTCGGGATCTTGCTCGCTATGTTGACGAAAACCAAAACGACCACAACATGCACCTTGCTATTATGAGTAACCTCGATACGACGGCCCAACACGACAACATACAGAAACATATACAATCACAATATCAGGAAGGTACATGGGGCGGAACCGACATTTTGATAGCGGCGGCGGAATAATATGGAATCAATGTAAAAATATTCCAGAAAGCCCCGCTAAGAGAAACAGTATGCTTTACCCCCAAGGTACCTAACGACGCAGTGGGCACCATAGGCCTCATCTTCAGCGATAATCATTATGACTGTTTTGAAAGTCACCTGGGTATACTCACGACGAATACCATACAAGACGAAATAAGTATGAGTGTGGGGAGTCCAGAAGAGATCCCGGACGCTACGGGATATAGACTAAATCGACCAAGACCACATAGTATGGCACAAAATCACATCGGTAATATTAATATCGCCACATGGAATATACGAGGCGCCGCGACACAGTCGAAAAAAGCCGACATTGACACCTTCCTGGAAACGAAATCCATACACATTGCATGCTTACAAGAAACGCACTTAAAAACTGGAACGTATAATTCCAAACACTATAAGTGGAGTCTAAGCGGAAATAATAGCAACAGAGGCCTAGCTATTCTAATAAGGAAAAACAGTGGCCTGAAATTAAACTGGACAAAGGCAAACACCAACAATATGGCGGCCTCAATTGACCTTAATAACAAAATTAATTTATTCATTGTCACAACTCACTGGTCTAACGCTACGTCTGCTGCAACTAGTGATGCAACGCGCCTACTCCAACTGCTAAAAGGCGCACCAAAGAACTCTACCACGATACTCCTAGGTGACTTCAACGCACACATCGGTTACCTAGAAGCGGACAAACCCCACAATAAAAACCAATTAGGTAAAAATTTATTCCACCAAAAGACCAGTAGCAACGGAGACATTCTATTAGATTTAATAATAAGAGAAAAATTCCAATTAGAATCATCCTATGGCCGTAGAAGTTGCAAAACCACCTGGAGAGCTGGAAGTAAAACGTCTCAGGTGGACCACATAATGACACTAGCTAAATACAAACCAATATTTAACTACATCAAAGGCGAAAATACAAGCCTATCTGATCATAAACTGGTATGGGGCAACTTAAAACCCCTTGAAGCAACATCTAATAAGACGGTCCCTACCAGGCCACATGAGAATAAAATAAAACAATCATTCAACTACAAAACCCTGAACTATGAACAGTTGCAAAATGCGACTACTTTAAAAGAATACCAACAAACGCTAGGAGAACTGACCAGTGAGTCTAGGAAAACAAATGAAGGAAAAACACCGCTGCCATGGGAAACAATAACAGCCATTATGAAACAGGCAGCCCACAAAGCTCTCAAATATCAGCCTAATCACTCCAAAGAAAGGAGAATTGCACTAGCGAACCTACAAAAGGCAAAGTTTCAAAAAAAACTCCGACCTTTAGACCAGTCTACTATAAACAAACTAAAAGAGTGCAGACGCTTGCTGCAAGAGATCGAATCAGCGGAGGACCAACAAGAATGCCGAGCCTTCTTCAGAGGCCTAGCAAAAACTCATCCATCAATGAGAATGAGGATCACCTACGACTTCTACAGAAGGCATAAGCAAAAAGAAAAGCGAGGCATCAAGACCACCTTTATACCCATGTCTAAATGGGAAGAAGAACTAGATAAGACCGAAGGGCAGTTTGTGGACGAATTAAGTGACGAGGACCCAACAGAGCTAGGGCAACCGCCCACCATGGATGAGATCGAGAAAATCACAAGCCAAATGCGCAACGGCACGGCTCCTGGTGTAGACCAACTGGTTACAGAGCTCTACAAAGCAAATACGCAAGAACTAAAAGCCGAGATCCTTGAACATATGATTACAGCTTGGACTAAAAATACTCTACCGCCCACCTGGACGCAATCAATACAAGTACCTCTACCTAAAACAGCCAATCCCAAGAGCGTTACTGATTACCGACGCATCTCGATATGCAGCACCGGGTACCGAATATACGCTAACTTCCTCCTTCTGAG
The DNA here is from genome assembly GCA_963556455.1 of Epiblema foenella. Lineage (NCBI taxonomy): Eukaryota > Metazoa > Arthropoda > Insecta > Lepidoptera > Tortricidae > Epiblema > Epiblema foenella. The sequence continues at coordinate 5,310,892 of OY747120.1, read as the reverse complement.
GCTTGACGAAATTATCGAACCATTAGGAAATTATCAGGCAGCTTTCCTGAGAAACCGATCCACGGACGACCACATGTTTACCCTACGAAGAATCCTAGACGAACAATGGAGAGCGGGTGAGAAAACATATGTCCTAGCAGTTGACTTAGAAAAAGCGTTCGATACGGTGGACTTAAACGCCCTGAGAGATATCCTACTATCGAGGACCAATAGCGCCATCACAAATCGGATAATCAAAGCCACAATGAGCGAATCAACGTGTATCAAATGGTGGGGGCAACAAACAAGGTGGATTAAAAAAGGTAAAGGTGTCAAACAAGGTTGCCCACTCTCACCGCGGCTGTTCACTATACTAATGGACGACGTCTTTAGAACCCTTGAGGATGAACTACCTTTCGTAAAATTAAATCAGGACGACCAAATACAACTGCCACTTATCTTGACCTTTGCGGACGACGTAATCATAGTTTCCAACTGCCTTCAGCAGTTAAGCATGATCTATTCAAAGGCCAAAACCTTATTTGCTACCGTCGGACTCAAAGTAAATGAGACAAAGACAAAACTATTGGTACGCGACCCAATACATAAGAGCCATAGAAACTTTATAACACTCGATGGCACAACAACCAGCCCCGCCAATGAAATCAAATACCTAGGAACGTATATCACCTCAACCCTAAGCAGAAAAGATATTGTAAACGCGCGTTGTAAACAGGCCGTCAGAAATTCCAAAAGCCTCACGAAGTTTATTAAAGAATCGCGCATGCAATGGCAAATTACACGGTTGCTCTACAAAATGGTTATAGAACCAACTATGACCTATGGTCTTAAATGCGCAGCCCTCACCAAAGCGAACAGGCGCAAACTTAGGAGATACGAACGAATAATATTGAAAGATATGATTAATAACTCAGGCACATCTCCTGGCCCTATCAAAGTACATGACATACTGCAGGGGAAGACGATAACCAAAAGGATAAAATGCCTTCGAATGTGTTACCTAGGCCACATCCTCAGACGACCGAATCAACACCTCCTAAATTCCGCATACCGATACAAGGCAAAAAAGCTGAAGGTCGGCCGACCCATCTTCACATGGGAAGATTCTCTATCTCATGACATGTTGTACTACCCCATTAACCCCACCGACTGGCCTGACATGGCAACCGATAAGGACAAATTTAACAAAGCCGCACGTAGAATTTACGAAATGCAAGAGACGGACAGCGAATCAGAAGAAGAGACGGAAAGAATCCGGCATAATGAAAGTAACACATTAACCTAGAAGATCCACCTTGAAGACGAGGGGATCGCGTCTACGAGCACATCCACTTATTTATTTTCTAAGGCGATTACCACGAGCCAAATAACTTGCAAGAAATACCGAAGGCTCTCAGAGAAAGAGAAGTCCTCACTCGAATCAACGGGCAGCATATCACCAACGCTCATCCTCCGACGTATTATCCTCCCTCTCCTCTTTTCCAGTATTGGCTAAAGGCTGCACAGCCGGTCGATTGTGGCCGACTGGCTGCGGCTGGTCGGCCTTCCCTTCCCATCCCAGAGCGTGTCACTCCTCACAAACTTGTGCCCCCTGGTATATCCGGCTTGTCCGGGTCAGGCTTGCTTCCTGGCTGGGTGCGGTACCTATGTTCATGTTCATGTTCAAATAACAAAGTTTTAATTGATTGTAACAGTCATTACATCGTCGGCCATTAGTCTAGTAATGAACTTATCATTTATTTAATCATATATAATTATTTTCAATTAACAAAATTTTTTAAAGTTCCGTATTAGGTGAGGCGTATATGCGAGAAATAAGTTGTATTTAGAACGACAGCAAAAACGTAGAGTTGAGATCTGTCGCGCGTATTTCTTTTTAAAACTGTTATGGTATGTTTTTCGGTGGGAGACGACGGCTTTGACACTGACTAGAGTGCTTGAATAGATGGAAGAACCACTTATTAAACTACTACTACTTTGTTACGTATTTGAATTCATAAACTTAACATAATAACCACAGACAGTCCTGTTGCTCTTGTTACTTCAAGCGCTATCGGACTTCGCCAATTTAGGGGTCCGTACCAACAGCAAGATTAAGTTGGATGTAATACGACAAATAAGGGAATACCAATGAAAAAATGTCATTGATGTTAGTATTTGTAAGTAAAATATAATATACGTAACAAACAATAAACATTAACACCATTAGCCATAGGTAGGTAAATGGAAAGTACAAAAATTCCACTAAACATTTTTTTTTGTAAAAGAAGCTGAATTTGTTGGCTACTTATTCCTTTTTTTTCAATCTTTCTTGAAACAAAAAACAGAGTATTTATTAGACTCAGCGAGTTCTAAACAGCGATACCTCGCTCGACGGACTAGGTATTAATATATTTTTTCTTGCGTCACACGTACATAATCAGAACTCGAAATTTATGGGGCATAATGGTAACAGGTAGGCCATTAATTGATAGATATAGGAAATCCCTACACATCTGTCATTAAATTTTGCCCTCTTAATTCCGAGGTCGTCCGTATATTTTCACGAGTGTAGTGTAGTTTATGGGTTATGGAATAATAAGGAATTTTTAATGCGTCGTCTAAACCTAGAATATTATGTTAACATTGTCCAAAAACAGGCACTCAATCTGTAGGTTACAATAAACAATAAAAAGGTACTATTAACTGTTATTTAAGTGTAATAATTGATGACATGCAATCAACATTTCATTAACATATAACCGGAGTTTTTTCATTAATTGCAACGGAACAGATTTACTTACCCTTTGCATAGCTATAAATAGCTAGTTTAAGTCGATCACAGCATCAGTCTCACATCAGCTGTTGAGAGGATAATTATCATGTTCGCAAAAGTGGTAAGCCATTTTTCACGATTGAATAAAATAGATTGACACAAACAATTGTGTCAAACAGACAATCCTCCTAGCGTTATTCTAATACAGTTGCATCCTGTAGTATGCCCGGGGTCCGCTACCTAATCTCAAGATTTGGCCGTAAAAAGTAATGGCTAACTTTTTACGGAAGTAACTGCCACCTTACCTTCCAACTTGCAGGGAAACTAGACCTTATTGGATTAGGCTTGCCAAGTGAGTGGGCAACTTGACCCAGCGCTGGCTTAAAGTGCTGTCCTAAGCAAGGGGCGAGTTCACCCCAATTTTTTTATTATTGAATAAAATAAAATACACACAAACAATTGTGTCAAATAGTATGATTGTGTATAAGTACGGTTGTCAAACCAAACTCCAGGGAATTTTGAGGTATATACCTAAAATGATAAAATGATCCTACTTTGTCATTCCTTTGGCTGATAGTAATGGATTTTGTTTATACTGGCACAAAAAATCAGAAGAAGAACAGATTTGGGACCTATTACCCTTACCTACTTATCCTACGCACAGTATGATCATGTTTTGTTTTCCAAAATGTGTAATACCTATCTATTTATATGCTAATTTTTCCACAGTTGGTTGTCTGCGCCGTGGTCGCGGTAGCCGTGGGCATCGAGTACCCGCCCGGCATCCACCCCGCCTTGTGCCCCAACTACCCGTTCTGCGACATGGAGGTGCTCGCGCGGCACACCGCGGAGGGGATGCCCATCCCGGACTGGGAGCTCCCGTACTACGGTTACGGGTACAGAGGGATAGTGGCAGCGCCTCTTCGTGTCCTTGCTCCTATTGTTGCTGCTCCTACCGTGATTCCGGCCAAAAAGGAGTAAGTAAACATGCCACGATTCATTTGCTGGTTCGTACTTCGCTCGAGACCGAAGGCCTAACGAGAACCGCAAGCGAAGTTTTCCCTGTCTGTCGCATTTGCAAGTTCGTAGGTGCGTCAGAGAGGGAAAACTTCGTTTACAGTCCACGGTCTCCGAGCTCGGCTAGATCGAGTTTTTTCTAATTATGAAATCGAGATTTCATGGGAATGAGAAATGACATTTGGATCAGACGAAGCTGGGTGTAGGTTTTTTAAAAGAATTTGTTTCGAGTTTTAAGTAGGTACCTAGTTTAATGTTTATTTATCCGTTTTTGTTTCCTTATAATACCTGTAATTATTTATGTTTATGTAATGAAATGTGTGGCATGAAACTTTTTACATTTGAATTTTAACGTTTTCTTTTATTTTTCAGACTCGAGTCTGCGAAATTCCCGGCCGATGTTGACCCCGCCTCATGCCCTAACTACCCGTACTGTTCTTAATTTCACTGTGACAAAATGATAATAAACTTTTACACCCAATCATTACTTGTTATATTTTTTACAATTCTACAATTTTACATAGTAAGTTTTAGCACTAACAAGAATATCTAAGCTGAATGACTTAGTATTGTTGCACGAGTTTTGGTTTGGCGAAGGAGATAAACTTTGTAGGAGTTCATGTCATCTAAAATAACTTGAAAAGGATACGAAATTGGATTAATCGTATCAGTATTGGGGATTCTTTACTCGGGAACACAACAAAAGTTAAAAAATACACCTCGCCTAGAAAAAAACGAAGAAAGACTTTAGTCGATCAGAACTCATTAACAAGCGAATCGGTTTAAATTTATGTACTTGCCTAATTACCTAGAGCAAATCATACTTTGTAATATATATAAATATTTATTCATATTACGTGTTACTTTCTGTGCGAGGTAGCTGCCAGGTCTTTGGTCATCGGTAGTGTCTTTAAGCGTCTTCGCGATTTCTTTGAAGAGGCTCAAAGCTCCTGGGCCCCACGAACCTAGGGTCTCGACACCGAAAGGGACGAAATTATGTTATTCGGTGCCGAGACCAGAATATTTTCCCACCTTTGCATACTTTTAAGATCTTATGTACACAGTTTGCAAATAAATTTATTCTATTATATTCTATTCTATTTGGCCGCCTCTGCTGCGGCTGCTGATCTCCTCAAGGAGGTCCGGTGGAGATGCGACGGGGCTAGTGTGTCTACACACGTCGCATCCCACGCCAGTACCAGTCGCATCACCAACGGACCCCAAATTTCTATACAAATGTATGGCTTTGGATTAATATGATGCTTAAACTGTGAAAATTTTAAGACTATAGTTCCATCCGTTTAGTTTTTAAGAGGGGCTCTCGTTCAGCTAAAGGGGAGCGCGAATAAAAAAATTGACCTACCCCATCGAGCCCCCCATCAAAACCAACAGTTGGAGCCATAGTCTAAAATTTTCACAGTTTAAGCATTTTGTTGTCCCAACGCTATAAAAATTATCAAATTGTTTTTTTTTACATGTTTATAAAAGGGGCTTCCATATAGCTAAAGGGGGTGCGAAAACAAGATTGGCCTACCCCCATCGAGTTGGATATCGTTGATTAGAACTCGTTGAGTGTTGTTTTTGTTTTTAACAATATTGAAAAACAAAGGAATGAGAAGCTACTTATACTTAGAATTAACAGTCCTTATCAGTTAAAAACGCTCATATATTTAGGCGATTTTCTGATTGAATTGACACGTATCTTGACATTTTCTCAATGTTACTATATAGAACAGGACTATTGCAACCTTTATGTCATACATTTTTAATATATTTTCGGTATTTTTCATTAAGGAATATCGTTTCAAACATCACTCCAAATCGACCATTTTCAAGCTAAAAAGTGTGTTTCTCGGCTTAAATTTTAATACACACAATAAAATCAAAAAACGTGTATGTTACTATCTAAAGCTTTAATAAAATCAACGTATCCTTTAATTATTTTATTGATATTATCAATACTATTGTCATAATTTGAAATCAAAACATTTTAAAACTTATAAGGCCTCTTAACTTTCCCCCAAACTTCAAACCCGGCACAAGGGCTATGGGCGGGGACTTGATAGGTTCACCTCCTAACTAACTCCTAAAAGAGAAGAAGAAGAAACAAAACTACGAAGCCAAAAATAGTGTTCCAAGCATTTCCCTCTATACATTTTCGTCGCCTGGCCTACTAATTTGACAATAATTCAGTTCAACAAGAATTCTAAATATGTCGCCCGGTGTGACAATAAATACGTGAGTTTTAACCGTTAATAAAATATGGTAAAAGGGTCATACTTAGTTGAAAAAACAAAAGTCGTCCCTCCTGTGGTCAATAATTAACGGCTTATGTGCATGTTAGCTATGTTTTTACTACAGGGATTTATAGAAACGGAGATACTGTTTATGCGGGTTACTGGTCCAATCCAAAATTAAGCTTTGTAGCCCTTAACTATTGGTAGGTCCACAGAAGACGCGAACCTAAATCCGCGTATGACCCAAAAATACTTTTTGACCATTTATGTGGCTTCGGGTCAAACAAGATGCTTATACTGCGAAAATTTGAAGAATGTAGCTCCAACCGTTGGCCATAAAACCTGTGTGACAGTCGGACACATGAGTGACAGCTGTAGGTTTTTTCGGAACCTTTCGGGACGGAACTCTAAAAAGTAATGTCATGTTTTTGATTATCAAACAGCGTATTTTTTTACCTTTATGTACGTAAACGTCACCTTAGTGCCCAACAGATGACACCTATTAATCACCTCTGTCATCAAGACATAAGATTGAAAGTGCCATGTGTAGAGTCAGTGTAGAGTACAGGGACAATTACCTTATGAAATAATCTTTTAAAAACAAATATAAGTAGAAACGTGATGTTTTTACGAATATCTTCACAAGTGTTATCGTCATCTTCCTAGAGTTATCCCAGTACAGTTGCATCCTGAAGGATGCCCGGGGTCCACTACCTAATCCCAAGAGTTGGCGTAGGCACATGTATTTAAGAAAGCGACTGCCGCCTGGCCTCCCAACGCGAGGGGAGACTAGACCTTATTGGAATTAGACTTGTCAAGTGAGTGGGCAACTTGACTGTTAGAAGTTCTCAAGCCGCCCGAAGACCTCTAACTCGGCTTAACGACTGCTATCATATAAACAGTAGCTGGGACCAATGGCTTAACGTGCCTTCTAAAGCACGGGAGAGCTCAAAGAATAACCACTAAAAGCGGTTACCCATCCAAGAACTGACGTCGCCGATGTTGCTTAACCTCGCATACCACACGCGATAAGTACGCGGGTGCAACTGGGCCACTAGCGCTCCTCCGTATATTATTTTCACCAGTATAGTTGCTAATGGAAGAATAAGTGATTTTTAATGTGTCATCTAAACCTATACTACCGTATTATGTTGACGTTGTCCAAAAACAGGCTCTCAACCTGTAGGTGCCAATAAAAAGATACTAATAACTGTTATTTAAGTGTGATTATTGATGACATGCAATCAACATTTCATTAACATATAACCGGAGTTTTTTCATTAATTGCAACGGAACAGACTTACTTACCCTTTGCATAGGTATAAATAGCTAGTTTAAGTCGATCACAGCATCAGTCTCACATCACCTGTTGAGAGGATAATTATCATGTTCGCAAAAGTGGTAAGCAATTTTTCACTCTCGAATAAAATAGATTGACACAAATAATTGTGTCAAACAGACAATCCTCCTAGCGTTATCCCAGTACAGTTGCATCCTGTAGTATGCCCGGGGTCCGCTACCTAATCTCAAGATTTGGCCGTAAAAAGTAATGGCTAACTTTTTACGGAAGTAACTGCCACCTTATCTTCCAACTTGAGGGGAAACTAGACCTTATTGGATAAGGCTTGCCAAGTGAGTAGGTAACTTGACCCAGCGCTGGCTTAAAGTGCTGTCCAAAGCAAGGGGCGTGCAAGAGTTCACCCAAAGTTTTTTTCTATTGAATGAAATAAAATACATACAAACAATTGTGTCAAATAATATGATTTTATATAAGTACGGTTGTCAAACCAAACACCAGGGAATTTTGTGGTATATACCTAAAATGATAGATCCTACTTTGTCATTCCTTTGGCTGATAGTAATGGATTTTGTTTATACTGGCACAAAAAATCAGAAGAAAAAAAGGAAGAAAAACAGATTTGGGATCTATTACCTTTACCTACTTACCCTACCCACAGTATGATCATATTTTGTTTTCCAAAATGTGTAATACCTATCTATCTATATGCTAATTTCGAAAGTAAATAAAATATCAAATTAAGAAATTTGCTTGCTGCAATAAAAAGCTTACGCAGTCGTCAAATCCCGGTTTTTCCACAGTTGGTTGTCTGCGCCGTGGCCGCGGTAGCCGTGGGCATCGAGTACCCGCCCGGCATCCACCCCGCCTTGTGCCCCAACTACCCGTTCTGCGACATGGAGGTGCTCGCGCGGCACACCCCGGAGGGGATGCCCATCCCAGACTGGAAGCTCCCGTACTACGGTTTCGGGTACAGAGGGATAGTGGCAGCACCTCTTCGTGTCCTTGCTCCTATTGTTGCTGCTCCTACCGTGATTCCGGCCAAAAAGGAGTAAGTAAACATGCCACGATTCATTTGCTAGTTCGTACTTCGCTCGAGACCGAAGGCCTAACAAGAACCGCAAACGAAGTTTTCCCTCTCTGTCGCATTTGCAAATTCGTATCTAAGTGCGTCAGAGAGGGAAAACTTCGTTTACAGTCCAAGGTAGGCCCTCCGAGCTCGGCTGGTTCGAGTTTTTTCTAATTATGAAATCAAGATTTCATGGGAATGAGAAATGACATTTGGATCAGACGAAGCTGGGTGTAGGTTTCTTAAATGAATTTGTTTCGAGTTTTAAGTAGTTTAGTGTTTATTTATCCGTTTTTGTTTCTTTATAATACCTGAAATTATTTATGTTTATGTAATGAAATGTGTGGCATGAACCTTTCACATTTGAATTTTAACGTTATCTTTTATTTTTCAGATTCGAGCCTGCGAAATACCCGGCCGATGTTGACCCCGCCTTATGCCCTAACTACCCGTACTGTTCTTAATTGCACTGTGACAAAATGACAATAAACTGTTGCACCCAATCATTACTTGTTATTTTTTTTATAATTCTACAATTTTACTTTAAGTATTAGAATTAACAACAAGTATATATAAGCTCTACTTAGTATTGCTGTACGAGTTTAGGCGAGGGAAATAAACTTTGCTGGAGTTTATTTTATCTAAATAACATGATAAAGATACGAAATTGGATTAATCGCATCAGTATTGGGGGTAAAAACGAAAAAAGACTTCAGTCAATCAGAACTCATCAACTCACAAATAAGCTTAAATGTACCTACCTAAATTACTTGCAGCAAATCAAAGTTTGTAGTTATTTTTATATTCTAGTGTCTTTTTATAGGGGATTGACGAGAGACATCATCCTGTTCTGGATTAGTTTTTATTATCAGTTTCTCTTAGAGACCATATACATCTCTAACAATATTAAAATAGTCTTAATTTTGACGCTCTGAGACCATGTACAGTCAAGGGCACCAATATGTATACATTCATTCACCGCATTGAAATAAGGTCCTAAAATGTATACATAATTATGACTTCGACTGTACATCTCTAAGAACGTTAGAATAGTAACTATTAATTGTATTTGGACGCTCAGAGACCATGTACATCTCTGAGATATTATATTAATTTCATTATACTCCTTGTTTAATTTTGAGACCTTATACATCTCTAACTTTACTGATGTTGTAATATTTATAATAGATAACTTTGCAAGTTTATTTTCACTGTATGACATTAATTTTGTTATAATTGTAAACTCGAAATTATTATTCCTTCTTGAACTGTAAATTAATATTTGACATGAAAAATGTATTACTTAGTATAGTCAGACTTTCTTAAATTGTAAATTAATAGTTTGACATGTAAAAGTGCCCTTGTGGCCTATTTGCAGAATAAAAGTTTGATTTTTTTACAGTTCAAGAAGGAATAATAACTTCGAGTTTAAAATTATAACAAAATTAATGTCATACTTACTGTGAAGTTAAACTTGCAAAGTTATCTATTATAGTATATTTGACCCGTGCACTTGTTTAAACGCGAGCTGTGGATCGAATGATGTTCAGATGTACCACCAATAGGTGGCGCTGCTTTCAATATATTACAACCCCTTATATCACGACAAAGTTTCTAATTGATCGATTCGGAACATGTCGGAATTAAACAATAAAACCGTCAAGTGCAAGTGCGACTCGCGCACCGAGGGTTCCTTGCGCAGATGTGTACCCGTCCCTACACAATTAATTCAGGAAAATTTTAACAACATGGTGTAGAAATTGAACGCCATGGGTACAGCGCCATCCATCGGAGAATTTGTATGGTTGTTTTTCAAGGGTAATTCTGTATCGCGTGAACCGATTTCAAATCTATTTGAAAGAAGTTAGTTTGGGCATAATCACGTAGGAATTTATAAAACAAAAATATAAAATGTTAAACATGGTAAACTTCGGAGATAAGGGGGGCGATATGTCTTTTTACGTTTTCCCTCATGGATCGAATAAAAAAAATATTACCCTCCTTTATAATTATAACTACTCCTAATTTCAAATCGATAGCACAAGTAGTTCTTCAGATATTTAGCTATGTGACAGACAGACAAAAGAAACCATAAGGGTTCCTTTTTCAACATTTTTTCAAGGATAATTCTTTATCGCGTCAACAGATTTCAAATTTGCTTTCTTTATTTGAAAGAAGGTAGTTTCAGCATAATCAATGGAGCTATTGGATGTATTTTTCCTGATAAATATACATTGATATTGTGCAACATTTCCACATTTTTTTCATGGTAAACTTCGGAGCTAATGGGGGGCGGGGGGGGAATTGTTTTATAATTTTCCCTCATAAATCGAATAAAAAAAAAACATTACCCTTCTTTAGAACTACCTACTCCAAATTTCAAATCGATAGCATAAGTAGGTCTTGAGATATTTAGCGATGTGACAGACAGACATTTTGGCACGGAACCCTAAAAACGGACTATAGACATCCGTCTTCCACTACGCAATTCGTGGCTGTCAAGCGAGTGAGATCCCGGATGCAAGCCTAACGGATCTTTATAAAACCGGTGAGTTAATTAAAAACTCAATTGATTTTACATTAGCGGTACCTAAGTGCGACTTGTATGTAACACGGATTGTCTTACACATATACCTAGTAAATCATCTAGCCGTTCTAAAATTATGATCATACAAATAAAACCACTCAATAAATCTCACTGGAGCGCAAACTCTTAGAGTATTTCATTGTTCCAAACCATACGCGTGGTCGTGCCGGAGGTTTTTTCCTGGATTTTCCCCAGGCTTCTCTCCAACCGCGCACTTCTATCGCTTTATTGGGCCCGGCCTATAATGCCGCAGTCAGCTTCTACAAATCGTCTGTGGCTCGGTATATAGTCGACGCGCCCGGGTCCGACGATATACCTATTGATAGAAATTAGAGAGTTATCTTTTTGACCGTAGAGTAGATTGAGCTCTGCTGCTTTTGCAGTTAGGAGAATAAGGCAGCTTACCAATGTGGCAACGGGTCGGTTAGTGTTAACGCCTCCTCGCATCGCGGCGCGATGACGCGCTTGCTGGCCGGCGAGTCTTCGGGCTTTTTTAGACGGTTTTTGAAACTTGTCAGAAGATATATGTTCTTTAAATTTTTTTGATTGTCAAAGAAGAAAAATGATATTATAATTTTATTATTGTGAACTAAAACGCAATAAATGCATATATTAAAAGTAAAGGTCTTATAATTTATCGGCAACTTGGCCGTAACAAAGTTGGTGACCCATCGCGATTGCACACGCAAGAACAAAATATCCCATTTACGAGACGAATATGTTGTGAGTTCAAGCCGGCGAGGAAAAGGATTTACCGTCGCTGGTACCCATTAATAATTATTGATGTTTACGTAAGTACGTAATTGGGATCTACTACAAGCGGGATTATTACTGTAAGTACTTTCACTTTAACGCTATTAATGCGAGTGTCATAGTTATGTCGGTTTAAATAATCTCGCACCTACAAAATGAATTTAGCCGAACTCAGACGTCAGCGAGGGACGGTCCGCACCCGTTTAACCCTCTTTAAAAAGTTCCTTACACCATTAGTAGAGCAAAAAAAGCCAACTCAATTAATTATAAACGAATGTGCGCTGAGATTGGCTAAAATTCAAGATTCTTACAACATTGAATTGCAAGATGATTCTTTAGACGAACGAAACGAGCGAGAGGATACAGAAAACGAGTTTTTCAGTTTAATGGCTCAGGCACAAGATTACATTGCAGCCTTTAAGGATGATCACCATCAAGGGGATGAATTCTATAGCAGTCGTCCGCGCGGAGGTTTAAATAATGTGAAACTGCCTCAGCTGCGTCTTCTTCCCTTTGATGGAAAGACGGATAAATGGTTGGAGTTCAGGGACCTCTATCTGTCTTTAATTCATAATAACGAGGACGTTGATGACATATGTAAATTTCACTACCTGAAATCATACCTTGAAGGCGATGCTAGCCTAGTTATTAAGTCTGTACCCGTCTCGGCTGAATCTTATTGTATCGCCTGGTCGCTTTTGTGCGAAAGGTATGACAACAAGCGACTGTTGATTAATCAACATCTTAAAAGCCTGTTTGGTGTAGAGCCCTTGTCGAGGGAGAGCGATAAGGGTATACGTCAATTAATTGACAACTTATCTAAAAACTTGCAGGCGCTTAATTCTCTCGGCGAACCCACGGATAAGTGGGACACACTAATTATATACATGGCCTCATCGAAGCTAGACAGCGCCACCGCTAGGAGGTGGGAGGAGTTTAGAAGTGACATGACGTCTCCGTCATTGAAAGATTTTTATAAATTTCTGCGCAATAGGGCTGATGTTTTGGAAACCGTTTTTAGTACGCGAAATGACAAACGTCAATCTGACACGGATACGCAAAATAAACGTCTAAATATTTCCAAAACAAAATCCTTCATTGCTTCAGACCTGCCATCGTCATCTTCGGCTAATGCTACGTCATATCCATGCGTGTCTTGTAAACAAAATCATAGGCTAACTGATTGTCCCAAATTTAATGCTCAATCCGTGGATGAGCGCTACCGACAAGTCAGCCAGTGGCGATTATGCAAAAATTGTTTGCGCCCTGGCCACCTTACGTATCAGTGCCGCGCCAATGGGTGTAGGACCTGTAGAAAAAGGCACAGTACTTTACTGCACAAACAAATACCTGATCAGCAGCCGAGTGAAGAGGAAGCAGCTGCTGAACCTAGCAACTGCTTCCAACGTCAACAAACGTCAGCAGCTCCTTCGCCTTCAAACTCGGCTGCCGAACACGAATCAGCGATTTTATCGAATACTAGTATAACGATGACAGCGGCCGACAGTCAACAAGTTTTGCTTTCTACCGCGCTTGTTGAGGTATTAAACAATGGAAATAGGTTTGTTTTACGCGCCTTGCTTGACAGTGGCAGTCAGTCCTCATTTTTAACGGAAAAGGCTAAACAAAAGATCGACTGCAATACAACTAGGGTAAATCTCTCAGTTTCGGGCATAAACAATGCCTTGTTGAAAATAAATGCATACTGTGACCTTGAGTTGAACTCATTACACACACCTTTCAAAGGTTCAGTGAGGTGCTATATAGTACCAACTGTCACTGACAAGCTTCCTTCGTTGAAGGTACAAACGAAATTAAATATACCCAATAATTTAACCCTGGCAGATCCAAAGTTTTATTCCCCGGCAGAAGTTGATATATTATTAGGCGCCGATATATTCTGGGACCTAGTAGGGTCTAACCAGATTAAGCTTGGGAAATACAAACCAGTCTTAACTGAAACAAAGCTAGGATGGATAGTGGCTGGTCCTACGGGGGGGAGGCCCAGGGACTCTTCGAGTTCCCAAAATATCCGCTGTAACTTTTCGCAGGAAATTAAAGAGCAACTGTCAAAATTCTGGGAGCTTGAGGAGTTACCTAACGCTAAGGCTGTGCTCTCACCGGAAGATAATTGTTGTGAGAAGCTCTTTAATGAAACCACTTACCGTAACAGTGATGGGAGATATGTCGTCAGGATTCCTTTTCGAGAATCGCCGGATGCCTTAGGTGACTCGTATAAAATGGCAGAAAGGAGACTTCTTGGCATTGAAAGGAGAATGTCTAAGAATCCTAAACTCAAAAAAGGCTATTCTGAATTTATTAAAGAATATGAGGACCTTGGGCATTTGACACAAGTCTCGAAAGCGGAAGTGGGTAGTCAGTTTCTTCCTCATCATGCCGTACTCAGGGAACAGAGCGAAACCACGAAATTGAGAGTGGTCGTCGATGCGTCAGCGAAAACCACTTCAGGGAAGTCCCTAAATGACATACAGTATGTCGGACCTGTAGTGCAGGACGATTTGCTGTCTATTTTACTAAGGTTTAGACAACATAAATACATAGTTACAGCGGATATAGAGAAAATGTATAGGCAGATTCTAGTAGAGCCCAGCCAACGAAAATATCAGCAGATTCTTTGGAAGGACCAAGAGTCTGAGAACATACGTATACTTCAGTTAAACACAATAACATATGGCACTGCTTCTGCACCCTTTCTGAGCACGCGATGTTTGCTGCAGTTAGCTAAGGAGTGCGAGAGCCAAACCATTGCTGAAATTATACAGCATGATTTTTACATGGACGATCTTTTGACTGGTGCTCAGACAGAAAATGAGTTAGGCAACATCTGCGAATCAGTCACAGATATTTTAAACGGAGCTTGCTTACCTCTTCGTAAGTTTCACACTAATGCTCCTGCGGTCGTCAAGAATAGCTTAAGTGCCATGATAACAAAGGATTTGGATGTGACTGGTCAGTCGAGTGTCTTAGGCCTAAAATGGCAACCAGCACCCGACTGTTTACTATTCTCAGTGGAGATTGATTCTAAACCACCAGTGACGAAGCGTTCTATCTTGTCTAACTCAGCTAAAATATTCGATCCTCTTGGTTTGCTAAGTGCAGTGACAATTACACCTAAAGTTATTTTGCAACGATTGTGGCTTTCAAAATTGGACTGGGATGATCCCATCCCTGCTGACCTGTCTAATAAATGGACTGAATTTGTAGACAAGTTAGACCACTTGACAGCGATACAGATACCTAGGTATGTTTTAAGTGACAATCCGGCAACTATAACGTTGCATTCATTTTCAGATGCGTCTCAGGATGCATATGCTGCGTGTATTTACTTAACCTCAACAGACAATTACGGTAATATGCTAACACGTCTGATGTGTGCAAAGGCGAAGGTGGCGCCTCTGAAGCCAACCACAATTCCACGATTGGAACTTTTAGGTGCTTTATTGTCTGTTCGTCTGACCGTAAAAGTTCAGCAATCGCTTCGTGGTAATATTGCGCACGTTTTTCACTGGACTGATTCAGCTGTTGTTCTTAGCTGGCTTGAAGCAGAACCTAGGAGTTTGAAAACATTTGTATAAAATCGTATAGGAGAGATTCAGGAGCTGTCTCCTCGCGGTTCATGGAGGCATGTGCCAGGGGAGATGAATCCTGCAGATTTAGCTTCTAGAGGAGTTGACCCACAACATTTATGTAACGCAGAAATATGGTGGCAGGGTCCTCCCTTCCTATGCCAAGATATGTCAAGTTGGCCACAACTGAATCAGTCTGTCAACAATACCGAATGTATACCCGAAATGAGAACGTTTGCTCAGGTTCTTAACAATGAGGATTCGCATTGTGGCGTCGTAAACTTCGAACGCTATTCGAAGTTGACGACCCTGCAAAGAGTTTTTGCGTATGTAAAAAGATTCATCTTTAATTTAATGAATCCTTATTCTAAGCGTCGTGGCTATTTAAGTACAGATGAATTGAAATCATCCCTGAACTACTTGATTAAGCAATCTCAGTTAGAATCATTCGGCGATGATCTGATCGTATTGAGAAAGGGTAAACCCCTTCCTTTAAAATCGAGAATACTTAAACTAACTCCGTTTTTAGATGAGGACGGACTGCTACGAGTTGGTGGCCGTATCCAAAATTCTTCTGTAAACTACACGCAAAAACACCCAGCATTATTGGATGCTAAACATGCGTTTACAAAACTGCTTTTTCATAGTGAACATTTTAAAACTTTGCACGGTCCTCCGCAATTAATACTTAATAATTTACGCAATCAATTCTGGCCAATAAGTGGTAGGGTTTTAGCTAGGAGTACGGTTAATAAATGCAAGACATGCTGGATTATGAAAGCAAAAACTATAAATCCTATTATGGGAAACTTACCTGGAACCAGGGTCACTCCAAGTCCGCCCTTTAAGGTTTGTGGGGTTGACTTCGCGGGACCTTTTTTAATAACAGATAGAAAGGGACGCGGCTGCAAGATTACGAAGGCATACTTAGCTCTTTTTGTTTGTTTCTCGACAAGGGCTTTACACTTGGAACTAGTGAGTAGTCTTTCAACAGAAGCTTTCATACAATCTCTAAGACGGTTTATTTCTCGTCGTGGATATCCACAAGTGATACACTGCGATAACGGTACAAATTTTGTAGGTGCGAGTAAAGAACTCGCCACCTTTTTGAAATCCAGTAATGATCCTGTAGCTTCGTGGGGGGCTAATGAGGGTATAAAATTCGTGTTCTCGCCGGCTTACTCTCCACATTTCGGAGGGATATGGGAAGCCGGAGTCAAGTCAGCAAAATTCCACCTGGCAAGGGTATTGGGGAACACCCACATGACGTACGAAGAACTATCGACGTTGTTTACCCAGATAGAAGCGATATTGAATTCTCGACCTTTGACCTGTTTGTCTGCTGACCCTAACGATCTTGAAGCATTGACACCAGGACATTTCTTGATCGGCCAGTCGTTAATTTCGTTGCCATCTCCCAATCTTCTCGACGTGAATACGAATCGACTCAGCAGATACCAGCATATAGAACAAATGCGACAACAATTTTGGAATCGCTGGCATAAAGAATTTCTTTCTGAATTGCAACAAAGGAACAAATGGAAGGTCAATTCAGATGGCCTGCAGGTCAACGACGTTGTCGTTATAAAGGAAAATAATGTACCACCGATGAAGTGGCGCTTAGGGCGCATACTCAAACTTTATCCAGGAGATGACGACGTGGCTAGAGTGGCCGACATCTCGACGGCGCGAGGCACAATCCGGCGAGCTGTTCACAGGCTGTGTGCCCTACCTAAACCTCAAGGAGCGTTCTTCATCCTCGAGGCTCTACCTCCTCGAGGGGGGGGGAGAATGTTAACGCCTCCTCGCATCGCGGCGCGATGACGCGCTTGCTGGCCGGCGAGTCTTCGGGCTTTTTTAGACGGTTTTTGAAACTTGTCAGAAGATATATGTTCTTTAAATTTTTTTGATTGTCAAAGAAGAAAAATGATATTATAATTTTATTATTGTGAACTAAAACGCAATAAATGCATATATTAAAAGTAAAGGTCTTATAATCTATCGGCAACTTGGCCGTAACAGTTAGTTTACTTCGCTTATTTTAATAGTGTAATTAGTTACGGTCTTATCCTATGGGGATCAGCTGCAGATATCGAAACTGTATTTATATTACAGAAAAGGGCTATACGAGCAATTTATAACTTGGGGTCGCGTGAGTCATTGAGAGAAATCTTTAAGGAAATAGATATCCTAACCCTGCCGTCGTTGTACATATTTGAAATAATCATGTATGTTAGCAAGAATTTATACAATTTCCCAACGAATACTGATAAGTTAATAACTACAAGAAACACTGGGAAACTCAAAATAACTTTTTATAGACTAGTGAAGGCGAAAAAGTCGTTCTTGGGAAATTGTATAAAATTCTACAATAAAATTCCAAGACACATTACTGAACTTACGGATTTTAAATTTAAGTCTGTCCTGAAACAGACATTTCAAAAGCATATTATAAGATAAACGATTATATCATGGATAGGGATGTTTGGCAGTGATAGCGTCCCGCACAAGTAATCTAACACAGAAACATTTTGTCCTTAATATTAAAAAATATGTATGTATGTTTATACTGTAGCATTTGAATTTTGTACTATTTTTACTGTTATTTTATATACATTGTATATTGTTTTGAAAAAATGACACCTCCCGAGTTTCTTACGCTGGTTCTTCTCGAGGCAGAATAGGTAGTTTTTTTGACATTCATAAGTGCATGTAAGATGCCTAAATTGAAGAATAAATGATTTCATTTCATTTCATTTCATGACCATTGTTGGGTGATTGGACTTATAGTTCTGAGGTGCTACGGTTCTTCAAGGCGCGAGTTGAAGAAGACGAAGACGATGATTTTATAATATAGTTTTTTTCTTAAACTTAGACATGAATGAAACCATTTTCAAATTAACATTTTAATTTGCAATTCTACTGCTAAAAAAAATTTACTAGTGTAAATGATAATTATGAGTACTTAATTCTTGCGTCCATCGAGGCGTGTAACTATGCAAAACGCTTTTGATAACTAGTCAAGAATGTAAATCGAGAATTCAAAGTAATGTTATCGAATCCATTATCTACAAGTTAATTAAATGGAATATTTGAAAAAAAAAAGACAAATACTTTATATAAAAAAAAATCGGCCAAGTGCGAGTCGGACTCGCGCGTTAAGGGTTCCGTATAGCATTATCTATAAAAACGGCAAATAAATCACGTTTGTTGAATGGAAGCCCTCTTAAATACTTATTTATTTAGTTTTTAGTATCTGCTATTATAGCGGCAACAGAAGTACATCATTTCAGAAAATTTCAACTGTCTAATTATCACGTTTCATGAGATATAGCCTGATGGCAAACGGACAGACAGACGGACAGCAAGTCTTAGTAATAGGGCTCCGTTTTACCCTTTGAGTACGGAACCCTAAAAATCGCACTCAAATTGGTTCATCAGTTAGGCAGCTACACGATGCCGCAGACACACATATACACAGCTGTACTTATCTGCAGTGTAAGTACGAGAGGGACGAATGCCCGATATAAATAAACACGATCATGCTAGCTAGTTGGATTATAAAACTCTCGAACCTTCAAAGAAAACAAAAGAGTAAAAAAAAACCGTTTTATTTACATTTTTACATTTTTTTTCTAAAAAACCAAATGCAAGTCCACTTGCTATTTACATTTTTACATCAAAATATGGCAGTGTATTTTCAGTACTAAATTTACAAATTAAAAACATTCCGAACTGGTTGGAAAAATTAAAAAGCCGTCATTTAAAAAAAAATGACAGATGCGTTCAGGAATGTTTTGTTTGTCTATGGTCCGGATTGGCGCCAAATGTCACAGTAGAATCACCAGCAGTAGGGGTAGTTCGGGCAGAGAGCGGGGTTAAAATCGGCGGGATACCTAGCACCTCCTTGCCTGAAAATGAAATAGAAATAAAATACATTAATATTGTTCAAACTAAGATTTAAAATCCTATAAAATTTAAAACAATTTGAAACAACAGCATGCTTTTTTAACCTTTTCTTATGAAACTTATGTTTAATTCTGATTATTAAGACCAGATTATTATTAATGTAAATATAGCGGTCAAATGATTAAAGTCAGTCCGCCTAAAAATATTTTTTATATAAAAAATTAATTGAAGTTCCACTTTTATTTGGACTATCTTACACAAATAAACTGTGAAGAGACTGTATGTCGTCCCTTCAATTGTCTATGCTAAACGTAGCTAAGGCTACGTATTGACTTGTTATTTTTCACTGTCACGATTGTCATCAATGTAACTATAAAAATACATATTGATATTGTTACTAAATACTACAATAATATTGCATAATAGTTGAAACAATTCCTTTATTTGTCATCACAAAAACTTAAAATAAACCTAGTCCCAAACTAAGCAAAGCTTGTACTATGGGTACCAAGTGACGATATACATACTTATATAGATAAATAGATACTTAAATACATAGAAAACATTCAAGACTCAGGAACAAATATTCGTGTTCATCACACAAATACATGCCCTGACCGGGATTCGAACCCGGGACCTCCAGTTTCGAAGGCAGGGTCACTACCAACTAGGCTAAAGCGGTCGTCAAGCGGTTAATTCTATCTAATCGGGAAATAAATTTCTAAGGTCGGTAGTGTTATGTTATAATTTAAATGAAATGGCGTAAAAGCCGATTTTAAAGCCTCAGGGGCATAAAAGGGGTTTCTTGGGGTGTACTTGTCACCATACTATATATGTAGTGTATATGAGACTAGCTTGAGTTTACACAAAGTGAACGTTTTTAAAAAAATATTTTTGTAATACATTTTTTGAAATAAAAATTTTAAATATGACAGTTTGAAAATAGTTACTAACTAGCTTCTGTATTATTTAACTTTATATTTTAAGTGTTTTGTTATGTTTGTTTCATGAAATAATTAAGCAATACTGGGGTGCCACTAGCTTTTTACAGTGTAAAACAGTTTATACTAAGGAAATGATAAAGTATATGATATTTCTCTGGCAATTTAATTTATGAAATGTAATTTTTATATCTGGGAGCGCTCGGGGCCCAGCGGCGCCCGCGTACCGCGTGCGGTAATCGAACTTAAGCAACGTCGGCTTAGGTCAGTTATTGGATGGGTGACCGCCTTGAGTGGTTATTAACTGAGCGCTCCCGTGCTTTGGAAGGCCCGCTAAGCCGTTGATCTCGGTTTCTGACTATGATAGCAGTCGTTAAGCCAAGTTAGACGTCTTTGGGCGGCTCGAGAACTTCTAACAGTCAAGTTGCCCACTCACTTGACAAGCCTAATTCCAATAAGGTCTGGTTCTCCCTAGGGTTGGAAGGTCAGATGGCAGTCGCTTCCGTAAAAACTAGTGCCTACGCCAATTTTTGGGATTAGGTAGCGGACCCCGGGCATCCTTTAGGATGCAACTGTACCGGGATAAATAATAAATAAATAAAATAAATAAATATTTTTAGACAATCTTACACAAATCAACCTAGTCCCAAACTAAGCAAAGCTTGTACTATGGGTACCAAGTGACGATATACATACTTATATAGATAAATAAATATATACTTAAATACATAGAAAACATCCAAGACTCGAGAACAAATATTCGTGTTCATCACACAAATATTAATTAATAATTCGTGTTCATGCCCTGACCGGGATTCGAACCCGGGACCTCCAGCTTCGAAGGCAGGGTCACTACCAACTAGGCTAAAGCTGTCGTCAAAAACGCTACGGTGATGGATAACGCTAGGATGATGATGATGAATTTTTAAATCAGACTTTACTTGTCAACATATACTTACTCAGCAGCAACAGCAGCGGGGGCGGGGGCGGCGGCGTAGGGGTAGCTCCACTGAGGGATGGGGATGCCATCAGGGGTGTGCCGGGCCAGTGCGTCAGGGGCACAATAAGGGTAGTTGGGGCAGACTGCTGGGTGGACGCCGGCCGGGTACTCCCTCGCGAGGGCTGCCACGGCCACGGCACAGATGATCAACTGGGATAATTAGGGAGTAAATTAGTATAGCTCATCTACCAGTCCCTGGGATCCCAGGGCTCTTTACAAAAGAAGAAAGAAAGAAAGCATTTATTCACTGCACCAAAAGACACACAGTTACAAATATAATATACTCAGTACATGAACATACAGTTAAACAGTGCGTCTTCGCGGCAGTGAATCGGTTGCTGTCTCAGCATTATGGCGGTGTCAGACACCTGCAGCGCTGGTTTTCAGACAGCACCGTACGTGATCCACGGAACGCAACACAACATACATATAAAGAATGCTATTGTTTATTTTTTTCGTTCGGAGACAAGGGCTACGGTGCTGGCAATCAAGTGTAAGGCCCGCTTGTGATGGCACGCGGTCACCGCATAGGGATCGGATACCGGTATTTTCTCCATAGAAAAATACCGGTAGTATTACGGTCACCGGTTCATTATTTCGTTTTTAATGGGACAATCTAATGATACGACGTTGTTACCTAAATACATGATTCAGCCCTACGTAAAAGAGCAAAAAATAATCCAAAATATTGGGCTAATTCAGGGTTTTTTTAAAATACCGGTATCGGTCCCTGCACCGCAGTCTATGAGGGCTTGCAACTTCAGGGGTGTCACATGCGTGTTGCCGAACCTCCACCATCTTTTGGTACTTTAGCTGCCTTATTACCTTCCGTCGTTTTATAAATGTCTTTATTCGTGTTAATTAAAGGATATGTGAAATATATTCTAAATATATTTAAAACAATGCAACACACCTTATTCGATCTAAATCCAGCCCATTAAGGATTCTAGCGATTATCATATTGCATACTGGCGAGTTAGTGAGAATTAGTGCATGCGCTTGGGCAACGCGTTCGACAATCGATTCGGCATGTATCAATCACTAGGCCTTGACAGTTGTGGAAGCGCTCATGGCATAGCAGTGCTGGATCCGATCGTTTGGGTTGACATTAGACGTTAGGACTGCGTGTATTTGTATATTTTAACCGAGGTGTCAGGGTGTAGTTGTATGTTTGTGTTGTCCGTTTGTTCGCAGATCGTGAGCAGCTTTCGATCTACTTGATACTGGCAAATTTGTGCCAACCCTGTTGGCCAGAACGCCATAAATAAAAGAGAAGAAGAAGAAGGAAAGAAGGTTAGGTGCCAGTCGTTTTTAGCAAAAACTGTTATCGGAAATCTTTACCAGTTCCTTTTTGAGACATCACAACACCTCTATAACGTAAATCCGCATTACACATAGAAACAGTGAATAAAAGTATTGATATTAGAGCTTCATGTGTAGTTAGGTAATCGTAATACGCGTTTTAGACGAGCTATCAAATTAATGTAGATTTTTTCTATCACTGATTTATGATATTAATTGATCATGAAATTACGTATTACATCTTTTATATTCTACATCTAGTGTAGTGACTAAATCATTTGTTTCGATTCAGATGATATTTTCATAAGTTGATGGAAATCAATCAAATGAATGAATTTTTAACCGTAATTAAAAAAAAAAGTATTTCAATAAATTGAAATGAAGTGTGAAATTTCCTTTATCGCGGAATTTGGAAATACAGTATCGATTTCTGAACGATACAAAATTGACGTGGGTAGAATAAAAATCATATGACAAAAGTTCTTACTATAGATTCGTATTCAGTAATGAAATATATGGGAACACTAAAAAACAAATTGTAATAAAATCGATTTGAATAATCAATCACCATCATTAATAATCGCTAATTAAGACAATCGATTCGTCTTACCATCATCACTACAAACGTCAATTCGTAACTGTCAAAAAGGAACTGGTAAAAATTTCAGACTAATAGAGACGGGAGGTAAGCACCTTAGACATCACGTCAGAACACACAATGTGTGAATGTAACCCTACAAAGGGTCGATTTTTCAATCCCCAGAAAGTATCTGTATCAGTAATATGATATTAAAAAGTGGCGGCGTTAATTTGAACTGACGAACAATTAAATCTTGTGATTGATAAATCGACCCTCAATGTATGCAACCAATAACCAATATTACGGTGAATATAAATCCGGCTTACATCTACTTTCATTTACGGATGTGACTACTGAGGAGGAGCGGAGCGTAGATGTGCCGAATTGACCAATAAAATTGCTCTCTTTCACTCCGCTTTGATTTGAGGGGCTCCACGCGCTAATCATCAATTTTTGACAAGTTTTGAGTTGATATTGCTTCCTTAAAATTATAAATATGGCTCAAAAGGTTATTGGTTCTTCAAGCCTTTATCTACATTTTCAAAAGCCAAATGTTTAACTGACTACTTATTTTTTTATGAAATCGTCGAACATGGTCCAAAAAATCCCTGTTTCCGATATTAGTATGTTGTTTATGCACTTATATATATGAAATTGTACATGTAACTGTTCCGTGTTGACGTCTCTAATAACGCAAGAGAGATTTTTATTTTAAACTCATCGTCACAAAAGTTACGTGTAAAAAACTGGTTTATTGGGTAAAAATTGCCAAAGTTTGATGCCATCTCGAAGACAGTGAGTTTTGAATCAAATATGGTATACTATTTCGGCAAACCTCGTTCTTAATACCATAAGCCATAAAAAAACACGAGAAAACGGAGAGTTACAGAATTAATAAAACGATAAGATAGGTACATAGATCGGTCAGTGGAAACGCACCCTTAAGCTTAGTTATTTAGCCCACAATGTCTAGGAAATAATAACTAAAATGCCATACTCATAAGAGATATCAAATCACTTAATACGGTTAAGTTATTGGAAGTAATTGACAGTATGTGAAGGTTTATGACATGTTATTGTGTTAATTAGACGTTGACAATTAGCAGTATGGCAATATGGCCATAATTGACATACAACGTGTAAATTTCAGGGATCGTTAACGGTATTCTTACTACCGGTTTTAAATAAGGTGTAACCGGTTATAATTGCATTTCGCTATTTATATCGCTCACCCTCTAATTAGCGGTATAATCAAAACCGGTATTCAAATATATTTTATACACATTGTATATTGTTTTGAAAAAATGACACCTCGCCGAGTTTCTTACGCCGGTTCTTCTCGAGGCGGAGGTTTATTTTATGAACCGGTGGTAGTTTTCTGACTTTCATAAGTGCATGTAATATGCCTAAATTGAAGAATAAATGATTTCATTTCATTAGCGGTTTCGCCAATTGACATCAATAACTCTATATGACACTTTACCCATAAAACCATTACCGGTAATAGCTATCAATATACTCAATTATTTGATTCTGCAAACTAGCGTATTGTAAAAAGTAGGTATTTACACCTATTTGTTGCGTTTTAGTAGTAATGTTTAATTGACATCTTACCTTTCAAGTGCAGTGAATGAATAGCGGTATTGAATACAGGTATTTAATATAGTAAACACTCTATACCTAGAGGTATAGATAAAAGCGGAATGACAACAATACCTCTAATTAGAATATAGGTACTTTTTTATTAGCGGTAATAGTTTGTCAATTTATATACAGGTATTAAATAAAACCGGTTTTACAATCCCTTGTAAATTTAATACTAGCAAAATTAATTCTTTCATTAAGATGTATTTTTAAGTTACATTTATTTAAGACCCGTAATTATTTTTCGACAAACTAACAGACTTTAAAACCATAATAATTAAAGTAGTCTGGTAGAGAATGCTTATTGTTTTAAATCCCCCTATTGTACTATAAGTTTTATTTTTGTGCAATTATATTTAATAAACAAATTAAGTAAATAAATAATCAATGACATTATTAAATACGAGATTCAAAGTATACCTAATAACATTCAACTTGATCTCTTTGCATTACATTGTGGACTTCAATTTTCACGGTTACATTTTTCATTCCATTTTTTAGTAAAATTTATCGAAATGTAACATTTTGTCGACAGTTAGAGATATGCAGAGCTCTTATTCTCAACACATCATATCCTCTGGAGGCGACCTAACTCAACACCAGAAAGCCAACAGAACCTCTAGTATACTCATATATTATAATTTTTCACACCTGCTGTTCAGAAAAGAGTCAATGTTGCCCTCGAATATTCGTCATAGAAGATGTGAAAAGCAGTATGTGCCACTCGGTATCAAAATTATTAATAAGTATTTTTCATGTTTTAGCTTAGTCTAGGGCTTTGAATCCCTAGCTCGTTACGCTCAGAATTGTATTGTAGAATCTTTCGCTTCACTCAGGATCCAATACACCGCTCTCGCCATAAATATATCGTTTTAGTCCCTTGAGACACAATTATTTCGAAACACACAAACGAACGCTGTCTGTTTATAGTCTCACCCCCTCCATAAAAAATAACAGACCTCTGATAACTAAAATGTGTAAACAAAAACATAAATGTTAAAGTGACAGGTAAGGCAAATGAATATTAAGGGAATTTTAACTAAAGTAGGTTTGATGAAAGTTTATGAATAAGGGGTCAATATGTAGGCAACAAATATTTACCACCAAAGGCCACCAGAGGCGCTGTTCGTGTCGCCATACAAATTAAATGCGTTCATTTGTGTTCATGTTTCAAAAATATCGGGTACTAGAGGCGCAGAGCATCCTCGGGAGCTGCGCGGGAGTGACCTCACTCAACACATACTTATATAGCAAGTAATGGTTAAGAATTCAGCATGCATTGTGGGCGCAAGGCTAATATTGTCATATTGTCATTCATGGCGGGTGTGATATGAATTTATAATGTGAAATTATACATCTTAATTAGTAACAACGCGTGTTATGTTTGCATTTATAATTTTAAACTGTGTTTAGTTATTAGAATATCCATTAACTTGTGTAACTAATATTTTGATAATTGGGTCATTCTACTTTTTCATTACCAGTTTTCTATTATAAAAAAATCTATGATGTGTTGAATTAGCATACAAAAATAGGTTTTCGAAATAGTACCTGAACCTAGTGAAAGGATTTTGTAGATAAAATACTTAAATAATAACATATTGCTGTAAAAGGTGGGTAACACAATAGTAAAAACCATTTTTTTATACAAATGGTGAGACATCCAAGGACCACTGAGTTACTCGATTTATGGATATTAGCTGTGGTTCGTTAATTACCAAAACTATCGGAAATTATACTGCAATGAAACCTCTTTCAAAATAACAATTTTCGCGTATTTTGTCACTGTATTGCGTAGATATTTTTGATATTTACTGTTCATACAGTCAAGGAAATCGAAACATGTAGACCTCTGACACTGTCTCGATTACCATCTTACTTAGGAAATTAGAGGCCATTGGCATTAGAGGCTCAGCTCACAATTGGTTCTCTAGCTACCTAACTAACAGAAAACAAATAGTAAGAATCGGAGACGTAACGAGCAGCAAATCACACATTCATTTTGGCGTTCCACAAGGCAGTATTCTCGGACCCACGCTTTTTATCATGTACATCAACGATCTCCTTCATAAAACTATCCCAAACTCTGAAATTATCTGTTATGCTGATGATACAGTAGCTGTCTTTAGTGGTAAGACATGGGAAGAAACCTACCAGTCAGCTGAGATAGGACTATCAAAGGTGTCAAAATGGCTGGATATCAATCTTCTTACTCTAAACGCGACTAAAAGCTGCTATATCCCATTCTCAAAGACTTCAGCATCTTCCCCTCCACTCACTCACAGCCTTAAAATACATTCATGTGAAACGTCTCATATTGATTGCTCCTGTGGGTTCATAAATAGATGCAGCACCATTAAATATCTAGGCCTTCTGATAGATGAACACCTATCTTTTAAACCACACCTAACTAGTCTATCTAAAAAAGTGAGAAAACTTATCTACGTAGTAAAACGACTACGAGACTGTTCACCTCTATATATTCTTCGCATTGTCTACCATGCGCTATGTCAATCTGTTTTACAATATTGTATTGCAGTTTGGGGTAGCGCTGGAAAGACCATACTACTTGAACTTGAGCGTGCTCAGCGAGCTGTAATCAAAGTAATGCTAAAAAAACCTTTCAGATATCCTACAGACTTGTTGTTTAGTGAAACCGGGTTTCTCAGAGTTAGACAATTATTTATTCTCAATGCTGTTATCAGGGTTCACAAATGTTTAGGAAAATCAGCCCTAAAAGATGTCATTATGACTAGACGTACATACAGAGTCCCTGTACCTACCATCCAAACGGCTCATGCTCAACGATCTGGCTATTACATTCACCCATTTACATATAACGCTGTTTGCAAATTCTGCGACCTAAAAACTTGCACTTCGATAAAAGTCAAATCAATATTAAAAAAATGGTTTGCAACTCTATCTTACAATGATACAGAAGACATAATACGCACTTACTCTTGGTCTGTGGTCAGCTAAATCTTTATCAGCTAAGCTACTCGCACTCATTCACGTCACACACGCACACACCACACCCCTAATACTCACTTACACACTCACACATCTTCACACATATTACACACAAACACTTTTACTTAGTTTATTAATTTTCATGTTTTATACTCGTAACTGCTACAAATGGTGCATTCCAAGATACAGGCTCGCCTAGTTTGGACTGCACCAGAAATCCCGTGTGGTTATTGTATCTTTGTGTTTGAATCAATAAATTTACTCTTTACTCTTTACTCTTTACTCTTTACTCTTGTCATAACCACAATAAGGGATAAAAGGTACGTGTTGGTTCCTTTACTGCGCAAGTAATAACACGTTCTTAACGCTAAAAACGGTCTCTTCCAGACAACCTCTGGGTGGTAGAGAAAAACCAATAATTTTACATGAATAGGTGAACAGCACCAGCAATGGACAATGACCCAATGATGCACATTATAACTCTTAAAAGTAACTAAGGGTCGATTTTACAAACGCCAGATAAAATTATCCGAGAGTTAAAATTATAGCTGTCAGTTTCCAATGCCATATGAAGGAAAAGGACAGAGCTAACATTTATCTGACACTTTTATAGATAGTGCCATCTACGACGATGCGCCCCTCAACAGAGAATCTCATACTAATCTATACGCATGTGCATTTTTTTTTTGAACCTGACTGTGGCTTTATAGGCCGGGCCCAATAAAGCGATTGGAGTGCGCGGTTGGAGAGTAGCCTGGGGAAAATCCAGAGGAAAACCTCCGGCACGACCACGCGTGTGGTTTGGAATACTGGAATACTCTAAGAGTTTGCGCTCCAGTGAGATTGGTTGAGCGGTTTCAACCGAATCTGAGGTGTGAGTGGAATCGAGCTACTGGGACGCATGTGCAATTGTACGGGCTGTGGAGGGGCGCGCCTTCATGGATATCGCAATGTATACAGGCTGTAATAAAACTAGTGGGGATTCGTTTGGGCATATTCGGTATCGTGTTCTGATTAGGATTTTTTTTTGACGTTGTTTTTTTTCTATGGGGGGTCGTCAAACTCAGCCAACTCTATACAAAGGCCAAAAATTAATTGCGTCAAAAAAAAAATCTTCTACTTTTTCCTAATCAGAACACGATATCGAATATGCCCTTAACCGGATCCTTACTAGTTCTGTTACACCCTGTATACACAACAATCAATTAAAACTGTATGATCTTTGAATTAGAAATGAAGCCTCCATGGTAGTCAATTATCAGATTAAAGTGTCCAACACTAGCGCCGTTACCCTAGGTGAAACAGAAAGTACTCACCACTTTGGCGAACATAATGCTTGTTATCCTCTCAACGGTTTTCGCGAGACTGATAGCGACTCCCGCGCCGCGCCCCGATTTATATGCGCGTGCGCCGGTCCCATTTACGTGTATGCGGAAATGGGTCAGTCCGAAGGGACTCAAATTCAAGTTTACTAATCGCAAGTTGGATTCTTTGCATGGCGACAGAAAATGGTGTTTACTAGTAATACAAAGAGTGATCGTTTCATCTTATATACCTATTTAGTCAGGGATTTAAGTTTACTAATCGCTAGCCTTTGTCTTGGCAATAAAAAAAAGTTTACTAGTAATAGTAGGCAGGGATCGTCTTAAACGGGGCTTAAATTCTTGTTTAAATATCGTGTTTCTTTGCTTGGCGACAAAAAAGGGGTTTGACTAGTGATATAGGGGGGAAGAATCGTTTCATTGTAGGTATTTTGACGACCACTTTAGCCTAGTTAGTAGTGACCCTGCCCTTGAAGCTGGAGGTCCCGGGTTCGAATCCCGGTCAGGGCATGTATTTGTGTGATGAACACTAATATTTGTTCCTGAGTCATGGATGTTTTCTATGTATTTAAGTATCTATTTATCTATATAAGTATGTATATCGTCACTTGGTACCCATAGTACAAGCTTTGCTTAGTTTGGGACTAGGTTGATTTGTGTAAAATTGTCCAAATATTTGTTATATTTATTGTATTACCTATTTAGTCAAGTAGGGACTCAGATTCAAGTTTACTCATCGCTAGCGTTTCTTTGCGTGGCGGCAAAAAAGGGATTTTACTTGTCAAATTCAACGTTAATTGGGTCATTCTAATTTTTCATGCCCAGTTTTTATTACAAAAAAAAAAATCTATGTTATGTATTGAATTAGTGTACACAAATACGATTTCGAAATAGTACCTGAACCTAATAAAAGTAATTTATATGTAAAAAATACTTAAATATTAACATATAAGGTGCTAAAAGCATTTTTTCATGCAAATGGTGAGACATCCAAGGACCACTGAGTTACTCGATTTATAGATACTGGCTGTGGTTCGTACTAAATTCGTTAACCAAAACTATCGGAAGTGATACTGCATACTTAAAGATTTGTTTAAACGGGTCTAACGCGATATGTATGTATTTACCTTTGTTACCGACGTTTCGACACGGGTTGCACCAGTCTTGGTCGCGGTTAAACAAATCTTTAAGTATGTTTACAATGCGCGAGAGTTTAAAAAGTGATACTGCAATTAAACCTCTTTCTAAATGACAATACAAAAAAAAATACAAAAAGTATTCCAAAATCTGCATTTAAAAAAGGTGTCTGAAAATTATATACATGAAAACGTAGAATTTAGGTATATTATATGCAACTATGAATGTTAAAACAGTACCATCGGTTCGGCATAAGTAAAATAGGTACCTACTCAGCGGATTTAAAAAAAAAAATACAACGCTGGTGGTAAACAAGCGTACTGTCACTGTAGCCTATGGACGCTTGCAACTCCTGGGGTGTCACGTGCGCGTTGCCGACCCTTTATAAATTCATATACTCCTTTCTTGAAGAACCCCATACTGTAGTCCCTCAGGAAAATCTCGGCAGGGAGCTCATTCCACAACAGGAGCGTCCGTGGGAGGAAATTCCTCTGAAACCGTACCGTACGCGACCATTTCGGTTCTAAGGTGTGAGGATGAATGCCGACGGCGAGCGGTGCGATGGTAGAAAGCGGCCGTGGGCATCATATCGAACAGTTCTTCGGAGCACAACCCATTAAATAAAAAAATAAAAATAAAATAAAATGCATTTATTTCGGACAACATCAGGTAAATGATCCATAGAATTGTAAGTAACAAAAAAGACTTAAATAATTATGTTAGTACGTAAACTTAAATGTAGGGAGGAGCAGTGCCTCAGTAGGCCACTGTCCCACCTATCCGCCACAACGCTCAGGAGACCGTGGCGGCTGGCGCGCATCCTGCGTGCGCCATTATATTATCTTATATTTTGAATTGATCACTTACCTTACACAGGGACAAAGGATACACATAATCGTATCCTTTGTCCATACTCAACAAGTACTGTGTAGGTGAGCTCCATTTCGCTAAGCCATTTTTGGAAACGTGGTATCTGAAATGACAATTACTAATAACTTAGGTTTAATACGGGCGTGCCTCGATAAAAACATGTTATTAGTATGAATAGAATGTCATCTTGTCCATATATTAAATTGCGTGCTTAAAATATTTTATTAGTTACACTTATAGTAAAAAATACCGCTTGAATATAGATGTAAGACACAAGTGTAACAAGAGCATTCGAACTGCCAACAAACTGCTACGTAATGGGGCAGTAGATTCACTGTGTAATAATTGATGTGTCTTTATGAAACAAACGATTCATTAACTAATTAATTAAGGGGATGCCTCGATTCGGTCAGCCACGCCCCTCGGGAAAGAGACACGTGTCTTTTGTGCACGACTAAACGGGATGCAACACCCCGGGAATGTCCATAAAAATACAGTAGACAAATTTCGATAAATATCTGACAGTGCCGTTTTATATCGGATGTCAAAACAGCGCAGCGAAAAACAAACAGGTTTATTTAGTTAGGTACATTATGTAGCAACTGCATAAACTATTAAAGATGATCCTTATCACCGGACTATAAGGCATATTTAACTAAGTAATCAAACGATTTAATCATTTATTTCGGAGTCTAATACCAGGCTGATATACACAACGTTTTTAAACTTGCTTCAGGTTGAAACCATTCAAAGTTTGATCTTAAGTGGAATGCTGAATTGACAATATTCCACATTTCAGACATGACATTTTTACTGATTTTCATAAATCGATTGTTTTTTTTTAAATACAAAAAAAAGTTTGTTTCTTAATAGGTTGCTTGTTTCTTATAGATTGCTAATGAGAAGAATTGCGTTTGTGTACACTAATAGAAAAAAATAATAATAAAACGACTCAAAAAAAAATTGTAAAAAATGAGACTTTACGCTTCTTATTGTAGAATGCAGACGTACAGACCTATTGTAATTTTTGAAGTCGATGCCATCCACAGAAATTGTTTAAAGTCTACGAAATAGCACCGACTACAAAAAATAAAATGGGTACCGTAAACTAGGGTGACTTTAAGAAAAAACGGGGCCACTTTGATAGATTTAGAACACTTATATAAACATCAATAAGGCACACACTTACGGACTCGGACGACGTAATCACAGCGTCTATCGAAAGATGGAACGCTGCGCTTACGGCGTCCAACTCTGACATGACGCGTTTCCCCTGGATTTTCCCCAGGCTACTCTCCAACCGCGCACTCCTATGGCTTTATTGGGCCCGGCCTATAAAGCCACAGTCAGGTTAAAAAAAAAACATCAATAAGTATTTCTAGTCTGATTCAGTTTAGTAAATGGTTAGGAAATTTACCGATATATTTCGCTGACCTCATGCTAACCAGATTAAAACTTTAACTAACTAACAAAATTAGATTTTTAAAGTCGCCCCTCAATTTGAAAGTAACCCCGGTTGACTGTACGTCTGCATTGTTCAATAAGAAGCGTAAAAGCGTCTCATATTAGCAGTAAGGCAATTATTTTTTTTACTTTTTAGTGGGTTTTTTGTAGTCGGTTTAATTTTTTTATAAAAAAAAATATTTATTTCACACTTTTTAGTGAATCAGGTAGTGAACCAGAGAGCATCTCATAACGATTTCAATAAGCTCAAACATGGCAAAGCTACACTGTTTTATAACGGAGTTCCGTTGCCTACCTTTCGGCTTCAATTACCAGATCAGGTTGATGGTGATATTACACCAAGACCTTTTTTTTTTGAACCTGACTGTGGCTTTATAGGCCGGGCCCAATAAAGCGATAGGAGTGCGCGGTTGGAGAGTGGCCTGGGGAAAATCCAGGGGAAAACTTCCGGCACGACCACGCGTGTGGTTTGGAACACTGGAATACTCTAAGAGTTTGCGCTCCAGTGAGATTAGTTGAGCGGTTTCAACCGAATCTGAGGTGACACCAAGACCATTTACATTGACTTCGTCATAGTCGCTTCCGTCGCATCTTGATCGAAGTATCTTTTTGCCACCCATGAAACACCATGAGTTTTGGATGACCATCCGTGGTCTTCTTCATCAGTTCCCGTTCACCAAAAGCTACTTTCTGAATGCAACTATTCGATTTATTACCGAAAATAATAAAATCGCGATATGTTTCCCTTGAATTTTTAAGGAGTTCCCTCAATTTCTCATGAATCTCATCATCAGAACTAGATTCTGGTAACAATGGGACCAACCTCCAAGCACATGCTTTCAAACAAAAAAATCCAAATAGGTTCATAAACGACGGAGTGAATCTTCAAATTTTATAAAGGGTCGGCAACGCGCACGTACCTATGGAGTTGCGGGCGTGTATAGGCTGCGGTGTCCGCTTACCATCAATGGACCGTACGCTTATTTTCCACCGACGTTGTATAAAAAAAAAGAGTTCTGAGGTCACACACATTAAAAAAAGTATATACAACCGAATTGAGAACTTCCTCCTTTTTTTGAAGCCGGTTAAAACTGCCCTACATGCTTTATTCATTATTTAAAAAATTGTTTGGGTCGACCTATATAGACGATTTGTGAGACGACTCGAGTTTGGTTGTGAATTACGTAGCTTAACAATTCAGTTGCATCACTATGCGACTATTAGGTAGATTAGCGTATGGTATGAAAAATAGTATAATAATTAGCTTAAGCAATTTAGCTTAGCGCAATGTTCAGTCGAGTTAATAAATGTATATCCCAAACCTTCATAAATATATGAACAACTTGTACATTTAATAATAAAGTCGCATTCACATATTTTCCTACTCGACTGTACTTAGACTGGGTTTTATAAAGATCCGTTAGACCAAATGTCACATCAAATTTCAGTAACTCAGTACATTTTTTGACATAAACCGACATAAGGTCTAACGGATCTTTATAAAACCGAGCCTTAGAGTCCAAGAACAACGACCGGTTTAGCGCAGTAGTGACCCGGCTTACAAAACTAACGATTTGGGCAGTTTGTGACTGTACACCGCTAGTGAGCACCCTGCTTTAGTGACAGTGGTTAAGATATACGACCTGTGTATACGACATTCAGTAATTGTACACAAGAAATCCAGCTTCAGGGTCTATTTGGTAAAGAGGTTGTGGTTATATTCATACACACCACACTCGCGACTATATCACATTAGTAATGTAGATAAACCGCAGAATAATTGGGTTTGTCAAATATTTTTTGTTGCTCGTTACCATGATTATGTCTCCTGAGTCACTCTTTAAGGGGATGCCTCGATTCGGTCAGCCACGCCCCCCGTAAAAGAGACACGCTTATGTCTTTCGGGTCAAAACGGGATGCAACACTCTTGGGGAATGGCATTTTTAGACAAATCTCGATAAATATCTGACTGTACAGTTTTATTAAATTTCCTCTTGACAGAGTTTAAATGAGATAAAATACCATGGTTTTAATTTAATTGTGTCGTTTAATAATGCGTTGTGTTATTAGGCTGAGTAAAAAAAGCAAAATAAAGACTCAACTTTGGATTCTTTTTCTATCGAGAAAATTTTAAGCGATCATGTTTCGGCTATAGTCAGAAACACAGCCATATATATAGTCAATAATCATATATCTGAAAATTAATCCCTATTCTTTCTTCATCTAGGCAGTTTCAAAAAACGCGATATTTCTCGTTGCATGGCCTTAAAACTGTGGCTGTATAGGGTTAAATATGTTCTTCAAAAAATTCAGTATAATTTCCGAACCTTCTCACAAAATTTCAGGACAGTTAATATAAAACAAACAATTTAGAAACCTAGCAACGAATAAACACGCACTGGAAACATTTTACCCTAACAAATTACTAAAATATTTATTTTATTGATATGTCGAGTCTACTTTTCGCCTAATCTTTTATTCCAACCAAAGCGCAAGTGGAAATAGACAATTTACGGCTACCGGAACTTCACTGCGGAGATCGCAGCCCGAGAATTTGTACCCCCTGCTCCCGGGCGGCTGACTTGACATATGGTTGTCAAAACATTCAACCAAGAAACACAAAGAATGCAATGAATATTTTATGTGTGATGAGCTATTTTAATACTGCCTGGCCTAGCACTTTTTGCTAATATTTATTTTGTATTGTTACGGATAACAGTGCCGTGACAATTGGATGCAGGTACAATGTCCATAGTTATACGCAAAGTGGAGAGACTTACGTTTTAATTTTGAGTGTGTTTATATTATCATTTTTACCATATCTATATTTACGTTCTTAGTTTAGTTTAATGCAGACCGCGACCCAGTCTGGTGATAGCACGGCGTCTACAAATCATCCCTGCCATTTATGTGCAAAATCTTTTACAACTGTTAAAGGCCTAAATATCCACAAAGGTAAATGCCACCGTAATTGCCTGAGTCAAGATGCTTCTCCATTAAATTTAAATAATTCACCACCTATTCATCAGCCATTTCATATCCGCCTAAGTAATCTCAAAAACAACGTCCAGTTACTTAAACGGATTCCCCGCGGGGCCAGAATCACTGTTGCCAACCACCTTTCCCAGATCTTACAAAAATGTGTTGCTTCTAATTGCCCGCAAGACTGGTACAACCTTTTTCTGTTTCCATATTTAGTTCTACACGCGAAACAAGACAGTTCAGATATATCTTTAACACAAAAAATAGAGAATAATTGCAGTGACCATTCCTTACCACCGACCTCGCATAAACCATCAGCACCTTTCTATAACGAATTAAAAATCATTGAAAATAAAATAAGTGATGGAGATCTCAAAGGTGCCGCGCGTCTACTTTTCTCAAATGACGTGCTATCGCCAGACAATCCAGATACTCTTTCGGCTCTACAGACTAAACATCCTCCCACTCCAGCAACTCCATATTTTTTCGATCAGCCAACAGCAACTGATTCATGCTTGCAGATCGGAAATAAAGATGTTTACAATGCCATTCTTTCTTTTAAAAACGGTTCTGCTGCAGGTCTTGATGGCCTTTCACCCCAGCATTTAAAAGACTTGACCTCCCTTTCTGTTGGCGATGCTGGACAGCAACTTATCACTTGCCTTGCCAATCTAATAAATTTAATGTATTCGGGCAACATTCATCCAGATATCGTACCCATTTTTTACGGTGCGAACCTCATCGCCCTCACGAAAAAGGACGGAGGGGTGAGGCCAATTGCTGTTGGCGCAACACTTCGCCGTTTAGCTTCTAAAATCGCAGTTCGGCATATTTCAGAAAAGGTACAACATCTATTTGAACCAGTACAACTAGGTTTCGGCGTTAAAGGAGGCTGCGAGGCCGCCGTACATGCCCTCCGCACCTACCTCAGCCATGGCCAGTAGGGTGGGTCGAAAATCACGAATTTTGGAGTACCGCAATGTAATAG
The DNA here is from genome assembly GCA_963556455.1 of Epiblema foenella. Classification (NCBI taxonomy): domain Eukaryota; kingdom Metazoa; phylum Arthropoda; class Insecta; order Lepidoptera; family Tortricidae; genus Epiblema; species Epiblema foenella. The sequence continues at coordinate 5,274,481 of OY747120.1, read as the reverse complement.
GGCTCAAAAGTTGATGTGTATTCTGTAGATTACAGGAAAAATAATTAAAAAATTCTAGATTTAGACTTTTAACCCCCGCACCGCCGCCAAAGATCGATGTTAAGGCCTAGATTATATAAGTACTTAAATAAAGTACGTGACAATTATTTTAATAATTTATCACTTAATAAAGTAAATTAAACTGTAATAAAGCTAAATTATACTGAGACTTTTTCGTTATTTTCAAAATAGTCGACATTATAGCGTTTTGAAGTTTGATAACTTAAAATATTATGGCACAAATAAAGCAAAATGCTATATTTATAAAAATTTTTGCTACTATTTTTTAAATACAAGCTTAAATGTAAGAGCTAATCGAAATATTACAGGAAAGAGTTGTTTTCTTCTAAAACATACGGTATTTATATGTTTTTAATGGTACGCAATAGTACCAAATAGCCTTAAAATTGTGTTTTTCGAGTATTGTTTCTCGCCTCGTGTTGCTTTAATCGATATATTTTTTGTTTCTATTGTCTGTGTTTAGACCACTGATGATCCGTTAACAGTTTTAAATTATAATTTTGCCAGTTTAAGCACATCAAAATCCGTTTTACATAAAAGGCCAATTCTCTAGTTTGGCTACAGGACAACAAAATATGATACATGGATAAAATATAATAAAAAATAAATAATTTTGAAATAAAATAGTGTTATTTAATGATTTAAATAGTTTGTATTTATATATTTAATATGGAGAGAAAATAAAAAATATAAATATATTTTTATATTTAACAGCTGTGCGGGGGTTAAAAATGTAAATCTAGAATTTTTTAATTATTTTTCCTGTAATCTACAGAATACACATCAACTTTTGAGCCCTATTACATTGCGGTACTCCAAAATTCGTGATTTTCGACCCACCCTAATGGCCAGTGCGAAGTGTTGCTCAAAATTGATGTCAAGAATGCTTTTAATTCCATAAACAGAGATACCTTGCTGGCAGAGATAAAATCACACATTCCAGAAATTTATAACTATCTTCTTCAATGTTACGCGGACCCAACGAAGTTGATGTACCGGTCAAATGAGTTGTCATCCGAAGTTGGCTGCCAGCAAGGCGATCCCCTGGGGCCAGCAATTTTCAGTTTGGCAATAAATCCAGTCATAAAAAATCTGGCATCAAAATTTAATGTGTGGTACCTTGATGATGGGACTTTAGGAGGTGACGCTGACACCGTGCTCTCTGACCTTTCATTAATTATAAATAAATTTAATTCTCTTGGCCTTGAATTAAATTTTAACAAATGTGAACTCTATGTTCCATCTAACCGCAAGAACATTATCAACAAATTCAATCTACTTGCACCAAACATAAAAATTCTGGATAAGAGTTCGCTTTGCCTCCTAGGGTCCCCTATTTTTGAAGAATCATATCCTGGACTTATTCAAAATTGTATTTCTAAATTCCAAAATCATTCTCATCGACTACTCGAAATAAGTCCTCATTATGCACTTTCTATTATTAAATTCTGCCTTTTTGTCCCAAAATTTACCTATTTGCTTCGCAGCTGCCCTCTTTGGAATCATCAAAATCTTTTGTCACAAATAGACATTTTGATAAAAAGTAGTTTAGAATCAATCATGAATATTCAACTCAGTGAACAATCTTGGACCCAAGGATCCCTTCCCATTCGGTACGGTGGATTAGGGATCCGCAAAATTTCTAGTATCGCGTTACCAGCTTTTTTGTCGTCCGTCCATAGCTCATCTAGTCTCGTAGGTAAAATCCTTCCCACACACTATGAGACTTCCGGCTTGGAGGACGGGAAAAATGCTTGGTTGATTGCTTGCCCCGGTCAAAATTCTCCAGAACATCCAAAATCTCAGAGATGCTGGGACGACATATCCTGTAAATTGACCATCAATTCTTTACTCGACCAGTCTAGTACCGTGGAAAGAGCCAGACTGCTAGCAGCTGGTACAAGGGAAGCTGGCTACTGGCTCCATGCTCATCCATCGTCTAGTACTGGAACATTTTTAGATCCCAATACACTCCGCTTTGCAGTTTGCCTTCGCCTCGGGGTCCCGGTCTGCGCCCCACACCAATGCCCCTGCGGAAGCCACGTGAACCAGCTAGGACACCACGGACTTTCCTGCCAGAGAAGCGCCGGCCGCTTCTCCAGACATGCTGCCCTCAACGATATCATCCGCCGGTCTCTTGCATCGGCGAACGTGCCTGCCATTTTAGAACCTGCGGGCATGTCGAGAAACGATGGCAAGAGACCGGACGGGATGTCCTTGATTCCGTGGAGTATGGGACGGGTGCTAGTGTGGGATGCTACATGTGTAGATACACTAGCCCCGTCGCATCTCCACCAAACTTCCACGAGGGCGGCGGCCGCAGCAGAGGCGGCCGAACATGCTAAAATCGCCAAATATAGCGGTCTCGGCGCCGAATACTTGTTCACGCCTTTCGGCGTCGAGACACTGGGTCCGTGGGGTCCTGGCGCTCTAAGCCTCTTCAAGGGACTATCGAAGAGGCTTATTGATGCCACAGGTGACCGAAGAGCTGGCAGCTACCTCGGCCAACGAATAAGTTTGGCTATTCAAAGAGGAAATGCTGCCAGTATCTTCGGCACCATGCCGCGGGGGCCATTTTTAGATTTAATTTAGTTTTATATTTAGATTTTAATTTAGTTGTAATTAGATTTATTTTTGTTAGTTAATATGTTTTTATTTAGTTTTTTGACTTTCATAAGTGCAAACAAACAAAATGGACTCCTGGCTCGACAAAAATATCTATAAAATTATCGAAGCTGTATAGGAATCAGAATTAGAATCAAAACATTTATTTGATTAACATAGGTACAATGTAAAAAACTTAAGACTAAAGCATGTTGCGAACATTATGCTTTGCCGGCTGACGTGCAAATATTTCGTTGTTTGTTGGAATATATTTAAAGAAAATTCAAACTAGACTCCAGACGACAAAAAAGCTATTAAATTATCGAAACTGCTTGTAAAATTTCAGGAGAATCGGTTCAGAAATGCGATCTGTAGAAGAGTGCAAACCGAAATCCGCCCGCAGAAACATATCATTGAAAAACTTTGGTTTTGAATATTTCCAAAAAGTGACTAGACCGAAAAATTCCATACGTAATTCCCGAACCTCACACAATTTCACGGGAAACGGTTGAAAAATGAAACATGCAAACAGCAATCATGCAGGGCAATATAAACATTTTTTTTAAACTGACTAGGCAAAAAGCTTAAGAAAATTATCGAACCTGCTCACAAAACTTCACGAGAATCGGTTGAGAAATGCGACCTGTAGAGGAGGACAAACGGAAATTCGCCGTTCGGATACGACGGCATTTTTGTCGAAGCTGAAGCAGAGACCTTCGTTTCACTCGGTCAAATACGACAACTTTAAAGGTTCACCTTTTCAGCAAGTCAAGATTCAACAAAAATGAATGTACATCCCATATCATTATCGAAATAAACTCATTATTCGCTCCCTTTTACTCTTGCCCTGTCATCACAATAGGTTTAAACGAAATTCATTGAAGCAATTTAATTTTATGGGCACGAAATGGCGACCTTACCTTACCTTGCTACCACCATATTCGGAAAGCCCTTATAAAGTGTGTTTAATTGATATATAACGTCGCGAAGAGATTCTGTGTCTTATTTCTGTAACTGTGAAGTATAATATTGAGTGTAAGAGCTTAATCAGTGCAATGCAATTTGTCTCGCTCCTGATTAACACGCTTAGATTTTTTGTTCTCGCAGGTCAAGTCTAGTAATTTGTAGGTTAAAAATACAAAACTCCCAGTAGCTCGATTCCACTCACACCTCAGATTCGGTTGAAACCGCTCAACCCAATCTCACTGAGTGCAAACTAGATGTAAAAGATAGTGCTTCCAGACTGGTCTGTGATAATCTGATAATGAAAGCGAGAGACCTTTTGTTCCTTCTGCTGCTGTCAACACAGTGAATCCTCAAATTTCCTCAAATCCCGCAAGCGGCCCGGTTGTGTCATCTTGAAATGAAATCATTTATTCTTCAATTTAGGCATATTAAATGTACTTATGAAAGTCAAAAAACTACCACCGGTTCATAAAATAAACCTCTGCCTCGAGAAGAACCGGCGTATGAAACTCGGTGAGGTGTAATTTTTTCAAAACAATATATAATGTATTTAAAATAACAGTATCATAATTCTAAAGAATTCACAGGCTACAATAGAAACATACATATATATTTTTTAATATTTAGGACAAAATATTTCTGTGTTAGATTACTTGTGCGGGACGCTATCACTGCCAAACATCCCTATCCATGATATAATCGTTTATCTTATAATATGCTTTTGAAATTAGCTTAATTAGCTTATTAATTTTTTTTTTTTTTTTATGCAGTTTGGCGAGGTAAAGTGATATGCCTACTTGTAAGTTATATTTTTGAGTTAAATGAATAAAAAAAAATAATAATAAGTGTCTGTTTCACGACAGATTTAAATTTACAATCCGTAAGTTCAGTAATGTGTCTTGGAATTTTATTGTAGAATATTATACAATTTCCCAAGAACGAGTTTTTCTTCTTTAGGTACTAGCCTGTAAAAAGTTATTTTCAGTTTCCCAGTGTTTCTGGTAGTTATTAACTTATCATTGTTCGTTGGGAACTTGTATAAATTCTTCCTAACATACAGATTATTTCAAATATATACAGCGACGGCAAAGTTAGGATATGTATTCACTTGTTTTTCCCTTTGTAAATATCTCCGCCAGCGTTGCCCGTGATTACCTGGCCCCTATTTCACCAAAGCTGACAGGCGCGACAATTGTCAAAAAACATTACAATTGTAATTGGTGAAACAGTTTTCACATGAAAATTGACGATTTGTCAGTTTACATGTGTCAACTTGGTGAAATAGGGGCCTGGTATATTATATATTTTAACTCAGACACGACGCGTACACTTAGGCATTCCCGCCGGCGGGGACGTCTACCGCGCGATCGCGACAACAGTGACACATATAGTCTCTATTCGTCCCGGTACCGCCACACACCGGGTAGAGTCAGTCCGACCCAGGTCGGGCCTAGCTAAGTTTCTTGCTGGACTATTCTCAGCTAGGCTAGGTTTAGTGAACCAGCGACAAAACTCCCAGTAGCTCGATTCCACTCATACCTCAGATTCGGTTGAAACCGCTCAACCAACCTCGCTAGAGCGCAAACTCTTAGAGTATTCCAGTGTTCCAAACCACACGCGTGGTCGTGCCGGAGGTTTTCCCCTGGATTTTCCCCAGGCTACTCTCCAACCGCGCACTCCTATCGCTTTATTGGGCCCGGCCTATAAAGCCACAGTCAGGTTCAAAAAAAAAAGCCTGGTATTTTCCAATGTCACCACTTTATTAGACAAGTGTCATTTCGCGTCTAAATGCGAGTGGGATAGGCTAGCTGCTAAATAAAACTAGTCAACCTTTTAACGTCAGATACCTTGTACTGTTAATTAAGATTCTAAATTACCTTTTTAGTCAACCTATGTAAGTCTCATAACAATTAAGGCTGTACAACGAGAAATATTCTTTGAAACGCTATTCTGTCCATACGAAGAAATAATAAGAATTGATTTTTAGACATATGATTCTTGACTATATGATTGTGTTTCTGACAATAGCAGAAAAATAATTGCTTAATACTTTCTCGATAGAAAAAAATCCAAAGTCGAGTCATTATTTCCTTTTTTTGCCCAGCCTATTAAAACAAGGCATATCATGACATTTTGTCTAATTTAACAGAGGAAATTTAATAAAATTTCACACGTCAGATATTTATCGATATTTTTCTCAAAAAGTCATCCTCGAACAGTTTTGTCGTGCGTGAAAGATATAAGCGTTGACTCTTTCAAAGGGGCCTGGTTGACTGAATCGAGGAATTCCCTTAACTGGTCCGAGCTTGAGATGAGAAGATATGCATTTAAACGTGACAGTAACATATTACATGTAACGGATTGAGTTTCTAAGGTAAGGCTTTTATGGCCGAGCGAGCAAAATTAGAGAATTCCGGTGTTTTTCTGAAACCGGTATTGGCTATTATATATGAATAGCGTTTTGTGGTTTCGTTTTTGTTAATGGTTTTCGGCACTTAATACCGGTATTGGAAGTAACCGTTTTTAGCCCAATTTCGTTTACGTTGAACGAAATTAACCGGTATTCGACAACGCGTCTAACGAGTCGTTCTTTGTATTGTAAAGTATATTTCCCATATAGATATACAGAAATAAACTTATGTCCATCAGTAGATACAATGTTTCACTCGTGCTTACAATTTTTTAAAAACAGATTGATTAGAAGATTTATTTATTTATTAATCATACAATTTTCCAAACACATAAGTTACTTAACTCGAGTTTGACAGGCGCCGCGGAAAGGGTAAAGGCTGATTCACACTAGAGCGTTCCGTTTCCGAGCCGGCCCGTTTTCTATGGCAGAAAATCGACGGCCGCCCAGCCACGGACTGGCCCGGTGACGCTCGGAAACGGGCCGACCCGGACACGGAACGGTCGCTCTATTATCAATGCAAACGTTTGAAGGCCGATATACCTACGTCCGAGGCTTGGAAACGGCACGGTCCTGGCCAGGCCCGGGCGCGGAACGGTTAGCACATTGACACACAAAAAAGCTCGGAGACGGGCCGGCCCGGAAACGGAACGGCCCGGACACGGAACGGTCTAATGTGAATCATTCTTAATGTAATACCGTCTTCCGCGGCGCGTGACAATTGTTTTTTTTTACTATAGCTTTATTTATATTAACTTTTACTACTACACCTGATGTCGAGGGTCTGATGATGCAGCCAGGAGAGAGGACATTTTCACCTTGGGCAAAAATGCTTTCGTATGGCCGGCTGCTCGTCTCTTATCTACCGATCGCATTTCTCAACCGGTTCTCGTGATATTTTGTGAGGTCAATAATTATATGAATTTATGTCGATTCAGTTTTTCTTCCAAAGTCAAAGTTATTCTTCAATTTAGGTATAGAAGAAAGAAGAAAAAGAAAAAATACATTTATTCGTGGCACAGACACAGTACAAATTAACATAACACCAAAATACAGAAAATAGCCACGATATGGCCCCAAATCAGCATAGTGCTAGCCATTGGCTAGCGCTGGTCTTCCTTTGGGACCACGAGAAGCCACGAAAGACAAAAAACACTAAAGTCACAAACAACATAACAATTAAATAAATGTCATAATTTACAATTTAAACAGACAAGAACAGATAGGTAAACATGAACGCGATAGGTTTTATGTACATATGAAAAAAAAAGTCAATACCACCGGTTCGGAAAACAGTAACGGTTTTCCGAACCGTAATAGTTTCTTTTATTACCATAATAGTTATTAATTTAATTATTCATTAAGTACGCCATTGTACGCGTTATTTAATGATAATTTTACGAACGGTTGAAATTATGTTGGACAAATCGGTATGAAAGTGTTATTAAATTTTGAAAGTAATTATTTCAATTGTAAAATAGCTGTTTGAACTAATTAGTTTGCTGTAACTTCGCCGATTTAAATCATTTCTAGTTTAAATGATAGGTACGCCACTGCTAATTATTTCACGTCAGCCTAAGTCATTAAGTAGCAATTACCGTGCTCATGCCGGATATCCCACTTTCATGGATTAATACAATGGGCCATGATGGCCCAACATCCGGGACGCAGTTATGGGTAATATGGGTCAAACATCACTCCAAATCTACTATTTTCAAGATAAAAACTGTGTTTTTCCGCTTAAATTCTAATATACACAATAAAATCAAAAAATGGCCATGTTACTATCTAAAACTTTAATAAAATTATCGTATTCTACAATCACTTCAATGGTATGATCAATACTTTTGTTATAATTTGAAATCAAAATATTTTAAAACTTATAAGGCCTCTTAAAGAGAGGAAAATACCGCATAGCTACACTCGCGGCGCAAGGGGCGGTAAAATACCGTCATATTTTTTAAAATAGTGTAAACTTGTACAGTTTTTAGGGTTCCGTAGCCAAAATGGCGAAAATGGAACTCTTATAGATTCGTCATGTCTGTCCGTCCGTCCGTCCGTATGTCACAGCCGGTTTACTCGGAGACTATAAGCACTACAATTATGAAATTTGGTAAGAAGGTGTATACTATGAACCGCTACATAAAAGTGATGTGAAATTACAAAAAAATATTGAATTAGGGAAGGCACTCCATACATGTAACCGGTGGATGAATAAATATTTCAACGCACATAGTCAAGTGGGGTATCGATGGATAGGCCTTTAAAAATGATATGGAGTTTTCTAAAAAACTTGTCCATTTAAGTCAACCGTTGGTGAGATATTGCTGTCAAAGTCATAGAAAGTGTCCCCCCCCCCCCCCTCTAATTTCCAAACTATAAAGTTTAAAATTCTGAAAAAAGTTGAGGTGTGCATTAATAAATACTTTCAACGATTTTTGGTTTGAACAATATAGGTTTTACGGTTTTTGAGTTTTCGCTTAAAAACTGTCTTGCCCAAACAAAAGGTCGTAAGTGTCGTGAGTTCCCTATAAGGATACGACTTTTTTAGATTCAATGTATTGGATAGTGATTTTAAATGTGGACTAGTAGGTGTTGGTACGGAACCCTTCATTGCGCGTGGTCCGACACGCACTTGGCCGGTTTTTAATACTGTCATGATCTTTATTTAAACTCTATGATGTTATGTTATCGCACATGCGTACTGTTTTTGTTCTTCTCGTATGATACCAAGCAGCGTACACTTATTTACAAAAAAGATTGTCGCGACAATGTATATACATTGTACTACAATTTAGGCTACCTACATCGCTTGTTCGGTGTGAATACCTCAATTAAGCTCAATGCTGCTCCGTATCCGACTATATGAATATTTATAAGAAATACCAACGCCTCGTTAATTTCACGTTAGCTTCGAGTCTGTGGGAGTCTTCGTGGAATTATACACATAGCAGTGCGCTCATACATTAAATACAAAAAATACAAATACAAATACAAAAAGGTTTATTTCTTAAAATTTTATATTGTTCAATCTATAGTAAGTATGGGTATTAAAAATAAGACGTTGAAAAATCGGTGTGAGCACAGCGCTAAGCTGGTTTTAAGCCCACCCGTAGTCAGTTAGTTGGTTTCACACTAAATAAGGGTTATAAAATTAAATTAATTACAATAACAATATAATTAATTACATTAAACGCACCATAATAACATTATTAACACTATTTACTATACATCAAGTATGTAGTTTTGTGTTCCTGGAGGTGAGCAAGGTTGCCAGAACTCCCGAGGATGCACTGTGTTGAGAGCGAGGGACCTAAATGTGTTCCTTCTGCTGTCAACACAGTGCATCCTCAAATCTTATAAAGGGACGGCAACGCTCACGTGACTCTTCAGGAAATACAAAATCCTGACTTTACCTAGCCTGTACATCCTGGAGGCGGCTAAATATGTGAGGAGTCACATCCACCTTTTCCACACTAACGCTGACGCCAGTGGCGTGCAGTCCATAAAGACAAAAAGACATTGCCTACCCTGTCATTGTGACAGTCATATATTTATCTGGGTATTATAATCAATAAGTTTAATAAGCAATCCACAACGGATAAATCACAAAACCATAAATTAACGTTAACGCCATCTATCGACTCCTCAAAATAAAATTAGTTTCGATTATCCCAATTCCAACGGGATGCGACGGCAATGGAACCAATACAGTATCACGCTGCACTAGCGCCGCGGCCGACTGCGGTGAAGGCACAAACTATTCCTGCCTAGATTTATCTATGTGTGCGTGTGTAGCGACGCAGATACACTGTAGTGTGCACCCCTATAACACGAGGCATTCAACAACAAAACTCACGCACACAAACGCACAGGGTAGGCAGTGTCTAATCCCGAGCGCCTACGAAGCTTTACGAACTACCTACTACTCCGAGCCGAGCGAGTTAATTACACGGCTATTTGAAATAGTTACATTGCTCAAATAATTTGTGCAAAAAACGATAATTACGGTAACCATTTCTTTTTTCCCGGATATATTTGAATGACAAAATTTATTTATTTTTTCTTCTTGGTCGCCATTGTTTGTTGTGTTGAGTATTAGTGTTCGGTTCGAGGTGTGAATTGATAGATTTTAGTTAGAAAAATGGATAATTTTCACTGTGAAAGTGGCTGTAGTGGTGTGTGCGTGCTAAAAAGATAATGCGTTTGCAAAACTTTCTTTCGTAGAAAAAAAAACAGGTTATAGAGAAAGGCCGGAGTACACCGGAATTGGAATTAATACAAATTAAAGGAAAAGTGACACGCACTTAAATTTAATAACAAACAATACGATACCTATCCGTGGCTAACAGGTTGTGTAAATAACAAATATAACAATCGCCTGTTTTGTTCCCGTGTGTGTTATTTACTAATCAAAAGCGCCACTTTGAATATCCACAAATTGATAATGTCTATAAAATCACTCGATACATGGATATTGGAGGTGGAAAATCTCACCCGTCGATGATGTCGCAATGCAACAATTTTGGTTAGTCAAAAAACTCTGTGCACGCCACTGGCTGACGCGCATGGGTCAAACACCAGGCGTCGGCACGACCTGTGCATACCCCGCACTCGGCTAGCTAAGTCCAAGAAGTGCCTAAATATAATAGGTCCAAAAGTATACCTGATCTCTCTACATGTCAACACAATCAATCTTCAAATCAATAGAAAGATCGTCCTCTTCAGGTATCTTCTGTACCCTTCTGGGTGCTAGGGGGTCCGCCTGCGCTGGCTGCTTTGGGAGCTGTGGCGAGTCGCGTCACCGCTACGGCGAGATGGGTTTCTGGCCGTCATTTGGGGGACGGCGGATGCTGCTGGTGGTGTTGCCGTGCGAGCCTCGGCCCGCTACGGCGTCTGCTGCTGGAGTGTCTCGTGTGGCCGGTGTAAAAGGTCGTCAACACCCTCGTGTTCTTCACTACATAGTATAAAACAAAGTCGCTTTCTCTGTCCCTACATCCCTATATCCTTATGTATGCTTAAATATTTAAAACTACGCAACGGATTTTGATGCGGTTTTTTTTTATAGATAGAGTAACTCAAGGGGAGAAGGTTTATATGTATAATACATGCATCAGCATTGCACCCGTGCGAAGCCGGGGCGGGTCGCTAGTATACATATAATCGCAAGCATATATAGGCTACGGTATCTGTTTACCTGATGCTCTGCATTATTGCTACCATCGTATTAAGAAACTATGTCCTAAGACTCCTAAGGCTTGTAGATAGCCTGTATGCTTGTTTGCTGACTCCAATGACCCACTTTGAATGAGCCACATTTGGAAGATACATTCAGCTGTCACACCCGGTACTGGAACGCGGAAAGCCACGCCTACAAACGATTATATATGGAGATCGATACACTGATCCGAAAATCGTTGGAGGAGCTAATCAAAGGCTTTTGAGTCTATTGGCGGTGTCAAGAATAGACGACGTCTTTCATGGCTGTTTTTCAACCACCGACCTGGCTGTTTTCCAACCGAATCTGAGGGTCTGTTACCTATTCACGCTTAAACCGTTACCTACTTTCCGGCTTCAATTACCAGATCAAGTTGATGATGACATTACATCAGGACCATTTAAAATGACTTCGTCATAGTCGCGACAGTATCTTGATCGAATTATCTTAAGAGCGCTTTAATAAAATGTAATATGTACACTGGCGCCACTCGTAAATAATTGAAATTATTTATATTTAATGACATATAACTTAAAAAGGGGGCCGCTACGTACTGTAGTTTGTATTTAAGTACTTTTTGAATCCATCAAACTAATTTTTACGTTGCTAGATTGGTCTCTCTATGAGCTCAAAATTAAAACGGCCGTTTTAACTTTGGACGCATAGATTGACGAATCCAGCAACGTAATAACTAGTTTGATGGATTCAAAACGTACTTAAATACAAAATACAGTACGTAGCGGCCCCCTTTTTTAGATATCTATCGTTAAATTTAAACAATCACAATTATTTACGAGTGGCGCTAGTGGACATGTTACATTTTATTAAAGGGCTCTTAATGCCACCCATGAAACATTAGGAATTTTGGATGACCATCCGTGGTCTCTTCTTCATCAGTTCCCGTTTACCAAATGCTACTTTCTGAATGCAAATGCTAGATTTATTACCGAAAATACTAAAATCGCTATATGTCTCCCTTGAATTTTTGAGGAGTTCCCTCAACTCCTCATGGATTTCATAATCAGAACAAGATTCTGGTAACAACGGGACCAACCTTAAAACATATGCTTTCAAACAAAATAATATATTTATAAATCGGTTCTTAAACAACGGAGTTCTAAGGTAATACACATTAAGCTACATACGCTTAACATATAACCGAATTGTGAAACTCCTCCTCTTTTTGAAGTGGGTTAAATAAATATCACTCGTGTCTTTTAAATTTATAATTACGTTAGCAGACGTTACTGATAAAACAAAATAAAACGTAGCAAATATTAAAACGTTATGCATAAATTCATAATTTAGTGATAAACTCTATTTGCCCGCTCTTTTGCCGCTTGCCAAGCGTGGCGACTATGGCAAATCCCCCCCAAATTAGGGGAGGCCTATGTTCAGCAGTGGACGTCTTTCGGCTGAAATGATGATGATGATGATGAAACTCTATTTTAGTGTTACTCGAATATAGAACCAAATGCCACATCTATTTGAGCACAGTTTGATTCCTACTTCAAAATAAACTTAATAAGTTTCAAGTAACAACTTATAACACCAATTAATGAGCGATTTTAATTCATCGGTCAATCAGTTGTAACAAGTCATTAAAACGGAATAATTACACGACGAAGTGTTGCTACCGTATGTTATCAGAGATTTAATGAGTCATTAAGGAAGGTATCTATATACAACATACTATTGTGATAGACATTACTTTAATACTATTACCTAAGTTCGTAATGTATGCATGTATGTAAGCACTTTATTGTACACAATAACAGGTTAAAACAATAAATCAAAATCAATCAAAATCAAAACATTTGTAGTGTTTGTATGTGTAGTTGTATATCTAGAATATTTATATAAATACATCTTTGTACACGTGTTGGTTTGTCTACAGTTTAGTTCCTATTCTTCACTCAATTGCTCAAAGGTTAACTGGAAGAGATCCCTTACAGGGATGAGTTCGCCTTTGTACATGATTGATCTGTTTTTTTCTGTATAATTTATTTTACTTGTCTTGTGTACAATAAAGCATTTACGTACATACATACATACATACATTTATTCTGTAAAGAAAGCGTTCTTCGATGTTCGCATAGTTAATGCTGACGCTTCCTCCTACAGCAACCTCACATGGCAAAAAACAGCACAAAGACACAGCCGAGAAAAACATCTAAAATATGATCGAGCTACATAAGACTTAAGAGCCTCATTTACACCATTAGTAATCTCATGTGATGGAGCTTTGGGAACTGAATATATGATTTTTTTGAAAAAATTATCAGCATCCAAATTATCATCTAACTGGGAAAAAATCATACTCACAAATAATTTTCTGGCTAAAAGTTAAAGTACAAATATCAGTCATACGAGCTGTCTCCATGAGGGTGAGAGGCACCAGAAGACACATCAAGGCCTTCGATTGCGAAGACGGAGCAGGAATCCTACACTAAGCTAGATTTTATAACCAACCTCCCCCTCCGCCCCACAGTTTTTGTTTTTGTTCCCCATTGCCGTCGTCTGTTTGTACATTTTCTATATTTTTCTTATGTATTTTAACAATAAATAATGTGTTTATTCTGCAAACAGGCCTTAAGGGCACTTTTACAAGTCAAAATCTATCTATATCAAATAAAAAAATACAGTAATCAAAGTATCATTAACTAAATGTAGTGTTACATGTCAAAAATAAGCCTAAGAAATTAATAAAAATCGAGATTTGTTAGAGATGTATAAGGTCTCTAGGCGTCAAGATAAAAGGTAATAAGGTAGGTACACTAATCATAATAAAATATTGTGAGATCTCTAAGTGTCAACATGAAAATAATAAAATCTAATAAATAAATATCCTCAGAGATGTATAAGGTCTCTGAGCGTCAGTCTAAATATTCATGTCACATAAGATTAGAGTACAAAGGCGAACTTATCCCTATGAGGGATCTCTTCCAGCCAGCAGTTTGAGGGAGCTCCCGTAATCTTAGAGTCCTAAATGACAGGGTCAATGTTATGGGAAAAAGCCGGGAATGAATATTTTGTTGGCAATATGGTGTCGTTGAATAGAATAGAATAGAACCAAATTTATTGCACACCAAAATAACAACACATTACAATTTAAAACTTAATACATAGAAACTAGCTTAAAAATACCTACATACATCAGGTGAACTAAGTATAAAGAGCAGGGGTGCTGCTATAGTGGCCGCAATTGGACACCACTCAGCATAATGCTGTGACATTTTACAATGCCGCAGCGCTGGTCTTCCGTGGAGCCCATGGCTGAAAGATAGTTCGTTGCGGCAGTTCTCGCTGCTGAGAGAAAATCTACCACCTCTTTCTAATTCGCACAGTTCGAGTGAGACCTCCCAAATCAAGACAGTTGACGGAGTCGCTGTCGACAGATACAGCGAGAAGGACATAGTAGAACGGATACAGCGACAGTCAATGGACCGGTGATATTACGTCGCACTAACAGAACGTCGCACAAAACGGCCTGATTTCCTTAGAAAGTGTTTTGTAGGGAAAGTTCTATTAATATGCTTAGTAGATGGACCATTATGGAATTAGCTTATGAGTACCACAAATACGTATGTTTGATAAACTTAAATAGCATAAAATCACGATTGTATTCGAATTTTGTTCCCTGGACAACTAGAAGTAACCGCGGCAACTATTGGCACTAAAAGTTGATCCACCTAAATACTCTTTATTGCACACCTCACACAAATGAATCAGCTACGTAGAGGTAGACAACAGGCGGTCTTATCGCTAAAGAGCGATCTCTTCCAACGTAACATGACGGGATTTCGACGTCGTTAAAAGCGATAAAACGTTATATGAACTTTGAAATCCGGACTTCGTATTGTGCCGTCTCTTTCACTTTCGTGTTATACACTATATGAGTGAAAGGGACGGCACAATACGAAGTACGGATTTCGAAGTTTGGAGTAGGCCCTCAGAGTCGTAATACAGTCGTATATATCGTGATAGTCGTAGATATCGCAAGGGTCCACGAGTACTGAAATATGGGTCGTAAGTTCCGAAACGTGGGTCGTTTGGTTGTTTGCAAACGTCGTGGTATAGTATAATACACCATCCCACTTACTTACTTTGTAGTAACACCGAATAAGTATTAATTCAAGACAAATTGCCGGGTTTATATACAAGTTGCGTGTCAGATATAATGAAACATACATTTTCGTAGAATGTTTATGGTTACTAATTTACTAATTATGTTTTTTTAATGCAGGCGATTCGTGTTATTTAAGACTACATACTGTGTGGTATAATTGTTTGTAGTAATAAGGTTGTTTTTCAAGTGGCAACGTTTATTTAATAAGCACGAAGCAATAAAATGTTGTTTATGGCCGATAAATACAATTTCGAACGAACAATAAGGATGGGCTAAGAGGCAGTTCTAGATTTAGGCTGATTTTTTTGGCAAAATGTGCTTTAGGACACAAATGAGTTATTTTTTGTAAAATTGGGAGATATATTGGGTAGACATAATATCAGTTACTCATAAAGGTAACTAAACGTTACTGTCCAATAGATGACACCCATTGATCACATGTCATTATGACATAAGATTGAGAGTGTCATTGGGTCAGTGTCGAGCACTGGGATATTTACATTATCTGTTGATTAATATAAATGAGATAAGAGTGAGAATGACTCTATAGTAACCAATTATAGACGTACTTTTATGCCCGTTCATAAAATTTTAATTGATACCTAGGTTTCTAGATTGTTCACAAATATTTTTACGTTTAGGTTAGCATCTTAGTATTACGGTGTACATGGAAGATATGTAATATTTTATCTATATTATCAATAATAGATGCCAAAAAATGTATATACAGGTTGTAACAAAAGTACAAAACTAGTGAGGATCCGTTTAAGGGCATATTCGGTATCATGTTCTGATTAGGAAAAAGTAGAAGAAATTTTTTTTGACGCGAAATATTTTTTTTTTGTATGGGGCAGGTCTTCCAAGTTACTGTCCATACAAATGCCAAAAAATTATTAATTTCTTCTATTTTTCCTAATCAGATCAGAACACGATACCGAATATGCCCTTAAACGGATCCTGACTAGTTTTGTTACACCCTGTATAATAAAATACATTTACTTGGTTTATCTTTATTAATGTCAAAATTAAACAGGTTTTGGCCTTTTAAACAAATTTCTTTAGAATATTCGCGGCTCATAGCCAACAATTTCTATTGCTACACGATTATGCTAATCGGGTCACCTACGCGATCATTCGATCAAGTTTGCACAGAACTAGACCCAGACGATTTATATTGGCACAAAATTAGAACATTGGGCGTTCTAAAGTGGGAATATAATTCCGACTCTTGACTTTGGCTGGATTTGGTTGGGCATGGGCGCTGTCGAATATCATGGCTGAACGAGAGATCTAATAGAGAAATTGCCTCCACTTTCCTATTTCCTTTTTAGGGTTTCGTAGACAAAATGGCGAAAAAGGAACCCCTATAGTTTCGTCATGTCTGCCCGTCCGTATGTCACAGTCGATTTACTCGGAGATTATAAACACTACAACGTGATCCGACACGCACGTGGCAGGTTTTTCTCATGCTCTACTATAAATAATAAATAACTCCGCTATAGGTTCTACTATATAAATAAAAACACCGATCATACTAGTATTATCACCTACTTTCAGATATTAAATTAAAACATAAAAAACCATAATTTTACCAGTACAATTGCTAAATGTTTCACTGGATTAAATTTAGTTATATTAAATTTATATTTATTTTATTAAATTTAGTACCTACCCCTTCTAAAAGGGTAGGCAGAGCACATGAAATTTAACACATACATAAACTCACACCTGTATTCCCAAGAATACAGTTTATGTATCTGTGTTATATATATTATGTACTAATTTCACCTGATTTCGAGTTAAAGTAATTCTTCAAGGGTCATGTACAAACCAGGCTATTCGTTAAAATTGATGATCATTCCTGTTATCTTACTTTTAAAATGTCATCAACAAGAATATAAACAGCCAATTATTAATTAAAAAAAAAAGAAAAAAAGTAAGATAAAAAGCCGTCGGACTCCTAGAGTATCCGATGAACGAGTTGCATGCAAAAATGTTTCACGTCGCAGGTGCGGTTTGATGGTGTTATGCAAAACTAGCCAGCATGCAGTTTTATCACTCATTTATTTATTGATTTAATCTTTATTGCACAAAAGTAAAACTTATCGTACAAAAGGAGGACTTAATGTCATAAGCATTCTCTACCAGTCAACCTTAGGGCAAAGCAGACAAATTGTGGGCGGTGCAACTCCAAATATAAAAACGAATGTACTAAGTGTCAATATAGTACGTACATATTAATACCAATATTCCTCATTCCTTATATTTTATTACTTATTGAGGTAAATAAAATAGAAAGGAATAGAAAATATTTATTTAGAGTAACATATATGTACTTTGCATGGGTAGGTTCTCGAGTGGCGACCACAAGGTGGACTGATGACCTGGTAAAGGTCGCGGGAGTCCGCTGGATGCGGATGGTATATTTTGTCATTTTAATCTGGTACCCTGGGAAAAGTATGGTATATATGCCACGTGCGTTAGCACTTTTGCTGCTTCATACCTTGGCCGGACTACGCTGGCGGCAGGAGCAGCGGCTGAGCTAGCAGCAGTACGGAAGCGGGAAAAGTATGCAGTGGTCGCTAACTACTTGTTCGTGGCGCTTGCGGTCGAAACGATGGGTTGTTGGTGCTCTGAGGCGAAAACCTTTTTTGCGGACGTGGGGCGCCGTTTAAGGAAGAGGGGTTTAGACCCCTGCTCCATGTCATTCCTGATGCAAAGGCTGGCAGTCGCTATTCAACGGGGCAATGCCGCTAGCGTGATGGGCACCTTTGCACCGGGTGTGACTCGGGGTGGATTATTCGCTTAGGCTAGTTTTTATAGTTTAGTTTAGTTTTATCTTAGCTTAGAATTTGTATTGTGCGCTCGTTTAATATTTTATTTTTTTTAATGGTAAATGAGTCAGGAATGGTGGTCTTTGTCAGGAAAGTGGGTGGGCTAGCCAATAACGCACATGATGTGGAAGATATTTATTCATTACACTTATTCATCTTATAAAACTTTACAAACACATAAAAAATGGAGTGTTAATCAAATAACCAGCCCCTCTGGTGTAGTAAAGATGCGCTTAAATATAAATACTTTTTTAGATATAAATATTGCATCATTTTTCAATAACGGCACTCTAAAGATGCCCATAAATAGCAATCATTTTTTAATACAAATATAGCATAAGTTTTTAATAAAGGCACTCTAAAGATGCCCATAAATATAAATATTTTTTTAATACAAATATTTCTTCATTTTTGCATAACGTCATTCCAACCGGCCGAGATCACATCCTCGCCTTACATACGTACATACACTTAATGTCAAGGCCGGCCTTTGTGGGTCACCCAGTGCCTTCAGTTCAACGCAGTAATGCAAACATGCACCATTAACATCTATATGATATTAAGCGTATTTCTTTACAAATAAGGTTCAAATTCGTTTACATGTTTTTGACTTGACCGTCAGTTATGACTTTTTGTTGCAGTGAAAATAACTTGGTTGCATTCCGTTGAGGGCACTGTCATTTAATTTTTTTATCATTTTTGTGGGTATTTTTTTCTTTTTTGATTACTGCTTGCCTTCCGGTTGGAACAATAAATCGTTAATAATGAAGTGATTTTTACATAATAATGTACATATGTACAGTTTTTGTGTATATTATTAGATATGATTAATGGCTTACTTGTACAAAATACATAAGTTCATTTATTTAAACTTTATTGCACAAAACAAATGAGTACAAATGGCGGACTTAATGCTTCAAGGCATTCTCTACCAGTCAACCATTGGGCCAAACAGAAACTTGCAAAGGTGGGTGCAGGAGGCAGGTTAATAAGCAGAAATCTTCACATAATAACAGTTTTGTAGCTATTCGGATTCCAACCCGTATACTTAAGTAAGTATAAGCTATTTTTCATTTTGGCAGATCAACTTGCACTTATAGCTTGTTGTAGTATCTATCGTTGATTAAAATCTTCGTCGAGTAATGTCTTCAACTAAAGTCGAACGCCTTATCCATTTTAGTGAATAAACCAAAAGAAATGCAAATAAAACCGCAAACTGCAACCCAATTCTCACATGGAATAAATACCTTCTTCAACGCTTAGAGGATGGTGACTTATTATTTTATCACACTCTGGTCATAAAGTGGCAGTAAGCACGTGCTACGCGTGCGGAAAATCCCAGTTCCTGGCATAAAAGTTTGTACGTACTACGGACAATAAGGGTCGGTTGCACCAACATAAATGTGTTTTCTTTCTTTCTTTCTTTCAACATACGATCACAGGCTGGTCATCGTCAAATATGGCACCGGCAGCTGTCATCCCATAGAAACTTGTCAAACTTTCCATACAATCAGAATTTAACGAACACCGCTTACGATTGGGTGCGCCAAAGTTCACATAAAATTGCTACTTCGATTATTGGAAGTCCGAAAATGTTTGTTATATAATTTTATATCATAATGATCATTACTTATAACTTGTCTTTGCGCATAACTATCGTAACACTGAATCATTCATGTTAATAATGTCAATCATAATAAATATCTGTAATACTAATGTTAATTTTCATTTATTTTTAAAATATAACGATTTTAAATAATAAAATTTTAAATCATATTTATTTTTTAACAACGACAAATTAGTAATAAAAATTTATACAATATTTATTTTAAACTTTACTTGGTTTTATTTATAAACTGTCAGGTATCTTCCACACCACATTCAACTTGCTATCAAAATAGAAATACAGTCCCAGAGTCGGGATAGGTACGACGACGAGCGAAGCGAGGAGGAGTGTTAGGTGTCTTTTGTTCCTCAGAGCGGAAAAAGGAGCCCCGCAAAGCGGGGCTCCGTCGACTCCTTGGCGGGCCGAAATCGCTTAATAAGCTAGGTACATGAAAAATAAAAACGTTGCGGGGATAATCGACATAATAGATGATTTATTGACAATCAAATTTACATGTTGTAATTCAGCGCATACATTGACAGCCGATATACAATATAAGTTTATAATTATTAAGTTTATTTTAAAAATCATTATGAGTTATGATGAATAGTTGGAAATGACATTATGTTGTTAAAAAATCTGCCTAAATATAATTATGAGTAATGATGTTGGTAATACAAATGTATATACAACAAATTTGTAGGCAAAAAAATTATGACAAATGACTACTATGATCAAAAAGCGTTATTATGAAAAATAATATGACAAGTAATGTTATGTGAGCCAATATGGACCCCTTACGATTACAGACGGTTTGGTGCAACCCACCGTAATAAAGGAAGCCTCAGATTGCACATTTCTCGACTTTACCTACCTGATATTTGAGGCATTCTTTTTTTATCGCCCTGCATGAACACTGATGAAGTATAGTTTGAATGTTACCGTTGGATTGCGTTCTACTAATTAGGGCGCGGGCGTGGCAGTGCGTTGCATCGCCGTGTCGCAACGATTGCGCTGCGTGCAATGTTCTACGTAGATTTGGTCAGTCCTCCCCCCCCCCCGTATGCAACTGCTACATAATGAAAGTGGACTCGTGTGGTCTTATTATGAAACTCGACTTCGGCTCGTTTGATAAAACCACAGTCGTTTTTAATGCCTAATTATGTACAGTTATATACAGTACTCTATCTACGTCCATATATTAAATTCTTTTTCATGTGTTCGAGAAAGACCCATTGTCTTGTAAGTGTAGTGAGGATTTTGTGAGCGCCTGTATCGTTATGGGCGGAGAAGGTCATGATGATACTGTTTTTGATGCTATTATGGCCATCTCCGCTCCGGGCCGGCGCGATATTGTAAATCTGGTCCTTACGTACACTTTTTGAGCACATTAAATAATGTGGGTGGGGATAAATATGCTTTATGTCCACTATGTCAAGGCCGTGCGCAGAATTCCCGGGAATTTCACAATATTTCCGGCAACAACACATCACTACGCCACAGGTACGGGATTAAAATCAACAAAATATCACTTTCTTTCAATGCCAAGTTTCGCCTTTACTACTTTAACATAATTTACTTCAATCTATATTTAAGTTTGCCACCTACTCAGATAGATGTAAGTAATGCTACCCAAAAGTAATCTGGAAGAGGTCGGCTAGCGATAAGACCGCCTGTTGTTTATATCCACTTCAAACTTTATGTTCTGTATTGTATTACTTATTTTTTGACTTGTGCAATATTTATTCAGCATTATTTCATATTTTCGTGATGGTAGTTAGAGAAATGAAAGATGACGTGTAATGTGGCCGAAGTAGCAGAGCACAGATAGCTTATAATATTCATTTGTATTGTACTATGTACAGGTAAATTAAGAAAATCGTTTCAAATCATCACTACACTAGTATAAAACAAAGTCGCTTTCTCTGTCCCTATGTCCTTATATCCCTATGTATGCTTAAATCTTTAAAACTACGCAACGGATTTTGATGCGGTTTTTTTAATAGATAGAGTGACTCAAGGGGAAGGTTTATATGTATAATACATGCATCAGCATTGCACCCGTGCGAAGCCGGGGCGGGTCGCTAGTTTTAAATATATTACAAGTGTCAAGACTGCTTTTCGCGTTACAAGTCAGGGATGCCACACTCATTCTGTGAACTCACAAATTTTTTAATTTTCCGCGATTTCTCATTCAAATTTTTCATTTGTCAGAGTGTACCTACGTAGGTATTAGTGGGAATGCCAGTAATTCTATGCATTTGATACGCGTCCAATGAACTTGAAATGATAAGTTGATATGGAGTGTCGAAGGCGCAATGCATTGACCTTTAATTATAATTGCTCATCTTAATTTCTAATAGCGATTTTTTGTAGGCGCTAAGCTTGTCGACGCCCAGAGCATACTGTATAACAAACAATGCAAGGACGAGTCAACCGTAAAAATCATAGGCCAGGAGCTGAGGTCCGTTTTGAGACGGAAAATATAACACGTCTGTAGGTATGTTCAGAGTGACAGAAAAATGTAACAAAAGTGATGAAGTGTAATCAGTTTCCCAGTGTTAATATAAATATTGCTAGAATACAAAAGTATTGTGGAAGTTTTTTTAAATCTTTATTTAAAGAGTTTAGTCATAATGACAATGTCACTCTATATTCAACAGCTTACTAACTATTACTGATAAGGTTCTTATCACTATGTACCCATGCAGCCGGCAGTAATTTCCGTCTGTGTAAGCCTGTAAAAACCATGCCATACAGAGCCTTGTCCTCTCGAATGAGGAAAAGCCAATACCCTGGAAAGTGGGCACTTCTTGGGACCTTCAGTTTCTCTCCGCTCGGCTACAGCAGCTTTTGACATCATGTCGTCATCAAAAACCAAGACGAACGACGTTAAGGAACGTTAAGAAAATATAATTACTGTACAAATTATATTCTCTATTTCGAGTTCGATAAGCGAGAAACTGAAAAAGGAGCGAATATTTTTATGCGTGCCTCCTGGGATTGGGCAAACTCACCCAGGTCATATGTTGGTTATCCGCGGATCCCTAGTGGTCCTCCCCCCGCGTCGGGGACTGAACCACACTCCACCACAGAAAGCCCTCCCCTGCGTCGGGGAGTGGTTCATTAGCCAATGTTACCGCTGACACAGTCAATATCCCTCTCTCCTAACAGGGGAGTGAAAGAGCCGCTAGCCTCTAAATTTTAATTGAATAAGGAAATATTTAAATTTAGTTTAAGTGTACACACACTTAATTGCTGGGTCTCTCGGCGTACTCACGCCAAGTCATTCGCTCAGCGTGACTCAGCTAAAGGGTCCTGCGAGGCCCGGCTGAAAGTAGGTCATTTCAAAAAAAATTTGACAAACTCGGATTGCACTCGTTTGGGACCGAGTGAAGGTGTTGAAGCGATTTCGAGCTTGCTGGAAATTAATTCCTCAAAACGCTTTTTATGGATTTAATTTTACATTTATGTTTGTTTGTAGTTTGTGTTAGAAATCACTAGAAAAAAGTTCAAACAGAATGTATATTGTTAATGAAAAATGAATATTTTTATTTATACCTACGTACCATGTGTGATTTTCTGTTTAAAAAACATACACTGGCTCTTGGTCTATAAACAGGAGAGTAATTACAATACAATAGCATTGTATTGTCGATACTAAATTTAATTGCTGCTTTATTTGTGTTCCTTTCCTTTGTACGATATAATATTATTAAAGTAAGTAGTAATGGGTAGCGTAACTACATTTATTTTTATTACTTCCGGATAAATATTTAAAAAGGGCGGAAATATCTTCCCTTGAATACCTACAGTTTATCGGAAACCACCCTGTATATTGATACAGATTATTAATTACAATTATAGTAGTAATGGTTACAAAACTACAATTTTTTTCTACAATTCCCTAAGGACAAGCTTTAATAAATATAAGTTTGTAAAATGTTTAAATTTCAAATTATGACAAAAGTATTCATAATACCAATAAAGTGATTAAAGAATACTATGATTTTATTAAAGTTTTAGATAGTGACATAGCCATTTTTTGATTTTATTGTGTGTAATACAATTTAAACGGAAAAAACAAGTATTTAGTGGGAAAATAGTCGATTTTGATTGATTTTTGAAGGGATATTTCTTAATGAAAAATTCAAAAATTCCATTCAAAGTTTATGTTATAAGGTCGCGATAGTCCTGTTCTAGATAGTAACATTTAGAAAATGTCAAGTTACGTGTCAATTCAAACAGAAAATGGCCGAAACAGATGAGCGTTTTTTAACTGATAAGGACTCTTAAGAGTAGGTACCTAGACTATGGGAACACATTGTTCTGTGGGCGACAGTCTAGCAATTTAGCTTAACAAATGTACATAGTATATAGGTAATATCACTATCTCTCCATATATAAACTGCCAGAAGTAGCACTGGTAGTCCGCGTGGTCGTGTCGGAGGTTTCCCCGGATTTTCCCCAGACCACTCTCCAATCGAGCACTCCTATCGGTTTGGCCTATAAAGCCACAGTGAGGTTAAAAAAAACACTGATAATTGTTTCATGTGAACTGCCTACTACTTTTAGGAATAAATGTGTGAGTTTATGTATGTTATTGTAGCGTCACTCCTGTCATCTGTCAAATCTGACGTGTTCTGCATCGCGCTATCGAAGTTTCTTAAGTTAGTTGTATAAATATAACTTCCAACCAACTCTCATTGGACTTCGGTCCCTGAGAGATCTCTCTATTGTCGTTTCTTCCTGTGTCTCCTATCTATTCTATATATGTATATAATTTGTAGATACTCCGTTTCCTGTATATATCCCCAACCCTGTACATTATTCTTTACATAGGAGCATATCATTACTTGTCTACACTATAACTGTAGTAGCATTATCTTGATTTGAATTGATCTAGCTAGGAATGCGGTTGGCATTATCTGTCATTACTACAATAACTTCGGTATGCAAAATACACCCACACAGCGAATTATTGACATCTTGACATGTAGGTATGCACCAAGAACACTTAGGTTGTGGAATGAGCTTCCTGCCGAGATATTCCCAATGGGCTACAGAATGGGACTCTTCAAAAAAGGCGTGAAAAGGTTTCTTACGGGTCGGCAAAGCGTGAGTGACGCCTCTGGTGTTGCAAGCGTCTATAGGCGGCGGTACCCATAACCATCAGATGGGCTGTCAGATTGTTTGCCAAAAAAAAGGTATAAGTACACATCTTAGTTTTGTCATCTATCTAGATCATAACAATTATAATTAAAAAATACGCTTTAATAGCAATCGAACTAAAAAGTAGAAAATAATTTTGAAGTAAGTATAGGAGAGTTGGCATAATGCAATATAAAATCCAACAATCCATTATGATTTTGTTCGAAATTAAATCAATGTAAAAATTCCCTCATTAACAAAAGGCAGTGGCAAGTGAGTAGTAGCCTATGGAAATTAAACTTTTGTATTTTCACTATATAGCCCGGAAAAATCGGAAAGCCCTTTTTATTATTTAAAAACAAATAACAAAACTGCTTTATCCATAAGAGTGCTAAGAGTATTGATATTGAAATCCGAACAGATTTCAGAAGTTACTCTATAATTATGTTGTTGTTGTAAAATAAAAAAATATTCTATTCTATAATATGTAAAGGACTAAGTGTTTCTTTTACGGGTTTTTACTTTTGAATCTTTCGGTTGACCTGATATATTTATGAATAACGTTTAATTTATGCAAATGGTATTTGTAGGCCTATTTTGCACATGCAAACACTCAAATGCAAATACCTATTTATGCTTGCAATAATACCGTAAATAGCAGTTGCATATACAATTACAATTGCTAAGGAACGACAAATCATATCAAAATAAATGAACTGTTTTATACAAAAATATGGATTTTAACTCATAATTTAGTCCATTATTTTACTTCACCTACAGACATATCTTCTTAGTTATAAATGTTATTGACCGAGTGAAACGAAGGTCTCTGCTTCAGCTTCGACAACATGCTTTCGTATGTCCAAATTCCGGAATTCCGGATTTCCGTTTATTCTCGTCTACAGGTCGCAATTCTCAACTACTTTATTTAAATCCTCTTTCTGTGTTGAGGAACCATTGCGTTGCAAGTGTAGTGAGCTCGAGTGTGAGCCCGTTGAAGTCTTTTGTGAGCACGAGCCTGTATCGTTATAGGCCGAGGAGGCCATAATGATACCGTTTTCGATGGTATTATGGCCAGCTCCCCTTCGAGCCGGTGCGATATTGTAAAGCTGGTCTTTACGTACACTTTTTGAACACTTTAAAGAGGATTTACATGGGTAAAGAAAAAATATTTGATAGTCTTAGGCTCAGTTTTATAAAGATCCGTTAGAGCTTATGTGAGCTTGTTATGTCAAAAAATGTTCTGAGTTACTGAAATTTGATCTGACATTTGGTCTAACGGATCTTTATAAAACCCGGCCTTATTAGTCGTATTAGATATAGTTTTATAGTCTGATTTATATTTTTTTCTAAGTAGGTATGAATAAATGTCATGATAGAAATGATATGGACTTTTAAACATTACTTTTATCTGTCTGTTGCCTATATATATTAGTATTTTCTCATTAAATAAGACTGTAAAATAAAATGTAAAATAAAACACAAAATAAAGTTTAAAATGCACATATAATTCGTTACAATATTTAATAATGTAATATAATAATAATTTATATTTCTTAACACTATTAAAGCTGCCACAGATTGGTATACCGCAACACTAGATTCCCATTTCAAAAAACCATCTATTAATAAATTAGAAGGTGATTCTCATCGTTAAAGTTAATTGATGTCCTTACCGGTCCGAATGTTAAGTGAAAGTTAAGGAAATCAGAGTGCAACTTAAACTTATTGTTGACTCCAGTTTACTCTATACCCGGATCCCTAACTGTTAAAATAGTTCAAGTAAGTAATAATCACTCACGAGTCGTTAACAATCCGGGCCCGGTAAGGACAAATTAAGAAAATGTTAAATTTTGGAATGAGAATCACCCAGGTATGTCTCCAACAATTCGCTAATTATTATTATAATAATCTCTGATCGGCATCCATTTGGTTCATACAAAAAAAGGTCGCATAAATATTTTAATTAAGTAGGTAAGTACTTAAAGTTTCATAAGTTGTTCATAATTGGTATTATGTACGCGTACAAACAAAAAGATAAAAAATCAGAAAAAGGTCAAATCACTAGAAAACAAAGGAGCATATTACTTATCACAACGGACAGAATCATGAAGAGTAATGTTATTCTTTGTACTTACAAAGTTTCATAAGTTGTTCATAATTGGTATTATGTAGGCGTTCAAACAAAAAAGACAAATAAATCAGGAAAAAGTCAAATCACTAGAAAACAAAGGAGCATATTACTTATCACAACGGACAAAAGGTAATGTAATGTGGTTTGTTCTTACATCTTTACATACGTTTCTTTGAATACTATATAGTAATAGGGAACATGGTGCCTTTCTTTCGTTAGTGTCAATTTAGCTAAACAAAAACAGAGTTTATTACATTATTACAGATTAGCATACATACAAATTTAACACCTAAAATCCTTAAAAATGTGTCTTGAAACCCTGCCGTTGCGTGTAATAAAACTCATAAATAATTTAATATTCATTCGTAAATTTGAACTATGCACAAGCATATAATTAGTCCAATAGTTAATTCTATAAATCTTATACATGCCTACTAATTATGAGTCATATTAAGTCTTTCAACTTTGCCCATTTTTTATTGAAATTAAAAAAAAACCATCTAACTTACCCTGTGTAATCGAGGCAGTGAATAGGTATTTGTTTTCGTAATACTATGAATACGAAAACAAGTTAAAATACTATTAAATAAATGAATGTAATTGTGAATTGAAACTTTATTTTACAATCTATTGTTGTGTGTTACTCGGATGCGAAAAAATTACTTGTCAATTTATCAAATTAATTAGTATTTTTTTCTTAAAATATATTCTACTATTGGTCTTTAGCAGAAGAACAAACGTAGGTCCTTATTCAAATTCATCTTCAGAACATATTATATTTATTTGCAGCTTTTAAAATTATTTTTAACTTGTCGGTAACGAAATTTTGTAACGAAATAATTGGAACTAAGGACCAGGGCAAAGTTAAAAGATTTCGCGGTAACATTCCCCATTTATAACATGTAAGTAAAGTACAAGTAGATAACATAACAACATTCATTAAACTATAATTACATTGATTTTAACCTCATGGAGTATTATGACAATGCTTACTTTTCGTTTAGATTTTGAGATCGTCGTTTGATATTGTTTAGATCTCAAAAATAAATTCTTCGTGATATTGATTTGGTGAAAAGAACAATGTTGTTTTCTAATTTGAAATAGGTATAGGTACTGTAATCACACAGTCGAGTAAAACTTCAAAGTTTTAAAAAAAGTTAAATTTTGTGCCGTAAATACAAAATTAATATATTAGATAAAACTCTGACACTTTTGACATTAGCTAGGGTGACAAATGCCTTAAAAATATATTTGTTGAGTAAGTCAATATCATAACACTGCATGTTGCGATTGAATAAGTATAATAGTAAGGTTACAACTAACAGTCGACAACAAATATTTTTATTTATTTTCAAAAGTTTTTTGAATTTTACGTACATAATTATATTTTGTTGTTTAACAACCTATTATGAAAATCACAAAGTCTTTCAATATAATTTTTCAATATTTTTGCAAATTATTAAATAGAAATAAGCATCAATACATTTCAACATTCACGGAAATAACAACAGTTTGAAAATTAGACTTATAACTAAGTAGTAGTTTCGTATTTTTTACCGGATTTGGTCTTACAAAAATGACCTTTATAATCATAATTGAGATGTTTTTGTTCATGTGATTAAAAAAAAATTAAACCTGTGATTAAAATTTGCTACTTTATTATTTAATATTGATGATGATGGGATTATTTCATATTATTATATTTCTAGGTAAAACTATTACAATTAACGCAGGCAACTTCGGTAGACTCACTTTAGTTTTACCTAAGTGCTGCCTCTGAAAAATGTTCTGAAATTTTAGTTACCTAGTTCATAGTTATTCATAAATATCATACTCCAATCACACATATTTTTATTACACTAAAGAAAATAGTCCTTATATTTTTTTTATTTCTAGTAAGATCTAGACTAAAGGTATTCTTTTTATAAATGGATCATAAAAATCCTTTAGAAATATATTTACAGTGGCTGGAGTTGGAATAGTAGGAAATTTCCATTCCATGCATTGGCACGTAAATGATATTTTACTTTTTAGTAATAAAACGGTTGCTTTTAATATTCGATATCATTTTTAAAAATTTCTATAAACTGACATTTTTTGATATTTCGAAGTGCCTAATACTTTTTGTAATAAATACATGTATTAAGTTTTTTATTTTCACTATGTAGAAACCCCTAGTGGATATTTAAAATTACAATTATAATATTTTGATCATATAATTTACAACAAATAACTATTTAATTACATTATATATATAAAACATTTAAAGCTGAAAACTTTACACTAAAAAATAATAATTAAAAAAACTTAATGCTCATTTCAAAGTGACATAGGTAATGTACTTTAAAAATTCCAATATATTCCTATGACTTCAATATTTAAACATTACTATCCATAGTAGCTATAATAAATAATTCAGCATGATATATTTAAAAACGACTATTTAAAAATGGCAGCTTACTATAAAATTTTGCGGTTGGCTTATAATAAAATTAAAAATAATACGTATAATATTTCTACCTATTATTGATCTATTTTGAATGAGTTCATACGTAAATAAATTATATTTGCATTTGGCAACCTTAAAAAATCATATTTCTTTATTCAAATCAATTTAAAACCCTATTTTTAATGGACGAAGTTTTTCAAGTATATAAAGCTTACATTTATAGGCTTCTACAGCATTTTATAAAAATTAAATTGCTGAAATTGGACCACATCTTTTTTCAAATGCATTTTAAAAGTGTACAGAGATAAAAAATCAAGATACAAGTTTTTTTGTGTGTTTGCTGTTATCTCAATTCAGTCATGGGATTTCTGGAAATATTAAAAAAAATGTTTTTGACAAATTTATTAATAAATAGAACTATACAATAATTAAGGTGGGAAATAGGCAAGCATTTAAAAAAAAACACATAAATAGGTATTATAATAACTATGATTAATTTGAAAATAAAATAATATTTGAACTATTAAATATAGTATATTACCCGGTACGAGTTTTAAGATCAATAAAATTCTAATGTGGTCAAATCCTTGGCATTCATATTCCATTGTACAAAATAAAAATATACAGTTACTTAGCAGTCAATCTAAAAATACATAATTAATAAACTTATGTCCGTCTCGTTCTTTAATGTCTAACATGGAATGAGTAAAAGAGACGGTTAACAGTGGGTGAAGAGTTTGAAGAAACCTCTCCCTTTTTCCGGTGCTGGTGCCATTAGCATCGGTACTTGGTTTTTGTGGGTTATCGTGATCTGAAAAATATAAAAAAATTATCATCATCATCATCATCAGTCTATTTGTGACCATTGTCTGGAGAGAAATAGGCAAGCAGTTTTCGTCCTACATAGCTAATAGCTTGCCCCCTTATTCATAAACGTACATCAAACCTATATTAGCTAAAAAGCCGTTAATATTTGTTTGTCTTTATCTGTCACTTTGACATTTGTGTTTGTGGAAAAGGACAAAAGACATTTTAGTTAGCAGAGGTTGGTCAATTTTTATGAATAAGCGGGTTGGAGCTTTGATGTTAATATTTACACAGATTTCCTCACCATGTATTCCTTCGCCTAAAGTATTTGCATGTATGAAGTTGGTATACTCAGCCAAGATAGTGGTATTTCAAATATAGACAAATAATCGAGTCGAAAACTAGTCTTATTACGAAGCAAGAAGAAAAGCATAGGTATAAAACACGGTGTAATTTATGTAAAACCTCGTATTGCATGTTAATTTTTATATTTAAGTAACATAGGTAATAGTCCCTATTTGTCCCGGTACCTTTGCACACCGGGTAGAGTCAGTTCGACCCAGGTCGGGCCTAGCTGAGTTTATTGCTGGACTCTTCTCAGCTAGGCTAGGTTTAGTGAACCAGTGACAAAACTCCCAGTAGCTCGATTCCACTCACACCTCAGATTCGGTTGAAACCTCCCAACAACCAATTAATGCGTTATTTAGATTATAAAATTTGTAAGACAAAAAAATAAAAATGATGATTTTTTGGCTAAGCTTGTGTGGTTGTGATTTCAAAAAGGCATATAAAATACTTTTCTACGTATACATTGCTTGAATCAAGTTCAAAAACGAATGAATTTATGTCAGGTGACGCCACCTAGTACATTTTTACGCGACTGCGCCAAAGTCTAAGGGAAGCGCCATCTAGCGCATTTTTACGTGACTGCAGAAAAAGGAAGGGTTACCTTGCACGGTGGCTGCATCCATGGTTCTCCGTCTATCTGCATAGGGAAAGTCTTCTTCGTCGTCATCTCCACGGAGCTACATTGAGCCAGGCGGCGACCAGAGGCTCGTAGACCTGTGGCAATAACACTAGCTTCATCATCGGAATATTTCCTGGAAAAGCTTCTGCTAAGTCTCGGTAGATGGCGCCATATCTTAATTCACTATAAGTACCAACTTTTGCCTATTTTATTTATTATCGTCACATAACATTTTACAATATACATTACAACAAAATTACATGGCGCATTTTTGTAACTAAACTATGTACCATAAAACAACATACATCTTCTTTTGCCTAGATCATACATTAACCGTATATTACTACTATTTATTTTGCCTGCACTCTTTACTGTTCGATACCGACTTGCTTTTTTTATTCTTATTTTAATTTCATTTCTAGCTTTTGTTCAAACCATGCTCCCTAAGGCTATGACAGAATAACAGCGTTGCGACTTGCATTTCCTGCAGATTGCAACATCTTGCTGAGCCCTAGCCTTTTCTTTATTGCACACAAGACATTGCTGGACTTCCCTTGTGACATCTGTGTGCGATGAACCTACAATTATTATATATATTTTTTTAAGGGTATGTAAAACAGTTGTGCATAGTTGTAGGACATATATCTGTATAAAAGTCTTGTTTTGTGTGTTTTATTGAATAAATCATTTTTCTTTCTTTCTTTCTTCTATTTAGCATAAATAGGCTTCACAGACAATAAATCAGAGTAATTTTATTTGAATTAAAGATGCCGCAGTTAATTGAACAGGTAGGCTAGAAAAATGGTGGTCATGGGTTCGAATATGGATCGAAAGACAGCTTTTAGTGATACATTTATACTGACAAACACATAAATCTGTGTTAGTGAGTATAAATATGTGTACTCACCAGTTCTAACTTGGCCCATGTGAAGGCAATTCTCTAGGCCGATGACTTCGATCAGCTTGTCGCCAATATCTGAAAAATATTATTCATATTTAAAATCGAAAGCGGGTTAACGATACATTTTTAATCGCTCCGTTTCTTTCCTTTTTTTCTGTTGATCAATCTGACACATATATTTCAGCAGGCGAATCACGTAACTTTATGTACTAACGGTAGATAGATTTTACTGTCAATTTTGAAGTATGAATGTATGAGCAGCGGGGTAATCACGTAACTTTTGTACTACCGTTAGATAGATTTTAATGTCAAATTCTAATTGTCAGCTCGTACATTTATACTTCAAAATTGACAGTAAAATCTATCTACCGTTAGTACATAAAGTTACGTGATTCCCCTGCTGACAGTTAAAATTTGACATTAAAATCTATCTAACGGTAGTAAAAAAGTTACGTGATTACCCCGCAGATTCCAATTTGTTATCATTATCAACATTTGAATGGGAAATATTGAAATAAATATTTAAATATTTGTGGACAATCTTACAAAAATCAATCTAGTCCCAAACTAAGCAAAGCTTGTACTATGGGTACTAAGTGACGATATACATACTTATATAGATAAATATATACTTAAATACATAGAAAACATCCAAGACTCAGGAACAAATATGATTCATGTTCATCACACAAATAAATGCCCTGACCGGGATTCGAACCCGGGACCTCCAGCTTCGAAGGCAGGATCACTACCCACTAGGCTAAAGTGGTCGTCAAATAGGCATGTAATTAGTTAGGTATTGATTTTAACCTCATTATTCATAAATCCCTAGAAGCGTAGTCGAGTAAGTTTATAAATATATAGTGTCACCAGAGTTGAGGTCACGCACACAACAACATGTCAAGCAAAGACAGTGGGATTTTGAAATTACTATTATTTTTTTGTACCGATAGCAATACACCAAAAAGTTTCCATAAACTGTTTTGTTAACTTTTATTTTCAAAATACATCGTATTCAAACAATAAAAGATAAAAAATATTTTTTTCTACTTTATTTTAATATTGAATAGAAATTTTACTAAAATAAATGGAATGTATGAATAAATAAAAGTCAGATATGTTTAGTTTTACTGTTTTTATCGCTATTAAAAACATGTATCTGTTTTTATTTACATTCACTCATTCATTTCATTTACTCACTTTTTTGCAATCAGTACTTATGTACCGTGATGATACGTATCTGTGTGTGTAATGATTCACCTCAACTCTCGTGGCACTACCTATACGTATCCACGGATTCAAAATTATTTGAACATCCTTATATCTTTACCAATAGCGTCGTGTTCACATTTTTGATCACTTTGTCTCAAATTATTGAACTGCGCTTCACCTATCTATAATTTTTACTTTTATAGAGAAATAACAGTAAATAATTTCAATACAATCCTTTTAATCGCCATATTACTGTATAACTTTCGGCGGTTAAGTTAAAGGGTTAAAAACATGTTTTTTTTAACCTCACTATGGTTTTATAGGCCGGGCCCAATAAAGCGATAGGAGTGCGCGGTTGGAGAGTAGCCTGGGGAAAATCCAGGGGAAAACCTCCGGCACGACCATGCGTGTGGTTTGGAACACTGGAATACTCTAAGAGTTTGCGCTCCAGTGAGATTGGTTGAGCGGTTTCTACCGAATCTGAGGTGCGAGTGGAATCGAGCTACTGGGAGTTTTGTCCCTGTTTCACTACATGAATCCATTAACCTTGATGTGCGTTGGGGAAGCGGCCCTTGCGATGCACGCCGCTAGCGCCCCACAAGTTTGAGCCCCCATGGGCGTAGGGGATGTTCAGTAGCGCCACCCCCTGCAGGGCTGGACCTTTGCCTAGCTCGAGGGATGAGCCGTCGCACTGTAAAAAGAAAAACTAATTTTATACTTCGGATTAGCGATTTATTTAATCGACCTGCCAACTTTGCCCGCTAGTACAAATTTGCCCACCAATAAATTGTGGTATGAAAAATGTGATGAAATTTAGATGCTTGAATGTAACGTTATTTACCGTCAAAGTTTAAATTAAAACTCTTGAACTTTGCCGGAAAACTAAATAATAATGATAAATATTAGAGGACAATCTTACACGAATCGAACTAGCCCCACAGTAAGCTCAAGAAGGCTTGTGTTATGGGTACTAGACGACGATATATTTAATAGATATAAATACTTAAATACATAGAAAACATCCAAGACTAAGAAACAAATATTCATGCTCATCACACAAATATTTGCCTTGACCGGGATTCGAACCCAGGACCGTCAGCTTCACAGACAGGTGCACTACCCACTAGGCTAAACCGGTCGTCAAACTTTGCCGAAGTGGAAAAAAATGGCTTGCTAGTACTGCTAATAAAAAAAAATCTTTGGAGTAGCGGGGGAGAATGCGGTGGCCGCTTACCATCATGAACCGTACGCTTATTTGCCAATGGTGTTGTATAAAAAATGGCTGACCACAATATCGATGTGCTCGTGCAGATTCTTGCAGCTAGCCGCGAACTGCTCTGAAGTCGCGAACTCGAAGTACCAGAGCTTGTTCTTCATGCGCGAACTGAACTTGTCCGGGTTGCGTTCGCGTTCCGTGTGGAACTTCACGCATATTGCCGCGTCCTGGACAGTTACAATAACACTATGATAGATTTTAAATTAGTAAAATAAATTCAAATTCAAAATTATTTTATTTGCCATAAGTATATAGATATGCATGCAAATACAAAGTAAAATAATAAACACAATGCATTTTAATTTTATATCTTAGGGTATATACATTTTTGCCTTAGTCTAGTGCATTAGAAAAATACTCATTGATGGAATAAAATGGTCTTGTTAGAAAAAAACATTTCAGTTTTCTGTGGAAAGTATTTACGTCAGTACAGTCTTTAATGTCATTACTTAAATGATTATAAACTTTAATTGCATTGTTATTAATACTATTACTAAAATGTTTAAATTGTGGTCTTCATAGAGCTAAGTCATTGATTTTTCTTAAATTGCGTTTAGAACTATTTCTAACTGTAGGGAAACATGCAATATTTTTATAGACATACAAGCAAATTCGATATAGATAGATGGACACAACGGTAATTGTTTGGTTTGTTATCTGTACTAAACAATTTATTTATACAAAGAAAAAAAATACTGTTGGGCCATTCTACTTTTTCATGTACATAATTTTCAGACACTTTTTTTTGAATGCAGATTTTGGAAGACTAGGCCCTCACTTCATATTTTTGTGTTGTTATTTAGAAAGAGGTTTAATTTCAGTATCACTTCCGATACTTTTGGTAATTAACGAACCACAGTAATATCCATAAATCGAGTAACTCAGTGGTCCATGGATGTCTCACCTTTTGTATGAAAAAATGATTTTTACCACTCTGTACCCACTTTTTACAGCAATTTGTTAATTTATTTAAGTAGTTTTACATATAAATACCTTTTGTTAGGTTCAGGCACTATTTCGAAATATTATTTTTGTACACTAATTCAATATATATCACAGATTTTTTTGTGATAGAAAACTGGTAATGAAAAAGTAGAATGACCCTTTTATATCACACGCAGCCTAAGACAAATAAAGAGATTTCTATTATTTGTCCCTTCTGCTGTCAGTGTATCCTTACACCTTTAAAGGGTTAGTCCTTTGGAGTTCCGGGTGTCTACAGGTTGAGGTGTACTCATTAGCTAACATTAACCATAACCGGACGGATATTGTAATGAGTGTACGAACCAGTGGAGGCGCGTTAAAAATATTCTTAGGGAAGCCGGAAATAATTTCCCCCTTCCTTATTCTTCATGAGCCATAGTAAAAGATCTGGACTGGCTGAAAATTAGGCAAGCCGGTGGGAATCGAGTTGTATGGACGCTCGCCACTGGTACGAACGTAACTGAGAGAGTGCCGTTCATCGGCTCGTTGTGAACCGTTCGCGAACCACTTATGTCACACTGGTCACTGTAACCGTTCGCTTAC
Organism: Epiblema foenella; assembly: GCA_963556455.1. NCBI lineage: Eukaryota > Metazoa > Arthropoda > Insecta > Lepidoptera > Tortricidae > Epiblema > Epiblema foenella. The sequence continues at coordinate 5,238,230 of OY747120.1, read as the reverse complement.
AGTTACATAACTTTATTGAGTACAGGGCTTAAGACAACGGATTACACGAAAATGAATGGAAAAACTATAAAAAATCCGACAAGATTTGCATCTGATATCGTAGCATACGTGGCCAATCGCGTGCTTTGCAAGGTACGTTAAGCCGTTGATCCCGGCTGCTGTCTATAATAGCAGTCGTTAAGCCAAGTTAGAGGCCTTCGGGCGGCTTGAGAACTTAAGTCAGGTTGCCCACTCACTTGAATAGCCCAATTCCAATAAGGTCTGGTTTCCTCTCGAGTTGGAAGGTTAGATGGCAGTCGCTTTCGTAAGAACTAGTGCCTACGCCAAATCTTGGGATTAGGTAGCGGACCCCGGGCATCCTTCAGGATGCAACTGTACTGGGGTAACGCTAGGATGATGACGATGACGTGGCCAATCGCTCTAGCCATCTAGGCTAGTGGGACAATCATGCTTGGTCTCTTAAATCTTTAATTATAAACTTACCCCCTTATTCATAAAACTTGATAAACCTCTGCTAACTAAAATGTTCTTTGTTCCTTTCTCACAAACGTAAATGTCAATGTGACAAATAAGGATAAACGAACTTTAGCGGCTAGTTAACTAATATAGGTTTAATAGATGTCTATGAATAACGGGGTTACAATTTACATTAGCAGACGTTACTGCTTAATACAACATTTATTTATGTACATAATACTCACAACGCCAATAGAGAAATAGTTGTTTATGATGTTGTATGGCACTGTAGTGGGATGTGGGGCCGAGGTTGGCATCTCGAGCTGGTCTGCTGGCTCGCGTTGCTAAAAAATGCAACATATATCTTATAAAATCATATAATACAAATACTATTTGTTGCACACCATACAAAAGAAAATACCTATCATAAAACGTATCATTCACGCAAAATTCAAGCGAAATCACAAATGTTCTTGATTAACTGCTTTGATCTTCATATCATACCAATCCAAGGCGAAATTCTCAGAATGGAAAATTTCACAATATTGTTCTAGAGTTAGTTTTAGGTCGTTTAACCCTTAAACCGCCGAACGTCAGAAAAGTCACTCGCATTTATCAATTAGCAAGGGTCATAAATCGCGAAGGTGTGATTAGACTGTCACTTTGTATGATATATCAGACGCTGGCGGTTAAAAGGTTAATAATAACCACTGGTATCTTAGGCCCTGCCTCGCTGTCAGCGACACACTAGGTTATTTATTTATTTAAACTTTATTGCACAAAATACACAAATTGTACAAATGGCGGGCTTAATGCCAAATGGCATTCTCTACCAGCCAACCATTGGGCTAAACAGATATTTTATAAAAGGTGCAAAGAAAAGAAAAAAAGAAAGAAAAAGAGTATGAAAAAGTATATCAAAATATCTAATAAAACATATAAACATAGGTTAGGTTTTTATAATGATGTTATGTTTTGTAAATATTGTTATATATTTTAATTTTATACAGTTATTATAAAATCTAACCTAAGTCCTTAAATAAAGAGAATAATAATAATATCTATTTTTTAGATTAAAAGTTAGTAGATACAAATTTTTAAAACCTAAGAAGCTTTATCATTTTTTTTACTTTTCTGTATAAAAAGGTTTGGCCGTTTGGCACCGTTAGGCGTTAATGGGTCGAAGCTGTACCTCTTCAGTAGTGTTCTCTACGTCAAACTGCCACCGGTCCATCATCACTGTGCTGGCTCGAGAGATCTTATCCAGGATCTTGTGGATAGACTCGCCTTCGTACCTGTGGGCGATTAATAGTAGATTGTGTCTCAAGGAAGCAAAATTATATATTTACGGCGAGGGCAGTATATTGAATTCTGAGTGAAGCGAAGGATTCTACAATAGAATCCTGAGCGTAGCGAGGGATTCTAAAGTAGAATCTTGAGCGTAGCGAGGGATTCAAGTATTTACGCCCAAGAAAAAAATAATTTTGCTACCGTGTGGCACATACTGCTTTTCACACCGTCTATGAGGCCCGCTGCTAAAAACATGAAATATCTTACAAATGATTTTACTACAGTGTCACATACTGCTTTTCACACCTTCTGTGAGGAAAAGAGTCATTGTTGCCCTCAAATGAGGGAAGAAAAGTACAACTTTGATCCCTCATTTGAAGGCAACAATAACTCTTTTCTGAAAAGCAGGTGTGAAAAATAGATTTTTTTACGGAGTTACCAAGGCATTTTTCAATATTTTCTTCGGTTATTTTGTTTCTTTATTTCCTTTTCAGTCCATAGTCATTTTGTAGTGGAATTCGTCATTACTTCTTCACACTGGAAGCTCAAACTTCAGTATTTTCGTTATATCTCTGAATGGGCCTTGCTTTAACGTATCAAGCCTTTCACACTTACCCGCCACCCCATCGCAAGCAGCGCGCCAGGTCGTTGCCTGTACCAAGTGGTATGACCCCCACAGCTGGTTGAGTCTCCATCTGGACTTTATCTGGAAACAATTGAGAGAATTTTGGATTGGAATCTTCTGGGTGCGTTCACTTCACCGTCGGCCTCATCTTCCGGGCTATACCTTGTTTTTTTAGCATTAGAAAGAATGACAGAGTACGACTTACAATGTTTTTTATCAGGCACGCTCTGTGGTAAGTGTCAAATAATCTCAATGCATATTAAAACCGTTATTTCATGCTTATATTAATTCATATTTTTATTGAAAAATAAGAAAAGAACTTATACACCGTGGGGCGTTAATAACCCGAAAGATTTAAACAATGATTTTAGAGTTTAACTAGAGTATATAAAGTTATATCCTCCTAAGACCCCGCGTCCTATATAAAGGAGAAAATATGGTCAACGGAAAATAAGTTAAATTTTGAATTGATAGAGTTGCATTTGTTTTGGTTTGATTGATTTGACATGAAATAAAATTCAAATTTGTAAGCGACACTGTTAGGTTCAAATTCGGTTGTATTTTTATTTGTATGGTGGGTCTCAAGAGGATATAACATGTAATCCAAACCAACTTAAGAGATATTAATTATTTAAAACAAATAACGAGTTAAAAAACCTCAATTCTAACACACACTAAAGGCGTGTCGTAGCCACCTACCGCTTTTACACGCAGACGCACTACTGCATGGCTGTCAGCCAGTTTCACTTTGGTATCTATCATACAAAAAGGTTTAACTATCGAAACTTATATTCAGTTATCAATCGCGAGAGTGCAAACTATTTACCTTTAATGATAACTGGCTGATAGTTTGAAATTGATGTTACTAAAATGACAATGCTTGCTCTCTGTTTTTCAACTTTTATATAAATACAATAAAAATAAAATACGCTTGATTTTGGTAGCATAAAGAATTGTAATGCTATTGTATAAATTGTCGTATTAGTCGGTAGTATTTTGTCAATAGAACGCCTAATAGAAAAAAGGTCAAGCATTAGGCTTGTAAATCTTAACCCTTTAACCGCCACCGTCTGACATATCAGAGAAAGTGACAGGGCAAATGACACCTTCTTGCTTTATGACAGAGTTGAAAATTACGAGTAAGTTATGACGTACGGCGGTAAAAGGGTAATGAAAATGTCGCAGGAGGGTATTGATGACTGATAATAAAGTTAAAAACACGGAAACACCAACACCAAAATCAAAATCTAAATCAAAACATTTATTCTGCAAATAGGCCTCAAGGGCACTTTTACAAGTCAAAATCTATCTAGATACTTACATCAAATAAAGATAATACAATAATCAAAGTATCATTAATTAAATGTAGTGTTACATGTCAAAAATAAGACTAAGAAACTAATAACAATCGAGATTTGTTACAGATGTATAAGGTCTCTAAGCGTCAATATAAAAGGTAATAAAGTAGGTACACTGCTAATCATAATAAAATATTTTGAGCTATATCTATAACACGTCAACATGAAAATAATAAATTCTAATAAAGGACACACCAATACTTCAAGTTCTATATTGTCATAAAACAATCCTCACCCATGGTTTCCAACACCCAGCCAACAGTTCCGTCGCCGCCGCAACATATCACACGATAATTCTTGGCGTCTTTGAACATCTGCAGCCCTGCAAATAATTTCGATTGGAACTTTACATAGGGATGCAAGGTTTCTTATTCTTATTGTGTCTCACACGCCAAAGTCACAGAGTAAACGACCGAAAATGAACCTTACTTGACAGCTCGTAGGTTGCATTACATCGACTTGATATGAATTCATGGCGTGAGGGGCACAAAATATACTGACTTTACACTCGTATCAAGTCAATGGCGGCGAAGAGGTTAAAAACATAGGTGCATTTGTAATATTCGCTATTTCATACTTATAAAGATTGACCGACACATATAGTAAGTTGGTGAATTTTTAACAAAATGCTTGTAAGATAGGATAGTGACTAATAGGACTCTTTGGTGAATTTGAGAAATGAAAAACAACTGAAACGGCGCTCGACGTCTCAAATTACGTGTTACTAAAGATTATCAATGTAATGTGAGATGTTGGTACCGTTTCGGAAGTTAAAATAATTTCACGGTAAATGTCGCTACAAGTTTCCTTAAGGCATAATTAGAAGAGCGAATTGATTGAAAGATTCGTCACCGTTAGGGATACCCACTGTAGCTCAGTTGGTCTTAAATAGTTGCTCTTAAGCAATGAAGAAATCTTAACCAATCATAGCGGTTGTGGGTTAAAACCTGTGGCGATGAACTTTTAATATGTCACTTTGAATAATTATAATTTTGCTGGCGGACGATCCCGCTTGACAAAAAATTACTTAATTAAGTAGTAAATGAAGACTTTGGTAGTAAAAACCTTTTATATATCTTTGTCTCTACACATACTAACCTTGCATAGGTCCACCCTTCGCAATATCATGCACCTGCCTAGGATTCAATATGTACTGAAGTTTCCTTAGCACTCTGGACCCCTGTCGTCCGCCAGACTTCGGGTTGATGAACACCAGGAGGGGACAGCTGCCGTCAGGAGGAGTTATTTGGAAGGAGATGGGAGGAGCCCGATGCTCCTTCTTCTCCTCTTTCTTTTCCTCTGGGGGAGCTGAGATGGAGATGGGCAGCGATATGGAAGTTGGCAGTGTTTGCTGGAAAATTAATAGGTATAAATAATGTCACAAATTTTATGGGTGCTAACAAAGAAATGATTGTACTAACATGGATGTAGAGTAGAAATGTAATAAAATGGCGGAAATGGTAGTAACATAGCTGATTATTTAAGTTTGGTGGACGGCATCGCATTTTATGTGTTTTTGACTTGGAGGGGAGGAATCGGTTTCTTTGACGTGAGCTTACTGATGGTGATGTTGCACAAATTTGTGACATTCGTGTCTATTTATTGTTTGTGTATGTATCTGTGTTTGTAGCTGCGCATTAAAGAAGCGGTATTGACTCAATTGAGAATTTTGCGCTTTCTGATACCGTGCCTCCGCAACGACATTTCAGGAGCCTTGAAGGAGAAATAAAATATACTGTTGTGGTTGACAATAGGTAGCCTTGGATGCGGCTTACTTTAAAATAGCATTATGTTCGTTCAGTATATTGTGTCGCTCTTTCTCTGAACTGCACAGGATGTTGTCACCTGGGAAATGTCCCTGTAGTATTGGTAGTGTCCGTCACCTAGTCGAGGTTTTGTCGGTATAACGGATACTAATTGGGGACAGAATGTAACACGCGTGGCGACCGAGGGAGCATTTCCCTTAGCATTGCTGGTGCACTCACTTGTTGTTGTGTGGGCGGTGCGGCAGCGAGCGCTACCGGTCGTACACCAGCGAACAGATACTAGTCGGGGACAGAATGTGACACGCGTGGCGACCGAGGGAGCAAATGTCCCCTAGTGTTGCTGGTGCACTCACTTGTTCGTTGTGCGAGCGGTGTGGCAGCGAGCGCTGCCGATCGAGCACCAGCGAACGGATAGTAGTCGGGGACAGAATGTGACACGCGTGGCGACCGAGGGAGCATTTCCCCTAGTGTTGCTGGTGCACTCACTTGTTCGTTGTGCGAGCGGTGTGGCAGCGAGCGCTGCCGGTCGAGCACCAGCGAACGGATTGTAATCGGGGACAGAAAGTGACACGCGTGGCAACCGAGGGAGCATTTCCCCTAGTGTTGCTGGTGCACTCACTTGTTCGTTGTGCGAGCGGTGTGGCAGCGAGCGCTGCCGGTCGTGCACCAGCTAACAGATACTAATCGGGGGCAGAAAGTGACACGCGTGACAACCGAGGGAGCATTTCCCCTAGTGTTGCTGGTACACTCACTTGTTCGTTGTGCGAGCGGTGTGGCAGCGAGCGCTGCCGGTCGTGCACCAGCTAACAGATACTAATCGGGGACAGAAAGTGACACGCGTGGCAACCGAGGGAGCATTTCCCCTAGTGTTGCTGGTGCACTCACTTGTTCGTTGTGCGAGCGGTGTGGCAGCGAGCGCTGCCGGTCGAGCACCAGCGGACGGATGGCGGTCGGGGGCAGAATATGACGCGCGTGGCGGCCGAGGGAGCATTTCCCCTAGTGTTGCCGGTGCACTCACTTGTTCGTTGTGCGAGCGGTGTGGCAGCGAGCGCTGCCGGTCGAGCACCAGCGAACGGATAGTAGCCGGGGACAGAAAGTGACACGCGTGGCGACCGCGGGAGCATTTCCCCTAGTGTTGCCGGTGCACTCACTTGTTCGTTGTGCGAGCGGTGTGGCAGCGAGCGCTGCCGGTCGAGCACCAGCGAACGGATAGTAGCCGGGGACAGAAAGTGACACGCGTGGCGACCGCGGGAGCATTTCCCCTAGTGTTGCCGGTGCACTCACTTGTTCGTTGTGCGAGCGGTGTGGCAGCGAGCGCTGCCGGTCGAGCACCAGCGGACGGATAGCGGTCGGGGGCAGAATATGACGCGCGTGGCGGCCGAGGGAGCATGTCCCCCCAGCATTGTTGGCCACGCAGCGATTGTGTAGCTATTACCAAATAAAATAATATAATAATTATTGGAGAATATAGTTTGTAATGAATAGCAGGAGTTCCTGACCACGTTTCTGTTTGCAAGTATTTCAGGGTGTACATACACACTGCCATGTTTATTAATTCAACAAGTGGCAGTTTTCACTCACACAGGGCAAAGAGTTTGTGTTCAAGCAAGTCAACAAAAAATACAGTCTGCGTAAAAATAAGAAAGCGGGAGTTAGCGAAAACTAGTTAGCCTACATTCTCGGTCCTCTATTATATAATCAGTTACCGGACACTGTCAGAGATGCACCTTCCTCACAAATGTGATAATCCATATTGAAAGGAACCTTATGGTGGCCGGCACTTACGCCTTTATTGCCGCTGTTCCAATACAATAGTGAATAGCTGCAACGTAAGCGCCTGCCGCCATAAGGTCCCTTTCGATGTGGATTATCACAAATATTCAAAAACAGACTTAAAAAGTGGCCGTTACGGTCTCAATTCTAGGAAATAAAGGAATTATTCAATTTTAATAATTTATGTTGACATATTATATAATATGAATGTCTAAATCTAGTAATAAAAATAATACTTAAGGGTATGAATGTAATTTACGACGTGACTGAGTTGTAACGATGATATTAATACAACTTTACTATAAAAGCTGAAATATGGGATCAATCGATAAAAGTGGAGTATTTCGTGTCAAAGGCCAGGAATTCATTTTGGATCGCTGATTCAAAGGAGTACAGATTAGGTACTTGAGTAGAAAGCAGATAGAGACGAAAGAGAGTAGTCGGATATACCGTGATGTGGCACCATCGGCAGTGGAGTCCCGTGATGCCGTTGTATCCCTTGATCTTCTTCCGACATCGAGCGCACTTCCCATGGCAGTTACCTGGTAAAAATATGAAACCCCATACAAAAATTGATTAAATATAAACGATTTAATATCTAAAAAAAGGACTACCATGGATGTTTCTAAAATCGAGAGGTATCACACAAATATTTACAAAATATTTAAATTGTGCGTTTTACATTATTTCCAAGAATTTTTTTTTGCTGTCCAGAATCATGAGCACTTTTGATATTGATAAGGAATAAATGTCCCTATTTTTTATTCCAGTACGTGACATTTTTGTTTATACATTTTGCATAGACCGTCACATAGGCGAAATTTGATAAATAGAGTACATTTTTTTATGTCAAAATCTCACATATACTTACAATACAATACAAATACTCTTTTTTAAATGGTGGTACAGTGCAAAATCACAATAAGGGTGGGTTGCACCAAACCGTCTGTAATCGAAAGCGGTATTCGTTAAAATTTGATCGTATGGAAAGTTTGACAAGTTTCTATGGGATGACAGCTACGCGCGCCATATTTGACGATGACCGGCCCGTGATCGTATGTTGGTGCAACCGACCCTAAGTATTTAGAATAAAGGAAAAATTGAAAAATTTAGGCACCGAGCAGGATTCGAACCTGCGACCTCCCGGCACTCGCGGCCAGTCGCTCTAGCCAACTGAGCTATAGGTGCAATCGCCACCCAGTCCCAAATTCATCAACCGTTCCTTCGAACCAACCCTAAGTAAATGCAACAACACAAAAATCAAAATAATCCAAATATTGAGGAAAAAAGTATTACCCTAGGATTACTAGGCTAAAACGTTTTTAAATTCATAGATGGCGTTAGTGATTCCCACGCTCGTACCTTCGACCCAGTGATGCGCAAGAGTGGCGGAGGCCCTCCGCGACTTGGAGTACGTGGCTATGCAGGACGCAGGCGCGCGCTGGACGCAGCGCTCGTGGACAGTGTACTTGCAGACTGGAAGAGAAGCGCGTTGTAGTAAACCGGGATACGTATAATGGGCCTCATCAGTATCTGGGCACTTCGGTACTTTGGGGAATGAATGTAATGAAAGAGTGAATGTAAATAAACACTTTTTAGGGTTCCGTAGTAAACAAGGAACCCTTATAGTTTCGCCATGTCCGTCCTTCCGTCCCCCGCTTTTCTCAGTAACCGTTAGTACTAGAAAGCTGTAATTTGGCATGAGTATACATATCAACGACGCCGACAAAACGGTAGAATAAAATCATAAAAAAAAATTTTTTAGGGTACCTCCCCTACATGTTAAGTGGTGGTGCAATTTTTTTTTCTCCCAAACCCCATCGTGTGGTCTGTCGTTGAATAGCTCTTTCAAAAATATTGTCAGGGGCATTTTTTGATTAAAGAATCGATTGGCGTGATATTAAGCTTTGAAGTGATAATTTTTGCTATGGTCAAGTGTCTCCCCCCCTGCCAGCTAAACGGTGGCTACTAGGCATGTTAAAAAAATCATGTGCATCAATCATAATTCCGCATATGGCCGGTGACGTGATGGACGGGCAACTACGGAACCCTACACTGTGCGTGGCCCGACACGCACTTAGCCGGTTTTTTATAAGGCATCGCGCTCCTGTCGCATTCAGCCAATGAAATAAACACTTAAATACATATTTTTAATAGGTATAAAAAAAGTATGTTATTGACGTATCTGGTCCTTATTTATTCATATAACTCATTTATTTAAATGAAACTATTTGAATCGGTATCTACAAATGTTTAAATAAAATCGATCTAAATGTTTTATTTTCTGTTTCGTTTAAATTCGAAGTATTTTTGTATTCGTTGTAAATAATGATAAACAAAATAGTTCAATGAAACTTTTTGGTCTATAGTCTTGCAATTCACTATTGAACTTGCTATTGGTGCGAAAAAAAACAGTAACTTCAAAATCCAGCATCGTTACATGTCATGTCGTGTGCGTGACCTCAACTCTAGGGGTACTACCTGCACCTATTGTTAACATGACTAGATACTTACATTAGAATTACGATTTGAAACGGGATATTTACCATGTGTATTTGTATTTTTGAGTGAAAAAAGCGAACCAGGAAGAGGGTAGATCGCTATGGTGTGTGGGTAGACCACAACTAAAACTCGCAGCACGTCAGTTAATCCTTGATAATGGCGCTTGCAACAGTGCCGAAATATCGGGAACTCAAAAATACAAATATACATAAATATCCCGTTTCAAATCGTAATTCTAATGTAAATGACCATGTAAGCTTGAAATCTTATATAGATACTTACATATGCAGCATAGTCCCTTTTTCCCCAGCCCGACGAGCATATTATGGCATAGGTTACAGTATGCCGGTCTGCTGAAGTGCTTAAGCCGCCATGCATGTTCACCATCCTCCTTAACATTAGTGTCTAGACCTAGCAGCACTAGGAGGGGAATGGTGGTCATTCTGAAAAGAGACGCCTTGGTAATAGTACATTACTGCAGAGATCTACTAGTTATAGATGGCCGAGTGTTAACGAGGCCGTCTAGAGATACGAGGCCGACAATCCCTGTTCGTGAAAAACAAAAGAATTAAATAACAATACGAGTTTACCAGGTTAAGGGATATATGTTTCCTACATAGCATGTCGTTTAATTTTATACACCTACTCCGAACTTCGACATCCGAGAATCGTTCGTATCGTCCCTTCACTATATATCGCTATATAACTGAAAGGGACGGTACGATGCGAAGTTCGGATTTCGAAGTTGGGCCCACCCTTTGTGCTGTAAAGTTGTGTTGTACGTGACCTCATAATGTGATGTTCCCAATGCGATAAAAATATGCCCTCGTCATTAAAGTCATATTCGAATATTTTGTCACTGTATTGTGTAGATATTTTCGATGTTGATCGTAACTTACCCTCCTCTTTTCCATTCGTCCAACGAAACAGTACCATCTGCATCGTAATCGATCTCCACCATCATGTCTTGTAAGATCTGAAAGATGATAAAAATGGCAATCAGAATAAAACAGACTTCCCTAAGAAAAAATCTCCATGTTCTTTGGACAGTACGTTAGGGTATTCGCTTCAGCTAAACTCGGTTCTGGCACACCTCTGTGGTGTCCAGATACCCTATCGCGTTAGGAACGTGCTATTCGGCGAGCGCGATGCAGCGATTTCTGTCTCACTCGAATTATGCGGATTAGAAAAAGGAGGGTAGATCTTTCGCTTATCGTAGCTGTATTAGCCCCGTTAGTGGATGGTGAATTGGTTGCCGTTTAGTTGTTGATTAGTGTGTCGCTTAGACCTCAGATTCGGTTGAAGCCGCTCAACCAATCTCACTGGACCGCAAATTCTTAGAGTATTCCACTGTTTAAACCACCCGTGTGGTCGTGTCAGAGGCTTCCCCTGGATTTTGATTAGACTACTCTCCAACCGCACGCTCCTATCGCGTTATTGGGCACGGCCTATGAAGCCACAGTCAGGTTAAATAAATATAGTATGTCGCTATCTCACCGGCTTCAGCTCCGAGGTCTCCCAGCCCAAATAATCGGCGACTGTCATCATCTGATTGACAATACAGTCCATTTCGTTTGTGTCCAGCACGCCATTGCCATCCGTGTCATATAGTCGGAACATGACTGAAACAATTGACGACATTTTTGTTATCCTACTTTTTTACTAATAGTTACTCCCACGACTTGATTACTCTATTTCCTGATTTGGTGGGACGAGTTCAGTACGGTCCACGGTATTTTGAAACTTCACGTGAGTTTAGGTACTTATGTTGCACATGTTTCCTGGCTCGTGTGTATACTGTCAGTATTACATTTGCGCAGTAGCAGCATCATGCGCTGAAGCGGGGTAGTATTGCAGTACACGCCTGTTCATATAAGATAATCATAACTAGAGGTGGCTGACCACCCCAGGTAACATCTGCTGGGGAGGGCGACTACAGGATCCATCGATGGGGAACCCCCCGCCACGAAAGCAAAGCCCATCGATAGGTTCCTTGGCTACTGCGTTACTCCCCCCACGATTTCCGTCCCGGTGCCACCCGGAGAGCTCTGGGACGATTGGGAAACGCCCCGCCACCATCGATTCAAAGCCCATCGACAAGTCCCTAGTTACTGGACGACACCCGCACGGTTTCCGACTGGGATGCTACACGGGTGGCACCTGGACCCATACTAGATGCGTCACTGTCTGAGAATTTTGTACAAGAAATAATTTATTTATTTATTTATAATATACAGCAACTATCATTACAGGTTGATCCTAATGCAATAGTGCCTTAACTAAGATTTACTCAACCTAATTAGAGTAATTGGATACTAAACACAAACATACACTCACAAATTCAGACGTTGAACAATAAAACAGATCAATTTTGTCAGCAACTAAATTTAGTGTGTGTATTGCGCGACTGAGAGGCGCTTTACGAAGCAAGTTGGTTCTGCCGGTCGGCTCCGCCAACAGCCGCGGCCGCCGCCGCCGCGGCGATAATCGATGACGTAATCAGATTTTCTGACTACAGCATGCATTTTCAATGCAATAGTTGTTACCCACATCGAATAACACAAGTATATTTTCTCAAAATTTTACCAGATAAATATAACCAAATACTTAATTAAGGTCACCCTATCACTTTAGACTCACTTTGTATGAGGAATGACAGTGGCCAAGTTGTATGGAATAAGGTGCAGCTGGGCAAGCTAGACTGCGGGATATTAAAACTAAACTAGAAGTCAATATAAAAACAAATTACTTTTACCTAGATCTTACTTAGCCATCTTCAAAAATGGGCCCCAATCTAACCTTATTTCAATTTATAATAAAATCCCGGACAGTATTAAATAAGAACCAAATGACAGTATATTTAAAAATAAATTAAAAGACATGTTAATTAATCACTGATATTACTCAATCAAGGAGTTTTTAAAGGATGAAAAGCTGACTAGGTAGTAAAACAGAAAATTGTAAATAGTTATCTGCATGAAATGTACCTAAATTTAAGTTAACTTAATATAACTGACTAGATAATATGTATAAATAGAATCTTTTGCACGCTAGTTACGATACAGTTATGACGACAAATTTTAGGAATTAAACTAAGCTAGACTTAGCAAATATTGTGTGCCCTAACAGGGTGTCATGAACTTACCATCCTTAGTTATAAGACCTTATTATGTAAATGTGTTCATGACTATACAATAAATAAATAAATAAATAAATAAATAATCGAAAATATCTTCCGTGTTTTACATCATTTAATAGAGTGCCATCTATGCCCGGATAGCGGAAAAGCGTTTTCCATCACTTAATATTTTTGTATTATTATTTAAAAAGAGGTTTAATTAGAGTATCAATCTCCTCCGATAGTTTTGGTGATTGCCGAATCACAGCTAATATCCTTAAATCAAGTTACTCAGTGGTTCTTGTCCTTGTCGGTTTTCACAACTGTGTTACCCACCTTTTACAGCAATATGTTAATATTAAGGTATTTTTACCTATAAATTCCTTTTATTATGTTCAGGTAGTATTTCGAAATCCTAGTTCTGTACACTAATTCAATACATATCATAGATTTTTTTTTGTAATAGAAAACTTGTCATGAAAAAGTATGACCCAGGTATTGAGGTTCTAATTTATGTACGAACGTCTTGTTTGGTTGAATTACATACGTTCAAATTTACCTTCACAAAACTAAGTAATTACTTTAGTTGAAAGTATGGCTACAGGTAAGTATCCATAATAACTATATGTACATACGGACTGACAGTGCTCTAATTTAATATGCGTTTTATTGATTTTTAAAACATAGGTACCAATATTAAAATCATTTTACAAGGATAATATTTTATAATGAGCATCTCCTGAGTTTTCCTGTTCCACCGATCATGAACCTTGTTGAAGGTAATACAAGATTGATTTCAGAATGAGTAACAGAAGACTAAAGCCCTAATTCGATAATTGGATGGATGGTAGTTAACTGTTGGTTATTTAAAAACTTCATTAGCTTAACAGCCCTCGTAACTCACATTCCAGCTTATCCTCAGGTCTTCCAGCTTCCAGCAGAGAGAGATAGCAAACGATGTCCTTCAGCGAGACTCTAGAAGTATGGACCTCCAAGGTGGATGACCGTCGCATGAGATGCTTAAAGTCTGGAAAAGAAGATAGATAAACCTTTATTTTTTAAAAATACATACTGACTGATGATTACTAGACTGATGATGATGATGAGACTAATAACCTGGTAAAGGTCGCGGGAGTCCGCTGGGTGCGGCTGGCGCGGGATCGGTAATTGTAGCACTGTTTGGAGACTTATGTCCAGCAGTGAACGTCTTTCGACTGATATGCTGATGATGGTTATAATGAAATAAAATCCGTTGTCATCATCATTCGCTTGCCCTTTTTCCATCTATTTGGGGTCGGCGCACCATGTCTTTTTCTTCCATACATCTCTGTCACTCGTCATCTCTTCATTCACATCCTTATTCATATCGTCTCTCACACAATCAATCCGCCTTTTCTTTGGCCTACCTCGTTTCTTGCATCCATCCACATTCATATTTAATACTCTTCTTGTTACATGGCTTTCATCCATATAACATAGTCTATTCTCGTCACGCTAACACATCCATCCTCATTTCTATAACATGCATTCTCGTTTCATCCGTCATCTTTGCGGCTCAAAATTTCGACCCATACATGACGACAGGTCTCATTACGGTCTTATTCATTATATATCTCTTCAATTTAAGGGTCATTCGGGCATCACAAATTGTCCCCGAGACATAGCACACATAGACAATTTTTAACCGCCCGCGTGGTCGTGTCGGAGATTTCTCCTTCTACTCTCCAACTGCGCACTCCTATCGCATTATTGGACAGGCCTTTAAAGCCACAGTCAGGTTAAAAAATATAAAAAAAACCGGCCAAATGCGAGTCGGACTCGCAGACGAAGGGTTCCGTACAATACAGTTACATTATCTATAAAAACGGCAAAATATCACCTTCGTTGTATGGGAGCCCCCTTAAATATTTATTTTATTGTTTGTTAGTATTATATGTATGTGAAAATTTCAACTGTCTAATTATCACGGCTCATGGGAGCAGCCTGGTCACAGACGGACAGCGAGGTCTTAGTAGTAGTCTTTGGGTACGGAGCCCTAAAAAATAACCCTCCCTGGGGGTACATCTTAAACGTTACCTTCGATTTTAGTAGACTGGTTGACCCTCAGCGAGTTGCTGCTTTTCCTGCTGGAGTTCCTCGACATCTGGCTATGGCTGGGGCTGGTCTCCGTGCGTCCAAGACACAGCTCGTGTGAAGAGTACGACGGATGCGTCGTCACTGTGAACATCGGGTGCACGCTCCCTGTAAGACACATTTTATAGATAGGTATATTAGGGGATAATCTCGCTCGTGGCCTAGCAGCGCCCACGTACCGCGTGGTATGCGAGGTTTAGCAACGTCGGCCGAGGTCAGTTCTCGGGTGGGTGACCGTATTGACTGGTTAGTAACTGGGTAGTAACTGAGAACTCGTTAAGCCGTTGATCCCGCCTGCTGTCTATGGTAGCAGTTGTTGAGCCAAGTTAGAACGCTTCGGGCGGCTTGAGAACTTCTAACAGTCAAGTTGCCCACTCACTTGACAGGGGGGTCAAAGTTCAACGCGGTAGAATGATAGCGAACCCGCGATGCCTCCCTATACTGCAGCGAGGGTTAACGCCGCACAGGTTTTAGTGGGTGAATACCTATGGAAGGGTGAGCGCCGCAGACCCCCCACAATGGGCCCGGGGGACGCGTTAAAGCATTTCCTCTGCGTCAAAAAAGAGGGTCGAAGTTGCACGACGTCCGTAGAGAGTACACGTACACGTGACTCCTGGGTGGTGCTAAAAGTGCAACTGAAACTGGCAACCGTATGTCTTCTCGAAGATTTCATGGTTCGAAATAATTGCCATACGATAAATAAATAACCCCTTTAGCTGAAATTCGTTTTGTTGTATTTAACCAGAGTCTTAATCAGAAATTAAAAGCATTTTACTTAAAAAAAAAACTTGCCCCGCTTACAAATTTTGAACCCTTTATTAACGCCTCCAGGGGATGAATTGCAAAAACACGATGATATAGGTTTTGTTGCATTTATACGGGGAGCTAAAATACAAAATAGTCTCTCGATTAAAAAAAAAATTGCTCCAACTACTTTGCACCCCTATTTAAATGCCCAAATATTGAAATTTCCAAAACTCCCCTCTTATCCCTTACTTACATTTTAAGTTCCAAATGTACAATGTAACTTTTACATAAAAATAAAATAAAATAAAAGAGCCTTTTATTTCTTACGGTATAAAGGATTTTCGAAGTTCAAAATAATATAGTACTAACCTTACTGCTTACCAATAAGCAAGCCTAATTCCAATAAGGTCTGGTTTCCCCTCGAGTTGAAAGGTCAGATGGCAGTCGCTTCCGTAAAAACTAGTGCCTACGCCAACTCTTGGGATTAGATAGCGGACCCCGGGCATCCTTCAGGATGTAACTGTACGGGAATACTAGGACGGTGATGATTTGCGCGTCGATAAATCCTTGAATATGTCTTTTATAATGCATGCAAATTCAGCAAATAGGTATGATTTGATCATTGGAAAAGGGGAATACGAAATGAAAATTTACGATTCGGAACCACTGACGTGTGAACTCAGTTACGAATAAATAACACATCAAATGAGGATTTATCAAACATTTCGACACCTCTACGTGGTTAAAGAATTGAGCAAATAATTCTTTATTTACATTTATTTAGGCTCGGTTTTATAAAGATCCGTTAGACCTTCTGTCCGTTTGTTATGTCAAAAAATGTACAGAGTTACTGAAATTTGATCTGACATTTGGTCTAACGACTCTTTATAAACCCTGCCTTAATAGCAATCACTTTTTGAGTTAGTTGCCTTCAATATCCGATTCAACGATATTTTCACTATATGCCATTCGAGCCCGTTTTTATAGAGGATCAAATGTTTTGTATGGAATTAACTACAGTCAGAGCAATACACTGGTGATCACTGAAAACGCTCCATATTAAATGCCAGCTAAATATGATTAGGGTGGATCAACTTCTTTTGTGTTGTTATCTCGACCCGTTGTCCAAGGGACACTAGTGGCGCAGTTTGTTTAAAATAATGTTGTATTAATTTCTACTAACATGCTTAGTGGATGGACCATTATAAAAATAGCTTATAAGTACCGCAAGCACGTATGTTTGATAAACTTAAATATCATAAAATCACGATTTTATTCGAATTTTGTCCCCTGGACAACTAGACGTAACCACGGCAACGAGTGGCACTAAAAAGTTGATTTACCCATTAAGATATTTTGTATTGTAAGTTTAGCACTAAATAAACCTAGTTTATGTCTGAAATTCGTTGAACGCCTAGGTCCTCGGTTATTTAAAGAATGCAACTGAAGCTCGAAAAATCGATAGTGGTTCGTAAACACCCTTGGTGCCTCCCACCCTTCTGTGAATGCGTTATCGATTCTTACCTCTTGATAGTCTTGATTTGATCAAATTAGAACGTAATTTGATTTTTAATTCATGATTTAATAGTATGGCATATACAACGTGCTCCTATAGCTATTATAATATATTCCATCCCATAGGATGTCTCCACTTGTACGCGTCTCCGGTACATCAACGAGATGCTAGCATCAGCTGTGATATTTTTGCAAGTAGTTGGATGAATATATATGTAGAGTGCATGAAGTTCTGTGAGGTGATGGATAAGAGACCGTCCTCTGTATATTATTGATTGTAAATTATGAATTTCGCAGTGTCTTAGGCTTCAATCCTGTAAAACTGTGTAATGTTTGGCATAAATAAATAAATATTACAGACAGGCCATGAAAAAGGGGATTGCCGGCCGAGTAGTTATAGATGGCCGAGTGTTAACGAGGCCATCTGGGGATACGAGGCCGACAATCCCTGGAATACTCTAAAAGTTTGCGCTCCAGTGAGATTGGTTGAGCGGCTTCAACCGAATCTGAGGCAGTATAGTCAGATGCAAATTAATCGTATACTGTATGAGATTCTTAAGCCGTCATCTCCCGGCGAAAAAAATAAACAATAGCATTCTTTTGGGGTCCCAGGGACCGGTAGACGACGGGTTTCATGAGCGCTCGCATTGACAGCACGATTAGCACTACAAACTCACCGGTACGACTCCTAGATCCCTTGTCGCCGCCATCAACGGAGTCCCCCGACCCTTTCCCGAGCTGCTGCAGGCGCTCCGCCAGACCTTGGATCTTCGACGCCAGGGTGTGCTTCGTCTGTTAACACAAATGAATTTTCGTTTGAGGATATGGACATGAATCAAAATCTTGGGATTAGGTAGCGGATCCCGGACATCCTTAGCTGAGATAAAGCTAGGAGGATGATGATGATCTTATGCTGTCATATTCATATATTCATATTTATTTATTCATAAAATATACAAAAAAATTACATGTCAGAATACTGTTACAATAATTTAATTATGTCGATTAAATAAAAAATAAAAATTTCAGTTAGATTAAGGTACATTATTTAAATTATTACATAGTGAATTTAAATGTCAAAAAAAAAATACAATTACAAAAGCATGGAACAAATTTAATTTACATATTCATCTATGTCATAGAAGGCCTTCGCCGTTAGCCATTTTTTTTAATTATTTATAAATGTCACGTCGCTCTCAATATTTTTAATTGTTTCGGGTAGTTTATTATAAAAACCTGGCCCCACAATAGACACCGTTTTATTAGATTTTGCAAGTCGACAACATGTTGTGGCCAACATATTTTTGTTTTTGTGTGCAATTCGTGAGCTTTTTGATGTCATATGGAAGAAATTAGGCGTTTGAAATGCTCTGAGGGCCTACCGCGAACCGGAAACAAAGTATCTGCCTCCTTGTCACACTTGCATATTAGAGCAACAGACACCTACTTCGTTCTGATATCCCTATTTGGTTCTGATAGTCTAATGTTCTGTGATAGTGTCTTTTTATAGGGGATTGACGAGAGACATCATCCTGTTGTGGATTCGTTTTTATTATCAGTGACTTAGAGGCCATATACATCTCTAACAATATTAAATTAATTTTAATTTTGACGCTCAGAGACCATGTACATCTCTGGGATATTATATTAATTTCATTATACTCCTTGTTTAATTTAGAGACCTTATACATCTCTAACTTTACTAATGTTGTAATATTTGTAATAGATAACTTTGCAAGTTTATCTTCACTGTATGACATTAATTTTGTTATAATTGTAAACTCGAAATTATTATTCCTTCTTGAACTGTAAATTAATATTTTGACATGAAAAATGTATTACTTATTATAGTCAGACTTTCTTAAATTAAAAAAAAATAGGGCGACTGATGACTGAATGTAAGAATGTTAGAGACGTATGGACGTTAGTTAGTATACCTAGTCTAGTAATTACTTAGTGCAAGCGCTTTGCATAATCTTCGCTGGAATATTTTTGTCTAAGCCAATAAATAAAATTTCAGACTAGATATTTTGGTTACACGAACGAAGTGAGAGCGCCAATAGTTCGAGGCTGAAATAGGTGGTTTCACCCGAGTAAAAAACTGCTTTTCATTCCGAATACGAAGCAACTAAAATTTTGCCAAAATATGCACAGCGGCGCCCCCGTGCAGCGTGTGGGAGCGCTTGTGGCCCAGCGGCGTCCGCCTACCGCGTGCGGTATGCGAGGTTAAGCAACATGGGCATAGGACAGTTCTTGGATGGGTGACCGCTTTGAGTGGTTATAAACTGAGCGCTCCCGTGCTTTCGAAGGCACGTTAAGCCGTTGATCCCGGCTGCTGTCTATGGTAAGTTAGAGGCCTTCGGGCGGCTTGTAAACTTCTATCAGTCAAGTTATTCACTTGAGAAGCCTAATTCCAATAAGGTCTGGTTCCCCTCGGGTTTGAAGGTCAGATGGCAGTCGCTTCTGTAAAAACTAGTGCCTCGCCCAAATCTTGGGATTAGGTAGCGGACCCCGGGCATCCTTCAGGATGCAACTACTGGGATAACGCTAGGAGGATGATGAATGCACAAACATTTTCTGAATCAGCGAAAGGACACGCACGCATGGAGTCATCCATTGGAGTTGCGGGCGTCTATAGGCTGCGGTGTCCGCTTACCATCAGGTGGACCGTACGCTTGTTTCCCACCGGCGTTGTATAAAAAAAGACCATTTTGGCGGAAACTGTTGTGTGATGTTATTAGTGTTTGTGTATACAGCATTTTTTTTAAATTAAGAATTAATCGCACTTTTGTTTGGATTGGTTAGGGCCTTTACCCAATCTAACTACGATTCACCATACTTTTTTCCTTTTAATACTTTTCTGCTCTACAGCAAGAAAGTGCCATTTTCAGCACGCCACCTAGATGAACAATAACCCACTTTCAGAATATGAGAAATGACAATTGTATTTGTATTGCTCGGAGACCTTATACATCTCTGAGGATATTTAGTTATTGGATTTTATTATTTTCATGTTGACGCTTAGAGATATATCTCACATATTTTATTATGATTAGTGTACCTACCTTATTACCTTTTATCTTGACGCTTAGAGACCTTATACATGTCTAACAAACCTCGATTGTTATTAGTTTCTTAGTCTTATTTTTGACATGTAACACTACATTTAGTTAATGATACTTTGATTATTGTATTATTTTAGATTTTGACTTGTGAAAGTGCCCTTGAGGCCTATTTGCAGAATAAAAGTTTAGATTTTGATTTTGTTTTGACCCTATGGGTGTGTTACCTGGTGGTCGCCATGCGCAGTGACAGCGGCGCAGGCGGCTGCTGAGCTGGCGGCCGCCATTTCTCGCAGCGCCGGCCGGCGGTCGCGACGCACGAACGAGAGGAACAGGTGTCTGAAGAAACAAGTTGTGTTGCTCTTATCTTATCTAGATGAGGCAGGTATCCAGAGGGGGGGATAGTTGGGATTTATCCCCCCCCCGAAAACGTTTTTAGCCAGTAGTGATTACAGCGATTTTTAGACAGTTCAGATGGTTGTTTCAATGTTTGTCCCCCCCCCGAACCAAAAGTCTGGATACGTGCCTGATGAGAGCCCTTGCAGATGCACTTCAATCCAATGCGATCTTTTGTGCAATTACCTCCTTCTTTATACCTACTCCAAGCTGCTCTCCAACCTTTCCACAAACCGGGTGGATGGAGCTCAGTGGAAGTAGGTACTCTGAATTCCTTTGGTTTTAAGTCGTTCATTCTTTGTCTGGCAAGGGCTTTTTTTAAATGGGCCCAATAAAGCGATAGGCGTGCGCGGTTGGAGAGTAGCCTGGGGAAATCCAGGGGGAAACCTCCGGCACGACCGCGCGTGTGGTTTGGAACACTGGAATACTCTAAGAGTTCGCGCTCCAGTGAGATTGGTTGAGCGGTTTCAACCGAATCTAGGTGTGAGTGGAATCGAGCTAACTGGCAAGGGCGTGAAATTTACACAGCAGAGGAGCTAATCCGAAATTAGAAATACGAACTTCATATCGTGCCGTCCCGGAGTATAAAACGAGAGTGAAAGAGACGGCACGATACGAAGTACGGAGTACAGGCCCAGGAGCGCTACCGCGAACAGCAAACGAAGTTTTCGCTCTCTGTCGCACTTGCACGTTCGGATGCAAGTGCGACAGAGAGAGAAAACTTCGTTTGCTGTCGCGGTAGCGCCCCAGGTGTTCCATTGTCTCGTCATCCTCGCCACACATCCTATTACAATCTATGTTGTCTGTTAGCCCCATGCTCCCATCTTAGCCAAGAGTCCTTCGATAAGATAATATAAGATAAGATAAGACATTTATTGTCAAAACTGTGTAAGTACATTGTGGTGGTAGTCATAAAGATGGTAGATTCAACAGTTTGCCCATTTCGGACGTACAATATTATGACATTTAATTTGTATAAATTATGAAAAATAATCGCATATTGCAATTATTTTGTACATTATAAATAGACATTAAAATATAAAATTGATACCTTTATTGCATTTGTATCAAAATAAAAACAGTAATAATTTACAATTGTGTTTACTTATGAAACTGAAAGTATGTCTTTGATATGTGTATGTGTACATTGTAGGAACGAAAGAGCACGTGCTATGCCGTGAGCGCGTGCGAGCGGGATGCCATGATCAGCTGTCCAACATCGGTTTTGTTCAAAAAGCCTTCTGTACTTAAATACTATTAATTATTCTGTGCAATGGTTGAAATGCGTCTCTTAAATTAACACAAGCTGATAGCCGGAGATATGTTGTATTGCTAAACGTTACTCCGCCTGTGCTGCTCTCTGTGTTGCAAATTAAATAAATCTTAGAACTTTCAAAAATTTGCTAATTTGCCGCCATTTCTTTGACATGATTCAGCGACTTCAAGTTCTAAAAAGTCATTGTCGGATCACAGCTATTTACACAAAACTAAGATAAACTGCGAGGATTTTGATAAATGAGGAGCAAATTTTGTACCTACCCATAGTTAAGGCTTTCATGGCTTAAGAGGCCTTATAAGTTTTAAAATGTTTTGATTTCAAATTATGACAAAAGTATTGATAATACCAATAAAGTTATTAAAGGCTACGATAATTTTATGAAAGTTTTAGATAGTAATAGCCATTTTTTGATTTTATTGTGTTTAGTAGAATTAAAGCGGAAAAAACAAGTTATTAGCTTGGAAACGGTCGATTTGGAGTGATGTTTGAAACACTATTTCTTAATGAAATATCCAAAAACTACATTTAAAGCTTGTGACATAAGGTCGCAATAGTCCTGTTCTAGATAGTAACATTGAGAAAATGTCAATATACGTGTCAATTCAAACAGAAAATGGCGTAAATATATGAGTGTTTTTTAACGAATAAGGAACCTTAACTATGGTCCTCACCCAAATAAGACTGAGACTCGATATTGGTTTACATTTCAACAAAAGTTAATCCTGGATCATCTCTTTTAAAACAATGTTGTGAGCCGATAATGACGAAAAAAACCAAATTAAAATGCAATTTTTTGGGTTTGTAGCTTAGGAGCGGTCTACAGTCGCTAATAGAGTGAACCGGGGGGAATAAAATGCTGAATATTCACCCGATCATGGTATAGTCAATATCAAAACTAACTAAATGAAGAGGGCAATAGCTCTTATTCCCTTACAATAAAGACTTTTGACGTCTTCATTTGCGTAGTTAGTTTTGATTGCTGATTTGTACCTATACTTTCTTGACATTACGATCTTTCCCATCCTGTCAAGCAGGGATTGTAAAACCGGTTTTATTTAATATCTGTATAGAAATTGACAAACTATTACCGCCAATAAAAGAATATCTATATTCTAATTAGAGGTATTGTTATCATTCCACTTTTATCTATACCTCTATGTATAGACTATTTACGATATTAAATACCTACCACCTACCTGTATTCAATACCGCTATTCATTGCACTTGAAAGGTAAGGTGTCAATTAAACAGTACTACTAAAACGCAACAAATAGGTGTAAATACCTACATTTTACAATACGCCAGTTTGCAGAAACGAATAATCGAGTATATTGACACTGACAGCTATAACCGGTAATGGTTTTTATGGGTAAAGTGTCAAATAGAGGTATTGTTGTCAATTGGCGAAACCGCTAATATATTTGAATACCGGTTTTGATTATACCGCTAATCAGAGCTTTAGTGAAATGCAATTATAAACGGTTATACCTTATTTAAAACCGGTAGTAAGAATACCGGTAACGATCCCTGCTTTCAAGGTTTAGGCTCGGTTTAGGTAATATGAGATTTACCTGCATAGTTCATCAGGGGCCGAGCATTCCAGGAACGTCTCCAGAAACCAGCGGAACCCTTCGAAGTCGATGTCCTGTTGACAAAGAGAGAGATTTGAGCATTCAGTTTGACAGCATAATTTAAATACTACTGCCATACTACTTACCTAATACCTGTTACTAACATATCTAGATGGCTGAGTAAAAAAAAAGACTGCTTCTTTCGCCAACAAACTGTGATGCAGTTTGGCGAAGTTATAGTGTAAACGAATGTAAAAATTTTTTGTAAGAAATAAATTAAAAATAAATCTTAAGATTGTTCAAACCATGTAGAAGCACCTTACTCCTAATTGCGTACCTGCTATAGATCTACTACTTCAAGGACGTTAAAAAGACGGAAGGAGGAAAGGAGGAAGACGTTAAAAAGTAGCGGACGAGGAGTGGGATAGGTCAGAGTTGTAGGGGTCGGTCATTGTCAGTTGCAAAAACAAAAGTTGTCCACCCGGTAATCAATAGTTAACGATTTATGTACGTATACGTTATGTTTTTATTACATTGATTTATAAATAACAAAATATAAAGTAAAAAAAAAAACAAAAGAAAACTAATCAAATAGACAACTTGTAAACGGCGCAGTAGGTAAATAACTTAACACATTTAAAACCACTCAGTTATATTTACAAAACAAAGTACATGTCACTTCTTGGCAAATAAAACATTAAAATATCAATTACTACAGACAGCGAATCACGCTTTTACGACAATCAGTTTTGCAGCATGAAAAAAAAATATTTGTGGACAATCTACACAAATCAACCTAGTCCCAAACTAAGCAAAGCTTGTACTATGGGTACCAAGTGACGATATAAATACTTATATAAATAAAAATAAATAAATAAATATTAGAGGACAATCTTACACAAATCGAACTAGCTCCACAGTAAGCTCAAGATATATAAATAAAATACAAAAAAATAAATAGGCAATAAAAGGCAAGGGTCTATAAGGTATATAGATAAATAGATACTTAAATACATAGAAAACATCCAAGACTCAGGAACAAATTTCGTGTTCATCACACAAATAAGGGAAGGCAGGGTCACTACCAACTAGGCTAAAGCGGTCATCAAATTATAGTTACGGAAACACCGTTTGTGCGGGTTACTAGACCAATCCAAAATTAAGCTTTGTGGCCCTTAACTTTTGATATGTCCACCGAAAATACGAACCTAAATCTGACAAAGACCCGGGTATATTACTGTAGTAAATCACAGTAAAAACATTGTTATAATGAACTTATTGAGTATTGTAAGTAAGTAGTCAATATTCATCATTATAGCCACATTATAGCTTTAATTTCTGCCACGGTAGTAACATCCATGGATGTGACATCACGGATTATAAAATTAGACCCTCAAAGATATAAAGGTACTATATTATTGGTAACATTAGTCGAATGTGTGTTTTCTAGATAACCAAACGTGTTACTTAAGAGTAGCTGAGATACTCATTCTATCTCTTTTTTAAGCTAGAACGTTAAATTAAATCATGACCAAAAGGATAAGCCTCTTCTCATCGCTACTCTGCCACTGACACCAGTGACCTGCCCGATGAATAAGGTATTCAACTTCATCATTTAAAGTAACTTAATTATTATACTTCTTTTTGAATAGGTACTGATGATTATTGAAGAATGTATTCAAATAATCTATGAATTGTAAAACTATTGAAATTGTATAAATTTAATAGATTCTATCAATGCATTGGCGCCATTTTTGACAGTTAAAAACAGTGGCGTGGATGAAAAAAAAAGAAGTAGACTGGGATTATGAAAATGGAACGGAATGAAAAATAAATTGGTTGGATTGTTGTAATAGAAATGTAATTAAATATTGTAACAAGAAATGAATGTGGTCTTTTATTAGAGATCATTCTTTCAGTATGCACAAAAATTTGAATGGTCCAAAAAGTTATTATAATTTTACGTGCGGTAATAATAGTTAAATAACAATAACTTAAATTATATTAAAACTTAAATCTAAAATAGACCCTTGGGGCATTGTACCGAGGATGCTGGCGGCATTTCCTCGCTGTATCGCATTGCTGATACGTTGTGCGAGGAAGTCGCCAGCTCTTCGGTCACCAGTTATGTCAGCCAAACGCTTCGCGATCTCAGTAAATAATAATAATATTTTACGTTACCAATTATAAAAACTTACGAACATACTTGGAAAACATCAAACTTCAACGTATTTATGCTGTTTTGAAGATTTTTAATAACATAATGTGAAAATACATGAACCCTGAAAAATGACGCGTGTATGACATATTCATGACATATTTCCCTAAAAAGTTCATATCATATCAACCAAGCGCGTTTTATAAGGCTTATAAAAAAAGTTACTGATTTCAAAATACAAAATATGAAACTAAACGCCAGCTGGCAATTTACATAAATATACTTATTATACTCTTTGTGGCTATTTCAGAGGCAAAGGCAAATTCATAATTTTATGATGATCTTGAATCAGATATATATAAATTTGTAAAATTGAGAAATAGTAACAGTAAAGACATCAATTCTGTGAAGTACATAAAGAATCTTAGCGGTAATTTGCTAACTGAAGCCAATAAAATCCAGAAGAGATGGGTTGAATATTACAAAGATCTTTTCAACAAATCCAATCCCAGAAATCTTGAAGACACTATACCGCTTTCTATATACGGTCCAGTGCTTCAGGTTACAATAGAAGAGATAGTCAGTGAGGTTCAACAAATGAAAAACAGTAAAGCCCCCGGACCAGACGAAATACCGGTTGAAGTTTGGAAACACTTGGGTGCCGCAGGAATATCATGGCTATACATACGTATTATATAACAAGCTGAGCAGTGGCCAAACAATAGGTACCTAATACATGGCGTAAGAGTCAACTTATTCCATTCTACAAAGGAAAAGGTGACGTCAGGCAATGCGGAAATTATACGCCTATTAAACTCATGGACCACATACTCAAGATATGGGAGCGTATAATAATCAATAGAATCAAAAGTATAATTGAATTGATACCCAACCTGTGCGGGATCGTAGCGCGAAAATGCACCTCTGATGCGATACAGGCGATGAGAATTATTTTAGAAAAAACTAATCCTAGGAAGACGAACGTACATGGTCTTCATAGATCTTGAAAAAGCCTTCGACCATGTCCCTCATGATATAATATGGAAGGCTCTCCGTACGCACTATGTACCGGAGCATATCCACCTTATTAAGGACATGTATGAAGAGGTCTCGACCCAAATCGCCTGTCCTTCAGGTATAAAATACTGATTACTGATAACGGAAAGCTTCGATTTAAAGGTTGGAGTGCATCAAGGGTCAACACTTCAACAAGGTTTGGTATAACTGGCTGATAGACAAGTTATAATAGCTCGGTATGCCTGACAGACTCGTACTCACCATACGAGGTTTTCTCAGGGATCGTAGCTTTAGATACAGACTAGACGGAACGTACTCGGACCCACACCCCATCCGGGCCGGAGTCCCGCAAGGCTCCGTGCTCTCTCCCACTCTTTATTCGTTATTCACGAACGACATTCCCAGGCACTCTAAAGTGCAACTGGGGTTGTTTGCGGACGATACCGCGCTCTTTACGACTCATTGTAAGTACACTTTTATCCGGCGATACCTCCAGCAGGCAATCACTGACCTAAGACGTTGGTTTAATCTTTGGCGTATCGAAGTCAGTCCGGAAAAAACATTGCGATAGTCTTTCACCCGTCTGACCGCGTTAGCACAGAAAGGCGGGTGGCTTCGATCCAGATGTTTGACCGGCCCATCCTCTGGGGCCAACGAAGTCAACTATCTTGTAGTGACCCTCGACAGAAAACTAACTTTCCGTAGCCACATCAGTAGAGTACGCAACCCTGCGTTGTTCGTGCTAGGAAGGCTTGGGCCGCTAAGCTGACACTCAACAAAACTTGTGTTCGTCCAATCATGTCTTATGCAAGTGTAGCTTTTGCTCACGTGCCTATGACATCGCTCAAGCCGCTTCAGGTTATTCAGACACGTTTTCTCAGTAGGGCGACTGGTTCCTCGTGGTACCAGTCGAACCTCAGGCTGTACCACGACATGGGGATTAGTACCATGTATGGTTTTTTTAAGTAGACTGCTATACGTTATTTTGACAATACTCCCCATCATAGGAATCCGTTAGTTAGGAAGGCTGTCGACTACGTTCCTGTCCCTCCCCCCTCTGTCGTAACTCGGCGATCACTGATTAGGGGCCGCACGGTCCGGCGTCCTAGGCACACATTCACGGACCCGGACGACGTAATCACAGCGTCCATCGAAAGATGGAACGCTGCGCTTACGGCGTCCAACTCAGACACGACGCGTACACTTAGGCATTCCCGTCCGAAACCGCTCAACCAATCATACTGGAGCGCAAACGCTTACAGTATTCCATTGTTCCAAACCACACGCGTGGTCGTGTCGGAGGTTTTCTCCTGGATTTTCCCCAGGCTACTCTCCAACCGCGCACTCCTATCGCTTTATTGGGCCCGTCCTATAAAACCACAGTCAGGTTCAAAAAAAATATGACTGACGGCTTATTAAAATAAAATACGAAATTTAGGTGCCCAATTGATCCCAAGTACAGTGTACTTTTAGTTTAGGAGAGTATTTAAACGTAGTGCCTAAACCTTTTTATATAACTAAAACTAATTTTATTACATAATTAAAATTTCGACTCCTTTTAATTTTTAACACATTTAAATAGCTAGCAATATACAGCAAATTAAATTGACAATGCAGTACAAATGACAGCCATTATTGTTTTGTTTACTACGACATTATCTTAAGCAAGTGCATTTAGAATATTGAAGGTTCCGTTTACACATAATTGTGATTCGTTAATACATGGAAATAATTGCTAATGACACATATTAATATAGGTTTCAATAAATGCCCGAACGAATGTCAGTAACGCACTGTGTATTAAAAATGAAATTACTCAATTATTCACCGCGTTTGTCCTTTAGCTCGGTTTTATAAAGATCAGTTAGACCTTATGTCGGTTTGTTATGTCAAAAAATGTACTGAGTTACTGAAATTTGATCTGACATTTGGTCTAACGGATCTTTATAAAACCTGGCCTTAATCGCTCTAATAGACAAACTTAATATTCATCAATCATTCATTCGCAACTCCCACTCTAATTATTTATAATTTATGGTTCACTTTTCATTGACAGCGAAGCTCCCGTATGAAAAATGGTTTAAAAAGTCATGCGGTTTTAATAAAATAATACACCATGTTTCCAACATTGTTGCGGATATTACATGCCCTCTATGCAAGCGAGTATGGATGTTATTGTTTCTATAATAAAGCTCAGTTTTTATTGAGTTTTATGACGTAACCACTAAGTGAAATGAACATTTAAATTGCCTTTTATAATGTGAAGGTTCATTTTTCATTTTTCAGCATGACAAATCGCAGGAAGGGGTAAAATTCCGTTTACCCTTTGGATAATGAGGACGGAAATATATGAATACTTATGAAGTACACATTTTACGGTAGAGTAAGACCATAATGATACGCAATACACAAATAAAATAATGATAGTAAAGTGCGTCCAAATTGTACGGCCTAATGTTGTCAAATGAACGCAAGCAAGAATCTACGTTATAGTCAGTCTTTAGTCGTTTTTTGCTTGAGTTCGTTTGACAGAATTTCGCCTTAAGTTTTCGTATCAATTATTCACATACTATAGTCCCTATTCGTCCCAGTACCGCCGCACACCGGGTAGAGTCAGTCCGACCCAGGTCGGGCCTAGCTGAGTTTCTTGCTGGACTCTTCTCAGCTAGGCTGGGTTTAGTGAACCAGCGACAAAATTACCAGTAGCTCGACCACACCTCAGTTCCGGTTGAAACCGCTCAACAAATCTCACTGGAGCGCAAAGAACAAAAGATTGGGTGCGCCAAAGTTCATATAAAATTGCAATTCCGATTATTGTACATCCGAAAATGTATCTTATACAATTTTATGTCATAATGATCACTATTCATAATTATTTTTGGTTAATAACTATCGTATCTCAGAATTGTCAATATTTATAATGTCATTAAATGTAAGTATTTCTATTGCTATTATCTATATTCATATACTTTTTTATCATAACGATTATTAGCAATATAGTTTATTTTTATATAATTTTTATACATACTAGTTTTATTGCTAATTTTTTTATTAATAATATTCCGATATTTATGAACCAAACATAATTATGAATAGCGATCATTATGAATTAAAATTGTATGAAATACATTTTCGGAGATTTGATATTCGAATTTGCAATTACAATTTCTAATAATACTACAATTTCGTTTCATATTTTTTTATTCATAAGTGTTTTTATTCCTTGTCATTTACGTTCATAGTGTTAACAATCATACAACTTTTTTTGTTACTAATGACACCTTATTTTCCATTATTTATACCTAAATATGTATTACCAAATAATTTTTCATCAAATTCTTAATTGGAAAAAAAAGCCCAGAAAGACCTGTTAGGGCAAAATCGACTCTAACGCGGATAGGTTAGAAGATTAAGACGGGAGCTGAAGCGAAGCGAAGCTCCCGTCTTAATCTTCGAGGTTATTTTTTTATAAAAGCCCAGAAAGACTTGTCAGGACAAAATCGACTTACAAATTAGGAATTAAGATACTTTCTTAGTAATTACATTATTACTAGCAAAATTGAAATATATCCTTTATGAAGGAAACTGTTATGAAAAACAATATTAGGAATTCATATACTTTATTAGTAATGACATTATTACTAGCAAATTTATGAAGTATGTCATTTATGAAGAAAACTGTTATGGAAAACAAAATTATGAGAATAAATATAACCTGAACGATAATATTATGAGTAAAAATTTTCGGAATATTCATTATTATGAATAACGACGGTAGTAATATAAATTATTCACAAACAAGGTTAGGAAAAACAAATTTATGAAGAGTGATGATTATGATCACAAAGCGGTATTATTAGAAAAAATCGATGATAAAATTTTATATGAGCCAATATGGACCCCAAAAGATTAAATAAATTACACGTAAAATAAACATAAAGTAAATTCATCAAATAGACCGCGCCTCGCCGTTTCCGGTGCAAGGTGCGCATAACAATGGCGATGTTTCCTCGCTGAATAGCCATGGACAGTCTTTGCATCAAAAACGACTCCGCGCGGGGTCTTTCCGCCGAAGACGACGGCCTATATTACAGATAAAACCTTAATTAAATAAAAATAAAAAAAACTGTAGATTATTAATAGGTCGTAAAATTTGATAATTTTAAGTAAATATTGTTTATGGTTAGTTATATATATATATTATAGTGTAATAAGTAAACATGTATTTAACCTAAATGCGGTCATGTGACACTCAACCTAAGGATCCACATAATATCAGCGGGGCATCTACTGTGGCCCGACATTGTGCTGAGTGGACTCCTTTTTCGCACTTTAAAAAACACTACCTGTAACTAGCGTAATTATGTATATACCTAGATTAAGGTTTGCGAAATTCTTTTCTTTCTTCTTTCTTTCTTGCAAAAAAACTTGCGCCTTCTTTCTCGTTCAAATGGACCCCTGACACGTGCTGTGAATCACTGCGTGTGATATTTACAAACATAGTTATTTTCACATTTAATATTGGTATTAGTATCCATGGATACAACTCCGCTTTTTCCAGTCTGCCGAATAATATATTTATTTGTAGGATCTTTACGGAAAAATACCGTATTACAAATATCGAGAAAGTACTCTAAGGCCCGGTTTTATGAAGCTGAGACGAATTATATTTACCGGCTCACGTTTCATAAAATAAATATAGACAGACGTTACGAAACCGTAGGACGGCCACAAACGAGGGAGGGAGGGGGAGGGTCGGCAACGCGCACGTGACTCCTTTGGAGTGAGGTGGCCGCTTACCATCAGGTGGACCGTACGCTTGTTTGGCACCGGCGTTGTATAAAAAAAGAGACTTCATATTTAAAAATGCAACCGCTTTTTAGCGCTCCGTAGCCCTTATAGTTTCGTCATGTCTGTCCGTCCGTCCATCCGTCTGTATGTCACAGCCGATTTACTCGGAGACTAGGCACTACAATTATGAAATTTGGTAGGAAAGTATATTCTATGAACCGCCATGTAAAAGTGATGTAAAGTTACGTGTTAGTTAGTGATCTTATTCGTACCGATGCCACGGTCCTTACCACCGACATTGACCATTTAGGTAACGCGGCAAATTTAACTTTCGCACACAGGCTTTTAACCTACACGGTTTACCTCCATTGAAATGTCAATAAAAAAGATACTTGACTCATCTTCCTTATGTCTAACGGTTTTTATTGTTATTGAATATTATGTGTTAATAATTGCGGACAATATATACAGTTCATAGCTAAAGCTGTTTTACTTGGCTGTTATCTATAACCATTTAGTGGAACTGGGAGGACAAACGTTGGTTTTTATTACATTAGGAGTGAAGGTACCCAAATTTCAAATAAATAAGCATATTTTGGAGAAAATGACTGACTGTCGAGTTTCTTTCGGCGTTTCTTCTCGGCAGTGGTCTCATGAGAAACGCTAGTAGTTTTTGACTTGTAAAAGTGCCTTTGCGGCCTACTTGCAGAATAAAGTTCATTTATTTATTTATTTCATTTTCCGCCAAAAATATCAATGTGTAGAGCATTAAAGAATATTGATTTGTCTACATTTAATAATTAATTAAACCAATTAGACTGGGATGCTATTTACAATTTAAAGATTTAAAGACTCGCTCTGATTTAAAATCCCATTGATTGTAATTCCTTACATTCATTTGCTATTTTTTTTTGTCCATAGGGTAAAAATACCGTAACGTCATTAATGTCATTATCCAGATACTTCTTAGATAACAATGTTGATTTCGGTCGATTTGCGTAACATGATAGCAAATCATTAATACTGTGTTATTTGCTATGAAGTGAAATGCAGGCGCTGTTTGAGAAAACTCATGATTATATTTCGGGTAGGAGTAAAAATTATGTTCATTATTATGATCAGTATCTCGCTCGTGGCCCAGCGGCACCCGCGTACCGCGTGCGGTATGCGAGGTTAAGCAACGTCGGCCCAGGTCAGTTATTGGATGGGTGACCGCTTTGAATGGTTATTAACTGAGCGCTCCCGTGCTTTAGAAGGCACGTTAAGCCGTTGATCCCGGCTGCTGTCTATGATAGCAGTCGTTAAGCCAAGTTAGAGGCCTTCGGGCGGCTTGAGAACTTCTAACAGTCAAGTTGTGGTTCTAACAGTCAATAAGGTCTGGTTTCCCCTCGGGTTAGAAGATCAGATAGCTGTCGCTTCCGTAAAAACTAGTGCCTACGCTAAGTCTTGGGATTAGGTAGCGGACCCCGGGCACCCTTCAGGAATTTCAGGATGCAACTGTACCGGGATAACGCTAGGAGAATGATGATTATGATCAGTATACACGCAGCAAATTATGTCAAGTTTAATCAGTATTAGATCACTGTGCGTAACCCGGGGATCCCCGGGATCATTAAAAAAGAATGCGGTTGTCTATTTTTTTCGGTGGGAGACCACGGCAATGCCAGAAAAATATGCTAAATTAATGATAATAGGCAGCAATACCTATGTTACAAAATATTATCGAATATAACATGTTTATTAACATAGTAAAAATCTTGAATTACATCTACATAGTTAACTGTATAGACCCTTAATATATTTGTTAAATAAAATGTTAAATGAACTCGCATATGTTTTATTTCTTTTTAACTAAACGGTTGTACGTTGTTTTATAGACAACATTTTTAAAGAATTTCATTTCGCAATTTAAATTAGTCGATTTTGCCCAACAAGTTTTTCTGGGTTTTTATAAAAAAAACCTTGACGATTAAGACGGGAGTTTCGCTTCGCATCAGCTCCCATCTTAATCTTCTAACCTATCCGCGTTAGAGTCTTTTTTGGCCAAACAAGTTTTTCTGGGCTTTTATAAAAAAAAAATACCTCGAAGATTAAGACGGGAGCTGAAGCGAAGCGAAGCCGTCTTAATCTTCTAACCTATCCGCATTAGAGTCGATTATGTCCCAACAAGTCATTGTGGGTTTTATAAAAAAATAATCTTGAAGATTAAGACGGGAGCGAAATACTTATTTTCTACTATTTTCTAGATAGAGAGAGAACAAAGATGCTATTTCAGATTGAGAGTTTTTTGATGAAATGGGCCCCAGCGAATAGATACTTCTAAAAGCGGCTTTACGTATATTTTACGGTATAAAGAAATTATAGAAAATGTCACGTTGACTTTTCCTATCATTGAAATTATGAAAATATGCCTAACGTATAAGTTGTCAAATGTATAAATTAGGAACAGAGCCTGTGCTCCGAACTTGGAAATCCGAACTTCGTATCGTCCCTTTCACTCTCGTGTTAATCACTATATGTGGCACTATAAAGTGGGCGTTTGAATTGCGGACAAATGACATTGTGATAAAACGGATCCGTGGTATTTCAAACAGTTTCAAAACAAAGTATTTTCGGACAAGTGAAAATTCGGTAAATATTTTATCGAAACATCGATAGGTTACTTTGTTTTACACTACTACGGTGGCGAACAAGATTAAGACCTGACGAGCATATTGGACGTATTTATGAAGTCAAAGTACTGTTGACAATATCCTAACCGTGTCCGATACTCGTTGCTTAGTAACCGTCCCCATGGAGGTGTAGGCCGCCATCTTTCCAGTTATAAATATCTTTCCTGAAAAATTCCCTTTAAAAGGCTACAATGTTGATGCTTTGCGTTTTTCTTATGTAGTAAATAGTAGTTTATCTACACCCATACAGTAAATCCTCTTTTATATGCTCAAAAAGTGTAGGACCAACTTTACAATATCGCGCCGGTCCGCGGCGGAGATGGCCATAACAGCATCAAAAACGGTATCGTTATGGCCATCTCCGCCCATTACGATACAGACTCGTGCTCAAAAAGACTTCAACGAGCTCACGAACTCTAACTCCTGCACTTTCTAAGCAACGGTGCCTCAACACATGAAAGAGGATTTAATGTATGGATGTAGATAAAGTAGTGTATACAACTGTACATAATTAGGCCTTAAAACACTCGTGTGATCCTATTATGAAACCACACTCCTGTTTTAAGACCTCTCATTATGTATCCGTTGCATAAACTACTATTATGCAACTGTTTTTTGTACATATAATGAGAGGCATTAAAACACGAGTATAGTTTTATGAATAAACCCGGAGATGAGTTTCATAATGAGGTCACACGAGTGTTTTAATGCCTAATTTTATACAGTTGCATAAACTACTTTATCTACATCCATATAATCCTCTTTCATGTGTTCAGGAACCATTGCGTTACAAGTGTAGTGAGCTCGAGCGTGAGCCCGTTGAAGGCTAAAAAATACGAAGGCCAATAATTTATTGCGTCAAAAAAAATTCTTCAACTTTTTCCTAATCAGAACACGATACCGAATATGCCCTTAAACGGATCCTCACTACTTTTGTTACACCCTGTATATTGTGATAATTTGATCGTTTTCTGTCCATAAAGTTACACTATGTTATAAATTGTAACTGAGTCATCACCCCTACTAAAATCAAAGCAAAAATCAAAATCAAAACATTTATTCTGCAAATAGGCCTCAAGGGCACTTTTAGAAGTCAAAATCTATCTAGGTACAGAAAATAAAAATAATACAATAATCAAAGTATCATTAATTAAATGTAGTGTTACATGTCAAAAATAAGACTAAGAAACTAATAACAATCGAGATTTGTTAGAGATGTATAAGGTCTCTAAGCGTCAAGATAAAATGTAATAAAGTAGGTACACTAATCATAATAAAATATGTTGAGCTATATCTATAACACGTCAACATGAAAATAATAAAATCTATTAAATAAATATCCTCAGAGATGTATAAGGTCTCTGAGCGTCAGTCTAAAAATAAAATCAAATGAGAATAGAGCGAAGTCTCATCATGTCAATTCCACTGAACACTAGTACTAAGATTCCAAACATTCGGTAGTTTACCCTTAGGTTTGAAAGCCCCAAGTACCATGCATTTCCTCTCCCTTGAGCCCTTCACATAATCGCTATACAAATAATGACAGGTTTAAGTATGACCCTCACATAAGCTCTCATACCATTGGACATTCAACTGTAACACTAACGTAATAGAGTTTATATTAAATACACACTGTCTAAAAATCTTATGTTTGTAATAGAGACTGTATTATGTTAGTGTTAGAGTAAAGTATCGTATGGATTAAGAGGATATTTCAGTGTCAAACTGAAAGTAATCGTACTGTAACTTCAGGCGGTTGACTTAAACCTCGGAACTTATGTTTAATTTGTCAGAGTAAGGGAGTTTGAGGGTTTATGTTAACTTAATCTACTTTACTAAGAGAACGGTTAAGGGTAAAGGTGCAAGGAAACCCTTGCAATATTTTCTTTTACAGAAAAGCCACGGTTAAATATCAAATGATAATTCGTATATATAAGTTTCTCAAAAAATCAAGTTAAATCGTACATAAGTTTTTATGAAAAACCAAAGTAAGAGCAGTCTTAAAGGTATGATCCATTCCGTTACTTTAAAAAAATGTAAGTAAGTTCCATATTATTATTTACCCAGTGATGATGATGATGTCCTCCCAGACGCTTCCGTCGACAGCGACATCCTGACAAATTAATTCTATGGGATGTTAGATATTTTTTTATTGATTACGAGCATGTGCGCGAGAGTGACTTGCAAAGCCAAACTTGGTTTTGAAACTCCGGCAAGTCGAGTTTTACGAATCTGGCGTTTAGCATCCAGAGCTTCGAGACGAGTGCGTTCAAAGTCACTGAGGCCCGTATTAACAGCACTTCGCCAGTCCGACCTCCGAGTAGCAAGCTCCGCAAGTCTCGCAGGATATGCCGGTTGCGAATCTAATTGCTATTCAATTCTATCAGGCACTTACCTAGTCATTGCTCTTCTATACAAGCTTCCATCCCCAGATGATTTCTGGGATAAAAAGTATATTATAATCCTTCTCCGGGACTCATTATCTCCATACCAAATATTGATCTACAGAGACTGACACTTTCGCATTTATAATTCAGTAAGTATTAGTATTAAGTCAGTATAAGTAAGTATGGAGAATGGATTATCACCAGACCAAGATGCGAGTAAATATAGTTTTAAGTACATCACATTATATATATGTACGTTTATACAGGGTGTAACAAAACTACTTAGGATCCGTTTAAGGACATATCATATCATATCATATCATATCATTTATTTGCATTGATCACACATCGTCGTACATAATATACATGTCAAAAATAATAACCATGAGCTATATAAATTCACGCATATTCTGTATCGTGTTCTGATTAGGAAAAAGTAGAACATTTTTTTAAGCGAAAATATTTTCTTTTTCTATGGGGTAGGTCGTCCAAGTCAGCCAATTGTCCATAGAAAGGTCAAAAATTTATTGCGTAAAAAAAATTTTTCTAATCAGAACACAATACCGACTATACCCTTAAACGAATCCTCAGTAGTTTTGTTACAACCTGTATGTACTCCTAAATAAATCTAAAAAGAAAGAGCTGATCCAAAGAGCTGATGTCACTTGCAATCAGTGTGTAAGCCGCTTAAATGCTACTTACGTTCCGTCAGGTCGGAATTTACCTTAAAAAGTCACAATAATGTTCTCTGGATAGTGAAATAGTAGATTAATACCAAGGGTAGATTGCGACCTATTTCACCGGAGCTATTTTGGTGCTCGAACGAAATGAGCGCCAATTGGGAACCTGAAGTTTTATGGAGTGGCCCATATTATATGTTTTATTGACAGTAGATTCTGGAAGAAATCCCTTACAGGGATAAGCTCGCCTATGTACATATATGTCAACTGTTCTTGTAATTTATGTTATGTTTTACTCATGTACAATAAAGAATTTTACATACATACATACATATATTCTTTATAGAGTTCGAAATTGTTGCCGGTTCCTTTTATTAAGTATCGTTTTTAAGAAATATTTCTTGAATCTTATCTTTAACATACCACACGTTTGGATGAATTAATAGGATCTTGCCTTGGTATGCCGCGAAACAAAAAAAAAACATCAACTTGACAGCTGACAGATGTCAAGTGTGGCAGTTACATCTATAAATGTACAATAGACCGGCAACAGTTTCGAACTCAATAAGTCTACTATCAATATATAATATAATATGGACCAGTCCAAAATACTTAAGGTTCCCAATAGTCCGAAGTTGAAATGGGTGCTTTTACCTGAGTTAGCTATGCTACTTTGCATTTCGACTATGAGGAAAATAAATGAGAAATAAAAGTTATTAGTAACTCTGCACCACCTGCTGTGAATCGTTCTGATTAGATTTCATTTCCGCTACCCTAAGGTTGTCTGGAAGAAATCGCTCTTTAGCGATAAGACCGCCTGTTGTTTGCCTCTTCTCATTGTGTTTTTGTACTGTACTGTATCCTTTGATTGAGGTGTGTAATAAAGAGTATTTGTATTGTATTGTATTGTAATTAGTAAATGATATTATAAGGTTTCGGTAATAAAAACGCGCTGCAGCAACGAAAAGTCGGCGCCGCCAGCGCGCCCTCGGCATATTGAACTATTATAAAAAAAATACTTTCCACCCTAGAGTCGGAAAAGTGACTGAACTCGGCTATCTACTAATAAAAATCGAACTTTCAGAACAAGAGAGATGAAAAGGTACTTTTTTTTCTTTCTGTAAGAGAGTTCACAGCGGAATATTATATTCAACTCATATTTAGAGCAGCCCAACGGAAAGTATCTACCTCACAGAAGACCTAGAATAAAACCCCTACTTTTTCTTTAGGTAAGTGGTGTGGTATTTCTGTTTAGCTATTCTAGCATGATCACGTTGTTTCGGACATAAATAGCATTTGTCTCTTACTAGCAAACGTCAGCGTTTTCCCGGTTGCATACAAAGAAAGCCCCCCTCCACTTTGAAATCGAAATCCAAAATTTTATAAAAGCGATGTCTTTTCTTTCCAACCCAGACGAAAACTAGACCCTGTTTTCTTCAGTTTTCTTTCATCGTAAAGCCAGATAGATAGATAGATACATTCATTTATTTCCTTCAGAGAATAATATTACTATTTTACATCAAAATAAAATAAAATGGATTCATTAAAGGATTTTCTATAATAATTTCAAAACTTCAAAACAATAATAATAAATTAAGAAATGTCACATGTTAATGAAATAATAGAATAAAAATGTGAATGATATTCACAAATAAGTTTTTCAAAACCCCAAGGAAATCCAATACCTCTTCTAACTTTTACTAAAACATGATTAAAACAATGTTTTTGACCCCGGAGCAAGCGGCGAACGAAAATAGATTCTCCGCCTTTTAGCCGCTTATTAAATTCCCATTGGGGGAATCGGGAGATTCCTATTCTGAAGAGGGTATTTGTTAGAGCTACAATAGGTCTCAACGGATCAAATATTTATGCTATTATGTTGGATGTTTGTACACAAACAATAGGAAGTCAGATGGGGTGAAATGGGTGTTGTAGGGGTTACTTGAGACACCTGTTTTTACAAGGAACTAGTAAGTGTTCGTCTGCAGAACTTACTACTACTTACTTACTATTAATATATTAACTAAGATTAAAATTGCATGCATCATAATTAGTAAGTAATAAATGGGGTAAACGTCCCAGTGATTGACGCCTCAATAGCCAATAGTTGACACCTGTTTCTCACCTCTATTACTATGACATAAGATTGAAAGTGGGTGAGGTATTGGGTCAGAGTTGAGCACTGTGACATTTACCTTATTACAGCGACCGCATGAATACTATAACTACATACTTAGATATAATGACACAAGTGTATCAAGAGCATTCTAACTGCCAACAAACTGTTACGCAGTTTGGCAGTGTAGTTAATTTTGTGTAAATTGATGTGTCTTTATGAAATAAACGATTAATAATAATAATAAGGCAAGGCCCATTCACAGATCTGACGAAAATACTGTTTGAGCTTCCAGTCTAAAGAAATAATGTACACAAAAATTACAGTACACTGAAAAAGAAACAAGGAAAAGAAATAACCGAACAAAATATTGAAAAATGCCTTAGTAACTCTGTCAAAAAATCCTAAACATCAGAGTAAAAATAAACTTGAATGCCTCGTAATTATAAACGACAGTGATAAGTCTTTTTAAAAAAAACGATAGCTTTTTTTTGTTCTAAGGAAATAACCGGATAGATTTTTCGTAAGTGATTCAGTGTTCCAACAATCAATAAAAATAATGTACTAAATATTTACGAAATTACGCGCAGAGCTTCCGTAGAGAGAGCGAGAGGGATGGTTAATTGCAAATTCAGGCGTGGTAGAGGGGGTCATTTGCACTGGAATGTCCTTGACTTAAGGAAATCTAGTTTGTTTGAAGTAAGGGGACCCACTACATGCAATACCAAAATATTAGGTCCCCTGACTGCAATCAAAATAGATTTTCTACATTTTGAAACTTATTTTTTATTATCTTTTTAGTTAATTATGGTTCCGTACCAAAATGGTAAAAAAGGAACCCTTAAGGTTTCACTTTGTCTGTCTGTCTGTCTATCTCTAAATATCTCAAGAACTACTTATGCTATCGATTTTAAATTTGGAGTAATTATAAAGAAGGCTAACCTAGATAAGTAGGTCTTGAGATATTTAGCGATGTGATAGACGTCTGTCTGTCTATCACATCGCTAAATATCTCAAGACCTACTTATCTAGGTTAGGTAGACAAAGTGAAACCTTAATGGTTAATTTTTTGCCATTTTGGTACGGAACCCTAAAAACTATAGTACCTAACTATTTACTAAAATTTCGCTTCAAGTGACTTTAAACTACTTGTAGACAGTACCAAGATGAATAAAATACTTTCATCCTATTATACTGGCTCCTATTGTGTGTTCAGCAGTTCAGCCGGTTTAAATTTAACATTGTTGGGCCCGGGTAATAAGGCCGGGTTTAATAAAGATCCGTTAGACGAAATGTCAGATCAAATTTCAGTAACTCAGTACATTTTTTGACACAACAGATTCAGATTCAGATTCATTTATTCACAATATAAGATTACAATATAAATTACATGTTAATTTACAAGAATCTCTATTGTGATCATCAATAACATTAAATAAAACAAAATAAATTAAAAATCATTGAATAAAATAGCAGTTAAATAATACAATGAGTATGATAAACTTCAGCTGAGAGGATCATCATGACTATATTAATATTTTTGTTACTCTAAACACGGATAACAAGGAATTAAATATCAATATCTCGTAATGATCGTCAAAGTAAATATTAAAACAAGAATTAAATTAAATCAATAATATTAAATTAAATTAAAACAAACCGACATAAGGTCTGACGGATCTTTATAAAACTGAGCCTAAATGTGGTAGTTGGGTGGATCAACTATTCTTTGTTAATCGTTACCATAGTTACGAGTTTGCCGTTTCTATAAATACTTTATCTAGTATAAGGGAAGTATTTTCCATTATTGCTGTTTTCCTTATCTC
Organism: Epiblema foenella; assembly: GCA_963556455.1. Classification (NCBI taxonomy): domain Eukaryota; kingdom Metazoa; phylum Arthropoda; class Insecta; order Lepidoptera; family Tortricidae; genus Epiblema; species Epiblema foenella. The sequence goes on along the minus strand of OY747120.1, from coordinate 5,196,992 downwards.
GTATTTGGTGTATCATGTAATACGTATACAGTTTCGACATGTTTTCTTGTGGAGCTACACATTGCACTCATACTCATACTCATACTCATACTTATACTTTATTGGTAACTAGCGACCCGCCCCGGCTTAGCACGGGTGCACTATTTAATGGATGTTATTATATATATAAACCTTCCTCTTCAATCACTCTATCTATTAAAAAAAACCGCATCAAAATCCGTTGCGTAGTTTTAAAGATTTAAGCATACATAGGGACATAGGGATATAGGGACAGAGAAAGCGACTTTGTTTTATACTATGTAGTGATATAGATTACAAGTCAACGTATTACACAGGCATTTGAACACTTAACATCAAAATCAATTTCAACAAAAACACATTCATGTCATGTGCGAGAAAATATTTTTTTTCTAATTTAATAATTCTTCTATAGTATAGAACGACTGCTCAACAAGCCGAGCTTTAAGTTTGTATTTGAAATTGATGAGACTAGGGGAGTTTATTATGCTTATTGGCAACTTATTGTATACTAAGAGGCCCATTACGCGTATAGTTTTAGCCATTTTTACCAGTCTTCGAAGCACTGGGGCTAGTTTGTAGCCGTGGCGCGTGACCCGATCGCTTCCATCCCTCGTCTAGGATACTTGTCTAGGTTCTCCCTGGTGTAGACGGCTATTTGTAGTATGAGGAGGCTAGGTAAGGTAAGAATGCCTAGGGCTGTGAAAGATGGTTTAGCCGACTCATGCCATGATACACGTAAATATATTTTACTTATTGTTATTTTCTTCCTGGTTTTTTTTTAATTCTTTTTTGTCGTTTACCACTAAGATTTACTTAAGTAGTATCATTGTAGTAAGCATATTTTTGGAGAAAATTACTGACTGTCGAGTTTGTTTCGGCGTTTCTTCTCGGCAGTGGTCTCTTGAGAAACGCTAGTAGTTTTTGACTTGTAAAACTGCCATTGCAGCCTCACTTGCAGAATAAAGTTCCTTTATTTATGCATACAAAGCCCTAGGGCTTACTATTTCTCGAAGCTACAGGTTACAAATGACAAAAGGAAGTCTCTTTTCAATAGCTTTTAATAGAAATACTTCCGCTTGTAATTTGTAACTTGTAGCTTCTAGAAATTGGCCCGTGGACTGGTTTTTTTCTATACTAATGTAGGATTCACATCAAACGACTAGTCGTTTGACTCCCGACTCTAGAGTCGGCATGTATGTTACTGATGTTAGGGAAATTTGAACCTTGAACTGCCTGTTTGCAGTCGCGAGCATAAACTGACTTTTTTATATATATTTTTTTATTATCTGTGAAAAATGCCCGATTTACGTGAGAATTCGGTTTACGTGAATTGGTGAATTATCCTTGAAAAACTACCATACGTACAAAGTTATCCAGTCGCTGAAATTTGTAATAAAAGTCGCCGATAGATGGCGCTGTACCCATGGCGTCCAATTTCCACACCATGTTGTTGAGATTTTCCTGATTTAATAGGGTTGGAACCGGTACACATCTGTATACGGAACCGACTCGCACTTGACCGGTTTTTTATTAATTAAAAATGGGATGGCTCTTGGCCGGCATCTAGCCCGGGGGCAAAGATGAGGCCGACACTGCCGACAGTTTAGCGAGCTCACCCAGAAAATGCTTAATCACTCGTGCCTAAAAAGGTCCAGGTTATATGAACTCGTAAGTACAGACGCTGGCGTGTATGTTGATAATAAATTTCATAGCAACATTTCAGAACCCTCGCCACAGCTCGTGTAGTAATTGCGAGAGGTCGTTATTTGTAGCCTGGCCGCGGAGTACATCTATTTATATGGCAGGGGCCCTTTTTCTTACACTCACACCGTAGCCGCACGATAAAGTTACTTCCTAAAGTGTTCCGTACTAAAATGCTAAAAAAGGAACCCTTATGGTTTGACTTTGTCTGTCTGTCTGTCTGTCACATCGCTAAATATCTCAAGAACTACTTATGCTATATAGGGTGTCCAGTAAATAATGGACAAGCTTCTAACCACCGATAGAGCACCTGAGGCTGGTTCAGAAAATGGACTTTCATGTTTAGTAAAAGTCCCTTGATTTTCGAGATAATCGAACTTTTCCATTTTCTTAATAATTGGTACCTTCTTTGACTTTAATGACTGTCGAGGCCATAAATGAAGAGATATTCTCGTTGTTTTTATTGCTAAATATTCTCTAATAGTCTTGCTAACAGACAGGCATTAGAGTTATCTCTGTTTTTCATTAACAAATTTTTTCGTTGACTCAGGCCAATTATTAAGAAAATGGAAAAGTTCGATTACCTCGAAAACCAAGGGACTTTTACTAAACCTGAAAGTCCTTTTTCTGGACCAGCCTCAGGTGCTCTATCGGTGATTAGAAGCTTGTCCATTATTTACTGGACACCCTGTAGATTTGAAATTTGGGACAGTGATAAAGAAGGCTAACCTAGATACATACAACATGACTTTTAAAATAGGTGGTTCGAAATTTGAAAGTCTAATGAATATGTCGACAGAGGTGTCATATGAAAGGGCTTGGGTTGCACATTCTGAAACAATTAGTTTTACGTGGAGTCATTTTTGATTTACGAGGGAAAATGTAAAAAAAAAAATCCCCCCCGTCAGTCGGCCACTCATAGTCAGGTCTGTCAGTGCGCATGTTAGACGCCCCGACAATTACCCAGAACCGAAAGATTTCAGAGTACATACTCTCGCTGAGTTTCTACAGGGTTTTTAGAAATGTTCGAGGGAAGCTTGGATAAAAGTACGTGCAATTCCACAAAAGCTATCAGTATGTCCCTGATTATATTGGATGCATCTGATGTGCTTCCGAAAGATCCCTCATCTAGATAGAATAAGATCAGACTTTGATTACGTCAGTGTGAGTGGCGGAATTCCCTCCTAATGAAGATTAGTGGCTCGCCTCCGATCCGAACTCGCATTTATTTCTATTAGGTACCTTTAAATGAACTCTTTTCGCAAAAATATATAATATAATAATGTTATAGATTCCGATATTCTGCGTTTAAGCGGTAAGTCGATAGTAAGCGGCAATAGTAAGGCCACGGTAGCCTATGGACGCTTGCAAGTAGAGCCCGACCGAAACATGTTTTTTTGCCGAAACTTTTGTATGATGTATTAAAATCGTGTCAAACAAGTTCGAAAAATAAAATAAGTGATTATATTTTTGTGGGATATAAAAATATAAAATACTTAGCTACTAGAAGATGTACTGTTGGAGTATGTATGTAATAGTAGATTGTATGACAAGGGTCTAAAATGAGCCATATTACCACGAGATTCGTTCGGGAAATAGTTCAAGGGGTAATATGGCTTTTAGACCAGAGTTATACACTCTACTTTTCACTTCGATTGCGAGAAAATAAATAAACAAAGGTTAACCCACCCAAAATTAACAATAAATTCCACGGCGAAGATATATACTTTTGCAGCATGTTTTTTTTTCTATACTCCTTTGACACACAAAACATAGACACTGCGGTTCGCGCGCAACATTCACGCGCGAAAAAAGCTAAACTGACCTTCCATTGAGCGCTTTAAAGTGTTGCTCGAACGATTTAACCACTTTTTTAATTATTGTGAAATAGGGACTACTACAAACTTAACCTTTAGACTCTTTAGAAAAATTAATTATGTTTCCTGATTGGTCGATTTTAGTAAAGCTGTATTCTGGTTGGTTAATACCCAATACCAAATATTTTTTTAAGAGTTAAATTAGTGTTCTGTGATTGGTGGATTTAATAGGTGAAGTATTTTGATTGGTCAAATTCAAATGTTTTGTAAATCATAAATATGTATTCATATTTTCCCTAGGGGTTAAATGTACTACTTTAGCCCCGCTTGACAAGTCTAATATGACACACTTTTCGAGCATGAGAAGTGAAAAATTCTTTATTGTACATGAGTAAAACATAACATAAACTACAAGAACAGTTGACAGTTGACATATATGTACAAAGGCGAGCTTATCCCTGTAAGGGATTTCTTCCAGCTAACCTTGGAGTGTTGGCGGAGTCGAGCGAGCTACGCCATTGCCGACTGTGCCGATGTTAGCCGAACGCGATCCGGAAGTACAATGTCCAAAGTTTCGGCGCGGCCGAAAGGTTCGGCTGTTTTTGGCCGAAACTGAACCTTTGGGCGAAACATGATTTTTAGGCCGAAACCGAAACTTCAGTTGGACACTACTTGAAGTGCAATGCACATTGCCGATCCTTTTAAAATGTGTACACTTCTAAAACTTCAAGCTATGCAGAGCTGCTGCGATTCACTAATCACCGTTCTCACTAGTCACATCACAGCTCACCCGTTTTTATATGGAAACTGTCAAATGTCATTTGTCACATTTTTGACAGTTTCCATATAAAAACGGGTAAGAGGTGAGGTGACAGATGAGGACGAGTCGGTTTGTAAATAACAGCTACAGGGCTGTCCATCGAGAAAACAGGAAAGCTCATTTCACAACCGGAGCGAAGAAATTGTAACTATCAACGACAAATTGACCAACAAATAGTAGAGTATAATTACTTGACACTGACGTAATACGATCTTATTGCATTGGATCATCATCACCCTCCTTCAGGATGCCCGGGGTCCGCTACCTAATCCCAAAACTTGGTCTAGCCACTAGTTTTTACGGAAGCGACTGCCATCTGACCTTCCAACCCGACTTAAACGACGAAACGCTTAACGACTGCTGTCACAGACAGCAGCCGGGATCAACGGCTTAATGTGCCTTCCTAAGCAGGGGAGCGCTCATTTAGTAACCACTCAAAGCGGTCACCCATCCAAGAACTGACCTCGCCCGACGTTGCTAAGCCTCGCGGTACGCGGGCGCCGCTGAGCCAGGAGCCCTCTCTGATGATACTTAGATACTTATAACAGTTTATGTATAAAAAACAAAGCAAAGGATAACTAATTGAATATATATTTATGGGCCATTCTACTTTTTCATGTACATAATTTTCAGACACTTTTTTTTATGTTGATTTTGGAATACTTGGACCTTACTTTATATTTTTGTATTGTTATTTAAAAAGAGGTTTAATTGCAGTATCACTTCTGATAGTTTTGGTAATTACCGAACCACAGCTAATATCCATAAACCGAGTAACTCAGTGGTCCTTGGATGTCTCACCATTTGTATAAAAAAAAAATGGCTTTTATCACTGTGTTACCCACCCTTTCCAGCTGTATGTTAATATTTAAGTATTTTTACCTATAAATTACTTTTATTAGGTTCAGGTACTAATTCGAATCCCTATTTTTGTACACTAATTCAATACATATCATAGATTTTTTTTATAATAGAAAACTGGTCATGAAAAAGTATAATGACCCAATATGCAATAGACAGTCGATGCGTAGAGTCAGTTAATTAAAGCTCACCTACCTGCATTATCAGTGATAGATAATTGTTATAATGAAATTCGCGAAGCTTATAGAAAATGAACATACAAGGATCCCAAGGGAATAAAATGACTGTTCACTTTTTTAACGGTGGAACGTTCGGCGTATGTACATTATTTTTTTCGTGCATTATCGTTTATCGTGGATGTACAAAATGTACATTACCTTTTCACACCTGCTATTAAAAAAAGAGTTATTGTTGCCTTCGGATGAGGGATCAAAGTTGTACTTTTCTTCCCTCATTTGAGGGCAACAATGACTCTTTTCCTCATAGAAGGTGTGAAAAGCAGTATGTGACACTGTAGTAAAATCAATTGTAAAATATTTCATGTTTTTAGCAGCGGGCCTCATAGACGGTGTGAAAAGTAGTATGTGTCACACGGTAGCAAAATTATTTCCGTTTTGGGCGTAAATACTGGAATCCCTCGCTACGCTCAAGATTCTACTTTAGAAACCCTCGCTACGCTCAGGATTCTATTGTAGAATCTTTCGCTTCACTCAGAATTCGATATACCGCCCTCGCCGTAAATATATCATTTTGCTCCCTTGAGACACAATCTACTATTTCTATTTTCTTTATATTGTGTGAAGTGTAGGTATTTATATAGTAGCCTATACCATGTGTTTTACTGTATTTGGAGGAAATCGCGTAGCGCTACGAGAAGCTTGGGTGCCGAAAGTGTTAAATAATCTATTTTCCTAGCCGTAATCCTAATAATATTATAAACGTGAAAGTTTGTGCGGATGGATGTACGTTCCGCTTAATCTCAAAAACTACTGAACGGATCTCTATGACTTTCCAGTATTGTAGCTTAGACATCAGAATAGAACATAGGCTACCTTTTATCTGCGGGTAACACCGCAGGGCGCTGCTAGTAATATTATAAACGTGAAAGCTTTTTATGGGTGGGTGTACGTTCCGCATAATCTCAAAAACTACTGAACGAATCTCTATGAAACTTTCCAGTATTGTAGCTTAGACGTCAGAATAAAAATAAATAAATAAATAAATAAATTTATATTAGAGGACAATCTTACACGAATCGAACTAGCCCTACAGTAAGCTCAAGAAGGCTTGTGTTATGGGAACTAGACGACGATATATTTAATAGATATAAATACTTAAATACGTAGAAAACATCCAAGACTCAGAAACAAATATTCATGCTCATCACACAAATATTTGCCCTGACCGGGATTCGAACCCAGGACCGTCAGCTTCACAGGCAGGTGCACTACCCACTAGGCTAAACCGGTCGTCAAGAACATTGACTACCTTTTATCTGCGGGTAAAACCGCAGGGCGCTGCTAGTACAGTTATATTTCGATATCAGTAGCTTCCTTGACAATCGGGAACTAGACGTGGTAACCGCGGATCATAGGGGCTTACCCCGAACTCTGTATCGTGCCGTCCCTTTCACTCACATAGTGTAAAACACGAGAGTAAAAGGGATGGCCCGATACGAAGTTCGGATTTCGAAGTTAGAAGTACCTAAAAGCTCTGTGCGCGGTCGCTTTATTGCGGCGATTATAACTCCGCGATTCCTAACTTATTACTGGCTGGTGGTTAGGGCGACCATGGACTCGCAGAAAGGGGGATAATCATCGTCAGCCTTGAAATGAAATCATTTATTCTTCACTTTAGGCATATTACATACACTTATGAATGTCAAAAAACTACTACTATTCCGTTTTCTATCCTTCAGGGAAACCCTGAGCATAGCTCTCTGTATGGTTGTCTGAGTAGCAATGTAATTTTGTTAAACATTATAGAATAGAATAGAATAGAAAACATTTATTCATGACGTTGACAAAAAATAAAAATAACAAGTGATTATACATAATCGTCATTGAAATAGCCCCACTCAGCTTTAATATCAAGGTACATTGCGAGTATCTTGACGCTGGTCTTCTTTGGATAACTTTCCATTATGAAAAAGTACTTACAAAAGTATTACATAACCAAACTTATAAGCCCTAGATTCAATTTTGTTTAAATATTCGCCCAGTCAGCGAAATTATAAGTCCGTAACACAAGTTAAGAAAAACTTCCTCCCACGGGCATTATAAATATGAAAATATTCACCAAGTAATTTATTCATGGGCTGGAGTTTAATAAAATGGTGGACGGTGAAAATCAAGATTCATTATACCTACGTTGAATGTTATATCAACATGTTTTGAGAAATATATCCTTAGAAGACCACGGCTTGTTCTTTCTTAGATGTGTGGTGTTCTTGTCTAGGAAGTATGTGAGTGCAAGAGGGACAAAATGCAAATAGGCTACAAGGGCACTTTTACATATCAAAATATCAATTTACAATTTAATAAAAGTCTGACTATAATAATACAAGTTTCATGTCAAAATATTAATTTACAGTTCAAGAAAGAATAATAATTTCGAGTTTACAATTATAATAAAATTAATGTCATACAGTGAAGATAAACTTGCAAAGTTATCTATTACATATATTACAACATTAGTAAAGTTAGAGATGTATAAAGTCTCAAGATTAAACAAGGAGTATAATGAAATTAATGAATTAAATTAATTAATTAATATCCCAACGATGTACATGGTCGCTGAGCGTCAATATTAAGATTAATTTAATATGGATAGAGATGTATATGGCCTCTAAGTCGCTGATAATAAAAACGAATCCACAACACGATGATGTCTCTCGTCAATCCCCTATAAAAAGACACTAGTATTAACGTCAGAGTCACTATGTCCTTGCAAGCATGAACAGACCGGACCCCACAAACAGCACCCGATCACGAGTATGACGCCTCCCTCGGACGAATGATATGTCCGCCATAAACTCGATTATCCTCTAGCTAGGCTGGTGGTGAACATGGTCTAAAAAAGGTCTGATAATTCGGATCGTGTCACCACTTACGTCACTGTCGATAACACACTCACACTTACGTCCGCATACGATCGATAGACTGATGCTGGCTGATGACGTAGGTCGTGTCACCCACACTACTAACCGATGTCTGGACTGGCATACCTGGCGCAGTATATTACTGTATCATGGTGGTGAGTAAGGTCTCCAGAGTTCCCGAGGATTCGCTGTGTTGAAAGTGAGTGTCCTACTAATCTCTAGCTGTCAACACAACGAAACCTCCAGTCAAAATAGGGTCGGCAACGCACTTATTGTGCATAGGCTACGATATCGGATTACTATCAGGACCTGTGGCGCTACCGCGAACAGCAAACGAAGTTTTCCCTCCCTGTCGCACTTGCAAGTTTGCATATAAGTGAGACAGAGAGGGAAAACTTCGTTTGCTGTTCGCGGTAGCGCCCCTGTACTCCGAACTTCGAAATCCGAACTATATGAGTGAAAGAGACTGCATGAAACGAAGTTCGGATTTTGAATTACTGAGTAGCTCAGGCATGCCATAATAATGTGCTCGTTTTCACCGTCGTATTGCATTTATTCCTTTCTAATAAAGAAACAATGTATACATATATTTTTGAAGTCGACTGTACAAATATATCTGACCATACTAGACCTTATGACATTGTAATAAGGCATACAATTGGTCAGTAGCGTTGTTGATGGCCCCATCTGTATTCATGCCTCATTTATATGCATATTGTTTTGTTTACATGGATATGCTTGTCCGTGACAGTATAATTTGTGTAATTCTTTATAAAAGGACGTCTTTTTAAACCCCGACTAGCACAGCAATGCAATTAGTAGTTTCCAAAGTTGTGTCATTTTACCTATGGAATTTAACAGAACTTAAATTGTACCAACAAAAAATTCCGTCGGAATCATTTTCATAACTTATTTGTAAATTGTAGTGAGTTTTCGGAAATCCCAAAAAGTTTTCCTGAAATTTTGAGAATGTTCCGCAATTTATGCTACCCCTGACGCGTAACGCAAAAGAGGGGTGTTATAAATTTAATATGTGTACAGTAAATTTATCTCACTAATGCGGGTGAGCCATGATTGGGTGTTGTTTTAAGAGGTAGGGCACAGCAAAATGTCATCTTGCTCGAATTTGGAGCAGCTCAACTGGGGAATTACCTTGCAGAAGACCTCAGCAATAATAACATTATCTACTATACAAGTATGTAGTGTTGTGTTCCTGGAGGTGAGCAAGGTTGCCAGAGCTCCCGAGGATGCACTTTGTTTAGATCGAGGGACCTAAATTTGTCCCTTCTGTTGTCAACACAGTCAACACATTTAACAAAAAAAATTATAAGATTTTATGCGATAACTGTTTTTGTTACGCAAGAAAAGCTAACTGACCTTCCATTGAGCGCTTAAAAGCGTTGCTCGAACGATTTATTACTTTTAATTATTGTGAAATAGGGACTACTACAGACTTAATCTTTAGACTCTTTAGAGAAATTAATTCTGTTTCCTGATTGGTCGATGTTAGTAAAGCTGTATTCAGGTTGGTTAATACCCCCAAAACCAAATATTTTTTTAAAGAGTTAAATTAGTGTTCTGTGATTGGTGGATTTAATAGGTGAAGTATTTAGATTGGTCAAATTAAATGGTTTTGTAAATCATAAATATGTATTTATATTTTCCCTTGGGGTTAAATTTACTACTTTAGCCCCGCTTGACAAGTCTAATATCACTTTTCGAGCATAACAAGTGAAAACACCTTTATTGGTATAAAATTCCTCAGATTTTTATCCCTTGAGAAATATCGTCTGTTATTAACAACGAAAACATAAACCGTAGCCTGAAATCACCATTTCAATGGCGAAGTTATCTCAAAGGCTTCTCTTATCATCTCTGATAACATTCACACATTTCAACATCAACCATAAACCCTCGCATTAAAGCTTACACTTTAATAAACCAACTAGGAGAAAACAAAAGCGGCATCGCCGTTTGATATTCAACTCTCACTATTTAGGATAGAGTTCATTTCAGATTGAGGAGGAAATTTGTTTGATATAGGGATGAGTTGTTGTTATTCGAATTGAGTTTCTATTATTAAATGTTAAAGTCTGTTTTGGCTTGTAGCGGTAGAAGGATACTCCGACCCAGTGGTATTTACGTGACCTACTTAGGTTTATTATGAACCCTTGAATATAAGTACAGAAAGCCGCATATGCTGAAGAAATTGTATGGACTTACGTCCTTTTGTTGTTGGGAGTACAGCACTATGTTGACAGTTTTAGAGCAGAATATAGCTATTTCTTTTGGATTTATTGGTGTTTTGTTTTCTTAAAAGAAAAGGAAAGACGAGATAGGATTACGGAAAATGTTTTGAGGATACCGTTTGTAGGAGGCAAACATGAAGATTTGGGAATATCCATAAGTTATAAGGTGCCGTCACAAATTGACACCTTGTTACCCAATAGTCGACATCTGTTCACTTCAATTATCATGAAAAGTGTCGAGCATTGGCTTAGTGTCGAATACTGGGACGTTTACCTTACAGTTAGTCTTCTAATTTGTAATTTGCATTTTATGTGTTCCGTACAAATTAGTAGGTATTGATTATGTACTTTAAATAAAGACTATTTAATAATCCGAACCGACTTCTTACGATCTCTGGCTCTATGGGTTTCTTAGGCCGAGTTTTATAAAGATCCGTTAGATCAAATTTCACATCAAATTACAGTAACTCAGTACATTTTTTGACATAACAAACCGGCATAAGGTCTAACGGATCTTTATAAAATCCGGCCTTATTGACACTTTTAGACGAATGAAACGAAAAGTAATTTAAAAAAATCATTATTATAATAGTCATGAAAACTAGCGGCTCTGTGAGCTGTAGAGCATGTGAGTGAGTTTCTTATCATTACCAAAATCTGACATTATAAGAAAGATCAGTTTCGGATATCGAAACTGCTATCAAAATTTCAGGAGAAGCAGTTGAAAAATGCACCTGTAGAGGACAACAAACCAAAATTCGGACGCAGAAACTTACAAGATCTTTGAAATAAAAATTGTTTTTGGAAATTTCCAAAAAGTGACTCGACAAAAAATTCTATATAATTACAGGACCTGCTCACAAAATTTCACGAGAATCAACAGTTCAACGAATAATTTTTTTTTTTAATTTCCAAAAAAATATTTGACAAATGAAATCTGTATATTTATCTAACCTGCTCAGAAAATTTCACGAGAATCGGTTGAGAAATGCGACATGTAGAGGAGAGTGTAACTAGAAGGATGCTTACAATGAACGCCTTCCTTCCTGAATGCTAAAGAAAGATTAATAAAGTAGTCGTAAATAATTCATTAAAAATGAATCTTAGTTATATACACATCTATTAAGAGAAATTAATAGAGATCAGTACCTAAATCATTATGAAAACAGAACATTAAATAATATAGTAAAGGAATTAATACATTTAATAAACAATCACGAAAACAATACCAAATATGGTCATATCGAATACTTTACCCGACGAGTACAACTCCTTTCAATAAGAGCGTATCTGCCAAAGCGTGAAGACCGATTCGCGACCGTAAACGCATGGGCGTGAGGTGTAGTTACGTTTGAGCGATGCTAGCGATGCTGAGGATGCCAGCGATGCCTGCGCGTCTAATGCTTCTAGCGATGCCAGCAATGTTATTTTTAGTTATAAATAGCTGTGCCTGCGCAGCGCACGGGACACTTTTCATTTCTTGTTCAGACTGTCAGTGACTCTGGTTATTAAACTAAATTATTATCGGTGGGGTTTTTAGTCGTTATTCTGTTGGGATTTTGCCGTTACAAGAGAGCATTCTCCATAGCGGGGAAATCCTTTCATACTTTTATTTTCTCATTATTATTTGGGGTTTGAGATTACAGTTATTTATTTTAAAGACCCAGATCACTGTCTAGGCATACAGGTAAGCCTAACGAAATACATTTAACCATGCGGTGTTAACTGAATTTATTTCGGAGTACATTAGTTTACCAAATTGTATGGAGGATTTGGCGTCCTTTTATATCAAAATGGGACGAACATTACTCCTAGCGATTCTCAATGTCCAGCTGGCAACGTAATCATGGCCTATCTGCTTCTTCTTCAGACCTGGCACAGAGGGTGCTCCTCGCTTGATGAAATTGTCCAGTATTTGAGATTCGGTCTTGTTAAATATATTTACATATATGTTATCTTATGTTAGGGCGTTTCATATCACAGATCCCTTTAGACTTCGGTCAGTTGTGATATGGAGCAACACACGGGCTTTAGGTTGCAATTATCATCTGATAATGATGATCGTTTCCCTAATATAAAGTTCAGGAGGCTAATCTTAGCCTCCTGAACTTTATATTAGGGAAACGCTTAGAGTAGCTAAATTAGGGCCCTCACTACATTACACTCACATATAAATACCTCTCGGCTGAGGTTTGCATACACTAGAGTAGGGATTATTTCTATTTGGGGATACATTTAGAATAGGATTAGAGTTTTACATAATACTTGGATTTTAGGGAAAGGGTTTAGGTATTTAGGGTTTTTATTAGGTATTTATGTTTAAATAGGTATTTTGATGGGTTTGCTAGGTAACAAATACGTGATCTATAAATGGTTTAGTATTTCCTTTTATGATTAGGATAGCGGAATTGGCTCAGAAAGATGGGCTAGTTCTGAATGTGGCAAGGCGGAGCAGTCACACGGTTTTATCTCGTAATTTCATGAGTGAAGGAATACTCATTGTTTATATTTCATTGTTTCATGATTATGATAGCAATAAAGTTCCGTATTTCGCAGATCATAGATATTCATGTACCTATGGCTAGGTAGTATGGGGATGTGAATAGGCTAGAAGGGTTGAGTAGTTAGAGATGATCTTCAATCATCTAAGGCTTATTAATGAGTTTACCTCATTAGTATGTCTAGTTCTGGTGTAGGTTACGACCATTCCCCATCTTGGCGAGTCAGTGGCACTGTATGGAAATAATATAACAAAATACCATACAAATCAAAGTTATTCTTTAGCTTTAGCTTAATACTGGGTTCTTTCAGTACGTAGGATTACATTCTCTACTATGGAAATATTGGTGAATAATTTTGATATAGGAAAGAAGGATGTTCTGGGAAACTTGCCTCCTATAACGTCCATAGCTGCTGATTTCGTAAAGAGGTCCTTTAGTCCTTGTAGGGGTTAAATCACCAAATAAATATTATTTTTTTATATGGTTAGGAAACAAAGGGTTTGTATTTTACATTGGGAAAACTTATTATGTTGTTTGAGGAAAATAGTAGAAATGGTAGGAAAAGTTACGATTGGTAGGAAAATCTGGTAGGTTCCGTAGAAAATCTAATAGGCGATCACTTGGCCAAATTAATTATGTTTTACATTTAATTATTTATTTGATGGGCTTTGAGATATGTTTGGGGTAGGAGCGGGGGATAGTTAGTATATTGAGGGGGGGGGGGGGGGGAAGTTACAAGAGCAAACCGAAATTCGCCCGCAGAAACTTACAAAATCATTGATAAAAAACTTGTTTTTGTAAATTTCTAAAAACCGTGTTGAGAAAAAAAAATTATATAACTATCGAACCCGCTCACGAAATTTCACGAGAATCGGTTGAGAATTGCGACCTGTAGACGAGAACAAACGGAAATCCGGACATACGAAAGCATTTTTGTCGAAGCTGAAGCAGAGACCTTCGTTTCACTCGGTTAAAAAGGTAAATGTAAGATTTAATTTCTTATTTTTGAATAACAATATTTAATGGAAGCATGAAATAACGGTTTTAATATTTATTGAGATTATTTGACACTTACCGCAGAAAGTGCCTGATAAAAAACCTCCTAAGTCGTTCTCTGTCATTCTTCCAAAACAAGAAATAGTTTAGGAGTTGCTGTGGTGACCTTCTATTTCCATCATCAGATCACCTCAGTGCCTTTACAATGAGTTTACATGACCTTACTCGCTAGCTGCGTAAAAATTTGTATGGGCAAAAGTGCAGCGCCTCTGGCGGTTACACAATAGAACTAAGAATCGGCATATTGTATCGTTATAAGCTTTCAAGCTTACATGGTCATTTACATTAGAATTACGATTTGAAACGGGATATTTACCATGTATATTTGTATTTTCGAGTTCCCGATATTTCGGCACTGTTACAAGCGCCATTATCAAAGATTAACTGACGTGCTGCGAGTTTTAGTTGTGGTCTACCCACACATCATAGCGATCTACCCTCTTCCTGGTTCGCTTTTTTCGCACAGTGTCACCGTCACTACCACCGTCCAAGGGCAAGTGACAAGGCGGACGGTTAATCCTTGATAATGGCGCTTGCAACAGTGCCGAAATATCGGGAACTCGAAAATACAAATATACATGGTAAATATCCCGTTTCAAATCGTAATTCTAATATTAAATCGTTTACGCAGTCGCTAGCGAGTACGGCCATGTAAACTCATGTTAAAGGCGCAGTTGTACTAAAACATCTTATTATCACCGAATAATGCCAAATTCTCTTCAGACAAATCGCTGACACTATCCTTCTACTTACGTAAGTGTCGAGGCGTGTCGACATGAATAGAAAATTTATATCTCGCCTGTCATCTTTACTTGAAGGCAACATGACTAGAAATTTTAAAAGTTCAGTGAAATAGTAACATAGCTCAATCTGCTAGGTATAGGCCTAGCGTTCCTATAGGGTCATATAATAAGTTCGAAGCCTAGAAAGTCCAGTCCATAACGTCCATTGTTTAAAAGGTGCCTATACGTTAATTTTAACCGACTTCTAAAAAGGAGGAGGTTCTTTTGTTGTCCGTCTGTCCCCCTTTATCTCGGGAACGCGGGCAGGTGTAGGGTTGAAATTAAAATGATATACTCAGATCTACAGTCCCTTCAAGCTGTGAAAATATCAAACTTAAAGTTAATGTAAAAAAAGATAATGCCGGTTATGGTGCAAGAAACGTATTTTTTCATGGTCACTAACTGGCAATTATTCTGAACTTTCATGCGAATAATGCGAATTCACTGTGTTTGTGTGTTTACGACCACTGCTTCTTTGTTTACCTCATTTCTAATCTTAAAAAACAAGGTTATACATAGGTCGAGTTTGTTCTCTTTAGAACCGACTGAACAAGTAATTGATGACCGTGAAAAAAAAGTAGCAATACAAGCTATTCCAAAAATCAACTAGCTAATAGGGTTTTAGTGTATGAAAAATAAACAGTAAAATAGTAAGAATAAGATAAATTTTATCATAGGAAGTCGAATTGAGTTGATCACTCACGATTTTAAAATTACTTTTAAAATCCATGCATATTTTATCTGTGCTAAAAGTTAGCAAAACGGTAGCCGCCATTACGAATGTCACGTGTTACGTCACACGGCACTATAATGCCGGATAAACACAATAGGCGATAATGGCACAACGTACATGAAAATATGTCTTCTCCCTGTAACGCATAACTGCGTCCTTTACGTTGGATATAATTAATTCTCTTTCTACGTAGCCCTGTGTTTACACTTGTGACAGACAACATTAGTGATGCAGCCTATCAAAATCGTATACAGTTTTTTCGATAATTGATATCGTTTAAGAAAAAAAGATAATCGATTCGAGTCGATCGATACAAGAAAAAATAATAATAACGCAGTAAATAACAAACTAACATAAAATAATTGTAAAATACTTGAATTAACAAAAATACAACTACTGGATAGGCAGATGCAATAGTATTCGATAACCAACACATGTGACGGATATAACAATGAATCGGTTGAACTGCGATTTTGTCAATCACTATCTATTGCCCTATAACGTCACACGGCTTGTAAAAAAAGCGGCTCGCGTTTTCGAGCGGATATTGAAACTGCAAACTTCAATTTTATTGTTTTAATATTCATCGATTCCATAAAATAGAAATAAAAATTCCTCGAAATTCTTTGAAAAATACGGATCAATTTAGGCTACTTTTCGAAAAGCGTGTAAGATACTATTGGCCAGTGGTGCCGGTGTAGACTTTTAACATTTTCACTTACACCTATAGGGAATTTTCTGTAGGTTAAACATGAATTGGTTAATCATTTGTATTGTTGCTTCTAGTTGTGGTTCCTTCTCGAACTGTTGTCATATTTTCTCCTAGAGTCGTTGTCGTTTCTTGAGCTGTTGTATTTTCTTGACGCGTCGTTGTTTCTTGAGCCGTTCTTGTTTCTTGTACTGTTGTCCCTTTAGCTGTAGTTGTTTCTTGTGCCGTTGTTTCTTGAGCTGTTGTATCATCGTCGTAATACTCATCATCATCCGCATCATGTTTTCCATCAGCTAATTCATCATCATCGTAATATTCGGGGGTAGTGCTTTTGTCGTAGTCGTCTCGTATTTTGTCTGAGAATCTCTCGTATAGATAGCCCCGGCGGTCTGTGCAGTTGATAACATTTCTGAAAAGAAACTTTACTACTATACACCACTACAGCTACTAATACTTTACTTTTTGGTGGGAAACAAGACACCATAAAAAAGGTATGGCGCAGAGGAATGGGAACAAGCTCATATCTGTAGAGCATAACGGCTGAAACCTCCACTTTTTTATTATCATAGATTTTTTTTTTTGGAAATCAAATGGGGGCTGGATTCTTGTATGGATGTGTGATATAAACGAGTTCTACGCGAACTAAGTCGCGGCCAAAAGCTTTGTTTTCTATGAATGACTGAATGACGACCGCTTTAGCCTAGTTGGTAGTGACCCTGCCTTCGAAGCTGGAGGTCCCGGTTCGAATCCCGGTCAGGGCATTTATTTGTGTGATGAACACGAATATTTGTTCCTGAATCTTGGATGTTTTCTATGTATTTAACTATATATTTATCTATATACGTATGTATATCGTCGCCTAGCACCCATAGTACAAGCTTTACTTAGTTTGGGACCAGGTTGATTTGTGTAAGATTGTCTACAAATATTTATTATTTATTATTATTTATTATGAATTACTGAACGACGATTGACCTTAGACTCGTCTAACGGAAAGCGATGACAAGGCCGAAGATGTAGCTCGCTGGTTCAGTAATAGCCTATCCACTCTTCCCTTGAAGAAGCTTGGATTACAATTAGCCGGAAATACAGAAGACGGAAGTAAGTTCCATTCTTTTGTTGTTCGCATTAGAAAAGAGGAAACAAACCGCTTCGTTCGAGTAAACGGAAGACTAGCAACATAAGGATGCCATCGCACCCCCGTTTGGATGTCCGCTGATGGAACGGAGAAGGCGGAATTAAATCATGAAATTCCTGTGCACACTCTCTAAAATGTATCCGATAAAATACTGATAGGTAAGCGACTCGCCGGCGGTGTTCCAAACTTTGCAATTTAGACTGCTAATCCTAATAATCGTAATAATATTATAAACGTGAAAGTCATTGAGGACCTCTTAATTTCAAAACGGTTGGATGGCAGGCACGTATCCAGACTTTTGGTTTGGGGAGGACAAACATTGAAACAACCATGTGAACTGTGTAAAAATCGCTGTAAACAGACGGCTTAAAATGTTTTCGGGGGGAGGGGATGAATCCCAACTATCCCCCCCTCTGGATACGTGCCTGTTGGATGGATATGGCTGAAATTTGGAATGGAGGCAGCTTATACCCTACCTAAGTCAATAGTAGAATCTCCTTTAAAGACCTTACTGTGAACCAAACCAAAAGAAAACTCCTTGGATGGCTGAGCACACTAACTTACGCGGAAATCGAAAGCCTACTTACTACCTCCTACTGAAAGGAATCTAAATGTACCGCACACACACATATATACAACTATACATACACACTCA
This sequence comes from Epiblema foenella, assembly GCA_963556455.1. NCBI lineage: Eukaryota > Metazoa > Arthropoda > Insecta > Lepidoptera > Tortricidae > Epiblema > Epiblema foenella. The sequence goes on along the minus strand of OY747120.1, from coordinate 5,178,849 downwards.
CACACACACACACGCACGCACACACTACTCGTACTTAATGTCGCGTCGAAACTCCTTTTCTATACTGTTCGTACTTGTATATTGTAGTTTGCTGTAAAATAATACCTACAGAATAATAACTTGGCCAATTCGCGCTTAATTTGGAAACCTGGAAGTAATCTGGTTTCCTACGGGACAGGCTTTGCCTAGTGTAGGAACCATACATAACTCTGGAATTAGCGCAAACGAAATCTTTGCAGATTCTAAATGTATATTTCGGCTACTTAGAATGTAAACTAAATTAGAATATATGCAAAGAAATTAAATAAATGTTTTATGTTTTTTTTTACACTAACACATAGATTTTTTTATCCGCGGGTAACACGGGGTAACGCGGGGCGGCGCTATTATATTACAAACGTAAAAGGTATAAGTTAAAAACGTACCTGAATTTAGACCCAACATTCATGTAGTTGTCTTTCGTAATATGTGAAAGATTAATAAACTCCAAATAAGTTACATCAGCGTATGGTCCTATTACAGCCAACCAAGCCCCCGGGAAGTTCTGGTTAATAGCATTAATTCTCACTAAATTATCGTAGAACACTTTGCTCCGATATTCCATCTCTTTTCCCGTATAATTCCTTTTATAATAGACCATAAACTCCTTGAATAGTTCAGGAGCCATTCTTAAATTGTACGTATAGAGTGTTCTACTTCCTTGATATTGGATCGATATATTGAATAACGACATAAACACGATATACAGCTTCATTGTGTCAATAGTCAATTGTAACTGTCACTAATTTTGACTGATAGGCAATCAATATCCATTAGATACGATCCAGTGAGCTTAATTAACACATTCACTGCCAGGAACCCGCCTTTTTTGTGGAAAAAACCTGCGATCCCGGTACCCAGACATCGGGGGATGGCTGGGTTATGGGTATATCTGCCCACTAAAAACACTACCGTGAGCGCCATCTGCGCTCTTGCACCCACATTTGCAAGTTTCTGTTTGGCCCTATGATCGACTGGTAGAGAATGCCTCATGGCATTTAGTCCGCCATTTGTACTTATATTCTTGTTGTGCAATAAAGTTTAAAATAAATAAATAAATAATAAAAATAGGGGTCTGGTTTAGGATACAACTATAAAAAAGCTAGGATGATAATAGATAGATAGGTAGATAATAATAATAATAAACCTTTATTGTTCGAAAAACCTGTGACAAAATATATTTGAGGCCCTGAAGACTGCGTTAGTTTTCACTGTGTTGCAGCCCCCAGTGGTTGCCCGTTTACAAGTTCAGCGTTTGGTTGTTAAGAACGATAAATAAGAACGAAGATAGATAGATATATTTATTTCCTTTATAAATTACATCATGGTTTACATTTTTTAAAACAAAATAAATTCACAAAGGGATCGTCAATAGGTATAATGATAATGAAAGAAAAATAATTGAAATCAAATAATGTCAAAGGTAAAAAATGAATAGAAATGTCAAATTTGTAAATAAGGGTAATGACCACATTTTTGGCCCGTTAACGCATTCAATTCGTCTACATTTTTTCAATTAATTGATTCCTTTGTGTCGTGACACGAAAATTTGTCATATAATTTAAAGCCCGACCATAAATATATGACCCTTCGCCATGTTGCAGATTTCAATGGAACTAATTTCTTACACTGGCAATAATCTTAGTCATAGGTTGTCCTGCTGTCAGTGTCACTGTGGTGGTTTAGGTTAAGTGTTGAATTTTTTTTTTATGTTATAGGGGGCAAACGAGCAGACGGATCGCCTGATGGTAAGCAATTACCGTCGCCCATAAACACCTGCAACACCAGAGGAGTCGCAAGTACGTTGCCGGCCTTTCAGAAGGGAATACGCTCTTTTCTTGAAGGTTTGAAGGTCATATCGGTCCGGAAATACCGCAGGCGACAGTTCATATCACTTCACTAACATAGTATAAAACAAAGTCGCTTTCTCTGTCCCTATATCCCTATGTATGCTTAAATCTTTAAAACTACGCAACGGATTTTCATGCGGCTTTTTTAAATAGATAGAATGATTGAATAGGAAGGTTTATATGTATAATAACGTCCATAAAGTAATGCACCCGTGCGAAGCCGGGGCGGGTCGCTAGTTAAATAATAAATGGCAAAGAATGCCCAAAACGATTCCTTTTCAAGAGCGGAACATTATTAACAATATATGTAATAAAATTCTGGTAAAAACCGATTGGGGAATGGAACAATTTAAAAAATTTACATCGATGTAAACACATCAAAATTGTCATTATTCCAGCTATACTGACATTACTGACCTGTTGCCATATAAATGAGAATAATGGCGCCCTCTTGCGTCATATATTTCAGTTCGGGCTCTTTTTGAGCGTATCACAATGGAATCAATTTGTTGGAAGATAAATTTGAAATATACCAACTGTCCACATAAACGCTTGACATTTTAGTTAGTAGGTTCCTTTGTAAACGAGGTTTTTCTTTTCTTTTATGGACATCAGGTGGCGACACTATCTTCGTCAACAATATACCGCTATGTAACTTCATTTTTATTTAAGAGCGCTTTAATAAAATGTAAAGTTTAAGTTAAAACGGCCGTTTTAATTTTGAGCTCAAAGAGAGACGAATCTAACAACGTAATAACTAGTTTGATGGATTGAAAAAGTACTTAAATACAAACTACAGTACGTAGCGGCCCCCTTTTTTAGTTATATATCGTTAAATTTAAATAATTACAATTATTTACGAGTGGCGCTAGTTGACCTGTTACATTTTATTAAAGCGCTTTTAACGTGTTTTCTTGTAGAAATAAAACTTTTTCTTTAGAAATCTTACTCAAGTTAAGTTTGTGCCAATTTAATTATATTATTAATTCAGAATAAAAATAATTAAAATATAGAATAAAAACAAAACAAGATCTTACTAACTACCTAAACCTAACTTAAACTAAAGGCCTAAACTGAATGGGCATGGGTCTCCCAAATTGCTGCCAGTTAAGTTTAAATACGCAGCCCAATACAATTGAATTGTAGTCGAAAGTACAAAAAATTGATCCTTGTCCATAAGTGAGTTTCCTCGAATGAGAAAACATGAGTAAACTATTAGTGCCTCTGCGAGTTGTGACCTCGCGAATGGTTTTCACATTTCCAACCGCCTTAGGTCCGCCATTTTGAAAGATTTGCTAAAACTGAATAGAAAGGAAAACCTACAAAACCTCACCCAGGTCGGGCCTAGCTGAGTTTCTACCCAGGTCGAGCCTAGCTGAGTTTCTTGCTGAACTCTTCTCAGCTAGGCTAGGTTTAGTGAACCAGCGACAAAACTCCCAGTAGCTCGATTCCACTCACACCTCAGATTCGGTTGAAACCGCTCAACCAATCTCACTGGAGCGCAAACTCTTAGAGTATTCCAGTGTTCCAAACCACACGCGTGGTCGTGCCGGAGGTTTTCCCCTGAATTTTCCCCAGGCTGCTCTCCAACCGCGCACTCCCACCGCTTTATTGGGCCCGGCCTATAAAGCCACAGTCAGGTTCAAAAAAAAAAGAAAAAAAAAACTACAAAACCTCATACCCATATCGAGTGTGCAAAATTGACGAGAATCGATTGAGAACAGCGAGATTTCTTTGCTTCTACTTTCCATGAACAATAAAAACACGACGTAAAAATAAAAACGTAGTGTTGCAAAGTGTAATTATCACTTAATAACGACGATATTTTACAATATAATTTGTGTGAGAAACATGATACCATAGTAGGAAGAGTTGAAACTAGTTAACAAGAGTTGATTAATTAATCTATAGGTAAATTAAATCCGTGCTCATACGTTAATTTAAATTAAAATGAAATAACTAATTAATATGAAAGCCTGATTCTGATTGATGTGAATCACCGGTTTAAGAGTTCATTAAGTTCGCATACACGGAAAACGTAAGGCGGCTTCCCGACTTGTCGGTGCGGAAGCGGTACGATTTCGGAAAGCTGTCAGCTGTCAGTGTCAACTGTCAGATAGGTCAGTACCAATTGTATACTATGTGCCCATAATAAAAAGCAATGAGTGCTTACTGACCAGCAAACAAGTATGTAATGTTGTGTTCCTGGAGGCGAGCAAGGTTGCCAGAGCTCCCGAGGATGCACTGTGTTGAGAGCGAGGGACCTAAATTTGTCCCTTCTGTTGTCATCCTCAAATTTTATAAGGGTCGGCAACGCGTACGTGACTCCTTTGGAGTGGACCGTAAGCTTGTTTGCCACCGGCGTTGTATAAAAAAAAGCATGGGATGTTTTTTTTATTTTTTTCGCATGATTTGATATTTTTAATACTGCGCAAATGTTATTGAGAGTATCCGGTCCACTGACGAAATTTGTGCAATGAGTATTATACAAGTTGAATCAGAACTAGGGACTTTCATACCTCAGATTCAGTTGAAACCGCTTAACTAATGTCACTGGAGCGCAAATTCTTAGAGCATACCAGTGTTCCAAACCACACGCGTGGTCTTGTCGTAGGTTTTCCCCTGGATTTTCCCCAGGCTACTCTCCAACCGCGTTCTATCACTTTATTGGGCTCGACCTAGACATTAGTCAGGTTCAAAAAAAGAGGGACTTTCCTAAAAGCATGTTGTAATTTAAATGATATACATACAATTGAATTGTAATCATTAGAAGCTCGTGTTAAGAAAAAATATTGAAATAATAATAATTGTTTTGAAATATTTGTCACAAACCTATTTAACCGATTCAATTTGAAGTGCTCTGTTAGTAAAAGTAAGGTTGAAACACGTTGTTTTTTTTTAACTTACAGAATTTGATTTTGTTTTAAACTTAATATCTTATATAGTACTAGCGACCCGCCCGGCTTCGCACGGGTGCAATGCTGATGCATGTATTATACATATAAACCTTCCCCTTGAGTTACTCTATCTATTAAAAAAGACCGCATCAAAGTCCGTTGCGTAGTTTTAAAGATTTAAGCATACATAGAGACATAGGAATATAGGGACATAGGGACAGAGAAAGCGACTTTGTTTTATACTATGTAGTGAAGCTCATGCTAAGGAACAAAATACCACATAGGTAAAGGTTCCGCTCCGCTAAAGCGTTAAAGTAGCCTTATTGATAATTTCAGTTGTTTTAATCACGTAATTGCAAATTCACTCAGCATTCCAATTAAGTGGTTTTGTCAACGAAGTCAATTCAAGAAACCACAAATGAAATCACACATTGTTAAGGGTCCTTATAAGTTACCAAACGATCATCTATTTATGCTATATTATCATACTAGCAGCGCCCTGCGGTGTTACCCGCAGATAAAAGGTAGCCTATGTCCTATTCTAATGTTTAAGCTACAATACTGGAAAGTTTCATAGAGATCCGTTCAGCAGTTTTTGAGATTAAGCGGAACGTACATCCATCCGCACAAACTTTCACGTTTATAATATTATTAGGATTCATAATAATCGTAATCATTTATTCACTGCAAGAATGTAGTTTACAAAACAAGGGGTTTCTGTGTGAATCAACATAATATTATGACATTTTTTGAGGAGAGCTCGTGGCCCAGCGGCGCCCGCGTACCGCGTGCGGTTTGCGAGGTTAAGCAACGTGGACCGAGGTCAGTTTTTGGATGGGTGACCGCTTAGTATTTTTAACTGAGCGTTCCTGCTTTGGAAGGCACGTTAAGCAGTTCATCCAGGCTGCTGTCTATGATAGCAGTCGTTAAGCCAAGTTAAAGGCCTTCGGGCGGCTTGAGAACTTCTAACAGTCAAGTTGCCCACTCACTTGCCAATCCTAATAAGGTCTGGTTTCCCCTCGGTTTGGAAGGTCAAATGGCTGTCGATTCCGTAGAAACTAGTGCGGAAGCCAAATTTTGGGACTAGGTAGCTGACCCAGGGCATCCTTCAGGATGCAACTGTACCTACTAATAAATTTTATTTGAACTTTTAATCATTTTAAAATATGTAAGTGTCATAGCTGGCACACAAACGAGAAAGAGGGGGAGGCATTCAGTAATCAGTATTTTATTGCTTTCATAGGTCATAAGATGTAACATTAATTGAGTTCAGCTATGAAACCCTGTAGGGCAATGAAATATAACTTAAATCTAAATCTATTTTTACAAACATATAATTGCAAAATACGTACAATTTACTAAATATTTTAACACTGTTCTGACTATACCTAACTAAACTATATTATAAATTAACTTTCTAAAAACTCTTTCAATAAGTAAAAACAGTTTTCCCCAGCAACGGGACATTCCTACAGGCTATTCAAAAAAGTCCTCATTAAGTCCTCGGATATGATAAACGAGCAAGATGGCGTCGGATTCAGCTCAAAGCTGTAATAAACGCGTCACTGCCGCAAATTGGCCGCCATGTTTCATGGGGAATCGACTAACGACACGCGATACTGGGCTATACAGTGCCTTTACCATGAGTTTACATGACCGTACTCGCTAGCGACTGCGTAAAAAAATGTATGGGAAAAAGTACAGCGCCTCTGGCAGTTACGCAATAGAACTAAGAATCGGCATACTAAATCGTTTACACAGTCGCTAGCGAGTACAGTAGTACCCAACTGATATGGCTTACCGATGTACCTGCGCAGAAGATGAATTTTTAAAGCGCGGGAAATGCTATTGACCTATCGGCACGCTCCACGCACCGCGCTTCTTTTTCCTGTACCGCTATTGGTCCGCAGCTGCCGCCATGTTAGCGCGCGCCGCGTGGCATGTTAGTCAGCCGCCATACTTCTGATCGAGTGCACGCGCATTATCAACAGTGTATTATGAACCTTATAGTAGTGATCTAAGGTTAATTGTAAGTTTTAAGCATTCTTTCGTTAATCTTCGGAGCGATACATTCACGACGCTTATCAGTTGGGTACTACTGTACGGTCATGCAATCATGCAAACTCATGGTAAAGGCATTGGATAAGAAACTAAACAGGTCGGTCAGATTTGTGATGTCGTGTCAGATCGATCGACAAAAGGTATCATCATCAACATGTCATTAGTACCTACAAGATAATATGATTATGATGATGACGACCATAGGACTTGAATTTTTATGTAAGTAGGTAATTAATTATATTGCAGGTATGTAAATTTACCCAAAATCTTTCCTGGTGTTACTTGCACCGCCTACAATCTTTCTGTTTCTCCTGGTTGGCTGATAGAGAATGCCTCATGGCATTAAGTTCGCTTTTTGTACTTCGAGATTTAATTTTTTTGCAATAAAGATTGAATAAATAAATAAAATTATACACGGATTTCCTCGCGGAGGTGAGGTGATTTTTTTTATTCGCTCAGCAGCGAAGTTACTTCTCTTTGTTTCTCCTAAAATAATAGTACATTACTTACCAAGGGCGGTAAAACAAAGAATGTCTCAGATCGCAGGTATTTGACGCCCGAGCCGAAGGCAAGGGTAATAATTATGCGATCTGAGGCTTTCTTAATTACCGCTCGAGGTAAGTACAAAATTTTATGTCATTCCCTAGCCAGGAAGTGGGATTTTCCGCGCGCGGAGCGTGTGGTAATTGCCACTTTATGGCCAGGTGTGACATAAATAAATAAATGTGTCTTGTGAGATGGGCTAGCAACCTATCATTGTAATATCACATTTTCTCCATATTTAAACCTACAACTAAAAGTGGTCTTAAGCCGTCGTCTCCAGGCGAAAAAAATTAACAATAGAATACTTTTGTATTCGACGACGGGTTTTTATGCGACCTGCCAATCCCTTTTTGGAATAAAGGCGTGAGCATACTCATAACTCATAATTGTATGAACGCTTTCCCATTATACATTGAGGTTATCCTAAAAGCAGTAAGTAGGTTAAGTAGTATCATTGTAATAAGCATATTTTGGAGAAAATGACTGACTGTCGAGTTTCTTTCGGCGTTTCTTCTCGGTAGTGGTCTCATGAGAAACGCTAGTAGTTTTTGACTTGTAAAAGTGCCTTTGCGGCCTACTTGCAGAATAAAGTTCATTTATTTCAGTATAAAACCTTCATTTCACCTCAAGCAATACAACGGATCACCAAACCATCTGCCTCAAATATTGACTTAAAGTTCGACACCCACCAATATGCAATAGTACAAACGAGCTATGTACCGAACTGAAAACAAATACAAACAGAATTGTTTTCACCCGTTTACCCAAAAAACAACTTTAACACTTACACACAAGGTTGTGTTCTGTGAAACGTGTTAGCAATATAGGGTTGAAAATACATCGCAAGTTCTCGCATATTTAACGGAACGTATTTCGTGAAAGATTGTTAAATTGGGAATTCTCGAAGAAAATTAATAATGTGGGTTTTATTTTTGAAGTTGGTATTTTGAGGAAAAATTCATAATTATATGTATTAACTCTGCACCACCTGCTGTGAATCGTTCTGATTAGATTTCATTTCCGCTACCCTAAGGTTGTCTGGAAGAAATCGCTCTTTAGCGATAAGACCGTCTGTTGATTGCCTCTTCTCATTGTGTTTTTGTACTGTACTGTATCCTTTGATTGAGGTGTGCAATAAAGAGTATTTGTATTGTATTGTATTGTAATTATTTTTGTGGAAGGCTTTAATCGATAGGTACATACATCCATACCTTAATACTTACCCAATCCTACTAATATTATAAATGCGTTAGTTTATATATTTGGATGTATGTTACTAAATCACGCTAATACGGTTGAACGGATTATGATGAACTTGATATAAAACGAGTTTATAGTCTGGATATAATTTTTATCCAAAAATCCTCCTAACAAGGGATGATATAGGGAATTTCATAGAAGTTTACACAGGCAAAAGCTAGTATTATATGGCTACGACGATGTTTTAGCCTTTAATCTTACCTAAGCGTTATGTTTTAAGTCTGTCTGCCTATTATTTTTTACTCTTAAAGGTCCTTACCCATGAAAAAAGGTCATCTGTCTAAGGGCCCTTTTTAGATATAATTTAATTACGTTTAATTTTTGTTTTTCGTCAATTTTATATTTTATATTTAAAAATATTTTTAATTCAGAAAACAATAAGGTAAAAATTTAAAACTAATTTCGTTCTAAATTAACATTAATTACAAAGAAAAAAACAAATGAAATATAAAAACCCTAGACACCGTCCCCAAGGTCGCTCATTGGCAGAAATGATCCCAAGATGCTGGCGGCGTTTCCCCGCTGCACAGCAATGTTGAGCCTTTGTCCGAGAAACGCGCCAGCTCTGGGATCACAGCAAGTTCTTATTAGTTTCTTTTTCAGTACATTGAATAGTTCGTGAGGTTCTTGCCCCCAAGGACCTAGAGTTTCTACGGCAAAAGAGACGAAAATGTAGTTATTCCCTAGACAATGATATTTTCGGCGCTTAGCTGCCTCTGCATATGTAGCCGCTCCACCTGGTTTTTGACACGTATATGCTAAATGAGATGATGCTAAAGTATCCATTTTTGTTTAGTTTTTGCTATTAAATTTTATATTCATTTTAAATATTGAGTATATCATTTATTTGTTTCGGATGATACATTTATAAATAAATATAACGTTATTGACTTCAAATTTTTCATTCTTTCTAAGGTATTTTCTATAATACTTACGTATCTTGAAATTTTCTTTCGTTACGCTCTCATACAGAACTATTGCGCATTATTATTAAAAAACGGAATTTAATCGTATAAAATACTCATTTATTTACCTTTTTCAATAATAATGTGTTCCGTTTTCCACACATAATATATGAAGATCGTGTAAGTATAAATCGATATAGAACCATTGCGGTCTAACATTGTAGACTACATGTATTTAATGAATTTTTAGTTAAGAAATGGACGTGCTTACGCAATTATGCATCTCCCTACTATAGCTTTTCCTATTAGGTTGATACATTATTGCATAACAGCATCCAAATATCGTTTTAAATATGATTCCATGACAAATATCAAGCTAAAAGCTAAAAAAACACTTTTTAGTGGATATAAATAAATAAATAAATGAATAAATAAATATTAGAGGACAATCTTACACCCCCACACTAACTAGCCCCACAGTAAGCTCAAGAAGGCTTGTGTTATGGGTACTAGACGACGATATATTTAATAGATATAAATACTTAAATACATAGAAAACATCCAAGATTCAGAAACAAATATTCATGCTCATCACACAAATATTTGCCCTGACCGGGATTCGAACCCAGGACCGTCAGCTTCACAGGCAGGTGCACTACCCACTAGGCTAAACCGGTCGTCAAATGCTTTTATTGTAAATCGTTAAGACCTTGTGTTGTGTAAATATCATTTTGAGCGCTTCACCCTCACAACTTTTGCAACGGTACTACATCAAAATTGTCCAAGTTCGGTGATTAAACTCTAATTTAAAGTGACACCCCTATTGTCCTCAAACGCGTTGAATAATTAGATATTAATTTCTGATTATTTCGACAATGGCTCGAAAATAGGGTTGTCAGCACTTTAAACATAAACTGTTATAAGGTGTAGTCCCAAATTGACACCTTGTTACCCAATAGTCGACATCTGTTCACTTCAATTATCATGAAAAGTGTCAAGCATTGGCTTAGTGTCGAATACTGGGACGTTTACCTTACAGCTAGTCTTCGAATTTGTAATTTGCATTTTATGTGTTCCGTACAAATTAGTAGGTATTGATTATGTACTTTAAATAAAGACTATTTAATAATCCGAACCGACTTCTTACGATCTCTGGCTCTATGGGTTTCTTAGCCCGAGTTTTATAAAGATCCGTTAGACCAAATGTCAGATCAAATTTCAGTAACTCAGTACATTTTTTGACATAACAAACCGAAATAAGGTCTAACTGATCTTTATAAAACCGAGCCTAAATGTATATTTAAAGTTTAGCATTAAAAATATAATCGCTATAAACTGGGAGTCCAACGTACAGTACACCTTTTTGACACTGACATATACTCCATTGGATAATCTACTTTAAAGCTAATATAATAGAGTTTATATTACATACGACACTCTTAAAGTCACTTTGTAATACAAACTCATTAGCATTATGCGCTCTTTAGCGATAAGACCGCCTGTTGTTTGCCTCTACTCATTGTGTTTTTGTACTGTACTATATCCTTTACTAGCGACCCGCCCCGGCTTCGCACGGGTGCACTATTTAATGGATGTTATTATACATATAAACCCTCCTCTTCAATGACTCTATCTATTAAAAAAAACCGCATCAAAATCCGTTGCGTAGTTTTAAAGATTTAAGCATACATAGGGATATAGGGACAGAGAAAGCGACTTTGATTTATACTATGTGAGGTTTGCAATAAAGAGTATTTGTATTGTATTGTATTAAAGTAGACTATACAATGCAATAAGAGCATGTCATTTCAATAAACAAATAATAATAGTAATTTACCCGTACACTATACACAACACTATACTCCTTTTTATTCGACATTAGAAATTGGTAAACAAGAAAGCAGGGGTCGTAAACCTTTTTTTCCTGGGACTAATCTCTACTGTGCTGACAGACGATTCTGCTTCTCTTTCCTTCTTCTGTGATGGTTTTTTTATATATCCTAATCTCCGGGGAGACCTTTGTCGGAACGCCGAGTGGCTTGCGAAATAATGAAACAAATCCTCAACCAATAATAATTCAACACAGTTTAAAAAAACAGAATAATAGCAACTAATGAAATGGAAAAGTTCGATTATCTCGAAAACCAAGGGACTTTTGCTAAACCTGAAAGTGCTTTTTCTGGACCAGCCTCAGGTGCTCTATCGGTGGTTAGAAGCTTGTCCATTATTTACTGGACACCCTGTATATATATTTGTGAAAAATGATATAAAAAGTCAGTTTACGCATGTACATAATTCAATTTACTTTTTAATCCACATTAACCCGTCAGCTCGTTAAGCTTTTTATTTTGGCTGTGCCTAATTTGAGCGAATTACGGTTTTTTAACAGGGCCATCTCGACTCATCCTGCCGCGTTTTTAATTTTAAACCGATTCGGGAAAGCTTATTTGCGTGACACCCGTTACGAGTTACGGCTACGAGAGATCGATTTGACTTGACAATTCGCATCATAATGATAATAATTGTCAGTTTATTTCAGGCACCCACATTAAAAACACAAAATACAAGTAATACAAACAAGAAGATACTTAAATATGCAATACATATCAAATTCATTAATTATAGAATTGGTACCGAAATGTCAAACATTTATTCTGCAAATAGACCACAAGGGCACTTTTACATGTCAAAATATTAATTTACAATTTAAGAAAGTCATTAAGAATACATTTGTCAAGTCAGAATAATAATTTACAGTTCAAGAAAGAATAATAATTTCGAGATTACAAATATAACAAAATTAATGTCATACCGACTGAAAATAAACTTGCAAAGTGATCTATTACGAATATATTATAACTTAAGTAAAGTTAGAGATGAACTGGGGTTACTTTCAAATTGAGAGGCGATTTTAAAAATCCAGTTTTTATACCGTATGTTAGTTTTAATTTGGTTGGCATGAAGTCATTGAAATATCTTGGTAAATTTCCTAACCATTTACTAAACTGAATCAGACTAGTAATACTTATTGATGATTATATATAAGTGTACTAAATCTATCAAAGTGGCCCCGTTTTTTCCCAAAGTCACCCCAGTTTACGATATAAGGTTTCAGTCTGATTAAACAAAGAGTATATTGAAATTCATATAATATCCCAGAGATGTACATGGTCCCTGAGCGTCCAAATACAATGAATAGTTACTATTCTAACGTCCTTAGAGATGTACGTATACATGGTCTCAGAGCGTCAAAATTAAGACTATTTAATATTGTTAGAGATGTATACCATCATATCTGTCAGTCCAACATCTTATCTGTCAGTTTATTTCGCCTAATTGTGGACTTTGGTTTAATACGATGCGAATTGTCGACCAAGATTGACCTCAGCTCATGTTGTTTTTTACCGTGTATCTAAAAAGAGAGTAACATTTATAGCGATACGCAAAAAACCTTTATTTGTTTCCTGCGTTTTTATGTAGCTTGGATATACCTATCACAAAGCCAAAGCATCACAGTACACTACACCTTTTTAATATATATTTTTAATGCCACGACGGTGGCAAACAAGCGTACGGCCCACCTGATGATAAGCGGTCATCGTAGCTTATGGACGCTTGCAACTTCTGGGGTGTCACATGGCCGTTGCCGACCCTTTAACAATTTATACACTCCTTTCTTGAAGAACCCCATACTGTAGTTCCTCGGGAAAACCTCGGCAGGGAGCTCATTCCACACCTCTTATTTCTTGATTCGAGGAATGGTGACTTGCAGCGAAACCGCACATTCGCTGTAAAGATGGTTTTTCCGTCACCAGTGCCTTTACCATGAGTTTACATGACCGTACTCGCTAGCGACTGCGTAAACGATGCCAGAGGCGCTGTACTTTTGCCCATACAATTTTTTACGCAGTCGCTAGCGAGTACGGTCATGTAAACTCATGGTAAAGGCACTAAATCGTTTACGCAGTCGCTAGCGAGTACGGCCATGCAAACTCAGGGTAAAGGCACAGAGTGTCCACCAGCATCGCTCTCAACAATAGAAAGCAGTCGCTGTGGCTAGGAAATGCTGAATTTCTTGATTTCTGATAAATTCTAAGGGACACTCCTTAGGTTACAAAATTAATTTTAGTATTATTATTTTTATTTATTTGTGACACTGGACTGGAATACCAGTGTCACTGGTATTCTAATTCACTTTATTTTGAAGATTTTTCGTTATCAAGTTTTAATCTCGTAAGTATAACTTTTATAGTGTGTGTGTAGTAAATTTAAAACAGTTAGGCTTGACATTTAAGGGCATATTCGGTATCGTGTTCTGATTAGGAAAATAATTGTTTGGCCTTTGTATGGACAGTTGACTGACTTGGACGACCTGCCCCATAGAAGAAAGAAAATTTTCGCGTCAAAAAAAATTTTCTTCTACTTTTTCCGAATCAGAATACGATACCGAATATCTCCTTAAACCAATCCTCACTAGTTTTGTTACACCCTGTGCATAGTTGCCTTACAATTTCATTTTTTAATGAAAAATGATAATTCTATTGGTAACTTTCAATTTGCATTTGGCCAATAAACTAAAAACAACGTTTATGCGAATCTTTATATTCAAATATTTATTTTGCGCTCCTTAGCGATAAGGTCGCCTATTGTCTAACTCTACCTGTATAACTGTTGTTGTCTTGATTCTCTGTGTAGCTGATTCATTTGTGTGAGGTGTGCAATAAAGAGTATTGGCTACAGCGACATCTACCAGAAGACTCATGCTTCATTAACGGCACTAACGTCTCAAATCATATTGAGAATCGTCAGTTGCAATCAGGGATCGGATACCGGTATTTTCTCCATAGAAAAATACCGGTATTATTACGGTCACCGGTTCATTATTTCGTTTTTAATGGGACAATCTAATAATACGACGTTGTTACCTAAATACATGATTCAGCCCTACGTAAAAAGCAATAATCAAAAATATTGGGCTAATTCAGGGTTTTTTTAAAATACCGGTATCGGTCCCTGGTTGCGATGCGCCATCCCACGCCAACCCAAATACGAAGGAACGGTTGATGAATTTGGGACTGGGTAGCAATTTCACCCATAGCTTGTCGCAGGTTCGAATCCTGCGCGGTGCCTAAATTTTTAATTTTTTTTAAATTTTTCCTTTATTCTAAAATTTACTATTTATAGTTATAATTAATGGTTTTCTATCCATATAGTCACACTATGTTATAAATTGTTACATGAGTTATTATCCCCATTATCGGAATGAAGAAAAGGGCGGTAATACCCATGTATATAATATGAGTAGATAATAATAGGCAGTTAGTTGGCGAGTATGTCAACTTTGCCACCAACTTCCGGGCCACATAGCAGGAAATATTAAACTTACTTATAACCAAAACGACTTAACTCACAACAATTCCCAACGGGCAATTCCTTTTGCGATCTCAGGGCATTCTCCCCAACACGTCCTACCAATATATCCCCAACTTACGACATCAAAAATTACTTACAATATCTATAAATAGCAGGCTAACTAAAACACACCTTATCACGTACGTGCAACGACGAAAATCGTTTAAGGATCTCCAACAGTTTGTGACGTCATTGTGAAAAGCGCCGCCGATATATTTTGGGCTTTAATTCGATTGGCTTTGGGTGCTGTTTTCAGTGCAGTGTTAAAGTATATCGATGGAGGGGGATGACGTCATGAGGGAAGAGGACGGACGATATGACGTCATAGCTCGCGTTATGGTGACGTTGCTGTTGCGATGTCAATGATTGAATTTACATTTAGGTTCAGTAATTTTGAATAGAAATTACGTCCGATTTCGACAATTTTATGTCGTTTTATGTTTTTTTTTAATATAACGATTTTGCTCTCAAGCTTACGGCCTACCTGATTGAAGGAAATTTCAAATAAAAAGTATGTATGTATGTATGTAAGCACTTTATTGTACACAATAACAGGTTAAAACAATATACATGTCACTTAAGATTAGAGTACAAAGGCGAACTTATCCCTATGAGGGATCTCTTCCAGCTAACCTAAAAGTATATAAATATTTGTTATTTCTCAATATATAAGTGTTTGTTCGTAAAATATATGTAATAATAAACATTATTACCCAATTTCGTGTTCACAAGTCAATGGGAATTGAAAAAATTCTTCGGAACAAAATATTGTGACAGACGACGGATGGACGGACGGACGCGTGAGTGACAGCATGACGGCAATAGGATTCCGTTTGGACTCTTCGGGTACGGAATTCTAAAAAGGACTTTTTAACGAGCGAACGAAGCCAGCGAAGTATCCCATTTTAGAATCACGATTAGAAACGGGATATTTACCATGTATATTTGTATTTTTGAGTTCCCGATATTTCGGCACTGTTGCAAGCGCCATTATCAAGGATTAACTTTCGTGCTGCGAGTTTTAGTTGTGGTCTACCCACACACGATAGCGATCTACCCTCTTGCTGGTTCGCTTTTTTCGCACAGTGTCACCGTCACTACCACCGTCCGCCTTGTCACTTGAAACTCGATTACGGTCACGACACACCACACTCACAGTATCAATACGCGAGTTCTTTCCGGAAACAGTCTCTTTTCGATTTGGGATCACTGGACGCCAGACAATCAAATCGAATGTCGATGGAATTAAAATCGTGATTCTAATGTAAATGACCATGTAAGCTTGATGACTATTATCCTATTTTAGTCAGGGTATAAATGCTTTCGTATGTTACCACACGCGTGGTTGTCTCGGAGGTTTTCCCCTGCATTTTCCCCAGGCTACTCTCCAACAGCGCACTCCTATCGCTTTATTGGGCCCGGCCTATAAAGCCACAGTCAGGTTAAAAACAGCTTTCGTATGTCCGGTCCGGTTGTTCTCCTCTGCTCTCAATGTTTTCTCGTGAAATATTGTGAGCAGGATTACTTACATCGAATTTATTTTGACGATACAGTCATTGGTACTTTTTCAAAATGGCGGAGTCATGGGGGTTGAAATATTGAATATACCTATCAGTCGCGAGGTAGGAATTATTCTGTGATATTGTCACAATGAAATATGAATACTTAGGGTCGGTTGCACCAACATACGATCACAGGCCAGTCATCGTCAAATATGGCGCCGGCAGCTGTCATCCCATAGAAACTTGTCACACTTTCCATACAATCAGATTTTAACGAACACCGCTTACGATTACAGACGGTTTGGTGCAACCCACCGTGCGGTTGCACAAACATACGATCACAGGCCAGTCATCGTCAAATATGGCGCCAGCAGCTGTCATCCCATAGAAACTTGTCAAGAATGGAGATTTAGCTAAGTATTCATTGACGATCATTGTAGATTCTTGTAAATTCTACACACATGCAATGTTGTCGTTTTTATCGTAAAACAAATGAATCCTGAATCTTTTTACGCAATATCCATATTGAATTGTTTTGTTATTAGATAAGTATGAAGAGGGTAATATTGACCGTGATAAAACTATCGCTGTGATAAGGCTCGGAAATGATGGCTTTTTGATTCCGAATCGTCACAATTAATCGAATTGGGTCAAATTGGCTTTTTATTTAGTTCATCAGTTCCCTTGCGTATTTCATTGTGTTACTAGGGCTTGCTTCTGGCAATGAGTGAGCTTTCCAAAATGGACGTTTCCTTCGATTTTCATCCTCGGCCCGCCGGATAAGCATGCTGTCACTCCCGGTCGAGCAATCTATTATTATTTAAATTATAGTGTTTTTAAAAACAATTGCTTTCAAAGAAGTACATAAATATTAAATATTTTGGACATTCTACTTTTTGATGACCAGTTTTACATTTAAAAAAAAATCTATGATATGTGTTGAATTTGTCTACAAAATTAGGATTTAGAAATAGTACCTGAACCTATTAAAAGGAATTTATAGTTAAAAATACTTAAATATTAAAATATTGCTCTAAAAGGTGGGTAACACAGTGGTAATAACCATTTTTTCATACAAATGGTGAGACATCCAAGGACCAGTGAGTTAATCGATTTATGAATATTAGCTGTGGTTCGTTAATTTCCAAAACTATCGAAAGTGATACTGCAATTAAACCTATTTCTAAATAACAATACAAAAATTTGAAGTGAGGGCCAAGTATTCTGAAATCTGCATTAAAAAATTATGTACATTGAAAAAGTAGAATGGCCCAAACATTCCAGAATGTTCAATGAAATTTAAACATATTATAACATTTCTCTCAGTAACATCAGTGTTTCTACAGCTAAAAATATACACAGTTTAGGAAAATTATGAAAAGTTTCAGAAATTTCCCGTCGCTACTGTGAATGTGAACCTTTGGAGCCAACCGGCAAAAGACAGCAAACATTCCAAGTTACATATAAATTAAATAACTGCACACGTCTAAAACACGATTTGAAACATGATCTTGACAAGACATCTAGATTAACCAACCGAGCCCTTGGCGAGTCATAATGTATGTAACACACGTCCAGTATATCTGACGCCAAGATGAATAGAAATAACACGTAATCAAAGGTCCAACTTGTGGTGGTCCTTCTGAATTGGTTGTGAATGGCTTACTTATGATAATCCCTTAATTTCAGCGCCACGTATTGAGTTGAGTGCTCCAGGGTTCCGTAGAAACACGTACAGTAAAGTAGCGTGTAGGATTATACCGCACAGAGAAACTTAATTATCCCATCAAAGACATTACATGTAAAAAGATGCGTCTCGCAACGCAGATCTTCTACAACAAAAATGTTTTGAGATGTAATATTAAACCAAGTTTATTTTAGTCAGTACCGGGTTCCACAGAACTCGATTTCCACCGACTTGCCTATTACTTATTTAACCGTAGAGGAACACGGTTAGAAAGAAAGAAACATTTATTCACAGACACAGTAGACACACATAAATGACAAGAAAAAATACACAGAAACCACAGAACATGTGTGTCCCCGCGGCAGTGAAACGGACACTGGCTCAGGATTATGCTGAGGTGTCATTGACACTTACAGCGCTGATTTTCAGCCAGTACCATCGGTGACTCACGGAACGCCATACAGTTGCAGAAAAATAAATTAGTTAAATAAAAATAACTGCAACAGTGAAAACAATTCGTAACAAGTCGTACATGTATAAATAAATAAAATAATAATAATAATAAGCAAAAATAAAAACACTACTTACATACAGCATCGGGAGTACAAAAACAAAAAAGCTACGAAATCTATAAATGAATACGGTTGGTATATTTTTTTACACAACATACAGTTTTTTTTTACAGTTACAATTATAGTTATCAAATAAAGAGTAAGCCAAATTAACTCCAGATTGCACAAGCAGATTAGGTTTGCTGCTCCACTAATAACTATCCATGGAATCTGTCTAACAATTTTATCATATTTTTTTACCTAATATTAGAAACTAAGCCAGAAAATTTAAATTACTTGAGTAGGTGAAACAGAAAAATAGAGTATAAACAACCTATAATACTAACTATGACTATAAGAAGCACCATAAACTTACATAAATACAGAGATATGTAAACCTACATACATATATAAATACAATAACTAAGTACTCAAGAAGCCGTAGCACCAACAGTCTAAAGTAAACAGCACACACAAAGATAGATCCTACGAGTAATTACGGGTGAGATAAATAGTACTCCTTTAATCTGCTTTTATAATACGGGAAGAGACTTAGCAAGTCTATATATATTAGATTTTATGTATCAATATTAGATAACTTTAACTTTTAATATACTTGATAGGTTAAAAACTAATTATACTTAAAATTTGAGAATATATATAATTCTTACAATACCCTATATTTTATTGAAAATTCAAGGTTCTAGCTTTAGCCAGCACAAAATTACAGTAGTAAAATGGCTTGAATGGCTTCGAGAAAAGGATGGCACGTATATTACATACGCAGAACTGGTTAATCACCTTAAGACCCCATGCATATTTGTGATAATCCACATTGAAAGGGACCTTATGGCGGCAGGCGCTTACGTTACACCTATTCACTATTGTATTGGAACAGCGGCAATAAAGGCGTAAGTGCCGGCCGCCATAAGGTTCCTTTCAATATGGATTATCAGATTTATAGAGTTATAGGTAGTATTTTCAAGCGCGCTCTCGAAAATACCCACTGTTTAATGGAAAATATGTATAAGCAGGGCCGGATGTAGGGTAGAGCGAGTGGAGCGGCCGCTCTAGGCGCCGGATGCCAAGGGGGGCGCCTAAATGAGAAAAAGAAAAGTTTCATTACAAAATATTACATTTCCCTAACGGTTTTGGGTAAAAGCAAGGACCATATACAATAGGACTGACAATCTCATACAAAAAAACGTAACTCTGAAATAGCTCAAAATTCGGTATTAAAACTAGATGGCGCTGCTTCGTAGCCTGGAAGTCGCAAAAATGTTATTTTCACCAATGTTTTCTCCTGTTTTTTTTGTTTTTTAAGAACAAACGTCTAAGTGCTTTATTTTAATACCATTATATACCTTCTATAAACAATTTTTAAGGATTATATTTTTTACTCATCAACAACGTGAAACAGATCATATTTAACAGATGGCACTACCTCTGGAATCATTGATTGCTCGCGGGTTCGCCAATTTTTGCTACATAAAATAACTAGATGGCGTTGGTGAACTAGTAAAATGTGTATAAAATTAAATTACGCGTACAGTCAAGGGCATAAATATATACACGTTCCCAAAGCGACAAAAATATCTTTACTATCCGTTAGCCAAAAATATCCATACAACAATTTCGATCAGATATATTTGAACATTAATCGAGTCATTAAATACGTTCATAAATATACGTACAATGACAGACAAATATATATAGACAAACACGCAGACAAATTACATACACAATTATATCTGCCTAAGAAGAGTGCAAAAATATGTAAACATGCAATGCTCATAAATATCCGCACTGTAAACAAACCAATATTCTAATTACAAAATTTGACGCTCATCGAGAAGAGATCGGAAATGTCATGCGATACATTCGTCCCTTTCATTTTGGGCCTTCATTTGTTTATGGAAATCGCCTTTGATTTAACACACTTATTATATTCACATTTTGCCTCTTACCAACTATAGAGTAAGTTACAGATAGTTCAATGTAGCTACCAAGGTTTTTTTTCGTTCAATAAATTAATAGGTTATGCGGGGTATCGGTATCGCTTACCGTAGTTCATTTTGAAAGTAACTACGGACCCGTGCCTTTACACGTATGCAGGTAAATGTTAAGTAGTTAAAATAAACGCAACTCCATTTTGTATTTAAGTATATATTTATCTATATACTCGTATAAGTGTAAAATAAAAGCTTGCTTAGTTTGTTCGGAACTAGGTGGGGTCGATTTGTATATGATCATACCCACATTATTTATTACATATTATATATTTATTTATTATAAACTAAGCTAGGTGTTTCACTATATGTTACAAACAATATAATGGATCTTAGATTTTTTAGAATTATCTTCGTGAATGAATATGCAATGAAAATTAGAGCTAGTCTCAGAAAATTACGTTTTATTAATTTGACTACTCTGTATTAAGCTGTGATTCGAGGACTGTAGAACATTTTTGACAATTAGGTGTTGTTTAGATATGTGGTCAGTATTTACTACTTGCACCTCTTAATACCTAAATAGGTTTAATGCGGAAGATAGGTTTATAAATTATAAGGGGAATATTTATATATGTACATCAAAAAATAGGCAGTGGCCGGCGATCGACTTGCTCTGTCCGCGCCACGCCCCTCCCGCGCCCGCGCTAGTCCACACGTGTTCGGCGCCGAATGAATTTCAAACACTATTATGAGTGAAAACGTTTGCTTAACCGAATACTAAGATCCAATGGCGAGTTAGTGGTAGACGTTTCAATTTTCATTTCAACTCGCGCAGAATTTAAACTTTCAATTAATCTTTTTAAACTAAAGTATAATTGCGGACATTATTTGGGTTCTTAAGATAAATTATAAATAACAAGGTAAACAAACTGTGAAATATATTTCATTTGTAAGTAATTATGTAAGTGCAAATAAATAGTGAAGTGCGCCAGAACGGAACGTACCTAGTACTAGTAATGAAACATCGCACCTAACGCCATCTTTTCACTTTTTACTGTATCATTTTTTTTTTTCTTAGTAAACATTATATTTATTTACGTATTATATTAATTTATGTTATAAATGAAATCATTTGGAATGTCGTAACGTTCAATGGCTGTGACTTCACTTTTGCGCATTCATGGAAATTATAAAATTTACGACTTTTGAATGAATCGGTACTCCTAGCGGCATCTAGCTACGTAGAGAGATACTAACTTTCGGAGCACGGTGCATAGTATGAAGATTGTCAGTCCTATTGTATATGGTCCTTGGTAAAAGCTTCAAGGGCGCCAAAGCCCGATTTCGCTCTACCCTGATCGAGGGCTCGAGCCGGCACTGTGTATAAGTATATAATTTTTTTTTTCAATACATTATGTTGATACGAATTACAAATACAATACAAATACTGATTATTCCACACCTCAATTAAAGGACACAGTACAGTTAAAAATCACAATGAGTAGCGGGAAACAACAAGCGGACTTATCGCTAAAGAGCTCTTCCATACAACCTTAGGGTAGCGGAAATGAAATCTAATTATAATGATTAAGTTAATTTAATTTACGATGCGTGCTCTTAATTATTTAAGATTTTATGCATAGGTACATATTGAGCATGGTTTTAACCTTTTCGACGCCAACGATAGATATGTCCGTCACGGTGCGATATTAACACATGCATTTCTATATGGATCAACTTTGCGTTTGACATTCCGATTTTATGGCGTGTGAACGACAGCTTTTGTATTTGACGTGGCGCTGAAAAGGTTAAAATCCGACTTCACTTCACTAAGAAAATAATTTATTCGTGACAAAAACAAACAAAAGACAAACATCAAATATAAAAAAACATACAAAAAACAGACCAATGTCACGAAATGGTCCCACCTCAGCATATTGCTGGCTCAGGAGCCAGCGCTGGTCTTCCGGCGAGACCATTTGTGGGCCACGTTACACTTGTCTGACACGGCCATAAAATAAACTGAAGTTCCTGGAGGTGAGCACAGAGAGAGGATTGTGTGGCAGAATTTTTCTATACAAAAAAAGCGGTAACATTTTCCATCACCTAATCCTAAACGGAATTGCATGAGTTTTGGAAATGTTATAGATATTATTAAGTACTAAGTTCATACGTTCATTATTCGTTCATTATTTACTATACAAGTATGTAGTGTTGTGTTCCTGGAGGTGAGCAAGGTTGCCAGAGCTCCCGAGGATGCACTGTGTTGAGAGCGAGGGACCTAAATGTGTTCCTTCTGCTGTCAACACAGT
Source organism: Epiblema foenella (assembly GCA_963556455.1). Classification (NCBI taxonomy): domain Eukaryota; kingdom Metazoa; phylum Arthropoda; class Insecta; order Lepidoptera; family Tortricidae; genus Epiblema; species Epiblema foenella. The sequence goes on along the minus strand of OY747120.1, from coordinate 5,155,878 downwards.
GCATCCTCAAATCTTATAAAGGGTCGGCAACGCGCACGTGGCTCCTTTGGAGTTGCGGGCGTCTATAGGCTGCGGTGGCCGCTTACCATCAGGTGGACCGTACGCTTGTTTTCCACCGGCGTTGTATAAAAAAAAAACCAGCGCCATCTGGCTGCTAATGCTCCGTTCTATCTTTCGTTCAAATTTTTTGATTGAAATCATTTGAGTTGGCCTAGTTGCATCAACTTAATTTCTTTAAAAAGCTATTTTACTGTTTAATCAATAAGGTTGATAATCCAATAATATGTTCATAGAAATTCGGTCAACGAAAAGAATGTCCACTATACCTACAGACGTGAGCCCCACTAGTACGCCCGCCGGGGCTATAGTCGAATAAACCGCTTAATATAAAGTTCTTAAAACGTTCGTGTTCCCGCGAAAAGTTAGAAGCTAAACCGAAATAAACCGGTTTTTACCGGTATTTTAAAAACCGGTTCCGAGCCTTGGTCTGAGGAACTCGCCTTACGTTTCCGACTCGCGCTTATCTTTTTAATATTCAAGCCATGGCTTCACTTTACTCATAACAAGGATGTCATAAAGTATGCATAGAAGATACAGTCCTTGAGAATTCTTTGATCTGCATGTGAAGGGCCGTTTCAGGCCTATTCTTGTTTTATACATAAATAATATTAGTTTATACAATCGTTATTATACATGCTTTTTTAGTCGAGAGCCGCGTTTAGACCACGAGGCTTGCCAAGTGGTCTAAGGCTCGGTTTTATAAAGGTCCATTAGACCTTATGTCGGTTTCTTATGTCAAAAAATGTACTGAGTTACTGAAATTTGATCTAACATTTGGTCTAACGGATCTTTATAAAACCCGGCCTAAGTAAGGTTCGAGACTTAAAAAGCTAATTATATAACTATTGTAAACACTATTTTTTCTACGAGTCAACGAAAATTAATTAAAGAAACTAGTCCTACGGAATCGAAGATTAGGCACATGGGTTGATGGCTCCTTGATGTCTTTTGATCTATGTCCGCGGCGTCACGTGATTGGTCAATTTCATAAGAGTTCAGTAACGGCGATACGTGATTGGCCAATTTCATAAGAGTTCACTAATAACGACACGTGATTGGTCTATTTCATAAGAGTTCAGTTGAAGGGAGTTCCCGACAACACAGACACAGATAGTCCCTATTCGTCCCAGTACCGCCGCATACCGGGTAGAGTCAATCCGACCCAGGTCGGGCCTAGCTGAGTTTCTTTCTGAACTCTCAGCCAGGCTGTGTTTAGTGAACAAGCGACAAAAAAACCCAGTAGCTCGATTCCACTGACACCTCAGATTCGGTTGAAATCGCTCAACCAATCTCACTGAAGCGCAAACTCTTATTAGAATAAATTAATTCTTGTATTAAGCAGTACCGCTGCTATCGTAAACTACAAATTTAGAATAAAGGAAAAAAAACTGGCCGCGAGTGCCGGGAGGTCGCAAGTTCGAATCCTGCTCGGTGCCTAAATTTTCAGTTTTCAAAACCACCCGCTTGGTCGTGAGGTTTGCACTGGATTTTCCCCAGTGCCTTTACCATGAGTTTACATGACCGTACTCGCTAGCGACTGCGTAAAAATGTGTATGGAAAAAGTACAGCGCCTCTGGCGGTTACGCAATAGAACTAAGAATCGGCATACTAAATCGTTTACGTAGTCGCTAGCGAGTACGGTCATGCAAACTCATGGTAAAGGCACAGGCTACTCTACACCCGCGCACTCCTATCGCTTTATCAGGCCCGGCCTATAAAGCCACAGTCAGGTTCAAAAAAGGTACAATTTAGTGCAAACGGCTTTTACGTACGTAGGCACGTGTATATCGACTCTTTCTATTTACCGACGACTGTATCCCGTCAGAGTCCAGCCTTCGGCTACTTAGCTATAAAGCGAATTTATTGTCTCCTTAAACTTTAGCGTACTTTATATCCCTAGTAATGGCACTTCCGTTTTGGACATTAAGGTTTATTACGGTTGAATCAATATCTATTCCGGGTCGTAAAAACTCGTATTTTGGATATAAATAGGAACGGTCGTGATATATTAAGAGACGGTGGTCATTTCAGGTCTCGTCTTATTTAGGGTTCCGTAACTCAAAAGGATTTGCGAATCCTCTGGCGTTGCAGGTGTTTATGGGCCACGGTAATTGCTTACCATCAGGCGATCCGCCTGCTCGTTTGCCCAAGGAAAAACGGAACCCTTATAAGATCACTTTGTTGTCCGTCCGTCTCTCTGTCAAGACCCTTTAACTAGTTGAAGTTACTATATACTCAGGTCTACTTACAGTCCCTTGAAGCTGTGAAAAAATCAAACTTCTAAGGCTTGGTTTTATAAAGATCCGTTAGACCTTATGTCGGTTTGTTTTGTCAAAAAATGTACTGAGTTACTGAAATTTGATCTGACATTTTTTCTAACGGATCTTTATAAAACCCGACTTAAGTTAACTTTAAAAGAGATAAGTACAGCCATTTATGCCGCAAAAAACGAATATATTTCGACACTTTCAAGGGAAATTAGGCAGTGGTTAAAAAATTTATAGGATACTTTCCGTTGACTATGAAATTTTGCAAGTGGTATAAATAATAACAGGGAAAAAAAACAGAAAACTGTACATTTGCAATTAAATCATAAAAAACGTAGTCTTTATTAATTAAAGTACGTAATCAATTAACCTACAAATTAGTACGATCAACCGGGGTTACTTTCAAATTCAGGGGCGACTTTAATAATCCAGTTTTTGAATGCCGTGTTTCAGTTTTTATTTGCTTAACATGAGGTCAGTAAAATACATTGGTCAATTTCCCAACTATTTACTAAACTGAATCAAACTAGAAATACTTGGTGATGATTATAATAATAAAATATTTATTTCGGACTTTGTTTATCCATATCGTGTTAGTACAGCTTACACCTACGTATTAGTATTAAATTAAATTAATTATAATTATATAGGGCGCAGCTCCTAATTTGACCCACCCAGTGCTCCAAGATTGGACAGTCAAACCTGTCAACAATGACACTCAGAAGTCTGTTGGGACTCCCCCTGAGGCGGGTTAGCATCGAAACGATTTTCTTGCGCATAATAGCTTGAAAACCGTCCGTGCGGGGTTCATTATATAAGTCTTCTAATATACAAAGTGGCCCCGATTTTTCCTAAAGTCACCCCAGTTTACGGTACCGAACCCTCGGTGGGCAAGTCCAACTCCTACTTACCCGGTTTTTTATAAAGATTGACTTGATATTGACCCTCACTTGGTGGGCAAATTACTGCCAAATCGTATCACGCGCGACTCAGCGATTACTGTCTGAATTAGAAAGAGAAGGGTAGATTTCCATCTCCTCGCGTCGCGTCGCTGCGTCAGTTGGTGGTACAGTCGCCATCAGATATATCGGAGCGAACAAGGTGCTCACAAATATCTGAACACGACTCTGTCAAGTCAAGGGGTTAAAGTGCACGTTCGGATATTTTTGAGCACCCTGAAGAGTACAGATATATTTGATGGCGACTGCACCTAATTGGCGACAGGGATCGATTCTCAGAGCGTTTGAAACGCTCTTTTCTTAAGCAGGGATCGGATACCGGTGTTTTCTCCATAGAAAAATATCGGTATTATTACGGTAACCGGTTCATTATTTCGTTTTTAATGGGACAATCTAATAATACGACGTTGTTACCTAAATACATGATTCAATGCTACGTAAAGAGCAAAAAATAATCCAAAATATTGGGCTAATTCAGGGTTTTTTAAAAATACCGGTATCGTCCCTGTTCTTAAGTCATTGTCGACACGATTATCTACACAAAGTTAGGATAAACCGGCGAAAACATTGATCAAATAAGACTAAAACCTGATATTGGCTTACGCTTTATTCCAAAGTTTACTTTGATCATTGTCTCGTATTAAGAAAAACACTGACTTACGGCAAATATCACGATTTATTTCCTTGGTGTCCTTATACAGGCTTAACTTAATGCTGACGCTCGTAACATGCCGTCTCTGCCCAGACATCGGCTTTTTGTTCTCGCATCCCCACCGAAAGGGTAGGGAGTAAAGATCAGGGTGGATCAACTATTTTTTGTTGCTCGTTCCCATGGTCACGTCTCCTGAGTCACTCTTTAAAACTGTGGTTATAGGGTTTCCATTTACCAAACATGAGTTTTAGCGGTGAGCATTAATGAGCATGATTGAAGTGCATATTACAAACATTTCTCTAAGAAACTACCTAGTTTCTTCAGCCAGGTCCCGTCAGCGAGGAGACAACAGTAACTTTACTGTTGTCTCCTCGCTGACGGGACAGAATAACAACAAGAAAAAGTTGATTGACTCATCAAACGTCCGAGCTGGTATTACAATTATTATTGCTTACCCTAATATTTAAACAAATTATATACAAATCATCACACTCGTTAAACAATATCTAATAAAACTACAATGACGAAGAAAAAAGTCCGTAAAAACGCTGAATATTTGTCCAGCAGGCTAATCACGTTACTTTATGTACTACCGTTAGATAGATTTTAATGTCAATTTTGAAGTATAAATGTATGAGCTGACAATTAAAATTTGACATTAAATTCTGCCTAACGGTAGTAAATAAGTTACGTGATTACCCCGCAGCTAAAATGTGGGTAATAATGTGGGTAATGTTGGTGTTTTAATTTATGCGGGTCCTAAAATGTGGCTCACCATCATCGGCCTGTAAATCTATGAAAGATGATTTAAGTGAGTCTATTGAATTGGGAACCTTACGTTTTGTGTAGAGGTCCATATTATATTTTTATTAATAGTAAACTTATTTTAGAGTTCGAAACTGCCGGTTTTTTTATTAAGGGTCCTTATCAGTTGAAAAACGCTCATCTATTTATGCCATTTTTTGTTTGAATTGACACGTATCTTGACAGTTCCTCGATGTTACTATCTGGAACAGGACTATTGCGACCGTATGTCATAAACTTTAAATGGATTTTTTGGATTTTACATTAAGAAATATCGTTTCAAACATCACTCCAAATAGACCATTTTCAAGATAAAAACTTGTTTTTATCGCTTTAATTCTACTATACACAATAAAATCAAAAAGTGGGTGTGTTACTATCTAAAACTTTAATAAAATATTCGTGGCCTTTAATAACTTTATTGGTATTATCAATACTTTTGTCATAAAATCAAAACATTTCAAAACTTATAAGGCCTCTTAAGAATCGTTTTACGAAATATATTTTCGAATCTTATCTTTTATATACCTACCACACGTTTGGAGTTTGGAGGCATTAATAGGATCGAGCCTTGGTCTGCTGAGAAACAAAAAAATAAACATCAACTTGACAGGTGACAGATGTCAAATGTGGCAGTTACGTATGTTCACTGTTAAGCAACATCGGCCCAGGTCAGTTCTTGGATGGGTGACCGCTTTGAGTGGTTATTAACTGAGCGCTCCCGTGCTTTGGAAGGCACGTTAAGCCGTTGATCCCAGCTGCTGTCTATGCTCATCTATTTAGGCCATTTTCTGAATGAATATACACGTATCTTGACACTTTCTCAATGTTACTATCTAGAACAGGACTATAGCAACCTAATTTCGTAAATTTAAAACGTATTTTTTGGATTTTTCATTAAGAAATATTGTTTCAAACATCACTCCAAAACGACCGTTTTCAAACGAAAATCCGCTTTTTATCGCTTAAATTCTACTACGCACAATGAAATCAAGAAATGGCTATGTTACTATCTAAAACTTTTATAAAGTCATAGTATCCTTTAATCATTTTATTCGCATTATCAATACTTTTGCCACTATTTGAAATCAAAACATTTTAAAACTTATAAGGCCTCTTAAGACAAATCAGGCATATCGCTTCGTGTGAATAAGTGGTATGTTAACAAAATAAGGATGCTTTTTGCTCCCCACGCCGGGCTTTCATACACAAACCGACTCGTCCTCACCCGTCACCTCACCCCTCACCCGTATTTATATGGAAACTGACAAAAAGTGACAACGACATTTGACAGTCTCCATATAAAAACGGGTGAGCTGTGAGTTTTTTTTTGAACCTGACTGTGGCTTTATAGGCCGGGACACAGGATGATATCGCACTACTCGCCGAGATATATCCGTTGTTAGCGTACAAAAGTTACTAGCTAGTAGCTGAAACATTGTAGGACTAGTAGTCCCAACATCCTGAATTATACTAAACTATATATTTTTTTTGAACCTGACTGTGGCTTTATAGGCCGGGCCCAATAAAGTGATAGGAGTGCGCGGTTGGAGAGTAGCCTGGGGAAAATCCAGGGGAAAACCTCCGGCACGACCACGCGTGTGGTTTGGAACACTGGAATACTCTAAGAGTTTGCGCTCCAGTGATCAATCAATCTTGATTGAGCGGTTTCAACCGAATCTGAGGTGTTAGGGGAATCGAGCTACTGGGAGTTTTGTCGCTGGTTTACTAAACCTAGCCTAGCTGAGAAGAGTCCAGCAAGAAACTCAGCTAGGCCCGACCTGGGTCGGAGAGCTGTGAGGTCACCTCACCAGTCGGTGAGAACGGTGATTATTGAATCGCATTCCTGGACATCAGGTGAAAAAGCGTTGAAGGTTACAAAGTAGGTGTAAAACCCCTTGTGAGTTCGACCTAAATGGGTCAGTTGTAAAAACAAAAATTTTCCACCCGGTGGTCAATAATTAACGGCTTATGTATATATAAGTAATGCTTTTATTACATGAATTTATAGTTACAGAAATGTTACAGAAACACCGTTTATGCGGGTTACTAGACTAATCCAAAATTGAGCTTTTTGGCCCTTAACTTTTGATATGTCCACCGAAAAGACGCGAACCTAAATCTGACAATGACCCAAACGTACTTTTTAATCAAAACAAATATGAATCGTGTAGCTTTTCGTATTAAGGACTAAAGATCTAGCGAAGAGCGAATTCTATTTTGATGAAAATTAAATGGTAATCCAAAAATTATGTAAAAGTGATAAAATTAAACAAAGTACATTAATTTTTATTAATTTAATTATTTCTTAAATAGCATAGTAGACACTAGTAAATAGTGATAGTGCATAGTAATAGTCATGTATGTGAATTTAGTTACCGAACAGACTCCGATCCCACAGTCAAACTGTGTAAACCGTTTCGTGGGACAAACACTAATTGTAAAATTGTACCTCTTTATAATAATAAATAAATAAAAAAAATTACGTGACTCACCCCGTCTGGACTTTGTTTCTTGACTTCGCAAAACTCGTTGAGGACATCTTGGAGTTTCTTTGTTGAATCTGAAATGAAACATACTCATCACTAAATAATATAAAACAAAGTCGCTTTCTCTGTCCCTATGTCCCTATATCCCTATGTATGCTTAAATCTTTAAAACTACGCAACGGATTTTGATGCGGTTTTTTTTAATAGATAGAGTGACTCAAGGGGAAGGTTTATATGTATAATATGCATCAGCATTGCACCCGTGCGATGCCGGGGCGGGTCGCTATTTTAAAAATATATTATTAATCTTTATGCCAAAAATTTAAAAGAACATAGATACAAAACATAGCTTAGAACCGTGTCAGCATCAAGACTTTGGACTAAAAAACCGCACACAAATCGGTTCATCCGTTAGAGAGCTACGATGCCACTGACAGACACACAGATACACATGTTAAACTTAAAACACTCCTAGCTATTTAGCGTTGCCGGTCGGTGTTGAAAACGATTCTTCCCAGAATTGACAGTAACATACATATAGGATGGTTGTTAACTATGTCTGTTTACCATTGGGATGGTCTTGACGCTTGTTAATCACCATGGTCGTATTACAAATGGGAATTTGAATGCGTAACGTACATATGTCGTTAATAGACCTTCTTTCCTTTAAGCCTTCACAATATTAGCTTTGTTGTTCAATTATCATTAGTGCTATTAGTGGATTGCTTTTCATTGCTATATTTAGCTGGGTATCAACAGGGGTCTATGTCTGTTAACGTACTAAAAATCAACACCAGAAACTATGTGTAACGGTAAGCATACATAATTCCGTATCTCAAAAAAAGAAGGCTACAAACTCAGACAGACGAACGAAGATAGAGAATTACAAACAACCTAAGTCGGTTTTAAAAGCACTCACGCACACATATACAAATTAAACGATGCAGTATGGCACCAAACTCTTCAGTAGTCAAGATTACACTCTATCGAGTTCTGCGCTTAGTTTAATTTGTATATTTGAGGGTGAGCGTTTGCTTACTTGTTGTGCATATGCGACCTTACTCGCCAGAAGAAATACACACATGCCTGGTACAATCGAGTGCATAAATATGTATACATTTTTGGACCTTATTTCAAGGGAATAAGATCAAGAAATGTATAAATATCGGTGCCCTTGATTGTACAACCAATCTCACTGAAGCGCAAACTCTTAGAGTATTCCAGTGTTTAAACACGCGAGGTCGTGTTGGAGGTTTCCTCTGGATTTTCCACAGACTACTCTCCAACCGCGCACTCGGTCACACAACATCGCTTTATTGGGCCCGGCCTTTAAACCAGTCAGGTTTAAAAACACAAACACACACACATACCTACACAAAGCAAGTAATCGTTGTGCAAGTATGGCTGCGGTTTTCTGTAAAGTGGAGGTATTTCCCAAGTAGGGCTGCTTTAAATATGAGAGAGATGACAATCCGTTTTGCCTCTTTTTAACGCTTTCACCATTAAACTGCGTGCCCTTCAGTAATCAACCACGTGCCTTTTCAGTATTTGGCCACGTGCGTATCAGCATTCGACCGCGTGCCTTTCAGTGTTTCATCACGTGATCTTTCTTTAGCACACAATTTGCAAGAAATGGCAGTGGCAGTTCGTACGAAAATCTGAGACCAAATTATGTCAAACGAACGCAAGCAAAAAAACGACTAAGAGCTCTGATTTTAAGGTAGATTATGCTTGTGTTCATTTGACAGAATTTGAAATTGCGTTTCGGACGTACTATACCTGTATGTAGTATGTACGCATACCCGTTTTGGGAAGACATAAGCATGGGTCGATGTGTGTGCTGTTGCTAGTCAATTATCGCTACCGCTCGTATCTTTGCGCGTAAAAGGTGTTTCTCATTCCAAAACTTAACATTTTCTTAATTTTGTCTGTAAAATCAATTAGCTGATTTTATCAACAAGCTATGGGAAGAACTGCAGCATAACAAACCTACCTGCCCTATCTTCCTAACAACCCTAAAGTCCTACAATGCCTAGCCCTAACTACAGGTTCAAAATATACATATATATAATAAGTGCGGGATGTCTGCACCAAGAGACCTAAGGCAAAAGGAACAAGGTAAAGGTGGGATTTTCTCACTGCCAATCACACAGACTCATGTGACTGATCGTAAACGAAGATTAAAGATGTCTTGACCACAGTGAGAGGAAACCTGAAGAGTGACAACAGCAATGTCCAAACTCAAAGAGACTTTATTTACAAATGTACAAGCTATTTATACCGATTTATATGTGTGTGTGTGTGAATATGAATAGTCCTCTTCCTAGATGTATTTTGTTAGTTTGTCAAAACCTGGTTTTAGTACTTTGCCCGCTCTCTGTGCGACTGTGCAATTTCTTGTCCCAAATCTTGATGCTGATGCTATGTAGGCATGTTCAACGCACGTGAACTTACCGAGTCCGGATTGTTAACGACTCTTGAGTAAATATTTTGATCTTTAACTATTTTATCAATTAGAGACCCAGGTATAGATTAATCTGGAGTCAACAATAAGTTTAGATTGCACTCTGATTTCCTTAACTTTCTGTGACTCCTAACTTGAAGGCGCGGGAGCGGTATGTAGTATTTGGTTCCTTCACTTGAGCTTCAAGATAAAATGCAGGAGAGTCGGCTGAGATGGTATGGCCATATAAAGAGAAGGCCATCCGACTACGTTGGAAACTTAGCAATACAGCTTTCCATCCCTGGTCGCAGATCCAGGGGCAGACCCAAAAACAAGGTGCTAAAAGACATGATATAGTGCCAGGCATCCGAAGACGATGTCGAGGATACAGCGAAGTGGCGAAGATTAGTTCGGAAAGCTGACCCCACCACCATGTGGGATTTATAGCTAGAAAGAGAGAGAGACTTGAGCTACAAGATACTGTCTATACTATGTTTCAGCATCATCATCATCATTTCAGCCGAAAGACGACCACTGCTGAACATAGGCCTCCCCCAAAGCTCGCCATTTAGACCGGTCCTGTGCCGTTCGTTTCCACCGGATTCCCGCGACCTTCACCAGGTCATCACTCCACCTTGTCGGAGGTCTACCGACAGCTCGTCTTCCGGTGCGTGGACGGCACTCAAGCAGTTTCTGGCCCCATCGACCGTCAGTCCTGCGAGCAATGTGCCCTGCCCACTGCCACTTAAGTCTCGCAATACTATGTTTGCGCAGTTGTAATATCATGCGCGGAAACGGAGCAGTACGAGTACCTACTGCATTCGTATCGTCCCTCTCCCGCGCATCGCACGCAGGCAGGAAGCAATCATTATAATCTATGGGCGCAGTAAAAAACGATACTCACTCAACTGACAGTTGACATTGACAGCTGTCAGTTTTCTTATATCGACCGCGTCCGCAGACAAATCAAAAAGTCGTCCCCAAAACGTTTGTTCTAATACACCCCAGACATGGGGCAGTATAAACGGGTATCTATTTTCAGAGGCGTAGGTGGACAGACGAACTATATATATTAGCCAACTTACAAACCAACTATACTAATAGGTACTAAAAATACTACTGGCTGAGTAAGCTGTAACTTTCAGAGTGATATTTTTTTCGTCAACCCTCCACCTTGATAAACTAGTTTACAAAAAAATTATGTACGAAAAACCGCCCTTTTGAATAATTTGCCAAACCTATACAATTACTATGGGAATAGACTCATTAAAAAACGATTACCTTATTTACTTAACGCCTTACCTGCGGCTATTAGAAGGGAGTGAAACAAAAATAGATTCAAAAGAGCCTTGTTCCGATACTACCTCGACAGTATGTAAATAGGTACCTTATGTCTAGTTGACTATCCACTTTTTGCCACAACACTTAAGGCTGTTTAGATTAGGATATTAGGTAACTAACTACCTTAAAATTACTACTTATATACTTAAGATTATAATAGACTCATGGATCCCACAGTCAAGCAGTTTTGCGGGACGTTGTATTTAATTTTAGGTCATGTCATTTGTTTTTACTGTATAAATAAATAAATAATAATAATAATCGTCCCGGAGAGTCACTCAGGCATATCATTTCCGGTTGTGGTCATCTTGCTAACGGCGACTACTTGCACAGACATAACTTAGTAGCCAGAATCATTCACCAGCAACTTGCTCTTCTATACGGTCTTGTGAACTTCGAAGTGCCGTACTGTAAGTATACACCTGCGTCAGTTCTCGAAAATGGTCGTGCCACGCTCTATTGGGATCGAATCGACAATTTGTCATCTCTCCTGTTCAGAAAGTTCGATTTTCATCACTAGATGGCTATCTAAAAATATCCTTTCCAGCCTAGGGTCGGAAAATAACTCTGTCTGTCGGTTTGTCTATTACTCGTACCATTTCGTGAGGATAGAAGAGGGCCGTTTATTTTATGCTATACTGCTATAAAACGTTATCTGAGCCATAAAATAAAACAGAATCAACACATTGCTTAGGATATTTGATACTACACTAAGATAAAAACACACAACGGAGCCCCGCTCTATTGGCACAAAGTTGTAACTGTAGTCAGTTCTAGTACAAGTTAAGCCCTTGTCGCTCCAAGTAGTGGGTAATGGACCGCTGAACTTAGCTTAATGCTTCTTTATTTTGAAGATAATGGCCTCATGGAAAATTTCCAGTTGAGGTTTGTGGGTTACGGCGCTGACGACACCTAAATTGTCTTTACTTGAACAGTATTTTAAGCAAACGCAACCTAGTGTATAATAAAGCTATGTCTGAATAAAGAGATCTGAATAAATTAATAACCGGCTGCACTGAAATTACCCCTTCTCTCAGAAGCCCCATCAGTACTTATAATACATGGCGACCCTGCAAGCATACTCAGCAGTGGTACGTACATAGGCTGATGACGATGATGATGATGTATACTCACAAGAGGCTAAGTCCTGGAGCTGCTGGAATTCGGCGGGTGACAGCTTGTCCCACTGGAATCCAGGTGCTGGAGTGTTCGGCATCGTCTGTAACAAAATACAATATAACTTCAAATATCAAAGTGATTTTTACTGGCTCCGAGAAGGATATTAACCTGTGATATTCGGGCATACGCGGTCAGTCGCCCTAGCCAACTGAGCTACTCCACCAACCATGCTCGGCACCCAAATTCTTCAACCGTTTCCCTCTTACAACGGCTTAGGGAGGCGTACAACGACATTTACCTAATCCTACTTAAAGCCGACATTTTTCTCTTTAATTGCAAATTTATAATTGGTGTCAGCAACGTTATATGTTAATACTATATAATTATATAAATACATTTCAATCTGGAAACGTGGAGGTCCCGAAGGGTCAATTATCTTTTAATGGGTTTACTCCAGTGCCATTACCATGAGTTTGCATGACCGTACTCGCTAGCGACTGCGTAAACGATTTAGTGTGCCGATTTTTAGTTCTATTGCGTAACTGACAGAGGCGCAGTACGTTTGTCCATACAAATTTTTACGTAGTCGCTAGCGAGTCCGTAAACTCATGGTAAAGGCACTGGCCGTCATCGAGACGGACGTTGAAGCCAGCGCACCCAGAAGATGACTGCTTCACTCGTGCATTAAATTAAAAAGAAAAACAGTAAAACAATCATTGAATCGTAAAGTAAGTATACAACGTTCATAGTACCTTCTTTCATTTTCTACACAAACGAGAGCAAATAAGAGCAAAAGAAAGAACGCAATCATCTCTTTCATTAGGTTCTCATAAAAGCGCGACTTCGTTTTTGCTGCTAGTAAATTAACTTCAGTTTGAACTGCACTTTCTAGTGACACTTTTTTAACGTCTATTTGATTTTATTCGTGCACTAAACGGGCGTTCATAATAATAATGTTATTCTAGTGTTTTTTTTAATAATATTAATTGATTTACAGGCGGTAATAATAGTTAAATAACAATACCGTAAACTGGGGTGACTTTAAGAAAAAACGAGGCCACTTTGATAGATTTAGAACACTTACATAATCATCATCAAGTATTTCTAGTTTGATTCAGTTTAGTAAATAGTTGGGATATTTACCAAGGTATTTTATTGCCATCATGATAAGCAAATAAAAACTAAAATACGGCATAAAAATTGGATTTTTTAATTCGCCCTTCAATTTGAAAGTAACCCCGGTTGACGGTAACTTAAATAATATTACAATTGGCTTAAATCTAAAACAGGCCCTTGGGGCATTGTGCCGAAGATGCTGGCGGCATTTCCTCGCTGTATTGCAATGCTGATACGTTGTGCGAGGAAGTAGCCAGCTCTTCGGTCACCAGCTACGTCAACCAAACGCTTCGCGATTTCAGTAAATAACTTGTGCGCGCTGGGTATCGAAACTCTTGGTCCATGGGGTCCCTGTACCCACTGTTCCGCCCACTTAATATGGATTCAACTCTTGATCCTTCTGATACCGTTGTTGAGCTCTCCAAACGCTACTGCTTTGTATAGAAAGTTCGGATATGATTTATGAACTACCCTTTTCTTAAGACCGCCAATCGGAATTTTCCTTTATACATTGACCCTTGAGTTCCTGACAGTTGTTCGGTGTCGGAGGTCTAAACTTTGGTTCAGAATAACTTTGTGGACTGAATATTATGGGTGTGAGATAAAGCGCCATTCAGACGTCCATGATTGATCCATGCACCCTGTAGACGCCGGTTCCGGTGATGATGGAACTCGACGACTCAAATAAAACTTCGATGTAAAGTTGACTGTATAATTTCAATAGGTGCTGATTTACAAAATAGCTTGGCCAAGAGAGGTATGTTCAGAAGTGGTTGTATGTAAGAACAAAGAATAGGTAATGACGAGCAAGATTTGATAATTTGAGTTAACGTATGTTACAATGGTAGGGATAAAGCGTATGTGAAGCGTTGCTATTGGTGGCTTTAAAAAAGCCGCTCTTATACTAACCGTGCCCGACGGGCGCGTTTTGCTACTGTATACTAAGTTATTATATATGTATAAAATTAAATAAGAGTTGCATTCGCAACACACCCCGTCTTTAGAATCGATTTTTCAACGAGGTCCCCGACTTAACTATGTTCTTTTTATTCACAGACTTACCAGACACGACACGCAAATAATGATACCACTACCGAGCAAGATGGTCATATACATCTTTGTATAAGAAAGACAGAGATTTACATATTTGTTGTCCCTGTCACGGGTTCACTTTTTTTTGTCGAGCACAACTTATTATTTTTTTTTATTTATATGACAGTTGTGCCCAATTCCGTCGACATGCGATTACCCGCCCAAGTTAAAGAGGTAATTTATGGTAATCCACTCTTAGTGGCACGCGTATAGGATCTCTATAGAAATATTTATAATCTAAGTTTTTAATACTAGCCATATACTTTCTTTATATTACTTTCTTTATATTAACCCATCTTACTACATATTAAGGCCTGTGACTTTCAATTTGGAAGTCGCGGGTTCAAACCCCGTCTCGTACAACTGGATTAAAAAAAACCGGATAAGTGCGTGTCGGACCACGCACAATGAAGGGTTCCGTACCAAGACCCACTTTTTATGTCTTAGTTAATATCTCACCAACGGATGACTGTAATGGAAAAATTTTTTTAGAAACCACTATTTCATTTTAAAGGCCTATCCATCACACCCCACACTCCACACGACTATGTGCGTTAATTTTTTTCTACCAAATTTCATAATTGTAGTGCTTATAGTTTCCGAGTAAATCGGCTCTGACATACGGACGGACAGACATGACGAAACTATAAGAGTTCCGTTTTCGCCATTTTGTCTACAGAACCCTAAAAGTGTTACGAGTTATAATTGGATATTTAACACTAGGGTTCCCGTGAAGTAAAACATCGTGAGCTAACCGGTGTAATCCGCAACAAGGTCTAGTTTTGGAAGAGTTGGAAGAAGCCTTCCAACTCTTCCGGAAGGCCAGATGGCAGTCACTTCCGGCAAAACTAGTGCCTTTACACCACTTTTTGTGATAAATTAGCGGACTTTGGGCATCCTTTACGATGCAATTGTACTGGGATAACGCAAGGATGATCTCACACCTTAGAACCGAAATGGTCGCGAACGGTACGCTTTCAGAGGAATTTCCTCCCACGGACGCTCCGGTTGTGGAATGAGCTCCCTGCCGAGGTTTTCCCGAGGGACTACAGTATGAGGTTCTCCAAGAAAGGAGTGTATCATTTTTTAAAGGGTCAGCAATGCGCATGTGGCACCCCAGGAGTTGCAAGCATCCATAGGCTACTGTGACCGCTTACCATCAGGCGGGCCGTACGCCTGTTTGCAACCGACGTGGTATAAAAAAAAATGAAAATATTTTATTGTACTTTGGCTACCCGTTCGAAGCGTAACCCAGTACTAGTACCCCATTATGTATTCTTTGCAATTCTGCATTATAATATGGAAGATTATACGCTATCTAGCTGATGGATGGATGAGAATCAATCGTGTGGCGGTTCGGAGTCGATATTTTAATATTTGTTGCAGCATTTACGGTTGCTACATTTTCCATTTTTAGGGTTCTGTACTAAAATGGTCAAAAAAGGAACTTATGGTTTCACTGTCTGTCTGTCACATCGCTATATATCTCAAGAACTACTTATGCTATCGATTTGAAAGGACAAGTTATAAAAAATATACCTACATATAAAGAACATGACTTTTTTAAATATTTTTTTTTATTATCTGTGAAAAATGCCATGAAAAATAGGTGGTTCAAAATTTGAAAGTCTAGTTAATATGTCGAGTGGGGTGTCATATGAAAGGGATTCGGTTGCACATTCTGAAACTACTTTTTATTTTTTTTGCGTTGAGATACTTTTGTTTTATGAGGGAAAATGAAAAAAAAATACCGTTCCCCGCCTTATCTCCGAAGTTTACCAAGGAAAAAATATAAAATTATTACATAACATTGATATCAATGTATATTTTACCGGAAAAATATAACTGTAGCTCTATCTAATTTTTCTTTTTTTATCGTCAAATAACATTTTTATACAAAGTTTGTTTTTTAATTTAATCACCTTTGCATGTATTTTTGTTTTATGAATTCCTACGAAGATTATACTGAAAGTACCTTATTTCAAATAAAGAAAAAAATATAGAAAACGATTTACGTGATAAAGAATTATCCTTGAAAAACCACCATACATACTAAGTTATTCAGTCGCTCAAATTTGTAACAAAAGTCGCCTATAGATGGCGCTATACCAATGGCGTCCAATTTCCACACCATGTTGTTGAGATTCTCCTGATTTAATAGGGTTCGAACCGGTACACATCTTTATACGGAACCCTCGGTGCGCGAGTCCGACTAGCACTTGACCACTTTTTTTATATTAATTTAGTTTATGTTACTATAAACCTGAGTAAAGTTAAAAACATATTAACTAACAGAAATAAATTTAATTGCCGCTAAATTAAAACCTAACCCCCCCCCCGTATTCATAAAATTTAACAAATGTCTGCTAACTAAAATGCCCGTTGTCACTGTCCGACAAGCACACATGTCAAAGTGACAGATAAGGACAAACGAACTTTAGCGGCTAGTTAACTAATATAGGTTTGATAGACGTTTTTGAATAAGGGGGTAAATGTATAACTAAATTACATCTAAAAATGGCCCCCGCGGCATTGTGCCGAAGATACTGGCAGCATTTCCTCTTTGAATAGCCAAACTTATTCGTTGGCCGAGGTAGCTGCCAGCTTTGCCTTCACCTGTGGCATCAATAAGCCACTTTCATAATCCCTTGAAGAGGCTTAGAGCGCCAGGACCCCTCCGACCGACAGTCTCGTCACCGAAAGGCGTTTAATTTTATTGAAGGTTTTAATTTTGTATTAGTTTGTCATTTTATATTTATTGAAAGTAACGTTTCCCGTGGGTTTCGTAGGAGGCGAATAAGGGAAAATCGGAGGGTGGGCAGCAGCATCCTTCGATCATTACCACCATCAAACTGCGGTCGCCAACCCGCTTGCCAAGCGTGGCGACTATGGCAAATCCCCCCCAAGGGAAAAATAAATTGGGGGAGGCCTATGTTCAGCAGTGGACGTCTTTCGACTGAAATGATGATGATGATGATGAACGTTTGTAATGTAATATATTCTTTTTGTTGTGAAATCGCTTTTTAGCGATAAGACCGCCTGTTGTTTGCCTCTTCTCATTCTGTTTTTGTACTGTACTGTATCCTTTGATTGAGGTGTGCAATAAAAAGTATTTGTTTTGTTGTATTGTATTTTATTTGAGAAGAAATACATTCTTAAATAATAACATGCGATATAAAGCTACTAGGAATCCAACAGTTCCGACTGTGGCATGCTGCCCGTAATGCTGGCGGCGTTACCTCTCTGTATTGCCAAAGAAATACGTTGGGAGAGGTAAGCGCTAGCCCTATGATTCCCTGAAGCGAAAAGACGTTTAGACACTGCCTTCATGAATGATTTCATGTCAGCTGACCAGGGACCCAATGATTCCATCGCCAGCGCCGCAAATGCATAGTCTTTAATTAAATACGAGTATTTTCGGCGCTCCAACACCTTGTTTGTATGTTTTTTGTTTCAATAAACTGTAATGCCTTGGACATATTCCCTTACAGTAGCGGAGCGTCCATACAACTCTATTCCCACCGGCTTACCTAATTTTCAGCTATTACAGTTCTTTTACTACGGCTCATGACGAATAAGAAAGGAAAATTAATTCCGGCTTCCCTAAGAATATTTTTGACGCGCCACCACTGTTCCCTTATATGGTTCACATAAAATGTACATGTAGGTTGTATATTTTTCAAAGACCGTTATAACACAAAGAGTAAAAATCAAAGAGCTTTGCTCCGGAAGCACCAATCGGAGCCTCAGTCAATATACACCGATTTCCTCAATTTGTTCTGCATAAAGAGATCAATTTCTAAAAGATCGTCGATGTAAAATGAGACGTTTCGGAACAATTCTGGTTTCCTTTCATCTCAGTTTCTTTGGTGTTAAATTACGTTTTATCGAAAAAAGTCAGATTACCTATATATTGAATATCATTTTCTAATAACATTTTTGATTTGAAATATTTGTTTACGTCACAGTTTTTTGTGTACATAGTAGATACTCCGGAAACGTAATATTGCCAGTATCCCATTTACAATACAATACAAATACTCTTTATTGCACACCTCAATCAAAGGATACAGTACAGTACAAAAAACACAATGAGAAGAGGCAAACAACAGGCATTAGCAACAGGCATTTATTGTTTTTTTTATTATTATTTTATTTATTAATTAGTTAGTTAGTACTAGAAAGCTGTAATTTGGCATGAGTATACATATCAGTGACGCCGACAAAACGGTAGAATAAAATCATAAAAAAAAGGTTTTTTTAGGGTACCTCCCCTACATGTAAAGTGGTGGTGCAATTTTTTTTTCTTCCAAACCCCATCGTGTGCATCATGCGATATCATTGGATAGCTCTTTCAAAAATATCATAAGGTTTCTAAAAGTATTTTTTGATTCAAGAATCAGTTGGCGTGATATTAAGCTTTGAATTGATAATTTTTGCTATGGTCAAGTGTCCCCCCCCCTGCCAGCTAAACGGTGGCTACTAGGCATGTGAAAAAAATCATGGTAGTAGTATATACGATGAATTTAAAAGGAAAACTATCACAGCTAAGTAGACATTACCGTAAAGGGCAAAAATATGTATACAACACAACATCTCAAAAAAATACATCATCAGTACTAAGAGTAAAAACCCTTCTACGGGTCCGTAATTCCGCATATGACCGGTGACGTGATGGACGGGTAACTACGGAACCCTGCACTGTGCGTGGCCCGACACGCACTTGGCCGCTTTTTAAATAAATAAATTGCGAGCGATGTTACCCGATGACGTTTCAGTCCCGATTTGCGTCACACAACAATCCCTGTTCGCGATGGTATATACCAAGCACCAAGCGGTGACAAACGACGATAAAAATCTGCTATGGGAAGTCGAGAGCGGGAGAGACTTTTGAGTGAGGCATTCGTTGCACTCGTACGTCTTGCTTGTGAAAAAGGAAGGGGGATGAGTAACTGATGGGACTCTCCCTTCCCCAGGGGGAAGAGTCTTAGAGAGCGCGCTTCGGGCCTTAGGTCCTTCTTAGCGGGATTTTTCTCTCGCTTAGCCTTGCTGGTCACCTCGTAAGCCACTGGGAAATTAGGAGGGCTGGGGCCACTGGGCTATATATTTTGGTGTTCTATTCAAAGTATCTTGGCCCCCCCGGGCGGCTCAGGACCGCTCCGGGTGCCAATCTACCCTACGCCGCCACTGAGTGAAAGCGACCAGCGACAAACTCAAAAAAGTAACGGTGTACAGCCATTAAGCATGATAGCCGATTGTACCTATTTCTTGTTGAATCTCGAGACAACGTTATATTAAAGACGACTGCGACGAGATGAGGTGGCTTGTGAACCGCCGCGTCTAAAATATGGTAATCTTTTGATATATCTTGTCTGTTTCAGAGATCTCTTTATCCGTCGGTTATACATACGGGAAAAACTGAGTCGATATTTTCTTTGTTTGGATTTACCAAGTTATTGAACTTGGTTGTTAGGCACGTTATAGCCTTTTAACTTTTAGCCTTTTCACAAGGTTCATACTTAGTTGAAAAAACAAAAGTCGTCCCTCCTGTGGTTAATACTTAACGGCCTATGTGCATGTTAGCTATGTTTTTATTACAGGGACTTATAGAAACGGAGACACTGTTTATGCGGGTTACTGGTCCAAGCCAAAATCACACACAGTCACAAAAAGAGGCGAAACTAAATCCGTGTATGACCCACAAATGTGGACTATTTTTGACTTGAGGATTTTGTTGACAGCTGGAGACATGCAGGTCACTACTTCAACACAGCTCATCCTCAACAGCGCTGATGATCTCACTCAACGTACACAACAACACATATCTTAAGAACAGGTAGCGGTGCACATATTTAACAGTGATATTTATATTTCAGGCTTCAATTTCCTGCGCTTATCTTACTTAGTATCTATCCCCTATTTAACTCAACATCCGAATTCCCCACTTATTTCCTCTTTATTATTTATCCGTTTAGTAGCGATATTCGAGGGAAACCGCTAAAACGGATATCCAGCATAATTAAGTCTGATCCGGTTCAGTAACGATATTAAAGATGGCCGCCAGTTACACCGTAACGTCATTACCCCGCGAAATTGAACGAGAACAGAATAACTACGACACCCAGCTTACACCACAGGGCTTTTAGAAAAACCGGCCAAGTGCCTCGGACTCGGACATTTAGGGTTCCGAAGCAACCGGAAAACTAAGTTGGTTTTTATAAGAAAAATAAGGAAATTTCAATGACAAAATCTGATTATCATTACATTCTTTTTTATTGGTTAAATAAACATAGCTATGGAGCGCAGCATTTTGGGTGTCAAATGAACGAATCGTGTCCGAAACACTACACTGCGCTCTAAAACACGCATTGCTGACGTAGGTAAAACTGCCAGGATCAAGTGGGACTGGGCCGGCCACGTCTGTCGCATACAACCAGATAGGTGGGCTAATGTAGCCACCAAGTGGGTGCCACATGATGGACGACGCAGACGGGGCAGGCCCAGAAGGAGATGGCGGGATGATCTGGATGCATTTGCCAGGAATTGGGAGGAAGAAGCGCTCAATAGGGAGACCTGGAAAACATGGGGAGAGGCCTTTGCCCAGCAGTGGGACAGCTAATAGGCTATAAAGTTAGTTAAGTTGTCCACAAATATTTATTTATTTATACTGCACGCGGTACGCGGGCACCTCCGCCACCAAACACGACTACCTATAAATCAAGTGGGGGTGTTATTATGACTGCGGTTCTCTATAACGTGGTTACGTTACGATACTCGAGATATCGATTTTCGTTAAGTTAATATGGGTTGAGAAAATGTTTGCAATTTAAGCGACTTGCTGATTGGCGGGGCGGCATCGATATGAGAGAGGACCAAATTCTTGTCATATAGTTAAGGCATTTAATGCGCCTACATTTTAACTGATTCCATTGTGACACGACAGTTACCCATATAAATAGTGTGGGTAAATTTCGTGTCACAACGGAATCAAACAAAATGTGTGAGTATTATAGTATTTTATGTAACAGTTGTATAACAGAGGTCAAAAAAGGTGAGTGGCGTGGGTTACGTAAATAAATACCTGTTTTTGGACTTAGTTATATAAAGCTGTATACAAATTTTATCTACATCCATATATTAAATCCTCTTCATGTGTTCAGGCACCATTGCGTTGAAAGTGCAGGAGCTCGCGTTCGTGAGCTCGTTGAAGTCTTTTTGAGAATGAGCCTGTATCGTAATTTCGTAATGGATTGAGGTGGCCATTACGATACCGTTCTTGATGCTGTAATGGCCATCTCCCCCCGGACTGGCGCGATATTGTAAAGCTGGTCCTTATCTACAGTTTTTGAGCACATAAAAGAGGATTTACTATATGGGTATAGATAATAATAACTACTTATGTATCAAGAATTTGGTCCTCACCCATATCTGGTATTTTGATATTTCTTTGCTTTGATGTGAAAACACTGATGTCGTAGAGATTTCCTCACTTAACGGTATACTGTCAGTATTACATTTGCACAGCAGTAATATCATGCGCAGAAGCGAGGCGATTTCGCTCTCGTATTATACACTATATGAATGAAAGAGACGGCACGATACGAAGTTCTGATTTCGAAGTTCGGAGTAGGCCCTCTGCATTGGTATCGCCCCGCTTCTGCGCATTCCCCGCCAATCGGAAAACACTTATTTAAACGTAGGCGCGAAACATAGACTTACAGACGCGACGCGCAAATAAAAATACTACTACCGAGGGAGACGGTCATATACATTTTTTGTATAAGAGCGACAGAGTTACACATCCTATTTGATATGACAGTTGAGCCCAAGTGCGACAGTCAAACGATTATCCGCCCAAGTTAAGGAGTTAATTTTTGGTAAACCGTCAGCCATTTTAAACAAATTCTCAATTTATCTTGATGGCACGCGTATAGGATCTCTATAGAAATATTTATATTCTATCACCCTTATTCATAAACGTATATCAAACCTATATTATTTAACTAGCCGCTGAAGTTCATTTATCCTTATCTGTCACTTTGACACATGTGCTTGTGAGACAGTGACAACACTGACAACAGACATTTTAGTTAGCAGACGTTAAATATAAAATTTTCTTCCCGAAATATCCGTTATGTTGGCATACCTAATAATCTGTCATCCGCATTCCCGTTCTTTTTTTCATAACGTTTGTAAATATCATGTGATTGTATGCGATGTCCATATGTACTATTTGTTTTAGGTTTCCAGTCTGATCCTACCCCAAAAGCGAAACAATCAGGCTACCGAACATTCCCCTCACGCGTCAAGTCCAAAAACTCCACCGAATCCACCACAAATCCACCTTGCTAAAACCAGCAAGGAGTAGAAGCCTTTTTAGGGTTCCGTAGCCAAAATGGCAAAAACGGAACCCTTATAGTTTCACTTCGTAAGTCTGTATGCTATTCAGCCACTCAAATTTGTAACAAAAGTCGCCGGTAGATGGCGCTGTACCCATGGTGTTCAATTTCTACACCATGTTGTTGAGATTTTCCTGATTTAATAGGGTTGGAACTGGTACACATCTGTATACGGAACCCTCGGTGCGCGAGTCCGACTCGCACATGACCGGTTTTTTTTTCACTTCTATTTTTAACCTGTTCAAGGCCAGAAACGACCACCAGATTCGTAACATTGTAATAGGCTGTCCTACTTCATTAACTCATCTCGTTTTATATTACCGATCCCATTAATACTTATTGGTTCTATGGATCAAATATGGCGCGTAAACAAAGGGTAAGGGATGGGGAAGTGTGGCAGATATCATTGATGTGACGTCTTCCCTCCTTCCAGGCCTATCTATCTGTCATTTTGGCGTGAAACGCCGCTTGGCTGTTATTTTTATTTATTCAACACACACATATAAGCTAACAGCATTTCACCAAAACGCTTACACGGGAAAACATCAGATATCACAATTACAACACTTTAAAACTTTTTATTACAACACTTTGTTGAAAAATTAGCGTAAGAAAGATGTTTCTGTAAGAGTATCTATGAAAAATAATAAAAAATTGAGGCCGCAGCGTAAATTAACAACATTTAGCGGCTGTAAAACAATTTTTAAATAATTAGGTTTTCTAATAACATCATCACGTTTTAAGAGGTCAAACTTATACCTCCGCGCCCTCTTCAGAAATCGACTGTCAGTAATCGGATAAACAAAACTAAAATATTGATTTAAACTAAAATTTGAAGCCGCTACGTAAAATATAAAGAATTAACTTCTCTAAATCAATTATTTGAATTTTTCCAAACCTTTCCGTTTCTTAATAAAAAAGCGTCAAAAATTTCGTAATGCAGTTTACAATTATACATTCTGTTTAAGCAAAGTTTAAGGCTATGGGGGGGATGAAGGGAATACCATATGGAGGCGCCGGCCTGGGCGCTCGGGTCCTCCTGTGCCCACTGTATGTAGGTTGCGTGTTCAATCCTTTCGTCGGTTTCGAATAAAATGCCGGGTAGGAAAAAATAGGTATATTAGCTTTTGTCACTGAGTTATAAAATATAAGAAATCTCAGAACTAGCTGCGACCGAAAATCCAATTCAATGACAATTCCTTTTTTACTAGACTAGACAGAACATTATTTTTTCTGTCTAAACCTCACCAGCCTGTGGTGCAACAGTGCGGCCACAAGGCAAGTACAGTGGTATTGAGAAACTTACTCAATCTGTCGGCAAAGACGTCAGCATCTGGGACTCGAATAAGTACGTTATTCACGACTGAAGTGGCCCGGGGAGTGGGCGCGTTCGCGGCGTGCGCCGTGCGTGTCACGGGATTTGCCAACAGGGGCGCTACCGCGAACAGCAAACGGAGTTCTCGCTCTTTGTCGCACTTGCACGTTCAAACGTAAGTGCGGCAGAGAGGGAAAACTTCGTTTGCTGTTCGCGGTAGCGCCACAGGGGTCGACGTCGCCGCGCGGGCCGCGCACCGCCCGAACTGAGGGGCTACCGCGAACCACAAACGAAGTTTTCCCTCTCTGTCTCACTTATATGCAAACTTGCAAGTGCGAAAGAGAGGGAAAACTTCGTTTGCTGTTCGCGGTGGCGCCCCTGGCACCCACCGGGCAGTATCTATGGTAAACTCTGCAGACTAACCACGTAACTTTATATGTACCAACGGTAGGTATATTCTACTGTCAATTTGGAAGTATAAGTGACGGTTGCACCAACATACGATCACAGGCCGGTCATCTCCAAATATGGCGCCGGCAGCTGTCATCCCATCCCATAGAAACTTTCCATCAAGTTTTAACGATCACCGCTTACGATTACAGGCGGTTTGGTGCAACCCACCCTAAATGAGCTGACAGTTAAAATTTGAAAAATATATCTAACGTTACTACTCGTACCTACATAAACTCCATGATTACCCTGCTAGTATAGGTCACAGACTACTTAGGAGATACTAGTATAGGTCTAATACGTCAAGGTCGTAGCCGCACATCGTATTTCCATAGTTAGACGTGAATTTTACAAAATTTTACTAAAATAGCGAAAAAAGTAAAATACAAATCAATAACAATATTAATAAATTCTAATTTTCTCGAAAACGGATCAAATTCTTAATCAAATGACGAAAAAGTAACTCAAAAGAATAAATAATTACATAATAATATAATATAATAATAATAATTATAGTTTATGCACCACCTACTTTTCTGCTTTATATTTATTTCATTTCTCCACTACCCAAAGGTTGTCTGGAAGAGATCGTTCTTTAGCGATAAGACCGCCTGTTGTTCTGCCTCTGTCTCCCTGTATCTTTGTTTTTATGTGCTATTTTATTATGTGAGGTGTGCAATAAAGAGTATTTGTATTGTATTGTATTGTATAATTATAAGTCTTCCAAGTTTTAAGAGGAGGCATACTCTGTGCCTTCCGCAAAACGCACCTTTGTATTGGATCGTTCGTCATTTACTCTGGCGCTCGTGGTCAATGACGTCACTGATCTGTCGCGGTTTCTCTCTAACCAGCAACATTAAAAAGGCTGTAGTTTCGTTATTTTTTGAGATATTTGAATAGGATTTTCACTATTTGGCCAATGCCTTGTTTCTTTTGAGGTAATCTTATGGAGTAGTCATTTTTTTACTTTCACTACCGCTTTCCGAAATCTAGATGGATTGTAGTTAATTTTAACACAATGCTTGAACGAAAATAATCTCATTTAATGTTGATTTATCTACACCCATACAGTAAATCCTCTTTTATGTGCTCAAAAAGTGTAGGTAAAGCGCTTATTACACCATCCTGAATTCAGAATCCTGACTGAGCTAGGAAGCAGATTCAGGAACGTGTAATCGCATTCAGGAAGCAAGGATCCTAAAAGCTTCCTTCCTATCCCCTCCCTCGCGTCCTAGTTAGGACGGCTGATTCAGGATAGTGTAATAACTGCTTAAGGCAACTTTACAATATCGCGCCGGTCCGGGGCGGAGATGACCATAACAGCATTAAAAACGGTATCGTTATGGCCATCTCCGCCCATAACGATACAGGCTCGTGCTCAAAAGACTTCAACGGGCTCACGCTCGACCTCACTACACTTGCAACGCAACGGTTCCTGAACACATGAAAGAGGATTTAATATACGGATGTAGATAAAGTAGTGTATGCAACAGTACATAATCAGGCCTTAAAACACTCGTGTGATCCTATTATGAAACTCGCTGACGCTCGTTTCATAAAACCACACTCGCGTTTTAAGACCTCTCATTACGTATCAGTTGCATAAACTACTATTGATCTGTGGATAACCCTTCTTACTCTAGCATTGTCGATGGCTAAAATTTTACACTCTTCTGTACCTATACATATTAATAATAGTTCTGTGGCTTGATTGAATTAAACCGTTGGTAACAGACAGAGTTATTTTCACGAATGTAGTATAGATAAATACGAAAAAATACACATACAGATATAGGTAAAATATACAGATATATATAAAAAAAATATTTTTGGACAATCTTACACAAGTCAACCTATTCCCAAACTAAGCAAAGCTTGTACTATGGGTACCAAGTGACGATATACATACTTATATAGATAAATAGATACTTAAATACATAGAAAACATCCAAGACTCAGGAACCGATATTCGTGTTCATCACACAAATACATGCCCTGACCGGGATTCGAATCCGGGACCTCCAGCTTTGAAGGCAGAGTCACTACCAACTAGGCTAAAGCGGTCGTCGGTCGGAAGCGGTATATATTAGTTGTAACCGATACTATTGTTACTTTTATTGGTTCTAAGGATCAAAGACGGAGCGTAAATTTTGAATTATTGTTGAAATTGCACCGGAATATTGGCATGAGTTATAGGATAATAAAACTGGGAAGTCACTAAAGTTAGTTACCTATATTTGTCTTGTATTAGAATGATAAATGCTTCAGTGTACACAATGTTTAATGGTCTGCGAGTTAAACATCTACCTAGATTGATATATATAAATGCTCCAGTGTACATAATGTTTAATGGCCTGCGAGTTAAATATAGCTGGTTATTTAGTGTCATCAACCTTGCAGATTTTCAACAAAGGATGCTACTTGGCACAGTTGTATCTAATGGTCATCTGAGCAGATTTAGCCCTGTACCCACGAAATTCGTTCATGGTGGTGGGGGCTGGAGGGGGGTGAAAACCCCATCTACCGCGCTGCACTCTGAGCTCGATTTCTTTATAAGTTTAGTGAATAGGTCATGTTTGGTATCGTTTTCGTATAATTCAAGGATGAGGAATTCATTTCTGAAACAAAATTTTCACTCGTCCGTAGAAAAAAACAGAGACAAGCACAAAACCTGAAAAAAATATTTTTTTAAATTATACAAAATGTTGCACTATAATTAAACCGCGAGATAATGCACTATAAAAAAAATATGAGTTAATAGCCCATTTTATGTGAAATGTATAAACATAAACTATATTGACAGATTTAACCTGCAAATGTGTAAAAAAAAATAATTCTTGTAGCGGCGGAGCTGCGTACTGGCGAGAAGCTATTTTATTTCTTCATGAGTTTAGAAAATAGGTCATGTTTGGTATCGTTTTTGTATAACTCAAGGACGAGGAATTAATTTTTGGAACATAATTTTCACTCGTTCGCAGAAAATAAAAACAAATCTACACAAAACTTTAAAAAAAATATATGAAATACTACAAAATCTTGCCTGACAATTAAACCGCGAGGTAATACACTATAAAAAAATGAATTAATATAGAATGTACAGACATAAACTATATTGACAGATTTAACTTTTAAATGTGTTAAAAATACAATACAATACAAATACTCTTTATTGCATACCTCACACAAATCAATCAGTAGGTAGAGGTAGACAACAATATAGAAATGAATAATTAATGAAAAAAATATTTAACAGTTCTGCACAAAACCTGAAAAAAAAAATCAAAAAAATTCTACAAAATTTTGCCCTACAACTAAACCATGAAGTAATGCACTATACAAATATGAGTTAATAGCCCATTTTATGTAGAATGTATAAACATAAACTATATTTATTGACAGATTGAACCTTGAAATGTGTTACAAAATAATTTATATTTAGCGGTGGAGCTCCGTACTGGTAAGATTCTATTGAATTCTTAATGTTATTGTTAGATAATGAAACTGATTAGATGCTTCTAAATGAAGAAGTAATATTTTATGATATTCTTAATATTAAAACATATTAAGATAACTATAATTACGATTTTTTGTATATTTGGTTATATTGGTATCCTCACAATTTTACCTGGAAACCGTATGTTGATATCAGTGCAAAAAATTGATCTAATATAAAGACAATAGTTAGACAATTAATAAATAATTAAATAACTTTAAATGCCGAAGATCATCTCAACTTCACATGTAATATAAAGCAATAATAACAAATCTGTCAAAAATCCGCAAATCCTCCTTTAAATTTCCTGCTTTGGCCTTTATTGGAAGCATGAAACGCGCTTTTCTTCCCTTTACCGACAAAAAAAGAAACTGTATTAAATACACCCAGAAAAGGCGTGCCTGTCCACAGCTCAATTAATCTAATAGGCAAAATCCTACGGGGTCTCCCCTCAAACTATGAGATTACTGGCTTGGAGACCAAAAACACTTGATAGTCTGCTTGCACGGGTAATGATTTAGGTACCATCCATTCTGCCAGAGGAGCTACGACGACGATGTGTCAAAGATTTCTTTTAATTTTCTTCTGAGCCACAGCATAGGAGCAAAACGAGCCAGGCTATTGGCCTCAGGCACCAAGGAGTCTGGTGAATGGCCTAACGCCTACCCATCGCCAAACACTGGCACCTTATTGGAATATATATATGTCCCTCATCCCCTAGAACGTGGGAATGGCGCTAGTACCTGTGAGGTACAGTCACTCTGGCTCCTTCTCACCTCCACGGGACTAGCAATCACCCAGCCGTGGAGGCCGAAACGGCGGAAAAGCTTAAAAAGCACAAATATAGGGACCTCGGCACTGGTTACACTTTTATACCATTCGGTGTCGAGACCCTTGGCCCATCCCAGTGCCCATCAACTATTCAAGGACCTATTCAAAATGCTGGTGTATTACAAGCTCGCTCAACGCATCAGCATAGCGATTCAGCGAGGAAACGCTGCCAGCTTGTTAATGGCCCAATTGTTTAAACATATTTTACTTTAAGTAGTTTGGCTTTAATTTTCAGTAATTTATCCCTTATTTTCAGTAATTATCCCCAGTAGATCCCTTTAAAAGTGTAACCTAAAGTATGGTTTCCAAGTAAAATTGTGCAAACCAATTGAACCAAGTCTCAATCTCTTTTAATGTTGAGAAGTTGAGAATATCATAAAATATTACTTCTAGATTTAGGAACACCTAATCAAAGTTATTAGCAAACAGTAAAACGACGAACCCTATAGCTTCTCACCAGTACGCAGCTCCGCCGCTAAATAGGAATAATTCATCATTAATTATTCATTTCTATATTGTTGTCTACCTCTACCGACTGATTGATTTGTGTGAGGTATGCAATAAAGAGTATTTGTATTGTATTGTATTTTTAACACATTTAAAAGTTAAATCTGTCAATATAGTTTATGTCTGTACATTCTATATTAATTCATTTTTTATAGTGTATTACCTCGCGGTTTAATTGTAAGGCAAGATTTTGTAGTATTTCATATAATTTTTTTCAAGTTTTGTGCAGATTTGTTTTTTTTTCTGCGAACGAGTGACAATTATGTTCCAAAAATTAATTCCTCGTCCTTGAGTTATACAAAAACGATACCAAACATGACCTATTTTCTAAACTCATGTAGAAATAAAATAGCTTCTCGCCAGTACGCAGCTCCGCCGCTACATGAATTATTTTTTTTCCATATTTACAGGTTAAATCTGTCAATACAGTTTATGTTTATACATTTCACATAAAATGGGCTATTAACTCATATTTTTTTTATAGTGCATTACCTCGCGGTTTAATTGTAGTGCAAGATTTTGTATAATTTCTTTAAAAAAATTATTCAAGTTTTGTGCAGAACTCTGTTTTTTTCTACGGAGGAGGGAAAATTTTGTTTCAGAAATGAATTCCTCATCCTTGAATTATACGAAAACGATACTAAACATGACCTACTCACTAAACTTATGAAAAAATCGAGCTAGCTCAGAGTGCAGCGCGGTAGATGGGGTTTTCACCCCCCTCCAGCCCCCACCACCATGGACGAATTTCGTGGGTACAGGGCTAAATCTGCTCAGATGACCATTAGGTATAACTGTGCCAAGTGGCGTCCTTTGTTGAAAATCTGCAAGGTGCTCCATACAAATACGACACTAAATAACCCACTAATATCTACCTATATTATATAAACAGTCGTAAATAAGCAAGGATACAAACATTCAAAAGATTCATTCCTTTGTTCCCTTTTGTTTCAGTAGTTCAGTTATTATCCCAAAATAATGCTGCCTGAACATTTTGTTTCATCATTCGGTTATGTTATGACCACAGAAATATATCGTGACAGAAGGAAAGAGTGTATGTGGGTCATTCTACTTTTTCATGACTAGTTTTCTATTACAAAAAAAATCTATGATATGTATTGAATTAATGTACAAAAATAGGATTCGAATTAGTACCTGAACCTAGTAAAAGTAATTTATTGGTAAAGATACTTAAATATTAACATACAGCTGTAAAAGGTGGGTAACGCAGTGGTAAAAACCATTTTTTCATACAAATGGTGAGACATCCAAGGATTGGATGAGAGTCAGTCCGACCCAAGTCGGGCCTAGCTGAGTTTCTTGCTGGACTCTTCTCAGCTAGGCTAGGTTAAGTGAACCAGCGACAAAACTACCAGTAGCTCGATTCCACTCACACCTCAGATTCGGTTGAAACCGCTCAACCAATCTCACTGGAGCACAAACTCTTAGAGTTTCAAACCACACGTGTGGTCGTGCCGGAGGTTTTCCCCAGGCTACTCTCCAACCGCGCACTCCTATCGCTTTATTGGGCCTGGCTTATAAAGCCACAGTCAGGTTCAAAAAAAAAAATAGGTACGGCCTGTGTGATACAAATGTACCTGCATAACTTCAAAGAGGTGTAGCGTAGCGAGTGGCAAAGGCTACGGAATTCTAAACATTCTACAGATGAACGCTTGAATACCCGTCATAATTTCCCTGCCAGCATTTCGTTTCGAGCCCAGGGAATGCGACTTGCACGTTCCACTGCTATTCACAACATGTCCCGACTTGTCTCATCTTGAGACTAGTATAACAGCGGCCTTATTAGCCTTAAGTTAATGTTCTAAATTAGTTTGACCGCGTGAAATGAAGGTCTCTGAGCGTGTACTTCGAACTTCGTATCGTGCCGTCCCTTTCACTCATATAGTGTCATAACACGAAAGTGTAAAGGACGGCACGATACGAAGTTTGGAGTATAGGCTTCAGCTTCGATAAAAATGCTTTCGTACTCGTATGCTTGAAATCCGGATTTCCATATTTCCGGTTGTTCTCCTCTACATGTCGCATTTCTCGTCCGATTCTCGTAAAATTTTGTGAGCAGGTTCGGTAATTATACAGTTTTTTTTGAGCTAGTTTTTTGGAGTTTTTAATAAACAAATTATATTTCAATAATTTTGTAAGTTTCTGCTGGCGAATTTCTGTTTGTTCTCCTCTACAGGATGCACTTCTCAACCAATTCTCTTGAACTTTTGTGAGCAGGTTCGATAATTATACAAAATTTTTTTGTTGAGTCAGTATTAGGAAAATTTTAAACAAATCTCTCTAGGTCCACAGCTCACAAAGGCACGAGTAGCCGTTGTCTCCCGGCAAATAAAATAAACAATAGCATTCTTTTGTAATGAGTCCTGGGCCTGGGACCCCAGGGACCGGTAGACGACTCAGTGTCCGTGGGACGGATTAACCAAATTACATTTACAGATATACCAAACCCTACAGGCTACAATACAATTACTTACTACTGTTAGCGATCTATAAAACCAAAGAAGGGTCGTTTAACGCTGATACGCAGAATATTTTCGGACGAGAATTGTTCAACTGGCATTATGGATGAAGCGCGGGTCTTCTGACACTGACAGTTAAAAAAAAGTTATCCGCGGAAGGAGCGCGAAAGGAAAGAAAGACTGTTTTTATTATTGTGGGTTGAATTGTAAATAATAAATGAACATATTGGGATACCTAGTGATTTTAATACTACTAACACAGTAAGAGCCCTTATGAGTTAAAAAACCTACATATAGGCCATTTTCTGTTTAAATTGACACGTATCTTGACATTTTCTCATTGTTACTATCTAGAACATGACTAATGCGACCTAATGTCATAATTTAAATGTATTTTTTGGATTTTTCATTAAGAAATATCGTTTCAAACTCCAGAACGACCATTTTTAAACGAAAAGCGGCTTTTTTCTGCTTAAATTATACTGCGCACAATAAAATCAAGAAATGGCTATATCACTAAGTATCTAAAACTTTAATAAAGTCATCGTATGCTTTAATCACATCAATTTTGTCATAATTTGAAATCAAAACATTTTAAAACTTATAAGGCATCTTAAATTGCATGTTTTATCCATATCCATTGTGTAACATAGTATCTTTCGTGTGGACACAAACGATCGGAATCATACGATCTTCCGTGCGGAGTGTATTGTCCAAAAAAAAAGGTTATTTTGAAGCGCCTGAGTCGGTAACCTGAAATTCTAAAAAGGTCTAAAACTTTAATAGAATTATTAGGTATGTCATAGTTTCATTATTATTTTTTCTTAGTATATTAAATATTAAGTCAAAATAAATATTGGTGCCTTTAAGGAACTCCGTGTCTTCTTAGTTAGATGTCGCTGTACGCATCGCTAAGGCGTTGTAAGATGTCAGAGGGAAACTGGTTGAGGATTTTTTTTAAGAGGCTCAGTGGCTAGAGCGATTGGCCGCCAACGCCAGAATGTTGTAGGTTCGAATCCTGCTGGGAGTCTAATTATCCCTTTAATTAAAAATGAATAAATAAATAAATATTAGAGGACAATCTTACACAAATCGAACTAGCCCCACAGTAAGCTCAAGAAAGCTTGTGTTATGGGTACTAGACGACGATATATTTAATAGATATACATACTTAAATACATAGAAAACATCCAAGACTCAGAAACAAATATTCGTGTTCATCACACAAATATTTGCCCTGACCGGGATTCGAACCCAGGACCGTCAGCTTCACAGGCAGGTGCACTACCCACTAGGCAAAAACCGGTCGTCGAATATTGTTTATTGAGGCAGTTTTCTACTTAAAAATCGCTACTGCATCTGAACTATAAATAATTATTTTAAACACAGAGAAAATAATCAGGATACTATTAATCTCAAACTTAATTCACAATTAACTTTGCCTGTTGTCTACCTCTACCTTTATACTATTGTTGTTTTGATTCTGTGTGTCTCTTTTATTTGTGTGAGGTGTGCAATAAAGAGTATTTGTATTGTATTGTAACTTTTATGAAATGATGATTCCTCTTGATAATAGATAGACTGATTCTCATGTCAATTATCGAAAGTTGCCGAACGATCGAAGCGTCGACCACAGCATATCGAGCTAACATCATTATACAGGGTGTCCCACAGCTATGCTACATGGAGGGAAAATACCTTGAATATTGTAGATGGAACATTTTACTGAAAGAAGACATTATTTTAATTTTAAAAACAATTTAAACTGCATTCACAGATATTTAAATAATAATTAAACCGTGAGCCGGGAATCGAACCCGTTACTCAAGAAAAATAATTATCCTCTAGCTTTATCATACTAATCGAAAGGCTTCATCATATGGATTATTTTTTGCTAAATAACATAGTATCAGAAATAAAAAGAAGACCATGAATTTTATCATTAATACAAAATTAATCAATTGATCACGTGTAAAGGGTAGATTCCCGGTTCAACCACAAAATTAAATAAATATCTGTGAATTCAATTTAAATTGTTTTTTAAATTCAAATAATGTCTTCTTTCAGTAAAATGTTCCTACAATATTTAAGGTACTTTCCCTCCATGTGGCATAGCCGTGGGACGCCCTGTATACTCGTGATATAGCGAGGACAAAATGTTGACAGCTACTGCATTTAAATTGGATCGCCTGTGCCGAGTTCTAGTATATAGTCAGTGTTGAGAATTCACAGCCGATTCGCCGAACGTGCGCCATTTTGAAATTCTGTCGCAATCTGCATACATATACCTGTGCCTTTATCATGAGTTAATATGACCGTACTCGGTAGCGACTGCGTAAAAATTTGTATGGACAAAAGTACAGCACCTCTGGCGGTTACGCAATAGAACTAATAATCGGCATACTAAATCGTTTATGCAGTCCCTAGCGAGTACGGTCATGTAAACTCATGGTAAGGGCACTGGCCTTTGCGAAAACTAGCGTTATTCGAATTCGGCACATTAGGTACACGTTCCAGGAGTCGACTTTAGTGTCCAATTGACTATTAATCACCTGTCATCATGACAGAAGATTGAAAGTGGGAATCGTTTGATGTCGAGCACAGGAACGTTTACCTTACACAGAATTCCTGTAAGAATTATAAATCGACAGAACTAATCAAAACGATGTTCAACTGCGTATAATACCCTTATCTCATTCAAGTACGAGGTAAATTAGCGAAATGGAGTGGGAGGGAGACGGGACTAAATAAACACATTTTAATTAAGTCATAAGGCCCATTCAGAGATCAGAAAATTATACTGAAGTTTGAGCTTCCAGTGTGAAAAAGTAATGTGTTCTATATTAAACATAAAAAATACTGTTAAACTCTGTTAAAAAAATCTAAATATCATCTTAAAAATAAACTTTTCATTTAGGTGGGTCATTGTCCATCTAAGTGGCGTGCTGAAAGTAGCCCATTTCTGCTCTGGAGCAGAAAAGTATTAAAAATAAATAGTATTGTAAATCTGTTATATTAGGCAACGGCAGTAACCTATACAGGCATACACAGAGTAAAGTTTCTATGGAAATCCTATAAGCGTGCCACCATGCACATAAATTGAAAAGTATAAGGATGTCCTAAAGCGACACATGAAGAGATGCGACATAGAGCCCTCTCAATGGGAGTGTTTGGCAGCACAACGCCCAGAATGGCGCAGGCTGGTGAACGGCAAGGTACGGGAATTCGAGGATCAACGTAAAGTTGACCTTGATACCAAACGCGACCAGCTTAAGGCCCGCCCACCTGCTGCCATCTCCTACAAACATGTAGACGGCGTGCTTACGTGCCCTCAATGTGCGCGGAGTTTTATTGCTAAAATAGGCTACATTAGCCATCTTCGGGCGCATGAGCGCCGGGGCACTGATTAGGAGTCGAAGTGGTCGCCATGGCCGAAACCAGTCGGATCATCAAATTGAAAAGTGAAACTATGACAAGGACAAAAAATTATATATCTCTCTCTGTCACTCTTATATAAAGTTGTATAGTCTAGTTAGTTCGAGCATACGTATACGATTAATTCTTTATTGAAAATAAATAACATATAATGGTTCTTGGTCCATACACAAACACCATTGACATCAGTTCCCGTCAAAATTGTTCTTTGACTGATTAAGAAAATGTTTGTGCATATTTTGCATTTTTTTAGTTTCCTCATATTCGAAATGAAAAGCAGTGTTTAACTCGGGTGAAACCACCCATATCAGCCTCGAACTATTGGCGCTCTCAACTCGTTCGAGCGCCAAAACATCTCGTCTGAAATGGGTGGCATTCAACCTTTGGTTAACTATCTACTATTAGGTTCGGTTTTATAAAGATCCGTTCCGAAGAACGGATCTTTATTAAACCCGGCCTTAATGCTGCAGATTTCGTAATTATCAACTAAAGTGTTATGTTTTTTTACAAAATGGATAGCTGTTTTATTGTTCTAGCAAAATAACCGCATAGATTATTCATAAGTGATCCAGTGTTCCAAAAATCAATTAAAATGTATTAAAAATTTACAAGAGCTTCCGTAGAGAGCGGAATGGTTAATTACATCTCACGCGTGTTAGAGGGGGTCATTTGCAATGGAATGGCCTTCCCGAACGCAGTAAAGAAAACTCGCGCTAAGTGTGAATTTAGGCATTGTTTGGACACGGTTTAAGTTACAAGCGTATGCGAGTTCCCCATCCTAGCGTTTTCCCGGTAGTGGTCTAACTCTGATCAGCTCGGGGTTTGCTTTGACACTTAATCCATTGTAATTTAGCGTAGGTACTAATTTTACGAAAGCGACTGCCATACTTTCAACCCGGAGAGAAAACTAAAAAAAAAGCTAGAACAAAAAATAAGAAAGAGAGAGATAGAGAGAAAGTACTTTGCGCTGCTCTACAAATGAGTGATATTATATACTGTGTGTATTTAAGCACTTTATTGTAAACAATAACAGCGGGGTAATCACGTAACTATATGTACTAACGGTAGATAGATTTTACTATCAATTTTGAAGTATAAATGTATGGGCTGACAGTTGAAATTTGACATTAAAATCTATCTAACGGTAGTACAAAAGTTACGTGATTACCCCGCAGGTTAAAACAGTAAACACTTCACATAAGATTAAAGTACAAAGCCGAACATCAGCTAAGGCAGGTACTAGCCGCCCCGGGGAATATTCTTTGACTTGAATAGGTGTATTTTGACAAAGCACGTTGCGGATTTTTTATTTTTGATATCCTTGTTGACGGTGCCTGTTGCTGATTATTAACTTGTATGGATTTTTGGACGAAGTGTATTGCGGATGCGTAATGTACATAATTTTGGAAAAAACCTGCATTGTGGATTTGGCTCTGTGATTTTTGGTTGAATAAGAATACTTGAATATATATTTTAATAGGTATAAAAACTTATGAGGGAGCTCTTCCAGTCTTCTGTATTACAGCAGATGAATGTCACGAAAAAAGTCCACAGACCATCTTTTTTAATTATTTGACTTTGACTAAGACATTTCAAGTAGTGGTTCTGTGACCTTTAGACCTCACGATAAAATACGAGTAGTTGAATAGACGTTACGGATGGAATATGAAATAATTATGGTTTAAGATTTTCATCGAACTGGCTCTGCCGTTTCGGAAATAATTATCATTTCGCCATTAAAGGTTCCAAAAACTGAATCGACAAAAACATTCCATATACCTGTCATCGAACCTGCTCACAAAATTTCAAGAAAATCGGTTGAGAAACCTCATCATTTACGGTCGGTTGCAAACATACTATCACAAACCATCGTCAAATATGGCGCCGGCAGCTGTCATCCCATAGAAACTTGTCAAACTTTCCATACAATCAGATTTTAACGAACACCTCTTACGATTACAGACGGTTTGGTGCAACCCATCCTTAATTAAGACCTGTTTATAAGAATAAAATGTCACGTAAGTAAACTGAACTAAATCAACTAAACATTCAATATTGCCAGCATCTTCCGCTACCGCCTCCGCTTCCTCGCGTTACCTGGCCCCACAGATCGAGGAATTTCATATCTCTCTGCCCTCTATAAGGAGAATGGCTCGAATAGAACCATGGGTCCGGATTCCTCCTCTATTATTCCTTAGAACTGTAATGGATAGGCGGATCTGACTATTAAAGCTTAAATGTAGTATCTTATATGAGAGTTGTAGAGAGATACGACCTTTTGAAGTTGTGCGGTCGGAATATTTGGGATTTGCATGTTAAAGGAAAAGTCGTATGTTAGTATGGGAGTAAATATAGACGCAACATTTTGGCATTGTGCGGTAATATTTCGGCTCCATTGAGGTGTTTGATGTACTAAGAGAGTGAATAGGGGCGTCTATTGCTGATAATTTGTTTATCCCACTTGTTAATATGTATGTACGTAAAATTCTCTATTGTATATGGAAAATTACAACACAAATTACTAGCAAGTTATTATTCATATAAAAAAAATGTGTACCAAATAGCCAATAATGCACTCTTTTGCAAATTGTTTCGCTTCTTACCGCTTCTACAATAAGCTACTTTAAGTTAAAATGTTTCTGTAATCTTAAGATATGGCACTTATGGTCTTTTATCGTAATATGTAAAAATATCATTTTTGTATTTGACTGTTCGTTGCCTAAACAAATAAAAAAAAATCAGAACCATTTTTTTATTATAAGATTTCAAGCTCACATGGTCATTTACATTAGAATTACGATTTGAAACGGGATATTTACCATGTATATTTGTATTTGTGAGTTCCCGATATTTCGGCACTGTTGCAAGCGCCATTGTCAAGGATTAACTGACGTGCTGCGAGTTTTAGTTGTGGTCTACCCACACACCATAGCGATCTACCCTCTTCCTGGTTCGCTTTTTTCGCACAGTGTCACATCATTCATCATTTTTCGTCATTTTTTTTATTTTACACGACGTTTTGGACATAGGACGACATGACGGACTTAACGATATATATATAGCATATTAACAACATAAATAAGAATATTATAAATACATTTTCTTCTTAGCCTATATGGGTGTCCCACTGCTGGGCAAAGGCCTCTCCCCATGAATGCCATGACTCCCGCATCAGTGCCTCCTCCTGCCAGTTGGCGGGAGGCGTATAAGTCATCCCTCCATCTCCGTTTAGGCCGGCCTCGTCTGCGTCGCTCTTGTGGCATCCACTATAATTATAATATCAATAAAATAAAATAAAATAATCATTGCGATTCAGCGAGGAAATGCTGCCAGCATCCTTGGTACCATGCCACAGGGGCCTATTTTAGAATTTGACTTTTAGTTTTTGTTTTATATAGTTAAGTATTGATTAAGTTAATTTTAAGTTAGTTGTTTATTTTATTTTGTAATCTTTTTTATTTTTATAACTTTCTAATAATAACACCTTTTCGAATATATATATAAATAATTCGAATAAAATAAATAGTGACAAAACAAAATACAATTCAAAATCAAACATTTATTATGAAAATAGGCCACAAGGGCACTTTTACATGTCATAATATTAATATACAATTTAAGAAAGTCTGACTATAATAATACATTTTTCATGTCAAAATATTAATTTACAGTTCAAGAAAGAACAATAATTTCGAGTTTACAATTATAACAAAATTAATGTCATACAGTGAACATAAACTTGCAAAGTTATCTATTACAAATATTACAACATCAGTAAAGTTAGAGATGTATAAGGTCTCAAGTCTGATTAAACAAAGAGTATAATGAAATTAATATAATATTCCAGAGACGTACATGGTCTCTGAGCGTCAAAATTAAGACTAATTTAATATTGTTAGAGATGTATATGGTCTCTAAGTCACTAATAATAAAAACGAATCCACAACAGGATGATTTATTTGGACTACGTAATGCCACTTCCAGTCTGAGTCTCAGTGATTTTGTTATCTTGTTTGCAACTCAGCGCACGTATCTTACCTGTATTAGCACGGTATTAGCAATATATCGAATGTTTTTTTTTATACCACGTCGGTGGCAAACAAGCTGACAGCCCACCTGATGGTAAGTGGTTACCGTCGCCTATAGACGCTTGCAACACCAGGCGTTACTCGCGCGTTGCCGACCCGTAAGAAACCTTTTCACGCCTTTTTTGAAGTCCCATTCAGTAGCCCATTGGGAACACATCGGCAGGAAGCTCATTCCACAACCTAAGTGTTCTTGGTATAAAGTGCCTGTTGAATCGTACTGTACGAGAACGCAATGGCTCCAAGGTGTGGGGATGAGCTCGCTGCCGATAGCGAGCGGTGCGATGATGAAAGGTGGCCGTGGGCATCATATCAAACAGTTCTTCAGAGCACATCCCGTTATACAGGCGGTAGAACACGCACAGGGAGGCAAAGTCCCTGTTTTACAGCATTAACCTCTTTTTATGTTATCGCTCATTACAAACATCAAACAAAAGAATGCTATTGTTTATTTTTTTTCGCCGGGAGTCCACGGCTTACCATAATTCGAGAATAAATGATTTTTAAACCTATACGAAGGTGTTTGAATGTTTAGATGCACGGAATAGTTTAAATGTTAGATATACTTTGAGGATACTTAGTATACCCGTACTACGGTCGGTGGTGCAGGTGGGCCAAAATACTTCAGTAAAACCTTATTTCTGA
Organism: Epiblema foenella; assembly: GCA_963556455.1. Taxonomy (NCBI): domain Eukaryota; kingdom Metazoa; phylum Arthropoda; class Insecta; order Lepidoptera; family Tortricidae; genus Epiblema; species Epiblema foenella. The sequence goes on along the minus strand of OY747120.1, from coordinate 5,115,896 downwards.
GAATTCTATTCTAGAACTGGGTATATTGACGCTGCCTTCGATCGCGATCTTTCAAATTGCCACTTATACTCATGTTCACATGAGCGATTATAAAAAACGCGTGGATTCTACTCGCTCGCTGCGATATCCTAACAGACTTCTTCCAGTAAAGCGGCGACTGGCTCGATCTGGAAAAATGACTCATGTGATGGGACCGACCATTTATAACAAGTTGCCCGAAATAGTCAAGTCGGCCCCTTCCGTACAATGCTTCAAACGAAAGCTAAAAAGTTGGCTTCTCGAGCACACATTCTACAGCTACGACGAATTTGTAAACCTGTAGAATATAATGATTATTACTTATTAATAAAATTGATTGTATATGTAAAATGAAATAATATCTGACATGTAATTTTGACATTATGAATAAATGAATATGAATATGAATATGAATACGTGTTTATGGTAATCCAGGCTACCATATACAAAATCATCCCTCCAATGGATGATATAGGGAGTCGATTACACGGACGAAGCCGCGGGCAAAAACCAGTTAATAATACTGGGTGTTTGGATATGGTTTTATTGACAAAGAGGAATAAGCCAGGCACAAGTTTGCTAGATCTTAGAGTATAAATATTTCTATAGATATCCTATACGCGTGCCACCAAGAGTGACGGAAAAGGTCTTATGCAGATAAATTAAGAATTGGTTTAAAATGGCTGCCGGTTCACCATAAATTACCTCCTTAACTTGGGCGGGTAATCGCATGTCTACGAAATTGGGCACAACTGTCATATAAAATAAGTTGTGCTCGACAAAAAAAAACTGTGACAGGGACAACAAACGATATGTAACTCTCTGTCGCTCTTATACAAAGTTGTATATGACCATCTCCCTCGGTAGTGGTACTATTATTTGAGTGTCGTGTCTGGTAAGTCTGTGGCTGAGATGCAGCGTTGAGAATGCGAGGGGCGCTACCGCGAACAGCAAACGAAGTTTTCCCTCTCTGTCGCACTTGCAAGTTTGCATATAAGTGAGACAGAGAGGGAAAACTTCGTTTGTGGTTCGCGGTAGCCCCTCAGACCGACATATCCGCACCAATCGTAAAAGTAGAGAAAAAGGAACCCTCTCTCTTTGCTTTGTGTTAGGGATCCCTAATAAAACGCCAATTAAACCGAAATAGTTTCCCATTACTCAAACGGCAGATATAAAATTCTCATAACACAATACCTTATGATTTAGTGGCGGGAGTTTGACAGCCGCTTAACAGCTGATTTATCGGCAGCCATTAATGTGATTTAGGGCTTTGGAGTTGCGCAGTGACATGGCGAAATGCTAAATTGTATTACAGGTGATTTTTTATTAACTGAGCTAGCGCGAAGAGTAACCGAAGCGTCTGCAATTCAGCTTGAGCAAAGTTGCTTTCGTATGTCTGTCCGAATGACCGGCGGATGTCAAGCTGTACTTCTATATGATTCGGTCAGCCACACCCCTCGTGAAAGAGACACGCTTATGTCTTTCGCGCACGATAAAACGGGATGCAACACTCTTCGGGAATGGCTTTTTAGACAAATCTCAATAAAATAACTATTTATGTGCAGTTTTATTGAAATTGCTCCTGACAGATTTTAGATGAGGTATAATCCCATCATTTTAATTTAATTATGGCGTTTAATAATGCGATGATTTAGTGGGCCGAGTAAAAAAAGGAAAATAAAGACTCAACTTTGGACTTTATTTCTATAGAGAAAATTTTAAGCAATCATGTTTCGGCTATTGTCAGAAACACAGTCATATAGTCAATACGAGTAATCATATATCTAATAATAAAAATCAATCCTTACTGTTTTCTCGTCTGGGTGTTCAACTTTTAAAGCAGCAAAGAACGCGATATTTCATTCGAGTCATTTTATAAATAAATCGTGCCTCCATACAAACTTTCGTCCCCGTTTGACCCCTGTATTATGTTGTTATGAAAGTTTCTAAGGAACCCTCGGTGGGAGAGTCTGTTTCTATTCATAATAAATAAATAGAGCACAATAATTAGAGGACAATCTTACACAAATCGAACTAGCCCCACAGTAAGTTCAAGAAGGCTTGTGTTATGGGTACTAGACGACGATATATTTAATAGATATAAATACTTAAATACATAGAAAACATCCAAGACTTAGAAACAAATATTCATGCTCATCACACAAATATTTGCCCTAACCGGGATTCGAACCCAAGACCGTCAGCTTCACAGGCAGGTGCACTACCCGCTAGGCTAAACCGGTCGTCCAATAATAATAAGAGTGACTTTTAGCTCAACCACACGTCCGACACGTTCCAAATCCCCTTGCAATACTAAAGTTGCTAGTTAGGGCTTGAATTCACCCAATTTGTTAGGACGTGGTCTATTTACTACCCTCTTATGTCCCAACTAGAGATGCGCCGAATAGGAGATACGTACGTTCATAGAGAGGTAGTGCACAGAAAGATGTCATTTGCTCGAATTTAGAGCAGCGCAACTAGGGTAGTACTAGTACCTCCGCCTTGCAGAAGAACACAGTAATAATATTATTTATGTCACACCTGGCCATAAAGTGGCAATTACCGCACGCTCCGCGCGCGGAAAATCCCACTTCCTGGCCAGAGAGTGACATAAAATTTTGTACTTACCTCGGGCGGTGATTAAGAAAGCCTCAGATTGCATAATTATCGCCCTTGCCTTCGGCTCGGGCGTCAAATACCTGCGATCTGAGACATTCTTTGTTTTACCGCCCTTGGTAAGTAATGTACTATTACTATACAGGTATGCAGTGTTGTGTTCCTGGAGGTGAGCAAGGTTGATGCACTGTGTTGAGAACGAGGGACCTAAATTTGTCCCTTCTGCTGTCAGTGCATCCTCAAAATTTTATAAAGAATCGGCAATGCGTATGTGACTCCTTTGGGGTTGCGGGCGTTTATATATGCTGCGGTGTCCGCTTACCATCAAGTGGTCTGTACACTTGTTTGCCACCGGCGTTGTATTAGAAAGAGTGGTTGCGTGTTAAGTCGGTTTAAGGACGATAATTTTACGTGACAACGTTATTAAAAAAAAAAATTGCATTTAGGCGCTAACGCGTTTAACCCTTTGAGGAGAGAAACCGGTTTGACCGTCAACTGTTTCGGTATAACTTGAAATTATTCAATTGGCCGAGTTGCATCAAAGTAATTCGTTGAAAAAGCTATTTAATAATTCGAACAATAATGTTCAAAATCCAATAACATTTTTATAGAAATTCGCTTAACAAGGCTCAGGTTAGTCATACATTACGTCACACTTTTTCGTTTTGGCATCCGGTCATCGATTTATTAGACGTTATCAAAGAAACGAGGTTTAAAGAATAGGTGCGAACAATCGGACGAATATTTGGTCCAGCTTTGTTCGACCCGAATCATTATCCTAGCGTTTTCCCCGTCAGTCTGGGATCCGCTTTGACACCTAATCCTAAGATTTGGCTTAGGAACTAGTTACGAAAGTAATTGACATCTGACCTTCCAAGTCAGAGGGATAACTAGACCTTATTGGCATTAGAGGAAACGAATATTCGGCCGAATAAACCGGTTCAAAGTCATGTCTCGCATCGAGTCCCAACTTACAAGATATTTATCATTGTGTAACTCTAAGCTTAGTGGATTTTTCCAGTATCATTGTATAACTTTAAATGTAACATAATATTGGCGTGTAAGTAGTAGGCATGCGTACTTACCCCACCCTGTTTCGAAAATATATTACAACTATTATTTCCTAAATAACTAATGGAACTCCAGGTTTGTTAATACATCTCTTAAGATATATTCTCTTCTGTACATGACCGTTTGTTTCCTGAATAAATAAAAAAAAATAATTAAAAAAAATACCGTAGGTATACGAGAAATATAGCGTTTTTTGAAACGCTCTTCTGTTCAGACGAGAGAACAACAAAGATTGATTTTTCAGATATTTGAGTCTTGACTATATGAATGTGTTTCTGGTAATAGCCGAAACATGATTGCTTAAAATTTTGTCGATAGGAATAAAAAACTTGAGTCTTTATTTTCCTTTTTTTACTCGGCCTGCTAAAACAACTAATTATTAAACGACACAATTACATTACAATGACGGTATTTTACCTCATCTCAGTATCAGTTTTAAGATATTTATTCTCAAAAAAGACAATTGAAGTCACTTATATGAGAACATGGATTTAGGAACATTTCAAGAAAAGTAGACATTTGTTAATTGTTTTGTGTGTTCTCGCTTAAGGTATTCTTAAAGAGGGTATTGTTCATAAATATGAACCGCTAATTTACTTTTGAAAACCTTAAGTGAGCCTACAGCTTTTAAAACAGGCGGTAATTTGTTATATAATTGTGCACCTTCATATACAAACATTTTTTTTCCTAGTTGAGTCCTTATTTTCGGCAATACCAGAAAACTTGCACGGCGGGTGTTTCGTTTCATCTAAACTTAGGCAAAAGGAAATTTAATAAAACTGCACACAGTCAGATATTTATCGAGATTTGCCTAAAAAAGCCCGAAGTGTTGTATCCCATTTTGTCGTGCGCGAAAGACATAAGCGTGTCTCTTTCACGGGGGGCGTGGCTGACCGAATCGAGGCATTATTATATTAAATGGTAGTAGTACAGAAGGTTGTCTATCTAACGTGCTCTTTCGTTCCTAGCTGATATATACCTGGACACCACGGAGGTGCCAAAGCCGAGTTTAGCCGAAGCGGAAAGAGGAACAGGGCTAACCTGACCGTACCATACTTTTTTTTAATACTCGTATGTATCAGATGTACTGAACCCTGAAAATTGTTTACTACTCATTTCTAAAAGTCAACGGCCGTTGCACCACAAAAATAGCTATCCTATATTTACAGCATGAACTCACAATGTTTCCCGACTCGCTTTAGCTAATCCAGTCTAAGTCGGACCATGAATCACATGTCGTTGTTACCAACGTGGGGGTCAGATATATTGGACATTTGACTTGTGAATAGCATGGCAGGTATGTCGGAACTTAATCGTAAATAGCGTAATGTGGGTAACCTACAAACATGTACAGACTCACGCTAAACTGACCAATAGTAGATCATAACTCATTACAATAAGGTACACAAATGTTCAGTTAACTGTGTTTTACTTATGGTAATTGAATAACAATACAACGAGAGCTACCGGGTATAAATTCGCCGCTAGCGGCGCTAGTGTAATGCGCTACGCGGGTTAATATCTAATTGCAACAATATGATGACTATTTTGCAATACCTGAGCTCTGAGCTTGATTATGGCAAATATGAGTTACGGGTCAATGACTATCAGTGCTTTGAGACAGTTTTGTCTTTCGGAAACTTATGTCCTCCTTATTTTCCGAACAAAACGGGACTGCGCTACAATGCGGGATGTTCGATATTTTTACAGTACCTACGGTTTTAAGGTATTAAATGTGATTTAAATGTAAACATCGTTCTCATACTCATAATAAGCAATAACAATTTTGACAGCTGGACCTTACTCGACAGTGGCGCCAACTGGTGAGCACAAAAACGATAGCTCTCAGTAATTATCTCTAATCTTTGAGATTTAAAAATGTATAACTACATAGGTAAGTTTATACGGCATGTCGATAATACTACATAGTTCTGCAAAAAATAAGAAATGAGGTGAAGTAGCATGTTTTTCAAGTCTTAAAATTTAGCAATCACATAAAGATTTACCCGCTTATTCAAAAACTTAACAGACCTCTGCTAACTAATATGTTCTTTGTCCCATTCTCACAAACGTAAATGTCAAAGTGACAAATAAGGACAAACGAACTTTAGCGGCTAGTTAACTAATATAGGTTTGATAGACGTTTATGAATAAGGGGGTAAGCCGTGGTCTCCCGGCGAAAAAATAAACATTAGCATTCTTTTGTTATGATCCCTGGGATCCCAGGGACCGGTAGACGAAGGTTAACAAGAATGCCTCACTTGGCTCTACGTAATATCTCAAAACTTTACGGTCAAAGAGTTTCGGGACTGGGCCTACTTTTTACATGGAAATGTTTTTTATGGGATCCGGATTTACCCGAAGTCACCTTAACACAGTAGTACAAATCAGTCAATTATGGTGGCAAGAGTGTCTGTTACTTACCGGGCTCGGACCGGGAATAGAGGGCCTACTCCGAACTTCGTATCGTGCCATCCCTTTCACTCATATCATCATAAATTGAAGAGTTAGACTCTTGTCGGTGTAGCTCTCTCCATCTGACTCTATCCAGGGCCGCCTCCTTGACCTCCTTATACGACACGACTGCTAATTTTCCTTTTATTTGTTGCATGTAGCTTATCCTAGGCCTTCCCCTCATCTCGCTTCCCTTCAATTTTGCCTTCTATGATGTTCTTTATAAAATCGTCGTGTCGTATAAGATGACCAATCATTTTCCCTCTTCTATTTTCTATAATTTCCAACAGTTTCCTTTTCTCCCCCACTCTCAGCATTTCATCGTTTGTAATTTTTTCCGTCCAGCTAATACCATATAGTGTATAATACACACTCACTCATTCACTCATATCATATAGTGTATAATATAATACAAGAGTGAAAGGGACGGCACAATGTGAAGTTCAGAGTAGGCTCTCAAGCTACATATATACTGTGAATCGTCCTTTATGTGTAGCTGTATATCCTTTTTTTGAACCTGACTATGACAACAAATCGATAAGAGTGCGCGGTTGAAGAGTAGAATGGGGAAAATCCAAGAAAAACCTCCGACACGAGCACACAGGCGGTTTGAACATTACTAAGGCTCGGTTTTATAAAGATCCGTTATACCTTATAAAGAAAGGAAGAAAGAAAGAAAGAAAGAAACATTTATTCACAGACACAGAAGACACACATATGACTAAAATGATAAATGAAGAAAAACATATTATACACAAACCACATAACATGTGTGTCCCCGCGGTAGTGAAACGGACACTGGCTCAGCATTATGCTGAGGTGTCAGACACCTACAGCGCTGATTTTCAGCCAGTACCATCATACTCACGGAACGTCATACAATTGTAAAAAATAAATAAACAAAATAAAAATAACTGTAATATATAAAAAGGTAGGTATATAAATAAGCCAAAAACCACCTACTACTTACATACAGCATCTGGAGTACAAAAACAAAAGTGCTAAAAATTAAAAATAGATTTAGTACGGTTGGTATATTTTTGCTGCTAATAGTGCTGAGGGGCTACCGCGACCGAAAACGAACGAAATTCGAATATCTCCCTCTCTGTCGCACTTGCTAATTTGTGCGGCAGAGAGGGAGATATTCGAACTTCGTTCGTTTTCAGTTCGCGGTAGCCCCTTTGGATTAGGATTGGGATTATGTCGGTTTGTTATGTCAAAAAATGTACTGAGTTACTGAAAAATAATCTGACATCTGGTCTAACGGATCTTTATAAAACCCGGCATAAGAGTTTATTTGAGCGGATTCAATCGAATCTGGGGTAGTACGTATCTACTATCTCTATTGCCGTGACGAACTGCGCTATTGACAGACAATACACAGACAGCTCAACGGGCATTGAAAATGAACTTCGTGTATCTCCCTCTATTTCACTTAAATTAGCAAATGAGAGAGGGCCCGTGATAGGTTCGTGAAATAGAATATGATGTCTGAAACTTAGCTGATGTTAATCCATTTGATATGCCGTCTTAAAATAAATAGAATAAAGTATGTTTTTAATAAATACACACGACTTCAGACAGTGTTTATGTGATAGAAACTCTATTATATTTGTGTTAGAGTAGAATATCCAATAGAATAAGAGCGTCAGTGCCAAAATCAAAAAGTAATAATCTTTAGAGGATTGTGTGGCAGAATTTTTCTATACAAAAAGCGGTAACATTTTCCATCATCTAATTCTAAACCGAATTGCATGAGTTTTGGAAATGTTATAGATATCATTAAATACTAACCCCCTTGTTCATAAACGTCTATCAAACATATATTAGTTAACTGGTCGCTAAAGTTCGTTTGCCCTTATTTGTCACTTTGACATTGACGTTTGTGAGAAAGGGACAAAGAACATTTTAGTTAGCAGAGGTTTGTTAAGGTTTATGAACAAGCGGGTAAGTAATACGTTCATTATTTACTATACAAGTATGTAGTGTTGTATTCCTGGAGGTGAGCAAGGTTGCCAGAGCTCCCGAGGATGCAGTGTTGAGAGCGAGGGACCTAAACGTGTTCCTTCTGCTGTCAACACAGTGCATCCTCAAATCTTATAAAGGGTCGGCAACGCGCACGTGACTCCTTTGGAGTCTATAGGACCGTATGCTTCTTTGCCACCGGCGTTGTATAAAAAAAACGTTTTGATATTTTGAATAAATTGCATAAAATTGAAAATATGGACCCTTGAGGATTCGATTTTTGACTCGGAAGCTTTCTCAAACGAGAAATAATTACTAAAAAATCAAAACGTATAAACATAGTTAAGGATATAACGAATCGATCAAGGCCAATACTGTCTCATTTGATAAAGATTTAAGGGGTGGAAAATGTTGCCGCCCGAAGCACTAATTCTGCGAGAAATTAGGACGACCGGTTTAGCCTAGTGGGTAGTGCACCTGCCTGTGAAGCTGACGGTCCTGGGTTCGAATCCCGGTCAGGGCAAATATTTGTGTGATGAGCATGAATATTTGTTTCTGAGTCTTGGATGTATTCTATGTATTTAAGTATTTATATCTATTAAATATATCGTCGTCTAGTACCCATAACACAAGCCTTCCTGAGCTTACTGTGGGGCTAGTTCGATTTGTGTAAGATTGTCCTCTAATATTTATTTATTTATTTATTTATTTATTAGGCGCCACACGGCTGGCGGCGACGACTCTCTATCGCACGATGCGAGCGCAGCGGGGCTGCTACGAACTTCGTATCGTGCCGTCCCTTTCACTCTCGTATTATTCACTATGTGAGTGAACGGGACGGCACGCTACGGAGTTCGAGTTTAGAAGTTTTGAGTAGCCCCTCTGACCCCGACGGGTGAAACAAAAATGATATTCCGAAATGCCTGTTCTCGCCCCGCACGATAGATTCACTATAGTCTTAAACTCAACGCCAAATTTTCACAGTATAATCATTTTCTTGACCTAAAGCCATACAAAATGTCATAATTTATTCTTAAATGTTAAGCCGTCGTGTCCCGGCGAAAAAAAAAATAGCATTCTTTTGAAATGAGCCCGGGGATCCCAGGGACCAGTAGACTACGGACATACCGTTTAAGATGGACACGAAAAAAAATTTACTTACCCCATACTGTATTTTTCAATTTTTAATATTAGAAAACAAACCTCAAGCCTCAAGCCATCAAAGTCAGCTGTTTTCTGTATTAGCAACATCTATTCAAGGTTTTTTAAAGACTAAGGGGCTCACATACCGATAAAGGTGGGCACGAATAAAATTTTACTTACCACATACTGTATTTTTTTAATAAATAAATAAATAAAATAAATATTAGAGGACAATCTTACATAAATCGAACTAGCCCCAAACTAGTAAGCTCAAGAAGGCTTGTGTTATGGGTACTAGACGACGATATATTTAATAGATATAAATACTAAAATACATAGAAAACATCCAAGACTCAGAAACAAATATTCATGCTCATCACACAAACATTTGCCCTGACCGGGATTCGAACCCAGGACCGTCAGCTTCACAGGCAGGTGCACTACCCACTAGGCTAAACCGGTCGTCAAAAAAACAAAATATTCGAAAACAAAGGAATGAGAAACCTCAAACCACCAAAGTCAGCTTTTGTCTGTACTAGCAACATCTATTCAAGGTTTTTTAACCTGACTGGCTTTATAGGCGAGGCCCAATAAAGCGAATGTTATCTATTCATGGCAAGTAGGCATTTATTGGAAAAGCAAGCTACTTGGCATTTACGTATTCTACCAACCCGTGACGTATACCTATCCATCTCATTAGCATCCCGAGCACATTAATATGCAGATGAGGCTGTGTCGCCCTATAGATCAACATGTAACAATGACATCATTCTACTGTCAAGGTTGTTTGTTAAACACAGGGACCGTTTTCGGTACGGTATAAGCGGTATGTTAACAGTATTGGATATCGATACCGCTTTATTATAAAGGTAGAATACCGGTTGAAATATAAAGGTACGCTACCGGTATGAAATAACGATATCGCTATTTTTGATAGGTGTACTAAAACCGAAATAATAACGGTAGCCAACCTGTGCCTTTACCATGAGTTTGCATGACCGTACTCGCTAGCGACTGCGTAAACGATTTAGTATGCCGATTCTTAGTTCTATTGCGTAACCGCCAGAGGCGCTGTACTTTTGCCCACACAAATTTTTACGCAGTCGCTAGCGAGTACTGTCATGTAAACTCATGGTAAAGGCACTGTATTGTTTCGGTATCGGTAGAATCGGTTGAGAATTGCGACCAACAAACGGAAATCCGGACATGCGAAAGCATTTTTGTCGAAGCTGAAGCAGAGACCTTCATTTCACTCGGTCAATTCAGACGTTTGGATGTTTGTTACTCAATCACGCAAAAATGGCTTAATGGATTATGATGATACACATAAGACCTTATGGATGGTAAGAAAGTGTTGTTTTTATTAATTTACTTGAGCATGTGCCAATGATCGATCGGTTCCTGTGACGTCATCAGTGACGTTAGCCCGACGTGTTTAACTTCCATGTTTTATATATATTAGATCAAAGAATTTCGAGGTCGCGATTCCATTTGTCTTAATAAACAGTAGGGAACATCATCAAGATATCGCTTTTGATCCATCTGAAAGACGTCTCAATTAGGAAAGTACACTAATAAAAACAATAAGTGGTTATCTAAAACTATAATAAAGGCATCGCATAGGATTTATCAATATTTTTGTGATACTTCAAGTTCAAGCATTTTAAACCTTATTATCATTGGAAAACGGGACTTAATAGCGTACAATACTAATATAAACGTTTTTTTAAAGTTTGCCCGCCGTTTTGAATTTATCACAACATCCGTGGTCTCGAGTAGACTGGATGATCAATCAATCAATCAATCAAGTCATTTATTCGTAAAAACATTGGTACATACAGAGGTGTTATAAATATTTACAAGTCTCACTATGTCTTCGCCATAAGGCATATGATTATAGTCATAAAAGTATGACGCAAAAACGTATTAAACTAATTAAGTAATCATGCATCGTGATTAAATGTCAATTTTTTTGTTTTTGACAACCGCTTTAGCCTAGTTGGTAGTGGCCCTGCCTTCGAAGCTGGAGGTCCCGGGTTCGAATCCCGGTCAGGGCATTTATTTGTGTGATGAACACGAATATTTGTTCCTGAGTCTTGGATGTTTTCTATGTATTTTTCAATATAAGTATGTATATCGTCGCCCAGTACCCATAGTATAAGCTTTGCTTAGTTTGGGACTTGGTTGATTTGTGTAAGATTGTCCACAAATATTTATTTATTTTAATTAATTATTAATTACACAGTTTATTATTAGTATTACAATGATGAGCTGACTGGTTTGCAGTCTATGATAGCAGTCTATAAGCCAAGTTAGAGGCTCCCGGGCAGCTTGAGAACTTCTACAGTCAAGTTGCCCACTCACTTGGGGTCGAAGTTGCACCACGTCCGTAGGTAGTACCCACCGTTACCCTACACATGACCCCTGGGGGGTGCTAAACGGTAACAAAACTGGCACCAAAATTTCCATACGATAAATAAACCCAGAGAAAAAACTGGACCTTGGTTTTCTCACTATATTTTCCTTAAGCGAAAAGCTACTATTAGTTTTTTGAAAATCCCAATCGTAAACAAGCCGATTTATATAGGGTGTCCAGTAAATAATGGACAAGCTTCTAACCACCGATAGAGCACCTGTGGCTGGTCCAGAAAAAGGACTATCAGGTTTAGTAAAAGTCCCTTGGTTTTCGAGATAATCGAACTTTTCCATTTTCTTAATAATTGGCTACCTGAGTCAACGAAAAAAGTTGTTAATGAAAAACAGAGATAACTTTATGTAGGACCTCGTCTCTACTAGCTGTCAGCACAACCATCCGCAAGTCAATAAGGGTAGGCAGCAACTGGCTTGGGAATCTTCTGGAGTAGCAAGCGTCCATAGGCTAATTTTTAATAATGAGTCCTGGCTACTCTATTGCTCTAATCCCAGTCTGTTAGCAACACCATTAGAGAATATTTAGCAATAGAAAGAACCAGAATATCTCTTCATTTATGGCCTCGACGGTCATTAAAGTCAAAGAAGGTACCAATTATTAGGAAAATGGAAAAGTTCGATTATCTCGAAAACCAAGGAACTTTTACTAAATCTGAAAGTCCATTTTCTGGACCAGCCTCCGATGCTCTATCGGTGGTTAGAAGCTTGTCCATTATTTATGACGATCGCTTTAGCCTAGTTGGTAGTGACCCTGCCTTCGAAGCTGGAGGTCCCGGGTTCGAATCCCGGTCAGGGCATATATTTGTGTGATGAACACGAATATTTGTTCTTGAGTCTTGGATGTTTTCTATGTATTTAAGTATCTATTTATCTATATAAGTATGTATATCGTCACTTGGTGCCCATAGTACAAGCTTTGCTTAGTTTGGGACTAGGTTGATTTGTATAAGATTGTCCAAAAAATATTTATATTTATTTATATTTATATTTATTGGACACCTTGTATATAACCGTAATTGGTTTAATGTAATTTTCGCTAACCGGATGCCTTATCTCTGCTAATAGTTTTGGCTGAAAACAAATGCTAGCGCCGATGGCTGCGTGCCAGCGACAAAAAAACGTATGTTTATGTCTGTATTGTTTATGGTTCGTGCTAACAAGATTACAGTAAAACGATTTGATTTATTGTACAATTTGTAAATCTTTAGATTAAGATGTTTTTGTTTTCAAATTGATTAGTCAAAATAAACGATATTTTATTATAGTCGAGCTGTAGGCTGTAAAACTGGATTCATATTTGCCATGATGTGATGTGACGCAAACGAATCTAAACATTTTTTTCGACGTTTCGACGATTTTTTTCGATCATGACGCTTTCAGAGCAACCATACTATATTTGTACTACTTAGGGTCGATTTTTCAATGCCCATATAAAAGTATCTATCTATCTTATTGTTAGCTCTGTTTTTTTATTCATATGAAATTAGAAAGTGACAGCGATATTTCAACTGGCGGATAATTTTATCTGTTGATTGAAAAATCGACCCTTATAGTATCTATATGTTCAGTTACGACTACAATATGCGCTAATGAGTACACGACTGTAGGCATAATATAATACTAGAAGCCGTTTGGAAGGATTTGCCGAATTAATAAACAACAAAGACATCAATCTTTCAGAAAAGTATACTTATTTGAACTTGCCTAGTTATATCAAAGTCATTGTAAAGTGCAGCCGCTGGTGATGCCTTAAAACTATATTATTACAGCTAGAATATATACATACCTTTGTCTACATAACTCACATGATGATGTACTTAGTTCTTAATGTTTTTCTTATAAAATAAAGCTATACTTACGCATTAATAGTGAGCGCGAGCGAGCACGGTGCCTACCTAGTTATACACATGCGTGTAGTACGTACCTGTATGTATGTGACCCGGAGAGCAGTTGCTAATTGACCACTGTCACGGATAGCCGCTGTCGCCCTCGCGGTCGCTATAGCTTATTTTCGTGTTATTTACTTGTGTCTTTCTCTTGCACTCTTCTTCCCTGCACCTAGTCACTATCTAAAGTCTACAGTCATCATCATATATTTAACAGCCTAAACTAGCTCTTGTTGGTGGAGTAATCGCCATTCTGTTCGGTTCTCCGCCAACGCTTTGAGCTCCTGATACGACATTACATCGACCTTCTCTTGCTTGATCTATAAACGCACGTCTCGTCTTCCCCTGCCTCTCTTCCCCTCTATCTTTCCTTCGATTATGATTTTTATGTAATTGTCATGTCGTATCAGGTGCCCCAGAATGTTTCCTCTTCTGTTCTCGATCGTCCTCAAAAGTAGTCTCTTCTCTCCTATCAAATCCAGAACCCTCTGTGTTTGTTTTCTTTATGTTTAGCTTATAGCTTCCTTTCGCCTTTAACACATCTCGAAGGCACCAAGTCTCTCTCTATCTCGCTGAGTTAATGTCCAAGTCTCGCTTCCATACAACGCTATGCTCCAGGTGTAGGTGCATCAAAGTACTCCATACAAAAAGCTACTTAATTTTGCATGCAAGAAGATTTAAAATGATTTAAAAAAATCTGCCATCACAGAAAATCTATAGCTATGCTTTTGTGAATTATTATAAATATTCACATATTTAATTCAGGTACCTAAGTATCCTAATGTCTGGCATTGTCCCAATACTTGACACTTTGGTGTTTCACATTAATTGGTGACAAAAAATGGGGCGTTTACCTTATGTACGTTCCAGAAGGTTTTAATACCTATTTGAGCAATCGTAAGCCCTTAACAATAAATTCAGGATCACATATTTACATACCCAACTGTAGCTACAGAGCGTAGCTTCTCAGTTTCAGCTTGAAGAAAAATGCTTTCGTTTGCCCGCGGATGTCCGGGATCTCTACGGAAAATCTGGGCAGGTCTCTGCTATTCATCCCATGTTCATCCCCTGACCGCCATTTTTTATATTTTTCCGTACCTCAAAAGGAAATAAACGGAACCCATGTGGATACACTTTGTTGTACATTTGTCTGTCTGTTTGTCAAGACCCTTTATCTCGGGAATGCGTGGAGATATCGATTTGAAATTGAAACCATATACTCACGTCTACAGTTTATTGAAGCTGTAAAAAAATCAAATTTCTAAGTTAACGTAAAAAAAATACGGCCGTTTATGCCGCGAAAAATTTATATTTTGACACTCTCAAGGGTATCGAAATTTGTAGGGTACTTCCCGTTGAACTAGAATAAAATTTGGCAAATGATATTGTCTTATACATAATGTAAGTTCAGGGAAAAATCTGAAAACTATACATTTGTAACGAAATCATAAAAAATCTGTATTTAAAGTACGTAATGTAAACGCATTTTCTCCACTAGTATACTCAAAGAGTGGTGTAATTATGGCTGCGGTCTTCTGTAAGGTGGAGGTACTTCCCCCGTTTGGGCTGCTCCAAATATTGAATGAATAAATGAAAACATTTATTTCAGGGTCAGGTCTATATACGTTAGGTATGGAATCCTCGGTGAGCGAGTCGGACTCGCACTTGTCGGGTTTTTATGTTATAGGGGGCAAACGAGTTGACGCAACGCAAGCATCAATTTAAGTATCCATCTTACTTTAATCAAACATTTTCACACTTGTATTAATAAACACTACAGCGATAGATCTTTCTCTGCGACCGTCCCATTTTCCACGGAAGCATCTTTACTAATAATGTCTGTCCGTCCGTATAGACATCAAACCGGCGAATAAAGTATTGGTTTTGTCTCTTTACTTTGATCTACGAATAACTTCGAATGAAGATATTACGCCATTTTTATTGGGGTTCCGTCGTGTATTATGAAGTATAAATAATCATCAAAAAACTTTATGTGCATGCGCAAATGCATTATTTGTAGCGTTATTGTTTGTTTTTCGTGTTATTTTTACATTATTTTTTATTTCTGAGATACAAATCTGTATTTTATTTTACAAAATGTCCCTCTGTTTCTATTTGATCAAAATTTACTATTAGATCACTGAATAGGTACGTTTATTACGTACAGTCAGTAACTTATGTTTATACAAAACTATAGGTGTGTTTAGTTGTGTCTATTTATCGTAAAAAAATATTTATATTGTAGCATTTTAAGTCTGTGGTATTATAATACTGTTATTTTATATACATTGTATAGGTATTGTTTAGAAAAAATGACAACTCGCCGAGTTTCTTACGCCGGTTCTTCTTGGGGCAGAGGTTTATTTTATGAACCGGTGGTAGTTTTTTTGACATTCATAAGTGCATGTATTATGCCTAAATTGAAGAATATATGATTTCAGTTCATTCTCGTGTATATTGCATAAAAAATGACACCTCGCCGAGTTGTCATTTTTTCACAGCAATATACAATGTATATAAAATAACAGTATCATAATACTACAGAATTAAAATGCTACAATATAAAACATACATTTATTTTTTATATTTAGGGCAAAATATTTCTGTGTTAGATTACTTGTGCGGGACGCTATCACTGCCAAACATCCCTATCCATGATATATATACCTTACAGACTAACATACATATCAATAAAAGAAAACAAAAAGAGTCCATTTAGGCGACATGTGGCTGCGCAACGTCGTCAGCTCTGATGGTGGCCCCGGAACAGCTGAAACACTACAACCTTCGGCCAAAAATCAGCGCACGCGACTGTCTCCTGCAGCGGCCGCAGCACGCGCACCACGAACCAGCTGAAGTGCATGTAGTGGCGCGAACGCAGCTGGCACACCCTCAGCGATTAGCCAGTCTTCTGGTGAACATACTTCACCACGACATCAGCCGTGGTGGTGTAATTCAGGCGCGACACGCAGAGAACCTTACTCGGTGTGGCATCATCAGCATCATCATCAATATTAAGAGGGCCTGGTCCTCTGTCGTTGCAGCATTCTCCATTTTTTTTATATTAGAGGACAATCTTACACAAATCGAACTAGCCCCACAGTAAGCTCAAGAAGGCTTGTATTATGGGTACTAGACGATATATTTAATAGATATAAATACTTAAACACATAGAAAACATCCAAGACTCAGAAACAAATATTCGTGCTCATCACACAAATATTTGCCCTGACCGTTCGAACCCAGCACCGTCAGCTTCACAGGCAGGTGCGCTACCCACTAGGCTAAACCGGTCGTCAAATGTAATGTAATGCAGGCGCGACACGCAGAGCGCCTTACTCGGTGTGGCATCATCATCATCATCATCATTAATATTAAGAGGGCCTGGTCCTCTGTCATTGCAGCATTCTCCATTCCAATCTATCTTGGGAATTCGTGTTATTTTCCCAGCCGTACCACACGACGTCTGACTATGTCAGACGGACGGACATAACACTCGAGTGATCGTATAAGGAAGTGAGATACGGAACCTTAATAAAAAATATATACAACACCTTCTTTTATTCTTATCTTGCTTTCGAAACTAAACAGGTGGTAACCTTCGATATATATACGCCGTTCAATATGAAGGTGACATTCCAGCTTTTCACCATCATAATAAACAAGCCTCTTTATAACCTAAGTTAAGATTACCTTTTCGTTAGGTTTTGAGGTCAATTACACTGAGACCTTTATTATAATAATATGTATTTATCAATTCGACTTTTATTATAACAATAACAGCAGAAACCAGCCCGAAAACGGTAATTTTGATTTACTTCCAATCATCTTGGAGCAATAATTAATTATAATATTAGTTTATGCAATCGTTATATAATGTATGGTTTTTTTAGTCGACAAGGTTTGCTGAGCCTAAGTAGGGTTCGAGACTTAAAAAGCTAATTATATAACTATTAAACAAACCGAAATAATTAAAGACTAGTCATGCGGAAATGACGGTTAGGCACATGGGTTGATGGCTCGTTAATATATTTTATTCTATAGTCGCGGCGTCACTTGATTGGTCAAAATCATTAAAGTTTACTAACGGTGACACGTGATTGGCCAATTTTATTATAGTTCACTAACGGCGATACGTGATTGGTCTATTTCATAAGAGTTCACTTGAAGGGAGCTCCATAGAGAAAAGTATGATTTTAGTTTAGTCTACGATATCTTAATTCAAAAATTAAAATCGGCGTGTAGTTTGAAACAGTTGTTGCATTACTAAAATGACTGACGGTTGTATCGCTTAACTTGGTTTTCAATGTATTTTCTGGTGAACAATAGAGAATATTTGTATTGTATTGTATCGCCATACGAAACCATAGACATATTTTATCTGAAATTTCGCTAGTAATAGTATGTACCTTGAGGTAATAAAGTCAGAATTGAGATGTACCAAATCGTTTCCAAGCGATTTCACAATCTGTTACTGTCGCTTACACAGCATATGTGTCTATTCGCTGACATAGCTATTCCACAAACCATTACACAGTTCGTGGATTTTAGGTATCAGTAATAATGTCTGTATTTTGTACCTCATTTACTATCATTTCATGTAATAATGGCATGGGTAGGGAAATACTGTCATTATTACTGATAGTGTCTTGCGGGCTATATACGAGTTGGCCGAGTTGTATCAAATTAATTCGGTCAAAAAACTATTTTACTTTTCAATCAATAAGATTCGGCAAATAAAGAATTTCAACATTAACTACTATGCGATTCAAATAACGACAACTTTGCTCGCTACCTCTTAATTTTAAAATTCCCAGCTCCTGATGAGTAATTTTCTGAAAAGCGTCGTTTTCTATGTAAAACAAAAAATACTTTTCTACGCCCAACCACGTGTCCAATTAAAAAAATATACGCAATTAATAAAGGACATATAAAGTTATTTTCAAAGCTTTACATAGTACAAATTTTGTAAATAAATCGAACTCTCGTTGAATTCATGCAAATAAAATCACTTGAAATTCTCCATTCGTTAAAAACTCCTTAAATCACTTTATAAGTCTATCTCCAACCCTCAAAACTTTTAAATGACCTTTATTCAACTACGTTTCAACTCGAGTCTGTCCAAGGGACTCGTCTATTGTATTCCCAAATGGGCCCTTAAGATCGTCCCTAGGAGAGCTTTTGTTAGAGTTTAAGTAGTCAGGTTCACTAATTTATACACATTTATGAACCTTAGTACAATCGACTAGAGTGCAAATGTGTAAAAATATTAATGAACTCGACTTGGAAAATACCCAAGGAATGTTAATACGGATAATTTATGGTTGAATATAATACTAATATCCAGACAATTTCAAGTCCCTGTAGCCGATTGGTAAGACAAGTGGCTTCAATCTGGAAGTCTAGGGTTTGTACTCAGACACATTCTGGTTTAAAAAAATACGTATGAAATATCATTTGATCATCATCATCATCATCATCATTTCAGCCGAAAGACGTCCACTGCTGAACATAGGCCTCCCCCAATTTATTTTTCCGTTGGGGGGGATTTGCCATAGTCGCCACGCTTGGCAAGCGGGTTGGCGACCGCAGTTTGATGGTGGTAATGATCGAAGGATGCTGCTGCCCACCCTCCGATTTTCCCTTATTCGCCTCCTACGAAACCCACGGGAAGAGATGGGGTGGCGCAATTCTTACGCGGCAACCACACGGATTGATATCATTTGATATTTAACAATAATAAAAATATTGTCCCGATAGTCGTCTCAGCGAACGGTCTAATAGCGAAGAGTCTCGACCAACACCTCAAGAGACTCTCGCTAGATGGCTGGGTCAAGGGTCAGATACAGAAGGCGGTACTCCTGGACACGGCGCGGATAGTCAGGAGGTTCCTCTCTCTGTCGCCCTAACCACCGGTAGCTTAGGCCCCGCCTCGCTGCCTGCGGCATACTAGGTTAGGTTTTTATAATGATTTTATGTTTTGTAAGTGTATTTTTATATTTTACTTTTTATAAAGATATTGTAAAAACCTAGCCTAAGGCTAAAAATAAATAAAGAGAATAAAAATAAAAGCTGGTGCTTATCGAGAGAGGCAACAGGCGACCCTCGCGCAAAGAATCGCAATCGCAGTTCAGCGCGGGAATGCTGTCTGCGTGATGGGCACCCTGCCAGGAGGACAGCCCTCTTATTTAATTAATTACTTTATTTATTTACATTTCTAAGTTGAAGGTTTAGTTTTTAAGTCTGACAGTATACCGATATGTGAGGAAACAGGACAACATTATCAGTAACAGTTAGTGGAATAAAGTAAGGTCGGTAGGTGGATTTACGGCCTGTTCATTTGATGCGCCAGTTTGCGGCCACTTGGATGAGTTGATGAACTGAAAGGATATTTTCTTGCTTTTTTAATATGTTCCCATTCAATAGCTATTAATTAAAAAGCATACAACTCACTATGTCTTCAGGGCATGTAAAAATGTAAATATCTTTAATTGAAAAACTTCGTTCTTCAGGAGGCCGCAAACTGACGCAGGCCGCGTAAGGCCTAGCGACCCTAAGCATGTAGCCTTAGAAAGTGATTCACGTCTTAAAATAGATTTCTAAAATTGAATGTACATACTCGTACATAGGCATTGTTATATGTTACAGTTACATTTCTATTTTTATGAAATTCAATTAACATTTGTCCGTCTTCGGCCAGCGCTGGCGATGGCAGCCAAAAAAGTGACTTCTAAATATGGACGCAGCCCAGCTCAATCCAGGGGGGCTAGCACAACTACCACTGCGACGCGACGCGAGTAGAGAAAAATCTACCCTCTTCTTTCTAACCCGCATAGTTCGAGCGAGACAGGAATCGTTGAGTCGCGCGAGATACGGTTTGTCAGCAAGTTGTGCTAGCCCTACTGTATTGACAGGCCGGTCCCTCTTACCGCTTTTGGCTAAACTCGGCTCTGGCCCTGAACTCCGAAATGCGAAATTCGTATCGTCCCTTTCACTCTCGTATTATACGCTATATGAGTGAAAAGGACGCCACGATACGAAGTTCGAATTTCGAAGTTTGGAGTAGCCCGTCTGGTACCTCTGTGGTATCCAGCCAGATACTCTATAAAGAGCACATGCTATGGGGCGAGCGCGCGCGAGCAGGATGCCGTGATTAGCTGTCATACATCGGTTTTCCTAAACAAAAAAAGTGTGTCCGACGCACGACTGGAGTTTACTCTTTAAAAACGATTATAAAATATATTAGTAAAGATTAGCAAATAATTAAAAAGATTAGTGAATGAGGATAAAGGAACTCATTTTTTATCTATGAGCCGAGCGCGCGCGAGCGGGATGCCGTGATTAGCTGTCATACATTGGTTTTCTTAAACAAAAAACCCTATGTAGTTATGTACGTAAGTACCATTAATTATTCTGTGGTATTGGTGCAAGTAACTACCGTCTGACTTTCCAACCCGAAGGGGATACTTGGGGGAACGGAGACCGACCACAGTGCCGTAATTGTTTTTTAACCTGCTTAATCTCTAAAGGGATACATTTTTTTGAACCCGACTGTGGCTTTATAAGCCGGGCCCATTAAAGCGATAGGAGTGCGCGGTTGGAAAGTAGCCTGGGGAAAATCCAGGGGAAAACCTCCGACACAACCACGCGTGTGGTGTGGAACACTGGAATACTCTAAGAGTTTGCGCTGCAGTGAGATTGGTTGAGCGGTTTCAACCGAATCTGAGGTGTGAGAGGAATCGAGCTACTGGAAGTATTGTCGCTGGTTCACTAAATCTAGCCTAGCTGATAAGATTTCAGCAAGAAACTCGGCTAGGCCCGACCTGGGTCGGACTGACTCTACCTGGTGTGTCAGTCAGTGTTGTCGCGATCGCGCGGTGGACGTCCCCGCCAGCGGGAATGCCTAAAGTGTACGCGTCGTGTCTGAGTTGGACGCCGTAAGCGCAGCATTCCATCTTTTGATGGACGCTATGATTACGTCGTCCGGGTCCGTGAGTGTCTGCCTAGGACGCTGGACTGTGCGGCCCCTAATCAGTGATCGCCGAGTTACGACAGAGGGGGGAGGGATGGGAACGTAGTCGACAGCCTTCCCAACTAACGGATTCCTATGATGGGGAGCGTCATCAAAATTTCGTCTGGCAGTCTGCTTAAAAAACCATACACGGTGCTAATCCCGATGTCGTGGTACACACTGAGGGTCGACTGGTCCCCGTGGTACCAGTCGAACCTCAGTAAATGGATAAGATCCGAGAAACAAATAGAAGAAAAATTATCTTGTCGTATAAGGAAGTTAAGGAGGCGGCCCCGGATAGTCAGATGGAGAGAGCTACACCGCCACGAGAGAACTACAGTCTAACTATTAAATTTGTGGTGAATCCATAATTCCATATTCATGATCGTAACTCAGTCAACAAAGGTGTTAAATTCAACATAATTTGGCTAGGTAGAACACAATGGAATGTTATTTCGCCCATGTTTGGGGTTTTAGCGGACGCCTTTAGGCTGTGGTGCTCCCAAATTTTATGTCTTACTCGCTCGGTAGTGATATAGCTCAATATGCTGTGTTTTTGCCCGCGCGCGGACCAGCATGCATTTTGTCAAAACTTTATTATAATTTTAAAATATCTAACGTTCAGATTTCAGATAATTCTTGATTCTTCTTGAATTATCTACCCTTTTTTGAAAGCACCGTGAACACATCACTTGGTTTAGAAATAATGAATTTTAAGTTTAAACGGCCTTCGTTCAATATGTTGTTTGAAGTAGTTTGTAATGTTTTACAAGATATTCAAACGTGCTGATGTCAAGGAAATGACTTTGTAAGAATGAATAGAAGGAAATATATTAAAGAGCGATACATTTGGTTGAAGTACTGAAAGAAAGAGAGTTGTCATAGGTATGAGCTCCATAGACAAACATACAAAACATAATATAAACTATATGTCTGACAAAGGGCAAGAACGTCGCTTGGGAAAAATAGTCTTCAATGACTAGATTTACCAAACAGAACACTCACTATAGTCAGTCCGAACTGAAAAATCTATTTTCCTCCTTTTGATTCCATCGTAAACATATTTTATTGTTCTGTTTATACAATTCTGTGAATTACTTACGCAAAAATAGTTTGTAATTGTGCTAGTTTGTTTTTTGTTCTATAATTAAAATTGTTTATTACATGGGTGTAAAAACGTATGATGAATGGTAAAACATATTATATTTAAATATGTACAAATTCAAAATCAACTAACATAAACTTAAAATAACTTATAAATAAACTTAAAAATATACTTTAATATAAATAGAAAATTCTCCCCAAGTCGCCTTCGTGACTTATGGTACCCAGAAGACTGGTAATGTTACCTCTTTGGGTGGCCAGACTTAATCTCTGGCCGAAGTAGCTGCGAGCTCTCTGGTCACCCGAGATATCTATGAGGTGCTAGGAGATCTCCTTAAAAAGGTGTTTCGCGCTGGGCCCCCACGGTCCCAGAGTTTCAACACCCAACAGCGCAAACATGTAGCCCTCACCGAGGGCAGCATATTTGCGCCGCTTGTTCTGTTCCGCCGTTGTGGCCGCAGCCCCTATAGGTGGAGTCGCCTATAGGTGGGACGGCGCAAGCGTGTCAACGCAAGTGGCGTCCTACAAAAACATCCACGCCCAGCTTCCATGGAATGAGTGACATACCGTTGGGGCGTTTGCCGTCGTCACGTGTGATACCGTTCGGCTCAAGGATGGCCGGCACGTTAACGGAAGCAAGCGCCCTCCGAATAAAATCATTCAAAGACGCATGGCGGGAGATGCGGTCGCGCTCTTCTGACAGGACAAGCCGTGGAGGCCCAGCTCGTTAACCGTGGTGCCACAGCGGCAGTGGTGAGGCTCATTGGTTTTGGTGCCCAGTCGCAAATAGGTGGCTAAAGTGAGGGTTGTTTTGTCGAGCAGGGGTACCAATCTTGGCTGACGACAATGCGTGGTGCCAGTATCCCGCTTCCGATTCCGTGACTGCTAAAACACGAGCACGCTCTGCTGAACTCTGGGCAGTGTCAGTGAGGTCTTTTAAAGTTGACTTGCAGAGCGGCTCGTCCCACTGTTTTTGTGACTTAGGGGCAAGACCGCATTAAATGTCTTTGGCCTCGTTCAGGGTAGTGGTGCACTCGTTATCAGCGGTTGAGCAGAAAATCTTACTTAGGAGGTCTTGTGTACCATGAAACGAGGCCAAAAATGTAGGGAAGGGCGACTTGGCGTATACTCAAGCCCCCATGACGGATTGGCAAGGAGGCCTGGGTCCGAACGCGATTATAGAGGTGGATGTTTATGATGGATGAGAGAGTGGTTTTAAGTACGGAATGTAAGGGCTCTATAAGATGGGGATGTTTCCAGATGGGACTACACCTCAGTATGTACGTAAATTTGAAAACGAACAGGCAAGACTTTATGATAACTAATGCCATGTGTGCACTGATGTTTTGAAGGCGGTCCGAATAGGCTTTATGAATGTTGAGATGTTCGTTGATGAGTGGAGGAATTGATTCCGGAAAGACGGGAGCGCCTAAAGGATTCTGAGGGAAGTATTATCTATTATTTTGTTATCGGGAGCTAAGCTATTATAAAACACGACATAATATTTTGCGCGTCGACCACAGGAAGGGGTTTGTTAATAAATAGCTCGCATTTAGAGAAGTTTAGCTCCAGGACTATTGCGCTAAACATACTATTAATGTACGTTGTTGTTAATTGCGCATACGTGGCGTGCGCACTTTTCAGTGAAAATACTCAAATCCTATTTTAGCGTTAACCTTACAGCGAAACCGACCAAGTTTTTGAGTGTTTCTATTCCTAGAAAACATATAGGTATAAAGGCTAATAAGTATTCTCGGAAATGCCAATTAAGGAGTGGCAACAAAACAATTAGTGTACGTAGAATAACTCCCACACGAGCATTTGGATAATTTAATTACCCAAATTGGAATGGAATATGTTGGGACTAGCTGGCGAATTAAGACTGGCTACTTTCATTCGTTGTTTTGTTTGTAGCTAACTAAGAATGTTTGCGGTACGATACTTCATAATAATGTTAATTATAACATACCAAACGCGACCAGCTTAAGGCCCGCCCACCTGCTGCCATCTCCTACAATTATGTAGACGGCTTACGTGCCCTCAATGTGCGCGGAGTTTTATTGCTAAAATAGGCTACATTAGCCATCTTCGGGCGCATGAGCGCCGGGGCACTGATTAGGAGTCGAAGTGGTCGCCATGCCCGAAACCGCTCGGACTCATCATCATCAATTATAACATGCACAAAAGGTACGGATTTTATACTGATAGTCAGTCCGACCCAGGTCGGGCCTAGCTGAGTTTCTTGCTGGACTCTTCTCAGCTAGGCTAGGTTTAGATAGATAGATAGAAATCGTTTATTCATGTAAAAACAATTACATAATACAGTACACATAATGCGCCAAACTGTAGTGAACCAGCGACAAAAGTTCCAGTAGCTCGATTCCGTTCACACCTCAGATTTGGTTGAAGCCGCTGAATCAACCTCGCTGGAGCACAAACTCGTATTTTAGTGTTTAAGTCGACCGCGTGTTCGTGTCGATAATTTTCCCTGGATTTTCCCCAGGCCACTCTCCAACCATCCTATCGCTTTATTGTTCCCGGCCTATAAAGCCACAGTCAGGTTAAAAAAAAACTGATAGTCAAATCAGCCTTTTTAATGTCAGACGACAGTTGCTTCCACAAAAAAGTAGAGCCTGCACCAACACTACGGATTGCAGGCGGAGACTAAACGCCTTTAAGAAGCAAGAAGGATTTAAAAAATATATATAAAAAAAATAAACTGAGGACGAGTGGCAATTACCAATGAGTATTAAAGAAAAACCGGCCAAGTGCGTGTTGAATTTTGCTCATTTAGGGTTCCGAACCGACCGTAAATAAAATTAAGTGGATTTTAATAGGATAAATAAGGTAATTTCAATGGATTTATATCATATGTATTTATTGGTAAAATATACGTAATAATAAACATTATGACCAAATTTCAATTTTATGGGTTATTTGGAAAATTAAAAATGCTTCGTATTTTTTGTAACAAAAGGAGCTTTTGATGGCTTTATCATTCCTTTGTTTTTCAATATTTTTCTAAACAAGAAATGTGGTATTTATCTACTCATTAGCTCCAAACCCATTCGATGGAGTACCTAAGACAATTTTTTTTCGCGCCCCCCTTAAGCTGTATGAGAGCCCCCTTAAAACATTTGAAAATTTGAAGACTATAGTTGGAGCTATAGTTTGGCTGTTAAACCTGTATGACAGACGACGGATGGAAGCGTGAGTGACAACAATAGAAAGAAAGAAAGAAAGAAAGAAAGCATTTATTCACTGCACCGAAAGACACACCGTTACAAATATAACATACTCAGTACATGAACATATTGAATATGATTGAATGAATGGATATTTTTTGGACAATCTTACACAAATCAACCTAGTCCC
This sequence comes from Epiblema foenella, assembly GCA_963556455.1. NCBI lineage: Eukaryota > Metazoa > Arthropoda > Insecta > Lepidoptera > Tortricidae > Epiblema > Epiblema foenella. The sequence continues at coordinate 5,089,823 of OY747120.1, read as the reverse complement.
AAACTAAGCAAAGCTTGTACTATGGGTACCAAGTGACGATATACATAGGTACTTATATAGATAAATAGATACTTAAATACATAGAAAACATCCAAGACTCAGGAACAAATATTCGTGTTCATCACACAAATATATGCCCTGACCGGGACTCGAACCCGGGACCTCCAGCTTCGAAGGCAGGGTCACTACAAACTAGGCTAAAGCGGTCGTCGATTATAATTAAAAAAGTGCGTAATAGGGTTCAATCAAAACCTAGCTGTTAACTGCTTTTCGATCAGGGAATAGACTAGACTACATTGGACCAATTAAAACTCAGTTTGAACTATCAAATCCACTAGGTATCAAACGAGACACGTTTCAACCAGCTGATTGTTTACCCGATGCTACAATTCAATCTAGAACGGGATAGATTTTATTGTTTGCCTTCCTAAAATAATGATGTTGCTGCATGGCGCGTACTACAGGTACTTAGGCTAAAATTACTCACCAAGCCTTTAAACCAACCTTCTTAAAGGCTATTCTCGTCTGGCAATTTTGTTGTGGAACATTGGACGGGAATCGAACTGGTTTTATATTTATAGGATTCTGTTTGGAAATTTACTTTTTACAACCGTCTCGTAACGTTGCATCAGTGCTTGACGGATTGGATGGGGACTATAAAAGATGAGAGACTGAAGAGAAAATAACGTGGGTTGAGATTTTACTCTGAGGATTCCGTACTAGGTTTCAAATACAAATACAAACATTTATTCTGCAAATAGGCCACAAGGGCACTTTTACATGTCAAAATATTAATTTACAATTTCAGAAAGTCTGACTATAATAAGTAATACATTTTTCATGTCAAAATATTAATTTACAGTTCAAGAAGGAATAATAATTTCGAGTTTACAATTATAACAAAATTAATGTCATACAGTGAAGATAAACTTGCAAAGTTATCTATTACAAATATTACAACATCAGTAAAGTTAGAGAAGTATAAGGTCTCAAGATTAAACAAGGAGTATAATGAAATTAATATAATATCCCAGAGATGTACATGGTCTCTGAGAGTCAAAATTAAAATTAATTTAATATTGTTAGAGATGTATATGGTCTCTAAGTCACTGATAATAAAAAACGAATCCACAACAGGATGATGTTTCTCGTCAATCCCCTATAAAAAGACACTAACTCTGAAATCTCTGAATTAAGTTCGCCTAGAACTTGCTTAGAGAGTTACTATTAAATTATTTTAGGCGCACGCTGAATTATCGCTCCATACAAATTTCACTTAAAAATGATTTTCGAGATAAAATTGATTTTCCAAGGGATACAAACTATCTCTATGAATAACTGCTTGTTTATTCATGTACCAAGAAAATATATAGATAAATTCTTGACCAAATATATTAAAAAAAATAAAAAATATAATTAAAATGAACTTAAATCTAGAACAGGCCCTTGAGGAATTGTAGCAACGATGCTCGCGGCATCGCAATACTGATACGTTGTGCGACGAAAATTGGCCCCTCTTCGAATGGGAATAGAGTACACCTCAAAATTCAAAGTTAGCGAGTGGCAGTGTTAATTTCATCTTAATTCCGAGGTTTCGTAGTATAAGCGTGACAAAGTGTCCGACTGTTACTTTCGGAATAAAAAAGTATGAATCACCAATTAGAAAAAAGTATTTGCCTCACTCGCAAGTCTCACTGTTACTTATCCCTAAATAAGCCAACTGCGTTATTTAATTATTTACTAGCGGTAATAGTTAAATAACAATAACTTAAATAATATTAAAACTAACTTAAATCTAAAACAGGCCCTTGGGGCATTGTACCGAGGATGCTGGCGGCATTTCCTCGCTGTATGCTGATACGTTGTGCGAGGAAGTCGCCAGCTCTTGGATCACCAGTTAGGTACGTCAACCAGACGCTTCGCGTATTCAGTAATTAAATGAAAATAGATACATTTACAAGTCGCTTGACTGCCTATTCAGCTTTTTCTTTATAGGCCGGGCCCAATAAAGCGATAGGAGTGCGCGGTTGGAGAGTACGCGTGTGGTTTGGAACACTGGAATACTCTAAGAATTTGCGCTCCAGTGAGATTGGTTGAGCGGTTTCAACCGAATCTGAGGTGTGAGTGGAATCGAGCTACTGGGAGTTTTGTCGCTGGTTCACTAAACCTAGCCTAGCTGAGAAGAGTCCAGCAAGAAACTCAGCTAGGCCCGACCTGGGTCGGACTGACTCTACCCGGTGTGCGGCGGTACCGGGACGAATAGGGACTATATGTGTCACTGTTGTCGCGATCGCGCGGTGGACGTCCCCGCCGGCGGGAATGCCTAAGTGTACGCGTCGTGTCAGAGTTGGACGCCGCAAGCGCAGCGTTCCATCTTTCGATAGACGCTGTGATTACGTCGTCCGGGTCCGTAAGTGTGTGCCTAGGATGCCGAACCGTGCGGCCCCTAATCAGTGATCGCCGAGTAACGACAGAGGGGGGAGGGATGGGAACGTAGTCGACAGCATTCCTAACTAACGGATTCCTATGATGGAGAGCGTTGTCAAAATGCCTATATAGCAATAGTCAGTTAAGCAAGCAGCAACCAAAGTAAACAAAACAATCAACGGGTATTTCCTCATATTTCCCAAAGGTATCCTTACCCTATTAAAACCGGTTACTTTGTAACGCTACCCCAGGGGCGGTTTGAAGACACAAACAAGAAATTGTTTACTTTCCTTATATTTCTAAATTGATACAGCAAATGCCATTTTATACTGTGTTATTTGATTTACGTGATGACCCATAAAGTCTGTTTTCTTTAGATTTTGTCATAAAGAACTTTCATTTTAATTTTCAATCTAAGTGAAAAATTGAAAAATTAAGCGCCTGGGGTGAGTTTTAACCAACGAATCCGTTAATTGCTCTTAACCAACTAGGCTGCCGTGGGTAATGTGGGTATCTCTTGTGGTGACGAATCTTTTAAACACACGACGATACGATAATACACGAAAACGATACCAAGCAAGCCATAGCAGCCTTAGGGTCGGTTACACCAACATACGATCACAGGACGGCCATCATCAAATATGGCGCCGGCAGCTGTCATCCCATAGAAACTTGTCAAACTTTCCACACAATCAGATTTTAACGAACACCGCTTACGATTACAGACGGTTTGGTACAACCTACCCTTAATCAGTAAATAGACGATAAAGGGGTGTGCTTGGTGCAATTCACTCCGCTCTCCCGAATCTAACTAATCTCCAAATTTGAAAAGAATTACCGCGGAACATGTTGGTACAAACTCCATGTTTCTAACCTGATGCGCACAAAAATGTTAGTAATCTGCCGTTTAGCATCTCTTCTGCTGTACTCACCCCAATGAATATTCGCATATTTTGAAAACTATAGATTCTATCAACATACATCCGAAGAATGACTTCTAGATAATTTTATAACAAACATTTTTTCTTCTGACGGTTTTCGCCTGGCTTCAGCCGTTTTCAATAAAATTGAAAACAAAAACTGTGATTCGGTACATAATAGTGGGGGGGCAGTTTGTCAACGTGTTTCTTAAATGTTAAAGCACATATATGAAAGCTATATGCATGCCAAGTTTTGTACTTTCTGCCAGATGGGATCGTATTTCGAGCTAACAAGCCTTAATAATATAAGTGTGGAAAGATAAGTCGGGCCCTGGAGGAGAACTGCCTTAAATCCTTAAGCCATACATAAGCCATTAACTACTGACCACCGGGTGGACAACTTTTGTTTTTACAACTGACAATGACCCTAATACAAACTAATATGCAAAAGTGTGTCTGTCTGTTACCTCTTTACGCATAAACCGCAGAACCGATTTAGATGAAACTTAGAATGGAGATAGATACTTTGGGTCCCGGGGCATAGACTACTTTTTATCCCGGAAATCATCCCTTAAGGGGGTGGAAGTTTGTATGGAAGGAGCGACGACTAGGCAAACGCCTGATATAAAAAAAGCAATTAAATTGTAACGTAAATAAACGAGCTCTACGTTTAGGCTTAAGAGTAAAACACATCAGCTTGCCCTTCCAAACTGAAAGACCTGAATAATTCATAGACAGAATAATTAACAGAAACGTAAGCCTAACACCAACAGTCTGTTTCACGCAATCCATCAAGTTAATCCTTCGTAATTACAGTAACACATACACTAAACAATTTCTGCTGTGATATTTACAACTTTCACCACACCCGTCACCGCTTACCTCACCGCTCACCCGTAGCATATGTATCTTGACGCTGAGACTCGTATAATATTTAACAATACGTAACCGGGTGATTCTCATCGTTAAAGTTAATTGATGTCCTTACCGGTCCGAACGTTAAGGAAATCACAGTGCAATTTACTCTTCTTTTTTTTTTGTCCACAAATATTTATTATTACTTAGACTACGGCTTTAAATATGGTTATGCCTCTTAACTCTTTTAAACGTTCTACAGACAAATCAATTTGTCAAGACAACCGCCTTGAAATAGTCCAAACTTTATTAGTCAATGTCAATTGTCAGAATGAAAACCAAAAATGAAATCCGCAACATGCTTCATCAAATTAACTTAACATAAAGGACCGCCCCGGATCGTAGATGGCTCGAAAGTTCCCATAACCCCGGCGGCGTTGCCACGCTGAATGGCCAAAGAGATCTGTTGAGCCAAGAACGATCCGGACCAAGATTCCGGATTTACACTTATAGTTGACTCCAGTTTACTCTATACCTGGATCCCTAACTGTTAAAATAGTGAAAGTTAGAAATAATCACTCACGAGTCGTTAATAATCAGGGCCCGGTAAGGACAAATTAAGAAAATGTTAAATTTTGGAGTGAGAATCACCCAATCGGAGGTCTGATGCAGTCGTTCGACTCGGGTGAGGTGAAGCGTTGTATCTATACACTAAGGGCCGGTTGCACCAACATTACGATCACAGGCCGGTCATCGTCAAATATGACGCCGGCAGCTGTCATCCCATAGAAACTTGTCAAACTTTCCGTACAATCAGATTTTAACGAACACCGCTTACGATTACCGACGGTTTGGTGCAACCCACCCTAACTAGGATAAGTGGGATTACATTAGTCGTCAAAGTCCTTATAAACTTTATTCACCGAATGAGCGAAGCGATCGAAGGTCACCGTTTCAGCCTGGGCAAAAATACTTTCGTATGTCCGGATTCCCTGATATCCATCCGGCTATTCTCTACAGTGCCTTTACCATGAGTTCACATGACCGTACTCGCTAGCGACTGCGTAAAAAAATGTATGGGGAAAAGTACAGCGACTCTGGTGTTTACGCAATAGAACTAAGAATCGGCATATTAAATCGTTTGCGCAGTCGGTAGCGAATATGGTCATCAAAGGCACAGGTGGCATTTCTCGAACGATTCTCGTGAGTGCGCAGATGCGATAATTATACGAATATATTTCGTCGAGTAAGTTTATGGCATTTTTTCAAAATGGCAGAGCAATGGGAGTTGATAACTTTAAAAAATCTCACGAGATCACACACAGAGAGCCACTAGTTTTAAAACTTGATTTAGATGGTTTGTGCGCGGCGTGCGACGCCAGGCTCACTCTCGTGTTTTACACTATACGAGTGAAAGGGACGGCACGATACGAAGTTTGGATTTCGAAGTTCGGAGTAGGCCCTCAGAAGGAAAGCAAAGGCATGAACTTGTCCCGCTTTTCCCATTCGCTTTGACTTCTTCACTCTTACTCCACTCCCCACGAAGGAACGGTAAGTACTTAGACAAAACACTTTATATTTTTCAATCAATCAAAATAGGTGTATATTAACGACTACGCGTGAGAAAATGCTACAACTCTTTAAGGCAGTAGGCGAACCAATGGCACGCGTGCCATTGATGGCACGCGGCACAATATTTTGGGCACGTCGCCGATCATAAAACATGTGTAAAAAATGTGTTAAGTATTTTATGACGATCGAACGCGAGTGATCCTACGCTGCGGAGTGTTCGGTGCGTGGGGTGGGGGCGGCGCGGGGGCGGGGAGGAAGCGCTGCGCGGCACTCGTTTCGTTTCAATCTAGTTTAGGGTTTGCTCCCGGGAAATACCGGAACCGAAAATACCGGGATTTCCCCGAATTTATAGACCAGCAAAGAACCGGGACTGCAAAATTGAAATCCCGGTACTTTCGGGATTTCGGGAAATCCATTTTTGCTCTATATTTTCTCAAATCTAGTTAAATTACACGAAACAGCCGTTAAGCATAGTAGAGGAGAAAAGTGCAATTCAAAGAAAACTATGTATTCCTCACCATTGAAACCAGTTCTGAGTCAGTGTCAGATAAGGATAACCGAATTTCAGCGGCTATTTAACTAAAATAGGTTTAATGAACGTTTATGCATAAGGCGGTTTATATATTTAGTAATTAAGTAACTGTAATAGGTAGGCAAAGGCATTGACATTCCTACAGTTGTTTTCTTTTAACAGTAAGTTTAGAATCATAACTATTGCCTTTCTCGGTTTGTTTACCAATTATATGTAACATTAGTGCGGTCCCGAAAGTACCGAAAATACCGGGAAATCCCGGTTCCATTTCTAGCTGGTACCGAAAATCCCGGTTCTTGAAAACAGTACCGGTTCTGCAATCCCTAATCTAGTTCAATATGGATTCAAAAATTTATTGAAACAAGGAAAGAGTTGGAATTAATTGAAACTGAAAGATTGACAAGTATTTTAAGTAAAAATTCTAATAACAAAATTCTGGAAACATGGAATGCGTTACTAGACACATTTAACTGTTTGAAGAAACTGGTTCATGCTATTTTAACAATGTTTTCATCTACCTATGCGTCATTATTTTCAGAGATGAATAACATTAAACACACACAGCCTCCTGGCCGTTATAGCTGACAGGCTGGACAGTCAGCTCCTCACATGTTGGACGAAAGCACATTCAAATGTGACCACATACACGTACTAAGTGTGTGTGCTCATACTTTTGAATATGACTAGATAAAGTTTGATGTGGCTAAATTGAAAAAATTAACACAGTACTTTTAAGATACGATATTGTTATTGTTACTAACCTATTATGGATCACAAGGTCTGAAATAAAAGCATTTTATTTTATTTTTTATTTTTTTTAATTAAAAACTCGTTTAGAAACCGTTTGACAGATGAATCCAGTTCAGCATGCATTTTGCTAAAAGTAACATCTTACAACCCTAACATAAATTATTTGTCATCTAACCTGCAGCAACAGAAGTCACACTAATTTAAGGCCCCTTTATACCTTAAAGTTTAAGGTATAAAGGGCCTTAAGACAAGGCCATTCCAGTGCAAATCACCCCCTCTAACATGCGTGAGTTTGCAATTAACCATCCCGCTCTCTACGAGGCTCTGCGCGTAAAAAATATTTAGTATATTTTAATTGGTTTTTAGATCACTGGATCACTTATGAAAAATCTATCCGGTTATTTTGTTAGAAAAATAAAAAAGCTAATCCTTTTTGTAAAAAAAAATCATATCATTATCGTTGATAATTACGAGATCTGCTGCATGTCTGCTTCTTTTTCAGTCCACTGTAATTTTTTTACAGTGTAATTCTACATTATTTCTTCACACTGGAAGCTCAAACTTCAGTATTTTAGTCACTTCAGTATTATGGTTGAGGGAGCCGATGGCTGAGATACGCGTCATACTCGTGGTCTGTTCATGTTTGCAAGGACTAGTAACTTCGTACTAGTGTTCAGTGGAATTAACATGATGAGAGACTTCACTCTGTTCTCATTTGATTTTATTAAAAGACAGACGCTCAGAAACCTTATACATCTCTGAGGATATTTATTTATTAGATTTTATTATTTTCATGTTGACGCTTACAAATATATCTTACAATATTTTATTATGATTAGTGTACCTACCTTATTACCTTTTATCTTGACGCTTAGAGACCTTATACATCTCTAACAAATCTCGATTGTTATTAGTTTCTTAGTCTTATTTTTGACATGTATCACTACATTTAATTTGATACTTTGATTATTGTATTATTTTTATCTGATATAGATAGATTTTGACTTGTATAGGCCTCAACCTATTTGTAGAATAAATGTTTTGATTTTGATTTTTATTTTGAGTTCTCTGAATGAGCCTTGCCTTAAGCTCTTCTACTTTGTTGGGGCTTGATTAAAATTAGGTTGGAAATTCAAACGCAAATATAACAAGCAGAGTAGAACAAAGCTGTTTGTACGTCGGGGTTAAGTTATTTATTTACAGGATTATATGAGGTGCGTGACGGGCAGAGCGGGGAGCGGAGAGTAGAGCGGAAGCGGATAGGATAGTTGGCTTGGTTTAACAGTAAACTTAAATTATTATTGAATAGTTATCAACTGAGCACTCCCGTGTTTTGGAAAGCAAGTTTAGCCGTTGATCCCGGCTGCTGTCTATGATAGCAGTCGTTAAGCCATGTTAGAGGCCTTCGGGCGGCTTGAGAACGTCTAACAGTCAAGTTGCCCAAGTCACTTGACAAGCCTAATTCCAATAAGGTCTGGTTTTCTCTCGGGTTGGAAGGTCAGATGGCAGTCGCTTCCGTAAAAAATAGTGCCTACGCCAAATCTTGGGATTAGGTAGCGGACCAAGGGCATCCTTCAGGATGCAACTGTACCGGGATAACGCTAGGATAATGATGAAACAAAAAAAAACTCGAAACATCATTTTTAAATTACTTTTTCTTCTATTAAATACACGAAGATCAGAAAATGGATGCGACGATGTGAACATAAAAAAATGTAACTTCAGTTACATGATATTGTACATGAAAGTTGTGAAAACATGTACTTTTTTTATTATCCAAGACACATTAAAAACTAGCAATATCCTCAATTTTTGTTTCAATAAAAAATAGATCGAGTAAAAAGACAGATACAGTTTTTCCCAAACTTTGTATACTGAACTAACTTTGTTCCTATCAACCATAAGATCATATCATATACATAACGTACTAATTTACTTATTGTGTGCTGACGTGTAATATAATAATTAATTAGGATAATGCGGTAAGTTAAAGGACACTCAACCGCAAAAACACTATGACCAACCCTCAAACATCACATTTGTTGTTAATTCCTTCATTGTCCTGTGCACAAATCTCACCACAAAACACCCACAACCGTCGACGTTAAAGCCGTTTTTCCCGTGTACGCTTTGGAGATATTTTGGGTGTAATAATTAGATTCGGATGGAGCTCTCACGAAATTACGTTTTGGGCAGCCCTATTAGCTGCGGTTAAGAGAAATTGATTTGTTGTGTATTTATGTTTAATTGTTGAATTGAATATAAATCGTACTCTAAATGGAAGTCTTGGATACCTCTTTTGTTATCTTATTATTCATTTAAGAATACGGTCGAGACACGAACATTAGGTATCTTAATAACAACATGAATTTAACAATATAAGATTTATCTGGCACAAAGATTGAGCATTGCCATCCAACGTGGCAATGCGGCCAGCATTTCGGGAACATTACCTACTGGCAGCGGTTTGTTAGATTAGGGTTTTTGATAAGTATATTTAGGTTCATTTTAGGTTAGTTTTAGTTTTATTTTAATTTCTTTGTTTATTTGTAATTACTAACTTATTTGATATTCAAAAGTTGTCATATTTTGACATGTAAAAGTGCCCTTGTAGCCTATTTGCAGAATAAATATTTGATTTTGATTTTTGATTTTGGTTGTAACTGCAGTTATGTAAATTTTTTGATACATGGTCATTTACATTAGAATTACGATAAGACAAGGCGGACGGTGGTAGTGACGGTGACACTGTGCGAAAAAAGCGAATCAGGAAGAGGGTAGATCGCTATGGTGTGTGGGTAGCCCACAACTAAAACTCGCAGCACGTCAGTTAATCCTTGATAATGGCGCTTGCAACAGTGCCGAAATATCGGGAACTCAAAAATACAAATATACATGGTAAATATCCCGTTTTAAATCGTAATTCTAATGAATTTAACATTAGGTAAACATTGTGGAATCGAAAATCAGGGCTGTAGGTGTCTGACACCTTAGCATAATGCTGAGCCAGTATCCGTTTCACTGCTGCACACACATGTTATGTGGTTTGTTTTTCTTCTGTTGTTTTTTTTTGTAATATGTGGTTGGAAGGTCAGATGCCGGTCGCTTCCTTAAAAACCAGGGCTTACGCCAAATCTTGGGATTAGGTAGCGGACCCCGGGCATCCTTCAGGATGCAACTGTACCGGGATAACGCTAGGATGATGATGATACTCTCCAACTGCTATGGTAAAAAAAAGGTTGTTTAATAACCTTGGAAAATTGCGTGCGTTTCAAAGCTTCCCTAGCAAATGAGTTTGCTGTTTAGCCGTACGATGTGAAAGACAAACAGATGGCTTTACGCTCATCCCTGCTTGGCCTACTTTTCGGTCGGTGTTGGACTGGAGAGCAGCTGAAGTAATTTGTTAATTGGTTTAGTACTTTATTTGTATTTAATGAGTGCCTATATGCCACTGTATTCGCACCAGGGACCGTTTTAGGTAAAACTATACCGGTTGAAATATAAAGGTACGCTACCGGTATAAAATAACGATATCGCTATTTATCATAAGTGTACTAAAACCTTTATTATAACGGTAGCCAACCGGTATCATTTCGGTACCGAAAAATTTTGATCGTAACTCTTACGATAGGTACGTAAACGCGTGTTATTGTTGTAATTATTAGTAGGCTTCATATGTATTAACTCTGCACCACCTGCTATGAATCGTTCTGTTTAGATTTCCGCTACCCTAAGGTTGTCTGGAAGAAATCGCTCTTTAGCGATAAGACCGCCTGTTGTTTGCCTCTTCTCATTGTGTTTTTTGTACTGTACTGTATCCTTTGATTGAGGTGTGCAATAAAGAGTATTTGTATTGTATTGTAAACGCGACCAACAGCGAACAGCGACTAAGTCAGTAATCTATCGCGCCAAACGAAATTTTAAAAAATGAGTATTTTAGGCATACACTCAATAACTAGCGCTGGTTGGTTGGCGACGTTGGCGGCACCATCGTAAAGCCCAAACGATACCTTAATGAAAACGGTTGAGGTACCGAAAATAATAGCGGTACCGTTATATTCCGGTACCGAAAAATTTCTCTTGCAGTATCGAAACCTAACCAAAACGAAACGGTATGACGTCATACCGTTTTAAAACGCTACCTTTATTTTCCGGTTATTTAGTCCCTGATTCGCACGAAAGATCTGATTAAGGGTCGACTGCACCAACATACGATCACAGGCCAGCCATCATCAAATATGGCGCCGGCAGCTGTCATCCCATAGAAACTTGTCAAACTTTCCATACAATCAGATTTTAATGAACACCGCTTACGATTACAGACGATTTGGTGCAACCCTAAGTGACAGTTAGTGACTATGACAAATTACTTTTTTAAACCCCGAACCGACTTACAATCTCTGCTGCTTTGTGTAGTATATTATATAACTCTTATATGAATGAAACGAAACGTAATTTAAAAAATAACTGATGCCTTATCATTTAAAAATATCCTAGCAGCTCGTGAGTGAGTTTTTTTTATCATTTCCAGAATCTGACATTACAAAAAAGATCAATTATGAATATCGAACCAACTAACAAAATTTCACGAGAATCGCTTGAGAAATGCGACCTGTAGAAAAGAACAAATCGAAATCCGCCAGCAGAAACTTACAAAATCATTGACAAAAAAATTATTTTTAGAAATTTCCAAAAATCGTCTCTACAAAAAAATCCAAGTATATAACTACCGAACCTGCTCACGAAATTTCACGAATCGGTTGAGAATTGCGACCTGTAGACGAGAACAAACGGAAATCTGGAAATCCGGATATACGAAAGCATTTTTGTCGAAGCTGAAGCAGAGACCTTCGTTTCACTGGGTCAATAAAGTGCAACGGGGCAATCCAGACTGTGAGAAATTAAAACTAATAGACAGTATATTTCGTATTTACATCATTACTAGAAAAGCGCTATCACAATTTCACCGAGATAGCAATCATGATTGAAAGACGGAAAATATTAAAGTGAAAAAGTCTTATAAATCGATGAACGAATGCCGACACGAAAAAGTGTGACGTAATGTATGACTAACCTGAGCCTTGTTAAGCGAATTTGAACCTTTTTGTTTGAAATAGGGAGAAAAAATGACCTATTGCTTTAATAGTTAAATTAGTTAAACAAAGTATATACCAAAAAGAACCCAACGTTCCGATTAGGTATCGATGTGTTTTCTGATTGGTGGTATTAATATGGTGAAGTATTTTAGGTCAAATGAGGAAGTTTTGTAAATCATAAATAGTATTCATATTTTCCCTAGGAGTTAAATGTACTACTTTAGCCTGGCTTGATAAGCCTAAAACGACACACTTTTCAAGCATGACAAGTGAAAAGTAACTTTTCACACCTGCTATTCAAAAAAGAGTTATTGCTGCCTTCGAATGAGGGATCAAAGATGTACTTTCCTCATTTGAGGGCAACAATGACTCTTTTCCTCATAGAAGGTGTAAAAGCAGTATGTGACACTCTGTAGTAAAATGATAAAGATATTTCATGTTTTTAACAGCGGGCCTCATAGACGGTGTGAAAAGCAGTATGTGTCACACGGTAGCAAAATTATTTCCGTCTTTGGCGTAAACACTTGAATCCCTCGCTACGCTCAAGATTCTACTTTAGAATCCTACGCTCAGAATTCTATTGTAGAATCTTTCGCTTCACTCAGAATTCAATAAACCGCCCTCGCCGTAAATATATTATCATTTTATCATTTTGCTCCCTTGAGACACAATCTACTATTATCTAACGGTATTAGGTACTCCTTAAATGAATATAGTGTACAACCATACTGACGAATGCCTTTTCCGTCCGTTCCGTCCGTCCGACGACGTAATATCCGATAGGGGAAATATAAATAAGTCCCTTCAATTGAGCGGAGAATTTGGGAAGGTAAACATTAAAAAAGGGTCGTCCACTCCGTCACAACGATTCACAAGCGTTTTGGCCTCAATTTATTTATCATGGATAAGTGGGTCCAAATGAGCAATTTTCCATCGCGGATTTGACTCATCGTTACACTGAGTGTTTAATAAAACGTATAAACGAATCATTTGATATTTAGCAGTGGCTTTGGTCAACGAAAATGAAATAAATGAACTTTATCTACACCCATACAGTAAATCCTCTTTATGTCACACCTGGCCATAAAGTGGCAATTACCGCACGCTCCGCGCACGGAAAATCCCACTTCCTGGCCAGGGGGTGACATAAAATTTTGTACTTATCTCGGGCGGTAATTAAGAAAGCCTCAGATCGCATAATTATTGCCTTTGCCTTCGGCTCGGGCCTCAAATACCTGCGATCTGAGACATTCTTTGTTTTACCGCCCTTGGTAAGTAATGTACTATTAATGTGCTCAAAAAGTGTAGGTAAGGACCAGCTTTACAATATCACGCCGGCCCAGGGCGGAGATGGCCATAATAACATCGACAACGGTATCGTTATGGCCATCTCCGCCCATAACGATACAGGCTCGTGCTCAAAAGACTTCAACGGGCTCACGATCGACCTCACAACACTTGCAACGCAATGGTTCCTGAACACATGAAAGAGGATTTAATATACGGATGTAGATAAAGTAGTGTATGCAACTGTACATAATTAGGCCTTAAAATACTCGTGTGATCCTATTATGAAACTCGCTGACGCTCATTACATAAAACCACACTCGTGTTTTAAGATCTCTCATTATGTATCAGTTGCATAAACTACTATTATTCTGCAATATATTTATTTAAACTTACACGGTTTTCACACATAATTAAAAAGAAAGGTCAGTTGCACCAACATACGATCACAGGCCGGTCATCGTCAAATATGGCGCCCACAGCTGTCATCCGCTTTAGCCTAGTTGGTAGTGACACTGTCTACGAAGCTGGAGGTCCCGGGTTCGAATCCTGGTCAGGGCATTTATTTGTGTGATGAGCACGAACATTTGTTCCTGAGTGTAATAAAGCGATAGGAGTGCGTGGTTGGAGAGTAGCCTGGGGAAAATCCAGGGGAAAACCTCCGGCACGACCACGCGTGTGGTTTGGAACACTGGAATACTCTAAGAGTTTGCGCTCCAGATTGGTTGAGCGGTTTCAACCGAATCTGAGGTGTGAGTGGAATCGAGCTACTGGGAGTTACTGGGAGAACCAGGGATCCACTTTTGGATGTCTCCCTACCATGCTTTCATATCTGTCTGGCAGATGTCCTGCTGTTATCATCTACAGACCCCCGGCTTATCATGTCGCGTTTTTTCTTTTTCTACAACGCCGGTGGCAAACAAGCGTACGGTCCACCTGATGGTAAGCGGCCACCGCAGCCTATAAACGCCCACAACTCCAAAGGAGTCACGTACGCATTGCCGACCCTTTATGAAATTTGAGAATTCACTGTATTGACAGCAGACGGGACAAGTTTAGGTCCATCGCTCTCAACACAGTGCATCCTCGGGAGCTCTGCCAACCTTGTTCACCTCTAGGAACACAACACTACATACTTGTATAGTAGATAATGCTGGCTGTGGTCTTCTGCAAGGTGGAGGTACTTCCCCAGTTGGGCTGCTCCAAATTCGAGCAAGATGACATTTTGCTGTGCCCTACCTCTCAATAATGCGTGATAGCGGGATAAATGACAAGATAAAACATCTGTCCCTGTCTATCGAGTGGTATCAGAGAGTGACAGATGAAATAAAAAATATTTATACGAGACAAAGACAGTAATTAACACAGCTAAGATGCTTTATCTTTTTATCACGCTATCAGCCTATCACGCGACCATCATAGACCTTTAACCGATTCTCGTGAATTTTTTTCAACAGGTTATAATTACGTGGTTTTCGTTTTATTACCTTTTGCATATTAATTATCAAAATGGCGGTTGCATAATCAATATCAAAACATTTATTTTGCAAATAGGCTTCAATGGCACTTGTACAAAAATCTATCTGTATTAAAAATAATACAATACTGAAAATACCATTAATCAAATGTAGTATTATATGTTGAAATTAAGACTAAGAAAAATAATAACAATCCAGATTTGTTAGATATGTATAAGGTCTCCAAGCGTCAAAATAAACAGTAAGAAAGTACACTTATCATAACAAAATGTTGTGAGATGTATCTCCAAGCGTCAACATGAAAATAATAAAATCTAATAAATATCCTTACTTATATATAGGGTCTCTGAGCGTCATACTAAAAATAAAATCAAATAAGAACAGAGTTAAGTCTCTCATGTCAATTCCACTGAACACTAGTACGAAGTTACTAGTCCTTGCAAACATGAAGAGACTGGATCCCACAAACAGCACCCTTTCACGAGTATGAATCAGGGGTTGAGAACGTGAAATTTATTTATTCTCTATCGGAATACATAATACTTATCTTAGAATTACGATTTGAATCGGGATATTTACCATGTATATTTGTGCCCTCAGATCCTCTCAACAGAACGCCATTACATACCTAGGTTGGTTAAGGAAGCTATTGAAATCCAAAAGCATAAGAATTTCAACCGGGAAGATAGGTTTCAACTGTCAAGTGTCTGCCGTCCAGTGATCCGAAAGTTCTCAAATCGAAAAGAGACTGTTTCCGGAAAGAACTCGCGTATTGATACTGTGAGTGTGGTGTGTCGTGACCGTAATCGAGTTTCAAGTGACAAGGCGGACGGTGGTAGTGACGGTGACACTGTGCGAAAAAAGCGAACCAGGAAGAGGGTAGATCACTAATGGTGTGTGGGTAGACCACAACTAAAACTCGCAGCACGTCAGTTAATCCTTGATCAAAGAGTATAATAATCCTTGATAATGGCGCTTGCAACAGTGCCGAAATATCGGGAACTCATGCAAAAATACAAATATACGTGGTAAATACCCCGTTTCAAATCGTAATTTGTAAATGACCATGTAAGCTTGAAATCTTATATAATACTTATCTATTCGCCTACTTTCTGAGGATGTCTACAGCTCACAGACCCACTAGAAGCGATAAATCTAAGTTCAGACGTAGACTAGTTCTCCCGAGACGTTTTGTCTTTGTGAATACCATCACAGTGAAAAGGTATAACCGCCTATTATCGAACACCTATGTCTAATGCCACACAACCCTTTCATTTGGCAACGGTGCTTAAGCACCTGGAAACTCTATTATCGGACGCATAAAACTCTAAAATACGTGACGAAAATACGGGCACTCCTGAGAGCTTGATTGAAAAAGAATGGTAGAAGGACTTACTACGTTTTGGAATCAATTTGAAACATTTTCTTAAAAGCCAAAAAGTCATACGCGGATTTAGGTTCGCGTCTTTTCTGTGGACATACCAAAAGTTAAGGGCTACAAAGCTTAATTCTGGATTGGACCAGTAACCCGCATAAACAGTGTCTACGTTTTAAATCCCTGTGATAAAAACATAGCTAACATGCACATAAGCCGTTAACTATTGTCCACAGGAGGGACGACTTTTGTTTTTTCAACTAAGTATGACTACATTCGCATATGTGGAAGTTACATGCAAGTTTTATTATAGCTATGATGAGTTCGATGTTTCGATTTATGGAACCAATGATATAACGAACTATTGACCTAGCAAGTTCGATTGTTCACCCCGAAAACCCTCGCAAAGTTTTCATCAAAATCGTTGGCAGTTTCCAAGATCGCCGACATAAATAAATCTACAAGGATTGATCGTTTATGGTTCGGTTTTATAAAGACCCGTTAGACCTTATGTCAGTTCTTTATGACAAAAAATGTACTAACTTACTGAAATTTGATCTGTCATTTGGTCTAACGGATCTTTATAAAACCCAGCCTAAAGATATTAGATAAACTTACTTGAATAAAGAGATACAGATTTTTTTTAACCTGACTGTGGCTTTATAGGCATGGTTGGAGAGTGGCCTGGGGGAAATCCAGGGGAGACCTTCGACACGACCATGCGGGCGGTTTAAACACTAGAATACTCTAAGAGTTAGCGATTCAGTGAGGTTGGTTGAGCGGCTTCAACCAAATATGAGGTGTGAGTGGAATCAAGCTACTGGGAGTTTTGTCGCTGATTCACTAAACCTAGCCTAGTTGAGAAGAGTCCAGCAAGAAACTCAGCTAGACCCGACCTGGGTCGGACTGACTCTACCCGATATGCGGTATCGGTATATAAAGTCTCCATGGCCTAATATTTGACAGCAATAAAATATGTCACAGTCGTGGTAGGTTTTAACATTCTTCCTATAACCCTTATTAGATATAACTAGTTGAGATATTTCCCGCTAGCCGATATTTCATAAAACTGTTATGGAATTTTGAATCTTCTAACATACAAAATTAAGTCGCAAAAACATACATAAGTAGTCCAAAAGCGCCACCAGTTTTCTTCTCCATAGTTCATAGTTCGATTTCTCAAAAATCTAAATCAAAACATTTATTCAGCAAATTAGCCTAAAGCGGCAATTACACTTCGTCGTTCACTTAATGCTGATGCCGAATTCATTTTAAACTACTTAAGCCAACAAAAGTCGTCTTCACATTAGTTTGTCCGCCTACCTATAAGCGTTGGCAGTTGTCGATCGCCGAATGCGGCCGACTAACGTGTTCTTTACACTTTTGCGGTCGCCGCATGCAGCATGCGGCGAACGACGAAGTGTAATTGCCGCTTAAAGAGCAATTTTACAAATCGAAATCTATCTATAGCAATTAAATGTAATACAATACTCAAAATACAATTAATTAACTGTAGTGTTGCATATCAAATATTAGACTAAGAAAGTATAACAATCCATATTAGTTACAGATGTATAAGGTCTCTAAGTAGGATAATATAAATAAGATAAAAAGTAAAAAGGTACAATAATCATAATTAAATATTGTGAGATATATATCTAAGCGTCAACATGAAAATAAAATCGAATACTAGCTACAGTAACTTGACTTTTAAATTTTAAAACCTCAATTCAATTGACATAATAATACCAGCAGCGTCAACGACCGTTGCTGGCAATGTTCCAGTAGGTACCTACAATGATGGCATATTACTAGAACAACCTGTAGCTAAGGCATGTCACTTTAAAATTGGAGGTCGCAGGTTCGCGCCACGGTTCATAAATACCTCTGAGGGTTTTGTGACGTATGCATATGTATGGCAACACCGGGGTGAGGGCAGAGGGGCTACCGCAAACCACAAACGAAGTTTTCCCTCTCTGTCTCACTTATATGCAAACTTGCAAGTCCGACAGAGAGGGAAAACTTCGTTTGCTGTTCGCGGTAGCGCCCCAGATTGCAGATGGCGTCTAACAGGGATACAGATAATAATCATAATCTTAAATCAAAGTGTTTTATTAAATATTCCAAGCCTTGGACCACATACATAAAAGTAAGTATGTAACAGGTTTAAATAAAATTGGTAAAATACCATTCGATATTTAACACCAGGCGGGGCTACCGCGAACGCGAACGAACGTTTTCCCTCTCTATCGCACTTACGTACAAATTTGTAAGTGCGACAGGCTGGGGGTTGAAGTTGCACCACGTCCTTAGAGAGTACCAACCGTTACCCTACACTTGGCTCCTGGGTGGTGCTAAACGGTGCAACAAAAACTGGCATGTACTGGCATCTTCGAGACACTAGTCTTCTCGAAGATCTCACGGTTCGGAATAATGCGGCAGAGAGGGAAAACTTCGTTTACCGTTGCGTTTATCGGTGAAGGAAAACATTGAAGGAAATCGGTTTAATCTCAAAATGGTCTAGTTTTGTCTCTGGGTTGAAAGATCCAGATAGTAGTCAAAATCAAATCAAATCAAAACATTTATTCTGCAAATAGGCCTCAAGGGCACTTTTACAAGTCAAAATCTATCTAGGTACATCAAATAAAAATAATCAAAGTATCATTAGTTAAATGTAGTGTTACATGTCAAAAATAAGACTAAGAAACTAATAACAATCGAGATTTGTTAGAGATGTATAAGGTCTCTAAGCGTCAAGATAAAATGTAATAAAGTAGGTACACTAATCATAATAAAATATGTTGAGCTATATCTTTAACACGTCAACATAAAAATAATAAAATTTATTAAATAAATATCCTCAGAGATATATAAGGTCTCTGAGCGTAAGTCTAAAAATAAAATCAAATGAGAACAGAGCGAATTCGCTTTCGTAAAACTAGTGCCTACGCCTTAGATAAATGGGAAATCGATAGGAGGATGATGGTGTACTACAAGGTGCTGCTTGCTACTTTCGGGAAGATCTCATCCTCACCTTTGAACGGCGGATTTTAGAGGAGGCCTTATCGTTCCACTCATCTTTATAAAGTATAGGAGGATAAGGGTGTATTACAAGGTACTTTCAGGAAAATCTCATCCACGCCTTTGAACAGCTGATTTTAGAAGAAGCCTTCCCGTTCCACTCATCTTTATAAGGTAAAACCAGTTTTAAAATGAACGCTCATCTCCTCCATCACCTTGAGCTCCATTTCACTGAGATGGAGCGGTAGACCAATCAAATGAATCGATTCAATCGAAATGGAGAGGAGCGAAGCGCAGAAGAGGATTTGATTGGTCAATTCTGCTCACTTTCACATCGCTCCGCCTCAGTGGAAAGACACCCTCAGCCATGATACAATAATATACTGCGCCAGGTATGGCAATCCGGTACATCGGTTAGTAGTGTGGGTGACACGACCTACGTCATCAGCCTATCGATGGTATGCGGACGTGTGAGTTTATCGTCGACAGTGACGTCACTACCTCCCCTTGAGACCTTGTTTTCTTTGACCATGTACCTCAGCTACCGGAGCTTCATGTTGGCACCTGGGTCATTCTACTTTTTCATGACCAATTTTCTATTACACTGGACTTTAAACAACTGACAAAGGAAGCGAGTCTATATCTGCAGAATTCTAAATTTTAACTGCAATAATACACAGTGTGTAACAGCCATACGATAAATAAATATTACAAAAAAAACTATGATATGTATTGAATTAGTGTACAAAAGTAGGATTTCGAAATAGTACCTGAACCTAATAAAAGGAATTTATAGGTAAAAATACTTAAATATTAACTTGTTACTGTAAAAGGTGGGTAACACAGTGGTAAAAACCATTTTTTCATACAAATGGTGAAACATGAAAGGACCACTGAGTTACTCGATTTATGGATATTAGCTGTGTCCAAAACTATCCGAAGTGATACTGCAATTACCTCTATCTAAATAACAATATAAAAATATAAAGTGAAAAATATAATTATAAAAACTAGTGCCTACGCCAACTCTTGGGATTAGGTAGCGGACCCCGGGCATCCTTTACGATGCAATTGTACCGGGATAACGCTAGGATGATGATGATAATATTTTGTAATACAAAATGTGCATTTTAAAAAAGTGTCAGAAAATTATGTACCGTAAACTTTAAAAATTCATTTTTTATCCTATATTTTATGTTCTTATTTAGTTAACTTTGAGTCAAGTTATACCTTCGTTAATTTCCTAACTGTTTACTTTACTGAATCAAACTAGAAATACTTAGTGGTGAATATATAAGTGTTTTATATGTATCAAACTAGCCCCGTTTTTTCTGAAAGTCACCCCAGTTTACGGTATATGAAAAAGTAGAATGGGCCACCTACCTTAATAGTATATTTTAAGAAGCTAGGGGGCGTCCATAAATTACGTGAGGTGTTTTTTTTTTAATTTTCTGTCCCTCCCTTCCCCCCTGGTGAGACGTCGTGAGATTTTATTCAACCCCCTCCCCCATCCCCCAATCTCACGTGAGATTTTTTAAAATGTGGATTTCTTACGTAAACGCGTTGGATTGTTATTGTAAAAAGAAAAAAAAAATTTGCTTCGTGCTTTTATTTACGACTAGTTAAGACTAGTTATCAATATTGCTGAGAGTTAACATCGAAGTATGAATGAAATTATTCTCTTTCGAACGAATTAGTGAATAATCTTAATCGAATTACGATTACGCTTAAGATTAAATCTTATAAGCGTGTACAATCTGGATTAAATGGACCAAAATAGTATAATTTTTCAATCAGAAAAAAAATGCGTGATATTTGCCGAGAACCTCCCTCTCTCCAACGTAAGATTTGATGAGATTTGACTCGACCCCCTTCCCCCCTTAAACATCTCACGTAATTTATGGACGCCCCCCTACCTACGTATGGCCAGCAAATTGGATCGGCTCGCAAAAAGTGCAATCTAGTAAAAAGCATCCTGTTTTAGATATTGCGTAGAAATGGCGAGTGGATCCAAAGTGTTTACTACATGTAAGTACAGCCAGATCATGAACATGTAGACAGTTTATTGCTTTTTACCATTTGCAAATGCATAAAACTACTTACGGACCCGGACGACGTAATCACAGCGTCTATCGAAAGATGGAACGCTGCGCTTACGGCGTCCAACTCTGACACGACGCACACTTAGGCATTCCCGCCGGCGGGGACGTCCACCGCGCGATCGCGACAACACTGACACATATAGTCCCAATTCGTCCCGGTACTGCCGCATACCGGGTAGAGTCAGTCCGACCCAGGTCAGGCCTAGCTGAGTTTCTTGCTGGACTCTTCTCAGCTAGGCTAGGTTTAATGAACCAGCGACAAAACTCCCAGTAGCTCGATTCCACTCACACCTCAGATTCGGTTGAAACCACTCAACCATTCTCACTGGAGCGCAAACTCTTAGAGTATTCCAGTGTTCCAAACCACACGCGTGGTCGTGCCGGAGGTTTTCCCCTGGATTTTCCCCAGGCTACTCTCCAACCGCGCACTCCTATCGCTTTATTGGGCCCGGCCTATAAAGCCACAGTCAGGTTCAAAAAAAAAAGGCATAAAACTAAAACCAGGCCTGTTCCCCTTGCCGCTTCGGCTACTCGGCTCAGGTACACCTCCGTGGTGTCCAGATACCACGTGCTCATGCAGCGTGCGTTCGAGCGGGATACCATGTCTAGCTGTCAAACATCGGTTTTGTTAGACAGAAAACCTTTCGTATCATATATTTAAGAGCCTAAATCAACCAGAACACTTTCCAAAGAGATCTTGTAAATTTAATGTACGATCTCAATATAAATATGATCTTAAACTTCCCGAGATCAATAACTCATTATTAAAAAAAAGTACTTTAATATCAGCCATTCGTGTATTTAATCATCTTCCCGCTGATATAAAAAGTATAAATGATAACTCTTTTAAACGAACACTAAAAAAATGGCTAATAGATAAAGCCTATTATAACTTAAACGAATTTTATGCTAGTAAATTGTGAATTATTTGTCATTAAACATTGTATGCCCGCAAGGGTAACTGTTGAAACATGTACTAAAACATCTTCACCATCTATGTATGTACTTACACAGTTTATACAATAAAATTTTCTATTCTATTCTATTCTATCCCTAACCTAGCTCTTGTCGGTGGAGTAATCGCCATTCTGTTCGGTTCTCCAATGCTTTGAGCTCCTGATACGACATTACATTGACCTTCTCTTTTGCTTGATCTATAAACGCACGTCTCGGTCTTCCCCTGACTCTCCTCCCCTCTCGTACATAAGCACTGTTAATTCTGTGCCTTAGCCCCAATCTCTTAGGGCATGGTTACTTTTATTTGTAACATAGGGGAAAGTGGATGGGATTCGTACAGTGGCCATATCTCCACTATCTAATGCGTTGATGCGTACGTATTTATATGCCTAACTCCCACTCATATGTAGCAGCTATTCGAGAAGAGGGAAGACCGTGCGGCTGCTGCTTTTTTGGGAAATCAATGTGTTTTTGCCACATCAAAGTATTTTTTTTACCCGCACATTGACTGCATTTATTTTTAATAAGTATTAACAATTTGTACAAATTAATTAATTGTAATTTATGAGAACTGTTGAAGAACATTATGTTAGTGTTCGGGTAATTTCAAATGTCGGGTAATTCCGAAAATAAAAAAATGCAGTCTAACTAAGATATTTTATTGCATCTCATCATCATCACCATCAAAAAGAAATGTTAATTTTTTTGTTGATGTTTGGGTAGTACAACAAAATCACTTAGTTACACAGAAATCTGTTATTTTCGGAATTACTCGACATTCGGAATTACCCGAAGACACCATACATTGTTTAAAAATTGCCTAATCCGTTATTTTTAATTTTATTAACTTTTTTTTTGATTGGGTTACCTTTGTAGAATCATGCTGTACGAATGCTCCCCACCTCAGTTTAGGGAACGTATGCGTAGCTATATTATTATTAGTACTACAAATATACGTACAAAATGGGGTTAGTATCAGGAGAAACCATTAATCTTGCAATAAAAGTAGTAGTGTACATAGCCACCCCACGCGGGGTGTTTTTGTACAATTTCCACTTTATAGGAATACCGCCATTGCTTGGTAATTTTATTTAATATTAACACGAAACTTTATTTTTATTATAGTTACATAAATGGGCTATTCAGCAGCATTAATAATGCTCTGATACAGTAAAACAATGGTTATTTTTTTACAACGTTTAAAGTAAAAAGTGTACGAATCCTACCGATTCCCCCCTTCAAAATACAGCGAAATAGGAAATAGGATGACCTTTGTTTTATCTATCTCGTTCTATCTTCTAGCGTCGTACCGTTAATTATATCCGCTACGCTGGAAGTATCTCCCTCGAATAAGTAAGTGAGACAGAGAGAGAGACACTTTATTACAGTTTCGGGGTATAAATTCGCTGTGAAAGGAGTCTGTTAATTATCATTTATACGCGAATTCAAGTACTTTATATTTCGCCAAGTTAGTAATTCTTGGCGAAGTTGACTCTTGTTCGAGAAATTTTAATTGGCTTCAAGTGAAGCTTTTAATGAATTGAAATTACCTGAACGAAGTATTCTCTTCATTTGATCCTTGGTTATTTTAATTGATCCTTGGTTATTTTCGTTACAGTGCGGATTTTTCTATGGGAGCAACTAAAATTAGAGCAACACAAAAGACAAAAATGAGAGGCAAAGTACAGCATAGCTAACGAGCGCTTAAAACGCTCTATACTGAAATTTGCCGTTATTGTCATGAAATATTGCGTTTATATACGTAGTTGCCATACAATTTCTTTTTTATTGTAAAATTAGAATTCTATTGGTAACTTTAAATTTACATTTGGCCAATAAACAATAAACAACGTTAATTTTTAGTAATTTAAATTAGGAAAAGTATAACCGAACGTAACCGAAGCCGGTTTTTCAAATTTCCAATAACCGGTTGTGAAAGGAGAGTATGGACGTACTACCTACCTCATACACTAAATGGTTTTCCCATACATGTTATTAATAAAATAGAAGACAATCCAAAGCAAACTAAAAATATCATAAACAGAACAATATTGTATAGCCCAATCTAAACGAAAGAAGACCATACATTAAATATAAGCTTAGCATCACAATCTTAAAATGTAAAGATTTAGCTAAGTAATTAATATGAAATGTAATTATTAATTTTCTTTTTTGAAATAAACAGTTTAAATTTTTAATTTTAATTTTTAAAAACATTTTGACGTAATAATTGGTTATAATCGGTTTGAGATATTCACTAGATTTCAAATTTTGAACCACCTGACATTTTTCACAGATAATAAAAAAATATATTAAAAAAAAACATGTTCTATGCATCTAGGTTAACCTTCTTTATAACTGTTCCAAATTTCAAATTGATAGCGTAAGTAGTTCTAGGGATATTTAGCGATGTGACAGACATGTCTGTCAAAGTGAAACCATAGGTATTCCTTTTTACCATTTTAAAGAAAGAAAGAAAGAAATATTTATTTGGTACAAGTTGTTTACACATTCTAGGATATAGTAAATAGGTACCTATTTAGTACCAAAATGGGTGTCGCTCAGCATAGTGTCATGAAAATCATGACGCTGATTTTCAGGGCAACCAGGAAACAACATAAAATTACAAAACAATAAACATGAGAGAGAGCTGTCCTTAACATACAACATGACATTGACAATGTGGGAAATGTGTAGCCATACACAATAATATTTTGTACCTGCACATACAAGCTAAATCGTTCATTATAATACAGAATTTATATGAAGCTAACAAAACATAACACTAAACATCTGCTTAGGTATTGGCAATTTGCTTTTCTGTTAAATATTTTTTGAGATTGTGTTTGAACGAGGCAATAGACTTACAATTTCGAATTGGCGGCAGCGTTATTCCAACATTTTGTTGCAGCGTAGCGAAAGCTGCCACGGAAAGCAGATGTTCTGTGTTGCGTACCTACAAGTCTTATAGCACCACGCACTTCGCACTTGGAGAACATTAGTTTATCGAACAGATAAGATGGTTGTTTGTTGTGTATGACCCCAATAAACGGTTTTTGTACGGAACCCTAAAAAGAGAATGCAATGACTCCTAGACATAAATTGTCGAGGCCCGAATCGACCTAATTGGGATTCCAAAGGGCGCCTTCGGTAATGTACATCCTTAAATTCAATTAGTACAACAGACATTTTTCTTTCCTTTCATTTGTTCGGACGTGTACAGTCGGACAAGAAACCGGAACCCTTTTGAATCTTAATATACAACTAGTAAGCTAACTGACGACCGCTTTAGCCTAGTTGGTAGTGACCCTGCCTTCGAAGCTGGAGGTCCCGGGTTCGAATCCCGGTCAGGGCATGTAATTGTGTGATGA
Source organism: Epiblema foenella (assembly GCA_963556455.1). NCBI lineage: Eukaryota > Metazoa > Arthropoda > Insecta > Lepidoptera > Tortricidae > Epiblema > Epiblema foenella. The sequence goes on along the minus strand of OY747120.1, from coordinate 5,064,080 downwards.
ACACGAATATTTGTTCCTGAGTCATGGATGTTTTCTATGTATTTAAGTATCTATTTATCTATATAGGTATGTATATCGTCACTTGGTACCCATAGTACAAGCTTTGCTTAGTTTGAGACTAGGTTGATTTGTGTAAGATTGTCCAAAAAATATTTATATTTATTTATATTTATACTGTCCCAGTAGTCGACACCTTATTACCCAATAGATGACAACTTTTAAGGGGCTTCCAGCTCCCAATGACTTCGATCTGTAACTCTCCGTTTTTTTTGCCTTTTTTTTTATGGTTTATCGTATTAAGAACAACGAGGTTTACTGAAATACTTATTTCAAAACCATATTTACTTCAAAATTCACTATTTTCGAGATATATGGCATCAAACTTTGGCAATTAAACCAAAAAACCAGTTTTTTGGACGTAACTTTTGTGAAGATGAGTTAAAAATACAAATTGCTTGCTTGCGAGTGCGCGGTTGGAGAGTAGCCTGGGGATAATCCAGGGGAAAACCTCCGGCACGACCACGCGCGTGGTTTGGAACACTGGAATACTCTAAGAGTTTGCACTCCAGTGCGATTGGTTGAGCGGTTTCAACCGAATCTGAGGTGGGAGTGGAAAACAGAAAAAAAATGGAAGCGGCTCCCATACAACAAACGTGATTTTTGACATTCTTATAGAATAATACGAGGCCCTTCGCGTGCGAGAGTCCGACTCGCACTTGGCCGGTTTTTATTGCCGTCTGTCATCGATTTAAAATACCCTAGATGCACCATCCGCCTGTCAAAAGCGTCCGCGCTCAAGAGTGCTTAAATGCCTTTTAAGCACTCTTGCGCTCATAGTCGCGCGCTAGCCATCGGCGAGTCAACATGCCCGAGTGCTCCTTAAAAAAATGCATAAACAACACGTTAACGACGTTAAAAAAGGATGGAATTTCGTATTTTCGGTGAGTATTTAATTTAATTGATTTGTAGTTATATTATGCTTTAACGCGCTTATAACAATTATCTTATAAAAATATCAGACACACGACCAGCTATGCTACTGTCTCTTTCCCTCACGTTGAGTGAGTCGTATATCGAAACGAAACGGGAGACCTATGAATCGGACTATAGTAAAATTTCGAAGGAATGGAGTCGCAGACTGACTAATTTTTTTATGAAAGCTTTCAAGTGTTGTTTGTTATTAGTACACACCTATGGAGTGTGTATGTAGATATATAAGATCGTAAAAACTATAAATTAAAATATTAGCGTTTATCTAAAAGAAAGTGAATAAAAAGTATTAAATGATTTATGGCTGTTTGTAGAAAGATAAGTTCTGGTAATTTTGAGGGGTATGTTACCTATATGTAATTTCAAAATGTAAAATAAAGATTTCAAAGCTTGAGACACTATCATATATATAAGTTACTCTGATTCAGTGTATTTTTTGTAAATTAAACCTTGTTTTTAAAAATATTGTGTTACGGATAATAATATTCTATTTCTTCTTTCAAGTATAACTTATTCGATTAACTGCTTTAAATTTAGAACTGCTTTAATTTAATGGTAACATAACATGAAATTACAGTAGAACCATTTAAAGTGGCTTTGTCATAGTAGCTTGAGTATCTTGATCGAAATATCTTAGCGCCACACACAAACACTAGGTGTTTTGGATGGTCCCATCCATGGTCTTCGTCATCAGCTTCTGTTCTCCAAATGCTACTTTCTGAATGCAAATGCTCGATTTGTTACCGAAAAACTAAAATCGCTATATGTTTCCCCTGGTTTTTTGAGGATTTCCCTCAATTCCTCATGGATACCATCATCATAACTAGTTTACGGCAACAACGGGATCAACATGCTTCGAGCATATGATTCCAAACAAAGAAAGAATTTTCGGAATCGGTTCATAAACTACGGAGTTCTAAAGTAACACACATTAAAATAATAAAGATTAAAAAAGAACATATAACATAATAAATCGATTTATCATTACTATTTATAATAAATCGACGTTAACGTGTGTTGATGAGTGTGAAAAACGTACAGACGTAGAGTGCTTAAAAGGCATTTAAGCACTCTTGAGCGCGGACGCTTTTGACAGGCGGATGGTGCATCTAGGGTATTTTAAATCGATGCTCATCAACTATTCGTGGACGATTCCAATGAGGTCAACCATGAAAGATTATATACAAAAATACAAATACAAAAAGGTTTATTTCTCAAAATTTTACAATGTTCAATCTATAGTAAGTATGGGTATTAAAAATAATACGTTGAAAAATATATAATAATAATATATTGTGTAGTTTAGGAGCTGCTATGACCACCTTCTGTCTCCCTCTATCATCAGTTCATGTCGGTGGTGCAAAAAGGATTGCAAATTTTGAGGACAACTTACTTAAATATATATTATGCTAACAGTGAAAGTATGTATGTACGAGCCCCAATGCAAATGAGTACGTCTGGTAGGAAAAAAATGTACTAAACTAACGTTAACCTAAAAATTCTGGGGGACGAAGGTGTTTGGAAGAATTAGCAATATAAAAACAGTATAAGTTATAAATCGTATTTTATTTATTCAATGAAAAAAAAAACGAACTTTCCTTGGTAATAAAAAAAACATTGTTTCACCAATTGTACTAAAATGCAAAAAAGTTCGTCTTTAGTGTTACCGACGCAGATTAGAACGTCTACCACTTGGTGGCGTCTCCTTTTGCATCTAAAACGGCTTTAATTCTGAGCGGCATTGTATCTACCAGCTGTCGACACTCTTCCGGGGTTGTTTCATTCCAAACACAGGTAAGTTTCTCTTTAAGATCAGCTTTTGATCTGGACGGGTCCTTTCGCAACTTCTTCTTCATTTTCCACCACAACGTTTCTATGGGAGACAAGTCCGGGCTGCTGGATGGCCACGACATGGTAGGTATTTTTTTCTTTTTCAGCCACGCCATCGTTGCTTTAGCGGTATGGCATGAGGCACCATCTTGTTGAAAAGTATACGCATTTTTATACTTTAACTTACGTATAGACGGCAGCAAACTCTCTTGTAAGATGCTTTTGTATTTTTCGGCATTGACGGTTCCATCTATAAATTGCAGACAGCCGACACCCTGTGCCGACATGCAGCCCCAAATCATTAAGGAAGCTGGAAACTTTACCTTACGCTTAAGACAATCTTTTTGAAATGCCTCTCCTTTTTCGCGAATGACTTTACTTCGTTCATCGCCTACTGTGACTTCAAATTTAGATTCGTCACTCCATATAATTTTACGCCACTGATCGACGGTCCAATTTCTGTACTTTTTGGCGAATTTCAATCTGTTAGTTTTCTGCCGTTGTGTAAGTAACGGTTTCTCTTTAGCAGTGTAAAAACCGTAGCCCATCCTCTTCATCACTCTCTTGCAAGTATCCACTGAAATGTTTTTTTTAATTGCGTCACGCCATAGTACCGTAAGTTCTCCAGCTCTTGCACGACGATTTTTCTTGATGATCTTCCTCAGAATCCTGTTTTCTGCTTTAGTAGTAATTCGTGGGCGGCCGGATTTCTTTAAACAAGAAATTTTGTCGTGTTTTCGATGATGCTCGATGATAGTTTGGATTGTAGACCTTGGCATAGAAAGGTCCTTGGCAATTTGGTACGTAGATTTGCCTTTATTGTTACTGGAGATTATAATTTTCCGCACTTCTTCAGTCACTGGCTTACCTCGTGCCATCTCGATAGAAAAACGATTTGGAGTAATAAAAAATTAGGCTGAATTTGCCCTTTTATATAGTGGTTTGTCATTTTACATGACAGAGAATATTCCGTATTCAATTTGAAAATAATATTTTATATTACGAACCCTGGTAAACAGGTTTTATTTTAAATAGACGACCTATTTTGCCTTAAATATGAAGCAGACGTAATTATTTGCGTGTGAGATGTAATATTTATAATTAAATTATTTTAAAATAAATAACGAGATGTACACTTTGTACAACTCAAAACTAAGCTAGCTTTAGTGACATTGCGTCTAGTGTATTCCATTAATCATCAAAGTCGATTCGGGTAGAAATACTAGTTTTTGAAAAAAAATACGCATGCAGAATTGCGACTAGACGAGCTATTTTGCATTGGGGCTCGTATGTATGTATATACTTTATTGTACACGAGACAAGTAAAATAAATTATACAGAAAAAAAACAGATCAATCATGTACAAAGGCGAACTTATCCCTGTAAGGGATCTCTTCCAGTTAACCTTTGAGCAATTGAGTGAAGAATAGGAACTAAACTGTAGACAAACCAACACGTTTTTACAACAAACAAAGTTTTTATTCTATACCACGTTGGTGGCAAACAAGCGTGCGGCCCGCCTGCTGGTAAGCCATCACCGCAGCCTATGGACGCTTGCAACTCCAGGGGTGTCGTATGCTCGTCGCCGACCCTTTAAAAATTTTAACCCTCCTTGAAGAACCCCATACTGTAGTCCCTCGTGAAAATCTCGGCAGGGAGCTCATTCCCCAACCGGAGCATCCGAGGGAGGAAAAAACGAGGAGGGAGGGGGTTAAATAAACGCTTGTAATACAGAGTCGGCATTATTTTTATTCTGAAGTCGCAAACGTCGACGTAAAATTGTTTGCCATGGTCGTATAAAAAACATATTATGTGATCGTACGCATTCCACGTATCCTACGTATCGTCTTACCAAAATTGCCTGTGAAATTGTCCCTCTCTGGCACTTAACTTATTTTACGTTCTGCCTAACTCATAAAAGGGTTAACGCGATCCACACGACTCCTTGTCACGCGAGTCACATACTCTCTGGTCGCTTTTATACTTTTCCGTGGACGTCCACGTCACGATTTTTCCGTTACCTTTCTTATTATAGTTTGCCGATTTTACCGTCAGGCGCTGTGGCGCTACCGCGAACAGCAAACGAAGTCCCTCTCTGTCGCACTTGCAAGTTTGCATATAAGTGAGACAGAGAGGTAAAACTTCGTTTGTGGTTCGCGGTAGCCCCTCTGGTCTCCTATAAACGCCATCGACCGCTTACAGCGTCACGTCGTACGCTGCGTCACATTGCATACTAAAGAAATGTACTGTTATAGTCTCTCAGGTCTGTCAGGGCCTAACAGTACAGCTCTATAGTAAGCATTGTGACGCAGCGTACGGCGTAACGCTGTAAGCGGCCGATGGCGTTTATAGAAGACAAGGGTCTAACAGCAAGTTTTTTAAATCTCACATCATACATAAATGTCATCTTAAAGTATTTCAAACTGTTTTTCTTTGAACCTGGTTATTGCTTTATAGACCGGGCCCAATAAAGCGATAGGAGTGCGCGGTTGGAGTAGCCTGGGGCAAATCCAGGGGAAAACCTCCCGCACGACCACTCGTGTTGTTTGGAACACTGGAATACTCTAAGAGTTTGCACTCCAGTGAGATTGGCTGAGCGGTTTCAACCGAATATGAGGTGTGAGTGGAATCGAGCTACTGGGAGTTTTGTCGCTGGTTCATTACGAGTATACCTAGCATAGCTGAGAAGAGTACAGCAAGAAACTCAGATAGGCCCGACCTGGGTCGGACTGATAAAATGTTTAATATTGACGTTATCCAAGCAAAGTAAAAAAAAAATAGTTTTAGGTGAGAATGAGCCAAACGCTGACATTGACAGTGACAGCACACACACAGCTACAATTTCGTATCTACACACAACACACGTATTTATCGTCACGATAATCGTGGGGAAGCCAGCGAGCCCACGGCATATCGTGGACGTCCACGGCATGCAGGTACCGACCACGGTAGAATAAATACAAAATACAAAAAGGTTTACGTCTCAAAATTTTACAATGTTCAATCTAGTAAGTATGGGTATTAAAAATAAGACGTTGAAAAATCGGTGTGAGCACAGGGCTAAGCTGGTTTTAAGCCCACCCGTAGTCAGTGTTGGTTTCACACTAAATAAGGGTTATAAAATTAAATAAAAAAAAGCGAATAAAAGCGTCTGCATACATTTTCATACATTTTAGGTCCCCCGTTTTATCGTGACGGTAAATCGTGGACGTCCACGGTAAAGTATAAAAGCGACCTCTGTCTATTCAGTGTGAGAGAGGAACAGAGGCTAACGAAGTCAGCCAGTTGTGTCAACCCTCTAAAGTATAGTGGTTAAGGCATGGCCTGATTACTAAGAGTTAGTATCTTTGGTAAGGCCTAAGTCACAGAGAAGACACGAGGGCGAGGCGCCTCATATATTCTAGCATTTGCTCGCTTTGTAACCTAATCTCCAAATGTCGAGGGGTGCGTGGTCAAACCCGTTAGGTCGACATAATTGCTTTTTGAAATAAGAACTCAACACCCATTACGCATAGTTCTATTTTCAAAAAACCTTTTGGGTGACTTCTCGGGTTTTGTACACGCAACCCTCGATGTGTCATAGGCAAGGAATGGTCTTTCAGACAATAGACTTTCGGAAAATGGACATTCAGGGAATTGGACCTAGGTGACCGGACCGGCTCGTTTTACGATAACGACTGTCTGTCACGAGTTTGGCTTAGTCAATAATTTTAACGACAGACTGTGTTATCGCATTAACCAGCTATTTAGGAAATATTATAAGTGCATGATTATTCCGTATGCTCTTAGCTTATTATGTTATCCGGTATGGCTTACTGACGTTACTGTACACTTGTTTAGCTTTGTTCTCCAATAAAATCCATAGTTAATATTATAAAAGCGAAAGTGTGTCCGTCTGTCTTCACGCTTAAACCGCTGAACCTATTTAGATGAAATTTGGTATAATGATAGTTAGAGTACCAGGGAAGGACATAGGATATTTGTTATCCCGAAAATCATCCATTAAGGGGGTAGGAGTTTGTATGGCAGCGATAAGTAAGTTAAGCGCCTATACGTAAATGAATAGCAATGATATTCTAAAGCGACGACCTCTGCGCGGCCGAAGTCGTGCGTAAAAGCTATATTATAAATGCGAAAGTCTGTCTGTCAGTCTGTCTGTTACCTCCTCACACTTAAACCGCTGAACCGATTCATATGAAATTTGGCACAGAGGTAATTTGAATCCCGGGGAAGGACACAGGATACTTTTTATCCTGGAAATTATCCCTTAACTGTAAGCGCCTTATATAAAATAATAGCAATAAAATGACGCGATGAACAAGTTCTACGCGAACGGAGTCGCGGGCAAAAGCTAATAAATAAAGCGATCACATTCATATAAACTTCCCAACAACACATGGAGCTGACTAGGAGAGTAAACCTCAAGATATTCCGGTCCAAGGTAAAGACCGTGTTGCTGTACGGATGCGAGACGTGGAAGGTTACGAAGGAGATCTCGCGCCAGCTCCAGGTCGTCATCAACCGATGTCTTCGCCGTATTCTCAGTGTTTACTGGCCCGAGAAAATCTCCAACATCGCACTGTGGGAACGCTGCCATGAGACTCCGATCGACCAGCAGATCAAACGCCGCAAGTGGAATTGGATCGGACACACGCTCCGAAGGGACCCTGATCACATACCGAGGCAAGCCCTAGACTGGAATCCCCAAGGAAAGCGTAAGCGTGGCCGTCCTAAGCAGACCTGGCGGCGGACGATCATCGCAGAGGCGAAGAACATAGGGAAGACGTGGAGCGAATTGAAGCGCGAAGCTCAAGACCGAACGGGATGGCGGCGCACTGTGGAAGCCCTCTGCCCCATCTAGGGGACATAGGAACATAAGTCAAAGTAAGTCAACACCACATCCTCGTCACATCTTCCGTGTGTCCTGCGCCTTAACGCCGTTAACTCGATACGACCACACATGTTTGCAACTAACTGACCGCATATGACTGGTTCACCTGAAACCTATCGATAGACCTTGCCTGGTTGTATTAAGGTTGACAATTCTATATTTATAGCCAGGTAGGTGCAGCTTCGTATACATACGTATACATTACACAACTGAAGCGCCCGTGTCCGTGCTTTTAGCGTAATAAGAATATTGCATAGTATTCTATAATGTGATATTCTATAGGTAAAGTACATAAAAATATAAACATACATATATTATAAGTACGTTATTGCAGGATGTAAGGCCCAGCTAGCACGATATGTTATATATAATGTCATGTATTATCATCACAATCTATCCTGATGGGCTACCGTGAACCACAAACGAAGTTTTCCCTCTCTGTCTCACTTATATGCAAACTTGCAAGTGCGACAGAGAGGGAAAACTTCGTTTGCAGCGGGGCTAGCACAACTGCCGCTGCGACGCAACGCGAGTAGAGTAAAATCCACCCTCCTCTTTCTAATTCGCACAGTTCGAGCGAGACAGGAATCGCTGCGTCGCGCGAGATACGACTTGCCAGCAAGTTATGCTAGCCCACCTGTTCGCGGTAGCGCCACTGTCTTTCATAACTTAATTAGGGTGGGTTGCACCAAACCGTTTGTAATCGTAAGCGGTATTCGTTATAATCTGATTGTATGGAAAGTTTGACGAGTTTGGGATGACAGCTGCCGGCGCCATATTATTATTTGACGATGACCGGCCCGTATGTTGGTGCAACCGACCCTTAGTCTCATATTGATCAACCAACTCATATAATAAGTATGTAACACACACTTTATGCACATACACACGCTCATACCCTCACACACACACGCTCACACTCACTCACACACGCACACACACACGCACGCACGCGCACGCACACACACACACACACGCACGCACGCGCACGCACACACACACACACGCCCGCGCGCACACACATCATACACAAACACATACACACACTAACACGTAATTAGATACTTTTTCAAATTGTTCGTTTCAGAATTATCTAAACAACAATAGTTTAATCTCTTTCATGCTTTATGCTTATGTCAGTGTTTCTTTTTTTTTGTAAGTATTTATTTGATTTTTAGGTAAATAAAAATTATGGTTATACTTTTAAAAAAAATCTCTTTCATTGTTTATCATGGTTTACTACCACTTCTTGTGCTGGAACAACGGTGTCTCCTGAGGGGCTACCGCGAACTGAAAACGAACGAAGTTCGAATATCTCCCTCTCTGTCGCACTTGCTAATTCGTGTGATAAAGAGGGAGATATTCGAACTTCGTTCGTTTTCGGTTCGCGGTAGCCCCTCTGACACAAGCATTATTAAATGCTTACTTGGAGGCTCCAACCTTGCCTATTCTGTAATTATGTTAATAACCTAAATAAACTTTTTTTTTCTATTTTTTCGTTGTACAAGGCAAGGCCTATTCAGAGATCAGTGCCTTTACCATGAGTTTACATGACCTTACTCGATAGCGACTGCGTAAAAAATTGTATGGTCAAAAGTACAGCGCCTCTGGCGGTTACGCAATAGAACTAAGAATCGGCATACTAAACCGTTTACGCAGTCGCTAGCGATTACGGTCATGCAAACTCATGGTCAAGGCACTGACGAAAATACCGGAATTTGAGCTTCCAGTGTGAAGAAGTAATGTAGAATTAATTATCTACTACACAAAAATTGACAAGGTGGAGTGATGACCTGGTGAAAGTCGCGGGAATCCGGTGGAAACGAACGGCACAGGACCGGTCTAAATGGCGAGCCTTGGGGGAGGCCTATGTTCAGCAGTGGACGTCTTTCGGCTGAAATGATGATGATGATGATGATGACACAAAAAATATTGTGGACTGAAAAAGAAAGAAAAAATCCTAAATGCCATCGTAAAAATAAATTTTAATGCTGAAAATTTCGTAATTTTATCAACAACTGTGATTCTATAAAAAGGATACCTTTTTTATTGTTCTAGCAAAATAACCAGATTTATTATCAGTGATCCAGTGTTTCAAAAATATATTAAAATGTACTAAATAAATACGAAATTACACGCATAGCTTCGGTAGAGAGCGGGATGGTTAATGGGGGCTATCGCGTATGAATTCGCCGCTAGAGGCGCTATGTAGCGTGGCGTGAGGTCTCCGAAATGTCAAATGTCACTCTTTGTGTTGCGCTACGCGGGTTAATATCTAATTGGAACAATATGGTGACTATTTTTCAATACCTGAGCTTGATTATGGCAAATATGAGTTATGGGTCAATGACTGTCAAGTCTTTGAGACAGTTTTGGTTTTTCGGAAACTTATTTCCTCCTTTATTTCCTAACAAAATGGGACTGTGCTACAATGCGGGATGTTGGACATTTTTACGGTACGGTTTTAAGGTATTAAATATGATTTAAACGTAAACTTCGTTCTCATGCACATAATAACCAATAAAAAAATTGACAGCTGGACCTTACTCGACAGTGGCGCCAACTGGTGGGCACAAAAACGATAGCCCCCATTGCGAACTCACGCATGTTAAGGGAATTTGCAATAAATATGAATAAATGTTTTTTCTTTCTTTCAATGGAATGGCCTTGCCTTAATCTTTTGTCCGACAAAGCGCGAAGCATCGCCGTTTCAGATGGGCTATTCCGAACTTCGAAATCCGAACTTAGTATCGTGCTGTTCTTTTCACTCATATAGTGTATAACACGAGAACGAAAAGGACGGAGTAGGCCCTCATCATCATCATCATCATCATTTCAGCCGAAAGACGTCCACTGCTGAACATAGGCCTCCCCCAATTTATTTTTCCCTTGGGGGGGATTTGCCATAGTCGCCACGCTTGGCAAGCGGGTTGGCGACCGCAGTTTGATGGTGGTAATGATCGAAGGATGCTGCTGCCCACCCTCCGATTTTCCCTTATTCGCCTCCTACGAAACCCACGGGAAGAAATGGGGTGGCGCAATTCTTACCCGGCAACCACACGGGCAGGCCCTCAGCTTGGCCAAAAATACTTTCGTGTAATGTCTGGCGGTTAAGTTACATACTTAAAATAATTTCAAGTTATGCTCGATATTTGACGGCATACCGTTGAAGTTACCCTACGATACAACACCATATTGATCAATATTGGGCCTTATATGTTTCCAATAAGGTTCATGGTAGAGTATCGTTAAGTGTTAATGAAACCTGTCAAGATCGGAATTTTGGGGCTTGATTTGGGTATTTCATTTCATACCTAAGTTAAACTGTGACCTTTGAGCCTGATATTATTGATTAAATAGCCCTATTTATACACAGAACATATTTTCTCTTTTCTTCTCCTTATGTCTTTTCTTTCTCACCCCCTTCTTTACTGTTTTCTTTTATGTTGTCTGTACGGTCTAAATCCCTAATAGTACAAGTTTTTTCGAAACAAAACAAAAACGAACGCGTTTGCGTCTAGTCTCAATTTATATAGCAAAAAATTTTTACTGCTAAAGGCCACCAGAGGCGCTGCTCATTTTGCCATACCAGTTGAGACTAAACGCAAACGCGTTCGTTTGTGTTTTGTTTCAAATAGCTTACACTAGGTACACTAGTCTTAGGCGCAACTCCGAACTTCGTATCGTGCCGTTCCTTTCACTCTCGTGTTATAGAGTGAAAGGGACGGTATGATACGAAGTTCGGAGTAGGCCCTCTGTGTTGAGAATCAAGGACTTGCTAGTCTCTAGGCGTCAACTGTCGGGGCGTCTAACCTCCGCACTGACAGACCTGACTATAACTGAGCAGTCTATAAAGAAAAAAGAAAGAAAGCATTTATCATTGCACGAAAAGACACCGTTACAAACATATTTTTTTTGAACCTGACTGTGGCTTTATAGGCCGGGCCCAGTAAAACGATAGGAGTGCGCGGTTGGAGAGTAGATGATTGAACGAACACAAGTTTTGTAGAGTGTCAGCTTATTTCTAAATGACATTTTACTAAACTTGTTAATCATCGGCCCAAGCCTTCTTAGCACGAAGAGCGCACGGTTGCGTACCCTACTGATGTGGCTATGTCAGTTTTCTGTCGAGGGTCCCATCAAGATATTTGACTTGGATGGGACGGTCAAACATCTTTCGCCACGTCGAGAAAGATCACCGGTCCTGAGCCCAGAGCAGGAATCGAGAGAATCCGTCCAGTACGTGCTCTGTAACGCGGTGGTCCTGTTGGACGCACGAGTGCGCTGATCTAAAGCCGAACTGCTCGTCGATGATGACGTTATTCTCAGCCGTAAATCTGAGAATTCTAGTGAGAAGTATCCGCTCATATAGCTTTCGTAGAGAGCTAAGTAAGCTGATCGGCCTGTAAGAGGCAGGCGAAGTCCGGGATTTACCGGGCTTCGCTATACCTATAACCGCTGCACATTTCCACGCAGCTGGAACGTGAGCATTGGTCTGCGCGGCATTGAAGATGCCGACCAAAATGAGGAGGAGGATTTCAGGGAGAAGTCTCAGGATACAATTGGATACACCATCCGCACCCGGAGCCTTTCTAACACGAAGACGCCTGACTAGGTCACTGACTTCCTTATCTCTTAATACTTGAAGATGCCGACCAAAATGAGGAGGAGGGTTTCAGGGAGAAGTCTCAGGATACGATTGCATACACCATCCACGCCCGGAGTTTTCATAACACGAAGACGCCTGATTAGGACACTGACTTCCTTATCTCGTCATACTTATGTCTAATTTAACCATTCTACTTAGTATTTCTGTTTGTTATTCTTGTCTTTACTTTTATCAAATTGCAAACATAATATAATTTGCTTGTACGTTCGCGATACGAAAGACGTGACTATGTAATACCTATCACATTTTCTCCATCATTAAAGCTATAATTGCTAAGTGATACTGGACTTAAATCTCATGTGCTCTGCCTACCTACCCCTGTTGGGATTTCAGGCGTGAGTTTATATATGTATGTATGTGACAATGCAGAGATTAAAAAATACATTATTAGAATTATACAGTAGCAAAAATATTTAAAGTTCCCAACGTCTTGTAACTTGCATGCCCTCGTAAATTCATTAGTATCTAATAAAATAGAATAAGATAACTCACATTTGTAAACAACAATTACCTTATGTTAAAAGGTAAACTGAGCGCGACGCGCCAACAAACTGTTCGCTACAGTTTGGCGCATGAACTGTATTATGTAATTGTTTTTACGGGCCATTCTACTTTTTCATGTACATAATTTTCAGACACTTTTTTTAAATGTAGATTTTGGAATACTTGGACCTCACTTCATATTTTTGAATTGTTATTTAAAAAGAGGTTTAATTGCAGTATCACTTCCGATAGTTTTGGTAATTACCGAACCACAGCTAATATCCATAAATCCAGTAACTCAGTGGTCCTTGGATGTCTCACCATTTGTATGAAAAATGGTTTTTACCACTGCGTTACCCACCTTTTACAGCTATATGTAAATATTTAAGAGTCTTTGCCAATAAATTACTTTTACTAGGTTCAGGTACTAATTCGAATCCTATTTTTGTACGTTAATTCAATACATATCATAGATTTTTTTGTAATAGAAAACTAGTCATGAAAAAGTAGATTGACCCTTACATGAATAAATTTCTATCTATCTATCTATGCGATGACAATTGCCAGGCCATCGTAAGGTAAACGCTCTAATGTGTCACACCTTCATCATTCACTTGCCCTTTTCCCGTTTATTTGGGGTCGGCGTAGCGTGTCTTTTTCTTCCGTACTTTTTTTTAACCTGTGGCTTTATAGGCCGGGCCCAATAAAGCGATAGGAGTGCGCTATTGGAGAAGAGTGGGAATCTAGAGGAAACCTCCGACACGACCACGGGCGGTTTAAAACACTGATAACAAGACTAAGAGTACATTTTCCTTAGTAAATTTAGAAATAAAGGAAAAAATTACTGAGGAAAACTTTTAAGGACTTTTTTTTTTCCAATTAAAAAATTTAGGCACAGAGCAGGATTTGAACCACCGATTACAAACCATCTCAAGTAATGTTGGAAATCGTCAGCTACGATGCGCCATTCCATATTAAAATAATGTTGTATTAAGCAGTAACGCTGCTAATGCAAACTACAAATTTAGAAATACTAAAGGAAAAGTTGAAAAATTTAGGCACCGAGCAGGTTTTTTTTTAATGTTATAGGGGGTAAACGAGTAGACGGATCGCCTGATGGTAAGCAATTACCGTCGCCAATAAACACCTGCAACACCAGAGGAGGCGCAAGTGCTTTGCCGGCCTTTCAGAAGATAATACGCTCTTTTCTTGAAGGTTTGAAGGTCATATCGGTCCGGAAAAACCTGCGACCTCTCTGTTTAATATAAAATTAATTGTTCCTTTGTGTTGTCAACTAGAGACATTATTGCAAGTCCCTCAATACAGAGCATCCTCGGGAGCCCTGGCGACCTTAGTCACAGCCAGGGTCTGTACTCCGAACTTCCTATCGTGTCGTCCCTTTCACTCTCGTTTTATACACTATATGAGTGAAAGGGACGGCACTATACGGAGTTCGGATTTCGAAGTTCGTAGTCCCTCAAGAATACAACACCACATATCTGAAGAACAAGTAGTGGTGTTATTATGACAACAGTCTTCTGTAAGGTGGAGATACTTCCCTAGTTGGGTACTCTCATTTCGTTTTAGCTATAGGAAGGTAAACGTCCCAGTGCTCGACACTTTGGCGGGGACGTCCACCGCGCGATCGCGACAACACTGACACATATAGTCCCTATTCGTCCCGGTACCACCGCACACCGGGTAGTCAGTTCGACCCAGGTCGGGACTAGCTTAGTTTCTTGCTGGACTCTTCTCGGCTCTTAGAGTATTCCGGTGTTCCAAACCACACGCGTGGTCGTGTCGGGTTTTCCCCTGGATTTTCCCCACGCTACTCTCCATCCGCGCACTCCCTTCGCTCCTATAAAGCCACAGTCAGGTTAAAAACAAAAAGGTCGACACTTTACCGACTTAGTGGCCAAAAGATGACCCCAATTAATCACCTCTGTCATCATGACATAAGATTGGAAATGCCATGTATTGGGGCAGTGTCGAGCACAGGGACGTTTACCTAATATTGGGTTCGACACAATCGATTCAAAATGTATAATTATGAATGTTTAAATTTTTGTCACGCGGAAGCAAAATACATCTTCAAAGCTAAATTGAAAAAATTGCTAATAGATACCCTCTAAATACATATTTTATTTTAGATTTTAAGGTAGATAGGTACATTATTTTTTTAAGAGCATGAGTGCATTACTCGCCAATAAACATTGTATTTGGCGAACGGTTGTTAATGTAAAACTGTATCTAACTTTTTTGATAAATAAATAAAAAAAAAAAACATTTTTTTATCAAAGTGAAAAATTAAGAAGAAATCTCGCGCTTTTTCGAGCTACATTCAAATTATGGCGAAGCGATAACGCTTGTCAATCTCACAGCACCCTTTCCGATGCCCCAAACCTTTATATTTTTACCAAACCCAGCGAAATCGTTTTTTACTCTTTGTCTGTATAATATGATTTTTAAACCATATATAAATTATTACGTGAAAATTAGGAGGATGGTCACTAGGGATGCGCCGAATATTCGGTTATTATTCGGTATTCGGCCGAATTATTCGGTTCAGCTGCCGAATATTTAACGAACAATTTTTAGAGGGTTTTGTTACAAGTTACAATGGTGTATTATAGTTACTGCTTCGTGAAATGAATACTTGACCCATTATTAACAGTGATTAAACGTATTTTTTTTGTCAATATATCGCTTTGATAATGAACAAACCTTTTACCATTCAATTAGTCTGTTTTACATCAATAGATGAAGGAATTAAGTTGAACCTAATATTCGGCCGAATTTTCGTATTCGGTCAAACCCATATTCGGCGCCTCTCTAGTAGTCACCGATAGGGGGGATCAAAGATTCTAAAAAATGCGTCAAGTAGTATCTATAGGTTCTTTCCGTTAGTTATTTGCGTTTGTATGTTATATGTATTTAACTCAAACAGCGCAGCTCCAGAAATCTTGTGAAGAGCTCAACGTAAAGATCAGTTTCGAAAAGCAAGGGCGTCTGCGTGTTCTTTTAGAAAAAATATAGATTTAGATTCAGATTTCTTCATTTCTCAATAGTCATATGATATGGTTTCAATATACAGAAAACAGAACATAAACACATACTGAGATCGTCAAGGCATTATACAATGGGCAATACCGTTCTATAATATCAATTACAGGATTAGTATGTCAAAGGTAAGATTATTATGTCACAGGTTAAGATTAATACGTTGAATGTTAAATTTAAGATTAAACAAATATTAGTATCAAGATGAAATGATAAAGTTGACGAAATGATATTCATAATCTAAATGTTCTTTAATATAGGGTAGCTAGGCCAGTTACGCGGCCTGCGTCAGTTTGCGGCCTTCTGAAGAACGAAGTTTTTTCAATTAAAGATATTTACATTTTTACTTGCTTATTAAAGATATAGTGAGTTGTATGCGTTTTAATTAGTAGCTATTGAATAGGAATATATTTAAAAAAGCAAGAAAATATCGTTTTCAGTTCATCAATTTAACCAAGTGGCCGCAAACTGGCGCATCAAATTAACAGGCCGTAATGCCGTAAACCCACCTACCGACCCTATAGAGAGCTTTTGACACTGTGACGGAATCTTATCTTATCTTATTTAGATGAGGGCCCTAGCGGATGCACTTCGACCCAGTGGGATCTTTTGTGCAATTGCCCCCTCCTTTATGCCTACTCCAAGCTGCTCTCCAGCATTTCCACAAACCGAATGATGGAGTTCAGCGGGAGTACTCTAAATTCCTTTGGTTCAGGGTAACCATTGCCAAAGTCATTCATTCTCTGTCTGGCAAGGGCGTGACATTCACACAGTAAGTGTTCCATTGTCTCGTCATCCTCGCCACACATCCTACATTCTGTGTCGTTTACAGTTCATTGTATAATTTTGGGCTCATGATTTTATTATAAAACTATGCATGATGCCCATATTGAATGGCGGAGGATCTGTTACCAGCCTGTGAATTCTTTATATTCGACGCTGGAAAGGCAAAATGGGATAACCGACATTTTTGGCGATATTGAGTTGAGTTGAGTTGAGTTGAGGCAGAATCTGCCGATTTCAACGGTGTGTATAACTCAATATCGCCAAAAATGTCGGTTATCCCATTTTGCCTTTCCAGCGTCGAATATGTGATTTTTGAGCTGACATAGTGACTTGTCATTCATGCGATATCTAAAATATTAGATTTACTAAGGCCGGGTTTTATAAAGATCCGTTAGACCAAATGTCAGATCAAATTTCAGTAACTTACAGAGTTTTTGACATAACAAACCGACAGAAGGTCTAACGGATCTTTATAAAACCGAGCCTAAGGATATTATTTATTTGCTAGTGGTAACAAGTGTTCGTTGGTTTATCTAGTAATACCTACGTGCAATTAGACCAAATGTTCCTCTTGATGATAATTTTCCTGATTTGTTTCAAACGGATATCACAAAATGAAACAATATTAAAATACAAAATGAAATAGGATTATTTTTTCGAACTGCAAGGCATTTTTAACTTATTACATAAATTTATTTATTTATAATATTCAGCAACTATCATTACAGGTTGACCCTAATAATAGTGCCTTAACTAAGGTTTACTTAACGTAATTAGAGTAATTGGACACATTGAAATTATATTTTCTTTTCATCCATAATTGTGTGAATTAGACTCATAATTCAAGTGAATATATTGATTTATAGCATTTTTACATTTGACCAGTACAGTACCTACATTCCCTACCAGTCCCTGGGATCCCAGGGATCATGACAAATGAATACTGATTGTTTATTTTTTTTGCCGGGAAACGACGGCATTGAATATAATTTGAATTTAAATTAATTTTTATTCAAACAAACGAAAACAAAATACAACAACAATTACATACTATTATAAGGCTTAAGTCTATAAAATAAAATATTTTGAATTTATATATTTTTATAACTTTCCATACATTAAAAGAAGGTAAATGAGAAGACGCAGTGACAGCTCAAAAATGCCACAAAAATTCCGGACTCTGGTGATAAAGTTGGTTATATTTATATCGTGTTGAGTGAAGGGCATAAATTAACTAAAAGAACGGATGAACTTAGTTACTACAGGTACCTATTGATACTTTTAAACAAATAATTGTAAATTTTATGAATAAAATATCTAATAACAAGGTCAAATTGAAATCAAATTGTATTGTTTACGAATAAAGAAGATAAATTACTTCAACGATTCTAATTCCATAACTAAAATAAATAAATCAAGTCGCGTTCTATATTCCGATGCAAACAGCAGATGTGTGCACAAGTTATCTATACCAAACAATGAAAATAACCTTTACGTTAACGGAACACTAAAAATAAACCGTTGAATTAGAACGCAGCTATTTATACCCAAAAAAAGAAAAGGGTGACCAAAAATTATAAAAAGGTACGTACCGATTACGAGCGCTTCCAAGTTCAAATTTCTGGAACGGTTATCACACACATCGCACTTCTTTTTCTTAGTTTACACTAAAAGGTAACGTAATAATTCTACCGAGAAAATGCAAACACGCACGAATGGTACTACAAATCAAGCGTTCGACAGATTTAATGTTTTATTATTAGGTTGCCTTTGGCACATTATTTACACTAGAACTCTCACAGTCAAGCGATTTAAAGGATACTGGAGTGTCCCTGGAAGGACTTAAAAGCCCCGGTAAGGATATTCGCATGTGAAAATTGCGGAAAATTTCGGTCCACGAGAAAACCCAACATCCGCTCTCGTCGACCGATCACCCGGCACTGAAATCGTACCGAGCCCTATCGTAACGCTTTCAGCAAATCTATAAAAGAAAGTACACAATATCCCCGTCCTTATCGCGCCAGGGAAATCGCGATACGCCCCTCCCACTCATTATCCTTCGTATTAAAAATGTCCAAAGGACTTTGCCGAAAAATTGCGCTAGCGTAAATTGGAACGCGGATTATTCGAAACTTTTTTGATTGACAACCCTTTGACATATATTTTGGCGGTAGCAATATGGCGGCTGTTTTCAACATGTTTTAATGGTTTCGTTTGTTGTTTATTTGGTTTATTTACATAAGTGATGTGTCGGGTTTTTTATATTGAGACCATATGGGTATGCTTTCTTTTTTAGGTTAACGGCGTACATATTTACGTGGGTTCAGTCGATTTACGACCGACATTGTTAACCAATGTGCAAGCTTCATAAAAATCAGTAAGGTAAATGAATAAACTGAATGTAAAAAATGCTGTCCCGAGCTTTCAGTTAACTTCATTATAACTTATAACGGTCGCCGTATGGAAATTGGCGATGGTACGTTTTCGATACCTACTTATTCCTTTCATATAGAGTTGATAATCACATAAATTTTAGTTTTACGAGTGCAGAATCTCAAGTTTTATTAATGTACTTTTGGGATGTCGACTTAGGACCGGGAGCCAATTATCAAGCCATTTTGATGGAGTGTGCGGTATGTTAATCTTTGCATATCTAATTTTGAATCCGGAGTAATTCTGCAGCTTTGCACGGACATTTTACATTAAAATGGCGACTGTCGTATCCGAATTATATTAAATACGGTATTGAATAACAGTATTTAACACAATATTTCAAAATATTTTATCGATGTACAAGCGGTAATAATTATTACTTAAATAATATTAAAACTAACTTAAATCTAAAGCAGCCTCTTGGGGCATTGTGCCGAGGATGCTGGCGGCATTTCCTCGCTGTATCGCAGTTACTGATACGTTGTGCGAGAAAGTATCCAGCTTTTCGGTCCCAACCAAATGCTTTGCGATTTCAGTAAATAACTTGTGTTCGCTAGGACCCCATGGACCACGAGTTTCGACACCATTAACACAATATTATTTTTACGATACCAATAACTTCAACTTGTTTATGCTATTTTAAAGATTCTTACATAGATATAGATGAAATAAAAGACGCAGTTTGACTAACAAATTGTGACGCCATTTCTCATAATTATTTTTACACCCTTCATACAGTACGTTTACTTAGAGTTTGTCTGAGAGTTTCTATTACAATAATACTATTTTTAGACAATATATATATATTTTTTTTTTATTAAAAATGGGATCGCTCTTGGCCAGCATCTAGCCAGATAAATATATAATAGAAACTCAATTACATTAGTGTTAAATTAGAATATATAATGGAATAAGAGAATATGTCAGTATCATAAAGTAATTTATTTACCTGTACAGTAGGTACCGAAACAAGAAACGACAAAACGCTCAGTCAGCTATTTAGCAAGCTGCAATATGAAAATAAGATCGATAGCTGATGTATTGTCTGGGGTCTAAGAAAGATCGCTCTTTAGCGATAAAACCGCCTGTTGTTTGTCTACTCATTGTGATTAGATAGATTATGTACTATACTTTGTTATTCGAGGCTGTTTGTGGAGTCCGGTCTGTTCATGCTTGCTAGGACATAGTGACTACGTTAATACTAGTGTATTTTTATAGGGGATTGACGAGAGACATCATCCTGTTGTGGATTCGTTTTTATTATCAGTGACTTAGAGACCATATACATCTCTAACAATATTAAATTAATTTTAATTTTGACGCTCAGAGACCATGTACATCTCTGGGATAATATATTAATTTTACTCCTTGTTTAATCTTGAGACCTTATACATCTCTAACTTAATATTTGTAATAGATAACTTTGCAAGTTTATCTTCACTGTATGACATCAATTTTGTTGTACTTGTTAAACTCGAAATTATTATTTCTTCTTGAACTGTAAATTAATATTTTGACATGAAAAATGTATTACTTATTATAGTCAGACTTTCTTAAATTGTAAAATAATATTTTGACATGTAAAAGTGCCCTTGTGGCCTATTTGCAGAATAAATGTTTGTATTTGTATTTGTTCAATTAGTAAAGAGTATTATAATTTGTATTATACCAGTAGACGGTCTTTTCTTGTTTTGTTTAGATAAGAACCCTTGCGGAGGCACTTCGACCCAGTGGGTTCTTTTGTGTAATTGCCCCTCACCCGTAGCCAATTGAAATGAAACAGTTCATTTGATTCACTCCTTAACTCGAAGCCCTCAAAGACCTAATCATCCTCGGTGTACTCAATTGGCGCTCAATTTTGTAAAGATTGGCGTTCTCCTGTTTAGTAGTTTACGTAAACGTAGCTGTGCTCGACACTGACTCAATACGTGGCATTTCCAATCTTATGTCATGATGACAGAGGCGATTAATTGGTGTCATTTTTTGGGCACTAAGTTGGTAAAGTGTCGACCTTTTTTTTAACCTGACTGTGGCTTTATAGGCCGGGTCCAATAAAGCGATAGGAGCGCGCGGTTGGAGAGTAGCCTGGGGAAAGTTCAGGGGAAAACCTCCGACACGACCACGTGTGTGGTTTGGAACACTGGAATACTCTAAGAGTTTGCGCTCCAGTGAGAATGAGCGGTTTCAACCGAATCTGAGGTGTGAGTAGAATCGAGCTACTGGGAGTTTTGTCGCTGGTTCACTAAACCTAGCCTAGCTGAGAAGAGTCCAGCAAGAAACTCAGCTAGGTCCGACCTGGGTCAGGCGTTCTCCTGTATCGAAGGTTGTTGAATATATCGCCTGATGGGAGTATTTCAATATCCCGGGGCGCTACCGCGAACAGCAAACGAAGTTTTCGCTCTCTGTCGCACTTGGACGTTCGGACGAAAGTGTGATAGAGAGGGAAAACTTCGTTTGCTATTCGCGGTAGCGCCCCCGGTCTTGGGACACCGAATATTTGTTCAGCTGGCCAGTCCCCTCAGAAGGTCTACCGAATATGAGGTCCTAGAAGTAATACTTCTCTCCAAAAACACTGCCGCTCCTGGAGTTGCGCACCTGTTGCTTGATGTGCTGTCCGGTGCCTTTACCATGAGTTTGCACGACCGTACTCGCTAAAGACTACGTAAATGATTTAGTATGCCGATTCTTATTTCTATTGACTATTGATAAATTTGACTAATGACATTGCCTAGGATATTCTAGCCGTGTATACAAATTTGACATTTCTATTGTTTTTTACCTTTGACATTATTTGATTTCAATTATTTTTCTTTCATTATTATTATTATACCTATTGACGATCCTTTTGAATTTATCTTGTTTTAAAAATGTAAACCATGATGTAATTTTATAAAGGAAATAAATATATCTATCTATCTATCTATTGCGTAACCGCCAGAGGTGCTATACTTTTGCCCATACAAATTTTTACGCAGTTGCTAGCGAGTACGGTCATGTAAACTCATGGCAAAGGCACGGGACACGCACTGTCCTCGCCCGCGGCGTCGCTCGGCCCTTGGCGTCGGAGCTCACCTGCCCGTAGTCGCCAGCAGGAAAAGTCAATATAGTTACTACGTCTACTTTGTTAATATTGTAAACAAATGAAATTGAAATTACGATTGAGAGCGTGACTACCTCGTGAAAATCTGAACAACAGAGAATGTGTATGCGGAATGAATAATAATAAGTCACTATATGAATAGTAGACCATCAAATTATGACAAAAAACAGTAAATTAATATATATATGACACTTAAAAAGATATATGACGCTTCAAACTTTCGAAAGATTACGTAATTTTTTTATTGACTAAAAGTAAATTAAAAACCACCATCAGGATTCTTATGTTATAATAAACATACGGTGGTAGTATAAGCGCGCATACCTACTACTATACTCAATTAGCAGGGGAGTTTTGAAGGCGTTTTCAGCGTTCTGATTTTAAGCTGTAGGTACTTTCAAATCCATTTTTGTCTTTTGTGTTGTTCTTACTGTACTTGTTCCATACACACACATTCGTTGCTCTCTAAAAAAAATTTCATTTCATTTCATTTCACACGAAAACACCCATCGACCATAGACCCGTCGTCAAAGCGCGCGAGTCAGCAGCTAATGTTAATTGGTACGAACGAATTCATGAATATTAGTTCGATCTGAGACAATTTTATTTCCTTAAACAAAGGTCAAGGTGCTCTTTGGATCTTATCTTATACTACAATCTCTTGGCGCTTCAGTGGCGGATTCGGGAATTTAATAAAGTTAAGGGACTAGAACCCACTCGATTCGGGAACCCGCTGAGATTGGACTTTTAAAGTCCTTTTCCTCCAATTCTGACAGATTGTGATGTAACCGAATTACTAACCCTACCACTATTTATAACCACTCATATTCAAATAATAAGTAGGGTCGCTAGGCCAGTTACGCGGCCTGCGTCAGTTTGCGGCCTTCTGAGGAACAAAGTTTTTTCACTTAAAGATATATACATTGATTGCATGAATATTTGTTTCTGAGTCTTGGATGTTTTCTATGTATTTAAGTATTTATGTCTATTAAATATATCGTCGTGTAGTACCCATAACACAAGCCTTCTTGAGCTTACTGTGGGGCTAGTTCGATTTGTGTAAGATTGTCCTCTAATATTTATTTTTATTTATTTATTTATTTTTACATGCCCTAAATACATTACCAGTTTCTTGACTTCCCCATACGAATCGGCAACTTCCTCCCTCACTTGGTTAAAGTAAGTCAGCCTAGGTCTTCCTCTTTCTCTCCTACCTTCAATTTTGCCCTCTAAGATGTTTAAGAAGAAGCTGTCGTGCCGTATCAGGTGTCCGATCATCCTGCCTCTTCTATTTCTAATTGTTTCCAGTAAACTTCTTTTCTCTCCTACCATACTCAAAACCTCTTCATTCGTCTTTCTTTCCGTCCAGAATAAAGAATGATTAGAGAAGAGTGGCGGTTACTCCACCGACAAGAGCGAAGCTCTTAAGTTTTGATGATGATGAAATACATAATGAGTCGTATCCGTTTTAATTAGTAGCTATCGAATGAGAATATATTAAAAAAAACAAGAAAATATCGCTTCAGTTCATCAACTCATTCATCAAGTGGCCGCAAACTGGCGCATCAAATTAACAGGCCGTAAACCCGCCTACCGAACCTAGTTCGTATTTCTACTTATTAATCTTTGTAATTAATCTGTGGTCTGTAATAGTGAGATACAATATATTATAATATATATTAGCGCTACGCGGGTACGCTAATATATAATATATTAGCGTACCCGTGTGGTTGCCGGGTAAGAATTGCGCCACCCCATCTCTTCCCGTGGGTTTCGTAGGAGGCGAATAAGGGAAAATCGGAGGGTGGGCAGCAGCATCCTTCGATCATTATCACCATCAAACTGCGGTCGCCAACCCGCTTGCCAAGCGTGGCGACTATGGCAAATCCCCCCCAAGGGAAAAATAAAAAACGTGCCCAGAAAAATTAAATGGCGAGCCTTGGGGGAGGCCTATACTCAGCAGTGGACGTCTTTCGGCTGAAATGATGATATATTAGCGACCCGCCCCGGCTTCGCACCGGTAAATGCGACAGAGGGAAAACTTCGTTTGCTGTTCGCGGTAACGCCCCAAGTCGTCGGTCCACCTCAGGTCGTCCCACGGGTCGTTCGTGATACAGAAAATATCCATCCGCAATTTCGCACTACGCGAGGAAAATGTGCATATATGGCCTTAACCAGTCGTCTACCGGTCCCGGGGACCCCCGAGCTAATTAAAAAATAATGCTATTGTTTATTTTTTTCGCCGAGAGACCACGGCTTTTAATACAACGATGTTAAAGCGTACCATACTCATTTTTTGTCGCTTTGGTAAGGTATATAATTATATTTATAACCTACGTTAAACGTTGCCCTATTTTGCTGAATTCGACGGCAGACATATTGAGCCTTCAAGACAAGGAGCTCTCTTTTAAATGAATTATAAACACTGGCAAGATGCGAGAAATTCGGACGGTGAAGATATTTTAAACAGTATTTTGACTTTGAAGCAACTGCACCCTAGCGGTAAAGGCACGCGACTTTCTATCTGGACTCTAGAGTTATTTAAAAACTATCGTACTTAGTAGTTGTTACCGAAAACTTTGCATCTACTGTTATTCTATATTTTTATACAAACGCCTTAAGCACTTTAGCAGCGGTACTGCGTAATACGAAGGAACGGTTGATAAATTTGGGACTGGGTGGCGATTGCACCTTTTTTTTTTTTTTTTTTTCGACGGGGGAAAATCCGTTATGGATACCTCCGCACCGTGGGGGCGGCGCGGTGGTTATGTCGGACTTACACCGACTAAAAACCCCCGCTTGTCCTCCTCAACCCGTTTCGGGCGGCTCTGGGATCTAAGTGGCGATTGCACCTATAGCTCAGTTGGCTAGAGCGACTGGCCGCGAGTGCCGGGAGGTCGCAGGTTCGAATCCGGTGCCTAAATTTTTCAATTTTTCCTTTATTCTAAAATTTACTGTTATTCTTACTTTGAGTATTTATTACATACCTACCTACTCCATTTTCCGATGGCCTGCTGCTAAAACATGAAATGCCTTACAAATAATTTTGTTACCAAGTGGTACGTACTGCTTTTCACACCTTCTAGATAAGGAAGTGTCATTATTGCCCTCGAATGAGCGATTAAAGAGTTAATATTCTTCCCTCATTCATTCCCTCATTTGAGAGCAACAATAGGCAGACCTCATAGGTGGTGTGAAAAACAGTATATCACACGGAAGCGTAATTATTTGCGCCTTGGGCGTAAACACCTTGAAACCCTCGCTACGGTCAAGATTCACTCAGGATTCAATATAACGCCCTCGCCGTAAATACATCATTTTGCTACCTAGAGACACAAACTACTACAGTAGCAATAAATTATTAATGTTTGAACTAAAATATGGATGGAACGCTTCATATAGACTGATAGCAGTACTATCCCCATACAAAACTTATTCTCGGTGTAACTTTTTTTGGTAAGTCTAAATAAAATAAGTAAAATCATAAATAAAGGTACAGATTAGCTACTAAATATTTGCGAAAAGATGGATTCGGTATAACGCCTACAAGTAGGGGAACTGGACTTGGTCCTGTGAACCTGCTGACGTCAGAAAGTACCTAATCCCAAGAGTTGGCGTAGGCACTAGTTTTTTAAGGAAGCGACTGCCATCTGACCTTCCAACCCGAGGGAAAACCAGGCCATGGATTTAAGCTTGTCAAGTGAGTGGGCAACTTGATTGTTAGAAGTTCTCGAGCCGCCCGCAGACCTCTAACTTAGTTTAACGACTGCTATCATAGACAGCAGCCGGGATCAACGGCTTAGCGTGCCTTCCAAAGCACGGGAGCGCTCAGTTAATAACCACTCAAAGCGGTCACCCATCCAATAACTGACCTGGGCTGACGTTGCTTAACCTCGCATACCACGCATACGCAGGCCACGAACGCTCTGATTTGTTGTCAGGTACTAAATAGTAAAAAGGTACTGAATATTGGTATTACTCTCGCTATAAAATTCCACCATGGTCCAGTCATCCTGCTGCTCACCATTATACTGTGCTTAATATATACTGTGCAAATATGTAGGAGCTAATGTACTTAATATTGTTAAAACGAACGAGGAATGGAAGAGAATGGGGAGAATTGGATCCGACGTAAAAGCGGTTACGAGTCGAGTGGGCCCTGGGGCGCTACCGCGTCGTTTTCCATCTCTGTCGCACTTAAGTCCGAACGTACAAGTGCGACAGAGAGCGAAAACTTCGTTTGCTGTTCGCGGTAGCGCCCCTGCCTGAGTGTGGTTTACGAGACGCGTTTTGAAGAGGCCTTGTTTACTTTGAGAAAATATATTAGCTGAGGATTGTCGTAATGTAAAATAGAAAATAACTATATTTAAAAGTATAAACCGTGATATATACGACCGTGGGCCATATTGCGGAATCTCATTGGAACTAATTTCTTACACTGGCAATAATTTTAAACATAGTTTGTCACTGTTGTCAGATACAATGTGGTAGTTTAGGTTAAGTGTTTAAAATTAAATAATAAATGACAATAAATACCCAAAACGATTCATTGTCAAGAGCGGAACATTATTAACAAATACAATGTTAAATAGCATCTTCGAAAAAACACTGGGGAAATCAAACTATTTCGCTGTAAAACATATCAATAATAATAATAATAATAATGGACACGGCGCGGATAGTCAGGAGGTTCCTCTCTCTGTCGCCCTAACCACCGGTAGCTTAGGCCCTGCCTCGCTACCGGCGGCAGACTAGGTTAGGTTTTTATAATGATTTTATGTTTTGTAAATATTGATTTATATTTTACTTTTTATATAATTATTATAAAATCTAGCCTAAGTCTTAAAGAAAATAAAAATAATAATAAATATTAGAGGACAATCTTACACAAATCTAACTAGCCCCACAGTAAGCTCAAGAAGGCTTGTGTTATGGGTACTAGACGACGATATATTTAATAGATATAAATACTTAAATACATAGAAAACATCCAAGACTCAGAAACAAATATTCATGCTCATCACACAAATATTTGCCCTGACCGGGATTCGAACCCAGGACCGTCAGCTTCACAGGCAGGTGCACTACCCACTAGGCTAAAACACTAACTTCAGAACTGACAGGTAAACAAGTCAAAATGTACCTAATTAATGTAACTACACTGACAATTTTCTGACCTGTTGCCATATAAATGAGAATAATAGCGCCCTCTTGACTATGGTCATATATTTCTCGTCGGGCTTTTCATAAATTTATACGGTACACACACGATACGGTCCATATATAGGCTGCGGTATCTGCTTACCATCCCTCATCAGGCAGGCCGTAAACTTGTTTGCCACCGTCGTTTAAAAAAAAATCAAACATATTTATTCTGCAAATAGGGCGCAAGGGCACTTTTACATGTCAAAATATTAATTTACAATTTAAAAAAGTCGGTCTATAATAATACATTATTCATGTCAAAATATTAATTTACAGTTCAAGAGTAATAATAATTTCGAGTTTACAATTATAACAAAATTAATGTCATACAGTGAACATAAACTTGCAAAGTTATCTATTACAAATATTACAACATCAGTAAAGTTAGATGAATAAGGTCTAAAGATTAAACAAGGAGTATAATGAAATTAATATAATATATATAGAGATGTACAACATCTCTATATATATTCATCATCATCATCATCATCATCATCATTTCAGCCGAAAGACGTCCACTGCTGAACATAGGCCTCCCCCAAGGCTCGCCATTTAGACCGGTCCTGTGCCGTTCGTTTCCACCGGATTCCCGCGACCTTCACCAGGTCATCACTCCACCTTGTCGGAGGCCTACCGACAGCTCGTCTTCCGGTGCGTGGACGCCACTCAAGCAGTTTCTGGCCCCATCGACCGTCAGTCCTGCGAGCAATATGCCCTAATATATATTACACTGTAACAAATCTCTATTGTTATTAGTTTCTTAGTTAAGACTAAGAAACTAATAACAATCGAGACATGTAACACTACATTTAATTAATGATACTTTGATTATTGTATTATTTTTATTTGATGTACCTAGATAGATTTTGACTTGTAAAGGTGCCCTTGAGGCCTATTTGCAGAAAAAATGTTTTGATTTTGATTTTGACATGGTCTCTGAGCGTCAAAATTAAGATAACTTAATATTGTTAGAGATGTATATGGTCTCTAAGTCACTGATAATAAAAACGAATCCACAACAGGATGATGTCTCTCGCCAAAACCCTAGACACTAGTATTAATGTAGTCACTATGACTTTGCAAGCATGAACAGACCGGACTCCACAACCCACAGACATCAGAGTAAAGATGTCTGTGGGTTGTTGGAGTTACTTTGACATCTGTGCAACAACCCTAATATTATAGTGTGTATGTGATCGGATGGTGATCGGTACCTACCTGGAATTTGAAAACTAACAGTTCCTATTGTAGTTTAAATAATTTGAAAAAAGAAACGCAACGTAAATTGTAACGTATACGTCACTTTGACATAATTTAGTAGATGTTACTAGTAAAATAATATTTCCTAAGTTTTAAAATTTTAGAATAAAAAATAGTTGTGTCGCTAAAATACAATTTCTCATTACTTGATACTTTATGATTTGATAAATCATAATCTGATTTAGGAAATTTAATATAATAGTAAAATATAACAAAATATTGTCAATGTTGCGACCTTGCGAATTTTAAAAGTTAATGATACCAAAGGTAAAATTACAGAATTATTTAACATAAACAAAGGACAAATAAAATTTGATGCTCAAGAAAATAATTATCTTTTACATTTCCATTTTCTCATGGGATTTGATTGTTTGATTGTTGCAACACTGGCATCAAAATGTCAAACATGACAATCAATGTCACTGTCACATTTGGGCGCGATTATTAATATCGTGAGCCGTGCCTCAATACGCATGGTTATTGATTAAGTATTTAAGTATAAAATTGATACAAATTGTATGAAATACGTCGAAACTATTCACGCATTAAACTAAGTTTTATTATGTTTTAGCAATCTAGCAGCACAAGAGGTCATATCAAAGACGATCTCAGTGTTCAGAATTTAGTTTTCGTATTTTTATCAGTGTTTGAATAATGTCGAAAGTAAAACTAAATCTCATCGCCGCGGCGTGTGAGAACATGGGTATTGGTGCCAACGGGACCCTGCCATGGAGATTAAAGTAAGTAAAAACTTCAGAATATAAAATTATATCATTTATTTTTTTCACGTAGTTTCTGCCTTATAATATATTCCTGTGGTTCAATAGAATTAAATCGTATTACAAGGTAGTAGTGACCATTCTGCAAAACTAGTAGGTTAAATGCCTAGGTACCCTCTGTCATTATTATATACACAGAAAATCAGCTAACTCTCATTGACTTTTACACTGGCATTATTTTGTCCCATAATACACATTATTTTGGTAACTAATCTGTATAAAATTGTACAGTCGCCATCAGATATATCGGAGCGAACAAGATGCTCACAAATATCTGAACATGACTATTGTCAAGGCATTAAAGTGCATGTCCATATATTTTTGAGCACCCTGAAGAGTACAGATATATTTGATGGCGACTGTTCCAGCCGTCGTCTCCCAGCGAAAAAAATAATCAATAGCATTCTTTTGTAATGAGCCCTGGGATCCCAGGAACCAGTAGACAATGGGTTAGCTGGTTCCTTGTGTTATTGTTTTAATTTTAGGCTGGATTATGGAGATTACTGTATTATATTCCAGAATGCTTTATTTTTGTATTGGTTTGGTGAACATTATTCTAAAATAGATAAATATAAAAATTCATAAAAAAAATTATTAATGAAAAAAGCTCTCGGTGTCATACATTGATTGACCCAAATGTGTTTGTGAACGGTGAATGTGCCATTCATAGGCTTGGTCATTCATGAAACATATACACAATGGTAACTAACTAACTGGGTAACTATTTGGTTACAGTTACAGCTAGAGTTAGTACCCAGCTTTACACAGCCTTTGTTTCTATAGTTTGTATGCCATTGTTTTTTTTTTTTATGAAAGAATAATGGGTAATAGTACATAAGGGAAATAACTTGTCATATTCTTTGTTGCAGTTAATGGTTCTTTGCTAATGAGGAATTTTAATAGTTTAATTTGTAGTTTTCATTCATGTTAGTTATAAATGTTCAGCCATAAACAATAAGACCATAGCTAATCAGGGAGTCGGCAAGTGCATAGTAGAGAACTCATAATATGTTTTCATTTAATGTACATACTAAATATTTAGTTGATAGAATTTTGGCAACCAGACCTCAGTGTTTTACAAATATTGTTCACATGTGGCTGCCAGTTAAAATTTTTATCAATTGTTCCTACTTTCTTATTTTTTTTTATAAAAAAAATGGGATTGCTCTATGGTAGCATCTAGCCAGAGGGGCTACCGCGAACTGAAAACGAACGAAGTTCGAATACCTCCCTCTCTATCGCACTTGCTAATACGTTCCACAGAGAGGGAAACATTCGAACTTCGTTCGTTTTCGGTTCGCGGTAGCCCCTCAGGGGGTAAAGATAATGCAGATGGTGAAACAAGCTCTCCCAGACGATGCTTATTCACACGTTCCTTAAGAAGGTCTAGGTTATATGAACTCAAAATACAGGGACTGGCCGGGAATTTCAAACCTTAGCACTGCGCATTATAAAAGGTGATGAAAAGTGCTTGGTTCGTAAAAGAGGAATTTCGACCAGGTAAGGATGATAGCCAGCCGTGCGTTGGGATGTCCAATGGAAGAAGGGGAAGGCGGTATGAGCTCATGAAGCTCCTGAGCACACTCAGCGAAGTACAAATTGTAGAAGACACACAGACAGGCAACTTTGCTTCTATGTGCTAGGCTCTGCAGCTCTGAGGGGCTATTCCAAACTACGTATCGTGCCGTTTCTTTCACTCATATAGTGTATAACACGAGAGTGAAAGGGACGGCACTATGCGAAGTTCGGAGTAAGCCCTCAATCCAATGTAGTATTTAATGTTAACTCTTTACAATCAGCTATATTATTAAGACACCGAATTAAAACATAGAATACAGATATGGATACACGCCGGCCGATGCCGACCGTCACCACAGATAACCCACCGAGCCAATCAGTAGTGACGTACCCTTATTCTAGTGATGTACCCTTTTTCTAGTGATGTACCTACCAGAACAGATTTTGCACAAAAGATCCCATTGGGTCGAAGTGCATCCGCAAGGGCCCTCATCTAGATAAGATAAGCTAAGAAGACCAGAACAGATTTAAGGAATACCTACAATTTACATTGTTCACAGGAAAGAAATGGCATACTTCACAACAATGACCACCAAAGTGTCGGCGCCCGAGCGAGTGAACGCCGTGATCATGGGCCGGATAACCTGGGACTGTATCCCTGACAAATACCGGCCACTGCCCAACCGGGTGAACATAGTCATGACTAGGCATGTTGAAAATCTCAAGGATAAGGTAGCTATATTTTATTCTCTGTATTTATCAAGTAATGAAAGTGTCTAAACTAAATCACTCACCATGACTCCACCAGAATAAGTAGTATGAGAATAAAATCATTACAACATCAAAATCTTATGTAGAATTTATCTTTTCAGGTACCAGATGGTGTGGTAGTGGTTCCAAGCCTGGACGAAGCTATCAAGTACATTGAAGGCAGGTCAGACATTGAGAGCACCTGGGTCATAGGAGGTTCATCCATATATCAGGTACGGTCAATAGGTGCTTCACCTGAGGGGCTACCGCGAACTGAAAACGAAGGAAGATCGAATATCGCACGAATTAGCAAGTGCGATAGAGAGGGAGATATTCGAACTTCGTTTGTTTTCGGTTCGCGGTAGCCCCTTCCTGTTTCTGTGGTCAAAGATTCAATGATATTTTCATATATTACTATACTCATAGCCTATCTTGGTCCATAGGTCAGTTTGAATCCAGAATAATTTATTGTGTAATGAACATAATATTGTGTGCTTACAATCAAAAACACAGTTAACTGACCATTCTTGACCCTTATTACAATGCGCATAAAGTGCACGAACGGTTAGTTAACTGTGTTGGCGATTGTACAATACAATACAAAATACAAACATTTATTCTGCAAATAGGCCACAAGGGCACTTTTACATGTCAAAATATTAATTTATAATTTAAGAAAGTCTGACTATAATAAGTAATACATTTTTCATGTCAAAATATTAATTTACAGTTCAAGAAGAAATAATAATTTCGAGTTTAACAATTATAACAAAATTAATGTCATACAGTGAAGATAAACTTGCAAAGTTATCTATTACAAATATTAAGTTAGAGATGTATAAGGTCTCAAGATTAAACAAGGAGTGAAATTAATATATTATCCCAGAGATGTACATGGTCTCTCTGTACCTGGTTCAACGTATCTCATTGGCTATCCCCGGCGCGGGAACGCCGCTAGTGACTATGGTGTTTGCTTATCAGTCAGGATGTACCTAAGCTTGTGTGCCTCGTTGTTGTATAAAGTTACATCGTGAAACATGGAAACGGTCGTAGGCTATGGTCCTATGAATTATTTGATAAGATTCTTATTTAGGTGACAACAGTGTGGTTAGCAGCAATCTAAATTAGCTAGTTGATAAACTCTGACATCAGTCTGTATGTTTGGTAGGCATAAATATGTATACATTTTTGGACCTTATTTCGACGGAATAAGGTGAAAAAATGTATACATATCAGTGCCCTTGACTGTACTATCAGTTATATTTATCTAAACATAATAGGGATGTTAACATCAAATAAGAAAATCAATAACTTCGAATTTACTAGAAATAGGATCAAGTTCTTAATCATATGGCGAAAAAAGTGACTCAAAAGAACAAATAATTGGAGCACGTGGAGTTCGTGTATATTGTACCTCCATACAAACTTTCGTTCCCATTATCCGTTCCCTTAGGGGATGATTTCCGGGCTAAAAACTATCCTATGTCCTTCCTCGGGATTCAAACTATCTCCATGCCAAATTTCATCGAAATCGGTTCAGCAGTTTAAACAGACAAACAGAGTTACTTTCGCATTTATAATATTATAGTATGAATTTCTTTACTTCCAGGCAGCCATGGCCCATCCGAATTGCGGCAAGATATACCTGACAGAGATCCAGAAGTCCTTCGACTGTGACACCTTCTTCCCCAACATTGATAAACAGCAGTTCCACCTGGTGAATGAGGAGGATATTCCTGGGGAGAAGCAGGTGGAAGGAGACATCAGCTACTTCTTCAGGGTATATAGGAGATTATAGATACTGTTCGTTAATCAGATTAAGTCAAAGTGAGGTAATTGGTATTTTTCTGAAGCAAAGGTCCTACATTATCAGTGTGCACGATTCCTAATGGAGTTGTGAAGGAAAGGGCGCCGTCAAAAGGTGACTATTGCTTGGGAAGTACCTATTTTGAGAATCGTAGTTGCATTCCAAGTCTGTAAAGGTTGAAATATGACGGCAGCGCGTCTAAATATGATGCTAGACGCTGGTTCTCATGCCTAAGTACCACGTATTGGTCCGAAACATGTCGAGCGACATTCGACTTTAAAGACGTGCGCACTGGAGTTTTCTATTTAAATTTTCTGGAAACGTTGTACACACCATATAGTGCATTTATTAACGAGTTAGTTAAAAGGCCAGGAGGATAATGTGGTGACGTTTAGATGTAAAAATAACCCTGGCAGTGAAGGTTTTCAGTGCATTAGCATTGCATTCATACTGAACCTGCACTGTATAAATGGGCTCGAATATACAGGAGCGAATGCGTTAGATAGAACATTCACGTCAATGTCCGTACATTCACCAGCATGAATATCTTTCACAAAGCCCAAAAAACCATTCTGGCACGTATAAATGTCGGATATTTATGCGCGCATTTACTACGAGTAAACTACATTGCGCGGTTTAATAGATCGTTTGAAGTCATTATACCTGGAAAACCCGCAATGTAATGAAACTCGCATACGAGTCTTAGTCATATGTAATAAGGCTTTACTGGCAAAGCTATCTGCCATCTGGCGGTACAGTTACTACTTCAGCTCATGTTATTATTATTGTTGTTTGTTTGGGCTTTTGTATGCCGCTTCGACCAGCGTGTGATCTGCTGTGGCAGCCTTTTAGAGTTATTAAGACGCGTTGATTCCAGGAATATCCAGATGCTCTGGGCGGTGATGTGTTAACTCTTCTTGCACGATGTGCTGCCCTAGGTAGGTATTTTTGCGCATCAGTGGTATACAGGAGTAGAGAATGAGCATCGATGTTTCTTCTGACTCCTGGCGAAACCTGCATGATGCGTCTTGTTTCATAACCATTTGAGACAGGTTTTTGTTCAATTTGCAATGGCCTGTCAGGATCCTTGTCATAGTCTAAGAAAACAAGGTCTGACAATCCTGATCGTGACACGACATACGTCACTGTCGACGACACTTACATCAGCATACCGTCGATAGGCTGATGACGTAGGTCGTGTCACCCACGATATTAACCGGTGTACCGGATTGTCATATCTGGCGCAGTATGTTATTGTATCATGGATTCTGGTCACTGCACAGGCTTTGTGTCTTTTTGAGCTGTAATGGCTCCCTAGATAGCCTTCGAGTGTTTTTCTCCTTTTGCGAACTCACTGAAAAAGAGAGACTTCGATAGCAGTGGGAGAGAGTGGAAACGATAGGAAAAATAAGTAAAACCAAACACGACGTCTCCATGAAGCGAGAATATATAATGACAAGTAAAATGTAAAACGAAATACAAAAAAATCAATAAAAAGGCAGATGACAGAAGTCTTCTAAAAAAAGGTTATAAAAAGGTTGCAACCGCAACACTCACCTTTGTCAAAAACACAAGCTGGACCGGGTTCCTTTAGACCAGGACAGTGTACCTTGGCAGAACCGGGTAAACGCTTGGATGAGTTTATAGTTCCGCATTGCTTGTAAAAAAAAATTGAATTCTGCTTCATAGCACAGTGGCATTTATACTGCCAGTTACAAATTTACAATCCTAAACCGACAACGGATTCTGGCTAACTGCCTTTCTTCCATTTCTGTCTTTTTAAGTTACGGATAAGCATTGTAGTGTGTTAATTTTCATTTTTGTACTTCAAATCTTTCATGTTAAAGTGATTTACCAGAAATTGTGCTATAAAATGTAATATGTTGTATATTAGTAATAAAGTTATTTTTGCACTGCCACCATTTTTTTAACTTGTGACGTCACTCCTGTTAAATCTGACGTGTTCTGCATCGCGCTATTGAAATTTGTCTATTGTATTTGCTATCTATCAGTGGCGGCGCGTCCATAGGCGGCTTGCCTAAGTTTCAGGCGCCTGAGCAGTTTTCCTACAGCTCATGAAGAAATTTTAAGTCAAATCCAGTACCGGCTTGCCTAAGAAAAATTTTGACCCACCGCCACTGCTATCTATTGTCTTTTTGTATATAATTAGTAGATACTCCTTTCCCGTGTAATATATACAGGACGTTCGGGACATGGATCGTCAGAATGACGACAGTTGAATGTCAGAATTTGGGTAATTTCAAAGAAATCAATAAAAAATCGTACCTCCAGGACGGTGATTCTTAGGATCCAGGGTCCAAGGTAGTTAGCAAATGACCGTACCAGCACCCCGAAAAAATTAAAGGTCATGTGCTGAACATCCTGTATATTCAGCGTTGTAGTTATGAGAAATTAATTTTAGGGCCCAAACATCGCGAGGAAACCGGTCTAGTTTTCTCTCATGGGTTGGAGTCTGTACTCCGAACTTCGTATCGTGCAGTCCCTTCCACTCTCGGGTTATTCACTATATGAATGAAAGGGACGGCATGATACAAAGTTGGGAGTAGCCCCTCAGATGGCAGTCGGTTTGATAAAACTAGTTAATACAAATCTTGTCGAAGCGCCTCCACCCGGCTCCTTAGGGCACAACCGGGAAAACGCTAGGGGTGTTTTTGGTCCCAACCCACCCGGTTTCCACTTATCGTAAAAACTATACTGCTGGCCTGGTATTGTTATAGGGTAGACTGCACCATTCCGTCTGTAATAAACGGTGTTCGTTAACCACCGCCACAGTAGTAAGTTGTGTCTCTCAAACCCCTAAGTCTTTGTAGGAAAAGACTGAAAATAGACCTTATTTGATAGCACGTAGTCGTATCGACTCGATATGAAGTCATTGGCGTGTGGGGCACTAACTGCCCTGACTTTATATCAAGTCAATGGAAGATTAACAACTGTACCTCAGGTGTAAGTTTTTTCGAAACAAAACAAACGGACGCGTTTGCGTTTAGTCTTTATTTGCATGTCAAAAAACAGTTCGCACCGTTTAGCGTTGCCACGCAAACGCGTTCGTTTGTCTTGTTTCGAAAATACCGAAGTTTTCCCTCTGTCGCACTTGCAAGTTTGCATATAAATGAGACAGAGAGGGAAAACTTCGTTTGTGGTTCGCGGTAGCCCCTTAGGGGTACTGACGGGCTACCGCGAACCGAAAACGAACGAAGTTCGAATATCTCCCTCTCTGTTGCACTTGCTAATGCGTGCGGCAGAAAGGGAGATATTCGAACTTCGTTCGTTTTCGGTTCGCGGTAGCCCCTCTGTTTACATGGTGACGAGTTTCTATGGGGCGACAGCTGCCGCCATATTTTACGTTATACGGGCAGAGGGGCTACTCCGAAATTCCAACTTTGTATCGTGCCTTCCCTTTCACTCTCGAGCTGTACACTGTATGAGTGAAAGGGACGGCACGATACGAAAATCGAATTTCAGATTAGCCTCTCTGTAATCGTAAGTTGACGCTACTCACTCTAAGGCTGGATTTAACAGGGCTCGGAAACCGATTTCGTCTTCATACAATTAACCGGTTAAAAATTTCGGTAAATTGCGTTTTACGATATTTTTTCGTACTTTAAATCATTTATTCCATAGATAAAGGCTAACAAAAGCTAATCTTAAAATAAAATGGATATATGAGAAGTACTTTTGGAAATATTTCCAAAATAGTTAAAACCGGTTCCGATCCCTGGGATTTAGATCCGTCCGGCCAAACGTCAGATCAGGTAACTCAACTCGGTACAGTTAGATCAATTTCAAACACACACACATGCTCTGCTTTTATTCCTCTACTTCAATGCTAATGTAATATTTATTTATCGTATGGCAATTATTTCGAACCGTGACATCTTAGCGACAGCACGGTTGCCAGTTTTGTTGCACTTTTAGCACCATCCAGGGGTCACGTGTAGGCTTGCGGTGGGTACTCCTACGGACGTGGTGCAACTTCGACCCCCCTTTGTCAAGTGAGTGGGCAACTTGACTGTTAGAAGTTCACGAGCCGCCCGGAGGCCTCTAACTTGGCTTAACGATTGCTGCCATAGACGGCAGCCGGTATCAACGGCTTAACGTGCCTTCCAAAGCACGGGAGCACTCAGTTCCCGGCTCATGAGCTCACGAGGGCGCCGCTGGGCCACGAGCGCTACTAATGCTAATGTAATATATTACAAACATACGATTTCTAGACAGTGTACGTAAATATTATAATATGAACTCTATTGCATTAGTGTTAGAGTAGAATACCCAATACATTAAGAGCATGATGTCACTGTAAAAGTAATCGTACTGTATGTTGTTTGAAATAATTGACCGATATAAAGTTTAACTCATCGTTATAAAACCGAAACTGGGGTAGTACAGATATTTAGTCAAATAAATGGAATAAAATACACAATGATTAAGATTAATTTTAATCGTTTATCAATTAATACATTTAAATTTAACATTATTCTACATACAGCGTGTCCTATTCACTTTTAAGAAAGAAGATCGAATAATACTTTTAGTGAAAAATACTGAAAATGGAGCACGCTGTGAAATTATATACTAAACCTTACCTTCTGAGCATAATGTGTGGTTGAAACAATACTTAAAAGTATAAGGTAGGTATGCAAACTTTTATATGGTTTGCGTTGTTATATAAAATGCTCAAACGGTCAGAAATCATATTAATACTAAATATGGGAATTAAACATAAAACCACTTACCCTAAGTACTTTATATATTACTTTACTACTAAATAGCAAAAGTTATTCATATGAAATAATTTTTGCTAGTTGGCAGCGTAAGAAAAAAATGTGATTTTATAATAAAATAAAATATTTCGGAACTGGTGTTTCAGTGTCAACGGAATCGTGTCAAAATCATGTGAGTTCGAAATATTTTTTACAAACATTTTTTTAGGATTTTTTAACGTTTTTTTGTTTTTTTTTTTACATTTTTGTTTTTTTTCGCACTATCCCGGATTGGGTGAATATCGATAATACACGACGACATACATAATTATTACAATAATAATGAATAAAGAAATTATTGAAATTTCTACGTGTTCAGTTTTGAATTATAAAAGTACAGATTTTAAAAATACTTAAAGATGGCATTATATTCAAAGCTGAATTGTAGAAATCATATACAATCTTACTCGATTGTTCGTAAACAATACTGTCGGAATTGCGTATACAAATTACAAACAATAAGGCCACACACTATCAGAAATAATTACTATACAATCATTATTTGTATTCAATTTACCAATGTTAGTGTCTGCCCCAAAATTATCAATTTAGAAAATAACAAACAACCGAGTAAAACCGCGAATATACTTAATACCTAAATACCAATATAAGACTTGTTGTCGCTGTTACTCTAAGCAAGCCGTGTTATAGTGTGGAAATGTGC
The DNA here is from genome assembly GCA_963556455.1 of Epiblema foenella. Classification (NCBI taxonomy): domain Eukaryota; kingdom Metazoa; phylum Arthropoda; class Insecta; order Lepidoptera; family Tortricidae; genus Epiblema; species Epiblema foenella. The sequence goes on along the minus strand of OY747120.1, from coordinate 5,025,074 downwards.
CGATCGAAATATTCTACCTCAAGACAGTCTTGACTACTTAACTGTTATATCCTCAAGATATAGAAACGCATATTATTATACAACGTTGGGCAACCTATAGACTTTCATAAAAATCACAAACATTAAGGCCAAGTCATACTGAAAGTGCGTTACCAGTGTTCGCATATTACGGGCCAATTGTAGCGTTACAGTGGTGCCCGGTCATAAAATGATATAACTGCGTTTCTATAGCTCTAAGGCGTTATAACATGCACAATTTATGACGTGTTATTCTTGGATACTTTCCGAGATTTAACATTGATTTAGGTATCCTGTTATAACGTTACTGTCATATCGATTAAATTAGTTAATTCAGGCTCATTATAACAAGGTTATATAACTGTTAATACTTCAGTTTTCCAAACCTATGACTTAAATTGTGCACGCTAATTGAATAAGAGCAACATAACTGTAAGGCCGACTATGATACTACTATATCACTACTGCAGTTAACATTACCTGTTTACATTCAAATTCATTCCGCCGAACAATGCAATAATGAAACATCTCATAATGAGCAAAATTTTTAGTTGGTTGACATTCGTTCTATTCAATTTGCTCAATCTTGAGGGATTTAGCAGAACCGATTCTCTCTCATATAAAGACACGTGTATTTCGAGTCGGTTATGCTTAGCTTAGATGTTTAAGTAGAGCATTGAACTCTAGTAAAGGTATTCTGTCGCTGACTGCATATGAACAGTAATGGGTTTAAACTGTGTATGTACGCACAACAAGGGACTAAGGGACTGTTGTTTCACTTTAGATGTCATAATCATAATGATGATTTATTACCATTTCTATCTACTTTCATCCCACCTATGTGAATTTTATTACCTATCAGATTAGATAGGTGGCTAGGAATTGGGATTTAACAATAAAGTTGATTGATGCCGCTAAGGGTATCATGCTAGATATAAACTTTTACACATGTGTATATAGTCTACTCTTTATTTCAGATAAGAGGTCATCTAAAAACAATTCAATCAGCGTAGTTATATATAAATACAGGATTGTTCAAAAATCTCAAGAGCGATTGGATATTTACTCATAGTTTGGTAAATATTTTCCAAAGTGTCTAAAAATGTGATGTGGGGATTAATGTATAAATTTTTTCACAACAAAGCCCTTGTTTTAAAGGAAGTACTTTCAAATGGTAGTATAAAAAAGATAATTAAGCTACAGTCTCGACAGAATATTACCTTACTGCATGTTGTAGTGCAGGAATATGTAGTCCGGGTTGTATAGGTCGGTAGGCAGGATGGGGGCTTGCGGCGGCAGCGCGGAGAAGCCCATGAACATGAATGTGCGCAAGAGTGTGGCGCGATCCGGACGGGACTTTAGCACGCAGATGATGCAGCTGCGAGAAAAATAGTTATTTTCACACCTGCTATTCGGAAAAGAGTTATTGTTTCCCTCGAATGAGGGATCAAAGATGTACTTTTCTTCCCTCATTTGAGGGCAACAATGACTCTTTTCCTCATTGAAGGTGTGAAAACCAGTATGTGACACTGTAGTAAATTATTTGTAATATATTTCATGTTTTTAGCAGCAGGCCTCATAGACGGTGTGAAAAGCAGTATGTGTCACGCGGTAGCAAAATTATTTCCATCTTGGGCGTAAACACTTGAATCCCTCGCTACGCTCAAGATTCTACTTTAGAATTCCTCGCTACGCTCAGGATTCTATTGTAGAATCTTTCGCTTCACTCAGAATTCAATATACCGCCCTCGCCGTAAATATATCATTTTGCTCCCTTGAGACACAATCTACTATTGTTATACAAGGGTGCAAAGTTGTATTTTAACCACGAGTGTGGAATTGAAACACGAGCTAGCGAATGGATTCTAGGATTGAACCACGAGCTAGTGAATGGATTCTATGATTGAACCGCGAGCGAAGCGAGTGGTTCAAAAATAGAATCCTGAGCGTAGCGAGTGTTGCAACACACGAAACGTAAAATAACTTTGCAGCCGTGTATAACACAAATCTTTTCACCTCACTAGAGCGAGGAAATATTTTTCCTCCTCCTCGTCCTAACGTTGACAGTTGCGTCCTAAATGTAGTTGTCCACTACATAATCCCGAGATTTGGCGTAGGTACTAGTTTTTTTAACACAACAGCACAATATAAAATAATTGTTGCTGGACTGTCGGGAGTGGCCTTTACATGTTATTGTGTTTAAAAAAGTTACAAATAGCGCGTTCAGATTTCAAATATTCTTTGCACTCTTGTGGATAAAATGCAGTTTTGCTATCTGTTTTTAAAGAATAAAAAAGGGCTTTCGGAGCTAGTGAGGTGAAAAAAATATTTATGGACTAGCTAAAATTTTTACTCAGAAACTGACACTGACACACTTGTCAATGTGAATATTTCGTAATTTAGAAATTAATTCATAAAAACACATGTAACCGGTGATATATAAGTAACTAAATCATAAATAAAATAACCGGCCAAGTGCGTGTCGGACTTCGCACTTAGGATTCCGAATCAACCTCAAAACTAAGTTGGTTTTAGTAAGAAAAATAAGGAAATTTCAAAGAAAAAATGTAATTTATCAAAACTTTAGGTTTTGTTGGTAAAATGATAAAAGCATTCACGCTCGACTAAAAAACAATTTTTGAGCGACAAGATAACGGGGTCTAATTATCACTAATTTCAATTTGTTTGTAGGTCAATGGGAAGTTAAAATATTCTTCGGGACGAATTTTTGCAAAAAAAAGCTGACTGGTGGCTTCTCATTCCTTTGTTTTCGCATATTTATAAAGCAAAAAATAACCGTTTCGCTGTAAAACATGTATGACAGACGACGGACAGACAGCAACAGGTTTCCGTTTGGACCCTTCAGACCCTAAAAAACGTAGCGCTAGAAAAAACGTGGAACGGGTAGATTTGTATGGAGAGGAATTAACAAGGGTTCAAAATTTAATATCTTAAACGTTGCGTACACTTCCTTCGCTATTATGTCTAACTTTATTCCGATTCTAGCCTCGTAAGGCCTACTCTTAGGACCAAAATTCATTACACATTGTTTTATAAGACCTTTTTTTAGGACATTGGGTCGTAATTATAATTGTCTTAAAAATAGCTTGGGCCTTACGAGGCCAGATATTAAATAGCGAAGGTGGCAAAAAATAGTATGGTGCGCAGATAGTATCCAATGAATGCTTGCTGCAATCTCTTTTAATACGAGGATACGTTGTATTGGCAGCTAATGTTTTAACCATCAGGAACACAATTACAACAACCAGATATGTGGTATACCAACAGAGTAAGTAGTGGTGTTGTTATGGTACTTCTCCATTCAGGCTGTTAATCATTATGATAGAATACAAAACCATTATTATATAATAAAAAACCATTAGGACATAATACAAAGCCATTATGATAGAATACAAAACCATTAGGATATAATACAAAACAATCAGGTTATAATACCAAACCATTATGAATATTATGATAGAATACAAAACCATTAAGTTAGAATACAAAACCATTGGGATAAAGTACAAAATCATTAGGATAAAATACAAAACCATTAGGTTATAATATAAAACCATTAGGATAGAATACAAAACCATTAGGTTATAATACAAAACCATTAGGATAGAATACAAAACGATTAGGATAGAATACAAAACGATTAGGATAGAATACAAAACCATTAGGATACGTACTTGGCAACGTGCAGACGTTCTTCAGCGAAGTCGAGCAGTAACATGAAGCTCTCCTTACTGCCAGCTTGCAGAACACCCGGCAGACGCAGGAACATGGTATTGCCTTGCACCACCTTGAATTTTGAAAAAAGTACATTATTGTCAAGGCACAGATAATATTTAAAGGCACATCAAAAAAACCTAATAACCTAGAACTGCTTAATTGCACAGCTCGAATGCTAATTGCACATCAAAACGCGGTTTTGATATATTATTTTTCGGCAATAAAGTTTAAATTAATTAATTAAAAAGAACTATGTGTGCGTATGCGGATGTGAGACCGATACATTACTTTTATCTCACGAACACGGGTGAGACATGGTTGTGTGTTGAGATATATGCACATTATGTATGTGTGCGTCAGCGTAGGAGCTAGGAGTTCACATTGTCTATGTTTTCGTATGTGTCACAACTGCAACTGGTATACTGTACGAGGGGTTTATCGACCGCTTTAGACTCTGCCTTCAAAGCTGGAGGTCCCGGGTTCGAAACCCGGTCAGGGCATTTATTTCTGTGATGAACATGAAATTTGTTCCTGAATCTTGGATGTTTTCTATGTATTTAAATATCTATTTATCTATATAAGTATTTATATCGTCACTTGATACCCATAATACAAGCTTTGCTTAATTTGGGACTAGGTTGATTTGTGTAGATTGTCCACAAATATTTATTTATTTATTTATCTAAAATAGATTTGGTGAACGTTTATGAATGAGGCCTTAAGTGGATACTCACAGCTTCCCAACGCGTAACGGTGTTCTCAGTGAGGAAGATTTTGAAGTCGATCTTCACAGGCTGCCTGTCCTTGCGCTCCAAGATCTTATTAACCACCTGCAAATATAATTCAAACCCAAATTGTATTTATTTACAGATGACAATGATTCAAATTTTGTTAGGTAAGAACATGTGGCTTACAGTTAAGGTTAATTTAATTTTAATACATTTAAAAAAGAACTGTCGCTCACAAGCTATGACATCAGAATGTCCAGAGTAAATATTTCTATATGTAGATATCCTAAAGCTTGCCACCAAGAGGGACGCTACAACTATAATGCAGACAAATTGAGAACTTAATATGGCTGAAGGCTTACTATAACTAACCTCCTTAACTTGGGCGGGTAATAGTTTGTCTGCCACAAAATCACAAACAGTTTGTGGTAGATTAAAAAGCTATGACAAGGATAACAAATGGTAAGCTAAAGAAAGCAAAGCGCGAGGGGTATCAGTATTCAGATCCTCGAGTTCCTCACATCATGGGCGTAGATGGCTGTCACAGCACAGAAGAATTTTTAGTGGTAAGTATCATATAACCCAGTCACGCCCAGATGTTTGGGATCGCAAGTTTTCTCCACGTAAAAAAAAAGAAAAAAAGGTTCGAAAAAACCTCAGGTAGTCGTCCAATATGTCCCTCGAGCTAAAAAAAATATGGGGATCCCTGCCCAGTAGTAAATTTAGCGTGGCTCTCTGACGGCGCAAGATGCAATAATATAAATCGACCCCTGTGCTAGAGGATGAAGAAGTATTTCCAGTAAACTTACCGCTTGCTGATGCTGAGTTTGCAGCGCGGGATGCGGCTCCGAGTAGAGGCTCTCGGCGCTGCTGCTGAGCGAAGACGCGCTGCCCCATAGTAGAGCGCTCAACAAGTCTCCTGCAACATACGAATAAGAACCCTATTTTCTATGGGATACTGCATATTGGGTCGCGAACATTTTATAAAATTAGGTCTAGTATTCATAAGAAACGTTTTCGGACCTCTCTGTAATAGCCCAATCTTATTGCCATCCAAACTTCGCCACTATAGACCAGTTCGCTGTCGCAAAATGATGGAGTTCGTTCCTACGGTCAGCAGTGGACGAGTTGTGGTTGATGGTGATGACGAATAATTCCGTTAAGAGGCAAGGGTAAGTATAACTCACGATTGTTGTCGTCGTGGGTGGGGGTGGATGGGGTAGCGGGGCTCGAAGCCCCGCCATTCACCCCTCCGGGCGGTGCCGAGTCGTTCGCTGGGACATCAGGACCACCTACAAACACGGTCTACATCAGTGGTATATCAAGGTTGCTGTAGCCGCTGTCAGATAGACAATGAGCTTTTTTCGACGGACTAGAATTCTTCAAGAAAGGAGTGTACAATTTTTTAAAAAGTCAGCAACGGGTATGTGAAACCGTCCGAGTTGCAGGCGTACATACGTATTCAAAAAGTAAAAAAGAGACAAGAGTCCATACGTATTCAAAAAGTAAAAAAGAGACAAGGACAATTCTTTTAAGACGAATTCATACTTGTTCTGAAGCTAGGCTCGCTGATGCAATCTGAAGGTAGACACAGCATGAGCCGTCAGGTTATAGCCGTTAGAGGGCATCAGATGAATGTGAATACTACATGTATAGAACCGATAGCGTTGCGTCGAGTCATGACTAGACTACGGCCTCTAGGGACAACATGCAATAACCTATGGTACGCGGGAGGAAAGGACGTTGCGTCACTTCATGACTAGACTACGGCCTCTAGGTACGCGGGAGGAAAGGATGAGATGGGTCGTAAGCTTCTGTCCTGCTGTGCAAAAATAGTACATAGGTACTATTTTTTGCACATCCGGCTGCGGACGAAGGGTGGAAGTAGAAGAGGTCTTACCACAGAGGCCCGGCTCCCAGGCACAGCGAGAAGCACTCGGCGTCCGAAGCCGAGACGGCCGAGCGCTTGCTGCCCGCCGTGTTCAGCGACGCACCATCGCCGCTGCAAAAAACAAACAAATAATCAGCACCATTTACTCAATCAGCAACAAATTAAGTTTGTTCAATAAACAAACATTAGAAAAGAAACAAATATTAGAAGTGAAATAAAAGCACATCGTCTTCGCTTGTTTGGCCACCTCAAGAAGATGGGAGAGTATCGACAGCTGAAGAGAGCATACTTGGGCCAGCCAGTCAATATCCCTTAGACCAAAGTCTTAGATTGAACGCCTCACAGAGGAGATGTGCGAAGCTACGTTTTCACACAATTTATGTGCCACACCTCAGATTCAAGCCGCTCAATCAATCTCACTGGAGCGCAAACTCTTAGAGTATTCCAGTGCTTAAACCGCCAGTGTAGTCGTGTCGGAGGTTTCCTCTGGATTTTCCCCAGGCTACATTGGGTCCGGCCTACAAAGCCACAGTCAGGCTCAAAAAAAAACTTTTAGTTGTCAAATCGAAACACATCTTCGTACATTTCTGAATGTTTCAACTATTTTTGAAAATAACCAGTGGTTTCGTAAGAAACACATTATAACATTCGAATTCACACTTTTTTCTGTACATTGATTAGTTTATACATTATACTACAAGAGAAATTCACTACGGAGTCCCTCAGGGAAGTGTATTGAGCCCTTTATTATTTTTGATTTACATCAATGATGTGCCAAGGGCAGTGATTTTTACATCCCAAAATTTAGAATCATACGAATTGGGCATAAATCATACATTAGATATTACACAATGACTGACTATAAATAATTTGAAAATTAATCTCGATAAGACAAATAGTACGTCATTTAGACAAAGATTAAAACCAAGTAGTTTATAAAGGACATGAAATAAATAAAATCATGTATCCAAATCCTTACAGCCTTACAGCAGATAATAAGTTGACGTGGGAAAACCAACTTGACATTATATTTAAGAAACTAAGCAAGTTTTCATACGCCTTGTAAAATCTAAGGAAAATGTGTAGCCAGGCATCATTACAAATGACCTACCATGCATATGTCATATTAACTATAAGGTATGGTATCTTTTTTTGGGGAAATTCTACTAATAAATAAAATGTATTCAAAGCCCAAAAAAGTGTTTGAGTTCGTTCTGGTGCATCAAATAGAGCGATTCATGTAAACCACATTTCATTAGGTTAAAAACTCTTACATTGGCCTGTTTGTATATTTACGAAGTAGTAATTTTCGTCACCCATAATCGTAACATATTTAGTAATGAACACAAAAGTGTACGCCTTCAGAACAAATAAAAGTGATGTGAAGTAATGCAGCTTTGTTACAAAAAGGCACACTTGGGATGGCCCACAAAATCTTCAATAAATTACCACACAATATTGTTGACGACCTCTTTAGCCTAGTTGGTAGTGACCCTGCCTACGAAGCTGGAGGTCCCGGGTTCGAATCCGGGTCAGGGCATTTATTTGTGTGACGAACACAAATAAATGCCCTGTTCTTAAGTCTTGGATGCTTTCTATGTATTTAAGTATATATTTATCTATATAAGTATGCATATCGTCGCTTAGTACCCATAGTACAAGCTTTGCTTAGTTTCGGACTAGGTCGATTTGTGTAACATTGTTCACAAATATTTACAAATATTTATTTATAAAGCAGAAAATTAACTAGACATTAAATTCTTTAAAGAATTCCTAATAAACATAAAACATAACTAAATTGAAGAATAAATTATTTCATTTCATTTCATAGTGACACAGAACCAAAATATAACACCTTGTAATACTTGTTGGACAAATAAATCTTTGTATCTTAATTATTTCTATCACTGCAATTTTTTAAATTAAACATTTAACCCTCAAGACCTACGTGGAACCGATGACCTTGATAACACGGTTACCCTACAGCGGTTACGAACACTAGGGTCGTTTGAATATTCAATACAAACCACAAGCTCAGATTTAACCTTGGGTAGCAACTGTGGTTGCCAAGGATTTAATCCTTTATTACATGACATATAAAATTATTTGTTTAATTTGAACCTTGATACGCTACAATAAAGTTGTAAATGGTATCTGCCATATAAAGCTTTATGTGAAATAAGGGTAAATAATGAGGTAAGTAGGGGAGACCTAGGCGAGTTGTTACCAAATCTAAAGTTTATAAACATGTGTATTTGTTTAATCAAAAATATCAGCTATTACTACGAAATTCACGTTTTCCTGGAAAACGAATTTTATTAAAAAGTACTTGTTGGGTAGTTGATATGAATAATTTAAATTGTTGGACGTTGGAAAAACAAAAACACTTCTTAGTCATCGACTCAGGAAAGAGCGAAACTAAGACTCAAAACCGAAAAAATACACGAAAATTTTAATTATGTGTATCATTTCAGATTCTTAAACTTAAATATTTTCAATTTTTTTTTAACCTGACTGTAGCTTAATAGGCCGGGCCCAATAAAGCGGTAGGAGTGCGCGGTTGGAGTGGCCTGGGAAAAATCCAGAGGAAACCTCCGACGCGACCACGCACACGAAAATTGGAATACTCCGAGTTTGCGCTCCAGTGAGATTGGTTGAGCGATCTCAATCGAATCTGAGGTATGAGAAATTAACTAACTGACACTGGTATCAACTTGAATATATGCATCCTTAGCGCAACGTTTGAGAAGATATTTAGTTACCAGTTCATATTCATTTCCGCTCCAAATTTACAATCCTTGACACCACAATTTCATTGTAAATATAATCATATAAAGATAACAATACTGAAGTCAAGTCATAACAAATGATGGGCGAGTTTGTTTATAACTTAGCATGTACTCGCACACCGCAGATAAGACTTTAATTACATCATTATTTAACAATGCATTAATGTGTTTTCCCGTTAAACAAACACCTACAAAGAGATAAGCTGCAGCAATCAGTTTAATAAATTACCTACTACAGTAAAGTCCACTAGGCGAAATTGTTTGACAAGTCAAAATGTTACCTCAGATTCGGTTGAAACCGCTCAACCAATCTCACTGAAGCGCAAACTCTTAGAGTATTCCAGTGTTCCAAACCACACGCGTGGTCGTGCCGGAGGTTTTCCCTTGGATTTTCCCCAGGCTACTCTCCAACCGCGCACTCCTATCGCTTTATTGGGCCGGGCCTATAAAGCCACAGTCAGGTTCAAAAACAAAAACACAAGTCAAAATGCACAAATGTTGCCACAGTATGGCCAGTGCTGTTCGTATCGATATTATTTAAGGCTTTACTAGACTTACTGAACTTTTGGCGCAATTTATTGGGTACTAGGAACCCAGGTGGTTGCCGAGAACATCGAAAATCGAAATTAGTAGTGTTTCTCGCAACCTAATATCCTCTAAATGTGTCAAATTAAAATAATTTGTAAATCTTATGATTCCTATTTAAAGGACTAAGCTTCATATTTAAATACCACTTTAGTTCCGCTTAACGAGCCTTTATGCATATTTCTATTCCATATCTCATAGATTACAACATTGCAATAAGTTTGGTAGTACAACGTTATGCTTATCGATATATACCGTCACTATTTTTTTTCTACTCTTGACAACTTATCTGTCAGTTTATTTCGCCTAATTGTGGATTTTAGCTTAGTGACTCTGTCACCTCGCGAGCGATTTCTTGAAAATTAAAAAAAAACTGAATCGACAAAGTCTATACTTAAGGTGCAACGGGGCAATCTAAACTGCGGGAAATTAAAACGAGACGAAAATATCTTCCATGTTTTACATAATTTACTAGAGTGCTATACAGAGTGTCCAGTAAATAATGGACAAGCTTCTAATCACCGATAGAGCACCTGAGGCTGGTCCAGAAAAAGGACTTTCAGGTTTAGAAAAAGTCCCTTGGTTTTCGAGATAATCGAACTTTTCCATTTTCTTAATAATTAGCTACCACCTACCTGAGTCAACGAACAAAGTTGTTAATGAAAAACAGAGATCACTTTTAGGACCTCGTCTCTACTAGCTGTCAGCACAACCATCCTTAAGTCAATAAGGCTATGCAGCAACGAGCTTGGGAATCTTCTAGAGCTTTAGCTCCAAAGCGTCCATAGGCTAATTTTTAATAATGAGTCCTGGCTACCCTATAGCTCTAATACCTGTCTGTTAGCAACACTATTACAGAATATTTAGCAATAAAAAGAACCAGAATATCTCTTCATACATGGCCTCGACGGTCATTAAAGTCAAAAAAGGTACCAATATTAAGAAAAAGGAAATGTTCGATTATCTCGAAAACCAAGGGAATTTTACTAAACCTGAAAGTCCTTTTTCTGGACCAGCCTCAGGTGCTCTGTCAGTGGTTAGAAGCTTGTCCATTATTTACTGGACACCTATATATGCCCGGATGGCGGAAAAGCGCTTTAACAATTTCACCAAGATGGCACTCTAGTAAATGATGTAAGAGACGGAAAATATTTCCATTCGTCGATCCCGCAGCCTAGAACTCGAAGTTAAGTACTTAACACCACGCATTTTCAATACCATCTTTCCAGAACATGATTGTAGTAGCAAGCACGTCTTCAAAGCTAAATTGAAAAAATTGCTAATAGATACCCTCTAAATACATATTTTATTTTAGGTTTTAAGGTAGATAGGTACATTAATTTGTTAAGAGCATGAGTGCATTACTCGCCAATAAACGTTGTGTTTGGCGAACGTTTGTTAATGTAAAACTTCTGTATCTAACTTTTTTGGTAAATAAATTTAAATTTAATTTTTTTTTTTTAGATTTCCTCGCTGCACCTTACATATAATTATCGAACGTGCACACAAAGCAAGAATCGGTTGCGAAATGTTCGCGAACCACGTATACGTTTGTTAGGTACGATAACCTTTCAGTACCAGGCTTATGTCAATAATGTCAATATCCCGAGCAGACACGGCTACAACAGTGCCTTCACCATGACTGCATGACCGTACTCGCTAGCGACTGCGTAAACGATATAGTATGCTGATTCTTAGTTCTATTGCGTAACCGCCAGAGGCGCTGTACTTTTGCCAATACAAATTTTTACACAGTCGCTAGCGAGCACGGTCATGAAAACTCATGGTAAAGGCATAGAATAAAACCTAGAAGACATTATTTCATTGTGTTAGTTTTTGTGTATTGGTTTTGTCTATTCATGCAGAATATTATAAAAAATATACGTGAATGTGAAATGATGATTCGTCTTTTTGTAAATTTCATAAATTTTAAACGTTTTTAGCACACGAAAAAAACACAAAGGCATTTTGACGAAGCTCTTCACACGCCGGGAACAATTTCGAGACTGGTCTATAATCGATTCATAATTTTGTTATTAATATCGTGGCAATTTTTGTCCTACATAGGTTAAGTTAGGCTATGTTTGGTTACCTTTGGCAGAGAGGTAAGTATATCAACGGTGTCTCAAGTCTTAAATGTTCTAAGATGTGAGCGGAATCACTAGACGGGCGTTCAGTTTAAGATTTGTTTTAGGGTTAAATATGGCGCCGGCAGCTGTCATCCCATAGGAATTTGTCAAAATTTCCATACAATCAGATTTTAATGAACACCGTTTACGATTACCGACGGTTTAGTGCAACACACCCTGCACCCTGCATCTACAGGCATGAAAGCTGGGGATGCGCCTGCGCTCACTCAATGTGGTCTAAAATACCTAGAAGTTAAATAGGTATACCTATTTTTCGTACGCATTATCACAAGTCTATTCAGAGTGCTGATAAGAGAGAGCAACAAACCAGGCTACTCCGATAACGCACTAACATATAATCGACCGAGTCGTCATACAACACAAGACATACATAACATTATGTACCTAGTTGACATCTTTGTTGCTGGCCTTTATTTCATAAAACTGTTATAGTATTTTGAATCTATGTAGCATGCATAATTAAGTGGCTTTTTATACGGATTACTTTAAAACAAATCGGCCAAGTCAAAGTATTTTTGGCTCGCGAGCGCGGGTTACCCATAGTTGTACGCTTTTTTTTTTTTGAACCTGACTGTGGCTTTATAGGCCGGGCCCAATAAAGCGATAGGAGTGCGCGGTTGGAGAGTAGTCTGGGGAAAATCCAGGGGAAAACCTCCGGCACGACCACGCGTGTGGTTTGGAACACTGGAATACTCTAAGAGTTTGCGCTCCTTTGAGATTGGTTGAGCGATTTCAACCGAATCTGAGGTGTATACGAACACATAGACAAAGTAAACTCATAACTCCTACGCTGACACACACATAGATAAAAGTACTACATACATACTTACATACCATATAATGCCATTGGGCTATAGAATGCTTAACGATACATATGATCTCCTGCACCTCATTGTCATTATACAAGGGAAGATCCAAGTCGGGATGTCACTTCAGTCTTGAAAAATCGATTATTAAATAATCGATTATTTTGCTCCAAATTTAAAGCGATAAAAAAACAATTGATTTTTACAATTTCCTTTGATAAATTATGTTACGATCGGCCGTGAAAATCATAATCGATTTTATATTAATCGATTTATTTCAAAATCTAAATCGATTTAAACATCGATTATTTTTTAGGTAATAATCGATTATTTTTTGACATCCCTAGATCCAAGGGGAGAGATCAACCGGATGAAGGCACCACTTATGGCAAAATCTTCTTACTTTTGTTTCAACCTGATCATAAGATCTTTATTACGCGCGATCGTGTAGGACCGAATGAAAAGAACGAAAATGCAAAGACCGAATAGCCCATATGAACGCCGACCTTCAGTAGGAGATGGCACTAGAAGAAAAACAAAATACAAACCTACATACACTAATTATTCCTTATTTGGACTCGGCCTCTGGAAGAAAGGGGCCCTTATCTAACCAGGCAGAACACAGATAACACAAAATATGTAATCATCCTAATTTGTGAGACATTAAAGCGCAATCCCGGTAGCATCCTGGGGGCCTACTCCGAACATCGTATCGTGCTGTCCCTTTCGCTCTCGTGTTAAACACTATGAGTGAAAGGGACGGCACGATACGAAGTTCGGAGTAGGCCCTCTGGGGCGCTACCGAGAACAGCAAACGAAGTTTTCCCTCTCTGTCGCACTTGCAAGTTTGAGACAGAGAGGGAAAATTTCGTTTGTGGTTCGCGGTAGCCCCTCTGAAACCTCAAGGATTCGCTTGCTGTCTAGTCCCATGATTTGACGTGAGCACTAGTTTCTACGACTGTCGTCAGTTTTTCATTTTCATTTACTCCATCGGCGTCAAAGATATGTAAACACTTTTCGCCTTATTACAATAGAATAAGGTGCGAAAGTGTTCCTATTGTAAACTCTTAAAGTATTGGTACCTAACATGTTAACACTATTTTTTTCACAATTTTTGACTACTTCGTTTTAGAGCCTTAGGTCCTAAAATTCACCTTAACCTTGACCCAAACAAAAAAAAAATTGAAAATTTTTAACCAGTTGCCATTTCATCACGTGTTAAGCCGTCGTCTCCCGGCGCAAAAAAAAAAACAATAGCATTCTTTTGTTATGATCCCGGGGATCCCAGGGACCGGTAGACGACGGTAAGGTTTAGTACGTAAACAAAAACTACTTACCATTCGTACTTCATGATCATAACCATTCTTCATAAAAAATAAAACTTCTATACACAAACACAAAATATAACTCGTATACAAATAACAACAAATAAAAATATATCACAAAAATCGGAATGTCTCAGCTAAACGTGTTTAAATCTTTTCAACGGTAATTTTATAAAATATATTTTTATGCTGTAATCTGTGTACAGCATATTATACCTAAATGTTTTTTCTTTTTTAATAATTTGTGGGGGCTTTCGACGTCCGAATTAAATGATTTCCTAGTAGCTACTGATAGATGGGGGATAAAAGACTGGAGCCAAATAAGAAAGCTGCCAAATGTATAAATAGACAGAAAGCTGCGTAAAAGACCGTTTTAGTGTGAGACCCGATTGTTGTCAAAAACAGCATCGCCCGGCACGACGTTTCTAAAAAACTTAAAAAAAAAACTTTATAACATATATATTACATTAGATTTCATATTCTTAACTACTAATCTTAACATTAAAGATTATTTGAGTCATTATTTATTAAGCGGCTCCTTAGCCGCTTAATAAATAATGACGCAAGAAATTACATTTGGTTTAGGTATGTGCAGTTTTTTTTAACATTTTGTGTGACACTAATTTTGATTATAGTACTTTTTTTGTATCTATAATTATTAATAATATAATAATTAAAGTTAAAGAAATAGGCTTAAAAATTACTGACAACTGATACCCGTTATAATTATAACTAGTGGTTCTGTAAAATATAGATATATTTATGACACAAACAGTTTACGGTTCTACAACCCGATATTTACATTTACAAGAGCCAATTTTGAAACACTGACGATTTTTTTTTTTAAATTATATTTTTCAAACATGGTCCCCAATTAGGTCTATTTTCGGTATTAGTATGTTCCTTAATGAAATATTATAATAAGAGAGATTCCCGACGACGTTCGGCACGTGGCTGGTTTTGTTTTGTTTGTCAATTCCCTACGATGTCATTATAAACGGATTCCACTGTAATTATCGAACCTGCTCACAAAATTTCATGAGAACCAGTCAAGAAATGCGACCTGCAGAGAACAGCCGGACATAACGAAAGCATTTTCGCCCAAGCCGAAACGGGAAAACCAAACCTTTAATATCCTGCACGTAATATTAAAAGCAATACTTGTAAATCTTTTAATACTCGAGTTTGAAGACTTGCCAAAACTATGACGTAACTTCTACATAACTATTTACTTTCTCTTTATTTATACGCCAATACATACATGTCTATGTATTGTTGTAACTGTTTTGGCTGTAGTTCATATTATACTAAATTGGTTTCATATTTTGGCACTGTTGTCACTGCCATATTTTTGGAGTAGTAATGTTTTGTTTACTCATTTTAAAGACAAGGCAAGGTCAAACTTTGAATTAGATTTGTAAAAAAATTTTTTTTATAAAAAAGTAGGTAGGTAATTAGTAAAAGGTCATCTAGTCCTAATCTATATGCGAATGAAATCAGTTTGTGAGAGGGAATGCTAAGATTTTACCCTTTCTAACCTTTTAGTTTTTTTTAAATCCAACGCTGGTGGCAAACAAGCCTACGGTCCACCTGATGATATGCGGCCACCGCAGCCTATAGACGCCCGCAACTCCAAAGGAGTCACATGCGCATTGCCGACCCTTTATAAGATTTGAGGATGCACTGTCACTAGTTATGTCATTTTGGTACCTCTTTGAAATACCGTTATGAAGAGTAGCGAATATTAAACAGAACAATAAAAACACATCTAAATATAGAGCAAGCTTTGCGTCAATGTGATCAGGAATTTGAAGCGACGCCAGTGAGTAATATCATAACACTTTAATAATAATCAGTGTTTGTACATTGTTGAATTATCGACGACAGATGCCGAATACATGTGTATTGTTTATTAATGAAAACAAAAAAAAAACATGTATTTATATTATGAAAAAAAACAGCTCATGCCATTCAGAGGCATTCGATATAAAATAGACAGAAAAGCCTCTTTTACAATTTAAAAGATTTTTTTTGTAATAAGTTGCATAAGCAATCCTAATATTTAGGTAATAGGCGATAACACAGTCATAAATAAAAAAAATTATCTTAAATACACACAGCAAAATAGAAAACGCCCAGCACTCAGAAAATAAGTAAATGAAGAATGTTTCTTATGTTTCGCAATTGCAAACTCCTCAATTTTGCAATTCTTCCCCGAGGCAGCCCTACTATAATATTTGAGTTGTATGGAAACTTTTCAAACATGAAATTCTTCGTGTTCGTGGACAACCCTACAGAAACCCAAATAAACAATTGTCACGTGTTCAGTTGGCACACAAATTGTTTACTTTATATTTTTAAGACTAAGAAATTGTAATGTACGGTCTATTTTTCGACTGGATTGCTGGCTGGCGACAAAAACTGGTTATTTTTGGACTTTTTATCGCCACTTTGAATAAAAATATAAATAAAACATTAAACAGCAGAATATAACCCGCTTAACAAAAGTGGGTATTCATGAGTACATGGTGATATTCGACCAAAAAAACTGGTATCTGAAAAAGTACCAAATTTGCCAGAAGATTTTTCCAACCTGTTTTATGTCACAAAATGACAGAATCATATGTTATTTTAGCAAATAGCTGCATTCCTTTCCTATTTAACGCGCTCTCTTTTTACCACGAGTGAATATGGAATACTCTGCAATTTACACCTTTCGATGATAACATTGGACGTTTCTCGCAATTTAATATTACAAATACATTCCACATAAAAGGAACACCTAACACCTTGATTGGTTTCAAGGCCACTATAAATCAACGTGAATTGAACAAACGGTTAGTTACTTAGAAAAACAACTTTCCTCCTAACCAAATAGAGACGAAAATAGCACAACAAATTGATGTTACTAAGATCGGTGCCCATAACATGGCTGTTTGATCTTTAAGAATAAGTGTACAAGGTTTAAATTTGCAAAGATTGTTTGAGCGTGTTATTAGAATTCATTGAGGTCTGTTCTAAATTGCGAAGTCATAAGTGATTAACTATTCTTTGAACTAAGGCTCTTTCGAAATGTGGAGGTTGTAATGTATGAAACAATATTGTGATTTGTATCAATAAACGTATGCCAATGTCTATTGAAATCGCATCTGTTATATGTCACGATGTCTAATGCATCCAGGGCCTAGGGTAGAGCGGACGGAGCGGTTATTCAGATGCCAGGTGCCTAGGGGGGTAGGATAGGGCCCCTAAATACCGTATGAGAAAAATAATCCAAGGAAAGATAAAATATTAGAAACGCCTTTTAAGGCAACGCCAATTCAGAGATCTGACGAAAATATTGAAGTTTGAGTGCCAAGAAATAATGTAGAATTACACTACAGACTACACAAAAATCACTGTAGGCTGAAAAAGAAACAAAGAACGCAATAACCGAACAAAATATTGAAAAATGCCTTGGTAACTATGTCAAAAAATCCTAAATATAGTAAAAATAAACATAAATGTTGCCGATTTCGTATGTATCAACGACAGTGATGTTTTTTTTTTTACAAAAAGGATAGCTTTTTTATTGTTCTAACACAATAAGCGGATAGATTTTTCATATCCAGTATTCCAAAAATCAATTAAAATGTAAACCGCAGAGCTTCCGTAGAGAGCGGGATGGTTAATTGCAAACTCACGCGTGTAAGAGGACATTTGCAATGGAATGGCCTCGCCCTAAGTGACGTGAGTAGGCAAATTTATCGAAAGACATCCTTACTCCTATAGTTATAAGGCTGCGTCATTGTACGTTTGGTTATCTTGGCGCTCGCTAACCTACAAGATGCTGACCGTAGGTATTTTCAACTTAAGTCTGTTTCAAATTAAGAAATGGTTGTCAGTTACGACTATAAGATCCTAAACCTTAACTGACAAAGAATACAAGTTCGAGAAGCAGATTATAGTATTATAGGGCAGCCTTAGGAATGCAGGCATGATGCAACTTGTTCAGTTTCATATGACGTTGGATTTTTAAATGCATGTGTCACACTATCAAGAAAACATACACATTACACACATACCAGTACCAGTGTATCTGACGTATACTACTTATATTATAATTGACCGAGTG
This sequence comes from Epiblema foenella, assembly GCA_963556455.1. Lineage (NCBI taxonomy): Eukaryota > Metazoa > Arthropoda > Insecta > Lepidoptera > Tortricidae > Epiblema > Epiblema foenella. The sequence continues at coordinate 5,006,930 of OY747120.1, read as the reverse complement.
AAACGAAGCTCTGCTTCAACTTCGACAAAAACGATTTCGTATATCTGAATTCCGGATTTTCGGATTTCCAGATTTCCGGTTGTTCTTTTCTACAGGTCCCATTGCTCAAACGATTCTCGTGAAATTTTGTGAGTAGGTTCGGTAATAATATAGTTTTTTTTTGTGGAGTCAGTTTTTGGAAATTATCAAAAACTTTTGTTATGGTATTGTAAGTTACTGCGGGTCTATTTCGGTTTGTTCTCGACAGGTCGCATTTCTCAACCGATTCTCGTGAAATTTTGTGAGCAGGTTTGATAATTCTATAGAATTTTTATGTCTAGTCAGTTTCTGGAAAATTAAAAAAAAAAAAAATTCGCGAGGTCTACAGCTCACAGAATCACTATTTATCTAATTCCCTAAGCTAGCTTTTTATAATCACTACATAGTATAAAACAAAGTCGCTTTCTCTGTCCCTATATCCCTATGTATGCTTAAATCTTTAAAACTACGCAACGGATTTTGATGCGGTTTTTTTTAATAGATAAGAGTGATTGAAGAGGAATGTTTATATGTATAATAACATCCATTAAATAGTGCACCCGTGCGAAGCCGGGGCGGGTCGCTAGTTATATATATTTATCTTAAAAAAAAAATTCCACCCTATGGTCGGATAAGCGACTTTCAACCCGACTATCTACTCATGAAAATCGAACTTTCCGAACATAGGGCCTACTCCGAACTTCATATCGTGTCGTCTCTGTCACTCTCGTGTTATATACTATATGTGATAATCCATATTGAAAGGGACCTTATGGCGGCCGGCACTTACGCCTTTATTGCCGCTGTTCCAATACAATAGTGAATAGGTGTAGCGTAAGCGCCTGCCGCCATAAGGTCCCTTTCGATGTGGATTATCACATATGAGTGAAAGGGACGGCACGATACGAAGTTCGGATTTCGAAGTTCGGGGTAGGCCCTCAGGAGAGATGAAACGTATCAGCACAGGGATCGGATACCGGTATTTTCTCCATAGAAAAATACCGGTATTATTACGGTCACCGGTTCATTATTTCGTTTTTAATGGGACAATCTAATAATACGACGTTGTTACCTAAATACATAATTCAGCCCTACGTAAAGAGCAAAAAATAATCCAAAATATTGGGCTAATTCAGGGTTTTTAAAAAATACCGGTATCGGTCCCTGATCAGCAGGTAGTAAGTGCAAACGTGAGTTATAGCTAATAATAATATAAGTAGTTCCACGAGATTTGAGGTGAATGATTACACACACAGCTACATGAAGTACAGTATGCACAAAAAGTGAATGATTGAAATGAATGAGTGAATATAAATGAAAACACTAATATATTTTAAATAGGTATAAAAACAGCAATAAATAAACATACCTGGCCTTTATTTATTCATATAACTCATTTATTTCTCATTTATTTATTTATTTTTTTCTTGTCTTTTTTGTTATTATGCACTGCCCAATAACTAATTTCTATACGCTGTATCGCTATCTGAAGGTTGTCTGGAAGAGATCGCTTTTTAGCGATAAGACCGCCTGTTGTTACCTACTTACTTAAGTCCTATTCATGTTTTGTCATTGTAATAATTCTCCATGTAGTGCACAATAAAGCATTTTATTATTATTATTATTATTTAAATTAAAGTATTTGAATCGGTATCTACAAATTTTTAAATAAAACAAACCTAAATATTTTATCTTCTGTTTCCTTTAAATTCAGTGTATTCGTGTATTCGTTGTAAATAATAATGAACAAAATAGTTTAATGAAACTTTGTGGTCTATCTTGCAATTCAATGTTGAACTTGCTATCGGTACGAAAAAAAATAGTACTTAATTTCATAATCCCGTGTCATTACATGACATATTGTTGTGTGCGTGACTTCCAACTCTAGTGGATACTAATAATATTGTAATGCCGCGTCCAGAACATTCTGGAGAATAGGTATGTTGACACCAAATAAGAAAATCAATCATTACATACAAATGACGCATCGCTGATGCCACGCGTTCAACGCGAAATTAAACTTTACGCAATCGCGTGTAGATCGCTATTGCTTTGACCAGGCTGTCGGCTGTAGCAGTCCATGGTACGATTTTCCGATGACGTGAATAGCCGACTGTGGCGGTCAAAGTGTTTCAAATGGCGAAAAAAGCAACTCTAAAGAATAAATAATTACAGAATTATAATTCTTCAAAGTTTTAAGACGGGGCATACTCTGTCCCTTTTCCGCAAAACGCACCTTTGTTTATGCAACTGATATATAATGAAAGGTCTTAAAACACGAGTGTGGTTTTATGAAACGAGCGTCAGAGAGTTTCATAATAGGATCACACGAGAGTTTTAAGGCCTAATTATGTACAGTTGCATACACTACTTTTATCTACATCCGTATATTAAATCCTCTTTCATATGTTCAGGAACAGCATTGCGTTGCAAGTGTAGTGAGGTCGAGCGTGAGCCCGTTGAAGTCTTTTGAGCACGAGCCTGTATCGTAATGGGCGGAGATGGCCATAACGATACCGTTTTTGATGCTGTTATGGCCATCTCCGCCAAGGACCGGTGCGATATTGTAAAGTTGGTCCTTACCTACACTTTTTGAGCACATAAAAGTGGATTTACTGTATGGGTGTAGATAAAGTAAATTAAAAACCACCATCAGGATTCTTACGTTTTAATAAACAAAAAAATGTACGATAATAATATACTTAAACGCAAGATTTCACGACCATAACAGTAAATTACGCGTTTTTCCATAAAATGGTAGTACGGGCGCATAGTATATGACGTCACATACTACGCTCAATTAGTATGGGGGTTTGAGCGCTCGCATTTTATATTGTACTTTGAAATCCATTTTGTCTTTTATGTTGTTCTAATTGTATTTATTCCATATATCAATTTGTTCCTCTCATAAAACTGGTTCGAATGGCATCATGAAAAAAATATACATATTCTCTATTCAGAAAAAACTAAAGCTTGTTGGCTTTAGACCGGTTTCCCATGTTTTCTTTCACCGAAAAGGCACATCAAATGACACGTCGGATATGTAAGAGGTGTCGCTAGTGGTAGCAGTTGTTTTCGCTGAAAAACTATCTTGCTCAAACAAAAGGTCGTAAGTGCCGTCAGTTCCCTATGAAGATACGACCTTTTTCAATAAAATGTATTGGATAGTGATTTTAATGTGGACTAGTAGGCGTTGGTACGGAATCCTTTATTGTGCGTGATCCGACCCGCACTTGGCCGGTTTATTTTCGTGATAGCAATAACATTAGTACCCATGTACTTATAATCTAATAATATCTGTTTGTATACTTTATTTGCTTTGCGAGAACAGATTTGTTACTAGGTATCAAAAGATAAGATTTTTACAACATTTTCAAGGTATGAGATTGCGTTGTTTGTATTTAGAATTGTCAGTAGGCACAGTCAAGGAGTCCTATATACCCAATTTAGGTCTTTATTTCCATGCCATAAGGTCTAAGGTGGTTTTTTCACAACTGTCTGCATCACAGTATTTTTTATTTCAATTATTTTGAGATAATTAACCTCATAAATCCCGTTCGTACGACTAATCCTTCACGGTACACGCTGTCAAATTATAGAACTCGTTGCCCCGTCCCTCAGGAAGTGTCAGTCATATATACATACATTATTACTATTACATATATGTCTGTACTTATGTAGTCTTATATTCGGTATTTATAGTTCGGCATTTAGTTATATATATAGTGTGTTGTTATTAAGATAATAATGTATTCATATTGTACATGTTTCTTGGTTTGCCTATTAATCTTAATCTCCACACAAATGCTCAAAGAAATCCTTTACAGAGATAAGCTCGCCTATGTACATATGTGTCAACTGTTCTTGTAATTTGTGACGTATTTTTCTTTATGTACACAATAAAGAATTTTACATACAAACACACATACGTAGTCTTGCCATAAATTCTGTCCTATATGAAATGACATTTATTTTGAAAATACAAGAAAGTTTTTAAATAAATTAGGGTTATTTTTATTAATTATACTATACAGATTGTATAAAATAAAATATTTATTCAAAATGTCCACCTTTTACTTTAACACACTTCTTTAAACGGTCCGGCCACTCGTCTATGACGGCACGGACGGTATCGATGGGTATTGAAGCCGCTGCCCGCACTAAATCTAACTTCATGCAGAGACTCAACATTGCGATGAGGTTTAGAGCAGGCTTTCTCCTCCAAAATATTCCACAGACCATAGTCCAAGGGGTTGAGATCCGGGCTTCCTGAGGGCCAATCTTCAGCCGCAATAAACTCGGGTAAATGCGTCGCTAACCACCGTTGCGTTGTCTTAGCTTTATGTGCAGGGGCAGAGTCTTGTTGAAATATCCAGTGCTTACCGGCAAATAAAGTATCATTTAGCGGCTTAACAACTCTCTTCAAAATGTCTTTTTGATAGTTCGTAGCACGTATTTTTACCCCTTGTTCACAAAAATGAAGCTCTGTGACGCCTTCATAGGATACTCCCCACCAAACCATGACATATGCAGGATGGTGGCCTCTTTCTACCCTTGGAACTTTTTCAGAAGCTTCTTGGGAACTGTGAGCATATATTTTATCATTTTGGCGGTTGAATTTTTGCTCCACAGTAAAGATTTTTTCATCTGTAAACAGAATATTACGATATCCGCCCTTTGCATGCCGCGACCATAACACTTTAGCTCTCGTCGCTCTTATTTTCCGTAGGGCCGCTGTCAATCGCTGACCTGTGCTCCGTCGATAAGCCCCAAGCTTAAGGTCTTGTTTTATGATACGGGACATAGTTCTAGGGGGAATTTTCATTTCCCTAGCCATGATTTTCTGCTTGCGTAGCGGATTTCTCCGAATTCGCTCAGCTACCGCTTTAATCGCTGCCGGTGTCCTTGTTTGCCGTGGTCGACCGCTCCAGGGCCGGTCGTCGACTAAACCGATGTCGTTGTATCGCTTGATGGTACGATAGATAAATTTCTTTGTTATATTCAAAGGTTTCAGCAGTTTGAAAATGTTGTTCACTTGCTTGTTATACTTGTATAACGCTATCACTGCGACACGATTCTCTTTGATGCCCCACTCCATCTTCAGGGAAACGATACCTGGAGCCAAATATACTTTTTCTGACAGCCAAATGTCTATTTAAGCTTAATCAAGAACCAAAAATACATCGAACGTTCCATTATTAAATTTAAAATGGCGAAAAAGTTGGGACAGAATTTATGGCTAGACTACGTACATAATTCATTCTGTCCTAAAACAACTCTCATCTTTCCACAAACATAATATAAGTACATATAACATAAAATAACGTAAAAACACCAATCCGTGTCATTCCCAAGAAAAGGGTATCCTGATAGTTTTGTTTAACATCTACCGAGAACTGAAAACAAAGTATATTGGTGCACTGTCTTCTGTCTCATTTACAAATTTGAGACAAGTAGATTAAAACTTTAGTTTCGCAATACCTAATCTGTTCCGTAAAAGTTACATACAGACTCTAATTACATCTGAATTTATATATTAGTATGGAAATGTCAATGACAAATGAAAGTGTTTTGTTATAAAGTAAACAATTTATTATGCATTTTGTGTTATCAGTGTTATTAGTCTATAATTGTAACACAAGTCATAACAGCAACAGGAAAACGGTTTTATATGTATAGTTGAGAGTTGGGATGGGTCTTATAGTTATTTTGGTAGTGTAGGATGGGCATAGTCCCAGATGGCCCGCCACAGTCCCCCCTTCGAAAGTAGAAACCTCAGCCTTCTCACAAATAAGAAGAGTTATAAGGAACTTTTTTTTACAATACATTATTATTAGTATATTGGATTATATTGGACTTCCATTTAGATTTCTCATGTTTCTGGCCCCCTTTATAATAAATTGGCAAATCATTTTCGTGTTCGTTTGACCATGGTCATGAGAATCATCTTAAATCGGAGGTTTGATATATACACTACAAATCAACCTAGTAGCAGTCTGATAATGCCCTCAGTGGTCTGTTTTTATTGACAACTGACACATTTTGCCTGATAAAGTCACAAATTATGAATATGCGCGGCCTGCAACAATCTCGTTTTAGCTACTATGTAGCACATTCTTGGAGTATTCTGGCCACATACTATGTCTAACGAGAGACTGTGACAGATATTTTTTTTATTAACCTTATCGACAGGAATTTCGAACATATGCTAAACACTTTAAATGTAGAAAGTAAAAAAGTGGGCCTCGAGATGAACTACAGCAAAACAAAGATTATGACTAACAGCCATAAAAAGCTGATATATTTAGATAACGAACTCATAGAAAATGTTGATAACTATATCTACTTAGGGAAACTTATAAGCTTCAGTAAAAATTCTAACGAACAAGAAATAGAAAGAAGGACAAAACAGACCTGGGGTAAATACTGGAGCTTAAAGGAGACCCTAAAAGGGGATATACCATTAAACCTAAAAAAGAAAATAATGGACACATGCCTACTTCCCACATTGACCTATGTCTGTCAAACTTGGAAGACTTTTCCTCAAAGGCCAAAAGGTCGATAGTAACTTGCCAAAGAGGGATGGAGCGCAGTTTGACAAAAATAAGAAAAATCCAGAAGATAAACCACTCCAAGATAAGGGAAAAAACAAAGGTCATTGATGCACTCACCCAAGCCAGGAAGCTAAAATGGAAATGGGCTGGTCACGTGGCGAGACTCCAAGACGAAAGGTGGACACTCCAAACGACAACTTGGAAAGGACCAACAGGAGCTAGGAAGAGGGGCCGACCACTAGCACGGTGGTCTGATGAGATTGCAGAGATAGCAGGGCCCAACTGGGTGTGGAAGGCCCAAAACAGAGAAAACTGGCAATCACTGGAAGAGGCCTTTACCTCTTAGGAGGGTTCTGGTGTGCACACTAGCATACGTGAACTTTGTATGACTATTGTAAATTATTTGTTTACCAGAAATAAAAGGCTTTTTTATTTTTTACTTATTTATTTATCGACGGGTGCTAAGTGTCAGTGTTGTAGTATGTCTTTTTTCCTAATTTTTTGTGCATCTGTTTGCCAGTCGGCAAAGGCCTCCTCCAGCCTTCTAAGAAGAAATCCTGGACTGGTCCTGGAGTGGCGATGGATCAGTCACGCGCTTTGATAAGATGAACAATTGTCCAAGCAGGGCCTCCACTGGCAATCTACATGCATAAGATGGCCGGGGCATCCTCAAACCACATGGAGGCGCTCAGTTGAAAAAGAAGCTGGCTCTAATGGCCTGGAGCTGGAAGAGGCTGAGCAAAACCATGACAAATGGAACTCTTCTGCGAGCCCTATTTCCCTAAAGAGGGATAACAGGAACTTATCATATGGCCCTGGCTGCTAATAAACAAACCACTGTATATTTAGGGTGTTTGTGGAAAATGAGCCTAAACCATCTTGGCAGGTGTCCTTGGACTTACACACCAGCATGATTGTTCAATCAATCACATGATTTCATTATCAGACAATAATTGTATGATTCACCATGCGAGCCATGATGTAACTGACATAATAAATAAATAGAATGATAAACTGATGTTATTCATAAGTATTTGTAATTGATTACCATGTAAATCTTATTTTTGCAAGTTTTTAATAGTTTCACAATGTGCATGTCTGAAGTTGCAGTGCCCATAGGCAGTTTACCACTGGCATAGGGTATATAAGCCCTTAAATTTTCTTCATATTAAAAATATAATCCTGTGTAGGGTTTTTTGAATGTTGTAAGGAAACTACTCATACACATTTAAAGTTCTTAATTTAACTACCCTACATTGGCTATGAGGCAGATTTATATGAGTCCTAAATAATTAATAGTTAGTTGAAATTATTATAAATACTTAAGTGCCATAACATATGCATGTACCTAATGAATAAGGCTTACTTTTACTTTAGGACATATTTGTTTCTGTATTTAAATTCTTTATACATTTTTGGGTTATTATTATGATGTACCCTACAATTAGTTGCAGAATGAAATTATTCTTGTAGGTAGGTGCTTAAAAGAAACAAAAGTAGGACTACAACTAAACAATGACCAGTCGAAATGAGGAAATATGTCATAGGTATGAGCCGTTCTTAAATACAATCAATTTGTGGTTGCATAAGTCAAGGGCTGATCTTAACTGCCTTTGAATAGCTGTAGTCGAGTGCGTCGATAATTGAAATGACTTACAAGTGGTTTTTCTGTTTCTCCTTGGCAGGGGTTGGTTCCGTAGACGACCCGTATAAAATACTACTACTAAACGATAACTGTTGTATTAACTTCGTCATCTTGGCAAATCGTAATTAAGCCGTACAAGCACTTGGTGAAAAATGAACGGTCAAAACCGTAAGGATTCGAAAAAGTAACTGCGCAGCGAGAGCGTGCAAACGATTTCACAACAGGACAATCTGTGATGACGAATGAATAATTTCAACTCAGTTGGATACGGTACGAAATGTAAAGTCGATTATTTACATACAAAACACACGTGGCGAGGAGCTGTCTGAATTTGGCAGCATAATACAATTTTCCGTAATGGCGGCCGGATACGTGACGTTTCGCTCGTAGGATGTGCGTTCCGTTCCATAAACAACGGTATTGATTCGGATCTATGTTTCTTTTGGAAACGTTTTATCTTCGCTTCTTATTAATAATATATAATATCAGAGCGCAAACTAGAACAGACAGTCATTTGTTAATATAAGATGTTTTTTAAACAATGTCCTGTTCAACTTTCATTGTGTACATTAAGAACCTAATCTAAAATGTTTATGTAATCTGTTTATGAATCAAATCAGCCTTACCATAATACAATAATTAGAACATTATCAATGACACTAGAAACGTACTGTACTGTAAATTACATTAAGATTATAGTGTGTATTGGTGTGTACCTATGTACCTGATTACAGTTGCCATACAACAAACGATTGACGTGAAACGGAACGTTAGGTTACGTCACACACAAAAACAGCTGTAGCACAGTGAAGTTAGCCGCGATCGATTTTTAAATATCGATTGTTTTATTATGTAGAGAATAGGTGCTAAATACTATTGATTACTTACCGATTACGAAATATTAACGAAGGCATACTTGTTTCAGAATCAATACTTTTAAACCTCTGTTCCTGTATCATGTAACTGGATGCCGGTAGGGCATACAACGTCATAACTTCACTTTCCGCTTTCACTTCACTCAAAAAATCACTTAGTGTTTGCTTTTCTCACTTTGGCGCACATTAACTTGTTTTTCACTAATACGGTAGCTTCTAGAAGGAGTTAGGTGCTTAGTTACAGACATTCAGGCACGAAGTACGGTTTTGGACTGAAGAGAGTCCGCAGAGCAATAAATGTATAGATATAAATGTGTATTCCTCCCCTCCCTTTAGGACTGTTCGGGTTGGCACACAGGGGTGGATTTTATTCTGGTTTGTATCCAACAACTGGCAGCACCAGAGGGCCTACCGCGAAAAGCAAACGAATTTTTCTCTCTGTCGCACTTACGTAGGAACGCGCAAGTGCGACAGAGAGAAAAATTCGTTTGCGGTTGGCGGTAGACCTTCAGATCCTATAAAAACTTGAAAAGCGCCAGTGAGTAAGTTGTAGATAGTCGCTTATATAATGCACATTGCGTGTATATTTTGATAGGCGTCTGTTTTATTTATGCTTTAAGTAAGTATTTATTGCACAGTAACAAGTTACAGACCAAAAGGCGAACTCAATACCATAAGGAATTTTCTACCACTCAACCTTCACTCATAGTAGGTACGGTATATAACTAAAACAGAAAGCAATACCAACAGATTATTATTTATTCTATTCGGCTGTTTCTTTTATATTTTATAATATCAATTGAATACCTATTTATTTTAAACAAATATAATCTATGTGTTTTAAGTTTTTAACCATTGGGACCACCGGATGCACATTTTTTTTTCTAGAAATAATTTGTAGAAGTGAGAGATAATTAAGCCTGTGCCTAGAATTAACAGCAATAAATACACCTAACACTACTAACACTAATACTTATCGCAGGCTAGCAATAATATATAAACGGAAAATTGTGTTTGTCCGTGACTTTTTCACGCTTAAACTATGCGGACCTTACGGAGTCCATTATAAAATGTATTATATTTGTAATGTAAGCAATAAAAAAATTGAGTTTGAGTTTGAACCGATTGCGGTTAAATTTAGTTAATGTTTATACCTAAAATAACTTATTTAAAGCAAGCGAGTGTGGATGTTGCTGCCGAGTCGTATGGGGAAGTCTTTTTTTTTGAACCTAACTGTGGCTTTATAGGCCGGGTCCAATAAAGCGATAGGAGTGCGCGGTTGGAGAGTAGCATGGGGAAAATCCAGGGGAAAACCTCCGGCACCACGCGTGTGGTTTGGAACACTGGAATACTCTAAGAGTTTGCGTTCCAGTGAGATTGGTTGAGCGGTTTCAACCGAATCTCAGGTGTGAGTGGAATCGAGCTACGTATGGGGAAGTCAAGAAACTGGCAATGAACGAAGAATGGCGGTTTCTCCACCGATATGATGATGATGAGGTATGCAGCTGGTTTGGTTTACGGGTTACTGGAGAAATTATAGAGGGCAGGTTGGGTACTTTTTTTTCCGAAAGTCATCCCCAAAGGGTGTGAATTAAGAGGTTGAGGTTTCTATAGGAATGCATCATTATTAGTTACGTACTATTATGCCTATGAGAACATTAAGGTAGAGGGAGGACCACGCGGTCAAAGTCGTGGGTGAAGCTAGTATTTAACCTATATCCACATGTTATCCGATTTTATTTCACCCCGTGTGTATCGAGTCTCAGAACGCATGCGCCCTATGCCCGTGACGTCACCTGTTTACCCCGAGGCAGAACGCAAAAACATACATTGTCCGCCATGAATAGAACAAACTGGTCCGAATACTATAATATTGTGGGAAATATTTACCAGTTCCTTTTTAACACATCACAACACCCATATAACGTATTTACGCATTACACATCGAAACTGAATAAAATCAAGTAATGATATTAGAGCTTCATGAATAATTAGGTAGTTGTAATACGCGTTTTAGAGGAGTAATCAAATGATTTTTTTTTTCTACCACTGATGCGTAGTAATTTATGATAATATTTCACCATGAAAACAGTTACGTAGGTACTATATCTTTAATTTTTTACAATGAAAACAGTTACGTACTATATCTTTAATTTTTTAAATCAAATGTAGTGACTGAATCATTAGTTTCGATTCAGATAATATTTTCGTAAGTTGATGGAAATCAATCAAATGAATGAATTTATAACCTTAATAAATTACGTGTTATAAAAAAAACAAGTATTCCAATGAACTGCAAATGAATGATGTGTGAATTTACCCTTATCGCGTTATTTGGAAATACAGTATCGGTTTCTGACCGATACGTAATTGACGTCGGTAGAATAAAAATCATATCGACGGTGTAAAGGAATAACCCTTTAAGCGACATTTTGGCCAAAATCGAGTTATATATATCGTTGGAATCAGCGTTTTTTTCTGCGTCGTTTGAGCCGGGTTTCACATCGATCCGATGACTTATATGTCGCTTAAGGGGTTACAGAAATAAGGCCCAAATTTAAAAAACGTTACCTGATGCGACACATAATTTGAGTAAAAACTTACCTGAGTCACTTAACCATATATACAGGCATAATCATAGTCGCATAAGTGATTTTTAAAAATAGGTCATTTTCCATGTGATGTCACTTACATGTTTATTCCAAGTACATTTTACATAGGTTACGGCGCTTAAGTGGTTCTTCAAAAGTGTTAAAATTAACTGTTGTCGCTTAAGTGAATGTTACAAAAATGTACCTAATATTTCATTACTTTAAGCGACATGCTTTGCTTTGGCCCTGGCCGAAATTGTCGCTTCAAGTATTTTCTAAAAACAGCAATACGTTGGTTAAATGAAAATTGCAAGAGGTGTGATGGCGTTTGAAGTATCGCCCAAATTTATAGTATACCGTTTAAGTGTATAATTTTTTGTATGAATTACGCGCGAAAGGGACTCTTATAAACGTAGTGTAACGCCGTCGGTCGCTTCAGTCACCGACAAACACTAGGAGGGGGTGGTTGTCTTCAAGGCATTATTTTTGACTGAAAAACATTGTTGTTTTTACTATACCTAAATGTTTAAAATTAAAACTAGTTTATTGATGTTATGAGAGCTATGTTGATTGTTAAACTTTTTACGGGCAGATTTTCTGATACTACGTTATTTAATAAGTTGAACTCTATTGTGATAATGAGTGAACTTGTCTATCTTGATGTTATGGCTTAAGCCAACCAATAAAACAACAATTTGATTTTTCCTATTGTGTTTCCTTTATAAGGGTACGTATTTTCTTCTATTATACTTAAATGAAAATTCCAATACTTTCGAATAAAATAAACAACAATAAATTCATCACATCCCTTGCTTATTTAAACAACGGACAATTTATTTTTATTTATGCAAATACACTACTGTCGCTTAAATTAATTCCCGAGATCAAATTAGATATATTGGTGTAGTTTCATTGGATTTTTTAGGGCCCTGGTTATAGCACGAAGGTGTCGCTTCAATGGTTCTTCCGGGATCGTTTCGGGGGCCTATTCACTTAAGCGACACTTATTTCAGAATCCTGTAAGATTTCAAGTTTGATAATATTTTTAAAATATAGCTATTAAAATTTGAGAAAACTTGTGTATAGAACTCAACTTTCTAAAATCAATAGTAAAAGAGATAAAATTGTTTTTGTCAAAAAATACACTTTAATACGCTCTCCTGTAAAATTCAAAAAATGTCGCTTCAAGGGTTATTCCTTTATACCGTCGATATGACAAAAGTTTTTACTCTAGATTCGTATCCAGTAGTGAAATAAAGGGGAACATTAAAAAAACAGTTTAAAAATCGATTTGAATAATCATTCACCATTCATTAAAAATCGCTAATTGGGTCATACGCGGATTTAGGTTCGCGTCTGTGGACATACCAAAAGTTAAGGGCTACAAAGCTTAATTTTGGTTTGGACCAGTACCCTCCCTAAACAGTGTCTCCGTTTCTATAAATCCCTGTAATAAAAACATAACTAACATGCACATAAGCCGTTAACTATTGATCACAGGAGGGACGACTTTTGTTTTTTCAACTAACTATGACCCAATTAAGACAATCAATTCGTCTTACCCTCATCAAGTCATCAATGCCAATTCATAACTGTCAAAAAGGAACTGGTAAATATTGCCCACAATAGTTGCCAGGTTACCTAATTCAAAGGTATTTGGTATCGATCAATTACGGCTGTTTACCGACTGCCAAAGTCTGTTTTGCGACATCGCTGATTTAAAAAAAACTACCTAAGCTTATTACATAGTCACGTAGGCAGTGAGAACGTGAATATTTAGGTTCATAGGTAGGTAGCTATGCTAATACATTTTTCATTCCTCATACTGTGAAAGGAGAGGGCCTACTCCGAACTTCGAAATCCGAAATTCGTATCGTGTCGTCCCTTTCACCATATGGTGTATAACACGAGAGTGAAAGGGACGGCACGATACGAAGTACGGATTTCGAAGTTCGGAGTAGGCCCTCAGGTCATATTTGACCTAAGATGCGGGTTGAAAGTGAGACATGTCAGTCTATAGGTTAAAAACAAGTTAAAAAGTAAAAAAAAAATTGAGCAATGGCAGAAACCTGTACAGCCACCACCTTCGTAAAAAGTTATTGATTTAAAACTGTGTTAATAATTATTGAGAGTTAATATTAAATTATGGTAATGAAAACTAGATAAAAACGGGTAGATTGGGATAATTATTTAAATATTTAAATACATTTTAAGCAACCTGACTTTAAACTTGTGCAACATTACGGAATTGTATTTATTAAACTGTAATTGATTACAGATTATTAATAGTTATACATCGTAGACACACTCTTTGTGATAATAATTACATGTATTTTATATTTATTAATATTGAATTGTCCACTTCATCGATTGAACGGGGACTGCCGTTTTTGCTAATTATGCTCGACGCAGTCTTTGGCCCGCCACATTCCCGACGATTCCCTCTATCGCACGATGTGGGCGCTAGATCCCAACGGGTGAATCAGAGGGGCTACCGCGAACACCAAACGAAGTTTTCCCTCTCTGTCTCACTTATATGCAAACTTGCAAGTGCGACAGAGAGGGAAAACTTCGTTTGCTGGTCGCGGTAGCGCCCCAGAAAGAATTCTGAAATGCCTGGGGCGCTACCGCGAACATCAAACGAAGTTTTCCCTCTCTGTCACACTTGAACGTTCGGACGTAAGTGCGACAGAGAGGGAAAACTTCGTTTGCTGTCGCGGTAGCGCTCCTGTTCTTGCGCCGCATGATAGGTTCACAATAGTCTTAAGGGCCTTACAAGTTTTAAAACGTTATGATTTCAAATTGTAACAAACGTATTGATAATACCAATAAAGTGATTAAAGTAAACAATGATTTTTATTAAAGTTTTAGATAGTAACACAGCCATTTTTTGATTTAATTGTGTGTAATACAATTTAAGAGGAAAAATACAGTTTTTAGCCTGAAAATGGTCGATTTAGAGTGATGTTTGAAACCATATTTATTAATGAAAAATCTACAAAATACATTTTAAATTTATGACATTAGGTTGCAATAGTCCTGTTCTAGATAGTAACATCGAGAAAATGTCAAGATACGTGTCAGTTCATACAGAAAATGGCCTAAATAGATGAGCGATTTTAATTGAAACCTCTGTGTAACGCAGTATCCAAGCTAAAGAATGAAGTCTACCGCTTTTCGACTCTATTCTTTATTTATTAAGGTTCATAATTGGTAGACCGGGTTCTTTGCTGTCAGCAACTGTACATACACTTCCGTTACACAGTGGAGCGTGTTAGATTAGAAATTTTGTACTTATGACTATTCTATCTGTTTATTGTGAAATAAAACGCAAATATTATTTTATTCTAATAATAAATAATTTAATAATATTTAAACTTATTTGTAAACGACTTAGGGTCGGTTGCACCAACATACGATCACAGGCCGGTCATCGTCAAATATGGCGCCGGCAGCTGTCATCCCATAGAAACTTGTCAAACTTTCCAAACAATCAGATTTTGACGAACAGCGCTTACGATTACAGACGGTTTGATGCAACCTACCTTAATTACTTATTAAATAGGCTATTGACTGATTTTATGACAAGGAGACTGATTTTACTACATAGTAAAGATGGAGTACACGAACGAAACCATTTCATCTCTTAGGGTGGGTTGCATCAAACGTCTGTAATCGTAAGCGGTGTTAGTTAAAATCTCACCAACATACGATCACAGGCTGGTCATCGTCAAATATGGCGCGGGCGGCTGTCGTCCCATAGAAACTTGTCAAACTTTCCAACAATCAGATTTTAATGTTTTATCCCTGTGTCTTTACCATGAGTTTGCAAGACCGTACTCGCTAGCGACTGCGTAAACGATTTAGTATGCCAATTCTTAGTTCCATTGCGTAACCGCCAGAGGCGCTGTACTTTTGCCCATACAATTTTTTACGCAGTCGCTAGCGAGTACGGTCATGTAAACTCATGGTAAAGGCACTGTATGTCGAAGTTTCAAGTAAATTGAATGGATTTGAATTATTACCTATCGTATGGCAATTATTTCGAACCGTGAGATCACGCGCGAATGTTCAGGTAGGCACTTCGGCACTTACTTCGGTACATTTTGTTTTCTACTCTCATTAAGAGCGCTTTAATAAAATGTAACAGGTCCACTAGCGCCACTCGTAAATAAGTGTAATTATTTAAATTTAATGATATATAACTAAAAAAGGGGGCCGCTACGTACTGTAGTTTGTATTTAAGTACTTTTTGAATCCATCAAACTAATTTTTACGTTGCTAGATTGGTCTCTCTATGAGCTCAAAATTAAAACGGCCGTTTTTACTTTGGACGCATATATTGACGAATCCAGCAACGTAATAACTAGTTTGATGGATTCAAAACGTACTTAAATACAAAATACAGTACGTAGCGGCCCCCTTTTTTAGATATCTATCGTTAAATTTAAACAAAGACAATTATTTACGAGTGGCGCTAGTGGACCTGTTACGTTTTATTAAAGCGCTCTTAAGCAACTAATTGTGATACAGTATAAGGCCCCAAAACACTGGTTGTTACTGTCTTCAGTAAATTACCAAAACAATTCATCACAGGTACAGTTTCTGACTGCAAAACTTTCAAGGCAGGAGGCTGACAGCCGTTCATATTCGTACATTTTGGACACCCCAACATATTTGGACATGGGCAACCTAAGACCAAGTTGTTTTTTGGACAGCCAGACAAATCTGTAGCACTTGCTGGCTTCGGACAGCCAGATAACATTGGACTTGTCAGTTTCTGACACATATTGCAATTCCCACCACATCCAATTGTGCTGGTAACAGTAGGTTTGATATTGATTGATGGTAAACTCTGTAACTCACCGTTGTGAGCGTTAATAATAGCTAAAGTCGGTACTTTCCTCTGGCAAGCAGGTTTCGACCCTATCTCCTTCTTTACAGGGCTCATATCACCACTCAAAACCATGATACTTGGAACCAATTTCGTGGTTACTTTCGGCTTTATATTACACGTAAAATTTTCCTTCATTTCCTTAGCAGTAGGAGCCGTTGTCTGTTCCTTCCGTCGGCTATTTCTAGGTCTCCAAATAGGAATCATATTCGTAATATCGATGTTGTCGTAAAAATCGATAGGTGGCTCTTTATACTTAGGTTTATTAGCCAGAGCTGCATCGATTTTATTTAAAATCTTTTTATTTCCTAGGTTTGTAAGATTTGTAACTTCTTTGAATATTTTACCTTCGGGGCGTTGGACTTGTACAATAGGCCCTTTTATGGCCTCAATGCAAGATAATTCCTCTTTAATAAGAATAAATTTTATAAGATTAATTAAGGATGCGAATGTAGACCTTTCTGGGTCAGGTTTAGAGTAGTCTTTAAGAATCTGGAGAGAGAGTTCCATGTTTTCCCATTCTGACGCATTCTGGCAACACTGGGGCAGAGAGAACTTTTGGCCGAAAAGGTGGAGTAGGGGAGGCTTCGGTGGGTTTTGAGGGAGCACCAGTTTCTCTCCTCGATCTGGGATGTACACTTGAGGTAGTATTAGAGCTTCGCAGGGAATAATCTGAAATCCCATAATTATGGATAAGCATTAAATCGAGATTTACGTTCTTGCAAGCGTATAGCATACGAGTTTATCTATGTAGATACCTATATACGAGAATAATAACAGGACACAATACATCTTTGGGGGCGTCCATAAATTACGTGAGGTGTTTTTTTAAATGTTCTGTCCCTCTCTCCCCCCTGGTGAGATGTCGTGAGATTTTATTCAACCCCCTCCCCCCAATCTCACGTGAGATTTTTTAAAATGTGGGTTTCTTACGTAAACGCGTTGGATTGTTATTGTAAAAAGAAAAAAAAAATGCTTCGTGCTTTTATTTACGACTAGTTAAGACTAGTAATCAATATTGCTGAGAGTTAACGTCTCTTTCGAACGAATTAGTGAATAATCTTAATCGTATTGCGATTACGCTTATGATTAAATCTTATAAGCGTGTACAATCTGGATATAATATTTTTTTGGTTCAATCAGAAAAAAAATGCGTGATATTTTCCGAGAACCCCCCTCTCTCCAACGTAAGATTAGATGAGATTTGACTCGACCCCCCCCCCCCCCCCCCTTAAACATCTCACGTAATTTATTTACAACTTAGGCATTAAGGACAGTCCCATGTGTAGCATGGAGGCAGAGACTTCTAGACACATTCTAGACTGTAGGTAGAAACGGGTCTTTGTGAAATTTAGGTTCGCGTCTTTTCGGTGGACATACCAAAACTTAAGAGTCACAAAGCTTAATTTTGTATTGGTCTATCAACCCGCATAAACGGTGTTTCCGTAACTATAAATCCATGTAATAAAAACATAACTTACATGTACATAAGCCGTTAACTATTAACCACCGGGTGGACAAATTTTGATTATACAACTGACAATGACCCAAATATACAGGATGAAGCACATAGGAAACCCGAACACTGCAGGAAGCAGTTAACAATATAAAACATTAATGAGTTCCATGAACAAGGGTGGTTAGAGTAGCCAGGGTTACCAACTACTATTTTTTTTTACCCCTAGAACTTAAGTTAAAACCCCCTAAAACTAAGCAATTTTTTCGGAGAATCCCCTGAATACAAAATAAAACAAATTATGTGTCTCAATTTCATTTTATACATTATTTAGGATCTCAAATATTAGAATTACGATTTGAAACGGGATATTTACCATGTATATTTGTATTTTTGAGTTCCAAATATACATGGTAGGTAAATATCCCGTTTCAAATCGTAATTCTAATGTAATTGACCATATAAGCTTGAAATCTTATATCTCAAATATTAAATAGTTTTGTTCTAATGGTTCGACTTTATTATGGTCACACATGCACATAGAACATTTTTAACATCTTATTAGATGGAATCAATTTAACACAAGATCCTGATCTCTGTAGTGCGAATCAGACTATCAACACGCTTTGCAGCATTTCACTGGATAGTTGATTCCGGGGCTTTAATAATGATATAAAATCCCTAAATATACCCCTAAAATTATTAAGCCCCTAAAAAAATCCCATGCTCCTTATTTCCCCCCTAAATTTAGGCGTAAAACCCCTAAGTTGGCAACCCTGAAGAGTAGCGCTATCCCTATTTCACGCAAAATAGGCACGGATGTCGATTTGCGGAAAATGCCCAATAAAACTAACTAACTAACCTATACGATCCGGTACCTGCCTACATGAACCCTGAAAATATTACATTTTTCTTGGCAGCAGTATAATTGCTAATGTTACCAATTGATATTCCTCCGCCTCCCAGATAGTATAAGAGACGCACCCTCTCTGCCAACTTTTAAAAGTCGGCTAGAAGCGTGGCTTCTTACCAAAAACTTTTATAAATTTAACGAATTTATGGAACTGCCACTGACTATATCTAAATAAAAAATTGTATGAGTATTTCGTGCAAAATACTTACATATATTAATATTGTATTCAGTTATTGTACTTTAATATTTGACGTACCAATAAAATTTATCATTTATCATTTATCATTAAAATTATTAAGCCCCTAAAAAAATCCCATGCTCCTTATTTCCCCCCTAAATTTAGGCGTAAAACCCCTAAGTTGGCAACCCTGAGAGTAGCGCTACCCCTATTTCACGCAAAATAGGCACGGATGTCGATTTGCGGAAAATGCCCAATAAAACTAACTGACTAAACCTATACGATCAGGTACCTGCCTACATGAACACTGAAAATATTGCACTTTTCTTGGCAGCAATATAATTGCTCATGTTACCAATTGATATTCAATTTACACAATTTTAGTATTTGCTGTTATAGCGGCAACAGAAATACATCATCTATGGAAATTGCAACTGTCTAACTATCACGGTTCATGAGATACAGCCTGGTGACAGACGGACGGACAGCGGCGTCTTTAGTGATAGGGTCCCGTTTTATCCTTTGGGTGCGGAACCCTAAAAAGGTAAGCCTTTTCTAGTTTTTAGTTTGTAAGGTTCTTATCATAAGAAAATTGTTTACAAATTATCATGGTTATAATTATGATTTCCTCTTTCCGCACTACTAAATGACAAATTATGCTAAAAAAAGTTTCTTAGTCCGTGTATATAATTTTTCAGAAAATATAAATGCAAACTTACCTTAAAAATTGCAAAAATCACAGAAAATTCTTTTAACATTATTTTATTTATGAAAATGAGCCTTTTTTATCAACATCAGTTAAAGAAATGAAACCGATAGACACTAACTACAACTTTTTATGCAATTTTTATAGATTGCGCAAAATAATCGTTACAATAATAGATTGCGAATCGGAACGTCACTATCGGACTAGAATTTTTTGTAAAGTAAACTGATGAAAAATATGGGTCGGACCGCAGAATTACGTTGTTCTAAAATGAACTTTAATAAGCTACAGTTACGGTTGTTATTAAAATTGTACTCCGAGTTTTATTCCCGCTTGTGAAAGCTATACATATCGAATAGTGATTAGAATGTAACGATACTTATTATGTAACATCGGTAAACTTATCGATAACTACGACCGTGTTGTGAGAAATTAGGCTGTTTATATAATACGGAATTTATCGAAGTTAACCATACTTACAGCAATTCTCATGAAATTACCTATGTAAAAGTCCTTGGATAAGATATTTTAGGTTTGCACCCCCAAAATAGGATTCCTTATGTACCGTTAACTTAATGGACATGATGAAGTTACATAATTGTAGGAATCCTATTTTGGCGATGCAAACCTAAAATATATTAACTATCTATGCGTCTAATTCCTTATTATATACAATTTTTTTTCAAATAAATAATATTTATAAATTACAATAATGTCTATCACAATATTCACAATCTCACTTAATCATGCGATTATGCACTTTAACTACGTTAAATACCCAATATATCTTTGTTATACCCAATAAATTTCTTATTGAGTGCATTCGAGGGCATAAATATGTATACTATATTTGAGATATTGAAAATTGGTTTAAAATGGCTGCCGGTTTACCATGAATGACCTCCTTAACTTGGGCGGGTAATCGCTTGTCTGACGAAATTGGGCACAACTGTCATATAAAATAAGTTGTGCTCAACAAAAAGTGAAACTATAAAGCAGGGTCTGCTGCTCCATGTTTTCGTTGTTTTCAAACATCTAACATATTTTGCGAACAGTGGGCATGACAGCTGTCAAAAGAAAAGAAACATTGCACTCGAAAGTCGCAATGGACAGGCAAACATGCTATGCAAATATGTTTAATAAACATGTTTTGTTAGATTTTTGGCGCAGCAGACTCTCCTTTACAGAGACAACAATTGATATGTAACTATCTGTCGCTCTTATACAAAGTTGTATATGACCATCTCGCTCGGTAGTAGTATTTTTATTTGCCTGTCGTGTCTGTTAAGTCTGTGCGCCAACTGGTGAGCACAAAAACTGTAGCCCTCATTAGTATAATATGAATAAAGGGTTGGCCTAACCAGTGCCTAAAATAATACAAGTTTGACCTAGTTTCGAATTATCTTAGACTTAATAACCAGCCTATTTCTCAACAAAACACCTGCATTTTAGGCGGATAGCCACGGAACAACACGATAATAACATATGCCTATGTTGTGACACAATTAGTATAAATAGTAGTATCTTCGAGAATACGTAAGTTCGAATCCTTTGAAAGTTTAAGAATGAATACCTACGTGTTTGTTTTTGTGGCTGTGGTGGCTGTGCTCAGCAAGGTAATTTTTTTTCCTTCAATTATTCGTTTTATTTTAAGAACTTCCTAACAGTCAATTAGCGTCTTGACAAGCCCTCTGTTCCATCTATCCCTATTTTTTTCCATCTATCCCTACCGGTGGTGATAGGTGGAACCTATTTAGACGCTCTTATTTTAGTGGGGATAGGTGGCAATATTGTGGCTTTCTATTTCTACTGGTAGGGATAGTTACACAGAATATTTTCACTCACCTAATCCTTAGCTCTAGTTTCCCGCTTGGGTTGCAAGATCAGATGGAAACATCTTGCGTAAAAGGGTGAATCAACTATTCTTTGTTGCTCGTTACCATGGTTACGTCTCCTGAGTCACTCTTTAAAAATATGAGTTTATAGGGTTTAAATCTATCCATTTGGACATGGATCATCTCTTGAGCATGCTAGAAGTCCATATTATAAACATTTTTATAAGAAACTCGGATACTGATGTCTCCTCGCTGACGGGACAAAATAATAACAAGAAAAAGTTGATTGACTCAAAAACTAGTGCCTACGGCAAATCTTGGGATTAAGGTAGCGGCCCCGGACATCCTTCAGGATACAACTGTACTAATAATGCTTGGATGATGATACTTGTACTATTTTAGAATTTTAACGGTCTTTTCCATCCACGTGTCTTCGTTTTCCAATATACCAGAGGATAATATTGTCTTAATTCCACTTCTTTCAGTAACTTATTTTACTATTTACGACTGCTTTAGCCTAGTTGGTAGTGACCCTGCCTTCGAAGCTGGAGGCCCCGGGTTCGAATCCCGGTCAGGGCATTTATTTGTGTGATGCACACGGATATTTGTTCCTGTGTCTTGGATGTTTTCTATGTATTTAAGTATATATTTATCTATATAAGTATTTATATCGTCGCCTAGTACCCATAGTACAAGCTTTGCTTAGTTTGGGACCAGGTTGATTTGTGTAAGATTTTCACAAATATTTATTTATTTATTATTTATTTATTTTATTAGGTTTTCCCCTCGACTCAGACCGCGTAGAATACGTTCATCGCGTTAGATATTTATTGCTATTCTTTTATCCTCCTAAGACCCCGCGTCCTATACAACGGATAAAATATGCTCAATGGAAAATAAGTCAAATTTTTAAGTGACAGAGTTGCATTTGTTTTGGTTTGATTGATTCTGAATAAAATAAAATTCAAATTTGTAATCGGAACTTGTTAGGTTCAAATTCGATTCTTTTTTGTATGGTCGGTCTCAGGAGGTTATATCAGGTGCTTACTTGGTTATCTCTCTTTCATACAAATTTATACCCACTTAAGGGACGATTTCTGTGATAAAAAGTATCCTATATCCTTCTCTTGGACTCAAACTAACTCCATATGGTGTCTTCGGGTAATTCCGAATGTCGGGTAATTCCGAAAATAACAGTAACTTTACCATGAGTTTGCATGACCATACTCGCTAGCGACTGCGTAAACGATTTAGTATGCCGGTTCTTAGTTCTATTGCGTAACCGCCAGAGGCGCTGTACTTTTGCCCATACAAATTTTTACGCAGTCGCTAGCGAGTACGGTCATGTAAACTCATGGTAAAGGCACAGATTCCTGTCCATCTAAGTGATTTTGTTGCACTACCAAACATCAACAAAAATATTTAACATTTCTTTTTGATAGTGATGATGATGAGATGCAATAAAATCGCTTAGTTAGACTGGAATTTGTTATTTTCGGAATTAGCCTACATTCGAAGTACCAAATTTCATTTAAATCGGTTCAGCGGTTTAATCGTGAAAAGGACAAACGGACACACTTTCGCATTCATAATATTAGTATGGAGTATGAATTTTATTAAAAGCCG
Source organism: Epiblema foenella (assembly GCA_963556455.1). Classification (NCBI taxonomy): domain Eukaryota; kingdom Metazoa; phylum Arthropoda; class Insecta; order Lepidoptera; family Tortricidae; genus Epiblema; species Epiblema foenella. The sequence goes on along the minus strand of OY747120.1, from coordinate 4,983,639 downwards.
TGGTCTCCCGGCGAAAAAAATAAATAATAGGTATCATTCTTTTGTAATGAGTCCGGGGATCCCGGGACCGGTAGACGACGGGTTATCAGTCAGCTTGTAAACCAAGTGCCACTATAAAAAAATTGTAACCCGTAGTGGTACGCAGGGCTCGGAAACCGGTTAATTTTTCAAGCCGTTATCATGTACTTGCCTCAAAACCTTTTTATTTCGGTTTAGATACAAATACCGGTTTATTTAAACCGGTTTACGGAGGAGCTTTATATAAAGGTTTTGTTCGGATTAACCGGTTTAGACGATATAAACCGGTTAATGCGGGCGCACGATTATGATTGGAATCATTTGAGTTGGCCGAGTTGCATCAACTTAAACAATAAGGTTTATAATCCAATAATATGTTCATAGAAATTAGGTCATCGAAAAGAACCTCAACCATACCTGCCTATCGTAATACCTACAGACGTGAGCGCCACTAGTACGCCCGCCGGGCCTCTAGTCGAATAAACCGGTTAATATAAAGTTCTTAAAACGTTCGCGTTAAAAGTTAGAAGCTAAACCGAAATAAACCGGTTTTTACCGGTATATTAAAAACCGGTTCCGAGCCTTGGTACGTCAGTCGTCAGTTCTAATTTAAGCCCTCCTTTTCAGAGCACATCAGCAAACTGCATCTCAAACGTCGTCTTCCCCACCCCCGTCCTGACCCCCATAACCCCAATCGTGTGCGCCCCCACCCTGCCGACCACCACCATCATCAAGACCGACACCGTCGCCAAATCCATGACTGAAATACTCCAGATGCTGCCTGTGACCAATTTGTTGAACAACAAATTGTGCCCCAAACTGGTGGTACCCTGTGGCCCTGTTTACTCGCCCCCTGTCATCAGCCCTTGCGGATGCGGATGCGGATTAAATACTATAATTTTTTAAATCAATGAAAGTTAGGCGATTTTCTGATTTGTATGCGGCTCATGAGAGAACTATCAACAACAGGCCGCGGATTCCGATTGTTCCACCTAGAAAGAAAGGGAAAATTTCGTTTGTGGTTCGCGGTAGCCCCTCAGAACAGAGGGGCTATTCCGAACTTCGAAATCCGAACTTCGTATCGTGCCGTCCCTTTCGCTCTCCATACACTATATGAGTGGCCGCGAATTCCGATTGTTCCACCTAGAAAACTAGTTATAACTAGTTATCTAGGGGGAACATAACTTCCTCGTAGAAAACCAGTTATGAGGGTGGAATTGTCAGCGGGCAGCGGGGTGGCCAGCGGCGTGAGCACCGGGGCAGCGCGATAATAATGGAATCCAGGGGCGCTACCGCGAACAGCAAACGAAGTTTTCTCTCTCTGTCGCACTTGCAAGTTTGCATATAAGTAAGACAGAGAGGGAAAACTTCGTTTGTGGTTCGCGGTAGCCCCTCAGAACAGAGGGGCTATTCCGAACTTCGTATCGTGCCGTCCCTTTCGCTCTCCATACACTATATGAGTGGCCGCGAATTCCGATTGTTCCACCTAGAAAACTAGTTATAACTAGTCATCTAGGGGGAACATAACTTCCTCGTAGAAAACCAGTTATGAGGGTGGAATTGTCAGCGGGCAGCGGGGTGGCCAGCGGCGTGAGCACCGTTGCAGCGCGAGAATAATGGAATCCAGGGGCGCTACCGCGAACAGCATACGAAGTTTTCACTCTCTGTCGCACTTGCAAGTTTGCACATAAGTGAGACAGAGAGGGAAAACTTCGTTTGTGGTTCGCGGTAGTCCCTCAGAACAGAGGAGCTACTCCGAACTTCGTATCGTGCCGTCCCTTTCGCTCTCGTGTTATACACTATATGAGCGAAAGGGACGGCACGACACAAAGTTCGGAGTAGGCCCTCAGGCTCATACAACTCAGGCATTTTGATCGCGTCGCTTGTGCCGCCCCGCTGCCTGCTGGAGTCGAGTCCGCGGGCTCACAGTCAGAGGGGCTACCGCGAACCACAAACGAAGTTTTCCCTCTCTGTCTCACTTATATGCAAACCTGCAATTGCGACAGAGAGGGAAAACTTCGTTTGCTGTTCGCGGTAGCGCCCCAGTATCGCTTATTACTTAAATGAGCGCTTCGTGACTGGTGCGGGATGAAGAACCGTGGCGATACCGAGGCACTACTGCACCGCTGCCGCACATAATTGGGAACCTTAAGTTTTTTGGAGTATTCCATATTCTATTTTTTATTAATACTTATTATAGAGTTCAAAATTGTTGCCTTCTTTTTATTAAGTATTGTGTTTAAGGGAAAAAAAATTGAAGCTTGTCTATGACATACCGCACGCTTGAAGGATTAATAGGATCGTGACTTGGTCTGCCGTGAAACAAAAAAAACATCAACTCGACAGCTGACAGCCTGTCAGATGTCAAATGTGGCAGTTACATCTATGAGTGTACAAAATCATACATGCAACTGCGTCATTTGACGTCTGTCAGCTGTCAAATTGGTGTTTTTTTGTTTCGCGACAGTCAAAAGCACGATCCTATTAATTCCTCGAAACGCGTGGAATGTCAAAGATACGATTAAAAAAAAAATTTAAGAACTTAACAAAAAAACCGGCAACAGTTTTGAACTCTATAATAAGTTTATTATCAATAAAAATATAATATGGAGCACTCCAAAAAACATAAGGTTCACAATATTAGTAACCTAACACTGAAAATATCCTGTAAAGTGAGCAAATTTCTGCTGCATCAGCAAGCTCACGTCAAACAAAAAAATACCACATATCAATCCCGCCCCGCTAAGGCAGCAAGTTGCCTTAGGGCCATTAGCGAGCATGATCGCGTTCGTCCTGCTCTAGCAAGTACGTAAGTGTGAGAGTGACGGATGCTTTTATGTCGGTCGTGAACGCGATCATGCTACTCCAGTGTATTACGAATTATTTTATCTAAGTAATTTATTTGTGACTTCCTATACAATAGCGGCGTGACATCTTGGTAGTCTACCTCTGGCATCATGATCTATGGCCACATGACAGACCTTCGTACATGTCAACCCCTTACAGTATGACCAAGAGTGTAAGGGACGCAAATTTACGATTATGGTGTCTTCGGGTAATTCCGAATGTCGAGTAATTCCGAAAATAACAGATTCCTGTCTAACTAAGCGATTTTGTTGTACTACCCAAACATCAACAAAAAAATTAACATTTCTTTTTGATGGTGATGATGATGAGATGTAATAAAATATCTTAGTTACACTGGATTTTTTATTTTCGGAATTACCCGACATTCGAAATTACCCGAAGACACCTTACAGACCGATTAACGTTAAATATGGCGCAGCTGTCATCCCATACAAACTTGTCAAACTTTCCAGACAAACAGATTTTAACGAACATCGCTTACGAATACGACGCTATGGTGTAACCTGACCTAAAGGAGACAATCTTGGAAGAAAGTCCCATAGTCTGCTGCCAAAAGATGTTTACTGTACTAGTTAAGCCGGGTACTCACTGAGCGTTGTAACTGTAACCGAATACCGAATTACGTAACCAGAGGGGCTACCGCGAACCACAAACGAAGTTTTCCCTCTCTGTCTCACTTATATGCAAACTTGCAAGTGCGACAGAGAGGGGAAACTTCGTTTGCCGTTCGCGGTAGCGCCACAGGACTGTTATTCAAAGATCGACTCGTACTCACCTGTCACCTCATCCCTCACCCGTTTTTATATGGACAACGACTGTCAAAAACTGACAATAGCATTTGAAAGTTTCCATATATAAACGGGTGAGCTTGTGATAGGTGAGCACGGTGTTTAGTGAATCGTATATCAGAGGGGCTACCGCGAACTAAAAACGAACGAAGTTCGAATATCTCCCTCTCTGTCGCACTTGCTAATACGGTGCCACAGAGAGGGAGATATTCGAACTTCGTTCGTTTTCGGTTCGCGGTAGCCCCTTTGTATATACGTTTTCACGAACGGCTCGCAACGAGACGGTGAATGTCATTGAAAATGAAAATGAAAATATATTTATTGGGAATCAATACATCAGCTTATGTTGTATATACTAGAGTAGGTACATAGAGTGCACTTATTACTAGATAAGCCTAGGAACGGTGTCCTGTGCCCTAAACTAGGTAAACCTGTCTTATAGGGAACAGGCGAATTCCGATGCTCATTTAGAGATCGCTACTTCGCTACATTGATCTTCAAGCAGGGCAATAGATAGTAGTAACAACCTGGATAGATGTATTGCATAGAATAAACAATAGATAAGTATGCTTAATATATGAACCTATGTTTACTTTGTCCTAGCTTAGTTACACAATTATGTTTTAATTTGCTTAAACATATGCTCGAGTAGGTATGTGTGGTTAGTTATCTCAGTTGCGCACTTGAACTCTTTTCGGTATAAGTTCGGTTACGGTTACAATCCGCTAATGAATAGGTACCCGTCTTTAAGTAACTACTAATGTAATAATGATAGGAAGTCAATATCGGATGTTGATATATATTATATCAATTATATATCATATATTTTGGCCTAATTACCTAATCTACGCGTTGTTCTGAAAATATTGTACCTTGACAGCATTATCTTCATCCCTTTTACACACAATGATATGGTGTAAGTTAGAAAAGGGATGCAGTATTCTTAAATACGCGTCGGTTATGAATCACACGTATGGATATATATGATAAATAATAAATTGTTACTAAATATAATCTAAATGTAAGTATATGTTTGTATTATTACTATTATGGTTTATACAGTATTGTGCCAATATGTTTTATTGTATATTAAAATATGGATATACATTTGAATGGCTTTTTTTTAAATTTTCCTTCACAATGGAATGATTTGAAACCAGAACATAACAATAGTTTACGTCACAGCTGGCTATAAAGTGGCAATTACTGCCGGCTTCGCGTGCGGAAAATCTCACTTGACGGTCAGGGGAGAATCAATTTTGTATGCGGTAACCACGGACGGTAACAAACAGGTATCGGAAATTATTATTAATAATAATAATAATCTTTATTGCACCACTAATACAGGAGTACGTTTATAGATTCGGTAACATTAATAATGGTAACAACAGGCGGTCTTATCGCTTTAAAGCGATCTCATCCAGACAACCTTTGGGTAGCAGGAAATATTTTTATAAGAATTATAACAGGCAGTGCAGGAATACAGCTAGAAGATCGAAAATAACACATACATTTAAATTAAAGATAAATACATTATACAATAAAAACACGTAAACACATATGTAAGTAAATAAAATATATATTTACACATACATAATTATACATACATAATTATACATACATACATATATATACTAAAAGGCAACTCAAGGGAGCGACAAGTAATATTGTTTCAGCTGATTTTTGAAGATGGGAAGAGATTTGAATTGCACGCCGTTTATTGTATTGTTTCGGTACCCGAATTGGGATTATCTATTTAATATTACCTCACAATGTAATTACCATGTTGGTGTCTTTGTTCAATGTGTCATACATAGCTTTTAGCTCATTTTCATATAAACCCACTACCTTATTGTCCGCGAATGTTGTGTCGATACAAACCCGATAGGGTTTAACGACACTTATCTGTCAAACCTAATATAAGATTTTTCTTTTTAATGTAAATAAATAAATAAATAATGTAGCACATCTGATAGATAATGGCAAATCATTCCACAGCCGAACAGCCCGGAAGGTGGATGAGTGAAATTGTGATGTTCTTGAACCTACAACTAGCAAAATCCCGGGAAAAGTTAACGAAAAGGTATAATTTTTTAAATCATGACTATTTACAGCGATTTTTGTCAACATACACGTTGGTAAACAGTTTTTACGACAAACAGAGTGTAAAAAAAAATAGTGGTGCTCCGTTTAAGGGCATAAGGTGTCTTGGGATAATGCCGAATGTCGGGTAATTCCGAAAATAACAGTTTCCAGTTTTAACTAAGCGATTTATCGCATCTCATCATTATCATCATCAAAAACAATGTTAATTTGTTTGTTCATGTTTTGTAGTGCAACGAAATCGCTTAGCTAGACTGGAATTTGTTTTTTTCGGAATTACCCAACATTCGGAATTAACCGAAGATACCTTAATAGGTATTGTATTTTGGGTATGACCAGCGGGGTAATCACGTAACTTTTGTACTACCGTTAGATAGATTTTAATGTCAAATTTCAACTGTCAGCCCATACATTTATACTTCAAAATTGACAGTAAAATCTATCTACCGTTAGTACATAATGTTACGTGATTCGCCTGCTGATCAGCGGCGTAATCACGTAACTTTTTTTCTACCGTTAGATAGATTTTAATGTCAAATTTTAACTGTCAGCTCATACATTCATACTTCAAAATTGACATTAAAATCTATCTACCGTTAGTACATAAAGTTACGTGATTCGCCTGCAGGTAACGGTAACCTAAAAATATCAAAACGGCGATACAGTTTCCATTTTGATACATGAAAACAAGAGTGTAAAATTCCCTTTATTCAAATTGCTTTAGATCTATTTCCGAATTTACTTCATGCCGTGAGCTATTTTTAAGATGGACATGTTTTAGAAACGAACATTGGGTTCTATGTCCTAGTTTTGCATAATTTAGATAAAAACAAAGGTTGTTGTTATATTTTAGACAAATTTAGGTGGATCGGTGGTGCTTGCCACTGGCGTTATTTAAAAAAAAAAAACAAACAAAAAACTCGTTGGATTTGTTTTCGTTTAGAACATAAAAACGTTTGTGAATACAATATTGGTTATAATGAGGTTGAGTATTACATTTCAACATTAATGCTGACACATCTTGCTATCGTCTTACTGCGTTATCTATAAACATTTCGATCATCATAACTGGCACGTTTTTACGATGGGATGGGCCTTGGACAATTTACGACATTTATTTATTTTATTTATTTAAACTTTATTGCACAAAACAAACGAGTACAAATGGCGGACTTAATGCCTCAAGGCATTATCTACCAGTCAACCATTGAGCCAAACAGAAACTTGCAAAGGTGGGTGCAGGAGACAGACTAACAAGCAAAAATCTTCAGATAATAACAATAATGACATTGAACTGATAAATTACCGTAAACCGGGGTTACTTTCAAATTGAGGGGCGACTTTCAAAATTCAGTTTTTATGCCATGTTTTTCTTTTTTATTTAGTTGACCTTGAGTCAAGTTATGCCTTCGTTAATTTCCTAACTATTTACTAACTGAATAAAACTAGAAATACTTAGAGATGAATATATAACTATTTTATATGTATCAAAGTAGCCCCGTTTTTTCTTAAAGTCACCCCAGTTTACGGTACTTAATTTTTTTACATTATAACATTTTTTTTAACGCAATGCGGCCTGAAGAAATTGACACCCAGTGGCATGCTAGTAGCCTACCGCAAAACAAAGTATCTCTCTGTCACTCAAATGCTCAAGTATGACTGAGACGCATATATTTCGTTTTCGGCCCTCTGATGCGCGCCCATGGGTCCCGAGTCCCGGGTATCATCCCCAGAAGGGTGTCACCACGAACTCTACAGCTACACCACTGATGCTAATGATGATGATGATGTGTTAATTTCAAGCATCTGATACCTCTTTGACCATGACAATAGGGAATCTTGAGTTTTTTGGAGTGCTCCATATCATACTTTTTATGGGTAGTAGACTTATTATAGAGTTCAAAACTGTTGCCAGTTTTGTATGTATGTAAATACTTTATTGTACACAAGACAAGTAAAATAAATTATACAGAAAAAAAACAGATCAATCATGTACAAAGGCGAACTTATCCTTGTAAGGGATCTCTTCCAGTTAACCTCTTCCAGTTTTTATTTAGAAAGCATCGTTTTTAAGAAATATTTTTTGAATCTTATCTTTGAAATTGTTTTGCACACGTTTGGAGGGGTTAATAGGACCGTGCCTTGGTCTGCTGCTAAACAAAAAAAAACATCAACTTGACAGATGATGACCATCAAAAGGTACCATTCTGTTTGAGAGTGAAACATACAGTGCGATCACTTTGACTCTAACCTATGCTCTTATTCCATAGGAAAGTCTACTTTAACGCTAATGTAATAGAGTTTCAATTATAAACATACGATCTTTATACAATGTGTATGTAACAGAATTATTACAATTAGTGTTAAGAGTTAAAAAACGCTCATCTATTAAAATAGATCTTGACATTTTCAGTGTTGCAACCTAATTTCATAAATTATGAATGTATTTCATCAATTTTTTCATTAAGAAATATCGTGTCAAACATCACTCCAAATCGACCATTTTCAGCCTAAAAACTGTGTTTTTCCGCTTAAACTCTAATACACACAATATAATCAAAAAATGGCTATGTTACTATCTAAAACTTTAATAAAATCAAGATATCCTTTAATCACTTTATTGGTATTATCAATACTTTTGTCATAATTTAAAATCAACATAAAAAAACTTATAAGGCCTCTTAAAGAAGAATGGAGCAAGAACATAATAAGAACATGCATTAAGACTGTCACACACTGCAGCGGCCTGAGGGGCTACCGCGAACTGGAAACGAACGAAATTCGAATATCTCCCTCTCTGCCGCACGAATTAGCAAGTGCAACAGAGAGGGAGATATTCGAACTTCGTTCGTTTTCAGTTCGCGGTAGCCCCTCTGCGGCGGCCGCGGAGGTGGCCAGCTGTCACTATGACAATCAAGGCTGTGAGTGTCTGAATGAATGTTAGAGTCTGGCTAATGAAAGATGAGACTGGAAAAGAGCGGCAATTTTAAAAAATCCACGTGATGCAACACTGTATAATGTGACAAAACAATAATGATAATTGGGCAACAAAATAAAACGTTTGCACTAAATAGTTCATTACCTACATATACACCATTAAGTATTATAATATTTAAATATTCTGAGTCTGTAATTGAAGTAGCAATTCATGAGGAATAATGAAAATAAATAAAATAAATATTAGAGGACAATCTTACACAAATCGAACAAGCCCCACAGTAAGCTCAAGAAGGCTTGTGTTATGGGTACTAGACGACGATATATTTAATAGATATAAATACTTAAATACATAGAAAACATCCAAGACTCAGAAACAAATATTCATGCTCATCACACAAATATTTGCCCTGACCGGGATTCGAACCCAGGACCGTCAGCTTCACAGGCAGGTGCACTACCCACTAGGCTAAACCGGTCGTCAAACACACATTTGACGTAGATATTATAGTTGCCATTTAAAAAGTTTGAAATAAATCTCAGTCTCATCTTTCATTGGCCAGACTCTAGGGTTGTCATAGTGTACAGCGAGCCGCCACCGCGGCCACCACCGAAGGCCGTTTCAGTCTGTGACAGGCTTAAAGTAATTTACCGGTCACCTTTTAAGCAACGCGTTCGTAGCCACTTAAACAGTCACGTACGTGTCCTATTGACCTAATTGTAATTATAATAGTTACTACGGAAAATATAGCTGTTTCCTCATTTACAGTTATTAAGAAATAATTGCGAACATTTGAAACTTTTTTGTGGGCAGGGCACATTGCTCGCAGGACTGACGGTCGATGGGGCCAGAAACTGCTTGAGTGGCGTCCACGCACCGGAAGACGAGCTGTCGGTAGGCCTCCGACAAGGTGGAGTGATGACCTGGTGAAGGTCGCGGGAATCCGGTGGAAACGAACGGCACAGGACCGGTCTAAATGGCGAGCCTTGGGGGAGGCCTATGTTCAGCAGTGGACGTCTTTCGGCTGAAATGATGATGATGATGATGATGATGAAACTTTTTTATTCATGATGGTGGCAAAAAGATAACAGCAACAAAAATAACATTATGTATAATTAATATAATAACATTTTAAACTCTCGCACTTTGTACACATACATAATAGATTTGTTTAAACAAGTTTAAAGCGATATTTACGTACCTATTTACTTTTATTAGCGATGTTTCGACTTAGGTTGCACCGGTTATATTGAAAATACATAAATATGGCGTTAGGCCCATTTAAACAAAATGTTTAAGTTGGTAGGTCTGAATAACACCTATACCTTTGGTCGTTCGCGATTCGAAAAGGAGTCAGAAGAATGTTGAAGTGATTAGAAAAATTCTTGTGTAGGCAGATAATTCGATACCTTTAGGCTCAAAGGGCGTAAATGCCAAAACGCTACTTTTCAGGAGAGCGAAAAAACGATTTTTATCTTCTTTTTTTTTACATAACTTTTTGGTTTTAAGACTTATAAAGATGATTTTTGGTCGCAATTTTTAGATTTTCGAGATAAACAGAATGATCAAAATATATTTAAGATCAGGTAATAAAAAAAGAAAATAGATGTCTTATACGCCCCATAAATTAAAAATGACAGATACGCCCCTAAAATTTGCTGTTTCTGTAAAATGCTTAGGGCGTAAAGGACACACAAAACTGTTCGTTAGTGAAATAGGGGCGTAAACGATACACAAAACTGTTTTTTAGGGAAATCGGGGCGTATATTATTTATTTATTTAATCTTATTAGCGCTTCGGGGGGCAACGTTTACCACACCTTAAACCATGAGCAAATGAGACATTATTAGTCTTGATCGATTCCTTACATCCTTAACTAGGTTTATACGTTTTTCTTTTTAGTAATTCTTTCTCGTTTATGAAATAATAACAGAATCTAACAAAAAGAGTTTACAATAATATAACTTTTATCTACCAAAAAGTACCAACTTACAGTGTTGTCAAAGTAATAGTCCGTACAAAAAGCGACTTAATTTTATTTAATAAAAAATTCAAAATCCAGAAACAGTTTAATACATTTTATATTATTACATCCTAAATAATTTATCCATTGGATTTAATGAATCCTATTATACATCATCATTTGACATCGACGCACACCTCGAAATTATTTGTTTTACTGATTGCTCTAACATCATTCTTAATGTTATTTATTAAATTCATAATATTGACTTTGCATGCCACCAGTTGGCTGAATGTATATGGCTCGTTTTGTGTAACTGTCACCATTTTGTACCTACATTCTGGCAAATAAACGTATTTCTATTTCTATCAAATTTGTCATCAAATATACTTGTAACAAAATAATGCTGACTAGAAATAAAATAAGTAAATATTAATTTGATTTGTAACATGTTTTTTTTCGAAATATAGCAATTACATCGAAGCTTACAGCTGCTTTAGTTTTGGCTGCGGTGTTCTAAGGTGGAGGTCGTAACAATTGCAATTATCTTTATGATATTTAATCGCGGTAGATAAGGAATTTCTATTTTATAAAGAGCAAAATCTTTAAAGAATTGTTTAAACGGGTTTAACGGGATATTTATATATTTACCCTTGTTACCGACGTTTCGACACGTGTCAATTGCACCGGTTATATTCGCCGCAGAACTATTGTCTTTTTTTTATTAAAAATGGGATCGCTCTTGGCCAGCATCTTGCCAGGGGCAAAGATGAGGCCGACGATGAAGCGAGCTGGGTCATACTTAGTTGAAAAAACAAATTCGTTCCTCCTGTGGTCAATAGTTAACGGCATATGTGCATGTTAGCTATGTTTTTATTACAGGGATTTATAGAAACGGAGACACTGTTTATGCGGGTTACTGGTCCAATCCAAAATTAAGTTTTGCAGCCCTTAACTTTTGGTATGTCCACAGAAAATACGCGAATCTAAATCCGTGTTTGACCCAGCTCACCCAAAAGGTGCCTATTCACTCGTGCCTTAAAAAGGTCTAGGTTATATGAGCTCGGAAACACAAACGCCGGCAGACAATTCCAAACCTTAGAAGTGCGCATTATAAAAGATGATGCAAAGCGCTTGGCGTCTTAGCAAGTTGTCAACGGAGATATGGGTACACGATGAATGGTAAGTACTCTCTCAGTTACCTAACTGAATACTGTAACCCTTCGGTTACATGTACAGCTCGCTAGTGAATACCCGGCTTTATTGAGACAGACAGAGTGGGAGACGTCACGCGGGTGCGGGTGGGAGAGCGGGACAGGTTTCTGGCGCCCGTTCCTCGTCCGCTACCCTAGTGACGTGTCCCTTCTTACTGCACACCGCGGGAGCCCTCTGAGTTAGCCGACTTCCTGTTTTAGGCATATTTTAATGTCATTTTTTGACATTAGCTAATGAAAGCTGAGACTAGAAAAGAGCGGTAAATTTAAAAAATCCACTTTATGCAACACTGTCTATAATGTGACAAAACAATAATGATACTTGGGCAACAAAACTCGTGAACGGGTGCTGTTTGTGGGGTCCGGTCTGTTCATGTTTGCAAGGACTAGTAACTTCGTACGAGTGTTCAGTGGAATTGACATGATGAGAGACTTCGCTCTGTTCTCATTTGATTTTATTTTTAGACTGACGCTCAGAGAGCTTATACATTTCTGAGGATATTTATTTATTAGATTTTATTACTTTCATGTTGACGCTTATAGATATATCTCAAAATATTTTATTATGATTAGTGTAGGACCTACCTTATTAATGGAACCTTATTATAATAACGTACACATTAACCAATGAAAGAGTGACTTATTTTATGGAGTCTGCTGTAATTTACTATCTATCCTATCCTTTACGGGTCAGAAACAGGATACAGCAAGTCATAGTATATTATTCCACTTGAATTGCTACTTCCATAACGGGTTTGTAATATTTAAATAGCATGAATGTTCTTTTTGGTAATGTTATCATGCACATAGTATGTACTGAACTATGTAGTGCGAACATTTTATTTCAAAATCAAAACATTTATTCTGCAAATAGGACTCAAGGGCACTTTTACAAGTCAAAATCTAGGTATGTCAAATAAAATAATACAATAATCAAAGTATCATTAATTAAATGTAGTGTTACATGTCAAAAATAAGACTAGTAGGTAATCCTACCTTTTATCTTGACGTTTAGAGACCTTGTGCATTTCTAACAAATCTCGATTATTATTAGTTTCTTAGTCTTATTTTTGACATGTAACACTACATTTAATTAATGATACTTTGATTATTGTATTATTTTATTTGTACTACACAAATTTAAGTATAATATAAAAGAAAAATTATGCAAAAAGAGATACTATAAAATATCCGACTATCTCGATGAACGGGAACCGTGGAATTAATATTTGCATATACATATATATTTTTTACTAAGTTATTAATGATTATGCACCAAATGTAATTTAATGTATGGAAATGTTTATTATTATTATTATTGGCGACATAAAGAGATTGTGAAATCCAATTATGAAAATAAATTTATGATTATGATTATGACGATAAGCAATATTTGTCTCCATTGACAAGGCAATTGAGTGATGTTTGACTCATTTGACGTGGATATTATAGTTGCCATTTAAAAAGTTTAAAATAAATCTAAGTTTCAGCTTTCATTAGCCACTCTGTACTTATTTATTTATTTAATCTTTATTGCACAAAAGAAACCTTATAGTACAAAAGGCGAACTTTATGCCATAGCATTCTCTACCAGTCAACTTTAAGGCGAAGCAGAAAAAATTGTTGGCGGAGCAAGTAACAACTAAAGAAACTCAAAATTAATTACATTTAGTTCTTTTAATACTTCAAATAATTAAAAAAGTACATTCAACCGAATGACCGAATGATTTGATAACCTCCTCCTTTTTTTGAAGTTGGCTTAAAAAAGTTATACACCAAAATATATGAGACCCTGTTAGGACCGAGTTCACCGAAAAGATGTCAGATGTGAGCCGAAGAGGCGTACAGAAACGCTACAGCGAACCAAAAACGAACGAAGTCCGAATATCTCCTTCTCTGTCGCACTTGCTAATTCGTGCGGCAGAGAGGGAGATATTCGAACTTCGTTCGTTTTCAGTTCGCGGAAGCCCCGCAGTTTCAGATTTCAGTCTAATCCAGTGCCACTTTTACAAGCTTTGTTTTAGTTCATATGTAGGTAAGTAAGTATGTAAGTTATGTAAAATTTCTTTAAAATTTACTATCCTTTTTTCAACCACTTGCCGGTATCCGATTGAGCTGAACTTTGGCATACTGATACTATCGAACGATGCCTTTACAATGAGTTTACATTGGCCATACTCGCTAGCGACTGAGTAAACGGTTTAGTATACCGGTTCTTAGTTCTATTGCGTAACCGCCAGAGGCGCTGTACTTTTGCCCTTACAATTTTTTACGCAGTCGCTAGCGAGTACGTTCATGTAAACTCATGGTAAAGGCACTGATCTGATGATAGAAACAGAAATTGGCCATATCAACTCCTAAACTACATAAGATAAACTAGTCGTGTTTGGGCTTATTGGAACCGTCTCCATGAGTAGATGATACAATACAATACAAATATTCTTTATTGCTCACCAAACGTAGTACATTCAAAGAACAACAGAAATTAAAATACATGTAAGGTTGTCTGGAAGAAATCGCTCTTTAGCGATAAGACCGCCTGTTGTTTGCCTCTTCTCATTGGTTTTTTGTATACTGTACTGTATCCTTTGATTGAGGTGTGCAATAAAGAGTATTTGTATTGTATTGTATTGTAACAGTGGTAGACAACAGGCGTTCTTATCGCTAACAAGCGATCTCTTCCAGACAACCTTTGGGTACTAGAAACTAAGCTAGAAAATTTAAATTACTTGAGTAGGTGAAACAGAAAAATAGAGTATAAAATACCTATAATACTAACTATGACTATAAGAAGCACCATAAACTTACATAAATACATAGATATGTAAACCTACATACATATATAAATACAATAACTAAGTATTCAAGAAGCCGTAGCACCAACAGTCTAAAGTGAACAGCACAAACAAAGATAGATCCTACGAGTAATTACGGGTGAGATAAATAGTACTCCTTTAATTTGCTTGTGATGATTGTGAAAATAGGACGTAAAAAAATTCTGAGAAACTTATTTTGGTTCGCTGCTTCGTCACTTATTCAAACAGTTAAACAGTAAATTAGCTAACAATTTACTGTTTGACGCAGGCGCGGATCCAGGATTTTGTTCAGGGGGGGGGGGCACTTTCGAACTTTCCGAAAATAAAACTGACTTTTGATAACTGTTTTTATTGTCAGAACATATTTCCTACGTCAGGACATAGGCAATTGCCCTCCCCTGACACAGGCTTCAGGGGGGGCAATTGCCCCTGTTGCCCCCCCCCCCCCCCCCCTGTATCCGCGCCTGGTTTGACGCTACAACTATTAAATAATTAACCGCCTCGATAGAAAATCGATTTACAAATACCACAAACCAACCGACAAACATCGCCTTAACATATTTAATTGGTACTTAGGTATATTCTCAATTTCAAAACGAATTGATAATGATGTCGAAGCATTTGCTCGAAATTACGTTAGTAATTTCACAGAGGACTAAAAAGTGATAACACATGGCTCATATATAAGTTAATGTTTCATTATTTCATGTCAATCCTTTCTAAGAAAATGTCTCGGGTAGCAGCGTTTTTGTGTTTCCAAGCAATTTTATTACATGTAAGTAGGTTTGAAGTTCAATGTTAATTAATTATGAGCTATTTAGTATCTCAAATGTCCCTGTATGTATAAACAGTTCACAAAAAACACAATGCAATTAGTAAGGTGTTAGGAATCCATATTTGTATTGTAGAACAATTTAGTTATCACCTAAATACAATTAAGTTCTATTATTATTAGCTGTCAAATAAATAAAATACTAGTTACTATCACATTTAGGGTAAAGTTCCTTTAATGACACCTTTGATGATGGGGTGTCAACTATTACAATATTTTGATTTAATATATAAGGTGCCCTAGGATAATTCCGAGTGTCGGGTAATTCCGAAAATAACAAATTCCTGTCTAACTAACCGCTTTTATTGCATCTCATCATCATCATCATCAAAAAGAAATATTAGATTTTTTAATGTTTGGTAGTGCAACAAAATCGCTTAGTTAGATTGGAATTTGTTATTTTCGGAATTACCCGACATACGGAATTACCCGAGGACACTTTAAGCGACAGGAGTGCGCGTTTGGAGAGTGGCCTGGGGAAAATCCAGGGGGGCTACCGCGAACTGAAAACGAACAAAGTTCGAATATCTTCCTCTCTGTCGCACTTGCTAATACGTGCCACAGAGAGGGAGATATTCGAACTTCGTTCGTTTTCGGTTCGCGGTAGCCCCTCAGAGCAACTTTCGACACGACCTCCGACAGGATCCTTATTTTACGATTACAGACAAAAAAAGAATTAATAAATAAATGCCTTTTCAACCATTTTATTAGTTTTAAAAAGAGTAGGCACTCCCGCGAATCGCAGGCATATTATAAGTATTTAAATATATAACTTATTTGTGACATTTAATAAAATAAATATTAAGCAAAAAGAACAGTGACCTGTTTAGGTTACGTTTACGAATCTGGTTGCCAGAAAGAATTTGAGTTGCCACCATCTTCTTGGTCGTACCAATATCTTTATAGGGATTTGACGACTGTGTTCTCTCCCCCCCTTTTACCACCTTACTTATCTTCAATATTCGGATATTTGTTCCTGAGTCTTGGATGTTTTCTATGTATTTAAGTATATATTTATCTATATAAGTCTGTATATCGTCGCCTAGTACCCATAGTACAAGCTTTGCTTAGTTTGGGACCAGCAGCCGAATCACGTAACTTTATGTACTAAGGGTAGATAGATTTTACTGTCAACTTTGAAGTATAAATGTATGAGATGACAATTAAAATTTGACATTAAAATCTATCTAACGGTAGTACAAAAGTTACGTGATTACCCCGCAGGTTGATTTGTGTAAGATTGTCCACAAATATTTATTTATTTATTTATTTTTCAGCAAGCCTTCGCCGGCCCTGTGATGCCGCTAGGCAGGAACCTGAGCAACCTGCAGTGCAACCAACCCTGTTTAACCAACAACATAGTTATCGAGCCTTGCAGCCAAGTCGTTACCGAGGTTGTCCCTTCCCTGCAGTGTGGTGACGTGTCGGTGACCGGCGACCTGCCTATCGGGGGAACCATCAGGGTGACTGGTTGCTTCCCTGTGTATGGAGTGGTTGCCGTCGACGGCGCGGTACCCTCGGCTGGAACTGGTTACGTCAATCACTCTTGCGGTTGCTCGTGAATTTAATAAATGTTGATTTTTGTACTTGTAATGTTATTATTGTTTCATAATTTATTAAAAAAGCATTGTTTGTTTTAAGTATTTATGCTTAATAAAAATTACTAATTAAATTATTAATTAATTCTTATAAAGGGTCGGCCATAATAATATTATTTACTATACAAGTATGTAGTGTTGTGTTCCTGGAGGTGAGCAAGGTTGCTAGAGCTCCCGAGGATGCACTGTGTTGAGAGCGAGGGACCTAAATGTGTTCCTTCTGCTCTCAACACAGTACATCCTCAAATTTTACAAGGGGTCGTTTACGAGCACGTGACTCCTTTGGAGTTGCGGGCGTCTATAGGCTGCGGTGGCCGCTTACCATCAGATGGACCGTACGCTTGTTTGCCACCGGCGTTGTATAAAAAAAAACTAAAGTAGAGGTTCCAGTGCTTGACACTGATGGAATAATAACTAATCTAATATGGGACTTAAATTTACTGAATGGCAAATTAACTATTTCGATAGGTATTTTATTATAAAATCGTATACAGTTCCCCACAAACGACGTGCTAACCTTTCGGAGACGACTGGCCTTCACTGCAATCTTGTGTTTACTTCTAGTGTTGTAGTCATGGATATCACTTGAATTCCTGTAAATTTTTCCGCACATGCATAATATTTTCAAGAGTATATTGGCATGCTACAGTAAGAATGTTTGCCTCTTTAAATTTATCTCTGAGAGATTCTCTGGCTTTTAGTTCGTAGATGGAGCGAACATCTCGTTTCTGTAGCACGAAGATGGTCTGGATGTCATAATAATCTATAACAATTTTTGACAGCTGGACCTTACTCGACAGTGGCGCCAACTGGTGAGCACAAAAACGATACCCCCATTGAGTCAATACGGGTCGGAGATCTATGCAATTTTAACCTTTGTTATCACTGCAATAGATATATTTTTAATAAAACAGCCATGTTTTGAATTTCGAATAAGCTGTCATTAACTACTTATATCTAAATTTCAAAAATCAATTGCTTGTCAGATGCTCCTTTAGTGAGTATTATATTCTTTGGTCAGATGTCAGTGGTCAGTCAATCAGATTTCCACCATCCACATTTAGCATTTGGCAGAACAAAAAGCTCGGATTATAGTGGTCGCTCAGTGAAGAAGGCTATGGCATTACTGTGAAGAACAGAGATAGTAATAGCATTTCTCTTTTGTGATCAACAGTCATGGTTAACCAAACTGTTTAAGACAGTAGTTAGTAAATGTCAGTGTCTAATAAAATGGTAACAAGTTCGTTACCATATAAATGTATGTTCAGGCGAATTTCAACAGACTTAGTATTTAGATGAATTAGCAAAATGACTTTATGGTGGGTCATGATTCAATTTTGTCGATCGTACATATAGTTGCGATACAATTTCTTTTTTATTGAAATAGATGAAACCACCAAAGGTTTAACTTTTAATTTAAATTTAACCAATAAACAAAAGACACGTTTTTGAGATATTTATAGTCTGTGTCTCTTAGGGTGCCCTGAAAACCAGCGCCTTAGCTTATATTGCTATTGGCATATGTTGAGTGGTATCCTTTTTGGTGTTCATAACTCATACTTACTAGATTATTTCATCATGTTTCATGTACTTTATTATTGTGTAATGATTTAACACCAAAAATATTTATTTATTTCTTTCTTTCTTTCTTATATCTTTTTACGATTTGAATTAATTTGTCTAATTTACTTATCGACGAGGGAGGCTCGATGGGTGATATATTGGTGGTTGGTCGAGCGGTGTATGTAATAGTCCAGTGGTAAGTAGGGATGGCATCGAGCACATTTCATCATCACTACTTCGTAACTAGATATTCACACAGACGCACGGAAATAAGGAATAAAACATGACTAATAGGGTTGATTACACTATATTGGTTATTTCAAAGTAAGCACTGGATCGGTTACAAAGTCAGAAACGCGGAGCATTCTCCGATTACGTCCGTGCGCCAGAAAGTCAGAAAGAATAATCCACTTAGACAAGGGGCCAGAGCCTTTTATACTGTCAACGTGACTTATAGTTAGTTTAGAAAAGGGTAGTTGTCAATGCATGTTTTAGCAAGTACCCCCACGGACCAAACGCAGACCACTCCCAAGCTATCACCGCTTGGCGTTTCCAACATTAAACTAAGTTTTCTTAATCTAATCTCGTAGCGTTGATCTGCTAAACAGGCCGTTATGTACATTATCTCCGACATACTATAATATATATATTATGATAATTTTATGGTTTCCTATCAATATAGGTACATTATGTTATATATTGTAACATGAGTCACCATCCCTATTCCCAAATCTACTAAATCTAATTTAGGATTAGATGCTCCTTAGGGCATAACCGGGAAAACGGATGATGATAATAATGTTGATGATGATGAGTTGCTTACCTTACCTATATAACATAAATTTTCAAATTGAATCTAATTCAGAGCAATTTATTGATGCATATGAAATTTACAAAAAGACATGAATTACTGTAAGAATAAAATCTGAATGTCAAGAGGAAAATTTAACGTCAACATCTAATGTCATAGGTATGAAAATAGTCATTATGATGTAATGTCATAATTATTAAAATATAATTAGTATTTCAACCACAATTATACCCACGGTGTTTTATCATTCATGTAGTCTTTTGTGCTATAATATGATTTTGATATGAGTTTACGCTTTACATAAGTCTCGAATTTATTAATAGATAAATTAGTCACGTTTGTAGGTAGTTTATTATAAAACTTTACACAATTACACATGAATGATTTTCTTATTTTTTGGAGCCGAGTGGAGGGTACCGCAAGCTTATATTTGTTTCTAGTATTAATATTATGTATGTCACAGTTCTGTCTAAAATTTACAATATTTTTGTGTACATACACAATATTGTCATAGATGTATTGACAATGCATTGTCATTAAATTAATGTCCTTGAACTTATCTCTAAGTGAGTCTCTATGTTTCATCTTATATATTGCTCGAATAGCCCTCTTCTGCAGAATAAAGACAGTATTATTTCACCAATGACTCACATTTACTCCGATAAAGCTATTTACGATTATCAAATGTCTTATTGCACTTGTTTCCCATATTATCTCATTACATAATCTCCATAAGTTATGTCAAATAGATATTAGGTTATCTTATCGGAATTCATATTGATAAGAAAAATGGCAATCAGATTTCCTTAGTAGATCACGTAATTAATATGTATGTAACGAATAGCAACGCATACTGTTTTTGGGGTTCCATACCAAAATGGTAAAAAAGAAACCCTTATTGGAAAGTGAAACCACTTTGTATGTCTGCCACATCGCTAAATATCTCAAGAACTAATTATGCTATAGATATGAAATTTGGAAAAAGAATAAAGAAGAGTAACTTAGATGCATAGAACATGTTGTTTTTTAATATTATACGTTTTATTTTCTGTGAAAAATGACAGATAAATTGGTGGTTCAAAATTCTAACGTCTAGTGAATATGTCAAATGGGGTGTCATGTGAAAGGGCTTGAGTTGCATATTCTGAAACAATTATTTTTTAAGTTGTGTCATTTTCGATTTATGACGAAAAATGTAAAAAAAAATTGCATTCCCCCCTTGCCTCCGAAGTTTAGTAATGAATATAAATACGAAATTATTGCGTAACACTGATATCAATGAATATTTTACAGGAAAAATGTAACTATCGCTCTATCTAGTTTTTCTTTTTTTATCATCAAAAACATATCTATTCTAAGTTTGTAATATTATCACCGTTGCATGTATTTTTGTTTTATAAATTCTTACGCGATTATACCGAAATACCTTCCTTCAAATAAAGAAAAAAAGAATTGTCCTTATAAAACCACCATACATACTAAGTTATTCAGTCGCTCACATTTGTAACAAAATTCGCCTATAGATGTCGCTGCACCCATGGCGTTCATTTTCTACACCATGAGATTTTCCTGAATTAATAGGTTTGGAACCGGACCGGTTCTAATCCTATTAATTCAGGAAAATCCGGTTCAACCGGTATACATATGTGTACGGAACCCTCTCGCATTTAACCGGTTTCTATTCTAACCTCTCTGTAGATTTCTAGGCCGGGCCCAATAACGCGATAAGAGTGCGCAGTTGGAGAGTGGTCTGGGGAAAATCTAGAGAAAACTTCCTACACGACACGGGCGGTTTAAATACTGGAATAAACACTGTGACTTCGACCACGCTAACTCTGCAAGGAATAATTTGGCAACACTGTGCATTATATGGCGATGGCTGAGATACGCGTCGCGTCATACACGTGAACGGGTGCTGTTTGTGGGGTCCGGTCTGTTCATGTTTGCAAGGACTAGTAACTTCGTACTAGTGTTCAGTGGAATTGACATGATGAGAGACTTCACTGTTCTCATTTGATTTTATTTTTTAGACTGACGCTCAGAGACCTTATACATCTCTGAGGATATTTATTTATTAGATTTTATTATTTTCATATTGACGTGCTATAGATATAGCTCAAAATATTTTATTATGATTCGTGTACTTACTTTATTACCTTTTATCTTGACGCTTAGAGACCTTATACATCTCTAACAAATCTCGATTGTTATTAGTTTCTTAGTCTTATTTTTGACATGTAACACTACATTTAATTAATGATACTTTGATTATTGTATTATTTTTATTTGATGTACCTAGATAGATTTTGACTTGTAAAAGTGCCCTTGAGGCCTATTTGCAGAATAAATGTTTTGATTTTGATTTTTTGATTTTGATATGTCATATTTGTATGAAAATGTGACGTTTGAGGTAGTGTTGCCAAATTATTTCAATGCAGAGTTAGCGTGGTCGTACTCTAACTATTTTTATTTACGATCACTATGGCCGTAATTTTAATCCCGCACTCTCTCATTCCTCTATTTACACTATCTTCTAATACAAAACAACGTATATTGATCCCTCAGGATTGCTGTAAATGTAATTAATTACATAAAATCAGTCTCCCCAGACTGTCTGACCTCTAAGTTCTTGACACTTCTAGAGGACAGACGCGGGTCATACAAAGTGCTCGCGTAAGAACAAGCTCTAATAACGAATATTTTTTTCATACCACGCTCTTTCGTACATAGTTTTTGTACTTAATTTAACTATGCATATACTTGTACAGATAAAAAACAAAATAATTTCATGCCAAAGGGGAATAGAGCGCAGCATGCTCAACATAAAAAAAAATCCAAAAAATAAAACACACTAAAATACGCAGAACCACAAAAGCTACTGATGCTCTATCTTTTGCCCGAAAACAAAAGTGGAAGTGGGTGGGGCACGTAGCGCGATTACAGGACGACAGATGGACCAAAAGAGTTACATCATGGAAGGGTCCTAAAGGTACACGCCGAAAAGGAAGGCCCCTCTCGAGATGGGAAGACGACATCATTGGGACAGCTGGTTCCTCCTGGCCACAAATAGCCTAGCCTAGCCAAGATAGAGCAATGAAATCGTTTGGAGGAGGCCTATACCCGTCTAGGGGTTCATGCAGATTCTGATAGTAACATGTAGCTTAGATCTTAAGATTTAGAGAAAAATACATATTAAAGTAATATTAATAAAAATTATACCAGTAATGAAATAAATGAAATAAATGAAATAATAAATAAATAAATAAATGAAATAAATGAACTTTATTCTGCAAGTAGGCCGCAAAGGCACTTTTACAAGTCAAAAACTACTAGCGTTTCTCAAGAGACCACTGCCGAGAAGAAACGCCGAAAGAAACTCGACAGTCAGTCATTTTCTCCAAAATATGCTTATTACAATGATACTACTTAACCTACTTAAGTAAATGTAAATGGTACACAACAAAAGAGAATTGAAAGAAAAACGAGGAAAAAATAACAATAGGTATTTACAAAAAAAACATGTCGAATCGTTTGATATGCTTTCCTGCAAGAAATGTGTCAACTAGATACAATGAAAATATTAGACTCTACGCTATTTAGGTATTTGGTTTGGGCCATGCATTTCTGTCTGTTAGATAGTCCTCAACCCTATAATAAGCCTTTGACATCAAAGTTTTTTTTAGGTAATTTTTAAGAGTTGGAAAGGGTAAATTCAAAATTTCATCGGGTAATTTATTATAAAAACGAACACATTGACCTACAAAAGACTTGTAAACTTTACGGACACGAAACTTGTTAGTGGCAATTTTATTTTTATTCCTGGTATTAAAATTATGGATATCAGAATTTTTACAGAATGATTCTCGATTCTTTATGACATAAATAATATTCTCATAGATGTATTGGGATGCTACCGTTAAAATGTTAATTTCTTTAAAGAGATCTCTTAGAGTTTCACGTGAGCCCAGGTTATATATGGAGCGAATGGCTCTTTTTTGTAACACAAAAATTGTCTGTATGTCAGCTGCTTTACCCCAAACCAGAATACCATACGACATAACATTATGAAAATAGCTGTGATAAACTAAGCGAGCTGTTTCTACATTGGTCAGTTGTCTGATTTTTCTAATAGCATAAGCGGCTGAACTTAATTTACGTGCCATAATGGCTATATGGGGACTCCATTGTAGATTTTTGTCTAATGTTATACCTAAGAATATTGCTTTATCTACAATTTCTAAACACTCGTTATTTAAAAGAATATTAGTTTCAACCGGTCTAACATTAGGCAAAGAAAACCTGACACATTTAGTTTTCTTAGCATTAAGTAGCAGGTTGTTAACGGTAAACCAATCAAGTACTTTGACCAGTGTGCCATTAACGTTAGAACATTCTATTGTTTTTCGGTCAACCTTAAAGATTAATGATGTATCATCCGCGAATAATACTATGTCACAAAGATCACTTACTATAGACGGCAAATCATTTATATAAACCAAAAATAAAAATGGACCTAGGATAGAGCCCTGAGGTACTCCTAACGTTACTACAGCTCCACTAGACTGGGTTCCATTTACAACAACTGTTTGAGTTCTATTGCTAAGATATGAGGACATAAGGCTTAACGCATTATCAGACAGACCATAATGTTTAAGTTTCAAAATGAGCGTTCCATGATCCACGCAATCGAATGCTTTAGAAAGGTCACAAAAAATACCAATCGCATCACAAGAATTCTCCCAAATATTGTAAATATACTTAATAAGCACAGATGCAGCGTCAGTCGTGGAGCGCCCTTTTGTGAAACCGAACTGATTACTTGTAAGAAGTTTATTTCTATTGAAGTGCATTAGCATATCGTTTAACATTAATTTCTCAAAAACCTTACTTAACACAGGTAGTATCGATATAGGACGAAAGTTGGTTAGGTCGTTCAAATCACCCGATTTAAATAAAGGTACGACTTTACTAAATTTCATAAGATCTGGAAAAATACCCTCTGATATGCAGTTATTGTAAACCAAAGCTAAGTGGGGCGCAATGACATCTATGATATGATTAATAACTTTTACTGATGTTCCCCATAAATCCTCCGTTTTCTTTAAATTGAGCGATTTAAAAGTTTTAATAACTTTGATTGAATCTACTTGACTAAAATTAAACGTTACATTACATTTACTAATGTTAGCACAAAGTAAAGCGTTAGCTTGGGTTTCAGATGACGGAAGACATTTCGTAGTACTACTTGCTATATTCGAAAAATAATTCTCGAATGCCAAGGCAACATCATTATTTGACATGACCTGTTGGTCTTCTTTGAGGATGTTGACTTGACAACTGCGGGTTTTAAGTTTACCAGATTCTCTATTTATAATATTCCAAACAGTTTTCACTTTATTGTCAGATATTTTAAGTTTCGAACTAATATAGTTTGCTTTAGCAGTAAAACACACTCTCTTGAAGATTCTTGAGTAAGTCTTGACAAAGTCCAGGAAATGACTGTTCTTGTTCACCTCCCTTTCACCATAAAGTTCATAAAGCCTATTTCTACTTTTATGTATGCCTACAGTAGCCCAATCACTAAACTTTATCTTATTATTATTATTTTTTGACCCGGAAATAGTTTTCAATGCAAAATTTTCGTTGAAGCGATCAATAATTAAGCCGAATAAATCTTTATACATGCTATTCGAATTATTTTGTGAAAAAGGTAACATACAAATATTATAGTTAATTTCATTTTTAAATAACTCCAAACGAGAACTAGTTATAGGTCGGTATGTTATAGTTTGGGGTTGTTCTTCAATTATCTTTGAGAAAGATGCCTTTTGACCACTGTGGTCGGAATTAAAACAATTTATAATTTTCTTATCCAAACATTCACAGTTACAAAAAATATTATCTAAGCAGGTTGCACTGGTAACACCTACCCGGGTAGGCTCAAAAAACAAATTTACCAAATTAAAAGATTTAAACAAACTTAACAACTTGACGGTATTGTTAGATGGTTGAAGTAAGTCGACATTGAAATCACCACAAACTATAACATTTTTTTGGCTTTTAGTTACTAACCTCAACACATTTTCCATAGTGGATTCGAATGTGCAGAAGTCAGATGCTGGCGGCCTGTATACACATAGAATTATATAGCTATCTAGTTCTGTACAAGCAATTTCTACAATCCTCTCAATTGATAACTTTACTATGTCCTTCCGTTCTTTGCATTTAAAAGAGCTTTTAACAATTATGAGAGAGCCACCATGAATGGCAGATTTTCTAGCAAAGAAACTCACTAATTTAAAATTCACAAAGTCAAATATCATCTGTTCTTGTTTGAGCCAATGTTCAGTAATACACAAAACTTGAATATCATCATTATCTAAAAATAAGCCTACTTCTAGTTCCTTGCTGGAAAAACCCTGAATATTTTGATGAAAAATATTAACACTCAATGGTTTTTCCGCTGTCTTACAATTTAGTTTAAAGGAATGGTATTGATGACACTATCGACTTGGTGGAGTCTGCTAGGTGAACTATTAAATCGGTGTGGTTCTATATTAAAAGCTAACAGATCCACCAAAGTCATGAAATATTTTTTTGGCAAAAATATTTTTTCTAGTGTTAGCGTGAAGCGCTTTATAAATTTATTTGTGTCAAAGAAATGATATTTGTTATTGAAACAAGTGGCTTGGTACATCAAGGAATTCAAATGAGCTACTTTATTGTTATATTGATATGTCATACTCTGTGAGTATGGCAGTGCACATAATATAATTTTACCAATGCCAGATTTTTCAATAATATTTAATGTGGACATTAACTTATCTATGGCAGACTTATCAATACTAACACTATTTCCTAACAAAATTACTAAGTTAGTACTGTCATCACAATGCCCCTTTAACATTAACTCACATATTTGGTTCATACTCGCATTGTGATAACAGTAGTTTATTACACTTTGATTTATTTTTTTACTAAGCATGGAGCCCATCCCTGATCCAATCTGATCCGAATAAATAACAGTTTTACTGCTACTTGCTAACCTGTGGGCCTGCTTTTTAATAACAGGCAGTACTGCTGCCGGAGTGCCCAGGGCGATGTCCTGTTGCACAACAGCTGTTGGTGGAATATGGCCACAATTACAAAAATTACTATTAATTAATGAGTTAAAGCGCTCCTCATTTTCTTTACATTCCTCCAACAACTTTGTGAATGCCTGGACATGCTCCTTGCACTCCTTTTGAGTGGAAGCATACAATAAAGTGGTAGCTTCAAGCTTCTCTTTTAGCCTATTTAATTCATCCTGCATTTTCTGTGAATGTAACTCCTTACTTTCTAATTCTAAGTTACATTGTTTGACCCTATTTTTCATTACAGACAATTCTAACTTTAATTTGGAATAATTTTTGATACATGCTTTGCTATTAATAAGCTTTTGTGTACGCCGAATATACCTATTTATCCTAACATACTTTTTTAACTTTCTACTACTATCAAAGAACACAAGTTTATTAGAGTCATTAGGTTCATTGCCTACCAGCTCTTGATACAGGTTCTGAAGCATTCTTGCATCGTAGTGCTCACGCTCTTTTCTGAATAAAATCAGCTCCTCATCGGCAGCACGAAGTTCTAATTTGAGACTCTCTATCTGCTTCAGCGCTACTTCATGAGTAGATGTACATTGGGTGAAGGAGTCCACTTGTCTCTGCAAATAATCCACTAAGTCTTCGGCTTCAGTTAGTTTTATTTCATACTCGGCAAGCTCATTTTTCATTGCCGAGTTCTTCTTGAGTATCTTATGCAATTCCACTTCACTGTCATCCCTTTCCTGTAGCAACTGCTCGCATAAGGTCTTAGATTCCTGCAGTTCCTTCAGGGTCTCCTTCAGTTGCATGTCGCGTTGACGTGCAGTGATTTTGCGGGATGTCATGTTAGCAGCGCTATTCATTGTCGCTCAGTAACTCCACAAACACTGAAAGATACGATTTGTGAATTGTAATATGTTGATAGTAAATTATAAACAGTGAAAATAAGTGTGTAATAGCAAATAAAAACAATTTACTCCCCTGGTTTAAGTCCGGTTTCAAAACTTTGTCCGTTAAGGTGACGGCTTCTGGTTCAAATAAACAGTAACGCGATGTTGCTCAGTAGTATTTCGCACGAACACTATTAATTGTTCCTTGACATGGGCACACTTATTTAATATAAGAAATAACAGTTATTACTATAAATTTACTAATAGAATAAAATAATTCATATCAGCTGATACAAATTTGATGTTGACAGTTCGGTGACCACAGAGTCTAGATAAATAGTAGAGAGTAATAGTAGTAGTGTAAATATAATTATCTGTACATGTAGTTTGCATGAAATAAAGGCTTTTTAATTTTTTTTATTTATTTATACTCGTACAGTGTGGACCCTGAGGGCATACTCCGAACTTCGAAATCCGAAATTCGTCTCGTGCCGTCCCTTTCACTCTCGTGTTATACACTATATGAGTGAAAGGGTCGGCACGATACGAAGTTCGCAGTACGCCCTCTGTACAATACTTTTATCTCACAAACGCGGGTTAGCCATAGCTGTAGTTGTGACACATACGAGGGTGATTCTCATCGTTAAAGTTAATTGATGTCCTTACCAGTTCGAACGTTAAGGGAAAGTTAAGGAAATCAGAGTGCAATTTAAACTTATTATTGACTCCAGTTTACTCTATACCTGGATTCCTGGGCCATTCTACTTTTTCATGTACATCATTTTCACACTTTTTTTTAATGCAGATTTTGGAATACTTGGCCCTCACTTCATATTTTTGTATTGTTATTTAGAAATAGGTTTAATTGCAGTATCACTTCCGACAGTTTTGGTAATTAATGAACCAAAGCTAATGTACATAAATCAAGTAACTCATTGGTGCTTGGATGTCTCACCATTTTTATGAAAAAATGGTTTTTACCACTGTGTTACCCACCTTTTCCAGCAATATGATAATATTGAAGTATTTTTACCTATGAATTCCTTTTATTAGGTTCAGGTACTATTTCGAAATCCTATTTTTGTACACTAATTCAATACATATCATAGATTTTTCTTGTAATAGAAAACTGGTCATGAAAAAAAAGAATGACTAACTGTTAAAATAGTTAAAGTCAAAAATAATCACTCACGAGTCGTTAACAATCCGGGCCCGGTAAGGATAAATTAAGATGCAAAATTTTGGAATGAGAATCACCCACGAACACATAGACTACACCGTGAATACATACTCATAGCTTCTGACGCACACATAGACAATGTGTATGTATCAACACACACACAATCATGGCTCACCTGCGTTCTGTACTGTAAAAGGAGCAAATAGTTAATAGGAAGCTTCCTTAGAGTGCCCGCAGTAACCCATTGTGTTCAATTTATTTTTCAGTTCCGAGAAAATTCGTTCTAAAGTTAGGACTTTCATGTAATGAATTGTCGCCTGCGGTATTTCCGGACCGATATGACCTTTAAACCATCAAGAAAAGAGCGTATTCCCTTCTGAAAGGCCGGCAACACCAATTAATCATTAATAATAAATGTAATAATAGTTAATTAATTCGTATGTTAACACAATACTAATAAAATAGTGACTATCTACTTCATAGAAATTACTAAAGTTTTGTAAGGTCAATTTTGTGCATGGTACTTTATACTCTACTTAAATTAACTATTTTTCAATTGAATTGTATAAACAAGTCTTGGCTGAGCAACCATAATGATATAAGCTCAATAGTGGAAACTGGTTTGGCTTTTGTATAATTTTAAATGTAAGTATTTGCATGAGTTATTTTACGCTGTTTGTTTCCCATTATCAATAAAAAAAAATTAAAAAACACTTGCGACTCCTCTGGCGTTGCAGGTGTTTATGGGCGACGATAATTGCTGACCATCCCTGGTCTTCTTCATCAGTTCCCGTTCACCAAATGAATTCTGAATGATAATACTCAATTTGTTATCGAAAATACAGAAATCGTTATATATCCCCTGAATTTTGAGGAGTTCCCTTAATTCCTCATGGTTCCTATCATCAGATGTGAATTTTGAAAACAACGGGACTAATCTGGAAGCATATGATTTTAAACAAAGAAATAATTTTCCAAATCTCTTCATAAATGGAGGAATCGCGTAACAAACATACAAAAAAAACATACAGGCGAATTGAGAAACTCCCCCTTTATATGAAGTCGACTACGTAGTGACGCGCCTTACCGCTACAGTGGCTACAAATCAGGGACCGATACCGGTATTTTAAAGAAACCCTGAATTAGCCCAATATTTTGTATTATTTTTTGCTCTTTACGTAGGGCTGAATCATGTATTTAGGTAACAACGTCGTATTATTAGATTGCCCCATTAAAAACGAAATAATGAACCGGTGACCGTAATAATACCGGTATTTTTCTATGGAGAAAATACCGGTATCCGATCCCTGCTACAAATAACAATTAGTGGTCCCACTCATCGTCCTAGCGTTATTCCGGTACAGTTGCATCCTGAAGGATGCCCGGGGTCCTCTACCGAATCCCAAGCTTTGGCGTTGGCGGTAGATTCCGTTAGGATGTGACTGCAATCTGACCTTCCAATTTGACAACCGCTTTAGCCTAGTTAGTAGTGACCCTGCCTTCGAAGCTGGAGGTCCCGGGTTCGAATCCCGGTCAGGGAATGTATTTGTGTGATGAACACGAATATTTGTTCTTGAGTCTTGGGTGTTTTCTATGTGTTTAAGTATGTATATCATCACTTGGTACCCATAGTACAAGCTTTGCTTAGTTTGGGACTAGGTTGATTTGTGTAAGATTGTCCAAAAATAAATATTTGTGATAATCCATATTGAAAGGGACCTTATGGCGGCCGGCACTTACGCCTTTATTGCCGCTGTTCCAATACAATAGTGAATAGGTGCAACGTAAGCGCCTGCCTCCATAAGGTCCCTTTCGATGTGGATTATCACATTTATATATATTTTAAAAAAAATCCAAGGGGAAATTAGACCTTATTGGGATTAGGCTTGTCAAGTGAGTGGGCACCTTGGCTGTTAGAAGTTCTCAAGCCGCCTGAAGGCCTCTAACTTGTCTTATGATGTCCAGGATCAACGGCTTAAACGTGCCTTCTAAATGGTTGAATCAACTTTTTAGTGCCACTCGTTGCCTTGGTTATGTCTAGTTGTCCAGGGGAGAAAATTCGAATACAATCGTGATTTTATGCAATTTATGTTTATCAAACATAAGTATTTGTGGTACTTATAAGCTATTTCCACAATGGTCCATCTAATAAGCATGTTTGTAGAATTTAATACAACATTTTTTTGAACAAACTCCGCCACTAGTGTCCCTCGGACAACGGGTCAAGATAACAACACAAAAAAAGTTGATCCACCCAATTATAACAATTATTGTACTATTCAATTTTATTTAATTACAAGCAGTAAGGCGGAGTACCTAAAAGTAATTATTTCATGATAGGTGACACGTTTAATATCTACGATCTTACTTGACGTACGATATATTTATGTATAATATGGTGTTGCATATCCAGTTATCTGCACGTTAAAATGCATAGATATAGATAAAATATATATGTCAAAACTTGATTACATATATGTTAAACGTTTTTAATTTTGCAAGAAGCAAGGCGATATAAATCAATTTCTGATAGTATTTATCATCAGTTGATGTTTAAACTTAGACATAACTATTTACAGTAATTCCAAGTTAAAATGGAAATAAGAACAGTTATCTGTGTATCAGCATTTTTTATTCAAGTAAGTAACTTATGTTAATAGTCCTTATTAGTTAAAAATGACCATCCATTTGGCTTTTTTCTGTGTTAATTAACACGAACCTATCTTCACATTTTCTATTTGTTACTGAGGTAAATGTCCCAGTACTAGACAGTGACCTAATACATGGCAATTCAATCGTATGCCCTGATACGCTTCAGACAACCAATGCCCAAAAAAGGCATAATATAAGATTTCAAGCTTACATGGTCATTTACATTAAAATTACGATTTGAAACGGGATATTTACCATGTATATTTGTATTTTTGAGTTCCCGATATTACATACATGGTAAATATCCAAAATATCCCGTTTCAAATCGTAATCCTAAAAATGGTATAGTTGGAAAAATAAACTGTCCCCCTTTAAAATCTCATTAAATTTTCATCAGTGTGTCGAACCTTGTTTGTAGAGAATTTTATGTAAATTACTTATGTCTCAGAACATTTTTGGCTATGGCCACGTTTTACGAGATTTTTACTAAAAACCGAAAAATATGACCTTCTAATCCCCCCCCCCCCTACAGACTTTTGATATGTTCACCTCCTAGTCCAGGCAAAGTTACGAAGCCAGAAATTGAGTTCCAAGCATTGCACTCTATACCTTTTCGTTGCCTTGCCTATAATGACAGAGGTGATCAATAGGTTGTTATTATTATTATTATTTATTTATCTATTGGGCATTAAGGTGTCGAGCATTGGGACCTTCACCTTATATAGGACTTTTGCGGCATACAAAATATCATAGATTTTTCTCTAAGAAAATTATATAAAAACGCTTTCTGACATTAAGAAAGTCGTATGTAAAGAGCAGCTTATTCATAAAATTAAAAAAAACTATTTATACATTTACAGACAATAACCGCACAGTGCTATGATCGCATCGCACCCAGTCCGTACACGTCCAGCCAAGCATCCAATATGCCCAGACAAGCATCCAGCGTGTCCAACCAACCATCCAGTGCCGACCAACCCATCGCGCCTTACATCAAAACCTTCACTGCTGACGGCGCTCCATTTACCATCACTTATATCTGCCCCATCGCTCCTTCAGGCGTCAGTCTGATATCCGAACTCGGCATGGAAGGGCAGCTGGCTGTGACAGGCTCCATGCCGTTCATAGGGGCAGTGAAGATGGAAGGTACTCTGCCTTCGTCAGGCACAGCTACAGTGAACTACGGATGTGGAGACACTGTCCTTATAACTCAGGAGCAGGGGAACCCCTGCGGTCCTAACGCGAAGGCCGCCAGTGGTTTAACGTTATCTAATCTGGCGAATGTACGCTAATTTGGTAGCGACATCTAGTGTGTGATGAGAGAACATGACTTTCCCCTAGTGGGCCACAGGTGGCAGGATAATCAATGTACACGTAACGACTGTTATTTTTAGAAGCATGGGTCTTAATAGTGGCGCTAAATATGGAACGAGAAAACTTGACGCGACTGTCAGAATGTACTGAAACCCAACGCATTTGACAAGCGCGCCCGGCATGCGACATAACATGTTGCCTGTGTATAAACGCTGCTAACATTATCCAGTATATATTATTTACGCAATTGTTGTTCTACTTTATAATTGCAATTCAGAATTTAGAAACGACGACACTGGCAACTTTTTGTCTTTATAACAGTGTTGTCATTGATGATAATTAAGTAAGTAATGTATCCGATTAGCCATTGAGAGGATTAGGTAACGGTAGACTAAATAAAGCTAGCTTTTGCCGGCGACTTTGGCCCTTTTGCTAGCCGGGCTATCTCGTTAAACATTGCGCACGCCGGCTCAACGCGCCCACATGAAACACATAAAAAAGGATTTATTGGATGTAGATAAAGTAGTGTATGCAACAGAACATAATTAGGAATTTAAACACGCGTGTGATTTTATTATGAAACTCGCTTTCGGCTCGTTTCATAAAACTCCACACGTGTTTTATTGCCTCTCATTATGTAGCAGTTACATAATCTACTATTATTTACTGTTTTTAATAACTGATGTTATAAGTGTAACTGGCAATACGGATCTAATGGCGGTGCCAGATATAGCTTCACTGTAGCAGAGGGGCTACCGCGAACCGAAAACGGACGAAGTTCGAATATCTCCCTCTCTGTCGCACTTGCTAATTCGTGCGGCAGAGAGGGAGATATTCGAACTTCGTTCGTTTTCAGTTCGCGGTAGCCCCTCAGGACTTTCAATGATATGTTCAAAGTTTGAACAAATATTTGCACTTGGCCATGCGGTGTGGCTTTTTAGTTTACAAAGCACGTCTGGCAGGTAGAGTGGATAAAAGGTTTTTTTTATACAACGCCAGTGGCAAACAAGCGTACGGTTCACCTGAAGGTAAGCTGCCACCGCAGTCTATAGACGCCCGTAAATCCAAAGGAGTCACATACCCGTTGCCGACCCTTTATAAAATTTGAAAATGCATTGTGTTGACAGCATAAGAGACAAATTTAGGTCCCTCGCCCTCAACACAGTGCATCCTCGGGAGGTCTGGCAACCTTGCTCACCTCCAGAAACACAACACTACATACAAAAGTATCTGAAGTCTTCAAAGAAGTGTGTAAATCTTTGAGCTATATCTGGCGCCGGCTTAATGTCCAGTCGTTAGTTCTGAGTATTGCTAGTTAGGCTCGTAAAATTGAACATTCAGATTTATGCTTACGAATTTTTGAATCTTATTACAAAGGAATAGAGTGCAAACGTGTACATATATTCATGAACTCTACTATAACGTGGTAGAATGAAGAGCCACTTGCATTAAATACGTTTATTTATTCATAGATCTTAGACATAATATAAGAAACTGTACAAACTTATAATAATAAAATATTTTATAAAACATTTTTTTTATTGTCTGTTAAAACACATCATATTATTATAGACTAGTGTCAAATTCATATATAATAATGTATTCATACATACGTCCCTCTCGTACTTACTTGTTAGGAAGGGAAGAATGCTATAAATAGCTATGCAGACGAAAAATCAATAAAGAATTTTAGATATATGATACTTGACTATCGAATTCGACTATTATACACATAATCTTCGAATATACTCAAATATATGTATTGTACAGTCGACTATTAAGAGATGTATCCAATTTTTATTAATACACAACAAAAAACGAGCAAAAAACAAACAACACAATAATATAAAGCATTATAAATAAAAAAATTGCCCTAAGTCTTCGGTGCTCGGTAGGGTTCCCTCCCTCCCAAGGCTGGCCGCATTACCACGCTGGATAGCTATGCTAATCCGCTGGGCGAAATAGTGGCCAGCCCTCTGGTCACCGGAAACCTCTATAAGGCGCCTTGCAATGTCCTTATAGAGGCGCCGAGCACTTGGACCCCATGGCCCCAGGGTCTCAACCCCAAACGCCGCAAACATGTAAATATCCAATTTGTATCCTTATATTTGACTGACTCTATGAATATAATATGATTTACAAGCTGTAAACATTATCAAAATTTCAGGAAAATTCACAGAAATTACCGGAAACTTTCACGAGAATCTAAAAAGAAGTTTCCATTGGAAAGATTGCGACGGAAGTTTTCCGTGGATTTATCATTCATTAAGTCATACGTCCCATTGCTTATTTTTTAGGCAAGTATTTGAAAAAAACTGATAATTCATATACATAGATATAGGTAAGCTCTATGAATTATCTATTTAGAAAAAATCACATCTTAGGAAAGTTCTCCTCGATCGGTGCATCGGATAGCCAAAACATGAACACATAAGATTTTTGGATAGAAAAAAAACTTCAAGTTGAGTTTTTATTTTCTCCTCAACCAACTACTAACCTATTGTTATTTAATATATATATGTTTTATCAATCCGTCGTCTACCGAGCCCTGGGACCCCAAGGATCATTACAAAAGAATGCTACTTATTATAAGATTTCAAGCTTACATGGTCATTTACATTAGAATTACGATTTGAAACGGGATATTTACCATGTATATTTGTATTTTTGAGTTCCCGATATTTCGGCACTGTTGCAAGCGCCATTATCAAGGATTAACTGACGTGCTGCGAGTTTTAGTTGTGGTCTACCCACACACCATAGCGATCTACCCTCTTCCTGGTTCGCTTTTTTCGCACACCACCGCTACTACCACTCAAAAACCGGCCAAGGGCGAGTTGGACTCGCGCACGAAGGGTTCCGTACTAGTATCTATAAAACAGCAGAAATAACTTAACCAAAATTACAGTTAAATCAACCTATCTCAAAAACTATAAGAGATACTTTGATCAAACCAAAAATCGTTGAAAGAGTTAATTAGCATGCATCACCTCTATTTTTTTTAGAATTTTATACCCCGTAGTTATAAAAATAGAGGGGGGGGGACATACTTTTTACGACTTTGAGAGCTGATATCTCAAAAACCGTTCACTTTAAGAAAAATGTTTTTTAGAAAACTTTATATCATTTTAAAAGACCTTTCCATTGATACCCCACACGGGTATGTACATCGAAAAAAAAATTTTCATCCCTCAGTTACATGTATGGGGGGCCCCACCCCCAATTCTTTTTTTTACTATTTAGTGTCATAATTTTGTAGCGGTTCATACAACACATATTCCCATCAAATTTCATTACTGTAGTACTTATAGTTTCCGAGTAAATCGGCTGTGACAGACGGACAGACGGACAGACGGACAGACGGACAGACGGACATGACGAAACTATAAGGGTTCCGTTTTTGCCATTTTGGCTACGGAACCCTAAAAACCAACAACTCAACAACTCAAAAACTCAAAAATACAAATATACATGGTAAATATCCCGTTTCAAATCGTAATTCTAATGCTACTTATTGTTTATTAGAGACCCGCCCCGGCTTCGCACGGGTGCACTATTTAATGGATGTTATTATACATATAAACCTTCCTCTTCAATTACTCTATCTATTAAAAAAAACCGCATCAAAATCCGTTGCGTAGTTTTAAAGATTTAAGCATACATAGGGATATAGGGACAGAGAAAGCGACTTTGTTTTATACTATGTAGTGATTTTTTTCATCGGGAGACGACGGCTTAATACACAATCTTCTCCACTCTTAGGAAATTTGAATAAAACTACACAAAGTCATACTTTTATCGAAATTTATTCATTCCCGAATTTCCCGAAGTGTTGTGAGTGTTGTGATTAAGCGTGTCTCTTACATCGATGCATCCCCTTAACTTGGCAATATTTTTTTTGTACGCGTATTCAGGCAAATAAATGCTTACTTAACTAGGATTGAAACTAATTAATCAGTTATCTCACTCACTCATATGTAATTCAAGAAGATGTTATTATTAGTTTTTTTTTAATTACATCTAAGAAGTTGTAATGTAGTTAGAGGCTTGCTGGAGCTGACATCGTCATCTTGACGAAAGCTTCGAAATAAATAAAGATAAAAAAAAAGAAGATTGTATGCAAAATAAATAGACTAAGGATTGTGTATCGACTACTCCATACGCACAATTTTTGCCAACTCCTCATGTTCCTTAGGCAAGTCTTTGTCGCCCCAACCCCAAAGGTTAGTCCCATCCCCAGTCCTTGCTGCTCTGCTCGCCACAATGTCATTCCCCACAGTCTTCAGGTCATACGCCCATCCAAGCCAAGCGAAGAAATTTATGAAGAGAGTCGTGCAGTTCAGAGCGTTGTTACCCAATTCTGCTGCTCTGTAGTCCCAAGGGAAAACGTGGTGGAAATTGTGGTAGCCCTCTCCTAGAGTTGCAAGCGATATTGATATGTTCTGTGAAGGCGTGATGGTGCTGTCATAAGGCTTGTTTCCGAAGGCGTGTGCGGCACTGTTGACTAGGAAGGTGACGTGTAGAGAAACGATCACCCGGAGAATGGTGAGGTGCCAGGCTGAGGCGAAGGTTTCGCCCCAGATATACATCGGGAATATGGTGGGGAGGATGAAGCAGATTGTGCCGATGAATGGGGTTGAATATCTGAAAATAAAGGAGTTTTTATTGAAATACTTTACTTACGTATTGTTTTTTCATTGACTGTCAGATTTTTATTTTATACTTACGATATAAATTTGTGACACCACTAAAAAGTAATTTTATGCATGTTTTCCATTTTTACCTACGTGATAAAAAGGCCAACGATAGTACAGTCTGTGAGCATAAACAATCTACGGATATATTGTATACTTGCTTTATTTTGATTATCTATTCTGACGACCGGTTTAGCCTAGTGGGTAGTGCACCTGCCTGTAAAGCTGACGGTCTGGGTTCGAATCCCGATCAGGGCAAATATTTGTGTGATGAGCATGAATATTTGTTTCTGAGTCTTGGATGTTTTTTATGTATTTAATTATTTATATCTATTAAATATATCGTCGTCTAGTACCCATAACACAAGCCTTCTTGAGCTTACTGTGGGGCTAGTTCGATTTGTGTAAGAT
The DNA here is from genome assembly GCA_963556455.1 of Epiblema foenella. Lineage (NCBI taxonomy): Eukaryota > Metazoa > Arthropoda > Insecta > Lepidoptera > Tortricidae > Epiblema > Epiblema foenella. The sequence goes on along the minus strand of OY747120.1, from coordinate 4,945,898 downwards.
TGTCCTCTAATATTTATTTATTTTGTTATCTATTCTAAACGGAAAGCTATGACTATCTCATATCTTTGTGTCCAGTGTTCCGCAGACCGGTGTGTAGTTAGTGATGATTTACGTTACTAAAACGATGTCGCTTACTATGGGCCTCAAAAGAAGCCTCAAAGTCACCCGAAGAGCAATAGATGGGAGTTTCTCCACGTGATCGCTTCGGAAATGAGACAATCCGCAGCAGAATCAAAGCAACCGACATAGCTCTCCGAATTGCTTAACTTAAGTAGCAGGGCCTGGCAGGTTCTCGAGGGGCGATCAAGTACCGAAAGGAGCAGCGTGGGTAGATCTCCACAAGGTGGACTGATGCCCTGGTAAAGGTTACAGGTGGCACAGGACCGGTTTTTATGCACTCTTTGGGAAAGGCCTATGAGCTCCTGCTCATATGAAGTCCAGCTGATATGAAGTTGATGATGCCCAACTTAACGTTTTGATTTAAACGTCTGATCTCACGGGCTGTATTAAAAATCCTCTTATTTTAGAGACAAAACAAGAAAATACGTACTTCTTTTGGAACTTCAACACTGGATTTTCCTTCAAATCCGATACATCGATCCTCCGCATCCTCCTCTTGGCCTCCGGGTGCTTTTTCACCAAAAGCCAGCCGATATGGGAGAAAAAGAAACCTCGAGTCGCATTGTGGGGATCACCGTCCGTATCAGTGTACTTGTGGTGCATCCTGTGGTCCCTCGCCCAGTGAAATACGGAGGTCTGGCATGCAAAGGACTGGAGCAGCATGAGGAGTATTTGGAGAGGGAGTGTGGCCTTGTAGGTCCGGTGGGCCCAGAGACGGTGGGCGCCAGCGGTGGTGCCGACTATAGCTGCCTCGTGTAGGATGAATCCTAAAAAAAAGATTTTCATCAAACGTGAGTAATTTGATGACTTTATTTTATTTGTTGCTTTGGAAGAACAGTCTTTAGGGACAAGACTGTTGTCTACCTCTACTAAGGCACACGAGCCGTGCAGTTGACACCTATCATTCACCACTGTCAGTGAGACAAGATTGAAATTGCCAAGTACTAGTAGGAGTGGTCAGTGTCGAGCACTGGGATATTTACCATACCATGTCTGTTTCTTTACATGTCAACGTTTTTAAGGTTCCGTACTTTGGTACGGAACCCTTATGGTTTCACTTTGTCTGTCTGTCTGTCACATCGCTAAATATCTCGAGAACTACTTATGCTATCGATTTCAAATTTGGAATAATTATAAAGAAGGGTAATCTGGAGTCATAGAGCATGGCTATTTTAGTATATCTTTTAATTTTATGTGAAAAATTACAGATAAAAGATGGTTCAAAATTTCAAAGTCTAGTGAATATGTCGAGTGGGGTGTCATATGAAAGGACTTGAGTTACACATTCTGAAACAATTAGTCATTTTGATTTATCGGGGAAAATGTGAAACAAATATCGTTCCCTCCCCCCCTCATCTCCGAAGTTTACCAAGGAAAACATGGAATTATTACGTAACATTAGTATCAATGTCTATTTTACAGAAACAAATATAACCATCTACATTTTCTCTTTTTTATCATCAAAAAACATTTCTATAATAAGTTTGTAATTTAATCACATTTACACGTATTTTTGTTCTATAAAGTCCTACGTGATCATGCTCGAAGTATCTTCATTCAAATAAAAGAAAAAAAATTAAATCGTTTAACGCGATAAAGAATAATCCTTGAAAAACCACCATACAAGTTCGCTGATAGATGGCGCTGTACCCATGGCGTTCAATTTCTATATCATGTTATTAAGATTTTCCTGGATTAATTGGATCGGGACGGGTACAATGCGTACGGAATCATCGGTGCGAGAGTCGGACTCGCACGTGACTGTTTTTTTTTAATTGGAAGGGATTGAGATTTTTTTTTAATTGAAAGAATTACACAACATAATTCCTCCCGCCGCTTTCTACCATCGGACGAGTAGGAATACGGTAAGGCGCCATCGTTTTACGGTGGCTGTTCCAAAAACTCGCACGAAGCGTTTTGCTTCCACCTTTATTGTGAGAACCGCCAAGCTGTGGAACTCCTTTCCGGAATTCTTGTTTCCCGTAAACTACAACCTTTTGGTCTTCAAGGCGAGAGTGAATCCGTTTTACTAGGTAAGCGCGTTCCATCCTAGACCACAATATTGCTTACCATCAGGTGATTTGTGGTCAAGCGCAAACCTATTTTGAATAAAAAAAAAAAAAAATTGTAGGTACCCAGTAATATAGTAGCCCATTTTGTTTCAGTGAAAGCCAGATACAATCCGTAAGCTCCCGCCAGGTGGAAGTAGGTAAACATGGCTATATTTATATATGAGGCTTCGAATTTAATAGGCGAGGCCTGGGGGGCCACTAGCCTCTCACAGGAGTCATCTTTCTCGGTCTCGTGCGCATTCGGAGGCATCGCCGTTCTGGAATATAAAAAAAACTGTGTCAAAATGTTTAGATAAAATTCTATGGCCAGTTCATGAACGCAAGAAGAAGAGTAAGTAATTATTTTCAGCAACCTCTACAGAATTATCGTACCGGTAGTCATAATAGGCAACTGAAGTAATACATAATAATAATAAATATTAGAGGACAATCTTACACAAATCGAACTAGCCCCACAGTAAGCTCAAGAAGGCTTGTGTTATGGGTACTAGACGATGATATATTTAATAGATATAAATACTTAAATACATAGAAAACATCCAAGACTCAGAAAAAAATATTCATGCTCATCACACAAATATTTGCCCTGACCGGGATTCGAACCCAGGACCGTCAGCTTCACAGGCAGGTGCACTACCCACTAGGCTAAACCGGTCGGTCAAAACACAACATACAAAATACATATAATGATATCCTCAACAGCGATAGCAAACTGGATATATTCTGCAGTACTGAATCTAGTTTCCTCACGCTCAGCAGCCGTTACCTGGAGTCTATTACCACTGCAAGTTCCATCCTTGACGTTTAAAGCCAGGACAAATCTTTCACCCACGGATGGAACTTGGAACCGCTTTTTTTAATTTTTTTTTTAACTAAGTAATAAATAAATGTCTCTCCTGTTAACACGTTTAGTTTGTCTGTAAGTGTTAGCCTAAGGAATAAATAAATAAATAAATATATTACAGTAAAACCCGACCATAAATATATGACCATGTGCCATGTTGCGGAATATCATTTGAACTAATTGTTGCGGAAAATCATATAAGTAATTCTACTTGTGCTTATCATTATTAAATTCTTTCTTCTTACGTTTTTACGTTCTTTATTCTTTCTTCGCCGGCGCGTTCTTAGTTGTTCTTATATGATTCTTTTGACGCTCAGAGACCTTGTACATCTCTTATGTTATTAAATTTGTGTTCTGAATAGTTTTTTTTTTTAATGGCTCTCAGTGTTCTTATTTATCTCGGTGATATTTTACATAAATTTCATATGTTCATGTTAGTTAATTCCTAAAAGTAATTTCAACACATATCTACGTAGATAATGGAATGTAAAGCGGCAATTACACTTCGTCGTTCACCTAATGCGGACGCCGAATTCATTTTAAACTACTTAGGCCAGCAAACGTCGTCTTTACATTAGTCTGTCCGCCTACCTATAAGCGTTGGCAGCTGTCGATCGCCGAATGCGGCCGACTAACGTGTTCTTTACACTTTTGCGGTCGCCGCATGCAGCATGCGAACGACGAAGTGTAATTGCAGCTTTATACTATTACTGCAAAACTCTAGAGATTCAATAGAATAGATTATAAACTCAGCTATTAAAAATACTGTAAAAACTTGTACCCAGCTTGCGTGTTATTCGTGATTATACATGTTAATTTGATAAACAATTGAGGTAGATAAGGAAAAATCTAATTATGCTGCAATAATGATGCATGCAACTGATGGTGCAACGTGGCTTAACATGACAATCGTACGTTAGGTTGACATTAAAATGATTTTAGATAAAACTTACGTACGTATGCCCGCGAGAAACCCAACACAAATTATGTATATACCGGCACACACATGAAGAGTTCTTTAAATATTAAAAATAACACATTTTACTCAAAGAAGAAATCATTTCATTTCTAAAACTAATTAGGTAGAACTGCTTTCGCAGATTTTAAAAAATTGACTGCCTGAACCAGGAAGTGAACCCGAAATATGTTGTGTTAGAAATGACTTGTATTTTGAAATTTTCTCTCACGTTACTACACTCGCGGTCAAATAATACGGGTCAGTACGAAAACCTAAAATACCTCCTTAAAATAGATTAGATTGTAAAACATAAAAACTAAAACGATATTTAAAAGGGTCTCCAAGATCCCTGGATCCAAGAAGCCCCGTGGAAGGGTTCCCACAAGGTTGGGAGCGTTCCTCTTTTGGATGGCTATGCTGATCCGCTGGCCAGGCACGTATACAGAGGGGGGGATTTATCCCCAACAAAAACGTTTTTAGCCAGTAGTTATTACAGCGATTTTTACACAGTTCACATGGTTGTTTCAATGTTTGTCCCCCCCGAACCAAAAGTCTGGATACGTGCCTGCCGCTGGTCAAGAATCGAGCCAGCCCTACGGTCCCCTGACACCTTGGCCAGCCTTCGGGACAGTTGCCCAAAAATTATGTTGTTTTATTATGGAATAAATGTAAATACTGATTAATAGAAATATAAAATCATCTGGGTGAGCTCGCTCCCTCCCCGGCCTCATTTTTCACCGGCAGATCCATTCCCAGTAAAAAACTTAATAACATGTTCACATTGTCTTACTTTGCTTATGGGAATAAATTAGCTTTATAAATTATAAAGCTTAATTATACATTATCAAGCTAAATTATAAATAAACTATAATTAGCTTTATAAATTATAAAGCTAAATTATATATTATCAAGCTAAAGTATAAATAAAATATAATTAGCTTTATAAATTATAAAGCTAAATTATATATCATCAAGCTAAATTATAAATTATTAAGTTAAATTATAATTAAACTATAATTAGCTTTATAAATTATAAAGCTAAATTATATTTTATCAAGCTAAATTATAAATTATCAAGCTAAATTATAAATAAACTATAATTAGCTTTATAAATTATAAAGCTAAATTATAAATTATCAAGCTAAATTATAAATAAACTAATTTATTTCAATAAGCGAAGTAAGACAATGTGAACATCTTATTAAGATTTTTACTGGGAATAGATTTGCCGATGAAAACTGAGGCCAAAAATGGAGCGAGCTCATCCAGAATATTTTATATTATATACTAATTTGACTTTTTTTTAATCTGTCTATTGCTTTATTATATAGGCCGGGCCCTATAAATCGATAGAAGTGTGCGTTTGGAGAGCACGAGTAGATTGGGCAAAAATCAGGGGTAACTTCCGACACGCACGCGGGCGGTTTAAACCAGGGATCGGATACCGATATTTTTTCCATAGAAAAATACCGGTATTATTACGGTCACCGGTTCATTATTACGTTTTTAATGGGACAGTCTAATAATACGACGTTTTTACCTAAATACATGATTCAGCCCTACGTAAAGAGCAAAAAATAATCCAAAATATTGGGCTAATTCAGGGTTTTTTAAAAATACCGGTATCGGTCCCTGCGTCTAGTACCCATAACACAAGCCTTCTTGAGCTTACTGTGGGGCTAGTTCGATTTGTGTAAGATTGTCTTCTAATATTTATTTAATATTTATTATTTATAGTTATACTTACCATATAAACTGTTTCCTTTTCCAATAAACTGACTTTAAAAACATACACAAGAATAGTAGTATTTTTACGTATTATTTTAATTAACTTGCTGATCAGCTAGCTTATACTACCACTGTCACACTGCCAGAGCAGTCTTCTGCCCATAGTATATCTGGTACGAAATGTCGTTTAGATCAAGGCGACATAAACACAATTACGTATTGTTTTGCCCTAGACCTTAATTCCGAAATACGTCTTGACGATTTGTATTTTTTAATGTATATCATTCTACTTCTACTTTTTCGTGTATGTACATACATAATTTTCAGATGTTTTTTTTAATGCAGATTTTGGAATACTTGGCGGTCACTTCATATTAAATAAATAAATATTAGTTCGATTTGTGTAAGATTGTCCATCTTACACAAATCGAACTAGCCCCACAGTAAGCTCAAGAAGGCTTGTGTTATGGGTACTAGACGACGATATATTTAATAGATATAAATACTTAAATACATAGAAAACATCCAAGACTCAGAAACAAATATTCATGCTCATCACACAAATATTTGCCCTGACCGGGATTCGAACCCAGGACCAGCTTCACAGGCAGGTGCACTACCCACTAGGCTAAACCTGTCGTCGAATATTGTTATTTAGAAAGAGGTTTAATTGCAGTATCACTTCCGATAGTTTTGGTAATTAACGAATCACAGCTAATATATACATAAATCGAGTAACTCTGTGGTTCTTGGATGTCTCACCGTATGTATTATGTATGAAAAATTGGTTTAAACAGTTGTAAATACCCTACCCACGAACCCCCCTACCCTGCCTACGAAGCTGGAGGTCCCGGGTTCGAGTCCCGGTCAGGGCATTTATTTGTGTGATGAATACGAATATTTGTTCCTGAGTCTTGGATGTTTTCTATGAATTTAGGTATATATTTATCTATATAAATATGTATATCGTCGCCTAGTACCCATAGTACAAGCTTTGCTCAGTTTGGGACTAGGTAGATTTGTGTAAGATTGTCCACATATATTTATTTATTTAACTGTGTTACCCACCTTTTACAGCAATATGTTAATATTTAAGTATTTTTACCTATAAATTCCTTTTATTAGGTTCAGATACGATTTCGAAATCCTATTTTTGTACTCTAATTCAATACACATTATAGATTTTTTTTGTAATAGAAAACTGAAAAGTAGAATGTTCCAGGTACTAAAAAAATGGATATTTCCAATTACGTCACAATTTTTTATGTTTTATTTCATTACATTAATTTCAATTACTTTTTTTTGGAGCGCTCGTGGCCCAGCGGCGCCTGCGCGCCGAGTGCGGTACGCGAGGTTTAGAAACGTGGGCCGGGGTCATGGCACATATACTTAAACTTTTCCCTGTATTATATGAATATAATATAAAGTACTATTTATAAATAAATAAATAAATATTAGTGGACAATCTTACACAAATCGAACTAGCCCCACAGTAAGCTCAAGAAGGCTTGTGTTATGGGTACTAGACGACGATATATTTAATAGATATAAATACTTAAATACATAGAAAACATCCAAGACTCAGAAACAAATATTCATGCTCATCACACAAATATTTGCCCTGACCGGGATTCGAACCCAGGACCGTCAGCTTCACAGGCAGGTGCACTACCCACTAGGCTAAACCGGTCGGTGTCGGTTTATCTCACCCGTAATTACTCGTAGGATCTATCTTTGTTTGTGCTGTTTACTTTAGACTGTTGGTGCTACGGCTTCTTGAATACTTAGTTATTGTATTTATATATGTATGTAGGTTATATATTTATGTAAGTTTATGGTGCTTCTTATAGTCATAGTTAGTATTATAGGTATTTTATACTCTATTTTTCTGTTTCACCTACTCAAGTAATTTAAATTTTCTAGCTTAGTTTCTACTACCCAAAGGTTGTCTGGAAGAGATCGCTTGTTAGCGATAAGACCTGTTGCTTGTCTCTTCTCATTGTGTTTTTGTACTGTACTGTATCCTTTGATTGAGGTATTTCTATTGTATCGTATTGTTGTAACTAGCGACCCGCCCCGGCTTCGCACGGGTGCAATGCTGATGCATGTATTATACATATAAACCTTCCCCTTGAGTCACTCTATCTATTTAAAAAACCGCATCAAAATCCGTTGCGTAGTTTTAAAGATTTAAGCATACATAGGGACATAGGGACAGAGAAAGCGACTTTGTTTTATACTATGTAGTGATTTCGTAGGTTATAGCGGCACGAGTCAAAGAAATGCCGTCGGGTCAATGACCTCGATGGGGCCAAATCAGCTACCAGGGGAGCAACCTTTTTAGAAATGATTTTAATAATGATGTTTTTTTATGACAGTACAATTTATACGTAGTCTAAGAATAATATGGAAGCGATTTTCGGAATCGTAATTCGATACCGATTATTGCCTTAAGCGGTTCATATAACATTTTGGTAAGAGAGAGTGAAACGGCAAAGCCCTAACCAGGTTATCAGAATGTCTTGTAATGCTATTTATTGAATGCGAGCCCTCAAACAGGCAACCCTGGAAACCAAAACAGGAAAATTATCCTGCTTATATTTTAACACTTTCAGTACCAAGAACTCCCCTGGCGAGTTCTCTGCTCCTAGACGCGTAGCCTGTAACATGCGTTTCATGCTAAAACGCTAGGAAGATGAGCATCTCCCTACACCAGTATTAAGAGGCCTTATAAGTTTTAAAATGCTTTGATTTCAAATTATGACAAAAGTATTGATAATACCAATAAAGTTACTAAAGGATACGATGACTTTATCAAAGTTTTAGATAGTAACATAGCCATTTTTTGATTTTATTGTGTGTAGTAGAATTTAAACTGAAAAAACAAGTTTTTAGCTTGAAAATAGACGATTTGGAGTGATGTTTGAAACGATATTTCTTAATGAAAAATCCAAAAAATACATTTAAAGTTTATGACTTATGACATAAGGTCGCAATAGTCCTATTCTAGGTAGTAACATTGAGAAAATGTCAAGATACATGCCAATTCAAACAGAAAATGGCCTAAACAGATGAGCGATTTTTAACTGATAAGGACCCTTAATTAGAAAAAAAAACACAATTTAAAAAACGTAATAAAATTATTATTTTACTAACTCACTACTTCTAAATATCGTATTTGACTAGGTACACCCGCATCCGCATTGGCCAGTAATGGAGACGGAGCCAGCAGCGGCGACGGTGCCGTTGAAGTCGACCGAGCCGAGCACCGGCACGGCGCCGACCACGACGGTCTGGCCGCTCGCGCCGATGTTGCCCGCCACGCCCACCTGCCCGGTGCCCGTGCCGCCGTACGACGCGCCGAAGCTGCGCGCGCTCGCGCCGGCGCTAGGTTGGGGCGGCGCCTGCGCCTGGCAACTCGCACTGTTCCCGCTCAGACCCGGCGACCCGTATGGGAGTTGTGGTTGTGGGTAAGCGCACGATTGACTGAATACGGACTGTAAAAAACACAATTAAGAAATTAGACAATTTATCATAGCACATCATCTAGATCCGAACAAAACTAAGCTTGTACTATAGGAGTATTTTTATGTATGATGGTATACATAATACCGTAAACCGGGGTTACTTTCAAATTCGGGGGCGGCTTTTAAAATCAAGTTTTTAAGCCGTATTTCTAGTTTTTATTTGGTTAACCTGGGTCGGTGTTACCCCTTGGTATATTTCCTAACTATTTACTGAACTGAATTAAATTAGAAATACTTAGTGACGATTACATTAGTGTTCTTAATCTATAAAGGCGGCCCCGTTTTTTTTACCCCCCCCAGTTTACGGTACTCTACACATCGAAAATACTCTTTGTTCATGAGACAAATATTTTTCGTCATCAGCCGATAGACGTCCACTGCGGGACATAGGCCTCCCCCAGAGAATTCCACAACGTTCGGTCATGGGAACAGCCTATAATCTAGCATCCAGAGTACAATACAGGGTGTAGTACCCTAGCAGCGTACAATATTTTTCATATATACGAAGAAAAGTCTCTAATTAAAGAAGAATGATATACATATGCCGTTTGCAGAGATATAAATTAGGTCACCAAAAAACACGTCAGTGAAATTGACGAAAAAAGTTGGGTTGTGCAGTACATAGTCCTGCCTGTTGGGCTGTACAGATCCTGGAGAGAGGGTATCTACAGAGACTACTTAAAAGCAAAGAAATCAGAAATCAAAAATCAGAAATCAGAAATATTTATTCGTGCAAAACAAAAAGAACAAGAAAATAAATAAAAACAGAAGAACAAGGTATTGCACGAAATGGTTATGTCTCAGCGTAGTGCTGGCGCGATTACCAGCGCTGATCTTCCGACAGAACCAAAATGAAAGGCTAGTGTCCTGTGTTTTTGAATGTCTAGAAGGAATATCACGTATCTGACTTAGACAAGACCAGGACTGGCCACTGTTGGCTCGAAGTTGGAATAGTTATAAGTAGGAAAATTTTCAAAAACCATATTTACCTGGAAAAGGCAAGCTTGCACGCACAAAGCAAAAATAAGGAGGGAAGACATTTTATACGTGTGTATTTCTTTTTCTTCAAATGAATTAGAATGACTCGACAAAACTATGACATTCATTTTATAGTGACACTGCATTTACATGCAGGTCAACGGTTACGAAAAAGATAAAATGATTAACAAAGTGATATTTTGATAAATAAGTTAATTGGTTTATATCCCAACGTTTATGTGTAATTTCCCTTATCATAATTACGAAGGAACGTTGAATATGTATCTTGCATCGCATCAGCTGATTTTAACTTTGATGCAAACCATTATCGACCTAATTTCATTGTAAAAGAAACTATTTTTCTACATGATTACGAACACAATTCGCAATATTAATCGTCTATTATTTTTATCGAACTCTTACGTAAATAATGTTATAACAATTAAAATAGCACCTTTATAAGCTATCATGCTGATAAAGCGGACCATTCAAAATTTATCAAAAACCGAATAACATCAAAATGAGTTTCAAGGTCGCCGTCTTCTGCGTTGGCTCCTTCCTGGTTCAAGTACTTATATTTCTAAAAACTTCCCAATTCTACCTCTATACTCTTTTTGGAGAAGGTTTCGTCCCACTCCTAAGCAAATCTCCTTAACCTCCCCAAGATTTTACAATGGCGATGCCGATACCATTGTAAAATTTTGGGGAGGTTTTCTCTCTAGTTAACCTTTCGAGAAAAAGTTCAGATGGTCCCTTTCGGCGCCGGATTCGGGCTCCTTAATTTGAGTAGCTCTCATTACTGATAAATTAAAAATTAAACAATACGTCAGCTATAATTCTCGTTCAGATTTTTTTTTTGTGTTAGGACTAGTTAAAGCAGAGTACTGTTTAAAGGCACTATAATTTTATTATACTCATAAAGAATAAGTTTGCCTATGATGATGATGCATTTAATTCTGTATTTGCAGATTGTACGCTTTATAGATTCTCGACGCTTCCTGCGTGCCTTTCAGGAGCATTCTGTGAATACTAATTGCTAAAGGTAAACTTAAAATTTCTGTTTCATTACAGTGTATCAATGCACAAAACAGCTGCAGCCAGTGCACTTGCCAGTCAATCACCGTCTCAGACAACGGCGGTCCGCTGACCGTCAGCAGCATCGGTCCCATCGCACCCTCGGGCATCGGCGTCGCCACTGAGCTGAGTCTCACCGGAGATTTGGATGTGATTGGTGCTCTGCCCTTCCTCAGCGCTGTTGCTTTCGAAGGCCAGTACCCGACGAGCGGCTCCGCTTCTGTTTCCTACGGCTGTGGAGACTCTGTGGTCATCACTCAGGAGATTGGAAACCCTAGCAGCAACGCTGCTTCCAGCTCTGGGCTTAGTTCTTCAGCCTTTAGTGGCTGCGGCTGTCGACGAAGTTGATTTCCAATGTACAATTTAGTTATAACTTTGAATATAGTTCCATAATTATTCTATACGTTTGTAATTTTATTATGGAGGCCAGTACTTTAGCTTCAAATAAGTGTGTTTGAAAAGATATGAAATAATGTAAGTTGGAGCATCCTCAGTGGGAAAAGAAAGCATCCCGAAGGCCCGAGCGGTGACGTTTCATTCATCCATGAGTAGGTTAACGTCTTTGGTACGCGTCGTACCGAGCTTGATAAAAAACGAAATGAGTTCTCCACCAGGGCACCAGCAGCCATCCGTTACAATTACGTCGGCGGGCTGTGACCTGCTCAAAATGCGCTCTTAACTGAACCTCGTCGAGAAACCCCGAGACAGGCCGTCTTGAGTCTTGTCTCGCTTTTTCTCGTCTCGTCTCTGCGTTTCCCGATCGCTGTCGGTTTTGCGGCCGAGTTAAAAGGGGGTATTCTCGGTTCAAATGACGCAATTAGTGTGTATTACCTAGCCGCGATTAAAATAGTATTAGGAGACAGTTTTTTCATATACTTACGTCAAAGTGTATATGAAATGACAATTATTCCGAGTGTAAACTAATTCCGGTCTTGTAATACATGGCGTGGCCTCGCTGAGAGCCTCTATCCCAAGGTTTAGCATTCAGTGAATACAACTGTACATCCGGCATAAAAAAATATTTTATTATCGGCCTGTTCGAAAGTATATAACTAGCGGCAGCTGGCGACTTCGTCCGCGTAGATTTTAGATAGTAAAAAATATATAAATGAGGTCTATTTTTTTCTGTCAGTCGTGTGATGCTTTTAATCTTCTGTGAAAAATTACTCAAAAGAATAATAAATGTTCGCCATCTTGGATTTGAAAATGCAAGTCATTTTCGTATTCGGCACCCCGAGGGACCTCGAACCAAGATAACACCCATATCGAGTTTTAAGAAAAATAAATGTCCGCCATCTTGGATTTGATCATGCATGTCAACCTCGAAGACGACACCGATATCGATTTTTAAGATAAGTAAAGATTTGTTCCCCGCACAAACTTGGAACCCCCTTTATACCCCTTTAGGGGAGCAATTTCGAAAAACGCTGTTATACATTTCGTTGTATTTAAACAGAGAGTCTACTACCTAAGTTTCAAATCTTTCACTTCAAAAAAGATTTTCTCCCCGTACAAACTTGGAACCCCCTTTACACCTCTTTTAGGGGAGCAATTTCAAAAAGCGCTGAAAATCGTATCGTTGTATTTAAACAGAGAGTGTACTAAGTACTAACTAAGTTTCAAATCTTTCAGTTCAAAAAAGATTTGCTCCCCGTACAAACTTCGAATCCCCTTTTCACCCCTTTATGGAAGCAATTTCGAAAAACCCTGAAATAAGTTTTGTTGTATTTAAACAGAGAGTATTTACGAAGTTTCAAATCTCTCATTTCAAAAAAGATTTACTCTCCGTACAAACATGGAACCCCATTTTCACCCCTTTAGGGGAGCAATTTCGAAAGCTGAAATGTGTTTAGTTGTATTGATAATTTACAATTCGAACAGATAAACATGAACGCGACCGTAAACATCTTCAGATATCTGTGGTCTGTGACAAGTCGCAACTAGCGCCAGCGGACAGCTACTAAAACTATTGACAAATATCGTGAAAAAAGAAAAATATGAACAGTAAACCATGAAATTATGACAATAAACAGTAAATTAATAAATATGCTCAAAATCTTAAAAAGATATGATATATTTTTTTTACAGAAAAATTGGTTTATCAAAAGTTCTCTAACATGCAAACAAATATTTACAAATTAAATTAAAAACTAAATCCGCTTGTCTAGCCCAAGTCACAAAAAAAGATCCCGTCCAAAAGTTCCGTCTGTGGCATGGTGCCCATAAAGCTGGCGGCGTTACCTCTCTGTATTGCCAAAGAAATACGTTGGGAGAGGTAAACGCCAGCCCTATGGTCGCCTGAAGCGTCAACGAGACGTTTAGACACTGCCTTCATGAATGATTTCATGTCAGCTAACCAGGGACCCAATGCTTCCATCGCCAGCGCCGCAAACTCGTAGTCTTTAATTAAAGACGAGTATTTTTGGCGCTTCAACACCTGGGCCTGGTCAGCTGCAGCGCCGGATTGAGAGCGAGTCACTATGTGCGAGTCAGGATTTGGGACTGAGCAAACGTATCAACGCACGTTGCGTCCCACACCAAGACTCTACCCAACATCCACGGCACTAGAGTGGCACCATCAGGTCGCTTGCCATCGTCTCTTGCCAACCCTGTGGGTTCGAGGATAGCAGGCACAGGGGTGTCTATCATTTTATCGAAATATCTTACATCGATTTTCATTTCACCGAAAACAATTCGACGAATTTCATTAGGTTTTTTTTTCTAATCACATAATCATCAATTCATTGCATTTTATATAATCGAAACACTTTTCATAGTTAATCGTTTCGAATCCGTCTCTAGTCGTAGCGTAACGGTACATCGAATTTACTTTTCATAGAAATATTCGTTATTCATAGTATTAATTTAACGAAACATGATTCACAGATAGTACGTTCCATATAGTATTCTTTCCACGAACAATATTTCATCGCAGTAAAGTTTCATCGAACGATCAAGCCAAGCCTTCTAAAATTCCTAAAATTTACTGTACTAAAAAGCAAGCAAGCACGCATCCATGCATGCGAGCAAGCAAGCACGCATGCACGCATGCAAGCAAGTATGCATGCAAGCAAGCAAGCGCGCATTTTCAGCGCGCATAATCTTTCTGGGCTTATATAAAAAAATAACCTCGAAGATTAAGACGGGAGCAAAGCTCCCGTCTTAATCTTCTGACCTATCACCACAATAAAATCAAGTCGAATTTAAAATATTCTGTTAAAGGAAACTAGACATTTTTCTCCGTGGAGTGTTGTCGCGATCGCGCGAGCGGGAGAATAACCCATCCGTTCCCCATGTCCGCGGAAGAAGAGCGGAGCGTGCTCGCATTTGCTCCCCCAGCCGCAGTGCAACCTGCCTGCCCTAACAGTATATTTAGGTAAAAGCAAGGGTTTACAGCTCCGTGACATAATTAGCGACCATTTAGTCCAAACGAAATAATAAAAAAAAATGCCTTTTCTACCAATGACTATATTTGTAGGCGCTATTTATACATACACTTTAATAAACTGCAGAAAGCAGTGGTGAGTGCATAGTTTTCGCAATTGGGAACCTCAAGTTTTTGGGAATGGTCCATATTATATTTTTTATTGATAGTAAGTGGGCGATGCTCCGAGCGTTTGAAACGCTCGTTTCTAAAGTCATTGTCGACTCAAGATTATCTACCCAAAGTTGGGATAAACCAGCGAAAACATGGATCAAATAAGACTCGGACCCGACATTGGTTTACACTTTTGACAAAAGTTTACTTAGATCATCGTCTATTTTAACAATATTTAATGAAACGACAATGACGTAAAATAGCCGCCGTAAAAACGCTGAATATTCGCCCAAGTAGACTTCACTAGAGTGGCGCGGGAGTGTATCAGTGGAGAATCATTCCACTTATATTACGTCAGGACTTATGTGAGCACATAGCTCTGAGCTGAACTCCACTAACGATAAAAAAATTGTGACCTAAAAAAAATATTTGTAATTTGAGTTTCGACGGAGCCCGGCGGGGCTCAGTAGAAGAGCATAGACTATGTGATTGTCAAGTTCTAATGTACTGTACTCGTATGATTATATTTTTCACAAAGCACCTACGCAGTTCAATTAGCAATTTTTCACGTATCGACGTATATACTAATACTAACGGCCGCCCGCTACTTAGTCAGCGTAGATTTTAGATGGTAACAAAGTTATAAATGAGGTCAAATTTTTTCTGTCAGTTGTCTGATGCTGATAGTCAGCCAGTCAGTCAGTCAGTGAGGACTTCTTCTTTTATACAGAGTGTAAAAAAATTAGTGAGGATCCGTTTAAGGACATATTCGGTATCGTGTTCTGATTACGAAAAAGTAGAAGAAAAAATTTTTTTGACGCCAAATATTTTTTTTATGGGGTCGTCCAAGTCAGCCAACAACTGTCCATACAAAGGCCAGAAATTTATTGCGTCAAAAACAATTTCTTCTACTTTTTCCTACAGAACACGATACCGAATATGCCCTTAGACGGAATTTCACTAGTTTTGTTACATCCTGTATGTATAGATAAACAAAGTAGGTTCTCATTGATATCGAGGGTTGCGTGGTCTAACCCGACAAGTCACCCAAAAGGTTTTTTGAAAATAGAACTATGCGTAATGGATGTTGAGTTCTTATTTTAAAAAGCAATTATCTCGACCTATCGGGTTTGACCACGCACCCCTTGATATAATGCAAGTTTGTGGCCGTTCGATAATTATAAGTGTTTTATGTCCATCCAACGGCGTTGAGGTATCGGAGGTTGGTAATGGTTTCGGAGGGGAGGGGGCAAGACGCGGGGAGTGCGGGCTGCCGTGGATGTAATCTGTCTGACCGAGACATGGCTTAGATCCAGTGATATAACTTCTGTCAATTTAATGAACTGGGTCAATCAACTTTTTCTTTTTGTTATTCTGTCTCGTCAGCGAGGAGACAACAGTAACAGAATGTCTTAGAAAAATGTTTGTGTTATGGACTTCTAGCATGCTCAAGAGATGACCCATGTCCAAACGGATTTATGCTCATCGCTAAAACTCATGTTTGGTAGATTTAAACCCTATAAAATCACAGTTTTAAAGAGTCACTCAGGAGACGTGACCATGGTAACGAGCAACGAAGAATAGTTGATCCACCCAATTCTACAATTTGCGTGCTCACTACTGCAGAATGTTTCGGCGAGGAGGAGGTGCATTTAGGTTAGGTCGGATTTATTATCTATTGAATGGAATGAAGTAAGTTTCCTGTGCGTAGAAATGCAGTTTGAAGTGTGCGTCGTTGAATGTGTAAACTTAGATCTAGTTACAAATTTAGAAATAAAGGGAAAATTGAAAAACTTAGGCACCGAGCAGTCGCTCTAGCCAACCCAGCAACTGAGCTGGCCGCGAGTGCCGGGAGGTCGCAGGTTCATATCATGCTAAGTGCCTAAGATTTTCAATTTTTCCTTTATTTTTAAAGTAATTTAGATCTACTGATTGCATGCATATACCTATAGACCACCAAATAATGATATTCAAATATATTATAGTAAGCTTAACGAACTCCTAAACTTACTTATTTTCAAAATTATAGGGTATTAACTATGGGTGATATGAATATTGACTACCTAAAGACCTGTAAAACTATACGAAGGAGTTAAAAATCTAACGTACCGGTAAACCGGGGTTACTTTCAAATTGAGGGGCGACTTTCAAAAGTCAGTTCTTATTACGTGTTTTGGTTTTTATCTATTTGAACCGGGGTCAGTGCTATTCCTTCGTAAATTTCTTAACTACCTACCAAACTGAAACAATTTAAAAATACTTAGGGGCGGTTATTATAAGGCTTCTAAATCTATCAAAGTGGCCCCGTTTTTTTCTAAATTCACCCTAGTTTACGGTACTTAAGAGCTTCCCACTTCAATAGTTCTCAACACAATCTTAAAAACTATAATTTCCAAATAAAACTTCATGTCTGCTTAACGTTTTACACAGATACAAACAAATACTGGCGTTAGTTTTTTACCTGATCCTAAACGGCGAAAACAGAAAGTAGTACAATTTTCAACACAAGTTTAATTACTTTTATTTTTCTAATCAGTGAGTTCTATTAACACAAAAATTTGGTTTTATACAACCACTTTCCTGTATCTCTTGCCAAACCAAAGATATGTATTTACCCAGTCTATATATTATTGCTAAAAGTGATGAACAAACTACAATCGAGCACGCATTTTTTTATCGCTTTCACCCGAATAAAAAAAGTTACTTTTATCAATGAACTATTTCTTGATATTGCATTAAAATGTTGGTATAAAAGAGGTAGTCTATGTCGATAAACTATTACATTTCTTTTGTCGAAGGAAAGTATCACATTACCGTTAACATGTCTCGCTTTGCTGTCCTCGCTCTGTGTGTCCATTCTTGCCTGATCCAGGTAAAATAGCAGTTTCATATCGGTTTATAGATATTTATTACTCATAAGAACACAATAGTTCACTTAAATGAGATACAAAACTAGCTTAAGGTAACATGTTCCAACACATCTTAATAAATAAATAAATAAATATTAGAGGACAATCTTACACAAATCGAACTAGCCCCACAGTAAGCTCAAGAAGGCTTGTGTTATGGGTACTAGACGACGATATATTTAATAGATATAAATACTTAAATACATAGAAAACATCCAAGACTCAGAAACAAATATTCATGCTCATCACACAAATATTTGCCCTGACCGGGATTCGAACCCAGGACCGCCAGCTTCACAGGCAGGTGCACTACCCACTAGGCTAAACCGGTCGTCAAATAAATATTATCATATACATGATTAATTAAAATTAATTATTATGATTAATTATTATGTATATATGATTTTAACTTAGTTTTAAATAGTATTCCTGATTTACATTCCTTTACTTCTTTCGGCAACTTGTTGTACATTTGTGCGCCCTCAGATAAAATATTTTTCTTTCCATATCCTGTTCTATGTCTAAATAATTTGACATATTGACATGTGATCCCACCCTAAACAACTTTAAGGAGTTTACCTACTATTCTAGTCTATTCAGAATATACAATACTGAATCTATAAAAAAATGTATTAAACAGTACCGCTGCTAATGCAAACAACTAAATTTTGAAATTTTGTTTGTATAAATGAAGGAACGGTTGAAGAGTTTGGGGCCGGCTGGTAGTTGCACCTGTAGCTCAGTTGGCTAGAACGCCTAGCCGCGAGTGCCGGGAGAATGCAGGTTCAAATCCCGCTCGGTGCCTAAATTTTATTATTTTTCTTTTATGTCTAAAATTTGTATGTTTGTTTTGAGTTTAGATACCATGTACTTCCTCGAATATTTTTAGTACCCAATTATCATAATTCCTTGCAGGCAAGGTATTTTACAAGCTGTTCTTATTACTGCTAAACTAATCAAAGGCGGCATATTTCTTTCATGGAACGGGATACGGATCCTGCCCCCGCCAAGAAATAAAGATACATCGACACCTAAGATAACAACATTAATTAAACATACTAAATATTATTTTGTTTTCACAGTCCGCTTTTACTCAACAATGCGGTTGCAATCAGATCTCTTACGGGTCCACCGGTCCCTACGAATACGAACTTGGTGGCATTGAGAAATACACAGTCAGCGCTCCTAGCATCAGCGTGAACAAGCCCAGCATCGGCTTGAGCGCACCAAGCTACGCCGGATCATACGGCGGCACGGGCACCGGGCAGGTCGGCGTGGCGGGCGACATCGCCGCGAGCGGCCAGACCGTCGTGGTCGGCGCGGTGCCGGTGCTCGGCTCGGTCGCGTTCAGCGGTACAGTGCCGGCGGCCGGCTCCGTCTCCATCTCCGGAAATTGCGGATGCGGATGCTATTAATTCAATAAATTAATAAAATCAGTGAAAGTATGCATTTTATTTAGTTTTTCAGCCATTATAATACATTTGTCACTATTTTTCCGTTGCTATTGTTGCCCTCTAGTTCTGAATTTGTATACTCTGCGTTCGTTTTATATCAAAGAGTGTTTGTATTTGTATTGTTTAGGTGTGTTTTGGTAGGTGGTAAAGGTGTGAACCGTTAAGTGGTAAAGTGCAGGCGGCCGACTCCGTCTCCATGAACGGACAGTGCGGATGTGGTTGCGGATGCTATTGATTTGATCAATCGATTGAACGATCATATAATAAGTTCGCCTTGTGCCTCGATATTGTGTAACATGTACGTGTTTTAGTCTGTTGTTTTGTACAATAAAAGGCTTACAATTATAATTAATAAAGAAGGCAATTAAAATTGTATTCGTATTACAAGATGGATATAGTTAATATTGAACACATTCTTAATTTTCAGCGATGTTTTGGCTACGATACGTATCTTCATAAATGTAAAAAGCTATAAAGCATATTTAATGTCCGTAAACGCATGATAACACAGTTTTACCTTAGCTAAATATTCTCAGGTAATTTTCTATACATACTTTTATATAACAAAGAAACCAATATAATTTTCATTTTCATACATCTACGACGTCACGCTGCAATAAGTTTTCCTGTTTTTTTTTATTAAATAAAAGCTATATTTTTCGAGACGATATAATAGAAGATAGTATCAATTTGAGTCAAAAAAGTATCAAATAATGCCTAGTAAAGGTAACAACAGAATCGCGCAACAACACATTACTAATATGTTACACAATAATTTTGTACAGGTGAATTCTCGGAAGCTGGTTCTAATTTAACGAACGAAATGAATGATACAGATTTTTTTTAAAACTGACTGTGGCTTTATATTCCGGTCTCAATAAAGCGACAGGAGTGCGCGTTTGGAGAGTAGCCTGGGGAAAATCCAGGGAAAACCTCCGACACGACCACGCGTGTAATTTGGAACACTGGAATACTCTAAGAGTTTGCGCTCCAGTGAGATTGGTTGAGAGGTTTCAACCGAATCTGAGGTGTGAGTGGAATCGAGCTAATGGGAGTTTTGTCGCAAAAAACTCAGCTAGGCCCGACCAGGGTCGGACTGACTCTACCCGGTGTGCGGCAGTACCGGGACGAATAGGGACTATATGTGTCAGTGTTGTCACGATCACGCGTTAGACGTCCCCGACGGTGGGAATGTTTAAGTGTACGCGTCGTGTCTGAGTTACATACAGAATTGGTATCGAGGATCTACGAACCCTAAGACAAAATTGAATTGAAATCGTTCGATCCTGTTTTAAGAGTTCAGTTACAAATAAATTTGTCTACAAATAGTTCTTGTTTCGTAGTACGGGATATAGATATATTTGACGATTTAAATAATTACTAGTATACTACGTTGTTATGACTATGGACAGATCAAACTATGTATGTTTTATATTTGGTTTATTTGTGTAATCTCAGTCAATATAATTAAGGGCTTAGCGACCGCATCCACAACCCCCCAATCCGTATCCTGCGCTGCCGCTGGAACCGCCGATCTGCTGCGTGATGGCGACGCAGTCCCCGCAGCCGTACGACACGGGCGCACAGCCACTGGTGTCGAACTGGCCCTCGAACTCCACCGCGCTCAGGTACGGCAGCGCGCCACACACGTCGAGGTTCCCGTTCAGGTCCAGCTCGGTGGCCACGGAGAGGCCGGATGGCGCGATGGGCCCGACGGATCTCACGGTCAACGGCCCGCCGTTGTCGGACACAGTGATGGACTGGCAGCTGCAACCGCAGTTTCTCTGTGCAGCGATGCTCTGAAATAAGCATTTAAATAAAATTAGTCAAACTAAATTACAAAAACCTACTCATGAGTGTCTTGACAAGCAAAGTCACAGGGTGGAATCCAGTGGAACATCGCACATGAATATCATTTATAGAAGAAATATTACAGACTCAAAAACTAGCTATATCCAAAATAAGCTAACTTGATTCGTTGAAAAAAAAAATTGTTTATACATCTTTCCTTTTTCGTTATCATATATGTTTCTTGTGTTATATATTAAATATGAACTAATACTGCATGTAATACTTAGGAAGACCCACGGAAAGAGATTACCGGCAAGAAGGTTTGTTTCGCTGTTCTAAAGAATCTTTGCACTTGACTTAGCAATATTAATAATCCCTTGTAATAACCGACATGGTAAAAAATAGCACCAAAATAAAAGATCTTAGGAAACTAAATGATCATAAGTTCTCATATATACCTGGAGAAAGAGAGCAAAAGCGCAGATGAGAACAGCCTTGAATGCCATTTTTTATGTCCCTTCTTCTGTCTTTAAACAAAATAATAATGATCAATATTACGCGAAATCGTCTGTTTTTTATATTAGTACTTCACAGATCTTGCTTCACAGCATAACCTAGATGTTACAATTTGTATTTTATCGTAAATAATTAAGTAATGATGTTTTCAACCAATTAAGTTTTTATTTGGTAAGAGAGCAAACATGTTACAGTTAGTGTTATCGCTGACCTATTTCTACATTTGGAATTCAATGTTAGTATATAAGAGTATTCAAAATGTAGTCAATTTATTCTCATTTCTTTATTCAAAGAACGTTAGTGTTCTTGTCAAAATGTCTCGCTTCGCATTCGTCTTTCTGTGCATCCAAGCTTGTCTGCTTCAGGTAAACAAATTAGCTATTACAAGTAGGACAAGGTCTCTGTTCTGAACAGTTAACTAAAAGATTCTACGCTTCAGTCTGTATTAGAGGTTCATTTGGTTAAATTTCTCATTCTTTATTTTATTTTAACGTTATTGTACAGTGATAAGTTAGACATACAAAAAATGAACTTAATGCCATATCTACCAGTCAACCTTCAGAGAAAAATTGTTATAGTTGGTATGAGATATGACTGCAAAGAAATGAAGAAAGCCAACAAATTGTCAATAAATTATTTGATTGATTGATTGGGCATGGAGAAAAAGTCCTGCCACAGAGTGTGGCTTATCGTAGTTCAGACTGGGCTTTATTTAAAAAAATTAAAATGGTAAAATGTGACAGACGTCATCTAGTCGTTACGTCTATTGTTCTTTATACCTTTCTGGGTATATTTACTACAAGGATTAATTATTAACTTTTTTTGTAGTTAGGAGTATTTTTTGAACCCACCAAAATTTTTTTGTGCCTAATTTATGCTGGTTTTCACAACAGACAGTTCTGAGCCAATCATGCGGATGCAACCAGTATTCGTACGGCTCGTCGGGTCTGAGCGGGTATGGCGGTTGCGGTGGTTGCGGGTCGTACGGCGGCACGGGCACCGGGCAGGTGGGCGTGACGGGTGAGATCGACGCTTGCGGCCAGACCTGCGTGGTCGGCTCGGTGCCGGTGCTCGGCTCGGTTGACTTCAGCGGCTGCGTGCCCGCCTGCGGCTCAGTCTCTATCTCCGGGCAATGCGGATGCGGGTGCGGGTGCAACTGAATCATGTTTTTTAATCATATTTTACAATAATTAATTATACAATATCTCTAACACCTTGTTTTGTTATCAACATCCTTCCATTAGCAGTAGGTACTGAGTCTCTTGATTTAATGGACATTATGTTTCCAGAAAAAATAAAACATAATTCTTGTTTCGGTTCGAGCTAAATCTTTATTCTAGATCCGTGTGTTTTAAATTGTGACGCGTAATAATAACTCATTGGCGCATAATTAGGTAGTATTTTCACTTTCAGTCAAGGTTGCAAAATCAAGAAGTCAAAACATATTATTGATAATCAATAGTTTCAAATCAACGTTACTTAGATATTATGATGCAAAGACTCTCGAGAATATCTGAACATGATCATGTTAGCAATTAAATTAAATGCAGTAATATTAAATTATTTATTCTTCAATTAAGGCATATTACAAGCACTTATAAATGTCAAGAAACTACCACTGGTTCATAAAATAAACCTCTGACCAATCGAACCATTAAATACATCAATATTTACACTACGGCTAGCGCGACACAAAAAAGTATTTTACTTATAATTGGATGAGGTGCATTTGAGTGAAATGGGGGTAAAGTAACGTTTGGTTCGGGTTAGCGTATTAAATGAAAGTTTGAAAAGCAATTCTGGGCAGTCAAAATAATTATCTATAGTAATGTACATTCTTATTTAATCTGTGTGTGCTTATTATATTAAGAGACAGTGACGTCGATGACCTAGAAACATGTAATGTGTGACTTTTCTAGGTACATCATATGTTGTAACCAGAATGGCGGCATTATTACATATCTCACGTGCGAGAATGAAGTTGATAGGTACCTACTTCAATAAAGTAATTTATAATATTTATTAGTTTTTGCTCGCGACTTTGTCCGCTTACAACTCTTTTATCTCGTACTTCCATACAAATTTCCACCCATCATTTTATAAAAACTATCCTATGTCCTTTCCTCCAGGGTCTAAATTATCCGTAATTTCATCTGAATCTGTTGAGCGGCGTAAGCGTGAAGAGGTTGTCAGAAACACAGAGATAGTTTTACATTTTTAATATTAGTATGGATTGAAAAGGTGTATCAGTTTATGAAAAGGTATATACTATCGTCAGGATACTGAGATTCTTCTCTTCGATAAATTATTGACTATATGGAAAGAGGACTACTTTTTATTTTCTACCTATTGAATTTACGTAGGCTAGTAGTAGTAGACGTACTTAAACTTAGTAGCTGGTACCCATAACCCAGAAATTTTAATTAAATAGACGTGGAATTACTAATAATATGTAAGAGCACTTGTTAGGTATTTTAAGAGAGGTATAGGGCACACCGGAACATTATGTCGTTCATATTTGGAGCAACCCAACAACTGCAACTGGAAAGTACCTCCACCTTACAGAAGCCCGCAGCCATAATAGCACCACTATTTGCTCTTTATTGATAGTGTGAAACGAAGGTCTCTGCTTCAGCTTCGTCCGGCAGATTTTCGACTGTTATCCTCTACAGATCGCATTTCTCAATCGATTCTAGTGGAATTTTGTGACCAGGGTCGATAAGCGTGTTAAGGATGCCAGACCGAAAGGCCCCTAATCAGTGATCGCCAAGTTACGACAAAGGGGGGAGGGATGGGAACGTAGACGACAGCCTTCTCATGTAACGGATTCCAATGATGGAGAGCGTTATAAAAATAACATTTGACAGTCGGCTTTAAGAAACCATACATGGTACAAAAAAAATCTACTTCTAATTTTGTAGACACTCAGATAACATCGTTATCGAACTCGACCACTCTAACATCCTTCTAGATGACGGTAGATGATGATGGTAGCCGGAGTTCAAAGCACTGGTTTGTCAATGTTGACAGCGACCGTCCAACATAATTAAATATCTCATTTCAAACAGTTGCTATGGGTTGAGGGATTAGTGATTATTTGTCTCTAGCCTCCTAACTACTTCTTTATGCCCCATTTTAACATATATTACATATATTATATATTTTATTTGATATTATCTGATTATTGCACAATTTATAAATGAGGTTCTTTTTACTTTGCTCTCAAATATGTGCTTACCAACTTTAAAGCCACGAATTGAAGGACTCATAGAAAGCTCAACCCCTCTGTTCACGCCCTTTCATCCACAATCTATTTGCTGTACTACAACATATTTGCTAGTTTTCACGTGATGCCTAGACAAATAAACAGACAAACACAAATTCTAACTAACTAGCTGTTCTGTTATCGATTATGAGACCCGTCAATTGATTTTTTTGCCAATATCTTCAATGTACAGATTTTCGACCCTCTACAGCTTTATTATTATATGTATATATATACTCAAACTCAAACTCAAAATATTCTTTATTCAAATAGGCCTAGCAACAAGCACTTTTGAATCGTCAGTTATATATTACATAAATTGAATTTAATTATTCAGAGCAATTTATTGATGCATATGAAATTTAAAAATAGACATGAATTACTATAATGTATGTCAAAAGAGAGTATAATAAATTCACAAAAAGATCGTCAATATGTAAAATAAAAACATAAAAAATTGTATAATCTAGACAGTTTCTAGAATAAAATCTGAATGTCAAGAGGAAAATTTAACGTCAACATCTAATGTCATAGTTATGAAAATAATCATTAAGATGTAATGTCATAATTATTAAAATATAATTAGTATTTCAACCACAATTATACCCACGGTGTTTTATCATTCATGTAGTCTTTTGTGCTATAATATGCTTTCGATATGAGTTTATGCTTTACATAAGTCTTGAATTTATTAATAGATAAATTAGTCACATTTGTAGGTAGTTTATTATAAAACTTTACACAATTACACATGAATGATTTTCGTATTTTTTGGAGCCGAGTGGAGGGTACCGCAAGCTTATATTTGTTTCTAGTATTTATATTATGTATGTCACAGTTCTGTCTAAAATTTACAATATTTTTGTGTACATACACAATATTGTCATAGATGTATTGACAATGCATTGTCATTATATTAATGTCCTTGAACTTATCTCTAAGTGAGTCTCTATGTTTCATCTTATATATTGCTCGAATAGCCCTCTTCTGCAGAATAAAGACAGTATTTATCTCTGCAGCACTGCCCCAGAGTAAAATACCATACGACATAATACTATGAAAGTAACTAAAATATACTAATCGAGCTGTCTTCACGTCTGTTAATTGACGGATCTTGCTCACTGCAAATGCTGCAGAACTCAGTCTATTCGAGAGATTAGCAATATGGGGACCCCATTGGAGTTTTGAATCTAATGTCAAACCAAGAAAAACAGCACTATCAACTAGTTCCAATTCCTCATCTTTCACAGTGACACTAGTTTGCGTGTGATTTACGTTACTCGTGACGAACTTAATACATTTAGTCTTTTTCTCATTTAACAATAAATTGTTGACATTAAACCAATTAACTATTTTAGAAATGGCATTAGATACATAATTACAAGCTTGTTGTTGCCGTGTGACTTTGAATATGAGTGAGGTATCGTCAGCAAACAATACTATATCATGGTGGGTCTTTACGAGGTATGGCAAGTCATTTATGTAGATAAGGAATAGGAAAGGTCCCAATATTGATCCCTGCGGTACACCCATAGAGACCAATGAACCCGGCGATCGCTGTCCATTCACGTCGACCCTTTGTATTCTATCATGTAAGTAAGACTTTAGCAAATTCAGTGCCGATCCTCGAACTCCATAGTAGTGTAGTTTCCTGATCAAAGTTTCATGACATACGCAGTCGAAGGCCTTGGACAAATCACAGAAGATACCTGAGGCATCATGTGACTCCTCCCAGGCATCGAATATATGTTTTGTTAGCTCGACAGCAGCGTCAGTTGTCGAGCGACCCCGCGTAAAACCAAACTGCTTATGATGCATTAAATTGTTAACATTAAAATGTTTTATTAATTGGGACAAAACTAGTTTTTCAAAAATTTTGCTAAATGTAGGTAGCACAGATATTGGTCTAAAATTAGTGGGGTCAAAAGTGCTACCAGACTTGAATAAAGGAGTTATTTTACTGTGTTTCATTAGATCAGGAAACTCACCACAATCAACACTGTTATTAAATATAACCACTAAATCAGGCGCTATGACTTCTATTAGAAATTTGACAGAATGGACAGAGACTCCCCAGAGGTCACTAGTTTTTTTGACATTAATTGTTTTAAATGCCTTTACTACGTCTGAGGCATTAACATGTACAAAATGAAAATCTCTACTACATTCTGGGGCGTTGTCTTTTAATAACACAACGGCAGACGAAGGTGATGAATTTAAATACTGTGTTGTGGATACTGGTATCTCACTAAAAAAATTTTCGAATTCTATTGCTACTTCTAAACTTGAATCTATAATTTTGCCATTTATTTTTAATTTAGGATCATTCATTATGTGCTTTGATCTGCCAGTTTCCACATTAATGACTTTCCATGTTGTTTTGATAATATCGGAGCTATTTTTTATTTTGTGGCTTAAATAAGTACGCTTAGCTATTCGACAATCAATCTATTTTAAATTTTTTCGAATATTGTTTGACATGTTCTTTAAATTCATCACTCGCATTAAACCGCCGTTCCTCATATAAAGCATACAGTGCTTGCCTACGTTTATGTAAGTCCACAGTAGCCCATTCACTAAAAACTGATACACCACCAACCACGACCGATTTAGGAGTGAAAATTGCTTTATAATGTTTCATAAATGTGTGAAAAAATGAGTTGTACATGTCGTTAGGACTCATATCGGAAGATAAAAAGGGTAGCGCCTGGACTAAACTTTGCTTCATTCGTTCGACACGGTGCGTGGTTACTGGTACAAAAGGTATTTGTTTTCTCAAAGTACTCCTTCTTAATGTCTCAAATGTCATTAATTGGCCTAAGTGATCTGACTCTAATTTGCTGATTACACTTTGGGTAATAGGAATAATATCCGTAAAAATGTTATCTATACAGGTGGCGCTAGTAGCAGTTACTCTAGTAGGCTCCGAAAATATGTGGTTGAGGTTACATGATTTGAAAAGATTCAACAATCTAGTACTTATTGTTGAATTTTCCAAAATATTTACATTGAAGTCTCGATAGAGTCTCGAAGAGCGATATTTTAAATAACACGGATTCCATTATATTTTCAAAGAGGTCAAAATTACTTAATGGCGGCCTATACACACAAACAACAATAAATTGCTCTAATTCTACTGCACTTAGTTCTATGGTCCGTTCAACAGACAAGGATACAACATCCTTACGTTCCTTAAATTTTAATTGATTATTTAATATAATTAATGAGCCACCATGTATGGAACCAAGTCTGGTGAACGAACTACCCACATGATGATTATTAAATTGAGGCATTATTTCATTGTTTTTTAACCAATGTTCAGTTACACATAGAATATCAATATTATAAGTATTCAATATAAGACATATTATTAATATTCAATATATTATAAGTATTTAATATAGATATAAGATACAAAGATATTGCTAGATAGATGACGCCCTTCTGGTTACAACATAATGATGCTTGTAGAAAAGTCATTACATGTTCCTAGGTCATCAACGTCACTGTTTTTTAATAGAGTAAGCACATACACATTAAAATAAATAAGCACGTACATACTGCACAGTTACAGTCTGGCAAACGACCTGATACACAAATTTATGGCGGGAAATTAAAAAAACCTTGGTTAGTCACACTTTGTGTAGTAGAAAATATAGTTTTAATACTAGAAAATATTTCTGATTTTCTATATTTTATATCAAATTACTACTGACCACTTACACCACAGATTTTTTTCTAAATATTGGTTTTCAGTAAGAAACTTCTTACGTCCAATGTTTTTAATTTATTGATATTGCTCAGAACTTCTAGTTTATTAATACATTCACGTACTTAATCAAAGTAAAAGGCAAATGTGCTAATACTTAGAGTATCAAAATATTAATAAAGCACCAACCTACTAAACACCTATCGTCGTATCTTTTATTCGTGGAAACATAAAGTCCATTAAATCAAGAGACTCAGTACCTTGGCCATTCTACTTTTTCATGTACATAATTTTCCGGCACTTTTTTTTAAAATGCAGATGTTGGAATACTTGGCCTGTACTTCATATTTTTGAATTATTATTTAGAAATATGTTTAATTGCAGAATCTCTTCCGATAGTTTTGGTAATTAACGAACCGCAGCTAATATCCATAAATCAAGTAACTCAGTGGTCCTTGGAAGTCTCACCATTTGTATGAAAAAATGGTTTTTACCACTGTGTTAGCCACCTTTTACAGCAGAATGTTAATATTTACGTATTTTTACCTATGAATTCCTTTTATTAGGTTCAGGTACTATTTCGGAATCCTATTTTTGTACACTAATTCAATACATATCATAGATTTTTTTTGTAATAGAAAACTGGTCATGAAAAAGTAACCCACCTACTGCTAATGGAAGGATGTTGATAACAAAACAAGGTGTTAGAGATATTGTATAATTAATTATGGTAACATATGATTAAAAAAACATGATTCAGTTGCACCCGCACCCGCATCCGCATTGCCCGGATATAGAGACGCAGCCGCAGGCGGGCACGCAGCCGCTGAAGTCGACTGAGCCGAGCACCGGCACCGAGCCAGTCACGCAGGTCTGGCCGCAAGCGTCGATGTCACCCGTCACGCCCACCTGCCCGGTGCCCGTGCCGCCGTACGACCCGCAACCACCGCAACCGCCATACCCGCTCAGACCCGACGAGCCGTATGAATTGCATCCGCATGATTGGCTCAGAGCTGTCTGTTGTGAAAATCGGCATAAATTAGGCACACTTTTTTTGATGGTTTAAAAAAAATACCTGTGACCTAATTTTGAATCTCATGCTAAAAAATACAACGTCTATCCAGAGTTCCTAACTATAAAAAAGTAATATACCCAGAACGGTATAATATAAAGAACAATACTATGGCTAATAAAAGTTGGTACTAGAAGTTTTCGTATTGCAGCACTGTGTAGGTATGAAATGATGTGCCAAAATAATAATTGCAACGAAATACATTTTTAACTGACTACAAAAAAAGACGAGGATTCTCTATTCGTCGGAATACTTTTTTTCGTATTACCTACCTACCGTACCACCTATCGCATAGTACTAAAAAAACTAGGTACCTGAAAAAGGTTACCAAGAACAACATTCATGATATTTAAATGTTCTGAAATTAGGCATCAAAGAAGCCATTTTTTTAAATAAATCCCAGTCTCAACTTCAAATAATTATAATTTATTTGTCAATTTGTTGTCTTTCTTCATTTCTTTTTTGTAGTCATATATCATACCAAATATGACAACTATCCTCTGAAGGTAGAATGTTAGAAATGGCATTTCTCACTAAAGTTTAAATAAAAAAATAAATAAGAAGTTTACACAATTGAACAATCAAAAGCGTAGAATCTTTTAGTTAACTTCTCAGAACAGAGACCTTGTTCTAATGGCTGATTTTTAGGGTTCCGTAGCCAAAATGGCAAAAACGGAACCCTTATAGTTTCGTCATGTCCGTCTGTCCGTCTGTCCGTCTGTCCGTCTGTCCGTCTGTCACAGCCGATTTACTCGGAAACTATAAGTACTACAGTGATGAAATTTGATGGGAATATGTGTTGTATGAACCGCTACAAAATTATGACACTAAATAGTAAAAAAAAGAATTGGGGGTGGGGCCCCCCATACATGTAACTGAGGGATGAAAATTTTTTTTTCGATGTACATACCCGTGTGGGGTATCAATGGAAAGGTCTTTTAAAATGATATAAAGTTTTCTAAAAAACATTTTTCTTAAAGTGAACGGTTTTTGAGATATCAGCTCTCAAAGTCGTAAAAAGTATGTCCCCCCCCCTCTATTTTTATAACTACGGGGTATAAAATTCTAAAAAAAATAGAGGTGATGCATGCTAATTAACTCTTTCAACGATTTTTGGTTTGATCAAAGTATCTCTTATAGTTTTTGAGATAATAAGTTTATTATATTTGCTGCTACGGAACCCTTTGTGCGCGAGCCCGACTCGCACTTGGCCGGTTTTTTTACCTGAAGCAAAAAAGCTTGGATGCACAGAAAGACGAATGCGAAGCGAGACATTTTAACAAGAACGTTAACGTTCTTTGAACAAAGAAATGAGAATAAATTGACTACATTTTGAATACTCTTATATACTGACATTGAATTTAAAATGTAGAAATAGGTCAGCGATAACACTAAACAGACACTGTAACATGTCTGCTCTCTTACCAAATAAATACTTAATTGGTTAAAAACGTCATTACTTAATTATTTACGATAAAATACAAATTGTAACATATAGGTTATACTGTGAAGCAAGATGTGTAAGCTGCTAATATAAAATACGGATGATTTCGCCTATTGTTCATTATTGTTTTGTTAAAAGACAGAAGAAGGAACATAAAAAATGGCATTCAAGGCTGTTCTCATGTGCGCTTTCGCTCTCTTTCTCCAGGTATATATGAGAACTTATGATCGTTTAGTTTTCTAAGATATTAGGGTGGGTTGTACCAAACCGTCTGTAATCGTAAGCAGCGTTCGTTAAATTTTGATTGTATGGAAAGTTTGATACCACCCAACCCACCCCTCGTTTTCTATTTCTTACCATATGTCGGTTATTACAAAGGATTTTTAATACGGCTCAGTCAAGTGCGAATATTGTTTAGAATAGCAAACTAGCCTTCTTGCCGGTAATCTCTTCCTGTTAATCTTCCTTAGCATTATATGCAGTACCTATTAGTTACACACTAAAAATAATTATATGAAATACGAAAGATGTATAAATACAAATATTTTTTTCCAACGAATCATGTTGACTTATTTTGGATTTAGCTAGGTAAAGGTTTTTGAGCCTCTGTTATATTTCTTCCAAACATCAAGTTCTTGTGCGGCGTTCCACTGAACACCGCCCTGTGATTTTGCTGTGAGTCACGACACTCATGTTGTTGTTGTTGTTGTAATTTAGTTTGACCAACTTTTTTACATCGTATTTCAGAGCACCGCTGCACAGAGAAACTGCGGTTGCAGCTGCCAGTCCATCACTGTGTCCGACAACGGCGGGCCGTTGACCGTGAGAGCCGTCGGGCCCATCACGCCCTCCGGAATCGCCGTTGCTACCGAGCTGGACCTGAGCGGGAACCTCGACGTGTGCGGCGAGCTGCCGTACCTGAGCGCGGTGGAGTTCGAGGGCCAGTTCGACACCAGGGGCTGTGCGCCTGTGTCGTACGGCTGTGGGGACTGCGTCGCCATCACGCAGCAAATCGGCGGCTCCAGCGGCAGCGCAGGTTACGGATTGGGGGGTTGTGGATGCGGTCGCTAAGCCCTTAGTTATATTTACTGAGATTACACAAATAAACCAAATATAAAACATATATAGTTTGGTCTATCCATAACTACTCATGTCATAACTACTTAGCATAATTATGTAAATCGTCTAATAGAGCAATATCGCTACTACTACGAATCGAGCACTATTTATAGGTAATTTTGATAAAAGTAATCTAATTGTAAGGCATATCGTTATTTTTCGCTTGCAGTTATCCCACATTTACTTGAAGTCGTCTGACCCCTTATTTTTCATTCGTGCCTTTCTCGATTACCCATTGGTCAATGCTATCCTTCCTATTTGAAGAAGGTAAATGTTCCAATGCTTGATACTTTTAATCTTAAGTCATATTAATATAGGTGTCAACGGATGAGTATTTAAGCTGTCCGAAATTCGGATGATACCCATAGGAAGGATGTATTTATAAAATGAATGAACAAATTCATTCTATCCGACTCACACTGCAGATGTCCTGCGGAACCCGCTTTAGTGTGCCAAGCGCCTAAGCTCCACAGCTAAGCAATTGCTCTAGTCCCCGTTGTTGCAAATAATTGTAAATATGACAATTCACACTTACGCCGTAGTTCGGAATGCCGCCGATTCCTATAAGTTCTGCCAATCCGCAAGAGCAAATAGAATGTAATAATAAATGAATGAACGATTAGTTTGTATCAGAGAGACGTTACACCTCAGATTCGGCTGAAACCGCTCAACCATCTCATCACTGGAGCGCAAACTCTTAGAGTATTCCAGTGTTACAAACCACACGCGTTGTCGTGTCGGAGATTCCCCAGGCTACTCTCCAACCGCGCACTCCTATCGCCTTATTGGGCCCGGCCTATGGAGCCACAGTCAGGTTCAAAAAAATAAATATATATATGAATAATTGATATGGTTGCATGAAGTCGATTTGATGAGCAATATTTTTATTGTTCCCCTTACAAAATTATCATACATATTTAATCTTTCAGGGATGGAAATTCTTATTCCTTGCTAAAGTTAAAATATGCAAGTTACAGTGTAAATATCAAATTTACTACCCCAGTTTTGGCTATGCGGTGATGAATCAGTTAGGGTATCAACTATACATATATAGGCCTTTGCGGCCTACTTACAGAATAAAGTTCATTTATTTTATTTTATATATATATATATATATATATATATATATATATATATATATATAAAAAATAAAATAAATGGTTTCGAAGAGTAATGACAGATTTGATAAGTGAGTTTTGCTGATAAGTGAGTTTTGAGAAGCAAAACTCACTTATCAAATCTGTCATTACTCTTCGAAACCTCGTATCTCAGTACTGACACGATGCTGATATACGAGCTATATTTTGAGTAGCTATTTGTTACTTATTGACTTTTGCTTGTAATCCGACGAAATGTATATATACAATTACATATATATATGGATAGATATGGAGCTAGTTATGTTGTCGACGGAGACATAATACATAAAAAACATTCAAGTCTCAGGAACAAATATTCGTACTCATCACACAAATAGATGCCCTGACCGGAATTCGAACCCTGGACAACAGGCTTAATAGACACGGTTACTAAAAAGTAGTCGTCAATAAGCTAGATGACAACAAAAATGTTTTAATTAATGTGTTTAACAGTTAACTTTTAGTGTTTAGCAGTAACACAATAGTTTACTGCCACATAAACGCATATTGCTTGTGTCAGCGCAACCTAAAGTGTATATAAAGCTAGGAAGATAAATTCTTTAAGTACTTGAGTACGCCTAGCTCTCATTGCAACCACAAAACCTACTTCTCAACACCATCAGAATATATTGGATGTCATTCAAACCACTTTTTAGAAACGATCAAATGTTTGTATGAGACCAACTACAATTAGAGTAACATATAAGACCAAAATTAGAGACAAAGTACAGCATAGCTAACTGGCACTGAAAACGCTCCACACGAATTGACGCGTATCGTCACGCCTGTGTGGGCTCGTATTACTGTAGTGTGGAAAATAGGGAAATTTTCCGTTTTTGTCGTAAAATATTGCGTACATAGTTGCTGTACAATTTCTTTTATATTGAAACATGACTGTCATTTTTCATAGAAAATAAAAAGAAATAATAATAAAGAAACATATGCATCTGAGTTACCCTTATTCATAACTAATTGTTCTAAATTTCAAATCGATATTGAGATATTTAACGATGTGACAAACAGACAGCCATAGTAAAAACATAGGGGTTCCTTTTTTACCATTTTGGTGCGGGACCTTAAAATGGTCTGTAAGTAAATATAAAAGTATGATGTGTGTTACCCAAATATTTAGGTAAACAATACAAATCCAAACACTCTTTGTTGCACGTTGCACACCTCAATACATGAAACGAATACAGAGTATATTTTAAACTAGAGGTCAACAACAGGCGGTTTTACCGCTGAACGATTTCTTCCAAATAACCTTTGGGCAGCGAAAAAATGGCGTGAAAAGTATTAAAATGGGTGGCAAGCTAAAATAAACATTGCATACATTCACTGATTTTATTAATTTATTAATCTAAGAGCATCCGCATCCGCAATGTCCGGAGATGGTGACGGAGCCGGCCGCCGGC
Source organism: Epiblema foenella (assembly GCA_963556455.1). Taxonomy (NCBI): domain Eukaryota; kingdom Metazoa; phylum Arthropoda; class Insecta; order Lepidoptera; family Tortricidae; genus Epiblema; species Epiblema foenella. The sequence continues at coordinate 4,911,226 of OY747120.1, read as the reverse complement.
ACTGTACCGCTGAACGCGACCGAGCCGAGCACCGGCACCGCGCCGACCACGACGGTCTGGCCGCTCGCGGCGATGTCGCCCGACACGCCCACCTGCCCGGTGCCCGTGCCGCCGTATGATCCGGCGTAGCTTGGTGCGCTCAAGCCGAAGCTGGGCTTGTTCACGCTGATGCTGGGTGCGCTCACGCTAATGCTAGGAGCGCTGACTGTGTATTTCTCAATGCCACCAAGTTCGTATTCGTAGGGACCGGTGGACCCGTAAGAGATCTGATTGCAACCGCATTGTTGAGTAAAAGCGAACTGTGAAAATAAAATAATATTTAGTACTTATATTTAATTAATGTTTTTATCTTAGGTGTCGATGTATCTTCATTTCATGTCAGGGTAGGATCGGTATCCCGTTCCATGAAAGAAATCTGCTGCCTTTGATTAGTCTAATAACTAGTAAGAAAGATGCACGGTGTTTGTAATATTCTAAGAACGTCTTGTAAATTCTTTGCTCGCATTGAATTATAAAATACAATACAAATACTATTTATTGCACACCTCAATTAAAGTATACAGTACAGTACAAAATCAGAATAATGATCAATAAAAAAAGAGAATAAAAAATTCAATCAATCATGATAATTAGGTACCAAAAATATTCGCGGAAGTAATAATAGTACGAGGTACCTATCTAAATTCAAAGCAAACATATTTTCATAGAGTCAGTATAATATAAAAGACTAGGAAAGTAAACTCTGTACGTTATTATTTGTATGGCAGAAGTACAAATTTTAAGTTGTGTTATGCTACCAAACACAACTTAAAATTTGTATTGTGGTAGCATACGAGTAACATGTAATAATCGTAAAAAAGTATGTAACTGTTATTTTACCTGAATCAGGCAAGCCTGGATGTACAGAGCGAGGACAGCAAAGCGAGACATGTTATAGCTAATGTGATACCTTTCTTCGACAAAAGAAATGTAATGGTTTACCGACATAAACTAACACTTTTATACCGTCATTTTAATGCAATATGAAGAAATAGGTCACTGATAAAAGTCTTACTTTTTATTTTATTCAGGTGAAAGCGATAAAAAAAGCGTGCTCGAATGTAGTTTGCACATCACTTTTCGCAATGATATTTAGATTGGATAAGTACATATCTTTGGTTTGGCAATAGATAAAGAAAGGTGGTATAAAACCAAATTTTTATGTTAATCGAACTCACTGATTAGAAAGCTGCTGAAATAAAAGAAATTAAAATGGCGTGGAAAGCTGTACTACTTTGTATTTTAGCCGTTTTGGGTCAGGTAAAAAGCTAAGCATTGTATTTGTCTGTATTTGGCTAAAAAGTTAGGCAGACATGAAATTTAATTTTTAATAATATTGAAGTGGGAAGGTGTTCATACGTTGCTCACAACGTACCTACTCCAAGACCCCAACCCAACTCCCTTCCGATAGTTGTTCCTTACAACATCCACGGCGAGAAATGGGTGGGTGATATTTCAACATAACACTTGACGGGGAGAGGTATTAAACAGAAAGTTAATAAAATGTATTTTCTCAACACAAATCGCAAGGTCCTATACTAGGACCTGCATTTGTCTCTAGCTGGAAGCACAAATCAATAAAGGGCCTGCAGCGTGCTTATATCTTCCAGAGTTGCAAGATTAGCTCCGGCGTTTGCTTACCATAAGGCCAAAAAATATATGTATTTGAGAAAGCATACTATAAACTAAATTTTGTTTTTCAGTCTATCGCCGGATCGTGTAATCGAAAAAGCTTTCCCTCGAGCTGTGATTATGGTTCCAACCGCATTTCCGTTACCAAAGACAGCGCCCCTGTGTACACCAGCGAAGGCATCGCGGTATCAGAAGTCCAGCCCAGTTACAAACCCATAACCAGCACGCCTATCATCTCTGAAAATGGCGGAACCTTTACAGTAACCAGTGTTGGTCGTATCGTGCCCGCTGGTATAGCGGTCGCTTCTGACTTGGGTCTCTCTGGCCAGCTGGAGGTCGCTGGTGAAATACCGTACCTGAGCGTAGTGGCGTTCGAGGGCCAGTTCGACACTAACGGGTCGGCAGCGGTTTCGTACGGTTGCGGCGACGGCTGTATCGCTATTACCGAAGAGATCGGCAAGGACGGCCCTACTTTTGGTCCTACCCACGGAATATCCTCTCTCGGTGGCAGTGGATGCAAATACTAGAAACGCATATGCCAGTGAAAGTCTGAATAAACCAGTATTATTATATCAATAAGAATTCGATTGTTTATTTAAACACTAGGTATTTTTACTAAATCATAGTTTTCTTGCGTCGCAACCGTATTTTTAGAATACGTACGACTCCAGCAGCATGACAAGTGCATTGCCGATCGTTTATGGACGTGAGGATTTTTTGTGTTGACTGCCAGACACAACACATATTATGCAAGTCCCTCTCAACACTGTTAAATAATTTATTAAAGAGAAGCATCTCAGTATCCTGAAAGTATATACCTAGATAGTATATTCATAGACTGACACACTTTTTACTCCTTTAGTATTCCAGTGTCTAAACCATCCGCGTGGTCGTGTCAAATGTTTTTCCTAGGTCACTCTCCAACCGCGCCCTCCTTAGTCCTCCTATCGACTCATTGGGCACGGCCTGTAAAGTCACAGCCAGGTTAAAAAAAACCTTGTCTAGTCCATACTAATATTATAAATGCGAAAGTAACTCTGTCTGAAAACCTCTTCACGTTTAACCGATTGCGATGAAATTTGGTACGGACAAAGTTTGAGACCCTGGGAAGGACATAGGACAGTTTTCATGAAATGACGGGTCGAAGTTTGTAGGGAAGCATGGTATAAAAGAGTTCTAAGTGGATGAAGCCGTGGGCAAAATCTAATAAGTAATATAAATTATTATAGAAGTAGGTACCTATAAACTTCATTATCGCACGTGTTTTATGTAATAATGACGCCATTCTGGTTACAACATATTGATGCACGTAGAAAAGTCACACATTACATGTTTCTAGGTCATCGACGTCACCATCTCTTAATACAATAAGCACACGCACAGTAAATAAGCACGTACATTAATATAGATAGTTTGGTTTTGTAAATACTTTAGTCAACCTTTGATCATTGTGAAGAAACCGGTTTAATATTGACAAGGTCTCGTTTCCTTCTGGGTTGGAATATCAGATGGTCCTCGCTTTCATACAACTAGTTCCAACAAATAGGTGACAAGGTGCAACCCAGGCTTCTATACTTCAACCACAAAAACAAACTCTTTACTCTAAATTGTAACTTCGAAATTTAACCATGTTTTTTTTCTGTGACTGTGTGTTTTTTTGCGACAATAAATACTTTTTTTTTTAAAACGCTAGGATAATGTAAGGATTAAAACCACTATCCAATACATTGAATCTAAAAAAGTCATATCTTCATAGGGAACTTTTTTCAGCGAAAACTGGAAAAGTATTTATTAATGCACACCATCTCAATTTCTTGCAGAATTATAAACTTCATACTCTGAAAATTAGAGGGGGACACATTTTATGACTTTGACAGCTAACATCTCACCAAAGGTTGACTTAAATAGAATTTATTTTTAAATACCTACTTATCATTTCTAAAGTCCTATCCATGGATACCCCATAAGACTATGCGCGTTGTAAGTTTTTTTCATCATAAGGTTACATGTATGGAGTGACCCCCCCTCAATTTCATAATAGTAGTGCTTGGAGTCTTCGAGTAAATTGGCTGTGACATACGTAAGGACAGACGGACGGACAGACATGACGAAACTATGTGGGTTCTTTTTTTGCCATCTTGGCTAAGGAACCCTAGAAATGAGGAAGATCGCAAAATTACTTAGACTCCCGAGGATGCACTGTATTGAGAGCGAGGGACCTAAATGTGTCCCTTCTGCTGTCAACACAGTGCATCCTCAAATTTTATAAGGGTCGGCAACACGTACGTGACTCCTTTGGAGTTGCGGGCGTCTATAGGCTGCGGTAGCCGCTTACCATCAGGTGGACCGTAAGCTTGTTTGCTACCGGCGTTGTATAAAAAAATATATATGTTTGCATAAAACAACAAATTAGCGAACAACGTGCTCAGAAAATACATGTTTGTGATGTGACCATCGTCGTTATGCCATGTTCAGATATTGTCGAGAGTCTTTGCCACCAACCTAGACTGAAAGTGAATATACTAATTATGCTCCAATGAGTTATCGTTACCCGTTATAAATTAAACATATAAAACTAGAATAAAGATTTAGTTCGCATCGAAATAACATTTTTTTTCTGGAAACAATGCCCATTAAATCAAGAGACGCAGTACCTACTACTAATAGAAGGATGTTTATAACAAAACAAGATGTTAGAGATATTGTATAATTAATTATTGTAACATTGTTATTATAAAACATGATTCAGTTGCACCCGCACCCGCATCCGCATTGCCCGGAGATAGAAACGCAGCCGCAGGCGGGCACGCAGCCGCTGAAGTCGACCGAGCCGAGCACCGGCACCGAGCCGACCACGCAGGTCTGGCCGCAAGCGCCGATGTCACCCGACACGCCCACCTGCCCGGTGCCCGTGCCGCCGTACGACCCGCAACCACCGCAACCGCCATACCCGCTCAGACTCGGCGAGCCGTACGAATACTGGTTGCATCCGCATGACTGGCTCAGAGCCATCTGTCGTAAAAACCAGCAAAAATTAGGCACATAATATTTTTATGATTGAAAAGAAACATACGTCCTAATTTTGAACTTCATGCTAAAAAATACAACGTCTCTCCAGAGTTCCTAATTACAAAATAAGTAAATAATTAATCCTTGTTGTAAATATACCTAGAAAGGTATAAAGAACAATCTGGCTAAATAGCGGCAAATTTAAAATAGTTTCGTGTTGCAACACTGTGTAGGTATGATTTGATGTGCCAAAACAATAATTGTAACGGAATATATTTTAACCGACTTCAAAAAGAAGGATGGACGTTCTCAATTCGACGGAATCTTTTTTTCGTACTACCTATTTACCTTTTTAGTACTATGCAATAACATTACCAAGAACAACATTAATGTCATTTAAATTGTTCAGAATTTGATAGGGAAGTGGCAACTTAAGTGAAATAACATTAGGTATACATCTTTGTTATTGACAATTGAACGAGTGAAACGAAGGCCACGGCTTTAGATTCGACAAAAATGCTTTCGTATGGCGGATATCCGAATTCGGTTTGTTTTTCTCTACTGGTCGCATTTCTGAACCTCGTGAAGTTTTCTTAGCAGGTTCGATAATTATGTAAAAAAATTTTCTCCAGTCAGTATTAAAAAATTAAAAAAAAGACACTCGCGAGGTCACCTGTTCACAGAGCTACTAGTGTATTTAGATGCGACTCTATTATACCCTCTTTGTGACCCTTAAAGAATCTTCCATTGACAAGACAATTAACTGAAGTTTGTCACATTTGAAGTACTCGTAGGCATCAAAGTTGCCATTTTAATATTTTTAAATAAATCCTAGACTTAACTTCGAATATATCCCTATATCCCTATGTATGCTTAAATCTTTAAAACTACGCAACGGGATTTGATGCGGTTATTTTTAATAGATAGAGTGATTGAAGAGGAAGGTTTATATGTATAATAACAATAACATCCATTAAATAGTGCACCCGTGCAAAGCCGGGGCGGGTCGCTAGTAATAATATATTTGTGAATTTGTTGGCTTTCTTCGTTTTTTTTGTAGTCATATCTCATACCAACCATGACAACTATTCTCTGAAGGTTGACTGGTAGAGATGACATTAAGTTCATTTTTTGTATATCTAACTTGTCACTGTACAATAACGTTAAAATAAAATAAAGAATGAGAAATTTAACCAAATGAACCTCTAATACAGACTGAAGCGTAGAATCTTTTAGTTAACTGTTCAGAACAGAGACCTTGTCTTACTCGTAATAGCTAATTTGTTTACCTGAAGCAGACAAGCCTGGATGCACAGGAATACGAATGTGTAACGAGACATTTTAACAAGAACACTAACGTTCTTTGAATAAAGGAACGAGAATAAATTTACTACATTTTTATTACTCTTATATAGTGACATTGAATATAAAATGTAGAAATAGGTCAGCGATAACACTAAACAGACACTGTAACATGTTTGCTCTTACCAAATAAGTCCTTAATTGATTTAACACGTCATTACTTAATTATTTACGATAAAATACAAATTGAAACATATAGGTTATACTGTGAAGCAAGATGTGTAAGCTGCTAATATAAAATACGGATGATTTCGTCTAATTGTTCATTATTGTTTTGTTAAAAGACATAATAAGGAATATAAAAATGGAATTCAAGGCTGTTCTCATCTGCGCTTTCGCTCTCTTTCTCCAGGTATATATGAGAACTTATGATCGTTTAGTTTTCTATGATCTTCTTTTATTTTGATGTTATGTCGGTTATTACAAAGGATTTTTAATACGGCTCAGTCAAGTGAATCGAGGATTTTTACGGCGACGGCGGTATATTGAATCTTGAGCGTTTACGCTTTTTCCGATTCAAGTGTTTACGCCCAAGACGGAAATAATTTTGCTACCGTGTGACGCATGCTGCTTTTCACACCGTCTACGAGGCCCGCTGCTAAAAACATGAAATATCTTGATGATGATTTTACTACAGAGTGTCACTTACTGCTTTTCACACCTTCTATGAGGAAAAGAGTCATTGTTGCTCTCAAATGAGGGAAGAAAAGTACATCTTTGATCCCTCATTCGAAGGCAACAATAATTCTTTTCTGAATAGCAGGTGTGAAAATATTCTTTAGAACAGCGAAACAAGCCTTCTTGCGGGTAATCTCTTTCCGTGGATCTTCCTTAGCATTAGATGCAGTACCTACTAGTTCATATTTAACATATGACACAAGAAAAATATATAATAACGAAAAACGAAAGATGTATATACACAAATATTTTTTGCTAACTCATCAAATTAGCTAATTTCGGGTATACTTAGGTAAAGGTTTATGAGCCTCTATTATATTTCTACCAACAATCATATTCCTGTTCGGGGTTCCACTGAACTCCACCCTGTGACTTTGCTTGTAACGATCCTAATGAATAAGTTTGTTGTAATTTGTGATAATCCACATCGAAAGGGACCTTATGGCGGCAGCCGCTTACGTTACACCTATTCACTATTGTATTGGAATAGCGGCAATAAAGGCGTAAGTGCCGGCCGCCATAAGGTCCCTTTCAATATGGATTATCACATTTAGTTTGACCAAATTTTTACTTGCGTATTTCAGAGCATCGCTGCACAGAGAAACTGCGGCTGCAGCTGCCAGTCCATCACTGTGTCCGACAACGGCGGGCCGCTGACCGTGAGAGCCGTCGGGCCCATCACGCCCTCCGGAATCGCCGTTGCCACCGAGCTGGACCTGAGCGGGAACCTCGACGTGTGCGGCGAGCTGCCGTACCTGAGTGCGGTGGAGTTCGAGGGCCAGTTCGACACCAGGGGCTGTGCGCCCGTGTCGTACGGCTGCGGGGACTGCGTCGCCATCACGCAGCAGATCGGCGGCTCCAGCGGCAGCGCTGGATACGGATTGGGGGGTTGTGGATGCGGTCGTTAAGCCCTTAAGTATGTTTACTGGGAGTACACAAATAAATCAAATATAAAAACATAGTTTGGTCTATCCATAATCGAAACATAGCATAATTATGTAAATCGTCGAATAGGAAAATATCCCGTACTACGAAACGAGCGAGATTTGTAGGTAGATCAATCAACTTTTTCTTGTTGTTATTCTGTCCCGTCAGCGAGGAGACAACAGTAACCGAGTTTCTTAGAAAAATGTTTATAATATGGACTTCAGGCATGCTCAAGAGATGACCCATGTCCAAATGGATTGTTGCTCATCGCTAAAATTCATGTTTGGTAGATTTAAACCCTATAAAATCACAGTTTTAAAGAGTCACCCCAGGAAACGTAACCATGGCAACGAGCAACAAAGAATAGTTGATCCACCCATGTAATTGAAATCTCAAAAACGGCTCTAACGATTACAATGAAATTTATGATTTAGGGTTTGTAGAACCTCGATAAAAATTCTATATCATTCGTTTCGTTCGTTAAATTTTAAAAAAATTATTGTGTAACATTGGTCTCCTATAAACGCCATCGGCCGCTTACAGCGTCACGCCGTATGCTGCGTCACAATGCACACTATAGAGATATACTGTTATGGTCTGTTACTTCTGTCAGGGCCTAACAGTACATCTCTATAGTAAGCATTGTGACGCAGCGTATGGCGTAACGCTGTAAGCGGTCTTCCCGCCGGCGATTGCGACAACACTGACACATATAGTCCCTATTCGTCCCGGTACCGCCGCATACCGGGTAGAGCCAGTCCGACCCAGGTCGGGCCTAGCTGAGTTTCTTGCTGGACTCTTCTCAGCTAGGCTAGGTTTAGTGCACCAACGACAAAACTCCCAGCCTCACCTCAGATTCGGTTGAAACCGATCAACCAACCAATCTCACTGGAGCGCAAACTAATAAGAGTATTCCAGTGTTCCGAACCATACGTGGTCGTGTCGGAGATTTTCTATAAAGCCACAGTCAGGTTCAAAAAAAAGTAAGCCGCCGATGGCGCTTATAGGAGACCAGTAGTGCCTTAGGGTTGTGTTTTTGCACTATTATATTATTACCTAGTTACACGTACTTGGCATGTTTTGATATTTTTTTGACTCAAACTGATACTATCTTGTATTACCTCCTCTCGAAAAATATAGCGTTGCGTTAAAAAAACTAGAAAATTTTTTGCAGCGTGACATTGTAGATGTACTAAAATGAAAATTATGTTAATTTCTTTGTTATATAAAAGTATGTACCGGAAATTACGTTATTATATTTAGCGAAGGTGAGTATGGAAATAAGTGTTTTCGTCTACCAAAACTGTGCTATTATGCGTTTTCAGACATTTGATAAATATGTTTTATAGCTTCGCACATTTATGAAGAAAGATACGTAACGTAGCCAAAACTTTGCTGAAAACATAAGGATGTGTTCATTATTAACTATTCGTCTAAGAAAGTGTTATAATGGGGGATAATTTGGAAAAGATATAGAAGGGTCAATCAACTTTTTCTTGTTGTTATTCTGTCCCGTCAGCGAGGAGAAAACAGTAACCGAGTTTCTTAGAAAAATGTTTATAATATGGACTTCAATCACACTCAAGAGATGACCCATGTTCAAATGGATTTATTCTCATCACTAAAACTCATGTTTGGTAGACTGACACCCTATAAAATCACAGTTTTAATAAGTGACTCAGGAGACGCAACCATGGTAACGAATAACAAAGAATAGTTGATCCACCCAGAAGCCGCGATGTGAACGCAAAACTTAAAAAAAAAGTTTTTTAATTGCCTTCTTTATTATTTATATGTTTTGTAAGTATTTAATTGTACACAATAACAGACTAAACACAAGATCGAGGCACAAGGCGAACTTATTATCGTTCAATCGAATGATGAAATCTATTATGGTTTAAGACATTTATTTCTCATAAGATTTACATAAATCACTTACTGAGAAGACTAAATAAATTATTTTTGCTTAAATCTAAATAGGAGAGGGTAGCATGCAAAAGAATCGGTTAACGACTTATACAAAGGCGCTCGGCAACAACAAGCGCAGTGCAACAATGTAATGCTGTGCGTAGAGGCCAGTTGAACCGAACTCTGTGTGACCACTAATTAATCATAAGGTACATATATGCGTAGTTTAACTCGACCAGCAAATTATGTTTAGCTGTATATTTTTATTACAAGTGAAACGCATTATGCAAATTATATGTGAATATTATCGGAAATTATGGAAAAGCCTTAAAATATATTTTTTATGGACATCGAATTATTAATATTATGTGACAAACAAGCAGATGGTCTACCTATTAGCAACCGCAACCGCATCCGCACTGTCCGGTGATGGTGACGGAGCCGCACGCCGGCGCTTTACCGCTGAACTTGACCGAGCCGAGCACCGGCACGGAGCCGGACACGACGGTTTCGCCGGACGCGCCGATCACGCCGGACGCGGTCACCAGCCCGGTGCCCACGCCGCCGTACGACCCGCCGTACGACCCGCCGTACGACCCGCCGTAGCTGGCGCTGGATTTGCTGACGCTTGGCTTGCTCACGCTGATGCTGGGTGAGCTGTAGCTGACGCTCGGCCGACTCACGCCCACGCTGTATTTATCGACCCCTACGCGCGCCGGCGATCCATAGGAGCAAGAAGACTAAAAGTAATTTGCAAAATTATGTAGTTTAATTACATGCATTTATCAAATAAGTAGTGTAGTCTACAAATCTAAGCTACAAATTTAGAAATAAAGGAAAAATTGAAAAATTTAGGCACCGAGCAGGATTTGAACATGCGACCTCCCGGCACTCGCAGCCAGTCGCTCTAGCCAACTGAGCTATAGGTGCAACCGCCACTCCGGCCGAAATTTCTCAATCATTCCTTCATTTATACAAACGCCTTAAGGGAGGCGTACAGCGACATCTACCAGAAAACTCAGGCTTCATTAACGGCATTAACGTCTCAAATCATGTTGAAAATCGTCAGTTATACGATGCGCCACCCCACACTAAATTTACTTTGTTTTTAGTTTGTTTTATTTTTCAATTTTTCCTTTATTTCTAAATTAGTGTAGTCATATCATCGTTATTTTTCGCTAGAAGGTAAATGTTCCAATGCTTGACATTTTTAATCTTATGTCATATTAGTAGAGGTGTCAACGGTTGAGTATTTAAGAGGCCTTATAAGTTTTAAAATGTTTTGATTTCAAATTATAACAAAAGTATTGAATATACCAATAAAGTAATTAAAGGATACGATGATTTTATTAATGTTTTAGATAGTAACATGCCAATTATTTGATTTTATTGTGTGTATTACAGTTTAAGCGGAAAACAAAGTTTTTAACTTGAAAATGGTCGATTTGGAGTGATGTTTTAAACGATATTTCTTAATGAAAAGTACAAAAAATACATTTATAATTTTAATGTCATAAATTATAAATGTTTTTTTTGTACTTTTCATTAAGAAATATCGGTCGCCACAGTCCTGTTCTAAATAGTAACACTGAGAAAATGTCAAGTAGCGTGTCAATTAAATCAGATAATCGTCTAAGTAAATGAACGTTTTTTAACTGACTCTTATGCTGTCAGAAATTCGGACGTTTATCGTAGGAAGGATGTATTTATAAAACGAATAAGCTTGAGGCGCTTGGCACAATGATGCTTTCCGAGTTGCATATCGATGTCCCGCTCACACTGTGGATACCCTGCGGAACCCGCATCATGTGCCAAGCGCCTAAGTTCCACCGCCATACCAACTGGGTCATTGTCAGTTACAAAAACAAAAATCGTCCCTTCGGTGGTTAATAGTTAACCGTTTCTGTGCATGTAATCTATGATTTTAGTACATGGATTTATAGCAACGGAGACAGTGTTTATGCGGGTTACTAGACCAATCCAAAATTAAGCTTTGTTGCCCTTAACTTTTGATATTATGTCCACCGAAAAGACTCGAACCTAAATCTGACAATGACCCAACTGCTCCCGTCTTAGTTGTTGTAAATAATTGTAAATATGAAACACCACACTTACGCCATATTTCTGTGTGCCACCGATTCCGATGAGTTCCGTCGATCCGCAAGAGTAAGAAGACTGTAATAATAAATGAATGTTAATCCCGTAATAAAATAAATAAGGCCTTTTTTCCTAATAAAAGTTGTGGGCAGACGATTTTGGCCACTGCACGTACTATACTCTTGTACACGTTGTTGTCGCTGGTATCCCTTTCATTTGATTCTACGACTTCGTACTTCGTATTTGGTACTCACGCCCTGTTTTCCGACGTCTATTGGACGTTATATATGAACGATTAGCTTGTACCAGAGGCGCAATTGAGACTTAATATTAACTTAATTTTGTACAAGGTACCCACGGTAGCTCAGTTGGTAAAGAGCAATAGAATTTCAGATTTCGTGGATTCAATCCACATGGCGATATTTTTTTAATTTTTCACTTTGATTGATAATTGTAATTTTGTTAGCGGACGCATCCGTATGACAAAATTTTAAGTAATCAATCACTATCACTACATAGTATAAAACAAAGTCGCTTTCTCTGTCCCTATGTCCGTATGCCCTTATATCCCTATGTATGCTTAAATCTTTGACTACGCAACGGATTTTGATGCGGTTTTTTTTAATTGATAGAGTGATTGAAGAGGAAGGTTTATATGTATAATAAGATCCATTAAATAGTGCATCCGTGCGAAGCCGGGGCGGGTCGCTAGTTTTATATATATATTACACTGATGCGGTCCCCACTGTCGTTACTCGGTGATCACTGATTAGGGGCCGCTCGGTCCGGCGTCCTAGACACACACTTACGGACCCGGACGACGTAATCACAGCGTCTATCGAAAGATGGAACGCTGCGCTTACGGCGTCCAACTCTGACACGACGCGTACACTTAGGAATTCCCGCCGGCGGGGACGTCCACCGCGCGATCGCGACAACAGTGACACATATAGTCCCTATTCGTCCCGGTACCGCCGCACACCGGGTAGAGTCAGTCCGACCCAGGTCGGGCCTAGCTGAGTTTCTTGCTGGACTCTTCTCAGCTAGGCTAGGTTTAGTGAACCAGCGACAAAACTCCCATTAGTTCGATTCCACTCACACCTCAAATTCGGTTGAAACCGCTCAACCAATCTCACTGGAGCGCAAACTCTTAGAGTATTCCAGTGTTCCAAACCACACGCGTGGTCGTGCCGGAGGTTTTCCCCTGGATTTTCCCCAGGCTACTCTCCAACCGCGCACTCCTATCGCTTTATTGGGCCCGGCCTATAAAGCCACAGTCAGGTTCAAAAAAAAAAACACTGATGCGGTTTCCGCAGTGCTAGCGGGACTTCGCTACAGATATCCCTGCTGAAACCAGTCTGAACCCGCATCAGTGTCTAAGCTCCGCGGCGACAGCCAGTTCTCGCATTCTCTTTGTTGAAAATAATTGGTAAATATGAGAGTCACAATCCCAACTTACCCCGTAGTTCTGAATGCCGCCGATCCCGATGAGTTCCGTCGATCCACAAGAGCAAGGAGCCTGTAAAATAATGAATTTTAGCTGGCAGTTTTATATAATTCCATCTAGTCCCATAGTAAACTGAAAAAGGCTTTTTTTTAATAAAAGCTGCAGGTAAAAAGCCAATTTTGTACATTCGCACAAATTGTTAGCATTATCATCCGGGCACGTGTCAACTGCAGCATGTCAAAAAGTTACTAGTAATTTTTAATTTCGTCAATATATGAAGAAGGTGTCATATAGAATATGTAATAAGAGAGGTAGGGCACAGCAAAATGTAATCTTGCTCGAATTTGGAGCAGCCCAACTGGGGGAGTACCTCCGCCTTGCAGAAGGCCACAGCCATAATAACATTATCTACTATACAAGTATGTAGTGTTGTGTTCCTGGAGGTGAGCAAGGTTGCCAGAGCTCCCGAGGATGCACTGTGTTAAGAGCGAGGGACCTAAATTTGTCCTTTCTATTGTCAACACAGTGCATCCTCAAATTTTATAAGGGTCGGCAACGCGTACGTGACTCCTTTGGAGTTGCGAGCGTTTATAGGCTGCGGTGGCCGCTTACCAGCAGGTGGACCGTAAGCTTCTTTGCCACCGGAGTTGTACAAAAAAAAAAATAGACTGTCACTGTCTGATATCAGACGATGGCGGTTAAATGTTACTACGAGTTAACTATAGTCACATGCGTTAACGGGCTAAGGCTCGGTTTTATAAAGATCCGTTAGACCTTATGTCGATTTGATATGTCAAACAATGTACTGAGTTACTGAAATTTGATCTGACATTTGGTCTAACGGATCTTTATAAAACCCGATCTAAGTATATCAGAAAGATAAAATTTACACTCACATTGTACTTGTCAAGTCCCTGCGACCCGTAAGAGATTTGGTTACAGCCGCACTGCTGGCTAGTCTGTAATGATAAAAGGCAAAATTAAAAACTTTGATGATACCCCCGACGGATGTACTCAATTGAAAAATAAATAAATAATGCATTTGAATATCCCCCGACTCTGCCAACTGCCACGGATTTGTACACTTCTTCCAACTAGTCGCAAAGCATAAATAAATACCCAGGGTTCATTTTCGCAACGGCTCCTGAAATAGGATGACGCAATTTGAAGTATACGTTTCCTCTTGATATTAAGATTTTATTCTAGAAACTGTCTAGTTGATACTATTTTTTATGTTTTTATTTTACATATTGACGATTTTTTTGTGAATTTATTATACTCTCTTTTGACATACATTACAGTAATTTGTTTCATTCCATATGCATCAATAAATTGCTCTGAATTATTAGATTCAATATACGTGATATATAACTGACGATTCAAAAGTGCTTGTTGCTAAGAATATTTTGAGTTTAAGTTTGAGTATACCTTATTTCGTTTACAAACTTATGGTCCCAGTAATCGACAGGTTAGTTCCCAATAAATGACATTAAATGAAAGTGCCATGTATTGGGCCAGTGTCGAGCACAGGGAGGTTTACCTTCCAACACATTTAAAACCAAGAATTATTGAATTATATTATGTAAGATATTTCAGCAATAATAATATTTATAGTAGTTAGGGGGACATATTTCAAAATAGCCGAAGAACGGTATTCTCCGTATTCTATCTACAAGTCTTCACAAAGTTCCTTATGATATTATTCGATTCCATCATCAAGCTCTCAGCAGTTCATGCACAGAAGCTACTCAGCAATCAGTATTGAAATAGTCGACACACGGTAATCCACCTATCTGCCTTCCCATTATTCCCTATAATATTCTTCTGCTTCACCATCAGGGCTTCTGAAGTTCATGTACAGAGGCAATCTCAAGTCTAATGACATTTCACAAACTAAATACCTTCAAAACATGACTTAAAATACCGTTCTGATCCATCATCAGATCCCCAGCACATCATGTATAGGAGCTATTCAGCAAACACAATCTAAAGAACCCAAACACGAATAAGTTATTATACTCGTATGCCATCGCAAAGTTCTCTGTGGTATGGTTCTACTCCATCATCAGACACTCAGAAGGTTATGTACAACGTTTGTTAATGCAACATAAAAAGGGACCAAAAAAAACATAAAGAAGATGTACTCCACACCAAGTCCTATGGAAATAGTAAGCGCTGGCCGAGCAGTTTCGCAGAAAATGCACTCAAACGCACTTTAGCAAGTGAAAAATATTTACTGCAGCGCCCCCTGGCGAGTTATCATCGTAACATTTAGCTAAGTTTCGTCCCGACTAAACTAAAAACCTATGCAGAAAATCGTTTCTGAATCGGTCAAGCCGTTTTAAAGATATTGATGTGCATACACAAATAAACAAATACTAAAACAACCTTTCACCCTCAACGCATATACCTTCTTCGTTCCGTCGTGGGTGAAAATAAAATGAATCGTCATCATCCTAGAGTTATCCCAGTACAGTTACATCCTAAATTATGCCCGAGGTCCGTTTCCTAGTAGATAGGGCGTAGGCACTAATTCTTACGACATTATTTTGAAAGCGTCCGAAAAAAATTGAAACAAATAAAAGAGAACACTTTTTTTTTAACCTAACTGTGGCTTTATAGGCCGGGCCCAATAAAGCGATAGGAGTGCGCGGTTGGAGAGTAGCCTGGGGAAAATCCAGGGGAAAACCTCCGGCACGACCACGCGTGTGGTTTGGAACACTGGAATACTCTAAGAGTTTGCGCTCCAGTGAGATTGGTTGAGCGGTTTCAACCGAATCTGAGGTGTGAGGTTGAAACCGCCCAACCAAGAGAGAGAACACTTGTAGTTGAGTTTTAAACTAGTAAAAAATTTACCTGGATCAGGCAAGCTTGGACACTCAGAACAAGGATAACAAAGCGAGACATGTTGTGATACTTTTCTTAGTCAAAAGAAATGTAATGCATTTACCAATTATACACCACTTTTATACCAAAATTTTGTATGACACGGGGAAATTAGGCGAGTGATAACACACCTGTATTTTGTTCTTTCTTTAGCGAAAGGTGATATGGAGCACGTGACAAAACGAAATGACTTTATCACTTTTGTCAAAAAATTTGAGACTGGGTACACGTCTTAGGTTTGGCAATAGATAACAGGGTTTTAATATAAAAGCTGAAGCGGCAACATACCAATAAGTTAGAGTTAACAAGCAAAATGGTGTTGAAGACTGTAATCCTGTTCGCATCTGCCCTTTTGGTAATTACCTAATAATACATTGTAATAGATTATGTTACAGAGGCTCAAAACATCATCATCATCATATTAACAGACAGACGTCCGCTGCAGTACATAGACCTCCCCAAGGAGTGCCAGAATGATCGCAACCACATCCGGACTCCCACGAAGTATATCAGTTTTTTTAACCTGACTGTGGCTTTATAGGCCGGACCCAATAAAACGATAGGAGTGCGCAGTTGAAGAGTGGCTTTGGGAAAATCCAGGGGAAACCTCCGACACAACCACCCGGGCTGTTTAAACACTGGAATACTATAAAAGTTTGCGCAACGAGCTACTGGGAGCCTACCTAGCCTAGCAGAGAAGAGTACAGCAAAAAACTCAGCTAGTCCCGACCTGGGTCGGACTGATTCTACCCAATATGCGGCGATACCGGGAGGAATAGGGACTATACGTATCTATGTTGTCGCGATCACGCGGTGGATGTCCCCGCCGTCGGGAATGCCTAAGTGTATGCGCGTTGTGTCTGAGTTGAACGCCGTAAGCGCAGCGTTCCGCAGCGTTCCATCTTTCGATGGACGCTGGGATTACGTCGTCCGGATAAACTTTAGAGCAGGTCATCAGTCCACCTTATGGGGGGTTTACCCACGGTGCGCTTTCCAGTACGTTACAGCCACTCGAAAACCTTCCCGCCCCGTCGTCCATGGATTCTATGCATAATGTACCGCCCCCGCTGTTACTGTTCCGAAGGGCTACATTGGTTACTTTGGTTCTGTGGTCTGCCGATGGACTTTTTTCTTCTGATGCAATCACGCAGAGAAACTCCCAGCATAGCCCTCTCCATTGCCCTCTGGGTGACTTTGAGTCTTCTTATGGGACCTATAGTAAGCGACCATGTGATATGATATTTGCGTAGTATGTAGTTTAACTCTTCTTAGTCTTGCCTGTTGACAAATCCTATGTTTAAAGGCCTTGGTGCTCCAAATGAGAATCCAAAATTATTGTCGATGTTGGTATTAATATTCCTCTAATACTAAGCTTGCTCAGTAAATCCATACTACGTATTATTACAAAATCCAGTAAGAACTCTGTCTAGCTGTTACCTTCTCAAGCTGAAACTGCTGAACCAAGAATAATATTTGTAGTGTGCAGCTTCTTCTTTTAGGTCTCCCCTTGACTATAAATTCTGAAACACCCGATTCCCGTGCCATCATCGGCCACTATACATAATTACATAGGAATTTACCAAAGAAATAGTAAAAACTTGTTATTTTTATTCACAGTGTGTTGCTCAGTCTTGCCCTCGACCTATAAAATCCAGCTGCGGTTGTGGGTCCAGCCAACAAGAAATTAAAAAGATCAGCTACCGCCCTTCTGTCTCAGCTACCTCGATCAAGTCGAGCTACTCCGGCGGCCGTTCCAGTGATTGCGTGTCCATCGACGTGCCCAACTACGGCGGGTCCCTGGGCGTCACCAGCATCGGCGGCATCGCGCCCTCTGGCATCGCCATCGCCACCGACCTGAACCTGGCCGGAGACCTGGTGCTGTCCGGCGAGCTGCCGTATCTGACCGCGGTGGCGTTCGACGGCCAGTTCGCTACCAATGGTGAGGTGCCCGTGTCGTACGGCTGCGGCGACGGATGCATCGCCATTACAGAACAGATCGGAGGGATCAATGCCGGTGCTGGTGCCTATAGCGGCGCCGGCGCCTATGGCATCTCCTCTATCCAAGGCTGTGGATGTTGATACTAAAATTGGCTGTACAGATCGGAATATTTGAATAAATTATAAAATCCTAATACGAAGTGTTTTGATTTATGATTTACTAGCGACCCGCCCCGGCTTCGCACGGGTGCACTATTTAATGGATGTTATTATACATATAAACCTTCCTCTTCAATCACTCTATCTATTAAAAAAACCGCATCAAAATCCGTTGCGTAGTTTTAAAGATTTAAGCATACATAGGGATATAGGGATATAGGGACAGAGAAAGCGACTTTGTTCTATACTATGTAGTGATAATCACAATGTGTCGCGATCAGTTACTAATTGATAAGTATAATGTGTTATACTTAAAAAATTGCTTACAAAAAGACTTATTAACCCGTCGTCTACCAGTCCCTAGGATCATAGGGCTCATTCTAAAAGAATGCTATTATTTATTTCTTTCGCTGGTAGATAACTGCTTTAGAAAGAATTACTACAATATATTTTGACGACGGCTTTAGCCTTGTTGGTAGTGACCCTGCCTTCGAAGCTGGCGGTCCCGGGTTCGAATCTAGTGTATTAAATATCTATTTATGTACATAAGTATGTATATCTTCACTTGGCACCCATAATACAAGCTTTGCTTAGTTTGGGACGGGTTGACTTGTGTCAGATTGTCAAAAAAAATATTCTACAGTAATTTTATATACGTATAAAAATATACTTTGTAGGTATATGGGATATACCTACTTGCTACTGCCGCGATTTTTCACACGGATAAATCCGATAAATTATATTATAGCTTCTATTACACATTTCTAACAATGATCAAATTGCATGACTCATCACAATGCTTCGTTTGAATTCTACAAACTGTATTAGTTAGGTACTACTTAAAATAATATTTTATGCGTGTGTGTAGAGTGATGTCTTAACAGGCCTTACAAGTTTTAATATGTTTCAAATTCAAATTATGACAAAGATATTGATAATACGAATAAAGTGATTAAAGGATACAATGATTTTATTAAAGTTTTTGATAGCAACACAGACATTTATTTTATTTTATTGTGTGTAGAGTTTAAGGGTATTAATACAGTTTTTCTGATGAAAATTGCCGCTGTGGAGTGATGTTTGAAACGATATTTCTTGATGAAAAATGCAAACAATAGAATTAAAACTTATGACATTAGGGCGCAATATGGACTAATTACGCTAAAAAGGCGTTCAATCCTCTGCGTATCCAATACAACAATGGGTTCAGGATGCTGTTGGGGCTACCACGCTTTTGTAGCGCATCAGGCATCTTCGCGGAGGCGCGCATGGATAGTTTTATCGCGATAATACGCAAGAGAACTGCCTCCCTGATGCGGCGCGTGCGTGAGTCCCAACAGCCTCCTGAAGTGAAGTTATTGCTGGAGTTTCCGGCCACCTCAATGTGGAAGCATTGGGACTCCCTACACATGGTATCTAGAGGGAGGAGTATTTACATTTTTTTGTGAATAAGATGTAAAACTAACAAAGTAATTAAGGCTTTTTTACTAACATTTTTATGGACATTGTCTGAATAAAATAAAATAAATAAATAAACTACTACTCGACAACCATCAGCCACCCGAACAAGCTGGTTTTCGACCTGGTTTCTCCACAATAGACCACCTCCATACTTTGAACCAAATTATAGAAAAATCCAACGAGTTTAATAAGCCCCTATACCTTGCTTTTGTCGACTATAGCATAGCATTTGATAGCGTCATTTCGCCATATTTTCCGCTATGCAAAATCAAGGTATAGACTCCACGTATGTTGAACTCGTTGGAAGGATCTACGACAATAGCACAGCTAATATTAAATTACATGCACTCGGCCCCGTATTCAAAGTGGAAAAGGGTGTGAAACAAGGCGATCCGTTTTCTCCAAAATTGTTCACTAGTTGCCTCCAAGAAATATTCAAAAAACTGGCGGTCTCATGGGAGACGATGGACATTGACGTGGATGGTAAAAGGTTAACAAACCTACGCTTCGCCGACGACATTGTCCTTTTCTCCCACACGGCATCACAACTGCAACAAATGCTGCAAGATCTCAGCACGGCAAGCCTTGAAGTTGGACTCACAATGAACAGAGCGAAAACCCAGTTGATGACCAACAGAGCTAAATGTAAAGTCACGGTAGATGGGCAGGATATACAATATGTCGATGAGTACCTATACCTGGGCCAGATAGCTTCCTTTGAAAACAGGCAGTCCATCGAAATCGATAGACGTATCGAAAACACCTGGAAGAGCTTCTGGTCCATGAAGGTGCTACTGAAGGGCGATCTTCCTTTGTGTCTCAAGCGCAAACTCGTTGATATGTGTATCCTGCCCGTCTTAACTTACGGTGCTCAAACCTGGTCATTAACTGAGATTCAGAAGTCCAAACTTAAGATTTGCCAGCGGGCGATGGAGCGCAGTATACTAGGTGTTCGCAGAACTGACCGCATCAGAAACACGGAACTGCGCTCCAAAACACGAGTTGTAGATGTAGGTGTCAAGACCGCCAAACTGAAGTGGGACTGGGCCGGACATGTCTGCCGTATGCATCTGGAAAGATGGGCGAAAATAAGCACGCAGTGGACCCCACAAGATGGCTGCCGGAACAGAGGCAGACCAAAAAGGAGATGGCGGGACGACCTGGATGCGTTTTCCTTAACTTGGCGGGAACAAGCTAACAATAGTGCCGAATGGAGGAAAAGAGGGGAGGCCTTTGCCCAGCAGTGGGACACTTAAATAGGCTAGTTAAAAAGAATAGTCGTGTTCTAGATAGTGTAACGCGAGAAGATGCCAAGATGCATGTCAATTCAAACAGAAAATGGCCTAAACAGATGAGAATTTCTTAACTGATAAGTACTCTTAAGAATTTATTCTTGCTTTTGGTTTAACCAGCGGATATTAATTTGATACTTGTTTTTGTTTATCTCTGATGTTTTTGATGGGCATACCATAATAACAACTATTATGAATACAACATATATTGTCAAAAAAAGTCATAAGTGGATGCATGTAATTAAAAACGTACATAACAATGTAATTGAACATCAGATTTAGTTGCACCCGCATCCTCACTGTGTAAATGTGTGAAGTTCGGCACGCACTTGGTCGGTATTTAATTATTAAATAATACAAATTTTTCATTGCATACTCAGTGTATTTAATAAATAAACAATTCAGTTGCATCCGCATCCGCACTGTCCGCAGATGGAGACGGAGCCGCAGGCGGGCACGCAGCCGCCGAACTCGACCGAGCCGAGCACCGGCACCGAGCCGACCACGCAGGTCTCGCCGCAAGCGCCGATGTCGCCCGACACGCCCACCCGCCCGGTGCCCGTACCGCCGTACGACGCGCCGTAGCTGGACGATCCACCGCTGGACTTGCTCACGCTGATGCTGGGCGCACTCACGCTGATTTTCTCCAGACCACCAAATCCGCAAGATCCGTATGAAACTCTACCGCAACCGCATTGCTGGCTCAGAGAAGTCTGTTGAGAGAAGAAATATATACAATAAAATACCTCACGTATACAATAAAATAGTAAAAATTTGCGACATAAGGCACAGTAGTGTTACTGAGGCTCAAAGCCAAATCCGTAATCTCCTCATGGCATGGAACAACTACAAAGAAATTATTAATTAACTGTAGGATAACTTATTCCTGAAACCGCATCTTACTGTGAAAACTATTATATTGTGCTTGAAACCCACGACCCAGGCTCTGCCTAGTGTGGGTGTCAATGTAATTTCTTATTTGGCCATTTTAAATTTCGGTAAATAATGATTTTTTTTTTAATATATACATTTAGATAGGTGGAACTCTATTTCATTTTATTACATTTCTTTTCATACTGCCGGTAAGCCTATTGATGCTTGAGAATAACAATTACGCCTATTGACCCTTTTTTGACTTATGGAGGTAGAAGAAGACATCCTAATAATATTATAAACATGAAAGTTTGTGCTGATGTATGGACGGATGGATGGATGTAAGTTCCTCCTAATCTCAAAAAGTACTTATTATATGAAACCATCTATTATTCTCTCTTAAACATCAGAACAACATATTTTTCAAAAATCATTTTGGGGGTTTAAAAGGGGGTGAAAATATTGTATGGGGAACAATATTATATTTAAGAAAGAAACTTGAAATTTTCCTAATACAATAACATTAAAATGGAAGACAACTATTTTCAGCGTTTTCAAAATTCACCCTTTGATATGGTGAAAAGGGGGTTGAAAATTATATGGGGATGAATTATTTTTTATACGGGAACTTAGTGTTTAGTTATTTATAGTTATTTTTAGTTTCGTAATCTATTCCTTCCTTAATATGTATTATTGTATCTATTGTGAATATTTAGGTACACAGGAACTTGGAACTTCGTTTATAGACTCAGTATTAAATTACAAGAAATCAAATTTCAGCGTTTTTCAAAAGTCGCCATCTAAAGGGGCTAAAAGGAGACTGAAAATTTGCACGTGCAAATTCAT
Source organism: Epiblema foenella (assembly GCA_963556455.1). Taxonomy (NCBI): domain Eukaryota; kingdom Metazoa; phylum Arthropoda; class Insecta; order Lepidoptera; family Tortricidae; genus Epiblema; species Epiblema foenella. The sequence continues at coordinate 4,888,672 of OY747120.1, read as the reverse complement.
TTTTTTAAGTGAAAATATATTCATTTAATATATTCACAATAGATACAATAATACATATTAAGAAAGGAATAGATTACGTAACTAAAAATAACTAAACACTAAAAAATGATATCAAAATTAGGCCCCCTAGGTATTATGTCCATTACGCAGACAGCATTCCCGCGCTGAATTGCGATGGCAATTCTTTGCGCGAGAAAGCTGCCTGCGCGTGGGTCGGCTGTCGCCTCCCTAAGTCTATTTTTTTAAGTGAGTCACTTCATAATTGGCGAGTAAACTCTCCGTTAAAATATAAGATAAACAATTTCAGAAATTTATCCCTTAAGGGTGTAAGAAGCGGGTTGAATGTTTGTATAGGAAGCGAGTAATTATCAAAGTCAGAGGTCAGTAAAAATTAATCAAATAACTGGACTACCCGTGCGGAACCGGGGCAGCTAGTTCGCTAAAAATGTATGACTCTTTCATATATCTTTCTTACAAAGAACAAATACAATGAAAAAAATAACCGTGATCACGGGAATGGATATCACACCAGTTTTCTTTCAACTCGGCATTACCTACACACCACATACACATAATTTATAGTAAGCCAAAATGTGTATGTCGACGGATTTAAGAATAATATGGTCAAGAGAGTTTCAGTAAAAATTTACCAGTTGCTCCTACATTGGGTTTTATTTTATAAATTCATTCCTGACTTCGAATCTCGATTTGACCAACAGATTAGCCTAGTATTTAGAGTAGTACCAATAAAATTATTGGGCTTACTATACGTGACTAGGTCGACTTGTATGTATGTATGTAAAATTCTTTATTGTACAAGAGGAAAAATACAACAAAAATTACAAGAACAGTTGACATATATGTACAAAGCGAGCTTATCTCTGTAAGGGATTTCTTCAGCTAACTTTTGAGCAATTGAGTGGAGATTAAGATTAATTGGCAAACCGCTTGTCCTCCTAATATTTGTTTTTTATAAAATAAAAATATCATAAATCTGCATTCAGGAGCAATTGAAAACCGGTCCATTATGTTACTAGATTCTTAGTAAAATACGCATTTGCAACTTTAAATTTAGACAGTTACCTGAATGAGGGATGCCAGGACGCACAGCGCAAGAATAGCGAAGCGAGACATACTCGTGTTGGTGTGATACTTTTCTTCGTTAAAAGAAATGTAATGCTGTTACCAAAAATTCTACAGGTTTTATACAAATTTCTTGTGATACGGTGAAAATAGGTCAGTGATAACACACTTCGGTTTCGTACTTTCTTTCGCAGTAAAAGGTGATACAACACTATTTCTTAATCGCCTTTTTACACAAATATTGGAGCTGGATACACGTCTTAGGTTGAGCAATAGATAAAACTGGTTGAATAAAATCGGTCGAGAGCATCCCAATAAGTCATAGTTAACTTAACTGACAAAAAGAGAAGACAAAATGGTGTCTAAGGTTGTATTCCTGTGCGCTTTCGTCGTGATGGTTCAGCAGGTACGAAAACTGAGATAAGATCCATAATACCGCATTGCACGCATCCGACGCATGGCACGCAATGGATTTTAGCATCCTTTGCACAAGGCTCAGACGAAATGATGCATCGAAATCATATACTACTTCACCACCAATAGTGCCACAGCAAGAAAAAAAGTGTGTGTCATCTCTGACGCACGACTGGAGTTTATTCTTTACGATTATAAAATATATTAGTAAAGCTTAGTAAACAAAATAGCGACATATTGATAGTAATATGGCGACCGGTTTAGCCTAGTGGGTTGTGCACCTGCCTGTGAAGCTGACGGTCCTGGGTTCGAATCCCGGTCAGGGCAAATATTTGTGTGATGAGCATGAATATTTGTTTCTGAGTCTTGGATGTTTTCTATGTATTTAAGTATTTATATCTATTAAATATATCGTCGTCTAGTACCCATACCACAAGCCTTCTTGAGCTTACTGTGGGGCTAGTTCGATTTGTGTAAGATTGTCCTCTAATATTTATTTATTTATTTATTTATATAGATTAGTGAATGAAGATAAATGAACTTGTTTTTTATATTACCGCAAAGTGGGACTATTTGAGACCCAAGGGGACCCACTTTACAGTACTGAAATGATGCATGTTGTACAGTCAGACCTACTTTGGGCCCCGCTATAATATGACGAAATAAAGTAAAATAAGTTAGGGCACACTACACTCGCATACGATTAACATCAACTGAAGGAACGGCCAATTAACTTTACTACTGTGTACCTACTTATAAAACAGTTTATATCTATAACTTAGAATCTCCGTTCTGTCAACGCAATCCAATACAACTTTCAAGTGTAAGGGCTAACTGGCTCTTACACATTTTACATTTATTTATATGAATAAAGACTTAGCGCCCAGACGTTATCGATATCGATAGATGTTCAGTGCCTTTACATGACCGTACTCGCTAGCGACTGCGTAAACGATTTAGTATGCCGATTCTTAGTTCTATTGCGTAACCGCCAGGGGCGCTGTACTTTTGCCCATACAATTTTTTACGCAGTTGCTATCGAGTACGGTCATGTAAACTCATGGTAAAGGTACAGGGACGTTCGCCGCAAGATCGCGACAACACAGACACTTGTAGCCTCTATTCGTCCCGGTACCGCCGCATATCGGGTGGAGTCAGTCCGACCCAGGTCGGGCCTAGCGGAGTTTCTTGCTAGACTCATCTCAGCTAGGCTAGGTTTAGTGAACCAGCGACGAAATTCCCAGTAGCTCAATTCCACTCACATCTCAGGGCCTGTACTCCGAAGTTCGAAATCCGACTTCGTATCGTACCGTCTCTTTCATTCTCGTGTTATACACTATATGAGCGAAAGGGACGGCATGATACGAAGTTCGGATTTCGAATTTCGGAGTAGCCCCTTAAATTTGGTTGAAGCCACTGAACCAATCTCACTGGAGCGCAAACTCTTAGAGTATTCCAGTGTTTAAACCGCCCGCGTAGTCGTGTCGGAGGTTTTCCTTGAATTTTCCTAAGCCCAATCTCTAACCGCGCACTCCTATTGCTTTATTGTGCCCGGTCTATAAAGCCACAGTCTGTTTAAAAAAAAACCAAAAAAAATTACCAGGGTTATCGTGCATCTACACGGAGAAAGAAAAATTATAAAAAATAACGTAATAGGCGGAGTGCTGTCTCCCTTGTCTCTATTTTTATAAATTCAATCACAAATAATATCTCTTCTCACTATGACCTCTATGCCGATGATTTTTGGATGTATTCGCTGGGTGTACTTAATGATCTGCCATCTGTTATCAGCACTGTAAATAATGACCTGGTGCGTATCCTAAATTGGAATCATAGTTTTGGTCTTGAGGTTAACCCCTCTAAAACCCAGGCTATCATATTTGGGAGCTCAAAATTTGTCCCAAGAATCGATATTAATAGTTTTTCACCGATTTACTTCGATAACGTCTTAATCCCTTTTTCTTCACAAGTAAAAAATTTAGGCATTATTATGGATTGAACTTTATCTTGGGTACCTCAAGTCAACGAGGTCAGCAGGAAGATGTTTTCGGCAGTAGCTTCTCTGAGAAGGCTACGTAATTTCCTGCCCATTGTCTCTAAAATTGCGCTTACTCAAACACTACTCCTCCCCATCTTGGATGTTTCTTATATTGACCTCAATGAGGAGCAATTTCAGGGAAGAGCTTTCTAGTATTTCTAGCGCGTGTCGGACCTTTAGTATTCGTAGCAGACTTACGGCTTAGTATTTCCATGTATCCCAATTAGATTTTCACTCTAACAAACAAATACGCAGTTTTGTCAAATTCTCCATACCTAACCAATGTGTCCAAGGTTTGCACCCTTTTGGACTCTGAGTTAATATTTCACTAACTTTATACCAATTAAATAGCACATTATAAAATATTTACACGTTGTTTTATTATTTTCGATCTTGACAGACACTTGTGACAATTCAACAAATGAGAGCTGCGCAAGTTAAGTTGCACACGAACATAACGCATAACGCATGACGTACTAAATTATAAAAAGTCGTATCTTTACCCTGATCCTATACTGATATACGACTTTTTAAATTAGCACAGCAGATTACGTTTGATTTTATACCCCATTTTTCATACCCCGAGCTTATATATGAAAATCGATTCTAAAGGCGTAAACTCCAATAAACTCCAAAAATATTTATTTTCTGTGGCACTATAGTAGGTGTATATAGTTTGAATTGAGTCTAATTTTAAGTATTTTAATTTAGTTTCGAAAGTTCTCTAGGTAAAGATATTCTTTACTTTCCAGTGTGTCGCTAAGTCGTGTTATCGACCAATAAAGTCCAGCTGCGGTTGCGGCTCCGGTAAAGTGACCGTCACTGAAGTCCAAGAGATTGAAGAAATCAGCTACCGTCCGTCCGTCTCAGCTGTCTCCATCAAGTCAGGCTACTCCAGCGGCCGTTCCAGGGAATGCGTCTCCATCGACGTGCCCAACTACGGCGGCTCCCTGGGAGTAACCAGCATCGGCGGCATCGCGCCCTCTGGCATCGCCATCGCCACCGACCTGAGCCTGGCCGGAGACCTGGTGCTGTCCGGCGAGCTACCGTATCTGACCGCGGTGGCGTTCGACGGCCAGTTCGCTACCAATGGTGAAGTGCCCGTGTCGTACGGCTGCGGCGACGGATGCATCGCCATTACAGAACAGATCGGAGGGATCAGTGCCAGTGCTGGTGCCTATGGCGGCGCCGGCGCCTATGGCATCTCCTCTATCCAAGGCTGTGGATGTTGATACTAAAATTGGCTGTATAGATCGGAATGTTTGAATAAATTATAAAATCCTAATACGAAGTTTTTTGATTTATGATTTATAATCACAATGTGTCGCGATCAGTTACTAATTGATAAGTATAATGTGCTACTTCAGGAAAATTTAAAACCTTTACAAACCTTTTTGTGTTTGTATTTTTTTGTATTTGTATTTGTAAAATTTCAAAGGCAGGGTCGCTTAAGATAGGCCAATCGTGTAAGCATTTATACATTTGTATATCACACTCCGTAATGCGTCATCGTTATAAGCGATTATATGTTACACTATATTGCACTTAACAGCAAAAATATCATATTCTATGCCATTTCTGGGTCATAGACGTATCGCACACATTTTGATGTGATTTCCGTCAAAATTTCTGCGCTGCAAAGAAAACTAATGATGTGCCGTTAAAGATAACATTGTATGGCAACAGCAGTCAATGTTGCCAGCAACTTTAAGACGCAGTAACCCCAAATGATAGATTTTGAAAAGGCTTTATAACGAGCCGTTGAATAAGTCAGAGAAAAATATAATCCTGGACCTCCATTTGTCTATAGCTGCCAACTCAATTAATCCCTAAATTAATGTAGGATCAGCAACACGTTTATTATACTTTAAATGCCGCAAGCATCTAAAGGATACTTACCATCGGGCAGACCGTATGCTAGTCTGCCACCATCGCAGAATAATGAAATCTCAAAGGTTTTTATCATTTTGGCTAACGAACCCTGAAAAGATGACATGTCCTTATAACAGCGACATAATTTTTTCATCGTCGATTCGTCCTTTCACCCAGTAACTGAATACGATGTTGTTAAATATCTTACGGGCATTTCCACCATTGCAATTGGCATTGATGGAATCGCGAAGTATATGATACTGCTCACACTTCCATGCACCTTATCGGTAATTACTGCTATTGTTAATAAAAATAAATCTATCTTGACCAGAGAGGTGCCGCTTTTATGGAAGTCTGAACTAATTACCCCTTACCTAAAGTGGGTAATCCCTGTCAATCTAAAGATTTTCGGCCAATAAGCATACTGCTTTTTCTGTTCCAAGTATTGGAAAGAGCTGTGTACACTAATTTGGTTTCAAAATTACCTCTGTGACCGTACTCAGTCAGTTAAAACAGTGAAGGAGGACGACACATCTCTAATATCTGAGCCGAGGCCACTAACTAGAGGAGTTCCTCAGGGCTCCATACTCGGTCCTTTACTCTTCATTATGTACAGCGCAGATATAATGAATGCCATCGAACATTGCAAGTATCATTTATACGCAGACGACGTCAAATTATATGTGTCAGCTCCTCCGCACGAGTTTTCAGAGTCAGTCAGGAAAGTAAACGGGGACCCAAACAGAATTAGCGCATGGGCTGATAGTAATGGACTACTAATAAACCCTCAAAAGTCAAAGTTTATAATTTTGAGCTCAAAAACTCATTTTTATGTAAACAACAAATTAAAAAAAAATTTTTTTCAGGCGCCTGGAAAGTGAGCATTGATCAGCGCGGCATTAAAGATGCCGACCAAAATAAGAAGGGGGGTTTCAGGGAGAAGTCTCAAGATACGATTTAATACATTGTCCACACCCGCAGTCTTCCTAACATGAAGACGCCTGACAAAGTCACTGACTTCCTCGGTAAAACATGTGAAGTTACGGGGAGGCGCGATCTCCTATCTACCTCATCATCGGTGTGCAGGAGACTAGGCGAACATTGGGACTCTAAGCTACTCACAAGGCATTCGGCTTTCTCACTATCTTCGAAAGAAGGGGTAGGGTGATCCGCACGATCCAAGGGGGGTATAGTCCAACAAGTATCTGATTTGAGTAAAAAAAAAAAAAAAAATATGGACAATCTTACACAAATCAACCTAGTCCCAAACTAAGCAAAGCTTGTACTATGGGTACCAAGTGACGATGTACATACTTGTATAGATAAATAGATACTTAAGGGTCCTTATCAGTTAAAAACGCTCATCTATTTAGGCCATTTTCTGTTTGAATTGACACGTATCTTGACATTTTCTCAATGTTACTATCTATAACAGGACTATTGCGAACTTATGGCATAAACTTTAAATGTATTTCTTGGATTTTTCATTAAGAAATATCGTTTCAAAAATGACTCTAAATCGACCACTTTCAAGCTAAAAACTTGTTTTTTCCGCTTAAATTCTACTACACAATAAAATTAAAAAATGGCTATGTTACTATCTAAAACTTTAATGAAATCATCGTATCCTTTAATAAATTTATTGGTATTATCAATACTTTTGTCACAATTTGAAATCAAAACATTTTAAAACTTATAAGGCCTCTTAAATACATAGGGAACATCCAAGACTCAGGAACAAATACTCGTGTTCATCACACAAATACATGCCCTGACCGGGACTCGAACCCGGGACTTCCAGCTTCGAAGGCAGGGACACTACCAACTAGGCTAAAGCGGTCGTCAAGTAATCTCGCTAGTTTCCAGTAAGCCAGATAATTAGGCGCGATCTCACCCAAAGATCCCTGAAATAATTCTCTCGAAACTCGGCTATTCTCTGGGTTTGATGGTTTTCGGCAGAAGGGTGGTTGGAGTAAGTCCTGATTGCACTATTTTTCGTAGTCACTAATTCTCTCAATTCGTCACTTCGAACAGTGTTGAGATAGTTGGTGAAAGAATCGATCGCTTGGTCAGTCTGCTCAGTAGCAGTTATACTGTCAGAGGTGTCTCCAGCTGTAAGAGACCTGATTGTACCTTGTTCCAGTCCACAAGTATTCTAATACGAGAGGTGCACTATTATGGTGAGGTCTTAGTCTCAAAAGGACGCCTATGGTCACTTCTACAGAACGCAGAGTTATTAATTGATATTATCTAATTATTTTTTCTATTAAAACCAATTTCATTTTGCGGTTGGTTCGGAACCCTAAATGTACGAAGTCCAACACGAACTTGGCAGGATTTTAGCCGTACCCAAAGGGTAAAACGGGACCTTATTACTAAGCCTTCACTGTCCGTCCGTCTGTTACCATGATGGACCTCATGAACCGTGATAGTTAGACTGTTGAAATTTTCACAGATGATGTATTCACTATAACAACAAATACTAAAAACAGAATATAAGGGGGCTTCCATGCAACAAACGTGATTTTTTCCCGTTTTTATAGATAATGGTACGGTACCCTTCGTACGCGAGTCCGACTCGTACTTAGCTGATATTTAATTATTGTTCATCCCTACGTAACAAGTAATCCACACTTAAATAATACAACTTTTTCATTGCATACTCAGTTTAATTAATAAGTGAACAATTCAGTTGCATCCGCATCCGCACTGTCCGCAGATGGAGACGGAGCCGCAGGCGGGCACGCAGCCGCCGAACTCGACCGAGCCAGTCACCGGCACGGAACCTACCACGCAGGTCTGGCCGCAAGCGTCGATGTCGCCCGTCACGCCCACCCGCCCGGTGCCCGTACCGCCGTACGACGCGCCGTAGCTGGACGATCCACCGCTGGACTTGCTCACGCTGATTCTGGGTGCACTCACGCTGACCTTCTCCAGTCCACCAAATCCGCAGGATCCGTATGAACCTCTACCGCAACCGCATTGCTGGCTCAGCGAAATCTGTTGAGAGAAGAAATATATACATTTAGAGAGGAGGAACTCTGTCATTTTATTACATTTATTTTCTTACTACCGGTAAGCGCTTGAGAACAACAAGGGCGTTGCTGACCCTTTTTTGACTTATGGAGTAGAAGATCCTAATAATATTATAAACATGAAAGTTTGTGCTGATGTATGGACGGATGGACGGATGTAAGTCCTCTAATCTCACAAACTACTTACTATATGAAATATTCCAGTATTGTAGCTTAAACATCGGAATAACATATAGTTCAAAATTCACCCCTTTGGTGGTTTGGTTTGGTGGGTGAAAATGTTGTAGGGGGAACAAAATTTTTTTAGAAAGGAATTTGAATGTTTCCTAATTGACTAAACATTAAAATTGAAGACAACTGTTTCCAGTATTTTTCAATATTCGCCCTCTGATAGGATGAAAAGGGGGTTGAAAGTTTATATAAACGAATTATTTTTTTATACGGGAACTTGGAACTTCGTTTATTTATTTATCGTATGGCAATTATTTCGAACCGTGAGATCTTCGAGAAGACAGTAGGGTTGCCAGTTATTGTTGCACTTTTAGCACCACCCAGGGGTTATGTGAAGGGTAGCGGTGGGTCACCGGTGGGTACTCCCTACGGACGTGGTGCAACTTCTAGCCCCCTTTGTCAAGTGTCAAGTGAGTGGGCAACTTGACGGTTAGAAGTTCTCAAGCCGCCCGGAGGCCTCTAACTCGGCTTATCGACTGCTATCATAGACAGCAGCCGGGATCAACGGCTTAACATGCCTTCCAAAGCACGGGAGCGCTCAGATAATAATCACTCAAAGCGGTCACCCATCCGAAGTGACCTGGCCCGACGTTGCTTAACCTCGCATACCGCACGCGGTACGCCGGCGCCGCTGGGCCACGACCGCTGCAGACCCAGTATTAAATTATAAGATAACAAGTTTCAGCGTTTTTCAAAATTCGCCATCTGAAGGGGTGAAAAAGAAGTTGAAAATTTTGCACGGGCGACCTGATTTTTTTAAGTGAGTAACTTTATACTTGGCGGGTAAACTTTCAGTTAAAATATAAGAAAAGCAATTTCACCAAATTCATTCCTTAAGGGCGTAAGAAGGGGGTTGAATAGTTGTATGGAAAGTGAGAAATTATCAAAGTGGGGCACCAGATAAAAATATTCAAAAAACTGGACTACCCGTGCGAGGCCTGGGCGGGTCGCTAATAATTTATAACTTTTTGATAGGTACAAATACAATGAAAAAAATAACCGTGATCTCGGGAATCGATATCTCACCTGGTGGTTTTGCGGAACCAGCGTTCTTACAACTCGGCATTACCTACACACCACACACACACACACATAATTTATACTAAGGCAAAATGTGTATGTCAACGGATTTAAGAATAATATGGTCAAGAAAGTTTCCTTACTAATTGACCCGTTGCTACTACATTGCGTTTCATTTTATAAATTCATTCCTGAGTTTGAATTAGTGACACTGCCTACGAAGCTGACGGTCCTGGGTTCGAATGCCGGGTAGATTCAAATATTTGAGATGTAAATCTATATTTGTTTCTGATTAGATGTTTTCTAAGTATTTAAGTATTTGTGTCTATTAAATATTTCGTCGTCTAGTACCCATAACATTATTGAGATTACGAGTACTATGGGACTAGGTCGATTTGTGTAAGATTGTCCCCCTAATATTTGTTTATTTATAAAATAAATATATAAAAAAAACTACATTTAGGAGCAATTGAAAACCGATCAATTATGTTAATAGATTCTTACAACTTTAAAGTTAGTTACCTGAATGAGGGACGCCAGGACGCACAGCGCAAGAATAGCGAAGCGAGACATATTGGTGTGATACTTTTCTTCGTCAAAAGAAATGTAATGCTGTGACCAAAAATTCTACAGTTTTTATACAGTTTCTTGTGACACGGGGAAAATAGGTCAGTGATAACACACTTCGGTTTCGTACTTTCTTTCGCAGTAAAAGTTGATATGGCGCGCGACACAACACTATTTCTTAATCGCCCTTTTACACAAATTGGAACTGGATACACGTCTTAGGTTGAGCAATAGATAAAACTGGTTGAATAAAACCGATCGAGAGCATCCCAATAAGTCATAGTTAACTTAACTGACAAAAAGAGAAGAAGGCAAAATGGTGTCTAAGGCTGTATTCCTGTGCGCTTTCGTCGTGATGGTTCAGCAGGTACGAAAACTGAGATAAGGCTCATAATTCCGCATTGCACGCATCTGAGGCATGGCACGCAATGGATTTTAGTATCTTTTGCTCATAAACTCATACAAGGCTCAGACGAAATGATGCATCGAAATCATATAGGTACTATTTCACCAATAATAGTACCACAGCAAAAAATAGTTTTTTTTTCTGAGTAGGTGTATATAGTGTGAATTGATTCAAATTTTACTAGAATACATAATTATTTAAATATACACCTAGAAGGTATTTTGAAAGTTCTGTAGGTAAAGATAATTATTACTTTCCAGTGTGTCGCTCAGTCGTGTTATCGGCCAGTAAAGTCCAGCTGCGGTTGCGGCTCCAGTAAATTGACCGTCACTGAAGAGATCAGCTACCGTCCTTCAGCTGTCTCCATCAAATCAGGCTACTCCAGTGGCCGTTCCAGTGAATGCGTGTCCATCGACGTGCCCAACTATGGCGGCTCCCTGGGAGTGACCAGCATCGGCGGCATCGCGCCCTCTGGCATCGCCATCGCCACCGACCTGAACCTGGCCGGAGACCTGGTGCTGTCCGGCGAGCTGCCGTATCTGACCGCGGTGGCGTTCGACGGCCAGTTCGCTACCAACGGTGAGGTGCCCGTGTCGTACGGCTGCGGCGACGGATGCATCGCCATTACAGAACAGATCGGAGGGATCAATGCCGGTGCTAGTACCTATGGCGGCGCCGGCGCCTATGGCATCTCTTCTATCCAAGGTTGTGGTTGCTAATACTAAAATCTGCTGTACAGATAGGAATATTAGAATAAATTATAGAATCCTAGTACGGAGTTTTTTGATGTTTGATCTATTAGTAGACTAATTAATAAGTATAATGTACTACTTCAGGAAATTTAATCCATGGCCACCAGCTATGCATGCAGGGTCCCTATAGACAGGCTCGTGTAATCTGAAGTACTTACGGCCTATTATGCTTACGTGTCGTCTACGTTGACATCTACGTCGTTACGGGATATTATTTTGGGGAAACTTAACGGACGCGCCCTCGGGCACGACCGTCGCCAACGAGCTGGGCCTGAGCAGTGACCTGGGAGTGTCCGGCGCGCTTTTTTTAAAAAATAAATATAAACACTATTGCTTAAGCTATTTTCTCCTATAAGAAAACCTATTAGCTAGCATTATCATATGACGATTAGTCATACATTTGTGCTGAGTCGCATCGTCTACTTCACAATAAACTACAAACGCTTGTCTTCATAAAAAACTGTCTAAAATTGTCGATGTAGCTCGGAACGCGGCCGAGTTGAAACGGGACTGGGGCGCTACCGCGAACCACAAACGAAGTTTACTCTCTCTGTCTCACTTATGTGCAAACTTGCAAGTGCGACAGAGAGGGAAAACTTCGTTTGCTGTTCGCGGTAGCGCCCCTGGGCTGGTCAGGTCCTGCCACATGTCGAGTGAGCTGTTGGCCAAGATCACAACTGGTTGCCCGATAGAGACAGACGGAGATGCGGCAGACCTCATCGGCGACGGTTAGACAAGCTAGACCCCTTTTTAAAAGAATTCCCAGAGACTGCTCAGAATTGCGAGCAATGGAAAAGTGGGGCGAGGTTCAGCAGTGGGATACAGGCTCCTAATAATAATAATTTAATAGATTTTACTGTCAATTTTGAAGTATGAGCGCAGGCGAATCACGTAACGTTATGTACTAACGGTAGATAGATTTTACTGTCAGTGCCTTTACCATGAGTTTGCATGACCGTACTCGCTAGTGACTGCGTAAACGATTTAGTATGCCTATTCTTAGTTCTATTGCGTAACCGCCAGAGGGCCAGAAGTGCTGTACTTTTGCCCATACAATTTTTTACGCAGTCGCTAGCGAGTAAGGTCATGTAGACTCATGGTAAAGGTACAGTTTTGAAGTATAAATGTGAGCTGACAATTAAAATTTGACATTAAAATCTACCTAACGGTAGTAAAAAAGTTACTTGACTACCCCGCGGAGTTTAAAGTGAACGTATTTTTTTAAACTAAAACACGGGATGGGTTTGCATTTAGTTAGAGTAAGTTGTGGTCCAAAGAGCAAATCAGTGTTGTTATAGTATAGGTACCTGCTGCCGACCATAATCAAATACAAAGGCCGTCAGTATACCCCCGCCCGCTTGACGACCGCTTTAGCCTAGTTGGTAGTGACCCTGTCTTCGAAGCTGGAGGTCCCGGGTTCGAATCCCGGTCAGGGCATGTATTTGTGTGATGAACACGAATATTTATTCCTGAGTCTTGGATGTGTTCTATGTATTTAAGTATCTATTTATCTATATAAGTATGTATATCGTCACTTGGTACCCATAGTACAAGCTTTGCTTAGTTGCTTTGCCTAGTTATCTTCGTCGTTAGCCCGACGCAAACAGAATTTGTTATTTGAGAAAAGTTTTAGAAATTAGTCAATTAATTAAAAAAAAAATAATTTATTGAATGGTTTTCATTCCAAAATTAATTATCAGATGAGTTTCTAGCGTCTGCCACACCCGCAGCCGTAACTGCTCAAGCTTGCGCTGCCGCTGGAGCCGCCGATCTGCTGCGTGATGGCGACGCAGTCCCCGCAGCCGTACGACACGGGCGCACAGCCGCTGGTGTCGAACTGGCCCTCGAACGCCACCGCGCTCAGGTACGGCAGCGCGCCAGACAGGTCGAGGTCGCCGCTCAGACTCAGATCGGTGGCGACCGCGATGCCGGAGGGCGCGATCGGCCCGCCGACTCTTACGGTCAACGGCCGTCAACGGCCCGCCGTTGTCGGAAAGCGTGATGGACTGGCAGCTGCAGCCGCAGTTCCTCTGTGCAACATCATTTCAGCCGAAAGACGTCCACTGCTGAACATAGGCCTCCCCCAAGGCTCGCCATTTAGACCGGTCCTGTGCCGTTCGTTTCCACCGGATTCCCGCGACCTTCACCAGGTCATCACTCCACCTTGTCGGAGGCCTACCGACAGCTCGTCTTCCGGTGCGTGGACGCCACTCAAGCAGTTTCTGGCCCCATCGACCGTCAGTCCTGCGAGCAATGTACCCTGCCCACTGCCACTTAAGTCTCGCAATTTTGAAGGCTATCTCGGTGACCCCAGTTCTGCTACGGATAGCTTCATTCCTAATTCTATCACGCAGAGAAACCCCGAGCATAGCTCTTTCCATTGCTCTTTGGGTGACCTTGAGCTTTCTTATGAGGCCCATCGTTAGCGCCCATGTCTCTGTGCAACGATGCACTGAAATTCATGAAGAATTAAGTAGTAACATCCAACGTATTACAGTTTGGTGAAAGTATCCTGTCCTATCTTTATTATATTGATATACATTATAATTTCTACCTATAAAACGACGTTTTACGTTGAGAAAATGAATTATGTTATTAGTGTAACTATTGTTGTTTGCCTCTACTCATTGTGTTTTTGTACTGTACTATGTCCTTTAATTGATAGATAGATAGATAGAAATCGTTTATTCAGGTAAAAACAATTACATAATACAGTTCCCAAAATGCGCCAAACTGTAGCGAACAGTTTGTTGGTGCGTTGAGGTGTGCAATAAAGAGTATTTGTATTGTATTGTATAGAGTTGGAAATATCAGTCTACTTTAATAAGAACGCGGCATGTGATAAGTCCAAAAAATCCGTATTATAAAGTGTGTGTGAATTCAATAGAAATTATCCTGCATTAGTGTGTTAATATCTGATAATATTTAATAGAAAATAAGTATGCAGACCTGCGGGGTAATCACGTAACTTTTGTACTACCGTTAGGTAGACTTTAATGTCAAATTCTAATTGTCAGTAGTGTGTAATTCAAAACTGACAGTAAAATCTATCTACCGTTAGTACATTCGCCTGCTGGAACAAAGTGAAAGTGCAAATGACAATAGCCTTGTGAACCATTTTTATATTTCCTGTGCTTAAATCATTAACCGACAAATAATGAATAAAATACCTGATCGCTTTCATATTTTATACTAATCTTCTACAACTCTTGCTTCAATGCAAGAAAATACACTCACTGGTTACAATCTGTAGGTATTTTATTACAATAAATTAAGTAATGATGTGTCAACGAGGAATAAATTAAGTGCCTATTTAGTAAGAGAGAAGAGATATTTCTATGTTATCGCTGACCTATTTCTACACTTGAACACAATAGCAATATAAAAGCCTATTGAAAACGTACCCAGATCATTCTAACGTATTAGTTCAAAGAACATTAAGTTCTACAACCATGTCTCGTATCGCCGTCCTTGTCTTGTGTATCCAGGCTTGTTTGCTCCAGGTAAAGTAATCAAACAGCTATGAATAGTATTATTCTGTATAGTTTCTTTATGCATACCATATTAATAGTTATTTGTTATACAAAGGTGCAAAGTTGTATTTAAACCGCGAGTGTGGAATTGAAACACGAGCTAGCGAATGGATTCTAGGATTGAACCACGAGCTAGTGAATGGATTCTATGGTTGAACCGCGAGCGAAACGTGTGGTTCAAAAATAGAATCCTGAGCGTAGCGAGTGTTGCAACACACGAGACGTAAAATAACTTTGCAGCCGTGTATAACACAAATCTTTTCACCTCACTAGAGCGAGGATTTTTTCCTCCTCCTCGTCCTAACGTTGACAGTTGCGTGCTAAATATAGTTTTCCACTACCTAATCCCGAGATTTGGCGTAGGTACTAGTTTTTTTAACACAACAGCACAATCTAAAATGATTGTTCCTTGACTGTCTGGACTGGCCTTTACATGTTATTATGTTTAAAAAAGTTACAAATTGCGTGTTCGGATTTCAAATATTCTTTGCACTCTTGTGGATAAAATGCAGTTTTGCTACCTGTTTTTAAATAATAAAAAAGGGCTTTCTGAGCTAGTGAGGTGAAAAGAGTATTATCGGGATTAAACGTATATGAAAGTGAGGTTTTTTATATTTATGCTTTGAGAATAAGAAGGCACTCTAAAATAACAGTAAAATAAATTAAATATTCTTTTGTTTTTCACGACAGATGGCTCTGAGCCAGTCATGCGGATGCAACCAGTATTCGTACGGCTCGCCGGGTCTGAGCGGGTATGGCGGTTGCGGTGGTTGCGGGTCGTACGGCGGCACGGGCACCGGGCAGGTGGGCGTGACGGGTGAGATCGACGCTTGCGGCCAGACCTGCGTGGTCGGCTCGGTGCCGGTGCTCGGCTCGGTCGACTTCGGCGGCTGCGTGCCCGCCTGCGGCTGCGTCTCTATTTCCGGGGAGTGCGGATGCGGGTGCGGGTGCAATTGATGTACTATTTGTTGTTATTATTATCAATTTATCCTAATATACTACTTGTTACCTACATCTTAGAAATTTATTAGTGTACCTTCAATACGTATTCCATTTAGGATAACTAGGTGTAAAAACTGACGACTTGACGTGGCTGTTGTATCCTTTGGTGGGGGCGTCAGATGTCAATGAGTACCGTCGTTCTATTCGATATTTCAATTTCAATTTTGTGCAACCATTTAAGTACATGCAACGTAATGCAAGTACGTACACGGACCCTGTTAGGGCGCAGCAAGTAATCACAATTTCAATTGAATTACGATTCATAACATTCGCTAAAACCACAGACTTACTTTAACTTCTTAGAAATATTTATACTCTAAGGCTAAAACAAAGGATAGATTCTAATAAATTCATAAACAAAGGTACCTAAGATAATCAGGTGGAAATACTAATTAGACGTCAATTTGGTACCTAACAATAGATGATCTAAAATACGTATCATTTCTTCTTTGCTTCACGCCTACATTTAAATGAGTGCTTTCTGAGGGCCTACTCCGAACTCCGAAATTCATAACGTGCTGTCCCTTTCATTCATATAGTATATAACACGAGAGTGAAAGGGACGGCGCGATACGAAGATCGGATTTCGAAGTTGGTAGTAGCCCCTCTGGCTGACGCGGGACGCGCGGAAGCGGGGCGATACCGCAGAGTACATTTTTATATATATGGCAATACGAATGCTATCACTAGTGCGCAAATGTTATACTAACAGTATCCCGTCAAGTTATGAAATTCGTGCGACATCAGTTAGCTCACGTGAAAGAAGAAAATGTCAGATAATATCTATCCGGCCCCGCCAAGTGAGGAAGTCGCCTTAAAATTGCCGGCAATCTTTACAGCTCTTGCCCGGAATTTCAAAATGTTCCCTACCGCCAACGAGATAAAAAAAGTTAGGCTACTTTAAGCCTATAACACACTGACGACTGCAGCGGCCTGCAGTGACGGCCAGTTGTTACTATGATTGTAGACCAAGGCCGCGTGTGTCTGAATAAATGTTAGGATTGTCATAGTGTGCAACAGGCCGCCACCGCGGCCGCCACCGCAGGTCGCTGCAGTCTGTGACAGGCTTAAGGTTTAAGATCATTGAATCTCATAAAGAATTATACAATTCACTTACATGACACATATAAATAATAAACAGACTTTGTCATGAGCGCACAAAGACAAATAAGTACTTAAAAAAGAGGGTGGTACAAATAATGAACGCGCATACCGCAAGCTGCGAGCAACAAACATCACAGGCTTAAGTCTTTTAAGCAAATGAACTGTAAAACTATTTTAACTCAGATATATAGTAGTTGAATAATTTTTAAGAA
This sequence comes from Epiblema foenella, assembly GCA_963556455.1. Taxonomy (NCBI): domain Eukaryota; kingdom Metazoa; phylum Arthropoda; class Insecta; order Lepidoptera; family Tortricidae; genus Epiblema; species Epiblema foenella. The sequence continues at coordinate 4,871,403 of OY747120.1, read as the reverse complement.
AAAAAAACCGACTTCAATTGGGGAGGCCGGTGAAAGATTATTACACTTAGATGGTGAACTCTTCCATACAATGATAGAATAGTAGTTTATGCAACTGGTATACAATGAGCGGAATTGCCTTATTACGTAAAGTTGCATACATTACTTTATCTACACACATATTATAAGTACTCTTAGATGGGGTTCAGAAGCCGACCTGCATTGCTAGCAGTGCTACCGATTACATATTTTTATAGATGCTTTATAATCAGAAAACCTTATCCCTGAATTATTTAAAATAGAGTATAACAGTTTTAAATTTGAAAAAAAAAAAAATTACATCAAATTCAAAATAAATGTAAAATTTGAAATCCTTAGCCCCGAATTAGTTGAAATTGAGTATAATGACGATATCCGCAAAACATTTTTTTTTTTTTACTTAAAGTTCCAAATAAATCATCCTGATCATCATCAGCAGTTCCACTTCATCAAATGTCACGTATTTCAATGTAAGTGCTTGATTTGTTTATGAAAATACTACAATCACTATATGTATGCCTTTAACATTTGAGGAGTTCCCTGGATACCTCATGGATGCCATCATCAGAACTGGAGCTTGACAAATGATTATTTTGAAAATCTAACTTGCTTAACAAACACAGCAAAGAGGACAATTCGCCAAACGTGAACTATGCGTCGTTGAAGAGTTCCGTTCTGATCATCATCAGCAGTTCCACTTATCAAATGTCACGTATTTAAATGTAAGTGCTTGATTTGTTTATGAAAATACTACAATCACTATATGTATGCCTTTAACATTTGAGGAGTTCCCTGGATTCCTTATGGATGCCATCATCAGAACTGGAGCTTGACAAATGATTATTTTGAAAATCTAACTTGCTTATCAAACACAGCAAACAGGACAATTCGCCAAACGTGAACTATGCGTCGTTGAAGAGTTCCGTTCTGATCATCATCAGCAGTTCCACTTCATCAAATGTCACTTATTTAAATGTAAATGCTTGATTAGTTGATGAAAATACTAAAATCACTATATGTGTGCCTTTCACATTTGAGGAGTTCCCTCGATTTCTCATGGATCCCATCATCGGAACTCGACCATGACAAAAATTCGTTGTGAAAATAGAACTTGCTTAACTAATACAGTTAGAAGGAAAAATCGCCAAACGTGAACTTTTCATCGTTGAAGAGTTCTGTTCTGATCATCATCAGCAGTTCCACTTCATCAAATATCACATTTTTGTATGAAAATGCTTGATTTGTTGATAAAAACATAAAAATCACTATATGTTTGCCTTTAAGATTTGAGGAGTTCCCTCGATTCCTCATGGATTCCATCATCAGAACTGCGTTTTGACCAAAACGGGACCAACTTGGATATATATACTTACAATCAAAAAAAGAATTTCCAAAATCGGTTCAGACATGACGGAGTTATGGAGTAACAAACATAAAAAAAAAACAAAAAAAAAACATACAACCGAATTGAGAACCTCCTCTTTTGAAATCTTGAAGTCGGTTAAAAAGAGACGAAAAAAGACCAATGTTTTTAATATTTAAATTAGTTGAATAAAGTACCAAAAAGAAACGTTTCGATTGGCCGTCGATGTGTTTTCTGATTGGTGGATTTAATATGATTAAGTTATTTCATTAGAATGTTTTGTAAATCATAAATATGTATTAATATTTTCCCTATATATATTATGTGTACATATATTTAAATATCTAGCCTATATATTTATATTTTTATATATTATATTTTTACTAGTCAGTAGTCCTTTTCAAAAACTGTTATCTCAAAAAATGTATTTTAATTAGTTTCGATTATGTTCAGGCCAAATACGAAATGCGCTGAAAGTAAGAAAGAAAGACTAGGCGGTAAGTAAAGACTTACTTCTTCTTTACTTACCGCCTAGTCTTTGCATAGGTTTTTTTTTGAACCTGACTGTGGCTTTATAGGCCGGGCCCAATAAAGCGATAGGAGTGCGCGGCTGGAGAGTAGCCTGGGGAAAATCCAGGGGAAAACCTCCGGCATGACCACGCGTGTGGTTTGGATCACTGGAATACTCTAACAGTTTGCGCTCCAGTGAGATTGGTTGAGCGGTTTCAACCGAATCTGAGGTGTGAGTGGAATCGAGCTACTGGGAGTTTTATCGCTGGTTCACTTTGCATACTTGTTATTTTGTCTAACTTCTGTCTTCTGGTTCCTGTTCTCCACTCAATTGCACACACACTTACAGGGGCTAAATGTACTACTTTAGCCCCGCTTGATAAGGTTAATATGACACCTTTTTCGAGCAGCAGTGAAAAGATATTTTAGTCACACTATAATTATTTTTCGATTTAGCTTAGTTGCGTTGACAGAATTTGTGTCGATAAAACGTAAATTACAACGTAGGTACGATACATCGTTGACCTAAAAAATTATCATATGTTTTGTTGCTGAATGCGCAATGTCTTGAAACCAGAATTGCGTCTTCATAAATTACATATTTGGAATGATTGATTATTTTCGTGTGGAATTATGGTATATATAACTAATATTCGTATTGTGTGATTACTGTTGAATACATTCATATTACTTAATAATATCAAAGTAATTAATTACACATTCTCAAAAACAGGCGTGTTTTCAGGGCTCATGTATGTATGTGAGATTATTTGTTCCTCCAAAACTTCTGAACTCCTTAATCGATTTAGATATATGAGATATCGTTAAAATCCTTACGTTATCCAGAGTAACATAGGATATGCGACATTGCAATAAAAGCGATATGGCTGACAGGAGGTCCATTTTGTGTGCTCTGAAGGAAACATTTTTTCCGATCTTATCAAGTGGGGTATCTGAATGAACCATTTGAAATGAGGATTTGAAAAATATATATAACTTATATATTTAAAACATATTTTTACACCATAAGATACTATTTAAAATGAACATCAAAAATTACTAAATAAATTAATAAAAAAAACCCCACAGCACTGGAAAAAAGTTAACTAAAATGATAAAAACCAGTTTCAAAATGACGAACTAAAGGAAATCTATTTTGTTTGCAGTCACTACATATTTGGGTCATTCTACTTTTGCATGACCAGTTTTCTATTACAAAAACAATCTATGATATGTATTGAATTAGTGTACAAAAATAGGATTTCGAAATAGTACCTGAACCTAATAAAAGGAATTTATAGGTAAAAATACTTAAATATTAACATATAGCTGTAAAAGATGGGTAACACAGTTGTAAAACCATTTTCTCATACTTTTTGCCAGTGCAGTCGTGTTTTTATATTATATTGTAAGCCCTTGAGGCCTACTAGCAAAATAAATATTTTATTTTGATTTTGAATACAGAACAGGGTATGATTTAATAACATACCTGTACTTACTTATTATCTGCGTGCATTGCTAGTGCTAGAGCGCCATAGCTAGAGGGTTAAATTGTGTAAAGGAGTATAATGTAGGTACTATTTATATATTAACTAATTCTAAGATTCATTCACTATTCATAAACACTATATGTATGTGGTTTATTAATATTAATTTAGACGCTCAGAGACCATGTACATCTCTGGGATATTATATTAATTTCATTATACTCCTTGTTTAATCTTGAGACCTTATACATTTCTAACTTTACTGATGTTGTAATATTTGTAATAGGTAACTTTGCAAGTTTATCTTCACTGTATGACATTAATTTTGTTATAATTGTAAATTCCAAGTTATTATTCTTTCTTGAACTGTAAATTAATATTTTGACATGAAAAATGTATTATTATAGTCAGACTTTCTTAAATTGTAAATTAATATTTTGACATGTAAAAGTGCCCTTGTGGCCTATTCGCAGAATAAATTTATCATTTTGATCTTGATTTTAATAATCTTTTACTTTCCGTACTTAATAACACTACAATCAAATCTTTCTATCGGTACAGCCAATTCTAGTACCTATAGGCATCCACAACTCTTTATAGCAGAGATGCCACGGGCGTCAGTGCTGACCAGGGCACCAGCACCGGAATTGATCCCTCCGATCTGTTCCGTGATGGCGATGCATCCGTCGCCGCAGCCGTACGACACGGGCACCTCGTCGCCGGTCGCGAACTGGCCCTCGAACGTCACCGCTGTCAGGTACGGCAACTCGCCGGACAGCACCAGGTCTCCGGTTAGATCCAGGTCAGTGGCGATGGCGATACCGGAGGGCGCGATGCCGCCGATGCTGATGACAGCCAGGGCCCCGCCGTAGTTGGGCACGTCGATGGACACGCAGCCACTGGAACGGCTGCCGGAGTAGCCCGACTTGATCGAGACAGCTGAGACAGAAGGGCGGTAGCTGCAGATCTCTCCAATCTCTTCTACTTCAGAGACGGTTATTTTTCCGGAATCGCAACAACAGGTGGACTTTATTGGTGGATAACACGACTGAACGACGACATACTGAAAAATAAAAAATACAAATTTTTGTACATTATTTGTGTACTAGCGAGATTTGAAGGATGTTTTACTCTTTATTGTTGGTACAGATAGAGGAAAATTTTATATGATTTCCGTTGTATTTCTCTAAGTCGTATACATCATGCATGATAGGATCGGAATTGTCCCTTTAATCGTTAGTTATTCAGGATTATTGAGCTTAACCGCGGCCTGTCCGCTGACGGACATGGCATAACTATAGGGGTTTCTTGTTTACTAAGGAACTCCAAAAACGGCTTTTTTAATTAAAAATGGGATTGCTCTTGGCCAGCATCTAGCCAGGGGGCAAAGATGAGGCCAATGGTGAAACGAGCTGACACTATATGGACTCGTAAGTACAGACGCCGGCAGGGAATTCCAAATCTTAGCAGTGCGCATTATAAAAGATAAAGAAAAGCGCTTGGTTCGTAAAAGAGGAATTTCGACCAGGTAAGGGTGGTAGCAAGCCATACGTCTGGATGTCCGATGGAAGAATGGTTAAGGCGGTATGAGCCTATAGAGCTCCTGCTATGATGCATGGCTTCCCATCAAATTAAAATGATGATTTCGCCAATTCTTTCAAGGTCGTCAACAATACTGTCGAGAACTTGTTTCTGGTTAAGTGATAGCATTCTTTACACATTTGTCATCATTGTTTGGCCTCATTAGAATCATCTAAATGTAGTTGACAATCTTGAATATAATACATTTCTGTATCCCTTTACAACCGAAAAATCGCGGGTGTCAAATTAAAATTGATTTTAATGACACTAGTTAAAAAAATTAATGCGTTTGTGGCTCAGCGGCGCCTTCGTATCGCGTGCGGTATGCGAGGTTAAGCAATATCTGCCCAGGTCAACTGAGCGTATTCTGGAAGGCACGCTAAGCCGTTGATCCCGCCTGCTCTCTATGATAGCAGTCGTTAAGCCAAGTTAGAGGCCTTCGGGCGGCTTGAGAACTTCTAACAGTTAAGCTGTGCCCACTAATCAAAAAGCCTTATTCTTGGGTTGGAAAGTCATATGACAGTCGCTTCCGTAAAAACTAGCACCGACTTCAAATCTTTGGGTTAGGTAGCGGACCCAGGGCATCCTTCAGGATGCAACTGTACTGGGATAACGCTAGGAGGATGATGATATCAGTTTTCATACCTGCTGCACCATCACAGTGAAAGCGCAGAAGAATACAGCCTTGAAAAACATTTTAAAACACTTCAATTTGTTTGCAAGTTAACTGACTTATTGGGATGCCCATGTCAGGTTTTATTTAACCATTTTTATCTATTGCTTAACCTAAGACATTTGCGCAGTTCCAATGTTTTTGTAAAAATTTATTATGAAATTAGGTTTTGTCATGCACTTTTTATCACCTTTCACTGCGAAAGAAAAAAGAAGTGTGATATCACTAACCTAATTTCCCCATGTCACATGAAATTGTTGGTTTAAAACTGGTGGAAATAGTGGTCACAGCATTACATTTCTTTTGAGGAAGAAAATGTATCACATCAATGTATCATATAATGTATGTGTATGTATGTGTGTGTAATGTAATGTCTTGCTTGGCTATCCTTGCATTGTGCGTCTGGGCTCCCCTGATTCAGGTAATTATAGAAATTAAAATATGCTAATACGAGTTTTCTGACAATAAAAATCCTTCTAGAGTTTCCCAGTTGTATTCTAATAGAGCCGTTGAGTCCACTTTGGCACCTAACACCGGGATTTGACGTAGACACTCATTTTACAAAAACGACTGCCATCTGACTCAAACCAGGGGGATAACGAGACGATTTATTTTTACCTCGTTATCGAAATTGCACCTTATTGGTATGGTCATAGTGATACGTTTTGCTTCAAAATGATATCTTACATCTAATAGCTAAGCTAACATAAATTATTGTATTTTTATTTTTTCCAGACTGTCATGAGCCAGCAATGCGGTTGCGGTAGAATTTCTTACGGATTCTCCGGAAATTACAAAATACAAATTTCAAAACACAAAAATACAAATCAGTTGAATTCAAATTGAGAGAGAGAATTATTTACATGTCAGTAAGCTAAGATCCATAATTATACTCTTTAACCGAGTATAATGGGTTTTCCAATAAAAGGCGTTTCAGGCGGCGTCGAAATGCTTCGTCAGATGGGTCAAGTCTAAGATCAGCGGGCAGTCGCTCGTAATAGGTGGGCCCAATGACACGTGGGTTCTTACCTGCAAGTGCCATGCGACGGGGAACTGTTCTCAAACGCCCAGTATGGCGGAGTGTCTTGCTAATTGCATTTACTGTGTTAAAGTCAGAAAGGTTATAATATGCCCTTAAACGGCTCCTCACTTACAACCTGTATATGCTGACTATAAATTGACAATAAATAATAAATGGCCGGATGTTCAATGAATTTTTAACGTACGGTTGGCCTCATAAGGGGCTTAACAACTTTGTACTTTCTCCTGTAGTCACGATAGAACTGTGACCGCACCATGATTTTTCGTTGCCACAGACATCTGAGGTTTGGTGACTAATCACGCAATTTTTGTACTACCGTTAGATAGATTTTAATGTCAAATATTTAATGTCAGCTCATACATTTATACTTCAAAATTGTCCGTAAAATCTATCTACCATTCAGATTCAGATTCATTTATTTCATAGATGTAAATTACAATATAAATTTGCATTCATGTCAAAAGTATACGAATTCACACCATGATCGTCAATTAAGTTATAAATAATAATAATGGAATAGGATTTAAACATATTCACCGAATAAGGATCGTCATAACATAATTGGACACACAGAAAATATAAATAAAATACAAACGGAATTTAAGACAACAATTGGCAATTAATAATGGTTAATATAATTAATGGTTAATTCGAATGTAATTACACAATTTTAAACAAATGTCAAAAATAATTAATCACACAATTTATAATAAAACAGTTTATCAGCAAAATGTCCGTAAGTATTATCAATTAAAAATTAAAAATGTAATTCCATGTTCTCATTTACCATTAGTACATAAAGTTACGTGATTCGACTGCTGGTGACCAGACATACAGGTTTTCCTTAGTCCAGCCACAAGTCTCCGCCGCACAAGTTACATAGCTCAAGTATTATTAATATTACTCTTAGAATAACTTTTTGTACACTCATTATATAATTTGTGGTGGAGTTAATAAACATTTTTTTTATTAAATTTTGCTTTATTTTAAACAACTAACTGGATCGCATTCACATTCACACTGCGCAGAAATGGAGACGGAACCGATTGACGGGGAGCAGCCGCCGAAGTCGACCGAGCCGAGCACCGGCACGGAGCCGACGGCGACGATCTGGCCGCTCGTGTCAATATCGCCCGACGCGCCCACCTGCCCGGTGCCCGTGCCGCCGTACGACCCGCAGCCACTTGCGCTCGCTGTTCTGTTGCGAGGAGTTCTTTGCTGGCTCCGAGCAGTCTGTAAAAAGAAATCAATATGTATAGTTATATTACTGTGTGCATTTAAGTATCAAAGCGGAATTAGTTTTAAATCACTATTCGTCAAAACCCACCAGACCAGACTGAGACCTTATATATCTCTAACTTTGAACATGATACGAAACATTAATAGCAAGTAGAAGTGAATACGATCATAGTTTAAAATACAGTTAATGAATAATTTAAAGAGGGCAGTTACTTTGTATTGTCATTATCTATATTTCGCAGTTCTGCCATCTTTTGCAATAAAAAAGTGATTAGGAAATAGATGTAAAAATCAAGATATAAACTAGATTTAATAATTTCACCGTTTTAGTAGGCTGGCTTGGTAAGTATTTATAAACGTTTTATTTAACTCTAATAGGTAATCGTCGCGTGGACGGTAGTTTCCAAACTCGACGACACTAGGTTGTAGCATTTCTGTCGCGTAGGTTCGTTAAGTTAAGCCGATGGTATATTAGAGAAATTTTGGTACCTGTGCGCAATTCCGTTGTCCCAGCAACCCAGTACTGGCTGCGGCGATAAGGTTGTCTCTACCAAACAAATCGGCTATGGATGAAGTGGACGCTAACGGTCTCCCCTCCAACTGACTGCCTGGATAATAAAAAAAATAGTTTATTATTGGTTGCAAAGCAGATCCCGGGCACATCGCTTGGGTGATGATAAATATGATAATTCTACTTTTCTTTCAAGGCTCGGAACCGGTTTTTAATATAACGGTAAAAAGCGGTTTATTTCGGTTAAATTTCTAACTTTTCTTGGGAACGCAAACGTTTTAAGAACTTTATATTAACCGGTTTATTCGACGAGAGGCCCGGCGAGCGTACTAGTGGGGCTCACTATCTGTAGGTATTACGATTGGTAGGTATAGTCGAAATTCTTTTCGTTAACCGAATTTATATAAACATTTTATTGGATTACTAACCTTATTGTTAAACAGTAAAATAGCTTTTTAAAGAAATTAAGTTGATGCAACTCGGCCAACTCAAATGATTTCAACCATAATCGTGGGCCCGCATTAACTGGTTTATATCGTCTAAACCGGTTAATCCGAACAAAACCTTCATATAAAGTTCCTACGTAAACCGGTTTAAATAAATCGGTATCTGTATCTAAACCGAAATAAAAAGGTTTTGCGGCAAGTACATGATAGATAAAGGTTTGAAAAATTAACCGGTTTCCGATCCCTGTTTTCTTTAAACAAACATTCTTAAATCAAATACATTTCAGTTCGATACATGCGTGATAGATATTGCAATTAGTGTCATCGTTGTGCATATAATTCTTGCGACAATATCAGTTTACGATACCCTTATAATAAATACGTGTGCTTAATCTGCTAACATGCAAGGTGAACTAAATTATCTTAAATAATTAGTAAAAATCGGCAACATTGCAAACAATACAAACAAAGATTTATTCAGTATTTACACTTTTTTGCTAATGTAATTAAATAAATTATTGTTATTAACGCAATTTCATCTTTCTGTTAATATTATTCAACTAAATGCTTCTTAAAGCCGCATGGACGGTACTGCGTGGTCGACTGCCCGTGTAAGTAAGTTAATGAATGACCTTGGTTTCCTATTCCAGTTTTGTTTGTACTACTCTTGCATTTTTCCATGCAGGACCTTTAGATTTCATCTTAAATTATAATTTAAAAAATGTATTACCGCAGCCGCAGCACTCTCCGCGGATGGAGACGGAGCCGCGGGCAGGCGAGCAGCCGCTGAAGTCGACCGAGCCGCTCACCGGCAGGGAGCCGTCGACGACTGTCTGGCCGCAAGCGTTGATTTCGCCCGACACGCTGACCTGCCCGGTGCCCGTGCCGCCGTACGACTCGCAGCCGCTAATCAGTCTGGAGCCATACGAGTTTTGGTTGCCACCGCATGGCCGGCACAAACCTGTCTGTACGAAGCATTGAAAAATAAAGTACCATATGATTTGGATTTCCACCAGAATGTCGCTTACGTGAGGCTTTTATTTTATTACGACTGATAATTTTAGGGAGCCAACTTTAAGTTTGATTATAAAAGGATTTAGCTAACATAAAGATTATTTATTTATCTATATTCTTAAGCTTTATTGATTTTACTACGGTAGCTGTCATACAATGCAATGCCTTATGGAAGCGACATTCTAGTGGAATATCCCATGAATAAATAAATTGGGCTAATTATCGATGAACCATTTAATTAAACAAACCGAAACAATTAAACATACTAGTCCTGCGGAAATGAAGACTAGGCACATGAGTCGGGAGCTCGTTGATGTCTTTTGTTCTATTTCCGCGGGGTTAGAACAGCGTGATTGGTTTATTTCATAAGAGTTCACTTGAAGGGAGCCATAGAGAAAAGTATGCGATTTTAGTTTCGTCTACGATATCTTAATTCAAACATTGTAGTCGACGAGTAGAAAAGAAGGTAAAAGTCATTTCGTAATACCTCATAAATTAATATTATACGTTTTAAAATGGTACTTATGGAGCTCAAAAAGAAAGATTTTTTTATATAATTTCGATGGGTAATTCGCATTTTTGTTTATAGGTGTTGTGATGTCTCAATTGTGATTGAGGCGCTACCGTGAACCGAAAACGACCGATGTTCGAATATCTCCCTCTCTGTCGCACTTGCTAATTCGTGCGACAGAGAATTGAGACTCGAATATCTCCCATATTCGAATTCGAACTTCGTTCGTTTTCGGTTCACGGTAGCGCCTCAGCAGCTAAACATATGTGGATACCTGAATCAGACACACCAGAACGCACACCACAGGAACAGTAAAGTAAACCATTATAATTACAGCACTAGTATATAAAATTTGATATTATATCACAAATTTAAGGGAACAACTGCTGAGCTCTCAACATGAAAACACATTTATACTAACGTTATATTGAAAATTTGGAAATATGCCGACGATAACACTGAAATTGGCCTAATTGATTACTAAATTCTTAAATCGTTTTTTAAAATCGATGCGCAATTATGTCATCAAATATTTTTAACAGAGTTTGAGCAACTCTGTTAAAAATATTACTGCTTTTTCCTAATCAGAACACGATACCGAATATGCCCTTAAACGGATCCTCACTAGTTGTATTACATCCTGTATATCGTGCGCAAAGTTGGATTTCACGCATGAGTGCTTTTTACTTTTCCATTATTTTTAAACTGTTGGTACATCCAACCGAAGAGTTTTAGGTTCAATCAGTTTACTTGTTATTTAATAAATCATTTGGCATTAAAACTATACTTCTATTATATTCAAAAAATAAAATTGCATAGTCATGTTAATGCGTTATCGAATTTAAAAAATCTAAAACTGTTTTCTAAACGTTGCCGGATTGAGTAGACCAATGACCGGAAACGAATATAATGCGTGACCTCCGATTATTATGCAAGACCGCCGCGCCAGATGAATGAACGCTTATTTTTTTTCTCTAAAACATAGCTTTATTTACAAATAAATCAAATATAAACTACTTATAAAATTAAAAACGATTGTCTTTTCATGTTTAATAGTATATTATGCAACTGGTGTATAAGAAGGATATAAAAAGGCGAGTGGTGTGGGTTGCGTGTGAGCCTTGGCGAACATCGCAAGTAAAGACACCACGGGCCTTTTTATATCAGTTATACACCGTTGCATACAATAAGTACTTTTTCTACGACTCATTTTAAATAAAAAGTAAGTATCTATGTTTCAGACTTTTCATGCGCCATATTTTCCCTTAGTAATGGTAAAGTAGGGTAAGGAGTGTGTTTTTGGGAAATAGACTAGATAGACTTTTTACAGAATGAATAAAGTATTTATTTATATTAGCCTTCATGATTGCGTAAGTCGCGAATAAAAGTACAGGAGTAGAAAAATGTAATTAAACTACCATGTGACATAAAACCACTCCCAAAATAATTTTTGGTTTGCTAAATGCTGACAACCATGGCATGTTGAAAAAAGTCTATCAATTAAAAGTTGAACCGACTTTTTAATTCCCGCCTCTTTCATTCATAATTACACGAAATAATTTTGTATAGTTTCGTATTGTTTTAATAATATTTTTGTGATATGTGCGATTTATACGATTGTTATATAAAATGTATGTAAACTATGCCAAATGTAAACCAGGTACGTGCAAAGCCCACAATGGCAATAAGCAGATTTTGTTTTGTCTCTTTTGATTACTGTTTTATTTAGATTTGTTTCTTTAATTACTTTTCGCAACTGTATTAAAAAACGTCGTTTGATATACGTGCGGAAGAGTCTCATTTTCACTCGTCCTGAGTCTTGTTCCTCGCCTCACGGCTCGGGGCAACACAACTCGATACTCACAAAATGAGAAACGGAAGGTTTGCATCAAAATCAATCAATTAACAATCAATTGCTTGTAATCACCTGGCATTAGGGATAGTGATAAAAGAAAATGGTTTGATCTCAAAGTGATGTAATACTAAAAAATAAAATAAGACGTAAGACGAAAAAGGGTAACATAATTGAGGAGGATTCACCTAATTTTTCATTCTTAGGTGGATTACGTAAGGTGCAGAATACGCGTCGCTGCCGTTGGCGCCGGCGCCGGCGCCGGCGCGCTTGGTTGCAAAACTTCGAAAAATGTTGTATGTGACACGTGCGACCCGATCGCACTCGTTCATGCGCAAGGGCTCACGCGTCTTTGTAGATTGGCAGAATGGCATCAAATTAATACGTTATATGTCGTGCTCGCCTCTTAGGTCTTTGCTTACGGTGGCGTCGTTGATCAGCAGGCGAATCACGTAACTTTATGTACTAACGGTAGATAGATTTTACTGTCAACTTTGAAGTATAAATGTATGAGATGACAATTAAAATTTGACATTAAAATCTATCTAACGGTAGTACAAAAGTTACGTGATTACCCCGCTCATACATTTATACTTCAAAATTGACAGTAAAATCTATCTACCGTTAGTACATAAAGTTACGTGATTCGCCTGCTGGGAGTCTTATCGAACTAGATTAAGTGTCATCGGCTCTTAAACTATGCGCCGTGAGAGATCTTGCTTACGTACTACATTGATTTATCGGTTTCTATACAATTATTAGTTCTCTGCTGATTCTGGTGAAATAATAAAACAAGGTTTTTATTTATCTAAAAATATAAATTAATTTATTAAAGTTCTGCACACTAATTTAGTTGCAACCGCATGCGCACTGTCCGGAGATGGAGACGGAGCCAGTAGCCGCTACCTTGCCGCCGAACTCGACCGAGCTGAGCACCGGCACCGAGCCGACCACGCGAGTCTGGCCGCTCGCGCCGATGTCGCCCGACACGCCCACCTGCCCGGTGCCCGTGCCGCCGTACGACCCGCTACAACTGGACCCAATTAGGCTTGGTGTATTCATGGCGACCCCAACTTTGGATGGGCCGTAGGAAATATTTGGAGTAGAACCGCATTGCTGGCTGAGCGCAGTCTGGGGAAATAAATTAAAAGATTGAATACATGACATGACAAATAAGGTACAAAATGATTTATTCTATTGAATGAAATGAAATCATTTATTCTTCAATTTAGGCATGTTACATGCACTTATGAATGTCAAAAAACTACCACCGGTTCATAAAATAAACCTCTGCCTCGAGAAGAACCGGCGTAAGAAACTCGGCGAGGTGTCATTTTTTTCAAAACAATATACTATGTATATAAAATAACAGTAAAAATAGTACAAAATTCAAATGCTACCTAATGCTATTAAAAGCAAACTTAGGGAATGAGATAAACGTAATAACTAAAGATAATACATTGGCCCTTGGGGCATTGTATTTGATTTCATTTGATTTGATTTCATTTCATTTATATCATTGCAAGAATGTAGTTTACAAAACAAGGTGTTACAGATATTAAATGTCCAATATATTCTGCTTTACTAAGCATGCAAGAATTTACATTTTGTATAGTACAAGTGTGTACCGAGGATGCTGGCGGCATTTCCTCGCTGTATCGCAATGCTGATACGTTATGCGAGAAGTCGCCAACTGTTCAGTCACTAGTTACGTCAACCAAACGCTTCGCGATTTCAGTAAGTAACTTGTGCGCGCTGGGACCCCATGGACCAAGAGTTTCGACACCAAAAGGTACAAAATTGTACTCTCTGCCGAGGCTCCTATATTCCATCATCATCATCATCATTTCAGCCGAAAAACGTCCACTGCTGAACATAGGCCTCCCCCAAGTGGGGAGGAGGGGGGAGATTTGCCATAGTCGCCACGCTTGGCAAGCGGGTTGGCGACCGCAGTTTGATAGTGATAATGATCGAAGGATGCTGCTGCCCACCCTCCGATTTTCCCTTATTCGCCTCCTACGAAACCCACGGGAAGAGATGGGATGGCGCAATTCTTACCCGGCAACCACACGGGGCTCCTATATTTATTCTGCTTTAATATTTAGGGATTTTTCGCCGCTGCACCCGCTTTTACTGTAGTTCATTGGAGGTGGGACGGTGCCAGCGTGTCTACACAAATGCCGCAAGGGCCTGAGGGGCTACCGCGAACTGAAAACGAACGAAGTTCGAATATCTCCCTCTCTGCCGCACGAATTAGCAAGTGCGACAGAGAGGGAGATATTCGAACTTCGTTCGTTTTCGGTTCGCGGTAGCTCCTCTGTTTTAGATTTAATTTAGTTGTGAAATTATTTAAGTTATTGTTATTTAACTATTACCGCCTTACTACTATTAAATAAGTTTTTAATAAAGACCTAGCTTTGAAAATAATAGACTAAAATATACTGAACAAAATCTTTGCCTCTAGGCATTCAATGCCGACAACGCATATATATGCGGTAGCATCCATACAATTTTGTTTCTAGGAGGCGTGGCCTGGCAGCAGTGAAATTACATTTTAAATTAAAGGAATAGTTTAAGCCGTCTCCCGGTGAAAAAAAAACAATAGCATTCTTTTGTTATGATCCCGGGGATCCCAGGGACCGGTTGTTGACGGGTTAAGGGACGGGTTGCTCTGGTAACTCAGTGGCTAGAGCGATTGTTTGATTGCTGCTCGGATCTTAAATTCTCAATTTTTCCCTTTAATTTTTTTTTAATTTTCGTTAGTAGCGTTATTGTTTAATACATAAAGCCACATTATGTTATTCTAAAATTAGGGAATCAACTTTTCCAAAATACAGGGTGTAACAAAACTAGTGACGATCCGTTTAAGGACATATTCGGTATCGTGTTCTGATTAGGAAAAAGTAGAAGAAAATTCTTTTTGACGCGAAAAACATTTTTTTTTCTATGGAGCAGCAGGCGAATCACGTAACTTTATGTACTGACGGTAGACGGTAGATAGACAAAAGTTACGTGATTACCCCGCAGCGGGTGAATCACGTAACTTTTTTACTACCGTAAGGTAGATTTTAATGTCAAATTTTAAATGTCAGCAGGCGAATCACGTAACTTTATGTACTAACGGTAGATAGATTTTACTGTCAATTTTGAAGTATAAATGTAGGAGCTGACAATTAAAATTTGACATTAAAATCTATCTAACGGTAGTACAAAAGTTACGTGATTACCCCGCAGCTCATACATTTATACTTCAAAATTGACAGTAAAATCTATCTATCGTTAGTACATAAAGTTACGTGATTCGCCTGCTGGTCGTCCAAGTCAGCCAACTGTCCATACAAAGGCCAAAAATCTATTGCGTCAAAAAAAATTTTCTTCTACTTTTTCCTAATCAGAACACGATACCGAATATGCCCTTAAACAGATCCTCGCTAGTTTTGTTACACACTGCATAATTATCAGCAAAAAAGATGTGAACTATGCTATGAAAGTGAGAGTTGGGACAATCAACTTTTTCTTGTTGTTATTCTGTCCCGTCAGTGAGGGGACAACAGTAACCGAGTTTCTTAGAAAAATGTTTATAACATGGACTTCAAGCATGCTCAAGGGATGACCCATGTCCAAATGGATTTATGCTCATCGCTAAAACTCATGTGTGGTAGATTTAAACCTTATAAAATCACAGTTTTAAAGAGTGACTCAGGAGACGTAACCATGGCAACGAGCAACAAAAAATAGTTGATCCACCCAGTTAATTAAAAAAGAAAGAAGATGGTTTTTTACCTGAATCAGGCAAGCCTGGAGGCACAGGACAAGAACTAGAAAGCGTGACATATTATAGGTATATTGACAAGAGAATTCGTAATGATTACTTATCATAAGCCCTCCACATTTATAGTAAAAGTTGTTGTGAAAATGTGGTAACGGGCCATAGATAATGTTTTCATCATTCCTTTCACAATAATTTTGAACAACACGTTTGTGTAAAGATTATTACTAAATTAGATTTTGCCAATATTTTCTAGTAACTAATATCAGTATCTATGCCGATTGAAGTGTAGCAACTGATAAAGACAACTATAGTATAAATTCCTGCTTCTGTCGGTTATTTGTCTTCACTTGTGTAGTAGTTCAAGTTTGTCATATTTTTCATCGTCGTACAGTCGCCATCAACATCGGAGCGAACGAGGTGCTCACAAATATCTGAACACGACAATATTGTCAAGGCGTTAAAGTGCATGTTCAGATATTTTTGAGCACCCTGATGAGTACAGATATATTTGATGGCGACTGTACGTAAGGACGATTTCGCTTTTTGCCTCCCTGAGGGTCCATGTAAGAATACATTCCCCTCCCTTGCAATTCTGACTTGATATTTTATCAAGTTTCTCTATCATCATCCTAGCGTTATCCCGGTACAGTTGCATCCTAAAGGATGCCCGGGGTCCCCTACCTAATCCCAAGAGTTGACGTAGGCATTAGTTTCTACGGAAGCGACTACCATCTGACCTTCCAACCCGAGAGAAAACCAGACTTTATTGAAATTAGGCGGCAACTTGACTGTTAGAAGTTCTCGAGCCGCCCGAAGGCCTCTAACTTGGCTTAACGACTGCTATCATAGACAGCAGCCGGGATCAACGGCTTAACGTGCCTTCCAAAGCACGGGAGCGCTCAGTTAATAACCACTCAAAGCGGTCACCCATCTTTTAGCAATTATGCCTTTTAATTAATTGTCAAAATTGTGAAATTGAGTTTAATTCATACAAAACGGATTTAAGTATTCATAAATATACTCGTACTTCAAAGTTTATTCACGATAAATTCGATATTTAACGTAATTGAGTAGATAAAATAATAATACATTTAAATTGGTGGTATTAAGTTACTATAAAGATATCCTCTGCTCCTGTGGACCACTTATGCGCAAAAGAAGTATCTATCTAGGGAGGCACATCATGCCCACAGAGGAGATACAACAGATTGCGACCCAAAGAATCTGGAAATTCCTGGAGGCAACGGGTATTAGCAAAGAACTTTAAGGGCTGCCACAATAGATCAATATTGGTCGAGGCGGGAAAGAAGGCCCACAACTAACAATAATAATAAATAAATACTATAAAGAACATCATAGAAGGCGAAATTGAAGGAAAGCGAGGAAAGGGAAGACGGAGGATAAGCTACATGAAACAAATAAAAGGAAAGCTAGCAGTCGTGTCGTATAAGGAGGTCAAGGAGGCGGCCCTGGATAGAGGCAGATGGAGAGAGCTACACCGACAAGAGTCTAACTCTTAAATTTATGATGATGAAGTTACTTTCGCCAAATTGCTGTAAACCCTTTAATATTAAGAACAAAATAAATGACATACACGTCCTTTAGCTTTCAGCTTCCTACGACTACAACCAGTTGCGATACAGTATTTGCGTCTATTTGACATTCACGTCGCAGAGCGTCCTTTTCACTCTCGTGTTATTCACTATATGAGTGAGACGGACGGCAGGATACGAAGTTCCGAATTCCATGCTCGGGGTAGCCCCTCAGAATAAGAAACAGGTTGATGCGAAATGATAAGCGATGACTTTTTTTTTATTCTAAATAGGTTTGCGCTTGACCACAAATCACCTGATGGTAAGCAATATTGTGGTCTAGGATGGAACGCGCTTACCTAGTAAAAACCGATTCACTCTCGCTTTGAAGACCAAAAGAAACAAACGTAATAGGGATGTTAATGTTCCTTTCTTTCTTCTTTCTTTCAAAATCAATAAGTTCAAACTTTGTCGAAAAAGGATCAAATTATGAATCAAAAGGCGATAAACTTAAGTATCTGGACACCCCGGAGGTGTGCCTGAACCGAGTTTAGCCGAAGCGGCTGGACGAACAGGCCCGGCAGAGCTTCCAAAGGAAGGGTCCAGAAACATTCGTCTCTAACACACCACGATCCCCCAAATAATGGAACTACACATTGTAAATACCTATTGTTATATTTTCGTTTTTTTTTCATTCTTTTTTGTTGTTCACCACTCAGATTAACTTTACTTAAGTAGTATCATTGTAATAAGCATATTTTTGGAGAAAATCACTGACTGTCGAGTTTGTTTCGGCGTTTCTTCTCGGCAGTGGTCTCTTGAGAAATGCTAGTAGTTTTTGGCTTAAGTGCCATTGCGGCCTACTTGCAGAATATAGTTCATTTATTTCATTTTAATCAATTATAAACGTGCTTTCGATTGTTAAGAAGTTGTAAGCATCCACTGACTACCATAGTCTGCTTACCATCATAGACACTTAATAATAATAATAATATTCTTTATTGCACCACTAATACAGGAGTACATTTATAGATTCGGTAACATTAATAATGGTAACAACAGGCGGTCTTATCGCTTTAAAGCGATCTCTTCCAGACAACCTTTGGGTAGCAGGAAATAATTTTATAAGAATTATAACAGGCAGTGCAGGAATACAGCTAGAAGATCAAAAATAACACATACATCTAAATACACTTATATAAATACTTCAAGAATTTTCGTAAGAACCAGTTTTACTCCCGCGACCTTTACCAAGTCATCAGTACATCTTGTGAGGGGCCTACCCACGCTGCGCCTTCCGGTCCGTGGTCGCCACTCGAGAACCTTCCGGCCCCAACGGAAATCGGTCGGTCCGGTCGTGTAATGTGACCCGCCCACTTCCAAAGTCTAGCAATTCGAAAGGCTATATCGGTTACTTTGGTTCTGCTACGCTTGGCCTCATTTCTGATGCGATCACGCAGAGAAACTCCCAGCATATTAGACTGAGCCATCAGGTTTTTCATTTCGAGGTATTTAGAACTCTCCAGATCTTCAACTTATTCGCTGCGAGTACTTGAATTTGTGAAGATACAATCCAAATATTTAAATTTCATCACGCCTGCGCGTGCGTAAGCAGTGTGTTCGGCATGAACACCTTGCGGTTAAATACGAGTATTTTCATGGCGTTTCATGTCAAGATATTCGGTTTTTTCATGGAATATTCTTAGGTCGACCTTGAGAGTTACTTCGGCAAGGATACCCTACGGATTCCCTCATTTCGTCTATACGAGTAGATGCTTTCAGCAAAGCCAGATCGTCCGCATCATCTATCACCTTGGGCCTTCCTTTTAGTCCTAGACCTTCAGTGAGAGCACCTTCCTTTGGTACTTATCATATATGTTAGGTTAGGGTAACATTATACAAAATGTTAATTATTTCAGACTGCTGTGTTGCTATGTAAAGATATCACAGGCTCTAACTGAAGTAAACCTTTAGTGGTAGAGAATACCATGTGGAAGTAAGTTTGCTTTTTGGTTTGTTAAGATTATTTTTTTGACCTTTTACATCCTAACATGAATCCAGAGTTCAGACGGATAGGCGTCATTATATGACAGAGCAGACAGGGCGACATCACAATGAGATTGCGAGTAAGGTCCATCCGTTCGAACTCTGGTTCTAATATTTAAAGAATTTATGAATTAATACTTCTTTATTCATTCAGATTCTGAGATCTGTCACGGACAGTCTTAATAAATCCAGTAACTCAAAGTATGACGCATCGCCGTCGCCACCAACCTGGGCCTGAGCGGGAACTTGTATTCGGCTAATTGAAAATAATTTTCACATGACAAATGAAACATTAATATGCTCTCACCAAATAGATTTATTAAATATCCGAAAAATATCAAAATTAGTATCTGCACCCACAACCACACTGCGCGAGATTAGCCGGAGTCAGGCCTGTCCTCGAAACAGCGTTGTTGCCGCTTGGGTTTCCAGTTTCCTGATAGATCAAGATTTCCCCATCACCGCAGCCATAGGCAACAGTTCCGCAGCCAGAGGTAGGCAGTGTTCCCTCCAAGCTTACCGCGCTCAAGAAGGGCATTGAGCCACAGACATCGACTTGGCCTTCCATTGAGAGATCGGAGACGAGGGAGACACCGCTGGTGGACAGCGGGCCAGTACAGGTTACAGTCACAGGTCCTCCGGTGCTGTAAGTCGCGGTTTTAGAGAAACCGTCAAACGACGAGCAGCCACAGCTTGAGCGGCAGTAGTTTTGGCCTGAAATGGACTGAAATGTGGGATGATGGTTAGGATAACGGTGTCGAAAGGAAAGTATAGGTCGATATCGATTTACGAAAGCTGGTGCGGAAAATGTATTAAACTGTCATTAAATATAAAACTATCCTGAGTTTCAGACATTGAAATATAATAAAGGGGCCACTCACGTCTTCAAGGTCGAGTATAGCTCTACAAGTTTCGGACCAATACGTGGCCCTTAATCTCGCCTGCGGCTCGTTTCATAAAAACATACCGGTGTTTTAATGCTTCTTCCTTAGTTTCATAAACTACTATTACAAAGTCACCAGTCCTTCAACATACCTACGTGAACAGTAGATTAAACAAGAACTACATATATGCAATGTGCCAATCAAGCGGCCCTTTTGTTTAAATTTACGGAAATGTATGTGTAGGTATTGTCATATCTAAATGTGTCTTCAGATTCATTGAACCTTAAGAAAAAACTTTGTAAGTAACTGATGCAAAATTACCTGCAGCAAAGCAGCCTGGAGGCACAGGAAAAGGCAGACCTTTCCGACCATTTTAGACGAAACTAAAAGTGGACTCGTGTTTGGTAAATATGTACCGTATTTATATAGAATTTGTTATTGCTTAAAGTTTTATCACGACTGTTACACACGCTGAAGCAAGCCCGATAAAATTTACCAAATAGGATATTTCCTCACTCTCTAATTGTCAAAGATAAACAAGGACAATAGTACTATTGACACTAATACTTTGCCGCTAGTTGACCGAATAGCACATTATGAAAAGTAATTGAAAATTAATTACTTTTATTTCAAATATTATTATTATTATTACAAATAGACAAGACATTAATTAAGCGTGTGAACGCGAAGTTAAGTTTAACACGTAGTAGCGATAACTTATTTGACTAGGAACATGTAATGGTTTGAGGAAATAGAGGAAACATTAGTGGTAATTTTTCCATACATTCTAGATTGTTTTCTCCCTGGTTTTTGACCATAAATAAAGTATTTTTTTTTATTAGATCAATGGCATCATCTCTGTGTCTGTACGTTTTGCTTTTTTTGATATTCTTATAATTATTAGAGCTAGTTTAGGCTACTTCAAACGGCGCATAAAACGGCCCAAACTGAATAAGCCTTTTTTTAACCTGACTGTCTTTATAAGCTGGGTCCAATAAATCGATAGGAGTGCGTCGTTGGAGAGTGGCTTGGGGAAAATCCAGGGGAAACCTCCTATATGACTACGGGGGCGGTTTAAACACTGGATTACTCTAAGAGTTTGCCGCTCAACCTCCAGCGAAGTTGGTTGAGCGGGTTCAACCAAATCTGAGGTGTGAGTGGAATCGAATAAGCTGCCAACACAAGCGTAGTATACGAATACCTATGTCACCAATAAGTGCAGATATAGATCCTTTTCATCGATTCAGTGTCTAAAATTTTGTTACTATTGGTTAAGTCGGAGGACGATTTCTGAGTTTTTTTTACTTCGAGTTTTTAGTCGGAGCTGCAGTTGACTTTGTCGCACTTATTTCCAGTCCCCCTATGTTAGCGCGACAGAAACATTTGTTTAGTATACTCAAATCTGAAAACCGGTGAAGTGCGTGTCGGATCATACTCAACCCTACCTTGTTCAAACCATAAATCTTTGAAAGTATTTATTAATGTACATTAACAACCACAACTTTTTACAGAATTATAAATTTCATAGTTTGGAAATGGGGACACACTTCTTATGACTTTGAAAGCTAATATCTCACCAACGGTTGCCTTTAATGCAAAAGTTCTTCGGTAACCTCTATATCATTTTTAAAGGCCTATCCATGGATGCCCCACACGACTATGTGCTTTGAATTTTTTTTCATCCACCGATCGATTATTACATTTATATAGCGGTTCATAGAATACACCTTTCTACCAAATTTTATAATTCATTATTTTACCTACTTAATTTCACCTTACTTAAAAATACATATATATTTTTTATAAAAAACAAGAGTTAAGTTTTTTTTTGTTAATTTACTTATGTCGCATAGATTCTGTCACTTGACGGGATACTGCCAGTATCACATTTGCGCATTAAGTAGTCTATCATGCGCAGAAGCGGCGCAGCACTGTCTCCAAATCGCCCCGCTTCAGCGCGCCTTTCAGAGGGGCTACTCCGAACTTCGTCCTTCTCACTCGTATAGTGAATATCACGAGAGTGAAAGGGACGGCACGATACGAAGTTCGGAGTACAAGCTCAGGAAGAACTCATTTAAATGCATGGTCTTAGAAAACAAGGTCTGACAATCCGGATCATGACACGACCATAAATCACTGTCGACGACACACACACTTACGTCCGTCAGTCCGACCCAGGTCGGGCCTAGCTGAGTTTCTTGCTAGACTCTTCTCAGCTAGACTAGGTTTAGTGAACCAGCGACAAAACTCCCAGTAGCTCGATTCCACTCACACCTAAGATTCGGTTGAAACCGCTCAACCAATCTCACTGGAGCGCAAACTCTTAGAGTATTCCCGTGTGGTTGCCGGGTAAGAATTGCGCCACCCCATCTCTTCCCGTGGGTTTCGTAGGAGGCGAATAAGGGAAAATCGGAGGGTGGGCAGCAGCATCCTTCGATCATTACCACCATCAAACTGCGGTCGCCAACCCGCTTGCCAAGCGTGGCGACTATGGCAAATCCCCCCCATTGGGGGAGGCCTATGTTCAGCAGTGGACGTCTTTCGGCTGAAATGATAATGATGATGATTCCAGTATTCCAAACCACACGCGTGGTCGTGCCGGAGGTTTTCCCCTGGATTTTCCCCAGGCTACTCTCCAACCGCGAACTCCTATCGCTTTATTGGGCCCGGCCTATAAAGCCACAGTCAGGTTAACTTACGTTCGTATGCCGTCGATAGGATGATGCGTGGCTGATGGAGTAGGTCGTGTGACACGACTCGTGTCACACACACTAACCGATGTACCGGATTGCCATACCCGGCGCCGGCGCAGTATATTATTGTCTCATGTTTAAATGTAGGGGCGCAGTAGATGGCGGTATTGACTCGACTAACAGATGACATGGGCGTCAACCAGGCCCCTATTTCACCAAGTTGACAATTGTCAGTGACATATGTCGGCTGTAAAATCGACAATTTTCATATAAAAATTGTCACTTTTTTTGCAATGGCTGTTTCACCACCTACAATTGTAATGTTTTTTGACAATTGTCGCGCCTGTCAGCTTTGGTGAAATAGGGGGCAGTTTTCTCATATGTTACTTTTCATCGTATTTGGAATTTGGACGCTAATATATATATTATATCTCTAGGATATTTTATTAATTTCATATACTTTTTATTTATTCCTACAGAGACCTTATACATCTCTTACGTTTTTAACATTGCTATATTTTTACTGTACGATATTTGTAATTTTGAAATTATTACTCTTATCGCATTGTCAGACTTCCTTAAATTGTAAATTAATACCTATTGACATATAAAAGTTATTACGTCTTTGTTTTTTGTTGTTATCACACTGATTGGCTTATCTTAAGTAGGTTAAGTATTATCAATGTAATAGGCATATTTTCGGTCGGAAAAAATGACTGACTGTCGAGTTTCTTTCGGCGTTTCTTCTCGGCAGTGGTCTTTTGAGAAACGCTAGTAATTTTGACTCATAAAAGTGCCTTTGCGGCCTACTTGGGTCATACGCGGATTTAGGTTCGCGTCTTTCCTGTGGACATATCAAAAGTTAAGGGCTTCAAAGCTTAATTTTGGATTGGACCAGTAACCCGCATAAACAGTGACTCCGTTTCTTTAAATCCCTTTAATAAAAACATAGCTAACATATATGCACATAAGCCGTTAACTATTGACCACAGGAGGGACGACTTTTGTTTTTTTAACTAAGTATGACCCACTTGCACAATAAAATTCATTTCATTTCATGTAATATATCGCCTCCGCACCGACAGTCAGTAAGTCGCGTTAATTCGATATGTTAGCTATGTTATGATAAGGTTATGTCACTACATATCGTATAGACAATTTTTAGACTGAATTCCCCTCCAGATGTTTCCGCTCACATCCGATGCAATAGATGAAATACATCGCACACATAGAAAATTATGTCTACTATGAGAGGGGCGCTCATTTTTAGAACGGTTTTACTACATACTTTAATATAGATACGTCGTGCTAAGACATGGTTCTAATTCATGTTCAGCAAATTTATGAAATACCTAACTGCAGATATGAATAAACGTATCGACAATCGCATACTGTATACATACACCTAACATTGCATTAACTAATGTCAGCAGAAAACATGATATTTGTCGCCATAACGCTTGATAACCTGATATTACATTTTATTCTAACAACATAAAGCTATAATACTTTATAAACATTGGTCAAAAAACAATGTTTGTAGTCACAAACTGATATTGGTCGCGTAATCGGCACAATAACCTTACGATCGTTTAATTGTTATTACCTAAATCCTAAATTGTGTGTAGTCACAAACTGATATTGGTCGCAATAATTCTACGTTCGTTTAATTGTTATTACCTAAATCCTAAATTGCGTGTAGTCACAAACTGATATTGGTCGCAATAATTCTACGTTCGTTTAATTGTTATTACCTAAATCCTAAATTGTGTGTAGTCACAAACTGATATTGGTCGCAATAATCCTACGTTCGTTTAATTGTTATTACCTAAATCCTAAATTGCGTGTAGTCACAAACAGATATTGGTCGCGTAGTCGGAACAATAACTCTACGTTCGTTTAATTGTTATTACCTAGATCCTAAATTGTGTGTAGTCACAAACTGATATTGGTCGCGTAATCGGCACAATAACCCTACGTTCGTTTAATTGTTATTACCTAAATCCTAAATTGCGTGTAGTCACAAACTGATATTGGTCGCAATAATTCTACGTTCGTTTAATTGTTATTACCTAAATCCTAAATTGCGTGTAGTCACAAACAGATATTGGTCGCGTAGTCGGAACAATAACTCTACGTTCGTTTAATTGTTATTACCTAGATCCTAAATTGTGTGTAGTCACAAACTGATATTGGTCGCGTAATCGGCACAATAACCCTACGTTCGTTTAATTGTTATTACCTAAATCCTAAATTGTGTATCGTATCCAGGTCGAATTGATAATGTTATGTATTTCATTATGTCAAGTTCATTACAACCTGCGTTATCTGCTGTACGTGTCAAACGTGGGATTGCGTTCTTCACACGTAAAAATTCACTATTTATAAAACACTTATATTGTGTGAGCACGTCCAGGATAACTTGAAGTTAAGATCAGTAACAACTATGCGTAATCGGAGGTCAGGCTTATAGTGGTTCAGTTCGCCTCTATTAATACCTAAACAGTTACTGTAGTTAATGACAGCCTAAGTGACGAGTTTCCACGCCTAAAGGGCAATGGCGCTAGCAGGCGTAGGTTTCTGCACTTTATAGGTGGCATCGTATGGCTGTCACCCGATGGTGGCGATGGTGCCCCCGTGCAGACGGGTGTCAGACGGGGTGGACCCCGCTCCCAGACTCCCACCTGCTCCTTAGCTATGCCAGTTAGTAAGGGATTCCTCATCCTAGCCTTAACTCATTGCCATTGCATCTAAAGGGGCCAGGGGACCGCAAAAATATTTAAGTAGTTTTCCAGGGTGATGTCTAATGACGGAATCTCTTCTCGCTCATTATACTCTGCATATTTCGAGAAGCCCAAATCTAGAAGACTGCGGCCAACTTAACAGAGGAATTGATTATTCAATATTTTATTTATTAAAAACATGGTCGTAAAAGAACTTCTTAGCGTCCACCGCATCCGCAGCCGTAACCTCCATATCCCGCGCTGCCGCTGGAGCCGCCGATCTGCTGCGTGATGGCGACGCAGTCCCCGCAGCCGTACGACACGGGCGCACAGCCGCTGGTGTCGAACTGGCCCTCGAACTCCACTGCGCTCAGGTACGGCAGCTCGCCGCACACGTCGAGGTTCCCGTTCAGGTCCAGCTCGGTGGCCACGGAGAGGCCGGATGGCGCGATAGGCCCGACGGATCTCACCGTCAACGGCCCGCCGTTGTCGCACACGGTGATGGACTGGCAGCTGCAGCCGCAGTTCCTCTGTGCATCGATGCTCTGAAATAACAAATAATTAGTTATTCAACATCATCATCAGCTTGTATACCAACTTGCAACCGCTAGGCACAGGCCTCCCCTATTAGATGAGTGGAAACGAGTTTAGTTACTACGTATTACCTTTTTAAAATCACGGATGATTGAATGATATTATATATGTTGTTTTAATTGATAGGCTAACAGAAGAAAATAAACACAAATTTTGCTCAAAAATCTCTACCTATCTCTTTAGGATCCAAGTATTCTACAGATATCATTATATATTCTTTCACAATCACGTTCCACCAAGTCTCTTAATGGTTAGGTTCGTATACTCTTAAATGTATGATGTAGGTAGTTACCTGGAGCATAACTGCGAATGTGCAAAGGATAACAGCCTTTAATGCCATTTTAAATGTATTCTGCTCGTTGTTCAGTAAACAGAATGGATAGTTCTTCCCTGGCTTCATGTTTTATATATTCTCCCACAACTCTTGCTTCATGATAATAACACGTGAATTTCGATTTAGGTATATTAACAAAAAAAATTTAGTCAATTATTACATAGTAACGTGATATGACATCGTGTCAAGCCAATTATGTGTTTAGCAAGATGCCAGAATCTGTAATCGTTGACCTATTTCCAAATGTTGTAAGTGTCGCTATAAAAATTGAAAATTTTAAATGGTTTAATTATACTAGTTTCTTGACTCGAAGTATATTAGCATATAAATATGTCTCGCTTTGCAGTACTTGTTCTGTGCGTCCTGGCCATCTTCATTCAGGTTTAAACACTACACCTTATTTATTTTGTTTAAGTAAATAAGTTTAGGCACCAAATCCTTTCATTACTCATGCTAATCGAAACCTCATGGCTGATGGTCGTGACCGCCATAAGTCGTTTAGTTTGCAGTGTTCTTCCAATAGGCCTTCTCCCTCTTAACCTTGGATTTTTAAGTGCGTAACCTCCTTGAAACCTGTTTAAAATGGTTTTTACAGTTCAGCTCTGAAGCCAGCCAACGGGATGCTATATCATATCTGCCTTTTAAATCAGTTTTTTCGGCCCAAATTGTCATTCCCTCTAGGTCAAAAAAATTGACCTTTGACAGACCTTTAAGGGAAAATCAGTCAAGCACTTGTTAACCTATAAAATCTGAAAACTTTAAAAACACAAGACGTCTTTTTCCCGTTCGCTGCTGCCATGGATAACGAAAAGGTCAAACTTATACTGACTGACAAAATAAATAAGTGGATCAATAAATTAATTTGTCAATTCTTCTTACAGACAGCATTGAGCCAGTCATGCGGTTGCAACCAATACTCGTTAGGAACCGGAGCGATTGGCGGCTGCGGATCGTACGGCGGCACGGGCACCGGGCAGGTGGGCGTGTCGGGCGACATCGGCGCTTGCGGCCAGACCTGCGTGACCGGCTCGGTGCCGGTGCTCGGCTCGGTCGACTTCAGCGGCTGCGTGACCGCCTGCGGCTGCGTCACTATCTCCGGGGAGTGCGGATGCGGGTGCAACTGAATCAATAATAATATTTTTTATACATTTTAATAAGAATGATTACAATTAATGTCATTTTTAAATAAATGCACAAAAACCTATTTCTAATGAGTTAGCCTATTTTATTATTATCTAACTTCTGCAACCTTTTCCGATTGGTCCAATATCAATTTCGATTCCGGATTTCATTTATTTTAGGGATAATTTTCCTGATATAAACCATTGCCACAGAATAATGAATATTTCTGTACTCTCATACAGAAGGTTTTCTATTGAACTATAATAGATTGTGTCTCAAGGGAGCAAAGTGATATATTTACGGCGAGGGCGGTATATTGAATTCTGAGTGAAGAGAAAGATTCTAAAGTAGAATCTTGAGCGTAGCGAGGGATTCAAGTGTTTACGCCGAAGACGGAAATAATTTTGCTACCGTGTGACACATACTGCTTCACAAATGTTTTCACCTCAATAAAGCGAGGAAATGCTACATAAAAAACAATTTCTAAAAAAAAATATGTAAAATCAGCCTGTATTTTAGCTAGAAAGTGGGTCATTCTACTTTTTCATGACCAGTTTTCTATTACAAAAAAAACTATTATATGCATTAGTATATAAAAATAGCATTTCGAAATAGTTCCTGAACCTAATAAAAGGAATTTATAGGTAAAATACTTCAATATTAACATATTGCTGTAAATGGTGGGTAACACAGTGGTAAAAACCATTATTTCATACAAATGGCGAGACAGTCAAGAACCACTGAGTTACTTGATTTATGGATGGCTGTGGTTACCAAAACTATCGGAAGTGATACTGCAATTAAACCTCTTTCTAAATAACAATACAAAAATATGAAGTGAGGGCTAAAAGTATTCCAAAATCTGCATTTAAAAAAAGTGTCTGAACATTATGTACATGAAAAAGTAGAATGGCCCAAGTACAGTCAGCAAAACTAGTAGCTGTTGATTAGTAGGCGATAGTTGTCCTGTCTGGGCTGGCCTTTTCATTAATACCCATTTTTAAAAAAGTAACTAATAACACGTTCGGATTTCAAATGAAATCCGAACGTGTTATTAATTCATCATCATCTAGTGGATATCTTTGCACTCTTGTGGATAAAATGCAGTTTTGCTATTTATTTTTCATCATCATCCTAGAGTTATCCCGGTATAGTTGCATCCTAAAGGATGCCCGGGGTCCGCTACCTAATCCCAAGAGTTGACGGACGGGTTGTTGGAGTCGGGTTCCAACCCGAGGGAAAACCAGACCTTATTGGAATTTGGTTTGTCAAGTGAGTGGACAACCTGACTGTCATAAGTTCTCAAGCCGCCCAAAGGCCTCTAACTTGGCTTAACGACTGCTATCATAGACAGCAGCCGGTATCAACGGCTTAACGTGCCATCCAAAGCACGGGAGCGCTCAGTTAATAACCACTCAAAGCGGTCACCCATCCAATAACTGACCTGGGCCGACGGTGCTTAACCTCGCATACCGCACGCGGTACGCTTGCGCCGCTGGGCCACAAGCGCTCCTTTTGCTATATCTTTTTTAAAATATATAAAAGAGCTTTCCGAGCTAGTGAGGTGAAAAAGTTTTGATCCTTCACCACTATAGTTTCTGTATGACCCAATGGTTGATTAGAATAACTTAAGACATTGGTCCGCCAATTGTACTTGTTTTGTATCTGTGCAATAAAATTTAAACCACACTGAGCAACGCGTTGCATGTGTCTCGCCTACATTACACGTGTAATACAAATACTCTTTATTGCACTCCTTACATAATAAAATAGCACATAAAAAACAAATAACATAGATACAGGGAGACAGAGACAGAACAACAGGCGGTCTTATCGCTAAAGAGCGATCTCTTCCAGACAACCTTTGGGTAGTGGAGAAATGAAATATAAAGCTGAAAAGTAGGTGGCGCATAAACTATTACAATGAGAAAAAAAAGATTCCAAAACAACTATTCAATATAAATACACATACTTAAATAATATACAAATATACATACATAAAAATATACATACATATAATATATAATTATATATATCACTGCTATAGAATAGTAAGAATAAAATAGTGTCAGCCATAATAATTAATTAAAAAATTTAAGGGAGAGACAAATAATATTCTTTAAGATGGTGTAATAGAAAATTACAATGTTTTTTTCTGATGGTTCGAAATAATTGCCATACGAGAAATAAATATAAGAATCTTTTCTTTTTTATTTTCAGCTCTATATGATTTATCGATGGAGTACAATACAAATACTCTTTATTGCGCAACAAAAAAACATAGTGCAGTACATAATTACAATGAGTAGAGGCAAACAACAGGCGGTGTTATCTCTAAAGAGCGATCTTTTCCAGACAACCTTAGGGTAGTGGAAATCATATCAAGCATTATGGATTCATGGTAAGTAGGTGGTGCAGAGATATAGTACATGGAACCTACTAAAATCAGTTAATACTAAATGAATGACAAGATAAATACATACGTATAGGTACATAATATATAAATAGATACACGTAAATAAATACTTTGAAAGATATAAATATATTTAAAAATAAATAAATATATATGTTATCAGACACACCCGAATTCTAAAATTCTGATTTTAAATAATTTAGATTGAGTCTACCTGATTTCTGGACACCCACGAAGCCTTAAGTTATGATATTCAATTTAACGTCCCAGTTCTTGAAACGGGCCCAATAATTGACATTAATCATTCTTAATTTATGACGATAGGAGATCAACAAGAGGTGTCAATTAATGAAAGGTGTCAAATATTAAACTGACGCTTATTTGGTTGGATATGGCCACCGACAAAGAGATAAAGTCAATAACATTAATTGCGACCACATGAATTACAGAGGTGTAAATGAAACGAATTAGTTTATTCACTTTTTTATTGAAAAAAATAACCTAGTCAAATCATTTATCAATTGCATCCGCATCCGCATTGTCCGCAGATGGAGACGGTGCCGCAGGCGGGCACGCAGCCGCTGAAGTCGACCGAACCGAGCACCGGCACCGAGCCGATCACGCAGGTCTGGCCGCTGGCGCCGATGTCGCCCGACACGCCGACCTGCCCGGTGCCCGTGCCGCCGTACGACGATGAGCAGCCGGGCGGACTCAGGCTCACGCTGGGCTGGCACGGACTACTGTATCCTAGTCCGGATGGGCCAGAAGAGATTCTATTGCAACCGCACTGTTGGCTAAGAGCGGCCTGTAAGAAAAAAATATGCATGCCAAAAAATGTTGATTTAATTCCTACTTATTCCTTTTTCTATCTCAGTTATTCGGTAGCAGAAATATCTATTTATATATACCCATACAGCTATAAATGAAGCTGTATAAATTTTCATAACCTAGCATGACCACAAACGTTGCACGAATCATCCCTTAGAGATGCAGTGGCCGTTGATGATTTACCCACAATTAAATAATCATTTAATTTAATTGTGGGCGTAATTTAACCTCGACAGGAAAATTAATAGCCAGAATAATAAATTGAAGACTTTTAAACTCTAACTAAAAGAAACCGTATCGCGTCCAAATTAATTATTTGAGAAATATTTCTAAGAAAGTATATTTATTACTGATGCCCTTACTAGAAGAACTTCAGATGGCATTGTTCGACGTCTATGGTTATGTTATTTTATAGCAAAAGTATCAGCCATTACACTTCCAGAAATTGCCGCCCCTATCACACCTTTACGATTCCATCATTTATGTTGACTAACAGAGAAATAGCTAGGTTATATACCTGGATCAGGTAAGCCTGGACACACAGAACAAGGACTACAATGCGGGACATTTTGAACTATATTCTTCCGTGCAAAACTTGGAATAGTTAAAACAGTTCAATTACCATTTTTATAAGCAGTTAGGATTGCAAGATAAATGTGGAAATGGGTCAAAGATAAGGCAAGTGTGTTTCCGTATCTTGCAAAATATAATATGGTTCGCTCTAATCGATACGTGTAGCAGACGACGTAACTATTGGTGCAAATGTACCTATTTAGAACAGTTAATAGCAATCAATAATTGTGAAGCAAGAGCTATAGATAGAGGGTATATAAAAGCTGCTTTAGGGCATAATAATTATTCTTTGCTGACACACAACAGGAATACATCAAAAATGGTTTCCAAAACCCTCGTCATCTGCACTTTCGCCGTTATGGTTCAGGTATTTTTATTTGCATCTCTTTTTAATTTATTAATTGTAGATAGTAATATGAAACAGCTCGGAGGAATATTCGCTACTATAACAACTCAAGGCTACATTTAAAAAGAGGCAGACATAGCACATGAAATTAAATTTAATGGCCACTTCTAGCAGTTGCAGGTGGTATAAAGTTTAATTTACCTAAGTATGATATCTTTCACTTCACTTATCCTCATTTCTTCCTACTATTGTGTTTGTAATTGTTATTGCTCGCTGACCCGTGGATGATTGTATAAAACATTACAATTTACAAGTACTGCAACGAATTAAGGCACGCATACGCGTTTGGCGTATTGTTTACTTTTTCTTGACCACAGACTAGGTACTTACACTACTAAGAAGCGATCATAGAGCCTGTTTTAATACCAATGTATAGCTACGGTAGTGCTCGACCCGAAAATGTTCTTGTTCTGTGTTATCTTTACGATTTTTTTTTTCTTTTAATTTTAATTATAACTACTTGTATATACTTTATTATAAATTAACTTTATTCATAAAATAAAATAAAAAATTATAACAATACCTAACTTAAAAGTAGAACTAATAAATAATAAAAACTAATAAAAAAGGTCCCTGCGGCATGGTTCCTAGAATGCTGGCAGCATTTCCTCGTATGTATGGCGATGCCAAGGCGTTGTGCGAGGAAACTGCCAGCTCTCTTGTCCCCTGTGACGTCGACCAGTCTCTTCGCCAGTTGCTGGAAGAGCTCTGTTGCCCCAGGGCCCCACGGACCGAGGGTCTCGACGCCGAAGGCAACGAAGTTGTATCCGGCGTCAAGACCCCTGTATTTGCGTAATTTGATGGCATCGGCCGCCTCGGCCGCTGCGCCTGCCCTGTGCATTGTACCGTGGAGATGAGATGGGGCTAGAGTATCAACGCAAGTTGCGTCCCAAACCAGCACCCGTCCCATTTTCCACGGTATTAGGGACATCCCGTCCGGTCTCTTGCCATCGTCACGAACGATGCCGACTGGTTCGAGCATGGCACGTTCACGCTAACAAGAGACCGGCGGATAATGTCGTTAAGGGCGGCGTGTCGCGAAAAGCGGCCGGCGCTTTTTACGCATGACAGACCGTGGTGCTCCAACCGGTCGACGTCACTGCCACAGGGACATTGTATATATCTATGTTTAATTATTTTGGTCATTGGTTTATTTTCATTTAAATTTTTTTATTTTTATTATTGTGTTACCTGCCTCTGAAATCACCTAACGGTTCTGTCGGAAGATCAGCGCTGGCAATTGCGTCAGCACCACGCTGAGATGGAACCATTTTGTGCAATACCATGTTTAACTGTTTTTACCGACACTCAACCAATCTCACTGAAGCACAAACTCTTAGAGTATTCCAGTGTTCCAAACCACACGCGTGGTCGTGCCGGAGGTTACCCCTGGATTTTCCCCAGGCTACTCTCCAACCGCGCACTCCTATCGCTTTATTGGGCCCGGCCTATAAAGCCACTCAGGTTCAAAAAAAAAAACCGTTTTTACTTACTTTTCTGTCTATTATGTTGTAGTGTCACGAATAAGGTAAATAATAAAATTGAATGTAACTATAAATTATTTCAGGTTATCAGCGGACAGGTCTGCCGCTCCAGCAGCTCTTCTTGTGGCTGCCAGTCCATCACCGTGTCTGAAAATGGCGGTGCCTTGGTGATCTCTAGCATCGGTCCCGTCGCGCCCTCCGGCATCGCCGTCGCCACCGACCTGAGTCTGAGCGGCGACCTCGACCTGTCTGGCCAGCTGCCGTACCTGAGCGCGGTGGCTTTCGAGGGCGAGTTTGACACCACCGGCTCGGCGTCCGTGACGTATGGATGCGGAGACTGTGTTGCCATCACGCAGGAAGTTGGCAACCCTAGTGGCAACAACGCCGGTCTCAGCTCTGGCCTCAGCACTGGAAACATCAACAGCTGTGGGTGTGCCAGACGATCTAGAAATTAAACGCACATACTTCTTAGTACGAATAAGAAGTACACATGAAGGCAGGCTTGCTTGCGTTTAACCCTATGGGTTTTGTACTGATAAATAAAGTTTTTTATTATACAGCAGTTTGTCTTATTTAATAACCTGATCTTAAAATAAATTTTGTTGTTACGGGTTGGGAATTTAACCAAACGCCGCTGTAGGTCCAGCTCCACTATCAACAGCTGCGGCTGTGCCAGACGTTATTAGTATTAATCCACATAGTTATTATCCACTTGTTATTTTTTTACGAATAAAGAATTTGTTATTATTGTGTGCCTATTATTTAGTTTTTAACATTGTCTAAGTGCGTGACGAATCATCATCATCATTTCAGCCGAAAGACGTCCACCGCTGAACATAGGCCTCCCCCAAGGCTCGCCATTCAGACCGGTCCTTTGCCGTTCGTTTCCACCGGATTCCCGCGACCTTCACCAGGTCATCACTCCACCTAAGTGCGTGACGAATACCTACGCTTAAATTGCTTTGGCACATTTGTATCATAATACCTAGCCTAGGTAGATCGATAGCTTACTCATGACAGTCATGACCTAAGAATTGGCATAAATAGAGGTACTTAGTAGTCTAACAACCATATATTATTGATTTGAGATTTAAGGCTACCATGATATTTTTCACACGTTACCAATCGTCAACAGACAAAAATTTGCACCATTGTTAGCGTAGGTAATATTCGCTAAGGGATACCCTTTACCGTGAGTTAGCATGACCGTACTCGCTAGCGACTGCGTAAACGATTTAGTATGCCGATTCTTAGTTCTATTGCGTAACCGCCAGAGGCGCTGTACTTTTGCCCATACAAATTTTTGCGCAGTCGCTAGCGAGTACGGTCATGTAAACTGATGGTAAAGGCACTGAACTAAAAAATCTTGTTTTTAAATCCCACATTATTTTTGAACGAGCTATCAGACGATACGCCAAATTTCATTCTATCATATTGCAAAGTGATTGTTATGAATACCTACAAATGCTTAATCTGGAGGCACGCCCAACCAGCAAAATAGTCCCAGAATGCGCACTTTATAAGAGTGGTAGGCTTATAGCGCTCTAATATTTGTTTGGGAAAATGTCATCGCTCTTATATTAGTCTTAGACAAGCTAGTACGGTCTTAAGAACGCTCAGTCTTATTACCTAATCTCATATATGTATATAAGAGCATTTTATAATGCTATTATAAGCCTCTTGCTCTAATATTAGTCTTAGACAAGCTAGTACGGACTCAAGAACGCTCAGTCTTATTACCTAGTCTCATATATGTATATAAGGCATTGTATAATGCTATTATTAGCCTCTTGCTCTTATATTAGACTTAGACAAGCTAGTACGGACTCAAGAACGTTCAATCTTATTACCAAGTCTCATATATGTATACAAGAGCATTGTATAATGCTATTATTAGCCTCTTGCTCTTATATTAGTCTTAGACAAGATAGTACGGACTCAAGAACGCTCAGTCTTATTACCTAGTCTCATATATGTATATAAGAGCATTGTATAATGCTATTATAAGACTCTTCCTCTTATATTAGTCTTAGACAAGATAGTACGTATTCAAGAACGCTTAGTCTTATTACCTGGTCTCATATATGTATATAAGAGCATTGTATAATGCTATTATAAGCCTCTTGCTCTTATATTAGTCTTAGAAAAGATAGCACGGTCTCAAGAACGCTTAGTCTTATTACCTAGTCTTATATATCTATTTAAGAGCATTTCATAATGCTATTATAAGTAAGCCTCTTGTTCTTATATATAATATAATAACATTTACGAAGACTCGCGCACTTGAGAAAACTTGTTCTTATAGCCCGATTCCCTAAGCTCATTTGATTTTATAATATATTTACTAGACGCTGTTTTAAGGATGTCAGGCTAATATCAGCATAGCACAAGACTGCACTGAGTACGTACTTTTCTGATCTTAAGTAAAGCTATAATGAGATCAATAGCACTTTGTCTAGTAAAATATTAGAGTGACATTGGATCAACACACTTACAATACAAAATACAAGATCAATATAAAATGCTTTGATCTTAAATATATTTTGGGAACACAATTGTTAGAGCAAGATTTAGTTGGCTAAATTGAGACTGTGATTTTAATATTAGTGAGGGTTCTGCAGGTTCTACTTATATACAACAGATCGATATTGAGAAAAATCATCATTTATCAGATTAAGATAAGCACAATGGCGATTTATACTAAATAAGTAATAATATTATTAAGATATGTTGATACTTAGGTTTTTAATGTCTGTAGCCTTTTTTATGACTTAAACCTTATTAAAATCACTAGCTCTTCTAAACTAATTACATCAATCTAGCCCTAAAAATAAC
Organism: Epiblema foenella; assembly: GCA_963556455.1. Taxonomy (NCBI): domain Eukaryota; kingdom Metazoa; phylum Arthropoda; class Insecta; order Lepidoptera; family Tortricidae; genus Epiblema; species Epiblema foenella. The sequence continues at coordinate 4,834,917 of OY747120.1, read as the reverse complement.
CTCGGAACTTTAAAGTTTGGAGTAAACGGCTCGATTCTTTTGGAACACTACTTCTGAAGAAGGTTTTATGTAGGTAAGCACGGAACCCAAATTAATTCAACATGGCCGTATAATTCGTACTCAGAATGCTAATATTAGTGTAAACGCTCTTACAATAGTCTAATAGTGCGCTGGGAAAATGCAGCTGTAGCAATGGCGATACTCCCAATACAAATAAAGAAATAAAATAACTAAAAGAGAACACGAAATACCAGAAATGATAAGGCGCATCAAGTTTGAAGCGAGAATCAGGGTCTACTTTACAGTAAATAATTTATTCCCAGGCGATTACTTACCGTAAAACAAACACACCCGATGATAACAAACACTACGTCAATATATTTCAATATCAATAATTACTTCAAGTTTGTTACTTTTTTTCACATGATGCACTAGCTGTCACACTAACGACTCCAGAATATTGAAATACCGTGTGAATTTAAACAATATCAAAATAAGCTAGTTTAGACTTACAGAATTCTAACTTTGGACCTATATAATCCTATGTAGGCTTATAGGGTACTTACGTAAAAGCGATATTAGCCTAAGTCAGCTTAAATTAGTTTTGGGCAAGATTACTTTAAATACGAACAGCATTCAATAAGACTGATATTGGAACGATATTAGCATATTTACTCTTATAATTGGTGCCCAAATCCGGGCTTAGACGATGATATAGAATCAATATAAGAGCAAAAAAATTTAGTCTTGAGACTTTTATAAGCCTGATTTTTGCTGGTTGGGCGGTAGTGCCCCCGATGAGTCAAGCAAAACAAAGAGGCATGGCTGTACCATCCTTTTCTCGAAGCGATTCAGGCCATTATCAACATCCTGTAATTTTGTGCTGGCTATATCTAAGACCCTGACTTTTCAGTAACATATAGGGCATAATATAACTTAGATATACTCTCAATAATATTCAATTTAAACTTGTAGTTTAAGAACTGTTGCCCGTTAAAGTACCTTAGTTTTGTCACTGACACACTGACTGACTGAACGATCATCATAATTCTAAGGTACTTCTAGCAGACTCACAAGCTTCTAATTTTAAACATAATTAGATTTTAACCTATCAAGTCATAAAAAACCTAAAAATATTGCAATTTCAGGTACGTTTCAGAGATATACTCGTACAAACTGCATAAGTAAGTTGCAATCCTATACATGCGATACAAAGTTATGCTTTTGTAGTTACTGCATCTATGAAGTTTTTAGTTCTAGATGCACTCATAAATTTGTTTTGACATGACCTACAAAAAGAAGTGAGATCCCATAAAAACATTCCATGTAAAATAGGCCAAGTCTCGAAACTCTTTCACAATAAAAAATATGAGATATTACGTAGAGCCAAGTCCAGCATTGTTATTTACTTACTAAACAAAATTTTGAGAATCAGAATCAAAATTATAGTCAGAATTTTTATTTGACCTAATTACCTAATTACCAAACCACCTTGACCTTATGGAATGTTTTTATGGATTACAACTTTCTAATAGTACGTAATGGTTACTGAGCTAAGCCGGAGATGGTCGGACAGACGGACATGGCAAAACTATAAGGCTTATTCCTCCTTTACCCTAAAAAAATAAAACATAATTTCACTTCATTTCATAGATAGATTTCAATTTACTTACACTGTACCTATAGTCATCATTAGGGTTCCGTACCCAAAGAGTAAAACGGGACCCTATTACTAAGACTTCGCTGTCCGTCTGTCCGTCCGTCTGTCACCAGGCAATATCTCATGAACCGTGATAGTTAGACAGTTAGATTACTGCATGATAGTTAGATTTTCACAGATGATGTATTTCTGTTGCCGCTATAACAAAAAATACTAAAAAACAGAATAAAATAAATATTGAAGGCTTCCATACAACAAACGTGATTTATTTTCTGTTTTTATAGATAATGGTACGAAACCCTTCGTGCGCTAGTCCGACTCGCACTAGGCCAGTTTTTTCCCTTTGGTATCATATATGCGATATTGTGCTATATTTTGCTTGCACAAACACAAACGCAGCATATTCTCATTTTTCACACACGGCACGACATATTTATTCGGCTAATCACGGCTTTTATATGACCCACTTTTTTGTAATAATATAAGTTACCTACCTACACTTAATTTGTGTAAAGTGTAAGTGACCAAAACAGAATTTTTATCCTTAATAAGAGGAACTCACTTGGAAAGTCACTATTTGCGACATGTTTCGGACTACAATTGGAGTCCTTCATCAGGTTGAGTGTTATCTAGGCAACCGACCGCGCAACACAAACAATGTCGCAAATAGTGACTTTCCAAGTGAGTTCCAACCGTTGTTCTCTTATTAAGTGTAAATATGTCTCACGTTATGTAAATTTAAGATTTTTTATCATTTATTTATCGTACAGCAATTATTTCGAACCGTGAGTTCTTAGAGAAGACAGTACGGTTGCCAGTTTTTATTGCACTTTTTAGCACCACCCAGGGGTCATGTGTAGGGTAGCGGTGGGCCCTTTTGGACGTGGTGCAACTTCGACCCCCCTTGTCAAGTGAGTGGGCAACTTGACTGTCAGAAGTTCTCATGCCGCCCGAAGGCCTCTAACTTGGCTTAACGACTGCTATTCACCGAGCGGACAGACAGCAGCCGGGATCAACGGCTTCGTGTGCCTTCCAAAGCACGGGAGTACTCAGCTAATAACCACTAAAAACGGTCACCCATCCAATAAGTGACCAGGGCCGACGTTGCTTAACCTCGCATACCGCACGCGGGACGCGGGCGCCGCTGGGCCACAAGCGCATGTGGCATGTAGTTTTTTATAGGTACTAAATTAGTTTTTTAATGATTGATGCGTTTTATTTCATAATGTTCGAGCACGCAACGCCATCTACCGGACACCCACCGAAGAGGAGGAGCTTCCCGATTCTGCCGCGCGGGGGCGCGGCGATGACTCTCTCACTTTACCATCCACGGGCGCAAAGGCACACACGTTACCATCGCGATTTGCTTAATTTTATATACCATTCGCCTGAAGATACTTTCTGTAATTTCATACATATTTTCAATGCAATAAAACCAAATTGTATAACAGAAAAGGAAGAATTAGATCGTTTAAGAGACCTACAACTGATCCTGAAATAGTCACGCCAACTACCAAACACATAACTTTAACTTTAAATACAAAATAGTAGGAGTCCCACTTTACCCCGTAGTAGGGTAATCCCTGCAGAGAGGAGATGAATTGAGATGAGTTGGGAATATTGCTAGGGTTGTAACTTTTGGATTCTAATCATTACATATAATATGTAGCTTCACTTGTCATTCGGATGAAAATTCGCCGCTGTTGAACATCAACTTTGACAGTGATTTTTTTATGATTTTGAGTCTAAGTATTGCCACAAGAAAACAGTATATCTAAAGATACATTCAAAATACTTTAACCTGAGCACGAAAATTAAATCAGCTTGAATATGTCATGCTCGCCTCTTAGGTCTTTGTTTACGGTGGCGTCGTTGATTGGGTCGCAACCTTCCCTAATATGCACAAAAGAAACCGTATCGAACAAAAGGCGGACATAATATAAAGGTGTGTAAGAATAAGAACCAATTAAAAGCTACAACTTATAAATTATCCGGATTATCCGTCAGTTGGTGACATGAACATGTAAAACAGGGTAACCTATCGCAACCACTAAACTTTTTTTACAGAATTTTATTTGTCCGAAAACTTTTAGATTTTGTTTTACTTCTCCGAATATACAATTGGTTAGTTTTTTCATTTACCATTTGATGTTATCCAAACAAATCATTTATCCGAACAACTTTTACTCTCGTCTTTTGTTTTACAACCCATTTTCACTTATCCAGCATGACATTCTACATTCTACACGCTTTGTCAATTATCATTAAAACTAAACATATATTACAAATAATGTTTCATAAAAATTTTTTGGCAAAAAAAGACCAGAAAGGCCTGTTAGGGCAAAACCGACTCTAAAGCGGATAGGTTAGAAGATTAATACGGGAGCTGAACCGAAGCGAATTAATTTAAATAAAATTTAAATTGAAATTTCATACATTTTTACATTGTTTTTATTCAGTAAAGGATTATATGGCAATAATATTTTAACAAATAAGGATTAGTTATATAAATAAGTAGGTATTTTGAATTCCATGTTGTTTCGGCCGAATAGGTACTATGTCTAATATTATGTAACACATGTACCTACGTATTCTATTCTATTTTAAAAAATACGAATAGTTTACCAACCAAATCGTCACATCGGAATAATGACATTGCGGGCAAATCAATATTCGGGAATGATGGATTTGTCAAAAAAATAAAAACAAAACAATACCATAAATGACCAACCGTTAACATTCGAAGTGAGCATTCGGACAAAAAAAAGCGAAACAACTTTTGTCGAAGTTTTTTTTTTATGTTATAGGGGGCAAACGAGCATAGTGTTTGCCGAAACGAGAAACGGACAAACGTTTTTAGTGTTTCAGATAGGTAACCGTAAACCAGTAATTTCCTCTCGAATATCAAATATTTCATACATATCATTTACTGTTTTGAATAAATAAAATACGTCAGCTGGTTATATCTCGGTGGAAAACCGTCAGATGCCTTTTGTTTTTGAACCTGACTGTGGCTTTATAGGCCGGGCCCAATAAAGCGATAGGAGTGCGCGGTTGGAGAGTAGCTTGGGGAAAACCTAGCTCCGGCACGACCACGCGTGTGGTTTGGACAGATGATGCCATAAAGATTGTAACGCACAAGTAGTTAACGCCTATTTAAATGAGTTAACTTACGAGATTTTCCACGTATTAGCAGCTTTGATCATTTATTACTTTCTTTAAATAAAATGATTCTACGGGACTTCATAATACAACTTACATTCCTCTCCCGGCGAAAAAAATAAACATTAGTATTCTTTTGTTATGATCCCGGGGATCCCAGGGACCGGTAGACGACTCGTGCATAATGACAAGTTATCGACCGAGAGGAAATGACTGATTATTTTTACTCCTGTGCCTTTACCATGAGTTTACATGACCTCGCTAGCGGCTGCGTAAAAATTTGTATTGGCAAAAGTACAACGGCTCTAGCGGTTACGCAATAGAACTAACAATCGGCATACTAAATCGTTTACGCAGTCGCTAGCGAGTGCGGTCATGCAAACTCATGGTAAAGGCACTGGCCCGGGTGTTATACTTACCGTGTTCGTCACCGTTACGACAATGTTAAAAATTAAATAACAGACACACAATTTAATAACACTATATTTATTCGTAAAAAAAATTATAAGTAGGTATTAATAACGTCTGGCACAGCAACTTTTGACAGTAGTGGAGCTAGATCCTACAGCGGCGTTGCTTCCGCTCGGGTTGCCAGTTTCCTGGGTGATGGCGACACAGTCGCCGCAGCCGTACGTCACGGGCACCGAGCCGCTGGTGTCGAACTGGCCCTCGAAAGCCACCGCGCTCAGGTACGGCAGCTGGCCCGACAGGTCGAGGTCGCCGCTCAGACTCAGGTCGGTGGCGACGGCGATACCGGAGGGCGCGACGGGGCTAATGCTAGTGATCAACAAGGCACCGCCATTTTCAGACACGGTGATGGACTGGCAGCCACAGGAAGAGCTACTAGAGCGGCAGACCTGTCCGCTGATAACCTGAAATTTCAATTTACTTTATTAATCAAATCAAAATCAAAACATTTATTCTGCAAATAGGCCTCAAGGGCACTTTTACAAGTACATCAAATAAAAATAATACAATAATCAAAGTATCATTAATTAAATGTAGTGTTACATGTCAAAAATAAGACTAAGAAACTAATAACAATCGAGATTTGTTAGAGATGTATAAGGTCTCTAAGCGTCAAGATAAAAGGTAATAAAGTAGGTACACTAATCATAATAAAATATTTTGAGCTATATCTATAACACGTCAACATGAAAATAATAAAATCTAATACCACCTGAAATGGCTAGACTTGGCACCTAAATTCAATTTCATATGCTCTGCTTGCCCGTTGTAGAAATGCAGTTGTAATCGAAGAAAAAATATTTCACAGAGTTTTCTCACATTACCTTACCTTTCTACAATCTACAATTAACTTATGACAAGTAAAAGACACATGCTAGTTGATAAAATAATGAAATTGTAAATAAAAATACCTGGATCACAAAAGCAAAAGTGCAGAAGACAAGAGTCTTGGAAACCATTTTTGATGTGTTCTTATTGTGTGTCAGCAAAGAATAATTATTATGTGCCTGATAGTAGGTTTTATACACCCCTCTATCTATAGCTCTTAATTGTTTCACAATTATTGATAGATGGCTATTTGCTATGCTAAATACATTTGCATCAATAATTACGTCGTCTGCGGCACGTGATATCGATTAGAGCGAACCATATTATATTTTGCAAGCCGACGGAAACACATTGTCTTATCTTTGACCCATTTCCACATTTTCGTTACTGTCTACTTATAAAAGTGGAAATTGAACTGTTTTATTTATTCCAAATTTTATCACAAAAGAATATACATTAAAATGTCCCGCTTTGCACTCCTCATTTTGTGTGTCCAGGCTTACCTGATCCAGGTATATAATCTAGCTATTTATTATTTGATAATTAGGACATAGGGCCGGTTAATACAGGGTCGTTTTTTTTTCTAGTGATGTGATTGCATTCATTTGTAATGACGTATAATTTTAGTGTAAAATAAAATAACCATAAACTTCGTGTTATATTTACAACAGTGCCATCTAGTAATGGGAACAGTAGTAAATACTTGCTTGTCGAAAGTAAATTATTATCTGGGGCACGGTCCCCGCCAAGTCGAACAAAACAAAGAGGCAGGGCCGTACCATCCTTTTCTCGAAGTTAGGTATTTTTGAAATGATTAATTTGAACGGATACGGTTTTTTTTAGTTAAAGTTAAAAAGTCTTCTCTCGCTTTACTATCCTAGCTACTCGTATGATTTTGATGGCGGGTAGATTAAATGACTATATTTAAATGGGTAAATGATCAATGGCCACTGCATCCCTGTTGGATGATTGTTGCAATGTTTATGGTCGTACTGGGTTATGACGATTGGTACAACTTCGTTTATGACTGTATAGTAAAATATATAGTTTGTATTTCCGCTTTATCCTTCGATCATTACCACCATCAAACTGCAGTCGCCAACCCGCTTACCAAGCGTGGCGACTATGGCAAATCCCCCCCAAATTGGGGGAGGCCTATGTTCAGCAGTGGACGTCTTTCGGCTGATGATTTCGGATGATGATTTCCGCTTTCAAATCACTGAGAATGAAAAAGGAATAAATATTAAATGATTTTATACTACTATTTTTTCTTACAGGTTACTCTTAGCCAACAGTGCGGTTGCAATCAAATCTCTGGCTCATCCAGACAAGGGTATAACAGTGCGAGGCAGCCCAGTGTGAGCTTGAGCGCACCCAGCTGCGCCACGTCGTACGGCGGCACGGGCACCGGGCAGGTCGGCGTGTCGGGCGACATCGGCGCGAGCGGCCAGACCTGCGTGACCGGCTCGGTGCCGGTGCTCGGCTCGGTCGACTTCAGCGGCTGCGTGCCCGCCTGCGGCTCCGTCTCCATCTCTGGACAATGCGGATGCGGATGCAATTGATAAACGGTTTGACTAGGTAATTTTTTTCAATAAAATAGTGAATAAACTAATTCGTTTGATTTATACCTTCGTAATTAATGTGATTGCAACAAATGATATTGACTTTATCTCTTTTTCGGTGACGCCACATCTACCCAAATAAGCTTCATTTTGATGTTTGACACCTTTCATTAATTGACACCTCTTGTTCATCTCCTATCGTCATGAATTAAGAATGGTAATGTCAATTATTGGGCCCGCTTCAAGAACCGGGGCGTTAAATTAAATAATATAACTTAAGGCTTCGTGGGTTTCCGGAAATCAGGTAAACTAAATTCTAAATGATATAAAATTTGGATTTTTGGATTGAAGTGTGGCTGACAACATATATATTTTATTTATTGAATTGAAATGAAATGAAATGAAATTATTTGCTGAGTACAGGTTACATTACATATCGGTGTTAATCTTAGGATTGAGATCAGCCATACTCTGCTTAGGGCAGCATGCAAAAATTTTTAGTGAAAACTATGCGTAAACAATTAATTTAAAAGATAGCAATATTAGCAATGTTACATAATATTATGCTACATTTTTAAGGTTAAATCAAAAAAAAATAAGCTGTTTATTTCTAGATGTCAAGCCTTATTAAATTAATTTACATTGTATAGGTAAAGTCATATAAATAATAATTAAATGTCATAGTTTTAAATATTCATTCACAGAGTAAAAACACTTGTTGCAAAGCCATAGAAACAATTTTCTTTTAAATAAGTTCAAAGGAAGCTCCTTGATGTCCAAAGGTAATTTATTATATATTTTTATACACATGTAAAGGACTTCGAGAAGTTTGTTTGTATTTATAAATATATGTATATCTCTCTACAGATATTGTATGGAGAAGGCCTTGCCCTACCCTGCGCCTTAAAGATTCTATCTTTACATATTACATTATCTACAAGGCAGGAATTACTAAAACATGCTTATTAGTTTTAAAAATTTTATTGATTTATTCATACAAAAGCATAATCGATATTTAGACCAATCAGTTGCAGCCGCAGCCGCACTGTCCGCAGATGGAGACGGAGCCGCAGGCGGGCGCGCAGCCGCCGAAGCACACGGCGCCGAGCACCGGCACCGCGCCCGCCACGCAGGTGGTGCCGCACGCGTCGATGTTGCCGGCCGCGCTCACCTGCCCGCACCCCTGCCCGCCGTAGCCGCCGCAGCTGCCGCTGTAGCCGCTCGACCCCCACCCGCACCCGCACTGGCTCATTAATGACTGTTCACAAAAAACGTAATTAATTATAAAAAATATAATTCATACATGTTGCTGAAAATTGTTTAGTATGTAATGCTTACATGAAAACTGTCAGTATAGTCACAACAATTACGAAATCTCCATACAATAGGGAACCTTAAGTTTTTTGGAGTGGTCTATATTATATTTTTTATTGATACTACTACAACATCGTCTATGAACAACAGCAGCAGGCAGTTACATCTATGAACTGAGACAACTTCCACAACTTCCACATTTGACATCTCTCAGCTGACAAGTTGATGTTTATTATTTTTATTCCGCAGCAGACCAAGGCACGATCCTAATAATTCCTCCAAACGTGTGGTTTGTCAAAGATAAGATTTAAAAAAATGTTTCTATAAAATGATACTTAATAAATAAACGGCAACAGTTTTGAACTCTATAATAAGTTTACTATCAATAAAAAAATATTATATGAACTGCTCCAAAAAACTTACGGTTCTCAGTTCTGCGACGTCTCAACCAGCATATTTTATTCGTGTCGGCAGCCAAGACTCACTTTGCCTACTTACGTCGCTTCTTCGGCAAGTAAGCCGTTGAAGATAATTCGTTAAACTGTATTGCAGTCTTGAAAAAAAGCGGCCAGTGCGAGTCGGACTCGCGCACGAAGGTTCTATTAAGTGTACCAGTAGAAAGAAAACTAATCAACATACAAGGCAACAGAACTGGTTCATTTTCAACAACAGTTTTCCATCATGACATATATAGCAGTCATATAGTTCATTTGTTGGTACAACCTGTCTAGCTATAATCAACGACAATCAATAAAAGGTTAATTTTTTTGCATACATTAACAGAATCGCTTTCATACAAACAAAACCAGTCAACATCTTAGGACTGTGTCTCCAATATGTATAGTTTTCGTGGCACTGTGTCACTGTTGTCTTTATTTAAACCCAATCACGATTAAACCCACCATTACATTATTTATTACTAAATTTCCGACTGCGCAAGTCACATTACTTTATTTTTATAGACAGACGACTATTACTTTTTCATAAGCGACATTTATTCTTCTTAAAAATCGATATGGGTGTCATTTTTGTGGTTCCTCGCGGTGTCGATTGCGAAAATAACAAGCATTTTCAAATCCAAGATGGCGGACATTTATTTTTCTTAAAAATCGATACGAGTGTCATTTTTGTGGTTCCTTGGGGTGCCGATTACGTAGCTACATACAAACATACGGGTCAAACTGAGAACCTCCTTTTTGTAGACGGTTAAAAATTAGAAAGAAAGAAAGAAGAATACACACACTACGCTTACGCTTACGCTTAGTACGCAGGAAAACGCTAGTATTTCATGTGATTGCTATGGTATATTGTTTTTCTCTCTTTGTCTGATGAAGTATGGATCGATATCAAACCAAGAATCCTTCTAATATTATAAATGCCAAAGTTTAGATGTTTGGATATTCTTTACTCCATCACTCAAAAACGACTGAATGGATTATGATGCAAAATTGGCACCCACAAAACGAGGTTAACTTATAGAATGCTAAAAATGTAAGGAAAAATCTACACGACACCTCCCCTGCACGAAAAGTAAGGATTAAATTTTTTTCTTTCTTTTTGCCTGATAGCTTTCGTCGAACGAAGTTTCTTTTATTGGTTTTATTAGGTAGGTAACTGTTAGTTGTTGTGGCGTACGCGGCCTTAAGGATTGACGTGGTGTGGACTGTATCTTGATGTTTTTTTCTGCCAATGCCGTCTGGGCTTCTGGCCGTCATTTGGGGGATGGCGGATGCTGCTGGTGGTGTTGCTGTGCGAGCCCCGGCCTGAGGGCCCGCTACGGCGTCTGCTGATAGGCACTGTATTTAAGCATCCCACCTCCCGGCCCCTGCGAGCTTTATTTTAAGTAGGTATATGTTATTAAGTGACTTTTGCTTGTAACCCGACGAATTGTACATATTTAATTTTATATATATACCAATATTGTAACTTAGCGGTACCTACACCCTGCAATTCAGTAAAATTATGCAAATCATGTTAAAAGCATGAAAATCGGAACAATTGATCTTTAGGCCATGTGAATCAATTTAACCGGTTAGATGGAGCAAAAAATAAATAAAAAAGGACCTAGTTATGAAGTCATCTTTTTTTTGTACGGATCTTTTTTTGTTCTAAAACCTATCGTGTGTGACATCAAATGCGTACATCATCACATTTCAGTCTCCTGTTTTAAATTTAAAAATAAGAATCATTTTCAAAACTTGCCATGTTTGGACTCCTCCAGGTACGATATCGTTTAATCATTTTTCGGATTGATATTTTGGTTTGCAGTCGGGGTACGTACTCACGGACTATCCGCCATTTTGTATATTTATTGCAACGTGACATAGCGCATCTTTGCATATTATCTGAGCGCTCCCGTGCTTTGGAAGACACGTTAAGTCGTTGAACCTGGCTGCTGTCTATGATAGCAGTCGTTATGCCGAGTTAGAGGTCTCCGGGCGGCTTGAAAACTTCTAACAGTCAAGTTGCCAACTCACTTGACAAGGGGGGTCGAAATTGCACCACGTCCGTAGGGAGTACCTACCGGTGACTCATCACTACCCAACACGTGACCCCTGGTTGGTGCTGAAAGTGCAACAAAAACTGCCAACCGTACTGTCTTCTCAAAGATCTCACGGTTCGAAATAATTGTCATACGGTAAATGACACAAAAACGTCATATAACCGTGGAGAAGTTCTGGGCGACAAAAATTAAAGGTGACCTTTTTTCAGTTTTGTTAATTCGAAAATATAACCTATAAACTGAAAAAAAGGTCACCATTAAAGACCTGCCCCCCGCTCGAGCCTGTAATATTAAAATAGAACATTTAAATAAATTGAACGTATTAAAATAATAAAACCAAGTCCTTATGAAATACGTATATTATCACTGAATAAAAATAATTTAAGCGTTGCACCCGCATCCGCACTGTCCTGTAATGCAGACTGTGCCGGTAGCAGCTACGGTGCCGTTGAAGTCGACAGAGCCGAGCACCGGCACGGATCCGACGACGACGGTCTGGCCGCACGCGCCGATGTCGCCCGACACGCCCACCTGCCCGGTGCCCGTGCCCCCGTACGACGCGCCGAAGCTGGGTGCAATGGGGCTGGCGCTAGGCTGGGGCTGGGCTTGACAACTGTTGAGACCGCCGAGCCCGCTCACGCCGGGCGACCCGTATGGATAACCGCATGACTGGCTCATCACGGACTGAAAATGAAATACGTGTGTTTGTATATGACATGTGTTTTTATCGTGTTGTGACGTGTGTTTGTATGTAGAACCGATAACCGTTGGGGAAGAAAGGTTCTCGAGTGGCGGCCCCGCACGGGAAGACGAAGCGTTGGACGGCCTCCCACTAGGTGGACTGATGACTTGGTCAAGGCAGCGGGGAGTCGCTGGATGCGGGTGGCTCGCGACCGTCTGCTGTGGTGTTCCTTGGGGGAGGCCTATATCCAGCAGTGGATGTCTTCCGGCTGAATGATGATGATGATGTATATGACATTGCGGCCAAAGGCGAATGTACTATTACTATTGATGGAAAAATTGGTGAGTTCACACTATATTATTGCCGTATATAATTACCTGGATCAAGCAAATCTGCATGCAAAGAGCAAGGACCACGAAGGGAGACATTTCTGTAGAAGTTGGTCTGGCAAGTAATCAGAATGAATTGATCACAATCAACCAGCACTTTTATACTAACTTGTTACGGCGATAAGAATTACAAAAAATGCGGATGTTGAAAATATTAGTCCAATACGCATAATTGTAACTAGTTAATAAATAGCTTGTTGCGAAAAAGTTGTTATCAAATGCATTATAATTGGATTTAATTGACACATACTTTTTTAGGTTGGTAGGTATTAATATTACATTTCCGTTTATCTACCCTATCGAAACTTATCAATATTATTCAATAGGCCTCAGGTATAAAAGGCAATCAGTTAACTCGTTAGTTTATTAATTGTTTGCTGTTAAACAAATAACTGTCTTCAAAATGCATTACAAATTTATCATACTCTTCGTATCTGCTTTCTTAGTACAGGTATGTTAATGGAAACTTACTTACTCCAAAATTTTTTTTTTGAATTTTATCTTTGACATACCACACGTTTTGAAGTATTAATAGGATCGTGCCTTGGTCTGCTGCGAAACAATAAAAAATAAACATCATTTTGAAAAATGACAGAGGATGTCAAATATGGCAGTAACATCTATGAACATAGACGCAACTGCTACATTTGACATCTGTCAGCTGTCAAATTGATGTTTATTTTTTTGTTTCGCAGCAGACCAAGGCACGATCTTATTAATACCTTAAAACGTGTGGTATGTCAAAGATAAGATTCAAATAAATATTCATGTAAAACGATAACTAATAAAAAAAAGCCGGCAACAGTTTAGAACTCAATAAGTCTACTATCAATAAAAATATAATATGGACCCCTCCAAAAAACTTAAGGTTCCCAATTTACTTTGATTCAGTACATGATTTATTTTTATTCCGTATATTTTCACAACCCACCCGCCAACCCGCTTGCCAAGCGTGGCGACTATGGCAAATCCCCCCCAAATTGGGGGAGGCCTATGTTCAGCAGTGGACGTCTTTCGGCTGAAATGATGATGATGATGATGATATTTTCACAAGTCTCAATAGCTACGGTGTGTTTATTTAAGATAACTTAAATTAACAACTTTACTATTTTGTACCTCATCATGACATGTATATTTACTATCATTTACCGGCAAGTTCATCCACGGGAACTACGGTATCAGTTTATGGAAACTGATTCCCCAGTTTATGGTTGGGTAAGGACCCAATTTAATTTTTTGGCTGATAATTTTCATCAAGGCTCGGAAACCGGTTTCATCTTCAAACAATTAACCGGTTTAAAATTTCGGTTAATTGCGTTTTATGATAATTTTTCGTACTTTAAATCATTTGTTTCATAAATAAAGGCTAGCAAAAACAAATCTTAAAAAAAAATGGAGATAGAAGATGTACTTTAAAAAATATTATTAATATTAATAGATATTTAAAAAATGGTAAAAACCGGTTCCGAGCCCTGATTTTCATTATAAGCAACAAACATTCAAAATTTACCAAAGAATTTTTTTACAGTCTCTAGCCGGACAAAGTTCCTCGTCAAGCTGCGATTGCCAGTCAGCCACTGTATCCAACAGCGGCCGAGTGATGACTGTGAATAGCGTGGGCCCCATTGCGCCCTCCGGCATCGCGGTCGCCACCGACCTGAGTTTGAGCGGCGACCTCGACCTATCCGGCGCGCTGCCGTACCTGAGCGCGGTGGCGTTCGAGGGCCAGTTCGACACCAGCGGCTCGGCGCCCGTGACGTACGGCTGCGGGGACTGCGTCGCCATCACGCAGGAAGTCGGCAACCCTAGTGGCAACAACGCCGGTCTCAGCTCTGGCCTCAGCGCTGGAAACATCAACAGCTGTGGGTGTGGAAGACGACCTAGAAATTAAACGCACATACTTCTTAGTACGAATAAGGAGTTTATATGAAGGCAGGCTTGCTTGCGTTTAACCCTATGGGTTTTGTACTGATAAATAAAGTTTTTTATTATACAGCAGTTAGTCTTATTTAATAACCTGATCATAAAATAAATTTTGTTGTTACGGGTTGGCAATCTAACCATTGTTCACTTGTAAGCGAGCAGGCTGACTATAGCTACGGCTCAAACGTCTCCTTAGCTGGCTGATATTCTCTTTAAACGTTACTTAATCCCCCGCAGTATTTTCTTCTTCCTCTTTCTTCTATTTATATTTATATATCTATATTCGGATCCAATCAGTTACTGGAAACGAATGCTCAGAATATATTTGCCCCTTGTTTATTTATTTATTTATTCAGTCAATACATTATAAGTTTACAGTGCATGACACCAAAGCACTTACATGTTAGGCAACAGTCAATAATATCAAGAAACGATCATAACTTATTCATCAGATAACACCAACCAATTGAATTTAAAATTAATATATATATAAAAAAATCTATATCAAACATACAGTCAAGTTACAAATGTCAAGTATAAATTATAAATATAATATTGTTAGCAAAAATTTAAATCTATTTCAAACACGTCAAATGAAATTAGAAAAGTCAAGTTTAAGCTACAATAATAAATTAAAGCCAATTAATAAATTAAAACATGATAAGAGCCATTATTATTTAATAGATACTATTGAGAAACAGTCCTGCTGTACTATATAAGTTAGTCAAACTATCAGCAAACAAGTCAGAGTGATCGTGCTGAGTGAGCATAGAGTGCAACAGTATAAGAGCTCGCACAGTGTCTGGCCGCCCCAGCAGGCACGGCCGTCGGCGCGGCGCCACCGCCCCCGCCACGTCCCTAGGTACCCTCGCCGGCACCACCATTATAAAGGTTCCGCTCTGGATAAACAGAGGATACAGAGAATTCCAAAAGAAGGTGGGAACATGTACCGCAATTGGTCGTATACAACGATGATAAATATAAAAAAAAAATTATTCAATCTTAGTAAGTAGTCAGAAATCAGACATCAGAATTAATATATATTTGCTTTTTGCGTGCTTGAATTTATTTCATGAATAACGTAATGCTAACTAATACATAAAATAAAATAAAAAATCGTAACAATACCTAACTTAAAGTATGATAGAAAAATATCAGTAATGTCAGTCTGACTTATCGTGAGGTCCTCAAGAAAAATCATTTTGAATAGAAAACAAGGCGATCACCACGTAAATTAATATGCAATCGCACTATGTCGCTCACGTGTGGGCAGCTTGCAACACGCCACACAGTTGATAGAAGTATTTCCATTTTTCCTGTTGTGGCCTTTGACGGGACGCCATACGCTGCTGTCGTACGGTAACCTGTAGCGACACATAAATATACTTATTATACTATATAAACAAGACCATCTCTAAATTTCAAAATTGCTCGGAACATCTACTTGAAGTTAGCTCCCATTCGGCCCTTTTCATCCTAAAATTCTGCCTTTTCGTCCCAAAACTTACATATATGCTTCGCTGCAGCCCCTTCTGGCAACATCGAAACTTATTAACACCTATTGACACCCTAATCAAAACCAATTTGGAATTAATACTAAATTTAAGGCTCAATGAAGAATCGTTTAGGGTTGCCTAAAATTTCCAGTGTAGCTCTACCGGCATTTCTGTCGTCTACCCATAACTCATACAATCTTGTAGGCAAAATCCTGAGCGATCTCCCTTCAAACTACAAGATTGTGGGTTTGCACTGCGCTGTAAATGCTTGGTTGTCTGCCTACCCGGGGCAAAACGTACCCGCAAATCCGAAATCTCAAAAATACTGGGATGATGTGATTTCAAAATCTACCTACACCACCTTACTTAACTGCAGCGCTGGAGTGGAACGTGCACGACTGATTGTTGTCGGATGCAAGGAGGCTGGTCAATGGATTAACGCATACCCCTGTCCAAGTACTGGCACATTCCTCGACAGCACCACACTCCGTTTGGCAGTCAGTCTGCGCCTAGGGGTCCCGATTTGTGCTCCGCACAAATGCCCCTGTGGCAGTGACGTCGACTGGTTGAGGCACCACGGTCTGTCATGCGCAAAAAGTGCCGGTCGCTTTTCGCGACACGCCGCCCTTAACGAAATTATCCGCCGGTCTCTTGCTAGCGTAAACGTGCCGGCGATGCTCGAATCAGTCGGCATCGTTCGTGACGATGGTAAGAGACCGGACGGGATGTCCCTAATACCGTGTAAAATGGGACGGGTGCTGGTGTGGGTCGCAACTTGCGTTGATAATCTAGCCCCGTCTCATCTCCACGGTACGATGCCCAGTGCATCAGCGCAGCGGCCGAGGCGGCCGAAGCCATCAAGTTAGGTAAATACGGGGGTCTTGACGCTGGATACAACTTCGTTGCCTTCGGCGTCGAGACCCTCGGTCCGTGGGGCCCTGGGGCAACAGGGCTCTTCCATCAACTGGCGAAGAGACTGGTCGACGTCACCGGGGACAAGAGGGCTGGCAGTTTCCTCGCACAACGCCTTTATCATCGGGAGGAAATGTTTACAAAGTTGTTACTTAAAATTATATGGTACAGCATATCTTTCCTGCAAGCAGGAGTTCAAATAAAAAAAAACCGGCCAAGTGTGATTCGGACTCGCGCACGAAGGGTACGCCATTATCTATAAAATGCCAAAAAACCATGTTTGTTGTATAGGAGCCCCATTAAATATTTATTTCATACTAATTTTTACTATTTGTTGTTATAGCGGCAACAGAAATACATCAGAGTGAATTTCAACCGTCTAACTGTCACGGTTCATGAGATACAGTCTGGTGAGAGACGGACGGACGGACATCGAAGTCTTAGTAATAGGGTCCCGTTTTACCCTTTGGGTACGTAATAATTAATAAGTAAACAATTCAGCGAGAGATAAATTAATATAATTTTTCAATCTTTGTGACGAAACACATACTGGAAATTAAATAACTATCTCTAATACGCTGTAAAAACAGCTGCCCAGGAGCCAGTTTTTGATATTTGCCCCTTGTAATCATGTTTTCATTTTTAACAATACTTATATCTAATTTGTGGGTGCTTAGTATATATACATAGCGAGGTAAACTAGGCAAAATTCATCATCATCATCATTTCAGCCGAAAGACGTCCACTGCTGAACATAGGCCTCCCCCAAGGCTCGCCATTCAGACCGGTCCTTTGCCGTCCGTTTCCACCGGATTCCCGCGACCTTCACCAGGTCATCACTCCACCTTGTCGGAGGCCTACCGACAGCTCGTCTTCCGGTGCATGGACGCCACTCAAGCAGTTTCTGGCCCCATCGACCGTCAGTCCTGCGAGCAATGTGCCCTGCCCACTGCCACTTAAGTCTCGCAACACTTATAACTAATTTTTAACAATACTTATATCTAATTTGTGGGTGCTTAGTATATGTACATAGCGAGGCGGATTATTAGCACTCAAATCGACACTGTCCGCAGATGGAGATGGTGCCGCAGGCGGGTATGCAGCCATTGAAGCACGTGAATCCTTGCACCGGCACCGCACCCCTCACGCAGGTTTCACCACATGCGTTTATATTTCCAGCCACGTTCACCTCCCCAATGCCCTGGCCGCCGTAACCTCCACAGCTCCTGACGCCACAGCTGTTCGCGCCACAGCTGTTGGCACCACAGCTGTTGGCGCCACAGCTGTAGCCGATGATGACTGGTGTGCTTCTGTAGCCACTCCATCCGCAACTGCAGCCGCATTGCTGACTGATGACGATCTGTGGATATAACCATATTTTATATTATAATATTTTATGTAACATTTTATGGAACTGTGGCAATTCACAGTAGAAAAGTAAAATATTATTTTCAGTGATCAAAAATTTTTAATTGTGATTGAATTTGGGGAGATCCTCCATGCTGGATGCGGCAGCGCATGACCGACCATTGTGGCATTAATTGGAGGGGGCCTATGTCCAGGTGTAAACGATTTTCAGCTGATGATGATGATGATAATGTCGATGAAATAAATAAAGAACATTTAACTAACCTGAATTAGGCAAGCCTGGATGCAGAGCACTACCACTGTAAATGGAGTCATGATTGTTGGACTAAGGAAATATCTGTCCTTAAATTAAGTTTAGAAGTTAGCTTTTATAGCCAACCTTTTATGTGGCATAGCGTGATAATATGGACAATAGCATTGCAAAATATACACGTGGTCAATGTCTGTATAAACATCGACCACGTGTATATTTTGCAATGCTATTGTCCATCTTATCATCAACTAGCAAGAACTAGAACTAGACAGACATATGTCTACAGTACATAGTTATCTTGCTAGTTGTTGAAGACCGATTGAAAAGTTCTAGGAAAACTGTAATTAATACGTGGTTAATCATGAGTTGTTGTTTATATGTTAAGGCGACGGGGTAGGCAAGCGCTCTCCATACAAACTTTGTGCAAGTTTTTCTTCGTTTATGTTTTCGGTACAATTATGGTTTTTGGTTAGTTATAACCTGGAGATAAAAATATGTTTTTTAATTTTTTTGGATTTTTTTCAGGTTCATCTTATATCTAATATTGTAAATATATTAGCAAAAAAAATTGGGAGTGCCAAAAGTGACGAATAAAACATTACACAGAGTTTGTACGGAGAAGGCGTTGTCCAACCCTGCGCCTTAAGTTCATTTCGTAAGTTATCTTATTATATTACTATAAAAGCTTATTTAATTGCTAATTTAAATCATTCTTTAGGCACTTACTACAGCACCTACAGAAATGGTATTCAAAGCTATTCTTCTTATATATTCAAATGTAATAAATGGATCACTCGAGTCATTAAGGTCGAATATGGCTGACATGTTTCGTATCAATACGTGCCCCTTAATCATGAGAATCAGCCGCAACGGCCGCGTGTCTAGCACACAACACACTCTCGTGTCAGGGGTACAGTGGCGGATTTACCACTAGGCTGAGTAGGCTGGAGCCTAGGGCGGCAGATTTTAGGGGGCGGCAAATTTGCCCCGATTTTTGTTGTCGTACAAAAAAAAATCTAAATGTTACTATGTCCGCTCACACAATTCAATCAACGTGTAATATCTTTCACCACTTAAATATGTTTTGTACCGTAAATTGTGGTTCCTTTGCTCCCCATTGGATAACTATGCCCCAACTGCAGGTCGCCGATTGCGACTCGCTCCAGGAGGATATTGCGGCGGTGTTCAAGTGGAGTGTGGATAACAAGCTTCGCTTTAACGGGGCTAAGTGTTGTGTCTGCACCTTCAGTCGTGCTTCTGCGCCTATTCATGCGCAATACTCGCTTGGTTCCGAGCCTATTAGCAGAGTCTCCTCCGTCAAGGATCTGGGTGTAGTATTTGATACGCGGGTTTCTTTCCATGACCATATAAGGGATCTCGCCACCAGTTGTTTCCGTAGATTGGGTTTCGTTATGCGTAATGCTAGAGCTTTTCATGATCCAGTAGCTATTAAGTTATTATATAACGCGCTGGTGCGAAGCAAGCTAGAAGCATCTGCTATAATATGGAACCCCTACGAATATACTTATATACTACGTACTCTTGGAAAAGGTTCAAAAAACATTTCTAAGATTTCTATATAAAAAATGTATGGATATTATCCATTCCTTTATCCCACAAAGTTTCTACTTGGAACTCTGACTTTCCACTCTTTGGAAGTGAGGCGCAACTTCAGCCTACTCTCCTTTGTTTGCCGTGTATTACGGGGAGAGTCAGATTGCCTAGAACTAGTGAGGCAATTTGTGAGGTTGCACGTTCCAGGAGTCCCACGAATGGATCTTAGACCTCGTACGCGCCCGCTTTTAGCAGTGCCTCCGGCTCGCACTGTGTCGCACAGGAACTCGCCGCACCTCCGCGTCCTGACACTGCTGAATGCCCTGTTGGTGTCAGCACCCGAGTGTGATCTGCTTGCGTGGCGATGGACGGCTGTGTGTAGGGAGTGTCTGAAGTTCTGTGAGATGAAGGATGATAGGCTTTCTAGTGTACCTACGTAGATAATTAGTATCATTGTTTTGTTCCTTTAAGTTTATGTTTCGTTTCACAGTGTATTAGACTCAATCTGTAATGCTGTGTAAATATATTTAAATAAATAAAATAAATAAATAAAATAACTGTTTATTTGGTTTTATAGAGTTAGAACCAAAAGTAATATATTCCCATTTGATAGAAAATATGTTTAACGTGTACTTTGTCTGTTATTAACTCTGTAAAACAGCAATTGTAGTACCTACGCAAAATTTGTATAGAGCAGAATATTTGACAATGGGGTAAAATTGTTAGTTTTGAAACATTTTTCATTCTGGAGCTTGTAGGTTGTAGGTAGGCTTCAGTGTTTAAATTGACTTTAAAACATTATTTTGATGCCTAGTAAGTGTTACAACAGGATCCATATGGTCATTCTACTACCAAGTTAGTTAACTATGCCTATAAAAATCTACATACCGCATTATAAATTTTAAAATAATTGAAGGCGTGTTTAGAGCAAAGAAGCCTCGTTTTACGATCTTCATAGTGTGTCTGTAATTTTAGGCATACATTACCACACCTTATAAGTACCTAATATGTAGAAGCGACAAAAACTAGAGTATCGAATTGTAGTAGAGGTCAATAGGGGCGGCAAAATTTTGAATAGCCTAGTGGCGGCAAAATTGTAAATCCGCCACTGCAGGGGTATGTTTAACATGTAAGCGACATATCTAACGCAGTCTGTTGCGTCGCTCAAGGGGAAGTTGAAGAAACTGTGGCTTTGTGATTCTGGCTAATTTCATAAAATATTTACCTTTTATTTTGCTCAGGCTATAATTTCCTTCTCAATATCGTTTATTTGTGTATTTATACTTGTCCTTAATAAATTATATGTGTATGTATGTTTTCATCATTTCAGCCGAAAGACGTCCACTGCTGAACATAGGCCTCATGTATAGGCCATATGTATGTTTTATATCTCTTGTATTTTTTATACCTTGTTGTACAGGTTGCTGAATTTGTCTACCTCCGTTCATTTCTTCTCTCATTTGCTCAAAGGTTACCTGGAAGAGATCCCTTAAAGGGATAAGTTCGCCTTTGTACATACCATTTCCTTTTGTATTTGTAATTTTTGTTATTGTGTACAATAAAGAGTTTTACTACTACTACTACTACTACTACTAACATGTTACCGATATTGGACCTTAAAGTCGTCTATGAATGTACAAAATCGTAGGTGTAACTGCCGCATTTGAATATGTCAGCTAAAAAAAACATCAACTTGACGATGTTTTTTTTTGTTTCGTGACAGACCAACGCACTATCATATTAATACCTCCAAACGTGATATCAAAGATAAAATTCAAAAATTATTTCTTAATTAAAAAAAAACCGGCAGAAGTTTTGAACTCTATAATAATTCTACTATCAATAAAACATAATATCGACCACTTCAAAAATAAAAAAAAAACCGGTCAAGTGGGAGTCTAACTCGAGCTCCGAGGGTTGCGTATACAGATGTGTATCGGTTCCAACCCTATTGAATCCTTAGTTATTCAGTCGCTCAAATTTGTCACCTTTTGTTACAAACTTGAGCGACTGAATAACTTTGTATGTATGGTGGTTTTTCAAGGATAATTCTTTATCACGAAAACTGATTTCTTTTTTTTTCTTTATTTGAAAGAAGTTACTTTCAGCATAATCTCGTAGGAATTTATAAAACATAAATACATGCAAATGTGATTAAATTACAAACTTAGAATAGAAATATAAAAACGATAAAAAAAAAGAAAAGCTAGATGGAGCTACAGTTATATTTTTCCTGTAAAATTGATATCAATGTTATGCAATAATTTTATATTTTCTCCTTGGGGGGGGGGGGGGGGGGGATTTTCATTTACGTTTTCCCTCATAAAATAAAAATGACAACGTAAAGAAATTAAAAAAAGGTTTCGGAATGTGCAACCCAAGCCACACTCAACATATTAACTAGACTTTCAAATTTTGAACCACCATTAGGTCTGTCATTTTTCACAGAAAATAAAAAAAAAATAAAAAAAACATGTTCTATGTAGGTAGGTAGTAAGTCTTCTTTATATCATACAGGCAGACAAAGTGAAATAAGGCTTCCTTTTATACCGTTTTGATACGGAACCCTAAAAATATTCTCAATTTATTTTTTTATTTTGTTTCAAGTCAAGTTCCTCTCGTTTTAAGTATACATTCAGAATTAGTATGCAATCGGATGCGACTATGAAGTCTCCTTACTTTTAACTCCCAACTTAATTTTGGAGGCTGTTCAATATTATCACTACAGCACCTAAGGAAGTATTTAAAGACCGACTATTTATAATTCAGGCCTACTTTTGCAGGCCATTTACCAATATCTAATGCTAAAGCCAAATAGTTTACGTCATTTCGTTTCTTATTGTGTAGTAGTCCATCTCTGGCTAGAGCTGTGGCTGCTCGTGTGGATCTGGTAGATACGGTCGCTGTGCCCTTTATAGATATCGTTGCGGCTGGCTGGACTCCCCTGCCTGTCACTGTGGTGCCCAGGAACAGAGTATCCATCATATATTTCAAGTTTGCCCAT
Organism: Epiblema foenella; assembly: GCA_963556455.1. Lineage (NCBI taxonomy): Eukaryota > Metazoa > Arthropoda > Insecta > Lepidoptera > Tortricidae > Epiblema > Epiblema foenella. The sequence continues at coordinate 4,811,839 of OY747120.1, read as the reverse complement.
CTACTCGATACGCCGGAGGGGCTCCGGAAGACCTGATCAATTTAAACGACGAAGCTCTCAAGTGGATTAATTCTCTGGAGTTCGATTTATGATCTTCTGTATCTACTTTTAAATATGCCATACGAATAAATAAGGAGCTCTGTCTGCCCCAACTCTATGTCCATTTCCAGAAGCGGCGGTGATCTTCTCATCATCAGCGTCGGACCCATCTCGGACTTCAAAAAAAGGAGGAGGTTCTCAATTCGGTCGTATGTTCTTTTTTTTAATGTGTATTACCTCAGAACCCCGTCGTTTATGAATCGATTTCTAAATTTTTTTCTTCGTTTGAAAGCATATGCTTCAAGGTTGGGTCCCGTTGTTACCAAATCTAGTTATAGTGAAGAAACTCCTCAAAAATTCAAGGGAAACATGTAGCGATTTTAGTATTTTCCGTAATAAATCAAGCATTTGCATTCAGAAAGTAGCTTTTAGTGGACGAGAACTGATGAAGAAGACCACGGATGGTCATCCAAAACTCCTAGTGTTTTATGGGTGGCATTAAGATATTTCGATCAAGATACAGAAGCGACTATGACGAAGTTAATTTAAATGGTCCTGATGTAATGTCACCATCAATCAATTGAAGTCGGAAGATAGGCAACGGAACTCCGTAATAAAACAGTGTAGCTTATCCGTGTTTGAGCTTATTGGAATCGTTATGAGATGCACTCTGGTAATGATTCACTATAAAGTGTGAAATAAATAAAACTTAATAACACACACACAACCGACTTGAGAACCTCCTCCTTTTTTTTAAGTCGGTTAAAAAAGATTATGACTAACAAATGCATTTCTTTTGAGGTTTTTTTAAAAAACGATCCTCATTATCTTTTGTTCATTGAACCTTACACCTTAATTTGAGCGTAACTTCTCAGTTATAATATTTTCCTGCCAGCTAGTTGCCAAGTGAGAACATATATATTTACATTTAATAATACGAAAATTCATAAACATACTTAAACGAAATGACCTCAATTACTAGATATTTTTGTTAATTAAGGAATGGTAAAACCAGTAAAGGCACGTACGTGTAGCATATATTGATATCAACTGTGTTTAATTCATCGAAATCAGATCGAAATACACACTCAATTAAATAAGACATCACGTTTCATGTTGCCACCCGTGATTTGTTGTGGTATCAAATACAGTCAGTCGTCAGCAAATATTTTTTGTATCAGCAATCAAATAAACAACAAATAATTTACACATAGTTTATTCGTAAAAAAATTATAAATAGTTTATTTATACCCGTCTGGCATACCCACAACTGTTGATGTTGCCAGAGCTAATAGCTACGTTGTTGCCAAGCTCTTGCGTGATGGCGACGCAGTCCCCGCAGCCGTACGCCACGGGCGCCGAGCCGCTGGTGTCGAACTGGCCCTTTGCTAAATAGTTAATTTAAACCCGTCTGGCATACCCACAACTGTTGATGTTGCCAGCGCTAATAGCTACGTTGTTGCCAAGTTCCTGCGTAATGGCGACGCAGTCCCCGCAGCCGTACGCCACGGGCGCCGAGCCGGTGGTGTCGAACTGGCCCTCGAACGCCACCGCGCCCAGGTACGGCAGCGCGCCAGACAGGTCAAGGTCGCCGCTCAGGCCAAGGTCAGTGGCGACTGCGATGCCGGAGGGCGCTATAGGGCCTATGCTGGTGACTGAAAGTGCTCCGCCATTGTCAGATACGGTGATAGAGCGACAATCGCAGTTAGACGAGGCCTGCCCTGCAATAGACTGGAATAAAAAAAGCATATAATTATGCTATTTCTTTAAGGTCAAACGATGACATTTTATGAATTCCAGGTAACTTATATTTTATTGAATAGCACGATGGGAACTAATTAGCTTGGGAATGCCTCAAGCTGGTGAACTGGGTATTTTAAAATAGTATAAAGTCTAGATTGTAACACATAAAAAAAAATACTACGTGTCATTGTTAAATATGTCGTCTCCCGGTGAAAAAAATAAACAGTAGCATTATTTTGTTGTGATCCAAGGGACCGGTAGACGACGTGTTACATGAAAATAAAAAAAATCCCAAAAACAAAAATCCTCAAATTTTATAAAGGGTCGGCAACGCGTAAGTGATTCCTTTGGAGTTGCGGGCATCTATAGGCTGCGGTGGCCGCTTACCATCAGGTGGACCGTAAGCTTGTTTGCCACCGGCGTTGTATAAAAAAATATAGGTATATATGTATTTGTAGCACCTATAACAATATGACTATGGGAACCGGGTTGTAGTGTGATGTGGGCGATGGGCTAACAACCTATCACTGCAATATCACATGTTCTCCATCTTTAAACCTACAATTGCTGAATGTGGCAGTGGAATTAAATTTCATATGCTCTGTACCTACCCCTTTTGGGGATATAGGCGTGAGTTTATGTATGTATGTATAGAACACCTAATTGCATAATAATAATATACTTTATTGTGCACTATACAAAATGGAAATATTATAAACAAACTTTAACACTGATAATAATGCAAACAACAGGCGGTCTTATCACTAAAAAGCGATCTCTTCCAGACAACCTTTGGGTAGCAGGAAAGTCGGAAAATGACAGTTATTCACTTATTGAAAACAATTTTTTTATATTATAACAAGTATGTTATTTTGCTAACTGAATAGTTATTACCTGAATTAGGAAAGTCGAAATGCAGAAAACTATGAAATTAAAGGCCATTTTATAGTTAGTTCCTGATATGAGACAGTAAGTCAAATGAATATCAAAACTTATATGCCAGCCAGCTTATATAATCGACTATTGCAAATATAGATAAACCAAAAATAATATTTAAATTATTTTATTATCAGTAGAAAGAAGCTTGATCAAAGTTTCACCGATTAAATTTATTGAAATGTTATCTATTAAGATAAGAATATTTGCAATTCGATTACTTATTACAAGTATGCGCTTTGCCAACATTTTTCAACACTGACCTATTTGTAATAATTACCACCGTGTTAGTATATATATAAGTAGTGTCAGTTTCTAATCTAATCACTCCAGTTCATTAAAATCAAGACACAAATATGTCTCCCTTTGTAATACTTGCTATCTTCGCACAGACCTGTTTACTCCAGGTAAAATTTAAATCAGTGTTGAAATAGTTCCTAATTTAGCTGAATTTTACAATACAGAATAAAATAAAATAAATAAATAAATGTTTTTGGACAATCTTACACAAATCAACCTAGTCCCAAACTAAGCAAAGCTTGTACTATGGGCTATGTTGTAATAGACTAATTTCATGGTAAATTAATTATATTGGTAAGGTAACATACCAGTGCTCGAAACCTTAGTTCCCACTAGACAAATCCTACTAATAACCTTTTCGAAAATTAAAATAATATAATAAAAAAATAAATAAAAATAATATAAATAAATAAAAATAATATATTAATAATTTCCGATAATTTTTCGCATTGTAAAAAATAATAATTATTATTTATTTTAATGTTTAAACTTGACATCTGTGTATAACATCATTATTCATTATTTCTATAATTAAGTAGATAATTTTAACAATTAGTAGGCAAGATTTCAAACACAATGTATATTGTTATTGGAAAATAAATTAAATGAATGAAATTAATGTAAAAAAAAAATCTTGTCCGAATATAAATGCTAATAAAGATATTGAAGTTGGTCACAATCCGCTAGTGTTTGACGCACAATATTAGATACGAGTAGATAACGCTCATGGCATATCATTGAATCAATATAATGGCAAATAAAATGAGTATTCAAGATTTTGAATAAATAATAATAATAATCGGTGTATCCCTTGCATTTCATTAAAGTGTCAAAAGGGCCTCTACGTGTTGGCTATGTGGTACTCGTTTGGTACTTCGGTGCCTCGGTACTTCGGCTCCACGCACGCCTCCCAAAGGTCCGGGATACCATTGTCCCGTGAACGGACATACAAATAATAATGATGTAATAATAATAGTTTTTTATTTCCGGCAAGTACCTATAATATATAAAACTAATATTCATAGAAAAAAGTGTCGATGCCATGAAAGTGCGGATGCAATGTCAATTTTTGTCACATGACATTGAAAGTGTCATGTATTGGGTCCGTGTCTAGCACAGGGATGTTTACCTTATATTGAACTCAACGTAATTCAATCGTTTATAATCCTAGTAAAAACATTGTATGATTATAAATAATAATAATAATAATAATGGCTGGGTCAAGGGTCAGATACAGAAGGCGGTACTCCTGGACACGGCGCGGATAGTCAGGAGGTACCTCTCTCTGTCGCCCTAACCACCGGTAGCTTAGGCCCCACCTCGCTGCCGGCGGCACACTAGGTTAGGTTTTTATAATGATTTTATGATTTGTAAGTGTATTTTTATGTTTTACTTTTTATAAAGATATTGTAAAAACCTAACTTAAGCGATAAAATAAATAAAGAGATAATAATATACTTTATTGTGCACTATACAAAATGGAAATGTTAAAAACAAAAAAAAATAGTTAGGTAATATAAATAGTTTTTGATACTAACTTATTATTACATTTTGTTTTCAGTCCGTGATGAGTCAGTCATGCGGTTACTCACAACTCCCATACGGGTCGCCCGCCGTGAGTGGGCTCGGCGGGCTCAACAGTGCGAGTTGCCAGGCGCCGCCCCAGCCTAGCGCCGGCGCCAGCACACCCATCTTCGGCGCCAGCGCACCCAGCTTCGGCGACAGCGCACCCAGCTTCGGCGCCAGCGCGCCCAGCTTCGGCGCGTCGTACGGCGGCGCGGGCACCGGGCAGGTGTCCGTGGCGGGCGAGATAGGCGCGAGCGGCCAGACCGTCGCCGTCGGCTCCGTGCCGGTGCTCGGCACGGCCAACTTCAGTGGCACCGTGCCCGCCTCCGGCTCCGTTTTCATCTCTGGACAGTGCGAATACGAGTGCAATGCTTAAGTTTTGATCATCATCATTTCAGCCGAAAGACGTCCACTGCTGAACATAGGCCTCCCCCAAGGCTCGCCATTTAGACCGGTCCTGTGCCGTTCGTTTCCACCGGATAGCCGCGACCTTCACCAGGTCATCACTCCACCTTGTCGGAGGCCTACCGACAGCTCGTCTTCCGGTGCGTGGACGCCACTCAAGCAGTTTCTGGCCCCATCGACCGTCAGTCCTGCGAGCAATGTGCCCTGCCCACTGCCACTTAAGTCTCGCAATTGTGAAGGCTATGTCGGTGACCCCAGCATCCTTCGATCATTACCACCATCAAACTGCGGTCGCCAACCCGCTTGCCAAGCGTGGCGACTATGGCAAATCCCCCCCAAGGGAAAAATAATTTTTGATATTTAGTGAAAATAATAGGATATATATATTTTTAAGCGCCCTATTTTAATGTGATATGAAAAATTAGGTACGCCGTAATGATCCCAGTTAGCCGAATAAACGATTTATATTACTTATTGTTATTATTTTAATAAGTATTGTTACACAACAAATACAGATATCGTGCTGTTATGTAACTTTTTTTTTAAATACAGCACATGCTGATGCATAGCGATGGTTTTCAGTTTGTCCCTCTTTCACTCATTCCGGAAGGTAATAACCACTCGGAGGGACACAAGGTAACGAACGACTTACCTCAAAATCAAACATTCATTTTATAGGCCAATGTCAAAATATTAATTTACAATTTAAGAAAGTCTGACTATAATAATACATCTTTCATGTCAAAATATTCATTTACTGTTCAAGAAAGAATAATTATTTCGATTTTACAATTATAACAAAATTAAATGTCAAGAAGATAAACTTGCAAAATTAACTCTTACAAATATTACACATCAATAAAATTAGTGATAATATGTATAAGGTCTCAAGATTAAACAAGGAGTATAATGAAATTAATATAATATCCCAGAGATGTACATGGTCTCTGAGTGTCAAAATTAAGATTAATTTAATAATGTTAGAGATGTATATGGTCCCTAAATCACTGATAATAAAAATGAATCCACAACAGGTTGTTTCAGTCAGTGACGTTTCTCGTCAATCCCCTATAAAAAGACACTAGTATTAATGTAGTCACTGTGTCCTTGCAAGTATGAACAGACCGGACTCCACAAACAGCACCCGATCACGAGTATGACGCGTATCTCAGCTTAGATTTGAAGTCTTTCCTCCAGCGAGTCGACATCAAATTGTTACCGGTACGTTACGGTTCACAATCTGTCGACAGTTTATCATCATCATCATCATCATCATTTCAGCCGAAAGACGTCCACTGCTGAACATAGGCCTCCCCAAAGGCTCGCCATTTAGACCGGTCCTGTGCCGTTCGTTTCCACCGGATTCCCGCGACCTTCACCAGGTCATCACTCCACCTTGTCGGAGGCCTACCGACAGCTCGTCTTCCGGTGCGTGAACGCCACTCAAGCAGTTTCTGGCCCCATCGCCCGTCAGTCCTGCGAGCAATGTGCCCTGCCCACTGCCACAAGTCTCGCAATTTTGAAGGCTACGTCGGTGACCCCAGTTCTGCTACGGATAGCTTCATTCCTAATTCTATCACGCAGAGAAACCCCGAGCATAGCTCTTTCCATTGCTCTTTGGGTGACCTTGAGCTTTCTTATGAGGGCCATCGTTAGCGCCCATGTCTCGGATCCATATGTCATCACTGGCAACACACACTGGTCAAAGACTTTTGACTTGAGGCACTGCGGTAAATTGGACGAGAATCGTCTCGTCAGTTTATAATCTAATGGAATTTGCAATTTTAGGCTACGTTCACACGGCGCCCATTCGATTCTATATTTTCTCGTATTGGATTTCACCGTATACGAGACGGCTGTTCAGACGGTGTTTATTTCAATCTGTTTTTTCACGTATACGTTCACACAGTGTCTAATTGGAGGGTGGGCAGCAGCATCCTTCGATCATTACCACCATCAAACTGCGGTCGCCAACCCGCTTGCCAAGCGTGGCGACTATGGCAAATCCCCCCCCAAATTGGGGGAGGCCTATGTTCAGCAGTGGACGTCTTTCGGCTGAAATGATGATGATGATGATGAGTGTCTAATCTACTCGTTTGCCGAATCAACCACCAGTCCCCAATCGCTGATTGCACGCCATCATGGAATGTTACGCTTCTTTTATACTGGTACTTATTACAGAAAAAGCGCATTCTAAGAGATATTGGGTCCATATTTTATCCCCATCGAGAAAATAGATTTTCGAACTTATTTTTCTGAGTCTAAGAAGTGATGATCGTGTGTTCTTGAATTGTTTTTTTTGTGAGATTAAATACGATACGACAATAATATTTGCTTTAATTTATAAATTGTGTATACGAGAAAGAAAAGACTTCGTGTGAACGAAATAACGTATACACAAGCACCACCGAGCATCGTGTTCGATAAAATCGCTTCGAGATTTCCGCATTCCCGGTGACACAACCATACGATACGGTATACGGTTTTTATATTTTCTCGAATAAGATTTTCCCGCATGGGTGCCGTGTGAACGTTTTATGCAAATTCTACTGCCACTGCTACATTCGATAAAATCTCGTATACGGTATACGGGAATATGACACCGTGTGATCGTAGCCTTACGGTGACATATTAAGACAAAATTGACAATTGCTTCCAAACAGTATGGAACCTCCAATGTATTCGAGAATTGAATTATGCTATTGCGTATATTTAAATAAAAAAAAGTATGATGCTCATTCGATTTTATTAACTGAAAGAGAATCATTGGTACTTGAGGAAGTTGTAATAAGAAATTAGCCGCGGCAGCTGCAACCGCACCCGCAGCCGGAGCCACCGATGATTCTGTTGATGGCCAGGTTCCCGCAGGTGCCGCAGCTGTAGTCCACGCAGCTGGAACCTCTAGTGTCGTACGAGCCCTGGAACTGCACGGCGCTCAGGAACGGCAGTTCGCCATTCACGTCCAAGTTCCCGTTCAAGTCGAGATTGGAGTTTACGGAGATTCCGGAGGGGGAGATGAGGCCGACACTGGTGATGAGCAGGTCGCCGCCGCTGCTGGGGATAGATACGCAGCCACAGCTCTGGCCAGAGATGGTCTGCAAGAGGATATAGCAATTTCGTGGCTATTTTCTGTATTTTGGTGTTATGTTTATTTGTACTGTATCTGTGCCACGAATAAATGCTTTTTCTTTCTTTCTTTAATTATTTTCGGTTTCTGGAAGCTCTTATAGCATCATCGTTCTAATCCTGACTGGCCATTGCAAATGGAACAAACACAAATTTGAAATGTATATAAAACTAGACGCATGATGTAGAGTGCAAATAGTAAAAAGAAAGAGCGATGCATATTTTCTACTTCAAAAAAGATTTGATCCTGTACAAATTTCGAACCCCTTTCCACCCCTTTAAGGGAGGAGTTTTTAAAAACGCTGATATAAGTTTTTTTCTATTTAAACTGGGACTTATACGACGATTCAAATTTCGTAATGCAAAAATGAATTGCCCTCCGTACAAACTAGGGATCCCCTTTTCACCTCTTTAAGGGAGAAATTACAAAAAACGCTGAAAACTTTTAGGTAACATTTAAACAAAGAGTTTATACACGAAGTTTCAAGTCTCTTGCGTTAAAAAGGATTTGCTCCCCAAACAAATATGGAGGAATTTTGAAAAAACGCAGAAATACGTAATGTGTATCTCTCACTTCAAAAAAAATTTGGATGAGAAGAAACCTCCCTTTTCACCCCTTTGGGGGATCTCACTTTAAAAGACATTAGCTCTCCGTACAAATTTGGAACCCCTTTTTCACCCCTTGAGGGGAGGAAGTTTTAAAAACTATGAAATGCATTTTGTTGTATACAAACAGAGGGTCTATTTACGAAGTCACCTATTGACTTGACATATTATGTAAAATTCTAACGACTGTAATTGCAATTTCAATTTAAAATTTGACCTCCTATACATGTGAGCGTGTTGCATGCATTAATTTAGATTAAATATTTTTAATTTAATATTGCTGGGCCCTAGCAGGGGTATGCTAGAACTGTATTTATATGTAACATAACACCTTGTAACACCCATACTGCAACAAATGAATGAATAAATGAACCTCGAAGTTTCAAATCTCTCTGTTCAAAATATTTGCTCCCCGTACAAACTTCGAACCCCATTTCACCCCTCTAGAGAAGAAATTTAATAAAACGCTGAAGTACGTTATTAATTTATTTACACAGAGAGTCTGATCACAAAGTTTCAAAACTTTCACTTCAATAAATACGTGTTTATCTACAAAATCTCATACCTTGTTTTACTCCCTTAGGGGACGAATTTCGGAAACTCCTTTCTTATCCCTAGCCTACGTTATAAATGTTACCAACTGTGCAAAAATAAATTATCTAGCGTTAGTAGTTTAGGCTGTGCGTTGATGAGTCAGTTAGACAGGACTTCACCTTTTGTGCACATTATGGATATATACAGTCCTCCTAATTGATTTATGAAGCGACCGATCTTATAATTTTTATAGGTTAGGTGGCTGGTTAGTGGCCAAACTGGCTCTTGTATACATCACCGCCCCAAGAGTCTGGAAGTTCCTGGTATTAACAGGTCTTAACGGTGATCTCTAAAGAGCTGTTTCAATAGTACACTTTCGGGTCGTAGCAGCATTCATAAAAAAGTTTGTACGGGGGTACAAACTTCGAACCCCATTTCACCCCTTTAGAGAAGAAATTTAATAAAATGCTAAGTATGTTATTAATTTATTTAAACAGAGAGTCTGAACACAAAGTTTCAAATCTTTCACTTCAATAAATACGTGTTTATCTACAAAATCTCATACCTTGTTTTACTCCCTTAGGGGACGAATTTCGGAAACTCCTTTCTTATCCCTAGCCTACATTATAAATGTTACAAACTGTGCAAAAATAAATTATCTAGCGTTAGTAGTTTCGGCTGTGCGTTGATGAGTCAGTTAGACAGGACTTTTCTTTTGTATATATTATGGATATATACAGTCCTCCTAACCTGTGGTGTGAAGCAAGGCTGTGTTCTAGCGCCGACTCTGTTTGCACTCTACTTTGCTGTTGTAGTTAGCGAGGCCTTAAAAGAGTTGTCTGAGGGGATCTGTATACGTTTCCGGATGGATAAAGGACTTTTTGACATCGCCAAACTTAAATCCCATACTAAAGTCTCTCATGCCACCATCACAGAGATAATGTATGCGGATGACCTATGCTTCGTCTCAGATTCCATAGATGGCTTACAAAGGCTTATTACAAGCCTAAACGAAGCTTGTACGAAATTTGGACTCAAAATCAGTGTCAAAAAGACAGAGGTTATGACTATGGATGGCTCTAACACCTTGCCTCCATCAATTTGTATCGGAGAGGACGCTCTGAAACGAGTGGAAAAGTTTAAGTACCTTGGCAGTACAATATCAGCTAAGTGTGACCTAGATGCCGAAATAAACAGCAGAATAGGAGCTGCCGCAGCAGCTTTTGGAAAACTTCGACCCAAGGTTTTTCGTTCACATGATCTGAAACTATCCACGAAAATCAGCGTTTATATGTCCACGGTAGTGCCAAACCTCCTGTACTCTTCTGAGACATGGGTCTTGTACCGAAAGCACATTCGCACACTTGACAGATTCCACCTCAAATGCCTCCGCGATATCATGAACATCAGATGGGAAGACCGCGTTCGTAACACGAACGTTTTACGGCGTGCAAATATCGGTGGCATTGAGGTGTATCTGATGAGGCGGCAACTGCGGTGGTGTGGGCACGTGTCCCGTATGTCGGAGAGTAGAGTGGCGAAGCGCATCTTCTTTTCAGAACTCCAGTACGGTAAGCGTAAACGCGGTGGCCAGTACCTGAGATACAAGGATGTTCTGAAAAGACACATGAAACGATGCAAAATAGAGCCCTCCGAATGGGAGGTGAAGGCTGCTCAGCGTCCCGAGTGGCGACGGCTCATCCATCAACAGGTGAACGACTTCGAAGCCGAACGTCGTGAAGGCCTAGATAGAAAGCGGGATGAGTTGAAAACCAGACCACCTGCATCCATCTCCTACAATTACGTCGGTGGGGTGTTGACGTGCCCAAAGTGTGCTCGTACCTTCTGTAACAAGATTGGGTACGTAAGCCACACAAGGGCGCACTTAAGGGCGGAACAACAAAACAGCTCACCATGAGTCTGGGTAAATATGCCTGACCAGGATATACAGTCGCTGCGGCCGAAACCGGTCAAGATCTAAGTAGTAGTACAGTCCTCCTAATTGATTTCGATGACAGCGACCGATCTTATAATTCTTATAATAGGGCTGGTTAGTGGCCAGACTGGCTCTTGTATACATCATCGCCCCAAGAGTCTGGAAATTCCTGGTATTAACAGGTCTTAACGGTGATCTCTAAAGAGCTATTTCAATAGTACACTTTTGGGTCGTAGCAGCATTCATAGAAAAACAAAATCATAATAATGGATGTTTTACCTCCACCAGAAGAGTAGCCACGCAGAGAAGAACAACTTTGAATGCCATTTTAGCCTCTTAGCGGATTCTCACTAGAATAATTCCGAGTTCTATATGAAGAGCTTTTATATGAAATTTAACTAACGAACTAGTAGACGTAGTAAGTGAAGACAATAAGCCGGTTGAAGCAACAAGCGATAGCGACAGGCGCCTAATTTTTAGCGATCCGTACTGCTATTGAAAAAATACAGATTTAAATTTACATATTTTGTAGACATGATATTTTTCTTAAGACGATTACAGAAGGAGAGATTGAAAGAAAGAGGAAGAAAAGATAAAGCCCTTATCCGTTAAAAATGCTCATATTTATTTAGCATTAGTCCCTTACTAGCATGTATGTAACTCTTTTTACAACTCGCGTTACAACAAAAAATCAAAATCAAACATTTATTCTACAAATAGGCCACAGGGGCACTTTTACATGTCAAAATATTAATTTACTTTTCAAGAAAGTCTGACTATAAGAATATATTTTTCATGTCAGAATATTAATTTACAGTTCAAGAAAAAATTATAATTTCGGGATTGTAAATGTAACAAAATTAATATCATACAGTGAAAATAAACTTGCAAAGTTATCTATTACAAATATTACAACATCAGTAAAGTTAGAGATGTATAACGTCTCAGTCTGATTAAACAAAGAGTATATTAAAATTCATATAATATTCATATCATTTTTCGAAGATGAAAATGATAGTTATGTCTCCTCACGCTTTTGGAAAAGTTACGCACCGACCATCAATGGCCCATCATTAATTAATCTTTCTCATACCAGAAAAAAGTTCTATCATCATCTTCATACAATAAGTATACCTTATTTTACACGGTACCTACGGAACCTTTCATTCCTAACCCATGCTTGCTCTTAGCTACTTAACTATTATCAACCAATTAGACTATTAGCCGAAACTGCTAAAAAGGCTTGACGAAGCACGTTCTACCGTTGTTATCGGAACACTGTCAATATAGGCCAAATGTTTTTTCTATTGTCAATGTTATCATTATTATAAAACACCTTAAACATACTGAGTGGTATAAAAGGTTTGGTTTTTCCACATTAGTGAAAACAACTAGTTTGAAAATGTTCCGCTTCACTGTCTTCGCTTTTTGTATCCAAGCTTTACTGATTCAGGTGAAGAGAACTTTATTCATTTTTAGGGTTTCGTACCCAAATGGTAAAACGGGATCCTATTAGTAAGACTTCGCCGTCCGTCCGTCTGTCACCAGCCTGTATGTCATGAACCGTGATAGTTAGACAGTTGAAATTTTCACAGATGATGTGTTTTCTGTTGCCGCTGTAACAACAAATACTAAAAACAGAATAAAATAAACATTTAAGAGGGCTCTCATACAACAAACGTGATTTTTTTGCCGTTTTTATAGATAATGGTAGGGAACACTTCGTGCGCGAGCCCCCCCCCCCCCCCCCCCACCCTAAAATGTTGTGTGAGGAAGCCCACTTCGTAATTTTATTAAATAAACTGCTAAACAATTTGAAAAAAAGGCTGAAATTACACTACCTACTAGGTTGAAGCCGCGGATAAAAGCTAGTCTCCTGTATATGTTAATATATTATAAAAGTTCTCATAACGTAGGTACTTAATTGCGAACCAATCATGTCCCCACCCATTTCCATAGTGGCCAATACAGCAGAAAGAGGAGGCAGGGGCAAATCAAACATAAACAATTCAAATAGAGAGGAATCTATCGTCCCTCGCTTTATTTACAATATTGCATTGTGATGTGAACGTTACCAGTTTTAACACATGACATAATTACATATAATATAACCTTTTTTACGCGGAGATGTTTTGTTTCATGTTTGCAAGGACTAGTAACTTCGTACTAGTGTTCAGTGGAATTGACATGATGAGAGACTTCACTGTTCTCATTTGATTTTATTTTTTAGACTGACGCTCAGAGACCTTATACATCTCTGAGGATATTTATTTATTAGATTTTATTATTTTCATGTTGACGTGTTATAGATATAGCTCAAAATATTGTATTATGATTAGTGTACTTACTTTATTACCTTTTATCTTGAAGCTTAGAGACCTTATACATCTCTAACAAATCTCGATTGTTATTAGTTTCTTAGTCTTATTTTTGACATGTAACACTACATTTAATTAATGATACTTTGATTATTGTATTATTTTTATTTGATGTACCTAGATAGATTTTGACTTGTAAAAGTGCTCTTGAGGCCTATTTGCAGAATAAATGTTTTGATTTTGATTTTGAAGCAAAAATATATCGAAATTTGTTAGATTGCTGCTCAAAGTAATGCACTAGGTACCCCTTCTGACTGCTAAAAAATATTACACTTGAATTATTGACAGTGAATTTATTTCACTAATTATACAGGTGGACTCTCCCTTGATCTGAGTAGCCGCAGGTAGCCTAACACAACCTATTCAATTCTTGAATAAGATGTTTTAGTATATCAAGTCATCATTCGCTTGCCCTTTTCCCATTTATTTGGGGTCGGGGCAGCATGTATTTTTCTTCCATACATCTCTGTCACTCGTCATCTCTTCATTCACATCCTTCTTATTCATATCATCTCTCACACAATCCATCCACCTTTTTTAGCCTACCTCGTTTCTTGCATCCATCCACCTTCATATCTAATACTCTTCTTTTACATGGCGCATCTAATCTTGCATTCTTGGTGTTGTATCTTGTTGGTTGGTTTTAGTATATCAAGTAATCATTTTAATTTGTGGCGCCATTGATTATGTCTCAATATCCAAGTAAATTACTTATTTCCGGATACACGATAACGCCTAACTATTGTACATTTCTGAAGACGGATTTTACTGTTAATAAAAAATAAATTAGTTTGCGTTTTCTTTCCCTGCACTTCCCCTAACGATTAGTTAGCTCAATCCATTAACCAATTAGTCCTGTGCCGCAATGAAATAATAGGTTAATAGATAAGCCAATTACGTATTGAAAGCTGGCTTAGTGCACAGACACGTGGAAGACAGAAATGCTTTATATTGACGTGGCAGAAATGTGCAAAGTCAGTATTTTTCTAAACCATCATGGCACTTAAACAATTGTTTCACGCTGTCAAATCAAGATTTGATGATAAGTAAAGTTTCCTATTATTTGGTATATTACAATAGTAGATTGTATTACTAGGGAGCAAAATGGTACATTGTAGCGAGGGTGGCTGATACGTTGCCCAAGGTATAAATCATTTTGCTACCGCGTAATAATCTCTTCTTTCCACGCCTTTTATGAGACAAATAATTAAAACACTGTCATTACAGTAAATATACACATTTAAAAGAAGAAGTCCTCACTGACTGACTGACAGACGGACTCATCAACGCACAGTCGAAACTGCTAAAGTTGATTTTTGCACAGTCAATTACATTTATAACGTAGGTTAGGGATAAGAAAGGATTATACGAAATTCGTCCCCTAAGGGACAAGGGATAAATGTTTGTATGAAATGAAAACACGTATGTATTGAAGTGTGAGATTTGAAACTTCGTAAATAGACTCTCTGTTTAAAGACATCAAAAAATGTTTAAGCGTTTTTCGAAATTGCTCCCCTAAAGGGGTGAAAATGGGGTTCCAAGTTTACGGGAAGCAAATCTTTTTTGAATTGAGAGATACACATTAAATGTTTCCGCGTTTATTTTGAAATTCATTTTTCTTAAAAATCGATATGGGTGTCAGTTTCGAGGTTCCTCGGGGTGACAACTACGGAAACGATATGCATTTTTAAATCCGAGATGGCGGACATTTATTTATCTTAAAACTCAATATGGGTGTCATCTTCGAGGTTCCTCGGGGTGTCATATATTTTGCTTGGCTTTTTGCAGGCAGTAGATTGTTGACGTTTTTTGGGGAATCCATCATTTTACCGAAAAACGTTTCATCGATTATCGTTTCCCGAAACTCTATTAGCAGATTTTTTATAACTTAGAAATCATTCATCGAACTTCTTTATCGTCTTATCTTTTACACAAGAATTAACTCATCGAATTTTACTACATTATTTATTCAACAAACAAAAAATATTACAACCAAAATTAGAAAACCTGAGAAAATCATCATCCTCCTAGCGTTATCCCGGTACAGTTGCATCCTGAAGGATGCCCGGGGTCCGCTACCTAAGCCCAAGACTTGGTGTAGGCACTCGTTTTTACGGAAGCGACTGCCATCTGACCTTCCAACCCGAGGGGAAACCAGACCTTATTGGAATTAGGCTTGTCAAGTGAGTGGGCAACTTGACTGTTAGAAGTTCTCAAGCCGCCCGAAGGCCTCTAACTTGGCTTAACGACTGCTATCATAGACAGCAGCCGGGATCAATGGCTTAACGTGCCTTCCAAAGCACGGGAGCGCTCAGTTAATAACCACTCAAAGCGGTCACCCATCCAATAACTGACCTGGGCCGACGTTGCTTAACCTCGCATACCGCACTTGGTACGCGGGTGCCGCTGGGCCACGAGCGCAGAGAAAACCTGAGAAAATATGCAATACAAATGCTAAAACTAAACTAAACCTTCCTTAAACAATAGCAAAATAAGTTGCTTGCTTGCATGCATAAATGCGTGCTTGCTTGCATACATGCATGCGTGCTTGCTTGCTTTTTAGGATTTGATATTTTCCAGAACTTCTAGTTTATCCGTTACTTTACACGCTTCTCCTGTTCATGAGATTCGAGTATTAATACACTATAAACCAAGTTCATAAATGATATTTTATTTTTAAGTTCAATAAACTTCCTGTCTAAAAACGAAAAAAATGCTACTCTACAGCACTCAGCTTGTGTTTTTTTAGTGTTTTCCTTAGCGTACCCACTTTGGGCACACTTCCCCTACTCCGCACATTGTCGTAATTATTTTACGAGCTTAAATAATAGTTTGCAGTTAAAATAAATCCGTTATAGACCGTGAAAAAATTGAATGAATGACTTACCTACATTGACAACTCGGAACAACTTTTACCTTTTTTTTAATCATAGACATTTGGTATTACAACAATATTTGGCTAGCCTGACTCTATTCTATACAAAGTCCACCTGTAAACGTTCATCCAATCGCATTATATAAGAGCCCGAGTTTAGTTTTCTATATAATAAACAGTATTAGCGTATACAATAGTTTTGTGGAAGCAGCTGCCGTTTGAGCTTCCAACCCACGGGAAAAGTAAACTCTGTTATACCTTGTTTTTATTAAATTTTTAAAGTAAACAATGGGGCAGTGGTCGTAAACACACACACATTGAATTCGCATTATTTGCACGAAAGATCAGAACAAGTGACAGTGGGTTGCCACATGCGTGGACACCCTAGCGTCGTCCCACTTAGGCACGACGTCGTTGAGGGCCGGTGGAGCGGCTGCCGTGGCTGAATCAGCAAAGCGCCGCATAACTCTTGGCGATAGTTACATATTTGCGGCGTTTGCTGTGGAGACTCTGGGTCCGTGGGGACCGGATGCAATTAAACCTTTCAAAAGATTAAGTTATTTGCTTATCCGGTCGTCAGGTGGCCGTAGGGCTGGCTCGTTCCTCGCGCAGCGAATTGGCATTGCGATTCAGCGAGGCAACGCGGCCAGCCTTATGGGAACTCTGCCCAGTGGCAGCGACTTGGGCGACCCATGCCCATACAGTTTAGGCCTTTAGTTTAGGTTAGGTTTAGGTAGTTAGTGACAGTTAGTAACTATGACAAATTACTTTTCTAAAACGCCAACCGACTTCTTGCAAACTCTGCCCTTTTATTGTACAACGAAACGTAATTTAAAAAATAAAAAATGACATCAATTAAAAACATGTATAAGTAAATAAATTTATACAATTAAGACATATTTTATTATTTCTGAAAAATAACAGAATATAATTAATGTAAACATGAAATAACGGTTTTAATATTCAATTAGATTATTTGTTGACACTTGCCGCAGAATGCCTAATAATAATTCTCTCAAGATGTTCTCTGTCATTTCTTTCTAATGCTAAAAATAACAAGGTATAGGTAATCGCCTAATAGCTTCGTTAAGAGGCCTTATAAGTTTTAAAATGTTTTGGTTTCAAATTATGACAAAAGTATTGATAATACTATTAAAGTGATTAAAGGATACCATAATTTTATTAAAGTTTTTGATAGTAACATGGCCATTTTTTGATTTTTTGTTTGTATTAGAATTTAAGCGGAAAAGCACAGTTTTTAGTTTGAAAATGGTCGATTTGGAGTGATGTTTGAAACGATATTTCTTTAAGAAAAATCCAAAAATACATTTAAATTTTGTGACATTAGGTCGCAATAGTCCTTTTCTAGATAGTAATACTGAGAAAATGTCAAGATACGTGTCAATTCAATCAGACAACCGTCTAAATAGATGAGCGTTTTTTAACTGATAAGAACCCTTAAGTGAGTGGCAATTTTATGATTAAGATGTTCTCAACCCGCCCAGAAACCTAAACACGACTTTACTGGCTGTCAAACCTCTACCCTCTACATGACAAATAAGATCAATGGCTAAATTTGCCTCAGGTGATCAGAGAGCAGTAGCATGTGAGTATTTTACTTGCAGTGATGTGGGCTCGCCTCTGGACTACAAGTATGTCAAGCAGCTGCGGATCCTGATGAGTTCGGTGGGGTCGTGGCCGCACAGGCAGTTCGGGCGCGCGCGCCTTGACACGGCTCTGTCCGCATACAACCTACTGCTGATCTTCGTCGCCATTGTGTTGCACATCCTGGCCGGCATTTACATATGGCACTATAGAAAAAGGATATCATTCTTTGATATCGGGCATGTATTCATTTGCATATGTTTGGAATTCATATTGTTGGTGAGTAAAATCACTGCGTGATAGAATTAGGAATGAAGCTATCCGTAGCAGAACTGGGGTCACCGACATAGCCTTCAAAATTGCGAGACTTAAGTGGCAGTGGGCAGGGCACATTGCTCGCAGGACTGACGGTCGATGGGGCCAGAAACTGCTTGAGTGGCGTCCACGCACCGGAAGACGAGCTGTCGGTAGGCCTCCGACAAGGTGGAGTGATGACCTGGTGAAGGTCGCGGGAATCCGGTGGAAACGAACGGCACAGGACCGGTCTAAATGGCGAGCCTTGGGGGAGGCCTATGTTCAGCAGTGGACGTCTTTCGGCTGAAATGATGATGATGATGAAAATCACAGAAATGATGTAAGCAATTTGTGAGTTGATTCAATATTAAAACATATCTAATCAACTCACAAATTGCTAATGTATAAGCGGACACTCCATATATACTAAGTAGCATATATGACAATGTTGTATCATCTACATATTTTAGTTTAAACCAAATTTGTAGCTAATTTCCAAATATTTGACATCATTGACCAGGGATCTCTCCTTCTTCTCCATCATTAAGTTAAGCTGGGTAGTTTAGTTCAGATGTGTTATTAGTTAAGATTATCTTTGTATCTCTCTTAGGGTGCCCTGAAAACCAGCGCTTTAGCACATATTGCTATTGGCATATGCTGAGTGGTATCCTTTTTGGTGTTCATAACTCATACTTAATTTAGTGTTTATTTCATTTGTGTGTATTGTGTAATGATTTAACACCTAATAAATATTTCTTTCTTCTTTCTTTCTAAAACCAAAGTAAACACATTAAAACTTCAAACATTTATGTTGAATTTGTAATTCCAGCAAAGGTTGTTATTATCCCGGATGCAGAAATATCGTGAAATAATGAAGGATTACTTCCTCGAATTTCACCTGTTTTACTTCAAGGACCGATCGTATTACGCTGCCAAGGTTTGATACGTTCCAAAAATAGCACGATAACTTTAGACCGGTAGCATCGTTCTGGATTCTGGCATATTTTTTTAGGTT
This sequence comes from Epiblema foenella, assembly GCA_963556455.1. NCBI lineage: Eukaryota > Metazoa > Arthropoda > Insecta > Lepidoptera > Tortricidae > Epiblema > Epiblema foenella. The sequence continues at coordinate 4,792,481 of OY747120.1, read as the reverse complement.
CACTCGCAGATTCATTTGATATCAGGAATGTTCACGTTTTTCGTGAGCTGTAACCTGGTTGCCGGGCTGATTCTATTCACGTTGATTCCGTGGTACAACAACTACAGCCGCGGCATGTTCGGCGCCGACCGCCCGCCGAACAGAACCTTCGAGCACGCCGTGTACTACTACTGCTTCACTGAAGATGTCTATTCAACAATAGAGGGTTATTGGATATTATTCCTGTTTAATATTCCGACCGCCTATAATACCGTGTGTGGAGTTATCGGCTTCGATCTTATGCTCTGCTTGATAGTGTTTCAAATTTGGGGACATCTTAAGATTCTGAAGCATAATTTGTTGAGTTTTCCTCTGCCAGCGTCGAGCGGGTTTATGTACTCGTCGGAGGAGAACGAACACGTTGGACTACTATTGAAGGACAACATCCTCTACCACAACGATATCACAGAGTAAGAATTTAAATACATATTATCTTTTTTTCAAAATAAATTTATCATGAAAACTTAATTTTGTTAATACCAAACGAATATGAGTCCGTATAGTAACGGCATACACCACTTTTGGTTCAGGATAACTAACTAACTTTACTGATATTGTAATAGATAACTTTGCAAGTTTATCTTCACTGTATGACATTAATTTTGTTATAATTGTAAACTCGAAATTATTATTCCTCCTCGGGCGCCGGCCGCCTGTCCCGCCATGCCGCTCTCAACGACATCATCAGAAGGGCGCTCGTCAGTGCCAACGTTCCCACCGCTCTGGAGCCCCAGATCGTGCGGAGCGATGGTAAGCGCCCTGGTGGAATGTCGTTGATCCCTTGGAGGAGGGGTCGTGCACTGGTATGGGACGCCACTTGCGCCCATACGTTGGCTGCGTCGTACCTCTCCTCCACCATTAAGCAAGCCGGGGCGGCCGCAGACTCCCGGGAGAATTTAAAGGCGGGCAAGTACAATTGTCTCGGCGCCCAATACGACTTTGTCGCATTTGGGGTCGAGACACTTGGCCGCGGGGACTCCACAGGGAGATTAGTAAGCGGCTTATGGAGGCGACAGGTGAACCACGCGCAGGCAGCTTTCTCGCGCAAAGAATTGCCATCGCAATCCAGCGCGGGAATGCTGCCTGCGTAATGGGCACCATCCCGAGGGGACCTAATTTTGATATTAATTTTTAATGTTTAGTTTTTAGTTAGGTATAGTTGTTTTTATTTCAAGTTTTTAATTCATTTAATAATAATAATTATTATAATTATCATGTAAATTGGTTTCATGAATAATTAAACTATCTTGATGAAAAATTAAAATACATAAATTATCTAGCTTTACATTCTCACGCGAAGAGAGAAGAGCTATTGTGGAAAACAATGCCAAACTTCTTGTAGTAATTATAGGACTGTTAGAAAATAAATTATTTATTCCTTCTTGAACTGTAAATTAATATTTTGACATGAAAAATGTATTACTTATTATAGTCAGACTTTCTAAAATTGTAAAAAATATTTTGACATGTAAAAGTGCCCTATTTGCAGAATAAATGTTTGATTTTGATAACGTAACTTTATTTAAATTTTTTTTTTCAAGTACCTTCAATAGGAAAATGCCACCAAAGCACTACTAACTGAATTTTTTTTGTGAACAGGTTTCACGGCAGATGCGCTCTTTAAATACGGGCCTCTGACTCTCGCAATGTATCAACAGCTTATTCAAGTATCAATATTGTTTGAAATGATACACACCAAGGCAAGTATAACAATAGATATTCATTACATAACCCAGAAATAGTGCAACCGCAGGATATAGCGCTAACAAAATTCGATAAATTCTTTCGTCTAATTCTTCTAGGTTGAGGCTTCTAGGTTGTATAACTTGTGTCTATCATGACTTATGAAGTTGATGATTGTTTTTGGTGATTTTTGTTCGAACACTGAGCATGTACTCCCTCCATCATCAAGCCCTATCACATTCCTTGCAATATCGAACTTCAAGATAGACCTATTTCATTTAGTAGTTTAATATAATACGTCGTGCAGTTGGCGGGCCTCGTGGTTTCTTGCATTACCCGTCCCAACCTTTCATCATCCCTCATTAGGAATAATTGCTTGCAAATTGTGGACAGTGGGGTATCGAGGGATAGGCCTTTCAAAATGATATGGAGGTTTCTGAATAACTTTTCCATTCAAGTAAGCCGTTGGTGAGATATTAACTGTCAGTCATAAAAAGTGTGTCTCTCCTCTAATTTCCAAACTATGAAGTTTAAAGTCGTAAGTGCCGTGAGTTTCCTATGAAGTTACGACTTTTTTAGATTCAATATATTGGATAGTGGCTTTAAATGTGGACTAGTAGGTGTTGGTACGGAAACCTTCTTTGCGCGTGGTCCGACACGCACTTGGCCGGTTTTTTTATATCTGGAACACGGCTTTTATCCTTGCTTATTTCAAATCAAAATATTGTCTGCAGCGCCTATGCCCTCAATCTCTTGCTCCAGTTAGATACCAGTTCTTGACGGAATTTTGCATTGAATGAGGTGGGAGTGACTAATACAGTGTTTAATATTACTGATAAAGGTGCTTCGCAATAAAATCAATAGCACAGAACTACATAACGCACTCAGTTGAGTTAACGATACAGTTGTATCGTCGTGCCCCCGAACAAATCCCGCAGGCGCACGCACGTGCGTCCAGCTGTCGGACGGCACCGGTCCGCGCGGTGCCGTCCGACAGCTGGACCATGGTGCGCCGCCACTCACCGCTCTGCGACATGATCGGCTCGCTGATTGGACTCCTGCGCACGGATCCACAACTGTATATTTTTGTAGATAGCCTGCCAAGGCTCGCTTCTAGATGCCTCTCTTATTATAAGAATGTATGGTGAAAATGAATGAGATTTTTTCCTTATAAGACATAAAAGACTACGTAATACAATTGGTATTTCAATGCATATTACAAGTGCAATTGGTTCTTTTGTTGCCGTTCTTGTAAATAAATAAATAACGTATTTATCTATTACAAAGCTGGTAGCTACCAGTTCTCAGTTTCAGTACTGTTATAGCTATAATTGTGACTATTATTCGTTGACAACCAGACATAGTCTCCCTTCCTTGGAAAAGAGAAGATTAATTACATCTTGATGTGTTATTTTTTTTAGATTCTAACAAATTACTAGAAAAAATCCTTTAAAATTTCTTGTTTCCACACACGTTCAAAGCTTACGTTTTCTATCTCATCCTGTGGTACAAAGTATACCCAAAATTCTTTCTTTAGGCGCACCTGTTATATAACTAAATGCTTAAACACATTGATAGTTTTGTTCATAGTAGGTCCTCTTTCACGAATAAAGTTCGGCAATGTTTGTTATCTAGATAATACGAAGTGAAGGAAAACATTGTTTCTTAAAATTTATTTTACTTTTGTTGCATGAGTACACAACTAAATAGATAATTACAACGCAGCTGTAATTTATTTAGTTGTTAAGTAATATAGGAAACTTTAGGCCTAATTGGCGACCATTTTTGGATGAATTCTTTTGTACATGGCTGTTTTTTTTCTGAATAAACTACTGGTACTGGTGATTTGTTTGCAGAGCTCGGAACTGATCGACGCGGTGTACGCGATGCCGTGGGAGTGGATGGATACGCGCAACCGGCGTACGGTGTTACTTTTCCTGCAGCGCGTCCAGGACCCGGACAGCCTGCGCGCCGTCAAGGTCGTGCCGGTGGGCGTCAACACCATGTCATCGGTAACGGTTTCCAAACATACTCACCCAACTGACGTGACCTATAGGTCACGCTGTCCAATCGCACTTACATAGCTGGTCGCTAAGCTTACTAAGCATTTGTTGTTTACTATGTAGAATGTTACAGAAGCGTTTACCGATATGTGATATTTATCATACGTTTTATAATGAAAGGGACAAATGAAAGGTCTCAAATGTATAATAGAATCTGTATTTTTTGTAGATTATACGGACATCAATATCCTATTACATGATGCTCAACGCCTTCGCTGGAGAACGTTAGCTGATGGTAGTCAGCGCAGTCAACGACGCCTGGCCATTTCCTAACTGGCAGGCATAACGACTCCACATAATCACTGCTTCCCACAAGGCAACGATCCATCACACACAAAATAGCACAAAGTTCTGTTTGCCATACGGATAACACATGACATCTTTATAAAATTACACACACTAACAAGATATCAATACAATTTTTTTATGAAAACAAATGTTTTGTGGTGATATGAAGGCGTATTTATTTCTATTTTCAGGTATATCCCTTTACTGTCTTTTTTGCACTTTAAACTTTCTCTAAAACAGCAATGTCTTAACAACTGCCGTTTGTGAAATCCCGCTTGTGAGAGTTGATGCTTGTCCACTAGTCCAATGTAAATTGATGATCTACAACTTCAAATTTCTAATAATATTGACTTCAGGCATTCTCTACATTAAAGTTATTTTTGTAAAAGGATTGGATCTTTTTTTTAGATAGAGATCTTATTATACATATTCGTGCATTCTAATGTGAAGATTGTGTTACTTTAAAGGTAAATGAACGTGGTATGTAATAATGGTGTGTTGTGTGGTATGGCTTTATTTTGTTTAGTGTTGTATTTACTTGCTTACGACGATTATGGGATGAATGTTCAAGATTAAATATTCAAAGATTTATTTGTCCAACATAGGTAGTAAAGGATAAAATATTTTGGTTCTGTATCATTATGTGGTGCTTTGGGGCATACTAATATTTTTGTGGCATGCTTTTGCATCAGCATGCTACATAGATTATCATAAATCATCTAACAGTATTGTTACGGAGTAATTTTACACGTCTGCTATCTATAGTTTTGAGACTCTTAGCGCCATCTGTGATCAGCTATTTGCAGTCAGGTACAGAGCCATCTGGAGAGTACGGACGGCGACGCTAGCGCATGTTCCGATCGTTCGTCTCTAGATTTTGTTTTCGATATCCAAATAAATAGTTTTCACTAGAAGTCCTTAAATAATAAACAAAGATATTAAAAAAAAGGCATAGATTATTATAAACTTCTCAAACTAATTAATTGTCTCGAAATTTTGTTTGTTTACAAAATTGTTGGAGTCCGACATACGAGAACGCATCGTTGCTCATGTCACAGACAGCAGCGAAAGGAATAGACATCAATCAGTGCGTTGCCATCATGTGAAGGGAGAGCACGTACTCATTGGTATCCGCTTCGGCCTCTGGCCATATTTTTTTAACTTAGCTTGCAACTATGTAACAGTTTTAATCTAATAACATCTCGCAAAGAATTTGGGCGATGACACTATGGAATAGTAGGTAAGTGCGCGCGCATTATGTATGCATAGGCAGCGTTTATATTTGTTGGTTTTGTAAAACATTTCAGTGCGTGACACGTTTTATTTGTTACAGATGATTTAAAATTTAAAAACAAGAACTTAACCAAGGAATACACCTTAAGCTTAGTCTCGTATCTAGCCAGGTGAGTTTCATGTTTATCCCGTGATTGGTTCACTCTGTGCATTTAGAGATCGCGACGGGTTGCTTTCTTTTCAGGAGTGTTGTGTCGTGTTATGAATATATGTTAACATTTAACGGTGTTTACAGCGATTGGATGCTGGCCGCTGGGTTTCCCCCTGTCCCAGTCATCCATAGGCCGTCGATCGGACGCCGTGAGCGTCGAGGTGCAGCTTGGCGCATGCGCCGGCACCGAGCGTGGAACCCGTCACGAGCTGGTGGCCCCTGCGGTCATCAGGGGAGAAGCGTGTCGTGGTCTGCGCGTGCGTGAGCTCCGCCGCGAACGCCACGTTTGACAGGTGACATCGTTCCGCAATCAAAATTCTAACCTCAACGTAATTTAACGCATTCTGTGTTGCCGGATATACTTTGTAAAAGAGGTCTATAGTTTGTAACGCACCTCAAGTTCTCACACAGCAGCTTAGTCTTTACTTTAAACTTGAAAACTATAATATTCTACTTTAGAGAGTCGATTTCAAAACCTTGGTCAGGTTGAGTCCGCTCGGGACAGCCATTTGCCATGACATATAGATATAAGAATAAAGTAATGTAAGCAGGCATGGCCGTGTAACATTGTTTTAATGTGCTCTTACATATTCTAATATACATACCAGGTGGTTTTCAATTCAAGCTTTGTTTCAATTATCTAACCGTTATATATTCAACCCATGACTCTTGGCATTTGGAGTATAAATATAAATGCCTGGCGCCCTCTATCTTCTCTATTCCAATCGAGTATACTATTAGCGTAGATCCACGACCGCTGCCCAAACCTATCCACGTTCATCCCTGAAAATACTCTCAGCTGACTAGACCGAGGCATACCAACAAGTGTGGAAGGATGTTGTACCTAACCAAGTAACCATCACACTCAAGTAAGTGGGGCTGTCGCACAGAAAACTTAAATACCACAGCTTACACGTTACATTTCTGGCGGCCCAACGTATGGCTTTTGGGAGAATATTTTGGGTTTGTGGATGTACGCTCTTACTTCATTGAATAATAAATAATAATCTGTTAAACAAACTTGAATTTTAAACGTTATTTGCTGTGTGTGGGGCTTGTGGTTGTGATTAAAACAAGACTACTATCTTACTCAGCATCATAGATTGATAAGTATCCTCCATTGTGTCAACATATTTTAGATTTATTGTTGTGTATTTGCGAGATGTGATTAAATATTTTCACTCAAATGAGTAAAACTTTACTGCTTCTAATGTTCCAAGTGAACACAATCTGTGGATGGTTTTAGTAAATAAGCTAACCCACTATATAATTATTGAACTGTCAATTTCATACATAAGTTACTCTTGATATTACTTAAGAATAATTTTCTACTTCTATGTAAAATCACAAGTGTGATTAAATAACCTATCTTCTCCTAAATGAAAAAGATAAGTGTAATTAACACTAGGAACTATTTCCACTTATCTGTTTTATTTGTTTAACTGAGTGTTATACACTTATATACTTGTCAAACATGGCATTACAAATTGAAGTCGAAAATCTGACCAAGGACGAACTACTGTTTGAATTGCAAACAAGAGGCATAGATGTAGATCCTAGCAACACAGTAGATGAACTTAGACAACAATTTAAGTCTGCTAAAGGCACTTCCCTTGACAGTGTGAAAGCGAACACTTTCATCTCAGGCTTGTCCGTTGCCGACGAATTTCAGGTCTGCGAAGCGAAGCTGGATGCAGTGCTGCGGACTGACCACTCATCATTGTCCTGTCGGAGAAGGTGTCTATCGAAGTTGTCTCATGTCATACTCAGGTTAGAGAAATTGATTTTGACTAGTTCTGAACAGAGATTGAGAAAGATAGCGCTGGTGGCGAAGGCGTTTAACGCTACAGAAAATTTAAGATGTAATCCAAAGCCCGGCACATCTTCTCAAAGCTCTGCGACGAATACTGCTGACTCTGTTGCTTCTTTAGTCTGTCAAAAACATACATCTCAGGTACTTAAGTGGGGTCTTGTGTACGACGGTAGGGCTCCTGTCCATGACTTCGTCTTTAGATTACAAGAGCTCAAATACGCTTCGGAGGTTTCAGATGTAGAATTGTTGAGAAACGCGGTTTATCTTTTTTCTGGAGAAGCTCTAACGTGGTTTCGCATAAATAAGTCTCATTTTAGTACTTTTGAAGGTCTTATCGAGTCACTTAAAAATGAATTTCAACCGGTAGAATACGAACGGTGTCTATTAAACCAGATTAGGGCTAGGTTGCAAGACAAGAATGAATCGATTAGATCATATGTTAATATCATGGAAGGTTTGTTTTTACGCCTGTCAGTGCCTATCACTGATGCAGAGCAGCTCGATATCATCATGACTAACATGAATCCGTATTTCATCTCGCGTCTGGCCTTGACGGAAGTACAAACCGTGAGGGAACTTAAGAGTATTTGTGCGCGCTTAGAGGTGTCAAAGTTTAAATGCGAAAACCGTGGATTTTTAAACACCGGTAGAGAGTCTGTGGTACCTAACTTTTGTACTGGGATCTCAAACCCAATTCCCTTATCATCTGATGCTAGGCCTCGCAACGTTGGCCAGGGACAAACTAGACCCACTGTGAACTGTGCAAAATGTGGTGGAAACCACCACCACTCTCGTTGTGACGCATATCCCACGACCATATGTTTTAGGTGCAAGAGACCCGGTATCCTCACTAGAAACTGCCCTTGTACAAAAAACTAGGTCACAGGTCAGAGACATTTTACACTAATCTTAACAATAATGCTTCTGAGACTAACTAGGTCAAATACATTCAATCGTGACTATGTTTGTTCTGATGTAGGTACGTATAGTGCATAAAACACGCTCATATTGATCTGAGTCATAATCAGGGTAATAAAATATCCCAGCCTTGTAGGTAGACTCGTGATTTATCCATGACAAGAGTGCAAGATAAATAACTTTTTGTTTATATAATTGAAACCTTTAATTAGAGCGTTTCTTTTTATCGACCACCGATTGATAATTAAACCATGTGGGTAATGTAGGTAATAAAGAAACCATAATATGCACATTACGTTATGTATTGTGTTATACCTATAATGGAATTCTGCCAATCTCTTGAGAAATCGTCATTCGTTGAGTAGGATATAGGGACGTAGTTTCTCCTAGGTTGTTGCTGTAGGGCAATGACTACACACTCACGGAAAATACCGGAATGTACAGTCGACCTAAATAGTAGGATACGCTTTTGACTGGCCAACATTTGCGTTAGGTAGGTATAACATACAATATAGTCAAATAAGTGAATGCTTAGCTTGATTAAGTATAATCATTAGAATAGGTAGGTACATACCGTAAGATAGATAGGTATCGTATAGGTACATGAAAAATAGTTAGGTCTTAGCTAGATTCGTAGTCAAGATTGTAGCATAGAGTGGGGACGCCTGCGCATATAGGTAAACATTAAGATAGGATAACCGGTTCTAGAATTAGGCTTAATGGAATGGCACCTATTGGCTTACAAGGTGTATACTTATAAGGTGGTAATCACATGTAGGTCAAGGGTCATTGACCTCTGTATGAGGATGTTTGTTAAGAGTTCATAGGCTAGTTCAATGGCATCGGGCTCTCTCGGATGGATGATATCTGTTGAAGTCTTGTTTTCCCCGCCTGGTCGAGGTAGTTGCTTCCTTTTGTTATCTTATCTTATCTTATCTTTTTTTTTTTTTTTTTTTTTTTTCAAAAAAAAAAAAAAAATTCTACTGTAGCGGTAATGTTACGGAGTAATTTTACACGTCTGCTATCTATAGTTTTGAGACTCTTAGCGCCATCTGTGATCAGCTATTTGCAGTCAGGTACAGAGCCATCTGGAGAGTACGGACGGCGACGCTAGCGCATGTTCCGATCGTTCGTCTCTAGATTTTGTTTTCGATATCCAAATAAATAGTTTTCACTAGAAGTCCTTAAATAATAAACAAAGATATTAAAAAAAAGGCATAGATTATTATAAACTTCTCAAACTAATTAATTGTCTCGAAATTTTGTTTGTTTACAAAATTGTTGGAGTCCGACATACGAGAACGCATCGTTGCTCATGTCACAGACAGCAGCGAAAGGAATAGACATCAATCAGTGCGTTGCCATCATGTGAAGGGAGAGCACGTACTCATTGGTATCCGCTTCGGCCTCTGGCCATATTTTTTTAACTTAGCTTGCAACTATGTAACAGTTTTAATCTAATAACATCTCGCAAAGAATTTGGGCGATGACACTATGGAATAGTAGGTAAGTGCGCGCGCATTATGTATGCATAGGCAGCGTTTATATTTGTTGGTTTTGTAAAACATTTCAGTGCGTGACACGTTTTATTTGTTACAGATGATTTAAAATTTAAAAACAAGAACTTAACCAAGGAATACACCTTAAGCTTAGTCTCGTATCTAGCCAGGTGAGTTTCATGTTTATCCCGTGATTGGTTCACTCTGTGCATTTAGAGATCGCGACGGGTTGCTTTCTTTTCAGGAGTGTTGTGTCGTGTTATGAATATATGTTAACATTTAACGGTGTTTACAGCGATTGGATGCTGGCCGCTGGGTTTCCCCCTGTCCCAGTCATCCATAGGCCGTCGATCGGACGCCGTGAGCGTCGAGGTGCAGCTTGGCGCATGCGCCGGCACCGAGCGTGGAACCCGTCACGAGCTGGTGGCCCCTGCGGTCATCAGGGGAGAAGCGTGTCGTGGTCTGCGCGTGCGTGAGCTCCGCCGCGAACGCCACGTTTGACAGGTGACATCGTTCCGCAATCAAAATTCTAACCTCAACGTAATTTAACGCATTCTGTGTTGCCGGATATACTTTGTAAAAGAGGTCTATAGTTTGTAACGCACCTCAAGTTCTCACACAGCAGCTTAGTCTTTACTTTAAACTTGAAAACTATAATATTCTACTTTAGAGAGTCGATTTCAAAACCTTGGTCAGGTTGAGTCCGCTCGGGACAGCCATTTGCCATGACATATAGATATAAGAATAAAGTAATGTAAGCAGGCATGGCCGTGTAACATTGTTTTAATGTGCTCTTACATATTCTAATATACATACCAGGTGGTTTTCAATTCAAGCTTTGTTTCAATTATCTAACCGTTATATATTCAACCCATGACTCTTGGCATTTGGAGTATAAATATAAATGCCTGGCGCCCTCTATCTTCTCTATTCCAATCGAGTATACTATTAGCGTAGATCCACGACCGCTGCCCAAACCTATCCACGTTCATCCCTGAAAATACTCTCAGCTGACTAGACCGAGGCATACCAACAAGTGTGGAAGGATGTTGTACCTAACCAAGTAACCATCACACTCAAGTAAGTGGGGCTGTCGCACAGAAAACTTAAATACCACAGCTTACACGTTACAGTATTATATTGTAACATAATAATATTTTAAAATTAGTAACTTCTATTATTTATCACAGGTTATAGTCAATAATTGTAGCCTAGTATTGATTTAAATGATCCGTTTAAAAATCTTGTATTGAATAATATGCTTTCTCTATTAGAATTTCTTTTAAGAGTTTAATGTCAAGTTCATTTTCTGCTTTTCCAACAATATTGTGTGGTAATTTGTTAAAGATTTTGTGGGCCATCCCAAGTATGTTTTTTGTAACAAAGCTATATGACTTGACATCGCTTTTAGTTTGTTCTGAAGGCGTACACTTTTATATTGATTTCCAAATATGCTACGAATATGGTACACGAAAATACTATTGCGTAAATATATAAACAGGGCAATGTAAGAATTTATAACCTAATGAAATGTGGTTTGCATGAATCGGTCTGTTTTATGCCACAGATCGATCTCAAACACTTTTTTTGAGCTCTGACAGCAATCTCTTTATTAGTAGAATTTCCCAAAAAAAGGATACCATATCTTAGAGTTGATGTGACATACGCATGGTAGGTCGTTAGTAAAGATGCCTGGCTAGATATTTTCCTTAGATGTTCAGTTACAGCCGCAGCAGCAATCTCCGCAGATGGAGACGGTGCCGCAGGCGCGTGCGCAACCGCCGAAGTACACGCTGCCATATCAGGTTCAACTATTGCATCTAAAAAAATAGCAAATCGAGGAAAGCGATGCTAACGATTTGTCACATGTTTATCGATATAGCTTTATTAGTTTATTATAATGAAATTCATGAATGTGTGAACAAAATATGTAAAATCTTGACAAAAAGTCTTTAAAATATTGTCTTCTTTTTCATTCTTTTAGAAGACAAAAATATCTTAATTATCTTATATAACCAATAGTACTCAAAAAGTTATGATTACGAATCAGACATAAAATCAAGAGTATTTGTATTGTATTGTATTATTCTTATTACTTCTGGAGTATCACAAGGGTCTATACTTGGGCTCTTGCTTTTTGTCATCTTCATTAACGATATTTATCAATGTTTTATATAATTCATATTAGTATTTGTTTGCAAAATATACGTAATAATAAGCATTAATACCAAATTTTAAGTTTATGGATTAATGGGAATTTGAAAAATCTTCGGAATGAAATTTTGTAATAAAAGTTGATTGTGGTAGCTTCTCATTTATTTTTAAAAACAAAAAATAAGGTATTTACTCAATTAGCTCTAAACAAAGATATCATACTCAGTATGGTAGGACAATTTTTTCATTTATTTCGTGCCCTCCTAGCTGTATGAGAACCCCGTTTAAAAACGAACAAAAATATTTTTTGACTATTTATATGGCTTTGGGTCAACGAGGTGCTTTTACTGTAAAAAATTAAAGACTTGAGCTCCAACCGTTTGGCTATAAAACTTGTGTGACAGACGACGGACGGACGGACGGACGCGTGAATGACAACCTGACAACAATAGAGTTCCGTTTGGACCCTTCGGGTACGGAACCCTAAAAGATACATAAGCTCTATCTGACCTTAATCCCTACGTATATTTGATATTTATTGGTTATTTTAGTTCTTTAGTTTTTAATCTCCATTTCATTGATGTACGTAAAATATGAAATTCTGTGCCCTTGTGTAAAAGGGTTAAGAGCAGGTTAAGGATGATTCACACTAGACCGTCCCGTGTCCGGGCCGGCCCGTTTTCTATGACAGAAAATCAACGGCCGCCCGGCCACCGACGGGCCCGGTGACGCTCGGAAACGGGCCGGCCCGGACACGGAACGGTCGCTCTATTATCAATGCAAACGTTTGACGGCCGATCTACCTACGTCCGAGGTTCGGACACGGCACGGTCCCGGCCCGGCCCAGACGCGGAACGGTTAGCACATTGACACTCAAAAAAGCTCGGAGACGGAACGGCCCGGACACGGAACGGTCTACTGTGAATCATCCTTAAGAGTTTATCCGTATTATGGAGGTAACGTTGTTGGTATCACAATTACCAAAACTTATATGTAACCAACTTTTAAAGTAACGCATTATTGTAATTACTGTTTATTAACTTATAATAAATAAATAAAAACAGTTGAATTAGTTAGGCATTGCAACTTATTTTAATTCTTGCACTAAGCAGTACCGCTGCTATCGTAAACTACAAATTTAGAATAAAGGAAAAATTTAAAAACTTAGGCACCGAGCAGGATTCGAACCTGCGACCTCCCGGCACTCGCGGCCAGTCGCTCTAGCCAACTGAGCTATAGGTGCAATCGTCACCCAGCCCCAAATTCATCAACCGTTCCTTCATTTATACAAACGCCTTAAGGGAGATGTCTTTCTTTTCTTTGAATTTCTTCGCAGATGTATGCATGTTTTCTTTGACAGAAAAGGTAACAACAAATGTAAGATGATGTTCCGTATTACAAGTTCCTAAAAACTCATTTCTCGTACCAATGAGTTTCTAGTACTTATCGGGGATCTTGTTAGGGAATCGAACCCACGTCGACCGTTTCACAGTCGCATGCTTAAACCACAAGTGATGCTGATGACGTAATGTAGCTCACCGTTAAGTCACTATCAGTTGTTCAAACAAAACCACTTATTCTCTTATACTTCTAAGTCAAAAACGTGGTGTACCACTCTTCGATTCTATTACCTGTACAGTAAGATTCAAAAGCGGTAGACCACTTTCTGGGGTGACGGATCTGAGAGTGGCAACTGACGAAAAGTGTTATTGAAGCAGAATTTTATTCAGACTCAGTAATATTACACGTACGACCTAGTTAAATGAATATTCTGTCGTTTAGCATGATTAAATAATTATTAAAAACAATCAGTTTCAATGACGAACATTTAAATTTGCAACTTAATACACACACATTTACGAGTTTATAAAAATGGTATGTATAAAGCTTCTAAGTTTTAATATTCGAAGGAAAACCATTGAAAAATTATGTAATCATGAGAAGAAATTAGCCGCGACAGCTGCAACCGCACCCGCTGCCGGAGCCGCCGATGATGCTGTTGATGGCCACGTTCCCGCAGGTGCCGCAGCTGTAGTCCACGCAGGCCGAGCCGCTGGTGTCGTACGAGCCCCGGAACTCCACAGCACTCAGGAACGGCAGCGCTCCCTCGACGTTCAAATCCCCGTTCAAGTCGAGGTTGGAGTTGACGGAGATGCCGGATGGGGAGATGGGACCGATGCTGGTGACGAGCAGGTCGCCACCGTTGTTGGGGATGGACACTGAGCCGCAGCAGCCGGACCCGCACGAGCAGCCGCAGTTCTGGCCAGAGATGGACTGTAAGAGGATAATGCAACCTGAATAGATTTGGCATTTTCGATAGAAAAGATATTACGAAACAAATCGTTCAGCCAATGTTTATATGTCAGACATACTGTCAGCCTATGGATTTACCTGCAGCAGCAGAGCAGACACGCAGAGGAGAACAACTTTGAAAGCCATTTTTGTTTCTTAGCGGATTCTCACACTAGAATGATTCGGGATAGAATATTTAGGCGTTTTTATATGAACTGTTATTTCAAAATATAGCTGCAGTTGTATTGTAAGTCCAACAAGACGCTGTAGACAGCGGATGATAGCAGTAGAGTACGCTTTATTTTAGGGTTCCATGCCGTAAAAATAAAATGATTATTTTATAGTGTGAAGTCTTACTCTCCGTTTACCGAGAATTTACTGATGTCACCAGGTTTCCTTGCTTGTCGATATACTGTCAGTATTACATTTGCGCAGAAGCATATTGCGTGGAAGCAAGACGGTACTGGAGGTAGCCATGCAGTTTACTAACTGCAAGCTCCACCAACTCCTTAAAGTCAAAGACCTAACTACTTCTGACCAGCCATTTTCCTTTTACTTTTTTACTTAAGTTACAACCAATCGGAAGCGTATTCTATTTCCTTATAAGGCTGGCTACATTCCAGGCCATAATAACATAATCAGAAAAAAATGCGTCAACGCTTAGAAGTTAGATTTTACCCATTAAGCTGTTAATAGCTAAATCGCAATCCAGAAACATGTGAAGGATTTCCGAAGCTACAAGTTACCAGTGGCGAAGCGTCCATAAGACTCGATCCCCACCGGCTTGCCTAATTTTCAGCCAGTCCAGATCTTTTACTATGGCTCATGAAGAATAAGGTAGGGGGAAATCATTTCCGGCTTCCCTGAGAATATTTTTAACGCGCGGCCGCTGCCAGCTACAATTTTACAAATGGGCTGACGTTATTGATCAAGTCAAGAGCCTCATTATAGCCAGTTTCGACATGTAAAATTGTAACTTGTCGTTTTTGTGAAGCGGGCACCAGATGTATTAGAACATTGTTAGTACGGAACATGCACTTCTAATTGGAATTCGGTCTTGGACATTTAATATTTTCAATCAATTAGACTATTAAGTAAACAAGCACTTAAAAGGCCTGATTGAGCACGTTTTCCAACTGCTATCAGAGCGCCGTATATAGGTCACGTGTTCTTTCTATTGAAAATGTTATCATTATTATACAATCGTTTTCGTATAAAAACTACCAGTTTCCCGCAGTTTAGTATTATAGTTTTTCCACATCAGTGTAAACAACTAGTTTGAACATGTCTCCCTACACTATCTTTGTCCTCTGCATTGCTGTCCTGGTTCAGGTTAAAAAAAACAAATAGTAGTTCATTAACTAAAATCATAATTTGACGACCGGTTTAGCCTAGTGGGTGCACACCTGCCTGTGAAGCTGACGGTCCTGGGTTCGAATCCCGGTCAGGGCAAATATTTGTGTGATGAGCATGAATATTTGTTTCTGAGTCTTGGATGTTTTCTATGTACTTAAGTATTTATATCTATTAAATATATCGTCGTCTAGTACCCATAACACAAGCCTTCTTGAGCTTACTGTGGGGCTATTTCGATTTGTGTAAGATTGTCCTCTAATATTTATTTATTTATTTATAATTCATGTAACTATTTTAGCTAAAACATATTGGCGATAAATTCGTTTAAGGAAAGAAGCTTAATCATGTTATAATTTGTCAACAGTCCGCGATGAGCCAGCGCGGCTGCGGGTGCGGATGCGGGTCGAGCGGCTACAGCACCGGCGGCAGCTGCGGCGGCTACGGCGGACAGGGGTGCGGGAACGTGAGGGCGGCCGGCGACATCCAGGCCTGCGGCAACACCTGCGTTGAAGGCTGCGTGCCGGTGCTCGGCGACGTGTGCTTCGGCGGCTGCGCGCCCGCCTGCGGCTGCGTCTCCATCTGCGGACAGTGCGGCTGCGGCTGCAACTGAACATTCATCCCGTAAACGCCCTAAGCAAGTAAAAACAAGATTACGCGTCAAAATAAAGCAATAAAATGAAACACATGACTTATACTTATATTAATTTACCCTTAGTAAATCTGAAGACGGGGACCCTGTGTATTTCATGTTAGTTACTGACAGTTTCAAATGGAAATTCTCTTTGAAGATTCTGTAATTTTCAGGTGTAGATTATCTATTTGTGTATCATTTTATACTCTCTGATAAACAACAACATTCTTATTAGTTATCACAACAACTACTTTAACATAATTCCTTTAGGTACTCTATATATTGTGTTTTCTATTACAACAAGGATAACATAATTGCACCTACTTTTAACATACAAAAAAATACTGGCCAGACGAGAGTTTTTCATATAACAGTCTAATAATTAATTCATGATTGTCGTAGGTAGAAACTTTGTAAAAAAGCTCAGCTAAGGCTCGGTTTTATAAAGATCAGTTAGACCTTATGTCGGTTTGTTATGTCAAAAAATATACTGACTTACTCAAATTTGTTCTGACATTTGGTCTAACGGATCTTTATAAAACCCGGCCTAAAAAAGAAACCGAAAGGTGATATTTACAATTGCTTTCGAGTTTCACAAGTTTGTTTACCAAATGAGTTACTTACTGCAAATAATGTGAAAAGAAATTCGTCTATCGAAATGCCAAATCAGGCTTAAATTATAGAGGTAAACAAGAGCGATCTCTTCCAGACAACCTTTGGGTAGCGGAGACAAAATATGCATTCAATTGCCAATAAATGAAAACTTTCGCTACTGCCTTATAGGCTGAATTGCAAACAAAATTTTACATTCCAAAAAATAAAATGTCCTCGTATTTAAAAAATCTGTTAAAAAATAAGTATTAGAGTAGCATATTTTTCATTTTTGTTTTCACGTTGTCCAACTTATAGTTTTTTAGTATTTATAAAGTTTTATAGTATAAATTGGACACATTTATAAAAAATCTCAATTTCGAAAAAAGGTGTATTTCTGCTGCCATACAAATTTCATATGTCCTTTGCGTAACCGAAGGTATTCAAAAAAATCATAAGTTTGATTAAAACAGCCCGGGCCAAAAAAATATTTCGGGTCGTATTAAATACAACGCGAAATGTCTAGAAAATAGTTTATCAGGTTTCTAGAATGAATATACTATATCAAAATCTTTTTTCAAAGTTCGGGGAAAGATTTCGTTCCTTTGTATTACGTCAGCTGTGTAACGCTATATTCTGCGTTTTAACGTACCCACAGAAGTTTTATCTCTGGCTATAAGTAGTCTACTTCTAACACAAGCGAATCTGTCGATAGCTCTATTGGTTTTTGTGTAGTGGTACGAGAAAGGGAAACGGAACGTTTTTTAGCAAATATTGATCAATTTTATGTTATGGCTAAAATCATATTCTTTTTTATCGCTGTTTGTACATAGTTAGATGGTGGAATTAATAGGTAAACGGCTTGGCATATACGAATGCTAGAATTGCTTACAGTATTTTTTAAATACGAATTGACAAGTTTTTTGGACCCCCATTTGGCCTCCTTTGTGTTACATTGTGTCAAGTTTTGTGACGTTACACATTTTTTTTTTGCCATACAAATTAGCCTTCAATTACTTCCTTTGTTTAGTTACGTACATTTTTTTTGCAATCCACCCTATACCTAAGTGACATTACTAACAATCTTAATTTTTTTCCACGAGTGTGTACTACTTTAAATCCATCATCCTGTTCACAGAGAACCAACTTCGTAATGTGACGCATAGCTTGGGAAACTAATAGTTGCGGTACATAGCCGTATTTGATCGTACAGTGACATCTCCCTTAAGGCGTTTGTATAAATGAAGGAAGTAGTTACGTCTTTGACTTTAAGGAGTTGGTGGGGATTGCAGTTAGTAAACTGCATGGCTACCTCCAGTACCCTCCAGTACCGGTTCGAATCCTGCTCGGTGCCTAAATTTTTCAATTTTTCCTTTATTCTAAATTTGTAGATTACAACTCATACATAGGTACAAAAGCTGTAACGCGTCCCTACTGCGGGCTGCTGCAACTTGAGATGAATTAGTTGCGGAATACCAAATTGTAGGTATTTGATCAAATACGGCTATGTACCGCAACTATAAGTTTCCCAAGCTATGCGTCACATTACGAAGTTGGTTCTCTGTGAACAGGACGATGGATTTAAAGTAGTACACACTCGTGGAAAAAAAATAAGATTGTTAGTAATGTCAGTTAGGTATAGGGTGGATTGCAAAAAAATTGTACGTAACAAAACAAAGGAAGTAATTGAAGGCTAATTTGTATGGGGAAAAAAAATTGTGTAACGTCACAAAACTTGACACAATGTAACACAAAGGATGCCAAATTGGGGTCCAAAAAACTTGTCAATTCGTATTTAAAAAATACTGTAAGCAATTCTAGCATTCGTATATGCCAAGCCGTTTACCTATTAATAATATATGACAAAAAAGAATATGATTACCAATTTTAGCCATAACATAAAATTGATCAATATTTTGCTAAAAAACGTTCCGTTTCCATTTCTCGTACCACTACACAAAAACCAATAGAGCTATCGACAGATTCGCTTGTGTTAGAAGTAGACTACTTATAGCCAGAGATAAAACTGCTGTGGGTACGTTAAAACGCAGAATATAGCGTTACACAGCTGACGTAATACAAAGGAACGAAATCTTTCCCCGAACTTTGAAAAAAGATTTTGATATAGTATATTCGTTCTAGAAACCTAATAAACTATTTTCTAGATATTTCGCGTTGTATTTAATACGACCCGAAATATTTTTTTGGCCCGGGCTGTTTTAATCAAACTTATGATTTTTTTGAATACCTTCGGTTACGCAAAGGACATATGAAATTTGTATGGCAGCAGAAATACACCTTTTTTCGAAATTGAGATTTTTTATAAATGTGTCCAATTTATACTATAAAACTTTATAAATACTAGAAAACTATAAGTTGGACAACGTGAAAACAAAAATGAAAAATATGCTACTATAATACTTATTTTTTAACAGATTTTTTAAATACGAGGACATTTTATTTTTTGGAATGTACAATTTTGTTTGCAATTCAGCCTATAAGGCAGTAGCGAAAGTTTTCATTTATTGGCAATTGAATGCATATTTTTTCTCCGCTACCCAAAGGTTGTCTGGAAGAGATCGCTCTTGTTTACCTCTATAATTTAAGCCTGATTTGGCATTTCGATAGAGGAATTTCTTTTCACATTATTTGCAGTAAGTAACTCATTTGGTAAACAAACTTGTGAAACTCGAAAGCAATTGTAAATATCACCTTTCGGTTTCTTTTTTAGGCCGGGTTTTATAAAGATCCGTTAGACCAAATGTCAGAACAAATTTAGAGTAAGTCAGTATATTTTTTGACATAACAAACCGACATAAGGTCTAACTGATCTTTATAAAACCGAGCCTTAGCTGAGCTTTTTTACAAAGTTTCTACCTACGACAATCATGAATTAATTATTAAACTGTTATATGAAAAACTCTCGTCTGGCCAGTATTTTTTTGTATGTTAAAAGTAGGTGCAATTATGTTATCCTTGTTTTAATAGAAAACACAATATATAGAGTATCTAAAGGAATTATGTTAAAGTAGTTGTTGTGATAACTAATAAGAATGTTGTTGTTTATCAGAGAGTATAAAATGATACACAAACAGATAATCTACACCTGAAAATTACAGAATCTTCAAAGAGAATTTCCATTTGAAACTGTCAGTAACTTACATGAAATACACAGGGTCCCCGTCTTAAGATTTACTAAGGGTAAATTAATATAAGTATAAGTCTAGTGTTTTATTTTATTGCTTTATTTTGACGCGTAATCTTGTTTTTACTTGCTTAGGACGATTACGGGATGTATGTTCAGTTGCAGCCGCAGCCGCACTGTCCGCAGATGGAGACGCAGCCGCAGGCGGGCGCGCAGCCGCCGAAGCACACGTCGCCGAGCACCGGCACGCAGCCTTCAACGCAGGTGTTGCCGCAGGCCTGGATGTCGCCGGCCGCTCTCACGTTCCCGCACCCCTGCCCGCCGTAGCCGCCGCAGCTGCCGCCGGTGCTGTAGCCGCTCGATCCGCATCCGCACCCGCAGCCGCGCTGGCTCATCGCGGACTGTTGACAAATTATAACATGAGTAAACTTCTTTCCTTAAACGAATTTATCGCCAATATGTTTTAGCTAAAATAGTAACATGAATTTATTTATTTATTTATTTATTTATATTAGGAGAACCAACAGCAGTACAAACAATGTAACAACATGCATATTAACAGCAGAGCCAATTACAGGATCTCACAGATAGCGCTAGTGTGTATATACAGTACTAACAGAATTTTATATATAAATAAATATTAAAGGACAATCTTACACAAATCGAAATAGCCCCACAGTAAGCTCAAGAAGGCTTGTGTTATGGGTACTAGACGACGATATATTTGTGATAATCCATATTGAAAGGGACCTTATGGCGGCCGGCCCTTACGCCTTTATTGCCACTGTTCCAATACTAGTGAATAGCTGCAACGTAAGCGCCTGCCGCCATAAGGTCCCTTTCGATGTGGATTATCACATTTAATAGATATAAATACTTAAGTACATAGAAAACATCCAAGACTCAGAAACAAATATTCATGCTCATCACACAAATATTTGCCCTGACCGGGATTCGAACCCAGGACCGTCAGCTTCACAGGCAGGTGCACTACCCACTAGGCTAAACCGGTCGTCAAATTATGATTTTAGTTAATGAACTATTATTTGTTTTTATTTAACCTGAACCAGGACAGCAATGCAGAGGACAAAGATAGTGTAGGGAGACATGTTCAAACTAGTTGTTTACACTGATGTGGAAAAACTATAATACTAAACTGCGGGAAACTGGTACTTTTATACGAAAACGATTGTATAATAATGATAACATTTTCAATAGAAAGAACACGTGACCTATATACGGCGCTCTGATAACAGCTGGAAAACGTGCTCAATCAGGCCTTTTAAGTGCTTGTTTAGCTAATAGTCTAATTGATTGAAAATATTAAATGCCTAAGACCGAATTCCAATTAGAAGTGCATGTTCCGTACTAACAATGTTCTAATACATCTGGGGCCCGCTTCACAAAAACGACAAGTTACAATTTTAGATGTCGAAACTAGCTATAATGAGCAGTGTTGCCAGGGCCGTTGGGACGAAAGTTACATTTTTTTCTTGAAAAGTTACATTTTTAATGCAAAAGTTACATTTTATATATTTTTCATAATTACTTATCAAAACGTTCATAATTACTTATCAAAAAATTCGATTCTAAGAAACGAGTCGCCATATACAGCTACAATTCGGCGAGTTCGGCGACAGGATTACGCCGAGCTTATGGGCGGTGTCTCAAATGTCATACAAAGTTGCAAGAGACGGACAGACAGAGTCGTACTATGTAGGTTATTTTGTCACTTTTTCTGTATGGAAGCCTATAAATTGTGTCGCTTGATCCCGGTTAGATACAATTACCTTTCTTTTTAAATACAGTCTCATTATCCTCAAAAGTTACAAAAAATTCCTTTACAACAGAAGAACAGAACTTTACAACTTACATGTTACGCGAGCCGGTCAAAAGTTTCGGAAAATGTAAGAAATGTAACCATCTGGCAACACTGATAATGAGGCTCTTGACTTGATCAATAACGTCAACCCATTTGTAATGTAGCTGACAGCGGCCGCGCGTTAAAAATATTCTCAGGGAAGCCGGAAATGATTTCCCCCTACCTTATTCTTCATGAGCCATAGTAAAAGATCTGGACTGGCTGAAAATTAGGCAAGCCGGTGGGGATCGAGTCTTATGGACGCTTCGCCACAGGTAGCTTGTAGCTTCGGGAATCGTTCACATGTTTCTGGATTGCGATTTAGCTATTAACAACTTAATGGGTAAAATCTAACTTCTAAGCGTTGACGCTTTTTTTTTCTGATTATGTTATTATGCCCTGGAATGTAGCCAGCCTTATAAGGAAATAGAATACGCTTCCGATTGGTTGTGACTTAAGTAAAAAAGTAAAACGGAAATGGCTGGTCAGAAGTTAGGTCTTTGACTTTATATATATAGTCCTCCTTGTCGTATCCGACGACGGCGACCCTTACAACTTTCTCTGATGAGCACGGATATGGCTCGCAAAACCGAATTTGGATATAAATGTTCGGTCGCACTGTGTGCAGTATATATATGCCCCTGATCATTTCTTGTGTAGGAATATGAGGGCTTGGGCCGAGTCTTCCGTAGATGGCGCCTATGGTCCAGGTGTTCGAGTCGAGTTTCTTCAAAAGAAGCTACACCCTTTCGGACTCTATTACTCTCTTTATTATTTTCTTTGACTTTAAGGAGTAGGTGGAGATTGCAGTTAGTAAACTGCATGGCTACTTCCAGTACCGTCTTGCTTCCACGCAATATGCTTCTGCGCAAATGTAATACTGACAGTATATCGACAAGCAAGGAAACCTGGTGACATCAGTAAATTCTCGGTAAACGGAGAGTAAGATACGCGTCATACTCGTGAACGGGTGCTGTTTGTGGGGTCCGGTCTGTTCATGTTTGCAAGGACTAGTAACTTCGTACTAGTGTTCAGTGGAATTGACATGATGAGAGACTTCACTGTTCTCATTTGATTTTATTTTTTAGACTGACGCTCAGAGACCTTATACATCTCTGAGGATATTTATTTATTAGATTTTATTATTTTCATGTTGACATGTTATAGATATAGCTCAAAATATTTTATTATTAATGTACCTACTTTATTACCTTTTATCTTGACGCTTAGAGACTTATACATCTCTAACAAATCTCGATTGTTATTAGTTTCTTAGTCTTATTTTTGACATGTAACACTACATTTAATTAATGATACTTTGATTATTGTATTATTTTTATTTGATGTACCTAGATAGATTTTGACTTGTAAAAGTGCCCTTGAGGCCTATTTGCAGAATAAATATTTTGATTTTGATTTTGAAGACTTCACACTATAAAATAATCATTTTATTTTTACGGCACGGTACCCTAAAAATAAAGCGTACTCTACTGCTATCATCCGCTGTCTACAGTGTCTTGTTGGACTTACAATACAGCTGCAGCTATATTTTGAAATAACAGTTCATATAAAAACGCCTAAATATTCTATCCCGAATCATTCTAGTGTGAGAATCCGCTAAAAACAAAAATGGCTTTCAAAGTTGTTCTCCTCTGCGTGTCTGCTCTGCTGCTGCAGGTAAATCCATAGGCTGACAGTATATCTGACATATAAACATTGGCTTAACGATTTGTGATATATCTTTACTATCGAAAATGAAAAATCTATTCAGGTTGCATTATCCTCTTACAGTCCATCTCTGGCCAGAACTGCGGCTGCTCGTGCGGGTCCGGCTGCTGCGGCTCAGTGTCCATCCCCAACAACGGCGGCGACCTGCTCGTCACCAGCATCGGTCCCATCTCCCCATCCGGCATCTCCGTCAACTCCAACCTCGACTTGAACGGGGACTTGAACGTCGAGGGAGCGCTGCCGTTCCTGAGCGCTGTGGAGTTCCGGGGCTCGTACGACACCAGCGGCTCGGCCTGCGTGGACTACAGCTGCGGCACCTGCGGGAACGTGGCCATCAACAACATCATCGGCGGCTCCGGCAGCGGGTGCGGTTGCAGCTGTCGCGGCTAATTTCTTCTCATGATTACATAATTTTTCAATGGTTTTCCTTCGAATATTAAAACTTAGAAGCTTTATACATACCATTTTTATAAACTCGTAAATGTGTGTGTATTAAGTTGCAAATTTAAATGTTCGTCATTGAAACTGATTGTTTTTAATAATTATTTAATCATGCTAAACGACAGAATATTCATTTAACTAGGTCGTACGTGTAATATTACTGAGTCTGAATAAAATTCTGCTTCAATAACACTTTTCGTCAGTTGCCACTCTCAGATCCGTCACCCCAGAAAGTGGTCTACCGCTTTTGAATCTTACTGTACAGGTAATAGAATCGAAGAGTGGTACACCACGTTTTTGACTTAGAAGTATAAGAGAATAAGTGGTTTTGTTTGAACAACTGATAGTGACTTAACGGTGAGCTACATTACGTCATCAGCATCACTTGTGGTTTAAGCATGCGACTGTGAAACGGTCGACGTGGGTTCGATTCCCTAACAAGATCCCCGATAAGTACTAGAAACTCATTGGTACGAGAAATGAGTTTTTAGGAACTTGTAATACGGAACATCATCTTACATTTGTTGTTACCTTTTCTGTCAAAGAAAACGTGCATACATCTACGAAGAAATTCAAAGAAAAGAAATACAAAAAATGTTTATTCGTGACAAACTATACAAAGTATACAAAATAATATAAAATACGAAAACTAAAGTAAAGTAATATAAAATTAAGTACAGTAATATAAAAAGTAAAGTAATATAAAATACGAAAATAAAATAAAAATTGAAACTTAAAAGTATGTTACATACTTAGCAGTTTATGTTTGTCATAAACATCATAATGCTGACTCGGCAGGAGCCAGCGCTGGTCTTCCGGAGGTTTGTGTCTTCCAAAGGTGTATGTGATGTCCCTCATCCTAAGGCTCATTGGGGTTGGGACTAATACTTACCCTTTCCCGTTAATGAGAGAAGGCCAGTAGTGGGACGGATACATATATATATATACATATATATATTAGGGTGGGTCGAAAATCACGAATTTCGGAATACCGTAATGTAATAGTGCTCAAAAGTTGCTGTGTATTCCGTAGATTACAGGAAAAATAATTAAAAAATTCTAGATTTAGACTTTTAACCCCCGGCTGTTAAATATATAAAATAATATTTTTCGCTTCTCATGCTCGAAAAGTGTGTCATATTTCCAAACCATGAAGTTAAAATTCTTTAAAAAATTGAGGAATAAATATTAACGTACATTAAGACAGTTTCGCTTCGCTTCAGCTCCCGTCTTAATCTTCAAACCTATCCGCGTTAGAGAGATTTTGGCCCAATAGATCTTTCTAAGCTTTTATAAAAAAGAAACCTCGAAGGTTAAGACGGCTTCGCTTCGCTTCAGCTCCCGTCTTAATCTTCAAACCTATCCGCGTTAGAATCGATTTTGGCACAGCAGATCTTTCTGGGTTTTTATAAAAAAAAACCTCGAAGATTACGGCGACGGCTTCGCTTCACTTCGGCTCCCGTCTAAATTTTTTAACCTATCCGCGTTAGAGTCGATTTTGCCCTAACAGGTCTTTCTGGGCTTAATTGTGCGTTAAATACGAAAAAAACCATTAAAAATAACAAAAACAACAACATGACTTAATATTGTAAAAATTAGACCCAAAAATGCAATAAATGAAATAAATACCTGCAAATAATGAACGTACGCTAACTTTGACAGGAGCCATGAAATAGTGAGTTTGTATGGAAAGTTGGCAACTTTCATTTTTTTTCTCAGACGGGTTTCCGCAAACCTAGGATTTGGTGGAGAGACTCCTTATGATGAGTACAATCTATAAAAAAATATGAGCCCTGAACTGGATGGGACATAATCTACAGTCGAGCCGAAGAAAGACGTCCAGCGTATCTGTAAGTGCTAGTTTTAAGTTTAGCAGTACGCCACCACACCCAGTTGTTCTCCTCAGGGTTAACCCAGTTTTGGATGAGGCCGTCTTTGGACCCGTGGCCTTCGAGTTGTCCTGGAGCGAACACCATATTCACGTTAAAATACACGAATAAAATATTGGGGAAATAATCTGATGCTGGACTAAAAATAGCAATACTCAATCCTTTTGCGTCAGACATTATTCTTTATTCTTTACTGCATTGTAGTCATGTTCATAATACATTAAGCTGTTACAAGACAAGTATGGTAGGTACATGACACCCTGTAAGGGCACTCAAAAATGTATCTTAGATCTTGGTAATTACATGATTTTCTTAAATAATTTATGTACTCAATAACAATGAAATCAATTACCAAGGTAGGAGCAAGTTTAAGAAATAAAGAATAGAATCATTTCGTCACAAACGTTTATTTCTATACATACGTAATGTGGTGCTGATATTATTTCAATTTATGTGTACGTGTGCATGTATTATTTTGAATTAATTTGTGTGTCATGGATCGTTGCAAAGGTTGTCTTGTGGGAAACCGTGTTTATGTTGAGTCGTTGCGCCTGCTAGTTAGGAAGTGACCGGACGTCGGTGACTGCTCTGACTATCGTCAGCTAACGTTCTCCAGCTAAGGCGTTGAGCATCATGTAATAAGATATTGATGTCCTTATTACCTACAAAAAAAAATATATAATAATTTATTCGTCGTTAATATTAGGGTAAACGTACAAATGAATGACACCAATTATTTTCTCCTATCACTATGGCATGAGATTAAAAGTGGCAGGTACCTAATGAGTCAATGACGACTCAATATGTAAGTTCAAAATGTCATTTTATATATAGAGATTTTCGGTTTCGGAAAATAGAGTGAGGAACTCGGTCTAATCCCAACAAGGTCTGGTTTACCCTGTGTTGGAAGGGTACATAGCAGTATTCGTAAAAAAACTAGTTACTTTACCATAAGTAGTAACATTCTATATGAGAGAGTATAATCCTAAGTAACTGTTTCGAATCATAACAATCTTTTAGTTTATTAAATTTTATTTGCTTCACTTTATTCACAATAAGCCGCAGCCAGGCTAAAAGCCAACTAACTAAAAGAAAATGGTTATGCTTATATAATCGTCGCTCAGTAGACGAATCAATAAGTCACGCGAAAGAACTCAACGTATGATAAATTTCACATATCGGTGAACGTTTTTGTAACATTCATTCCACATAGTAAATACTAAATGTTTCGTCAGCAAGGTGACCATCAGCTACACTAGTGCGATCGGACGGCGTGACACAGTAGGCCACGTCAGTAGGGGTGGGTTGAATTTGTTTGGAAACCGTTACCGCGGACATGGTGTTGACGCCGACCGGCACGACCTTGGCGGCGCGCAGGCTGATCGGGTCCTGGACGCGCTGCAGCAGCAGCAACACCGTGCGCCGGTTACGCGTGTCCATGCACTCCCACGGCATCGCGTACACAGCCTGTATCAGTTCCGAGCTCTGCCAACATATCAGCATATAATATATATATTTTATGTATTAAAATGCTCCAGATCAAAACAGTAGTCCACTAGGGATACGTCTATCAACCTCAGACAACCTGTACTTCCACTTTTAATTCATTATATCATAAACTATTAAATGGGAGAGCGGAAGAATTGATAACCGTACCAAGACAAATCTTGGCTGAGAATCGTACAGGCAAACGATTCAGGGAATAGATATACACAGTCTTACTGTAGACAAATTTGTGGCGCATGATAAGCAAGGATGGAAGCCGTGTTCCAGAAATAAAAACTGGCCAAGTGCGTGTCGGGCCACGCGCAATGTAGAGTTCCATTTCCGTAGTTGTCCACCGGTTACATTATGTCAACTTAAATTCACAAACTTATATTTACTCCGATTTAGACAAAATTGATAATAATATCTAAGTAGTCAACGGAAATTGTATGAAAATTTGCAGTTCCCTGTTTACTACGGAACCCAAAAAAGCACATTGGTCAGGTACAGGAACTTGCTATTATGATAACCGTGGGGTCTCCTAGAAAAAACTAAAACGAGCACAGTGCGAGCTCCGAGTGATGCAAACATTCTTTTATAAAACTGAAAGGTGAACGTGGAGTTCAAGGCTTAAAAATAGAGACAAGACTGTCCACAATCTGCAAGTGATGCTTCCTGAACTACTTCAAGGGTTATGAAAGCTTGGGACGGGTAGTCGCTGTGGAAACACTGAAAGCAAAAATTTACGAGGCAGTTCAGCTGCACGATGAACTAACCCATGAAAAGTAATACATCTTAAAGATCTACGATGTTGCTAGGAATGTAAAGGACCGTAGTTGATGGAGGAATGTACTCCACATTCTCAGTGGTCGAACAAAAATCACCAAACACGATCATCAATATCGAATTTCGTCAGCAACTTATCCTTTGGTTCCACTATTTCTGGCTCGTGTAATGTGTACATATTGTTATACTTGCCTTGGTGTGTATCATTTCAAAAAGTATTGATACTTGAATGAGCTGTTGATACATTGCGAACGTCAGAGGCCCGTATTTAAAGAGGGCGTCCGCTGTAAACGACGATACTTCGAGCAGCAAGATGCAGGTGAGGAACTGCATGATCATGTAGAATACAAACAGATATTCGCTGAAAGTGTCAGAGCATCTGTCCACGAATCTGTTCACAAAAGAAAGTATTCAGTTACCCACAAATACCTTACAATGCCTAAAGTCGTATCGTCGTATGCAACCAAACATCGAGGAGGAAAAATTATGGAGATAAATGTCCTTTAAGTAGATGTAGTCTGGTATTAAAAAATACAGTTTTTTTATTAGTTTAATTTAAAAACGAATATAAAATTTTGTTTCTTACTCTGTGATAAAATTGTGGTACAGAATGTTGTCCTTCAATAGTTTTCGAACGTGCTCGTTCTCCTCCGGCGAGTACATAAAGCCGTTCGACTTAGGCAGTGGAAAACTCAACAAATTGTGCTTCAGAATCTTAAGATGTCCCCAAATTTGAAAAACGATCAAACTTATCATAAGATCGAAGCCGCAAACTCCACACGCAGTATTATAGGCGGTCGGAATATTAAACATGAATAATATCCAATAACCCTCTGTTGTTGTATAGACATCTTCAGTGTAGCAGTAGTAGTACATGGCGTGCTCGAAGGTTCTGTTCGGCGGGCGGTCGGCGCCGAACATGCCGCGGCTGTAGTTATTGTACCACGGCATCAACGTGAACAGAGTCGCGCCGAGAGCCATCTCACTGACCACGAACAACGTAAACATTCCCGATATCACATGGATCTTCGAGTGAATCTAAAAACGTATACTGGAATTATGCTGCTGGTCCAAAGTTATTGTGCTGATTTTGGCTTTTAAAACCTATTGAGTATCAAACCTTGGCAGCATACTGCGATCTGTCCTTGAAGTAACACAGGTGAAATTCGAGTAAGTAATCCTTGATTGTGTCACGATATTTTTTCATCCGGGATAATATCAACCTTTGCTGGAATTTCATATTCAACATAAAATTAGTAATTGTTTGAAGTTTTTCTATACGAATGTGTTCACTTCGTGATTTACTCACCAACAATTTAAATTCCAAACAAATGCACATAATTGTATGTCCCATGTCAAAGAACGATATATTTTCTCTGTAGTGCCATATGTAAATAATTCCCAAGATCTGCAACACAACGGCGACGAAGATCAGTAGAAGGTTGTAGGCTGAAAGCGCCGCGTCAAGGCGCGCGCGCCCGAACTGCCTGTGCGGCCACGAACCCACCGAACTTATCAGGATCCGCAGCTGCCCGACATACTTGTAGTCCAGAGGCGAGTCTACATGGCTGGAAATAAAATACTCACATGCTACTGTTATCTATTCACTATAAACTTCGAATGGCAAGTTAGCCACGGAACATGTTTGTGATCTAAATGAATGACTGCACTAAAGTCGTGTTGGACGGCTTGAGAGAGGTTCATCTTCATCAGTTGCGACTATATTAGGTATTCGGTTTACCTAATAAAATAAATTTTTCCCTTGGATTAAAAGATCTCAGGCAGTAGCTTATACTCAAAACAAGCGCTTAGGAAACTTGGTATTTACATAGAAAGCAGGACTCATACTCGTATAGAATGCGGTTGGTGCAGTCCAATGTATAGTCTCAATTTTTTTTCAGAATTTTAAAACTTTATGTTTCGGTAATTAGAGGGGCGATACACTTTTTACGACTTTAACAGCTAATCTCTCTCACCAACGGTTAACTTAAACGGAAAAGTTTTTTAGAAACCTGAATTTTTAAAGGCCTATCTATTAGGTTTCCTTTAGTGCCATTTTGGCTACGGAATGGAATACGTTTATAGCGTATTATTTATAATAATATACCACACAATAAGTAACTTTACCTATCATCAAACCTTGATTTGAAAGCGTGAAACAATCGTATAAGTGTCATGGTGGTGTAGAAAATACTGACTTTGCACACTTCTGCTGCGTCACTGAAGCATTTCTGACTTCCACGTGTCTGTGAACTTTGAATACTAATGACAGCTGTAAGCTGCACTATAATGAGTAATGGGCTCATTAATCTTATTATATCATTGTGGCTCAGTAAATGGATAATGGATCTAAGTAGTCGTAGGGGAGGTGCAGGGAGAATGCAGAGTTATTCCGATAACTTGTAGGGTCTCGTAGTCAAAATGGCGAATACGGAACCCCCACAGTTTCGCTATGTCTGTCCGTATGTATGTCACAGCAGATTTACTCTGAGACTATAAGCACTACCACGTATTACAATAATAAAATTTGGCACGAAGGTGAACCTATTCTCTGAATCGCTACATAAAAGTGATGTGAAATTTTTGATTGAATTATGAGAAGAAAATTAGGGTAGCACTCCATACAATTAACCGGGGGAAGATTTTTTTTTCAATGTACATAGGCGTGCGGGCCTTTAAAAAATATATAGAGGTTTTTAAAAAACATTTTCATTTAAGTCAATAACAGTTACTGCGATATTTGCTGTTGTGTCGTAGTCGTGTGTGTCGTCCGCACTTTGTACACTGCCATTTTTGTTATATTAATGTTTAAGATAGGAAATTATTTATTATCAAACTATGTACGTAAACCCGTAAATCATTGCGAGATTGAACAGTAATATAATGCTGGCACGTAGTTCGCATATTAGGCCAGTCCATATAGTTTTAGTATATATTTATTTTTTTATATTGTATATATGGATGCAACTGACTTAATATCAAAAATGGTAGCACTAGATATCTTGGGTCAACTTTTGGCAGCTACAAAACCTCGAAATTTTAGGACTTTATTTGGGTTTCTCGCTTATTGTATTCAAGAAAAACTGCGTCTAATGAGTACTTAATTTTTTTGCGTCAGGTATTACTGAGGTAGGAACAAGTTTAAGAAATAAAGAAGAGAATAATTTCGTCACAAGTGTTTATTTCTATACATACGTAATGTGGTACTGATATTATTTCAATTTATGTGTATGTGTGCATGTAGTATTTTGAATTAATTTGTGTGTGATGGATCGTTGCAAAGGTTGTCTTGTGGGAAACCGTGTTTATGTTGAGTCGTTGCGCCTGCTAGTTAGGAAGTGACCGGACGTCGGTGACTGCTCTGACTATCGTCAGCTAACGTTCTCCGGCTAAGGCGTTGAGCATCATGTAATAAGATATTGATGTCCTTATTACCTACAAAAAAAAATTATAATAATTTATTCGTCGTTAATATTAGGGTAAACGTACAAATGAATGACACCAATTATTTTCTCCTATCACTATGGCATGAGATTAAAAGTGGCAGGTACTTAATGAGTCAATGACGACTCAATATGTAAGTTCAAAATGTCATTTTATATATAGAGATTTTCGGTTTCGGAAAATAAAGTGAGGAACTCGGTCTAATCCCAACAAGGTCTGGTTTACCCTGTGTTGGAAGGGTACATAGCAGTATTCGTAAAAAAACTAGTTACTTTACCATAAGTAGTAACATTCTATATGAGAGAGTATAATCCTAAGTAACTGTTTCGAATCATAACAATATTTTAGTTTATTAAATTTTAAATTTGATTTGCTTCACTCCATTTACATTAAGCCGCAACCAGGCTAAAAGCCACAACTAAATAAAAGAAAATAGTAAAATGCTTATATAATCGTCGCTCAGCAGACGAATCAATAAGTCCCGCGAAAGAACTCAACGTATGATAAATATCACATATCGGTGAACGTCTTTGTAACATTCCACATAGTAGATACTAAATGTTTCGTCAGCTTGGCAACCAGATACACTAGTGGGGGTGGGTGAATTTGTTTGGAAACCGTTACCGCGGACATGGTGTTGACGCCGACCGGCACGACCTTGGCGGCGCGCAGGCTGATCGGGTCCTGGACGCGCTGCAGCAGCAGCAACACCGTGCGCCGGTTACGCGTGTCCATGCACTCCCACGGCATCGCGTACACAGCCTGTATCAGTTCCGAGCTCTGCCAACATATCAGCATATAATATATATAATTTATATATTAAAATGCTCCAGATCAAAACAGTAGTCCACTAGGGATACGTCTATCAACCTCAGACACACTGTACATCCACTTTTAATTCATTCTATCATAAACTATTAAATGGGAGAGCGGAAGACTTGATAACGATACCAAGACAAATCTTGGCTGAGAATCGTACAGGCAAACGATTCAGGGAATAGACATACACAGTCTTAGTGTAGACAAATTTGTGGCGCATGATAAGCAAGGATGAAAGCCGTGTTCCAGAAATAAAAACTGGCAAAGTGCGTGTCGGGCCACGCGCAATGTAGAGTTCCATTTCCGTAGTTGTCCACCGGTTACATTATGTCAACTTAAATTCACAAACTTTACTCCGTTTGCTCCGTTTTAGACAAAATTAATAATAATATCTAAGTAGTCAACGGAAATTGTATGAAAATTTGCAGTTCCCTGTTTACTACGGAACCCAAAAAAGCACATTGGTCAGGTACAGGAACTTGCTATTATGATAACCGTGGGGTCTCCTAGAAAAAACTAAAACGAGCACAGTGCGAGCTCCGAGTGATGCAAACATTCTTTTATAAAACTGAAAGGTGAACGTGGAGTTCAAGGCTTAAAAATAGAGACAAGACTGTCCACAATCTGCAAGTGATGCTTCCTGAACTACTTCAAGGGTTATGAAAGCTTGGGACGGGTAGTCGCTGTGGAAACACTGAAAGCAAAAATTTACGAGGCAGTTCAGCTGCACGATGAACTAACCCATGAAAAGTAATACATCTTAAAGATCTACGATGTTGCTAGGAATGTAAAGGACCGTAGTTGATGAAGGAATGTACTCCATATTCTCAGTGGTCGAACATAAATCACCAAACACGATCATCAACATCGAATTTCGTCAGTAACTTATCCTTTGGTTCCACTATTTCTGGCTCGTGTAATGTGTACATAATGTTATACTTGCCTTGGTGTGTATCATTTCAAAAAGTATTGATACTAGAATGAGCTGATGATACATTCCGAACGTCAGAGGCCCGTATTTAAAGAGGGCGTCCGCTGTAAACGACGATACTTCGAGCAGCAAGATGCAGGTGAGGAACTGCATGATCATGTAGAATACAAACAGATATTCGCTGAAAGTGTCAGAGCATCTGTCCACGAATCTGTTCACAAAAGAAATTTGTAGTCAGTTACCCACAAATACCTTACAATGCCTAAAATCGTATCGTCGTATTCAACCAAACATCGAGGAGGAAAAATTATGGAGATAAATGTCCTTTAAGTAGATGTAGTCTGGTATTAAAAAATACAGTTTTTTTATTAGTTTAATTTAAAAACGAATATAAAATTTTGTTTCTTACTCTGTGATAAAATTGTGGTACAGAATGTTGTCCTTCAATAGTTTTCGAACGTGCTCGTTCTCCTCCGGCGAGTACATAAAGCCGTTCGACTTAGGCAGTGGAAAACTCAACAAATTGTGCTTCAGAATCTTAAGATGTCCCCAAATTTGAAAAACGATCAAACTAATCATAAGATCGAAGCCGCAAATTCCACACATAGTATTATAGGCGGTCGGAATATTAAATATGAATAATATCCAATAACCCTCTATTGTTGTATAGACATCTTCAGTGTAGCAGTAGTAGTACACGGCGTGCTCGAAGGTTCTGTTCGGCGGGCGGTCGGCGCCGAACATGCCGTGGCTGTAGTTGTTGTACCACGGCATCAACGTGAACAGAGTCAAGCCGACAGCCATCTCAATGACCACGAACAACGCAAACATTCCCGATATCACATGGATCTGCGAGTGAATCTAAAAAATATACTGGAATTATGCTGCTGGTCCAAAGTTATTGTGCTGATACAATACAATACATATACTCTTTATTGCACACCTCACATAATAAAATAGCACATAAAAAACAAAAAAACATAGATACAGGGAGACAGAGGCAGAACAACAGGCGGTCTTATTGCTAAAGAGCGATCTCTTCCAGACAACCTTTGGGTAGTGGAGAAATGAAATATGAAGCTGAAAAGTAGGTGGTGCATAAACTATTATACAATGAGAAAAAAAGAAAAAATAAGATTCCAAAACAACTATTCAATATAAATACACATACTTTAATAATATATAAATATACATACATAAAAATATACATACATCTATACATATAATAAAGCTGTAGAGGTTCGAAAATCTGTACATTGAAGATACCTATTAGCATTTCAGTACTTGAAGTTCTATTAATTACTTACATGCGTAATTGACAACATTTCATATTTTCAACTACTTAATTTTATGAACTAGTTAGAAAATAGGTGAAATTTTAAGGAACCCGTGTTTTTTCTTTTTCACGAAAACTGAATTTTTCATACAAAAAAAGCATTTTGAAAAATAGGTCATTCTAAAAGGGCGTAAGTAAATTATGACGTCATATACACAACAAGAATCTAGAGCCGCAATTAAAAAAAACGATACCAGACAATAATTGGCACTGACGGTAGAGTGACAGCTTGAGACTTGTTATAGTTGTTATTTTCGTTAGTTGTTACTTTTTATCGTATCACAACTAAGGTCTCTCTCGATAGTGCAGAGAAAGTGATGTCACCATCCGGTTTATACTTTTTCGCGATTTTTCCAAAATTAATGGCGAAAAAAATCCGAAAATATTTTTTTTGTGTACTTAACATCTTTCTACCGAAATGGTTTTCGAATTAAGACTTTTGAAAATTATGAAATATTGTCAATTGTAAGCAAAACATAATAGATTTTCGTTATTTAGGTACTGACTTACAGCCTTTAAAGCGCTTGCGTTTTAAATCAAAACTTGCTGGCCCATTGAGCCTAAATAATTTTACTGTTTATAAAATTGGAGATTAAATAGATTGGACGTAGACGATTGACAACAATCGTCTACGTCCGCATTGACTGACCAGCGCTTTAATATATGCCTAGATAAAAATTATAGAATTTCCACTCCACTCTATTCTTTTTTTTTGAAAAAAGATTGGAGGGTTGAGAAATATAAAACAGGTTTTTTGTCTTGAACCTGACTGGCTTTTTGTAGGCGGGGCCCAATAAAGCGATAGTGAGTGTGCGTTTGTTTGGAGAGTGGCCTGTGGAAAATCCAGGAGAAACCTCCAACGCGACCACACGGGAGGTTTAAACACTGCAACCGGAATATTCTAAGAGTATGCGCTCCAGTGAGATTGGTTGAGCGGCTTCAACCAAATCTGAGGTGTGGGTGGAATCAAACTACTGAGAGTTTTGTCGCTGTTTCACTAAACCAAGCCTAGCTGAGAAGAGACCAGCTAGGAACTCAGCTAGGCCCGACCTGGGTCGGACTGACTCTACCCGATATGCAGCGGTATCGGGACGAATAGGGACTATATATGGTAACCAGCGACAAAACTCCCAGTAGCTCGATTCCACTCACACCTCAGATTCGGTTGAAACCGCTCAACCAATCTCACTGGAGCGCAAACTCTTAGAGTATTCCAGTGTTCCAAACCATGCACACGCGTGGTCGTGCCGGAGGTTTTCCCCTGGATTTTCCCCAGGCTACTCTCTAACCGCGCACTACTATCGCTTTATTGGGTCCGGCCTATAAAGCCACAGTCAGGTTAAAAAAACAACATGTATCTACGACCGATCGAGCCGCGGGAAATTAACGCAATAATACGTAATTTAAAAAATAAAAATAGTTACGGTATCGATGAACTACCCCCTAGATTAATCAGGAGTTGCGCTGATGAATTAACTTTACCACATTATTTGATGATCAATCAGTCTTTTTCAGATGGAACATTTCCTGACCTTTTAAAATACTCCGTAGTTAAACCTATCCACAAAATAGGTGTCACATCAGATCTCAGTAACTATAGACCTATAGCGTTATTACCGACATCATCGAAGATTTTTGAAATAGCGATGCGCAAACGCTTAAACTCCTATTGTGTAAAATACCAAATATTTAATGAAAGTCAGAATGGCTTCCGGCGGAAACGATCTACTGTACTGGCTACTTACAAATATATGCAAGAAGTGATTAACATCATTAATGATAAAAAATACGCAGTTGGCATCCTTTTAGGCATGTCAAAAGCATACGACAGAGTACAATATAAAATATTACTTGATAAATTATATGAAATAGGCGTTAGGGGTACAGCGCATAAGTGGATTACCTCATACCTAGAAAATCGGAAACAACACGTCGAAATTCATCACCTACACTACAAAACTGGATATATCAATCTTGTGAAATCGGATACACAATTGGTCAAACACTCAATACCCCAAGGAAGTTGCATTGGTAGTATATTATTCTTGATTTATATCAATAATCTCCCACGAAGTATATAAGAGACATGTGTACTTTTTGCAGACGATATCTCGGTTCTAACATCATGCCAAAATGACCAAAACTTGCATTTTGACATAAATAACATACTAACAAAACTGTCAGACTGGCTAACTGATCACAACTTGGAAATTAATTATTTGAAAACAAAAATTATGCAATTTAGACCTTAACAAAAAAAATCTTTGGACATTAATGTCACTTTCAACGGAGCAGCACTGGAATGTGTAGACACATTCACCCTCCTCGGTTTGGATATCGACAACCACATAAACTGGAAATCACACATTAAAAAAATTAAAAACAAACTTTCTCAATTTGTTTTCGCATTAAGAGTATTGAAGAGAGCAACAAACCTCCAAAGCGCGCTAACTGCTTACATACTACGTACGCATACGCTTATTCATGGCTAACGTACGGAATAATACTTTGGGGCAACAGTACTGACATAGACGATTTATTTATTTTACAAAAAAAGTGCATACGGATTTTGGTTAATATTAGAAATAGAGATAGCTGTAGACCACACTTCATCAATCATAAACTCCTGACACTAACCTCAATATACATTTTAGAAATGTTAGGAAACATCCGCAGCTCTTTACTAAACTAGCAGACCA
This sequence comes from Epiblema foenella, assembly GCA_963556455.1. Lineage (NCBI taxonomy): Eukaryota > Metazoa > Arthropoda > Insecta > Lepidoptera > Tortricidae > Epiblema > Epiblema foenella. Next base: position 4,755,146 of record OY747120.1, on the reverse strand, counting down.
ACCTCGGCGACATGAAACCAGATTTAAAAATAATCTGGCACCACCCACCAGATCCAAACTTAAACTGCATAAAGCAAGTCCAAACGCGATGGCAGTGAAAATCTATAACAAGTTAAATGATGACCTTAAAATTATTATGAATCAAAAGCAGTTCAATAAACAACTAAAGAATTTTTTAGTAAACAAATGTTATTATAGCCCCAAGGGATTTTTTAATGGTTAAATACAGTAATTCTTAGTATTTTCAATTATTATTGTTATATATTGTGTACTTAATCCGAATTATTATTTACTTCACATGACATTTAATTTATTGTAAATCAAAGTACTAAATTGAGTAATCCAACATTATTAGATGACATTGTACTTATTTTATCCATACATATTTCGATTATAAAATATAACTTTACAATTAAGCTAGACGTAAGACTTCCAATTGCTGCGTCCTACCAGGGTCCATGTGAAACCTATTTTACTAATGTGAGACCGAAATGTAAACCATGAATGCAATAAATAAATATAATAAAAATATAACAAACAACGAAAAATTAATAATATTACCAAAAATTCAAACACCTAAATAAATTCTATCTCCATATTTTACCCGCCAGCAGTATAGAGATATTTTATTCAATTTGATCTGATTTTGGCTTTTAAAAGCTAATGAGTATCAAACCTTGGCAGCATACTGCGATCTGTCCTTGAAGAAACACAGGTGAAATTCGAGTAAGTAATCCTTGATTGTTTCACGAAATTTTTTCATCCGGGATAATATCAGCCTTTGCTGGAATTTCAAATTCAACATAAAATGAGTAAATGTTTGAAGTTTTTCTATAAGAATGTGTTCATTTTCTTAGGACACTCACACAAAATTTAAATTCCAAACAAATGCACATAATTACATGTCCCATGTCAAAGAACGATATATTTTCTCTGTAGTGCCATATGTAACTAATTTCCAAGATCTGCAACACAAGGTTGACGAAGATCAGTAGAAGGTTGTAGGCGGACAGCGCCGCGTCAAGGCGCGCGCGCCCGAACTGCCTGTGCGGCCACGAACCCACCGAACTTATCAGGATCCGCAGCTGCCCGACATACTTGTAGTCCAGAGGCGAGTCTACATGGCTGGAAATAAAATACTCACATGCTACTGTTATCTATTCACTATAAACTTCGAATGGCAAGTTAGCCACGGAACATGTTTGTGATCTAAATGAATGACTGCACAAAAGTCGTGTTGGACGGCTTGAGAGAGGTTCATCTTCATCAGTTGCGACTATATTAGGTATTCGGTTTACCTAATAAAATAAATTTTTCCCTTGGATTAAAAGATCTCAGGCAGTAGCTTATACTCAAACTTGGTATTTACATAGAAAGCAGGACTCATACTCGTATAGAATGCGGTTGGTGCAGTCCAATGTATAGTCTCAATTTTTTTTCAGAATTTTAAAACTTTATGTTTCGGTAATTAGAGGGGCGATACACTTTTTACGACTTTAACAGCTAATCTCTCTCACCAACGATTAACTTAAACGGAAAAGTTTTTTAGAAACCTGAATTTTTAAAGGCCTATCTATTAGGTTTCCTTTAGTGCCATTTTGGCTACAACACACAATAGGTAACTTTACCTATCATCAAACCTTGATTTGAAAGCGTGAAACAATCGTGTAAGTGTCATGGTGGTGTAGAAAATACTGACTTTGCACACTTCTGCTGCGTCACTGAAGCATTTCTGACTTCCACGTGTCTGTGAACTTTGAATACTAATGACAGCTGTAAGCTGCACTATAATGAGTAATGGGCTCATTAATCTTATTATATCATTGTGGCTCAGTAAATGGATAATGGATGTAAGTAGTCGTAGGGGAGGTGCAGGGAGAATGCAGAGTTATTCCGATAACTTGTAGGGTCTCGTAGCCAAAATGGCGAATACGGAACCCCCACAGTTTCGCTATGTCTGTCCGTATGTATGTCACAGCAGATTTACTCTGAGACTATAAGCACTACCACGTATTACAATAATAAAATTTGGCACGAAGGTGAACCTATTCTCTGAATCGCTACATAAAAGTGATGTGAAATTTTTGATTGAATTATGAGAAGAAAATTAGGGTAGCACTCCATACAATTAACCGGGGGAAGATTTTTTTTTCAATGTACATAGGCGTGCGGGCCTTTAAAAAATATATAGAGGTTTTTAAAAAACATTTTCATTTAAGTCAATAACAGTTCCTGCGATATTTGCTGTTGTGTCGTAGTCGTGTGTGTCGTCCGCCATTTGTACACTGCCATTTTTGTTATATTAATGTTTAAGATAGGAAATTATTTATTATCAAACTATGTACGTAAACCCGTAAATCATTGCGAGATTGAACAGTAATATAATGCTGGCACGTAGTTCGCATATTAGGCCAGTCCATATAGTTTTAGTATATATTTATTTTTTTATATTGTATATATGGATGCAACTGACTTAATATCAAAAATGGTAGCACTAGATATCTTGGGTCAACTTTTGGCAGCTACAAAACCTCGAAATTTTAGGACTTTATTTGGGTTTCTCGCTTATTGTATTCAAGAAAAACTGCGTCTAATGAGTACTTAATTTTTTTGCGTCAGGTATTACTAAGGTAGGAACAAGTTTAAGAAATAAAGAAGAGAATAATTTCGTCACAAGTGTTTATTTCTATACATACGTAATGTGGTACTGATATTATTTCAATTTATGTGTATGTGTGCATGTAGTATTTTGAATTAATTTGTGTGTGATGGATCGTTGCAAAGGTTGTCTTGTGGGAAACCGTGTTTATGTTGAGTCGTTGCGCCTGCTAGTTAGGAAGTGACCGGACGTCGGTGACTGCTCTGACTATCGTCAGCTAACGTTCTCCAGCTAAGGCGTTGAGCATCATGTAATAAGATATTGATGTCCTTATTACCTACAAAAAAATATGTATTATAATAATTTATTCGTCGTTAATATTAGGGTAAACGTACAAATGAATGACACCAATTATTTTCTCCTATCACTATGGCATGAGATTAAAAGTGGCAGGTACCTAATGGGTCAATGACGACTTAATATGTAGGTACGAAATGTCATTTGATATATAGAGCTTTTCGGTTTAGGAAAGTAGAGTGAGGAACTCGGTCTAATCCCAACAAGGTCTGGTTTACCCTCTGTGTTGGAAGGGTACATAGCAGTATTCGTAAAAAAACTAGTTACTTTAGCTTAGTAACATTCTATATGAGAGAGTATAATCCTAAGTAACTGTTTCGAATCATAACAATCTTTTAGTTTATTTTATTTTAAATTTGATTTGTTTCACTCCATTTACATTAAGCCGCAACCAGGCTAAAAGCCACAACTAAATAAAAAAAATGGTAAACTGCTTATGCTTATATAATCGTCGCTCAGCAGACGAATCAATAAGTCTCGCGAAAGAACTCAACGTATGATAAATATCACATATCGGTGAACGTCTTTGTAACATTCCACATAGTAGATACTAAATGTTTCGTCAGCTTGGCAACCAGATACACTAGTGGGGGTGGGTGAATTTGTTTGGAAACCGTTACCGCGGACATGGTGTTGACGCCGACCGGCACGACCTTGGCGGCGCGCAGGCTGATCGGGTCCTGGACGCGCTGCAGCAGCAGCAACACCGTGCGCCGGTTACGCGTGTCCATGCACTCCCACGGCATCGCGTACACAGCCTGTATCAGTTCCGAGCTCTGCGAACATATTAGCATATAATATATATATTTTATATATTAAAATGCTCCAGATCAAAACAGAAGTCTACCAGGGATACGTCTATCAACCTCAGACACACTGTACATCCACTTTTAATTCATTCTATCATAAACTATTGAAAGAGCGGAAGACTTGATAACCCTACCAAGAGACAAATCTTGGCTGAGAATTACGATTCTTAGCCAAGATTTGTCTCTTGGCAGGCAAACGATTCAGGGCATAGACATACACAGTCTTAGTATAGACAAATTTGTCGCGCATGATAAGCAAGGATGGAAGCCGTGTTCCAGAAATGAAAACTGGCCAAGTGCGTGTCGGGCCACGCGCAATGTAGAGTTCACCAGCTATATTATGTCAACTTAAATTCACAAACTTATATTTATTCCGTTTCAGACAAAAATAATTAATATCTAAGTAGTCAGTGGCAACTGTATGAAAATTTGCAGTTCCCTGTTTACTACGGAACCCTAAAAAGCGCATTGGTCAGGTACAGGAAGTTGCTATTATGATAACCGCGGGGTCTCCCAGAAAACACTAAAACGAGCACAGTGCGAGCTCCGAGTTATGCAAACATTATTCTATGTAACCGAAAGGTGAACGTGGAGTTCAAGGGTTAAAAATAGAGACAAGACTGTCCACAATCTGCAAGTGATGCTTCTTGAACTACTTAAAGGGTTATGAAAGCTTGGGACGGGTAGTCGCTGTGGAAACACTGAAAGCAAAAAAATACGAGGCAGTCCAGCTGCAAGATGAACTAATCCATGAAAAGTAATACAACTTAAAGATCTACGATGTTGCTAGGAATGTAATGGACCGTAGTTGATGGAGGAATGTACTCCACATTCTCAGTGATCGAACAAAAATCACCAAACACGATCATCAACATCGAATTTCGTCAGCAACTTATCCTTTGGTTCCACTATTTCTGGCTCGTGATGTATACATATTGTTATACTTGCCTTGGTGTGTATCATTTCAAAAAGTATTGATACTTGAATGAGCTGTTGATACATTCCGAACGTCAGAGGCCCGTATTTAAAGAGGGCGTCCGCTGTAAACGACGATACTTCGAGCAGCAAGATGCAGGTGAGGAACTGCATGATCACGTAGAATACAAACAGATATTCGCTGAAAGTGTCAGAGCATCTGTCCACGAATCTGTTCACAAAAGAAATTTGTAGTCAGTTACCCACATATACCTTACAATGCCTAAAGTCATATCGTCGTATGCAACCAATCATCAAGAAGGAAAAATTATGGAGATAAATTTATTTTAAGTAATGTAGTCTGTTATTAAAAAAATACAGTTTTTTTATCAGTTTAATTTAAAAACGAATATAAAATTTTGTTTCTTACTCTGTGATAAAATTGTGGTACAGAATGTTGTCCTTCAATAGTTTTCGAACGTGCTCGTTCTCCTCCGGCGAGTACATAAAGCCGTTCGACTTAGGCAGTGGAAAACTCAACAAATTATGCTTCAGAATCTTAAGATGTCCCCAAATTTGAAAAACGATCAAACTAATCATAAGATCGAAGCCGCAAACTCCACACATAGTATTATAGGCGGTCGGAATATTAAACATGAATAATATCCAATAACCCTCTGTTGTTGTATAGACATCTTCAGTGTAGCAGTAGTAGTACATGGCGTGCTCGAAGGTTCTGTTCGGCGGGCGGTCGGCGCCGAACATGCCGCGGCTGTAGTTGTTGTACCACGGCATCAACGTGAACAGAGTCAAGCCGAGAGCCATCTCAATGACCACGAACAACGCAAACATTCCCGATATCACATGGATCTTCGAGTGAATCTAAAAAATATACTGGAATTATGCTGCTGGTCCAAAGTTATCGTGCTGATTTTGGCTTTTAAAACCTAATGAGTATCAAACCTTGGCAGCATACTGCGATCTGTCCTTGAAGTAACACAGGTGAAATTCGAGTAAGTAATCCTTGATTGTGTCACGAAATTTTTTCATCCGGGATAATATCAGCCTTTGCTGGAATTTCAAATTCAACATAAAATAAGTAAATGTTTGAAGATTTCTATACGAATGTTCACTTCGTGATTTACTCACCAACAATTTAAATTCCAAACAAATGCACATAATTGTATGTCCCATGTCAAAGAACGATATATTTTCTCTGTAGTGCCATATGTAAATAATTCCCAAGATCTGCAACACAAGGGCGACGAAGATCAGTAGAAGGTTGTAGGCTGAAAGCGCCGCGTCAAGGCGCGCGCGCCCGAACTGCCTGTGCGGCCACGAACCCACCGAACTTATCAGGATCCGCAGCTGCCCGACATACTTGTAGTCCAGAGGTGAGTCTACATGGCTGGAAATAAAATACTAACATGCTACTGTTATCTATTCACTTTAAACTTCGAATGGCAAGTTAGCCACGGAACATGTTTGTGATCTAAATGAATGACTGCACTAAAGTCGTGTTGGACGGCTTGAGAGATGTTCATCTTCATCAGTTGCGACTATATTAGGTATTCGGTTTACCTAATAAAATTATTTTTTCCCTTGGATTAAAAGATCTCAGGCAGTAGCTTATACTCAAAACAAGCGCTTAGGAAACTTGGTATTTACATAGAAAGCAGGACTCATACTCGTATAGAATGCGGTTGGTGCAGTCCAACATATAGTCTCAACGTTTTTTTCAGAATTTTAAAACTTTATGTTTCGGTAATTAGAGGGGCGACACACTTTTTACGACTTTGACAGCTAATCTCTCTCACCAACGGTTAACTTAAACGAAAAAGTTTTTTAGAAACCTGAATTTTTAAAGGCCTATCCATAAATACCGGCATACACTCGGACGGACACTATTAGGTTTCCTTTAGTGCCATTTTGGCTACGGAATGGAATACGTTTATAGCGTATTATTTATAATAATATACCACACAATAAGTAACTTTACCTATCATCAAACCTTGATTTGAAAGCGTGAAACAATCGTGTAAGTGTCATGATGGTGTAGGAAATACTGACTTTGCACACTTCTGCTGCGTCACTGAAGCATTTCTGACTTCCACGTGTCTGTGAACTTTGAATACTAATGACAGCTGTAAGCTGCACTATAATGAGTAATGGGCTCATTAATCTTATTATATCATTGTGGCTCAGTAAATGGATAATGGGTCTAAGTAGTTGTAGGGGAGGTGCAGGGAGAATGCAGAGTTATTCCGATAACTTGTAGGGTCTCGTAGTCAAAATGGCGAATACGGAACCCCCACAGTTTCGCTATGTCTGTCCGTATGTATGTCACAGCAGATTTACTCTGAGACTATAAGCACTACCACGTATTACAATAATAAAATTTGGCACGAAGGTGAACCTATTCTCTGAATCGCTACATAAAAGTGATGTGAAATTTTTGATTGAATTATGAGAAGAAAATTAGGGTAGCACTCCATACAATTAACCGGGGAAGATTTTTTTTTCAATGTACATAGGCGTGCGGGCCTTTAAAAAATATATAGAGGTTTTTAAAAAACATTTTCATTTAAGTCAATAACAGTTCCTGCGATATTTGCTGTTGTGTCGTAGTCGTGTGTGTCGTCCGCCATTTGTATACTGCCATTTTTGTTATATTAATGTTTAAGATAGGAAATTATTTATTATCAAACTATGTACGTAAACCCGTAAATCATTGCGAGATTGAACAGTAATATAATGCTGGCACGTAGTTCGCATATTAGGCCAGTCCATATAGTTTTAGTATATATTTATTTTTTTATATTGTATATATGGATGCAACTGACTTAATATCAAAAATGGTAGCACTAGATATCTTGGGTCAACTTTTGGCAGCTACAAAACCTCGAAATTTTAGGACTTTATTTGGGTTTCTCGCTTATTGTATTCAAGAAAAACTGCGTCTAATGAGTACTTAATTTTTTTGCGTCAGGTATTACTAAGGTAGGAACAAGTTTAAGAAATAAAGAAGAGAATCATTTCGTCACAAGTGTTTATTTCTATACATACGTAATGTGGTACTGATATTATTTCAATTTATGTGTATGTGTGCATGTAGTATTTTGAATAAATTTGTGTGTGATGGATCGTTGCAAAGGTTGTCTTGTGGGAAACCGTGTTTATGTTGAGTCGTTGCGCCTGCTAGTTAGGAAGTGACCGGACGTCGGTGACTGCTCTGACTATCGTCAGCTAACGTTCTCCAGCTAAGGCGTTGAGCATCATGTAATAAGATATTGATGTCCTTATTACCTACAAAAAAAAATACAATAATTTATTCGTCGTTAATATTAGGATAAACGTACAAATGAATGACACCAATTATTTTCTCCTATCACTATGGCATGAGATTAAAAGTGGCAGGTACCTAATGAGTCAATGACGACTCAATATGTAAGTTCAAAATGTCATTTTATATATAGAGATTTTCGGTTTCGGAAAATAAAGTGAGGAACTCGGTCTAATCCCAACAAGGTCTGGTTTACCCTGTGTTGGAAGGGTACATAGCAGTATTCGTAAAAAAACTAGTTACTTTACCATAAGTAGTAACATTCTATATGAGAGAGTATAATCCTAAGTAACTGTTTCGAATCATAACAATATTTTAGTTTATTAAATTTTAAATTTGATTTGCTTCACTCCATTTACATTAAGCCGCAACCAGGCTAAAAGCCACAACTAAATAAAAGAAAATAGTAAAATGCTTATATAATCGTCGCTCAGCAGACGAATCAATAAGTCCCGCGAAAGAACTCAACGTATGATAAATATCACATATCGGTGAACGTCTTTGTAACATTCCACATAGTAGATACTAAATGTTTCGTCAGCTTGGCAACCAGATACACTAGTGGGGGTGGGTGAATTTGTTTGGAAACCGTTACCGCGGACATGGTGTTGACGCCGACCGGCACGACCTTGGCGGCGCGCAGGCTGATCGGGTCCTGGACGCGCTGCAGCAGCAGCAACACCGTGCGCCGGTTACGCGTGTCCATGCACTCCCACGGCATCGCGTACACAGCCTGTATCAGTTCCGAGCTCTGCCAACATATCAGCATATAATATATATATTTTATATATTAAAATGCTCCAGATCAAAACAGTAGTCCACTAGGGATACGTCTATCAACCTCAGACACACTGTACATCCACTTTTAATTCATTCTATCATAAACTATTGAAAGAGCGGAAGACTTGATAACCGTACCAAGAGACAAATCTTGGCTGAGAATTACGATTCTCAGCCAAGATTTGTCTCTTGGAAGGCAAACGATTCAGGGAATAAACATACACAGTCTTAGTGTAGACAAATTTGTGGCGCATGATAAGCAAGGATGGAAGCCGTGTTCCAGAAATAAAAACTGACCAAGTGCATGTCGGGCCACGCGCAATGTAGAGTTCACCAGCTACATTATGTCAACTTAAATTCACAAACTTATATTTATTCCGTTTCAGACAAAATTAATAATAATTAATATCTAAGTAGTCAATGGCAACTGTATGAAAATTTGCAGTTCCCAGTTTACTACGGAACCCTAAAAAGCGCATTGGTCAGGTACATGAAGTTGCTATTATGATAACCGCGGGGTCTCCCAGAAAACACTAAAACGAGCACAGTGCGAGCTCCGAGTGATGCAAACATTCTTCTATGTAACCGAAAGGTGAACGTGGAGTTCAAGGCTTAAAAATAGAGACAAAACTGCCCACAATCTGCAAGTGATGCTTCTTGAACTACTTAAAGGGTTATGAAAGCTTGGGACGGGTAGTCGCTGTGGAAACACTGAAAGCAAAAATTTACGAGGCAGTTCAGCTGCACGATGAACTAACCCATGAAAAGTAATATATCTTAAAGATCTACGATGTTGCTAGGAATGTAATGGGCCGTAATTGATGGAGGAATGTACTCCACATTCTCAGTGGTCGAACAAAAATCACCAAACACGATCATCAACATCGAATTTCGTCAGCAACTTATCCTTTGGTTCCACTATTTCTGGCTCGTGTAATGTATACATATTGTGATACTTGCCTTGGTGTGTATCATTTCAAAAAGTATTGATACTTGAATGAGCTGTTGATACATTCCGAACGTCAGAGGCCCGTATTTAAAGAGGGCGTCCACTGTAAACGACGATACTTCGAGCAGCAAGATGCAGGTGAGGAACTGCATGATCATGTAGAATACAAACAGATATTCGCTGAAAGTGTCAGAGCATCTGTCCACGAATCTGTTCACAAAAGAAATTTGTAGTCAGTTACCCACAAATACCTTACAATGCCTAAAGTCGTATCGTCGTATGCAACCAAACATCGAGGAGTAAAAATTATGGAGATAAATGTCCTTTAAGTAGATGTAGTCGGGTATTAAAAAATAGAGTTTTTTTATTAGTTTAATTTAAAAACGAATATAAAATTTTGTTTCTTACTCTGTGATAAAATTGTGGTACAGAATGTTGTCCTTCAATAGTTTTCGAACGCGCTCGTTCTCCTCCGGCGAGTACATAAAGCCGTTCGACTTAGGCAGTGGAAAACTCAACAAATTGTGCTTCAAAATCTTAAGATGTCCCCAAATTTGAAAAACTATCAAACTAATCATAAGATCGAAGCCGCAAACTCCACACATAGTATTATAGGCGTTCGGAATATTAAACATGAATAATATCCAATAACCCTCTGTTGTTGTATAGACATCTTCAGTGAAGCAGTAGTAGTACACGGCGTGCTCGAAGGTTCTGTTCGGCGGGCGGTCGGCGCCGAACATGCCGCATCATTCAGCCGGAAGACATCCACTGCTGGATATAGGCCTCCTCCAAGAGGGGGGGTTTTGCCATAATCCCCACGCTTGGCAGGCGGGTTGGGGATCGCAGTAATAATAGGTGTGACCTTCAGGGAACGCTGCTGCCCGTTCCCTGGATATTCTCCGTTAGTCGCCTCTTACGACACCCACCGGATGATATGGGGTGGTGCAATTCTAACCCGACACCACGCGGGCGAACATGCCGCGGCTGTAGTTATTGTACCACGGCATCAACGTGAACAGAGTCAAGCCGAGAGCCATCTCACTGACCACGAACAACGTAAACATTCCCGATATCACATGGATCTTCGAGTGAATCTAAAAACGTATACTGGAATTATGCCGTTGGTCCAAAGTTATTATGCTGATTTTGGCTTTTAAAACCTATTGAGTATCAAACCTTGGCAGCATACTGCGATCTGTCCTTGAAGTAACACAGGTGAAATTCGAGTAAGTAATCCTTGATTGTGTCACGAAATTTTTTCATCCGGGATAAAATCAGCCTTTGCTGGAATTTCAGATTCAACATAAAATTAGTAATTGTTTGAAGTTTTTCTATATGTATGTGTTCACTTCGTGATTTACTCACCAACAATTTAAATTCCAAACAAATGCACATAATTACATGCCCCATGTCAAAAAATGATACATTTTCTCTGTTGTGCCATATGTAAATGCTGCTCAAGATCTGCAACACAACGGCGATGAAGATCAGTAGAAGGTTGTAGGCGGACAGCGCCGCGTCAAGGCGCGCGCGCCCGAACTGCCTGTGCGGCCACGAACCCACCGAACTTATCAGGATCCGCAGCTGCCCGACATACTTGTAGTCCAGAGGCGAGTCTACATGGCTGGAAATAAAATACTCACATGCTACTGTTTTCTATTCACTATAAACTTCGAATGGCAAGTTAGCCACGGAACATGTTTGTGATCTAAATGAATGACTGCACTAAAGTCGTGTTGGACGGCTTGAGAGAGGTTCATCTTCATCAGTTGCGACTATATTAGGTATTCGGTTTACCTAATAAAATAAATTTTTCCCTTGGATTAAAAGATCTCAGGCAGTAGCTTATACTCAAAACAAGCGCTTAGGAAACTTGGTATTTACATAGAAAGCAGGACTCATACTCGTATAGAATGCGGTTGGCGCAGTCCAAAGTATAGTCTCAATTTTTTTTTCAGAATTTTAAAACTTTATGTTTCGGTAATTAGAGGGGCGATACACTTTTTACGACTTTAACAGCTAATCTCTCTCACCAACGGTTAACTTAAACGGAAAAGTTTTTTTGAAACCTGAATTTTTAAAGGCCTATCCATAAATACCGGCATACACTCGGACGGACACTATTAGGTTTCCTTTAGTGCCATTTTGGCTACGGAATGGAATACGTTTATAGCGTATTATTTATAATAATATACCACACAATAAGTAACTTTACCTATCATCAAACCTTGATTTGAAAGAGTGAAACAATCGTGTAAGTGTCATGGTGGTGTAGAAAATACTGAATTTGCACACTTTTGCTGCGTCACTGAAGCATATAGCTGTCTTCCACGTGTCTGTGAACTGTGAATACTAATGACAGCTGTAAAAGTTGCGCTATAATGCGTAATGGGCTCATTAATCTTATTAAATCATTGCGGCCCAGTAAATGGCTAATGGGGTAATCGTTAGGGGAGGTGCAGGGAGAACATCGAAAGGGACCTTATGAGGGCAGGCGTTTACGTTGGAGCTATTCACTATTGTATTGGAACAGCGGCAATAAAGGCGTAAGTGCCGGCCGCCATAAGGTCCCTTTCGATGTGGATTATCACAAATATGTACAGGAAAAAGTAGAATGGCCCACGTGATCCTATAAGGGTTCTATTTTCGCTTTTGAGGTATGGAACGAGACCCGCGTTGTCCTAGTAGAGTTTTAAATTGTATTTGGCGCCATCTCGATCGTCGTCAATCGGTACATAGGCGAGTGCGGGCGGCGCGGCGGGACGGGGGGAGTAGTCATCGGGAAAATTCCTGCATCCCTAATAAGTACAATTCAAGGTGAGGTGTTGCACGAAAGTGGCTGCCTGCTAGCTTTTTGGGATGTCGATTACGAAAACGACATCCATTTTCAAATGCAAGATGGTGCACACTTATTTTTCTTAAAAATCGTTATGGGTGTTATCTTCGAGATTCCTCGGGATGCCGATTACGACATGCATTTTCAAATCAAAGATGGCGGACATTTGTTTTTCTTAATTATCGATATGGCTGTCATCTTCGCGGTACCTCGGGTTGTCGTTTACGATAATGACATGCATTTTCAAATCAAAGATGGCACACATTTATTTTTCTTTAAAATCAATATGGGTATAATTTTTGAGATTCCTCGGGGTGCGGATTACGAAAATGACATTCATTTTCAAATCCAAGATCGCGGACAATTGTTTTTCTTCAAATCGATATGTGTGTCATCTTTAATAGAAATATTACTAATAATACAAGCCTTTGGCTCCTAAGCTAGGATTCACTGTGTTAGGACCTAATAGAATTAAAAAGAGGCATGCAATCGCACAGAGCTAAACAGTAGAGAATATTCCTGTAGTATACTGAATATACGATTTTATATAATTTTATATAGGTATGTGTTAATTTATGTGTAGTGCACAGTGCGTGTTTCATTTGATAAATAAAGGTAAAGATAGATCTTTGTGGTTCCTCGGGGTGCCGATTACGAAAATTACTTCCATGCATACATACGTACATACATACAGAACGTACATACTAAGTGTCAATAGAGTATTTACCTTCACTAATAATTGTAATAATGTTGCAATGCTGGCTCTCTGTTTCTCAACTTGAGATTCATCAAACTCACTCTCTGAAATAAAGTTGTTCACAAAGAAGCGGTCAATGAATATGATTTAATTTGTTCTGAAATAGTAATTTAATTAAGACACATAATTGGACCCATGTTGATATAGCATTATTTACTTGTACTGTCGTCAAAAATACGTGGTTTCAATCTTTCGGGTTATTGACGTCCACGTGTATATGTGCTCGGATCGGACTCATAAGGAGCTTAACACTATTGTAGCTTGTAACTTTGATGACACTTTTTTTTTGAACCTGACTGTGGTTTATAGGCCGGGCCCAATAAAGCGATAGGAGTGCGCGGTTGGAGAGTAGCCTGGGGAAAATCCAGGGGAAAACCTCCGGCACGACCACGCGTGTGGTTTGGAACACTGGAATACTCTAAGAGTTTGCGCTCCAGTGAGATTGGTTGAGTGGTTTCAACCGAATCTGAGGTGTGAGTGGAATCGAGCTACTGGGAGTTTTGTCGCTGGTTCACTAAACCTAGCCTAGCTGAGAAGAGTCCAGCAAGAAACTCAGCTAGGCCCGACCTGGGTCGGACTGACTCTACCCGGTATGCGGCGGTACCGGGAGGAACTTTGATGACACGTTGTAACGGTCATACTGAATTTCCGAACTGATCGTAGCTATAAGTGATTCTAATCAAAAGTACTTAACAAATCATATTTAGTTGTCTTGACAATTAATTTATTCGCCGAAATGCAGATTTAGAGAACAGGTGAAACGATTAGTTGCAGCCGCAGCCACAGCACTGTCCGCAGATGGAGACGGAGCCGCAGGCGGGCGCGCAGCCGCCGAAGCACACGGAGCCGAGCACCGGCACGCAACCGTCAACGCAGGTGTTGCCGCAGGCCTGGATGTCGCCGGCCGCCCTCACGTTGCCGCAACCCTGCCCGCCGTAGCTGCCGCAGCCGCTGGATCTGCCGGATCCGCACGCGCAGCCGCAGTTTTGACTCATGGCAGACTGAAGCAACAAATATTTTTAAGTTAAAAATTGACAGTGTTATTCATAATGATAATGATAATTGATACAGTCCATGAGCTCTTAAAACGACCTTCAGGTTTCGGGTCAAAACGGCCGTAAAGAAAATGGCAATTTATTTTCGATTAGTCAGCTCTAAGGATGGGTTGCACCAAACCGTCTGTAATCGTAAGCAGTGTTCGTTAAAATCTTATTGTATGGAAAGTTTGACAAGTTTCTATGGGATGACAGCTGCCGGCGCCATATTTGACGATGATCGGCCTGTGATCGTATGTTGGTGCAACCGACCCTAAGTATATAATATCTGACGGAAGTAGTAAATGAAGGAGACATGCTCGATTTAAATTTTCATTGGATGAATTCAAAACGTCTGATTCCATGATATTTCGATTCGGGTCGAAAAGTTAAATTGCAATGAAGTTATCAACCAAAGTCTACTTTTGGAAAACGCTTTGGGGAGCTTATCAGGGCGTCTACATACAATGCAATAAATAAATTCTGTAAACTTTGGGATTGCACGAAAGCGAAAATACTGCTTTTTAAACTGTTATACCAGGGATCGGATACCGGTATTTTCTCCATAGGAAAATACCGGTATTATTACGGTCACTGGTTCATTATTTCGTTTTTAATGGGACAATCTAATAATACGACGTTGTTACCTAAATACATGATTCAGCCCTACGTAAAGAGCAAAAAATAATCCAAAATATTGGGCTAATTCAGGGTTTTTAAAAAATACTGATATCGGTCCCTGTGTTATACTCATAGAATTATGCCGAGACAGAAGACATTTTGGATAAAACACTTTGTTTCATCTTAGTATTAGTTAATCTTACTATGTAAACCCTTAGTTTCTAGTTTCTTACCAAAGTCGGACTTGAAATTGTAACATTGTCTTGGAATAAAAGACACTGAAAAGACAGTGAAATATTGATATTGCTTAAAATTCTTTTACATGTAAATTAGCTTTACGAATAAATCAGTATGAGTATGAGTATGAATTGTTGTTGTATATTGTTGTGTTGTTACTAGTTCTTTAGTATTTTTTAACCTTACTATGTAAACCCTGTAGTTTATAGTTTCTTACCAAATGTTGGACTTGAAATTGTAACATTGTCTTGGAATTGTTGTTGTAAATTGTTGTGTTGTTACTAGTTCTTTAGTATTTTTTAACCTTACTATGTAAACCCTGTAGTTTATAGTTTCTTACCAAATGTTGAACTTGAAATTGTAACATTGTCTTGGAATTGTTGTTGTATATTGCTGTGTTGTTACTAATTCTTTAGTATTAGTTAACCTTACTATGTTAGCCCTGTAGTTTATAGTTTTTTACCAAATGTTGGACTTGAAATTGTAACATTGTCTTGGAATTGTTGTTGTATATTGTTGTGTTGTTACTAGTTCTTTAGTATGAGTTAACCTTACTATGTAAAACCTTATTAGTTTCTAGTTTCTTACCAAATGTTGGAATTGAAATTGTAACCAGTTCTGATTTTTATATTCTAATTGGCTCTCCGCGATACAGGCGTAGCCAAATGCGGAGACCCAAGAGAGCCTACTCCGAACTTCGAAATTCGAACTTCGTATCGTACCGTCCCTTTTACTCTCGTGTTATATACACTATATGAGTGAAAGAGACGGCACTATACCAAGTTCGGAGTAGGCCCTTTGGTATTGTACTGACTCTGCAATTTTGAAATAAACGATGTTCATTATTAATTTGTTTTTTTTTTAGGATATTTATAAAAAGTTTATTGAGTTCACATGGCAGAACAATAGTATCATATTCGCGTGGCACTGATACCCGAAGTACCTATATTTCTAAAAGCTCCAAAACCCGAATCATTTTATGAACTCAAGGACTGTACAATATATGACATTGGATAGACATCAAATTTTAGACACAAAAATCTTTACACGAAACATACGTCATCATGTTCAGAAAAATAATTGAACAAAATTTACCGTAAAAACAAAGCAATTGGCTATTTGAGTACAATATTTTTATGGTGTAATTCGAACCAGTTTTTGAGACGATCAAATGTTTGTATGGGACCAACTACAATTAGAGCAGCACAAAAGACGAAAACGAGAGGTAAAGAACATCACTGAAAACGCTCCATACTGATAGGCAGTGAAATGTGACGTCACAGTGTAATGGCGTCGTCATCCCGTTGTATGGAAAAATGAGTAATTTGCCATTTTAGTCGTGAAATATTGCGTTTACGGACATAGTTACAATACATTTTTTATTGAAACATGAGAATTCTATTGGTAATTTTCAATTTACATTTGGACTATAATAAAAATTAAACACCATTTTTGCTAATATTTGAATTCACATATCTTTTTTCTAATTTACTATTTAATGAAAAATCACTACATAGTATAAAACAAAGTCGCTTTTTCTGTCCCTATGTATGCTTAAATCTTTAAAACTACGCAACGGATTTTTATGCGGTTTGTTTTTAATAGATAGAGTGACTCAAGGGGAAGGTTTATATGTATAATACATGCATCAGCATTGCACCCGTGCGAAGCCGGGGCGGGTCGCTAGTATTTAATAAAATAACATGAAAAATGTATTATTTTAGTCAGACTTTCTTAAATTGTAAATGACGTGTATCTCTATGGTCCGTTACCATAGGATGTTTACTGCCTGAGGTTCTTGCCAGGCACATGCTGGCATCCCGTAAGCAAAGAGCCGATGAAACTGTGAAGGAGTACATTCAGGCACTAAAACTACTTGCTCTCGAGTGTCATTTTACTGAAGTTACTGCGGAGGAACATCAAAACGAATCCATGCGTGGGACGTTCATTTCAGGCATTAATTCTCAAAAGATAAGGGAGAGGCTATTAGAAAAATTAAACCTTAGTTTGGAAGAAGCTGTTAACCTGGCAATTTCTCTTGAAGATGCAGGAATAAACGCACAAACACTGAGCAATAGTAATAGTACGTCATTGAGTCTCAACGCCTTACCCGAATCTGACAACACCAACAATGCAGCAGCTGCAACGCCTTCCTTCAATCAAAGTTCGAAGCGACGCTGCTTCTTTTGTGGTGGAAATGTACACCCGCGTATCAAATGTCCTGCGGCTAACGAAACCTGCCAGCTTTGTTCAAAAAAGGGCCACTTCGCCAACGTTTGTCGATCGAACCACACACATAGAGCCAATGCTGTCACAGACGACATTAATCAATCCGATGGAGCACTGTCTGCAATCTCCGCTGCTTCTCCGAATAGCTTGAGGAAGGCTACTTCCTCAATAACGATCAACGGATTTAAAGCGGAGGCTTTAATAGACACTGGAAGCTCTGTTAGTTTTATAAATAAGAGTTTGGCCGAGTTACTGAAACTAAAGATAAAACCTAGCCACCAAACAATCACACTGGCTTCCCTAAGTCACGTATCTTACGTTCAAGGTGTCTGCTATGTAAATATCCAACTTGAAAAACATCACTATAAACACCAACCTCTTCTCATTGTCAACAATCTATGCGCAGATGCTATTATCGGCCACGACATTCTTAAAAATCACTCTTCGTTGGAACTCGAGTTTGGAGGAGATCAGGGACCACTACGAATCTGTAATGTGATGGAAGCGTCGGTACCACCGGCATCCTTGTTCACCAACCTCTCTCCGCTGACGAAACCAATCGCAGTCCGGTCTAGGCGACATAGCGCCGAAGACGAAAGCTTCATAAACGTGGAAGTATCTAATCTGCTTGAAGCTGGAATCATTGAACCCAGCATCTCACCCTGGCGAGCGCAAGTTCTTATCGCCGGTGGAGGTTTACACAAGAAGAGAATGGTAATAGATTATTCCCAGACTATTAACAAATACACAGAATTGGATGCTTTTCCATTACCAAGAATAGAAACTATTGTAGCGAAAGCAGCCAAATATAACTATTTTAGCCAAATCGATTTAAAAAGTGCGTATCACCAAGTTCCTATTGTACAAAAGGAGCGCATTTTTACCGCTTTTGAAGCAAACGGGAAATTATATCAATTTACCAGAATCCCATTTGGAGTAACCAACGGTGTCGCAGCGTTCCAGCGCACCCTGAGCTATATCATAGAAGAAGAGAACTTAAGCGGTACGTTTGCCTATCTAGATGACGTCACTGTATGTGGAAAAACCAAAGAAGAGCATGACATTAATTTATCTAAGTTCAAGGAGGCTGCTGCTAAGTACAACCTTACATTAAACGAAAACAAATGTGTATTCAATAAACAAACGATCAACCTTCTTGGCTATACAGTAAAAGATAATACAATTTGTCCAGATGAAAACCGGCTGAAACCACTGCTCGAATTACCCGCGCCCGAAAATGCGGCTGCGTTGAAACGAGTGTTAGGGCTTTTCGCTCACTACGCAAGATGGATACAAAACTTCTCGGAAAGAATCAAACCACTACTTTCAGTTAGTACTTTCCCTCTTTCTGACATTGCATTAACAACATTTAACGAAATGAAAGGCGATATTACAAAAGCGTCACTGTCTGCTGTCAACGAGAATGCAATGTTTACTGTCGAAACAGACGCTTCGGAACACGCCCTTGCCGCTTCTCTTTCTCAAGACGGGCGGCCCGTAGCCTACTTTTCACGCTCCTTGAATGAATCAGAAAGAAAACAATCTTCAATTGAAAAGGAGGCTGCAGCGATAGTTGAAGCATTGCGCAAATGGCGCCACTATCTAGTCGGAAGGTATTTTCTCTTAATAACAGACCAACAGTCGGTAGCTTTTATGTTTAATCAAGTCCATTCTAGCAAAATAAAGAACGAGAAGATCGAACGTTGGAGGCTAGAGTTGTCCTGTTTTAAGTACGACATAATTTATCGTCCCGGCAAAGAAAATTTTGTGGCCGATGCCTTGACTAGAGTTTGTGCGCATTTGAACGTAAATAATCTAAAAACCTTACATGACAATCTCTGTCATCCCGGAATCGTTCGCATGAATCACTGGGTACGATCGAAAAACCTTCCGTACTCAATTAATGACATTCGACAAATTACTGCCAATTGTAAAGTATGCGCCGAAATTAAGCCCCGATATGCGAATACAAACGGACAGCTTATTAAAGCTACGGCTCCCTTAGAACGGCTTAATATCGACTTCAAAGGGCCGCTTCCATCAAAATCGAGAAATAAATATATATTGACTGTCATTGACGAATATAGCCGTTTCCCTTTTGCTTTTGCATGCAAAGATATGACGTCGAGTACAGTTATTGACTGTTTGAATAAAATATTTTATATATTTGGCACACCTATGTATATCCACTCAGACAGAGGAACGTCGTTCATGTCCCAAGAACTTACACAATACCTTGTTTCTCTCGGAATAGCTTGCAGTCGCACCACTCCGTATAACCCGGAAGGAAACGGACAAGTGGAGCGTCTAAATTTTACTTTGTGGAGAACGATTCAATTGAGTCTGAAATCCAGGGGTTTAGAGATAGCAGACTGGGAAAAAGTCTTATCTTTAGGCTTACATTCGATACGGTCTTTGCTGTGCACATCTACAAATGCTACTCCTCATGAAAGGATGTTCAGCCACCCTAGATGGAGTCCAAATGGGGTATCCTTGCCTGCATGGCTGACTGCTCCGGGACCCATCCTAATAAAAAGAAGTGTGCGTCATTCTAAATATGAGCCTATTGTGGAAGAAGGACATCTCCTACAAAGTAACCCAAGTTATTCTCACGTTAGATATCCTGACGGAAGAGAAGGGACAATATCGAATAGACATCTGGCACCAATTCCCTCAGATGATGAGTATATCTCCTTTTCCTCTGATAACGATGACGATCCTGAGGCTGGAGTCGAAGAACCGCCTGTGCCTGTAAACGACACTGAGGTATCAATGGCAGAGGAACCGAGGTCTCCAGGCACTCCTCGACCTGAGGTTCGCCGCTCGACGCGCACTAGGCACCCACCTGCCTACTTAGTGGACTACCAGACATCCTAGAAGGGGTGAATGACGTGTATCTCTATGGTCCGTTACCATAGGATGTTTACTGCTATTATATTCATCACTGTCAATAATTATATTATGCAGTATTTTAGCTGAATAAAGCCATGTTTTCCTAATGGTTCTGTCTAATTAACGTATCAGTAAATTAATGTTGACATGTAAAAATGCCCTTGTTATTTGCAGAATAAATGTTTGATTTGACGACTTTCTATCTGTATAACCACACTATGGAATAAATTTTAACATGTGATAAGTACCCAATTCTATTGTATTTCTGTTTACCTGGATCAGGCAGAGGGAGATGCAGACGACCAGCACGGTGTAGGGAGACATGGTTGGTTGTTCACTTTCAAAGTTACTTGAAACTCTAAACGCTATGCGGTCAGTCACGTTTTTATACTAAATAGTCTTCAAAGGATGTGCTAAAATCCATTGATAACACGGACACGTGGATATTGCTAAGTGTATGTCTGTTAGAGGACACTACGTCGAGAACACCTGGTAAGTAGCTTGCAAACGTGATTAATCATCAAGGACTATAAACAATTAATTTTCAACTTCAATTGGACTATTGTTTATTATCAAACAGCAAGTTTAAAGCGATTAAAAGCCATTTATATACCAGACCTTAACGACGAGGAATCATTAAAGTGTGAACTTCCACTAGAACAATCCAAAATGATGTTCAAGGCTGTCCTCCTCGTCTGCGCTTTCGCTCTGCTGGTTCAGGTAACTGAGTGCTCATTTTACTGTATGTTACTAAGCCGCGGCGATCGAACTCTCTTACAGTATCGCAGATGTTGACTTTACAATTAGTGAAGAAACTTGGATCTGTAATTATTAACTTTTTTCTATTTATATATATGTTTTTTTGTTTACAACTCTCCTCACTTTGTACTTCTGATTTCTTCATTCATTGCAATAACCTTTCAAATACATAACCTTTTTAATACTCTTAGTATCATTGCATCTAACTCGCTTTGCTGTCTCTTTTTGCCACTAATGGTAGAGTCAGTGGGCAGTCAAAAGGAACTTGAAACTTGTTTCTAAACTACTTACATAGACATTAATCTTCTACTGAAACCATCACCGATTTCTTCAAGGACTCACGTAGTTGTACCTTTTCTTCTTTTATATAATATTGGAAGTAGAAAACTTAATGTTAAATCCTGTTGCAGTCCATCTCTGGTCAGCGCTGTGGCTGCTCTTGCGGATCCGGCAGATCCGGCGGCTGCGGATGCTCCTGTAACTCCGGCATCTCCAACAGCGGCGGCGACCTGCAGGTCACCAGCGTCGGCCCCATCTCCCCCTCCGGCATCTCCGTCCAGTCCCAGCTCGACCTTAGCGGGAACTTGGACGTGTGCGGCGAACTGCCGTTCCTGAGCGCCGTACAGTTCCAGGGCTCGTACCCCACCAGCGGCTCCGGCTGCGTGGACTACAGCTGCGGCACCTGCGGGAATGTGGGCATCACACGCGTGTCTGGCGGCTCTGGATGCGGCTGCGGCTCTGGGTGCGGCTGCAGCTCTGGATGCGGCTGCGGCTGCGGTCGTTAAGGGACCACATATTACGACTTATGTTACGCATGCATACGTGAGCATGGTCAACAAACTTTTAGGCAACTGTACCTACTTTCACCGATGAAATAAATGTATATGTGAAGTGAACCATTTTTCCTTTACTTTAACAACAATTCAGAGTAAGAAATCTAAAGCTTTGTCCCAGTGCAGTGCATCCGGAAAAATGCGCGGGGTCGCTACCTAATCCCAAGATTTGACGTAGGCACTAGTTTTTACGGAAGCGACTGCCATCTGGGCTTCCAAGCCAAGGATAAACTATACTTTACTGGGATTAGGGTTGTCAAGTGAGTGGGAAACTTGACTGTTAGACGTTCTCAAGCCGCCCGAAGTTCTATTACTTTTGGCTTAACGACTGCTACCATATACACCAGGTGGAATCAACGTCTTAACGTGCCTCCCAAAGCACGGGAGCGCTCAGTTATTCACTCAAGTCTAAACAGCGATAAAGATAAACTTATTAGTTAATCTAGTGCAAAAGATAGTGATTTCTTACATACAGCAAAAGCCAACGTAATAGTTTGCACTTAAGTTCAATGTCAAATGACACCAATAAAAATATGCCCATAAATATATGTGCTAAAGGTATCAGTCATGTGTTTTGTTTTAATGCTTTATTTTCAGGCGTTGTGTTTGGGTCATTGTCAGATTTAGGTTCGCGTCTTTTCGGTGGACATATCAAAAATTAAGGGCCACAAAGTTTAATTTTGGATTGGTCTAGTAACCCGCACAAACGGTGTTTCCGTAACTATAAATCCATGTAATAAAAACATAACTTATGTGTACATAAGCCGTTAACTATTTACCACCGGGTGGATAACTTCTGTTTTTACAATTGACAATGATCCGTTTACTGCAACCATTATGTTCAGTTGCAGCCGCAGCCACACTGTCCGCAGGTGGAGGCGGAGCCGCAGGCGGGCGCGCAGCCGCCGAAGCACACGTCGCCGAGCACCGGCACCGGTGGTGCCGCACGCGTCGGTGTCGCCGGCCGCGCTCACCTGCCCGCACCCCTGCCCGCCGTAGCCGCCGCAGCTGCTGCTGTAGATGACGCCGGAGCTGTAGTCGCTCGACCCGCACCCGCAACCGCAGCCGAGCTGCCTCATTACTGACTGTTGACAAAAAATTACTACTGACTGATACTATCACTCTAAAGCACACGCACACAGTCGCACAAATTGTAGCTCATACTGATTTGTTGTTGAAACCTGATCAGAATTATTTACATAGTTCAATTAAATGGCATAATCAAATGCAGTCAGCATAACAATTCTACGATATACCCGACCATCATTAATTCTGATTTGATGGTACTCACTATATGTGATATTGTTGCTGAATGTTTGAGGATACTGACCTTCTTGGAGGTCCCTGGCATAGGACCTCATCGAATCAGATATGAAAAATTTCTAAGCCAAGAACTGGCGGGTAATGCTAATAGTACAAGATCGGACCAAGTGACGAAAAGTCGTGTCGGAAATCAATATTCGTTTCGCCTCCGACACAAGACTTCGATTATTCAGTCTTTAAAAGAGAGAGAGGAACTTTATTACGTTAAATAATACGATATATATAATATAATATATCATAAAAAGAAAAGGGAACTAGTGTTCTATGATGGGTATTCCACAGCCGTCTTCGCATACAAATCATTCTATTCTTCTTCTCGTTCCTCTAATTCTCATAGAGACCGCTCTGATGATTGATATTTGTATTTTGACTTTGATCCAGCTTATTATTTGTGAGTATGGTTTGGACCACTTTTCACATAGCTTTAGGGATGTTTTCTTTATAAAGGATTCATATTCCATTCCGACAATGCCATCACAGGAGACCACAAGGGGGATAAATGATGGTCTAAGATCTTCTGCAGCCAGATCGTATTTGCGATGTTTTTTACGAGCGTCTTTAAATGAAAACAATAACGTTCTTATTACCTAAATCAAGATAGCCTGGACGCAGAAAGCTAAAAGACAGTGAAACGAAACATTTTGTTGCTAGTTGTTTTCACTGATGTGGAAGTATAACGTAAACGAAAAACCCTTAGCTCTTATACCACTCATAATATTCAAAAATAGTGTTGTATAATTATGATAACATCCAAAGAAAGAGCGCGTGACCTACTTGTGTGTATTTTGATAGTGGCGGTAGAACGTGCTTAATCAGGACTTTTAGGCATTTATTTAACTAATACCCTAATTGGTTTCTTGTGAGTATGACTTATTAGTGAATGGTTCCGTACCGCGAACGATAACTTATTGGATGAAAACACAAAAAGACCGCTTCGGGTACATACCCTGTCAATTCATGACCCGTGTATCTCCCCTCAAATACGGCGCAATACACATAATCTCACACATTGAAACTATGTCCACTAGGAGAATTTTCATTGTAATAAATAATGATAGTAGGTAATACATCATTAATTAATTAATTTATTTATCATATGGATGGCAGTTATTTCGGAACGTGAGATCTTCAAAACGACAGTACGGTTGCCAGTTTGTTGCACTTTTAGCACGACCCGGGACCGCCTGTTGTTTGCCTCTTCTCATTGTGTTTTGTACTGTATTGTATCCTTTGATTGAGGTGTGCAATAAAGAGTATTTGTATTGTATTGTATTGACCCGGGGTCACGTGATGAAGGGTAGCGGTGGATGCTCCCTACGGAAGTCAATGGGCAACTTGAACTTTTAAAATTTCTCAAGCCGCCAGAAGGCCTCTAACTTGGCTTAACGACTGCTGTTATAGACAGCAGTAGGGAGCAACAGCTTGTCGTAATGGACGTGCAAATTTTAAATACGAAACTCTCATGAGTATCAGATATATTAATTTATAATTAACGGGTCATTGACGTAACGTAAAAATTTTGTTCAATAGCATTATGTATCTCTAAAAATTAGGCGCCAAGGACTATCGCTTATTACTCCACCCAGTCTGTTGTCTTCACATATACTCGTAACTGTCTACCATGTCTATCATCAATTAAATTTTCATATAAAAGCTCCTCGGTACTGCATTAGGAATCATTCTCATTTAAGGCATCCGCTGAAAACCTAAAATGGCATTCAAGGTGGTTCTCTGCGTAGCTGCTCTTCTGGTGCAGGTAAATTTACATCCATTACTTTATAAGTGCTCGTATAAGTACATATTTATTATTCAAACATCGTTTCATGCCAATGACGCGCTCAGAACTCCTTGGAGCCCAAGATAAATATTGATTTATCGTCTTGCAGACCATCCCTGGGCAAAGTTGCGGCTGCTCGTGTGGGTCCGGCTGGTCCATCTCCAACAGCGGCGGCGACCTGCTCATCACAAGCATCAGCCCCCTCTCCCCCTCCGGCATCTCCGTCAACTCCAACCTCGACTTGAACGGGAACTTAGACGTCGAGGGAGCCCTGCCGTTCCTGAGCGCAGTTCAGTTCCAGGGATCATACGACACCAGCGGCTCCGGCTGCTTGGACTACAGCTGCGGCGCCTGTGGGAACGTGGCCATCAACAACATCATCGGTGGCTCCGGTTCCGGCAGCGGGTGCAGTTGCAGCTGCCGCGGCTAATATCTTGTCATTGCTGCTTCAATATTCAATGGTTTTCCATCAAATAATAAAACTTCTGAGCATTCTACGTACCATCACTACATAGTATAAAACAAAGTCGCTTTCTCTGTCCCTATATCCCTATGTATGCTTAAATATTTAAAACTACGCAACAGATTTTGATGCGGTTTTTGAATAGATAGAGTGATTGAAGAGGAAGGTTTATATGTATAATAACATCCATTAAATAGTGCACCCGTGCGAAGCCGGGGCGGGTCGCTAGTCTTTTATAAACTAGTATTTATATTTATCTATAACATAACCCAAGTCTTCGAATACATTGGAGATTCCATACTCTAAAGCTGCAACATTAGTAATAATGATTCCATTACATACAGCTTGTAGATTTGATGATAGATTTAGATTTAGATAATTTATTTCATGATAAGGAATTACATTATAAAGCATACATGTCAAAATTACAGGAATTGTTATCATTATCGTCATAACAGGAAAAATAAAAATAACATAATGTCAACTAGAGTAATACAAAACACGATAAAAAGTAAACAGAAAAATAAATGCAACTTCCATTCGGAATCGTCAGTCAGATAAATAATAAAAATGTCCATTACAAATTACAAATTTCAATAAATATATAAATTATAATATTATAATGTTTCTACATCATTGAAAGAATGTTTGAACCTGTTCTGCTCAATTTCATTGGGTGAAATAATTGCTTGGCTTGGACATTGACTTGTGATTATATTTTAAGGCGAGACCCATTCAGAGATCAGACGAAAATACTGAAGTATGAGCTTCCAGTGTGAAGAAGTAATATTGAATTTACACTACACAAAAAATACTGTGGACAGAGAAAGAAACGAAGAAATAAAATATCATAGTAAAAATAAACTTCCATGCTGCAGATTTCGTCATTAACAACGACAGTGATATGTTTTTTATTTACAAAAAAGATAGCTTTTTATTGTTCTGTTCTGATGCAATAACCGCACAGATTTTTCATAAAGATCAAAAAAGTCAAAAGTATTTATTGTTTGGGAGAATTGGGTTACATTGCAGGTATAATAAACAATTTTGCACATAGAGTTTCACCAAGACACTACCTTTTCAGGTGTACAAACAAAACTATTGAATTTAATTCCAGTTCAAAAAACCAAGAAAATCCAAAGACTTTCAGGGATGATAGAGGAAATTATTTTCCATTAGCGGTAGGAACTAAGGATGACTTTGTTACTAATTTTTATTAGGGTTCTGTAATCAAACGGTAAAACGGAACCCTATTACTAAGACTTCGCTGTCCTTCCGTCTGTCACCAGTGCCTTTACCATGAGTTTACATGACCGTACTCGCTAGCGACTGCGTAAAAAATTGTATAGGCAAAAGTACAGCACCTCTGGCGGTTACGCAATAGAACTAAGAATCGGCATACTGAATTGTTTACGTAGTCGCTAGCGAGTACGGTCATGCAAACTCATGGTAAAGGCACAGGCTGTATATCATGAACCGTGATAGTTAGACAGTTGAAATTTTCACAGGTGACGTATTTCTGTTGCCGCTACAATAACAGATACTAAAAAATAGAATAAAATAAATATTTAAGGGGGCTCCCATACAAGAAACGTGATTTTCTTGCCGTTTTTATAGATAACTAGCGACCCGCCCCGGCTTCGCACGGGTGCAATGCTGATGCGTGTTTTATACATATAAACCTTCCCCTTGAGTCACTCTATCTATTAAAAAGACCGCATCAAAATCCGTTGCGTAGTTTTAAAGATTTAAGCATACATAGGGATATAGGTACATAGGGACAGAGAAAGCGACTTTGTTTTATACTATTTAGTGATGGTACGGAATCCTTCGTACGCGAGTCCGACTCGCACTTGGACGGTTTTTTTGTTTTAACGACATTTTACTTCTTGTATTTAAACTGGCATTGCAACTGTTTGTTTTAATTGTTCAATCAAGGTGAACATCAGAATAGGTATAATTAACTAGGTCGTACGTGCAATATTGTCGTTTTAAAAATCTGTTTCAATTAACACTTTTAGTCAGTCGTCATTAACTTCAAACACGGTACAGTCACCCCAGAAAGTGCTCTACTACTTTTAAATCTTAAAGTACCAACTGTTAATACAATACAATACAAAAACTCTTTATTGCACACCTCACATAGTAAAATAGCACATAAAAAACAAAAAACAAAGATACTGGGAGACAGAGGCAGAACAACAGGTGGTCTTATCGCTAAAGAGCGATCTCTTCCAGACAACCTTTGGGTAATGGAGAAATGAAATATAAAGCTGAAAAGTTGGTGGTACATAAACTATTACAATGAGAAAAAAAAAGATTTCAAAACAACTATTCAATATAAATACACATACTTAAATAATATATAAATATACATACATGAAAAAATAATAATAGTAATATGTAATTATATATATCACTGCTATAGAATAGTAAGAATAAGAAAATGTTAATAGTCGAAAAGTGATAGACATTTTTTTTGGCTTACTGTACATGTGAGGTTAGACAAACCGAAATTAGGCAAAAAGCTATTATTATGCTAGTCAAGGGAACAGCCACTTAACAGAATTTACAAATATCGGGGGTCTGGTACGTAGGTATGGAAAGACATTAAGGCTATTTAGGATAATTGTAGATATTTTAAATTTAGTATAGTCATCATCATTTTAGTATAGTAATATTTGACGTAGGTAGAGACGTACTTAATCCTACAAAATATTAGTCATTAAAAAACTGTTTTAAAATAATATAAACTTAAAGAAAAAAAGTAAAAATAAAATAATAAGTAAAGTAAAATAAATTAAATTATTAAACTAATGTTGGAATGTCGATTAGACAATTAGTTAATTAACTAATCGATGAAACCACATTATAAAAAGGTCGGATCACTTTTATATACCAGCGTACCAACCACACCACTTATCATTAACTCTCATACGTCATGCCATGCGTCACGCGTCATGGGGCCGTTTATACGGATTATCATACGATGCATTCATATCACATTTTGAGATCCGCGAAAATATTGATATCGCATAACTAGTATTGAGATAAAAATATGTATTTAACGACCTGCCCTAAACCATTACCAAACCTGCGGGGTAATCACGTAACTTTTGTACTACCGTTAGGTAGATTTTAATGTCAAATTATAATTGTCAGCTCATACATTTATACTTCAAAATTGACAGTAAAATCTATCTACCGTTAATACGTGATTCGCCTGAAGGTGCAGGATGACCAATTCCGGATTGGTACTAATTAAACATGCTTGAGATGGTTCAAGATGTTATTGGAGTATTCTGTGATCTGTCAAAGGTATTTGATTGCGCAGATCACGAGAACTTGAATATATTATGTGATAAAAAAATGCTCTTGACTTTGTTTCATTGTATCTGTAGGAGAAAACCACGAGAAAACTCAACAGGTAGTCACCAATGGGACTTAATCGGCAGGGACAATTGTTGCACTTGGAGTTCCTCAAGTGTCCATTCTGGGTCCACCCCTTTTGGGTCTGAGGGCCTACTCCGAACTTCATATCTCGCCATCCCTTTCACTCTCGTGTTATACACCATATGAGTGAAAGGGACGGCACGATACGAAGCTGGGATTGCGAAGGTCGGAGTAGGCCCTCTATACCTTGTTTACATCAATGACTTGGAGCGCACGTGGCCCAGTGGCGCCCGCGTGCGGTATGCGAGTTTAAACAACGTGGGCCGGGGTCAGTTCTTGGATGGGTGACCGCATTGAGTGGTTACTAACTGAGCGCTCCCGTACTTTGGAAGGCACGTTAAACCGTTGATCCCGTATGCAGGCATCAGGCAGCAGTCGTTAAGCCAAGTTGGAGGACTTTGGGTGGCTTGAGAACTTCTAACAGTCAAGTTGAACCACGTCCGTAGGGAGAGTAGCCACGGTAAACCCTACACGTGACGCCTGGGTGGTGTTAAAAGTGCAACAAAACTGGCAAGCGTAATGTCTTCTAGAAGATCTTACCGTTTGAAATAATTGCCATAAGATTAATAAATCAATGACTTACCAAATCTGGTGCAGCATCAACATGATACATCGCTATCTTCAAAGTAGGCAGGAAACAATAAAAACTTTAATAGTATTAATGAGACATTAGCATAGTCACTGTTTTGAATAGGTTTACTGGAAGTAACATATAGTTAGGAGAAAGAGAGAGAGAAAGTTGTCCAAATGTAATATCCCTAATGTCGAGCAGGTAAATAATACTTAATACTAGGATCAGATTAAAGGACAATGAACTGAATTTTGAAGATAGAACAGTTTTTTAAGTGTCACCTTAGACTCAAATCTGTACCGCATGCACATATTTCCGCTATAGCTAGGAATCTCTTTCGAATACTATATGCACCTAAAATACACGAATTAAAAATAAGCGGATGGAATCTGATACTAGAATAAAAATAGCATCGTTCAATCTGTTTGCTTCAGATATTACTTGGGGCAAGTTTAAGAAATAAAGAACAGAATCAGGTCGTAACGAAAGTTTATTTACGTACATAATGTGGTAGGTGTTTATATTATTTTGTATGCGTGCGTGTAGTGATTTGTGTGTGTGTCGTGGACCGTTCAGAGGTCGTTGTCTTGTGGGAAACCGTGTTGTCGTTGTGCCTCCCAGTTAGGAAGGGAACGGGCGTCGTTGACTACTCCGACTACCGTCAGCTAACGTTCTCCAGCTAAGGCGTTGAGCATCATGTAATAGGATATTGATGTCCTTATTATCTGAAAGAAATAGTTAAATAAAGAAATCTCTTCGTCGTTAATGTTATGGTAAATGTACTAAATTGGGATAATGTTGATAGTGGCAAGTATTGGGTCAATGTCCAGCACTGGTACATTACATTACACGAGAAAGTAATAATCGTAAATAACTTTTTAGGACGGGTTTGTTATTCAATCACTTTAAAGTTATAGTTTGATACGTTTTGTTCGCTTCATTTATGTTGCAATTTACTGTAAAAGTAAAAGCCACATCTAAATAAATTAAAATCCTAAGCTGATTACATAACAGTAGCATAATAGTCGCCTAGCAGACGAATCAATAAGTCGTGTGAAAGAATTCAACATATGACGACCGCTTTAGCCTAGTTGGTAGTTGTAACGTACCCCCCCTCTCTTTAATGATAGCCTCCTACTTTACTTAACTTAACCCTAATAATGCTATATGTCTTGGAAAACACTAAGTGATAAGGCCATGTGATCGTCTAGATGAGAAGGTAGGTACCTACGTTGTTTAATAGTATCCAAGTTCTTCTAACATGAATGAAACTAGTGACGAGCCTTAATTAGTTTTATTAGAGGTTTTGTTTAATTCATAGAGAAATATATCCTATTCAATAATGCCTAGCCTAAGAAGGAAAATCTAGTATAATGAAATGCACCTTAGGATCATTTAATAAGTTTGTAGTTTTTATTAAATTATTATTTTTATTGGTATAAGGCCGGGCCCCTCCGTCCGCCCGAAGGATTGCTATCCTCCTCCGGTACTAACCAGAGACCAGTGGCTCTCGACCCTGACTGGACGAGCCCCCTCCAATATATATATTTTTAAAACACTGTACGGAGTGTAATGACAAATGTCAAAGTAACTTAAATTATTAAACTATAGGAGAATTCAGCCAAGTATATCTGATCATATTGTTCCAGCACTCATAGAAGTAAAGAGACGAAAAGAACCCATATTGTAGTTCTTAGTTGAAGGATCGGTAGCTCCCTTGAGAGGTTCCGAAGAATAAGAATAAGTGACTCTGACCCGTTTCGTAGTCAGATCCACAGTTGCTAACTAAAGACTTCCGTGCTTCCTTGAAAGACTGGAAGGTACAACCATGAGTTCTGGAATGTAGTGATTAGATTACCCTTAGGAATACTCGGGCATAAAATTTAGTTTAACAAAAGACTGAACCATACGAATATGGCTCCTTTTAGCAAGTGAATCTACTAGCGCTTCGAAAACCGCGCCGCAAAGTGAGGAGAAAACGCCGCAAGACCTCATCTTTGGAAGTGGGCGAAACTCTGAAGTTTTCCCGCCAGAATCTGGCCCAATTGAAAAAAACCTATTATTATTTGTGTATGAAGTTATCCTAACACTATCCCACATAAATCTAAACTATTGAAACCAAGATCTCTTACCAGATCCAGTTTCAAAGAATGTGAAGTCCCTAGCTAAGCTGTAAGAGTTCAGTCGGCTAAACTGAGGATTGCAATACTATCAGCCTGTGTAGGTTGTCTCCCCCCACTGGTCCGAAGACAGGGTACAGTGAGTAAGACGCCCTATAATGTATATAAAGGTATTATATATATATATTTAACAAGACCGCCTCTCAACTACTGCACAATTTCAACGAGCGAGGATTACCCCTCTATGCTGACCCAAACTATGGCAGCCTCGTTTACGTTGTCAGTTGGGCATTGAGGAAGCGTAAGGGATTTAATCGTCTCCTGTGTTGGTAAAAAGGAAGACGCCAGACCACCCTTAGATCTGGTAGCTAAAGACTCTGAGTCATGCCCATTAACACCGCAAGGCGGGAATGACTCCTCAGGTAAACTGTCAACCTGGACAAGATTCTGGTTTTTAGATTACTTAAAAATGACTTTAAAACCCCGAAGTTATTGAATAAAATATTAAAAAGTGATCCCTCATTTTGAAGAGAATCTCCCCAATATGACGAACCACCCTTATGTTAAGAGAATCACCCACCAATGTTTCCACTATGTAAACCAGAGACCTTGTCAGTCTGAATGTCGGATTCTAAGTGCCTCTGTAGACGTTTCCCTTCCTATTTATACCCAAAATCTCGGGACAAACTCGGGACATTTCCAAACATATTCGAAACGTATTCTAAACAAATGCAAACAAATATTTTAAAAATAAATACGCGACAAATACACGACATGACTGTAACTAATGTACCAGGTTAACATAAAAGATAACAGTCTGCATAAAACTCGGGACAAACTCGGGACATTTTCAAACAAATGCAAAAGATAATAGTTTGTATTAAATTTAAAGTTAGAATGTGTCAAAATTGTTGAGGAACTTCTGCGTCGTTTAAAATATAGCACTAGGATAACATATCAAACTAGTAGTTTATATTAGATTCTTGTTCGATATGACTTTTTCAAAGTTATCATATGTCAAAACTATTGTTTGCTGTTTCACCTGATCTGTTTTGTGAATTATAATACCAAGGTATCATGAAATCCAACAGTTGGTTTTAAACTTTATTTGATACGACCTTTTTGAACTATAAAATTTATTACGGTTTGTGAAATAATGTACTAGGGTTACATAAGTTAATAGTAGCTTGCGTTAATTATTGTAAAATAAGACTATTTCAAAGTTAGAATATATAAGAACAACTGAACAGCGATTAGAATTGATACGATTTGTGAAGAAAAGTACTAGGGTCACATAACTCGGTAATAGTTTGCGTTAATTATTTTCAGGTATAAATTCCAATTAGGTCTGTGATGCATGGTCGTTTCTAAGACTGACCCTGTTATTGAAGTTTCTATCCATAGACATAGTTCCAATTAGGTCTTTGATACATGGTCGTTTCTAAGACTGACTCTGTTATTGAAGTTTCTATCCAAAGACATAAAAATAAAATCAAAGGATAATCTATGACTAGATAATGTCATAAGTATATATGAATGGGCAGGACGTCCCATTACACACCTTCCCCAAATTTTGCGAACATAGACACAGTCTGTGTCAATGGAAAGTAAAATTTTTAATATACTTTATCAAAATGCAAAATCGCGTAGTTCGAAGTTTTACTGAATTAGTAATACAAAAAAAAAAACAAGGCTTGTGCAACACCTTACCTTCCCCAAATTTTGCGAACATAAACACATATTTGTGTCAATGGAAAGCAAAATTTTAATATATGCACGTTAATTGCATAAGGCGTTTTTTTTTTTTTTCAAGGAGGAAAAAGATTCAAAAGTTTATTAACATCTCCCCATCTGGTGCGGACCTTTTTTTTTTTATATCCTCTTATGAGGTGTGTTATTTAAACCAATCAAAAGGTGATACTTATATAAAAGTCAAACTTCCAAGTTACCGTATGTTAGACATGAATTATTACAAGCCTTCACACGGAAAGTCTCACTCCAACAAAGGAACCTGGGTTGTGAATCCAACTTAACTCTAGCCGTATATGCAAGGACACTTCCGACCATATTCTGCAGTAACCGCATATAGGGAAAGGAAATCAGTGCATACCTTTTAAAAGCGAGATTCACCTTGACAGTTCCAACCGTTAATAACTCAATACTAACACTAAAACTTGGATTTCACCCAAATATTAGCCACTCTCTGCTTGGAGCATGTACAACAATGACATGATGTCAAAATTACTATTTATATCAAAGATAATATAAATCAGCTTTCTATTAAGTTAAGACGAGATAATAGAACGGAAAAACAACAAAAAATTAACGAATTTAAAATTAAACGACATCACATAACTGTCGGGTGTGTGGTTTAATCATCAAGCATGTTAGCTTCTTGTGGAGTTGAACTCATTTTGGATAACAGTTTCGGAAACCTGCGTTGTCAGCTTGAAATGACATTACCTAACCAACAATATCCAAAATGCTTCATTGTACTATGTAAAGTTCCGGTAAAATGTTAATAAACCATTATGTTTATATCTTAAGTCCGATTCCATTATAAAGGCCCTTCATACTGTCAAGTGTCATGTCAAAAGTCAAGGTCAAAAACAGGTCTCTTTTACACATGCATACTACGAATCATCATTCCTCTTTCGCTCAAACACGCTGCCAAAACAACGGAACCACACATTTTGATATAAACGTTTGAAAGTCAAACCTATAATTAACCATAAAATTACATTTATTTATTCTATTTTTTAAAAAAAAAACATTCTTATAGATTATCCCTTGATTATATGACAATTTTGAAATTGTACTTATCGGAACATAGAATCTAAAATAAATAGTTCAAGATTGTCTGCATAAGAACTAAATTATTCTGAACTTCAAAATTATAACTAACCTATTTCTATTTCAAGCCTCTAATTTTCTTTTAAGTATCCGTGACATCTAGACATATGTAAAAACTGTGTTTACTTCAAAACTGTTATTTTCAAAATTTGAAAGAATTAAATTGTAATTCATCAAAAACATGAATTTAGATGATTATATTAAACAATTTCCCGTGCTATACGACGAACAATATTCACGGATGTATAGTTTAAGAAAAAAGGCTAAGCTCGAAATCGTGAAACTTTCAAAGTCTCAATTTCAATTATATGACATAAATCGAAGACTTGACTCCATGAGACGGCAACGCTCTCGACTCCGAGTAAGTTGAATTTTAGTTTTCCCTTAATTATCTAAAGCTCGGTTTTATATAATCTGTTAAACCTTATGTCGGTTTGTTAGGACGAAAATGTTGATGTGGCATTTGATCTAACCGACTCGAAAATAATATGTGTCAATACATAACAAAAGGACCGGTCTAGTGCATAATGCACAACGAAAAGGTTCCGCTCCACACTCACCAGTCTACACCCAAAACCGTCTTTCAATACAAAACCGTACCGTCATAGATAGCCCACGGCACCCCTAACCTCCCGTCCAGGCAGAACTACCTCGCGAGTGTGCCCTCTCGCTAATATATTTATATCATCCGGCACTCAACAACCGTTTAATTATGCTTTCTTTCAGAAAAGAAACCTACCCTACCATCCATTCCCCAACCCACCAGAAAACACCTCTACCGTACAAACCTCCGAAAACAGCTCCCAAACCCAACCCGACATGAATTCAGATCCTTTTCCAGCAGATTTTGATCTTGACGACTTTGAAGCTTTTATTAATAATATTTAGCCTTCCTCCTTATGGATCTCTTTTTTTTTTTTTTTCAGTGATTTTTTTTTTTTTTTTTTTTAACATCGGTATAATAATGGTTTGTTAATTTTCCCTAATCAAAAGAGAAGAATAATGTTTATTCCCTTTCCTATTTTTTCAAAAAAAAAAAATAAGAATAAGAATTTCTTATTAAAATTTTCATTTTAAACTTACTTAACAAGATG
Source organism: Epiblema foenella (assembly GCA_963556455.1). NCBI lineage: Eukaryota > Metazoa > Arthropoda > Insecta > Lepidoptera > Tortricidae > Epiblema > Epiblema foenella. The sequence goes on along the minus strand of OY747120.1, from coordinate 4,719,539 downwards.
TGGTGTATATCAAGATTATCATCATAATGGATAAGAGTGAACTATTCACATTTGAATGTTTCGTAGCTCTTTTAAATAAGAATGTATTAAATATAGCTCCAGTCATTTATAATAAGTTACCCAATGACATTCTGCAACTGAACTCGAATTTATTTAAGAAAAAACTAATTAGCTTGTTGTTAAATAAATCTTATTATTACCTCAATGATTATTTAAATGACACATTTGCATGATTTCTTAGTGTCTTTATTTGACATCGATAATAATAACTACGATTGTACGTAATGTTATCTAAATACGATTTTTTTATATTTTCATGATGTAATTTACTGACTAGAATGCTTTTGACTTTGTTTTTATATTATTATTATTGTAACTTAATATATTAAATATGCATGCTGCGTGCTAAGCGCCAACCATACATTTGTACACCTACACTAGTGGGTAAAACATAGATAACTAACTTGTTTCACACATCATCCTCGATGTACCTATGTTTCTACAATTAAATTTCTGATTTCTGATTTCGTTACTAAATAAATAATTATTGAGTTTGAAATAGTATTTATTTCGTAGGTAAAGATTAAGCATTCTCAATTATATTATCCTAAACTGAATTATTATTTAAATAATTATACTTATATCCTATTTTTTTTTTCAAGTAAAGCAAGACACTAGTTTCAAACATGATATCCATTACACTAGCAGCAAACTGTGGCTAAAAGCCACTTCCAAACCAAGCTGGTCAAAGGCAACCAAACTGTAACGTACCCCCCCTCTCTTTAATGATAGCCTCCTACTTTACTTAACTTAACCCTAATAATGCTATATGTCTTGGAAAACACTAAGTGATAAGGCCATGTGATCGTCTAGATGAGAAGGTAGGTACCTACGTTGTTTAATAGTATCCAAGTTCTTCTAACATGAATGAAACTAGTGACGAGCCTTAATTAGTTTTATTAGAGGTTTTGTTTAATTCATAGAGAAATATATCCTATTCAATAATGCCTAGCCTAAGAAGGAAAATCTAGTATAATGAAATGCACCTTAGGATCATTTAATAAGTTTGTAGTTTTTATTAAATTATTATTTTTATTGGTATAAGGCCGGGCCCCTCCGTCCGCCCGAAGGATTGCTATCCTCCTCCGGTACTAACCAGAGACCAGTGGCTCTCGACCCTGACTGGACGAGCCCCCTCCAATATATATATTTTTAAAACACTGTACGGAGTGTAATGACAAATGTCAAAGTAACTTAAATTATTAAACTATAGGAGAATTCAGCCAAGTATATCTGATCATATTGTTCCAGCACTCATAGAAGTAAAGAGACGAAAAGAACCCATATTGTAGTTCTTAGTTGAAGGATCGGTAGCTCCCTTGAGAGGTTCCGAAGAATAAGAATAAGTGACTCTGACCCGTTTCGTAGTCAGATCCACAGTTGCTAACTAAAGACTTCCGTGCTTCCTTGAAAGACTGGAAGGTACAACCATGAGTTCTGGAATGTAGTGATTAGATTACCCTTAGGAATACTCGGGCATAAAATTTAGTTTAACAAAAGACTGAACCATACGAATATGGCTCCTTTTAGCAAGTGAATCTACTAGCGCTTCGAAAACCGCGCCGCAAAGTGAGGAGAAAACGCCGCAAGACCTCATCTTTGGAAGTGGGCGAAACTCTGAAGTTTTCCCGCCAGAATCTGGCCCAATTGAAAAAAACCTATTATTATTTGTGTATGAAGTTATCCTAACACTATCCCACATAAATCTAAACTATTGAAACCAAGATCTCTTACCAGATCCAGTTTCAAAGAATGTGAAGTCCCTAGCTAAGCTGTAAGAGTTCAGTCGGCTAAACTGAGGATTGCAATACTATCAGCCTGTGTAGGTTGTCTCCCCCCACTGGTCCGAAGACAGGGTACAGTGAGTAAGACGCCCTATAATGTATATAAAGGTATTATATATATATATTTAACAAGACCGCCTCTCAACTACTGCACAATTTCAACGAGCGAGGATTACCCCTCTATGCTGACCCAAACTATGGCAGCCTCGTTTACGTTGTCAGTTGGGCATTGAGGAAGCGTAAGGGATTTAATCGTCTCCTGTGTTGGTAAAAAGGAAGACGCCAGACCACCCTTAGATCTGGTAGCTAAAGACTCTGAGTCATGCCCATTAACACCGCAAGGCGGGAATGACTCCTCAGGTAAACTGTCAACCTGGACAAGATTCTGGTTTTTAGATTACTTAAAAATGACTTTAAAACCCCGAAGTTATTGAATAAAATATTAAAAAGTGATCCCTCATTTTGAAGAGAATCTCCCCAATATGACGAACCACCCTTATGTTAAGAGAATCACCCACCAATGTTTCCACTATGTAAACCAGAGACCTTGTCAGTCTGAATGTCGGATTCTAAGTGCCTCTGTAGACGTTTCCCTTCCTATTTATACCCAAAATCTCGGGACAAACTCGGGACATTTCCAAACATATTCGAAACGTATTCTAAACAAATGCAAACAAATATTTTAAAAATAAATACGCGACAAATACACGACATGACTGTAACTAATGTACCAGGTTAACATAAAAGATAACAGTCTGCATAAAACTCGGGACAAACTCGGGACATTTTCAAACAAATGCAAAAGATAATAGTTTGTATTAAATTTAAAGTTAGAATGTGTCAAAATTGTTGAGGAACTTCTGCGTCTTTTAAAATATAGCACTAGGATAACATATCAAACTAGTAGTTTATATTAGATTCTTGTTCGATATGACTTTTTCAAAGTTATCATATGTCAAAACTATTGTTTGCTGTTTCACCTGATCTGTTTTGTGAATTATAATACCAAGGTATCATGAAATCCAACAGTTGGTTTTAAACTTTATTTGATACGACCTTTTTGAACTATAAAATTTATTACGGTTTGTGAAATAATGTACTAGGGTTACATAAGTTAATAGTAGCTTGCGTTAATTATTGTAAAATAAGACTATTTCAAAGTTAGAATATATAAGAACAACTGAACAGCGATTAGAATTGATACGATTTGTGAAGAAAAGTACTAGGGTCACATAACTCGGTAATAGTTTGCGTTAATTATTTTCAGGTATAAATTCCAATTAGGTCTGTGATGCATGGTCGTTTCTAAGACTGACCCTGTTATTGAAGTTTCTATCCATAGACATAGTTCCAATTAGGTCTTTGATACATGGTCGTTTCTAAGACTGACTCTGTTATTGAAGTTTCTATCCAAAGACATAAAAATAAAATCAAAGGATAATCTATGACTAGATAATGTCATAAGTATATATGAATGGGCAGGACGTCCCATTACATAGTGACCCTGCTTTCGAAGCTGGATGATGAACACGAATATTTGTTCCTGAGTCTTGGATGTTTTCTATGTATTTAAGTATCTATTTATCTATATAAGTATGTATATCGTCACTTGGTACCCATAGTACAAGGTTTGCTTAGTTTGGGACTAGGTTGATTTGTGTAAGATTGTCCAAAAATATTTATTTATTTAAAAATATTTATATGATAAATATCACAAATCGATGAACGCTGCTGTAACATTCCACATAGTTAATACTAAATGCTTCGTCAGCTTGGAGACCCGTTACGTAAGTTCGATTGGATTGCAATGACGTAAACATATATATAAATATTTTATTTTGTATAAAAAATTATGCCTAAGTTTTTAGCATGTACCAACCTAGTCTTAGTTGCGTTGCTATACCCTCACAGGGTTCATGTTGATACTATATATGTTTTTTATTACGATCACAATGTACACATGAAAAGCAATAAACCATTTGAATTTTGAATTTTTTTGGGATCGACAGCCCGCCTGTTTTCGGCCAAGCATCATGTCAGTACGGTGGGTCGGGTCAGTACGGTGAGTATCTTTGTAAACCGTTACCGCGGACATGGTGTTGACGCCCACTGGTACGACCTTGGCGGCGCGCAGGCTGACCGGTTCCTGGACGCGCTGTAGCAGCAGCAACACCGTGCGCCGGTTGCACGTGTCCATACACTCCCACGGCATCGCGTACACCGCGTCGATCAATTCCGAGCTCTGCAAACAAATCACCATTACATATAAACACATTATGAGTCCCCCAAGGATACATCTTATCTTCTATCAAGAATATAGTCACTTCCATCTCAGTCAAAGCAAACTTCCGCAATGAACTTGAATTAAGCAAAAGACTTGGTCACGCAATTAACTGTAGCAAAATATTTAGGACATAGACACAAATTCGTAGTCTAAAATAAGCTAGGATGGAAGCCGTGTTTCAAAAATAAAAAGCGCATTTGTCCATACCACGTAAGAGTCAGCTAAATATGGCATAACCGTGGTTTTTCCTTAAACAACGATAATGCGAGCTCTGATGTTACCGATATTCTGTTAAGAAACCGAAACGTCAACCATCAAATGTATTTCACAAGTAGAACTGCTAGTTATATCAACTACTTGATACTCTTGGAGCCAAAAATAGAAACAACATAAGAGTCTACAACTTGCGAGCAATGGTCCATAATCTGCTTGGGCTATATTATGAACATCAACATCATCATATTGAGCCTCTAATCGCCCGCTGCTGAGAGTAGGCGTCTCTTCTAGTACGCTACTCACACTCTTACTAAAGACTTTGAGCTGATTTATCGTTGTGTCACCACGTGATCTTCACCTGCATCATCGACTAACCGACTAGTAAGCATAGATCTACGATCTTAAAGTTCCACAATGTTGTAACGTGATGAAACTAGAGTTGACGAAGGAGCACATCCGTGCTCGTACAAAAATCGCCAAACACGATGATCAACATTGTCAGTCAAGATAGACACTAAGACTACAAGAAGAACTAAACGAAAGATCTTAGCGAAACTCCTTTGTACCTTACCTTGCGATCGGCTATTTCCGGCATTTGTAATGTATATGTTATTGTTTAACTTGCCTTGGTGTGTATCATTTCGAAAAGTATTGATACTTGAATAAGCTGCTGATACATTCCAATCGTCAGAGGCATGTATTTAGCGAGGGCTTCCACCGTAAACGACGATACTTCGAGCAGCAAGAGGCAGGTGAGGAACTGCATGTTCACGTAGAACAAAAACAGATATTCACTGAAGGTGTCAGAGCATCTGTCCACAAATCTGTTCAAAAAATAAATTTGTAGTCAGTTACCCGCAAATATACCTATTGTACCTACCTAAAAATATTTTTTTGTTCACATTAATTTAAAATAAAAATCATCAGCACAAAAGCTACATGCAACCGAAAATCGAAGAAAATAAATTATGGCGATCAAATAAGGTTTTCATGATAAACATAATTTTAAAATTAAAATTGTATTTTATTTCTTACTTTGTGATATAGTTATGGTAGAGGATGTTGCCCTTCAATAGTTGTCGAATGTGCTGGTTCTCCTCCGACGAGTACATAAAGCGGTTCGACGCAGGCAGAGGAAAGCTCAACAAATTGTGCTTCAGAATCTTAAGATGTCCCCAAATTTGAAATACTATCAAGCAGAGCATGAGACCGAAGCCGCAAACCCCACACACAGTATTATATGAGATCGGAATATTACATAGGAATAATATCCAATAGCCTTTTATGGTCGTAAAGACGTCGTCTGTAAAGCAGTAGTAGTACACGGCTTGCTCGAATGTGCTGTTTGGTGGGCGGTCAGCGCCGAACATGCCTCGGCTGTAGTTGCTGTACCACGGCATCAGAGTAAATAGAACCAGCCCCGCAACCATATTAAAAATCACGATTAAAGTGAATACTCCTGATATCACATGAATCTTCGAGTGAACCTAAAAACATGTGCCAGAATCTAGAATAATGTTACCAATCTAAAGTTATAACTCTATTTTTGGATTAATAAACATATTGAATATCAAACCTTGGCAGCATAATGCGATTGATCCTTGAAGTAGCACAGGTGAAATTCAAGAAAATATTCCTTCATTGTTTCACGATATTTCTGCATCCGGGATAATATCAATCTTGGCTGGAATTGCAAACATAAATATACTGTCATATTTCTCGAAATACTTTTACCAACTGATCACGTTTTGATTATGAGATAGCGTACTTCTGGGTCATACTTAGTTGAATAAACAAAATTCGTCCCTCCTGTGGACAATAGTTAACGGCTTATGTGCATGTTAGCTATGTTTTTATTATAGGGATTTATAGAAACGGAGACACTGTTTATGCGGGTTACTGATCCAATCCAAAATTAAGCTTTGTAGCCCTTAACTTTTGGTATGTCCACAGAAAAGATGCGAACCTAAATCCGTGTATGACCCTTCTCTGATCTGCGGCCAGAGACACATAGAAATTGGTCTGCCCAGGCAAACAAAGACAGGTTTTCATGATATTGTGCTTCAGAATCTTAAGATGTCCCCAAATTTGAAATACTATCAAGCAGAGCATGAGATCGAAGCCGCAAACCCCACACATAGTATTATATGATAGCTGAGAACAAACAGCCAGGAACGTTTAAACTCTGGGACCTTATGGGTACGCTGCCCAGTGGCAGTGCTTTGCACGACCCATGCACTTATAGTTTAGACCACTAGCTTACATTAAATTTAGGTAGTTAGCAAGTTCACATCACAAAGTGAACACGTATATTTCTATACGTGTTCACTTTGTGATTTTACTCACAAAAAATATACAACCCAAAAAAATGGTCGTTAATATATGCCCCACGTCAAAAAACGAGATCCTCTCCCTGTACTGCCATATGTAAATGCCGGCCAAGATCGGCAAAGCTATGGCGACGAAGATCAGTAGCAGGTTGTAGGCGGAGAGCGCGGCGTCCAGGCGCGCCCGCCCGAACTGCTTGTGCGGCCACGACCCCACTGAATTTAACAGAATCCGCAGCTGCCCGACATACTTGTAGTCCAGGGGCGAGTCTACATGACTGGAAAAGTTCAAAGTTTTCATTTGTTATATGTCAATCTGGTTAACTACAGAACCGCCAAGAGGATACGGATGCTCAGCACACTTGTCATAAATGTGGACGTAAATGTCGATCCCGGATTGGACTATATAGTCACGAGAAGCGTTGTTTCTCACACACAGACGCTGTTTAAATCATCTGTCAAGATGCATAGGCCGATGAATGAATGAATGGTTAAATACATGTTTCTACTATCTGATCCTTTTTTTTGACCTGACTGTGGCTTTATAGGCCGGGCCCAATAAAGCGATAGGAGTGCGCGGTTGGAGAGTAGCCTGGGGAAAATCCAGGGGAAAACCACGCGTGTGGTTTGGAATACTGGAATACTCTAAGAGTTTGCGTTCCAGTGACATTGGTTGAGCGGTTTCAACCGAATCTGAGGTGTGAGCGAAATCGAGCTACTGGGAGTTTTGTCGCTGGTTCACTAAACCTAGCCTAGCTGAGAAAAGTCCAGCAAAAAACTCAGCTAGGCCGAGTTTCGGCCATCTGATCACATTAAACTACAAATGGCAAGTTAGCCACTGATTTTATTCGTTATCTATAGGTATGACAGCAATAAAGTCGTGTTAGAGGTTTTTGGTCGATGTGATATTCTTCATCAATATGCACTTAATGTAGCTATTAGGTATTGAGATTACTTAATAAAGTTTAATTTCCCTTAGATTATAAGCTTCTACACAAAACTAATGCTTACGATACTTCGTATTACATAGAAAGCAGGCCTCATACCCGCATAGAATGCGGTTGGTGCAATGCAACGTTTAGAGGAAAACTTAAACTTTAAAAATTATAGAATTTTGTAATAGTATACTACATAGTCGGTAAATTTACCTATCATCAAACCTTGAATTAAGAGCGTGAAACAATCGTGTAAGTGTCATGGTGGTTTAGAAAAATACTGACTTTGCACACTTCTCCTGGATTACTAAAGCATTTCTGTCTTCCACGTGTGTGAACTTTACGACTGACAACTTATAATGCGCAATGGGCTCATTAATCTTATTATATCATTATAGCTCTTTAAATGGGTAATGGGTAACTGTAATCGTAGGGGAGGTGCAGGGCGAACGCAGATTTAGTCCGTTCATTTTTTTATTTACGGTTAAATTTGTATCCAGAAATTGCATGTATTGACTCGCTCACCCGGAAATGAATACTTTACACTTAAAAATCAAAATCAAACATTTATTCTGCAAATAGGCCACAAGGGCACTTTTACATGTCAAAATATTAATTTACAATTTAAGAAAGTCTGACTATAATAAGTAATACATTTTTCATGTCAAAATATTAATTTACAGTTCAAGAAGGAATAATAATTTCGAGTTTACAATTATAATAAAATTAATGTCATACAGTGAAGATAAACTTGCAAAGTTATCTATTACAAATATTACAACATCAGTAAAGTTAGAGATGTATAAGGTCTCAAGATTAAACAAGGAGTATAATGAAATTTAATATAATATCCCAGAGATGTATATGGTCTCTGAGCGTCAAAATTAATATTAATTTAATATTGTTAGAGATGTATATGGTCTCTAAGTCACTAATAATAAAAACGAATCCACAACAGGATGATGTCTCTCGTCAATCCCCTATAAAAAGACACTAGTATTAACGCTTACTTAGAATAAGTAACTAAAGGCCGACCAGAATTATATGAGCATTGTCAAGAGGCCGCTATTATTCTGATTTATATGGCAACAGACTAAATGTCATTTTTGACTCGTTTACCTATCAGCTGTGATATCAATTATGAAATGTGTTGCAGCGATCTAGTTTATTAATCATGTTAACGCTATTAACTAGCCCCCTTATTCATAAACGTTTGTCAAAGCTATATGAGTTAACTGGCCGCTAAAGTTCGTATGTCCTTATCTGTCAGTGAGACAGTGACAACAGCCATTTTAGTTAGCAGAGGTTTGTTAAGTTTTGAATAAGGGGTAGGAATCGTTATGGGCATATTTTGTTTTATCATTTAATTATCAACTTACCAATACAGTCGTGTCGTCCGCAAACAATACAGACAAGCCAGCTACAATGTTCGACGGTAGGTCATTGATGTATAATGTAAATAGCAAAAACGAAAACGAAAGAAGCGAAAACGAAAGAAAAAGATATAACATCGATTTAATTTTTGAAGAAAGAAGAACGAAGTTAAGGAAGAGTTTAATGAAAATAAGTTAAATTCCAAGAAAGAAGATCTAAAACTAAGATGAATATGAAAAAACCAGCGAAGAGCAAGAAAACAGAAGACCTTTTTTTTTTGAACCTGACTGTGGCTTTATAGGCCGGGCCCAATAAAGCGATAGGAGTGCGCGGTTGGAGAGTAGCCTGGGGAAAATCCAGGGGAAAACCTCCGGCACGACCACGCGTGTGGTTTGGAACACTGGAATACTCTAAGAGTTTGCGCTCCAGTGAGATTGGTTGAGCGATTTCAACCGAATCTGAGGTGTGAGTGGAATCGAGCTACTGGGAGTTTTGTCGCTTCACTAAACATAGCCTAGCTAAGAAGAATCCAGCAAGAAACTCAGCTAGGCCCGACCTGGGTCGGAAGCAAAACGGAAGAGCGTTGTCGAGCTCGCATATCAAGAGGTGTCCAGGGTTATCCCGGCCCATGTTCGAGGGAGTCCCGAGTTATCCCGGCCCGGATTCGGCAGCAGCCGACGCAGCCATCATGATGCAGCACCACGGATGAACTGCCGCCGCCACACCTTCCAGGACGAGAACAGGGATGGCGACACCAGGAGAATCGCGACATATTTTTTTTTAACTTTCTTTCGAATATTTTTTTAGTATATTTGTTGCATTTAAAAATTAATGACTTTATAATATTCTTCCGGACCGGCAAATAATTTATAAAATGACAAATAATTTAAATTTAATTATACAAAATCTTACACTAGCTTTAATAAAACTAACTTAAAAATAAATATAATAAAGAGACAAAAATTATAATTATAAAAAGAAAACAGCGTCCAGCTCTCCCTCCTGCGGCATGGACCCCAGGACGCTAGCTGCATTACCCCTTTGGATCGCAATGGCGATCCGTTGGCAAAGGTACCTGCCAGCCCTGGGATCTCCCGATGCGTGGATCAACCGAGACGACAATGCCTTTATAAAACTTTTCATGTCGGCTGACCAGGGACCCATGGTTTCTACCGCAAGCGCCGCAAATTAATCAGAATTATTGGTTAAACCTTCAAGAAAAGAGCGTATTCCCTTCTGAAAGGCCGGCAACGCACTTGCGACTCCTCTGGTGTTGCAGGTGTTTATGAGCGACGGTTATTGTTTACCATCAGGCGATCCGTCTGCTCGTTTACCCCCTATAACATAAAAAAAAATAGAGTTGAAAAGGTTGTCGCTAAAAATGTAGTATTCCATTTTCCTATTTCAAAATAGTTGTCTTAAAATCATAAATTTTTCTTAATTCTAGTGTCACGTAAATAAATTATTATCTACGCATAATTTTCATATTTCTCAACGTGTCCGGTGTCATCGCGCCACACATTCCGCGCGTCAGCAAAATTACAACTAGGCTACGCGTGTATGCGACTTACAATACAATACAAATACTCTTTATTGCACACCTCACATAATAAAACAGCACATAAAAACAAAAAACAAAAATACAGGGAGATAGAGGCAGAACAACAGGCGGTCTTATCGCTAAAGAGCGATCTCTTCCAGACAACCTTTGGGTAGTGGAGAAATGAAACTACAAACCAACTTGATTGACTTATAGCGTCTTTTAATATTTAATGAATGAAATTTGATACTTAGGAAATTTTACATCAATGAAGTTAACAATTATACTTTAACTGATTATTGGATTGATCACCTGATAATTAGTATCGCCTCGTTTCCGCACATCCCGCGCCAGTAAGGAAGCCCTAATTTAAGTGTAGGAGCGCAGTAAATAGCAAGCAATTAATTAAGGGTCGGCAACGAGCACGTAAAGGATGATTCACACTAGACCGTTCCGTGTCCGGGTCGGCCCGTTTTCTATCACAGAAAATCAACGGCCGCCCGGCCACGGACGGGCCCGGTGACGCTCGGAAACGGGCCGGCCCGGACACGGAACGGTCGCTCTGTTGTCAATGCAAACGTTTGACGGCCGATCTACCTACGTCCGAGGCTCGGAAACGGCACGGTCCCGGCCCGGCCCGGACGCGGAACGGTTAGCACATTGACACACAAAAATGCTCGGAGACGGGCCGGCCCGGAGACGGAACGGCCCGGACACGGAACTGTCTACTGTGAATCATCCTTAACTCCTCTGGAGTTGCAAGCGTCTATAGGCTGCGGTGTCCACTTACCATCAGGTGGGCCGTACGCTTATTTGCCACCGTCGTGGTATAAAAAAAGTTTTCTTGTCTAACAGGCTTAATTCAAATTTGTCAAGCAAAAATTACGTCTGGTGGGCACGAGGCTATAGACGGTCAGTGTTGCCCCTGTCTCCTCTTTCTGCAATATAAATCACTCGCCAATCAATGGGAGTGGGTAGCGATATTTAAAAATTATATACTTAAAAAAAAAAATCTTTAGAAATATTTGACGACCGCTTTAGCCTAGTTGCTAGTCACCCTGCCTTCGAAGCTGGAGGTCCCGGGTTCGAATCCCGGTCAGGGCATTTATTTGTGTGATGAACACGAATATTTGTTCCTGAGTCTTGGATGTTTTCTATGTATTTAAGTATATGTTTATCTATATAAGTATATATATCGTCGCCTAGTACCCATAGTGCAAGCTTTGCTTAGTTTGGGACCAGGTTGATTTGTGTAAGATTGTCCACAAATATTTATTTATTTATTTTAAATTTTAAAAAAAATATTCGTTTATTATCAGACATCAGTGGTCCATAGTTTGTTAGTAAACAAAAAGACTTAATCTATGTTAGAGATAATAATTTACAATTTAGCAAAGTGAGAGAGTTTAACGGATCATTTTTTTTTAGTAAATTAATAAAACATAATATTATACCTGGTGTGGTTCAACGAGACGCACACGTACATGGGGCGTGCAAAGTCAAAGTCAAAGTCAAAATTTTATTTGCGAGAATTATGGTACATAACAGATGACAAAATATACATTCATTAAATATAAAACTGCACAATTCACCATTGAAACTGCTGCTCGTTGAAACTACTATTTACTATACTACTATTTTAACTACTATTGTATTTCCTAAGTATTTACTAAGTGTTTAGGCCCCTTGCCTGTGGTTCGCTTTACTATAGCTCCTAAATCTCATATATGTAATTAAATTCTAAGTTATGGTACCCTAGGTCTATCACTCAAATAATTTTACCTTGAAGATTCTTTTGTGACTGTTTGTTGTCTAAATAAATTAAAAAAATACATACTTTATATTTTAAAGATTCTTACTGATGTCGGATGGCTAGCCTAGGGTTAGCTAAAAGGTTTGGCTAGGTTTTGCTAAAAGATTAGTTTATCACGCTCCATTATCTAAACAAGAATTAAATTAAAAACTACAGGAGTTGACTATTTAAAGATTCACTGTAATTTCTAAGAACTGTATAAATTCCCGCTGTCACTGTAAATTCCCACTTTCCACTTCCCAATGCAGATTTTGACAGCTCCACATCACTAGCCTTCGACTCTATGTTCATAGACAGTATTTTTTTGGTCTGTGGCGTGAGCTTACTGATTGTCGAGGAATGGGGGCTATCGCGTATGAATTCGCCGCTAGAGGCGCTATTGTAGCGTGGGGTCCTCTGAAACGTCAAATGTCACTCTTTTTGGTTGCGCTACGCGGATTAATATCTAATTGGAACAATATGGTCACTATTTTGCAATACCTGAGCTTGATTATGGCAAATATGAATTAAGGGTCAATGACTGTCAGAGCTTTGAGACAGATTTGTCTTTCGGAAAACTATTTCCTCCTTTTTTCCGAACAAAACGGGACCACGCTACAATGCGGTATATTCGATATTTTTACGGTACGGTTTTAAGGTATTGAATATGATTTAAATGTAAACTTCGTTCTCATGTCCATAATAACCAATAACAATTTTTGACAGCTGGACCTTAGTCGACAGTGGCGCCAACTGGTGAGGACAAAAACGATAGCCCCCATTGAAGTTCGTGGAAATGGACCTAATGGACCGGACCGTCCGCAGAGATTTCCTCACTTGCTGGGAAGCTGTAAGTACTACATTTGCTCAAGAAACTCTGGAACCGTGGGGGGCGCGAAACACCTTTTTAAGGAGATCTCCCAGTACCTCATAGATCTCGGGTGACCAGAGGGCGGGCAGCTACTTCGCCCAGAGATTGTCTGGCCATCCAAAGGGGTAACGCTGCCAGTCTTCTGGGCACCAAAAGTCATAAAGGCGACTTGTGGAGCATTTTCTATTTACAAGTATATTTTTAAGTTTATGTCAGTTGCTTTTGGGTCAATCTACTTTTTCTTGTTGTTATTCTGTCCCATCAGCGAGGAGACAACAGTAACAGAATTTCTTAGAAAAATGTTTATGTTATGCTTTTCTAGCATGCTCAAGAGATGACCCGTGTACAAACGGATTTATGCTCATCGCTAAAACTCATGTTTGGTAGATTTAAAATCTATAAAATCACCGTTTTAAAGAGTGACTCAGGAGACGTAACCATGGTAACGTTCAACAAAGAATAGTTGATCCACCCTTTTGTATTTATTGAATGAAAATTTACTCAGTAATATCATCCAGTTGACATTGACAGGTCACAGTTTTCTCATAACGAACTGCATCCTGACCGACATATCGGGAAGTCTTACCTCCTAACCGACTCATCACTTATATATGTGTTCTGATAGGGCATAAGGAGCTTAACATCATTGTACCTTGTCAATTTAATGTCATGTTTAAGCTGTCATACTAAATTACCAAATCGTAGCTATAACTGATTCCAACCTTGATTCAAGGGAAGTACTTAACAAATCATGTTTATTTGTCTTGACAATCGATTTATTCGCCAAAATGCAGAATCCAGATTCAGAGAACAGGTGAAACGATTAGTAGCAGCCGCAGCCACAGCACTGTCCGCAGACAGAGACGCAGCCGCAGGCGTCGGCGCAGCCGCGGAAGTCCACGCAGCCGAGCACCGGCACGCAACCTGCAACGCAGGTGGTGCCGCAGGCCTGGATGTCGCCGGCCGCCCTCACGTTCCCGCACCCCTGCCCGCCGTAACCCCCGCAGCAGCCACTGCTGTAGCTACCGGAGCTGCCGCACCCGCACGAGCAGCCGCAGTTCTGACTCATGGCAGACTGAAACAACAATTATTTTTAGGTTAAAAAAGTCTCAGTGTATTATATTCCAGTCCACGAGTAAAATTTTCACCGGAGGAATTCAAAATGTCGGATTCCGTGATTTTTCGATTACGTCGAAAAATTAAATTTTAATAAAGTTATCAACCAAATACTATAAAGTTTACTGAATTATTAAGAGGATTTTGTACCAGAACTTTTCCATAAAGCGGCATCGTTTACCACCCCCTAATCCTCAACCGATTTGCATGATTTTACGAAATGTTGTAGGATATCATTAAATACTACGATTATACGTTTTTATTTTTTGGAAAAATTACCAAGATGTGAAAATATAGACCCTTGAAGATTCGTTTTTTTACTCGAAAATTTCCTACTGTTTTTTTGCTATTATTTCATAAACGGAAAAGGGTTACTAAAAAACCTAAACGTATAAACCTCGCTAAGGATATAACAAATTGATGCCATTACTATCTCCACGTTCTAAAACCTTTAGAAATATACTTTTGATATCAGCATGAACTCACGTACTGTATATTTATTGGATAGCCTTATCAAATTTTAGACACAGATAACTTTACATAAAGACGCCCTATCATGTCCAGAAGATAAATTGAACAAATTCGCCGTAAAAACAATGCAATATTGTGGTCTGCTTACCTGGATCAGGCAAAGAGAGATGCAGAGGACCAGTACGGTGTAGGGAGACATGGTTGGTTGTTCACTTTCAAAGTTATTTGAACTGTAAACGCTGTGCGGCCTTTTAAGTTTATATACTAAATAAACATTAAAGAAATTGTCTAATACATTGATAACATGAACACGTGGATATTACCTAGTGTTTGTCAATTAAAGGACAATACGTCCTGATAATAGCTCCAAACGTGATTAATCGCCAATGACTACAAACATCAATTCTCAGTTTTAATGGGCCTATTGTTTATATTAGGAAGAATTGCAAATGGTGATAAAAAAACCATTTAAAAACTATACCTGAACAACAAGTAATCATTCAAGTGTGAACTTCCACTAGAACAATCCAAAATGGCGTTCAAGGCTGTCCTCCTCGTCTGCGCTTCGGCTCTGCTCGTGCAGGTAACTGAGTGCTCGTTTCGTACAAACGAACTCTGTTGCAGTATCCCAGACTTCTTATTAACTAAGTAACAACGAGGGTTCCGTAGAAATTTGTAGTTGTAGGTGCGAATCCCTAAAAATTTAATGTGTATTCTTTGTTCACAACTGTCTTAACTTTGTACTTCTCTTTGGTTACATTTTCTGATTTGACTTAACTTTTATTTTTCCATTTGAAGACTAAAAAGTTAATTGACTTATTTATTGACAAAAAATGTGTAAGAGATTTATAATCATTTTAAAGAAAAGTTAACAAGTTGCCAATTTGCTTAATTTGCCTATATTACTAGCAATTTCTGTAATTCAATGCTATGACTTTTCAATATTCTCATTAATTATAACTGCATTAAAGCCACATTGCTTGCCACTTGTAGTGGCAGTCAAGTGTAATTGAAACTTTGTTCAGAACTGCCGCAGGCAGTCATCTTCTTGGGAAAACATGACTGTTTTCTTCCAACCCGTGTTACACACTCCAGATTGAAAATAGTTGTATTCTTATTTTATCTAACAACGGAAATGGAAAACTTAATGTTGAATCTTCTTGCAGTCCATCTCTGGCCAGAACTGTGGCTGCTCATGCGGATCCAGCTGCACAGGCATCTCCAACAACGGCGGCGACCTGCAGGTGACCAGCATCGGCCCCATCTCCCCCTCGGGCATCTCTGTCCAGTCCCAGCTCGACCTCATCGGGGACTTGGATGTGTGCGGCGAACTGCCGTTCCTGAGCGCCGTGCAGTTCCAGGGCTCGTACCCCACCAGCGGCTCCGGCTGCGTGGACTACAGCTGCGGCACCTGCGGGAATGTGGCCATCAACCGCATCATCGGCGGGTCCGGCTGCGGCAGTGGGTGCGGTTGCAGCTGCCGCGGCTAATTTATCATCGAGTTATCTTAAGGCGCTACCGGGCAATTTCGACTATATTCAACCTCTATAAAGTCTGGTTGAACTTAAAGCATAACACCGAAAAAAATATATATTGTAGATTGGTCTTTGATCTTTACTTGCTCCCGAGGACATTTTTCTTAAGTTAATAGGTTTTCAGAAAAAAAATGTACCGTGGTCATCGATTTTTCTACAAATATACTATTAACTTCGTAACCTGTGGGCTTAGAGCATTGCAAATTTTTTATTCAATATATTATCAGTTACACTACAGTTTCTCACGAGGACTTTTTACTTTACTGATTATTTTTTTTTTAAATATTAATTTAATGTTATGTAGAATTCTGTACAGCGCGGTGGTCTGCGCGGGCGACGGGCGGCAGTCGGCCGCCAGCCTTCGGACGGGGAACCTGTGTTTGTTTGTTGTCGATCGTTCCGCCCGCTCGCGTGATTTGACGGTTGAAGTGTAACTGCTTTTTAGCTAGCTTGTTGAGCTACTAAAATACTGATACATACTTCAGTAGCTAAAATTATATAAAAGACTTAATTTGCCTTGTGAGAAAAACCGCGACAGGACGCTTATCTTTTTATTCGTAAAACGTTGTGAAATTACACTTTGGTAGCTTATTATTTATAAACTGATACTTTTACAAGTGTATTTATGTGTCAAAATGCCTAAACTTTCGAAAAGAAAGCGATATCTAAAAGAAATGATTGAAAAAAGAAGAGACATTCTGTGAGTACCTACCATATTTTATGTAATTCAAATTAGGATGGATAACCTTCGGAAATTTAAATATATTTTTTTGTTTTCATTTTCTATTCTATTTTCAGAAACCAAAAAAGGTGGACTTGTCATGAAAATCAAGAAAATACCGACGAGTCCGATCAGTATCAAACTCAACATTTGCCCGCCACAATGTAAGTAAAATAGACCAAGAGACCACGCCCATTTCTTACGACTTTACGACTTCCATTTCTGTATTTTGTGCAATAAAGTTTAAATAAATAAATAAATATTATGCTTATTTTATTAAAATGCATTGTAAATTTGTTATGTATTTGTGTCCTATTGTTTTAGATCGGCGGATAAAAACATAACAACACAAACAAACAACGCAGATACAGGAAGTGAAATAAATGCCAAAAATGTTGAACTTTCGACATCTTTACCGGTAAGCTGACGCATTTAATTTTTTTTATCTAGATTAGACAATGTATGACTAGAAAGTTTTACCCAGGAAATTGATAAAGCATATTTCTTATATATCATTTATGTATATATTTACAATTTTTATATGTGTTTTTTGTATTTATTTACTATACTTAGTAAATTATATTGTGTACAGTCAACGCCAAGTCAAGCGTAACACTTTTGTTGCTATATTACTCTTACTCTCTACGAATAAATACTACTAGTGTTACGCTTGAATTGGCGTTGACTGTGTGTGTAGGAAGGCAGACCACTAGCGGTGTCTACATAATAAAAATGGTGCTGCTGTAAAACCAATATATGTTAGTGTTAATTTGGAATAAATAAATAAATAAATATAATTTATTTTACTTAAATGATTGTCAGCTTACAAAGATAAACATTTTGATTTCAGGTTGAAGTTGAATCGTCATATGAAATAGAAAGTATAAAAAAACAAACTGAAAGCCCACCTGCATTCGAAGGACGAAGAATTATTAATCTGATAAACGTGTACAAAAAACTTCAAGACATATCTACGCATGGTCCATTCAATTGTAATCTTAAATGTGTGGATATAATTTCTGAGAAGCAAATTGGATTGCATTCTACATTTACTCTTCAATGCAAGCTTTGTAAAGAATTTTTTTGCATATCTAGTGATGAAGGGAGTGATATAAATATTAATAATAGTGCAGTTTTAGGGATGATTGCAATTGGATGTGGGCATTCGCAACTGCAAGAATTTTCTGCTGCTGTTGACTTGCCTTTGATGGGTGAGACGACATATCAAAAATGTCATGAAAAGATCGCTGACATGTGGGAAGGTATTTTAGCTGAAACAATGAACGATGCTGCTAAAGAAGAAAGAGACTTAGCCACATCGGAAGGTCGAGTCGATGAAAATGGAATACCTATTATAGACGTCATAGTAGACGGTTGTTGGTGTAAAAGAACATACAAAAAGAATTATTCTGCACTCTCAGGAGCCGCCGCTATTATAGGCAAACGTACGGGAAAAATCCTTTACCTTGGAGTAAAGAACAAATACTGCTGTATCTGTGCCCAAGCACAATATAAAAAGGAAGAGCCACGTAACCATAAGTGTTTTAAAAATTATACAGGTCCTTCAACTGGAATGGAGTCAAATATTCTTGTTGAAGGATTTAAATGCTCAATTGAAATGCACAGCCTTATTTATGGGAGAATGATTAGCGATGGAGATTCTTCAACATATTCGAAAATAATTGAAGATCGACCCTACGCAAACGTCACTGTTCAAAAAATTGAGTGTAAAAATCACATCATGAGGAACATGTGCAATAAACTGGCACAACTGAAGACTGATACAAAGTATCCTTCAAAGCTAAGAAAGAACATAACAGACAAAAAAATAATAGCAATTCGTGGAACGATCAAAAAAGCAATGGAGAAATATACGTCAGATTCCGAATCTGAAAAACGAGCTCATGTCGAGCTTCTATATAATGACATATTATTGGCTCATATGCATGCTTTTGGCGATCATAGTCGCTGTAAGACATACTTCTGCAAAACAGCAAATGAAGAGAGCAGCATAGAACAAGGCTTTATGACGAGCAGTATTTGGTCACGAATTTGCCAAATTATTTCGAACGTTGCCTCTTATGCGCCAAGCCTTGTTCACAATGTGGAAAGTAACAAAGTTGAGAACTTTAATAGTAAAATCGCGAAACTGGTGGGCGGTAAACGCATCAACTTTAGTTTGAAAGGCGGATATGAGACTAGGTGCAAAGGTGCAGCGATATCGCATAACACACGTGCGTTGCTATCAAAGACGTATTCTTATATAACAGGAAAATCTCCGCAAGGAAAGATGAAGTTACTGGAGCAAAGAAGGCTTAAAAGATATCGAATGATGAGAAAATGTAATAGAAAAAGAAACAAATTGTTATTTTGCAAAGGAGAAGATTTAAATTACGGTGAAAATTGTACTCGAGAAGATATAGCTCCTGAAATAATGGAGAAAGAAAAGACTACTTTTTTGAGCAATTTAAGAAAAACAGAAGAAGAAAGACATTACATTGAAAAAGAGACAATATTGCAAAGCGCTTCCAGTGAATGGTTAGAGTTGAGACGAAAATTATTGACGGCCTCAAATTTTGGTCGTGTAATCAAAAGACGTCCAGATATTAGTTGTGGAAATCTTGTTAAAGATCTTTTGTACAAAGACTGTATTAGTCATGTGAAATCTATTAAACACGGACTTGACAACGAGAAAATCGCTATTGAGCAATTGTCACTGCAGAACGGCATTCAAATAGAACGTTGTGGTTTGTTCCTTGACGAAAAAATTCCCTATTTAGGCGCTAGCCCAGATGGTATTTCCAATGATATGACGGTGGAAGTAAAGTGCCCTATTTCGTCTTACAAACTAAATTTTGAAGAAGCAGTGAGAAAAAAGAAGGTACCATTTTTCAAATTAAATAAAAATGGTGAAATAAATATAAACAAAAATCACAACTGGTATTATCAGATCCAAGGCCAGCTGCATATAACAAAAAAATCGAAATGTCTCTTTGGGTTGTGGCTTGGAGAAAATGTGCCTATGCACACAGAAATCATAGAAAAAGATGATACATTCTGGAATGACGAAATGGAAGCAAAATTAATAAGATTTTATTGTGATTGTATTTTACCTGAATTGATTGATCCCAGACAAACTAGAAAACTGACAATTAGAGATCCAAATTATATTCAGGAAGCCATGAAAAAAAAGAACGAAAAGATAGTAGAAAAAACAAGTAAAAAGAAGGCATCAGAAGATACACAAATAAAAGACAAAAAAGAGAAAGAGGCAGAAAGTCAAAAACAAAAATGTAAAAAAAGGAATCATACTGGAATCAGCAATGAAAAGCAAAGAAAAAAGAAACGGGCAAGAGAAACAATAAATAATGACGACGAACTAATTATAAATAAAGACATAACCGAAAGAAATATACAAATGAAAAACGAAAAAGTGAAAGAGGCAGAAAGTCAAAAACAAAAATGTAAAAAAAGGAATCATACTGGAATTGGCAATGAAAAGCAAAGAAAAACGAAACAGGCAAGAGAAACAATAAATAATGATGACGAACTAAATAAAAATAAAGATATAACAGAAATAAATATTCAAATGAAAAAGGTAAAAATCAAAGAGGCAGAAAGTCAAAAACAAAAATGTAAAAAAAGGAATCATACTGGAATCAGCAACGAAAAGCAAAGAAAAACGAAACAGGCAAGAGAAACAATAAATAATGATGACGAACTAAATAAAAATAAAGATATAACAGAAATAAATATTCAAATGAAAAAGGTAAAAATCAAAGAGGCAGAAAGTCAAAAACAAAAATGTAAAAAAAGGAATCATACTGGAATCAGCAACGAAAAGCAAAGAAAAACGAAACAGGCAAGAGAAACAATAAAAAATGATGACGAACTAAATATTAATAAAGATATAACAGAAAGAAATATACAAATGAAAAACGAAAAAGTGAAAGAAAGTAAGATCATTAATAAAGAGAAAGAAAATATATTAATTGCCACTTCTAATTTCCCAAAAGTAATTATTCAAAATGTCGGCGAATCAAGTGACGATGAAGAAGTTTACACACCACAAAGAAAACCATTAGCTGGGAGGCAATTAAATTTTAATGAATTCTGAAAAACTACTAGGTAGCAGTAATACATAAAAAAATACAATACCTATATATATTCATTTTATTTATAATTATATTTATTTACAAACGTATAATATAATAATACTGCTCGTAATACTGCTCGTTTATTTATATAGTATAGACATTACAACCCACGCACACACACACACGCAAACCCAGACACACGCGCACGCACACACACACACACACGCACGCACGCACGCACGCACGCACGCACGCACGCACGCACGCACGCACGCACGCACGCACGCACGCACGCACGCACGCACGCACGCACGCACGCACGCACGCACGCACGCACGCACGCACGCACGCACGCACGCACGCACGCACGCACGCACGCACACACACACACACACACACACACACACACACACACACACACACACACACACACACACACACACACACACACACACAGATAATATTATGCAAACATTTTTTAAATCTAATTTAATTAAATTACCATTAAGTTTAATTAAAAAAACATGTTATTGTTAAATCTATGTCACCGGAAAATAACACGATCCGCAAATTTATAATATTCCTAGGAAATTCGTACACTAACCTAACCTAACCCACCCGTCAGAATAATCTGACTAGGAATATTATACATTTGCGGATCGTGTTATTTTCCGGTGACATATATAAGTTCTAGCTTTTATGGAAGAGCGGAGATTCCTACCACAGGCTTTTGCTTAAAAGGACTCTCCAATCCTTAGTATCCTGTACTTTCAAAAAGCAAATAAATTATTTTTCTTTTTTCAATGATAGTTTGTGATTTATTATATAATAAATAAAAAACATTAATTAACATTACATACAGACTTTATTATTTTTAATTTCTACCATCATCGTACGTAACTATAAATAGCACTACCTCCTAGTCTATACTGATTCACGATTACGCAACAAGTACCACTATAAGTTGAGAGATGGCGTATTAGGTCATAGACGTCTGACAGTGCTAGTTCCTAGTTCTGACGGTTGTCGACAGATGGCAATTTTTACGTAAATTTATTACGGGGAAAGAAGTAGGTGCAGGGGAGAGGTTTGGAACTCCGCCCATATCCTCAAGGTTGTTAGCGCATGTACAAGCCTTAAAAACTAAACGATATTCCTTCATAAAATAAATCCCGATGAGCAGTTATTGCAGTTTTTCATTTGAAATCTATGTTTTTCTATTCCATCTATGTCAAGTGGTACAACTGCCAGCCTTAGACTGATCCATCTAGATATAATTGTAGGCCATGTTTATTAAAAAAAAACAAATATGCAATTAAACCCAGAATAAAAGATACGTGCACGTTCCCTTGACCGCACCTAGTTTCAAAATAGAGAGCTAAAGCAAACTTTAATTATATATTTAACGCTCTGTGTGGTATCCTAACGGATATCGAAGGTCCACATTCCATTAATACTTTCCCCTCTAAATCAAACATTATTAAGCATACTGTTGATTACTATATCAAGAGAAAAACGCCTATATTATATGCGTGTTTCTTAGACTTGTCCAAAGCTCAGTGTCGTAGTACGATCTACTCTGGAACAAGCTAAGGGACACAGGCGTGGCACCCGAGGTTGTGGATCTTTTCTCATATTGGTATAGCAATCAGAAAAATAAAGTGAGGTGGGCAAATGTTTATTCGGACGAGTATCGACTTAAATGCGGTGTGAGACAGGAAGGGTTAACATCGTCACGTTTGTTAAACTTATTTTTGCGAATCAGCTGATCAGCGAACTGCAACATGCATATCGGCTGCAATTGATAATAAATGAAATAAATGAATGAATGAAATAAATGAAATAATGAAATAAATGAAATAAATGAACTTTATTCTGCAAGTAGGCCGCAAAGGCACTTTTACAAGTCAAAAACTACTAGCGTTTCTCAAGAGACCACTGCCGAGAAGAAACGCCGAAAGAAACTCGACAGTCAATCATTTTCTCCAAAATATGCTTATTACAATGATACTACTTAACCTACTTAAATAAATGTAAATGGTACACAACAAAAGAGAATTGAAAGAAAAACAAGGAAAAAATAACAATAGGTATTTACAATGTGTAGTTACACAAGAAAACAAAACATGTCGAATCGTTTGATATGCTTTCCTGCAAGAAATGTGTCAACTAGATACAATGAAAATATTAGACTCTTTACACTATTTAGGTATTTGGTTTGGGCCATGCATTTCTGTCTGTTAGATAGTCCTCAACCCTATAATAAGCCTTTGACATCAAAGTTTTTGTATGTTAATGTGTTAATGTAAGTGTAAACAAAATAAAGCTGCGCAGACGATATGGTGCTGCTCTGTCTGTAATCTTACGGGTATATATCATCCGTGCGCGGCAACGTGCGACGTAGCCGTGGACGATTTTTACGCGATACCTACGCAAAAATAAATATTAAATAAATAAATAAATATTAGAGGACAATTTTACACAAATCGAACAGTAAGCTCAAGAAGGCTTGTGTTGTGGGTTCTAGATGACGATATATTGAATAGATATAAATACTTAAATACATAGAAAACATCCAAGACTCAGAAACAAATATTCATGCTCATCACACAAATATTTGCCCTGACCGGGATTTGAACCCAGGACCGTCAGCTTCACAGGCAGGTGCACTACCCACTAGGCTAAACCGGTCGTCAAAAAGACAGCGTCCATTATAATACGTATGTGGGGGAGTGGAAATGGGATCTTACTGATGATCACCGATAGGTTGGACTCGACCGCTTCATTGATCTGCATGTGAGGAGGGATCGGTGAAGAGAGGGATGAGGAGGCCTTCTTAGTTTAGCTTAAGTATTTATTGTTCAATTCATTTAATTTTCTTCTTGTATAATATTTCCATAAAAAATAAAATAATATTTATTTTTTGGGTACGACGTCGTTGAGGGCCGGTGGAGCGGCAGCCGTAGCTGAATCAGCAAAGCGCCGCAAATATAAAACTCTTGGCGATAGTTACATATTTGCGGCGTTTACTGTGGAGACTCTGGGTCCATGGGGACCGGATGCAATTAAACTTTTCAAAAGATTAAGTTATTTGCTTATCCGGTCCTCAGGTGACCGTAGGGCTGGCTCGTTCCTCGCGCAGCGAATTGGCATTGCCATTCAGCGAGGCAACGCCGCCAGCCTTATGGGAACTCTGCCCAGTAGCAGCGACTTGGGCGACCCTTGCCCATACAGTTTAGGCCTTTAGTTTAGGTTAGGTTTAGGTAGTTAGTAAGATCTTGTTTTGTTTTTGTTCTATATTTTAATAATTGATTACAAATAAAATAGCAAGTATATTTATGAAACAAAATTATTATACATACCTAACCTAGGGTCATAGGGTGCCGCCTAAACTAGATTTAGCTCGTGTTTTTGGTAAAAGCAATGTTTGATAGTGGATTTTTTGTTATGCTTTTTTTGTTGCTGTTGAATTTTTCTTGTATCGCTCACTTGAAATTTTTGTTTTGGTGTGTTGCAGCAATAACAATTTTCTTCTTCATAAGTCACTACATAATATTTCGAGCATTTTAGTCAGTCATCGTACTCATCGTCATCACGGTAGAACAATTTGCACAATTAATTCTTGACAATGAGTTATATTTTACGAATACACTTTTTCCCGCATTGTTCACCTTTCACTATAACGAACCCGAACCTGAGAGCCTAACTTCGAAATCCGAACTTCGTATCGTGCCGTCCCTTTCATTTCATTTCATTTCATTTATTTATTTTGCTCACAGAAAGTTCCATGCAAAAGATGTCTATGTGTGACAGTTAGTTACAATAAGAAACACAATATACAAACAAAATGGTAATAGCTACACACTAGGATTAATAAGTAGGTATTCAAACAACTGTCAAATATCAATTAAAATATAAATTACAGCTTCTTGGTATAACCATAAATACTGGCTGACATTGTCATAATTTTAAATAATTAAATCACCTTTCACTCATATAGTGTAACACGAGAGTCCTGCGCCTCATCTGTCCGCCACACAGATCGGCTAGCTTCCGTGGCAGCTTTCGTTACGCTGCTAGTATTCTGAAATAAATGATTTTTATTTTATTTTTATTTATTTAAATAAAAATAAATAAAAAATAAATAAATATTAGAGGACAATCTTACACAAATCGAACTAGCCCCAGAGTAAGCTCAAGAAGGCTTGTGTTATGGGTACTAGACGACGATATATTTAATAGATATAAATACTTAAATACATAGAAAACATCCAAGACTCAGAAACAAATATTCATGCTCATCACACAAATATTTGTCCTGACCGGGATTCGAACCCAGGACCGTCAGCTTCACAGGCAGGTGCACTACCCACTAGGCTAAACCGGTCGTCCAAATCAATCAGGCTAAGTCGGTCGGTCGGTATTTATTGCATACGAAGCCGTAAGATTCTTAATTTTCATGCAAATTTAAATATTTTCCTGGGTTAGTGGTATACGGAGTCATGACACTTAGACGGCTCATTTGAGAAAACCTTTTCCCTGGAAGGCCGCGAGTGCCGGGAGGTCGCAGGTTCGAATCCTGCTCGGTGCCTAAATTTTTCGATTTTTCCTTTATTCTAAATTTAAGTATTTTGTATGTTACCTATACAAGAAATATGACTGTTGGGTCATACTTAGTTGAGAAAACAAAAGTCGTCCCTCCTGTGGGCAATAGTTAACGGCTTATGTGCATGTTAGGTATGTTTTTATTACAGGGATTTATAGAAACGGAGACACTGTTTATGCGGGTTACTGGTCCAATCCAAAATTAAGCTTTGTAGCTTTACTTTGGATTGGTACAGTTAACTTTTGGTATATCCACGCGAACCTAAATCCGCATATGACCCCGTTACATTGTTTTTATTTCAATCTTGAAATACTGTAATGTATGTTTGTTTGTTGTTTACACTTATGAAGTTTTTAACAGGGTCTTCTTGGTCATTAAAATAATATAATCTATATATATAAAAGAAGAAGTCCTGATCTACCATCAACGCACAGCCGAAACTACTGAAACTAGAAACTTCAAATTTGGTCCAGAGCTTACTTTTATGACGTATGCAAGGGATAAGACGGGATTTTTGGATATTCCAGCCCTATTTGCACCCCTATTTGATCCCCAATAGGGGTGCAAAGTTTGTATGGGAGAATTTTTATTTTTTGAGCTAAAGATTTAAAAATTTGTAAAAAGGTTACGAACTTAAATCCAAAGAAAGTGTTTTCAGCGTGTTGCAAAATTCTAACCCTAAGAGGGTAGAATAGGGGTGCAAAGTTTGTATGGGGAGCAACTCTTTTTTGAAGTGAGAGATTTAAAACTTCGTATATAGACTCTCTGTTTAAATACAACAAAACATATTTCAGCGTTTTTAGAAATTGCTCCTCTAAAGGGGTGAAAAGGGGGTTCCAAGTTTGTACGGGGAGCAATTCTTTTTTGAAGTTAGAGATATGAAACTTCGTAAATAGACACTATGCTTAAATACAACAAAACGTATTTCAGCGTTTTTCAAAATTGCTCCCATAAAGGGGTGAAAAGAGGGTTTCAAGTTTGTAAAGGAGCAACTCTTTTTTGAAGTGAGAGATTTAAAACTTCGTATATAAACTCTCTGTTTAAATAAAACAAAACATATTTCAGCGTTTTTTGAAATTACTCCTCTAAAGGGCTGAAAAGGGGGTTCCAAGTTTGTACGGGGAGCAACTCTTTTTTGAAGTGAGAGATTTGAAACTTCGTAAATAGACTCTATGTTTAAATACAACAAAACGTATTTCAGCGTTTTTCAAAATTGCTTCCATAAAGGGGTGAAAAGAGGGTTCCAAGTTTGTAAAGGAGCAACTCTTTTTTGAAGTGAGAGATTTAAAACTTCGTATATAGACTCTCTGTTTAAATAAAACAAAACATATTTCAGCGTTTTTTGAAATTACTCCTCTAAAGGGGTGAAAAGGGGGTTCCAAGTTTGTACGGGGAGCATTTCTTTTTTGAAGTTAGAGATTTGAAACTTCGTAAATAGACTATGTTTAAATACTACAAAACGTATTTCAGCGTTTTCCAAAATTGCTCCCATAAAGGGGTAAAACGAGGGTTCCAAGTTTGTAAAGAAGAAAATTTTATTGAAGTGAGAGATTTAAAACTTCGTATATAGACTCTCTGTTTAAATACAACAAAACGTATTTTAGCGTTTTTTGAAATTGCTCCTCTAAAGGGGTGAAAAGGGGGTTCCAAGTTTGTACGGGGAGCAAATCTATTTTGAAGTTAGAGATTTGAAACTTCGTAAATAGACTCTATGTTTAAATACAACAAAACGTGTTTCAGTGTTTTTCAAAATTTATCCCCTAAAGGGGTGAAAAGAGGGTTCCAAGTTTGTAAAGGAGCAAATCGTTTTTGAAGTGAGATATTTAAAACTTCATACATAGACTCTGTTTAAATACAACAAAACGTATTACAGCGTTTTTCGAAATTGCTCCTCTAAAGGGATGAAAAGGGGGTTCCAAGTTTGTACGGGGAGCAAATCTTTTTGAAGTGAGAGATTTCAAACTTCGTATATAGACTCTCTGTTTAAATACAACAAAAAATATTTCAGCGTTTTTAGAAATTGCTCCTCTAAAGGGGTGAAAAGGGGGTTCCAAGTTTGTACGGGGAGCAATTCTTTTTTGAAGTTAGAGATTTCAAACTTCGTAAATAGACTCTCTGTTTAAATACAACAAAAAGTATATCAGCGTTTTTTGAAATTGCTCCCTTAGAGGCGTGAAAAGGGGTTTACAAGTTAGTACGCGGAGCAAATCTTTTTTGAAGTGAGAGATTTAAATCTTCGTATATAGACTCTCTGTTTAAATACAACAAAATTTATTTCAGCGTTTTTTGAAATTGCTCCTCTAAAGGGGTGAAAAGGGGGTTCCAAGTTTGTACGGGGAGCAAATCTTTTTTGAAGTGAGAGATTTCAAACTTCGTAAATAGACTCTGTTTAAATACAAAAAAACGTACATTTATTTTTCGTAAAAATCGATATAGGTGTAATCATCGAGGTTCCTCGGGGTGCCGATTACGAAAATGACATGCATTTGTAAAACTAAGATGGCGGACAATTATTTTTCTTAAAAATCGACATGGGTGTCATCTTCGAGGGTCCTCGGGGTGATGATTACTATAATGACATCCATTTCCAAATCCCAGAGGAGACATATATTTTTCTTAAAAATCGATATGGGTGTCATCGTCGAGGTTCCTCGGGGTGCCGATTACGAAAATGATATGCATTTTCAAATCCAAGATGGCGGATATTTATTTTTCTTAAAAATCGATATGGGTGTCATCGTCGAGGTTCCTCGGGGTGCCGATTACGAAAATGATATGCATTTTCAAATCCAAGATGGCGGATATTTATTTTTCTTAAAAATCGATATGGGTGTCATCGTCGAGGTTCCTCGGGGTGCCGATTACGAAAATGATATGCATTTTCAAATTCAAGATGGCGGACATTTATTTTTCTTAAAAATCGATATGGGGTCATCTTTGTGGTTTCTCGGGGTGCCGATTCCGAAAATTACATCCATTTTCAAATCCAAGATGGCGGACATTACATTTTTCATTCGAGTTAATTTTCACAAAAAATAATCTTTTGTGAAAATTACTCGAATGAAAAATTTAATGTCAGACAATTGACAGAAACAAATAAACCTCATATATATCTTTGTTACCATCTAAATTCTACGCGGACGAAGTCGCGGGCGGCTAGCTAGTATATAAAAAAAATATCTTTTATCTTTTAGTTTTATTTATATATTCCAGTACCAACATTTTTTTTACTTCACCCATTGAATGTGTGTGTTCAGTTCTCTTCGCTACCCAAAGGTTTTCTTGAAGAGATCGCTCTTTAGTGATAAGACCGCCTGTTGTCTACCTTTGCTTATATCTCGTTATGTTATATTTCTGACCTGCTTTATATTTTTATCGAGGAGTGCAATAAAGAGTATTTGTATTGTATTCGTGGTAATATAAGGACTCAACGAAGTTAGTCATAAGTTGCCGATATGCTGGTTTTTTTTATACAACGCCGGTGGCAAACAAACGTACGGTCCACCTGATGATACGCGCCACCGCAGCCTACAGACGCCCGCAATTCTAAAGGAGTCACATACGTGTTGCCGACCCTTTATAAAATTTGAGGATCCATTGTGTTGACAGCAGAAGGGACTAATTTAGGTCCCTCGCCCTCAACACAGTGCATCCTCGGGAGCTTTGGCAACCTTGCTCACCTCCAGGAACACAACACTACATACTTGTATAGTAGATAATGTTATTATGGCTGTGGCTTGCAGAAGCAAGGCGGAGGTACTTCCCCAGTTGGGCTGCTCCAAATTCGAGGAAGATGACAATTTGCTGTGCCCTGCCTCTCTAATGGGTTTACCGGTCCAATGTTACTAGTCCTGATTCCTGGAGTAGGTAGCTATATAGGCTTTATCCTTTGTGTTATTCCTTGCAGGCTACTTTATAGGTGTGGATGTAGTAAAATATGGAATGATCCGTGAAAATGTTTTATTAGTTGCTGAATATAACACAGACCATAACATACGTCACCCTGCAACTACGTCAGAATTTTCACGTTTAAATCGTCGTTGGTGTAGGAATTAGTTGCAGCCGCAGCCACAGCACTGTCCGCAGATGGAGACGGAGCCGCAGGCGGGCGCGCAGCCGCCGAAGCACACGGAGCCGAGCACCGGCACGCAACCGTCAACGCAGGTTTGGCCGCAGGCCTCGATGTTGCCGGCCGCTCTCACGTTGCCGCATCCCTGCCCGCCGTAGCTGCCGCAGCCGCAACCGCAGTTCTGACTCATTGCAGACTGAAACAACAGATATTAATTTTGATTTGAACTTAGAGAAAGCACTAGCTCGACCAGTCCCGGCTTGGTATAAGTACCTAGTATCTTCTCGCTCGGCAGTTGTCTCTTGAGCAACGCTAGTAGTTTTTGACTTGTTAAAGTTCCATTGCGACCTACTTGCAGAATAAAATATATGTGGGCTTAAGTCTGTACGGAACGTAAGCCGGTTACTGAAAACAGTAATATCGGTATCTTAGTTCACAATATACTGAAGTCTAAATTACACTATTTTTTCCCTCTAAATTAGTCCGATTGTGAACTAGAGTATCAATATTGAAACGACGTTCCTCATTTTTAGACCCACGTATTCCAGGCCTGGACAAGCACGTATTCGTGAACTATTTGCCTATATTTTATCCGTTTTTTTACCAGATATAAGTAGTTATCTTAGCAACACAGGAAAACACGATATACAAATTTGATACACTTTGTAGAAAAAAAACGATCATGATCAGGATTCCCAATAACAAAGCTAATTGAGATCTGAGTTTTGATGCAATTGAGTAATAAAACTATTAATCATCAGTAATATAACTATCAGAAGAGGCGAGATGCTCTTAGGTACGGTTTACCGTTCATCGTAG
Source organism: Epiblema foenella (assembly GCA_963556455.1). Lineage (NCBI taxonomy): Eukaryota > Metazoa > Arthropoda > Insecta > Lepidoptera > Tortricidae > Epiblema > Epiblema foenella. Next base: position 4,688,922 of record OY747120.1, on the reverse strand, counting down.
AATCAAAGTCCGTTTGATACAATAAAAATTAATAAGGGTTTTTTTTCAAAGCATGCTTAGACTCCCGCCACTTTTACTGGGTCGTCAGTCCACCTTGTTTAGAGATTAGGAGGGCTATATCGGTTACTTTGGTTCTCTGCGGATGGTCTCATTTCTGATGCGATCACGCAGATAAAATCGAATCATATGAAGCCCTCTCGTTATTTTTGAGTTTACTTACGTAAGAAACCATGTTTCCATATATACACAATTAGGTAAAGCCTTAAGTTCTTGTTTGTACAGGTACATTAACACCGCCTGACAAGTTCAGCAAAAACAAGGAATTATTGTTTCAAACTCAAACTCAAACATTTATTCTGCAAATAGGCCACAAGGGTACTTTTACATAGTTGTTCTGTTTACCTGGATCAGGCAGAGAGAGATGCAGACGACCAGCACGGTGTAGGGAGACATGGTTGACTGTTCACTTTCAAAGTAACTTGAAACTGTAAATGTCATGCGGCCAGTTAGGCTTTTATACTAAATAGTCTTCAAAGGAATGTTCAAATAAATTGATAAATTGAACACGTGGATATTACCCATTGTTTGTCAATTAGAAGACAGTAACGTACCGATAATAGCTTTAAACGTGATTAATCGCCAAGGACTACAAACAATTAATTTTTAGTTTTAATTGTCCTATTGTTTATATAATCAGAAGAATTCCAAACGGTGATAAACAATGATTTATAAACTAAACCTGAGCAACAAGTAATCATTCAAGTGTGAACTTCCACTAGAACAATCCAAAATGGCGTTCAAGGCTGTCCTCCTCGTCTGTGCTGCAGCTCTGCTGGTGCAGGTAAGTGAGTGGTCATTTCGGGCGAACGAACTCTTTCGCGGTACCCCAGATTTCGTATTGAAAAAGTACTTTAAATAAAGACTATATTTTGTATGATTTCATTACAAATGTATTATATTTTCAGATTTTTTCCTTGTAGTATAAGACGATATTACTTGTAAAATTTCACAGTTGTAGGTCAATGTAAAGAACCCTATAAATTTTGATTAACTGAGTGTCGAAATATACGTTTTTTGGGGCATAAACGTTCGTATATTTTTTACAATAACTTAGAAGATTGATTTTTTCTCAACTCAAAGGACTGTAGACCAAAGGTTTAAATATACAGTGGAATCCGGATAAAGCGACAGTCAAGGGACTGGTAATGTTATGTCGCACTAACAGAACGTCGCACAAAACGGACTGGTTTACAATTAAAATGTTTGGTATAAAACCTAATGTGCGGTGATTTCGAAGTCGTTAAAAGCGGTCAAATGTTATATATGGAGTCGTTGTAAGCGGATTGAAGTGTAGGTTTAAACTTTAAATAATTCAACTCGATACATCCACACCTTCCTCAGATAAAGGATCTTGACAAACAGACAGACGGAAGAAGGTAATCTTATAAGGGTTCCATTTTTTTTTCTTTTGAGAAACGGTAACCCAAAAATTTAATATGTATTCTTTGTAAACAACTATATTCACTTTGTACTTACGTTTTTGGAATTGTCTTTTATTATTTTAGTTATAGCCTAAAATGTTGATTTACTTATTTATTGACAAATATTGTTCAGAACTGCCGCAGGCAGACACCTTCTTGGGAAAACATGACTGTTTTCTTCCAACCCGTACTACACACTCAAGATTGCAAATAGTTGTATTCTTCTTTTAACTAACAGTGGAAATGGAAAAATATATGTTGAATTCTCTTGCAGACCATCTCTGGTCAGAGATGTGGCTGCTCGTGCGGATCCGGCAGATCCCGCAGCTGCGGATGCTCCAGCCCTAGTGTCTCCAGCTGCGTAGACATCTCCAACAACGGCGGCGACCTGCAGGTCACCAGCGTCGGGCCCATCTCCCCCTCCGGCATCTCGGTCCAGTCCGACCTCGACCTGCGCGGGGACTTGGACGTGTGCGGCGAACTGCCGTTCCTGAGCGCCGTGCAGTTCCAGGGCTCGTACGACACCAGCGGCTCCGGCTGCGTGGACTACAGCTGCGGCACCTGCGGGAACGTGGCCATCACACGCGAGACTGGCGGCTCTGGATGCGGCTGCGGATCTAGACGCAGCTGCGGCTGCGGCTCTGGATGCGGCTGCGGGTCTAGTCGTAGCAGCGGTTCTGGATGTGGCTGCGGCTCTGGATGCGGCTGCGGGTCTGGATGCGGCTGCGGCTGCGGTCGTTAAGGGACCAAATCTTATATATCTTACGGCACATCCATACGTGATCATAGTCAACAAACTTTTAACTTTTAGGTAATTGCACCTACTTACACTGATTAAATAAACGTATGTTACATGAAATGAGGCACTATTCATTTTCTATAAAAACAAATCAGAGTGAGAAGTGTAAAGTTTCCCGTAAAACGGCAGCTTTGACCCGTACATTAAGTATCCAATTTGATGAGCTAATTACCTATATCTACCCACTAATATAATATTATAAATATTTTGCGTGATTGAGTAACAAACATCTAAAAGTTCGTATTTATAATATTATATTAGATAATATTATAAATACGAAATTTTAGATGTTTGTTACTCAATTACGCAAAAACGGCTGAAGGCATTAAGATGAAACTCGGTATACGATGAGTTTATACATTAATACAAAGGATTAATATACAAAAATAAACATAATAATAATTGCCACAGCAACAACATTAGCCATAATTATAGAAATATTTAATTTATCATAAACATTAATGTATTATTATTAGGCTTGGGACTTTTGGATGCTCACCGTGGTTCTAGAATCCACGGAGTCGCCATTATATTAAAATATTTTTTTAAGTCAAAGTCAAAGTGTAAAAATAAGACATTATATTAGATGTCATGATTTATGCTATAATATAACCACGGTATTATAACTGCAATTATTTTACGCAAGTCACAGTTCACAGGTGACGCAATATGCATATATATGATTTACTTAATTAAGCATTCTCTTTGATGCTTGTGTTGGGATAGGCTTTAGGCGACTTTACAAATAAATAAATAAAAAACACTTTCACAAACAATTGTCATTTTTGATTAAGGGCAGTCTGATATAATTTAAAAATGAATTGTTTTACCACTTGCGTAATTGAGTCCTGGTTAGAGCCGTATAAAGAGTTAAAATATGATCAAGAACAGTCTTGAATATTTTGTGCTTTGTGTGATGTATAGTAAAGTAAGCTTAAAGTATTTGTTTACCAATAGTGGAGTGTTTTTAGTATAATTATGTAAACACAATTGAATATGTACTTATCTACTTTGACTTTGACTTCGAAAAATATATTTTAACATAATGGCGACTCCATGGATTCTAGAACCACGGCGAGCACCCAGAAGTCCCAAGCCTAATTATAATATTAATGTCAATAAGAAACTCAGTTCATACTAACAGGCCTGCAGGTAAGCGAAGCAATCGAAGGTCTCTGTTTTACCTAGGGCAAAAATGTTATCGTGTGTCCAGCGGACGGATTTTCGGCTGTTCTCCTCTTGTGAAATTTGAGCAGGTTCGATGTAATATTTGTCAAGTCAGTGTTTGTTTTTTTTTAAAGCCGAAGGCATGTGGGTTGAGAAAATAGCTATAAAGTTTTTCTTAATCCTCAATTTTGTTCCGAATTGTAAACTTCATAGTTTGGACACACTTCTTGCGTTTTTAATAGCACATATCACACCCATTCACCAATGATGGACTTAAATAGAAAAGTTGTTTAAGAACACTATATATCATTTTTAAAGTCCTATCTCCTAGCCCCATGGGGCACTCCATAGATGTATGGTGTCCAGTAAATAGTTGACAAGCTTCTAATAAGCAATAGAACACCTGAGGCTGGTCCAGATAATGGACTTTCAGGTTTAATAAACGTCCCTTGGTTTTCGAGATAATAGAACTTTTCTATTTTCTTAATAATTGGTACCTACCTTGTTTCACTTTAATGGCTGTTGAGTCCATAAATGGAAAGATATTCTTGTTCTGCTTGTTGTTAAACATTCTTTAATAGTGATGCTAACAGACTGGTGTTGGAACAATAGTGTGGCCAGGACACATTATTAAAAATAAGTCTTTCATTAATAACATTATATTTGGCTCTACATTTTGCAACAGGTTTGATCGCTCGTGGTGAACAAAAATTGTACGAAAACTAGGGCGATCAAATTTCTAAAACATAGTTCATCTAATACTAATTCGAAAATCGTATAATACATGCTAATTACGTATTTGCATATGAAGATATTGCTATTAATATTCATTAAGAGGGAAATTTAACCAAAGTACCATACCGTTGATAATTAACTCGGTACTTTAGGCTCGGTTTTATAAAGATCCGTTAGACCTTATGTCGGTTTGTTATGTCAAAAAATGTACCGAGTTACTGAAATTTAATCTTCATGACATTTGGTCTAATGGATCTTTATAAAACCCGGCCATAGTGGATTAGTTGGAACGTGTACAAAACATGTCTCTTATTAAAAATAACATCTAATGACTACAAAGAAATGGGTTGCTGACAATTGATTTGCTACTGTCTGAGTCAACGAAAAAACTTGTTAGTGAAAACAGAGATAACTTTATGTAGGACTTTGCCTCTTCTTGAGGATGGTTGTGAGGATCCTCAAGTCAATAAGGGTAGGCGGCAACGGGCTTGGGAATCTTCTGGAGTAGTGCGTTCATAAGCTATGGTATTTGATTACCATCAGGCAGGCCGTAAGCTTGATTACCACCGTCGTTGCATTTTTTATTTTCATCATGGGGACCACCAGATAGCACTTTGCATATATGTACTTTGTTGTGTTTTTTGTTGAGGTTGTGCAATAAAGAGTATTTTTTATTGTGTTGTATTGTATTATATGCACATAGGCGTGCGTGATATCTCTGGATATGTCATGAAAAATGTTATAGAGGTTTCTAAAATACTTTTCCATTTAAGTCAAACGTCGGTGAGATATTAGTTGTCCTCTAATAAAAAATGAGGAGGTGGACGTTAATAAATCCTTTCAACGATTTTTGGTCTTAGCTCGATAAGTCTAATGGTTTTTGAGTAATCTCCGAAAAACTGTCATGCCCCAACAAAAAGGCGTGAGTTTCCTATGAAAATACGACCTTTTTTGAATCAATGTTTTGGATAGTGGTTTTGAATGTGGATTAGCAGGTGTCGGTACGGAACCCTTTACTATGTATTTATTAAAAAAAAACGGCCAAGGGCGTGATTGGACACGATGTCAAAATGTCATCTTGCTCGAATTTGGAGCAGCCCAACTGGGGAAGTACCTCCGCTTTGCAGAAGACCACAGCCATAATAACATTATTTACTATACAAGTATGTAGTGTTGTGTTCTTGGAGGTGAGCAAGGTTGCCAGAGCTCCCAAGGATGCACTGTGTTGATAGCGAGGGACCTAAATGTGTTCCTTCTGCTCTCAACACAGTGCATCTTCAAATCTTATAAGGAGTCGGCAACGCGCACGTGTCTCCTTTGGAGTTGTGAGCGTCTATAGGCTGCGGTGGCGGCTTACCATCAGGTGGACCGTACACTTGTTTGCGACCGGCGTTGTATAAAAAATTTTTTTTTTTAATTATTTGTTTATTATAACATTAAAACACTGATGGTAGTTTTTAAATTAACTTTTAGTCATTAAAAAAAAATACAATTTTATGAAACTATCAGTTAAGGAGGTACATATCTTTTAAATTTGGATCATGCTTTTATGTGATTATTTCTTGGTTATTTGCCACTGACGCGGCAAAAATAACGTAATAATCGCCACTATCCTTCTAGCGTTTTCCCAATTGCGAACTGGAACTCAAGGTCTTTAGCTTTGGTCAAGAGTGTCGCAGTCTCAGAATAGATGATTAAATTGGCCTGGGTTGGAAAAACTTCAAACAAACAAAAATAAGATGCAAATTCGAATGTGACACATATCTAATCTTCGTCAGCAAGATTGCACTTCTTATATTACAACTAAGCATTCTATCGGTTATGTAGGTCATACCGCAAAGTCGAGAAATTCTTGTACCTATATTTATTCACGGGATATTTGAAACGGCTCTAAAAAATTTATGAAATGTGCGATGTGGGGGTTTTCGGGGACGATAAATAGATCTAGCTAGGTCTCTTTTCCGAGAAAATGCCGAGCAAAGCTCGATCTCATAGGTTTAAGTAATATGCTTACAAAAGTGCTCACTCCCAGTGATGAGTGCGATGGCGTTAGCTGTCAGTTTACTCCATTAGGTACAATCAATCAATCAACGGCCTTCGAGTCTAGCAGGTAAAAGTGGCTGTGTCAGTCAATGCGAGAGCGGCATACACGAACGCAACCCTGGCAGGCAAAGTTTGCCCGTGGCGAACAGGTCTCACGTCGATGTTTCTTAGTTCGCTTATCTGTGAGCGCAGCAAATCACGCTTCGTCGTGGACTTTACGCCCATCAAGCACAAGTCTGCGCCAATTTTCCCTGTCCTCGGCAATCTCCTCCCATTTGTGAACCGGGATGTTGAATGCGTGCACGTCTCGCTTGTCGCAGTCATTATTGCGCAGCATCGGCCTACCGACGCTTCTCTTGGCATCAGCTACGGCAAAGCAAAAGACGCCGCGGCAAACGTGAGGGTTGCATTCGATGCTCATGCCCCAGCCAGCGTAAGCGTCTCTGCTTCAGCAGCGCAAAAAGACTGGGCAGCTGTGCAATCTCGAGCACCTTCTCGTTCGTGACTCCATCCTTCCAGTGTATGTCCAAGATGTTCCTAATGCAGCGCATGTAGAAGGTGTTAAAGCGACGTTCGTGTTTGGCGTACGATGTCCAGAGTCTGTACTTCGAACTTCGAAATCCGAACTTCGTATCGTGCCATTCCTTCCACTCTCGTGTTATTCACTGGTCGCCATCAGATATATCGGAGCGAACAAGGTGCTCACAAATATCTGAACACTACTCTATTGTCAAGACGTTAAAGTGCATGTTGAGATATTTTTGAGCACCCTGAAGAGTACAGATATATTTGATGGCGACTGTATGAGTGAGGGTGACAGCACTATACGAAGTTCGGTTTTCGAAGTTCCGTTTTCCTGGTAAGATATACTTTAAGTACAGTCGAGTGCATAAATATATATACATCTACGACACTTGAGTTTCGGGGCTTTAATTCCTAACTATTATTTTATTAAATATCACTCTTGTTTGATTAAACCGCTCATTGACACTTACCTGTCAGTCACTATAAATATTTGTAGAATTAAACATCACATGCTTGGGTCATTACTTTTGGTTAATTGGAGTGAATGATGCTGAGTACTACTACTACTCTAAGTACAACAAATTGATTAATTAGGCACTTTTGCGATAATTCATTATCACATTGAGAGAAATTAATGCTATCACTACTTTTCGCAGTAAGTATTTAAGAATTAAAAGTCACCTAAATATTTTTCATATACCATCATTTATTTTTGATGACTACTTATTTTGAGCGCAAAATTCCTTGGATGTAGTAAAATATGACGAATTTAGTAAAATATGATCCTTGAAACTGTTTTATTAGTTGCTGAATATAACACAGTCCACAGTACACGTCACCCTGCAACTTCGTCAGCATTTTCACGTTTTTTCATCATTGGTGTAGGAATTAGTTGCAGCCGCAGCCACAGCACTGTCCGCAGATGGAGACGGAGCCGCAGGCGGGCGCGCAGCCGCCGAAGCACACGGAGCCGAGCACCGGCACGCAACCGTCAACGCAGGTTTCGCCGCAGGCCTGGATAGGGCCGGCCGCTCTCACGTTGCCGCATCCCTCCCCGCCGTAGCTGCCGCAGCAACCACTGCTGTAGCTACCAGATCTGCCGGATCCGCACGAGCAGCCGCAGTTCTGACTCATGGCAGACTAAAACAACAGATAGGTTTAGTTTCAAAATTTATATAAAGCATTAGATCTCCGACCAGTCCCGGCTTGGTATATGTACCTAGTCTTTCTTGGCAGTGTTCTCTTGAGAAACGCCATTGCGTCCTAATTGCAGAATAAAGTTCATTTATTTCAATTAGTCTCGCATTTTTATGTTAGTATGACAATCAAATATAAAGAAAATATAATTGGGATTAAGTTAGTACGGAACGTAATCCGGATGGTGAAAACAGTAATATCGATACCCTAGTTCACAATCGTACGACGAATCTAAATTAAACTATTTTTCCCCAGTAATGAGTATGATTATGAACCAGGGTATATGGTAAAGACGTTCCTAATTTTTAGATGTACGTATTCAAGACCTAGACAACTCCGTATTCGTGCCTATTTGCCTATATTTTATCCGGTTTTTAAACCAGATACAAGTAGTTATCTTAGCAACACAGGTAAAATACGATTTACAACTTTTGATACATTTAGTTGAAAAAAAAAACAATTGTAACTTATACTTACGTAATTGTAATTATCAATAACTAACTTGATTGAGATTTGAATTTGATTGCAATTGAATAATAAAACTATTTATCCATAAGTCACTGACGTAACTACCACAACAGGCGAGATTTTTATTTTCAAAATATGCTTTGACTCCCTCCATTTTTACCGAGTCATCAGTCTACCTTGTTTCTTAGAGATTTGGAGGGCTATGTCGGTTACTTTGTTTCTACTGCGGATGGTATTTCTGATGCGATCACGCAGATAAACTCTGAGCATAGCCCTCTCCATTGCGCTCTGGGTGACTTTTGAGATAACTTATGAGGCACATATAGTAAGCAGCCATGTTTCCATATGTACATAATTAGTAAACGCCTTAAGTTCTTGTTTGCACGCACCTGTACATTAACACCGCCAGACAAGTTCAGTAAAAACAAATAATTATTGTTGTTCTATTTACCTGGATCAGGCAGAGAGAGATGCAGAGGACCAGCACGGTGTAGGGAGACATGGTTGGTTGTTCACTTTCAAAGTTACTTGAAACTGTGAATGTCATGCGGCCAGTTAAGCTTTTATACTAAATAGTCTTCAAAGGAATGCTAAAATAAATTGATAAAACGAACACGTGGATATTAACCTATTGTTTGTCTATTAGAAGACAATACATCCTGATAAATACATCCAAACGTGATTAATTGCCAAGGACTCAATTTTAATTGTCCTATTGTTTATAATCAGAAGAATTCCAAATGGTGATAAAAAACCATTTATAAACTAGACCTGAATATCAAGTAATCATTCAAGTGTGAATTTCCACTAGAACAATCCAAAATGGCGTTCAAGGCTGTCCTCCTCGTCTGTGCTGCAGCTCTGCTGGTGCAGGTAACTGAGTGCTCATTACGAGCGAACGAACTTTGTTGCGGTATCCAAGATTTCTTATTAAAAAAGAAACAATTAATTTAAAAAAGTGCGAGTCGGACACACCTACTGAGGGTATCGTAGAAATTTTTAGTTATTCATTAAATACTATAAGTAGACTATATTTTGTATGATTTCATTACAAATGTATTATATTTTCAGATTTTTTCCTTGTACTTGTAGTATAATACTATATTACTTGACAAATTTCACAGTTGTAGGTCAATGTAAAGAACCCTATAAATTTTGATTAATTGAGTGGCGAAATATACGTTTTTTGGGGCATAAACGGTCGTACCTTTTTTTAAAATAACTTAGAAATTTGATTTTTCTCAACTCAAAGGATTAAATATAGGTTTAAACTTTAAATAATTCAACTGGATACATCCACACCTTCCTCAGACAAACAGACAGACGGAAGAAGATAATCTTATAAGGGTTCTATTTTTTTCTTTTGAGATACGGTAACCTAAAAATTTAATATGTATTCTTTGTAAACAACTATATTCACTTTGTACTTACGTTTTTGGAATTGTCTTTTTTTATTTTTGTTGTAGCCTAAAAAGTTGTTTTACTTATTTATTGACAAATATTGTTCAGAACTGCCGCAGGCAGACACCTTCTTGGGAAAACATGACTGTTTTCTTCCAACCCGTATTACACACTCAAGATTGCAAATAGTTGTATTCTTATTTTAACTAACAGTGGAAATGGAAACATATATGTTGAATTCTCTTGCAGACCATCTCTGGTCAGAGATGTGGCTGCTCGTGCGGATCCGGCAGATCCCGCAGCTGCGGATGCTCCAGCCCTAGTGTCTCCAGCTGCGTAGACATCTCCAACAACGGCGGCGACCTGCAGGTCACCAGCGTCGGGCCCATCTCCCCCTCCGGCATCTCGGTCCAGTCCGACCTCGACCTGCGCGGGGACTTGGACGTGTGCGGCGAACTGCCGTTCCTGAGCGCCGTGCAGTTCCAGGGCTCGTACGACACCAGCGGCTCCGGCTGCGTGGACTACAGCTGCGGCACCTGCGGGAACGTGGCCATCACACGCGAGACTGGCGGCTCTGGATGCGGCTGCGGATCTAGACGCAGCTGCGGCTGCGGCTCTGGATGCGGCTGCGGGTCTAGTCGTAGCAGCGGTTCTGGATGTGGCTGCGGCTCTGGATGCGGCTGCGGCTCTGGATGCGGCTGCGGCTGCGGTCGTTAAGGGACCAAATCTTATATATCTTACGGCACATCCATACGTGATCATAGTCAACAAACTTTTAACTTTTAGGTAATTGCACCTACTTACACCGATTAAATAAACGTATGTTACATGAAATGAGGCACTATTCATTTTCTATAAAAACAAATCAGAGTGAGAAGTGTAAAGTGTTTCCCGTAAAACGGCAGCTTTGACCCGTACATTAAGTATCCAATTTGATGAGCTAATTACCTATATCTACCCACTAATATAATATTATAAATATTTTGCGTGATTGAGTAACAAACATCTAAAATTTCGTATTTATAATATTATATTAGATAATATTATAAATACGAAATTTTAGATGTTTGTTACTCAATTACGCAAAAACGGCTGAAGGCATTAAGATCAAAATCGGTATACGATGAGTTTATACATTAATACAAAGGATTAATATACAAAAATAAACATAATAATAATTGCCACAGCAACAACATTAGCCATAATTATAGAAATATTTAATTTATCATAAACATTAATGTATTATTATTAGGCTTGGGACTTTTGGATGCTCACCGTGGTTCTAGAATCCACGGAGTCGCCATTATATTAAAATATTTTTTTAAAGTCAAAGTCAGTGTAAAAATAAGACATTATATTAGATGTCATGATTTATGCTGTAATATAACCACGTTATTATAACTGCAATTATTTTACGCAAGTCACAGTTCACAGGTGACGCAATATGCATATATATGATTTACTTAATTAAGCATTGTCTTTGATGCTTGTGTTGGGATAGGCTTCTGACAACTACTTTACAAATAAATAAATAAAAAAACACTTTCACAAACAATTGTCATTTTTGATTAAGGGCAGTCTGATATAATTTAACAATGAATAGTTTTACCACTTGCGTAATTGAGTCCTGGTTAGAGCCGTATAAAGAGTTAAAATATGATCAAGAACAGTCTTGAATATTTTGTGCTTTGTGTGATGTATAGTAAAGCAAGCTTAAAATATTTGTTTTAATTTATTTGTTTACCAATAGTGGAGTGTTTTTAGTATAATTATGTACACACAAGTTTATATGTACTTATCTACTTTGACTTTGACTTCGAAAAAAATATTTTAACAAAATGGCGACTCCATGGATTCTAGAACCATGGCGATCATCCAAAAGGCCCAAGTCTAATTGTAATATTAATGTAAATACGAAACTCAGTTCATATAAATAGGCCTGCAGGTAAGCGAAGCAATCGTAGGTCTCCGTTTTACCTAGGGCAAAAATGTTATCGTGTGTCCAGCGGACGGATTTCCGGCTGTTCTCCTCTTGTGAAATTTGAGCAGGTTCGATGTAATATTTGTCAATTCAGTTTAGGTTTTTTTTTAAAGCCGAAGGCATGTGGGTTGAGAAAATAGCTATAAAGTTTTTCTTAATCCTCCATTTTGTTCCGAATTGTAAACTTCATAGTTTGGACACACTTCTTGCGTTTTTAATAGCACATATCACACCCATTCACCAACGATGGACTTAAATAGAAAAGTTGTTTAAGAACACTATATATATCATTTTTAAAGTCCTATCTCCTAGCCCCATGGGGCACTCCATAGATGTATGGTGTCCAGTAAATAGTTGACAAGCTTCTAATAAGCAATAGAACACCTGAGGCTGGTCCAGATAATGGACTTTCAGGTTTAATAAACGTCCCTTGATTTTCGAGATAATAGAACTTTTCCATTTTCTTAATAATTGGTACCTACCTTGTTTCACTTTAATGGCTGTTGAGTCCATAAATGGAAAGATATTCTCGTTCTGCTTGTTGTTAAACATTCTTTAATAGTGATGCTAACAGACTGGTGTTGGAACAATAGTGTGGCCAGGACACATTATTAAAAATTAGTCTTTCATTAGTAACATTATATTTGTCTCTACATGTTTTAACTGGTTTGATCACTCGTGGTGAACAAAAATTGTACGGAAACTAGTGCGATCAAATTTCTAAAACATAGTTCATCTAATACTAATTCGAAAATGGTATAATACATGCTAATTACGTATTTGCATATGAAGATATTGCTATTAATATTCATTAAGAGGGAAATTTAACCAAAGTACCATACCGTTGATAATTAACTCGGTACTTTAGGCTCGGTTTTATAAAGATCCGTTAGACCTTATGTCGGTTTGTTATGTCAAAAAATGTACCGTGTTACTGAAATTTAATCTTCATGACATTTGGTCTAATGGATCTTTATAAAACCCGGCCATAGTGGATTAGTTGGAACGTGTACAAAACATGTCTCTTATTAAAAATAACATCTAATGAGTACAAAGAAATGGGTTGCTGACAATTGATTTGCTACTGTCTGAGTCAACGAAAAAACTTGTTAGTGAAAACAGAGATAACTTTATGTAGGACTATGCCTCTTCTTGAGGATGGTTGTGAAGATCCTAAAGTCAATAAGGGTAGGCGGCAACGGGCTTGGGAATCTTCTGGAGTAGTGTGTTCATAAGCTATGGTATTTGATTACCATCAGGCAGGCCGTAAGCTTGATTACCACCGTCGTTGCATTTTTTATTTTCATCATGGGGACCACCAGATAGCACTTTGCATTATATGTACTCCGTTGTGTTTTTTGTTGAGGTTGTGCAATAAAGAGTATTTTTTATTGTGTTGTATTGTATTATATGCACATAGGCGTGTGTGATATCTCTGGATATGCCATGAAAACTGTTATAGAGGTTTCTAAAATACTTTTCCATTTAAGTCAAACGTCGGTGAGATATTAGTTGTCCTCTAATAAAAAATGAGGAGGTGGACGTTAATAAATCCTTTCAACGATTTTTGGTCTAAACACGATAAGTCTAAAGGTTTTTGAGTAATCTCCGAAAAACTGTCATGCCCCAACAAAAAGGCGTGAGTTTCCTATGAAAATACGACCTTTTTTGAATCAATGTTTTGGATAGTGGTTTTGAATGTGGATTAGTAGGTGTCGGTACGGAACCCTTTACTATGTATTTATTAATAAAAACCGGCCAAGGGCGTGATTGGACACGATGTCAAAATGTCATCTTGCTCGAATTTGGAGCAGCCCAACTGGGGAAGTACCTCCGCCTTGCAGAAGACTACAGCCATAATAACATTATTTACTATACAAGTATGTAGTGTTGTGTTCTTGGAGGTGAGCAAGGTTGCCAGAGCTCCCGAGGATGCACTGTGTTGAGAGCGAGGGACCTGAATGTGTTCCTTCTGCTCTCAACACAGTGCATCCTCGAATCTTATAAGGGGTCGGCAACACGCACGTGTCTTCTTTGGAGTTGCGAGCGTCTATAGGCTGCGGTGGTGGCTTACCATCAGGTGGACCGTACGATTGTTTGCCAACGGCGTTGTATAAAAAAGATTTTTTTAATTATTTATTTATTAAAACATTAAAACACTGATGGTAGTTTTTAAATTAACTTTTAGTCATTAAAAAAATATATAATTTTATGAAACTATCAGTTAAGGAGGTACGTATCTTTTAAATTTGGATCATGCTTTTTATGTGATTATTTGTTGGTTATTTGCCACCGACACACAACCCTGCACGAACGCAACCCTGGCAGGCAAAGTTTGCCCGTGGCGAACAGGTCTCACGTCGATGTTTCTTAGTTCGCTTATCTGTGAGCGCAGCAAATCACGCTTCGTCGTGGACTTTACGCCCATCAAGCACAAGTCTGCGCCAATTTTCCCTGTCCTCGGCAATCTCCTCCCATTTGTGAACCGGGATGTTGAATGCGTGCACGTCTCGCTTGTCGCAGTCCTTATTGCGCAGCATCAGCCTACCGACGCTTCTCTTGGCATCAGCTACGGCAAAGCAAAAGATGCCGCGGCAAACGTGAGGGTTGCATTCGATGCTCATGCCCCAGCCAGCGTAAGCGTCTCTGCTTCTGCAGCGCAAAAAGACTGGGCAGCTGTGCAATCTCGAGCACCCTCTCGTTCGTGACTCCATCCTTCCAGTGAATGTCCAAGATGTTTCTAATGCAGCGCATGTAGAAGGTGTTAAAGTGACGATGTCCAGAGCCTGTACTTCGAACTTCGAATCGTGCTGTTCCTTTCACTCTCGTATTATTCACTGTATGAGTGAGAGTGACGGCACTATACGAAGTTCGGTTTTCGAAGTTCCGTTTTCCTGGTAAGATGTACATTAAGTACAGTCGAGTGCATAAATATATATACATCTACGACACTTGAGTTTCGGGGCTTTAATTCCTAACTATTATTTTATTAAATATCACTCTTGTTTGATTAAACCGCTCATTGACATTTACATGTCAGTCACTATAAATATTTGTAGAATTAAACATCACATGCTTGGGTCATTACTTTTGGTTAATTGGAGTGAATGATGCTGAGTAACTACTCTAAGTACAACAAATTGATTAATTACGCACTTTTGCGACTATTCATTATCACATTGAGAGAAATTAATGCTATCACTCCTTTTCTCAGTAAGTATTTAAGAATTAAAAGTCACCTAAATATTTTTCTTATACCATCATTTATTTTTGATGACTACTTATTTTGAGCGTAAAATTCCTTGGATGTAGTAAATTATGACGAATTTAGTAAAATATGATCCTTGAAACTGTTTTATTAGTTGCTGAATATAACACAGTCCACAGTACACGTCACCCTGCAACTTCGTCAGCATTTTCACGTTTTTTCATTATTGGTGTAGGGATTAGTTGCAGCCGCAGCCACAGCACTGTCCGCAGATGGAGACGGAGCCGCAGGCGGGCGCGCAGCCGCCGAAGCACACGGAGCCGAGCACCGGCACGCAACCGTCAACGCAGGTTTGGCCGCAGGCCTCGATGTTGCCGGCCGCTCTCACGTTGCCGCATCCCTGCCCGCCGTAGCTGCCACAGCCGCAACCGCAGTTCTGACTCATTGCAGACTGAAACAACAGATATTAATTTTGATTTGAACTTAGGGAAAGCACTAGCTCGACCAGTCCCGGCTTGGTATAAGTACCTAGTATCTTCTCGCTCGGCAGTTGTCTCTTGAGCAACGCTAGTAGTTTTTGACTTGTAAAAGTTCCATTGCGACCTACTTGCAGAATAAAATATATGTGGGCTTAAGTCTGTACGGAACGTAAGCCGGTTACTGAAAACAGTAATATCGGTATCTTAGTTCACAATATACTGAAGTCTAAATTACACTATTTTTTCCCTCTAAATTAGTCCGATTGTGAACTAGAGTATCAATATTGAAACCACGTTCCTCATTTTTAGACCCACGTATTCCAGGCCTGGACAAGCACGTATTCGTGAACTATTTGCCTATATTTTATCGTTTTTTTACCAGATATAAGTAGTTATCTTAGCAAGACAGGAAAACACGATATACAAATTTGATACATTTTGTAGAAAAAAAACGGTCATGATCAGGATTCCCAATAACAAAGCTAATTGAGATCTGAATTTTGATGCAATTGAGTAATAAAACTATTAATCATCAGTAATATAACTATCAGAAGAGGCGAGATGCTTCTAGGTACGGTTTATCGTTCATCGTTGAATCAAAGTCAGTTTGATATAATAAAGATTAATAAGGGATTTTTTCAAAGCATGCTTAGACTCCCGCCACTTTTACCGGGTCAACAGTCCACCTTATTTAGAGATTTGGAGGGCTATATCGGTTACTTTGATTCTACTGCGGATGGTCTCTCCATTGCCATCTGGGTGATTTTTGAGTGTACTTATGAGATTCTCATAGTAAGAAACCATGTTACCATATATACACAATTAGGTAAAGCTTTAAGTTTTTGTTTGCACGTACCTGTACATTAACACCGCCTGACAAGTTCAGCAAAAACAAGGAATTATTGTTTCAAACTCAAACTCAAATATTTATTCTGCAAATAGGCCACAAGGGTACTTTTACATAGTTGTTCTGTTTACCTGGATCAGGCAGAGAGAGATGCAGACGACCAGCACGGTGTAGGGAGACATGGTTGACTGTTCACTTTCAAAGTAACTTGAAACTGTAAATGTCATGCGGCCAGTTAGGCTTTTATACTAAATAGTCTTCAAAGGAATGTTCAAATAAATTGATAAAATGAACACGTGGATATTACCCATTGTTTGTCAATTAGAAGACAGTAACGTACCGATAATAGCTTTAAACGTGATTAATCGCCAAGGACTACAAACAATTAATTTTTAGTTTTAATTGTCCTATTGTTTATACAATCAGAAGAATTCCAAACGGTGATAAACAATGATTTATAAACTAAACCTGAGCAACAAGTAATCATTCAAGTGTGAACTTCCACTAGAACAATCCAAAATGGCGTTCAAGGCTGTCCTCCTCGTCTGTGCTGCAGCTCTCCTGGTGCAGGTAACTGAGTGCTCATTTCGGGCGAACGAACTCTTTTGCGGTACCCCAGATTTCGTATTAAAAAAGTACTTTAAATAAAGACTATATTTTGTATGATTTCATTACAAATGTATTATATTTTCAGATTTTTTCCTTGTACTTGTAGTATAAGACGATATTACTTGTCAAATTTCACAGTTGTAGGTCAATGTAAAGAACCCTATAAATTTTGATTAACTGAGTGTCGAAATATACGTTTTTTGGGGCATAAACGGTCGTATATTTTTTTACAATAACTTAGAAGATTGATTTTTTCTCAACTCAAAGGACTGTAGACCAAAGGTTTAAATATACAGTGGAATCCGGATAAAGCGACAGTCAAGGGACTGGTAATGTTATGTCGCACTAACAGAACGTCGCACAAAACGGACTGGTTTACAATTAAAATGTTTGGTATAAAACCTAATGTGCGGTGATTTCGAAGTCGTTAAAAGCGGTCAAATGTTATATGTGGAGTCGTTGTAAGCGGATTGAAGTGTAGGTTTAAACTTTAAATAATTCAACTTGATACATCCACACCTTCCTCAGATAAAGGATCTTGACAAACAGACAGACGGAAGAAGGTAATCCTATAAGGGTTCCATTGTTTTTTCTTTTGAGAAACGGTAACCCAAAAATTTAATATGTATTCTTTGTAAACAACTATATTCACTTTGTACTTACGTTTTTGGAATTGTCTTTTTTTATTTTAGTTGTAGCCTAAAATGTTGATTTACTTATTTATTGACAAATATTGTTCAGAACTGCCGCAGGCAGACACCTCCTTGGGAAAACATGACTGTTTTCTTCCAACCCGTATTAAACACTCAAGATTGCAAATACTTGTATTCTTCTTTTAACTAACAGTGGAAATGGAAAAATATATGTTGAATTCTCTTGCAGACCATCTCTGGTCAGAACTGTGGCTGCTCGTGCGGATCCGGCAGATCCCGCAGCTGCGGATGTTCCAGCCCTAGTGTCTCCAGCTGCGTAGACATCTCCAACAGCGGCGGCGACCTGCAGGTCACCAGCGTCGGGCCCATCTCCCCCTCCGGCATCTCCGTCCAGTCCGACCTCGACTTGCGCGGGGACTTGGACGTGTGCGGCGAACTGCCGTTCCTGAGCGCCGTGCAGTTCCAGGGCTCGTACGACACCAGCGGCTCCGGCTGCGTGGACTACAGCTGCGGCACCTGCGGTAACGTGGCCATCACACGCGAGACTGGCGGCTCTGGATGCGGCTGCGGATCTAGACCCAGCTGCGGCTGCGGCTCTGGATGCGGCTGCGGGTCTAGTCGTAGCAGCGGTTCTGGATGTGGCTGCGGCTCTGGATGCGGCTGCGGTTCTAGTCGTAGCAGCGGTTCTGGATGTGGCTGCGGCTCTGGATGCGGCTGCGGGTCTAGTCGTAGCAGCGGTTCTGGATGTGGCTGCGGCTCTGGATGCGGCTGCGGCTCTGGATGCGGCTGCGGCTGCGGTCGTTAAGGGACCAAATCTTATATATCTTACGGCACATCCATACGTGATCATAGTCAACAAACTTTTAATTTTTAGGTAATTGTACCTACTTACACCGATTAAATAAACGTATGTTACATGAAATGACGCACTATTCATTTTCTATAAAAACAAATCAGAGTGAGAAATCTAAAGTGGTTCCCGTAAGTGTAGGGAAATCAAAAACGGCAGCTTTGACCCGTACATTAAGTATCCAAACTTGATGAGCTAATTACCTACCTACTAATATAATATTATAGATACGAAATTTTAGATGTTTGAATGTTTGTTACTCAATCACGTAAAAACGGCTGAAGGCATTAAGATGAAACTCGGTATACGATGAGTTTATACATTAATACAAAAGATTAATATACAAAAATAAACATAATAATAATTGTCACAGCAACAACATTAGCCATATAGAAATATTTAATTTATCATAAACATTAATGTATTATTATTAGGCTTGGGACTTTTGGATGCTCACCGTGGTTCTAGAATTCACGGAGTCGCCATTATGTTAAAATATTTTTTTTTAAGTCAAAGTGTAAAAATAAGACATTATATTAGATGTCATGATTTTTTGTTGACGACCGCTTTAGCCTAGTTGGTAGTGACCCTGCCTTTGAAGCTGGAGGTTCCGGGTTCGAATCCCGGTCAGGGCATGTATTTGTGTGATGAACACGAATATTTGTTCCTAAGTCTTGGATGTTTTCTATGTATTTAAGTATCTATTTATCTATATAAGTATGTATATCGTCACTTGGTACCCATAGTACAAGCTTTGCTTAGTTTGGGACTAAGTTGATTTGTGTAAGATTGTCCAAAGATATTTATTTATATTTATTTATTTATTTATGCTGTAATATAACCACGTTATTATAACTGCAATTATTTTACGCAAGTCACAGTTCACAGGTGACGCAATATGCATATATATGATTTACTTAATTAAGCATTCTCTTTGATGCTTGTGTTGGGACAGGCTACTGACAACTACTTTACAAAAAAAAAAAAAAACACTTTTACAAACAATTGTCATTTTTGATTAAGGGCAGTCTGATATAATTTAAAAATGAATAGTTTTACCACTTGCGTAATTGAGTCCTGGTTAGAGCCGTATAAAGAGTTAAAATATGATCAAGAACAGTCTTGAATATTTTGTGCTTTGTGTGATGTATAGTAAAGTAAGCTTAAAGTATTTGTTTTAATTTATTTGTTTACCAATAGTGGAGTGTTTTTAGTATAATTATGTTCACACAATTGAATATGTATTTATCTACTTTGACTTTGACTTCGAAAAAAATATTTTAACATAATGGCGACTCCATGGATTCTAGAACCACGGCGAGCACCCAGAAGTCCCAAGCCTAATTATAATATTAATGTCAATAAGAAACTCAGTTCATACTAACAGGCCTGCAGGTAAGCGAAGCAATCGAAGGTCTCCGTTTTACCTAGGGCAAAAATGTTATCGTGTGTCCAGCGGACGGATTTCCGGCTGTTCTCCTCTTGTGAGCAGGTTCGATGTAATATTTATCAAGTCAGTGTTTGTTTTTTTTTTTAAAGCCGAAGGCATGTGGGTTGAGAAAGGTATACTGCCTTTTCGGCGAAAAACGTTTCGCCAAATTTCACTTCCCAACCAACTTTTCGCAGAAGTTTCATTTAGCAAACCAACCGTTGGCATAACTTTATTTCGCACTTTTCTTATTTGGCAACATTTTTATAATGCCAAATTTCACTTCAACAAATTTTTATGTGGCAAAAAATTATGAAACAAATGATTTGCTTGGTATAATGACTTTTCGGCGAAATAGGTTTCGCCAAATTTCACTTCGCACCCAACTTTTTTGCAGAAGTTTCATTTGGCAAATCAACTGTTGGCATTACTTTACTTCGCACTATTCTTATTAGGCAACATTTTTATAATACAATCAAATAAGCGTGTTTTATAAGAATAACTTTTCTTTAAAATCAAAAATACCTCAGGACATCGGATTACCTACCTATTGTGCTTTGAACAGGGATTTAGTGGCAAAACCGACTCGGATCGCGGATAGGTTAGAAGACGGAAGCGGGAGCTTTGCTCCCGCTTCCGTCTTCGAGGTTATTTTTTTTTATAAAAGAGCGGAAAAACTTGTTATTAACACTTACAACAAATGACAATTGGGCAATTTACTACTAAGATAAACATAGGCTCAAATCACTAAAATCTAAATAACTAATGATTAAGCTTTCGGTATTTTGAATATAAGTGCAAATGCATCACCCTACCCACTTAAATAAAATACAATCATACTGCAACTTGAACCAGCTATTCTATCGAACTAGGTACCTATTGTTTATCAAATAATTACTTAGTTGGGAAATGATATATCAGTGCTAAAAGTATGTATGTTGCTAAAAGTATGGTATGCCAATCAATACATTTGACGAATACATAAATGACATCTTAAACAAATCCCAGGTAATATTTTGCCTAACAATAATTTATCAAATCATTAGTTGGGAAATGATATCGTTGCTAAACGTTGAGTTGGGAAATAAAACTTTGCCCAAATCAAAATATGGGATACAAAGTTTGCGAGTTAAAAATTTGCTAAATCATTTTCGCCGAAACATTAGTGTACCGTTGAGAAAATATCTATAAAGTTTTTCTTAATCCTAAATTTTGTTCCGAATTGTAAACTTCATAGTTTGGACACACTTCTTGCGTTTTTAATAGCACATATCACACCCATTCACCAACGATGGACTTAAATAGAAAAGTTGTTTAAGAACACTATATATCATTTTTAAAGTCCTATCTCCTAGCCCCATGGGGCACTCCATAGATGTATGGTGTCCAGTAAATAGTTGACAAGCTTCTAATAAGCAATAGAACACCTGAGGTTGGTCCAGATAATGGACTTTCAGGTTTAATAAACGTCCCTTGGTTTTCGAGATAATAGAACTTTTCCATTTTCTTAATAATTGGTACCTACCTTGTTTCACTTTAATGGCTGTTGAGTCCATAAATGGAAAGATATTCTCGTTCTGCTTGTTGTTAAACATTCTTTAATAGTGATGCTAACAGACTGGTGTTAGAACAATAGTGTGGCCAGGACACATTATTAAAAATTAGTCTTTCATTAATAACATTATATTTGGCTCTACATTTTTTAACTGGTTTGATCACTCGTGGTGAACAAAAATTGTACGGAAACTAGTGCGATCAAATTTCTAAAACATAGTTCATCTAATACTAATTCGAAAATCGTATAATACATGCTAATTACGTATTTGCATATGAAGATATTGCTATTAATATTCATTAAGAGGGAAATTTAACCAAAGTACCATACCGTTGATAATTAACTCGGTACTTTAGGCTCGGTTTTATAAAGATCCGTTAGACCTTATGTCGGTTTATTATGTCAAAAAATGTACCGTGTTACTGAAATTTAATCTTCATGACATTTGGTCTAATGGATCTTTATAAAACCCGGCCATAGTGGATTAGTTGGAACGTGTACAAAACATGTCTCTTATTAAAAATAACATCTAATGACTACAAAGAAATGGGTTGCTGACAATTGATTTGCTACTGTCTGAGTCAACGGAAAAACTTGTTAGTGAAAACAGAGATAACTTTATGTAGGACTTTGCCTCTTCTTGAGGATGGTTGTGGGGATCCTCAAGTCAATAAGGGTAGGCGGCAACGGGCTTGGGAATCTTCTGGAGTAGTGCGTTCATAAGCTATGGTATTTGATTACCATCAGGCAGGCCGTAAGCTTGATTACCACCGTCGTTGCATTTTTTATTTTCATCATAGGGACCACCAGATAGCACTTTGCAGATATGTACTTTGTTGTGTTTTTTGTTGAGGTTGTGCAATAAAGAGTATTTTTTATTGTGTTGTATTGTATTATATGCACATAGGCGTGTGTGATATCGCTGGATATGCCATGAAAACTGTTATAGAGGTTTCTAAAATACTTTTCCATTTAAGTTAAACGTCGGTGAGATATTAGTTGTCCTCTAATAAAAAATGAGGAGGTGGACGTTAATAAATCCTTTCAACGATTTTTGGTCTAAACACGATAAGTCTAAAGGTTTTTGAGTAATCTCCGAAAAACTGACATGCCCCAACAAAAAGGCGTAAGTTTCCTATGAAAATACGACCTTTTTTTGAATCAATGTATTGGATAGTGATTTAGAATGTGGATTAGTAGGTGTCGGTACGGATCCCTTTACTATGTATTTATTAATAAAAACCGGCCAAGGGCGTGATTGGACACGATGTCAAAATGTCATCTTGCTCGAATTTGGAGCAGCCCAACTGGGGAAGTACCTCCGCCTTGCAGAAGACTACAGCCATAATAACGTTATTTACTATACATACAAGTATGTAGTGTTGTGTTCTTGGAGGTGAGCAAGGTTGCCAGAGCTCCCGAGGATGTACTGTGTTGAGAGCGAGGGACCTAAATGTGTTCCTTCTGCTCTCAACACAGTGCATCCTCGAATCTTATAAGGGGTCGGCAACACGCACGTGTCTTCTTTGGAGTTGCGAGCGTCTATAGGCTGCGGTGGCGGCTTACCGTCAGGTGGAACGTACGCTTGTTTGCCAACGGCGTTGTATAAAAAAGATTTTTTAATTATTTATTTATTAAAACATTAAAACACTGATGGTAGCTTTTAAATTAACTTTTAGTCATTAAAAAAATATATAATTTTATGAAACTATCAGTTAAGGAGGTACATATCTTTTAAATTTGGATCATGCTTTTTATTTGATTATTTGTTGGTTATTTGCCACCGACGCGGCAAAAATAACGTAATAATCGCCACTATCCTTCTAGCGTTTTCCCAATTGCGAACTGAACCTCATGGTCTTTAGCTTTGGTCAAGAGTGTCGCAGTCTCAGAATAGATGATTAAATTGGCCTGGGTTGGAAAAACTACAAAACACACAAAAATAAGATGCAAAATCGAATGTGACACATACCTAATCTTCGTCAGCAAGATTGCACTTCTTATATTACAACTAAGCATTCCATCGGTTATGTAGGTCATACCGCAAAATCGAGAAATTCTTGTACCTATATTTATTCACGGGATATCTGAAACGGCTCTAAAAAAATTGATGAAAGGTGCGATGTGGGGGTTTTCGGGGACGAAAAATAGATCTAGCTAGGTCTCTTTCCCGAGAAAATGCCGAGCAAAGCTCGATCTCATAGGTTCTAAGTAATATGCTTACAAAAGTGCTCACTCCCAGTGACGAGTGCGATGGCGTTAGCTGTCATGTTTACTCCATTAGGTACAATCAATCAATCAATGGCCTTCGAGTCTAGCAGGTAAAAGTGGCTGTGTCAGCCAATGCGAGAGCGGCATACACGACCGCAACCCTGGCAGGCAAAGTTTGCCCGTGGCGAACAGGTCTCACGTCGATGTTTCTTAGTTCGCTTATCTGTGAGTGTAGCAAACGCTTCGTCGTGGACTTTACGCCCATCAAGCACAAGTCTGCGCCAATTTTCCCTGTCCTCGGCAATCTCCTCCCATTTGTGAACCGGGATGTTGAATGCGTGCATGTCTCGCTTGTCGCAGTCCTTATGGCGCAGCATCGGCCTACCGACGCTTCTCTTGGCATCAGCTACGGCAAAGCAAAAGACGCCGCGGCAAACGTGAGGGTTGCATTCGATGCTCATGCCCCAGCCAGCGTAAGCGTCTCTGCTTCAGCAGCGCAAAAAGACTGGGCAGCTGTGCAATCTCGAGCACCCTCTCGTTCGTGACTCCATCCTTCCAGTGTATGTCCAAAATATTTCTAATGCAGCGCATGTAGAAGGTGTTAAAGCGACGTCCGTGTTTGGCGTACGATGTCCAGAGGGGCTACCGCGAACCACAAACGAAGTTTTCTCTCTCTGTCTCACTTATATGCAAACTTGCAAGTGCCACAGAGAGGGAAAACTTCGTTTGCTGTTCGCGGTAGCGCCACTGAGCCTGTACTTCGAACTTCGAAATCCGAACTTCGTATCGTCCGGTCCTTTCCCACTCGTGTTATTCACTGTATGAGTGAGAGTGATGGCACTATACGAAGTTCGGTTTCCGAAGTTCCGTTTCGAAGTTCCGTTTTCCTGGTAAGATATACATTAAGCACAATCGAGTGCATAAATATATATACATCTACAACACTTGAGTTTCGGGACTTTAATTCGTAAATATTATTTTATTAAATATCACTCTTGTTTGATTTAACCGCTCATTGACACTTACTTTGTATATTATTTATTTTTATTTATTCACTATATTTGTAGAATTAAACATCACATGCTTGGGTCATTACTTTTGGTTAATTGGAATGATGCTGAGTAACTACTCTAAGTACAACAAATTGATTAAATAGGCACTTTTGCGATAATTAATTATCACATTGAGTGAAATAAATGATATCACTAGTTTTCGCAGTAAGTATTTAAGAATTAAAAGTCACCTAAATATTTTTCATATTCCATCATTTATTTTTGATGACTACTTATTTTGAGCGTAAAATTCCTTGGATGTAGTAAAATATGATGAATTTAGTAAAATATGATCCTTGAAACTGTTTTATTAGTTGCTGAATATAACACAGTCCACAGTACAAGTCACCCTGCAACTTCGTCAGCATTTTCACGTTTTTTTATTATTGGTGTAGGAATTAGTTGCAGCCGCAGCCACAGCACTGTCCGCAGATGGAGACGGAGCCGCAGGCGGGCGCGCAGCCGCCGAAGCACACTTCGCCGACCACCGGCACGCAACCGTCAACGCAGGTGTTGCCGCAGGCCTGGATAGGGCCGGCCGCTCTCACGTTGCCGCATCCCTCCCCGCCGTAGCTGCCGCAGCAACCACTGCTGTAGCTACCGGATCTGCCGGATCCGCACGAGCAGCCGCAGTTCTGACTCATGGCAGACTAAAACAACAGATAGGTTTAGTTTCAAAATTTATATAAAGCATTAGATTCCGACCAGTCCCGGCTTGGTATATGTAGTCTTTCTCGGCAGTGTTCTCTTGAGAAACGCCATTGCGTCCTAATTGCAGAATAAAGTTCATTTATTTCAATTAGTCTCGCCTTTTTATGTTAGTATGACAATCAAATATAAAGAAAATATATTTGGGATTAAGTTAGTACAGAACGAAATCCGGATGGTGAAAACAGTAATATCGATACCCTAGTTTACAATCGTACGACGAATCTAAATTAAACTATTTTTCCCCAGTAATGAGTATGATTATGAACCAGGGTATATGGAAAAGACGTTCCTCATTTTTAGATGCACGTATTCAAGACCTAGACAACTCCGTATTCGTGCCTATTTGCCTATATTTTATCCGGTTTTTAAACCAGATACAAGTAGTTATCTTAGCGACACAGGTAAAATACGATTTACAACTTTTGATATATTTAGTTGAAAGAAAAAAACAATTGTAACTTATACTTCATCATCATCATCATCATCATTTCAACCGAAAGACGTCCACTGCTGAACATAGGCCTCCCCCAAATGGAGGGATATGCCATAGTCGCCACGCTTGGCAAGCGGGTTGGCGACCGCAGTTTGATGGTGGTAATGATCGAAGGAAGCTGCTGCCCACCCTCCGATTTTCCCTTATTCGCCTCCTACGAAACCCACGGGAAGAGATGGGGTGGCGCAATTCTTACCCGGCAACCACACGGGTCAACTTATACTTACGTAATTGTAATTATCAATAACTAACTTGATTGAGATTTGAATTTGATTCCAATTGAATAACAAAACTATTTATCATAAGTCCCTGACGGAACTACCACAACAGGCGAGATTTTTTTTTTCAAAATATGCTTTGACTCCCTCCATTTTTACCGAGTCATCAGTCTAGCTTGTTTCTTAGAGATTTGGAGGGCTATATCGGTTACTTTGGTTCTACTGCGGATGGTATTTCTGATGCGATCACGCAGATAAACTCTGAGCATAGCCCTCTCCATTGCGCTCTGGGTGACTTTTGAGATAACTTATGAGGCACATATAGTAAACAGCCATGTTTCCATATGTACATAATTAGTTAACGCCTTAAGTTCTTGTTTGCACGCACCTGTACATTAACACCGCCAGACAAGTTCAGTAAAAACAAATAATTATTGTTGTTCTATTTACCTGGATCAGGCAGAGAGAGATGCAGAGGACCAGCACGGTGTAGGGAGACATGGTTGGTTGTTCACTTTCAAAGTTACTTGAAACTGTGAATGTCATGCGGCCAGTTAAGCTTTTATACTAAATAGTCTTCAAAGGAATGCTAAAATAAATTGATAAAACGAACACGTGGATATTAACCTATTGTTTGTCTATTAGAAGACAATACATCCTGATAAATACATCCAAACGTGATTAATTGCCAAGGACTCAATTTTAATTGTCCTATTGTTTATAATCAGAAGAATTCCAAATGGTGATAAAAAACCATTTATAAACTAGACCTGAACATCAAGTAATCATTCAAGTGTGAATTTCCACTAGAACAATCCAAAATGGCGTTCAAGGCTGTCCTCCTCGTCTGTGCTGCAGCTCTGCTGGTGCAGGTAACTGAGTGCTCATTACGAGCGAACGAACTTTGTTGCGGTATCCAAGATTTCTTATTAAAAAAGAAACAATTAATTTAAAAAAGTGCGAGTCGGACACACCTACTGAGGGTATCGTAGAAATTTGTAGTTATTCATTAAATACTATAAGTAGACTATATTTTGTATGATTTCATTACAAATGTATTATATTTTCAGATTTTTTCCTTGTACTTGTAGTATAATACTATATTGCTTGACAAATTTCACAGTTGTAGGTCAATGTAAAGAACCCTATAAATTTTGATTAATAGAGTGTCGAAATATACGTTTTTTGGGGTATGCCCCAAACAACAAACGGTCGTACCTTTTTTTAAAATAACTTAGAAATTTGATTTTTCTCAACTCAAAGGATTAAATATAGGTTTAAACTTTAAATAATTCACCTCGATACATCCACACCTTCCTCAGACAAACAGACAGACGGAAGAAGATAATCTTATAAGGGTTCTATTTTTTTCTTTTGAGATACGGTAACCTAAAAATTTAATATGTATTCTTTGTAAACAACTATATTCACTTTGTACTTACGTTTTTGGAATTGTTTTTTTTTATTTTAGTTGTAGCCTAAAAAGTTGATTTACTTATTTATTGACAAATATTGTTCAGAACTGCCGCAGGCAGACATCTTCTTGGGAAAACATGACTGTTTTCTTCCAACCCGTATTACACACTCAAGATTGCAAATAGTTGTATTCTTCTTTTAACTAACAGTGGAAATGGAAACATATATGTTGAATTCTCTTGCAGACCATCTCTGGTCAGAGATGTGGCTGCTCGTGCGGATCCGGCAGATCCCGCAGCTGCGGATGCTCCAGCCCTAGTGTCTCCAGCTGCGTAGACATCTCCAACAACGGCGGCGACCTGCAGGTCACCAGCGTCGGGCCCATCTCCCCCTCCGGCATTTCCGTCCAGTCCGACCTCGACCTGCGCGGGGACTTGGACGTGTGCGGCGAACTGCCGTTCCTGAGCGCCGTGCAGTTCCAGGGCTCGTACGACACTAGCGGCTCCGGCTGCGTGGACTACAGCTGCGGCACCTGCGGGAACGTGGCCATCACACGCGAGACTGGCGGCTCTGGATGCGGCTGCGGATCTAGACGCAGCTGCGGCTGCGGCTCTGGATGCGGCTGCGGGTCTAGTCGTAGCAGCGGTTCTGGATGTGGCTGCGGCTCTGGATGCGGCTGCAGCTCTGGATGCGGCTGCGGCTGCGGTCGTTAAGGGACCAAATCTTATATATCTTACGGCACATCCATACGTGATCATAGTCAACAAACTTTTAACTTTTAGGTAATTGCACCTACTTACTCCGATTAAATAAACGTATGTTACATGAAATGAGGCACTATTCATTTTCTATAAAAACAAATCAGAGTGAGAAGTGTAAAGTGTTTCCCGTAAAACGGCAGCTTTGACCCGTACATTAAGTATCCAATTTGATGAGCTAATTACCTATATCTACCCACTAATATAATATTATAAATATTTTGCGTGATTGAGTAACAAACATCTAAAATTTCGTATTTATAATATTATCTAATATAATATTACGCAAAAACGGCTGAAGGCATTAAGATGAAACTCGGTATACGATGAGTTTATACATTAATACAAAGGATTAATATACAAAAATAAACATAATAATAATTGCCACAGCAACAACATTTGCCATAATTATAGAAATATTTAATTTATCATAAACATTAATGTATTATTATTAGGCTTGGGACTTTTGGATGCTCACCGTGGTTCTAGAATCCACGGAGTCGCCATTATATTAAAATATTTTTTTTAAGTCAAAGTCAAAGTGTAAAAATAAGACATTATATTAGATGTCATGATTTATGCTGTAATATAACCACGTTATTATAACTGCAATTATTTTACGCAAGTCACAGTTCACAGGTGACGCAATATGCATATATATGATTTACTTAATTAAGCATTCTCTTTGATGCTTGTGTTGGGATAGGCTTCTGACAACTACTTTACAAATAAATAAATAAAAAAACACTTTCACAAACAATTGTCATTTTTATTAAGGGCAGTCTGATATAATTAAAAAATGAATAGTTTGACCACTTGCGTAATTGAGTCCTGGTTAGAGCCGTATAAAGAGTTAAAATATGATCAAGAACAGTCTTGAATATTTTGTGCTTTGTGTGATGTATAGTAAAGTAAGCTTAAAGTATTTGTTTTATAGTGGAGTGTTTTTAGTATAATTATGTACACACAATTGAATATGTACTTATCTACTTTGACTTTGACTTCGAAAAAAATATTTTAACATAATGGCGACTCCATGGATTCTAGAGCCACGGCGAGCACCCAGAAGTCCCAAGCCTAATTATAATATTAATGTCAATAAGAAACTCAGTTCATACTAACAGGCCTGCAGGTAAGCGAAGCAATCGAAGGTCTCTGTTTTACCTAGGGCAAAAATGTTATCGTGTGTCCAGCGGACGGATTTCCGGCTGTTCTCCTCTTGTGAAATTTGAGCAGGTTCGATGTAATGTTTGTCAAGTCAGTGTTTTTTTTTTTTTTTAAAGCCGAAGGCATGTGGGTTGAGAAAATAGCTATAAAGTTTTTCTTAATCCTCAATTTTGTTCCGAATTGTAAATTTCATAGTTTGGACACACTTCTTGCGTTTTTAATAGCACATATCACACCCATTCACCAACGATGGACTTAAATAGAAAAGTTGTTTAAGAACATTATATATCATTTTTAAAGTCCTATCTCCTAGCCCCATGGGGCACTCCATAGATGTATGGTGTCCAGTAAATAGTTGACAAGCTTCTAATAAGCAATAGAACACCTGAGGCTGGTCCAGATAATGGACTTTCCGGTTTAATAAACGTCCCTTGGTTTTCGAGATAATAGAACTTTTCCATTTTCTTAATAATTGGTACCTACCTTGTTTCACTTTAATGGCTGTTGAGTCCATAAATGGAAAGATATTCTCGTTCTGCTTGTTGTTAAACATTCTTTAATAGTGATGCTAACAGACTGGTGTTGGAACAATAGTGTGGCCAGGACACATTATTAAAAATTAGTCTTTCATTAATAACATTATATTTGGCTCTACATTTTTTAACTGGTTTGATCACTCGTGGTGAACAAAAATTGTACGGAAACTAGGGCGATCAAATTTCTAAAACATAGTTCATCTAATACTAATTCGAAAATCGTATAATACATGCTAATTACGTATTTGCATATGAAGATATTGCTATTAATATTCATTAAGAGGGAAATTTAACCAAAGTACCATACCGTTGATATTAACTCGGAACTTTAGGCTCGGTTTTATAAAGATCCGTTAGACCTTATGTCTGTTTGTTATGTCAAAAAATGTACCGAGTTACTGAAATTTAATCTTCATGACATTTGGTCTAACGGATCTTTATAAAACCCGGGCTGAGTGGATTAGTTGGAACGTATACAAAACATCTCTTATTAAAAATAACATCTAATGACTACAAAGAAATGGGTTGCTGACTATTGATTTGCTACTGTCTGAGTCAACGAAAAAACTTGTTAGTGAAAACAGAGATAACTTTATGTAGGACCTTGCCTCTTCTTGAGGATGGTTGTGAGGATCCTCAAGTCAATAAGGGTAGGCGGCAACGGGCTTGGGAATCTTCTGGAGTAGTGCGTTCATAAGCTATGGTATTTGATTACCATCAGGCAGGCCGTAAGCTTGATTACCACCGTCGTTGCATTTTATATTTTCATCATGGGGACCACCAGATAGCACTTTGCAGATATGTACTTTGTTGTGTTTTTTGTTGAGGTTGTGCAATAAAGAGTATTTTTTATTGTGTTGTATTGTATTATATTAAATGCTCATAGGCGTGTGTGATATCACTGGATAGGCCATGAAAAATGTTATAGAGGTTTCTAAAATACTTTTCCATTTAAGTTAAACCTCGGTGAGATATTAGTTGTCCTCTAATAAAAAATGAGAAGGTGGACGTTAATAAATCCTTTCAACGATTTTTGGTCTAAACACGATAAGTCTAAAGGTTTTTGAGTAATCTCCGAAAAACTGTCATGCCCCAACAAAGAGGCGTGAGTTTCCTATGAAAATACGACCTTTTTTGAATCAAAGTATTGGATAGTAGTTTAGAATGTGGATTAGTAGGTGTCGGTACGGAACCCTTTACTATGTATTTATTAAAAAAAACCGGCCAAGGGCGTGATTGGACACGATGTCAAAATGTCATCTTGCTCGAATTTGGAGCAGCCCAACTGGGGAAGTACCTCCGCCTTGCAGAAGACCACAGCCATAATAACATTGTTTACTATACAAGTATGTAGTGTTGTGTTCTTGGAGGTGAGCAAGGTTGCCAGAGCTCCCGAGGATGCACTGTGTTGAGAGCAAGGGACCTAAATGTGTTCCTTCTGCTCTCATCACAGTGCATCCTCAAATCTTATAAAGGGTCAGCAACACGCACGTGTCTCCTTTGGGGTTGCGAGCGTCTATAGGCTGCGGTGACGGCTTACCATCAGGTGGACCGTACACTTGTTTGCCACCGGCGTTGTATAATTTTTTTTTTTAATTATTTGATTATTATAACATTAAAACACTGATGGTAGTTTTTAAATTAACTTTTAGTCAAAAAAAAACCTAATTTTATGAAACTATCAGTTAAGGAGGTAAATATCTTTTAAATTTGTATCATGCTTTTTATGTGATTATTTGTTGGTTATTTGCCACCGACGCGGCAAAAATAACGTAATAATCGCCACTATCCTTCTAGCGTTTTCCCAATTGCGAACTGAACCTCATGGTCTTTAGCTTTGGTCAAGAGTGTCGCAGTCTCAGAATAGACGATTAAATTGGCCTGAGTTGGAAAAACTACAAAACACACAAAAATAAGATGCAAAATCGAATGTAACACATACCTAATCTTCGTCAGCAAGATTGCACTTCTTATATTACAACTAAGCATTCTATCGGTTATGTAGGTCATACCGTAAAATCGAGAAATTCTTGTACCTATATTTATTCACGGGATATTTGAAACGGCTCTAAAAAATTGATGAAATGTGCGATGTGGGGGGTTTCGGGGACGAAAAATAGATCTAGCTAGGTCCCTTTCCCGAGAAAATGCCGAGCAAAGCTCGATCTCATAGGTTTAAGTCATATGCTTACAAAAGTGCTCACTCCCAGTGATGAGTGCGATGGCGTTAGCTGTCATGTTTACTCCATTAGGTACAATCAATTAATCAACGGCCTTCGAGTCTAACAGGTAAAAGTGGCTGTGTCAGCCAATACGAGAGCGGCATACACGAACGCAATCCTGGCAGGCAAAGTTTGCCCGTGGCGAACAGGTCTCACGTCGATGTTTCTTATCTGTGAGTGTAGCAAACCACGCTTCGTCGTTGAGGATTGCATTCGATGCTCATGCCCCAGCCAGCGTAAGCGTCTCTGCTTCAGCAGCGCAAAAAGACTGGGCAGCTGTGCAATCTCGAGCACCCTCTCGTTCGTGACTCCATCCTTCCAGTGTATGTCCAAGATGTTTCTAATGCAGCGCATGTAGAAGGTATTAAAGCGACATTTGTGTTTGGCGTACGATGCCCAGAGCCTGTACTCGAAATCCGAACTTCGTATCGTGCCGTTCCTTTCCCACTCGTGTTATTCACTGTATGAGTGAGAGTGACGGCACTATACGAAGTTCGGTTTTCGAAGTTCCGTTTTCCTGGTAAGATATACATTAAGCACGATCGAGTGCATAAATATATATACATCTACAACACTTGAGTTTCGGGACTTTAATTCCTAACTATTATTTTATTAATTATCACTCTTGTTTGATTAAACCGCTCATTGACACTTACCTGTCAGTCACTATAAATATTTGTAGAATTAAACATCACATGCTTGGGTAATTACCTTTGGTTAATTGGAGTGAATGATGCTGAGTAACTACTCTAAGTACAACAAATTGATTAATTAGGCACTTTTGCGATAATTCATTATCACATTGAGAGAAATTAATGCTATCACTACTTTTCGCAGTAAGAATTAAAAGTCACCTAAATATTTTTCATATTCCATCAATTATTTTTGATGACTACTTATTTTGAGCATAAAATTCCTTGGATGTAGTAAAATATGATGAATTTAGTACAATATGATCCTTGAAACTGTTTTATTAGTTGCTGAATATAACACAGTCCATAGTACACGTCACCCTGCAACTTCGTCAGCATTTTCACGTTTTTTCATCATTGGTGAAAGAATTAGTTGCAGCCGCAACCACAGCACTGTCCGCAGATGGAGACGGAGCCGCAGGCGGGGGCGCAGCCGCCGAAGCACACGGAGCCGAGCACCGGCACGCAACCGTCAACGCAGGTTTCGCCGCAGGCCTGGATAGGGCCGGCCGCTCTCACGTTGCCGCATCCCTCCCCGCCGTAGCTGCCGCAGCAGCCACTGCTGTAGCTACCGGATCTGCCGGATCCGCACGAGCAGCCGCAGTTCTGACTCATGGCAGACTAAAACAACAGATAGGTTTAGTTTCAAAATTTATATAAAGCATTAGATTCCGACCAGTCCCGGCTTGGTATATGTAGTCTTTCTCGGCAGTGTTCTCTTGAGAAACGCCATTGCGTCCTAATTGCAGAATAATGTTCATTTATTTCAATTCGTCTCGCCTTTTTATGTTAGTATGACAATCAAATACAAAGAAAATATATTTGGGATTAAGTTATTACGGAACGTAATCTGGATGGCGAAAACAGTAATATCGATACCCTAGTTCACAACCGTACGACGAATCTAAATTAAACTATTTTTCCCCAGTAATGAGTATGATTATGAACCAGGGTATATAGAAAAGACGTTCCTCATTTTTAGATGTACGTATTCAAGACCTAGACAACTCCGTATTCGTGCCTATTTGCCTATATTTTATCCGGTTTTTAAACCAGATACAAGTAGTTATCTTAGCAACACAGGTAAAATACGATTTACAACTTTTGATATATTTAGTTGAAAGAAAAAAACAATTGTAACTTATACTTACGTAATTGTAATTATCAATAACTAACTTGATTGAGATTTGAATTTGATTGCAATTGAATAATAAAACTATCATAAGTCACTGACGTAACTACCACAACAGGCGAGAATTTTTTTTTTCAAAATATGCTTTGACTCCCTCCATTTTTACCGAGTCATCAGTCTACCTTGTTTCTTAGAGATTTGGAGGGCCATATCGGTTACTTTGGTTCTACTGCGGATGGTATTTCTGATGCGATCACGCAGATAAACTCTGAGCATAGCCCTCTCCATTGCGCTCTGGGTGACTTTTGAGATAACTTATGAGGCACATATAGTAAGCAGCCATGTTTCCATATGTACATAATTAGTTAACGCCTTAAGTTCTTGTTTGCACGCACCTGTACATTAACACCGCCAGACAAGTTCAGTAAAAACAAATAATTATTGTTGTTCTATTTACCTGGATCAGGCAGAGAGAGATGCAGAGGACCAGCACGGTGTAGGGAGACATGGTTGGTTGTTCACTTTCAAAGTTACTTGAAACTGTAAATGTCATGCGGCCAGTTAAGCTTTTATACTAAATAGTCTTCAAAGGAATGCTAAAATAAATTGATAAAACGAACACGTGGATATTAACCTATTGTTTGTCTATTAGAAGACAATACATCCTGATAAATACATCCAAACGTGATTAATTGCCAAGGACTACAAACAATTAATTCTCATTTTTAATTGTCCTATTGTTTATAATCAGAAGAATTCCAAATGGTGATAAAAAAACCATTTATAAACTAGACCTGAACTTCAAGTAATCATTCAAGTGTGAATTTCCACTAGAACAATCCAAAATGGCGTTCAAGGCTGTCCTCCTCGTCTGTGCTGCAGCTCTGCTGGTGCAGGTAACTGAGTGCTCATCACGAGCGAACGAACTTTGTTGCGGTATCCAAGATTTCTTATTAAAAAAGAAACAATTAATTTAAAAAAGTGCGAGTCGGACACACCTACTGAGGGTATCGTAGAAATTTGTAGTTATTCATTAAGTACTATAAGTAGACTATATTTTGTATGATTTCATTACAAATGTATTATATTTTCCTTGTACTTGCAGTATAATACTATATTACTTGACAAATTTCACAGTTGTAGGTCAATGTAAAGAACCCTATAAATTTTGATTTGTTGAGTGTCGAAATATACGTTTTTTGGGGCATAAACGGTCGTACCTTTTTTAAAATAAGTTAGAAATTTGATTTTTCTCAACTCAAAGGTTTAAATATAGGTTTAAACTTTAAATATTCAACTCGATACATCCACACCTTCCTCAGACAAACAGACAGACGGAAGAAGATAATCTTATAAGGGTTATATTTTTTTCTTTTGAGATACGGTAACCTAAAAATTTAATATGTATTCTTTGTAAACAACTATATTCACTTTGTACTTACGTTTTTGGAATTGTCTTTTTTTATTTTAGTTGTAGCCTAAAAAGTTGATTTACTTATTTATTGACAAATATTCTTCAGAACTGCCGCAGGCAGACACCTTCTTGGGAAAACATGACTGTTTTCTTCCAACCCGTACTACACACTCAAGATTGCAAATAGTTGTATTCTTCTTTTAACTAACAGTGGAAACGGAAAAATATATGTTGAATTCTCTTGCAGACCATCTCTGGTCAGAGATGTGGCTGCTCGTGCGGATCCGGCAGATCCCGCAGCTGCGGATGCTCCAGCCCTAGTGTCTCCAGCTGCGTAGACATCTCCAACAACGGCGGCGACCTGCAGGTCACCAGCGTCGGCCCCATCTCGCCCTCCGGCATCTCCGTCCAGTCCGACCTCGACCTGCGCGGGGACTTGGACGTGTGCGGCGAACTGCCGTTCCTGAGCGCCGTGCAGTTCCAGGGCTCGTACGACACTAGCGGCTCCGGCTGCGTGGACTACAGCTGCGGCACCTGCGGGAACGTGGCCATCACAAGCGTGTCGCGCGGCTCTGGATGCGGTTGTGGCTCTGGATGCGGCTGCGGATCTAGACGCAGCTGCGGCTGCGGCACTGGATGCGGCTGCGGCTCTGGATGCGGCTGCGGCTGCGGTCGTTAAGGGACCAAATCTTATATAACTTAAGGCACATCCATACGTGATCATAGTAAACAAACTTGTAACTTTTAGGTAATTGCACCTACTTACACCGATTGAATAAACGTATGTTACGTGAAATGAGGCATTATTCATTTTCTATAAAAGCAATTCAGAGTGAGAAATCTAAAGTGGTACGCGTAAGTGTAGGGAAATCAAAAACGGCAGCTTTGACCAGTACATAAAGTTTCCAAACTTGATGGGCTAATTACCTATATCTACCTACTAATATAATATTATAAATACAAAATTTTTGATGTTTGGATATTTGTTACTTAATAAAGCAAAAACGGCTGAAGGCATTAAGTTGAAACTCGGTACACGATGAGTTTATACATTAATATAATGGATAGGGACTGGAAGTTTATGCGGACGAAATCGAATATTAATATACAAAAATTAACATAATTATAATTGCCACAGCAAAAACATTAGCCATATAGAAATATTTAATTTA
The DNA here is from genome assembly GCA_963556455.1 of Epiblema foenella. Classification (NCBI taxonomy): domain Eukaryota; kingdom Metazoa; phylum Arthropoda; class Insecta; order Lepidoptera; family Tortricidae; genus Epiblema; species Epiblema foenella. Next base: position 4,652,301 of record OY747120.1, on the reverse strand, counting down.
TCATAATCATTAATGTATTATAATGTTAATGTCATTACGAAACTCAGTTCAAAATCAAAAAAATCATAATCAAACATTTTTTTCTGCTAATAGGCAACAATGGCTCTTTTACATGTCAAAATATTAATTTACAATTTAAGAAAGTCTGACTATAGGAATACATTTTTCATGTAAGAATATCAATTTACAATTCAAGAAAGAATGATAATTTCGAGATTACAAATATAGTAAAATTAATGTCATACCGACAGTGAAAATAAACTTGCAAAGTTATATATTACGAATATTACAACATCAGTAAAGTTAGACATGTATAAGCTCTCAGTCTGATTAAACAATGAGTATAATGAAATTCATTTAATATTCCAGAGATCTACATGGCCTCTGAGCGTCCAAATACAATTAGGTTCATACTAATAGGCCTGCAAGTAGATGAAGCAATCGAAGGTCTCCATTTCACCTAGGGCAAAATGTCACCGTGTGTCCAGCGGACGGATGTCCGGCTGTTCTTCTCTTGTGAAATTTGATCAGGTTCGATGTAATATTTGTCAATTCAGTAAAGTTTTCCTTAATCCTCAATTTTTTCCGAATCATAAACTTTATAGTTTTGACACACTTTTTACGACTTTAACAGCAAATATCTCGCCATTCACCAACGGTTGGCTTAAATTAAAAAGTTGTTTAAGACAATTAGAATATCAACAATTGTGCGACAATAGGCTCGGGCTCAGCGTGAGCTGCGAGCCTGTGCGGCTGTACAGCGCTGTTTTTCAGCCCGCACCCACTTCACAGCTCAACACAAAAAAATATATAATATTAGGTATCCAGGGGAACATTCGCTTAGATTTGAGTATATTTACATTCCACTTTTCATGCTCATGAAGTTGTTCTTTATGTCGAGACAGTCTGCATGAAATAGCTTTTTATGTTACAATAGTGAACAAGATATAATCTTTCTGCTTATTCTTAAACATTCTCCAATAGTGATGCTAACAGACAGGTTATAGAACAATAGGGTGGCCTTATTAAAAATTAGGCCGTCATGAATAACATTAGATTTGGCTCTATATTTTTCAACAGGTTTGATAGCTCGTGGTGAACAAAAATTATATGGAAACTAGGGCGACCAACTTTCTAGAACATAGTTCATCTAATACCGGTCTAATAGTAACCGAGTAAAATGAAGGTCTCTGTTTCAGCTTCGACAGAAATGCTTTCCTATGTCCGGATTTCCGGATTTCCGTTTGTTCTCCTCTACAGGTCGCATTTCTCAACCGATTCTTGTGAAATTTTGTGAGCAGGTCCGGTAATTATATAGTTTTTTTTATCGAGTCAGATCAGGTAATTGTAAATTTTCAAAACAATTTTTATTTCAAAGATTTTGTAAGTTTCTTCGTCCGAATTTCGGTTTGTTGTCCTCTACAGATCGCATTTCTCAACCGCGTCTCGTGAGATTTTGTTAGCAGGTTCGATATTCATAATTGTTCTTTTTTATAATGTCAGATTTTGGAAATGATAAAAAAACTCACTCACGAGGACTACAGCTCACAGAGCCACTAGTTGCACACATGCTAATTACGTCTTTGCATATGAAGATATTTCTCTTAATATTCATTAAGAGCGAAATTTAACAATAGAACCATACCTTTGATAATTAACTCGATTCTTTAGTGGATTAGTTGGAACGTGTACAAAACAAGTATCTTATTAAAAATAACATCTTATGAGTTCAAAGAAATAGGTTGCTGACTATTGATTTGCTACTGTCTGAGTCAACGAAAAAAGTTGCAAATGAAAAACCGAGATAACTTTATGCAGAACCTTGTATCGTTTTGAAGATAGTTGTGTTGACAGCTAGGAAGTATAGAATCGATCAAAATCATCAAGTACCAATCATTTCCCAACTGTATCAAATACGGAGTATAAGTTGATATGGATGTTCACGCTAACGAAGTCGCGGGGAAAAGCTAGTATAAGTGCCATAAATCGAGAAGACTTCTCTCCACCATATTACAGCTTTGTGAAAATTATTTCTAATATCCCATTTCGGACTCTATTTGGTTTATTTGCTTATGTATGACCTCTATAAAAATAGATTTAGATAAGTTTTTAATTTATCAAGGCCATGGCGTAAGCTGTCATGTTGTTAAGTTATATTTGTAAATAAATAAATAAGTTTTCAACGAAATATATGTCCCATGGCTATCAGCTTTAAAGTTGCCGACCTAGTCTTACAGGTTGAATATTCCTGGCAACAACAAATTACTAGTCCTGATTCCCGAAGTAGGTAGCTAGTCTTTATCCTTTGTATGATTCCTTGCAGGCTACTTTCATAGGTGTGGATCCGCGAAAATGTTTTATTAGTTGCTGAATATAACACATTCCATAGTACACGTCACCCTGCAACTTCGTCAGAGTTTTCACGTTTACATCGTCGATGGTGTTGGAATTAGTAGCAGCCGCAGCCACAGCACTCTCCGCAGATGGAGACGGAACCGCAGGCGGGCGCGCAGCCGCCGAAGCACACGGAGCCGAGCACCGGCACGCAACCGTCAACGCAGGTGTTGCCGCAGGCCTGGATAGGGCCGGCCGCTCTCACGTTGCCGCATCCCTCCCCGCCGTAGCTGCCGCAGCAGCCACTGCTGTAGCTAGCGGATCTGCCGGACCCGCACGAGCAGCCGCAGTTCTGACTCATGGCAGACTAAAACAACAGATATTAATTTTAATTTCAAAACTTACAAAAGCACTAGATCCCCGACTAATCCCGGCTTGGTACATGTAGGTAGTCTCTTCTCGGTAGTGGTCTCTTGAGAAACGCTAGTAGTTTTGACATGTTAAAGTGTCATTGCGGCCTACTTGCAGAATAATGTTCATTTATTTCATTTAGTCTCGCATTTTTGATGTTACATACAAATATGACATTCATATAGAAAGAAAATATATAAGTCAGTACGGAATGTAAGCCAGTTACTGAAAGCATTTATATCGATACCCTATTTCACAATCGTACTAAAGTTACTCTGTACACTATTAAAATTAAAAACAGAAATTACAAACAATTAATTATTATTTGTGAATTACACTATTTTTCCTCCGTAATTAGTACGAGCATGAACTAGGCTATCGATATTGAAACGACCTTCCTTATTTTTAGACCTCCGTATTCCAGTCCAACATATTCCGTAGTCGTGAACTATTTGCCTATACTTTATCCGGTTTCTTAACCATATATAAATAGTTATCTTAGCATCACAGGTAAAACAAGATTTACAAATTGTAATATATTTAGCTGAAAAGAACGATCATAACGAGATTTGGATTTTATTGTAATTGAATAATAAAACTATTAATCATCAGTCCATGATATCAGTCTATCACAGGAGGTAAGATGCCTTTAGGTACGATTTACCGTTCATCGTAGAATAAAAGTCCATTTTACACAATAAAAATGAACAAGTGTTTTTTTTTTTCAAAACAAGCTTTGACTCCCGCCATATGTACCGGCTCATCAGTCCACCTTGTTTAGAGATTCGGAGGGCTATATCGGTTACTTTGGTTCTATTGTGGATGGTCTCATTTCTGATGCCATTACGCAGATAAACTCCGAGCATAGCCCTCTCCATTGCCCTTTGGGTGACTTTTGAACCTACTTATGAGGCACATATAGTAAGCGGCCATGTTTCCATATGTACACCATTAGGTAACGCCTTAAGATTTTGTTTACATGTACCAGTACATAAATATCGCCTGACAAGTTCAGTAAAAACAAGGAATTATTTCTGTTCTGTTTACCTGGATCAGGCAGAGAGAGATGAAGACGACCAGCACGGTGTAGGGAGACATGGTTGGTTGTTCACTTTCAAAGTTGCTTGAAACTGTAAATGGCATGCGGCCAGTTAGGCTTTTATACTAAATAGTCTTCAAAGGAATGCTAAAATAAATTGATAAAACGAACACGTGGATATTAACCTATTCTTTGTCTATTAGAAGACAATACATCCTGATAAATACATCCAAACGTGATTAATTGTCAAGGACTACAAACAATTAATTCTCAGTTTCAATTGACCTATTGTTTATAATCAGAAGAATTCCAAATAGTGATAATAAAACCATTTATAAACTAGACCTGAACATCAAGTAATCATTCAAGTGTGAACTTCCACCAGAATATTCCAAAATGGCGTTCAAGGCTGTCCTCCTCGTCTGTGCTGCAGCTCTGCTGGTGCAGGTAACCAAGTGCTCATTTCGGGCGATCGAACTCTTTTGCGGTATCCCAGATTTCGTATTAAAAAAGTAACAATGTATGAAAAAAACCGGACAATTGCGAGTCAGACTCGCCCACCGAGGGTTCCGATTAAATTTGTAGGTATTGATTAAGTACTTTAAATAAAGACTATATTTTGTACGATTTCATTACAAATGTATTACATTTTCATATTTTTTCCTTGTACTTGTAGTACAAGTTACAACTTCACTTACGTGTCAAATTTCACAGTTGTAGATCAATGTAAAGAACTCTATAAATTTTGATTAATTGAGTGTCGAAATAAACGTTTTTTGGGGCATAAACGGCCGTATCTTTTTTTACAATAACTTAGAAGTTTGATTTTTTCTCAGCTCAAGGGACTGTAGACCAGAGGTTTAAACTTTAAATATAATTCAAATCGATATCTCCACACCTTCCTCAGATAAAGGGTCTTGACAAACAGACAGACGGAAGAAGGTGATCATATTCCTATAAGGGTTCCATTTTCTCTCTTTTGAGGTACGGAAACCTAAAAATTTGTATTCTTTGTTTACGACTATATTCACTTTGTACTTACGTTTTGGAATTACCTTACTTATTTACTGATTTACTTATTTATTGACAAGTATTATATAAAAGATTTGTAATCATCTTAAAGAAAATTAACAAGTTGCCGATTTGCTTAATTTGCCTATATTACTAGCAACTTCTCTAATTAAATGCTATAACTTTTCAATATTCTCATATTATAACTGCATTAAAGTCATTTGCTGTTTCTGTTTGCCACTCATAGTGGCAGTCAAGTGTAATTGAAACTTTGTTCAGAACTGCCGCAGGCAGATATTTTCTTGGGACAACATGACTGTTTTCTTCCAACCCGTATTACACACTCAAGTTTGCATATAGTTGTATTCTTCTTTTAACTAACAGTGAAAATGGAAAAATATATGTTGAATTCTCTTGCAGACCATCTCTGGTCAGAGATGTGGCTGCTCTTGCGGATCCGGCAGATCCGGCGGCTGCGGATGCTCCTGCAACTCCGGCATCTCCACCAACGGTGGCGACCTGCAGGTCACCAGCGTCGGCCCCATCTCCCCCTCCGGCATCTCCGTCCAGTCCGACCTCGACCTGTGCGGGGACTTGGATGTGTGCGGCGAACTGCCGTTCCTGAGCGCCGTCCAGTTCCAGGGCTCGTACCCCACCAGCGGCTCCGGCTGCGTGGACTACAGCTGCGGCACCTGCGGGAACGTGGCCATCACACGCGAGACTGGTGGCTCTGGATGCGGCTGCGGCTCTGGATGCGGCTGCGGATCTCGACGCAGCTGCGGCTGCGGCTCTGGATGCGGCTGCAGCTCTGGATGCGGCTGCGGCTGCGGTCGTTAAGGGACCAAATCTTATATAACTTAAGGTACATCCATACGTGATCATAGTAAACAAACTTGTAACTTTTAGGTAATTGCACCTACTTACACCGATTGAATAAACGTATGTTACGTGAAATGAGGCATTATTCATTTTCTATAAAAGCAATTCAGAGTGAGAAATCTAAAGTGGTACGCGTAAGTGTAGGGAAATCAAAAACGGCAGCTTTGACCAGTACATAAAGTTTCCAAACTTGATGGGCTAATTACCTATATCTACCTACTAATATAATATTATAAATACGAAATTTTTGATGTTTGGATGTTTGTTACTCAATCACGCAAAAACGGCTGCAGGCATTAAGTTGAAACTCGGTACACGATGAGTTTATACATTAATATAATGGATAGGGACTGGATGTTTATGCGGATAAAATCGAATATTATTATACAAAAATAAACAAAATTATAATTGCCACAGCAAAAACATTAGCCATATAGAAATATTTAATTTATCATAATCATTAATGTATTATAATATTAATGTCATTACGAAACTCAGTTCAAAATCAAAAAAATCATAATAAAACATTTTTTCTGCTGCGGCCTATTATCATGGCACTTTTACATGTCAAAATATTAATTTACAATTAATAAAGTCTGACTATAATAATATATTTTTCATGTCAGAATATTAATTTACAGTTCAAGAAGGAATGATAATTTCGAGATTACAAATATAGTAAAATTAATGTCATACCGACAGTGAAAATAAACTTGCAAAGTTATATATTACGAATATTACAACATCAGTAAAGTTAGACATGTATAAGCTCTCAGTTTGATTAAACAATGAGTATAATGAAATGCATATAATATTCCAGTGATCTATATGGCCTCTGAGCGTCCAAATACAATTAGGTTCATACTAATAGGCCTGCAAGTAGATGAAGCAAACGAAGATGTCCATTTCACCTAGGGCAAAAATGTCATCGTGTGTCCAGCGGACGGATGTCCGGCTGTTCTCCTCTTGTGATATTTGATCAGGTTCGATGTAATATTTGTCAAGTCAGTAAAGTTTTCCTTAATCCTCAATTTTGTTCCGAATCATAAACTTTATAGTTTGGACACACTTTTTACGACTTTAGCAGCAAATATCTCGACATTCACCAACGGTTGACTTAAATTGAAACGTTGATTAAGAAAACTATATATCATATTTATAGTCCTATCCATACGCCTACGTGCAGTGAATTTTATTGTCATCCTCTTGGGGCACTCCATAGATGTATGGTGTCCAGTAAATTATTGACAAGCTTCTTATCAGCGATAGAACATTTTGTTTATAATTGGTACCTACCTTGTTTCACTTTAAAGACCGTTAAGTCCATGAATGAAAAGATATACTCGTTTTGCTTATTCTTAAACATTCTCTAATAGTGATGCTAACAGACAGGTTATAGAACAATAGGGTGGCCTTATTAAAAATTAGGCCGTCATGAATAACATTATATTTGGCTCTATATTTTTAAACAGGTTTGATAGCTCGTGGTGAACAAAAATTATATGGAAACTAGGGCGACCAACTTTCTTGAACATAGTTCATCTTATACTAATTGACCGAGTGAAACGAAGTTCTCTGCTTCGGCTTCCACAAAAATGCTTTAGTATGTCCGAATTTCCGTTTGTTCTCGTGTAATGGTCGCAATTCTAAACCGATTCTTGTGAATTTCGCGAGCAGGTTCAATAGTTATATAGATTTTTTTTTGTCCAGACGGTATTTGGAAATTTCCAAAACAATTTTCATATCAAAAATTTTGTGGGTTTCTTCGTCCGAATTTCGGTTTGTTGTCCTTTACAGGTCGCATTTCTCAACCGCTTCTCGAGAAATTTTGTTAGCAGGTTCGATATTCATAATTGATCTTTTTTAAGTATAATGTCAGATTTTGGAAATGATAAAATAACTCTCTCACACGGTCTACAGCTCACAGAGCCACTAGTTCTAAAATGGTATAACACATGCTAATTACGTCTTTGCATATGAAGATATTTCTCTTAATATTCATTAAGAGGGAAATTTAACAATAGAACCATACCCTTGATAATTAACTCGATTCTTTAGTGGATTAGTTGGAACGTGTACAAAACATGTATCTTATTAAAAATAACATCTTATCAGTTCAAAGAAATAGGCTGCTGACTATTGGTTTGCTACTGTCTGAGTCGACGAAAAAAGTTGTTAATGAAAAACAGAGATAACTTTATGTAGGACCTTGTCTGTTCTTGAAGATAGTGGTTTTGACAGCTGGGAAGTATAGAATCGATCATCAAGTACCAATCATCTCCCAACGGTACCATATACGGAGTATAAGTTGATATGGATGTTCACGCTAACGAAGTCGCGGGGAAAATCTAGTATAATATAAGTGCCATAAATCGAGCAGACTTCTCTCCACCATATTAGAGCTTTGTGAAAATTATTTCTAATGTGTCATTTCGGACTCTATTTGGTTTATTTCCTTATGTATGACCTCTATAAAAATAGATTTAGATAAGTTTTTAATTTATCAACGCCATGGCGTAAGCTGTCATGTTGTTAAATTATATTTGTAAATAAATAAATAAATAAGTTTTCAACGAAATATATGTCCCATGGCTATCAGCTTTAAAGTTGCCGACCTAGTCTTACAGGTTCAATGTTCCTGGCAACAAGTGCAACAACAAATTACTAGTCCTGATTCCCGAAGTAGGTAGCTAGTCTTTATCCTTTGTATGATTCCTTGCAGGCTACTTTCATAGGTGTGGATGTAGTAAAATATGCAATGATCCGCGAAAATGTTTTATTAGTTGCTGAATATAACACATTCCATAGTACACGTCACCCTGCAACTTCGTCAGAGTTTTCACGTTTACATCGTCGATGGTGTTGGAATTAGTAGCAGCCGCAGCCACAGCACTCTCCGCAGATGGAGACGGAGCCGCAGGCGGGCGCGCAGCCGCCGAAACACACGGAGCCGAGCACCGGCACGCAACCGTCAACGCAGGTGTTGCCGCAGGCCTGGATAGGGCCGGCCGCTCTCACGTTGCCGCATCCCTCCCCGCCGTAGCTGCCGCAGCAGCCACTGCTGTAGCTAGCGGATCTGCCGGACCCGCACGAGCAGCCGCAGTTCTGACTCATGGCAGACTAAAACAACAGATATTAATTTTAATTTCAAAACTTACAAAAGCACTAGATCCCCGACTAATCCCGGCTTGGTACATGTAGGTAGTCTCTTCTCGGTAGTGGTCTCTTGAGAAACGCTAGTAGTTTTGACATGTTAAAGTGTCATTGCGGCCTACTTGCAGAATAATGTTCATTTATTTCATTTAGTCTCGCATTTTTGATGTTACATACAAATATGACATTCATATAGAAAGAAAATATATAAGTCAGTACGGAATGTAAGCCAGTTACTGAAAGCATTTATATCGATACCCTATTTCACAATCGTACTAAAGTTACTCTGTACACTATTAAAATTAAAAACAGAAATTACAAACAATTAATTATTATTTGTGAATTACACTATTTTTCCTCCGTAATTAGTACGAGCATGAACTAGGCTATCGATATTGAAACGACCTTCCTTATTTTTAGACCTCCGTATTCCAGTCCAACATATTCCGTAGTCGTGAACTATTTGCCTATACTTTATCCGGTTTCTTAACCATATATAAATAGTTATCTTAGCATCACAGGTAAAACAAGATTTACAAATTGTAATATATTTAGCTGAAAAGAACGATCATAACGAGATTTGGATTTTATTGTAATTGAATAATAAAACTATTAATCATCAGTCCATGATATCAGTCTATCACAGGAGGTAAGATGCCTTTAGGTACGATTTACCGTTCATCGTAGAATAAAAGTCCATTTTACACAATAAAAATGAACAAGTGTTTTTTTTTTTCAAAACAAGCTTTGACTCCCGCCATATGTACCGGCTCATCAGTCCACCTTGTTTAGAGATTCGGAGGGCTATATCGGTTACTTTGGTTCTATTGTGGATGGTCTCATTTCTGATGCCATTACGCAGATAAACTCCGAGCATAGCCCTCTCCATTGCCCTTTGGGTGACTTTTGAACCTACTTATGAGGCACATATAGTAAGCGGCCATGTTTCCATATGTACACCATTAGGTAACGCCTTAAGATTTTGTTTACATGTACCAGTACATAAATATCGCCTGACAAGTTCAGTAAAAACAAGGAATTATTTCTGTTCTGTTTACCTGAATCAGGCAGAGAGAGATGCAGACGACCAGCACGGTGTAGGGAGACATGGTTGGTTGTTCACTTTCAAAGTTGCTTGAAACTGTAAATGGCATGCGGCCAGTTAGGCTTTTATACTAAATAGTCTTCAAAGGAATGCTAAAATAAATTGATAAAACGAACACGTGGATATTAACCTATTCTTTGTCTATTAGAAGACAATACATCCTGATAAATACATCCAAACGTGATTAATTGTCAAGGACTACAAACAATTAATTCTCAGTTTCAATTGACCTATTGTTTATAATCAGAAGAATTCCAAATAGTGATAATAAAACCATTTATAAACTAGACCTGAACATCAAGTAATCATTCAAGTGTGAACTTCCACCAGAATATTCCAAAATGGCGTTCAAGGCTGTCCTCCTCGTCTGTGCTGCAGCTCTGCTGGTGCAGGTAACCAAGTGCTCATTTCGGGCGATCGAACTCTTTTGCGGTATCCCAGATTTCGTATTAAAAAAGTAACAATGTATGAAAAAAACCGGACAATTGCGAGTCAGACTCGCCCACCGAGGGTTCCGATTAAATTTGTAGGTATTGATTAAGTACTTTAAATAAAGACTATATTTTGTACGATTTCATTACAAATGTATTACATTTTCATATTTTTTCCTTGTACTTGTAGTACAAGTTACAACTTCACTTACGTGTCAAATTTCACAGTTGTAGATCAATGTAAAGAACTCTATAAATTTTGATTAATTGAGTGTCGAAATAAACGTTTTTTGGGGCATAAACAGCCGTATCTTTTTTTACAATGACTTAGAAGTTTGATTTTTTCTCAGCTCAAGGGACTGTAGACCAGAGGTTTAAACTTTAAATATAATTCAAATCGATATCTCCACACCTTCCTCAGATAAAGGGTCTTGACAAACAGACAGACGGAAGAAGGTGATCATATTCCTATAAGGGTTCCATTTTCTCTCTTTTGAGGTACGGAAACCTAAAAATTTGTATTCTTTGTTTACGACTATATTCACTTTGTACTTACGTTTTGGAATTACCTTACTTATTTACTGATTTACTTATTTATTGACAAGTATTATATAAAAGATTTGTAATCATCTTAAAGAAAATTAACAAGTTGCCGATTTGCTTAATTTGCCTATATTACTAGCAACTTCTCTAATTAAATGCTATAACTTTTCAATATTCTCATATTATAACTGCATTAAAGTCATTTGCTGTTTCTGTTTGCCACTCATAGTGGCAGTCAAGTGTAATTGAAACTTTGTTCAGAACTGCCGCAGGCAGATATTTTCTTGGGACAACATGACTGTTTTCTTCCAACCCGTATTACACACTCAAGTTTGCATATAGTTGTATTCTTCTTTTAACTAACAGTGAAAATGGAAAAATATATGTTGAATTCTCTTGCAGACCATCTCTGGTCAGAGATGTGGCTGCTCTTGCGGATCCGGCAGATCCGGCGGCTGCGGATGCTCCTGCAACTCCGGCATCTCCACCAACGGTGGCGACCTGCAGGTCACCAGCGTCGGCCCCATCTCCCCCTCCGGCATCTCCGTCCAGTCCGACCTCGACCTGTGCGGGGACTTGGATGTGTGCGGCGAACTGCCGTTCCTGAGCGCCGTCCAGTTCCAGGGCTCGTACCCCACCAGCGGCTCCGGCTGCGTGGACTACAGCTGCGGCACCTGCGGGAACGTGGCCATCACACGCGAGACTGGCGGCTCTGGATGCGGCTGCGGCTCTGGATGCGGCTGCGGATCTAGACGCAGCTGCGGCTGCGGCTCTGGATGCGGCTGCAGCTCTGGATGCGGCTGCGGCTGCGGTCGTTAAGGGACCAAATCTTATATATCTTAAGGCACATCCATACGTGATCATAGTCAACAAACTTGTAACTTTTAGGTAATTGCACCTACTTACACCGATTGAATAAACGTATGTTACGTGAAATGAGGCAATATTCATTTTCTATAAAAGCAATTCAAAGTGAGAAATCTAAAGTGGTACGCGTAATTATAGGGAAATCAAAAACGGCAGCTTTGCCCCGTACATTAAGGATCCAAACTTGATGATCAAATTACCTATATTTTTTTTCCAACTAATATATATACTACTAGCTTTTGCCCGCGACTTCGTTCGCGTGAACGTCTACTGACTATTCCTTCCCTTTGGTATTCTGCAGGTTAGGTTATAAACTACTTAACTTTGAGTGACTCACTCAAAATGTACTGAAACGTTTTTACGTCTCAATGTTACAACCTTACAAAGTTTCTTATTTATATAAATATATTAGCAAGTGAAATGGGCGCCCTTGTTCATGAAAAGAGGCATGTGTCTTGAAGTAGGATGTAATAGGCGGATAATGAAACAAAATGGGTAATATGATTTTTCAATACCTATATATATTTGTATGTTGGTAATAGGTACTGGCCAAGAAAGTCAGACGTTAAATACACATTTCATTTTAGCCCGGAGAACGCCGTCGACTCGATCCCATATAGCATTTATACGTACAAATAATTTTTATGATTTCTTATACGACGTAACGAAACACAATGTGTGCTAAGTGCTACGTCATCAAATCCATGTAGCATAGTGGTGTCATGGTTAGATGTTGCGTACGTATACACATTCGTTCTTATCCTATGAAGTTTCCCAATTCCCTACTTTCCTGTACTGACATGCTCGATGTAGCGACTACAGGGGAAAACATATTATGATTGAATGGAACAAAAACTTCTATGTTTCTCAAATTGCATTGTTAGGAGTCCTACATTATAACCCAAGATTTATTTAATCGGAGGGTGGGCAGCAGCATCCTTCGATCATTTCCACCATCAAACTGCGGTCGCCAACCCGCTTGCCAAGCGTGGCGACTATGGCAAATCCCCCCCAAGGGAAAAACCTTGGGGGAGGCCTATGTTCAGCAGTGGACGTCTTTCGGCTGAAATGATGATGATGATGATGATGATTTATTTAATACTTCTAGTTTACTAAGAAAATCTTTTTCATATGTACTTGTAGTTTATTAAGACAAACACGTTATAACACGTAAATTTTCCCTTAATCATAGTTATTTTTCTAGTGAAGAAACACTTTCCAAAACGTACAATCGAACCGATGACATCCTGACTTACGCAGCCAATCACTTTAACTAAGCTGTCTGAAAAATCAGTAACCACACTCGGTTACCAAATCCTTCAACCAGTTCTTTCTTACAAAGCCTTAGGGATGCGTACTCAGAGTGACATCTACCAAAAAGACTCGCGCTTCCTTAACTTCAATTTGTAATTTAAAACAGTAGTAATATTTTTAACTACCTACGTGCATATTATCGTTTTACAATTATGTATAAACTAATCAGTAAGGAAATCCATGTTTTCATGTTACCTACATTGAATTAGAATTTTGGATAAGCTGACCTATAGTAACCAAAAATATTTGTAACGGTTTCTATGGGCCCTAGGGTAGACACAAAATTACCCCGCTGGCGGGGATGTCCACCGCACGATCGCGATATCGCAGACACATATAATCCCTATTCGTCCCGATACTGCTGCATACCGGGTAGAGTCAGTCCGACCCAGGTCGGGCCTGGCTGAGTTCCTAGCTGGTCTCTTCTCAGCTAGGCTTGGTTTAGTGAAACAGCGACAAAACTCCCAGTAGTTTGATTCCACCCACACCTCAGATTTGGTTGAAGCCGCTCAATCAATTTCACTGGAGCGCATACTCTTAGAGTATTCCAGTTGCAGTGTTTAAAGCCCCCGTGTGGTCGCGTTGGAGGTTTCTCCTGGATTTTCCCCAGGCTACTCTCCAAACAAACGCGCACTCACTATCGCTTTATTGGGCCCGGCCTACAAAAAGCCAGTCAGGTTCAAGAAAAAAAAACCTGTTTTATATTTCTCAACCACCCATTTTTTTTTCAAGTAAAAGAATAGAGTGGAGTGGAAATTCTATAATTTTTATGTAGGCATATATCAAAGCGCTGGTCAGTCAATGCTGACAACAATCGTCTACGTCCAATCTATTTAATCTCCAATTTTATAAACAGTAAAGTTATTTAGGCTCAATGGGCCAGCAAGTTTTGATTTAAAACGCAAGCGCTTTAAAGGCTGTAAGTCAGTACCTAAATAACGCAAATCTATTATGTTTTGCTTACAATTACGCAGGTAAGTAATTAATAGAACTTCAAGTACTGAAATGCGGTAAACATTCACATTCACATGAGTCGCTTTGGTTTTGAGATAATTAAGTCACAAATATCCGAAATCTTTCATAATAATAGCTCATCATAATCAATTGGTAGCGACATTACTTAGTTTATAACTGCGATGGTAAAACTATAAACTTTGCTATAAACTATAGGTACAATTCCTAATATAGAAAAGGGATTAATCAAGTAATAGTAGAGAGCTACGAGTTTGCGGCGCTTGCAGTGGAAACCATGGGACCCTGGTCAGCCGACATGAAAATCTTCATGAAGGCCTTGTCGTCACGGCTGGTCCACGCCTCAGGGGACCCCAGAGCTGGCGCGTACCTCTCCCAACGGATTGCTCTTGCGGTTCAGAGGGGTAACGCCGCCAGCGTTTTGGGGTCCATGCCGCAGGCAGAACTTTTAGATGGAGTGTTTTTTTTGCAATTGGTTTTATTTGTTTCTTTGTTGTAGTTGTAAGTATGCATCTTTGGTTTATTTAATAATATATGCGTTTATTAATCAAGAATTCATATTATGCAAAACTATGCAAGTACATGTGTTATTGAATTTTATACTCAATATAGAGCTTAAACTTGGAAGTGCGGATCTTAAGTAGATTTCCGTACAAATTGAGTTTTTGGTGCGAAGCCTAGACGCGCCGACCGCTCACACCCACAAGCGTGGCGTAACGCCCTGGAAGTATAAATTCCAGTGTTGCCAGGGCCGTTGGGACGAAAGTTACATTTCTTTTCTCGAAAAGTTACATTTTTAATGCAAACGTTACATTTTATATATTTTTCATAATTACTTATCAAAACGTTCATAATTACTTATCAAATCGATTCGAAGAAACGATTCGCCATATACAGCTACAATTCGGCGAGTTCGGCGACAAAATTACGCCGAGCTGATGGGCGGTGTCTCAAATGTCATACAAAATTGCAAGAGATGGACAGACAGAGCCGTACTATGTAGGTTACTTCGTCACCTTTTCTGTATGGAAGCCTATAAATTGTGTCGCTTGATGCCGGTTAGATACAATTACCTTTCTTTTTAAATACAGTCTCATTATTCTCAAAAGTTACAAAAATATCCTTTACAACAGAAGTTACTTTCATGTTACGCGAGCCGGTCAAAAGTTACGAAAAATGTAAGAAACGTAACCATCTGGCAACACTGATAAATTCTTACCTCGTCAAAGAGATACCGCTTTAGGAAAAATATCCCGACCACATTAAATATGCCACGATTTTTTTATAGCAATATTTCGGAAGAAATATTCAACTATTGGGGGATGTTCATCTTTTGGTGCCTCAACCCTAGATATCATTTCCGAGAAAACGCCGAGCAAAGCTCGGTCTCACGGGTACCAAGTAATATATTACAAAAGTACAGAGGGCCCACTCCCAGCAGTGATGAGTGCGATGGCATGTTTACATACATACATTTTTGGACCTTATTTCAATGGAATAAGGTGAAAAAACTTATACATATAGGCGACCTTTGACTGTACCTAAATAATATGAAAGTGAGATGATGTAAGAGAGGGTAGTCAACAGATGAAAAAAAACATTATTAGAGCTATGGGAATAGGGTTGAAGTGCGTTGCCGGTAATGGGCTAGCAAGCTGTAAGTGTAATCATATTTTCGCCATCAAGTGGCGTTGTAAATTAAACACGTTTTATGTGTTCTGTCTCTTTCTAGAATACAGGCGTTATTTTGCGTAATACTCATTTCAATATAGAATTTTTATAACGAGGCCAGGGAAAAAAACTATTACCTTACTTAAACAAAAGTGTCTTAGATATTTCTACTGTTAAACGATCAACGAATATGCATATTTAATACCTAAGTATACATAACAGGTGTCAATATACCTACCTAAGAAATGCTGCCGTGTTAAGCCAAACTCACGTATCTTGAGATTCAGCAGTTTAGGTTAACCGGGTTAAATCGATTTGAAATAATGTCTTATACTGTACTAGCGACCCGCCCCGGCTTCGCACGGGTGCACTATTTAATGGATGTTATTATACATATAAACCTCCCTCTTCAATCACTCTTGTTGCGTCTAGTGCCCTAATTTGTACTAGAGGGATATCTAGACTACAAGAAAATACGTAGCGGACTGTAAACACTATAATAATAATAATTCGTTCGGTAATTCTACATAATCTGGGATCGCGGCGCGTACAATAGATATAGGTTCGTGCGAGCGCGAAGCGGTACGCTAGGTCAAGTGTCGAGCCGCGGTCGCTCCTTGTTCACCGTCGCTGCGTTATCAGTTAACGGGATTCCATGACGCGCTGCGAGCGGCGAGCCGGTTTATGTTGCTGGGCCGACGTTGTCACCACCATATTCTCCCGGCGTTGAAGAGCTCTAGTCTTCAACAGTAAGAATGGGAAGAGGACAGATGGTGTTAAAAGCCCGACGGATCACGCCCTTCCTTGTTTTGATGTCGGCTACTCTGGCTACGCCGTCTCTACCAGGCAGCACCTGCACGATGCGGCCTAGGAGCCACATGAGGGGAGGAAGGTTCTTCTCCTTGATGACGACCATGGTTCCGACCCTCAGTTGTCCCTTAGAGTTGCGCCACTTGGTCCTCTGCTGGAGTCCAGAGATGTATTCCTCGGAGAATCTCGCCCAGAAGTGTTGTTTGAGGAACTCCACGCGTTGGAACCTCTGAAGGGAGGTGATCTTCATATCGATGATTTGGGGGTGAGGCACAGACATAAGAGACCTTCCAATTAGGAAATGACCTGGGGTTAATGACGCGAGATCAGAAGGATCGTCAGATAGAGGCGTAAGAGGACGAGAGTTTAAGATGGCTTCAATTTGTATTAGGCACGTAGCCATTTCCTCATAGGTAAGATGTGTAAGACCTAGGGTTCGCCGCAAGTGATGTTTCACAGATTTGACGGCTGATTCCCATAGTCCTCCAAAGTGAGGTGTGTACGCTGGGATGAATGAAAAGTTGATGCCTACGTCAGCCATGTCTACAGCAAAATCCTGCTGCAGCACCTTAGAGAGCTCATTGAAGGTGCCAACGAATGTCGAACCGTTATCGGAGAATATGGTTCTCGGCTTACCACGACGAGCTACGAATCGGTGAAGAGCGGCAATGAAGGCGTCTTTGGTTAAGTCCGAGACAAGCTCTAGGTGAAGTGCTTTCGATGCCAAGCACACAAAGATGCAGATGTATGCCTTTACTAGCCTGCACCCTCTACCTTTGCGGTCGGCTAGCAGAATTGGCCCCGCGTAATCCGTCCCAGTTTCAAAAAACGGATATTCGAGGTGCAACCTCTCCTTCGGTAAATTTCCCATAATTGGCTGCACCGTTTCACCCTTAAGTCTAATACATCGGAGGCAAGTACGGACAACATGCTTTGCTAGGTTCTTACCTCCTAAAGGCCAGTAATTTTGCTTAATCGTACTTAACAACAACTGTGGGGGTGCATGATACGTTAACTTATGGTACATTTTGAAGAGCAGTTTGGCAACTGGGTGTTTGCTACAAATAACTATGGGATGCTTTACACCGTAATCATAGAATGAATTCTCTAATCTGCCCCCAACTCTGATGAGTCCAGAATTGAAGAAAGGTGAGAGCGAACAGAGTCGACCCTTGCTTGGTAAGACCTTACCCGATTCAAGCAGGGTGTACTCTTCAGGAAACGATTCCCGTTGAGATACCCGGATAAGATTATTGGAAGCAGAGACTAATTCGGAAGACAAAAGAGAACCATTAAGCTTGTGGTCAGCGTTCCTACAGTTATGTATGAATCTATAAATATAAGCTACTATTCTTTGCAATTTAGAGTAACTGGAATTTCTTTCGATCAAGTCATGCAATGGATTTGATGAAGATGTTTCAAGCGATGAGTTAGGGCACACAACCAAGGCCTTATTGGTTACAGTCTCTGGCATCGGACCATTCCTATCAGGATTAGGCGGATTCGGCCAGCAGGACGGGTCCTGTTTCAGGAATGCCGGTCCCGACCACCACAACTCATTGCTTAAGATAAGATCAGCGCTAAGTCCGCGAGATACAAGGTCCGCAGGGTTTTCCTTTGAAGGCACGTAATGAAAAGAATCGGGACTGTAACTTTCTTGTATCTCGGATATGCGATTTTTAACGAAAGGTCGTAGAAGAGCTGGATTAGATGATAGCCAACCCATTACTATCATAGAATCGCACCAAAAAACGCAGCGATAGGGTTTTTGACTAAGAGAATCAAGGACCTTATTGCACAATCTTGCCCCTAACAAGACTCCGCACAGCTCAAGACGAGGAATGGTCGTGGCTTTGATTGGGGCTACTTTACTTTTGGATGCCAGAAGACCAACGCACACAGAGCCATCCCCCGCCACGGAGCGCACGTACAGGCAAGCTCCGTAAGCCTTTTCAGAAGCATCTGAGAAGATGTGGTACTCTATAGTCACAGGCGAATCGCGTAGTACCCATCTAGGTATGCTGACGTGATTAAGGTTCGGAAGCGTACTAACAAAACTGTTCCACGACGCCAATATGTCCCCCGTGAGAGGCTCGTCCCATGAACATTTGTTGACCCATAATTTCTGAAGTAAAATCTTGGCTTGCACTACGCAAGGCATTACTAGACCAAGTGGGTCAAAAATTTGTGCGATTGCCGAAAGGATGTGGCGTTTTGTGACCACTGCTGGTGAGTCTATTTTTATTTGAAATGTAAGAGTGTCACGAGTGCACTGCCACGTGAGTCCCAACGTTTTTGACAGCTCGTTCTCGCTTAAGTTCACAGATTCTACTATACTAGACGTGCGATCAGAAATGGCCTTAATTATGTCGGGACTATTTGACTGCCATTTCCGTAAATTAAAGCATGCAGATTTGAGAGTATTTGACACCTTACGGCATAGCGCAACTGTGTTGTTGATAGAATTTGAACCAGACAGGAAGTCATCTACATAAAAGTCTCTAGCGATTGCTTCTTGAGTTTGCCTATCTGGTGATTCCCGTGACAGTTGTAAGAGGCATCGTGTACTCAGGAATGGAGCCGAAGACGTGCCGTAAGTCACTGTGTTGAGGGAAAAGATTTTAAGTGGTTTTGAGGGATCTGATCGCCATAAGATCTGCTGCAAGGGGCGTTGGTTTTCGTCAATTAAAATTTGTCGGTACATTTTTTCAATATCGGCCGACACGACAAACTTATGTTGACGAAATCGAAGCAGTATGGAAAATAAGTCATCCTGTACCCGGGGCCCTACCATCTGGATGTCATTGAATGATTTTCCCGAGCTACTGACAGCAGATGCATCAAATACGACTCTAAGCTTTGTAGTGGCGCTGGATTCCCTAAAAATTCCGTGGTGAGGAAGGAAAGAAGAAGGCAACGAAGAAGGTGGAACCATCTCGCTCATATGGCCTAATGCCTCATACTCCTCCATGAATTCGACGTAGCGTTCCCTAAGTTGGGGTTCTCTCTCTAACCTACGTTCGAGCGATAAGAATCTTCGCTTGGCCATTTCATAAGAACTCCCTAACGCTTCAGGAGACTCTTTTAGAGGCATCGTTACCACAAATCGCCCTTGGTCGTTCCTTTTTGTGGTATTGACGAAAATTTCCTCACACGCATTCTCTTCGATTGTGAAATTGTGTTTTTGGGATATGGTATCTAGTTCCCAAAAACGTGTTAGCGATGTATCCGTTTGCTCATCATTTAGGAACAAACAAACGGGCTTAACAGAGCTTGGCTGATAGATGACGCCAGACAAGAGCCAACCAAGCTTTGTTTCAAAGAGAGTCGGATTATGCTTGCCTAAGTCTATGCGGTTGGTGCCGATGACGCTCCAAAAGACCGATGCGCCGAGAAGAATATCGACTGAAGACGGCTCATGAAATGAAGGATCGGCTAGGCAAATTCCCGACGGAATTGGTATGCTATCTACCTTTAAGTATTTGTTAGGTATAGAAGATGTTATTTTCGGTAATACTAAGCAATCAATTTCGGTCTTGTAGCTGCCATCGTGAGACTCCAATTTAAGAGAGCAAGATTGTGCACTACTAGATTCCTGATTATTAATCCCAGTGACCTTTGAGTTGGCAGGCCGTGTGGGCAAGCAAAGCTTGCTTAGTAATTCCTGAGCTATGAAACTGGCTGTACTGCCATTATCCAATAAGACCCTGGCGTTGTGCAACTGTCCCTCACTGTCGCACACCTTGACCACGGCGGTGGAGAGAAGAACATGCTGTGATAAGTTATTGACGGTCTGATCCTTTGCCGTCAATGCTACGTGTTCAGGCATTCTTGCGGGCTCATTATGAATGTGAAGTAAGGTGTTATGCTTGGCTTTACAGTATTTACAATGGCTGAGCCTGCATTTACTGTCTGTGTGACCGGGGCGTAAACAATTCATGCAAACTTTAAATTCTTTAGCCTTAGTTAAACGCTGCTCAACCGGCAAAGACCTAAAAGCTTCGCAATTAAAAACATAATGTTGTTTATGACATAAAGGACAAGATATATTATATACTTTAGGCTTTTGATTTTGGCCTTCACTGTTTGAGGACACTAAAAAACTTTTGGGTTTACTAGATGTTGTATCCGACCTGACTTTATTATTTTTGGCCTCTTCCAATGTTTCGAGAAGATTGGACCTATTACTCAGAAATGTAATAAAGTCATCCAGACTAGGGTATTCTTTTAACGAATTCCTATGTTCTTCCCAGTGCCTGCTTGTGATAGGATCCAATTTAGATGCCATCATGTGAATGATCAGCGTACCCCAGTAGTCAGTTGGTTGGTCAAGTGTCGATAAGGCTCTTAGATTTTTATTAGTGGTATCAACAATTTGTCGCAGGCCATGACTAGACTCTTTGGTAATTGGATCAACATTAAAGAGGGCCTGGACATGGTTGTTGATGAGTAGCTGCTTGTTGTCGTACCTGTCGCAAAGAAGCTTCCAGGCAGACTCGTAATTATCGCCTTTAAAATCTAAGCTTCTAATCACTAACGCTGCGCTTCCGTGAAGAGAAGCACGCAGGTAATGAAACTTATTGATGTTATCTATACTTGCCTCCGAGTGTATTAACGAAACATAAATATCCTTAAACTCCAACCAATTCTGATAGCCACCGCTGAAGTGAGGTAAATTGATTTTGGGCAATCTGACGTTATGCTGTTTATGATAAATAGCTGTATGGCATTCGTTAGAGCTTCCCTCGGACCGAGCATCCTTGTCGCGCTTAGCGCGATGCCTGTCTATCAGCTCGCGAGCAGCCGCTAGCTCCTGGTAGTAAGAACGTTCAAAATGATCCCGTTCTTCATACTGCGCACTTGGGTCCTCCGCTAGCATCTCCAATTCGCTCTGGTAGGAATCATAACATTCATACGAAAGATCCATTTTTTTAACCCGCATGTCAAGTTCCACCAGTTGCAAATCGCTTAACTGTTCACAGGATTTTGCTGTATTCACGTATGAAATAAATTGTGTAAGTTTGGTCTTAATTGTGGCTCGCTTTTTAATTAACTCTTTGGATCGAAGCTCGTTAGCCATTTTCTGTGGTTAAAAAAAAATAAATAATTCACCACAATAGTTTACTATGGTAATAAGGCAATATGTAACCTCACTACTGAAATAAAATAACACCAATTACAATAGTTCCGTTCGACGTTAATTTTCTTGCTGTTATACTTTTATCAGGCGCAATAGTTTCGTCGACGAAATGAATGTAAATGCTAGTTCATTCGCGTAGGAGTGCAAGTACGGCCATAGAAACGAGATATTTTGTATACCCACTTATTATTTATATGATTCGGTGTGAACTTCTTATGCACTAGCGTAATGACTTAGCATCTAATATTGCTTTGTTATGTTATACTATGTTGCTATTGCCTTATAACTTATAACTGATGAATAGAATGAATAAGGTTTATAATGATTGTTTATATTACTTTTGTTTATTATTGTAAATAGGTATGCGATGTATTGTAGTTTGTAGTAATGTTTATAATAATATAATAATAATTTGATGATGATTAATTCTGAATAATTTGGTTTGAAATGATTAAAATTGTAGAACGATTTGATAAATATGTAATTAGGTATGTAGTATTTGATTGAATTTTATGTAGAAATAGTGTTTTGAAAATGTAATTGGAGATTATAATTTATTCGAATTGATTTTTAATATATTTAAATGTTGTATAATTTGTACATATGAATAATGAATACCTCGTTTAAGACTTCGTAAATAAACATGTAAATGGTGTTTACTTAACAATGAAGCGATCTTAAACACAATGAAATTGTTATTTTCTTACGATTACGCAAGGAAATAATTATGAAAATTTTATCAATTGAATTAAAATGATGAATTAAAATAAATTAAAATGATAATATGAATATTAAATTGGAAATGCCTCACTGTCTTTAATGCTATCCCAGTCCGTCTGATTATTCGGCGATTTTTGAAGCTCTCGTAGTAATTACGTTTTCTATCTCCTGGGTATATTCCGCGTGAGGATTTTATGACTCAGGCCTGGCGTTAAGTCCGCCTGTTGCTAAGCGCTCTTCCTTTGCGGTGGGATGGCCGTTGCTTGAATTGGAAGCCGAGTAACACTCGAGGACTTCTGCATAAGGGGCCAAACTCGAAGTCCACTAAAGACGAGCGTTGGAGTATGCGCTGCACCAGCACCCGGAGTCTCGTCGTGCTGAGGAAACCACTTGCTGACTGATGATAACTCCAAGATGGGTGTGAATGGTCGATTGTAGACTCCGCGATGTCACGTAGAAATTGGTCTCTTATTTCGGCGAGTTAAGGACCATATGTTGCGTCTAGTGCCCTAATTTGTACTAGAGGGATATCTAGACTACAAGAAAATACGTAGCGGACTGTAAACACTATAATAATAATAATTCGTTCGGTAATTCTACATAATCTGGGATCGCGGCGCGTACAATAGATATAGGTTCGTGCGAGCGCGAAGCGGTACGCTAGGTCAAGTGTCGAGCCGCGGTCGCTCCTTGTTCACCGTCGCTGCGTTATCAGTTAACGGGATTCCATGACGCGCTGCGAGCGGCGAGCCGGTTTATGTTGCTGGGCCGACGTTGTCACCACCACTCTATTTATGAAAAATAAAGGCATCAAAATCCGTTGCGTAGTTTTAAAGATTTAAGCATACATAGGGATATAGGGATTAGGTACAGAGAAAGCGACTTTGTTTTATACTATGTAGTGATGATACGATAAAGGCTAGGGATGCGTAGAATATTTGGTTATTATTCGGTATTCGGCCGAATTATTCGGTTCAGCTGCTTCAAATATTTACCGAACAATTTTGAGAGGGTTTTGTTACAAGTTACAAGAGTGTATAGTTACTGCTTCGTGAAATTAATACTTGACCCATTATTAACAGTGATTTAACTTATTTTTTGTCAATATTTCGCTTTGATAATGAACAAACATTTTACCATTCATTTAGTCTGTTTTACAACAATAGATGAGGGAATTACGTTGAACCGAATATTCGGCAATAGCTGGACCGAATATTCGGCCGAATGTTCGTATTCGGTCAAACCCATATTCGGCGCATCTCTAATAAAGGCGATATTAATTTTTCTCGTAAATTTTGAAAATAATATCATCTTGCCAAACTACTGTAACTCCGTTTTTAGGCTTCCGTAGCCAAAATGGCGAAATCGGAACCCTTATAGTTTCGTTATGTCTGTGCATCCGTCCGTCCGTATATCACAGCCGATTTACTCAGAGACTATATGCATTACAATTATGAGGTAGGTATGTATTCTATGTGAGTGATGAGAAATTACAAAAAAAAATGGATAAATGAAATAAATGAACTTTATTCTGCAAGTAGGCTACTACTAGCGTTTCTCATGAGACCACTGCCGAGAAGAAACGCCGAAAGAAACTCGACAGTCAGCCATTTTCTCCAAAATATCCTTATTATTACAATAAGTAGTATTACTTAACCTACTTAAGTAAATGTAAGTGGTAAACAACAAAAGATAATTCAAAGAAAAACGAGGAATAAATAACAATAGGTATTTACAATGTGTAGTTACACAAGAAAACAAAACATGTCGAATCGTATGATATGCTTTCCTGCAAGAAATGTGTCAACTAGATACAATGGAAATATTATACATGACTCTTTACGCTATTTAGATATTTGGTTTGTGCCATGCATTTCTGTCTGTTAGATAGTCCTCAACCCTATAATAAGCCTTTGACATCAATGTTTTTTTTAAGTAATTTTTAAGAGCTGGAAAGGGTAAATTCAAAATTTCATCGGGTAACTTATTATAAAAACGGACACATTGACCTACAAAAGACTTGTAAACTTTATGGACACGAAACTTGTTAGTGGCAATTTTATTATTATTCCTTATGAATGTTTAGAGTGCCCTCTTAGGGCACCGGTAGATGAAAAAAAATTTTCAATGCACATCGGCATGTGGGAGCACGATATGTTTGAGTTTTACCAATTTGCTGTATCTTTCGTGAGTTCGGCTATGGTTCCGCTCAAGCGTGTAAGTATGAACCAAAACCAATTAAAGTCATACGCTCACGAAGTAAATCGAAAAAAATGGTCGCCTCGTGATTCTTTCACCAACTATCTCAACACTGTTAGAAGTAAAGTTTCAAGGGAAATGTCGGCGGAGGATATTCAAAACCGACCCCTATCTAGGGAATTGAGAGAGTTAGGGTGGGTTGCACCAAACCGCCTGTAATCGTAAGTATCATTAATTAAATGTAGTGTTACATGTCAAAAATAAGACTAATAAACTAATAACAATCGAGATTTGTTAGAGATGTATAAGGTCTCTAAGCGTTTGAGCTATATCTATAACACGTCAATATGAAAATAATAAAATCTATTAAATAAATATTCTCAGAGATCTATAAGGTCTCTGAGCGTCAGTCTAAAAATAAAATCAAATGAGAATAGAGCGAAGTCTCTCATCATGTCAATTCCACTGAACACTAGTACGAAGTTACTAGTCCTTGCAAACTTGAACAGACCGGACCCCACAAATAGCACCCGTTCACGAGTATGACGCGTATCTCTGATGATAGCTGCTGGCGCCATATTTGACGATGACCGGCCTGTGATCGTATGTAGGTGCAACTGACCCTTAATGACTAGGAAAAATCGTGCAATCAGGACTTACTCCAACCACCCTTCTGCCGAAAACCATCAAATCCAGAGGGACTTGTATAACGAGTCCAAACAGAGAATTGCCGAATTTCGGGAGAACTCGTACAAGGATCTGATGGGTGAGATCGCGCCTAGTACGCTTACTGGAAACTGGCGAGATCTCTCAAATCAGATGCCTGTTGGACCATACCCCCCTTGGATCGTCCAGATCACCCTACCCCTGCTTTCGACCTTTCGAAACCCCCACTTCGAAGTGGAATATGTGCTTCGATAAGTTGTTTGATCGTATGAAAAAGTGTGTGTGTGTTAAACATCGTCGCAAATTCTCCAAATAACAATAAGTGCTATTTGAGATTCAAATTGTTTTTATTTATAAACGACTTAACTCAAAAGGCCGCCTTCGTAACATGATTTCGTATACGCTAATTATAGATCAATCAAAACATGATCACATGACCCAATCCTAACATAAAATAATTAATAGTACATTACGAAGTTTTTTGTCTAACAAAACCATGAAGTAAGGATTGGACTGGAGCCGGCAATACACACATACAAAGAAGAGTGCAAGCATGGACCACAACACACGTGGAAACGAGATACAATGTTTCATCTCGTGTCCCTCATTGCGTATTATCTCACCGGCCTCTGTCACCGAAATATCATCAATGTATTCAAGCCTATTGGCTTAATTTAAATTTGGCGCCAATGTATATACAGCACGTAATTATGAGATGCCAGAATTGTGCTGCATCCATATCAGTCTTCTGATACATCTCAATTTAGTCAGCCTATCATAAGTCCGTCCCCCCTGGTGATTGGCTAATCCTCCTTCTATGTAATTCTCTTTCTACGAACAAAACCGATGATAGACATCCTGCTCGCACGCGCTCGCTTCATAGCACGTGCTCTTTCGTTCCTGACGCGATAGGCGGAGGTGTGTCAGGGTCGAGTTTAGCCGAAGCGACAAGAGGTAGGCCTGGTCACGTGTACAGTACGATTACTTAAGAGATTGACAATAACAATATGCCATTGGATATTATTCTTTAACACTAACATAATAGAGTATTTATTACATAAACACTGTCTAAAAACGTATTTTTGTAATAAAAACTCTATTATATTATCGTTAAAGTAGTCTATCCGCTCCACCATTTACAAATCTTATTTAGTATGCAGTATAAACCTTATTTAGCCATCGCTATGCCACATACACAAAATGTCAAAGTGAGGTTTATCGGATAAGAAAAACGGCAAAAGGGTCATTGTCAGTTGTAAAAACAATAGTTGTCTACCCGGTGGTTAATAGTTAACGGCTTATGTACATGTAAGTTATGTTTTTATTACATGGATTTATAGTTACGGTAACACCATTTATGCGGGTCACTAGACCTATTTAAAATTAAGCTTTGTCTCCCTTAACTTTTGATATGTCCACCGAAAAGACGCGAACCTAAATCTGACTATGACCCAAAAGCATGTGATAACTTAACTACATAACTATGTATTACCAGAACGGAATTAGTTTACACTCGGAATAGCTGTCATTTTAAATACACTTTGACGTAAGGTATATGAAAAAACTGTCACCTCTAATACTATTATATAATCGCGGCTAGGTAATAACGGCCTACATAATACATCTACCTACATTTCAAATTGTATTCTAATACCCTATGGTGTTTGATTAAAATGCCTGTGACATACGGACCGTTTTAGCCACTTTGGCTACGGAACAATAAAAAAGACAATTATATGTAACAGTAAATTGATTTATTTTAAGAGATTAATTAAGAATAAGGTCAATAACAATATTCGCATCTAGAAAGAGAACAGAAATGGCAGAAAAATAATTGGGGAGTTCAGGACTCCTTTTGCGAGCCATACCATATTTTTAATTAATCCGAAAATTTTGGTTTCTCATGCTCAGAATCATGTTTAGGTAAAATATTGATTATGTATTTAAAAAATGTCTGGAAGTATGATAAAAATACATATTGTGTAATTAAGCTCTTTTTTATCTCTCGTTTCTTTATCTCTCACTCATGATTCTATGGAGTAACAAAAACAAAGACTTCTACATTCTGAGAAAAAACGTAAATGCGTACGTACAATTTATAGTGAAAACTCGCAACGAAAAAAAACACAAAGCATTCAACGTCAGAATCACGAGTTGTTGGGCTACTGAGACCCCAAAGATCGAAGTTCGTTAACCTCCGTCTTTAAGTACCGCTCGAGTAGAGCAACTGTCAGAAATTCGTATCAGATATTCGGAAATAGGTCTTCGATTATCATTATCATGGCCCAGGTATTATAAACCTTAACGACCGCAGCCGCAGCCGCATCCAGAGCTGCAGCCGCATCCAGAGTTACAGCCGCAGCTGCGTCTAGATCCGCAGCCGCATCCAGAGCCACAACCGCATCCAGAGCCGCGCGACACGCCTGTGATGGCCACGTTCCCGCAGGTGCCGCAGCTGTAGTCCACGCAGCCGGAGCCGCTGGTGTCGTACGAGCCCTGGAACTGCACGGCGCTCAGGAACGGCAGTTCGCCGCACACGTCCAAGTCCCCGCGCAGGTCGAGGTCGGACTGGACGGAGATGCCGGAGGGGGAGATGGGGCCGCTGCTGGTGACCTGCAGGTCGCCGCCGCTGGTGGAGATCGAGTTGCAGGAGCATCCGCAGCCGCTGGATCTGCCGGATCCGCAAGAGCAGCCACATCTCTGACCAGAGATGGTCTGCAACAGAATTTAACATTAAGTTTTCTATTTCCAATGTTATATAAAAGAAGAATAGGTACAACTATTTAAGTCTTTGAAGAAATCGGTGATGGTTTTGAGCGAGTTGTGCCTCACTACATACCTAATACCAAGGTTATCCCAGTGGTGACCCTCGTTAATTAAAATATCTGACTCCAAAGATATTATATTTATTTACGTGTTAATAGATCGAGAAATACAAGCAGAGTGGCGAGGCGCGGCGGGCCCAAGCCCCGCCCGCGTCCCACGCCGGGGCGAGGAATTTGCAGCGTAGTGGGAACAGTCTGCAACTGTGTTCCCACAGTAATCCTCCCCCCTTTTTTTTTTAAGAAAAAAATACAAGACAATTAAAACTAAAAATACATTGGTCTTTCATTCGGGACCTTCACCCTAAATAACTTATTCTAATTACAACTATCTGATTACTCTTAATTAATACACCGTCTGCGCAGTTTGCATTTGCTGCGGCTGCACATTGTTGGCTCGGATGGCAGTAGGAGGCAGCGATTCGACTGTCTTGCGTAACCAGCTTCTGACATGGCGCTTACACTTGGCGCGCAGTACATATAGGAATATGATCACTAGTATCACTCCGATCACTAGTAGTCCTATTCCGACGTAATTAAGTTTTGATTCGACTTGCCCAGAGAGTGATTGCACCTGGGCGATGGCGATATTACCGTTGTGGGACTCATCTTTACTTTGTCCCACACCCATCTTACACACGATACAAATAGCGAAGGTTTCAAACAATGTACAATAAAACGAATATACTCGCGGCGTTACCGCTGATTCGAGAGTGAAACTGGTTACGATCTGTCGAATACTGCTATATTAATATTACACAGATTGCCCATCCTGCAAAAAATATACAATAACATTACACTAACATTTTATTATAAGAAAAAGTAGATTTAGTCTAGAGTGCTAAAACTTAACTAGGTTGCAACCTAAGGTGTAGCGCTATACCTAACTATTAATTTCTCACGTATGTTACAAATACTGAGGTTGCATCTCGGTTCGGCCGCACCGTATGATACAACTGCAGTAATGCAACGCAGTGCCATGTTACCAACATATTTCCAACATCTTGAATCATAACACGATTGTAACTTAATCTAACAAAGATTGTCACAGACACTATAATAAATCAGTAAGGATAACTTAGCGCTTTTTTCAAGAGCTTGCCTAAGCTTTCCTTCAGACAAAACATTACTAAAATAACAAACATATCTAAATATTATTGACGACTTTCACAAGAATAAATGGTTAACCTGTATTACCAACCTTCAGCGCTAACTATAACTGACTCCCCTGCGGAAGTATACCACCATGTGTGAGTTGCGCTACTATTATACTCTGTGACTGTGTACGAACTATCATTTATTCGTCGATTAGAAACCTAATAGGTCTCTTAACAACCCTTCCGCCGCGTGTGGTCCGAGTTGCCGGTGCAGGTGTGGGTGATGTTGTCGCTGATGGCGATTCCTGATCTCCCACATCCTGGGACGTACCCTTTTTACCTACACTATCACGCACTGGCGTGTCGTCGCTATCCGCCTCTGAATTAAGTAAAAACGCCGGCTTTAACCTGTCAATCGAAATGCGCGATTGCCTACCTGGGAGTTGGATCAGAAATACCTTAGCTCCTCTTTCGATGACCTTGTAAGGTCCATCGTACGGCGGTTTCAACGGTTTGCGAACAGTATCATCTCTGACAAAAACATGTGTGCAGGTTAATAATTCTTCATGTACGAAAATGGATCTATTCCTATTATCTCTTTTTGACACTGGCTTAAGACTAGCTATATTTTCCTTAATTTTCTCTACCACACTGTAAGGGTCGACAGGGTCTCTAACTTGTGAGGTTTCATAAAACGCTCCTGGCAAACGAAGTGTGTGACCAAATGTCATTTCCGCTGCGCTTATGCCACTATCACTTCTCCCTGCGGTGCGTAAGCCAAACATAACGCTAGGCAAGAGATCTACCCATGAATTACCGTCACCGAGTTTTGCCATAAGCGCAGCCTTAAGCCCTCGGTGGAATCGTTCGATTTTCCCATTTGATTGGGCGTGATAAGGTGTGGTTCTAATTTTGTCTACCCCTAACAATTTCATAAGCTGTACGAATAATCTACTTTCAAACTGACGCCCTTGATCGCTAGTTAACCTTAACGGGCAACCATAGCGAACAATCCAGCCTTCGTATATAGTCTTAGCAACTACTTCAGCGGTTATTTCTTTAATTGGGAACACTTCCGGCCATCGCGTATACCTATCTATGATGGTTAGCAGATACCTATACCCGTCTGCGGTTGGTGGCAAGGGCCCGACAATGTCCGTATGTATATGCTGGAAGCCAGCTGCGTCTGGAAACGTACCTAAATCGGACACTGTATGGCGGTTGACCTTCGCCTTCTGACATGGTATACATGTCCTTGCCCAGTTTCCGATATCCTTGTTCATCTCAGGCCAAAAATAGTGCTTACTAACCATTTTCCGAGTTGTTCTTATACCTGGATGGCTCAACGAATGTATACTGCTGAATACCTTGCGACGAAATTCTAGTGGTAAATAAGGTCGAGCTTCGCGTGTCGACATTTCGCATAAGATAGCTCTATTGCAAGTAGGTAGCGTGATTAGCCTAAGTTGCACTTTGCTCGCGTTGTTATTGCTATCCGATTGCGACATTCGTAATGCATATTCATCCTTAGTTTGAGCGTCCGCCAATTCCGCGAAATCTATTATAGTAGGACATTCGATAGTTTCTATCCGTGAGAGCGTATCTGCGACAATATTGTCCTTACCGCTAATATGTCGTATGTCGGTCGTAAACTCGCTAATAAACAAGAGTTGCCTTGCACGCCTAGGGCTTTCCTTACTGTCATCGCCGACCTTGTTAAACACAGTACATAATGGCTTATGGTCGGTATACAAGGTCAACTTTCGACCTTCGAACGATTTACGAAAATACCTGATAGATAAATAAAGTGCTAAGAGTTCACGATCATAAGTACTGTATTTAGCCTGGGCCGACGATAACTTTTTAGAGAAAAAACCTAAAGGTTCCCAAGTGTCATTTACCTTCTGTTGCAGTGTACTTCCTACTGCTGTGTCTGATGCGTCGCACATCAAGGCTAAAACGGCATCAAGCTTCGGGTGCGCGAGTGTAGCGGCCTGTTGAAGACCTGCTTTACACTCTGCAAATGCTTGCTCTGCCCTTGCCGTCCACACGATTTTGGACTTGTCCCTTTTCTTCGCGTTGAGCAAATACTTATCTAATTCAGCCTGTCTCACGGCCGCATCCGGAATGTGCCCTCTGTAGAAATTGAGCATCCCCAGGAATCTGCGGAGCCCTTCGATCGTTTCCGGCTTCGGATAATTGACTATGGCACTTACTTTGTCATCGAGGGGCCTAATACCTGCCGTCGATACTTGATGCCCTAAAAATTCGACCGAAGGCTGTCCAAAGCAACACTTGTCTAGATTAATCGTTATGCCGAAATTCGTAAACCTTTCGAACACTAACGCCAAATGCCGTTCATGCTGCTCCATATCTTCGCTAGCTATGATGACATCATCCAAATAATTAAATAAGAAATCTAGACCTTGTAAAACAGAGTTGCTCATGAAGCGTTGGAATGTCTGCGCGGCATTCCGGAGTCCAAAACTCATACGTGGGAACTCGAATAACCCGAATGGGGTTATTATACTAGTTTTCTCGATGTCCTCGGGGGCTACACTAATACAATGGTACGCGCGATTTATGTCCAATTTAGTAAATACTTTCTTTCCAGCCAGGATATAGGTAAAGTCGTGTAATCTAGGAATGGGATACCTATCGGGCTTTGTTATAGCGTTGAGTCTCCGATAGTCTCCACAAGGTCGAATGTCGCCGTTCTTTTTAGCTACTACGTGTAGTGGACTAGCCCACGCACTTTTCGACGGTCGACATATTCCTAGTTCCTGCATTAATTCGAACTCTTTCTTAACCTTAAAATACCTATCCGGTGGAAGTGGCCTTGCGCGTGCGAAAACCGGTGGACCCGTGGTTTCTATATAATGTAGCACATTATGGGATGTCGCTTCCTTGAATGAAGCGGGTTTCGTTATTTCCGGAAACTCGGACAACAATTTGCGGAATGGGTGTTTTTCGTTAACAGTGAAAATAGAAGGTTGGCTAATACTTACAATTTCTACGGCGACCTTGAGGTCGGTCGTCTGGTCTACCAACTTACGTGCACTTAGATTTACCAGCAGCTTATGATGGGCCAGGAAATCGGCTCCCAAAATAGGCTGCTTCACATCCGCCACCACGAATTCCCATCGGTACAGTCTACGCAAATTGAAGTCTAAAACTAAGGTCTTCGTACCGTAAGTCTTGATTTCACTCCCGTTCGCGGCATAAAGTTTGTATTTTGTACACTCGCGATCATAAAGTCTGCTTTTCGGCGGCAATATCGATACGTCGGCACCCGTGTCTACTAAAAACTTAAGTCCACTCTCTTTGTCCGTAACACATAAACGACGGCTAAGCGATGCGGTGCAGACCTCCGCCGTTGACTGCACCATCGCGTCTAGTTTTCCGGATTCGACGATTTCCACGCGCACGGTTGATAGCATTTCTTGGCCTTTGCCCCGTACCGGAAGTGATACGTGCAAAGCCAATTGGGGTTGTTTTTAGCCCGGTGATTAGAGCGGTTTCGGGAAGCACTTCTCGCGCGCGAAGTTGACCTCCCGTATCTGCGTCCTCGACGTCCTTGACTTGCTTGTCGAGACCTTGACTGCTCTATGTTTGCCATTCGTACGCTGAGTTTCGCGATCTCAGCTAGTATAGTCTTGCTATCACACATTGGGTCGTTGTTCTGTGTCGTATTGTAGGAACACGATGCCTGCCTGACCTCGGAAACGAAGTTACGACGCGTTGCTTCGGCGACGTTGTCTGCGATGATGGCCAGCCTGTCGAGGTCATTTGTTTCTGCCACGGCTAGCACCGCGCGAACGTTCGTTGGTAGACGGCCTTGCCACAGGATCCTTAGGGTCTCGTCAGTGAAGTTTTCACGAGCCAGTTCTTTCATTTTGCTCAATAGCTGGCTCGGCTTTAAGTCCCCTAGCTCCATTTCCCCGATCAACTTCTCGATTTGCCGCTTCCTTGTGTCTTCGAACAAGGACAGAAGCTTAGCCTTGAGGGCGGCAAATTTACCTGAAGGCGGCGGTCGTGAAAGGAAATCCGTGAGCTGCACTATAACTTCTTTTGGCAGCTTTGCAACGACGAGGTCGAATTTTGAGTCGTCTCCCAATCTCTGTGGTGCCAAAATGGCTTCGACCCGGATGAACCACACTCGCGGCTGGTCCACCCAAAATTCGGGTAACCTTGACGCCAGCGATATTGCCATGATGTCCGGTTTCACGTCCGCTTCTTGTCGGTTGTATGGCTGGACGAGGTCGTGCGGTCCTGCGGCTGCGGCGGGAGCTCCTGGTAATCTGGGTTGCTCCATAGGTGGGCCTTGAAGTCCGCCTTGTGGTACTTGGTAAGGTCCGCCCTGTGGTCCTTGTGGGTTGCCCGGTGCACCCAGGCCGCCGGTCATTTTGTTGTCTTCTGTGTCCACTTGTAAATCACGTCGGGGTCACCACTGAGCGAGTTGTGCCTCACTACATACCTAATACCAAGGTTATCCCAGTGGTGACCCTCGTTAATTAAAATATCTGACTCCAAAGATATTATATTTATTTACGTGTTAATAGATCGAGAAATACAAGCAGAGTGGCGAGGCGCGGCGGGCCCAAGCCCCGCCCGCGTCCCACGCCGGGGCGAGGAATTTGCAGCGTAGTGGGAACAGTCTGCAACTGTGTTCCCACAGTTTCAATAGAAGATTTATGTCTATGACTCTACCATGAGTGGCAAAAAGAGACAGCAAAGCGAGCTAGATGCAATTACACTATGAATATTAAAAAGGTTATGTATTTGAAAGGTTATTGCAATGAACGCAGAAATGAGAAGTACAAAGCGAGGGGAGTTGTAATCAAAGAAAATAAAGGTAAATAGAAAAAAGCTCATAATTATGGACCCAAGTTTTTTCACTAATTATTAAAAATCAATTAGATATCTGCAATACTGTAGGAGAGTTCGATCACCGCGGCTTAGTAATGTACAATAAAATGAGCACTCAGTTACCTGCACCAGTAGAGCTGCAGCACAGACGAGGAGGACAGCCTTGAACATCATTTTGGATTGTTCTAGTGGAAGTTCACACTTGAATGATTACTTACTATTCAGGTCTAGTATATAAATGGCTTTTTATCACCATTCTGATTATAAACAATAGTCCAATTAAAACTGAAAATTAATTGTTTATAGTTCTTCGCGATTAATCACGTCTGGAGCTACTATCTGCATATGTTGTCCTCTAATTGAATAAATTCTATGTATAATATGCACGTGTTCGTGTTTTCTATTTATTTCGACATTCCTTTGACAAGTGTTTGGTATAAAAGGCTAACTGGCCGCATGGCCTTTACAGTTTCAAGTGACTTTGAAAGTGAACAACCAACCATGTCTCCCTACACCGTGCTGGTTCTCTGCATCTCTCTCTGCTTGATACAGGTAAAATAACCATAATATTTCCCTATTATTTAACAAGTTAGGCGGTGTTTATATATGGCATTACCGTGCAGTATCAGTAATATTGAAAGTGATCAATGCAGCTGGAGTGTTTTTAAATGCTTTGTTTGTGCATCAAAAATATCATGTGAAAAATTGACTTTGCTTATGATTTTTTCTTCTAACGAATATCGTTGATTTTATTGTTTGAATCACGATTTTCACACATTATTATTGGAAAATGCCATAGCTGCTCGGCTCAGTAAATACTCATTTACTGGAGTCAGGACCAAACTACTGGATTGAGCTTCATAATAAACCAAAAGTCCTGTCTTCTGAACTTCATTTCTACAGTAGAAAAGCACGTAAAGCCGTTTAAATAAATAAAAAACATCCTAATTTGAACTGGGATGATCCAGTAGTCAGTAAGTGCAAGCGTGAAAATACATCGTCCACTAAAATAATGGAAATTGTTAGTGTTGTGTATCGTGTCAGTGACAACACGAGTGTAAAAGTGTTTATTAAAGACCAATTGCGGGTAATTCGATGTTGTGATACATCCGTCCATTAAATTAGTGTAATTGTAGTGCTTATAGTCTCCGAGTAAATCGGCTGAGACATATTTACGGACGGACGGATGGACAGACATGACGAAACTATAAAGGTTTCGTTTTAGCTATTTTGTCTACGGACCCTAAAAACCGGTCAAGTGCGAGACCGACTCGCGCATCGAGGGTTCCGTACACAAATGTGTAGCCGTCCCGACCCAATTAATTCAGGAAAATCTTAACAACATGGGTGTAGAAACTTAACGCTTAACTTAATGGGTACAGCGCCATCCATCTGCGAATTTATGTGGTGGTTTTTTAGGATAATTCTTTATCGCGTGAACCTATTTCAATTATTTTGTCTTTATATGAAAGAAAGTACTTTCAACCTAATCACGTAGGAATTCTTAAAACAAAAATACGTGCAGAGGTGATTAAATTACAACCTTTATTATAGAAATATTTTCTTATTATAAAAAACTAAAAACTAGATAAGCTACGGTTATAATATATATGTATCCTGTAAAAAATACATTGATATTTATTTTTTTAAATGTTTTCCCTCATAAATCGAAAATTACTCGACGTAAAAATAAAATGTCAATAATGTACAACTTAAACCCTTTCATATGACACCCCACATGACATATTCACTAGACTTTGAAGTTTTGAACAACCATTTATCTGTCATTTTGGACAGAAAATAAAAAAAAAGGCCATGTGCGTGTCGGACCATGCTCAATGAAGGGTTCCGTACCAACAACTACTAGTTCACATTTAAAATCACTATCCAATACATTGAATCTTAAAAAGTCGTATCTTCATAGGGAACTCAAGCACTTACGACCTTTTGTTTGGGCAAGACAGTTTTTAAGCGAAAACTTAAAAACCGTAAAATCTATATTATTCAAACAAAAAAATTTTGAACGTATTTACTAATGCACAACATCTCAATTTTTTTCAGAATTTTAAATTATACAGTTTGGAAATTAGAGGCGGCGGACACACTTTCTATGGCTTTGACAGCTAATATCTCTCCAACGGTTGACTTAAATGGACAAGTTTTTTTCGAAACCTCCATATCATTTTAAAAGGTCTATCCTTCGATACCCCACACGACTATGTGCGTTGAATTTTTTTTTCATTTACCGGTTACATGTATGAAGTGCCCGCCCTAATTAAATATTCTTGTATAATTTCACATCACTTTTATGTAGCGGTTCATAGAATACACCTTTCTTACCACCAAATTTCATAATTGTAGTGCTTAAAATAGTCTCCGAGTAAATCCGCTGTGACATACGGACGGACGGACGGACGGACGAAACAGACATGACGAATCTATAAGGGTTCCATTTTTGCTATTTTGGCTACCGAACCCTAAAATCAATGAAAAAACACGTTCTAGGTTAGTTTTTTATAACTATTCCAAATTTCTTCAAAAGTTCTTGAGATATTTAGCGATGTGACAGACAAAAAAGTGAAACCATAAGGGTTCCTTTTTTACCAATTTGTACAAAAAACGTGTAGACAGGTACTAAGCCGTCACTAACCAGGGATCTAATGCTTATTGTAAGTTCTTAACCTAAACGTTACATTTATTGTTTTAGTCTGCCATGAGTCAGAACTGCGGCTGCTCGTGCGGATCCGGCAGATCCAGCGGCTGCGGCAGCTACGGCGGGGAGGGATGCGGCAACGTGAGAGCGGCCGGCCCTATCGAGGCCTGCGGCAACACCTGCGTTGACGGTTGCGTGCCGGTGCTCGGCTCCGTGTGCTTCGGCGGCTGCGCGCCCGCCTGCGGCTCCGTC
Source organism: Epiblema foenella (assembly GCA_963556455.1). Taxonomy (NCBI): domain Eukaryota; kingdom Metazoa; phylum Arthropoda; class Insecta; order Lepidoptera; family Tortricidae; genus Epiblema; species Epiblema foenella. Next base: position 4,615,343 of record OY747120.1, on the reverse strand, counting down.
TCCATCTGCGGACAGTGCTGTGGCTGCGGCTGCAACTAAATCTTTCACCATGGACGCCGTAAACCAGAAACTATTAGTCGTTATAAATTTATGGTGTTTATTGTAAGCAGTGCTCATGCTCATCAACATTAAATAAAAATTCGGAACATAAGCTTTTTGAACTTATTTACTTCATCCCAATTTATACGCAGTCTGAAGATTGACATAAAGGCAAATGCTTGGTGATGTTGCATTTCCTAGTTCATTGATTGGATCGATAAAGATAATCAATGTCGCTGCAACAAAATAAAAACGATAGCAACTTTGAGACTAGCAGTTGCCTTATTAAAAACTATTTATATTTATAATCACCGACCTTGGGCAAAACTTCGTAGTATGCAATAAATACACAAACTATTTTCCAGATATTTTGCTATATAAATTAAGAAAATGTACAGTCATTTTTCTTGCTCCTGACATTATTGCCAGTATTAGCATAGCAGTATCTGTTATTGTTTACCAGCTTTCAAATCCAGCAATGACGTTTCTAAAAATGAATTTATTCAATTCTAAAAATAGGTTACTGTTTGTTTTTGTTGTGAAAAATAGATTATTGTTTAATTTTTAGTCAAAGTGATATATCTGATGGAAAAGTGAATCGAAAGTACCAAACCGATTTGGCATTATACAATCTACTGAACCAAAAAGATATACTGATTCAAAAGTGCTTGTTGCTAGGCCTATTTCAATAAAGAATATTTTGACTTTGACTTTGAAAGGAATTAATATTAATTCAATGTAACTAATATCTTTTCGCATTTTATCAAACACGTGTTTATTTATATCAACAAAATATTAATAATGATTAAGACTCATTGACAAATCTTAGAGAGAGGTAAAATAAAACAAAAAAGTGAAAATTATACACAGAAAATAAAACCGACTCCAAAAAACACTAAAAAGTTATAAATAATTTCCTTACTTGTAACATGAGACTTTACGCTTCTTATTGAATAATGTAGACGTACCTATTGTAATTTTTGAAGCCGGTTCCATACAAACAAATTGTCTAAATTTGACGAAATGGCACCGACTACAGAAATTACAATAGGTACGGCTAGAAAAAGAGGATAAGAAGCGTAAAGTCTCATGTTAGAAGTAAGGAATATATTTTTTACTTTTTAGGGATTTTTGGAGCCGGTTTTATTTTTTTATTAAATTTTTTATTTATTTCACAGCTTTTAGTGAATCATTACCAGAGTGCATCTCATAACGATTCCAATAAGCTCAAATATGGATAAGCTACACTGTTATATAATGGAGTTCCGTTGCCTACCTTCCGGCTACAATTACCAGATCAGGTTGATAGTGACATTTCATGCTGAGGACCATTTAAATTGACTTCGTCATAGTCGCTTCCGTATCTTGATCGATATATCTTAAAACCACCGATGACACACTATGAGTTTCGGATGACCATCCGTGGGCTTCTTCATTAGTTTTCGTTCACCAAATGCTACTTTCTGAATGTAAATGCTCGATTTATTACCGAAAATACAAAAATCGCTATATGTTTTCCTTGAATTTTTGAGATCTGATCTCATAATCAGAACTAGATTCTGGTAACAAAGGGCCCATACTTGAACATATGCTTTCAAACAAAGAAGATGATTTTCATGTCGGTTTGTAAACGACGGAGTTCGGAGGTAACACATTAAAAAAAAAGAACAAAACCGAAAGCCTCCTTTTTTTGAAGTCGGTTAAAAATAATAAATAGTATAAATTTAAAGATTAATTCCCTATAACTCACGTAGGTACTCTTAAGTATCTCTAATAACTATAAACTCATCGATTTCATCGTAAAATCCAATATCAATTCAAGTTATTCTATCCACACAGCTAAACACAGCAGTCGGCGAAAACAAGGCACAAATTATCGGTATTACAAAATGCCTTCCAGCGACCAGTCTTTTCAAATGAACCGTTTTAATAACATCACTTCGCTTACCATTAATATAATATATTAATATATGGGCATTTTCCAAAATAAGTTCGGTGACGTAATGGAATTCCACCAAGTAAAAAAATACATTTCTTTTTAGAATCGCTTTTAATGAATTCTCCTTCTTCTATATTCTTTGAAAAATAATACTTGTTTCAATATAAATTGCTTAATATGGTAAATATTATACTTTTAACCTAGTTACTACTGCTGTGACGTTCCATTACGATACGAACTTTAGGTCTGTTTTAAGTAAAGTCTAGAGTGTTGTTTGCAAATCAGTCTTTATTAATGAAAGTATGAAAGTTAAGAACCTCTAAAAAGATTATTGGGAACCTATCGTGCGGGGAAAGAACATGTATTTTGGAATATTCTTAGAAAGAATATCGTGCGGAGAATCGTAGCCGTCGGCCGTTTGACGCCTAATTTCTCGCAGAATTACTGCTTCGGGCCGCAACGTTTTCACCCCTAAAACCTTTATCAAATACAATATTAGCATTGATCGATTCCTTACATCCTTATCTAGGTTTATACGTTTTTTGATAAATCTTTCGTGTTTAAGAAAATAGAAAAAAACCAAGGGGAAGTTATCTAGTCAGGAAAGCGAATCTTTAACGGTCCATATTTTCACATGAATGCATTTTTTTCAGTAATTCAAACCGCATGAACCTAGTATTTATTAACATAAAGAATAATAATACTATAGATAAATAAATAAATATCCACAACATTTACAAAAATCATGCAAATTGGTTAAAGATTATGGGTGGAAAACGTAGCTTATTTTTGTATTGAAAAATTCTGCTGCACAATATAAATAAAATAAAATATTTTTTGGACAATCTTACACAAATCAACCTAGTCCCAAACTAAGCAAAGCTTGTACTATGGGTACCAAGGTGGGTAAGCGGTCGTCAAAACATCCACAACAACACCCACAAAAACCCTTTTAACATTATGGATAATATTACAGCCTAAAGTAATCAATGATATACAAGCAAGAATATACCTACGCTAGAAAAGTTTTAGGCGACCGGTAGACCGATGAATCTCACGAACAAAGTCATTACATACATTTTCCAATATGGTGAGGATTCGACAAGTTCCCAGCGTAGAGTCAATTGGGACAAATGCATAATAATATCAAGGTTTTACATCATCGACTATCATTTCGGAAAGACCGAACACTTAATGCTCAAAAGGGCGGATATAATACCGTGGACTGCACATTTCTAAATATTAAATAGATAGAAAGGTAGTGCTTCCCACAAAAATATACAGTTTTGATCCGATTCAGAGGATCTACAATTATATATGGGTGACTATAGGGATGGGCGTAATACGTATAGTGCTACATGAGCTTAAATACCTGCTATGGTTTTAGTTCGAGTTGTGTATAAGAACTTCATACATACACTACATGGTCAGCAGCAGTTATATACCACTTGATAATGGGTTTGAAATAATATGACTTGGAGCTGTAATGAAAACAGTACTTAATGCTCATCAGGTTTATTGTCTAAAGCAAATCGTTTCAACTGAAATATATTTTGTGAGAAGTTAACCACGGCAGCTGCAACCGCACTCGCTGCCGCAGCCGGAGCCGCCGATGACAGAAAGTCGTATCAGATAGTCGGAAATAGGTCTTCGATTATCACGGACATGGCCCAGGTTTTAAAAACCTTAACGACCGCAGCCACATCCAGAGCTGCAGCCGCATCCAGAATCGCAGCCACATCCAGAGTCGCAGCCGCATCCAGAGCCGTAACTGCGTCTTGATCCGCAGCCGCATCCAGAGCCGCAGCCGCATCCAGAGCCGCGCGACACGCCTGTGATGGCCACGTTCCCGCAGGTGCCGCAGCTGTAGTCCACGCAGCCGGAACCGCTGGTGGGGTATGAGCCCTGGAACTGCACGGCGCTCAGGAACGGCAGTTCACCGTTCACGTTCAAGTCCCCGCGCAGGTCGAGGTCGGACTGGACGGAGATGCCGGAGGGGGAGATGGGGCCGACGCTGGTGACCTGCAGGTCGCCGCCGCTGGTGGAGATCGAGTTGCAGGAGCATCCGCAGCCGCTGGATCTGCCGGATCCGCAAGAGCAGCCACATCTCTGGCCAGAGATGGTCTGCAACAGAATTTAACATTAAGTTTTCTATTTCCAATGTTATATAAAAGAAGAATAGGTACAATTATTTAAGTCCTTGAAGAAATCGGTGATGGTTTCAATAGAAGATTCATGTCTATGACTCTACCATGAGTGGCAAAAAGAGACAGCAAAGCGAGCTAGATGCAGTTACACTATGAATATTAAAAAGGTTATGTATTTGAAAGGTTATTACAATGAATGCAGAAATGAGATGTGCAAAGTGAAGAAAGTTGTAATGAAAGAAAATAAAGGTAAATAGAAAAAAGTTCATAATTATGGATCCAAGTTTTTTCACTAATTGTTAAAAGTCAATTAGACATTTGCAATACTGTAAGAGAGTTCGATCACCGCGGCTTAGTAATGTACAATAAAATGAGCACTCAGTTACCTGCACCAGAAGAGCTGCAGCACAGACGAGGAGGACAGCCTTGAACATCATTTTGGATTGTTCTAGTGGAAGTTCACACTTGAATGATTACTTACTATTCAGGCCTAGTATATAAATGGCTTTTTATCACCATTTGGAATTCTTCTGATTATAAACAATAGGCCAATTAAATCTGAAAAATAATTGTTTATAGTTCTTCGCGATTAATCACGTCTTGAGCTACTATCTGCGTGTGTTGTCCTCTAATTGAGCAAATACTATGTATAATATCCACGTGTTCGTGTTTTCTATTTATTTCGACATTCCTTTGACAAGTGTTTGGTATAAAACGCTAACTGGCCGCATAGCCTTTACAGTTTCAAGTGACTTTGAAAGTGAACAACCAACCATGTCTCCCTACACCGTGCTGGTTCTCTGCATCTCTCTCTGCTTGATCCAGGTAAAATAACCATAATATTTTCCTATTATTAAACATGTTAGGTGGTGTTTATATATGGCATTGCCTAACAGTAACATTGAAAGTGAACAATACAGCTGGAGTGTTTTTAAATGCTTTGTTTTTCTATCAAAATATCTTGTAAAAAATTACCTTCGCTTATGTTTTTTTCTTCTATCGTGTATACTGATTAGGAAAATACTCAATAATAACATACGTGTACAAATTAACTTCACGAGGAAGCAGCACCACCAGAAAATTAAACTAAGAAACGCTAACGACCTTGTTTTACGACCACCAAGAACGAATTATGGAAGGAAATGCATTCTTTACGACGGTGCAAAATTATATAACAACCTACCGACTAAAATCAAACAGGCAAAAACCATCAGAATCTTTAAAAATATGCTTAAACAACACATAAAAACCAATAAAACTAGTTACTCTTTAAAATACATAGATGCAATGCTTTACCCTTACATTAAAGTAAATTTTACTGTACAAAACTGCATTAGACAACAATATAATATAAATATATAATATATCCTAAACTAGATTATAAAAATATATATAATAATATTTAATACTTACCTTAAAAATAAACAATAAAAATATAAACTTCAAGTACGGCACGGGAATCTAAAATTATAATTTACACTTAGGTATATTAACTGATTGGCATTTTCCACGTGACATTGCACTTCCCTTTTAATGAATAAATTGAAAACTAATACGCTCAACAATGATGTTAGTGCTAAACGAAGACGAATTACGTAGGTATATTAATAAATAAATGTAAATAAATAACTACTAAGTCTACTTACATTATAGTTTAGATGCATGCTCAAACTAAAATAAAAAAAAAACGCTAAAACGCATAAACAAATATTACTTATTATTTAGTAGTACTAAATAGAATATTTATTAATATTATTGTCCATAAACTATTTTATCAGAAAAACACTAATAGTTTACATATTTTCTGAAACATGTTTATAATAAGTAGTTGCATGCAGGCCACATCCAGATAATCTTATTCGATGCGTGGTTTATTACATTGTGCATACTTCGTGTACACCTGATGACCTACCCGTTAAGTTCGCTTTTATCGGATGAGTGTAAACGTTAGTACCTACCTGCATAATGGCAAATCAAACTTGATTGTTATTGGTGACTTATGATTATATAGTATAACTTTTCTTGTGCATCTTCACGTAACCTTAATTGTACTAGTTGTAAGTTTCTCATGTAAGCGAATTGTATAAATTCTTATGAGAATAAAAGAATCTTTAAACCGAAAATGCTATAGCCGAGCATTTACTGGATTCAGGACCAAACCACTGAATTGAGCTCCATAATAAAGCAAATTTCCTGACTTCTGAACGTCGTTTCTGTACCAGAAAAGTACGAGAAGCCGTTGAAATCAAAAAACATATTAATTTCAACCGGAATGACGGTTTTAAAATTTCTTGTTCGTGGAATCCAGTAGTCAGTAAATGCAAGCGTGAAAATACATCGTCTATTACAATAGTAGACATTGTTAGTGTTGCGTATAGCGCGAGTGACAACACGAGTGTAAAAGTGTTCATTAAAGACCACTTGCGGGTAGTTCATAAACCCGTACTGCTAGAAGATGTTGATAACCGCTCACGCTGTTCAGCTCGCGTCCACGGAAGTTGTGATACATTCGAATCGTCGGGCAAATATAAAAAAGGGTAATTAAAGTCGTATAATTGTAGTGCTTATAGTCTCCGAGTAAATCGGCTGTGACATACGGACGGGCGGAGGAACGGACGAAACAGACATGAAGAATCCATTTTTGCCATTTTGGCTACCGAACCCTAAAATCAATGAAAAAACACGTTCTGGGTTATTTTTGTTACAGTTTTTTATAACTATTCCAAATTTCTTCAAAAGTATCTCGAGATATTTAGCGATGTGACAGACAGACAAAGTGAAACCATAAGGGTTCCTTTTTTACCAATTTGTACAAAAAACGTGTAGGTACTAAGCCGTCACTAATCAGGGATCTAATGCTTATTGTAAGTTCTTAACCTAAACGTTATTTATTGTTTTAGTCTGCCATGAGTCAGAACTGCGGCTGCTCGTGCGGATCCGGCAGATCCAGCGGCTGCGGCAGCTACGGCGGGCAGGGATGCGGGAACGTGAGAGCGGCCGGCCCTATCCAGGCCTGCGGCAACACCTGCGTTGACGGTTGCGTGCCGGTGCTCGGCTCCGTGTGCTTCGGCGGCTGCGCGCCCGCCTGCGGCTCCGTCTCCATCTGCGGACAGTGCTGTGGCTGCGGCTGCAACTAATTCTTTCACCATGGACGCCGTAAACCAGAACCTATTAGTCGTTATAAATTTATGGTGTTTATTGAAAGCAGTGCTCATGCTCATCAACATTAAATAAAAATTCGGAACATAAGCTTTTTGAACTTATTTACTTCATCCCAATTTATACGCAGTCTGCAGATTGACATAAAGGCAAATGCTTGGTGATGTTACATTTCCTAGTTCATTGATTGGATTAATAAAGTTAATCAATATCGCTGCAACAAAATAAAAACGATAGCAACATTGAGACTGGCAGTTGCCTTATTAAAAGCTATTTATATTTTAATTACCGACCTTGGGAAAAACTTCGTAGTATGCAATAAATACACAAACTATTTTGCAGATATTTTGCTATATAAATTAAGAAAATGTACAGTCATATTTCTTGTTCCTGACATTATTGCCAGTATTAGACAGTTAATCAAGAAATGACGTTTCTACAAATGAATTTATTCAATTCGAAAAATAGGTTACTGTTTGTTTTTGTTGTGAAAAATAGATTATTGTTTAATTTTTAGTCAAAGTGATATATCTGAAGGAAAAGTGAATCGAAGGTACCAAACCGATTTGGCATTATACAATCTACTGAACCAAAAAGATATACTGATTCAAAAGTGTTTGTTGCTAGGCCTATTTCAATAAAGAATATTTTGACTTTGACTTTGAAAGGAATTAAAATTAATTCAATGTAACTAATATCCTTTCGCATTTTATCAAACACGTGTTTATTTATATCAACAAAATATTAATAATGATTAAGACTCATTGACAAATCTTAGAGAGAGGTAAAATAAAACAAAAAAGTGAAAATTATACGCAAAAAATAAAACCGACTCCAAAAAACACTAAAAAGTTAAAAATAATTGCCTTACTTCTAACATGAGACTTTACGCTTCTTATTGAATAATGTAGACGTACCTATTGTAATTTTTGAAACCGATGCCATTCAAAGAAATTCTCTAAATTTGACAAAATGGCACCGACTACAGAAATTACAATAGGTACGGCTAGAAAAAGAGCGTAAGAAGCGTTAAGTCTCATGATAGAAGTAAGGAATATATTTTTTACTTTTTAGGGATTTTTGGAGCCGGTTTTATTTTTTTATTAAAAAATGTATTTACTTCACAGCTTTTAGTGAATCATTACCAGAGTGCATCTCATAACGATTCCATTAAGCTCAAACATGGATAAGCTACACTTTTTTATTACGGAGTTCCGTTGCCTTCCTTCCGGCTACAATTACCAGATCAGGTTGATAGTGACATTTCATGCTGAGGACCATTTAAATTGACTTCGTCATAGTCGCTTCCGTATTTTGATCAAGATATCTTAATACCACCGATGAAACACTATGTGTTTCGGATGACCATCCGTGGGCTTCTTCATTAGTTTTCGTTCACCAAATGCTACTTTCTGAATGTAAATGCTCGATTTATTACCGAAAATACAATAATCGTTATATGTTTTCCTTGAATTTTTGAGATCTGATCCCATAATCAGAACTAGATTCTGGTAACAAAGGGCCCAACTTTGAAGCATATGCTTTCAAACAAAAAAAAATGATTTTCATATCGGTTTATAAACGACGGAGTTCGGAGGTAACACATTAAAAAAAAGAACACAAATCCGAATTGAAAACCTCCTTTTTTTGAAGTTGGTTAAAAAGAATAAATAGTATATTTAAAGATTAATTCCCTATAACTCACGGAGGTACTCTTAAGTATCTCTAATAACTATAAACTCATCGATATCATCGTAAAATCCAATATCAATTCAAGTTATTCTATCCACACAGCAAAACACAGCAGTCGGCGAAAACAAGGCACAAATTATCGGTATTACAAAATGCCTTCCAGCGAACAGTCTTTTCAAATGAACCGTTTGAATAACATCATTTCGCTTACCATTAATATAATATATTAATATATGGGCATTTTCCAAATTACGTTCGGTGACGTAATGGAATTCCGCCAAGTAAAAAAATACATTTCTTTTTAGAATCGCTTTTAATGAATTCTCCTTCTTCTATATTCTTTGAAAAATAATACTTGTTTCAATATAAATTGCTTAATATGGTAAATATTATACTTTTAACCTAGTTACTACTGCTGTGACGTTCCATTACGATACGAACTTTAGGTCTGTTTTAAGTAAAGTCTAGAGTGTTGTTTGCAAATCAGTCTTTATTAATGAAAGTATGAAAGTTAAGAACCTCTAAAAAGATTATTGGGAACCTATCGTGCGGGGAAAGAACATGTATTTTGGAATATTCTTTCTTCTGTTTCACCCGTCAGTGAAACAGAAGAAAGAATATCGTGCGGAGAATCGTAGCCGTCGGCCGTTTGGCGCCTAATTTCTCGCAGAATTAGTGCTTCGGGCCGCAACGTTTTCACCCCTAAAACCTTTATCAAATACAATGTTAGCATTGATCGATTCCTTACATCCTTATCTAGGTTTATACGTTTTTTGATAAGTCTTTCGTGTTTAAGAAAATACCAAAAAACCAAGGGGAAGTTATCTAGTCAGAAAAGCGAATCTCTAACGGTCCATATTTTCACATGTATGCATTTTTTTCAGTGATTCAAACCGCATAAATGAACTGAAAAATGATCACAAAGAATAATAATACTATATATAAATAAATAAATATCCACAACATTTACAAAAATCATGCAAATCGGTTTAAGATTATGGGTGGAAAACGTAGCCTATTTTTGTATTGAAAAATTCTGCTACACAATCCTTTTAATATTAAGGATAATTTATCAGACTAAAGTAATCAATGATATACAAGCAAGAATATACGCTAGAAAAGTTTTAGGCGACCGGTAGACCGGTGATTCTCACGAACAAAGTCATTACATACGTTTTCCAATATGGTGAGGATTCGACAAGTTCCCAGCGTAGGGTCAATTGGGACAAATGCATAATAATATCAAGATTTTACATCATCGACTATCATTTCAGAAAGACCGAACACTTAATGCTCAAAAGGGCGGATATAATACCGTGGACTGCATAATTCTAAATATTAAATAGATAGAAAGGTAGTAAAATATACAGATTTGATCCGATTCAGAGGATTTACAATTATATACGTATATGGGTGACTATAGGGATGGGCGTAATACGTATAGTGCTACATGAGGTTAAATACCTGCTATGGTTTTAGTTCGAGTTGTGTATAAGAAATTCATACATACACTACATGGTCAGCAGCAGTTATATACCACTTGATAATGGGTTTGAAATAATATCACTTGGAGCTGTAATGAAAACAGTAATTAATGCTCATCAGGTTTATTGTCTAAAGCAAATCGTTTCAACTGAAATATATTTTGTGAGAAGTTAACCGCGGCAGCTGCAACCGCACTCGCTGCCGCAGCCGGAGCCGCCGATGACAGAAATTCGTATCAGATATTCGGAAATAGGTCTTCGATTATCACGGACATGGCCCAGGTTTTAAAAACCTTAACGACCGCAGCCACACCCAGAGCTGCAGCCGCATCCAGAGCCGCAGCCGCATCCAGAATCGCAGCCGCATCCAGAGTCGCAGCCGCATCCAGAGCCGTAGCTGCGTCTTGATCCGCAGCCGCATCCAGAGCCGCGCGACACGCCTGTGATGGCCACGTTCCCGCAGGTGCCGCAGCTGTAGTCCACGCAGCCGGAACCGCTGGTGGGGTATGAGCCCTGGAACTGCACGGCGCTCAAGAACGGCAGTTCGCCGTTCACGTCCAAGTTCCCGCTAAGGTCGAGCTGGGACTGGACGGAGATGCCGGAGGGGGAGATGGGGCCGACGCTGGTGACCTGCAGGTCGCCGCCGCTGGTGGAGATGCCAGAGTTGCAGGAGCATCCGCAGCCGCTGGATCTGCCGGATCCGCAAGAGCAGCCACATCTCTGACCAGAGATGGACTGCAACAGGATTTAACATTGAGTTTTCTACTTCCAACGTTATGTAAAAAAAGAATAGCTACAACTATTTGCTTCAATAGAATTTTCATGTTTATGTAAGTAATTTAGAAACAAGTTTCAAAATCCTTTTGACTGCCAATTGACTCTACCATTAGTGGCAAAAAGTGACTTGAAATGTTATGTATTTGAAATGTTATTGCAATTAATGAAGAAATGAGAAGTACAAAGTGAGGAGAGTTGTATGCAAAGTAAATATATATAGAAAAAGTTCATAATTATGGATGGAAGTTTTTTTTTACTAATTGTGAAATCAATGACAAATCTGCGATACTGTAAGAGAGTTCGATCGCCGCGGCTCAGTGATATACAGCAAAATGAGCACTCAGTTACCTGCATCAGCAGAGCTGCAGCACAGACGAGGAGGACAGCCTTGAACGCCATTTTGGATTGTTCTAGTGGAAGTTCACACTTGAATGATTACTTGTTGTTCAGTTCTAGTTTATAAATGACTTTTTATCGCCATTTGAAATTGAAACCGACAAATTAATTGTTTGTAGTCCTTGGCGATTAATCACGTTTGCTATTATCAGGATGTATTGTCCTCTAATTTACAAACACTATGCAATATCCACGTGTCCGTATTTATCAATTTATTTGCGCATTCCTTGAAGACTACTTAGTATAAAAGCGTGACTGACCGCATAGCGTTTACAGTTTCAAGTAACTTTGAAAGTGAACAACCAACCATGTCTCCTTACACTGTGCTGGTCCTCTGCATCTCTGTCTGCTTGATCCAGGTAAATAGAGTAATAGTTATTTGTTAGACAAAGGTGCAAAGCTGTATTTTAACTGGGAGTGTGGAATTGAAACACGAGCTAGCGAATAGATTCTATGGTTGAACCGCGAGCGAAGCGAGTGATTCGGAAATAGAATCCTGAGCGAAGCGAGTGGTTCCAAAATAGAATCCTGAGCGTAGCGAGTGTTGAAACACACGAGGCGTAAAATAACTTTGCAGCCGTGTATAACACATATCTTTTCAACTCACTAGAGCGAGGATTTTTTTTCCTCGTTTTAGCGTTATTCCAGTAAGTTGCATCCTAAATATGTGATAATCCACATCGAAAGGGACCTTATGGCGGCAGACGCTTACGTTACACCTATTCACTATTGTATTGGAACAGCGGCAATAAAGGCGTAAGTGCCGGCCGCCATAAGGTCCCTTTCAATATGGATTATCACATATAGTTGGATGCCCGTGGCGTGGGTACTAGTTTTTTTAACACAACAGCACAATATGAAATTATTGTTGCTGGACATCAAATTTAGAATTTTTCATGTGGACAAAATTCAGTTTTGCTATCTGTTTTCAAAGAGTAAAAAAGGGTTTCCCGAGCTAGTGAGGTGAAAAATTAATTCCTTGTTTTCACTAAACTTCTTAGGCGGTATTTGAACATTCGCGAACACATTTGTGTTTACAACAACACCATATATTTATAGGGTGTTGCTTAATAGTGTAGCTATTTACAATGTGCGTGTTTTCATAGTCATGACATGACGTTTTTTTCAACAATTATCTATTTTTTAAAATCGTGTTTAACCTGTGGGTAAAGCGCGACCAAAAATATTTATGACCGTGCGCCATGTTGCGAAATTTCATTAGAACCAATTTCTTACATTGGCAATAGTTTTAATGATATTCTGTCACCGTTGTCACAGTGTGGTGGTTTATTTGAACAACTAGCTTTTGCTCGCAACTTCATTCACATGAACATCCATCTCAATTTTTACTCCATATTTCATACCGTTGTTAGATATTTTCTGGAATAAAAAAAGTATTCCAGCATATTTACTTTCAATATGGTGTGACTTGTCTATATTTTACGGTCCATCATGCAATGTCACATAAACTTGCTGCTAGGCGCTGCATCTCGTTACATTTACACGTACATTGGTGCTTGATGATTTGATTAAATTCCCTACTTCCCGGGACTTAACTCTAGGAGTGTGTGTCACACTTCAATTAACCACGTACCCACCCCTGGATGGTGCTAAAAGTGCAAAAAACTGGCAACCGTATTGTCTTCTAGAAGATCTGACCTCTCTGATTCTGAAGATTTGACGACCGGTTTAGCCTAGTGGGTAGTGCACCTGCCTGTGAAGTTGACGGTCCTGGGTTCGAATCCCGGTCAGGGCAAATATTTGTGTGATGAGCATGAATATTTGTTTCTGAGTCTTGGATGTTTTCTATGTATTTAAGTATTTATAGCTATTAAATATATCGTCGTCTAGTACCCATAACACAAGCCTTCTTGAGCTTACTGTGGGGCTAGTTAGATTTGTGTAAGATTGTCCTCTAATATTTATTTATTTATTTATTTATCTCACGGTTCTAAATAATTGCCGTACGATAAATAAATAAACTTCAATTTTGCTCGAATTAAAAAGCATGAAAATTAAATGATGAATCGGTACACTTTGCCGAGCCCAGGCCATATTGGTGCTGACGCTGCATCATATAAAGTGTTTGCGTCGTGCTTTAATAATTGATACCGACTCCTACCTATGCGAATTAGATGGGGTCAACTTTTTGGTGACAGGCCCACTTTTCGGTTCGGCCTCACTGGAAAAATGTATGAAAAACAATGCCTGGCGGCGCACGGACCTCGGACTTGGCGCGGTGTATTATTCTAAGTTTTGTAATGAATATATACTTAACCTGGTTAGAATCTCAAAAGATCACTGCCGAGAAGAAACGCCGAAACAAACTCGACAGTACGGACGACGGTACACACCCACCTACTTAAGTAAATCTGAGTGGCAAAGAACAAGAAAGAAATATAATAGATATTTTGTGAGAAAATAAGTATTTACAATTGTGTAGTTCCTACAAGAAAACATGTGGAGATTGTATAAAGTCCGACCACGCTAACTCTACAAGGAATAATTTGGCAACACTGTGCGTTATACGTCATATTTGTATGAAAATGTGACGTTTGAGGTAGTGTTGCCAAATTATTTCAATGCAGAGTTAGCGTGGTCGGACTATACGTATTGTATTTATCAAATACGAGCAAGATAAGGATAATAATAATAATAGAAAATACTTTCCCTAGACATTAAATTAAATCGTTTGATATGCTTTCTTGCAAGAACTGTGTCAACTAGATACAATGAGAATATACATGAATCTTTACGCTATTTAGGTAAGTATTTGGTTTGTGCCATGAATTCCTGTCTACTAGATAGTCCTCAACCCTATAATAACCCTTTGACATCAATGTTTTTTACATAATTTTTAGAGCTGAAAGGGTAAATTCAAAATTTCGTCGGGTAACTTATTATAAAAACGGACACATTGACCTACAAAATACTTGTATACTTTACGGAACTTTTGTGGCAATTTTATTTTTATTCCTATTATTAAAATTATATTTGTTGTTATAGTCTGCCTTGAGTCAGAACTGCGGCTGCTCGTGCGGATCCGGCAGATCCAGCGGCTGCGGCAGCTACGGCGGGGAGGGATGCGGCAACGTGAGAGCGGCCGGCAACATCGAGGCCTGCGGCAACACCTGCGTTGACGGTTGCGTGCCGGTGCTCGGCTCCGTGTGCTTCGGCGGCTGCGCGCCCGCCTGCGGCTCCGTCTCCATCTGCGGACAGTGCTGTGGCTGCGGCTGCAACTAATTCTTTCACCATGGACGCTGTAAACCAGAAACTATTAGTCGTAATCAATTTATGGTGTTTATTGTAAGCAGTGCTCATGCTCATCAACGTTCAATAAAAAAAAAATGGAACATAATCTTTTTGAACTTATGTAATTCATCTCAATCTTTATGCAGTGTGCAGATTGACAGAAAGGCAAATGCTTTGTGAAAGTTACATTTCCGAGTTCATTGGTTGGATCAATAAAGATCATAAATATCGCTACAGCACAACAAAAATGATGGCAACTTTGAGACTGGCAGTTGCCTTATTAAATCACCGACCTTGGGAAAAACTTCGTAGTATACAACAAATACACAAACTATTTTGTAGCTATTTTGCGATATAAATCTAGAGAATGTACAGTCATATTTCTTGTTCCTGACATTATTGCCAGTATCAGCATATCTGATAATGATTATCAAATCCACCAGCTATCAAATCCAGAAATGATATTTCTACAAAATTAAAACAAATGAAATTATTTAATTCGAAAAATAGGTTACTTTAACATCTTTTTCACTAGAGAAACCATGCTCGTTATTGTTTAATTTACAGTCAAAGTGATATATATCTCAAAGAAAATTGAAGCAAAAGTACCAAATAAATTTATTTATAAACTGACTTAGAATTATTCAATCTACTAAACCAAAACAATATACTGATTGGAAAGTGCTTGTTGCTAGGCCTATTTGAATAAAGATTGTTTTGACTTTGACTTTGAAAGAAATTAAAATTAATTCGATGTAACTAACCTTCTTTCGCATCCTATCAAACACATTTTTATATATATATCTACAAAATATTGATATTGAATAAGACTAAATAAATCTTAGTCGTAAAATAAAACAAAAAAGTTAAAATTATATACAAAAAGGATAAATAGTAATATTAGAGATTACCCTATATATCACGCAGGTACTCTTTAGTATTTCTAATAGCTACAAACTCATCGATTTCATTGTGAATACCAAAACCAATTCAAGTTTTTCTATCCACACAGCAAAATGGTGTACAAAACAAGGCACAAATTATAGGTATTAGAAAATGCCTTCCAGCGAACAGTCTTTCCAAGTGAACCGTCTGAATAACATCACTTCACTTGCCATTAATATAGTAAATATATGAAAGTTAAGAACCTCTAAAAATACTATTGAAAACCTATCGTGCGGGGAAAGAACAGGTATTTCGGAGTATTCTTTTTTCTGTTTCACCCGTCAGGGTCTTGCGCTTGCGCCGGCATCGTGAGATAGAGAATCGTCGCCGACGGCCGTTTGGCGACTAATTTCTCGCAGAATTAGTGCTTCGGCCGCAAAGTTTCCACCACTAAAAACTTTATCAAAATAAGTCAATATTTTATTTCAATAAAGACAAATTCAATTCATAATTGGTATAAAGCATGAGAATATATGACTAAAAATTAAAACTAAACTAAATTAAAACTAAAATATATTTAAAAAATTTGGTCCCCTAGGCATAGTCCCTAAGATGCTGGCAGCATTTCCTCGCTGAATCGCTATGCTGATGCGTTGAGCGAGGAAGCTGCCAGCTCAACTATGACCTATGTTGATGTAGCATTATTTACTCGTACTGTCGTTAAAATACGTGGTTTAAATACTTCGGGTTATTAGTCAATATTATATTATGTTATTTGTTTTAACATTTCCATTTTGTATAGTGCACAATAAAGTATATTATTATTATTATTATTATTTAAAAAAAATCACAAGTTAAAAAATCTCAATTCTAATACACCCTAAAGTTGTCAGTGCCGGATTAAGCTATCGCGAGTCCTGTAGCAAATTATATCAAGGGGCCTTTGGTTTGTTTTAGGTTTTCAAGTTTATGGTATTAAAATGAAACAAACTGTTACAAACAAACTTTTCTCGATTTAATTTGAGCAAATACGAGTGGAACCTGACTACGTCCTGTAGAGAAGTTCGCGTATGGATATATTTTTCGGGAAAGGTGAGTCTTTAATATTTTAGCCGTCACCTGGTTATAACCCACTTAACCCAGTCGAGAAAGCAAAACCTCGAAACGTTCATAACTTTGATGAAATTTGTTACGAATGTTCATTGATGGCCTTGTTTTCGTCCTCAAATCCCCAGGCCAGGACCTTCTAGACCCGCCGATATCTTGGAGAATATATTCCATCCGGAATATATTCGCATTCATAATACTTAGATACTTTATTATAATAGGGTCAGAAAGCGTGGGTGCGCAGGGTTCGCAGCATTTGCTATTCTTACTATATGCCTAATCCGCCACTGACAAGTGTGACGTAGCCACTTACAACTTTTACAAGTAGACGCACTAACTGCATGGTTGTCAGCCAGTTTCACTTAAGTTTGGTATTTATCCTACGAAAAGGTTTCACTATCGACAGTTTTGTTCTAGCCTCAATCGTGAGAGTGCAAACTATTTACCTTTACTGATAACTGACTGATAGTTTGAAATTGATGTCACTAAAATGACAATGGTCGCTCTCTGTTTCTCAACTTGAAATTAATTAAACTCGCTCACTCTCTGAAGTAGAGGTTTGTTTACAAAGAAGCGGTCATTTAATATGGTTTAATTTGTACTGAAATAGTAATTTAATTATGATACATAATTGGACCTATAATGATGTAGCATTATTTACTCGTACTGTCGTTAAAAATACGTGGCTTAAATACTTCGGGTTATTAAGACCCACGGTGTATAGTCGCGGCTAGGTAATAACGGCTTACGTTATACATCTACCTACATTTCAAATAGTATCCTTATACCCTATAGCTTTTGAGTAAAATGCCTGGGACACACAGAACGTTTTAGCCGATTTGGCAACGGAATCATAAAAAAGACAATTATATATTCCAGTAAATTGATTTATTTTAAGACACATTTACACATTTTACATCTTGAAATAGAACAGAAATGGCAGAAAAATAATTGGAGAGCTCAGGATTCTTTTTGCGAGCCATACCATATTTTTAATAAATCCGAAAATTTTGGTTTATCATGCTCAGAATCATGTTTAGGTACTACGTACGGTACGTAATTGAATCCTGTTTTATTTCTCGTTTCTTTATCTCTCACTCATGATTCTATGAAGTAACAAAAACAAAATCTTCTACGTTCTGAGAAAAAACGTAAATGCGTACATACAATTTATAGTGAAAACTCGCAACGAAAAAAAAACACAGCATTCAACGTCAGAATCACGAGTTGTTGGGCTACTGAGACCCCAAAGATCGAAGTTCGTTAACCTCCGTCTTTAAGTACCGCTCGAGTAGAGCAACTGTCAGAAATTCGTATCAGATATTCGGAAATAGGTCTTCGATTATCATTGTCATAGCCCAGGTATTAAAAATCTTAACGACCGCAGCCGCAGCCGCATCCAGAGCTGCAGCCGCATCCAGAGCCGTAGCTGCGTCTAGATCCGCAGCCGCATCCAGAGCCACAACCGCATCCAGAGCCGCGCGACACGCCTGTGATTGCCACGTTCCCGCAGGTGCCGCAGCTGTAGTCCACGCAGCCGGAGCCGCTGGTGTCGTACGAGCCCTGGAACTGCACGGCGCTCAGGAACGGCAGTTCGCCGCATACGTCCAAGTCCCCGCGCAGGTCGAGGTCGGACTGGACGGAGATGCCGGAGGGGGAGATGGGGCCGCTGCTGGTGACCTGCAGGTCGCCGCCGCTGGTGGAGATCGAGTTGCAGGAGCATCCGCAGCCGCTGGATCTGCCGGATCCGCAAGAGCAGCCACATCTCTGGCCAGAGATGGTCTGCAACAGAATTTAACATTAAGTTTTCTATTTCCAATGTTATATAAAAGAAGAATAGGTACAACTATTTAAGTCTTTGAAGAAATCGGTGATGGTTTCAATAGAAGATTTATGTCTATGACTCTACCATGAGTGGCAAAAAGAGACATCAAAGCGAGCTAGATGCAATTACACTATGAATATTAAAAAGGTTATGTATTTGAAAGGTTATTGCAATGAATGCAGAAATGAGAAGTACAAAGTGAGGGGAGTTGTAATCAAAGAAAATAAAGGTAAATAGAAAAAAGCTCATAATTATGGACCCAAATTTTTTCACTAATTGTTAAAAATCAATTAGATATCTGCAATACTGTAAGAGAGTTCGATCACCGCGGCTTAGTAATGTACAATAAAATGAGCACTCAGTTACCTGCACCAGTAGAGCTGCAGCACAGACGAGGAGGACAGCCTTGAACATCATTTTGGATTGTTCTAGTGGAAGTTCACACTTGAATGATTACTTATTATTCAGGTCTAGTATATAAATGGCTTTTTATCACCATTTGGAATTCTTCTGATTATATACAATAGGCCAATTAAAACTGAAAATTAATTGTTTATAGTTTTTTGCGATTAATCACGTCTGGAGCTCCTATCTGCATGTATTGTCCTCTAATTGAACAAATACTATGTATAATATCCACCTGTTCGTGTTTTCTATTTATTTCGACATTCCTTTGACAAGTATTTGGTATAAAAGGCTGACTGGCCGCATAGCCTTTACAGTTTCAAGTGACTTTGAAAGTGAACAACCATGTCTCCCTACACCGTGCTGGTTCTCTGCATCTCTCTCTGCTTGATCCAGGTAAAATAACCATAATATTTTCCTATTATTAAACATGTTAGGTGGTGTTTGTATACGGCATTACCTAACAGTAACATTGAAAGTGAACAATACAGCTGGAGTGTTTTCAAATGCTTTGTCTGTCCAAAAAAAATATTGTGTGAAAAATTTACTTCGCTTATGATTTTTTCTTCTAACAAATAACGTTGATTTGATTGATTTAAACTAATACGATTTTACACATTATTATTGGAAAACGCCATAGCCGAGCATTTACTGGAGTCAGGATCAAACCACTGGATATAGCTTCATGTTAAACCATAAGTCATGTCTTCTGAACGTCATTTCTATAGCAGAAAAGTTCGTGAAGCCGATGAAATCAAAAAACATCTTAAATTCAACCGACATGACGGTTTTAAGTTTCAGCTTCGTGGAATCTACTAGTAAGTAAGTGCAAGCGTGAAAATACATCGTCCATTACAATAATGGACAGTGTTAGTGGACGGACGGATAGACAGACATGACGAAACTATAAGGGTTCCGTATTAGTCATTTTGGCTACGGAACCCTATAAAAACCGATCGAGTGCGAGTCCGACTCGTGCACCGAGGGTTCCGTACACAGATGTATACCCGTCTCGACCTAATTAATTCAGGAAAATCTTAACAACATGGGTGTAGAAACTGAACGCCATGGGTACAGCGCCATCTATCTGCGAATTTGTATGGTGTTTTTTCAAGGATAATTATTTATCGCGTTAATCTATTTCAATTATTTTTCTTTATTTGAAAGAAGGTACTTTCAGCATAATCACGTAGGAAATTATGAAACAGAAATACATGCAAAGGTGATTAAATTACAACCTTAGTAAAAAAATGTTTTTCTTATCATAAAAAAGAAAAACTAGATGAGCTACGGTTATGTTTCCTGTAAAATACATATATATATATACACTTTGTTTGACGTTTCGTTTGCTTAAAATTATCACTGGCGCTAGTAGCAGCGAAAACGGCTGCGTTCATGGTCAACGCAATTTTAAGGCCCGCACAGACGAACCACTTGTCGGTGCGTTTGCGCAAACTATTTGTTATTTTTGTTATGTGTTTATACTTTTGTTTGGTTTTCTTTCAATTCTTTTGTTTATTTGTAAAACTTTAGCTTATTTGTGTAATCCTTTTATTATTATTATTTTTTTTTATTATTGTGTGTTACCCACCGTGCCGACACCTAATGGGTCCAACGGAAGACCAGCGCCGGCGGTAATGCCGGCATTATGCTGAGTTGGGTCCATTTCGTGACACGACTGTTTTTGTATTCTGTCCCATTATTATGTACTTGTCTGTCATGAATAAATGTTTGAATCTGAATCTGAATCTGAATCTGAAAATATACATTGATATTAATTTTATGTAATAATTCCATATTTTTTCTTTCGTGAACTTCGGAAATCCCCCTCATTTCCGAAGTTCACGAAAGAAAAAATATGGAATTATTTATTATTATTATTATTAGGAACGGTATTTTTTTAAATATTTTCCATCATTCATTGAAAATGAGTCTACGTAAAAGAAATATGTTTCATAATGTGTAACTTAAGCCCTTTCATGTGACACCCCACTTGACATAGTCACTATACTTAGAAATTTTGAACGACCTTTTTTGTCATTTTGCTCAGAAAATAAAAAGAAACAATCAAAAAACATGTTCGATGTATCTGGGTTGCCGTTTTTTATAAATATTCCAAATTGCAAATCGATAACATAAGTAGTTCTTGAGATATTTAGCGATATGACAGACAGACTACCAACCCTAAGGGAAACCATAAGGGTTCCTTTTTTACACCACTAAGCCGTCACCGATCAGGGATCTAATGCTTATTGTAAGTTCTTAACCTAAACGTTATATTTATTGTTTTAGTCTGCCATGAGTCAGAACTGCGGCTGCTCGTGCGGATACGGCGGGCAGGGATGCGGGAACGTGAGAGCGGCCGGCCCTATCCAGGCCTGCGGCACCACCTGCGTTGACGGTTGCGTGCCGGTGCTCGGCTCCGTGTGCTTCGGCGGCTGCGCGCCGGCCTGCGGCTCCGTCTCCATCTGCGGACAGTGCTGTGGCTGCGGCTGCAACTAATTCTTTCACCATGGACGCTGTAAACCAGAAACTATTAGTCGTTATAAATTTATGGTGTTTATTGTAAGCAGCGCTCAAGCTCATCAACATTCAATAAAAAAATCGGAACATAAGCTTTTTGAACTTATTTCCTTCATCTATATGAAGTCTGCAGATTGACATAAATGCTTGGTGACGTTGCACTTCCTAGTTCATTGGTTGGATCGATAAAGATCAATGTCGCTTTATTGTATTGTCGCTGCAACAAAAAATATAAATTAATATAAATATATAAATATTTGCATGTCATCAACTGGCAAAACATGTGAGATTACATTGCTATTTATTAAGTTATATACCACATTTGTAACCACCATGTTTTATGCAAATAAATGATTTATGATTATGATTAAAAATGACGGCTACTTTGAGACTGGCAGTTGCCTTATTAAAAGCTATTAATGTTTTAAACACCGACCTTGGTAAAAACTTCGTAGTTTACAACAAATACACAAACTATTTTACATCTATTTTGCGATATAAATCAAGAAAATATACAGTCATATTTCTTGTTCCTGACTTTATTGCCAGTATCAGCATATCTATTATTGTTTACCAGCTATCAAATCCAGAAATTTACTGATGTTTCCACAAAAATTAAACAAATGAAATTATTCAATTCGAAAAATAGTTTACTTTGACATCGTTATCACTAGAGAAACCAGTGATAGTGCTCGTTATTGTTTAATTTTCAAAGTGATATTATCTGAAGGAAAAGTGAATCAAAAGTACCAAACCAATTCGTTTATAAACCGATTTCGCATTATTCAATCTAAGTACTGAACCAAATTTAATATACTGATTCAAAAGTGCTTGTGGCTAGGCCTATTTGAATAATAGTTATTTGTTATACAAGGGTGCAAAGTTGTATTTTAACCGCGAGAGTGAAATTGAAACACGAACTAGCGAAGGGATTCTAGGATTGAACCACGAGCTAGCGAATAGATTCTATGGTCGAACCGCGAGCGAAGCGAGTGGTTCGAAAATAGAATCCTGAACGAAGCGATTGATTCAAAAATAGAATCCTGAGCGTAGCGAGTGTTGCAACACACGAGACGTAAAATAACTTTGCAGCCGTGTATAACACAAATCCTTTCACCTCACTAGAGCGAGGAATTTTTTTTTCTCCTCGTCCTAACGTTGACAGTTGCGTCCTAAATATAGTTGTCCACTACCTAATCCCGAGGTTTGGCGTAGGTACTAGTTTTTTAACACAACAGCACAATATAAAATAATTGTTGCTGGACTGTCTGGGCTGGCCTTTACATGTTATTATATTTTAAAAAGTTACAAATAGCGTGTTCAGATTTCAAATATTTTTTGCACTCTTGTGGATAAAATGCAGTTTTGCTATCTGTTTTTAAAGAATAAAAAAGGGTTTTCCGAGCTAGTGAGGTGAAAAGAATATTTTGACTTTGACTTTGAAAGGAATTAAAATTAATTCAATGTAACTAATCTTCTTTCGCATCCTTTCAAACACATGTTTATTTATATCTACAAAATATTAATATTGAATAAGACTCATTGATAAATTATAGAGAGAGGTAATGTAGAACAAAAAAGTGAAAATTATATTCAAAAAGAATAAATAGTAATATTAGAGATTAATTCCCTATAACTCACGTAGGTACTCTTAAGTATCTCTAATAGCTATAAACTCATCGATTTCATTGTAAAACCCAAAATCAATTCAAGTTTTTCTATCTACATTGCAAAATGGTGTACAAAACAAGGCACAAAATATCGGTATTAGAAAATGCCTTCCAGCGAACAGTCTTTTCAAGTGAACCGTCTGAATAACATCACTTCACTCAATATTAATATAATAAATATTAACGGGGAAAGAACAGGTATTTCGGGATATTCTTTCTTCTGTTTCACCCGTCAGGAACTTGCGCCGGCATCGTGAGATAGAGAATCGCCGCCGTCAGCCGTTTGGCGATTAATTTCTCGCAGAATTAGTGCTTCGACCGCAACGTTTCCACCACTAAAACCTTTATCAAAATAAGACAATATAATTTAAAACAAATTACAAGTTATAAATCTCAATTCTAACACAACCTAACGGTGTGACGTAGCCACCTACCACTTTTACACGCAGACGCACTAACTGTATGGGTAACACGCCAGTTTCACTTATGTTTGATATTTATCCTCCTAAAGGTTTCACTACCGAATGTTTTGTTCTGGTCTCAATAGCGATAATTTAAACTATTTACCTTTACTGATAACTGGCTGATAGTTTGAAATTGATGTCACTAAAATGACAATGCTCGCTCTCTGTTTCTCAATTTGAGATTAATTACACTCGCTCACTCTCTGAAGTAACGGTTTGTTCACAAAGAAGCGGACAATTAATATGATTTACTTTGCGACACATAATAAGACACATAATTAGACCCATGATGATGTAGCATTATTTAGTCGTACTGTCGTCAAAAATACGTGGTTTAAATCTTTCGGGTTATTGACGCCCACGGAGTATACACTTTGACGTAAGTATTAGGTATATGAAAAAACTATCATCTCTAATACTATTCTATAATCGCGGCTAGGTAATAACGGCCTACATAATACATCTACCTACATCTCAAATTGTATTCTAATACCCTATGGTGTTTGATTAAAATGCCTGTGACATACGGACCGTTTTAGCCACTTTGGCTACGGAACCATAAAGAAGACAATTATATATACCAGTAAATTGATTTATTTTAAGAGATGAATTAAGAATAAGGTCAATAACAATATTCGCATTTTGAAATAGAACAGAAATGGCAGAAAAATAATTGGAGAGTTCAAGCTCCTTTTGCAAATCGTATACCACATTTTTAATAAATCCGAAAAGTTTGGTTTTTCATGCTCAGAATCATGTTTAGGTACAATATTGATTATGATATTTAAAACATGTGTGGAAGTATGATTAAAAAGACATATTGTGTAATTGAACCCTGTTTTATCTCTCGTTTCTTTATCTCTCACTCATGATTCTATGGAGTAAAAAAACCAAAGACTTGTAAGTTCTGACAAAAAACGTAAATGCGTACGTACAATTTTTAGAGAAAACTCGAAACAAAAAAAAAACACAAAGCATTCAACGTCAGAATAACGAGTTGTTGGGCTACAGAACCCCCAAAGAACAAAGTTCGTTAACCTCCGTCTTTAAGTACCGCTCGAGTAGAGCAACTGTCAGAAATTCGCATTAGGTATTCGGAAATAGGTCTTCGATTATCATGGTCATGGCCCAGGTTTTAAAAGCCTTAACGACCGCAGCCGCATCCAGAGTTGCAGCCGCATCCAGAGCTGCAGCCGCATCCAGAGCTGCAGCCGCATCCAGAGTCGTAGCTGCGTCTAGATCCGCAGCCGCATCCAGAGCCACAACCGCATCCAGAGCCGCGCGACACGCCTGTGATGGCCACGTTCCCGCAGGTGCCGCAGCTGTAGTCCACGCAGCCGGAGCCGCTAGTGTCGTACGAGCCCTGGAACTGCACGGCGCTCAGGAACGGCAGTTCGCCGCACACGTCCAAGTCCCCGCGCAGGTCGAGGTCGGACTGGACGGAGATGCCGGAGGGGGAGATGGGGCCGACGCTGGTGACCTGCAGGTCGCCGCCGCTGGTGGAGATCGAGTTGCAGGAGCATCCGCAGCCGCTGGATCTGCCGGATCCGCAAGAGCAGCCACATCTCTGGCCAGAGATGGTCTGCAACAGAATTTAACATTAAGTTTTCTATTTCCAATGTTATATAAAAGAAGAATAGGTACAATTATTTAAGTCCTTGAAGAAATCGGTGATGGTTTCAATAGAAGATTTATGTCTATGACTCTACCATGAGTGGCAAAAAGAGACAGCAAAGCGAGCTAGATGCAGTTACACTATGAATATTAAAAAGGTTATGTATTTGAAAGGTTATTGCAATGAATGCAGAAATGAGATGTGCAAAGTGAAGAAAGTTGTAATGAAAGAAAATAAAGGTAAATAGAAAAAAGTTCATAATTATGGATCCAAGTTTTTTCACTAATTGTTAAAAGTCAATTAGACATTTGCAATACTGTAAGAGAGTTCGATCACCGCGGCTTAGTAATGTACAATAAAATGAGCACTCAGTTACCTGCACCAGAAGAGCTGCAGCACAGACGAGGAGGACAGCCTTGAACATCATTTTGGATTGTTCTAGTGGAAGTTCACACTTGAATGATTACTTACTATTCAGGACTAGTATATAAATGGCTTTTTATCACCATTCTGATTATAAACAATAGTTCAATTAAAACTGAAAATTAATTGTTAATAGTTCTTCGCGATTAATCACGTCTTGAGCTACTATCTGCGTGTGTTGTCTTCTAATTGAGCAAATACTATGTATAATATCCACCTGTTCGTGTTTTCTATTTATTTCGACATTCCTTTGACAAGTGTTTGGTATAAAAGGCTAACTGGCCGCATAGCCTTTACAGTTTCAAGTGACTTTGAAAGTGAACAACCAACCATGTCTCCCTACACCGTGCTGGTTCTCTGCATCTCTCTCTGCTTGATCCAGGTAAAATAACCATAATATTTTCCTATTATTAAACATGTTAGTTGGTGTTTATGTATGGCATTGCCTAACAGTAACATTGAAAGTGAACAATATAGCTGGAGTGTTTTTAAATGCTGTATTTTTCTATCAAAATATTTTGTGAAAAATTACCTTCGCTTATGTTTTTTTTCTTCTAACGAATAACGTTGATTTTATTGCTTGAAACCACGATTTTCACACATTATTATTGGAAAACGCTATAGCCGAGCATTTATTGGATTCAGGACCAAACCACTGAATTGAGCTCCATAATAAAGCAAATGTCCTGTCTTCTGAACGTCGTTTCTGTACCAGAAAAGTACGAGAAGCCGTTGAAATCAAAAAACATAGTAATTTCAACCGGAATGACGGTTTTAAAATTTCTTGTTCGTGGAATCCAGTAGTCAGTAAATGCAAGCGTGAAAATACATCGTCTATTACAATGGTAGACATTGTTAGTGTTGCGTATAGCGCGAGTGACAACACGAGTGTAAAAGTGTTTATTAAAGACCAAGTGCGGGTAGTTCATAAACCCGTACTGCTAGAAGATGTTGATAACCGCTCACGCTGTTCAGCTCGCGTCCACGGATGTTGTGATACATTCGAATCGTCGGGCAAATCTAAAAAAGGGTAATTAAAGTCGTGTGATTGTAGTGCTTATAGTCCCCGAGTAAATCGGCTGTGACATACGGACGGGCGGACGAACGGACGAAACAGACTTGAAGAATCCGTTTTTGCTATTTTGGCTACCGAACCCTAAAATCAATGAAAAAACACGTTCTGGGTTATTTTTGTTACAGTTTTTTATAACTATTCCAAATTTCTTCAAAAGTATCTCGAGATATTTAGCGATGTGACAGACAGACAAAGTGAAACCATAAGGGTTCCTTTTTTACCAATTTGTACAACATACGTGTAGGTACTAAGCCGTCACTGACCAGGGATCTAATGCTTATTGTAAGTTCTTAACCTAAACGTTATATTTATTGTTTTAGTCTGCCATGAGTCAGAACTGCGGCTGCTCATGCGGATCCGGCAGATCCAGCGGCTGCGGCAACTACGGCGGGGAGGGATGCGGCAACGTGAGAGCGGCCGGCCCTATCCAGGCCTGCGGCAACACCTGCGTTGACGGTTGCGTGCCGGTGCTCGGCTCCGTGTGCTTCGGCGGCTGCGCGCCCGCCTGCGGCTCCGTCTCCATCTGCGGACAGTGCTGTGGCTGCGGCTGCAACTAATTCTTTCACCATGGACACTGTAAACCAGAAACTATTAGTCGTTATAAATTTATGATGTTTATTGTAAGCAGTGCTCATGCTCATCAACATTAAATAAAAATTCGGAACATAAGCTTTTTGAACTTATTTACTTCATTCCAATTTATACGCAGTCTGCAGATTGACATAAAGGCAAATGCTTGGTGATGTTGCATTAGTTCTTTGATTGGATCGATAAAGATCACTAATGTTGCTTCAACAAAATAAAAATGATGGCAGCTTTGAGACTGGCAGTTGCCTTATTAAAAGCTATTTATATTTTAATCACCGACCTTGGGAAAAACTTCGTAGTATGCAACAAATACACAAACTATTTTGCAGATATTTTGCCATATAAATCAAGAAAGCGTACAGTTATATTTCTTGTTCCTAACATTATTGCCAGTATCATCATAATATATCTGTTATTGTTTACCAGCTATCAAATCCAGAAATGACGTTTCTACAAAAAATAAACTAATAAAATTATTCAAGTCGAAAAATAGGTTACTTTGACATCGTTATCACTAGAGAAACCAGTGATAATGCTCGTTATTGTTTTATTTTTAGTAAAATTTATATATCTGAAGGAAAAGTGTATCAAAAGTACCAAACCGATTTAGTAGTAGTACTGAACCAAAAAGATATACGGATTCAAAAGTGCTTGTTGCTAGGTGCTAGGCCTATTCCAATAAAGAATACTTTGACTTTGAAAGGAATTTAAAATTAATTCAATGTAACTAATCTCCTTTCGCATTTTATCAAACACGTGTTTTTTTGTATCAACAAAATATTAATAATGATTAAGACTCATTGATAAACCTTAGAGAATGGTAAAATAAATCAAAAAAGTGAAAATTATACGCAAAAAATAAAACCTACTCCAAAAAACACTAAAAAGTTAAAAATAATTTCCTTACTTCTAACATGAGACTTTACGCTTCTTATTGAATAATGTAGACGTACCTATTGTAATTTTTGAAGCCGGTGCCATTCAAATAAATTGTCTGAATTTGACGAAATACAAAAATACAAAAGAATACAAAAATATTTATTTGGTATCTTGTTGGTTTTAACATAAGTATGAATGTGGCCGACCCCTCCAGGTAAGTATGACAATACTTGTGTTAGGGGAAGCCGCTCCTCCCATCCGGAGTTATATACAGACTGGTTGATACAAGGAACTTATATAAATTTGACTGTTTAGTTTGCGATACAACAGTAATGTAAACTTACAAAAGAATAATAATAATCATTTCAAAAACGTTTGTTTATGTGTGTGTGTGTGTGTGCGTGCGTGCGTGCGTGCGGGCGTGCGTGCGTGCGTGTGTGTGTGTGTGTGTGTTGCGTGTTGACAAATGATTTCATTAATCACAAAAGCAATCTATTTATATTTAAGGAGTGCCTCAGTGTCGTCATAAGTAAGCGTATATAGCCACTCAGTAACCCTCTTGTTACAATGTACTTGATGTATCGGATAAATGTTAAGAATTTTATTTATTTTATTGTATAAATGTGGCGACATAGCTGTATATTGTCTTTTGGCAAACACAGATTTTGTATGATATCTAGGGGCTACAATGTGATTTTGCCTGCGTCTCAATATAGATGGGTCAAAATTAAGACTCTTGTGTAGTTTTAGGACAGTTACTAAGATGTACAATTTTCTCATTGTGAGAGCATTGCTTTCTCTATACACTTTGCTTGTTGGGTGTCTGTAAGGCAATTTGTAGATTACTTTTAAAAGACATCTTTGCCCCCTTTCTACTTGCATAAATTTGGTTTTATTGGCCCCACCCCAGACTATAATGCAATAGCTCATTACAGATTGCGCAAGCGTCTTATAAAGTTGATTTAGCAACGGTTTGCTAGCAATGTGTCTAAGGATTTTAAAAATCCAGATCAGTTTTCTAATACGGTTGGCAACGACTACATCATCCGTGGGCTTCTTCATTAGTTTTCGTTCACCAAATGCTACTTTCTGTATGTAAATGCTCGAGTTATTACCGAAAAAACAGAAATCGCTATATGTTTTCCTTGAATTTTTGAAATCTGATCCCATAATCAGAACTAGATTCTGGTAACAAAGGGCCCAACTTTGAAGCATATGCTTTCAAACAAAAAAAAATGATTTTCATATCGGTTTATAAACGACGGAGTTCGGAGGTAACACATTAAAAAAAAGAACATAAAACCGAATTGAAACCCTCCTTTTTTTGAAGTCGGTTAAAAATAATAAATAGTATAAATTTAAAGATTAATTCCCTATAACTCACGTAGGTACTCTTAAGTATCTCTAATAACTATAAACTCATCGATTTCATCGTAAAATCCAATATGAATTCAAGTTATTCTATCAACACAGCAAAACACAGCAGTCGGCGAAAACAAGGCACAAATTATCGGTATTACAAAATGCCTTCCAGCGAACAGTCTTTTCAAATGAACCGTTTGAATAACATCATTTCGCTTACCATTAATATAATATATTAATATATGGGCATTTTCCAAATTACGTTCGGTGACGTAATGGAATTCCGCCAAGTAAAAAAATACATTTCTTTTTAGAATCGCTTTTAATGAATTCTCCTTCTTCTATATTCTTTGAAAAATAATACTTGTTTCAATATAAATTGCTTAATATGGTAAATATTATACTTTTAACCTAGTTACTACTGATGTGACGTTCCATTACGATACGAACTTTAGGTCTGTTTTAAGTAAAGTCTAGAGTGTTGTTTGCAAATCAGTCTTTATTAATGAAAGTATGAAAGTTAAGAACCTCTAAAAAGATTATTGGGAACCTATCGTGCGGGGAAAGAACATGTATTTTGGAATATTCTTTCTTCTGTTTCACCCGTCAGTGAAACAGAAGAAAGAATATCGTGCGGAGAATCGTAGCCGTCGGCCGTTTGGCGCCTAATTTCTCGCAGAATTAGTGCTTCGGGCCGCAACGTTTTCACCCCTGAAACCTTTATCAAATACAATATTAGCATTGATCGATTCCTTACATCCTTATCTAGGTTTATACGTTTTTTGATAAATCTTTCGTGTTTAAGAAAATACCAAAAAACCAAGGGGAAGTTATCTAGTCAGGAAAGCGAATCTTTAACGGTCCATATTTTCACATGAATGCATTTTTTTCAGTAATTCATACCGCATAAACCTAGTATCTATTAACATAAAGAAAAATAATACTATAGATAAATAAATAAATATCCACAACATTTACAAAAATCATGCAAATCGGTTTAAGATTATGGGTGGAAAATGTAGCCTATTTTTGTATTGAAAAATTCTGCTACACAATATAAATAAAATAAAATATTTTTTGGACAATCTTACACAAATCAAACTAGTCCCAAACTAAGCAAAGCTTGTACTATGGGTACCAAGGTGGGTAAGCGGTCGTCAAAACATCCACAACAACACCCACAACAACCATTTTAACATTATGGATAATTTATCAGACTAAAGTAATCAATGATATACAAGCAAGAATATACGCTAGAAAAGTTTTAGGCGACAGGTAGACCGGTGATTCTCACGAACAAAGTCATTACATACATTTTCCAATATGGTGAGGATTCGACAAGTTCCCAGCGTAGGGTCAATTGGGACAAATGCATAATAATATCAAGATTTTACATCATCGACTATCATTTCAGAAAGACCGAACACTTAATGCTCAAAAGGGCGGATATAATACCGTGGACTGCATAATTCTAAATATTAAATAGATAGAAAGGTAGTGCTTGTTCCCACAAAAATATACAGATTTGATCCGATTCAGAGGATCTACAATTATATATGGGTGACTATAGGGATGGGCGTAATACGTATAGTGCTACATGAGCTTAAATACCTGCTATGGTTTTAGTTCGAGTTGTGTATAAGAACTTCATACATACACTACATGGTCAGCAGCAGTTATATACCACTTGATAATGGGTTTGAAATAATATGACTTGGAGCTGTAATGAAAACAGTACTTAATGCTCATCAGGTTTATTGTCTAAAGCAAATCGTTTCAACTGAAATATATTTTGTGAGAAGTTAACCGCGGCAGCTGCAACCGCACTCGCTGCCGCAGCCGGAGCCGCCGATGACAGAAAGTCGTATCAGATAGTCGGAAATAGGTCTTCGATTATCACGGACATGGCCCAGGTTTTAAAAACTTTAACGACCGCAGCCACATCCAGAGCTGCAGCCGCATCCAGAATCGCAGCCACATCCAGAGTCGCAGCCGCATCCAGAGCCGTAACTGCGTCTTGATCCGCAGCCGCATCCAGAGCCGCAGCCGCATCCAGAGCCGCGCGACACGCCTGTGATGGCCACGTTCCCGCAGGTGCCGCAGCTGTAGTCCACGCAGCCGGAACCGCTGGTGGGGTATGAGCCCTGGAACTGCACGGCGCTCAGGAACGGCAGTTCACCGTTCACGTTCAAGTCCCCGCGCAGGTCGAGGTCGGACTGGACGGAGATGCCGGAGGGGGAGATGGGGCCGACGCTGGTGACCTGCAGGTCGCCGCCGCTGGTGGAGATCGAGTTGCAGGAGCATCCGCAGCCGCTGGATCTGCCGGATCCGCAAGAGCAGCCACATCTCTGGCCAGAGATGGACTGCAACAGGATTTAACATTAAGTTTTCTATTTCCAATGTTATATAAAAGAAGAATAGGTACAACTATTTGTCTTTGAAGAAATCGGTGATGGTTTCAATAGAAGATTTATGTCTATGACTCTACCATGAGTGGAAAAAAGAGACAGCAAAGCGAGCTAGATGCAGTTATACTATGAATATTAAAATGTTTATGTATTTGAAAGGTTATTACAATGAATGCAGAAATGAGAAGTACAAAGAGAGGAGAGTTGTAATCAAAGAAAATAAAGGTAAATAGAAAAAAGTTCATAATTACGGATCCAAGTTTTTTCACTAATTGTTAAAAGTCAATTAGATACGAGTATCTGTAATACTGTAAGAGAGTTCGATCACCGCGACTTTGTACAATAAAATGAGCACTCAGTTACCTGCACCAGTAGAGCTGCAGCACAGACGAGGAGGACAGCCTTGAACATCATTTTGGATTGTTCGAGTGGAAGTTCACACTTGAATGATTACTTACTATTCAGGTCTAGTATATAAATGGTTTTTTATCACCATTCTGATTATAAACAATAGTCCAATTAAAACTGAAAATTAATTGTTTATAGTTATTCGCGATTAATCACGTCTGGAGCTACTATCTGCATGTGTTGTCCTCTAATTGAACAAATTCTATGTATAATATGCACGTGTTCGTGTTTTCTATTTATTTCGACATTTCTTTGACAACTATTTGGTATAAAAGGCTGACTGGCCGCATAGCCTTTACAGTTTCAAGTGACTTTGAAAGTGAACAACCAACCATGTCTCCCTACACCGTGCTGGTTCTCTGCATCTCTCTCTGCTTGATACAGGTAAAATAACCATAATATTTCCCTATAATTTAACAAGTTAGGCGGTGTTTATATATGGCATTACCGTGCAGTATCAGTAACATTGAAAGTGAACAATGCAGCTGGAGTGTTTTTAAATGCTTTGTTTGTGCATCAAAAATATCGTGTAAAAAAATGACTTTGCTTATGATTTTTGCTTCTAACGAATATCGTTGATTTTATTGTTTGAATCACGATTTTCACACATTATTATTGGAAAACGCCATAGCCGCTCGGCTCAGTAAATACTCATTTACTGGAGTCAGGACCAAACTACTGGATTGAGCTTCATAATAAACCAAAAGTCCTGTCTTCTGAACTTCATTTCTACAGTAGAAAAGCACGTAAAGCCGTTTAAATAAATAAAAAACATCCTAATTTGAACTGGGATGATCCAGTAGTCAGTAAGTGCAAGCGTGGAAATACATCGTTCACTAAAATAATGGAAATTGTTATTGTTGTGTATCGTGTCAGTTGACAACACGAGTGTAAAAGTGTTTATTAAAGACCAATCGCGGGTAGTTCGAAAAACCCGTACTGCTAGAGGATGTTGATAACCGCTCACGCTAGTCGCCTCGCGACCACGGATGTTGTGATACATCCGTCCATTAAATTAGTGTAATTGGAGTGCTTATAGTCTCCGATTAAATCGGCTGAGACATATGGACGGACGGACGGATGGACAGACATGACGAAACTATAAAGGTTTCGTTTTAGCTATTTTGTCTACGGATCCTAAAAACCGGTCAAGTGCGAGACCGACTTGCGCATCGAGGGTTCCGTACACAAATGGGTAGCCGTCCCGACCCAATTAATTCAGGAAAATCTTAACAACATGGGTGTAGAAACTTAACCCCATGGGTACAGCGCCATCCATCTGTGAATTTATGTGGTGGTTTTTTAGGATAATTCTTTATCGCGTGAACCTATTTCAATTATTTTGTCTTTATATGAAAGAAAGTACTTTCAACATAATCACGTAGGAATTCTTAAAACAAAAATACGTGCAAAGGTGATTAAATTACAACCTTTATTATAGAAATATTTTCTTATTACAAAAAAACGAAAAACTAGATAAGCTACGGTTATAATATATATGTATCCTGTAAAAAATACATTGATATTTTTTTTTTTAAATGTTTTCCCTCATAAATCGAAAATTACTCGACGTAAAAATAAAATGTCAATAATGTACAACTTAAATCCTTTCATATGACACCCCACATGACATATTCACTAGACTTTGAAGTTTTGAACAACCATCTGTCAAATCAAATCTGTCATTTTGGTCAGAAAATAAAAAAAAACGGCCATGTGCGTGTCGGACCATGCTCAATGAAGGGTTCCGTACCAACAACTACTAGTTCACATTTAAAATTACTATCCAATACATTGAATCTTAAAAAGTCGTATCTTCATAGGGAACTCAAGCACTTACGACCTTTTGTTTGGGCAAGACAGTTTTTAAGAGAAAACTTAAAAACCGTAAAATCTATATTATTCAACCAACAAAATTTTGAACATATTACTAATGCACAACATCTCAATTTTTTTCAGAATTTTAAATTATATAATTTGGAAATTAGAGGCGGCGGACACACTTTCTATGGCTTTGACAGCTAATATCTCTCCAACGGTTGACTTAAATGGACAAGTTTTTTTCGAAACCTCCATATCATTTTAAAAGGTCTATCCTTCGATACCCCACACGACTATGTGCGTTGATTTTTTTTTCATTTACCGGTTACATATACGGAGTGCCCACCCTAATTAAATATTCTTGTATAATTTCACATCACTTTTATGTAGCGGTTCATAGAATACACCTTCCTACCACCAAATTTCATAATTGTAGTGCTTATAGTCTCCGAGTAAATCCGCTGTGACATACGGACGGACGGACGAAACAGACATGACGAATCTATAAGGGTTCCGTTTTTTGGCTACCGAACCCTAAAAACAATAAAAAACACATTCCGGGTTATTTTTTTTCAGTTTTTTATAACTATTCCAAATCTCTTCAAAAGTTCTTGAGATATTTAGCGATGTGACAGACAAAACTGTGAAACCATAAGGGTTCCTTTTTTACCAATTTGTACAAAAACCGTGTAGGAACTAAGCCGTCACTAACCATGGATCTAATGCTTATTGTAAGTTCTTAACCTAAACGTTACATTTATTGTTTTAGGCTGCCATGAGTCAGAACTGCGGCTGCTCGTGCGGATCCGGCAGATCCAGCGGCTGCGGCAGCTACGGCGGGCAGGGATGCGGCAACGTGAGAGCGGCCGGCAACATCGAGGCCTGCGGCAACACCTGCGTTGACGGTTGCGTGCCGGTGCTCGGCTCCGTGTGCTACGGCGGCTGCGCGCCCGCCTGCGGCTCCGTCTCCATCTGCGGACAGTGCTGTGGCTGCGGCTGCAACTAATTCTTTCACCATGGACACTGTAAACCAGAAACTATTAGTCGTTATACATTTATGGTGTTTATTGTAAGCAGTGCTCATGCTCATCAACATTAAATAAAAATTCGGAACATAAGCTTTTTGAACTTATTTACTTCATCCCAATTTATACGCAGTCTGCAGATTGACATAAAGGCAAATGCTTGGTGATGTTGCATTTCCTAGTTCTTTGATTGGATCGATAAAGATCACTAATGTCGCTTCAACAAAATAAAAATGATGGCAGCTTTGAGACTGGAAGTTGCCTTATTAGAAGCTATTCATATTTTAATCACCGACCTTGGGAAAAACTTCGTAGTATGCAACAAATACACAAACTATTTTGCAGTAATTTTGCGATATAAATCAAGAAAGCGTACAGTTATATTTCTTGTTCCTAACATTATTGCCAGTATCAGAATAATATATCTGTTATTGTTTACCAGCTATCAAATCCAGAAATGACGTTTCTACAAAAAATAAACAAATAAAATTATTCAAGTTGAAAAATATGTTACTTTGACATCGTTATCAATAGAGAAACCAGTGATAGTGCTCGATATTGTTTAATTTTTAGTCAAATTTATATATCTGAAGAAAAAGTGTATCAAAAGTACCAAACCGATTTAGCATTATACAATCTACTGAACCAAAACGATATACTGATTCAAAAGTGCTTGTTGCTAGGCATATTTCAATAAAGAATATTTGGACTTTGACTTTGAAAGGAATTAAAATTAATTCAATGTAACCAATCTCCTTTCGCATTTTATCAAACACGTGTTTTTTTGTATCAACAAAATATTAATAATGATTAAGACTCATTGATAAATCTTAGAGATAGGTAAAAAAAAAAAAAAGTGAAATTATACACAAAAAATAAAACCGACTCCAAAAAACACTAAAAAGTTATAAATAATTTCCTTACTTATAACATGAGACTTTACGCTTCTTATTGAATAATGTAGACGTACCTACCTATTGTAATTTTTGAAGGTGCCATTCAAAGAAATTGTTTAATTTTGACGAAATGGCACCGACTACAGAAATTATAATAGGTACGACTAGAAGAAGAGAGAAAGAAGCATAAAGTCTCATGTTAGAAGTAAGGAATATATTTTTTACTTTTTAGGGTTTTTTGGAGCCGGTTTTATTTTTTTATTAAAAATTTTATTTATTTCACAGCTTTTAGTGAATCATTACCAGAGTGCATCTCATAACGATTCCATTAAGCTCAAACATGGATAAGCTACTGTTTTATTACGGAGTTCCATTGCCTACCTTCCGGCTACAATTACCAGATCAGGTTGATAGTGACATTGCATGCTGCATTTAAATTGACTTCTTCATAGTCGCTTCCGTATCTTGATCGAGATATCTTAATACCACCCATGAAACACTAGGAGTTTCAGATGACCACTCGTGGGCTTCTTCATTAGTTTTCGTTCACCAAATGCTACTTTCTGAATGTAAATGCTCGATTTATTACCGAAAATACAAAAATCGCTATATGTTTTCCTTGAATTTTTGAAATCTGATCCCATAATCAGAACTAGATTCTGGTAACAAAGGGCCCAACCTTGAAGCATATGCTTTCAAACAAAGAAAATGATTTTCATATCGGTTTATAAACGACGGAGTACGGAGGTAACACGTTAAAAAACAAAGAACATAAAACCGAATTGAAAACCTCCTTTTTTTGAAGTCGGTTAAAAATAATAAATAGTATAAATTTAAAGATTAATTCCCTATAACTCACGTAGGTACTCTTAAGTATCTCTAATAACTATAAACGCATCGATTTCATCGTAAAATCCAATATCAATTCAAGTTATTCTATCCACACAGCAAAATACAGCAGTCGAGTCGGCGAAAACAAGGCACAAAATATCGGTATTAGATAATGCCTTCCAGCGAACAGTCTTTTCAAATGAATCGTTTGAATAACATCACTTCACTTACCATTAATATAATATATTAATATATGAAAGGAAAGAACCTCTAAAAAGATTATTGGGAACCTATCGTGCGGGGAAAGAACATGTATTTTGGAATATTCTTTCTTCTGTTTCACCCGTCAGGGTCTTGCGCAGCGTGACCACTTTATAATCGGCATTCCTAGGTCATTGTCAGATTTAGGTTCGCGTCTTTTCGGTGGACATATCAAAAGTTAAGGGCCACAAAGCTTAATTTTGGATTGGTCTAGTAACCCGCATAAACGGTGTGTCCATAACTACAAACCCATGTATGAAAAATATAACTTACATGTACATAAGCCATTAGCTATTGACCACCGGGTGGACAACTTTTGTTTTTACAACTGACAATGACCCTTCTACTAAAAGAGTGGCAGAAAACTACTAAAAAATACCAAATAAATTTCATAATCTACTAGAAACTACTAGACTAACTAAATCAAGCTTGATTGTATTTAAATCGCAATTATTTGTGTATAAATCTTGTATATCGTAGTTCGGAACAAGCATTCGTCCTTTGCTAGTAAGTTAGTGAGTGCGACAGGGAGAGAATGTCAGTAAAACACTCAATCATGCATAGTGACAGCTTCGTAAAGGCGCATCCACAAGCCTCGACATAGAGCGAGACAACCAAGGTCATCATATCCCTATCTTGCAAAAAATTTACAACATTTATAACATATTGAAACAGATTTTCAAAAATTGACAAGTAGCCACTTGTGGATTGCTATAAACTACTAAAAACTATTGACTTATTTTCTCCTACTAAAAGCTTGAAAATATTCCCTCAAAACTACCAAAAAAGTAGGAAACTACTAAAAGTGGTCACGCTGGTCTTGCGCCGGCATCGTGCGAAGAATCGTAGCCGTCGGCCGCTTGGCGCCTAATTTCTCGCAGAATTACTGCTTCGGGCCGCAACGTTTTCACCCTAAAACCTTTATATTAGCATTGATCGATTCCTTACATCCTTATCTAGGTTTATACGTTTTTTGATAAGTCTTTCGTGTTTAAGAAAATAGCAAAAAACCAAGGGGAAGTTATCTAGTCAGGAAAGCGAATCTTTAACGGTCCATATTTTCACATGTATGCATTTTTTTCAGTAATTCAAACCGGATAAATGAACTGCAAAATGAACACAAAGAATAATAATACTATATATAAATAAATAAATATCCACAACATTTACAAAAATCATGCAAATCGGTTTAAGATTATGGGTGGAAAACGTAGCCTATTTTTGTATTGAAAAATTCTGCTACACAATCCTTTTAATATTAAGGATAATTTATCAGACTAAAGTAATCAATGATATGCAAGCAAGAATATACGCTAGAAAAGTTTTAGGCGACCGGTTGACCGGTGATTCTCACGAACAAAGTCATTACATACATTTTCCAATATGGTGATGATTCGACAAGTTCCCAGCGTAGGGTCAATTGGGACAAATGCATAATAATATCAAGGTTTTACATCATCGACTATCATTTCGGAAAGACCGAACACTTAATGCTCAAAAGGGCGGATATAATACCGTGGACTGCATATTTCTAAATATTAAATAGATAGAAAGGTAGTGCTTGTTCCCACAAAAATATACAGATTTGATCCGATTCAGAGGATCTACAATTATATATGGGTGACTATAGGGACGGGCGTAATACGTATAGTGCTACATGAGCTTAAATACCTGCTATGGTTTTAGTTCGAGTCGTGTATAAGAACTTCATACATACATTACATGGTCAGCAGCAGTTGTATACCACTTGATAATGGGTTTGAAATAATATGACTTGGAGCTGTAATGAAAACAGTAATTAATGCTCATCAGGTTTATTGTCTAAAGCAAATCGTTTCAACTGAAATATATTTTGTGAGAAGTTAACCGCGGCAGCTGCAACCGCACTCGCTGCCGCAGCCGGAGCCGCCGATGACAGAAAGTCGTATCAGATATTCGGAAATAGGTCTTCGATTATCACGGACATGGCCCAGGTTTTAAAAACCTTAACGACCGCAGCCACATCCAGAGCTGCAGCCGCATCCAGAGCCGCGCGACACGCCTGTGATGGCCACGTTCCCGCAGGTGCCGCAGCTGTAGTCCACGCAGCCGGAACCGCTGGTGGGGTATGAGCCCTGGAACTGCACGGCGCTCAGGAACGGCAGTTCACCGTTCACGTTCAAGTCCCCGCGCAGGTCGAGGTCGGACTGGACGGAGATGCCGGAGGGGGAGATGGGGCCGACGCTGGTGACCTGCAGGTCGCCGCCGCTGGTGGAGATCGAGTTGCAGGAGCATCCGCAGCCGCTGGATCTGCCGGATCCGCAAGAGCAGCCACATCTCTGGCCAGAGATGGACTGCAACAGGATTTAACATTAAGTTTTCTATTTCCAATGTTATATAAAAGAAGAATAGGTACAACTATTTAAGTCCTTGAAGAAATCGGTGATGGTTTCAATAGAAGATTTATGTCTATGACTCTACCATGAGTGGCAAAAAGAGACAGCAAAGCGAGCTAGATGCAGTTATACTATGAATATTAAAATGTTTATGTATTTGAAAGGTTATTACAATGAATGCAGAAATGAGAAGTACAAAGAGAGGAGAGTTGTAATCAAAGAAAATAAAGGTAAATAGAAAAAAGTTCATAATTACGGATCCAAGTTTTTTCACTAATTGTTAAAAGTCAATTAGATACGAGTATCTGTAATACTGTAAGAGAGTTCGATCACCGCGACTTTGTACAATAAAATGAGCACTCAGTTACCTGCACCAGTAGAGCTGCAGCACAGACGAGGAGGACAGCCTTGAACATCATTTTGGATTGTTCGAGTGGAAGTTCACACTTGAATGATTACTTACTATTCAGGTCTAGTATATAAATGGCTTTTTATCACCATTCTGATTATAAACAATAGTCCAATTAAAACTGAAAATTAATTGTTTATAGTTCTTCGCGATTAATCACGTCTGGAGCTAATATCTGCATGTGTTGTCCTCTAATTGAACAAATTCTATGTATAATATGCACGTGTTCGTGTTTTCTATTTATTTCGACATTCCTTTGACAAGTATTTGGTATAAAAGGCTAACTGGCCGCATAGCCTTTACAGTTTCAAGTGACTTTGAAAGTGAACAACCAACCATGTCTCCCTACACCGTGCTGGTTCTCTGCATCTCTCTCTGCTTGATACAGGTAAAATAACCATAATATTTCCCTATTATTGAACAAGTTAGGCGGTGTTTATATATGGCATTACCGTGCAGTATCAGTAACATTGAAAGTGAACAATGCAGCTGGAGCGTTTTTAAATGCTTTGTTTGTGCAACAAAAATATCGTGTGAAAAATTGACTTTGCTTATGATTTTTGCTTCTAACGAATATCGTTGATTTTATTGTTTGAATCACGATTTTCACACATTATTATTGGAAAACGCCATAGCCGCTCGGCTCAGTAAATACTGGAGTCAGGACCAAACTACTGGATTGAGCTTCATAATAAACCAAAAGTCCTGTCTTCTGAACTTCATTTCTACAGTAGAAAAGCACGTAGAGCCGTTTAAATAAATAAAAAACATCCTAATTTGAACTGGGATGATCCAGTAGTCAGTAAGTGCAAGCGTGAAAATACATCGTCCACTAAAATAATGGAAATTGTTAGTGTTGTGTATCGTGTCAGTGACAACACGAGTGTAAAAGTGTTTATTAAAGACCAATTGCGGGTAGTTCGAAAAACCCGTACTGCTAGGAGATGTTGATAACCGCTCACGCTAGTCGCCTCGCGACCACGGATGTTGTGATACATCCGTCCATTAAATTAGTGTAATTGTAGTGCTTATAGTCTCCGAGTAAATCGGCTGAGACATATGGACGGACGGACGGATGGACAGACATGACGAAACTATAAATGTTTCGTTTTAGCTATTTTGTCTACGGACCCTAAAAACCGGTCAAGTGCGAGACCGACTCGCGCATCGAGGGTTCCGTACACAAATGTGTAGCCGTCCCGACCCAATTAATTCAGGAAAATCTTAACAACATGGGTGTAGAAACTTAACGCCATGGGTACAGCGCCATCCATCTGTGAATTTATGTGGTGGTTTTTTAGGATAATTCTTTATCGCGTGAACCTATTTCAATTATTTTGTCTTTATATGAAAGAAAGTACTTTCAAGATAATCACGTAGGAATTCTGAAACCAAAAATACGTGCAAAGGTGATTAAATTACGTTTATTATAGAAATATTTTCTTATTATAAAAAAAAAAACGAAAAACTAGATAAGCTACGGTTATAATATACTCGTATTATGTATCCTGTAAAATATACATTGATATTATTTTTATGTAATAACTCCATATATTTTCTTTAGTGTACTTTGGAGATGAGAAGGGAATGGTATTTTTTTTTATATTTTCCCTCGTAAATCGAAAATTACTCGACGTAAAAATAAATTGTCAATAATGTATAACTTAAGCCCTTTCGTATGACACCCCACATGACATATTCACTAGACTTTGAAGTTTTGAACAACCATTTATCTGTCATTTTGGTCAGAAAATAAAAAAAACAACCAAGTGCGTGTCGGACCCTGCTCAATTAAGGGTTCCGTACTAAAACCTACTAGTCCACTTTTAATATCATTATCCAATACATTGAATCTTAAAAAGTCGTATCTTCATAGGGCTCATTTGGGCAAGAGAGTTTTTAAGCAAAATATTAAAAACCGTAAAATCTATATTGTTCAAACCAAAAATTTTTGAATGTATTTACTAATGCACAACATCTCAATTTTTTTCAGAA
Organism: Epiblema foenella; assembly: GCA_963556455.1. Taxonomy (NCBI): domain Eukaryota; kingdom Metazoa; phylum Arthropoda; class Insecta; order Lepidoptera; family Tortricidae; genus Epiblema; species Epiblema foenella. Next base: position 4,573,208 of record OY747120.1, on the reverse strand, counting down.
TTTTAAATTATACAGTTTGGAAATTAGAGGCGGCGGACACACTTTCTATGGCTTTGACAGCTAATATCTCTCCAACGGTTGACTTAAATGGACAAGTTTTTTAGAAACTTCCATATCATTTTAAAAGGCCTATCCTTCGATACCCCACACGACTATTTGCGTTGAATTTTTTTTCATCCACCGGTTACATGTATGGAGTGCCCACCCTAATTAAATATTCTTGTGTAATTTCACATCACTTTTATGTAGCGGTTCATAGAATACACCTTCCTATCAAATTTCATAATTGTACTGCTTATAGTCTCCGAGTAAATCGGCTGTAACATACTGACGGACGGACGGACGAAACAGACATGACGAATCTGTAAGGGCCATTTTGGCTACCGAACCCTAAAAACAATAAAAAAACACGTTCTGGGTTATTTTTGTTACAGTTTTTTATAACTATTCCAAATTTCTTCAAAAGTTCTTGAGATATTTAGCGATGTGACAGACAGAAAAGTGAAACCATAAGGGTTCCTTTTTTACCAATTTGTACAAAAAACGTGTAGGTACTAAGCCGTCACTGACCAGGGATCTAATGCTTATTGTAAGTTCTTAACCTAAACGTTATTTATTGTTTTAGTCTGCCATGAGTCAGAACTGCGGCTGCTCGTGCGGATCCGGCAGATCCAGCGGCTGCGGCAGCTACGGCGGGCAGGGATGCGGCAACGTGAGAGCGGCCGGCAACATCGAGGCCTGCGGCAACACCTGCGTTGACGGTTGCGTGCCGGTGCTCGGCTCCGTGTGCTACGGCGGCTGCGCGCCCGCCTGCGGCTCCGTCTCCATCTGCGGACAGTGCTGTGGCTGCGGCTGCAACTAATTCTTTCACCATGGACGCTGTAAACCAGAAACTATTAGTCGTTATAAATTTATGGTGTTTATTGTAAGCAGTGCTCATGCTCATCAACATTAAATAAAAATTCGGAACATAAGCTTTTTCAACTTATTTACTTCATCCCAATTTATACGCAGTCTGAAGATTAGCATAAAGGCAAATGCTTGGTGATGTTGCATTTCCTAGTTCATTGATTGGATCGATAAAGATAATCAATGTCGCTGCAACAAAATAAAAACGATAGCAACTTTGAGACTGGCAGTTGCCTTATTAAAAACTATTTATATTTTAATCACCGACCTTGGGATAAACTTCGTAGTATGCAATAAATACACAAACTATTTTGCAGATATTTTGCTATATAAATTAAGAAAATGTACAGTCATATTTCTTGTTCCTGACATTATTGCCAGTATTAGCATAGCAGTATCTGTTATTGTTTACCAGCTATCAAATCCAGAAATGACGTTTATACAAATGAATTTATTCAATTCGAAAAATAGGTTACTGTTTGTTTTTTTTGTGAAAAACAGATTATTGTTTAATTTTTAGTCAAAGTGATATATCTGAAGGAAAAGTGAATCAGAATCAGAATCAGAATCAGAAATTTTATTGGTAAAATGTCATTTTACCAATAAAAGAAAGTACCAAACCGATTTGGCATTATACAATCTACTGAACCAAAAAGACATACTGATTCAAAAGTGCTTGTTGCTAGGCCTATTTCAATAAAGAATATTTTGACTTTGACTTTGAAAGGAATTAATATTAATTCAATGTAACCAATCTCCTTTCGCATTTTATCAAACACGTGTTTTTTTGTATCAACAAAATATTAATAATGATTAAGACTCATTGATAAATCTTAGAAAGAGGTAAAATAAAACAAAAAAGTGAAAATTATACACAGAAAATAAAACCGACTCCAAAAAACACTAAAAAGTTAAAAATAATTTCCTTACTTCTAACATGAGACTTTACGCTTCTTATTGAATAATGTAGACGTACCTATTGTAATTTTTGAAGCCGGTGCCATTCAAAGAAATTGTCTAAATTTGATGAAATGGCACCGACTACAGAAGTTGCAATAGGTACGGCTAGAAAAAGAGGTTAAGAAGCGTAAAGTCTCATGTTAAAAGTAAGGAATATATTTTTTACTTTTTAGGGATTTTTGGAGCCGGTTTTATTTTTTTATTAAAATTTTTATTTATTTCACAGCTTTTAGTGAATCATTACCAGAGTGCATCTCATAACGATTCCATTAAGCTCAAACATGGATAGCTTACACTGTTTTATTATGGAGTTCCGTTGCCTACCTTCCGGCTACAATTACCAGATCAGGTTGATAGTGACATTTCATGCTGAGGACCATTTAAATTGACTTCGTCATAGTCCCTTCCGTATCTTGATCGAGATATCTTAATACCATCGATGAAACACTAGGAGCTTCGGATGACCATCCGTGGGCTTCTTCATTAGTTTTCGTTCACCAAATGCTACTTTCTCAATGTAAATGCTCGATTTATTACCGAAAATACAAAAATCGCTATATGTTTTCCTTGAATTTTTGAGATCTGATCCCATACAAAGGGCCCAAGCTTGAAGCATATGCTTTCAAACAAAAAAAAATGATTTTCATATCGGTTTATAAACGACGGAGTTCGGAGGTAACACGTTAAAAAACAAAGAACATAAAACCGAATTGAAAACCTCCTTTTTTTGAAGTCGGTTAAAAAGAATAAATAGTATATTTAAAGATTAATACCCTATAACTCACGTAGGTACTCTTAAGTATCTCTAATAACTATAAAATCATCGATTTCATCGTAAAATCCAATATCAATTCAAGTTATTCTATCCACACAGCAAAACACAGCAGTCGGCGAAAACAAGGCACAAAATATCGGTATTAGAAAATTCCTTCCAGCGAACAGTCTTTTCAAATGAACCGTTTGAATAACATCACTTCACTTACCATTAATATAATATATTAATATATGAAACGTGGTACGGGCATGTCATGAGGAGGGATGAAAGCTATGTAACAAGAACAGTATTAGATATGAATGTGGATGGATGCAAGCAACGAGGTAGGCCAAAAAAAGGTGGATGGATTATGTGAGAGACGATATGAATAAGAAGGATGTGAATGAAGAGATAACGAATGATAGAGATTTATGGAAGAAAAGACATGCTGCGCCGACCCCAAATAAATGGGAAAAGGGCAAGCGAAAGATGATTAATATACGAAAGTTAAGAACCTCTAAAAAGATTATTGGGAACCTATCGTGCGGGGAAAGAACATGTATTTTGGAATATTCTTTCTTCTGTTTCACCCGTCAGGGTCTTGCGTCGGCATCGTGAGATAGAGAATCGTCACCGTCGGCCGTTTGGCGACTAATTTCTCGCAGAATTAGTGCTTCGGGCCGCAACGTTTTCACCCCCAAAACCTTTATCAAATACAATATTAGCATTGATCGATTCCTTACATCCTTATCTAGGTTTATACGTTTTTTGATAAGTCTTACGTCTTTATTACTTAGGTCATTAGATACTATAACTTGGTACAAAAAAATGGAAGTGAGTGTAATATTTCGCCGATAAACTTAACGTTTGGCGAATCGGAAACAAATGTAAACTGTACCATACTTTTTTGGGAAAAAACAATAAAAAAAAAAGAAAATAGCAAAAAACCAAGGGGAAGTTGTCTAGTCAGGAAAGCGAATCTTTAACGATCCATATTTTCACATGTATGCATTTTTTTCAGTAATTCAAACCACATAAACCTAGTATTTATTAACATAAAGAAAAATAATACTATAGATGAATAAATAAATATCCACAACATTTACAAAAATCATGCAAATCGGTTTAAGATTATGGGTGGAAAACGTAGCCTATTCTTGTATTGAAAAATTCTGCTACACAATCCTTTTAATATTAAGGACAATTTATCATACTAAAGTAATCAATGATATACAAGCAAGAATATACGCTAGAAAAGTTTTAGGCGACCGGTAGACCGGTGATTCTCACGAACAAAGTCATTACATACATTTTCCAATATGGTGAGGATTCGACAAGTTCAATTGGGACAAATGCATAATAATATCAAGGTTTTACATCATCGACTATCATTTCGGAAAGACCGAACACTTAATGCTCAAAAGGGCGGATATAATACCGTGGACTGCATAATTCTAAATATTAAATAGATAGAAAGGTAGTGCTTGTTCCCACAAAAATATACAGATTTGATCCGATTCAGAGGATCTACAATTATATATGGGTGACTATAGGGATGGGCGTAATACGTATAGTGCTACATGAGCTTAAATACCTGCTATGGTTTTAGTTCGAGTTGTGTATAAGAACTTCATACATACACTACATGGTCAGCAGCAGTTGTATACCACTTGATAATGGGTTTGAAATAATATGACTTGGAGCTGTAATGAAAACAGTAATTAATGCTCATCAGGTTTATTGTCTAAAGCAAATCGTTTCAATTGAAATATATTTTGTGAGAAGTTAACCGCGGCAGCTGCAACCGCACTCGCTGCCGCAGCCGGAGCCGCCGATGACAGAAAGTCGTATCAGATATTCGGAAATAGGTCTTCGATTATCACGGACATGGCCCAGGTTTTAAAAACCTTAACGACCGCAGCCACATCCAGAGCTGCAGCCGCATCCAGAGCCGCAGCCGCATCCAGAATCGCAGCCGCATCCAGAGTCGCAGCCGCATCCAGAGCCGTAGCTGCGTCTTGATCCGCAGCCGCATCCAGAGCCGCGCGACACGCCTGTGATGGCCACGTTCCCGCAGGTGCCGCAGCTGTAGTCCACGCAGCCGGAACCGCTGGTGGGGTACGAGCCCTGGAACTGCACGGCGCTCAAGAACGGCAGTTCGCCGTTTACGCCCAAGTCCCCGCTAAGGTCGAGCTGGGACTGGACGGAGATGCCGGAGGGGGAGATGGGCCCGACGCTGGTGACCTGCAGGTCGCCGCCGCTGGTGGAGATGCCAGAGTTGCAGGAGCATCCGCAGCCGCTGGATCTGCCGGATCCGCAAGAGCAGCCACAGCGCTGACCAGAGATGGACTGCAACCGGATTTAACATTGAGTTTTCTACTTCCAACGTTATGTAAAAGAAGAATAGCTACAACTATTTGCTTCAATAGAATTTTCATGTTTATGTTAGTAATTTAGAAACAAGTTTCAAAATCCTTTTGACTGCCAATTGACTCTACCATTAGTGGCAAAAAGTGACTTGAAATGTTATGTATTTGAAATGTTATTGCAATTAATGAAGAAATGAGAAGTACAAAGTGAGGAGAGTTGTATGCAAAGTATAAATAAAAAAAGTTCATAATTATGGATGGAAGTTTTTTTTTACTAATTGTTAAATCAATGACAAATCTGCGATACTGTAAGAGAGTTCGATCGCCGTGGCTCAGTGATATACAGTAAAATGAGCACTCAGTTACCTGCACCAGCAGAGCTGCAGCACAGACGAGGAGGACAGCCTTGAACGCCATTTTGGATTGTTCTAGTGGAAGTTCACACTTGAATGATTACTTGTTGTTCAGTTCTAGTTTATAAATGACTTTTTATCGCCATTTGAAATTGAAACCGACAAATTAATTGTTTGTAGTCCTTGGCGATTAATCACGTTTGCTATTATCAGGATGTATTGTCCTCTAATTTACAAACACTATGCAATATCCACATGTCCGTATTTATCAATTTATTTGCGCATTCCTTGAAGACTACTTAGTATAAAAGCGTGACTGACCGCATAGCGTTTACAGTTTCAAGTAACTTTGAAAGTGAACAACCAACCATGTCTCCTTACACTGTGCTGGTCCTCTGCATCTCTGTCTGCTTGATCCAGGTAAATAGAGTAATAGTTATTTGTTAGACAAAGGTGCAAAGCTGTATTTTAACTGGGAGTGTGGAATTGAAACACGAGCTAGCGAATAGATTCTATGGTTGAACCGCGAGCGAAGCGAGTGATTCGGAAATAGAATCCTGAGCGAAGCGAGTGGTTCCAAAATAGAATCCTGAGCGTAGCGAGTGTTGAAACACACGAGGCGTAAAATAACTTTGCAGCCGTGTATAACACATATCTTTTCAACTCACTAGAGCGAGGATTTTTTTTCCTCGTTTTAGCGTTATTCCAGTAAGTTGCATCCTAAATATGTGATAATCCACATCGAAAGGGACCTTATGGCGGCAGACGCTTACGTTACACCTATTCACTATTGTATTGGAACAGCGGCAATAAAGGCGTAAGTGCCGGCCGCCATAAGGTCCCTTTCAATATGGATTATCACATATAGTTGGATGCCCGTGGCGTGGGTACTAGTTTTTTTAACAGCACAATATGAAATTATTGTTGCTGGACATCAAATTTAGAATTTTTCATGTGGACAAAATTCAGTTTTGCTATCTGTTTTCAAAGAGTAAAAAAGGGTTTCCCGAGCTAGTGAGGTGAAAAATTAATTCCTTGTTTTCACTAAACTTCTTAGGCGGTATTTGAACATTCGCGAACACATTTGTGTTTACAACAACACCATATATTTATAGGGTGTTGCTTAATAGTGTAGCTATTTACAATGTGCGTGTTTTCATAGTCATGACATGACGTTTTTTTCAACAATTATCTATTTTTTTAAATCGTGTTTAACCTGTGGGTAAAGCGCGACCAAAAATATTTATGACCGTGCGCTATGTTGCGAAATTTCATTAGAACTAATTTCTTACATTGGCAATAGTTTTAATGATATTCTGTCACCGTTGTCACAGTGTGGTGGTTTATTTGAACAACTAGCTTTTGCTCGCAACTTCATTCACATGAACATCCATCTCAAATTTTACTCCATATTTCATACCGTTGTTAGATATTTTCTGGAATAAAAAATGTATTCCAGCATATTTACATTCAATATGGTGTGACTTGTCTATATTTTACGGCCCACCATGCTACGTCACATAAACTTGCTGCTAGGCGCTGTATATCTCGTTACATTTACACGTACATTGGTGCTTGATGATTTGATTAAATTCCCTACTTCCCGGGACTTAACTCTAGGAGTGTGTGTCACACTTCAATTAACCACGTACCCACCCCTGGATGGTGCTAAAAGTGCAAAAAACTGGCAACCGTATTGTCTTCTAGAAGATCTCATGGTTCTAAATAATTGCCGTACGATAAATAAATAAACTTCAATTTTGCTCGAATTAAAATGCGTGAAAATTAAATGATGAATCGGTACACTTTGCCGAGCCCACGCCATATCAGTGCTGACGATGCAACAAATAAAGTGTTAGCCTCGTGCTTTAATAACTGATCGACTCTTACCTACGCGATTTAGATGGGGTCAACATTTTGCTGGCAGGCCCACTGTTCGGTTTGGCCCTCACTGGAAAAATTTATGAAAAACAATGCCTGGCGGCGCATGGACCTCGGACTTGGCGCGGTGTATTATTCTAAGTTTTGTAATGGAATATATACTTAACCTGGTTAGAATCTCAAAAGATCACTGCCGAGAAGAAACGCCGAAACAAACTCGATAGTACGGACGACGGTACACACCCACCTACTTAAGTAAATCTGAGTGGCAAACAACAAAAAATAAATATAAAACCGCGGAAAATGACTAAAATATGTATTTACAATTGTGTAATTCCTACAAGAAAACATGTGGAGATTGTATAAAGTTCGACCACGCTAACTTTGCAAGGAATAATTTGGCAACACTGTGCGTTATACGTCATATTTGTACGAAAATGTGACGTTTGAGGTAGTGTTGCCAAATTATTTCATTGCAGAGTTAGCGTGGTCGGACTCCACATATTGTATTTATCAAATACGAGCAAGATAAGGATGATAATAATAATAATAGAAAATACTACATTAAATTAAATCGTTTGATATGCTTTCTTGCAAGAACTGTGTCAACTAGATATAATGAGAATATACATGAATCTTTACGCTATTTAGGTAAGTATTTGGTTTGTGCCATGAATTCCTGTCTACTAGATAGTCCTCAACCCTATAATAACCCTTTGACATCAATGTTTTTTTACATAATTTTTAGAGCTGAAAGGGTAAATTCAAAATTTCGTCGGGTAACTTATTATAAAAACGGACACATTGACCTACAAAATACTTGTATACTTTACGGAACTTTTGTGGCAATTTTATTTTTATTCCTAGTATTAAAATTATATTTGTTGTTATAGTCTGCCTTGAGTCAGAACTGCGGCTGCTCATGCGGATCCGGCAGATCCAGCGGCTGCGGCAGCTACGGCGGGCAGGGATGCGGCAACGTGAGGGCGGCCGGCAACATCGAGGCCTGCGGCAACACCTGCGTTGATGGTTGCGTGCCGGTGCTCGGCTCCGTGTGCTTCGGCGGCTGCGCGCCCGCCTGCGGCTCCGTCTCCATCTGCGGACAGTGCGGCTGCGGCTGCAACTAATCCAAATGGAAGAAAGAAGTAGGCAGGGCTCAACGTCAAATAAATCAATTTTCGGAACACAAGCCTGTTGAACTTATTTACTACATCGAAATCTTTATACAGCCTGATATTAACATAAAATGCCTGGAGATGTGGCTTTGCATTGGTAGGAAGGTTGGATTGGCAACGACCATCAATGTTGCTGCATCAAAACAAAAACTTTAGCAACTTTGAGCCTGGTAGCTGCCTGTCGCTTAAACTTATTAAAAAAAATAATAGTTTCATCGCCAAACTTGAGAAAAATTTCGCAGTGCACAACAAACACATAAACTATGTTTTTTAGCTATTTTTTGGATATCAGACAATGTAACAGTGATATTTCTTGCAACACATTTATGTTCCTGGCATTATTGCCAGTATTGACATATTTGGGACCAGCAATATTTGTGATGAGTTTTTTTGTATAAATTCTAAACAAATTATATTAATTTTAAAACTATGTTACCTTGACATCTTATTCTGTATTATTTAGTTTCAGTGAAAGTGATACACATGTCCGAAGGAAAAGAGCCAAACTCATTCGTGAACTGATTTGTGTTCAGGATAAGGTGTTTGGCATTATTCAATCTAATCAATCTACTGAACTAAAAAAAAGTGTGTGTCAGCTCCGACGCACGACTGGAGTTTACTCTTTACGAACGATTATAAAATACATTCAAACTCAAACTCAAATATTTTATTACACATCACATTACAAATATGATATTGTTATAATGGACCCTGTAAGAGCACAGCAATAGTCTTATATCTAGACTAACTCTTAGACTACTTAAGCAGTTTTTCTTACTTACTTCACTATTAATTATATTTAAAAAAAAAAAAAACGGAACAAAATAAAATTTATCATTTATGGGACGCATCATCGAAAAATTCGTGTAATGTATAAAAACTTTTATGGACTAAAAAAATATTTAATGATTTTTTGAATCGATTTATCGGCTTTATGGATTTTATTGCTAGTGGTATTTTATTATATATTTTTATAAACATCATAAGTAAAGATTAGCAAATAATTAAAAAGATTAGCGAATCAGGATAAAGGAACTCATTTTTTTATATTAGGTAACGTAAAGTGGGGGCTATTTGAGACCCAAGGGGCCCCACTTTACAGTACTGAAATCATGCATGTTACATTTATTTATATTAATAAAGACTTATCGATATCGATAAATGTTAACCAGAGGGCCTACTCCGAACTTCGAAATCCGAACTTCGTATCGTGCCGTCCATTTCGCTCTCGTGTTATACACTATATGAGTGAACGGGACGTCACGATACGAAGTTCCGATTTCGATTTTTTTTAATACAACGCCAGTGGGAAACAAACGTACGGTCCACCTCATGGTAAGCGGCCACCGCAGCCTATAGACGCCCGCAACTCCAAAGGAGTCACGTGCGCGTTGCCGACCCTTAAAAGATTTGAGGATGCACTATGTTGACAGCAGAAGGAACACATTTAGGTCCCTCGCCCTCAACACAGTGCATCCTCGGGAGCTCTGGCAACCTTGCTCACCTCCAGGAGCACAACACTACATACTTGTATAGTAAATAATGAATTTCGGAGTAGCCCCTTTTGGTTGAAGCCGCTGAACCAATCTCACTGGAGCGCAAACTCTTAGAGTATTCCAGTGTTTAAACCGCTCTTGTGGTCGTGTCGGAGGTTTCCACTGAATTTTCCTCAGCCCAATCTCCAACCACGCACTCCTATTGCTTTATTGTACCCGGTCTATAAAGCCACAGTCAGGTTAAAAAAAAAACAAAGAAAATTACCAGGGTTATCGTACATCTACACGGAGAAAGAAAATGTGACATTGCGGCCCACATTTTCTTATTGCTTCCCGATCCGGGAAGCGAGGATTCTTTCCAACATATTCCCGGTTTCGTCCAGCAATACCATGGGCCTCCACCTGGAAGGGGAGTCCGCTGGGCGATTTACCATCCCGAGGATAAAAATCTTCTAAAGGCTAAATCGCCAATAGAAATTGTACTCCTATCGGCGCGCAAGATACTGTTAAGGTCAACAAAGATGCCAAGAGACTATAGCAGAGATGGACGTCCACGACAATGAATGGCTTAAACCTAAAGAGGTTTTCTCTCAAAATTAATTTTTATTGAAGTAAAAAGGTCGTGCCAATTTAATACGGGCATTAAAAAAAAAATGTTGACGTTGAATTAAATAACGATGCAATACGTCTGTCATTCATGTAAATTGTAAACATTGCAAAAAGATCGTTTATTTTGTATTTTGTTAATTTTCTTGGGGTTGTGGATATGTCTATGTGGATATAATGTTATGTCAATTCAAAACAGGAGCCACGTTGCGTGGCGTCACGCGGCCAAAGTCAAGTGGTCAGCGCACAGTAGTTTTTTAAAATCAATTTTTTAGTCCTTTTTCCTAAAAAATATGAAAAAATAAGAATGCAACTCTCCAGCATGAGACGAATCTTATGACATATCATTTATTAAAATCGGACCATCTGTAGATCTGATAAGGGGTGTACACAAATTGGCCTCGCGTAATATATATATAGATTTACACGTTGTTTTATTATTTTCGACCTTGACAGATACTTTTTAAAGTAGCACAGCAGATTACTTTTGATTTTATACCCCATAAATTTTCATATCCCGGGCTTATATATGAAAATCGATTCTAAAGGAGTAAACTCCAATAAACTCCAAAAACCGGTCGAGAGCGAGTCTAACTCGAGCATCGATGGTTCCGTACACAGATCGTGTACCCGTCGACACGCACTTGGTCGATTTTTCCGGACATTTCGATAGTGTATACTCAGTTGTTTGAGAGATCCCGGACTACCCAAATAACTTGAAGTATCATGATACTTTACAGTTCGGTCATAAATGGTGCCAAAGAAATTGAAATGCTCTGATATGCACCCTTGCAATGAAATCAGTGAACTTGTATTAAAGTTGATGTGATACCTTGTTTGAGTTTGCTGCCAAGCAAAGGAAGAATGAAAAATAATATTTTTAATAGCAACAGTTTTAACCCACATAAGAAACCTCTCATTTCTGGCCTACTAGGAAGTACTTTATTTCAAGTTGGCGATATTAAGGATTCACACAATTCATTCGATCGACATGGATGGCACGTGAACCAGTCGGTTGGATGACAAAATCATCAGTGCTGCGAAATCCAATATTCTTGAGAAATGAGGTGAAGATCTGAAGAAAGAGGGAGAGAACCCACCAGGGAATCCACCCTGTATTGATCTGGTAGTTATAATTTATAAGCCTAACTGAGACTTGTAATTCAAAAACTTAGTAATTTCTGAGAATTTATTATAGTAGTATGAAGGCAAGTTTCAACTTCAAGATATAAAAGCAAGAAGTTAGCCGCGGCAGCTGCAACCACACCCGGTTCCGGAGCCGCCGATGATGTTGTTGATGGCCACGTTCCCGCAGGTGCCGCAGCTGTAGTCCACGCAGGCCGAGCCGCTGGTGTCGTACGAGCCCCGGAACTCCACAGCACTCAGGAACGGCAGCGCTCCCTCGACGTTCAAGTCCCCGTTCAAGTCGAGGTTGGAGTCGACGGAAATTCCGGATGGGGAGATGGGACCGATGCTGGTGATGAGCAGGTCGCCACCGTTGTTGGGGATGGACACTGAGCCGCAGCAGCCGGACCCGCACGAGCAGCCACAGTTCTGGCCAGAGATGGACTGTAAGAGGATAATGAATAGATTTGGTATTTTCGATACAAATTGACATAAATCGTTCAGTCAATGTTTATATGTCAGATATACTGTCAGCCTATGGATTTACCTGCAGCAGCAGAGCAGACACGCAGAGGAGAACAATTTTGAATGCCATTTTTTTCTTAATGGAGTCTCGCACTAGAATGATGCGGGATGGAATATTGAAGCGTTTTTATATGAATTTACTTTCAAAATATAGCTGCAGCTTATTAGTACAACTGTTGCTGTAGGCAGTTAATGATAGTAGTAAGACACCTTATTTTTAGGGATCCATTCCGTAAATAAAACAGTTTAACTTATAGTGTGATATCTCACCCTCCGTTTAATTTAAATGTCGCCAAGTTTCCTTGCTTGTCGGTATAGTGTCAGTATTACATATGCACAGAAGCGTATTGCGTGGAAATGGGGCGGTACTGGAGGTAGCCATGCGGTACTAACTGCAATCTTTGCCGCCTCCATAGGGCCAAATGCGAGAGTGGCTTTGATATTTTAAAGGACTTAATTACTTCTGACCAGTCTTTTACTTTTATTTTTTTTCTTTAAGTCGCAACCAATCGTACCTACGCAAGTCCAATTGTCCATAAAGCTGGTTACATTCAATGCCATAATTAGAAAAAAATTGCGTCATCGCTTAGAGGCTAGACCAAATTAGTTGCTAATAGTTAAATCCACGGAATCCAGAAACATATGAGAAGTTACAATTTTACAACTCTAAACTGGCAACATTGGTCATATGGCCCGTACTTAACTGGTGCCAAGACCCTGGGGTCATCTTGTAGTACACCTGGATGTACGACGGTACCTACGGAACCATTCACCTCTAAGTGAAATTTGGTCTTGGACATTTAATATTTTCAATCAATTGGGCTATTAGCTAAACATGCACTTAAAAGGCCTGATTGAGCACGTTTAACAACTACTATCAGAACGCCGTATATAGGTCACGTGTTCTTTATATTGAAAATGTTATCATTGTTGTACAACACATTAAAGGTTTTGATTTGTTTTCGTATAAAAGCTGCTGTTTTCCCGCTTCTTGTTATAGTTTTTCCACATCAGTGTAAACAACTACTTTGAACATGTCTCCTTACACGATATTCGTCCTTTGCTTGGCTGTCCTGGTTCAGGTAAATAAAATAATAATAAACAAATAAGTTCATTAATAAACAAAACAGTTCCGTAACTGGAATCATATTTGACATATTTATTATCTGCTAGAGTCCGACCACGCTAACTCTGCATTGAAATAATTTGGCAACACTACTTCAAACGTCACATTTTCATACAAATATGACGTATAATGCACATGATGACTCTATTTTAGCTAAAACAAAAAACCCTCCTCAAAAAATTAGCGGTCTATTATTCAAGGACAATGGATACTGATGAAGCTTAATCATATTATAATATTCAACAGTCCGCGATGAGCCAGCGTGGCTGCGGGTGCGGGTCGAGCGGCTACAGCACCGGCGGCAGCTGCGGCGGCTACGGCGGGCAGGGGTGCGGGAACGTGAGGGCGGCCGGCGACATCCAGGCCTGCGGCAACACCTGCGTTGAAGGCTGCGTGCCGGTGCTCGGCGACGTGTGCTTCGGCGGCTGCGCGCCCGCCTGCGGCTGCGTCTCCATCTGCGGACAGTGCGGCTGCGGCTGCAACTGAACATTCATCCTTCAGCATTCCTCAACAAATATCAATGCCGGAGAATAAAGGAATATCACAAATACAAGTATTTCACTTTAACCAACCTCCTCAATTGAATTCTGAAACAAACACCATGAGTACCTAATTCATCTTAGAAGGTTAAGTTATAGTCCAGGACCTGACAACAGACCTCCCTGTAGAGATGTTCGCGTATGGAGATTTTTTGACAACCATGATGTCATCATTTTTTTTGTGTAGGTAGACGTATCTACAGTAAATTTTGAAGTTGGTGCCATCCAAGGAATTTTTCTAAAGTTGAAAGGCAAACAATTCTGACCTTTGTTTTCGATCTTCCTTTATGGCTCGGACACATGGACTATTTGGGCCAAAATGAAAAGTCGCATCGGTTTGGCGCGTTTAAGATGTGGTGCTGGCGTCGACTTCTGCGGATACCATGGACTGCAAGGCGAATAAACCAGTCCATCCAGAAGAGCTACGTATAAGTCGTCAACTATCGATACTACGTCAGGACCGCATTCTCACATATTTCGAACACCTCTCATGATATTATTCGGATAGTCTGTAGTAAAATATGGTGAAGGAAAAAGTTGATGGCCGGAGGTCACGGAACAGACCAGCCGCTAGATGGAGCAGCCAAATCAGTGGTGTCCTGCAACTACATCTGCACGAGGCCTTCGATAAGGTGAATAATAGGAGCCGATGGAGGACTCGTGTCAGCAAGAATAGGACGTGATGTCATGGTCCTCAGCATTGAGGGAACGACTGATGATGATGATTTTGATATGCCGCATCCACGGTGTCCGGATAACTTAGTTAGCAGTCTACAGTAGGCTTGGTTTTGGTCCGGCATAACATAAATAAATAAAAATAAAATAAATATTTGTAGACAATCTTACACAAATCGACCTAGTCCCAAACTAAGCCAAACTTGTACTTTGAATATTAGGCGTCAATATACATACTTATATAGATACTTAAACACATATAGAAAACATCCAAAACTCAGGAACAAATATTTATGCTCATCACAATAAATGCCCTGACCGGGATTCAAACCCGGGGCCTCCAGCTTCGTAGGCAGGGTCACTACCAACTAGGCTAAAGCGGTCGCCGATAAGGTGACAGTGAAATGGAATTGACGATTTTTAAGACACCTGTATTACGTGTTTATAATGTTCCTAAAAGGGGAAGAGGTACGCCGCTATGATACAGAAATTCCGTGATTTCACTAAACACTGCGCCATGATTTCACTAAATGGTCATAGCGTAAGACCAGCATAACGCTCAGTTGTGACCATTTCGTGGCAAATGCCGTTATAGGTATAATTTCTTTGTTTGTAATCGTCTTTTGTTTGTCACGAATAAATGTATCTTTCTTTTTTTCTTTAAAATAAAACATCTATTTTGATACACGCATCTTTAATCAACATTGGAACGATCGATTTAATGCGATGTATTTGCATTTTATGAAACTTGACTAGACGGGGCTGCTAGTCAGGAGTCATCAGATGTGCCGGATCCCTTAACGGCCACAGCCACAGCCGCAGCCAGAGCTGGAGCCGCAACCACAGCTAGAACTGGAGCCGCAGCCACAGCCGGAGCTGCCGATGACCCTGCTGATGCCCACGTTACCGCAGGTGCCGCAGCTGTAGTCCACGCAGCCGGAACCGCTGGTGGGGTACGAGCCCTGGAACTGCACGGCGCTCAAGAACGGCAGTTCGCCGTTCACGTCCAAGTTCCCGCTAAGGTCGAGCTGGGACTGGACGGAGATGCCGGAGGGGGAGATGGGGCCGACGCTGGTGACCTGCAGGTCGCCGCCGCTGGTGGAGATGCCAGTGTTGCAGGAGCATCCGCAGCCGCTGGATCTGCCGGATCCGCAAGAGCAGCCACAGCGCTGACCAGAGATGGTCTGCAACAGAATTTAACGTTAAGTTTTCTGCTTGCTAGCTGGAGCTGATGAAGCGACAGGAGCTGCAGCAGCATCCGGAGCTGGCAACGAGCAGCCACATCTCTGACCAGACGGACTGCAATACGATTAACCATTAAACATTTTAATCAGCATTGAGATGCTACATTTACTGGCAGTAACCTTTACCCAAAAATAAAAAGTCCACTTTGCGACGAGAGTCCAAGTTTGTTTCTCTCACGTGAATGTCTAAAATAAAATTTGGACACGTTTGAAATGATGAAATACCGAAGGAAGAAGTTTATACATTAGGTGGAAAGAACAGAGGGACTACTCCGAACTTCGAAATCCGATCTTTGTATCGTGCCGTCCCTTTCACTCGTATGGTGTATGACACGAGAGTGAAAGGGACTACACTATACGAAGTTTGGATTTCGACGTTCGGAGTAGACCCTCAGGCGTTTAAAAGTTAGGTTAGGTTGTTTACTCGCACATAATGACGTCTATAGGCGTTTTGTTCTTACACCTCTTCATTTCTTCTTGAGAGAGAAATATGAGGTAAAAAGAAGCTAAGAGAAGCAAAACCGTGCTTTTACTGATCAACGTACTTCAAAGCCGTGGCAACAGTACAGATATGAATTATTGTTTTAAGCATTATAACAAAATTCAATTTAAAAATGTAACTGGGATATTGTTGGTTGAATTATATGGCATGTAGGTACACACGAAAAGGGATAGCAGTGATGTACACCCCATACCTGGACCAGCAGAGCAGAAGCGCAGACGAGGATGAAAGCCTTGAACGCCATTTTGATTTGTTCTAGTGGATGTTCACACTTGAATGATTACTCGTAACGCGGCTATAGTTTTTAAATGGTGTTTTATCACCATTTAAAATTCCCCTAATTGTGAACAATAGACCAATTCAAAGTGATAATGTAATTAAACGTCTAGTCCTGTGATAAGACACGTTTTTCTATCAGGTGTCCGTTGATTGTTCAGTACTTTTAATAGACAATAAACAAACAATGGGCCCACGTGTCCGAGTTATCAATGTTGTCGAACATTCCTTTGAAGGGTATATAGTATAAAAGCCCTAATTGATGCAGCAGTTGTAGTTCAAGTTTGAAAAGCTGAGAACAAACTAACAATGTCTCCTTACACCGTGTTGATCCTCTGTCTTCAGGTCTGCCTGATTCAGGTAAGCATTATTACTATTTTGTATTTTTGTGTTGTATAAAAGTAATTTGTAAGGAAGGCTACTGATACTCCTGAATTGGCGAGATGGAATATGTAGGTACGCGATATTTTCTACTCTACTTATAGAGCACTTACTGATATGGTTCAGTTTTCCTACATATGTGCGGTAGTAATAGGAGCTGTTTGGAGCACTGCATTCGTTCCTTCTGCTTCCGGGCATCCAACTCCAATCAGGAAGCAGTCATATAAATGTAGGGATGCAGTACCTAAAGAATCTGTAGGTACTAACCCAACTGAAGGTGGAGACTACTGTAGACTAAGAATCTACACTACCGACAGCGTTCCGATCTGACATCATACTGTCTCCGCACCGACAAGTCAGGAGTCAGGGAGCCACCTAATTTTTACATCAATTATAGATTATAACATTTCAAGTACTCAACTACAAAAAAATTACTTACTACGCTGGCCCGATGAGCCAAATAGTATCTTGGCCTTCGACAATAGAGAACGCCGCTCTTTTCTGTTCTGCGCCACCTCACTCCAGTTGGGTGCTGCGAGGTTGGCTAGGTCTTTGAGGGCTTCGTCACTCCATCGGTATCTGGGACGACCAACCGGACGTTTTCCATTGGGTGCGTGGTAATTTAATTTCCATTAAAATAATTATCACCATTTTTTGATGTATACACTCGAGGTCAAAAATTTAGGTTCACCCTAAATTAAATAACCGCAATAGGTTTTTCTAAACATTTTACACTAGTTTTATTTATATGATATATTATTCTTCGTAATACTCAACAGTATTAGCAATTCCCGGGATCCTATCATAAAAATGGCAATCTCCAAAACTAACGATTTTTGCGATATCTCGCTCCGATAACATTGTTTTTTTCATGGGTTCTTAGGAGTCCGATTTAATTTAACGTATTTTTTTAACTGTTATGTTTGCAGGTTAGACGTAAAATTAAATAAAAATCATGACAGGATTAAAAAACTGTACAAGTTGTTAGCATTTTAGGAAGTATTACGGTATTTTACCGACCCGTATTCTTTCACGAGTGTATTTAAGTCTCTATTATCGGTTTTCAGTCCGTCATGAGTCAGAACTGCGGATGCGGCTGCGGCTACGGCGGGCAGGGATGCGGGAATGTGAGGGCGGCCGGCAACATCGAGGCCTGCGGCAACACCTGCGTTGACGGTTGCGTGCCGGTGCTTGGCTCCGTGTGCTTCGGCGGCTGCGCGCCCGCCTGCGGCTCCGTCTCCATCTGCGGACAGTGCTGTGGCTGCGGATGCAACTAAATCTTAAACCTCACCGATTCAACGGCGCAATGTATCCTAGAAAATTTTGGTGAATTTGCGCCGTGCCGCGTGCTATGGATATGGCTTGACAAATACATAAGTTTGACGAAGGATAAGCATGTTTTGTTTACCACCTAATTTCTTGATTTTTTTTTATTCAAATAGGTTAGCGCTTGACCACAAATCACCTGATGGTAATCAATATTGTGGTCTAGGATGGAACGCGCTTACCTAGTAAAAACCTATTCACTCTCTCCTTGAAGACCAAAAGGTTGTAGTTTACGGGAAACAAGGATTCCGGCAAGGAGTTCCACAGCTTCGCGGTTCTCACAATAAAGGTGGAAGCAAAACGCTTCGTGCGAGTTTTCGGAACAGCCACCGTCAATTAAATCTAAACTTGACAGTCAGAGAGAAGTTACTGTCTGAAAATCAGCGCTATAGGTGTCTAACACCTCAGTATAATGCTGAGCCAGTGTCCGTTTCACTGCCGCGGGGACACACATGTTATGTGGTTTGTTTTTCTTCTGTTGTTTTTTTTTGTAATATGTGTGTCTTCTGTGTCTGTGAATTAATGTTTTTCTTCCTTTCTTTAAGTTTAAACTAGGAAATCATTATCATTGCGGCATAATAGGTACGTATTACTTAAAATAACAGTAACAAACAACAGTACTTCTAGGCATTATCGAATAACTCTATTAAGTACTGTTTTATGGTCAAGAACCCCGTTTACACGAAATTACCGTACAAACTGGTTTTAAAGAGAGATCTCTTCCAGATAACCTCTTCACTTCACTGGTTCCTGTTTTCCACTCAATTGCTCAAAGGTTAGCTAGAAGAGATCCCTAGAAGGGAAAGTTCACTTTTGTACCGAATTTGTCTGTATTTTTTACCTGTGTTTTGTGTAAAATAAAGTATTTACATACATACAACCTTAAATAAAATCAGTAAATACTAAACTAATGATAATATAAATATATAGGTACATATAGATAGAGTATTATGTATATGCAAATAATTATATAGTCAGCCATAAAGTCTGATGGAGTTAAGCTATTTTAGCGTCATGGAATAGACAAATAATGAACTTTTAGTTGCTTTTGGAATACAGCAAGAGATTGAGCACGTCTTAAATCAGGAGGCAAATAATGCCATGGGCATACGATACGAAAGCATTTTGCTCAAGCTGACAAGTAGACTCTTCGCTCGCGCTTTGCGCTCGTTCGATCATATGTAGAATTTAAATATAAAACAAGAATGCCGCTGTATCAGCAAGGCATGAAATACAATTTCTGCCTTGCTGACACAGCGGCGACGTGTGTTGATTAACATACAGCTTACACTTACAAAAAACTTACCTACAGTGCATAACCTTGGCACCATGTATTGAACTAAAGTAAATTGTATTATCATATCATTTCTTGGGTGACATAGGCAATGATACGAACATTCAGAAGTGAAAACTATAATGATTCCACTCATACTCATATTTATTATACGAAAGCAAGTGGTTTAAAGTGAAAGATATGTTTAAGAGTTAGCCGCGGCGGTTGCAACCGCACCTACTGCCACAGCCGGAGCTGCTGATGGTGTCGGTAATGGCTACGTTGCCGCAGGTGCCGCAGCTGTAGTCCACGCAGGCCGAGCCGCTGGTGTCGTACGAGCCCTGGAACTCCACAGCGCTCAGGAACGGCAGCGCTCCCTCGACGTCCAAGTTTCCGCTCAGGCCGAGCTCGGAGTTGACCGAAATGCTGGAGGGGGAGATGCGGCCGATGCTGGTGATGAGCAGGTCGCCGCCGCTGCTGGGGATGGACACGGACCCGCACGAGCAGCCGCAGCGCTGACCGGAGATGGTCTGCAAGAGAACCCGCCCAGATCAGTTTTGGCAGTTTCGGCGTTGTCTAACTCGCAGCAGTAAGAACATCAAAAATGCTCATTTGTTGGAGATTTTGGCGAATTTTGCAAACAAGAATTCAATGTCTCTTTCGTTAACTAGCTACATCATTTTAGGTGTTTCTGCTTAGGAGTGCAGGTGAGTTCGAGAGTAGGTGTTCGAACACTTTTAACAGAAAAGTAACCTAATAACTAGTAACTAACAGTAACATAACTACTACTAGTAACTAGTAATAACTAGTTCTAGTTTTCCCTGTAGGTAGGCAGATCAGGGTATGGTTTCTTCCGTAAAACTAGATATCGCTAAGATGAGGAGCTCGACTCCTTGTGAGTTTACCTGCATCAAAAGAGCTGACACGCAGAGAAGAACAACTTTAAATGTCATTTTAGCTTTTGGATACCTCACACTGGAATGATTCTAAATTGTTTCTACTTGCTTTTATTTAAAAATGTGTTTCAAAATTGAACTGTAGCTCTATCTAAAAACAATAAGTTGAAAAAGGTTGCAGTAATTTTTTGAGTTCCGTACCTGAAAACCTTGGATGTACTATTGATGATAATTGACTATATTATGGTAGTAAGTAATTGTAAAATAACAAGTAAATAAATAAATTGTTTTGTGGACAATCTTAGTCAAATCGACCTATCCCAAACCTGTGCCCAAACTAAGAGTCAGAGCGTTATATAGGTAAATCAGAAAAACGACGCTGAGCAACGATTTGAGCCTTAAAACCCTTAGCAAATAAAAAAATATCTCGGGTTCAAGATTCGTCGAAAAAAAAATACAATTTATCATCCTCTTACCGTTTCTCCAGTTGTGCCCTATGGAGCACGAGTCAGCCTTGATCCCATTTTTTTTTAAAATACAATCTAAATCATCTATTATTTTTAGTACTGGACCATTAAGTTGAAATACTCGCTCGTCCTTGACTAATTACTTATTGAACAATCAATTAGGCTATTAGCTAAATAGGTGAACAAAAACGTTTGATAGGCACGTTCACCGCCGCTATACGCGGCAAGACCATCTTTCATTGACAATTTTGTAACCTTTTATTACGTTTGAGGATTCTGGTCTGTATAAAAGACTCGAGTTAAACGCTGACCTTATAGTTTTTCCATAGCAGTGAAAACAACTAGTTTGAACATGTCTCCTTTCATGATCTTCGCTCTTTGCATCCAGGCTCTGCTGATTCAGGTAAGTTATATTCTGCGATTATGCGATTAAGGTCTTCAAAGCAAGAGTGAATAGGCTTTTACTGAACCAGTGAACTCCATCTTAGGGTCTGTAGTCACTTCCTATCAGGAGACCAGGGATATTCACTGGTCAGTCTCCTATGTAAACAAAAACATATTTCAGATGTCCCACAATTAAGCGACATGAAAAAAAGTACCTTTAAGGTTTTACTCTATGGAGACATTAAAATATGAGTTTAAAATAAATTATTTATCAAGAAATTAGTTACCTTACCGGTTCTTAACAAAAACAACCACACAGGTACAAAAAATTGTACCTAAATGGCCAATTGTTTGAGTTTAAACGTCAAAATTTTATGAGCTTCTCCATAATAACCCCATTCCAGTGTAGTCTAATCGATTCAGTTGGACAGGGGTTGGGGAGGTAAGGGGTTGTAGGGACAGGCTAGTTTGAAAATAGCAAATTAATTCCTGTCCCAACGTATCCTGCTTGAAGAGAGACCGCTGTATTGTCCTCTCTTCCTACAGGTTCATTATGGTGCAGCCAGGAGATATACTCTGCTCAACGGCCCGTCTGCAGTTGATGTTTATATGCTTAAACTGCCCTACGACCAGCTCCCGGTATACTATCGGAGTTTTCTAAGGCTGTTTCTGCATTTTAACCTAGTAGAAATTGACACTAAAAAAGACTAAAATCGGAATCCACGTAGTTCTGGTTTTTAGTATGTTGATCTAAATTTTCAACATCGAAAAATATGAGCTCGCTGCGCGCCCTGCGCCTTTAGGGATTTTTTCACTTTAAAAAAAAAGACATGAACCACTACATATGCGTTCTCGGCAACAAAATATAAAACCTTTTTAAAGTTACGTAATTATATTTCCAACAAGTTAAAGCTAACCACGGCTATAATCCCTCGATATAACAAGATATGGCCCTTGATTGCCCATGTTACTTTCGGAGAAATTATTTCCGAATAGATTCAGTTATCAATGTATACCAAAAAGGGATTTACGTCCCACGTGTTGATTTACGTAAAAACCAATCACTATCTATATCTTTGTATCATACAACACGAGTTGTAATTTCAGTTGCGTCGAACAATACCCGAAAACCTATATTATGCCTCTTCTGGGGCTCCCTGCACCTTCGACATACATACTACCGGTTACCGGTTTACCGGTTTAGCTTAGTGGGTAGTGCACCTGCCTGTGAAGCAGGCGGTCCTGGGTTCGAATCCCGGTCAGGGCAAATATTTGTGTGATGAGCATGAATATTTGTTTCTGAGTCTTGGATGTTTTCTATGTGTTTAAGTATTTATATCTATTAAATATATCGTCGTCTAGTACCCATAACACAAGCCTTCTTGAGCTTACTGAGGGGCTAGTTCGAGTGTAAGATTGTCCTCTAATATTTATTTATTTTATACTAATTTAATATATTTTTTTTACAGACCGCTGTGAGCCAGCAGTGCTGCGGTTCAAGAGGCTACAGCGCACCTCGCCCCGGGTACAGCTCCGGCGGCAGCTACGGCAGCGGCAACTGCGGCAACTACGGCGGGCAGGGCACCGGGGAGGTGAGCGCGGCCGGCGAGATCGACGCGTGCGGCACCACCTGCGTCGCGGGTTCCGTGCCGGTGCTCGGCGAAGTGTGCTTCGGCGGCTGCGCGCCCGCCTGCGGCTCCGTCTCCATCTGCGGACAGTGCAGTTGCGGCTGTCAGTAAATTGTGTTTTTAACTGTTAACAAATTAGCATACGAAATGTAATACATTAAATCACAATTATGTCTTTTTTTTCTTTAAGCCGCTTAAAATAGAGAGAGGAACTTTATTACGTTAATTAATACAATATATATAAAATAATATATCATAAAAAGAAAAGGAATCTAGTGTTCTATGATTTATTTATTTATTTATTTAATTATTCAACTATTAGAAAAGTGCAATATTACAGGATACTCCTAAGGCATTACAGATTTCTTTCAAATTATGTCAACAATACATTATTACATTAAATACGAAACAATAAACCATGAAATAAAATTCATTAATGTCAATTAGGTACTACGTAAGACTCTCACAAAGTTTCAGACATTCTCTTTCGACAACCATCCAGCCATCCCATATCCATATCCCATATGATGGGTATTCCACAGCCGTCTTCGCATACAAATATTTCTATTCTTCTTCTCGTTCCTCTAATTCTCATAGAGACCGCTCTGATGATTGATATTTGTAAAGCCTCTTAAAATTCTTACAATATCAACAATACTCTATGAGACCTTGTCTCTCAAACAACTTTACAACAAACCTTACATTAATTTCTAAAAACCTACCGATTGGTGGATGTGGAATTACGCAAAAAAAATTTTAGGTTATTTGACTACACAAACGTGTATGTACTATGGGGGATGAAAGTTAAACCTTCTCACTTATTAGAGAGACATATTTGGGTTCGGTTTTATAAAGATCCATTACACTTTATGTTGGTAAAAATTTTCTAGCCGCCCAGCCTAGTACTAGTGCCTCTGAGCGGTATACCACGCAAGCGTTTTTTTTTTAAATTTAGGTGTCAAAAACTGACTAGACAAAAAAATATTATAATTATTGAACATGCTCCCAAAATTTCACGAGTATCGGTTGAAAAAAGCGATCTGTAGACAAATAATTTAAAATAAAAATTCAAAAACTAAAAAATCGACTAAAAAATCTATATAATTACTGAACCTCCTGACAAAATTTTACTAGAATCGGTTGAGAAATGCTGTAGAGGAGAACAAAATAAGTTTTTTTTTAATTTCCTGAAACTGACTACAAAAAAATTCTATACCTATAATTATTATTTATTTAAATCTAAAGTAAAGGCGTGTTTGATGGATACTTTCATTAAACAACAAACCTAGTCGTTGACCCAAACCTGCCAAGATAAAAAAGTTATGACTTATGAGTATTTAATAGTAGTTTATCTACACCCATACAGTAAATCCTCTTTTATGTGCTCAAAAAGTGTAGGTAAGGACCAACTTTACAATATCGCGCCGGTCCGGGGCGGAGATGGCCATAACAGCATCAAAAACGGTATCGTTATGGCCGTCTCCGCCCATTACGATACAGGCGCGTGCTCAAAAAGACTTCAACGAGCTCACGAACTCGAACTCCTGCACTTTCAACGCAATGGTGCCTCAACACATGAAGCGAGACAGACGGTGGTTGTTCTCTTGTGCGGTTTTGCTACCTCATTATCGGCCGTCATAAAAGATAAACATATTTCGTATATAAAGACTGCATTAACATTTTACCGTACTACCAATTCCTAAAGCCTAAGCCGCTTAAAATAGAGAGAGGAACTTTATTACGTTAATTAATACAATATATATAAAATAATATATCATAAAAAGAAAAGGAATCTAGTGTTCTATGATTTATTTATTTATTTATTTAATTATTCAACTATTAGAAAAGTGCAATATTACAGGATACTCCTAAGGCATTACAGATTTCTTACAAATTATGTCAACAATACATTATTACATTAAATACGAAACAATAAACCATGAAATAAAATTCATTAATGTCAATTAGGTACTACGTAAGACTCTCACAAAGTTTCAGACATTCTCTTTCGACAACCATCCAGCCATCCCATATCCATATCCCATATGATGGGTATTCCACAGCCGTCTTCGCATACAAATATTTCTATTCTTCTTCTCGTTCCTCTAATTCTCATAGAGACCGCTCTGATGATTGATATTTGTAAAGCCTCTTAAAATTCTTACAATATCAACAATACTCTATGAGACCTTGTCTCTCAAACAACTTTACAACAAACCTTACATTAATTTCTAAAAACCTACCGATTGGTGGATGTGGAATTACGCAAAAAAAATTTTAGGTTATTTGACTACACAAACGTGTATGTACTATGGGGGATGAAAGTTAAACCTTCTCACTTATTAGAGAGACATATTTGGGTTCGGTTTTATAAAGATCCATTACACTTTATGTTGGTAAAAATTTTCTAGCCGCCCAGCCTAGTACTAGTGCCTCTGAGCGGTATACCACGCAAGCGTTTTTTTTTTAAATTTAGGTGTCAAAAACTGACTAGACAAAAAAATATTATAATTATTGAACATGCTCCCAAAATTTCACGAGTATCGGTTGAAAAAAGCGATCTGTAGACAAATAATTTAAAATAAAAATTCAAAAACTAAAAAATCGACTAAAAAATCTATATAATTACTGAACCTCCTGACAAAATTTTACTAGAATCGGTTGAGAAATGCTGTAGAGGAGAACAAAATAAGTTTTTTTTTAATTTCCTGAAACTGACTACAAAAAAATTCTATACCTATAATTATTATTTATTTAAATCTAAAGTAAAGGCGTGTTTGATGGATACTTTCATTAAACAAAGTGAAAGTAGTTAAGTCGCACAAATACCTAGTGTTTATATCTGGAGGCAGTGGGCCATTTAACGCGAGTAGGTATAAGATATTAGTTTTTAATATAATAGCCTAAACGGTTAAATGTAAAAAAGAGTGCTGGCTTCGCCAACAAACTGTTTTTTGCAGTTCGGCGAAAATATAAAATATTTTTTATTGTATCTTGTGGCTTAAATAAAGAAATAATCGAAGATCCTCACAAAATTTCACGAGCATCGATTGAGAAATGCGACCTGTAGAGGAGAACAAACCGAATTTCTCCCGCAGAAACCTACAAAATAATTATATTATTATTTTGAAAATTTTCAAGAACGGACTTGATAAAAAGAAATCTATATTATAAATACCGAGCCTTCTCACAAAATTTCACCAGAATCGGTTGGCAAATGCGACCTGTAGAGGAAAACAACCGGAAATCTGGAAATCCGGACTTGAAAGCATTTTTGTCAAACCTCGAGCAGAGTGAACCTTCATTACACTCGGTCAAAAAGGGCCTCCTAAACAACATCCCTCCTAATTTAAACAGAGTTACATTTGTTTTTTTAGTTTCGTGTGGTAGGCGGCTAGATGATTGTCAAAAAATATACTGAGTTATAAAAAGAAGTGACATTTGATCTAACGAATCTTAATAAACCACGAACCTTAATGTCTAAAGCCTTTAAAGGTAGTTTAAAGGCAAGGCTGACTTTAACCAATTGGAAGCCCTGGGCACACTAGGGTAATGGGGCCCCTATGCCCTTGACAGATCACTAAATATTGGTTATCGTTTGGTGATCTGGTAGTAAGTAGTGGGCCCCTATCGATCGCGGGGCCCTGGGCAAGTGCCCTTAGTACCCAGTGGGAAAGACGGCCCTGTTTAGGTCACATTTATTGTTGGATATGCGACGCGGCACAAAGCCGACGCCTGTTGCAAATATTAAAGCAATATCTCGCAGTGTTATTAATTTCTGCTCGGCATTTATAATTTACTAGCAACCCGCCCCGGCTTCGCACGGGTGCACTATTTAATGGATGTTATGATACATATAAACCTTCCTCTTCAATCACTCTATCTATTAAAAAAAACCGCATCAAAATCCGTTGCGTAGTTTTAAAGATTTAAGCATACATAGGGATATAGGGATTAGGGACAGAGAAAGCGACTTTGTTTTATACTATGTACTTGTAGTGATAATGTCTGAAGAAGAAAGCCCCTTTGTAGCCGTAAGGTAGCATAGCTGAACTTTATGAATGTATTTTCAGCATTCTTTAGTTAGTTCACAAATAGAACATTCTGATATCACTCACTAGCTACCCAATCTGAGGCGAAGTAAGAGCAACCGAAGTCAGTTCTAAAGTCGACTATGTAGTCCAATGATACAATAATATATGCACCAGGCAATGGAAAGAGCTATGCTCGGGGTTTCTCTGCGTGATAGAATTAGGAATGAAGCTATCCGTAGCAGAACTGGGGTCACCGACATAGCCTTCAAAATTGCGAGACTTAAGTGGCAGTGGGCAGGGCACATTGCTCGCAGGACTGACGGTCGATGGGGCCAGAAACTGCGTGAGTGGCGTCCACGCACCGGAAGACGAGCTGTCGGTAGGCCTCCGACAAGGTGGAGTGATGACCTGGTGAAGGTCGCGGGAATCCGGTGGAAACCAACGGCACAGGACCGGTCTAAATGGCGAGCCTTGGGGGAGGCCTATGTTCAGCAGTGGACGTCTTTCGGCTGAAATGATGATGATGATGATGATGACTGCATCCGGCATGCCAATCCGGTATATATTCGTTAGTAGTGTGGGTGACCTACGTCATCAGCCAGCTTCAGCCAATCGATGGTTTGCAGACGTAAGTGTGTGTGTCGTCGAGAGTGACGTAATAAATGTGGTGTCACGGTCCGGACTGTCAAACCTTGTTTTCTTAGACCGTGATGTAGTCCTAGTCGTTGACCCAAACCTGCCAAGATAAAAAAGTTATGACTTATGAGTATTTAATAGTAGTTTATCTACACCCATACAGTAAATCCTCTTTTATGTGCTCAAAAAGTGTAGGTAAGGACCAACTTTACAATATCGCGCCGGTCCGGGGCGGAGATGGCCATAACAGCATCAAAAACGGTATCGTTATGGCCGTCTCCGCCCATTACGATACAGGCGCGTGCTCAAAAAGACTTCAACGAGCTCACGAACTCGAACTCCTGCACTTTCAACGCAATGGTGCCTCAACACATGAAGCGAGACAGACGGTGGTTGTTCTCTTGTGCGGTTTTGCTACCTCATTATCGGCCGTCATAAAAGATAAACATATTTCGTATATAAAGACTGCATTAACATTTTACCGTACTACCAATTCCTAAAGCCTAAAGTTTGAATTGCTTTAATTAGAATATACGCCGGTTTTCCACCGTCGTAGTATTTCTTTTTTTAGATGAGCTAGACAGAATACTAAGTATTGTATTGTAATCTTTTGAAGCATAAATATACGTGCATGGGCACTGAGATGCTGACAAGACAAGCCTCGTGAACCTGTTTAATAGCAGTGCATGCTCACCTTGCGCGAATCACTTTACAACATCAAATTATTTAATAAACGTGCTCTATTATATTTTGACCGCAAGTCGTTAAACTGATGTCATGACAAGGTTATTTGTATAGTCGACTACAAAGAGATGTATCCACTTTATTTACGTAAAATATAATTATTAGGGACGCGCCGAATATTCGGATATTATTCCGTATTCGGTATATTTAGCCGGTATTGCAAATAGGCCACAAGGGCACTTTTACATGTCAAAATATTAATTTACAATTTAAGAAAGTCTGACTATAATAATACATTTTTCATGTCAAAATATTAATTTACAATTCAAGAAAGAATAATAATTTCGAGTTTACAATTATAACAAAATTAATGTCATACCTACAGTGAAGATAAACTTGCAAAGTTATCTATTACAAATATTACAACATCAAGTAAAGTTAGACATATATAAGGTCTCAAGATTAAAAAAGGAGTATAATGAAATTAATATAATATCCCAGAGATGTACATGGTCTCTGAGCGTCAAAAGGTAGGTCAATGTAGTGTCGATGTCGTATCAGGAGCTCAAATCGTTGGCAGATAACCGAATGGAATGGCGATTACTCCAAAAAGAGATAAACAGCTTAGTGGCTTTTCGGTTAAGGAAAACATCGCGAAACCGGTCTAATTACAACAAGGTCTGATTTAAGCGGGATTGGAAGGTCAGATGGCAGTCGCTTTTGTAAGAAATAGTGCCTACGCCAAATCTTGGGATTAGGTTTCGAAGCGGAACGGGTTCTAGGGCACAACCGGGAAAACGCTAGGATGATGATGACTGTAGGTACTATAATAAATGTATGTATATCAAATTAAAACAGACTCCAAAAAACTTATTAAAAACCAACCAAGAATCCGCCTCGCGCACGAAAATTTTCGTAACATTATTTAAAAAACGGAACAAAAATCGCGTTCGTTGTGTGGGAGCCCCCTTAAATATTTTATTCTATTTTTTAGTATTTGTTGTTATAGCGGCAACAGAAATAAATCATCTGTGAAAATTTTAACTGTCTAACTACATATCACTGTTCATGAGCCTGGTGACAGATGGACAGACGGACAGCGGAGTCTTAGTAATAGGGTCCCGTTTTACCCTTTAGGTACAGAACCCTAAAAAGTAAAACATAATTAACGTAATTTTAAGATATCTGTAAGTACTTAGCGCTACATACTAATCTCTTAATCTGTGGACAATGTCGTCGGTTTTACACTCTGTAATTTTACAACTTCTACACTTAAAGTATGTAACCTTGTGTCTAACTGTTTTTTGTCCTTAATAAATTAAAAAAAAAATTGGGAACATTACGTTTTTTGGAGTGGTCCATATTATATTTTTTATTGTTAGTAGACTTATAGAGTTCAAAACTGTTGCCGGTTTTTTTTTATTAAGTATTGTTTTTAAGAAAGTTTTTTTTGAATATTATCTTTGACATACCACATATTTCGTCGCATTAATAGGATCGTGCCTTGATCTGCTGCGAAACAAAAAATAAACATCAACGTGACAGCTGACAGATGTCAAATGTGGCAGTTACATCTATGAACATAGACATTTTTTTTAGCCTATATAGTGTCCCACTGCTGGGCAAAGGTCTCCGCTCTTTTTCGCCACTCGTCTCGGTCGTGTGCCAGCTCCCGCCAATCCGTACAAAATGTATGAACGTTGTCCCGCCATCTTCTTTTCGCTGTTCCTCTGCCTCGGGAGCCATCTTGTGGGATCCATTCAGGCTACTTTGGCCAATCGCTCCGGGTGCATTCGACAGACATACCCAGCCCAGAGAATTGTATATTATGAAATAAATAATCTAATATAATCTAATAGTGTTGTTCGTATTTTCCTTTTCTTTTAGAGAAGCTGCACCTCCGAGCTGCAATTTATCCAATCGCGGTTGACAGAGGGGCTACCGCGAACCGAAAACGAATAAGTTCGAATATCTCCCTCTCTGTCGCACGAATAAGCAAGAGTGACAGAGAGGGAGATAGGTTCGCGGTAGGCCATCAGAACAGTTATATTTGAACTGGCAACCCTATTGCGGCCGGCATCATTATGGCATCGTTGTACAGCATCACAATTAACTGATCACTGTTACCTATTCTACTTTAACACTAATATAATAGAGTTCATATTACATTACACACACCTAACAACCGTAAGTTTTTAATATAAACTCTATTAAATCAGTTTTAAAGCAGAATATCCAATGGAAGAGACCTTATCTCGTGAATAAGTCGAGTCCGAAAGTATGTACACGGAGAAACTGACCAAAAATATGTGGACACGACTTTATTGTTAAAGGCATTAGGTTGCTTAGATATGTTTGGGCCTTTGGGAACGTACATATTTATGAATTCGACTGTACCGCGACTATGATACTTAAACATGACGACTCCCAGCTACAGGAAAGAGCACGTGCTATGTGGTAGAAAGTAATGGCATGATTTGAATATGAAATATCGGTTTTATTTATTTATTTAAACTTTATTGCACAAAATACACAAATTGTGCAACCATTGGGCTAAACAGATATTTTATAAAAGGTGCAAAGAAAAAAGCATGAAAATGTATATCAGAATATCTAATAAAACATATAAACATAACAAATAATATATATACAATAATATATATATAGGTATACAAGATACATACATACAGGTTTTGTTATTGTACTCTGCCTTATTACTAGGTAATGAAACGTTTCGTACGGAAATTTTAGTATTAGATTGTCTAGTATATGAATATTTTTGGTTGTCCTGAAAATTAGCGTCACGACATATCAGTAGTGGCATATGCTGAGTGACCTTTTTGGTATATATGTATGTATGTATGTAACCACTTTATTGTACACAATAACAGGTTAAAACAATATACATGTCACATAAGATTAGAGTACAAAAGCGAACTTATCCCTGTGAGGGATCTCTTCCAGCTAACCTTTGAGGGATTGAGTGGAGAGTGGGAGAATGAGATAGACAAACTTACACAGTGTACTAAAACGTTATCTTTTTATGTGTACTATTTCGTTTACAATAAATAAGCTTTTTTTTTCTTTCTTTCAAATTGGTTCATCGGAAAACTTCATATGATGACACCGGTCTGCCAATGAATAAAACGTTCAAACATAGAATAGTTTTAAATTAAATGTTAAACATAGAAATAAATTTAAAATGCTATGTGTATTAAATAGACTAATATTATGACGGAACGATTTTTTAAAAGGGATATTACTTTAATGATAACCATTATTAAACGAATTAAAAACTTTAAAAAAAAACTATATCCTAAAAACTAAACATTAAAAATGAATAAGTGCACCATTCTACTTTTTCATGTTACATAATTTTCAGACACTTTTTTTTTAATGCAGATTCTGGAATATTTGGCCCTCACTTCATACTTTTGTATTGTTATTTAGAAAGAGGTTTAATTGCAGTATCGCTACCGATAGTTTTGATAATTAACGAACCATAGCTGATATTCATAAATCGAGTAACTCAGTGTCCTTGGATGTCTCACCATTTGTATGAAAAAAAGGTTTTTACCGCTGTGTTACCCACTTTTTACTGCAATACGTTAATATTGAAGTATTTTAGCTATAAATTCCTTTTATTAGGTTCAGGTACTATTTCGAAATCCTCTTTTTGTACACTAATTCAATACATATCATAGATATTTTTTTTGTAATAGAAAACTGGTCACGAAAAAGTAGAATGACCCAAGTATCAAATTAGGTCCCCTCGGGATGGTGCCCATAATGCAAATGTATTCGTCCCAAACCTAAGCAAATAAAACACTAATGTAGAAATTTTAATTATCACATTTAATTTCTATTTCCCTGAATATTGTCATTTATTTTCATAGATACTTGTAATTCTAATGCATCACTTGATAACAAAAAACACAGTATATGGTACCTACAGCTAAAGAGCTGTTGGTAAAATTACCAATAGGTAATAGGTAAGTATACTCGTACTTACTACAGGTATAACTATATTCACAACACAACACTTGGTAACATTAAAGTAATAAACATTATTTAAATAATCGTATTCCACGACCCCTATTCGACCATGGTTTGACATTAATTGGTTGAATACTAACCGGTTCGGTTACTCCAACCAAGCTCCAACGAAAGGATTCGACAGTCCACGCGACCAGACCACGCGAGAGTGACGTTTCCGTGGTCGCACTGAGTGAGCGCGTTACAAATAAACCACTTTAAATTCCGAAACTGAACTACTGACCTCGCACTATTCACGTTGATAATGATTCTAATCGTCGCGTCAACAGTGATATTAGTACTTATATATTTATTAGGCACAAGAAAACACAACTATTTTAAATTTAGAGGAGTGAAATACGAGAAGGCGGTGCCCTTCGCCGGTAGTATATGGTCCGTTTTTCTCCAGAAAGTTAGTCTCTCTCAGTATCTCGCGGAATTGTATGTCAAGTATCCGGAGGAGAAATTGGTCGGGTATTTCGGTGGTAACGCGATTTCGATACTCGTCAGAGACCCTGAGCTCGTGAAACATGTGTTGGTAACGGATTTCCAGCACTTCTACCCAAGAGGGTTGAATACGCACAAGACCGTGATAGAACCAATGATGAAGAATCTGTTCTTCGCGGATGGGGATCTTTGGAAGCTGCTGCGGCAGAGGATGACGCCAGCCTTCACGTCAGGCAAGCTAAAGGCGATGTTCCCCCTAATCGTGGAGAGAACCGAGCGGCTGCAGCGCACCGCCGCCGCCGCCGCAGCGCGCGGCGCGGAGGTGGACGTGCGCGACCTGATGGCGCGCTACACCACCGACTTCATCGGCGCCTGCGGCTTTGGAATGGACACGGACGCTATCAGCGACGACACATCCCAGTTCCGAGATCTAGGGAAGCGCATATTCACCCCTACGCTGAAGGGAGCCATCAACTCCTTCCTAAAGTGGACTTTCCCAGAAACTTTCAAATATCTGCATATCACGGCTCCTGATGTAACAAATGACACGATTACATTAGTGAAAGGCATTATGAAGGAAAGGAACTACAAACCTATAGGCAGAAACGACTTCATAGATCTACTTTTCGAGTTGAAAGCGAAAGGTGTTATGGTCGGCGAATCAGTGGAGAAGAGGAATCCGGACGGCACGCCGCAGACAGTGGAACTGGAGTTGGATGAGCTGCTGATGGCGGCGCAGGTGTTCGTGTTCTTCGCGGCAGGGTTTGAGACGTCCTCGTCAGCCACCAGCTACACGTTGCACCAGCTCGCGCTGCACCCCGAGGCGCAGGCCAGGTGCCAGCAGGAGATCGACCAGGTGCTCGCACGGTACGATGGAAAACTCTGTTACGATGCCGTCAAGGATATGAAGTATTTGCACATGTGTTTCAAGTGAGTTCCTACAGAAAGTAATACAAACATTTATGTTGCAGTTACTCTCAGAACTTCCCATCAACATCATCCTAGCGTTATCCCAGTACAGTTCCATATTAAAGGACCATACTACTACTTACTCTCAGCACTTCCATATTATAAAAGTCTCTGTCATAGGCGATTAAAACACCAATTCATTCATTTCAGAGAAGGCATGCGACTGTTTCCCTCTCTCGGCTTCCTTATCCGACAGTGTGTGCATCCCTACACATTCCCGGGAACAGAAGTGAGCATTGACGGCGGCGTTTATGTCCTGGTATCAGTGCAGGGGTTGCACCACGATGAGCGGTACTTCCCGGATCCGGAGCAGTTCCGACCAGAGCGCTTCGCAGACGACGGCAGCGTTCTCAACCACGTGTATCTGCCATTTGGCGAAGGACCTCGGGCATGTATAGGTAAGTATTTGACGTCTTTAAGGAGGGGTTTATCTACAAAATGCAGCGTAATGGCTGATGATGTGCTGTTGTCAGAAAGAATGGGAAATTTCTGACAATGGCCGACAACGCTGGTGGAAACATTGCCTATGATCCATAAACATGCCTATATCTAAACTCTGTCAAGAGGAAAGAGCGTAGCCGTGTTTTCATATAAAATCGGCCCTTTCACGAAATGGTTTCTGTATTTTTTTCAATAAGAGCTCTCATGATAAATATTGTTTTCTGTAAGTTTCAACGACCTATCTTTGTTATTATCGGAGATACGATTTTTTGAAAATTTCCAAAAATAACCGGATTTTGCCTCATAGGCTAATGCGATTCACGTGTATTTTTGGAACTATAATAAACATATAATGACTCACGTATTCCTAAAATAATATTGAATACTGCCAAAAAAATTGTAAAATGTAGGAAATAAAACTTCAGACTTTTTTTCTTGCTTTCTAGAAGAGCGACACCAAGAGCTCTTCATTAGGTCATTGCTTATATAAAGGTCTACCATATATATTTTTTTCAAAATAATCCAGCTAGTACTTCATACTAGAAAATACAAAAATAAAGGATGAGATCATTTAGTCGTAAAAAACATTATGCACATTGCAACCTTTTTATCATTACGAGTAATGATATAGGGTAAATCGCCAGTAACTGGCCACCTCATACCTACTAAAAAGAACTCTGTAACCCTACAAACAGAATTCAATTTATTTTAAACTGGCCAGTTAATGAAGGGTGGCCAGTTGCTAAAATATTTTACTAAAAATAAATTTTACTATAAGTGAGTTTTAGTATGTGGTGGCCAGTTATAGGACGGTGGCCAGTTACTGGCGATTTACCCTACCAGCAGATTCATAGACCAACACCGGCCATCCAGAGCAGATAACATCGTCGATACAAAACGTCTGTGTCGGCGATAAGAACTTGGAAAAAAAGGCCAGGTCTTCTGCTGTTATTATTTTCCTTTTCCCTCTCGTTTTATTTAAGTAAACAGCACAATTAGCACATTTCTTAATAAGTGTCACTTTTGGTGTCATTCTATTGGTATCAATAATTTAAAATTCGTAAATTATAGGTACTATTGCTGCAACACAATCATAAGTAATCTAATCGAAACGCATTAAATGCAATTATCACAGCTTGACATTGACGTACGTCCTTAAGAATTCTATCAGCCAGTACCTATAATTTTAATGATAAAGAAGCAATGTGCATAACTTATCTCTTTTGCAACTAAATGATCTGGTATGGGTATACCTCATCCTTTATTTTTGTATTTTCTAGTATGAAGTACTAACTGGATTATTTTGAAAAAATATATATGATAGACTTTTATATAAGCAATTACCGAATGAAGAACTGTTGGTGTCGCTCTTCTAGAAAGCAAGAAAAAAAAGTCTGAAGTTTTATTTCCTACATTTATGCAAGATTTTTTTTGGCAGTATTCAATATTATTTTAGGAATACGTGAGTCATGATATGTTTATTACTGTTCCAAAAATTCACGTGAATCGCATTAGCCTATGAGGCCAAATCCAGTTATATCTGTAAATTTTCAAAACATCATATCTCCGATAATAACAAAGATAGGAAGCTAAAGCTTACAGAAAACAATATTTGTCATGAGAGCTCTTATTGAAAAAAATACAGGAACCATTTCGCGAAAGGGCCGATTTTATATGAAAACACGGCTACGCTCTTTATTAAAACTGCACACAGTCAGAT
Source organism: Epiblema foenella (assembly GCA_963556455.1). Lineage (NCBI taxonomy): Eukaryota > Metazoa > Arthropoda > Insecta > Lepidoptera > Tortricidae > Epiblema > Epiblema foenella. The sequence goes on along the minus strand of OY747120.1, from coordinate 4,537,372 downwards.
ATTTATCGAGATTTGTCTAAAAATGCCATTCCCGAAGAGTGTTGCATCCCGTTTTGTCGTGCGCGAAAGACATAAGTATGTCTCTTGCACGGGGGGGCGTGGCTGGCCGAATCGAGGCATCCCCTTTAAGCCCGACCATAAATATATGAACATTATCAAGAGGGCGTCATTATTCTCATTTATAAGGCAACAGATCATTAATGTCAGTAGAGTCGGAATAATTACATTTTGGCTTCTCTACCTGTCAGTTCTGATGTTAATTTTGAAATGATTTGTAGCGAAATAGTCTCATTTATTTATTTTTTTCGGAATTTTATTATAGTAAGTAGATATTAGAGGACAATCTTACACAAATCGAACTGGCCCCACAGTAAGCTCAAGAAGGCTTGTGTTATGGGTACTAGACGACGATACATTTAATAGATATAAATACTTAGATACATAGAAAACATCCAAGACTCAGAAACAAATATTCATGCTCATCACACAAATATTTGCCCTGACCGGGATTCGAACCCAGGACCGTCAGCTTCACAGGCAGGTGCACTAGGCTAAACCGGTCGTCAAAGTATATTGTTAATAAAGTTCCGCTCTTGACAGTGAATCGTTTTGGGTATTTTTTGTCATTTTTATTGAATTCTAAACACTTCGCCTAAACCACCACAGTGACACTGACAACAGTGACAACTTATGATTACAATTATTGCCAGTGTAAGAAATTAATTCCAATTAAATTCCGCAACATGGTCCACAGTCATATTGTTCTGGTTCTTAAGGTCTAGATGCAATTTTCCATATTAAAAATGACCATTATATCTACCTACTGTAAGGGTCGGGTCGGTTCCACCAACATACGATCACAGGCCGGTCATCGTCAAATATCCGGCAGCTGTCATCTCATAGAAACTTGTCAAACTTTGCATACAATCAGATTTTAACGAACACCGCTTACGATTACAGACGGTTTGGTGCAACCCACCTTAAGACAAAGTGTGACCCTTTAAGCAATCAACTATAGCTGTTCTTTAAGTTTGGCATTAACACTGCTCTTATTTCATTAGATACTATACTTTAACGCAATTGTAATAAAGCTTCTATTACCTACACTACTACTATTGTGTCCTTCTTTCGTGTCGAGGTTCCTCAAATAAAAGGTGCCCTATGAGCAGCGATGGAAACAACCTTCACCGTCGCGTCTCTCAGGTTGTGTTCCGAACAGGGGTGTGGGCATGCGGGTACGCCAGCAGGTGCCCCATGGTCTGCGGTGCTGTATCTCAGACACATTGGGTAGAGCGGCCCCAGAGTAGTCCCCATTTGACCATGTTATTGCAGCAGATAACTTGCTATCTAAGCCTGTTTATCGCCTTCCAAGTGGGCCAACTACACTGGCGAAAATTTTTTAATAAAAACTCTATTGCATTAGTCTTAAAGTAGAATATCTAATGGGATAAGAGCATTATGTCAATGCTAAGTAATCTTACTAATCATGCCTACTGCTTCAAAGGTCATCAGAGATAAAACTAAGATAATTAGTCATTTCCTTTTTTATCAGATAAAAACCTGTGTTTTTATTAGCCATACCATAAGATTAAGGGTTATATCGCATGATTACGTAAGAACGCATAATTTGCTTCACTATCTTTTTGTTTCCGTACAGTCAACCTTCAAAAATATCTGAGCAACCTTATGCCTTTAATAATAAAGCTGTGTTCACATATTGAATACTGTCCGTGTACATATTTCAGAACTCAACTGTAAAATGGTTAATCAGTGCTTGACACCACCCATCATTAAAGACATTAGCTAAGCCATTTAGCTCCGCGACCTAAATTGACCCTTGACCAGTACGTGACGGAGTTGATCGGTACAGTCAGCATCTATCTGGGAGGATGCAGTTTGCCTGGACCTCTCCAGGTTCTCCTTCATTTGAACCAGCTCTAGGCGTAAGCTGGCCACTTCGCTTTGGAGCTTCTCGTTGGCCGGCTGAAGCAGCCGGGTTTCCTCCGAAACAGTTCGGCCACATAGTTTGTCAAACAGTTCTGGAATGACAACGGGATCATTTTTGAGTGCGCGCACGTAGTCTGCCCGTGTGGTTGCCGGGTAAGAATTGCACCACCCCATCTCTTCCCGTGGGTTTCGTAGGAGGCGAATAAGGGAAAATCGGAGGGTGGGCAGCAGCATCCTTCGATCATTACCACCATCAAACTGCGGTCGCCAACCCGCTTGCCAAGCGTGGCGACTATGGCAAATCCCCCCCAAAGGGAAAAATAAATTGGGGGAGGCCTATGTTCAGCAGTGGACGTCTTTCGGCTGAAATGATGATGATGATGATGATGCACGTAGCCTTGTAAATGACCCGAGTAGCTGTCACAAGCGACACCTAGTGGCGCGGCCTGAAACCACAGGCTTAGATTACCCATACAATTGAGCGGTGGTTCGGGCCGTACCCGCTAGGCGGCGCCGGGATCGCGCTGCTTTACCAACAGAAACCCGCGTTCCTAGAACAGGCAGGGCGATCTCTCTCTCACGCTCTCTTGAAAAATGGCGAACGATGTACACAGCTCCTTGATGGATTAATATTGTAAATTAATAATAAAAGATTACATGAAGATTTCTCATGTTTTAATAAAAAAGGGAATCAATTTCCTTCAGTAGCCACTTTGGTGATGACTCCTAACCGGTCCAACACGGTCTTTCTCGTCTCCGCAACAGTCTTGTAGAGCGTTGTGGCTTCGCTTGCCGACGATAATTCGGATAGGTAGGAAATCCGGGTACATTCATATAATAATAATAATAATAATAATAATCTTAGTAGCCAGAATCATTCACCAGCAACTTGCTCTTCTATACGGTCTTGTGAACTTCGAAGTGCCGTACTATAAGTATACACCTGCGCCAGTTCTCGAAAATGGTCGTGCCACGCTCTATTGGGATCGATCTGTCATCACGGACAGGACTATTGTAGCCAATAAACCTGATATCGTGCTGACAGATCGATCGAAGCGCCAGGCAGTGCTCGTTGACATCACCATCCCCCATGACGAGAACCTCGTGAAGGCCGAGAAGGACAAAGCCAGCAAGTACCTAGACTTGGCACACGAGGTGACCGCCATGTGGGATGTTGATTCAACGATCATTGTCCCGATAGTCGTCTCTGCGAACGGTCTAATAGCGAAGAGTCTCGACCAACACCTCAAGAGACTCTCGCTAGATGGCTGGGTCAAGGGTCAGATACAGAAGGCGGTACTCCTGGACACGGCGCGGATAGTCAGGAGGTTCCTCTCTCTGTCGCCCTAACCACCGGTAGCTTAGGCCCCGCCTCGCTGCCGGCGGCACCCTAGGTTAGGATTTTATAATATTTTTATGTTTTGTAAGTGTATTTTTATATTTTACTTTTTATAAAAATATTGTAAAAGCCTGACCTAAGAAGGAAAATAAATAAAGAGAATAATAATAAGACGTTTATTCAATGATTGTATACATTTACAGGTAACCAAGACAGGTACAATAAATCAAAGTATACAAAAACAATTGAAAGGGTAGGTGGCTCAGCTTGTGTCTGTACCAAAAGACCACTAAAGACTCTTGTCTACAGACGCTGTTATTCTGCCACCCCCGTGGCTTAAAAACTATAGCATGTGAACTAAAATAAGCGTCACACGAAGCTAGGCAATTGACTTACATACTAAGTAGATGGGCATGAGCTGGCACTTTAACTTGTAACTCCCAACAGAATTTAATCCTAAACACATATCATATGTCCCTAGGCTGTCAAACACAAGGACTCCTAGTCAGTAAAGAATCGGCCACGCACTTGTGATTCTTCCGGAGTTGCAAACGTCCATCGTCTACGGTGTCTGCTTACCGGCTGGCCGTAACTTAGTATTCTTTGTCACCGCTGTGTAAAAATAGTACATTTACATTAGGTACTAGGGTGTCAGATCGCAGGTATTTGACGCCCGAAAGCCAGCGAAGGTTTTTCTTGATAAATGATTGTTGTGTGCAGGTGAGCGATTGGGGCTGATGCAGTCTCTGGCAGGACTAGCAGCATTGCTCAGCCAATGCTCAGTAGCACCCTCCGCCCGCACCCGCCGAGCGCCCCGCATCGACCCCGCCTCCTTTGTAGTCCAGAACATCGAAGGAGGACTTCCACTCTCGCTGATACCTCGGAAGAAAACTAATTAAGAACCCAACGCATATACCATTATACCACATGTAAGGAGCAGCGGGGCAACCTAGACTCCGGGAAATTAAAACTAATCTAATAAAATATTTTCCGTGTTTTACATCATTTACTAGAGTGCCATCTTGGTGAAATTTTGAAATAGTTTTTCCGCTACCGGGCACTCTAGTACCTAAATGATGATATGATAAGGTATTTTTTATTGTAAAATTCTTCATAATTCATAACACAAATATGGTTATCTATTTAGATAAATCAAGGATAATTAGGCAAACGTAGTGTAGGACGCCCTGTAACTAGGTGGGGCGATGATATTCGTAAGGCAGTGGGCAGGGATTGGAGGAGAAGAGCTGAAGACCGAGCTCAGTGGCGTGCCATGGGAGAGGCCTATGTCCAGCAGTGGACTGACACATGCCGATGATGATGAAGGATAATTACATTATCGGTTACATGTATTTGGGATAGGGTAACGATTATTATTATTTTGACGACCGCTTTAGCCTAGTTGGTAGTGACCCTGCCTACGAAGCTGGAGGTCCCAGGTTCGAATCCCGGTCAGGGCATTTATTTGTATGACGAACACGAATATTTGTTCCTGAGTCTTGGATGTTTTCTATGTATTTAAGTATATATTTATCTATGTAAGTATGTATATCGTCGCCTAGTACTCATAGCACAAGCTTTGCTTAGTTTGGGAACTAGGTCGATTTGTGTAAGATTGTATACAAATATTTATTTATTATTTATTTATAAAAACATAATATATAGGGTATTTAAATATCCTACCATCATCAGCCTGTGTCAGTCCACTGCTGGTCATAGGCCTCAGTCCACTGATGGACATAGGCCTACTGCCCCCCCTTCATATTATGTTTTTATAATAATAATAATCGTTTATTTTTCGACCAACATGGATCAGTGTATATATATTATTATATATGCCCTACTGCAAAACTACATCATTGCGGTGAACAAAGTTTCGACGAGTATAATGTCCAAGTCACAAAAAAAATGTCTTATGGCCACGCGGACTTGATACGACGATATTTGATGAGTCTCGGTCTAATATCCGACGCAGACGCGTACCGTAGTCTGCTGCGCTTTCGAACTACAATGCGTAAATATATCACTTCGGTGATATGGGGACAACAAAAAAAATATTTTTTTTATCTTGTTAATAGTGGATAAGTTTAATTTGGTTATCGGATAATATGATGTAAGTTAACTTTTTCAGTTACTCTATTAATTAATATGTTTAATTTAAATATTCATAAGATGGTTTTCTTTTAATTTCTTTTTTATCTCACTTTTTTATTTCAATTATGTAATTTCTGTGAATTCGGTGAACATCTGGCTCATAGTACCTCACTGGAACGAAAAATCACCAAGTCTGAGACTTCAAAATCTTGTTTGAAGAATAATTTACCATTCCAACACATAAGGTTTTAAAACCGCATGAAGATGTTACAATCCATGTTTTTAAATTTTTTATGGTTACGCAAATACTGTGTGAAACTTTTTTGAATTTAGAGTATTATATGAATGTGATTTCTATCTCTTAAATTAGTTTTTGATCTCAAAGCTAGCTAATAAATACATTTTGTTTGCTTAAAACGCATATTATATTGTTTTGAGACTTATCCCGGTGACTGTCATATCATCGGTGAAACTTATTATTATTTCGGTTATCTGAATATCATCCCAGTGACATTTTATATCATTTTGGTGACTGCTTCTAAACATTTCGGTGAGTATAAAGAAAAAAAAAACCATAACTAATGATGTCCTACCAGACGTGTCTGTCAAAATTTACATTTAAGGTGCGGAGACTTAACGTGCATGTGCATGAAGGTGAAACGCAACACCGAATTTGGTTTTGAATGTACGGTCACAAGAAACACAGTGAAGTTGTCCGGTTTTAAGGTGTGACAGGCTTGTTCACACAAATTGACTGCGGTAGCTGCCATTTGATGTTACAAAATCAACGAAAAAATAAAAAAAATGCACCGAAATGAAAAAAAAATCAGGCTTGTTGAAATTGATCCTTAGGTAGGGTTGCATGGCAATCTGATTGTATGGTAAGTTTGACAAGTTTCTATGAGATGACAGCTGCCGGCTAATTTAACGTTGGCCGGTCAGAGGGTCTACTCCGAACTTCGAAATACGAAGTTCGTATCGTGACGTCCCTTTCAATCATATAGTGAATAACACGATAGTGAAAGGGACGGCACGATACGCAGTTCGGATTTCGAAGTTCGGAGTACAGGGGCGCTACCGCGAACAGTAAACGAAGTTTTCCCTCTCTGTCGCACTTGCAAGTTTGCATATAAGTAAGACAGGGAAAACTTCGTTTGTGGTTCGCGGTAGCCCCTCAGGGCCTGTAATCGTAAGTAGGTCCAACCCGGCCTTAGACTATGACTAAGTTGTTTTAGTCTTTTAGTTTTTATTTAAATGTACCTTAAATATGAGCACACAGGAAATAAATATTTTCTTTTTCTATTTTCATTTATTACTTATTTTAATTAAGGTATACGTCCCAATGCCCGACATCTTAAGGTCGATTCAAATCTACAGACATTGAGCGTGCCAGACACGTGCCGTGGCAGATCAAATAATTTTCTCTTATACAGTGTCTATTAACGTATTTATATAGAATTTACACGGCCGCGCAGACACCAACAGACGATAGATATAAACACGTTAATAGGACGAATCGCTAAACTTAAGTGGCAGTGGGCGGGGCACATTGCACGTAGAACCGATGACCGTTGGGGCCGGAAGGTTCTCGAGTGGCGACTACGGACCGGAAGGCGCAGCATGGGTAAGGCCCCTCACAAGGTGGACTGATAACCTGGTAAAGGTCGCGGGAGTCAGCTGGATGCGGGTGGCGCAGGACCGGTCATTATGGCACTCTTTGGGGGAGGCCTATGTCCAGCAGTGGACGTCTTTCGGCTGATATGATGATGATGATGATGAATAGGATGAATATTCAGCGTTTTTAAGCCGGTTTTTTTTTGTTATATCATAAAATATTGTTAAAGGAGACAATGATCAGAGTAAACTTTTATGAAAAGTGTAATTCAATATGGTGCTTGAGTATTTGATCAATGTTTTCGCCTGTTTATCCTAACTTTGTATAAGATAATCGTGGCACGAAAATGACTTTAGAATGCTCGGAGAATCGTCCAATAGACACTGTAGAAAAGAATATTATTTTGTCTGCCACGGCACGTGTCTGGCTCAACGTCTTTAGATATGAATCGACCTTTAATGCACAATAGTTGACGCATATTGATCACCTCTGTAGAATCGTGCAATAGACACTGTAGAAAAGAATATTATTTTGTCTGCCATGGCACGTGTCTGGCTCAACGTCTTTAGATATGAATCGACCTTTAATGCACAATAGTTGACGCATATTGATCACCTCTGTAGAATCGTGCAATAGACACTGTAGAAAAGAATATTATTTTGTCTGCCATGGCACGTGTCTGGCTCAACGTCTTTAGATATGAATCGACCTTTAATGCACAATAGTTGACGCATATTGATCACCTCTGTAGAATCGTGCAATAGACACTGTAGAAAAGAATATTATTTTGTCTGCCATGGCACGTGTCTGGCTCAACGTCTTTAGATATGAATCGACCTTTAATGCACAATAGTTGACGCATATTGATCACCTCTGTGACTATGACATAAAATTGTAAATGGCATGTATTAAGTTAATACAGTAGATACGGTAGGCAGCACTGGTAGCGATGTAGGTCGTCGGGCGTAGTCAAGAACCCTCATCACCACTTGTAGTCCATCGGCCATCCGTAGTCGAGCGGGAACCAATGCTTGCGGGGTCGACTCGTGGTTGTAGTCATCTTGGGGATAGCAGACACCTGGAATCTGGTGCGTGAGAAGGTGCGCGGCGATGGCGTCGTCCACACTCTGTGTTTCTCGAACATTCCGGCGTCTGGGAATTTATAAAATAAATAAACATTATAGCACGAATCCAATAGATGTCGCTAGCAATCCTCCATTGGACCCGACACCCATCACCAACGAGGCACAGATGGCGCTAGCATACCGCTCGCGCCCATACTAAAAACCACTGTACCTGCTCCAGTTACGTCGCTCATCAATAGATGGCGCTGCCTGTAGATTAAATGGCGCTATCGTTTGTTTCCCGTAACTTCAAGACCTCCGGAGCCGAACCACGATTTACATATACTTCAAGTAGGGACTAGTTCTCGTGCACACCAAGCGCTCTCACCCTAGCTGAGACGTGTCAGTGTCATAGTACTAGAACTCACGAAACTGCTCCAAGTGTACTTCCACCCCAGTTGGGATGCACTGGGATTAGTATTGTGCAGACGTAAAATAAATTAGTCTCGTATTACCTGTGCTGTTTCTACTCTGTCCTCGCCCTCTACGTCACAACATAACTTTATTGAGCAAGTTAGAACCAGTGTCGCCAGATGGTTACATTTCTTACATCGTAACTTTTGACCAGCTCGAGTAACATGTAAGTAACTTCTGTTGTAAGGGAAATTTTCGTAACTTTTAAAAACAATGAAACTCTATTTAAAAGAAAGGTCTTTTGTATCTAACCGGGACCAAGCGGGACAATTTATAAGCTTCCACACAGGAAAGGTGACAAAAGGAACCACAAGATACGACTCTTGTCTGTTCGTTTGTTGTACGAGTAGGTAACTATGTATGATATTTGAGATATCCCCCATCAGCCCGGCGTAATTCCGTCGCCGAGCTCGCCGAATTCTAGCTGCATGTGTAACTTTTGCATCAAAAATGTAACTTTTCAAGAAACGAAATGTAATTTACGTCCAAATGGCCCTGGCAACACTGGTTAGAACCGAAATGGTCGCGTACGGTACGGTGTCAGGGGAATCTCCTCCCTAGGACGCTCCGGTTATGAAATGAGCTCCCTGCCGAGGTTTTCCCGAGGGACTACAGTATGGGGTTGCTTAAGAAAGGAGTGTTAAAAATTTTAAAGGGCTGGCAACGCGCATTGACGCCCTAGGAGTTGCAAGCGTCTATAGGCTGCGATGACCGCTTACCATCAGGCGAGCCGCATGCTGCTTGCCACCGACGTGGTATAAGGAAGTTAACACCTCAATTTATTCAGAATTTTAAACTTCATAGTTTGGAAATTAGAGGGGGGGGGGAGGGCCACTGTTTTTATGACTTTGACAGCTAATATCTCACCAACAGTTGATTTAAATGGAAAAGTCGAACCTGGTCAATAAACTTCACGAGAATCGATTGAGAAATGCGACCTGGGCTGCTACCGCGAACCACAAACGAAGATTTCCCTCTCTGTCGCACTTATGTGCAAACTCACAAGTGCAGGGAAAATTTCGAATGCCGTTCGCGGTAGCACTCTTGTAGGTGAAAACAGCCGGGCATCCTCCGGACAGACACACAAATTTAGTCTGCCCAAGCAGAAATGGAGGCGCTTCGCTCGTGCTTAGCGCTCGCTCGGTCTGATATTCCCCCACCCATTTTATTTGTTCTTGAACATATTTCATCATCATCATCATCATCAGCCTGGGGGGCTAGCACAACTACCGCTGCGACGCGACGCGAGTAGAGAAAAATCTACCCTCCTCTTTCAAACCCGCACAGTTCGAGCGAGACAGGAATCGCTGAGTCGCGCGAGATACGATTTGTCAGCAAGTTGTGCTAGCATAGCTGCAGTCCTCCACTGCTGGACATAGGCCTTCCCTAATTCACGCCACCACACCCGGTCCTCAGCTCTGCATCCAACCGCTTCCCGCCACTCTTCAGGTCGTCGGTCCACCTGGCGGGGGGTCGGTCCACAGGCCGAGTCATTCTTGGTCTCCACTCCAGAACTCATCTGCCCCATCAGCCATCGGCTCTGCGACAAATATGCCCCGCCCACTTCAGCCTGCTTATCCTCAGCGCTGTCGGTGACCCTAGTTCTCTGTCGGATATCCTGATGACACGTGCTCGGTAGGCCTCCGACGAGGTGAAGTGATGACCTGGTGAAGGTCGCGGGAATCCGGTGGAAACGAACGGCACAGGACCGGCCTATATGGCGAGCCTTGGGGGAGGCCTATGTTCAGTAGTGGACGTCTTTCGGCTGAAATGATGATGATGATGATGATGATCCTGATGAAGATATTTACTTTTAATTTTATATTTCTTTTCGACTTCGTGCAGCATGTTAGCGAGATGGTCCACAACCCAGAACAGTATTTCGACGTGTTTGAGGAACTGGATGTGGTCGCTAGGTTTGGCGCCCAAGTTGTACAAGTCTGTTGTTAGAGAGGAGTTGTATATGTCCACCATTCTTCGGTAGCACTCCTAGAAACAACATAGTAGGTTTAGCTGTATAATAGGTAACCCTAATTAATCATGTAGGTATGTTAATCATCATTAAAGACTTGAACCTACACTGAGGAAATGGTGCACTTTATTAGTAGGTATAGTTTTTTTTTTATCTCTTACCTAGTTTCAGTTGTTTTTATATCACACCTGGCCATAATGTGGCAATTACCGCACGCTCCGCGCGCGGAAAATCCCACTTCCTGGCCAGAGGGTGACATAATTTTTTGTACTTACCTCGGGCGGTAATTAAGAAAGCCTCAGATCGCATAATTATCGCCCTTGCCTTCGGCTCGGGCATCAAATACCTGCGATCTGAGACATTCTTTGTTTTACCGCCCTTGGTAAGTAATGTACTATTAACCACTAGCTTGATTTAACTTGTCGTTTAACCATACTTGGAATTGGATCCTTCGCCTTGATACCGCAGTGAACGAGGCGCAACACAAAACAGGGGTGCTATCACTTTAACATGTGTATGTGTGTCTGCGGCATCGTAGCTCCCTAATGGATGAACCGATTTGAGGGCAGTTTTTAATCGACGGAGATGGTCCTTATGGTCTTTTGTGTCGGAGTTTTTATGTATTTTTTATTCAAGTAACTTATTAATTTATTGCCCGTGTGCTTGCCGGGTAAGAATTGCGCCACCCCATCTCTTCCCGTGAGTTTCGTAGGAGGCGAATAAGGGAAAATCGGAGGGTGGGCAGCAGCATCCATCGATCATTACCACCATCAAACTGCGGTCGCCAACCCGCTTGCCAGGCGTGGCGATTATGGTAAATCCCCCCCAAGGGAAAAATAAATTGGGGGAGGCCTATGTTCAGCAGTGGACGTCTTTCGGCTGAAATGATGATGATGATGATTAATTTATTTACCTCCATGCTTCTCATGACGAATCCGACCTCGAATGCCGGTGTCCTCATGGTCTGCTGTCGCATGAGGTCAGTCGTATTGTAAAGTGTGTTAACCTCTTTAAGCGTGTGCTTAACGAAGTTGATTATCATGGTCCGCGTGGCTTGGTCACTCTGGCTCCTGGCTGTGAAGTTCCAATTAAATAATAATAATAATAATAAAAGCCTTTATTCTACCATAATACTGATTACATTGTCATGTCATTACATTTCATTTAGAAAAAAACTCAAATTGTTATATTATACGTATACATGCAATTGTCAATAACTCATTTGTCACATTAATTATTTTTAACTAATTTATTATGGAAGTCGGCTCATCGGCGTAGGCCTCCCCCAGTCTCCTCCATTCCTTCCTGTCCCTAGCCAGTCTCCTCCATGTTGGTCCACACCTTTCCCTCATCGTATCTTCCCAGCGCTTTCGTGGTCTGCCTCTTTTTCTTTTGCCTTCTCTGGGTAGCCAATCCGTTATCTTTCTTGTCCATCTGTTGCCGTTCAATCTACAAACATGTCCAGCCCACTGCCATTTCAAACTTCTTATTCTTTTTATTACATCTGTGTTCCAATTAGCTTGTATCATTATATCGGTGCCTCGAAGAGTGTGTGGTCAAATCCGATATGTCGCGTATTTGAAACACTGAAAATAGAACTAAGTAGGTATGCGCAACGGATGTCGAGTTCCGATTTCAATAAAAACCGCTCAAGTGCGAGACCGACTTTCTCACCGAGGGTTCCGTACACAGATGTGTACCGGTTCCAACCGTTCTGTTATTTTATATACATTGTATATTCTTAACGTTTGATTTTTTGTAAATCATCAATCTTGAAATAATGTTGTTTTCAACATAAAATTTACTACTACTTACAAAACTGTGAGAGATATTTACAGAGTTATTTCTAAAAAAAGACTGAAAATCTGTCTGTCTGTCACTTCGCTAAAATAAAATACTATAACAATTACATACTATTAATTGTTGTATACTGTTTTGAAAAAATGACACCTCGCCGAGTTTCTTACGCCGGTTCTTCTCGAGGCAGAGGTTTATTTTATGAACCGGTGGTAGTTTTTTGATTCATAAGTGCATGTAACATGCCTAAATTGAAAAATAAATGATTTCATTTCATTTCATTTCAACCGTATTAATTCAAGAAAATCTCAACAACATGGTGTAGAAATTGAACGCCATGGGTACAGCACCATCTATCGGCGGATTTTGATACAAATTTGAGCGACTGGATAACTTAGTACGATGTACCATACGTAATTAAGTTTCTCAAGGATAATCATTTATCACGTAAACCGATTTAATTTTTTTTTCTTTATTAGAAAGAAGGTACTTTCAGCATAATTTATTAAACAAATAAATACACGCAAAGGTGATTAAATTAAATTACAAACTTATAGTTTAGAAACTTTTTTTGATGATAAAAAAAGAAAAACTAGATAGAACATACATAGTGATATATATAAACATGTATAGTGATATTTTTCCTGCAAAATATACATTGATATCAGTGTTATGCAATAATTTCATATTATTTCCTTTGTAAACTACGAAGATAATGGGGGGGGGGTATTTTTTTCACATTTTCTCTCATAAATCGAAAATGACTCAACAAAAAAAAATTGAGAATGTGCAACTCAAGGAAGCCCTTTCTTTGTCACCCCACTTGACATATTCACTAGACTATCAAATTTTGTACCACCTGTCATTCTTCACAGAAAAAAAAAAAACATGTTCTATGGATCTAGGTTACCTTACTTTATAACTGTCCCTTTCAAATCGATAGCATAAGTAGTTCTTGAGATATTTAGCGATGTGACAGACAGACAAACAGACAAAGTGAAACCATAAGGGTTCCTTTTTAACCATTTTGGAACGGAACTCTAAAAATCAATTAGGTACAGTCGCGAACCGGGGTTGTTGAGCCACTTGTCCGTAAACACATTGTATGTATGTATGTATGTATGTATGTAAGCACTTTATTGTACACAATAACAGGTTAAAACAATATACATGTCACATAAGATTAGAGTACAAAGGCGAACTTATCCCTATGAGGGTTAAGTTCCATTGTCCATAATTTAGCCGTGTAATGTCACATGTGTCAGTCCCGGCTTCGCAATCCCTATTCGCGATGATACAGTCGCCATCAGATATATCGGAGCGAACGAGGTGCTCACAAATATCTGAACACGACTCTATTGTCAAGGCGTTAAAGTGCATGTTCAGATATTTTTGAGCACCCTGAATACAGATATATTTGATGCTACATACTATATGACGCTGCTGTAGATCACCGGAGAGAAAAGACTGCCGTAAAGAACCAAGGAAGATTTAATAGATGTGGAGGGAGACCATGTCGACGTAAGGTGAAGGATATTCTGGCTCTCAAGTTTGGAAGAAATCGATACGAAATTGAGGCCTAGCAAACTGGTGGAGTACGTTCATCAGAAGACTGAATACGTGTTGAGGGTGTTCCAGCTTCGTTAGTATCACTATACGTGCAGTTCAGCTCGTTTTTTGTGCATGCCGCAGCCGCTCCAGGGGACCATCATGCCGCACTACTGTAATGTGGTGGAGTACCATGGTACGTTAATCGAAAGACTGGCCGGATAAGTTGAGGGTGTTCCAGCTTCGTTCTCGTCATTACGTGCAGTTCAGCTGGTTTTTTGTGCGTGCTGCAGCCGCTCCAGGGGACCATCATGCCGCCACTGCTGTAATGTGGTGGAGTACCTTGGTACGTTAATCAGAAGACTGGCCGGATAAGTTGAGGCTGTTCTAGCTTCGTTCTCGTCATTACGTGCACTTCAGCTCGTTTTTTTTGCATGCCGCAGCCGCTCCAGGGGACCATCATGCCGCACTGCTGTAATGTGATGGAGTACCATGGTACGTTAATCAGAAGACTGGCCGGATAAGTTGAGGGTGTTCCAGCTTCGTTCTCGTCATTACGTGCACTTCAGCTCGTTTTTTGTGCATGCCGCAGCCGCTCCAAGGGACCATCATGCCGCCACTGCTCTGTACCTTGTTACGTTAATCAGAAGACTGGCTGGATAAGTTGAGGATGTTCCAGCTACGTTCTCGTCACTACGTGCACTTCAGCTCGTTTTGTTGGGCGGGCCAGAACCGCTGAAGGGGAAAACCGCGTGCGCTGACTTCTGGCCGAAGGGTGTCGTGTTTAGGCCGCTCGGTTCGGGGTAACCTACCTAACCCTACATAGGAGCTGACGACGCCTTAGCGAACCCACAACATAAGAATTTATTGAAAAGTAGAATATGAAAGAATGATAAGTATAAATTTATAAACAATAACTTACGAAATAAAGAGATAAAAATTATTAATCGCCACATTGTTTCTCATTAAAATATTTATACTTAATGTATATATCCATTTACCTACTTGCGAACACGATAAAAATGTGCTAATCAACATTTTACAAATTAAACACAGACTGTGAAATTGTGTTTTTAATGCGATTGCGCTCAAGACATATTATGCCGTGGGGTAAACTCCCTGTTTGTGACCTTAATTCCTAGTAGTCGACAGCTAGTTCACCTCTATTAGATTATTATAAATTCACTTAGCGTCAAAGTCAAAGGACTTTTGGTCAAGATGGGACTTTCAAATAACATTAGATTGTGGAATGTGTGGCGAGGATGACGAGACAACGGAACACTTGCTGTGTGAATATCATGCCCTTGCCAGGCAACGAATGAATGACTTTGGCAATGGCTACCCAGAACCAAGGAATTCATAGTACCCCCGATCATCCGGTTTCTGTAAATGTTTGAGAGCAGCTTGCAGTGGATGTAAAGGACGTCGCAATTGCACAAAAGATCCCATTGGGTCGAAGTGCAAGGGCCCTTATCTAGAAATAGTGGTTTATGCAATCGTTATATAATGTACGATTTTTTAGTCGAGAACCGCGTTTAGACCACGAAGCTTGTCGAGTGGTCTAAACGACAGTAAGGTTCGGGACTTATTGCATACACTATTTTTTCTACGAGTCAACGGAAATTAATTAAACAAACCGAAATAACTAAACCAACTACTTAGTCGAATAGCGAAGTCTTGACCACTCGCTAGGTGCCTGGGTCAGGGGTCAGATACAGAAGGCGGTACTCCTGGACACAGCGCGGATAGTCAAGAGGTTCCTCTCTCTGTCGCCCTAACCACCGGCACCGGTAGCTTTAGGCCCGCCTCCCTGCCGGCGGCACCCTAGCTTAGGATTTTATAATATTTTTATGTTTTGTAAGTGTATTTTTATATTCTACTTTTTAAAAAGATATTGTAAAAACCTAGGCTAAGGCGGAAAATAAATAAAGATGGTAAAAATTTAATAAAAAAACTATGGGAAACAGTTATCACGGGGAAACACGTTATGAGGGAAATGAGTCGGTTCTAATGGAGCCAGGAGATCGAAAGGGAGGCTGTCGATCAAAAGGTGATGAAGCAGATTGCCGTTGCGATTGGTTGAAACACGCTTCTAATTTGCTAAGTAATGAGAGATATAATTCGGTATTAAAAATATTGCTTTATTTTCTAGACTACAATACAGTGCCAAGTAAAATAAATACTAACATAGGTAATATTTACAGTACAAATCTTAACTTATATACATCGAAACTTTATATTCTAAATCCTAACTACCTATACATAGTAAAAAATGCTAAGAAAATCCGTTATGTGGAAATAGTGATTTCACTACATGAAATATATAAATAAAATTAAATACAATTCTTTTATTTTAATATATTAGGAATCGACCACACCGCAGATCAAAAATACGTTGACGCACTGAAACGCTGAAATGAGATACGGTATGATTAAACCTTTACGTAGTAGGTAATATAGAAAGTGAGTGTCTAATTGCAAAACCAACAATACTTAAGTGCTTTGATTTCAAATTATGACAAAAGTATTGATAATACCAATAGTGATTAAAGGATACGCTGATTTTATTAAAGTTTTAGATAGCATAGTCATTTTTTGATTTTAGTGTATGTATTAGAATTTAAGTGGAAAAACACGGTTTTTAGCTTGATAATGGTCGATTTGGAGTAATGTTTGAAACTATATTTATTAATGAAAAATCCAAAATATACATTTAAAATTTATGAAATTCGCAACAGGTAGCAATGGTCCTGTTCTAGATAGTAACACTGAGAAAATGTCAAGATACGTGTCAATTCAATCCGAAAACCGTCTAAATAGATAGTCGTTTTTTAACTGATAAAGACTCTTAAGGGGCTTCTAGCTCCCAATGACCTTCGAACTGGAAACTCTCAGTTTTCTCCTTTTTTTAATGGATTTTTGTATTAATAACGAGTTTTACCGAAATAGTATACGATATTTACTTCAAAACTCATCGTCTTCGTAATATATGTCATCAAACTTTGTCAATTTTAGGTCAAAATAACATTTTTTTGGACGTAACTTTTGTGTAGACGTGTTAAAAATAAAAATCTCTCTTGCGTTGTTAGAGAACAGAAGAGTCAATAAGGAAAGGTTACATTAGGTACATTACTTATATATAAGTGCATAAACAATATACTATCGAAATTAGAGCTTTTTTGGAACATGTTTGAATAAATCATAAAAATGAGTAAGTAGTCCGTTTTTTAAAACTGGCTCTTGCAAATGTAGGTAAAGGATTGAAGAACCGATAACCGTATGCGCCATAAATATATCCAGTTTTGACGGAGCAATATCGACTCAAAACTCGACAAAAGTCGATGAATAGCACATGGAGCCCCTTAAGTAAAAAAAATATTCAAACGTGTCCAACCCGTGTTGAAACGTCGATAATTATCGCGTTAGATCTGTTTGAACAAATCTTTTACTTAAGTATTTCTTGGTTTGGCACGTGGCCCAGCGGCGCCCGCGTACTGCGTGCGGTATGCGAGGCTAAGCAACGTCGGCCTAGGTCAGTTGTTAGATGGGTGACCGCTTTGAGTGGTTATTAACTGAGCGCTCCCGTCCTTTGGAAGGCACGTTAAGCCGTTGATCCCGGCTGCTGTCTATGATAGCAGTCGTTAAGCCAAGTTAGAGGCCTTCGGGCGGCTTGAGAACTTCTAACAGTCAAGTTGCCCACTCAACACAAGCCTAATTCCAATGAGGTCTGGTTTCCCCTCGGGTTGGAAGGTCAGATGGCAGTAGTTTCCGTAAAAACTAGTGCCTACGCCAAATCTTGGGATTAGGTAGCGGACCCCGGCATCCTTCAGGATGCAACTGTACCGGGATAACGCTAGGAGGATGATGAAGTATTTCTTGGTTTTGCAATTGGACCCCGTGTGGTGCCTACTTAGAATAGCATAGCACTTCTCTTTCTTCCCGTGGGTGTCGTAAGAGTCGACTATAGGAACCGGGTTTGTAGTGTGTTGTAGGCGATGGGCTAGCAACCTATCACTGCTATATCACATTTTCACCATCTTTAAACCTACAACTGCTAAATGTGGCACTGGTTTTATTTTATACAACGCCGGTGGCAAACAAGCTTACGGTCCACCTGATGGTAAGCGACCACCGCAGCCTATAGACGCCCGCAACTCCAAAGGAGTCACGTACTCGTTGCCGACCCTTTATAAAATTGGAGGATGCACTGGAATTGAAGGTCGTGCGCTCTGCCTACCCCTTTTGGAGCGCAGGCGTGAGTTTATGAAGTGAGTCTATGTGTCAATGGTTACAAATCAGCGCCACCTAGTGAAATAGCGAGTAAGTGGTAGTGGTAACACAGCATATAAGTGATAATCCACATCGAAAGGGACCTTATGGCGGCAGGCGCTTACGTTGCACCTATTCACTATTGTATTGGAACAGCGGCAATAAAGGCGTAAGTGCCGGCCGCCATAAGGTCCCTTTCAATATGGATTATAACAATTTTTCCATTAAACTAATAGTGAAATGCTATCAGCTACTAACTAAGGTAAACATCCCAATGTTAGACACCATAATTAAAAAAATAGACACAGACTATTATTGAAATTATGGTGTCTAACATATAGGGACAAGCAGGGTTGCTTGTCGAGCACTGGGACATATGGGTGGATCAACCATTCCTTGTTGTTCGTTACCATGGTTACGTCTCCTGAGTCACTCTTTAAATCTACCAAATATGAGTTTTAGTGATGAACATCAATCCATTAGGATGTGGGTCATCTCTTGAGCATGCTTGAAGTCCATATTATAAACATTTTTGTAAGGAACTCTGTTGTTGTCTCGTCGCTGACGGGACAGAATAACAACAAGAAAAAGTTGATTGACCCATATACATTAAGTACCCTATTTTAATATAACTCAACGTCTGATTCTTATTATAATAGTACATTACTTACCAAGGGCGGTAAAACAAAGAATGTCTCAGATCGCAGGTATTTGACGCCCGAGCCGAAGGCAAGGGCGATAATTATGCGATCTGAGGCTTTCTTAATTACCGCCCGAGGTAAGTACAAAATTTTATGTCACCCTCTGGCCAGGAAGTGGGATTTTCCGCGCGCGGAGCGTGCGGTAATTGCCACTGTGTGGCCAGGTGTGACATAAAATTTTTAATTCTCAATTTTATATTCTATTAATAAAATAACCCCAAATAATAACACTATAATGTATAAAATAACATTAAATAAACTCAGTCCCAAACAATATTAATAATCACAGAAATCCTAATTATTTTACAATGTATCTCGTTTGTATTATCGATTCAAAACGCCTATTATAATTGTATAGTTTAGGTGCGTGTAAAGCATTTTTTGCTAGAACAATAGGGGTGTTGACATCAAGTAAGAAGATTAATAAGTTCGAATTTTCTCGAAAAAGGATTAAATCTTAAGTAAATGGCGAAAAAAGTAACTCAAGAGAATAAATAATTACATAATTATAAGTGTTCAAAGTTTTAAGAGGGGGCATACTCTGTCCCTTTTTCGCAAAACGCACCTTTGTACTGGAACGTTCGTCATTTACTATGGCGCTCATGGTCAAAGACGTCACTGATCTGTCGCGCTTTCTCTCTCTAACCAGCAACATTAAAAAGGTTGTAGCTTCGTTATTTCTTGAGATATTTGAATAGGATTTTCACCATTTGGCATATCTTTTTGCCTTGTTTATGTTTAGTCTTATGGAGTAGTCAAATTTTGAATCAACATCCCTATTAGCCTGGTTACTTCAGTTACCTGTTCTGGAAAAAAACCCAGCTGTTACCGTTAAGTGACTTCGTATCGGTAACTCAGGCACGTGTCCAGAGGGGGGGATAGTTGGGATTTATCCCCCCCCGAAAACGTTTTTAGCCGTTTTTATAGAACAGTGATTACAACGATTTTTACACAGTTCACTTGGTTGTCTCAATGTTTATCCCCCACCGAACCAAGTCTGGTTACTGGATACGTGCCTGCGGTAACTACTTTTCCTCATTTTGGTGGCAAGAGCTGGGTTTTTGCCCCAGTAGTGACTCAACACAAATAAAATATGAGAATAAGACTTAGTCCCGATTTTACAAATATTCCTTAGATATTGGTGGTAAGCATTTATAACCATACCACTTCATATCGTGCCGTCCCTTTCACTCTCATGTTATACACTATATGAGTGAAAGGGACGGCACGATACGAAGTTCGATTTTCGAAGTTCAGAGTAGGCCCTCAGCTACACAATAAGATGTCAAACTGAGTGGCAGTGACCTGCTTCAGTCCGACGTCTGCTAATCTTTGACGTTTCCCCTATGACACTACACCGGGCACCACGCAGTAACCACCTGAGTTAACCAGTAGACCAATAGAACTTATATAATTTTATAGTCCCAACAATTTAACTTATTTGCTTAGAACTCACGCCTGAGAAGCTTGAATTGCCTGAATTGTCGCTTGGACTGTGGCTTGAACAGCCTGAATTGTTGCCTGACTATCCATCTCATTTTTACCAACATTATTGAACTTCTTCTTTGATGTGTCAATATTATGCCTTCGTTTCATGTGCTTCTTAAAATTAGAACCATTCGTAAAGTCCCTTTGACATAATAAACATGTGTAAGGTTTAGCCCCCGTATGCTGTCTTAGATGGAGATTCAAGCGAGTCTTGAAGCGGAACTGCTTATTACAATATTCACATACGTACGGCATCAAGTCTGTATGAACTATGGAATGTGATTTCAAATGCCGTTTCACTCTAAAGCTTTTCCCACACTGCTCGCAAACAAACGGCTTCGCACCGGAATGGAGGCTGATGTGGGATACCAGGTTCCCACGGGCGCGGAAAGCCATCGGACAAAACTCACACTTATGTGGTTTCGTGTCTTCGTGAGTATTCATATGGGTGCTAAGAGTACCTTTTGTGAAGAACATCTTACCGCAGACATGACAGGCGAATTCTCGGTTCCGTTCCATATGCACCAGTTTATGCTGCTGCAGATTACTCCGAGATTTGAATTCTTTGTTACAATGCTCGCATTTTAAGTCCAAATCAAGCATATCCTGTTTCTTATGCTTCTTCTGGCCTCTTGAAAAGATTAATATGTGGTCTTGAAGCTGTTCCGGTGTTTCAAAGTTGCTGCCGCAGTTAGC
This sequence comes from Epiblema foenella, assembly GCA_963556455.1. NCBI lineage: Eukaryota > Metazoa > Arthropoda > Insecta > Lepidoptera > Tortricidae > Epiblema > Epiblema foenella. The sequence goes on along the minus strand of OY747120.1, from coordinate 4,516,368 downwards.
ACATGTTGTTAAGTAAGACTTTCGGTGAGTGCTGGATACATGTTTCTTCAGACATGACGATGAAGAGAAGAGCTTGTTGCAGTATTCACAGCAGCGTCTTAGACTTTTGTTATGAACTCGGACATGATTAATGAAAGAACGGTAGCTTGAAATCACTTTATCGCAATCCAGGCATTTAAATATACAGCAACAAGAATGTATTTGCAACGAATGCAGCTGTAATGATTCCATGTTTTTGCATTGAGCATCGCATTGAGCGCAGCGGCACATATATTGATCCCATGTTAATAACAATTCGGACACTCCCAAGTCTGTTAGACTGTATTCATCCTTTTTACGTTTAGATTTCTTCTTCTTTTCCACCAGTGGGATGTTGCTGTCACTTGAGAACCCGTCAGAGTCAATTGAATTATCATAACGCTCGTCTTCGCTAAGGCGCTCAGACTTAACTTGGAAATCAATATGAAAAAGCCGATTGGTTTCTACTGTAGCTATATCTTCTAAATGATCCCTATTTTCTACTTTTACCTCTTGTTTTGTCGTTTGAAACTCTTCCCAATTCTTGTCAACAGGTTTACCGATCATAATTTCCTCTCCGGACTTCGTTTCCAGCGACTTTGACGCGTCGTGATTGTCAACTGTTTCCTTCGCGAATATCGACGATAGTTTCGCTTGAGCTGTGCGGGCGTTGTGCAAAAACACCCAGGTTTTCTCTAATAAGTCGAAACATGAGAAACAGATTGTAGTAGGTAGGAGATTAGAAGAAACATCGATGTTTATCCATTGCATTTTAGTCAAAACTTTGGAGCTCACAGCGACGTCGTCTTCGGCAGATATTAGTTGTGTTATTGGTGTCGTTTCTGCACAGAGGCGACAGTAAGTATCTACTTCGTCCGACATTTTTTATAATCAACTCAGTTTTTTGCACATTTGATAAGATATTTGCTATTTTTCCGTAGAAATGTCTACTGGAAAATGAATTAAATGATTTGATAAACAACTATGGCAGTGTGATGTGACGTGAGCGCATCGGTGTTACCAGAGTAATTATATAAGTGGCGCGTTCAAGTAGAACAGTATTTGGTTGGAAATCAATATTATTTTATTCTCTGTCTTATTTTATTATTTAAAAATAAAGGTAGCGTTTTAAAACGATATGACGTAATACCGTTTCGGTTAGGTTTCGATAGGTACCACAAAAAAAAATTTTCGGTAGAGGAATATAACGGTACCTCTATTTTTTTCGATATCTAAACCGTTTTCATTAAGGTATAGTTTGGGCTTTAAGAGGGTGTCGGCAACGGCGCCAATCAATCAGCGCTAGTTATTGGGTGAGTGCCTAAAATACATTTTTGTTCAATTTCGCTCGGCGCGATAGATTACTGGCATAGTCATTGGTCGCGATTACGTACCGATCGTAAAAATTACGTTCGAAATATTTCGGTACTGAAATAATACTGATTCGCTACCGTTATAATAAAGGTTTACTTATAATAAAGGTACACCTATCAAAAACAGCGATATCGTTATTTCATACCGGTAGCGTACCTTATAACGAAGCGGTATTGATATCTAATACCGCTACCATACCGATTATACCGTACCTACCGAAAACGGTCCCTGAGGACAAGGACGGAGCTATGCGGCGGAATGAGATAAAAGTGTGTATTTCTCTCTTTAACGCATAAATGCGTCCTGTACGTTAGGCCATCAACCTGTCACGCTAGACTAGACAGGTGGCGGTAAAAACATCCACTTGTGAATATTCTTACAGTACCTACCTATCTAATATAGGGTCGCTAGGCCAGTTACGCGGCCTGCGTCAGTTTGCGGCCTTCAGAAGAACGAAGTTTTTTCAATTTAAGATATTTACATTTATAATTTATACATGCCCTAAAGACATGACGTGATTCGTATGCGTTTTAATTAGTAGCTACTGAATGGGAATATATTAAAAAAGCAAGAACATATTCTTTCAGTTTATGAACTCATCCAAGTGGCCGCAAACTGGCGCATCAAATTAACAGGCCGTAAGCCCACCTACCGACCCTACCTACAGTATCCTTCATGAGAACAACTTTCAAGGAAGTCCGAAACACATATTTTATTCCATATTTAAGTATAAATCTTGTATGAACCGAGTAATTTTAATATCCAGATGTTTTTGTAAAGCAATATACTACATGAGTTGCTTAACAAATGAGAGCACTGTTTGCACTGAAACTCAACACGTCATACGGATTAATCAACGTACAGTCGCCATCAGATATATCGGAGCGAACGCGGTGTTCACAAATATCTGAACACGACTCTATTGTCAAGGCGTTAAAGTGCACGTTCAGATATTTTTGAGCACCCTGAAGAGTACAGATATATTTGATGGCGACTGTACCTTGGAGAACGGGTTTAGCTCCCCGTTTTCACATAAGAGACGTTTGGAGAGATTGTTCGCCCCCGAAATGACCCCATGGCAAATTTCATCGAAATCGTTGATTTTCCGGGATCCCCGAAATACATAAATAGGTAGTTATACAGGCGTTTCTTGTTTAAAGATATTATTCATTACTGGGAGCTGGGACCTATGCTCGGCGATTTCCCAGAAATGAGGTCTCTTGGTACAGATACAAGCTGAGCCACCTACCCTTTCAATTGTTTTTGTATACTTTGTTTTTTTGTACCTGCCTTAGTTGCCTGTAAATGTATACAATCATTGAATAAACGTCTTATTTTTATTATTATTTATTATTATTCGGCCCCGAAATCTCGCCATAGCAAATTTCATCGAAATCGTTAGTAGTTTCCGAGCCCCGAAGTCTATACTATACTGTATATAATATTATAAATGCGAAAGTGTGTCTGTCTGTCTGTTACCTCTTCACGCTTAAACCGCTGAACCGATTTAGATGTGGTACCTATGGAGATAATTTATAATAATAATAATACTTTATTGCTCTCATGTTGATACAGCAGATCTTAAAATAAGCTAGTTTAAGGTACAACATGAAACCCTGTACGGGCATTGCAATTTTTACATTGCAAAATTAAAATAACAATAATCCATATCTAATGGTTTATAATCTATTCTAGTTATATTTATAGTAACTATTTACATTCAGGAATTCTTGCAGGGAATAAAAGCAGTTCTCTATTAAATATATTTTATTAAATATATAATTTGAGGCCGGGACCACTTTTTATCCTGGAAATCATCCCTTAAGGGGTGGAAGTATTATGTATACGGCCTAAATATTAGTTTGCGTTTTTTGATAGTTTTGAGAACCTCAAAGTCCTTAGCAACCAACTGCAGAACTCCTTAATTAGATACCTACCTACGCTATCTGTCCATGATATTTTCAGTATTCTTCTGAATCAGTATTCTTCTCAGTATTGTCAGTATTCTTCTGTATACCCACATTTCAAATCTATCCGATTGCTCATAGTCTGGGAATAAAATTGAGAGTCCTTATCAGTTAAAAACGCTCATCTATTTAGGCGATTTTCTGATTGAATTGACACGTATTTTGACATTTTCTCAATGTTACTAATTTTAAATGTATTTTTTGGATTTTTCATTAAGAAATATCGTTTCAAACATCACTCCTAATCGACCATTTTCAAGCTAAAAACTGTGTTTTTCCTCTTAATTTCTAACACACAATAAAATCAAAAAATGGCTACTATCTAAAACTTTAATAAAATCATCGTATTCTTTAATCACTTTATGGTTATTATCAATACTTTTGTCATAATTTGAAATCAAAACATTTAAAAACTTAAAAGGCCTCTTATCTTAGATTTGTTTTTGTGCTCACCAGTTGGCGCCACTGTCAATTTAGGTCCTGGTGTCAAAAATTATTATTGGTTATTATGGACATGAGAACGAAGTTTGCATTTAAATCATGTTTATAATCTTAAAACCGTACCGTAAAAATATCGAACATACCGCATTGTAGCGCAGTCCCGTCTTGTTCGGAAAAAAAGGAGGAAATAAGTTTCCGAGAGACAAAACTATCTCAAAGCACGGGCAGTCATTGACCCTTAACGCATATTTGCCATAATCAAGCTCAGGTATTGCAAAATAGTCACCATATTGTTCCAGTTAGATATTAACCCGCGTAGCGCAACCACAAAGACATTTGACGTTTCGGAGACCCCACGGTACACTAGAGCCTCTAGTGGCGAATTTATACGCGATAGCCCTCATTCCATTATCAGAAAATACAATGGAAACCAACATTTAAAATAGCAATGTTATGTAAAAGTCACTCTAGGTCGTTGGCTCACCTACAGGATCCTATTGGAATTCCGCACACGACCAACTTGTGATTCCGACGTATCTGAATTGCAATAGATTACTATGTTATGCCCGATACTATCTGTTGGATGAGAATGTATTTAATTTTACTTACAGACGTCATCCGCATGCTGGATTTTATTAAACATATGTTGAAAACAGGTCGGAATCGTCTACCGGTCACTGGGATCCCACGGATCATAACAAAAGGATGCTATTGTTTAGTTTTACAGCGGAAGATGATGGCTTAGGGTGGGTTGCAGCAAACCGTCTGTAATCGTAAGCGGTGTTCGTTAAAATCTGATTATATGGAAAGTTTGACAATTTTCTATGGGATGACAGCTGCCGGCGCCATATTTGACGATGACCGGCCTGTGATCGTATGTTGGTGCAAATGTACCAATTACCATATATTATAACGAACACCGCTTACGATTACAGACGGTTTGGTGCAACCCACCCTTAATCGCGTGCAGTAATAATTAGTTTACATATTTTCACCTACGTTTCGAATGTATCACAACGTATCCGTGGTTGAGAGCTGACTGGTGTGAGCGGGTATCAACATCTAGCCGTACGGGTTTTTCGAACGACCCGCCACTGTGGTCTTTGTGAAACACTTTTACACTAGGGTTGTCTGAAAATAGAGTAAGTTTCAATTAATATACCCCTCTTTTGCTTTGCGCATCGGGGGTTGAAAATAGTAGACACAGTTTTAGGTATGCAAAAATTAATGAATAAGGTTAAGTTTGAGACTTGGCCTATTTTTACATGGAATGTTTTTTATGGGATCTCACTTCTTTTTGTAGGTAAATGTTTCAATACAAAATGAATGCATTTAGAACTAAAAATTTTTCATAGATGCAGGAACTACAAAAGTATAACTTTATTTGTATAGGATTACAAACTTACTTATGCAGTTTGTATATCTCTGAAACGTGACTGAAATTGCAATATTTTTTGGTTTTTTATGACTTGATAGGCTAAAATCCAATTATGTTTAATATTAGAAGCTTGTGGGTCTACTAGAAGTACGTTAGAATTATGATGATCAGTCAGTCGGTGTGTCATGGACAAAAATAAGGAACTCTGACGGTCAATAGTTCTTAAACTACTAGTTTCAGATTCAGATCTTTATTGATAAATGTACATCATTTACATATCAGTCAAAAATACATAATTTTACAAAAAAAAATAAAAAAACAAAAATTAAATATAAAAAAAAATTAAAATTATTGAGAATATGTCTAAGTCATATTATACCCTATATGTTACTGAAAATTCATGGTTTTATCTTTAGCCTGATCTGAAATGGCCTGAATCGCTTCGAGAAAATCATGGTACAGCCGTGCCTCTTTGTTTTGCTCGAGTTATCGGGAGCACTGCCGTGCCTCCAGATCTTAAAATCAAAAATCAAAATCAAACATTTATTCTGCAAATAGGCCACAAGGGCACTTTTACATGTCAAAATATTAATTTACAATTTAAGAAAGTCTGACTATAATAAGTAATACATTTTTCATGTCAAAATATTAATTTACAGTTCAAGAAGGAATAATAATTTCGAGTTTACAATTATAACAAAATTAATGTCATAGAGTGAAGATAAACTTGCAAAGTTATCTATTACAAATATTACAACATCAGTAAAATTAGAGATGTATAAGGTCTCAAGATTAAACAAGGAGTATAATGAAATTAATATAATATCCCAGAGATGTACATGGTCTCTGAGCGTCAAAATTAAAATTAATTTAATATTGTTAGAGATGTATATGGTCTCTAAGTCACTGATAATAAAAACGAATCCACAACAGGATGATGTCTCTCGTCAATCCCCTATAAAAGACACTAGTATTAACGTAGTCACTATGTCTAAGCAAGCATGAACAGACCGGACTCCACAAACAGCACCCGATCACGATGTATGACGTGTATCTCAGCCATCGCCTCCCTCGACCATCTGTTAGGGAAGGTGGCGACCCGATCAACGACGCCACCGTAGGCAAGAGTATATAGGTAGAATGATTATCTTGATGCTAAGATTAGGACAGTCGCCATCAGACATATCGAAACGAACAAGGATCACAATATCTGGACACGGCTTTATTGTCAAGGCGTTAGTGTTTCTATACATTTTGGCTCCGTGAAGGGTACATGTATTTGAGAGGCGTTACTTATTTTTACATTTTCCCTCATAATAAAAAATCAATCTCAACGTAAAAAAAAATTGTTTCAGAATGTACAACTCAAGCCCTTTCATATGACACCCCACTTGACATAGTCACTAGACTTTCAAATTTTTAACCACGTGTCCTTACCTGTTATCTGTAATTTTTTAAAGAAAATAAAAAAAAAAATTTAAAAAAGTCATAGTCTATGTAACTAGGTTTACCTTCTTTATAACTGTTCCAAATTTCAAATCGATAGCATACGCCGTTCTTGAGATATTTAGCGATGTGACAGACAGACAGACAGACAAAGTGAAACCATAAGGGTTCCTTTTTTACCATTTTGGTACGGAACTTTAACAAAGACACCAAACAACAGCATTTGTCACAAAATGGTCACAACTCAGCGTAATGCTGGCAGGGTCAGAGCCTGTACTCCAAATTTCGAGATCCGAACTTTGTATCGTGCCGTCCCTTTCACTCTCGTGTTATTCACTATATGAGTGAGAGGGACGGCACGACACGAAGTTCGGAGTAGCCCCTCAACGCTGATCTTCCGTTGTGAGTGTTGTGATCATTCAGTGAAGTCACAGCGCAGTGATGAAACGTCGTGGACAAATAGGATCAGCTTGCAAAGTTTCACTGTGTACCTTTGTGTCACTGTTGGACAGTTGACCCTACGAACAAAAAAACGAAAAATTCGTTTAAGTTCCGAACACTTTTCAGCAGCTTTTTATTTGTACTGTGTCTATGCCACGAATAAATGTTTTTTCTTTCTTTCTTTCTACCCCCAACTTGTTACGACATATCAACTGGATTAAAAGAAATGTTAGTCCAATCTAAAGTTTGTCGAACTTACCCACGATGACATTGTCTATCCATCAATGCCAAACATATTCCGCTCACGTAGGTAAGTAGAGTTATGTGTGATGCCGCTAAAATGTCGAAGATTCGAGGTCGCTGACCGTTGACTAGGCGAAAATACTTAGGCTGCGATTTTAGGTTTACTACTGTTTTGCATTAAAAAAAAAACAAATAACAAATTCAGCCGAAGTTTTATTTCCCGTGTATCTCATGGCTTTTGACGAAATAATAAGGAAAGTGGGAGAAAATTGGATTACAATAGCTAAAGATAGGAAAACATGGAGCAAAATGGAGGAGGCCTTTACCCGATGAGGGGTCCATATTGAATTTATTAAAATGAGTAATTAAAATAAATATATACATACTTGTAATAATTTTACATGCAAGTTTATTATTATAAAGTAAGAATTAGGCTTAAAAATTTATATGAAAATGAAATGTTAATTAATTATGTGACTACAATTTTAAAAAAAAATGTAATACTAAATAACTTTGCATGCAAGTAATAATACTCATACTCGTACTCATTTTATTGATAAAATATAAAATTTTACATGTCAAACATTTTAAATTGAATAGGTATGTCAAAGATTTAATTAAATACATTTTAAGATGATTATAAATAATTTAGAATAATAATTATCAACTTAGAAGTCAGAATTAAAATGTTAATGAATTAGAATACAATGTTAAAAGAAATTGAATAATTGATTTTATATTAAATTTACATAATTATTCGTCTTATAAAATTCTGACATATTATAAAACGCCTGGGCGGTAAGCCATTTTTTCAATTTGTAATAAATACTAAATGTTTTATAAGTTATAAGTCATTCCTTATGGAAATAAATGAGGCTTAAAAAAAAAATCTCATGGCTCTATCAAACATCGTGTTGTCAGGAAACCGAATTAATACTGATAAGGTTTGATTTTTCTCTCTAGGTTAGAAATGGTCAGACGGCAGTCGCTTAAAATTAGTGCGTACGCCAAAGCGAACACTCAAGCCTGGAAATTTACCTGGAATGTGAATCTCAATTTACACTTTAAGTTACAAGGTCCATTGTTGTTAACCTAAATAAATAATTAATATAAGTATACTTAATTAATACTAGTGTCTGCCATGTTAAATTGTTGTAAATGCGGATCGATCCGTGCGATCTCGCCAGCTATTACATAAACCTACCAAGGTTTCCGATAGTGGCTAATAATATGTACATGTAAATTACTCACGTTGATTTAATAAATTAAAAAAAAAAAAAAGCTCCTTAGCAGGGACCGATACCGGTATTTTCAAAAAACCCTGAATTAGCCCAATATTTTGGATTATTTTTTGCTCTTTACGTAGGGCTGTATCATGTATTTAGGTAACAACGTCGTATTATTAGGTTGTCCCATTAAAAATGAAATTATGAACCGGTAACCGTAATAATACCGGTATTTTTCTATGGAGAAAATACCGGTATCCGATCCCTGCTCCTTAGGACGCAACCGGGAATACGCTAGGGGGATGCGGATTGATTTCCCATTAGAAAGGGACAGCGACTGCGAATCCTCAAAATTCGTCGGGTGAGAAGTAAAACTATCAAATCTGTCACTACTCTTCGAAACCTCGTATCCCAGTACTGAAACGATGCTGATATACGAGCTTCATTGACCGAGTGAAACGAACTTTTGCTCACTAGATGGCGCTGCACGACAGTTACATCGCGCAAGCGTTAGTTTTAACCAATTGTGAGGTACATACGTTGTCGACAAATGTATTACGAAATTCATAAGAGATGGCGCTGCTGGTAAAATAGATCGCGCAAGCGTTAGTTCATCGTAGAATGTATAAGACTCGTAGATGATTTGTTATTTGTCTTCCAAGTTATATTGTTTCAAGGCACACGGCTCTATTTGGCACCTGTTTTCTGACTGCTTCTTTTGGGATGTTCGGAGCCTCTTACCGATTTGCCCGCAGTTTATTTACGCTTCGGGTGCACGCTCCTGATGGCCTACTCCGAACTTCGTATCGTTTCGTCCCTTTCACCCATATAGTGTATAACACGAGAGTAAAAGGGACGGCACGATACGAAGTTCGGAGTACAGAGGGGCTACTACGAACTTCGAAATCCGAATCGAATACGTAGTTCGGAGTACAAGCCCTGAAGTGCTACCGCGAACCACAAACGAAGTTTTCCCTCTCTGACGTATTTATATATGTGCAAACTTGCAAGTGCGACAGAGAGGGAAAATTTCGAATGCTGAGGGGCTACCGCGAAGCACAAACGTAGTTTTCCCTCTCTGTCATATTTATGTGCAAACTTGCAAGTGCGACAGAGAGGGAGAATTTCGAATGCTGTTCGTGGTAGCGCCCCTGGCCCTGCTTTCGTGGGTCGGCGCTCGTACGTAGACAACAAGTGTTGCCTTCTTTTTGATTTATTTTCATCTCCCAAATAAAACTATATACTACAACTTCCTGCTGTTTTGCTGTCTTTACGCTCCACGATCCCGCACACTCTACAAAAATATTTTGAACTCAAATTATGCCAAAAGTTTACGAGTTATGTAAAAAATAATAATTCATGGATGCGATAACGCTTTTAGCAAAGTTTGTATTTCTTGTTCCTAACGAGTAATTTAATTATAATAATTTAATACAAACTAAAACTTGAAACCAACATAAAAAAACACAATTAAAATATAAAGTTAAATAATACATCACTAACCTAATTAAACTAACTAAACTATAAAAAGAAGATGCCCCCCAAGTCCCCATCACTAGCTATAGTGCCCAGAAGGCTGGCAGCGTTTCCTCTTTGGATTGCTAGGCTAATCCTCTGGCCAAAATAGCTGCCAGCCCTCTGGTCACCCGACATTTCAACAAGGCGCTCCGCTATTTCCTTGAAGAGCGCCTTCGCACCTGGACCCCATGGCCTCAAGGTTTTTGCCGTTATTAAACATATAAAAAAAGCTCTGCTCCTATCTAAAACTTTACTAATAGCATTGTCGCATACTTTTAGGTAAATATATGTAGTAGAATAAATATTTAAGCAAAAATAAAGGTTTTAACTTGAAATTTTCTGAATTTCCCGAAAATATATGTAAAATCTATGATAATAGGCCGCAATCGATCTTTACTAAACACTAACGGAGAGAAAATGTCAAGATACCTGTCAATTCAAACAGAATACAGCTTAAATAGTTGAGCATTTAGGTTACTTATACCTAAAAGGACCCTTACTAGATGATACATGTAATACTAATGCTACAATTATACATGCTGATTACTAGCACGAAAGCACTAATGAGCAGTTGCTACTTAGTAGTACGTGTGTCGAAACATTGCTAATAATAAGTAGGTATGCCTACTTCGAGTTTGCTCAAAAATCGACGCTCGTGCGACTTTTGGGCATGCTACCTGCAGAGCGGGTGGAAGGGGGCGTGGTATTAGCAAGATTAGCAAGTGTGGACCCTCTTGCTCAATGAGCATGCTAGTAATTAGTATGGTAGTAGTATGCTTATCCTCAGCAAATGTGTACAACTCCAAAGCATGCTCATCTTAAGCATGCAAATGAGCATGCTTTTTATGTGCTAATTTTGAGCATGTGTAACAGTACGTTAAGGGACCAAAAAACAGTATTCGGTGATGTCACTTAAATAGTACCTTATTTAGTAATTCTGCTCAGATACAGTCGTCACCGGATTTCGGTCGTGTACAGTTACACACAGTTATGCGATTGCCATCTTTCGGATTTGGCGAATAATTTGACCGACATTTGTAACCTAAATAGTGGTGAGCGTTGCCAAAAGGTCGAATGAATAAGCAGCTACGTGATCCCAAGCGTACCAAAAAGGTACAGCGAACCTAAAACGAAGTTAGTTTTTTTTTAATTTATTAAATCAACGTGAGTAATTTACATGTACATATTATTAGCCACTATCGGAAACCTTGGTAGGTTTATGCAATAGCTGGCGAGATCGCACGGATCGATCCGCATTTACAACAATTTAACATGGCAGACACTAGTATTAATTAAGTATACTTATATTATTTATCTATTTAGGTTTACAACAATGGACCATGTAGCTTACAGTGTAAATTGAGATTCACATTCCAAGTAATATTTTTTTAGCACTGTTTTAAATTTCCCCGGGTTATCAATTACAACTAGTAAGTTAGTCAGCGTATTCTTAGGTAGGTTATTTAGTATATTTGGTATTAAACAGGTGTTGGTTCTCCCACCGTAGTTATTGTTTACACTCAGAACGTATGCGCGCATATTAATATAATCTAAATTACGTAGGTGACCGGGGCGCGATTTTTTTCCTAATGAAGGTATAATCTCCCGTTCTTCCGTCAATATCGAGAAACAAACCCAGTTACTGCATTTATGTGTGTCCTTTTTTAATCTGATTGTAGCTTTATAGGCCAGCCCAATAAAGTGATAGGAGTGCGCGGTTGGAGAGTAGCCTGGGGAAAATCCAGGGGAAACCTTCGTCACGACCACGCGGGCAGTTTAAACACTGGAATAGTCTAAGAGTTTGCGCTCCAGTGAGTTGGTTGAGCGGCTTCAAGCAAATCTGAGGTGTAAGTGGAATCGAGATACTGGGAGTTTTGTGGCTGGTTCACTAAACAGCCTAGCTGAGAAGAGTCGAGCAAGAAACTCAGCTAGGCCCAACCTGTGCCTTTACCATGAGTTTGCATGACCGTACTCGCTAGCGACTGCGTAAACGATTTAGTATGCCGATTCTTAGTTCTATTGCGTAACTGCCAGAGGCGCTGTACTTTTGCCCATAGATATTTTTACGCAGTCGCTAGCGAGTACGGTCATGTAAACTCATGGTAAAAGCACTGGGTCGGACTGACTCTACCCGGTATGCGGCGGTACCGGAACGAATATAGGGACTATAATGTAATACATAGTAATAATAGTAGAGTACTTTTATCTCATGAGATTTTGAAATATAAGTAGGTACCTATTACACCTGAGTAGGTAGGGCCATTTTACTTTTTCATGTACATAATTTTCAGACATATTTTTTTAAATGCAGATTTTGGAAAACTTGGCCCTCACTTCATAATTTTGTATTGTTATTTAGAAAGAGGTTTAATTGCAGTATCACTTCCGATAGTTTTGGCAATTAACGAATAAGTATTTAAGTATTTATATCTATTAAATATATCGTCGTCTAGTACCCATAACACAAGCCTTCTTGAGCTTACTGTGGGGCTAGTTCGATTTGTGTAAGATTGTCCTCTAATATTTATTTATTTATTTATTTATTTATTATTTATTTAATAACGAAAGCTAATATCCATAAATCGAGTAACTCAGTGGTCTTTGGGTGTCTCACCATTTGTATGAAAAAATGGTTTTTACCACTGTTACCCACCTTTTACAGCAATAAGTTAGTATTTAAGTATTTTTATCTCAGGTACTATTTGGAAATCCTATTTTTGTACACTAATTCAATACATATCTTAGTTTTTTTTGGAATAGAAAACTGGTTATGAAAAAGTAGAATAACCCAGGTACCTACTTCATAATTTTGGACAATCCATTTTTACTTTCACCTTTAACTGTGAAACAGCAGATTTTTATCAGTAAAACCAAAGTATGGAATGAACTGTCGCCTGCGGTATTTCCGGACCGATATGACCTTCAAACCTTCAAGAAAAGAGCGTATTCCCTTCTGAAAGGCCGGCAACGCACTTGCGACTCCTCTGGTATTGCAGGTGTTTATGGGCAACGGTAATTGCTTACCATCAGGCGGTCCGTCTGCTCGTTTGCCCCCTATAACATAAAAAAAGTAAAAATTTTTCAATATCATGGATATGTACAGATTTTATTTTGTATTTCGACTTATGTTTTATTGATTCGAGTGATGATGATTCGCATCACCCAATTGTCGGTATCTAACGATCGATCTGAATGATTAAAGTCAAGGTTGGGTGTGACAGAATTCGAGGCGCGCAGACACGCCAGAATTAAGCGCAGGCGCAGCTTTTGGTAGCGGCAGCAGATCAAGTGGAAACGGACATTTTTTGCACCTTTTTTAGACCACGTGAGTGGCAAACAATCGCACGACCCGCTTAGTGATAAACGTGACCGATGACGTAGACTATGGACGCTTGTAACTCCAGGAGTGTCACATGTAGGGTTGCCAGCTTTTTTTTAAATGATATGTAATATATTGCGAATTTCTTCAAAAAAATATAGTACACCAAAAGAAACTATAGTAAGGTCAGAAGAAGGTTCAAAATAGCTGCAAAGTTTGCTCAATTATACTCATTATCATTTTATCAAGAAGTCTGTTTGCTTACCCAATCATTGAGCTTCAAAATTACCTCATCCACTCTTTTTCAGTCACTGTCTTGACGCTTTTGAAGGAAAGCATGGTGAGGAACAATAAAAAATATTGCGGAACAATAACAAGAAAGTATGTATACATACAGTAGTAGTGTGTGTATGTATGTGTACAGTGCATCCTCAAATTTTATAAAGGGTCGGTAACGCGTACGTGACTCCTTCGGAGTTGCGGGCGTCTATAGGCTGCGGTGGCCGCTTAACATCAGGTGGACCGTAAGCTTATTTGCCACCGGCGTTGTATAAAAAAAAACATATAACTCTGAGGTTGTCTGGAAGAAATCGCTCTTTAGCGATTCGACGACCGCTTTAGCCTAGTTGGTAGTGACCCTGCCTTCGAAGCTGGAGGTCCCGGGTTCGAATCCCGGTCAGGGCATGTATTTGTGTGATGAACACGAATATTTGTTCCTGAGTCTTGGATGTTTTCTATGTATTTAAGTATCTATTTATCTATATAAGTATGTATATCGTCACTTGGTACTCATAGTACAAGCTTTGCTTAGTTTGGGACTAGGTTGATTTGTGTAAGATTGTCCAAAAAAAATATTTATAAAAAAAAAAGACGTCCTGTCGTTTGCCTTTATTCATTGTGATTTTGTACTGTACTGTGTTCTTAATTAAGGTGTACAATGACGAGTATTGTATTGTATTGGCTTATAACTAAAGATTTAAAGTAGTGTTGTCTCAAAGCTGGCGCGTTTCTCGGGCAAAGGTTTGCTGTGCAGCGGGGAAACGCCGCCAGCTTCTCGACCTTGGGGACGGTGTCTTGCAGCGCTCGGAAACCGGTTTAGTCTTCATGCAATTAACCGGTTAAAAATTTCGGTTAATTACGTTTTACGATATTTTTTCGTACTTTGAATCATTTATTTTGTAGATAAGTAGGTGTAGGTATCCTATAAAGAATAATATACAATGTTGGATATGTACAGGAAAGGGTATCTACATATTATATACATATATACAATAGATAGGAAACACAGGAAGAGACGACAATAGAGAGATCTCTCAGGGACCGAAGTCCAATGAGAGTTGTTGAGAAGTTATATTTATGCAACTGATTTTAGAAACTTCGATAGCGCGATGCAGAACATGTCAGATTTGACAGTTGACAGTAGTGACGCCACAATTCCATAGATGAAGGATAGCAAAAGCAAATCTTAAAATAAAAATAGAGATATGAGAAGTACTTTAGGAAATATTTCCAAAATAGTAGAAACCGGTTCCGAACCCTGGTGTCTAGGGTTTTTATTAGGGATGCGCCGAATATTCGGTTATTATTCGGTACCTATTCGGCATATTCAGCATCTTTTTGAATGTTCGGTATTCGGCCGAATTATTCGGTTCAGCTGCCGAATATTTACCGAACAATTTTGAGAAGGTTTTGTTATAAGTTACAAGAGTGTATTAAAGTTACTGCTTCGTGAAGTTTATACTTGACCCATTATTAACAGTGATTTAACTTATTTTTGGTGAATATTTTGCTTTGATAATGAACAAAAATTTTACCATTCAATTAGTCTGTTTTACAATAACAATTGATGAAGGAATTACGTTGAACCAAATAATTCGGCCGAATATTCAGTTCGGCAATAGGTGGACCGAATATTCGGCCAAATGTTCGTATTCGGTCAAACCCATATTCAGCGCGTCTGTAGTGTTTATATTTAATTTATTTTTCATAATTAATGTTAATTTAGAACTAAATTAGCTTTAATTATTTATTTACCTTATTATTTTCTGAATAAATTGTATAGGTAGTAGGTATATACTTGGCCGAGTTGCATAAGTTAAATAATCTCCAAACCAAAACGACTTATGTCAATCAAAATCAAAGCATTTCAGTCCCTAACGTTGTAGACATTGTCTGGCAATTACATCCATAACCGCGTGAAAATCAATAGATTAGAGTTAGGGTCGGTGGCACCAACATACGATCACAGGGCGGTCGTCGTCAAATATGGCGCCGGCAGCTGTCATTCCATAGAAACTTGTCAAACTTTCCATACAATCAGATTTTAACGAACACCGCTTACGATTACAGACGGTTTGGTGCAACCCACCCTTACTTAATATACTGACGCATAGCCTCTAAAACGCTTGCGATATAAATATAAGCCAAAACTTGCTGACCCATCAAGACGTAATAATTTTAATGTTTAAATAAAAAATGCGCTTTGATATATCTCAAAAATGCATGTGTCGAGGCACGGGTTGCAACAACCCTGATTTTCACTGTCCAATAAACTAAAACTAAATAAATTAAGTATTAATAACGATAATGGTTTCGGCAAAGCACATCTTTGCTAACGCTACCTAATCCCTATTGCTTATTCACCACACGCCGTCGTTCCGCGTTTATATAAGAGCGAGATGCGAAATTTCGCACATTCCTATTTTGAAAATATACGTGTTAACGTTTTCTAAATTAAAGATTAATATTTTGCTGACTGTACTGTGGATGTGTTAAGTGAATCAGTTTATTTTTTGGTGAGTATTTTTGCTGAAAGTTTTTAATGAAATCATAGAGTGCACCCGTGAGTGATGAATTTTGTTAAATTATTAATCAGGAATTAATATTTTAACTAATAAATTTGTATACCTGTATGATTCAAGCCGACAATACTCATATCAGTAAATTCATTGTTATAGAGCAGTAACTTTAATTTAAAAAAATATTTTTTGAATAGAAATAAATCAATACAGGATGTAACGAAAATAGTGAGGACCAGTGGGGTAATCACGTAACTTTTGTACTACCGTTAAGTAGATTTTAATGTCAAATTTAATTGTCAGCTCATTCATTTATACTTCAAAATTGACAGTAAAATCTATCTACCGTTAGTACATAAATTTACGTGACTCGCCTGCTGTTTATATTTCTTTTCAAGCGAAAAAAAAATGTTTTTTTCTATGTGGCAAGTCGTTCAAATGAGCCCACTGTCCATACAAGGAACAAAAACTTATTGCATCAAAAAAAAATATTCTTCTACTTTTTCCTAATCAGAACACGATACCGAATATTCCCTTAAACTGATCCTCACTACTTTTGTTAAAATACAGGTTGTATTAGGAGACAATCGTCCATACAAATTCAACCTAGGCACATAAATAATAAGCTCTATTTATGTGAATTTTGTCTCCTAATATTGACTTAATTAAATACAAAAAAGGGATATCACATCACATTATTTTGTTATATAACGTACTTATGCAGTAGTATATATTTATGTATGTAATATCCACATATTTACGTATGTATTTGTATATATAATTCCGTGGTAAATGTATATTAGTTACGATTATATGTATGTTTATTCTTTCGAAATCGTTTAACTTTTATTAATTATTTTCTCATTGCACCCACATTTGCTAGTTTCTGTTTGGTCCTATGGTCGACTGGTAGAGAATGCCTCATGGCATTAAGTCCGCCCTTTGTACTTATATTCTTTTTGTGCAATAAAGTTTAAATAAACAGATAACGTCCGAGGACTCTTATTAACGTAGGGCGCCGTTTAAGGGAGAGGGGTTTAGACCCTCGCTCCGGGTCATTCCTGGTGAAGGCTGGCAGTCGCTATTCAACGAGGCAAAGCCGCTAGTGTGATGGGCACCTTTGCACCGGGTGTGACTCGGGGTGGGTTATTCGATTAGGCTAGTTTTTATAATTTACTTTATATAGTATATAGTTTACTTTTAACTTAGCTTAGAATTTGTATTGCGCTTTCTTTTATTATTAAATATCCTGGAACAAAAAAAAAATAAAAAAAAAACGTATGATCCTAAATAACCGTTTATTTTCAGAACCGCTGATATTAATGAATTGAAAAATGGCAACATTGGTTCCAAAATATATGTATATTTTACTTCTAAGCGTGACTTATACTCAAGCGTTTGACTATATTGATTTGGAACTTGAAAATGGTATTATGGGAAAATTATTAAGGGTAAGTTGATGAGTGAAATTCTTTATCTTCTTTAGTTTTAAGAGTTTGACTACTCTTGTCTATGGAGCAATCGCCAGCCGTTTCTATCCTCTGTGCCTTTACTATGAGTTTACATGACCGTACTCGCTAGCGACTGCGTAAAAACACACAACGGTAACAAGATGGGGGTAGAAAGAAATAAAGAAAGAAAGAAAGAAAAAACATTTATTCATGGCATAGATACAGTACAAATAAACAGCTGCTGGAAAGTGTTCGGAACTTAAACGAACTTTCCGTTTTTTTGTTCGTAGGGTCAAATGTCCAACAGTGACACAAAGGTACACAGTGAAACTTTGCAAGTTGCTCCTATTTGTACACGGCGTTTCATCATTGCGCTGTGACTTCGTGTCGTGCCGTCCCTCTCACTCATATAGTGAATAACACGAGAGTTAAATGGACGGCACGATACAAAGTTCGGATCTCGAAATTTGGAGTACAGTACCTTTACCATGAGTTTACATGACCGTACTCGCTAGCGACTGCGTAAAAATGTGTATGGGCAAAAGTACAGCGCATCTGGCGGTTACGCAATACAAAATCCAATAGAACTAAGAATCCGCATACTAAATCCACGCAGTCGCTAGCGAATGCGGTACTTAATTATGTAACTTAGGTGCATGATAATAGAGTTGTTAAAATGAGCGCGGTCTCGCCAACAAACTGTCTTGTCAGTTTGGCGAGTAAAATTGAAATTGGAAACTTTATGTACATTTTCAAAATAAATTAAAAAAAAACTCGTGGTAAAGGCATAGCTATCTCCTTAACTCTCTGAAAAGCTATGACCTTAACCTTATATTTCTTCAAAAGTAGTTTCTTCCCTCTGTATGTAGTTCTATCTATTCTACCTATCATGCGGGTTAGGCAAGGTCTTATGTCATGATGACAGAGGTGTCATCTATTGGGCGCTAAGGTGTCGAGTACGGGGACGTTTACCTTATCAGATTTATTTCACAGGTTTTTTTTTTATTTAGGTGTTGCGGCTATTCCCGGGCTTTTCAGCCCTCGTATCACTGCGACCATTTCTGATCTATTGTGATCGCCACATACTACAATTCTCGGTCAAGTCCTGCAAACTCAAAGAATCGCAGGATTTTTCTGTACTCGAGACACTTAATCTCATCCGGGCGCATGATGTGCTTGCCCAGCAATGAGCTACGACTGCGCATTAGGCTAGGGCATTCGGTTAGGATGTGTGCAGGCGTCTCCTCCGCTTCAAAGCAGAGTCTGTACCGCCTTGTGTCACTCAAGCCTATCGTATGCATGTGCTTGTTTAGGCAACAATGCCCTGTAAGCACCCATACCAGTATGCGCAGTATTTTACAGGTTAGTCGTCTAACATTTAATTTAATTTATTGTAGGCTATGGAGAATCAAACAAAGGCAGACACACTAAATCTACCCGCGAACGCCACTTCCATTCGTGAAAACATCACGGATACTTTCAGGTGAGCAACGAAATTATTAATATGATTGTGAAAACCTTTCATAAATCCATCTAATCAAACTAAAGCGACTTCTAATAAACAGGTAAATCGCGTCTTTAAGGTCGAATATCGCATGTTCTCATTTCATTGTGTTCGTGAGGGTAGGTCGCCTCTCTCAACACTGCCACCAACGCCGAACACCCCATGGTCTAAGAAAACAAGGTCTGACAGTCCGGATTCGTGACACCGTGACTGTCGACGACACACTCACACTTACCGCATACCATCATAGGCTTATATGCCGTAGGTCGTGTCACCCACACTACTAACCGTTGTACCGAATTGCCATACCTGTTGCAATATACAGGGCGTCCCACGGCTATGCCACATGGAGGGAAAGCACCTTGAATATTGTAGATGGAACATTTTACTGAAAGAAGACATTATTTGAATTTAAAAAACAATTTAAACTGCATTCACAGATTTTAAATAATTTTGTGGTTGAACCGGGAATCGAACCTCAAGGCCTCATTTCTGATGCGATCACGCAGAGAAACTCCCAGCATAGCCCTCTCCATTGCCCTCTGAGTGACTGAGCCTTCTTATAAGGCCCATGGGTCTATATATCCAACCCTGTAAATTATCCTAATAGGAACACATTACCTTATCTACAGAGTATTGTATTTTTCCAGTTGTGATAACCGTACGTACGGATACTACGCGGATGTGGACAACGATTGCCAAGTGTTCCACGTCTGCTTACCCTCGCAGACGCCGTCCGGACGCAGCGTTACGTATAGATGGAGCTTCATCTGCCCGAACGAGACTGTCTTCAATCAGGTGAGATTATCTATATTGACAGCTGCCAAGTGTTCCACGTGTGCTTACCCTCGCAGACGCCATCCGGACGCAGCGTTACTTATAGATGGAGCTTCATCTGCCCGAACGAGACTGTCTTCAATCAGGTGAGATTATTTATATTGACAGCTGCCAAGTGTTCCACGTCTGCTTACCCTCGCAGACGCCGTCCGGACGCAGCGTTACGTATAGATGGAGCTTCATCTGCCCGAACGAGACTGTCTTCAATCAGGTGAGATTATCTATATAGACAGCTGCCAAGTGTTCCACGTCTGCTTACCCACGCAGACGCCGTCCGGACGCAGCGTTACGTATAGATGGAGCTTCATCTGCCCGAACGAGACTGTCTTCAATCAGGTGAGATTATCTATATTGACAGCTGCCAAGTGTTCCACGTCTGCTTACCCTCGCAGACGCCGTCCGGACGCAGCGTTACGTATAGATGGAGCTTCATCTGCCCGAACGAGACTGTCTTCAATCAGGTGAGATTATCTATATAGACAGCTGCCAAGTGTTCCACGTGTGCTTACCCACGCAGACGCCGTCCGGACGCAGCGTTACGTATAGATGGAGCTTCATCTGCCCGAACGAGACTGTCTTCAATCAGGTGAGATTATCTATATAGACAGCTGCCAAGTGTTCCATGTCTGCTTACCCACGCAGACGCCGTCCGGGTGCAGTGTCACGTATAGGTGGAGCTTCATCTGCCCTAACGAGACTGTCATCAATCAGGTGAGATTATCTATATTGGCAGCTGCCAAGTATTCCACGTGTGCTTACCCACGCAGACGCCGTCCGGGTGCAGTGTCACGTATAGATGGAGCTTCATCTGCCCGAACGAGACTGTCTTCGACCAGGTGAGATTATCTATATTGACAACTGCCAAGTGTTCCACGTGTGCTTACCCACGCAGACGCCGTCCGGACGCAGCGTTACGTATAGATGGAGCTTCATCTGCCCGAAGGAGACTGTCTTCAATCAGGTGAGATTATCTATATAGACAGCTGCCAAGTGTTCCACGTGTGCTTACCCACGCAGACGCCGTCCGGACGCAGCGTTACGTATAGATGGAGCTTCATCTGCCCGAACGAGACTGTCTTCGACCAGGTGAGATTATCTATATTGACAACTGCCAAGTGTTCCACGTGTGCTTACCCACGCAGACGCCGTCCGGACGCAGCGTTACGTATAGATGGAGCTTCATCTGCCCGAACGAGACTGTCTTCAATCAGGTGAGATTATCTATATTGACAGCTGGCAAGTGTTCCACATGTGCTTACCCACGCAGACGCCGTCCGGACGCAGCGTTACGTATAGATGGAGCTTCATCTGCCCGAACGAGACTGTCTTCAATCAGGTGAGATTATCTATATTGACAGCTGCCAAGTGTTCCACGTGTGCTTACCCACACAGACGCCGTCCGGACGCAGCGTTACGTATAGATGGAGCTTCATCTGCCCTAACGAGACTGTTTTCGACCAGGTGAGATTATCTAAATCTATAGATAAAAAAAATGAATCTTTTCAGTCAATTCTTCTTCTTCTTTACCAAGGTCGCTATTTTTTAGTTAGTTCTCTTTACTTTACTCTTAATAATATTAGTATATTTTAATATAGATTTTTACACAGTATAATACAATGGTCCTTATTTGTTTATAACATCAGTCTGAAATGTTTTTTTTATTATGATTCCAGGAAGTCATGGTTTGCACTAGACCAAGAGACGCAATAGATTGTGCAGATTCGCCAAATTACTATTACTTGAACATGGAGATTGGTAAAGAACCAAACGACACAAAATCAGAAACTGATGACAAAGAAAATACAAATGCAGAAAACATTAACAATGAGGATAATAAAAACACCGAAAGCGTTCAACAGGTGGCTAACGAGAGGAATAGGGAAAGAATTAAACAACAAAAAAGAAAACCGACGAATAAAAGGAAGCAGAACTTAATAGCACAAACTCTCCTACAGGATGTCATCACAGACGTTGAAAAAGAAGATTTATCTGATAAAAACCTTGAATTGCCTTATCTTAGTCCAGAGATAAGCAAATATGGACCTCGGATTGAAGAAGTCAATGACGAACTTCCAGTATTAGTTACTGAAGAGAACCCTGAAAATGCTAGATTGTTTGCCGAAAGGAGTCTGAAAACAAAAAGTAGGAAGCTAAAACGGGGATTATTTAGGTTTAAGGCTGATGTTTAGTTTAAGATCTAGAATATGTTTAAAAGTTTAATAAATAATACTTATGCCCTGTAGTCCATGTTTACCTTCTTCCCTCTTTTCTCCTTCTCGTTAATTACTGTAGCATCATCAGCTGATGCTGAGATGATAGTTTAACAGCTCAGGATCAGATTTCCGGCTTTTAATTTTGCATACGGTGTTTGGACTGTTGGTACACACATCATTTCTAGCGACATTAAGCCATTATTTCTTAAGCCTTCTTCTTCTACTGGCACCTGTTCTAATGGTTCAAGCACGAGTCTGTCAAAAGCGGGTCGTGGGTTCCAATCCAGTTTTTTGGAACTTAATTTTTGTACAGAATGTCACTTGATACTCGTATGTACCCTTACGTTATCGGTGAAGGAAAATATCGCCAAAAAATTATGTAGGTTTTCTGGCGATATCCTTCCCCCAAAAATTCAAAGTTGGAGACGTAGAGACTACTGTCCGATTACACAACTAAGAGATGAGGCCTTTGATGATGGAATTTGTGCAGTGGTACATTTGTAAAAGCGAATATCTTTCCAAGTCTGAACAACACTAAACATTGAACTGAGATACGTAATTCCGCTAATTTGTGCGCAACATGCGCCACTATTGACGTATGGCTGATGTAAATACGACGACAAAGAGTGTAATTAATCAAATAAGAGTCGATTAATAAGGTGCACATGTTTTGCAAATTATTGACGGTCTTAAATATGGCTGAAACAAGGCTGTTGGAAAGTATCATTTTAAACCGTCGAGGATGACTTAAATGTAATTTTTCATTGAACTTATGTTTTATATTACGTAATATCTGAAACGTTACGTAAACACCCAGGTGAGCAGGCCACATAAATCGGAAGTCAGAAGGTTCAGCTAATTGCAGCCTTAACTACCGATACGTTGTCGCTTTAAAGCGATAAGACCCCCTGTTGTTACCATTTAATGGTTTAAATGTTATTATTTTTTGTAAGAATTCTCTAGATTAGTGGTGCAATAACGAATATTTATTATTATACGTTGAACCTCGCCTTTGTACTCGTAGGGCGCAAACTTAGGCTTTCTGACGTCGCGGTTGATGTTTGGGTATTCTGTTTTTTGACGTGAGCTTACTGATGTCGCAGAGATTTTTTCACATGACGGGATACTGTAAGCATTATAGTTACGAAGTAGTTAGTAATATCATGTGCAGTAGCGGAACAGTACTGATTGAATATTGCCCCGTTTCCACACATGCCACGCTAGTCCGGATGCACACACTTAACCCATTCAAGGCCCATAATTACACATACGCGTCATGCCTCTACGTGTGATTTCCGATACAAGGCGGGAAAATGTCGCAGTCCACACCGACAAATCAGGAAGTCACCCTGTTAGGTTTTTAATGCGTTTCTATTTCGAATCTTTATTTACTTTGTAGGTTCATTTAATTAATTAAGACTAAAACTGGATAGGTATATAATATATGGAAATTATAAAAACATTTAGTGTGTCTGACGAAGTCAGTTATTCTAGTCCTACTATTTAATTAGTGCCCATCTGTAGGTAAAGATGTAAAATATGTTTCTAACAGTATACAACATACCATCTGATAAAAAATACATAGTTTAAAGTGATGGATATTGTCGTGCTATTGCGTATCAAAACTAAGAAATAAAATTATCTGCAGAATAATGCACATATGAAAACGTCACTGCTTTGTTCGTTTCTTTTATCGGAATAAAGTAGTTTTAACAAAAATAATTGTACTATCTTCATTTCAATAATGCAAGTATTTATGTTTTATTAAATTTGATTAATATCCGTTCAACCCACGTTTCAAGCAAAAGATAATGATTTTTTAAATTAAAATTGACTTAACAAATGAGACAATCCGACACACTTATCTAAAACTAGGAAAACTCATGAAACAAAGGCGATTTCATACCCTTATCAACGAATTTTATGCTTCAATCCGCTTCGCGGTTGAGAAAATACGATTTTGATCCAGTCGTTGCGCACCAATATGAGAATACAGTAACAAAATGCTAACCTTACTTTTAATTATTACGTTCACTAACTTTAAAATAATAAGTGGTGAAGACGACAACAAATTCATTAATTCATTGCCAGAAAAACAAAAGAAGGAGTTCATTCAAACGGTAGAAAAAAGAATACAAAATGAAGTCCCAGAAGTGAAGTCTCCGGATGGTAATGACACAAATGTAGATCTTTATGAGAAGCGTTTAGAAGATCAGGGTCAATCTATTCAAAATATATTGAGATCAGAGATAGATCATATTAAGAGTCAGCAACTGCGAAGTGCAAATGCCACTCTAAGACAATCAGCTCATATCGACTTGACCTTACGGACTCAACCTGAGGGACACATAAACAAAAATATTTTATTTGAAAAAATTCCGGTAGCAGTACAATATGACAATGAAAATGTTGCCAACGGAAAAAGTAGCCCCAACGATACTTCAGCTGAACGTAAAAGAAGTGGAAGAAGATCGAATGATCTTGAATTTGAAAATGTCACTTTGACAAATCCAGACGTTAATACTAATAAAGATGCTGTTGATGATACTACAACTATTAAAATCACTAGACAAGTGCAGGATGATGAAACAACAAAAGATGCCGCAGATATTCCTGTGACCAGACCCCCGATAACGCAAGAAGTTGTTTTTGAAACAACAAGACAAGAAGTTAACACACACGGAGATGACAAAGACAGTATAACGGCGCAAGGTAAAATTATCACGACAACAGATGCACTAGACAGTATTAAACTAGATTATTCTAGTTCAACACCTAACAATACTGTAGTTAGCTCAACTATAGATTCTTCAACGTTTAATGGCAGTAGTTTAACTTTTAAAAGCATTCGTGCAAATTCTGATGATCTAATTAGTTCTACACTACTATATGGCGAAACTCTACAGACAGATGACGAATCTAGTAACGCTACACAACAGGACGTTAATCCTCATTCGCACAACGTAGAAATTACCACAGCACAATATAATCTTAACAACAGTACAGTAGTCCGTGTTCTAACTACAACACACTTTGTAGACAAAAATAAAACAGTCATTGACTCAAATATAACTGTAAATAATATTGACAGTAGTACAATATTAAGTAACGTTATTACAACTAAATATAAAGGGCAGCTTAGGTCAAACGACACTACGAAAACAGATTTTTTCAATAACATGCAAGAAAATTACACAGACAATATAAACTTATACAATGGCAGTATAGTAATAGATAATAATACTACACTAAATAAATTGAATATTTCTCACAATTTTCTTGGTGTTACTGAGCCAGATGCTGTCAATAAAGTAATGTATCACAATGAGACTACACAAGGCAACGTTAATGATATGGCGAATAATCAATCTGGTACACCAAAGCTAGGTCACCAACTCAATGACAATATTCTACGTATTAAATCAGAATTTAATGATGGAAAACAAAAACACAACATCACTTCAGATAATGCTGAAACAAAAACTCTGGGTGTTTTTGATAATAAGCATCATATTATAATCAGCAATAAAAAACTAGTCGATGCAAAGATCCGTGTTATCAACGACAATAAAACACTTGCTAAGGCCATTAAGGCTGAACATAGACAAAAGGGTAGTAAAAATACAGGAAACGTAACAACAAATAACACAACAATCTTTATTTGGTATGGTAATGGAAATGACGTCACAGAATCACTACATAAAACGACACGTAACGTAATTGGGAACACCCTAATTCACAATAGTCACAAATATAATAAAACTACAAAGAAACTTAACAATAATTCATCATCATACACAACACACAAAGAGAGTAATAGTAAAAAATCAAGGAACACCAACAAAACTATTGGTTTTAAATTACATGGTACGTATAAAATATTGTTCAATATCTTCTCGATATTAAATAATGATATATAAGTATAGTAAGGTAAATGTCCGAGCTCGACACTGACCACCTGGGTCTTCCAGTCTTATGTCATAGTGAGATGAACGATAGATGTCAACTATTGTGCATTAAGGTAACGAACATTGGGACGTTTATCTTAATTATGAATGAGCTAATAAAGAAGCCATGTCTACTCGTAAAACAGTAAAATTCAAAAATTTTATTTTTGCGTGTTGTTGACATATTTCACTCATAGAGTTCATTTGTAGTCCTATTAGCTCATTTATTTTACACTAGTAAACAAGTAATTACTTTAATATACATATATTAAGTATATTATAAATTATAATAAATAAAATGCCGCTAAGTGCCGCCAACCTGGAAGGGCGCTCTCTTTGTGGGCGTTTTCCTCTACAAAGCGGGACATTCATTCCATCAACCACGAACTCTCCGAAAACTTTGGCACTAAATATATGTTAAAAGCCGAGATAATAAGGTGTATCGATCCGTAAAAAAAGAAGAGAGCCATACTTACAAATATTCACAGTGTAGTTTTACCTTAATCATCAGTCTATTTTAGTCCATTCTCTTCAATAAGTCACAGAGCAAGTTTAAGGCTGTTATTGAACCAGTGAGCTACATTTCAGGTTCTGTCTTCATTTACCATCAGGTGAGACTATCCCATGTCAATCAGTGATGTTTAATTGCGAAAATACCCACAGATAACCTCATCCAGCTCTTGCCAGCCACCCGGTATATACCGCTATTCTAACTAATACTGTATTTAAACTTACTTTATGTCCCTATAGTTTCAGATCCAAGTAATACAATTTCCGATAATGAAAAACAGCCGAAGTATGTTCCAGTTTACAATTATGATCCCGAAAACGCTTATTTCAAACCAAACACTGAACGTCCATGGAATGGTAACGTCATAGAAAATAAAGTAGAGAGCAGTGACCCTGCTGTTATTAAGAAAACAGTGACACACTCTGAAAGAACCAAATTAGATATTTATGCGAATGGAAATGAAAAGAGTTTAAGAATTAAAGATATCAAAGAAAGAATGATATCTGCATCCAATACTAAAATTAAACAAAATTCCAATTTGTATGAGACAATTTTGGGCGATGATTCTGGAGAATCTTCAAACGAAGATGTGTTTTATGAGAAACCTTTGAAACATACTTTGAAAAAGATACGAGAAAAGATTTATAAACATCAAATAAATGATAAATCTAAAGACAGTGAAAGTGACAATAATGGTCAAATTAAAGGAGAAAATAAGTATAAAAATGAGGTTAGAAAAAATTACAGTGCGATTTCAGATAAAAACGAAGAAAAAGATATTGCTGAAATATTTAGAAACTTTGGTACTCTGTTACAAAAGCTCGTAGATAGCGCTAACAACAATGAAGAAATACCTAATGAGACTGAAAAAGACTCTAATGAAGACGTACGCAGTTCAGATACAGATATCTACCGAGAGGTAGCACATTCTTTAGAAAGCCACAATAGAGTTATTAAAAATAAAGGCATCCAAAAAATAGTGGAAGAACTAGAAAAGATCCAAAATAATATACAGAAGAAAAGTAAAAAGAATATTGGAAAACATAGGCAGCAATCTCGATTCCAAGTTAAAGATAGAGATGAAAAACAAAAACAAGTAAAAGATAAAATTTATAGGTTTGTTGATAAACCACGTATAGATGAAGACGAAACTGAATATGAAAACTTTCAGTTCAAGAAAGCAAAAGCAATCAAAATCAAAGATGATTATTTGGATTTACATGCGAACATTTTGAAGGATTTGGTCGAAGCCAATGATGAAGGGCTACAAAAGTATGATTGGCTGGGCACTACTGTTCTTATCCAAGCGGGTCTAGGAAAATTACAGGATATAACGTGAGTATAATCCGGCAAAGTAGATCTTGCGTATGAGTAAATTTTTGTATTTAGTCTAAGGTGAAGTAGGTACCTACGTAAGAAAGGTAAGACACAGCGAAACATCATTTGTCATTATTGGAGCAGCTTAATTGCGTCTTACAGATGATAGCAGCCATAATAACAACAGTGGTGAGTGAGGCCCTCTATTGAGTCTTTTAACTCCCATATATTTTTATTCATACACTGTAAAGTACCATTTATTTCAGAGAAAGGAAAATACTCAATGAAGAATTAGATCCCCTAGACGAAGAACTCTTAGAATTTGCTATGACACTTCATAAAGACGCTATTCAGGTGTTAGCAGAACAGAAAAATGAAAGAACAACGAAGCGGAAAAGGCTTTCTTTTCGCATACCCAAACCGAAAAAAGGGAAAAATTTCAACGCACTTAACAGAATGTACGGAGAAATGAGTAAAGCAAACGCAATTTCGTTGATTAGATCGGGTTACAATATTGAAGATTTTAGAGAGTTCTTGATGTGCATGAGACATTGCTTGAATGACGTAAGATTTATTTAAATCTACTGTTAATTTACTTGACTAATTTTCTACTGTCCACAGTGACCATCCCGCCAATATCTAGTTTCCTCTGTGGATTAGAAAATTTGACTTTCAGAACAGTTTTCTTCAAGAAAACTGTTCCAAAATCTCTTTATAAGTAGTTACTAACCTTAACTACTTTGAGATTTTCGAACAGTTTTCTTGTCTGCTGTAATATTACTGTCTTCTCGAAGATCTCACGGTCCGAAATAGTTGCCATACTTACGATAAATAAATATGGTTAAGGCTTTGTTTTATAAAGCTCCGTTAGACCTTATGTCGGTTTGTTATGTCAAAAAATGTACTGAGATACCGTAAACCGGGGTTACTTTCAATTTGAGGGGCGACTTTAGAAATCAGTTTTTATGCCCTGTTTTACTTTTATATTTAGTTAACCTTGAGTCAAGTTATACCTTCGTTAATTTCCTAACTATTTACTAACTTGAATCAAACTAGAAATACTTAGTGATGAATATATAAGTGTTTTATATTTATCAAAGTAGCCCCGTTTTTTCTTAAAGTCACCCCAGTTTACGGTACTGAAATTGATCTTACGTTTGGTCTAACGGATCTTTATAAAACCCGGCCTTAATAGGTCAATTTCAAGGATTTTTTTCTCATGCATGCTCAGAAAAATAGAAATTTCCTCCTTCCTGTTCCTTTTAGTTGCCTTTGCAGTAAGTATGCACTTTTTTACAGCTTCACACAGCAATACGACAAATATCCTTCATAACCACGTACAAGAAACAGCGATGGTTTAAAAACTTAAAACAGTTGTACTTAAATGAAGCCGGGGAGAGAGAATACTTGGAGCTTCTTCTGCACTTCGTGTCAGCAAGACTAATAGGACTTATAGATGAGTTAGTCAAGAAAGTTACCAGAGAAGACAGCGACTTTAGCTCAGGAGATGTGGTGGCAGATCGAATTGAAGTAGAGTTTGTTTTCACTTTAAAAATATGTAATGAATTATCACGATTAAATGGTTAAGTAATTGAATTATAAATGAGTAGTATTTAAAGACATGAAAAAAACATAAAAACCTAAAATACTTATTTGCACATTCAAAATACTAATCGTTCATTGAAGATCGGTTTTGATGTGCAATTGTTAAATTTAGATGTACATTGTCAGCATTTTGTGGTGAGCAGTCAGTTTTTTATTTTCTCATTATTTATACTAGAGTTTGGACGGATGGGCGTCGCAATAATGTCAATATCCCATTATCATATTATAATGAAGCTCATGTGTCCAAACTCTTTATTACTTTACAGGAAGAAGCCCAGTGTAGTCTACTGTAGCCTAAAAGTTAGGTTACGCGGATTTCGAACACTGGCTTATACTGGGTTTATCAAAGAACTATGTGGAGATATCAAGCTTTGTAGTGACGAAACACATCCTGAGAAAACTGGTGTACTTAATCCTAAGGTATAGTTATCCTTCTGGTTTGACAGATCAAATGGCAGTCACTTTCGTATAGTCTACTTAAAATGCAGGGTTTAGGAGGCAAAGCGGTCACGAGGATCCTTTACAAATAACCAAAAAAATCCTAGGAAGATTATTTAGGCCGGGTTCTATAAAGATCCGTTAGACCAAATGACAGATAAAATTTCAGTAACTCAGTTCATTTTTTGACATAACAAACCGACAGAAGGTCTATCGGATTATACTATCTATATAAACCTCATATTACCTTCAATCGAGAGAGTGCGAAGCGCAAGTGAAGCATTTCCATTTTGGGCAAAAATTCTTTTGCATAGATACGAGAACCCCAGATGACCTATCCGAACTTCGAAATCTGAACTTCGAATCGTGCCGTCCCTTTCACTCTCGTGTTATACACTATATGAGTGAAAGGGACGGCACGATACGAATTTCGAAGTTCGGAGTAGGTCCTCTGGGCCGGGGTCCGGGTTTCCGATTGTTCTCCTCAACAGGTCGCATATCTCAACCAATTCTCGTGGAATTTTTTGAGCATTTCGCTCACTAGTTCAAGTGGGCTAGCACAACTTGCTACCAAGTCGTATCTCGCGCGACTCAGCGATTCCTGTCTCACTCGAACTGTGCGAATTAGAAAGAGGAGGGTTGATTTTTCTCTACTCGCGTCGCGTCGCAGCGGCAGTTGTGCTAGCCCCGCAAAAATCTCACAAATCGATTATCCTCTATTTCGATTAATCGTATCGATTTGAAACTTTGCAAGTACATTATGTAAATAGGTATAATATAGTTGACAATACAATTTATAATTTGGTAAGTGGGTGGAGTTTAATATACCATAGTTAACTTTTTCGACGCTAACGACGATATAATAAGGATGGGTTGCACCAAACCATCTGTAATCGTAAGCGGTATTCATCAAAACTGATTGTATGGAAAGTTTGACAAGTTTCTATGGGATGACAGGTGCCGGCGCCATATTTGACGATGACCGGCCTGTGATCGTATGTTGGTGCAACCGACTTTAGTCAGTCTGTTTAACTTCGCGCTTAACATTTCGATGTCTTGGCGTGTGATTGGCAGCGTTATTTGACATGGCATTAGCTTATAAGGTTTTTAATTGAAGTTACCCTTAAGTTACCCATATAAATTACCCAAATAAATAAAACTTCTTTCTTTAGGTATTTATTTTAATATTTAAGAAAATACAGGTTGCTATAGTTAACTAATAGCTAAATCACAAACGGTGTGTTTTGGTATCCATAAACTTAAACTAATAAATAATAAATCAAATATTTATAATAATAATCTAGCCTCTTTTCTATTCACAACTGGCCACAGTATATCTCGGATTATAAAAAAAAATCATATACTCGTACAGTACCTACCATTACTTTGAGTTTGACCATAACATAATTATTATGCTCTTATTCCATAGCATAATCTACTTTAGCGGTACTGTAATAAAGTTTCTATTGCGTTTTAAGGCGGCATCCATTTATTAGGTGAGATGATTTAGGGGGAGGGGGGTCGACCATGTCTTATTTCTTTCTTACATCACGGGGGGAAGGCGTCTTGATAGTTCTCTCGTTAAGATCACAAAAATACGCAAAGTTAAGGGGATGCCCCGATTCGGTCAGCCACGCCCTCCGTGAAAGAGAAACGCTTATGTCTTTCGTTCATGACAAAACGGGATGCAACAATCTTCGGGAATGGCTTTTTAGACAAATCTGGATAAATATCTGACTGTGTGCAGGTTTATTAAATTTCCTCTTGACAGAGTTTAGATGAGGTAAAATACTATCATTTTAACTTAATTGTGTCGTTTAATAATGCGCTGTTTCAGTAGGCTGAGTGAAAAAGGAAAATAAAGACGACTTTTAATTTTTTTCTGTCGACAAAATTTTAAACAATCATCTGATTCATCATCAGACTGATCCAAATCTAGTAAAAGATGAACGATAAAGAAAAAATATGATTACCTACTAACAAAAATTACCTACAAAACAAATATTATATATAATAGTTTCTTTCAAAAATAAAATACACCTAAAACAAACCCGTCTATTAATTTTTTTATACAGATTTATAGATTCTTACATAATAAATATTACAAGAGGGGCAGGGGGTCGGCCGATTCCTATTTTTTGTTACATACGATGGGA
This sequence comes from Epiblema foenella, assembly GCA_963556455.1. Classification (NCBI taxonomy): domain Eukaryota; kingdom Metazoa; phylum Arthropoda; class Insecta; order Lepidoptera; family Tortricidae; genus Epiblema; species Epiblema foenella. The sequence goes on along the minus strand of OY747120.1, from coordinate 4,484,220 downwards.
GGGGGTCAAAGCCTAGCGAAAATCGTCTTACGTAATAAATGGATGCCACCTACGTAGAATGTCCAACAAAATGAAACCATTTGTCAATAACAAACTTACTGTATAGGTAGAACCACCAGAGGTGAGGTCATGCGCACAACAACATGTCATTATTATTCTGAAATTATTTGAGATATTGAAATTATTATTCTTTTTTCGTACCGATAGAGAGTTCAACAGTGAATTTGCAAGATAGACCAAAAAGTTTCGTTAAAATATTTTGTTAATTATTGTTTACAACGAATATAAACATACATTGAATTCAAACGGAACAGAAATAAAATATATAGATCTATTTTATTTAAATATTTGATTCCGATTCAAATATTTTTATCGCAATAAATGTGTAATATGATTAAATAAAGGCCCAGCGGGGTAATCACGTAACTTTTTTACTACCATTAGATAGATTTTAGTGTCATATTTTAATTGTCAGCCCATACATTTTATACTTCAAAATTGACAGTAAAATCTATCTACCGTTAGTACATACAGTTACGTGATTCGCCTGCTGGTCAGGTACTTATTTTGTACTGTTTTATACATATTAAATATATATATTTAAGTGTTTTTATTTACGTTCATTCATTCATTCACTTTTTGTGCAATCAGTACTTCATATAGCTGTGTGTGTAATTATACACCTCAACTCTCGTGGAACTACCTATACCAAGTTTAGACATGTAGATGTAGATTGTAACTTGTAACGTCAGTTGGTGTCTATGCTTGCATCTCTTTCGCACATCTTTGTATGTGGGTCATTCTACTTTTTCATGACCAGTATTCTATTACAAAAAAAATCTATGATATGTATTGAATTAGTGTACAAAAATAAGATTTCGAAATAGTACCTGAACCTAATAAAAGGAATTTATAGGTAAAAATACTTAAATATTAACATATTGTTGTAAAAGGTGGGTAACGCAATGGTAAAAATCATTTTTCATACAAATGGTGAGACATCCAAGTACCATTGAGTTACTCGATTTATGGATATTAGCTGTGGTTCGTTAATTAACAAAACTATCGGAAGTGACACTGCAATTAAACCTCTTTCTAAATAACAATACAAAAATATAAAGTGAGGGCCAAGTATTCTAAAATCTGCATTAAAATAAAGTCTCTGAAACAGTAGAATGGACAATGGACCCAATTATTAAATTTAAGGCGTCAAGTTGGGAAGTATATCTGTCTCAGTCTATCCATCCTGCCGAGTGACGTCATTGCGCTTGGGCACAATGTGTAGCGTCGCATTCCGGTAAGGTGGACAGTGCCTTTACCATGAGTTTGCATGACCGTACTCGCTAGCGACTGCGTAAACGATTTAGTGTGCCGATTCTTAGTTCTATTGCGTAACCGCCAGAGGCGCTGTACTTTTGGCCCATACATTTTTTTACGCAGTCGCTACCGAGTACGGTCATGTAAACTCATGGTAAAGGCACAGGTATTAAGACTGGGTAGTAATGGCTGTATAATGATTTAAGCTTCGGTCTCCAAATCGGCTTCAATCTCCTCTGGTGTCCGTAAGTCAATGGCGAATCTCTTCTTTAGGCTGGGAGGCCTTTCGTCTTGTTCTGAAATAAAAATTATTGAATTATATCACAGAATAATTAATAGATAACTATGTAGGTATATCAAAATCTGGAAACGATGAAGCTCTTTTATTTCACAATATACAATGCCAATATAGAACAATAATAAAACAAGATCTTACACTAGCTTTAATAAAACTAACTTAAAAATAAATATAATAAAGAGACAAAAATTATAATTATAAAAAGAAAACAGCGTCCATTTCTCCCTCCTGCGGCATGGACCCGAGGACGCTTAGCTGCATTACCCCTTTAATAATTAATAGTACACAGATAGATTTTCTGTTAGACAAAACGGATGTTTGACGGCTAGTTAATCATGGCACTTACTCGTATTTTTATTTTTATAAATTATTTGATTTCAGTAGTATGATTTTCGGATATCCGGCCTTTTCCTCTACAGCTATACGATTCACTAAGCACCATTTTCAGCTGTCATCTCACAGGTCATAGGTTTTTATATGAAAACTGTCTAATATCATTTGTAAATTATTGACAGTTTTCATATAAAAACAGGTGAGGGGTGAGGTGCCAAGTAAGGATGAGTCGGTTTGTGAATAACGGCCCAGGAGGTCTACTCCGAACTTCGAAATCCGAACTTCGTATCGTGCCGTCCCTTTCACGCATATAGTGTATAACATGAGAGTGAAAGGGACGGCACAATACGAAGTTCGGACTACAGGCTCAAGCCGCATTCAAACTCAAACTCAAAATATTCTTTATTCAAATGGGCCTAGCAACAAGCCCTTTTGAATCGTCAGTTATATATTACATAAATTGAATCTAATTATTCAGTGCAATTTATTGATGCATATGAAATTTAAAAAAAGACATGAATTACTGTAATGTATGTCAAAAGAGAGTATAATAAATTCACAAAAAGATCGTCTCGATCGATCGTCACTTCTCAACCGATACTCGTAAAATTTTGGGAGCTGCGGGGTAATCACGTAACTTTTGTACTACCGTTAGATAGATTTTAATGTCAAATTTCAACTGTCAGGCGAATCACGTAACTTTATGTACTAACGGTAGATAGATTTTACTGTCAATTTTGAAGTATAAATGTATGAGCTGCGGGGTAATCACGTAACTTTTTTACTACCGTTGGATAGATTTTAAATGCAGTTTCGATAATCATTTGAATTTTTTTGCGGAGTCAGTTTATGAAGCTTTGGGGATTGGAAACGTAAATATTGCTTGCGAAGGCAACAGATCCCCGAGCTACTAGTTATATGTATTTACCTGGGGTAGCTTGCATCTCTTTTACTCTTCTTGAATAGTCCTGGAACGCCGCAGCTAGGGCGTAAGTCAGACGTCTCGCCGCGTTTCTGGAAATAAAATACATAACAACTACAGATGGCTACATGTTTACGCCTTTTGTGTAAGATTGTCCACAATTTTTTTTTTATTCAAACTCCTTAAGGGTGGCGTACAGCGACATCTACCAGAAAACTCATGCTTCATTAACGTCTCAAATCATATTGAGAATTGTCAGTTGCGATGCGCCATCCCATACCCAAATTTTAGAATAAAGGAAAAATTGAAAAATTTAGGCACCGAGCAGGATTCGAACCTGCGACCTTCGTATTAAGCAGTAGCAGGAACGGTTGATGAATGATGAATTTGGGACTGGGTGGCGATTGCACCTATACCTCAGTTGGCTAGAGCGACTGGCCGCGAGTGCCGGGAGGTCGCAGGTTCGAATCCTGCTCGGTGCCTAAATTTTTAAATTTTTACTTTATTTATTTATTTATTTGTTTTTTATTAGCCTATTGGCTGTCCCACTGCTGAGCAAAGGCCTCTCCCCATGTTTTCCAAGTCTCTCTATTGAGCGCTTCTTCCTCCCAATTCTTGGCAAATGCATCCAGATCATCCCGCCATCTCCGTCTGGGCCTGCCCCGTCTGCGTCGTCCATCATGTGGCACCCACTTGGTGGCTACATTAACCCACCTATCTGGATACATGCGACAGACGTGGCCGGCCCAGTCCCACCTGAGCCTGGCAGTTTTTTTACCTACGTCAGCAATGCGTGTTTTGGAGCGCAGTGTAGTGTTTCGGACACGGTCCGTCCTTTTGACACCCAAAATTTATTTATTTATTTTGGTGTTGAAACTCTGGAACCGTGGGGGGCCAGCGCGAAACACCTTTCCAAGGAGATCTCCCAGCGCCTCATAGATACCTCGGGTGACCAGAGGGCTGGCAGCTACTTCGGCCAGAGATTAAGTCAGGCCATCCAAAGGGGTAACGCTGCCGGTCTTCTAAGCACCATAAGTCATGAAGGCGACTTGGCGAGCATTTTTTATTTGTGAGTATACTAGCGACCCCGTCTTCGCACGGGTGCACTATTTAATGGATGTTATTATACTTATTATACATATAAACCTTCCTCTTCAATCACTCTATCTATTAAAAAAAACCGCATCAAAATCCGTTGCGTAGTTTTAAAGATTTAAGCATACATAGGGATATAGGGACAGAGAAAGCGGCTTTGTTTTATACTATGTAGTGAAGTTCATTTCAAGTTAACTTAAATCTAAAATAGGCCGTTGGGGCATTGTACCGAGGATTCTGGCGGCATTTCCTCACATCACTCACAAAGCTGATACGTTGTGTGAGGAAGTGGCCAGCTCTTCGGTCACCAGTTACGTCAACCAAACGCTTCGCGATTTCAGTAAATAACTTGTGCGCGCTGGGACCCCATGGACCAAGAGTTTCGACACCAAAAGGTACAAAATATTTAACTGTTTTTACCGTTTACAAATCAATAAAAAAAATTTAATTCACGGGTCAATCAACTTTTTCTTGTTGTTATTCTGTCCCGTCAGCGAGGAGACAAAAGTAACCGAGTTTATTATAAAAATGATTATAATATGGACGCTAAGCACGCTCAAGTAATTACCCGTGTCCAGATGGATTAATGCTCATCGCTAAAACTCATATTTGACAAATTTAAACCCTATAAAATCACTGTTTTAAAGAGTGACTCTAGAGACGCAACCATGGTAACGAGGAACAAAGAATAGTTGATCCACCCTCACAATACGAGATATTTATAATCCAAACTTCCTATCGAGCCATCCCTTTCACTCGTATAGTGTATGACACGAGAGTGAAAGGGACGGCATGATACGAAGTTCGGATTTCGAAGTTCGGAGTACAAGCTCAGATCGTATGCCTGTTTGCCACCGTTGCGGTAAAAAATAGCTAAAAAATATTAAAGTTACTCATTCAGGTTACATAATTCTCACACTATTTATCTAGGTTACGTTGCAAAACTTTGTGAGAGATAAAAGATAAACTGTCAGATAACATTTGTTCAAGTATTTTGGCACTTGACAGGCGATTGCATGGGAACTATAATAATACTAGCTTTTGCCCGCGACTCCGTCCACGTAAAACTCATTTATAGTGTTAAAATTTTATTGCTATTTTTTTATATCAGGCGCCTCACATTTATAGGTCTTTCATACAAACTTCCACCCCCTTAAGGGATGAGTTCCGGAGTAAAAAGTATCCTATGTGCCTCCCCGGGACTCAAATTACCTCCATACACAATTTCATCACAATCGGTTCAGCGGTTTAAATGTGAAGTGGTAACAAACAGACAGACACACTTTCGCATTTCTAATATTACAGTATGTTCCAGTGTTTAAACCTCCCGTAGTCGTGTCAGAAGTTTCCCCTGGATTTTCCCCAGGCCACTCTCCAACCGCGCACTCCTATCGTTTAAAAATCAACACGTGTCCTCAGACCAAATAAAAAATATAGACGGAGCGTCTCGAACTACAAAATGAGGCCACTTTTGTGAAGATGTGTGCGTGTAAGTGTGGCTACTGGAAGGAAAATTCCCCATAATTGGGGTAATTTGTAACATTAGTTCAACCATATCAGTGGCGGATTAGCAAACATATACATCAATTTATTTGGAATCTGATTAGCATAGAGCGCATCAGTAAATGGATCAATCAACTTTTTCTTGTTGTTATTCTGTCCCGTCAGCGAGGAGACAACAGTAACCGAGTTTCTTCGAAAAATGTTTATAATATGGACTTCGAGCATGCTCAAGAGATGACCCATGTCCAAATGGATTTATGCTCATAGCTAAATGTATGTATGTATGTAAAATTCTTTATTGTACATGAGTAAAACATAACATAAATTACAAGAACAGTTGACATATATGTACAAAGGCGAGCTTATCCCTGTAAGGGATTTCTTCCAGCTAACCTTTGAGCAATTGAGTGGAGATTAAGATTAATAGGCAAACCGAGAAACATGTACAATTCGAACACAAAATTATGTTAATAACATCACAATAATATATATATATATATAAACGAAAAAAAATGTATATAAATATAACTAAAACTCATGTTTGTTAAATTTAAATCCTATAAATTGACAGTTTTAAAGAGTGACTCAGGAGACGTAACCATGGTAACGAGCAACAAAGATTAGTTGATCCACCCAAATACATTGTTCGTTTAACAAAGTATTTTTTATTTGGTCTGATTGCGGGTCATTAAACTTGTCATAATCTAGTTACCTTTGTTTACCTATGTTTTGGAATGTATTCACATATTCACTGTGTTTGATCATGTAGGTATCGAGCATTTGTTTTGGAATGTATTCACATATACACTGTGTTTGATTAGGCTTTTTTAATATTGCTAGATATAGGGTAGACGTACCAACGCTCGACACCTATGCCCAATAGTTGACACATAGATACTGTTCGTTTTTTTACCTATAATGATTTCAGATCGGAGGTGACAAGTATTGGGCTGGTGCTGGGCACTGGGAAATTTACACTATGAGAAATCAATGGATAACTGTTATTGGCCTTCTTTTATGTAATTATCAATATGTCATGGTTATATCTACGGCTGTAGTTGTCCTGAATACCAATAAATAAAATAAAATAAAAATACCTGGACTCGCAGACGAACGCATGGCACTCAAACGGGTTCAACCCTTTCACATCAGCGTTATCCTTCACTATAATCATGGAGAACACCCGTGTATACACCAGGTCCTGGACTCCATAAGATATGGACTCGATGTTGAAGAAGGCTGACATGCGTTCGTATTCTGGTCGTTTGGTGCCTTGGTCGATGCTCTCTAGGTGGACACCATCGACGGTTATAACCAGCTTCACGATAGGCAGGATTTGACCTGGAATCATAAATAAATAAATATTAGAGGACAATCTTACACAAATCGAACTAGCCCCACAGTAAGCTCAAGAAGGCTTGTGTTATGGGTACTAGGCGACGATATATTTAATAGATATAAATACTTAAATACATAGAAAACATCCAAGACTCAGAAACAAATATTCATGCTCATCACACAAGTATTTGCCCTGACCGGGATTCGAACCCAGAACCGTCAGCTTCACAGGCAGGTGCACTACCCACTAGGCTAAACCGGTCGTCGAATCATGAAATAACAAATGTGTAATATCACATTTTCTCCATCTTCAGTAGTGTATAAATTTTTAAAGGGTCGGCAACGCACATGTGACACCCCGGGAGTTGCAAGCGTCCATAGACTACGGTGACCGCTTACGTGTACGTTTCCGTACGTTTGTTGGCCACCGATGTGGTATAAAAAAAACTTGTAACTATTCTAAATGTGGCACTGGATTAAATTTAATGTGCTCTGCTTACCCCTTTATATATAAATTCAAAATTATTTTATTTGCCATAAGTATATAGATATACATGCAAATACAAAGTAAAATAATAAACACAATGCATTTCAATTTTATATCTTAGAGTACCTACAGTTTTGCCTTAGTCCAGTGCATTAGAAAAATATTCATTGATGGAATAAAATGCATAGCACAGAGTAAAGAAACTCCTCCTTATTCATAAACGTTCATCAAACCTAAATGCCGTTAATATTAATCTTTATCTGTCACTTTGACATTTGTGTTCGTGGAAAAGGGACGAAACACATTTTAGTTAGCAGCTAGGTTAGTTAATTTTTATGAATAAGGGGGTCTATGTATAGAGAGATCCTATACGCGTCCCACCAAAATGGGTGGAAATGCAGATAAATAGAGAACTTCTTTAAATGGCTGACAGTTTACCATAGATAACCTCCTTAACTTGGGCGGGTAATCATTTGTCTGCCACAAAGTTGAATCAAATAATTTTGTGGCAGATACAAAAAAAATATGACAAGGATAATAAATGATATGTCTCTCGCTGTGGCACACGACCATCTCGCTCGGTAGTGGTATATTATTATTTCATGTCGAGTCTAGTTAATCTGTGTGTATACTTAGACACCAATACAAAAATCAAAACACACAGCATAATAGAGATGTTGACTCAAAATTTGACCCCTCCATTACGAGTAGACTACTCCAAAAGAAAGAATGCAAAAAATATGCCATATGGTGAAAATCCTATTAAAATATCTCAAAAAATAACGAAGATACAACCGTTTTAATGTTGCTGATTAGAAAGAGAAAGCGCGACAGATCAGTGACGTCATTGACCACAAGCGCCATAGTACATGACGATCGTTCCAATACAAAGGTGCGTTTTGCTGAAAAGTGTCAGATTACGCCCCCTCTTAAAATTTTGAAGACTCATAATTATGTAGTTACTAGCAGCTCTCTGCGGTGTTACCCGCGGATAAAAGGTAGCCTATGTCCTATTCTGATGTCTAAACTACAATACTGGAAAGTTTCATAGAGATACGTTCAGTAGTTTTGAGATTAAGCGGAACGTACATCCATCCGCACAAACTTTCACGTTTATAATATTATTATTAGGATTAGGATTTATTCTCTTGAGTTAATTTTTTCGCCATTTGATTAAGAATAAAGCGGCAATTACACTTCGTCGTTCACCTAATGCGGTCGCCGAATTCATTTTAAACTACTTAGGCCAACAAACGTCGTCTTCACATTAGTCTGTCCGCCTACCTATAAGCGTTGGTAGCTGTCGATCGCCGAATGCGGCCGACTAACATGTTCTTTACACTTTTTCGGTCGCCGCATGCAGCATGCGGCGAACGACGAAGTGTAATTGCCGCTTTAAATTCTTTGTCGAGCTTGTTCAAATTCAATTGTTGAAATTCAAACTTGTTGATTTTCTTATTTGGTGTCAATATGTCATATGTCATATTCCTATTGACATGCTCTCATCAATGAGTGCCATGACTGGACGCCTATGCCTAGCAAAGGTACGTATATAGATTGTAATGATGATGATGAATGGTCCGTCTCGAAAAGGTAGGTAAATATGGCTTCAGTGATTACGTGATAAGGATAACAAATTGCTGACAAGATTAATATTTAGCGGGACTAGTGAGTTTCTTACTTTTAATCAGGGACGTCACTCAATAAATCCAAAATCATCCATCAGCGCAAGACCTCTTTCAGAAAATTCGGTAACGTTAAAATGAAGTATTTTGTCGCTTCGCGATTTCAGTAAGTGCACGCTGGAATCCCATGAATCAAGAGTTTCGACACCATATATATACAGAAATCGCGAAGCGTCTGGTTGGCGTAACTGGTGACCGAAGAGCTGGCGACTTCCTCGCACGACGTATCAGTATTGCGATACAGCGAGGAAATACCGCCAGCATCCTCGGTACAATGCCCTAGATTTAAGTTTTAATATTATTAAGTTATTGTTATTTAACTATTATTACTGCTTGTGAATATGTATTTTGATGACTTCTACCTTAGGTTCGTTTATTGGCAGTCGCTTATATAAAAACTAGTAGTTTAGTTAGCGGTAGTATTAGGAAGCGGACTCCACCGGAGACGATGCAACTGTGTTGGGATAACGCTAGGAAGATGATGAGAACTTGTATTTCATCTACGCTACTAGTCATGAGATGTAACTTACCTGGTGGTAGCGCCTTGGCTGCAGCCACCATGAGGTCCACCGGCTTCCTCGTATGCTTGATGCCCCATAATCCCCGTGCGTCGCTCTGTCCCAGGTATTTCACCTGTAAAATACAATTTGTAAATGAGTAACTGACATATAGTGAGAGAGATAGGATCATAAAAAATATCATCCTTTATAAAGCATTCATTTCTCCGCTTGAGATCGCGTGAGATCGGTAGTGATAGCAGCAAAATTCGTCAATAGGGGGTAACAGCTCAAGTGGTCCCGATTTAGTATTTATCTTACGAAACATATCGCAAATAGTGACTTTCCAAGTGAGTTTCAACAGTTGTTCTCTTATTAAGTGTAAATATGTCTCACGTTAGTGTAAATTTATATCTTACGAATCGTTATCAAAGGTATGTAAGATAACTACCTACTAAAAATTACAGATTATACCAAGAGTTACGTATGTAGGTAATCACCCTCCAGCTGAGTCTGTGTCCACTCTGATTCGGCAGGTAAAATAGCAGAACTAAAATGATTAACAATAATAGGTACACGAGGTGACCGACATGTTGGGATGTTGATTCAACGATCACTGTCCCGATAGCCGTATCTGCGAACGGTCTTATAGCGAAGAGTCTCGGCCAACACCTTAAGAGACTCCATAGACAGCCATATATCGAGTCTCTTAAGGTGACTGGGTCAAGGGTCAGATAAAGCAGACTGTAATCCTGGACACGGCGCGGATAGTCAAGAGGTTCCTCTCTTTATCGCCCTAACCACCGGTAGCTTAGCCCTCGCCTCGCTGCCGGCGGCACCCTTGGTTAGATTCAGATTCAGATTCATTTATTCACAATATAAGATTACAATATAAATTACATGTCAATTTACAGGAATCTCTATTGTGATCGTCAATAACATTAAATAAAACAAAATAAATTAAAAATCAATGAATAAAATAGCAGTTAAATAATACAATGAGTATGATAAAATTCACTTGAGAGGATCGTCATGAATATATTATTGTTGGTACTCTAAACACGGTTAACAAGGAATTAAATATCAATATCTCGTAATGATCGTCAAAGTAAATATTAAAACAATAATTAAATTAAATCAATAATATGAAATTAAATTAAACAATGTCAAGTTAGGTTATTATAATAATTTTATGTTTTGTGAATATTATAGGCTACGATGGTCGCTTACCATCTGGTGGACCGTATGCTTGTTTGCCACCGGCGTTGTATAAAAAAATACTTTTTGTAGAAATATTATGTAAACCATTATATGAAGTGAATAATAACAGGTTTCCTTGCACTTAATTTCGATGACCTACATTACATCTATTTATGGTAAACTCAATTTAATTCCGATGACCAATTTATGGTAATTTATGGTAAACTCAAATTCATTGACCCATTTTGCCATTAAAGTATACCAGTATTTATACCTATATTAAACCGAAAATGGAACTGCACTCATGACTTGCTTTCTATTGTCGACTAACGGTTCACATTGTGTAGGTAATTAGGAATGCTAAACACGTATTATTCGCTGCCACTCGCGAACCTCTATTAATGTGTAATTTCGGACCCTCACTTTCATAACAAGTATGCTTAACCGGAGGTCAGGTTAAATTTGTTAGAGAAGAGTGGTAGGTGTGGTGAACATGGCTTTGAAATGCATTTGCACCGCACGACTATCAAAAAAAGTAAAATGTGTCATTGCTTTTTGAACATTGTGGTATGTTGCGTAAGTATTAATTTGGAAAATACACCACCATTTAATTGTATCCACCTAATGAGGAGAGGTGTACGCTACGCTACGCTATGGATATAAAATTCAGACAAGCTGGGTTCGATTCCCGGTCTGCTCCACTTTTCTTTCGGTTTTTAGTTGTTGCAAGTTCGGGTTTTCTCTCCGTTACAAAAAAAGGGTTATATTATAGACTTTTTTACTAAACCGGAACTTATAATAATACCTAGACCGTTAAGGAATTTAAATACGTTAGGGATTCGCATAAGAAATCCCGATCCGACATATAAGTAGTCCACATTATGGCTTTATATATATTTTTAACCGACTTCAAAAAAAGGAGGAGGATCTCAATTCGGTCGTACGTTCTTTTTTATTTTAGGTAACTCTTACCTCAGAACTCTTTGTTTGAAAGCATATGCTTCAAGGTTGGTCTCGTTGTTACCAGAATCTAGTACCTAGGATATACCTTTTGTAGTCGGTGCCATTTCGTCAACTTTAAACAATTTCTTTGGATGGCACCGGCTTCAAAAATTACAATAGGTACGTCTACATTGTTCAATAAGAAGCGTAAAGTCTCATGTTAGAAGTAAGGCAATTATTTTTTATTTTTTAGTGTTTTAGAGTCGGTTTTTTTCATAATTAAATAGTCATTTATTCAGTCTTAGAAAATATACAATAGTAACTAAAACTTTAGGTAACAGCTCTACGTATATTTGTGACGTTTGTTGTGGAGACCTTGGGACCATACGGACCGGAGGCTGTTAAACTTTTGAAACAATTTTTTCAAATGCTTATCCGGTTTTCTGGTGACCGTAGGGCTGGCTCGTGCCTCGCTCAACGCATTGGCATTACCATTCAGCGAGGGAACGCAGCTAGACATTTGTATTTATAGGTTAGACAAGGTTTAGTATTGTTGTGTATAGTTTTAGTATTTGTATTGTTTATTTTTCAGATTGAATAAATAGCCCTACCTTGTTTACTTCAATATAAGTTAGAAAGGAAATGACCAGAAATAAGTGGAGAAAACCCCCCACCCCTTTGTCAAATCAGACCACTATCAGTAACTAATGATATCAAGACCAAATGAATAATAGCTAAACTATATCCCTTAAAGAATACTTTTAACTCCATTAAATGAGTTCAATAACTGTAGGCACACATAATTGAGTCGGCTGTATACCATGAATACGATGTAATTGGACCATGGCCGCCATATTGTGAACCGGATGTGACGTCACTACGATGTATGTTACATTAAATCCACCGTACATCCTGGTAAGGAACAAATATTGACCCGATTGACTATTGAAATTATAGTGACCTTTTAGGGAAGGACATTACTAATTTAATATTGTTAGTAATGGTATGTGTTTCTAAGAGCCAGAAAAATTAAAAACTAATCCAAAGGTGTCGAAACTCTTGGCCCATGGTATCCCAGCGCGCAGAAGTTATTTACTGAAATCGCGAAGCGTGTGGTTGACGTAGCTGGTGACCGAAGAGCTGGCGACTTCCTCGCACAACATATCAGCATTGCGATACAGCGAGGAAATGCCACCAGCATCCTCGGTACAATGCCCCAAGGCCCTTTTTAGGGTTCCGTAGCCAAAATGGCAAAAACGGAACCCTTATAGTTTCGTCATGTCCGTCTGTCCGTCTGTCCGTCTGTCCGTCTGTCCGTCTGTCACAGCCGATTTACTCGGAAACTATAAGTACTACAGTGATGAAATTTGATGGGAATATGTGTTGTATGAACCGCTACAAAATTATGACACTAAATAGTAAAAAAAAGAATTGGGGGTGGGGCCCCCCATACATGTAACTGAGGGATGAAAATTTTTTTTTCGATGTACATACCCGTGTGGGGTATCAATGGAAAGGTCTTTTAAAATGATATAAAGTTTTCTAAAAAACATTTTTCTTAAAGTGAACGGTTTTTGAGATATCAGCTCTCAAAGTCGTAAAAAGTATGTCCCCCCCCCCTCTATTTTTATAACTACGGGGTATAAAATTCTAAAAAAAATAGAGGTGATGCATGCTAATTAACTCTTTCAACGATTTTTGGTTTGATCAAAGTATCTCTTATAGTTTTTGAGATAGGTTGATTTAACTGTAATTTTGGTTAAGTTATTTTTGCTGTTTTATAGATACTAGTACGGAACCCTTCGTGCGCGAGTCCAACTCGCCCTTGGCCGGTTTTTATATTTAAGTTAGTTGTAATATTATTTAAGTTATTGTTATTATCTATTATTGCCGCCTTATGCAACGCCGGTGGCAAACAAACTTATGGTCCACCTGATGGTAAGCGGCAACAGTAGCCTGCAGGAGTCACGTGCGCGTTGCCGACTCTTTATAAGATTTGAGGATGCACTGTGTTGACAGCAGAAGGAACACGTTTAGGTCCCTCACTCTCAACACAGTGCATCCTCGGGAGCTCTGGCAACCTTGCTCACCTCCAGGAACACAACACTACATACTTGTATAGTAAATAATGTTATTATGGCTGTGGTCTTCTGCAAGACGGAGGTACTTCCCCAGTTGGGCTGCTCCAAATTCGAGCAAGATGACATTTTGCTATGCCCTACCTCTCTTAAATCAATAAATATTATGTTTAGTAAAATTAGATTAAGACATTCAATATATAATAAGTATGTCGGTTTATGGTAGGCACTTAACCACCGGCCTGTTCCTTTTGTCAATTCGCTTAAAATCGGATCTCGTACACATCCGTGGTGTCGATATAGACGTTTGCGAAAGAGCGCGTTCTATTTATTTATATCTAGCTGTTCAACATCGGTTTTGTTCGACAGAATTATGTACCTATTATTAGACATTTGAAGGGAAAAATTGAAAAATTTAGGCTCCGAGCAAGATTTGAACCTGAAGGTTGACTCAAAATTTGTCTAAGTACTCCAAAATAAACAAGGCAAAAAATATGAGAATCTTATTTAAATATCTCAATAAATAACGAAGCTACGACCGTTTTAATGTTGCTGATTAGAGAGAGAAAGCGCCACAGATCAGTGACATCACTGACCTCGAGCGCCATAGTAAATATCGATCGTTAAAATACAAAGGTGCGTTTTGCGGAAAAGGGACAGAATATGCCTCATCTTAAAACTTTGAAGACTTATAATCATGACATGACAATATAAATATTTCTTTTTTCGCCATTTGATTAAGAATTTGATCCTTTTTCGAGAAAATTCGAACTTATTGATTTTCTTATTTGGTGTCAATATCCCTATTCTGGCATTCGCGGTCAATCGCTCTAGTCACTAAGCTATCGGAGCAACCATGCTCGGCCCCCTAATTTCTCAACCAGTTCCCTCTTAGAACGCCTTACAAATACAAATACTTTATTACTAGCACCAAGTTAGTCAGAGTTAAGTACTAATACATCAGTACAGTACATTAATATTAATGTAAACTTCCTTTTGTTTGCGTTACCTTGTCGTTGTTTTCTCTTATGTATATATATTTATATATTTTATGTATTATTATGTAGTGTATATTTAGATATATATGCAGTATATGTAGTTTATGTTACTTTGTATGTAACCTCTTTTATATAATCTGTACTCGTCTTTTTTGTTATTATGCACTGCCCAATAACTAATTTCTATTCGCTGTATCGCTATCTGAAGGTTGTCTGGAAGAGATCGCTCTTTAGCGATAAGACCGCCTATTGTTACCTACTTACTTAAGTCCTGTTCATGTTTTGTCATTGTAATAATTCTCCATGTAGTGCACAATAAAGCATTTTATTATTATTATTAATAATAATTTCATGAAATATCGATTTCATTTATTAATTAATTAATATTTTTTTAGTTTCTTATGGAGGCGTAAAGCGACATCTACCTAGAAGACTCAAGCGGCAATTACACTTCGTCGTTCGCCGAATGCTGCATACGGCGACCGCAAAAGTGTAAATAACACGTTAGTCGGTCGCATTCGGCAATCAACAGCTGCCAACGCTTATAGGTAGGCGGACAGTAAAGAGGCGTTTGTTGGCCTAAGAAGTTTAAAATGAATTCGGCGACCACATGCGGCGAACGACGAAGTGTAACTGCCGCTTAAGGCTTCCTACTACCAAGTACCTCTATTAATTATTCTGTGGTAAGCGCTGTGAATAAAAGCATACAGCGTACCGAAAACTAAATATATGCCTCTCTCTCGCACTAGTTTGCAGATTCGAATAATAGAGAGGGATACTTCAGTTCAGCCTAGCTAATTGTTCCACGCATGCGCCGTGACGGTTCAGGTGTGAGCCAATCGGTCAGCAGAGCGGAACGTTTCAAAATTAGCGTTTACGCGTTTTAAACTTAATGCCTCATTACCATATGTGCCCTTTAATGACCCTTTAGCGTATGGCACACTACACAAACGATGCAAGAATGTAAGGCGACTAAATTAGAATTCACGCGAAAATTCATTTACGGAGACTTATTTGATGAATATGTTAATTTTAATGATGATTTGTGTTTAAAAACGTCACTATAATTATTTGTCAAAATAATAATAATAATAATATTCTTTATTGCACCACTAATACAGGATGATATTTATAGATTCGGTAACATTAATAATGGTAACAACAGGCGGTCTTATCGCTTTAAAGCGATCTCTACCTAACCTAAACCTACCTAATACCTGATTAAAATATGACATTAGCTACTTAAACTCTTTTATCCTGGCCATAATCATTAAAACTTGGTCAAAATTGCCATAGTACGGAGTCAATTATTAACGACACTGATTTATTTATAGATAGTTTTGGTAATTAACGAACCACAGCTAATATCCATAAATCGAGTAAATCAGTGGTTCTTGGATGTCTCACCATTTCTATGAAAAAATGGTTTTTACCACTGGTTACCCACCTTTTACAGCAATATGTTAATATTTAAATATAAATTATTTTTATTATGTTCAGGTAGTATTTCGAAATCCTTCTTTTGTACACTAATTCAATACGTATCATAGATTTTTTATTGTAATATAAAACTGGTCATGAAAAAGTAGAATGACCCACTTACATCAAAGGTACTGGAAACAGCTAGACACCTGTAGATAGCGTAAAGAAATACTGACGAAACGAAACCACAAACTCACTACCGTATTACTGAGAGCACACAGGAACTAACTATGCATAGTAGTAGGAATAAACACAGCATAGCGACAAAACTCCTAGTAGCTCGATTCCACTCACACCTCAGATTCGGTTGAAACCGCTCAACCAATCTCACTGCAGCGCAAACTCTTAGAGTATTCCAGTGATCCAAACCACACGCGTGGTCATGCCGGAGGTTTTCCCCTGGATTTTCCCCAGGCTACTCTCCAACCACGCACTCCTATCGCTTTATTGGGCCCGGCCTATAAAGCCACAGTCAGGTTCAAAATAATAAAAAAAAAACACAGCATATATAGTTCAGAGACCTTATACATCTCCTTATACATTTCTACGCCGATGTTGGCAGAATATGCTGAACTAACCCATTTGCTAACCTATAATATTGCACCATATTCTTAGAAATAAATGATTGATTGATTGATTGATATAACTATCGGATATCCTACTTGCTGCCGATTAACAGTAATTATTGATTACGCTTTTACGCGGTTATAGCGTAATATCACTTTATTGGTTGGAGAGTTTAGCAAGGAACGTTTATTTTTCATGTTTATTGGCTGTAACAGCAGAATTATTGTATTTTTTAAATTGTATGTTGGTTTTTGCGGATATTTAATTATTCCCTTTTAATAAAAAAACCGGCCAAGTGCGTCTCAGGCCACGCACAGCGTAGGGTTCCGTAGTTGCCCATGCATCACGTCACCGGTCATATGCGGAATTACGGACCCGTAGAAGGGTTTTTACCGTACAGGCCCGTAACTTCGCCTGGGTTTTGGCACTTTTTTGCAAATTTCTCACAAATTAACACCCTTTTTTTGCTTGTTAAGATCAAAAACAAATTAATCTAAAAGGGACTTTAGTTTGCCGTAATTTAAGGTCTAAAATTCGCTAAAGAATGACTACAATTGGACTCCAAAGGTGGTAGGCGAAGTATAGGTAAGATGCCCTGTCTTCGCCTACATACTGCCGGAGCGTAAATTATAGATAAAATTTGAAGTTGCCTCCAGCTATCTTATTTATTTTTAACGTGTATTTCGAATTTGAACCTTAACTATTCCCAAATAGTCATATTTTAAAAAAAAACGATGGTAGGCGAAGTCAGGTGACGATCTGAAGTTAGTTTCATACATTTACTGTACTTTCGATAGGGTTGTCAAATATCACGTCATCTTACTCGACAACCAAAAAGAAAGGGTAATGGTTTATGACTAGTAAAAAATACTTGTTTTAAAATTATGAAATTATTTCAAACAAGTTGTAATAATTTACTACTCAAAAATAAATAAGCACAAACAAATATAAATGTATATAAATATACACCATATACAGATGTTACACAAATATAAAAACTGGGTAGTCAATAAATTATGAGTCATTGGAGAGCCACAACCTCCAACATATATAAAACATATGATTTATAACATAATAATAATAATAAAAGCAACTCAAATCAGTTCACCCGTTTCAGAGCTATGGTGCCCCAGACAAACATACATAGCGGTCAAACTTGTATAAGACCCCATTTAAGCGTCGAGGGATGAATTATCCTTACTACTAAATGAGAAATTTTAAATATATCACACACTTGGATTGACAACCCTAGGGGTAGGCGAAGTGTAGCTACAAGATGGCCGGAACATCACCTCAATTACATTTTAATCGATTGCGACGTATACACATAACTTACGTAAACAATAATAACACCATAAGAAAGAGCATTTGTTGTACATTATAATACAAGAAAAAGCTCACCTTTATCTCTTCTTTTGCACTTACTATCGTTAAGTTCCGCCGAGGTAAAACCGAACACGTGCTTTCATTTGAACGAAAAAACCGCGCTGATCGCAAACGGCGTTAAGTTAGCCACAATTGATGCGAGAATATTGCCATGCATAAAAAACACTTTCTATTTAGTAGTTTTGTGTGAAGCCAGCCCTAAAAACTAGGCGTGAATTTCAACTTTCATAAAAATAGGCGAAGACAGGTATCCCAGGCGAAGATACGGAGTTCGACGGTACTGATCTTAGTACTGATGATGTACGTTTTGAGATGTGTTGTATACATATTTTTGTCCGGTAATGTCTACTTAGCTGTGACAGTTTTCCTTTTAAATTCATCGTATATACTACTACCATGATTTTTTTTACATGCCTAGTAGCCGCAGTTTAGCTAGCAGGGGGGACACACTTGACATTAGCAAAAATTATCACTTCAAAGCTTAATATCACGCCAACCGATTCTTGAATCAAAAAATGCTTTTAGAAACCTTATAATATTTTTGAAAGAGCTATCCAACCATATCCCACACGATGGGGTTTGGATGAAAAAAAAATTGCACCACCACTTTATATATAGGGGAGGTACCCTAAAAAATTTAGTTTTTAAGATTTTATTATACCGTTTTGTGGGCGTCATTGATATATATACTCATGCCAAATTACAGCTTTTTAGTACTAACGGTTACTGAGAAAAGCGGGGGACGGACGGACGGACATGGCGAAACTTTAAGGGTTCCTTGTTTACTACGGAACCCTAAAAATGACAGCTAGCAACGTTAGTTTAGGATGAATGCCCTGCCGACGGCAATGGTGATGGTGATATTGGTTAGGCTTTGAGTGAGTAGTCGCTATGACCATATGTGATAATCCATATTGAAAGGGACCTTATGGCGGCCGGCACTTACGCCTTTATTGCCGCTGTTCCAATACAATAGTGAATAGGTGCTACGTAAGCGCCTGCCGCCATAAGGTCCCTTTCGATGTGGATTATCACATATGCGTATTTATTAAACGATCTTATCCGCCGTTCACTGAGCACCGCAGCTATCCCTGCCACATTAGGACCTGCAGGGCTGTCCGCAGCTGATGGGAAGAGACCTAACGGCTGCACTCTCGTACCCTGGTGCCTAGGTCGCCCTTTAGCGTGGGACTGGGACGCAACTTGCGTCGACACGCTAGCTCCGTCCCACGTTGAAGGGTCGACTCGGAAACCTGGGACAGCCGCAGACCAAGCCCAAATGTCTAAACGCCGCAAGTACGCATTTCTGACGAATAACTGTGAATTCGTCGCACTTGCGGTCAAGACTTTGGGTCCATGGTCGTTCACCAAAACATTAATAAAAGAGGTGTCGGCACGACTAATAGGCGTCTCAGGCGCCAGGCTCAGGCTCCTTCTTTGCCCAGCGGCTAAGTCTGCTGGTGCAAAGGGGCAACGCCGCCAGCGTCCTAGGGACCATGCCTCAAGCGGGTGAACTGGGTGGGGTATTTTATATATAGATAGGTAGTTAGTGTTTCTTTTAATTATAGACATGTCATATCTAGTGTAAGTATGAAAAAAAAAAAAATTATTACCTGAAATGAGATCGGCAAATCGTCGACCACGACTGGTCCTTCGTTTTCCGCCATCTTGTTCAAGTTTGTCTTCTTCCTATCACGTTGTGGAGCTTATCCGAAAATCCATTATTTAGTACCTGAAATATAATTTTAACGGTTATATTTCTAAGCCAAGGATGTAAGGAATCGATCAAGGCTAATAATGTTTTATTTGATAAAGGTTAGGGGTGAAAAACGTTGCCGCCCAAAGCACTGCTTCTGTGAGAAATTAGGCGTCAAATGGCCGACGGCGACGACTCTCTCTATCGCACGATGCGGGCAAGACCGACGAGTGAAACAGAAAAAATATTTTGAAATACCTGTTCTCGCCCCGCACAATAGGTACACTTCGGTGCCATTTCGTCAACTTTAGATATATTTTTGGAGGGCAACGCCTTCAGTTCAATAGGTAAATACGTGTACAATTGTACATTGTTTAATAAGAAGCGAAAAAATCAAAATCAAAATCAAACATTTATTCTGCAAATAGGCCACAAGGGCACTTTTACATGTCAAAATATTAATTTACAATTTCAGAAAGTCTGACTATAATAAGTAAAACATTTTTCATGTCAAAATATTAATTTACAGTTCAAGAAGGAATAATAATTTCTAGTTTACAATTATAACAAAATTAATGTCATACAGTGAAGATAAACTTGCAAAGTTATCTTAGATAAAGTTAGAGATGTATAAAGGCACTTGTGTCAAGTTATCAATCTAATCATGGTTCTAATTTATTATTTATTTATTTAATCTTTATTGCAGAAATGAAACCTCTGTACAAAAGCGGACTTAATGCCGTAGGGTATTCTCTACCAGTCAACCTTAAGGCGAATCAGAAAAAGTTGTTCATAATTTAGGTATATTTATTACTAGATTTTGCCGACCTCGACCGCGTAATTTCTTTCCTATTTCATCCCTTCGAGCGATGAGTTTCGGGATTAAAGTATTCTATATGTTAATATAGGCTTAGTGTACCACGTTACATCATAATCCGTTCAGCCGTTTTTGTGTGGTTGAGTAACAAACATCAATACATCCACACTTTCGCCTTTAAGTAATATTAGTAGAATTAGGCTCGCGGTTTTATAAAGATCCGTTAGACCGTCGGTTTGTTATGCCAAAAAATGTACTGAGTTACTGTAATTTGATCTGACATTTGGTCTAACGGATCTTTATAAAACCCGGCCTAAATGTTTGTATTATTTTAGGTGTTTATGTTAATTAAAGTTTTTTTCTAATAATAAATGAGAATTAAACAAAATAATGGCTTAAAAAGATAAAAAGTCGATACTCAAATGATTTAACCTAATCTAATCATATGATTGATATTTACTCTTTTATATGCGGACAGGGATTTCCCTATTTTTACAATTCATAAGATTATGATAAAATGAATGTACATTAATATATTTACCAAGTTAATTAGCGTATTTCATAGCACTGACAGATACAAATCACTACATAGTATAAAACAAAGTCGCTTTCTCTGTCCCTATATCCCTATGTCCCTATGTATGCTTAAATCTTTAAAATTACGCAACGGATTTTGATGCGTTTTTTTTTAATAGATAGAGTGATTGAAGAGGAAGGTTTATATGTATAATAACATCGATTAAATAGTGCACCCGTGCGAAGCCGGGGCGGGTCGCTAGTTATTTATATAATGATGTGTAAATTATGCGTGTGAATGCATCGCACTCACGCCAAATCTAAATCCGTTGAGCAGTCAAATCGTGAATAGGTAAAGGTACTGTTACACATGCTGATTTCTAGCACGAAAGCATGCCACTATTGAGCAATTGCTACTTAGTAGCATGTGTGTCAAAACATTGCTAATAATGAGCATGCTGATTTTGAGTTTGCTCAAAAATCAACGGTCGTTCGATTTTTGCGCATGCTACCTGCAGCGCGGGTGGAGGGGGGCGTGGTATTAGCAAGATTAGCAAGTGTGGACGCTCTTGCTTAATTGAGCATGCTAGTAGTTAGTATGGTAGTAGTATGCTTATCCCAAGCAAATGTATACAACTCAAAAGCATGCTCATTTGAAGCATACTAATGACCATGCTTTTTACGTGCCAATTTTGAGCATGTGTAACAGTACCTTAACAGACGGACATAGACTTTAGCATTAATAATATTAGATTTATAGATAACGTCAGCAGGCACGTACACATAGGTCACACTAGCTCCAATGTACATTTTGAGCACGAAGAGTTAAAGTACTTAAAACAATGTTAGAGAAATGTTCGTCACACTCGATAAATTTAACGGCGCATTCGTGACTAAAGGGGTGGTATTCACAATGCTCTTCCTACATCAGGCTGACTGCTGGCCAGTACAGCTAGTACCTCAAGCTGATCGGTACATCATAACAACTAAGTAAACACTTGGGCCATTCTACTTTTTCATGTACATAATTTTCAGACACTTTTTTTATAATGCAGATTTTGGAATACTTGGACCTCACTTCATATTTTTGTATTGTTATTTAGAAAGGGGTTTAATTGCAGTATCACTTCCGATAGTTTTGGTAATTAACGAAGCACAGCTAATATCCATAAATCGAGTAACTCAGTGGTCCTTGGATGTCTCACCATTTGTATGAAAAAATGGTTTTTACCACTGGTTACCCACCTTTTACAGAAATATGTTAATATTTAAATATTTTTACTCATAAATTCCTTTTATTAGGTTCAGGTAGTATTTCGAAATCCTTCTTTTGTACACTAATTCAATACGTATCATAGATTTTTTATTCTAATATAAAACTGGTCATGAAAAAGTAGAATGACCCACTTACATTAAAGGTACTGAAAACAGCTAGACACCTGTAGATAGAGTAAAGAAATACTGACATAAACGAAACCACAAACTCACTACCATATTACTGAGAGCACACAGGAACCAACACAACAACAAAGTAGTAGGAATAAACACAGCATATATAGTTCAGAGACCTTATACATCTCTGAGTATATTTATTTATTAGATTTTATTTATTTCTGTTAACGCTTGGAGATATATCTCACAATATTTTATTATGATTAGTGTACCTACCTTATTACCTTTTATCTTGACGATTAGAGACCTTATACATCTCTAACAAATCTCGATTGTTATTAGTTTCTTAGTCTTATTTTTGAGATGTAATTAATGATACTTCGATTATTGTATTATTTTTAGACTTGTAAAAGTGCCCTTGAGGCCTATTTGCAGAATTAATGTTTTGGTTTTGATTTTTGATATAACACACTAAACAAACAACTTTACAACTTAAGCATCACAGACAGCCCCACGTGTAGTACATGCAGGAGACGTCTAGACACATTCTACAGGACTGTAAGCAGATAGAAGTATACAGGAAAAAAACATCAGGAAATCCGAACACTACAGGAAACAGCAAACAATATCAAGGCACTAAAGCTCGAAAGCATGCTTTTTATGTTCTAATTTTGAGCATGTGTAACACATCATTATAGAGAGTTAAGGTACCATTACACATGCTCAAAATTAGCATGGATAAAGTATGCTCATTAGTATGCTTAAGATGAGCATGCTTTTGAGCTGTATACATTCGCTTGGGATAAGCATACTACTACCATACTAACTACTAGCATGCTCATTAAGCAAGATCGTCCACACTTGCTAATCTTACTAATACCACGCCCGCGCCCCTTCCACCCGCTCTGCAGGTAGCATGCCCGAAAATCGCAGGAGCGCCGATTTTTGAGCAAACTCGAAGTGAGCATGCTCATTATTAGCAATGTTTCGGCACACATACTATTAAGTAGCAATTGCTCAATAGTGCTAGTAATCAGCATGTGTAACTGTAGCATTAGAGCACCGCTACCCCCCCCCCCCCCTCCCTTTCACGCAAAATAGTCACGTTGGATGTCGACTTGCGGAAAACGCCCTGTAAAATTAACCTACTTCAAGCTTCTTAGAGTTCAATTTATACTTGTTGAATAGGGTGAGGGGTGGCTCAGGTGAATTACAAAGTTGTCGCAAAAGTCGTCGGATTCACTGGACTGTAGCCATAAGGGTCGGTGAAGGTCAACGGTATCGTCCCCGTGGGAACTAATATTTTTTATGCTAAGCAAACGAGCGTGTAAGCCACCTGGTGGCATTGTAGAACTTAGGTCATTATACTTGCCTGCAACTAATTTTTAAAATAGATTAAGGGTCGGTTGCACCAACATACGATCACAGATCGGTCATCGTCAAATATGGCGCCGGCAGCTGTCATCCCATAGATACTTGTCAAACTTTCCATACAATCAGATTTTAACGAACACCTTACGATTACAAACGGTTTGGTACAACCCACCCTAAGGCTCGGTTTTATAAAGATAATACATGCATCAGCATTGCACCCGTGCGAAGCCGGGGCGGGTCGCTAGTGTATGATAAACTTAAATGGCATAAAATCACGATTTTATTCGAATTTTGTCCCTTGAACAATTAGACGTAACTATGGCAACGAGTGGCACTAAAAAGTTGATTCACCCAGGCAGGTAATTTTTTTTTGACTAAAGTAAATTAAAAACCATTATCACGATCCTTGTTACAATAAACAAACAATTGCATCACATCAATGTACCTAAACGTAATACTTCAAGACCAAAACAGCAAATACATACATACATACATACATCGGCATTATGCTGAGATGGTACCGTTTCGAGATAACACAACTTTTTTTGTTTATTTTTATATTCTATTTTGCTGTGTTAATTGTTGTCTTTGTCTCGAATAAATATTTCTTATTTCAAATTACTCGTTTTTATGACGACACATACTATGCTCAATTAGTATGACGTTTTGAAATCCATTTTTGTCTTTTGTGTTGTTCTAACTGTACTGGATCCAAATACACATTTATTTCTCTCTAAAACTGGGTCGAATGGCATCATAAAAAATGCATATGCTCTATTGCATCTGAGTTTTATTTTTTCTTATCTCTAAAACTATATATTTGAAGATTGTAAACACTTCACGTCCTTGACACGTGTATAACCTTCATAGGTATTTACTTATATATATTTTGTGTCTCTAAATCGAACGATTTGGTGCGTGTGCGCGTACGCACCTGTCATTGCCAACGGTCGAACAACTGTCTCCCTAAACACCCCTGCAGGTGGATGTTACCGAAACTAATTTTTTTTTAGGGTTAGTCAAAATGGCGAAAACGGAACCCTTATAGTTTCATCATGTCCGTCCGTCCGTATGTCACAGCCGATTTACTCGAAGAATAAGCATTACAATTATGATATGGTAGGAAGGTGTATTCTATGAACTAACATAGATTGAACATGATTCAACATAAAAGTAATGTGAAATTATGAAACACTAGCAGCGCCCTGCGGTGTTACCCGCGGATAAAAGGTAGCCTATGTCCTATTCTGATGTCTAAGCTACAATACTGGAAAGTTTAATGGAGATCCGTTCAGTAGTTTTTGAGATTAAGCGGAACGTACATCCATCCGCACAAACTTTCACGTTTATAATATTATTAGGATTAGGATTATTAAATTAGGGGACATTCCAATGGTGGATGAAAAAAAAATCAAATGGGGTATTCTTGGAAAGATCCTTTAAAAATGATAAAAAGGTTTCTAAAAAACTTTTCCATTTTAAGTCAACCGTTGGTGAGATATTAGCTGTCAAAGTCATAAAAGTTACCAGCCCCAATAAAGCGATAGGAGTGTGGTTTTGAACTGGAATACTCTAAGAGTTTGCGCTCCAGTGAGATTGGTTGAGCGGTTTCAACCGAATCTGAGGTGTGACTGGAATCAAGCTACTGGGAGTTTTTCCGCTGATTCACTAAAGAGCATATATATATATGAAATGGACTATACCTATTTGCATCACGTGAACGGGCGAATGAATTATAAATATTATAATACAACCTCTAAATAAGATGTTCACTGGATCTTCGGGTTTTCCAAACCACACGCGTGGTCGTGTCGGAGGTTTTCCCCTGGATTTTCCCCAGGCTACTCTCCAACCGCGCACTTGCACACACTATAAAGCCACAGTCAGGTTCAAAAAAAAGGATCTTCGGGAAGGCAATAGACTATAAAAATCAGATAGACAGGTAATGAAAAGGGGTAAAAAAGGGGATTAAACTTTGATGAGAACTCCTAACCGGTCGTCTACCGGTCCAGGGATTATAACAAAATAATGCTATTGTTTATTTTTTTCGCCGGGAGACGACGCTTTAAGTCGATTAAAAATTGGTAAGCATACGTAAGCAGCAAAGTAAAAAGAATCGGGTAATGCACTTCGCAAAACGACGCGCCTAATAAGTAGACTAGGTAGAAAAAAAACACTTGAGCAAATAATATACATAGCTACAGGTAGTAATTGTGTATATCTAAAATTGTACACTCATTGTTATGAATGTTCACACCTGAATAATTTTACGGTAAATAACAAATGTGTGATAAATACTTTAGGTAGCTAATAAGTACATAATATAATATAGGTACGCATTAAACTAACTAAATTAACTAAATTTGCAATATCACTCAGTGAGTGACCATATTGGGGCACCGTAGGTTAGGAGATGCAGAATACACAAATCGGCGAGTCTTCGATTACAAAATAAAGACATTTGTAAATTTATTTTGTTTTTTTTTTTTGATGGCTCCCGAAGCAGAGGCAGACCGAAAAGGAGATGGCGGGATGACCTTGATACATTTTGTACGGATTGGTGGGAACTGGCACACGGCCGAGACGAGTGCTGAAAAAGAGGGGAGGCCTTTGCCCAGTAGTGGGACACTATATAGGCTATTAAAAAAAAAATGTGAATGATATTGATATATAACTTCGATCGTCGCAGTTTTTGCGAATTTGATAATAAATGGAGATAGCGTTAAACAGTTTCGCTATAGAACAAAAGTGGTTTTACATTTATAAGTATGTGTCTATCATCAAAAACGTCAAGCAAACATATACTCTATCACGCTGAAAATAAGATTTATATAGGAATGTAGTGCTTTGTTATCATAATGATATCAGGTGATAAGATAGATACATCTATCTTTGTAAGGTTAGTCAGTGATATTATATGATAAGTATTTTATGTGTGTAATTAACTAAAATAATGTTTTTCTTTTAAAGGTTCTGTACGGTCCGTCCGTCGTCTGTCACACAGTGCCTTTACCATAAAGCATGATCGTACTCGCTAGCGACTGCGTAAACGATTTAGTATGCCGATTCCTAGTTCTATTGCGTAACCGCCAGAGGCGCTGTACTTTTGCCCATACAAATTCTTACGCAGTCGCTAGCGAGTACGGGCATGTAAACTCATGGTAAAGGCACAGGTTTTACAGCCAAACGGTTGGAGCTACAGTCTTCAAATTTTCACAGTATAAGCATCTTATTGACCCAAAGCCATACAAATAGTCAAAATTTATTTTTATTTGTTTTTAAGGGGGGCTCTCATACAGCTAAAGGGGGGCGCGAAAAAAAATTGACCTACCCCATCGAGTGGGGTATCGTTGTATAGAGCTTATTGAGTAGATAAATAATATATTTTATGTTTCTAAAAATATTATAAAACAAAGGAATGAGAAGTCACCAAAGTCAGCTTTTTTTATAAAAGTTTTTTCCGAAGATTTTTCCATTAACCCATAAACTTTAAATTTCGTGGTTATTACGTATATTTAATACAATATGTTGGTAAATCAGATTGTTTCATGGAAATTCGCTTATTTTTCGTTTTAAAAAGGGTGCCTGAAGGATGCTTGGTGTTCGTTACCTAATCCTAAGATTTGGCGTAGGCACTAGTTATTACGGAAGCGACTGCCATTTGACCTTCCAACCCGAGGGAAAATCAGAGGGGCTACTCCACGGCTACTCTGAACTTGGAAATCCGAACTTCGTATCGTGCCGTCCCTCTCACTCATATAGTGAATAACACGAGAGTGAAAGGGATGGGACGATACGAAGTTCGAATTTTGAAGTTCGGAGCACAGGCTCAGATCTTATTAGGATTAGGCTTGTCAAGTGAGTAGACACCTTGACTGTTAGAAATTCTCAAGCCGCCCGAAGGCCTCTAACTTGGCTTAACGACTGCTATCATAGACAGCAGCCGGGATCAACGGCTTAACGTGCCTTCCAAAGCACGGGAGCGCTCAGTTAATAACCACTCAAAGCGGACATCCATCCAATAACTGACCTGGGCCGACGTTATGTGCAATAGTGTAACGATATAAAATTAAAGCCGGACGTCTTTTTTTTTATGTCACAACTCTATACTAACCAGCCGTATTCATTTTAATGAAAATATAACGTAATAGGGCGTTTTTTTGTGGTAGGTATATACTAAGTACAGTTCGCCATCAGATATATCGAAGCGAACAAGGTTAATAAAATTTTCAAACACAACTCTTTTGCCAAGGCGTTAGAGTGCACAAACAAAAATATCGCCATATTTTTGATCACCCTGAAGAGTACAGATATATTCGAAGGCGACTGTACATGTATGAATTGGAACTAGAAGGATAAAGAAGATAAAATAGCTTAAAAGATAAAGGCTGGATGAAAATTCAACATTATGTACCTAGTTTAATGAATAATTATATTACACGTAGATTTGTTGAAGCATTATCTATCATATGTATTTTAAGTTGGTAATTAATATTTAATTTCCAATACCTAACCTACAAAAGCAATAAATGTAAAGTTGACGTAATTTACATGTATGCTAAAACAACAATAAAATACTCACGATAAAAAACACAATCACTGAACACTTGTTAAACTATAAAAACACTGGCCACTAAACAGACTGCAACACAAAAAAATTAAAAACAAAAGTTTACGCGGAAACAACCACTCCGCTTTGCGGCACAAATGTGAATACGAAATTGAATTTTCAAAATCGGAACGAACTCTGACCGTTGTGTCTTGATCTATGAAATTGTATAAAAAACACTCTTTGCACTCTTTCTTTGTACGAAGGAAGAGCGGGAAGGAGGGCCATCATATACTGGCTAGTGCTTTATTTGGCTTGGCGTAGAATGCGGTAGGGTGGTTCAAAATTGAGTTCTATAACGTTATGTTAAGATAGTTGGTTTAAAATTCGGGTGAGTAGATAAGTTTGCCGATTACGTATATGTTTTAGTCCAGTGGTGATAAGACATACAGGCTGTAGTATGTTTTCACAGGATAATTAATCATGACATCATTTTCTATTGAAATCCAGTAATTTTCTTTTAGTTAACTAGTTATAATTCAAGAGGAAATTGTTAGTGTAACTCTTAATTCATACCTACACCAATCTTGACTAATAATGCGATGCAAAAACATCTGTTGTACTTATTTTCGTCAAAATGTCGCCTACCTTAATAATATATTTCTACATTCCAGCTTTTTTGTAAAAATATTTATTAAGATTTTTAACAAATAGTTTAGGAACTATTAGGCAGAACTCCCAGAAGTAAAGAGTGAATTTTTAAATGAAAATATTATTCAAAATATTTTCCATTAAAAAAAATACTATAATTGTATCCGAGTACCACAGATCCAATATTAGTTTTTAAGCGGAAATTACCCATCTAATTCAGAATTTTCCATTGTGAAATGAGCAGGTATTAACCACTAGGAACTTACTTTTTACCAAACTCACTACATATTTCCAAGCACCCTGTACCCCGCCGCCGTACCTGTGTATGTGCCCACCTGTTACACCCGCGTATGTGTGCGTGCGTGGATATTGTGTGGCGTAGGTGAACCGTAAATGACAGGAAGGTTGCTCTACTTCATATCACTGATACAGTTGGCAATGCTAGTCCCACAGACTTACCAGACGCGACACGCAAATAATAATACCACAACAGAGTGAGACAGTCATATACATTTTTGTATAAGAGCGACAGAGAGTTACATATCATTTTTTTGTCGAGCACAACTTATTTTATATGACAGTTGTGCCCAAATACGACACACAAACGATTACCCGCCAAAGTTAAGGAAGTAATTTATGGTAAACCGGCAGTAATTTTAAACCAATTCTCAATTTATCTGCATAAGACCTTTTCTGCGTATAGCAGAAATTAGTCGAATTTCGTTTAGAAATATTTATTCTCTAAGGCTAGTCTCTATTCGAGCGTAGCTGTGTTTCTTGCGGGACTCTTCTCAGCTAGGCTAGCACTTTCAGGTACGATTTAATTAAGGCACCTCACGTGAAAGTGCTAGGTTTAGTGTATCAACGATAAAACTCCCAGTAGCTCGATTTCACTCACACCTCAGATTTGGTTGAAGCCGCTCAAATTTGAAATCTTTCCATATCTACCATATACCTCCTAACTCAAAGAAATACGACACAAAGCCTGATAAAACCGGCGGACAGCTGAAGACCGAATTTAGGTGGACGCTGGAAGACTGTAGGACAAAATCTGTACTACCTGTACCTCCCAGTAATTTGATTGTTTATAATAATCAGCTAGGTAATGACTGTTTTCATGGTACCTACATTGAATTAGTATTTTGGATAAACTGACCTATAGTAACGAAAATGATTCGTAAAAATTACCCCGCCGGCGGGGACGTCCACCGCAGACACAAATAGCCCCTATTCGTCCCGATACCGCTGCATACCGGGTAGAGTCAGTACGACCCAGGTCGAGCCTAGCTGAGTTCCTTGCTGGACTCTTCTCGGCTAGGCTAGGTTTAGTGAAATAGCGACAAAACTCCCAGTAGCTCGATTCCACCCACACCTCAGATTTGGTTGAAGCCGTTCAACCAATCTCACTGGAGCGCAAACTCTTACCCCCTTATTCATAAACGTCTGTCAAACCTATATTAGTTAACTAGCCGCTAAAGTTCGTTCGTCCTAATCTGTCACCTTGACATTGATGTTTGTGAGAATGGGACAAAGTACTTTTTAGTTAGCAGAGGTTTGTTAAGTTTTATGAATACGGGGGTAAGGCTAGTCTCTATTCGAGCCTAGCTGTGTTTCTTGCCGGACTCTTCTCAGCTAGCACTTTCAGGTGCACAACGTTTATAGACGTCGCATGATAAAGCTTAACTACGATTTAATTAAGGCATCTCACGTGTAAGTGCTAGGTTTAGTGAATCAACGATAAAACTCCCAGTAGCTCGATTCTACTCTCACCTCAGATTTAGTTGAAGCTGCTCAACCATTCTCACTGGACAGCGGCGTATTTTGAAATTTTGCGCCCCGGGTCAATAAGTCTCGCCGCCCCAGAAGTCATGAAAAAAACGATATAAATAAATAGAAACCATTTTTATTGCGGTGCCGGTGAACAAATTTATTTGAAAAGTTTCAGGGGGGGCTATGCCGCCCCTGGATGGTTGGCGCCCCGGGCCTTGGCCCGGATGGCCCTAGGGTAAATACGCCCCTGTCACTGGAGCACAATCTCTTGCATCCAGTGTTTAAACCGCCCTCGTGGTCGTGTCGGAAATCACCCCTGGATTTTCCCCAGGCTACTCTCCAACTACTCCAACTTATTTGAGCGTCGAAGTATGGCGCTTAAAGGGTCCTAATCACAGAGTAATAATATAACATAAATACAGTCACCGGATGAGCGGAAGTGGGATGATATTACAAATGTAGTACTCCCTCGGTTCCGCGCATAGTATTAGGCCTATCTACTGCGCAAACGTAACACTGACAGTGTTCCGTCAAGTGAGAAAATCTCTGCGGCATCTGTAAGCCGACGGTAAAGAACAGAATACCACATACCGATCCCGCCCCGCCAAGTCAGGAAGTCCGGTAACGCACTCAAAAATATGATGCTACCATATTTTTGAGCCCTGCGGTGTTTTACGGGGATAAAACGTAGCCTATATGGTAATCCAGGGTATAAGCTACCTCCAAATTTCAGCCAAATCCGTAGAGCTGTTTTTGAGATTCCCCATCCCCTCCATTTGAGACCCACCACCATCCACTCTACTCGTCACTGGGATCCCCGGGCTCATTAGAAAAGTACGGTCCACCGGATGGTAAGCGGCCACCGCAGCCTATAGACGCCCGCAACTCCAAAGGAGACAAGTACGCGTTGCCGACCCTTTATAAGATTTGAGGATGCACTGTGTTGACAGCAGAAGAAACACATTTAAGCGCTTATTACACCATCCTGAATTCAGAATCCTGACTGAGCTAGGAAGCAGATTCAGGAAAGTGTAATCGCATTCAGGAAGCAAGGATCCTAAAAGCTTCCTTCCTATCCCCTCCCTCGCGTCCTAGTTAGGACGGCTGATTCAGGATAGTGTAATAACTGCTTAAGGTCCCTCGCTCTTACAGTGCATCCTCGGGAGCTCTGGCAACCTTGCTCACCTCCAGGAACACAACACTACATCTCTATATAGTATAAAACAAAGTCGCTTTCTCTGTCCCTATATCCCTATGTATGCTTAAATCTTTAAAACTACGCAACGGATTTTGATGCGGTTTTTTTTAATAGATAGAGTGACTCAAGGGGAAGGTTTATCACTACATATTATAAAACAAAGTCGCTTTCTCTGTCCCTATGTCCCTATATCCCTATGTATGCTTAAATCTTTAAAACTACGCAACGGATTT
Source organism: Epiblema foenella (assembly GCA_963556455.1). Lineage (NCBI taxonomy): Eukaryota > Metazoa > Arthropoda > Insecta > Lepidoptera > Tortricidae > Epiblema > Epiblema foenella. Next base: position 4,451,896 of record OY747120.1, on the reverse strand, counting down.
TGATGCGGTTTTTTTTAAATAGATAGAGTGATTGAAGAGGAAGGTTTATATGTATAATAACATCCATTAAATAGTGCACCCGTCCGAAGCCGGGGCGGGTCGCTAGTACTAAATAAAACCAAATCTTCCGAAAACCTATAAACTCTTCATAACATACACACTACTTTTATATTGTAATTTCAATAGTCAGACATTGAAAGTGACTTAATTTAGCCAACACGAGCACATCTCGACCTCTACAAGTAGTTTCAGATGTTTATCTTAATACGCTTACTGACACATATTCCGTATATTTCGGACATGGGAAAAGATAACAATAGTAGAAGGCTAGTTTAAAGCAATGGGAACTGTAAATACCAGTTTATGAGAAAATATATAGATAATAATGAGAAGCGCTCATGGCCCAGCGGCGTCCGCGTATCGCGTGCGGTATGCAAGGTTAAGCAATGTGGGCCAAGGTCAGTTTATTTATTTATTTATTTAGAACATACATTTATAAGCTAACAGTGAGGTACCAAAGCGCCTATAATGTTATGAGATTTGCAACTTCAGTGCTAACAGTAACAAATTAAAGAAAATATAGACCTAATATTAACTAACAATATAAATTGCACAATTCACTTATTTTAGAGAGCAGGGTACTCCAGCTATCTGCGAACACGTCGGCATCCTGCCTCCAGGGCTGCCAGGTTGTATAATTGGATACAAAACGTGTATAATTAGGTGACAGATTGTATCCTTTTTGTATCCTGGATCCTCATGTATATTGGATACATAAAACCTAATTTCATAATGTAAGTTCATACTCTATGATTTACACACCGTACAATTCGGACCCATCGCTACGTTGAGTGACGTTGTGGGCTAGGTACTCTACTATGAAAATAAGTCGAAAGTCGAAACTCGCGATATAACTATCCTCTCTATCTCTGTCGCTTGAATATGCAAAAGTGCGACAGAGAAGGAGATATGGCGAGTTTCGACTTTCGATTTTTGTTTCAGGCCGCTAATTGCTACGGTTGTCATACTTGTCATTGTTGGGTTTTGGATTTGGCGCCAATCGACTTCTTTTTCTTTTCGTTCCGAACAGGCAAATAAGTTATCGCGTTATGTGCATACTCAATAAATAAATCAATCATGTAGGTAAGTTTACGCCATTAACAATCAATATTGTGTTTGTAAAGGATTTTTATGCAGTGTATGTATCCTGACACGCAATTTTGTATAATTTCAGAATCACGACTGAATAATTTAAAAATATCAGCTGGCAGCCCTGCCTGCCTCAGTACGAGTTGATTGAGTAGCGCCGGCGCACGGGCGCCGGGCGCGTTACAGGCGCGGGCCCGCCGCCGCCGCCGCCGTTTTTGGGTGGGTGTCCGCTTTGAGTTAACTGAGAGCTCCCGTGCTTTAAAAGGCACGTTAAGCCGCTGATCTCGGCTGCTATCTGTGATAGCAGTCGTTAAGCCAAGTTAGAGGCCTTCGGGCGGTTTGAGAACTTCTAACAGTCAAGTTGCCCACTCAATTGACAAGCATAATTCCAAAAAGGGTTGGTTTTTTCCTCGGATTGGAATGTCAGATGGCAGTCGCTTCCGTAAAAACTAGGGCCTACGCCAAATCTTCTTACTACTCTTCGAAATCTCGTATCTCAGTACTGAAACGATGCTGGTATACGAGCGTTATTTTAAATAGGTATTTGTTGATTAGTGACTTTTGCTTGTAACCCGACGATTTCATGCTTACATATATATCGATATTGATAAATATGTCTTAATTTACATTTGCTTATATATGTTTTTAAATGATAAGACATCTATTGTTACAAATTTAGATATAAAGGAAATTTGAAAAATTAGCAGGATTCTTTTGAGGTCGCAGGTTCAAAACATGCTCGGTGCCTAATTTTGCCTTTATTTCTAAACTAGCGACCCGCCCCGGCTTCGCACGGGTGCAATGCTGATACATGTATTATACATATAAACCTTCCCCTTGAGTCACTCTATCTATTTAAAAAAAACGCATCAAAATCCGTTGCGTAGTTTTAAAGATTTAAGCATACATAGGGATATAGGGATATAGGGACAGAGAAAGCGACTTTGTTTTATACTATGTAGTGATTTGTAGTTTGCGTTAGCAGCGGTAATGCTTAATACAAAATCAACATGTATTATTTTTTAAATTACGTTTCGTTTCATTCATCTATAACGTGCACAATAAAAAACCCAAAGAGGCAGAGAACAGACTTCTAATAAAAAAAAAAAATTGCCATAGTCACCAATGTCACTTAGGTATTCAGAGGGGCTACCGCGAACCACAAACGAAGTTTTCCCTCTCTGTCTCACTTATATGCAAACTTGCAAGTGCGACAGAGAGGGAAAACTTCGTTTGCTGTTCGCGGTAGCGCCACAGATCTTACTTGCGAATAATGCGAATTCAATGTGTGTGTTTACGACCACTGCTTCTTTGTTTACCTAATTTCTAATCTTAAAAAACCGGCCAAGTGCGAGTCGGACTCGCGTACGAAGGGTTCCGTACCGTTATCTATAAAAACGGCAAAAAAATCACGTTTGTTGTATGAGAGCCCCCTTAAATTTTTTTTTATTCTGTTTTTAGTATTTGCTGTTACAGCGGCAACAGAAATACATCATCTGTGAAAATTTCAACTGTCTAACTATCATGGTTCATGAGATACAGCCTGGTGACAGACGGACAGACGGACGGACAGACAGACGGACAGCTAAGCCTTAGTAATAGGGTCCCGTTTGACCCTTTGGGTACGGAACCCTAAAAAAACAAGGTATAGAACGTGTCAAAAGCGTCCGAGTCATTGTGTGACCAGAATTAACATCTGATCCCTCCATTGAGAGAACAAATTAACATTAATTAACAGTTGTATAACGTGTTACATGTCACTGTGCGTTTAGATAGAATCGGCTTCATAAGTAGCTGGACAAATTAGGGTCGCTAGGCCAGTTACGCGACCTGAGTCAGTTTGCGGCCTTCTGAAGAACGAAGTTTTTTCAATTAAAGATATTTTCATTTTTACATCATCATCATCATTTCAGCCGAAAGACGTCCACTGCTGAACATAGGCCTCCCCCAAGGCTCGCCATTTAGACCGGTCCTGTGCCGTTCGTTTCCACCGGATTCCCGTGACCTTCACCAGGCAAGTGGCAGTGGGCAGGGCACATTGCTCGCAGGACTGACGGTCGATGGGGCCAGAAACTGCTTGAGTGGCGTCCACGCACCGAAAGACGAGCTGTCGGTAGGCCTCCGACAAGGTGGAGTGATGACCTGGTGGAGGTCGCAGGAATCCAGTGGAAACAAAAGTTACTAAGCAACAAATACCTACACAAAGTAAAGCTCGTATATCAGCATCATTTCAGTACTGAGATACGAGGTTTCGAAGGATAGTGACAGATTTGATAGTGAGTTTTGCTTTTTTATTTTTAATTTCATTGAATGTCAATTGTTTTATCTGAATTATTCAAATATTAATTTTTTGTGTGCCTCCTTACTTCTAATAATTTACAATTTTTAATTTCATTAACCCTGTATGAGCCTATTTGATGCTTGAAATAATAAACTTTATTTTATTTTTATAACACCACTCTGTTGCGTTGCGCGTCGGAGGTTAAAAAGTGACCACAGAACAGTGTATCACTGAAGTAGAGTATCCTTGCGCCGCCGGTATGGTTCGCGCATGGTCCAGTAACCCTCGCATGGTTCAGTGGTTCCAGTCTCACCCCGCAGGTTCAACGTCTCTTGTTTTACCAAAATTGACACCAAATTTGCATTTTTTTGGTGGCCAGTGGGGCCAGGGGCGCTACCGCGAACATCAAACGAAGTTTTCTCTCTGTCGCACTTGCAAGTTTGCATATAAGTGAGACAGAGAGGGAAAACTTCGTGTGTGGTTCGCGGTAGCCCCAAAGTTTCTCTTTCAGGTAGACCCGCTCGACTCGGCACTTGGGCCAAGTCGAGGTCAAGAAAGGAAAATAGAAATGGAAAAATGAAAAGAAAGAGTAATGTATAGAATAGAAGAGAGCTGATAGAGAGGAATGAGTAGAGAAGAGAAGTTATTGCTTTAAAATATTTACTTAAAGTCAGTGGGTGCGGCTACATTGATTTTTTCGTACTCGAGAGAAAAGGGTGTCCGGAATTTGGGGCTTCTCCCTTTTGCATGTTGGGATTTTTCAGTCCATTTTAGCGGATCCTTTGCCAAAGGCTGCAAGGTTTGTATCGGTTTTTTTGGAAATAATTATACAAATTTTGTGGTTTTTTTAATTTTTTTTTTAATTACATCTAAGAAGTTGTAATGTAGTAGAGGCTTGCTGGAGCTGACATCGTCATCTTGACGAAAGCTTCGAAATAAATAAAGATAAAAAAAGGAATGTCACAGTACACAGTCGAACATCAGTAGGACAGAAGGGTAATCGACAGCCATTAAGTGTTTTGTTTGGTTAGTTTTTGTTAATACTGGTGTACAGGGTCCGTGGGCTCCGGAGGGTCTGGATGTATAGGGGAGCCGGATCTGGGAGTCGGACGTAGGTTCTAGCTTATAATTGTAAATTGGTGACTTTTGACATATCCTTTTATTTTCTTTTGTAATCATATTTTAATTTGACACTCGAGACTCTTTACATCTCTTAGTTATAGGCTAACCCCATTATTCATAAACGTCTATCAAACCTATATTAGTTAACTGGCCGCTAAAGTTCGTTTGTCCTTATCTGTCACTTTGACACATGTGCTTGTGAGACAGTGACAACAGACATTTTAGTTAGCAGAGGTTTGTTAAGTTTTATGAATAAGGGGGTGCGTTTATACTATAAAAAGGTCTTATAGACCCTGAGACTCTATACATCTCTCTGCAAACGCGTGCCCAGGTTATTCGTCTGATGTATTGTTCACTTATTGCTGTGTGCTTTCACTATAGGTACTAACTATGTTTTTGGCTTGTAAAAGAGCCCTTGAGTGAGGCTTACTTACAGAATAAATGTTTGATGTTTGTTTGATGTTTGATGGTGGCACCCGCCCTTAGTCTGCTTTCACCAGTATCCAGATTCTGCGACCATCGTGTTATATACTCTCTATTTTCATGCATATTTGGTCGGAGTTAGAACTTACATCCGACTCCCAGATCGTCCGGCTCCCCCCTCCAGCCCCTCTGGACCGATCGATCAAAGTTAAATATGGCGCCGACAGCTGTCATCCAATAGAAACCTGTCAAACTTTCCATACAGGAAACATTTTCACAAACACCGCTTACAATTAGAGTTCTGTTGATAGCTAGAGACATAATATGCACGTCCCTGACTCACAACCAGGTCTTGAAATACCGGTATTTTCCAAAACCGGTATCGTAACCTTGAACCAGAAACCGGTATTAGAGTTGGTACCGGTAACAAGGCACCAGTATTGTAAAAATCGGTAAGTTAATGAATTTTACCAGCATCTAGCAGTTAAAATACCGGTACTCGAAAGTGCGAGTGAGAGCCTTCTAAAGCATGGGAGCGCTTAGTTAATAACCACTCAAATACCTAAAGAGCAAGTAGTGTTATTATGGCTGCGGTCTTTTGTGATGCTGCTGCAACTACGAACGAGATGTTCCGCTGTTCCATACATCTCAGATTGTAAGTGGACTAACTGGCCTGGGCCTGTCAGTACGTCGATCCGAATAGACCATACATGGTTCAGCGGTTGTAGCCTAATCCTTCGGTTCAACGTTCTTTTGACACCAAAATGGATTACCGGATTATGCTGCATGAGAGAACACAATGGAAAAGTTGGGTTTACCGCGATTTTACTTGAAATGTGGGTATCATAAACTGGGGTTACTTTAAGAAAAAACGGGGCTACATTGATGCATATAAAACACTTATATATTCATCACTAAGTATTTCTAGTTTGATTCAATTTAGTAAATAGTTAGGAAATTAACGAAGGTATAACTTGACTCAAGGTTAACTGAATAAAAAACTAAAATACGGCGTAAAAACTGATGTTTTAAAGTCGCCCCTCAATTTGAAAGTAACCCCGGTTTACGGTACCTTTAAATATACAGGGTGGAAAAGATGGGCTTTGGAGGACATTTTTTGTTAAGGGTCCTTATCTCTTAAAAATAAAATATTTATGGACAATCTTACACTAATCGACCTAGTCCCAAACTAAGCAAAACTTGTACTATGGGTGCGTCGATAAACATACTCATTTACACATAACCCCTATTCGTCCCAGTACCGCCGCACACCGGGTAGTCAGTCCGACCCAGGTAGGGTCTAGCTGAGTTTCTTGCTAGACTCTTCTCAGCTACGCTAGGTTTAGTGAACCAGCGACAAAACTGCCAGTAGCTCGATTCCACTCACACCTCAGATTCGTTTGTAACCGCTCCACCAATCTCACTGGAGTGCAAACTCTTAGTATTCCAGTGTTCCAAACCACACGCGTGGTCGTGTCGGAGGATTTCCCCAGGCTACTCTCCAGCCGCGCACTCCTATCACTTTATTGGACCCGGCCTAAAAGCCACAGTAAGGGTAAAAAAAAACATACATATACATGTATGTTTTAAACCCATGGTATTGCAATAAATAAATAAATTATGAATAACGCCACAAATAAAAAAACACCGCCACAATACACTTGAAATTTTAATTCGTAAGTAAGAATAATTAATAAGGCATGCGTTTTTATTAAGATACTCTTTTTAGACTTCCATAGCTGTTTTTATGGAAAATTGTTTTGTACAGTATATATAGCTTTAATCGTTTGGCATTAAGTCCGCCATTTGTATACTGTATTTTTGTGCAATAAAGTTTAAATTAATAAAATGAATAGCTCAAAAGATTACGTTATCGCTGGAAAACAGCGGCGGCGGAACTTGAGCGGAACGAAGTGCATGTGCTCGCTCGCGCGGCGACGACCCTCGACTGACGAGCGACCCCGGGCCGCGCGAGCGTTAGGTATCTATAGCTTCGCGCGTCGCCCATTGCAAGCCCCCTGGTATTGACAATAACGGCCGTCGTTAACAATAAACCTAATCGTCGTTACCAATAAATTGTATTGTTTTCCTATTTATACTTTATATGACATTTTTAATTGTATTATTCCCTGATTATTGTTTAAATGTAGGTATATATTTAAGTATATACCTACCCTCATATTATAATTATTAATTATTTCATTGTTATAACGATCGATATACGATTAGCAAGATAAGCGAACATGTTTTATAATGTAATTGTATATGGAGATAAATAAAATAAACTAAACTAACTTCTCACTTTACATATGGGATCATGACCTCATGACGCAGTGTTATTGGAAATAAAATTAATCCAGTGTTTTTATTAAATTTATGATTTATATTACACTTTCATTTGTTTATGGGCAAATGACAGATGCACTTAACGGCAGGACTCTTAGGCCGGGTTTTATAAAGATACGTTAGACCAAATGTCAGAACACAGTAACTCGGTACATTTTTTGACATAAAGCATAAGGCTCGGTTTTATAAAGATCCTTATGTCGGTTTGTTATGTCAAAAAATGTACCGAGTTACTGAAATTTGATCTGACATTTGGTCTAACGGACCTTTATAAAACCCGGCCTTAACTTATGAATGTATTAATTTATTCTTTTAACTATTTACATTAAACATTAAATGTGCCATTCTCAAGGAATAGGGACCCTTTGGCGGCGTAGATAAGGCGGAATTTCTTTACTGGCGCCATTGGGTGATTCGTCAGCCTAGTTTTCTGTAGTCTTTATATTTACGGTATGAAATGTAACTATTAATTATAGCTTATATCTTCAATATTCAGCGCAGTCCGACGGCGGTTGACAGAGGTTGGTTCACATTGTCCTTATTGACATCGACAAGGAGGCGCCTTTTGCTTGAGAATTACATAAATTATTACCTACAAGCATTTTTTAAAGCTTAGATGAGATTCTACACGTAGTATAATACAACACAATACAATAGGTACAAAAACTGTTTTCACACCTGCTATTCAGAAGAGTCATTGTTTCCCTCGATTGAGGCATCACAGTCGTACTTTTCTTCCCTCATTTGAGGGGAAACAATGACTCTTTTTCTCATAGAAGGTGTGAAAAGTATGTACCACTCGGTAGCAAAATTATTTGTAAAACATTTTCATGTCATTAAAAGTTAAGTGTAAGCTATTTTAGTACAGCAGTTAAAGTTATGAAATAAAGCTCGGTTAAAGATTCGTTAGACCTTATATCGGTTTTTAATGTCAAAAACTGAAATCTAATCTGACATTTGGTCTAACGGATCTTTATAAAACCGGGCTTAAATGAACTATATTCTGCAAGTAGGCCGCAATGGCATTTTTACAAGTCAAAAACCACTAGCGTTTCTCAAGACACGACAAACGCCGAAAGAAACTAGACAGTCAGTCATTTTCACCAAAAATATGCTTATTACAATGATACTACTTAACCTACTTAAGTAAATCTGAGTGTTAAACAAAAAAAAATAATAATAAATGACGACAACAAGAAGACATGTCGAAACTCGTATTAAATGGTTTTACCAAATACGAGGTAAGGAATATAACAATAATGGTTTATTTTAATTTTCATCTCACTAGCTCAGAAAGCCCTTTTTTATTCTTTAAAAATAGATAGCAAAACTGTATTTTATCCACAAGAGTGCAAAGAATATTTGAAATCCGAACGTGCTATTTGTAACTTTTTTAAACATAATAACATGTAAAGGCCAGTCCAGCAACAATAATTTTATATTGTGCTCTTGTGTTAAAAAACTAGTACATACACCAAATCTCGGGATTAGGCGGTGGACAACTATATTTAGGACGCAACTGTCAACGTTAGGACGAGGAGGAGGAAAAAATCCTCGCTCTAGTGACGTAAAAAGATTTGTGTTATACACGGCTGCAAAGTTATTTTACGTCTCGTGTGTTGCAACACTCGCTACGCTCAGGATTCTATTTTTGAACCACTCGCTTCGCTCAGGATTCTATTTTCGAACCATAGAATCCATTCGCTAGCTCGTGTTTCAATTCCACACTCGCGGTTAAAATACAACTTTGCACCCTTGTATAACAAATAACTATAGTTTGTTCCTATGAAGAGTTTTTACTTTATTTTATTTCTTGTTAATTAGTTTGTGTAAGGATGCTATAAGTCAATTGGAGGATGAGTGCCGAGGAATAAAAGGACCGCAATATTTGAGAGGTGATTTACTACTGCCGGTCGATCGTACACTGATTGTTTGTACAACTTATAGTTAATAATGCACTTTAGCTACATCGGTGCATGTGCGAGGTTAATAACTTTATTTGGGGCTAATGCAAAGTACACATGCATCGTTGCAGAAAATAATGTACATCTTTGTACATAGTTCAACACAGAATTACTATAATTAACACTGCGCAATATAATGAGGCTCCAGATTAATAGAGAAACAAGACAAAAAAATATGCTAAATGGTAAAAATCCTATTCAAACATATAAAAAAACGAAGATATAACAATTTTAATGTTGTTGGTTGGAGAGAGAAAGCGCGACAGATCAGTGACTTCATTGACCACGAGCGCCATAGTAAATGACGATCATTTCAATACAAAGGTGCGTTTTGCGGAACAGAGACAGAGTAAGCACCCTCTTAAAACTTTGAACACTTATAATTATGCTTATTATTTATTCTTTTGAGTTACATTTCCCGCCATTTGATTAAGAATTTGATCCTTTTTAGAGAAAAATCGATTTTATTGATTTTCTTATTTGCTGTCAATATTGTTAATTTTTGTATTGGTACATTTTGTGTACTGTCAATTCTAATATGCTCATGTGGCTGTTTTAAATTTTAAAAAAATATTTTTAGCAGCGGGCCTCATAGGCGGTGCGAAAAGCAGTATGTGTCACATTTGCAAAATTATTTCCGACTTGGGCGTAATCATTTAAATCTCTCGCTACGCTCAAGATTTCAATTTAGAATCCCTTAACTACTGTACTCAGGATTCTGTTGTAGAATCTTTCGCTTCACTCACTATTCGTTATACCGCCCTCGCCGTAAAAATATCATTTTGTTCCCTTGAGACACAATGTACTATTATTGCACACTTCACACAAATGAATCAGTTACACGCAGAATCAAAACAGCAACACTAAGCGGTCTTATAGCTAAACAGCGATCTAATCAATAATTATAATTATTAATTCATTAAAATTCTTAACAAAATAAGTACCAAAGGCGAACTTATCCTATCACAACATCTGTGCACATCACCGCGTGACGTCATTATAAAAAAGTAAAGAACGTACAGAGTTACGTCAATTATTTGATACAGATAACAAATACAAAATGAACCGTGATCTCGCAGCCTAAGACTGAAAGAAAGAAAAAACATTTATTCGTGGCACAGACACAGTACAAATTAACATAACACCAAAATACAGAAAATAGCCACGAAATGGCCCCAAATCAGCATAGTGCTAGCCTGGACTGGAATCCCGCGCCTCTGGTTTGCCAGACCAGCTCCCTTACCACTAGGCTACCCGGACCACTACGTCATCCCAGCGAATCTTTGTCCTGCATTCTAAGCTGCTACTACTAGCATGCTACTAGCGACCCCGACAACCTCCCCCCTTTTTCTACCAAGGCTCAAAATTTTATTGTGGTAACTTCGACGTTAAATTAACACAAATCTAAACAAAACCGTTCTCGGCGCTCTCGCAAGTTCGTCCGTTTAATACTAACTAGCGACCCGCCCCGGCTTCGCACGGGTGCACTATTTAATGGATGTTGTTATACATATAAACCTTCCTCTTCAATCACTCTATCTATTAAAAAAAACCGCATCAAAATCCGTTGCGTAGTTTTAAAGATTTAAGCATACATAGGGATATAGGGACAGAGAAAGCGACTTTGTTTTATACTATGTAGTGATACTCAGCTTGCAATATCCCCATTCCCGAACTCTACAACAATATTGGCCGAATTTCTATAAAAATGTTTTTAAATTTTGAACCTTATCGTTGGAACGATAAAATAGCTTTTTGAACGAATTACTTTGACGCAGCGAGCTCAACTCAAATGATTTCAAATCATCATAACTCTTAGAATATTCCAGTGTGTAAACCGCCCGCGTAGTAATGTCGGATGATTCCTATGGATTGTACTCTCGAACCGCGCACTCATATCGCTTTATTGGGCCCGGGGCGCTACCGCGAACAGCAAACGAAGTTTTCCCTCTCTGTCGCACTTGCAAGTTTGCATATAAGTGAGACAGAGAGGGAAAACTTCGTTTGTCGTTCGCGGTAGCCCCTCCGGCCTATAAAGCAGGGCTCGGAAACCGGTTTCGTCTTCATACAATTAACCGGTTAAAAATTTCGGTTAATTGAGTTTTACGATAGTTTTTCGTACTTTAAATCATTTATTTCATAGACGAAGGATAGAAAAAACCAATCTTAAAATAAAAATGGTGATTTGAGAAGTACTTTAGGAGATCTTTCATAAATAGTAATAAAAAACCGGTTTCGAGCCCTGCTCAAAAAATTCAAAATTATTTTATTTGCCATAAGTATATCGATATACATGCAGATACAAAGTAAAATAATAAACACAATGCATTTTAATTTTATATCTTAGGGTACCTACATTTCAGTAGCGGCGCGTCAAAAATATTCTTAGGGAAGCCGGAAATAATTTGCCTTTCTTATTCTTCATGAGAAGAAGTAAAAGGACTGGACTGGCTGAAAATCAGGCAAGCCGGTGGGAATCGAGTTGTATGGACGCTTCGCCACTGCTACATTTTTGCCTTAGTCTAGTGCATTAGAAAAATATTGTAGTGGTAGTTTTTTGACATTCATAAGTGCATGTAACATGCCTAAATTGAAGAATAAATGATTTCATTTCATTTCATTTCATTCATTGATGGAATAAAATGGTCTTGTTAGAAAAAAACATTTCAGTTTTCTGTCGAAAGTATTTACGTCAGTACAGTCTATAAAGTTATAGTCAGGTTCAAAAAAATATTTCGCTTATACATTTTCAAACATGCCTGTACGAAAGTGCTTGATAAAGCTCCATAAGTCTGTGTTCGCGCGTGTTCCGCCGCGCGCCACGCATCGCACAACGCCCGACTTGCCCGTATAGAGGGCCCTCCGACGGCTAGTATTCGAAATCCAGGTCTAGCCATGGACACTTGGACTGAAAATTAAAAAGAAAACTGTTTAAATATGGAGACCAAAAGGAAAAATCAGTTTTTTTTTATCTTTTACAGTTTGCGGTAGTAAACAAGCAAATGACTAGCCGGACTGGTAAGCAGACACCGTAGCCTATGAATGCTCGCGACTTCATGATAATTACAAGCGCGTTGCAGATACTTTTTTATTTGAGGATTCGCTATGTTAGTAACATAAATTGTTATATTTCAGTATATAAAGCGCCCATGGAATTTTTTTTATTTAATCGAATGAAACCATAACGTCGCGAAATGTGCAAGTGTCAGCCAACGTATAAATTTGGCATATACATCGCTGAGTTTCTTGCTGGACTCTTCTCAGCTAGGCTAGGTTTAGTGAACCACCGACAAAACTCCCAGTAGCTCGATTCCACTCACACCTCAGATTCGCTTGAAACCGCTCAACCAATCTCACTGGAGCGCAAACTCTTAGAGTATTCCAGTGTTCCAAACCACCCGCGTGGTCGTGTCGGAGGTTTTCCTCTGGATTTTCCCCAGGCTACTCTCCAACCGCGCACTCTATTGGGCCCGGCCTACAAGGCCACAGTCAGGTTCAAAAAAAAATGTATGAAGTAGCTAGAAACTTTTAGATTGGCACTCGTATATGTGCCGAGAAAGCGCTGTGTTAGCAGAAAGGGACCTGTATTTGACTCTAGCTACAACACAACGAATTCTCAGATAAATAAAGGGTTTGACTAGGCTTGTGATTTTTTTAGAGTCAGTAGCGTCTATAGGTTACGATGTCTTTTACCATCATGCAGGCCTTTCCATACACATATTAGCGAACGACGAGGGTGAATATCAGAGCGTTTCAAACCCCCTGATATTCATAATTTATGGTGAAGATTCTGAACCTGTTTGTTTGTTTGTGTGTCTGTTTTATGATATTTCCTGGTTTTTTGGTAGAAGCACAGAATAATGAATGGTGGTAGAAATCCCGACCTTCACCGCTCCAAACTAGGTAATATTTCATCAAAATCTACTGAAACTTCACCATAAATGCCAAAGAAATCAGGCGTTTGAAAGGCCATGATATTCAACCGATTACGATTGAATCCGCCGCCGCGAAACATGCAAGCGTCCGCGTATATTTTATTACGTACTCGCATGTCGTACGCCACTTTGGTCAGGCGCAGGCGTAACTGCAACGGGCACTGGCGCGCCGCCGCCGTAACCACCAGCAGCGCGCAGCCTATCCTTACTAGTTAACAAAACCATAATGCCGCGAAATATGCAAGCGTACGCCAAAGCATAGCGCGCAGTGACGCAATACACCCGAATTAATTCATAAAACCATAACGCTGCGAAGTATGCAAGCGTCCGCGTATAATTATTAGTATTATTACGTACTCGCATATCTTAAGGCACTTTGGTCGTCCTCAGCCGCGCCGACACGAGCGCGCAGCCCTGAGCGTTCAACACTGCACCATAACCATCACGCCGCGAAATATGCAAGCGTCCGAGTAAATTGTTACGTACCCGCATGTCGTAGGGCACTTTGGTCCGGCGCAGGCGCAGGCGCAGAGGGCGCTTGCACGCCGCCGCCGCCGCCACCAGCCGCGCCGATACGAGCGTGCAGCCCTGCGCGTCCAACACCTGCTCCATAATACTACAGTCAGCATCGAAAATATTTATACGCATACTTGGACTCGCGTCGCGGCTGATAACGCGCTTGCGGTAGAAACCTTGGGTCCCTGGTCAGCCGACATGAAACCTTTGTAAAGGCTTTGACGTTTCGACTGATCCACGCATCAGGGGATCCCAGGGCTGGTGGATACCTTTGCGATCCAAAGGGGTAATGCCGCTAGCGGGAGAGCTGGATGCTGTCTTGTCTTTATAAAGTCTAGTTATACTAGTTTACTATAAAGAAATATATATATCCTTTGTATTACATTAAATTTTAACCATTTTATTTATTTTAATTAGTGTATAAGTATATTATTTCTTGTTTTTAATAAAACAATAAAGGTCACTTTAAGTTGTGACAACAATCATTTTTACCTCTAGATTAGGGCAGAGTGTGATGCAAGTGGCTAAATGATCATCTGTCAATTCGTTGTTCCAAGCCACCCCGAGCTCTGTCAGTTTCGGCCCCGCCGCGCGACAGAGCGCCACTACACTGTTCGCTGTCACCCCTGTCAAAGAATACTCATTATTATGTCGTCACTCTATTATAATAACGTAATACGTGTTATGGTAGAGTCAAGGAATAAACAGGTTCGCAAATTTTCGACTTTATTCTAATGTCATTTATGGTCTAAAAATTGACGAACATTTCATTCCGCGACTGTACTTAAATTTGGAATTTAATATTTATATCTTACAAATAATTTTTTTTTTATCACAAGTGTGTTGAAAAACGTCGTATGAAACTCGTGAGGCAGATCATTACACTCGGCTCCCTTATCGTGCTCTGTACGACTTCCGTCTCTAGTGCAATGTTTACGTTCCTCTCTTGTATCATAATACTATTTACAGATATTTTCAAAAGGAGTTGAATAAACACATGATTCTAAAAAAGTGGAGTAAAATATCTAACAGTGTCTTACCCGTGCAATTCCCAACATCCAAACTCTTCAGCTCCCTGCACCCAACGGCGACGTCTTCCAGCCAACCTTCGTGCGAATTATTGATGTACCGTGCATACAAATGCCTCAAACGACTGAGCCGGCTAACGGAGTAAGTGAATTCACTGCTTACGTTGATCTTTTTGTCAAACGAAACCAGTTTTAAATGTTCCAGGTTCGGTGTGTTGTTGAGTAATAAATGGACGTTTCTGTACACCTGAAATGGAATCGTACATTACTGCAGAGGTCGCGAAATATGGGATTGCCGTCCGAGTAGTTATGGATGGCCGAGTGTGTGTGTGTGATGGTCTAGAGACATGACCCCGACAATTCCTGTTCGCGCCGAGGCTTGTATAGTGCGTTTCTCAAAAAATGCAATGAAATTTGAAAATTATAAGAAAACAAACAAAAGACATCACTTTGCCGGCATAGGCCGGCAATGTTGTACGAAATTCCATTATGGGCCGCTCATTGCGCCGCACCCGAAACGTGATACTTTGCAGCTTATTATAACGAACATATTTCATTGTATTTTTTAGAAAAAGATTGTTTCATTATCAGCGTACATCCCACTACTGGGCACAAGTCTCTCTTATAGTTGAGAGTGAACGGGCATTAGCTCCCAAGCTGGCCGAGTGCGGGTTGGGGTCTTCTTTAGATTTCTTTGCTGTCAGATGTCTGTCAGGCAGCGGTCGTGTATCCGAATCGGGTAACCTATCGATGTTTCAAATTAATTTTCTTCCAAATTTCACTTGTCCGAAAACGGTTCACCGAATTTTTACAATTCAAGTATTTTGTTTTGAAATACAACGGATTTATTTTACCATAATGTAATTGGTCCGCAATTCAATAACCCGCTTTACAATCCCCAAAATACAAGTAAAGGCGCTTTCAGAATCAATTCGCTGGCGCCAATTTCATCTAAAAGTACCTGTCATTTATTTCCCACCACGGTAGGGTTTTTCCTTGTGTCCCTAAAGTGCGGAAAGTTGGAGCCCCGCGAACCGGGGTTCTGTCGGCTCGCTGGCGGGTCAGAATTGCTTAACATCCCTATTGTTTTCCCCATGGTAGTTTCGTTCGTTACATTGTGTCCCTCAGAGCGAAAAGAAGGAGACCCGCGAGTCTATTATCTCTGGTTAGCCCCTATTCTACCTTAAGGAAGGTCTCCGTTAGGTACGACGACGAGCGAAGCGAGGGCTAGTGTTAGGTAGAACTGCGGCCCTACAGTGCGGAAGCTGAGTGTGCCGCGGTAACAGCCGACAAAGCGCCACAAACGAACTTTCTTTAAAAATCTGGATATGAACATTACGGTATTTTAACCCTACGGAATTCAACTGGGTAGTAAAATTGTGACCATTAAAAAATCTGTCACTTGAAAATTTAGAAAATGAAACTTTGGACAAATAAAAAAAAATCAAACGAAAAAAGATGTTTCAGTTCCGGACACAGTTTTAGAGTTTTAATATTCAGTATTAAAAAATCTTAGCTGTGATAGGTCTAAGCATCGAATGGATCGAAGAGATTTTGTCAATAAACAATGAACTTGGTAACACACTCACTTCAACACTATTCAAAGTAAGCTCCAACTTAGTAAGCTCATCCAAATCCACGGCCGTTCTAAAGAACTCAGTCATTAAAAGGTAGCAAGCGGACATGGTCAAAGATTTCAGTTTGACATCCTTTGACTCGGCCAAGAACATTCCAGAAACATAGCTAGCGTTGTTTATAACTAATTCCTCTATAGGTACATCGTTTAGCAGCTGGCATATATATTCGTCTAGAATCTGAAATAAGATAATAATAATACATTATTGCCGCGAAAAGGAGTTGCTTGATGAGGTTGGGAGCCGAGGCCTGCCAAGTCTGCTAGGACACGAG
The DNA here is from genome assembly GCA_963556455.1 of Epiblema foenella. Lineage (NCBI taxonomy): Eukaryota > Metazoa > Arthropoda > Insecta > Lepidoptera > Tortricidae > Epiblema > Epiblema foenella. The sequence continues at coordinate 4,435,224 of OY747120.1, read as the reverse complement.
TCAGGTAACCCCGGTCTGGTTTCCACCATGATAAATATAATGTTGTGTCAAACAATGAGATACAGTAAAAAACATTTGGTGACATACCTTATAGCTGATATAATTTTACTTTATTCTAACTGCAACCATTACTTCTACAATTTTTTAAGTGTACACTTATTAAAAAACTCGTTTTTTAGATGGTTACATATTTAAAACAGTTACAAAACATGTAGTTACTTTTGTGTTAAAATAAATGAAATTATCCCATTACATTTTAATTAAATATTAATTTATTCTTAATGCTTATCCGGTCTTCTGGTGACCTGGTGGCTGGCTCGTTCGCCATTCAGCGAGGGGACGCAGCTAGCCTTATGGGCACCCTTCCAAATTATAGTGATTTAGGCGATATTTGTATTTACAGGTTAGACACCGTAGTTTACGGTGGGTTTAGTTTCGTTTTATCACTTATATTGTATATTTTCTCAGATATGATAAACTTCATTTATTCTTCTCATCAACATTAACACCCCTTATTCAAAAAACTTACCAACATGTGTTTTGTCCCTATCTCAGAATTATAAATGTCAAAGTGACAGATAAGGGCAAAAAGAATATTAGCAATTTAACTAAACCAGGTTGATGAACGGGGATGAGGCGGGGGATGGGGGATGAGGGGGTAATTTTGTGTACTTACCGTGCATGTATGTAAGGAAATCCTTTTCAGGCGTCGACAGTATTTCAGTTGCTCCAACGGAAGGTAGTATTCAATGCTGCAGAGCTGCAAAGAAAATTTATGTATTATCAGTTAATAGGGATGACTCAAATCAGCTACTATTTATGATACATCAAAAATGCTTTATTAGTATGACGTTTGTACAGAAATACGAAAATGTGACGTATTTGGGTTATTGTCAGATTTAGGTTCGCGTCTTTTCGGTGGACATATCAAAAGTTAAGGGCTACAAAGCTTAATTTTGGATTGGTCTAGTAACCCGCACAAACAGTGTCTCCGTTGCTATAAATCCATGTACTAAAACTTAGCTTACATGCACATAAACCATTAACTATTGACCACCGAAGGGACAACTTTTGTTTTTGCAACTGACCCATTTCTTCTTATGTATTACCTGTAAAACGGTTTTCATGTGACATTAACAAAATACCTCGAAAGGAAGATTTCAAAATTATTAGTTGGACAAGGAACAACCTATGGTCCCCCATAGGTCGTTCCTTGTCCAGCAAATTGGTGTAGCCATCCAACGGGGAAACGCAGTCAGCCTTATGGGTACCCTCCCCAGGGTTCCGATCTGGGGAATCTAATATAGTTAAGTGAAGTTAACCCCAGAGCTGGCGAGTACCTCTCCTAACGGATTGCTCTTGCAGTTCAGAGGGATAACGCCGCCAGCGTGTTGGGGTCCATGCCGCAGGCAGAACTTTTAGATGGAGTGTTTTTTTTGTAATTGGTTTTGTTTCTTTGTTGTAGTTGTAAGTAGTAAATGTTGTAAATTTTCAGTATTATATAACCCTACCACGCACGCAGACGGGGCAGGCCCAGACGGAGATGGCGGGATGATCTGCATGCATTTGCCAGGAATTGGGAGGAAGAAGCGCTTAATAGGGAGACCTGGAAAACATGGGGAGAGGCTTTGCCCAGCAGTAGGACAGTCAATAGGCTATAAAGTAGTAAGTATGTATAACCCTAATTGTAAATATAATCTAGTAGTACATGTGTCATTAATTAGGATATTATTAAGTTATATTATATATTTACTGTGTATATATCAATTCTGTCACATTGAAAAAAAAGGGGATGTAAAACTTAAAAAGTATAAATTATTTAAATAACTGATATCACTCTATTACCTATTAGCAGTCTCATATGCTTTTTTAACAAAGCAACACTAAACATACATAAGAAAAATCTCCGTCACCAAAATTTTCGATTAAAGAACCGAACTCAATGCTTATCACATATTTTTAGGCGGAGCTTGCTACACACACCGTCACTAACCACTTAGGTTTCGCCGGAAGATCGGCGCTAGTTCCCTGAGCTCGGCATTATGCTGAGGCGAGACCTTTTTGTGACGATTTCATGTTCTTTTAATTATTCTTATTTATCTATATTTATGTTTATATCGTCACGAATAAATGTTTTTCTTTCAAACTTAAACTCAAATTCTTTATTCAAATAGGCCTAGCAACAAGCACTTTTGAATCGTCAGTTATATATTACATAAATTGAATCTAATTATTCAGAGCAATTTATTGATGCATATGATATTAAAAAAAAGAAATGAATTACTGCAATGTGTGGAAGAAAAAGATCGTCAATATGTAAAATAAAAACAAAAAATAGTATAATCTAGACAGTTTCTAGAATAAAATCTGAATGTCAAGAGTAAAATTTAACGTCAACATCTAATGTCATAGTTATGAAAACAGTCATTAAGATGTAATGTCATAATTATTAAAATATTATTAGTATTTCAACCCAACAGTCTTTTGTGCTTTCTTTCTTATTAAGCTGTCCTCACCCGGAGCAGGAATGAGCCCGGGGATCCCAGCGACCGGTAGACAATGGGTTAAGATAGATCTTTAAATATTTTTTTTAAATAAAATCACAATCCTTACCAGTAAAATTTCAATCTTCGGACAGCACTCCACAATATTCCCAATATCGTTTTCCTCAATCCTATCTGTGCCGATGAACACTATGTTAGAGCCAAGCTTGGTCAGCATGGCCACAAACCAAGCCCCTTTGCTCCCGGGCAAGTCTTCCCGGTCCAGGGTCAGGTGCCTGCTGTTTGGGTGCCTATCCCAGCTGAGGATATTGATTATGCAGGGCCGGAGGTATTCTACGGAGAGGTTCACACCTGGAAGTTAATGATTATTTTTAAGGACTAACAATCCTATATTATTAAATAAGCAAAATTCTTGAAATAAATTACCAAGGGCGGTAAATCATACAAAAACAATCATACAAAAATCAACCTAGTCCCAAAGCAAAGCTTGTACTATGGGTACTAGGCGACAATATACATACTTATATAGATAATTAGATACTTAAATATATAGAAAACATCCAAGGCTCAGGAACAAATATTCGTGTACATCACGCAAATAAATGCCCTGACCAGGATTCGAATCCGGGACCTCCAGCTTCGTAGGCAGGGTCACTACCAACTAGGCTAAATTGGATGTCAAATCAATAGTTCGTAAATTGGTTCTCAAAACGGCTGGAACAATTTAAATAAGATTTACGATGCAGGGATTTACAGGGGCAAAAGGACTTTCATTTTGGTCTGTCAGGGTACTTGAGAGAACCTTCAGAGAGTTCCCCTAAAGTCATGTGAAAAAAGAATACCATTTCGGATGGTTGCTTTTTGACAAATAACAACTGCCATTTGCCAGTAAGGGTGGGTTGCACCAAACCGTCTGTAATCGTAAGCGGTTTTCATTAAAATCTGATTGTATGGAAAGTTTGGCAAGTTTCTATGGGATGACAGCTGCCGGCGCCATATTTGACGATAACCGGTGTGATCGTATGTTGGTGCAAGCCCTAAGTTACCTTTACAAGTCTAAACTGGCAATACTGAGTCACTCTTTGAACCCATAATATTATATGTTTAAGAAACTCGGTTACTGTTGTCTCCTTGCTGATGGGAACAAGAAAATGTTGATTGATCCAAATAACAACTACCATTCGAGGGGTGAGTGGTCAAACCCGATAAGTCGTCTAAAAGGTTTTTTGAAAATAGAACTCTGCGTAATGGATGTTAAGTTCTTATTTCAAAAAAACATTTATCTCGATTTATCGGGTTTGACCACTCACCCCTCGAATTGGACCAGTGTTGCCAGTTTAGACTTGTAAAAGTAACTTAGCCCAGTGTTAAATAGCCTACTGCGGTTATACCTTGCATGTACTCCTGCATTCTGTCTCGCCATCGTCTGCTGACCCTTTCTGATCGGATTACGTCCTCCACCGGTACGTAACTTAGTATTTCGCGCCAGCAGTCGCCATTCAGCATGTCTAGAATTGTTAACTGGTATCCCTGGAAAAGGATAAGCTACAGTCAGAGTCACTAATTTATACCTTGTTATAAAGGAATAGAGTTCAAAAATGTAAATATGTTAATGAACTCCACTGTACAACACTTGGTCAGTTTATAATGGGTATGTGAGGGAAAAAACTAAGTATAATTTGAAGTGTCAGAGGAATTCATGTTTTATGTGGCATGTTAATCAGTGCATTAAGCTTGCAATTGCAGCAAAGTTAACCCACGGGGGTGGCAGAATAACAGCGTCTGTAGACCAAGAGCCCTTAATGGTCTTTTGGTACAGACACAAGCTGAGCCACCTACCTTGTCAATTGTTTTGTATACATTGTTTTGTTGTGCCTGTGTTAGTTACCCGTAAATTGACATGTATACAATCATTGAATAACCATCTTATTATTATTATTAAAGTAATTTGTATGTTTAAGGTTCAAAATCCAATCTTTTTGTATGGAAATTTGGCCATAAGAAAAAATTTCAAGCCCTATATTTTCGTATTCTTTACAATCCTCCTCCTTACAATTTATATACCAGAGTATCTCCTCCTCTTCACAATACCAATGGCATCGTCAACCAATCTGACTTCTAGCCCACTTTGTACCTTATTACAGTGACATTAATATGAGATCTTTCGTGGCTTTCATATTAATTTTCAGTGAGAATCTAGCCCAGAAATCAAATTGGTTGACTGTACATAAACACTATTCTTCACAATAGGATTTGACCACATTTGTCATTCGTCAAAGTCCTCATAGCTATTGCTTCTGTATCAAATAAAGAATGCACTAAAAATATCACAGTATTCTATGCTGAATAATCAATAGTTCGAAGACTTCTATTGTGAAAAACTGTGTTTATGAACAATAGAAACAAAACTTTTAAGCAGGGCTCTGAACCGGTTTTTACTATTTTTTTAATATCTCCTAGTATTTCTCATACCTCCATTTGTATTTTAAGATTTGTTTTTGGTAACCTTCTATGAAATAAAAGATTTAAAGTACGAAATAATATCGTAAAACGCAGTTAATCGAATTTTTAACCGGTTAGTTGTATGAAAACGAAACCGGTTTCCGAGCCCTGCTTTTAAGGATCGTCCATTATTTAACTATCGCGACAACTCATACCAAAATAACACTTTGGCTATGCAATGCTTAATAGTAAAAAGAGAATTAATTAATAACAGTAATTAATCACAATTATATATACTTACATCTACAGTTGCTTCCATTATGATTGTTATTTTCTTTAAATCTTCAGTCGAATGGCTTAAGTTTATTTATATTTACTAGGTTTATTCCGTGCAACCTTTTACTGCCTATGAGTGACCATGCTTACGGCATAATATTGTATACAGTTATGGTGGAGCTATAATAACATAAAATATACAAATATTAATATTAAATTTCTGTAATCAATCAATACGAAAAAACTTAAGTGTTTCTGTTTTTGTTTTATTTTAATTATCAGAACTCCTGGACATCATCCAGACAGCGTGGAGGTTCCTCTCCAGTATAGGGTTGCCATACTTCCCGGTTTGAAGCGGGGTGTCATTAAGCAAATTGTCCCCGCTTTAAAAAGACAGTGAATTAGTAGGGACGAGCACTAGGTAAACATATAAGCATGCATGTACATAGTCCGGCTGACTACAAGCTTACCGCTAAATAAAAATAGTGCCTGCGCAGCATATAAAAGGTGTCCGACAGAAGAGACAAGCCCCGCCCCCATGTCTGCTTTGGCTTTGAGGACGAGGCAAGCGCTGATGTCCTTCGAAATTCTCTTTTTGATCTTTACCTACACTACTCTGACTTTATTGTTCCGGTGTTCGTTTCCATATTTATAGCAACCTTACTCTAGTACCCTAACCACCGGATAATGCCCCATGTTGACGCAACTTAGGTTACATTCAGTTGAAATCCATTATATATTGCATTTAACTATTTTTATCTTCATTGTAAAAACACATAAGCAAACGTTATTAGTAAAAGAAACTAGGTGTATAGAATCAGAAAGTACTTACCTATTTCAACTCATAGTCGTTCACAGCTCTATTTACTATATTTTTTACTAATTAACTAATTAATTAACCTATTCAATTAATTAATGAGTCATAATTGAAAGCCCTAAACATAATAAATACAATATACCTACATAGATACTATTTTTTGTTAATGGTAACTAGATTTAAACCGAAAAGTGTATTACTTAACATGACGTGTTAAACGTGATTAAATATTAGTAAAACAAATGAATTTATTTAGTTTTATTATCTAATATCTATCTAAACAGCGTTCAGCGAAAGCCGAAAAGTATCAATCACAATTGGGTTGGTGCGTTCAGTAATCATCAGATATCACTTGAAGTGCTATTGTGATTTTTTTAAACTGAGCTCGATTTAAAAACAGTGTCAACGTTTAATTATATTTATAATATATTTACTTCATTGATGTTTCGTTTGTGGCATAAATGTAAATTAAATGTTTTCGTTGAGGGCCAATTGTAGTAGGTACTAAGAACGAGACACGGCCTTAATTTGTGGTTTCTGAGCGAAACCGTCACAACAAAACTGTCACACCATGAAGTAAGGATAAGACTGGAGCCGGCAATACAAACATACAAAGATGTGCGGAAGAGATGCAAGCATACACACCAACACACGTGGGAACGAGATGCATTGTGTCATTGCGTATTATTTGTCACCGACCTGTGTCACCGAAACGTCATCAATATATTCAAGCCTATTGGCTTAATTTAAAATAATGCGCCAATGTACATACAGCTCGACTAATTATGAAATGTCAGAATATATCGTGTTCTGATACATCTCCACTTAGTCAGCCTAACATAAGTCAGTCCCCCTCGGTGATACGCTAACCTTCCTTCTATCTAATCGTCTTCGTCTTTCTACGTGTCACATTGTCACTATTTGACAGATCGTTTCGATACTAAAGAAACGTTCGAGTTCAACTCATTTTAATTATAATTAATGAATATAAAATTAAAAAAAGAAAAGCTAGGCAACTCGTGCAGGTGAGATATAGATGGAGATACTATACTAACGTCAAATTTCGATCTTCATGGTGAAGCTATGCTAACCCATAGCAAGCCCACGAGCACAACTTGCTGCCAAGTCACGTCACGCGCGACTCCGCTATACGTGTCTCACTCGCATTGTAAGAATTAGAAAGAGGAGAGATTTCTCGTCTCGCGTCGCAGCGACAGTTGTGCTAGCCCCACTAGTTCCGTGGTTCTTCAATCTGTTATAATCTTCAATCTGTTGCGATTCAAAGGCGAGTGGAGTAGTTCCTATTACTATGATATTAAAATCTAATTTCGATCCACTCGCCTTCGTGAATTGCGAGAGCTATACAGAAATATGCCTGTAAAAATTGTCGCTATCAATATCATTGCTATGTTGCGCTCCACAAGCTTCGTATCCCTTGCATTGCGTGTTGCTTTCATCACAATACTTAGGTATTTACATTTAAAAAACATCCTCTCTACCATTTTATCGATAATTGCAATTTGAAACGTTGGTCTTATATTATAACTAGCGACCCGCCCCGGCTTCGCACGGGTGCACTATTTAATGGATGTTATTATACATATAAACCTTCCTCTTCAATCACTGTATCTATTAAAAAAAAACTGCATCAAAATCCGTTGCGTAGTTTTAAAGATTTAAGCATACATAGGGATATAGGGATATAGGGACAGAGAAAGCGACTTTGTTTTATACTATGTAGTGATAGTGAAGTGATACAGTTGATATTTGACTAATGCTATAATTGCATTAAAATTTGCCACTCATAATGCCAATCATGGACAAACGTGACATTTTTTTTCCTGTAGTAACGTTCGCGTGTACAGAGACAATAGTCAATAGTACTAATAAATTAGTTCATTGGTTTGTACTTTGTACCTATAGTGAGCCTATCTTGGATTGGCACATGGTCGATGCCAGGGACAGTCACACGCTGTGTCAATTTTGTATTTCTATACAGGGTTGGAAACAAATGAATGTCATCATCACTGTCCCATTCTTTTCAGACATCATCCTGTTGTGGATTCGTTTTTATTATCAGTGACTTAGAGACCATGTACATCTCTTACAATATTAAATTAATTTTAATTTTGATGCTCAGAGACCATGTACATCTCTGGGATATTATATTAATTTAATTATACTCCTTGTTTAATCTTGAGACCTTATACATCTCTAACTTTACTGATGTTGTAATATTTGTAATGGATAACTTTGCAAGTTTATCTTCACTATATGACATTAATTTTGTTATAATTGTAAACTCGAAATTATTATTCCTTCTTGAACTGTAAATTGAATTTTTTGACATGAAAAGTGTATTACTTATCATAGTTAGACTTTCTTAAATTGTAAATTAATGTTTTGACATGTAAATGTTGTAAAAAGTGCGCTGAAAATACGTTCATGGAATTTCCCATCGTCATAATTACCAAAAAAAGTGATACAGCATTGATTTTTCGTCTACATCGTTTCATCATAATCATAACTTAAGAGCTTCGCTCTTGTCGGTGGAGTAACCGCCACTCTTCTCTATTCATTGCCAGTTTCGTGACTTCCCCATACGACTCGGCAACTTCCTCCCACACTTAGTTAAAGTAAGTCAGTCTAGGTCTTCCTCTTCTACATCGTTTACGAGTACGACACACAAATTAATTACTTTTAAAAGTATACATATACCTGTAGACCGTGCACAGACAAAGACGGCTCTAAAGTTCGTACGTTCGCACACCAAAAAACATATCCTTATTCAAGGCTTTCTCAGACTTGACCATCGATAGCTACGGGCAACACAATGAGGGCTATCGTTTTTGTGCTCACCAGTTGGCGCCACTGTCGAGTAAGGTCCAGCTGTCAAAAAATATTATTGGTTATTAAGGTCATGAGAACGAAGTTTGCATTTAAATCATGTTTAAAACCTTAAAACCGTACCGTAAAAATATTGAACATCCCGCATTGTAGCGCAGTCCCGTTTTGTTCGGGAAAAAAGGAGGAAATAAGTTTCCGAAAGACAAAACTGTCCCAAAGCACTGACAGTCATTGACCCGTAACTCATATTTGCCATAATCGAGCTCAGGTATTGCAAAATACTCACCATATTGTTCCAATTAGATATTAACCCGCGTAGCGCAACCACAAAGAGTGACATTTGACATTTTGGAGACCTCATGCTACACTAGCGCCTCTAGCGTAGCGGCGAATTCATACGCGATAGCCTCCATTGGTTAATATTGCCAGCAATAGGTTTAGTTCGACCACAGAATAAAAAAATAAAGGTACCTATCTGGATACAGTTTTGTGATAGGTCAGTTTTATTAAATTGTGACGGGGTGGGCAAAGCTATGTAGAAAGGGCAAAGTCGTCAGGTTTTACGGTACATCATATTAAATATTATATGGATGGGGCCAATTCTTCATAACCCAACTATAACTTGTATCCTATACCTAATAGGTAAGTCATATCCGCTGAAACCGTAGCAAAAAGTAATTAATGACTAATAACGATAATTACTTCAGTTGTACATCATTTGCGGCGTGGGAAAGCGATTGACAATCATTATGATTAGTTAATTTCTTTATACGAACTGGTCAAGGTTTGACAAGGATAAAATATCCATTTGTTGGCCAGAGGGGCTACCGCGAACCGAAAACGAACGAAGTTCGAATATCTCCCTCTCTGTTGCACTTGCTAATTCGTGCGGCAGAGAGGGAGATATTCGAACTTCGTTCGTTTTCAGTTTGCGGTAGCCCCTCAGATCAGGGGCGCTACCGCGGACAGCAAACGAAGTTTTCGCTCTCTGTCGCACTTGCACGTTCGGACGTAAGTGCGACAGAGAGGGAAAACTTCGTTTGCTGTTCGCGGCAGCGCCCCAGAGGGGCTACCGCGAACGAAGTTCGAATATCTCCCTCTCCGTCGCACGAATTAGCAAGATCATTTTGGGCGCATTGGAACTGTTTCAACGAGTTCATGACCGTGGAAAAAGGTACCGTTGGCAATAAAAGCATGAAGCTTAAGATCAGTGTGAAATACTGGGGCATTTACCCTACCCAATTGTTAAGGTCTATGTATCATCATTAAATATCGCTGATAAACTAGGTTAGCATGAAATAATGAAAGTTAAACGATAAACTCAGCCCACCCATCTATTGTACAAATTTCCACAAATTAAGAAAAATATACCCTCAACTCGTGACTTACAAACTATTAACACAACTGTACATAAATACAATCAATTCTCACTTTCAACTAGTTTTGAATAAGGTCTACAATCGTTTACACTTCCCTCGGTACGTTCATCTCAAAAACTTGCTCCATTCTAACCTTTGACCCCTTTTGATACGGTTTATAATCGCTAAAACTTTGGCTACACGAAATTCCCAAGGCGAGAAGACTAAATCGCGATTAAAGTAGTATAAAAAAACGAGCCATAATAGCCTTTATGTTGTTGCAGTAAGAGCTAGGGTGACGTTATTTGGTAACGATGCGTCAAGGTTAGGAGAGCATTGCAATGGAGTTTATTGTGGTTCCCACAATCTGCGAAAGGTGTAGTGAGACACGATGCTCTTGATACTTGGGCATTCTGTTGACCGAAGCGAGCAAAGCGAACGGACCGGCTCCGTTTCAGCCTGTGCAAAAATGTTTTGGTATATAAGATAAAGCATCTGTCACTTTCTATCGCTTGGCATCAGAGCGGACAGACGCTTTATCTTGGTCGTATATCGTGCGATAAACTAGACCATCATAGACTCTGGCCGCATTTCTCAACCGATTCTTGTGAAATTTTGTGGGCAGCAGGGTAATCATGTAACTTTATATAACTTTAGGCATATTATATTTAATAACATCGTTCATACATATTTATACTTCATAAATGACACCCGTCCCGGCGAAAAAAATAATCAATAGCATTCTTTTGTTATGTGCCCGGAGATTTCGGCATCGGGATAACGGCTTAAAATATACCTACCGTTAGTACATAAAGTTATGTGATTAAGCTGCAGGTTCCTTACTGATATGGAATTTTGGGAAATTAAAAATAAAATATCTCATAATGAGATGATCGTATAAAAAAATTGAAAAAAAGCGGCATAAGGATTGTTTTTTATGAACCTAACTGTGGCTTTAGATATAGGCCGGGCCGAATAAAGCGATAGGAGTGCGCGGTTGGAGAGTAGCTTGGGAAAAATCCAGGGGAAAACCTCCGACACGATCACACGGGTGGTTTTGAACACTGAAATACTTAAGAATTTGCGCTCCAGTGAGATTGGTTGAGCGGTTTCAAGTTTCAACCGAATCTGAGGTATGAGTGGAATCGAGATACTGGAAGACAGAGAGATATAGCTATGTATTTAAGTATTTATATCTATTAAATATATCGTCGTCTAGTACCCATAACACAAGCCTTCTTGAGGTTACTGTGGGGCTAGTTCTATTTGTGTAAGATTGTCCTCTAATATTTATTTATTTTATTTATTAAAAAAAAAAAACGACCGATGCCCAGCTGTTCTACTCTACTAATGTCAAATTCAAAATTATCGTACTGTCGGCCTAGAGGCCGAGAGAGTAATCTTGATACTTTACAATACACTAGAGTGTATTGTAAAGTATCAAGATTACTCTTAAGCTCGTCTTTCACTCGATGTTATAATTATGACGTCACGCGGATTGCGTGCGATTACCGCCGAGGATCCAACGTTCCCGAGCCGATACGATTACAACACGACACTGACACTGGGTGTTGGTCAATTTGCCAAATACTCATCCGCTTCTCCAGTTGCATCTTAACCCATTCACACAAACCCTACGTGACCTACGCAATAGCATGTAGCAGCCACGTAGCAGCATTTTCCCGCTTTGTAGCGAAAATCGCACGTAGAGGCATGACGCATGGACTTTAAATGGGTTAAAGGTGAGTGAATCTAAGATTTAACCACATATATTGACACCTCGCACACTTAACTTAGATATCAACTGTACTAATGTAAACACATATTTGAACATCTTTGATGAAGTGAGCAATTTTATATAACGATAATATTTTTACTAGTGGCTTTGAGGACCTCGTGAGTGATATTTTTTACGTTTGCAACCCCCATGACCATGCCACTTTCAAAAAAAAACATCAACAATCAACATAAAAATCGAGTTTGCTCCTAAATTTCAAAAGAATCGGTTGGGAACTGTCGTTTTTTTTATCTGGCTGTGGCTCTATAGGCCGGACCCAATAAAGCGATAGAGAGAATGGAGAGTAGCCTGGGGAAAACCAGGGGAAACCTCCGATACGACCACGCGGGTGGTTTTGAACACTGGAATACTTACTCTAAGAGTCTGCGCTCCAGTGAGATTGGTTGAGTGGCTTTAACTAAATCTGAGGTGTGAGTATAATCGAACTTTACGTGGTATGCGGCGGGACCGGGACGAATAGGGACTATATGTGTCTATGTTGTCGTGATTGCGCAGTCAACAGTCGACCAGTAGCGGAGAAAAGTAAGACATCCGCCAGACATCAAGAAAGCATTTTACCCCAAGTAGAAACGGAGTGGTTTCACTTGGTTAGTTAGTAACTTAGGTATAGTGTTTGTGTTTTTCTCGTGTCCAATTCATTGTTCTATTGTGCGGTTTGCTAGCAATTTTATGCTCAGTCATAAAAGATAAGCATACATCGTAAATAATAATAACAACAATATCAATTTATTTCAGGCATTGCCCATAAAGTGTTAGTAAATACAAATTCTGAAATCTTACAAAACTAATGTTAGTATATACAAAACATAATAAACCAGAATGACAGGACCGGATGAGTCTTCACTACAGTTAATACACAAATTATACAATTTAAAATTAGGCAATTTAGAATAAATATTACATTAAAAGATTTATTAAAATTTAAAATATTATCCAATTAAAAATAAAACAATGAAATAAATTAAAATTAAATTGAAATTTAAACATGTTAAGTGATAATTAATAAATATGTATAAAGTAATAAATGGTAACAATTGATGTCATTAATTAATGTCAAGTAAAAATTAACAAAACTAGAAAATCATAATAAAATAAGTAATATAAAAATGGAATAAAATCAAATTATATAAATAAAGACTGCATATATGTACATTAACACTTTACCGTATTATCAACTATAGGGCCTTTTGACTAAGTTTAAATTGCCTTAACAGAAATATGACGTTACACGCATGGCCCAATACAAACGACGGCGTTTATCTGAATACCTGAGAAAGATAAGAATAGAAGGCATATGGACCGCCGTTTTTCTATTTGTGCACTCGTAATCTTTTACTTACGGATATAGTCGATAATGAATTGAACATTCAAGGCGGTTGTTACTACTTTTTGCAACGTATTCATTAGTGTTATTTATATTTTCTTTATGGGGAAAAAAACAGATACAGGCCGATGTAATAAATAGGACAAATCAGTATAAATGAAGTATGTACAGTCTGTATCCTAAGACAATTCCCACTAGGATTTCACACATATTAGTTAAGATGACATTGTAAAAAAAGTAAGTGATCCTTAATTAAATCTTGATAATATAAGATATACACTATTAACACATTATTGTTTTTGGGGTTACCCCAACAATCCTGTCATTTATATTAATATTTATAATTGTAATATGCTGCATGTTTAAAAATCTCATACCTGACCTGTAAAAATGCTTATTTTTTACCAATAAATTCTGTATTCTGTATAACAATAGCATTGTTTTCTTTTAAGTGGATCGGCCAAAATAGAAAAACAACTACTATATCCCTCAACAAACGAACCGACGAAATCACACAAGAAGATAACATCGCTTAGACGGTGGTATGTGTACGTTATTTAAATTGTCCAATTTAACACAAACCGACAATTGACATTTCATAACAAAATACGAACAATTTTCACAGAGCGTTAACAATATTAAGCCTACTTACGTTATTATTTTAATGTTCGTACGCATGTAGGTATGTGTCTTCGAAACGGAATAAGTAATAATAATATAATGTTAAGGTCAATTGGTAAACTTTTTAATGATAACTTTTATGCAATATAAAATGGCCAAATTATGACCGGTAGGCGACGGGTTAATCGGGGATTACACGGGCGGTCGCACGCGCAGGCTACCGCGAACTGAAAACGAACGAAGTTCGAATATCTCCCTCTCTGTCGCACGAATAAGCAAGAGTGACAGAGAGGGAGATATTCGAACTTCGTTCTTTTTCGGTTCGTGGTAGCTCCTCTGGTTTTAGTTTTTCATATATATTTATCATATCAATCAATCGATACATGTTGGTATACTATGTATCTTAATCTAGCAAAATTTTGACATTTGTTTATTTCACGTTTCTTTTTGTTTTACTTAAATAAATGGATTGATGATTATTGATTAATCAAGTATTGTTATTTTATTTACCTACATTATTTGGATGAATGGTTTTGTCTCATAGAATAAGTGAAAAACCGGCCAAGTGCGTGTCAGACTACGCATAATGAAGGGTTCCGTACCAACACCTACTAGTCCACAGCATTTAAAATCACTATCCAATACATTGAATCTAAAAAAGTCGTATCTTCACAGGGAACTCACGGCACTTACAACCTTTTGTTTGGGCAAGACAGTTTTTAAGCGAAAACTCAAAAACCGTAAAACCTATATTGTTCAAACCAAAAATCGTTGAAAGTATTTACTAATGCACACCACCTCAATTTTTTTCAGAATTTTAAACATTATAGTTTGGAAATTAGAGGGGGGGGGGGGACACTCTTTCTATGACTTTGACAGCTAATGTCTCACCAACGGTTGACTTAAATGGACAAGTTTTTTAGGAACCTCCATATCATTTTTAAAGGCCTATCCATCGATACCCCACACGACTATGTGCGTTGAATTTTTTTTTTCATCCACCGGTTACATGTACGGAGTGCCCCCCCTAATTTAATATTTTTTTGCAATTTCACATCACTTTTATGTAGCGGTTCATAGATTTCATAATTTTAGTGCTTATAGTCTCCGAGTAAATCGGCTGTGACATACGGACGGACGGACGGACGGACGGACGGACAGACAGACATGACGAATCTATAAGGGTTCCGTTTTTGCCATTTTGGCTACGAAAAAAGCTAACTGGACCTTCCATTGAGCGCTTCAAAGTGTTGCTCGAACGATTTAACTACTTTTTTAATTATTGTGAAATAGGGACTACTACAAACTTAATCTTTAGACTCTTTAGAAAAATTAATTATGTTTCCAGGTTGGTCGATCTTAGTAAAGCTGTATTCTGGTTGGTTAATACCCAATACCAAATATTTTTTTAAGAGTTAAGTTAGTGTTCTGTGATTGGTGGATTTAATAGGTGAAGTATTTTGATTGGTCAAATTCAAATATTTTGTAAATCATAAATATGTATTCATATTTTCCCTAGGAGTTAAATGTACTACTTTAGCCCCGCTTGACAAGTCTAATATGACACACTTTTCGAGCATGAGAAGTGAAAATACCTTAATACCGTACCGTAAAAATATCGAACATACCGCATTGTAACGCAGTCCCGTTTTGTTCGGAAAAAAGGAGGAAATAAGTTTCCGAAAGACAAATCTGTCTCAAAGCACTGACAGTCATTGACCCTTAACTCATATTTGCCATAATCAAGCTCAGGTATTGCAAAGTAGTCACCATATTGTTCCAAATTGGAACAATATGGTGGAATGGTATTGGAACTTCCAATTAGATATTAACCCGCGTAGCGCAACCACAAAGAGTGACATTTAACGTTTCGGAGACCCCATGCTACACTAGCGCCTCTAGCGGCGAATTCATACGCGATAGCTCTCATTAAAACAGCACAGTTAGGATATTTAGGTATTTAGTGACTGAAAGGCTCCTTCGGGGACTTGGACAGTCATGCATCGATTATGCAGTCATGACGAAATAATTATTCTTGATACATTACAATATATATAAATGGGTCATTCTACTTTTTCATGTACATAATTTTCAGGCACTATTTAAATGCAGATTTTGGAATACTTGGCTCTCACTTCATATTTTTGTATTGTTATTTAGAAAGAGGTTTATTTGCAGTATTCCTTCCGATAGTTTTGGTAATTACCGAACCACAGCTAATATCCATAAATCGAGAGCAGCTAATATTCTATTCACAAAGAGAGCACTTTATTGTACACAATAACAGGTTAAAACAATATACATGTCACATAAGATTAGAGTACAAAGGCGAACTTATCCCTATGAGGGATCTCTTCCAGCTAACCTTTGAGGGATTGATTGGAGAGTGGGAGAATGAGATAGACAAACTTACACAGTGTACTAAAACTTTTCAATAAGGAAACTTATAGCTAAAACCAAAACTAAATAAATATATAACTTGATAACAACTAAACGTATTATAAATATATACGTATTTAAATTAAGATACATAAATAAATATATATATAGTACTCAACCAAATGGATGTATGGATGTCACACCATTTGTATGAAAAAATGGTTTTTACCACTGTTTTTATCCAACTTCCACAGTAATATGTTAATATTTAAGAATTTTTACTCATAAATTCCTTTTATTAGGTTCTGGTACTATTTCGAAATCCTATATTTGTACACCAATTCAATACATCATAGATTTTTTTGTAATAGAAAACAAGGTCATGAAGAATTAGATTTACCCAAATACATATTATTGCACACCTCAAAAAATAGTACAATACAAAACATAAAGCTTTAAGTTAAAGGTAGGGGACAGAGTCTTATAGCTAATGAGCGGTTTCTTCCAGACAACCTTTGGGTAGCAGAGATAATGCAACATACTTACTCCCTTATACTTGTAATAATTCGAATTACATATTTTGTTGATAATCTCAGTTTCTCATTACTGTATTACACATTTTTGTAATTCACAATATATTGAGCAAACATACTCCATCTGATTACATTGTACTGTCAACTTCATTAATACATTTACATTTGCACTCTATTTCCTTGTAATAAGGCACAAAAATGAGTACATATTATTGAACATGGCTGTAACTCTAATTTGCAGTGATGCGGCATACCTGCAACTTCTTTGTAGGTCAAAGTTTACTTTCGTAATAAGTGTAATTTAATTATGATTTTTATACACCGATAACAATGTAATAATGGTGACAAATAATGCGGGCATGGCTATTTAAACTGCGATTATACAATATTTTTCAGTCATTAAATAAATTAACAATTTGTCTGCTTTTCCCTAAGGTTGACCGTAAAGAATTCTTATGGCATTAAGCCTTCTTTTTATACGATAAATTCTACTTTTGTGCAATAAAGATTATATAACCTTTATTGCACAAAATAAATAAAAAAGACCATAATTCCCATACTAATATTATAAATGCGAAAGTGTGTCTGTCTGTCTGTTTATTTGTTACTTCTTCACGCTTAAACCACTGAATTGATTGAGTTGAAATTTGGTATGGGGACAGTTTGAGTCCCGGGGAAGGACATAGGATACTTTTTATCCCGGAAATCATACCTTGAGGGTGAGGACGCATGTATGGAAAACTGTAGGCTCCTGAAATAAAAAGATAGCAATTAAACTCTAAGACGATGAGCTAGTTCTGCGCGGACCAAGTCGCGGCCGAAAGCTAGTAATATATAATGAGTACCGTAAACTGGGGTGACTTTAAGATAAAACGGGGCCACTTTTATAGATTTAGAACACTTATATACTTAATCATCACCAAGTATTTCTAGTTTGATTCAGTTTAGTAAATAGTTTGGAAATTTACCAAGGTAGTTTGCTGACCTCATGTTAAGCAAATAAAAAGTACACGTCATAAAAATTGGATTTTTTAAAGTCGCCCCTCAATTTGAAAGTACTTAACCCCGCGGGGTACTCAACATACTTTTGTAACTTTTGTACTACCTTTAGATAGATTTTAATGTCAAATTTTAATTGTAGCAGGCGAATCACGTGACTTTATGTACTACCGTTAGATAGATTTTAATGTCAATTTTGAAGTATAAATGTATGAGGTGACAATTAAAATTTGACATTAAAATCTACCTAACGGTAGTAAAAAAGTTACGTGATTACCCCGCTGACAATTAAAATTTGACATTAATATCTGCCTAGTGGTAGTAAATAAGGTACGTGATACATTTATACTTCAAAATTGACAGTAAAATCTATCCACCGTTAGTACATAAAGTTACGTGATTCGCCTGCCGGTTGACGGTATATAGAGAATAATAGGCCCTGTGGAGGACACGGATAGTTTATACCACAATTTACCCCAGTGCCTTTACCATGAGTTTACATGACCGTACTCGCTAGCGACTGCGTAAAAAATTGTATGGGCAAAAGTACAGCGCATCTGGCGGTTACGAAATAGAACTAAGAATCGTCATACTAAATCGTTTACTCAGTCGCTAGTGAGTACGGTCATGCAAACTCATGGTAAAGGCACAGTCCATGAAGGAGGCGCCGAGGCTATGCAGTTTCAAGAGTCGACTGAAAAGTTGGCTTGTGGAGCGCCCATTCTACACGTATAGGTAATTCATTGAAAACACCGAACGGAAGTCAATTGTAAATTATACAGGGTGTAACAAAAATAGTGAGGATCCGTTTAAGGGCATATTCAGTATCGTGTTCAGATTACGAAAAAGTAGAGGAAATTTTTTTTTGACGCAATTAATTTTTGGCCTATGTATGGACAGTTGGCTGACTTGGACGATCCGCCCCATACAAAAAAAAAATTCGAGTCAAAAAAATTTTTTTCTACTTTTTCCTAATCAGAACACGATATCAAATATACCCTTAAATAGATCCTCACTACTTTTGTTACACCCTGTATAGGCAATGATATTAAATTTTAATGATATTATTGGAATTTGACCACGTATGTATTATGATCATTTATTGAGCTATTTTAACTATCGTTTGTTATAATCTATTGTATATTTTGATATTATATTGGAGTATTGATATTGCTTAAAATTCTTTTGACATGTAAATTGGCTTTAAGAATAAATGAATATGAGCATCCCGGAGAATGTTTTATTTTGTATGGAGCTACGATGTAAACGAGTTCGATTGGCTTGCTCGAATTTGGAGCAGCCCAACTGGGGAAGTACCTCCGCCTTGCAGAAGACCACAGCCATAATAACATTATCTAATATACAAGTATGTAGTGTTGTATTTCTGGAGGTGAGCAAGGGTGCCAGAGCTCCCGAGGATGCACTGTGTTGAGAGCGAGGAACGTAAATGAGTCCCTTCTGTTGTCAACACGGTGCATCCTCAAATTTTATAAAGGGTCGGCAACGCGAACGTGACTCCTTTGGAGTTGCGGGCGTCTATAGGCTGCGGTAGCCGCTTACCGTCAGGTGAACCGTAAGCTTGTTTGCCGACGTTGTATAAAAAAAACCATTATTTGTACTCAGTACTTTTAGCTCATGAACGCGGGTGTGTCACGGTTGTGTGTTGATACACATGCACATTGTCTGTGTGTGCGTCAGCGTAGGAGCTATGAGTTCACATTGTCTATGTGTTCATATGTGTCACAACTACAACTGTGGCTAATCCTCGCTCGTGACATAAAACTTGTAGCACAGAAATTCCGCCATTACGCGTCAAATATCTTACGTCGTAGTTCAGCGGTAGGAGTATAATAAAATGGGGTAAAAAAGGTCCATGGTGATCCCAATGTTTGCCTTGCTCGCTCATCAGTGGTAGCTCGATAAGCCATACTCTTCGTTCGTACACGCGTACTAGTTACGCGGGTCAACTTGCGTAATTTAAATATTAAAAGTTTATATTTTCAAAATGAACTATTAGGTACTTACTATAGTTCTATCGACCACCCAGGTCGGGCCTAGCTAAGTTGCTAGCTGGAATCTTCTCAACTAGGCTAGGTTTAGTGAATCAGCAACAAAACTCCCAGTAGCTCGATTCCATTCACACCAGTTTCGGTTGAAGCCGATGAGCAAATCCCACTGGAGCTCGCGTGTCGGAGGTTTCCCCTGGATTGTCCCTAGGCCACTCTCCAACCACGCACTCATATCGATTTATTGGGCCCGGCATATAAAGCCACAGTCAGGTTAAAAAAATGCTATTGCGGTCACTCCTGGATGAGTCTAGCAAGAGACCGGTATTATTGGCGCACTAGAAGAGAAGCTTGCGCTCAGCAGTTGACGATTACGGGCTAAAGATGATGATTATGTTAATTATAATATTATGCTATCAACGATCAATGAAAATGGCTCCCCGCATGCGGGCGCAATGGCATTCGTTTTGAAAATTTCCCGCACCCCGAACGTTGGCGCTAATCATCAGTAAAATCGGCCGCAAGCGGGGTATCGACCAATTGAAATGTGTCTTTATGTATCTAACTCATGTAGACCATTCGCAGACAAATGCAAATTTTCTCACACTTTTACACAAAAATTATCTATTTCCTTAACAAACTTGCTCAATGTTCAACATGTTACAGTGTTTGTCTGTCTGTGCGGCTTGTA
The DNA here is from genome assembly GCA_963556455.1 of Epiblema foenella. Lineage (NCBI taxonomy): Eukaryota > Metazoa > Arthropoda > Insecta > Lepidoptera > Tortricidae > Epiblema > Epiblema foenella. The sequence continues at coordinate 4,414,629 of OY747120.1, read as the reverse complement.
CTAAAAAGTAGTAAAAAGTGGCAATTCCATAGTCTGGGTGACCGCTTGCGTGGGAAGACTGCGAGCAAAGCATGGATAAGACTTGGGGAAAATATATTTTACTTGTAGTAGGTATAAGTAAACATCAGTGTGCTCGACACTGATCCAATACACGGCAATTTCAATCTTAATGATATTTAAGAAAAATAACCCCGTTTGACACGCCGTTAGAGGAGCAATTTCAAAAAACGCTGAAATACGGTTTGTTGTATTTAAACAGAGAGTCTATATACGAAGTTTTAAACCACTTACTTTAAAAAAGATTTGTTCCCCGTACAAACTTGGATCCTCCTTTTCACCCCTTTAGGGGTGAATTTAGAAAATCGCTGAATTTAGTTTTGTTATATTTAAATAGAGAGTCTATATACGAAATTTCAAGTTTCTAAGTCCAAAATATTACCTTTCCCATACAAACTTTGCATCCCTATTTTACCCTCTTATGGTTAGAATTTTGCAAAACGCTGAAAAGCTTTCCTTGGATTTAAGTTCGTAACCTTTTTACGAATTTTTAAGTATTCAGCTCAAAAAAAAAATTATCCCATACAAACTTTGCACCCCTATTTGATTCCCTTAGGGGTGGAATTTCCAAAAATCCTGTCTTATCCCTTGCATACGTCATAAAAGTAAGCTCTGGACCAAATTTGAAGTTTCTAGTTCCTGTAGTTTCGGCTGTGCGTTGATGGTAGATCAGGACTTCTTCTTTTATATATTTAGATAGATAGATTAGGTATATTTTTAGTTATTAGGTACTTGTTTCCTTTTTGTTTGTTTAGTATTAAGTATGTATACAATCGAAATATATATTCAATGTCTTATCCACATTATTTCTTCACCTCTATAAAAGCGAAAACCGCGTGTGCGGACGGCTCAGTTCAAATCAGTTCGTTCTCAGTGCGCGCACGCAAAGCATTTAGGTATGTACTAGGACACTAATTACGTTTGCTAATTTTAATTAATTTTTTGGTATACAGGGTGTGAACTATTGCCAGGTAAGGCACGGAGTTTTCCGAACCTCGGATCGTAAATAGACTCCGGACTCTTGTCGCAATGACGTCATAATAGGATAGTTTAGGGAGTAAATGGAATGGTGTTAATTAATATATAAATAAATATTTATTTATTTATTTAATATTTGTTCTTGGGACCAGATTGAAAACCAGCGCCGGGCACTTCTGCCCAGCACATGCTGAGCCTGGGACCCATTGCCTCACCTTTTTCTGATGGTTTAGCTTATTGTTACTTACTGTTTGTTTTGTATCTGTTAGGTTAAAGTTTTTTATGGGCAATAATTTTTTTCTCATTCTTATTCTTATTCTTAATACGGAAACCTAGTATATTGGTGTTTAACAGAATAAAATTAAAAAAATATTATGCAGTAAATTTATAAATTACCTATAAGTCAATTGATCAATTATCTTCCGTTAACTGACTCTCCGTAACTGATCCAAAGTTATTCTGAATGACTTTTGGTTTGGCTACGTCTTCTTACACGAATATATATAAACGGTATTCGTGTATATTTGAGAAATGTACGGTGATCAAAGCAGGATTTATAACGGTAACATGATTGAACTTATTAAACTTTCGTGACTCATAAATATATAACTATAATTTTACAATTTTTTTTAACTTAAAACATGAGTTTTAACCGTTTAGTAAAATATATTGGTAATATGTTTTATTCTGTCCCACTTAAACTGTTCCATTTATTCCCCAAAATACCATATTGTGACGTCATCGCCCCGTATGGTCTTGTCGGATGCCCCGTGTGGTTTTCCTCAGGATTTTTCCCAGGCTACTCTCCAACCGCGCACTCCTGTCGCTTTATTGGGCACAGCCTATATAGCCACATTCAAATTAAAAAAAATAGTATTCACGACAAGAATCCGGAGTCTACTCGTAAATAACATTGTTTTTAAGAAGAAAATGTGTACGTAATACCAACTCAAATATCACTGGTGACCAAAGGGCTGGCAACTTCCTCGCACAACGCATAGCATTGCTATACAGCGAGGAAATGCTGCCAGCATTTTTGACACATTGCCGCGGGGGACCCCTTATTTTACATTATTTATTTTTAAGTTTTTATTTTAAGTTTAGTTTGTAGGCCTTTTATTATTTGTAGTTTAGAATTTAAATCCATCCATATTTCATATTGTTTAAGTAAAATAAATTGCGTCAAATTATTTATTCCAATATCAAATATTTGTGATAATCCACATCGAAAGGGACCTTAATGCGGCAGGCGCTTACGTTGCACCTATTTACTATTGTATTGAAACAGCGGTAATAAAGGCGTAAGTGCCGGCCGCCATAAGGTCCCTTTCAATATGGATTATCACATTTAACAGTGGTTTTTCAGTAAAGTTTAATATCGTGAGAAAACCGGTTTAATTCCGATAATATCTAGTATTGGAAGGTTGGATGCTCATATGGCAGTTGCTTTCGTAAAGCAAGTTTCTGCGCCAAATCTTGGGATTAGGTGTCAAAGCGGACCCCTGACTCCTTAGGGCACAACCGGGAAACCCTAGCAGGATGATGAGGGTGTCTTATAAAACCCTATATGACATGAAAGAAAAGGACCCCTGATATTTTACTATAATGTGTCTTCAATAACTAATAGGGATGTTATCCCCCCTACGTGATCAGTAGTGAGGTTTTCGTAAGCCCCCTCCCCGTTCGGAGCCTCGCCTGATTTCTCAATAAACCTACATTACAACGAGAGAACGCACCAAATAATTTTTTTTATAAAAAATATTTGGAATTTGTATAGCAAATTGCCGGCGTATTCTGACATTGCAGGCGCGGGCGGCATCGGCTGCTATATGATGTGCTTTTTATTACTGAATGCATATGGATTTTTATTATAATTTCACGCATTTTTTCGAGAATCGCTCTAAATACACCTAGACCTGAACAGGGATCGTCTGCCTCGTATTACTAGAAGACTACTTAGTGCTTAGCTTGCTTGCACCAGCGGTTAAGTACCTGTCATCCCACACAACTTAACAAGCTTTCCATACAATACCTTTTCGGCATTTGTAGCAATGCACTATTGGGATTAAGATTTTTGGAGTGGTTCATATAATATTTTTTATTGATAAGAAAGAAAGAAAGAAAAACATTTATTCGTGGCACAGACACAATACAAATTAACATAACACCAAAATACAGAAAATAGCCACGAAATGGCCCCAAATCAGCATAGTCTTATTATAGAGTTCACTCTATAGTGCATTGCTGTTGCCAGTTTTTTTTATTTTATCTTTGACATACCACGTACTTTGACATAAGATGTTTTCGGGTAATTTCGAATGTCGGGTAATTCCGAAAATAACAAATTTTTAGTCTAAGCGATTTTATTGCAACTCATCATCATCACCGTCAAAAAGAAATGTTAATTATTTTGTTGATGTTTGGTAGTGCAACAAAATCACTTAGTTAGACAGGAATCTGTTATTTTCGGAATAACTCGACATTCGGAATTACGCGAAGACACCATACATGTATGTACGGGAGATGACGGCTTAGACGAGAATTTTTTTAACTTTGTTTATATCACGTAAATTTTGTTTTTTCTTATATATGTGACTTGACCATTTATCAAGTATGGTTTCACAAGAAAAGTGAAAAGAAGAGTGTATTTATACGGCAGCAAAATTATTTCCAACTCTGGCGTGGCGGTTTGAATCCGTCACTACGCTCAGTATTCCATGTTAGAATCCTTATATATATCCTCTGGAATCCTTCGCTTCCTTCGGTATTCAACACGCTAGCTTTTTATGAAATATTGCATTTTGCTTCCTTGTAAGTCTACTAAACACTTGCTATTTTTGCTAGTTACTATACAGAGCGTCCCACGCCTATGCCATATGGAGGGAAAGTACCTTGAACATTGTAGATGGAACATTTTACTGAAGGAAGACATTATTTGAATTTAAAAAACAATTTAAATTGCATTCACAGATATTTAAATAATTTTATGGTTGAACCGGGAATCGAACCCGGTACACGTGATAAATTGATTAATCTTGTGTTAAAATTGTCAAAATGCATGGTCTTCCTTTTATTCTTGACACTATGTTATTTAGTAAAAAATAATCCTTATGATGAACCCTTTAGATCAGTATGATTAAGCTACAGGGTAATTATTTTTCTCGTATAACGGGTATTCCCTCCATGTGTCATAGCCGTGGGATGCCCTGTATGGCTCTTGGTTGCTAAAAAGTAAAACGTTGCCAACACTTGTACTGCTGTAATTCTTATTACTGTTACGTTACCTTAAGTCATGTTAACGGATGCCATATATATACGTTTTATCGATTAGGACATAACTTCGTTTTTATATAGTAAAAACTCTGTCACATGTCATCAAATATCATATTATTAGCACGCTAAACACAGATTAACATTACGACTGTTTTTCAATCAATACTAATCAGATAATCGGCGGTTTTGCGGCTTCTATTTACAGCAAGTATTAAATGAATGTGAATACTAAAAAAACTGTGTAAGAAATAGTAAATAGAGAACAGATTTCACGCAACAGTTAGCCAGTTAAAGGTTTTTTAACCCCACTATTTTTGCTCACGCATATGTCGAAGTATATTATGAAGTTTTGTTTTTGTTACATGCCAATCTGTCAAGAGATCCAGAAAGTAAGTGTTTTACGTTAATAAATAGAATAAATGCATTGTTGTCGTGTCACTTTAGATTTGACGTCAAATAACGTGTCGAGATTCATTTATTTGTGTAGTTTAAGATACGGGTCATACACGGATTTAGGTACGCGTCTTTTTTGTGGACATACCAAAAGTTAAGGGCTAACAGTAACCCGTATAAACAGTGTCTCCGTTTCTATAAATCCCTGTAATAAAAACATAGCTAACATGCACATAAGCTGTTACCTATTGACCGCAGGAGGGACGACTTTTGTTTTTTCAACTACTTATATTTTAAACTTGCTTTTTTATCATTAACCCTTCTTATGTCCCAGATCTGTTCCGATGGGTTAGAATAGGCTTTCGTTTAAGTCCCAGCCAGAGTTTACGTAGAATACGAAGAATCTAGTGTAGGCTAAGGTACATAACATAAATTTAGTTTAACTTAAACGTTTCGAATGGCACCACTTTGGGTGGTTACTAACTGAGCACTCCCATTGACGTTCAACTGAGTACTTTCGAAGGCACATTAAGCCTTTGATCTCAGCTGATGTCTAAGAAAACAGTTGTTAAGCCATTAGAGGTCTTCGTGCGGCTTGAGAACTTCTAACACTCAAGTTGTCCATTCGACAAGCCGAATCCCAATAAGGTTTCCCCTTGGGTTGGCAGGTCAGATGGCAGTCGCTTCCGTAAAACTAGTGCCTACGTTAAATCTTGGGATTAGGTAGCGGACGCCGGGCATACTTTAGGATGTAACTGTACTGTACGCTAGGAGGATGATGATGTGATTCGAGCACCATAAGGGTCATTTTCAGTTGTAAATACAAAAGTTGTCCACCGATGGTCAATAGTTAACGGCTTATGTACATATAAGTTATGTTTTTATTACATGGATTTATAGTCACGGAAACACCGTTTGTGCGGGTTACTAGACCAATCCAAAATTAAGCCTTGTGGCCTCTAACTTTTGATATGTCCACCGAAAAGACGCGAACCTAAATCTGACATTGATCCATAAAGTCAAGTAACCAGTCAGTTCTAAAGACAAGCAAGCTATTTATTTATTGTGTTTCAATTATTTCGAACCATGAGATCTTCTAAAAGACATTACGGTTTGTTGCACCAGTTAGCACCACCCAGGGGTCACGTGCAGGGTAACGGTGGGTACAGATGTAGTGCAAAATGATTTTCCTTCGTACTTTAGCGGAAAAGTTCGTATTTATCATGCTCTCTCAATTAGCTTCAGTACTCATCTTACAGCCGTAGGGGTAAGTCGCATCAGCAGACCAATATATACATAGAGTGGCTAACACGCAATTCAAATATTCGCTATGGTTTTGATTATATTCACAGTTTACTTATAAAAAGGTTGTATTACCATGCCGAAACCTGAAAAACGGTTAAAAAATCCAGTCCAAGGAATTATATTTAATATATACCTGTACTTCATATCAGAAAATAGCAAATTCAAAAATTGCAATAACTCAGAGTATTTTGGCAAAGTTCAACAGCGAATTTCGGACGCAACGGGCATATCTAAACCTACAATAAGAAAATAATTTGAACCAGGAAGAAGAATATTTCCAAATAAGATTTATTTTGTTGTACTTTAAGTTTTAAAGTTAAGATAATGGTTAGTTTACTAATGACAATAAAATTGAGTATTTTCAAAGTTATTAAAGGTGGTTGTAACATCTCTATATTATACTATAACATTTTTCACTTTGACATTTGACACTAAACAATAAAGTTCCATAATATGGATATGAAAATGTCACTCATTTAATACAATCATTGATTGAAAGTTCGGGTGCCATCGTATTGCAATTGAGATCAGAGATTTTCCTTCGGAAAATCATTTAGCAAGTGTTAGTTATAAGATAACCACAGTTATATTACTTAAACGAACTTCAAATGTTATTGAATGATGTCACTTAGCGTCGGTGTTGCCACACTTAAATTATTTCAAAAGTGTAAAACAGTCCTTAAACAGTATTTTCGTCTGTGCGTCTATAATGCAAACACCGCGTTAGTGACATCATTCAATCGTTCGTTCAGTAAATAGTTCAATTACGAATGTTATAAAAGTAGCGGGACCGTTAAAATGGTTCTCTTTCCTTTGGTAAATTTGGATGATAAACAACTACTTCTACTCAGAATATTATTTAATATTTCATCTTTAATACAATGCATTTGTACTCCCTAAGGGCGTGGTGCAACCGAGGTACAACTTCGACCCCCACAAGCGAGTTAAATAGCAGTAAAAGAAATACAAATACAAATAACTTTATTTTGCTTAAAAATGTGGTACAAAAGCTGGTATATATTTCACCAGAAACTGGCATGCAAAAGTCAACACAGCGAATTAAAACTAAGAACAAAAAATATATATACATACAATGAGACGCTCTAGTGCAGATACAATATTAAGTAAAATCATTATCATGTCTATGTTCTTATTAATATCAAAATTACTAATGTTTCACAATCATAATGTTATTTAATCCAAATCTAATAAAAAATAAAATAAAACAAGAATATATGGTCAGCTTAGTTTTTTAAAATAATCAAAATACTCGTCAACAGAATAAAAGCATTCCTGTATTAACCATTTTCTGAGTTTCGCCTTGAATAATCTAATTGGCAAATCTTTGATGTCATCATGCAAACGATTAAAAATGGACTTACAATATGCGTTCTTGCTATACATTTGTATTTTACGAGGTGGACCAACGAGTCGACTGAAAAACCCGAAAACTTTCTAAATCCATCATCTATTCATGAATAGTACAATAGTAATATTTGCGTTTCCAATAACGATTACTCGATAGGAAGCCACGGTATTTAGAAACGAGGAAGGCGGTGGCACGCGAGCAAACATGATCCAGTATGTCAGGCTATGCTATTAACTGTTGTAGTTAGGTACCTATAATCTTCAAAATTAATCTGTCTAGTCAACTGTGAAATAAAAATTATTTGGTGCAAATTGTGAATTGTTTATATGGAACAATTAAGTACAATAACGACCGCTTTAGCCTAGTTGGTAGTGACCCTGCCTTCGAAGCTGGAGGTCCCGGGTTCGAATCCCGGTCAGGGCATGTATTTGTGTGATGAACACGAATATTTGTTCTTGAGTCTTGGATGTTTTCTATGTAGTTAAGTATCTATTTATCTATATAAGTATGTACTTATATCGTCATTTGGTACCCATAGTACAAGCTTTGCTTAGTTTGGGACTAGGTTGATTTGTGTAAGATTGTCCAAAAATATTTATTTATTATAAGGCTCGGTTTTATAAAGATCCGTTAGACCTTATGTCGGTTTGTTATGTTAAAAAATGTACTGAGTTACTAAAATTTGATCCGACATTTGGTCTAACGGATCTTTATAAACCCTGGCCTAAGAAATAAAGCCAAAAAGCGGGTGTAAGTACTGCATAACTGCCGAGGCCTGAAATCTTCGCATACTATTGAGCGTGTTATGTGACATCACATACTACGTGCCCCGTTTAATTTTATTCTATTTATTGGAGAAAAAACAGATACTGATATAATAAGTAAATAGTATATTTTTAAGATAGGAATTGGACAAATATATTTATTTAAAATATTCACAAATATAGATACAATAATACATATTAAGAAAGGAATTATAAATTACGTAACTAAAAATAACGTAACACTAAAAAACAGTATCAAAATTAGGCCCTCTAGGTATTTATTATACCCATTACGCAGGCAGCATTCCCGCGCTGAATTGCGATGGCAGGAATTTAATGTAAACCATGCATGGAAAAACTAGTGCTTTGCTGTTTTGCGGTAGTGAAAAAATGCGTTTCGGAAAAAAATACTCTATTGGAATTATCAATTCAATATTTGCATAATTTGAGTTTAAAACAATTAAAAAAACATTAAGTTACTCACTGCTCTTCGTCGTATGCGAATTTATATATTTATGTATATTTGTGGCATATTATAATCCTGAGTGTAATGAAAATATTGTTTATATTTTGATATATAACAACAGAATATATTTTAGAACAGCTTTTTCATGAAAATGACAGATATAAATATTTCTTTTGAATAAAAATAAATAAATAAATAAAATAAATAAATATTAGAGGACAATCTTACACAAATCGAACTAGCCCCACGGTAAGCTCAAGAAGGCTTGTGTTTTGGGTACTAGACGACGATATATTTAATAGATATAAATACTTAAATACATAGAAAACATCCATGACTCAGAAACAAATATTCATGCTCATCACACAAATATATGACCTGACCGGGATTCGAACCCAGGACCGTCAGCTTCACAGGCAGGTGCACTACCCACTAGGCTAAACCGGTCGTCAAAATGAAAATATTGTTTATATTTTGATAGAAAACAACAGAATATATTTTAGACAGCTTTTTTATGAAATTCCAACTTGAAAATGACATATATAAATATTGCTTTTGAATAAAAATAAAAATAAAGCGTAGCAAAGAGTTCGTAACATTATTCTAGAGTAGTAAGAGTTCATAACTACTGTTCTCACGACTATTAAGAGTAAAAATTACTAAACTCATCATAACATAATGTAATGTAACACATCCGTTGTAAAGGTCAGTCACACTCGCAAAAATGTTACTGCTATTTTGCATTGGGCAACCTTAATGATACTCCAAATGTTAATACGAATTGCGATCATTTGTATAACAATATCGACAATTGGTACTATTAACTCGTATTTTTGCGAAACTGGCTCGGTTGGCATTTTTTTTATCGTATGGCAATTTTTGTTGCAACTTTTAGCACCACCCAGGGGTCACGTGTAGGGTAACGGTGGCTACTCCCTACGGCTGTGGTGCAACTTCGACCCTCCTTGTCAAGTGAGTGGGCAACTTGACTGTTAAAAGTTCTCAAGCCGCCCGGAGGCATTTAACTTATTATCGACTGCTATCATAGTCAGCAGCCGGGATCACCGGTTTAACGTGCCTTCCAAAGCACGGGAGCGCTCAGTTAGTAACCACTCAAAGAACTGACCCCCCGGCCCATGTTACTTAAATAAATAAATAAATATTTGTGGACAATCTTACACAAATCAACCTGGTCCCAAACTAAGCAAAGCTTGTACTATGGGTACTAGGCGACGATATACATACTTATATAGATAAATATATACTTAAATACATAGAAAACACCCAAGACTCAGGAACAAATATTCGTGTTCATCACATAAATAAATGCCCTGACCGGGATTCGAACCCGGGACCTCCAGCTTCGAGGGCAGGGTCACTACCAACTAGGCTAAAGCAGTCGTCAACTTAACTTCGCATACGCGCTGCTGGACTACTAGTGCTCCAACGCTGTCGGTTAGCAGTGTTATCACTGAAAACATGACAAAATCTCACTAGATACATGTACTACCGTTGTTGTTTTTTCCGAAGACGTAATAAATAAAATATAGAAAGAAAGAAGAAAACATGTTTATTTAGCATATACAATATTAAAATAATAATAAAACAAAGGAAAATTAGAATACAACTAATATATGCTAAAATGGTCGCCACTCAGCTTGGTGCCACGAAATAAGCTATTAGGCCTTAAGTCGTAGCGCTGATTTTCAGTGGCGCCTGGTAACCGGAGTAGCTGCCACTATTTAGTAAACCAGTTACTTAAGGGTCCTTATCAGTTAATAATATATATCTGTGTGACTATCTGTGTGATATATTATTATCCCATACAGTTGTATCCTGAAGGATGCCCGGGATCCGCTACCTAATCCCAAAATGAATTATGGATATCCATGAAAAATTTCCGTTGGAATCTTTCCGATTGAAACTTATTTATAAATTCTCGTGTTATAGTTTTCGGAAATTCCATTGAAGTTTTCTGATTCTTTGATAATAATCTGCAACTTCTACGTTGATAAGTTGCGGTAAAAAAGGAGGACATAAGTTTCCGAAATCAAAATTGTCTCAAAGCACTGACAGCCATTGATCCGTAAATCATATTTGCCATAATCAAGCTCAAGTATTGCAAAATAGTCACCATATTGTTCCAATTAGATGTTAACCCGCGTAGCGCAACCACAAAGAGTGACATTTGACGTTTCGGAGACCCCACGCTACACTAGCGCCTAATTCATACGCGGTAGCTCCCATTCGCCGGAGACTGTTTTATAAGTAGTGTAATACAATGTTCAAAAATTTATAGTTAGTAGAAACTTGTGAAGTAGAAACAAGGCCAATAACAGTGGGTAAACATAAATTTTTCACCAGCAAGATTCTCATCTAAATACCACGCGCGTTTCCCAAGTCTCTCACAGCGTTGCGTCCTATAATGATGCCGAATTGCACCGAGATTAAAGTGGTTTCAAAACAACGGTTTTTCCATGATATTTTAACTTTAAAAGATTATTGTATGAGCAATGTGAGAACGAGTATATACAATTCTTTCTTCTATGATATTTGAAGTTTTTATATACAATAAGCAATGTGAGTTAAATACAATTCTTTCTACAGCGATAGTTTAAGATTTTAGTTGAAGCAATTTGAGTACACAGATACATTTCCTTCTACAGCGATATTTTAAGCTTCTAGTATAAGTAATGTGAGTAAATACAATTAAATTTTCTGTGATCTCCGGGTCAATTAAAACAAATGTTTTTTTTTATTTATAACCGACTTCAAAAAAGGAAGGGTTTCTCAATTTTTTAGATCTGATAACTGGGAGATCATTATACCGATTTTTAAAATTCTTTTTTGTTACCTCCCAAACTGGAGGAAGATTGTTATTTTGGCGGTAGGTTTAGCTGTAGGCTGTAGAGTAAAACCTTTTTTTAAATGATCTCCCCATCTTTTAGTAGACAATTGTGTCAATGTGTGAAGTTCTGTATTGCACCTATATGCTTACATACATATGTAGCGCCCTTCCCGGCGAATCCCATATTAATCTCTGCGTTAAACTCAAATTATGTCAAAAGTATTTTAATAATAAAATTATGTCAATAGTAATTCCAATGGAGTAATTTTTACTAAACGCATTTTTTCACTACCGCAAAACAAAATATGATTCTTTTTTAATTGTTTTAAACTCAAATTATGTCAAAAGTATTGAATTGATAATTCAAATGGAGTAATTTTTACTAACCGCATTTTTTCACTACCGCAAAACAGAATATGAATTTTTAAAAATTGTTTTAAACTCAAATTATGTTAAAAATATTGAATTGATAATTCCGATGGAGTAATTTTTACTAAACCCATTTTTTCACTACCGTAAAACAGAATATGATTTTTTAAATATTGATTTAAACTCAAATTATGTTAAAAGTATTGAATTGATAATTCCAATGGAGTATTTTTTACTAAACGCATTTTTTCACTACCGTAAAACAGAATATGATTTTTTTAAATTGTCTTAAACTCAAATTATGTCAAAAGTATTGAATTGATAATTCGAATGGAGTAATTTTTACTAAACGCATTTTTTCACTATCGCAAAACAGAATATATTTTTTTTAAATTGTCTTAAACGCAAATTGTGTCAAAAATTGCTAATTCTAATGGAGCATATTTTTGTGTACTATTATGTATACTACTTAAGACTGTAAATAACAAGATTATTACAGTACAGGTTATTGTCTTACCCATTTCCAAACACCAACACAATTTCATCAACTAGGAAGCTACTGGTTTGACCGCAATTATGACAACATGTGTGTCGGGACACAGATATTCTGTTGCAGTTACTATTGTCTTAAGTCTTAACAAATAATTATTGTTTTATCTTAACGGGTGCAATGCTGATGCATGTATTATACATATAAACATTCCCCTTGAGTCTTTTTTTTTCATGTGCTCAATTACCGACCTACCTACCTTCAGAAATAAAGACCCAGTGCATCACAAAGAAGTTGTTTAAAAAGAAAGTTCGTAGTTTATTAATAAACTAGCGACCCGCCCCGGCTTCGCACGGGTGAAATGTTGATGCATGTATTATACACATAAACCTTCCCCTTGAGTCACTCTATCTATTAAAAAAAAACTGCATCAAAATCCGTTGCGAAGTTTTAAAGATTTAAGCATACATAGGGATATAGGGACATAGGGACAGAGAAAGCGACTTTGTTTTATACGATGTAGTGATTACATTCCTATTCACTTTTACACCACTAACTTTTTTTTAAATATAAGATTTCAAGCTCACATGGTCATTTACATTAGAATTACGATACAAATATACATGTTAAATATCCCGTTTCAAATCGTATTTTTTTTTACCACGTCGGTGGCAAACAAGCGTACGGCCCGCCTGATAGTAAGCTGTCACCGTAGCCTATGGACGCTTGCAACTCCTGGGATGTCACATGCTTGTAGCCGACCCTTTAAAAATGTATACACTTATTTCTTAAAGAACCCCATACTGTAGTCCCACGGGAAAACCTCGACAGAGAGCTCATTCCACAACCGGAGCGTCCGTGGGAGGAAATTCCTATAAATTCTAATTATCAATATTCCATTATTAACACACAATTAACACTTTCAATATTACATCACATTTATAGTTTAACAACCACCAACTTGTATTGTACGTTTGTTCTTCAGGGTTCTTTTCTAAGACTTCGCTGTCCGTCCGTCCGTCTGTCTGTCATCAGGTTGTATTTCATGAACCGTGATAGTTAGACAGTTTGTATATCTGTCGCCACTATAACAACAAATACTAAAAAACATAATAAAATACATATTTAAGGGGGTTCCCATACAACAAACGTGATTTTTTTGCCGTTTAGATAATGGTACGTACTACGCGGACTTCGTACGCGAGTCCGAATTGCACTCGGACGGTTTTTTGTTCATGTTTCAAATTCTTTTTGTGCATTTTTTTTGTACACTTTTTGAGTTGCAGTCCCAGATCTAAATATACTCCATTATATATATATAATATGACTGTAAATATGACTGTAACTTGTTCGGTGAGCCTAATAAATAAATATATACTACAATAGGCTTATACTGTTAACTGTCATTCCATCCATTCTCCATTATTACCCGTTCTCTCTCAGCGAATAAAATAAACAATAGCATTCTTTTGTTATGATCCTTGGGATCCCAGGAACCGGTAGACGACGGGTTAACCTAATATAATAATAAAATAATAATAATAATAAACTTCGAAGTGCCGTACTATAAGTCATACACCTGCGCCAGTTCTCGAAAATGGTCGTGCCACGCTCTATTGGGATCGATCTGTCATCACGGACAGGACTATTGTAGCTGATACTGATATCGTGCTGACAGATCGATCGAAGCGCCAGGCAGTGCTCGTTGACATCACCATCCCCCATGACGAGAACCTCGTGAAGGCCGAGAAGGACAAAGTCAGCAAGTACCTAGACTTGGCACACGAGGTGACCGCCATGTGGGATGTTGATTCAACGATCATTGGGATTTTATATAATTATTATAAAATCTAATCTAAGACCTAAAATAAATAAAGAGAATAATAATAATAATGGCGTCCCGTTGTCTCATCAATATCCCAGCAACCAGTTCCTCAAGTTCTTTCCCATAAAACCGGTGTAGTTTCCCTTCTTTTCGCAATAGCCCTTGCACGTAGCGGGTGCTGTCTCTGACTGTGTCTCCTCAATAGTGCAGGCAGAGATAGTAGCCGCTAAGTGTGTGGACACTTAGCGGATACTATCTAATAATGTATTGGACATTATTGTATCTCAAAGGGGCCTCTTCCATCCCCATGAACGCCTTCCAAAAGGACCGGACATTGTGCCGTGATATCCCAAAGGAGAGATACAAATAATAATGTTTATTCATAGATCGTGCTTACAATTATTTTTACACGGTACTTCTGTCAAACAAGAATATGGTTTGTTGACAGAGTGCTCCAATTTACACAATATAGTAAGCTATATGTACGTAGAACACATCTAACATCTATCTGATCTACATATATGTTCAATGAAAATGTAAAATATTTACCTTTAGGTTAATATTTAATTAATTTCCCTAGACAGGACATATTTCAGTGTAAGGTAGTGTGACAAGATGAAATTATAAAAGAACTTTTAATGGTCAAATCACTGTATTCCATAAAGGAATACAATGAACAGCCAATATAAAATTGTTGACTATTGTTAAATTGTATTTCTGTTATTTATTTCGTTTAATTCTTGACATTACCATATTATTTATTATTCTGATATTGTATTGATATTTGACAATATTTGGAATCGAGCGTTTATATTGTTTTTATTTCTATTATTTTAAATTTGACTAATGACATTGCCTAGTATATTCTAGCCGTGTATACAAATTTGACATTTCTATTTATTTTTTACCTTTGACATTATTTGATTTCAATTTGATTTCAATTATTTTTCTTTCATTATTATTATACCTATTGACGATCCTTTTGTGAATTTATTTTGTTTTAAAAATGTAAACCTTGACGAATATAAAGGAAATAAATATATCTATCTATAAATCTAATTTTCTATTATAATGGTTGTATCCCTTTTCCAATCTATGCGTCCAAAGTTAAAATGGCCGTTTTAATTTTGAGCTCATAGACGAATCTAGGAACGTAAAAACTAGTTTGATGGATTCAAAAAGTACTTGAATACAAACTAAAGTACGTAGCGGCCCCCTTTTTTAGTTATATATCGTTAAATTTAAATAATTACAATTATTTACGAGTGGCGCTAGTGGACCTGTTACATTTTATTAAAGCGCTCTTAACAAGATTCTGCTTTTTATCGTTAAGTGTAACCTACAGGGCTTACACTGCGATATTTCATCTAATTTGTCGTTAATTGACTCAGAATTAATATATTACCTTTGCCACGACATGTAGTCGGCTAAGAAATCAATGAATGTGATCGCGAAGACAAAAAAACTCTAATCATTGAGCTGCAATTGCAGTTTGTTTCCTTTGTGGGAATGTACCTACAGATAACGGAAACCTGAATTAGCTATACAATAATGACATTATCAGACTAATCCAGGTTATTAAGCTCGTCATATAAGGTTTCATCTTAATCCGTTCAGCTGTTTTTAGTGATTGAGTGAAAACCAAACACCTAAATTTTCGCATTCATAATATTAGTAGGATAATTTGTATGTAATTATTTTTTTGATATTTATTTTTTTGAATTATTATTTGGATATTTAATAGGTATAGTAACCTATTTCACTCCACTAAAAATAACAACTTTCATAGGAATTTATTAAATAACAATAACTTAAATAATATTACAACTAACTTAAATCTAAAACAGGCCCTTGGGTCATTGTACCGAGGATGCTGGCGGCATTTCCTCGCTGTATCGCAATACTGATACGTTGTGCGAGGAAGTCGCCAGCTCTTCGGTCACCAATTACCATAGTTAGAATCAGAATCAGAATTAGAAAAATGTTTATTGTAGACATAGGTAGGCTGATGAATACAGAGTTTTTAAAAATACATTTAGTGATCTTCTATGTCTTGCCAATAGGCGTACAAAACATGGATAAAAATACATAAAAAACAATTCGAAAAATATAATCAATCTAAATAAAAAATTAAAATTAAAAAAAATTGTGCAAGTCACATAATAATTATTAAAGCAATGAAGTCATATTTTATAATAGTCAAATGTTAAAAATTACATAAAATTATTATTTATATAATGTTACGTAATTTTAAAAAAATATTATTTAAATAAAAATTTATTAATAAGTAATGTCAGCAATCCCCCGTGTGGTTGCCGGGTAAGAATTGCGCCACCCCATCTCTTCCCGTGGGTTTCGTAGGAGGCGAATAAGGGAAAATCGGAGGGTGGGCAGCAGCATCCTTCGATCATTACAACCATCAAACTGCGGTCGCCAACCCGCTTGCCAAGCGTGGCGACTATGGCAAATCCCCCCCATTTTGGGGAGGCCTATGTTCAGCAGTGGACGTCTTTCGGCTGTAATGATGATGATGATGATGATGAATGTCAGCAATTCCCGTTTTAAACACGGCATAGGTAACAATTCGACGGAAGCTTATTATATATCTTGCACCCTAGATAATAAATATTTTTGCGCATCAGAGCCGTATTTGTTGACGGTTAATCTCATTTGTACATATTGCCTTTGCCATGATAGTTGGCTAAGAAATCAATCAATGTGATCGTAAAAACAAAAAACTATACCTAATAAGCATTGCGCTGCAATGGACGTTTGTTTCCTTTGTGGGAATTTACAGGTAGCAGAAACTTGAAATCGCTATACAATTATGACTTTTCATTGACTATGAAGTCATACTAAGGTAAAGGTCCACTCGACACCTTAGTGCCCAATAGATGATACCTATTAATCACCTCTGTCATCTGATGATGATGATGATGAGTCACATGATTAAAATTGACATGTATTGGGTCAGTGTCCAGCACAGGATGGTTTACCTTACAATTGCTGCTCTAGGTTAGGTAGGTAATAATAATAACAATAATAATCGTTTAATCATACAAAAAAACATGTTGACAAAAATTACACACTTCTGCCAAACCTAAGATTCGGTTGAAACCGCTCAACCAAACTATTAGAGTATTCCAGTGTTCAAAACCATCCGCGTGGTCGACTCGGAGGTTTTTGCTGGATTTTCCCCAGGCAACTCTCCAACCGCGCACTTATTGCTTTATTGTGCCCGGCCTAATATGTCCACAGATAGGTTAAAATGAAAACGTGCGATAGAAAGAGATAGCCACGTTTAGGCACGTTTGTAATACCTAAAGCGGGGATTGTTAAAGTTGGGCCTTCTGTACGTAGTACTATTACTTATTCTGTGTCTTTAGGGACCCAGGGAAACGCTAACAGGGAGATATTTTTATCTGTCCATAAAAACTGGGCCCCTAAATAACTTGCCGATGACTTTGACACCATAAAAAATTGCCAAATAGTGAGACCGCGCTATCTTACCATAATCGTAAAACATAAAATGTAATAATGTAGCGTGGCATTGTCATTGTATTGCTATCACTACTTCTCACGGCGTTGCCAACCCTCGATGGGAAGTGTAGATTTGCTGATTAGGGTCCCGTCTCAAACAAACCAGACTCGGCATACAATACGATAACTTGGAGTCATTATGCTCTTATTCCATTGGATATTCTACTTTAAAACTAATGCATAGGGTTTCTATTACAAACATACGATTTTTAGACAGTATGTATGTAATGGAAACTCTATTACATTAGTGTTAAAGTAGAATATCGAATGGAATAAGAGCATCAGTGTCATACTTAAATTAATTTACCCGAAGACCGTTTTCCCTCTCTGTCTCACTTACAGGTTAATACCTAAGTGCCACAGAGAGGGAAATCTTCATTTACAGTTCGCGGTAAGCCCTCTGTACCTACTTTTTTATGATAGTAGACTTATACAGTTCTAAACTGTTGCCGGTTTTTTTTATTAAGTATCGTTTTTAAGAAACACATTTTTGAATCTTATCTTTGACATACAACACGTTTGGAGGGATTCATAGGATCGTGCCTTGGTCTGCCGCGAAACAAAAAAACCAACTTGACAGCTGACAGATTTCACATTTGAAATTTTATCGTTTCATCTATGTTTTTGTACATTCATAGATTTAAATTTAGAATGAAGGAAAAATTGAAAAATGTGCTTTAATGAAGCATGAGTCTTCTGGTAGATGTCGCTGTAGGCCTCCCTTAAGGCGTTTGTATAAAAAATTCATAGATGTTACTGGCACATTTGACATCTCTCAGCTGTCAAGTTGATGTTTTTTTTTGTTATTAACTCTACTATTAATGAAACCACTCCAAAAAACTTAAGAGCGCTTTAATAAAATGTAACAGGTCCACTAGCGCCACTCGTCAATAAGTGTAATTATTTAAATTTAACGATATATAACTAAAAAAGGGGGCCGCTACGTACTGTAGTTTGTTTTTAAGTACTTTTCGAATCCATCAAACTAGTTATTACGTTGCTCGATTCGTCAATCTATGCGTCCAAACTTAAAACGGCCGTTTCAATTTTGAGCTCATAGATAAAAACATAAAAACTAGTTTGATGGATTCAAAAAGTACTTAAAAACAAACTACAGTACGTAGCGGCCCCTTTTTTTAGTTATGTATCGTTAAATTTAAATAATTACACTTATTTATGAGTGGCGCTAGTAGACCTGTTACATTTTATTAAAGCTCTCTTAAGGTTCCCAATTGCATCATGAACCTAACCTATCAACTTACCTATCTTACCAAAGGTACAACAAATCATAAATTTTAAAATAAAGCGATGTAGCTTTATCATTGTGTTGCTATCGCTACTTCTCACGGCGTTGCCTTGATGGGAAGTGTTGATTTGTTAATTAGGGTATAGTTGACTTCAAATAAAAAAAATATAAGGCTCTGTGCTCGACACTGACCCAATACATGGCACTAATCTTAATGTCATGATGATAGAGTTGATTGATAGGTGTGATATTGGGTACTAAGGTGTCGAGCATTAGGACGTTTATTTTATACCTGTTTTATTTCCTATTTAGTATGTAATATGATATTATACTTAGCAACTTTTTAGATTTAAGTACCCAAAGAGTAAAACGGGGCCCTACTAAGACTCCGCTGTTCGTCCGCCTGTCTGTCCGTCTGTCACCAGGCTGTATCTCATTAACCGTGATAGTTAGACAGTAGACATTTGAAATTTTCACAGATGATGTATTTCTGTTGCCGCTATAATAACAAATACTAAAAAACAGAATAAAATAAATATTTAAATGAATTCTGGTGTGAGCATTAAGTACGTCTTATTTCATAGTAAAAACGGTGTCCCATGTCCCAAACTTGATTAAATAATTAATTCCTTTCTAAGCAGTTCTATAACTAATCAGGTCAAATCACACAACAATTCAATCATTCGTTCAATTCAGAATGACTGTGTGCATACAATTACCAACATTTTTTTACCAATGTCAAAACTCAATAACACTCTTCACCTTACCAATAAGACCTAGTTTCGCTTGTACTTTAATTCACCAACTGTAAAATCGGATTAGCCAATACAAACCTAACGCTGCTGCTCTTGCAAATATCTAGAATTTTATCACGATGGGATAGGGTCGGATTTCGCTTGAGTTTCAGTTTCTGATAGGAAAAAGTATAATTAGAGTAATTAGTATTGTGCTGTTTTTAGTGAATTATATATCTTTGTTCTGTGTATTATTCGGTATAATGAACTTACAATGTATTGTGACCACGTTTTTATGGATTCGACGGTTGGACTTTGATTTACTGGGTACTTTATGTTTCCTTATTTTTAGTACCGCAGTTGAAGCATTTATTATACTACTATTGATTAGAGTCGGTAGGTGGGTTTACGGCCTGTTAATTTGATGCGCCAGTTTGCGGCGACTTGGATGAGTTGATGAACGGATCCGCTATTTTCTTGCTTTTTTAATATATTCCCAGTGAACATACTAATTAAAACGCATACGACTCACTGTCTTCAGGGCATGTAAAAATATAAATATCTTTAAGTAATTGAAAAAACTTCGTTCTTCAGAAGGCCGCAAACTAACGCAGGCCGCGTAACTGGCCTAGCGACCCTATAATATTGCACTTTCCGAGCTATTCGGCTTTGGAATTCTTTATCTCCTAATATGAGGCGTGCTGAATCTCTTACTGTCTTCAAAAAACAGCTTAAAGATCACTATTTGTCTCTCATGACACACTTAAGACTTAGCTCCTTTAGACTATATGGCTGACTATATATTTGTATATGTTTATGTACGTATATTTATAAACTATATTTATGTATGTTTATTATCCTTAAATAAATGTTATTGTTGTAATTATTAGTAGGTTTCATATGTGTTAACTCTGCACCACCTGCTATGAATCGTTATGATTAGATTTCATTTCCGCTACCCTAAGGTTGGCTGGAAGAAACCTCTCTTTAGCGATAAGGCCCCCTGTTGTTTGCCTCTACTCATTGTGTTTTTGTACTGAACTATATCCTTTAATTGAGGTGTGCAATAAAGAGTATTTGTATTGTATTGTATTTGTATTGTTTGCCCAAATTAAATCCAGAAAAGTTTGTTTCATTTTAATACCATAAACTTGAAAACCTAAAATAAACCAAGGGCCCCTTGATAGAACTTGCTACAGGCCCCGCGCTAGCTTAATCCAGCACTGGTAGCACTATGAATAATAACATATGTGATAATCCACATCGAAAGGGACCTTATGGCGGCAGGCGCTTACGTTACACCTATTCACTATTGTATTGGAACAGCGGCAATAAAGGCGTAAGTGTCGGCCGCCATAAGGTTCCTTTCAATATGGATTATCACATATATTAATAGTATATTATTTTGTCTGGTTCCAGGCTACTCTTTCACCGTCACAAGATGTCCCGACCCAGGTTATGCGGAGTCCAGCTCAGCTCGTTCGGCGCCGTAACTGTTTTGTTATACATCATACACACATCCCTAGCTGTAAGTACATTTTGTTACGAACAAGTATACAGTAGCGGCCTGATGGTAACAAGACACCAACTAAACTGGCAACTCTTCTGCTTTTGAAGCCGTGCAACGAGAAATATCGCGTTCTTTGAAACCCTGTTCTGCCCAGACCAGGAAACAATAAGGATTGATTTTGAGATTTAATATGATTGCACCGGACTGTGATATTTTTGCAAGTAGTTGGATGAATATATGTGTAGAGTGCATGAAGTTCTGTGAGGTGATGGATAAGAGACCGTCCTCTGTATTTTATTGATTGTATTTTAGTGATTGTAAATTATTAATTTCGCAGTGTCTTAGGATTGAATCCTGTAAAACTGTGTAATGTTTGGCATAAATGAATAAATAAATAAATTGCGTAAAATTTTCTCTATACAAAAAAAAACAAAAGTTCGAGTCTTTCAGCCTACTAAAACAACGCATTATTAAACGACACAATTAAGTTAAAATGATGGTATTTTACCCCATCTAAACTCTGTCAAGAGGAAATTTAATGAAACTTCACAGTCAGATATTTATCGAGAATAGTCTAAAAAAGCCATTCCTGAAGTGTTGCAGCCCGTTTTGTAGTGCGCAAAAGACATAAGCGTGTCTCTTTCATGGGGAGGCTGAACGAATCGGCATCCCCTTCTTTTGAGGAGTCGTTATATTGATAGTAAGAGACAGATGTAGGTCCCTCAGACTCTTTCCGTTAAAAAAGTTACAGGATTCGGCCGAGCGAGAAAGTAACATTTCGCAAATTCTCACGCGAAGCGTCGGTTCGCCGGTGCGTGGGTTAGAGTGAAAGCGTTCAGGTTCAATTGCAGTTTTGATATAAAAAAAACTTTAATTAATTGCGCTATAAACCTGTCTAAAGTATAATTATATCCTTAGTTTGCCATAGCAAATATTATGACCCACTAGCATTTGTTGCTGCAATGCCAGTATGAATGTAGTTAGCAAAGTCTATACGATTTCAGTCGATTTTTGCAGTATAAAAGATTAGGGTTTTGTCGAGATTTTGCCTAAACAAAAGCTAATCAGTTCAGATCCCACTTTGACTCAAGTTGTATAGGCATTGTAAATTCGCTTCCGGGGATCTTTCGTTTTAGTTGGTTTAGATTTAGTTAGATTTTTATTTAACTGATTGTTTATTAAAATCAATATTTTTTTCGTTTGACACTTTAAGTATATTTTAGTTAATGGTAATGGTAATCATTTAATGCTGGTATAACATTGACTAATGGTATACTCTAGCCTACTAAACTGCCATGTTCTGTTAAATCCGTCATAAATTGTCTTAATTAGTACTGAACTTAGATCCTATTCATAACACTGATCAGTCATGATAATTACTTTATAATTAGCCATTTGAATAATCCGATTCTCTGATTATCCAGATAATTATCGGCTGATTATGATTATAGGTAAATTATAGCCTGATTGATGTGGGAAGCTTATTGTTTGCTTTATAATTTCGAGTAGATTTATAATTCATGTCATGGGCAGAATTGTTATTGTGATAATTCATTTTCCATACCATTGCTCTCAAAGTTTAAATGAATGAGATCCCTTACAGAGATAAGTTCGCCTTTGTACTTCGATCTTGTTTTAAATATTGTGTCAATAAAGTTCTTACATACGTTTTATGGTAAAATCAAATGGAAGACTTGTGATTTTAAATTGAGACAGAGCGGAAAATACTTCGTTGTGGGGTCGTGGTGGGACCTCCGACTCCTAAATTTACGAGTATTATATGTCGGGCCAATTTGGATAATTTATTATACTTTGCGCCCTGACTTTTCCTTTGGGGGAAATACGTTTTAGTCTTAGTATTTATAGACTTTTTAATGATACCGTAAACCGGGGTTACTTTCAAATTCGGGGGTGACTTTTAAAATCAAGTTTTTAAGCCGTATTTCTAGTTTTTATTTGTTTAACCTGTTTCGGTGTTATACCTCGGTATATTTCCTATTTACTGAAATGAATCAAGTTAGAAATACTTAGTGACGATTATATTAGTGTTCTTAATCTATCAAAGTGCCCCCGTTTTTTTCCTATAGTCACCCCAGCTTACGGTAATTTATTAATAGTGACATAATAGGTTTTTCTCAAATGCAAAAAATATTGACAATATGTGATAATCCACATCGAAAGGGACCTTATGGCGGCAGGCGCTTACGTTGCACCTATTCACTATTGTATTGGAACAGCGGCAATAAAGGCGTAAGTGCCGGCCGCCATAAGGTCCCTTTCAATATGGATTATCACATATGGTCGTTATAACAGGCTGCGAAGTATTACGTTTTGCGTGCGGCCCAACGAGCGGCCCATAATGGTATTTCATACAACATTGCCGGCCTAGGCCGCTAAAGTGACTTTCTTTTGCCGTGGGCCCGCTGCCGCGCCCTAGAAATAAAAGACGACGCCTGCTGCAACGCGTGTTTTTAGAATTTAACTTCGAGTTTTCTTATAATTTTCTAATTTTTTGAGTAAAGCACTATACAAGCCTCGGCACGAACGCCGAACAGGGTTCTATAACTACTTAGCCGGCAATCTCCCATTTCGCGGCCTCTGCAGTAATGTACAATTAATCTCCTTGCTTATGCCTTGGGTAGGGAATGATCTGAAATATTTTTCCGCCTTTGCCTGCCATTATCCGAAACTTATATACAATGAAGAGCATCGGAAATCTGTACATAAAAGATATTTAACAAAATGGTTGATCAAATATTCTTTGTTTCTCGTTACCATGGTTACGGTTCCAGAGTCACTCTTTAAAACTGTGATTTTATAGGGTTTAAACCTACCAAACATGAGTTTAACCGATGGACATAAATCCATTTGGAAGTGGGTCATCTCTTGAGCATGCTATAATTTTTTTTTCTAATAAACTTTATTACTGTTGTCTCCTCGCTCTTATGGGACAAAATAACAATAAGAAAAAGTTGATTGACCCAAATAAATCAATGTAGGGGTCATAAAATCGATAAAAGAACACATTTCAATGGATTTCAGTATTTTTGTATGTTTGTTATTAATAAAAATTATATATTTCACAGCAAGATGAGCAGGGCTACGCTGCGGGTGACGACTACCCGGTATACAATGAAGTACCAAAGGGCTTGTCGTTCACCTGTGATGATAAGCTGCCAGGATACTATGCAGACCCGGAGACTAACTGCCAGGTAACCTACTTACAATAACAGTTCCACTGCCAGGAACCCGCCTAGCGGGTGCTGCGTAACTTGTCTCAGATGTTCTTATTCGAACCAAGCGCATTGCATCATCTTTTATAATGCGCACTTCTAAGGTTTGGAATTCTCTGCCGGCGTTTGTGTTTCCGAGCTCATATAACCTAGACCTTTTTAAGGCACGAGTGAATAGGCACCTTCTGGGTGAGCTCGCTTCATCGTCGGCCTCATCTTTGCCCCCTGGCTAGATGCTGGCGAAGAGCGATCCCATTTTTAATAAAAAAAAATGCTGGTTAGCTCGCTAGCGCCCGCTACGTGGGCTGCCGCTATAAGTAAGATGGCTGGCTACATCGATTTCTGTGGTACATTTAAGATTTAAGACTGGCATTGAAAGTTTTTTTAACCTGGCTGTGGTTTAATAGGCCCAATAAAGCGATAGGAGTGCGCGGTTGAAGAGTGGCCTGGGGAAAATCCAGGGGAAACCTCCGACCACGCAGGCGGTTACACTGGATTACTCCTAAGAGTTTGCGCTCTAGTGTGATTAGTTGATTTGTTGGCTTCAACCAAATCTGAGGTGTGATTGGTAGCTCGTATCCGGGAGTTTTGTCACTGGTTCACTAAACCTATCTTAGCTGAGAAGAGTCCAGGAAGAAATTCAGCTCGGCCCGACCTGGGTCGGACTGATTATACCCGATATGGGGCGGTACCGGGGCGAATAGGGATGTGAAAGTATTAAGGCAGATTGTAGGTAGGGAGAAATGAGATGCCCATTAGAAACCCAAATCAGTTTAATAAATGAAGTCATGAAACAATATAGAATCTAGTCCGGGTTTTTTACAAATCCGTTAGACGAGAAGGGATCAAGCTATAAGTTACAATTTACAAGTGGTAATCTCTTTCTATTAAAAGGTATTGAAAAGAGACTTCCATTTGTAACTTGTAACTTTTAGCTTCGAGAAATAGGCCCCAAACGAAAAATCTTCGGTAACTCGTTACATTTTTTGACATAACTTATCTACGGATCTGTCCGGTCTATCGGATCTTTATATAACCGGGCCTAAGAGTCCTTACAAATTTTAGAATGTTTTGAACTTATGTTATCATAAAAGTATTGATAATTACAATAAACTGATGATTATAAAGGATATAACACACTCGCGGACCAAGAAGACGGATCGGTAAAATACCGTCATAAGTACCTATTATTTACTAAATATAGTACATACTTGCAATTTTTTAATTCTGTCATGATCTTTATTTAATTTTGCATCTCACCTGCAAATTTGACTTTAAAAAAAAATTAAGGTTTCCAGGTTTAAATCGGACTCCTCAAAGCCCATGAAAAACACAATGTTAACGGAGCTAGATATCGCAAAAATTATTAGTTTTGGAGATTGATATTTTTATGATAGGGTCAGGAAAATTTATAATACTGCTGGGTATTATGAATAATAATAAAACTAGTGTAAAATATTTAGAAAACCTATTGCGGTTATTTAATTTAGGGTGACCTGGATCCTGGTGTAAAAAAAAAATAGTAACGGAGAAAAAATGGCAGAATATTACTTATATGTTAACTCACAAAGAAAATAATCAAATAGATTTTTTTACTGATTCAAGACCCTTAAAACTTTACTTGAAATGAGACGTAAAGAAGGAAAATCAAATTGGTATATTATATATATAAAAAAGTATTATCTGTACTGTGTGTGTCTGAGTAGTATTTGTGTAGTAAGTATGTATTTTCTGGAGAACAATAAAGAATATTTGTATTGTATTGTATTGTAAACTCACGAAATAGTATTCGGACCATTCTACTTTTTCATATACATAATTTTCAGACACTTTTTTTAAATGCAGATTTTGGAATACTTGGCCCTCACTTCATTCTTTTGTATTGTTATTTAGAAAGAGGTTTAATTGCAGTATCACTTCCGATAGTTTTGATAATTAACGAACCATAGCTGATATTCATAAATCGAGTAACTCAGTGGTCCTTGGATGTCTCACCATTTGTTTGAAAAAAAGGTTTTTAGCACTGTGTTACCCACTTTTTACTGCAATGCGTTAATATTGAAGTATTTTTAGCTATAAATTCCTTGTTAGGCTCAGGTACTATTTCGAATTCCTCTTTTTGTACACTAATTCAATACATATCATAGATATTTTTGTAATAGAAAACTGGTCACGAAAAATTAGAATGACCCATTCACAACCTGTACCTACGGCTTTAGTCGCTGCTCCATTGTAATTTTTAAACTGTATTCTTTTTATTAGTAAATAAATAAAAATAAAAAAATAAGTTAGTGTAAATAGTTTAACTTGTTTTAATTTAATGGTGAAATACATCGGCGTTCTCACCCCATACCCATTTGATGTTTACCGTGGCATAGGCTGTGTCTCAAGCAAGACCGAAAAAAATCAAACATTTGTTCTATAAATAGGCCACAAGACCACTTTTACATGTCAAAATATTAATTAACAATTTAAGAAAGTCTGACTATAATAAGAAATACATTTTTCATGTCAAAATATTAATTTATAGTTCAAGAAGGAATAATAATTTCGAGTTTACAATTACTTATAACAAAATTAATGTCATGACCGTTAGCGATATAAAAGGATTTTATTTATTTAAACATAAAAGTCTAAAACAACCCATTAAACTTAATAATGGCACCAGAAAAATCGTTGAAAAAACTTCAATACCCGATTGAACTGTGACGCCTGTTATTTTCTTCATGGCAATAAGTTTGATGTTCTCGAATGACTTGTTGCTATTATATTTTATTAGGTGTCGATACGAGACTGAAATGACTGTTATAAACTATGTAAACTATTAACATGAACAAATATTCTGCTGGGCTAGCACGACTAACGCTGCGACGCGACGCGAGTAGAGAAAAAATCTACCCTCCTCTTTCTAACCCGCACAGTTCGAGCGAGACAGGAATCGCTGAGTCGCGCGAGATATGATTTGTCAGCAAGTTGTGCTAGCCCCACTGGCCCCGTACCCTGAAGCTCGAAATTTGAACTTTGTATCGTGCCGTCCCTTTCACTCTCGTGTTAAACGCTATATGAGTGAAAGTGACGGCACGATACGAAATTCGGATCTCGAATTTCGGAGTGGCCCTTCTGCTATGTTGTTTTTTTATTGAAAAGTATGACATTGGTGTGCCAAGCATACTCACAATATGAGATTTAATACTACAAGGCTCGGTTTTATAAAGATCCGTTAGACCTTATGTCGGTTTGTTATGTCAAAAAGTGTACTGAGTTACTGAAATTTGATCTGACTTTTGGTCTAACGGATCTTTATAAAACCCGGCCTAATAATACTATTTCATGCTAACAGATCTAATCATTTATATGCAGCTTGATTATTTTCACCAGGCGTTTAAACTTGTAATGTTTGCAGAGGGGCTATTCCGAACTTTTAAATCCAAACATCGTATCGTGCCGTCCCTCTTGCTCATATAGTGAATAACACGAGAGTGAAATGGACGGCACGGTACGAAGTTCGGATTTCGAAGTTCGAACGAAGTACAGTGGGGCTACCGCGAACCACAAACGAAGTTTTCCCTCTCTGTCTCACTTATGTGTAAACTTGCAAGTGCGACAGAGAGGGAAAACTTCGTTTGCTATTCGCGGTAGCGCCCCTGGATCGTGTGTGGCATTTATTGGTATGCGTTATTGCTATTATGTTACACCAGGCCCCTATTTCACCAAGTTGACACATGTATGTATTTGACATAATATATGTAGGCTGACACGTCGACAATTTTTTTTTCTTTCGATACCCGCCGCACACCGGGTAGGCGGTACCACCGCACACCGGGTAGAGTCAGTCCGACCCAGGTCGGGCCTAGCTGAGTTTCTTGCTGGACTCTTCTCAGCTATGTTAGGTTTAGTGAAGCGACAAAACTCCCAGTAGTTCGATTCCACTCACACCTCAGATTCGGTTGAAACCGCTCAACCAATCTCACTGGAACGCAAACTCTTAGAGTATTCCAGTGTTCCAAACCACACGCGTGGTCGTGCCGGAGGTTTTCCCCTGGATTTTCCCCAGGCTACTCTCCAACCGCGCACTCCTATCGCGCCACAGTCAGGTTCAAAAAAAAAAGACAATTTTCATGTGAAAACTGTTTCACCAACTATAATTGTAATGTTTTTTGACAATTGTCACGCCTGTCAGCTTCGGTGAAATAGAGGCCAGTGCCTTTACCATGAGTTTACATGACCGTACTCACTAGCGACTGCGTTAAAAATTGTATGGGCAAAACTAGAGCGCCTCTGGCGGTTACGCAATAGAACTAAGAATCGGCATACTAAATCGTTTACGCAGTCGCTAGCGAGTACGGTCATGCAAACTCATGGTAAAGGCACAGGCCCCTATTTCACCAAGTTGACATATGTATGTATTTGACATATGTAGCAGTATATATATAATTTACTCTATGATATGTAGGCTGACACGTCGACAATTTTCATGTGAAAACTGTTTCACCAACTACTTACAATTGTAATGTTTTTTGACAATTGTCACGCCTGTCAGCTTTGGTGAAATAGGGGCCAGGTCTAAACTAGTAATGTTTGCAGGTGTGGCATTGGTGCGTGCCCAGCATCGGCGGCAACATCCAGTACTCGTTCGTGTGTGCTCCTGGCACCGTCTTCAACCAGCGGACGAGGGTCTGTGACTGGTTCTACAAGGTAACTACTGATTCTGTGTACTGTAGACAGGCCTTGGCCAGGAGGATACTCCGAGCGTTTGAAACGCTCGTTTGTAAAGTCATTGTCGATTGTTTGACGACCGGTTTAGCCTAGTGGGTAGTGCACCTGCCTGTGAAGCTGACGGTCCTGGGTTCGAATCCCGGTCAGGGCAAATATTTGTGTGATGAGCATGAATATTTGTTTCTGAGTCTTGGATGTTTTCTATGTATTTAAGTATTTATATCTATTAAATATATCGTCGTCTAGTACCCATAACACAAGCCTTCTTGAGCTTACTGTGGGGCTAGTTCGGTTTGTGTAAGATTGTCCTCTAATATTTATTTATTTATTTATTTTATTGTCGACTCACGATTATCTATTTAAAGTAAGTTTAAGGACTCCCGCTCCGAATCGTTTCTGGTGCAAAGACTTTCTATCGCTATTCAGCGCGGAAATGCTGCTAGCGTTATGGGCACTTTTGCACCGGGGCGATGAGGGGCGGGTTATATGACTAAATTGTTATTGAGATGTAATAACTGTAAATATAATAAATAAAAATATACTATTTAAAGTTAAAATAGACCGGCGAAAACATTGGTCAAATAAGACTCAGACCCGATATTGGTTTACGCTTTTTACAAAAGTTTACTCTGGTCATCGTCTCCTTTAACATTTCGACGACCGGTTTATCCTAGTGGGTAGTGCACCTGCCTGTGAAGCTGACGGTCCTAGGTTCGAATCCCGGTCAGGGCAAATATTTGTGTGATGAGCATGAATATTTGTTTCCGAGTCTTGGATGTTTTCTATGTATTTAAGTATTTATATCTATTAAATTTATCGTCGTCTAGTACCCATAACACAAGCCTTCTTGAGCTTACTTTGGGGCTAGTTCGATTTGTGTAAGATTGTCCTATAATATTTATTTATTTAACAATATTTAATGAAACGACAATGACGAAAAAAAATCGCCGTTGAAATGCTGAATATCCGCCCGCCTATTCCTCATGCCGCTTCAGCTAAACTCGACTCTGAGAGCCTACGTCGAACTTCGTATCATGCCGTCCGTTTCACTCATATAGTGTATAACGCGAGAGGGACAGAGAGGACATGATACGAAGTTCGGATTTCAAAGTTCGGAGTAGGCCCTCTGGCATACCTCTGTGGTATTCAGATACCCTATGGCGCTACAGTACAATTACAGTATTTATATAACTATTATTATATATATTTTTTTTATAGTTTACGTTAGCAGCGGTACAGCTTAATACGAAGGAACGGTTGATGAATTTGGAACTGGGTAGCGATGGCACCTATAGCTCAGTTGGCTAGAGCGACTGGCCGCGAGTGCTGGGAGGTCGCTTGTTCGAATCCTGCTCGGTGCCTAAATTTTTCAATTTTTCCTTCATTCTAAAATATTAATAATGAATTGTGCGTATCGTTGAAGTGGTTTTTTGTGTTTATTTTTTTATTTACACTACACTAGATACCCGGCTTAAGCAGTTCGTTAATATTTTTCAGACGGATTGCCCTAACTCGCAAGCTTACTACGGCGTCAACGAAGACCTCTACAAGGACGACACTGGGAACTACATAAATGGGAAAAAGTAGATCATTTATATACGTTCTTACCCCTTATTCATAATCGTTCGTCAAACCTATACGTTCTTACCCCCTTAATCGTACGTCAAATCTATACGTTCTTACCCCATAATCGTTCGTCAAACATATATTATAGTGTCCGCAAACCAAACTGACGACTGAATTGATATCGCTATCTCTTGCACTTGCATGGTATTACGAAGTGTGTCTCACATTTCTTATGACCTCGGTCGTCAGTTTGATTTGCGGGCACTATAGTTACAATGCCGCTAGAAGAGCACTTCTCAAAAAATTTACAAAAGATGTTCCAATTAGAATGAACCATTTTTGTCCCATCGGAATCATTAGTACCCATGATTCTTAGAACAATAAGCTCTAATTTTTCGTATTCTGAAACATACATGAAATGTATAAACTCTCACGTTTACATTTGTTTGTGAGAAAGGGACAAAACATTTCAGTTAACAGAGGTTTATTAAGTTTTACGAATAAAGGGGTTATTTTACATACACTGTGTTTCAGCAAAAACGAACACAAATCTGTGATTTTCAAACAAAAGGAACCTATTGACGGGGTTAATAAGGCGCTATTTCCTTACTGATGCAATTATAAATCGCCTTTATTGACATCTACTGTTGGAAATTACACATTGAAGTAGATGTAATTTAAACGATATTCACAATTTTTTATTGTTTCACATGCACTGTTTTTGTGACTATAAATCAGTTTATTTGAAGTAAATAGACCCTACAAAATGCGAAAGAATGTATATTCCGTGAAAATGCATTAATATTATAAAAAAAAGATTTTTATTTATTTATTAATGTTCAAATTGCGTCAATCGAGGCAAAAGCGAGTAAAATGCGTCGTACATCTTAGACGCAATTTTTGTAAAAGATCTCATTCTTTTAGACCTCTTAAAACTTATCATAACAACTTAAAAAACCAAGTGGGATAAGATGGACTCCGGGAAAAACCGACGCTATGTTTAGTTCATACGTAAAAAAATAAACATATTCTTGGAATTTGTTTCCGTTTTTCTAGACAGTTTGACTTTTTGACTAGTATAAGTGCCATTGCGGCCTAATCGCAGAATAAAGTAAATTTATTATTATTTAAAGTGGGTATCCTGGGTAAAGTATGGCAAGTTCATCTTATCTCACTTCAGCGCCTGACCTTATTTCGTCGAATGAAAAGAAAAACTCACTATCAAATCTGTCACTACTCTTCGAAACCTCGTATCTCAGTACTGAAACGATGCTGATATACGAGTTTTATTTTAAGTTGGTATTTGTTGCTTAGTGACTTTTGCTTGCAACCCGACGATTTATACCTTTGCGGGGTTCCTTCAGTATACATTACTTATTTTTACTTTGTAATATTTATAGATGAACTAGTTAAAATTCAGTAATGATAGGAAAGTAAACAGGTTTCCTTTGACCTTGCCTCTGAACTGCCTTTAGTGCATCATTTTTAGAAAAATGCGTGTAAAACAAATGACACCTTTTGTACAAACCTACAAATTCAAATTTGTACACAAACATTAGTGATAACTGTGATTTAAAAATTAATTAAAAATAATAAGTATCATTTTTATAATTATACCTAGTTACCATGTAGCATCATATTTAATACAAATGGGGAAATATTTTTTTTTACCTACCGATTTTAACAAATATGAAATATTTGATGCATATCATTCTAATATATATATAAATGAATGTACATACATAAGTATTTTGGACTTATTAATGTTGCTGTTACTGTGTTAGTGTTAAACGAGCCGAAGGCGAGTTTCATAATAGGATAATTATATTCAGTTGCATACATTACTTTATCTACATCAATATATTAAATCTTCTTTCATGTGTTTAGGAACCATTGCGTTGCAAGTGTAGTTAGCTCATGCGTGAGCCCGTTGAAGTCTTTTGTGAGCACGAGACTGTATCGTTATGGGCGGAGAAGGTCATAATGATACCGTTTTCGATGCTATTATGGTGCGATATTAAGCTGATCCTTACGTACACTTTTTGATCACACCAATATAGTAAGGGTGTAGATAAAATAAAAAAGAAAATATTTCTCCTTTTTGGTTTATACAAAGTTACCATTATAATGATAAGCTCAATTTATAAAATATAATTGATTTTTTCTACATACTTTCTTTTATGAACATCCTGCCGCTTCCTTTTCAATTTCTGTCTGAATTCGTAATGGTCTTGTCATTTGTTTAGATTTTATCTGGCATGTCTACCTTAAAGCTTGTATAGAAGTAATTAACTATAAGTTTTCACTAAAACTCTCTTAAATGTTACTATAACCTAGATTTTTTCACCACAACTTTCATTTATTGTGACATTTATGCCATTATATAAACTTTGTTATAACATTTATAACTAACAGTTAAAAAGTCAGGTGAGGTAATGCCGGATAAACATTGAAAGGACCATCCCATTTAAAATAAATAAATAAAATAGATAAATATTAGAGGACAATCTTACACAAATCGAACTAGCCCCACAGTAAGCTCAAGAAGGCTTGTGTTGTGTTGTGTTGTGTTGTATTTAAGACCCTATTTACACACATGCAAGTCTCGTGTGCTAATTTCACTACATTGCGAGTTATAAAGTTATCATGAGATGAATCGATCTGTCAAACCCCGCAATTTAAACTTAAATGGGAATCTTGCACACGTGTAGATGGGTTCTTTGGAAAAAAGCATGATTCAGTATCATACAAGCCGTCGTCTCCCGGTGAAAAAAATAAACAATAGCATTATTTTGTTATGATCCCGGGGATCCCAGTGACCGGTAGACGGCGGGTTAAAGTAATTTATCAGTACAGTCAGCATCATTAATATTTATACACTCTAGTACCTTAGGGAACATACACAAACTACGTGACCATTTTTTTTTTTGCGTTTTTTACCCCCCTCCCCCCCCCCTAGGTGACCAAGCGTAGTATATGCCAAACCCCCCCCTCCCACCCTAGTTTTCACGTAGTATATTTTATAAAAATAATTTTGCGGAAAGTTGAAAAAATAATGGCCCCCCGGTGACCAATAGTGGTACTTTGACGACCCCCCTCCCCCCCCTAAACGGGTCACGTAGTTTGGGTATGTTCCCTTATTGTTTGAAGGGAAGTTCGAAAGTGTATACTTATTTATGATGTTGCCTGTACATGCCCCTGACTTGTAGCATATCATACACTAACATTATATATGTATACTAACACTAACATATTAACAAATTTCCAGAGGCAATTCGTACAATAACAACTATGACAGACGGAGATTCACGGCGCGACGGAAACGACATGACTACATGATGCAAACGAGAATAAGACATTAGTCATTACACAAATTATACTCAAAATTAATTAAATCGGACCAGTTTGTTTAGAAAACAAAGTGAACCCATTTAATTGACTTTTGACCAAATTAGAACCACAAATGACGCAAGAACTGACTTTAATCAGAGAATGACAATTACAACCCAAATGCCAAATTTATTAGATGACACTCAAGATATTTTGAGCGAGGTTTAAATCCATAATGGATCTGTGACCCGCATACGCAAAGCAAGCTAGTAAAATGCTTGAATTTAATTTAATTGATACTTGAGAATTACCTAAAAGCTTGTAGCATATGACATAAATTGAATAACAATCTCAATTATGTACGATCATTTATTCCAAAAAATATAATTCCATGCGACTCATCAACCATAAATTAGATATTGTATGGTCTAGTGCCCTTATTCATATTTCATTAAACCTCGTCCTCCTAGCACTATCCCAGTACAGTTGTCTCCTGAAGGTGAATCCTAAGATTTTGGCGTAGGCACTAGTTTTTACGGAAGCGACTGCTATCTGACCTTCCAACCCGAGGGGAAACCAGACCTTATTGCAATTATGCTTGTCAAGTGAACGGGCAATTTGACTGTTAGAAGTTCTCAAGCCGCCCGGAAGCCTCTAACTTGGCTTAACGACTGCTATCATAGACAGCAGCTGGGATCAACAGCTCAACGTACCTTCCAAAGCACAGGAGCGCTCATTTAATAAACACTCAAAGCGGTCACCCATCCAAGAACTGACCTGGGCTGACGTTGCTTAACCTCGCGTACCGCACGCGGCTCGCGGGCGCCGCCAACCAAGAGCGCTCCGTCGCGATACTTCATCAAATCAATTTTAGCTTAAACGGCGTGGACAATCTTATACAAACTAAGCAAAGCTTGTACTATGAGTACCAAGTGACGATATACATACTTATATATATAAACAGATATTTAAATACATAGAAAAAATCCAAGACTCAGGAAATTCGTGTTCATCACACAAATAAATGCCCTTACTGGGATTCGAACCCGGGACCTCCAGCTTCGAAGGTAGGGTCACTACCAACTAGGCTAAAGTAGTCGTCGTTTTGTCTGTCACTTTGACATTTATGTTTGGGAGAAAGGGAGAAAGGGAGAAAAAATACTTTTACCTAGAAGAGGTTTGTTAAGTTTCATGAATAAGGAGCTTTTGTATTTGATACATTATGTATATTGATGAGATATATAACCGACTCAAAGTTGACACCTAGTCTTTAACATTGTATAAAGAAACAGGTTGCTAACTGACATTTATTTTGTGTTATGTAACAAGCATTGACATGACAAAATGACTAGTGAAATGCATGGGATAAGATCGTTTTTGTGAACGATCTTATCCCATGTCTACTTTAAATTAGGATAAGTTCAGATGTCACAGCTACCTGACTATCCGTGAACCTTATTACAATGTTATAAGATCTACTATTTGTCAAAGTGTATCGCCGATACGTCTGACTAACCATAAGCCTGACTAATATGTTTTCACGATACTATAACTGATGTTATTGTTTATACGATATGTGCGATCATGTTTAAGTTACCAAATTGCAGTGTATTTATGTATTACAATAATGTTTTGTGTTTTTATACAAATTGTACCTGTTATACAGTAAACCATAATTCACAAAAAAGTATACAGTCAACCAAGATAGCGGTCTATCAACTTTCAACTTTATTCAAAAGTGGTAGATCACTTTCTTGGCTGACTGTATGTATCCTTTTTCTTGCGAAAGTGAGAAATAATAGTAGATTGTATGACAAGGGTCTAAAACGAGCCATATTACCACGAGATAGTTATTTTCCCGAACGAAGTGAGGGAAAATAGTTCGAGGGGTAATATGGCTTTTAGACCAGAGTTATACACTCTACTTTTCACTTCGATTGCGAGAAAATAAATAAACAAAGGTTAACCCACCCAAAATTAACAATAGATTCCACGGCGAAGATATATACTTTTGCAGCATGATTTTTTTTTCTATACTCATTTGACACACAAAACATAGAGACTGCGGTTCGCGCGCAACATTCACGCGCGAAAAAAGCTGACTGACCTTCTATTGAGCGCTTCAAAGTGTTGCTCGAACGATTTAACCACTTTTTTAATTATTGTGAAATAGGGACTACTACAAACTTAATCTTTAGACTCTTTAGAAAAATTAATTATGTTTCCTGTTGGGCGATTTTAGTAAAGCTGTGTTCTGGTTGGTTAATACCCAATACCAAATATTTTTTTAAGAGTTAAATTAGTGTTCTGTGATTGGTGGATTTAATAGGTGAAGTATTTTGATTGGTCAAATTCAAATATTTTGTAAATCATAAATATGTATTCATATTTTCCCTAGGGGTTAAATGTACTACTTTAGCCCCGCTTGCCAAGTCTAATATGACACACTTTTCGAGCATGAGAAGTGAAAAATGTATTTAGTCAATCGGTTTGTGTCAGACTTTTAGATTATGGGTCTGTGCCACATTTAATGACAATAAATAACATAAAACAGGGATATAGTATGTGTGACTTGATTACTTATAACTAAAACTAAACTAACATTTATCTTTTTTATATTGTCACTGTCATTATTGAAATTGTAAAAAGATACTGTTGTAAAATATTTTTATTTTTAAGCCATTATTCTAAGCCATATCTTGCCTCTTCTACTATTTTTAATATTTTAATGTAAATAAAATTGATTTGAACTTAGAAATTAAATGGTAATTAAATATTTTCGTTTTAATTTTAAGGTAAGTAAAAAAATATTCCCATCGTAACTTTTAGCAACGTTTAGTTTTACCACCGTATTTTTACTTAACATACAAAATTTGTATGTACCTATATGATTTCTAAATTTTCAAAACCGGTTTTCAACTACATTGGTATCCGATTGAGCTGAAAGGCATAAAATAATTAATATGTTGACAACAAAAAAAATAGTTTTACAATACCAATAAATCGGACTTACTCATGGAAAATACCTGCAAAACTTCGCGATATAACTTGCTTATGCTATTTTAAACATTTTTAAATGTATATACAGACGATGTTTGACCATAAAAGTCTGGATTTCCCTACAAGCTTCATTCTAACAAAGCTTTTTTTTTGAACCTGACTGTGGCTTTATAGACCGGGCCCAATAAAGCGATAGGAGTGCGCGGTTGGGGGTAGCCTGGGGAAAATCCAGGGCAAAACCTCCGGCACGACCACGCGTGTGGTTTGGAACACTGGAATACTCTAAGAGTTTGCGCTCCAGTGAGATTGGTTGAGCGGTTTCAACCGAATCTGAGGTGTGAGTGGAATTGACCTACTGGGAGTTTTGTCGCTGGTTCACTAAACCTAGCCTAGCTGAGAAGAGTCCAGCAAGAAACTCAGCTAGGCCTATACCTGGGTCGGACTGACTCTATCCGGTGTGCGGTGGTACCGGGACGAATAGGAAGCTAACAACTCATTTTTAATCCATCTGTCACACACAGCTAGCGAGCTGTGACAAGGTACAAAGTAGCCCAAAAATCGAATTGATTGATCGCATCTAACTGTCATTTTTTGTATACTTAGGGTGGGTTGCACCAAACCGTCTGTAATCGTAAGCGGTGTTCGTTAAAATCTGATTGTATTGAAACTTGGACAAGTTTCTATGGCATGACAGCTGCCGGCGCCATATTTGACGATGACCGGCCTGTGATCGTATGTTGGTGCAACCGACCCTTAAGAGGCATTATAAGTTTGAAAATGTTTTGATTTTAAATTATGACAAAAGTATTGTTAATACCAATAAAGTTATTAAAGGCTACGATAATTTTATTAAAGTTTTAGATAGTAACATAGCGATTTTTTGATTTTATTGTGTGTAGTAGAATTTAAGCGGAAAATACGTTTTTAGCTTGAAAATGGTCTATTTGGAGTGATGTTTTGGTCTATTTCTTGTGAAACTACTTCAGTTAGACTGTATTCTGTGGTTATGCTAGCCCTATCCACAACAGTCTATTTCACCAGTGTGCATTCGCCCCACCTTCTGTCACCTCTCGCCAGTCGCCCGAAACCACCGGCGCAGACGCACGCCTCTCCCATACAAACTCCATACATACAAACAAAAAGTGCCGTGAAGTGATCATAAACTAAAAACAATTGTAACTTTTTAAAAATTTGTTTTTATATCAGTGCCTGTGGCTGTTTGTCTGGCTGTTGCACTATTACGTAAGTCTGTCGTAACTTTTTAATAAATCGTAACTGGTTTCGTATTACGGTCAGTTTGTGATAGGGAGAATTGAGTTTTAACACGTCTGTGTAAGGTGGGTTTTTGAATGTAATTAATGTGGCAAGGTAGTTTTTGTGAATATGCACAACTTATCTGGTGTTATCAACATTGCAAATCGTTTAACCAAATAAGAATAAAGTTTATTCCGTGATTCGCTCATACAACTTCGAAGTTTAAGTTCAGAATAAGGGTGGGTTGCACCGA
This sequence comes from Epiblema foenella, assembly GCA_963556455.1. Classification (NCBI taxonomy): domain Eukaryota; kingdom Metazoa; phylum Arthropoda; class Insecta; order Lepidoptera; family Tortricidae; genus Epiblema; species Epiblema foenella. The sequence goes on along the minus strand of OY747120.1, from coordinate 4,376,110 downwards.
ACTGTCTGTAATCGTCAGCGGTGTTCGTTAAAATCTGATTGTATGGAAAATTTGACAAGTTTCTATGGGATGACAGCTGCCGGCGCCATATTTGACGATGACCGGCCTGTGATCGTATGTTGGTGCAACTGACCGTAAGATCGGTTCCCCCATCCCCGCGCCCGTGGTGGGGGGTATGTGGGCCTCACCCTTCCATAGGGGAAGGGAATCCCCTAAAACCTCTGCGGCATTAACCCTCTTATCTATCTTTATCTTAAGTCTATAAGGTAAACGTCCCTGTCGTTGAGACTGACTTTAGGTACACATGTCATATTACTACGTAAGACTCATCCCTATCGTGTTACATATAGTAGCGGTTGCACCGCGTAATAAGTTAGATATAGTTGGATCCAAGCAACACGTTTTTATTATTTAATATCCTTCAACCTTCTGTGTAGAGTAGTAGGGCTTATAAGGACCTTGAGATATACTATGATATACTAAATTAAACAGAGACCCTACACTGACCCAATACATCACACTTTCAATCATCAATTCATCATCCTCCTAGCGTTATCCCAGTTGCATCCTGAAGGATGTCCGTTGTCCGCTACCTAATCAAGATTTGGCGCTGGTACTCATTTTTACGGAAACGACTACCATCTGACCTTCCGAAGAGGGAATCGAGACCTTATTGGGCTTGTCAAGTGAGTGGGAACGGCAAGTCCTGATGGGCTAGCACAACTTGCTGCCAAGTCGTATCTCGCGCGACTTAGCGATTCCTGTCTCACTTGAACTGTGCGAATTAGAAAGAGGAGGGTAGATTTTTCTCTACTCTCGTCACGTCGCGGCGGCAGTTGTGCTAGCCCCGCTGAAGTCAGAAATCAGAAATCAGAAATATTTATTCGTGCAAAACACAAAAAGAACAAGAAAATAAATAAAAACAGAAGAATAAGGTGTTGCACGAAATGGTTCTGTCTCAGCGTAGTGCTGGCGCGATTGCCAGCGCTGATGTCAAGAAGAATGAGATGAAGTCGTTAGAAGGCCTCTTATTTGGCTTAACGTCTGCTGTCATAGACATCAGCCGGAATTTTTACAGGGATAGACATACATGTTCACTACCTCACCGTATTGGAACAATTTACTACACCTTAATTAAGAATGTGTTAAAATTTAACCTTTATTATTCTCAGCGTGAATTTATATAGCTCATGGTTATTATTTTTGACATGTATATTATGTAGGACGATGTATGATCAATGCAAATAAATGATATGATATGATATCAACGGAGTTAGTCCAATCAAAGCGGCCACTCATTTCCTTATTTATTAATGACTTTTATTGTGTGTAGTAGAATTTATATACAGTAAAATCAGGATATAGCGACCATCAAGGAACCGTTAATCTTACGTCGTACTAACCGGACGACGCGCAAAACGGTCTGATAAAATACATGTTTTTTTTATTAATTATAATTTAGCAATAGACGAGCGTACAGTAAGAGGAATGAAAACGACGTTGAAATGTCAACTTTAGTTTTTAATTTTTTTGTAATAGTTTTAATAAATAAATAAATAAATATCTTTGGACAATCTTACACAAATCAACCTAGTCCCAAACTAAGCAAAGCTTGTACTATGGGTACCAAGTGACGATATCATTTATGAAAATTATGAAAATTTCATTTATGAAAATTTTAACTGTCTAACTTGAGATACAGCTTGGTGACAGACGGTGAGACAGACAGACGGACGGACAGCTGAGTTCTACTAACAGATTCCCGTTTTAATCTTTGAGTACGGAACCCTAAAAATGTATACTTACACTCCATTTTCCAACCAACCAGCACTTATCCCAACTGTGTCGCCTTTTTCATGTGTTTTTAATTAATTTTAATTGTTTTAAAACTGTTACCTGTTCTTTTTTTTATTTTTTATTTCTGTCTGCATCCCACACTGTTGAGTAAATTCCTCCTCATGTTCACACCAGTTTGCCCTGTTTTGAAGTAGTCTCATCCATATATATATTACCTATGATTTTATTCATTATATGTATACCTTTCCTGTATAGTATGTTGTGTTGCGTTCCGTGGATCACGTACAGTGCTGTCTGAAAACCAGCACCGCAGGTGTCTAACACCTCAGCATAATGCTGAGACAGCAACCGATTTACTGCCGCGAAGACGCACTTTATAATAATATGTCAATGTACTGAGCCTATTCTGTTTGTAACTATGTGTCTTTTCGTGCAGTGAATAAATGCTTTCTTTCTTTCTTTCTTTCCATTTTAACTTGAAGACAACAGCCGGTCTTATCGCTAAAAAGCGTCTTCCAGACAACCTTTTGGTGGTTGCGGACAAGACCACGGCTCCCGTAATGTTTCCGAGTAAACCAAATTAAATCGAAGCATTTCTTTAAAAAGAAACCTTCCTTAATTCGTCGCGTTCGGAATTTTAATGTTGTTACTTAATGATTTGGTGTGATATTAAAATGGTAACTCGTTCAAACCAACCTCAACCTTACATTTAACACTATTGAGTTCATATTACAATGTCAGTCAATTGTGTATTACAGTACGAGCCAATTTGCACCAAATTTGTTAGCGTTAGAGTTGATATTACAATGATGTGGTATTATGTAATACAGTCGGTAGAATGACCGAATCATTAGATTTGAAATGTTAATGTTTATGGAATTATTTAGTTTGAGAGAGATACTTACATTTTGTTTTGGCTGAGACTTAAGAATAATAATTGGCTAATTTCATCAATAAATTGCTATGAATAATTATCTTCAAATGATGTTGTAAATGACGATTCAAAAGTACTAGGTAGGTAGGTTTTCCCAAGGGACTACAGTATGGGGTTCTTCAAGAAAGGAGTATAAATTTTTAAAGGGTCGGCAACGGGCATGTGACACCCCAGGAGTTGCAAGCGTCCATATGCCACGGTGACCGCTTAGCATCAGGCGGGCCGTACGCTTGTTTGCCACCGACGTGGTATAAAAAAAAACTTGTTACTAGGCCTGTTTTTTTTTCTTTTTGTCTTTTTTTTAATACAATGCCGGTGGCAAACAAGCGTACGGTCCACCTGATGGTAAGCGGCCACCGCAGCCTATAGACGCCCGCAACTTCAAAGGAGTCAAGAAGGTGAAGGTGTTTGATTAAGAAAAAAGAATCCTTGACTAATTATGTAACCTTGCGGGTGTTGCGGGTTTATGATAGCATGGGCTAGATGTTAGCCAAGAGCAAATCCATTCGCAATAAGAAAGTACCTAGTTAAGATTTGTTCAAAAACCTTTTGTATGATAAGCGATCGAGATGTTTCATACAAAAGATATCAACGCGCGCTACATATTACTAATTTCATACTAGATTTTATGAAACTCCATAATTTCACATCAGTTTTTTAGTAAAATTATTTGTTTTAAGAACAATTCATAATATTTAATTAATATTATAGAATTGAAGAGAATATGCTTTATCGCCACTAAACTAGTGAAACGACACAAGTTTACAAATTGAAATACTAAAAATAAATATTAATACTAGGATATTCTTGGGCAATGGGGTCCTAGAGGAGTACTCTTAACTTCGTATGGTGCCGTCCCTTTCGCTCTCGTGTTATACACTATATGAGTGACAGGTACGGCATGATACGAAATTCGGAGTAGGTCCTCAGTCTCAGCATATGCTGAACAAACAGTCCAGCGCTGGTTTTCAGCCTGGCCCTGTACACGGAACTTCATATCGTGCCGTCCCTTTCATTCTCGTGTTATGCAATATATGAGTGAAAAGGACGGGATGATACGAAATTCAAATTTCGAAGTTCGGAGTAGGCTTTCTGGCCTGTGCACAGGTGAATATAGATAGACGAACCAGAGGGAAGAATATCTATATACTCAATGACAGTCAAGCGGCCCTTAACCTCCCGGGGTTCAAAGTGATAATACTAGGACAAAATCAGTTTGCAGTGAAAGCCCAAGTATTTTAACAGAGAGTTGGAGCAATGACCCACTGTGATAGTACTAGAACAACAACAATTTTTGGTCCGGGCGTTCAGTACTTTATTAATTAGTTGTAATATTAGGACATTGGGTCTTCCTCGGAAGTACCGACTTCGAAATTGGGTCGTAGGAGGTTAAGGCGCTAACAGCGCCGAAAGTGGACTCTAGACTTGTGTACAATGGTATCCAAGTTTTAAATAAGCTTGGGAGACTCAACAAGGTGCAACTGGTATGGATACCGGGGCACGAGGGCTTCATTGGTAACGAAAAAGCTGATGAGCTTGCAAGAAGGGGATCAGCAAACTGTTTTGTAGGTCCGGAACCGTTTGTGGGACTCTCGCAGAGAACCATAACACTAGCCTTGAAAGAATGCGCCATAACCAAGCACCAACATGAGTGGAGGAATGAGGCGGGCTTAAGGCACTCAAAGCTCTTCATGGAAGGAGTGGATACAGGCTGGACCAAAAAACTTTGGAAATACAGCAGAAAGCAACTCAGGATGATAACTGGGGTGTTTACAGGCCACTTCGGGGTCAAAGGAACCTTGGCCAAGATGGGACTAGCAGACGACATAGAATGTAGGATGTGTGGCGAGGATGACGAGACAATGGAACACTTACTGTGTGAATGTCACGCCCTTGCTAGACAGAGAATGAATGACTTTGGCAATGGTTACCCTGAACTAAAGGAATTTAGAGTACTCCCGCTGAACTCCGTCATTCGGTTTGTGGAAATGCTGGAGAGCAGCTTGGAGTAGGCATAAAGGAGGGGGCAATTGCACAAAAGTACCCACTGGGTCGAAGTGCATCCGCAAGGGCCCTCATATAAATAAGATAAGATAAGATAAGATAAGGCTTTCAGGTCGAGGCGTCAAAGCGGGAAAACGCTGAGAGAATGATAATTTAATATCTAACTGAACCAGGGACCGATACCGGTGTTTTTAAAAACCCTGAAACCCAATATTTTGGATTATTTTTTGCTCTTTACGTAGGGATGAATCATGTATTTAGGTAACAACGTCGTATTATTAGATTGTCCCATTAAAAACGAAATAATGAACCGGTGACCGTAATAATACCGGTATTTTTCTATGGAGAAAATACCGGTATCCGATCCTTGGACTGAACCCGCCTAGCAACTGCAGCCTAATTCGACTACTCTTACAACAGACCTCACCGTGAGCTGTTGAGCAAGTTACATTAAAAACGAATTAATGTTTCAACACGTTAGCACGAACCAGAATTTAAAATAATTCTGCGACAGTAATACCTATTTCATCATAATCAAAATCCAATTATTTATCCCCTCATAAAGGTTAATCAAACCTACTTAAGTTCAATTGCCGCTGAAATCACAGATTAAGGTGTCTTCGAGTAACTTCGAATGTCGGCTAATTCCGAAAATAACAAATGGGTCATACACAGATTTAGATTCGCGTCTTTTCCGTGGACATACCAAAAGTTAAGGGCTACAAAGCTTAATTTTGGATTGGACCAGTAACCCGCATAAACGATATCTCCGTTTCTATAAGTCCCTGTAATAAAAACATAGCTAACATGCACATAAGCCGTTAACTATTGACCATAGGAGGGACGACTTTTGTTTTTTCAACTCTATATATGTCTTTCCCGTTCACGGGACAATGGTATCCCGGACCTTTGGGAGGCGTGTGTGGAGCCGAAGTACCGAGGCACCAAAGTACCAAACGAGTACCACACAGCCAACACGTAGAGGCCCTTTTGACACTTTAATGAAATGCAAAGGATACACCGAGCGGATGCTGTCCCTGCCCGTGTCATGGGACGCACACAGAGACAGAATATTATTACTATTAATCTCTTTATTTATTTTTCGTCTTAGGCTAGGTTTTTACAATATCTTTATAAAAAGTAAAATATAAAACAATATTTACAAAACATAAAATCATTATAAAAACCTAACCTAGGGTGCCGCCGGCAGCGAGGCGGGGCCTAAGCTACCGGTGGTGTCGGGCGACAGAGAGAGGAACCTCCTGACTATCCGCGCCGTGTCCAGGAGTACCGCCTTCTGTATCTGACCCTTGACCCAGCCATCTAGCGAGAGTCTCTTGAGGTGTTGGTCGAGACTCTTCGCTATTAGACCGTTCGCAGAGACGACTATCAGGATCACTTATTATTATTATTATTAACGTAATGAACACGTAGGAAACAATAGACGTAAAAACAAAAACATGACGTTTAATAGTGTGACAATACGAGTGAACTCAGCGTATACCAGGATAATAGACTAAACAATTAAATATTTAGCATTTACACAGTTCCGTTACCTTAAAAGGAAAAAAACGGAACCCTTATAGGATTACTTTGTTGTCCGTCTGTCTATCAATAATTCAACACCCTTTATCTCGGGAACGCGTCGAGATATAAAGTGGAAATTAAAACCATATACTCAGGTCTATAGTCCCTTGACTGTGAAAAAAACAAACTTCTAAGTTAACGTAAAAAAAGATACGGCCGTTTATGCCGCAATAAACACACAAGAGAATAAATATGTATAGGGTACTTCCCGTTGACCTAGAACTATAAAATTGAACAAAGTAATATCGTCTTGTACTACAAGTACAGGGAACAATCAGGGATACTTTTTTTTTTTTGTTGATGGCTTTCACTCCTTGCTGAATTTGGCAAGGGGTATTTCGCCAATGTCGCCGTATACAGACATATCACACGAGAGGAGAATGATCACGTTTGTAATTAAATAATAAAAGACGTAACTGCCACATTTGACATCTGTCAGCTGTCAAGTTGACGTTTATTTTTTGTTGCGCAGCAGACCAAGGCACGATCCTATTAATGCCTCCAAACGTGTGGTATGTAAATGAAGATAAAATTTAAAAAAAAAAATCGATTCATCATCACTACATAGTATAAAACATAGTCACTTTCTCTGTCCCTATATCCCTATGTATGCTTAAATCTTTAAAACTACGCAACGGATTTTGATGCGGTTTTTTTAATAGATAGAGTGATTGAAGAGGAAGGTTATATGTATAATAACATCCATTAAATAGTGCACCCGTGCGAAGCCGGGGCGGGTCGCTAGTAATAAAAAAACTGGCAACAGTTTTGAACTCTATAATAAGTCTACTAGGTACTAATACAAAATATAATATGGACCAACCAAAAAACTTAGGGTTTCCAATTAACCATCCCACTTTCTACGGAAGCTCTGCTCGCAATTTTTTAATATTTAGTACATTTTAATTGATTTTTGAAACACTGGATTACTTATGAATAGTCTATCTGGCTATTTTGTTAGAACAATAAAATAGTTATCCATTTAATAAAAAAAAGTATCGCTGTCGTTGATAATTAATTACGTAATCTGCAGCATTAAAGTTATTTTTACAATCGGAAAGAAAATCGATAATCGAAAACGTAATTATAAAGTAGCTTCGTGACGAATGAACGATTCCAGTAACAGGTACGTACGTGGACATAATGATATTGTTATATTAGATATTCCACTTTATCACTAATGTATTAGAGTTTACATTACATACACACTGTATAAAAATCGTTAGTTTGTAATAGAAACTTTATTACAATTTACATTCGTCTTAAAGTAGAATATCATATCCAATAGGATAAGAACATCCATCAGTGTCAAACTCAAAGTAATCACATTGTAATCGATGATTGAATCGTGAAATTTCTACATAATGGTTTTGTATATTCGATGCATTTGAATGGACTCTATTAAAATAGGAATAGAATCCACAAGTGACAAATATTCAAATTCCCCGACTGTACTATTATCATCACAGTTGACTATTAGTAGACCTTATCTCATTGAAATACGGTTCACGAATAAGGTAACTGAGATCCTGATGGAAGTAATTTCACACAATACACAACATTTCTACCATTAAGGCAAGGGCCATTCAGAGATCTGACGAAAATACTGAAGTTTGAACTTCCAGTGTGAAGAAGTAATGTAGAATTACACTACACAAAAATTACTGTGGAGTGAAAGAGAAACAAAATAACCGAACAAATTATTGAAAGATCGATCGTAACTGTCAATTTTTTTTAATATTTATTTATTTATTATTTATTTAAACTTTATTGCACAAAATACACAAATTGTACAAATGGCGGGCTTAATGCCAAATGGCATTCTCTACCAGCCAACCATTGGGCTAATATTATCATAAAAATAAACGTTAATACTGCAGATTTCGTAATAATCAACGACAGTCATATGTTTTTTAAAAGTTTTGTTTTGTTGTTTGTTAAAATAACCCAATATTTTTTTCATAAGTGATCTACTTTTCCAAAAATCAATGAATATCCGCTAAATATTTACGAAATTACGCGCAGAGCTTCCATAGAGAGCGGGATGGTTAATTGCAAACTCACGCCTGTTAGAGAGAGTAATTTGCAATGGAATGGCCTTTGCCGTAAATGTAGGAGCCCAGTAAAAAGCGGTACTGACTCAACTGACAGTTCACACTGACAGCTGACAATTATATGATAGCATACCGCCTCCGCACTGACAAATCAGGAAGTATCTCTACTGGAAAGGTTCTACGTCAAGACTTAACTAATGGAAAAGTTCCTACCTTCTTTCTCAGCCTTACAGACGACCGCAGCCATAATAACACCACTAATTTCTCTGTAGGTGTTGTGTTCCCTGTAGTGAAGTATTGCAAGATTCGGAAACCGGTTTGGTCTTCAGACAATTGTCGTTAACTTTAACCGGTTAAAAATTTCCGTTAATTGTCTTTTACGATATTATTTCGTACTTTAAATCATTTATTTCGTAGATGAAGGTTAACAAAAACAACACTCAAAATAAAAATGGAGATATGACAAATACTTTAAGCGATATTGCAAATATAGTTCATGACGACCGCTTTAGCCTAGTTGGTAGTGACCCTGCCTACGAACCCTGCCTGGAGGTCCCGGGTTCGAATCCCCGTCAGGGCATTTATTTGTGTGATGAGCACGATTATTTGTTCCTGAGTCTTGGATGTTTTCTATGTATTTAAGTATACATTTATCTATATAAGTATGCATATCGTCGCCTTGTACCCATAGTACAAGCTTTGCTTAGTTTGGGACTAGGTCGATTTGTGTAAGATTGTCCCCAAATATATATATTTTTTTATAGTAAAAACCGATTCCGAGCCCTGGTATCCAGAGCTCCCGAAGATGCGCTTTGTTGAGAGTGAAAGAATTGCATTAGAATCAACGACTCCACTCACAACCTCAGATTCGGTTGAAATCGCTAACCAATATCACTGGAGCGCAAACTCTTAGAGTATTCCAGTGTTTAAGTCGCCCGCGTGGTCGTCGGAGGTTATCGCTGGATTTTCCCTAGGCTACTCAACCGCGTACTCGTATCGCTTTATTGGGCCCATAACCACTTGAAAAGCAGTAAAGCAGCGTATGTTGCAGTACTTAGTTTATTTTGTATAATAATATATTTTAGCTTACAGCATGACAGACATCTTATTCTTAAAGTGTAACGTCAGATAAAGACAACACTAAAGTCACAGTCAGGTTAAAAAAAGGTAGTAAGTGAGATATCCAGAGGTCCCGAAGACGCGCTTTGTTGAGAGTGAAATTTGCATAGTCTCAACCACTCCTCAAATAAATAAAGGGTTGGCAACACGCTTATTTATTTATTTATTTAAACTTTATTGCACAAAAAGAATATAAGTACAAAGGGCGGACTTAATGCCATGAGGCATTCTCTACCAGTCGACCATAGGACCAAACAGAAACTAGCAAAACGTTTGTGGTTACTCCGGACCCATAATATACATGGGTCTGTGTCAGCTTATCAAAACGCATCACAAAAAACCAAATCAAAACATCATATCAATTTTATTGGTTTCTTATCTTAAAACAAACATACTTTCGCCGCAGGGACCAAGTTACATAATGCATGTCTGCGTGTCTGCACGACCTTGGCTCCCAAACTATGTCAACTTCAGTTACAGACGGTTTTGCAAGCTTTGCGTAAGCGACTTGCAACCGTTCACTAATATATACATGCTTACATGTATGTATGTCCGACACAAACGCGTATGTTAAAGTGAAGTCCACAATTAAGGGAAGTAAACTGACAGAGAAGATGTTGCTAGGAGCAGAAAAATAAACAGTGACGGTGTTTCTTCGATCTAAAACTATTGTTGTTGCACTGGTTCTTTTTAAAAGTAAAAGTAAAAAGTATTTATTATCTCCACCACAAAGTATACAGTTTATACAGTGACTATAGTAAATGATTTTATTAGTAGGTACAAAACTTTTGTCTTCTTGCCGTCACGGGCTCTGATCCGTCGGGTGTAAGTTAATGGCAAAAAATATTAATAGTTGGCCCAAAAATGAAACATCTGACAAAGCATTTAAACGCCAACTTAGAATCTTTTTATTGGAACATTCTTTTTATTCTGTAAATGACTTCATGGAAATGAAATTTGTTTGACATTGAATTTTTAAATTATAGTTTTGTTTGATTTTAATTTTAATGTATTTTGACTGATGATTATTTAAGTTTTCGACATTATATTATTGACGCGGATTTTTTTTTGTTATAAATGATGTGATTTTAGTTGTATGATCATTATTTAAATAGTTTTGACAATTGTTGTATAATTTAATGTTATTATTATTATTATCATTTTTGACATTTCTTTTTTTTTTGTTTTTTACGATCATAATATAAAGTCGTATAAATTGACTTAGGATAATTTATATTGTATTGTTATATTATGAAATAAATAAATCTAAAACTAAGCTTACCCCTGGTCTCCGGACTCCGCAATACAACTTGTAACTCATCTTATACGTAGGTAATTTATAATTAAAAAATCGCCATCCGCCGGCGGCCGCACAAAAATCGTAAGAACAGATGTCGTCTTTTTTCTTCTTTTTTCCTTTCATATGCTTGAGCCCGTATAGCCCACCAAAGCGAAATAGATACTTAAAAATAATATATTTGTATGTGGGAAGTGTGAAAAAGTAACTATAAAAATACATCGATAAGTATAAAGTTGTACTACCAAACTTATTCCAATGTTGTAATCTATGTGCTTCCAACTTTCCTATAAAATACTCATCAAGCGGTACAAGATTAGTATTTGAATATGAAGTTTAGTCCCTTTAAGAGCCCTTATCAGTTAAAAATGCTCATCTATTTAGGCGATTTTCTGATTGAATTGACACGTATTTTGACATTTTCCCAGTGTTACTGTCTAGAACAGAACTATTGCGACCTAATGTCATAAATTTTAAATGTATTTTTTGGATTTTTCATTAAGAAACAATGTTTCAAACATCACTCCGAATCGACCATTTTTAAGCTAAAAACTGTGTTTTCCGCTTAAATTCTAATATGCAAAATAAAATAAAAAAATGGCTATGTTACTATCTAAAACTTTAATAAAACCATCGTATCCTTTAATCACTTTATTGGTATTATCAATACAGTTTGTCATAATTTGAGATCAAAACTTCATTTTAAAACTTATAAGGCCTCTTAATGTGAATAAATCATAAGATTTAGTAATTATTTTAATTTGACAACTTCAGGGCATTGAGAGAAACACTACAACTTCGATTCTCCATGTTCTCGGCAAGCACTTACGGGTACCCGATAAATTGCGCCGAAAAATCGGTAAACAGAGTTGTTGGGAGGTTATATATAAGCAACAGACTTACCCCCGTATTAAAAAAGTCACGTCCCTTATCGTACGGCTACAGTGCAGGGGCGCTACCGCGAACAGCAAACGAAGTTTTCCCTCTCTGTCGCACTTGCACGTTCGGACGTAAGTGCGACAGAGAAGGAAAAATTCGTTTGCTATTCATGGTAGCGCCCCAGCAGTGGTTAGTGCAAAAGTAAAATAATGTCTAGCCAAAAAAAGTAATTGCAACTTTATCTATTTTCTAAAGCAATGATAAGCCAGCCTTTTTATTTTTATTTGAAGTCTATTATTCGTCACGGTTTAAATATATTTTCACAAGCGTCCAACACTTCAGCTTTTCGTAACCGAGTATTACAGTAATTTGCTCTGTAATTCGTCATTTCTTGATTAACTGTGGTTTTGAAAGATATAATCGCTGAAGCACAGAGCAGAGCTAATCAGAAGTGTGGGGATATTTTATTATTTTGGTTATAATTTTAGTCATAGGGCATTCTACTTTTTCATGTACATAATTTTCAGATACTTTTTTATTAAATGCAGATTTTGGAATACTTGCCCCTCACTTCATATTTTGGAATTGTTATTTCGAACGAGGTTTAATTCACTTCCGATAGTTTTGGTAATTAACGAACCACAGCTAATATTCATAAATTGAGTAACTCAGTGGTCCTTGGATGTATCAAAATTTGTATGAAAACATGGTTTTTACCACCATACGGTACCACCAATGGTCTTTTTTATGGTTTTTATGGTGTTCATCATCATCATCATCATCAGCCTGTGCCAGTCCACCGCTGGACATAGGCCTCTCCCATGGCACGCCACTGAGCTCGGTCTTCAGCTCTTCTCCTCCAATCCCTGCCCACTGCCTTACGAATATCATCGCCCCACCTAGTTACAGGGCGTCCTACACTACGTTTGCCGACACGCGGTCTCCACTCAAGAACTGCCTCAACGGCCATCGGTTCTGCGACATATGTGACCTGCCCACCGCCACTTCAGCTTACTAATTCGCTGAGCTATGTCGGTAACCTTATGGTGTTACCCTGTGTTTTTGGAGATTTAAAAAAAAAAAATTTTTAAACAAAAAAACAACACACTCGTGGTCTACAGCTCGCAGAGACACTAGTGCCTTCGCCAAATCGAGTCTGTTCGGGCTTCTTAGAACACAACCGGGATAACGCCAGGAGGATGATGAGAAAAAATTATTCGCAGTACTTAGTAGTTTAGTAGTAGTAAAAGAAGGGAAAATTGAATCCAAGAATGTTAAAATTATAATCACACCAGTTTTAAATGTTTGCATTTCATTTTAAATGTTCCACTGTCAAAGACCTTAAACAAATGTCCGAAATACACGCGATCGCATGTCAACGTCAAAAACTGCATGCAATTTTAGCTTTCATTACAATGATTTACAGTTCAAAAGCGTAAACAAAACTTTAAATCTGCACACATAGCGAACGCGACGTTATTAACTGATGATAAGGACAGAGATATATGACACTTGGCAGGTGTGAAAGGGGGCAGGTGTATAGTGTGATTACGTATTTGAATGTAGGTATTGTGAGCGTCATAAATATGTAGACGTTCTAGTACTTTACTGCTATGTGTTAAGGTCAAAACGTGTATACATATTAATGATGCCGTACATGTGCTAGGCCAATCAAATTAGATCCCAAAAGTGTTATGAGTAATGAATTCCCAGCAAGCTGGTAATCGATTTAATACCTTCATTTGGACCTAAATGCGTGTAATCCACTTTAAAGTGATAATTTCTGCTACTTTCAAGTGTCTCAAGTTCTTTTTCTCCATTCAGTTTTTGGAAATGTATAAAAAATATCAATAAGTGTCAACCTTTTGGCAGTCCCAATTACACGCACTGTGGCGCCTAGAAGCTCGCCAGCTGTACGCGCTCTGCGACTGCTGAACTCGCTTCTGTCATGGGCACCAGAATGTGATATGTTTGAAAGTCCATGGACGGTTGTGTATCGAATGTGTCTGCGGTACTGTGAGATGATCGATGAGAGTTGATTGATATTAGAATTTTCCTATTGTGAATTATGTGTTTTATAACCTAAATTATACAGTGCCTTGGTTTCGACTGTAATGCTGTATATGTTTTGTTTGCAATAAATAAATAAAAAATAAGGTCCAATATTGTATAAATTTCTTTGTAAATGACTGTGCTACTGTGTTCTCAGTCTGGGAGCCGCCGAACTCACTATAGTATTCGCACTTTCACCGCTTACGCAAAACTATAGCAGTGCTGCGCGCGCATGCTAACGCAGACGTAACTTTCCGCGCTATATAGATCAGGATATTTCCATTCAATCCACCAGAATCCTAGCTTGATCCCCGCGATGGAACTCAGGAGTTATTGAAATATAATAAACGTCTTTCGTCTTTAAGGTCGAACATCGGTCAACATGTTTCGGGTCTATAGACACGAGAACCAGTCGTGACGGAGGCGTGTTTAGCACTGCTTACTCACGCCCTAGCCGCTCTCTGGATTTAAGGGGGTGCAACGAGAAATAGTGCGTTCTTTGAAACGCTGTTCTGTTCAGACGAGGAAACAATAAGGATTGATTTTCAGATATATGATTCTTGACTATGTGACTGTGTTTCTGACAATAGCCGAAACATGATTGCTTAAAATTTTCTCGACACAAAAATATCCAAAGTTGAGTCTTTATTTTACTTTTTTTACTCAGCCTACTAAAACAACGCATTATTAAACGGCACAATTAAATTAAAACCATGGTATTTTATCTCATCTAAACTCTGTCAAGAGGAAATTTATAAAACTGCATACAGTCAGATATTTATCGATATTTGTCTAAAAAAGCCATTCCCGAAGAGTGTTGCATCCCGTTTTGTCGTGCGCGAAAGATATAAGCGTGTCTCTTACACGGGGGTCGTGGCTGACAGAATCGAGGTATGCCCTTAAGTGAACAGGTCCCTGCATTTTTCATTTTTCTTAAAAAACTCATAAACGGTGGCCCATAGCAAAAAAAAATATAAGTATGTAACTCATAAGTAATCTAGGAAGGTATATAAAATTCTCTATAAAAAAAATAGTAGGTATAGACTTTTTCACTGGGACCAATATTTCAATCTAAATATATAAAAGAAGAAACTGACTGACTGACTGACTGACTGACTGATTGACTGACTGACTGACTGACTGACTGACATATCAACGCACAGCCCAAACCGCTGGTTCTAGAGATTCCAAATTTGTCCTTATAAGGTCTAGGGGTGCACTAAGAAAGGATTTTTCAAAATTCATCCCCTAAAGGGGTGAAACGGGGGTCTAAAGTTTGTATGAAAAACCGTATTTATTAAAGTGAGAGACATGAAATTTTGTATATAGAGTCTGTGTTTAAATATATTAATGGCGTATTTCAGCGTTTTTCTAAATTGCTCCACTAAAGGGGTGAAAAGGGGGTTCAACGTTTATACGGGGAGAAAATCTTTTTTAAAGTGAGATATTTGAAACTTTGTATATAGACTCTCTGTTTAAATACAACAAAACATATATAAGCGTCTTTCGAAATTGCTCCCCCAAAAGGGTGAAAAGGAGGTTTCAAGTATGTACGGGGAGCAAATCTTTTTTGAAGTGAGAGATTTAAAACTTCGTACATAGACTCTATGTTTAAATACAACAAAACATGTTTAAGCGTTTTTCTAAATTGCTCCCCTAAAGGGTTCAGAAGGGAGTTCCAAGTTTGTACGGAGAGCAAATCTTTTTTGAAGTGAGAGATTTAAAACTTCGTATATAGACTCTTTGTTTAAATACAACAAAACGTGTTTCAGCGTTTTTCGGAATTGCTCCCTTTAAGGGGTGGAAAGAGGGTTCCAAGTTTGAGCGGGGAGCAAATTTTTCCTTTTCTTAAAAATCAATATGGGTGTCATCTTCAAGGTTCCTCGGGGTGCAAATTACAAAAATGACATCCATTTTCAAATCCAAGATGGCGGACATTTATTTTTCTTAAAAATCAATATGGGTGTCATTTCCGAGGTTCCTCTGGATGCCGATTGTTGTGGATATTTATAATTATGTGTTTAGGTGGGTAGGTTTAAGAAGAATAAAAGCAGTCCTAATCTAACACGCCTTTCATTCACAACATGGTGACAGCGGTGGCGAATTTAATTTGAAATACAAGGCATTTCGGATAGTTGTGCAGTTTTTGGATAAGTGTAGACATCAGTGGGTGAAAAGTGTACGTAAACAATATGGAACACGCGCGTCCTCCACCGGAATTGAGTTTAGAAGGTGGTCCCGCCCGGCGCGCTGACGCATGGCGCCGATGGTATACGCAGTTTGAGGTATTCCTGAAGGCTTCGGGGGTCTGCAAAGAAAGCGAGGATGTCCAGGCCAGTTTGTTAGTGAACTTAATAGGGTCGGAAGGTTACGACGTGTACATGACCTTTAAGTTCGCGACGGACGAAAAACGGGATGATTTAAAAACATTAGTGAAGAAGTTTAACGAGCACTTTGGAACAAAGCAAAATGCTACAATGTCTCGTTTCAAGTTCTTTTCAAGAAACCAGGAAAATGGAGAATCTGTTGACGAATACGTCACCGCTTTAAAGATACTTGCTCAGCCGTGTGAGTTCAACGACCTTGAAGAGAGTCTAATTCGCGATCGTATCGTATGCGGGGTGGCTGATAGCCAAGTACGCGATCGCTTACTTAGGGCCGAGGATCTAACTCTTGAAAGGGCCGTTAAGATATGTCAAGCGAACGAAATGTCGAATGAAGAGAAGCGTCAGATTGAAGGGACCAAGCTCGAAGGGTCATCGTCGGCGGTGGACGTCGTATACGGAGCGCGCGGGTGGCATCCCGGAAACGGCCGAGGCGGGCGCCCCCAGCGCCGACGCGGCCGTGGCGGCGGCGCGCGGCGCGGCGGCTCCGCGACTCACGACGCCCGGCCTGGCCCGAGTGCGCCCGCGCGCGCCTGTCACGCCTGCGCCGGGACTTACTGCGACGGAGGGTATCGATGTCCAGCTAAGAATGCAAAGTGTTTGTTGTGTAGTGGATCTGGTCATTTTAAAGCTAGGTGCCCGTTCAAATCGCAAAGCAAAGTGTATCATATAGAAGAAAACGATCGTGACGTCGACGACGACGAGTTATACTTCGTGGATGGGATCGACGGGGACAGCGATAACAGTAAGGACAATAAAAAATGGTATGAAACTTTGTTGTTATGTTACAATCGTAAAAAGAAAACTTTTAAGCTCGATACGGGCTCGGATTTAAATGTTCTGTCACTTAATAGCTTCAATAGATTGGGCCTAGATATTGCTCTAATAAAACCGAAAATGACATTCATTTTCAAATCCAAGATGGCGGACATTTATTTTTCTTAAAAATCAATATTTTCGAGGTTCCTCTGGGTGCCGATTACGAAAATGACACTCATTTTCAGATCAAAGATGGCCGATATTTATTTTTATAAAAATCGATATTTATTGTAGAAAAATAAATGTTTTATTTAAGGAACAATGAATATAAAAAACAAGAACATACTAAACTAAGAATAAAAACCTACTTACAAATAAAAAATGGGCTCTAATTCAGAGCCCAGCGGTAGGGTGCCCAGAAGGCTGGCGGCATTGCCACGCTGCACAGCAAGACCGATGCGCTGAGCAAGGTACGCGCCAGCCTTTTGGTCACCCGTCGCGTCAACAAGGCGTTTCGCCAGCTCCTTATATGTGATGTGAGCACCAGGTCCCCACGGCCCTAGTGTTTCCACCCCAAACGGCTCAAACATGTAGGCACTGTCAATGACTGCATATTTGCGCCGCTTGAGGTGTTCAGCCGCATCGGCGGCAGCTCCAGCCCTGACCGAGGTTCCTGGGAGATGGGACGGTGCTGCGGTATCCACACAAGTGGCATCCCAGACTAGCGGCCGTCCCAACTTCCAGGGGACCAGAGTCATGCCATCTGGCCTCTTGCCGTCGTCTCGGGCCAGGCCGGTTGGCTCTAGGACCGCCGGAGTACCGGCACTGGCAAGGGCTCGGCGCAGAATGTCATTTAATGACGCGTGCCGCGCGACACGACCAGCACTCCTGCTACAGGAAAGGCCGTGAAGACCTGTTTTATCTACACTGGCTCCGCAATGACAGCGATGGGGGGTAACACATGTCGCTCCCAAGCGGAGTGATACTGCGACCCTAAAGGTGCTGTTAGTGAGGAGGGTGCCTAGATTTTTGGAGGGCAAAGCCTGTAACCAGGCCCCCGACTCCCATCTACAGGAGGCAAGGAGACGAGCTCGCTCAGTAGTGCTGGTTGACGTTTCAAGAAGATTATCCCGTACCAGCACACTGAGCGGCTCGTCCCACTGCCGCTGCGAATGAGGAGTCGTAGGCAAGTCAGTATTAGGACAGCTTGCCCTCCATAAAGCTATGGCTTCCGCCAAATCGATATGGGTGTCGTCTTCGAAGTTCCTCGTCGTGCCGATTACGATAATGGCATGCATTTTCAAATCAAAGATGGCGGGGATAAATTTTTCTTAAAAATCAATATGGGTGTCGTCTTCGAGGTTCCTCGGGGTGCAGATTACAAAAATGACATCCATTTTCAAATCCAAGATGGCGGACATTTATTTTTCTTAAAAATCGATACAAGTATCGTCTTCGAGGTTCCTCGTGGTGCCGATTACGAAAATGACATCCAATACATATCTGCATGCAGGTCAAACTGAGAACCTCCTTTTTTGTAGACGGTTAAAAATTACTCTTAGTACGCGGGCGAAGCCGCGGGAAAAAGCGTTGAAATTTTGTATAAAGATTCTCTGTTTAAATACATTAATGGCGTATTTCAGCATTTTTCTAAATTGCTCCCCTAAAGGGATGAAAAGGGGGTTCAAAGTTTGTACGGGGACCGAATCTTTTTTGAAGTGAGAGATTTGAAACTTCGTAAATAGAATCTTTGTTTAAATATAACAGAACATATTTCAGCGTATTTCTAAATTGCTCCCCTAAAGGGGTGAAAAGGGGGTTCCAAGTTTGTACGGGGAGCAAATCTTTTTTGAAGTGAGAGATTTAAAACTTCGTATATAGACTTTCTGTTTAAATACAACAAAAAATTACTCGGCATTTTTCGAAATTACTCCCCAAAGATATGAAAAGGTGGTTCCGTGTGGTGTTTGTACGGGAAGCACATCTTTTTTGAAGTGAGAGATTTAAAACTTCGTATGTATTATAGACTCTGTTAAAATACAACAAACCATATTTCAGCGTTTTTTGAAATTTCTTCCCTAAAGGGGTGAAAAGGGGGTCCAAATTTGTACGGGAAACAAATCTTTTTGAAATGAGAGATTTAAAACTTCGTATATGGACTCTGTTTAAATACAACAAAACACGTTTCAGCGTTTTTCGGAATTGCTCCCCTACAGGGGTGAAAAAGGGGTTTCAAGTTTGTGCGGGGAGCAGTAATATGGGTGTCATATTCGAGGTTCTTCGGGGTGCTGATTACGAAAATGGCATGCATTTTCAAATCCAAAATGGCGGACAATTATTTTTCTTAAAAATCGATACGGGTGTATTTTTGTTGTTCCTCGAGGTGCCGATTACGAAAATGACAACCATTTTCAAATATGATGACGTTAAATGATGGATATACGGTCATTTTTTTCCCCTAAAAATCGATATGGGTGTCATCTCCGAGGTTCCTCAGGGTGCGAATTACGAAAATGACATACATTTTCAAATCCAAGATGGCGGACATTTATATTTCTTATAAATCGATATGGTTGTCATCTTCGAGGTTCCTCGGGGTGCCAACTAAATGACAT
The DNA here is from genome assembly GCA_963556455.1 of Epiblema foenella. Lineage (NCBI taxonomy): Eukaryota > Metazoa > Arthropoda > Insecta > Lepidoptera > Tortricidae > Epiblema > Epiblema foenella. The sequence goes on along the minus strand of OY747120.1, from coordinate 4,356,629 downwards.
CCATTGTCAAATCCAAGATGGCGGAAATCAATTTATCTTAAAAATTTATATAGGTGTCGTCTTTATGGTTCCACGGGGTGCCGATTACGGAAATGACATCCATACGTATCTACATACATACATACAAACATTCGGATCAAACCGAGAACCTCCTTTTTTGTAGAGGGTTAAAAATTACTTTTATTACGCGGGCGAAGCCGCGGGTAAAAGCTAGTGATATATTAAAAATAGGAGAAATATAGGCCTATCCATCGGCGTAACACACAGCAAAGTCTTTTTTATTTTTGAACCTGACTCTGGCTTTATAGGCCGGGCCCAATAAAGCGATAGGAGTGCGCGAACGGAGAGAAGCCTGGGGAAAATCCAGAGGAAAACCTCCGACACGACCACGCGGGTGGTTTCGAACGTTTATGATCTCTGGGATCCCAGGGACAGGTAGAGGACAGATGGCATTAAGATTGAAAGTGCCGTATCGGCGTCCAACACAGGGACGTTTACCTTATACCTTCTACAAATTAAATATATTTTGCCCAAGTCTTATCCATGCTTTGCTCGCAAGCGGTCACCCAGACTGCAATTGCCACTTTTTAATACTTTTTAGTACAAGCCGCACAGACAGACAAACAGTTTGTATTTGTAACATGTTGAACGTTGAGCAAGGAACAGTGTTTGGATTTAATGGTATGAGATAACAAAGAATATTTAAATTTTATTTAGTGTGAATGTGGTGGGCGGAATAAATGATAAATTAGGGTTCCGCTTCTGTCACGGAATAATTAATAGTATATATTACGTAACATATTTTGAAATTGAATAACGCATACCCCCTAAATCCCTCTGGTGTTGCAGGTGTCTATGCGCGACGGTAATTGCTTACCATCAAGCGATCCGTCTGCTCGTTTGCCCCTATAACATAATATATATATATATAACTACCCCAAGACACCCTGAATAATTGTTGTTCAGGGTATTCCTCTAACGGAAACCCGTGCCGACTTACAACTGATATTTCCATACAATTCACTGGAGAAATTTTACCAGACATTAATTCAGTAATTTTTAAATTTTTGATAAGTATATATTAAAATTAAAACTATTACTAAAAACTACCTTAAAAATAATTATAGATAATAAATTTGCCCCAAATCGCCTTATGATGGCAGCGTGCCCAGAAGGCTGGCAGCATTGCACATGTTGTGTGGTTTCTGTGTATTTTTTCTTGTCATTTATGTGTGTCTTCTGTGTCTGTGAATAAATGTTTCTTTCTTTCTTTCTTTTCTTTCATTGCCTCGATGAATGGCAATGCTGATCCTTCGTGCCGGATAGTATCCAGCCTTCCGGTCACGCGTTACCTCCGTCAGGCGTTTGGAGCATTCTTTCTTCAATGTTCGCATCGAGATTTTTGTTAAAAAATGTTTACATGGCAGTATTGTATTAGACAAGGTTGATAAAAAAGAAGAAAAAGAATGGTCATTGTCATAAATTGTACGGGAGAATCGCATGAAAGTCGGGTTACAGTTAAGTAATGATCTGAAATTTGTTTTTAGTGTTTTTGGATAAAAGATACCGATTTAGGGGGTATTCGTTATTAATTTCTAATAATCATAATCGTATGTGCTCTTGTCATCCTGCGAGCGTTATCCCGGTTGTGCTCTAGGAGCCCGCGAAGCCCGTTTTAATTTTAACACGTACCCCCGGATTTGGCGTAACAAAAAATGATTACCATCTGACTTCCCGACCCGAAGTGAAAACTAGACTGTTGGAGTAAAACCAGTTTCCTCGCGATCTTTTCCTTCACCTAAAACCCACTGTTAAATATCAAATGATATTTCTTACTTATACACAAGTTATTTGAAAACTCCCGAGCCGACCTTAGCACCCGCTTCCAAGTTCGAAGTATAAGCACAGAATAATTGCATACAGAAGGTATTCTGTCTAACAAAACAGATGTCTGATAGCTAATCAGGACATCCTGTTCGCACGCGCTCGCTGTATAGCACGTACTCTTTTATTCCTAGCGCGATAATATCAAAGGGGTTACTCCGATTCGTAATCCGAACTTCGTCTAATGCCGTCCCTTTCATTCTTATAGTATATAACACGAGAGTGAAACGGCAAGATACGAAGTTCGGAGTACTGGACACCACAGGGGTATGCTAGAGCCGAGTTTAAGCCGAAGTGACACCACGGGGGTGTGCGAGAGCCGACCGGCAAGAGGAACAGACTTGGTAGATATTTGGTATGTACATTCGAGGTCAAAAATTTCGGATCACCCTAAATTAAATAACCGAAATAGGTTTTTCAAAATATTTTACACTATTTTTATTTACTTATATTATTCTTCTTAATACCCAACAGTATTAGCAATTCCCGGGACCCTATCATAAAAATATCGATCTCCAAGACTGACGATTATTACTATATCTCGCTCCGTTAACATTTTTGTATGGGTTTTTTTAGGAGTCCGATTTATACCAGGAAACGTAATTTATATCAATCAATCAATTTATTTCTAAGAATATGGTACATTGAAAGTTAGTAGAAATGTGTTAGACGTTAGTTCAGCATATTCTGCCAACATCGGCGTAGAAATATTTTGGAGAAATTAGTTAATAATATAATAAATAAATTTTAAGTGTTATATCCGCATGTTAGATGTAAAATTAAATAAATATAATGACAGTATTAAAAAACTGTACAAGTTTGCTCTATTGAAGGAAATAAGACGGTATTTTACCGACTATTATATTAAAAATAATCCTCCCACCATCCAACTCGCGCTTGCCGCTTGCCACTCATCTTGACAGCTGTCATTGCGCAATGACAGTAGACAGCTAGAGGCGCTCGCGCAATAGGTCACACGAATATTCCGTTATGTCATCGGGCCAGGAAGGATGGTCGACACAGTGACCTTGGGTCACTTGGGTTGGTTTTAGAGGTCAAATCTATGTGTTTTATATACAACAAGTTGGTAACACGCATACAACCTGCTTGGTACTAAGGTTGCGACTCCCGAAGTCCCTTTTTTTGGGTTCCGTACCCGAAGGGTCCAAATGGAACCCAAATAGCCGTCCCCCTGTCCAGGAGCGTATTTTGAAATATGATGCCCCGGGCCAATAAGTTTCGCCGCCCCAGAAGTAAAGAAAGAACGATATGAATAAAAAAAATACAAAAGAATATATTAACGTCTAAATTTCTGGGGTTGTACAAAGTTTCATGGGGGGACTATGCCGCCCCTGGCGGATTGGCGCCCCGGGCCATGGCCCGGATGGCCCTAGGGTAAATACGCCCCTGCCCCTGTCGTCTATGAACTTAAAATTTGGTCATAATATTTACTTTTAAGTGCATTTTACCAACAAATACTATACAAAACAATACAAATACGCTTTCAAACACGCACAGAATCAAAACAACAACGGTATAAACGGTAGACAACAGGCGGTCTTATCGCTAAAGAGCGTTACTGTATAGATACATTTTATTTTTTATTTGAAATTTCCTTATTTTCCCAATTAAAACCAACTTAATTTTGGGGTTGGTTCGGAAGCCTACATGTGCGAGGTCCGACACGCACTTGGCCGGTTTATTTGTTATGAACTAATATTAAAATGACGCGAACCTAAACGTGGAATTAGGCAGGACATAGTGCCAGGCAGAGTGATGGGATATGGACAGAAATGCTAACAGATTGGTGACCACATGCAGGCAAAAGAATTGTCGATCGTCCCCGGCACGATAAGTTGATGATGCCAGTCCAACCCAGGCTGGGCCCAGCTGAGTTTCTTGCTGGACTCTTCTCAGCTAGGCTAGGTTTAGTGAACCAGCGACAAAACTCCCAGTAGCTCGATTCCAATCACACCTCAGATTCGGTTGAAACCGCTCAACCTATCTCACTGGAGCGCAAACTCTTAGAGTATTCCAGTGTTCCAAACCACACGCGTGATCGTGCCGGAGGTTTTCCCCTGGATTTTCCCCAGGCTACTCTCCAACCGCGCGCACTCCTAACGCTTTATTGGGCCCGGCCTAAAAGAAAGTTGATGATATTAAAGACAGCTAGTTACTGGTGGATCAGGTTAGCAAGGGTCAGGTTAAATTGGAGTACTAGAAGAGAAGCTGAAGATGATGATGATGATGATAAACCTAAATATCCAAAACACGGTTATCAACCGAAACCAAATATTTTGGCCAAGAAACCATAATTTAATATCAATGATTATATTCATAATCATAATCATTTATTTGCATAATCAAATACATTACATTTACACAGATGTTATTTGCAAAGTAGGAGGTATTGATACCCTGGTAGGGCATAGCAAAAATATCATACAGACTAAATTTACATGTCAATTAGAATTAATATTCAAATTAAATTAATTACAAACAAAAATTAAAAAAAAATGTCAAGGGTTGTCTCATAAATAATAAGATACAATTAAATTCAAATCAAAAATAAATGCATTAAACTTATTGAACTAAAACATGTTAAAAGATAAGAGAAAAGATAAGAAAAGACAAGATAACTAATTATTACTATAGAAATAAAAAAATATAAATCAGTCTTAGTTTCATGCAACGTCTGTCATAAATTCGTCAATTGAGTAATAGGCCTTTTGTATAAGAAAAGTTTTTAGTTTCTTACAAAATACTTCATGTTTGTTCTCCGCCTTAATATTTTCTGGTATTTTATTATAAATTTTAATTGATCTATAATATGGTCCTTGTTTGTATATATTTAATTTTGATTCGGGGACTGCCAATTTATGTCGACGTCTTGCATTTTTTTCAAATTATTATATTAATACTGATTGGACACACAATACCATAATTACATAATAATCGTATAATAGCGTTTAATTAGCCTGACACTGCATGCGCGCGCGCTGTTCGGAACGACTTTCTAAAGCAAACGAAACTTATTCACTGCTGTAGTATCAACCTTGTTATAGATCGTTCAGTTGACGAAGAATCCTACGGAGGTGCCGTTGCTAACATTCCCTTTCTTAAGTATTGCCATTGGCATTTAGGTGTTTATTAACTCATGATTTATCCTACAGTGTGGTTATATAGATAAAAAACCATCAAATTATCACAACAAATAGTAAATTAGACAAATTAATCAAATCATTAAAAGATGGGACTTCAAATATTCGCAAAAATATTGTTTTTCTTTAATAGTCCAAATGTAAATTGAAAATTACCAATAGAATTCTCATGTTTTAATAAAAAAGAAATTGTCCGGCTACTATGTGCGTAAACGCAATATTTCACTACTAAAATGGCAAATTCTACTATACAAGTATGTAGTGTTGTATTCCTGGAGGTGAGCAAGTTTGCCAGAGCTCCCGAGGATGCACTGTGTTGAGAGCGACGGAACCTAAATTTGTTCCTTCTGCTGTCAACATAGGGAATTCTAAAATTTCATAAAGGGTCGGCAACGCGTACGTGACTTGGAGTTGCGGGCGTCTATAGGCTGCGGTGGTCGCTTATCATCAGGTTGACCGTACGCTTGTGTTCCACCGGCGTTGTATAAAAAAAAAATACTCGTTTTTCCATACAACGGGATTAAGACGCCATTACACTGGGACATCTCATTTCACTGCCTATCCGTACAGTGTTTTCAGTGCTCGTATATGTGATTGTCAGTAGGAATAATGCCGACATTCACGGTAGAGGTTATACACCCTAGAGAATGACACACACCAGTTCCGTGAAAAATGGTGTTTCAAGTAACTCTTGAATGTCCCATTTTACCCCATTTGACGGTAAACCCGCGATACAGGCAAAGCCTAGTGCGAGGACCCCTAGACACTGTTGGGTAGACTGTTAGGGTTGAAGCGTTGATTCGTTTTGTGTGTTGTGGGAGAGATGCAGCAGCAGTAAAAGAGGATAATTTGTAGGAAACAATATATTGCGACATTTAGGCTTGCACACGAATAACATAAGTATGGCGACAAGTGCCACAGATAATAATTCAGACAGGAAACACTAAATCTTAATACTACGTTTAATCTAGAATATCAGTAGTACCAACTTAATGATTTAGGTATCTATTGTTGGACTCTCCAACAGACACTATTGTAGAATAATATTTTCTACGATTAAGTAAAATTTAATGACCGGAAGTGTGATGTTCAAATTTGCCGCACTTTTCTTAAGATGTCACGACTTACTGGTCAGACTATTGATAACGACGGGTCAAGAAAGAAAGAAAAAGATATCTATTGTTATTTCACCATTGTAGCCAATTTGTAACGTGAGTATAATTAAATGGACTATTGGTTAGCATTATCAGATCTAACAATTGTAAATGTCTTATCCAACGTCGAGGGTCAAATTACTAAGTAGTTACTTAGTAACAGCTTAATAGGTACATTACATTCATAGTTACATAACTGACCTTCGATGTAGCAACCGAACTTAAAGCGTCAAAGCACCTTATAGTCCAGAAATAAAGGCTAAAATTGTACACATATATGTGAACAACTGACCATCTTAACCAAATGCAATTAGTATCGTTTCCGCCCATTCTTTATTGTTAAACACATGACTATCATTACTACAGTCGATGCCTTTAGTAGGTGTAAGATAATCTCCCAAACAAAGCAAAACGAAAGGTATAATAGGATAGTTATTCGAAGATTGCATTAAGTGGCGTTGTTGCGGTAGGAAATAATTTTACTTCTTGGTCTTTGTGTGACTATTCTAAGGCCAACAAGCGATGCGTGCGGCAGCGCGTAACGCTAGTATAAAAACGTCTATACTTGTACATACACACTCTTAAGAATAAGAATAAGAAGAAATTTATTGCCCATAAAAACCTTAACCTAACAGATACAAAACAATCAACAAATAGTAAGTAACAATCGGAAAAAGGTGAGGCAATGGGTCCCAGGCTCAGCATGTGCTGGGCAGAAGTGCCCGGCGCTGGTTTTCAGTCTGGTCCCAAGAACAGCTCTTGTCTTGAATAAAATGTTAACTGGAAAAGATCCCTTTAAAGGATAAGTTCCGAGGTCTTTACCCAACAATAAAATACTAGAATCCGATAAACCTAAATCATTTAGCATCAAGAGATCAAAATTCTATAGCATAACCCAAAAAGGTAGAAGATCAAAAAGGCGTTGGGCAGAACTTATGATACGAGGAAAAAAGAAATGGTGTAAGATAACGAATTTCCTCCCACGGACGATCCGGTTGTGGAAAGAGCTCCCTGCCGAGGTTTTCCGGAGGGCCTACAGTATGGGGTTTTTCAAGAAAGGAGTGTATAAATTCTTAAAGGGTAGGCAAAGCCCACCCCAGGAGTTGCAAGTGTCCATAGGCTACGGTGACCACTTACTATCAGGCGGGCCGTACGCTTGTTTGCCACCGACGTGATATAAAAAATAAGGCACAGAGTCGCACGCGGCAGACAGGAGGGGAAAAGGCTGCAGGGGGCCTTTGCCCAGGGGCAGTCAGACTTGCAGAAAACAAGCGAGACACATATGAGATACCTATATGTAGGGTCGGTTGCACCAACATACGATCACAGGCCGGTCATCGGCAAATATGGCGCCGGTAGCTGTCATCCCATAGAAACTTGTCAAACTTTCCATACGATTACAAACGGTTTGGTGCAACACACCCTTAGTGTCTGAGTTGGACACCATAAGCGCAGTGTTCGACCTTTCGATGGACGCTGTGATTAAATCGTCCGGGTCCGTGAGTGCTTAGCAAACCCAGAGTATATTTATTTATTGTCTGCATGTAACCAGTGCAAAACTCCGGAAAAACAGTCGCATGCGCTTCTAAATCAGTTCCTCCGTAATTAAAGCTGTTTGTATGTCCGTCTGTGTCACGCTAACCCACTAAAATGCGAAAAAACTGTAATGTGTTTCCTTAAAAATGCATAATTTCGTGTTCGTTTCGCTTCCGCCATTTTGAAATCATTTCCTTTATTTGTTCGATACAATGTTACCGGTCAGGAAAATGGGGTTTTCAAATATTTACTTTAATAGTTTACATTATCATACATCGTGGTTAGTCGATTGAAGACCTTTTCTTATGAAACAGCTGATTAGTAGTAGTAGTAGTAAAACTCTTTATTGTACACAATAACAAAAAATACAAATACCAAAAGAAATGGTATGTACAAAGGCGAACTTATCCCTTTAAGAGATCTCTTCCAGATCCTTCTTCTTCCTTTCCGGTTACATACCGAAAAGGTCAAACGGGACCCTATTACTAAGACTCCGCTGTCCGTCTGTCACCAGGCTGCATCTCATGAACCGTGATAGTTAGACAGTTTAAATTTTCACAGTGCATGTATTTCTGTTGCCACTATAACAACAAATACGCAAAAACAGAAAAAAAAATATTTAAGGGGGCTCCCATACCACAAACATGATTTTTTACCGTTTTATAGATAATGGTACGGAAACCTTCGTGCGCGAGTCCGACTCGCACTTACTTGGTCCTGAATTAATATATTACCTACCTCTATATATGTTTCTTTCCTGTTTTTGTGTGTATCTAAAGAAGACTGACTGTAGACGAGCGATTATTCACGCGACTTTCAATCTTAAAGTCATGAGTTTGAACCCAGTTTCAAGAAAACTTGTGTACGCAATGTCAATTGGTATCTAAGAGTAGCTTTTCGGTGAAGAGTCATCAGGTCAGATGGCAGTTGCTTTAGTGAAACAAGACACGCTAAATGGGATTAGATGCCGAACCAGAGCCGCGGCTCCTCTTGGACGTAACCACGGCCATCATCATCATCATCATCATTTCAGCCGAAAGATGTCCACTGCTGAGCATAGGCCTTCCCCAAGGCTCGCCATTTAGACCGGTCCAGGTGGGCTAGCATAACTTGCTGCCAAGTCGTATCTCGCGCGACTCAGCGATTCCTGTCTCACTCGAACTGTGCGAATTAGAAAGAGGAGGGTGGATTTTTCTCTACTCGCGTCGCGTCGCAGCGGCAGTTGTGCTAGCCCCGCTGTGCCGTTCGTTTCCACCGGATTCCCGCGACCTTCACCAGGTCATCACTCCACCTATAAATAATACCTATATTGCATAATCATTTGTTACTATTATTACAAGCCGAAACCCCTTTCACTCGAAAGACTTCCGCTTTTAATATTACTTACAAATCATTATGTAATTTGCCACATTAAAACGTTGGGATTAAGTAAATGTCCTACAGAAACGTTTTGAAAATAGGAAAATGCATTTCCCCAGCCAATCGGAGCGCAACGGTCGACGGAGAAACGTTTGAAAATCGAACGCGCGATGACCGTTTCAATTACATTCATTAATGAATGAATGATTATTGTGGGAAATATTTCCCAGTTTCTTTTTGACAGTTATGAATTGGCGTTTGTAGTGATGAGGGTAAGACGAATCGGTTGTCTTTTATTAACGATTATTAATGAAAACTGAATAATTATTAAAATCGATTTTATAACAAACTGTTATGTAATGTTCCCATATATTCACTACTGGATATACGAATCTAGAGTAAGAGTTTTTGTTCTATGATTTTTAGTCTACCCACGTTAATTTTGTATCGTTCAGAAGTCGATCTGTATTTCCAAATACCGCGATAAAGGTAATTTCACACTTCACTTGTTTGCAACTTATTGAATTACTTATTTTTATTATAACACGGAATTTATTACGGTTATAAATTCATTCATTTGATCGATTTCCATCAACTTACGAAAATATCATCTGAATCGAAACGAATGATTTAGTCACTACAATAGATTTAAAAAGTAAAAGATTTTGTACGTAATTGTTTTCATGGTGAATTATTATCAATAATGACTACGCATCAGTGATAGAAAAAAATATACATTCATTTGATTGCTCCTATAAAACGCGTATTACAACTACATTACTATTCATGAAGCTCAAACATCATTACTTGATTTTATTCACTGTTTCGATGTGTAATGCGGATTTACGTTATATGGGTGTTGTGGCATATCAAAAAGGAACTGGTAAATATTTCCCAGATTAATGTGTTCGCTTATTTAAATTAAGAAGTCTCCGTTCACTATGTGATGCTAATCTTAAGGTTCGAATTTGCAGACAACTTCACTCGCTACCTACAATTTTAGCTTCTGAAACGTATGAAAATGCAAGAAAACGCATAGCTTTATCAATCAATCAATCAAATAATTTATTTGTTAAACACAGGTACAAAGGTGTAAGGTATTACATTATGGTTCTACTGTGTTTTGTCATAAGACATACAAATCACTATACAAAACTAAAATACACTACTAAATAAACGAATAAATAATTTTCAAATAACTAGTTCACAAATAAAAATTAAGTCAATCAATATTAGAAATAAAATTAGAAATTACAATAATAGCGATAATAATTAATACAAATAATCTTAAAATTGTCATAATAATATGTCATGCGTGTCATCCAGATACTCCTTAATTGAATAGTATGCTTTTTTGGTCAAAAATCTGTGTAGTTCTTTTTTAAACTGTATTATGTTCTCTATGTGTAATATGAAATTAGGCAAACGGTTAAATATTCAAGGTGCCATACCAAAAATACTTTTTGCTAATAAGGCTGTTTTAATTGGTCTGTTGTTTATTTTACCTCGGTGACGTGTACTATTAAAACTAGGGAACAGATTTACATTTGTTTTTACATATAAAGCGATTTCATATATATAAAGGCACGGAAATGTCAATATTTGATATTTAATAAACAATGGTTTACATGACTCTATAGGTCGGATACCACAGGCGGCTCTTAAACATTTTTTTTGGCTTCTAAAGACCAATTCTCTGTCCGTTGCGTTTCCCCAAAACAATATGCCATACTTTAACGCTGACGTAACATACGCATGATATGCCATAAGTACTGTCGATGGGTTGACAACTTTCCGAAGATTATATAAAGCATACGAAAATTTATTCAATTTATTACATACTAATTCAATTTGATTTCCCCATGTCATCTTACTATCTATGCTTAATCCTAAAAAATTTGCAATGTCAGTTTCCTTTATTTCTTGGCCATTATATGTCACAGTTAGTTTCGGAAATTTGTTAGTTCTTTGTGTAAAATTCATAATTTTTGTTTTAGTCAAGTTAATTCTTAAATTATTTTTATTCAACCATTCGATTACTAATCTAAGTGCTCTATTTATATTATGTTCATATGTATCTAAGTTTTCGGCTTTAACAATAACTGTGCTGTCGTCAGCAAAAAGTACCATAGGATAGTCGATGTTGCGCGGGAGGTCATTTATATAAATAAGGAACAACAACGGCCCTAGAACGCTCCCTTGTGGTACTCCGTATAATATTTCTCGCGAATCGGAAGAGTATGTGGTCTCTGTGTTTGATTTTGGGCAAATTCTATTTATGTGTGTAATTTGCTTTCTATTACTTAAATATGATTTAATCAGGTTGTATGCATTACCACGTACTCCATAATTAAACAGCTTTTTTAATAATAAGCCATGATTTACGAAATCAAAGGCTTTCGTCATGTCCATGTAAATAGCGCAAACCGGTATTCGTTTATCAACTGATGTCATAATCGTTTCTAGGAGTTCATATATGGCCATGTTAATTGACTTATTTTTCCGAAAACTATTTTGTTCTTTTGCAAACAAGTTGTATTTATCGAAAAACGAGTATAAATTATTATAAATTACGTTTTCTAGAATTTTTGAAAAAATAGGTATCAGGGCTATTGGGCGGTAATTAGTTATATCATTCTTATTGCCTTTTTTATAGAGCGGTTTAATGATAGATGTTTTTAATTTTTCTGGAAATATGCCCTTCTCAATACAAAGGTTAATAATATAACTGATAGGAGATGAAATAAGTTGAGCTGCTGCTTTAACAATCTTGGTTGCTATTCCATCGATGCCTACACTATTTGTATTTTTTAATGATTTAATAATTGATAGTATGTCATTGGAATTAGTCGGAATCATAAATAATGAATTAAGTGAATTGTATGTCAAAGTATTATTAGTATTATGTCTAGGATTACTATTTTTGCCATCACTTTTTGCTAATGAGTTCATCGAGGAAATCTGGTCAATAAAGTTATTATTAAATATTTGAGCCATTTCCTTTGGGTTTGTGATTGTTTTGTTACCAATCTTTATATGAGTGATTGATTCTTTAGGATGTCTTGATTTAGGGTTCCTAATTATATCCCACGCTGCTTTGGTCTTATTCGATGACGTGTGAATATAGTAGTCGTTTTGTGATTTTTGTGTAAGTAGTATAATTTTCTTTAAACGTTGAGAATAATTTTTAAATATTTTTTTATTGTCACCGTTTATGTCTTTCTCGAGTCTATATTTCCAAAGAAGTATCCGTTTTTTCTTGCAACATAATTTAATCCCTTTAGAGATCCATTTTGGGCGTAGTTGAGATGTTATTTTAATTTTTCTGTATGGAAAGCATAAGTTGTAAAACAGTTCGAAGTCATCTATGAACGCGCCAAAGGCTTCGTTGGGGTCATCTTTCATATAAACACTACTAAAATTTAATACTTGCAGACATTCCATGAATTTCGATATATATTCATCGCTATAATCTCTTTTGAAAAGATACCAATATTTCAGTTTACTTGTTTTTTTTACAGGACATTTTATTAGTTGAGCTGTGTGGTCAGAGATGGCGAGTTCTAATATCTCCGCTTTACTTCCAGGTACATTGTGACAGATGTTGTCAATACACGTGTTACTAATCAAACGGGTTGGTTTAGTGACTCCCAATTTTAGATTGAATTCATCTAATAGAGACTTAAACATATTAGACTGTTTAGTTCTCTTCAAAACGTCAATATTGAAATCGCCACATAGTATAATTCATGGGAATACAATTTATGGGAATACAATTTAATCCTGCGTTTTGACCTGCTCAGAAAATCTAAATGGAGCGCAAACTAGTCTTTCAGTGTTTAAATCCGCATGGTCGTGTCGGATGTTTCCCCTCGATTTTCCTTAGGCTAATACTCTCGAAGTACCGTAAACCGGGGTGGTAACTTTCAAATTGAAGGGCGACTTTAAAAAATCAGTTTTTATGCTGCGTTTTACTTTTTTATTTAGTTAACCTTAAGTCAAGTTACACCTTCGTTAATTTCCTAACTATTTACTAAACTGAACCAAACTAGAAATACTTAGTGATGAATATATGTGTTTTATATGTATCAAAGTAGCCCCGTTTTTTCTTAAAGTCACCCCAGTTACGCAATCCTATCGTATTAATTTATTGAGCCCGGCATATTTTAATGGATCATTGTTATTCGAAAATAAATCATTCATTCATTCATAAAGCCACAGTCAGTATAAAAACTCTGGGTTTGCTACCGATATATAAAACAAGTGAAATTTAAAGATTTTTAAGTCATACTGTCTTTTTGTTACGGTTCCATACCTTTTTTTTGTTGACCCAGGGGAAATCCGTTATGGATCCCACTCAGCCCGGGAGAAGCCGAGTGGGTATGTCCGACTCGCACGGACTAAAACCCCTGGGGTGTTCCAAAGGTCGCTTTTAGACAGAGTCCTGGGAACAATCTTTGCACACCACCAGCGGGGTAATCACGTAACTTTTGTACTACCGTTAGATAGATTTTAATGTCAAATTTTAGTTGTCATCTCATACATTTATACTTCAAAATTGACAGTAAAATCTATCTACCGTTAGTACATAAAGTTACGTAATTCGCCTGCAGTACTCTGTCAGCACGGTTCCATACCTATTGTATATATTTCCGTAGTCTATTACTGCCGTTGATACTCTTTTATACCACGTCGGAGGCAAATAAGCTGACGGCCCACCTGATGGTACTTAAGTTTTACCGTCGCCTATAGACGCTTGCAACACTTGCGACCCGTAAGAAACTTTTACACGCTTAGTCGATTTAATGTAATTCCCTCCAATTTACATTTACACACCTGTAATATTTATTTTGTTTTATTTGATGTTTTCATACTTTATCAATAAAATAAGTATGAATTAATACAGGGTGAAATCTAATTCGTGATACAGAATAAAATGAGGTGAATTTAAGAATTATTGATAAACCAAACATACAGCACCACATGAAAATATTAAAACAAATAGAACAAAGTAAAAAAGTAACATATTTAGAATTATAACACGGAAAAAAGAACTTATACCTATTTTCTGCTGTTATGGTGACTACAAAAGTACACACCGTACGTATACCATGGCGCTGGTCTTCCGTGGGGATTATACTTTATCAGAGTCAAAAAAAATCTGCTGTTTCACAGTATAGGTATTCAATCGGCATATCAAACTGTATAAATAGGTTATTACTTTGTTTTAAAGTCCCATATGAAATAGGTAAATTCGCCTTCTTTTATGCTGTACCAAGAATTAAAATTCAGTATTTCTTGGTGCCGTGACCAGGAATGCCGATCGCGAGGTATTAAGTTTTGATACAATGATAGTGTACAGTCAGTATGCGGCTAGTTTCACGTTGCGCGGGAGTGCATGCAATACGGTGGTAGGGTAACCATAGCTTGTAATCGACCAATACCAGAATCGTTTATAAGGGTAAAATACTGTCCCGGATTTTACTATGCTGACGGTCCTGGGTTTGAATCCCGGTCAGGGCAAATATTTGTGTGATGAGCATGAATATTTGTTTCTGAGTCTTGGATGTTTTCTATGTATTTAAGTATTTATATCTATTAAATATATCGTCGTCTAGTACCCATAACACAAGCCTTCTTGAGGTTACTGTGGGGCTAGTTCGATTAGTGTAAGATTGTCCTCTAATATTTATTTATTTATTTACTATGAAACATTTTTCTTCCAGTGCGTCACGTGCATACTTATAAAAAAGATTCTATATAAACCAGTGACGATCTGGAATGGAATATTCGGGGAACTTTTTAGGGTTCCGTACCCGAAGGGTCCAAACGGAACCCTATTTGCCACTCATGCGTCGGTCCGTCTGTCACACTGTTTTACAGACAAACGGCTGTAGCTACAGTCTTCAAATTTTCACAGTATAAGCATATTGGTAACCCAAAGCCATACAAATAATCAAAATTTATTTTTTAATGTCTTTAAGGGCTCCCAAACACCTAAAGGGAGGACGCGAAAATTTTTTTTGATCTCACCCATCAAATGTATCGTTGTTTACTAGATAGGTAGATCTTCCTGCCATTTTAGTATAGAAAATGAGAGTTAGTTACTAAATAATTTTTTTTTCAGCAAAAATATTTATTTTTATTGAAACAAATGAAAATAAAATACTATAACAATTACATACTATTAATATAAGGCTTAAGTCTATAAAAATAAATTAAAAACTAAACTAAATCTAAAAATGGCCCCTGCGGCATTATGCCGAAGACGCTGGCAGCATTTCCTCGCTTAATAGTAAGACTAATTTTCTGTGCGAGTTACTAAATTAAGAAAGATTGTTACTACCTA
This sequence comes from Epiblema foenella, assembly GCA_963556455.1. Taxonomy (NCBI): domain Eukaryota; kingdom Metazoa; phylum Arthropoda; class Insecta; order Lepidoptera; family Tortricidae; genus Epiblema; species Epiblema foenella. The sequence goes on along the minus strand of OY747120.1, from coordinate 4,341,186 downwards.
ATCACCCCTATGATCTACACAAGCTTGTACCATGTATGGCTAACCCTTTAACCGGCATCGACTGATCAGTCATCGCATCGCATCGTCAGACTGCGGGTCAAGGGATTGGACCAGGGCCTTTACCATGAGTTTGCATGACCGTACTCGCTAGCGACTACGTAAACGATTTAGTATGCCGATTCTTAGTTCTATTGCGTAACCGCCAGAGGCGCTGTACTTTTGCCCATACAATACGCAGTCGCCAGCGAGTACGGTCATGTAAACTCATGGTAAAGGCAAAGCATGGGACTGGAATGAATGGCGTATTCAAAGAGCCTATTTTAATGGCATTAAAGGTTAGAATGGCAGTGATGTTAAGATCGTCCCAGTAACTAAGTACACTTTTTAGGGTTCCGTACGAAAATGGGTAAAACGGGACCATATTACTCTGACTTAGTTGTCCGTCCGTCTATCCGTCTGTCACCAGACAGTATCTCATGAACCGTTATAGTTAGGCAAAGGTTGAAATCTTCAGAGATGATGTATTTCTATTGCTGCTAGAAAAAATACTTAAAAACAGAATAAAATAAATATTCAAGGGGACTCTCATACAACAAACGTGATTTTTTTCCGTTTTTATAGATAATGGTACGGAACCCTTCGTGCGCGAGTCCGATACGCGATTGTTTATTTTCTTGGTTAATACTTTTATTATTGCAATAAACAATTAGTATGTAACTAAGAACACATACATTTTCAATGTAGAAAAATCAAGCAAGTACTTTACTCTTTGCTCCGATTGTATGGTAGGAGATATATTTCTTTCTAAAACCCCACTCACACCTCAGATTTGGTTGAAACCGCTCAACCAATCTCACTGGAGCACAAACTCTTAGAGTATTCCAGTGTTCAAATCGCCCGGTCGTATCGGAGGTTACCCCTGGATTTTCCACAGGTCACTCTCCAATTCGTTTGTGCATAGCCAACTAGAAAGTAACTGTGTTATCTGGAATCCACACAAAAAAAATACACTCTCATGCTAGAAAAAGTATAAAAACAATCAGGTATCTATACATGAAATTACACGGCTACTATCCTTACATATGTATCCCACACCGTTTGTATTGGGTATGGTGACATACTAAAGGCTCGCTGTACGTAGGGAACTCGCATCTGTAAAATACATTTTAGTCCCTTATATGTGGCACTGAATAATATAAATAATATTCTTCTATACGACCGCTTTGGACCTGTTCTCGCAGACGGAACCGAGGTTCCTGACTACAGCAGCACGCTATTTGGAGGCAAACTCCACTCCTACTACTATTGTATAAAGTAACTAAGCACTGTGTTAGTAATAAGTTTTTGTAACCTATAACATGCATTTTTGGTTTAGCTGTAAATGTAAGTTGGTTAATAGTAAATAAAAATAAATAAATTCGCTTTATTGGGCCCGATTTATAAAGCCTCAGGTTTGAAGTAAACAAAAAAAACTCTCTCTCCTCGAATTCCGGTCAGGGTATTTATTTGTGTAATGAGCAGGAGTTTTGTTCCTGAGTCTTGGATATTTTCTATCTATTGAAGTATATATTTATCTACAAAAGTATGTATATCGACGCCTAGTATCGATAGAAAAGCTTTGCTTAGTTTGGGACTACGTAGATTAGCGTCAGATTTTCCACAAATATTTAAATTAGGACAATACTTAACATGCAAAATGCAACAACCTTCTATCACGCAGCGGTCGTCAATATTGTCCTCTCTCTTGCAGCTGCGTGGTCACCGTGGGTCTGTCGCGCATGCGCGGGGCAGTTGCGCACGCGGCGCGAGGAAAGCGGTTGCGTCGGTACCTACACAGTTAACCAGTGATTTATTTTGTGCTAAAGGTGCATTGAAAACTTCATTTAGCTAACCTAACCAAGTCAGTATTGTAGCTATTGCATTGGTACAAAGAATTTGATGCCTGATTAATAATCAGATTTTAGTTTCTAATTAGGATTGTTTTTATAACATTGGTTTTTATAAATATGCAGTGTTTCGTTTAGTGAGCAATCTCTTGAGAAGTTCAGTTTCTTTTCCCTAAAAGTTTTGTAACCATTTTTGTTGGAAAAATGGCTACAATTCCAAGCGATATGATAGTTAAATAGTTACCAATTACAATTGGAATTTTCTACACAATGCAATGTGAGACGAGTGTTTAGTTTAAAGCAAAATGTGTATTTTTACTTAAACACTTTACTGACCGACCTATTGTTTATTGCATTTTTATTGTAATGGTGAATTTCCTTCGAAATAATTAATTAAAAAATTTAGTTAAAGATTACTCTAGAAATGTTCTACTTTACCAATGTTTTCTTTTTTCCAAAACTATGAGTTGTATTGTAGTGATTTATTAACAAATAAGTGTTGGTTACAGTAATCTTCATAGATTAATAATAATAAATATTAGAGGACAATCTTACACAAATCGAACTAGCCCCACAGTAAACTCAAGAAGGCTTGTGTTATGGGTACTAGACGACGATATATTTAATAGATATAAATACTTAAATACATAGAAAACATCCAAGACTCAGAAACAAATATTCATCAGTTAAATCAATCCGTGTTTCAAAGTTTCTAATTATAGATTAGATTAGATTAGATTTATTTATTTCATAATATAAAATACAATATAAATTATCCATAGTCAATTTTATATATTTTTTATAATTATTATACTTTCATGCATTGGCTTGGCTCAAGTACTAAAGGGGTTAGTGTCCAATATGTGCAGAAATATGTATGTATATATATATATATATATATATAGTAAATTATATATATGGAAAGTAACAAAGAAATTGTACGGATAAAAAAAATATGTACTTACAATGAACTAGTTTTTCAAAACTTAAACGCATTTTGAATACTTTATTAAGTTAAAATACTGATATACTCTCGTTTAGTGTTTCTAGTGAAAAAGATGTATTTTTTTTTTGAACCTCACTGTGGCTTTATAGGCCGGGCCCAATAAAGCGATAGGAGTGCGCGGTTGGAGAGTAGCCTGGGGAAAATCCAGGGGAAAACCTCCGGCACGACCACGCGTGTCATTTGGAACACTGGAATACTCTAAGAGTTTGCACTCCAGTGAGATTAGTTGAAGAAATATCCTCGTTCGTGGAAACTCAGCTTTATAATAAGTTACGTCAAAATTGCACACCTTAAGTGCGACAAAATTGAACTGTTACTACAGAACTGTTGCCGATCCGCTTTTACTTTTCGTTGTTTTGCGAATATATTTCTGTTTTGTAAGTTTACAATACAGTTTTGTAAGAATTCATTTCAAATGACAACTCGTATCTAAGCTAAACGATCCGACATTAGAATTTTTAATTCCCATGGCCCTTAAAGGTTCATATCTACTCGTTTGCCACCTATAACATAAAAAAATATATTTATTTATGTTCCAAAACCATCAGGATAGCAAAATTAAGGGTTAGTTAGAGAATTTTTTGGTTATATTCATAATTCGGATATATGGCGTGTCCTTTTCTACAAATCTAAGCATAGGTTAATTCTCATAAACACATCTTTTTTCCCAGTAGCTCGATTCCACTCACACCTCAGGTTCGGTTGAAATCGCTCAACCAATCTTACCGGAGCGCAAACTCTTACAGTATTCCAGTGTTCCAAACCACATGCGTGGTCGTGTCGGAGGTTTCCTCTGGTTTTCCCCAGGCTACTCTCCAACCGCGCACTCCTATCGCTTTATAGTTAGGTTCAAAAAAAAGCTGAACAGAATCCATATCCAGTTTAACAGTTCTAGGATCGAAATTATTGAAGGCGCAACTCTCTCCAGATCAATATCAATTTAATTTGAAACCTGCAGTTTTTAAACAAATTCAAAATCAATTTAATACTTAGTCAATAAATTCGAACACACTATTGTTTTGTATCCACTGCTTTTTATGGTTCCGTACGAAGGGTCCAAACGGAGCCCTATTGTTGTCACTCACGCGCCCGTCCGTCGTCTGTCACAAAATTTTGTACCGAGGAATTCTGTAACTTCCCATTAAGGCGCCTTAGGTTCAACGAAAAATATCATGTCAGGGGGTGAGGTAACCAGCCGCGCGGGGAGCGCCCCGCTCACCGGCACACTCGCGCGCTTACAGTGAGAACACACAGTAAACTCACTAAGCAGTACTGCAACGAAGTGGGAAATAAATTGACTAATGCAGGCTGGCGATTCTGGGAGTTAATGCAAAAATATAGTATTAGTGTCATACCTTTTATGGAATATTAAGTATGCCTCATAACATTCGAATCACATGCATAAATACCCTGTCCCTCTAGGACTGAGAAAATACTATCAATCGAATTTGAATATTTTTAAACAACTTCAAGTTAGTAAAATAAAAGAAATACATTTTACTTGGTATTTGGTGATAAGGTTTATTATTACGTTTATTTTACCAACAAATATGAATAATTATATTGATAAATCAGATTTTTTACTTGAATATATCTTATTTTTTCTATTATAACGAACTTAATTTTGCGATTGGTTCGGAACCCTAATGTGCGAAGACCGACACGTATTTTTTAAATTTTGAAATGAAATGAAATCATTTATTCTTCAATTTAGGCATATTACATGCACTTATGAATGTCAAAAAACTACCACCGGTTCATAAAATAAACCTCTGCCTCGAGAACCGGCGTAAGAAACACGGCGAGGTGTCACTTTTTCAAAACAATTTTGATTCGAACAATGACTAAATTTAATCTAGAAGTTATTAAATGTAATCGCACAAATAAAATAAATTAATTCGAACCGTCACCATTTTTTAACTTTTTTAAATTCAGTATTTATATTTACAAACACAACCTGAACTAAATTCTATGTATGCAGGGTAAGCCTTCTTTATAACTATTCCAAATTTCAAATCGATAGCATAAGTAGTTCTTGAGATATTTAGCGATGTGACAGACAGACAGGCAAAGTGAAACCATAAGGGTTCCTTTTTTACCATTTTGGTACGGAACCCTAAAAACAAAATCTGGGCTTTCCAAAAATATGTAACTTGAAGAAATAAATTACACAATTTGTAATTTGAATAACATAGGATCTTACACTAGCTTTAATAAAACTAACTTAAAAATAAATATAATAAAGAGACAAAAATTATAATTATAAAAAGAAAACAGCGTCCAGCTCTCCCTCCTGCGGCATGGACCTGAACTTAAACATATAATAAATTACATATAAAATAAACAAAATTAAACTAAAAATTAAGCTAAATTTATTTAACGAGTCACTAAATTACATTTTCTTCATTGTTCGCAGGTTGATTGGCAAAGTAATACTTAAATGCAAGAGAGCGCGCCTCGGGAAAAGGGTGTAACCCAGAAAATCTGGGAATTTATAAAGGATTTTTTTTACATATATCTCAAATTTGCACTTTACGCCGTTGCTATATATATTTTGTTTTACTATTATGATTATTATTTTGGATGATTAGTGACCAGAGAATGTGACGTGTCAGTGCTGTGAGTGAAGTGATATAAGGACATATTTGACATTTTCACGTTGGAGAGATTTATTGGTGAGTTATTTTTTTATTAAAATTTTCAAGCAAAGTGAAACATTGAAAAATTTATCGCCACATCACAGATCGTTAGGGGATGCTTCCGATTGACAAAATTTAAATGTTTTTTTTTTATTATTGAGAGTGAAATGAGAATATGTATTTGGTATAACTTGAGGTTAATATATATTACCGTAAAATAGTAAAAACAGATTATAATCTAACTAGCGAGATTGTAAACTGTCGAAAGATTATGAACCCAAAATTATTTTATACTTTTCATCAGCAAGGCGACGAAGCCTCGCTGCGTGGGGCTTCTATTTCCGCTCTGCGGAACCTAGATAACGAACGAACCTAACTTAAAATGCAAGTATACAGTTTAGGCAATTGATATATACCTACCTCTGCCTCGAGGAGGGTACACCAACATATCATTAAGAGCGCTTTAATAAAATGTAACAGGTCCACTAGCGCCACTCGTAAATAATTGTAATTGTTTAAATTTAATAATATATAACTAAAAAAGGGGGCCGCTACGTACTGTAGTTTGTATTTAAGTACTTTTTGAATCCATCAAACTAATTTTTAGGTTGCTAGATTGGTCTCTCTATGAGCTCAAAATTAAAACGGCCGTTTTAACTTGGAAGCATAGATTGCCGAATCGAGCAACGTAATAACTAGTTTGATGGATTCAAAACGTACTTAAATACAAAATACTGTACGTAGCGGCCTCCATTTTTAGATATCTATCGTTCAATTTAAACAATCACAATTATTTACGAGTGGCGCTAGTGGACCTGTTACATTTTATTAAAGCGCTCTTAATAGGTAATTGTTATGATACCTGGACCACAGATCTCACAGTCGCTGTGTTCCGAATCGGTCAGGAGGATGTCATCATCATCATAATTATCCTATAAGTAACTGTAGTAATTGCCATATTATACGTCCCAGATACTCCCAATTAATGGCATTTTCAGCATTCAGTTTCAGTGGATACGTCATACAACCATATCTTTACACAACAACCCAAAAAAGGAGCGCAATGTTTTAATAGATTATATTTTGGGGAATATATACACTAGGATATAGTATTTATGTATATACTCTACCCACCCATTCCTATCTACCAAGCATTTTTAGCCAATTTAGACAAAAAAATTAAAAAAAATTGAAGGTGTTGTACGTTTTTAGACCAAAGCAGGATCAAGGTATGTTTTCATCATTAGGAAAACCAATTTCAATGTGTTTTATTTCATAAAATACATTGAAATGACGCGAAACGTATGTATAACGGCTTCATATAGCTGGAGGCTTTGGGACTTTATCTCTTTCATCCGTTGCAAACTTAATATGATAGTTTAAACATGATGTTAAAACGACAGGGTACAAAGGTGTTACGCACCGCACGAAAAAATAATAATATATATATTAAATGCAAAGGCTGTCTTCTCTATCGCGATTCAACGCGGTAATGCAGCGAGCGTGTTGGGCACCTTTTCAACTTCGTTATTGACTAGACATGCTTATGTGTCAGTAATAATATTATTAAAGAGCATATTCCCTTCTGAAAGGCCGGCAACGCACTTGCGACTCCTCTGGTGTTGCAGGTGTTTATGGGCGACGGTAATTGCTTACCATCAGGCGATCCGTCTGCTCGTATGCCCCCTATAACATAATAAAACACATTAAATTGGCCATGTTCTAATAACCTTATTAAACAGTTACGATACTTTAACATGTGTGCGATACACTTTTATTATTTAAAACTCGTTCAGCTATGCATACATAAACGCAAGCTGGTATTCAACAAATACTAATATATTTATAAATACTATTACAAGTATGTAGTGTTGTGTTTCTGGAGGTGAGCAAGGTTGCCAGAGCTCCCGAGGATGCACTGTGTTGAGAGCGAGGGACCTAAATGTGTTCCTTCTGCTGTCAACACAGTGCATCCTCAAATCTTATAAAGGGTCGGCAACGCGCACGTGACTCCTTTAGAGTTGCGGGCGTCTATAGGCTGCGGTGGCCGCTTACCATCAGGTGGACCGTACGCTTGTTTGCCACCGGCGTTGTATAAAAAAAAAACAGATTTTTATTTGATTTTTTTTTTAATTAAAACCATCTAATTTTGCGGTTGGTTACCCTACCCTATATGTACGATCTCCGACACGTACTTCGCTTTTTATAGAGTTTAATACCTACTTTTATCCAGGCACCGATACCGGTATTTAAAAAAACCCTGAATTAGCCCAATATTTTGGATTATTTTTTGCTCTTTACGTAGGGCTGAATCATGTATTTAGGTAACAACGTCGTATTATTAGATTGTCCCATTAGAAACGAAATAATGAACCGGTGACCGTAATAATACCGGTATTTTTCTATGGAGAAAATACCGGTATCCAATCCCTGCTTTTATCTCACGATCGCGCGTGAGCCATGGGTGTGTGTTGAGCAATATATGAATGTTGTTTATGTGTGCGTCAGCATAGGAGCTATGAGTTCAAATTGTCTGTGTTCATATGTGTCACAACTACAACTAAGCTAACCCGCGCTCTTGAGATGATCATGTTTGCAAGGACTAGAAACTTCGTACTAGTGTTCAGTGGAATTGACATGATGAGAGACTTCGCTCTGTTCTCATTTGATTTTATTTTTAGACTGACGCTCAGAGACCTTATACATCTCTGAGGATATTTATTTATTAGATTTTATTATTTTCATGTTGACGTGTTATAGATATAGCTCAAAATATTTTATTATAATTAGTGTACCTACTTTATTACCTTTTATCTTGACGGTTAGAGACCTTATACATCTCTAACAAATCTCGATTGTTATTAGTTTCTTAGTCTTATTTTTGACATGTAACACTACATTTAATTAATGATACTTTGATTATTGTATTATTTTTATTTGATGTACCTAGATAGATTTTGACTTGTAAAAGTGCCCTTGAGGCCTATTTGCAGAATAAATGTTTTAATTTTGATTTTAATTTTTGATTTTGAGAGTATACTGGGGATCGATTTTTGAGTGTCCAACGCTCGACTTTTCAATCGACATCTGTCCAATCATCATAGTTTTTTGACAGATCTTGACATCTTCATGGTCTCCGACACAGTATACAAAAAAGGGTGTTGCTCAGATTGCTAGATGCCGACACCAACTGACATTTAAGTCATGGTTTTTGTTGTCATTTGTACCGTTTCTTTCTTTCTTTTGTTTTTTAATAACTATCCGTGCGTTGTTTGTCACCTACTGTTTCATATACTTAAATGTACCCACTATTTAGCATTGTTGCATATAACTACCATGTCCATAAATTGTTCTAATTTTAAAGATATCTATAAGTACTTAGCGCTACATACTAATCTATTAATCTATGGACAATGTCGTTGGTTTCACACTCTGTAATTGTACAACTTCTACACTTAAATCATGTAACCTTGTGTGTAACTGTTTTTTGTCCTTAATAAATAAAAAAAAAAGATCTCGAGTTAAAAGTCGAGCGTTCGACAATCAATAATCGGCCCCCTGTACTGTTGTCAAATGTCCATAGTTTAGCAATAAACTAATGTTTCGTCCACCGTACCAGTAAATGTGATTCGAAAGCTATTACGTTTTCTGTCGATATCGCTCGAGGTCGCGTTACGTCAGTTGTAGTTCCATTTATGTTAGCCGATATTTTGTGTAACTGCTATTGCATTTTGAATCTTCTAACATCGAGAATAAAGTCGCTTTTTATTTGGATTTCTTTTACACAACTCGGCAACTCAAATACTCAAGTATACGCTTTTACCGTGGCCGGCATATTATCTATCTATGGCCTGTGATAGCATTTCACCGTAGCCTGTGGATGCTTGCAAAGTCAAAGTCAAAGTCAAAGTCAAAAACATTTATTCCATTGACATACAATATGCACTAGAATACGTCTTAAGTCTAGGTTCATACATTATGTCAATTCAGGTTAAACAAATTTTGAAATTATTATAAATAGAGAATATTAATAATTTAGCCTATTTTGAATTCAATGTCATAAAACTCTTTTATATTATACAGTGCATTATTCGTTAAAATATTCTTAAGGTATAATTTATATTTGATGTCATTTAATGTGGTTACAGAGCTAGGTAAATGGTTATAAACTTTAATACTCTGGTAGATAAAACTTTTCTTTGATTTGGCTAAACGTACTTTTGGAACGCAGAGCTTATGTCTATTTCGAGTGGGGTACTTATGAATGTCGGATATTTTCTTGCTACCCTGTAGGTGTTTGCGAGCATATAATAGGTTCTTGAATACAAATACTGAGTAAAAAGTCATTATACCAGCTTGTTTAAAAATATTTCGACAGGTCTCTCTCGCAGGTAGACTGAAAATGTTACGGAGAGCTCTTTTTTGCAATCTAAAAACTCTCGAGGCCGTCGATGCATGTCCCCATGTTAGTAATGCGTAGGACATAAGGGAGTGAAAATAGGCGTAATAGACACATTTACTAGCCTGAATACCACACAACTCTTTAATTTTCCTTACAGCGAATGCCGCTTTTGTAAGTTTTTTACACAGATTATCTATATGCTTGTCCCACTTCAAAGAGCTGTCTATTGTTAACCCTAAAAATTTGATCTCTTTTGTATTTAATAACCTATTTCCTTCATACTCTACAAGATGGTCCTCTCTTGTAGGTCTGAGACTGTAATGCATAATTTGTGTCTTATTTGCATTTAGTTTCAATTTGTTCGCTGAAAACCAAATTTTAATTAAATTAAGAACATCTTTTACATTAACGAGTGCGCTTTCCATTTTGTTATCCGACGTTATAAGAGATGTATCGTCGGCATATTCTACAATGTTACAATTTAGGTTGCGGGGAATAGCGTATGGGAGATCATTTGTATAAATTATAAATAACAATGGTCCTAAAATCGACCCCTGGGGCACGCCTCTCGATATTGCTTGACTTTGTGATCTAGCTTCATTCACTTGCACGGTTTGATCCCTATCGCATAAATATGTGCGAATCAAATTTAGCTCGATATCTTTAATACCATAAAAAGACAATTTCTGTAACAATATATTATGGTCCACCATGTCAAACGCTTTTGACAGATCACAAAATACGCCCATACACTTTAACTTTTGCTCTAGCCCCGTGTGCACATGTTTTAAGAATGCTGCAATAGCGTCTTCTGTAGAGAGTCCTTTACGAAACCCGAACTGTTCTGGGCAAATTATGTTATTGATTGTGAAAAAAGAATTAAGTCTAGAATACATCAACCTCTCAAATATTTTACTAAAAGTAGGAAGCACTGATACGGGTCTATAATTATCTACTGACATTGAATCTCCTTTTTTGAATACCGGAACCAGTTTAGCTTTTTTAAGAGAGCTTGGAAATATGCCGTGTACAAAGCATTGGTTTACAATGTCTGTTATGATATTCACTATTGGTATTATGGTTGCTTTAACTATGTTTGAAGATATGTGCCATAAATCATATGTATGTTTCATTTTGAGACTTCTGCAAACCATTAATACCTCTCTGACGTAAGTTTTTGTCCACTTGAAAGGTTCATGAGGTGGGTCTAATTTAATTAGGTCAAGGGCATTTGTATCTGAAACAGGAATCGAGGACGAAGTGGATTGTATTTCGGAGAAAAAGTCACTGAATATGTTTGAGACGTCTCCTGGATCCTGAAAAATCTGTGCCTCATGAAACAATCGTATGTCACCAACTTTTGTCTTAGTAAAACCTGTCTCGTCTTTAATTATATTCCAAGCAGTTTTGGTTTTATTTGTTGATTTCTGGATTCTATCCTGAAGCCACTTTGCTTTAGCTGTCACACAGACTTTTTTGAAAATACGTTTATAGTCTCTAAAGTACTGTTTAAAGGATTCATTATTACTAAGCATGTACATAGAATTTAGCTCAAACATCTTTTCCTTACTTAACCTTATGCCGTTTGTGGCCCAATCGTTAAAACATTTTTTCGATAGTACTGAAACACTTTGCAGGGGTATGATATTGTTGAGAGTCCTTAAGTAGATATTGAAAAACCTTTTGTAATTGGATTCAGGATCAGGACCCAAATCAAAATCACCGAATTCGTAAAACAGCTTATCATTGAGTTGAGCAATTTTGGATTTTGAAACCCGTCTTTTATTGATCCGTCTAGGTTTACATTGTTCTTGAGTTTTACGGTCGATTTCTACGGTCAAATATTGACCTGTGTGGTCAGAGCAAGCGACAGACATATTTTCTATTGTATACTTATCAAAATTAGTAAAAACATTATCCAAGCAGGATGACATTCTTGTTTGGAAATGTACTGTTTGTTTAAGTCCATATGAGAATAATATATCACACAATAGTTAAGCTCTATTACAGTTTTCATTAAACTTCACATTAAAGTCCCCACATAATACAAGGCGGTAATTATTTTTAGTACCTATGTCCAGAATTTGTTGTATTGTAGAAAGAAAAGAAGAGAAGTCTCCTTTCGGAGGTCTATACACCACGATAATAGTACATTTTTGTGAAATAATTGCAATCGCACACACCTCAATAGTACATTCCTCCGATAAGGAGCCCAAGTCCATTCTTTCTTTGAACCTTATTGTCTCTTTCACAAGGATTGCTACGCCACCATGTGCGTGCTGGGATCTCAAAAATTTGGCCCCTACCTTATATCCTTCTATTATTAAAGCGGATACGTTATGTTCCTGCAGCCAGATTTCAGACAGACACATGACATTAATCTGTAGTTCATGCAACCACAAAGAAATTGGTAGTATTTTATTCCCAATACCCTGGACATTTTGGTGACCTATAGAAAACAGACTAGAATGGGTATTAGTTGGTTTAAAATTAGTGGTTGCTCTAAAAAAATACATGGTGAACCAGGTTGTTCTGTGTTATTGGTCGGCGACTCATTGCAAGTACTAGGTATTTCATTACCAGTCATTAATATTTGGTCTTGAGACTGTACATGAAGGTGACCCGAGTTTGTTTTGATCCCTGTGCATAGGCTAGTTACATCGTGATCATAATTTGTCAAGACTATTTTGTTGTTGTATCGGTACGTGAATTCATACAGAGAGTTACAGGTTATCTGGTTACAAAGATATGATAAAAATGCTCTACTCAATACATTTTTAGCTGAGAAAAAATTGTTTTTAAACTTGTTTATATCTATAACTGTCACTCCATTTGATCTTTCAATTATCTTGCACAATTTGTCATTAATTTTCCATTTTTTGTCGTTTAATACCCAGTTTCCCTCGTACGGTAATGTAGTTACATGTAGCTTGAGTTTTCTTGACTTACACCAACTCATTGCATATCTGACGTATTCTAGGTTGTAGTTGTGTACGTTTGTGGCAATTAAAACGACGTCGTCCCCTTCTTGCATTTCTTTTGTCATGTCCGGAATGTTGCGTACCAATTCTTGAAGTTCAGCGTTTGGCTTGCAAATTGAGAATATAAAATTATAGCCTGTCGACTTATTCATCATGTAGCGGGCAAGAGATTTTCCGTACTTGTCACATAATATTAGCATACCAGGTTTTTTTGCACAGTCTGTATTGCTTTGATGCAAGTTGTACTCATGAGTAACCTCTGGCACTTGACATACATTTTCAGGTGGTGTTTTCGTGTTCTTTATTATGTCTTTGGGACACTGGCGCCCTTTGTCTATAATCGGCGATTGAATGCAATTTGCCCGCTCTGGGGGGTGTATAGTTGCATTACAAGACTTTTCGCTTTTCTGCTGTGGTATCATTTGAGTCGTAGTCTTCTGATTAGATGTCGATGCCTTCGCCTTGGATTTTTTGACCGGGGTCTTTTTGGTAGCAGATTTCGTCTTGGCACCGATAGGCCCCCTTCTAATTTTTCGACTACTTTGTACATTTTTGCCCATGGTTTCAATTATTCTTTGGTTTTTAGCGCACTGATTATGCTCTTTTAAATTCATTTTCAATTTTATATTCTCATCCTGAAGATGAACTATATTTTTTTTTAGGTCGTTGATCTCCTGTTGAAGTTTTTCTAATTTAACCTCATTTTCCGACTGAACGGAATTTTGGAGTTCTTGGAATAATATTGAGTTTTTTTCGTGCATCTGTATAATTGTTAATGCATCCCTGTATTCCTGTATATCAGGTAATCTCTCGTCTAAAGTTTTTTGTAATTCGTCACGTTCTTCGCATACTGTATGGAGTTTTGCGTCTAATAGCGCTAATTGCGACTTGAGAGTAACAGCTTGTGTAGTCAATCTGGCGTAGTCTTCAGCGCACTCATCCTGCTCTTTTAATAATTTTATATTTAATTCCTGTGCCTTATGCAACTGGAGTGTCAATGTCTTAATTTGTTCTTCGGTTTTCGCCACCGCAGCCTTACTACGTGTTAACGCCATACTCAATGACACCTGTGCTGCCCTCTATCTACACATGAAATATTTTTATACTTCGTTTTTACTTGCTACTGCCCCCATCCACAACAGTGGCTCCTCTTTAGTTATTCAATTTTTCTAACAAATAAATACAAAAATACGCCATTTGACGGAGATCGAACGCCGGACATCAGTGCTCATCAGAACCAAAACTGTAGCTTAATCCCCGAGACCAATACTGCTAGTAGAAGTATGATCGAAATTTGTGTTATTACTGCAGTAGTGCCTACTGTTTGAGATTGACAGTTAGACGATTCAAATTGATTATTTTGAGTTCACCCTCACGTTTAGTTAAACACACACACTAACAACAAAATCCGATTTTGTTGTATTTTTTTTTCTTGCTGATTATTGGTCCACTGACGTTGATCTCTCGTTGGCGTTATGTTACTAATTGTCTAAATATTTACACTTTTCAACACTTATTTTTCCACTTTATTTCTTTGTATTATTTTTAAGTTTCTGTCCAATTTTTGGAGACTATGAGCCGAGATAACGATGTCACTTATGAATTAATACTTGTTTCATAGATTTAACTACTTTTCACCTTTAAATTTATAGATTTACATTTTAAATAAGTTTAGTTTACGGTGCCGATGTTTATGTGTCGACGGCAGCGCCATCTCCGACGTCAAAGAGTCCATTACGTAACGTTTTAGGTGGAACTGAATATCATTTTACAATAAAAATGACAGTCAGATCTTTTGGCCCTGCCAAGGAAACTAACTGTCCTGGGTTCGAATCCCGGTCAGGGATTCTGAGTCTTGAATGTTTTCTAACCCCTTTATTCATAAAACTTAACAAACCTCTGCGAACTAAAATGTTCTTTGTCACATTCTCCCAAACGTAAATGTCAAAGTGATAAATAAGGACCAACGAACTTTAGCCGCTAGTTAACTAATACAAATACAAATACAAATAGTTTATTTCCCAAAAATATTTAAAAACAGTTACATTTTGTGCTGACCCCCACACTAGGCATAGCCTGTCCCGTGGGGGAATCGGTGCGGTTTACATATAATTATTACATAAGCGGCTAGTGGCATAACAGAAAGAATACAATAAAACAAGCTAAGGCCTAAATAAAACAAAGCAAAGTATATCCAAGTTAAATTGAATTGAAATTTCAAGTGGGGTATTTCTTAGTAACATAGAATAAAATATAATTCTAATTGTGCGTCAGCAAGTTGTATATCTGTGTGTGTGTGCGTGTGTGTGTGCGTGTGCGTGTGTGCGTGTGCGTGTGCGTGTGTGTGTGTGTGTTTGTGTGGGTTAATATGTTGTCCTAATAATGTTTTCTGTGTCAATATAGGATAAATTGATCATGTTGATTGTTAAGAGCTTTTTTGCCTCGAAGACAGAGTATTCTTGAAAATTAAATAACCGAATTAGTCGATTATAAATTCGGTGGTGTAAAAAATCTGAGAAATGATGTGCAAATGTGGTTTTGACAGCTGTCGTAGGAATTTTAAATATTCGATTTTTAAGTAAGGTATTGTAGTTTGATGAGTTGAGAACTCTTTTGTGCACCGACAGAGCCACCCTAACAAAAAAAAATAGGTTAATATAGGTTTGATAGACGTTTATGAATAAGGGGATATGTATTTAAGTATTTGTGTCTGTTAAACAATATTAAATTAATTTTAATTTTGACGCTCAGAGACCATGTACACCTCTGGGATATTATATTAATTTCATTATACTCCTTGTTTAATCTTGAGACCTTATACATCTCTAGTTTACTGATGTTGTAATATTTGTAATAGTTAATTTTGTTATAATTGTAAAATCGAAATTATTATTCCTTCTTGAACTGTAAATTAATATTTTGACATGAAAAATGTATTACTTATTATAGTCAGACTTTCTTAAATTGTAAATTAATATTTTGATATGTAAAAGTGCCCTTGTGGCCTATTTGCAGAATAAATGTTTGTTTGTTTTTATTTGATTTTGGAAAATAGATAGTTGTCAAGTACGTATAACACAAGTATTATTGGGCGAGGAGGAGGGAGGAAATCACGCGAGGATTTCTGGATAAGCCCAAAAATGCTTGTCAACGCCAACCTTGGTGATCTTTGGTGAGATTTTAGGCGACCCTCCCGCCCCCACGAAACCTGTAGTATGTATTTTTTAATTTTTTGCACTATTTAAATTTTTACCAACAAATATTAATACATATTGATAATTTTTTTTTTTTCATATTGAAATGTAATAAACGGTCACTCACGTCTTTAAGTATAGCTCGATATGTTTCGGACCAATACGTAGCCCGTAGCCGTGGCGTTCTGAGTGTTGTGTGTAACCCGACATTAGATAATAGTGACGAAAATGAGGGTGGATTGTCCCCCCCCCCCTCCCCCACCGCCGCCGGCAACATCAACCAGCAATTCTGCTTTTTGAACTTGGCCAACACATTTTTTTTAATACCTCTACAAAAGTTTCGGTTTCGGTAAAAAACATGTTTCGGTCGGACACTAGGTATCATTAATTTTTAATTAATCGCCATAGTTAAGAACCGGTAATATTTTAACGATTTGGACATCTTGAATTAATTGTCTTCAGACGATTAAAAACTAAAATGTTAATGAATTGGCAAATGTAAAAATAACGGGTTTCTAATGATAGGTATAATAAAAACACGAATCATATCCAATTTTATATTTTTAAGTTTTTTGTGGACAATCTTACACAAAGCAACCTAGTCTAAGACTAGGGAACAAATATTTGTGTTCATCACACAAATAAACGCCATTTAGAACCCAAAAAGTATTTTTATTAAATAAATATAATAATAATAATCATTTATTTCAGACCTCTGAGGCCATTATTACAAATAACTTAAATAAATAAATATTTGTGGAAATTTTTACACAAATCGACCTAGTACCAAACTAAGCAAAGTTTGTACTATGGGTACTAGCTAGGCCACGATATGTATTATTATATAGATACTGAAATACATAAAAAATATCAAAGACTCATGCAGGATCTAATATTCGTGTTCATACACAAATAAATGCCCTGACCGGGATTCGAACCCGCGACCTCCAGCTTCGCAGGCAGGGTCACTACCAACTAGGCTTTCAAATTAAATTGCTAAAAAAATTGCTTCTAATAATGTTATTTTTATTTGAATACCGCTCTAGCTATCTAATGCGTTATTCGATAAGAAAACATACTTCTCTTACGTATATTTAAGTAAACTAAATAGCCCAGTGTTTGACACATTTATGCAAGTAGTGTTCATGTGGTAGTACTTTCATGAATTCATCCAAATCCAAAAAATACATTTATAATTTATGAAATTAGGTCGCAATAATCCTGTTCTAGATAGTAACACTGAGAAAATGTCGAAATACGTGTAAATTCAAACAGAAATTGCCTAAATAGATGAGCGTTTTTAACTGATAAGGGCTCTTAATATAGGGTAAACAGAATAAATTTATTGATTCTAACACAAATGATACAACAGGTTACACGGGATTTCTGGAGCAGTCCAAACTAGGCGAGCCTGTATCTTGGAATGCACCATTTGTAGCAGTCACGAGTATAAAACATGAAAATTAATAAACTAAGTAAAAGTGTTTGTGTGTAATATGTGTGAAGATGTGTGAGTGTGTATGTGAGTAGGGGTGTGGTGTGTGCGTGTGTGACGTAAATGAGTGCGAGTAGCTTAGCTGATAAAGATTTAGCTGACCACAGACCATATAATTACCACTTAATTCGATGTTTGGTTAAAACTTGATTGAAGTTCAGGTTTAAAAGAGAATTGATCAGTTTTCGCTTTGCATATTGGACAAATAAAATTATTCTTAACCATAAAGGACCAGAAAAATAGAAAGAAGATCCGACAAACTGCTCCAAACCTTTGTCAGAAGCATAAAAGGTTCTTTTCACACCTGCTATTCAGAAAAGAGTTATTGTTGCCTTCGATTGAGGGATCAAAGTTGTACTTTTCTTCCCTCGTTTGAGGGCAACAATAAGTCTTTTCCTCATAGAATGTGTGAAAAGCAGTATGTGACACTCTGTAGTAAAATCATTTGTAAGATATTTCATGTTTTTAGCAGCGGGCCTCATAGGCGGTGTGAAAAGCAATATGTGTCACACGGTAGCAAAATTATTTCCGTCTTGGGCATAAACACTTGAATCCCTCGCTACGCTCAAGATTCTGCAATAGAATCCCTCGCTACGCTCAGGTTTCTATTGTAGAATCTTTCGCTTCACTCATAATTCAATATACCGCCCTCGCCATAAATATATCATTTTGCTCCCTTGAGACACAATCTACTATTTGCGACATTGTCGTCTCATTAAATAAGGAGACGGTTATCAGAGTCAACTTTTTTAAACAGCGTAAACCAATATGGGTTCTGTGGTACCAGTTGATCAATCTTCTCGTCGGCTATCCTACCTTTGTGTAGATAACTGAGTTGACAATCATTATAGAAACGAACGTTTAAACGCTCGGAGGATCACACAGTAGCACCTATTTGGCATTCTTGCTTTTAAAAAAAATACGAAATAATCATAACCTGTAACTAAGATAAGATACTTATCTTATCTTATTTAGATGAGGGCCCTTGCGGATGCCCTTCGACCCAGTGGGATCTTTTGTGCAATTGCCCCCTCCTTTATGCCTACTCCAAGCTGCTCTCCAGCATTTCCACAAACCGAATGATGGAGTTCAGCGGGAGTACTCTGAATTCCTTTGGTTCAGGATAACCATTGCCAAAGTCATTCATTCTCTGTCTGGCAAGGGCATGACATTCGCACAGTAAGTGTTCTATTGTCTCGTCATCCTCGCCACACATCCTACATTCTGTGTCGTCTGCTAGTCCCATCTTGACCAAGATTCCTTTGACCCCGAAGTGACCTGCAAACACCCCAGTTATCATCCTGAGCTGCTTTCTGCTGTATTTCCAAATTTTTTTGGTCCAGCCTGTATCCACTCCTTCCATGAAGAGCTTTGAGTGCCTTAATCACAACCTTACTAAATGTTTCAATAGTTCAAATCAATCACTGACCTAGGTCGTTGGTTTAATTTTAAAGTCGATTTTTTTTTATACAACGCCGGTGGCAAACAAGCTTACGGTCCACCTGATGGTAAGCGGCCACCGCAGCCTATAGACGCCTGCAACTCCAAAGGAGTCACGTACGCGTTGCCTACCCTCTATAAAATTTGAGCATGCACTCCGATCCGGAAAAAGCACTGCGATAGTCTTCCACGCCTTTTATTTTTTTGAACCTGACTGTGGCTTTACAGGCCGGGCCCAATAAAGCGATAGGAGTGCGCGGTTGGAGAGTAGCCTGGGGAAAATCCAGGGGAAAACCTCCGACAAGACCACGCGTGTGGTTTGGAACACTGGAATACTCTAAGAGTTTGCGCTCCAGTGAGATTGGTTGAACACTGAAAACGTCAAAAAATCATTGGATACATGCAATTTCAGATGTTTTCATAGCCGGTTGGCTTTATTTCTTTCAATTTTCATTATAAATCTCTTACATGAATAACGTAATGCCAATTAATAGATAAAATAAAATAATAAATCGTAACAATACCTAACTTAAATTATTAATAGTAGAAATAATACTAATAATTTAAAAAAGGTCCCTGCGGCATGGTTCCAAGAATGCTGGGAGCATTTCCTTGCTGTATGGCGATGCCAAGGCGTTGTGCGAGGAAACTGCCAGCTCTCTTGTGTGTGACGTCGACCAGTCTCTTCTCCAGTTGATGGAAGAGCTCTGTTGCCCAAATTAAGTTATACACGTAATATTAATGATAAATACCCGTCGATATCTGCTTCTCGGAAACTTTTTTCAAATGCTTTTTATACAAACGCCTTAAGGGAGGCGTACAGCGACATCTACCAGAAGACTCATGCTTCATTAACGGCACTAACGTCTCAAATCATATTGAGAATCGTCAGTTACGATGCGCCATCCCATACCCAAATTTACAATGAAGGAAAAATTGAAAAATGGAAGGAAGAATGGAAGGAATGGTTGATGAATTTGGAACTTGGTAGTGATTGCGCCTATAGCTCAGTTGGCTAGAGCGACTGGCCGCAAGTGGCGGGAGGTCGCAGGTTCGAATCCTGCTCGGTGCCTAAATTTTTCAATTTTTCCTTCATTGTAAATTTTTTGAAATTCTCACGATAGTTTCCGGAAATTTCAGGAAACATTCCTGAAATTTGCAAATTGCTAGTGTGAGTGTGTCGCATTATCAGTGCCATTGGTGTATCATATGAGTACCAAGGTATTCTTGTTTGTGGATTTTGTTGTCTTTTTACATAACTCTAAACCAGTTGTGAAATGCCACCGAAAGGTCAGTTGGCCGGTGACGATTTAAATTCGCAAGATGGCCACTTTGCTAGATGTGGCGAAATGTCGAATTAAAATCGGATGCACACTAAATATATATAGGTCGGAGTTGGTGCATAGTTTGGAAGGTCAGATGGCAGTCGCTTTGGTTAAAACTAGTGAATACGCCAAATCTTCGATTATGTAACGGACTCCAGGCATCCTTAAATGCCATTGTACTGGGATAACGCTAGGAGGATGATGGAGTTGCAGGTGTCCGTAGGCTGCGGTAACGGATAATCATCAGGTGGCTTGTTTTCCAACGGCGTGGTAAAAAAAACACGTAATTGTTTTTCCATGACAATTAGTTGAATTTCTATTTAATCAGGTTATAAAAAACACGATTTTTTATAGCGTCTAATTTAGTATTTTATTGTTCGATTTTGGGGTGAATCTCGAACTTCGAAATATTTTTGGTGAGCGTTAAAGAAGATTTGTATTGTATTGTACGTTTTATTAATTTTATTACAATTTTATTTTCTTATTCTGTGTGCCACTTGGCAAAATTCTCCCCCAACACGAGTCTACTCGTATTCTCTAGTCAAATTTTCGTTGAAGTCTCTTTACTAGCTGTAGTATGGTACAATGCAAATACAAATACAAAATTATTTATTTACCAAAACAACAAAACAATAGATACATTATCGGTGGCCCTCACACTAGGTCCAGCCTGAGTCGTGAGGACAGAAAGAAAGCAGTAGGGATTATACAATAAGCAGATGCGTGTACAGATAACATAAAGGATTAGGTATTTCCCACTAAACACAAAGAGAAGAAAAACAAAATTTAAGACAGCTACTGGCATCTAATCTAATCTAATTTCAACCTTATGTGTATGTGGTAGTATGTGGTTTTGGGCTAAATAGTACCAATAGCCAGTTGTGCAAACGGAATGTTAATATTAAATCAATAGTTAAAGCCCACAGGCCATTTTGTCACCTGTCGGCCTTCGCCGCTCAGCACAAGGTTGTACAATCGTCAAATATATCTACACAATATTTCACCTTGTTCCATCGCGATAAAGCGAAAACTACGACGTCGACCCGATTGTTATAAATATGTATTACTTTTTTCACAGAATAAAGTGCAATATTTTATACGTATTATTGACGCCATCTTGAACCGGACAGACAGTCTAATTTGAAGTAATTCTGTGATTTTCCACTTGTGTTTAATAATAAACGAAAGGCCATTACTGTGCCTATTGGTTTTTTTATAACCTGACTGTGGCGTTATAGGCCGGGCCCAATAAAGTGATAGGAGTGCGCGGCTGGAGAGTAGCCTGGGGAAAATCCAGGGGAAACCTCCGACACGACCCCACGGGTGGTTTTGAACAATGAAATACTCTAAAATTTTGCGCTCCAGTGAGATTGGTTGAGCGGTTTCAAACGAATCTGAGGTGTGAGTGGAATCGAGCTACTGGGAGTTTTGTCGCTGGTTCACTAAACTTAGCCTAGCTGAGAAGAGTCCAGGAAGAAACTCAGCTAATGTAAACTAAAATTTAGTAAATTTTAATTGATTTTCGGAACACTGAATTACTTATGAAAATTCTGTCCGCCTATTTTGTTAGAATAATAAAAACTATCCTTTTTGTAAAAAAAAACATATGACTGTCATTAACAATTACAAAATCTGCAGCTTGAAAGTTTATTTTTACGATGATATTTTTGATTTTCCAAGACATTTTTCAATATTTTGTTCGGATATTTTGTTTTTTGTTTCTTTTTTCAGTCCACAGTAATTTTTGTGTAGTTTAAAGGATGATTCATAGTAGACCGTTCCTTGTCCGGGCCATTCCGTCTCCGGGCCGGCCCGTCTCCGAGCTTTTTTGAGTGTCAATGTGCTAAACGTTCCGCGTCCGGGCCGGGCCGGGACCGTGCCGTTTCCGAGCCTCGGACGTCGGTAGATCGGCCGTCAAACGTTTGCATTTATAATAGAGCGACCGTTCCGTGTCCGGGCCGGCCCGTTTCCGAGCGTCACCGGGGCCGTCCGTCGCCGGGCGGCCGTTGATTTACTATCATAGAAAACGGGCCGGCCCGGACACGGAACGGCCTAGTGTGAATCATCCTTAATTCTACGTTATTTGTGATAATCCACATCGAAAGGGACCTTATGGCGGCAGGCGCTTACGTTACACCTATTCACTATTGTATTGGAACAGCGGCAATAAAGGCGTAAGTGCCGGCCGCCATAAGGTTCCTTTCAATATGGATTATCACATTTGTTCACACTGGAAGCTCAAACTTCAGTATTTTAGTCAGATCTCTGAACGAGCCTTGCCTTAAGGAACCATGGCCATGGGTGGACGTGTCTCCACCCATGGCTCTTCACTTCAACTCTCACCTCACCGTTTACCGTTAAATTTTATGGTTAGCGAATCACATAGAAGGTCTACTCCGAACGTCGAAATCCGAACTTCGTATCGTGCCGTCCCTTTCACTCATATACTGTTTTACAGCAGGGTAAAAGGGACGGCATGATACGAAGTTGGGAGTACAGGCCCTAGCTGTAGCGGAGGACAGCTGGCCCCTATTTCACCAAAGCTGACAGGCGCGACAATTGTCAAAAAACATTACAATTGTAGTTGGTGAAACAGTTTTCACATGTTAATGTATAGGTACATATTTTGTAATTTCTAGTAGCAATTTAATGTATTGATAAATAGTGTAGTGTTAATTAAAAAAAAAAAATAGATCAATAATAACTTTAATCATTATTGTTAAAGTTAATATTTGAATTTAGTATTTGCATGCTGCTATAGGCTAAACATGTGAAACTACTTATACTTATTACCTATGTCAACTTCAATTTACCATGTTTACGCAAATAAATCATTCATTCATTCATTCATTCATCATTCATTCATTCATTCATTCATTCATGCAAATTGTCGATTTGTCAGCCTACATATGTCAACTTGGTGAAATAGGGGCCTGGATATACATACGGAAGGATTTTTGGCCAAACTGAAATGAAAGCACTGCCACTTCGGTCAATTATACATATCTTTCCATCTTCATCACAGCTTGTTTATAAGTGACGTATATAATTAAGTTGTAAACATACATTGTGAGTTGTTGTGTAAATGAAACAAAAGAAATAAATATTGGCGGACGATCATACACAAATAGATCTAGTTTCTAAACAAAGCAATGCTATGCTATACACTATGTATGTATGATACTTTTTTGCACATCACATATTTATATATAATTCATATTTATTTATTGGAATATATCAATACTTGTCATAATTTTACGTTTATAAATAACGTCATGCTTAATTAAGAAAGTAATAAATTACAGTACAATTTAGTGTTATAGAAAATAATAATCTATGCATATAAAAGAAAAAGTCCTAACTGACTGACTGACTGACTCATCTTGGCACAGTCAAAACTTCTAATGCTAGAGAATTGATTTTTGCACAGTCTATTACATTTATTGCGTATATAGGCTAGGGAATGATGCGATGGGAAATTCATCCCCTAAGACGATAAAACAAGGGATGAAAGTTTGTATGAATACATGTATTTATTGAAGTGAGAAATTTGAAACTTTGTATATGTAGACTCTCTATTTAAACATGTTAATGGCGTATTTCAGCGTTTTTCTAAATTGCTCCCCTAAAGGAATGAAAAGGTTCGAGTATGTACGGGGAGCAAATCTTTTTTGAAGTGAGAAATTTAAAACTTCGTATATACCAGTCAAACTGAGAAACTCTTTTTTGTAGACAGTTAAAAATCACGCTTAATACGCGGGCGAAGCCGCGAGAAAAGCTAGTGGTATATACTCTCTGTTAAAATAAAACAAAAATTTATTGCAGCGTTTTTCGAGGTTTCTTCCCTAAAGGGGTGAAAAGGGTGGTTCCGTGTTTTTACGGGGAGCAAATCTTTTTTGAAGTGAGAGATTTAAAATTTCGTCTCTCTGTTTAAATACAACAAAACATGTTTCAGCGTTTTTCTAAATTGCTCCCCTAAAGGAGTATAAAGGGGTTTCCAAGTTTTTGCGGGGAGCAAATCTTTACTTTTCTTAAAAATCGATATAGGATCATCTTCAAGGTTCCTCGGGGTGCCGATTACGAAAATGACATCAATACATACCTACGTACGTAGGTACGTACAAACATATGAGTCAAACCGAGAACCTCTTTTTTTGTAGACAGTTAAAAATCACGCTTAGTACGCGGGCGAAGCCGCGAGAAAAGCTAGTGGTATATAATTGGTGTGTACAATTTAAATAAAATGAGTGTCATACGAGTAGAGCTCACGATAATTGCCGCAGGATAACTCTTTGCATTCAACAGTGTACGTCCCTGCGACCGGCCTACTTCCAATCGCGACAACACAGAGACATATAGTCTCTATTCGTCCCGGTACCGCCCCACACCGGGCAGAGTCAGTCCGACCCACGTCGGGCCTAGCTGAGTTTCTTGCTGGACTCATCTCAGCTAGGCTAGGTTACCAGCTATAAAACTCCCAGTAGCTCGATTCAAATCACACCTCAGATTCGGTTGAAACCGCTCAACTAATCTTCACTGGAGCACAAACTCCTAGAATATTCCAGTGTTCCAAACCACACGCGTGGTCGTCTCGGAGGTTTTCCCTTAGATTTTCCCCAGCCTACCCTCCAACCACGCACTTCTATCGCTTTATTGGGCCCGGCCTATAAAGCCACAGTCAGGTTCATAAAAACAAAAGGGCCTACCTGCCAGTATAGGCCGTAGACATACTGAAACAGCAGCCAGGCGTGCGCCTCCGGTCCTATAGATTGTATACCACCCCTAACTTAATATGAGTCCAATCTTCTTCGTAGTCGATTCCTCATGACTGAGGATCGTGACCGCAAGCAATTGCCCTCCATGCAGTTCGGTTCCTCGTCAAGTGGACCGCACGGGAAAGGTTTCATTTTTTAGGGTTCCATAGCCAAAATAGTAAAAACGGAACCCTTATAGATTCGTCATGTCGTCCGTCCGTCCATCCGTCCGTATGTCACAGCCGATTTACTCGGAGACTATAATCACTACAATTAAAAAATTGGTAGTAAGATGTATTCTATGAACCGCTACGTAAAAGTGATGTGAAATTACAAAAAAATATTAAATTAGGGGGGGCACTCACATACATGTAACCGGTGGATGAAAAAAAAAATTCTACGCACAGTGTGAGGTATCGATGGATAGGCCTTTAAAAATGATATGGAGATTTCTAAAAACCTTGTCCATTTAAGTCAACCGTTGGTGAGATATTAGTTATAGCAAAGTCATAGAAAGTGTCGTCGTCGTCGTCGTCGTCGTCCCCCAAAATACTATCAACGATTTTTGGTTAGAACAATATAAGTTTTACGGTTTTTGAGTTTTCGCTTAAAAACTGTCTTGCTCGAGGTCGCTTACGACCTTTTGTTTGGGCAAGACAGTGTCGTGACTTCCCTATGAAGATATGACTTTTTAGATTCAATGTCTTTGATAGTGATTTTAAATGTGAACTAGTAGGTGTTGGTATGGAACCCTTCATTGGGCGTGGTCCGACACGCACTTGGCCGATTTTTTTAATTCTCGGATCCGACCGATTCTTTCAAGAACGCTGCCAAATGCAACCCAACAATACCAAGTTATAAATCCTAAGATAATAAGTCACAGGAACCTATGCATTGTGCACCGTGCGACTCTTGCCACACAATGCTATAAAACCTCAAAAATATATACACAACTTTGCAACTTATCCCCTTCGTGATAAGGCGAAGAGTGTACATATATTATTGATGGTGGTACAGAGGCCCACGTGCTTTGAATGCTACACAAAAACGTAAGCAATAGGCTTGTTACTGAACCAAAGTAGAAACAAAGCATATTTTAACAAAAAGGAGTTGAATTGGTGTTTTGTTTATATAAATCATCATACCATACCTAAACCTACATACATGGTGGTTGGTGGAGGCCTTCGGGCGGCTTAGGTACTTCTAACAGTCAAATTGCACACTCACTTGACAAGCCTAATTCCAATAAGGTCTGATTTCGCCTCGGTTTGGGAGGTCGGATGGGTCATACGTGGATTTAGGTTCGCATCTTTTCTGTGGACATACCAAAAGTTAAGGGCTACAAAGCTTAGTTTTGGATTGGACCAGTAACCCGCATAAACGTCTCCGTTTCTATAAATCCCTGTAATAAAAACATAGATAACATGCACATAAGCTTTTAACTATTGACCGCAGGAGGGACGAGTTTGGTTTTTTCAACTAAGTTTGACCCGGATGGCAGTCGCTTCCGTAAAAACAAGTGACTACGCCAAATTGGGATTAGGTAGCGGACCTTGGATATGGCGGACATCCTTCAGGATGCAACTGGGATAACGCTAGAAGGACGATGACCTACATACATGGTGAAGGAGGTTAATGGGTCCATAAAATATGTTTTAATTTATTGTCGCCTATAAGTGGGCCAAAAAACCTCGAGTGGTTTCTGGATGAGACCTAAAGGGGAGAAGGAAATAAAATAAAGATGTCTTATTCCGGAGATTTCGCAGTCACTTATTCTACACCCAGAACAAGCGCTTCGCGTCGACGTCCCAATGCGATAGGTGTGTCCTAATTTTAAGAAATTAAATAATATGTACGTAAGTTAGTCTTTACGATTAGCCTAGTTGGTAGTGACCCTGCCTGTGCCTACGAAGCTGGAGGTCCCGGGTTCGAATCCCGGTTAGGGCATTTATTTGTGTGATGAACACGAACATTATTTCCCGATTATTGTAGTCAGATTGAAGCTCTGGTTCCCGAGAGGGAGCGTGGGTTCGGACCCCACACTTGACACCATATAGTATTCGGGAGCAATAACAATAAACACTCTGGTAGGCTTGTCAAAGATAACTGCTTTATTTAGGAATACCCACATAACTCTTATTATACAAATACCTACATATTATCATGACACTGAGTCTTGAATATCGTTGCCTAGTACCCACAGTACAAGCTTTGCTTAGTTTGGGACTAGGTCGATTTGTGTAAGATTGTCCACAAATATTTATTTATTTATTTGTAATATGGGCCTCAGAGGCCCAGCAGGAGAGGAGATAAATGATTATTATTAATATATTTATTTAATAAAAACACATTTTGTTTTTTTTTTCGAAATGGCGTTGAAATGAAAACGTCAAAATTAGTTTCGTGGTGTACAGCTCACAGCCACTACATCTATTATTGTGCAGTCGACGCCAAAAATATGTTCACACTTTTGCACCTTATTCCATTGTAATAAGGCGAAAAATGTAAACATATTTTTGCCGTCGACTGTACAGCTTTTGTACATGTAATGTTCATTACGTAACTGAGGTCATTCTTATTACAACTCGAATGTTGTATGACTTACGACACGCGTAAGTCTTAAATTACCTAAATTATGGTTTAAGTTACCTAAAGAGCGTCGGGAATTTGTGTGGAATTTAACCTCCTGGGGTTCAAAGTAGATTCACGATTTGAAACGGGATATTTACCATGTATATTTGTATTTTTGAGTTCCCGATTTTGGCGTCCAGTGATCCGAAAGTTCTCAAATCGAAAAGAGACTGTTTCCGGAAAGAACTCGCGTATTCATACTGTGAGTGTGGTGTGTCGTGACCGTAATCGAGTTTCAAGTGACAAGGCGGACAGTGGTAGTGACGGTGACACTGTGCGAAAAAAGCGAACCAGGAAGAGGGTAGATCGCTATGGTGTGTGGGTAGACCACAACTAAAACTCGCAGCACGTCAGTTAATCCTTGATAATGGCGCTTGCAACAGTGCCGAAATATCGGGAACTCAAAAATACAAATATACATGGTAAATATCCCGTTTCAAATCGTAATTCTAATGTAAATGACCATGTAAGCTTGAAATCTTATAAAGTAGATTCACTTCAATGGAAAATGTATCTTTTAAAATAATAATAGAGTTGCATTTGTTTTATGGAATAAGGATTTTAAAATAAACTCTATTTCCTGTTACAGGAGATTAAAATTTAATTACCAGTTTTTCTTGTATCGTGGGTCTCTAGAGGTTAATTATATATTTGAAAATTATGTCACGTCGTCTTAGGATTTAATGTTCTACTTTGTATAGTTATAAATAGTATACCTAAATTAATTTTGTTTCAAGTAATAAGGTCTGCTAACGAAAATTATAAATTTTAAAGTCGCAGGTTTGAATCCGATTCAATTTATTTTTATTGTTCTCTTTATTTTGAAATTGATAATAGTATGTACTAAGTACAATTAAGTACTGTTTAAAAGTTTCTTTCAACTAGCGCTGTAAACAAGTTTAGTAGCTATGACTGGCAAAGAAAAGATTAGACAGACACTGATTGTAAAGTTGTACCTTTTTATAATCACTACATAGTATAAAACAAAGTCGCTTTCTCTGTCCCTATGTCCCTATATCCCTATGTCCCTATGTATGCTTAGATCTTTAAAACTACGCAACGGATTTTGATGCGGTTTTTTTTAATAGACAGAGTGACTCAAGAGGAAGGTTTATATGCATCAGCATTGCACCCGTGCGAAGCCGGGGCGGGTCGCTAGTAATAAATAAATAATAATAATACCATCATATAATCCTGTCACTTAAGACTTCAATATCAGCTTTACGTCAGAACCAATAGGGTCTATTCTTAGTTTTAATTTTACTCTTCTCGGTCTCGTAAGTTTAAAAATACAACTGTTTGTTGAATAATTATCACATTGAAATGCTTGCTTATTGCGTAACTTGTAGGATTGTTTTAGGCTCAGTTTTATAACGATCCGTTAGACCTTATGTCGGTGTGTTATGTCAAAAAATATAGCGAGTTACTGAAATTTGATCTGACATTTGGTCTAACGGATGTTTATAAAACCCGGCCTTAGATACTTAAGTTAACTAATTAAAAGTCGTCTTGTTAATTTATGTAATTTCTTTAGACAATAAAGTTTATTTAAACCAAAGTATATTACTATATTAGAAACGGGAAACGCTTATGACACGATTAAGGCCGGGTTTTATAAAGATCCGTTAGACTAAATGTCACATCAAATTTTAGTAACTCAGTACATTGTCTGACATAACAAACCGACATAAGGTCTGACGGATCTTTATAAAACCGAGACTAAAGCCGGGTTTTATAAAGGTCTGTCAGACCAAATGTCTTATCAAATTTCAGTAACTCAGTACATTTTTTGACAAAACAAACCGACATAAGGTCTAACGGATCTTTATAAAATCGAGTTTAACTAGATTACCTAAACACTCGTTCAAAAGTAAAAACAAAATCTAAGTTTCAACCCAACTATAGCTTCTAAACCAATATACAACAAAAAATAACTACAAACGATAACAACCAGGTGTATGTAACATATAATACAGTAATTGTATGATTGTGAGCAATTTCTGCTCAACCTACTTTCGGTTATGAAATTGGTATCGAGATGTTTTTTATGGTTTCCGATACCGGTAATTGGACTGGTTTCGGCATTTATATCTGTATTAATGGTAAATGCTCGATTTATTTTGTGTTTTTGGCATAAGGTACCTATCTATAGTTTTTAGTTTACTTAGTTTTAATTCAAATAAGTGCTTCTTGCTTGGCCTATTTGAATAAATATGATGACTTTGACTATATGTAGATTATTCTGGTGTATATACTATAGGCTCATCTCGTATTTGGTAACCAGAGTTGAAATTAAAAAAGCTTTGCCGACCGGTTTAGCCTAGTGGGTAGTGCACCTGCCTGTGAAGCTGAAGGTCCTGGGTTCGAATCCCGGTCAGGGCAAATATTTGTGTGATGAGCATGAATATTTGTTTCTGAGTCTTGGATGTTTTCTATGTATTTAAGTATTTATATCTATTAAATATATCGTCGTCTAGTACCCATAACACAAGCCTTCTTGAGCTTACTGTGGGGCTAGTTCGATTTGTGTACGATTGTCCTCTAATATTTATTATTATTTATTATTATTATTTTCCTCCTCATATTCGATTAAAAAAACGGCTGTGTAGAGTCAAACTTAAATATTATATTATGTCCGTCACCAATGTATCACAAATATTTGTATGCCCTTATGCTCTTGTTATTGAGGCTATGTTTCCATTATAGAGAAACTGCATCTTTTTTTCATATGCCATTCGAACGAGTTTTTAGGGAGGAACAAATGTGTATATGAAACAAGAACAATTAAGAACAATACACAAGACAAAAATGAATTTCAAAGTACTTACAGCATAAAATCCGAGCTTAAACGCCCATACTAATGGGGGCTACCGCGTTTGAATTCGCCGCTAGAGGCGCTAGTGTAGCGTGAGGTCTTCGAAATGTCAAATGTCACTCTTTGTGTTTGCGCTACGCGGGTTAATATCTAATTGGAACAATATAAATAATCACTTATATGCAAACTTGCAAGTGCGACAGAGAGGGAAAACTTCGTTGGCTGTTCGCGGTAGCCCCTCAGACTCAGAACTAGGTTGGCCTATTAAACAAAAAAATTACGATGTCAAAGTAATTAAGGGTGGGTTGCACCAAACCGTCTGTAATCGCAAGCGGTGTTCGTTAAAATCTGATTGTATGGAAAGTTTGACAAGTTTTTATGGGATGACAGCTGCCGGCGCCATATTTGACGATGACCGGCCTGTGATCGTATGTTGGTGCAACCGACCCTAAGTATCATTAAGAGCGTGCATCATGCTAGATGATTATATGATACCTTGATTAGCAGGCTACGTAACGACATCTAAAGAAACATGTTAATTATAGTAATCACCACTGATGTGGCACCATCAGTGCTAATGCATCTTGACAGATGATTTAAACAGCGTCTGTATATGAGAACCAACGCTTCTCGATTATATACTCCAACTAGCGACCCGCCCCGGCTTCGCACGGGTGCGACCGGTCATCGTCAAATATGGAGCCGGCAACTGTCATCCCATAGAAGCTTGTCAAACTTTCCATTCAATCGGAATATAATGAACACCGCTTACGATTACAGACGGTTTGATGCAACCCACCCTATATCTTCGACGAAAGCATAATTTGTATTTTTATTTTCTTTATGTCACACCTGGCCATAAAGTGACAATCCCACTTCCTGGCCAGGGGGTGACATAAAATTTTGTACTTACCTCGGGTGGTAATTAAGAAAACCTCAGATCGCATAATTATCGCCCTTGCCTTCGGCTCGGGCGTCAAATACCTGCGATCTGAGACATTCTTTGTTTTACCGCCCTTGGTAAGTAATGTACTTTAACGAAATATCAGACATCTTGATTCAACTATAAGGCTCGGTTTTATAAAGATCCGTTAGACCTTATGTCTCTTGTTATGTCAAAAATGTACTGATTTACTGAAATTAGATCTGACATTTGGTCTAACGGATGTTTATAAAACCCGGCCTTAGATACTTAAGTTAACTAATTGAAAGTTGTCTTGTAAGTGAAATTTATGTCATTTCTTTAGACAATAAAGTGTATATAAACCGAAGTATGTTACTATATTAGAAACGGGAAACGCTTATGACACGATTAAGGCCGGGTTTTATAAAGATCCGTTAGACCAAATGTCAGATAAAATTTCAGTAACTCAGTACATTTTTTGACGTAACAAACCGACATAAGGTCTAACGGATCTTTATAAAACCGAGCCTAAGTAGATTACCTAAACACTCGTTCAAAAGTAAAAACAAAATGTAAGTTTTAACCCAACTATAGCTTCTAAACCAATATACAACAAAAAATAACTACAAACGATAACAACCAGGTGTATGTAACATATAATACAGTAATTGTATGATTGTGAGCAATTTCTGCTCAACCTACTTTCGGTTATGAAATTGGTATCGAGATGTTTTTTATGGTTTCCGATACCGGTAATTGGACTGGTTTCGGCATTTATATCTGTATTAATGGTAAATGCTCGATTTATTTTGTGTTTTTGGCATAAGGTACCTATCTATAGTTTTTAGTTTACTTAGTTTTAATTCAAATAAGTGCTTCTTGCTTGGCCTATTTGAATAAATATGATGACTTTGACTATATGTAGATTATTCTGGTGTATATACTATAGGCTCATCTCGTATTTGGTAACCAGAGTTGAAATTAAAAAAGCTTTGCCGACCGGTTTAGCCTAGTGGGTAGTGCACCTGCCTGTGAAGCTGAAGGTCCTGGGTTCGAATCCCGGTCAGGGCAAATATTTGTGTGATGAGCATGAATATTTGTTTCTGAGTCTTGGATGTTTTCTATGTATTTAAGTATTTATATCTATTAAATATATCGTCGTCTAGTACCCATAACACAAGCCTTCTTGAGCTTACTGTGGGGCTAGTTCGATTTGTGTAAGATTGTCCTCTAATATTTATTTATTTATTATTATTTATTTATTTAAAAAATGTACTGATTTACTGAAATTAGATCTGACATTTGGTCTAACGGATCTTTATAAAACCCGGCCTAAGTATCTAATGTTAGTCGACTACTATTGCTAAACGGACCGGTTCTCGTAGAAACCGGGTACAAACGAATGTAGCATTTTGCCGCAACAATTAAAAGCAAATGCAATCGACAAATTAGATTTTATTGCTATTAATCGTAGACAATTATAGTTTTTTCCGATCGATTTCTTGTTCTACAGCATTTATTTAGCATCACACTGATTTAAGGCCGTGCAACGAGAAATATAGTATTTCAAGCTTACATGGTCATTTACATTAGAATTACGATTTGAAACGGACAAGGCAACAAGACAAGTGACAAGGCGGACAGTGGTAGTGACGGTGACACTGTGCGAAAAAAGCGAACCAGGAAGAGGGTAGATCGCTATGGTGTGTGGGTAGACCACAACTAAAACTCGCAGCACGTCAGTTAATCCTTGATAATGGCGCTTGCGACAGTGCCGAAATATCGGGAACTCAAAAATACAAATATACATGGTAAATATGCTGTTTCAAATCGTAATTCTAATGAGAAATATAGTGTTCTTTGAAACACTGTTCTCCCCAGACGAGGAAACAATAACGATTGATTTTCAGATATATGATTCTTGACTATATGATTGTGTTTCTGACAATAGGGTCATACGCGGATTTAGGTGTGGACATATCAAAAGTTAAGGGCTACAAAGCTTAATTTTGGATTGGACCAGTAACCCGCATAAACAGTGTCTCCGTTTCTATAAATCCCTGTAATAAAAATGTAGCTAACATGCACATAAGCCGTTAACTATTGACCACACTGCTTGGAATATAATTAAAGACGAGAGAGGTTTTACTTATAAATGTTGTTGACTTTGACTTTGACTTTGACAGGAGGGACGACTTTTGTTTTTTCAACTAAGTATGACCCAATAGCAGAAACATGATTGCTTAAAAATTTCCAAAGTTGAGTCTTTATTTTCCTTTTTTTACTCAGCCTACTAAAACAACGCATTATTAAATGACACATTTAAGTTAAAATGATGGTATTGTATCTCATCTAAACTCTCTCAAGAGGAAATTTAATATAACAGCACACAGTCAGATATTTCTGACTGTGTGCTGTTATAATAATTTCTCTAAAAAAGCCATTCCCGAAGATCATCCCATTTTTCCGTGTGCGAAAGACATCGTTATAATAAGAAATACTAAAAAACAGAAATAAAAATATTTAACGGGGCTCCCATGCAACAAACGTCATTTTTTTGCAGTTTTTATAGATAATGGTACGGACGAGACCGACTTGCAACTGGCCGATTTTTTATTATTATTTTGATTGTAAAACCCAGTGGTAATAACCGGGATTCGTACCGCCACCTCTATTGAAAGTCGCCTTGCCACTCAGCTACAGTGGCTCAGACTCAACTCTCAAAGTTTGTTATATAACGTTTAGATATCTATTGTAATGTTTGCTCAATACCAATTTAATAACAATAACATAACCTCAATAGGAGCGGCTTTGTCCTAGTTTATGTTGCATGTACCTCGAGGCTTTAAATTCACTCTTTCTCACACTTGTAAAGGCGCATTTTATTCTGCACTGCCTGGCCATCTTTAACTCACACAATCAGTGCCTTTACCATGAGTTTTTATGACCGTACTCGCTAGCGACTGCTAAAACGATTTAGTATGCCGATTCTTAGTTCTATTGCGTAACCGCCAGAGGCGCTGTACTATTGCCCATACATTTTTTTACGCTGTCGTAATAGTGACATAAGGGTGGTTGAAAGTTTGAGGGTGTGAGAACAATGATTAAGCCTGTGTATATAAATCAGTTTAGCAATTATTTCTCTAACGAATTCAACGCTGACAAATGAATTCCTGGACAAGTTGGCAAGCCTGGCAGAGTTGTTAAAAAAAATGCTTGCAAAAAGCGACTTAATTAAATAATAGCATACATTATAAATGTTAAAAAGGCTGAGATAGAATAACATTACATTATGAACACTTTATTATTATAAGCATAGTATTACTCATGGTAAAGGCATAGTCTAGACAAGTTTGAATGGCACAGTGCATTAGCACTACACATCTAACAATATAAATGTGTTTGTTTGTACATCGACCCGAATAACTAGGTAACTATGTCAACAGTGTCATTGTTATGAGATGTGGCCAACTTTATGTAACTCGGAAATATTGATCGTGATGTCGACATACTTTTGTTTATGGCAATTGTGGTTTTATTTATTTCAACAACTTAAAAAAGGTATTTTTTTTACGAAGGAACGGTTGATGAATTTGAAACTGGGTAGCGATTGCACCTATAGCTCGATTGGCTAGAGCGACTGGCCGCGAGTGCCGGGAGGTCGCATGTTCGAATCCTGCTCAGTGCCTAAATTTTTCAATTTTTCCTTCATTCTAAATTAAAAAAAGGTACATTACAATAAATAAATAAAAAACTAAAAACTTGTTTATTGGTATTTTGTACAAGTACGTTTATCAGTGATCCGCGTAGAACAAGCACATCATCATCATCATATCAGCCAAAAGATGTCCACTGCTGGACATAGGCTTCCCCGAAAGAGTGCCACAATGACCGGTCTTTGCCTCTTTACAACCTCTATAGGTACAGTAGGTACCTATAAGTCTTTCTGAATTTGAATGAGAATACCAGGAATTTAGGAATATCATTTTATAAATTCTCATTCAAATTCAGAAAGACTACAGAACAATGCAATATTTGCATGCGTCAGGTGGTTGACCTGATGTCAGGAATCATAACGGGCTTTTTGTCCTTTGGGTTTCCAAGAAATGATGTATTTGAATAAGATATAAATAAGATATTTTTAATAAAAGCCTTACAATAAAACGGTCAGTGTGTAAGA
The DNA here is from genome assembly GCA_963556455.1 of Epiblema foenella. Taxonomy (NCBI): domain Eukaryota; kingdom Metazoa; phylum Arthropoda; class Insecta; order Lepidoptera; family Tortricidae; genus Epiblema; species Epiblema foenella. The sequence continues at coordinate 4,305,534 of OY747120.1, read as the reverse complement.
CTACCTAAGTATTGGAGGTTCCCAGAGTATACCAACGGAACCCTTTACTAAGCCCCCTGTATCTCATGAACCGCTATAAGTACCTACTAGAGACGGGCCGACTATGGATTTTGCCGATTAGCCGACTAATCGGTGCTGAGGTGGCCGACTAATTAGCACGAATTAGCAAGTGCGACAGAGAGGGAGATATTCGAACTTCGTTCGTTTTCAGTCGCCGTAACCCCTCAGAGTCCGACCACGTTAACTCTGCAAGGAATAATTTGGCAACACTGTGCATATACATCACGAGGGCACTTTTACATGCCAAAATATTAATTTACAATTTAAGAGTCTGATTATAAGAATATATTTTTAATGTCGAATATTAATTTACAGTTCAAGAAAGAATAATAATTTCGAGAAATTTTAGAATGAAGGAAAAATTGAAAAATTTAGGCACCGAGCAGGATTCGAACCTGCGACCTCCCGGCACTCGCGGCCAGCCGCTCTAGCCAACTGAGCTATAGGTGCAATCACTACCCAGTTCTAAATTCATCAACCGTTCCTTCGTATTAAGCAGTACCGCTGCTAACGTAAACTATTCTTTATTTATATAAACGCCTTAAGGAAGGCGTACAGCGACATCTACCAGAAGACTGGAGAAAATACAGGGGACATCACCGACACGACCACGCGGGCGGTTTAAACACTGGAATACTCTAAGAATTTGCGTTCCAGTGAGATTAGTTCAGCGGCTTCAATCGAATCTGGAGTGTGAGTGAAATGAGCTTCTAGGAGTTTTGTCAGTTGGTTCATTAACCTAGTCTAGCTGAGAAGAGTCCAGTGCCTTTACCATGAGTTTACATGACCGTACTCGCTAGCGACTGCGTAAAAAATTGTATGGGCAAAAGTACAGCGCCTCTGGCGGTTACGCAATAGAAGTAAGAATCGGCATACTAAATCGTTTACGCAGTCGCTAGCGAGTACGGTCATGCAAACTCATGGTAAAGGCACAGCGAGCGCCGTACGCTGCCATTTAAATATGGAATGTAACTAACTGTGTAGAAAATTCAAATTCCTGTGACGCTAGAAAGACGTGAATCCTAATAAAATGTCGTGATAACTAACAGAAGGGATGCGCAAGGACTCATTGCTTAACACTCCGTCTGCATTGCGTATGTACAAGCTCAACTCATGCCTGCCCTCAAGACGATATGCAGGTCTAAAACGGCTTAAGTCCTTTAAATTGTCAATTATTTACGTCGTTTTAATAGCATGAATATGCGAGGTTCTGGTTCTGGCACGTCGTGTCTTAAGTTTACCGTGTGTTCAATTAGTTATGGTCTAAGATCCGTTATATATGAAAATATACCCTCATCTGTTATTTGATACAAAGATTGAGTGATAGATAACATATAGATTGATGAATCGCACAGGGGTTGACTAGCAAAAATTTACCCCCGTATTCATAAAACTTAACAAACCTCTGCTAACTAAAAAGTTCTTTGTCCCGTTCTCACAAACGTCAATGTCAAAGTGACAGATAAGGACAAACGAACTTTAGCGGCTAGTTAACTAATATAGGTTTGACAGACGTTTATGAATAAGGGGGTTAGACTGAACATGTAAAAAATAAACAAAAGTAAATACTAACTTTTTTTGTCATTATTCGTAAAAAACAAGTAATTGAAGAAATAATTGTAACATTGAAACATTTTTTTTTTTTTTAAATACAGGCGTGAATATATATTTAGAGGCTCCACACGCTATTTATAGATTCTTGACGAGTTTTGAGTTGATACTGTGCCGGCAAAGCTATAGATAGATATACCTATTAATGGTACAAACGGTTATCGTTCCTTCAATCCTTTATTTACATTTGTAAGAGCCAGATTTTGAAAAACTGACTACTTTTTTAATGATTTACAGCATCATGGTCCTATAAAACTCTGTTTTCGATACTAGCACGAGTATGTTGTTTATGCACTTATATATATGAAATGCACATGTAACTGTTCCTTATTGATGCCTCTAACAGCGCAAGAGAGATTATTTTTAACTCAATATCACAAAAATGCGCCCAAAAAACTGTTTTCTTGGCCTAAAATTGCCAAAGTTTGATGCCAGTGAGTTTTAAAGTAAATATGGTGTACTATTTTAGTAAACCTCGTTGTTCTTAATACGATAAGCCATAAAAAACACGAGAAAACAGATAGTTAGAGATCGAAGATCACTGGGAGCTAAATAGAATAGAATTCACTTTCCTTTTTAACCGACTTCAAAAAAAGAACGAGTTTTTTTTTCTATGTTTGTTACGCGATTACTCCGCCATTTATTAACAGATAAAAAAAGGGTAGGGTAGGGTATTTGGTAAATTATTTCTTTGTTTGAAAGCATATCCTTCCAGATTGGTCCCGCTGTTATCAAAGTTCAGTTTTGATGATGGAAACGATGAGGAATTGAGGGAACTCCTCAAAAATTCAAGGGAAACATACAGCGATTTTAGTATTTTCGATAACACTTACAGCATTTGCATTCAGTGCCTTTACCATGAGTTTACATGACCGTACTCGCTAGCGACTGCGTAAAAACTTGTATGGGCAAAAGTACAGCGCCTCTGGCGGTTACGCAATAGAACTAAGAATCGGCATACTAAATCGTTTACGCAGTCGCTAGCGAGTACGGTCATGCAAACTCATGGTAAAGGCACTGAAAGTAGCATTTGGTGTACAGGAATTGATGATGAAGACCACCGATGGTCTTCCAAAAGTCCTAGTGTTTCATGGTTAGCGCTAAGATATTTCAATTAAGATACTGAAGCGACTATGACGAAGCCAATTTAAATGGTCCTGATGCAATGTTCAACCAGCAGGCGAATCACGTAACTTTATGTACCTACTAACGGTAGATAGATTTTACTGTCAATTTTGAAGTATAAATGTATGAGCTGACAATTAAAATTTGACATTAAATTCTACCTAACGGTAGTACAAAAGTTACATGATTACCCCGCGGCAGGCGAATCCCGTAACTATGTACCTACTAACGGTAGATAGATTTTACTGTCAAATTTGAAGTATAAATGTATGAGCTGACAATTAGAATTTGACATTAAAATCTACCTCATCATCATAATATTTAAGAGCTTGGCTCTTGTCGGTGGAGTAATTGCCAGCTTATTCTACATTCAGCTTTGTCCTTCACTTCTTTGTACGACGTAGCATTTATTTTATGTTTTATTTGCTCCATGTACGACTGTACGTCATCCTAGGTCTTCCCCTTTTCCTTCTTTATAAATTTTTCCCTTTTCTTTCTTTTTGCCTAACGGTAGTAAAATAGTTATGTGATTACCCCGCTGACAATTAAAATGTGACATTAAAATCTATCTAACGGTAGTAAAAAAGTTAGTTACGAGATTGCTCCGATCTGGTAATTGAAGCCGGAAGGTAGACAACGGAACTTCGTTATGAAACGGTAGCTTAGCCGTGTTTTAGCTTATTGGAATTGTCATGAGATGCACTCTGGTAATGACTCACTAAAAGGTCTGACTGAAATTTAAGAAAATGATAAAAAAATAAACACCGACTCCAAAACCGACTTTAGCCTAGTTGGTAGTGACCCTGCCTTCGAAGCTGGAGGTCTCGGGTTCGAATCCTAGTCAGGGCATTTATTTGTGAATACGAATATTTGTTCCTGAGTCTTGGATGTTTTCTATGTATTTAAGTATATATTTACCTGTATAAGTATGTATATCGTCGCCTAGTACCCATATTACAAGATTTGCTTAGTTTGGGACTAGGTTTATTTGTGTAAGATTGTCCACGAATATTTATTTATTCATATTAATTTATTTATTTATTTAAAAAAATGGCTTTTTCGTGTTTTTTGCTCTCGGAGTGACTTGGCGAAGTATTAAATTGAAGTTTTTTTTTTAAGTGATTGAGATTATCGGTAGGACAAAGTGTGCAAAACTCGTGTCTTGAGACATGTTTAGAATTGACAGTGACATGCATGTATTGCATTATTCTGTACATTACAATTATATAATTTATTGATGCAATGCGACAAAGCGCAGCTAACAATGAGATACGTGACTAGATACAATCGTACAGACAGACGCTGGTGAAATTTAATGACAATTTAAAGCCGTTTGCAAGATAGGGGTTGCGATCCTAGATCCGGTGCGTAGGTACCTGGTTCAACGTATCTCTTTAGCAATCCAGCGCGGGAACGCGGCGAGTATATTTGGGACGTTTGAGCCGGGTACTTATCGGACAAGTCATTGTTAATGGAGTATGCAGGATGGGTGACGAAACGTGTTGTGGATAATTCTTTGTAGCATAAATTGTCGAAACCTGTGGTGGATACTTTTTATTTGTTATAATTAGTTATCCAGTAACAATTAAAATACAAATTCTGGATTCAACTACCTATAATTATATGACTATTGAGAAATAAAGAAGAGTAACTAATAAAAAAATTAAAAGCCCGTGGGTATCCCAAATTAACGAGATATTTCTCATATGTCTATTGGAAATATTTCAAAAATAGAAAAAAAGGTTCCGAGCCCTAGTAGCTCGATATGCCATGCACGTCGCTCTTAGAAGTAGTCATTTTGATTTTGAAAAGAGCTTTATTTTTTTTATATAGTACCTGTATAAGGGCCGGCCCCGGGCGCAAAATTACAAACCCTAATATTCTATGTGTGTCAAAGTGATAAATGAACTCGATTAGCTTTTGTTTTGGCAAAACCTTGACAAAACACTAAACTGTTAAAGTACAGAATTCGACTGAAATCGATTAGCTTTTGTTTTGGCAAAACCTTGACAAAACCCTAAACTGTTAAAGTACAGAATTCGACTGAAATCGATTAGCTTTTGTTTTGGCAAAACCTTGACAAAACCCTAAACTGTTATAGTACAGAATTCGACTGAAATCGATTAGCTTTTGTTTTGGCAAAACCTTGACAAAACCCTATAACTGTTATAGTACAGAATTCGACTGAAATCGCATAGACTCTGTTAATTAGTGACAAATGCTAGCCTATATTGCGATCTACAACTTGAACAAATTTACAGCCATTTTTCTGTTTTTTCAGCACTAGGCCATGCACGAAACAAATAAGATTTTTAAAAAAAGTATAGGTAGTAACAGAAGTTTCACATATGACAGCGCCAAGTTAGGTGCGACGACGAGCGAAGCGAGGAGGAGCTTGTTAGGTGAACCTGAATAAACGGAGCGGCAGGCGAGTGCCAGAATCGTTTTTTTTAATGTAATAAATAATTGGGTCAATCAACTTTTTCTTGTTGTTATTCTGTCCCGTCAGCGAGGAGACAACAGTAACGGAGTTTCTTAGAAAAATGTTTATAATATGGACTTCAAGCATGCTCAAGGGATGCCCCATGTCCAAATGGATTGTTGCTTATGGCTAAAACTCATGATTGATAGATTCAAACCCTATAAAATCACAGTTTTAAAGAGTGACTCAGGAGATGTAACCATGGTAACGGACATCAAAGAATAGTTGATCCACCCAATTATACTATTTAACTATTTTTTTCTAACATCGCTGAAATTTTATTCAAGATTTTGTCAAGATTTTGTCTAATTAAAAGCTAATAGAGTTCAGTTCCCACTTTGACTCAAATGGTATAAGCATTGTAAATTCGCGGCCCGGGCTCGGCTATCTGCTGAAGCATGCCCACGCCGGCTCAATACGCCCACATGAAACACAAGAAAGAAGGTAACTACATAATTAAGCATTAAAACACTCGTGTGATGTTATTATGAAACTCGCCTTCGGCTCTGGTCATAAAACCACACGTGTTTTAAAACAATAAAGAATTAGCCTAGTGGGTAGTGCACCTGCCTGTGAAGCTGACGGTCCTGGGTTCGAATCTCGATCAGGGAAAATGTTTGTGTGATGAGCATGAATATTTATTTCTGAGTCTTGGATGTTTTCTATGTATTTAAGCATTTATATCTATTAAATGTGATAATCCACATCGAAAGGGACCTTATGGCGGCAGGCGCTTACGTTGCAGCTATTCACTATTGTATTGGAACAGCGGCAATAAAAGCGTAAGTGCCGGCCGCCATAAGGTACCTTTCAATATGGATTATCACAAATATATCGTCGTCTAGTACCCATAACACAAGCCTTCTTGAGCTCACTGTGGGGCTAGTTCGATTTGTGTAAGATTGTCCTCTAATATTTATTTATTTATTTTATTTATTTATTATTAAAGAATGTTTGTATTGTATTTTATTGTATTTTTTGTTTCTTCCTCGTCATAAAACCTCATGACACACTCGTGACCACATACAGCTCAAGCAGCAGTGACTTTACCATGAGTTTGCATGACCGTACTCGCTAGCGACTGCGTAAACAATTTAATATGCCGATTCTTAGTTCTATTGCGTAACCGCCAGAGGCGCTGTACTTTTGCCCATACAAATGTTTACGCAGTCGCTAGCGTGTACGGTCATGTAAACTCATGGTAAAGGCACAGTGCTCTAAATCTCCATCGATATCGTCTTCCTAAAACCAATATTCAGTCCAAGGTTAAAGGCACTCGACCCAGCGAGCCCAATAGCTCAACTAACCTGCTTCACATAAGGCAGGTTATGAGTTTCCACCCATATACGGCTCGTCTGTTTTTGTGCCACAGTTTAATTCATGTCGACCGTTATTGATGACTATATTAATTGCATTTGACCAACATAATATTATAATGTGTTTATATGCATTGAAACGAAACTATAGCCTAGTTCAGAGGTCGGCAAATCGCGCCTAAAGAGCCAGTTGCACTTCAAGGACTCATCAAAAATGTAGTGAATAACCTGAAACAGATATTTGCGGCTCTTTGAGGTTCGCAAAAATTGATATTTTGATTTATATATATATATATATATATATATATATTTTTAATTTATTTAGGCAACAAACAGTCAAATACAAAAATGATATTTTTACATATTGTGGTAAAAGACCTTGAGTGCCATATCTTAAGATTACATAAACATTTTAATTTAAAGTAGCTTATTGTAGGAGCGGTATATAAGAAGCGAAACAATTTGCAAAAGAGTGCATTATTGGCTATTTGCTACACAAGTGCATTTTTTTAAATATGGTTTAGAAGACTACATGGATACTACACATGGTTACTACATGGTTACTGATACAGACAGTTTCTAACTGTGAGTTTCGATTTTAAGTGACAAATAATTTGATTTTTAAAACTTTGACAATATCCAATTGAAAAAATATCAATATGAGACAAGTTTACATTACAATAATTGAGGCAACGGTTAAAGTAAGATTTATTTAAACTTTATTGCACAAAACAAATGAGTACAAATGGCGGACTTAATGCCTCAAGGCATTCTCTTCCAGTCAACCATTGGGCCAAACAGAAACTTGCAAAGGTGGGTGCAGGGGGCAGACTAATAGCAAATTTTTTATTCAATCTGTTAAATAATTGTCTAGCTGACATCTTATTGTTATTATTATTCTGGCTGTCAAGCGGCGGTCGTGGTTGATTCACCAGCATTTTTATCTGTATTATATACAATAATATCACCAGGTTCTGTACTCTGAACTTCATATCGAGCCGTCCCTTTCACTCTCGTGTTATTCCCTATACGAGTGAAAGGGACGGCACGATACGAAGTTCAGATTTCGAAGTTCGAAATAGCCCCTCAGATTGTCAGAAACACAGTCATACAGTCAAGAATCATATATCTGAAAATCAATCCTTATTGTTTCCTCGTCTGTGCAAAACAGCGTTTCACAGAACGCGATATTTCTCGTTGCACGGCCTTAAAATGTAGGAACCTAGTTAAATACCTAAAAAATAAACAATACCGTAAGCTGGGGGTGCCTTAGGAAAAAACGGGGGCACTTAAACAGATTAATAACACTAATGAAATGAAATGAAATGAAATGAAATGAAATGAAATCATTTATTCTTCAATTTAGGCATGTTACATGCACTTATGAATGTCAAAAAACTACCACCGGTTCATAAAATAAACCTCTGCCTCGAGAAAAACCGGCGTAAGAAACTCGACGAGGTGTCATTTTTACAAAACAATATACAATGTATATAAAATAACAGTATCATAATACTACAGAATTCAAATGCTACAATATAAACATACATACATATTTTATATATTAATATAATCGTCACTCAGTAAATCTAAGTTGAGTCAGTTCAGTAAAAAGTTAGGAAATATACCAAGGGAAAACAGCGACCCAAACCAAATAAAAACTAGAAATACGGCTTAAAAAGTTGATTATAAAAGTCTCAAGCTCACATGGTCATTTACATTAGAAGTTCACAAATCGAAAAGAGACTGTTTCCGAAAAGAACTCGCATATTGATACTAGGGCTCCCGATATCCGTGTTACACGCCGACCCGTTGCCCCGTGTTCTTAAGCCCGGCGGTACTAAGAACCCGAACTACACGAACCCGCCAAGATCCGTGTCCCGTGTCTAAGATTCGGAAACGGGCAACGTGTCTCAGCTACGTAGCCCGGGGCCCGGGACACGCCGACCTGTTTCCGAATCTCAGACACGGCCCCACCCGTCCGCGACGGTTTGAGCTTGCGCTCTAAAGTTTGAATGAAAAATATATAGCGGTAAACCGAGATGGACAAAATGTAATCTACTAACGATTAAGATTAACCTACTTAATCGCGACTAACGATTATAAATAATGATTAGCAATAGTCTTAATTGTACGAGTTCCGATTAATTTCGTCATGATTAAATTAATTGTCGGTTAATCTCCAGCGACAACTTTTTTAGTCGACTAATTAATTAGATTAATTTCCTCTCGATTAATATTAGGAACAAATATAAGATTATTTTTTTGTAATTCTGATTTTCGTATAACCATGACAGGCAGCTAAAACGTAAGGAATGTATAACCACAGTGTACCTAAAATAACACTGTGGTAATAACTATACCCGGGGCTGGAAGCATATTATTATGGTCGTGCTTAGCGCTTGATAAATAACATGCCAATACATTCGTAAAGGGGACGTACGCTTCGTCGACTGAAAAGGCAACCGTAATATAAGTATTAGGTACCCACAGATATGGATTAACGGACTGTTATCTACATTTCAATCTCTGGTTCTGCGTAAACAACTAACCGACAAAGGGTAATTACCCAAGGCCATACCGAGGGGTGAGGGGTCAAACCAAATAAGTCGTCCAAAAAAGTTTTATGAAAATAGAACTCTGCGTAATGGATGTTAAGTTCTTATTTCAAAAAACATTTATCTCCATTTATCGGGTTTGACCACTCACCTCTATTACATTTTATATGCGTAATTGCCTCTACTCAAAACGTATCTTGAAATAGCATTATGTGTAGGCTTAATCCTAAAAAAGAGTACCTAACGTTCAATGCATGTGAAGTAACTAATTTACTGCATTTACAAATAGAAACCAACTAGTAAGCAAGCGATAAGAACGATAAAAAAAGTGGTTTTCTCGGTTTTCCATACAACGTTATCTTTCTAAATTTCTTGTTCAAGCGATATCATGACGTTATTTGTTCCAAGATATCTAATAATTGGAAAGTTTGACGGGCTACATTTTCCTGGCGTCCAGATCAAAACGATATAACGTTATGCGGAATATTAATTTAAGAAAATTCGAATCTTGAAAATACGAACATAATCATATCGCCTAATTTCATATACAAAATAACGTATGTACAAAATAACGGCTCTGTGTAATTCAGATTCAGATTCGTTTATTCACAATATACGATTACAATATAAATTACATGTCAATTTACAAGAATCTCTATTGTGATCGTCAATCAATATTAATATATTTAAAAATCGGTTAAACTATTGTTAATCATTACAAAATTCTTTGGAAATGCTCACGGCACAGGCAGACAGAGAGAGTATTTGTTGGAGATACTTGTAATCAAGAACCATTTCTTCATCAGTTGTTAATTTCAATTACTCTTAATGGGTACTTTTATCTGGATAATATTTGTTTTTAATATGAAATCTGTTCCAGAACGTGCATTTCGTTATTCTGGCATTCTTATAAAAAACCGATATCTAATAAATAAATTTTCATTAATATCGAAGTCCTTTTGATCTTGCCGCCATTTCAATGCTGTTTATCAAAGTTGTCCATCATTTAAAATTATATTTATTAGAAGGATAACGTTCTGACTAAACCATTATTGCCACATAATATTACTCATTATTGCCATGTATAACAATATAATGGATACCGCTTTAAATGCGCCTCAACCTCAAGTAACATTTACGTAAAAAGTTCTTTAGAGAAATAGTCTAAATTTATAAACATTAAGGAATAATCTTATAAACATCGAACTAGTGTATTACATATATACAGTGTAAACTCTTTATAATGAAACACAAGGGACCGAGCAGTTTTTATCATTAAGTATAGAGAGTTACCGTTATAGGGAGTGAAGAAAGAAAAACAACCTTTACTACAATTATTTTTAATATGTACGTACCACGTGTTCAAGGCAATTAACAATAACAAAAGCAAGACGGTTGTTTACGACCTCAGGTGCTTCGGGAGCTCAAAGACTAAGTCGGCATCTTTTGTAGCCTGATAAGATAACATACACAATAAACAATGAATAAATATTTGCACATTTCTTCTGAGTCTAAATATGAACACATTTCTTCGTAATATAGAATGGCTGTTGCGTTATAAAGAGTTTATAAATGTGTGATTTTTAAGGTAGAGTAACCAAATTGTACTCACTTATTAATTATTAACTTATTCTAGCCCATTTATATTAATAATTAATGTAGAATAATTATTCAATAGTATTAGGTTAGTTTTTAGCGGTTATTTGCTAAAGTTGTTAGTTTTGACTGTTATTAGAAGTCGACTACAATTTGCCTAACTCACAACTACATGTAGTATATTATATCTATTTTATGACTCAAATCTTGAATAAGAATATTAGGTGTACAATTTTATGTTAAATACCATTTAAGTTAACCTAAATATGGTTTATTAAAAAAGAAATTAGGGAAAAGTATAGGCCCCTGAAGATGGAATATGAACAATTCAATTGAAATTTAATTAATTTTATTTAGGCATAAAATATCATTAACATCACCAATGCTTATATTGAAACAAGTTTAGTTGCTAAGCATAATTAATTCATAAAGTTAAGTCGAAACAAACACTCATATTTATGACGGGCGGTCGGGTCATGTCGACGTGTAATTAAGATCCGTGTACACGGGTACACGTGTACACGGGTACACGTGTACACGGGTACCCGTGTACACGGATCTTAATTACACGGATCCTAATTACACGTGAAAATCGGGACAGAAAACCGTTGCCGTGTAACACGGAAACGTGTATTCGGAAACGGGTACACGATACACGGACACGACCGGGAGCCCTAATTGATACTGTGAGTGTGGTGTGTCGTGACCGTAATCGAGTATCAAGTGACAAGGCGGACGGTGGTAGTGACGGTGACACTGCGAAAAAAGCGAACCAGGAAGAGGGTAGATCGCTATGGTGTGTGGGTAGACCACAACTAAAACTCGCAGCACGTCAGTTAATCCTTGATAATGGCGCTTGCAACAGTGCCAAAATGTCGGGAACTCAAAAATACAAATATACATGGTAAATATCCCGTTTCAAATCGTAATTCTAATTATAAAAGTCACCCGTTTATGCAGAGCCGCATTAAGACTACTTGATGCCCTAAGCAATCCTCGCCCGTTCAAGATTAGCTAAAAGTGAATAGTTAACCAAGTGAAACGAAGATCTCCGTTTCAACCTCGACAAAAATGCTTTCGTATGTCCGGATGTTCACCTCTACAGGTCGCAATTTTGTGAGGGTTCGATAGTCATACCGATTACTTTTGTCGGGTCAGGTTTTGGAAATTTAAAAATTACTCTAAAATATTTTTTTAGGAGGTCTCACATACAGATAAAACAGGCCACATTTTTTTTACTATATACTAATATCCCCTTTCGTGAGTTCATGTGCTAGCAAATTATTTTTGGGTGCTGTTTCTGGTGCCCCCCAAGACGTGGTGACCTAAGCAATTGCTTAGTCTGCTTAAGGGTTAATCTGGCACTGGGTTTTTGGCAGCATTCTTTTGTTATGAGCTCTCCCAGGGACTGGTAGTCGACGGGTTAAAGAGATCGGTTATCGCAAACAATTTCAGCACACTATTTATGACCTCATAGAGAAGAACAGCACTATTTGAAATACTTCAATATCGAATAAACATTTATGGTTATTAAACAAGATGTGTGATCTTAGAATACAGTTATGTTATATTTTTTTACGACTAATAACTAATAAGGAAAATCCGCAAGTAAAATTCCATTAGTTGTGAGTCCACATAAGAAAAAAATCGGTCAAGTGCGAGTCCAACTCGCGCACCGAGGGTTCCTTACACAGATATGTACGGTTCCAACCCTATTAATTCAAGAAAATCTCAACAACATGGTGTAGTAATTGAACGCTACGGGTACAGCGCCATCTATCGGCGAATTTTGTTACAAATTTGAGCAACTGAATAACTTAGTACGTTTGGTGGGTTTTCAATAATTCATTATCACCTTAACCGATTTCAATTTTTTTATCTTTATTTGAAAGAAGGTACTTTCAGGACAATCGAAAATACCTGCAAAGTTCATTATATTTCAAACTTAGTATAGAAATATTTTTTGATGGTAAAAAAAGAAAAACTAGATAGAGCTATAGTTATACTTTTCCTGTAAAATATACGTTAATATCAATGTTATGTAATAATTTCATATTTTTTCCGTGGTAAAGTTCGCAGATAAGTGGGGGGACGGTATTTTTTTTAAATTTTCCTACATAAATAGAAGATGACGCACTTGACACATTCCGTAGACTTTCAAATTTTGAACCATTCTATTTGTCATTTTTCACAGAAAATTAAATATAGTATTTAAAAAAATCATGTTCTATGGATCTGAGTTACCATTCTTTATAACTATTCCAAATTTGAAATCGATAGGATAAGTAGTTCTTGAGATAATTAGCGATGTGACTCACAGACAGACAGACAAGGTGAAACCATAAGGGTTCCTTACCATTTTAATACGGAACCCAAAAAACAGCTGCGGGGCAACACAAATCTACCTTCCTCTTTCTATTCCATACAGTGCAAATGAGATAGGAGTCGCTGACCACGTGACGCGGCATTTCAGTCATTTATGACCCCTGACCTTTCGTAGTTGAAGTCGATGTACAGCACTGTTTTTTTAAATAAATGAAATAAATGAACTTTATTCTGCAAGTAGGCCGCAAAGGCACTTTTACAAGTCAAAAACTACTAGCGTTTCTCATGAGACCACTGCCGAGAAGAAACGCCGAAAGAAACTCGACAGTCAGTCATTTTCTCCAAAATATACTTATTACAATGATACTACTTAACCTACTTAAGTAAATTTAAGTGGTAAAAAACAAAAGAGATTTGAAAGAAACAAAAGAGAATTGAAAGAATTTAACTCTTAGAACCTAACCTAACCCTTCTATTTCGTCTCGTTGGCCTAATTCATAATTTATTTATTGCTTCATACATGTAGTCGTAAATAACATGTAGTTGTAAATAAGTTTGTGAATAGCCAAAAAGGTCAAGGTCACGATTATCACATGACAATATAAAGTATCTGTTACCAGCGGCGCCCGCGTGCCACGTGCGGCATGCCACGTTAAGCAACATGGGCCGGGGTTCGTTCTTGGATGGGTGACCGCTTTGAGTGGTTATTAACTAAGCGCTCCCGTGCTTTGGAAGGCACGTTAAGCCGTTGTTCCCGGCTGCTGTCTATGATAGCAGTCGTTAGTGAAGTTAGAGACCTCCGGGCGGCTTAAGAACTTCTAACAGTCAAGTTGCTCACTCACTTGACAAGGGGGGTCAAAGTTGCACCACGTCCGTCGGGAGCACCCACGTTTACTGCCCTACACGTGACCACTCAGTGGTGCTAAATGGTGGAACAAAACTGGCAACAAAATTGACATATACGATACGATAAATTAAAAAATATCAAGCGATGATAGAGAAATCCAAAAATCGAAAAAATGTGTACTTCAAGAGTAAATTAAAACTTACCAGGAATGTTATGTCGGTATCTTCACTACATAGTATAAAACAAAGTCGCTTTCTCTGTCCCTATGTCCATATATCCCTATATCCCTATGTATGCTTAAATCTTTACAACTACGCAACGGATTTTGATGCAGTTTTTTCTAATTAATAGATAGAGTGACTCAAGGGGAAGGTTTACATGTATAATACGTGCATCAGCATTGCACCCGTGTGAAGCCGGGGCGGGTCGCTGGTATACATATAAATTGTATATCAACTATGTATTACCTAAAAGCCGTACCTAAAAGCAGTGTTTTCTTACCAAAACAGCAATTTACTTATTTTACTGCGCAATCGGGCAAGAACAACTTGAAATGTAATGTCATAATTTGTGTCAATTAGTATTAATTAGTGGTTTCTGGAGATGTCGTATAAAATTGACATTCTAACCCTCTCATCCATAAAACTAAACAATCCCCTGCCAACGGAAATATGTTTTGTCGCTTTCTCGCCAACATAATTGTCAAACTGACAGAAAAGGAATACGAATTTCAGTGCTAATTTGCATTGCTGTGACAGACATGTTAAAACCGGAGTGGGGTAAACGTGGGGCGTACAATTTTGACAATTTTGACATTTTTAATATATTTTAATTTTATTGTAACTTATTTTAATGTTTAAAGTAATTTATCTGAAATTCTTAATTTTGTATTTATATTTTGTAGACTTGATAATCTTGATATTCTAATAATTGTAATGGTATGTCTTTTTATCTCTCTGTATGAGCCTATAGACGCTTGAAATAAATTAATTTTATGTTATTTTTATTTTTTATAATTTAACTAAAACAGCCATGTTCAATACCCTGGTCTGTCAATTAGTTCAGTTCCAAATCAATATGCTTTCAACACCACGTACTTTCGACTCGAACTAGGACTCGGCCGGCACGTCTCGTGTTGTAATACTTATGTGTAGCGTAACCCGCGCCTGCGCCTGACACGATCCTGTCGGCAGATTGTTATAATTTTAAGTACCACCATTATAGAATCATTAACATGTACGTCGGGAAGAGGATGATTCTCATTCAAAAAATTTACATTTTCTTAATTTGTCCTTACCGGGCCCGGATTGTTAACGACTTGTGAGTGATTATTTCTGGCTTTAAGTATTTTAATGACGACCGCCCTAGCCTAGTTGGTAGTGACCCTGCCTACGAAGCTGGAGGTCCCGGGTTTGAATCCCGGTCAGGGCATTTATTTGTGTGATCAGCGCGAATATTTGTACCTGAGTCTTGGATGTTTTCTATGTATTTAAGTATATATTTCTCTATATAAGTATGTATATCGTCGCCTAGTACCCATAATACAAGCTTTGCTTAGTTTGGGACTTGGTCGATTTGTGTAAGATTGTCCCCAAAATATTTATTTATTTAATAGTTAGGGATCCACGTATAGAGTAAACAATAGGTTTAAATTGCACTCTGATTTCTTTAACTTTCATTTAACGCTCGGACCGGTAGGGACATCAATTAACTTTTACGATGAGAATCACCGGAGCATACTTGATGCCCTTCAGCGTAACCACAGATTCGTAATGAAGGTCGTTACGAATCGTAACCAATTAGGATGGCTTCTTTCTGCTTTATACAAGAGACCCCTCTGCTGTTGCAAGGGTTCATAGGCGACGGTGATGATTTACCATCAGGAGGACTGTCAGTTTGTTTTCCAACTACATGGTATTAGAATTACGATTTGAAACGGGATATTTACCATGTATATTTGTATTTTTGAGTTGTTGACTGTGGGAAAAAAGCGAACCAGGAAGAGGGTAGATCGCTATGGTGTGTGGGTAGACCACAACTAAAACTCGTAGCATGTCAGTTAATCCTTGATAATGGCGCTTGCAACAGTGCCGAAATATCGGGAACTCAAAAATACAAATATACATGGTAAATATCCCGTTTCAAATCGTAATTCTAATGTAAATGACCATGTAAGCTTGAAATCTTATACGTAGTATTAAAAGAATGAAAACGTGAGCGAAACATTTTTCGCAAGCGAAACACGTTGCAATCGCAAAACTCTAGTCTAGGTCGTTAACGTTTGGCAAAAACCTGTCGGAATCACGAAAAAAATGGTCTTGACTGGTTTCGTACTAAGAATGACAATTCTTCTTTCGCAAGAGGATAAAAAAGGAATCTAGCGCAACTAGCACCGGAACTGCGGTTACGGACCTGCGGTTACGTAAGTAGGCAGCCGAAGAGATCTAACGGGTGACGTGCAGTAGCTGGGGTGAGGGTCCGAAATGATTGAGACTATTGTACGGGTGACACCCGAGACCCATCGACCGGGGAACCCTTCCAACACCAACGATGAGAAGCCTAGGCACCCTTCCCGGGCGCTAGCCACTGGGTGACACCTACATGCCATTTGACCGAAGTTTGAGATATACGTTTTGCAGAATTTGTTGTCCCTTAGTGTCAGGACCTTAGGAGCACTGGCTGGGTGATAGACGACGCGACGGCGACCAGTTTGGCAACTTGTTGATGTACTGAGATCGCAGTCGCATCGCTAATTGCCCTGCCAGTTCGTTCGGGGCCTTAGGCCCTCAAAAATCACCCTAAGGTGGTGACTGAATTCAACACGATACAACGATGTACGGAACCCTTTGTGTGCGAGTCTGACTCGGCTCGCTGCACTGACTGCTGTAATTCACGCGTTGAGCATTGTGTTAACAACCAGTGACATATGCAGGTCTCTTTCTGTACCCAGGGCATCCTCGGAAACTCTGTCTACCCCTTTCGGAGACAAAGGCTTTTTTTTAACCTGACTGTGGCTTTGTAGGCCGGTCCCAATAAAATGAGAGGAGTGCGCGGTTGGAGTGTGGCCTGGGGGAAATCCAGGGGAACCCCCGACACGACCACGCGGGCGGTTTGAATACTGGAAGACTCTAAGAGTTTGCGCTCCAGTGAGATTGGCTGAGTCGCTTCAACCAAATCTGAGGGGAGTTAAAGGCGTGAGTATGCATTTATCGTACTGTACATTTATGTGAGACATGTACTCACTAGAGACGTTACATCGTTTTGGTTCTCAACCGGATTCGAACCCGCGACGCTCCGCTGCTTACTTTCACTATTGAACGTACTGTTGTAATAAACAGGCATTCCTCGCGGCCTTGGCTATAGTGTAATACCCTCACACCGCTTGGAAGTCTGGTGGAGGCGAGATTCCAATGTTTAAACTGCTCGCATGGTGGTGTCGGAGGAGGAGGACGCGTTTTCGGGCGTCGTAAGCGTCCTTGGGCTCTGGTGTCTGCGTACCATCATTGACACGTAAGCTTTTGCGAATTAGAAAAACTTTGGTTCTTCCTAAGGGTACTTTTAGCAATTGTATCAGTGAACCAAATCATTTTAATTGCAAAATGTGCATTTGCAGTGATGTTCGCTGAGGCGAGGGTGGATATGGAGGATATACATATTATGGGATAATTTTGTGGGGCAATAGTACAAATATAGATGGCATATGGATATTGCTAAAAAAAATGCGTACGTATGCACACATAAAACAAACCGATAGCTGTAGGCCAAACTTCAGAAACCTTCAAATTCTCACCGTACCATGTATATATATATTTGAGGCGTGTAAATTTGTAAAGTCACACCCCGATTTTTATAGTAGACATGATATGCCCCGTCGTTTCGAATCGCGTTTTAAGAATAACCTACTCCAAACGACATTTAAATTAGCTATACATAAAAATGGTCCTTATCCAATGTCAATAAGAATTTATAACAAGTTACCAAACCATATAAAAAACGAGCCCAATAATAATAAATTTATCAGAAACTTAAAAACTTTCCTTGTGGGAAAAGCATACTACACAGTCAATGAATACTTAAATTCTAACAATAGGTAGAATAAGCATAAAAGCCAACAAGTGTCCGCCTCTCTTTCTCCAAAGCTATCTTTATATGTCTAAATTGAAATAAATTGTAAATTACTTTAGTTAAAAACGTTAAATAATTACAAGTGCCCTGTCAGGGTTTGTGTTGTATAGAAACTTATTTGTAAGATCTTTTTGTACACACAAAGCAATGAAATAAATGAAATGAAATGAAATGACATCCTTGGTGCGTAGGGTACGGGCAAGCACCAACTGCATCCTGAAAATGATCGCTGGACGGTTGGACTGTGTGTATATCAACCATTGCTGCATGATACACACTAACACGAATGCGAGATATTGATTGCTTATAATTTATTTAATGGAATTTTATTTTATTTTATTTAAATTTTTGATGTATTGTAATTTTGTTTAATTTATTGTATGTACTTAATTAAATAAGTAAGTAACAGATATTAAATACAACTCAAAAACTTAAATTAATAGTAATAAAAAATGTTAGTAATTTAAGTTACTTAATTTATAATACATATATTTACTACTAATGTTAGGTTAAGGTTTACTAACTATGATTGATCCAATTTCGTTTTTGAATAAATGTAATTATTATTATTATAAAATGAGGTTATGCACAAATGTTCCTTATACATTTTGAAAATCGACGCCGGCAACCGTCGGCAAGGACCATGTGACACTCCTATAGTTGCCGTCCATAGGCTGCGGTGAACGCTTGACATCCTGTGATTAGAAGTAGATCGCTCCCTCGTGAATTAATTGATTTTAACTAATAAAAAAACCAGTCGAATTGAGAATCTCCTTTTTTGAAGTCAGTTAAAAAATATGACAAAGGATTTATAATTTACTAATAAATTAACTAACGATGAAAGATACGATGCTTTTAGCCATTTTTGTTTTTTATTATGTGTCGATTTGAATCGGAGTGATGTTTGAAACCATTTATTTATTTAACCTTTATTGCACAAAAATAAACCTTATCGTACAAAAGGAGGACTTAATGTCATAAGCATTCTCTACCTGTCAACCTTAGAGCAAAGCAAACAAATTGTGGGCGGTGCAACCATCATATATTGGCATACATGATGGTTGCAAGCCACGGGTGGAAAAACCCCAAAAATCGTAACTAAAGTATTTTGGAACTTGAGGAGAGTGATGGCTCACACTTAGTAATTTATACGATAAAAAAACAGTTTTCTGTACTTTACCCGAAAAGTATTAACGCAGATGCAAGTTCCAAAATACTTTTGTTACGATTTTTGGGGTTTTTCCACCCGTGGATTTTTTAATTAAGTGTATAAGATTTATATCTAAATTCTAACAACGAAAGTGTTAATAAAAGACCACGATACAACATATATTTTTTTAATGCGTAAACTTAATACCCCATAAACTAGTCACGATGCAAAATGCACTAAAATCGGGCCGGGTAGCCCCTTAACTGTTATTTTGCTGTAAAAGTCCGCCATTGACCAAGGAATATTTCCAGTTTGTAAATATGTATAAAAGTCACGTCCCATTTGAAGACATTGACAGACGCATGTGTGTCACACAACGGTCTGTTTTTTACCCGACTGCACATCAGTAGGTACCTTATTCCAGTGTTCCAAACCACACGCGTGGTCGTGCCGGAGGTTTTCCCCTGGATTTTCCCCAGGCTACTCTCCAACCGCGCACTCCTATCGCTTTATTGGGCCCGGCCTATAAAGCCACAGTCAGGTTCAAAAAAAAAAACATCAGTACCTCTAGTATAATTTTTTCCCAAACAAAACACAAACGAAGACGTTTGTTTTTTTTTAACCTGACTGTTACTTTATAGGCCGGGCACAATAAAGCGATAGGAGTGCGCGATTGGAGAGTAGCCTGAGGAAAATCCAGGGGAGAACCTCCGACACGACCACGCATGTGATTTGGAACACTAGAACAGGGCTCGGAACCGGTTTTTACTATTTTTGAAATATCTCCTAAACTATTTCTCATATCTCCATTTTTATTGTAAGATTTGTTTTTGTTAACCTTCATCTATGAAATAAATGATTTGAAGTACTAAATAATATCGTAAAACGCAACTAACCGAAATTAACCGGTTATTGTATGAAGACGAAACCGGTTTCCGAGCCCTGCACTAGAATACACTACGAGTTTGCGCTCCAGTGAGATTGGTTAAAAAAAAAATTAAACTGTTTATTTCAAAAAAGAAAAATTAATTACATTTTATGTCAATTACTTAGCTAAATCTTTACATAAGGTTGAGCGGTTTCAACCGAACCTGAGGATATCGAGTGATATCGAGCTACTAGGAGTTTTGTCGCTTCACTAAATCTAGCCTAGCTGAGAAGAGTCCAGCAAGAAAATCAGCTAGGCCCGACCTGGGTCGGACTGACTCTACCCGGTGTGCGGTGGTACTGGGACGAATATGGACTATATGTGTCAGTGTTGTCGCGATCGCGCGGTGGACATCCCCGCCGGCCAGAAGGTTTGAGTTTAGTCTCAATTCGTATGGCAAAGAATAGTTACCATCAAAGGCCACCAGAGGCGCTGCTCGTGTTGCCATATAAATTGAAACAACGCAAACGCGTTCGTTTGTGTTTTGTTTCGAAAAAACTTATACTAGAGTTAAAGGGAAGACGTGAATTATTTTAATACCGATATCTAATCAGTCATCTGCCTTCTTGCGTTTTCCCGGCCTAAGCAGCCCAGAGTCCGCTTTGTCGCTAAACCCAAGATTTGGCGTAGGAACTAGATTTACGAGTGACTCCACCTGACCTTCCAACTCAGATGGAAAACTAGAACTTGTTGAAATTAGACCGGTTTTTCAATGTTTTCGTTCACCGAAAAGCCACTATTAAAAAACTAAGCTACTAAAAGCACGAAGCAATTTTTTTTTTCTTTTTACAATAACAATCCAACGCGTTTACGTAAGAAACCCACATTTTAAAAAATCTCACGTGAGATTGGGGGTGGGGGAGGGGGTTGAATAAAATCTCACGACATCTCACCAGGGGGGGAGGGAGGGACAAAAAATTAAAAAAAACAGCTCACGAATTTATGGACGCCCCCTAATTGATGAATATTTCGTACACAGACATTTTTTTTAAATACTCTTTAAAAGAGAAATAAACTACCTTTGCAAGTTTCTGTTTGGCCCAATGGTTGACTGGTAGAGAATGCCTTGAGACTAAGTCCGCCATTTGTACTCATTTGTTTTGTGCAATAAAGTTCAAATAAATAGTAAATAAATAAAGTCGCGTGCCTTACCACAGGGCTACAAGTGGTTATTATATCTACTGGTATTAGTAGACAAAAACGTATGAATGTTTGTTTGTAATGATTTCATGTACGGCGCGAGACAGGTCGTTAACCTTGCGTGCGCGCAGCCTTGCGTTACTTTTACTATTATTGTTCGATACTAAAGGGCCGCCGCTGGAGCACAACTGAATGGATTATTGCCATAAATACTTCTGGATTAGTATTAATAAATAAACTATTAGGAGTTAGTCTGATTACACTCCATGTCATGCCAATCTATTCCATGTTCGTGCAACATTTTTAAAAGAAAGAAAATACATTTATTCGTGACAAACACGACAATTATAAATAAAGACACCACATAAAACAGCATTTGCCACGAAATGGTCACAACTCAGCGTAGCTTTTCTCTTTTATGGTCCAATAAAGGATATTTATTATTATTATAACTTGAGTTAGGTTCTTTTTATAATACATACTTTAATAAAAAGTAAAATATGCATTAAAGTACAAAAAACTAATTTCAGCGTTTTTGAAATTTCATCCTCTGCAGGGGTGAAAAAGAGGTTGAAATTTTACGGGCAACTAGATTTTTTAAAGTAAGTAATCATACTTGGCCGTTAGATTCTCAGTTAAAATATAAGCAATTTCAGCGTTTTTGAAAATTCATCCTCTAAAGGTGTAAAGGGGGTTGAATGTTTGTATATAAAACGAGTACTTAGTATTCGAAGTGAGGGATTAGGGTAATTTCCTTTATAGTAATGTATAAATATATGTCAGTAGTATTACGAATAAATACTATACAAATAGATCAAAATATTAAAAAAACTGGACTATCCCTGCGAAGCCAGGGCGGGGCGCTAGTATTATATATGACGGTTTTTTTTTTAAATCTGACTCTGGCTTTATAGGCCGGGCCCAATAAAGCGATAAGAGTGCGCGGTTGGAGAGTAGCCTCGGGAAAATCCAGGGGAAAACCTACGACACGACCACGCGTGTGGTTTGGAACACTGGAATACTCTAAGAGTTTACGCTCCAGTGAGATTATTTGAGCGGTTTCAACCGAATCTGAGGTGTGAGTGAAATCGAGCTACTAGGAAACTGACGGTCAGTTGCACACATCCATATACGTATGTACCTACATAACACATCACATAAAATCACGCCCAAAAGGGGTCGGCAGAGCACATGAAACTTAATTCAAGTGCCACATTTAGCAATTGTAGGTTGAAAGATAGAGAGAATGTGATGTTGCAGTGAAAGATTGCTAGCCCATCGCCCACAATACACCGGTTCTCATAGTCGACTCTTACGACACCCACAGGAAGAAAGGGGGAAGTCTAACTAGCACCACACGGGGGACCCACGGGATGAAAGAGAGAAGATACGTATTTAATGAGCCATTATTTCTAAGTGTATTAATGAACGTCCTTCATTGTTTCAGATTAAACTGGCACCATGACGCGTGCACGGCACAGATGGCTGGGATGTAGCATATTTTGTAAGTATTTTTAAATTTAAATACATTAAGAGCCTTATAATTAAAAACGCTCATCTATTTAGGCCATTATCTGTTTGAATTTACACGTATCGTGACATTTTCTCAATGTTACTATCTAGAACAGGACTATTGCGAATTAATGTCATCAATGGATTTTTCATTAAGATATATCGTTTCACACATCACTCCAAAACAACCATTTTCAAACTAAAAATGGCTTTTTTTTCGCTTAAATTCTACTACGCACAATAGAATCAAGAAATGGCTGTCACTACCTAAAACTTTTATAAAGTTATCGTCTCTTTTAATCACTTTATTGGTATAATCAATACTTTTGTCATAATCTGAAATCAAAGGATTGAAAAACTTATAAGGCCTCTAAATATCTAGAGTATTTATTATACTATACAGCCCGGCCACGACTCTGCACGAAATTATTAGTTCACTAGCTTTTGACCGCGACTTCGTCTGCGTAGAACTCGTTCATCACGATAGAATTTTATTGCATTTTTTTATAGACGCTTACCTAGCCATCGCTCTTCCATACAAACTTCCACTCCCTTAAAGGATGATCTCCGGGATATAAAGTATCCTATGTCCTTCCCAAGGATTCTAACTATCTCCATGCCAAATTTCATCTAAATCGGTTTAGCGGGTTAAGCGTGAAGAGGTAACAAACAGACAGACACACTTTCGCATTTATAATATTAGAATAGAATTCATTTTATTTTAGTTTCCTATTATACACTTTATTGGTATGTCACTGCTGGTATAGCCCCATGAATTACGTGACTCCTGTAACTGTGGTTCTTCTGGCGGAGGAAGGCTTCAAGGTCATCCATCTCCGTTAAGGTCTTCTGCGTGATTACCCTTATGGCTTCCACTTGATAGCTATTTAAATTAGCCCTGTCCGGCTGCATGGGACAGAGATACATAGGAATGATCGATGATTTTATTGCAGCTTTCGCTGATGAAACTATTTCGCCAATTGGCCAAAAAGATGGCTAAAATATCCGAGGATCATAGGACTGGCTTGTTTCTTGCCCAGTGAATTGTTAAAGGGGAGTCTTATGGGAATCGTTCCTTAAGGATCTGACCTAGGAGACCATTTGTGATTCTATTATTATTTTGTAAAGTTTAATTAGGTAGTTTTATTTCAAACTATTTTTAACAAGCAGCGCCCTGTCGGTCACCCGCGGGTAAAAGGTAGCCTATGTCCTATTCTGATGTCTAAGCTACAATACTGGAAAGTTTCATAGAGATCCGTTCAGTAGTTTTTGAGATTAAGCGGAACGTACGTACATCCATCCGCACAAACTTTCACGTTTATAATATTATTAGGATTAGGATTATTGGTAAGTATGTGTATGTTTCTTAAATTAATGGTCATGCACCTTTTTTTTTTTGGAGTCATGTGCCCATGGATGCACAGTGAAACTGTCAGTTGGGCTTGTGACATTCTCAGTTCGATTTGTATGGGGACAGTAAACGTGTTAAATTTTATTGACTCCTAAAGATGCGCCGTCTTGAAAGTGTGGGACCTTTGTCCAACTCTCAACAAATGACTAGTAACAAAGTTAATACCTACTTTATGATCTATTCAACCATTTTATATCAGGTTTCGCAACTTTTATTAGCTAGACCTTGGCATAAAATCTAGACACAATTCGACATTTAGAGCGTAACTTTTCCTTTTAAGAAATATTTGAATGTTTATTAGTTCATCTGCTTGTCACGTATTAACTTTCAAGGTTGTTTTCAGTATTTTTAGCAGGTATTTTTATAAATGTTAAGTTTGTGTTTTATATAAAGCACGCAGCATTTAGACTGCTAAATGCCGCGTGCTTTATACAAAAAACAATTATAGCCGACTGCAGCTATAATTGAAATATGATGGTGGTAAGTTGAGTCTTTTAGAGAGGTAGGGCACAGCAAAATGACATCATGCTCGAATTTGGAGTAGCCCAACTGGGGAAGTATCTCCGCCTTGGAGAAGACCACAGCCATAATAACATTATTTACTATACAAGTATGTAGTTTTGTGTTCCTGGAGGTGAGCAAGGTTGCCAGAGCTCCCGAGGATGCACTGTGTTGAGAGCGATGGACCTAAATATGTCCCTTCTGTTGGCACAGTGCATCCTCAAATTTTATAAAGGGTCGGCCACCCGCACATGACTCTTTTGGATAGGCTGCGGCTGCGGTGGCCGCTTACCATCAGGTGGACCGTAAGCTAGTTTGCCACCGGCGTTGTATAAAAAAAACTCATCAATCATCATCCCTCTAGCGTCTTCTTCGGTTGGATCCTAAATAAACCCGCATCCGTGTTAGTATGATACAATGATATACTGCGCCAGTATGGCAATCATGTTCGGTTAATAGTGTGGGTGACACGACCTTCGTCAGCATCAGCTATCAGTCTATCGATGGTATGCGGACGTAAGAGTGAGCGTGTCGGAGACAATGACTTCACAGGTATCACGATCCTGATTGCCAGACCTTGTTTCCTTAGACCATGAATATAATACAACAAGCAAAACACGCAGTTCTGTACTATATTTTATTTAAGACCTCTGAATGAAGAAGTATTATATTCTATTCTATTCCATTTTATTCCATTCTATTCTATTCTATTCCGTTTTATTTCATTCTATTCTATTCCATTTTATTCCATTCTATTCTATTTCATTGTGCCACGAATAAGTGTTTTTTTTTCTTTTCTGTTTTTTCTTTTCATTCCATTGTATTCTATTCTATTCCATTTTATTCCATTCTATTCCATTTTATTCCATTCTATTTTATTCTGTTCTATTCTATTCCATTCTATTCTATTTTATTCCATTCTATTTTATTCTACTCTATTCTATTCTACTCTACTTTACCCTACCCTACCCTGCCCTACCCTACCCTACCCTACTCTATTTTATTCTATTCTATTCTATTCATGCGTTTTACCAACTAATCTGAAGATTAGTAGGCGTTTTACGGAAGCAACAGCCAAATGACCTTCAAACCCAGACGGAAAACAAGACCTTATCGGGATTAGACAAGTTTTCTCATGATGTCCTTAACCGAAAAGCTACTGTTAAATATAAAATGATATTTGTAAAAAGTTTTGTTTGAAACCCCAGTAGTCCGAGCCGGGGTTTGAAGTTTGAACCCAAGACTTCTAAATTGAAAGGCACGCGCCTTACCCCTCGGCTACAGACTTCGAAGGCTAGATTAACGTCATTTGCCGCCTTTCCCCATTTAATTGGGGTCAGTGCAGCATGCTTCTTTCTTCCATATTCTATCATCAGTAATCTCTTCACTCACATCCTTCCTGTTCATATATCCCACAAACATATATTATTTTATCGTATGGCATATTCGTACGGTTTTTGTTAGTGCAGCATGCTTCTTTCTCCCATACTCACCCGTCATCTCTTCACTCACATCCTTCCTGATCATATCTCCCACGAACATATGTTATTTCATCGTACGTCGATTTCGTACGGTTTTTGTTTCACCGTTTAGCACCACCCAGGGGTCACGTGTAGGGTAACGGTGGGTACTCCCTACGGACGTGGTGCAACTTCAAGCCCCCTTGTCGAGTGATTGGGCAAATTGATTGTTAGAAGTTCTCAAGCCGCCCGGAGGCCTCTAACTTGGCTTAACGACTGCTATCATAGACAGCAGCCGGGATCAACTGCTTAACGTGCCTTTCAAAGGGAGCGCTCAGTTAGTACCAATCAAAGCGGCCACCCATCCAAGAACTGACCCCGACCCATGTTGCTTAACCTCACATATCGCATGCGGCACGCGGGCGCCGCTGGTCACATATACCCTATATCGTCATGTGATAACCGTCACCTTGACCTTTTTGGCTATTCACAAACTTATTTACGACTACATGTATGAAGCAATAAATAAATTATTATTATGGCCAACGAGACGAAATAGAAGGGGTAGGTTAGGTTCTAAGAAGTAAAAAAACAGTGCTGTACATCGACTTCAACTACGAAGGGTCAGGGGTCACATATCGCATGCGGCACGCGGGTGTCGCTGGTAACAGATATTCTTTTTTGCCATGTGATAACCGTGACGTTGACCTTTTTGACTGTTCACTGTAGTAAATTGTACACCAAGGGGATAAAGCACTGTTTTATGCCACGGGCGCGATATTGAATCCTGAACGAAACGAATTACTCCAGATTGTACTCATGAGCGTAGTCACGAGTGCCCCAATTAACATGTAATTTTGCCATTCCAGGTGTGTTAGCCCTGTTGTCTCTGGACGTCCCCGCCGCGTCGGCCGTTCGGGCGACCTCGCTCATCTTCTCGAAGACAACCACCACCACCACCCCGGCACCTGAGGAGCCGACCGCGCCAGAAGATGACGCTCAGGTATCTACTTATTCATTCTCCTAGCCTTTTGACACACTAAGATGACGCTCACGTAGAATACCCCAAAATCTTTAGGCCTGTTTTAGTGCAGAATAGTCAACCATACCCAGGCTAGGAATGCTCGACTGCAGGAAACTTGGAAAAATTCTGACAACAATTTGACTTTTTCCAACCAAGCGCTTTTCTTCTTTAAAGTTCTATTAAGGTTTGAAACGCTTCCGGTGTGTGTATTTGCGAGTTCTTTTTCTTTTAACCCGAACCTTTTTAGAGAAATGAATAGGCATCTTCTTGGTGAGTTCTTTCCATCTTCGGCCTGGTTTTTACTCATGCCATCCTTTGGGTTAGATGCGGGCCAAGAGCAAGCCAATTCACAATAAAAAAACTGCAGGCAACAAATCGTCTTTGTCGGACGGAATCCCCTTATTTCATCGACTAACGCTCCATAGAATGTATCTCAGAATTATTATTACATAGAATTTTTTTTTAACCCTTGGTCTCCCGGCAAAACGGTCATTGTATGGAACATTAAGCCAACCAGAATAGTAGGTTAGGTTAGGTTAGAATTGCAAAGCAAAACACAAATTCGATGAAACGTTCTTTTGCTTCACTCACACCCATACATCTCATACAGGCTCTACGATTGCGGTTACTGACTTGGCCTTTCCAAACACCTTTCTTTACACCATTTCCAAACCAATAATACCTACGTATTAATTCAACCAATCAGACACAAAAGCAGATATTTTTACCTTGATATTCGTAGCTAACAAGGAGAAATTCAGACAGGAAATGCGCCAATATCACCTTGCGCGCGAGTTTACTACGTAGATCGAAAAGTTGTTCTAACCTTCGACATACTGACGTGTGTTGTATGCTATGCGATTAATACTAAAGAGAGTTACACTTCCTTTAGTTCAAGCAACAAATCTTATAAGGTGCTAATTATTTAGAAGCTAAATGGTCGCATACCGTACGGTTTCAGAGGGATTTTCTCCCTCACACGCTCTGGTTGTGTAATGAGCTCCCTGCCGAGGTTTTCCTTATGTGTTTTATTTAGTTGTAATACAGTATTTTTCTGCAACGCACTGACACCCCTGGTGTTGTTGCAAGCCTCTATTGGCTACGGTGACCTCTTCCGTACGCTATAGTATTACGCTTGTTTGCTACCAACGCGATATTAAATGTTTCTTCGAGTTGTATCATCTTCTTTAAATTTTAAACGACTTCTTGTCTCTCTCTCATATTTGTAAAAACCCTACTTTGAAAGCACCTCCACCTTACGAAAAATGGCAGTCACAATAACACTACTAGTTGTGTAGGTATGTTATTGTTTCCATCTGTGAGTGAGGTCGATAAAGCTCAAGAATGCGACGTGTTGAGATTGAAGGTCCTGCATTAATCTTGTCAATACAGCGGGTTCTGAAATTTATAAAGAGTTGACTACGCAATTGTGATTCCTCTGGAGTCTATCTTGCCGTTTTCGTCGATAAACGTGACCATAATACGTGGCCAAGTCTGCAGCTACAGTACAGGTGACCATTAGTGTGGTTGTATGTTTGTTTCCCACCGGCTTAGTCAACAGGTTACTTCGAAAGTTGATAAAAATGCATAGTTATAGCACTGTTTAAAAAATCCCCATAGATAAAGCACTGTTTAAAAAATCCCCAAGATTGCTAGCTTTGAACGCAGGGTTATTTTAGCTCTTACTTTGTTATTATCTTTACAGCTGGAAACAACAGCAGAAGCCGAGACTAACAGCACCAAGAAACTCACAGGCATCCCCCAGATCGATTACATCTACGACCCTAATCTGCCCAGAGAACTGAACGGGTACAATCTCTCTGAGTACCCCTTTTACGAGACCGTGCCGCCGCTAGAGATGATCGACTTCAAGTGTGATGGACTGCATGACGGGTTCTACGCTTCCGTCGCGCATAAGTGTCAAGTGAGTATTATGTAACTCTTCTTATGTTACTTCCTTCATTTCCCCCTTACTCACCTCTATTTAATCTTTGCCACTCCAACGACGGATATATCCGTCACGGCGTATAGTGCGATATCAACCTACGTGCATTTCTATAGGATTCCACTTCGCGTTTGACATTCCCATGGCGTGTAAGTGACAGCTCTTATATTTGACATGACGTTCAAAAGGCTAATGATCCTGGGCAGAGGACACACGTTGTTAAGGTTGTCTGGAAGAAATTGATCTTTAGCGATAAGACCGCCTGTTGTTTGCCTCTTCTCATTGTGTTTTTGTACTGTACCTTTGATTGAGGTGTGCAATAAAGAGTATTTTTATTGTATTGTATAGTATTGTATTGTATTGTTGTTAGCAAAACGGGTACAAAACATCTGGCTGCTCGTTCTACGACACAAAGCCGTTGCCAGAGATGATCGAGTCCTAAAATATACTCTTGAGGTCGATTTTTCAATCGCCAGATAAAATTATCCATCAGTTAAAATTATCGCTATAATTTTCTAATGTCATATGAAAGAAAAGGATACTTTCTTCGGGCATCGAAATATCGGTCCTTGATATTATGTACTCTTTGGTGTGAATCTCGAATTATCCTCTCCTGGTATTAGGCGATCCGTTTAGCATATGAACTAACTTTTTAGAATAGAATAGAATAGAATAGAACCAAATTTATTGCACACCAAAATAACATCACATTACAATTTAAAACTTAATACCTAGAAACTAGCTTAAAAATACATACAAACATGATGTGAACTAAGTTATAAAGAGCAGGAGTGCTGCTATAGTCGCCGCAATTGGACACCACTCAGCATAATGCTGTGACATTTTACATTGCCGCAGCGCTGGTCTTCCGTGGAGTCCATGGCTGAAAGATAGCTCAGAACAGCAGAAAGTGAAGGAAATGGGAAACATAATAGAAATACATTTTTTTGAACAAGAAGTAGTGGAATCAAATGTTTGTTTTACGGTCGACTTCAAGATAAAAATGCATGAGTTAATAACTGCGTCTATTTCCAGGTGTACCACCATTGCCTGTTCGGCACGCGCTACGACTTCCTCTGCGCGAACTATACAGCGTTCGATCAGAAGACCTTTATCTGCCAGTTCGTCTCTGAGGTGGACTGCAAAAATTCACCCAACTATTTTAACAGGTGAGACTTACCTACTTTTTTAAAAGCCTAGAATGTCTCACTGCCAGCAGGCTTCTTCTTGCTTTTCCACGAGTCCTGATACCGACTGCTACCAGTGTTTCTCAAAGACATCCAGTTCATATCTATTTACTTCTTGATAAATATTTTACCTTTTGAGTGCCAACGATACCTAAAGGTGTCGTGTCCACAGCGTCAGTGACAGCTATAGGTAAATGTCAAAGCAGCCTATATGCAGTGCTGTCAAATAAGGTATATCTTCGCTCCTCCGCAAAAAAGAGTAGCGCATTCGTGACACATGGATGACTGATGATTGATGGTGCCCGTTGCTAAACCATTGGCTAATAATCTCCACAGGAACGAGGCTCTCTACAAAGCCACGACGACGTCGACCCTGCCTCCCACCACCACCACCACCACGACCACCACGCCGCGCCCCCAGCGCCCGCGCCCGCGCCGCCCCCACAGATACGACTATTACGATGATGACTATTACTACCCGGCGAGGGACGACTATGACTATGAAGACAGGTATGTATATTCGTATTGCAGGACACAGGTAGTATAGGAGATGCTGCCGTTTATTCAGTATTCTCATGGAACAACTAAGTAGTTCCTTGGCGGAACTAATGAGGATTTTTCTCAATTTTCGAGCCGGCCACTGCCGCGACACGTTCGTTTCGCTCGCTCGGCTCGTGCGCTATAGGATCGCGTTCTACTAACACTCCTCCTCACTTGGCTCATCGTCGTACCTAACCACACCTATGCCCACCCCACTAAGTATTGAGAAACAAAATCTCACAAGTTCCACCCAAGAACTTCTTCCAAGGGACTACTGGGACTGAACTGTCAACTCTGCAATGAGACGCGGGGCAAGAAATCTACTCTCCTATTCACCCTTACACTGCTGAATAGATTTTGAAGTTTAGCACGTAGTTTTAAACTCTTTTTTATTGCTTAAATATTAAAAAAACAAACTAGTACAAGGTTTCGCCAAACTGCGAAGTCTTATCCCAAAAATCATTCCTTAGGAGTGTGACAAGTAGGGTGCAACTTTATATGGGACAGCAATATTTAAGTCTGCACAAAATAACTTACTTGAATTTCTTTCTGTACGGCGATAACGGATTCTAAGTGGAAGAAGTCGCGGTCAAAAGCTATTGCTGTTACTGTCTATTATTAAGTGTGAGCAACGGCAAGGGCTATGCTCGGAATTACTCTGCAAGATCGAATCAGAAATTATAAATCCGCAGGAGCACCAAAGTAACCGACATAGGGCGAAGAATTGCCAAACGTAAGTGGCAGTGGGCAGGTCACATTGCCCGGAGAACCGATGGTCGAATGGCTACCACGTACCGAACGATACAGCGTTGGAAGGCCCGCCCTCGAAGTGGGCTAATGGCCTGGCTAAAGCCTTGGGGGTCCACTGGATGCGGGCAGCCCATGACCGATCGTTGTGGCGTTGTCTGGGGAGGCCTATTGTCCAGTGGACATCTTTCGGTTGATGATGATGATGATTATTATCATTTCTGTAAAATTCCAGGGGCGGCAGAAGAAGGCCCAGGCCTCGTCCTCAGGCGAGACCAGGCGGCAGGCGCAGACCAATGGACGAGTATGAGGATGACAGGTTAGTGTGAAATGTTAGCTCTTGGAAAAACCAGAAAGTTACAAGATGACAATTCAGCACGATTCCATGATGAGTCATGGTGGGTCCCCAAATGTGCTAAAGCTGTAATTTCAAAATCAAGAAATATTTGTTAATTGTACCATCTAGTAGTCGACTTGCTAACCCAATATTAATCTCTGGAAGAGCCAGCGATTGAATTAATAGTCCGACAAAGACTCCCTCCAAAAATATAACAACTATTAGTGTGAAGACAATTTTGTTTCTATTTTGATTAAAAGAGACATAACTTATACAACACATACAATATGATCACAAATGGCATGGGTACAAAAATGTTACGTACCATTCTTGACTATAAACAACACTTAAACAATTCCAGATACGAGCGCCGTCCACGCCCAAGAGACGAGCAACCCGAAGACGACTACGAAGACAGAAGATCTTACGACAGACCCAGACCAGGAAAAAGACCCTTCAGTGACAGGAGACCGTATGATGATGATGATGAAACTAGACCTGGTTACAGACCCGGTGGCAGAAGACCGAGACCAAAAGACGAAGAAGATATCAGATACAAAGGTGATGACAGACCAAGATATAAAGATATACCGAATGGAAAACGGCCCCGTGATGATATGAGGAATCGTGATGATAACAGGGATGACAAGGATGAAAGGTCTAGAGATGAAAGACCAAGGGAGGATAAACCGAGAGAGGGTTCCAGGTCTCGAGATGAAGTGAAACCACGTGATGAAATCAGGCCAAGAGATGAAATTCGGCCTAGAGATGAGATTAAACCACGAGACGAAATTAGACCACGTGATGAAATAAGACCGCGTAATGAAAGACCTCGAGATGACATCAAGCCGAGAGATGAAATTAGGTATAGGGATGAAATTAGACCTAAAGATGAAATAAAACCTCGTGACGAAATTAGACCTCGTGACGAACGAAGGCCGTCAAGAGATGAAGGCAAACCTTCGAGACCTTCATATTTAAATGAAGGGCGAAGATATAGAGGAGAAAGAGAGAAAACTCGAGATGAAAGACCTTCCACTAGGCCAGAGAGAAACTATGACGATGAAATAGTTCGTGAAGAGAGAAGGCAGCCACCAACAGCCCCTGAAGGCCAAACTTTGGTGAAACCTAATGGGCGCGGTATATTCAGTCAGCCGAGAATTCCGCCAAAAATCAAACGACCAGTTCCAGCGATTGAAAAAGACAAGTATGATTATGTACCCATAACAACTACTAAAGCACCATTGAGAGCTGACGATGACGAATACTATGATGATTATGAAGAAGAAGATAATAGAAAACCATCATCATCTGGAAAGAACAGCCAAGTTCAGCAAAGACCAAAATACGAAGCACTTCAAAAAGAGAAGTTCAAGCCTTCAAGACCGCACTATTCTACACCAGCGCCTAAAGTTAAAAAAGCTAAAAGACCAATAGATTATGAAGAAGATGAATATGATTACGATCCACCCGTTAAATCACAAAAGTATTCTTACAACCAGAGGAACAAAGAAACTCCTAAAGTCAAAGTGGCTGACGATTATTACGATGATTATGAAGAAAAGAGGGAAATAGATTACAGGAAATCGAAAGACGAAGATATCACAAGTAGGATCAAAGATTTAAAGCCTAACGTAAAAGTACTGAAACGTCCTTTTTTACCGTCTAGGGGTGGTAGTCCCTACTTGCCTAGGGGCTTGCAACCAGTTGCTGGTAAAGACTTAACTGCGCCCCCTAATACCACCCCTAAACCCACCACCACTACTACTACTAGCACCACTACTACTACAACCACCACCACCCCTAAACCCACTACTACTACAACTACCACTACCACAACTACGCCAAAACCTACTACTACTACCACCACGACCACCACAACCACAACAGAAAGACCTACAACCACCATTGCAACAGAAAAGCCAACTACAACTGAACTTGCAAAAGACGATTACGATGAGGAATACTACGATGAAGAGGATATTGATTATGACAAGAAAGAAACAACAACTGAAGAATTAACAACACACAAACCAATAACAACACACAAACCAATAACAACAAACAAACCAATAACGACCACCGTACCCACCGCAGAACTTACAACTAAAGACCAAGCTAAAAATTTGGCAGCAAAAGTACTAAGAATATACAACGATCAATACCATGCTATAAAAGAAAAATTAGAAACCACTTTGTCACCAGGTGATTATCTGAAACCCTATTTAGCTGCTGAACAAGCAGCAGCTGAAGAAGAGGAAAGAACAGAATATAGACAGACAGAAGCACCATTCAAACCTTCTCCCCAAATACCTGAAGTTAATCCCGAAATTTCGAAACCCTACACAGCTACTGGCAAACCTTTGAGAATACCAGAGAACATACCTATTCAACAAAATCTAGCTGATTCTATTGAAAACGACTATGACGTCAGACTAAATGAGGCAATAGCGCCTGCCCTGCCAAATGTCAATGTTAGAAACACTATGCCAAGCGGGTTCATTGTTCCTGGAGACAGAGACTACACATATTCAAGATTTAGAAGCAATTTCCAACAGGAACCTCAATTCGCTGCGTCTGAACTGAGCAGTTACCAGATTCGGAACAGACCGCAGATTTCAGGAGTCAGTATAAGAACACCGTCGTCGTATTATCTACATCCACCGAGGTATCAAGACGGTGTACAAAGACCTCAGAGGCATCTAATATTCGAGTCCAGACCTCAAAGCATGGTCTACGAGGCACCCAAATTTCAACTGTTTTGAGGAATTCACCAGCCCATATGGCATAACGTTTCGAAATGGACTTGGATTTTAATCCGCTGTCGTAAAGGTTGTTGCAAAATGTGGGATATATTGGGATATCCAAAGTGTGATGGGATGGGGTAACCTTTGAAAGATCAAGTAAAAAACCTGTGGTTTGTACTATTTTTTCACAAAAATCGTTTAATACACGCCCGCAGGTTTTCGTTTTTGGTTTTTTTAGTCATGTTTTTAGTTTATTTAACAACACTGCCAATTTTTACGACTTTAGTTTTATTTAATTAAGCTACTTGTTGGATGTGGTTAGAATCAATCATTATTAGTGTTAAAATTACATTCCTGATTCTCGTTTAATAATTGGTGATGAAACAAGGAATGATATTTTGAACAAATTACTTTTTTCTTCAATATGTGTTTTTTTATTCGAAGTTGTTGTGAATAGACTATTTTACTTTGTTTTAATGTAAAAACTGAAGAAACAGTTCTTATATTTTATTTCGGTGTCGATATTAGTGCAATATAATAACTTCCTACAACAGTGACTTTTGTAGACACCCTGGTATCATTATTTAAAGCTAATATGCTGATAGATAGTGAAACAAAACGCTCAAAAATATTAAAAATAACTATATTACAATGCAAGGCACTAAAGTAGGACCAAGATGTGCCCTAAAAACTACTTATATAGCATTAGTGAGGCCCTCGCTAGCTGTGATTGGTGTCTACTTTTAAAATGTCGGATAGTATACGTCGAATGAAACCTGTAGGAGATGTATACAATTGTACAGTACCCAACTGCTCAACACCACTATAAACGATGTTTATCACTGTTATTTTGACAGCTGTCACTCCGATACAAGAAGCGTCAATTATGACTGACAAATTGTACTGGAAGGGATGTCAAAAAAACAGTGATAAATCTCGTAGTTGAAGAATGAGGGCTGCCGCGTATGAATTCGCCGCTAGAGGCGCTAGTGTGCTGTCAGGTATCCGATATGTCAAATTTGTTAGTTTTTTGCCTGGATTTGGGTGAATATCTTGCAATACTTACCTGAGATTGATTATGGCAAATATGAGTTACGGGTCAACTAATTTCAATGCTTTGAGGCAATTTTTATCGTTCGTAAACTAATGTCCTAGTTTTTTCCGAACAAAGCGGAACTGCACTACAATACGGGATGTTCGATATTTTGACAGTATGTTTTAATATATTAAATTCGATTTCAACGTAAACTTTGTTTTCTCGCCTATAATAACCAATAACAAACTTTGACAGTGACAGACACTGACGCAGTGGCGCCAACTGGTGAGCACAAAAACGAAAACCCTCATTGAAATGAGAAAATCTATATGTAAAACGCTACAACGTAGTAAGCAGGCCCGATTAGTGTATTATAAAGTACAAAAATGACTTTAACAACTTACGTCATAACGCCTATAGTCCTTTATGGCGCCGTAAGCACAAATATACATCGCTGCCCCAACATTACAGGGTTCTATGTTTCATTTTTAACCAGTTGAAAATTTAACCTTGTCACAGTAAAGGTCGGTTGCACCAACATACGATCACAGGCCGGTCATCGTCAAATATGGCGCTGGCAGCTGTCATCCCATAGAAACTTGTCAAACTTTCCATACAATGAGATTTTAACGAATATCGCTTACGATTACAGACGGTTTGGTGCAACCCACCCTAAGTCTAATATTAACGACTCCAAAAATGTAACATAGAAGCTTGTATGTGTTACATTGGGGCAGCGACCTATAGGTGTTGCTGGTGTTCAAAGAGTTGCCCTTGTTCCTGATTGGTCGAATTCGGCCCAATTGTAAAAATGTAGTAGTCTGTATATGTCACGATTCCGTCCAGGCAGTTGGTATTGTATATAATAGTATTGTATAATTCATTAATTTAAGGAAAAATACTCTTAGTTACCCTATCGTAAGTATGAAAAATATGATTTTTCAAAGGTTACCGATAGAACGATGAATGTTATGTAAATCTTATACATATAGAACAACTTTCTGTAAGTATCTAAGCATAATTTAAGATGTTTTTCTAGAAATATAGAAAATTCTTATGGCATGCTGTTTTTTTTCCACGCGTGGGTTGTTAGTCATAAATAAACTGTAATCGTCTATTCGCATTTGGGTTTATAATAACCATTTAGACCCGTAGCACAAGAAAAATATAAACGGGACATTAGGAACAACCTAGTAAAGGCGGTTTTAATGTAATCCCCCCACCAGCGGGGACGTCCACCGCACAATTGCGACAACACTGACACATATAGTCCCTACTATTCGTTCCGGTACCGCCGCACACCGGGTAGTCAGTGTCGGAGACATATAGTTTATATTATGTTTTGTATGGTTGTCTATGGAGCTCATATGACAACTCTTTCACCACTTCAACCAAATGTATCGCTCTTTAATATATTTCCTTTTATTAATTCTTAAAAAAAAAAAAAGAAAAATAGGTAAAAAAAAAACAGGTCGGGCCTAGCTGAGTTTCTTGCTGGACTCTTCTCAGCTAGGCTAGGTTTAGTGAACCAGCGACAAAACTCCCAGTAGCTCGATTCCACTCACACCTCAGATTCGGTTGAAATCGCGTGTGGCACGCTTTAGACGTTCCCGCCGCAGTGGGCACTACAACACACGCGTTCTCGGCGTGCAAAGACTAAAAACCCACGAATTATTATTACTGTGAAGTATTGACCCAAAATAAAACAAGCATCTTCTAAAATATATTTATATA
The DNA here is from genome assembly GCA_963556455.1 of Epiblema foenella. Taxonomy (NCBI): domain Eukaryota; kingdom Metazoa; phylum Arthropoda; class Insecta; order Lepidoptera; family Tortricidae; genus Epiblema; species Epiblema foenella. The sequence continues at coordinate 4,268,090 of OY747120.1, read as the reverse complement.
AAACATTTATTGACAATCCATTCAAATTAAAACATTTTATAATTATCTTAACATAATTAATAATTACTATACCTACGGTTCAACTAAAATAATTGTAATAATTTAAATTAATCCACTTCTCTTTGTACTCGTAACAAGAAAACTACCGTTAACATGTTCACCATAGGTGTTCCGATGATATTGAATATGACTGTGGATATAATGGTCGATTTAGACAATGACTATTCAGCCGCCTAAATCTCGCCGCCAGTGATCAGTAAATCGACACTAGTCGTTTACACGGTGCCTTTTCAGTACTTACATATAGGCGGGGGGCAGCGAGAGACGCGGGCGCAGGTCACTGGCGCCAAAAAATAGGCGCGTGTTCAGTGCCAGCGCTAGCATGCCGCGAAAAAATGGCACCAAAAGTAGTACGTAGTAGTAGTAGTAGTAGTAGTAGTGGTAGTAGCGGTGGTGGTGGTGGTAGTAGTAGTAGTAGTAGTAGTAGTAGTAGTAGTAGTAGTCGTCGTAGTAGTAGTAAAAGTAGTAGTAGTACGGTGCCTTTTTAGGCGGCATAATTTAGGCGGCTGAAAATAGTCTTCGTCTAAATCGACCTTTACGTTCAAGTCGGCTATAAATAAAAACTTGTACCTACAAAAAACTAAATTTGAAAGAAAATAATCACTTAATTTCCATCGTATAGTCGCGATACATTCTCAATAACAAATAGAACATACAACCAAGAGCCGATGAAAAATACATATAATTCAACGAAACTTTCAGTGCTTCAATCTTCCTACATCGATACTAATATAAGCTATTACGAAAGTAACTCTGTCAATATATCTGTCCTTTTCTCGCTTAACACTTTCAGGTACACAACATCTATAGAAGTCGCATGATAAGGCTTACTACGATTTAATTAAGGCACCTCACATGAAAGTGTTAAACCCCCGATGACTGGAGATGAAATTTGACATGGAATGAAGATTGTATATAATGACATTAGAAAGTCCATAGGATAATTTTCATTCCGTGAATCATTCCTAAAAAGGAATAAAAGTGTGTGTAAAAGAAAGCTATACCTAATTAAGCTTACGCCTAATGGTCATTCTACATTTTCATGACCAGTTTTCTATTACCAAAAAAAATCTATGATATGTATTGAATTAGTGTACAAAAATAGGATCATGAAATAGTACCTGAACCTAATAAAAGGAATTTATAGGTAAAAATACTTAAATAATTATTAACATATTGCTGTAAAAGGTAGGTAACACAGTAGTAAAAGTCATTTTTTCTTACAAATGGTGAGACATCCAAGGACCTCTGAGTTACTCGATTTATGGATATTAGCTGTGGTTCGTTAATTACCAAAACTATAGGAAGTGATACTGCAATTAAACCTCTTTCTAAATAACAATACAAATATATGAAGTGAGGGCCAAGTATTCCAAAATGTGCATTTAAAGAAAAAGTGTCTGAAAATTATGTACATGAAATAGTAGAATGGCCCTATACCTAATTAAGCTTGCGCCTAAAATAATTTAATAGCAAATTGTTCTCGAAACAAGAGTGGAACGCGGACGAAGACGTCATAAGCTAGTTTCCATATATTACGTCTTCAACTCGCGCGAATTAACACGTTCAAAGTCCGTGACCCTTACAAGGGTCACTGCAAGCCTTTATTACAAAGCCGTAAGATTTACAATTTGGATTCAGACAGTCAACGTGGTACCCACTGCTGATAGCAAAAAACCTCCATATATTTCTTTGAGCATTTTAAATCACTTCCACCAGAGCGGGTGCGGCTGCTGAGGCGGCCGAAAAGGCTAAGGTAAACAAATATAGGGGTCTCAGCACCGAATACAACTTTGTTCCGTTCGGTGTAGGGACCCTCGGTCCGTGGGGTCCCAAGGCCCAAAAGTTCTTCAAAGAACTTGCTAAAAGGTTAGTGGACACCCCTGGTGACCAAAGAGCTGGCAGCTTCCTCGCTCAACGCATAAGCATTGCTATACAGCGAGGAAATGCTGCCAGCATTTTTGGCACTATGCCGCGGGGGGACCCCTTATTTTAGATTATTTATTTTTAAGTTTAGTTTGTAGGCCTTTTATTATTTGTAATTTAGAATTTAATTTGTGTTATATAACGCTCTTTGTTTCCAATATGCCTAAATTGAAGAAAAAATAACTTTGTTTTTTGACGTTGATTTGTTAGGTCAACTTTAATTACTTAGAAAATAACTTCCATGTCGACAAATAACCTGAAAAACGGATATCATAATAATTATAAATGTCTGGCTATATTTTGTTTTTTTATTTTTTTTTAATATATACGTCTGATTGCCGGGCACAGAACCGCTTTCATGAAAAAGAAAACGAAAATTAAACTATCGAGAAAAATAAATAAAAAAAACGAATTTATTATTATTATTTACAGCCTGAAGAATAATAATCTAATGAAACTACCTTCAAAGTATATAATTTGATACCATTACATCGAACAAGGGCGTCGCCAAAGGGGGGTAGGGAGGGGCAGCTGCAGCTGCATCTTCGTGTGCTCTAGACTGTACTCACAATTCATACTTTCGTCACTCTAAAATTGTATCAACTTGCCCCCCTCTGGGCCATCGGCCGGCAACGCTCTTGACCGAGTATGCAGTACTGTGTTTTTACCATGAGTTTGCATGACCGTACTCACTAGCGACTGCGTGAATTAATGAATGAATAAATGAATGATTTATTTGCGTAAACATGGTAAATTGAAGTTGACATAGGTAATAAGTATAAGTTAGTTTCACATGTTTAGCCTATAGCAGCATGCAAATACTAAATTCAAAAATTAACCAACGAACGAACGACCGATTTAGTATACCGATTCTTAGTTCCTTAGAGTATAAATATTTCTAAAGAGATCCTATACGCGGGCCACCAAGACTGACGGAAAAGGTCTTAAGCAGATAAATTGAGAATTGGTTTAAAATGGCTGCCGGTTTACCATAAAGTACTTCCTTAACTTGGGCGCTCGCTTGTCTGACGTATTTGGGCACAACTGTCATATAAAATAAGTTGTGCCCGACAATAAAAAGTGAAACTATGACAGGGACAACAAATGTCATGTAACTCTCTGTCGCTCTTATACAAAAATGTATATGACGCTTGGTTGTGGTATTATTATTTACATGTCGCGTCTGGTAAATCTGTGGTTAGTTCTATTGCGTAACCGCCAGAGGCGCTGTATTTTTTCCATACAAATTTTTACGCAGTCGCTAGCGAGTACGGTCATGTAAACTCATGGCAAAGGCACTGATCATAAAATTTCTAGTCTCATATCGGAAAAAAAGATAGACGGAGCATTATGGACGAAGATTGTAACCATGCACAATACGTACACGCTCACATGAACTTTACGAACAAAACCATGCCAAGTTTTTGTGAATTTCAAATATTTATGTATCTCAGACATTGTTCTATATTGAGAAGGGTTGTCATACCTAGTCATAGCATTTATTTTACATAGAATGGGTGGTTCAACTATTCTTTGTTGCTCGTTACTATGGTTACGTCTCCCGAGTCACTTTTTAAAACTGTGTTTTATAGGGTTTAAATCTACCAAACATGAGTTTTAGCGATAAGTATAAATCTATTTGGACATGGGTCATCTCCTGAGCATGCTTGAAGTCCATATTATAAACATTTTTCTAAGAAAAATGGTTACTGTTGTCTCCTCGCTGACGGGACAGAATAACAACAAGAAAAAGTTGATTGACCCAAATACAAGATTAAGTTAGAAAAATCTTTATGCTCCGTCTAAATCCTTATTTCTTTGTCTTGAGATTATACTCGTAGTTAGAGTCTGGGTAACGAAAGTTGAGACTAGAAAAGAGCGGCAAATTCAAGAAATCCACGTGGTCCAACACTGTGTATAATGTGACAAAACAATAATGATACTTGGACAACAAAATAAAATGTTCGCACTACATACCTGTGCGATAACATTACCAAAAAGAAGATTTATGATATTTAAATATTCCGAGTTTGTTAAGGAATTAGCAATTCAAACGGAATAATGTACTACGATACGTGCTGTATCCTGTTTCTGACCCGTAAAGGATCAAACATTTTTTTTTGAACCTGACTGGCTTTATAGGCCGGGCCCAATAAAGCGATAGGAGTGCGCGGTTGGAGAGTAGCCTGGGGAAAATCCAGGAGAAAACCTCCGGCACGACCACGCGTGTGGTTTGAAACACTGGAATACTCTAAGAGTTTGCGCTCCAGTGAGATTGGTTGAGCGGTTTCAACCGAATCTGAGGTGTGAGTGGAATCGAGCTACTGGGAGTTTTGTCGCTGGTTCACTAAACCTAGCCTAGCTGAGAAGAGTCCAGCAAGAAACTCAGCTAGGATCAAACAATGTTTTTCTCCATTGACTCGGCAATTAAGTGAAGCATTTGACGTAGATGGGTGAATGAACTTTTTAGTGCCACTCGTTACCATGGTTATGTCTAGTTGTCCAGGGGACAAAATATGAATAAATACGAATAAAATCGTGATTTTATGCTATTTAAGTTTATCAAACGCTATTTCCATAATGGTCTATCTACTAAGCATGTTAGTAGAACTTAATGCCGCTAGTATCTTTGGCATGTTTGGTCCGGGTGAGTATTCTGATACTGGGGCGTGGGGTGTGATTTAATTAAATTTAATTTAGTATAAGGCTGACGAAACCTGTTGTGGATTTATAGTCTGTGCAATGCATGCATTGTTTGACGAGGCCTGTTGCTGATGCTTGCTGTCCGTGAAATGACGAAGCCTGCGTTGTGGATAAGGTTTGTACAACTTTTTACCAATAAATATAATTGTTTTAGTAGAACTTAATACCTACATTTATTTGAATAGACTGCGCCACTAGTGTTCCTTGGACAAAGGGTCAAGATAACAATACAAAAAGTTGATCCACCCAGATGTTATAGTTGCCATTTAAAAAGTTTTAAATAAATCTCAGTTTCAGCTTTCACTATCCAGACTCTACATTCTAGCCGTGGAAGGATCTTAATATGGGCCATTTGGATTATGGACTGAAGTTCCGCAATAATTAAGTAGCGTTTTACGGTGAATAAACTAGCTACAAAAAAATCGCAACAGAAAATCTCTTACTTCACTAAACTGAACATCCTCTAAATCCTTCTGCTTCTTTCTAGGTAGATACAGAACTTGGAAGTCACTAATTTTTATGTGATCATGGTTGCGGACCAGTTTCGTGGTCTAAATATCTTTCGTCTCTTCAAAAGGTATTTCGTTGGAAATATGCTTCCTAAAGCAAAACAAGATTAATTTTATATTAAGAAGGAAGGCTGCTAACGCAAACTACAAATTTAGATATAAAGGAAAAAATTAGACACCGAGCAGGATTTTTCAACATGATTTGAGACGTTAGTGCCGTTAATGAAGCCTGAGCCTTCTGGTAGATGTCGCTGAACGCCTCCCTTGTTTGTATAAATGAAGGAACGATTGAGGAATTTCGGGCGGGTGGCAGTTGCACCTATAGCTCAGTTGGCTAGAGCGACTGGCCGCAAAGTCGCAGGTTCAAGGTTCCTGCTCGGTGCCTAAATTATTTCGGCCTTGGGCGTAAACATTTAAATCCCTCGCTACGCTCAAAATTCTTCTTTAGAATCCCTCGGTGCTGTCAGGATTCTATTGTAGAATCTTTGGCTTCACTCTGGATTCAATATACTGCTGACCTCGCCATAAATGTATCATTTTGCTCCCATGAGACGCAATCTACTATTATAGTCCGTCTGTTTAATTATCATGTTTAAACTGTCATACTACATTTCCAACGGGTAAAAACGACAAAGTACCAATGTCCCCTGTTACTGAATCAGGTCAGATCTATTGACATATTTGAGTAACATATTCAAGATGTTAGAAAGATGGAGACAATAAGCTGAACTGAAAAAATCACTAATGAGGAAGTATTGGAAAGGGAAAAGGAGAAGGGACATGCAATAGAAACTCGAAGAGGGAAATGATTGGTCATTTGATACGACACGATGATCTAATTCAAAAGATAATAGAGGGGAAAATTGAGGGAAGGAGAGGAAGAAGAAGGCCGAGGATTAGTTATTTGGACCAGATAAAGAACGGACTGGAGAGAACTGCACCGACAAGAGTGAAACTCTTAAAGAATAATATATATATTCTGCTATCGACATATTTTGGAAAGCGCTTCGAACGCCATACCCCAAACATTGTAGTTTGGGGTATGCCAATTTTGAAGTCACACTGAACATCAATCACTCAATCAATAACCCCAGTTGGGATCAGCTGATTACCTGTCCACCACTTTATTTACAGAGCAGTCGCTTTATTAAAACTAGCTAGTGCCTCCAAATTGTGAGAGCAGGAGCAAAGGGGGAACCCTGGCTTTTAGGATACAACTTGAAACACCTTAGGAGTATGAAAAGAAACCAATCTTCTGGATCTTCTTGGAGTCTGCTGTGTGCTGAGGGCCTTTTGGCGTAGGTACATGTAACATACATACACAATCATTCTAGCTCTCAGGTACAAAACACAGTACTAACCCAATCAGCCCATTACAAACTAGACTTCTCAAACAAATTTCTATTGGTCCTATACTTCGTGCTCCACGACTTATCAAACGGCTTATTTGCACTACCATCCTCCTCACTGACTTCGTTTCCAATCGACTTCCATTCTTTACCATTCTCAACCCCATCAGACACATACGCTTCGTTCTCTTTCCCGCTAACACTTTCTCCAATATCTCTATCTCCTTTACTAGGACCATCAACAACACTTTTATTAACGGTTTGGAAAGTAGTTTCTCTAGATTCAAAATCACCGTTAGACTTGTCAGGTTTCAGGACGTCCATATCGCCCTCGCTGTGGATCATTCTGTTGATGATGAAGTTGAGGTTGTAGAAGATCCAAGTGGAACACCAGATGCCGGTCTGGTAGAGGCAGACTTGCCACCAGGTCATTACTCCGAAGACGCCGTAGAGCCAGCAACCCCCGAAGAAGTATATGGAGTAGTATCTGAAATGAACAATTTCGATTGTTAATTGATTTCAGTCATTGAAACAACTGCAGATTTAATAATTTGAATTCTTTATTGGTTTTAATAGCTCTCATTTCGTTCAGAGCACGCAAGACGCAAGTCCTTTACATACTTATGTCACGTCTCTAAGTCTCTTTGGGTGGATCAACTATTCTTTGTTACTCGTTACCGTGGTTACGTCTCCTGAGTCACTCATTAAAACTGTGATTTAGGGTTTAAGTCTACCAAGCATGAGTTTTAGTGATGAGTATAAATCCATTGGAACATGGGTTATCTCTTGAGCGTGATTGAAGTCCATATTATAAACATTTTTCTAAGAAACTCGGTTACTGTTGTCTCCTCGCTGATGGGACAGAATAACAACAAGAAAAAGTTGATTAACCCCTTTACTAATCGTACTCATTTTCTCGTTTATCTGTCTGGCTCTCTATGTCTGTTTCTCTTACAGTACACCTCTCTCTTCCTATCTATCTGTCTGACATGTTTCTCTCTGGTAAGCTTGCCTGTTTGCGACTACAACATGAAACAGTAGATAATACCGGATCGATACCGGTATTCTTACTACCGGTTTTAAATAAGGTATAACTGGTTATAATTACATTTCGCTATTTATATCGCTAAAGCTCTGATTAGGAGTATAATCAAAATGGGTTCTCAAATATATTAGCGGTTTCGCCAATTGACAACAATGCCTCTATTTGACACTTTATCCATAAAAACCATTACCTGTCAGTGTCAATATACTCTATTATTTGTTTTTGTAAACTAGCGTATTGTAAAAAGTAGGTATTTACATTTATTTGTTGCGTTTTAGTAGTAATGTTTAATTGACATCTTACGTTTCAAGTGCAATGAATAGCGGTATTGAATACATGTATTTAATATCGTAAATAGTCTATACATAGAGGTATAGATAAAGGCGAAATGACAACAATACCTCTAATTAGAATATAGGTATTATTTTATTAGCGGTAATAGTTTGTCAATTTTTAAACAAGTATTAAATAAAAATTGCGAGACTTAAGTGGCAGTGGGCAGGGCACATTGCTCGCAGGACTGACGGTCGATGGGGCCAGAAACTGCTTGAGTGGCGTCCACGCACCGGAAGACGAGCTGTCGGTAGGCCTCCGACAAGGTGGAGTGATGACCTGGTGAAGGTCGCGGGAATCCGGTGGAAACGAACGGCACAGGACCGGTCTAAATGGCGAGCCTTGGGGGAGGCCTATGTTCAGCAGTGGACGTCTTTCGGCTGAAATGATGATGATGATGATGATTAAATAAAACCGGTTTTACAATCCCTGGATACTCACACGACAGCGTAGAACACCGACACAAACACCCACAGGAACCTCTCCACTTTAACATCGGTGGGCTGCCGGCGGCGCGTGAGCAGACTCTCTATAATTATCACGATGAAGATGTTGGTGTGAACGCAGTGGTTCAGCCACCACGGCACGATCTGATCGTAGATCGCTGGGAACACCAGCTCGCGATCGATGAGGTAGACACACCAGAACATTCCGGTGACGAACTGGAAAAGTTAAAAGTTAGTAAAGGTGTTTCAGTAAATTTAGTTTAAATAGATTCATATGACTTTAAATATAAAACTCTTATGAGTTTCAGACGTATTGAAATATAATAAATGGGTCACTCACTTCTTGCTTAATGAAGAAGAAAGAAAGAAAGAAAATACGTTTATTTAACATCACAATTCAGCCATACACATATTAATTTAAAAATAGAAGACGTTAAAAAGGATCCCCACTCAGCATTAAGCCACGGCAAGACACAGCAAGCCGAGGCACTGATTTTCAATGGGGACCTAACTTAAAACTAAGATAAGTGGCGACACAGACGTCAACGACAGATATATTTTACATAAAAAAGTAGAAATAATAATTGAGCCATAAAGAAAAAATAACATGTTATAACATGTTATAATGAATGCATATGGTTTCTTTTTATACAACGCCGGTGGCAAACAAGCGGTACGGTTCACCCGATGGCAAGCGGCCACCGCAGCCTACAGACGCCCGCAACTCCAAAGGAGTCACGAGCGCGTTGCCGACTCTTTATAAGATTTGAGGATGCACTGTGTTGACAGCAGAAGGAACACATTTAGGTCCCTCGCTCTCAACACAGTGCATCGTCGGGAGCTCTGGACCTTGCTTGCTTGCAGATTTTTCTAATTAATATATTTTCGGGATTGGGGATGGTCGGTACCGCCTAGCTGGAGAACTTTTTTGAATACTTACTACGTCTGTGTCTTCACAAACGTAGTATTCAAAACAGTTCTTCAGCTCTCGTCCACACTCTTATGTGGACGAGACTTTAGCATGTGACATTGTAAGTATTGTGTGTAACCCGAAATTGAATAATAGTGACGAAAATGAGGGTGCGCCGCCAACTTCGAGCAGCCGAGCGAGCCGCGCGCAAGCACGCAGTGCAAGACGCGTGGCGGTCGCGGCTGGTTCTCATGATTTAATGGCCACATATTGGCCCGAAACATGTCGAGTGATATTCGACCTTAAAGACGCGAGTGACCCATTTATATTTCAATTAGAGTAATATGACACTTAGATCTCTGTTTAACATAACAGCGCCATCTATAAATACAACAAAAAGTTCCCAATAGATGGCACTATATTAAACTGGGATCTAAATGTTATACGAAATGAATAATACAGAGACCTCTCCATAGTGAAAATAGCTACAGCAGGCTTTTTATTTTTTAACACATTGAACCACAGCTTCAATATTAAGTATTAACACGCCTTTATTCATAAACGTCCATTAAACCTATTTTAGTTAAATAGCCGCTAAAATTCGTTTGTTCTTATCTGTCACTTTGACAAATATGCTTGTGAGAAAGTAACGTAAGATATTTTAGCTAGCAGAGGTGTTAATTTTGATGATTAACGGAATCTCTAGGATTTAATTCAATAATACTCACACATGTAAACGGGAAGACTAGCCCATTGAAGATGACATCACGGAAGTACTTTATCTTCTTCCCTAGCTTGCTCTCGTGCTTGTCTAACCAACGGAGCACGTCGTGCGCTAGAGCGAGAGCGAGAAACATCGTCTGGAAGGACTGTGGACAAAGAAATACGTAAATTAGTATTGAATGTTTATATATCAGATTTTATAGATTTATAGATCATTGACTCTTAGAAGTTCTCAAGCCGCCCGAAGGCCTCCAACTTGGCTTAACGACTGTTATCATAGACAGCAGCCGGGATCAATGGCTTAACGTACCTTCCAAAGCACTTACTAAAAATGAAGAACAACAGAAAATGTGACCAAAAATATTTGATCATATTGTTCATTTTTTTTTATGAGTCATAATGTTATTTTTTCTAACCTAACCAGATGTAAATGTTACTAATACAACTATGGATTCCATGTATTCCGAAATAAAGAATTATTATTATTATTCATTGTTATTCTTACATTGTTTTTTTCAATATTCGTTTTTTTTTAATACAACGCCGGTGGCAAACAAGCGTACGGTCCACCTGATGGTAAGTGGCCACCGCAGCCTATAGACACCCGCAACTCCAAAGGAGTCACGTGCGAGTTGCCGACTTTTTATAAGATTTGAGGATGCACTGTGTTGATAGCAGAAGGAACACATTTAGGTCCCTCGCTCTCAACACAGTGCATCCTCGGGAGCTCTGGCAACCTTGCTCACCTTCAGGAACACAACACTACATATACTTGTATCTATAGTAAATAATGTTATTCTGGCTGAGGTCTTCTGCAAGGCGGAGGTACTTCCCCAGTTGGGCTGCTCCAAATTCGAGCAAGATGACATTTTGTTATGCCCTACCTCTCTTGCTTGTATATAAAGTAAAATATAAAAGCAATCATACAACATATAAAAACACTATAAAAAAAACCAGGGTGCCGCCGGGGCCTGAGCTACCGGTGGTTAGGGTGACAGAGAGAGGAACCTCCTGACCATCCGCGCCGTTTCCAGGAGTACCGCCTTCTTTATCTGACCCTTGACCCAACCATCTAGCGAGAGTCTCTTGAGGTGTTGGTCGAGACTCTTCACAATTAGACCGTCCGCAGAGCAGGGACCGATACCGGTATTTTTAAAAAACCCTGAATTAGCCCAATATTTTGGATTATTTTTTGCCTTTACGTAGGGCTGAATCATGTATTTAGGTAACAACGTCGTTTTATTAGATTGTCCCATTAAAAACGAAATAATGAACCGGTGACCATAATAATACCGGTATTTTTCTATGGAGAAAATACCGGTATCCGATCCCTGCCGCAGAGACGACTATCGGGACAATGAACGTCGAATTATTATTATTATTATAAACTTAAGAAAACGTAAGATCATCACCAAATATGCCATGTGACACATGCCACATAATGACTGCCTCGATTAAGATAAACATGCCCAGAAATCTATGTATTCTAAGGCTCGGTTTTATAAAGATCCGTTAGACCTTATGTCGGTTTATGTCAAAAAATGTACTGAGTTACTGAAATTTGATCTGACATTTGGTCTAACGGATCTTTATAAAACCCGGCCTAAATGGGCTAATAAACCGTTGACACGTGTCACGCATATGCGTTTCAATTATATATAGCCGATTTATGCAACGGCTATCAGTTGATATGTTCACCTCATTAGCAAAGGCTTAATTAGCGAATTGATACCAGGGGTCAAGCCACATTCATAAAGTTCACATTCCAATTCAGTTAAATGTACCTACTGCAATGTTATACGTTGCTACTTATGTCTCCAATTGATCCCTTGTGTTTAAAAAGGTCTTCATAATTAAAAATAGATCCTTAAGAGGCCTTATAAGTTTCAAAATGTTTTGATTTCAAATTATGACAAAAGTATTGATAATACCCATCCTCCAATTGATAAAGTGATTAAAAGGTACGATAATTTTATTAAAGTTTTAGATAGTAACATAGCCATTTTTTTATATTATTGTGTCTATTAGAATTTAAGCGGAAAAACACAGTTTTCAGCTTGAAGATGGTCGATTTGGAGTGAGGTTTGAAACGATGTTTCTTAAAGAAAAATCCAAAATATACGTTTAAAATTTATGACATTAGGTCGCAATAGCCCTTTTCTAGATAGTAACACTAAGGAAATGTCAAGATACGAGTCTATTCAATCAGAAAATTGTCTATATAGATGAGCGTTTTTTAACTGATAAGGACCCTTAATTAATTTCTAGAGGTCCGTCGAGTCCATCCATTCAGATATCACGGTCCGGCGTCCACTAACGGACCCGGACGACGTAATCACAGCGTCTATCGAAAGATGGAATGCTGCGCTTGCGACGTGCAACAATGACACGACGCGTACACTTAGGCATTCCCGCCGGCGTGGATGTCCACCACGCAATCGCGACAACAGTGACACATATAGTCCCTATTCGTCCCGGTAGCGCCGCACACCGGGTAGAGTCAGTCCGACCCAAGTCGGGCCTAGCTGAGTTTCTTGCTGGACTCTTCTCAGCCAGGCTAGGTTTAGTGAACCAGCGACAAAACTCCCAGTAGCTCAATTCTACTCACACCTCAGATTCGGTTGAAACCGCTCAACCAATCTCACTGGAGCGCAAACTCTTAGAGTATTCCAGTGTTCCAAACCACACGCGTGGTCGTGCCGGAGGTTTTCCCCTGGATTTTCCCCAGGCTACTCTCCAATCGCGCACTCCTATCGCTTTATTGGGCCCGACCTATAAAGCCACAGTCAGGTTCAAAAAAAAAAACATTCAGATATGACAATGGGGAAGCCCCCGTTGATGGGCACGGGTGACACCCCAGAAGGGTGTCACCCGGCACGCACCACCCCCTCCGGTTACTAGCTACATCGCAGTCACCCAATATAAATTTGACCCGCTTATCGTATAAAATTATAAGTATAACCGCTATATCGATCAAGAATTAACCCATTGTTACGAAACAAGTGAACCACAACCATTTAATGAAGATATCACATAATTAGCCAGATAAAACACGTGTCATTGACCCACTAACAAAAAATATTCACCCGGACTTTATCTCATAGCATTAAGACACATATTGGCACGTGGCTGTTATCGGTTGTTGGCACGAGGGCGAAGTGCAGACAGACATATATCACGTGTTCGGTCTATTAGTTTATCTGTCACACTGTACGGGAGGAGATAGCGAAATAGGTTGTCTAGATGAGCGGCGACGTGTAGGGTGTTAACCCTTAACCTTTTCAACGCCATGCCAAATACACGACTCGCGTGGGAATGTCAAACGCGAAGTTGAACCCTATAGACAGAAATGTATGTAGGTGGATATCACACTGCACGCCATAACGGATATATCCATGACGTTCAAAAGGTTAAACGCATACGGTACCAAAAACCTACTATGCACTGTATTTCATTTCTGAACTGAGCTGTTTTTTGTTGCGATTTTTTTTTAAATTTTCCTAAAAATTACTCGACAAAAAAATATATAATTATCGAACCTGCTCACAAAATTTCAAGAGAATCGGTTGAGAAATGCGAATTATAGAAGAGAACTAACCGAAATTCGCCCGCAGAATCATACAAAATCATTGAAAAAAAAAACGTTTATATCTCCAAAACCTGACTCGATAAAAAAAGATTATATAATTATTAACATGCTTCCAAAATTTCACGAGAATCAGTTGAGAAATGCGACCTTTAGAGGAGAACAAACCGAAATTCGCCCGCAGAAACTTACAAAATCATCAATCAATTGTTTTTAGAAATTTCCATAAACCGTCTCGACAAAAAAATTCTATATAACTATCGGACCTCCTCACGAAATTTCACGAGAATCGGTTGAGAATTACGACCTGTAGACGAGAACAAACGGAAATCCGGAATCTGGACATACGAAAGCATTCTTGTCGAAGCTGAATCAGAGACCATCGTTTTCAATAAAATATTCGTACTTACAAAATTCCACCCAGTCAAATATGCCACCCTATACTTCTTTAACTTCTTTATTTCAATCTCATCACTATTCATATTAATCCCAGCGCCAATATTAACCACATAACAGTGATGGAGAATCAACATCATATGGTACACAGTCTTCCAATACAATCTTGCGTCACTCCTATCGAATAACTTCTCATTTTCAGTTATTAAAACACAGAGAATATTATACAACACGTTATTTTCTTTCCAAAGGATATCCATGATCACGCAAATATAAATAATTCGTTATAAATTAGTTTTAAATTGTCTATCACCGATTTTCACGTAAATTATTATTTTTCTACTTTCACATCACATAACAGTTAATTCGAAACGTTATTTAGGATTAAGTCCTTGATTTTCTTTGGATATATAGTTTAAATTAATTAACTGTTTTGATAAGTGTATTCGTTACTGACACGCGGCGGGTAGATTGATAAATGTATGTTTCAAACGGTGGGATACCAGTGTAACGTTCGCATACCGCAAATTATCACATGCGAAACTTTATTGTTTTTTTTGAACCTGACTGTGGCTTTATAGACCGGGCCCAATAAAGCGATAGGAGTGCGCGGTTGGAGATTAGCCTGGGGAAAATCCAGGGGAAAACCTCCGGCACGACCACGCGTGTGGTTTAGAACACAGGAATACTCTAAGAGTTTGAAACTTTATTGTGTTATTTTTACCAGACAACGGCAAAGCAAAAAGGATAGGTTATGAATTTAGCAGTCTATGTATGTACCGTCAACCGGGGTTACTTTCAAATTGAGGGGCGAATTTGATAATCCAATTTTTATGTTTTGACGACCGGTTTAGCCTAGTGGGTAGTGCACCTGCCTGTGAAGCTGACGGTCCTGGGTTCGAATCCCGGTCAGGGCAAATATTTGTGTGATGAGCATGAATATTTGTTTATAAGTCTTGGATGTTTTCTATGTATTTAAGTATTTATATCTATTAAATATATCGTCGTCTAGTACCCATAACACAAGCCTTCTTGAGCTTACTGTGGGGCTAGTTCGATTTGTGTAAGATTGTCCTCTAATATTTATTTATTTATTTATGTCGTGTTTTAGCTTTTATTTGCTTAACATGAGGCCAGTAAAATACCTTGTTTAATTTCCCAACTATTAAGGGTCGGTTTTATAAAGATCCGTTACCTTATGTCTGTTTGTTATGTCAAAAAATGTACTGAGTTACTGAAATTTGGTCTGACATTTGGTCTAACGGGGTAACTTTATAGAACCCGGCCTTACTAAACTGAATCAAACTAGAAATACTTGATGATTATATAAGTCTTCAAAATCTATAATATAAATAAATATAAATATTTGTGGACAATCTTACACAAATCAACCTAGTCCCAAACTAAGCAAAGCTTGTACTATGGATACTAGGTGACGATATACATACTTATATAGATAAATAGATACTTAAATACATAGAAAACATCCAAGACTCAAGAACAAATATTCGTGTTCATCACACAAATAAATGCCCTGACTGGGATTCGAACCCGGGACCTCCAGCTTCGAAGACAGGGTCACTACCAACAAGGCTAAAGCGGTCGTCATAGTCTATCAAAGTGGCCCCATTTTTTCTTAAAGTCACCCCAGTTTACGGTATTTATCCGTATGTAAATAAATAAATATTTGTGGACAATAATACACAATCGCCCTAGGCCAAAATTAAGCAAAGCTTGTACTATGGGTACTAGGCGACGATATACATATTTATGTAGATAAATAGATACGTGATCACATAGATAACATCAAAGACTCAGGAACCGATATTCGTGCTCATCACACAAATGAAATATTTGAAATATTTCTTTATATTTTTTTTATTTTTATTTACCATAATACATTATGCAAATACATACTTTGTGACGTTATTACATGCAAGGGAAAGAACAGCAATGACGTTATCCGTTAGTCCCAAACTAAGCACAGCCTGTATCTTGGGCACCGGGGGTACAGATTTACAATAATTAATAAAATTAATAAATACTACTCTAATTAGGCTATAAAATCGTTGGTTTAAATCTTTCGGATTATTAACGCCCACGATGTATCATTTGGAATATTAAAATTATGTTGATAAATGATTGATTGCACTTTGGTCTTTATTTATATTTTCTTCGCAAGGGTAGGTTATTAGTTTCCATCAGATCTCAACATATCCGAAACGTCGAGATTCATCAATGTCATCCGAACAGATTCTAAGTATAGAATACTAGCATTTTTAAAAACAGGTCTGGTCTGGCAACACTCATTATATCACGTTAATCGTTTCACGGATACATCGCCTGCTTCTTAACCTTTTGAACTCTAGCGACTCGTATAGTGGTCAGCGTGGCTGCTTTACTGTCCACTATAATTGTCGAGTTAAAAATAAATATTCAAGAATCTGCATGTCCTAATCTTTTAAGGTTCCGTGCCCGAAGGGTCCAAACGGAACCCTATTTGTTGTCCCTCACGCGTCCGTCCGTCCGTCCATCCGTTGTCTGTTACACAGGTTTTATAGCCAAACAAAAACACATGTAAAGGTGATTAAATTACAAACTTAGTTATAGAAATGTTATTTAACGATAAAAAAAGAAAAACTAGATAGAGCTACAGTTATATTTTTCCTGTAAAATATTAATTGATATCAATGTTATTGTAATAATTTTATATTTTTTCCTTGGTAAACTTTGGAGATAAGGGAGGGGTATTTTTTTTAGTATTCAACGTAAAAAAAAATTGTTTCAGAATGTGCAACCCTAGCCCTTTCATATGACACCCCACTCGACATATTAACTAGAATTTCAAATTTTTGAACCACCTATTTATCTGTAATTTTTCACAGAAAATAAAAAAAAATAAAAAAGTCATGTTCTATGTATATAGGTAAGCCTTCTTTATAACTATTCCAGATTTCAAATTGATAGCAAAGTAGTTCTTGAGATATTTAGCGATGTGACAGACAGACAGACAGTCAAACCATACAAGTGAAACCATAAGGGTTCCTTTTTTACCATTTTGGTACGGAACCCTAATTAGTTACGATTTGTGTTTTTTTGGGCCTTCCGGCGGATTTTGTTTGAGAAGTGTACAGGACTAATTTCTAAGTCCTAGCAGACGAAATTGTTAATAAAAGACCATCGTACGACTTTTTTTTTGACGACCGCTTTAGCCTAGTTTGTAGTGACCATGCCTTCGAAGCTGGAGGTCCCGGGTTCGAATTTCGGTCAGGGCATGTATTTGTGTGATGAACACAAATATTTGTTCCTGAGTCTTGGATGTTTTCTATGTATTTAAGTATCTATTTATCTATATAAGTATGTATATCGTCACTTGGTGCCACTTGGTAGCTTTGCTTAGTTTGGGACTAGGTTGATTTGTGTAAGATTGTCCAAAAAAAATTTTTTTTTAATACATGAACTTAAGATCCGTTGAACTAGTTACTATGCAAAATGCACTAACTGCACAACAAAATGGTTGGTTTCAGCGGGTAGCTCCTTAACTTTTATGAACACCAGGGTAAGGCTGCAAAAATGTCATCTCAAAATGTCATCCTCTTGGCGTTTTCCGATTGTGTCCAAGAGTAGCCCAGTGCCTTTACCATGAGTTTGCATGACCGTACTCGCTAGCGACTGCGTAAACCATTTAGTATGCCGATTCTTAGTTCTATTGCGTAACCGCCAGAGGCGCTGTAATTTTGCCCGCACAAATTTTTACGCAGTCGCTAGCGAGTACGGTCATGTAAACTCATGGTAGGCACTGGGTCCGCTTTGGAATCTAATCCTTAAATTTAGCGTAGGCACCAGTTTTACGTGTCGCCATCTGACCTTCCAACTCGGAAAGAAAACTATAGCCCTTATCGGAATTAGACCGGTTTTTTTTATACAACGCCGGCGGCAAACAAGCTTACGGTCCACCTGATGGTGAGCGGCCACCGCAGCCTATAGACGCCCGCAACTCCAAAGGAGTCACATACGCGTTGCCGAACCTTAAAAATTTGAGTATGAACTGTGTTGACAACAGAAGGGACAAATTTATTTTTATTTTTATTTTCTTCACGACATTTTCGTTCATCAAAAAGCCACTGTTAAAAGTCAAATTGTATTTCGTATATATGTTAAAACTCAGTGATACGAGCCGAATTCGAAGTATTCGAACCAACGACCTCAAGATTAAAAGTCTTACCGAGCATGCCTTATAGATCGGCTACAGGTTAAAAAGCTAATTCTCTTTAAGATAGTCATTAATTTAAGCATTTATAAATATAATTACCTACTTATTCAGACCATACCTCATATATCTACAATATCCCCCATTCAAGTGAGCTCACGCCATTCTAGCCATAATTGTATAGCGATAATGAATATAATTGTATGTAAAGCAAAATGGAGTTCATTCACTACGGTTCTAAGACCCGACAGGAATGCGTCTTATCAATTTGATAACTTACGGTCAGAGAGGGCAAGAGGTATATTATCATTCATCGCTTCGCATCCCCATTGCATTTCAATTTACTACGCGCACTCACTTCCACGTTGAGGTCAGCACGAAATATGTATGCTTAGATCATTTAAGACTGAAGACGCTATCGATATACCAAAGGACCTCTGCCAAAGGTATATGAGAAAAATCTGCCACGTTATTAAAACTTCATTAATCGATTATAGGTCAGTCTCGAAATCGTTCTTTAGTTAGACGTTAGTGCCGTTAATGAAGCATGAGTCTTCTGGTAGATGTCGCTGTACGCCTCCCTTAAGGCGTTTGTATAAATGAAGGAACGGTTGATGAATTTGGGGCTGGGTGTCGATTGCACCTATAGCTCAGTTGGCTAGAGCGACTGGCCGCGAGTGCCGGGAGGTTGCAGGTTCGAGTCCTACCTAAATCCTAAGTCCTAATTTTTTCACTTTTTCCTTTATTCTAAATTTGTAGATCAACTATCATTTGACATACACGTATATTTTCGCTTTTAGGTCGATTTAGACGAAGACTATTTTCAACCACCTAAATTACGACGCCAGTGTCTACCGTCAGCACATCTTCAGACCGTTTAGAAAACGACTATTTTCAGCCGCCTAAATTTCGCCGCTAGTGACCAGCAAACCGACACTAGTCGTTTACACGGTGCCTTTTCAGCACAAATAGGCAGCGAGATACGCGAGCGGAGGTAGCTATAGTGCCAAACAATAGGCGCGTGTTCTATTCAGTGCCAGCGCTGGCATACCGCGAAAAAATGGCACCGAAAGTGTTTATACGGTGCCCTTTTTAGGCGGCTGAAAATAGTCTTCATCTAAATCGACCATTAAGGATTACTGAAAATCGTAAACGGGCACCGATTACCCTGTCTATTGTAATTACCCGTTCACGCTTGGCCGCTATCTTGACATTTTACGTCACCTTATTTCATGACGTAAGGACTACTGTCTATACGAATGTATGTGAAATGTAATCCTTAGCTACATTGATCAGTTTAACCCTCCGATAATGGGCCTAGAGCACAAGCAAATGAGGTCGAATTTTATTGCTCAAATTTAGTGTTTTGGTGTGCGTGCGTGATTGTCTTAGTGTGGGTGCGTAATGGGAAAATGCTTTGCAAGTTTGTGTAGATTTTTTAACATGTGTGTGACATGTGTGTGTGTGTGTGTGTGTGTTTGGAGCAACCCAACTGGGGAAGTACCTCCGCCTTGCAGAAGACCACAGCCATAATAACATTATCTACTGTACAAGTATGTAGTGTTGTGTTCCTGGAGGTGAGCAAGGTTGCCAGAGCTCCCGAGGATGCACTGTGTTGAGAGCGAGGGACCTAAATTTGTCCCTTCTTTTGCCAACACAGTGCATCCTCAAATTTTATAAAGGGTCGGCAACGCGTACGTGACTCCTTTGGAGTTGCGGGCGTCAATTACCATCAGGTGGACCGTAAGCTTGTTTGCCACCGGCGTTGTATAAAAAAAAACCTCGTCCCCCAAAATTAGGCTAAATGTTTTGTTCGGAAAGATTCGCTGAAGGCGCGTCTTAAGTAAGAAATTAGGATGCAAAAGCGATGAAGCGAATTCATGTTCAGTTCATCATAACGGTATAAAATAAGTCATGGGCATGTATTAGATTAGCACGTCCAGTGTCCCCATAAAAAACGATGGCTCATTCTGCTTTTTCATGACCAGTTTTCTATTCCAAAAAAATCTTTGATTTGTATTGAATTAGTGTACAAAAATAGGATTTCGCAATAATACTCGACCTAATACGTAAAAGGTATGTCGAGGTATGGCGATGTCGATGTTGATATTTTCGATGCGCGACTTGCGATATTCAGGAGGCAGGTAGTCAGGGCTATCTGTCAAAGTGATAGATAGATAGATAGATAGATAAAAACTTTATTGACGGATATGACTTGACAATTTAGAAAAAACTACTCTTACAATAATCACACTTATAGAATAAAAACAGTGCTTATGGACACAAAACTATACTAATGCCTATACTATTGTCATGACATAGCCGCGAAAAGGTGCCGACTCAGCATGTGCTGTGACATTGCTGTCACAGCGCTGGTATTCTGCCGGAACCAGACAGAGTGTGCGCGGGATTTTTCAGCTTGAACGTGCAAAGTGCAAAGTGCTCCGGCATCTTGGTCAAATACATACATATATATATATTATCATTACTTTTTGTCTCCAGCCCTGTTGCATTTTGTCATACCAGTTGTTTGTAAAATAAAAGCTATTGTACATGCTCAGTATATTGTTATGTGTTATTTACTTTAGGATAGGTTTCGCTCATTTTTGTAATCAAGCTGTGCATGGATGTTTTGGGTGGCATTCCCAACTAGAACCTTCAAATTATCTTCTTATTCACTTGTAATAAATGTCATCTGTTTTGCGTGCCTATTAAATAAATAAATAAAAAGAAATTTATAGGTAAAAATACTTTAATATTAACATATCGCTGTAAAAGGTGGGTAACACAGTGGTAAAAACCATTTTTCCATGGTGAGACATCCAAGGACCACTGAGTTACTCGATTTATGGATATTAGCTGTGGTTCATTAACAAAACTATCGGAAATGATACTGCAATTAAACGTTTCTAAATAACAATACAAAAATATGAAGTGAGGGCTAAGTATTCCAAAATTTGCATTAAAAAAAGTGAAAAGTATGTAGGTGAAAAAGTAGAATGGCCCATCTAACAACGCCACAAGGTCAACTGTGCGTCCAGTATGGGGATGCAACTCCATAGTGGAGTTATAGACTCCTGGCAAGCAGTGACTCATCATTGGGAGCATCCGAACAGGAAACTTATTATCTTATTAATGATTTAAAAACTATCTTAACCTTGATTTAAAAATAAAATTCAAACTCATAAGTGGCAGTGGCGTAGCTAGGGCGGTGGTGGCGGTCCGGGTGACACCCATCGATAAGTTACATCCCAACACCATCTTCGGTCGGACTTCGCATCGATGGTGGCTCCCAGGACACGATTACGCCACTGGGTGACACCCACGCGTTTTTCGCCCCGGGTGCCACCCTAGCTACGCCGATAGTTCATAATTCACCAGTCAAAAATAAAAGCAGGCTGGCAAAATAAACCCAGAAACATTTTTGATTTTTTTATAAAAAAATGTGATTGCTCTTAGCCAGCACCTAGCCAGGGGCCATGATGAGGCCGACGGTAAAGCGAGCTCAGCCAGAAGATGCCTGCCTATTCACTCGCGCCACAGAATAAGTAATAGTACTAAGTACAGAAGGCCCACCGTTCACAAATCCCCCGTTTAGGTATGCCAAACGTGCCTAAACGTGGCCATCTCTTTCTATCGCACGCAACGCGCTCTTCGAGGCGCCGCCCTTAGCGCTAGGGTTACCACCAACGAGAACCTATCATATTATACTTTATTATTAGTAGTGTTGTTTACAATACAATTACGACTAGTACTTCTAAGGTTCCGTAGCCAAAATGGTGAAAACGGAACCCTTATAGTCCGTCTGTTCGTCCGTATATGACAGGCGATTTACTCGGAGACTATAAGTATAAGCACTACAACTTACAATTAAGTTATTTAGCAGGAAGATATGTTCCTATAACGCAAAAGTGATGTGAAATGACGAAAAAATATTAAATTGGGGGAGGTTTTAAGACCTCTCATTATGTATCAGTTGCTTAAACTACTATTACGTCGGGGTTTAAAAATATAAATGACAGTTGACAACCCCATACCGTACGAAACAAGGAAAACATAATAAAACCCAACACTTACGTAATTCCATACTGTCGAATAGCAATACGTAAATACACTCAATTCGCGTATTTTTGGGTCGGGATGGTCGCGAACACTTTCGATAATAATAAGCCATACAATATGCACGAACGCATTACAAGACAGAAAAGCAAAATGGAACAACGTTTCAAAACGCAAGTTTTTGCTATGAGAAGATACAATTTTTGCTGTACTAGATCGCTCTTGGACCTCGAAATCGTAAGTTTTCGGCATATTTGGTATGAGATAATACTAGAAATGAAACGGTAGGTGTCAATTGACAATGTTTGTCTTCTTTTTAAATGGCTGCCGCTGGCTGATTTGGAACGAAGAAGTTTTCAAGCGAGCTAAATTAAAATTGTATAGGCATTACAAGGTAATTTTTTTTTTTTAAAACTAACCGGTTTTTTGTGGTAGAAGCTGTCAAATTAATGTTTTCTCCTTTTGCTAGTAAACGAGTCGCCTGCGGTATTTCCGGACCGATATGACCTTCAAACCTTCAAGAAAAGAGCGTATTCCCTTCTGAAAGGCCGGCAACGCACTTGCGACTCATCTGGTGTTGCAGGTGTCTATGGGCGACGGTAATTGCTTACCATCAGGCGAAAAAAAAAACGACCGTTCGACCACAATGCACTTATAAATACTCTGACGCTCCGTAAACGCTGTGACAAAAGGGAGGCAGACCCTGTACTCCGAATTTGGTATCACGCCGTCCCTTTCACTCTCGCATTATTCACTATATGAGTGAAAGGGACGGTACAACACGAAATTCGGATTTCGAAGTTCGTAGTAGCCCCTCAGGTTACATTCCACATTTAAATGGCAGCGACCCGCGCTCGCTATGCCTTTACCATGAGTTTGCATGACCGTACTCGCTAGCGACTGCGTAAATGATTTAGTATGCCGATTCTTAGTTCTATTGCCGCGAGAGGCGCTGTACTTTTGCCCATACAAATTTTTACGCAGTCGCTAGCGAGTACGGTCAATGTAAACTCATGGTAAAGGCATATAAATATATGACCAGGCGCCATGTTGCCATTGGAACTAATTTCTTACAGTGACAATAATTTTAAGTATAGGTTGTTTGACTTGTCAGTGACACAGTTGCTGTTTATTTCCAAAATAGTAGTGTTGAAAATTAAATGAAAAATGACTAAAATGTCCAAAACGATTCAGAGTCAAGAGCGGAACATTATCAATCCTAATCCTAATAATATTATGAACGTGAAAGTTTGTGCGGATGGATGTACGTTCCGCTTAATCTCAAAAACTACTGAACGGATCTCTATGAAACTTTCCAGTATTGTAGCTTAGACATCAGAATAGGACATAGGCTACCTTTTATCCGCGGGTAACACCGCAGGGCGCTGCTAGTAATGTTATAAACGTGAAAGTTTGTGCGGATGGATGTACGTTCCGCTTGATCTCAAAAACTACTGAACGGATCTCTATGAAACTTTCCCGTATTGTAGTTTAGACATCATAATAGGACATAGGCTACCTTTTATCCGCGGGTAACACCGCAGGGCGCTGCTAGTAATATTATAAACGTGAAAGTTTGTGCGGATGGATGTACGTTCCGCTTAATCTCAAAAACTACTGAATGAATCTCTATGAAACTTTCCAGTATTGTAGTTTAGATATCAGAATAGGACATAGGCTACCTTTTATCCGTGGGTAACACCGCAGGGCGCTGCTAATAATGTATATAAAGCCTGACCAGAAATATATGGCCATTATCAAGAGGGTGCCATTATTCTCATTTCGGCACGATACGAAGTTCGGAGTAGGCCCTCTGGTAGGCTTTAAAACTAATTTTCAAATGTACGCCCTTTGAGACAATGTTTAATAAGAGTGGCGTTCATTTGAAAATTGCTTTTACTATTTACTATACTAGTTTGTTCGGAAATCGTGATCCTTTTTTACGTATCCCACCCAGTGAAAGGCCTGGGTGGGTATGACGGACTATCCGGATGGACCGTACTACCGTCTAAAAACCCAACGAGTACCGGCGACGCCTTTAGTGGAGCGCCGCAGGATCACAGTGGCATTCTACTTAGGGAATGCAATCCCGATCCCGCGAGATCCCGATCTCGCGAGATATCGGGTAATTTTTCGGGATCAATCCCGACGCATCATATGACGAGATCCCGTTCGAGATTGACGGGATTGGGCGGCAGTAGTCAGCGATTGCATATAATGGGGGCTATCGCGTATGAATTCGCCGCTAGAGGCGCTAGTGTAGCGTGGGGTCCTCCGAAACGTCAAATGTCACTCTTTTTGGTTGCGCTACGCGGGTTAATATCTAATTGGAACAATATGGTCACTATTTTGCAATATACCTGAGCTTGATTATGGCAAATATGAATTAAGGGTCAATGACTGTCAGGGCTTTGAGACAGATTTGTCTTTCGGAAAATTATTTCCTCCTTTTTTCCGAACAAAACGGGACCACGCTACAATGCGGTATATTCGATATTTTTACGGTACGGTTTTAAGGTATTGAATATGATTTAAATGTAAACTTCGTTCTCATGTCCATAATAACCAATAACAATTTTTGACAGCTGGACCTTAGTCGACAGTGGCGCCAACTGGTGAGCACAAAAACGATAGCCCCCATTGCTTCGCAACGCTATTGCCAACCAGTGTTGAGTCGGAGAGGGCATTCTCAGCAGCGGGTTACATTGCAAAGGACATTAGATGCCGTTTAGCAGATGATACTATTAATATCCCTTTGTTTTTTAAGGAATCATTTTCAAAATCACTCGTCTTAGGTAACTACTTCCTAATTCCTTTGAAATATGTTTATTATTTTGATTACCTAATTTACCTATGTTAATTTCCTTAAAACCTGATTTTTATTTTTAGTTGGTAAGATTGAAGGTTTTTTATTTTCTTTCGAGTAATATATTATTTTACTTAACCTCACTATCACAAACAAGCAGTTATTAGCTTTTTTAGTCATCCAAATTTATTATTTTCTTAAAAGTAGACGGGATCCCGAAAATTCCGGGATTGATATTTCTAATCCCGCGGGATCTCGAATTTGCAATCTCGAGTCGGGATTGCATTCCCTAATTCTACTGCGACGCACCGGCGGGTGGCCCGCTAATTTTCAATTTGCAGGCCGCAATTCATGCGGGGCACTCACCCGGGTGCCCCTAGCTCCTTTTTTATTTTATTTTTTTTTTTTTTTATTAAAAATGGGATCGCTCTTGGCCAGCATCTAGCCAGGGGGCAAAGATGAGGCCGACGATGAAGCGAGCTCACCCAGAAGGTGCCTATTCACTCGTGCCTTAAAAAGGTCTAGGTTATATGAGCTCGGAAACACAAACGCCGGCAGAGAATTCCAAACCTTAGAAGTGCGCATTATAAAAGATGATTTTTATTTCCTAAACGAGGTTTTAAATAACAAAAGTTTTGGATCTGCTTGCGTCAATTGAATAAACCTAAAAGCCTTAGGTCATGTAAACAAATACTAGTTATTTCTTTACATGAACCAACATTTAACCATTATAAGTGAATATATTTTAACACAAACATAATAAATACACCGAAATTGTACAAAACACAATTTAAATTTTAAATACAAACGTTGTTTCTCAAAAATATGAAGCGACAACAAACCAATAAGTACAGTACGAATATTATGAATTCGATATTGACATTTTTATATTCATTGGATATTCCACTTTGACGCTAATGTAACAGAGTCTGTATTACTAACTTACGATTCTTAGGCTGTCTACGGAATAGAAACTCTATAACATTAGTATTAAAGTAGAATTATCATATGGAATAAGAAGATAATGTTAAGTACTAGTTTTTGAGGTAAGAATTTATTTAATAAACTACTTTATACAATGACATATTACTTTCATAAATATAAACATATTAACCAACAAAAATAAATCTAATTACAACTAAATTAAATCCTAAATATAAAACTAAATTAAATCTAAAAATGGCCCCCGCGGCATGGTGCCGAAGATACTGGCAGCATTTCCTCTTTGAATAGCTAAACTTATTCGTTGGCCGAGGTAGCTGCCAGCTCTTCGGTATTCCAAAATCTGCATTAATAAAAGTATGTACATGAAAAAGTAGAATGACCCTTGAGTAAAATGCCTGTGACATACGGACAGACAAACAGACATGAAGAAATTGAAGGGTTCCGTTTTAACCACTTTCTATATGCAACCCTAAAAATCATGAAGGAAAACTAACAACGAATACAAATTTAGAATGAAGGAAAAATTTAGGCACCGAGCAGGATTGCCGCGAGTGCCGGGAGGTCGCAGGTTCGAATCCTGCTCGGTGCCTAAATTTTTCAATTCTTCCTTCATTCTAAATTTGGGTATGTGATGGCGCATCGCAACTGACGATTCTCAATATGATTTGAGACGTTAGTGCCGTTAATGAAGCATGAGTCTTCTGGTAGATGTCGCTGTACGCCTCCCTTAAGGCGTTTGTATAAAAAATAAAAAATAACGAATACAAATACCTACTCGACCTTTGACATTTCCAACTATTATAACCAAGGTAAAATATTAAGTTAGGTATAGGTATATATCATCTTACTACGCCTTCTGAAGCAAAGTAATAGTTTGACGTCATTAAACCAGTATTAAAACTGGTTATTCAGTGAATTACCCAAATACTGGGGTTCTTCAAGAAAGGAGTGTATATTTTTTAAAGGCACAGACACCCCAGGAGTTGCAAGCGTACATAGGCTACGGTGACCGCTTACCATAAGGCGGGCCGTACGCTTGTTTGCCACCGACGTGGTATTTAAAAACATACGAAGACTAGCATCAAAAGGATTAAGACCCAGCGGTGCCCGTGTACCGCGTGCAGTGCCTTTACCATGAGTTTGCATGACTCGCTAGCGACTGCGTAAACGATTTAATATGCCGATTCTTAGTTCTATTCCGTAACCGCCAAAGGCGCCGTACTTTTGCCCATACAAATGTTTACGCATTCGCTAGCGAGTACGGTCATGTAAACTCATGGTAAAGGCACAGTATGCGAGGTTAAGCAACGTCTGCCGAGGTCAGTTATTACGAGTATATGTTTCAATTGAATTTTTGAGGAGTTCCCTCAATTCCTCATGGATCCCATCATCAGAAATAGATTCTGGTAACAATGGGACCAACCTTAAAATATATGCTTTTAAACTAAAAAAAAAACCAAATCGGTTGATAAAACACGGAGTTCTGAGGTAACACACATTTAAAAAAAACCTCATTTATTTGAAGACTGTCAAAAATATAGGTATATGATTTTTTTAGGGACCTGCACCCGAAGGGTCCAAACGGAACTCTATTGCTGTCACTCACGCGTCCGTCCGTCCGTCCGTCTGTCCTTCCATCGTCCTTCACAAATTTTTTTTGGAAGAATCTTTTATTTCCCATTGACCCACGAACTTGAAATTTGGTGATAATGTTTATTATTACGTATACCTACTTACAATTATTAATAAATTATTATTTTTTTAATTTCCTTATTTTTTTATTAAAATCAACTTAATTTTGCGGTTGGTTCGGAACCCTAAATGTGCGAAGTCCGACACGCACTTGGCCGATTTTATATATGTGGGTAGTTTCAACAATGTAATTTCTCAAAGTAAATTCTAATTTTTCTCAGTTTACCCGCTTGACCATGCGCTGAACCTTTCCAGAAACACATAATACACGGTTAAAATGTTAAAAGTCTTATTCAATACACAAAGCATATAAATCAGGGATGTAACAGATGTGGTTTTATCGGAACCGGAAGCGGAACCAGATGTTTTAAATTCGGTATATTGGAATCAGAACCGGAATCGGAGCCTGAACTGAAAACGGATGCAGATCCGGATGCGGAGCCCGAGTGATAGATGGATAAGGGCAGGTCTAAGCTAAGTCTATTCTAAATAAAAATTCCAAATATTAATCAGCCTTTATTATTGCAGTACCTACTTTAAAAAACTTGGACCTTCTAGGTGTTCAATAAAAAAAATGTTACCTAATTAGTAAATATTTTACAATCATTTACTAGAATTAGCATCACCTAGAACTTTTAGATGTTAAATTAAAAATAAAACAATTATAATGATATTCATTATTGAATTACCGAAGTACACGGTCAGAGCTCAAAATTACAACAGGTATAAACCTGTTTGTTTTTGATATATGCCGCTCATTTCACCGCTGCGCTGCTTTGCTTTGACATCCGATATAACATCCGTTTTAAAAATAACAGAACCGAAACCGAAGCGGATGTTTAAAACCAATCGGAAGTTCCGACTTAACGGAACCGAAACCGGACCTCTGTTACATCCCTGATATAAATAAATAGAATAAGTACTTACCGCGTTCCAATTAGTCAAATAAGCCGGAAAATAAGTGTATGCCATCAAAATTAACTGATTTTCTTTATCTTTGTTCGTAATATGCTTATATATGTACACACCAACAACAAACACAGCAGAAAAATGTACGTTACAAAAAAGATGGAAAAAAGTTTTCAAAACAAACAGTTTTCTCGGCTTCTTGTCACTTACATCAACGTATACGGTTATTTTATTTTCCGCCATCTTTTTTTCTCAATTTGACAACTAAAAATAATTTACATACAGATTTGTTTAAACGGGTCTAATGCGTAAATCCTTAAGTATGTTTAAAAAGTGCGAGAGTTTAAAATGTTATAAAATAATTTTTAATTTATTTCAGTTATTTCTAATATTATTTTTTTATAAAATAAATGCACTATGCACTTGGGGTTAGGTTGTGACAGGTCATGTTTTGACAAGTGCTTTAAAAAACTGATTGTGTAAGACTGTAGGTACGATAATGTCTAAAACAATAACAGACGAAGGTTAACCAGTGTTAGACATCTGTAGAAGTTATTAGTACCATAGTTCCTAAGTGATTTCCACGTCGTCGACACGCCAAGCATCAGAACACTTATTTTGAAATGCAGATTTTGGAATACATGGCCCTCACTTCATATTTTTGTATTGTAATTTAAAAATACTTACTGCATTCCAGTTAGTCCCATAACACAACAAGTATTTCTTCATCATCAATATTAAAGGCTCCTTTAACTGCTCCTCAGTGAGGTTAAAAAAAATATTAACACCGTAAACACTAACACCGAAAAAAATCACGAAATTACACAAATGATAACACGTCTTGAACAAAGTCAATAACACAGTTTTTTCACCGACATCCACATTGTCACTTATAGCTATTATTATTTCGGTTTTCGATTTGACCATTTTAGTTTTATTTTAGTAACTTTGACACTAATCAAAGATTGTCAGTTGTTTTTTTATTATTAAAAATGGAATTGCTCTTGTATTTTCAAGCACAATAGTGTTACTGAAAGTATACTGGTTGAGTGCGATTCGCGTCAACAAAATACGAAGGTAAACTAGTTTCAAGAAAATGTAAAAGAACAATGTTTCCGTATTTGTTAGTATATTCATACGTAAATAATTTCTTGTTATCTACTTTTTTTTACAAATGATGTCTGGATACAACGAATCGCCGTTTAAACTACATTTAAGTACATTAAATGTCAGTTTAACCCTCCAGTAACCACTACACTAAGAACATGAATGATTCAGTTAACTTTCCATACGTCCGCTAAAAAAACAGATTATTTCACGCGATTCTTATACAATAGGATGACGTATTACGATGATTACCTAGGGCTCTGCGGGTAGTTGAAAAACTCAGATTTTATTTAGTAGATCGGCTGGTCCAAAAGCCATCGTCTCCGGGAAAAAATAAACAGTAGCATTCTTTTGTAGTTTTGAGAGTCCTGGGATCCCAGGGACCGGTATACGATGGATTAAAAACAAGTAACTACATTTTTTTACTAATTTTCTGGCTCCTTAGAATCCTTGTGCTAAGGCGCACAAAACTACATTTTTGGTTTTACCCAATTGTTTATAGTTTTTTAGTTATTTGTCAAAAACGATTCTAAGTACAACGCCGGTGGCAAACAAGCCACCGCAGCCTATAGACGCCCTCACTAACTCAAAATAACTAAGATACCCAAATTAAATCCAAGTATCTTCATCACAAACAAAAAAAACAAGCAGCTCAAATTACTTGCTTACGTTGAGAAAAGGTACTATCTCCAACTAAAGTAGGTACGGAGGTAAAATCAAGTAAATCAATATATACTTGTTTTTATCTTGGTCACCATGCCCATTGTTTATGTAAAATAGCCACAAAACCCTTTGGCCAAAACAAGTATCTCGACTTACTTGTTTCTAGCGTGGATTTTTAAGTATATTTTTTTTATTACCAAGCTAAAACGTATTTTCAGACGCATCGCCGTGATGCCTTTAGTTACATTAGTCAGGCATGTTACACAAATATTTAGAAGAAAAACCACTTCGATACATTGTTTGCTTATTAAGAAATTGGCATTTAAAGTTAAAAATCGTTTTTTTCTCACCTGTAAATGTACTAAAACGTTCTAATTGTTTTAAGATAAGATAATTTATTTGCTAAATGTAGTGAGTACAGTTGGAATTGTCATTTTAGGAACTTACATTTTACATATAGCATGCGAATATTTACTTACAAGCTATGAGTTATTATTAGGCATTATTATTACATTACTCATTAAATATTATATATGTCATTCATTATCAAAACATTCATTATAAGCTACTAAAATACTACAATATTAGTCATTATTCAAAATTATTTATCTTTTATTGGTTTCAAATAATCATTAATTCTATAATAACACTTATCTAAGCAAAATTTATGTAATTTGTATTTAAATTCGGGCATGTCAGCGTTTAAAGTTTTAGCCGCCGAGTACATATATTAAGCCTAGATCGAGATGGGAGCGTTCGTGCTAGCAGGAAATAATAAAATATTACCGTGTCGCAGAAAATTAAGGCGTTGCGTGAGGCGTGCCGAGGCCTGGTAAGATATGACCCAGACAATCCCCATTTTCTCCAAGGTAAAAAAAATATGACAAAACAGATTAACGCAGACAAAATAATCGGTGCTAGGATGAGAAATTAGGATTGTTATCTACTCCTAGCTATTCATAGGCTTTAACTTTTTAAATGTGTAAATGCCGTGTCCGCTCAAAACATGCTAATGTTTTTAAGCATGTTTAAGAAAAAATATTTTTCTTCCGTTGCACTCACACTTGGCAATTTTCAGAACACAACCGGTTTATAATGATGTATATAATTCCAATGTCACAGAGCGTTGATGATTGCCATTGACGTCCCATGACTCTCATGCGATGATTATCGACAATTATCTATGACAGTCATGAAGATAACAAGTTACGTAATACCAGTCCACCGAACTAACTGGTTTCATGTTCTATTCGTTTACTATTAAGGTTGCTCGTGTCTGGAATAGTACCTTTACCATGAGTTTACATGACCGTACGCGCTAGCGACTGCGTAAAAATTAGTATGGGCGAAAGTACAGCGCCTTTTTTTTTATCAAAAATGGGATTGCTCTTGGCCAGCATCTAGCCAGGCGGCAAAGATGAGGCCTACGATGCAGCGAGCTCACCCAGAAGGTGCCTATTCACTCGTGCCTTAAAAAGGTCTAGGTTATATCAACTCGGAAATACAGACGCCGGCAGGGAATTCCAAACCTTAGCAGTGCGCATTATAAAAGATAATGAAAAGCGCTTGGTTCGTAAAAGAGGATTTTCGACCAGGTAAGTATGGTAGCCAGCCGTACGTCTGGATGTGCGATGGAAGAAAGGGGAAGGCGGTATGAGCTCATGGAGCTCTTGAGCACACTCACCGAAGTACAACTTGTAGAAGACGCACAGACAGGCAACTTTGTGTCTATGTGCTAGGCTCTGCAGCTTAGTTGCTACCGCCGTACCGTCGCCAATGAGCCTTCTGGCTCTGCGATCTACCGAGTCGAGTGCGGCAAGTTGGTACTTAGGCGAACCAACCCAAAGGTGACCACAATACTCCATACAAGATCGGACTTGAGCTTTGTATAAAGTAAGAAGCTGCCCAGGCGTGAAATATCGCTTGGCCTTGTTTAGGATGCTCAACTTTTTGGCCGCTGTTCGGGTTTTGGACTCGATAGAAGTGCCGAAGTTAAGGCTTGAGTTTAACTTCATGCCAAGCAGCTCCAGATCGTTGGCTACAGGCCCGGTTGTACCTCGAAAAGTAGGAGCCAGATTGAATGTGCTCCTTTTTGCAGTAAACAAACACGCTTGCGTCTTGGTGGCGTTGAAACTAACCAGATTTTTGTCACCCCATTGGGAGACAAACCTTAAGGTTAAATTAATTCGCTCTACCACTACAATCGATTTAGATAAAGACCAGAACTGCTTACTACCAGGAGGGTAGGCTGCTAGTCTGGCCCCTATTCTTCTGATGTGGTCAAAACGAGCCTTACGGATCACCCTTTCGCTTTTGTCTTGGCGGCGAAATTGAATGCCCTCTTCTTAGAACGAACCCTTCTAGCTCGAAGTATCCCGTCACGAGCTTGAACCCAGGCCTAGTAGGCAGACTCTTTGCTTGCCTCAGCACGCGCGCAGTCCGCATTGTACCATGGCCGAGCTTTGTGACCGAGCGGAATATTGGAGCGTGCCGCCTCTGGCGGTTACGCAATAGAACTAAGAATCGGCATACTAAATCGTTTACGCAGTCGCTAGTGAGTACGGTCATGCAAACTCATGATACAGGCACAGTCTACCCGTTAAAATCAGGCAATCAGTTACCAAAATAGGGTTTAAAAACCATAATTAAAAACTCTCTAGGTACGTAAATGATTTGCTAGCAGAACCGAATACTCCTAATGTTTCTGTTTCATAGTCTGGTCTGTATATAATATATAATGTATGTGTATATATTCATTATATTTTATTTATGTATATATTGGTCTTAATATGTAATAATAATATTGACACTTAGTATGTACGTTTTTATATTAGAAGTTGCACCGCCACCGCCCACAATTTGTCTGTTTTGCCCTAAGATTGACTGGTAGAGGATAGTCTTCCTAATATACCCTCTAAAGACCCAGGTCGGGCCTAGCTGAGTTCTTGCTGGACTCTTCTCAGCTAGGCTAGGTTTAGTGAACCAGCGACAAAACTCCCAGTAGCTCGATTCCACTCACACCTCAGATTCGGTTGAAACCGCTCAACCAATCTCACTGGAGCGCAAACTATTAGAGTATTCCAGTGTTCCAAACCACACGCGTGGTCGTGCTGGAGGTTTTCCCCTGGATTTTCCCCAGGCTACTCTCCAACCGCACACTCCTATCGCTTTACTGGGCCCGGCCTATAAAGCCACAGTCAGGTTCAAAAAAAAAAGCCCTCTAATAACCCCGTAAAATTCCATTAGGCTCCGAACACTTTCCGGGTGTAATTTATATAACAGTTGGATTAATTAAATTAGAAAACTGGAAAAAAACAGAGGTAGTTTATTAGGGCTAACCCCAGCTTCAGGTATTCCCCGTGTACTGAGAACACGTGACTTTATTTGGGGTTGTTCAAGAAAAGAGTGTATACATTTTTAAAGGGTCGGCAACGGGAATGTGACACCCGAGTTGAGAGCGTCCATAGGCTACGGTGGCCGATTACCATCAGGTGAGCCGTAAGCTTGTTTGCCACCGACGTGGTATTAAAAAAAATTACATGATTTTATTTATGATTGTGGAAAATTAACTTTTACATTGGTCAATGGTAGGGTAAATGTATATTATATGGCAACATTATTATAAAACCTGTAGTAACGTGGAAGGGGTATAAACGCATTGTGGAGGATGAACTCCCGACCAGTTCACTTGCTTGCGAGATCAGCTACTAGACGAATCACCCTGATGGACACCTACTAGACGAAGCCCCTGAGGCGCCACCTCAGAACCAATCATAATATTAGGGTCAACCGAAAGTAGGGTAGGTTAAAGACAGCAACAGTCTTACGTTTTTTTTTCTCTTCTACTTGTAATCTGTGATCAGTCTCAACAACTATGAGCAGATAGGTTGAAAAAGGTTGGCGTTGAGAAAAGATAGGGCTGCTGTCCTCATCCCTTAGTCCGGCAGCACTAGCTCTCTGAGTCTCCTAATTGGATTTGGCGTTAGAACTGTTAGAAGCATCTTTGACAGAAGGTTTTTTTGTTTTATATACAACGCCGGTGGCAAACAAGCTTACGGTCCACCTGATGGTAAGCGGCCACCGCAGCCTATAGACGCCCGCAATTCCAAAGGA
The DNA here is from genome assembly GCA_963556455.1 of Epiblema foenella. Lineage (NCBI taxonomy): Eukaryota > Metazoa > Arthropoda > Insecta > Lepidoptera > Tortricidae > Epiblema > Epiblema foenella. The sequence continues at coordinate 4,233,600 of OY747120.1, read as the reverse complement.
GTCACGTACGCGTTGCCGACCCTTTATAAAATTTGAGGATGCACTGTATTGACAACAGGAGGGATAAATTTAGGTCCCTCGCTCTCAACACAGTGCATCCTCGGGAGCTCTGGCAACCTTGCTCACCTCCAGGAACACAACACTACATACTTGTATAGTAAATAATGTTATTATGGCTGTGGTCTTCTGCAAGGCGGAGGCACGTCCCCAGTTGGGCTGCTCCAAATTCGAGCAAGATGACATTTTGCTGTGCCCTACCTCTCAATTTTGCTGTGCCTTACCTCTCAATTTCGCTGTACCCTACCTCTCAAAGAGGGTCCGGATGAGTTGCTAGTCGGTTCTTATAGTTATTTGCCTACCGTTTCGCTTCTTCTTGTATGGTGGGGATCCTAGATACTCATGGATTTCTGAGTTTCGAGCATACCAGAGTGCCGATGACAAAACTCTCAGGCAGTTTTGAGCTCTCTGGAGGCACATTATATTAGATTTGCTGGCAGATAGTCCTACGGTAGTTTATTGCTTATGAAAACTATGTACAATACGTGCGTATTTATATTATAATCTACGTGTTAAACGGCTATGGAGTAAAGCCTAATAGGAAGTCGATAGACGCGGATTAATTACAGATTAATAAATTGCGTTATCGGCATGCATTGCTGACTATCGTCTTTCGCGCCTGCGCGCGCCGCGTAATATTTTTAGGGATCCGTTTTTATTTCACCCTGAACAAATTAAAGTGTAAATACAAGACTAAAACTACTATTAAATTAAAATAACTACAACGAAACCTTAAACATAGAAAAATAAACAATTGAAGGAATGGAACGTAAGGGAATGGAGTGAAACGGAACGTAAGGTGTAAGAAGGATGATAGGAGGAGCGAGAGGGACGGGGAGAACGATTTGAACGAGGAACGGAAGCGTGCTTGGCTTTGTGCATTAAATTACAAAAAAATGGCGTTTAATCACTTACATAGTATAAAACAAAGTCGCTTTCTCTGTCCCTATATACCTATGCATGCTTAAATCTTTAAAACTACGCAACGGGTTTTGACGCGGTTTTTTTTAATAGATGACTCAAGGGGAAGGTTTGTATGTATAATACATGCATCAGCATTGCACCCGTGCAAAGCCGGGGCGGGTCGCTAGTACTGAAATAAAGCTTAGTATCGTTTATTGTTTATTTTTATTAAGAGGCCTTCCAAAATCCCACATAATTAATTAATTAAATAAGAGGGCTGGGCCTCTTGGCAGGGTGTCCATCACGCAGGCAGCATTCCCGCGCCGAACTGCGATGATAACAATTTTTTTTTAATTTTTGGAAGGTTCCTACTACTGACGTAGTAGCCTTCGCCCGCATATTGTTGTTAATCACCATGAAAGCTTACACAACGCCTGAATTAAATATCCTAGCAAATACGCTATGCGACTTAACTTTCCACAAATGCAGGCTTCAATAACCACATTTGTGACAAACAGACCAGCTGACGGATTTTCCACCGCTCCATAACCCTTTAAGCGAAGCATGTATGTATGTATGTATGTAAGCACTTTATTGTACACAATAACAGGTTAAAACAATATACATGTCACATAAGATTAGAGTAAAAAGGCGAACTTATCCCTATGAGGGATCTCTTCCAGCTAACCTTTGAGGGATTGAGTGTAGAGTGGGAGAATGAGATAGAAAAACTTACACAATGTACTAAAACTTTTCAATAAGGAAACTTATAGCTAAAACCAGAACCAAATAAATATATAACAACTATAACATATAATAAATACATATTATAAATATATACGTTTTTAAACTATTATTTTTTTTTTATTAAAAATGGGATCGCTCTTGGCCAGCATCTAGCCAGGGGGCAAAGATGAGGCCGACGATGAAGCGAGCTCACCCAGAACACGGTGATTCCGCCGTAGGCCATAACTCGAACTAAGTCATTAGCATATTATGCCCTATCAGGTAACTAAAATTATTAACTAATAGATAGACTACTCAATAGTATAAATATTACAGGAATAGATTACAATTATCATTTACTTTTGTGCAACGAAAGTGAACGTATCTCCACCCTAATCAGTAGTACGTTTGCATCGCCGCAACTTAATCACTTTGTTATTGTCTGTTATTATTATTTACCGCGAGTGTCCACGTGGTGATATCATGGAAATACAAGGAGAAGGTATGTACTATTATTTGATTTATTTTATATTGTGCATATATATTTGTTTGTATTTTATACGAATTTTATACTAGAGGTCTATCGTTCCGTTATTTTTTTCTTAAGTATGATTTTCATTGAGAGATATACTTTGAGGAAACCCTAAGCCACGTATGAAATATACGTCATTTAATAGAGTGAAATGTCCTTAATAAGGGCTGTAACTTTCAACTGCCCCTGGCTGCCTCTTCTTAGGTAAAGGGGGTGTTCAAGTAGAGGAGGGCGTACCTAAAAAAATTACGAAGTTTTATAAAATTGTTTCTCTTTTTGTTTTAGGTACTTTTTGGAGGTGTTCTATATTGAGGCGTAATGTTTTTGATATTTGGCACTCAAAACAAGGAACTGGCGTAGAAAAATGTCAACATGTCCTAAGTGTGTTGACCAATACATCACCTTTAGCGGATGACATAGAAAATATCGACTTAAAAGTGTTAAGTGATAAAATAACGAGTTTATGTAAACGTTTATCTAGTTATTGGTTAAAAACAAATAGAACAAAGTCTAAACTAATAGAAAAATATAGAGATTGGCTTAGTGAAGTAGAATATGTTGATGTGAAACGAAATATTGAGCCGAGTGTTTTACCTTCCACTTCGTGTGGAGGTCGTCCAAAAAAGGATTTTAATGATTGTAGTAATCGTACAAAAAGGAGACGACTGGCTGAATTAGGTTGCTTATACTTCAGTGCATTAATTCGGGATATAACATTGATCAGACCAAATTCAGAGAATTTACTTTAGAAACAGCTCGGCAATTAGTTGCAGAGTATCCAAGGTATTACATGCCTGCTTCCGTCCACAAAATTTTAATTCACGGTGCTAGTATTATAGATCATGGTCTTCTGTCAATAGGGGAGCTGTCTGAAGAAGCAGCTGAAGCGTGTAACAAATACTACAAAGAATTTAGACGAAATCATACCCGAAAAATGAGCCGCGTTTTGACCAATACCGATTTAATTAATCGGCTTTTTCTTCATTCAGATCCCCTAATATCTGCTTTGAGAAAGTTGCCCGTTAAAAAAAAAGTATTTTACCTAAATCTGTGTCAGATTTATTATGTGTAAATAGAAAAATATAGTGTTAATAGCAAGTAATTTAAGTAAGTATTAACTATGGCTAATAATTGTCATGTTCTTATATGTAAGTATTTTTGGAATACATACTGTTATTATACATTGTATATTGTTTTATTATTAGTTGTCATAGTATAAACCTTACTTTCTTTAGTTTTAAAGTAAACCTCGAAATCGAAAATTGTTACAAGTACAGAAAATATTTTTTGTACATACATCATCATATATGTTCGTTATTTATGTTTAAAATAGCTGTTTTTACCCCATTTCCTACTTTAGTAGCAATATTTGATAGTTTAAAATTGAACAAATTCCTTATTTTGGAACCGAGGTAGTTATGGCCGCCCTTGTATGGGAGCGGAATCACTGTGCAGAAGGTGCCTATTCACTCGTGCCTTAAAAACGTCTAGGTTATATGAGCTCGGAAACACAAACGCCGGCAGAGAATTCCAAACCTTAGAAGTGCGCATTATAAAAGATGATGCAAAGCGCTTGGTTCGAATAAGAGGAATTTCGACCAAGTAAGGATGGTATCCAGCCGTACGTCTGGATGTCCGATAGAAGAAGGGGGAGGGCGGTATGAGCTCATGGAGCTCCTGAGCACACTCTCCGAAGTACAATTTGTAGAAGACGCACAGACATGCTACTTTGCGTCTATGTGCTAGGCTCTGTAACTTGTTTCCTACTACCTGACCGTCGCCAATAAGCCTCCTGGCCCTGCGGTCCACCGAGTCGAGTGCATAAATAAATATATATAGTATTCAACCAAATCACAAGTCGTTGGAGAGCCACAATTTCTTTCGAAGCATTTAAGACTTTAATGCTCTAAGCTCCAACCGGCTGATTTATTCCTTTTTATTTGATACAAGTTTCAGTCGGGAGGAAATGACTGTTTTACGTCTTTGGGGGGCTCCTCAACCCACCAACAGACTCAAGGCTGATGTCCACAGACCTTCATAATCCAACTTTCTTAACCACTGTACAAGTTTTCATCCGAGAAGTTATTGGTCAGAATTTTCACCTATTTATGGCGCACGCTCTATAAGGAATTCGAATACTTTTTAATTGGTTTTGGTTCTTTTATAATTACGAAGATTAGTCAATAAATAGGTACCTTATTTTCGAAACACATAAGAACCAATTAAATCGTAGACAGTTTTTTTTAACCTGATTTATAGGCCGGGCCCAATAAAGCGATAGGAGTGCGCAGTTGGAGAGTAATCCAACCTAGACAAATTCCGGCGCAAACCTCCGAAACGACCACGTGGGCGGTTCAAACACTAGAATAGGTACTTGCGCTCCACTGAGATTGGTCGAGTGGCTTCAACCGAATCTGAGGTGTGGCTACAACGAGCTACTGAAAGTTTTGTCACTGGTTCACTAAACTTAGCCTAGCGGAAGAGTCCAGCAAGAAATTCAGCTAGACTCGACCTACGCCGGACTGACTCTACCCTAGAATTTCGTTTTGAAACGGGATATTTACCATGTATATAACTAAAACTCGCAGCACGTCAGTTAATCCTTGATAATGGCGCTTGCAACAGTGTCGTAATATCGGGAACTCAAAAATACAAATATACATGGTAAATATCCCGTTTCAAATGGTAATTCTAATGTAAATGACCATGTAAGCTTGAAATCTTATATTGACTCCACGCTATATGTGGCGGTGCCGGGACGAATGGAGACTATTGTGCCCGTGTCGTCGCGATCGCGCGGTGGACGTCCCCACCGGCGAGAATGCCTAAGTGTACGCGTAAAACGTAGTCGAATTACATAAGTACTTAACTATGTACACTTTTTTTCAAACAACTCAATAATCGGTTCACAGTTTTAAAGAGTGACTCAGGAGACGTAACCATGGTAACGAGCAACAAAGAATAGTTGATCCACCCAATTATTATAACTCACCGCATTCCAAATGGTCCCATACGCCAACGCGTAGGTTTTTGCCATCAATATCAAAGGCTCTTCCAATTGTTTTTCCGTAATCGTCATATACATGTACACTCCATATATAGACAGAATCCAGAAATGCACGTTAAACACTAAATGTAAGAATGTCTTAATATAGTGAACATTTTTCGATTTCCAAACACTTTCACGAGCTATATCTATTGTAGTTTCAGTTTTAGACATTTTCCTTTAACAAAATTGTCTCACAGACGTAATATATCCGTCGGTCACGGGCAGTTTGCAACTAAACTAAGTATAGTTTTTGATGGCTGCTCGTAGCGCTGTGTTACGACTAAATAATGCATCTGAGAATCCGGTGGTATCGTTCATTATGGTTAATATCTTAGGGTTCAATAGACATGGTTTGTTTGACATTGACCTTTGTTGTAAAAATAAAACCTTGTAACTAAATAAAATTATTTTAACCATAAATAAAATATTTGCATGCCTACTTTATAAGGTATTGAGATTATATGGATACTATTTATCATTTACCTCACCATCTTTATATGTACATAATGTTAAGCAAATAAATATATTTCATTTCATTTCAAGATGATGGCATTTAATTTATTTATGTTCAAGGTAATAAAAACATTAAATGATATCAGGTAAATAATAATCATTTTTACACCTGTTTGCCAATCAGGAAAGACTCATTGCTGCCCTCGAATAAGGGATCAAAGTCGTACTTTTCTTCCCTCATTTGAGGGCAATAATGACTTTTCCTCGTATGAGGTATGAAAAGCAGTATATGTACTCGCTAGTAAAATTATTTGCAAGACGAGACAAAGCCTTTACAAGTTTATAATTTTTTCGAACTTCGCAAACCTTGAAAGCCTTTATCGTAGAAACTATTGGGTCTACAGAGAAAATTCTAGTTGCATATTGTAGCAAATTCAGTCTGTTTTAAAAACGTCTTGAGAAGGTATTATCAGAAACTAGTCCTTTTAGGGTAATAATCGGTTTCGCGATTTTTGATAAAGACAAACTCGAGGTCACAAACTTGCAATATTCATTGGACCAACATAATAAACAAGTCTGCAAAAAATTACAACTACCGGATTTAACGCTCTGATGTATAAAGTTACTGGATTAGCTCTAATATAAATGAAAAATCTTTACTGCAGCGCCCCCTGGCGAGTTATCGTACTAACTCCTAGCTAAATTTCTGCCCGTCTAAACTACAAACCTATTGCAGAAAACCGTTTCTAAATCGGTCAAGCCGTTTCGAAGATATTGATGTGCACACACAAACAAACAATCAAACAAACAAACAACCTCTCACTAAACGCATATATCTTCTCCGTTCCGTCGTAGGTAAATACATTTTACGAGCCACTACAGCGGAACCACGACTTGCGCTTGACATTTATTGCTCGATAACTGGTTGTTATACACACAAATGTTAAAACATCGTAACCGACAACAGTACTCGTCTTAACCTGTCATTTTATATTTAATCAGCTTAATTACCTAGTCGCAATGCCGCTATACCAGATGCTATTCCTTGATGGCCATTATTAGTAATTATACTAATTATGCATTTAGCAATTGTGGTTGGTCTATTCCAAGTGCGTTCGAAAACTATTGTAGACGAGTAAGACACGAGATTTTCAGTCTGTGGTGGTTTGAACCCTGGGTAGTACCACTGAGGAGCAAAGAGGCGGCGTGGCGGCTTATGAATGCCCTTTGTACCTCGAGGGTGCCCTAGGACTGAGACAAAAATTAGTCGTTTGAAACACTGATATTTACCCAGCAGATTTGCAGTTCGAGTCTCCGTTTTTTTTTAATCTGCCTGTGGCTTTAAAGGCCAGGCCCAGTAAAGTGATAGGAGTGCGCAATTGGAGAGCTTGAGGAAAATCTAGGGGAAAACCTCCGACACGACCACGCGTGTGGTTTGAAACACTGGAATACTCTAAGAGTTTGCGCTCCAGTGAGATTGATGGGGCGGTTTCAACCGAATCTGAGGTGTGAGTGGAATAGAGCTACTGGGATTTTTGTCGCTGATTCAGTAAACCTAGCCTATCTGAGAAGAGTCCAGCAAGAAACTCAGCTAGGCCCGATCTGGGACGGACTGACTAGAGTCTTTGTAGATACTTGTTTATTACAGTTGGGTAGTTTTTTGTATAATCTTAATCTTCTACGAATTACTGAATGCGTTTTTATGTCATAACAAGTTTGTGGAAAATGAACAGAGGTCGTGTGGATAACGATTTTAGTAAAAACGTCATCATTGAATACCTACATAGTGTATTATAATATGCAAGGGCAACCCAGGATTATACTAACATACAATGTCATAAACATCGAGAAGATCATAAGAGTCAAATCAATTACTGTTCCTATCATAGACTAGCAGGTATTTAAGAGCGCTTTCATAAAATGTAACAGGTCCACTAGCGCCACTCGTAAATAATTGTAATTATTTAAATTTAATGATATATAAATAAAAAAGGGGGCCGCTACGTACTGTAGTTTGTATTTAAATACTTTTTGAATCCATCAAACTAATTTTTACGTTGCTAGATTGGTCTCTCTATGAGCTCAAAAATAAAAAGGCCGTTTTAACTTTGGACGCATAGATTGACGAATCCAGCAACGTAATTAGTTTGATGGATTCAAAACATACTTAAATACAAAATACAGTACGTAACGGCCCCCTTTTTTAGATAGCTATCGTTATATTTAAACAATCACAATTATTTACGAGTGGCGCTAGTGGACCTGTTACATTTTATTAAAGCGCTCTTAAATACTAAAAGGAATAATTATTAGAAAATTACCTTTATCCACACCCATACAGTAAATCCTCTTTTATGTGCTCAAAAAATGTAGGTAAGGACCAACTTTACAATACCACGCCGGTCCGGGGCGGAGATAGCCATAACAGCGCCAAAAACGGTATCGTTATGGCCATCTCCGCCCATTACGATACAGGCTCGTGCTCAAAAAGACTTCAACGAGCTCACGAACTCGAACTCTTGCACTTTCAACGCAATGGTGCCTCAACATATGAAAGAGGATTTAATGTATGGATGTAGATAAAGTAGTGTATACAACTGTACATAATTAGGCCTTAAAACACTCGTGTGATCCTATTATGAAACTCACTGGCGCTCGTTTCATAAAACCACGCTCCTGTTTTAAGACCTCTCATTATGTATCAGTTGCATAAACTACTATTATTGTACACAAAACCTTTTCACCTCCGACCACGTGGCAATAAACTGCGTTGTGTAAATATAATCCAGTAACTTTGTACATTCAGAGCTTGCGTCAAATACGGTTCTTCTGATTTTTTGCAGACTTGTTTATGGTGTTGGCCCAATGGTCCAAGTTTATGACCTCGAGTGCCGAACGCAGCATTGTCAAAAATCGAAAAACTGATAATAACCCTAATGGACTGGTTGCTGATAGTACCTTCTCAGGACGTTTGTAAAGTATACTAGTAATCAATATTTTTATTGAAACAAATGATAATAAAATACTATAACAATTACATATTGTGATAATCCAAATCGAAAGGGACCTTATGGCGGCAGGCGCTTACGTTGCACCTATTCACTATTGTATTGGAACAGCGGCAATAAAGGCGTAAGTGCCGGCCGCCATAAGGTCCCTTTCAATATGGATTATCACAATTATTAAGATAAGGCTTAAGTCTATAAAAATAAAATAAAATAAATTAAAAACTAAACTAAATCTAAAAATAGAAGACGAAGCCGAAGACGCTAGCAGCATTTCCTCGCTGAATAGTAAGACTTAAGTATACTTAAGCCGTCGTCACGCGGCGAAAAAAATAAACAATAGTATTCTTTTATTACGATCCCGGGGATCCCAGGGACCGGTAGACTATGGGCTAAGGGGCCTTCTAAGTTTTAAAATGTTTCAAGCAGAAAAAAACAGTTTCTTGCCTGAAAATGGTCGATTTGGAGTGATGTTTGAAACGATATATCTTAATGAAAAATACAAAAAATAAATTTAAAGTTTATGACGTTAGGTCGCAATAGTCCTGTTCTAGATATAGTAACATTGAGAAAATGTCAAGATATGTGTCGATTAAAACAGAAAATGGCCTAAATAAATGAGGGTTTTTTAACTGATAAGGACTGTTAATTTGATACAATAAGGCCGGGTTTTATAAAGATCCGTTAGACTAAATGTCACATCAAATTTTAGTAACTTAGTACATTTTTTGACATAAGAAACCGACATGAGGTCTATCCGTTAGACCTTATGACGTTAAACCCGGCCTAAGAGGCTAAAATTATCTCCAATGATACCAACCAAAGGCAGGAGGAAATAGACATCCGGGTTCAGAATGCCCTAAGATGCTCGGCGGCTCTCCACAGTATACTAGTATCTAAACTTATCAGCAGAAGAATCAAAATCAGAGTATACAAGACTGTAGTACGACCGATTTTGTTGTATGGATGCGAACCTTGGGCACTAACGCTGGAGGAGGACAGCAAGCTCTTAGTGGCAGCAAGAAAGATCCTGAGGAAGGTTCCGGGACCAACAGAATGGGAAGATGGTAGCTGGAGGGTTAGAAAGACGACCACCTTAGCCTAGTTGGTAGTGACCCTGCTGACGAAGCTAGAGGTCCCGGGTTCGAGTCCCGGTCAGGGCATGTATTTGTGTGATGAACACGAATATTTGTTCCTGAGTCTTGGATGTTGTCTATGTATTTAAGTGTCTATTTATCTATATAAGTATGTATATCGTCGCTTAGTACTCATAGTACAAGCTTTGCTTAGTTTGGGACTAGGTAGATTTGTGTCAGATTGTCCACAAAATATTAAAAAAAAATAGAATGCGGAGGTCGAAGCACTGGTTGCCGAGCCCAACATCATGGGGGCGAGGAAATCTGCTCGTCTACACTGGCTTAGCCACGTCGAGAGGATGGGAGAGGATCGTACTGCCAAGTACTTGGGGCGACCAATGTATCGCTGGATCGAGGAAGTGTAAATGTTTTTAATACTGAATCCATAGAATTTCATTTCGAGTTTTCTTATAATTTTCTAATTTCATTGCATTTTTTGAGAAAAGCACTATACAAGCCTCGGTGCGAACAGGGATTGTCGACCTCGTATCTCTAAATGACCTCGTTAACAATCGGCCATCTATAACTACTCGGCTGGCAATCCCCTATTTCGCCTCTGCAGTAGTGTACCATTAAGTTCATACTTCGAATGAGAGCATAATATGACATATTATGTCACAGCCATCAGTGACATAATATGCCATTATAATGCTTTTATTTCATGACACTAATGTAGTACAGTTTCAATTAAATGCACACTATAATATATGTTTAATAATAATAATAATAATAAATAATAATAATAAGACGTTTATTCAATGAATGAACTTAGTGGCTTCATAACCCGTAAGCTAGACGAGAAGCACCGTTGCCTGGGGATATTCCTCGACCTCTCCAAGGCCTTCGACACAGTTTCAGTCCCTATACTACTGAGTAAACTGGAGAGCTTAGGAGTACGGGGTATTTCTCTAAACTTGTTCAGAGACTATCTATCGGGACGTACTCAATGCATAAAACTAAACTCATTCATAAGCAAAGATGAATCTATAAATTTTGGGGTCCCCCAGGGGAGTATCTTGGGTCCCACACTATTTCAAATATATGTGAATCAATTGTGTCAACTAACACTTGAAAATTGCAAAATCATTGCTTATGCAGACGACACGGCCTTGTTGTTCCACGGTTCCGACTGGCCCGATGCCAAAAAGTATGCAGAATCAGGCCTTAAGACGGTAACGCAATGGCTGGCATCGAATCTGCTAACTTTAAATATAGAAAAAACAAAATACATCCCTTTCGCAATAAATACTGCATCTCTACCTTCTGAAGGGTTTACTATACAATGCCACATTTGTCAGTTCCCGTCGCCCAGCTGCCTCTGTCCCCCTCTTCCCAAAACTTCGGTCATAAAATACTTAGGCGTGACTCTTGACCAAAATTTAAACTGGCACACACATGTGGGATCCCTTACCAATCGTGTCAGGAAACTTATTTTCGTTTTCAAAAAACTTCGTCACGTAGCTGACTTTACTACCCTAATGATGGTATATACATCACTCTGCCAGTCCCTCATAACGTACTGTATACCAATCTGGGGCGCCGTTGGTAAAACCACTCTACTCCAGCTAGAAAGAGCACAGAGAGCAGTTTTGAAGGTCTTAGCTGTAAAGCCGTATAGATATCCAACAGCTCAACTCTATGCAGAGCTGAAAGTCTTAACAGTGAGACAGCTATATGTATTGCGTACTATTCTTCGGAAACATAGACATCTACCGCTCTGTACCACAACGGCTAGTAAGCGCATTAAAACCACTGTCTGTCCGGTAGAACTGCACAGAACAATCTTTGCAAGACGCCAACTCCATTCAATGAGTGCACATATTTATAACAAAACTAATAAGCAATTAAATATCTATACCAGCAACTTCTATGACTGTAAAACTAAACTAAAATCCTGGCTTCAACCACAAACATACCAAGACACAGAAAACCTCCTAAATTCCCAAAAATAACAAATGACCAGCACATCACCTATTCGTCGCATTTTAATCAGGCTCATCTCTTAATCAAACACTACCCATGGCCATATCTCATGTACAACACATGCACATCCTCATCCCTACACAACACAACACTCACATATACTCACACACTTACATACACTACTGTTAAATCCAAGTGAACACTTGTTGCATGTTAAGTTAAATCTAACTAATTAATAATTCTGTTTGTTTTTAATTTTTCTATACCAGTAATCCTGTAATTAATAACCCTAGCTGAGTAAATTGGTGTAAAGGCTTTTCCACGGAGGAATCACTGACTCCCGAGTCACAGGCTCTGTCCTAGTTTGGGAAGCAGAAGCTGACTCTCTGAAACAGTCTCAAACCTAAAGGTACTACCTTGAAACTACATACACATAATTAAAGTAAGTAAAGTAAATGTATTAGATACCTATTAGGTTAAAGTAAATAAAGTTATTATTATTATTTTTTGTATGTCTTTCCCGTTCACGGGACAATGGTATCCCGGACCTTTGGGAGGCGTGCGCGGAGCCGAAGTACCGAGGCACCGAAGTACCAAACGAGTACCACATAGCCAACACGTAGAGGCCCTTTTGACACTTTAATGAAATGCAAGGGATACACCGAGCGGATACTGTCCCTGCCCGTGTCATGGGACGCACACAGAGACAGCACCCGCCAGGGTGTACAGGGACTATTTCTGGTTGATGGAGCCTAAATGAACTGGGTTATTGGGTGAAAATGATGAATTAATGGCTGGGCTATTGCGTGAGACAACGGACGCCTGCCTAATAAAACTGTCTCAGATATTTATTTCCGGCAGACGGTGACTCGCTCTCTGCTAGATGGGCCCCCATAAAATAGCGACATTATAAAATGGCCTAAGGGCAACACCGGTCAGAGAGCTGGGGGTGGCGAGGTGGCACTGGACTTTAAACATATAGCCAACTCGCCACTTAGGTGACCACATCCACCCTCGAGCATCAGCTCTTGCGACTCCACTCTGCACGGCCGGTTAAGGCAAGCCAGAGGCGGGGGGGCCTGTCCCACCAACCACACAGGCCACCCCCAGGAGCACTCAGGTACGTAGGGCCGCTACTCCCTAACAGCTCGCCACAAGCCGCCTTACGTTGACTGATTGCACTGGAAAACCAGTGGGCGATGGGGTCGTCACGTCCCTACGCCTTTTTATTATTATTATTATTAATGATTGTATACATTTAAAGGTAACCAAGACAGGTACAATAAATGAAAGTATACAAAAACAATTGAAGGGGTAGGGTGTTTGTAATAGATACTGTATTACATTAGCGTTAATAAGAGCAAAATACCAGTGTCAAAGTCAAAGTATCGACGTATTTGGTTTGTTGTCGTTCTAGGATCCTAGGATAGGAGAATACTATTCTAGGATTGCGTTCTAAAATGTACCTCAAATTGAGATTTTTTTATTCAGAAGATCTTACCAAAACAGCAAATCATTATTTCTAAGCGGGGCTCAATGTAGAGGCCGCGAAATAGGGAATTTCCGGCCGCGTAATTATAGATCTAGTGATCAAGGCCGACAATCCCTGTTCGCGCCGAGGCTTGTATAGTGCTATTCTCAAAAAATACAATGAAATTTGAAAATTGCAAGAAAACTCGAAATATAATTCTATAGACTCAGTAAAAAAAACACGCGCTGTTTCCGAGGTGCGCCGGGCCGCAGGCAAATAATGATCACTTTGCTGGTCTAGGCCGACAATGTTGTATGAAATTCCATTATTATCCGGACCCGAAACGTGATATTCCGCAGCCTGTTATAACGAGCATAACGTCAATATTTCATTTATTTACTTATTTATTCAGTCAATACATTATAAGTTTACAGTGCATGACACCAAAGCACTTACATGTTAGGCAAAAGTCAATAATATCAAGAAACGATCATAACTTATTCATCAGATAACACCAACCAATTGAATTAAAAATTAATATAAATAAAAAAAATAAAAATCTATGTCAAACATATAGTCAAGTTACAGATGTCAAGTATAAATTATAAATATAATATTTTTAGCAAAAATTAAAATCTATGTCAAATACGTCAAATGAAATTAGAAAAGTCAAGTTTAAGCTACAATAATAAATTAAAGCCAATTAACAAATAAAAACATGATAAAAGCCATTATTATTTAATAGATACTATTGAGAAACAGTCTAGCTGTACTATATAAGTTAGTCAATTCATTGCATGTTTGAGAAAAATAATTTCATAATGTTTTAGATCTCAATTAATTATGATACGGGCCGCGGGGCGCGTCGGCGCCGGCTGCTGGTTGCTGCAGCGCATGTTTTTATTACTGAATCCACTTTTATTTCTCATTTATTTTCCTCATAGTCGAAATGAAAAGTAGAGCGTTCAACTCGGGTGAAAGCATCCCTTTCACCCTTGGACTACTGGAGCTCGAACGAAGTGAGTAAGTATAATATCTCGGATGAAATGGGTCACTTTCAACCCTTGGTTAACAACTATTAAAATTATGATTCGTTTCATTTATCTAAACAGGCAGAGACTGTAAGAAGTCGGTTCCGGTTAAAAGTAATTTGTCATAGTCACTAACTGTCATTTTATTCTGATCCTTCGTGCGAATAATGCGAATTCAATGTGTGTGTTTACGACCGCTGCTACTTTGTTTACCTAATTTCAAATCTTAAAAAACAAGGAATGTTTTTATTAACGTTCACTCATTTTCACAGTCTTCGACCTTCTGTGCCGCTGGTCGCACGATATGGGGCTCGTCATAAATGCACAAAAAACAAAGGCTATGCACATCCATACTAGACACAATAAGACAGCTCACGTGCCGTGCATCATTGCACACAGTCTCGACTGCTTGCACAAGAATGATATTCAATGTAATTGTACACAAATTGAATTTGTCATGCAGCATACTTACGTAGGTCTAATAGTTGACCATAGATTCAACTGGGGTCCGCACATACAGTATGTATGCGATAAACTAAGAGCGCTACTCAGTAAATTTCATATATTAATATATAAACTCCCATATCGCACCCTTAAGCTGTTGTACACCTCCTTGGCGGATTCAGTAATTACATACGGACTAAGCAGTTATGGTAGAACTTACAAGACCTATCTTAACGATATTTATAAACTACAAATTAGGTTACTTAAAAACATTGTACCTAAAAACATACGGAACAAAATGCCTGTATATAATAAAGTTAAACTGTGTATCTTAAAGGAAGAATATACTTATATAGTCCAACTAGAAATAAATGTAAGACAAAAAAATCTTCGACAAAATATACCACAGACAGCTAAGTTCAAATTACCAAAATTTGTTAATGTGCATGGTAAAAGAAATGTCAGATATCTCCTTCCGTATTTAATAAACCAACTACCTAAAGAACTCCAGCAAAGATATTTAAACAGCTTCAAGTCGATACCGGCTATAAAAAGATATCTAACGTTATCTGAACCGGTATAGTTGAACAAAGTTTGTTGTACGTAAAAGTTAATGTATACCATAGCGAACTATTCACCAGCATATAAACCCTCGAGGTTTCCGTTGGTGAAGCAATATTTACCATTTTTTGTAAAATAATGTTTTTGGCCAATAAATTAAAAAAAAAAAAAGTAAAAGTAACTGATTTGACCTATACATTTAATTGGAGGATGTTTCGTCCAACCATAACAAAAAGTATCCACCACAGGTTTCGTCAATTTATGCTACAAAGGATCATCCACAACACGTTTCGTCTCCTGCTACATACTCCATTAACAATGACTTGTCCGATAAGTACCCGACTCAAACGTCCCAAATATACTAAAAAAATAAAAAATAAAAAGAAATTATAGAAATAATTAATAATTATAGAAATTGTGGCTCTCCAACAACTTGTGATTTGGTTGAATACTATATATATTTATTTATGTATATTTATTTAAATACGTATATATTTATAATATGTATTTATTATATGTTATAGTTGTTATATATTTATTTGGTTTTGGTTTTAGCTATAAGTTTCCTTATTGAAAAGTTTTAGTACACTGTGTAAGTTTGTCTATCTCATTCTCCCACTATACACTCAATCCCTCAAAGGTTAGCTGGAAGAGATCCCTCATAGGGATAAGTTCGCCTTTGTACTCTAATCTTATGTGACATGTATATTGTTTTAACCTGTTATTGTGTACAATAAAGTGCTTACATACATACATACATATACTCGCCGCGTTCCCGCGCTGGATGCTAAAGAGATACGTTGAACCAGGTACGCACCGGATCTAGGATCGCAACCCCTATCTTGCAAACGTCTTCCCAAGGCTCGTATAAATTGCTTTGCCTCTGAACACCAGGGTCCCGCCGTTTCAACAGCAAGAGGTACGAAGTCATACACCGGTTCCAAGTTTGAATACTTGGTATGTTTGAGTCTA
Organism: Epiblema foenella; assembly: GCA_963556455.1. Classification (NCBI taxonomy): domain Eukaryota; kingdom Metazoa; phylum Arthropoda; class Insecta; order Lepidoptera; family Tortricidae; genus Epiblema; species Epiblema foenella. The sequence goes on along the minus strand of OY747120.1, from coordinate 4,217,337 downwards.
GCAGCAGTCCCTGCTGCCCCGCCAGCCGACCGCGTTGTCCGTGCAAGATGTGACGCGGCAAAAGTGCTCACACAAGTAGCATCCCACAACAAAAGTGCATTTATTTACTTGTTGTTAAAATAAACCCTATTTAGTGAATACCAAGTATATAAATTACTTACTTTGACCAATAAACATCAAGACAGTGTAATAGTTAGTGTATTTATTATATGTTTAGTTAGTAGTAGTTTTTTTTTTAAAGTAAATTAACTACACAGTAAAGTAAATGAAATAAAACTAGAACTTAAGTAATGAAATAAAAATTGTACATACTAATATTTAATCAGATTGTTCATTTTATATTTATTTAGTTTGGGTTTTAGCTATAAGTTTCCTTATTGAAAAGTTTTAGTACACTGTGTAAGTTTGTCTTATTTTACCACTTTCCACTCAATTCCTCAAAGGTTAGCTGGAAGATATCCCTCATAGGGATAAGTTCGCCTTTGTACTCTAATCTTATGTGACATGTATATTGTTTTAACCTGTTATTGTGTACAATAAAGTACTTACATACATACATAGTTATATATACCATAAAGCCATATAGTACAGATTGAAAAGAATGCGTGATAGAAAAGTGGCACGATTGCTAATGAAGTGAATTAGATCCGGCTTTATATTATTAGACAAAATGGCCAAGCGAGGTCTGTTTATTTGGTTCGGTCCTTAGTATCGAAGTAAGCCGCCAAGAAAGTATGACGAGTTAGACATGTTCTACATCTATCTAATCTCTCTAAATGACCAATTATTGTATACAGGGTGTAACAAAACTAGTGAGTATCCGTTTAAGAGCGCTTTAATAAAATGTAACAGATCCACTAGCGCCACTCGTAAATAATTGTAATTATTTAAATTTAATGATATATAACTTAAAAAGGGGGCCGCTACGTACTGTAGTTTATATTTAAGTACTTTTTGAATCCATCAAACTAATTTTTACGTTGCTAGATTGGTCTCTCTATGAGCTCAAAAATAAAACGGCCGTTTTAATTTAGACGCATAGATTGACGAATCCAGCAACGTAATAACAAGTTTGATGGATTCAAAACGTACTTAAATACAAAATACAGCACGTAGCGGCCCCCTTTTTTAGATATCTATCGTTAAATTTAGACAATCACAATTATTTATGAGTGGCGCTAGTGGACCTGTTACATTTTATTAAAGCGCTCTTAAGGACATATTCGGTATCGTAAAATATTATTTAACGCAATTTTTTTTTTCTATGTGGCAGGTCGTCCAAGTCAGTCAACTAACTGTCTATACAAAGGCCAAAAATGTATTGCGACTAAAAATTTCTTCTTTTTCCTAATCAGAACACGATACCGAATATGCCCTTAAACGGGTCCTTACTAGTTTTGTTACACCCTGTATTTACATTTTGGGGATCTCGAAAACTGCTCTAACCATATTGATGAAATTTGCTGCCTAAAGTCTGACAAATGAAAGATGGGAATGAGTTTATATGGAACTTTATATATGACAAAACTACCTGAATTGTCAAACGTCATTGTTCTATGAAATATCGTATATTTTTATACTATATTTATGTATGTTTATTTATCCTTAATAAAATGTTATTGTTGTAATTATTAGTAGGCTTCATATGTATTAACTCTGCACCACCTGCTATGAATCGTTCTGATTAGATTTCCGCTACCCTAAGGTTGTCTGGAAGAAATCGCTCTTTAGCGATCAGACCGCCTGTTGTTTGCCTCTTCTCATTGTGTTCTTGTACTGTACTGTATCCTTTGATTGAGGTGTGCAATAAAGAGTATTTGTATTGTATTGTATCAGTTTTTGGTACTTACGTTTTATCCTATATATTTACTCGTCGCTACTCATTATCTAATACAGTATAATAAAATTTACGCGCGGACTTATGTCTTAATTGGAATTAATTTTGATATGGGGATCCATTACAACACGGGTCTACATTTACGGTACTTTTTAACTCATGAATCGGTCAAGTTCACATGTGTCATGCGGAAGAAGTCGCAGGGTACAGACAGTTTATAATATTAGTTTATATTGTACAGGTAAATTAATAGTTTTTAATTTTAAATATATTACAAGTGTCAAGACTGCTTTTCGCGTTACACGTATGTAGTTTTGAATTTACCGCGATGTCGTTTGCCAGACTCTAGGTCTCATCTCCGAGAAAAGTAATTCGTTTTCTCCGAATTAACACGAAAACGCCTAGGCGTTAAGGAGTTGCACCACAAGCTGGTTAGGTTAGGCAGAAAAATAATGTTCTGTCTAGTGTCAGTTAATTGTCATTGAATTCGATTTATGGCCTCAACTTGTATAAATAACCCATTACTAATTACTAACTATAGGTACCATTCTCTCCAATATTTCTACGCCGATGTTGGCAGAATATGCTGAACTAACCCATTTACTAACCTATAATATTGCACCATATTCTTAGAAATAAATGATTGATTGATTGATTTATTGAAATATGTCCTTATTAGATTGTCCTGTCCAAGCTTAGTAACCGTGGACTGGACACCCACGGTGGAGCGGCACCCAGGGCGGGCCGGTTTGCGCTGCCGGTTGGCCTGTGAAGGGCGCTCCCAGCAGGCTTGGGATGAGTTGTGGTGGAATCGCAGAGTTCTCCCTATCTTCTGTAGTGGAGGCGCGCTCGCAGGGCGAGTCCTGCGATCCCGCCTCGGCGTGCATGATAGTATTGCGCCACTCTCCCTACCCCCTGCGAACTTGGCGGGGCCGTTCCGCAGAAACGGTGGGACCGCAGAGCAAGAGGAATGTCGGTATTACGATGCGCCACTCTCCCTACCCCCTGCTAACTTGGCGGGGCCGTCCCGCAGAGCAAGAGGGATGCCGGTATTACGATGCGCCACTCTCCCTACCTCCTGCGAACTTGACAGGGCCTTTCCGCAGAAACGGCGTCGGTGGGCCCGCAGAGCAAGAGAGATATGCCGGTATTACGATGCGCCACTCTCCCTACCCCCTGCTAACTTGGCGGGGCCTTTCCGCAGAAACGGCGTCGGTGGGCCCGCAGAGCAAGAGGGATGCCGGTATTACGATGCGCCACTTTCCCTACCCCTGCGAAATTGACGGGGCCGTTCCACAGGAACGGTGTCGGTTGGACCGCCGAGCAAGAGGGATGCCGGTATTACGATGCGCCACTCTCCCTACCCCCTGCGAACTTGACGGGGCCGTTCCGCAGAAACGGCGTCGGTGGCACCGCAGAGCAATAGGGATACCGGTATTACGATGCGCCACTCTCCCTACCCCCTGCTAACTTGGCGGGGCCTTTCCGCAGAAACGGCGTCGGTGGGCCCGAAGAGCAAGAGGGATGCCGGTATTACGATGCGCCACTCTCCCTACCCCCTGCTAACTTGGCGGGGCCTTTCCACAGAAACGGTGTCGGCGGGCCCGAAGAGCAAGAGGAATGCCGGTATTACGATGCGCCACTCTCCCTACCCCCTGCGAACTTGACGGGGCCGTTCCACAGGAAGAGGTATGAGGAGCAAGAGGGATGCCGGTATTACGGTGCGCCGCTTTCGCTATCCTTCGGCCGAGGTGTGGTTCATGGCGGAACCACAGACCTGGTGCGCCACCCGGTGCCGGGAGTTCTTCCGCACCCATGACCTCCTTGTAGCGGACTCGGGGAGGTCCGCTACTGTACAAATTGGAGGTCGGGGAGAAAGGTGCGCCGAAATATCTAGCATTTATTGATAACTTAATATACTTGTTTAATAGGATTGGTATCTGGCACAGTAGATCAGTATTGCCATAAGGAAAGGCTGAATTGTATTTGGTTGTATATGTAATACATGAGTCATAGAAAAAGGTGCTATCGATTTTTGATGTAAAGGAGCAAATAAACTGTTCTAGCTCGCACTACCAGCAACGGCAATATGGGTTTATTCCGAGTACCGTTTATCATATGTGATAATCCACATCGAAAGGGACCTTATGGCGGCAGGCGCTTACGTTACACCTATTCACTATTGTATTGGAACAGCGGCAATAAAGGCGTAAGTGCCGGCCGCCATAAGATCCCTTTAGATGTGGATTATCACATATAGGGTTAACCGTTTCACAGGTAATTATGGTAAGATAAACGTCCGTCTGCTCGACACTGATCACTTGACACTTTGTTCACATCTCATGATTAATAGGTATCACCCATTGGGCACTAAGGCATTGTGGGACGTTTACGTTGGATAATTATAAATAGTAATCCACTTTAGTTATTATTCATCTTAGGGTGAGTTGCACCATCTGTAATCGTAAGCGGTGTTCGTTAAAATCTGATTGTATGGAAAGTTTGACAAGTTACTATGGGATGACAGCTGCCGGCGCCATATTTGACGATGACCGGCCTGTGATCGTATGTTGGTGCAACCGACCCTTAGTCTACATATTTCGTATCTACTCTAACACAAAGTGACGTCCAGACAATGGTAATGCCGGCTGAATACCTGATTCGCAACTCAAAACGCGAATACCTATGCTAATACAACTTTCTACATTTCCCAATAAAGGCTGTCCCATAAGCGATTTCCCAATTATAGAACGGAACACTAAAAAGAAAAAGTCATCAATACGAATATGTTAACATAAAACATGCATAAAACCGGTAAAGTATTCTTTAAATCCATCGACGCATTAATAAAGAAGATGGAAAAATTTATAGATTTGAACGCGCAACGGTTACCATACAGCGAATACATGTTTGGTTGTTTAAGGTGGAAGAAAGTAGGTTCATTATAAAGACGCTGACGGCACTGGGACTCGCTTAGTTTAACCTTGAGCCGGGCCGAGAAAGCACCTCGGCAAGATGGCGTCGAAAAGTTTAATATTAATTTTATTCGTAGTTTTTTCCAGTCGGGTTGAAAGTGCGAGTTTGTTAGAGAGATCCTACGATTTTGTTATGGGTTTAGGAAAGAATTTGGCGCCCAGTTTTATGAGTATTTTGGACTGTTTGGGAGAGGATGACTCTTGGAATTGTGCGAAGCAAAAGGCGGGAAAAATTTTGGACTCTTGGGACGCAGAAGTTCAGAAACAGCGACGGAGTTGGCAAGGTACCTACCTATAGACATTTTACTTTTGTTTTTATTTCGTTAATATTATTATAGCTACAATAAATTTCGGCCAACCAGGACCAGCGGGGTAATCACGTAACTTATTTACTACCGTTAGGCAGATTTTAATGTCAAATTTTAATTGTCAGCGGGGTAATCACGTAACTTATTTACTACCGTTAGGTAGATTTTAATGTCAAATTTTAATTGTCACCTCATACATTTATACTTCAAAATTGACAGTAAAATCTATCTACCGTTAGTACATAAAGTTGCGTGATTCGCCTGCAGGTTGTAGGCGATGGGCTAGCCTATCACTGCAATATCACATTTTCTCCATCTTGAAACCTAAAATTGCTAAATGTGGCACTGGAATTTTATATGCTCTGCCTACCCGTTTTGGGAATACAGGCGTGAATTTACGTTAATACAAATATAAATACAAACATTTATTCTGCAAATAGGCCACAAGGGCACTTTTACATGTCAAAATATTAATTTACAGTTCAAGAAGGAATAATAATTTCGAGTTTAACAATTATAACAAAATTAATGTCATACAGTGAAGATAAACTTGCAAAGTTATCTATTACAAATATTAAGTTAGAGATGTATAAGGTCTCAAGATTAAACAAGGAGTGAAATTAATATATTATCCCAGAGATGTACATGGTCTCTGAGCACGAAATGTAATAGACATTTCGATAATTAGAGACTATTTTGCAGTATTAAATAGGTAGGTGTAATAAACATGAATAAAACAACACGCATGGTAAATATAATTATAAAAAGTGATTTCCTGAGTAATTGTCTGTTTAATTAAATGAAAAGAAAAATTGTTTTCTTTCTCGTTGGAACTATTAGATGATTTATTTCTAATTAATTATGATTTATTATATTGTGTGCCTCGTTTTTATCCGCATACGCATTTTGCCACGATCGTGTTTTGTCACACGCTCTACACACACATACACACACTAGCATTCTCATTTGCCGTGTTAGGCTCGGTTTTATAAAGATCCGTTAGACCTTATGTCGGTTTGTTACCTCAAAAAATGTACTGAGTTACTGAAATTTCATCTGACATTTGGTCTAACGGATCTTTATAAAACCCGGCCTTAAAGAACTTGTTAGAGTCAGATTAGGATAGATATAGTTAGAAATTTAACGAATGTTGTTATATGTTTATATTATATGTATTGTCACATACGCTTTTATAATGGTTCTATAACATATCGAACACAACTTCTGTAACGAAGTTTAGTATTCGTTTATTCATGCTATCAGGTTACATATACATGACATGTTACATGTTAGAAACTAAAAAAAAAACTTATCACTACGTTATTGGCTACGGTACAAATCTAGGTATATGTTATTATTACACAAATTCGTGACACTTTTTTTTAACTTTCTTCATCGGAATTTTTTTCGACTAAGAATTTTTTTTGTTCTTTACTAAATGCTTTTTCTGTTTTTTCGCTTTTTAAGTTATCACCTAATTTATTATAAATTTTAATTAACATTGCGTGAGGGCTCTCGCTGTGTTAGTGTTAATTTGGATCCTGGTATACTTACCAGTTTGTTTTTTGATCCGGATTGGAAGCGGCGTTGCTTTTCCTTACAAACATACAATCGAAAATGTATGTACATATCGAGATCAATGTCAATATTTTATATTTCTTAAAATGCACAACTTTCTGGGCTTTTTATGTTTGCTATAATCCTGATACATTTCTTTTGGATGATAAACAAGTCCTTTGCATCTGTGCTGTTTCCCCATAGTACTATTTCATGCTTAAGCATAAGAATAGTATGTTGTGAATAATAATAATAATAAAAAGCCTCTTTATTCCGACTCATCTACAACAGTTACAATATAAAGAAATAAAAAACACTAATTCTATTAATTAAAACTGCTAAATATTTAATTTACACTAACGTGAGACATATTTACACTGTTGTAGCCCGAAATATGTCGCAAATAGTGACTTTCCAAGTGAGTTTCAACCGTTGTTCTCTTATTAAGTGCTAAATATTTGTGACTTATTATAAAAAGCCTCTTTATTCCGACTCATCTACAAAAGTTACAATATAAAGAAATAAAAACACTAGTTTTATTAATTAAAACTGCTAAATATTTGTGACTTATTAACTGAAACTTAATTTAATGAGTGGACCTCTTTACGAGTAAAGGCCTCTCCCAGTTTGCGCCAGTTTTCTCGGTTCTGAGCTTGTCTGAGGTGTGCCAGTTATTTGCGATATATTTATTAATATCGTCGACCCATCTCGACATGGTCGACCGCGACTTCGCTTCCCTAATGGACCCTTCCAGAGACTAGCAAGTTTTGTCCACCTGTCGTCACTGATTCTTGCGATATGCCCGGCCCATTGCCATTTCATTTTTAAGCAGTGTTCAAAGGCGTCTATTAGAAGACATAAGACATAAGAAGTTTATTCGAACATAAAAGTTTACAGGTATAGTTGAACATATCATCATTTATAAGTAATGTACAGAGTGGATTTTTCGTTATGCGGTTCGACTGGCCCCTACACTAGACTAAGCCTGTCCCGTAGGTAGCCATTTAAAAAGTGGATTAACAATATGTGCGCGAGAAGTCAGAAAAGATATTATTGTATTGTCAAATACAATATAATTATTATTACTAACAAATACTAGATATAAAAATGGAAACAAGCATAGAATCTACGAATTGAGAGTAAGTATGTGTTTAGTGTGTATGCATGGGCGTGTACATGAGTGTGTGTGTGTGTGTGCGTGTGTGTGTCTGTGTGTGTAGGTATTGATTTATTTAGTCACTCTCAACATGTACTCTATATCCTCATAACAAAGGGATTTCAGCCATGTCCGCACCTTAAGTTTACTAGCTTCGTTTTCTGTCTAATTTTAGAGCTTTTACTTTATCTATTCTTTTCACTTTCAGTATACTTCGTTCTTGTGCCCTTTGACAAGTTCTTATCTTTTGTTTTGTTTCGTTCGTGTACGTCCAGGTTTGACATCCAAAGCTAAGGCATGGTAACAAGCATGTGTCGATGACTCTCTTCTTCACTGACACTGGTAGAGTGCTTTTTAAAATTTCTTTATGACTCCAGAATTTGCTCCATGTTTTTGTTATTCGCCTGCCAATTTCCTGAGTATTTCGTTTCTTGTCGAAAGATATTTGTTTGCCGAGATATATGTAGTTTTCCACGTATTCTATTTCCTTGTTATCTGTATGTATTTGCTGCGTTATTCCATTTTTTAGTAGTTTCGTTTTGCTCAGGTTCCTTTCAAGGCCAATTTCCCTACTTTTCGTGTTTAAACTTTTCAGCGTGTTTTGTAGTTCCCGTGGGCTATTTGACTGTGAAAGTAGTCATTAATTTAAGAATTGAGAATTTCGTAGTCAATTTGTATAACCGTAACTTAACGGGTTCCAAGATATACACTCAGCCTAGCTTGACACTCATATACAGGATGTCCAGTAAATAATGGACAAGCTTCTAACCACCGATAGAGCACCTGAGGATGGTCAAGAAAAAGGACTTTCAGGTTTAGTAAAAGTCCCTTGGTTTTCGAGATAATCGAACTTTTCCATTTTCTTAATAATTGGTACCTTCTTTGACTTTAATGACCGTCGGGGCCATAAATGAAGAGATATTCTCGTTCTTTTTATTGTCAAAGTCTTTTTAAAGTCCTTTTTCTGGACCAGCCTCAGGTGCTCTATCGGTGGTTAGAAGCTTGTCCATTATTTACTGGACACCCTGTATATCCGATATTCATTTTATGTTCATGAGATATAGCCTGGTGACAGACGGACGGATAGCGGAGTATTTGTAATAGGGTCCCGTTTGACCCTTTGGGTACGGATTACGGAACCCTAATGATGCACCTGGTGTGGGCACACCGCGCACTCCTATCGCTTTATTGGGCCTGGTCTATAAAGCCAAGGTCAGGTTCAAAGGCGGTTCTCCGAGCGTTTGAAACGCTCGTTTGTAAAGTCATTGTCGACTCACGATTATCTATTTAAAGTTAAAATAAACCGGCGAAAACATTGGTCAAATAAGACTCAGACCCGATATTGGTTTACGCTTTTTACAAAAGTTTACTCTGATCATCGTCTACTTTAACAATATTTAATGAACCGACAAGTTACCGTTGTCCTTAAGACAGTCCCAGTCTGTAGCATCATTCAGGAGCAAGTTGAAGGAATTATGGCTATCCAATGACTTGTGAATTGCTTGGATACTATATTTATATGTATTATTTTATATTTTATTTAGATATATGTACATATATGTATATATATATATATATATATATTTATATATTAGTAGTAAAACTTTATTGGACATAATATAACAATACAATATAAATTATCCTAAGTCAATAAACGCATATATTATTAAATAAACCAAAGATACATACTTACAACTACAACAAAGAAACAAATAAAACCAATTACAAAAAAAACACTCCATCTAAAAGTTCTGCCTGCGGCATGGACCCCAAAACGCTGGCGGCGTTACCCCTCTGAACCGCAAGAGCAATCCGTTGGGAGAGGTACGCGCCAGCTCTGGGGTCCCCTGAGGCGTGGACCAGCCGTGACGACAAGGCCTTCATGAAGATTTTCATGTCGGCTGACCAGGGTCCCATGGTTATATATGTTTATTAATGTGTAGTTGTATATCTAGAATATTTATATAAATACATCTTTGTACACGTGTTGGTTTGTCTACAGTTTAGTTCCTATTCTTCACTCAATTGCTCAAAGGTTAACTGGAAGTGATCCCTTACAGGGATAAGTTCGCCTTTGTACATGATTGATCTGTTTTTTTCTGTATAATTTATTTTACTTGTCTTGTGTACAATAAAGTATTTACATACATACATTAATGAAACGACAATGACGAAAAAAAACCGCCGTTGAAACGCTGAATCCGCCCTCAAACAAAAACGTACACACATTCCAACAAAAAAACCTCAATCGATTCAACATATCCATCTATATGTCCGTCCGCGTTCTGTCTCGTGACCTTTATTACTAGAAAGTTGTAATTTGGCGTGAGTAGGTATACAAATTGATCATGATCACGAAGAGAAATAGTGGTAAAATAATCTATGCTGCTCGTACAATAGAAATCATTATGTTGATGGCAAAATAAATTTACTTAAATACTAACTTTTAAAATAAATATTTAAATATCTGTGGACAATCTTACACAAATCGACCTAGCCCCTAACTAAAACAACATTCACATTCAGATTTTTCTAGAAACTGTCTAGATTATACTATTTTTTATGTTTTTATTTTACATATTGACGATCTTTTTGTGAATTTATTATACTCTCTTTTGACATACATTACAGTAATTCCTGTCTGTTTTTAAATTTCATATGCATCAATAAATTGTTCTGAATAATTAGATTCGATTTATGTAATATATAACTGACGATTCAAAAGTGCTTGTTGCTAGGCCTATTTGAATAAAGAATATGTTGAGTTTGAGTTTAAGCAAAGCTTGTACTATTGGGTACTAGGCGACGATATATATACTTATATAGATAAATATATACTTAAACACATAGAAAACATCCAAGACTCAGAAACAAATATTCGTGTTCATCACACAAATAAATGCCCTGACCGGGATTCGAACCCGGGACCTCCAGCTTCGTAGGCAGGGTCACTACCAACTAGGCTAAAGCGGTCGTTTTGGCCGCAACTTCGTCCGTGTAGAACTAGCTCTTTATTTCTGTCGCTTACCTAGTTATCGCTCTTCCATACAAACTTCCACCCAATTACGGAATGGTTTCCGAAATAAAATGTATTCTATCGATACACGGTCGTAATTATGGGGATAATTTTGGTGTAATTAGTACAATAATGCATAAGTCTAAATTAGATTAAATTTTTTCCCCGTAAGTAATTACTACAATTCAAATTCAAACATTTATTCTGCAAATAGGCCACAAGGGCACTTTTACATGTCAAAATATTAATTTACAATTCAAGAAAGTCTGACTATAATAAGCAATACATTTTTCATGTCAAAATATTAATTTACAGTTCAAGAAGGAATAATAATTTCGAGTTTACAATTATAACAAAATTAATGCCATATAGTGAAGATAAACTTACAAAGTTATCTATTACAAATATTACAACATCAGTAAAGTTAGAGATGTATAAGGTCTCAAGATTAAACAAGGAGTATAATGAAATTAATATAATATCCCAGAGATGTACATGGTCTCTGAGCCTCAAAATTAAAATTAATTTAATATTGTTAGAGATGTATATGGTCTCTAAGTCACTGATAATAAAAACGAATCCACAACAGGATGATGTCTCTCGTCAATCCCCTATAAAAAGACACTAGTATTAACGTAGTCACTATGTCCTAGCAAGCATGAACACTATGAACAGACCGGACTCCACAAACAGCACCCGATCACGAGTATGACACGTATCTCAGCCATCAGCCAGCCAATTTTGAGGGTATCGCTATATCCTTTCCCGGGACTCAATTTCCTTACCAAATTTCATCTTAATCGGTTCAGCGGCTAATCGTGAAGAGGTACAGGCAGACAATAGTTTTCGCATTTATAATATTAGTATGGACTATGGATTACCTACCATAGAAATAATAATTATATGGAATTATTAGCTTAGACAGTTAAGGGGAGTTTTTTTTATAATAGCGGAGGCTATGGGGGTTGAAAACTTTAAAAAATCTCGCTAGGTTTACAGTTCACAAGGTCATAAGTATTATTGAGTTCCTTAGTCACATAAATATAAACGTGCAGCACATATATACTTGAATTTAAAATTTCGTAAGCCTTGTAACTTTGCTATTCTTTTTCCCTGTAATTCAAACTACTTTTTTATTTTCTCTCTAAATTATAACTCATAACCATGATGTGTACATATATTTTTGGACTGTAATCTAGTCATGTGTGTCTTCTTATATTTATTATTTCACCGTACGTTTCGATTACTGTCTGTTTTATGTACCTTTCGAAATAAAATAAAAAATAAAATAAAATAACTATATTGTACTAAAGGGCTAAAACTCAAGTGTTAACTGTCTCTTCGGGAGGCATGTTTGGAACTCTTCCGTAATTCTTCCTCGGTATACGTCACGGGCTCGTCGAAGATGCACTCAACCTGACTGAACTTCCAAAGAGCTCGTAACATGTCGCCAGGGTAACAATTGTCACGTGAGTATCAGTACTCGTAATATATAGTTATATAAAAATATATAAATGGCTAGTAGACAAATGTTTTTACTCGATACAAGACTTTTTTACGTATAATAATAGAACAAATTAATATAATAATAAATTGTAATGAGAAAAGTAATACGTGGTAATACTATTAGTCATAAGTTCGTAAATTTTGCATGTCCAAATGTTGGCGAGATGTGCTGATCCTTAACAAAGTTGTTCCACCTTATTGTTAACCATGTCTCAAGCAAATAAATTTCATTTCATTTTTTCATTTCATTTCATTTTATATAATTTAATTAAAAGTGCATAAATATGCGCAGGCGCAGACGCTTTCCACGCGGAAGCGTGCGCGCAGGGAATTGACATGGAATTGAGCCTTACCGCAGCGGAACGACCGCCGCGGTTAGCTAGCTGTCACCCGCCTGATATAGGTGCGCGCAGAACACAGACAGACAGTACGAATAATTATAGGAAAATCGATGTTTGTTAAGTCATTGGGTCATTCAATTTTTTCAGAACCAGTTTTCTATTACAAAAACAAAAAATGATATGTATTTAATTAGTGTACAAAAATAGGATTTCGAAATAGTACCTGCGGGGTAATCACGTAACTTTTGTACTACCGTTAGTTAGATTTTAATATCAAATTTTAATTGTCAGCTCATACATTCATACTTCAAAATTGATAGTAAAATCTATCTACCGTCAGTACATAAAGTTACGAGATTCCCCTGCAAAACCTAATAAAAAGAATGTATAGGTAAATACTTGAATATTAACATATTGCTGTAAAAGATGGATAACACAGTGCTAAAAATCATTTTTTCATACAAATGGTGAGACATCCAAGGACCACTGAGTTACTCGATTTTTGGATATTAGCTGTGGTTCGTTAATTACCAAAACTATCGGAAGTGATACTGCAATTAAACCTCTTTCTAAATAACAATACAAAATATGATGTGAGGGCCAAGTATGTATTTCAAAACCTGAATTTTAAAAAACGTGTCTGAAAATTATGTACACAAAAAAGTAGAATGGCCAATGGTAGCCGAGCACGAATAAGGCATGCTCTAAAAGATGTATTTCAAAACCTAAATTAAAAAAAAGTATCTGAAAATTATGTACACGAAAAAGTAGAATGGCCAATGGTAGCCGAGCACTAATAAGGCACGCTCTAAAATATTCCAGGACCAGCAGGTGGCCAATATGCCCAATTTGCTGGCGGCGCATGGTCTCAGAAAACAAGATTTGACAGTCCGGATCGTGACACGACCATACGTCACTGTCGACGACACACTCACACTTACGTCCGCATACGATCGATAGGCTGATGCTGGCTGATGGCGTAAGTCGTGTCACCCACACTACTAACCGATGACGACACACACATTAGATTTCATACGAAACATTTTCAAAATAAAATAGTAAGTCCCTTGACTCGCTTTATCCGGATTCCACTGTATTTATCACTAGACCGTACCGGAAGGCGCAGCGTGGGTACACCCCCCACAAGGTCTTTCAGCTTACTGTTAACTAATCTGGACGCTATCACGCAAACGAGAGCGTACTAACAAGATAGCTGTCACCTAAGCTAGTACGCACAATGCGTGCGATCTCTAATTAAATGTTGTTATAACGGCAACGGACGTGATATTTGGGTCACATATCAAAAGGTCAGTGTGAGACAATCTATGCAGTATTCTAATTTTATTTCAGTGTTTTACATAGTTTTCCGTGAGTTCCGGCCATATTATAATTTATAATAAACCGGTCACGTCTTTAAGGTCGAATATCGAATAATATAATGTCGTAGCGGCAGCAGCATGTTTTTTTCAATGCCACACGCTAAATCTGCCACCAGGACCAGCTCATTAACCTAAGGACCGCGTACCAGATCAAAACTTGTCGAGCGATATTCGACCTTAAAGACTTGAGTGACCCTTTCCAAAGGACCAGTTGTTGGGAAAATTAGATGTTGTTTCCGCACGATGTTTTCCTTCACCGAAAAGATACTGTTAAATATCAAATGGTATTTCCTACATGTTTCTTGAGGCCTTATTAATTTTATCAAAGTTTTAGATAGTAACATGGCCATTTTTTGATTTCATTGTGTGTAGTAGAATTTAAGCGGAAAAAACAAGTTTTTAGCTCGAAAATGACCGGGATTCGAACTCAGGACCGTCAGCTCCGCTATATACCGTGTATTGTTATAACTTCTGTTGTTAGTTTATATAATTTCCAAAATAAGTCTGTCATGTTCTTAACAACCAAACGCTGAACTTGTAAACGGGCAACCACTGGGGGCTGCAACAGTGAAAACTAACGCAGTCTCCAGGGCCTCAAATATATTTTGTCACAGGTTTTTTGAACAATAAAGGTTTATTATTATTATCTTTATTTATTTCTGGTCTTAGGTTAGGTTTTACAATATTTTTATAAAAAGTAAAATATAATAATACACTTACAAAACACAAAAATATTATAAAATCCTAACCTAGTGTGCCGCCGGCAGCGAGGCGGGGCCTAAGCTACCGGTGGTTAGGGCGACAGAGAGAGGAACCTCCTGACTATCCGCGCCGTGTCCAGGAGTACCGCCTTCTGTATCTGACCCTTGACCCAGCCATCTAGCGAGAGTCTCTTGAGGTGTTGGTCGAGACTCTTCGCTATTAGACCGTTCGCAGAGACGACTATCGGGACAATGATTATTATTATTATTAGCTTATTATTATTATTATTAGCTCCGTAAGCAGGGCTTCACTAGGCGAAACCGGTCGTCATATGTTTACATCGAAATCGAAACTCTCTACAAACATTATTAGTATGTCAAATTTCTCTCAATTACTACGTCTTTGAATATTTAACTTCGGAGGTAAAACATTTGACAATGTCATCATGACGTTCGTGACAGTTAAATGACGGAAGATAAGAAACGAAAGTTGTTCCCAGGTCACAAATGCCAAGTATTTTGTGTCAAGTGTTTTGTTTTGTTTATTTATTTATATATTACACGGGACACCAACAGAGTACATAAGGTAAGGTTACAGTTGTCTTTGGTATAAAAAATGTGGGGGCTTATGTACCCCAATTACAGGTGAACACATCATTTTACAGAACTTAAGTACAGATCTATGCTAACTACTATGAGAGTTTGATGTTATACAATAAAATCATATGGTTCTTAATGTCTATAAACAACGTGAAATTCTCCATTAATCTAAGTATTGAATTGTAAAGACATAAAATACACAAGACGAATTTAGATTTGTACAATAGTAAAATTATTTAACGAGCAACTGACGAGGCTAGATATTGGGTTATTTTCTTTTTATGCGTTTCAATAGTTTTGTTGTTTTTCCGTCTGCTCGTTTGCCCCTATAACATAAAACGAGTTTGATTCTCTCTATTTATATTCAGATACTACAGTCTTAAGTGTAAATCAATAAAGAAATTTACAATAAAATAATCTTAATTCCAATTCCTCCACACATAAAGTCGTAATAAGATATTAAGAAATATTTATTTGAGGCAAAAACAATAATTAACACAGCAAAATAAAAAATAAAATGTGTTTCATGTACATACTTATTTATTATAAATTATAATTGCTATACTATCTTATTTTCAATTGTAGTCATGAATGTGTGTAGCAGGCCCCGCCATTTTTGGACGCACCTTTTGACAGTTGGACATTCATGTGACGGCCCGACGTGACAAGACGGCGGTGTCAAGTTGTAATAGGTCGCGTTCAATTTTTAGGCGAAGCGTGCTACACACACCGTCATTAACAACCTAGGTTTCGCCGGAAGATCAGCGCCAGCTCCCTGAGTCGGCATTACGCTGAGGCGAAACCTTTTTGTGGCGATTACTTGTTTTTTTTAATTACGTTTATTTATCTATATTTTATGTTTGTATCGTCACGGATAAATGTTTTTCTTTCTTTCTTTAAATACTAAAAAGTTGTGATATCTCGAAACGGTACCATCTCAGCATAGTGCGGATAATACGCTAATTCCGCAATAACAAGAAAGATTAATTAACGTTTTTAAGGAGATCTCCCAGCGCCTCATCGATACCCCGGGTGACCAGAGGGCTGGCAGCTACTTTGGCCAGAGATTAATTCTGGCCATCCAAAGGGGTAACACTGCCAGTCTTCTGGGCACCATAAGTCACGAATGCGACTTGGGGGGTATTTTTTATTTATTAGTATATTTTTAAGCTTATTTTTTTTTTTAGTTAGTGACGATCGCTTTAGCCTAATTGGTAGTGATCCTGCCTACGAAGCTGGAGGTCCCGGGTTCGAATCCCGGTCAGGGCATTTATTTGTGTGATGAACACGAATATTTGTTCCTGAGTCTTGGATGTTTTCTATGTATTTAAGTATATATTTATCTACTTATATAAGTATGTATATCGTCGCTTAGTACCCATAGTACAGGCTTTGCTTAGTTTGGGACTAGGTCGATTTGTGTATGATTGTCCACTAATATTTATTTATTTTTAAGTATTTATTTATAGTTAATGTTAAGTTTGTCATTAGATTCTTTTTTTTGTAATAAACTATTATGTATAATAGAAAGACTAATTTAATCCACCCACCGGAAGTCAAGATCAGTGCTACCATATGACACTAAGACACTTTATCTAACCTCAAAATGTAAAAAACGTCAAGGTGTTGTTCTTAATTCAAACGTCAAGTTATTAAGGCCATTCTCAATATTTTCAAGACTAATTACGATTAAATAATGGCAATATACTGTCACACGATAAGGTCCCATTGTGAACACCATTGAATTTCGTATTCGAGAATCCATAGTGTCCTAAAGTCCCACGATCGAAATCCGATAAATTGGGGCAGAATTATGATAAACCAATATTTCTCAGGTGCTACTAACCCGGTTAATAGGATAAGATAAGAAGAAAGATATTAGAACCAGATTTCCGAGGGAATTCGCACACATTTCGCAAGTTTCTTCATTTTCACTAAATTTTCTATAATTAAGGAGAAATATCAATCTTATTTAAGTTATTGTTTTTATATATTGGTATTATATATTTTCTGCTCCATGTATCTTATTATACAACATCTTCGTTATTATGGTCTTAATCAAATTTTTGAGAAGTTTTTGTATTTAGTAAATTAATCTATAATCGGTCTAGGTTAACAGTCGATAGAGTCGCGTGCAGTAGTATTGTAAGAGCTATAAATAAACAACAATGAAATGAAGTATTTTAATTTAAGTAGGTACATACTTATAAACTAAACATCCATACTTTTTTTAATCTATTTTTAAGGAGCTTTGTCGTTGAACGAGAATGTCGCTCCATACGTCCACAGTTAGGAATACACGCTGACAAGCGTAACCATTCATATAATTATCATGGTTATGTGTCAGCGCTCGCGCAGGCCGAGATTATTAATTAGCGTAGATCAACCCTCAATTGGTATGGCATGATAAAAAAATTAAAAAATTAAAAATATGTATGTATTTTTAAGTAAGGTGAAATTAAGTAGGTAAAATAATGTTACTAACATATTTAGATGGCTGAGTAAAAAATAAAGAGTGTTTCTTTTGCCAACAAACTGTGATGCAGTTTGGCGAAGTTATAGTGTAAACGAATGTAAATTTTTGTAAGAAATAAATTTAAAAAAAAAACCACCTAAGACACAGTTTGTAGGACTTACACAATAATTTCGCTTGAACAGACTCAAGGATCAGCCAGCGCTGCGTTGCACGATCCAGTGTGGCAGGTTGTACGGAGAGACTCCCCTCTTACACATTCCAGCAAAATATGGTATACGTCCTCTATTACATCCATATTTGAAATGATCGTGAGGCGCTTCACTTTTGTTCCAAAACAATCCAACGACCAATCGCAATCAATCAATCAATCAATTTCAATTTGACGACCGGTTTAGCCTAGTGGGTAGTGCACCTGCCTGTGAAGCTAACGGTCCTGGGTTCGAATCCCGGTCAGGGCAAATATTTGTGTTGAGCATGAATATTTGTTTCTGAGTCTTGGATGTTTTCTACGTATTTAAGTATTTATATCTATTAAATATATCGTCGTCTAGTACCCATAACACAAGCCTTCTTGAGCTTACTGTGGGGCTAGTTCGATTTGTGTAAGATTGTCCTCTAATATTTATTTATTTATTTATTTGTGCAACAGATTACTTATTCTCCACTTCAACTCACACTTCAGATTCGGTTGAAACCGCTCAACCAATCTCACTGGAGCGCTAACTCTTAGGGTATTCCAGTGTTCCAAACCACAGGTCGTATCGGAGGTTTCCCCTGGATTTTTCCCAGGCTACTCTCCAACCACGCAAACCGCTCAACCAATCTCACTGGAGCGCAAACTCTTTAGGTATTCCAGTGTTCCTAAGCACATGCGTGGTCGTGTCGGAAGTTTCCCCTGGATTTTTCCCAGGCTACTCTCCAACCGCGCAAACCGCTCAACCAATCTCACTGGAGCGCAAACTCTTAGGGTATTCCAGTGTTTCAAACCACACGCGTGGTCGTGTCGGAGGTTTCCCCTGGATTTTTCCCAGGCTACTCTCCAACGCGCAAACCGCTCAACCAATCTCACTGGAGCGCAAACTCTTAGAGTATTTCAGTGTTCCAAACCACACGCGTGGTCGTGTCGGAGGTTTCATCTGGATTTTTCCCAGGCTACTCTCCAACCGCGCACTCCTATCGATTTATTGGGCCCGTTCTAAAAAGCCACAGTCAGGCTCTTAATACTTATATGCCATTTTACAATAAGTAACAGTTTAGTATGTAGGTTCGTGTCTTACATATATCCAAATTTTGGTATCAGATAAATTAGTCAGCACTCCTAATTCACCGTTGCCGAGGGAAACTAACTTACAAATTAGTTGTAAATGGATGTTTTAAAATCGCAAAGGTCAAAATCAATAATCGAATACCACTTTCACCTGGTATAAACCAGTTTTGACCCAAACTTGACTTATGGGAGACCTCGTGACCGAGTTATCTAAAATTGGGAGGAATTAACATTTTTTTACGGAAAGCTGATTTGGAAGTCTAGTGAAGATTCATAATTAGGTATGCATTTCTCGAGGTCATACTTACAGTCGCGAACCGGGATGGTTGACCCACTTGCCGTTGTCCGTAATTTAGCCGTGTAACATATATGATAAATTAACAACTAACAATATTAAATTAATTTTAATTTTGACGCTCAGAGACCATGTACAATTGTACATCTCTGGGATATTATATTAATTTCATTATACTCCTTGTTTAATCTTGAGACCTTATACATCTCTAACTTTACTGATGTTGTAATATTTGTAATAGATAACTTTGCAAGTTTATCTTCACTGTATGACATTAATTTTGTTATTATTGTAAACTCGAATTTATTATTCCTTCTTGAACTGTAAATTAATATTTTGACATGACAAATGTATTACTTATTATAGTCAGACTTTCTGAAATTGTATTTGCAGAATAAATGTTTGTATTTGTATTTGTATTTATTTGATAATATTATTTTTGTACTTGTATGTATTTATATCCTCTAACTCGAGTCGCGTAGTGTATGCGGTATGCTGTCCCGCACACCTCGCTGGATCCACAGAAAACCAGCGCCGTTGGCACTGCTGTGTCCACTGCATTGCTGAGTGGAGACCTTTTCGGTAGCACATCTGTTTGTTAGCTTTTAAGGTGTAATACATAGATACTTAGAAAGAAAGAAAGAAAGAAACATTTATTCACAGACACAGTAGACACACATAAATGACAAGAAAAAATACACAGAAACCACACAACATGTGTGTCCCCGCGGCAGTAAAACGGACACTGGCTCAGCATTATGCTGAGGTGTCATTGACACCTACAGCGCTGATTTTCAGCCAGTACCATCGGTGACTCACGGAACGCCATACAGTTGCAGAAAAATAAATTAGTAAAATAAAAATAACTGCAATAATGAAAACAATTTCTTTACAAGTCGTACATGAAGAAATAAATAAAATAATAATAATAATACTTGTGTTATCCGAATAAATATCTTTCTTTCTAATGGATGACCTATGTCACCCGTTGACGGGTAGGTGCCGATTTGCGTTATACGTCCAAGATGCGAAGGTTGGCAAGTGGCTCGACAATCCATGTTCGCGTTGGTACATCTGGGTCGCCCGTTCCGTACAAAAAAATTTAGTATTCAAAAAATGGTTCACGTGATTTTGAGAGCGCCGAACGTAATCTCGCTCATATTTGGAGCAGCATATACAAAACATGCTTTAAAATTAATATTAAAACATCTAATCAACTGCAATTGGAGTTGCAAGCGTCCATAGGCTACGGTGATCGCTTACCATCAGGCGGGCCGTACGCTTGTTTGCCACCGACGTGGTATAAAAAAATCTAATCAACTTACAAATTGCTAATGTATAACCGGAAACTCTATATATACTAAGTACCAGTACGTATGATAATATCGTGTCATTTACATATTTTAGTTTAACCAAATTTGTAGCTAATTTCCATAAGATAACACCTATATTGAAGATCATTGACCAGCGATCTCTCCTTCTCCATCATTAAGTTAAGCTGGCTAGTCTAGTTAAGATGTGTTAAAGCCTTGTTCGGACTAGGCTAGTATTTTAGTCTAGTGGCGAGTAATTTAGTAGCTAAACGTGTCTGAACACCAAACAATTAGTCGAGTGGATTAGTAAGTAATTTAGTCGAGTCAATCCATTTTATTCTATTTTTTTTAGTAGTCTAGTAGCGAGTAGCACCCCCCACCACGCGTCCGTGCTCACTCGGCCGCCGGCTAAACAAGTCCGAACCTGTCGATTTAGTCGAGTTCATTAGTTGACGTGAAAATGTCGTTTCGCTGTAGGCTGTTCATCTTGCAGAGTACCACTGACTTGTGAGCTTTACTCGACAGTAATGCGAACGATTTTTAGGCAGTAGCGAATAGTTTAGCTACTAAATTACTCGCCACTAGACTAAAATACTAGCCTAGTCCGAACAAGGCTTTACGTCCTAGATCTTTATTTCACATTAGCTTTGCCCGCAAAAATTACTCTCGGCACACTTTTTTCAGGCGAGTCCCTAGGTTTTATAATCATAATCTTATCGATATTGATCCTTTTCACAGTTCACTTTCTAGTCTTAAAATGTTAGTCAAACGCAAACTATTTTAGTTCATCTATGCTAAATACAAATTAAGGTATCTACCTGAATGTAAATTTTCAGGTTTTATTCAATTTTCTTTTCTCATTTACAATGTCTAAGTCACAATTATTCTAAATTATGTAACCGAAATGGAGTCAAAATATGTTCCTGTTTTCGACGCTTCCAATGATTGACACAGGCTATTGTTATGATTTCCAGTTCCCACCTATCTCATTTATTTTAAAAGGTACATGAGATGGATATTAAAACTGCGTCGAGGACCGGTTCAATTTAGTTTAGTTTGTTATTAGTCATAATATTATGATTTGTTTAACAACTTGTACGGAAAATGAACCTCCAGGTCTTTGTGTTAATGTTTCTTCAATATTCATAATTACATTGTGCGACTGTTTGTGTTCTAAATAAATTAAAAAAAAAAAAAATCTTTTTTTAAAAAATCTTATAATAACTCAGATATCTTTAAAGTGAAGTTATGATTTGCAATACCATGCGATAGCAGATTAAATTGTCTATCATGGCGCAAAATATCAGACTCCTAATTGGTAAAAACCCAATGGGAAGCCCTCAGTTTCATTGTGCCATCCACCCGTGTTTCAGTGTTAAAAAATCAGGGTTTGATTATATGGATACAATGAAACATAGGTAGTTTTTTTATTTAAAGTTAATAACTCAGACATCGTAAAACTGAAGCTATGATTTGCAATACCACGCGATTACTAAATTAATTGTCTATCATGGTGCAAAATATCAGACTCGTATTTGTAGAAATTGCAGAGATAGGATGCTTTGAAATTTGGGTGTTTCATTGATAGACAGTTAAAAACCAAAGTACTTCTAACACTGTTTCAATGTGAAACCCTCTGTTTCATTGTAAAAAATCAGTTGTTTTAATGAATACCTACATATACATGGACACAATGAAAAAAATTTCATCTTTTGGAAAAATGATATTAACTCTGAAATCATAAAAGTAAAGCCGTGATTTGAAATAACATGCGATAGCTAGATAAATTGTCTATCATGGTGCAAAATATCAGACTTGTATCTTTAGCAACTGCTCAGATAGGGAGGCTTGAAATTTAGGTGTTCCATTGTTCGACATGTTACCCTACGCTAAGACGTTCATAAATATACGTATAATGACAGACAAATAAATGTAGACAAACACACAGACAAAAGTAGTAATATTTTTGGCTAACAGATAGTACAGATATTTTTGTCGCTTTGGGAACGTATATTTATTTATACCCTAGACTGTACTTTATTATTGTGTAATGATTTACACCAAATAAATATTTCTTTCTTTCTTTCTATTAAGGGATCAATGAAAGTTGTGTATAGAAGTGCGTGGGAAATACACGTTCGTTAGAGGTTTTCACTTTCTATGTATTGTCTGTATGGGATTTTGAGCTTAGCAGTTTTCTATTGAGAACGCCATTGTTGTGTCTTATTGCTTTAAGTTCTTGACTGACAGGTGCTTTTTGTTTTTATCAAATGTTTTAAACGTAGGAACCCTTTTTTCTAAAAAATTATGCAGTGTGTGTCATCCACAGAATACCGGTGTTCTGTGGTGTCTCGATATAAACTTATTAAGATAACTCATGACAGTTTTAAGTGTCTAATAGCAGTTTTATCAAAAAATATAACAATTACCTGTAATAATAATGGCTAAATGCTTAAATCGATTAGTTTTAACTCTACAGTTAAAACTATTGTGTCAATTCGTTCATATCTAATTTACAATATATCCAATTACGTTCATTAGGGTTTATACTTTCAAATCTTTTAAAGAAGACACAGCATTGTATAACAAGTTTTTAGAAATAAAATCCAGTTAACTTACCGTGTATTGACATCATTAGACACGGTTGTCAATGTATAGAGCTCGGTGATATATGTGTGCGACCGTACAATATGAGAGCACACGTTTTTCAGCTGTACACGCCGTACCGTACATACGGTACGCGGTACGGTACAAAAATAGTCGTTCTTTATGCTCAATACAGAGCCGACGTGCGTATGCTTCACCAGATAGCCGAACTCGGGGCCGGTTGCGGCGCCCAGCTGTACTGTTAAGGGTCCTTATTAGTTAAAAAACGCTCATCTATTTACGCCATTTTCTGTTTGAACTGACAAGCATCTTGATATTTTCTCAATGTTACTATCTAGTACAGGACTATTCCGACCTTGTATCATAAACTTTAAACGTATTTTGTGGATTTTTTATTAAGAAATATCGTTTCAAACATCACTCCAAATAGACCATTTTCAAGCTAAAAAATTGTTTTTTCCGCTTAAATTCTACTCCACACAATAAAATCAAAAAATGGCTATGTTACTAATTAAAATTTTTATAAAATCATCGTATTCTTTAATCACTTTATTAGTATTATCTATACTTTTGTCATAATTTGAAATCAAAACATTTTAAAATTTATAAGGCCTCTCTATTTTTTCATGTACATAATTTACAGACACTTTTTTTTTAATGCGGATTTTGGACTTCTTGTCACTCACTTCATATTTTTGTAGTGTTATTTAGAAAGCGGTTTAATTGCAGTGTCACTTCTGATGGTTTTGGTAATTAATGAACTACAGCCAAGATCCATAAATGGAGTAACTCAGTGGTCCTTGGATGTCTCACTATTTGTATGAAAAAATGGTTTTTACCACTGTGTTACCCATCTTTTACAGCAATATATTAATATTTAAGCAAATTTTGCCTATACATTCCTTTTTTTAGGTTCAGGTACTATTTCGAAATCCTATTTTTGTACAATATTTCAATACATATCATAGATTTTTTTTGTAATAGGAAACTTGGTCATGAAAAAGTAGAATGACCCAAACCTCATAACTCCCGCCCTGTACTCCGAACTTCGAAATCCGGAGTTCGTATCGTACCGCCCCCTTTCACTCTCGTGCTATACACTATATGAGTGAAAGGGATGGCACATTAAATAATTATACCTCCTATATACACGGTAGACCCCCCAAAACACTGCCCAGAGAAATAGCGCCAAGGTCCCCAACTTAAAAGAATACAAAAGCCAAGGGAAAAACACAGGCTCTCCTCAGAGCCAGAAGGCCTACTCCGAACTTCGTATCGTGCCGTCCCTTTCACTCTCGTGCTATACACTATATGAGTGAAGGTTAGCTGGAAGAAATCCCTTACAGGGATAAGCTCGCCTTTGTACATATATGTCAACTGTTCTTGTAATTTATGTTATGTTTTACTCATGTACAATAAAGAATTTTACATTTACATACATAAGTTCGGATTTCGAAGATCTGGTCCTACGGGATTAGATATTAATCATTTACTATAATTATGGGTGTATATAAAATATTTATTTATTTATTTAAACTTTATTGCACAAAATACACAAATTGTAAAAATGGCGGGCTTAATGCCAAATGGCATTCTCTACCAGCCAACCATTAAATATTATAATTTTATTACTGACGAAAGTTTAAATTCAAGTTAATGCTTACTGTACGAGTACTAATAAGAGTATCTTTGTTCCAGTGGCAGCGGACGCGGAAGCCAGGTCCTCGGGGAGGTCCTTGGAAGAGCTGCCGTCCAAGCTCGGGAAAGAGGTGGAGGACTCGCTCATCTCTTTAGCGGAGGTCGTGCAGCACGGCGTCGCCAGGTGGGTTTATAGTGAGGACATCTTCCCCCTGTGGGTTTAAGCGCAAAAAAAGCCGTTTTTAGTTTGAAAATGGTCGTTTTGGAGTGATGTGTGAAACGATATTTCTTAATGAAAAATCCATTGATGACATTAATTCGCAATAGTCCTGTTCTAGATAATAACATTGAGGAAATGTCAAGATACGTATAAATTCTAACAGAAAATGGCCTAAATAGATGAGCGTTTTTTAAATCATAATTAATTTATTTAAATTTAAAAATACTTACAAAATATGCTACATCCCAGCCATCTGTGCTGTGCACGCGTCATGGTGCCAGTTTAATCTGAAACAATGAAGGACGTTCATTAATACACTTAGAAATAATGGCACATTAAATACGTATCTTCTCTCTTTCATCCCGTGGGTCCCTCGTGTGGTGCCGGGTTAGAATAGCACCACCCCCTTTATTCCCGTGTGTGTCGTAAGACTCGACTATGGGAACCTGGTTGTAGTGTGTTGTGAGCAATGGGCTAGCAACTCATGAAATGTGGCACTGGAATTAAATTTCATGTGCTCTGCCTACCCCTTCTGGAATTACAGGCGTAAGTTTATGTATGTATGTCTACCTATGTCTACCTGTCCCAGAGCCCGGAGTCCATTGTGAGAGCATTCCAGGCAACTGCTTCGCGTTGCAATGCCCCTGGAAGTAAATAAGTAAGCGTTGTCAGAAATAGTAAAAGAAAATTTCGTCTGACCATCCAAAATAAAAGGGAAAACTAGAGTTTGTTGGAATTACACCGGTTTACTCTCGATGTGCTCCCTCACCGTAAAGCCAATGACACATATAAATAAATAAATAAATATTAGAGGACAATCTTACACAAATCGAACTAGCCCCACAGTAAGCTCAAGAAGGCTTGTGTTATGAGTACTAGACGATGATATATTTAATAGATATAAATACTTAAATACATAGAAAACATCCAAGACTCAGAAACAAATATTCATGCTCATCACACAAATATTTGCCCTGACCGGAATTCGAACCCAGGACCGTCAGCTTCACAGGCAGGTGCACTACCCACTAGGCTAAACCGGTCGTCAAATGTATACAAGTAGTACCTTATTACAACGACTTTTTCCTTAGAAAACTTGTTCCCCTCACAACCAAGAACCATTGATTAGGAAAACCACAGCAAAAGCGTCGCGTTCTAAATAATCCTAACCACCAATGACTTAAACGATGATCATGTCTTTTCAAATTACTGTTCACTAATAGCTCAGTTACCGCATGCAGGTACACGCAGGTGCAATAAAAACTGACCACTTTATAAGGGGATTCTTTATATTTGTAGCCATTTATTATGCTCTTGAGTGTATAACATAATTGCTAGTTTCTCTCGCCCACATGCACATCCTGTTTTCTTAAGAAAGATGGTACTGAAAAGGAGCTGACTCATTGTCGACAGAAGCTTGCTCTGCATGTTACAATACTAACACAATAACTCAAGTGAAATGTACCATCGCGAACATGGATTGTTGAGCCACCTGTCAATCTTCGCAACTTGGACGTGTAACCCAAATCGGGACTGACACGTCATAGGGTGTCTATCATTTTATTTTCATTTCACAGAAAAATATTCGACGAAATTCATTAGGTTTTTTTTTCTAATCACATAATCATCAATTCATTGCATTTTATATAATCGAACCACTTTTCATAGTTAATCGTTTCGAATCCGTCTCTAGCAGTCGTAGCGTAACGTTACATCGAAATTAAGTACCTTTCATAGAAATATTCGTTATTCATAGTATTCATTTAACGAAACATGATTCACAGATAGTACGTTCCATATAGTATTCTTCGAGCAAATGTTTGAGCGATCTAACGAAGTTCGATGAATAATTCCTAAGTGATAATAAAATTCTGCGAATAGTGTTATAGGAAACTATAATCGATGTAACGATTTTCGGTAAAATGATGGATTCCCCATTGGGTAACATCGGTCATTCGTTACACGGCTAAATTACGGACTATGGCAAGTGGCTCGTGTATTGTTTTAACCTGTTATTGTGTAAAATAGAGTAGGTATAATAATTACATACAATGCATACAATACAAATGAGTTACCATTATCATCCTACCGTTATTCCAGTATTGTTCCATCCCGAAGGATGCCCGGGGTCGGCTACTTAATCCCAGGATTTGACGCAGGCATGTGGAAGCGGCTGCCATCTGACCTTTGATTGATCATCTTTTTTTATTGCTCATTTTTAAAATAAAAGGCTTAATCTAATACAAGGCTTCGCCAAACTGCGAAGCAGTTTGTTGACGAATAAATTAAATACACTCGTTCCTTAACACCTACTATTACCTACCATTGTATCTGTGCCAACAGAAGATACTATTTTTTTAATTTATGATGACATGTTAAATACTTATTCTTAAATGTCCATTAGACCTATTTTAAATGTAATGCCGTTAAAATTAGATTGTCTTTATCTGGCGAAATTGGAATTTGTGTTTGCGATGTATCTGTCATCTGTCCCTGTAGTGAGTGGGCGTTACTATAACAATATTATTTTCACACCTGCTATTCAGAAATGTTATTCTGTTATTGGTCAGGCAATAAAGTATTTGGAGTACTTATTATTGTTCTATTAATACAGCAGCAGTATACTATGACACAATGGTGATAGTAACGAAAAGTTATATTGACAGACGTCAGTGGTCTGAACCACGGTGTGCATTTTATTCTTAACGTCCCCCCTAAATTCATACTCTTTCACACATACCAATCATTCTCAGAGATTTAAATTGAGGTTTAAGAAGGCTTTTGGTGAAGATATCTGCTGCCTGTAGTTTAGTTTCACAGTACTCAACATCCATTACATTTTCAAGAAGCATATCTTTAACATAACGATATCGGATATCTATACGTTTAGATCTCTTATGTAGGTTAGCACCACGAATCAGCCTGATTGTACTGTTATCAAGACTCAGTCATGTTTACCCGAACTGTTTAAGGCTCGGTTTTATAAAGGTCCGTTAGACCTTATGTCGGTTTGTTATGTCAAAAAATGTACTGAGTTACTGAAATTTGATCTGACATTTGGTCTAACGGATCTTTATAAAACCCGGCCTAAGACAGTAGTTAGTAAATGTCAGTGTCTAATAAAACGATAACAATTTCGTTACCATAGAAATGTATGTTCAGGCGAATTTCAACCTACTAGTATTTAGATGACTTAGCAAAATGACCTTATGGTGGGTCATGATCATGATTCAATTTTGTCGATATTATGAAAGATATTTGTCGCTAACAAAAAAAAACTATAAATCATATACTGAGATAAGCCCCCTGTCCCGTAATACACAATACCGTATATGTTATTTAATACCTAATTTTCCTCACGAACCACACATATTTGCGCAGATCCATGGGAAATTTGACACTGACACTAGAGAAATCTTTTCTACAAACAATGCGTCTACACATTAGCTCGATTTTGTGAACTCAGTTAACGGTGAAGTGTCGTACGTGATTGTGATTTCAATGGCTAAAGTCAATAGAGCACGGGTCGGTAATAGGCTTCCCGTGAGCGCCTTGCCCTTACAGCTCATCCTAAATTTTTGCCTTCTGCTGTCAACACAGTGAATTCTCAAATTTCATAAAGGGTCGGCAACGCGTACGTGACTCCTTTGGAGTTGTGGGCGTCTATAGGCTGCGGCATATCGCTGCATGCATATCGCTGTCGTTATAACATTCCACGGTTTAAATGCATGAGCGCAGTTAAAACCAGGGATCGGATACCGGTATTTTCTCCATAGAAAAATACCGGTATCATTACGGTCACCGGTTCATTATTTCATTTTTAATGGGACGATCTAATAATACGACGTTGTAACCTCAACACATGATTCAGCCCTACGTAAAGAGCAAAAAATAATCCAAAATATTGGGCTAATTCAGAGTTTTTTAAAAATACCGGTATCGGTCCCTGGTTAAAACCGGTACTGACTCGACATAAGGCGCCTTTCCACCACAGATGTACTGTTATGATACTGTGGATGTGTTGATATCCACCAATCATATTCATTGGTTCACATAGACAGGACGACGTATCACAGCCTTCATCGAAAGATTGAACGCTGCGCTTACGGCGTCCAACTCAGACACGACACGTACACTTAGGCATTCCCGTTGGCGGGGACGTCCACCGCGCGATCGCGACAACACTGACACATATAGTCCCTATTCGTCCCGGTACCGCCGCACACCGGGTAGAGGCAGTCCGACCCTGGCTGAGTTTCTTGCTGGACTCTTCTCAGCTAGGCTAGGTTTAGTGAACCGCGACAAAACTCCCACCAGCTCGATTCCACTCACACTTCAGATTCGGTTGAAACCGCTCAACCAATCTCACTGGAGCACAAACTCTTAGAGTATTCCAGTGTTCCAAACCACACGCGTGGTCGTGCCGGAGGTTTTCCCCTGGATTTTCCCCAGACTACTCTCTAACCGTGCACTCCTATCGCTTTATTGGGCCCGGCCTATAAAGCCACAGTCAGGTTCAAAAAAATGGTTCACATTGCATAGCTCTGGTGGAAACGTGTACCTAGCTTTCGCATCTGGTGGAAAGGTTACAGTTGACACTGACAGCTGACTGTTTTCTAATATCGCACCGCTTCCGCACCGACAAATTAGGAAGTCGCATAAGAGTCTCTTATAAACCAATAGTAGTTTATGCAACTGATACATAATGAGAGGTCTTAAAACACGAGTGTGGTTTTATGAAACGAGCGTCAGCGAGTTTCATAATAAGATCACACGAGTGTTTTAAGGCCTAATTATATCCTACTTTATCTACATCCATACATTAAATCCTCTTTCATGTGTTGAGGCACCATTGCGTTGAAAGTGCAGGAGTTCGAGTTCGTGAGCTCGTTGAAGTCTTTTTGAGCACGAGCCTGTATCGTAATGGGCGGAGATGGCCATATCGATACCGTTTTTGATACTGTTATGGCCATCTCCACCCCGGACCGGCGCGATATTTTAAAGTTGGTCCTTACCTACACTTTTTGAGCACATAAAAGAGGATTTAGTATGGGTGTAGATAAAATATCTAGACATGCTAATGTACGCTCGAGTATACTCGAACCATGCTTGAGCATACTTTGCATGTTTACCCACAGTAAAAAGCGAAAGCCACGATTAGTGTCTCATGTTTGTTTATCGCGGAATCGAACCCGGTATAGCAGTATGACGCATTTCGTTCACTTTCACCGGCCAAGTCATTCATACGTAGGAACCGGTTTGAAGGTGTAAAAATAAGGCCAAGTGTGTCAGTATATCATGTGATATGTTTCATTGTGGCTTATGTTTTTTAAACAATGTTCAGTCCAATAAAGGGCCCTTATCGGATGCCTTATTGCTAAGCAGGAACCAACTGCGCATACTGGTAAGGGTGCTTACAGGGCATTGTTGCCTAAACAAGCACATGCATACGATAGGCTTGAGTGACACAAGGCGGTGCAGACTCTGCTTTGAAGCGGAGGAGACGCCTGCACACATCCTAACCGAATGCCCGAGCCATGCGCAGTCGTAGCTCATTTCTGTGCAAGCACATCATGCGCCCGGATGAGATTAAGTGTCTCGAGTACAGAAAAATCCTACGATTCTTTGAGTTTGTAGGACTTGACCGAGAATTGTAGTATGTGGCGATCACAATAGATCAGAAATGGTCGCAGTGATACGAGGGCTGAAAAGCCCGGGAATAGCCACAACACCTAAATAAAAAAAAGGGCCCTTAATCAATTTAAAACGTACTATTAGGTACTATTTAGGGTATGTTTCGTATGAATTGACACGTATCATAATGTTCTCAATGTTACTGTCGAATACAGAACTATTGCGGCCCGATATCATGAATTATACATGTTTTTTTTAAGATCTACTTTCCCCTTGGGTTGGAAGGTCAGATGGCAGTCGCTTCCGTAAAATCTAGTACCTACGCCAAATCATGGGATTAAGGTAGCGGGCCCCGGGCAGCCTTCAAAATACAAGTGTGATATTTTTGCATTTTTTTATTAAGATGTATTGTTTTAATTATCACTCCAAATCGACAATCTTCAAGCTAAAATTCAATTCCACTGTTTTCATGTCACAAAATGCGACATTACATTAATATTTTGTTGTTATTTAATGTCTGTTATAAGAGCCACTAAGGCTTACTAACACACGTGTTTATCTTTAAAGGAGGATTCCACAACATTATTATTTTTTGTTTTTTTACCCACGACGGAACGGAGAAGGTATATACGTTTAGGGTGAGAGGTTGTTTGTTTGTTTGTTTGTTTGTTTGTGTGTGCACATCAATATCTTCAAAACGGCTTGACCGATTTAGAAGCGGTTTTCGGCAATAGATTTGTAGTTCAGTCGGGACGAATTTTAGTTGGGTGATACGATGATAACTCACCAGGGGGCGCTGCAGTAAACATTTTTCACTGTACATCGGTCGTGGGTTATACAAAAATTTTAATTTTGTTTTTATTTTTCACAGGGCACTGGCCAGAAAGCACCACGAGAGCGGCGGCATCGACAGCATAACCATCTCCGCAGGCTCACAGGAGAAGAAGAAAAAAATGAAAAAGAAGAAGCAAAAGCCCCCAAAAATCCATCTAGTTCATCCCATGATGATGCCCATGAAAGAAATGCAAATGACCAAAGGTCGGGGATTCGGGAAGACCCAGTCGTGGGTTATAGGGGAGAATGCGACAGTTAGAAAGGGGAGGGGAATGATGAGCGATTTCCTGAGCATGGGGGACAAGGCCCTGGACACCGTGGCTGCGCATGCGATGAAAAGTGATGAGATCGAAGATGGGGTTCAGGATAAGAGTGGAGTTGAAGGTTGGTGGTGGTTGCATGATTGAAGTTTGAAAAGTTAGATGATATGTGATAATCCACATCGAAAGGGACCTTATGGCGGCAGGCGCTTACGTTACACCTATTGACTATTGTATTGGAACAGCGGCAATAAAGGCGTAAGTGCCGGCCGCCATAAGGTTCCTTTCAATATGGATTATCACATATATTGATCACTATGAATGATACATTATTTACCGATAAAACATTCTAAAAATCTATGGATTAGTTATGTCTGGAACAATTAAATATTATTGACAGTTAAATTTTATTGCAGACAGACACGTTATAAACTATCTCGAATGTTTTACATAAAGGGTTATACACGGATTTAGGATCGCGGCTTTTCTGTGGACATATCAAAAGTTAAGGGCTAAAGTTAAGCTTAATTTTTGATTGGACCAGTAACCCGCATAAACAGTGTCTCCGTTTCTATAAATCCCTGTAATAAAAACATAGCTAACATGCACATGAGCCGTTAACTATTGACCACAGGAGAGTCGACTTGTTTTTTCAACAAAGTATGACCCAAAAGCTTACACAAACAAATTTGCTATTATAAATATCACAAGATAAATACTAAATTACCAATATTATCATGCTCATTAGATTATATACGTACTTACATAAATCCTGAAGTCATTTCTTTCTTTTGGACGACTGCTCAAAGAAATAAATTATTATGCTGTAATTAGATTATTTAACTTATTTTACTACCTAAAAATTGATTATGAGTAGGCGCGAACGGACCTTTTTTTCATACCACGTTTGTGGCAAACAAGCTGACAGCCCACCTGATGGTAAGTGGTTACCGTCGCCTATAGACGCTTGCAACACCAGGCGTTACTCGCGCGTTGCCGACCCGTAAGAAACCTTTTCAGGCCTTTTTTGAAGAGTCCCATTCTGTAGCCCATTGGGAATACCTCGGCAGGAAACTCATTCCACAACCTAAGTGTTATAAAGTTAGTGGTATAAAGTGACCTTAAATAGTTATTTGTTATACAAGGGTGCAAAGTTGTATTTTAACCGCGAGTGTGGAATTGAAACACGAGCTAGCGAATGTATTCTATGGTTGAACCGCGAGCGAAGCGACTGGTTCGAAAATAGAATCCTGAGCGAAGCGAGTGAATCAAAAATAGAATCCTGAGCGTAGCGAGTGTTGCAACACACGAGACGTAAAATAACTTTGCAGCCGTGTATAACACAAATCTTTTCACCTCACTAGAGCGAGGATTTTTGTTTGTGAGTTGCGTCCTAAATATAGTTGTCCACTACCTAATCCCGAGATTTGGCGTAGGTACTAGTTTTTTAACACAACAGCACAATATAAAATTATTGTTGCTGGACTGCCTGGACTGGCCTTTACATGGTATTATGTTTAAAAAAGTTACAAATAGCACGTTCGGATTTCAAATATTCTTTGCACCCTTGTGGATAAAATGCAGTTTTGCTATCTGTTTTTAAAGAATAAAAAGGGCTTTCCGAGCTAGTGAGGTGAAAATACATGTATAAAATTTGCCGTAACATTAGTTTAATTTCAGGAGAAAAACATCTACTTAAACAAGTATGAACTGGTAAATATTTTAAAAGCGTATAATGCATTACACGCATGTATTTCGCATGTATAAGTATTATAATATGCTCCTATTCCCATATTATAAATCCCTTGATCAGCAATTATCTTTGATAATTGAAGGTAAAAAATATTGTTGTTATGTTTATGCACGTGTGTTAAGTTGAAGTGAACCGTTTTTAAAATGGACGCCCTATCCGACTTAACATTGTTTCTGTGTATTACACCTATATGGTTACGTCAGATATGAGCAGAAATACTGGAGGGGCGTATTTTAAAACTGATTTTACTTATCGTCCTGCTGCAGTGCACGAAATATATTATTGATTTGAAGCATCTGTATCTGTACAAAGTGTTCTCTTTCTTTTCGACCTTTAGAATTTATTTGTATCAAACAAAACTTAGCTGGGTCATTCTACTTTTTCATGACCAGCAGGCGAATCACGTAACTTTATGTACTAACGGTAGATAGATTTTACTGTCAGTTTTGAAGTATAAATGTATGAGCTGACAATTAGAATTTGACATTAAAATTTACCTAACGGTAGTACAAAAGTTACGTGATTACCCCGCAGCAGGCGAATCACGTAACTTTATGGACTAACGATAGATAGATTTTACTGTCAGTTTTGAAGTATAAATGTATGGACTGACAGTTGAAATTTGACACTAAAATCTCTCTAACGGTAGTACAAAAGTTACGTGATTACCCCGCTGTTTTCTATTTAATAAAAAATGTATGATATGTATTGAATTAGTGTACAGTCGCCATCATATATATCTGTACTCTTCAGGGTGCTCAAAAATATCTGAACATGCACTTTAATGCCTTGACAATAAAGTCGTGTTCAGATATTTGTGAGCACCTTGTTCGCTCCGATATATCTGATGGCGACTGTACAAAAATAGGATTTCGAAATAGTACCTGAGCCTAATAAAAGGAATTTATAGGTAAAAATACTTAAATTATTAACATATTGCTGTAAAAGGTGGGTAATATAGTGGTAAAAACCATTTCTTCATACAAATGGTGAGACATCCAAGAACCACTGAGTTACTCGATTTATGGACATTGGCTGTGGTTCGGTAATTACAAAAACTATCGGAAGTGATACTGCAATTAATTCTCTTTCTAAATAAAAATACAAAAATATGAAGTGAGGGCCAAATATTCCAAAATCTGCATTAAAAAAAAGTTTCTGAGAATTATGTACATGAAAAAGTAAATTGACCCACCACAGTCTTTTATAATCTTAATTATATAAAGTAGCAGAAAGCAATCGTTTTTTAAAGTTATATCCAAAATGAAAGTACGTAATGTAATCTGTGTCCGTAAAATGCATTGGAAATTCGCATGAGACTGGATTGCAGCATGTTTTTATTTATATTTCATGAATGTTCCAAATGATTTAGATGCAGCGAGGCAATCTAGACTACGGGAAATCAAAACTAATGGGGGCTATCGCGTATGAATTTTACCGCTAGAGGCGCTAATGTAGCGTGAGGTCTCCGAAATGTCAAACGTCACTCTTTGTTGTTGCGGTACGCGAGTTAATATCTAATTGGAACAATATGGGTGAGTATTTTGCTATACCTGGAGCTTGATTATGGCAAATATGAGTTACGGGTCAATGACTGTCAGTGCTTTAAGACAGTTTTGTCTTTCGGAAACTTATTTCCTCCTTTTTTTCCGAACAAATCGGGACTGCGCTACAATGCGGGATGTACGATATTTCTACGGCACGGTTTTAAGGTTTTAAACATGATTTAAATGCAAACTTCGTTTTCATGCCCATAATAACGAATAATATTTTTTGACAGCTGGACCTTACTCGACAGTGGCGCCAACTGGTGAGCACAAAAACGATAGCCCTCATTGAAATATTTTCCAACATTATTTGCTAGAGTATCTTGGTGAAATTGTGAAAGCGCCTTTCCGCTATCCGGCCATAGATGGCACTCTAGTAAATGATGTAAAATACGGAAGATATTTTCAATTAGTTTTAATTTAACGCAGTGTAGATTTCCCCGCTGCACCTAATGCAGTTTGTTAATGTACATGATGAATCATTAACGGAACGTTATATTTTATCATAATTTATTATGATTACTCCATAAAACGGTTTTTATTGAGTAAGTATAGGTATAAATTCAATATTTCCGTGAGCATTTCTTTATGCTTCGTGGCTATTAATTACTTATTAACTCGTTTAAAGTCTAGCTAGAGAATGCAACAGATTTGCATTTATAATATACCAATTAAGAATGAAAAAATCTGTATTGCACAGAAAACATAAAAATATACAAATGAAGTTATTAAACAGACATGTGGTGCATTTCTTACAAATACAAAAAAATACAAATACAAAAAGGTTTATTTCTCAAAATTTTACATTGTTCAATCTATAGTAAGTATGGGTATTAAAAATACGTTGAAAAATCGGTGTAAGCACAGCGCTAAGCTGGTTTTAAGCCCACCCGTAGTCATTTCTTTTGGTTTAAACAGAGATTCCAGGAGTCCCCGCAAGAGTAGGCCTGTATGGCGAGAGATCAGCTTTAAAATACTACATTTATACGTCACGCGTAAAATTTTAACACAAAGTTATGTTAGCAACTAGGTATGGTGTAATAATAATACAAATTATGAAAAGTCAATGTTATCATTGGAGACGTATCTATAATAAATTATTAATATTATATTATAATAAATCATAAGTGACGTAACTCCATCAGTCACTTCAGTTAAAGATATTGAAAAATATCTATAGAATGGAAAATGATTTATTGTATTAAATTAAACTAAAAATATATTATTTCTGTGACGTCACGTAAGGCCAGTAGCGTTTATATTATGATAAAACAAATTTGAAGCAGCGATTTTGCGTAATCTGCTACTCGGGTGTGCCCATTAGAATGTCCCTCATTATACGATTTTTAGAAATTAATAACGCATACCCCCTAAGTCGGTTTTTTTATCCCAAAACACTGAAAATAAATTTCAAGGAATTCCTGTAACTGTAAACCGTGCCGTCTTTCATGCGATTCTCCTATACAATGTATGATAGTGGCCAATTTTTTCCCCTTTTTTCATATCAACCTTGTATAATACTGCCCTATAAACATAATTAACAAAAAGATCTCGATGCGAACACAAAACCATTGAAAAATTATCAAATTCTTGTCTGGCCAAATTTCTCCATAGTAATTTTCTTGGGAATTACAATTGTAAGTCGGCACGGGTTCCAGTTACAGAAAGATCCTGAAAAAAAAATTCAGTCTGTTTTAGGGCCGTATTACTATAGTTACGGAGTATCTATTTTTTTTGTTTATACAACGCCGGTGGCAAGCAAGCTTACGGTCCACCTGATGGTAAGCGGCCACCGCAGCCTATAGACGCCCGCAACTCCAAAGGAGTCACGTACGCGTTGCCGACCCTTTATAAAATTTGAGGATGTGCTGTGTTGACAACAGACGGTACAAATTTAGGTCCCTCGCTCTCAACACAGTGCATCCTCGGGAGCTCTGGCAACCTTGCTCACCTCCAGGAACACAACACTACATACTTGTATAGTAGATAATGTTATTATGGCTGTGGTCTTCTGCAAGGTGGAGGTACTTCCCCAGTTGGGCTGCTCCAAATTCGAGCAAGATGACATTTTGCTGTGCCCTACCTCTCTTATGCCTATGCGTTGTTTTTTTTTAAATCGCAAATAAGGGATACCCTAGTGACCATTCAATTTTATCTTTATGCTTTAATCTTCGTATCAATAATTATATAAGGGTCCAAGTGCTCGGCGCCTCTATAAGGACATTGCAAGGCGCCTTATAGAGGCTTCCGGTGACCAAAGGGCTGGCCACTATTTCGTCCAGCGGATTAGCATAGCTATCCAGCGTGGCAATGCGGCCAGCCTTCTGGGAACCCTACCGAGCACCGAAGACTTAGGGCAAATTTTTTATTTATAATGCTTTATATTATTGTGTTGTTTGTTTTTTGCTCGTTTTTTGTTGTGTATTTATAATTATATATTTTCTGTTAAAATATTATTATAATTATAGAGCAAAGAGGCAAAAAGAAGAAGAAGAAGAAGGCTATACTGAAACTGCTAATTCTGGGTGCTGTGCTGAAGGCCAAGCTCGGAACTTTGCTGCAAGTCCTCTCCTTCAAACTTCAGGTAAAATGCAATGCGGACAGCTTTGACGACCGCTTTAGCCTAGTTGGTAGTGACCCTGCCTTCGAAGCTGGAGGTCCCGGGTTCGAATCCCGGTCAGGGCATGTATTTGTGTGATGAACACGAATATTTGTTCCTGAGTCTTGGATGTTTTCTATGTATTTAAGTTTCTATATAAATAAATAAATAATAAATAAATATTAGAGGACAATCTTACACAAATCGAACTAGCCCCATAGTAAGCTCAAGAAGGCTTGTGTTATGGGTACTAGACGACGATATATTTAATAGATATAAATACTTAGATACATAGAAAACATCCAAGACTCAGAAACAAATATTCATGCTCATCACACAAATATTTGCCCTGACCGGGATTCGAACCCAGGACCGTCAGCTTCACAGGCAGGTGTACTACCCACTAGGCTAAACCGGTCGTCAAAAAAGTATATATATTATCACTTGGTACCCACAGTACAAGCTTTGCTTAGTTTGGGACTAGGTTGATTTGTGTAAGGTTGTCCAAAAATATTTATTATTATTAAATAATTTAAATATTTATAGCTGCAAAATGGGTCATACACGGATTTAGGTTCGCGTCTTTTCTGTGGACATACCAAAAGTGAAGGGCTACAAAGCTTAATTTTGGATTGGACCAGTAACCCGCATAAACAGTGTCTCCGTTTCTATAAATCCCTGTAATAAAAGATAGCTAAAAAGCTAAGCCGTTAACTATTGACCACAGGAGGGACGACTTTTGTTTTTTCAACTAAGTGTGACCCAAATATATTCACAATTAGGCCGTTCTAAAATATCTTCCCTCAACCTCAACTCTATTGACACTAGATAGACTTAAGCGAAGATACTTTTCAACTGACTAATCGTGTATATACTACTGACTATACTTAATATGTAATTTGAGAAAATTATGCATTTTTAACTTTTCTATCAAATCTTTATTTTACTTTTTTTTTTGTTTCTCCCAGGGCACCCGTTCCTTTCGTTAAGTAGCTTAAGAAACCACTACTGTGCCTTTACCATGAGTTTACATGACCGTACTCGCTAGCGACTGCGTAAAAAATTGTATGGGCAAAAGTACAGCGCCTCTAGCGGTAACGCAATAGAACTAAGAATCGGCATACGGAAAATTTTGAAAAAGTCAACATTACCCTGTTTTTCTATGTTTCTTTAAATTGACATAATTTTCATTGTTTAACTATAAATAATATAAAAATGATTCCGTTTTTCTTTCTTGATTCATTGAAACACAAATTGATTAGTAAAACAACATTATTGTTGCCAATAAAAATAATAAAAGTACAGTAAGTTTTTATCTCATATTTTCTTGGACGGTAGCGACCCCTAAAACTTGAATAAAAAATTAAGGGTGGGTTGCACCAAACCGTCTGTAATCGTAAGCGGTGTTCGTTAAAATCTGATTGTGTGGAAAGTTTGACAAGTTTCTATGGGATGACAGCTGCCGGCGCCATCTTTGATGACGACCGGCCTGTGATCGTATGTTGGTGCAACCGACCCTAATACAGTAGTTTTCTTAAGCTACTTAACGAAAGAAACGGGTGCCCCGGAAGAAACAAAAAACTCGTAAAATAAGAACCACCCAATTATATTCTGTTCTGATACAAAACAAGTCTGAAGCCAGAACTGGCAAGAAATCTAAGCATTCGTTAAATGTAGTTTTCATATTTACCACACGCGTGGTCGCGTCGGAGGTTTTCCCCTGGATTATCCCCAGGCTACTCTCCAACCGCCCACTTCTATCGCTTTATTGGGCTCGGCCTATAATGCCACAGTCAGGTTTAAAAAAAAAAGTTTTCATATCATCATTGTGCCTACAACGAAAAGCAGAATGCCCCGATTAGCGTTTTGGACGTTTTCTAAGCAATGATTTCCATTTCAGGTGAAATTCTTCATCCTGGCGTTGATCGGTTTAGGAATCAACCTGGCTCGATTCTGGATCGATATTAAAAAACAGCACGGATCACCGCAGAAGGTTAGTATCGGTAGTGATACTAATATATCCTACTTCCTACTAATATTACACTCCCCGTCCGTCGTCCCATCGTGTACAGGTCCCGGGGATCGCCGAGATCATAACAAAAGAATGCTATTGTTTATTTTTTTCGCCGGGGGAGAGGACGGCTTAATATTATAAATGCGAAAGATTAGATGTTTGTTACTCAATCACGCAAAAACGGCTGAACGGAATGATGATTTTTTTTATACAATGAGTTTATAGCCTGGGTATTAAGATATATAAGAATACTTTTCATTAACATATATAGAATCTTACTAATATACATAAAGACAAAAAAACTGAATACAAAATTTTTTTAAATTAGGAAAACTGTTACAAACGTAACCTGTGTCTAGTAAATCGCCGCTGAGGGGGAATGTTCCCCAGAAGGCTGGCTGCGTTACCTCGTTGCACCGCAATGCCTATACGTTGGCCGAGGAACGAGCCAGTCCTCCACCAGGTCACTAGTGGTGATGGTTATTTTTTTTCTCTGGAAGTGTGTGTCAACGCCTTGGCTCCACGGACCTAGCGCCAAAGCCACTAATATTATAAGTAAGAAAGTTTATATGTTAGGATATTTGTTGCTCAATCACGCAGAAACGGCTAAACGAATTGTCATGAAACTTGGTCCTTCTGGGAAATCACTTAATGGTTCTGTCGGAAGATCAGCGCTGCACGCTGGTAATCGCGCCAGCACTACGCTGAGACAGAACCATTTCGTGCAATACCTTGTTCTTCTGTTTTTATTTATTTTCTTGTTCTTTTTGTGTTTTGCACGAATAAATATTTCTGATTACTGATTTCTGGTACCTATACATCGGGTTTATAGCCTAGCCTAGATTAATATAGAGAATATTTTTTAATTCGCATCAGCCATCGAAAGGATAAAAAAGTTAATGGAAGTTTACGCGGACGAAGTGGCCCATTCTACTTTTCAATGTACATAATTTTCGGACATTTTTAAAAAAAATGCAGGTCTTGGAATACTTGGCCCTGACTTTGTTACGGCCAAGTTGCCAATAGATTATAAGACTCCTTTACTTTTAATAAATGCATTTATTGCGTTTCAGTTTACAATAATAAAATTATAATATCAGTTTTCTTCCTTCACAATCAAAAAATTTAAAGAACATATACCTTCTGACAGTTTCAAAAACCGTCGAAAATAATGAACGCCGGAAGACTCGCCGGCCAGCAAGCGCGTCATCGCGCCGCGATGCGAGGAGGCGTTAACAGACTTCATATTTTTGTATTGATATTTAGAAAGAGGTTTAATTAGAGTATCACTTCCTATAGTTTTGGTAATTACCAAACCACAGCTAACAACCATACATCGAGTAGCTCAGTAGTTCTTGTATGTCTCACCATTTGTATGAAAAAACGGTTTTTACGACTGTGTTACCCACTTTTTACAGCAATATGTTAATATTTAGATATTTTTACCTATAAATTCCTTTTATCAGGTTCAGGTAGTTTTTCGTAATCCTAGTCTTGTACACTAATTCAATACATATCATAGATTTTTTTTGTAATAGAAAACTAGTCACGAACACATATATTTTATCCCATATTTTAAGTATATCATTCACAATCTGTATTTCTGACATTATTTGCTAATAAATCTAATAATTATTGTTTATTAAGATAATCAATCACAAATACAAATTCTCCTCTCCCTGGAATTGTAAATAATATTGCAGTGCCCATCAGGGTTCACAAAGCTCTACCTTATTAGTTTACCACCTGCGCAACTACTTTGTGAAATTGCAATAAAGTATTGAGTATAGAATGTCGAAAGTAGCGCGGGTACGACTTTTTATCATACGAAAATTTGTATCTCGATTACCGGTTAGGCATGTTCAAATCCGGTCTCCATTCAACCAAATAACCATAACTATTGTTAAGTACTCCAATACTCTTAATGGTTAGTTTAACGAACAGAATCACAGTAATTGATCGCAGCAAAAACCGTACAAATTGAAAATAATACGTATCTCTAAATTGTGTGAAAGAACCTATGATTTCAATATATTGCAATTCTTCATAGACATCACTAGCCACCATTTGAATGATTGAATGGTTGTTCTATATGCGTGTGCTCTATAAGAATATACATTATAACGGTGTGGTATCGTTAATGTTCAAACCATGCCGATGTATTTAGGACACCCTACAATCCATACATGAGAATTACGAATTGAAACGGGATATTTACCATGTATATTTGTATTTTTGAGTTCCCAATATTTCGGCACTGTTGCAAGCGCCATTATCAAGGATTAAGTAACGTGCTGCGAGTTTTAGTTGTGGTCTACCCACACACCATAGCGATCTACCCTCTTCCTGGTTCGCTTTTTTTAGCACAGTGTCACCGTCCGCCTTGTCACTTGAAATCGATTACGGTCACGACACACCACACTGACAGTATCAATACGCGAGTTCTTTCCGGAAACAGTCTCTTTTCGATTTGAGAACTTTCGGATCACTGGACGCCAGACACTTGAAAGTTGAGACCCATCTTCCCGGTTGAAATTCTTATGCCTTTGGATTTCAATGGCTTCCTTAACCAACCTAGGGCCTTTATTCATAAACGTCTGTCAAACCTATATTAGTTAACTGGCCACTAAAGTTCGTTTGTCCTTATCTGTCACTTTGACATTGACGTTTGTGAGAATGGGACAAAAACTTTTTAGTTAGCAGAGGTTTCTTAAGTTTTATGAATACGGGGGTAGGTATGTAATGGTGTGTGGGTAGACCACAACTAAAACTCGCAGCACGGCAGTTAATCCTTGATAATGGCGCTTGCAACAGTGCCAAAATATCGGGAACTCAAAAATACAAATATACATGGTAAATATCCCGTTTCAAATCGTAATTCTAATGTAAATGACCATGTAAGCTTGAAATCTTATATAATCCATACATGTATAACAATAATATGTATGATAGATACTATATTAGAAGCCACTCTCGGCGAGCCGTAGGGCACGCGAATTTCGATCTGGAGGTCGTGGGTTCGAACCCCGGCTAACACCATAGAGTTGTTCAATAAAACTTACGGTTTTTGAAGGACAACATCGTGGGAAAACAGGTCTAATTCCAACTAGGTCCAGTTTTCTCTCGGGGTTGGAAGGTCAGATGGCAAAGCTTTCGTAAAACTAGTTCCTTCGTAAAGGGGTCTCCTTAGGCCACAACCGGAAAGATGCTATTAGGATGATGACAATAACATGATCAAGGCAAGGCCATTCCAGTGCAAATGACCCCCTCTAACACGCGTGAATTTGC
The DNA here is from genome assembly GCA_963556455.1 of Epiblema foenella. Taxonomy (NCBI): domain Eukaryota; kingdom Metazoa; phylum Arthropoda; class Insecta; order Lepidoptera; family Tortricidae; genus Epiblema; species Epiblema foenella. The sequence continues at coordinate 4,174,216 of OY747120.1, read as the reverse complement.
AATTAACCATCCCGCTCTCTACGGAAGCGCGTAATTTCGTAAATTATTAGTACATTTTAATTGTTTTTTGGAACACTGGATCACTTACGTAAAATTTGTCGGAATAATAAAAAATAGTAATAAAAAAATAAGAATAATAATAAAGCTACCCTTTTGTTAAAAAACACATCACTGTTTTTAATAACTAAGAAATCTGCAGCATGACAGTTTATTTTTACGATGATATTTAGGATTATTTGAAAGATACCAAGGCATTTTTCAACATTTTGTTCGTTCGTTTCTTTGTTTCTTTTTAAGTCAACAGTAATTTTTGTGTAGTGTAATTCTACATTATTTTTTCACACTGGAAGCTCAAACTTCAAAATTTTCGTCAGATCTCTGGGAAAGCCTTGCGTCAGACAGAACAGATCAGTTAGTGATCAATTTGTTACGTAGTTCAACTCGTACTCGACAAGCAACTTTGTGAACACTATAACTTCATATTCATTCATGTTTTCGCTTTTATAATCCACCTATTCGGTTGGCGATCCCGAAGCGTGAAAAGAAAGTATACATTAAGTGTGACCTTAATCTTCAGATTAAATGTATAATTAATTCTATAAAACATGTGTGCGCGTTTCAATATATGTTCTAAAGAAAATAATCCTTATATGGACGTGATAAGGACGTCGGGTTAGAAAGCTAACGTGGGAAAGGAAAGATTATGTTTTGATATAAATAATGAAGGATCAAGGATGAGAGATGAAATGAAAAACAAGTGAAGCGGTCCTAACACTATCCTAAGTGCAGAGTGGTTTGCCTATTGGTCCCGTTTAAACTGTACACATACTTAACAGCAAAAATGTCCGTCACTATCTAAAACTTTAATAATTAGTGGCTTTGTGAGTTGTAAACCTCGCGAGTATTTTTTTTATTATTCAAACCGACTCGACAATTTTTTTTAAATATTTATCCGACATAATTTCATGAGAACCGCTGAGAAATGCGACCTGTAGGTACGAAAGCATTTTTGACAAAGCTGAGTCCTTCATTTCACTCGGCCAGAAATCACCGTATCCTTTAAAAAAAGTTTATTGGAATTATAAATATATTTGTCAAAGCTTGAAATCAAAATATTTTATAAAGTTCTTAAATTCTTGAGTAAAAACACCTTGTAGTATATCAAGCATGCAACCAAACAAATAAATAAAATAAAATAAATAAATAAATAAATACTAGAGGACAATCTTACACAAATCGAACTAGCCCCACAGTAAGCTCAAGAAGGCTTGTGTTATGGGTACTAGACGACGATATATTTAATAGATATAAATACTTAAATACATAGAAAACATCCAAGACTCGGAAACAAATATTCATGCTCATCACACAAATATTTGCCCTGACCGGGATTCGAACCCAGGACCGTCAGCTTCACAGGCAGGTGCAGTACCCACTAGGCTAAACCGGTCGTCAAAACAAATAAATCTCTCAATGCAGTTGATAGACAGGTTTTATGTCAACGATGCGGCTGCCTAGAGGTCTTGAGGTCAGCAGTTGCACTTTCTCTGCACCCATCTTTAGCGATGCCACCGGTGATACCTGTAACCCGTTCAACATCACATTAAACACCATCGTCTGTGATGAAAATAAGTGTTATATGAGACAAATTGGCAGTGTAAATTACACATTTTTGATTTATGATTGAGGTGAGAATTGAGAACTTTTTTGACGTTCAGCGTTTAAAAGGAAAGGCTGAGTCTGTACTCGAATCCGAACTTCGTGTAGTGCCATCCCTATCACTCTCGTGTTATAAACTATATGAGTGAAAGGGACGGCATGATACAAAAACTGGAGTAGCCCTTCTGGGTCTATATGTAATCGTAAGCGTTCGCTAAAATGTGTTTGTATGGCAAGTATGACAAGTGTCTATGTTATGACAGCTGCTGGCGCCTGTAATTGCAAATTGATGCAAAGATGATTGCAAAAAACTAAACACCAATATCAAAATAGTAAAGAGAGGCTGCCATTTTGAACTTCTTTATTTACGGTCCAATTGTGTTCTAACTGGTGGTCGAGCGGTCTGTCGCAAGTACGGTGGACAGTGGATCATACACTTTTGATTCAGTTAACTGTGTCCTGAAATGACTTACTCGTACTAGTTTTAGACGACTTAGTTTGTCGTTGCGGAGGCGGTACGATATGAAAAAACTGTCAACTGTCAGTCGAGTCAGTAGTCATTACCCCTTATTACTGTACGCCTATATTTAAATGACTGGCGCGGGATGCTCGGAAACGGGTGATATGCAGTACTGCCCCGCTTCTACGCATGAAAGAGAAAGAAAGAAAATTATTTATTTATACCGAACAAACATAATATAGATAAATAAAAATAGTTAAAATAACACGAAATCGTCACAAAAAGGTTTCGCCTCAGCATAATGCCAACTCAGGGAGCTGACGCTGATCTTCCGGCGAAACCTAGGTGGTTATAGTGTGTGTAGCACGCTCCGCCTAAAAATTGAACACGACCCAGTAAAACTTGACAGCGCTGTCATGTGACGTCAGGCCGTCACATGAATGTCAAATTGTCAAAAGGTGCGTCCAAAATGGACAGGATATTACCACTGCGCAAACGTAACACTGACAGCATCTCGTCAAGTGAGGAAACTGCGGGTGATTCTCATTCCAAAATTTAACTTTTTCTTAATTTGTCCTTACCGGGCCCGGATTGTTAACGACTCGTGAGTGATTATTTCTGACTTTAACTATTTTAACAATTAGGGATCCAGGTATAAAGTAAACTGTAGTCAACAATATGTTTAAATTGCACCCTGATTTCTATAAATTTCACTTAACGTTCGGACAGTTAAGGACATCAATTAACTTTAACGATGAGAACCCTGTGACATGCCCTGTTAGTGTCAGCACCCGAGTGTGACCTGCTTGCGTGGCGATGGACGGCTGTGTGCAGGGAGTGTCTGAAGTTCTGTGAGATGAAGGATGATAGGCTTTCTAGTGTACCTACGTAGATAATTAATATCATTGTTTTGTTCCTTTAAGTTGATGTTTCGTTTCACAGTGTATTAGACTAAATCTGTAATGCTGTGTAAATATATTTAAATAAATAAATAAAATCACGTCAAAGAACAAGATACCCAATATCGATCCCGCCCCAAGTCAGGCCGTCGCCTTAGGTATCTCAACGATGCTGCATACAGGTCTCGAGGTCAGCAGTTGCACTTTCTCTGCATTAATGCAAGTGCAAAATGCCACTGGTACCAGTAGGGTAGGGTAACCATTTTCTGCCTTATAAAACATGTTGATTGAATTCTGTTCAGTTAATATTACAGAACGCAGGCGTCGAGGAAATAATTAACAACAGCTAGGATTAGCATGTATATTTGTAAATTGTATTACCAATAAAGTATGAATAAAAACGACGACCGCTTTAGCCTAGTTGGTAGTGACCCTGCCTACGAAGCTCAAGGTCCCGGGTTCGAATCCCGGTCAGGGCATTTGTTTGTGTGATGAACACGAATATTTGTTCCTGAGTCTTGGATGTTTTCTATGTATTTAAGTATATATTTATTTATATAAGTATATATATCGTCGCCTAGAACCCATAGTACAAGCTTTGCTTAGTTTGGGACTAGGTCGATTTGTGTAAGATTGTCCACAAATATTTATTTAAAATAAGTAAATATCGTGGAAGAGAAAAATAAGCCAAAGTCTTCAGATATATCGGAGCGAACAAGGTGCTCACAAATATCTGAACACGACTCTATTGTCAAGGCGTTAAAGTGCATGTTCAGATATTTTTGAGCACCCTGAAGAGTACAGATATATTGGATGGCGACACACGACGACGATTACGATTCTGAAAAAGGCAATGACACCCAGAATTATACAAGTATATAAAGAAAGAAAGATATTTATTCGGATAACACAAGTACCTATGTAATACACCTTAAAAGCTAACAAACAGATGTGCTACCGAAAAGGTCTCCACTCAGCAATGCAGCTGACACAGCAGTGCCAACGGCGCTGGTTTTCTGTGGATCCAGGGAGGTGTGCGGGACAGCATACCGCATATACTACGCGACTCGAGTTAGAGGATTCACTGTTAATGTGTATTTATTTGACCTTCTCCGCACTACGGTGCCCCGTGGCCTAATTCGCAGCATCCGTAAGACAGGTCGGGTAGAAAGTTAATGTTTGTTTAGCATTAAGAGGCCTTATAAGTTTTAAAATGTTTTGATTTCAAATTATAACAAAAGTATTGATAATCCCAATAAAGTGATTAAAGGATACGATGACTTTATAAAAGTTTTAGATAGTAACATAGCCATTTTTAGATTTTATTGTGTGTAGTAGAATTTAAGCAGATAAAACAAGTTTTTAGTTCGAAAATGGTTGTTTTGAACTGATGTTTGAAACGATATTTCTTAATGAGAAAACTAAAAAAATACATTTTAAGTTTATGACATAAGATCGCAATAGTTCTGTTCTAGATAGTAACATTGAGAAAACGTCAAGATACGTGTAAATTCAAACAGAAAATGGCGTAAATAGATGAGCGTTTTTTAACTGATAAGGACCCTTAAACTAAAGCTTAATAGTGAGAAACATCATTTGTGATTATAATTGTTAATTCGTGTAAAACTACAATAATAGATACGGTTTTAGGGTTCTGTACGGAAAAGATAAAAAGGAATCCTTGTGGTTTCACTCTGTCTGTCTGTCACATCGCTAGTCTATTGCGCATAGTATATTTTTTGGACCTGACTGGCTTTATAGGCAGGGCACAATATAAAGCGATAGGAGCGCTTGGTTGGAGAATAACCTGGGGAAAATCCAGGGGATACCACATGACCACGCGGGTGGTTTTGAATACTGGAATACGAGTGAGCTCCAGTGAGATTGGTTGAGCGGTTTCAACCGAATATGAGGTGAGCATAGATTAGTATGAGATTCGCTGTGGAGGGGCGCGTCGTCATGGATAAAACGCACTATAATTCTCTCGCAGCGTATCCCTATTTAGGGTTCAAAATATTTTAAATTGTAAGACCTCTAACCCCCGTATTCATAAAACTTAACAAACCTCTGCTAACTAAAAAGTTCTTTGTCCCATTCTCACAAACGTCAATGTCAAAGTGACAGATGACAAACGAACTTTAGCGGCTAGTTAACTAATATAGGTTTGACAGACTTTTATGAATAAGGGGGTAAAGGTCACTCCCTTAATGTGACCTGCAGGCGAATCACGTAACTTTATGTACTAACGGTAGATAGATTTTACTGTCAATTTTGAAGTATAAATGTATGAGGTGACAATTAGTGGTAGCAGTGGTCTCTTGAGAAACGCTAGTAGTTTTTGACTTGTAAAAGTGCCTTTGCGGCCTACTTGCAGAATAAAGTTCATTTATTTCATTTATTTCATTTATTTCATTTATTTCATTTATTAAAATCTGACATTAAAATCTACCTAACGGTAGTAAAAAAGTTACATGATTACCCCGCGGTTGGCATAAATCAAAAAGAATAGAAAAATCAATACAATTCACTGCAACATTGAATTATGAATCTTGTCACGTATGCCCCGTATGGTATGCGACTAATCGAATGTATGTATGTTTGTATGTCTGTAGGTACGTATGTGGGTGAGAACTCGGTCCGGCTTTCGAGTAAAGACCTGTCCATTAACTTGATTAGGATTTTATGGAGTTTCGCTGGACAGTCAGGTTTGAAAACCGGAAACAGACGGAGTTAATTTGAATCATTCATTCATGCAATTTCCAACGTTATTGTTTTACTTACTTGGCTGGATTATCAGACAACATAGATTGTAGTATGTGTGTATATTTACGACTGGGATGGGATGTTTGATGACGTAATGCAAGAAGGTGATAGAGAAGAATTCAAGGAAAAGTACAATTTTATAACTACATATGTGATAATCCATATTGAAAGGAACCTTATGGCGGCCGGCACTTACGCCTTTATTGCCGCTGTTCCAATACAATAGTGAATAGGTGTAACGTAAGCGCCTGCCGCCATAAGGTCCCTTTCGATGTGGATTATCACATATTTACAAATTTGACATGAAATATTGTATTAATTTTTAATCATAATTCCAAATGTGTTAATAGAATTTTAATTTTTGACATTGTTTTACCCTTAAATCTGTCCTTGGCAAGTGCATGCTGGAGCTAGCTAGATATATATAGTTTTATGACGAACTGTACCTACCTATATCTACTATAAGTAGTGGTACAATCTTTAGAAAATTTATATAATGTATGACTAACAACGATTTGGTGATATCATGTATTACTGTCATGTTGTAAGTATATTGAATAAATAGATGAAAGTGTGGTGATGGCGAATGGCGAGACGATGGGACACTTGCTATGTGGCGGCACGCCCTTGCCAGACAAAGAATGAGTCACTTTGGCACTGGCTACCCAGAACCAACGGAATTCAGAGTAATCCGGCTTGTCCAAAGGTTGGAGAGCAGCTTGGAGTACCTATAAGGGAGAGGGCAATGAGAGCTATCGTTTTGTGCTCACCACTTGGCGCCACTGTTGAGTAAGATCCAGCTGTCAAAAATTGTTATTGGTTATTATGGGCATGAGAACGAAGTTTACATTTAAATCATATTTAATACCTTAAAACCGTAAAAAATATCGAACATCCCGCATTGCAGCGCAGTCCCGTTTTATTCGGAAAAAAGGAGGAAATAAGTTTCCGAAAGACAAAACTGTCTCAAAGCACTGACAATCACTGACCCGTAACTCATATTTGCCATAATCAAGCTCAGATATTGCAAAATAGACACCATATTGTTCCAATTAGATATTAACCCGCGTAGCGCAACCACAAAGAGTGACATTTGACATTTCGGAGACCTCACGCTACACTAGCGCGTCTAGCGGCGAATACATACGCGGTAGCCCTTATTGCACGAAAGATCCGATTGGGTCGAAATGCATCCGTAGATTAGATTAGATTAGATTTTTTTATATCATAATATACAATTACAATACAAATTAAAGCTAGCTTAACCTATACGAATTTATATTATGATCGTCAATAATAAAATAAAATGTTATTCAATTTCATAAAATGACAAACTAATGATTTTGAAATAATATTAATGTAGTCGAAATTTAATAAATGTCATCTGTTCTTTTATACAAACGCCTTAAGGGAGGCGTACAGCGACATCTACCAGAAGACTCATGCTTCATTAACGGCACTAACGTCTCAAATCTTATTGAGATCGTCAGTTACGATGCGCCATCCCATACCCAAATTTCGAATGAAGGAAAAATTGAAAAAATTTAGGCACCGAGCAGGATCCTGTTCGGTGCCTAAATTTTTCATCTGAGAATTATTTTACAAAAATTACATAACATAAGCTCGTTAAGGGCTCTCATCTAGATAAGATACTACTGTATGTGCTGGGACTCTGGCCAATATTGTTCACTGACTTTCAAACTCATAAATATTCGTACTCATCACACAAATAAATACCCTGATTCGAAACCGGGACAATCAGAGCCTGTAATCCGAACTTATCGTGCCGTCCCTTTCACTCTCGTGTTATTCACTATATGTGTGAGAGGGAAGGCACGACACGAAGTTCGGGATCGGATACCGGTATTTTCTCCATAGAAAAATACCGGTATTATTACAGTCACCGGTTCATTATTTCGTTTTTAATGGGACAATCTAATAATACGACGTTGTTACCTAAATACATGATTCAGCCCTACGTAAAAAGCAAAAAATAGTCCAATATATTGGGCTAATTCAGGGTTTTTTTAAAATACCGGTATCGGTCCCTGGTAGGGTCACTACCAACTATAGGCTAAAATGATCGTAGTAAATCAATCATTCTATGTACAGAGTAAATGTTACAGTAGGTATGTCAAATTCACATTTTTTTTTCAAATTAAGGCACAACTTTCAAAAACTGTCTTTAAATTTCACTTCTTAAAGTTCTTCTAGTGTACCTGGTTCCGTGTAGATACGCATAACTGAGTAACAATTATCAATCTCCTATCTCACTAACAGCTAGTTTACAAAATTGAACCTTAAGTATTGAATAATAAAGTTTCAATTTCACTTCATGTATGTTTTGGGTAGGTGTTTGCGTAAGTTACTCGCCAACGAGGTGAAATTCGGCATGAATTTGCACATTTTTTAGTAAATTTCTTAAGCCAAATGTTACACAGTTAATAATGTTGTACGGATATTTGTACATAAATGCATGAAAACATTTTGATTCGTTTTACGGTTTTTACAAGCGTTTACTTAAAGCCGTGGCCTCCCGGCGAAAAAAATACTTAAACAATAGCATTCTATTGTAATGTGCCCGGGGATCCCAGGGACCGGTAGACGACAGTCTTGTCTGTTGTCTTGAAGCCCATATTATAAACATTTTTCTAAGAAACTCGGTTATGTTGTCTCCTCGCTGACGGGACAGAATAACAACAAAGAAAAGTTGATTGACCCAAATGGTATATCTGGCGAATTAAGTCGTGAAAAATGGTGCAATTAAAGACAACATTTAACATTATGTAATTATGTTTGTCCACAGGTGATATACTATGAGCACGCGCAACACCAGCACCACTACGACCATGAAGAGGAGCCCGGCTGGGGCCCCTGGTCGCGGAGCATGGACCCCGTCGAGGTACGTAAGAGCAGAAGGACCCAAAGGCACATTAAGGGTGGGTTGTACCGGTTTGTAATCGGATTGTATGTAAAGTTTGACAAGTTTCTATGGGGTGACAGCTGCCAGCATATTTGAGGATAACCGGCCTGTGATCGTATGTTGGTGCAACCGACCCTAATACATTGGTACAATACATTGGTATTGGATAGTGATTTTAAATGTGGACTAGTAGGTGTTGGTACGGAACCCTTCATTGTGCGTGGTCCGACACGCACTTGGCCGGTGGTCGCGTTGACGTACTCATCGTAAAAGTTACATTCGAAATTATTTTTTTGAGTACGCCTATCAAAAATAGCGATATCGTTATTTTATACCGGGAGCGTACCTTTATATTTCAACCGGTATAGTTCTACCTTTATAACGAAGCGGTATTGATATCTAACACCGCTACCATGCCGCTTGTACCGTAACGAAAACGGTCGCTGCCCACGATACAGGCATAGCCTAGTGTGGGGGTTGCTGATTAAAATGTAAATGAAAAAGATCAAATATTTTTGGTAAATAAATAAATTGTTACTTTTTTCATATACGATAGTCTGACTGTACGTACCTTTTTATTTTTTTTTATATTCTTTATTTATTAAAGAGGGTTTTACAAATGCCACCCTCATAGTGGCTCTCTTATATACTAATCACTTCTTAATTCTAATACAGTTTTAACTAATTTGTACAATAGGTCCGCCTCTTCTGAGGACGGACAAGCTAATATACTATTTATCCTACCGAGATCATAATTATTTATGTTAAGTAGACGCCGTTGTGCGTCGCCACGGCCACACTCCATTGTAACATGGTACACGTCTTCCACAACCCCACATATGGTTGTACGTACCTATTTATTTAGCTATGGATGTTGGTACTTAAAACTAGTTTCAAAAGGACGGGTTCTCGCGTAAATAAAGGCAGGCGATCGAAAGTCAAGGAATGCAAAGGTAAGGTCGCGGGTTCAATCCTGGGTGAAAGCGCTTTCTCCCGAGATTCCTATCACGAAACGAACTGATGATTAGTCAAGTATAGTACTTTTCACGAGCCCGTTAGCCATAGTTGTAGTTGTGACACATACGAACACATAGACAATCTGAACTCTTAGCTCCTACGCTGACGCACACATAGACAATGTGTCACCTCAGATTCGGTTGAAACCGCTCAACTAATCCCACTGGAGCGCAAACTCTTAGAGTATTCCAATCTTCCAAACCACACGCGTGGTCGTGCCGGAGGTTTTCCCCTGGATTTTCCCCAGGCTACTCTCCAACCGCGCACTCCTATCGCTTTATTGGGCCCGGCCTATAAAGCTACAGTCAGCAGGGCTCGGAAACCGGTTTCGTCTTCATACAATTAACCGGTTAAAAATTTGGGTTAATTGCGTTTTACGATATTTTTCCGCATATTAAATCATTTATTTCATAGATGAAGGCTAACAAAATCAAATCTTAAAATAAAAATGGAGATATGAAAAGTACTTTAGGAGAAATTTCAAAAATAGTAAAAACCGGTTCCGAGCCCTGACAGTCAGGTTCAAAAAAAAAGACAGTGTGCATGTATATCACAACACAACCACGCGGCTCACCCGCACTCTTGTGATAAAATCACTTGTCTAGAGAATGACAAATGTGTCTAATGTACCAGTGAAGTGCAAATATGTAGTCACGAGATTTAATTTGGAACCCCCTTAAGGTCCACACACGTGTCTAATTGTATAGAAATGCAAACAAAAATTGTGCGAAATGGGTCACAAATTAAAACTCGTGACTGTACATACAATTTTCTCAAAAATATATCCCATGAATCTTATGTCGGCGAACAAGGGTTTTAGTTTATTTATGAGAGGATTATTTCAATGTATAATATTCTTGCATTTGATTGTGGCAGTAAAAATAAGGTCGGTGTTGGTAAGACCGTATAGAAGGCAAGACCGTCCGCCGGCTTTTGCTTGCGTGTTTATATTTTACTGCTTTCACGGCGGGTAAAACTGAAACTGACTGACTGGGTACTTTATGGCTTTGTTTATTCTTAATTTTTTGTATGAAAACGTTTTTATGTGAATTATTACTTTGGGCATGAAACCTTAGAATGATTTGGCTTTTAAGAAGTCGAGGAATGCAATGGCAGAGGGTCATGAGTTTAGTGCTGTGAAAGCTCTTTGTCCCTCGCCTCACCTGAATTTGTAATAATTACAGCGTGGTATATCCTAAGTAATACACTTTAACAGTATTACTTAGGATATATTAATGACAGTTTTAATCTTATACAGTTGTTTCTTTAATCAGAAAATTAACGCCTGGTTCAATTACTTCCAGGATTCCGACTTGGATGACATCAACACGAACACTCCATACAGGGCACAAGAGAAACCGGCGACGTATATCCGACCTCTTCTAACCCGAGTATAGGCGTATGTGTCTCTTTCCCTCTAGTCCCAGTAGATTCGTTGTTCGACGCCGAACTCCTTCCGTAGTGCGATTGACAACTAAAATGTTTACATTTTGGGACCTTACCTTGGTAGTAAGATTAAAAATGTATACATATCTGTGACGCCTATGTATAAGGGCTAATAACCGAAAACAACCTAAATACTGAGATAACAGGGCTATATACAGTCACTTTACGAGTTTAAGGCTAGAATAATTTAGATAGACAATAGTATAATTAAACCGCTTTCATAGGTACTATAAAACTTTACCAAATACATATTTGAATTTAATTACAGATAAAGTAGCATCACTGTTAAAAATAATAAGTTTATCTGGTAGTTGGGATAAAACCGACACTTAACAATGGTCGGATAATGCCGTACTATACGTATCTGAAAAACAAACAAACTGAAAGTGTTCAATGTATCTTGGTAGAAATACTACTATACTTTACATAGGTATAATAGAGTTTTAACGGGCATTCTTTGTATGATTATATTTATACATTTGGTTTGATACAAGCGTTTTGCCGTCATTCGTTCGATCTTACCTCATGTTGATTTACGTCTAAATTCTTAATTTATTGTTATACTTATTAAGTTATTTATTATTACTTGTAAGAAATTGTACAAAATACAGTAGATTCTATGGAATCGTTGGAATGTCATTTAAATTGTAGGTATTTAGTATTGTATTTATAAATAATATTTGTTACTATGTGTTATGTTTTTTTACATACCTATGTAATGATTAAAACCACATACGTTATGATATAATTTAATTACTAACCAATGTCTTACAATCGATTTTTTTGGATTAATTGTTTTTAGTCCTACAATAAAATAGTACCTACCTTTCCCGTCAATATTCAAAACCAGAATCTAACTTCGTATTTTTTTTATATAAAATGCTACTAAAACTAAAAAAATCTTATTTTCTATATTGAGATATTAAACATAACACAGCCCTCGTTTGGGAAAAAGGAAATAATTTAAATATATTTTGTTCTAAATTTAAGGGTGTTTGTTTATATACATGGCTAGGTATTTTGCTTTACTAGGGTTTCAGAAATCAACAAAGTTTCACAATATTGATAGCAACACTGAAATTAGTCGAATTGAAATCAGTCGAGTAAATAGAAATACTTTATCGGCACAGTGTCCCAAAGAGGATCTTGACCCCCGAAACGAGAGCGCGCCGAGAAAAGTTCGAATATCTCCCTCTCTGTCGCACTTGCCAATTCGTGCGGCAGAGAGGGAGATATTCGAACTTCGTTCGTTTTCAGTTCGCGGTAGCACCCCTGATCCTGCGCAGCTTCCTGCCAGTGTTGAACCTGAAGCTGACGCAGATCCGCCTCCACAGTCCTCCCAGCGATAGCTCGGCCTTTACCATGAGTTTGCATGACCGTACTCACTATACGATTTTAGTATTGAAAATGAGAGTTAGTTACTAAATTAAGAAAGATTGTTACTACCTAATCACCCCTGTGATCTACACAAGCATGTAGCATGTATGGTTAAAGAACCGGCATCGACTGATCAGTCATCGCATCGCATAGTCAGGGATCAAGGGATTGGACCAGGGCCTTTACCATGAGTTTGCATGACTGTACTCGCGAGCGACTGCGTAAAAGATTTAGTATGCCGATTCTTAATTCTATTGCGTAACCGCCAGAGGCGCTGTACTTTTGCCCATACAAATTTTTACGGTCGCTAGCAATTACGGTCATGTAAACTCATGGTAAAGGCACTGGGCGGTGACCACTTCGTTTTGACCCAAGTATACTCTTGACTGCTCGATCCTCTCCCAATCTCAGTCGGTGACCAAACCAGCGAAGCCTGTGTGCTTATAAATAGAAATATCGATAGCATAAACAGTTTTTGAGATATTTAGCCATGTGACAGACAGACGGACAGACAGGACATAGTATACAATACAAAACAATATAAATACTCTTTATTGCACACCTCAATCAAAGGATACAGTACAGTACAAAAACACAATGAGAAGATTCAAACAACAGGCGGTCTTATCGCTAAAGAGCGATTTCTTCCAGACAACCTTAGGGTAGCGGAAATGAAATCTAATCAGAACATATCATTATAGTGGCTCTTATCATTATATTATTAATATCATTATAGTGCGTTCCTTTTTTACCTTTTTTTTACGGAACCTAAAAAAAGCATCTTTGGATTGGTTGTACTATGATAAGTAGTGTAGCAGTCGATATTGATGAAACTTTGCATCATTTTCTAATATTATCAGTATTTTAAGTATTTATTTTAGATTAAGTGTTTATTATATTATTATATTTAAGTTGCCGCCATAATGTATGTGTGTATTTATTTATTTGATGATTTGCGATGATTATTAAATAATATTAAATATTTTGTAATTCACTTCTGTATTTTTATTTTTATAGCAATAGCAATCCCTAATGACAGTACTAATTACTTTGAGTTTGATACTGACATATACTCTTATTTTATTGGATATTCTACTTTAATACTAATGCAATAGAGTTTATATTACAAACATACGATTTTTAGACAGTGTGTATGTAATAGAAACTCTATTGCGTTAGTGTTAAAGTAGAATATCCCACGGGATAAGAGCATAATGTGTGTTAAACTTAAAGTAATTTACCTGTATTTTACTATGTAAGATATAAGAGTGGATCAACTTTTCTTTGTTGCTCGTTGCCATGGTTACGTCTCCTGAGTCACTCTTTAAAACTGTGATTTTAAAGGGTTTAAATCTACCAAACGAGTTTCAGCGATTCCATTTGGACATGGTCAACTTTTGAACATGCTAGAAGTCGATATTATAAACATTTTTCTAACTAACTCGGTTGCTGTTGTCTCCTCGCTGACGGGACAAAATAACAAAGAAGAGTAGATTGACCTATGAAAGATTAAGATTGACCTGAAAGTCATTGCCGCTCGGCTACAGTTCCTTCAAATCCCAAAAACCTTTGTATGAAAAGTTCACCGTCAAGCAATTAATGAAACAACCTGTTATAAAAACCAAAAAATATATTTTCTCATTACTTCATACATATTAACACGTCCGGATCAATATTTACCACAGGCACTAAATAACAGATAAAACATTTTAAACCCCCAATACTATCGGGGCGAGAACCTAGGGTTCTCTGGCGCATAAGTGAAGCTTCTTAATTCATACGAAACGCCATTTCGATTCTCGTAACCTAATTCTCTGATTTCATTACGAATCTCCGAGTCAAACTCGCTGCAACCTCCAAAAACTCTGTTAGGAGTGCGTATAGAGACCGGCGCGCTCTCATTGGTTGAAATCTCGGCCTTCCCATTGGTTGGTGCTGAGGCTGGCTTCTCATTGGTGGAAATCTCTGGCTTCTCATTGGTTGGTTTGTTGCTGGTCGGTATGGTCCGGAAAATGGCAGAATGTGCTGTGGCAGTATCCAAATCTGCTTTTCTTGATACTATTATACGTATGTCCGTGTGAAGGTACAGTTTCCCGGATTTCGAAGTCATGAATCTGGAAAATGAGAAAGTGAAATTATTAGGGATGCGCGTTTTATTTCAATTTTGATCTCAATTTCGTCTCTGTGGCAAAGTTTGACATTGCACATATTTTTAAAAGGAAATAAGCAATTTATATAATTCGGCCCTTGCAAAATGTATTGTTGAAAACCGGCCAAGTGCGTGTCGGACCACGCATAATGAAGGGTTCGGTACCAACACCTACTTAGTCCACATTTAAAATCACTATCCAATACATTGAATCGAAAAAAGTCGTATTTTCATAGGTACCTCACGGCACTTACGACCTTTTGTTTGAGCAAGACAGTTTTTAAGCGAAAATTCAAAAACCGTAAAACCTATATTTGTTCACACCCAAAATCGTTGAAAGGTTTTACTAATGCACATCACCTAAATTTTTTTCAGAAATTTAAATTTTATAGTTTGGAAATTAGAGGGGGGGGGACACTTTCTATGACTTTGACAGCTAATTTTTTTTTCATCCCACCGGTTACATGTATGGAGTGCCCCCCCTAATTTTTTTTTTTTTTAATTACACATCACTTTTATGTAGCGGTTCATAGATTACACCTCCCTACCAAATTTCATAATTGAAGTGCTTATAGTCTCCGAGTAAATCGGCTGTGACATACGGACGAACGGACGGACAGACATGACGAATCTATAAGGGTTCCGTTTTTGCCATTTTGGCTACGGAACTCTAAAAAATGCATGTCTTGGAGTCTTCATTTCCTTCTTCTTCTTCTTTACCAGAGTGCCGTTAAGAGTTGAAGAGAGAGAGATAGATACGTTGATAGTGCAATCCAGAAGCTCTGTCATTTCACACAACCACTAGACGATCATAACATCCAAGTGTGAAAGGGACCGCACCGAAGCAATTGAGATAGCCGAGGCTCAGTTCCTTAGGAAAAGTACCAGGCAAACATAACATCAAAGCAGCTCACCTCAAATGTATAAGGTACCGCAGCCACTTATGCACATGGTGTGGCGCCGGCGCGGCAGCTCCCGCCGGCATGTATAGCGTCCTCTGCCTGAGGAAGGTTCTTGCCATGGCCGGCATGCCGGTGAGATCATAGAGTACCACGAACATCTTCACCAGGGTACCATGAGGGTTGAAGAGGGAGACTTGGATGGTGCCGGAGCGAGCGACGCGGTAGCCTGATGGTCCGAGGTTTATGTGGCCCTGGTGAACAAATGATGAATGAGTATTAGGAAACAGTCGATTGTGTCTCAAGGGAGCAAAGTTTTATTTTATTTTATTTTTGTTTATTGGGGAAAAAACAGACATAGAAAAATGAAAGGAATACATACAAGATATTTTAAAAATAGGTATAGTCTATATCCTAAAACAATTCCCACTGAGACATTAAGCATTTAGTTCAACGTGGCAATGTTGCCGAGAGAATACAGTATAGATAGATAGGTAGTTATCGTAAAACATACAGATTATATAAATATAGATATATATAAACATAGAGATACAAAGCAGAGATACAAAACAGAGATCTCCAAAATGATATATTTACGGCGAGGGGAGGCATATTGAATCCCGAGCTAAGCGAAAGAGCCTACAATAAAAACCTGAGCGTAGCGAGGGATTCTAAAGTAGAATCTTGAGCGTAGCGGGAGATTCAAGTGTTTACGCCCAAGACGGAAATAATTTTGCTACCGTGTGACACATACTGCTTTTGAAGACTGTCACAGGCTATTATGATGAATATTGAGTACCAAGGAACCGAACTAGTAAAATACTCACCATATAAGGTGCGTTGGTGCCACCCGGTGCATAGAAGAAGACTGTCACAGGCAACCGCTTGTGTGGAGGGCAGAAGGCTCCAGAAGCTCCTAACTCGGCGGTGAAGCCGTGGACGGTGGCGACTGGCTCCAGGCGGCCTTTTAGGGCGGACTCTTCAAAACTTCCTGGAAATTACAGGAAATGACAACTTTAGTTTTTACGCTAGCGACTGCCATCTGACTTTCCAACCCAGGGGAAACCAGACCTTATTGGATTTAGGCTTGTCAAGTGAGTGGGCAACTTGACTGTTGGAAGTTCTCAAGCCACCCTAAAGATTCTTCCAACTTCTATCATAGAAAGCAGCCGGGATCAATGGCTTAATGTGCCTTCCAAAGCACGCACTGTCTTTGAAAACTGTTTATTAGAAAGCACCAGCGCAGCATGACTTACCAAGCAGTCCGGCGCTGGGCCCCAGCCGGAGGCGCGGCGCGGGCGGCGCGGGCGGCGGCGGCGGCGGGCAGGGGGAGGGGGAGGGGCGCGGCGCCGGAGACGCCGGGGACGCCGGGATCGGGTGGAACAGCGCGCTGTAATGTTGTCGCCAGTTATGACATCCTGGTAGTCAACTTTGAAAATATACGCACGTACAGTCGCCATCAAATATATCTGTACTCTTCAGGGTGCTCAAAAATATCTGAACATGCACTTTAACGCCTTGACAATAGAGTCGTGTTCAGATATTTGTGAGCACCTCGTTCGCTCCGATATATCTGATGGCGACTGTACAAAGTGATCTGAACCGCGTAAACAGAAAGAAAGAAAGAAAAAACATTTGTTCGTGGCACAGACACAGTACAAATAAACATAACACCACAATACAGAACACAGCCACGAAATAGCCCCAAATCAGCATAGTGCTAGCCATTGGCTAGCGCTGGCCTTCCTTTGGGACGACGTGAAGCCACCAAGGACAAAAAACACAAAAGTTACAAACAATATAAAACTTAAATAAATATGACAATTCGAACAGATAAACATGAACACGACCGTAAACATCTTCACATATCTGTGGTCTGTCACAAGTCGCAACTAGCGCCAGCGGACAACTACTAAAACTATTAACAGATTTCGTGAAATACAATTTTGTCAAGGGCATTTTAAATTACTAACAAATGAAACTCACAAGATAACTCGACAAATATGAAGCTTCATTACATTTCATTTCCCATATTATGAAGATATTTGGATACAAAAACACCAAACAACCTTCATTTTGAAACCTCGGTTAGTGCAAATTAGTGATTCTACTTTAATTTTATAACTGAGTTGTAGACTTTCAGTATCAATGATGCAATAGATTGTATGACAAGGGTCTAAAATGAGCCATATTACCTCGAGATAGTTATTTTCCCGAACAAAGTGAGGGAAAATAGTTCGAGGGGTAATATGGTCGATTTTAGTAAAGCTGTATTCTGAGGGGCTACCGCGAACCACAAACGAAGTTTTCCCTCTCTGTCTCACTTATGTGCAAACTTGCAAGTGCGACAGAGAGGGAAAACTTCGTTTGCTGTTCGCGGTAGCGCCCTGGTTTGTTAATACCCAATACCAAATATTTTTTTAAAGAGTTAAATTCACAGAGCATCTGTGGTTAAATTAGTGTTTTGTGATTGGTCGATTTAATAGGTGAAGTATTATGATTGGTTTAAATTGAATGTTTTGTAAATCATAAATATGTATTCATATTTTCCCTAGGGGTTAAATGTACTACTTTAGCCCCGCTTGACAAGTCTAATATGATGCACTTTTCGAGCATAAGAAGTGAAAAATAAAATATGAAATGAAACACATACCTTTTGATCCCCGAGATCCCGTTAATAGAATCATCAAAATCGAAACAGTTGTTGCCTCTGCGCAGAGGCGCGGGACTCGAAGTGAGCGGAAGCCCAGTCTTCGTATGAAACACCATGGAAGCTGCCGAGTCGAACCTCCACCGGAACCTGTCCATTTCCGTAGGAGAAGGCACCTGATTGTCGAAACCATTCCTCGGATCCGGATACACAAAGCCATTCTGCTCTGGAGTCTCGCTTGGAGATTCTATCTCGCATCTATCAAAAGTTCCATAATCGCACTTTTCGTAGAAAACGTAGTCATCATCGTTTATGGAGAACGTCTTTTGCCGTTTCGATTCTTTAGGCTTAGAGAATACTGTGTCATCGTCCTTTAAATGTAACTCCTCAATATCTTTATTTTCCTGGTTCTGTGCTCTCTCTGACACAATCTTCTCAATCTTGTCGACTATAGGGAAAATCCTCCTTAGTTTTGGCCTCTTTATCACCTCCTCTGGACATGTATTCGCTCCGTTTAAATTAAAACTATCATCTATACTACTTATATCACACTTTATATTATAATTATCACATTTATGCTTTTTCAGCGATTTATTATCCTCTTCGCATTTCCTACGAGCTCCGTTCTCGTCTTTGCATCGATTTATGGCATCGAGCAATACTTCAGACTGGTCAATAGAAGCTAAATTATAGTTAGCTTCCGATCTGACCATCCCTCTATCTATACAACTCTCGCATTTGTCTACCAATGGGCTCCCACAAGCGCAAGTGAGTTCGTCAGTTTGTGTGGCTACTGTGTTAGTCTTTTTAAACTCAGCTGGTGGTATACTATCTGTTTCAACGAAGGGAGACTTGGTTTCCATCCTGCTAGCGGGCAGTGTCAAATATGTCTGATTCCTGTAGCACCCGATAGCCCGGAATCTGTCAAATCTCGCCGCTTGCAGGATCGGAATGGACGTATGAGTCTCTTTAGATTTCAGCCCCAACCCGTCTCCTTCAGAAGACGTGCTGTCGCAGAGTTTCAGTTTGCTCTCTTTCCGCAAACGGCGTTTGTATTTCGCTATCTCTTTCAACCGCCGCTCATCAAGCTTCTTCGGTTCCTGACTTAAACTAGTGGAAGATCTGTGATTGCCGTCGGATTCGTCACACTCGCATTTATGTTTGCCGCTCTCACTGCAAGTGGTATGCATTCTGTCGTCAACTACCTTTTTCTCCGACGCTACAGAATACAAGTACTCAGTGGACGCAGGCGTAGATATTATAGACATGCGACGACTCGGCGGGCCCGTGTTAGAGTTAATTACATCTAAATCTGGTGAGAACTTTGAACCTCTCGGTCCTATAGTGAGATCATTGAGCTTCCCGACCAATTCTTCGTGAAGATTGACTGGCACCTCTTTGCTGGCGCGTCTTTTGGGAGGGCAGGTACATTTGACGTTAGGAACTTCGTCTATACGCGGTAGGCTCTGCAGGGTGACTTTTAAATAGACGTTGTTGCCGATATCCGTGATGGGGAAGGTATGGCCGGTCGGGGGTTTGCTGAATTCCGCCATTTTGTAGCTCTCGCCTGGTATTTTGATGGAGTAGACGATGTTCAGTTTGCGTTGCTCATCTGCTTCCTCGTCGCAGTTCGATTCGAGTTTTTTGTAATTGCACTTTTCGCGGCTCAATTTTCGCCTGAAAAGACATAATAGTCAGACTTTAACATGATAAATTTCATACTGTAATGCAAAACTTTTAACATATTTCCATAAAGATTTTTAGTTCGTAAATTGTTTGAATGCCAACTGATTGATGGCGACTTCTAGAAAAAAGAAGGGTGTGCCGTCGACCAGAGCTCGATGGGTTGTCGACATTAGAAAGGATCGCATATTATCCTGAATTAGATTAGCTCAGAATCGGAATAAGTGGCGTGCTCATAAAGATCTATGCTCAGCAGTATGCGATTACAGGCTGAAAATTACGATGATGATGAACGATTTCAAGTGTCCAAAGTGAAATTTTCCAAGAATTACGATTAATAACGCGATATTCATCATGTATATTTGTAGATGTGAGTAAGAATGAGGGCTATCGCGTATGAATTCGCCGCTAGAGGCGCTAGTGTAGCGCGAGGTCTCCGAAATGTCAAATGTCACACTTTGTGGTTGCGGTACGCAGGTTAATAATTGGAACAATATGGTGACTATTTTGCAATACCCTAACTTGATTATGGCAAATATGAGTTACGGGTCAATGGCTGTCAGTGCTTTGAGACAGTTTTGCCCTTCGGAAACTTATTTCCTCCTTTTTCCGAACAAAACGGGACTGCGCTACAATGCGGGATGTTCGATATTTTTAAGGTACGGTTTTAAGGTATTAAATATGATTTAAATGTAAACATTGTGCCGAAATATCGGGATAAATATACATGGTAAAGATCCCTTTATTATCCGTAATTCTAATGTAAAAGACCATGTGAGCTTAAAATCCAGTACAATCAAAGAAGTTGTACGTTCAAAATCTGTCTTCACAACCACAACCAACAGGCTTGGCTCGTTGCTATTGCCTTTCAACCTCGCCATCATCAGGGAATCATGTATAGCTAGGAACCTAACCTGCGCTCGAACGGCTCCTCGGGCTTGCCGGTGCCCTTCAGTCTCGCTAGCCATGCCGGCAGCTGCGAGAAGTAAAGGCTTATCCAAAGTACAGTCACCATCAGATATATCGGAGCGAACAAGGTGCTCACAAATATCTGAACAAGATTCTATTGTCAAGGCGTTAAAGTGCATGTTCAGATATTTTTGAGCACCCTGAAGAGTACAGATATATTTGATGGCGACTGTACAAGAGAATCATATACGCGTATGCGTTGCAGGGGTGCTGGGGGGTCGCCTGGCTCCTCTGGCTTGCCGGTAGCCTCGCTAACCAGGCGGCTAACTGCGAGAAGTGGAGGCTATCTATAAGGCTTAACCGATGTACTAGGGAATCATATACAGGTAGGAGGCTAATCTGCGCTCGCTTCAAGCTCTTACGGGTTACCATTCACTGTCTTTGAGTCTGAGCAGGCGGACAACTGCGAGAAGTGGAGGCTATCCATAAGGCTTAACCGATGTACCAGGGAATCATGTACAGCTAGGAGGCTAACCTACGTTCGCCTGGCTCCTCTGTCTTGCCGGTACCCTCGCTAACCAGGCGGCCAACTGCGAGAAGTGGAGGCTATCTATAAGGCTTAACCGATGTACTAGGGAATCATGTACAGGTAGGAGGCTAATCAGCGCTCGCGTCAAGCTCTTACGGGTACCATTCACTGTCTTTGAGTCTGACCAGGCGGACAACTGCGAGAAGTGGAGGCTATCCATAAGGCTTAACCGATGTACTAGGGAATCATGTACAGGTAAGAGGCTAATCTGCGCTCGCGTCAAGCTCTTACGGGTTACCATTCACTGTCTTTGAGTCTGACCAGGCGGACAACTGCGAAAAGTGGAGGCTATCCATAAGGCTTAACCGATGTACTAGGGAATCATGTATAGGTAGGAGGCTAATCTGCGCTCGCGTCAAGCTCTTACGGGTTCCCGTTCACTGTCTTTGAGTCTGACCAGGCGGCCAACTGCGAGAAGTGGAGGCTATCTATAAGGCTTAACCGATGTACTAGGCAATCATGTACAGGTAAGAGGCTAATCTGCGCTCGCGTCAAGCTCTTACGGGTTACCATTCACTGTCTTTCAGTCTGACCAGGCGGACAAATGCGAAAAGTGGAGGCTATCCATAAGGCTTAACCGATGTGCTAGGGAATCATGCACAGGTAGGAGGCTAATCTGCGCTCGCGTCAAGCTCTTACGGGTTAGCATTCACTGTCTTTGAGTCTGACCAGGCGGACAGTTGCGAGAAGTGGAGGCTATCCATAAGGCTTAACCGATGTACTAGGGAATCATGTACAGGTAGGAGGCTAATCTGCGCTCGCGTCAAGCTCTTACGGGTTACCATTCACTGTCTTTGAGTCTGACCAGGCGGACAACTGCGAGAAGTGGAGGCTATCTATAAGGCTTAACCGATGTACTAGGGAGTCATGTATAGGTAGCAGGCTAATCTACGCTCGCGTCAAGCTCTTACGGGTTCCCATTCACTGTCTTGAGTCTGACCAGGCGGACAACTGCGAAAAGTGGAGGCTATCCTTAAGGCTTAACCGATGTACTAGGGAATCATGTACAGCTAGGAGGCTAACCTGCGTTCGCTTGGTTCCTCTGGCTTGCCGGTGCCCTTCAGTCTCGCTAGCCAGGCGGACAGTTGCGAGAAGTGGAGCTGCGAGCGGACTGCATTTAGGAGCCACTGCGATGTTATGAACGCCGGGGTTTCGTGAGACCTGGAATATACAAAAACCGAAATCAGGATGGTCATTTCATTGCATGAAAATCATATACATTCACACCTTTTTTTTATACAACGCCGGTGGCAAACAAGCTTACGGTCCACCTGATGGTAAGCGACCACCGCAGCCTATAGACGCCCACAACTCCAAAGGAGTCACGTACGCGTTGCCGACCCTTTATAAAATTTGAGGATGCACTGTGTTGACAACAGAAGGGACAAATTTAGGTCCCTCGCTCTCAACACAGTGCATCCTCGGGAGCTCTGGCAACCTTGCTCACCAGGAACACAACACTACATACTTGTATAGTAGATAATGTTATTATGGCTGTGGTCTTCTGCAAGGCGGAGGTATTTCCCCAGTTGGGCTGATCCAAATTCGAGCAAGGTGACATTTTACTGTGCTCTACCTGCTATTCAGAAGTAATTGTTTCTATCAATTGAGGAATCATAGATGTACTTTTCTTCCCTCATTTGAGGGCAACAATGATTCATTTCTGAATTCGAAATACCGCTCTCGACATAGATACATAATTTGCTCCCTTAAGAAGTTGAGAGACTATCCACTATTCTGGGTCCTGTAACAAGTCAGGACCCAAAAACACGAAGAGTACATATGTTAAATATTTATTTTACACGCTTTTTGTTGATTTATTGACAACCGTTTTTTTTTTTGAACATGACTGTGGCTTTATAGGCCGGGCCCAATAAAGCGATAGGAGTGCGCGTTTGGAGAGTAGCCTGGGGAAAAACCAGGGGAAAACCTCCGGCACGACCACGCGTGTGGTTTGGAACACTGGAATACTCTAAAAGTTTGCGCTCCAGTGAGATTGGTTGAGCGGTTTCAACCGAATCTGAGGTGTGAGTGGAATCGAGCTACTGGGAGAATTGGCAACCGTATAAAAGTACCTAATGGTACCCAACGGTACGCTAAGGTTAGAGAGAGAGAGAAAGAAAGAGACAGAACGTACTTGGTAACAAGCGCGCGCATGCTCCAACGCTCGAGGAGCAACGCGCGTTGCTGGTTGTGCTGCTTGTCGTAAGACGAGTCCTCCTCGACGCGGCTGATCGCCTGGTAGCATTCCGGGCAGTCTGGGGCCAGAAGCACCTGGAAACATTATTTATACATAAGTAATAAGTAGTCCCTATTGGCACCTCTTTAAAATTATCAGTGGCATACAGTATCGACATTTAGATAGTCGATAAAAAACATTCACGCTCTACTGAAAAAAAATTCTGTGCGACAAGATAACGGGGTATAATCATGACCCACCATAAAATCATTTTGCCAAGTCATCTAAATACTGGTAGGTTGAAATTCGCCTGAACATACATTTCTATGGTAAAGAACTTGTTATAATTTTATTAGACACTGACATTTACTAACTACTGTCTTAAACAGTTTGGATAACCATGAATGAGTCTGGGGCTATATTCGATCATCACGAAAGAGAAATGCTATTACTACCTTCACAGTAATGCCATAGCACTATAATCCGAGCTCTTTGTTCTGCCAAATGTCAAATGTGGATGATGGAAATCTCGTTGCCTGACCACTTAACATCTGACAAGCAATTGATTTATAAAATTGAAATACATTTTTTTTGTGATGGAAAGAGTTAGGTTTTTTTATAATAAATGACAGCTTATGCGAGATTCAAAACATAACTGTTTTAATTGAAATATATCTGTTGCAGTGATAACAAAGGTTAAAATTGCATAGATCTCCGATCCGTATTAATGTAATTTGTTAATATACAAAACGACCAAAGTGCTACATAGTCCTAAACATGAAAACCTTATTGTTTTGATGGTTCCAAGCCATTTGTTGGCCAAGTGGGTCATGAATCAGTAGGTTCGACTGTACATTGATAGGTCGACAAAAATAGGTGGTCGACATTAAGGCGCTTTTGTGCGCACCAGCGCTGACTGGATACTCGACAGTGCTGGCGTTATGTAAATATTGGCACCGGAGACTGGAATCATAAAAAAAGCACCATGTCCAGCAATTTTTTCAACCCAGGCCCAGGGTTATATGGCAAATATACATATTATCATTTGCTTAAACGGCGTGGCAATTTGATAGGGATATAAAGGATGGGTTGCACCAAACCGTCTGTAATCGTAAGCGGTGTTCATTAAAATCTGATATATTGTAAGTTTGACAAGTTTCTATGGGATGACAGCTGCCGGCGCCATATTTGACGATGACCGGCCTGTGATCGTATGTTGGTGCAACCGAGCCTAACAGAGTTACGGGTATGTATATCGCACGTCTGATTTGCGTATAATCATATACTCATCTAATCACGAACCAATTAAATTAATTAATTAATTTATTTATTTTTATTTATTTATTGAAGAGATAACACGGAAAACATACATGAGATGAAAAAAAAACTAAAAATAGCGTAAATGTCCTTGAATACAGTTGCTTCCATATACGTATCTCACTGAGAACATAGAATGCCACTTAATACATAGATAACACGCGGTTCACAACATTACAAGTGTTGAGTGAGAGAGAGAGAGAGTGAGACCGTTCTATTCTATTGAAGAATATTATGCAAATTATTTCAATTAACACAACATTATTTAATTTAAGGTATAGGTATTATTTTGTATTATTGTTAGGTATTAATTTTATTTAAATTTAATTTTCATTGTAATTATTTATAATTGTATTTTGAATTACTGTTAATAATTAAGTAAAATTGTATTTGCATTGTGTCCAAAGCAAATAAAATATTTGAATTAGAGACTTAGTGTGTAATATATGTGTACTTAAACTAATGTTACAGGAAGGAAAAGGTTATCTAGGTAATTGTAATTAAAAAAAATTAAAAAATGGATAAAAATGTTAAATGGATGTAAATTGATGTAATTGGCATAAGCATTTACTACTTAGATGGCTCGTACACGCACTACGCCTATATCCGGCATTAGGCCATTTTCTATGCTTTATAAAAATGCTCACTTTCACCAGCGCTGCGCAAGCGTAATGACAGGTCTGACGGTTGTTGTGGTTAAGGCCGTGCAACCAGAAATGTCGCGTTCTTTCAAATTTCAAATTCAAACATTTATTCTGCAAATAGGATAGGCCACAAGGGCACTTTTACATGTCAAAATATTAATTTACAATTCAAGAACGTCTGACTATAATAAGTAATACATTTTTCATGTCAAAACATTAATTTACAGTTCAAGAAGGAATAATAATTTCGAGTTTACAATTATAACAAAATTAATGTCACACAGTGAAGATAAACTTGCAAAGTTATCTATTACAAATATTACAACATCAGTGAAGTTAGAGATGTATAAGGTCTCAAGATTAAACAAGGAGAATAATGAAATTAATATAATATCCCAGAGATGTACATGGTCTCTGAGCGTCAAAATTAAAATTAATTTAATATTGTTAGAGATGTATATGGTCTCTAAGTCACTGATAATAAAAACGAATCGACAACTGGATGATGTCTCTCGTCAATCCCCTATAAAAAGACACTAGTATTAACGTAGTCACTATGTCCTAGCAAGCATGAACAGACCGGACTCCACAAAAAAAACGCTCTTTAAAAAACGCTATTCTGCCCAGACGAGGAAACAATAACAATTGATTTTCAGATATATGATTCTTGACTATATGACTGTGTTTCTGACTATAGCCGAAACAAGATTGCTTAAAATTTTCTGGATAGAAAAAAATCCAAAGTTGAGTCTTTCTTTTCCTTTTTTCACTCAGCTTTCTAATAGAACACTTTATTAAACGACACAATTAAGTTAAAATGATGGTATTTTACCTCATCTAAACTCTGTCAAGAGGAAATTAGATAAAACTGCACACAGTCAGATATTTATAGAGATTTGTCTAAAAAAGCCATTCCCGAAGATGGTTGAATCCCGTTTTTTCGTGCGCGAAAGACATAAGCGCGTCTTTCACGGGGGGCGTGGCTGACCGAATCGAGACATCCCCTTAAGCATGCCAGAGGAAATGTAACTGACTCGGCATCGTATTGACCACATAACTTTGGTTTGTCTACTCCGTTTTACTATTATTTGTTGGGCAAGTTATATTATTTTTTTATTTAATAATTTATTGTAACGTTGACGATTTTTATTTTATTAATTATAAGTAATTTGATTTTATTTTTGTTTTTGATGTTGATTTAAAAATGAATTTGTATGCCTAAAGGCGAAACGTAGAGCACATATTTTGTACCTACCGCCATATATTGTATTACCTATGTTTACAAATAAATCACTTTGACTTTGACTTTGACTCCTTTTACAACATTATATTTCCCTAGATTTCTAGTCACAACTTCACAAGCAGTCCCAAAAGTCCAAACCAAAACCACAACCCTAAGCTCTATGTCATAAGAAATATTATTATTATTGGAAAACGGACTTAGTCGCATACTATACTAATTTAATCTTCGTGAAATCCAGTAGTCAGTAAGTGCAAGCGAGAAAATACATCGTCCATTACATCAACGGATATTGTTAGTTTTGTGTGTCGGGCGAGTGACAGCCCTAGTGTAAAAGTGTTTAATAAAGACCAAGTGCGGGTAGTTCGAAAAACCAGTACGGCTAGAAGATGTTGATACCCGCTCACGCCAGTCAACTCGCGACCACGGATGTTATGATACATTCGAAACGTCGAGTAAACCTTGAAAAACGTAATTAAATTGGTATTGTACTCGATTCATAGGCCTTACATGTTTTAAAATGTTTTGATTTCAAATTATGACAAAAGTTATTGATTATACCAATAAAGTGATTTAAGGATACGATGAATTTATATAAGTTTTAGATAGTGACATAGCCATTTCTTGATTTTATTGTGCGTAGTAGAATTTAAGTGGGAAAAAGCCATTTTTAGTCTGAAAATGGTCGTTTTGGAGTGATATTTGAAACGATATTTCTTATTGAGAAAGATTTTAGGACATTAGGTCGCAATGGTCTTGTTCTAGATAGTAACACGGAGAAAATGTCATGATACGTGTAAATTCTAACAGAAAATGGCCTAAATAGATGAGCGTTTTTTAACTCATAAGGGCTATTAAGTGCCTTTTTCCAGTAATGTGTGAAAATCGTGTAAGGGAAAATGTTTCCACGATCTACCAGCGAACATCAGTGTCATTACCTCGATGCAGATCGGTATCTGGTCGTTCCACAACGCGTGCACATGGTCGTTGAGAGACGCCTCGACGCCGGGCTTAGGCTCATCCTTGTCGGGTTTCGGCTGGGTCACCACCTGGAAACAGGCATTTAACAACGTGAGCTGGTTATCAGGGTCAATCAACATTTCTTTGTTGTTATTCTGTCCAGCGAAGAGACAACAGTAACCGAGTTTCTTAGAAAAATGATTATAATCTGAACTTCAAGCACGCTCAAGAGATGACCCACGTCCAAATGGATTTATACTCATCGCTAAAACTCATGTTTGGTAGATTAAACCCAATCAAATCACAGTTTTAAGGAGTGATTCAGGAGACGTAACCATGATAACGAGCAAGAAAGAATAGTTCCATGCAAAAGATCCACCCATCAAGTTCTAAAAACGGTTTCCTAGTGAGACAATGGATTGTCGTATCGGGAAAAAAATAGTGATTGCTCGGATGACGATTATCAGAGAACATTTTTAACGTTTGTCATGAGGTCCAGAAAATCCCCGAAGTAGGTACTATAACTGGGACCAGTGTAGATATGCTACCAGGCATCATACCAGCTGGAAGTACATAGATGGATTCATCGACATTAGCAAGTAAGTGCCTGTAGAGCAGAACATTAATACCTGGCCCCTATTTCACCAACTTTTCACCTGACCCGACAATGACAGTTTCAAGTACATTGCTAAGATAATAAGTAACGATATTGTGCAATTAAATTAACTGCTTACACAGCCACGAAAGACTTTGTGTCTCTGTTAACATTGCTTGCAAAATCTGTAATAGATTCAAAGACCGTTGATGATGGACAACGACCACCATAACTTATCGAGTCGATATAGAAGACGATTGTCAAGTTGGTGAAGTTGGAGCCTGTCTAATTGAAGGATCGCCAAGACTGTCTCCTGATTCCAAGAACTAAGCTCTTGCATCAAGGTCGAAAGTACCAAGACATCATATGTCTGCTATCTGGTATGACTCGCCATGAAACTTGGTATGCAACAAGCAAACGCACCCAGAGCGGAGCTACAGCTAGACTAGGGTTGCCATCCATACGTCCCGGTATGCCGGGACATGTCCCGGTTTGAAGCGTGGTGTCGCAGTGTCCCGCCCATTAAGCAAATTGTCCCGGTTTGAAAAGCATAGTCAATTAGTAGGGACCAGCAGCCAGGTAAATAAGTACTAATGCATGTACGTAGTACAGACGGCTATAAGCCTAACGATTAAGACAGGCAGAACCTGCGCGGCCCGCGCGAGGATTCCGTCCCACGGCAAAGACCGGACCCGCTCCCACATCTGCTTTGACTTTGGGGATGAGGCATTACGCTGATCTCCTTCCAATTTTTCTTTTTGAGCTCTACCTATACTACTTTTTCTTTAATTGTCCCGGTGCTCGTCCTCATGGTTATGGCAACCCTAAGCTAGACGGAAAGTACCAGGACCAGGGCATCATACCTGCTGGCTAGTAGACGGGTTGGCCGCGAGCAGCTTCGCCTGAAGCAGGCGATCGTGGGGCGGCGCCGGCGCGCGGGGCACGGGGCTGGCGCTCCGCGCGCGGATGATCAGACGGCCCAACTGCAGCAGGAGATTCGGCCCGGTCGCCGGCGGCGCCGGTAGCGTCTCGCAACTGTGCATCTGGAATTATCAGGTAACCTTTATTCATCATCATCGTCACTATACATACGTCCCACAGGACAAAGTTCTCCCAATAGAATAGGGGGTTTCGGGATATTTCAACAAATTAAAAGAGCCCACGTCCCACGATTCACTTCGTGGGACGTGGGACAATCGGTTGGAACGTCCTTCCTTCTTTTCAGCCATCTGTGCGAACGACGCATACAATAATGCGATAGGAGTGCGCGGTTGGAGAGCAGCCTGGGGAAAATCCAGGGGAAAACCTCCGGCACGACCACGCGTGTGGTTTGGAACACAGGAATACTCTAAGAGTTTACGCTCCAGTGAGATTGATTGGTTGAGCGTTATTTACAAAATTAGCACAATATACCAATCTACAATACTAGGATAACAGAAACCAAGAGCACTGCGAACAAAAACCATCCCAGTTTGGCCGTCCATGCGACAAACACCGTTGCGTTGTGGGTTAATAGGTGTGTATCAACTAGGTTTGTAGGTCGTTTGAACCGGGTGCATAGTACAAGCGACAGCTGCACAAATCGATACGTCATCGACGAAAAATGATGCATCTAGGTCACATTTTATAATGGTGTCCTTCATTCGTATTAAAGTTAGTAAGTAAATACGTAACAGAATAATCTGATACATTTAAACAATTACTATAAATGGAGCTATGGCAATATTTAGTTTCCTGTATTTCCGAAGTTTGAAGCGGGTTGTGGCTTATTAACTTTAGTAGGGTAGTTTAATTTTGTGTTTGCATTGGAAACTTGGAACCTTTTACATAGAGTAGGTATTAAGCTATATTACGTGCATATTGATACATGTTGAAATAAAACCCTAATAATTTTATAAACCCACGATAATATTGACACCCCAGTATTGTAATAATGATCAGCTTGAAAAAGTGCACATTGACAACTCGTCGAGAGTTTAAAAGTGTATTAAACACTAAGGCTCGGTTTTATAAAGATCCGTTAGACCTTATGACGGTTTGTTATGTCAAAAAATTTACTGAGTTACTGAAATTTGAGCTGACATTTGGACTAACGGATCTTTATAAAATCCAGCCTAAAAGTGTTATCTAAACGTAGCAAAAATATATTGAATCTGTGAGTGAAAGGATGATCCAATTCAAACCTGATTTTTTAGAAATGACTGTATTTTACTGTCACTCAATCGAAAACGCAGTAGGCAGCTAATATTTTAATGTGACATGGTTATCAAAATTACTTTCTAAAAGCAGGTAGTTGAAACTGAATATTAATGTGAAATTTATACCGATAGTTTTAGATGGAGAACATTTTAAAAACACATAAATATAATATTCGTATATGTTTGGGCATGGTTAGCAATGTATTACTTAGTCCGAGAACCGCTGTCAAAAGTCTGTGTATAGGTATTCCATTTTTTCCATTGATACAAAACATACATAAACTCACTCATATATCCTGAAAAAAATACTTGATTTCAGCGCAACTTTTAGCAATTGTAAGTTTAAAGAAGAAATTTTGACATTGCATTAATAGGTGTGTTACCCTTAAACAGTAAGGTTTGAAATCGAATAACATTTTTATAGAATTTGGCCAAAAAAACTGTTGTTGCCCTATTATTTTGTTTATAATATATACACTTTGTAGTGCGTAATAAAGTATATCATTATTTTTATTTAAAATAATTTCAACCTTACTATATTAATCCATCGTCACTGGGGACACAGCAGTCCAGAAAACTAGAAAGTAAATTATTAAACTAATTAACATGTTTAAAGTTAAAATGTAACTCGATCACTCAGGGTTCATAGCGCTTAAGTGAACCAAGATTAATTGTTGTGACTAAATTTTATCGTGACATGTCGCTAATTTGGCTGCTTATTTGATAGGGACAGATAATCAGTTTACGTCACACCTCGCCATAAAGTGGCGCTTCGCGTACGGAAAATCCCACTAACTGGCCAGGGGACATGTTACACGTTATACTGGATTACTTTTTTTTTATGTTATAGGGGGCAAACGAGCAGACGGATCGCCTGATGGTAAGCAATTACCGTCGCCCATAAACACCTGCAACACCAGAGGAGTCGCAAGTGCGTTGCCGGCCTTTCAGAAGGGAATACGCTCTTTTCTTGAAGGTTTGAAGGTCATATCGGTCCGGAAATACCGCAGGCGACAGTTCATTCCATAGTTTGGTTGTACGAGGCAGGAGATTTCTTGAGAAACGCACAGTTTTGGACTGCCAACCATCTAAACTACTACTCTACTTAGTCAATATTTTAGTTTAGAGTCCGAGATCCAACCATAAATGTTATTTAGTTATAAAGGCGCATAAAAATGATAAAAATAACTGTCGAGTTTAAAGTTAAATGCTTGTTGTATTATTAGTATTTTGTATTTTTTTTTAATTGGGAAAATTGAGTGTAAATAAATGAATAACATCTGTAACCTATTTAAAGGTATTTCATTTAGTATCACGGTAGTGTACTTGTGTCTATAAGCTTATCTCCACTCGTCTAAATATAACACAATGAACGTATTTCGCAACGCTAATAAGTGAGAATTTTCACTTCCGTGTTTATAACGATCGCAGATTTCTCGCACATACGAGTATGTTTAGCCTTTGATATTATCATGTTGTTAGCACAATTTAAGTTTTAATATACATGTTATTTTTTAATGGAGCAAATCGAACACGATGAACTAATGTATGAATGATCATATTTATTTAGATACTAGTAGTAAAGGATGAAATGAATGTCATGAAAATTAAATTTTTTTACACATGAAATAAACGTTATAAAATTATGATATACTTAATTATAGTTAGCTTTTACTTACCAGTGAGATTAATGTCAATCACTGGTGATGAGCCTTTTATATTTTAAAAGAAGTATGTTAATAAAAAAACTTATTTTATTGAACTGTGTTCATGAAATGCCTATGAAAACCAGCTATTTGACGAAGGGCATTTAATGTTATCATATTACTAGCGACCCGCCCCGGCTTCGCACGGGTGCACTATTTAATGGATGTTATTATACATATAAACCTTCCTCTTCAATCACTCTATCTATTAAAAAAACCGCATCAAAATCCGTTGCGTAGTTTTAAAGATTAAGCATACATAGGGATATAGGGACAGAGAAAGCGACTTTGTTTTATACTATGTAGTGATAACACTGATAACCCTTTAACCGCTGAACTCCAAACAAGTATGCCGCACCCGCCATTTCCCACTCCTGTTTATATATATTAATAAAATGTAATTTACTTTGTCACTACGTCTGAATATATCAGATCAGACGATGGGAAGATGGTAGGGTTTAATGTCGTTACTTTTCGTAAACAACCAATGAACCTGAACGTTCCTTCAGGAACAAAGACTCGCTAGGGCGCGGCCAGCCCTTGACACGTTGCAACCCGCCCGACCTAGTTGCGCGACCCAGTTCTATCTGGGCCGAATGCACCCGCCCTACTTTCCTTCGCTTTTGGGCAGAATTGGGGAATCTGAACCGTCAATTCAGTAGTCCACAGGATTTTTTTTTAATTTAAGTTACTTATGTACTATATATTAATTTAAAAAAGTATGTATAGGTACTTAAATGTTAATAGAATTGAATTATTAATACATATCTCAAGTGGTACATTTATAAAAAGTTATGACCGTATTTTCATATAAATTCATTAAACATATGTGATAATCCATATTGAAAGGGACCTTATGGCGGCCGGCACTTACGCCTTTATTGCCGCTGTTCCAATACAATAGTGAATAGGTGCAACGTAAGCGCCTACCGCCATAAGGTCCCTTTCGATGTGGATTATCACATATAGGTACTAATCAAAGGTTTAAATTTGGACACAATTTTTGAGTATCAACTGTATTTTTCGCAAAAGCATCAACTTGTCGAGATGGTTTTAACGAGCTCTCACACGAGTTAATGTCTAAATTCTATCTCCATTATCAAACAGCTACATCATAACATGATAACGCAATTATCGCATTGTCATGTGTTTTGACATGATTTGTTAGATGGATTCCGCGAACGCGTTTTTGCGATTCGTGTTTCTCCGCGATCGATAAATTACCTCTTTTTTAGTCAACACATAACTTTACCATTAGTATGAATTTTAACTCAAATGGACTACGGGGAGTTGGTCAAATTACGTATAGTTTTGTAAATTTTGAAAAGCTTAAAAAGTAATGATTATGCTGGTGAGATTTGTACAATAAATGGGTCAAAGCAATAAATAATATTACGCAATGTCACGCAACTTTCTATATTTCCCAAGTGTGTTGTGACCAGTGCCTTAACCAAGAGTTTACATGACCATACTCGTTAGTGACTGCGCAAAAAATTGTATGGGCAAAAGTACAGCGCCTCTGGCGGTTACGCAATAGAACTAAGAATCAGCATACTAAATCGTTTACCCAGTCACTAGCGAGTACGCTCATGGTAGACACTGCATTGGCTGTCCTAACTATAGCCTCTTCAAAGTTCACACTGCCCACTAATACAATATAACCCTACACCCCAATTTGGCTGTTCCCATCGCTCTTTTCACGTGAGGCCGTGATTTAAGAGACCGAAAGATTATCTTCTTGCTGGTTTTCCTTCATAATAACAATAAATATCCTTTATCATCACCACATAAGAGAAAAATATTACACGTTTAGCATAGTCCACAAAATATCTTCCAGACAAACTTTCAACGCCAATATGCTTCAATGCAATTTGAACAAAGGATGCAACGGAGGTATTAATTGCTATTACCACTATCGGTAGTAACCACAAATACTTTAGCGGTAACAACTGGGAATTGCCGTTTTGGGCAGCGCTCGACAATATGCTGTGCAGTTTAGCTAGTCTTCAAGGCTGCAGTCACAAATCCGTGCAGCCACTGCTGGCAGGGCGACCAGTGCCTTTACCATGAGTTTACATGACCGTACTCACTAGCGACTGCGTAAAAAATTGTATGAGCAAAAGTATAGCGCCTCTGGCGGTTACGGAATAGAACTAAGAATCGGCATACTAAATCACACAGCACACACAGCAGTCGCTAGCGAGTACGGTCATGCAAACTCATGGTAAAGGCACCGGAAGTCCTCTATAATATGTATAGAGAACCTCCGGGTGTCTGTCACATTTATGTAGTCTATATAAATGTGACTAGATGCTGCGCAAGTTGGATGTTGAGTTATGATAGTTTTAATAGTTGTAATACTTGTAATCTCCTACAGTTGTAGTACAATTAAATAACTGGAAACTGCCTATAAAAAATGTGTTGTTACCAATGTTAACAACTTTGGCGGTAACAGGGGAATAACCCCAACGGAAACAGAAGTTTTTTTTTTCTAAAAGCATCGTGTCCTATAGCCTCAAAGTACACTCCGTCCACTAATAACCCTGCGCTGTGCCCTAATTTGGCAGTTCCCAACTCTGTTGCCACGGCCATGATGGCAAAAATAGACACTGCCGCGCTTCTAACCTGCACTTACATGAAATGGCGTAACTGCATGGCTTGCAGCGGCGATTTGGACCATTATACATGACAGTGCAAGATTGGACATGCGCTGTCAGATTGGGACGTGCGGTGTCCATGGGGCCACGTGGACTTGAAATGTATAAAACATGATGTTACCAAGACATTGTTTGTTGATATTTTTTAATACTTCATATGCATGTACCTACGTGAATATGTTAATTCTACACAATTCACAGGTACATACAGATAAAATACTCAATAATGATACTTGTAAGACCCAATTTTTAACCCTCTGTAGCATCAGAACCCAAGAGATAGAGAAACAAACTCGTAATTATAGAAATACTAAATGCATATAATCAGCTGGCATGTGTTTTTTAGATTGACATAAAAATACGCCCTATTTTATTAGCGCTAGCTTCAAGCCTCTTGCGGCTACTTTATTTTTTAACAATATTGCAATAAAATTTTCGCAAAATACACAGAAACTCAAACATTCAAACAATGTTTACTAGCAGATGGATGCATTTTAAAACTAGTTTTACTCTTATACTGGAATGTCAACTGTCGCCATTCTAACGTTTGAATGAACCTCTTTTTTTCGAAGTCATTAAAACACTGTACAGTCGAGCTCATAAGTAGCTGAAGACTCTGGTACTTTGTCGCTTCCATCGGATGGAAATTTAGTATGACAGTAAAGCGGCTTTTGCAAGGCCGACCGTACCAATCAACTTGAAAAAGATAACTCGAGCACGTCCGGCTAAATAAAAATCGTAGCGAGTGACGTCAAACCGCTGCCAGCGCCCACCCATCATGCATATGCATAACTGTCAGCAACATATGCATATGTGATGGGCATATGCGTGTTAATTCGGCATAACTGTTTAGCATGCTAATAGTACCTGTCTATGTGACTTCACTTCCTGTTGGCGGTAAAGTAAACGGTTTAAAATAAAGTCACGGTGAATACAATACCGGGCATTGTACCGGTGGAACTAATAATATGTTTTTAAAGTATGTATAACAACAAATACGATTAATCATACTTTTTAATTAATCTAATTTAAAAAATACATTATCCGAATTAAAAATACCTTAGTGGAGCAGTTACACTATTCATTTAATTTTGTGACTAAACTAATTCAAAAAAAATCAAATCTATATACTTGCCAAAATGGATTCCACCTTATACATAAATTACAACTTACAGCAAAGAATAGGTTATCAATTTCTGATATCAATAACTTTTATGAATATAAAGAATTGGAAGATTCGATAACAACACACATACTGATTACAGTTATATTAACTTTACAATCACTTCTAAATATTGCTATAGTTATAAAGTTTTACGGTCCTCAATAAAATCTTCACTACGGCTTTTGCGTCAATAATGTCCTTTTTAACAGTTACTATAATTTAACTATTATTATATTCTTCTCTAATTCAATTGTTTTTGAAGTGCTAAACAAATAAGTTATTTTTTCACTTCACAAAATAATAACCAGCACATTTAACCTTATATTAACACAACTCAGGAACATAAAACAACTATATATTTATAATACCTGCATCCTCGTTTATAAAATATTACACAGCTCACTCTACACAAACTTATTTTTTATGAATTATGAAGTTTAAGCAAATAAGGAAACGAAACACCCGCCGTGCAAGTTTTCTGCATGGTATTGCCGAAAATAAGGACTCAACTAGATAAAAAATGTTTACATATGAAGGTGCACAAATATATAACAAATTACCTCCTGTTTTAAAAGCTGTAGGCTCACTTAAGGTTTTCAAAACTAAGTTAACGGTACATATTTATGAACAATACCCTCTTTAAGAATACCTTAAGCGAGAACACACAAAACAATTAACAAATGTCTACTTTTCTTGAAATGTTCCTAAATCCATGTATATATAAGTGACTTCAATTGTCTTTTTTGAGGATAAAATCTTTAAACTGATATTAAAAATCACACACGGTAAGGCTCTAGCACTGTCCCTTCTGTCATGACACCAAGAGACAAACTAAATAAAACCGACTAAACAGAAACGCAGTACAAATATATATTTCCCCAAGAATTTACAAAGTCATTCTTTTAAGCAGCACAGGTCCTTAAGTAATTGTACCATTTTATACACTAAATGACAGTTCAGAAAAGAAAAGACTTTTGAACATGACACTTAATCGCCCATACGATTATTTGAGTCTAAACGCTGCAACCCAATTTACTAATTACTCGACGTTACGACGACTAAGTGGCACGTTTTTAATTAAACTTGGCTTTTTAGAACTAGGTAAGTAAATAATTAATAGGTGCATGGGGCAATGTGAATTAGAAATATTAGTAAATGTTTTATTAAGCTGTTTTATTATTAGTATAACAGGCTTAATCGCGAATAATTAACACAATTTGGACATTTTGACCACATTCGTCGATTCGAACTGTTTTTCAATTAAACAAATTTTTAGTAGGTAGGCTACTAAAAACAACATACAGACTAATAGTAGCTATGTTATCGCTCTCAGATCTGTATTTTTTATTATTTGTTATTTTCCTGTATGCCATACGATTCATTTCATAACATCACTTATTATTTTGGAATAATTTGTGAGTTTGAGATCTTTACCTCTAGTATAAGTTTTTTTCGAAACAAAACACAAACGGACGCATTGCCATTAGCCTCAATTTGTATGACAAAAATAGTTACCATCTTAGGCCACCAGAGGCGCTGCTCGCGTTGCCATAAATACAAATTGAGACTAAAAACAAACGCGTTCGTTTGTGTTTTGTTTCGAAAAAACTTATACTTAGAGCCTCTGTTCAAGTAATATTTTTCAATTATTCGGCATTTTGAGCATTTGGTTACCGTTTTGATAGACACTACCCGTTTACTTGTAAGTTATAGGCGTTAATTTATTTTAAACAATTTCAAAATTTTAAGTTTATTAGCATGTAAATTTATCTCCGCTATGAAACAACACGCTTTCCTATACATCATCTAAACAACGCAATATTGCGATTCTTGTGTAAAAAATACTACTAACATAAGCATTTTTACGATTGGCTCTCGCACTATAATTACGCTAACACTCTTGAACGAGGTAGCCTGAACTCCTGAAGAAGCATATATTGGCAGTGATCGAATGAAACAAATAGCCTGCCTGATGGTAATCGGACACTCTAACCTATGGACGTTTGCATCTGCGGAGGAGTAACGAGCGCGTTGTTTATATTGATTTGAGATTCTTTTAGTGTCGACACAAGACTGCAGATTCCTTACTCACTCAACACAGCGCATCCACGGGAACTCTGGCTACCTTACCTTACCGACGACCTGTTTAGCCTAGTGGGTAGTGCACCTGCCTGTGAAGCTGACGGTCCTGGGTTCGAATCCCGGTCAGGGCAAATATTTGTGTGATGAGCATGAATATTTGTTTCTGAGTCTTGGATGTTTTCTATGTATTTAAGTATTTATATTTATTAAATATAGGTATCGTCGTCTAGTACCCATAACACAAGCCTTCTTGAGCTTACTGTGGGGCTAGTTCGATTTGTGTAAGATTGTCCTCTAATATTTATTTATTTATTATTTATTTACCACCTACCAGGAATACAGCACCACATAGGTATTGGCAGTGATCCAATATAGGTTAATTTTATGCGTACTTGCAGTTCCTGGAGGGAATCGTATAATTGAGAATTTATGGGAAATTTTATTGCGATCGGCCGTGTAAATATTAACCCTCTTATTCATAAAACTTAACAAACCTCTGCTAACTAAAAATCCTGTCCATTCCTGTTCCATTCTTACAAATGTAAATGTCAAAGTGACAGATAAGGACAAACGAACTTAAGCGGCTAGTTAACTAATATAGGTTTGATAGACGTCTATGAACAATGGGGTAAGTTTGTTGGCGAATGAACGATCCGTAGCTTGTACAGTCGCCATCAAATATATTCACTTCTTACTCTTCAGGGTGCTCAAAAATATCTGAACATGCACTTTAACGCCTTGACAATAG
Source organism: Epiblema foenella (assembly GCA_963556455.1). NCBI lineage: Eukaryota > Metazoa > Arthropoda > Insecta > Lepidoptera > Tortricidae > Epiblema > Epiblema foenella. Next base: position 4,135,302 of record OY747120.1, on the reverse strand, counting down.
AGTCGTGTTCAGATATTTGTGAGCACCTCGTTCGCTCCGATATATCTGATGGCGACTGTACAATCGACAAAAGCTTAATGAGTGTCATATGCGCTTTGCCGACCCTTCTCTCCGAATTCATTCCATTGTTAATTAGTACATTACCTACTTACCAAGGGCGGTAATACAAAGAATGTCTCAGATCGCAGGTATTTGACGCCCGAGCCGAAGGCAAGGGCGATAATTATGCGATCTGAGGCTTTCTTAATTACCGCCCGATGTAAGTACAAAACTTTATGTCACCCCCTGGCCAGGAAGTGGGATTTTCCGCGCGCGGAGCGTGCGGTAATTGCCACTTTATGGCCAGGTGTGACATAATAGTACCTTAACCTTCAATTATCATAAAGTCCCATGGTGTGATAAAAATCCAAATATTATTAGCACTTCAATCCGCTAGGTCCGTGAGGTCTCGGCTCATAGCCAGTTTTCGCTACAAGGCGGAAAAAAACTTGGGTATAATGGATATATCATGTGTAATGTAAGATCTAGATTTTGAGTTGTATCTCGTCATCCTCGGGCTCATAGAGGGTTTTCGCTACAAGGCGGAAAAAGATCTGAGTATAGTGCATATATCATGTGTAATGTAAGATCTATATATTGAGTTGTATCTCGTCATCCTCATTTAAAAACTCATTTAAACAAGGTTAATTTACATTTTTAACTACATTCCAACGAGCCAAATTGTGTCAAAAGCACCAACCAAGCACCAGGAGATAATAAATCTAAATCAGTTTAATTTCCACAGCACGTGCTGAGAGCGTATACTCAACATTCAACATCCCATATCCGTCTCGCTTTATCACGTGTAAACTTGTTATTGTGCACTTGCTCTGTCACGCGCGAGTTGACTGACCAAAGATTAGACGAAATTTAGCTTGCAGTATATGTAAATTTGTGAGATGATTATTCCAGTAATTTGGTATCAAGGTAATAATGGCTTTTATGGGTAAAACTAATAGTGTTTAAAAACGTTTGTTTCTGGATGTACGGAGTCTTGAATGAAAATAATAAAACCTAGAAATGTATGCCCAACAATGAAAATAAAAAACATCGCCATATTGCGGAAAACTGTTGGAACTAATTTCTTCAACGGCCAAAAGTAACTAAACGTCATTAATGCCATCTGTCAATTGCCGTCAAATTGAGGTGTCAATTGTGCGTGGTTTATTTCTTGGATATTGATTATATTGCGCTAGTTATTTGAGCGTTACAATGTCAAACTATTAAAAGTCACTTAAGAAAAGTGATTTACAGTATGACGAAGTATTTGTCAGAGAGAAATAGTCTGAAGGATTAAATTATTTCTCTAATTAACATCACCGTCCTTATTGTAAATATGACGGGTAGGTAGAGTTGCTATTAATTATTGCTAATTTAACGCCCCCAGAGCAGTTTTTTTTTCCTAGTCGGGCTTTCACAAGTGTGTTTACGGATTATAAATTTCATGGGCACGGAACAAAAAAAATTAATGAATAATACCCATACAAATATTGCTTGTTAAGTAATAAACAATACACGTGATACTGTATTTTTTTATACTACGCATGGGAAGAGAAATGACTTCAAATTTTAAAATTTTTTTTTTCAACAGTGCATTGTAACGTAATCAAACTATCAGACGGAACGGCGACGCAATAGTAATTAAAGTCTAGATTACGTATCAATACTATCAATAGATTACTGTAGCTATTGTACTACATAGTTCATTATAACACAGGCGACAATAATAAGTATTTCGTTACAGAAGTACAAAATAGTGAGTGAATCGGGTGTTATTTAGATTTAGATGCATTTTACAGACGAATTATTTCGGTGGATGATAAACTACCTATCTACTGATAGTCGTCACTGTCATATCATAGTCGTCATGATGACTTTTGCCTGTCACGTATGTAATTGATAGTAAAAGTAATAGATAACGACCCGTTTATTGCTTGAATGGTGATGGTGACAGTCCTTGGCCAAATTCTTTGAAGGCCGCAGGCGGACCTCAGGCTCATTCAAGTTTTCCCGATTGTGGCCTAAGGAAACCGGGGTCCACTTCGACACCTAATCCCAAGATTTGGCGTAGGAACTAGCTTTACGAAAGTGCCATCTGACCTTCGAACCCAGAGGGAAAACTGGACCTTGTTGGGATTGGAACCGCCACTGTTAAATATCAAATGATAATTCGTACATAAGTTTTTTTCTAAACCCAGTGGTAACAGCCTCGCGACATCCAAATTCAAATTCTGGATGTCGCTGGGGTGAAACCATTTCAGATTCGGTTGAAGCCGCTCAACCAATCTCACTGGAGCGCACACTCATAGAGTAATCCAGTGTTTAAACCGCCCGCATGGTCGTATCGGAGGTTTCCCCTGGATTTTCCCCAGGCAACTATTTTTTTTGAACCTGACTGCGGCTTTATAGGCCGGTCCCAATAAAGCGATAGGAGTGCGCGGTTGGAGAGTAGCCTCGGGAAAATCCAGGAGAACCCGCGACATGACCACGCGTGTGGTTTGGAACACTGGAGTACTCTAAGAGTTTGCGCTATAGTGAGATTGGTTGAGCGGTTATAACTGAATCTGAGGGTGTGAGTGGAACCGAGCTACTGGGAGTTTTGTCGGTGGTTCAGTAAAGTTAGCTCAGCTAGGCTCGACTTGGATCGGACCAGGCTACTCACGCTATCGCTTTATTGGGTCCTACCTATAAAGCCACAGTTAGGTTCAAAAACAACACCCGGCACCATGCCAGTCGGCTCAATCTCAATAAAGTAAAAACGCTAAGTAGGAAGAATTTCGTACATTGACACTAAAGGACGAAAAGGCGTGTCAATGTACGAAATTCTCTCTCGCGTCTTTAATTTAGTGAGTGTTATTTCAGCAGCTGATAGCAAATGTGCGCCGATAACGTATCGGCGGCCTTGTGTGTTATCGATGTTTATAGGTCACTTGTGGCTTGTGCATGGCGGCCATGGTGGACCTTTGTTCACAACCTGTTGAAACACTTGAATCTTCATCTACGTTCTTCAGGAAACCGCTAGTCAGACATTCCCGCCGGCGGGGACGTCCACCGCGCGATCGCAATACACAGACACATATAGTCCCTATTCGTCCCGGTACCGCCACACACCGGGTAGGCTTAGCTGAATTTATTGCTGGACTCTTCTCAGCTAGGCTGTTTAGTGAACCAGAGACAAAACTCCAATTAGCTCGATTCCACTCACACCTCAGATTCGGTTGAAACCGCTCAACCAATCTCACTGGAGCGCAAACTCTTAAGAGTATTCCAGTGTTCCAAACCACACGCATGGTCGTGTCGGAGGTTTTCCCCTAAATTTTCTCCAGGCTACTCTCCAACTGCGCACTCCTATCGCTTTATTGGGACCGGCCTATAAAGCCACAACATCTTTACTAAAAAGTGTACGTACCTTTTACTTTTTTTATATGATAGACAGATATAATTTATTGTCAAAACTGTGTATAAAGATGTCATACTTTGAAAGGTATCAATAGTTTGCCCATTTCTGGCGTACAATATTATTGAGTTTATAAATAATTAAATTAAATTATTAAATATTATTACTAATTACCTATACGAAATATTCATTGAGATTGTATTGTTTGACAGCCATTTCTTCAATTCCTTTTTGAACTTAGTACTATCGAGTGACTTAATACATTCAGGTAAGTTATTAAAGATTGTGATTCTAGTAGAATATATTGCTCTTGCTAATTGCTTTTTTCACAGTATTGGGAAATTTTTGGGTAGTTAGTAGTTACAGGAGGTATAAAAAGTTATTTTTACGTCGCCGGGAATTAGATTTGACGATCATGTTTTAATTCTAGAAATTTCAAGTTAAGCTGGATAATATGTAGTATCAGTATATTTTCTGTACGTGTGACTCAATTAACTGTATGATGTAAAATCACGCATTTATTATGAATCTTTGTATCATTTTATAAGCGGAACTCTGTTGATATATTATTAATTAATAACATAACATAGTAATGTATTTTCCCACAATATCTCTTGCGTAACTGAAGGAAATTGCGACTGCGGTTAAAAAGTGTCACCTCAACACTGAAAGGTTTCCTGTTGGGTAATAACTAATACATACCAGGGATCGGATACCGGTATTTTCTCCATAGAAAAATACCGGTATTATTACGGTCACCGGTTCATTATTTCGTTTTTAATGGGACAATCTAATAATACGACGTTGTTACCTAAATACATGATTCAGCCCTAAGTAAAGAGCAAAAAATTATACAAAATATTGGACTAATTCAGGGTTTTTTAAAAATACCGATATCGGTTCCTGATACATACACATGCTCGCGCCTGCAATGTGTTTTCAAGATGGGTAGGCAGGGCTCATAAAAAGTTTAATACCACTTTTAGAAATTGTAGGTTTAACAACTCATTACATACATTTTTTGTTTTGATCTCTCCAATGAGGCTTATACACACTTTTTTTGCGAAGTGTTAATGATGTAGAAAAGTGATCTTGTAGCAGTGATGATTATTGATTAGTCTATTCAATTAGTTAAATAAATATGAATACACCTGCCTATACTATGAATCGTAATGATCCGATTTGATTTCCGCCACCCTTAAGTAGTCTTGAAGAGGTCGCTCTATAGCAGTAAGACTCAGATAAGCCTGCCGGACACTATCAGTAATAATGTCAGTATTTTTGTACCTGTCTTACTCTCATTTCATACAATAGAATAGGATGGTTAGCGAAATAATGTCATTATTATTGATAGTGTCTGGCGGATTAAACAAATATTGACTCTCAACACAAATTCAAGAGTATCTTATAAACACCATGGTTGCAGCGAATAAATGATTATGATTATGATACCGGTAGTCAAAAATTGTTACTCTTATAACACTTACGGAAAGAAAGATGGTGCAAAAAACTACCTAAAAAACCGATGAGTCAGACTGAAGGAAAGTCCTCGAACCGGGAATTTTGCACTATTATGACTATGATAAGGGGAATTACCCACTTTCCTTAATTAGATAAAATATAGTAACAACAAGTAGTTACCTACATCATGAAAAATTGTGATAGTCCAAATCAAAAACGACCTTATGACGGCAGGCGCTTACGATACATCGATTCACTATTGTGTTCGAACAACATCAATAAAGACGTAAGTGCCGGCCACCATAAGGTCTATTTTGATTTGGACTATCACATATACATAGTATGTTCATAAGTAGCCATGTAGTCTAGCGGTAAGGCATGAGGCATGGACTATATTATATTACCTATAATATCGGTATCATGGTCTAAGAAAACAAGGTCTGACAATCCGGGTTCGTGACACCGTGACGTCACTGTCGACGACACACTCATACTTGCGTCCGTATATCATCAAAATCAAAATCATAATCAAAATCAAACATTTATTCTGCAAATAGGACACAAGGGCACTTTTACATGTCAAAATATTAATTTACAATTCAAGAAAGTCTGACTATAATAAGTAATACATTTTTCATGTCAACATATTAATTTACAGTTTAAGGAATAATAATTTCGAGTTTACAATTATAACAAAATTAATGTCATACAGTGAAGATAAACTTGCAAAGTTATCTATTACAAATATTACAACATCAGTAAAGTTAGTGATGTATAAGGTCTCAAGATTAAACAAGGAGTATAATTAAATTAATATACTATCCCAGAGATATATATGGTCTCTGAGCGTCAAAATTAAAATTAATTTAATATTGTTAGAGATGTATATGGTCTCTAAGTCACTGATAATAAAAACGAATCCACAACAGGATGATGTCTCTCATCAATCCCCTATAAAGACACTAGTATTAACGTAGTCACTATGTCCTAGCAAGCATGAACAGACCGATAGGCTGATGCCGTAGGTAGTGTCACATACACTACTAACCGATGTACCGGATTGCGATACCTGGCGCGGTATATTATTGTATCATGATCTGTATTACCATTACCAACAATAAAGACTGGGCGCGGCCACATCACTGCGTTGCACGTCACCATCCATACAGTATAGGTCATACGTAAAGGGGGGGAGGGGGTCGACGAAGTGACATTGTGTGACAAGGTGTGGGAGGGGTCACATTTCAAAATCCAACACAATAGATATGTATTAAAATGACAAATTTTAACTATCTATTAACGAAAAACTTATAAATATTTCCATCTCTATCTGTATAAGCATAAGATTTCAATTGTTTTGTTGGCGATAATTTATTGTTTTTTTTTTTTCAAATGTATGATTCTATATTGGTTACATTCAAAAATCATTTAAATGGGAATTATATTAATTTGAGATTTGCTGTGACCAACTGTGACAAGGACGGGGGAGGGTCAAAAGATCACGAAATTAGTGTGACGTATTTTATGAATGACCCCCTTATCAATGTCACGGACGGCTGTCTAGTGTTGAAGGTTAAATTAGCGTTCGAAAATTGATATATACAATGAAAATGCTTCGCGAGTCGGCTAATCACAGTACATTAAAATCTATTTACTTAGCACTAGGGCAATCCATTATTAATTTTGTATCCTTGCCTGGGGAGGAACATCGTCCACTATACCCTTATGAAACTGGAAAGAGCGCAAAGCACGGGACAGGCCATGCCTAGTGTGGGGGTCAGCATTAATCTACCAGAGCATGTTTATTATCTGTAAATAAACTATTTGTATTTTGTATTTTTATTGTATTTTGAAATGGCAGTCGTTTTCGTAAGGTACTGCGGAGCTACTTTGAAATTCGAAATCCGGACTTCGTATCGTGTCGTCCCTTTCACTCATATAGTGTATAACACGAGAGTGAAAGGGCGGCACGATACGAAATTCGGATTTTCGAAGTTCGGAGTATACATGATGAGTACAGGGCCTGGTCCCACCGCCGGCGAGCAGCGAGTAGTCTCATAGTAATCCTACTCGTTTTCTCGCTCAAGCGAGTAGAATTACTGTGAGAGTACTCGCTACTAGCCGGCGGTGGCACCAATGCCTACTTTATGCAGGCCCTGGGATTTGGACACACACAACCGTGAAAACGCTAGAAGCATGTATATAATTTCCATACGTTAATAAAACAGGTTGTTCGTCATTTACCATTAGCTCAACAAGAACACCGTTGTTTGTAAATAGTTAAATAACTATCAGACTATTATGTCACATCACAACAAATATACGTGATAAGCATGCGCCAACTTTACATATACTACGATAATCAAAATCATCTAGGACGATAACAACGTCGCAAAACCGTGTTAAACGAGCGAGACAGCTAACAGACACGCCCGTTTACGCGTGCGAGACAAGGACAAATGTTTATTTGTCAACATTCCGCTAATTTAAATATAGAACTCGCTTCCGCGTGTCAACTGTTTTAACGTTTGTAAATATTATTTAATAATATTTACGTTTTGAACTTCGACTCTTGAATTAATGCTCACTAGAACTCCTTATTGTTATAAAAATAGAGTTGATTTTTTATTGATCTACACGTTTAGCCAATATTTTAACTTTGTGATGTTGGAACAAAGGGCAGTTTATTGTACGGTCATTGTGAAGTGATTCACAGACAGGTATATCAACGCATCCAGAATAACTCGTAAATTGCGACGCATTAGAACTAACGTAACTGTAAACAGTATAAGTTTAACTGGGTCAATCAACTTTTCTTTGTTGTTATTCTGTCCCGTCAGCGAGGAGACAACATAACTGAGTTTCTTAGAAAAACTTTTATAATATGGACTTCAAGCATGCTCAAGAGATGGCCCATGTCCAAATGGATTTATACTCATCGCTAAAACTATGTAATATGGTAGCTACTCATGTTTGGTAGATTTAAACCATACAAAAACACAGTTTTAAAGAGTGACTCAGGAGACGTAACCATGGTAACGAGCAACAAAGAATAGTTGATCCACCCTCCTAGTATTTAAGATTTAGTTAAGTGAAGTAAAGAGAGTATCCGATTTAGGGTCCTTATCAGTTAAAAAACGCTCATCTATTTACGCCATTTTCTGTTTAAACTGACACGTATTGTATATTTTCTCAATATTACTATCTAGAACAGGACTATTGCGACCTTCTGTCATAAACTTAAAGTGCATTTTTTGGATTTTTCTTTAAGAAATGTCGTTTCAAACATCACTCCAAATCGACTATTTTCAAGCTAAAAACTTGTTTTTTCCGCTTAAATTTTTCTACACACAATAAAATCAAAAAATTACTATGTTACTATCTAAAACTTTAATAAAATCAAAGTAGCCTTTAATAACTTTATTGGTATTATCGATACTTTTGTCATAATTTGAAATCATAACATTTTAAAACTTATAAGGCCTCTTAAGTTTATTTTTAACAGAGCGGCCATTGTCCGCTTATTTTTATCTGCCGACCCCCTGACAGAGTTAAGTCGAAAAGTTCAAAAACCCCGTTTTAAGTGTTTTAGTTTGTGGGTCTTTGCCCTTTGGTCTGTTTACGTAGTAAATAGATATATATTGCTTATGCATATACACAATTCCCAATTAATTGTAATAGTAATAATAATATCATACTAACATATTTAGATGGCTGAGTAAAAAATAAAGAGTGTTTCTTTCGCCAACAAACTGTGATGCAGTTTGGCGAAGTTATAGTGTAAACGAATGTAAACTTTTTTGTAAGAAATAAATTTAAAAAAAAAATCGTCCAACCAAAGCATTTTAACTTAGTGTACTTAATATTATAATACTAAAATCAGGCAATACGCCAAAATAGCGTTTCAAAACTCTCTACGTCATTTTTTTGCTAGCAGAACCTAATATTTCTGTTCATAGTTTCGTCTGTATATAATATACTAGCGACCCGCCCCGGCTTCGCACGGGTGCACTATTTAATGAATGTTATTATACACATAAACCTTCCTCTTCAATCACTCTATCTATTAAAAAAAAACGCATCAAAATCCGTTGCTTAGTTTTAAAGATTTACGCATACATAGGGATATAGGGATAAAGGGACAGAGAAAGCGACTTTGTTTTATACTATGTAGTGATATTTGTTATTCGTTATTTATGTATGTATTGGTATTAATATGTAAGTACTATATTGACACTTAGTATGTTCGTTTTTATATTTGAAGTTGCACCGTCCACAATTTGTCTGCTTTGCCCTAAGGTTGACTGGTAGAGAATGCTTATGGCATTAAGTCCTCCTTTTGTACGATAAGTTTTACTTTTGTGCAATAAAGATTAAATAAATAAATAATTAAATAAGCACAGTTCAAAATGGTAAAAATCCATTACCCAAAGGTTGTCTGGAAGAGATCGCTCTATAGCGATAAGACCGCCTGTTGTTACCTATTAGTTTTTAAGGATAATCTTGTGACAATTTCTTTTTGTGGTGCAATAAAGAATATATTATTATTATTGTATGTCTTTCTTCATATCTCGGGACCATGGGGTCCCGGACCTTTGGAAGGCATGCGTGGGGCCGAAGCCAACAGCGCAGAGGCCCCTTTAAGACAAAAATAATCTAAAAGCAAGGGATACACATGGCGGATACCATCTCCGAACGCACAACATCATACATCCGGAGATGGTTCCCGCCAGGTGCAGAGACTATTGGAGTGCAGCTCTTTGGCTGCGATGGGAACTAAGGTCATTGGGATATTGAGTTGAATGTTGGATGGACTGGATAATGGGTTATGGGAGGAGACTAGCGGACACCTGCCGTGACAATTAGTCTCGGAATTGTAAAAAGGCAGGCGGTGACTTGCCTGCTCGCTGAGTGGGCCCCACATAACAGTCGCACGTACAGTGCGACAATGAGGCAACATCCCTTTGAGCGGCTGTAAGGTTGTCGAGAGGTGAGTCTGCGGTAGCCAGATCCCGGTAATCCGTTCAGCAGGCCGCCGGCGTTATGACATTTTACACTTCCAACCTGGAGCATAGGTTCCGCTCTTGCGAATCCACTCTGACCAGCCGGTTAAGGCAAGCACAGAGGCGAGGGCCGGATACCCGGGCCCTCTGGAATAGGGGTCCGCGGTGTCGCCACTCACCGTCAGCTCGCCACAAGCTGCCCCCGCGGGTTTATTATTATTATTATTATAGTATTTTAAGAGTAAGGACTTTCGTAATAAAGTCGTAATGTTTATTTTAAATTCAACAAATGTAGTAGGTATTAAAACGAAATATCCGACGTTTAATCAAACAATTAAAAATAAATGAAGAGAAGAAAGATTTGAGGTAAAAAGTTAAAAAAAAACAGTTTTAATCATTTTAAAGGTTATGACCTTTTGCCGTACAGTACTGGGTCATATTTCGGAACACGCAACTAAGGTAAACGCCCCATTGCTCGACACCTTAGTGCCCAATAGATAACACCCAATAATCACCTCTGTCATCACGACATAAGATTTCAAGTGCCATGTATTGCGTCAGTGTCGAGCACAAGGACCTTACACACATTGACATATTAGATTAAAATTGTATTGATTCGTGTCCTCTCGCTTGAGCTAGCGTAAACTTTTGAGTGCACCAACCAAATACATTTTTTAGCTGAACTGGAACCCACAATCCGTTAAAACTGCGCAATAAATGACGCAACCAGGTAAAAAAGAACTACCAGGAAGACATAAACGGAAGACGATTATGAATTCAAAGCAGTGTAGCCGATAATGGATGTTAAAACGAACGCAATAAGGTACACGTGGCACTGACATAACTACTTATACGATGTGAAGTTGAACCAAAGTCAAGATGTCCGACTTTTTATAAAACTGACAATGGATTTAGAACCTTCTCGCTAGGGTAATAAAGTCGATATTTAAACGGATCATTTAGACACAACTCGGCCAAGTTAAATAATTGTAACATACAATTTATTCTAAAATAGCGTAAGAGTAATGAAGTTAATTACATGCTGTGCCATTTTATTTTTGAAAGGCCAGTACAATTAACTTCTGTTACTTAAATTCTTTTTGTTTGTTTATATGAAAACGTTCAGTACTTACCTACGTAACAAGATTTTACGTGAAATAAAATCTTAAATCATCTATATATTAGAAAGGACTCGATGAGTAATAATTGACACCTTACAGCCCAATATTTGACACCTATTGTTCACCTATTATTATAACAAGATGCCAGTGTTGAACACCGGGACATTTGCCTTATACATATATAATATAAGATAGGTAGTAGAATATTCATAGGTGTCTAAACCACAGAATTAACATACATTTAGTTAATTCTATGAAAAACATCTGAACACGTCTACATAGTAACAGAATCTACGTTTTATATCAACAACCTTGGCAATTATTGCCAATACTAACGCAACACACTATACTCAGTGTAATTAGAACCCTATCACCATGACATAAAATTAATATTTCCATACCACCTAGAAAACACGTACAACGTTGTTCCATAGATACATTCACGTATCACTGTACATTTGAGTTTATACTTAATGTATGTGAAGATAGGGTTGATTTTAGAATATATAGTTAAGATTTGATTTTCGAATGCATTGGTGACGTCATGGTAAAGTGGCATAGAAACTCTGTTGTCAAGTGGATATTGGAAACTGTGGAAAATTAACTCCTAGCGTTTATGGCTGCCTGGTAGGTACACGAGACGTATAATCAAGCTTAATATTCAAGTGGTAGTAGACAGACATTATTAATATTAAATATGGCTTTTAATTAATGATTAACTATCTATTCTATACAAAGAAAGTATATATTATGTTCTTTGTATCAATACTAAGGACGGTTGGCATATGGATATAACTGATTTATCTATATTTCTATTGGTTACTGAAAGCTGATATCGATTATCGAACGAGTTAGAGATATACCTACTACATACTTGCTTTGTAGGGTAGGGTGACGGCCCCAGTGTCGGATACTTTAAGCTAACAAGCACCAGTAATGGACGCTTCATTCTTAATTCAAAGATCATACGGTTATAATTGATTACTGTTTAAAAATGAATGAAGATCATGTCAATGTTCATCATTGGTACTTGTCCATTATTGGTACAGTCACCCTATGTACTCGTATAATTGTTGTAATGTAGTCAAACAATTGGCTATTTGACTACATTTTTTTATGGTGTCAGTCGAACCAGTTTTTAGAGACGATCAAATATTTGTATGGGACCAACTACAATTAGAGTCATACAAAAGACGAAAACGAGAGGTAAAGTACAGCATAGCTGACGAGCATTGAAAACGCTCTATACTGATAGGCAGTAAAATGTGACGTCACAGTGTATTTTAGTAGCAGTGTTGCCAGATGGTTACATTTCTTACATTTTTCGTAACTTTTGACCGGCTCGCGTAACATGTAAGTAACTTCTGTTGTAAAGAATTTTTTTGTAACTTTTGAGGGTAATGACTTAATGAGACTGTATTTAAAAAAAAGGTAATTTTATCTAACCGGGATCAAGCAACACAATTTATAGGCTTCCATACAGAAAAGGTGACAAAATAACCTACATAGTACGACTCTGTCTGTCCGTCTCTTGCAACTTTGTATGACATTTGAGACACCGCCCATCAGCTCGGCGGAATTCTGTCGCCGAACTCGCCGAATTGTAGCTGTATATATGGCGACTCGTTTCTTAGAATCGAATGTTTTGATAAGTAATTATGAACGTTTTGATGAGTAATTATGAAAAATATATAAAATGTAACTTTTGCATTAAACTTAATATGAGAACAACGGTTGGAACTCACTTGGAAAGTCACTATTTGCGACATGTTTCGGACTACAACCGTTGTTCTCATATTAAGTGTAAATATGTCTCATGTTAGTGTAAATTTATGTTTTGCATTAAAAATGTAACTTTTCAAGAAAAGAAATGTAACTTTCGTCTCAACGGCCCTGGCAGCACTGTTTAGTAAAATATTGCGTTTAAGGACATAGTTGCAATACAATTTCTTTTTTATTGAAACATGAGAACTATATTGGTAATTTTCAATTTACATTTGGACATCTAAAAAAAAATTAACAGTTTTGCGAACATTTGAAGTCCCATATTATATTATATTTTTCTTTTTAGTTATTTGTAATATGTCTCTATAGTTCGTTTTTGTTTATGTGTTACCCACCGTGAATTTCACCGGTTGGCTCGAACGGAAGACCAGCGTCGACGAGTTAGATTGGCACCATGCTAATTCGATGGACCATTTAGTGGCATTATTGATTGTTTTCTTTTTGTTTTACACCTTTTTCAGTTTAATTCTTTTCCTTTTTCACATATACAATCTGGTAAATAAATAAAATTTGTATTGTATTGTATTGTAACTTTAATCCTTGGTATGTGTATTACTCCTGTGCCACGAATAAATGATTTTTTTTTTCTTTCTTTCTTTCATATCTATTTAGAATTTTGATTGAATTGTCTAATTTACTATTTATTGTGATAATGGTTTTTCTAAATAACCACACCATGGAATAAATGTTAACATTTGTCAAATACCCAATTTTTGAGATGAACGCTCATATGCTGTTTCCATTCTGAGGGGCTACTCCGAACTTCGAAATTCGTATCGTGTTGTCCCTTTCACTCATATAGTATATATCACTAGAGTGAAAGGGACGGCACGATGCGAAGTTCGGGAGTACAGGGCCTGGTTGCACCAAACATGACCAAACAGTGGATACGTTCTAGAGTGACGGACCTGCAATATGTTTTAGCTGTCATGTAACAACATATCCTCAAATAAATAGTGTAGGCAATGCGCAGCGTCCATACTCTACGGTGTGTCCTTGCCACGATTCGGTCGTGGCATAAATAAAAATACAGTCATGTCACCACAAGTACCATAACGAATCCTCAAATTACAAAGTAGCAGCGTGCACCGTTCATAGGCTACGGTATCCGCCTACCCCAACACAGAATGCCAAAATGCTCATCGTAGCATATATTAACAGTACTAGGGTCCCATAATCGAAAAGCGATAACGCTGAGGCGTCTGTTCGTCTAGTATTTACGCAACGCAACCTTGGCACGGTTTTACGATCTCTTCAGAACATACTGTTTTCTAGTAGGAAACACGTTCACGATCCGAGAGATTGGACAGGATTAAGATTATGACGACCGGTTTCGCCTAGTGATTAAGATTATGACCACCATGAATTCAAATTCATTTATTTATTAATTAACCAACTAATGTACTATTAATCCAAAAATAAAATCCGCAACATGCTTCGTCAAATTACCTTAACATAAAGGACCGCCCCGGATCGTAGATGGCTCGAAAGTTCCCATAACCCCGGCGGCGTTGCCACGCTGAATGGCCAAAGAGATCTGTTGAGCCAAGAACGATCCGGACCGAGGATCGCAACCATGAATTGATTATCGACCCTACTATTCGACTCCATAAGCAAAAGATTACGAGTGCACCAATAAAAATATAGCGGTTCAGATGACTTCTATTCGTACCATTCTGAGGAATTCAGGTAAATGCCGCCGGGTGTTTCTATTCAAGCAATTGAAATTGAAACCTTTGGCAAGCGCCCTAGTGTTGATAATCCAGTAGTGTTAATGCACAATCTTTATTTACGAAGTGTGGTAGCAAACCGCACAATAGGACAATGAAATGGACACGAGAAAACACAAACAATATACAATACATTGTTAATTGCATTTATATAGAATGTCACCGGCCTTGCGGCTCCCAAGTGGTATACAGTGTTGCCAGGACCGTTGGAACGAAAATTACGTTTCTTTTCTCGAAAAGTTACATTTTTCATGCAAAAGTTACATTTTTTATATTTTTCATAATTACTTATGAAAACATTCGATTTAAAGAAATGACTAGCCATAGAAATAACATACAGCTACAATTCGGCGAGCTAGGAGACAGAACCTAGATAAGAGTATGTATGACTAGACAGAATTACGCCAGGCTGATGGGCGGTATCTCAAACGTCGATGTTGCAATAGACGGACAGACAGACGAGTCGTACCATGTAGGTTTTTTTGTCATTTTTCTGTATGGAAGCCTATAAATTGTTTCGCTTGGTCCCGGTTAGATACAATTTTTTTTTTTTTTTTTTTTTAAATTTCTTTATTAACAATAATACAATGGTTACTTACGTATCTAGTGTACATTTGGATCCTAGAAAGTAAAAACATAAAACACAAACAGTTTAGTGAGCTAATGCGCTCATTTTAAACTTTTTTGCACAGCCATCCAGGCCTTGAACATTTTTTTTTCTAAACAAGTAGTAATTTACTCACTAGTGTAGGGATGGTTACACTCTTCGAAGAAATGAACAGCGTGGGTGAAGAGACAATGGTTTATTACAATATACGTAATACAGGGCGTATATCAGTATAGCGACTAACGTTTAACCGCTCAGGAAACAGTTGGCGTTTCGTTCGAGACACCGTACTGCAGACCCAAGGATATTTCCCTAACTGCACGAACGTATTGGAAGGAGTTCAATAGCTTGAATGCAACCAACCAAGTACAAACATGCGCCTAGCAAAAGACAACGAAACATATGTTACATCTCAGTCCTCATGATTCTCTGTCGACATTTCGTTAGCGCGTTCTATTTCGACGTCAGCGCCATCTCTCGGCGAATTATTGAACTAAAAGACAACAGGTACTATTTCCCATCTCGGTACTACTGATTCTCCGTCGACATGTCGTTAGCGCGTTCTATTTCGATGCCAGCGCCATCTCTTGGCGCACTATGTTGCTACACTTCCCCCCGTTTGTTCCCGAGATGTCCCAGCGAGGCTGGTTTATTGCTTCTTTGGCCTGCCGCGTCCGCGGGTAGGTGGAGCTTGCGGCTTCCGTGGTCTACCACGTTTCCTTATAGGTTGGACGGGAGTGGGTAGCTCTTGTGTTGATCCTGTGTAGGGAGTCAGCGCCGAAGCATGATAGATTCCCAGACACAGGTCAGGGTTCAAGGGATCCGCGACTGCATATGAAGTGGGTCCGTGTTGCTTGGTGATCTGGTAGGGTCCATCTCTCCGGGGAGCGAACTTAGCGCTGATGCCTTTATTGGCGTAGCTCAATGGATGCAGCGTTACCATAACCATATCTCCTTCACCATACTCTGGTCTAGTCTGTCGGTGTTGGTCCACCAACTGTTTCCTCTTTTCTTCCTCTATTTCATGTACTTCCTTCGCTCTCTCTAAAGTGTTAGCCAGCTGCAGCAGCTTTGGAGTTATTTCCGGTACAAAGTTTTCTGAAAGCAGGATTTGTCGGAAGTCGTGGTAATTGTCATCGAAAGTTTTCAGTTCTCGACCGAATGTCAGAAATGCTGGAGTGTGGGAAGTTGATTTGCAAACGGCCGTGTTCATCGCAAAACGGATGCTCGGTAGGTGTTCCGGCCACTCCCGATGGCGTTGCCCAACGAGGATGGCTAACTGGGTCTCCAGATCCCGGTTCTTCCTTTCCACAGGATTAGCTTCTGGATGATACACAGGCGTGAAAGCGTGCTTAATCTTCAAGCAGAAGGAGACTTGTTGCATAATGGCGCTGACGAATTGTGGGCCATTATCACTGATCATTCTCCGCGGGAAGCCGTATCGGAGGAATACTTCGTTTATAAGGACTGTGGCGCATCGTTCTGCGGTGGCATCTTCTAGGGCAAAGAGTTCTACCCAACGAGAATTTATGTCCTCTACGATAAAGATCCAGGTTTTATCGTCGGCAGAAGGAGGCAGGGGTCCAAAAAGGTCAAACGAAATTACTTCGAAACGTTGACCTAGAGTGTGCGTTTGGAGGAGCCCTGCAGGCTTTTGATTAGACGGTTTGTAGCGTTGGCATTTAATACAGTGTTTCACATAGCTCTCAATATACTTCCGCATACCATTCCAATAGTACCTGCGAGAAATAGCCTGAAACGTCTTATCTGCGCCATAATGCCCCGCTTTAGGATCGTCGTGATATACTGCCAGTACGTTGGCCCATTCGTGCTCAGGTACTACCAATTGGGCTCCTTCCGCATCTGATTCCGATTTGTGGCGATATAAGAGACCGTCGTTAGTAAGATACCCTTTGCTGCACCAGTACAAGGCGTTTTCGTTACCGGGAGTATCTTCTAGCGCATGTATTATCCTCTTTAGCTTCTCATCCCTAAGCTGCTCTGTCCTTATCTCAGCCGGACTGCGCGGGCGCACGTCTACTGTAATCATGCACACGCCGCATTCCATCTGGTTATTCTCTGTGCATGGTGGTCTCGATAGAGTGTCTGCCACTACGTTTACGCGTCCTGGTATATATTTTATCTTGATGTCGTGGGCCTGCAACTGTAGAGCCCACCTAGCAAGTCTACCAACCGGGGACTTTAACTTCATAAGCCACTGTAGGGCCTGGTGATCTGTGACGACTGTAACACATGATCCCTCAATGTAGCCTGCGAATTTCTTCGTGGCCCAAACCACAGCCAGTGCTTCCCTTTCTGTGGTTGAATAGTTGCGTTCGGGTGGTGTTAGGAGTCTGCTCGCATATTCTATCGGGTGTTCCTCTTCACTTTCACCTTGCACAAGCACTGCGCCCAAGGCGTAATTACTCGCGTCTGTCTTAATGATATAATCCTTGGTGTAGTCTGCTTGCTTGAGTATTGGGGACGAGGTGATATGGGTCTTCAATGCTTCATATGCCTTCTCTTGCTCGTGGCCCCAGACCCATGCAGTTTTCTTTTTGGTAAGTCGTGTGAGTGGTTCGGCGATGTCGGAAAAGTTCTTTATGAATCGCCTATACCACGAGCAAGTCTGTAGAAATGATAGCAAGTGTTTCACATTCGACGGAGGGGGGCGATCCAGGATGGCCGAAACCTTCTCCGGATCTACTTGGAGACCTTCCGGAGTTATCAGGTGACCCAGATATTTGATGCGGGTACATCCAAAACGACACTTATCTTTATTAACGACAAAGTTATATTCCCTCATTTTGGCGAAGACATCTCTCAGGTCCGAAAGGTGCTGTTGCAGTGTTGTAGAGAAGATTATCAGGTCGTCCAAATAGGCCAAGAGCTTGATATGACTAAGGCTAACTCGGAATCTGTCTATCAACCTCTGAAAGGTCGAAGGTGCGTTGCGGAGCCCAAATGGCATTCTCAAAAATTTGTAGATACCAAAGGGCGTAATGAACGCCGTCTTATCCTGGTCACACTCTCGTACTCGTATCTGCCAATACCCGGCCTTCAGATCCAACGTGGACATGTACGTGGTGGACTTGGCCTCGTGCAGTAGGTCATCGATACGAGGAATTGGGTACACATCAGGAACCGTGATGGAGTTCAATCTCCGGTAGTCTACACAGACTCTTACTTTGCCGTTAGGTTTCGGAACCATTACCACTGGTGCTGCCCATGGTGATGCGCAGGGTACGATCACTTCGTCCGCTAGCATTTTCTGGATTTCAGCCCTCAGAACTTCTTTCCTTGACGGGGACATCCTGTATGGAGGGACCGCTATAGGTGGGTGGTCTCGTGTATCGATCACATGTTCGACTCCATTTACTGGCTTGCCATTCGGTTCGAATATGTCCTTAAACTCTTCGAGTATTTCCCCAAGCCGTATCTCATCCATGCCTGTAGATACATCCAGAGCGCACAGGCCGATTTCGTCAAAGAGCGTGGTCTCGTACGAGGATAAGGTATTTTCAGCTTCTTCGATGTTTTGAATAGCATCTCGCATCATATACTCCATTCTTGGTGAATGTCCGTCGAATAGAAGTTTATCCTGGTGACAGTAGATTTTTGGAGGTAGAGCAGCTGATTCGGTCCTTGCCCCCACTCTTTCTATTGTGGGTGCCTCCTTTGCCGGCCTTTTCTTACGTTCCATGTCTATCGGAGCGAAGCCTATTCTAGGGGTGTCTGTCGTATTCGGTTGCTTAAACACGACGAACCTCTCCTGGTACAATTCATACTCCTGTTGTGGTTGCCATATGTAGCTCCACGTGAACTGTGCGATATTCAGAATGATGCCAGCCTTCTGCAGGAAGTCAATGCCCAACAACGTTCGGTTGTCGCCGGACTGAGGCAGTACTATAAAAGGGGTGATGAAACGTTGGCCACATAGGACGACTCCAGCCTCAAATGTCAATACTTTCTGAAATTTCGGGTGGCCATCTGCTAGGGTTACCGTAGCCATCTCCTCATAGAAGGTTTGTCCACGGTCCTTTAACATACTGTACAGCTCATACGACGCTACACTAATCTTGGCACAGGTATCTACATAAGCTTTGCCCTTAATGCCGTTTACCTCGATAAACACCATGGGTCGGGATTGTTTGTCCAATTGTACATTAATCGCGCAGAATCCCAGGTTGCCCCTCTTCTCAGGTACCTCAGTAGGTTTGTTGGCACACAGCTTACAATTACTGCGATACACTCCCGGTGTACCACAGCCGTAACAGGAGAATTTCACGTCACTGGATGTTGACGGAGCCGGAGCTGTTGGTTCCTTGTCACCTTCCATAGCCTTTTTACGCTTTCGGCATTCCTCTAGGACGTGACCCAGTTTTTTGCAGAAATTACACCTTGTTGCCTTCTTCGAGCGCACCTGGGTGGTAGGACCCGGTATCGGGATCGCTGCTGTCTTCTCGCATTTGTCGACCAATTCCTCCCCTCCTGCTTTCTCTTTTAATAAAGCTTCCACGCTGCGTGCCTGCTTGAGCAGGTCATCAAAATCCTTAACCTTCTCTATGGGAACCTTTTCTCTAATTCTTAGACTCAGTAGGCCGTATGTTATGTGTAGCTGTTGTTTGGGGTTAAGTTGCTCGTCACTGGGTAGTTCGGAGAATAGCATCCTTTTCTTAGTCACAAATTCGTCCGTAGATAACCCCGGTGCCTGCTTGGTTCCACAAGCCTCTATATAAATCTCATGTACAGGCCTCTTCGGTGCGAACGTATTCCTTAGCGCCGTTTCAAAACTTTCCCATGTAGAAATGGTGTTTTTGACGCCTTGCCACCAAACCGCGGCATCGTCCCGTAGTATTAGAGGTAATGCAGCCAGCGCGTCACCATCACTTATATTTTCCAGCTTCTTGAAGACTTGCACCGCAGTGAGAAAAGCTTCCACCGTCTCCCGGTCCTTGTAACCATTGTAGGAAGCCGTGCATGACGTCATACTACCCTTCCGACCACTGTTTATACTCGCCAGTAGCTGCTGGAACTGTTCCTGCGACAGACTGACACTCATCTTGTCTTGTGCTTTACCACGCCGAGTCTTCACTGGATACGTCGTCTTCCTTCCAAATCGTGTAACCACGTACTTGGGTTCGTTAAAGCCCGAGTTGGACGCCACTGTAGGGATGGTTACACTCTTCGAAGAAATGAACAGCGTGGGTGAAGAGACAATGGTTTATTACAATATACGTAATACAGGGCGTATATCAGTATAGCGACTAACGTTTAACCGCTCAGGAAACAGTTGGCGTTTCGTTCGAGACACCGTACTGCAGACCCAAGGATATTTCCCTAACTGCACGAACGTATTGGAAGGAGTTCAATAGCTTGAATGCAACCAACCAAGTACAAACATGCGCCTAGCAAAAGACAACGAAACATATGTTACATCTCAGTCCTCATGATTCTCTGTCGACATTTCGTTAGCGCGTTCTATTTCGACGTCAGCGCCATCTCTCGGCGAATTATTGAACTAAAAGACAACAGGTACTATTTCCCATCTCGGTACTACTGATTCTCCGTCGACATGTCGTTAGCGCGTTCTATTTCGATGCCAGCGCCATCTCTTGGCGCACTATGTTGCTACACTAGGAATTATAACAAGGAATTCCTTTTATATGGTAGCTTAGAAACAGCTCACATTTATTGCATGCATTTGGTTCACTAATGTTTCGGCGAAAATTATTTAGCAAATTTTTAACTCGCAAACTTTGTATCCCATATTTTGATTTGGGCGAAGTTTTATTTCCCAACTCAACGTTTAGCAACGATATCATTTCCCAACTAATGATTTGATAAATTATTGTTAGGCAAAATATTACCTGGGATTTGTTTAAGATGTCATTTATGTATTCGTCAAATGTATTGATTGGCATACCATACTTTTAGCAACATACATACTTTTAGCACTGATATCATTTCCCAACTAAGTAATTATTTGATAAACAATAGGTACCTAGTTCGATAGAATAGATGGTTCAAGTTGCAGTATGATTGTATTTTATTTAAGTGGGTAGGGTGATGCATTTGCACTTATATTCAAAATACCGAAAGCTTAATCATTAGGTATTTAGATTTTAGTGATTTGAGTCTATGTTTATCTTAGTAGTAAATTGCCCAATTGTCATTTGTTGTAAGTGTTAATAATAACAAGTTTTTCCGCTCTTTTATAAAAAAAATAACCTCGAAGACGGAAGCGGGAGCAAAGCTCCCGCTTCCGTCTTCTAACCTATCCGCGATCCGAGTCGGTTTTGCCACTAAGTCCCTGTTCAAAGCACAATAGGTAGGTAATCCGATGTCCTGAGGTATTTTTGATTTTAAAGAAAAGTTATTCTTATAAAACACGCTTATTTGATTGTATTATAAAAATGTTGCCTAATAAGAATAGTGCGAAGTAAAGTAATGCCAACAGTTGATTTTCCAAATGAAACTTCTGCAAAAAAGTTGGGTGCGAAGTGACATTTGGCGAAACCTATTTCGCCGAAAAGTCATTATACCAAGCAAATCATTTGCTTCATAATTTTTTGCCACATAAAAGTTTGTTGAAGTGAAATTTGGCATTATAAAAATGTTGCCAAATAAGAAAAGTGCGAAGTAAAGTTATGCCAACGGTTGGTTTGCCAAATGAAACTTCTGCGAAAAGTTGGTTGCGAAGTGAAATTTGGCGAAACGTTTT
Source organism: Epiblema foenella (assembly GCA_963556455.1). Lineage (NCBI taxonomy): Eukaryota > Metazoa > Arthropoda > Insecta > Lepidoptera > Tortricidae > Epiblema > Epiblema foenella. Next base: position 4,113,435 of record OY747120.1, on the reverse strand, counting down.
TCGCCGAAAAGGCAGTATACCCATGCATTTAGGTAATCACTACCTTTAAACTATCACCTAAATTGATTAATACAATTAACTTTTAATGAATTATTAAGTAGAAATACAACTACTATCTCAGTATAAAATATGTAACAAAATAAAGAAAGGGACTTAAACATGAAATTACGTGCTGTTAAAATTAATAGTACATTAAAATTTGTCGGTAGAAGTGCATTTTAAATAAAGTTTCATTGTTTCCAAAAGTTACAAAAAAATCCTTTAGAACAGAAGTTACTTACATGTTACGCGAGCCGGTCAAAAGTTACGAAAAATGTAAGAAATGTAACCATCTGGCAACACTGGTGGTATATTTACCAATTGGGAAATCACGAAAGTGGCGCAGCGCAGCGCTGTTCCGCATTTTTCCGCCGCCAGGCTATTCCTGTTGCTCGCTTATGCGTGCCTGATACGTTTCAAAAGTTCGGATTTGTGTTTCTTAAGCAAAAGGGTGGCCTCAATAAGACTCCATTTCCTTAATAACCGTTTAAAACGATCCTTATTGACAGGAGTTTTGCTTGAGAAAGACACAATTTTGATAAGCGTTCATGTTTCGTCTGTAATCGTAACCGGTGTTCGTTAATACTAAATGAAATAAATGAACTTTATTCTGCAAGTAGGCCGCAAAGGCACTTTTACAAGTCAAAAACTACTAGCGTTTCTCATGAGACCACTGCCGAGAAGAAACTCCGAAAGAAACTCGACAGTCAGTCATTTTCTCCAAAATATGCTCATTACAATGATACTACTTAACCTACTTAAGTAAATGTAAGTGGTAAACAACAAAACAGAATTGAAAGAAAAACGAGGAAAAAATAACAATAGGTATTTACAATGTGTAGTTATACAAGAAAACAAAACATGTCGAATCGTTTGATATGCGTTCCCGCAAGAAATGTGTTAACTAGATACAATGAAAATATTATACATTTATTATTATACTCTTTACGCTATTTAGGTATTTGGTTTGGGCCATGCATTTCTGTCTGTTAGATAATCCTCAACCCTATAAAAAGCCTTTAACTATATTACTTACCTAGGGCGACAATACAAGAATGTCTCAGATCGCCTGTATAAATATGCGATCCGAGGCTTTCTTCATTACTCTTATACTAGAGTTACAGAAATGTGCGAAGCAGTTTTGATATACAATTGTGGTGTTTTGTAAACTGACTAAAATCCTGCCCTGAGTACCAAACCAAGCCGCCCGTCCCATAAGGCTAAACACCCATCGATGACTCACAAAGCTACCAGGGAATAATGACTAAATCGGTGCTATTACTGATATGTGACGTCACTAACCCATCACGTTTCACTTTACATTAACAACCACACCACTGCAGCTGCTGCAATGTTAACACACAATACTTAAAGTTCAATATCGCGTACACGGACGTTTTATCGTTATCGTTGGACAAAAGCGTCACGTGATTTTCACAAGCATGGATAATGCAACGGCGCTTGATTGGAATTTATACCTTATTTTAATTAAATAAGTAGTAGTTTTTACTTGGGCTTGTGATAGTAATCCCCGAATTTTTTACATGACATGGGGAGGTTCTGTAAACTAACGAATTGTATGCAAAGTTTGAACTGTTATATTCGGACAATAATAATCCATATTAATATTATACATGCGAAAGTGTGTCTGTTTGTTACCTCTTCACGATTAAACCGCTGAACCGATTTAGATGAAATTTGATATGGAGATAGTTTGATTCCCGGGGAAGGATATAGGATACTTTTATCCCGGAAAACATCCCTTAAAAGGGAAGTATAGATGAGCGATAAGTAATAAGTAAGCGCCTGAAATAAATGGCAAATAATTCTAACGCGGTTAATGAGTCGCGGGCAAAAGCTAGCGCGGTATAAAAATATTTTTTTGCATCATTAAATAGTCAGAACATATGAAAATACCAGGAAAACATAAGACTTCCACTTATTTATTTCACTGAGTCAAAACAGCAACTTTGTATGGATCTCCAGATCTCCAGAAACGCTCGAGTGATACAATAGGGAGTGACTGATGACCAGGGACCGATACCGGTATTTTTAAAAAACCCTGAATTAGCCCAATATTTTCGATTATTTTTTGCTCTTTACGTAGGGCTGAATCATGTATTTAGGTAACAACGTCGTATTATTAGATTGTCCCATTAAAAACTAAATAATGAACCGGTGACCGTAATAATACCGGTATTTTTCTATGGAGAAAATACCGGTATCCGATCCCTGCTGATGACGTGACAATTCTCTACGGTCAAACTGCGTCCATTTTCCAGCTTTATCATCATCATCCTCCTAGCGTTATCCGGGTACAGTTGCATCCTGAAGCCAGCAAAGGAACCTCGGAAGTCAGCAATCGCAGAACACCTTTTGGAGGCAGGAACAAATCATTGGATTGAGTTGCACAACCCTCAGATCCTCTCGACAGAACGTCATTACATACCTAGGTTGGTTAAGGAAGCCATTGAAATCCAAAGGCATTAGAATTTCAACCGGGAAGATGGGTTTCAACTGTCAAGTGTCTGGCGTCCAGTGATCCGAAAGTTCACAAATCGAAAAGAGACTGTTTCCGGAAAGAACTCGCGTATTGATACTGTGAGTATGGTGTGTCGTGAGCGTGACCGTAATCGAGTTTGAAGTGACAAGGCGGACGGTGGGTGACGGTGACACTGTGCGCAAAAAGCGAACCAGGAAGAAGGTAGATCGCTATGGTATGTGGGTAGACCACAACTAAAACTCGCAGTACGTCAGTTAGCCTTGACAATGGCGCTTGCAACAGTGCCGAAATATCGGGAACTCAAAAATACAAATATACATGGTAAATATAATAAGCTTGAAATCTTATATTGCATCCTGAAGGATGCCCGGGGTCCGCTACCTCATCCCAAGTTTTGGCGTAGACACTAGTTTTTACGGAAGCGACGGCCATCTGACCTTCCAAACCGAGGGGAAACCAGACCTTATTGGAATTAGGCTAACCAAGTAAGTGGGCAACTTGACTGTTAGAAGTTCTCAAACCGCCCGCATACCTCTAACTTTTGAATTTCTATCATACACAGCAGACGGGATCAAGGGTTTAACGTGCCTTCCAAAGCACGGGAGCGCTCAGTCAACAACCACTCAAAGCGCTCACCCAAGAACTGACCTCGGCCGACGTTGCTTAACCTCGCATACCGCACGCGGTACGCGGGCGCCGCTGGGCCACGAGAGCTCCTTCCAGCATTATGTACATTTCAAATTTTAAAAACAGCAAGAAAGGTTAATATTTAAATTTTTCCAAGTATTTCCGTAAGTTTTGATTACTGATAATGATAACGTAGAAATCTAAAAAGAACAGAAAACTTTGTGGGCTATGAAAAAGAGTTCATATTTGTTTGATAAGTAATTTTAGTCAAATTCACATTTAATCTACTCAGTTGTGTCAAGAAAGATCGCGAATCAATATTTAACAATGGTTCGTCCTTGTGCATGTAAATGTATGCATAATAACACGTGATATATAATCATTATTCTTAGTGAATTAAAATATAATGTTTAAATTACACACACATATAGTCCCTATTGGTCCCGGTACCGCTGCACACCGGGTAGAGCAGGTTTCGAAATTATCAAGATAATTATTGCGATAATTATCGCGATAATTATCCGATAATTATCCCTCTTATGGGTACGGTAGTATACGTTATTTTATTAGTTAAATTTATTTTCCTATGTACGATATGACCTGTAAAATTTATTTTTACCAATAAAGACTGTACTCTGTACTAATATATAAAAGATTATGGTGTTTTAGGCTGCAAAATAAATAGTTGCAAAACAATATTTTACCTGTTTTTTTATTAACCATTAAAATATGATCAATTAATCATTACAACATCATTAAAACACATATACAGAGCGCAATTATTAACGTTCGAATTCACGCACGTATTTTTTTAAGGCTCATGCCGAATTTACAATTTTAGGTTATTATCAAATCGATCACAATAATTATCTTGATAATAATCATTGATAATTATCTTTTCGAACCCTGGGGTAGAGTAAAGCTCGATTGCACCAACATACGATCACAGGCCGGCCATCGTCAAATATGGCGCCGGCAGCTGTCATCCCATAGAAACTTGTCAAACTTTCCAATTTTAACGAACACCGCTTACGATTGCAGACGCTTTGGTGCAACCCACCCTAAGTCCAACCCAGGTCGGGCCTAGCTGAGTTTCTTACTGTACTCTTCCGAGCTAGGCTAGGCTTAATGAACCAGCGATAAAACTCCAGAAGGCTACTCCGAACTTCGTATCGTGCCGTCCCTTTCGCTCTCGTGTTATACACTATATGAGTGAAAGGGACGGCACGATACGAAGTTCGGAGTAGGTCCATCAGGTCACCAGGTCAGGTCAGGTCAGGTCATCAGGTGGACCGTAAGCTTGTTTGCCACCGGCGTTGTATAAAAATAAAAGGTCCTCAGCACGGAGCATAAGTCCGACACGCAATTGGCCGGTTTTTTAATCTCTATGGTACTCAACCCTCAAAAAGCTACAAATGCGTCACTCCTGTCATCTGTCAAATCTAACGTGTTCTGCATCGCGCTATCGAAGTTTCTTAAATCAGTTGCATAATATAACTTCGCAACAATTCTCATTGGACTTCGTTCCCTGAGAGATCTCTCTATTGTCGTTTCTTCCTGTGTCTCCTATCTATTGTACCTATATATATTATGGTATATAATTTGTGGATAATCCGCTTCCTGTATATATTCAATCCTGTACATTATCCTAATATAGGAACACACTACTTGCCTATATATTTATTTATATTTTTACTAGCGACCCGCCCCGGCTTCGCACGGGTGCACTATTTAATGGATGTTATTATACATATAAACCTTCCTCTTCAATCACTCTATCTATTAAAAAAAACCGCAACAAAATCCATTGCGTAGTTTTAAAGATTTAAACATACATAGGGATATAGGGATATAGGGACAGAGAAAGCGACTTTGTTTTATACTATGTAGTGATACTCATTGTACAAAAACAAATGGCGGTCTTAATGCCTCAAGGCATTCTCCACCAGTCAACAAGACCAAACAGAAACTTGCAAACATTATTCAACGATATTCTTAGATTTACTAACCGTCTCATCCTGCGATTTCCCGAGAAGATTGGCACACTCACCTGTAACAAAAATAAATAGGTTATTAAAAGTTATACAGAGAACATACGTGTACACAGCAGTGTTGCCAGATACCCCGCTTTTCCGCTTTTTTTCCCCGCATTTTTACCACCGTCCCAGCTATCTGCGTTAAGGGCCCTTATCAGTTAAAAAATGCTCATCTATTTACGCCATTTTCTGATTGAATTGACACATATCTTGACATTTTCTCAGTGTTACTATCTAGAACAGTGCCTTTACCATGAGTTTGCATGACCGTACTCGCTAGGGACTGCGTAAACGATTTAGTATGCCGATTCTTAGTTCTATTGCGTAACCGCCAGAGGCGCTGTACTTTCGCCCATACAAATTTTTTACGTAGTCGCTAGCGAGTACGGTCATGTAAACTCATGGTAAAGGCACTGGACTATTGCGACCTTATGTCATAAACTTTAAATGTAAGTATTTTTGGATTTATCATTAAGAAATATCGTTTCAATCGTCACTCCAAATCGACCATTTTCAAGCTAAAAACTCGTTTTTTCCGGTTAATTTCTACTACACACAACAAAATCAAAAAATGGGTATGTTACTATCTAAAACTTCAATAAATTCATCGTATCCTTTAATCACTTTATTGGTATTATCAATACTTTTGTCGTAATTTGAAACCAAAACATTTTAAAACTTATAAGGCCTCTTAAGCCCACGCGGATCCGCTTTTTTGAAACGTTAGCACTTGCTCAGTGAAAAAAACGGTAAACTCCCAATGTCTAACGATTAGAACTAGCTAGAATAACTGTAAGTAACATTTATAACTTCCGTGAAAGAATTAATGGAAAAAATGTGCTCTACGTCGTCAAATGGACTATATATGAAGGCGTAGAGACGTAAGGGTGGGTTGCACCAAACCGTCTGTAATCGTAAGCGGTGTTCGTTAAAATCTGATTGTATGGAAAGTTTGACAAGTCGCTATGGGATGACAGCTGCCGGCGCCATATTTGACGATGACCGGCCTGTGATCGTATGTTGGTGCAACTGACCCTAAAATGACCACAGAAGAAAAACAAACACACAAACCACATAAGAGTGCATTGTGCCGCGGTAGTGAAACGGACGCTAGCTCAACATTATGCTGAGATTACTGAGTTGTCAGACACCAAAAGCGCTGATTTTTAGCCCTATTTCAATTATAAGTATCCAAACTATCAAATAGATCGATACTTCCGCAACGCGTTAGAATCGAGTACCTAATCCGCAACCTTAACACAGTTACTCAGCCTTCGTGCGCGCGCGCAAGGGCGAAGGGAGCGGTGAGTGGGCGCGTTTCGACATCCGAACTTAAATTAAATACCACAATGAAGTCACTAAGAGCTAAGAGCCCAAGCCACTTGAAGAAAAAAAAGTCGCTAACCGGTTAGGGGGCGTCCATAAATTACGTGAGGTGTTTTTTTTTTAATTTTCTGATGAATGAATGAAATTATTCTCTTTCGAACGAATTAGTGAATAATCTTAATCGTATTACGATTACGCTTAAGATTAAATCTTATAAGCGTGTACAATCTGGATTAAATGGACCAAAATAGTATATTATTATTTTTTTTTGTTTCAATCAGAAAAAAAATTGCGTGATATTTGCCGAGAACCCCCCTCTCTCCAACGTAAGATTAGATGAGATTTGACTCGACCCCCTCCCCCCCTTAAACATCTCACGTAATTTACTGGTGACCTAAGGGCTGACAGCTTCCTGGCACAAAGCATCAGTCGTCATTCTGCCCAAATCCACTTAAGGGGCTCTTTCTTTATATGTGATAATCCACATCGAAAGGGACCTTATGGCGGCAGGCGCTTACGTTACACCTATTCACTATTGTATTGGAACAGCGGCAATAAAGGCGTAAGTGCCGGCCGCCATAAGGCCCCTTTCGATGTGGATTATCACATATAGCTCCGTCAAAACTATGGATATATTAATGGCACGACCGGTTATCCGTTCTTCAATCCTTTATCTATATTTGTAAGAGCCAAATTTAAAAAAAACTGACTATATTTTTTTATGATTTTTTCAAAACATGGTCCTAAAAAGCTCTATTTTCGATGTTAGTATGTTGATTATGCACTTTTATATATACAATGTACATGTAACTGTTCCTTATTCACGTCTCTAATAACGCAAGAGAGATTTTTATTTTTAACTCATTTTCACAAAAGTCGCGTGCAAAAAACTGGTTTATTGGCCTAAAATTGACAAAGGTTGATGACATATATCTCGAACAGTGAGTTTTAAAGTAAATATGGGTGTCCCCTTGTTTTGAAGACAGAAATTTCATAGAATCTTGTTTCGCAAAAAATGTTTCAAATAATATTTGGTCCTTGTATTTGTATTTCGACTATTATTGTTTCAATTACTATTTACTTGAATGAAACATATTTCACAGAAACACAATTTAATGAGTTTTGTAATATCATTTTTTTATTTAACAAACTTATCAAATCGTAGAATTACGTTTGGTATTTCATTGTTTCGCAGACAGAAAATTCATAGAATTTCGTTTTACAGAAACTTATATTAAATAATATTTGGTTCTTGTATTTTTATTTTGAATATAATTGTATCACCGCTTATTCACTTCACAGAAACATATTTTGCACAAACACAATTCAATGAATTTAAGTTTTTTATTCCTATATTTAAGAAACTTATCAAACAGTAGAATTATGTTTTAACGAACATTGTTTGTTCGGTGTTTTTTTTTCATGGTATTTGAAATACATCAACACATAATAACTATGTGTACATATAAAAATATAATGTCTATCATAATATCTATATATAATACAGGTTATTTTATTAATAAAAGCCCAGAAAGACCTGTTAGGGCAAAATCGACTCTAACGCGGATAGGTTAGAAGATTAAGACGGGAGCTGAAGCGAAGCGAACCTTCCGTCTTAATCTTCGAAGTTATTTTTTTTATAAAAGCCCAGAAAACCTGTTGGAGAAAAATCGACTCTAACGCGGATAGGTTAGAAGATTAACTAAATAACGTAAGGTCAATGAATATATGATTTGTAATTATATCGTAATGAATATCGAAACATTAAATTTTCTTTGTAATAAAAATCTACTATAAAATTATCTACAAAGTAACTATTTTACGAATTGATTATTCTATGAAATGATAATATGAGATTTATTTTATGAGAAAAAATTCTATACAACTATTATCTTGGTAATAATTTTTACGTAAACTAAATAATATCAGAAAAAATAATATTTCACTTGTAATTCTATGATATGAATATCGAAATATTAAAAGATATTTTACCAAAAATCATTGATTTGAGTTTCTACAAAGTAAGTGTACGGCGTAATGATTATTCTGTGAAATGATAATATGAGAAGCATTTTCTGCGAAACGAAATTCTTTGAAAATGCGTCAGTCTAAAAATGAAATCAAATGAGAACAGAGCGAAGTCTCTCATCATGTCAATTCCACTGAACACTAGTACGAAGTTCATCAGTGTAGTGGCTCTCTTCATCGTCGGCCTCATCTTTGCCCCCTGGCTAGATGCTGGCCAAGAGCGATCCCATTTTTAATAAAAAAAAAAAAGTTACTAGTCCTTGCAAACATGAACAGACCGGACCCCACAAACAGCACCCGTTCACGAGTATGACGCGTATCTCAGCCATCGCCTCCTTCGACCATATTTATACATGGTAGAGAATACAGACGTATCGTTTCCGTTTCTAGGGTTCGGTATTTTCATGGTTTACTAAAGTCAAAGAACCATAGATACATTGTTGTTGCCAAATTGGATAGCATCTTGATAAGTTCACCTTAGCTCCTTTGTGTGGTAATAATTCAATTTAAATAATAAATTCACGTACTAGGACTCCATACGTTCAAAGCCATTGACATTTTGCAAGTTAAGTTAGTGACCCTGCTTAATGTGTAAAGCTGTTGGTCCCAGATTCGATTCCTGACAAGGGCAGAGCCTGGGATCGCGTTGTTTGAAACGCTGTTCAGCCCAGACGAGGAAACAATAAGGATTGATTTTCAGATATATGATTCTTGACTATATGAATGTGTTTCTGACAATAGCCGAAACATGATTGCTTAAAATGTTCTAGATAGGAAAAAAAACAAAGTTGAGTCTTTATTTTCCTTTTTTTACTCAGCAATGCATTATTAACCGACACAAATAAGTTAAAATGATGGTATTGTACCTCATCTAAAATCTGTCAAGAGGAAATTTAATAAAACTGCACACAGTCATCAGAATTTATCGAGATATGTCTAAGAAAACAATTCCCGAAGAGTGTTGCATCCCGTTTTGTCGTGCGAGAAAAACATAAGGGTGTCTCTTTCACGGGGGGCGTGGCTAACCGAATCGAGGCATCCCCAGCATGCCAGTGGAAATGTAACTGACTCGGCATCGTGTTTACCACATAACTTTGACATGTCTACTCCTTTTAAAAATAATATTCCCATTATATTTTTAGTCACAACTTCACAAGCAGTCCCAAAAGCCCAAACCCACAACCCTAAACTCTCTATCATGAGAAAAATTGACAAGTAGTTTATGGCTATATAATATACAGTAGCGGGCTCGAGGGAGGCGAAAAAGAGATCTAACTGCGCGTAAAAAAAGGAAAAAATGTGTTATTTTATTTAGGAAGTAATATGATTGAGACGCGACTAAAACAATGAAATAAACTGACGATAAACATTGCAAATAAAAATAACATAATAAATGGACCATTCAACTTTTTCATGTAAATAATTTTAAGACACTTTTTTTAAATGCAGATTTTGGAATACTTGGCCCTAACTTCATATTTTTGTATTTTTATTTAGAAAGACGTTTAATTGCAGTATCACTTCCGATAGTTTTGGTAATTAACGAACCACAGCTAATATCCATAAATAGAGTAACTCAGTGTTGTTCCTTGGATGTCTCACCATTTGTATGAAAAAATGGTTTTAACCACTGTGTTACCCACCTTTTACAGCAATATGTTAATATTTAAGTATTTTTACCTATAAATTCCTTTTATTAGGTTCAGGTACTATTTTGAAATCCTATTTTTGTACACTTTTTTGTACATTTTTTTTGGTAATAGAAAACTGATCATTAAAAAGTGGAATGACCCAAATACCTTCATGACTACACACACAAAAACAAGCAAACATTGCAAATAAAAAATATCAAAATGCATTGCTCCAATACAGACAGATACTCACACAAAGGTTGAAGTCAAAAATATATTACAGTGGAATCCGTTAGTAATGACATCGAAGGAAATTGACAAACACGTCATACTAAGCGGACGTCGTCAAAGCATTTTTGTGAAAAAAAAACAACCTTCTATTATTTAGGTAAATACTTATTTTAATAGAGCAACATAGCACATTAAATCAAAATAAAGATTGCATGTAAGAAATGTATGTATGTATGCATATTTTTCATTTTTTATGTACTTAAGAAATCTGTAAACAGTCTCTAATACTATTGTGTATAGAGGACATTACCATGGTCAATTTATCATTTTCAATATTACTATGATTTCATCACTAAAAACAAATCCGTGACTTTCAACTGTCAATTACTCACTGAGATCCAAAACAAAAACCAGCCACATGCTGAACATCGTCGGGAATCAACGAACATGACCGAAGGTAGGTGAAAAGAATCATGTCGGTCACTATAAACAGACAATATTTATTAAAAATGGGTCATAATACTCATAATAAGCGATATGTCACTGTAAGCGAAGTCATTATATCCCTCTTTGTTACATAGATTTTTATGTGAAAACCAAACTTCGTTGTGTAATTACGTCATAATAGGCGGGTGGTCAATAGAGGCGGAGTCATAATAAACGGATTCTACTGTCCATATATTTCCATATGCTGACGTCCCCGGGGTAGACAGACCTACCCCAAGCCATCGCTTTGTCGTCTGAACGTTGACCCAGGTAGTCTAGACCGCACCAGACGGCTTTTACATTCGTTTAGTCCTATATCACCGATGTTAAAAAAAAGTCTTCTCAAATCAGCTTATAAAATATACCGGTCAAGTGCGAGTCGGACTCGCGCACCGTGGGTTCCGTACACAGATGTCGGTTCCAATCCTATTAATTCAGGAAAATCTCAACAACATGGTGTAGAAATTGAACGCCATGGGTACAGCGCCATCTATCGGCGAATTTTGTTACAAATTTGAGCGACTGAATAACTTAGTATATGTATGGTGGTTTTTAAGGATAAATCTTTATCACGTGAACCGATTTTAATTTTTTTTTTCTTTTTTCAGCATAATCTCGTAGGATTTCATTCAAAACAAAAATACATGCAAAGGTAATTAAATTACAAACTTAGTATAGAAAAGATTTTGATGATAAAATAAAGAAGAACTAGATAGAGCTATAGTTATATTGTTCCTGTAAAATATACACTGATGCCAAGCCCTTTCATGAGACACCCCACTTGACATATTTACTAGACTTTAAAATTTTGAACCACCTATTTGTTATCTGTAATTTAAAAAAAAAAAGTTAATAATTTGAATGGCTTTGGTTCAACAAGATGCTTATACTGTGAAAATTTGAAGATGTAGCTCCAACCGTTTGGCTGTCAAACCTGTGTGACAGGTGACAGACGACGGACGGACGGGTGAGTCACAACACTACAGTTCCGTTTGGACCTTCGGGTACGGAACCCTAAAAAGCAGCAGATTTGACAAAAACATTCCATACAATTATCGAACCTGCTTATAAGATTTTACGAGAATCGCTTGAGAAATGCGACATGTAGAGGCAGGGTTCGAAAGGATAATTATCAATGATAATTATATTGATAATTATCAAGATAATTATCGCGATTTTTATGCTTTGATAATTATCAATTTGATCATAACCTAAAATTGTAAATTAGGCATTAGTCTTAAAAAAATACGTGCGTGAATCCGAACGTTAATAATTGCGCTCTGTATATGATGTTGTAATGATTAATTGATTATATTTTAATGGTTAATAAAAAACTAGTAAAATACTGTATAGCAACTATTTATTTTGCAGCCTAAAACACCATAATCTTTTATATATTAAGTAGTACAGAGTACAGTCTTTATTGCTAAAAATACATTTTATAAGTCATATCATACATCGGAAAATAAATTTAACTAATAAAATAACGTATTAAGCTAGTTTTAATTTGTATTGTAATTGTATATTATGAAATAAAAAAAATTAATCTAATCTAATCTATACTACCCTACTCATAAGAGGGATAATTATCGCGATAATTATCCCTCTTATGAGGGATAATTATCGCGATATTTATCAAAGACCATAATTATCTTGATAATTTCGAACCCTGTGTAGAGGAGAGTAAAACAGTCGGACAACCTAACATACGCTTCGCGCTCGCTCAGTCAATTAAATATATTTCGGATCATCACGCTTCCGGGGGTAGACAGACCTACCCCAAGCCAGACTCCCTTTGTCGTCTGTACGTTGACCCAGGTCGTCTCGACCGCCCCAGACGGCGTTTATATTGGCTTAGTCCTATTTCACCGACGTTGAAAAAGATTCTCAATCCAGCTGTAAAGTCGAATTCATAAATATACATATGTAATAGCGAGGGGTGAGTGGTCAATTTAAATTAAAAAAGTTCTACTTATCTATACAAACTGAATTACAAAATATACGATGCCCCACAAAGAGTAGATATAAATATAATTTTAAACTGAAAACTGTTACGTGATTTCATAAATTTCAACTTACTTATGTTATAGCATACAACCTACTTTAAATTAATTATATTGTTATTGTGATTAATTTAATTTTATAACCCTTATTTAGTGTGAAACCAACTCACTGACTACGGGTGGGCTTAAAACCAGCTTAGCGCTGTGCTCACACCGATTTTTCAACGTCTTATTTTTAAAACCCATACTTACTATAGATTGAACATTGTAAAATTTTGAGAAATAAACCTTTTTGTATTTGTATTTTTGTATTTGTATAAATCAAGATAATTGTTTTTTGAAATAAGAACTCAACATCCATTACGCAGAGTTCTATTTTCAATAAACCTTTTAGGTGACTGATCGGGTTTGACCACTCACCCCTCGATAGGTACGTTTCCAACTATTCAAAATTTCTGAGCAACCTTAAGTACCTTAACTATAAAGACGTGTTCACATTATTTGAACTTTATCCGTGCGCATATTTTCGAACTCGAGTGTATTCGCGGAAATGATTTCAAAAGTAAGGATATATTTGACAGAATCAAACGAAGGTCTCCGTTTCAGCTAGGACAAAAACGCTTTCGTATGTCCGTCCGGCTATTCTCCACTATAGGTCGCATCTCTCAACAGATTCTCGTGAAATTTTCATAGCAGTTTCGATAATTATATTATTGACGTCGAATGACTTCAGAGCAAAATTTAATTAAATAATAATAGTTATTTGTTATACATATATTCAAAGTTGTATTTTAACCGCGAGTGTGGAATTTAAACACGAGCTAGCGAATGGATTCTATGGTTGAACCGCGAGCGAAGCGAATGGTTCGAAAATAGAATCCTGCGCGAAGCGAGTGGTTCAAAGATAGAATCCTGAGCGTAGCGAGTGTTGCAACAGACGAGACGTAAAATAACTTTGCAGCCGTGTAACAAATCTTTTCACTTCACTAGAGCGAGGAAAAAAAATTTTTTTTTTTCAGTACAATTGCACCCTAAATATAGTGGATGCCCGGGATCCACTATCTAATCCCGAGATTTGGCGTAGGCACTAGTTTTTTTAACACAACAGCACAATATAAAATTATTGTTGCTGGACTGTCCGGACTGGCCTTTACATGTTATTAAATAGCACGTTCGGATTTCAAATATTCTTTGCACTCTTGTGGATAAAACGCAGTTTTGCTACCTGTATTTAAAGAATAAAAAAGGGTTTTCCGAGCAAGTGAGGTGAAAATAAATTATATTATTTATTTGGACAATCTACGGGTACTAAGCGACGATAGACATACTTATATAGATAAATAGATAGATGCTTAAAGACTTATTTATTAGGCACAGTAACAACATACAAATCAAAAAGTTTACAATTAAAATAAATAACATAGTTATCTTGTTAAATTTTTACATAACATAACAACCGTGCAGGACATTTAAATGTATTCTTGTGCCGGTTTATTAAAATTTTAAGGCTGTTTGAGTCGTGATATAGCTTTATGCTTAAATGTAATGATGATGTGTCGAAAAATCTCTAGATCTTTGTTAAGGCAAGGCCATTCTAGTGCAAATGATCCCCTCTAACACGCGTGAGTTTGCAATTAACCATCCCGCTCTCTACGGAAGCTCTGCATGTAATTTCGTAAATATTTAGTACATTTTTATTGATTGTTGGAACACTGAATCACTTATGAAAAATCTATCCGGTTATTTCCTTAGAACAATAAAAAAGCTATCGTTTTTGTAAAATAAAACGTATCACTGTCGTTGATAATTGCGAGATCTGCAGCATTAAAGTTTATTTTTACTATGATATTTAAGATTTTTTGACAGAGTTACCAAGGCATTTTTCAATATTAATAATAATAATAATAATAATTCTTTATTTCAGGCTTAGCCCATATAACAACACAAAATTACACAAAATTACAAAATTACACTAATACATTTTAAAATTACATTTCATTTACAAATTACATTTCATCCATTACATTAGCTAAAAAATTTCATTAAAAAATCATAAATAAATTAGAAATTGGAATTTTGTCCGGTTATTTCTTTTCTTTGTTTCTTTTTCAGTCTACTGTAATTTTTATGTAGTGTAATTCTACATTATTTCTTCACACTGGAAGCTCAAACTTCAGTATTATCGTCAGATCTGTGAATGGGCTTTGCTTTAGGGTCAGTTACACCAACATACGATCACAGGCCGGTCATCGTCAAACATGGCGCCGGCAACTGTCATCCTGTAGAAACTTGTCAAACTTTCTATACAATCAGATTTTAACGAACACTGCTTACGATTACAGACGGTTTGGTACCCACCCTAAAAGAAATATGGTTGTGAAAGCATTTAAGACTCAGGAACAAATACTCATTTCATTTCATTTATTTATTTTGCTCACAGAAAGTGCCATGCAAAAGATGTCTATGTGTGACAGTTAGTTACAATAAGAAACACAATATACAAACAAAATGGTAATAGTTACACACTAGGATTAATAAGTAGGTATTCAAACAACAACTCGTATTCATGACACAAATACATGCCCTGAATGGGATTCGAACCCGGGACAACCAGCTTCGTAGGCAGGGTCAACTAGTCTAAGGTCGTTTTGTTTACTAATAAAATAATACTCTACTAAATTCAAAAAGACAGATACTTACTGGACCCAAAGAGGCAAAACATAATAGAGCACTATTATCACAGATTTTAAAATTATCACAGCACTTTTGATATACCTATCTAAGTTACGGATACTGCTTTTTGCAAGGCATTTCAAGTCTTCACTTACTACTATATAGTCAAGAGCAAGTAAACGGGTACACTTTAATAAATAAATAATAATAAATAAATATTAGAGGACAATCTTACACAAATCGAACTAGCCTCACAGTAAGTTCAAGAAGGCTTGTGTTATGGGTACTAGACGACTATATATTTAATAGATATAAATACTTAAATACATAGAAAACATCCAAGACTCAGAAACAAATATTCATGCTCATCACACAAATATTTGCCATGACCGGGATTCGAACCCAGGACCGTCAGCTTCACAGGCAGGTGCACTACCCACTAGGCTAAACCGGTCGTCAAACTTTGTATCCAATTTCTTCCTTGAAATTCACGTTTTAAATGCTCCTAAGTATAAGGCTTCTATCTTCTAATAGGGATGGTGTTGAGGCCGTCGTATCCCGGCGAAAAAAATAAACAACAGCATTCTTTTGTTACGATCCGTGGGATCCCAGGGACCGGTAGACGACTGGGTTCTTTTTATGACACGTCAAAACCGGTGTGTAAGCATGAAGTTTGTAGACACAGGGTGCATTGCAACAAGTGCTGTCACGGCTTTTCTGTGGTTAAATATTAAACGGCGTCAATTTTTAGATATTTATGTATCTAAAACTCTTTAAAATAGCAAAAATAATTATAAAATATATAATGTTTAAAAAAACACATACACACACACATAATTTATATTTTTTAACATGTATGCATGTGTATGTATGTGTTTGTATGTTTTATTTTATTTGACATGTAATTTATATTGTAATCTTATATTGTGTATAAATGTAAGACAAAAAAATCTTCGACAAAATATACCACAGACAGCTAAGTTCAAATTACCAAAATTTGTTAATGTGCATGGTAAAAGAAATGTCAGATATCTCCTTCCGTATTTAATAAACCAACTACATAAAGAACTTCAGCAAAGATATTTAAACAGCTTCAAGTCGATACCGGCTATAAAAAGATATCTAACGTTATCTGAACCGGAATAGTTGAACAAAGTTTGTTGTACTTAATGTAAAAAAGTTAATGTATACCATAGCGAACTATTCACCAGCATATAAACCCTCGAGGTTTCCGTTGGTGAAGCAATATTTACCATTTTTTGTAAAATAATGTTTTTGGCCAATAAATTAAAAAAAGGAAATAAAAAAAAAATTAATCTGAATCTGAATGAACAGTGACAGTCTTGACCCCGCTTGTTGCAATTTTCGCCCCTAAAACGAGAGGCATACTTTCACTTCATTGAATTATTTTTTTAATTTAAAAGTGCCCATGGGCAAAGGCCTCTCTTATCTCCTTCACAGTCTCAATATTAAATATTTACGAAGTATTAATTTAAAAAACAGAAAAAATATTTTTGATTCAATTCCATCGGTTCGAAAGTTAGGAAAAACATTCCGAAAAATCACATGCGTCCACATGAATACACAGAAAATAACTTTAAATGTTTAAATAATAACTTCAAACGAACGGCTAGTGTCAAGTAAAAACTTTTAAAAGTTCTCAAACCCGAGAAACTCCAAACGTCCGCGGCGACGTTCGACTCTCGACTGTGGACTCCTGACAGTCTAGCTAGAGTCTAGTCTAGACTAGTCTAGACGAGGTGGGTGGAGGTGTATGTGCATCTTATGTTTATCAGACTACATTAATACAGGGAGCGTCTGTAGCCGCGCGGTAAGACACGAGGCTTTCGAAATGGAGGTAGCGGGTTCGAAGTTGAACCTCGGCTCGTACAGTAAGTCAAAAAAGTGGTCTACCACCTTTCGAGTCTTCTTCTGCGCTGCGCCGTGTTTTGTTTTCGAAATTCGGCGCGCCCCCGAAACAAAAGACGATCACTTTGCCGGCCTAGGCCTTCAATGTTATACCACTATGGGTCGCTCGTTGCGCCGCCGAAATGTGATACTTCGAAGCCTGTTATAACGAATATAAAGTCAATATTTCATTGCATGTTTGAGAAAATATTATTAACGATAATTATCACTACATAGTATAAAACAAAGTCGCTTTCTCTGTCCCTATAGTTTAGTTTAGTTTATTTATCTCCATATACAATTACATTATAAAACGTGTTCGCTTATCTTGCTAATCGTATATCGATCGTTATAACAATGAAATAATTAATAATTATAATATGAGGTTAGGTATATACTTAAATATATGCCTACATTTAAACAATAATCAGGGAATAGTATAATTAAAAATGTCATATAAAGTATAAATAGGAAAACAATACAATTGAAAATGTCATATAAAGATTAAATTGAAACCCTAAACTGAAATAAAAAAATATTTAACAGTTGTAGTAAATATTAACCGATCATAACAAAGTCAATTTAATAGATAATGTCGGAAGTTAATATAGCACTATAATACAATTTGTAAGTGATACCATGGAAATATCGATTAATGTCAGATCTTAAAACTAGAAACAATGTCTCATAACTAACAAGTAAATAGTGCAATTTATAATTAAAATAAAATGTCAATTCAATAGAAATAAAATAAAAAATCAAGTGCTATTTAAGAATGTTAATATACTCATTTACAGAGTAAAATTACTTATCCAATAAAAGGTTCTTCAGTTTGCGCCTAGCCTATATCCCTATGTATGCTTAAATCTTTAAAACTACGCAACGGATTTTGATGCGGGTTTTTTTAATAGATAGTGTGATTGAAGAGGAAGGTTTATATGTATAATAATATCCTTTTCACCTCACTAGCTCGGAAAGCCCTTTATTTTTTCTTTAAAAACAGATAGCAAAACTGCATTCTATCTACAAGAGTGCAAAGAATATTTGAAATCCGAACGTTTGAACTATTTGTAACTTTTTTAAACATAATAACATGTAAAGGCCAGTCCAGACAGTCCAGCAACAATAATTTTATATTGTGCTGTTATGTTAAAAAACTAGTACCTACGCCAAATCTCGGGATTAGGTAGTGGACAACTATATTTAGGACACAACTGTCAACGTTAGGACGAGGAGGAGGAAAAAAAATTCCTCGCTCTAGTGAGGTGAAAAGATTTGTGATATACACGGCTGCAAAGTTATTTTATGTCTCGTGTGTTGCAACACTCGCTACGCTCAGGATTCTATTTTTGAACCACTCGCATCGCTCAGGATTCTATTTTCGAACCACTCGCTTCGCTCGCGGTTCAACCATAGAATCCATTCGCTAGCTCATGGTTCAATCTTAGAATCCATTCGCTAGCTCGTGTTTCAATTCCACACTCGCGGTTAAAATACATCTTTGCACCCTTGTATAACAAATAACTATTAAATAGTGCACCCGTGCGAAGCCGGGGCGGGTCGCTAGTATTGTATAGTTTCTTCGCTTTTTCACGACTCCCCTTCGCCGTGAGCACAGCAAAATGATTTGTCATCATAGGTGGACGCTCGCGCCAAGGTCGACACGTCATGTTTTTCGCCACTAATTATAATTTCTGTCTCGCTCGCTACGCAAAAAACTGACAGCCACACTGAAAGTTTGGCAATGGTTGTAACTGTGAACCTGTTGGATGAGGTTAATAATAAGCCGGGTAAAATTGTACCATTTTTTTTTTGACAATCAAACTCAAACTCAAACTCAAAATATTCTTTATTCAAATAGGCCTAGCAACAAGCACTTTTGAATCGTCAGTTATATATTACATAAATTGAATCCAATTATTCAGAGCAATTTATTGATGCATATGAAATTTTTAAAAAGACATGAATTACTGTAATGTATGTCAAAAGAGAGCATAATAAATTCACAAAAAAGATCGTCAATATGTAAAATAAAAACATAACAAACAGTATAATCTAGACAGTTTCTAGAATAAAATCTGAATGTCAAGAGGAAAATTTAACGTCAACATCTAATGTCATAGTTATGAAAAGAGTCATTAAGATGTAATGTCATAATTATTAAAATATAATTAGTCTTACACAAATCACCCATACTTACTATAGATTGAACAATGTAAAATTATGAGAAATCATTAAATATTATAGGATATCGGCAGCGAACTTAATAAAAATGCAAGAAATTCTATAACGTGTATTTATTCATGACTGGAATATCTAACCCATTTTAACAGGAAGACATTTTTCGTATAGACAGTGGCGCTAGGTGAGCAAACTAAGAACTATTTTTTTTTATAAAACAAGATTGACTTGGTAGCCAGCAATGTAAAATTTAAACTCAATATTCAATAAAAATAAACCTTTTTGTATTTGTATGTTTGTAAATCGAACTACTCCCGAACTAAGCAAAGCTTGTACTAGGGATACTAGACGGAGATATACATACTTATACAGATAAATAGATACTTAAATTCGTAGTAAATATCGTCGGATGACAAGCAAAACTCACTATGAAATTTGTCACTACTCTAAGAAACCTCGTATCTCAGTACTATTAGTAGTATATTAATTCACATACATTTTTGACATGTAAAATGACATTTTACCAATAAAATTTCTGATTCTGATTCTGAAACGATGTTGAGATACGAGTTTAATTTTAGATACTTAGGTATTTGTTACTTAGTGATTTGGTTCTCACCCGAAGATTATCCAAGACTCAGGAACAAATATTCGTGCTTATCACACAAATAAATGGCCCGGCCGGGATTCGAACCTGAACCGTCCAGCTTCGTAGGCAGGGTCACTATCAACTAGGCTAAAGCGGTCCTCGTAGGTATTGTGTTCCTACCTAGTGGTGAGTATGGTTGCCAGAGCTCCAAAATACCCCGTCGAAAATGAGGCCGGGGATCCCAGGGACCGGTAGACGACGTGTTAAGAAAGAGGGACATGTATTTATTTATCTAGTCAGCTACACAAATCGATAAATAGCACAAGACTGCACGAGAAAACCTATCTCTTTCTCATTGTTCTAATTAGAGTCAGTAACAATCTGCGCAGGAGTGTTCGCGCTTGGCCCTTTAACCGTATAGGACCCGTCCATAAGCTACGGTAACCGATTACCACGCAATCCTTATGCTTATTTGCCACCGTCGCGGCATAACAAAAATAATAAGTATACAAATACAAATACAAACATTTATTCTGCAAATAGGCCACAAGGGCACTTTTACAAGTCAAAATATTAATCTACAATTTAAGAAAGTCTGACTATTATAAGTAATACATTTTTCATGTCTAAGTATTAATTTACAGTTCAAGAAGGAATAATAATTTCGAGTTTACAATTATAACAAAATTAATGTCAATGGCATAAGATAATTTTATACCAGGGATTCATAATTGTGAATTATCCAGAGCATCGACCTGTCGTCCCGGGTGCAACAACCGTACCGCAAAAACATTTCGTGAGGCCGATGCACTGATGAATCAATCAGTGCTCCTCACATGCGCTGGTGTCCTGGTACTTTTTTGTACATTTCACGTTACAAATGGATGGTAAAAAAAATACTTTTTCACTTCTCATGCTCGAAAAGTGTGTCATATTAGACTTGTCAAGCGGGGCTAAAGTAGTACATTTAACCCCTAGGGAAAATATGAACACATATTTATGATTTACAAAACATTTGAATTTGACCAATAAAAATACTTGACCTATTAAATCCACCAATCACAGAACACTAATTTAACTCTTAAAAAAATATTTGGTATTGGGTATTAACCAACCAGAATACAGCTTTACTAAAATCGACCAATCTGGAAACACAATTATTTTTTCTAAAGAGTCTAAAGATTAAGTTTGTAGTAGTCCCTATTTCACAATAATTAAAAAAAGTGGTTAAATTGTTCGAGCAACACTTTGAAGCGCTCAATGGAAGGTCAGTTTAGCTTTTTTCGCGCGTTAATGTTGCGCGCGAACCGAATTGTCTATGTTTTGTGTGTCAAAGGAGTATAGAAAAAAAAACATGCTGCAAAAGTATATATCTTCGCCGTGGAATTTATTGTTAATTTTGGGTGGGTTAACCTTTGTTTATTTATTTTCTCGCAATCGAAGTGAAAAGTAGAGTGTATAACTCTGGTCTAAAAGCCATATTACCCCTCGAACAATTTTCCCTCACTTCGTTCGGGAAAATAACTATCTCGTGGTAATATGGCTCATTTTAGACCCTTGTCATACAATCTACTATTAAGTGGATTACGTGAAATATAGGATACAATATAGCCTAAAGCCACCCCAAAGGTTTATTCTTATAATAGTACCTACTGGTGTTTTTTTTTAATAGTATCTATTAATAGTTGGCTAACCCGTTGCCGCCGGACGAAAAAACAAACAATGACATTGCTTTGCTACGAGCCATGAGATCTCCGGATCCGGGAGATGACGGCTTAATGGATCCAGAAAAACCTCTATACAGGGCGTCCCACGGCTATGCCACATGGAGGGAAAGTACTTAGAATATTGTAGATGGAACATTTTACTGAAAGAAGACATTATATTTTGAATTTAAAAAATAATTTAAACTGAATTCACAGATATTTAAATAATTTTGTGGTTGAACCGGGAATCGAACCCTTTACACGTGATCAATTGATTAATTTTGTATTAAAAATGTTAAAATTCATGATCTTCCTTTTGTTTCTGATACTATGTTATTTAGCAAAAAATAATCCATATGATGAAGCCTTTCGATTGGTATGATAAAGCTACAGGGTAATTATTTTTCTTGTGTAACGGGTTCAATTCCCGGTTCACGGTTTAATTATTATTTAAATATCTGTAAATGCAGTTTAAATTGTTTTTAAAATTAAAATAATGTCTTCTTTCAGTAAAATGTTCCATCTACAATATTCAAGGTACTTTCCCTCCATGTGACATAGCCGTGGGACACCCTGTATATATATGTCACAGACCAGATAACCTAAAGACGTCGCGTAGTCGGGCGACCCCCTCTGCCACTCATATGGTGAATTCACTCTATGTTTGAGACACGCCCCCGTTGCTAACTTCAGTCTACAGACGGCTTCCGTGCAAGTAAGACTATCACTAAAATAAAGTTTTGACGTGGTTTTAGTGATGCAAAATGCATTATTGTTATGTTAAATTGTGTGGAAATAACACTAAAACATCTGGTGTGCAAAAAAATGGTATTTCATTTCACAGGTAAGTAGATTTTAATAAAATTACAAATTAATTTAAGCGAAAGCATTGTAGGTACTCGTTGATGTCTTCTCTTTCTGCCATGCTGCGCGGAATAATCGCTCCTTCCTTGTCTATCACCCCTTGCATTGCTTAGTGCGAACTAGTGATGTCCATAATATGTGTTCATTTACTATCGATAAGATAATTCACGGAAGATGCAATACATCGCAAGTAATTTACAAATAATACCTATTATGTTGGCAAAGTATTTGTGTGCCGTATCTAATTATCTATGATCGAATGAATAACCTTTATGATCTTTTCAAACTGGTGTTACATTATAAAGCATTCTAAGCATGTTTACTAAAATGTGCATCCTTTGTTTTAGGTTTCCTAAATGTCCAAACATAAAAGAAATGTGGATCAATGCTACAAATCGATCACATGGTTCGTTTCCTTCTCCAAGCAGTGTCATATGTTCTCGGCACTTTAAATACCATACCGTCACATACTTGCAAAGAATTTTAATATTTCTAATCATCGATACTATTGATAATATATTTATTTAACGCGTTCATCTCTAGCGGCCGGCAGCCATTATCGTCTGACGCTCAAGTGACCTTCATTCGACAAATCACGGCACGGTAAGCGCTCGCTGCGTCCCCCGCACCCCTGTATTTTTGGCAGCATCGGTTTTAATGAAATAATTGCGCAAAGCGACGTCTTTAGGTTATCTGGTCTGTGATATATGTACTTTAGTAGTACAAACTCACTAACTTTACCTTATGTTTTTAGTAAGTTTTACCTAAAGGATTATTTTGCTTTTGAATCCCCTTAATAGGTATCATCACCTATTAAGGGGATTAAAAAGCGTAATTCCGCGATAAAAACGTCTATAATCCCTTCCCAGGGTTTCGGATATCTCAATTAGCTAAATTTCATCTAAATCCATTCATAGGTTTAGACGTTAAAAAGGAACATAGTCGAGTTATTTTTGCTTACCATACGTGATGTGCTTATTATTTTATTTATTAACAATCATTAATTTGTGATAATCCATATTGAAAGGGACCTTATGGCTGCCGGCACTTACGCCTTTATTGCCGCTGTTCCAATACAATAGTGAATAGGTGCAACGTAAGCGCCTGCCGCCATAAGGTCCCTTTGGATGTGGATTATCACATTTTAATTTAATATAATATTAGTTGACATAACTGTTCTCTGATCTCTCAAAGCATGACATTGAAATTTATTTATTCGTTTTCATTTTAATATTGACTTCTCATACAATTTTTTTTCTCTTACTAGAAATAGAACATTAAGATTCAATGACATGCTAATAGAACCATAATATTGTAGGTCATATAATGGCTGATTGTGAAGAACTTTTGAACTATTGTCACCTTTTTCAATACTCACTTTCATACAATAAATTATTTGTATTTATTTATTAGTATTTTGCATTTATAATACGGCTGTATGAGCTATAGACGGAATCGTTAAGGGGCTACTAGCTCCCAATGACCGATCTATAACTCCGTTTTCTCGTATTTTTCATGGTTTGTCATATTAAGATTAAGAAAAACTAGGTTTACCTAAATGGTATACCATATTTACTTCAAAACTCACTGTCTTCGATATATATTGCATCAGATTTTGACAATTTTAAGCCAAAAAACCAGATCCTTGAACGTAACTTTTGTGAAGATGAATCACTACATAGTATAAAACAAAGTCGCTTTCTCTGTCCCTATATCCCTATGTATGAAATGAAATGAAATGAAATGAAATGAAATCATTTATTCTTCAATTTAGGCATGTTACATGCACTTGTGTGTATGCTTAAATCTTTAAAACTATGCAACGGATTTTGATGCGGTTTTTTTTAATAGATATTCCATCCATTAAATAGTGCACCCGTGCGAAGCCGGGGCGGGTGCTTGTTTAAAATAAAAATCTCTCTTGCGAGCGAAATCTCTGTTAGAGACGTCATAAGGAACAGTTTTACATGTACATTTAATACATATAAGTGCATAAACAACATACTTATATCAAAAATAGAGCTTATTTGGCTATGTTTGAATAAATCATAAAAAAAGTAGCCAGGTTTATCAAAATATGGTTCTTGCAAATGTAGATAAAGGATTGTAGAACCGATAACCGTTTGTGCCATAAATACATAAGTGTATATAGTTCTGACGGAGCAATTATCAACTCAAAACTCGTCAAAAATTAAGTTCGAAGTACAGGCTCAGGAGTGCTACCGTGAACGGCATTCGAAATTTTCCCTCTCTGTCTCACTTGCAAGTTTGCACATAAGTGAGACAGAGAGGGAGAACTTCGTTTGTGGTTCGCGTATCATGCCGTCACTTCATATCATGCCGTCCAATTCACTCTCGCGTTATACACTATATTTTTGAATTGAAAACATTTATTTCGAGTAACATAGGACTCATACATAATATTTGTTAGTAAAA
Source organism: Epiblema foenella (assembly GCA_963556455.1). Classification (NCBI taxonomy): domain Eukaryota; kingdom Metazoa; phylum Arthropoda; class Insecta; order Lepidoptera; family Tortricidae; genus Epiblema; species Epiblema foenella. The sequence goes on along the minus strand of OY747120.1, from coordinate 4,088,168 downwards.
TTAATTAATTATTATTCTTATTGTTAGTTCCTAATTCTAATACATTATGTAACATACTTTGTATGACAATTAAAATGACAGTATATTTAGAAATTTTAACTGTTATACAAAGTATGTACTCTTGGACACATGCATTGCACAACAGTGCCTCATGTATGGACAGTCCAGCCTGTCCGCTATCGATTTCAGGATGGGGTTGGGGCTGGCCCGCACCCGGCGCACCAGGGATGCACACCGCTTGCGCATGGTCGCATGGAAGCAGTCTATGCGTGCTTCTGCGAACATCCCTGATGCGCTACAGAAGCGGGGCAGCCCCACCAGCACCCGGAATGCGTTATTGAACTGGACGCGGAGGGCTCCGTAGGCCCTTTGTGTGTAGTGCCTCCACAAGCTGCATGTATACAGGGAGGTGCAGTATGCTCTGAACAATGTATTGTAAAAGGGACTGCACGATACGAAGTTCCGATTTCGGAGTTCGGAGTAGTCCCTCTGCAGAGAACAGCCCGACATCCACCGAATAGGCGTAAACTTTTTGCTTAGCTGCGTGTACAGTATAAAAAATGACAATGGTCAACATTTGCAAGTCCTGTTTCAGAAAACGGTCTAACGACCTTCGTGTAATTTAACACCTGAAGGACGAATGAATGTATCCCGGTGTCTGGGTAAAAAACGCGAGAAACATTAGTGTTAAAAAAAATGGATTGAACTTACATATATTTGAGACAAAGAAACTAGTATCTCTAGTCTAGTTTCTACTTTTATCTAAAATTTAGATAATAATTAAATCCTTCTTAATTTTTAGGGTTTCGTACCCAAAATGGCAAAAACGGAAAACTTATAGATTCGTCATGTCTGTCCGTCCGTCCGTATGTCACAGCCGATTTACTCGGAGACTATAAGCACTACAATTATGAAATTTGGTAGGAAGGTGTATTCTATGAACCGCTACATAAAAGTGATGTGAAATTACAAAAAAATGTTAAATTAGGAGGGGCACTCCATACATGTAACCGGTGGATGGAAAAAAAAATTTTCAACGCACATATTCGTGTGGGGTATCGATGGATAGGCCTTTAAAAATGATATGGAGATTTCTAAAAAAATTGCCCATTTAAGTCAACCTTGGTGAAAGCTGTCAAAGTCATAGAAAGTGCCCCCCCCCCCCCCCCCCTCTCTAATTTCCAAATTATAAAAATAAAAATTCTGAAAAAATTGAGGTGGTGTGCATTAGTAAATACTTTCAACGATTTTTGGTTTGAACAATATAGGTTTTACGGTTTTTGAGTTTTGGCTTAAAACTGTCATGCCCAAACAAAAGGTCGTAAGTTTTTAATATGTAAGTATTTTATTGTACACAATAACAGGTTAAAACAATGTACATGTCACAAAAAAATCCCGAAATGTCAAATGTCACTCTTTGTGGTTGCGCTATGCGGGTTAATATCTAATTGGAACAATATTGTGACTCTTTTGCAATACCTGAGCTTGATTATGGCAAATATGAGTTACGGGTCAATGACTCTCAGTGCTTTGAGACAGTTTTATCTTTCGGAAACTTATCTCCTATTTTTTCGAACAAAACGGGAATGCGCTACAATGCGAGATGTTCGATATTTTTACGGTACGGTTTTAAGGTATTTAATATGATTGGATAATGCCTTAATAACAGTCAATGTGTCATTCTTCATTTTTGGTATATAGCAGTCCAGGTTTTATTTTATGGTTGTGAACAAAGAAATTAAGTCTTCTATAGCAACTAGGCTTTTTGAGATTTTCCTTGTTGGCAACTGGTTGCGGAAGAAGAATAAATATTCTTTTATCACAACTGGTTGCAGTGAAAGACTAAAAAATCCTCGTAGACAACTGGTTGCGAAACACAGTTGCGATGGCGGCCGGAAGGGAATTAAATGTAAACTTCGTTCTCGTGCCTATAATAACCAATAACAATTTTTGACAGCTGGACCTTACTCGACAGTGGCGCCAACTGGTGAGCGCAAAAACGATAGCCCTCATTACAATGGAGTGGTATTTAAAGTAGGCAACGTAACGGAAGCCATGGTCCAAGTAATCTGATTAATGATTATGCAAGGCTCTTCAGTAATCGTTAAACATAACTCGTGTGACTCATGTATTCCTGTCTCACTAGCATGAAATGAGTCAGTAATAAGTGCGAGAGGGACGAATGTTATATGTGCGACATAACTCGACTATGCGGTTCCGTCGAAATAGCAAAGACCCATATGGTTTCGGTTTGTCATGTTGACTATTTTATAACTACTCACAAGCATTTCTCATTTTACGTTTTCATGCTAAGAAAATTATATAAATCCAAAAAAACTGACTACAATAACAGGCACGTATCCAGACTTTTGGTTCGGGGGGGACAAACATTGAAACAACCATGTGAACTGTGTAAAAATCGCTGTAATCACTACTGGCTTAAAACGTTTTCGGGGGGGATAAATCCCAACTATCCCCCCTCTGGATACGTGCCTGTACAATAAAATCTATATAGTTATCGAACTTCCTCACAAAATTTCACGAGAATCAGTTGAGAAATGCGACCTGTAGAAGAGAACATCGGGACATATATACGAAAGCATTTTTGCCAACCTGAAACGGAGACCTTCACTTTTGGTCAACTAAACAACCACTTATTCCATTCAATAATATCCACAACATACCAGGATAATATAAAAACCAGGATGTCGCGGGTCCGTTGACCCTGCCTGGGTTCAATGCCTATCACCTTCACCGGGTTTCGACAAAAACACACTTTTTATGCCCGCCTGGTAACCGCGGTGCGAAATTACAAGTATTACATTACGTCATGTTGTAAGGAGATCTTTGGTGCCTCTAATGTCCTGGTATGTGAAAGCTAATGAATTCTTAAGGCAAGGTCATTCCAGTACAAATGACCCCCTCTAACACGCGTGAGCTTGCAATTAACCATCCCGCTCTCTACGGAAGCTCTCGGGGTAATTTCGTAAATATTTAGTAAGTACATTTCATTGACTTTTGGAACACTGAAAAAAAGTTATCCTTTTTGTAGAAAAAAACATATCACTGTGGTTGATAATTACGAAATCTGCAGCATGAAAGTTTATTTTTAATATGATATTTAGGTTTTTTTGACAGAGTTAGCAAGGAATTTCTCAATATTTTGTTCGGTTATTTCATTTCTTTGCTTCTTTATCAGTCCACAGTAATTTTTGTGTAGTGTAACTCCCTTATTCATAAACGTCTGTCAAACCTATATTACTTAACTGGCCGCTAAAGTTTGTTTGTCCTTATCTGTCACTCTGACATTGACGTTTGTGAGAATGGGACAAAGAACTTTTTAGTTAGCAGAGGTTTGTTAATTTTTATGAATACGGGGGTTATTCTATATTATTCCATCATACTGGAAGCTCAAACTTCACTATTTTCGTCAGACTCTGAATGAGCCTTGCCTTAAGTCCAAGCTAAGTATATCCTCCTAGTCCGCCAGATACCATCAGTAATAATGACACTATTTCGCTACCCATCTTATTCTATTATATGAAATGATATTAGGACAATTAAATAATACTGACATTATTTGGGTGGATTAACTTTTTTTGTGTTGTTAACTTGACCCGTTGTCCAAGGGACAGTAGTGGCGCAGTTTGTTCAAAAAAATGTTGTATTAAGTTCTACTAACATGCTTAGTAGATGGGCCAGTATGGAAATAGCTTATAAGCACCACAAACATAGATATGTTTGATAAGCTTAAATAGCATAAAAACACGATTTTATTCGAATTTTGTCCCCTGGACAACTGGACGTAACCACGGCAACGAGTGGCACTAAAAAGTTGATTCACCCATTTATTGATAGTGTCTGGCGGACTTAACGTTTTCCAAGTCGTATCCTAAAGCCAGGAGTCACATCCGGAGTCCACTATCAATTTCAATTTATGGATCATCATCATCATCATCCTACCACGACACTGCACATCTCTGCTATATTCTGCTTCTCTTAGGTTAATTAGTTGTATATTATTGTGTAAATGGATCCACTGAAGATCAGCGTCGTGGCACTTCATGCTCACACAATGCTGAGTGGGCTCCTTTTTGGAACCATCCTCAAATGTGTATTTCCTAGATTTAAGCTAACTGTACTTTATGTTGTGGTTTCAAATAAAAAATTCATTAATTCATTCATCCTAGCGTTATCCCGGTACAGTTGCATCCTGAAAGATGCCCGGGGTCCGCTACCTAATCCCAAGATTGGCGTAGGCATTGATTTTTACGGAAGCGACTGGCATCTGACCTTCCATCCGAGGGGAAGCCAGACCTTATTGGAATTGGGCTTGTCAAGTGAGTGGGCAACTTGACTGTTAGAAGTTCTCAAGCCGCCCGAAGGACTCTAAATTAGCTTAACGACTGCTATCATAGACAGAGGGCCTACTCAGAACTTCGTATCGTGCCGTCCCTTTCACTCTCGTTTTATACACTATATGAGTGAAAGGGACGGCACGATACGAAGTTCGGATTTCGACGTTCAGAGTAGACCCTCAGCAGCCAGGATCAACGATGAGCAATATTGGAATAAAATTAATTCGGTACCTATTAAACAAAAAAATATATAAATACAATTATAATTATTTAATTTTTTTTACAAAGATTACCTTATTAAGATTGAGATTAAGATTTTTTTAAAGATTATTTTTTTTTAGATTAGATTTTAAGATTAACTGTTAACAGATTTAGTTAGTTAAAATGTACATATTTTTTTTATTGTTCTAGTTCTTACAATTACAAGTATTACTTAATTATGTAACTTAGGTGCGTGATAATAGACTTGTTAAAATGAGCGCGGTCTCGCCAACAAACTGTCTTGTCAGTTTGGCGAGTAAAATTGAACCTGGAAACTTTATGTACCTTTTTGAAAATAAATTAAAAAAAAAACAAATGTTAAATCATGCCAACTAGGCAGACGCCTTCAACAATCCCCTACGCTGACGAGGTATTCGCAACAGTAGAGTCATGACAAGCTGTCAACAAAGGAAATAGCAGGCGAGTGTGGTCATCGGAATCGCATTATGCAATCCTCGCTCATTATTCATCAGCTTATCAACGGGCAGACAGGAAATCTCTAATAACCATAGGATACCAAAAATAACTCCCGGCGAAAAAAATAACAATAGCATTCTTTTGTTATGTGCACGGAGATCTCCGACAGCAGGAGGTAGGAGGTAAGAGGCGATTTTCCAATCCCCAGATAAAATATCAGTCAGATAAATGTTATCTCTGTCCTTTTCTTTCGTATTACAAAGTAACAGCGATAATTGTAACTGACGTAATTTTACTATTTTTATTTTTATGTAAATTTGTGTGTTGTTGATATGGGTGTTTATGCCTGAAATAAAGCTATTATTATTATATTATTATTATTATTATTTATCTGACGATTGAAAAATCGACCCTGAGGGTCCTCGATTCCGTCAACAATGTCAACCACGTCACGTCCCTGAAAGAGACACGCTATGTCTTTAGCGCACGATAAAACGGGAAGCAACACTCTAAAGGATGGCGTTTTGAACCTGACTGTGGCTTCATAGGCAGGGCCCAATAAGGCGATAGGAGTGCGTGGTTGGAGAGTGGCGTGGGGAAAATCCAGGGAAGGCTTCCGACACGACCACGCGGGCGGTTAAAATACTGGAACACTCCAAGAGTTTGCGCTCTAGCCAACCTCGGTTGAGCGGCTTCAACCAAATCTGAGGTGTGAGTGGAATCGAGCTATTGGGAGTGTCAGATTTCAAGTGGTCAATCAATAAGTTTTCCAGTGGTTTTCCACTGTCCACATTTGGCAAAACAAAGAGCTCGGATTACAGTGCTCAGTGAAGAAGGCTATGGCATTACTGTGAACAACAGAGATAGTAATAGCATTTCTCTTTTGTGATCAACGAATATAGCCGAGGCCGAGACTCAGTCATGGTTATCCAAATTGTTTAAGACAGTAGTTAGTAAAGGTCAGTGTCTAATGAAATGATAATAAAGTTCGTTACCACAGAAATGTATGTTCAGGCGAATTTCGACCTACTAGTATTTAGATGACTTAGCAAAATGACATGGAGAGTCATGATTCAATTTTGTCGACCGTACCGGTAAACTGGGGTGACTTTAGGAAAAATCGGGGCTACTTTGATAGATTTAGAAGATTTATATAATAATCACCAAGTATTTTTAGTTTGATTAAATTTAGTAAATAGTTGAGAAATGTACCGAGCAGTGGCGAAGCGTCCATACAACTCGATTCCCACCGCATTGCCTAATTTTCAGCCCGTCCAGTTATTTTTATTACGGCTCATGAAAAACAAGAAAGGCAAATAATTTCCGGCTTCCCTGAGAATATTTTTGACGCGCCGCCACTGGTACCGAGGTATCTTTACTGAATTACTGACCTCATGTTAAGCAAATAAAAACTAAAACACCGCATTAAAAACTGGATTTTTAAAGTAGCCCCTCAATTTAAAGTAACCCCGGTTGACGGTACATCGCTTACGCATAGTAGTGTTAAAACAGTCCACAGCCTGTATTCCGAACTTCGTACCGTGCCGTCCCTTTCACTCTCGTGTTATACACTATACGAGTGAAAGGGACAGCACGATACGAAGTTCAAAGTAGACTGTCATGATGTTCTGGAGTGCTACCGCGAACGGCATTCGAAATTTTTCCTCTCTGTCGCACTTGCAAGTTTGCACATAAGTGAGACAGAGAGGGAAAACTTCGTTTGTGGCTCGCGGTAGCCCCTCTGCAATACCGGGGCAGTCCCATCAGGACCCTGAACGCATACTGTGTATTATAATAATATTGTGTGTGATTCCCATGACTCAAAGGAAACGAACAACTGTATAATTTTGACTGAACGGACACATATTGTCGACGTAATGGACCTTCCTGTCGACAAGTGCTTTTAACAGTACAGTTAAGCACATAAGTTATTGTACTTTTTGGTTGGAACGTCAGATGGTATAGTCACTTTTGTTTGTTTTGACGACCGGTTTAGCCTAGTGGGTAGTGCACCTGCCTGTGAAGCTGACGGTCCTGGGTTCGAATCCCGATCAGGGCAAATATTTGTGTGATTAGCATGAGTATTTGTTTCTGAGTCTTGGATGTTTTCTATGTATTTAAGTATTTATATCTATTAAATATATCGTCGTCTAGTGCCCATAACACAAGCCTTCTTGAGCTTACTGTGGGGCTAGTTCGATTTGTGTAAGATTGTCCTCTAATATTTATTTTATTTTATTTATTTTGTATAACTAATTGCCTACGATGAATCTTTTATTAGAAACCAAAGCAGAAAGATTTTGGATCGATTAAATATCCAGTTTCCACCAATTGCAACGTGCAAAATCCGAAATAATAATGTTAAACTAAAACCAATTTTAAAATGAACGCCTTACTCCTAACACACGTTGTTTCTATTACTGTGAATTGCTTCTATACGTTCTGTTATTAGTTGACGTAATAATTCTAATCGTATTTTTTTTCAAATCTAGGTAAATCGAGGTCTGTTAAAATCAAAATTATACAAATCCAGACTTTCTTTTTGTAAAGAATGAAAAGGTTTTAATTAAAGCTGAATTTTCCGAACAGAGGGACTACCGCGAACCGAAAACGAACGAAGTTCGAATATCTCCCTCTCTGTCGCCCGAATAGGAAAGTGCGAAAGAGAGGGAGATATTCGAACTTCGTTCGTTTTCGATTCGCGATAGCGCCTCAGGATCGCTTTCTTTAATGTTTTAGCCATAATAAAATATTACTGCCTTTCAAATCACCGAATTAACGTTATTATCAATATTTTTTAAATAATATAAGATTTCAAGCTTACATGGTCATTTACATTAGAAAATAAAAATAAAAAAATAATCTCCCGAGTGGTTAGTGGATTTATCTGAGTTTGAAGTTAAGCGACAAATTTATGACGTGAAACGTGCACGTGTTTATGACAATACTCCACCCTACATGTTTATTTATATGAGGCAAATATAACGTGCATTGTCTTGGTACATTAACCCTGCATATGCGGAGCATGTGCGGGTTAAGACCCATTAAACCGAAAAGGTCGGTCTTTGCCCGGTTGAAAGTGCATTTACACGTCTCTCACACTATTATACACTGTGAGCGTTAATAACGCGAAAGATTTAAAACACGTACTTTTGACGACAGTACGAGTAAATAATACTATATCAACATGGGTCCAATTAAGTGTCTTAACTAAATGTGATAATCCACATCGAAAGGGACCTTATGGCGGCAGGCGCTTACGTTGCACCTATTCACTATTGTATTAGAACAGTGACAATAAAGGCGTAAGTGCCGGCCGCCATAAGGTCCCTTTCAATATGGATTATCACAAATTACTATTTCAGTACAAAGACTGAGCTAGTTTAATTAATCTCAAGTTGAGAAACAAAGAGCATTGTCATTTTAGTGACATCAATTTCAAACTATCAGCTGGTGTAGAACTCTTGGTCCATGGGGTCCCAGAGCGCACAAGTAATTTACTGAAATCGCGAAGCGTTTGGTTGACGTAACTGGTGACCGAAGAGCTGGCGACTTCCTCGCACAACGTATCAGCATTGCGATACAGCGAGGAAATGCCGCCAGCATCCTCGGTACAATGCCCCAAGGGCCTGTTTAGATTTAAGTTAGTTGTGATATTATTTTAATTATTGTTATTTAACTATTATTAAGAAAAAACGTATTTAAGATAAATAAACAGCCAGTTATCAGTGAAGGTAAATGGTTTGCACTCTCGCGATTAACAACAGAACAAAACTTTCGGTAGTGAAACTTTTTTGTAGAATAGATACCAAACTAATTAAGCGAAACTGGCTAACAACCATGCAGTTAGTGCGTCTGTGTGTGAAAGTGGTAGGTAGTCACGCCTTCAGTGTATAATAGAATTGGCTTTAAATAATTAATATCTCTTAAATTACGGGTTTTTTGGAATATATGTTAAATAACTTTATGTACTCTAAGCTCTAAAATCGTTGGTTTAAATCTTTCTGGTTATTAACGCCCACGGTGTAGACTGTTCGTGCGAGGCACCTGAGGGGCTACCGCGAACCGAAAACGAACGAAGTTCGAATATCTCCCTCTCTGTCGCACTTGCTTATTCGTGCAGCAGAGAGGGAGATATTCGAACTTCGTTCGTTTTCATTTCGCGGTAGCCCCTCTGGCTTGGGGGAAACGTCATAATGGTAGCGGACGGGACAGGCCAAGGGGACGGTCCTGGGAAATCCCGCTCCCAAAATTACCGGGAAATCCCTAACACAAGAGTTATCTAAATAAATGCTGGCATATTAAAAATCGGGAATATTTAGAAAAAGTAGTAAATTGGCAATATATATAATATTGGTCCTGGGTTCGAATCCCGGTCAGGACAAATATTTGTGTGATGAGCATGAATATTTGTTTCTGAGTCTTGGATGTTTTCTATGTATTTAAGTATTTATATCCATTAAATATATCGTCGTCTAGTACCCATAACACAAGCCTTCTTGAGCTTACTGTGGGGCTAGTTCGATTTGTGTAAGATTGTCCTCTAATATTTATTTATTTATTATATTTATTTAAATACATCTAATCTACGATTCATTTAGGAATTCCTGTAATATAAGTAGTATAGTAACATTTTTCTAATAAATATTTGTCGAGCTCTTTAATAAATTTAATAACATTTTCTATACTTTTTATTTCGGATGGTTATATATTTTTATACACATTATATGCTGTTTCATCTTAAAACTAAAACAATCGCTACCTGCGACTTTCGCAAATGAAAGTCGTTTCGAAAGTAAAACGACCTCTACATTGTTATAAAATAAAAAAAGAAATGAAAAACCCGAGGTCTGCGACCGGGCTACGCACTCCGAAGGGCGTTCGGGGCGCTAGTGCGGGGATATGGGTTAAGAAACCGGTAAACCGGTAAATAGGGTCAAAAACTTATGATCTACCTGATTTATTTTTTATTTTTCAAAGGTTTGGAATTCTCTGCCGGCGTTTGTGTTTCCGAGCTCATATAACCTAGACCTTTTTAAGGCACGAGTGAATAGGCACCTTCTGGGTGAGCTCGCTTCATCGTCGGCCTCATCTTTGCCCCCTGGCTAGATGCTGGCCAAGAGCGATCCCATTTTTAATAAAAAAATAATTAATAATAATGTAATCCCTTATCATGAAATAAATTATCTAAATCTAAATCTAATCTAAAAAATAGGTCACTGGTCTTACTCGTCCAAAATAGCGTAGAATAAATTAAATAATATAAATAATAATAAATTAAATTTATGTAAGATTGTCCCCCTAGAAATAGAATCTTACACTAATCGAACTAGTCCCACAGTAAAAGCCTTGTGTTATGGGTACTAGACAATATATTTAATAGATATAATATCCAATATTCAGAACAGAAACAAATATTCATGCTTATCAGTCTGCCCTGAGAATGAGAATTCGTTTATTACCTACTAGTGTTTACATTTTTCCGTTCCCGCAAGACAACTTATGTCTAATAAAATATTTGCCCTGACCAGGTTCAAACCCAGGACCGTCGCCATCGTAGGCAGGGTCACTAGCCACTAAGCTGAAACGGTATTATCATTATAATAGAATCGGAGCGCTCGTAGCCCTGCAGCGCCCGCGTACCGCGTGCGATATGGTAACCTATCGATGTTTCGAAAATCTATTTACCGAATTTTACTTGTCCGAAAACGGTTCACCGAATTCAATTCAATAGGTTATTTGTCCAAAAAGTAGGTAATGTTATACAACAGGTGTTATGTCACAATTTAAAAGATCTCCACTTTTTGCCGATTAAACGGCGTACAAATTTTATATCACGAGATTTCATCTCTTTACGTGCCTGCCTAATTATTACTATATTATTGTTATTTATTATTCCTTATAATTAAATTAAAAAATAAAAATAAAAATAAAAATAAATCTTTATAATCCAAATACTTTGTTTCGTAACTGTTTGAAATACCACGGATTCATTTTACCACAATGTCATTTGTCCACAATTCAAAAGCCCGCTTTACAGTTCCCAATTTTTACATTTTTCCGTGGTTTATTTTTCATTTTTTCGTGGTTAAGCAACGTCGGGCCAGATCAGTTCTTGGACCAGACCGCTTTGAGTGATTATTATCTAAGCGTGCTTTGAAAGGTAAGTTAAGCCGTTGATCCCGGTTGCTGTTTATGATAGCAGTCGTTAAGCCGAGTGCCGAGTTAGAGGCCTCCGGGCGGCTTTTGAGAACTTCTAGCAGCTAACAGCCAAGTTGCCCACTCACTTGACAAGGGTGGTCGAAGTTGCACCACGTCCGTAGGGAGTACCCACCGCTACCTTACACGTGACCCCTGGGTGATGCTGGAAGTGCAACAAAAATGGCAACCGTACTGTCTTCTCAAAGATCTCACGGTTCGAAATAATTGCCATGCGATAAATAAATAAAAAATATAATAGAATGTCTTCAAATTAGTTTTCGACATTAATGTTATTTTGATTTGAATACTGTATTATTTCTAATTGATATAGATAGATTTTGACTTGTTAAAGTGCACATGAGGCTTATTTACAGTCAATATAGAGAATAGTTTGTATTGCAGAATAAATGTTTTGATTTAGTTATGAATAAATTGTACGAATATAATCTTGGAGTGAACTCGAGCGTAGTTCTGTTGGTCGACTTGACACTAGTGTTGTACACATGCGCATGATTACATATTGCTCTAAGTTGTTGATTATTATAAAATATATGAGCAAGCTGAGTGCATTTGCTTTAGGATGTCATGCTAGTCCATCAGCCACTGAATAAGTACTGTGAAATTTAATTTTCATTTCATTTTGATTTACGTTTTAAATAAATAAATAGACCATCGACGTTACCGATTCAGCTAAAGAAAAAAAATATTATGCATACAGACAATTTTAGAGTTCCGTACCCGAAGGATCCAAACGGAACCCAATTGCTGTCACTAACGTGTCCGTCTGTCCATTGGTGTCTGTCACGCAGGTTCTACAGCCAAACGGTTGGAGCTAGTCATTAGTATAACAGTATATGAATCTTGTTGACCGAAAGCCATTGTCAAAAAATATTAGGTACAAATCGTCTCCTGGTAGATAAACATTCCCCGATACAAACACTACTTAAAAACAGCTATTTGGATGCTGTTATGCAATAATGTGTCAACCTAATAGGAAAAACTATTGTAGGTTGACACATTACTGCATAACAACGTCCATTTAATAATAGGCTATTTTTATGAAGGTGGTATTGATAATATAATATCTTTGTAGGTAGGTATGTTGTGATAGGGTCAACAACGCTATTATAAACTGTTTTCTTAACAAAAATATTTATGGAAATTGCCTACTATTTGACATTAAACAACATTAACGATTTGACTTTGACTAGACAGCAGACGAATGTCACACATTTGACACATCGACTTAGGTATTTGACTTGTCCGTATTTGCAAATGTCGATGCATTTTTTTATTGCATGCGAGAGAGATTTTATGATTATGTTTATTATTACCTATGACAGATGATTATGAATATATTCATTATTATAAAAACAAAACTAACCTAACTATAAAATAAAATAAAACCAAATATTTACAAATAAAAAACTGGGCCAAGATTGGTGTAAATTGACTCCTCTTTGTCTCCTTAAAAAACGTTAGTATAAAGATGCATAATATAAAGTAATCCCTAATTGATTTACTAATTAATGTAATTATTTATTAGTAATATTAATTACAAGAGTGATTAATTACGCCGAACACCAACACTGATAGATAACGAACTAACTATTACCCGTTGGTATCTATGACATGAGGCATGTGCCCAGCAGTTGCATTAGCTGATGATGAACGGTTCTCAACAAGGTAAAAAGTTAGTGCGGAGTTTCGGCAAACAGCAATAAATCTATATTTCATACTATAGAATATCATGAGCTTTGCACAAATTTATGTTTTTTCGATGCCACCGCGATATTTATGCCATTTTACTCAGGAACCGTTATAATCTGTATACCAAATGACCTGTCGGTTGTAAATACGTTCAGATAGCGCTATCTTCACCTAGACATATATTAAGACGAACACGACCGACTTAAAATGCAGTTCAATGCATTAATTCAGACAAGTTGTAAATAATATGCAAGTAAGTTCACTGTAGGATTCACACACGTTAATTTATAGACTATGTCGGTCAAATGCATTCTTCTCTTTGTTCCACGCCGTCTTGTCGACTGCTAAACGTAGTATTAACAGTTGGGTTTTTATTCATTATCCCCAAAATTTACAGCCATATAAATGTGGAAAATCCTATCCAATAACAACCAATCGCAATCTGTCAATAAAAGACTTTCAAAGTCACGACTGTACTAGGTCCAACCTACAAACCAAACCTAATTTACTAGTAACATAAACCTAACTTGACATTGTGATGACACAGCGCAGCTATTTTGAATCATTAAGGCCTCAAGCCGTTAATCTACCTACTTCTAACTTGTTTTACAATGGTATCTGCCCACTCGTTTAGTTTTTACGTACATAACTTTATCGAGGTCGTGTTGTGACTTTTAACTGTCTTTTTTCACATCGATTTGAAACAAGCCTACGCCTGGCTGGTAGATATGGATATCAACGCATCCATAGCAACGTAGAGTCCGACCACGCTAACTCTGCATTGAAATAATTTGGCAACACTACCTCAAACGTCACATATTCATACAAATATTTATTTATTTAAATATATTTACACAGCATTACAGATTTAGTCTAATACACTGTGAAACGAAACACCAACTTAAAGGAACAAAACAATGATACTAATTATCTAGGTAGGTACACTAGAAAGCCTATCATCCTTCATCTCACAGAACTTCAGACACTCCCTACACACAGCTGTCCATCGCCACGCAAGCAGATCACACTCGGGTGCTGACACCAACAGGGCATTCAGCAGCGTCAGGGCGCGGAGGTGCGGTGAGTTCCTGTGAGACACAGTGCGAGCCGAAGGCACTGCTAAAAGCGAGCGCGTACGAGGTCTAAGATCCATTCGTGGGACTCCTGGAACGTGCAACCTCACAAATTGCCTCACTAATTCAAGGCAATCTAACTCTCCCCGTAATACACGGCAAACAAAGAAGAGTAGGCTGAAGTTGCGCCTCACTTCCAAAGAGTGGAAAGTCAGAGTTCCAAGTAGAAACTTTGTGGAATATGACGTATAATGCAGAGTGTTGCCAAATTATTCCTTGCAGAGTTAGCGTGGTCGGACTCTAGCATAGCACGTCTCTTATAGAAAGGCACCCTAAAGTGAAGGTATGTCCCCAGGAGGGCTGTTTTCCAAATGAGCGAGACGACATTCTGCTACGCCTTATCTCTACTGTGATGTGATTCAGGTCATTTTACAGCTACATTAGGTTATCTGCGCTGTACAATTGTAACTGTAACTAAGCACTAAGATGAGGAAGTTTGTTGACTTTGTGTGGCAGATAAAGATTGCATGCTTTCAAATTAACATTTCACAAACATGGAATGAAATATTGACGTTATGTTCGTTATAACAGGCTGCGAAGTATCACGTTTCGAGTGCGGCGCTACGAGCGGCCCGTAATGAAATTTCATACAATATTGACGGCCTAGGCCGGCAAAGTGATCGTCTTATATTTCCGGGGCGCGAAGAGCCGCGCCTCCGAAACAATTTTATATTACTGAATCCTTACACTTTCATTTCGCAAAAGCACTATACTAGCCTCGGCGCGAATAGGGATTGTCGTTCTCATATCTCTAGATGGCCTCATTAACACTCTGCCATCTATAACTACTCGATCTTATATTACTATTTTTTCAAGGAATTTTACATTTATTATTACGTCCTTATGCTAATTCGTTTTGCTCCTAAATTGAGTAGTTTGTTATGTAGTAAGAGATAAATAAAAAATAAGGTAGTGTAAAATCTATTCGGCTATGAGAATGGGCTTGAAGTGCCTATTGGCTGGAATATTCAATATTATGTGTTCTGCCTGTTATGTATATTTGTCTATGTCAGTCTCCTATCCGACAAAGCGCTCCTTCCTCTCGACCTTTAATAGAGTATTTTCCAGTAATCGCGATAAAATATAAAACATGGACTAAATTAAAGCTTATTTCGAATTAATCCTTTTTCAATTTTTTGTTAAAACGTCCAAAAACTATTTTTTTAATCTGTGTGTCATCTGACCTAAAATAAAAATATGCAGCGTGGGACGAGGTTATCCGTGATATGACGTCATCTAGTTGTATTTCCAAAACCTACCCCGAATCGTAAACAAAGTTTTCCTTCTGTTGCACTTTAAGTCTGTACGTAAGTGCGACTTTCATTACGAAACATTTTATCAATAACCTATTGAAGAATAAATATCGTAATGAAAAAACCGCTAATGAATACATCGACAAAATCGATAAGATTAACTTTAATTCCCATCCCTACGCTTGCTACAATAGGTCACTCCCTGGCCGAAGAGGCAAACAACGACCTAAACAAAACAATACCTAACACGCTTTAAAAAACTAAATTAACATTGTGTGTGATAAAATTATATAAGTATGTAATATAACCTGCCTATTTTGTAGTTGTAGGTACTTGAGGCATTCGTGAAAGTTATTGTACCTACCAAACTACCTACCCATTAAATGTCAATTTACTTTTTAAAGTCAAGGTTTTAAAAGATAAAGCGAGATAAGTACGTGTCTATTGTTTCAGCATGTGAGGTATTGTTAATTCATCAAAGTACCTAAGTAATTATAAATGTTTAATATATTCGATTAAATGAAATAATAAGAACTCCTTATTAACAGTCTTTAAATATCTATCTATTATATGTAGTGATATATTCGAAAGGTCGGCTAAACCTTGACAAGGTAATTAAATTACTATTATACGCGATTAAGTCCCGTTTTCCAATAATAATATATATATAAGACAAGAACAATGCAAGTAAATGAGTCAGTTATTTTTCTTACTATTTTACTACCTACGGAACAGGCAGAAAACCGTAACCGGTTATCGGCCGCCATTAAATAGGGATACAAAATGGCAGATGGTGACGTCACAAAAAACAGCTGTTCAGTGGACAGGTTGAAGTATTACACTGTTACTACAACTTGCCAAATATTGAAGATCTATACTAATTCATATGTATCTGATCCAACAGAATACCCTCTGTTGGGCAAAGCCACATTACCGCACGTATATGCAATTAAAATACAAACAGACGAATGCAATACTTCACTGAACAAACAACCAAAACAAATGTTGACAGAAACCATAGGTATAATTAGAACTCACATACGATAGAGCTCATCAAATGTTTGTTCAAGTTTAAAATGTACCGTTCTGCCAACATGAGATATAATCTAGATTTCGAACCGGTAAAATCGATAAAAAATGCACAGCACTAACCGGGTACGGACAGGTCTAAAGGGCTATTGGCTTGGCTGAAAGCTTAACCCGTTATATAAAAAAAAACAGTGCGTTGGCCAAAGACCTGTTGAAAAAGTAAAACAAAACCACAGCTGATCTGTATGTTGAGTATCGATCGATTCACACTAATTATCTTTAACAATATTTGATGTAACCCGGGTTGTTTATCACGGATAGAAAAATCTTCCGTAAATAATGTATGCTAACAACCAACCCAATAACGTTGGGTCGACTTCTAAACGAACTTAAATGCAACAATATACTCCGCAAACTACCCGAGTAACATACCAAACCTGTATAATAACTTTCTAAACCCGTAGAGGATCACACAACAAGCGAAATTACCACGAACACGAAGAAATAGCTGTCGAAGCATGTATATTATGCAGTGAAATCTAAACATATGGAAAGACATACCTTTTTTTATTAGCAAACTTAGTCGTCAGCTCCACTTAAAAACACCTACGCTATAATATCACACTTCGATAATCGTGTCTTTTTCTCTTCAAATACATTATTACACTGTGAGACAAGTCCGGACACGCAGAAATGCTGTCCAAATGGATTTATATTCAGGTAAAGCGCTTCAATAAATCTGAGCGAGCGTCCGATATTCGCTCGCTCCAGTCGCAAACTAAAATGTCAGCTGGCTGCGACCTCTCCTATTGGCCAATCGATCGCGAGAAACCAGCGAAACGGTGGTATAGACACAGTTTTATCCCCCTGTCACGTTCTACAATGTACTATCTCGCTCGCACCCAGTACTGGCTCAGCGACCTTCATACGATTTTCAAATGAATACTAAGACTTTTTCGTATAATTTTAGTTCCGAATCATGTTTTTCATTCAAGTCCTCAAAATTTTAATGCACTTTAGTGGTTTCATACTGTAGGTTTCTTGGATTAAATCATATGGGAGACAAAGCAATGTGTCAACAATTACGAAGTGTGTCTATACCACAAGAATCATGGCATATTGACATTTGGACAATGGCCTCTCATTGGTCGGCGCACAGCTGTTTTTGACGCGAGTCGGCCATATTTGTTTAGGTCCTCTTCAATGCTAGATGGCACCTCGATGTGGCCAACAACAACTAAAATAGGAAATAATTATAAAAATATATAAGTTAACAAAACAACGTTTTTAATATAATGGATTATAGTATATAAAGTATATTTCAAAAACTTTGTAGCAACGTTATGAAATTAATAAAAGGCATGTATATGACTTGAAAGTAAAGTCAAGTAACTGTATTGATCACTCGTTGCTATAGCAACGAGATTGTTTGATTACAGTAAAACTCTACCGTATCAAAGAGGCAGTCATACAGAACTTTATGCACTATTACAATCTCCTTTCATTCAGGATAGGATGACATCGTCGTGATTTGTCTGAATAACTTTCTTGATAATAAATAACATATCGACAGAGATGGATTCCACTAATTTGATTGAAAGGGAAAAAGAGTTTAAAAAACTTAATAAGCAATTAGAAAAGAAGACTGAAAGTTTGATGAAACAGATAGAGAAAGCAATGGTAAGTCGCTTGACAGAACATTAATATTTTTTGCCAATTTTGCAATAGTACGCTGGGTATAATATTTACTACAGCGCCATCTATAATTGATCGAAGAATCTACTTGTTGAGTCTAATCGCATATGAATTTGCGGCTGAAGGCGCTAGTGTAGCGTGAGGTTCAACCTGTAGCATCATCATAAAGAAGGCCAGCCCTACCGTAAGCCCAGCGTAGAGGGCATTGAGGGGCGCCAAATGCCAGTATAAATGCCGAATGAGGAAAGAATCCAGAAAAACTGTTAATTGTCACTATTGTCAGAAGCTTATTTGTTGTTATGAATCGCAGCGAGTAATTCGCCTATGTTAATTTTCCAGCAAAAACCAGACTTCTTTTCAGAAATACCACAAAACATTTCACTGCACGAGCACCCGACTTACAAAAAGCATTGTTGCGACACTCCCAAATCGAGTTCGAGCCTTTCCCCGAAAACAACTCCGACGAAAATTAAAAAAAAATCCCCTGCCAAAACGAATGTGAAACCTACCAATATACAACCAGAAACAACTTGCAAAAACCATGGCTGTGACCACTATGGGAACAATTTCGTTGAAATCGTAGAAAAACGGTTTTTGGATAATGATTTTTTGCAAGCTTTTGTAATACTCAACATTCAGGAAAAAGTTCTTCCGTCTTCTTTTGCAAAAGGTGAGGTTTGCATGCAGTTGTAAAGCTAACATGAATATGGCAACCATCATCACTACATAGTATAAAACAAACTCGCTTTCTCTGTCCCTATATCCCTATGTATGCTTAAATCTTTAAAACTACGCAACGGATTTTGATGCAATTTTTTTAAATAGATAGAGTGATTGAAGAGGAAGGTTTATATGTATAATAACGTCCATTAAATAGTACACCCGTGCGAAGCCGGGGCGAGTCGCTAGTTGGGACCATAAAACTTGACCATATCACATATCGTGCTAGCTGGGCTAGTTTAATTACGTCATCAAGGCACTCTCGGTTTAAGCTTTATACAGACCTATCAATTTGTCAAGTCAACCGCCTTGAAAGTGATTAAATTGAACGATTGCTGTATTTTACATCTCATAGCTGTGTCTCTTGGCCCATCATCATCATCTTATCAGCTGAAAGACGTCCGCTGCTGGACCGGGTCGAGAGCCACGCGACCCTACCTCGACCTTTACCAGGTCCACCTTGTGAGAGTCCTGCCCACACCTCGCAACCAAGACCTTTACCGGGTCTACTTTATGGGAGTCTACCCACGCTGCGCCTTCCAATACGTGGTCGCCGCGGTCGAGAACGTTTCCATCTCAATGGCCGTCGATTTTGCGTGCAATGAGCCCACTGCCACTAAGTAGCGATTCGGAGGGTAGAAGATCCAATGTAACAGATATAGCCCACTTAATCGCTAAACTTAAATTTCTAGGTTGTTACTGATAAATTGGTAGGTTCATTACACGTGCCGGCTGTATAGCATACGCATTTGTACACTAGATTTTTAATTCTGGCTAGTAAACTGACGTTTACGGGCGCACGTCGGACGTCATTATTCCATAATCGTTAATGTACAGTACTGTACATGAATTGAAGTTACCCTTATATCACTGGTTATTTATATTTTTATGCAGATTTTTGTGAAATAATGTCTAAATTACGAAATATTCATACTAACATTTGTCAGTTTACTAGCTCCAATTAAAAATCTGACTGTAAATCTGCGAGAATGGCGCCATCTTGGTTGTATTTCGTGCCAGAGGGGCTACCGTGAACCACAAACGAAGATTTCCCTCTCTGTCTCAGTTATATGCAAACTTGCAAGTGCGACAGAGAGGGAAAACTTCGTTTGCTGTTCGCGGTAGCGCCACAGGCTTCCATTGAAGAAAAAATAGCTCAATTTGTGTCTAGCTCGATTTTTTTAATTTGTTCCTAGACATTTATTTATCTTCCAGACGGTACAACAGTAGAAAGTGTGTGCAAATTTTTAGCGTCCAAATCAAAATTGCTGCAGGAACAAATAAACACATTGCAGTCAACCGTCCATAAGAAAGTAAGTTTTATAAAACCCTTTCATTAATAAATGAACTTTATTCTGCAATTACGCTGCAATGGCACTTTTACAAGTTAAAATCTACTATAGTTTCTGAAAAAAACTACCGCTGTGAAGACCTTTATCGACCTTGCATCATTCGTTTGTGAGTTTTTAATTGTTACTTAAAGTTTTTTCATGTCGCAACCCTATGTTTTGGTCCCGCACTTCGCTGTTATTAATTTTTATTTTATATCACTACATAGTATAAAACAAAGTCGCTTTCTCTGCCCCTATATCCCTATGTATGCTTAAATCTTTAAAACTACGTAACGGATTTTGATGAGGTTTTTTTTTATAGATAGAGTGACTCAAGGGGAAGGTTTATATAATACATGCATCAGCATTGCACCCGTGCGAAGCCGGGGCGGGTCGCTAGTAAGATATAAGTAGATAGAGATAGGTAGCCGCGACCCTTTTCAAGACACTCCAGGGAATGAGTTGCAACCCTTAGATTGAAAAACTTTGTCTTAAAACATAATGGCACCTGATTATTAGTAGATGCCATAGCTCATGAAAGCTTGCTACTGCAGAATAATCACGAAGCAAGAGCTTTGCCGACCCTTATTGATTTGAGGGCATGCAGGTCCCTCACTCCCAATCCCAACACAGGGCATTCTCAAGAGCTTAATAACGCCACTTTATACACATGAAGAAGCTGTAGCAGAGCCTAGGTGCTCTTTTTATACAATAATCCAAATAGTCCCCCTCAATTCTCACCCCTCCTTCGCATGATATTGCTACCCTTGCTGAACATAATCCTGAGGGCCTACTCCGAACTTCGTATCGTGCCGTCACTTTCACTCTCGTGTTATACACTATATGAGACCCTCCGGATCTGCGCCTGCCTAGCTGGCAAAATTGCTTATGCCGTCACGTTTTATTTGACCTTTTACGTTTCGGCCATAAAACGTGACAATATAAGCTATTGTGCTAGGCTGGTCTGAAGGCATTCCACGAACTAAAAACGAAGTATTTACCTCTCTGTCGCTCTAATATGCAAGTGCGATAAATAAGGAAATACTTCGCTTTCGTTTCTGCTCAGAGGGGCTTCTCCGAAGTTCGAAACGCGAAAATTTTATCGTGCCGTCTCTTTCACTCATATAGCGTTTACGACGAGAGTGAAACGTTCTATTTTCGAAGTTCGGAGTACAGGCCCAGGTTATACGATCTATTTTTATTGCAGGCATCACAATGTGAAAAGCATCTGGTGCGTCAAGCAGACTTGGAATCTGAGAGGTTGACATTTTTGAACAACATCAACAATATGTCCGCCGAATTGAGCAGCGTAAAGGCCAAATGTGCGTCATTGCAAAACCGACTCAATGTAAGCTAATGTATATGATCATCATCATCTTAGCGTTATCCCGGTACAGTTGCATCCTGAAGGATGCCCAGGGTCCGCTACCTAATCCCAAGATTTGGCGTAGTCACTAGTTTTTACGGAAGCGACTGCCATCTGATCTTCCAACCCGAGGGGAAACCAAACCTTATTGGAATTGGGCTTGTCAAGTGAGTGGGCAACTGGACTGTTAGAAGTTCTCTGAAACTATATGATATCCATGCGAAATTTTATCTAAACCTGAAATTGGCAATTATGATGTCCATGCCAAATTTTATCTAAACCTGAAAATATGTGTTCGTACTTATATTTCAGGAAAAAGAGCGTATTTGTGAGAAACAACGTTCTGAGCTAGACATTCTGGGAAGTCGGTCAAAGCAGTTAACATCGAAAATTGCTAGCGCGGAGTCCAGGTGCTGTTCATACGAGAGAACCATGGAAAAGTTGCAGAAAGAGCTGGAGAGCGCTAAGATCGCTGAAAAGGTTTGCTTCTACTTTGTTAAGCGTTACACAAACCAGCTTTTTTTAACCTTACCGTGGCTTTATTGCGCGGTTGGACAGTAGCCTGGGGAAAATCCAGGGGGAAACCTCCGACACGACCACGCGTGGGAGTACTTTTACGTGTGTCATCAGCCTCAGCTACGCTGTTGACATGATATTTGCTGAGTTGAATCAAAGGATTAAAGTGGTTGCTTTTATTCTGTGAGGATTACGCAAATTCCCACGAACACTATGACTAAAGTCAGAAATTCTCGTATTCAGGGGAAGAGGTCCGGATTACGTTTTAAGAAGTCGGGATGAATGGAGCTCCTGTTAGGGTTGTCAAACAATTTTAATACCTTAGGCATACCTATTCGAAGCAAGGATCACAAATTAGCCCACTGCAATGCAATATGCCCGCTCGCGGGCGGATATTCAGCGTTTCAAAGGCGATTTTTTTTCGTCATTGTCGTTTCATTAAATATTGTTAAAGGAGACGATGATCAGAGTAAACATTTGTAAAAAGCGTAAACCAATATCGAATCGAGTCTTATTTGACCAATGTTTTCGCCGGTTTATTTTAATTTTAAATAGATAATCGTGAGTCGACAATGACTTTACAAACGAGCGTTTCAAACGCTCGGAGAATCGCCCTCGCAGATTGGGCAAGTGTCGTAATCGTAACGAAGAAAATGAATGATTTTTCCAACATTTTGTTCCAGGAATTTCGCACAGCGTCCCGTGATCTTTCGGCCTCGCACCGTAACGCCATCTCTCGGCTGGAGGCTCGAATTAAAGCACTTACTTCGCGTATCCACAAGCAAGCGGAGCTTATAGACAACTTGAAGCGGCAAAATGCGCTGCTGACGACAGAGAGCGCTATAAAAGCGATTGAAAAAGATTATTGCAAGTTTTTGGATAAAGATTTTTAATATGAATTTTCGTTTTGTTTTATCGGATAAAATAACGTGATCCATCCATGTTACGCGATGTTACGCATGTGCCTATAATACTTAGTAATAATTTTTAGTTGTAAGACTAGTAGGACTAATGGTGGGATGATGGAATTATAGATAACTGTGGACCATAATAATCCCACCTTACGGCGCAGCCACATCACTGCGTTGCAAGTTTGCAACGTCGCATCGCAAAAATGACGTACTAGATAACGACGAGATAACGCAATGGTACGTAGTTTTGCAACGTTGCAACTTAGTAATGTGCTCGATGTGATCGCAGTGTTGCCAGATAGCGAAATACAAAAAGCTGCAGGTTCGCTTTTAAAACGTGGATCTTTCAATGATAATGCGGAATACATTTATTGTTAACACAGACTTACCAGGCACGATAAGTAAATAATAATACCACTACCGAGCGAAACGGTCATATATAACTTTGCATAAGAGCGACAAAGAGTTACATATCATTTGTTGTCCCTGTCATGGTTCACTTTTTTTGTCGAGCACTATGTGTTCTATATGACAGTTGTGCCCACAAACGATTACCCGCCCAAGTTAAGGAGGTAATTTATGGTAAACCGGCAGCCATTTTAAACCAATTCTCAATTTATCTGCATAAGACCTTGTCCGTCTCTCTTGGCGGCCCACGTATATGATCGCTATAGAACCATTTATACTCTAAGATTGTTAATAACTTTCTTTATTTTTATGTTCCAAATGAAAAAAATGTGCTCTACACCATCACATGCACTATCATTAAAGTTATGAATGTTACTTGCAGTCATTCTAGCTAGTTCTATTTGTTCGATCTTTTAAATTTACCGCCCTTATCACTGAGTATATCATAACATTTTAAAAGCCCGGATCCCCGTTAAGGCGCGATTAAACGACGCGGGCTAGCCCGATCCTACGCGAGCCGAGCCGTCCGTGGAGATGCGGCTCGGCTAAATACGGACGCAAGCCTGCTCGTTTAAACGACGCGGGGTAGCCCGATCCTACGCGAGCCGAGCCGTCCGTGGAGATGCGGACAAAATAGGTCTTCCTTCGTCGCGCGCTCTGTGACATCTGTTTAGACGGCGCGTATTAACACAAGCCGAGCCGCAGACGGCGCGCGCGCCTTTGATCTGTGTCGAAAAAACCGACAAGTGATGGATCGTGCGAACTTTGCCGAGCCGCGCCGAGCGCAGTTGTTTACACAGCGCGTGGCGCGGCGAACCACGAGCGGAGCCAGGCTCGGCTCCCGTGTTTGCGCGCCGTTTAAACGCCGCTTTAGCTTAACGCGAATAGCGGGGCCACAGGTAAAACGGCGTGAAAAAAGCAGAAAAGCGGGATGTCTGGCAACACTGTGTGGTCGCGCCCTTAAGAGACGATGAGTGAAGTTAATAAAGCTACATTAAAAATGAAAATTCATTACTGTGGTTATTAATGCGGTAGTCTAAAATTGATTTTGTATATTGTAAAGAGATTCAGTTATTTCAACGTGTATAAATTTATTATAGGTACAGTTGTAATCCGCTTTTAAACTTTCACCGAAAATTTAACAACGCCCCTGGCAACATTATTCTTTCTAGCAACATCCACAATTCCACATCCATCTGTCATACGTCGCAGACGTAAAATTTTTCCATTGTAGAAAATCTTTGTTTTCACGACGAGAAACCTCAGACGTCCACAGTTTAAGCCTCGCCGCGTAGCTTGTGATGTGATACCCATGTCGGACTTGGATAGCAAAGGCCAGGAGGCCATGACCGAGCAGCGGAGACCGTTTTTTTACCCAGACAGCAGCAGCGATACAGAGGAGTATCGGAGAGACAACGAGGATAGAAGGAAGAGGTTGTCTAAAAGGAATATGCCTCCAATGCGAGCGCGTTTGCCCTCGGCTAGCATGCCGCCGAAGAACCAGGCTAACACGCCGCTCCCTTCAACATCGTCTGCTCAGGAGCCTCCTAGGAATGGCAAGCAGTTATTCGAAGATAGGATTACATTAGTGGTAGATAATACTAGGTTCGTGGTCGATCCAGCACAGTTTACAGCGCATCCTAATACAATGCTCGGCAGGATGTTCAGCTCAGGTGTGTATGTTTACTACTTTAAAAAAAATACATAATTTAAAGCTGTTTCTCACCTACGCAGAGTCCGATTTGATAGGAAGAATAATAGAAGAATGAAACCAATTTTAATACTCACTGATGATGATGGATAGATGGACATAACGAAACTAGTTATAATGGTTCCGTATTTGCCAATTTGGCTATGGAATCTTGAAAATGAACACTTAGTAGACAAAGACATTCTTTTAATGTCTTGTAATGTATATTTTGCCTATATTTTTATGTCAAAATAAGTGAAAAACACTAGAGGTGCCTTCAGTTAAGTTTGGCTTTAATGTAGCTTTGAACTTATTATAATTTTCAATATTAACTTAATTTTATAGTAAAACAGCTAAATTAGATCACCCAGATTGGAACCCTGGGGAAGGAACGAGCCAGCCTTATACTTTCAGCTTATAACTGGTTGAACAGGCACTGAAATTTAAATTTGATAACGTCCACCTACATCTTTTGTTAATATGTGATATCATGTAGATGAATGTAATATTGTGAATCATTCCAACACAAATATTTATCATTTGTCTTAATTGCCCTCTAATTTGACGTGTTTGCGTACATTCATAGTTACAAAAATAACTTTTATTCATAGCTATGTAAACATCTACGTCACGCGACATGGTATTTTTTTAGTAGATGCAGATAGAAAAACCATAATGTGGTCTTTTTTTTATAGCCTTTGTTACTGACTTTCCCATTTCTTTTCTGTGTGGTATGTCCAAATTAAGAATAAATATATTTTTTTTCTATAATTGGGGCTGGGATATTTCAATACAGAATAAAACATTTGATATATATGTTAGTGATATAGAGATAACCAGTTGTCTACCGGTCCATGAGATCCCTGTGATCATAACCAAAGAATCCTTTTGTTTGCGCCGGGAGAGAACTTAAAAAGGACCCCATACTCTTACTCAATCTTGTATTAATAATGCTCAATTTTACTGTAAATTCATGTCTACTATTTTGAAGTACTTGTGAAGAATAACAGGTACACACACACCACACACACACACACTACACACACACACACTACACACACACACTACACGGGGGTTACACTATTTTGTTTTGTAAGCCGAGCGAGAACAATGGAATCGCGCTGCTATAGTCCAGAACAGGCTTATTCAAGTCTATACATTTTAATCGCTTCGCTCGCGCCGCCCCGCTGCCCGCTGGAGTAGGATCCGCGGCCTTACAGATAACATGGTATGGTTGCTAAGTTCAAAGAAAAGACATGTTATGTGATGCATTTATGCTTAACTATACGGGAAGCAGCCAGAGGGTATAATTCCAAGTCTGGTCTAGTCTCTCTTCAGGGTTGGAAGGTCAGCTATGTCAAAACGAATACCTACGCCAAATCGTGGGATAGAGTAGCTGTGAGAGTCGAGGCTCCTTAGGGTTGTAACAAGGATAACAATAAGATGTGGAAGAGGATTCTCATCATCCCCGACCTTGGAGATTACTTTAGTATACATAATCAATTGTTCTCTCAATAATGAGAACTGTGACATTATGCCCTATTCTTTCTGACTGGACTCCTCCATAGGCTCGTATAACCCTTCTTATGGATACGCCTTAAGGAAAATGACTGTAGTAGATGACAGATAAAAAAAAATACCATTGAAATGTAATAAGGCCCCCCCTTTTTTTTTACGCTGGAGAATGCTTTATACATACCGGCCTTCCTGGTGGTAGGCACGGTGATGTGGGACTCCTGAACATCGCCAGTTTACCCACTAAAAACCAGCGGTTCCCCCTCATCGCCTGTGTGAGACACCGCAGGATTCGCTTGCGCATGCCACCGCTGACGTCTCGGCTTATGCCCGCATCGAAGCGAGCTCAGGCCCTACAAGGTTGCTGCCTTGCCTCGGCAAAGGCCCCCCCTACTTCCAGTATAAAAACAACAAGCTTTCCTATTGGTTGAGCGGTTTCAACCGATTCGGATGTGTGAGTGGAATCGAGCTGATGGGGGTTTTGTGGCTGATTACGATTACTAAACCTAGCTTAGCTGACTATAACAAAAGCTTAGTCTCGGTTGACATATTTAGTAGTACGCGGGCCATTTTTAAGCGCAAAGTTAATCAGCTCATATAATTTATAATTTATAATTATTCCAGGTTTAGAATTCACACATCCCAACGAACGGGGTGAATACGAGGTGGCTGAAGGCATCTCGGCAACAGTCTTCCGGGCCATTCTGGAATATTACCGGGGCGGGGCCATCAGGTGCCCGCCTGCGGTGTCCGTTCAAGAGCTGAGAGAGGCTTGCGATTACCTTCTTGTACCGTTTGATGCTGATACTGTTCGATGCCAGGTATGTCAGATTGAATATTTCTTTATCTAATAATAATAGTAAGACGTTTATTCAATGATTGTATACATTTACAGGTAACCAAGACAGGTACAATAAATCAAAGTATACAAAAACAATTAGGATTGTTCATATTTTTTCAAAAGTGCTAATTCGAAATCCATTTCGAGATATAAGGTTTTCAAACCATTTCAGGCAATTGCTTCGGCAAAATAATCAAGGATTGGAGATATTTCAATACATATACGTGTGATCTTTGTTTGACTTTTCCTCAAATCCCCTTTGGCTGGATATGTAAAATCTACGGTCATTAAAATAGTTTTGATCTGTGGTGTTTAACGCGTCACTGTGACTTCCTTCACTGACGTAAATTAATGTTATACGGGTGTTTTCGATTTGTTTAGTCGTCAAAATCACTTAAAATATGTAAAAATATATGAAATGTTTTATTTCTACGTGTAAAAAATGATTCAAAAATAGCTCTAAACTACTAGTTAAAATCCGGGAAGAAAACGCGGTGTCGTGAAGTCGATGTGGAGTATTTCCAGTGCTATACACAATACTACTGCGAGGATCACTGAGACGTGAGTACAAACAATAAGATTCATAAGACGACACAGTTTATTCGTTATTTTGGCTCTTGAATGTAAATAGTATCTTATCGGGAGACAATTACATAAACTATCTAAATTTTGTTGAACAGTGTTCTCACAATAAGATATATTCTCTATAGTATATTGCGTATGACTGACTATGAGATAAAAACAGGTATACCATTTTTATTTTTTAGGAACAAGCTGCAGTTCAGGATATTGTTACAATGGTGGACAAATTCACAAACAAGAGGTTTGAGGCAAGCAAGCTCGGTTCTACAACAGTTCTCAAAGTACATTCATTGGAACACGGATATTCAACATCAGTGTCGTCTCCATCTTTGTCTAGTTTTACACCAGAATCAGATTAAAAATGCCTCAGAAAAGAATTCGACGGAAGAAAACTAAACATAGAATTTTTAAGAAACCAAAAATGTATTTAGGGTTACCTAAACAATACAGTAGTGATTCAGTAGTTTACTTAAAAACAAGTTTTAATGGTGTATCATTATAAGCTGAATAAAGGCTCTCTATGTAGCTATTCCACACATAATTCTGAATGAGAAGTAACACCTTTTTAACTATAATCCTTTATTTGAGAAACAGTGATGTAAGCTCTATGAAGAACACAGAAAATATTTTTATAAAGTAGCTGAATAATTGATAAATTGTGAAACCTAATGTGATTTGAAGATGAAATAAAAGTGGTTACTCAAAACAAGCTTTTTAATACTAATTAACTACACCATTATACAGCTTCCATCTGTGTTAGTTAACTATAAACTATGGAAGGATCTTTAGGCACCAGTTTTGGTTTATTTTACTTTTGGGAATGTCTTTGCTTGAGTCAGGTTCGGCACGTGCATTGGACAGTGTCAGCTTCTTCCAGAACTTTCAGTTGAGGTTGATGAGGGTTTGGCACACTATTTTACCTACCAGAAGAGAAGCAACAGTGTTTGCATCCGCCTGAAAAAAAGTTTTATTAAAAAATGGAAGTAAGTAAACTATATTGAGCCTCGGAGATTAACAAAACATGGGAACTGTAGGAAGTAAGCATGGAACGAATGAGACTCAACACCCAAATCAGGCATTCAGATTTGTGTCTCTTTTTATATGTATATAGCGAACATTATCAAAAACGATATAAACCATACACAACTTTCAAGTGAGTGACCCTATATTTATGACAAGGACAAACATTATGTTGGCAACAAACTAAATTGTTAGGAGGGCCGTCTGTGTAGCCAAGACCAACATGACAGTAGGTATACAAAAGCAAACACCAATAGAAAGAGAGATAGTATACCCCGAGCATCTTTCTGGATGCAACTGTACTCGAATAATGCTAAGAGCATTCAAGAGATGTATTGATGCAGCATTCAAGCAATGATTTAAGAATTACGAATGTGTAATTTATAATGTTACTTACGTTAGTATTTTTGCTCCCCTGATTTTCCATTAAAGCTCCATTGTCCAATTTAGGAAGAGAAACCTTCCTCTTCGACTTTTAACTAATTTGTCGATCATATTTGAAAATATTCCTTTAAAGCAGACGGATGATAGGAACCTACGCCAAATCTTAGGACTAGGTAGCGAACCCCGGGCTGTTACTGGG
Organism: Epiblema foenella; assembly: GCA_963556455.1. Taxonomy (NCBI): domain Eukaryota; kingdom Metazoa; phylum Arthropoda; class Insecta; order Lepidoptera; family Tortricidae; genus Epiblema; species Epiblema foenella. The sequence continues at coordinate 4,058,628 of OY747120.1, read as the reverse complement.
ATAACGCTTGGAGGATGATGTTGTTTTAGGAACACACGAAAGAATAGAAAAAACAGACGGATGTATCGCCTTTAGCGAAAACGGGCAGAGGTAGACGAGTTAGGTTAAGGCAAACGGTGGGAACAGTGTTGCCAGGGCCCTTGGGACAAAAATTACGTTTCTTTTCTTGAAAAGTTACATTTTTGATGCAAACGTTACATTTTTTATATTTTTCATAATTACTTGTCAAAACGTTCGATTCTAAGAAATAAGTAGCCACGTACAGCTACAATTCGGCGAGTTCGGCGACAGAATAACGTCAGGTTGATGGGTGGTATCTCAAATGTCATATACAGAGACAGAGTCGTCATGTCATAGACAGAGTCGTACCATGTAGGTTCTTTTGTCACCTTTTCTGTATCTGTAAGTCTATAAATTGACTCGCTTGGTTCCGGTTAGATACAATTGCCCTTTCTTTTTAAATACAGTTTCATTATTCTCAAAATTTACGAATATTTCAGTTACAACAGAAGTTACTTACATGTTACACGAGCCGGACAAAAGTTACGAAAAATTCTTACGTTTTTGATTTGAAAAATTCTTATGTAACCATCTGGCAACACTGGGTGGGAATAGATTTATGGAATGGGTGATTACATTGACAGATGACAATTACTAACCATCGATGATTGACATTGACAACTTTTTTGGGTCTCTATTGTGCTTATGCTTTATCGATTCAGCCACGGAACGTAACTTACGCGAGGTAGTATCTTATATTTTAAATATTTTTTTAAAAATAAACTAAGCCCTTAATTGCTAAAATATTCAAATTAGTTTCTTAAAATACTCTATATTTTCGAAAAAAAAATAAAAAATGGGGGGTTAAAAATAATGAACAATGCTAATTGAAAGGGTAGGTGGCTCAGCTTGTGTCTGTACCAAGAGACCTCTAAAGACTCTTGTCAACAGACGCTGTTATTCTGCCACCCCCGTGGCTTAAAAACTATAGCATGTGAACTAATACACCCATACAGTAAATCCTCTTTTATGTGCTCAAAACGTGTAGGTAGTACCAACTTTACAATATCGCGCCGGTGCGGGGCGGAGATGGCCATAAAAGCATCAAAAACGGTATCGTTATGGCCATCTCCGCCCATTACGATGCAGGCTCGTGCTCAAAAAGACTTCAACGAGCGCACGAACTCGAACTCCTGCACTTTCAACGCAATGGTGCCTCAACACATGAAAGAGGATTTAATGTATGGATGTAGATAAAGTAGTGTATACAACTGTACATAATTAGGCCTTAAAACCCTCGTGTGATCCTATTATGAAACTCGCTGACGCTCGTTTCATAAAACCACGCTCGTGTTTTACGACCTCATTATGAATCAGTTGCATAAACTACTATTATCTGTGTCACATATACCATCCAAATCAACTTGTCTGAAGGCATCAGCAAGTGTTCTGCGGTGTCTGTTCAGGAGCTGAGAGAGCATTGAATACAGAATCTGCATCATTTTTTCATGATGCCATTCGAACCAGTTTTTATAGAGGAACCGAAGTATATATGGAACAAGTATAATAAGAACAACACGAAAGACAGAAATGGATTTCAAAGTACAGCATAAAATCCGAGCGGTCAAAACTCCTATACTTATTGAGCATAGTATGTGACGTCCTATACTATGCTGCGCCCGTATACTACCATTGTATGGAAAAACGAGTAATTTATTGCGTTTAGGTACATTGTTATTATACAATTTTTTGTTTATTAAAACATAAGAATCCTGATGGTGGTTTTTCAATTTAATTATAGTAATTATTAAAGGCCGGCAACGCATTTGCGACTCCTCTGGTGTTGCAGGTGTTTATGGGCGACGGTAATTGCTTACCATCAGGCGATCCGTCTGCTCGTTTGCCCCTATAACATAAAAAAAAGAAAAAAAGTCAATAAATAAAATTACATCATGTCTAGTCAGTGTCATAACTTTTTAAGATTTTGAGCATATTTATGTCATAATTTGATGGTTTACTATTAATATAGTGATGTGTTAATTATTCATTCCACATTCATATTGTCTATTGTCACTTGCTTATGCTGTTTGGTGTTGACACTGTTCGATGTATCCTTAACTCTTTTGTTTTAAATAATCCAGCATTTGCAAGAGCTCCTGTTAAAAGTGAGTGATGTTAATTAATTTGTCTACATAAGACATTCAAATCGTGTTGGAGACACTCCTTACTATCTTATGTATGGAATCACCATTATTAACTTTAGAGCTATTAGGCTCTTGTCGATGGAGCAGTCTTTCCTTTGACAGCCTGATATGACAAGCTTTACTTTTTTTCTTGAATTTGGTCCATATATGACTTTGAAATATGATAAACTCGCGTTTTTAGGTCGAATATCGCTCGACATGTTTCGAACCAATACGTGGCCCTTAATCATGAGAACCAGCCGCAACGGCCGCGCATTTAGCGATATTCGACCTATAAGACGAGAGTGCCCGTTTATATTTCAATATGCCTGAAACTCACGGGAGTTTTACATACATTTGACGACCGGTTTAGCCTAGTGGGTAGTGCACCTGCCTGTGAAGCTGACGGTCCTGGGTTCGAATCCCGGTCAGGGCAAATTTTGTGTGATGAGCATGAATATTTGTTTCTGAGTTTTGGATGTTTTCTATGTATTTAAGTATTTATATCTATTAAATATATCGTTGTCTAGTACCCATAACACAAGCCTTCTTGAGCTTACTGTGGGGCTAGTTAAAAAAAAAAAATTAAATTAAATTTTAAGCTGTTTATTTCAGTGAATTTTTTTACATAATTTTATAATCACTTACTTACTTTGTTCGGTTTGTGTAAGATTGTCCTCTAATATTTATTTATTTATACATGATCTTCATGTGTGGTATCTCTCTCTTACGTTCTATACTACAATAATTTAAAGCAACGGTAAACATTCTAACTGCCTTACGGACTAACATTTACTCCCGCATATTTCCAGAACCTTCGCGGCCTCCTCCACGAGCTGTCCAACGAAGGCGCCCGCCGTCAATTCGAGAACTTCCTCGAACGCCTCATTCTCCCACTCATGGTGTCTTCAGCGAGGCGTGGAGATAGAGAGTGCCATGCTGTGGTGTTGTTAGATGATGATGCTGTAGAATGGGACGAACAGTATCCACCGCAGATGGGGGATGAATACAGCCAGACAGTGCTGTCCACTCCGTTGTATAGGTTCTTCAAGTATATTGAGAACAGGTAAGGTTCTAGACCTCTATGACAGAATAAGCTTTCTGCTTGTTAATATTATACAAACTAGCGACCCGCCCCGGCTTCGCACGGGTGCACTATTTAATTGGTTGTTATTATACATATAAACCTTCCTTTTCAATCACTCTATCTATTAAAAAAAACCGCATCAAAATCCGTTGCGTAGTTTTAAAGATTTAAGCATACATATATAGGGATATAGGGACAGAGAAAGCGGCTTTGTTTTGTACTATGTAGTGATATGGCAATTATTTCAAACCATGAGATCTTCGAGAAGACAGGTTGCCAGTTTTTGTTGCACTTTTAACACCACCCAGGGGTCACTTGTAGGGTAGCCGTGCACGTTCCAGAGGGGCTACCCCGGACTTCGTGTCGTGCCGTCCCTCTCACTCATATAGTGAATAACACAAGAGTGAAAGGGACGGCACGATACGAAGTTCGGATTTCTTAGTACAGGCTCTGGAACGCTTGAGACTGGACATTTTTTGGTGTCCCAGGAAATCTATGTAATTCAATATGCTAATTAAAAGTGTAGAAGCAACCCCCAGTCGATTCTACACAAATGTCATAATTGACATGTATTTGACATAACTTATTTTAAGGGAACAGAGGGGCTACTCCGAACCTCGTGTCGTGCCGTCCCTCTCACTCATATAGTGAATAACACAAGAGTGAAAGGGACGGCACGATACGAAGTTCGGATTTCGGAGTTCGAAGTACAAGCTCTGGAACGCTTGAGACTGGACATTTTTTGGTGTCCCAGGGAATCTATGTAATTCAATATGCTAATTAAAAGTGTAGAAGCAACCCCCAGACAATTCTACACAAATGTCATAATTGACATGTATAATACAAAGTCGCTTTCTCTGTCCCTATGTCCCTATGTATGCTTAAATCTTTAAAACTACGCAACGGATTTTGATGAGATTTTTTTTAATAGATAGAGTGACTCAAGGGGAAGGTTTATATGTATAATACATGCATCAGCATTGCACCCGTGCGAAGCCGGGGCGGGTCGCTAGTTTGAAATAAACTTATTTTAAGGGGACAGAGGGGCTACTCCGAACTTCGAAATCCGAACCTCGTATCGCGCCGTCCCGTTCACTCATATAGTGTATGACACGAGAGTGACAGGGACGGCATGATACGAAATTCGGAGTACAGGATCTGGACTAGAGTGATATTCTGATATTAAAAGTTTCCGTTTCGTTCTATTGCAGGGACGTGGCGAAGCAAGTGATGAAAGAGCGGGGACTTAAAAAGATTCGGCTCGGCGTAGAGGGCTACCCGACGTACAAAGAGAAAGTTCGCAAAAGGTAATCATTATTATTCTTAGCCTTTTTATCGGACAAAATGTTACAGTTTTATCTGAATATCTAGAAAGAAAGAAATATTTATTTGGTACAAGCTGTTTACACATTCTAGGGTAAATAGGTACCTATTTAGTACCAAAATGGGTGCCGCTCAGCATAGTGTCATGAAAATCATGACTCTGATTTTCAGGGCAACCAGGAAACAACATGAAATTACAAAACAATAAACATGAGAGAGAGCTGTCCTTAACATACAACATGACATTGACAATGTGGGAAATGTGTAGCCATACAGAATAATATTTTGTACCTGCACATACAAGCTAAATCGTTCATTATAATACAGAATTTATATGAAGCTAACAAAACATAACACTAAACATCTGCTTAGGTATTGGCAGTTTGCTTTTCTGTTAAATATTTATCTCGTATATTTAACTCTTTTTCCATTTCTGGGTGTCCGTTTGCCGGGCGGCAAAGGCCTCCTCCAATCTTCTCCATTCTTCTCTTTCTATAGCCACTCTTCCCAAGTCTTTCCCGCTACCTGTCTGATGTCATCTTCCCATCGCTTTTGTGGCCTTCCTCTCTTCCTTTCTCGTCTCTTGGGTACCACTGGGTGACAATTTTACTCCATTTCTCTCTACCCGTTATCAAGTGTCCAGCCCACTTTCATTTTTGCCTCCTTATTTTTAAGGTTACGTCCTGGACCTTGCTATGCTAGCACAACTTGCTGACAAATCGTATCTCGCGCGACTCAGCGATTCCTGTCTCGCTCGAACTGTGCGGGTTTGAAAGAGGAGGGTAGATTTTTCTCTACTCGCGTCGCGTCGCAGCGGTAGTTGTGCTAGCCCCCTTGGTCTTATTTCTGATAATAGAGTTCCTTATTCTGTTCGGACAGAATAAGGAACTCGCAAAAGGTAATACCAATACCTATAAAAGTCACGACTTAGTCTGTGTTGGAAGGTATTATTAATACTTTCCAACACGGACTAAGGTTCGGTTTTATAAAGATCCGTTGGACCTTATGTCGGTTTGTTATGTCAAAAAATGTAGTTACCGAAATTTACCTAAATTTGTCGGCAACGCGTACGCGACTCCTTTGGAGTTGCGGGCGTCTATAGGCTACGGTGGCCGCTTACCAAGGTGAACCGTACGCTTGTTTGCCACCATCATTGTATAAAAAAAAACATTATTCGTTTTTATAATCTATCTATGTATTGCCAGGCCTGGTGGACGAGCAGAAGTCATATACAACTACGTGCAACGGCCCTTCATACACATGTCGTGGGAGAAGGAGGAGGCGAAGAGTCGCCATGTGGACTTCCAGTGCTTCAAGTCCAAGAGCGTGACCAACCTGGCCGAGGCCACCGCCGACCCCGTCATGGAGCTGGAGAACGGGGTCAGGGAGCTTGAGGTCGAAGTCCAGGTATGAATAGAATGTGTAAAAAACCTATTATAGAAAGATATGGGACTAAATACACATGTCCTGGGAGAAGGAGGAGGCGAAGAGTCGCCATGTGGACTTCCAGTGCTTCAAGTCCAAGAGCGTGACCAACCTGGCCGAGGCCACCGCCGACCCCGTCATGGAGCTGGAGAACGGGGTCAGGGAGCTTGAGGTCGAAGTCCAGGTATGAATAGAATGTGTAAAAAACCTATTATAGAAAGATATGGGACCAAATACACATGTCCTGGGAGAAGGAGGAGGCGAAGAGTCGCCACGTGGACTTCCAGTGCTTCAAGTCCAAGAGCGTGACCAACCTGGCCGAGGCCACCGCCGACCCCGTCATGGAGCTGGAGAACGGGGTCAGGGAGCTTGAGGTCGAAGTCCAGGTATGAATAGAATGTGTAAAAAACCTATTATAGAAAGATATGGGACTAAATACACATGTCCTGGGAGAAGGAGGAGGCGAAGAGTCGCCACGTGGACTTCCAGTGCTTCAAGTCCAAGAGCGTGACCAACCTGGCCGAGGCCACCGCCGACCCCGTCATGGAGCTGGAGAACGGGGTCAGGGAGCTCGAGGTCGAAGTCCAGGTATGAATAAAATGTGTAAAAATAGTACATTACTTACCAAGGGCGGTAAAACCAAGAATGTCTCAGATCGCAGGTATTTGACGCCCGAGCCGAAGGCAAGGGCGATAATTATGCGATCTGAGGCTTTCTTAATTACCGCCCGAGGTAAATAAAGAAAGAAAGAAAGAAAGAAAGAAAGCATTTATTCACTGCACCAAAAGACACACAGTTACAAATATAATATACTCAGTACATGAACATACAGTTAAAAAGTGCGTCTTCGCGGCAGTGAATCGGTCGCTGTCTCAGCATTATGCCGAGGTGTCAGACACCTGCAGCGCTGGTTTTCAGACAGCACCGTACGTGATTCACGGAACGCAACACAACATACTATACATATAGGAAAGGTATACATATAATGAATAAAATCAAAGTATTTATGTCACCCTCTGGCCAGGAAGTGGGTTTTTCCGCGCGCGGAGCGTGCGGTAATTGCCACTTTATGGGCAGGTGTGACATAAAATCTATTATAAAAAGATATGGGACTAAAGATACTCAAAAATGTTTTTTTTTTAATAGTGTCTGGCCATGTTTGCGGGGAGGTTTGATGGCCTCTATTTGAATAACTGCTGCATGATACCATATGCGCAGAAATAAATAAGTATATATATAAGTACCAAATTTAAGCACTTGAATTGTTACTAACACCACTATAATATAATTTAATAAACTGTTACTAACACAATGATCCACGTTGGTCGTAAATAAACATATTATTATTATTATTGTGCTTATAGAAATCTCATCACTACATAGTGCAAAACAAAGTCCCTATATCCCTATGTATGCTTAAATCTTTAAAACTACGCAACGGATTTTGATGCGGTTTTTTTTAAATAGATAGAGTGACTCAAGGAGAAGGTTTATATGTATAATACATGCATCAGCATTGCACCCGTGCGAAGCCGGGGCGGGTCGCTAGTGTTTCAATAAAAAGATTTTTTTTTTTATACAACGCCGGTGGCAAACAAGCTTACGGTCCATCTGATGGTAAGCGGCCACCGCAGACTATAGACGCCCGCAACTCCAAAGGAGTCACGTGCGTTGCCGACGCTTATAAAATTTGAGGATGCACTGTGTTGACAACAGAAGATACAAATTTAGGTCCCTCGCTCTCAACACAGTGCATCCTCGGGAGCTCTGGCAACCTTGCCCACCTCCAGGAACACAACACTACAACTATATATTGCGTTTACGGCAACTATGTCCATAAACGCAATATTTTACGACCAAAACGGCAAATTACTCCTTGACCCATACAACTGTAGTATGCGAGGCTATGGAGCTGTGACGTCACATTTCGCTGTCAATCAGAATGGAGCGTTTTCAGTGCTAAACTTTGCATCTCATTTTCGCCTTTTGTATTGCTCTAATTGTAGTTGGCCCCATACAAACATTTGATCGTCTCGAAAAACTGGTTCGAATGGCACCATAAGAGTGAATCGAAAGCGAAGTAGTCAAATAGCGAAATACATCATATTTATAGCCGAAATTCTGTTATAAGCATATATTTTTCAATTGTCTACTAACAAAAATATACTGTGTACCTACTAACAAAAATATGGATTTTAATCTGAAATAAATGTTATTCATTCATTCATTCTAAGCGTTGGACGACCTCCCACTAGGTCTGATGACTTGGTCAAGGCAGCGGGGAGTCGCTGGATGCGGGTGGCTCGCGACCGTGTGCTGTGGCGCTCCTTGGGGCAGGCCTATATCCAGCAGTGGATGTCTTCCGGCTGAATGATGATGATGATGATGATTCATTCATTCATTCATATAGCTATTTTTTGTTTCAGCCGGAGGCCCCAGCCGACCCCCCGGCGGAGGAAGAGCCGCAGTGACCCTCGCGCACTGCGCGGGCGCTGCTCTACAGCTTGTGCTGGCTCTGACGGTACCTTTTATCCTGGAACTACCTTCATTCTTTACTCGTCTGGCTGGGGTATTGAAGCTCTAGCTGAGGGCAAGTTTCGAAATGATAATTATGAGTGATGATAGTTTGATTATTATCGTGATAATTATTGTTTCATAATTATCGTGATAATTATTGTTTCATAATTATCGTGATAATTATTGTTTAAAAATTATCGTGATAATTATAATTTCATAATTATCGTGATAATTATAATTTAATAATTATCGTGATAATTATAATTTCATAATTATTGTGATAGTTATAATTTCATAATTATCGTGGAAATTATAATTTCGTAATTATCGTGATAAATATTGATAAACTATAATTATCGTTTTAATTAGCAATCTATGATTATCGTGTAATTAAAATGATAATTATAGTTTGATAATTATCTTGATTATTATTGGTAGATAATTATCCTTATAATTTGATTATAGTTTGATAACTATCAACTTGATAATACATGGATAATACAAGAAATGGCGATCAAATCACGATCACGAGTATAATGTGAAAAATATATTGTGAATGACATTGGCAAGTGAGTTTAGCACCGCGGCGTCTTATTGGTACAGTCGACGCAAAAATATGTTTACATTTTTCGCCTTATTACAATGGAATAAGGTGCAAAAGTGTAAACATGTTTTCGCCGTCGACTGTAACATACGGGACAGGAATTGGCAACCTTTTGTAAAATGTTTTATGTGTATTATTTTTTTATGCATGAGTTTATTTAGGTAGTAAAAAAAAGGAAGTGATTTTCGGAATCGCAATTCTATACCGATTATTGCCTTGCGCTTAATAATGGTACATTTCAGTTTCCACCTGTGTAGTATTGATCTATGCCAGCGTTAAATATCTGATAATTATGATGATTAATTATTACGATAATTATCAAGTACAGTAGAATCCGTTTATTATGACTCCGCCTCCATTGACCAACCGCCTATTATGACGTAATTACACAACGAAGTTTGGTTTTCACATAAAAATCTTTGTAACAAAGTCGGATATAATGACTTCGCTTACAGTGACATATCGCTTAGTATGACCCATTTTTAATAAATTTTGTCAGTTTATAGTGACCGACATGATTCTTTTCACCTACCTTGGTAAAAAAGGTAGGTGTACCTTCGGTCATGTTCGTTGATTCCCGACGACGTTCGGCACGTGGCTGGTTTTTGTTTTGAATCTCAGTGAGTAATTGACAGTTGAACGTCACGGATTTGTATTTGTGATGTCCTATGTTCATAGTAATACTGAAAATGATAATTTGACTATGGTAATGTCTTCTATACACAATAGTATTAGACTGTTATTACAATAAAATGCAAAAATAAAAGCAGACAAAAATTACACATTTCTTAAGTACATAAAAATGAAAAAAGCATACATACAATCATACATGTCTTACATGCAATCTTTATTTTGATTTAATATGCTATGTTTCTCTATTAAAATAAGTATTTACCTAAATAATAGAAGGTTGTTTTTTTTTCACAAAAATGCTTTGTATGATGATGTCCGCTTAGTATGACGTGACTTGTCAATTCCCTTCGATGCCATTATAAACGGATTCCACTGTAGTATATTTATCTTGATCATTTCGAACCCTAGCTGCACGTTTTGTCCTTGGTCCTTGGTTACCTATATTCCAAACTGTATTTTCTACTGGGGTATAATCGTTGCGATTTCGACGATTATTAATTAAGTGGTGTAACGGTGTCACAAATGACACAGATACACAAATATCGCAGATTTTGCGATTCATAGTCAGCAATGAACGTGCACACGACAATGTTACCGTGTGTTTACGTTCATATGTTTCAATATAGAACAAATTTTAAAGTTGCGATGTATTATGTGAGTTCCGCTTTTGGGTAGTATTTAACTTGTATGGGTTGTTCCACAGGCATTTCAACCGCCGTCAGTCGCTATTCCATACTAATATTATAAATGCGAAAGTGTGTCTGTCTGTCTGTCTGTTTGTTACCTCTTCACGCGTAAACCGCTGAACCGATTTAGATTAAATTTGGTATGGAGATGCTTTGAGTCCCGGGGAAGGACATAGGATACTTTTTATCCCGGAAATCACCCCTTAAGGTGGTGGAAGTTTGTATGGAAAGCGATGACTAGGTAAGCGCCTGATATAAAAAAGTAGCAATTAAATTCTACCGCGATGAACGAGTTCTATGCGGACAAAGTCGCGAGCAAGAATCAGTTCTAAATATTGAGAAAACGAATTACAATAAGATTAAAACTATTAATCTTGAAAACATCTACAAGAACAATATATTATTGCATCAAAAATTAATTCTTGGTGTAGCTCATTTCTTCAATATTTGGAACTATAGGGACTGAGGGCCGACTCCGAACTTCGCATCGTGCCGTCCCTTTCACTCTCGTGTTATACACCATGTGAGTGAAAGGGACGATACGAAGTTCGGAGTAGGCTCTGCAGGCGGTTGAAACAGTGGAATGACCTGTATAGCGCCCAATTGCAATTGTATGTAAAGTTATTTAGAAAATAAATGTATAGTTTTTTTTACTATGTCGTATATTAAAAGATGGTGAAAAAGTATACTTCTTCGTCATATCATTATTGCATTGATTTTTGTTATATAATAATATGCTATTTTGTACAATCTAGTTAGTTTTGAAATTGTATAATTTCTAAGATTTTTTTCAGTTTAAAAACAAAACATACATGTTTCTTTAGTCACACTTCTAAGTTCTAAATCGATGGCGATATAACGAGTTAAGTACTTATCAACCCTTTGACCGCCACAGTCGGCTATTCACGTCATCAGAAAATCGTACCATGGACGCCAACGACTGCTACAGCCGACAGCCTGGTCAAAGCAATAGCGATCTATACGCGATTGCGTAAAGTTTAATTTCGCGTTGAACGCGTGGCATCAGCGATGCGTCATTTGTATGTAATGCTTCGCGCCGAAATAGGTTAATCATTCATAAAACAAGTTTTAATCAACATTTTCGTTAGGGAACATACACAAACTACGTGACCCGTTTAGGGGGGGGGAGGGGGGTCGTCAAAGTACCACTTTTGGTCACCGGGGGGAGGGGGGGGGTCGGTTTCTTGTCACGTAGCCGGTAGAATACTTTTGAGAAACATTCTAATTGAAGCGGACTCACGCGCCACGGTTTAACCCCATCACTAAAACTTGTCCAGTTTCGCCACATCACTAATTGTACTGTTTCTTCTTGATATATTTTTTACTAAATACAATTACAATTGAATAGCTATGCTATACCACGCTTGCACTCTCGAAGTATGCATTTTTAGGGGCCGTATGGGAAAATACAAAGAAAAGCCATTATTTTTTCAACTTTCCGCAAAATTTTTTTTATAAAATATACTACGTGAAAAGTAGGGGGGGGCGGGGGTCTTGGCATATACTACGCTTGGTCACCTAGGGCGGGGAGGGGGGTAAAAAACGCAAAAAAATTGGTCACGTAGTTTGTGTATGTTCCCTTACAGTTGGCTTTTATTGCCGACTGTACCTTTTTTCATAGCCATTAGTTTCTCGTTGAGACGGTTCCAATGGGTCCAGGCCCCGTTTATACGTACGTTTATACCTAAATGTTCTCGAGACAAGATAGGTATTTATTTTATCATCACCGTGATGGCGGAAACTTTAAAATTGAGCCACTCCCGTACTGCAAGATGACGATGTACAATGTTCAATTTTGTTGCTACACACTGTTCTCACGCACTGATCACACTATCTCTCTTTGAAGGACCATTTTTTTATGTTGGATTTTTGAATAAAAAAGCCACACAAAGTAAATGGGTCAATCAACTTTTTCTTGTTGTCATTTTGTCCCGTCAGCGAGGAGACAACAGTAACCGAGTTTCTCAGAAAAATGTTATTAATATGGACTTCAAGCATGCTCAAGAGATGAGCCATGTCCAAATGGATTGTTGCTCATCGCTAAAACTCATGTTTGGTAGATTTAAACCGTATAAAATCTCAGTTTTAAAGAGTGACTCAGGAGACGTAACCATGGTAACGAGCAACAAACAATAGTTGATCCACCCAAATATACGGACTGTATTGTAGTTTTGTGAGCAGTACATTGATACACGTGTTGTTTGATGGAAGCGACTGACTATCTCGCTCAGTACTATTGTGTGCTCTGTCTTGCACAGTCATGTGATGTGATAATAAAGTATAAGATAAATCATCTGTCACTTTCTGATACCGCTCGATAGAAAGTGACAAGATGCTTTATCTTGTTTATCACGCTGTCACACGACCATCATAGACCCCCTGAAACAAACCGCCTTATTCATTAACTAGCCGCTAAAGTACGTTTGTCCCTATCTGTCAGTTTGACATTAACGTTTGTGAGAAAGGGACAAAAAACATTCACAACAACAGAGGTTTGTTAAGTTTTAGGAATAAGGGGGAAAGAGTTTATCTTGTGTACGCCAATTCATAACTGTCAAAAAGGAACTGAGGGGCTAAGATCGCTTATATGTCGGACATATAGAATCCCTCCCTTACTGTCAAGTATGTAAGTGCGAGAGGGACGAATGCTATATGTCCGACGTATAAGCGATCATCTTAGCCCCTCTGGTAAATATTTCCCACAATAGTAGTTGTTATGGCCACCTTCTGTCTCTTTCACCAGATCAGGTTGTTGGTACCATAATATTGTATTGTCGCCGAACTTACATAAGTAGCCAAATTTCAGTTCAATCGTATATCGGTAAGTAGCTGAAAAAGGATAGAAAATGTTGGTTATAGCTTACATACGAACAGTGCAAGTTAAATAAAGACTTGTAAAATATTGAAATATAAATTATATCGGACAAATTTGCGTCATTGCTCGCATTAATGTGGACAAGACTCCAAAATTAATCAAAATGTCAATCAATTAGGCCGGGTTTTATAAAGATCCGTTAGTCGGTTAGACTTTTTGTCGGTTTGTTATGTCAAAAAATGTACTGAGTTACTAAAATTTGATCTGACATTTGATCTAACGGATCTTTATAAAACCCGGTCTTAATTACTTAATTTGATCCCTAGTCAATAAATACAAAAGTTAGTTAAATATATTTTTTAAAGAAAATAATCAGTATTTTCTCCAAGCTTCCTGCAGTCAGTCTTTATCTTTTTACATCAAAAATATACTTAAGTGCTGAAAAACTCCACTCGCAATCCAGTAGAAAACTTTTTCGTCAAAAATAATAATCGTAGCAGAATATTTACCATGTAGTAGTTGTTGGGTATTATTTCTAGTGTAAATAATCGTGTCATTTTAAAATCGTAACTTCTTTACTATATAAAAATATTTACGAAAACGATAACCAATTTATATAACATTTTGCTAATAATTATGACTTATGTTCCTATGTCCCCTAGATGGGGCAGAGGGCTTCCACAGTGCGCCGCCATCCCGTTCGGTCTTGAGCTTCGCGCTTCAATTCGCTCCACGTCTTCCCTATGTTCTTCGCCTCGGCGATAATCGGCCGCCGCCAGGTCTGCTTAGGGCGGCCACGCTTACGCTTTCCTTGGGGATTCCAGTCTAGGGCTTGCCTCGGTATGTGATCAGGGTCCCTTCGGAGCGTGTGTCCTATCCAATTCCACTTGCGGCGTTTGATCTGCTAATAATTATAAGCACGTAACTATTGTCTCCGGAAATTCAAATTTTATTCCAAGTAATAATTAATTGGTTAACATTTTGATTAATTTTCGAGTCATGTCCATAGTATTGCGAGCAATGACGCAAATTTGTCCGATCTCTGAATATAATAAACGGGTCACTCACGTCTTTAAGGTCGAATATTGCTGGCTGGTTTTCAGGCCAAGGTCCGAAACATGTCGAGTGATATTCGACCTTAAAGATGTGAATCAGGGATGTAACAGATGTGGTTATATCGGAACCGGAAGCGGGACCAGATGTTTTAAATTCAGTATATCGGAACCAGAACCGGAATCGGAGTAGAAACTGAAAACGGATGCGGAACCGGATGCGGAAGCCGAGTGATAGATGGATAAGATGTTAAGGGCAGGGCAGGTCTAAGCTAAGTCTATAAAAATTGCAAATATTAATGTATAAACCTGTTTGTTTTTGATGTACGCCGCTCATTTCCCCCCGCTGCGCTGCTTTGACATCCGATATAACATCCGTTTTAAAAATAACAGAACCGGAACCGAAGCGGATGTTTAAAACCAATCGGAAGTTCCGACTTAACGGAACCGGAACCGGAGCTCTGTTACATCCCAGATGTGAATGACTCGTTTATTATATTTCAATGTTTGAAACTCACGGGATCTTTATATTTAAGCTTGTAAAATACACAAAAATATGCCCAAAATTAATGTGTTTTTTAAAAGTACTTAATTTAGTGATGGATCTGTTTAGGTGACTAGCGTATTTCTAACAATGTTTTGATTTTTTTTTATACCACGTTGGTGGCAAAAAAGCGTACGGATGCTTGCAACACCAGTGGTCACATGCGACCCTTTAAAAAATTTAACACTGATGTATGTATTTGTAGGCGAAGTTCATCGTTGTACCTTATATCATTGTGTTAAGGTGTACAATGTATAGATTATTTGATCGATTGTAAAATTACCGCTTTTTCGCCTGATGGCCTTGTTTATACCAAATCTATTCCAATAAACTGTGTTCTATTTTATAATAAAGGATCTTATAAAAAAAGGTTTTTTTTGTATCTTTTCATATATTTATTTATTTATTTATTTAATCTTTATTGCACAAAAGAAACCTTATCGTACAAAAGGCGGACTTAATGCCGTATGGCATTCTCTACCAGTCAACCTTAAGGCGAAGCAGAAAGATTTGTTGGCGGTGCAACTAACAACTAACGAAACTCAAAATTAATATATTGATTTCCCTAAAAAACCATAAGGGTTCCGTTTTTACCATTTTGGTAGGGAACCCTAAAACTGAGTCGACACATAGATTTATTTATCGTATAGCAATTATTTCATGGCTAGAAATGTCTCATTACTCCATTATGTAATGAATGTGACAACTAAAGATGTAACGGTTCTTGACAACGGGCTTCCACGAACTAACAATATACAATTTTTTATTTTACATATTGACGATCTTTTTGTGAATTTATTATACTCTCTTTTGACATACATTACAGTAATTCATGTGTTTTTTTTAAATTGCTCTGAATCAGGCGCGGATACAGGGGGGGGGGGGGCAACAGGGGCAATTGCCCCCCCCTGAAGCCTGTGTCAGGGGAGGGCAATTGCCTATGTCCTGATGTAGGAAATATGTTCTGACAATAAAAACAGTTATCAAAAGTCAGTTTTATTTTCGGAAAGTTCGAAAGTGCCCCCCCCTGAACAAAATCCTGGATCCGTGCCTGCTCTGAATAATTAGATTCAATTTATGTAATATATAACTGACGATTCAAAAGTGCTTGTTGCTAGGCCCATTTGAATAAAGAATATTTTGAGTTTGAGTTTAACATTCCGTGGCGGTCTGAGTCCGGCAGGTGCAGGCGCGAGGCTGCATCGGTCGTCATCATGCGAAGAAGAGACAGGATGATGGGACACCTGATACGGCACGACAGCTTCTTAAACATCTTAGAGGGCAAAATTGAAGGCAGGAGAGGAAGAGGAACACCTAGACTGACTTAACCAAGGCAACGCCGCCGGGGTTATGGGAACTTTCGAGCCATCTACGATCCGGGGCGGTCCTTTATGTTAAGTTAATTTGACGAAGCATGTTGCGGATTTCATTTTTGGATTAATAGTACATTAGTTGGTTAATTTATGGAATAAATGATTTGTGTATTAAAAAAAAAATCAATCAATGAATTATATACGAAGTTTAATGTTAATAAAGTGGGTCCATATTGGCTCATATACAATATTTTCATCGATTTTTTCTAATAATACCGCTTTGTGATCATAATCTTTAACCAAGTAAGGGAGGAAGTTGCCGAGTCGTATGGGGAAGTCACGAAACTGGCAATGAATAGAGAAGAGTGGCGGTTACTCCACCGACAAGAGCGAAGCTCTTAAGTTTTGATGATGAGATCTTCGAGAAGACAGTACGGTTGTCAGTTTCGTTGCACCGTTTAGCAGAAAGCGAAAGCTAGACATCGACAAAATTCCCTTATTGGAATATACAGCGGGACACGAAACCGATTAACAACTTTGCGTTATTCGCGGAACGGCAGGTGCCTGTAGATAGCTGATATCGCCCCAGCGATCTCTATGTATAGAAAAGTACTCTGGGAATCCCGCACCGGTCACACCCAAGCGGGGTTTTGACTAGGGTTATTTATTTATTTATTTAAACTTTATTGCACAAAAAGAATATAAGTACAAAGGGCGGACTTAATGCCATGAGGCATTCTGCATTGGCAGGGTTGCCTGAGGAAGGACGTCCCGTTTCCAGCATCCCGCAAAGGATGAGGGCGGATTGTCCCGTTTTCAGGTCTGGTCAGATTTTTGTCATTCGTGGTAAAGAAAAAGTGTCAGTAACGGATTTTTGACGTTGTATTTCTAAAAAACAAACGTGCCGCTCGCCTGATACTAAGCGATCACCGCAGCCTGTGGACGCTTACACCTCCATTTGCATTTTGGTAAAGCCGGCTGCGTGAGACCCACATTTTTTTGCCACGTTCTGCAAATTTACCACGAGTTTATGGCAAATCTACGCTCACAAGTTGCCAACCCTAGTTTCGATGTCTCCTTATCATGTATAATTGTATTGTAAATTGTCCTTATCAGCCGATGACCTTGACCCTGTAGCGATATATAGTCAACATACTTATTATACTCTTCCTCATCCTGCGATTCTTTGAGTTTGTAGGACTTGACCGAGAATTGTAGTATGTGGCGATCACAATAGATCAGGAATGGTCGCAGTGATACGAGGGCTGAAAAGCCCGGAAATAGCCACAACACCTAAATAAAAAATAAAAATATTATACTCTTTGATATATAGAAAGTCAATCATGGATATGATACGGAATTTGCCAGTATCTGTAGCAAAAAAGTTAACAAAGTTGCATTTAGGTTGCATCATTAGGCATAATAGTCGATAATATCGAGTCTCTGCTCGACCTGGATTGGCATCATTGTGAAGGGCTTGATTTGACTTGTGTTGGCACCATTTGAAGGGGTTTTGACTTCACAGACGTGGTATAAAAAAAAATGGTTTGGCACCATTTGGGAAGCAGTATAATCGGGCTTGAGCTTCCTTAGGTCCCCCCTAGATCCACTAGCGGGTGCAAAAACACATCCAAAACTCGACATTGACGAATGACAACTAATTGCAATGTAGTATAGGTACACAAAACCGTTTAGCGTTATCTCCCGGATTGGCAGCAGGTAACCTCTAGGCACAGCTCAACTAGGTAGAGCTCTTCACGCTGCGCTTGCGGCGTCCAACTCTGACACGACGCGTGCACTTAGGCATTCCCGCCGGCGGGGACGTCCACCGCGCGATCGCGACAACACTGACAAATATAGTCCCTATTCGTCCCGGTACCGCCGCACACCGGGTAGTCAGTCCGACCCAGGTCGGGCCTAGCTGAGTTTCTTGCTGGACTCTTCTCAGCTAGGCTAGGTTTAGTGAACCAGCGATAAAACTCCCAGTAGCTCGATTCCACTCACACCTCAGATTCGGTTGAAACGGCTCAACCAATCTCACTGGAGCGCAAACTCTTAGAGTATTTCAGTGATCCAAACCACACGCGTGGTCATGCCGGAGGTTTTCCCCTGGATTTTCCCCAGGCTACTCTCCAACCGCGCACTCCTATCACTTTATTGGGCCCGGCCTATAAAGCCACAGTCAGGTTCAAAAAAAAAATAGGTAGAGCTCTGGTCAAGATGGGACCGCGGACAACATATAATATAGGATGTGTGAAATGAAATGAAATCATTTATTCTTCAATTTAGGCATGTTACATGCACTTATGAATGTCAAAAAACTACCACCGGTTCATAAAATAAACCTCTGCCTCGAGAAGAACCGGCGAAAAAAACTCGGCGAGGTGTCATTTTTTCAAAACCTATACAATGTATATAAAATAACAGTATCATAATACTACAGAATTCAAATGCTACAATATAAGCATAGGTACATACATATTTTTTAATATTAAGGACAAAATATTTACTTGTGCGGGGCGCTATCACTGCCAAACATCCCTATCCATGATATAATCGTTTATCTTATAATATGCTTTTGAAATAAGTGTCTGTTTCACGATAGCCTTAAATGTAGAATCCGTGTGGCGAGGATGTGTTAATGTCACACCTTTGCCAGACAGAGAATAAATTACCTTGGCTATTGTAGCCAGAACCAAAGGAATTCAGAGTAGTCCCGTTGATCCATCATCCGGTTTGTGGAAAGATTGGAGAATAGCTTGGGATAGGAACTGCAAACTCATTCAGCGACTACCAGACAAGTTCCCGCCGCAGAACTTTAAAAGCGACAGACTCAATCATATATTTGTGAATGATATTATGGTCCCAGCTGGTAATTCAACAATGTTCCGTAGATGCCATTTGTGTTGCGGCAAAGGTGTACAATGCCTTACCAAGCGAAATCTCTCCAGAGGATCCTCAATAATTATAACAAATTGTTTTGTAAAATAGATATATTTGCTAATAGAGAATCCTCATTTAGACAATATGTACTAGACATACTTTCTGAAAATAGCACTTAACACTACTCAGAATGTCTTTCTTTTTATACGTTTAGTATTCTTGCCACTTTGTATAATTTAAATAAGTAGAACTTAATAATATTTAGTTTACTAGTAACATCATAATGTTAATTGGTGGTTAACGGTGTGAATCGCACATATTTGTACCCATTTATATTTAACGTCTAAACTAAGCAACCTTGTAGCGATTGTTGGTTGACCTAAATAAATAAAAATAAAAAAAGAAATTAAAGCACTATCGTCTGCAAAGTTTTTAAACGTTTTAAAAAAATACATCATTGAACTATGTCCTTATAGTTTAAATGAGTATTATAACCAATTATAAATAAAGCCTTTAATATTGTGTTTATCTCTAAAAATTCATTTTGTAATTGAGTGCAATTATTTCGCACAAATATTTAGATTCGTTTGTAGTTCGTAAATATGTTGCTACTACTAGGGTCCATGTCTGTCTGTACTGCCTAGCTTATAAGAACACCTTGTAAATACCATGGTTGCAACAAATAAAGAAAGAAATAAAAAGAAATAGGTATAAAGGAGGGGGCAATTGCACTCCGTACCCATTGGGTCGAAGTGCATCCGCAAGGGCCGTCATCTAGATAAGATAACTTCAGCGAACGTCGCTCCAACGACCTCTCACCGGCCACACCCCAGCGCGTTTTGTTTTGACGTCCCCTTATCAGAACTGACCTTAGAACCTGCAGTGATAACAGCCAGTTCGTCAACAAACAACCACGCCCTCTAAACGGGTGTGTTTATCCTTTATGTAATACGTCATCGTCTTTGTGTGTAAAGGGCTCTACGCGCTACTCATCAATTTTTGACCAGCGGGGTAATCACGTAACTTTTGTACTACCGTTAGCTAGATTTTAATGTCGAATTTTAATTGTCAATAACTCATACATTTATACTTCAAAATTGACAGAAAAATCTATTTACCGTTAGTACATAAAGTTACGTGATTCGCCTGCAGTTTTGTGTTTATACTGCTCTGTCAAAACTATAGATATATTTATAGCACAACGGTTATTGGTTCTACATTTGCAAGAGCCAAATTTTGATCAAAACTGACTATTTACTTTTTTATTATTATTGAAACATGGTCCAAAAAAGCGCTATTTTCGATACTAGTATGTTGTTTATGCATTTATACATATGAAATGTACATGCAACTGTTACTTATTGACGTTTCTAACAATGCAAGAAAGATTTTTATTTTTATCTCATCTTCACTAAAGTCACGTCCAAAAAACTGATTCTTTGGTCTAAAATTGCCAAAAGTTTGATGCCATATATATGACAGTGAGTTTTGAAGTCAATATGTAGTATACTATTTCGGTAAATCTCTTTATTTTTAATACGATAAACCATAAAAACACGAGAAAACGGAGTTACAGATCGAAAGTAATTGGGATCTATAAGCCCCCTTAAGTACTTAAGATAAGTAAATCTGAGTATGTACTTAAACAACAAAAAACAAGGAAAAAAATATTTACGAATTTTACAATGTGTAGGTACCTACAATTACTGAGTAACTGTCTCAGTAACTAAAAGATATGGCAATCCTCAAAACAATTAAGATCGGCTACGCGCTAGTAATTTTTCTTGGAGTCACAATAGTCCATAAGCCACGGTGTCTGCTTACCATCAGGTTGTATACTTGTTGTCGTGTTGTTTTGGTATTAAAAAAAATATAATTACAAATTAACATTTATTTAAAACTATTTACCTATAATTAATTTAGCTTTTTACACTTTGCTTCTCAAACTCAGTGCCAGAGGAATACCGCCCTTAACGCTCTGCACGATGTGCGAAGAGGGGTCGGTGATGGGTTTGATGCGAGTGTTCTTAGAGGGGGAGACCGTGAACTGCTGGAGAATTGCAGCGAGGCCGGCAATGGACTGCATCAGACCCAAACGCTCACCTGGACAAGTTAAAATTACTATTAATAATAATAATAATAAGACGTTTATTCAATGATTGTATACATTTACATGCAACCAAGACAGGTACAAAAAACAAAGTATACAAAAACAATTGAAAGGGTAGGTGGCTCAGCTTGTGTCTGTACCAAGAGACCACTAGAGACTCTTGCTCTATTAGTTTCTGCAACTGCTACTGAGAGGCATTAAAACACAGGTGTGGTTTTATGAAAGGAGCTGAAGGCGAGTTTCATAATAAGATCACGCAAGTGTTTTAATGCCTAATTATCTACAGTTGCATACACTACTTTATCTACATCCATATACCTATTATATTCGCTTTCATGTGTTCAGGCACCATTGCGTTGAAAGTGAAGAAGCTCGTTCGCAAGCTCTTTGAAGTTTGGACGGAGATGGCCATTACGATACCGTTTTTAATGCTGTAATGGCCATCTCCGCCCCGGCCCGGTGCGATATAGTAAAGTGGTCCTCACCTACACTTTACATAAAAGAGGATTTACTATTTGGGTGTAGATAATGTTTATTAAACGTTTCGACGCCAAGGACGAACCTATATATACAGGGTGTTCGGCACATGGACCGTAAATTTTACGGGGTGTTAGTAGGGTCATTTGCTACCTTTCCACCCTTGGAACCTGGGTCCTGAGAGACAACGGAATCAGTTAAAATGTAGGCGTAATAAATGCCTTAACTATGTGACAAGAATTTGATTTTCACCCATCATCAGAGATCTGACAAATTTGCGTCAATGCTCGCAATAATGTGGACATTAATCAAAATGTTAATCAATTAATTAATTTCTTACTTGATACTTGATTCCTAGTCAATAAATACAAAAGTATGTTAAAGTATATTTATTAAAGAAAATAATCAGTATTTTTTCCAAAAATTTCTGCAGTCAGTCTATTTCTTTTTTTCAATCAAAAATATTTACTTAGTGCTGAAAAACTCCGCTCGCAATCCACTAGAAAAATTCGTCAGAAATAATAATCATAGCAGGATTTTACCATGTAGTATTATTATTTATTATTGTTAGTTGTGGGCCTTCTTTGCCGCCTCGACCAGTATTGATCTATTGTGGCAGCCCTTAAAGTTCTTTGCTTATACCCGTTGCCTCCAGGAATTTCCAGATTCTTTGGGTCGCAATCTGTTGTATCTCCTCTGTGGGCATAATGTGCCTCCCTAGATAGATACTTCTTTTGCGCATAAGTGGTCCACAGGAGCAGAGGATATGAATGGCAGTTTCCTCCGACTCTTGGCAGAACCTGCATGCTGCACTTTGTTTTATACCCATTTGGGATAGATGTTTGTTAAGTTTGCAATGACCAGTGAGTATTCTTGTCACTGCGCTGGTTTTGTGTCTTTTGAGTTGTAATAGCTCTTTAGACAACTTGGCATTGTAGCCTTTTATTAAAGCTTTTGATTGTTTTAGTCCTTTAGTGAACTTCCACAATTCTATAGCTTCCGATTTATTGCTTAGCAGAGAGGTTACTTTCTGTTTGGTGATCCCACAGAAAGGTTCTGGGCCGATGAAAGGTGTATCTGCACCCTTCCTAGCGAGTTTGTCTGCTACCTCGTTTCCGTCAATATCGGAGTGACCCGGTACCCATCTAAGTATTACTTTATTGGATTTTGCCAGGTCGTTAAGGTTATTTTTACAGTTCTGGACTATTTTAGAGAGACTCTAGAGATGCTAGTGCCAGCAGGCCAGCCTGGCTGTCCGAGTTGATGTAGATGTGTTGGTTTCTTAGGTTTCTATCAAGATTTATCTCCGCACATTTGTTAATGGCGAAGATTTCAGCTTGAAAGATTGAGGCCTCTCTGCCCATGCTGACGCTGGTTTTGAGCTTTGGTCTCTCACCGTAGATCCCGCAACCTACATCCTCACCTTTCTTTGAGCCGTCCGTATACCATATGTGGCTCCCCTCCTTGAAGTACATTTGGTCGTTTGTCCATTTGTCTCTTGGCGGTATTTCCACGGTATACAGTTTGTTGAAGTTTTGTATAGTATGCATGTTATCAGTTGGCATGTTAAAGGCTTTATGTTCAAAGACCGAGGCTTCTAGTTTGGCTAGTGCTTGTGAGCGCCATTTTGGCCTTGTCAACATGCATATCCTATAGATGCATTGCTTGGCCTCCTTTTGCACTTGCAGATGGAGTGGTGTTAAGTCAAGCAATGCATCAAGGGCTGCCCCAGGTGTTGTACTTAGAGCTCCTGTTGTAGTTAGGCAGGCCGTACGTTGTAGGCTGCTTAACTTTTGGATGGCTGTCTTTTGGTTGGTTTTGTCACACCAGACTGCGGAGGCGTTACCATGTAGTAATTGTTGGGTATTATTTCGAATGTAAATCGTAAGTTCTTTATTATACAAAATATTTACGTAACGATTACCACTTTAAATAACATTTTGCATAATTATAAGCACGTATAAACTATTATCTCCGGAAATTCAAATTTTATTTCAAAAATAATTAATTGATTGTCGGAATGGAGTTGAATCCTTTATAAAGAAAACATCCCTAAAGCTATGTGAAAAGTGGTCCAAACCATACTCACAAATAATAAGCTGGATCAAAGTCAAAATAAAAATATCAATCACCAGAGCGGTCTCTATGACAATTAGAGGAACGAGAAGAATAATAGAAAGATTTGTATGCGAAGACGGCTGTGGAATACCCATCATAGAACACTAGATCCTTTTCTTTTTATGATATATTATTTTATATATATTGTATTATTTAACGTAATAAAGTTCCTCTCTCTCACAGACATAAACTATATTGACAGATTTAACTTTTAAATACGTTAAAAATACAATACAATACAAATACTCTTTATTGCATACCTCACACAAATGAATCAGTAGGTAGAGGTAGACAACAATATAGAAATGAATAATTAAAAAAAAAAAATGATTAATATTTTGATTAATTTTGGAGTCATGTCCACATTATTCCGAGCAATGACGCAAATTTATCCGATCTCTGCCCATCATACAATATAAGAAATAGCTTACCAATACACGCTCTAGGTCCATCACCGAACGGGAGATACGTAAACTTCTTAATATTACTGAGATTATCTGGAGAGAACCTCTCTGGTATAAACTTCTCTGGCTCCTCAAAGTATTGTGGGTCGTTTTGTATGGCTTGCAATGGTATTGCGATGCCAACTCCTTCGTCAATGGTGATGTCCGTGCCAGGGAAGTGGTATGTTTCTGTGCTCATCCTGATGAGGAAGCCGAGAGAGGGGAACATCCGCATGCCTTCTCTGTGAATAAGAGAGTAGATTAGTAGTTTTTATCTCAAGGGAGCAAAATGAGAGTTTAAATTTTGTCAAACGGATGCGTCCGCTAACGAAATTATAATTTTTAATCAAAGTGAAAAATTGAAAAAATAATCAAAAAAAAACTTAATGTAATTTGCGACGTTGGTGCCGTTTCTAAGAGTTGTAATAACTTCGCGGTAGATGCCGCTTCCTAAGGTGTAATTACAAGAGTGTTGATTGAAAGATTCTTCACCAAGGGATATCCACGATAGTTCAGCAATGGATGGATTCCAGAGGGGTTGAAATCCCACCTGTGGCGATTAATTTTTCAATTTTTCACTTTGATTAAAAATTAAAATCAAAATGATTTTACGGCGAGGGCGGTATATTGAACCTTGAGTGAAGTGAAAGATTCTAAAGAAACGAAAGACGTAAGACTGAGAGTAACGAGGGATTCGAGTGTTTACGTCCAAAATAGAAATAATTTTACTACCGTGTGACGCATACTTCTTTTCACCCCGCATATGAGGCCCGCTGTTAAAAACATGAAATGTCTTACAAATAATTTTGCTACAGAGTAGCACATAATGCTTCTCACGCCTTTTATGAGGAAAAGACTCATTGTTGCCCCCCAAAGAACAGTATGACTTTGATCCCTGATTCGAGGGTAACAATGACTTTTTTCTGAATAGCAGGTGTGAAAAATATACTGCTTTTAGTACCTAGTTCAAATGTTTCGTTAATAAGAATTTTGCTTGTACAGCTAATGTAAACAAATTACATTTGAGTGCCTAACCCATCTCGGCGAAAAACATAAACAATAGCATTGTTTTTGTTACCT
Organism: Epiblema foenella; assembly: GCA_963556455.1. Lineage (NCBI taxonomy): Eukaryota > Metazoa > Arthropoda > Insecta > Lepidoptera > Tortricidae > Epiblema > Epiblema foenella. The sequence goes on along the minus strand of OY747120.1, from coordinate 4,033,314 downwards.
ATGTATATACCCGGATATATCCGTCCCCTGGGAAATAACGGCTTAAACCGGATAACATCAAGATAATAATAAATAATAAATAAATAATACATATTAGAGGACAATCTTACACAAATCGAACTAGCCCCATAGTAAGCTCAAGAAGGCTTGTGTTATGGGTACTAGACGACTATTTATTTAATAGATATAAATACTTAAATACATAGAAAACATCCAAGACTCAGAAACAAATATTCATGCTCATCACTCAAATATTTGCCCTGACCGGGATTCGAACCCAGGACCGTCAGCTTCACAGGCAGGTGCACTACCCACTAGGCTAAACCGGTCGTCAAAATAATAATAAAAGAAATAAATGCAATTACTCGTATGTTTGAGACTTATCATGATATCGGCTTAAGACTAGGTCTATATAAATGATAAAATTGTTTGAAATTATTTTGATTTATTATGACTAATGAATAACGTTGGATGGTTTTGTTGATTACGACTATAGACTATAGACTGTAGACGATTTAATTTAAGAACCTAAACCGATATCATGATAAGGTGTAAAGATAAGAAGTATATATAGGTACCACTACATTCTATTCCTGAAAACTCCAACTCACATGAACACAACCTTACGTCATTACTAAAAAATGTTCAAGCAGATTCAATAACAATGTTCAATAAAGGCGCTTATGCTATGTCCATAGAATCTATATACAATAAATTACCGGAGCATATAAGAAGTGAAGTTATAACATATATAACGGATACACTTTTTATTGAATTTCCATATAAAGTGTACCCGTTATTTTGCTCGTGAGTATATATTGTCTTTGTAAATAAACTTAAAAACTTACCTGCCTTAACTATACATTAATAATAATTTGTATTCACTATGCGAGTTCAGTGTAGACTATGTAATATATTGATGAGAACATCCTGTACGTACCATGTAACGAACAAATTATGGATATTCAAAACATTGAGGTAAGTACCTAATTGTAGTTATTTACATAATCATTAGTATACATATGTAAACTCACGCCTTATTCCCAAAAGGGGTACGCAGAGCACAGTAAATAAATAAATAAATAAAAATAAATATTTGTGGACAATCTTACACAAATCAACCTGGTCCCAAACTAAGCAAAGCTTGTACTATGGGTACTAGGCGACGATATACATACTTATAAAGATAAATATATACTTAAATACATAGAAAACATCCAAGACTCAGGAGAAATATTCGTGTTCATCACACAAATAAATGCCCTGACCAGGATTCGAACCCGGGATCTCCAGCTTCGAAGGCAGGGTCACTACCAACTAGGCTAAAGCGGTCGTCAACACAACAGTATGAAAATTAATTCCAGTGCCACATTTAGCTATTGTAGGGTTTCAAAATAAATGTGATATAGCAGTGATAGGTTGCAACACACTACAACCTGGTTGCCATAGTTGACTCTTACGGCAGCCACGGGAAGAAAGGAAGTGCCATTATCCCGGTACCACACGGGGCACGGTGAAGTTAAGTACTTCTTTCTTTTATTTCGACGACCTCGTTAGCCTAGTTGGTAGTGACACTGCCATAGTACAAGCTTTGCTTAGTTTGGGACTAGGTTGATTTGTGTAAGATTGTCCAAAAATATTTATTTATTTATTTACTTGAAGTTGTCTCTTTAATGTACCTACTGGAATGTGCTTTGTTTATATAATGTACAGATTATAGCCTGAACTATGATGATCTGAATTCTGAACAGGCTATAACTCGTCCCCATAGTGAACCTATACGATTATCCACAGGAAGAAAGGGTGTGGTTGGTACTAGGTGCTTACTATTTCAATTCTCGTCCCCTCCTTTCCTTCCTTAATCCTTGTCCCGACGAGTGTCGATGGCTAGGACTTTTTTTTATTATGTTATGTATACTCACTTGAAACACATATGCAAGTATTGCATCTCCTTGACAGCATCATAGCAGAGTTTTCCGTCGTACCGGGTTAACACCTGCTCGATCTCCTGCTGGCACCTGGCCTGCGCCTCGGGGTGCAGCGCGAGCTGGTGCAGCGTGAAGCTGGTCGCTGACGAGGACGTCTCAAACCCTGCCGCGAAGAATACGAACACCTGCGCTGCCATCAGCAGCTCATCCAGCTCTAACTCCACTAGAGGGGCTGTCCCATCTACCCCCTTCTTCTCTATAGACTCCACCACCATCTTCCCCTTTTGCTTCAATTCCAGAAGCAGATCAATGAAATCGTTCCTCCCCGAAGGCTTGTAGTTCCTCTGCTCTACAATACTCCTGACTATAGCCACCGTCTTCCTTTCCACATCCGGTCTCATAATGTGTAAATTCTTAAACAGTTCCGGAGCGATCTGCTTCAAAGCAGCGGCTGTGGACTCTCTTAATGAGAACCTGAAGATGAGCTTGCCGAGTTTTCGGAAGTTTGACGTTTCGTCGGACATGGAGTCAGTGTCGATTCCGAAGCCGCAGGCGCCGATGAAGTCGGTGGTGTAGCGCGCCATCAGGTCGCGCACGTCCACCTCCGCGCCGCGCGCTGCGGCGGCGGCGGCGATGCGCTGGAGCCTCTCTGTCCTCTCCACGATCAGGGGGAACATCGCCTTCAGCTTGCCTGACGTGAAGGCGGGCGTCAGCCTCTGCCGCAGCAGCTTCCACAGATCCCCATCCGCAAAGAACAAATTCTTTAGAATCGGTTCTATCACCGTCTTATGTTTGTTTATAGCTCTCGGGTAGAACTTACTGAAGTCTGTAGTCAAGATGTGTTTAATTAATTCTGGGTCCCGCACTACTAGCCCCCTCTTTCTGCTGGTGTGATAATATCCTACCAGCTTTTCCTCGGGGTACCTTCTGTACAGTTCTGCAAAGTAGTCGGTCATGCTTTGTTTTAGAAAGATGAGGCGAGATGTACTGCCTAGAAAAGGCAGTGGTTTGTCATATTTAATCCCTTTTTTCCTCCAATAGTTAAACTCTTTGGTACCATATAAATACAAGGACCAAATGATCGCAACAATCAACACTAAAACTATCATTGTGACTCAAGTTAAGATAAACACTTGTATGAAAAACGGAATAAATAAAAATGTCTTCACAGGCGCTTATACGTACACGTAAGTTTAACTATCGTCAATAATTCAAACTCTACTATATATATAGCAGTTTATCTAATATCTTTATACAATTGCATTACTAGCTTCTGCCCGCGACATCGTGCGCGTATAATTGTAGCTTACATGTTATTATTTAGTATGAGATAAGTAGATATTATTGAAAAATTAGTATTACAGCCTTTTTTAGCTTATGCTTGATATATTTAGTTAAAAACATCCCTTCACAAACTTGAGTGAGTAAAGTAAGAGTCGACCGAGTTTTAACTTATTTAACTTACTTAAACAGAGTTTTAAATTTAACCGGAAAAGTAATAAGTCACTTCATGACGTGCATTTTATTTTGATTTTGTCGAAGTCACAGGGATGAAGTTAAACCGGATGATACTTACTTATTATATTATAAATTATAAAAATACTAAAATTGAAAATTATGCGCTTCTATTTACTTATATTCTCCCACTTCAAAAAATACCAAAAGAATACTTGTTCTCAATACAAAAGTCTCAAATCCCTTTAAGCGATGAATTTCAAATATTTATTTTATTTTAACAAAGAGACTACTTACGGAGTTATTAATTCTTTCATTTCAAACAGTACTAGTTGCCTATACTTTCAACCCCTTTTCAACTTCCTTAAGGGATATAATTTTTAAAAAACCCTGTAATAAGTTATCTTGCAAATATTTTAACAAAAGTTTTACGGAGTTTCAGGGTTCTGACTTCAAAAGAAGATTGTTTGTTTCCGATACAAACTTTCAACCCCTTTTAAATTGAAGTGGTGATTTTCAAAAAACACTGGTACACGTTGTCTTGTTGTTAAAAACCACTTGTTCTCTATGCATTATTTCTACCATTTTTTTATCTCTTTAGGGAAGGGAGAGGGCGGAAATTAGTTTACGAAATTTCAGATTTTTAAAAACATTTTGCAAGGCTCCATTCAAAAAATACTTGACCCTTTCAAACCCTTAGACTGCTTACTAAAAAAAATTGCTCACCGTATACAAACTTAGCACGCATATAACCCCTTTATGGGTGGAATTTCCAAAAATCACTTCTTAGTTTTTGCTTACGTTATATATTCAAACTACAGTGTAAATTTCAAATTTCTGGCACCGGCAGTTTCAGCTGTGCTGTGAGTGACAAGCCCTGACTGATGTCAGGACTTTCATTTTTTACCGACGTCAAAAAAGGAAGGAGGTTATCAATTCGGTTTTACGATCTTTTTTTATGTCTGATACCTCAGAACTTCGTCGTTTATGAACCGATTAGGAAAATTTGTTTTGTTTGAAAGCGTGTCTCCCAGGTTAGCCCCATTGTTGTCAGAATCCAGTTCTGATGATGGGATCCATGAGGAATTGAGGGAACTCCTCAAACATTCAAGGGAAACTAGAGAGCTGTTAGTACTTTCGGTAACACGTCGAGCATATTTACATCGATTTAGTAAACTGGAACTGACGAAGAAAACCACGTACGGTCATTCAAAATTCCAGGTGTTTTATATCTGGCGCTAAGATATCTCGATCAAGATAGCGAAGCTAATAATGATGAAGTCAATTTAAATGGTCGTGGTGTAACTTTTTTGCTATTTAGTTTATTTAATGGCGGTTTTTTATTTATCTTAATATCCTATAATATTATAAACCTGAAAGTTTGTGCGGATGAATAGATGTACGTTCCTCTTAATCTTAAAAACTACTGAACTCATTTCTATGAAACTTTCCAGTACTTTCCAGTACTGTAGCTTAGACATCAGAATAACCGGCTATAATTTATTTCGTAATTCATTCCCTTAAGGGGTTAAAAGGGGGTGGTCATTTTATATGGAGAAAATATATCTGAAACTTCCTTAATAGATCAATTATTAAAATAAAATCTAAATTTATTGCCAGCGTTTTTCAAAACTGCGCTCTGATGGGGTGAAAAGGGGTTGAAAGTTTATATGGGGAGCATATTTTTTTAAACAAGAAACTTGGAACTACGTTATAGACCCAGCATTCAGTTATAAGAAAACTAATTTCAGCTATTTTTCAATATTCGTCCTTTTTCTGAACCTGACTGTGGCTTTATAGACCGGGCCCAATAAAGCGATAGGAGTGCGCGATTGGAGAGTAGCCTGCGGAAAATCCAGGGGAAACCTCCGACACGACCACGCGTGTGGTTTGGAACACTGGAATACTCTACGAGTTTGCGCTCCAGTGGGATTGGTTGAGCGGTTTCAACCGAATCTGAGTTGTGAGTGGAAACGAGCTACTGGGAGTTTTGTCGCTGATTCACTAAACCTAGCCTAGCTGAGAAGAGTCCAGCAAGAAACTCAGCTAGGCCCGACCCAGGTCGGACCTGCTCTACCAATATTCGTCCTTTGAAGGGGTAAAATGGAGGTAGAAATTTTATATGGGCAACATGATTTTTTAAGTGAGTGATTTTATACTTGGCGGGTAGACTCAGTTAAAATATAAGAAAAGCAATTTCAGCGTTTTTGAAATTTCATCCCTTAAGGGTGTAAAAAAGGATCGTATAATTTTGCGGAAAACGTGTAATATTCGAAGTACTTAATAACTCGTAGTACTACAAATTTCGTTTAATACATCACACCATTAAAAAGACTGGACTACCCGTGCAAAGCCGAGGCGGGTCGCTAGTATATTTATAATTGAATATAGATTTTGCGCAGTTAACTGTTGTTTATATCTGTCCGACAGCTGTTTATCAACATTCTGCTGGAAAGCATGTACAAAGATAAGAATGTGTAAGTAATCTACATGTATAAAATAAAAAGTCCTGACTGACTGTCTCATCAAAGCACAGCCGAAACTATTAACTAGAGATTTGATTTTTGCAGTCAGTTACATTTAAAACGGAGTCTAGGGACATGAAAAAAAAACTCAAAATTTTATTTAGTAAGTAAATAACAATCTCTACGTAATATCTTACAACTTTTTACCGTGAAATAGTTTCGAGATTGGACCAATTTTTACGTGGTATGTCTTTTACGGGATAGACTCTTTGTTCAAATAAAACAAACAGACACATTTCAGCGTTTTTTGAATTTCCTCCTCTAACGGGTTAAAAGTTTGTTAACTATTACTTAAACCATAAGTTTGTTACGGTGTTTGGATGATGACATGTTTCCAATTAAATATGTCACGCATAACCTACCGAAAATGTACTAATTTACCAGTAATTTAGCTTATTGATAATAGAGCTTAGGATATCCAAGCCGTGTTTGATTTAAATTATATTGCTATCATTATTATTATACCTATTGACGATCCTTTTGTGAATTTCTTTTTTATAAAAATGTAAAACATGTTCTAAAGGAAATAAATATATCTATCTATCTTTTAAAACTGTATAACATGTTCTAAAGGAAATAATATTAGAATAAGAATGCAACTGTATGTTGTCTGTCTTTACTTGTCAAAAATGACATTAGAGGGAGCGAGCTGTCACTTGTTCTCTTCATCGCCCGTAATGGCTGCGGCTACTTTGTGCTTAGGAATTAGGATTAAACAAAAGTGAATAAACAATTCTTTCTTTAACCATGGGGCTTTTATTTGTCGAATTCTTTTAAATAAATATATCTATCTATCTAACAAAATGTTTACCATTTACGCACGTACGAAGTCGCGGGAAAAAGCTAGTATTTGATATAGTAGTTTGGTGACTCCGCCGGCGGGACATCCGTGTTCAAAGTCCGGAGCCCCGCCTGTTCTATGCAGACTTCTTAGGCTATTATCAGTGAAATACTACTAGGGTAGCAGCAGTAATAAATAAATAAATAAATATTAGAGGACAATCTTACACAAATCGAACTAGCCCCACAGTAAGCTCAAGAAGGCTTGTGTTATGGGTACTAGACGACGATATATTTAATAGATATAAATACTTAAATACATAGAAAACATCCAAGACTCAGAAACAAATATTCATGCTCATCACACAAATATTTGCCCTGACCGGGATTCGAACCCAGGACCGTCAGCTTCACAGGCAGATGCACTACCCACTAGGCTAAACCGATCGTCAATGGACTAGCACAATAACTATTATTTAAAAAAAAAACAAGAATTCACTTTTTATAAAACAATTTAAATTAGCTACTTATAAAGCTTGTTATGTAAAAATACACAAATCAATATAAATGAATCTGAACATAATTCTGAAGATTTACAATATTTACTACTTACAACTACAACAGATAAACTAATAAAACCAATTAACAAAAAAAACACTCCATCTAAAAGTTTTGCCTGCGGCATGGACCCCAAAACGCTGGTGCCGTTACCCCTCTGAACCGCAAGAGCAATCCGTTGGGAGAGGTACGCGCCAGCTCTGGGGTTCCCTGAGGCTTGTTATGTATTCTTGTAAATAAAAAAGGTAATTACAAAAAAAGTAAAAAAAGCTATCGCTTCGCGTAAATTTTGCCATTTTTATACCGCCTTCCCTTTCTCTCATCGATCATTCTTGCTTTGTATGATTAGCAGAAATGAAACATCAACAAGTTGTTTTTGTCAACAATACATTTTTTTCCTTTATAAGTACTTATTAAATTTGCACGTAATCTGAATAACAACAACAACTGCAACTATTAATTTGAAGTCTACATGAAATAAATTAATTAGTACATAAACATCTCATTATAAAAGGATCCGCACACTACAAGTTTTGTAAATTGAAGAAAAAATTGGCCTACGGAATATTTATAACCTATATAATCTATACGTATTATAAAACTCATGTCTATATATATATATATATATATATAGAAGTACTGACTGACTCATCAATACACAGCCGAAACTTACTAACGCTAGAGAATTAATTTTTGCACAATCGGTTATTTTTTTTTAAGCGAGCGATTTGGAATTTTAAATACAACAAAACACGTTTCATAAGTTTGCGAAATTCATCCCATAAGGGGGTTAAAAAGGGGTTCAATATTTGTATGGGGAGCGATTTTTCTAAGCGAGCGACTTGAAATTTCGTGTGTACACTCTCTGTTTAAATACAACAAAACGTGTTTCAGCGTTTTTCAAAGTTCTTCCTTTAAAGGGGTGAAAAGGGGTTCAAAGTTTGTACGGGAACAAATCTTTTTTGCAGTGAGAGATTTGAAACTTCGTATACAGACTATTTAAATACAAGTGAGGTATTTCAGCGTTTTTCGAATTTCCTCCCTATGGGTTAAAAGTTTGTTTGAGGAGCAAATCTTTTTTTGACGCCAATACAATAAAACATAATACTCAATTCCGAAATTCTTACATGAGAAGTCTAGAAAGTTTAATGGTGCTCACACACTGCATTTATTTTTTTGTTGTTACCTACCTACCGAATTCCAATCCCAACCAAACAAATTTCAATTAAGTAAAGTCTTATGGGCGGCTCAAAATAATGTCGAACGATATCCTTAATATGGATATGAGTACACGGTTTTTAAAAAAGCCGGCCAAGTGCGTGTCGGACTTCGCAATATGGATATGACTACGTTTTTAAAAAATACTGGCCAAGTGCGTGTCGGACATTGCACTTTTAGGGTTCCGCATCAACCGCAAAGTTAGTTTTAATATTAAAATAAGGGAATTTGAAAGAAAAACTAATTGCCTATTAATACTTTACAGCATTTGTTGGTAAATTATACGTAATAATAAATATTATCACCGAAGTCAAGGGAACATAAAAAAAACCTGGTACAAAGTTTTGTAAAAAAGTAAAAGTTTGTTCAGATCTAATTCCATTGTTTTTTAATAGTTTTTGGAATCAAAAATACCTACAGCATTTATCTATTCAACGAACGAAGTAGCATACAAGATAAGAAAGAAAAAATAAAGGAAGTGTTGAATATCCTTAAAGATTGGTTCCAAGCAAATGGTAGTATTTAATACAAATAAAACCACCCTTATGAATTACACTGGAAAACGGACTAGTGAATCAAATGACTTAAAAATAAAAAATGAAGCAACTACAACATTTCTAGGTTACGAAATTGACAACAATATTAGCCATAAACACCATATTGACAAAGTTTGTAACAAAATTGCCAAAGGGAATTATGCTTTAATGAAATTAAAGCCATTACTGAACAAAAAATCAATAAAAGCGGTATCCTACGCATATATACATGGAAATATAAACTATGCAATTTCAATTTGGGGCACCGGAGTAGAAGTACAAAAAGTGCTTAAATTACAAAAGAGATCAATTAGGTTAATGAATAGCTTAAGTAAGCGCCAATCGGCAAAAACATATGTTAAAAGAATCAAAATAATGACAGTGATCTCACTATATATATACAACAGTTTATTAGAAATACATACAGCAAAAAACAATCTAAAACAAAGAAAAGACATTCACAATTATAATACCAGAAATAAAGAAAAACTGTGTATGCCAAAGTCAAGAACGAAAAAGTATTTCAAACAATGTATACCTATTAAAATCGAATTGTACAACTTACTTCCAAATGAAATAACTTGTTTACCACTGAAGGACTTTAAACACAAAATTAAATGTATTTTGGAAATTAATCCGCTGTACTCTTTAGAAGAATTTTATAATATAATGAAAAAATAAATAACGTAAAACATAGAATTTTAAGGACAGAATAACTATTGAAATATAATTGAATGATGTAATTGTATGACGTGCTAAATGTGATGTATGTCACATGGTCAATAAAGATATGATTTATGATGATTTATGAACTCTAAACAATACCAGATAAAAACGAGTGAGGTATCACTCGATGGGGCAGGCAAAAAAAATTTTAGCGCCCCCCGTTAGCAGTAAGGGAACCCCCCTTAAAAACATTTAAAAATATTTTTTGATATTTTATATAGCTTTAGATCAACAAAATGCTTATATACTAGCTATAGTGGACAAGTGATTGACATCCAATAGGATTCCGTTTGCACTCTTCGGGTACGGGACTCTATAAAGAGAAAATCAATGCAAAAAAAATTAGAATTTTATTGTTGAGATCAATAATGAAGTGTGTATACTATTTTTTATATAATTCAGTATATACTCGTAACAAAAACTGCGCAAGTTTTCATACATAAATTGTGCATACGCTGTCGAAAATGTACAATTTGCGAGTAGGCAGTAATAGGTACAGCTTTTAGATAAAAGTAACATATGTATAGGGAAAGTGACTACTTTTATACGTGTACAAAGTCGTGGGAAAAAGCTATTAATGGAATACCTATATACTTAATCGCATATGATAAATTTCTGTATGCGTATCAAAATAAATACTTACTGATTTTACTAATTTCAAATTTAGAATGAAGGAAAATTGAAAAATTTTAGGCACCGAGCAGGACTCGAACCTGCGACCTCCCGGCACTCGCGGCCAGTCGCTCTAGCCAACTGAGCTATAGGTGCAATCACTACCCAGTTCTAAATACTACTTACTAATACTATACCCAGTTCAAAATAGTATTTACTAATTTCGTGCTGAAATACTAAGTGAGATTGACCTGGCCCCTATTTCACCAAGCTGACAATTGTCAGTGACATATGTCGACTGACAATTGACAATTGTCAAGCGACAGGTGACAAGTGGCAATTTCGCAAATTGACTTATATGACCTATCTACATGACAGGCAACTTATGATTTTGATTTTTATGAAACAGGTTCTGTAGCCAAAATGGCAAAAACGGAACCCTTATTAGGGTTTTCGCTTAAAAACTGTCTTGCCCAAACAAAAGGTCGTAAGTGCCGTGAGTTCCTTATGCAGATACGACTTTTTTAGATTCAATGTATTGGATAGTGATTTTAAATGTGGACTAGTAGGTGTTGGTACGGAACCCTTCATTGTGCGTGGTCCGACACGCACTTGGCTGGTTTTTTTTAACAATGGCTGTTTCACCAACTGCTATGTACAATTGGGTCATACTTAGTTGAAAAAACAAAAGTCGTCCCTCCTGTGGTCAATAGTTACCTGCTTATGTGCATGTTAGCTATATTTTTATTACAGGGATTTATAGAAACGGAGACACTGTTTATGCGGGTTACTGGTCCAATCCAAAATTAAGCTTTTGTAGCCCTTAATTTTTGGTATGTCCACAGGAAAGACGCGAACCTAAATCCGCGTATGACCCAATTGTAAAGTTTTTTGACAGTTGTTTCGCTTGGCAGCTTGGCGAAATACGGGCGATCATGGTCAAAAACGAAACCTGCCACTTTATCTATCCAGTCGATAATTTCTGTGTGGTCTTTGCACATCCGGCCAGTGGCGGATTTACACTTTTGCCGCCACTAGGCTATTCAAATTTTGCCGCCCCTATTGACCTCTACTACAATTCGATACCCTAGTTTTTGTCGCTTTGGTATCAGAGGGCCTACTCCGAACTTCGAAATCCGAACTTCGTAACGTGCCGTCCCTTTCATTCTCGTCCCTTTCACTATATGAGTGAAAGGGACGGCACGATACGAAGTTCAGATTTCGAAGTTCGGAGTAGGCCCTCGGGTCCCATTTTCTGTGAAAGCGGAACATCGCCCTGGTGTTGTGGGTTTTGGCAGTAAGTGGCTGAATGGGGTGTCAAAAACTCGTCTCGGCGAAGGCTTCAAAACAGAAAAAAAAGTTTGAAATCTGGAAAACATTTAAAAAAAATCAGTAAAAGTGAGCAATGCGATCATCTGTCGCCCGGTTTCAGTCAGAAAAAAAAAACATTTCAAAAATGACTTATTTCTGATACCGAAAAAAAGACCTAGAAATGACTGCGATATATTTAAAAAAATATTGGAGATCACTGATGGGTTATTCAGAAGATGTACTTTTCTGTTCGACTAAAACTCTTTTTCGAAAATCGATAAAATGTGAAAAATGCGGTCATTTTTCGCCCGGTTTCGGGCAGAAGAAAAATAAAATTGAGATACTGAAAAAATAAAAAATAAACTGGCCAAATGCGTTTCGGATCACGCACAATGAAGGGTTCCGTACCGACACCTACTAGTCCACATTTAAAACCACTTGCTAATACATTGAATCAAAAAAAACCGGCCAAGTGCGTGTCGGATCACACGCACAGTTGTGCATAGTTGTAGGACATATATTTGTATAAAGTCTTGTTTTGTGTCTTTTATAGAATAAACCATTTTTCTCTCTTTCTTTCATAATGAAGGGTTCCGTACCAACACTTACTAGTCTACATTTATAACCACTATCCAATATATTGAATCTAAAAACCAAATAAACAGTTGGGGCATAGTTATTCAATGGGGAGCAAAGCAATCTCAATTTACGGTACAAAGCATATTTAAGTGGTGAAAGATATTACACGTTGATTGCATTGTGTGAGCGGACATAGTAACATTTAGATTTTTTTTGTACGACAAAAAAAATCGGGGCAATTTGCCGCCCCCTAAAATCTGCCGCCCTAGGCTCCAGCCTACTCAGCCTAGTGGTAAATCCGCCACTGTCCGGCATGTATTTAAATGATAAGTAAATCTTTATTATCACGTAATACGTATCTTAATAGGTAACACATGAGAGTCGTTGAAGTGATATCACAGTTATAATCCAAACAACTAATAAACAAACAAATATATATTAATGAATTGAGTTTATAGTATAGGTAGAGTTACGCTTTTGTCCCGAACCCGTTCATCGCATTAGAATTTAATTTCTTTTATTTTAAACGCAAACTTCCACCTCTATAGATGATTTCCGGGATATATACAAAAAAATATTCCGTAGTTTAGTAGAGGAAACACGTTCCCAAAGTAGGAATTTCTAACTACCGTTTCAGAGCAGGTTCCCGATAGAATGGCTAAGGCATAACATTGCTTAGATATTACTTTATTAAGTTTCGCAATATGATATTTCCAATTTAGGAAGGTGTCGATAATAACACCAAGAAAACTTATATTATCAACTTCTTTAATTAATGTTCCAGCCTCCGTTAAATTAACTTAATAGGTGGCTTTTGTAACCCCTAAACTGAATAAATTTTGTTTTATTTAGATTTACCTTAAGTTTTAAAGTGTGCAGCCAATTTATCACTTTTTTAAGGGTAGCGGTAATATTTTGCTCCATATGAGATATTGTATTTGTCTCCTGAAAATTGTATAGTGGCATCATCCTCAAATAGCACGCACAATGTATCAACAGTCTTAGAAGTTCATTAATATAAACTAAGAATAAAATGGGTGGGTAGGATACTACCCTGAGGTACCCCCACATTAGTTACTTCAAATTGTGACAACACACATACAAAGATGTGCGAAAGAGATGTAAGAATAGACAACCACGTACGTGGGAATGAGATACAATGTGTCATCTTCAGTCCTTCATCTCGTATTATTTGTCACCGGTCGGTTTAAGAGCGCTTTAATAAAATGTGGTGGGTCCACTAGCGCCACTCGTAAATAATTGTAATTATTTAAATTTAACGATATATAACTAAAAAAGGGGGCCGCTATGTACTGTAGTTTGTATTTAAGTACTTTTTGAATCCATCAAACTAGTTTTTACGTTGCTGGATTGGTCAATCTATGAGCTCAAAATTAAAACGGCCGTTTTAACTTTGGACGCATAGATTGACGAATCCAGCAACGTAAAAACTAGTTTGATGGATTTAAAAAGTACTTAAATACAAACTATAGTACGTAGCGGCCCCCTTTTTTAGTTATATATCGTTAAATTTAAATAATTACAATTATTTACGAGTGGCGCTAGTGGACCCACTACATTTTATTAAAGCGCTCTTAATTTAAATTTGGCGCCTATACAGCACGACTAATTATGAGATATCAGAATTATGCTAATGGATGAATCAGTCTTCTGACACATCTCAATTTGGTCAGGTAATCATAAGTAGGATCCTCTTTCTATGGTTATTATGGTCAGCATTCTTGTGATTCTTGTGGAATCAGGATTTATTATGAATAGAACATATTTTTAAATAATTGTAAAAATTTAAAATGTAGGGGGAGTCCGGGAGACCTGACCAGGTAGGAGATTTGAACCATCTTAAATATTTCCATTCAAATTTCGCGCTAGCGGCGCCGTTACCAGCTCGGACGACGCTTGCACAATGACGGCGGCTGTGAACGCGCCATATTGGCCGCCATTAGTACGGTTCGGCGTTGAGCGACGACAATATGTTTTTGTTTATGAAAAGTGAAAAAAATATATTATTTGCATTCTCATGTAATCTCAACAGTTTTGGATGTAAGAATTATTTTATTTTTACATTGTATTAGTGGTTTAGTGTAGTATTATTGAGTTAGTGTTTTAATCGTCTGTTACTATTGTTTAAAGAAATCATGACTTTTGTAAGGCTAGGGGGGTAGCGGGAGATTTGACCACTCCGGTGGTAGGGAGACATAATCAGTGGTTCGAATCTCCCGCTCTGCTTAATTGTTACTTGATAATCATAGCTATTTTTGGTTTTTGTTTTAGTAAATCATGCCATTTCAATACATGGCAAAGGTACGTTCTACTCGCCAAAACTTCACATAACAGGAACTGGAAAATGCCATCCATACAAAAAGTTAAAAACGGAGCATCAATTGCAAGCAAGATTATATTTTCACACTATTGATCTCTAAGATTTGTTAGTCAAAAATTAGCTTAAGACAGACTCATCTTTAAATTATGGCTTTATATGTTATATACGTGCATAAGCATGTCATTAGTGATGTGCCATTACTGTTTTAGTTTTGATTAGTTTCCAGTTAATTTCAAGCTATTGATCTCTAAGATTTCTAAGCCACAAATTAGCTTAAGAGTCATTTATATCGTTATATGTAATGAATGTGCATAATCATACTATATCTTTATTGGTGTGCCATTATTAAAGGCTGATTAGTTTTCTGTTAGAGGCAAGATTATAATTTCAAGCTATTGATCTCGGTTTATTAGCCGAAAATGCCTTCATAATGTTAATTTGATTAAATTTTTATGAGAAACTCATTTTTAATTATGGCTGTGTTTTGAATTAAATAATACTAATTAAAAAACAGTCAATTTTTTATTTATTTCTTTCTAGACAAAGGTATGGTCAAGTCTCCCTCACGCCCTGGTCAACTCACCCGTAGGGGTGGGAGATTTAAACCATATTTCCATTTTTAAAAAAATATTAATTTATAAATATATGCTAACTTTATAAAAAATCTAATAATACCAAATGATACCTAACTACATTTGACACTCATGGACGCAATTACAAGATGCTAGGACTAAAATATATAATTTTAGGCACCTTTAATTAAAACAGGGTTCACCTCTCCCGGACTCCCCCTACATTTAAATATTTTTATTACTCAGACAAAATAAGAACCACAAGCAGAATTTAGAAATTTAATTCCTTCATAAAAGAACTCAAAAATTCAAGAAACACATAGCGATTTAGGTACTTATTATTTGTAACAAATCGCGCATTATCTGCATTCCTAAAGTAGCATTTGGTGAACACAACTAAGTATTACTTTGTGGGTGAACAACAGGAACTGATGAAGAATACCACGGATGGTCATCCAAAACATGAACTGCAACGATCAATATTCATTGACATTCACGTAATACATTGACGTCTGACATTGATCGTCGCCGGGGTACTTTACTGCGGAAACTTAGTTTTTATGTCTGGCAATTCTATTAACACGTCAAAACGTCAAATCTCCTACACGTCAACGCTAGTAAATAAATCTATAGGGTTATAGCGAGAAAGACACAAAAAACGCAAATCTAATTAAACTATGGTCCACACAACCATGGAGGGATCTTTATTTGTAAGTACTACTCAAACGTATACTCCAGAAATGCCGGAAAGCTTCGGAAATTGTAATGTGAGTTTGACAGGACGTGGTGTATATCATCATGTTTTGTAGAAATTAAAGGTTTTTTCAGTGTTATATTCAGAGATCGGACAAATTTGCGTCACTGCTCGCAATAATGTGGACATTACTCCAAAATTAGTCAAAATGCTAATCTCAGTGATAAAATAGGAACGTTAAAGTAATCTCATAACAACTCAGTGAAGTAAATCCCATAAGTTCCTATAAAAGAAATACTCAAAATAACTAGTGTGTCAGTGCTCCCTCACATACACAATACTTTCCATGATAGCTAAATTAAAGATTTTAACCCTTTAAACACCATTGCGTAATATATCGGACAAGAGACAGTGTAAATGACACCTGCTATATTCTTAGAGTGGAGTAACTTTTTTGATATTTGTATTGGTCATGTATAAAAACATGCCATTCAAACAAGGTTTTAGCAACCATCAAATGTTTGTATGGGACCAACTAGTGCAACACAAACGACAAAAATGAGCAGAAAAGTACAGCATAGCTAATGAGCACTGAAAACACTTCATACTGACTCGGACATAGGCAGGGATACAACTGTTATATGTAAAAATCAAAATCAAAACATTTATTCTGCAAATAGGCAAGGGCACTTTTACAAGTCAAAATCTATCTACTAATATCAAATAAAAATAATACAATAACCAGAGAATCATTAATTAAATGTAATGTTACATGTCAAAAAAGGCTAAGAAACTAATAACAATCATGAGATGTGTCCCTTCCCTAAGCGTCAGGATAAAAGGTAATAAGGTAGGTACACTAATCATAATAAAATATTGTGAGATATATGTCTAAGTGTCGACATGAAAACAATAAAATCTAATAAATAAATATCCTCAGAGATGTATAAGGTCTCTGAGCGTCAGTCTAAAAATAAAATCAAATGAGAACAGAGTGAAGTCTCATCATGTCAATTCCACTAAAAAGGGATATTTGCCGTTTTTGTCGTGAAATATAGCATTTATGTACTTATGTGCATAGTTGCCATACACTTATTTATTAAAACATGAGAATTCTAATGGTAACTTTAAATTACCATTTGGCCAATGAACAAAAAGCAAAGTTTTTACTAATCTTGATAGTCCCAAATCTTATTATGATTTTTATTAATCTGTCTATTTATTGTGATTATATGATGGTTTTATATCAATATAGCCACACTATATTCAAAATTATAACATGAGTCATCATCCATATTGTAATTTACGTTAACTTTTTTGGCATTCAGTAGTTTTTTGTATGGTTAAAAGACATGTCAATTTCAGGAACCTACACTCTACATTGTGAAGGGTATGTGTATCCTTGACAACGAGGGAAACAGAATACTTGCCAAGTACTATGACAAGAACATACTGCCAACGGCTAAGGAGCAGAAGGCCTTTGAGAAGAACCTGTTTAACAAAACGCACAGGTAATTTCATACTGATGATTTTCCATTTTAAATATTATATAGGTTTCAGTATGATTGTGTATTGAAAAGATGAATCAATGAGTCCTAGACAAATTGACGTAGTCCCAAATAAAAAAAAATCACTGATAGAAAATTAATAAAATATAAAAAAAATTAAAATGATAAAAAATACATAATTTATTTATTTTTTTTTTTTTTTTTATTATATTAATAAAATTATTGTCATCTAGTATTCATAGCGGAAGTATTGCTTTATTTTTTGTATTGATTTGAACACAAAGATTTGTTCCTGAGTCTTGGATGTTTTCTATGTATTTAAGTATCTATTTATCTATATAAGTATGTATATCGTCACTTGGTACCCATAGTAAAAGCTTTGCTTAGTTTGGGACTACGTTGATTTGTGTAATATTGTCCACAAATATTTATTTATTTATTTATTTAAGGCCCTTGCCGTAAATAAATCATTGTGCTCCTTGTGACACACTCTACATACTATTATTTTTTATGATTCAGAGCCAATGCAGAGATCATAATGCTGGAAGGGCTGACTTGTGTCTACAAGAGCAATGTGGATCTGTTCTTCTATGTCATGGGCAGCTCGCATGAAAACGAGGTAACCTTAGTCATATACATAACTAGCGACCCGCCCCGGCTTCGCACGGGTGCAACGCTGATGCTTGTATTATACATATTAACCTTCCTTTTGAATCACTCTATCTATTAAAGTTTGCAAGTTTGCACATAAGTGCGACAGAGAGGGAAAAACAGCTATTAAAAACTAGTGGCTCTGTGAGCTTTAGACGTCGTGAGTGAGTTTTTTTATCATTTCCAAAATCTGACATTATAAGAAAGATCAATTATGAATATCGAACCTGCTAACAAAATTTCACGAGAAGCGGTTGAAAAATGCGACCTGTAGAGGAGAACAAACCGAAATTCGGACGCAGAAACTTACAAAATCTTTGAAATAAATATTGTTTTTGGAAATTTCCAAGAACGGTCTCGACAAAAAAATTCTATATAACTATCGAACCTGCTCACGATATTTCACGAGAATCGGTTGAGAATTGCGATCTGTAGACGAGAACAAACGGAAATCCGGACATACGAAAGCGTTTTTGTCGAAGCTGAAGCAGAGACCTTTTCATCCGGTCAATTACAAATCCCTCACAAATGGGTCATACGCGGATTTAGGTTCGTGTCTTTTCTGTGGACATACCAAAAGTTAAGGGCTACAAAGCTTAGTTTTGGATTGGACCAATAACCTGCATAAACAGTGTCTCCGTTTCTATAAATCCCTGTAATAAAAACATAGCTAACATACACATAAGCCGTTAACTATTGACCACAGGAGGGACGACTTTTGTTTTTTCAACTAAGTATGACCCAAACAACAAACAGCTTAAAGATCACTATTTGTCTCTCTCATGACACACTTAAGACTTAGTTTCTTTAGACTATGTGGCTGACTATATATTTGTATATGTTTATGTACGTATATTTTTATACTATATTTATGTATGTTTATTTATCCTTAATTAAATGTTATTGTTGTAATTATTAGTAGGCTTCATATGTATTAACTCTGCACCACCTGCTGTGAATCGTTCTGATTAGATTTCATTTCCGCTACCCTAAGGTTGTCTGGAAGAAATCGCTCTTTAGCGATAAGACCGCCTGTTGTTTGCCTCTTCTCATTGTGTTTTTGTACTGTACTGTATCCTTTGATTGAGGTGTGCAATAAAGAGTATTTGTATTGTATTGTATGACCCAAATAAATGTACCTGTTAACATTTCAGTTGATCCTTCTGTCAGTATTGAATGCCCTCTACGAGTCTGTGAGTATTCTTTTACGTCGCAACGTGGAGCGACGCGTGCTATTGGACAACTTGGACGCGGTCATGCTTGCCTTCGATGAGATCTGCGACGGCGGGTGAGTGACGTCTATAGTGGTCATGGACGTTTTGGTCATTCTACTTTTTGATGACCAGTTTTCTATTACAAAAAAAAAACCTATGATATGTATTGCATTGGTGTACAAAATAGTAGTTTATGCAATCGTTATATAATGTATGCTTTTTTAGTCGAGAACTGCGTTTAGACCACGAGGCTTGCCGAGTGGTCTAATGAAGGTTCGAGACTTAAAAAGCTAATTAATTAAACAAACCGAAACTATCAAACAAACTGCGGCAATGAACATTCGGCACATGGGTCGGGCGCTCGTTGGTCTTTTGTTCTATGTCCGCGGCGTCACGTGATTTGTCAATTTCATAAGCGCACTGTAATGGTGACACGTGATTGGCCAATTTCATAAGAGTACAGTAATAGGCGACACGTGATTGGTCTATTTCATAAGAGTTCACTTGAAGGGAACCAATAGAGAAAGGTATGTGATTTTAGTTTTGTCTACTGTATTGAAAGAAAGAAAGAAGAATATTTTATTGCCACACAACACAGATAATTACAAAAGAAATAGGTACATGCCTTATTATATATTTGTATGTGACAAAAGGAGCGGACTCAGCATGTGCTGTGTGAGCGGACTCAGCATATTGTAATTCAAACATTGAAGTCGACGAGTAGAAAAATAGGATTTAGAAATAGTACCTGAACCTAATAAAAGGAATTTATAGGTAAAAATACTTAGATATTAACATATTGCTGTAAAAGCAGGTCGTATCATTTACTTATGTTTTTGGTTTATAAGGATTTTAGGTTTAAAGAATTTATTTCTCATAAGAATATTTACAATTCACTTACATGAGAATAAGAAGTATATTAGTTAATAACAGTGTTTTGGTGAGCGTATGCAGGCATGCGTATAGCTACATTCACACTAAAAGAAAATGCTTACACTAAATAGGTACCTATTTCTATTTTATGTTACGTTAAGTTCTAGGTATACTAAACGTTGGTATACATATATAAAAAAGGGAGTGTAAGAAAATATTTGTATGTATTTTTTTTACATGTTCGGTGGGTAAACCTACATTTGTAGGTATTTTGTATTTATTGCTGTTCTTAGGTTTGAGGCAATAAATATTTTTTTTATTCTGATTTATAGTGTGATCCTGGACGCCGACCCGACGTCTATAGTGGGCCGCGCCGCATTACGCACCGAGGACGTCCCGCTAGGCGAGCAGACCGTAGCACAGGTAATACAACAAGTCAACAGGATGTTGTGGTAAACTATGTGACGGGGCAGCGCCATAAATATGTCATCATTCGCTTCCCTTTTTACAGGGGATCGGCGTAATGTTTTTCTTCTTCCATACATCTTCATAATTAGGGAATGCAATAATCGATCATATTTCATAACCGGTTATGACCAAAAGCGGTTATAACCGGTTATGGTTATTTAATGTTAAAACATGGAAAATATAATGTAAACACCATGAGATACAATGACATACATCCCTTTATTCAGACATAAAATTAAACATATTAAAGTTTGAGTTTAACACACAGGCACCTTTAGAATCAAACGACAACTAACGAACATAGGCACATGCCTCCTTTTTATCATCCATTAATTATACACTAACACTTCATATACAGGGTATAACAAAACTAGTGAGGATCCGTTTAAGGGCTCGGTATCGTGTTCTGATTAGGAAAAAGTAGAAGAAAAATTTTTTTGACGCGAAAAAATTTTTTTTTTCTATGGGGCAGGTCGTCTAAGTCAGCCAACTGTCCATACGAAGGCCAAAAATTTATTGCGTCAAAAAAAATTTCTTCAAATTTTTCCTAATCGGAACACGGTGACTTTTCGCTCTACGGCGACGATATGCCCTTAAACGAATTCTCACTAGTTTTGTTACACCCTGTATAAGTAAAAATCACAGTAAATAATGCTGGAAATTTAACTAATTTTTAGTAGGTAGTTTAAATAAGGAAAAGTATAGCTAAACGAAACCGAAACCGGTATTTCAAATTTCTAATAAAGGTTATGAAATTAGGCATTGTGTAAAACTAATTTGCATTCCCTATCTATAATAAAATATTTGTTACACAAATCGACTTAGTGCCAAACTAAGCAAAGCTTGTACTATGGGTACTAGGCGACGATATATAATTAATTACTTATACATATAGATTACATAATAAATATTTTTAAATGAAATAAATATTTTTGGACAATCTTACACAAATCAACCTAGTCCCAAACTAAGCAAAGCTTGTACTATGGGTACCAAGTGACGATATACATACTTATATATATAAATAGATACTTAAATACATAGAAAACATCCAAGAATCAGGAACAAATATTCGTGTTCATCACACAAATAAATGCACTGACCGGGATTAGAACCCGAGACCTCCAGTTTCGTAAGCAGGGTCACTAACAACTAGGCTAAAGCCGCCGTCTATCGTCCGGCCCGTTGTCTCTTCACTCACATAATTCTTCATATCGTGTCTCACGCTGTCCAATGTTTAATGTGACACCGCAAATAGATTTAACCCTTTAACTCTAAGTACGGGGTTATTCCAGTAGTTACCAGTGGTAACTGCTGGGGGAGGAATCCCAGCTGTTACCACCTTCACTTTGTTGGTGGTAATAATGGTAACTCCTGGGGAAGGAATCCCAGCTGTTACCACCTTCACTTTGTTGGTGGTAATAATGGTAACTCCTGGGGAAGGAATCCCAGCTGTTACCACCTTCACTTTGTTCGTGGTAATAATGGTAATTGCTGGGGAAGGAATCCCAGCTGTTACCCCCATCACTCTGGTGGCGGTAACAAGCAGGAATAACCCATTTTTATACACGAATAATTCTTAGTGAGATGAATATATTCTGATTTTTGCGCGCTGTCCTGTTCGATGTCAGTATATTTATTATCACATTTGCTCTATCAAATAGCTGTATAATTTAACATATTATACTTGTCTAATAATACCTGGAACTTCATCTTCTCGGGCCTACCGTGTTCCTAAATTGAAAGTATTTTCGGGTAATTCCGAAAAAGTCCTGTTCAACTAAGTGATTTTGTTGCACTACCAAATATCAACAAAAAATTAACATTTCTTTTTGATGGTGATGATGATGAGATGCAATAAAATCGCTTAGTTAGATTGGAAATTGTTATTTTCGGGATTACCCGAAGACACTTAGGCCGGGTTTTATAAAGACCCGTTAGACCTTATGTCGGTTATTTATGTCAAAAAATGTACTGACTTACCGAAATTTGATCTGACATTTGGTCTAACGGATCTTTATAAAACCCGGCCTTATAGTAGTATATTAACGAGTAAAAAAAGCCGTATCACTAAAACTAAATAGCTGATGTGTGGAAAATTTAAGGTTATAATTGAGATAATATTCCGCGTATATGTTGTAACTTTTTATCAGCTATTTATATTTCCTTACTTATTCTGCACCTTTACATTTTATTGATTTTAACCTTACTCATTTATCCTGTAATTAGAGGGATGGTTGTATATAACCTTACTAACTGCAGTGTTGTACAGTCGACGTTACATATATGTTTAGTTCGTATTATGATGCCATAACATAGATTTAACCTTATCCATAAAAATCATCTGTAAGAATTCTAATAATTGACTTCCTATCCAAGTAACAGCATGCTGAATAAGGTTTGAGTAATATCAATTCGCAAATGTTTACACCTCTTATCAGCAATAATCTCCATAATGTGCGAGTAAAGGCCATTAATATAGCCAAATTCCGAATAATACTCTCTTTAGATCTTTAATACCTCTAAGCTTAGTAAAAGTTGAATTTAGGTGGGTATCATTCCACAGTATTACTAAGTTATTACCCAGACTTTACATAGTTTATACAGGCTAAAGCGTTTAAAAATGTGCCCAAATTGCTTGAATAACTGCTGAATAGACATTTACTCAAACTTTATTCAACATGACTGTGTCACTTGGGTATCGTATTATTACAGACTTGGATTTTTCTAGTTTTTAATTATATTTCTTAAAAAAAAGTTGTTTGTTCCGTGTATTTTGTTTCCCTTTACTTAGTAAACATTTATAACCGGCATGATTTGCAAGTGACATATGTATGTATGTATGTAAGCACTTTATTGTGCACAATAACAGGTTAAAACAATATACATGTCACATAAGATTAGAGTACAAAGGCGAACTGATCCCTATGAGGGATCTCTTCACATATAATTGCACGTCTTTCATAGCTATAATATAATACCTAAACTATGTACCCCTTTTTGGTAAAAAGTAAAATCCGAGTGGAAAAATAACTGTCACATATCAATGACATTGGTGAAAGGGTTTAATATACTGCACTTTATTATAACAAAGCCTAATTTGAAATCTAATTTCGATGCATGTAAGTAAACTAAAGATATTGACTGTTTACTTCAAAAAGAGTGTCAAAATTAAATAAGTCACGCTATTGAGACTTGGTTGCCTGCAATGGTAACAGACTGGAAGCCAAATAAGCAGTACCAGGTAACAGATTGGACCACCAATTACCAAACTGGTATCAGAGGGGAATAACCCGTCCTCGTAACTAAAGTTAAGTTAAGTATAATTATTAGTTAAGTAACTACTTTCCGTGAACATATCTAATTTTGACAGCCTACAGATAATACAAAGGGCACATTACTAACCTATTATTTATAGTGTTTATTTATATTATATTATAAATGCTTTATATTGCCCATTTCAGATTCTCTACAAGATAATGAATGATAACTAATTAGCACAAAGGATTGGATACTATAATATGTATTGTTATTAGCTTTACTAAATATAAACTACTGTTAACTTTATTTTTTCATTTTATTTTTCTACTTCATACCTAGACTTGAGAATGAACGCCGCAAGTGTTGGTAGTTTTATTTTGCTAGTATGTATAAAATGCACAATTGATGGGACGTGGGTTTGGAACACGGGAGTTTTATTAATGATATTAACTTGTCATTGTACGTATGAACTGGTTGTTTGACACATTCGGCGCCGGCAAGGCAATTGACCATACAAAAATGGCACAAATTCACGATGTCACCGGCTCTGAAAGTGTTAACCAGAACGCAACTACGTCATTGAAAGTTTAAATTACTGTTAAATATTATACACGCCTCGTCACCCTTAAATTGTGCATGTTTTGACTGTAGTTGTAGCTCAGGGTTTCCCAACCAGTGGGGCGCTCCCCCCTTGGGGGGCGTCAAGCGATTCCATGGGGGGAGCAGCGAGTGGCTCCGGATTTCCCCTTATTAAAAAAAAAATACAAATCTCTATTAGTTAATTTGTGTTCTATCCCTTGTCCACGCTACGGGTAGCTATATATGGGCATAAAGAATAGAAACGGTTTAAGTTAACTGCTCATTTTTGTTTCCATCGATTGTTTAATTTTCTTATATAAACTTAATTTCAGGGCGTCTAATTTTGGCTTGACGTTAGCTGAGGTGCATAGGTTAAATGGTTGGGAACCTCTGTTGTAGCTGGTAGTCGTATTATTATGCTAGTAGTTCGTAGTATCAGAGACAAGTAAATTATATAGACTGCCTTTAAAATAATGAGCCTGCTGTAACAAGTGCCACTATATGGAGGTCGCTGTATCAATCATTTCGTATGACACATAGACCTCTGCTTAACACATTGGCGCCATCTATTAGGAGGTTACTTGTTGTATTCATAGATGGCGCTATTGTGTTAAGCAGAGGTCTAAGTGTCAAACGAAATTAATGGTACAGGGACCTCTCCATAGTGAAACTAGCTACACTATACTCTCGAGACTCTTTACATCTCTTAGTTATAGGTTAAGTTTATACTATAAAAAGTTATTAAAGACCCTGAGACTCTATACATCTCTCTGCAAACGCGTGCCCAGGTTATTCGTCTGATGTATTGTCCACTTATTGCTGTGTGCTTTCACTATAGGTACTAACTATGTTTTTGACTTGTAAAAGAGCCTTTGAGTGAGGCCTACTTACAGAATAAATGTTTGATGTTGATGTTGCAGGTTCATTAATTTAAAGGCATTCCATAAATTATAGATATTGGCAGTGTATATAATTTAGTTTTCAGATAGTCTTACACTATCAAGCTCTTGTGTCTTTAATTCACTCTCAAGTCTACTTATTACCCTATATTTTTTATTTTAAGCTTATATAACCAATGGGTTTAGTGTAGGGTTTGTAAGAGAGTTTACTTATAATGGGACAATATTTTTTTATACCGACACGTCTTTCGTCTCCCGCATTGACGCAGTTTCAAATTCATTTATTTTATATCTGTCTACCAAAACTAATCATAATTATAACCTGGAAGTGCTTTTGTGAACTATCTTCAGAGAATATATTAAATAAAGAAAAGTTTATTGGCCCAAGTAGATAGTAATGAAAAAAGGTTAGCTTCATTTGAAATAACAAGGCTTCAATAATTAAACAGTGTTATTACAACTAATTGGAGGCACTTCCTTAGTTTGGCTGCTACAAATATCAGCGAGGAGACATTTCTCTGTGCCCCGCCTCTCTAAAAACTCATCATCTATTTTCAATATGGCAATAATACTTTGTACCAAATATATTATTTCTGACAAAAATTGATTAAGTACAGAAATGACACCGCGTTATGAACTTATTTTATAACCTGTCAATTACCGTAGATAATGATTTAATGGTCAGTTTATCTTTATTACACAATATATAGTCGTGGGCTTAGATAAAGATATCAATTAATATTTTACGTTACGAGTCTAACCTGGCAATACTCGAGGCGTTTGATATGTTTGACCTTTTCAGCGCTCTGTTAAATACACACGCTGTCACACACGTCATGACATGGAAATGTCAAATGCGAAGTTAAACCCTATAAAAATGCCCGTAGGTTGATATCGTACTGCACGCCATGACGGGTATATCCGTTGTTGACGTTGAACCGATGGTGCGCTCATATAGGCGTCGAAAAGATAAAGACTGGCCATCAGACCAGTGTTGCCCGTTTAGATTAGTAAAATTGTAATTTATAGTTTCGTGAAATTGCCCTTTCAGATAGACGTGTCGTGTAATAAAAGCGGAAGTCTCTTTCTAATAAAGAAATTTAAAAGATTCCGCCTGTATTAAAACTTACAAGCCTTTGTGAAATGGGCCAAACTTGTCTGCAGTGGCGGATTTACCGATAGGCTTAGTACCTACGCTGGAGCCTAGAGAGGGATTTAAGCTAAAAGTTATTTTGTTTCTTGACACAAATTAGCGGTATTTATCGAATTGTAGAGGTCGGTAAAAACCGTGAAATTTGGATAGCCACAGGGCGCTAAATGTCTAAATCCGCCACTACTTGTCGGTGCTTACTATACTGATCACTGAGATAACAAAAAATCGCAAGAACGAGGTAAACCTGCGAACTGGGTAGGTACCCATTCACATTTGGGGATGCCTGGGTTATTTGGTATTTATTATATTCACTAAAAAACTCCACGGTAGTCACCATTCGCGCTCTCATTCGGAATTCAGGCTCACATACTGAACGCACTGGGGCCCTCTTCGCTACATCGGGTTTTCCCATTTGTTACTGTTACCACTGGTAATAGCTGCGATTGTCTCCCCGTCTGTTACCAGTGTTAATTATTAACAATAAAATACTATTAAAGATAGTCAACACCATCACTTGAAAGAACTGTTTTATAGTGATGATAGCTGAAATTTTTCCCTAGCAATTACCACTAGTAACGGGTGGGAAAAATACCAGCTGTTACTGTGAAATAGAACGTTAGCGGATTTAACGATACACTAATACAAATTCGACGAATATTGATGTAATAATGGCGTAAGTGCCTAACATGCTAATATTCCTTTTCGCTGAGAAAATATGATTCAGTGATGAAAATTCTTTTCTATTTGAAAATAAATTACATATTCTGAATGTATTTATAATGTAATTTTTTTTCAGGTCTTACAATCAGCTAAGGAACAACTAAAATGGTCGCTGCTGAAATGAAAAATGAGAAACATTGTATAACTTTATTTTGATCTATGTAAGTTCCATTATAATTAATTAAAATAAAATATATTTACAAACAAATTAAATATTTTATTCTGTGCGTGAGTACCAAAAAAACCTTATCATGAAAACCCAACCAAAATTACAAAAATAATTTAATTTTTACCTTCATTATATTGCTGGTACATATAGGCCATTCTCTATTCTACATAAATGCTAACCATCCATTTACGATTGAAGGAATTACTAATTTATTTGATAAAAGTCTGGCTAGTGAAAGCTGAGATAGAAAAAAGCGGACATTTAAAAAAAATCCACGTGGTGCAACACTGTGTAATGTGACAAAAACAATTATGATACTTGGGCAACAAAATAAAATGTTCGCACTACATAGTTCAATACATACTGTGCTACATTATTACCAAAACGGAAGATTTATGACTTATTTATAGATTTATTATATTTAAATACTAGCGACCCGCCCAGCTTCGCACGGGTGCAATGCTGATGCATGTATTATACATATAAACCTTCCCCTTGAGTCACTCTATCTATTTAAAAAAAAACCGAATCAAAATCCGTTGCGTAGTTTTAAAGATTTAAGCATACATAGGGATATAGGGACATAGGGACAGAGAAAGCGACTTTGTTTTATACTATGTAGTGATAGTGATTCCGAGTCTGTTATGGAAGTAGCAATTCATGAGGAATAATGCACTATGATACGATTTGCTGTATCCTATTTCTGACCCGTAAAGGCTCAAGCAATGTTTGTCTCCATTGACACGGAAATTAAGTGACGTTTAACACATTCGACGTAGATATTATAATTGCCATTTAAAAAGTTTTAAATCAATCTCAGTTTCAGCTTTCATTACCCAGACTAGGTAAGTACCACGTTACATATTTTAGATATATCACAACTCAGTTTACATTATTTGGCCAACCTCAAGTTTCGTGTCTAATGAGGGCTATCGCGTATGAATTCGCCGCTAGAGGCGCTAGTGTAGCGTGGGGTCTCCGAAATGTCAAATGTCACTCTTTGTGGTTGCGCTACGCGGGTTAATATCTAATTGGAACAATATGGTGACTATTTTGCAGTACCTGAGCTTGATTATGGCAAATATGAGTTAAGGGTCAATGACTGTCAGGCCTTTGAGACAGTTTTGTCTTTCGGAAACTTAATTATTTCCTCTTTTTTTCCGAACAAAACGGGACCGCGCTACAATGCGGGATGTTCGATATTTTACGGTACGGTTTTAAGGTATTGAATATGATTTAAATGTAAACTTCGTTGTCATGCCCATAATAATCAATAACAATTTTTGACAGCTGGACTTTACTCGACAGTGGCGCCAACTGGTGAGCACAAAAACGATAGCTCCCATTACCACGACCTTTTAAAAATATTTTAAATGGTGTTCCGGCAATTAGACTACAGACACTAAAGGTTATTCCCACCTGTTACCACTGGCAGTATCTAGCATTTTCCACCGTTGTTACCAATGATAAATACTGCGGGTAAATCTCAACTGTTACCAGTTTCCGGTAACAGCCTTCACTGGGATTTTTTCATGCTTGAACATCCCAGCTGTTACCGGCGGTAACGTGCGGGAATTAAATACATATCTGGAGGATCACATAAATTAATGTTACTACCCTTTCTGCCTTAGTTTTTTTTATATAGATTTAATGCAATTTATTCACCAAAGTCTGGGCGCCAAATTCGTCTGCGGTAGGATTCATATTCAGTTTGGATATTTGTTTGAAAGCCGGGTTATTCTTGTCCTTCAGTAGCTTGAAAAGTACGTTTTCCGACGTACCGACGAAGCAGCCGATGGTATTGAAACGCTGGAAATAAAAAAAATTATGTTTGAAACAAGTTCCATAAACAATTAGACGGGTGTCTAACTCACGTCTTTAAAGTCGAACATAGCTTGACATGTTTCGAACCGGCTCAAGGTCCTTAATCATGAGCGCTCATGTCGGCGGCACGTTTAGCACTACTAGTGCTTATTATATTTCATTTTACTTAATATTTCATTACGTGAGGTCTCTGCTAAAATAAAATTAAAAAAACTGCTGGCAAAAAAAATCGCCGCCATGATACGATTATAGCTCTTGCAATTCACGAAGGCGAGTAGAGTGGTTCCTATTAATATGACATTAAAGTCTAGTTTTGTCAAATCCGCTCGTCGAGCTATATATACTATTTCTACTTTTTTTCACTCGGAAGAGCTATAGCGTAAATGCCTATTGTTGGCCACCCCGCAGTTACTGGCCACTTCGCAAAAATATCCACAGAGCAAACCATTAGTTGGTATTTCTGCAATGCGAAAATTTCTGTCTGTCTGATACTTCTGAACCAATTTAGATGAACAACGGTTGAAACTCACTTGAAAAGTCACTATTTGCGACATTTTCAAGCGAGTTTCAACCGTCGTTCTCTTATTAAGTGTAAATATGTCTCACGTTAGTGTAAAATGCAATTTAGATGAAATGGTATAAAGAGATATTTTGAGTCCCGGGGATACATAGAATACTTATCCCGAAAATCGTCCCTTACTTTGTACAGAAAATCGATAACTAGGTAAGCGCCTGAAATAAAAGAATAGCAATTAAATTCTAACTCAATGAACGAGTTTGAAGTAGCATGTCTGTGCGTCTTCTACAAATTGTACTTCGGAGAGTGTGCTCAGGAGCTCCATGAGCTCATACCGCCTTCCCCCTTCTTCCATCGGACATCCAGACGTACGGCTGGATACCATCCTTACTTGGTCGAAATTCCTCTTATTCGAACCAAGCGCTTTGCATCATCTTTTATAATGCGCACTTCTAAGGTTTGGAATTCTCTGCCGGCGTTTGTGTTTCCGAGCTCATATAACCTAGACCTTTTTAAGGCACGAGTGAATAGGCACCTTCTGGGTGAGCTCGCTTCATCGTCGGCCTCATCTTTGCCCCCTGGCTAGATGCTGGCCAAGAGCGATCCCATTTTTAATAAAAAAAAGAGTTCAAAATTAGTATAGATATATACCTAATTTTATTTATAGTTTCGACACCGTGTATCCCAGGGTATCTACAGTGGGTTCCTTATTCAGTTTAGAAATATGTTTGAATACAGGGTGGTTTTTGTCCTTCATCAGTTTGAAGTGGATATTCTCTGCTGTGCTTATAAACGCGCCTAGGGATTGCATGCGCTGAAAGGAAGGAAAAGGTAAGTTTAGTAGGTTGAAGTATGAAGGGGAAATTAGTAGCGAAAATGATAAGGGTAAACAGTTGAGAAATACATTTTTCGACCCATACTACGTGACCAGTTTAGGGGGAGGGGAGTCCACAAATTACTACGCTCTTGGTCACGGGAGGGGAGGTCTTAGGTCTTCGTCACGTAGTCAATTTCCTATGGGGAAATCTCGCGCTTTTACGAGCAACATTCAAATTATATAAATATAATAAGTATATAAATATTTTTTGGACAATCTTACACAAATCAACCTAGTCCCAAACTAAGCAAAGCTTGTACTATGGGTACTGTAGAGGTTGTTACGGTATGAGGCTGGCCGTGCAGGTCCAGAATCATAACGTATACAAATTGAATTTAAACTATGATTCGAGAATGCGTCAAACTGGCATTCTTCTGGAAACAGTTGGTTTTCCAGGGACTGATCTTCAGGACACCATCGGAAACACATGTTCTGTTAATTATTTTAAGATCATTGTTGTAAGTATATTTCAGTACAGTGTGAAATATACTAGTTTCATATGTGCTTCCAGTGTTATATTTTAGCTACGATCTCCTCCCAGTACCTCTAAACCCGTACCTCTCGAGCAGCATACCCCAGTATTAATATATATACTACGTAATATACCACAGTACCAAGTGACGATATACATACTTATATAGATACTTAAATACATAGAAAACATCCAAGACTCAGGAACAAACATTCGTGTTCATCACACAAATACATGCCCTGACCGGGATTCGAACCCGGGACCTCCAGCTTCGAAGGCAGGGTCACTACCAACTAGGCTAAAGCGGTCGTCGATTATGGGGAAGCGGTTAACGCTTTTTAAACTCACTTTCCGATGCCACAAAACCTTTCACTTTTACCAAAACCGGTAGTTGTTTTTTTCCTTTCTGCAAAATATGATTTTAAAACCATATATACATTAATACGTGAAAACTACGGGGCTAGCACAACTGCCGCTGCGACGCGACACGAGTAGAGAAAAATCCACCCTCCTCTTTCTAATTCGCACAATTCGAGTGAGACAGGAATCGCTGAGTCGCGCGAGATACGACTTGCCAGCAAGTTATGCTAGCCCACTTAGGGTGGTCTTGGCGTATACTAGTGACTGATTGAGGGGGAGCTACGTGAAAACTAGGTTGGGGGTTGGCGTATACTAGTGGTGGTCACCGGTTGAGGGGGAGGGGGGTCAAATCGGAAAAAGTGGGTCACGTAGTATGGGTATGTTCCATAATGCTTTTAATTCGTCTGCAATTCAATTGGTTCCGTTGTGACAAAGTTACCCATACATGAAGGAAGGATAAGATTGGAGCCGGCCATACACCTACAAAAATGTGCGAAAGTGATGCAAGCATAGACACCAACACACGTGGGAACGAGATACAATATGTCATCTCCTGTCCCTCATCGCGTATTATTGTCATCGGCCTGTGTTACAGAAACGTTATCATTGTATTCAAGTCTATCGGCTTAATTTAAATTTGGCGCCAATGTATATACAGCACGACTAATTATGAGATGTCAGAATTGTGTTAATCCATATCAGTGTTCTGATACATCTCAATTTAGTCAGCCTATCATAATTCCGTCCCCCTTGGTGATTCGCTAATCCTACTTCTATCTAATCCTCTTTCTACGTACCCATATAAATTGTATGACAAAAATTTCTTGTCACAACGAAATCAATTAAATTGTAGACTAATTAAAAGCGTTAATGATGGTCCTGTAACACATATTTTTCAAACCCCCTACCCCTTTAAATTAAGTGTGGACAGATGCTGTTTTTTTAATAAACAAATGTTTACAACCAGCTGTTTAAAATTTACCATCCCATGTCCCACGCCGTATCATAAGCGTAACAGTCTAAAAATTTGCTCCTCACACAAATCAAAACTATCAAAAGAGCAGAAATAATTAAATGAAATGAAAGTACCCGGGAGACCGAGATTTACATAGCGTTTTCGTGTTTTTCCGGGATAAACAAGTGTTCGGTAAATAATCGGCAGCGAATTAGGCCGAATACCAAAAATACAACAGATTCAGATTCTTTTTTTTCATAGATGTAAATTACAATATTGCATTCATGTCAAAAGTATACGAATTCACATCATGATCGTCAATTAAGATATAAATAATAATAATAATAATAATGGAATAGGATTTAAACATATTCACCGAATAAGGATCATTATAACATAATTGGACACCCAAAAATATATAAATAAAATACAAATAGAATTTATGACAACAATATGGTGGCAATTAAATAAATGGTTAATTCGAATGTAATTACACAATGTGGCGAATACCGAATAATTAACGAATATTCGGCGCATCTCCAGTCAATATTGTTTAGCTAACGTTTGGTTTGTGAACGCGTTCTCGAAACGAACTCATTCACAAACAAGCATTAGCTTAAAGAACGATTCCGATGATATTTGCACTATGGTGGTTTATGGCAGAGCTCGGAACCGGTTTTTACTATTTTGGAAATGGGTGGATCAACTATTCTTTGTTCCTCGTTACCATGGTTACGTCTCCTGAGTCACTCTTTAAAACCGTGATTTTATGGGGTTTAAATCCACCAAACACGAGTTTCAGCAATATGTATAAATCCATTTGGACATGGGTCATCTCCTGAGCATGCTTGAAGTACATATTATAAACATTTTTCTAAGAAACATGGTTACTGCTGTCTCCTCGCTGACGGGACACAATAACAACAAGAAAAAGTTGATTGACCCAAATATCTCTTAAAGTACTTCTCATATTTGTTAGCCTTCATCTATGGAATAAATAATTTGAAGTGCGAAAAAATGTGGTAATACGCAATTAACCGAAATTTTTAACCGGTTAATTGTATGAAGACGAAACCGGTTTACGAGCCCTGGTTTATGGAACCAGTGAAACGATACCGAACCCAGGAGCGTGTTTTGAAATATGACGCCCCAGGCCAATAAGTTTCGGTGCCCCAGAAGTCAAGAAAGAACGATATAAATAAAAAATATATATTAACGTCTAAATTTTTGGGGTTGTACATTTTTTTTTTAAAGTTTCATGGGGGGACTATGCCGCCCCGGGCCATGGCCCTAAATACGCCCCTGACCGAACCTAATTTACGGGAAAACTCGTGTAAAAACGGACATGGACACTAGACGCTCGATCTCCCATGTACTTTTTGCAACAACATGAGGGGCAGAGAGTGTATTCATAGGTTCATGTAATAATTATGGCCGAATTGAAGAATAAATAACATTGACTGTTGATTCACCTGTAAAGCCAATCCCCTGTCCATCAAGGACCTGGAAGACACTCCGTCAGCCAGCACGTGTACAGCAATGTTCTGGTTCAGCAGATCTATTACAGTCTGCTCGATGCACACATGGGCCTGAAATGGACGGTATTAAATCAAAATCAAACATTTATTCTGCAAATAGGCCACAAGGGCACTTTTACATGTCAAAATATTAATTTACTATTTATGAAAGTCTGACTATAAGAATAGATTTTTCATGTCAGAATATTAATTTACAGTTCAAGAAAGAATAATAATTTCGAGATTACAAATGTAACAAAATTAATGTCATACTGAAAAATAGGTTTTAATCCGCTACCTAATGCCAAGATTTGGCATGACTTACTTTGACTTATGTTCCTATGTCCCCTAGATGGGGCAGAGGGCTTCCACAGTGCGCCGCCATCCCGTTCGGTCTTGAGCTTCGCGCTTCAATTCGCTCCACGTCTTCCCTATGGTCTTCGCCTCTCAGAGGCGAAGATTTGGCATAGGCACTAGTTTTTACGGAAGCGACTGCCATCTGACCTTCCAACCCGAGGGGCAACCAGTAATTATAACAATAGTGTTATAAATACTGGTTTCCCCTCGGGACTAACCTAACCAGGGGTCTAACTTGTCTAAATCCATAGGGATTAAGACAAGTTAGACCCCTGGGTCAGTCCCCTCCACTTGACAATGGCAATTGGCATTGCCTAAGTAGTAAGAACGAAAAAAACCGGCAAAGGTCAGAAAGCGAATAACAGAGGCCACTATATCGCACATTTTGATATGGTCCGATCTTGTCAAAAATTCTTGTGTAGTAAGAGAGGTCTCTAAATACGAGAACAAGATCAGAATCGAAAAGCAGCCATTTGCAACTTTTTTGTTTATGGTATGATTATGTTCAATATGAAAATGTTTAACCCCCTAAATGTTTATTCCCCTTACATATTCAACCCACCTCAATCCCAAACAGCACCACAGCATCCAAGCCCGGCACATCTTTCTTCAACCTCTCTTGCAGCTCCGGGGTGTACATGGAGAATGATGTCTTCTCGTAAACTAGGGCTGCATCACCCACATTGATGTCCTTAGTTGTGTGGCCGAGCCCCTTAGGGTACTGTTCGGAGACATAAACAGGTATCTTGAAGTGTTTAGCTGCTTCCACCTGGAATATTTTTAAAAATTTTATGAGAAAGAAAAAAAGAAAGAAAAAACATTTATTCCTGGCACAGACACAGTACAAATGAACATAACACCAAAATACAGAGAATAGCCACGAAATGGCCCCAAATCAGCATAGAGGTGATATGAGGGGTGATATGGGGTGGGATATGAGGTGTGGTCTATACCAATATACAATAAAGAGGGAAAGTTTGTAAGTTACTGTAACTGCAAAGTCCGACCACGCTAACTCCGCAAGGAATAATTTGGCAACACTGTGCATTATACATCATATTTGTATGAAAATGTAATGTTTAAGGTAGTGTTGCCAAATTATTTATATATTTTAATAATCTCCAAACAGCTCATCAGATTTAAAATAAGTCACTAGGTATATATAGAATGGAGGGTGGAGAGCAGCTCCGAGTAGGCAATTGCACAAAAGATCCCATTGGGGCGAAGAGCCCTACCCTACCCTTGTCTAGATAAGATATATAGAATGGACATTCAATATAGCC
Source organism: Epiblema foenella (assembly GCA_963556455.1). Lineage (NCBI taxonomy): Eukaryota > Metazoa > Arthropoda > Insecta > Lepidoptera > Tortricidae > Epiblema > Epiblema foenella. The sequence continues at coordinate 3,997,822 of OY747120.1, read as the reverse complement.
TATGTCCGGCTATATTATATCCTGCGATCCCTGGATCTCTAAAGTGTGTGAAGGTGGGTGAAGCCAGGCAGGTAGTTAATAGGCTAATAAAAATAAGATAGATAAACAAAATGGGATCATTTATACTGGATATTTGACTGAGTGAATGTTACATTATTTCGACACCTTAGTGCACACTCGTACTAGTTACCAGGAAAAATGTAGTGTAATTTAAAATTTATGATTTGTGCACTATTATACTAATTACAACAAAATAATTAGTATGACGGTGTACTCCGATTTATTGAATTAGATACTTAAGTTCAATCATTAATTGATTTTATAAATCAATAAATTTATAATAAAAAATCAATTGTTGGTATTGAGAGGCTGGGCAGAAATACAATTGAAACTTTAGTGCTGGATACTTTTATCTAGTTTTCTGTATCCATATGGAGTACTAAAGATCGCTGTCTGTCTAGTAAGACAGTCAGCTTAACTGTTAAAAAAAATTAAACAAACAAATATACATTCAAATTTTGCGTTCTAACGTAAACTAAAGCCAAAAACATACAGCTAAGGAACCAAATATTACGTAACCAACGCCAGGTTATCAATACTTACCATTTTATTAGCCACTTTTACTACTTCACCGAAATGTTTCACATGGGGTCTAAAGGTCTCTTGGATATCACAGAGGAGAAACGCTGTTTTTTGAGCTTCTAGAGCTCCTAATTTCACAAGATTGCGGGCCATAGTAAAGGATAATAGTTTATAAACCGGTGAATAAGTAAAACAACACTGAACCAACTAGAAAAAATGAAAATAACATAAGTCATAAACTTTCGTCAAGATATCTTATCTCGAAGTAATTACGCTAATATCTACGGTACGTAGATATATGTAAAATGTAATTTGGTCTTTAAAGTTATACGGTTAGAATGTATTTTCATACAAAGTCTAGCTCAACATTAATGTAAAATAGTGCAAAGATACATTCTGTGTATTCGATATTAATGACAGTTGGGTGAAACGGAGCGTATATCACTTTGACGTAAAGTGCTATTCAATTAAAAAGTCAATAAAGTCGCTTTTAAGAGACCGCTGTCTGTTGTTTTTAAACAAGTGGTCTAATCATAATTACGTTTCATATTCCATTTAAATGTAATATAAACACTTCGCCTGAAAAAATGTATGTATTTTATTTCCAAATGTATAAATTAAAGGAAGTTTATGCTTAGTTATCTCATTATGATCCCAAGCACACTAATATTTTAATGTTTCGTGGGTTATCATCTATACTACACACAAATTGCGCCTTAACGAACTGTAGTCGCAATTTGGATGTCATTGTTATTGCTATAACATTAAATACAGGCATTAATTTACTTTGAATTCTCTCCTCTGTGACTGCTATGCCTTCTGTGTATTGTTTACTGAGAGGGAAAAAGGATATTAACGCAGGCTGCTCTCCACATGGGTATAGTTGGCTTGATTGTTTCAGTTCATATTGACCTTCATGGATCGTCAACACAGGATAAATTAATTGTGACTCATTCGGAGTCACTGACTGACTGTTAGGCACGTTTGGTGCTAAACGGGGTATAGTTAACGGTGGGCCTTCTGTACGTAGTACTATTACTTGTTCTGTGCTGTTGGTTTATAGGCCGGGCCAAATAAAGCGATAGGAGTGCGCGGTTGGAGAGTAGCCAGAAAATCTTCCGACACGACTCGTCCGACTCGACGTATAGACTTGCCAGTGAGACAGAGAAGGAAAACTACGTTTACGGTTCGCTGTAGGCCCTCAGTATATGTTAGGGTACAGCGGCTTGAGACAAGCGCCCTCAAGCGGGTTCCAATTTGATTTTTTTTATATGTTTCGCTAAATATGCATAAATAAACGAGGGCCGTTTAGACAGTAACTCTGTTCACATTTGTATAGTCGAGTTCATAATATTGTACGCTCCCAAAGCTTCAAAAATATGTTTTTTTTTTATACAACGCCGGTGGCAAACAAGCGTATGGGCCACCTGATGGTAAGCGGCCACCGCAGCCTACAGACGCCCGCAACTCCAAAGGAGTCACGTGCGCGTTGCCGACCTTTTATAAGATTTGAGGATGCACTGTGTTGACAGCAGAAGGAACACATTTAGGTCCCTCGCTCTCAACACAGTGCATCCTCGGGAGCTCTGGCAACCTTGCTCACCTCCAGGAACACAACACTACATACTTGTATAGTAAATAATGACTTTATGCTTTTAACAATAAAGTCGTGTGCACATGTTTTTTCAGATCACTCTTTCCGTGCACATAATTTGGAACCCGACCGTGCCTAAAGCGGGAAGTGTATCTAGTCTGTGATCGACTCCCATCCCCAGCGTTCTGTTAAGTACCTATAAGGGGGCGTCCATTCATTACGTGAGGTGTTTAGTGGGGGAGGTGGTCTAGACAAGTCCATGAGATTAAAGCCCTCTCCTCTCCTCCATGATATAATAGTATACTGCGCCAGGTATGGTAATCCGGGACATCGGTTTGTAGTGTCCGTGACACGAGCTACATCATCAGTGCCTTTACCATGAGTTTGCATGACCGTACCCGCTAGCGACTGTGTAAACGATTTAGTATGCCGAATCTTAGTTCTATTGCGTATCCGCCAGAGGCGCTGTACTTTTGCTCGTTTTTACGCAGTCGCTAGCGAGTACAGTCATGTAAACTCAATGGTAAAGGCACTGGCAGCTTCAGCCAATCGACGGTATGCGGACGTAAGTCTGAATGTGTCATCGACAGTGACGTAATGTGGTGTCACAATCCGGATTGCCCATAAAGTAAGGATAAGACTGGAGCCGGCAATACACACATACAAAGATGTGCGAAAGAGATGCAAGCATTCACACATTTGACGTAATAAAATCCCGACTGACAGAACCATAAGGAAACCTATTCGCGGGGTTTTGACCAGTACGTCTATTTACACCTTGAACACACGCAAGGTTTTGCTATGAGCTGATGAGACCCACCACAGCTTTATTTCTTTAAAAAGATGTACATTTATGTTAATCCCATCTTCCCTATTGTTGTTTCCGAAATTCGCTCAAAATTATTTTATAATAGCCCTCAGACAACAACAAAAAAAAAATCAAGCCCATTCTCAAAACCGCAGACGTATTATTATACAACAGCACGCAATTTCTCCAAAAAAATCACCCAAATCTTTAATTTGCCCAAAAAACTGTATCATTCACGGGCCTTTTTTCAACTTTTTTCCTTTTTCGAACGCGTGACTTTTGACTGACTGTTCGCCCCGCGGCCGTAGCCTATCCCGAACTCCCAACTTTAAAAAAAATAAACATATTATGGCGCCGGCTCGCGTGCGCGCCGGCGCGGGCTTTTAGAAAAAACTAAAACCATAGACTTACCTGTGTCGCGGCTAAGACAAAGTGGAGTTTGATTTTAATAATGTAATTGAGGAAATGGGCATTAGAAAATGTCAGGATAGAAAGTGGTTTGACATGCGAGCAGGTATGTAATAATATAGTGCGGATTGTAGCGGATCTTTGCGCCGTCAATAGAAAATAGTGGGTATGATGATGAATGAAAAGCCAAACACGTTTTCTAGTTGATCTTTAAAGTGTGTAATAAAATATAGGTATAGAATAAGGTTAGTGCCTTTACCATGAGTTTGCATGACCGTACTCGCTAGCGACTGCGTAAACGATTTATGCCGATTCTTAGTTCTATTGCGTAACCGCCAGAGGAGCTGTACTATTGCCCATACAAATTTTTACGCAGTCGCTAGCGAGTATGGTCATGTAAACTCATGGTAAAGGTGTGACCTTACAGGAATACCTAAGGCGAACTTACTATTTTTTTTTTAAACAATGCCCGCCTGATATTTCCCCGCCAGTTACCGTAGCGATTGGATGCTTGCGTCTCCAAAGTCTCCAAGGGTCTTGATCACCCTTTTTAAAACGTAAAATAGAATGGAATAGAATATAATATTTTTATTGTATAGCTGTGTACATAAGTTGGAGGTGACATAATTTGTTACGACGGTTACAACTGTTTCAATTACTTAAATAAAAAACTCACAGCTATTAAGATGTGAAATATTCACTATGGTTATAGAATACTCTCTGAAGCAGCCAGTTTCTAAGTTTGTATTTAGATGTATTTTCTTCTAAAGCCTTCAGTTCGGCCGGTAACTTATTAAATACTACCACTTACCTTACATCATCATCATCATCATTTCAGCCGAAAGACGTCCACTGCTGAACATAGGCCTCCCCCAAGGCTCGCCATTTAGACCGGTCCTGTGCCGTTCGTTTCCACCGGATTCCCGCGACCTTCACCAGGTCATCACTCCACTCTTACCTTACATAATCTTTTTGAATAGCTGCATACTGTTGGGAAAACCTCGGCCAGGGATAAACTCTATTCTCATTTGATCAAGTTCGATGGAGGGACCTTCCTCCGTCCAACTCCATATTAGTAATCGTTTAACCCACGAAGGGGCTGCGTGGATTTCTGTTATAAGTACCTTATAAGTTTACCCTCAAAATGAGTACCTTTAAAGTGTGTCACACACTGCAACGGTCTGCGGTGGCGGCCTGTTGTACACTATGACTATGACAATACAGACACACGCTAGTAGTTTTTGACTTGTAAAAGTGCCTTTGCGGGCTACTTGCAGAATAAATAATAATAATAATAATATACTTAACATTTCCATTTTGTATAGTGCACAATAAAAAACAAATTTTAACACTGACAATAATGCAAACAACAGGCGGTCTTATCGCTAAAAAGCGATCTCTTCCAGACAACCTTTGGGTAGCAGGAAATTCAGAAAATGAAAGTTAACAGGTAGTGCATATTTAGCAGAGAGATACATATACAATGATCTACGATATAATAAATTAATACAACACATAACTATATATATACAAATACAATAGATACATACATATATAAATATTTATTTACATACATATATTATACACAAATACATATATAAATCCAAAGGCAATCAAGAGAGCGACAAGAAATGAAGTTTCAAAGCATTTTTAAAAACAGGAAGTGATTTCGCACACCTCAAATCCAACGGCAAAGCATTCCAAAGCCGAACAGCACGAAAGGTAAATGATCTATTATAGAATTTAGAGGAAGGTGGTGGTGGAGCAAGAAGATGAATGAAGTAAAGATGAATGAATAAAGTTCATTTATTTCATTTATTTATTTTTATTTCACGCGGCTTTGATTGTCATAAGTAGTGACAGCAGGCCGCTGCAGTGTGTAGGCTTTAGTGTTTTTCTCGAAAATGGCATCATTATGATATTTCTCTAATTTCTTTTTACTTCACTATGACGATTTCCATACCTACATTTTGTATCATCACATAGTGGAAACATTTATATTTGATATAAAATTCAATAGAACATATATTACGTTTTCGGGGCTTCTTACCGCTCCTACAATAAGCTACTTTAAGTTAAAATGTTTATGTATGTAATCTTAAAATATGGCACTCAAGTGCATTTACCATGAGTTTGTATGACCGTACTCGCTAGCGACTGCGTAAACGATTTAGTATGCCGATTCTTTTTTCTATTGCGTAACCGCTAGAGGCGCTGTACTTTTGCCCATACACATTTTTACGCAGTCGCTAGCGAGTACGGTCATGTAAACATGTAAACTCATGGTAAGGGCACAGGTCTTTTACCACAATATGTTTAAATATCATTTTTGTATTTGACTGTTTGTTGCCTAAATAAATTAAAAAAAAATGTAGGTATTTAGGCTTACGAGGTTGGGGCTAACCTATAAAGTTACAATATCTAGATGTAGATTCAGATACACAACAATCTTATGGCTTACGCAATTCTAGGATACCTGAACTTTAGAATCCATAAACAAGTATCGCTAGTACCTATTAAACACGCTTGGCATGTCGACTAATGATTTACACGTGTCATGACACTATAACTTGTATTATAATGTACAGTGCATCAATATATATACATTCTTTCAACTTATTCCTTTGAAATAAGGTGCAAAAATGTATACATATTTATGCTTTACACTTAGATTATTTGAGTTGGCCGAATTGTGTTAAAGTAATACATACAAAAAGCGACTTAATCTTGCATGATGCAAGATTCAAAATCCAATAATGGTTTTATAAAATATCGGCCAGTAAAATGGATCTCAGCTATAAGTACTTACACTTACTTACTCTATGTATCTAGAAGGTCATCTGATACTGTGGTCGAAATGCGATGTGGCAAGGGATATTACATCTTCCTCAGCCTATCCTCGTCCCACTGTTGGGCCTCTCAACTATAAGAGGAGGCCTGTGCCTCCTCTCATAAGTTGAGAGCCAGAGGAAATTCCTTCCTCGGACGCTCCAGTTGTGGAATGAGCTCCCTATCGAGGTTTTCCCGAGGGACTACAGTATGGGGTTCTTCAAGAAAGGAGTGTTAAAAATTTTAAAGGGTAGGCAACGGGCCTTTGCCACCCCTGGAGTCGCAAGCGTCCAAAGGTTGCGGTGACTTACCATCAGGCGGGACGCACGCTTGTTTGCCACCAACGTGGTATAAATAGGAGGCCAGTAGTCCCCAAACTGTCATTGCGGGTAATCAGATACACCAGGGCCATATGTTACAACTGAAATACATACAGGATGTCTCCAAAACCAACGCCAGAACTATGACTATCAATTTTTAAATACATAGAAAACATCCAAGACTCAGAAGAATTTATGGACTTAATTAGGTACAGTTAATATCCCGAAAACGATGAATTTTTCGATAATCTCATACCTTATGAACTGCTCTGTTAGTCTTCCTTAGTCAAAACTATATAGTTGCGTTGGTTTTACGGACAACATGTAAAAAAAAACTCAGCGCCAACGATTAAAATCTCAACTCAAAATTAGGGTACTAAAACCGCTAAAACTTAGACCGGTGGCGCCCTCTCAAGCGGTGCCTTTGAGGTTATGTTCTGTTTTAAAAAACGTTAATCAATGGTTTGTGTATGAATAAGCCCGTAAAAATATAGTTTTATATTGCTGCTGGTATTCTAATGTTGACTTTCAAGGTTGTGATTGAGACGAATCTTAAACTAAGCGCCCCTCCAATCTATGTGGGTAGAGTACGCCCACATCTGACATAACCTTAATAGGCGCAATAGACAAACTAAAGCTCACACATTGACAATGTCTACTAGGAGAGGGCCATTAATTTTAAAAATGCATTTACTGTACACAAATTACAGTCATTCAATCAAGCTACAAGTGCATACATTTTTAAAGGGTCGGCAACGCGCATGTGACACCCCAGGAGTTGCAAGCGTCCATAGGCTACGGTAACGGCTTACCATCAGGCGGGCCGTACTCTTGTTTGCCACCGACGAGGTATAAAAAAAAACAAGTTAAATAAAATATAATAAATAGGTACTTACGTTTTACTGTAATCGTCATTCTACACGTAATTTTTATATTATAATGTTGACGCAACCATTCATATCATGATATATGTATAACTTCCTAAACAAATTAACGAACCATTAATCCGCCTCAAATGAGGTTATAATTGTCAAAAAAACTAAACGCAAAATCATGGCGGCGACGCGCCAAAACCAATGTCACAATCTATTAATTAAATTATCGGCCGGCTCTAACGCCTTTGCCCCGGGGCGTCTTAAAAAAATAAACGTCAAAGAAAGCAATGGCGCCACTGACACTCGGTTTTATAGAAAGACACGCCCCTGGCGCCGTTGAAATGCCGTTTTTGTTTTAAGGATAGTAAAACACCTTTATGTTATGCGTTTGTATTTTCTCATTAATAAAATGGCTGTTTGAAGATGGTCGCTCAAATTCAGTAGCGATATGCTGTGCGTTATGCGTATTATTTATCGTATGGCATAGAAGTATAGACCTCGGTTTTAATGGGATTTTCTCATTAACGGACATCCAAGTTATTCGTTAGTTCTATAAGGGTATATTGGCCCAGCGGCGTTCGCGTACCGCGCACGGTATTCGAGGTAAAGCAACGTCAACTGTGGTCAACTCTTGGATAGGTGACCGCTTTGAGTGGTTACTGAGTGGCTCCCGTGCTTTGGAAGGCACGGTAAGCAGTCGTTAAGCCCAGTTAGAGGCTTTCGGATTGCTTGAGAACTGCTAACAGACAAGTTGCCCATAATGCCCATTCAGTTGAAAAGCCTAATTCCAATAAGTTCTAGTTTTCACCTTCAGCTGGAAGTTAGATGGCAGGCCCTGTCGTAGAAACTAGTCCCTGAATACCAAATCTTAGGCTTAGATAACGGATCCCGGATATCCTTCACGATGCAACTGTACTGTAGGTATACCAATTGGGATAACACAGGATCAAACCTAGTTCTTCGGGAGACAGAGGCCCCGGTAAACTTGTCCCAATACTTAAACATGTTACGTTATTACTAATAATATTGAAATGTAACGTTAGGTTTAAAGCAATAAAGATTATTATTATTTTTTACTCCTCATATTTTGAAAGTATGTTATATTTGACCTAAGATGCGGGTTGAAAGAGAGGCAAGTCGCCCCATGGGCTGAAATAAAAAGTTAAAAAAAAAATTGAGCAATGGCAGAAACCTGTACAGCCACTTCCTTAAAAATTTCAAACTGTGTTAATAATTACCTAGTAAGAGTTAATATTTGAAATTATGGTAATAAAAACTGGTAGGTACTGTTATTTAAAATTTAAATACATTTTAAGCAACTGACTTAAATATTTTAAGCACGTAAAAAAATCAAATTGTCAGAAACTCGATCAGCCACACTGCCATTAAATTGTACTTATATTTGAAGCTTATGGACACTTAAATGTTAAATTATGGAAATAAACAAAATGTTATTGATGTTTTTCAATGCTTTCCATAAATTAAAAGTTATTCAATTACCCTACAGATTCGCCAGGAAATGGTCCATACACAAACACTATTAACGTCAAACAACAGTTCCCGCCAAAATGGTCCATAGCCAAACGGTTTAAAATGGATTCAATATGATTTGACTGATTCAGGCAATAATATACAGTAGAATCCACTTATAACGACTTCGCTTATAACATTTGACCGCTTATAATGACTTCGAAATCACCATACATTAGATTTCATACCAAACATTTTCAAAGTAAATCAGTCCGTTTTGTGCGACGTAATAACACCGGTCCCTTGAATGTCGCTTTATCCGGATTCCACTGTATATATATTTTTGTTTCCTCGTATTCGGAATGAAAAGCATAGTTTAACTTGGGTGAAACCACCTATTTCAGCCTCGAATTATTGGCGCTCTCACTACATTTGAGCGCCAGAATATCTCGTCTGAAATGAGCGGCTTGCAATTCAACCCTTGGTTAACAATCTACTAATAACGATGACGCTATGATGTATGTGATGACAGCTACCGGCGCCATATTTAACGTTGAACAGTCGGTAATCGTAAGTTATTGCAACCCGCATTTAGTAGTAGTATTGCTTATTTGTCATAATTGCACTAAAAACAGCTAGTTAAGAAATATTTACAACCACACCTTGTACCTGACACGCTATATAATTCTTCAAAACAAGAATTACGATTTATTACAGAATTAAAATGCCTAACTTAGGTATCTACTACATTATCATACAATGAGTTCATGACTCATTAAAACCATAAACTAAAAGGTCTAATAGGCTGTAATATTGTTACGGAAATTTCAATCTAAAATGTTTTCCGTTAAGGTTTAATTTTATAAAGTCAGACGTGTGACTGGGGACATTTTAGAGATTAATTATTTTGATTAGTTTGTGGAGATCCTTGGTAGTTATAATTACTTAATAATATACTTTTCACTTTTACGCTCAGTGTCTTCCATTTGAACAGATAAAATTCCATTATGGTATTTATACATATTGTAGGTATTTAAAGTTACTTTATTGACAATTTTTAGAAGTAGAACCTAATGGATACAGTTTTGAAAGTGGAACTTGATAATTTACATAAGATATGACAAAAATCACAGTACGAGATGTTGCTCAACTACAAACTACATAATAATTTACATTTTATCATCATCATCATATCATTTTAACGATGTCCACTCCTGGACAAGGGCATGCAATTTCCCGGGAATTCCCGGGATTTTATATGGAATCCGGTACCGGGACTGCAAGCCCTTCTGAACACGGCATCAAGGATTGCCACTATAGGTTATATATGAAGGTGTTTGATATATACGCTCTGTGCATATGGGCCATGATAGCGCAGGACAAGGATGCAGTGATGCGTTAAAGGGAGAAAGACACACTTTATCATTCCATCGCATAGCTGCGTCTTTGTGCGCCATCATGGCCCAATGGTGTAATTTCACTAGCCTAGCCATTTTATTTATTTATTTATTTATTTATAAGAAGGCTCACACAACAAATTACAGTCTATTACACAATTACATAAATAGCTTAAAGTCTAGATCTGGACTGTAATTCTTATATATGTGTGCACGGACAGATTAATAAGATAAATTACAAGTCAATCGCTAGATGACATGATCATTGGTTAACTTACAAGAGTGGCGTATACAAATAAATGATGTTTTCAAAATTATTTTTAAAATTATTTCACAAGTTACCAGTTTATTCTTTGTAAAATTGTCTTTCTCCTACGATATCTATTTTATATTTTTGTAGATTCCTTCAATTTTGTGATAGCGTATTTTGATATAAATTGCATAATTTTTGAATAAATGATACCACCTCGCTGAGTTTCTTACGTCGGTTCTTCTCGAGACAGAGATTTATTTTCCGAACCGATAGTAGTTTACTAACATTGATTGGTCCGTGTAGGTAATATGTGATAATCCACATCGAAAGGGACCTTATGGCGGCAGGCGCTTATGTTGCAGCTATTCACTATTGTATTGGAACAGCGGCAATAAAGGCGTAAGTGCCGGCCGCCATAAGGTTCCTTTCAATATGGATTATCACATGTACTTAAATTGAAGAATAAATAATTGTGACTTTTACTTTTATCTATATCAAAAATATCGTTACGGAACCCTTGTGTATCTCCCAACTCGAGCTAAACCGATTTTTTCTCGCCCAAGAAGAAGCAATCGATTGTCCATTGTGTTATTGCGATTTTCCTCCAATTACCGATCGATGAACAATAGGAAACGTTTCTCGGTCCGTTTATAGAAACGTCACTTTGACAGCTGTCCGATAAAAAATCGGAAATTCATTTCGGTCAATTTTTGTTGTACTTGTGTTTTTCACGCGTCTCTTTATAAGTATGTCATCTCAGCGTTTACCGGTTCTATCCTAAAGAGGTGCTAAGATTCATAAGCGGTCTATTAGCGTAGGCACTAGTTTTATGAAAGCGACTGCCGTCTGACCTTCTAACCCCGAGGGAAAACTGTGCTTTGTTGGGGTTAGACTGGTTTCCTGACGATGTTTTACTTCACGGAAAACCTAAAGTCAAATAAAAGATTCCGATGAATTGAAAACCTTTGATATTTAACTATAAACACAAAATAGTTGGAAATCCCACCTCACCCCATAGTTGAAGTAGGTTGGGGTGAGGTGGGATTTCCTACTAAGGTACCTAAGTTGGGAAAATTGTTGGACCGACTTTGGGATTATGAACATTATAATAGCTTGATTTGTAATTAGAATATAATAATATAATTTACGTATCAGTCAGTAGTCAATAAAAACCAATTCAACCCTTTGTCATCCCTACTCTCCCCATTCATGACCGAACTGCCCTCGCAATCCCTACTGACCCCATTTTACGGTACTGTTACTTAATCTATGACTGTTGGTCGCTAAGTTTTTAAAAACCCAGAGGTACCCACGAGCTGGAGATCGAATCCGCAGTTTCCGGGTTGAAAGTCGCGTACAGTTAGCAGCAGAAGTAGCTAAGCAAAATAACGCACTCAGAATGGTCTACACATAGAGCCTTATTCTCTTTACTTTACAGTCCGTGTGTATATAATTTTTAGCACTAGGCCCGCGTCGCCACTTCTGCTGCTGACTGTATCTTACCCCTCGGCTACAGTGGGCTCTTTCTATGTATCATCAATTTACCACACTGTACCTCTAGGTACATTATTGGAGTCCGACCACGCTAACTCTGCATTGAAATAATTTGGCAACACTACCTCAAACGTCACATTTTCATACAAATATGACGTATAATGAACAGTGTTGCCAAATTATTCCTTGCAGAGTTAGCGTGGTTGGAGTTTATGTCCACTATTCTCTGTTACACTATTAAAAATTTAAGTGAAAGAAAGAAAAGAAATCAAGATATATATCATTGCACAATATAATAAGTACATAAAATGAAACGAAATTAACAATTAAACTATTAACACCAAAAAGGATACCACTCAGCATATGTCAACAGCATTATATGCTAAGGCGCTGGTTTTCAGGGCACCCTAAAGAGAGATACAAAGATAATTTTAACTAAATGATTATAACTAATAATACATCGTAACTAGACTTAGCTTATATAATTTAATGATGGAGAAAGTGAAGTGAAGTCAAGGTTTACATCCCCCGCTTAACCTTGAATTGCTTCGTCGGCCCAGGAAGCCATCTACAAGCCCTCTTTGTTGTATTGTTTAAATACTGAATAAATCCAAGTAAACATGTTAATATTCAAAGTATTTCGTCCCGTATGTTGGCGGCTCCGCAAAGGCCGAATGCCGCGCGGTCAACGACAGATCTCACTCGCCTTGTTGAAAAAAAAAGTGTGATGGGGTTGCCAGGGGGAATTAATTCCGTGTTTTAAAATATTTAGTGTAGAGATTTTTTTTTTTACCTGACTGTGGCTTTATAGGCCGGGCCCAATAAAACGATAGGAGTGCGCGGTTGGAGAGGAGCCTGGGGAAAATCCAGGGGAAAACCTCCGGCACGACCACGCGTGTGGTTAGTGTAGAGAAAGAAATCCTCTCTGGGTGAATCAACTTTTTAGTGCCACTCGTTGCCGTGGTTCTATGAATCGTGATTTTATGCTATTTAAGTTTATTAAACGTACGTATTTGTGGTACTTATAAGTTGTTTCCGTAATGGTCCATCTACTCAGCATGTTAGTAAAAATTTATTACAATATTTTTTTGATTAAACTGCGCCACTTGTGTCCCTTGAATAACGGGTCAAGATAACAACAGAAAAAAAGTTGATCCACCCCTCTATTAGTAGTCATTGTGTAAATCCCCGTGTGGTGTCAGAATAGCACTTCCCCCTTTTTTCCCGTGGGTGTCGTTAGAGTCCGGGAACCGGGTTGTAGTGTGTTGTGGGCGATGGGCTAGCAACCTATCACTGCAACATCACATTAGATTGAATTTCACGTGCTCTTCCTACCCCTTTTGGGAATTTTCGCTTCTACATTTTTTTAAATAAAATCTTTAGGATCTCAAATTTAAGCTCCTGGCAACCCAATGCATTGCCGCGCAAACGTCACTCAAGATGCCGCATTCAAAATGGCGAATTAAAAAGTAATTAATCTCTCGCGTTCATGCTTTTGTTTATTGCGTGTGAAAGTAGCTTAATATTTAATAAATCATTTAAACATGACTTAGTACATTTAGTTCTGTTTGATAGATGATCTATTGTGTATGCGGGAACTAAGAAGTGCATTGTTTATTCTGTTTTTTAATGTTATTAGATTTATTGTTTCGGATATTACAATGTTCGGTTTGCAAAAGAAAACTCATACCTTTGTTTTTCTACATAACGAAAGCGTATAATTTAGTGTGGGTCTGGAATACTTTGTAAGATTTAACAGGGTAAGGTTAATAGGTCGATTACCACCCAGCTAATGGGGGGTATCGTTTTTGTGCTCACCAGTTGGCGCCACTGTCGAGTAAGGTCCAGCTGTCAAAAATTTTTATTGGTTATTATGGACATGAGAACGAAGTTTACATTTAAATCATATTCAATACCTTAAAACCGTACCGTAAAAATATCGAACATACTGCATTGTAGCGTGATCCCGTTTTGTTCGGAAAAAAGGAGGAAATAAGTTTCCGAAAGACAAAACTGTCTCAAAGCCCTGACAGTCATTGACCCTTAACTCATATTTGCCATAATCAAGCTCAGGTATTGCAGAATAGTCACCATATTGTTCCAATTAGATATTAACCCGCGTAGCGCAACCACAAAGAGTGACATTTGACGTTTCGGAGACCCCACGCTACACTAGCGCCTCTAGCGGCGAATTCATACGCGATAGCCCTCATTAGGTGTAGGTAGTTTGAGGCCACTTAGGCCGGGTTTTATAAAGATCCGTTAGACCAAATGCCAGATCAACAGTAACTCAGTACATTTTTTGACATATCGAACCGACATAAGGTTTAACAGATCTTTATAAAACCGAGCCTTAGATGAGTTGACGAACTGAAAATATATTTTAATACTTATTCATTCAATAAAAATCAAATTAAATGCCTTCAACGCACTGTTTCTTAAGGCCTGTAAAATTAATATCTTCAATTGTAAATAGCATAACCTCGACCTTGGTGGTCGCTAACTGACGCTGGTCGCGTAACCGGCCTAGCGCCTATTTCTTACACTTACGCATATACCCTCAGAGTATAATGCTATCTCATAAATCATTGCATAATCACACATACCTACGCAATAAATCTATCTAGCTCTTGACATATCATAATAGTCATGTACATCTATAAAGAATGGTACAGTTTTTATATTCAAAATTGTTGGCATTCTCAGGGTAATAAATATACAATAGGGAACTTGCGTTATTTTATTGATCTAGTATTGATTTAAGGATTATGTGAAGGTACCAAACACGAAAAAGTTAAAATATGCACATATCATACAATACAATACAACACTAATACTCTTTATTGCATAACCTCAACAAAAAAAACACTGTACAGTACATAATTGAAATGAGTAGAGGCAAACAACAGGTGGTTTTATCGCTAAAGAGCGATCTCTTCCAGACAATCTTAGGGTAGCGGAAATCAAATCAAGACTTATGATTCATGGTAGGTATATCATTTATTGAATGGAAATCAAAAACCGATGCTCATTGGCTTGACGTGACGTCACTGCGAGTTTTAAATCACGTTTCAATTTACGTACCGTAATTAAAATATTTCTCAATAAAAAAAAAATTTAATAAATCTTCCAGTAAGTAATATACTTGCAAATGCCTATTATTATTGGATTACTAATATCATCATCCTCCTAGCGTTGTTCCAGTACAGTTGCATCCTGAAGGATGCCCGGGGTCCGCTACCTAATCCCAAGATTTGGCGTAGGCACTAGTTTTTACGGAAGCGACTGCCATCTGACCTTCCAACCCGAGGGGAAACCTCACCTTATTGGAATTGGACTTGTCAAGTGAGTGGGCAACTAGCTTTTAGAAGTTCTCAAGCCACCCGAAGGCCTCTAACTTGGCTTAACGACTGCTATAATAGACAGCAGCCGGGATCAACGGCTTAACGTGCCTTACAAAGCACGGGCACGTTTTAATTGTCTGCAGGCGAATAACGTAACTTTATGTACTAACGGTAGATAGATATTACTGTCAATTTTGAAGTATAAATGTATGAGTTGACAATATGTTACTTTATTTTTCAATTTTTTCCAGCTGTAAGTATATTTCATTATTTATTTATTTTTTACTTATCGATTTAATTCAAGCAACTAAGGCTAAATTAAGTCATATCCCGTTGCATTTATTCCAGGAGTTGAATAACTGGCTGACTACTTATGTTGACCCCTTATACCTATTGACAGTATTGATCCCTAATATTCCTAAAACTTAATAGAACTCTGTTAACGTATTATATTAATTTATGTTGTAAATGAAATATATGTAAATTAATTATATCAAACAAAAAGTATCCACCACAGGTTTCGTCAATTTATGCTACAAAGAATCATCCACAACAATGACAATTAAAATTTGACATTATAATCTGCCTAACGGTAGTAAATAAGTTACGTGATTACCCCGCAGTGGGGTAATCGCGTAACTTATTTACTACCTCGGACTCGCGCACGAAGGGTTCCGTACCATTATCTTTAAAAACGGCAAAAAATCACGTTTGTTGTATGGGAGCCCCCTTAAATATTTATATTATTCTGTTTTTTAGTATTTGTTGTTATACCGGCAATAGAATATAGAAAGAAAGAAAAAGAAAGAAATATTTATTTGGTGTTAAATCATTACACAATACACAAAAATGAAATAAGATGAAATAAACACTAAATTAAGTAAGAGTTATGAACACCAAAAAGGATACCACTCAGCATATGCCAATAGCAATATATGCTAAGGCGCTGGTTTTCAGGGCACCCTAAGAGAGATACAAAGATAAACTTAACTAATAACACATCTTAACTAAACTACCCAGCTTAACTTAATGATGGAGAAGAAGGAGAGATCGCTGGTCAATGATTTCAAATATTTGAAAATTAGCTACACATTTGATTAATATATCAATTTTAACTCTCTAACTATCACGGTTCATGTGATACAGCCTGGTGACACCCTTTGGGTTTTACCCTGTGGATACGGAACCCTAAAAATGTCTAGACACTTGTCAATTCACACAGAAAAGAACATGAATAAGATTTTAACAGATAAGAACCCTTGGTGATGATAATGATACCATTTTCGGGTGCTGTTTGTGGAGTCCTGTCTGTTCATGCTTGCTAGGACATAGTGACTACGTTAATACTAGTGTCTTTTTATAGGAGATTGACGAGAGACATCATCCTGTTGTGGATTCGTTTTTATTATCAGTGACGTAGAGACCATATACATCTCTAACAATATTAAATTAATCTCAATTTCAGAGACCATGTACATCTCTGGGATATTATATTATTTTCATTATACTCCTTGTTTAATCTTGAGACCTTATACATCTCTAACTTTACTGATGTTGTAATATTTGTAATAGATGTGCAAGTTTATCTTCACTGTATGACATTAATTTTGTAATAATTGTAAACTCGAAATTATTATTCTTTCTTGAACTGTAAATTAATATTTTGACATGAAAAATGTATTATTATAGTCAGACTTTCTTAAATTGTAAATTAATATTTTGACATGTAAAAGTGCCCTTGTGGCCTATTTGCAGAATAAATGTTTGATTTTGACTTTGAATTTGATTTCTCCAGAATCACCCCGCACTAAACACATCCGTTTATCTGCGTTTATAACATTTATATTGGAAGCCTAAACTAAATAACACAATGACTCCTCTTAGCAGTAAAACCGCTGTTTATGACTAAGAGGCCCAAGGTTTAATTCCGGGAAGGCGCGACGGCGTATCAAACGATATTGGATGGAAACATTGTTAACTTTGACATTAATCGACTTAAGGTTTGTAAGTGAGATCTTTACAATACTAACATCGTGAAGAAAGCTGTTTATGGTAAGGCCATTCTGTTGCAAATGACCCCCTCTAACACGCGTGAGTTTGCAATTAACCATCCCGCTTACTACGGAAGCTATACGCGTAATTTCGTCAATTTTTAGTATATAGAAAGAAAGAAAGAAAGCATTTAGTCACTGCACCAAAAGACACACTGTTACAAATATAATATAAGTACTCAGTACATGAACATACAGTTAAAAAATGCGTCTTCGCGGCAGTGAATCGGTCGCTGTCTCAGCATTATGCCGTGGTGTTAAACACCTGCAGCGCTGGTTTTCAGACAGCACCGTACGTGATCCACGGAACGCAACACAACATACTATACATATAGGAAAGGTATACATATAAAAGTATATATATAAATTCATTATGTCATTCGCTAGCCGAAAGCCTATCGCAATAAGCCTTTTTAACACTTATCTTTCAAAGGTGGCCAGTCCAGTCAATGAGGGCTATCGTTTTTGTGGTCACCAGTTAGCGCCACTGTCGAGTAAGGTCCAGCTGTCAAAAATTGTTATTGGTTATTATGGGCATGAGAACGAAGTTTACATTTAAATCATATTTAATACCTTAAAACGGTACCGTAAAAATATCGAACACCGCGCATTGTAGCGCAATCACGATTTGTTCGGAAAAAAAGGAGGAAATATGTTTCCGAAAGATAAAACTGTCTCAAAGCACTGACAGTCATTGAACCGTAACTCAATTTGCCATAATCAAGCTCAGGTATTGAAAAATAGTCATCATAATGTTCCAATTAGATATTAACCCGCGTAGCGCAACCACAAAGAGTGACATCTGACATTTCGGAGACCTCGCGCTACACTAGCGCCTTTAGCGGCGAATTCATAAGCGGTAGCCCTCATTTAGCGACACTTACCTAAACATGATTGGTGAATTTCTAGAAAAAGTGCCATTGCGGCCATTGCGGGTTACTTAGAATAAAGCGTATTTATTTTATTTTAAACTAGCGACCCGCGCGGCTTCGCACGGGTGCACTATTTAATGGATGTTATTATACATATAAACCTTCCTCTTCAATCACTCTATCTATTAAAAAAAACCGCATCAAAATCCGATGCGTAGTTTTAAAGATTTAAGCATACATAGGGATATAGGGACAGAGAAAGCGACTATGTTTTATACTATGTAGTGATTATTGCGAATCTACCCTATTGTGTTAGTGAGCATCTATTAACCTGAGGGCCTACCGCGAACCGAAGACGAAGTATCTCCCTCTCTTTCGCTCGAAGATGCAAGTGCGACAGAGACGGGAATACTTCATTTTCGGTTCAATTAATAGATTTTTGGAATACTGGATAACTTACGAAAAATCTATCCGGTTATTTTGTTAGAACAATAAAAAAGCTATCCTTTTTGTACTAAAAACATATCACTGTTGAAAATAACGAAATCTGCAGCATGAGAGTTTATTTTTACGATGTTTTAGGATATTTTGACAAAGTTACCGAGGTTTTTCTCAATATTTTGTTCTGTTATTTTGTTTCATTTCAGTCCACAGTAATTTTCGTGTAGTGTAATTCTACATTACTTCTACACTGGTAGCTCAAACGTCAGTATTTTCGTCAGATCTCTGAATAGGTCTTGCCTTAATCCCAACAAAGTCTAGTTTTCACGCCGGACAGAATACAAAAGCATTTTTGCCTTTGAAACATACGCTTCGTTCGCATTCGCTCGATCACAAAAATGAAGCGAAATTATTAGTATTGTATCAATCTGGATTACTCTGGCTCCTAAACTACTTACTGGTTAATGAATTGCATTAACAAGAGCGGGTCAGCGTGACTCGACACTTTGGTAGGCGCCGGCGCATACGGTGGCGGACACGTGAAATGGCCTACGAAGTGTAACACCACCCAAGTAACACAGCATGCTGAATAAGGTTTGAGTAATAGCAATTAAGAGATAAGAGAGATAAGAGATAATTTATTTGTCAAACATGAGTAATTTTATATAATGGTCACAGGTTTATAATAATGTCCGTCATGTTTTGCCTTTCGGCGTACAAATTCAAATAATTATTAAGAAATCAAATTAAATAAAATAAATATATTAAAACACTTACAAATTATCATCATTTAAAACGTCATTAATAATATAGTAACATTCTTGCAATAATATTTCCATCACCTTTTTCTTAAACATGTCAATAGTACAATTCCTAATTTTTAACGGTATTTTATTATAGATTTTAGGTGTTAGACCAAATACACTTTTATTTAGTAGGGCAGTATTGGTGATTTGGCCTATTATCCTATCGCAATTCGTAAATGTTTACACTTCTCATAAGCAATAATCTCCATAACGTATTGAGTAAAGGCTATTAATATAGCCAAATTCTGAATAATATTCTCTTTAGATCTATAATACCTAATTAAGCTTAGTAAAAGTTGTAATAAAGTGGGTATCATACCACAGTATTACTAAGCTATTACCCAGACTTTACATCATCAACAGGCTAAATCATTTAAAACTGTGCCCAAATTGCTTGAATAACAGCTGAATAGACATTTACTCAAACTTTTTTCAACATGACTGTGTTACTTGGGCACTACTTGCTCTATGGGAATGCTATTTTTATCGCAACAAAGCGGTTGGGCCATGGTTGTGTATTGAGATACATGCACATTCTAACAGACAGAAATGCATGGCCCAAACCAAATTTTTCTCTTTTTTTTTATTAAAAATGGGATCGCTTTTGGCCAGCATCTAGCCAGGGGGCAAAGATGGGGCCGACGATGAAGCGAGCTCACCCAGAAGGTGCCTATTCACTCGTGCCTTAAAAAGGTCTAGGTTATATGAGCTCGGAAACACAAACGCCGGCAGAGAATTCTAAACCTTAGAAGTGCGCATTATAAAAGATGATGCAAAGCGCTTGGTTCGAATAAGAGGAATTTCGACCAAGTAAGGATGGTGTATCCAGCCGTACGTCTGGATGTCCGATAGAAGAAGGGGGAAGGCGGTATGAGCTCATGGAGCTCCTGAGAAAACCTAAAAATACCAAAAAGCGTAGAGATTCATGTATACTTCCATTGTATCTAGTTGACACAGTTCTAGCCAGAAAGCATAATATTAAATTAATGTCGAGGGGAAGTATTCTCCATTATCATTATTTTCCTTATCTCGTATTTAGTAATACGTATACAGTTTCGACTTGTTTTCTTGTAAATACCTATTGTTATTTTTCCTCTTTTTGGTTGTTTTCCACTGATATTTTTTTATACAACGCCGGTGGTAAACAAGCGTACGGTCCACCTGATGGTAAGCGGCCATCGCAGCCTATAGACGCCCGCACCTCCAAAGGAGTCACCTGTGCGTTGCCGACCCTTTATAAGATTTGAGGATGCACTGTGTTGACAACAGAAGGAAGACATCTAGGTCCCTCGCTCTCAACACAGTGCATCCTCGGGAGCTCTGGCAACCTTGCTCACCTCCAGGAACACAACACTAAATACTTGTATAGTAAATAATGTTTTTATGGCTATGGTCTTCTGCAAGGCGCAGGTACTTCCCCAGTTGGGCTGCTCCAAATTCGAGCAAGATGACATTTTGCTGTGCCCTACTTCTCTTGTGTTGATTTACTTAAGTAGGTTAGGTAGTGTCATTGTAATAAGCATATTTTGGGAGAAAATGACTGACTGTAGAGTTTATTTCGGCGTTTTTTCTCGGCAGTAGTCTCTTGAGAAACGCTAGTTTTTGCCTTGTAAAAGTGCCATTGCGGCCTACTTGCAGGATAAAGTTCATTTATTTCATTGTCTATGTGTGCGTCAGCATATGAGCTATGTATTCATATTGTCTGTGTTTTCAACTCTCAATGTATCACAACTATAACTATGGCTAACCCGCGTTCGTGAGATAAACTACCTATTCTGTTGTATTGTGTTCCTGGCCCTGTACTTCGTATAGAGTCGCCCCTTTCACTCTCATGTTATTCACTATATGAGTGAAAGGAACGGTACGGTACGAACATCAGATTTCGAAGTTCGGAGTAGCCCCTCTGGAGCTGAGCTGAGCTCCCGAGGATACCGTTTTTTAGGTAGGATGTCGTTCGCTTCTACCCCCTTATTCATAAAACTTAACAAACCTCTGCTAACTAAAATATACTTTGTCTCTTTCTCACGAACGAAAATGTCAAAGTGAAAAAAAAGGACAAACGAACTTTAGCGGCTAGTTAACTAATATAGGTTTGATAGACGTTTATGAATAAGGGGGTAAATATTCTGTCAACTGTAAACATACAACTTTTTCTATTTTTTTGATAATTTAGCGCGATTGTCCATTATTCTATTGGTTACATTTAGCTAGTAGATTATCGTATTATTTACTGGATAATAGTTATATAATAAAAATAAAAGTTCAGTGTTACGCGTAACATAAGTGCCTACATCTATTCAGTATATATCCATTTTATATGCTCGCCACTGCACAATGTAATGCTGTCTCACTGCTACATTTGTGGCCCTACACAAAGAGTAATAACTCTATTTACGTCTCATATTCACTTATGCCCTTCTTAATATGTGGTGTAAGTTAAAACACCATTATTGTACTCAAATTTACGACATCAACATAGCTCTTAATACAGTATTAAGAGCGGCGAAATTAGCGCGGCCAGGAAATATAATATTCCCATTGTAAAGAAATTAATTAGTGATTTTAGTATCTTCATTCGACTACCTGTTTTTTTTACATTAGAAGGGGTTTAAAAGGGAGTGATGACAGGTCAAATAAAGGTCTAGTGGCTATGTGAGACTTTATGTGCATCCTCACGGAGAGTACGCCGTTTTTACAGTTGCCGGCGAACATCTTGTGCCTAACCTTGCGTGATTTGTACGTAAATCGGCGGACCTAGCTGAGTTTCTTGCTGGACACTTCTCAGCTATTATAAAATTAACAGCTAGGTTTAGTGAACCAGCGACAAAATTCCCAGTAGCTCGATTCCACTCACACCTCAGATTCGGTTGAAACCGCTCAACCAATCTCACTGGAGCGCAAACTCTTAGAGTATTCCAGTGTTCCAAACCACACGCGTGGTCGTGCCGGAGGTTTTCCCCTGGATTTTCCCCAGGCTACTCTCCAACCGCGCAGTCCTATCGCTTTATTGGGCCCGGCCTATAAAGCCATATCGCTTTATTGGGCCCGGCCTATAAAGCCACAGTTAGGTTCAAAAAAAAAACCGTAAATCGGCTACTGCGCAGGCTCAACATGTTTGCCGGCACTGTACGATACGACGTCGCAACGAGGTGATGTGGTCACCCTATGAATTATTTTAATACTAGCTGTTGCACGCGACTTCGTCTAGGTAGAACTCGTTCATTGCAAAAGAATTATAAAAAACATATACTCAAATACTCTTTATTGCACACCTCACATAATAAAATAGCACATAAAAAAAAAATACATTGAGACAGAGGCAGAACAACAGGCGGTCTTATCGCTAAAGAGCGATCTCTTCCAGACAACCTTTGGGTAGTGGAGAAATGAAATATAAAGCTGAAAAAGTAGGTGGTGCATAAACTATTACATTGAGAAAAAAAAAGATATTTCACATATCAGGCGCTTACCTAGTCATTGCTCTTCCATACAAACTTCCACCCTCTTAAGGGATGACTCATAAGGGGTAGCAGACCGACAGAAGGACAGCCAAACAGACACACATTCGTATTTACAATATTAGTATGGATTTACTGATAGTAAAATCAGCAGCCTTTATCATCCATTATCTTTCTTGCGTTTTCCGGGTTGTATCCTATGGCGCCTACTTGGAAGATTTGTTATAGGCACTAGTCTTGCGAAAGCGACTGCCATCTGACCTTCCAACCCGAAAGGAAACCAAACCTTTTTGGAATTAGGTTGGTCAAGTGAGTGGGCAACTTGACTGTTAGTAGTCCTCAAGCCGGCCGAAGGCCTCTAACTTGGCTTGACGACTGATATCATAGATAGCATTTCAAAGCACGGGAGCGCTCAGTTAATAACCACTCAAAGCGGTCACCCATCTAATGTATGTATGTATGTATGTAAATACTTTATTGTACACAAGACAAGTAAAATAAATTATACAGAAAAAAACAGATCAATCATGTACAAAGGCGAACTTATCCCTGTAAGGGATCTCTTCCAGTTAACCTTTGAGCAATTGAGTGAAGAATAGGAACTAAACTGTAGACAAACCAACACGTGTACAAAGATGTATCTAATAACGACCTGAGTCGACGTTCGACTCTTCTCAGCTAGGCTAGGACTCTTCTCAGCTACGCTAGGTTTAGTGAACCAGCGGCAAAACTCCCAGTAGCGCGATTCCCCTCTCACCTCAGATTCGGTTGAAACCGCTCAACCGATCTCACTGGGGCGCAAACTCTTTGAGTACTCCAGGTTCGTGGCCGTGTCGGAAGTTTTCCCCTGTATTTTCCCCAGGCTACACTCCACCCGCGCACTCCTATCGCTTTATCGGGCCCGGCCAATAAATCCGCAGTCAGGTTCAAAAAAAAAGCCGACGTAGTTTAACCTCGCATACCGCACATGGTACGCGGGCGCCGCTGGGCCACGAGCGCTCTATGACCTGCATTTAATATCAAATGATATCTCGTACACTTCGTACATAAGTTAGACATCATACCTAAATGTCG
Source organism: Epiblema foenella (assembly GCA_963556455.1). Taxonomy (NCBI): domain Eukaryota; kingdom Metazoa; phylum Arthropoda; class Insecta; order Lepidoptera; family Tortricidae; genus Epiblema; species Epiblema foenella. The sequence continues at coordinate 3,973,746 of OY747120.1, read as the reverse complement.
ACTGAGATTAGTTTGTTCCTATATATTATAATAGCTTTTTACTTTTCTTTAGTTACCAAGTTAACATTTACGTGTTGTTTAAAAAATATATAATAATGTAGTTAACACTATGTGAAATTATGAACCTCCAGGTCTATTGTTTTCTTTTGTATAGGTACATTTCATGTACTGTCAATTTGGATACCTCTATGTGACTGTTTGTGTTCTAAATAAATTAAAAAAAAATAGTAATAATAAGTTTTTGTTTTGATAAATCAAGTGGTACCAGCCAGGGTTCGAACCCAGCACCAGATTGAAAGTTGCGTGCATTACCGCTCGGGTGCAGTGGACCCACTAGTAAGTACAGAGTACCTTATCACAGTGAAATTAATATGAGATCCCTAGCGGCTTTCGTAGATTTTCATTGTGATAAGGTACGTAGTTTATCAATGTATTTAATTTTGACGACTTGTAATATACAAAATGTAAATTCTTTCATGCTTAGTAAAGCAGAATGTATTGGACATTTAATATCTGTAACACCTTGTTTTGTAAACTACATTCTTGCAATGAAATAAATGTAGTGGCCTGGAAATTAAATTGGTTGACCTACGTACATAATACTATGTACCTACGTATATAGTACGTATTTATTTTGTTTTTCGATATTATTTCTGTGAGCCGTGGACTTCGCGAGTGATATTTTTTACGTTTTTCAACGACCCTGACTCCGCCGTTTAAAAAAATAAAATAAGTGACTGCGGGGAAATAAATGAAATGAAAAAAATGAAATGTATTTATTTGCTTAACATTATGTAAATATGAAATAAAAACAAAAAACAACTCAAACTATAAAAACTACCTAATTTAATTATTTTCACTGTTTTACATCATTTACTACAGCGCCATCTTTGTGAAATTGTGAAAGCGCTTTTCCGCTATCCGGCGGGCATAGATAGCGCTCGCTAAAAATGCTAAAATACGGAAAAAATCTTCGATTAGTTTTAATAACCCGCAATCTAGATAGCCCCGCTGCACCTTAACTGAATAGAAAAAAAAACCGTATGATTATTTGGGTGATTCAACTATTCTTTGTTGTTCGTTACCATGATAGTTACGTCTCCTTTACACTACGAGTCACTCTAAAAACTGCGATTTTATAGTGTTAAAATCTACCAAACCGGAGTTTTAGCCTGAACATAAATCCATTTGGACATGGGTTATATCTTGAGAATGTTTATAGTCTATATTAAGTACTAACGACCCGCCCCGGCTTCGCACGGGTGCACTATTTAATGGATGTTATTATACATATAAACCTTCCTCTTCAATCACTCTATTTATTAAAAAAAACCGCATCAAAATCCGTTGCGTAGTTTTAAAGATTTAAGCATACATAGGGATATAGGGATATAGGGACAGAGAAAGCGACTTTGTTTTATACTATGTAGTGACGATAAACATGTTTCCAAGAAACTCGGTTATTCTTGTCTCCTCGCTGACGGGACCGAATAACAACAAGAAAACGTTGATTATCCATTTACACGAAATTCTACTTCATTGGAATCTGTTGAAAAATGCGACCAGCAGAGAACAGCTGGACATCCGAAATGCGAATGCATTTTAGCTAAGCTGAAACGAAGTGGCTGCGCTCTCTCTCTGTCAAAAATCCCATTTGCACGCACCAAAACCTCAATCCGTGACACAGAAAAGAAATTCGAAATTACATTCGGAGAGTGAAAGCTGTCATTGCGCAGGAGTGGCAAGAGAGAGCGGGACGGGGGATGCGGCGTGCGCTGAAAGCTGTGGCGCCATTGTACCCAGTACAGTCGGACAAACTAAAATAATCCCCTTTAGTAAACAATTTAAAAACTAGTCGCTCATAGTGCGAATGATATTTTGTACATTTTCAACTCCCAAAGGTCCAGTTATTTACTCATAACTGAATAGACACGAAAATTCCACATAAATTGAATCTGCTCACAAAAATTCACGACAATCGGTTGAGAAATGCGACCTGTAGAGGATCGAGAATAGCCGTACGTAAGGACAGACATACGAAAGCATTTTTGTCGAAGATTAAACGAATATTTTTTTTTTATAGGCCGGGCCCAATAAATCGCTAGGAGTAAGCGTGGAGAGTAGCCTGGGGAAAATCCAGGGGAAACCTCCGACACGACCCGACCACGCGGGCGGTTTAAACACTGGAATACTCTAAGAGTTTCCGCTCCAGTGAAAATCAGTGACACGCGATTTCAGTAGCTGTTTAACTGTGTTCTGCAATTTCAGATCCATTAAATACATCTAAGAAATAGATTAACTTGTGAATGTACATTTTTATACCAGGACCAGGACTATTGCGATCTATATAATTTTTAGATGTGTTTCATCGATTTTTTATTGAGAATTTACCAGTATCGCAATACAGCGTGGAAATGCAGCATCTTCGGGACTTGTCAAAGTCAAAGTCAAAAACATTTATTTGTAAACATAGGTACATAGGTCTTAGAATTATTAATATTACTGTCTCTCTATGTTTTGCCATAAGGCATACAAATATTTTGAGTCAAGACGGAGCATGCTTAAATAGTTACAATTCTTCATCTGTCAAGTATTACCTTAGTGAATAGTAAGCTTTTTTAACTAGAAATGCAAATAGACTTTTTTTAAATTCTATCAATCCCTCTAATATGGTTATATTTCTCGGCAATTTATTGTAAATTTTTGGTGCTATCCCGAAACTTGTGTTCTTTTATAAACTGTATTATGATTATTTGAAAATAAATGGTATAAACTAGGCGTTGTACCGACTTCCTCGCACAACGTACCAGCATTGCGATAGCGCAGGCACGTATCCAGACTTTTGGTTCGGAGGGGGACAAACATTGAAACAACCATGTGAACTGTGTAAATATCGCTGTAATCACTACTGGCTAAAAACAAACTGGCGGGGGGGGGGGGGAATAATTCCCTACTATCCCCCCTCTGGATACGTGCCTGAGCGTGAGGAAATGCGGCCAGCATTCTCGGTAAAATGCCTCAGGGGCCTGTATTAGATTGTAGTTTTCATATTAGTCTGGCAAATGAAAGATAATTTTATATGACAACACAACCTGAATTGTCAAACGTCATTGTTCTATGACATATCATTTTTGATACTTAATAAAAATAAAAAAGTATTTATTGTCGCAAAAAAAAAACAAACAAATCAGCAATACAGAAAAAAAAACATTATCAACAATGGTGCGACAATAGGCTCGGGCTCAGCGTGTGCTGCGAGCCTGGTCGGCTGTACAGCGCTGTTTTTCAGCCCGCACCCACTTCACAGCTCAGCACAAAAAAAATTATAATATTAGGTATCCAGGGGTATAATATTAGGTATCCAGGGGGGTACTTACGTTTATCCTATAAAGTTATTCGTCGCTACTCATTATCTAATAAGAGTATAATAAATTTACGCAAGGACTTATGGCAGGTTACTTAAATATTGTTGTACACATTTTCTTGTCGAAAAAAAAATTTATTTATTTAACCACCTGTACCTGCCGGCGCCGACTGTACCGCAATAGACGGCTTCAATCACGTCTGCGGGAGGAAACGCGATTGTTTTTACGTCTTCGAACACTGCGCGGACACACTAGGCGACTTTTTAACCAACAATATTTAGGATGCAACTGTACTGCTGGAGTGGCAGTGGGCGGGCCACATTGCTCGTAGAACCGATAACCGTTGGGGAAGAAAGGTTCTCGAGTGGCGGCCTCGCACGGGAAGACGGAGCGCTGGACGGCCTCCCACTAGGTGGACTGATGACTTGGTCAAGGCAGCGGGGAGTCACTGGATGCGGGTGGCTCGCGACCGTGTGCTGTGGCGCTCCTTGGGGGAGGCCTATATCCAGCAGTGGATGTCTTCTGGCTGAATGATGATGATGAACTGTACTGGAATAACGCTAGGACGTGGAGAAGCAAAAAAAAAGGAAGTAGTTTTCGTTACTATCTAGTTTTGGATTAGTGATTGTCGTTTTGAACACCGCTAAAAATATTTTTTTTTTAACTCAAAACTGTTTTTTTTTTCAGTCAAACTTTCATAAATGCATCAAATTAATGGTACAAACAATATTTTTATCGTAACATTTTAAAATGTGTAAGTGGTCTTAAGTGCCACATTATTTCAATTATTTCATTGCTTTGTGTTTTTTTTTGGTAACTTATTTTTTTTATTTAAAACCACAAAATAATTGAAACATAAAACTAGAATTATATTTAAGAAGGTCTCCAAGATCGGAGCCCTGTGGAAGGGTGCCCATAAGGCTGGCAGCTATGATTTGATGAGATTGAGATTGGATGGCTATGCTGATCCGCTGGCCAAGGAACGAGCCAGACCTACGGTCCCCTGACTGCTTTGTGTGTACAAAAATATTTTACAAATAAGTTGGTATGTTACAATACAAACCCTGTCAGGGCACTGCAATCATTAAGAAAGTTTTTTTTTATGTTATAGGGGGCAAACGAGCAGACGGATCTCCTGATGGTAAGCAATTACCGTCGCCCATAAACACCTGCAACACCAGAGGAGTCACAAGTGCGTTGCCGGCCTTTCAGAAGGGAATACGCTCTTTTCTTGAAGGTTTGAAGGTCATATCGGTCCGGAAATACCGCAGGCGACAGTTCATTGCATAGATTGGTTGTGCGAGGCAGGAGATTTCTTCACAAGCGATAGAAAATGCAGAGTGAGGCTACATCTCTACGCAATGCCAAGGAGTCGAGCTGATCAGAAATACGCTGGCAGCCGACGATTCGAGCTGCTCTCCGTTGAATGCGATCCAGAGGGAGAAGCTGTTACTGGGGTGACACCAGATGAGAGCAGTATTCCATATGTGGGGTTGATTAATTTTAATTAGTAATTATTTAACATTTTTCACTACAGTAAATTACAATTATTTCTATTAACTTGGTAGTTGGCTCAGACTTTCAGAGACTTTAGAATAAACATTATTGAAGAGTTATTTTGTAATCCCCATCTTCTTTTTGCAATAGTTTATGCACCACCTATTCAATTTTATATTTAATTTCCCCACTACCCAAAAGTTGTCTGGAAGATAGTTCATGCGCCACCTAGTATTCCGTTTAAATTTAATTTCGCCACTACCCAAAGGTTGTCTGGAAGAGATCGCTCTTTAGCGATAAGACCGCCTCTTGTTTTGTATCTGTCTCCCTGTCTGTTTTTCCTTTGTATGTGCTGCATTATTTTGAGGTGTGCAATAAAGAGTATTTGTATTGTAGTGTATGAAATCCCAATGGCGATTTTTTTCAATTTTCCATTTTTTTGTACATATATATCACTATATGCAATTTACTTAGCGAAGGTCAGATGACGGTAGTTTTTCGTAAAACTACATAGTTCAAAGCGCACAGCCGCGAAAACCTTAAGAGAAAAATGTTTGAAAATCTTAATTTTAACAAATGTAAAAACCACCTAGTGTGTTCGCCTCGCGCATGCGTGCTACGCTCCCTGTTATTACCGGCGGCGTGGACGCAAATTATATTATATCCTTCGGTACATAGGGATTATATACAATTATACCGCATTATGTACGCACGCGAGCTTTTTGTTGTTTAGCTTTTGGTTCTGTATATAGGTTAGGGTTCTGTAATTTTAAGGGACTCGCAAGGTCCTTTAAGGATCCCTGTCAGTCAAAAATGCTTATTGTCTTAGGGTCGATTTTTCAATCGCCAGATAAAATTATACGTGAGTTACAATTATCGCTGTCACATTTATTTATTTAATCTTTATTGCACAAAAGTAAAACTTATCGTACAAAAAGAGGACTTAATGCCATAAGCATTCTCTACCAGCCAACCTTAGGGCAAAGCAGACAAATTGTGGGCGGTGCAACTCCAAATATAAAAACGAATATACTAAGTGTCAATATAGTACGTACTTATTAATACCAATACATACATAAATAACGAATAACAAATATATACACATACATACATATATTATATACAGACGAAACTATGTACAGAAACATTAGGAATATTCGGTTCTGCTAGCAAAAAAATTACGTAGAGAGTTTTTAAACACTATTTTGGTATCACATTCTAATGGCACTGAAAAATGAGCTTGCCGAGTATGAAATAAAACTAACTGAAGCCGAAGACTTAGTGGATTATTTGCAGAGACAAGTGGACTCCTTCACCCAATGTACATCTACTCATGAAGTAGCGCTGAAGCAGATAGAGAGTCTCAAATTAGAACTTCGTGCTGCCGATGAGGAGCTGATTTTATTCAGAAAAGAGCGTGAGCACTACGATGCAAGAATGCTTCAGAACCTGTACCAAGAGCTGGTAGGCAATGAACCTAATGACTCTAATAAACTTGTGTTCTTTGATAGTAGTAGAAAGTTAAAAAAGTATGTTAGGATAAATAGGTATATTCGGCGTACACAAAAGCTTATTAATAGCAAAGCATGTATCAAAAATTATTCCAAATTAAAGTTAGAATTGTCTGTAATGAAAAATAGGGTCAAACAATGTAACTTAGAATTAGAAAGTAAGGAGTTACATTCACAGAAAATGCAGGATGAATTAAATAGGCTAAAAGAGAAGCTTGAAGCTACCACTTTATTGTATGCTTCCACTCAAAAGGAGTGCAAGGAGCATGTCCAGGCATTCACAAAGTTGTTGGAGGAATGTAAAGAAAATGAGGAGCGCTTTAACTCATTAATTAATAGTAATTTTTGTAATTGTGGCCATATTCCACCAACAGCTGTTGTGCAACAGGACATCGCCCTGGGCACTCCGGCAGCAGTACTACCTGTTATTAAAGAGCAGGCCCATAGGTTAGCAAGCAGCAGTAAAACTGTTATTTATTCGGATCAGATTGGATCAGGGATGGGTTCCATGCTTAGTAAAAAAATAAATCAAAGTGTAATAAACTACTGTTATCACAATGCGAGTATGAACCAAATATGTGAGTTAATGTTAAAGGGGCATTGTGATGACAGTACTAACTTAGTAATTTTGTTAGGAAATAGTGTTAGTATTGATAAGTCTGCCATAGATAAGTTAATGTCCACATTAAATATTATTGAAAAATCTGGCATTGGTAAAATTATATTATGTGCACTGCCATACTCACAGAGTATGACATATCAATATAACAATAAAGTAGCTCATTTGAATTCCTTGATGTACCAAGCCACTTGTTTCAATAACAAATATCATTTCTTTGACACAAATAAATTTATAAAGCGCTTCACGCTAACACTAGAAAAAATATTTTTGCCAAAAAAATATTTCATGACTTTGGTGGATCTGTTAGCTTTTAATATAGAACCACACCGATTTAATAGTTCACCTAGCAGACTCCACCAAGTCGATAGTGTCATCAATACCATTCCTTTAAACTAAATTGTAAGACAGCGGAAAAACCATTGAGTGTTAATATTTTTCATCAAAATATTCAGGGTTTTTCCAGCAAGGAACTAGAAGTAGGCTTATTTTTAGATAATGATGATATTCAAGTTTTGTGTATTACTGAACATTGGCTCAAACAAGAACAGATGATATTTGACTTTGTGAATTTTAAATTAGTGAGTTTCTTTGCTAGAAAATCTGCCATTCATGGTGGCTCTCTCATAATTGTTAAAAGCTCTTTTAAATGCAAAGAACGGAAGGACATAGTAAAGTTATCAATTGAGAGGATTGTAGAAATTGCTTGTACAGAACTAGATAGCTATATAATTCTATGTGTATACAGGCCGCCAGCATCTGACTTCTGCACATTCGAATCCACTATGGAAAATGTGTTGAGGTTAGTAACTAAAAGCCAAAAAAATGTTATAGTTTGTGGTGATTTCAATGTCGACTTACTTCAACCATCTAACAATACCGTCAAGTTGTTAAGTTTGTTTAAATCTTTTAATTTGGTAAATTTGTTTTTTGAGCCTACCCGGGTAGGTGTTACCAGTGCAACCTGCTTAGATAATATTTTTTGTAACTGTAAATGTTTGGATAAGAAAATTATAAATTGTTTTAATTCCGACCACAGTGGTCAAAAGGCATCTTTCTCAAAGATAATTGAAGAACAACCCCAAACTATAACATACCGACCCATAACTAGTTCTCGTTTGGAGTTATTTAAAAATGAAATTAACTATAATATTTGTATGTTACCTTTTTCACAAAATAATTCGAATAGCATGTATAAAGATTTATTCGGCTTAATTATTGATCGCTTCAACGAAAATTTTGCATTGAAAACTATTTCCGGGTCAAAAAATAATAATAATAAGATAAAGTTTAGTGATTGGGCTACTGTAGGCATACATAAAAGTAGAAATAGGCTTTATGAACTTTATGGTGAAAGAGAGGTGAACAAGAACAGTCATTTCTTGGACTTTGTCAAGACTTACTCAAGAATCTTCAAGAGAGTGTGTTTTACTGCTAAAGCAAACTATATTAGTTCGAAACTTAAAATATCTGACAATAAAGTGAAAACTGTTTGGAATATTATAAATAGAGAATCTGGTAAACTTAAAACCCGCAGTTGTCAAGTCAACATCCTCAAAGAAGACCAACAGGTCATGTCAAATAATGATGTTGCCTTGGCATTCGAGAATTATTTTTCGAATATAGCAAGTAGTACTACGAAATGTCTTCCGTCATCTGAAACCCAAGCTAACGCTTTACTTTGTGCTAACATTAGTAAATGTAATGTAACGTTTAATTTTAGTCAAGTAGATTCAATCAAAGTTATTAAAACTTTTAAATTGCTCAATTTAAAGAAAACGGAGGATTTATGGGGAACATCAGTAAAAGTTATTAATCATATCATAGATGTCATTGCGCCCCACTTAGCTTTGGTTTACAATAACTGCATATCAGAGGGTATTTTTCCGGATCTTATGAAATTTAGTAAAGTCGTACCTTTATTTAAATCGGGTGATTTGAACGACCTAACCAACTTTCGTCCTATATCGATACTGCCTGTGTTAAGTAAGGTTTTTGAGAAATTAATGTTAAACGATATGCTAATGCACTTCAATAGAAATAAACTTCTTACAAGTAATCAGTTCGGTTTCACAAAAGGGCGCTCCACGACTGACGCTGCATCTGTGCTTATTAAGTATATTTACAATATTTGGGAGAATTCTTGTGATGCGATTGGTATTTTTTGTGACCTTTCTAAAGCATTCGATTGCGTGGATCATGGAACGCTCATTTTAAAACTTAAACATTATGGTCTGTCTGATAATGCGTTAAGCCTTATGTCCTCATATCTTAGCAATAGAACTCAAACAGTTGTTGTAAATGGAACCCAGTCTAGTGGAGCTGTAGTAACGTTAGGAGTACCTCAGGGCTCTATCCTAGGTCCATTTTTATTTTTGGTTTATATAAATGATTTGCCGTCTATAGTAAGTGATCTTTGTGACATAGTATTATTCGCGGATGATACATCATTAATCTTTAAGGTTGACCGAAAAACAATAGAATGTTCTAACGTTAATGGCACACTGGTCAAAGTACTTGATTGGTTTACCGTTAACAACCTCCTACTTAATGCTAAGAAAACTAAATGTGTCAGATTTTCTTTGCCTAATGTTAGACCGGTTGAAACTAATATTCTTTTAAATAACGAGTGTTTAGAAATTGTAGATAAAGCAATATTCTTAGGTATAACATTAGACAAAAATCTACAATGGAGTCCCCATATAGCCATTATGGCACGTAAATTAAGTTCAGCCGCTTATGCTATTAGAAAAATCAGACAACTGACCAATGTAGAAACAGCTCGCTTAGTTTATCACAGCTATTTTCATAATGTTATGTCGTATGGTATTCTGGTTTGGGGTAAAGCAGCTGACATACAGACAATTTTTGTGTTACAAAAAAGAGCCATTCGCTCCATATATAACCTGGGCTCACGTGAAACTCTAAGAGATCACTTTAAAGAAATTAACATTTTAACGGTAGCATCCCAATACATCTATGAGAATATTATTTATGTCATAAAGAATCGAGAATCATTCTGTAAAAAATCTGATATCCATAATTTTAATACCCGGAATAAAAATAAAATTGCCACTCACAAGTTTCGTGTCCGTAAAGTTTACAAGTCTTTTGTAGGTCAATGTGTTCGTTTTTATAATAAGTTACCCGATGAAATTTTGAATTTACCCTTTCCAGCTCTTAAAAATTACCTAAAAAAAACTTTGATGCCAAAGGCTTATTATAGGGTTGAGGACTATCTAACAGACAGAAATGCATGGCCCAAACCAAATACCTAAATAGCGTAGAGTCTAATATTTTCATTGTATCTCATTTCTTGCAGGAAAGCATATCAAACGATTCGACATGTTTTTTTTTGTAAATACCTATTGTTATTTTTTCCTCGTTTTTCTTTCAATTCTCTTTTGTTGTGTACCATTTACATTTACTTAAGTAGGTTAAGTAGTATCATTGTAATAAGCATATTTTGGAGAAAATGACTGACTGTCGAGTTTCTTTCGGCGTTTCTTCTCGGCAGTGGTCTCTTGAGAAACGCTAGTAGTTTTTGACTTGTAAAAGTGCCTTTGCGGCCTACTTGCAGAATAAAGTTCATTTATTTCATTTATTTCATTTATTTCATTTCATTTATTTCATTTATTTAATGCCATGAAAGAAAAGGACAGCTAACATTTATCTAACATATACTTTTATCTGGGGATTGAAAAATTATGCTATTATGCTTGCTCGAATTTGGAGCAGCCCCAGTTGGGCTGCTCCAAATTCGACCTTAGTACGTAGACCCAAGTATGTAGTGTTGTGTTCCTGGAGGTGAGCAAGGTTGCCAGAGCACCCGAGGATGCACTGTGTTTAGAGCCACGGACCTAAATTTGTCCCTTCTGCTGTTATCACAGTGCATTCTCAAATTTTATAATGTGGGTGGATCAACTATTCCATGTTCCTCGTTACCATGGTTACGTCTCCTGAATCACTCATTAAAACTGTGATTTTATAGGGTTTAGATCTACCAAACATGAGTTTTAGCGATGAGAATAAATCCATTTGGACATGGGTCATCTCTTGAGCGCGCTTGAAGCTCATAATATAAAAAAAATCTTTCTAAGAAACTCGGTTACTGTTGTCTCCTGGCTGACGGGACAGAATAACAACCAGAAAAAGTTGATTGACCCATGTGATCAATCAATTAAAATAATTACTATTAATAATAAACTGACAAATCAATTCAACTAACTGACGTTATATTCTTCCATTTAGTTTTAAGATTTGCTGTAAATTATTTTATTTTAATTTAATTTAAATTAATTACTAATAAATAAATGTTATTATGCTAACTTATAGACTATCTACTACTACTATTGTGTGTGTTGTTGTTTGTTATACTATTGTGTGCCCTTACAGGGTGTCTTGATCTAACTTAAACCAAGACGTAAAACCTATTATGTACATGACATTACAATATTAAATAAATAAATGGGTCGATAAGGCGTGCGTGACTCCTTTGGAGTTGCGGGCGTTTATAGGCTGCAGTGGCCGCTTACCATCAGATGAAACTTCTTTGCCACCGGCGTTGTATAAAAAAAAATCCATCTGGTTTGACTTGGAGGTATTTTGACATATCTCTATTGCAGTCTAATATCATAGATTTTACACGACTTCTATTTTTAAACATCATTTCATTAAGAAATATCATTTTAAACATCACTTCAAATCTATTCACGCCACAAACTGCCCTTTCCGCTTTAATTCTACTACTACATAATGGCGGATTTGCGCTCTAGGCCCCAGGCCATGGAGTAAGTACCAACTGCCCCTTTCTTAGCACCCATGTTGTGCCTAGGGTCACCATTGGCCTCCCAAAACCGCCATTGTAACACAATAATATAAAAAAATCTCGGTTTCTATGTAAAACATTTGTAAAAGAATCTTTACCTAATCAATTTGAACGACGTCAAATTTGAATAAATTTGACGACCACTTTAGTCTAGTTGGTAAGTGACAGTGCCTACGAAGCTGGAGGTCCCGGGTTCGAATTCTGGTCAGGGCATTTATTTGTGTGATGAACACGAATATTTGTTCCTGAGTCTTGGATGTTTTCTATGTATTTAAGTATCTATTTTAAGTATGTATATCGTCACCTAGTAGTATGCTTTGTTTGGGACTAGGTCGATTAGTGTAAGATTGTCCACAAACATTTATTTATTTATTTATCAGTTTATTGGAATTACAATACTTGGGTCATAAAATTGAGTTTCAACCTTAAAAAAATTGTACCTAAGCCCTTTTAATAGGTTTTAAAAGAGAGAGAGAGGGTCATAGAACGTTTGTCATCACGCTCACATAGTTAGTTTGACTGGGTATTTTCCGCAAATCCACATCCAACGTGCCTATTCGTCTTTTAGCGTCCCGCACAAGTAATCTAACACAGATATAAAATATTTTATCCTAAATATAAACAAAAATGTTTTATATTGTAGCATTGACGACCGGTTTAGCCTATTAGTGGGTAGTGCACCTGCCTGTGAAGCTGACGGTCCTGGGTTCGAATCCCGGTCAGGGAAAATATTTGTGTGATGAGCATGAATATTTGTTTCTGAGTCTTGGATGTTTTCTATGTATGTAAGTATTTATATCTATTAAATATATCGTCGTCTAGTACCCATAACACAAGCCTTCTTGAGCTTACCTACTGTGGGGCTAGTTCGATTTGTGTAAGATTGTCCTCTAATATTTATTTATTTATTTATTCATTTATTATTTTAATTCTGTAGTATTATGATACTGTTATTTTATATACATTGTATATTGTTTTGAGAAAATGTCACCTCGCCGAGTTTCTTTTACGCCGGTTTTTCTCAGAGGTTTATTTTATAAATCGGTGGTAGTTTTTTGAAATTCATAAGTGCATGTAATATGCCTAAATTGAAGAATAAATGATTTCATTTAATTTAATATTTTGCCTAAAAGTTGTTCTTAAATATAAGTTTAGATGAACGTGAGGGACACACGCATTTATTTTATAAGTTTTTTACAATTGCTATTAGTTAATCTTCGTCTTCCAGTCCTGTCTTCTAGTATAGGAGAGCGAGAGGCCATCTTGGATTTGCTTACATAGGTCGCTTTTATACTTTGGACGTACCGTGGACGTCCACGAATTACCGTCACGATAAAACAGGGGACCCAAAATGTACGAAAATGTACCGTGGACAGTACCGGCATGCCGTGGAGGTCCACGGTTTGCCGTAGTCTCGTTGTCTTCCCCACGATATCGTGACGATAAACGCGTGTGTTTTGCGTAAAAATACGAAATTGTAGCTGTGTGTGTGTGCTGTCACTGTCATTGTCATCATCAGTGGCTAGTATATATTTACCTTTGCTAGGATAAAATTCATATTAAACGGTTAAAATACTTTAAAACTACATTTATGCATGATACGGGATAAAAAAAAATCTTGCCGTCACGGCAAACTGTAAAAGCGTCATGCATCGACGTCTACGATATTATCGTAACGGAAAGATTGTGACGTGGACGTCCACGGAAAAGTATAAAAGCGCCCTTAGGTCACAGATGTAGCGTTCGGAGAAACGCATTAACAGTTGTGACGTTTGGATACATATATACACTAATATACCACAGTTAATAGAATAGAATAGAAAAATCTTTATTTCGACAACAGAAGAACTAGAATTACAATTAAATTACTTAAAACTAAAAACAGTTGCGAAAAAGGGGCCCACTCAGCATGTGCCGGGTCACAAAAGGTGTCCCAACGCTGGTTTTCTGTGGGTCCCGACAAAAATGAATTGCGCGACAATCCACACAACTGTACACATGTGCAATTACATTGACCCTGGTTATGATGATTTACATTTTTTTTACATTTTTAATTATATACTAAACTTAAGAAACAGAGTTTTACATTTTTTTAAACTTGGAATTTGGAATACCTATAATAGGTTTTTTTAAACCCATTGGTACAGGGTTCCAACCCGACCTTTAGATTGCAAGTCGCGTGCCTTTTAGGTACTGCTCGGCTACAGTGGCTGCTACGCTTAAATATAACTACAATAATAATACCCTTCACTACACAGGATCTTAAAATACTCCAAAATATCTTACAAAAGATAACGGTTTTATCCCTTACAGAACTAATACGTTTAATCGCATGTCACGCCTGACCGCCGCCATTGCTGGTCTATGGTAAAAAAAAACAATGTGTCTATGCTACTGTATTTGGGATTAGTTGTTACCGACTTCGGTACGGTTTTGTGCAAGGATGTTTAAATTTGAACTAAGAGTCCGAGTGATGAAAGTTTTGACGGAGTCGGAGGCCAGGACTCACTTTGGATCCGTGATAGTAGTTAGATATTTTAATGGCAACTTTAAAATATTTGTCGTTTCAATAAATGAACTTTATTCTGCAAGTAGGCCGCAAAGGCACTTTTATAAGTCAAAAACTACTAGCGCTTCTCATGAGACCACTGCCGAGAAGAAACGCCGAAAGAAACTCGACAGTCAGTCATTTTCTCCAAAATATGCTTATTACAATGATAGTACTTAACCTACTTAAGTAAATGTAAGTGGTAAAAAACAAAAGAGAATTGAAAGAAAAACGAGGAAAAAATAACAATAGGTATTTACAATGTGTAGTTACACAAGAAAATAAAACATGTCGAATCGTTTGATATGCTTTCCTGCAAGAAATGTGTCAACAAGATACAATAAAAATATTAGACTCATTACGCTATTTAGGTATTTGGTTTGGGCCATGCATTTCTGTCTGTTAGATAGTCCTCAACCCTATAATAAGCCTTTGACATCAATGGAAACAAACATTGTCTGATCCTTTACGGGTTGTCTATAGAGTCTCTATGGAGAGAGCTATGCTCGGGGTTTCTCTGAAGGACGGAATCCGGAATCAGGATATCCGATAGAGAATTAGGGTCATCGACATAGCGCTGAGGATAAGCAGGCAGTGGGCGCGGCATATTTGTTGCAGAGCCGATGGCGGATGGGCAGGCGTGTTCTGTGCCTTTACCATGAGTTTGCATGACCGTACTCGCTAACGACTGCGTAAAAATAATACAGTTACAAAAAAAAATATTACAACAAAAAACACAAACAAAAACACACAAAAATTTTACAGTTAAATGTTTAGGCATTGTCATATTCAGTGTTTAAGTTTAGTTCATAATAGCATAGTAAGTACCTAACATTAGTTAAATGAGCGCGATCTCGCCAACAAACTGTTATGGCAGTTTGGCGAGTAATTAAAAGGTTGTAACTGTTATGTACTTTTTGATAAATAAATAAAAAAAAAAACGATTTAGTATGCTGATTCTTAGTTCTATTGCGTAACCGCCAGAGGCACTGTACTTTTGCCCATACAAATTTTTACGCAGTCGTTAGCGAGTACGGTCATGTAAACTCATGATAAAGGCACTGCAGTGGAGACCACGAACGACTCGGCCTGTGGGACGACCCCCCGCAGCGACCGACGACCTGAAGAGAGTGGCGGGAAGCGGTTGGATGCAGAGCTGAGGACCGGGTGTGGTGGCGTGAATTAGGGAAGGCCTATGTCCAGCAGTGGACGACTGCAGACTGAGGATGATTACGGATTAAAGAAATGATATGAATGAGTGATGATATTTCGTAAGTACTTTAATAAGCTTTTTACATGACTGCCCATAAAAGGAGTGTAAGGTGTCTTCGGGTAATTCCGAGTGTCGGGAAATTCTGAAAATAACAAATTCCAGTCTAACTAAGCGATTTTATTACATCTCATCATCATCACCATCAAAAAGAAATGTTAGATTGTTTGTTGACGTTTGGTAGTGCAACAAAACCAATTAGTTAGACAGGAATTTGGTTTTTTCGAAATTACCCGACATTCGGAATTACCCGAAGACACAATAATGTTTTTAGGGTTCATGAATGTATGTATGTGATATTCTTTGTTCCCCCAGAACTTCTAAACGCCTTAACCGATTTAGATGTGTGAGGTATCGTTGGAATCCTTACGTCATCCCGAGTAACATAGGCTACGCGAGGTTACAATAAAAACAACAGGCGGCATATGTTCCTATGTACTCCATTTTGTGTGTTCTGAAGTAAAACATATTTTCGATCTTATCATGTGGGGTATCAAAATGAAGCATTTGAAAACACAATTTCAGAAATACATGTAATGTATGTATATAAAACATGATTTTACGGCATAACAATTTAAAATAAAAATCAAAAATTGCGATATAAAAAGGTAATTAAAAAATTAAAAGCACGACTGTACTGGATAAAAGTTAACTCATCATCCTCCTAGCGTTATCCCGGTACAGTTGCATCCTGAAGGATGCCCGGGGTCCGCTACCTATAATCCCAAGATTTGGCGTAGGCACTACTTTTTACAGAAGCGACTGCCATCTGACCTTCCAACACGAGGGGAAACCAGACCTTTTTGGAATTAGGCTTATCAAGTGAGTGGGCAACTTGACTGTTAGAAGTTCTCAAGCCGCTCGAAGGTCTCTAACTTAGCTTAACGACTGCTATCATAAACAACGGCCGGGATCAACAGCTTAACGTGCCTTCCAAAGTACGGGAGCGCTCAGTTAATAACCACTCAAAGCGGTCACCCATCCTAGAACTGACCTCGGCCCACATTGCTTAATCTCGCATACCGCACGCGGTAGTCGGGCGTCGCTGGACAAAAGTTAACTATTAAAAAGATGAAGACAAATTTAAAAATAAAGAACTTTAGGAAATCTATTTTGTTTGCTTGGGGAGATCTACTACATACAATACCAAAATATTAGGCCGACTGCGAACAAAACGGATTTCATTAAGTTCTTTATTTTGAAACTTGTTTTTATCTTATTAGTTATCTTTGATCCAGTGTAGTCGTGTTTTTAATTACTACCCAGTGCAATGGCTTGGGTTCAAACACACGACCTCCTATTGAAAGTCCCGTCCTTTACCGCTCTTAGTTTCTATCGGATATTACCACATTCGCACAAATTCGACCCATTTCATCCCAAGCTTTCTAAAGAAAGCCGGTACAACCATAACTTTACCGCCCAAAACTCACGATCTCCTAACATTTAATGTGTACTAAGGTGTATTCTACATGAATCAATAAGTTTGTTCAGTAACAAAAGGACTCGATAGTTATTATTGTCATTATTATATGATGGATGGGTGACGTTAAGAGTTTCGGTTTTGCCCAACGTGTGGCGAATCGATTCTGAAGTGTTACACAGGTTATTATAGAGTATTTAATACTAAGTAGTTCGGGACACAGGACTTACTAAATGCGATGGCAAGTAAGGCAACACATGAAGTCTCGTACGGAAAAGATTTTGCAGTGATGACCAAATCAGGATTCGCAACATTTTAGAGAGTTAGCACTTTCATATCTGGCCGAGTAGGTAACAAAACATTCGATTTTTTCCTCATATCGGCAATTTTCATAGACAAAAAATCCTTGTTTTATCTATTCCAAATTTCAAATCCATAGCACAGTAAGCTCACATTTGTCTGTTACTTAGCTATGTACTCGTATGTTGAGATTTATTAATGTTTGATCTAATTCGCATCGACTTTACAATTCCCTATTAGTTAATTTCCTCTCATATTTGAACAGGCAAAGGCCGCAGCCATAGACTAGAACTATCCATCATTATGCCATAAAGAACTGGGTGGTATCCTAATTTAAATCCGCACCGGAACCATTCGAATATCAATAATAATTTAAAAAGACCTCAAACACGACGACGGCGCTAACATGCCATTTTACAAATTGTACAAACGAAAAAAAAAACAAAAGCCGAAAGCCAAAGACGCCGCGGCCGCTCCGAGGAAAAAAAAACTAAATTAACACTGACTTTAAAATAATTAAAATCCACCTTGTTAGTAGGAGCTTCGACGTTTTTATTCCTTTACCAATTTATTGTTCAACATTTTCTCAACGCGTGGCTGTTTGGAGCAACGCTTAAGCCTTAAAAGTTAAGGTCCATGTTTATAGGTTATGAGTTTTGGCGGGAGAAGGGCTGCGTTGTCAGTTACCGCGAAATGTGGCAAAGTAGATTGCATTTCACATTTTATCGTTTATTTGATTGTCTCTTGCAGTAATATAAAAGGATAGTTAACGAAATCTTCCGACTACCTGTTTTTCATTCTGATCATTGGATTTTACTGACTGTTTGTAATTGTTGAAGTCAATTGTTGATCACTTCTTGTCAGAGCAGTTTAATGTTTATGGTGCTGGTCGGTTTTCTGCCTGTCTATGTGTTTGATAACGCACGTGTTCTGGTTGAATTACGTTAAATTATCGGTTTAGTGATCTAATTTTCAATCAGTTTTGAACATTTCTGTTGGTGGAGGTATAAATTAACTGCAGGAGGTAAGTGTTTTGTGCTTGTTTGTCCTTTGAGGATGGAAACGGGAGATAATGAGCCCCCTGATAAGGGGGGAACTCAAACTGTCACGAAGAAGCGTACCAATGAGGGCCAAAGTGATGAAATCGAGCTTCACGGCAAAAAAATCACTCCTCCAAATGCATCCGTCCAGCATACATATGTACGGCCAGGATATGAGAGCAGTTCGGATTTAAAATATTCTGAAAATGATGTTGCTCCTTTTGTTGTCCATGTGTCCCGGGAAGATGTCACGGATTTACCAAACGCCCCATCTCGTATGCGAGCCCTTAAAATGGCACAGGTTATATATAATAACAAAATAGCGGGAATTAAAGAAATTAAAAGCATTTCAAAAACTAAAATGAGCGTATATTTTGCATCCGCTGCTGAAGCCAACTCATTTCTCTCCCACTCTGCTCTGTCCACCCACAAGCTATCAGCAGCCATACCTAAGTTCCAGATATCTCGCATGGGTGTTGTTAATAACATCCCTTTAGACTGGACATTGGAAGAATTTGTCAATGCTATTGAATGTCCTACTGGGTCTGGCCCAGTAATAAAAGCCCGCAGGCTAAACAAGAAAAGAGATGTTGACGGAAAGAAAACATGGGAACCCACTGGCACAGTGGTAATCACTTTGCTTGGACAAACATTGCCAGAAAGAATTTTCTGTTTTAGCATGTCTCTTCCTGTTTCTTCCTACAGGCTGCCCATCATCCAGTGCCGCAAATGCTGCAGGTTTGGTCACATTAAAGAACAGTGTAGATCTAACCCGAGGTGTTCCCAATGCACACAAAATCATGAAGCCTCCGAGTGTTCGGTCCCTGCCACCGAAGTGTCCTGTCTGTTCTGCTCTGGTCCCCATGCGGCCACTGACCCAAAATGTCCCGAATTTTCCAGACAGAAGTCCATCAAACTTGTTATGTCTGAGGAAAACATAGGATACATTGAAGCAGCTAGGAGGTTCCGCCCGGTTCGTACAACATATGCTGACGCATCAAAAACCGTCTATGCCAACCAACAGGCCTCAGGGAATACGTCTTCTCCTCCCCCCCTCTCAAGCCCAGCCCGGCCTCAATCCCACCCTCAAACACAATCCTATAGAAAAACTGTTCTCATCGAAAGGCGTCCCAGGCCTCAGCCTGGCAAGTCATTTGATGTTGAAACCCATAGAGAGATAACGTCAACCCCACAGTCAACTTTACCCAATGGTTGTGCACTAGGAAATACCCAGCCGATCACACCAAATGATTCCCTGGGAGAACACATCTCCCAGATTATAATATTAGTACTGTCGAAATTTTCCGATATTTTACCGTACACTGTTCTAGAAGCCATTAAGGGCCACATTTGTAATGCTATCAATAAAGTGATCCAAGATCAATTACAAACTGATTCAATGGAATACTAGAAACATAAGAAATAAAAAACAAGAAATATTCCAATTAATAAATTCTTTTAGCCCAGTCATTCTTGCCATCTCGGAGACATGGTTGAAACCTCGATCCCTATTTAGGGTGACGGGATACTCCTGTGTCCGGGATGATAGGGATGATGGCTGGGCTGGTTGTGCTGTCCTTGTAAATAGAAAATTCCCGTTTTCCCAACTTCCCGTTCCTCCCCATTCTTCTGGCTTAAATGTTGTCGCGGTTAGGTGCCTCAACATTTCCTTCGTGTCCGTCTATATCCCACATCCTAATCGTGAATTAATTCAGGAACTCACCACTATACTATTAACCCTTCCAGTTCCCATTATAGTTCAGGGAGACTTCAACTGTCGTCACACGCTATGGGGCTCTCATAGCTGTGATGCGATGTCGTTTGTTTTGTTAGAGCTGATGGACGAGGTAAATTTATGTGTTTTGAACGACGGAACCCCTACGCGCAGATCATCACCCCTCCAAAATGCTAGTGTACCTGATCTTACACTATCATCCCCAAATTTAGTTCGTTCTTTGTCTTGGTCGGTTTACCCTAACTCCCTTGGGAGTGACCATCTTCCTATTATCTCTACGTTATTAAATTCTCCCGTAGCTCCGTTTCCCATTCAAACCCCACTCCTCAAATACAGAACATGCCGGGCTGACTGGAGCAGATTTAGGTCAACTCTAGAACTATCAGTGGGAAACTTGCCCAATAGCACGGAAATGAATGTTCTGGAAGTTTATGAACAGTTTATAGCGGCTATTTATTCTGCGGCTGATAACTCTATACCTCTGAAGAATTCGGTACGCAACAAAATTCCTTCTCCAGCATGGTGGGATGCTGAGTGCTCGGCCGTTATTAAAGAACGTAATTTGGCAGAGTCTCTTTTTGCCGCGGATCTCTCTCTAGAAAACTTTCTAAATTTCCAGCGTGTGTGTGCGCATAGTAAGAGGTTCTTGAGTAAAAAGAAATTTCAGGGCTGGCGATCCTTTTGCGAATCTCTGTCTCCTAGGGCTCCGGTTACACTAGTTTGGAAAAAAATAAAGGCCTTTCGATGTTCGCAAACTGACAGCAATGTTTCCACTAACGAGCCCTCGTGGCTTGATGGATTTACTGCCAAGCTTGCCCCTCCGTTCGTTCCACACTGGGAAGGTGTCGGTGGGTATTCTTCACTCTCAGCCCCACCTGAAAGAATGAATGAAGCCTTTAGTTTCGACGAACTATGCTGCGCACTCGATCATTTACATGACTCCACTCCAGGGTATGACGGCATCCCATATTCTTTTATTACTCAAAGCTCCAAGCCAACTAAACAATTCTTTTTAAACATTTTAAATCACATTTTTTTAACGGGAAATATACCTGACGTCTGGAAAATCCAAATCATTGTACCTATTTTAAAGCCTGGCAAGGATCCAGTTAGCCCTAATTCTTACAGACCTATTGCCTTATCGTCAGTTTTATGTAAAATAATGGAACATCTGCTGAAAAACAGACTGGAGTGGATTCTGGAGAATAGGAATATTATCCCTAAAACCCAGTTTGGGTTCAGAAAAGGTATGGGAACAATGGACAGTTTGAGCATCCTTACCTCCGACATTCGGCTGGCTCTCACTCGTGGGGAACACGTAGCGGGAGTCTTCCTGGATGTCACAGCAGCCTACGATAACGTGGATCTTCCTATACTCAGGCAGAAAATGCTTCATCTGAGTATCCCTGTGAGGATTACCAATATCGTTTGTAACATGTACATGGGCCGTTCTATCCTTGTTCGGACGAATGGTAAACTGTCGGCTCCCCATCATGTTTGGAGGGGCCTTCCCCAAGGTTCTGTTTTGAGTCCCCTTCTCTATAGCTTATATACCTCAGACCTAGATACCTCAGTTAACTGCTTCTGTAAGATCTTGCAGTATGCTGACGATATTGCACTATATTCCTCATCGAAGAACTTTGCGGAAATATCTCACGCTCTAAACTCTGCCCTGTACTACCTCAATACGTGGCTATCTGACCATGGACTCTCCTTGTCTGCTGAAAAGAGTAATTTGGTTATATTTTCTAGAAAAAGGCATGTTCCAGATCTAGCCATCCACATTCAAGACGAACCTGTTATGGTTAAAGACGAAGTTAAGTTTTTAGGAATTATCTTGGACTCAAAGTTATCTGGGATCAGTCACTTAAATTATGTCTGCCAAAAGGCTGAAAAAAATATCAACGTTATCCGCGCTTTGTCCGGGGTAAGATGGGGCTCGCACCCATATAGTCAGAAACTTTTATACAATGCCATCATAAGAAGCCATTTCGACTATGGCGGTTTTATTCTTGAACCCTGTAGTAAACTCGCGTTGGCAAAGTTAGACAGAATTCAGGCAAGGTGTTTAAGAATAATCACTGGAGCTATGAAATCTTCCCCCACAAATGCTCTGCAAGTTGAGTGTATGGACCCACCTTATTCTTTGCGGAGACAACTCTTGGCTGATCGGTTTTTTTTCAAATCTCTGCAAATATCTTCACATCCATTAATCCCAATCCTTGAATCTCTTCATCAACTTGTAGTTGCATCCCAATACTGGACGCACAAGGTACATCCTCTTCTAGTGAACAGTTATATAAAATTCTTGGAACTACCTGTAAAGGTACAACAAAATTACAAAAACCCTCTGTTTGAACTAAGTTATGACAGTCTAATTTTTCAGCCTACAGTCCTTCTCAGTTTAGGCATTTCAAAAAATCAAATAGACGCCGATAATCTATTTAATAAAGTGATTGATGAGAAGTGGTCTGACTATCTCACCATTTTTACGGACGCGTCCAAGTTGAGTAAGGAGGGCCCTGTGGGATCTGCAGTGTGGATTCCCAGGTATAAAATCATTCTAAATTTTAAACTCCCTCCGGGAAACTCTGTGTTTTCCGGAGAGGCCATTGCATTGTTAGAAGCAGTATCTTATGCGCATTCCCACCATCTTAACAAAACACTTATTTTGACCGATTCTTTAAGTTGCTTGCAGGATTTGATCAAACGCCCATTCCGAGCGAAAGAAAATTTTCCTGTGACCTTAAAAATTAAAGAACTCCTCCATAAGTGCCACGTGGAAAATATTGAAATCGTTCTGGCCTGGATTCCAAGCCACTGCGGTATAAAGGGCAACGAGACGGCCGATCTTTGCGCTAAAGAAGCAGTCACAATTGGCAATGATGCACATAACCAATGTTATACTCGTGACCTCAAGGCACTTTCTCTCCCACACATGCGAGATTCCTGGAACACCCGTTGGCAATGTACCCGTCAAAATGTCGGCAAAAATTATGGCAAACTTCAACCTGATCTGCCCTCTAAACCCTGGTTTTTTGTTCGGAAGGATATCCCGAAAATTATAACGTCTGCGATCATTCGTCTACGGTTGGGTCACATTTGTACGCCTGTATTCTTGGCAAAGATTCGTGTTCGAGACCACTCTCTGTGCGAGTGTGGTCTGGCGGAGGGTACTCTCGAACATTTATTTTTTCACTGTAACCGTATCGTCACTCCTTTGTACGATATCCTACCCACAGAAATTCCCCGTCCCGTTAATATAAATTTCCTTCTTACCTTAGTGCACTCCCCCTTTGTTTATGTCCTGTGTAAGTTTATTAAAATTAACAACTTGTTTTTGTAGTAGTTTAGCTAACTCTGTAAATGTTTGTTTTGTCTTTTGTTTTAGGTTCTCGACTGATTAAACCTGGCGATCACCGGTCTCATTATTAATAAATACGTCGGATGAAACCGGTCAAATTCTTAATAAATACGTGCCTTTTTTAACCGTGACGTTGGCGGAATCATCGACAATATCGATGGGGCCATAATCTACAAAGATTGATTGATGGTGCTGGTCGTTTGGAATCAATATCTGAACAAAAAATGTTGTACTGAAACAGCATATATAAAAATAGATCACCGTTAGATGTTGCAAAATCCCATCATACATCAACCAAGGTTTTTTTAAAGGCTAGGGATGTGTATATTCTCCAAGGAATTGAGCCGTAAAATAAATATTTCAACGTATTTTGACAGGAGTTAATACAGATATAAAGACATAACGTGCTACCAAGTCCATTTGTTTGAGTGATGACGCGACAAAATGCGTTTTTTTCTAAAACGCATTAAGGAATGACTGCGCATTTTTGACAATCCTGAGTGCTACTTTATTTTGGCAAGGGTGCGAGAGACTAGTTTACAGAAATGTTGGATTTGATGACAAACCGCAGTAAAAGTCCCCGGTTGATGACGCTACTAGTCACCAGGCGCCGACTTAGAGACTCAGGACCCTTAGGCATTTGGCATTTAGGGCACCCACCACCTTTGTAAACCCTTCTATTTTAAAAGCTGTCGGCCGCTGAACTGAGGCCCTAGGCTGACTGATGGCCTAGGCGGAAATCTGCGCTAGTCACAATACAAGTCTAAATTAGCAAGAGCCCTTAGAAACGGAGATCTAATGTTATCCAGCCGTTCCATAATGTGGATTTTAAAAAGTTCGCAACATTATATTTACTATGGTTTTGACACAATTAATAACATTATCTAATTTAAGTAATCAGGAGCGCTCGTGGCCCAGCGGCGCCCGCGTACCTCGTTGTATGCGAGGTTAAGCAACGTGGGCATTGGTCAGTTTTTGGGTGGGTGACCGCTTTGAGTGGTTATAAACTGTGTGTGCTTTGGAAGGCACGTTAAGCCGTCGATCCTGGTTGCTGTCTATGATAACAATCGTTAAGCCAAGTTAGAGGCCTTCGGGTGGCTTGAAAACTAAGATTTGGCGTAGGCACTAGTTTTTACAGAAGCGACTGCCATCTAACCTTCCAACCCGAGGGGAAACCAGACCTTATTGGAATTGGGCTAAGTGAGTGGGCAACTTGTTCTAAGTTCTCTAGCCGACCAAAGGCCTGTAACTTGGCTTAACGACTGCTATCATAGACAGCAGCCGGGATCAACGGCTTAACGTGCCTTCCAAAGCACGGGATCAAAGAACTGACCTGGTCCGACGTTGATAAACCTCGTATACCGATTATATCACGGATTGATTGGCAGTGATAGCGTCCCGCACAAGTAATCTAACACAGAAATATTTTGTCTTTAATATTAAAAAATATGTATATATGTTTATATTGTAGCATTTGAATTCTGTAGTATTATGATACTGTTATTTTATATACATTATATATTGTTTTGAAAAAATTACACCTCACCGAGTTTCTTACGCCGGTTCTTCTTGAGGCAGAGGTTTATTTTATGAACCGGTGGTAGTTTTTTTGACATTCATAAGTGCATGTAACATGCATAAATTGAAGAATAAATGATTCCATTTCAGTTACCGCTCGCGGTACGCGGGCGCCGCTGGGCCACGAGCGCTCCTGTTGCCATATAAAGGAGGGTAATAGCGCCCTCTTGACAATGGTCATATATATCTGGTCGGGCTTTGCTTACCTAACGAAACTATGACATGTTACGTAACCAAACAAATGTCATACGTGATTCCAACCTCGAGCCTTGACTGATATCCGCACAATCATATCTAATACCAACGCGTTTATGTCAATTTGTTCGCATTTGTTGAATCAGTGGCGTCATTATGCGCACGAGAGTGCAATGATGGCATGTTGATAATGTATTCCGTATATAGTACAAATTAAGTAGGTACTTCGTTTTTGTAGAAAAATGGGTCACGTCATATGTGCAAACCTTTCTTTCGCATCAAAAATATATTTTTCATATTTGTCCTGCAAATTGGCCATAAAGGCACTTTTACGTATTATTTCGCGTAATTATCATTTCCCAATAGAAGAAAATTTTTAATTTTCAGGGCTGAAAAGAAACCTTTGTAGGTATAGAGTCTATTAAATTAGGTTAGGTGTGCTTTATAGCAGTAGCGAAAGATATACGGTTTCAGAAAATAATCAAATATGCTGGGAAATTAAACGCAGACGAAATCGATCATTATTAGAAGATTTCAAGTTAACATGGTCATTTACATTAGAATTACGATTTGAAGCGGGATATTTACCATTTATATTTGTATTTTTGAGTTCCCGATATTTCGGCACTCAAAAATACAAATATACACGGTAAATATCCCGGTTCAAATCGTAATTCGATCATTATTAATGCCAAATATTAGTATACCAATAAAATGGTAGGCAATAAACGTACCTGTACACTATTATAACTTTTTGAACGTTATTTTAAATGCGGCCGTAGCTACGATTCTACACAAACTATGTAAACTGCTTCGTACAGATGTCAAAAAAATCGATTATTATTTAAAAGATAATAGATTTTTAAATCGATTCAGACTTTGCAATAAATCGATTAATAAAAAAACGATTATGATTTTCAGGGGCGATTTATTGTAGCATAATTTCTCAAAGAATATTGTAAGCTACCACCTTGGACATAAGAATACCTATTAGATGTCTACAAAGTCCTAGTAAAGACCTTGGCATTATGAAGATATTTCTAGCAGTAAAGCTAATATTAAAGTCACGCCCCTTAAAGCAATCGATTTTAATTTGGAGCAAAATAAACGATTATTTAATAATCATTTTATCAAGACGGAAGTTACATCCCTAGTACTTTCCTACTTGTACCTATTTGATATGTTTCGGCCTGTTCATTTCATGCTCC
Organism: Epiblema foenella; assembly: GCA_963556455.1. Classification (NCBI taxonomy): domain Eukaryota; kingdom Metazoa; phylum Arthropoda; class Insecta; order Lepidoptera; family Tortricidae; genus Epiblema; species Epiblema foenella. Next base: position 3,947,268 of record OY747120.1, on the reverse strand, counting down.
AGTTTGCGGCCACTTGAATGAGTTGATGAACTGAAAGGATATATTCGTGTTTTTTAAATATATTCCCAATCAATAGCTACTAATTAAAACGCATACGACTCACTATTTCTTTAGGGTATGTAAAAAAGTAAATATTTTTAATTGAAAAAACTTTGAAGGCCGAAAACTGACGCAGGCCGCGTAACTGGCCTAGCGACGCTACCTGACGTTGTGTTTTCGAATATGTGGGCCATGTATATTGTATACTTATTTTCTTTTGACGCAATAAATAATTATTTCACTATCCTACTTCCATTTAATTCATAATATTTAAGTAATACAACAAAGTTGGAGGGAAAAGAAAAAAAATTCTGTGGTAAACCATTTTATTCGCTGAACATCCTCTCTTAATGTACGTACTTAAATACTAGACAATACATTACCATATCCAGATAAGAACATTTCATTAAATATATTCTACATATACGTATAAGATACAAGTATAAAATATTCTACATTTTCTTACACTGGTTAAAGAGTATCGAAACTCGTATTGACATAACAAAAGCGTTTTTCAATAACTGACAATCCAGTAGCAACTATAACAACAAAAAAATCCTTCACGATGCTCTATGGTCCAATAAAAATATTATCTATACGCTACACTTCGTGCGCGTCATGCAAAACGCGGAAAAATAAGGTTCTTTATCATCCAATACACCCTTAGAAAAAATCAAAACGCACCCATAATATGAGCACTACCAACTTCAAGGCGTTAATGGCAAAATATGGAACTATTCATACTTAGTACTAACTGTTAGAGAAAAGCGCGACTGTAGCGCCAATGTTAACCGCAAACTTATAGCTGCGATGCCATAATAATCGTAATAATGCTTGAACCGCTTTATAGCACTATAAAGAACTTTGCGCGAACCGGCTTCCTTTTCGAAATTTAAATTTGAAATTAGAATCGTTCCTAGAAGCGTTAATAGGGTAAAATGGGGTAAGAGCTCTTTTATAATTTTATTGTTTATTTATTTTACTTGGAAACGCGGTTTTTGATGTTTTATTACATTTATTTTGTGCAATTAAAGCGGTTTAATGCTGTCTTAGTGTTAACAACCAATTAAAGACCGTTGCGGCGATTAGATTACTAAAAGGTTGTTTAATATGCAATACATTACAACATACCTAATTTTACGAGTGTATTCTCAAAAGATTTAACGAGAGTACAGGTACTTACATCATCTATTAACAATACAATAACTAGCACTGATACATGTTTTATTCATTTATACTAAACACATTTTAGTTGTAGCAGGAAAATTTAAATATACACTCATTTTTTCTTTGGCAACTGAAAGCTCTTGTTATAGTTGTCCATATTAGCAGAGTAAAACCACTCTAATTAAACTGAACGCCTCTCCAGCGTGCAGCTAAATATACAGATACTAATTCTGTCTATGAGACAATGTTCATTTAATCTTTTTTGTTATAGGTAGTAGGGTACTTAATATATTAAAAAAGGCAAAAACACCTTTTTTAGTTTTTGACCACCATTATAACACCTAATAAACTAAGTTCAACAACAACTCTTAACACGTTATAAAACTCCTTAAAACGCGATAACAAACTATAAATGTCAAGAAACACAATAAATACAAACGAGAACTGCCACCAAATACAATAAATGTGAAATGCGTGAAATTCGAATTGGTCTCGGAAACGCGCAGGTACCCGTACGCGAATTGTGTGTAAAAAATGTATTAGAATTAGGTAGAGAAATGGCGCCTGAACGGTACTTTTTAGGCTAACGATCTATAAAGTATGAAAATTATGGTTTTTATACAACGACGGTGGCAAATAAGCGTACGGCCTGTAAACACCGTAGCCTATTGACTCTTGCGACTCTAGAAAAATTACAAGCGTATACCCATAATTGAGGATTCATGGTGTTGACTTTTAACAGCTAGAGATTATATAGAAATGACGAAGGTAAGCGTCATTTCCAAAATTACATTTGGTTTGCCTGGTCACAGCTGAATTAAGTGTCAGTCAATGTATTTAAAACAAATTTTAGTGTTTCTATCAATTTTATTTATCTAATTAGTACAATTCGTTTTATATAATTACATGATTAATATCAAATCAAAATCAAAATCAAACATTTATTCTGCAAATAGGCCACAAGGGCACTTTTACATGTCAAAATATTAATTTACAATTTAAGAAAGTCTAACTATAATAAGTAATACATTTTTAATGTCAAAATATTAATTTACAGTTCAAGAAGAAATAATAATTTCGAGTTTACAATTATAACAAAATTAATGTTATACAGTGAAGATAAACTTGCAAATATTACAACATTAGTAAAGTTAGAGATGTATAAGGTCTCAAGATTAAACAAGGAGTATAATGAAATTAATATAATATCCCAGAGATGTACATGGTCTCTGAGCATCAAAATTAAAATTAATTTAATATTGCTAGAGAAGTATATGGTCTCTAAGTCACTGATAATAAAAACGAATCCACAACAGGATGATGTCTCTCGTCAATCCCCTATAAAAAGACACTAGTATTAACGTAGTCACTATGTCCTAGCAACAGACCGGACTCCACAAACAGCACCCGATCACGAGTATGACGTGCTTATGCTTATTTCATGATCTTATACCATCACATTTTATTGCCGAAATAGGGACGCTAGGCCAGTTACGAGCCTGCGTCCGTTTGCGGCCGTCTGAGGAACGAAGTTTTTACAATTAAAGATATTTACATTTTTACATGCCCTAAAGACATAGCTAGTTGTATGCGCTTTAATTAGTAGATGGGAATATATTAAAAAAGCAAGAAAATATCCTTTCAGTTCATCAACCCTGCTTGTTCTGCCTTGTGCTTTTGTAATTTGTAAATACTTAGTTATATAATGTTATAATTAAATATAACGATTTAAGATGTAGTTATGATGGTACAGTGTTTGTGTTTCTTGTATTATTATCTTGTGCCGAATAGCTAATAAGCAAGGTTCATCTCTGTTTAACATATTTGCATGCTGTTAAGAAACGGCTGAAGAAGGCTGGACTTATTAATTAACCTAAGACCTGTATTTAACATACCCTTTCTTCTGCAAATAAATTTATTATTATTATTACCCATACGAGTATAAGTGGCCGCAAACTGGCGCATCAAATTAACAGGCCGTAAACCCACCTACCGACCCTACGTTCTAGAAAACATGAGGATAAGCTATAGTGCTATCTTGGTTGGACAGATTATTAGGTTATGAAAATCGAAATAAGACCGTTACGATATTTGATTATAGAACGCGCTGCAACTCGTGCCGTTTGACGGAGTTTCGAGCCCTTACGATGTCATTTCACAAGTCTCCGTAATAATACAATACAATACAATACAATAATTAGACTAACTATCTAAATAGCGGCACCCCTTTAAACTAGTCAAGCGCTCACCTGTATTGCCAGAGCAAAAAATTAGCAACAAAACCGACCCCCCATAACAATAGATGAATACCATGCTATAGTGCAAAAAAAAATGGCAAAGGGGCCGTCTTTTGTGGGGTAAAAAAATGACGTACGATCAGACAATGGTATAATACGATCACTTGTTTAGTTAAGGTTTGTCAAATGACGGCGCTAAGATATTTGATGTAGAAAGTTTCATTTGGTTTGTTAAAGTAAGATTAATGAATACTTTGCAAGTTTATAATGTTCTTTCAGTATCTAATTGGTTTATTTTTCCAATTGAATTTAAATATGTTCGTAATTGGATTAATTAAATAATAAGCATATAATGTAAAATAATTTAAATATCGAAACAAGATGAGTCTATTTCAGCATGCGCAGATACTTTTTCAAATTGATATTTTTTGTGAATGTAATCGAAAATATGATAGGACAGGATTAGAATTAGGTGAGGATTATTGAAAACAGAGTTAATAGTTATTATTATGATAAAAAGTAACAAATAATGGGCATAATCATCACTAGTGACTTCGTACCAGTGTTCAGAGAATTGACACGAGAGATTACTAGTTTTGACTATTTAGACTTTTGACGCTAATATACTTTAGACCTCTCTCTGAGGATATCTCGTTGGGTTACAAGCAAAAGTCACTAAGTAACAAATACGTATTTACAATAAAGCTCCTATATTAGCATCGTTTCAGTACTGAGATACGAGGTTTCGAAGAATAGTGACAGACTTGTTAGTGAATTTTGTTTCTCACCCAACTATCTATTAGATTTTAGTATTTTAATTTTGACTGTTTGGGGACCGAATTATCTTAGTCCTTCGTAATAGACCTTAATAATACAACTGTAACAAATCTGGATTTTTTATTTTTGTTTTTTGACATATAAACCTTTATGTAATTTAATTATGTAAGAGCGTATCTAGATAAGTTAAAAAATTATATCGCTTTTTGGCAAAACGGTTGATCGATGTTACCGGGGACAGGAGAGCTGGCAGCTTCCTCGCTCAACGCATAAGCATTGCGATTCAGCGAGGAAATGCTGCCAGCATCCTTGGTACCATGCCACAGGGGCCTATTTTAGAATTCGACCTTTAGTTTTTGTTTTATATAGTTATTGATTAAGTTAGTTGTTTATTTTATTCTGTAATAATTTTTATTTTTATAAGTTTCTAATATGTCATAAATAAAATGTAATTCAAATTGCTTAATATCAATAAAATAAAAATAGTATCCAGTTAAAACCTATAATAAAATCACATTATTAAATAAAGAAACATAAAACTTTCCATTCACGGCGATGTGTTTCGACAAACAAGCTATTTCTATTACAATCTCATTCAATATTTTGTAATTAACTAATTGAGCTGGGGTTACCACAATTACCCTCTTTGACCTTTTACCCCCCGTTACGTTGTATTACCCCTTGCGGCTCCGGTAAAGACTGGATATGTTATTTACATCATAAGCCTTTTCTTTTCCAGTTTTGAAATCTACAATCGAATTTTTATCGTCGTCTTTTAGTCATACAGAAATGGTCTATTAATATACCTATGCAGATAACTGTTTCAATTTAGAATACGTTCCAATTGAACGAATAATTTGTTTCAGAAAAATATTAGTAGTACTAATCCGGATAAAGCGACAGTCAAGGGACCGGTGATATTACGTCGCACTAACAGGACGTCGCACAAAACGGACTGATTTACTTTGAAAATGTTTGGTATCAAATCTAATGTGTGGTGATTTCGATGTCGTTAAAAGCGGTAAAATGTTATAAGCGGAGTCGTTATAAGCGGATTCTACTGTAATCGTTTAATAATGCTATAATAATTAATTTTGCATGAAAATATAGTAGAATCCAAATACAGCGACAGTCAAGGAACCGGTGATATTACGTCGCACTAACAGACTTTTGTCGAGTTAGTTATTGGAAATTTTCAGAAAAAAAATTTATTTCAAAGATTTTGTAAATTTCTGCGTCCGAATTTCGGTTTGTTCGCCTCTACTACATATGGTGTTTCTGGTGGCGAGTATAAATTTAATAAGGTGGCCTTACACAATGATTTTTAAACACAATTTTATAATGGGTGTGTTAAACTAGATGATGGTGAACATAATAAATAAATATTGTAAACATCGCAATTATTGTAGTGTTGTAAGATAAAAAAAACTATATCAAAGTTCTCGTATTCTAAAATATTCTAGTATTAATATATGACATGTTTTTTTTATATACAACGCCGGTGACAAGCTTACGGTCCACCTGATGGTAAGCGGCCACCGCAGCCTATAGACGCCAGCAACTCCAAAGGAGTCACGTACTCGTTGCCGACCCTTTATGAAATTTGAGGATGCACTGTGTTGACAACAGAAGGGACAAATTTAGGTCCCTCGCTCCCAACATAGTGCATCCTCAGGAGCTCTGGCAACCTTGCTCACCTCCCTTGATGACATGTTGCGATAAAAAAAGAACCTGTTAACTATAGGTTAAAGGTTGGCTGGAAGAGATCCCTTAAAGGGATAAGTTTGCCTTTGTACAAATATCTATTATTAAGTTTGTTTTCTAGTAGGTATGTACTTGGTTTGTACAATAAAGTGATTACTACTACTACTACTACCATAGCTGAAATCTTTTTGCCTACACCAGGATGATTAACTACTACTATGTAATCTGGTAATATATCCCTTGATGTTTTAAAAGAATGTTCGAGATCCAAATTGTTATCGATAGAAAATACTTAGTGTTCTACCCATTTTACTTTCCTATTCGCTAAGACGCTTTTGCATACTTTCTATCTATGAACCTCCAGGCCTGTTTTTATATATATTTGTAACTTACCTCTGTAAAATATATTTTTTTCGTGTAGGTAAGGCCAGAACTCACGAATACCTATACGCTGTGGTGAAAGTGAGTGGCCATCATGTCTCTAGCTGTCAACACAACGAATCAAATCGTCGAATCGTAGTAATTTAAATTTTCTAGCTTAGTTTCTACTACCCAAAGGTTGTCTGGAAGAGATCGCTTGTTACCGATAAGACCGCCTGTTGTCTACCACTGTTACATGTATTTTAATTTCTGTTGTTCTTTGAATGTACTTCGTTTGGTGAGCAATAAAGAATATTTGTATTGTATTGTATTGTATCCTCAAGTCACTAAAGGGTTGGCAAACTTGTGATTCTTCTGGAATCGCAAATGTCCATTAGGTATCTGGTTCATCAGGCAAGCATCATTGTGCTTGCGTGATAATACCTACGTAGACTAGTGTCTAATACACTTTATGTGGTTATGATGATGAATTGAATTTTATTTATTTATTTGACGACCGGTTTAGCCTAGTGGATAGTGCACCTGCCTGTGAAGCTGACGGTCCTGGGTTCGAATCCCGGTCAGGGCAAATATTTGTGTGACGAGCAATGAATATTTGTTTCTGAGTCTTGGATGTTTTCTATGTATTTAAGTATTTATATCTATCTATATAAGTATATATATCGTCGTCTAGTACCCATAACACAAGCCTTCTTGAGCTTACTGTGGGGCAAGTTCGATTTGTGTAAGATTGTCCTCTAATATTTATTTATTTATTATTTGTATCATACAAGACAGCAACACACGATTTAATAGACATACGATATAATTACAATATTCATCATCATCATCATATATTTAAGAGCCTCTTGTCGGTGGAGTAATCACCATTCTGTTCGGTTCTCCGCCAACGCTTTGAGCTCCTGTGCCTTTACCATGAGTTTGCATGACCGTACTCGCTAGCGACTGCGTAAACGATTTAGTATGCCGATTTTTAGTTCTATTGCGTAACCGCCAGAGGCGCTGTACTTTTGCCCATACAATTTTTTACGCAGTCGCTAGCGAGTACGGTCATGTAAACTCATGGTAAAGGCACTGATACGACTAATAATTTTAATTTTTTTTGAATACTTATGTATCTGCACTTCAATTAATATGTAATTATAAGTACAAACTTGTTATGTACAGCATATGGGTGAATTGTAGCATATTATTGAATATGCTACAATTTATACGTACTAAAAAACTTTTTTTACAATTAACTTAGTTAAATTAATCTCTAAGTTTAAAGATTTTTCTTAACTAATGAGTTGCATTTAAGAGCCTTAGCTCTTGTAGGTGGAGTAATCACCATTCTGTTCTGTTCTCCGCCAAGGCTTTGAGCTCCTGATACGACATTAAATTGACCTTCTCTTGCTTGATCTATAAACGCACATCTCGGTCTTCCCCTGCCTCTCCTCCCCTCTATCTTTCCTTCTATTACAATACATACAACAATATTAAAAATAATGTAATATTACAATAGTAAGGATATACAATTATTTGAATACTTCAGTTTATAATATAAACACATAATAAAACAAATAATCTAATTAAAATTAAAATATATAAAGATCTGTCGAAGCGCCTAATAGAGGCTTCTGGTGACCAGAGGGCTGGCTTCTATTTCGCTCAGCGAATAAGTATTGCCGTGCAGCGAGGAAATACAGCCAGCCTTCTGGGCACCCTACCATTTGACAGCGATCTGGGTCAATTTTTTATTTATATTTTTTTTTTTTGAATACTTATGTATCTGCACTTCAATTAATAAGTAATTATAAGTACAAACTTGTTATGTACAGCATATGGGTGAATTGTAGCATATTATTGAATATGCTACAATTTATACGTACTAAAAAACTTTTTTTACAATTTACATTTAACTTAGTTAAATTAATCTCTAAGCTTAAAGATTATTCTTAACTAAAGAGTTGCATTAATTCTATGTTTATAAAGTGTTCATAATGTTATGTTAGTTTATTTAAACCATTTTTGGGTCATTGTCAGATTTAGGTTCGTCTTTTCGGTGGACATATCAAAAGTTAAGGGCCAAAAAGCTTAATTTTGGATTGGTCTAGTAACCCGCATAAACGGTGTTTCCGTAACTATAAATTCATGTAACAAAAACATAACTTACATGTACATAAGCCGTTAACTATTGACCACCGGGTGGACAACTTTTGTTTTTACAACTGACAATGACCCTTTTATATTTTGTTATGTTATTATTTTCATGTTATTTATTATACTAAATTTGTTATATCGATGAGTGCTTTATTAGTGATATTTTTAATACTTTTAGGTCTTTCATGTCTTCAATGACTTGTCTATTGAGGATGTTCAGTGTATAAGGAAGATAAGCGTTCCATACCCTCTTGCCTATCCATTGCATTTATTTGGTATTTTTTTTTTATCAAAAATGGTATCGCTCTTGGCCAGCATCTAGCCAGGGGGCAAAGATGAGGCCGACGATGAAGCGAGCTCACCCAGAAGGCGCCTATTCACTCGTGCCTTAAAAAGGTCTAGGTTATATGAGCTCGGAAACACAAACGCCGACAGAGAATTCCAAACCTTAGAAGTGCGCATTATAAAAGATGATGCATTATGATGCATCATCTTTTATATAGAAATATGGATCATTGTATAAATGTCTATGGTTGGACGGTCTATTATATCTATCCAGCATCCCTATCATGTCTTTGTATTCTAATATCACAGCCAATTTTACTTTCTCAAACACATTAGTTGTATATTTAACTTTAAACATAAAACTCCTTTGAGTTCAGACATATTGACATGTTTCGGACCAATTCATAATACTTAATCATGAGAGCCAGCCGCGACGGGCGCGCGTCTAGCACTGCGCGCTCATGCTGGCGGCGGCGGTGATGCGGGGGCGAGGATCCACCCTCATTTTCATCACTACATGTCGAACGATACTCGACATTAAAGACGTGAGTGACCTGTTTATTGTATTTCAGTTATCGTTGATCGGAACAGCAAACGAAGTTTTCCCTCTCTGTCGCACTTGCAAGTTTGCATATAAGTAAAACAGAGAGGGAAAACTTCGTTTGCTGTTCGCGGTAGCGCCCCAGGTACTAAAAAAATATAACTCATTGAGAATTAGTAGGTACAATACAGGTACAAAACATGTTAACCCCTTATTCATATAACCCAGTTCTCGCAAACACAAATTCCGATTTCGCCAGATAAAGACAATCTAATTTTTAACGGCATTACATTTAAAATAGGTTTAATGGACATTTAAGAATAAGGATTTAATATGTCATCATAAATACAAAATGGTATCTTCTGTTGGAACAGATATAGGTAATAGTAGGTGTTAAGGAACGAGTGTTTTTAATTTATTGCGAAGCCTTGTATTAGATTAAGTCTTTTAAAAAAAATGAGCAATAAATTAAAAAAAAGGTACTATTCTATTTTAATACATAAACAAACTATAAACAATAACTTTGTTTTCTTTAAGTGGATCGCACAAAACTAAAAAACAAAGACTATATCTACCTAGATATTACCCTCAATAGCAAATTAAATTGTATCTACCCATTTTTTTGCTTTTATTTATTTATTTTTTTTGAATGCAGGGCTTGGAAAACGGATTCGTCTTCATATAGGTACAATTAACACGTTAAAAATTTCGTTTAATTGCGTTTTACGATATTTATTCGTACTTTAAAACTAGTGCCTAAGCCAAATCTTGGGATTATGTAGCGGACCCCGGGCATCCTTCAGGACGGTACTGTACCGGGATAACGCTAGGATGGTGAGGATGATGATGATGATGATGATTCGTACTTTAAATTTATTTCGTAGATGAAGGCTAACAAAAAAAATCTTAAAATAAAAATGGAGATCTGAGAATTACTTTAAGTGATATTTCAAAAATAGTAAAAACCGGTTTCCAGCCCTGTTAGAGTGTGTCTAACAAGAAGAAGACTGATTACCAATGTACCTAATGGTATGTACCTGCCTATACAATAATAGGTATAAGTAAACCAAAGACAATTTTACATGTAAGAAAGAGGGAGTGATTTAAAAAAATATATCAGTGCAGGACGACCTGGATTTTAAGCAGTTTGGTGAACTTTAGGTACTTTAGTGTAATATTTAACATTATGTATCGGTATATAATATGATCTTAAAATAAATCTTAAGATTTAAAAAAGTTGACGCACTTGACTTCACACCCAAAGGACATTAAAATCACAATCCAAAGTTGAACGACTCAAGCACTAAAATCAAAGAAACCGCCACTAAAAAAACACATTTAAAAAAAATAAAGCCTACAGCTTCGAGCTCTCTTACTTTCTGGCTCACGTACGGACTAAAACTGGGCGTGGCCACAAGAACAGGTTAGTAAAGCTGAACACCGCCAAAAAATACCATAAAAAACATATAATGGCAACCCTAGGACACGATCGATGGGATAGTACCAACCGGCGTGCGGCTCACGTACTAACGAAAAAAATCTCGTTACATCCCGCCGCCAATCAGAAGTTAGCCGCGCCCCGAGATCGTTCCACCTTTAAATAGGCCACGCCCCCGCCGCGACGCTAGCGCCGACCCCGCCATACAAGTGGCGGTAATCCGAACTAAATAGAAAGAGAGCGCGATATGCTGGGCGCGTCGCCTCTCGCACAATTTGAGCCAACCGATCATTAAGTGTTTAAATTCAACGGGAGTTGGTTGTGTCGGGTTTCCTCGGAGGGGAACGCTATTAAAATATCTAGAAACATTATCTTTAATTGGGCTGAATTTTGCGCTTGTGTGCGCGGGTTTTTTTTCAGTGTCGGTTTTTTCGAAGTTGATGACTGTTATCAGTTTTGTTTAGTGCGGTTTAGCAAAGGAACCTATGTGCGGTTAGTGTAAAGTGAACGAAAATGACTTCAGTGACGTGACAGTTTGAAAAATCGGTACTTGTCAGTACGCGTTGTTAGAAGGATCGGTAAAAATGACACGTGCCACATGATAGTGGTGCGTTTATGTCCCAAATTATCGCTGTCCCGTTCTTAATTGCCGACTATTAGCCATCTCTCAACCGTGACCCTTCGATATCCAAACGATTGCCGGCCGTTTCACTTTTTCCCAATCGGATTTTTAACGGTTTTCTGTGTTCGGAATTTAAAGAACATAAATTAGTGTGACTGTGCTCAAAAATTGTTGTGTAAAAGTGATGATTTGCGTCGTCTGATTTCGCCAACTTATCCGTAAGTACCTAACTGTAATTTTATGGTGTTGCCATTAAATTAAAACACGTCCATCTAATACACACAGTATTAAACGTAAAACCGTAGCTATTCTACCTACCCTAGCTGAAATAAAAGATAATGAAATATATATATAGAGAAAAGCGAAACGATTTTTTACACATATGTATACTATAAAAACAAATAATGATGTGAACACAACCGAAAAAAGAACCTACTCATATTTAAAGTAAAGTACCTATGTTATTACCGGTAAAGTAAAATCAAATACAGAAAAAAAAACCTAACAAGTTAAAAAGATATCATGCGAGCATTATTAATGGAACCAAGATTTAATTAATTTTTATATAATTAATTAAACACAATAGATTTAATTCATATTTATATGATTAATCAAACACAACAGAAAAATAAAAATGATCACAAATCATGAATCAAGCAGCCATGACTAACGCTTGTAAATCATCGCATAATTATAAACTGAGGAAGAAATCTTATAGTTAAACCATTTCTACATAGTCAGACAATTGTTAATAAGTAATAAGATACTAATAAGACTAATGTTTAGATTGTTGAGAGGCCTTATAAGTTTTAAAATGTTTTGATTTCAAATTATGACAAAAGTATTGATAATACCAATAAAGTGATTAAAGAATATCATGAGTTTAGAAAAGTTCTATATAGTCACATAGCCATTTCTTGATTTTATTGTCGTTTTGGAGTGATGTTTTAAACGATATTTCTTAATGAAAAATCTAAAAAATACATTTAAATTTATGACATTAGGTCGCAATAGTCCGGTTCTACATAGTAACAATGAGAAAATGTCAAGATAAGTGTGAATTCAAACAGAAAATGATCTAAATATGTGAGCGTTTTTTTAATCATAAGGACTTTTAAATGGTGCTCACTTTCGCTATGTTGTACAACATCAGGAAAATATTAGAAAGTTTTATTCATAGCAGTATTCATAGATCTGATTATAGGTAAGTGGCAAATATGACAAACTATGGAATGACAGCCGATATTTAACTTTGATTGGTTTGTAATCTTACGTTGATACAGTCGGCCCTAACAGTTGTAGCCAAGTCCACTTAAAGAAAAAAAAATAGTTTTAATCAGGGATCGGATACCGGTATTTTCTCCATAGAAAAATACCGGTATTATTAAGGTTACCGGTTCATTATTTCGTTTTTAATGGGACAATCTAATAATACGACTTTGTTACCTAAATACATGATTCATCCCTACGTAAAGAGCAAAAAATAATCCAAAATATCGGGCTAATTCAGGGTTTTTTAAAAATACCGGTATCGATCCCTGGTTGAAACTTGCAATGAATTCATACCAATTGAGAGGTCATCACTTAAAACTAGTCGCTCGTAGGTCACACAGACATTTCCTAAGCAACAGTGGTGAAGGCGTGGAATAGACTGATGCTGAGCCATTTGATATGGTTTGGGCTCAATGTCAACTAAACTTTTTACGTGTGCAAATTAAAAAAAAAACAATACCTAACTTAAATTTAAAACAGGCCATTGGGGCATTGTGCCGAGGACGCTGGCGGCATTTCCTCGCTGTATCGCAATGCTGATACGTTGTGCGAGAAAATCGCCAGCTATATCCTAGTTCTTCAATAAAAAAATGTATGATGTTGTATGTATTTCAAGTTAACTGGAGACATGCTTCATTAGTTGTTTCAACTGCCTGCCTAATAAATAAATAATAATAATGGGTCATACACAGATTTAGGTTCGCGTCTTTTCTGTGGACATACCAAAAGTTAAGGGCTACAAAGCTTAATTTTGGATTGGACCAGTAACCCGTATAAACAGTGTCTCCGTTTCTATAAATCCCTGTAATAAAAACATAGCTAACATGCACATAAGCCGTTAACTATTGACCACAGGAGGAACGAATGTTGTTTTTTCAACTAAGTATGACTCTAGCAGTAATCTGTAATAGACGACAAAATGGGATTAAGTAAAATTATTGTTGAGGGCCAAATGCTTTAGAACTTTGGGTATATACGCAAAAAATGAAAGTTTTCTTATAAATGGCATCATTCGCGCTCTTGGCGCATTCAGCCAAAGAATGAGGAAACGGGATTAAAAAAAAAATAGGTAGGACAGAAATATAGAAAGCAAGGTTAGGTTAGGAAAAGGCAATTCTTATCTGAAAATTTTAGTAAAACAATAAATACTAAGATAAAATTAATATTTACATAGTAACCCAGTAGGTGAAGGTTAAGGGTGAAATAAAATACCTACATTTATTTTTGTCAAACTTTTCATAAAATCAGAGTTTTTTAAAACTCTTATGATCAAAGTCGGTTTGGTGAAACCACCACTAAATTTAATGTATTCAACATATTGAAAGCATATAGCGATACCAGTAGCCGTGGAAAATGCCCTAGGCACTAGAAATAAAACCTAATACGTAACATGGGAAGCACTAGCTTGGCTAGTACTAGTCTTGTATCTCTTTCTTGCGCTATGGAATGGAAGAGGCGCACGATATATGCCAAATACCAATACTATTAGGAGCTCCATTCATAATAACATTATATTGTCAAGTCAAACAATGAATGCTTGTAATGACCATTTTAGATTGTTTAAAAGCCAGCCTTTTCCCCAGGCTACTCTCCAAGTTCCAACCGCGCACTCCTATCGTCTTATTGGGCCCGGCCTTATAAAGCCACAGTCAGGTTAAAAAAAAGGGTTTAAAAGAAATGTGTAAACTTAAATATAAATACAAAAAAAAACTTTTTTTCTGTCGATTTAACTAATATCCTAGTACTTCAATAAATAAATATATAAATAAATAAATAAATATGTAAACCTATACACTTTCAAAATTCCCCAATGTTCCTTTTGTGTGGGAATATTCCCGGGAACGGCACATCACTAGCCGGGAAGGACTTTACCCTTGTACACCTTGTAAATTAAATAAAAAAATATATTAAATTGCCAATCATCATAAAACTCATAGTCAAGGAACTACCAACGTGGTGTGATGTCCAAAAAAGGTATAATGATAAGAAAATGAAAGATATCGCATAGGTACGACAGTTTTAAAACAAAATAGTTACAATTAATGATAGAAATTCCATAAACAATTAACATTTTTATAAGGTTTGCTGTATAACAAATTTTTATTGACAAGCAATTATTTTTACAGTTTCGTCGTAACTAATAGTTATTATTTTAACCTTGCGACCGTTAATTATGATTGATTATTATTATTCCAACTATGAAGTAAGTACACTTCTTTTACCGTACCGATTAGTAGTGAACACGAATTGATTAATTCTCAGGAATTTATGAGCGTCAATTATGTTATCATATTATCTATCCTACAGACGCATCACATTTTTTATTTTTTTATCTCTGTTATTTTATTTTCCGAATTATCTTATAATATTTTATTTTTAAGAGAGGTAGAGCACAGCAAAATGCCATCTTGCTCGAATCTGGAGCAGCCCGACTGGGGAAGTACCTCCGCCTTGCAGAAGACCACAGCCATAATAACATTATTTACTATACAAGTATGTAGTGTTATGTTCCTGGAGGTGAGCAAGGTTGCCAGAGCCCAGAGCTCCCGAGGATGCACTTTGTTGAGAGCGAGGGACCTAAATTTGTCCTTTCTGTTGTCAACACAGTGCATCCTCAAATGTTATAAAGGGTCGGTACGCGTGACTCCTTTGGAGTTGCGGGCGTCTATAGGCTGCGGTGGCCGCTTACCATCAGGTGGACCGTAAGCTTGTTTACCACCGGCGTTGTATTAAAAAAATATTGCCCGAAACACTCTCCTCTTAAAAAAACTCAATTTATTAAAAAATAAGTTTTAGATATAGCTACCCAATAAGAACGCCAGCTAATGAGTAACCAATTCTCTTTAAAGCAATTTGAAATATCAAAAGTTTTAGAATTAAAAAATATTCTAATTTTATAACAAGCAAAGCTCACGAAAACACTCAAAAATTCGCTTAGGGTCGATTTTTCAATCGCCAGATTAAATTATCTGTCACTTAAAATTATCGATGTTATTTTCTAATGTCATATAACTACAGTTTATAGAAAATCAACACTTTTGTGATAATTTAATTTCAGACCAGTATTTAAGTTTATAATGCCTGCCAAAGTGTGAAATTATAAATAACTTTTTCACAGTACCTTTTCAAGAACAATCAGACTTTGAAATCAACATTTTAAAGTCAATTCAAATGCGAGTAATAAAATTTAAATTAAATTGTAAATAAGCTTGCCAATAAAAATACTTTGAGCCGATAAAGTTAAATTACACACGACGTGGTTTCGTTTTTTATGCGATGTAGGGTAATTAGAAATGCAGGTTCCCTTACAGCGCCATCTTGTGGGGTAAAATGAATTTAAATATCCGCTTTAGTACGCTTCGTTAATAAAAACGATTGTTAATATAATTTTGATTATAACTATGTTTTTTAATAAGGAAATACAGTAGAATCCGCTTATAACGACTCCGCATATAACATTTGACCGCTTTTAACGACTTCGAAATCATCGCACATTAGATTTCATACCAAACATTTTCAAAGTAAATCAGTCCGTTTTGTGCGACGTTCTGTTAGTGCGACGTAATATTATCGGACCAAGTTTGGGCGCCATAGATTAGGATAGGATGGAGAGAATGCACATGTCGACGCTTACTTACGCTTCAGTGTCAAAGGTTGCCCTTCATTAGCGCCTTCATGGCCCAGAGGGTCCCTATTCGTCCCGGTACCGTCGCACACCGGGTAGAGTCAGTCCGACCCAGGTCGGGCCTAGCTGAGTTTCTTGCTGGACTCTTCTTAGCTAGACTAGGTTTCACTAGCTTATACTCACATCTCAGATTCAGTTGAAACCGGTCAACCAATCTCACTGGAGCGCAAACTCTTAGAGTAATCCAGTGTTCCAAACCACACGCGTGGTTGAGTCGCAGGTTTTCCCCTGGATTTTCCCCAGGCTACTCTCCAACCACGCACTCCTATCGCTTTATTGGGCCCGGCCTATAAAGCCACAGTCAGGTTAAAAAAAATGCATTTATTAGTTTCTTTATACAGTCTGTTATCGAAAGATGCTGTCTGGTTATTTATTATCCGACAAAAAAGGCAAAAATTACGTAAAGAAAAAGACTCGCCAGCAAATAGTGACGCTGCTTTTTGGTTGTAATATTAAGTAACTATTGATTACTGCCAACAAACTGTAATACAGTTTGGCAGATGAGAAAAAAATATATATATGTAAACTTCACGTGTAATAAATAAAAAAAAAAAAATTGAAGAGGCACCTAAGTCCTAACCTAAGAATTAAAATATTTAATTACCCTATTGCCCTAAATTAATAATATTTAATTACCTTACTGGACTAGAAAGCGATCGAATCCCAACAAGCTCTAGTAGATAGCAGTCGTTTTCTTAAAACTAGTTTCTAAGCCAAATCTTGGGATTAGATGTCAAAACTGACTCTTTAGGACACGACCGGGAAATAGTAGGATGATATGCGGCGACAGGAAGCTGTCAGATTCAAAGTTGCCGGCCACATAAAAAAATCCAATGTTCGGCATCGCGACCTTACTATACCTTGTCATAGTCATAGTCATAGTATTTATTCATAAACAATACAGGTATTGTGTTTAAAATACAACACTTAAAATTATTTATTACATACAAAAAAAATACTACATATAAAATTATTACATACAAAAAAAAACAGTAATATTAATGATAAGACATGTCATAGAAGCAAAATAAAAAAAGTCAATAGTTAAAAAAGTAAATTACCAAAAGACTTAGCCTATACCTAAAACACTCAATCAACAATCAATCTATGGATTCTAATAGTCTGAAATAAATGCTTTTTTTTTAAACAGTATTATAATAATTCTCATTGTAATAATTCTCCATGTAGTGCACAATAAAGCATTTTATATATTTTTTTTTATTATTATTAAATATTTCGTCCATAGTGTAAAAGCAACCTCTTAATAAAAAAAAAGCCTTTTTAAATTGTTCTTTTTAAGATTAGAAATTAGATAAACAGAGGAGCAGTGGTCGTAAACATACACACATTGAATTCGCATTATTCACACGAAAGACCAGGATAAGTGAAAGTTAGTGAGTTTGACAAATAATTTTTTTAAAACCCCATCCGACTTCTTACAATCTCTGCTCTTTGGGTTTTTTATTGCGTACATTTTAGATGAATGAAACGAAATGTAATTTAAAAAATAATTAACCTACGATTACAGATCGATCAACGTTAAAAATGGCGTCGGCAGCTGTCATCCCATCACATTTCCATATAATCAGATGTTTAACACCGCTTACGATTACATACTGTAAATAAAATAAATTGACTTTATTTTGCATATACGAGTAGGCCGCAAAGGCACTTTGACAAGTCAGAAACTACGTTTCTCAAAAGACCACTGCCGAGAAGAAATGCCGAAAGAAACTCGACAGTCAGTCATTTTCTCCCGAAATATGCTTATTAGTTTTATAACAATGCGAAATACTCAACCAACTTATTAAGTAAATCTGAGTGGTAAACAACAAAAAAGAAGTAATAAAGAGAAAGAGAGAGAAGGAAGAAATAATACAATAGGTATTTACAATGTGTAGTTAGTTACACGAGAAGACAAGTGAAAACTATATACGAGACTTATCTCGTATACAGTTTTGTTAGACCTTAGTCTAACAAATCTTTTGTTGGAGTTTGGTGGAATCCATCGTAAGCGTTGGACTTTGAGTCCCCGTCGATACGGCAACTTTTACTTTAATAGCTTTTTTTTTGAACTTGACTGTGGCTTTATAGGCCGGGCCCAATAAAGCGATAGGAGTGCGCGGTTGGAGAGCTGGGGAAAATCCAGGGGAAAACCTCCGACACGACCACGCGAGTGGTTTGGAACACTGGAATACTCTAAGAGTTTGTGCTCCAGTGAGATTGGTTGAGCGGTTTCAACTGAATCTGAGGTGTGAGTGGAATCGAGCTACTGGGAGTTTTAAACCTAGCCTATCTGAGAAGAGTCCAGCAAGAAACTCAGCTAGACCCGACCTGGGTCGGACTGGCTCTACCCGGTGTGCGGCGGTACCGGGACGAATAGGGCTATATGTGTCAATGTCGTCGCGATCGCGCGATGGACGTCCCCGCCACTTTAACAGCATTCAATATTCTTCGTATACCGTATAAATAAACTTCAATTTTAAACAAAGAAATGATAACCGCTAGTTAAATAGAAGCTTAAACGATGCCTTTATAAAATGCAAACCCATTCGATTTCATAACAACGTTCTATAATACCAATTATACTATAAAACACCGCTTTTGAAGCATAAGTTCACATACAAATCGATAATGATTATTTATGTATACGCTAGCCCGCATGAACCTTTCAATATTAAAAGGATGTCGCTTTAATATAAGCTAATGATGAATTTATCGTCGTTTGACGTAAACACGTATCTTTTTAATTATTAGTAGTGTCAAATATTGTACAGTCGGCCAAAAATGCGGAATACTTTTGTACCTAAATTACTAATAATAGTCGAAATGTGGCAGACCATTTTCATGGCTTGCTGTACAGTCAGTCATCATCGTCCTAGCGTTATCCCAGTACAGTTGCATCGGGAAGGATGCCCGGTATCCGCTAGGCGTTAGTTTCTTAGTTTTTGCGGAAACGACTACCATTTGACCTTCCAACCCGAGGGGAAACCAGACCTTATTGGAATTAGGCTTGTCAAGTGAATGGACTTGACTGTTAGAAGTTCTCAAGCGGCCCGAGGCCTGTAACTTGGCTTAACGACTGTTGCCATAGACAGCAGCCGGGATCAACAGTTTAACGTGCCTTCAGCGCTTAGTCACCACTCAAAGTGGTCACCCATCCAAAGAACTGACCTCTACTGTAATGTACAGTCAGTATTATTCATAAACATGTATACAATTTAGCATTATATTGTTTGTTGTGTTGTGTTGTTCTAATAAGGTCGAAAGTGTATTTCCTCATCTTCCTAGTGTTTTCCCGGTTGTTATCAAGGACCGGTTCCTTTAGGCTCAGCTTTGTCTAATTCCAAGATTTTACATAAATACAGACAGTTTACAGAAAGCCAGCGTCGGGACACCTTTTGTCGAGTCACAAAGTGGGCCCCTTTTTCGCAACAGTTTTTAGTTTTAAGTAATTTAATTGTAATTCTAGTTCTTCTGTTGTCGAAATAAAGATTTCCTCTATTCTAAAGATTTCTTCTATATGAGTCGTTTTAGAAAAAGTATGCGTCGGCAGCATGCTGTCAGAATCAAAGTTGCCAGAACATAGCGAATGATGTGTGTTACCAATGTTGCCGTGAATTTCTCAAATTTCCCGGTAACGGCTTATCTCTACAAAACTTGTGCTAGAGTGTTGTATTTTTATAAAAAAACTTACTACTTAACACGATTCACGATAAAAACAACTCGATAGTCAATTTGTCAAAATGACACTGACAAATAGATGTGTATCGTAACATACGATAACTTGACGTCTTTTTTAGTTATGGTTTCCAAATGATTGGTTCATTCGAACGATTCTAAAAGGAAAAGAATTTATTTACTGTAGTATTTTAAGTGTTAAAAAAACTGTGAGTACATAGACTATTTTTCATTTCAAGAATTCAGAATTTAATTTTTATTTTACGTTTTTGGGTTTTTCACGGAGCGCTCGTGGCCCAGCGGCGCCCGCGTGCCGCGTGCGGTATGCGAGGTTAAGCAATATCGGCCCAGGTCAGTTCTTGGATGATGCTTTGATTGGTTATTAACTGAGCGTTAAGCCGTTGATCCCGGTTGCTGTCTATGATAGTAATCGTTAAGTCAAGTTAGAGGCCTTCGGGCGGCTTGAGAACTTCTAACAGTCAAGTTGCCCACTCACTTGACAAGCCTAATCCCAATAAGTCCAATAATCCAGTCGCTTTCGTTAAAACTAGTGCCTACGCTATATCTTGGGATTAGGTACCGGACCCCAGGCATTCTTAGCTAGCCAGTTCCTGTCTCTTTTATATGACACGGGGATATATAGCATCGTTCCTCTCGCAGACGGACGAATGCTATAGGTATATCCGACATAAACACGACCAAGCCAGGTAGGTAGATCGGTCATCTATGCTATATACACATAATTGTCCATGATGGCCCAATGTACAGGACGCAGTTATGCGTTAAAGGGAGAAAGACACTTTTATCTCATTCCGCCATAGCTGCTTCCATAGCAATGGCATTAAACTGAATTGGTCAGTAAAATCACATCAATGAGATAAACTTCACACCTTATTCTCTTTCATTATGATAATCCAGTTTAGCTTAAACGAACGCTAACATATTTTACCGAATTAAAATACCACGCGAAACCGTATTACGTTCTTTAATACAGGATTATGAGACAACTCAATCGACCAGCCGTCAATAATTAAAATAATTGCTACAGGGCCTTGTACGGCTAAGTATTACTCCTCAATTCAAGATGGCGCCGCTTTGTCATATGACGGATGCGAAAACGCCATTTTACTTGGCGACATTTTGAACTTTATTTGGACTAAGGCTTTATGCCATTCGTCTTGAGAATTTTAACGTACAAATTAGTTTACGTTTCTTCGTTATATACAATATTTACCTGTGATATCTAAGAGGGAAATAATGTACCTACTAAATTTATTTATTTCGACTTATGGACCTAATAAAACAGAAATATTTGCACGCCAGCCTGCAAAACATAGTGTTCGCAATATGCTTTAGTCTTAAGATAGACCATAGATAATATTTGTAATAGATAACTTTGCAAGTTTATCTTCACTGTATGACATTAATTTTGTTATAATTGTAAACTCGAAATTATTATTCCTTCTTGAACTGTAAATTAATATTTTGACATGAATAATGTATTACTTATTATAGTCAGTCAGACTTTCTTAAATTGTAAATTAATATTTTGACATGTAAAAGTGCCCTTGTGGCCTATTTGCAGAATAAATGTTTGATTTTGATACTATGTTAAACAAATAAATGAATTCTGATTCTGACGCCGCTAAATGGTACTATTTGCGTAGGTTAATACGCATATAGGCTACACAACCACAATAAACACAAGATGAGTTAGGTACTTCGTGTCTTCAGTGTCTCGTTCCGTATATAATGTTGTTGTTGAACTGTAGTTATATATGTTGTGGGGGCTGTAGTTATACTGTCTAATTGGGTAGCTTACTCATTATCATCATCATATCTTGCCTAGCGTTATCGCAGTACAGTTGTATCCTGAAAGATACTCGTCCCGGGCCACTTTTTTTATGGAAGCGACCACCAGTGGCAGCGTAGGGCAGAATGGTATCCGGGGCGGTTTTGCCCATACTTAACATAGAACACCAACATATACAGGACGTCCCACGGCTATGCCACATGGAGGGAAAGTACCTTAAATATTGTAGATGGAGCATTTTACTGAATGAAGACATTATTTGAATTTAAAAAACAATTTAAACTGCATTCACAGATATTTAAATAATTTTGTGGTTGAACCGGGAATCGAACTCTTTACACGTGATCAATTGATTAATTTCGTATTAAAAATGTTAATTTTCATGGTCTTCCTTTTATTTCTGATACTATGTTATTTAGCAAAAAATAATCCATATGATGAAGCCTTTCGATTGGTATGATAAAGCTACAGGGTAATTATTTTTCTTGTGTAACGGGTTCGATTCCCGGTTCACGGTTTAATTATTATTTAAATATCTGTGAATGCAGTTTAAATTGTAATTAAAATAATGTTTTCTTTCAGTAAAATGTTCCATCTACAATATTCAAGGTACTTTCACTCCATGTGGCATAGCCGTGGGACACCCTGTATAGCCCAGGCTGATCCTCCTCATTCCCGAGTGTATTACAGGGTGAGCGGCAAGGTTAAGCGAGAGAAACCACGCTATGTTTGTAAGCTTTATTCTTTAGCGAGTACCTTCCTCTCCGTCGCACTTACTTATTCGAGTGAAAGAGAGCTTTTAGCTGTTTATTTTAGGTCAGCCGTCTCTGACAGTCAGTTTTTTTTAAATCAAAGGACAGGCAATGGCAACCGCGTACAGCCGACAATAATTGCAATGAAGAAACAGTTTTTTGTCCAAGTCTAGGATAACCAATCTCACGCAAGATCAAATCACGCCAGTGTTACCAGCTCTAAAAAATGATGGTAATCTTTTCTTTGTTCAGGCTACGGTGTCGTGTTGTTGTTCGTGTTTTGAAAGTGTTGAAAATAACGTTTGGGGAAAGTAATGGATAGGAATTAAATGTATACTTTTAAGTTTTTGCTGTGATAGTAAAAAGCTGTCCTTAGCACGATAGCGTAGGTTCTTTTTCTTTTTTTTTTGAACCTGACTGTGGCTCAGTGGCGGATCGTCCATACAACTCTATTCCCACCGGCTTGCCTAATTTTCAGCCAGTCCAGTTATTTTACTACGGCTCATGAAGAATATGAAAGACAAACTATTCCTAAGGCTTCCCTAAGAATATTTTTGATGCGCCGCCACTGCTGTGGCTTTATAGGCCGGGCCCAATAAAGCGATAGGAGTGCGTGGTTGGAGAGTAGCCTGGGGAAAATCCAGGGGAAAACCTCCGGCACGACCACGCGTGTGGTTTGGAACACTGGAATACTCTAAGAGTTTGCGCTCCAGTGAGATTGGTTGAGCGGTTTCAACCGAGTCTGAGGTGTGATAGTGTAGGTATATACCGTTATGTTTTACGTGAAGTGTACCGTCACGTAAAATATTCATAAAATATGTGTTTCAGCCATAAAATATGAGGGTGAGTATATGTACAGAATTTATAGAATGAGAATAAATAATTGAATTTCAATTCTATTCTTTTTGGTAAATTTTAAATGTATTTTCTAACAATCAATAGGTAGGCTAGCTAGCCGGATTCCGAGACCAGATTTAGTTTGTTACTACTTAAAGACCAGTGTCAGTTTGTTACGTTTGTTCAAAATTTTCAATTTTTTTTATCAAATAACGTTAACAAGGTTGTTGAGTCCTTTTTTAAGTAAAAACTTGTGTTAGAAGGAATTCGCTCTTTCGTACAAGGTGTTGAGTAAGTTAAGGATAAAATAAAATAAATTTAAATTAATGTTAAATCTATACTCAAGAGCAAAGGAAAATGAGACACTACCAATCTGGATTACGAAACAATTTGTTCAGATCTCCAGCTCTTAAGTTTGGTTACAAAGATACAGTTGGAACAATTTTCTTAAATAGTAGGTATGTATATCTAAAACAGTAGGTATATTATGCTCTAGTGAGCAAGTTTGTTACTGCTTAAAGAACGAAGTGTTTTCAATTAAAGATATTTTTATTTTCACAGGCCCCAAAAACAGTAAGTTTAGGTAAATTATATACATTTTTAACTGACTTCAAATAAGGAGGTCCTCAATTCATTTATGAAAGAAAGAAAGAAAGAAAAGCATTTATTCGTGGCACAGGAGTAATACACATACCAAGGATTAAAGTTGAAAAACAATTAAAGTGAAAAAGGTGTAAAACAAAAAGAAAACAATCAATAATGCCACGAAATGGTCCCGACTCAGCATGGTGCCAACCTAACCTATTACCTATTTACCTATTTATGTTTTATGTATGTTTGTTACGCGATTACTCCTCCAATTATGAACAGATTTGGAAAATTATTTTTCTGTTTGAAAGCATGCGCTTCTAGATTGGTTATCTGATAATGGGAACCATGAGAAATTAAGGGAATTGCACAAAAATTCAAGGGAAACATATAGCGTATAGTATTTTCGGTAATAAATCGAGCATTTGCATTCAGAAAGAAGACCAAGGATCATCATCCAAAACTCCTAATGTTTCATGGTTAGCGCTAAGATATTTCGATTAAGATACTGAACCGACTATGACGAAGCCAATTTAAATGGTCCTGATGTAATGTTACTATCAGCCTGATCTGGTAATTGAAGCCGGAAGGTAGACAACGGAACTCCGTAATAAAACGGTGTAGCTTAGCCGTGTTTGAGCTTATTGGAATAGTCATGAGGTGCACTCTGGTAGTGACTCACTTTTTTTTTGTTTAAAAAGAAAAATCTTATATTAGGTTTGACAGATAAGTGTCGTTAAACCCTATCGGGTTTGTATCGACACAACATTCGCGGACAATAAGGTAGTGAGTTTATATGAAAATGAGCTAAAAGCTATGTATGACACATTGAACAAAGACACCAACATGGTAATTACATTGTGAGGTAATATGAAATAGATAATCCCAATTCGGGTACCGAAACAATACAATAAACGGCGTGCAATTAGTGACACATTAAGGCTCAATTTTCTACTAAAGTGTGTGACTGAAATAAAAAGTGATAAAATATAAAAGGCGATTCCAAAAAATGGCTTTTCGTTGTTTTCTGCTCGGAGTGGCTTGGCGAAGTATTAAACTAAGTCGTTTTTTTTTCAAGTGAAAGAGATTATATTTGGGAGTTATTGAATGGGAATCCATTAACCTTTTCGCTCTGTCAAATACAGAAGCTGTCACTCGCAAGCTATGTTTTAAGTTTTTGTGATGACAAATAAAGGAATGTTTCAAGTATTATGCAATATTATTGTTAATATTTAGTAACGATATCAATATGTATTTTATAGTTACATTGATGACAATTGTGATAGTGAAAAATAACAAGCCAATTCGTAGCCTTAGCTACGTTTAGCATTGACAATTGAAGGGACGACATACAGTCTTTTCACACTATGACATGAAATGTCCAATGCGAAGTTAAACCCTATAAAGACCCTTATCTCTGGAGCGCGTGGAGGTATCGAGTTGAAATGAAAACCATTATACTATGGTCTACAATTCCTTGAAGCTTTGAAAAAATCAAACTCCTAAGTTAACGTCAAAAAAGATACGGCCGTTAATGCCTCAAAAAACGTATATTTTGAATTTTTGACACTCTCAAGGAAATCAAAATTTATAGGGTACCTACCTGCTTTCCGTTGACCTTTTTAACTGAAAATAATTACTATAGTGTGAAGGATTTTCTGGCTCAAAATATTCATTAATAACATTTTCAAAAATATTTGCATGCTAGTATATAATACAAATAGCAGGATAAGCTACCTATTGTCACATACCACCTAAGGACAAAAATGTACCTACTTATTCTATGCCAATAAACTCTATTCTATTCTATTCTAGAACTATGAAATTTGGCAAGTAATATCGTTTGTATGTAATGTAATATACATTACATTTGTAATTAAATCATAATAAATTTAGTCATTTCTTTAAAGTACGTAATGAATACCTACAAATTTCTACGGAACCCTGCAGGGTAGGCGAGTCCGACTTGCATTTGTCCGGTTTATAGTTTTTTTTTACAATACGTATCTGCGTGCGTGTGATGAGTAAGTACCTGTCTAGATCTCCAGTACCTATACAGACAAGAGCTATTGAATTAACCACACATTATTAAACTACATATGTAAAACAGACACATATGTGAAAAAAAAAAAACTGGAGGTGCCGCTGGTACATCAATCAGTCGGCATCAAATTCCATTTTTTCCTGTCCTTTTAGCCCCATATTAGCAAACAATTGGTCGTAAGAATTAAAACATCGATTATTTTACACATTTTATATCAACGTTTTTAATATAACCCATTCAGATATCGACTTTATATACTTGACTAGATAGTTCAAATTGCAATGAAGAAATAGCAAATTGGCGTTCTTTTTTCAAATAACAACTACCTATAACAGCATCTTGCACTATTGCATATGTTTATGCCCTATTAGTACGCATCCGTCTCTTTTGTTTTAAACCGGTTGAAAGGGATGAGTATAGTAATAGAACAAGTTCTTTATAGTGTCTCCTTTCGGACTTTCGTAAGGAAAGTTTTTATTTCTAGGTAATTTATAAGACCTACAAGGATCGTTTACTGAGAGAAATTAGGTTTTTTTGTCCTATTATTATGTACTAAGGGTGGGTTGCACCAAACCGTCTGTAATCGTAAGCGCTGTATTAAAATCTGATTGTATGGAAAGTTTGACAAGTTTCTAAGGGATGACATCTGCCTAAGGGTCGGTCAACATACGATTACAGGCCGGTCATCGTCAAATATGGCGCCGGCAGCCGCATCCCATAGAAACTTGTCAAACTTTCCATACAATCAGATTTGAACGAACTTACGATTACAGACGGTTTGGTGCAACCCACCCTAAGACTTCGTGTCCATAACTTTCTAATATAAATAGTAAGTATTTCAACCAATCTCACTGGAGCGCAAACTCTTACCCCCTTATTCATAAATGTCTGCTAAACCTATATTAGTTAACTAGCCGCTAAAGTTCGTTTGTCCTTATCTGTCAGTTTGACATTGACGTTTGTGGGAATGGGACAAAGAACTTTTTAGTTAGCAGAGGTTTGTTAAGTTTTATGAATACGGGGTTTAGAGTATTCCAGTGTTTAAACCGCCCGCGTGGTCGTGTCGGAGGTTTCCCCTGGATTTTCGCTCCAACCTCGTTCTCCTATCTCTTGGGTCCGGCCTATAAAGCCAGTCAGCTTTTTTTAAAGATTAGAATTTTAACGGTAATTTTCGATCATATTTATTCGATTAATATGGATTATTATCGAGGAGCATTATTAGGGATATCTGAGGATAACATTGTAGTAATTCTACATCTTTCAGTAGTTTATCACATTTCAAAGTCGTATATTTTCTCATTATAATCTTGTTTTCTTTAATATCGCACGACGGATTACGCACGAGTTTTCTAATGAAATGAAATGATTTATTCTTCAATTTAGGCATATTACATGCACTTATGAATGTCAAAAAACTATCACCGGTTCATAAAATAAACCCCTGCCTCGAGAACCGGCGTAAGAAACTCGGCGATGTGTCATTTTTTCAAAACAATATACAATGTATATAATATCTACATAATCTTAAAAAAAGTATATGTCCCGACATTTTAACGGTTATCCTCAATTTAACATAGTTTATGTCCCAATCAACTACTAATTTGTCCGCGATACATATTTATTCGTAATTATCGTTTTACGGCACGCGCTAGCAGATGTCACTTGTAATAAAAAGTCAACGTTTGTGATGCCGATGCGTTTCATACACATACATACACTCACGACTGTAAGTTGTAAGGTGTGGGCACAGAACATGTATTTTTCTAAAGAACTAGCGACCCGCCCCGGCTTCACACGGGTGCAATGCTGATGCATACATACATATAAACCTTCCCCTTGAGTCACTCTATCTATTAAAAAAAAACCGCATCAAAATCCGTTGCGTAGTTTTAAAGATTTAAGCATACATAGGGATATAGGGACATAGGGACAGAGAAAGCGACTTTGTTTTATACTATGTAGTGAAGAAAACATGTCGGAACTATATTTTGTTGTATAATCCCTGTTTTCTTGGAGAACTGCGCAACTCGTCTCCCAGTCTCTGGGATACCAGGGTTTTTTAAAAAAGAATGCTATTGTTTATTTTTTTGACTGGAGACGACATCTTAATATAGTATATGTTGTCAAGTTTTGTCAAGCATGATTTTGAAGTTAAAAATGGCTGACTGCTGAGTTCTGCCGTTCTTTCTCGATATTAAGGAAAATAAAATCTCTTAATTGACCGATTGTAACGAAGGTCTCTGCTTCAGCTTCGACAAAAATGCTTTCGTATGTCCGAATTCCGGATTTCCAGATTCTCGCGAAATTTTGTGAGCGGGTTCGATAATTATATAGAATCTTTTTGTCGAGTCAAAAAAATAACTAGTCTATAGCCCACAGAGCCACTAGTTAGTTAGTAATCAACGATAATTTCCACTGAATTTCTTAAAGGTCAACTGGAAGAGATTCCTCATAGAGATACGTTTGCCTGTGTCGTATTTTTATCTTAAGTGACATATTTTATTGTTTTAACCTGTTATTGTGTATCAGTGGCGGCGCGTCAAAAATATTCTTAGGGAAGCCGGAAATAATTTGATTTTCTTATTCTTCATGCGAGAGAAAAGAATGGAATGACGATTACTACACCGACAAGAGCACAGCTCTTAAATTTATGATGATGATTCTTCATTAGCCGTAGTATCTTAACTGGACAGTCTAAAAATTAGGCAAGCCGGTGGGAATTGAGCTGTGAGGACGCTCCGCCACTGTTGTGTAGTTTATTGCATACAGTAAAATACTTGACAATAGCATACATTTCTAAGCTAAAGCAAGCCGCATTTCAGCGTTCTTCATTTATCATAAAATTCTAGCAAAAATTTTCACAAGTTTTACAGCACTGGTTTTTTAGGGTTCCGTATCTGAAGGGTCCAAACGGGACGCTATTGTTGCCACTCACGCGTCCGTCCGTCCGTCCGTCACACAGGTTTGACAGACAAATGGTTGGAGCTACAGTCTTCAAATTTTCACAGTATAAGCATCTTGTTGTCCCAAACCACACAATTAACTACTACTACTAGTACTATTGTAAGCTCAGTATTATACCTACCCCGACTTGTAACAATTGTGATTAATAATATATTTCATTTTATTTCCATAAAAATTTACAAAACTATCTTTTTAAGGGGGGCTGCTATACAGTTAAAGGAAGGCGCGAAAAAATTGACCTACCCCATCGAATGGGGTATCGTTGCATAGATATAGATCTCATTCAGCAGATAAATACCGTAATTTTTATTAAAAAATATGAAAAATAAAGGAATGAGTAGCCACCAAATTCAGCTGGTTTTACAAAATTTTGTTCCGATTTTTCCTTTAACTTCCCATTGATCTATAAACTTGAAATTTGGTCATAATATTTACTATTACGTATATTTTACCATCCAATAAAGCCGTCGACTCCCGGTGAAAAAAATAAACAATTGCATTATTTTGTTATGATCCCGGGGATAACAGGGACCGGTAGACGACGGGATATATTAATACATCAGATGTTTCTTTATTTTTTCTGTTTCTTTATTTATTTGACGACCGGTTTAGCCTAGTGGGTAAGTGCACCTGCCTGTGAAGATGACGGTCCTGGGTTCGAATCCCGGTCAGGGAAAATATTTGTGTGATTAGCATGAATATTTGTTTCTGAGTCTTGAATGCTTTCTATGTATTTAGGTATTTATATCTATTAAATATATCGTCGTCTAGTACCCATAACACAAGCCTTCTTGAGCTTACTGTGGGGCTAGTTCGATTTGTGTAAGATTGTCGTCTAATATTTATTATTTATTTATTTTTAATTTTTTTTTCTATGAATATCAACTTAATTTTGCTGTTGGTTCGGAACTCTAAATGTGCGGAGTTCGGCACGCACATGGCCAGTTTTTATTATTTATGTCGAGATTAGCTCGTGTCCGTGCTTGCCTTGAACTGACGATTAAGACGTAACCACCGGTTGGACAATGAGCAGCTTCTAAACAATAGCGTTATGGAAATTAGCGGCGAAAATGCACGCAGGGCTAGCACGGTTTTATCTGACCTCAGACCCGTAAGTATTTCACCAACAGTGCCTTTACCTGTGCCTTTACCATGAGTTTGCATGACCGTACTCGCTAGCGACTGCGTAAACTATTTAGTATGCCGATTCTTAGTTCTATTGCGTAACCGCCAGAGGCGCTGTACTTTTGCCCGTACAAATTGTTACGCAGTCGCTAGCGAGTCGGTCATGTAAACTCATAATAAAGGCACTGGGATAGTGTTGCCAAATAAGAAAAACTATAAAGACATTTCGAGAATAGTAACTCAAAAGAATAAATAATTACATAATAATTACTACTACTTCATTCCTTTTATTGGAATGGAAATTGTAATTTAATTCTTTAAAATCGTATATACAGACTGGCCCTAAAGATATAAGCCGGATTTTCATAGTTTTAAAATGATTCTAGCGCACAAGTCCACCTTATTTAAAAAAAAAAAACCATCAGGTGGACCGTACGCTTGTTTGCCACCGGCGTTGTAAAAAAAAAAAGATTTATTATGGTTTACAAGCGTATACAGACTCTGGCCTTTTCGATATATGCTAGATTTTCATAGTTTTAAAATTTTTCACGCGCACAAGTTCACCTTATTAAAAAAAAAATTCGATTTTTATTGCATTGTGTTACTACAATAATAAAATAATATCAGCAATTTCCTGAAAACGATCGTGGATAAACTGGATGTACCACTACCGAGACACTGGAACAAACTGCATATATGACTAACCAGTGTCGAGGGATCGTGCATAGATTCAGATTCATTTATTTCATAGATGTAAATCACTACATAGTATAAAACAAAGTCGCTTTCTCTGTCCCTATAGCCCTATGTATGCTTAAATCTTTAAAACTGCGCAACGGATTTTGATGCGGTTTTTTTAATATATAGAGTGAAGAGGAAGGTTTATATGTATAATAACATCCATTAAATAGTACACCCGTGCGAAGCCGGGCGCTAGTTACAATAAAAAATTTGCATTCATGTCAAAAGTGTCAAAAGTATACGAATTCACATCATGATCGTCAATTAAGATATAAATAATAATGGAATAGGATTTAAACATATTCACCGAATAAGGATCGTCATAACATAATTGGACACACAAAAAAATATAAATAAAATACAAATGGAATTTAAGACAACGATATGGTGGCAATTAAATAAATTGTTAATTCGAATGTAATTACACAATTTTAAACAAATGTATATATAATTCTTTTTTGTATTTACGTGTTTTTTTTTACTCTAACCCTAGTATAAGTATCAATTTAATTAACAAATTACGGATAATTTGGTCTGAAAATAAAGATTTAATATTATTAGTAATTTCTGGGTTGCCAAGTAAAGAGGGTCGCTGGACGTCGGATAGACGCAGTGAGGGCTATCGTTTTTGTGCTCACCAGTTGGCGCCACTGACGAGTAAGGTCCAGCTATCGGTTATTATAAACATTCAAATCATATTTTTAAACATTCATTAATACCTTAAAACCGTACTGGAAGAATATAGAACATCCCGCATTGCAGCGCAGTCCCGTTTTGTTCAAAAAAAGGAGGAAATAAATTTCCGGAAGACAAAACTGTCCCAAAACACTGACAGTCATTGACCAGTAACTCATATTTGCCATAATCAAGCTCAGGTATTGCAAAATAGTCAGCATATTGTTCCAATTAGATATTAACCCGCGTAGGCACCACAAAGTGATATTTGAAATTTCGGAGACCTCACGCTACACTAGCGCCTCTAGCGGCGAATTCATACGCGGTAGCTCTCGTTCTGATGCATTTGCAACTCAAATACAAACTGTCAGTGAATTTATTAAAACGCTAAGAAGTTTTTTCTAATTGTAGTAATAAATAATCTATACATGCATCGGTCATAAATTGCTATTGCTTGTAAACAGTTTATGCGTTTGTTACATGATCGTTACATGAATATTGTAAAGTAACACCGTTTTTAAACCGAACGCCGCTCCAGACTGCCCTTGTATCCCGAGAAAGGAGATAGGGTAGTTTTTATCCCGGACATCATCCCCTAAGGGGATAATGACCGAAAGTTTGTATGGAGGTACGATATAAGCAACTTCCACGCGGACGGAATCGTGGGAAAAAGCTAGTATTTCATAAAGATAAATAAAAGGATATTGTTTTACCTTTTTTATTGATTTCGAATTTTGTTTTGACAAAGTAATTATTTTATAACTAAGACCTTGACATGTTTTAGGGTTCCGTACCCAAAGGGTAAAACCGAGACCCTGTTACTGAGACTTCGCTGTCTGTCCGTGTCTAATCTGACTGAATATAGACCGTGATAGTTAGACAGTTGAAATTTTCACAGATAATGTATTTCTGTTGCTATAATAACAAATACTAAAAAAAGAATAAAATAAATATTTGAGAAGCTCCCATACAACAAACGTGATTATTTTGCAGATAATGGTACGGAACCCTTCGTGCGCGAGTCCGACTCGACTGTTTTTTTATTCTGAATTATTCTCTGGGTCCAGATAATGTATTTCTGTTGCTATAACAACGAATACTAAAAAACAGAATAAAATAAATATTGGAGGCGGCTCCCATACAACAAACGTGATTATTTTGCAGATAATGGTACGGAACCCTTCGTGCGCGAGTCCGACTCGACTGTTTTTTTTTATTCTGAATTATTCTCTGGGTCCAGATAATGTATTTCTATTGCGATAACAACAAATGCTAAAAAAAAGAATAAAATAAATATTTGAAGGGGCTCCCATACAACAAACGTGATTATTTTGCAGATAATGGTACGGAACCCTTCGTGCGCGAGTCCGACTCGACTGTTTTTTTTATTCTGAATTATTCTCTGGGTCCAGATAATGTATTTCTGTTGCTATAACTACAAATACTAAAAAAAGAATAAAATAAATATTTGAGGGGGCTCCCATACAACAGACGTGATTATTTTGCAGATAATGGTACGGAACCCTTCGTGCGCGAGTCCGACTCGACTGTTTTTTTTATTTTGAATCATTCTCTGGGTCCAGATAATGTATTTCTGTTGATATAACAACAAATACTAAAAAAAGAATAAAATAAATATTTGAAGGGGCTCCCATACAACAAACGTGATTATTTTGCAGATAATGGTACGGAATCCTTCGTGCGCGAGTCCGACTCGACTGTTTTTTTATTCTGAATTATTCACTGGGTCCATTAAGAGTCACTCCTCTTAAATCCAATGCCTACACGAAAAGCAAGTTATTAATTCCCAAGTATTGCCCAATGTAAAAACAAGTGAAGCCGGCTAACCAACGGTATCCACAACCATGTCTAATCCACTATTTTTGATCATAAAACTTGGAGCACGCGAGTTTCTTAACATTTTATTGTCTCCGATCATTAATATGCCGGTTTTTTTTGTGGCTGACCAATCATGCAACTGGCAACATTGAAACACGACATTTGTTCGATTTGCGTTTACTGCGCACGCGACAAACGGGGAAAATGGAGCTTTGTGGCCTTGGGCTACAATGAGATTGTTGTACTCTTATTTTGATTTCGACATTGACATATGCTCTTATTCCATTGGATATTCTGTTTTAGTGCTATTAAAATAGTGTCTATTACAAACATGCGATTTTTAAGCAGTGTATATGTAATAGAAACTCTATTACATTAGTGTTAAGGTAGAATATCTAATGGAATAAGAGAATGATTTCAATCTCGTACTTAAAGTAACCTATAGGTACGCTTAAGGAATGCATTCGAATCTATCCCCTTTTTTTAAACATTGCATGACGTCCGTCCTGGCCTAGTTGGTAGTGACCCTGCCTACGAAGCTGGAGATCTCGGGTTCGAATCCCGGTCAGGGCATTTATTTGTGTGATGAGCACGAATATTTGTTCTTGAGTCTTGGATGATTTCTATGTATTTAAGTATATATTTCTCTATAAGTATGTATATCGTCGCCTAGTACCCATAATACAAGCTTTGCTTAGTTTGGGACTAGGTCGATTTGTGTAAGATTGACCCTAAAATACTTACTTATTTATGCTTATTAGAATTTTAACGGTCATTATCGACTACAATTATTATTTAGAATAAAGGGAAAAAAAACAAAAAAAATAAATTGTTTAAAAATATTTACGTTAGCAGCGGTACTGCTTAATACGAAGGAACGGTTGATGCATTTGGAACTGGGTAGCGATTGCACCTATAGCTCAGTTGGCTAGAGCGACTGGCCGCGAGTGCCGGGAGGTCGCAGGTTCGAATCCTGCTCGGTGCCTAAATTTTTCAATTTTTCCTTTATTCTAAATTTGGGTATGCGATGGCGCATCGCAACTGACGATTCTCAATATGATTTGAGGCGTTAGTGCCGTTAA
This sequence comes from Epiblema foenella, assembly GCA_963556455.1. Classification (NCBI taxonomy): domain Eukaryota; kingdom Metazoa; phylum Arthropoda; class Insecta; order Lepidoptera; family Tortricidae; genus Epiblema; species Epiblema foenella. Next base: position 3,912,837 of record OY747120.1, on the reverse strand, counting down.
TGAAGCATGAGTCTTCTGGTAGATGTCGCTGCACGCCTCCCTTAAGGCGTTTGTATAAAAAAAATACAATTATTTATTTATTTATTTATTATCTAGGATCACCAACAGTGGCAACAACAGTCATTAGCGCTATACACAGAAAAGTACATGGTTTACATTTAATTGCGCCACCAATTACAGGTGAACACAGCATGCATTACATTGCAGCTAAGACATCAGAGGACAATAATATACTATTTTCACTTATTTCAGTAGCTTACGTCTCAAAGATATCATGCCACATATTTCCCAGTTTCCATATTGTTTTCTTTGTAATCGCATGACGATAATCGCACGACTTTTGTAATCTAAAAAAAAACCAAGTGTAGTGTTATACGAGTGTCATTCAAGCCAGCCGAATATTGGGAGTAAAAATCAAAAATCGATCAAAATCAAACATTTATTCTGTAAATAGGCCACAATGACACTTTTATATGTCGAAATATTACTTTATAATTTATTAGCGACCCGCCCCGGCTTCGCACGGGTGCACTATTTAATGGATGTTATTATACATATAAACCTTCCTCTTCAATCAATCTATCTACTAAAAAAAAAGGCATCAAAATCCGTTGCGTAGTTTTAAAGATTTAAGCATACATAGGGATATAGGGACAGAGAAAGCGACTTTGTTTTATACTATGTAGTGAAGAAAGTTTGTCAAAATATTAAGTAGATCTGGAAACAGACCCCAGGCTTAGGGGACAACTGGGACAACACTATGATGACGTTTCTAGTCGTTAGTGATGCGCGACTTCGAATGAGTTGTCTATTAGAATGATTAGCGATTACGAGTACTAACGTCAATATTCGAGTTGGAAATTAGTAGTATACTAATAATTAAATGATGATTAATTAGCAGTTACTATTAGCACACTATTAGACTCGGGCGGACGCCGATTAGTAGTACCTATCACCAATAATCGAATGTTTATCAAATTAGTCGACTTATTCGAATTATTATAATAATCGACTAATCAATAAACAGTATCATTCAAAGTCGCGAAAAAAATAAACAATAGCATTCTTTTGTTATGATCCCGGGGATCCCAGGGACCGGTAGACGACGGGTTAAAGTGTCATGTTCTGGGTCAGTGTTGAGCACATGGACCTTATATAAATAGTTCTTGCCCATACTTACATATATTTAACTTAAATTAGGTTTTACTAATGATCTAAGAAGTCACGATAAAAATGTTAATATAAGCAATAATGTCACTTTTTTTAGCATTGTAAAGTTAACATCAAAGTAATCCCTCAATTTCCTTAGTAAGTACTTGCCTTTATATTTCAACGTCAATTAAAACAAAGATATAGTCTATGCCCACCCTCTATGATGTAGAAACACCCGTTTTGTCTATGGAATACGCTTTAGTTTTTGTCCGAAGCTCGCCGGTGTTGCCAATTAAAAGAGAAAAAAAGTAATTAGTAGTCGATTGAAATTTTATTTTTAGGGTTCCGTGGATCCGTATGTTGACTGTCAAAATGACATCAGCTTAGCAAGCAAAATAGCGTATACCGTAGCGTTTTATGTATTTTAAACTTTAGTTTATAATCGTCCAACATACATCACTACATAGTATAAAACAAAGTCGCTTTCTCTGTCCCTATATCCCTATGTATGCTTAAATCTTTAAAAGTACGCAACGGATTTTGATGCGTTTTTTTTTTAATAGATAGATTTAAGAGGAAGGTTTATATGTATAATAACATCCATCAAATAGTGCACCCGTGCGAAGCCGGGGCGGGTCGCTAGTTTATACATACAAACCCCATTGTTCTAGTAGACTGAGAATTCAGCTCGCTTCGCTCGTTTCTTCAAATGTTCTCTTTCTATTCCGATTTATTGTAGAGCCACTGGCCGGTTACGCGACCAGCGTCAGTTTGCGACCACCTGAAGAACGATTTTTTTTTAATATTAAAAAAATACCCTAGAAGCAGTGAGTAGTAAGTATACATTACATTTGGTTATTGAATGGGAATTCAAAAAACGATGATTTATATTTTCAGATTTTAATCATCAAAGTGGTCGCAAACCAACGCATTAAATTAGCTGGTCGCTATACTACTTATCGCCTATTAACGGACAAAAAATATTATTCTAGTTACTTAATAAATAATCAATGATGATCTATTTAAACTTACATGGTCACATCACTGTCAATTTACGTTTTTACTGTCTAATTAAAACATACAAACTATCTTTTTACAATAACGAGGCAAAGGAACATGCCCATTGATCCAAAACGGGGGGTCCATGGGAAATTGTACGGACCCATAAATTGGAACCCTATAAACTAGAATTAAGTATTCATTAAAGACAGAGTCATGCTTGGACGGTCGCGGACTTACAGTTTATGTTCTTTGTAATGCTCAAATTATATTGAATTCATTTCTATAAGCATAACATTTAAGGTGATGGTATGAGCAAAAACGTGAAATCGAGGTGTTTTTCGTGAAGTTTTTTCGTAAAAATAAAATACGAGGGGATATGGAAAGTGAATGATTAGGACCGAAATATACTTAAGTTTTGCCTGGACTCATGGGTATCATTTAGGATAACACAATTAAGCAGATATACTATCTTTAAAACACTGTTTTGAGAAAAATATGTCTACGTTTTATTTCGCCCAGAAATAATTCTATGTTACGATATGTTCCAAACTTATTGCTTAAGGTTCATTGCGATGAATTACCTTCATTATACTCGCATAAACAGTTTTAATGAGGATTTTGGACATGAAACCTAATTTCACCTACGTAAAATTGCCGATACAACGTTGCAAACTTTTGCTCGAAACAATCGCGTAGGCGAAATGATCTATTAATGCAACGCACTAATATCATTAGTAATTTCGCGGCAGAATCTACAACCTCTGTGGCTCTGTGTGTACACCGATGGGTTGTTAAGCTTAGGGTCGATGGTTCGATTCCAGTTAAACGTTTTTGTAAAATAGTCTTTTTGCTTTTTTATTTAATTCTAATAATTACTTTGTATTCAAAAATTATCGCCTCAAATATATAAATGTAAAATAGAAAATTATAGTAACATTATAGTAGTTTATTTCACGAGCATGGGTCGAACATGATTGTATGGGTGAACAGTCTTTTTGTTTTTATTATCATAAATATCATAATTACTTTGTACTCAAATATATAAATGTAAAATAGTACATTATACTAACAATAATAGTAGTTTATTTCACGAGCACGGGCCGCTGATTGTATGGGTGAACAAATAGTCTTTTTGTTTTTTATTTGATTCTAATAATAACATTGCACTCAAAAAAATTCGCCCCAAATATATGAATGTAAAAAAATAGAAAATTTTAACAACATTTCACGAGCACAGCCCGCTCATGATTATGTGGGTGAACGCCTCGTTGCGAGCTCGCACTGAGGCGCTCACGTCGGTTCAGTACGGTATGCGCTGTTGCCAGATTTATCATATCATCACAGAAAGACATTGTTTTGCTTGCGTATTTCGGCATCGCGTGTCTCGATCCGTTATTTGACGAATTTTGAGATTTTGATGATCCTTGAGGAATTTGTTATTGTTATAGTGTTTGTTATTGTTAATTTCTGTTGTTATATTATTACTGTTATTAGTTTTGAACAGTTGGGTGTTTTATTTGGTGTGGTGCGTCAGGTGCGGGGTGATTCCTGACAATACAATCCCTAAAATGGGAAATAAGCGTGGAAGAAAACCAAGTGTATCTATCAGGTTACTACGAAAGCGACAAGGGCACACATATCTTGTGTAGTTTAGGAATTACAGTACCCTGCGATAAATATTGCACGTCGACCTTTGGTAAGAGACTCGGCTAATTTCGGCCTTGTAGAGCGTTGTCACATGTGATGATTGTCAGTCGTCAATATATCATATAGAGTCGTTGAAACCCCCAACTTTAAATGGTACGATGTACAAAATAATACACCATTATTTGACCTATATTTTGTAGGATTCCGTAGAAAAAACGGCGAAAACGGAATCCTGAATAGTTTCGTCACGTCTGTCCGTCCGTATGTCACAGCTGATTTACTCGGAGACTATAAGCACTACAATTATGAAATTTGGTAGGAAGGTGTATTATATGAACCGCTACATAAAAGGGATGTGAAATTATGAAAAAACGTATAATCAGGAAGAGGGGAAATCCATACATGTAACCGGGGGATTAAAAAAAAATCATGACACATAGGCATGTGGGGTGGAGTGTTCATGGATAGTCTTAAAAATGATATGTGAAAAGTAAAAAGTGTCCCCCCCCCCACCCCTAATTTACAAACTATGAAGTTTAAAACTAAAAAAAATTAAGGTGGTGTACATCAATAAATATTGTAACGATTTTTGGTTTGAACAAGATAGGTCTAAAGGGTTTTGACTAGGCATGCTGACAAAAAAAAAATCATGCCAATTAAACCACTTTTTAGAGTCTATCAAATGTTTGTATTGGACCAACTAGAATTAGAGCAACACCAAAGGCGAAAATGAGAGGCAAAGTACCTACATCATAATTAAAACGCTCCATACTGATTCACACGCAAGGGAAATTTAACGTTTTTGTCGTGAAATATTGCGTTTAATAATAATAATAATATATTCTTTATTGCACCACAAAAAGAAATTGTCACAAGATTAACCTTAAAAACTAATAGGTAACAACAGGCGGTCTTATCGCTATAGAGCGATCTCTTCCAGACAACCTTTGGGTAGCAGGAGATGAAAACTTAAAGAAAAATAACAACGGGTAGTGCTAGGATAAAGCAAGAAATATAGCTAGAATAACACACACATCTAGGCTAATATATACAGCTAACAATACAATACATTAATAAATATATACATACATAACTACATAAATATTTATATATACATATATATATACATAGCTACAAAGATAATACAAGCTAAGAGAGTGACAAGTAATGATGTCTCAGGAGATTTTTGAAAATGGGCAGAGACTTGGCACATCTAATATCTAACGGCAGAGTATTCCATAACCGAACAGCTTGAAAAGTGACAGATTATGCGCGTGCGTGCGTGATTGTGTGCGTTTATGTACGTAGTTGCAGTACAATTTATTTTTTATTTAGACATGAGAATTCTACTGATAACTTTCAATTTATATTTGGCCAGTAAACAAATTCCCGTATCTTTTTATGATTTTAATTAATTTGTCTAATTTACTATTTATTGTTATAATTTGATGGCTTTCTATCCTTATAGCCACACTGTTATAAATTGTAACATGAGTCACCCCTAATATAGCGGAAAAGATGTCTTGCCCAAGCAAAAGAACGTAAGTACCCGGACGTAAGTGGACTTGAGTTCCCTATGAAGATACGACCATTTTTGATTCAATATCTTGGAAAGTGGTTTTAAATGTGGACTAGTAGGTTTCAGCACGGAACCCTTCAAAGTGCGTGTCGGATAACGCACAATGAAGGGCCGGTTTTCTAGTGGTTGCTACAGCTCTCTATAAATATCTAAAGTTTACATGTCATTGACGTAACTAATAAAGTTCGGTACTTATTTGATATGAAACGTCATATGAATTTGCCGCATTGGTTATTTAGTTGGAATTATAATATAAATAATAAATAAATAAATAAATAAATTCTAATTGTAGTTGGTTCCATACAAATATTTGATCGTGTTTAAAAACTGGTTCGATTGGAACCGTAAAAAACAAGTCGCATGTCGGATTATCAGGTCACGTTTATAATTTAGATACCTACCTACATGAAGTTCATCAAAGCGCCATCTAAATGCAAAAGGTCGCGACCGTTCGATTGAACTAATAGATGCCCAGTATGTCGAGTGAGAGTGCACTAGATGGCACGCGCGCATGAATTTCAAGCCTCCGCTCGATTGCTCAAGGTCACTTGCCTATATCGTCGCCTTAATAGAAAATACAAGATCTATATTAACATAGAACAAATAAAATAAATTAAATTAAATTAAGACCTAACCTAGGTAAGGCTACGTTAGGTCCCCCAAGTCTGATCCCTGCGGAACGGTGCCCATAAGGCTGGCTGCATTCCCCCGTTGAATGGCGATGCCTATTCTTTGTTCGAGGAATGAGCCAGCCCTAGGGTCACGTGTTGTTTCCAAAAGTCTCTTTTTTAAGTTTTGGAACAGAGAATGGGCATCTTGACTCCACGGTCCTAAAGTATATTTTTATATTTTTCTGGAACAATGTATTAACAGATTCAGATTCATTTATTCACAATATAAGATTACAATATAAATTACATGACAATTTACAAGAATCTCTATTGTGATCGTCAATAACATTAAATAAAACAAAATAAATTAAAAATCAATGAATAAAATAGAAGTTAAATAATACAATGAGTATGATAAAATTCACCTGAGAGGATCGTCATGAATATATTAATATTTTTGGTACTCTAAACACGGGTAACAAGGAATTAAATATCAATATCTCGTAATGATCGTCAAAGTAAATATTAAAACAAGAATTAAATCTTCGTCATATCCAACTTAATGTGACATTTCGTTATATTTAAGACATTACAAAATGCATATTAGACTTAAAAGAAGAAGTTAAAAGGTAATCAAATATTGCAAAATCTAAAACTATGTATAATTAAATTAAATCAATAATATTAAATTAAATTAAACAATGTCAACTATATTTTATTTCCATGTATTCGCTAATGGAATATAACTTCAATGCATAATATTTGGTTGGCGCTGTTAGAGAGTAGCCTGGGGAAAATCCAGGACTACCGACACGACCACGCGCGCGATTTAAACACTGTAATACTCGAGTTTCCGCTCCAGTTGAGCTTGGTTGAGCAGCTTCAACCCAATCTTTTTTTATACAATGCCGGTGGCAAACAAGCTTATGGTCCACCTGATGATAAGCGGCCACCGCAGCCTATAGACGCCTGCAACTCCAAAGGAGTCACGTACGCGTTGCCGACCCTTTATGAAATTTGAGGATGCACTGTGTTGACAATAGAAGGGACATTTCGGTCCCTCGCTCTCAACACAGTGCATCCTCGGGAGCTCTGGCAACCTTGCTCACCTCCAGGAACACAACACTACATACTTGTATAGCAGATAATGTTATTATGGCTGTGGTCTTCTGCAAGGCGGAGGTTTGTCCCCAGTTGCGCTGCTCCAAATTCGAGCAAGATGACATTTTTGTGCCTTACCTCTCTTGAATCTGAGGTGTGAGGTACAAATGCATCATTATAATCGTTCAAATCGTATTGCCTTCTTATTATCATTCAAGGCGTATACATGCATGATTATTATCGTTCAAAAGTTAACCAAACAATCAATTAACAGTCAGAAAACTAGTGACACATTTATAACACCAAGACAACCACACTTGTCAAAATAGACCAATAAAAACCCCAGAAATCGGTTTTACACCCCTTTTCATAGAAAAACCAAATTGGATTCTTAATCTGTGGTCCATATACCGTTTAATATCTCTCAAAACTGTTCAGCCTCTAAAACAAATGACCCAGAGAATTAGTGATAAAAAAATACCCTTTCGGCAAGCTCTTTGAGTTAATTACTACAGCGTTCTCCCTTTCACGCTCACGTTAATTTGTATGTGTTCATCACTTTCTGTCATGAGGTTCTTTATTGTACTCTCGCCGGCGCCTCAAAGGTCGGGTCAAAGCGTTTTGTTTTTTCATTTTGTTTGCTTGTGTTGATTACTTGCGTCTGTAATAATAATGTTTAGAAGTAACTAATTGGTGTAAATTTTTATTGAAAAATATTACTCGTATTATATGGATGAAGACTTAATATTTTTGAATAATAGGTTATAATTATAATATCAAATAGTGGTTTAATATTGCTTTATTGAGTCTTCACAGGATTTATTTTAATATGAACTGGCAACACTGCTAAACCTAACTTTTTTATTGTTAAGGTCCCTCTAAATTTCATAAAACTGGTCTGTCTAATCCCAAGATTTGGCGGAGGCACTTTTACGGAAGCGACTGCCAACTTTTGACTTTCCCATCCAGGTAAAGGAGGAAACTAGACCTTATAGGACTAAGCTGACTATATTATGATGAACATAGGGGCTACCTACACCGAACTTCGCATCGTGTAGTCCCTCTCGCTCATATAGTGAATAACACGAGAGTGAAAGGGACGGCACGATATGAAGTTCGGATTTCGAAGTTCGGAGTACAGGCTGAGAGTCGAGATAGTGCCTTTTCAGCTACTTTTACTCATAGGGCCAAGGTATGGGTCAGCCATTGGGCCAACGTCTAGATCCCACTTGGCTGTATGTTGGTAGTTGGCGCCAACGCTGGCTCGCCAACTGAATGGTGACGGTTTCTCGTGCACACATCAAAGGATTTGGTGCGCTTCGCAAACTGTGTTCTGTATTTACACGTTGGCGTGTTGGCCCAACTACTGGCATACCTTGCCCAATGTGCATAAAAACATTACGAATTTCAAAGGAACCAGAGATTGGGTCTCTCAAGATACTACTAAGAATAAAAAAAAAATTAATCACGTTTGGCTACTACATATAGTATCAAAATACGGTTTAAAATGATGATTCATTGGTATTTCCTTCAAATGGCGGAGATGCGCAGTGGAAATCCGTTTGTTCTAATTTCAAAGAATAAATTATTAGGTAAAGGTTTCTTTAATTAGTGCTCAAGTTAGTACTTAAAGTTAGTAATTAAAATTATTTAAACAAATATATCGCATATAACACACATTATATTTTTTTCATTTAGGAAGTTAATTTTATTATAATAATGTTATCTATTGCCGAGAACGCGCATGTGCAACCTTGTAAAGCTGTCCATAGACTATATGCCTGTGTGACAACGACGTGGTATAAAATACCATTTCCCAACTTTGGAAATGATGTAAATTGCATCATACTTTTTTTATTACATAAAAAAAATTGTCACTAAACAAGGTACCACTAGCTAAGAATTTCACAATATTGTAATAGAAATTTTAATTATTAACTGGCAACCTACGTCGAAATTCGAAACAAAATTTTATTCGTATTTCGAACGCCTCCCACGGGGTCAGCGGAGGTCGTACGAATTTTCTGGAAACAATTTAAAAGTCGTCATGGTCAATTGAATGAGTGAGTGAACGAATGAACTGGTCGGGGACAATCGAATGGATGAAGAAATACCTTTAGTTGAAATGAATTAGGGCCGTATGAACGCGATTAAATTCTTGTGGCGGTTTTCTGTAATTTACTAAATCAATTCTATACAAGGGAGTAAACTAGGTAACCATAATAAGCTATCTCATCACTTTAAAGCGATCTCTTTCATATAAGTGTTTTTTGTTCAGAGTAGAATATATCCATATATATTACCGTGCCCCAAACTGCCTCCTTAGTCCAGGAAAATTACGGTAATAGCTTTTTTTATTTTTTACCTTCTTAAGTACATATTTTAAGATACTATATTTATGAATCCGGCAAACTTTCCACCCGGAAGTAGGTTAAGAAACATTGTCAAATAAGTATCGATTTTTTTAATTAAAAATAATAATCGCACGGCCATTCCATTGCAAATGACTCCCTCTAACACGCGTGAGTTTGCAATTAACGATCTCGCTCTCTACGGAAGCTCTGCCCGTAGTTTCGTAATTATTTGATTTTTGGAACACTATATCACTTATGAAAAATCTATCCGTTAGTGTGTTAGAACATTAAATAGATATCCTTTTTTTAAGAAAACATCACTGTCGTTAACACATACGAAATCGAAAGCATTTAAGTTTATTTTTACGATGATATTTAGAATTTATTGTCAATGTTACCAAGTCATTTTTCAATATTTTGTTTGGTTATTCAAAGTCAAAGTCAAAAGTGATTTATTTGTAAACATACGTAATACAATATATGGCGGTAGGTACAAAATATTAGCTCTATGTTTCGCCGTTAGGCATACAAATTCATTTTTAAATTACATAATATTAAAGATAAACAAACATGTCAATTATTAAATTAGTATTAGATAACATCAAAAACAAACACAAACAAAAACAACAACAACAAAAACAACCACAACAACTATTGTATTTCTTTGTGTCTTTTTCAGTCTACAGTACTTTTTGTATACTGTAATTCTACATTATTTCTTCACACTGGAAGCTCAAACTTCAATCTTTTCGTCAGATTTCTGAATGGGTCTTGCCTTAGCTCTGTCTGACAATCTTATTGGTATTCTAATGCTCGGCTTTATAAAGAGCCGTTAGACCTTATGTCGGTTTGTTATGTCAAAAAATGTACTGAGTTACTGAAATTTGATGTGACATTTGGTCAAACAGATCTTTATAAAACCCGGCCTAAGGCTCGGTTTTATAAAGATCCGTTAGACCTTATGTCGGTTTGTTATGTCAAAAAATGTACTGAGTTACTGAAATTTGATCTGAGATTTGGTCTAACGGATCTTTATAAAACCCGGCCTAAGGCTCGGTTTTATAAAGATCCGTTAGACCTTACTTCGGTTTGTTATGTAAAAAAATGTACTGAGTTACTGAAATTTGATCTGACATTTGGTCTAACGGGTCTTTATAAAACCCGGCCTTAGTGGATTAGTTGGAACGTGTACAAAACATGTCTTTTATTAAAAATAACATCTAATGACTACAAAGAAATGGGTCGCTGACTATTGGTTTGCTACTGCCTGAGTCAACGATGGTAGATTTGGTCTAACGGATCTTTATAAAACCCGGCCTAAATTGCAAACTCCGTTAATCCCGAGAATGCGTTGTGTTCAAACTGAGAACCTGTACAAGTGTCTAGCTGTCAACACAACGGATCCTCAAGTCAATAAAAAGTCGGCAACGCGCTTGTGGTTCTTCTGGAATAGCGGGCGTTCATAGGCTGCGGTGACTGCGTAGCATCAGACAGGCGTAAGCTTAGTTGCCACCAACGTTGAATAAAACGACAACGTTTCTAACACTAGCAGTAAGATAAATAGTTAAGTGATTACTAACAGCTATTGTACCTTTGAGTCTTGTGATACTCGAAATAAAAGATTATTATTATTATTATTTTTAAAAAACTAACCCCTATTTTTGTTCCAGGCTAAATAAGCGGCGTCACCCCGTCCCCCCACAACCCTCAAAATTACCCGAATCCAGTCCCCAAAACCCACCCTGAGTTTCTCAGATCCTTTCGGGCCTCCCGCGTCATCGGACGGGGGGGGCCCTTCCACCCCGCAGCCCGCTATGACCACCCAAGAGGCCCTTGACCACCACCACCACCTAGGCTCGCAGACCCCCCACGACCCGAACTCTGCCAACTCAACGCCGACGAACGTGTCATCCAAGTCGGCGTTTATAGAGTTACAGCAGCATGGGTATGGGTTTAAGGGGGGGTACCAGCATCCCCACCATTTTGGGAGTCCCGGGGGCCAGCAGAACCCTCACGAGGCCTCTGGGTTCCCGAGTCCGAGGTCGCTGGGGTATCCCTTCCCTCCTATGCATCAGAATACGTATGGGTACCATTTGGGGTCGTATGCGCCTCAATGCTCGAGTCCGCCCAAAGATGGTGAGTATTTTTTTTTATTCTGTGAATTTTATATCGTCCGTTGAAAACATAAACAGTTTTTTATAATTCTGTAATGCGAATTGAGAACCGACTTATTATTTATTTATTTATTTACTTGGAGAAACAAACAGAGATAGATGTACAAATTGAAGTAACTTATTTTAGTTTAATGTTATACATGAATCTCTTTATTGTACAAAATAACAAAATTGAAAATACATTATTTCGCCTTTGAGCATACCCTATGTTTGTGTTGTTGTCGTAGCGGAATAAGGTATTTATTTGTAACAACACCTCAATTTATAATATAAACACATAATAAAACAAATAATCTAATTAATGCATCTAGCTCCTCAACAGCTCTCACCAAGACATACAATTTATATTATTTATGCACTACCCTATAGAAGATATTACATCCGAAAAAGTTGCATAGAAATGTTACAACACTTACAAAAGAACACGTATTCGTAGCGAGCGGGAAATTAAATATTAAATAAAAAATATTAATCGACATTACTTTTTTTTAACTTGACTATGGCTATAGCCAGGCACAATAAAGCGATAGGTTATGAGTACCTAATGATCGGGTATAAAAGTCCGATCGGCGGGAAAGGGCCGGGAGGGGGGACGACGACCGATGGAGCCAACGAGTTCTGGGGCGCTACCGCAAACAGCAAACGAAGTTTTCGCTCTCCGTCGCACTTGCACGTTCGGACGAAAGTGCGACAGAGAGGGAAAATTTCGTTCGCTGTTCGCGGTAGTGCTCCTGCCCTGGAGTGCTACCGCGACGGCATTCGAAATTTTCCCTCTCTGTCGCACTTGCAAGTTTGCACACAAGTGAGACAGAGAGGGAAATCGATTATCTCCCTCTCTGTCACACTTGCATATTCGTGCGACAGAGAGGGAGATATTCGAACTTCGTTCGTTTTCGGTTCGCGGTAGCCCCACTGTACTCCGAACTTCGAAATCCGAACTTCGTGTAGTGTCGTCCCTGTCACCCTCGTGTTATACACTATATGAGTGAAAGGGACGGCATGATACGAAGTTCGAATTTCGCAGTTCGGAGTAGGGCCCACTGGAGACCTCGAGCGGTAAGTCGTAGCGTGGGAAGGCGGCAAGCCAGATGGTCGGATGACATCAGAAAGACGGCAGGCCAACCTGGACCAGAACTGCTACGTCCATAACGAAATGGAAAGGTATGGAAGAGTCATATGTCCAGTAGTGGAGGCAGATATGCTGAAAGAGAGAGAGAGAGAGAAGAGAGAGATAAAAGTAAAATTAAATCTAACTAAATAGACATTTAAAAGGCCTTATAAGATTTAATTTTTTTTGATTTCAAATTATGACAAAAGTATTGATAATACCAATAAAGTTATTAAAAGCTACTATAACTTTATCAAAGTTTTAGATAGTAACATAGCCATTTTTTGATTTAATTGTGTGTAGTAGAATATAAGCGGAAAAAACAAATTTTTAGCTTGAAAATGGTCGATTTGGAGTGATGTTTGAAACGATATCTCGTAATGAAAAATCTAAAAAAATCATTTAAAGTTTATGACATAAGGTCGCAATAGTCCTGTTCTAGATAGTAACGTTGAGAAAATGTCAAGATACGTGTCAGTTCAAACGGAAAATGGCGTAAATAGATGAGCGTTTTTTAACTGATAAGGACCCTTAAACTGATACCAAAACAATATAATATTTAACAAGTAACGCCTCTGATGTTGCAAGCGTCTATAGACGACGGTAACCACTTACCATCAGGTGGGCTGTGAGCTTGTTCGCCACCGACGTGGTAAAAAAAACTAATAAATAATGAAGAGCTCATTAGTATCCCTTAGCCTTATTAAAAAAAACAATAAAAATGTTAGCAATTATTTTCCAAGTGACAAAATTATACCAAGAAATACCGATCAAAATACAGTGGGATATAAAACTCGAATTACAGAATAATAAAATTATGACACCACAACTGTCACCGTGTAATTTACTTACGAATTAACTGTGAACTTTTTTCTAGACATGTCATTATCAAAATTGTTGGGTTGTTAAAACTTTAATACACAGGCGAGGCGTTAAGTTGCCAAGTAGAATATTTTTATGTGGCAACGTTTCTTTTTAGTAGTTTTTTTTAATAATTATTTCGAAGGTTAGATAGTGTAACGAATTAGCTATCAATATACGGTATTCAATAACAGCATAAACAATATTTTTATGTCACATCTGGCCATAGTGGCAATTACCACACTCTACGCGCTAGGAAAATCCCATTTCCTTGGACAGGGACGCATTATGATTACTTACCACGGGCGGTAATAAAAAAGCCTCAAATTGCATATTTATCGCCCTTCGGCTCGGGCGTCAAATACCTGCGATCTGAGACATTCTTTGTTTGTTTTGTGTTTTACCGCCCTATATAAGTGTAATGTACTATTTTACTAATAATCAACGAAAATACTAGGAAGTCGGAATACATCAAACTTGAACCTATGTATACTATTTCATGGATTTTTTCATATATAAAGATGAAATTAAGGACTCAGACCATACAGAAATTTATGACGTCATATATTTAATTTCCCTACAAACTTCATAGCAACCGAGCGTTATTGACTTTTCATAAAAAGTTGTTCATTGGATTATCAGTAAAATATTGGGTATCTCTTTGGTAGTATCGATAGCAGTTTAAGAGCCGACGACACTGAACCTAGTTCGATAAGACTCCCGGATGATATATATCACTACATAGTATAAAACAAAGTCGCTTTCTCTGTCCCTAATCCCTATATCCCTATGCATGCTTAAATCTTTAAAACTACGCAACGGATTTTGATGCGGTTTTTTTTAATAGATAGAGTGATTGAAGAGGAAGGTTTATATGTATAACATCCATTAAATAGTACACCCGTGCGAAGCCGGGGCGGGTCGCTAATATATGATAAGACACGTCATTTATGGGGGAACACGAAATGGCGATGCTGCAATGCAAAAAACCTGGTGACGCTAGTAAAAAAAAATATTCTAAAAAAGTAAAAAATCCGGTTTCTAGTAGGATAAGTCTCCCAAGTTTCGTTTGTTCCTCGATACAGGGGATGGGTAGGACTATTATACGATAATGCAGTGCTGCAAGCCCCCCTGACTGGCCTTCAGCATGATAAGTGACACCCATACTTAGGTATCTAGTATGATCGGTCTCCTCAAAAAATAAGGCTCATCTGAAAGATCATCAATTTCTGTGTAAGAAAAACCACTGCTGCTTTTTCCTAACAGTAGAGAAAGTGGTTGCTGCAGCGATTGAAAGAGCCGACGACACTGAACCTAGTTCGATAAGACTCCCATATGAAATTATATAATAAGACACGTCATTCATGGGGGAACACGAAATGGCGATGCTGCAATGCAAAAAACCTGGTGGCGCTAGTAGAAAAAAACTAAAAATCCGGCTTCTAGTATGATAAGTCTCCCAAGCTTCGTTTGTTCCTCGATACAGGGGAGGGGTAGGACTATACGATAATGCAGAGCTGCAAGCCCCCTTGACTGGCCTTCAGTGGCAGCAGCATGATAAACGCCCGTACTTAGGCATCGAGTATGATCGGTCTACTAAAAAAAAGGCTCATCTGAAAGATCATCAATTTCCGTGTAAGAAAAACCACTGCTGCTTTTTCCTAACAGTAGAGAAAGTGGTTGCTGCAGCGATTGAAAGAGCCGACGACACTGAACCTAGTTCGATAAGACTCCCATATGAAATATATATAATAAGACACGTCATTCATGGGGGAACACGAAATGGCGATGCTGCAATGCAAAAAACCTGGTGGCGCTAGTAGAAAAAAATTAAAACATATACACACAAACATACATTTACACATGGACAAAAACACACACATACATACATACATAAACAGACACGAAAAATGAACATTTATTTGTTTTTTTTTCATCTACATTTAGATATTTATTCACTGGTTATTTATCTATTTATTTTATTTTGTCACAAACCTAGAGCACGCATAACACAACATACATTTGTTTTTTTCTCTAGTCTTTGCGACCGACAAACGCTAGGGCTCGGTCTGAAAACCAGCGCTGGACATTTTTTTTTGCCCAGCACATGCTGAGACGAGACCCATTGCCTAAAATTTTTTTTATTGTATTTTATTTTATATCTTAATTTGTAGTTTCTTTTTGCTGTATTTTTTGTTGGCTTTATTTTGTAACTTAAATTGGTGGCAATAAATAATTTCTGATTCTGATTCTAAAAAAAACCCGGTTAATTTGTTTTAGGAACGCGACTGCTATCTAAGTTTCCATCAGAAAATCTCTTTATATACACCGCCAAGTTATCTGTTTGCTTGAAAATTACACATCGTAAACTACTTATTTTCACACCACAAGACCCTACCGTTCTAACAATATCCATCAAAACACGCCAGTCTTCCTTCACAAGTCTTCAATATTTAATACGCGTTCGCGGCACTACAATTTAGCTTGGAGTGAATTTTTTAGCGTGGCAACCCAGCTTGACGCATCAAACTTTAACGGTTTTAGAACGTGCATTTTGAATTTGGAAGCAGTTGGAAAGATTTTGAATTGTGAATGGCTTTAGTAGGTACCTACCTGCAACTTTTCTATTCAGAGTTATTATTCTTGATTAAGGGGCCTTACAAGTTTTAAATGTTTTGATTTCAAATTATGACAAAAGTATAAATAATACCAATAAAGTCATTAAAGGACACAATGATTTTATTAAAGTTTTATATAGTAACACAGCCAGTTTTTGATTATATTGTGTGTAGTAGAAGTTAAGCGGAAAATAAACGGTTTTAGCTTGAAAATGGTCGATTTGGAGTGGTGTTTGAAACGATATTTTTTAATGAAAAATCCTAAAAATACATTCAAAGTAAATGAAATTAGGTTGCAGTAGTCCTGTTCTAGATAGTAATATAGAGAAATTGTCAAGATATGTGTCAATTCATACAGAAAATGGCCTAAATAGATGAGCGTTTTTTAACTGATAAGGACCCTTAATGGCTGTATATCAATCTAAAATTAGAAATGTATATTTTGGTACATATTGCTTCAAAATCAGTCTTTATTCTAATAGCTGTTTGTGTACACAAGGTACGTATATATCTAAAACGTTTTTAAATGCCATTTACAGTTTAGGAGTCTTTTTCGCTGTCTATTAATCGTATTTCGCATAATTAAGTAAAATATTCGTCAATGTTTGACATTAGCTCGTGAAATTTCAAACGCTAGGTGGCGCCTCTTGTGAGTTAAACCGTACTTTAGTTGACAACTCCAGATGTTTTTTGTCGAACTTTGAACTTAAATTACAATGTATAAGGTTCAGATTTCTTAAATTTTTCCTCGACTTGTCAAATTATTCCCGCCATGTACGGTTATAGTATAAATATTCTCACAATTCCTTGCCCAAAAAGAACACTCATTCAAACAACCTTCACATAGGAAAGCGCGTTTAGAAATCAATTTGGGAAGGCGTTGTAAAATCGACCTTGAAGCATTGACCGTGCGCGAGGAAATCGAACGTCGGAAAATATTAATTTACGGTTCAATTTCCTTTGCACGATAGGAAGACCGTTTTTTTTCCGTTGCGTGTTCTATCGAACGATTCGATATTTGAAATTTTATTTTGATTATCTTCGTGTAGTACTTAATTTAATAATTTTAAATATAATTGGGTATTGGACAAATGTTAAAATGTATGCCATAATGTGGTTACACAGAGAGAAAACCATCAAATTAACACATTACTTAAATAGTAAATTAAACAAATTAATCAAAATCATAATATATGGAATTTTAAAGATTCGCAAAAAAGGTTTTTTTTTTAATAGTACGAATGTAAATTGAAGGTTACCAATATAATTGTCATGTTTCAATAACAAAGAAATTGTATGGCAACTATGTCCTTAAACGCAATATTTCACGACTAAAATGGCAAATTACTCGTTTTCCATACAACGGGATTACGAGGCCATTGCACTGTGACGTCACACTGCCTATCAGTATGGAGCGTTTTCAGTGCTCGTCAGCTATGCTGTACTTTACCTCTCGTTTTCGTCTTTTGCGTTGCTTTAGTAGTAGGTCTCATACAAACATTTGATCATCTCTAAAAACTGGTTCGAATGGCATCATACAAAAAAGATTCGAGACGATTATTTACGGAGGCACTAGTTTTACGGAAGCGACTGCCATCTGACCTTCCAAGGCGAACTTGTGTACGAAATGTATGTATGTATGTATGTATGTAAGCACTTTATTGTACACAATAACAGGGTAAAACAATATACATGTCACATAAGTTAAAGTACAAAGGCGAACTTATCCCTATGAGGGATAAGTAAGTGGGAGGGATATGCCTTGGTTCATGTGCTCTCTCTTGCGTTATTCGCCAAGCACACAAAACAAGCACGCGTCATTTTTTTTTTAATTTGAGGATGCACTGTTTTGACAACAAAAGGGACTGATTTAGGTCCCTCGCTCTCAACACAGTGCATCCTCGGGAGCTCTGGCAACCTTGCTCACCTCCAGGAACACAACATTACATACTTGTATAGTAGATAATGTTATTTATGGCGCTGTGGTCTTCTGCAAGGCGGAGATACTTCCCCAGTTGGGCTGCTCCAAATTCGAGCAAGATGACATTTTGCTGTGCCCTACCTCTCTTGCATGCCCTGCCTGATAAGCGTACGTCGTATAGCCTATGGACGCTCTGACATGATACTGTGTCAGATGTCAGAGAGCGTTAGGTCAGATAACTATGAATCCGACTTTATATCATGACTGTAGAAAAATCCTCTCACATAGTTATGTATCAATTTATGGTTCCTAAATATAAAAAAGAACCTACAAAATAAGCAGTGTAATGAAAAAATATTCAATCGTCGCTATTAATATGTGACAACAAAAAAAACATAAATTCCTACCGTAATTGCCCACTAAAAGTTAAGCATATCAACTTATTATTCTATTAACTTATTTACAAACTGTTAATTGAACCCAAGTCTTTCACTAAGATTTATTAGTCTGTGCCAGCACAAGCGAAAACATACCTTAACTCAACTGTATAAATTCCTTAGAACAGCTTTAATAACATTGCCCATTTCTTTCACTGGGATTTTAAAGGCAAACAAATTTCGCCTCTAATATCACAGTAATAAAATTCATTTGGAAAAAGTGACACATTTTATTATTTAAATTGACCCTAATGCACCGTATACCAACGACATACGGACGTTATAAGCGGCATTTTTAATTTTATCACATTCGAATTTCGAATCGAATCTAGAGTCAAAAATTAATACAAATTAAATTATAAAATGGAATTAATCTATTTTGCACCTAACTACAAGCAGATAAGGTCTTTGTAAGCGAATTTGGTAGCTTGGAATGTGCGGTTGACCAGTTTATAAAGAGCTGTGTTTAGTTACTAACTTCACTTCACTTTAAAGGGTAAAGAGACCATTCTATCTGGTTAAAGGGAACATGAAAATTTATAGTGCCGTTTGAATTTGTCCAATTGCTAGTAATTTGATGATGATATGGGAGAGAGAATAATTGGTTGAAAGAGTTAAATAAACATTATTTATTATTCAGTTTATTTCTCAACATGATTATTTACTTATTCTTAGTATTTAAGTATTAGAACAGTAAGTAGGATAGGATACACTTGATATTTGAGTTGGCCGAGTTGCTTCAAAGTAATTCGTTCAAAAAGCTATTCTACTGCTCTAAGAATAAAGTTCAAAAACTAACAACATTTTTAAAGAAATTCTGCCAAATAAATAATTTCAACGTTATCTATATACGGCAAAGAGTGACATTGTCGCACCGATCCTTGGATTAGGGTTCCACGCCACTCAAAAGACGCATCTAAAATATTGTATATTACATTTTTTTTTATTCGCCATTTCGACGCGTCTATATGCACCAGAGGAGCTACCGCGAACTGAAAACGAACGAAGTTCGAATATCTCCCTCTCTGTCGCACATGTTAATACGTGCCACAGAGAGGGAGATATTCTAACTTCGTTCGTTTTCGGGTCGCGATAGCCCCTCTGGCGCCTAGAGCAACCACCGCTCTACCCTAGGCCCGGCTCAAGCAAGTGTCAACGCAATCATATTTTCACTATTTCACTATTTTGCAGGTTTATCTTCACTGTATGACATTAATTTTGTTATAATTGTAAACTCGAAATTATTATTCCTTCTTGAACTGTAAATTAATATTTTGACATGAAAAATGTATTACTTATTATAGTCGGACTTTCTGAAATTGTAAATTAATATTTTGACATGTAAAAGTCACAAGGGCGGCCTATTTGCAGAATAAATGTTTGTATTTGTACTAGTTTTTGCGGTACTAGCGTAGGCACTAGTTTTTACGGCTTGTAAATAAAATCAACACAGTTACTTTATTAAATATCAAAATGAAGTTAAACCAGACTCCTGACCTGAATTTCAACCTGTCACAACCAGTTATAACTGGTTTCGCCAACCTTTGATATTAAGACAAATGGGTTAAATATGAAACTGGTACTTACATAATTAATGGATTAACACGCAAAATGGATATTTAAGGAAAGTAAAGTTAAAATACTGGACGAATCCTGAATTTTGACTCCAGTGCCTTTACCATGAGTTTACATGACCGTACTCACTAGCGACTGCTTAAAAGTTGTATGGGCAAAAGTACAACGCCTCTGGCGGTTACGCAATAGAACTAATAATCGGCATACTAAATCGCTTACGCAGTCGCTAGCGAATACGGTCATGCAAACTCATGGTAAAGGCACTGAGCGCCTGTGGCGCTACCGCGAACAGCAAACAAAGTTTTCCCTCTCTGTCACACTTGCAAGTTTGCATATAAGTGAAACAGAGAGGGAAAACTTCGTTTGTGATTCGCGGTAGCCCCTCTGCCGCCTTCCGCGAAACGAAAACGAAAAATCTACCTCTCAATCGCACTTTCACTTAACAGTGGTTATGGGTGAAGGAGAACATCGTAAGGAAAACCGGTCTAATCCCAACATTCCCTCTTGGAAGTGTAGCGTATGCTACTTTGTACTTAAACAATAGGTTTCTATGATCAATATTCATAGAAACACATTACTCAGTACGTAAAACGAAGTTCGAATATCTCCCTCTCTGTCGCACTTGCTAATTCGTGCGTAATCGATATAATCAATCGTAAGCGGTGTTCGTTAAAATCTGATTGAATGGGAAGTTTGACAAGTGTCTATGGGATGACAGCTGCCGGCGCCATATTTGACGATGACCGGCCTGTGATCGTATGTTGGTGCAACCGACCCTAACGCAGGAGACGTAACCATGGTAACGAGCAACAAAGTCAATTTGAAAATGTGAAAGGTCGCCACAGTCAAAAAATATATAAATAAAGAGTTTTGAAGGTGTAGGTCTCCAAACGAAACCATTTGAAACAGATACCTATTTCTCGTAGTTAGTTTTATTTATCGTATGGCAATTATTTCGAAGCCTGTGATCTTCGAGAAGACGGTGTTGCCAATTTTGTTGCACTTTTAGCAACACCCAGGGGTAGTGGTGGTTTTTTTTTTGAACCTGACTGTGGCTTTATAGGCCGGGCCCAATAAAGCGATAGGAGTGCGCGGTTGGAGAGGTGGCCTGGGGAAAATCCAGGGGAAAACCTCCGGCACGACCACGCGTGTGGTTTGGAATACTGGAATACTCTAAGAGTTTGCGCTCCAGTGAGATTGGTTGAGTGGTTTCAACCGAATCCGAGGTGTGAGTGGAATCGAGCTACTCACTAAACCTAGCCTAGCTGAGAAGAGTCCAGCAAGAAACTCAGATAGGCCCGACCTGAGTCGGACGGTATAGTAGCGGTGGGTGCTGCCTACGGACGTGCTGCAACTACGACCCCCTGGTTTTCGTAGTGATTTTCGTAAAACGAAGTTCCTAATTCTTAAGTCAAATGTTGGGATTAGCTGTAAAAGCGGACCCAGGGCTCCCTAGGGGACAACCGGGAAAACACGGAGGATGAACGCGTACACATGTAGACTCGCGTGACGGGTACAGTCAGCAAAAAAAAGCCTCAAAACAGACAGGCGAAGTTGAGTGTACCGCCCAGTGCGTCGGGGAGTATGCTCTACTATAATTTTCGAGTTACGATATGGTTAGATTAGGTTTTTTACTAAGACAAATAAATTCACGGCCTGCTTGATGGTAATCCGAAACCGTAGCCTATGGATGCTTGCAATTCCAACGTTGTCTGTGTCTTTATTATTGTTCATAAAATGTGTTATCAAGTTATCATCTCGAAAAAATGACATTACTATTATTGACAATATTATCTGTGTGATTATTATTATTTGCTTTGATTATTAGTGACAATATTTAACCATATTGGGAGATATGTTTGAAAATTTATATGAAACACATCGTATATAGTTTAAATTATATTCTTTCGAGTAATTAATGACGATCTTTTCTAGGAGATACAAAATTACTTTAATACCTAATTATTTTATTACATTTTGAATTATGCTTGCTATTCTATATACTTATACTAGCGACCCGCCCTGGCTTCGCACGGGTGCACTATTTAATGGATGTTATTATATATATAAACCTTCCTATTCAATCACTCTACCTATTAAAAAAAACCGCATCAAAATCCGTTGCGTAGTTTTAAAGATTTAAGCATACATAGGGATATAGGGATTAGGGACAGAGAAAGCGACGTTGTTTTATACTATGTAGTGATTACTTAGTATTGACGATCTTTGACCATGATCGTCAATAATTGTAATTTTCACGTCATTCAAATTTATATTGTCATTATTATCGTGAAATAAATGAATCTTAATATATCACAGTTTAGTTAGGTAATGATAACTAGGCAAAAAAAATGGTCTGAATAGATGAGCATTTTTAACTGATAAACACCCTCATATTTTGTAATTGCCTCACGACCTCATATTGTTTTTCCTACTCTCATCCAATAGGATTTGAGTGAAACAGTAAATCTGTACAAAAGTACGTGGGTCCCACCCTCGCCGGCGGCGTCACCGATGGGCGGGGTCCTAAAAATCGTAGAACTGGGGTGTGTCGTAGCCTTAGGACCCTGGTCCTCTGGAGCGGTGAGCGCACAAGTGCTTACTGGAATTAGAACTGCTTAAATGAAATAAATAAATAAATAAATATTAGAGGACAATCTTACACAAATCGAACTAGCCCCACAGTAAGCTCAAGTAGGCTTGTGTTATGGGTACTAGACGACGATATATTTAATAGATATAAATAGATTCAGATTCATTTATTTCATAGATGTAAATTACAATATAAATTTGCATTCATGTCAAAAGTATACGAATTCACATCAGGAATACGAAACTATTAGTTTGGGTATGGAATTGCCGTCAATTCATATTATATAGTCAACCGGGGTTACTTTCAATTTGAGGGGCGACATTAAAAATCCAGTTTTTACGGGTGAATCAACTATTGTTGCTCGTTACCATCGTTACTCCTGAGTCACTCTTTCAAACTGTGATTTTATAGGGTTTAAATTGTTGTATAAAATGTTGGGGAGAAAACACTTGTGCCCCCAACTATACCTGCCTCAAGCGAAACTACACGAAAACTTAAAAAACAACCGGCAATTAAAAGTGTTTGACGTCTGTTATTAACATTCACAACAGCTGTGCCTGTAGGGAAATAAAGTTTTTACGAGTACAACCATTTTGTAGGAATTAAATCCTATGTGTCATTAATATTACGAATAGTAGCGGTTGCCTATGACTGCTTGGAATTATAGATACCCAAGTAACACAGCATGCTGAATAAAGGGATCGATACCGGTATTTTTAAAAAACCCTGAATTAGCCTAATATTTCGGATTATTTTTTGCTCTTTACGTACGGCTGAATCATGTATTTAGGTAACAACGTCGTATTATTAGATTGTCCCATTAAAAACGAAATAATGAACCGGTGACCGTAATAATACCGGTATTTTTCTATGGGGAAAATACCGGTATCCGATCCCTGGCTGAATAAAGTTTGAGTAATAGCAATTCGCAAATTTTAACACCTCTTATCAGCAATAATCTCCATAATATATGAATTTTCAGACAGGTAGGGCACAGAAAAATGTCATCTTGCTCGAATTTGGAGCCCAACTGGGGAAGTACCTCCGCCTTGCAGAAGACCACAGCCATAATAACATACAAGTATGTAGTGTTGTGTTCCTGGAGGTGAGCAAGGTTGCCAGAGCTCCCGAGGATGCACTGTGTTGAGAGCGAGGGATCTAAATGTGTTCCTTCTGCTGTCAACACAGTGCATCCTCAAATCTTATAAAGGGTCGGCAACGCGCACGTGACTCCTTTGAAGTTGCGGGTGTCTATAGGCTGCGGTGGCCGCTTACCAGGTGGACCGTACGCTTGTTTGTCAGTGGTGTTGTATAAAAAAAATAAATAATAAAGGCTATTAATATAGCCAAATTCTGAATAATATTCTCTTTAGATCTTTAATACCACTTTAAGCTTAGTAAAAGTTGTAAAAGTTGTATTAAGGTGGGTATCATACCACAGTATTACTAAGCTATTACCCAAACTTTACATCGCTGTTATACAGGCTAAAGCATTTAAAAATGTGTCCAAATTGCTTGAATAACAGCTGAATAGGCATTTACTCTTTTATTCAACATGACTGTGTTACTTTGGTAGTTCAATTGACGAATCCTACTTAAATGTAGTCAAAGTCAGGCAAGGCCCAGAGATCTGACGAAAATACTGAAGTTTAAATAAATAAATAAAATAAATAAATAAATATTAGAGGACAATCTTACACAAATTGAACTAGCCCCACAGTAAGCTCAAGAAGGTTTGTGTTATGGGTACTAGACGACGATATATTTAATAGATATAAATACTTAAATACATAGAAAACATCCAAGACTCAGAAACAAATATTCATGCTTATCACACAAATATTTGCCCTGACCGGGATTCGAACCCAGGACCGTCAGCTTCACAGGCAGGTGCACTACCCACTAGGCTAAACCGGCCGTCGGTTGTTAAGTTTGAACTTCCAGTGTGAAGCAGTGTTGCCAGATACCCCGCTTTTCCAATTTTTTCTCCGAGTTTTTGCCATTGTCTCCGCTATCCGCGCTAAGCAAACGCGGATCCGCTTTTTTGAAATGTTAGCATTTGCTCAGTGAAAAAGGCAAGGTAATTCAAAATATCGATCGATAAGAACTAGCTAGAATAACTGTAAGTAACATTTATAACTTCCGTTATAGTGCATTTGACGGCATAGAGCAGTCTTTCATTGAAATATAAAAATAAAGAAGATTATTGACGAAGAATATATTCCGCCTTTGCATTTAGAAATCCTCTTTTTTAAAGCGCATTTCCCGCTTTTTGTGTTTCGGCATCTGGCAACACTGGTGTGAAAAAGTAATGTAGGATTACACTACACAAAAATTCCTATGGAGTGAAAAAAAAACAAAGAAACAAAATAACCGGACAAAATATTTAAAAATTCCTTGGCAACTTTGTTAAAATATCCTAAATATCGTAAAAATAAACTTTCATGCTGCAGATTTCGTTATTATCAACGACAGTCATGTTTTTTTTTTACAAAAAGGATAGCTTTTTTATTGTTCTAACAAAATAACCGGATAGATTTTTCATTTTTTTGATGACCGGTTTAGCCTAGTGGGTAGTGCACCTGCCTGTGAAGCTGACGGTCCTGGGTTCGAATCCCAGTCAGGGCAATTAATATTTGTGTGATGAGCATGAATATTTGTTTCTGAGTCTTGGATGTTTTCTATGTATTTAAGTATTTATATCTATTAAATATATCGTCGTCTAGCACCCATAACACAAGCCTTCTTGAGCTTACTGTGGGGCTAGTTCGATTTGTGTAAGATTGTTCTCTAATATTTATTTATTTATAAGTGATCCAGTGTTCCAATATCAATTAAATTGTCTGAATATTTACGAAATTACGCGCACAGCTTCCGTGGAGGGCGGGATGGTTAATTGCAAACTCACGCGTGTTAGACAGGGTCATTTGCAATGGAATGGCCTCGCCGTAATCGGAGATCTGACGTATTGGTTCGCTTAAGGCGAGGTGAAGTGAAGGTGGAAACAAAAAATTGTATGACAAGTGACAACAATGTACCTAAAGGCAATATTTCACGAACAACACAGCAAATTACTCGTTTTTTCATATAATGACGTCATATACTATGTATGCTCAATTAGTACACAGATAGAAAAGAAATCTTCATTCAAAACGCAAAACTGTCTTGCACACGGTTTCTTAAAGAAAATAATAAATTGCTTAGTCCTATAAATATGTCTCGAGTTGAAAATTCCATGACTTTTTATGAAAGAGTAAAATATTAAAATGACACTGGTGTTTTATGCAACCTGGATTACTATATTTTAAAGTAAATGATTATTCACAAATGAAAGTGTTATGAATTAGACATCTATAAATAAAGTTAATTTTGTATGTGGGTATGTCATAAATACCCTGCCACAAACTTCTTGTAAAGTTTGGTCACCACCAGGCACGTATCCAGACTTTTGGTTCGAAGGGGACAAACATTGAGACAACCATGTGAACTGTGTAAAAATCGCTGTAATCACTGTACTATAAAAACGGCTAAAAACGTTTTCGGGGGGGGGGTGATAAATCCCAACTATCTCCCCCTCTGGATACGTGCCTGGTCATCACACTCCCGCCGGGTTAAACTATTTAGGCTCGGTTGCACCAACATACGATCACAGGCCGGTCATCGTCAAATATGGCGCCGGCAGCTGTCATCCCATAGAAACTTGTCAAACTTTCCATACAATCAGATTTTAACGAACACCGCTTACGATTACAGACGGTTTGGTGCAACCCACCCTTATAAATACGTATAGTTAAATTATCGAATGATTATCTAATTGACTTCTAATCAGAAAATTATATTACTTAACATTAATTCAGCATTAAAACCGTATGTTAATGAAAATAAACTTTAATGCATACGGCATTTCTGTCATTTTATCTTCAGTCGAACTAGTTATATTAAATCTAATGTCGTATTATATATAGGTTTTATTACTTAAAGATCTCTCTTAGGGAGTAATACCGCCTTTATCATAAAAGTCTCACAATCTACATTCATACTAATATTGTAAATACGAAAATGTGTCTGTCTGTTTGTCATCTTCTGATGCTTAAACCGCTGAACCCATTTAGATGAAATTTAGTATGGATACAGTTTGAGTCCCAGGGAAGGATATAGGCTACTTTTTTATCCATAAATCAACCCTTAAGGGGGTGGAAGTTTGTATGGAAGAGCGATGACTAGGTAAGTTTAGTTAAATAGTTTTATGTGCTCAAAAAGTATAGGTAAGGACCAACTTTACAATATCGCGCCGGTCCGGGGCTGAGATGGCCGTAACAGCATCAAAAACGGTATCGTTATGGCCATCTCCGCCCATAACGATACAGGGTCGTGCTCAAAAGACTTCAACGGGCTCACGCTCGATCTCACTACACCTGCAACGCAATGGTTCCTGAACACATGAAAGAGGATTTAATATACGGATGTAGATAAAGTAGTGTATGCAACAGTACATAATTAGGCCTTAAAACACTCGTGTGATCTTATTATGAAACTCGCTGACGCTCGTTTCGTAAAACCACACCCGTGTTTTAAGACCTCTCATTGTGTATCAGTTGCATAAACTACTATTGTATCGTCTAATGACAAAAAAACTGTAAACGTTGTATATAAAGACATTCTGTAGTGACAGAGGTGATTAACAGCTGCCAATGGTGTCATCTATGGGACACTAACATTAAGGTGTCTGAACGTTTATCTTAGATTTAAGTAAATTTAATTGTAATCTTATTAAAAATAGAAACGTTTTTAATTTAGTCCTTAACGTAATTAAAAATAATAATTTGATTCCCAGAGCTTTTAATCCGTGCTTAAGGTATGCAACTCTTTATGGATTTTTTTTTAACTCAACAAAACGCCTTTACTTTCTTACTGACAGTACAGACGGGCGTTTGTTATTTCTAATAACATTTAATCGTTCATTAGGTCTATCATTATCAATATTATCATCCTCCTAGCGTTATCCCAGCACATTTGCATCCTGAAGGATGCCCGGGATCCGCTACCTAATCCCAAGATCTGGCGTAGGTACTGGTTTTTACGGGAGCGACTGCCATCTGACCTTCCAACTAGACTCAAATTACATAAAGGGTCGGCATACGGTCAATATACATATGCTGCGGTGGCCGCTTACCATCAGGTGGACCGTTAGCTTGTTTGCCACCGGCGTTGTATAAAAAGAAAAACCTTATTCGGCTTATCAAGTGAGTGGACTTGACTGTTAGAAGTTCTCAAGCCACCCGAAGGCCAATAGCAAACATAATTAACAGCAAGCAAGTATCGACTCACAACGGGCCTAGCTGAGTTTCTTGCTGGACTCTTCTCAGCTAGGCTAGGTCAACCAGCAACAAAACTTCCAGTAGCTCGATTCCACTCAAACCTCAGATTTGGTTGAAGCCGCTCAACCAATCTCACTTGAGCGCACACAGAGTATTCCAGTGTTTAAACCGCGTGTCGGAGGTTTCTCCTGGATTTTCCCCAGGCCACTCTCCAACCGCGCACTCCTATCGCTTTATTAGGCCTGCGGGGTAATCACGTAACTTTTTTACTACAGTTAGATAGACTTTAATGTCAAATTTTAACTTCAAAATTGATAGTAAACTCTATCTACCGTTAGTACATAAAGTTACGTGATTCGCCTGCTGGTCTATAAAAGCCACAAAAAGAAAAAAAGAGTATCAAATGTCACTTGAATGGAATTTGTTATAGATAAATGAATATCGACAGGAAATCCCTAGCATTTTTGCTGTATAGCTTCTGTCTAATGATTATATTTTAATGAGCTATTATAGAGTCACACAAACGCAATTACAGTACGTTTACTTTAAGATAATCTACTTTAACATTAATGTAATAGAGTTTATATTAGAAACATACGATTTTTAGACACTGCGTATACAATGGAAACCCTATTACAATGGTGTTAAGGTATACATAATGGATTTAGAGCTTATGTTAGTGTGATATTCAAAGTAATTGTAACTATGCTGCGTGTACGCATGCACCGTTTCTTTGGTGATATATTTGTGATGACTAGTTCATTAAAACTTTTTCATATTAGACATACATACATACATAAACTCGCGCCTGTACTCCCAAAAAGGGTAGACAGAGCACATGAAATTAAATTCCAGTGCCATATTTAGCAATTGTAGGTTTTACAGGTGGCGAAAATGTGATATTGCAGTGATAGGTTGCTAGCCCATCGCCCACAACATACTACAATCTGGTTCCTATAGTCGACTCTAACGACGTCCACGGGAAGAATGGGAGAAGCTATTCTAGCCCGGCACCACACGGCATATGCAGTTTAGTTCGAAAATATATGTATGGACCGTGGTCAAAAATATGTGAAAGCGAGCTTATTGTTAAGGCCATAAGGTTGTTCAGATGTTTTTGAAAGTCTATTACTTTATCATAAGTTCCAAAAATGTGTTTATATTAGTGAACGTAACTGGCACATAAAAGCCCTCCTAGCTGCTCTAACTATTTGATATGTTGTGGCAAACAAACGATTACCCGCCCAAGTTAAGGAGGTTGTTTATAGTAGTCGTTAACCGTTCTAAATTTAGTTGCATAAGAGCTTTTCCGTTGTTGGTTGTATGAATGGATACGTCTGCAATGCCAGCGTTCCTCACGCACGTCTGCACTCTCCGGGGTTTTTTTAAAAAACGCTCTTTGTTGAAGGAAAAAGATTTTATTGTTTTTTGCCGGCCGCTTTCGGGGTTCGGTAGGCGGCGTGGTGGGCGGGTCCCGGTTCGTAGGGAAAGTGGCTCTGTTACGAAGTCCGCTTAACTAGCTTTGTTTTGTGACATTGTTTGTGTCAAAAACATTAAAGACATATTTTTTTAATATTCATTACCAAGAAACGTAGGAAAATATTCCGTAAGGAAAGTGACGAATTTTTTAGCTTAACTGGTTTATAGTATCGCATAAAGTTAGTATCAAAAACATCATTTGCAAACATGTTTTTCTAGAAACTGGCATATATGTAGGTAAACGGTCCGTTGGGATCGCACAAAGTTAGTATCAAAATCGTAGCTCATTGCTGGGCAAGCACATCATGCGCCCGGATGAGGTTAAGTGTCTCGAGTACAGGAAAATCCTGCGATTCTTTGAGTTTGTAGGACTTGACCGAGAATTGTAGTATGTGGCGATCACAATAGATCAGAAATGGTCGCAGTGATACGAGGGCTGAAAGCCCGGGAATAGCCACAACACCTAAATAATAATAGTATCAAAACATCATTTGCAAACATGTTTTTCAAGAAACTGACATATATGTAGGTAAACGGTCCGTTGGGATCGCACAAAGTTAATATCAAAAATATCATTTGCAAACATGTTTTTCAAGAAACTGACATATATGTAGGTAAACGGTCCGTTGGGATCGCACAAAGTTAATATCAAAAATATCATTTGCAAACATGTTTTTCAAGAAACTGACATATATGTAGGTAAACGGTCCGATGGGATCCCACAAAGTAGTATCAAAAACATCATTTGCTAACATGTTTTTCTATAAACTGGCATATAAGTAAACGGTCGGATGGGAGTGGCTCTGTGATGAGTTTTTGACTTAACTAGGTTAGTCCCATGACTTCGTGCATGCTATTTATTTTTCTAGCATGGCACTGCTAAAAATTAAGGGTCGGTTGCACCAACATACGATCACAGGCTGGTCATCGTCAAATATGGCGCCGGCAGCTGTCATCTCATAGAAACTTGACAAACTTTTCATACTCTAATCAGATTTTAACGAACACCGCTTACGATTACAGACGGTTTGGTGAAACCCACCCTAACTGAGGTAAACGGTCAGTCGGGAAAGTGGCTCTGCGTTACGAGCTTTAAATATCTCTACATAGTTACGGTAATAGACTTGCACAGTCACGGAATAAAATGTTCATCACGTTTTGGACCTCCATGTCGTTAAAATAAAGTTGAAAATGGCCAACCTTTATATTCCTCGACAATACATGTGCAAGACTAAAAATGGTGCGTTGTGTAACCCAAACGGTATGCAAAGGAATTCATAAATCCCGTTTAAGGTTGAAAAGCTAATTTTGTAAAAGTGTGTCACTTTTTTAATTGGCTTTTAATTTTCTTCTTTAACTTTCTGTCAATTAAAAAAGTTTAACATAGTGGCTAAGATTTTAACTATTTCACCCTTAGTTTTGTCCTTATCTTGAAAGTAGGTTTAAAGAACTTTATTTTCTCAGAGAAATTTTATCAATTAATCACTTATTGCATACATGGTTTTATTATTTCACATTTTTAATTTGAGGAGTCTGGTCGGTAGTCTTCACAAAGAGAGATGACCAACTGAATAAAAAATAAGACTTAAACATCGATAGATTTAATCGACACTATCCCATCCTTATCAATCCATCGACGCCGCACATCACTATGGGGGTGTGCCCGCCTCACGGCACACCATTGTTTCGTCCGTCCGTCTATCCGCCGACATGACCGTTTGTATGTATGTATGTAATTTGTATGGGAGCCCTGGGAGCCTTTGTCGCTGTTGAAAGTGACAGTCATCCTTAAGTATACCGTGTAACAAGTTATTATGTATGAATCAGAATGTATGACTGCAGGTTCTCAAGGATGTTTCTTGGAAAAAAAAGTTTTCGTCGAATACTGTTAGGTTTTAATTATGAAACCAACCAGTCAACTAAACTATATAACAAAATCTCAAAACGCCTTAGTTAAAAATTTAAAAAAGAAATATCGGAGGTATGAAACTATACACTTTTGTTTAAAAATCTCAGTCAACCATCATAACTAAACGAACAACCAACTCGACACTGGCCATTATCAAAAGATATGTTACCTACGTTAAATACTGCGAACTGAAACAATATCGCATCAAAATCTCTGTCAACCAACTTAACAAAAACGCTGGCCGCTAATAAATTTCAACGAAAAAATTAAAAAATTCACAGAAATTAAAAACCGAATTTCGAACGCGTTCAAAAACGGTTACCAAACTCACTCGCGGCGATGCGCTGCCAGATACCATATAATTACAAGGTACCAGCTATTATCAAGTAGCGAGTGCCTTTCATATATTTTACAAAATGGATGGCCTTCGGAGCATCGTATGCCTTGAATATTTATATAGTAGATTTATGGGGGGAATGATTTATATTAGCGCGCCGAAAAGGCGTTTGAATTTGGAATCCGTTTTTCATAGGCAAAGACAATAAAATCATGAAATGACCAGTCAAGTGCGAGTCGGACTCCGCACATTTAGGGTTTCGAACCAACCGCAAAAATAAGTTTGGTTTAATACGAAAAATAAGGAAATTTCAATTCAAAAATCTAAATTTCAAGTTTTTAGGTTAATGGGAAGTATAAATTTTCGGAACAAAATTTTGTAAAAAAAGCTGACTGGTAACTTCTCATTCCTTTTTTTTACAATATTTTTAAAAACAAAAAATATAGTATGTATCTACTCAATAAGCTCTAAACTAAGATACACTACTCAATGGGGTTGGTCAATTTTTTTTTGCGCCCCCCTTTAGCTGTATGAGGGCCCCACCTTAAAACATAAAAATAATTTTTATTTATTAATTTTTTTTTGTTTTGTTAGCTTTGGGTCAACAAGATGTTTATACTGTAAAAATTTGAAGACTGTAGCTCGAACCGTTTAGCTATAAAATGACAGACGGACGCGTGACTGATAACAATAGGGTTTTGATTGGACCTTTCAGGTACGGAACCCTAAAAGCTATAGCAGAAACACAGTTATATGATCAAGAATTATATATCTGAAAATCAATCCTTATTGTTTCCTCGTCTCGGTAGAAAAGCCTTTTAAAGAACGCGATATTTCTCGTTGCACGGCCTTCAGTTTTGGTGGTAAGACTCAGTGGTAAGAGTCGGGATTCGAAGCCGCTACCTACAGATTGAAAGCCGCTTACCTTCCCGCTCGGCTACAATGACTATGTGCCCATATCCAAAGTCTGCACGTGAAAATACGGTAAAATTAAAACAAAAACGTAATAAATATCATACCGGCGCATTTATCTCCCTCGCTCGTTTTGCATATCGCCCATCGCAACACACACCGGAATAAACCGTCTCAATTTAACGGCGTTCCATTTTTGAATTTCGAAATTTGAATGCGCTGTTTGTTTTTCAAATGGCAAGACGTTAGGCTCTGGCTATTGTTTATGATGACAAATGGCTGACAAAGGATTGCAAATTTTGATGGAAATTTACTTATAAAAACAGTGCAAGTTAAATAAAAGCTTGTAATTTAAAATAGCCTTGGCTAGTTAATGTACAGAGTTCATCAGATATATTAGAGGTGCTCCCAAATATCTAAACATGACTCTGCTATTAAGGCGTTAGATCTTATACTTATGTCAGATACTAATCGGTGTAATCAAAAACTAGCGCGTACTTCAGGATGCAACTTTATTGATATTGCTCTTTAGCTATAAGACCGCCTGTTGTTTGCTTCTACTTATTGTTATTTTGTACTGAACTGCATCTTTTAATTGATGTGTGCATTATAGAGTCGAGTGTCTTTCGGTGTTTCTTCTCGGCAGTGGTCTTTTGAGATATGGTATTACTTTTTGACCTGTAAAAGAGGGCTATTTGCATAATAAAGTTCATTTATTTCATTTATTTAAGAGTATGGTGTCTTCGGGTAATTCCGAATGTCGGGTAATTCCGAAAATAAATTCCAATATAATCCAGCTATATTTTTGCATCGCATCATCATCACCATCAAAAAGAAACTTTAAAGATTTTGTTGATGTTTGGTTGTGCAACAAAATCGCTTAGTTAGATTGGAATTGGTTATTTCCGGAATTACCCGATACACGGAATTATCCGAAGACACCTTATATTGTATTTTTAGAAGTGAAAGACATAAAATCGATAAATAACAAAATTTAATCGCTGTTTCTACAAATATACAAAGAATCTGCATTAAATTAACAATTTAAGGACACAGAGCAACATTATACGCGCCTAACCATTCTTAGCAACAACTGTCAAATCTACCGTTTCCCGCGCGAACTGACAGCGGTTGTCAGTCGGGATATTTGAGGCTTTGTTAAAAACTCGAATTCAATAGTATTGTATTGTACTGGGATGAAGCTACGATTTTTATTTTATTTTATTTTTGTTTATTGGGGAAAAAAACAGACATAGAAAAATGAAAGGAATACATACAAGATATTTTAAAAATAGGTATAGTCTATATCCTAAAACAATTCCCACTGAGACATTAAGCATTTACTTCAACGTGGCATTGTTGTCGAGAGAATACAGTATAGATAGATAGGTACTATAGGTAGTTATCGTAAAACATACGATGTTCTAATGAAAAACCGCCTTTGTTACAGAAAAATGCGGACTCAGCGACGACCCAGGTCTACGCGTTAACGGCAAAGGCAAGAAGATGAGGAAACCACGCACGATATACAGCAGCCTGCAGCTCCAGCAGTTGAATCGGCGGTTCCAGCGGACGCAGTACCTGGCGCTGCCGGAGCGGGCGGAGCTGGCTGCTAGCTTAGGGTTGACGCAGACGCAGGTAAGCTTGCGGTATATCGTCGGGTGAGAAGGAAAACGGCTTGAGAACTTTTAACAGTCGAGTTACCCACTCACTTGACAAGGAGGGTCGCAGTAGCACCACGTCTGGGGAGTACCCACCGCTACCCTACACGTGACCCCTGGGTAGTGTTAAAAGTGCAACGAAGCTGGCAACCGTACTCTCTTGAAGATCGCATGGTTCGAAATAATACCAGTATAAATATTAGAAAAACGCTTATCCTTACAATAAATAAATAAGTACAAATACTAAAAAAACACTTATACACACAATAAATAAATAAGTACAAATACTAGAAAACACTTATACTTACAATAAATAAATAAGTACAAATAATAGAAAAACACGTATACTTACAATATATAAATAAGTACAAATACTAGAAAAGCACTTATACTTACGATAAATAAATAAGTACAAATACTAGAAAAGCACTTATACTTACGATAAATAAATAAGTACAAATACTAGAAAAACACTTATACTTACGATAAATAAATAAATACAAATATTAGATAAACACTTACACTTATTACTACCTTTTTCAATTCTTGCGTAAAAAAATTACAACACATGAAACTTTTTAAATGAACCCAACATAAACAAATTAAAAGCTAATAACATCATAAGCTACTTTCTATTATTACCAAGCATGAATATTTTCTATATCTCCCCTTACAAAAAGTCATAGACAACTTTTATTATTTTATTCACTTAGTAATTATGTCGCGAAGCTATAATTAAAAAGCGAATGTGGACGTTCGATCCAATTTTTATTTCACAAATCAGCTGTCAACATAAAAAATACTATTATGTCTAACCATTTAAAGTTTAAATTCCCTTGAAAATACAGTTATCTGAAGCGATAGTAACATGCAATTAAAGACATTCGTTTTTTGAGTTCTGTCACAGATATGTTTTGAAATAGTCATTTAAATTGTCTTTGGTTTTATTTTTTAAAACGGTGACAGGAAGCGGCTGTCGTTAGTATGTTATTTTATTTTTCTGTTATTCTTTATGTTAATAAAGTATGCATATTGTTTCATGCCACGTGATTTTGAAGTACAATGTCTGTCAGTCTAAGAAGCAAGGCTTTTCGTTGCGGCCTTACGGAACGATTAAATAGGTACTATACCTATAGCTCGGTGGAAAAATAGCCTTAGACTTCACTAGTAATTACCTTATCAGCTTTGTTTTTGTTATGCCTACATCATTTCATTCTCTGTCATATTACACTGAAACTTGTATCACAAGCGTGAACGCGTCCAAAACAACACTTTTTTACTAAAATAATTTTGACGTACCTTAACTAGGATAACCCAATAACATTTTTTCTTAATTCTAATTTCAAATCAGTTAACTTCAAAAGGTCGTACGCTCCGTGCTATTCCTATGTAGATACGACTTATTGTGATGGAGTGCTAGTGTTGTTTTCTAACCGGCTAGCCACATTTGAGTCGATTCGACTCGCAGCGATTGATTCGTCATGTGACTGCGTTGAAAATGAATAATGGTTATCGAATGATTGTAGTAGAGTTGGGAAGGGTAGAGGTGACATTTATTTTATTTAGTCGAAGTTAATTGTTTGTCATATATGAATACGCAAAACGCTTACTAATGTAATATTTTGCTACAAACGATTGAAAGGATATCTAAGACGATGAGAGGTGTGTGTGTGTGGTTAACTGGAAGAGATCCCTTAAAGGAATAAGTTCGCCTTTGCACATACCATTTCTTTTTGTATTTGTAATTTTTGTTATTGTTACAATAAAGAGTTACTACTACTATTATGTACTACTAAGGTGCTCTTAAGATGTGAAAATCTCAACTTTATTCACGACCACTTTAGTTGGTGTGGAGCTATTCTAATTATACGAAGAACGAAAATATTGATAACTGTAGTAGAATTATTGACGAAATTTGTGCTTCACAAATATACAGATATTGCAAATATAACCCTTATTGCATTAATTACTCATGTTTTTTAATTGATGGTATTTGCGATAACATTAAACTGGAAGCAAATCTATTAATATATAAAAAAATATATTTAAAAAATCTCATTCCGGCGTATTACGTCAATAGTAATTAACGTCATAACATTATTTCCTTTGCTTACCTACAGCAGCAGTAAAAAACTCATGTACAAACGGCACGCTATTATAGACCTTCCCTCGCTTCAATAAGGTTCATGAATGATTTAACAGTGCCAATGTGGTCAACATAAATATGTTTACACGTATGTACCTTATTCCTTTGTATTAAGGGCAAAAGTTTACATATCTATGACTGGACGTATAAATTATTTCTTGCGCCTCTATTCGTACCGAAGTCTGCCGTAACGGGAAGAAAAAGTATGAGCAAGTTAATTTTATTATAATTTAATATTTCTCGATTATTGTGTGTACCGCACTTTGATGAACCGGTGCTAGGGATGGGAGTTTATTGATATTGGCGGCACGGTAATCCTGCTAGTATTCACAAAATATAAAATAAATAAAAACACACACACAATACCACAGAGCCGTCAATTCATAAATGTGTTTTTTTTTATAAATGTAGTACTTAAAGTATTAATTTTTTGATGTCTTGATGTTTTAATACTTTTATGACTTTAGGATTTTCCATTTACTGTAAAAGGGAAAAAAGATCGCCTAATTACCTGCCTTATAAATTTTAAATTGTATTGTAGTGTAAGAACACAATAAATACTTCCACTAATAATTACTACTAACTTTCGCTTCCTTATACCAAGAATTGGGCAGCGGAAAAATATGATTAGATTATGCAATATATTACGTTATGATTACTTAGTTATTATATATTAACTAAGTGATTTAAATTTGTATCGAGGTTATTATCGATACAAATCTCATCCCTAACCAACAATACCAGATTCGATTCCACATTAAACAACAAAAAACATATTCCTGTCCCGTTCTAACAAAAACAGACAATCTAATCTCGATTACGATTCACTCAACAATTACATCAATCAATAATAAACTCTAATTCCGTTGCATTAGCGCTATGTCGACAGCAAAACGTTTTTTTTGCCATAGACAATAAATCGTAGCATTTGTCTTTAGGTGCTGCTTACGATGTATTGTATCGATAGAAACAATCGATTCGGATGTATTTCTTTGCGATTGCCAACACAGAATTCCTATTATCAAGACATTAGATTAATTTCTCATGTTTGATTGAATACTTTGTTAAATAATCGCAAACAGTTCCGTGTGTAATAGTCGTTTTACAAGCCGTATAATAGCAAAACTCACTATCAAATCTGTCATTACTCTTCGATACCTCGTATCTCAGTACTGAAACGCTGCCGATATACGAGCTTTATTTTAAGTAGGTATTTGTTACTTAGTGACTTGCTTGAAACCTGACGAGGCTATGAAATTGACATTATCTTTAATTCTAAGATACAACCAAAGCAACACAGTCATTTTGCATAAAGTTTGAGTAAATGTTTTTTTTTTTTACCTGACTGTGTCTTTATAGGCCGGGCCCAATAAAGCGATAGGAGTGCGCGGTTGGAGAGTAGCCTGGGGAAAATCCAGGGGAAAACCTCCGGCACGACCACGCGTGTGGTTTGGAACACTGGAATACTCTAAGAGTTTGTGCTCCAGTGAGATTGGTTGAGCGGTTTCAACCGAATCTGAGGTGTGAGTGGAGTAAATGTCTATTCAGCTGTCATTCAAGCAATTTGGGTACATTTTTAAATGTATAACAGCGATGTAAAATCTGGGTATATTAGTAATACTGTGGTATGATACCCACCTTAATTTAACTTTTACTAAGCTTAAATAGGTATTAAAGATCTAAAGAGAATATTATTCAGAATTTGGCTATATTAATAGCTTTTACTCACACATTATGGATGTTATTGCTGATAAGAGGTGTAAAAATTTGCGAATTGCTATTACTCAAACCTTATTCAGCATACTGTGTTAAACAATACTTAAATTACTGCACTAAGCTTTTCTGTTTACCCCTGCGGTTGACTGGCAGAGAATGCCAGGCATTAATTCCGCCATTTGTACTTTTTTAAATGTGCAATAAAGTTTAATTAGTTTAATAAATAATACTAATTGTGCGATATCACGGAATCCCTAATGAAAGTACGTTTTGAAGCCTGTACATTTTTTTATGACAATCTCAGAGCAAAAAAAAAAAAACGAAGTATTACTTTGTTGGTCTATCTTGTTTTCTTGATTTGAGACGGCAACTTATTTAACACCAATAATACATTTCGTTAATTATTAAAATTCTCATACTTAGCTTCTCGTACATAAAAGAGTCCTTTATCCCCTTGGTGTACAATCTACTATTATTTTTCATCAAAATGTCCAGGTGAAATGTAATCATCACTACATAGTATAAAACAAAGTCGCTTTCTCTGTCCCTATATCCCTATGTATGCTTAAATCTTTAAAACTACGCAACGGATTTTGATGCGGTTTTTTTTATAGATAGAGTGATTGAAGAGGAAGGTTTATATGTATAATAACATCCATTAAATAGTGCACCCGTGCAAAGCCGGGGCGGGTCGCTAGGGCAAAATAAATACAAGTAAGTTTGAGTCGGATACGTAGACAAATGATTCATTACCTTTTTTAACCTGACTGTGGCTTTGTAGACCGGGCCCAATAAAGCAATAGGAGTTGGAGAGTAGCCTGGGGAAAATCCAGGGTAAAGGGGTTTTGAACATGGAATATGCGCTCCAGGCGAGCTGGCACACGAGCGAAATGACGGAAAGGGAGGCCTTTGTTAGAAAAAGAAATTTTCTAGTCAATTTTTTTTGCCATTAAAAATTTTAAATGTCAGTAATTTCATTATGGTATGGTTGGATAAGTAATTATTTTATGTTACCAGCCATTTTTAATACATTTCTCGCTATTTATAGCCCAAGGCTAATCTGGCAGAAATCGGTTTTTAGCTATGAGACCGACTTATGTTTTCGTTTTTTTTATTGAGCTGTCCAATGAAGAGTATTTGCATTGTATTGGTATGAGCTGTATATTTTGAGAATATAAAATTACATAAAAAAAACTACATAGGTTGCGTATTATTTTTTTCGACCTTTCATATTATCAAATCAAATGTCAATGTCCCGGCAACACTGACGACAAAATCGATTAGAATCGATGATGACCGTATCGAATACACCCACGAATTCCCAAAATCATCGGATACGCCTCTCATAATTATAAAAACTTGATAAACTTGAAAAAAAGGCGGTTTTGTCTATTAACGGTGTCGTGTTTACGAAATCTATTCTTAAACGGGATTTTTGGTAATATGTTGTTTGATGCACGTATAGAAAGGAATATACGAATTGTGTAATCTTTACTTTGATCGATAATGTCATGACTTTCTGTCCTAATCTGTAGAACTGTGAAATACAAATGCATATACCGGTTATAGATTCTAATTTCGAATTTATATTAAGACTAGCGACCCGCCCCGGCTTCGCACGGGTGCACTATTTAATGGATGTTATTATACATATAAACCTTCCTCTTCAATCACTCTATCTATTAAAAATTATCCGTTGCGTAGTTTTAAAGATTTAAGCATACAAAGGGATATAGGGACAGAGAAAGCGATTTTGTTTTATACTATGTAGTGATTATATTTGTTTAAGTCGTCGTCCCAAGGCGAAAAAAATAAACAATACTTTTGTTATGATCCCTGGGATCCCAGGGACCGGTAGACGGGTTACTGTGACGATAGGAAACAAGCATACGGCTTGTCTGCTGAAAAGGGCTGGAAGTCGACCATTTATTGATTTGAAGACTCTCGACAGCTAGAGATAAACGCAACTCCCTCTCTCTCAACACAGCGTGTCCGCGCACTCCTATCGCTTTATTGGGCCCGGCCTATAAAGCCACAGTGAGGTTAAAAAAAAAACAGCGTCAATAGGAGGTCTGGCAACCTTGCCTCTAGGAATACAACAGCACATACACATTACCTCTCGATATGACCCCAAACACCTCTACAAATTGTACTTCGGAGAGTGTGCTCAGGAGCTCCATGAGCTCATACCCCCTTCCCCCTTCTTCCATCGGACATCCAGACGTACGGCTGGATACCATCCTTACTTGGTCGAAATTCCTCTTATTCGAACCAAGCGCTTTACATCATCTTTTATAATGCGCACTTCTAAGGTTTGGAATTCTCTGCCGGCGTTTGTGTTTCCGAGCTCATATAACCTAGATCTTTTTAAGGCACGAGTGAATAGGCACCTTCTGGGTGAGCTCGTCTCATCGTCGGCCTCATCTTTGCCCCCTGGCTAGATGCTGGCCAAGAGCGATCCCATTTTTAATAAAAAAAAAAAAAACTTAGCTAACATCCACTAGGCGAAGCAAACTGACAGATAAAATGTTGCCAGGAATAGAAAAAAATAAATAGTGAGGGAATATATCGATAAGCATAACGTTGTACTACCAAACTTATTCCAATGTTGTAGTCTATGAGATGTGCATAAAGGGTCGTTGAGCGGGACAAAAGTGGTATTTAAATATGAAGTTCAGTCTTTTAAAGGGGAGTAAGTCATAAGATTTACAAATCATTTTAATTCGACAAATTCAGAGCTTATTATATTGAGAGAAACACTATTAATTTCGATTCTCAATGTTTTCGACAAGCACCTAAGGAGTACCCAATAAATTGAGCCGAATGATTGGTAAGTCTAGTAAGGCCTTAATATCGATACGAACAGCACTGGTCATACTGTGGCAACATTTGTGCATTTTGACTTGTTAAACAACTTCGACTAATGGTGGTCTTTACTGTAGGGTAGAGCGATTTATTCCCGGACTTGAAAAGGTGCCTTTTAAATAGAATCTCTCTCTTGACTTAATTCTCATTTGTATTCGGCATATAGGCGCCCCTAAGCACCTGGCCCCTTAAGCGACTGCTATGCTCCGCTCTACCCTAGACTCTGGTCGTCTTGTTCTTGGGTCAATCAACTTTTTCTTGTTGTTATTCTGTCCCGTCAGCGAGGAGACAACAGTAACCGAGTTTCTTAGAAAAATATTTATAATATGGACTTCAAGGATGCTTAAGAGATGACCCATAGCCAAATGGATTTATGCTCATAGCTAAAACTCATGTTTGTTTAAATTTAAACTCTATAAAATCACAGTTTTAAAGAGTGACTCAGGAGACGTAACCATGGTAACGAGTACCAAAAAATGGTTGATCCACCCTCTTACAAGATTAAGCATAGTTTCCCAGCACGGATGACAAATCACCACGCCATAGACTCCCATAAAGGAACAACTAAAAATCAAAAAGCCACAATCGAATGCTGAAGTGTTACAAAAAACAACTCATTTGCTGCCGACGGTAAATTATGATGGATGGCTACATGTGTCAATCACAAGAAGGCAGTAAAAACCTTGAATTCTAAAGCAGTTACTACCTTTAGGAATGACAGTAACGAAGCCTTAATACGAAGTGTGACGAATAACAAAAGTACTCGACGTCGGTACGAGTATTGTGTTTATAATCGATACTGGCCGGTAGCTGTTCGAGTCAGTTTAAATGATTCGAATTTTAAATTTGGAATGTGCAACTCAATTTCGAAGGTTAGTTTTTAAACTTGGAATATTAGGGCAATTCTTCGATTGCGGTTAATTTATAATTTAGATTTTGAGCCTTCGGTTTAAATACTTTTAATAATTAGATTTTTAAATTTCGAATGTAGAATTAGATTTTAAACGAATTGATTTTTTAAATTTGGAATATTGTATGGGTAGTATAACGGTAAAATGTATGTAGGGTTGTGCAAATTGTACATATTTTTGATAAGATAATTATAGTTGTATTCCGTGGGTCATCTTAAGTTAACGAGTTATGAGTTTAACTAAAGTGTTATTCGGTTATAGTTTCGATTTAGTCGAATATAACATAGGTATGTATACTATAATTTATATATGCATACAAAGTCATGTGTATCACCTAGTAGGCCAAGTACAGTCGCCATCAGATATATCGGAGCGAACAAGGTGCTCACAAATATCTGAACACGACTCTATTAAAGTGCATGTTCAGATATTTTTGAGCACCTTGAAGAGTACAGATATATTTGATGGCGACTGCACATATATTAGGTTATTTTTTATTTAACTTTGACGGTCAGCTATAAATTGTAGATACGTACTTTTTAATACAATACGATATATGAAAACTCCACTTTGATACGGTCTAGTTCAATATAAATCTCAGTTAGTTTAACCCGAAGCCAATCAGTAATGACTAACGTAATATAATGATTGAAGCGTTTGTCATCGGTAGATTAATCATTGCCACACGGAAGCCCATGAATAAATCATTATTTAAAAAAATATTATAAAAAACGTGACTGAATATTTCGCTGTTTATATTATACATGCATTATTAATATTAAAATGTTTTTTTTTATACAACGCCGGTGGCAAACAAGCGTACCGTTTACCTGCACACCGCAGCTTATAGACGCCCGCAACGTACGCGTTGCCGACCGTTTATAAAATTTGAGGATGCACTGTGTTGACGGCAGAAGGACAAACTTATGTCCATCGCTCTCAACACGGTGCATCCTCGGGAGCTCTGGCAACCTTGCTCACCTCCAGGAACACAACACTACATACTTGTATAGTATATAATGTTATTATGGCTGTGGTCTTCCGCAAAGCGGAGGTACTTCCCCAGTTGGGCTGCTCCAAATTTGACCACTAAGACGGTGGGTAAGACACATTACTTCCAATCTGGAGGTCCGGGGTTCGAATCCCGGCTCGTACCGCTGTGTTAAAAAAAATGTACGAAATCTCATTCGATTTTTAACAGTAGCTTATCTAATCCCAAAAAAGTCTAGATTTCCTTCTGGGTTTTAAGGTTGGAGTAACTTTCGTAAAACAAGTGCCTACCCTAAACTTCTTATGCAAATCATCTTCAAATAATGTTATAATAACATACAAGATGGATAAAACCAACTTATTCTATTCAAAATTTTCGCGTTTTAATTAAAACACATTATTAAAATATTACTTTTTATATATCTACAATAAATAAGTAATTATATCGTAACCGAAGTCTTTTAAAAACAACTTATTTTAAACCAATAGATCACAACGATAAAACAGTTGTAACTTAACACCGCTACCTAACTGATAAAAAAGTCATGTATTTGACAACCAATGATGCCGCAACTAAAACCGCCGCGTCACTCTTTCAAATAAAGAACGTGACTTTCGAAATTCAAAATCAGATCTCTCATTGGCTGTCAAATGCAGCCTGTGAACCAATGGCCGCTCGTCAAACATCATGACTCTGTGGTTTTAGAACAATTGTCTTTGGATATAGAAAAAAAAATGAGCTTCCGTTAGCTTCTGTCGGGGTCATGTTTTTGTGGAGTGGCGGTTAGGTTCTGACGGTTACTGAATAAAGGCATTCTAATCTATCTACATATATCTATCTGTATAATAGCTTTAAATGAGCAATTCTTGTATATTTATATTTTTGTTTTCGTGTTTCTCGGAAACGGCTCTTAAAATTTCGATGAAATTTGATCAAATTTTTGGAGGCGAACAGCCAATCAAAATCAAAATCAAAACATTTATTCTGCAAATAGGCCTCAAGGGCACTTTTACAAGTCAAAATCTATCTAGGTACATCAAATAAAAATAATACAATAAGCAAAGTATCATTAATTAAATGTAGTGTTACATGTCAAAAATAAGACTAAGAAACTAATAACAATCGAGATTTGTTAGAGATGTATAAGGTCTCTAAGCGTCAAGATAAAAGGTAATAAAGTAGGTACACTAATCATAATATAATATTTTGAGCTATATCTATAACACGTCAACATGGAAATAATAAAATCTAATAAATAAATATCCTCAGAGATGTATAAGGTCTCTGAGCGTCAGTCAATCTAGGT
The DNA here is from genome assembly GCA_963556455.1 of Epiblema foenella. Classification (NCBI taxonomy): domain Eukaryota; kingdom Metazoa; phylum Arthropoda; class Insecta; order Lepidoptera; family Tortricidae; genus Epiblema; species Epiblema foenella. The sequence continues at coordinate 3,868,553 of OY747120.1, read as the reverse complement.
CTCATTCCTGGGAAAACTCATTTTCTCCGGAAAAATACAAATGACTGATGACTGATTATTATAATTAGCCTAAAATTTGGTGGTTTTTTCACACCGTTTATTATTTCAATAATTTGCGTTCCCTTTCCCACACAAATTCAAAACTATGTTTATAGCAATAATTTTGTAAGTAGGTGTACTTACAAAAATAAACCGTGTTACTTCATAAATAAATATACAACTATTATAAACTTGCGTGTCTTGTTATTATAATGACTTAAATATAGTGCATGACTATACTTAAAAGAATGGCCTTAGTCTGACCTTAGTGTGACCTAACTCAAATAATGACAGTGGCTCTTGCCTTGTTTGACAGATCCGGGCATCTTTATACTGACTTTTTGAAATATTTGGATCTAATAAATTGGATAGAATCGCCAACTAGCAGGAGGAGGCACTGATGCGGGAGTCATGGCATTCATAACAAAAAAAATTAAAAAAAAATAAAATTTAAACTGTTTATTTCATTGAATTCATAATAAAGTTACATTTTTTCGATACTTAACTACTAATCTTAATTATAAAAGATTTCACGGGAGAGGCCTTTGCCCAGCTGTGGGACACCCATATAGGCTAAGAAAAAAAAATTATACGGCATTTGCGTCTCTCAAAGGCTCGCGAAGTAATATTTTACTCGTCAATTAGAAAAAAGAAATATTGATAGGTCTATTTCGATTTACAAATTTTAAGCACCTGAATTATCATAGAAAATGACATCGCAAGTGTGTGTCCTTTTCAAGACAACCGTTTGTCCCAGCATCGGTCTCTTACTCATTAGTTATAGTATAGTTCCAAAGTGCACTGTTAAGGTTCAAGTTCTAGACACATGCAATCTTTTTATATGTATACCCGACAAACTTGAAATACAAGTTATTAAACGAACCCGTTTTTATGTTATTTTGAATGCAATATAAATCCTGACTGATTAAAAGGGAATGTCTGTGGACATTTATGGTACAATTTATAGGTTTCCATTACTATAGCAATTTCACTGTCCTAGCCGGTTGATTGAATAATACCGTTCAATTGTAACAATTAAAGCTAATCAAACGAACGTTGTTCTAATTCTAAACACTCAATCGATTGAACTTTAAACTAAAAAAAAACTAGCCGGCCACCCCTGACACGTGATGGCGTTTTTGCGCCAATCGCAACCTGAAATGTCAAATCGCACACTAACAAAGCGTGTACGGATAAGGTAAATTGCGCTTGTGTGCGTAAGTAATTATCGATAGGGTTGTCAATCACGTGTTTTTTTATTTGATTTAACGTAGCTGCTGTCATGTTTTTCACAAAAGAACTTGAATATTATGAATATTTGTTTTAGCTTACGACATCGAATAAATAAAATGTTCATTTATGTTGCCTTACATAGGCTTTAAAAATGTCAAGTTAACATTAATTGTAATTATTGGCGCCAATATATTTATTTGAGGCATTCACGGTAAAAAAAACAGTGTTAGTCCTATTGTTACTTATACACCTGGCTCATACGTAATATAGTATGTATAGCTGGAATAATTTGCCTGCTATGTTTTTATATATACCATTACAGTATATACCACTTCATTGGCAAACAAGCGTACGGACCGCCTGATGAAGCGGTCACCGAATCCTACAGAGGCAAAGGTACTCCAGATATTTAATTGCGCGTTGCCAACTCTTTTTATTATTATGCAAAATTAAAACCGGTAGCTAAGTCTCAATATATTGGATCACACAAGAGGGCGTTAGTGTCAACAAGAAAAGCGTGTAATATCGGTGAAAAAAGTGTTTACATATTCGTTATAAAAATTATATAGTATACGTGTTATGGGTATTATTTTATGTTTTGTATTTTGAATAAGTTCATCATGTTTGTTTGTACTTCTACAGGTATATATACATAGTGTTATGATACCTTTATATGTTAGATGACTGTGATCGTACCTAGTTTTTCAATAAATTTCAATACGTTTATAGCGCGTGCCATGCATTTATGGGAAATGTATAACGAATCATTGACAAATGTATTTGTAGGCTTCAATGTTACATGAAATATAAAGATTTCTCAATGAATTTCAATACGTTTATAGCGCGTGCCATGCATTTATGGGAAATGTATAACGAATCATTGACAAATGGATTTGTAGTCTTCAATGTTACATGAAATATAAAGCTTTCTCAATGAATTTCAATACGTTTATAGCGCGTGCCATACATTTATTTGAAATGTATAACGAATCATTGACAAATGTATGTGTAGGCTTCAATGTTACACGAAATCTTGACTGATGGAAGTTCTCAAGCCGCTCCAAGGCCTCTAACTTGGCTTAACCACTGTTATCATAGACAGCAGCCGGGATCAACGGCTTAACGGGCCTTCCAAAACACGGGAGCGCTCAGTTTATAACCACTCAAATCGGTCACCCATCCATGAACTGACATATGCCCACGTTGTTTAACCTCGCATACCGCACGTGGTACGCGGGCGCCGCTGGGCCACGAGCGCTCCCAAACAAAAGTTTTACAAATAATTCACTGATTATTTAACTAAATTTGACGAGTACTGGAATATAATAACTTAAAATTAAGTAACAATAGCCAAAAATTGACACTGCCTTATAGCTTGACACAACTCATACCGGGATTCGAAGCCGGTACCGCCAACTTCATCCAACCAACTAAGCTACGCAGCGGTCCAAGCTAAAAACTAGCTAAATAAAATAAAAAAAAACAATAAAATACTTTTTTTTTAACCTAACTGTGGCTTTATAGGCCGGGCGCAATAAAGTGATAGGAGTGCGCGGTTGGAGAGTAGCCTGGGGAAAATCCAGGGGAAACCTCCGACACGACCACGCGTGTGGTTTGGAACACTGGAATACTCTAAGATTCAGTCACTCCAGCGAAATTGGTTGAGCGGTTTCAACCGAATCTGAGGTGTGAGTGGAATCGAGCTACTGGGAGTTTTGTCGCTGGTTCACTAAACAATACAATACAATACAATACAAATACTCTTTATTGCACACCCCAATCAAAGGATACAGTACAGTACAAAAAACGCAATGAGAAGAGGCAAACAACAGGCGGTCTTATCGCTAAAGAGCGATTTCTTCCAGACAACCTTAGGGTAGCGGAAATCTAAACAGAACGATTCATAGCAGGTGGTGCAGAGTTAATACATATGAAGCCTACTAATAATTACAACAATAACATTTAATTAAACCTAAACCTAGCCTAGCTGAGGAGAGTCCAGCAAGAAACAAATTACTCAATTAGATCAACACTTCTGTGCTTGATGATTCCCGAGCCAGTTTATAGCTGTAAAACCTTATTTTTTTTAAAAAAGCTTATCTTATTAGAAATTGCATGGCGGTTTTGTCTTTTTATAAATAATTGAAAAGTAATAACAAGGGAGCAGGTGCTGGCAGGATATACGCAGCTATTTATAATATATAATGTACAGTCAACCAATTTGATTTCTGTGTCTTTACCATGAGTTTGCATGCGACGACCGCTTTAGCTTAGTTGGTGGTGACCCTGCCTACGAAGCTGGAGGTCCTGGGTTCGAATCCCGGTCAGGGCATTTATTTGTGTGATGACCACGAATATTTGTTTCTGAGACTTGGATGTTTTCTATGTATTTAAGTATCTATTTATCTATATAAGTATGTATATCGTCGCCTAGTACCCATAGTACAAGCTTTGCTTAGTTTGGGACTAGGTTGATTTGTGTAAGATTGTCCACAAATATTTACTTACTATTTATTTATTTATTTATGACCGTACTCGCTAGCGACTGCGTAAACGATTTAGTATGCCGATTCTTAGTTCTATTGCGTAACCGCCAGAGGCGCTGTACTTTTGCTCATATACATTTTTACGCAGTGGCTGGTCTACTGGTCCACTTCGTACCTTGTCATAGTGAAAATCAAAATTAAAGCCGCTAGAGATCTTGTAATTATTAATGTCACTATCATGAAGTTCGAAGTCGCCTAGAAATCAAATTGATTGTACATACAAGTTCAAATATAAGTACCTGGTGGTCGAAGTACCTTGTATATGAAAATGTAAGTCTTTAAAATATGTGGACACGAGTTTGTGGTAAAGGGCATAAGGTTGCTTGGATATTTTTGAACGTTGTAGAATATATAATAATAATAATAATAATAAGAACCTCGTGAAGGCCGAGAAGGACAAAGTCAGCAAGTACCTAGACTTGGCACACGAGGTGACCGCCATGTGGGATGTTGATTCAACGATCATTGTCCCGATAGCCGTCTCTGCGAACGGTCTAATAGCGAAGAGTCTCGACCAACACCTCAAGAGACTCTCGCTAGATGGCTGGGTCAAGGGTCAGATACAGAAGGCGGTACTCCTGGACACGGCGCGAATAGTCAGGAGGTTCCTCTCTCTGTCGCCCTAACCACCGGTAGCTTAGGCCCCGCCTCGCTGCCGGCGGCACACTAGGTTAGGATTTTATAATATTTTTGTGTTTTGTAAGTGTATTATTATATTTTACTTTTTATAAAAATATTGTAAAACCTAACCTAAGACCAGAAATAAATAAAGAGAATAATAATACTCATTTATTTGAACACATTCTGTTACAATAGTTACCAGGGGTCCCCACACTAGGCTACGCCTGTATCGTGGAGAACCAGTTAAAGATATAGGTACATTAGAAATTATAAGTTAGTTACCTACTACAATTGGTGGATTGTGAAAAGTAAGTATAGCGATACTAAATATTGAACGAGAGTATAGGTTATGAACACACTATGAAAATAGTTGTAACTATTATATACACAGTTATTTTCAATCCGACTCGTCGAATCCGACGGCTCGGCTGGGCAGCGTTCGGGAAGCTTCGCAGTGTATTCTCGTCCAGTTTACCGCAGTGCCTCAAGTCAAAAGTCTTTGACCAGTGTGTGTCGCCAGTGATGACATATGGATCCGAGACATGGGCGCTAACGATGGGCCTCATAAGAAAGCTCAAGGTCACCCAAAGAGCAATGGAAAGAGATATGCTCGGGGTTTCTCTGCGTGATAGAATAAGGAATGAAGCTATCCGTAGCAGAACTGGGGTCACCGACATAGCCTTCAAAATTGCGAGACTTAAGTGGCAGTGGGCAGGGCACATTGCTCGCAGGACTGACGATCGATGGGGCTAGAAACTGCTTGAGTGGCGTCCACGCACCGGTGACCTGGTGAAGGTCGCGGGAATCCGGTGGAAACGAACGGCACAGGACCGGTCTAAATGGCGAGCCTTGGGGGAGGCCTATGTTCAGCAGTGGACGTCTTTCGGCTGAAATGATGATGATGATGATGATGATGAGTTATTTTCATATTATAAAATGTTTAAGTTTACTGAACAATAGGAACATAATTAAGTATTTTGTATCGTATCGTTTGTCTGTATAAATAAATACAGGATGACAAACACATATGTACAAATATACTTAACCAATTAAAACTTAACCTCACATTAATTACCATTAGCTTGTTTGGAACTTTAACCCGTTATTACGGGGAATTAAAACTATAGAAAACTTTTCTTACTAGCAAGTGTACTAATTGAATTATGACTTTTATTATTTAGAAACGTAGTTAGATTAGATGAGATTAGTATAGATTAGTTGACCGCTCGTGGCCCAGCGGCGCCCGCGTACCGCGTGCGGTATGCGAGGTTAAGCAACGTCGGCCCAGGTCAGTTCTTGGATGGGTTACCGCTCTAAGTGGTTATTAAATGAGCGCTCTCGTGCCTTGGAAGGCACGTTAAGCCGTTGATCTCGGCTGCTGTATATGATAGCAGTCGTTAAGCCAAGTTAGAGGCCTTCGGGCTGCTTGAGAACTTCTAACAATCAAGTTGCCCACTCACGTGACAAGCATATTCCAATAAGGTCTGATTCCCCTCGAGTTGGAAGGTCAGATGGCAGTCTTCCATAAAAATTGGTGCCTACGCCAAATCTTCGGATTAGGTAGAGGACCCCGGGCATCCTTCAGGATGCAACTGTACTGGGACAACCATGGGATTAACGATAGGGGGATGATTACTTAGAAAATCATGAGGAATGCCCAGGCGCAGAGGTCCATGTAGTTCAGTGTTGTATACGAAACACCATTTATCCGAATTTGGCGAATTTGACTTTGACACAAGTTACTAAGGCAAATTCTCTGTACTTGTTTGTTTGTTATATTTTATTTATTGACGTGTACCACTATTGTTATTTTAAATTTATTGAATTTTAACGATCCTGACTACCGGGAGATACTATTTATTTGAAATGTATTGCATTTGTTTGAATATTTTTATATTATTTTTGAGGATCGTGATGTAAATTCTTATAATTTTGACTTATGCAAATTTGTACTGCAATTTATATCATGAAATAAATCTGAATCTGAATTACAAAAAAAAAAACCGATACAAATCATAGATAACAACCAACTTCGACATCAAAACATCGATTTAAAAAAGAGAGTCGAATCGGTTTATGCTGTGCTGTGAAGCCGCAGACAGACAATCCTACATACACATCTGTATAAGTTTTTTCGAAACAAAACACAAACGAACGCGTTTGCGACAGTCTCAATTTATATGTCAACGGGAGCAGCGCCTCTGTTGGCCTTTAGTGGAAACTATTTTTTGCCATACAAATTGAGACTAAATGCAAACGAGTTTTGTGTTCTGTTTCGTAAAAACGTATTCTAGTGTTTCTGTTACAATACAATACAATACAAATACTCTTTATTGCACACCTCAATCAAAGGATACAGTACAGTACAAAAACACAATGAGAAGAGGCAAACAACAGGCGGTCTTATCGCTAAAGAGCGATTTCTTCCAGACAATCTTAGGGTAGCGGAAATAAAATCTAATCAGATTCATAGCAGGTGGTGTAGAGTTAATACATATGAAGCCTACTAATAATTACAACATAAACATTTACAATATATATAATACATATAATACATATGAAGCCTACTAATAATTACAACATAAACATATACAAATAAATAGTCAGCCACATAGTGTAAAGGAGCTAAGTCTTAAGTGTGTCATGAGAGAGACAAATAGTGATCTTTAAGCTGTTACATTGCCCGTCTGGGTTAAAAATGATGAAATGATAGTAAATATTATTAATGATACCGACATTTCGCCAAGTTTCCCCGCGATACGGATCTCAATTTCTTAAGAGACCATAACTCGATCGGTAAAATGAGAGCGAGGGCTCAATTCCAATATGCTACATATTACAATTAAAAATAGATAGAAGGATATTTATTCGGATAATACAACAAGTATCTAATACACTTTAAAGCTCACATACAGAGATGTGCTACCACAAAAAGCGGGAGGTGCGCTTTAAAAAAGCGAATTTCTGAATGAAAACGCGAAATACATTCTTTATTAACATTTTTTTTACTTTTATGTTCCCATGAAACGACCGTTTTAGCCTAGTGGGTAGTGCACCTGCCTGTGAAGCTGACGGTCCTGGGTTCGAATCCCGGTCAGGGCAAATATTAGTGTGATGAGCATGAATATTTGTTTCTGAGTCTTGTTTTCTATGTATTTAAGTATTTATATCTATTAAATATATCGTCGTCTAGTACCCATAACACAAGCCTTCTTGAGCTTACTGTGGGGCTAGTTCGATTTGAGTAAGATTGTCCTCTAATATTTATTTATTTATTATTTAATGAAAGATATGTGCTCTACGCCGTCAAATACACTGTAGTCTATAATGGAAGTTATAAATGTTACTTGCAGTCATTCTAGCTAGTTCTAATCGTTCGATATTTTGAATTGAGCAAATGCTAACAGTTCAAAAAAGCGGATCCGCGCTTGCTTAACGTGGATAAAAAGTATCCTATGTCCTTTCCCGGGACTCAAAGTATCTCCATACCAAATTTCATATAAATTGGTTCAGCGGTTTAAGCGAGAAGTGGTAACAAACAGACAGACAGACAGACACTTTCGCGTTTTTAATATTAGTATGGAAGTATGGATAAGTAAGTGTTTGTAAATCTAGTCCTGGATTGAACCTCAACCTGTTGAGTAGCTTTGGAAAATTGCGGACTATCGATAGTTTTGCATCTGGTGTGTTCCACTTAGGGCTAATAACTATTTCTATATACATACCCTCCTGAACCTCAAGGTAGGATTTATTCTGTTAAAGAAATTTAAATCTTTTTCAATTGAAACAGGGTTGAATAACTATTGTTTCGAACGTTTTTGAAACAAATCAGCGACATCAAATAATTTTACGTATAATTAAAAAAATTGTGGAAGCGTGATGTTTCCCGAGTATTTTCGCAAGTTTTATTGGTAATAGAATATTTTTAATGGTGTTATCTACCGTACTATTTTCATTTCATCATCATCATCATCATTCAGCCGGAAGACATCCATTGCTGGATATTGGCCTCCCCCAAGGAACGCCACAGCACACGGTCGCGAACCACCCGCATCCAGCGACTCCCCGCTGCCTTGACCAAATCATCAGTCCACCTAGCTATTTTCATTTATTTGCCTTAAATTATGACAATTCACCGCTTCAGCTAAACTCGGCTGTCACAACCACGTGTAGGCCCTAGGAACGAACATCAGTTTTGTTAGACAGAAATTCTTTTGTACGTAAAGTACTATAATCTTTTTCATATTTTTTTTTATTCATGTGTTTATAATCCTTGTCATTGAAAAATGGCATTATCATTATGTTAACTATTTTATTTTATACAAATAAGTCAACTTTTTCGTAATAGAATAGAATAGAATATTTTTTTTATTTTGCAACAACAACATAATAAATTACATTACAAAAGGCTTAAATCTAAAAGTTATACAGTGTTGTCACAGAAAAGGAGTCCACTCAGCATGTGTCGAGGCACAGGGTGCGACGACGCTGCTTTTCAGTGGATCTCATGAACTAAAACTAAAGAGATTAGTTGTGACATAATTGAAAACATAAAGTTACTATTAATTATACTGTAATAATGTGTTACAGTGGACAGTGGAACAGACTTGTGGAACTAGATCAGCGTCCTGTACAACTTGTTCCATGACTCACTGCCTGTTTGCATGCATATTTAACTTACTTATAAATTACTAGTGCATAAGCAGAAAAACCTGCAAACATAAGTTTCTGTCAAAAAATATTTTTTGATGCATGTTTTTATTGTCGACTGTACTTTTTTATGTCCACCTACTCGCTAAGATGACCCAGCGTAACAAAATAATTAAATAAATAAATATTAGAGGACAATCTTATACAAATCGTACTAGCCCCACAGTAAGCTCAAGAAGGCTTGTGTTATGGGTACTAGACGACGATATATTTAATAGATATAAATACTTAAATACATAGAAAACATCCAAGACTCAGATTTGTTTCATGCTCATCACACAAATATTTGCCCTGACCGGGATTCGAACCCAGGACCGTCAGCTTCACAGGCAGGTGCACTATCCACTAGGCTAAACCGGTCGTTAATAGCACAGTCTGGTGTGTTTCATGTGTTTATGTGTCAAAACAAAGGCTACATAAATATCTGACTTGTCTCTATTATCTCTGTATATTTTTGCAGCCTTTGTTTCGACACATTAATGTTGGTGGCTATACTTACATAAACGCTGGCATAGCGTTCCAGAGGGCCTACTCCGAACTTCGTATCGTGCCGTCCCTTTCATTCATATAGTGAATAATACGAGAGTGAAAGGGATGGCACGATACGAAGTTTGGTCCAGGTACAGGGCCAGGCACGAGGTCCGCGTGCCTTGCGCGCGTTTGCTTGCTATGTGAGCATTTGGTTATTATGTGCCCTACAAGGTTGTCTGTCTAACAAAATCTATGTTTGACAGCTAATCATGGCATCCCGCCGCATAGCACGCCTAGCGCGATAGAGTATCTGGACATCACGGACGTGTGCAGGCACGTAATTCAAAGGGGGGGATAGCCAACTATCCCAAGATTCCAAATCCCAAGGTTTATCCCCCCCCCGAAAACGTTTTTATAGTACAGTGATTACAGCGATTTTTAAACAGTTCACATGGTTGTTTCAATGTTCAAGTTCATATTATTTATTTATTTATTCAACATTTATGTCAAGTGCATTACAGGAGATGTTACAGGTAGTTGGATGTTGTAGGTGGTTGTTTGTCCCCCCCCGAACCAAAAGTCTGGATACGTGCCTGGACGTGTGGTGGGAGTTTAGCTGAAGCGGCAGGAGGAATAGACCTGCCAGCGTGGGGAATACTGCTCAGTCCCACTCTATGAGAGGTCTGTGCCCAGCAGTGGGACGTAAACAGGCTGATGATGATGATGATGTAAAGTATCAATTAGGTTGCAGTTTAAGGGTCTGGGGTCACAGCCGTGTCGAGGTTATATAAGCAGTAGGCAAGATTGTAGTCATCAGATAGTAGTCAAGGACATGGGAGGTGTCGGCTATTGTATGGTAATACTACGTGGCACGGTTAGGGTAACCACGATATTGGTTAAGGATAAGGGTAAAAATTATCTCGTTAAGAAATAAATAACGCAATAGTTTTAGCGACAAAACTCCCAGTAGCTCGGTTCCACTCACACCTCAGATTCGGTTGAAACCGCTCAATCAATCTCACTGGAGCGCAAACTCTTAGAATATTTCAATGTTCTAAACCACACGCGTGGTCGTGTGGGAGGTTTACCACAAAATGGTAGGTTGATTTGATAACTTTATTACTAACGAGGTCTACTGTTCATAGAGCCACCCCTTTTAAGGGTTCCGTAGCCAAAATGGCAAAAACGGAACCCTTGTAGATTCGTCATGTCTGTTCGTCCGTATGTCACAGCCGATTTACTCGGATACAATAAGCACTACAATTATGAAATTTGGTAGGAAGACTAGGAAGGTATATTCTATGAACCGCTACATAAAAGTGATGTGAAATTACAAAAAAAATATTAAATTAGGGGGAGCACTACGTACATGTAACCGGTGGATGAAAAAAAATATTCAACGCACATAGTCGTATGGTCGACGGTTTTTGAGTTTTCGCTTAAAAACTGTCTCGCTCAAACAAAAGGTCGTAAGTTCCCTATGAAGATACGACTTTTGTAGATTCAATGTATTGGATAGTGATTTTAAATGTGGACTAGTAGCTGTTAGTATGGAACCCTTCATTCTGGGTGGTCCGACACGCACTTGGCCGTTTTTTTAACCTGACTGTGGCTTCACTGCGCCCAATAAAGCGATAGGAGTGCACAGTTAGAGAGTAGTGTGGGGAAAATCCAGGGGAAACCTCCGACATGACCAAGCGGACGGTTTTGAACACTGGAATACTCTAAGAGTGTGCGCTCCAGTGAGACTGTTTGAGCGGTTTCAACCGAATCTGAGGTGTGAGTGGAATTGGGAGTTTTGTCGCTAGTTCACTGAACGTAGCTTAGCTCAGAAGAGTCCAGCAAGAAACTCAGCTAGGCCCGACGTGGTTCAAGAGCAAAGGGCCACTCCTTAAAGCTTTACGCTATATCTACGTGGTTCCGAGTTAGATGACCTAGGACTGTCCTTAAAAACAGCAAGCCATAGTCGCCCTCCGTTTCGCCGCGTGACGTTGATGCTGGAAAGTCATAAAAACATGCCGTGCTTAGGGAAATTCAGTTATGTACTATGTATCCGCTTTTCTAGGACATCCCGTGCATTAATATGTACACATGCCGATAGGGTATACGATAAAATATAGTTTAAACACGACTCACGAATTACTACAAATTCGTTCTTCTGACTCAGAATCACAAGTACTATTGAGTCTGATGAAGAAAAAAACAACATTTTATAGATAGTGTGTATGTAATGGAAACTTTATTGCATTAGTATTAAAGTATAATATCCAATCAGTTTACCAAGGGACTAGTTTAGTCCGTGCCAAAAAAGTAATCAGTAGTGTGGAACAATTCAGGCGCTGTAGCTAAGCAGTAAGGCAAGCGAATTTCAATCTGGAGGTCGCGGGTTCGAACTCTAGCTCGTACCACTGGGGCTTTTCAATAAAACATAGATATGAAATATCATTTGTTATTTTACAATAGCTTTTCGGTGAAGGAAAACATCGTGAGAAAACCGGTCTAATGCCAACAAGGTTTCGTTTTCTCTGGGTTCGAAGGTCAGATTTCATAAAACTAGGTCCTACGCCAAATCTTGGGATTAGGTGTCAAAGTGGACTCCCAGCTCCTTAGGCCATAACCGGAAAAAAGGTTGGAAGCTTGAATAATACCCCGTAGGTAGTATGGGGTTCTACAAGAAAGTAGTGTTAACGTATTTAAAGGATCGGCAACGCGCATATGACCCCTCAACCTGGAGTTGCAAGGGTCCATAGGCTGCGGTGATCACTGATCATCAGGCGGGTAGGATGCTTGTTTGCCACTCACGTGGTATAACAAAATGGCACGTCAGAATGACTCAGTTATTGTGAACAAGAAAGGTATCCAATTTACATTTTTATTGGAAATGAAAGCGTTAACAACTTAATGTAAACGAATAATTTAATGATTATTGATTAATAGCCATTGGCGTGTGTTTTCTATTATTTACATTACATACTCACGCCTATATACGCAATGGGGATCGGCGGCCATGCAATTGAATTTTCAGTGACACTTCTAAAAATGTTATTTTTTTAAATTTATTTTAGGGATAACAAACAACCATACACTTAAGTTTACATCGAGAGTTACAATAAGAATAAGAAATATTTATTCGAGACAATGACAACAATTAATACAGCAAAAATAGAATATAAAAATAAACAAAAAAGTTGTGTTATCTCGAAACGGTACCATCTCAGTATAATAGATTCCATGTTACAATGTGAATGGTCAACAGCATTATCCACAGATTACTTTAACATTTAGGGTTGCCATAGTGAGACTATTTTTATGTTATGTTTAAAGATGGAGATATTGCAGAATGGTGTAGCTACTTTAACTCATCGTACTTAACACGCTTCAAACTTATTCCTCTAACGGACTTTTACACGTGTCATTTTAAGTGTGGGAAATGACATTCAGTTTAATATTACGTACGCTCGAAATCGTTAAGTAATCGCCTCTGGAAATCAACGAACAAAAGCAAAAGTGCATTTATTTCATACTATTATAAAAGTAAAATTATATTTACAGCTAAACGCAACCTATCATGTCGGAAAAGTCTTAAAAACGGCAAGTTTTATCAGATCTGTCAATCAAACTTAACCTATGTAACTAGAGCTAGCTCAAGCACCGTATTACAAGGTTGTAAGGGCTAATTTCGGTACGACAAGAGGCCAGTATGTTTTGGTCAAATTTGGTGCTTACACGGTGTGAGTTTCTGCAAGATGTCTTACGATTTTGTTATTTATTTGATGATGGAAATGAAACGAATTAGTTTATGTAGTTATTTGTCTATTGCTCTTAAGTCTTTGAGGAATATAAGGCCTCGGGGAAGGGCCTTTTTTAACCTGACTGTGGCTTTATAGGCCAGGCCCAATAAAGCGATAGGAGTGCGTGGTTGGAGAGTAGCCTGGGGAAAATCCAGGGGAAACCTCCGACACGCCCACGCGTGTGGTTTTAAACACTGTAGTACTCTAAAAGTTTTCGCTCCAGTGAGATTGTGTGAGCGGTTTCAACTGAATTTGAAGTGAAATTTGCATGTGGCGCTCATTTTTAGCAATTCAGAGATTATACAAAGTTTGAGATTGAATCTTGTAAGTCGATTTCCACATACATCCTAATAATATTATAAATAAGGCAAATATTTGTGTGATGAGCATGAATATTTGTTTCCGAGTCTTGGATGTTTTCTATGTATTTAAGTATAAGTGTTATATCTATTAAATATATCGTCGTCTAGTACCCATAACACAAGCCTTCTTGAGCTTACTGTGGAGTTAGTTCGATTTGTGTAAGATTGTCCTCTAATATTTATTTATTTAAAAAAAAATGCCTAACTTTAGGGTTGGAAGCAGGCGACCAAGGCGAGGGTATCTTGATCAAAATTTTGCGATACTGAAAAAAGACCAGGTCAGCAGTTCTCGCAACCGACGAGCATGTATGAAGAGATGTATGGATGTGATTGAAGCAAAAGAAGTATGTAAGGACCGTAGTGTTTGGCATTCTTTGGTCTCTGTCTACGTCGATACGAGCGTGAGTATATGTGTAAACTTTAGAAGTTTGATACTAAATAAAGCAAATATGAAAGAAAAAGAAAAAAAACATTTATTCGTGGCACAGACACAGTACAAATTAACATAACACCAAAATACAGAAAATAGCCACGAAATGGCCCCAAATCAGCATAGTGCTAGCCATTGGCTAGCGCTGGTCTTCCTTTGGGACCACGAGAAGCCACGAAAGACAAAAAACACTAAAGTCACAAACAACAACGGATTATGAGTTTATAGCCAGGATATAGAATACTGTTAGATCTGAAAATGACCCCTTGAAGGGATGAAATCGGCAGTCGAAATTTACGCTGACAAAGTTACGGGCAAAATTATAATACCTAAACATGAACCATATCTTCGGACACGTCTTACGGTGGACGTGTTTTAACGTTCCGGAAACGTCGGTGCGCAAAAACTGACGCGGATCGCTGCGCAGGAGTGGGTTAAAAGGATGCGCAAATAGTACTTCGTTCTACTTATGAGTACTTTTAGGTTAAGTTCTAGAAACCACTGTCAACTGTCATTGTGTGTGGAAACCACTGTAGCCGAGTAAGGCACGCGATTTGGAGGTCGCGGGTTCGGATACCGACTGTACCATTGATTGGGTTTAAAAAACATGTATACGACGGAATATCATTTGTAACGTTCTACGGGAAACGAGGATGTCACATTTGTTCACATTCACCTATAATAGTGGCTTTTAGGTTTTTTTTATACCACGTCGTGGTGCAGCGTGCGCTTGTTTGCCACCAACGTGGAATAAAAAACTCTAAAAATGAATGCCACGCTAGTATAGGTTTTATGACTAATATTTTTATGCCAGGAAATGATATTTCATAACCT
Source organism: Epiblema foenella (assembly GCA_963556455.1). NCBI lineage: Eukaryota > Metazoa > Arthropoda > Insecta > Lepidoptera > Tortricidae > Epiblema > Epiblema foenella. Next base: position 3,853,516 of record OY747120.1, on the reverse strand, counting down.
GTCGTTTCTCGATATTATCCTGTTATAAAACATACATAAAAACGACTTTAAAACACATAATTCCCATACACATATCACCTTTTCCTTTTACATTGCCCTGTAGATGGAAAAGTTTGTGTATAGGTTACATTTAAAAAGAGACCTTATTGCGTTTAGGACTAATGTCTTCATAATAAATACTCCAATACAATTTCGACTATCCACGACTCGTATAATGACGTTAGCGCCGAAGGCATTATAGTTCTATTTCCCTTAGATATATATCTACTTATGACGTTTTCGCTAAGTTAGGTATAAGCTGAGTCATTCCATCTTGAGTCTAGAAACTAGATGCATTTCATTAACAGTAGAAAACAGTAGCGATAGCAGAAAACATTAATATTAAATCCACATTCATGTAAAATCGCCTTTCCCTTTCTTCGACGTCCAGACCAGTACCTTTAGTATAAGTTTTTTCGAAACACATCACAAACGAACGCGTTTGCGTTTAGTTTCAATTTGTATGGCGAAAAATAGTTACTACCAAAGGCCACCAGGGGCGCTGGTCGCGTAGCAATACAAATTGAGACTAAACGCAAACCAGGCACGTATCCAGACTTTTGGTTCGGGGAGGACAAACATTGAAACAACCATGTGAACTGTGTAAAAATCGCTGTAATCACTGTAAACAGACGGCTAAAAACGTTTTCGGGGGGGGGGGGGGGGGGATAAATCCCAACTATCCCCCCCTCTGGATACGTGCCTGACGCAAATGCGTTCGTTTGTGTTTTGTTTCCAAAAAACTTACACTTGGGCCTCAGATCTTCAGTACACTTAAGTGTAAAAATATGTATCAAAAAAATCCTCTCATAAATATGTACCGAAATCTTAATGCGTAGATGGATGGGACATATTTTTGAGTAGCTTGTATACCTGCAGCCTAATCACATAACTTTATGTACTAACGGGATAATTTAATGTCATTTTTGAAGTATACATACGAGAGCATGGATCGAAAAATTACTTTAAAATGCCTAACGTCACATAAAGTTAGCCTACATGTGGAAAACTCACTTTGACGAACCGAGCGTTTTTCTTCTTTTATAATTTTGAGATCCCTGGAAGGACAAAGGATAGTTTTTATCCCGGATTATGTGGGAGAGCGTTAACTTAGCCTGCATTTTTTTACTTATGCTATAATGGTTCTATGTGGACGAAGTCGCGGGTTAAAGCTAATTGTAAAATAATATAGTAATTTACAAAATGATCAATAATACGTTTAATGAAGAATCCATATACCTTTTATAAGAATGTAAATCTATTTGCGTCAGGCTGACGGCGGCACAAAAACAAAAAAGAAATTATAAGTAAAGAACGCTGGTGCGGAGAAGTGGTAACTTTCTGCACAGTTTGGCTGCTTAGAAAACGCACCGAGCACATGCATTATAAAGTACCTTTTTTCTAAGTCACTCATGAAACAATAATTAATTTTTAACCTCTTTTCTGCTGGCCCTACTTGTCTTATGATCATTCTTGTGTGCGTGCAGCGTCTATGTATTAGTGTTTCCTGTAATTATACAGTAATATTATATAGTTTTAAAGACACTTGACGATTATAATATATATTTTATGGTGCTTGCCATGTTGTCCGAATAATATTGTAAACGTGAGAGTTTGTGCCGATAATGGATGTAAATTCCTCTTAGGGTGGGCTGTATTTCACCAAACCGTCTGTAATCGTAAGCGGTGTTCGTTAAAATCTGATTGTATGGAAAGTTTGACAAGTTTCTATGGGATGACAGCTGCCGGCGCCATATTTGACGATGACCGGCCTGTGATCTTATGTTGGTGCAACCGACCCTTAATCTCAAAGACGGCTGGACGGATTTGGCTGTAATTTGGAATGGAGGTAGCTTATACCCAGGACTAACATATAGGCTATTTTTCTGCGGGTAACACCGCAGGGCGCTGCTCGTTATAAAATAAATGTACAGTACATGGAAACAGATTTTCTCTTCGGCGAGACTAAGGCCAGTCGCTGTTCAGTCATTCATAAAAAAATTACCTACATCGTTTTTCCCGGTTAGAGTCGTTTACGAAAACGAAGCATTCATCCTACCGTTTTCCCGGTTGTGGCCTGACGCGCCGTGGGACACACTTTATATGACTTTAACAGCTAATGTCTCACCAACGGTTGACTTAAATGGAAAAGTTTTTTAGAAACGTCAATATCGTTTTTAAAGGCATCCATGGATACCCCACGCGACTATGTGCGTTGAAAAATTTTTTTTTCTTCCACCGGTTACATGTATGGACTGCCCCCCTGTTTAAAATTTTTTTTAATTAGACATCACTTTCATAGAATACACCATTCTATCAAATTTCATAATTGTAGATAGTCTCCGAGTAAATCGGCTGTGACATACGGACAGCCATGACGAAACTATAAGGGTTCCGTTTTTGCCATTTTTATCCCTAAAAACCAGTGGTACGCACCGGGGTTCGAACCCACAACCTGTATATTGAAAGCCGCGTTCTCTCGGCTACAGTAGCTGTTCAAGGATTAACAAACAAATATAGTAATTTCAATTTTATAATTAACCACCATTTTCTATTCTTTCTATAGATACTCATAATGCATGAATTTGTGAGCATTGTCGACCACTTTAGCCTAGTTGGTAGTGACCCTGCCTTCGAAGCTGGAGGTCCCGGGTTCGAATCCCGGTCAGGGCATTTATTTGTGTGATGAACATAAATATTTGTTCCTGAGTCTTGGATGTTTTCTATGTATTTAAGTATATATTTATCTATATAAGTATGTATGTCGTCGCCTAGTATCCATAGTACAAGCTTTGCTTAGTTTGGGACCAGGTTGATTTGTGTAAGATTGTCCACAAATAAAAAAAAAATTACGCCTATATAGTCATATGTATTAGAACATATCGTCAGTGACAAGCTAAACTCACTATCAATTTTGACACTACTCTTCGAAATCTCGTATCTCAGTACTGAAAGGATGCCGATATACGAGCTTTAGTTTAAGTATTTGTTACTTAGTGACTTTTGCTTGCCACTCGACCATATGGAGACGCATAAATTTTATTGACTAGGAAATATATACATGAAGAGAACTTAACAATAATTCAAATAATATTGAAACTAACTTAAACCTAAAACAGGCCCTTGAGGCATTGTACCGAGGACGCTGGCGGCATTTCCTCCCTATATCGCAATGCTGATACCTTGTGCGAGGAAGTCACCAGCTCTTCGGTCACCTGTTTAAGACTGATTTTACTCTACCCGTGTTTTGGTTCTTTATCAAAATTTCTTCAGAAACTAAATATCAAAAGATAAACAGAGTTAGATATCTTTTAATATACAACGTTTATGTTAAAACCAAGTATTCAGATAATAAAACCACATTTTATATAACACATAAAACAAGTTCCGACGTTTTCTTCAATAGGTTTGCGTAACAACTAGAAAAGGACAGGCATAAAACTTACAACGTATTGGAAAGGGAAGGAAGTACGCGTCGGTGAGAACTCAAGGCGAACTACGTTTTACTCGCCGTTTTCCAACTATACGTCGTGTCTTTACTTAGTTCTATATAAAATATTAAAATAACAGAAAAAAATCGTAATAATAACACTACAAAAATGTTTAATTTAACCTTTATTTGTAAAATAACCTAACTTTCACCTCCCGCCGTTTTGAAAATGACGCGTTAGTTTTTTAAACACAGTGCGAGGCAACGGCAGCGCGTGTTTTCTGCCAAAAGAAGTAGTTTACACGTTATAATTATAACTATTTAATATTTCTCCTTTATATTTCTGCTACCCTGGTACATCGAGGTGCTTGAAATCCTTTGGAAATGCGAATTATCCTTCGTTTATTTTTTGTAGGGTTCTGGTAAATGGTCACCTTAGCCTATGAACGCTTATAATTTTAGTGTTCTGTTCCTGGTGGTGATTAAGGTGGCCAGAGCTCCTAAGGACGTGTTGTGTTGAGATTGCAGGAACTGAATTTGTGTGTGTCCTGAACATAAATAAATAAATAAATATTTTTGGACAATCTTACACAAATCAACCTAGTCTCAAACTAAGCAAAGCTTGTACTATGGGTACCAAGAGACGATATACATACTTATATAGATAAATAGATACTTAAATACATAGAAAACATCCAAGACTCGTGAACAAATATTCGTGTTCATCACACAAATACATGCCCTGACCGGGATTCGAACCCGGGACCTTCAGCTTCGAAGGCAGGGTCACTACCAACTAGGCTAAAGCAGTTGTCAAACATAGTGGAGTTCCAAGCGTCAGTAAGCTACGGTGAGTGTTCATATACCGAGCGCTTGTTTACCATATTCCTATCGTTTACCGTTGTACCCTTAAGGATCCAGGGGACCCTTTCGGCACCTAATCCCCAGATTTCCCGTAGGCACTATTTTTACAAAAGTGACTACCTGATATTTCACCCAGAGGAAAAAACAGGCCGTGTTCGGATTAGAATGTCTGCCTTGCGATGTTTTCCTTCAAATGAAAGCTTTACAAAAGTCAAATGATCATACGTAAGTCCTTATTAAAATCCCAATTGATGAATCGAGGTTTACGAAAACTCGAAAACTATACAAAATGGGTTTACAACGTCAAACCTCCGATACAGACTTAAGGTAAATGACTACTTTAATGTCCTTTTCTTTACAACATAGTGGTAATTAAGGTCATGGCAAATACACACGCCCAGCGAAGTTAAGGACAAATATGTCAATCATTCAAGGCCATGCAAATCAGTCAAAAGCGCGCGTGACTCTGGAGTCACAAGAATAGCCTTTGCAGTGTTGCCAGATGGTTACATTTCTTACATTTTTCGTAACCTTTGGCCAGCTCGCGTAACATGTAAGTAACTTCTGTTGTAAATGAAATTTTCGTAACTTTTGTGAATAATGAAACTCTATTTAAAAAGAAAGGTTAAATGTATCTAACCGGGACCAAATGAGACAATTTATAGGTTAACATACAGAAAAGGTAACAAAAGAACCTACAAGTTACGACTTTGTCTGTCCGTCTGTTGCAACTATGTATGACAATTGAGATACCGCCCATCAGCCTGGCATAATTATGTCGCCAACCTCGCCGTATTAAAGATGCATGTGGCTACTCATTTCTTAAAATCGAACGTTTTGATAGTAACCTATTGAAAAATATAAAAAATGTAACTTTTGCATCAAAAATTTAACTTTTTAAGAAACGAAACGTAATTTTTGTCCCAAGGGCCCTGGCAACACTGAGCCTATGATGGTTCATTACTATTATGCGGGTCACTACACAGATACCCATAACTCACACATTGAAAACGTTTAACTCTAACATTTTAATACCTCAGTGAAGTTACCTCATTTTAATTTAATCTTAACTCAGCCAAGGTCGTAAGGATCAGACACAAGATAAGGAAACTTTATTTTTTCTCTTCAATGAAGAGATTTTAATAAAATACCGACCACACCCAGTGATAGTCGGGCTGTCTCTTACACCGAAACGGAGTTTTATCCGTCTTCGACAATTTTATATCTGTGTTTTACAAAACACACTTTTTACATTACCGATAAATCCTATCTAACGATGTCCCTTTTCTTTATTTAAAACTAGCTACCCTCGCGGCTCCATTCGAAGCCGGCAAGGATTGGTACTGTGGTATAATAGCACCTCCACCAAATGTGGTATATAACGTGGTATATATATTAATACTGGGGTATGCTGCACGAGAGGTACGGGTTTAGAGGTACTGGGAGGAGATCGTAGCTAAAATATAACACTGGTAGCACATATGAAACTAGTATATTTCTTACTGTACTGAAATATACATACAATGATCTCTTAAATGATTTACAGTATATATATTTCCGATGGTGTCGTGAAGACCAGTCTCTGGAAAACCAATTGTTTCCAGAAGAATGCCAGTTTGACGCATTCTCGAATCATAGTTTAAATTCAATCTGTATACGTTATGATTCTGGACCTACACGGCCAGCCTCATACCGTAACAACCTCTACAATACCTACAGAAATAACCCGAATTCCTGTCACAGGCACTGATTGTGTTAAAAGAGCGTAAACATCTATTCTAGCTAGACTCAAGTGAAAGAATTTTTGAAATCATATGAGTAGTTTAGATTTATAAATTCTCAATTTTCTTTTTATTGCGGTTCCGTGCCCAAATGGTAAAACGACCATCTGTCTGTCCGTCTGTCATCAGGCTGTATCTCATGAACCGTGATAGTTAGATTGTTAAAATTTTCACAGACGATGTATTTCTGTTGCCGCTTTAACAACAAATACTAAAAAACAGAATAAATTTAATATTTAATGAGGCTCCCGTACAACAAACGTGATTTTTCATAGACAATGGTACGGAACTTTTCGAGCGCGAGTCCGACTCGCACTTGGCCGGTTAATCGACATATTTTTCTTTTTGAAATTAGTTTATTATATTCTTCTCTTTATAATTTGTTTTTATGTTTGACTACTAGCGACCCGCCCCGGCTTCGCACGGGTGCACTATTTAATGGATGTTATTATACATATAAACCTTCCTCTTCACTCTATCTATTAAAAAAAACCGCATCAAAATCCGTTCCGTTGCGTAGTTTTAAAGATTTAAGGATACATAGGGATATAGGGACAGAGAAAGTGACTTTGTTTTATACTATGTAGTGATAATCGTAAGTGGGTGCCACTAAGGGCTAGTAGGCTTTTACAAGTTTCTGTTTTTTTTGAACCTGACTGTGGCTTTATAGGCCGGACCCAATAAAGCGATTGGAGTGTGCGATTGGAGAGTAGCCTGGGGAAAATCCAGGGGAAAACCTCCGGCATGACCACGCGTGTGGTTTGGATCACTGGAATACTCTAAGAGTTTGCGCTCCAGTGAGATTGGTTGAGCGGTTTCAACCGAATCTGAGGTGTAACAAGTTTCTGTGCGGTGATAACCACCCGGCGCCATATTTAAAGTTAATCGGTCTGTAATCGTAACCCGTGCTACCTGCCCTTATTATAAATTGAGTGTAAATTACCGTATTACCTGTTTGCTCGCCTCGGTGTAATAGCATCCCATGTGGGTGTGAATCCGTCTGTAAGTATGTTCGAGATGCGAAAATTAATAAATAAAAGCTGGTAACGCCCCCCCACCGTACCCCATTCATCTTCTGTAATCCGGCATATTTGATTACGGAACCCTAATAATTGTGAAATTAAAGTTTTAAGCCGCTTTAACTTGATTGTGACCAACGGGAGAGACGAGAAAATCTACCCTTCTTGATTGTGACCAACGGGAGAGACTAGAAAATCTACCCTTCTTGATTGTGACCAACGGGAGAGACTAGAAAATCTACCCTTCTTGATTGTGACCAACGGGAGAGACTAGAAAATCTACCCTTCTTGATTGTGACCAACGGGAGAGACTAGAAAATCTACCCTTCTTGATTGTGACCAACGGGAGAGACTAGAAAATCTACCCTTCTTGATTGTGACCAACGGGAGAGACTAGAAAATCTACCCTTCTTGATTGTGACCAACGGGAGAGACTAGAAAATCTACCCTTCTTGATTGTGACCAACGGGAGAGACTAGAAAATCTACCCTTCTTGATTGTGACCAACGGGAGAGACGAGAAAATCAACCCGCCTCTTTATAGTAGGGTTGTTGATTCAAAATATGACTACTCCAACAGAAACAAGGCAAAAAAATATGCGATGAGAACTTCTAACAGTCAAGTTGCCCACTCACTTGACAAGGGGGGTCGAAGTTGCACCACGTCCGTAGGGAGCACCCACCGTTAGGTACCCTACACGTCACTAAGGTCGGGCAACAAAATTGCCATACGATAAATGAATAAACAAACAGGCTTATCGCGGTCTCCTCCAAACAAACATTATGTATATATTTACTTTTTTTTTTATACAAGGCCGGTGGCAAACAAGCGTACGGTCCATCTGATGGTAAGCGGCCACCGCAGCCTATAGACGCCCGCAACTCCAAAGGAGTCACGTGCGCGTTGCCGACCCTTTATAAAATTTGAGGATGCACTGTGTTGACAGCAGAAGGAATACATTTAGGTCCCTCGCTCTCAACAGTGCATCCTCGGGAGCTATGGCAACCTTGCTCACCTACAGGAACACAACACTAAATACTTGTATAGTGAACACACACATGTATGTGTTGTATTTACACAGCATTACAGATTTACTCTAATACAACTTTAATCTTTGATTCTGCGACATGATTGGCAAGCACGGCCATGACTTTGCACGAATTGCGGCGCGGCAAGCGTTTTATCTGTTCATTGCACGGTCCGACCGTGCAATGAACAGATAATACCTCCTTAGACGCGCAACGTACTGTGGTCAGTTGGGATCATACACAATGCAGTTCGCGCAAAGACGAAGCTGGACTGTTTCGGCTTATCCATAAGTCACCCGAGGTTTTTTGGGACACCTTTAGACCTCTTCCTTGGTGATCTTTGGTGAGGTTCTAGACGACCCCCCATGAAACCACACCTGTATTTTTTTTATTTTTTGCACTATTGAAATTTCAAAGTTTTTTTTGAACCTGACTGTGGCTTTATAGGCCCAATAAAGCGATAGGAGTGCGCGGTTGGAGAGTAGCCTGGGGAAAATCCAGGGGAAAACCTCCGGCACGACCACGCGTGTGGTTTGGAACACTGGAATACTCTTAAGAGTTCGCGCGCCAGTGAGATTGGTTGAGCGGTTTCAACCGAATCTGAGGTGTGAGTGGAATCGAGCTACTGAGAATTTTGTCGCTGATTCACTAAACCTAGCCTATCTGAGAAGAGTCCAGCAAGAAAATCAGCTAGGCCCGACCTGGGTCGGACTGACTACTCGGTGGGCGGCGGTACCGGGACGAATACGGACTATATGTGTCAGTGCTGTCGCGATCGTGCGGTGTGTTCATTTATAATTTTCTACATGACCATATTATTTCACGGTTTTGTAGGTACATTAATAATTATATGTGAGGTCATCTCCTCTCCCCCAACGTGATCTGTCGTGAGGTTTTCTTAAGCCCCCCTCCCCCTTCATAGCCTCGCGTGATTTCTGGATACTCTTTAGACAGGGTCTTATTTAAATGCGTTACCTTCTGGGAAATCACTTAATGGTTCTGTCGGAAGATCAGCGCTGGCAATCGTCAGAACCATCCAGCACTACGCTGAGACAGAACCATTTCGTGCAATACCTTGTTCTTTTGTTTTTATTTATTTTCTTGTTCTTTTTGTGTTATGCACTAATAAATATTTCTGATTTCTGACATGTCGCTGGTTCGCCCGTGTTTGGCTCGTCAAATACGAAACCAATGCAATCATAGCCCCTATGCCAGCAACAGTGTAGGTATGTTACGTGTATGTAAAAACTCTCTGCTTGCTTATCGCGACCTTTCGTTGTGTAACCCGGTACCGTTTTTGCTCATTCGTATAAAAACCGTCAGTTTTTACCGGTCGTCGGCTCGTTTCCATTGTTATACGTCAAAAATTACGTGGAACCCGAAATTGATAGGTGACGAGTACATACCGGTGGGAGCTTTTGGGAAGGTAAGTGAGAAAATACTTGTGTAGAGTCTGTAGAGCTCCAATCATGCGCTGTGTTGCCGACAAGGCGCTTGTGATTCTTTTTTAGTCGGTAGTGTCCATAGGCTACTGCAGGGGTAGGAAAACCGCGACTCGCGACCCGCTTTTTGAGCGCCTAGTCGCGGCTTTTCGAGATCTCAAATAGGAAAAAACCTGAAACAGGTATTTTTCGTTCTCTGACATACCCAAAAATTGATATTTATACCGAATTTGGTTCTTTGATGTCTGCTTACCGGGCGGCCTGTAAGTTTGTTTGGCACAGAAGTACAAAAAAACCTGTAATTTCCATTCGGCATTTGATTGCATGTCTCACAAGATCCGATAAAAAATGCTGAACTCGTAACCGGCCCTAAAAGGGCACAAAAGGCCTCTATGCGCCTAGAACGACGCCCCAATTGATCGGGGTCTGACTGGCATGTGTTTCTCGCGTGACAGTGGACACGCGCCGCCCAACGCAACGCATGCGCTTGCGCCGCAGACCGTGGCGGTTTCTTTTTTCTTCAGCGAAATTTTGCTAATTACTTTATTTAAAAAAAATATTAATTTCGCGCCATCGGGGTTAATAGACTAAGCTAATTTTGTGGGTTTTTAATATGTGCTTATGATTCATTCGAATTGTGCACGAAATTAATCTCAGTTTTATATTCCATGACGGCGGGCTCGGGCCAAGAAAAACTTTTTTTTGGCCTGAGGATGGCGGGATGGACAATATTCCTTTGGTGAGTGAGGTCGCCAGAGCTCCTGGGGCGCTACCGCGAACAGCAAACGAAGTTTTCCCTCTCTGTCGCACTTGCAAGTTTGCATGTAAGTGAGACAGAGAGGGAAAACTTCGTTCTGTACTCCGAACTTCGAAGTTCGTACTTCGTATCGTGCCGTCCCTTTCACTCTCGTGTTATACACTATATGAGTTAAAGGGACAGCACTATACGAAGTTCGAATTTCGAAGTTTGAAGTAGCCCCTCTGAATTCGCCCAGTGTCTAAATCTGTCTCTAACTGTTAACACTAATAATCCTCAATAAGGTCGGCAACAGTTGTAAAGTTGAGGTTAACATGCAGAATCCTCACACTCAACACATCGCGTTCTCGGGAGTTCTGGCGACCGTACTCAACACCAGTGGGGCTAGCATAACTGCCGCTGCGACGCGACGCGAGTAGAGATAAATCTACCCTCTTCTTTCCAATTCGCACAGTTCGAGTGAGACAGGAATCGCTGAGTCGCGCGAAATACGACTTGGCAGCAAGTTGTGCTAGCCCACCAGACATTTTTTCTCGAAGCCGATCTCGTGAGCCGTTCGTAAAACCAACATATACGTCTAGAACGTGATTACGACGGTAAAGTAAAATCGCGCGTGCGGAGAAAGTGACAGTGTACGTATACAGGCGGCATTGACTTTATATTGACATTGATCTGAGCGGGTAAGGGTAAAGGATTTATTTTAGGGTCCCTGCGGGACACAACCAGGCCGCTCCTCTTGCCACTTCGGCTAAACTTGCACCTCCTTGGTATCCAGTTACCCTATCGCGCTTAGAACGAAAGAGACCGTGCTTTGCGGGCGTGTGCGAGCGTGATGCTGCGATTAACTGTTAAACATCGGCTTTGCTAGACAGAAAACCTTCAGTACGTAAGTACTCATTAATCTGTGGCAGAACTGCAGCTGGAATAATCTACACTCTTTCTAATCCGCTCAGTTCGAGCGAGACAGGAATCGCTGAGTCGTAGTCCACCTGAAACTCCTTCGAAGGATGGAAATTCGAATTATCAGCCTTTGGTTGTTACCACGTCCGCGGTAAACAAGCTTACGGCCCGTCAAGCGGCCAAAAATTGGAGCCTATGGAAGCTTGCAAACCATGCTGTAGGGGTGGTTTCAATTAACATCGGAGACGGATTACGATAATAAGGAACTCTACAAAGTTTTTTAGATCGAGATCATAGATTAAACATCTCGTAGGTAGGTATTTTCATAGCCCTATGTCTAACCCGGAAATGGTACCTTAAAATCTGCCATATTTACTGAATATTTAGGGTTTATCGGCACTAGCTTGTATTATAATTACCGGGATATTCGGGATTTTTATCATCCGAGTGGACTTCTTGGGACATGTTATCTTATTAAAAATGCCAGTTAACGTATGATTAACAAATGGAATTATAGTTGTAAAACAGGATGTTATTTTTAACTAACACCTATATTTATACGCTCGCTTGTAATCTTAAAATAATTTTATACGGAACCTAAAACTGTATATTCAGTGTTATTCAAACGATTTTTAATTCTTTTTTCGGCTGTCCGGCGCGATGCAAGCTCGTTAATCGTACATTTTCGCCTGTACAGTCACCCACATCGTCTCATAAGCATTTCTTGATCAGAAGTAGATTTGATCTGTACGTGTAATAAGTACCTTCTGGGGATATACCTCCGCCTAACAGGACATCGCAGCCATCATAATACCTGAGCCTCCCCAGGCCAGGCCTATAAAGCCCTGTGTCTTTATAGGCTTGGCCCAATAAAGCGATAAGAGTGCATGGTTGGAGAGTGGTCTGGAGAAAATCCAGGGGAAACCTTCGACACGATCTCGCGGGCGGTTTAAACACTGGAATACTCTAAGAGTTTCATTCGAAAAGCGCAATGTAGGACGTCCCATGCTCCGGTACAAAGACTGCGTGAAACGCGACATGGTTGCTTTTAACATTAATCGCAGAACTTGGGAAGATCTTGCCTGTAATCGCGATGAGTGGAGAAATACTATCGCAAAAGGCCGCGAAATCCACGATAACGCCTGGTTCCAAGATCTGGCCCACAAGCGTGCTAAAAGGCGTAACCGCCAAGAGGATACGGATCCTCAGTACACTTGTCATAAATGTGGACGTAAATGTCGATCCCGGATTGGACTATATAGTCACGAGAGGCGTTGTTTCTCACACACAGACGCTGTTTAAATCATCTGTCAAGATGAATGACTCTAAGAGTTTACGTAGGTACGTGGTATGTGTTCCTGGTTGGTAAGGTAGCCAGAGCTCCCGATGCGCTGTTTTGAAATTGAACTTGCTCTTCATCTGGCGATACAGCGATCCCTAAAATGAATTAAAGGTCTTTTTTGATGTCGCTACATTTCAGCAGCTTAGCTTTTGCTTGTCGTCTAGCTGTTTGGGGGTGGTCTCCTCTAAGGGGCCACCCGGTAGAACGAATTAAAAACGCGGGCACTCATGACGCACTCAATTTACCTATGACGATAATTATCTTAGCAGTTTACTATTTTTTTAACTGACAGCACCCTTTCCGATGTCACAAAACCTTTCCTTATACCAAACCCAGGGAAGTCGTTGTTCTTTACATATATAGAAATTACTACGTGAAAACTAGGAATGAAAGAAGAAAGAAGAAAAAACATTTATTCGTGACGATACAAACATAAAACATAGATAAATAAACGTAATTAAAAAAAAACAAGGAATCGCCACAAAAAGGTTTCGCTTCAGTGTAATGCCGACTGAGGGAGCTGGCGCTGATCTTCCGGCGAAACCTAGGTGGTTAATGACGGTGTGTGTAGCACGCTTCGTCTAAAAAATGGAATGGGTTGGCGTATGCGACGTGTGGTCACCGATGGGGGGAAATGGGGTATTTTTTTAAGTGAGTCACGTATGGGTCCTTTAAAATGTTATTAAATTAAAAATTAAATAAATAAGCCTTGTCGCCGCGTCTGTACTCGTTTGTATCGAGGGCAGGGGACCCTCCCGTTTCATTCACACCATACATACATACAAACTGATATAGTATCGTGGCAGTGATTTACTAGCATACACGAGGCATAAACATATAAACTATAGATTGTTTTTAACTATAACTGCTCATAGTAAATGTATGGCGAGTTCATTTGTTTTTTTCATAGAACTTGTATATGTAGCATAATTAATACTTCTATGTATGGCGAGTTCATTTGTTTTTTCATAGAACTTGTATAGGTAGCATAATTAATACTTCTATGTATGGCGAGTTCATTTATTTTTTCATAGAACTTGTATAGGTAGCATAATTAATACTTCTATGTATGGCGAGTTCATTTGTTTTTTCATAGAACTTGTATAGGTAGCATAATTAATACTTCTATGTATGGCGAGTTCATTTATTTTTTCATAGAACTTGTATAGGTAGCATAATTAATACTTCTATGTATGGCGAGTTCATTTGTTTTTTCATAGAACTTGTATAGGTAGCATAATTAATACTTCTATGTATGGCGAGTTCATTTGTTTTTTCATAGAACTTGTATAGGTAGCATAATTATACTTCTATGTATAAAAAACAGAGTATATACCTATACATCGAAATGAAATAAAATGAAATAATTTATTCTTCAATTTAGGCATATTACATGCACTAATGAATGTCAAAAAACTACCACCGGTTCATAAAATAAACCTCTGCCTCGAGAAGAACCGGCGCAAGAAAGCATCTATATATATACGTTTTGAGTTAAAGAAAGTGTTTCATTAACTCTTTCTCTCACTCTCACTCTCTCATAATGTAAGCTAATTAAATGGGCAGGTAAAATTGAATCGAAAATTCTCATATCCATGTCATGGCTTTGATGGGGAAATACTTTTCGTACTTTATCAGTGTGTTTAAATTTACTTAATTCTGCCTAGGTTTTCGGGAATACTAGCGTGTGAGTATACTATAAAATTGCCTATGAAAGTTATTATGAATTCAATCAAAATTATGTATTTTGTTGTTTGTAGCGTTTGTATATCAGTTAATACATTTACTGCCAAGAATTCGTTTAGCTTTGCTCTTAGCCATCACCATGCGTTTCCTCGTATGTAGAAGAAATTGCGTAGCGCTAGGAAAAACGTGGCAGCGAAAGTGTGATGTGGGGAGGTACAATACAATACAAATACTCTTTATTGCACACCTCAATTAAAGGATATAGTACAGTACAAAAACACAATGAGTAGAGGCAAACAATGGCAGGCAAAGGCGGTCTTATTGCTAAAGAGCGATTTCTTCCAGACAACTTTAGGGTGGCGGAAATGAAATCTAATCATAACGATACTTACCATACCTCCCATTAACGTATGTCCCGTCGTCGTTTTGGGGATACCTTCCATTTAGAAACATTACTACGACTAACTTCATATATAGATTCATTCAGAGTATTCAGAGCATAAGTATGGAAAATGTTCCTTTCACTATAGCAATAAATAAAACCATTACGTAGAACAGAAAAAACATCGCTCACTTCTGAGAAACCCGCATACCTAACCAGCTAATCATGAAAGGGCTTATATATATGTCTAAAATATGTCGCTTACGACCTTTAAAAATGATATGCGAGCACGTGGCTGGGTGTGTGATTGTCCATTATATAAGACGACACGGCCTTATATGGAATATACATTATACATACGGACATGAGACGAGTTCGATTTTAATAGAATGGTGTGTGTTCTCAGTGCCAACGCCATGTTTTTCACATTAATTTGACATATTACAGTATACATTTACATTACAGCAGCATTGCAGTTTACATTTGACGACCGGTTTAGCCTAGTGGGTAGTGCACCTGCTTGTGAAGCTGACGGTCCTGGGTTCGAATCCCGGTCAGGGCAAATACTTGTGTGATGAGCATGAATATTTGTTTCTGAGTCTTGGATGTTTTCTATGTATTTAAGTATTTATATCTATTAAATATATCGTCGTCTAGTACCCATAACACAAGCCTTCTTGAGCTTATTGTGGGGCTAGTTCGATTTGTGTAAGATTGTCCTCTAATATTTATTTATTTTATTTACATTAAAAGCGATTTAAGTAAATGACCAAGTGATCGACACTAATACTTAACTTCCAATAATGTTTTAGGTGAACAATAGGTGTCAACTATGGGGTATTGAGGTGGCAATATATGGGACGTTAACCGTATACATTAAAATTTAAATTAGTTGAATAAAATATATATGTTCTTATCTACACGTAATAAATATTACATCATACATTCGTATTGCAAAAATACATATAATTTTGAAGATCTATCATGGATGCGTTTAGTTTGTTTTTAGATATGTCGTTCTTCTATAGGGTAATGATAAAAGCTTCTAATTGCTATTTACTATAGTGTTTTTGTACTGTACTATATGCTTTAATTTAGGTGTGCAATAAAGAGTATTTGTATCGTATCGTATTGTATATCTATAGTAGCACATTTTAAGTCGGTATTGGATACTTTACGGGATTTAACAGTAATATAACCCTTTGACAACGTGTCTGTCAAATAGATTGGGCATATTAACTGGTTAATTTACCAGTCAAAGTGGTCCAATCCCATTATGTATATTATTGTGCGGGGAAGTCCACCGCGCGATCGCGTCAACACAGACACATATAGTCCCTGTTCGTCCCAGTACTGCCGCACACCGGGTAGAATCAGTCCGACCCAGGTCGGGCCTGGCTCAGTTTCTTGTCTCAGCTAGGCTAGGTTTAGTGAAGCAGCGACGAAACTCCCAGTGGCTCGATTCCACTCACACCTCAGATTCGGTTAAAAGCGCTGAACGAATCTCACTGGAGCGCAAACTCTTAGAGTATTCCAGTGTTGAAAACTACACGCGTGGACGTATAGGAGGTTTCCCCTTGATTTTTCCCAGGTTACTCTCCAACCGCGCACTCCTATCGCTTTATTGGGCCCAGCGTATAAAGCCACAGTCAGTTTAAAAAAAAACATATTATTGTGCTTATAAAACATCTTATTAGGTACGGTAACATCCTTCAATGAGCGCTATCGCGTATGAATTCGCCGCTAGAGGCGCTAGTGTAGCGTGGGGTCTCCGAAATGTCAAATGTCACTCTTTGTGGCTGCGCTACGCGGGTTAATATCTAATTGGAACAATATGGTGACTATTTTGGAATACCTGAGCTTGATTATGGCAAATATGAGTTCAGGGTCAATGTCTGTCAGGGTTTTGAGACAGTTTCGTCTTTCGGAAACTTATTTCCTCCTTTTTTCCGATCAAAACGGGACCGCGCTACATTGCGATATGTTCGATATTTTTACGGTACGGTTTTAAGGTATTGAATATGATTTAAATGTAAACTTCGTTCTCATGTCCATAATAACCAATAACAAATTTTGACAGCTGGACCTTACTCGACAGTGGCGCCAACTGGTGAGCACAAAAACGATAGCCCCCATTAGCTGTCATATCAGTGCAATGTCTAACCTTAAAACGTTAAGCATGACATAACATGTACTAATAGTATGACAGTCGTCACCCTGCCGGAGCATTATTAAAAGCACAATAAGCCACCACCACACAGGGCAAAATACAATACAATACAATACAAATATTCTTAATTGCTCACCAAACGAAGTACATTCAAAGAACAACAGAAATTAAAATACATGTAACAGATATAAAGACAGACATTTTTTATTTGTAATTTTAATTTGGTTGTTTTATTATGTACTTACGTATAATTTGACTTAGGATAATTTGTATTGTATTTTTATATTATGAAATAAAAACAAAATAAATTGTGCAAAAGTTCTAGATACAAACGTATATATTAAACTCAATCATTGGACACAGTCATATTTATGTTATCCATACATACATAAATTATTCCATACATTCATACATGACTTGCGTATGAAAATTACCTGTATGATACAAGTTAATGAATATTGACAGTTTCTGCGAACGCTGAATTATTTATGCATTTTTTAAAACCAATGCCGTTTTTAAACTAGTTTTTGCTCTGGTTTTGTTTACGTTTGTTTCTTTTTAATACCATTAGCTCCGCAAATAAGCAAATGGAAAATTTACTCCGTAGCCTATAGAGCCTTGAGAATTAAGAAAGTTTTGTCGAAAGCGGTTTAGGGGTTTAGCATAAAATGGTTACTAATAGACAGTTGACTATGACTTCCGCATTCATGGCAATATACCTTTTTTTATTCATAAAATTAAAGTGCTCGTTTGTTCGTGCTGCCATTCAAACCGTTGCATTTTTTTTTAACCATAGGCGAAGCGAACCCTCTGTCCTTCCCTGCTATAGATAAGATCTATGCCCTAATTACATGTTGTAATGAGGTTTTTATGTAATACACATAATACTATTATGGCTTTTTAATCAACTCGATGTGAGGGCTTAAGGGTGCGTTCATACAGCTAAGAAACTATTTAAATAAATGTTTCATTACTTTTTTTAATTTTTTTTTGTTACCACTAAGTTGGTTTTGTTAATAGTATTTCTGTGGACATCTGTCATTGGCTATTGTTTTAGTTCTTTAAGTATGGTATTTTTGTATTGTATTGCTGTTGATGGCCCAAATAAAAATAAATAAATAAAATTCTTTGGTTATCGTGACAGGCGAATAAATCTGGTAAAATTAATCTGGTATAATTCTTACAAGACAATATTTTTCTAATTTTATTTATTTATATTCAAAATAAACTTAGGTGGTAGGTATACCAAAAGTTTCGCCAAACAGGGCAGTTTGTTGGCGATTAGTGCGCTCACAATTTTAACATTTTCTGTTATACCTACTATATAAACTAAATACTAATTTACTGGTCTACTCTGATCTAAACTTAGTTACAAGACTAAGTGTGAGTAATATGTATTTATTATGTAAAATATAGCATAACGTATGCATTAGTCAGCCACTTCATCCCACGAAGGCACCTTTTTTTCTTCTTTTTTTTTAATCTAACTGTGGCTTTATAGGCCGGGCCCAATAAAGCGATAGGAGTGCATGGTTGGAAAGTAGCCTGGGGAAAATTCAGTGGAAAACCTCCGACACGACCACGCGTGTGGTTTGGAACACTGGAATACTCTAAGAGTTTGCGCTCCAGTGAGATTGGTTGAGCGGTTTCAACTGAATCTGAGGTGCACAAGGCAATGACCCTGACCAGTGTTATTGTAATGATATTACGTTTGATGATTACTCTGAGTAAATCACCTTCGTGAGTTGGAGTGTGCATCTATTATTTTAGGCTAGGAATTAATATACGTAACTAAGCAAAGTTTTTAATATGCTTCCAAAAATCGGTGGTTATTAGGAGAAAAAGACATCTATACCGTTCACTATTATTAAGTGGGTACAGTCAAGTGTAAAAATATGTATCGAATGAATCCTCTCATAAATATGTACCGAAACCTTAATGCGTAGACATAAGATCTGTTGATCTCTTGCATACACCCATATTTTTGCAATCGATTGTAACACGGTGTAAAAAAATACTTTTATTTTTATTTTTTAATTTGCAAGAGTATGCTTATTAGCCATGAATTCTCATAGAAAAGGAAGTATAGGACTTTTCGCTAAAAAATAGCAACATGGCAGGTACTCATATATAACAGCTTATTTAAACTGACCAAGTCCTCCAAAACTATGCAAGTGATAGGCCCCAAAGTATACAATGTGATACCAACTCACATCAAAATGGCCAACAATCCCAACACTTTTACAAAAAAGTTAAAAAACTGCTTAATCGGTAATGCCTTCTACAATTTTAATGATTTTTATAACGAAAAAATTGACAAGTATTAATTAATGATGACCGATGATATGATAACACGCAAAGAATAACATTTGTAATAATAAAAATTAATAATGATACTGGGTTTGCACTGTAATATATATTTATAATTATAATTGAACTAAAATAATGTTACCTTTTTATATATTAGTTCAATGTGATATGTAATATTTAACAATATTATGAATAAAGATTATGACTACGAGTATTATTCGAACGATAGAATAGTTGCTATGTTAAAAGATGCGTGTGATACCACTCTTTGTTCAGAATTACGTGATCTTAATAAATCTAATTAAACTCTTACGATACAAGGCCCAGTCACCTTATCAGGTAAGACTAGAAACTATCACTGGTCACCCATTATAAAAAAATCCTGATTAATATAAGTTTTTATTCATTTCTGTGCAACTAGTGCACTATGAAGCCGTCTTAAGTAAAGTTATTACGTAGTTTCTGGTTTTTGCGCGCGGGCGACCTTTTTACATCGCTCGAGTAAATTGGACAACGGTAATATTATGAACTAGCTCTTAGTAAGTTTTGTTATCTTCGAGTTGAAAATGATTTTATAAGTAACTGATGAAGAGTTGTGCTCTTTAATTTCCACTTTAACGATTAAAGGTCCGATTTTTAATAGGAGATAGTTGCAAGTATAGTCTGTTAAAATTTGGCGTTAGTCGTGTCATGTTAGCAGTTGCTTGTAACTCTCAAAATTAGTGAAATATACCTTGCACTCCACTGGTTTTGTCTAGTTAGGACGATTTGAAACCCTTATTCCATTCTAAAATTTTCACCTCGATTATGTTGGTCCCTTTAATGAAGTTGAATTAATTATCATCTATAATTGTTTTTTTAATAATACATTGGCAAATAAGCATCTGGCCTGCTGATGATCAGCAGACACCATAGCCTATGCTTGCGACTCCAAAATAATCGCAAGTTAAAGAACTTATTAATTATTCCATTCCAAAATGTTCACGTGGACCTTGTTGGCCCTTTTCTTAATAAAATTGAATTGAATCGCCCCCTATTGCTGTGCAGTGCTTTTGAAGAACAACCATGTGAGATGACGCGGCCAAAATCGTCTGATAACAGAATTGGAACAAATCTCGGTACGGTGCGCGCGGGTCTGTAAGTAGGAAGTCCGAATTAAAGTCCTAATGCGCTCAAGTGACGTGTCCAACTGCCAACCGAAGCTGACCTTTTCCACTTTACCTATAGCTACTGAGCAGATGTATGTTTAGAGTCATGATGTCAAAGATAAAGTATAGCTGAAGGAAACTATCGTGAGGGAATCTGGATAGTCAGTACCGAAATTAAAGAAAATAAATGTTTGAATAAAATTCTGTGTGGAAATTCAAAGTTGCTTGGATCAGTGTGAGGATTACTCCCTCCCATTTATGAAAGACCTATGCCCAGTAGTGGGGCGTAAATAGGGTGATAATGAGAATTTTTCACTTAGTTGAAGCCTTGAAAGAACTGTACTTCGATTCGATTGCTCAAGTGAAGATTGGAAAGAGAAGCTCTTGTTAGATGGTAGTGTTCACTAACATTTTATCAGATCAGTTTGATTTTACCAAATTATTCACTGATCAAGCAGTAATTGTATAGAATATTCCAAGTTTAGTTTCTAGAAACTAGTATCATTAATTGCATCGATTTAAAACTATGCAAACACGTACCCACGTAATATAAAATAAAATAATGTGAAACTGTTACGACGATTTGTGGAATTTTACGTATACCTACCTACACGAGATCACCGCACAAACATTAAGGGTCAAGTTAAAATGGTGGTTCTATTGGCTCGATTGACTGCCGGATGCTTGCTCAAGATGGTACCGCCGGTTTAGTAACGCCGGTATGATTTTACTTCGGACGTTTCACCTCGGGGTTTTTGTGCTATTTAATGCGTATGATTCATTGAAGAACTGCTGTTATTGTTTGATAAGGTTTTCTGGAAGAGATCGCTTACTGATAAGACCATCTCTTTTTTGCCTCTAATTGATTGTTTACTGCACTGTGTTCTTTTCTTGAGGTTGTGGAATAGAGTATTTCTATTGTATTGTTGAAAATCTCAGATAAATCATTCAAAATTGGATGAATCCACCTGACACTCGAAAAGCCATCGCATATCATCTGCATCGCTGTTGTTTGCCATTTTCGTTTTTTTTTATTGTTGATTTTCGAACTGTCATTTTTGGGCATGGGCAGTAGTACTTAAGGACACAGAAACAAACATGCTTACGTATTATCTTACTAGGATTCAAAACTAGGATTTCTAGTTCTCCTTAGCGCCTATCGTACTCATTTTGAACTAAATGAGTCTACATTTCCAGGCAACATATAGTATCTACTTAGGTGACTTGAATAAGGAAGGGAATCGCAAGTAAGGAATGACTAAGAATAATATACTATTTCCCTCAAGCCTTATTATATTTGACATCTGTCATTTTGATATTAAAATGTAAAATGCTTCTGACACTGTCATTTATATCCGATACAACAAAAAAATAAACAATTTATCAACTAAAAACTAACACGTAACATAACGACACAATATATAACCGTTTAATAATTAGATCAATTACGCACCTGAATAACAGGTTTAAACTGGTAACTGCCAATTATAAATAGTGCGTTTGTTTTCATGACCTTTAAGTCATTGCTCTGACAAATGCAAATTTAATTCATACATATTGTTGATGGTATTTGATAAAAAAAACATGAATAGAATTTGCAAGTAAAAGCGTATTAGAAATCGATTTCTTTGTTTTTTCGTAAATATTTCGGTATTTTCTTGATACTTAAGCTGTCGATTCCCGGTGAAAAAAAATTTGCATTCATTTGTAATGAGCCTTGGGATCCCAGAGATCGGTAGATGAAAGGTACTTGATTAATACACACTAATACTAATAAAATTACCTACGTAATATATTATACTTATATCGAAACTCAAGTTCACTTAGAAATACGATTTAGATACCAACCTAGTTAAAATGTTATTCATATTCATCTACCCAGTAAAAAACTTGATTAACCATTATAAAAAATACAACAAGCAACCCTAAAAGAAATGTCAAACGTTCTTTCTTTCCGGTGTTAACTAAGTACAAATGATCGAATTCACAAGTAATTAACAACCTAATGACTTCCAACAAAAAAGACATCAAGCTCACAATCAATCATTCTCCTATTTGAAAAAAGAATAGAAAAAACCAACGACTGACCATTCATAATTCGAAATTTGAATATTGTGGGGTCATAGACTACACGCTTTTGTTTTTCGAGCGCGAGGCGCGTTCCGAATAGAGATTTTGTGATAAAATTATAATTAACAAATTGTCTATGCTTGTTGACTTTTTTAGACGATGGTGCTTGCGTACAAAACATACTTAAATATTAGTTTAATACAAGGCTGTGTTGCAAAAAGCAATAACATTTTATAAAGGTTACCAAAAAGTTGAACTTGTTAAAAAAAGAAGCCTGCCATGTTTATACACCTTGTAAAAGGAAACAAAATCAAACAACTGTTACGTATAACAGTCAAAAGTATTTTTAAATGCGTTGATAAAATAACAGGACCCAAATCAAAATAAGACGGCACCTTATGAAAATTACCACCTTACTATTGTAATTCCAGAACTAGAGCTCATTCAAATCTGAACTTAGCGGCTTAGAAAATAGATGCTTTAGTAAAGTCTTATGACAGTAGATCTAAATTTGTAATTATGATAGTCAGTTGAGTTTTTTGGAACCGGAAACGTCAGAACGAACGTAGTTTCTGAACATCGCGTGATGAGTCAGAGACGTTGATTTCGAATTTAGAATTCGTTCAAATAAATAGCAACTTAAAAAATAATTTCAAATTATGATCAAGGTACGTAGGTAAATCTTATTCTATTAGGTTAATAAGATCACTGAACTGAATCCTTTTAGTGACCCATAGATTGGAAGACTGCTATAGACCACTAAATCGACGAAGAACTCATTGAAAGATTTGTAATAACCGTACCTCATCGACAATTTTCCATCTCATAAGTATCTCACCATCTCAGTTTATCACGTAATTTCATCTCCTTCCAAGCTAGCGCACGATATGTTGCATTATAAGACGGCTGTTAACATCAAC
This sequence comes from Epiblema foenella, assembly GCA_963556455.1. Taxonomy (NCBI): domain Eukaryota; kingdom Metazoa; phylum Arthropoda; class Insecta; order Lepidoptera; family Tortricidae; genus Epiblema; species Epiblema foenella. Next base: position 3,830,228 of record OY747120.1, on the reverse strand, counting down.
ATCAAACATTTATTCTGTAAGTAGGCCTCACTCAAAGGCTCTTTTACAAGTCAAAAACATAGTTAGTACCTATAGTGAAAGCACACAGCAATAAGTGGACAATACATCAGACGAATAACCTGGGCACGCGTTTGCAGAGAGATGTATAGTCTCAGGGTCTATAATAACTTTTTATAGTATAAACTTAACCTAAGAGATGTAAAGAGTCTCGACCTTATGTTTGCACATGTTAACAGATGCTAGACCATGATACAATAATATACTGCGCCATGTATGGAAATCCGGTACATCGGTTATTAGTGTGGGTGACATGATTTACAGCATCAGCCTATCAATGGTATGCGGACGTAAGTGTGAGTGTCGTCGACAGTGACGTCACTGGTGTCACAATCCGAATTGTCAGACCTTGTTTTCCTAGACAGATGCTAGTATAACGCTACTATAATTCGCATTTTGTAAGACAACATACATTGTAAGACATTTTGTGTTCCTTCTGCTGTCAACAACGTGCATCCTAAAATCTTATAAAGGGTCGGCAACGAGCACGTGACTCCTTTGGAGTTGCGGGCGTCTATAGGATGCGGTGGCCGCTTACCATCAGGACCGTACGCCTGTTTGCCACCGGCGTTGTATAAAAAAAAAGACAAGCACAATTGCCAGTTCAGGTCGCGCGCGACTCGAAGACTATCTCACTTTGTGTCGCATCACAGGGTTGTCACACTCTGTTACATGTCGATAGATTCACCATTTCAAATAACATCATAAAGTGAATTTTGTGACTAAAACCAAGCAAAGAACTCGATTGCATTCACTAACCAATTTGTAAAACAGTACTCCAGGCGTGCTAACTGAACAGTGACGTCACGCCTCCGTGCTTCCAGCGACAATTTTAACTTGGCCCCCCTCGCCCCTACAATGTCTTAATATCACAAAGAGAGGGGGAGAATGTAACGTAGGGAAGCGGGTCAAGACAGGATGGCCGAACCGATTTTTGATGCAACGATTTGATTTAGATGAATAAATTTAAATGTGAGATTTCGGTTTCGTAGAAGTGTTGAACGGGGATTATTATTGCGGAATTTATAAAACGGAGAAGTTTTGATGCATAATGTTTAATTTATCCACACCTTTCGTATCCATCACGTAAAAAAATAGGTTCTTCTTTAGCTATAGGTACTGTGGTAACTAACGTGGTATATATATTAATACTGGGGTATGATGCACGAGAGGTACGGGTTTAGAGGTACTGGGAGGAGATCGTAGCTAAAATATAACACTGGAAGCACATATGAAACTAGTATATTTCTTACTGTACTGAAATATACTTACAATAATCTCTTAAATGATTTACAGAACATGTGATTCTGATGGTGTCGTGAAGACAAGTCCCTGGAAAACCAATTGTTTCCAGAGGAATGCCAGTTTGAGGCATTCTCGAATCATAGTTTAAATTCAATTTGTATACGTTATGATTCTGGACCTACACAGCCAGCCTCGTAACAACCTCTACATTCTCCCTCCTGCTCGGGCTGCTACTGTCTTTCATTAGAAAGTTGTTTATAGATGGTAAATTTTACAGTTTGACAGTTGATAGGATTTACTTATTCTGTGAAAGACCTAATTTAATCCGAATAAGGGTCGCTTGCACCAACATACGATCACAGGCCGGTCATCATCAAATATGGCGCCGGCAGTTGTCATCCCATAGAAACTTGTCAAACTTTCTATACAATCAGATTTTAACGAACACCGCTTACGATTACAGACGGCTTGGTGCAACCCTAAGGGTCCACAGTAGTCGATGTTGATCAAAGTCGAATCGATTTAACTATCATAAGCAACAAATGTTTGGAACGAAAATTTTCGTAGCATTCTGCAGAAGTTTAGATTATATGAGTGTTATAATTATTTATTTAATCATATGAACATTTTGGAAGTTGCGTTTACTCTTTTAGTAAACTGTACTTGCGTTGTGAAATATCTGTAACTCAAGTATATTTTTTTGAAACAAAACACAAACGAACACGTTTGCGTTAGGTTTCAATTTATATGGCAATTGGCAATGCAAGCAGCGCCTCTGATGGCTTTAGATATTAAGTATTTTTTCCCACACGAATTGAGACTAAACGCACACGCGTTCGTTTGTGTTTTGTTTCGAAAGAGCTTCTATGCTTTTTCGTAAAGAGAGGGGAAAAGAGATTATACTAGAGGTACTCACTTTGAAGTGACTTGTTATTTTTAGTCCTAGTCTTGATTTTACGCTTTATGAATATGTAAAATTTAAAAATAATCTTGAAAATGTGTTTTTGTTACAGGTACGTACAGTATTAGCATAACAAAGAGAGATACGGAGTAATAGGGTAAGTCACTTCACTCTCTCTGACGATGCATTTTCTTTTAAATTTCAGTTAAATTCTAAGAAAAAAACAACAATCTTAACAAATTTATTTTAAAATGTACAAAAATGCTTCGAAGATTTTGTTTTTATCGTGGTAGTAGGAGATGAGCTAAAAAATTATATTTACATATGTACCTATTTTATAGAGGTTTTAATGCGGCATGAAAAAGAAATTGTATTTATCTTTAAGCTACGCTCATGTAATACGAAGATGCCAGTTGACCACACATACAATGCATATTTTTGTTCTTTTGTCTGTTTACAAATTACAATGTAATACTGAACGAATATAACAATTTTATAGAAACATCGAACACCTTTTTTCTATTCACACAAAATAATAAAAAAAACAATAACACAAAAACGCGGGAAACACTTTAAAAGCCATTGTGGCATAGACAATCTAAGGCCAAGTACACACCGCGCGGATGCGTGTAAGGCCGATTCTACACTTAAGATAAAAGTCATCATCGTGTGTGTCGCCCGTGACGCCGCCATTTTGTCTATTAACTAAACCATCAAGCGTAATAGTGGGAAAAGTATGGCGAAACAACTAAATTGGTTTCACATTTTAGCAGTTTTTTTTATTATGCAACCGTGACTGGCAGTGGCCTAAATACAGTAATATCTAAATATGTCTTTAGTGCGTAGTCATGTGCAGTTACCAGGAAAATTGTTGTTCCTGGAAAAATAGCCAATACTGCTGCCAACTTTGGCTGACAGCCGCTTGTCGCCTGTTTTGTTTGCAACTGCTTAATTACACGTCCATAAATTTGCAAGTTGCGTAGTCATCTTCTTGTTTTTGTTCAACCCATTTGCTCAAATGTAATATGGAAGAGATCCCTTAAATGGATAAGCTCGCATTTGTGCTTCATGTTTTTGGATTGACTTTTTTTGTCGTCTTAACATACATACAAGCATCTTAGTTTTCGGTTAACATGACAATTTACTGTTTATAAAAAAGTCCAACTTACGTTAAAATCACTAGTAAAAATTTGTCTCTAAATAATATTTAAGAGCGCTTTAATAAAATCTAACAGGTCCACTAGCGCCACTCGTAAATAATTGTAATTATTTAAATTTAACGATATATAACTAAAAAAGGGGGCCGCTACGTACTGTAGTTTGTATTTAAGTACTTTTTGAATCCATCAAACTAGTTTTTACGTTGCTAGATTCGTCTCTCTATGAGCTCAAAAATAAAACGGCCGTTTTAACTTTGGACGCATAGATTGACGAATCCGGCAACGTAATAACTAGTTTGATGGATTCAAAAAGTACTTAAATACAAACTACAGCACGTAGCGGCCCCCTTTTTTAGTTATATATCGTTAAATTTAAATAATTACAATTATTTACGAGTGGCGCTAGTGGACCTGTTACATTTTATTAAAGCGCTCTTAAAAATTATTGCAAAAATTGAAGTAAAATAATCTTCTAGACAACGCTTTCAACGCATCCTACTTATTTGTTTATATGAAACAGAATTGGAAAACACCTCGCCGAACGCCAGATGTCGCTCGCTCTAATTTATGTGAATTTAATGACCGCCACCGGTAGAGAGGTTCATGCTGAGAACAGACGCGCAGACAAGGGTTAAAAACGTTATCTTTTTTGTTACTTTTTGCATTTGTGATTTTTTTTCGATAATGGTTGGTACAGTTTTTTTTAAATAAAAAAAAATGTTTGCGGATCTACCTTTACCTAGTTAAGCATAATATAGCTAGTAGCCCTAAAATAGTTTGGTATGTTTGGCTCTTATCATTTCTCTGATTTTGGAACTCTCTAATAAAATTATAATAAAAAAAGAAATTGAACGCTTAATGAGACTAATTAGGCTTGGTTCTATAAAGATCCGTTGGACCTTATGTCGGTTTGTTATGTCAAAAAATGTACTGAGTTACTGAAATTTGATGTGACATTTGGTCTAACAGATCTTTATAAAAACCGGCCTTAGTATGCGTTTTTCTTCAACATATCAACTTTATATGACATACATTAAAATCTAGCTTTTCTTGTCTTGTTTGCTTTGCACTCCTACACAAAATAAAAGGAAACATTCACTTCTTTTTATAAACAAAAACCATTTAGAACAGTAGCATAACTTTCCATTCAATTACTCTTCTTATCAGTACTTTTTACATACATCCATTCTAAAGAATTGGTTTGAAGTATGTATGTATCAGTATAGCACTTATTATCTTTCTTAGAACTTCATTAGCGGTAACTTTGATGTATAGCAAACGTCTTAGTGATAGATTATATACAAGTTTAGGAATTATTGCATGGGATACTAATTATTGCATGATTAAACATGCTGTCTTCACGTCATACTTTTTTGCGTCTGTTCCTGTCTAATATAACTTGAATCGTAGGATAGTAATGACTACACGTGATTGGAGATGCTTGTTCAATTGGTTGATCACACGTTAAATAATCCATGAATGTATTTGGGCGTTGATTAAGTATTAATTTATGTAGGTATATGCTAGTAGCTCTGTGAGCTGTAGACCTCGTGAGTGAGTTTCTTTATAATTTCCAAAACCTGACATTATAAAAAAGATCAATAATGTATATCGAACCCGCTCACAAAATTTCACGAGAATCGGTTGAGAAATGCGAGCTGTAGAGGAGAGCAAACCGAAATTCGCCCGCAGAAACTTACAAAATCATTGATAAAAAAATTGCTTTCGGAAATTTCCAAAAACCGTCTTGACAAAAAAAATCTATTTAACTATCGAACCTGCTCACGAAATTTCACGAGAATCGGTTGAGAATTGCGACCTGCAGGCGAATCACGTAACTTTATGTACTAACGGTAGATAGATTTTACTGTCAATTTTGAAGTATAGATGTATGAGCTGACAATTAAAATTTGACATTAAAATCTATCTAACGGTAGTACAAAAGTTACGTGATTACCCCGCTGTAGACGAGAATAAACGGAAATCCGGAATCTGGACATACGAAAGCATTTTTGTCGAAGCTGAAGCAGAGACCTTCGTTTCACTCGGCCAATTAAAAGCGGTTTAATACAGCAACAGAACTATTTTGAAATATTAAACCATAATAGTTTTAGAAAAATATCATAAAAAATAGACGTAGTGAGAATTTTGTGGGTATCTTACGTTTTAAATTCGAATATTAGCTAACACTTCTGTAGTTGTCTGTATCAACCAATCGACATTAAGCATTATAAATTGGAATTAAACAACGATAAAGGTTAAATAGCTGTTAAAAAACATTGTATTTTCTACCCGCTTCCCCCATGTCGAGTAACGACAGTGCTTTTTAACACGTAGTCCAGTCAACTGTCAACCTCATCACTCAACTATATTTATTTTTCGTCTTAGGCTAAGCTTTTACAATATCTTTATAAAAAGTAAAATATAAAAATACACTTACAAAACATAAAAATATTATAAAATCCTAAGCTAGGGTGCCCCGGCAGCGAGGCGGGGCCTAAGCTACCGGTGGTTAGGGCGACAGAGAGAGGAACCTCCTGACTATCCGCGCCGTGTCCAGTACCGCTTTCTGTATCTGACTCTTGACCCAGCCATCTATATTATCATTATCATTGTCATCAGCAGCCTATATAGATCCCACTGTTGGTCACAGTCCTCCACTCACAGAGAGGTAACTATTATAGTTGCTGCAGTATTGCCTATGCGATATTACATTAAATAGCTGAAGAATGTGGGAAATTTCTATTAAAAAAATCATTAATGTGTTGAAAAATCTCGGTTTTTAGGGTGTGCATAGTTATAGCAAGGGCTCGATGACATAAGCATTATATTATTGTAACTTTTATGGTGGTTTAAAAGAAAGAAAGAAAACATTTATTTACTTCACAGACACGCACACAGATAATAGACAGAGAGACATACAGACAGTTTTTTAACAAAAAAGAGATACACAACGGTAGCTCATCTCTCTCATATTTGGAGTTTTTGGAGAGTAGTACCTGTTCCCTAGGGGTGGTAATCCAGTAACCCCATCTTTCTACCGATCTGTGTTCTCTACAAGTATTTAGTGTTGAGTTCCTGGTGTAGTGTTGAGTTCTTGGTGTAGTGCTGAGTTCCTGATGTAGCGTTGAGTTCCTGGTGTAGTGTTGGGTTCCTGGTGTAGTGTTGAATTCCTGTGCCTTTACCATGAGTTTACATGACCACACTCGTCAGCAACTGCATAAAAAATTGTATGGGCAAAAAAAAGTACATCGCCTCTGGCGGTTATGCAATAGAACTCAGAATCGGCATACTAAACGTTTACGCAGTTACTAGCGAGTACGGTCATGCAAACTCATGGTAAAGGCACTGGTGTAGTGTTGAGTTCCTGGTGGTGGATTAAGGTGTATATATATAAATGGAAGGTTTCTTTAAAATTTCAACAATGATACCTGAATAATTCGTAAACCATGTAATTCAATTTATCTTGATCCAATTAAATGGGAATGATACTTTGTTTACTCTAACCCCTTTAGATCGGACTAAAGACTTCAAAGAATTTAGCATCTGCCTGAGTTTTAGTAATTAGCCAAAAAAGTTAATCACGTAATAAAATTACAGTGGGTAATTGCTTACTTCTCTTATTTAAATGGTTTAGATAACCGATTTTATTCGTTTTTAATTCGCTCAGTGCGTTTGTGATACCGAACGTATAAAGTATATCTTTAAATCATACTCGTTTTCTTGCATTATTTGATGTTTTCTTCTCCGTGAAGGAAAACATTGTTAGGAGACCGGTAAAATCCAACAAGGTCTAGTTTCCCCTTTGATTTGGTTTTCGTGAATAAAAATAAATAAAATAAATAAATATTAGAAGACAATCGCCATTAATCCTTGATAATGGCGCTTGCAACAGTGCCGAAATATCGGGAACTCAAAAATACAAATATACATGGTAAATATCCCGTTTCAAATCGTAATTCTAATGTAAATGACCATGTAAGCTTGAAATCTTATATAGTTCTAAAGCAGTAAATATTATTGCATACATAAGCACCTTTTTAATATACCTACAGAACGATACCTAGCGCCGAATGCCATTGACATTTTAAAGTTTTCGCAGACTCTGAATGACGCGTCATAGAAACCTGATATATTAGTGTGTTTGATAAATTGTATTTTCAATATGATATTAGGTACTTAATCTGTACATTTATTGAATCGTAAGAAACTAAAATAGCATATATTAAATAAGAATAACTAACCTAATTAAAATAAATACAATAGATAATCACACAAACTTAATCTCGAATCGGTATAGGCTATACAATATTACCTTCTAACCTTCTAGCTCCTAATCGTTCATAAGCTGCCGCTAAAATTAGTTCGTCCTTATCTGTAACTTCGAAATTTATGTTTGAGAGAAAGGGACAATACACATAGGTCTATGGGATATCTATGGATATTATGGATATGCCTTGGAAAATGACATAGAGGTTTCTAATTTTTTTTTGGTTTAAGTCGACCGTTCGTGAGATTAGCTTTCAAAGTCGTAAAAAGTGTGCCCCCTCCTCTAATTTCCAAACCATGAAGTTTAAAATTCTGAAACAAATTGAGGTTATGTAAATTAAGAAATACTTTCAACGAAAATCATTTTAAAGCAGGTAGGTTAGCATAGGATTAGGATTTAAATGTGGACTAGTAGTAGTAGACACGGGAACCCTTCATGGTGCGTGGTCCGACACGCACTTGGCCGGTTTTTCAAATAGGTACTATTATGTAGCGATATAATTGCCGAAATTCGGGAGAACACGTGTTCATACGCACCTGACATAACCAGACTGGTTTGTTGTAGGAGTACCCTCATTTTCCAATATACTACATGCCTTCCCCTCGAGATAGTCCATTAACACTAAGTTCTCACTAATCACTAAACACTGATAGTTCACTAACACTATATCGTCCATAGGAACGTTCTTACACTATGTACTTATTCTACAAATCTTAACTATCATTTAAAACGATAAATCGGAGCCAGCAGTATCTTCCTTCTCTGATTCTGACAGATTATCATGATCTTCTAGAGCCATTCTCTTGGCTTCCATGTTTTGTGGTGAGGAAGGCGATCTTGTTCGTTTATTAGTTGGCGGTATGTGTTCCTGGCTCTTGTTAAAAGTACAATCTTGTGGACCAGACACCCCTATGATATCAGCCCACTGAGAGGCTGGGGGAATGGGACTTATTTGTGTATCATTTTCATCATCACTTTCTTCATGTGGCGTACTTCGCTCTGGGTATACAACTTCTCGTTGCATACTCTGATTTTTATTCTTATTCGTCTCTACCTCTCCCCCGTGATTTTGCATCTGATTTATATGCCTTTTAAATAGTTTTCCATTCCATTGTATTATATACCTACAAATGCCTTGTCTTTTTTCTATTACGCCTTTCAACCAGCGTGGCCCTGGACCATAATTCCTGAACAACACTGTCTGTCCAGTTTGGAACGAGCGCACTCGAGTATTTTCATTCTCATCACATGCATCACTTCTCCCCTGATCCTTAGAAGTGAGAGGATTCAAGTGATCGAACTTGGTTCTGAATCGTCTATTATTTAAAAGTTCTGCAGGTGACTTGTCGTTGGTACTGTTAGGCGTTGTACGCAATCCATATAATATTGTAGGTAATTTTATATGCCATGGGAGTGTAGACTGTTTCTTAATTTTATTTTTGACAGTCTGGACCGTCCGCTCTGCCTGCCCATTAGACGCCGGATGGTAAGGAGGTACTAAGACTTGCTTTATTCCATTTGTAGATAGAAACATCCTGAACTGTTCCGAAATGAAGCTTCTCCCATTGTCACTGACCAACGTGTCTGGCAGTCCTTGTTCTGCAAAAATATTTCTTAATGTATTTATAAGTGTATCAGCGCTCATATCAGGAACAATCTTGACTTCGGGCCATTTTGAATACGCGTCAATCAATATGAGGAAAGTTTTTCCTTGGAAAGGTCCCGCATAGTCTACATGTAACCTGGACCATGCTTTCTCAGGCCTTATCCATTTATGGCTTACTTGTGAAGGCATATTCCTGTTTTCGGCACAAGCCTCACAGCTTTTTACCAAATTCTCAATCTCTTTGTCTATCGCAGGCCACCAAAAATAACTTCTAGCCATGGCTTTGGTAATTACAATACCATCATGGTTATTATGCAGTTCTTGTAGGATATATGGTCTCATTTTATCCGGTATAACTACGCGGTTACCCCACAAAATACAATTTTTATACTCTGATAATTCATTACGCTTCTGCCAGTATACTTTATATTCAGCGCCAATCTTGCTAGGCCACCCGTTTCGAATCCAGTATAATATCTTGCTTAGTGTATTATCTTTGATTGTCAGTCTAGCCACTTCATTGGCCGACAATTCCAAGTCTATTGGGGTTTCTTCTATTAACAAAACCCCTAAGTATTCCTCTTCCGTCCTAAAACATTCCATTTGGACTTCAATTCTAATTCTACAGCCATAAAGTTAAGAATACAACAGTTTCTGGTCATTGTGCACACCGCTTTTTGCTTCATAGCAATTTTTGTTTCGCCCCCTATATTTGCTATCTGTGGCGGGCAAAGATAATAACATATTGTGGTACAGAAAAAAAATACCATTGACAATCGGCTCTGACGGACAATGTGTGCATCAATTATTATTTTTAAAATAACAGTTTTGTCCGTACAAAATATATTTATGCTTCGCTGGGCACTTGTGTCTGTGTGTGTGTGAGTATAGAGGATGTTCAAGTGTTGATGATTGATTAATCGCTAAAGAGTTTTTTTTGTAAAGGAGGTTTTGAAACTCGAATGGTTTGAAAAGTGTTCTTTTACGTCTAAATCTGATTTATATTTCATTAAATCAACGTAATTTCGCGCCTAAATTAAAATTAAAAATATCCAGCTTCATTAATGGCAATAAATGTTTTTTTTATGTATTAGTAACGTTTAATAATTTCATCAAGTTTGTGATAATATTAAATATATTTTCCTTGTCGAAAACCTGGATTTCCTGACTTTTCTCTCTAGTAGGTTAGGTTAGGTTTTTTGCTGTAGTATTCAAGTGATCATAATAATTTGTGTGTAGAGAATGCTTTGTGGCATTGAGTCCGCCCTTTGTGCTTTGATTTCTACACGCTTGACGCTTGTTAATATGTCACTGACATCCAAGATATGCAGCTATAAATGGAAAGAAACAGAAATTGCTTAATTACATTAAAGGGTCTTGACAAATATCTTAACATGTATCGTTACCGCAAAATTGCAAAAACCGTTAGATTATAATCTAACTAGCGAGATTGTAAACTGTTGGATTGTGAACCGAAAATTGTTTTGTACTTTCCTTAAGCCGGTCGACGAAGCCCCGCCGCGCGGGGCTTCTATGTTCGTTCTGAAGAACCTAGAAAACTAACGAACCTAACCTAAATTGCAAGTTTCATGCCGGAAGAGTTGGAATCGTAAAATATTGCTTACAATGTAACGCATTATTTTTTTGTAGATTATAATCTTTTGACAGTTTACAAACTCGCTAGTTAGATTATAGTCTAACGGTTTTTACAATTTGAAGGTGACATATAGGTACATATCTTTTGTTTCTTAATATGTATAATTCTTGTTCGTGTGTTTGTCACCTAACTCCTCCTAAACGGCTGGACCGATTTGGATGAAATTTTGTGTTTATATTTCAATGAGTGGCGCTGCTTTTCTGGGCAGGACGTCTGTCGGATCCGCTGGTAGTATAATATAGGTATTATTAAACTGCGTCTATAGCGTGAAATTGCCAAAAACATGAACTTTCGTAAAAATATCCATCCACCGCGACTTCTCAGGCGACATAAATTGATAAAAACCATTGCGAATGTCAAATTAATTGCAAGGTGTTAAACGCCGGAAAACACTACATTCCTTAGTTAGACACTGGCATAAAAACAATTAATTTTAAGTATCTTACATATGTCGTCGAAAAAAAAACATTCTAGAAACGTGTTTCGACAAGAAAGTCAAGAGCAATGAATAAAATTAGAATGGATATTTACCGTATAAGGAGTATTGCCGACAAATTGATGGGCATCAAAGAATGTATTAATGTTTAAACGTAACTGTACGTCCAGAACTTATGTTTTTATGTTTGCTTCATGCTAACCTTAAGAATATATTTACTTTGTATTTATTATATATTTTTTTTTTTTTTTGCGTGCGAAAACTCAGTCGTAACAACTGATTTATTAATGAAATATATGTAAATTAATTATATCAAACAAAAAGTATCCACCACAGGTTTCGTCAATTTATGCTACAAAGAATCATCCACAACACGTTTCGTCTCCTGCTACATACTCCATTAACAATGACTTGTCCGATAAGTACCCGGCTCAAACGTCCCAAATATACTCGCCGCGTTCCCGCGCTGGATTGCTAAAGAGATACGTTGAACCAGGTACGCACCTCGGACCTCGCAGGTACGTACGGATCTAGGATCGCAACCACTATCTTGCAAACGTCTTTATTTATTCACATATATAAATCAACGCATGGATACTTGTGGTAATACATATTAATGAAAAAAACTGAGATTATTTCGACGTAGGGTCGGTAGGTGAGTTTACGGCCTGTAATTTGATGCGCCAGTTTGCGGCCACTTGGATGAATTGATGAACTGAAAGGATATTTTCTTGTCTTTTTAATAAATTCCAATTCAATAGCTACTAATTAAAACGCATACGACTCTCTATTTCTTTAGGAAATGTAAATATCTTTAATTGAAAAAACCTCGTTCTTCAGAAGGCCGCAAACTGACGCAGGCCGCGTAACTGGCCTAGCGACCCTATATCAAGACGTATCACATATTTTATCATCAAAAAAATTATTGCAATTTATAGTACAACTTATTATAAATGCTTGCACAAATAGAAATCACTAAATTTTCATTCCACATTCAGCTAAATCCATAATAATGTAATAAATGCGGAAGTCATTCTGTCTGTTTGTTACCACCTAATTGTTGAATGGATTTGGATGAAATTTGGGATGGAGATAATGTGAGACCATGGTCTATAGGCCCAACACCCCCATTTTTTTAAACGACTAACCTTTTCTAGGTATATCGAAGTTATAAAACGTTTTGTTCTGCATTCTTCTCTTCTGCTTTATTAATTGGCCGAAACATTTAATGCCATCTCCGCTCATAACGATACAGGCTCGTGCTCAAAAGACTTCCAACGGGCTCACGCTCGACCTCACTACACTTGCAACGCAATGGTACCTGAACAGATGAAAGAGGATTTAATATACGGATGTAGATAAAGTAGTGTATGGAACTGTACATAATTAGGCCCTAAAACACTTGTGTGATCCTATTATGAAACTCGCTGACGCTCATTTCACAAAACCACACTCTTTTTTATATATAAATAAATATTAGAGGACAATCTTACACAAATCGAACTAGCCCCACACTAAGCTCAAAAAGGCTTGTGTTATGGGTACTAGACGACGATATATTTAATAGATATAAATACTTAAATACATAGAAAACATCCAAGACTCCAGAAACAAATATTCATGCTCATCACACAAATATTTGCCCTGACCGGGATTCGAACCCAGGACCGTCAGCTTCACAGGCAGGTGCACTATACCCACTAAGCTAAACCGGACGTCAAAACACTCGTGTTTTAAGACCTCTCATTATGTATCAGTTGCATAAACTACTATTATTGTACACCTCAAGTAAAGGACACATTACAGTACAGTAAATAAATATGAAGTTAAACTAAACATCAATTTTCAAACACCATGTGTATACCGGCGTGTTTATGCACATCAATTATAAAGGCAGCGAGTGGAACCGCGTCCGCTAGGGGGCGCCCAGGTTCCGTCCATTGCTGGACTGACAGAAGGTCCAACAGTTTAGGGTTCCGTAGGGTCAATATAACTAATACTTTAGTAATAGTATTACGATCCTCGTGGGTGAAACTTGAAATGTTATTTTTATTTAATTTATGTTTGTTTTTCTTTTGTTTTAATTGTTTTATTATGTGTTATTATTCTATTCAATGTATTGACGACCACAATAGGGATTCTTTTAAATTGACTTAAATGTAATTTATAATGAAGGCTTGTATTGTGTAATAAATGAAATCTAAATCTAAATCATACCACAATAGTGGCACACGGCGTACGTTTTATAAGAAGAAACCGCGGCTTATGGACGCTTGCAACGCTAGAGTTATATGCGTGCAGTTTTATTGAGTAGGACGAAAAGCTATAGGAAAAATCCTCATCAGCCTGTGTCAGTTCACTGCTGGACACAGACCTCTCCCCTGGCACGCCAGTGAGCTCGGTCTTCAGCTATGAAAATATGCATAAAGGCTCGTTAAGCGGGATTTTTTTTTTTAAATATTTAAATATAAATTTTTAAAATAAAAAATGATATATTGAAGGATTGAAAATTTATAGTAGCGGTGTCACCTAAAAAGATGTAAGTTATAAGTGGAACCGTTTAATTTGGACGCGGGTTCCGTCAATCGAACTAACGGCATATGTATTCCATCGCTTGTGCTAAAGCATAATCAAAAGTGTGAGAGCAAGACCGCATCAATATGATTCAAATCTAATCTCAATAAGTGAAGCATGTTCTTGAATTGAGCCCGAGATCGCCCGGCCATGCGTACACGCACCTCTGAATACATTAACAGTAATTAAGCCATCTGATATCCTTTTTGTAGAAACAATAACTGTTTTATTTATACCCCTTATTAATCATTTTATTAGTAAGACGTATAACCTTTCTTAATGATTTTATTAGTAAGACGCTGTCGCATTTTACACGTTAGAAAAAATACCCGATGATATTTGCCCAAAACTTAACTATATTCACGACTTATCTTGATTTAATTAGCGGCTGAAGCATGAGAAGTTACAAAATATATGAAGTTATTTTCGCATTTATGATATACATACATACTGTATCTCTCATTGCAGATAAATTAAAGTGGCTAAAGCGACTGGCCGCGAGTGCCGGGAGGTTGCAGGTTCAAATCCTGCTCGGTGCCTAAATTTTTCAATTTTTCCTTTATTTTCTAAATTTATCATTAATTTCATAGGAATTCCGAGCTAGCTTTCGTGAATCGACCTATACTAGCTGTATAAGGATGTAATGTGTTGTAAATTTGAGGACGAATGCCGAGGACTGCGGTATTGAAGAGGTGATTTATTCTCGCTGGTCAATCCTACACTAGTTATTGTTAAGCTTAAATTTAGAATGAAGGAAAAATTTAAAAATTTAGGCACCGAGCAGGATCCTGCTCGGTGCCTAAATTTTTCCATTTTTCCTTCATTCTAAATTTGGGTATGGGATGACGCATCGCAACTGACGATTCTCAATATGATTTGAGACGTTAGTGCCGTTAATGAAGCATGAGTCTTCTGGTAGATGTCGCTGTACGCCTCCCTTAAGGCGTTTGTATAAAAGAATTGTTAAGCTTATAATTAATATTACACATTGCCTACATCGATGCGCGTGCGAGGTTAACGACTTTATTTGGGCTAGTACAAAGCACACGTGCACCGTTGCAGAAATTAATGTACATCTTTGCACACTAGTATTATTGACATTTATTGCATCATTTTTTTTTGAATGACTGAACAGCGATTGGCCTTAGACTTGCCTTATGGAAAGCGAAGACAACACCTACTTTTTAATATTATTATTTGTTGTGGGCCTTCTTTGCCGCCTCGACCAGTATTGATCTATTGTGGCAGCCCTTAAAGTTCTTTGCTTATACCCGTTGCTTCCAGGAATTTCCAGATTCTTTGGGTCGCAATCTGTTGTATCTTCTCTGGGGGCATGATGTGCCTCCCTAGGTAGATTATTTTGCGCATAAGTGGTCCACAGGAGCAGAGGATATGGATGGCAGTGCCTAAGATGTTGCTCGCTGGTTCAGTAATAGCCTATTCACTCTTGCCTTGAAAATACTTGGATTATAATTGACGACCCTTGATTGGATTGACGACCGGTTTAGCCTAGTGGGTAGTGCACCTGCCTGTGAAGCTGACGGTCCTGGGTTCGAATCCCGGTCAGGGCAAATATTTGTGTGATGAGCATGAATATTTATTTCTGAGTCTTGGATGTTTTCTATGTATTTAAGTATTTATATCTATTAAATATATCGTCGTCTAGTACCCATACCACAAGCCTTCTTGAGCTTACTGTGGGGCTAGTTCGATTTGTGTAAGATTGTCCTCTAATATTTATTTATTTATTTATAATTAGCCGGTAATACAGAAGACGGGACGGGAGCAATATTAATGCTAAAACGTCAATTAAACAAACCCGCATTAAAGTCATAAATTTGAATTAATCGCATAAAACAATGAATAAACAAAAGTTATTTTATGCCTCGTTAAGTATGCTAAAAGTTCGCTAAACAGCCGTTTAGACAGACGTACATACATTTAGTCTAATGCTGTTATAAAGCTGATATTCATCTGTACTGTCAGTAATTGTTGGTCAGTTTTAGAGAATCCATTCATGTTGTTGGAGACCATTACTCTATAGAATGGGGTCGGCAACCTTTTAGCAGTTATGCACCTATTAAATACTAAAATCATGCCTGAAAAAAAAGTGTTTATACCATTCGAACTAGTTTTTAGACAAGATCAAATGTTTTTATGAGACTAACTACAATGAGGGCTATCGCGTATGAATTCGCCGCTAGAGGCGCTAGTGTAATAGTCAAATGTAGCTTTGTGGTTGCGCTACGCGGGTTAATATCTAATTGGAACAATATGGTGACTGTTTTGCAATAACTGAGCTTTATTATGGCAAATATGAGTTACGGGCCAATGACTGTCAGCGCTTTGTGACAGTTTCGTCTTTGGGAAACTTATCTCCTCCTTTTTTCTGATGAAAACGGGACTGCGCTACAATGCGTGATGTTCGATATTTTTACGGTACTCTTTTAAGGGGTGCGGCCCCACCACAGCACTCGCAACCCTAATGACCCCCTTTAGTCGCCTTTAACGACAGGGGAGACAGTAGATCTATTCTTGTCCAAATCTAAGCAAACAGAGTGGTGGTGTTTGCGAAAGGAATTGCATAAAAATAGCAAATTAATATTACTGGGATAATTATAATTAAAACATTAATAAAATAACCCTCGTGCGGTCCCAATCAGTCATGTTCTTGCAAAACTAGTTTACGCGCACACATACACAAACATACTTGCACACACGTACCACTGATATGCATCGACTTACCAGGTAATTATATGTTTACAAACACTGACTCTATGTTTATATGTATGCATGACAGCGCTAGTGATGTAGTGTTGTCGATTTTTTAAACGATTTCCATTCGTCAGTTTTTTTTGTTTCCGTACCTGAAGGGTATAAACGGAACCCTATTGCTGTCACTTACGCATCCGTCCGTCCATCGTCTATTACAAAATATTATTCCGTAGATTTTTTTAACTTCCCATTGATTAACTTGAAATTTGGCGATAATTTATTATTACGTATAAAATATACCAACAAATACTAATATATTGATAAATTAGTTTTTTTTATATGAAATTTCCTTATTTTTTAATATTACAAACGACTAAATTTTCGGCTTGATTCGGAACCCTAAATGCGCGAAGTCCAACAGGCAGTTTGCTTGTTTTTTAATACATTCTTGAAGTTCAGTATTTATCTTGATGTTAGGGAAATCGCGGGTCACTCCTTTATAAGACAAGCTCAGGCCCAGAACGAATGGCGTATCTACTAGAAGCGAGACCTATGCTCAGCCGTGGGCGATTACGGGCTGAAATGATGATGATTAAAAGCTGCACAGGTTAGTTAACCTGTGATGACAGGGTAATATCACTGTTAAATCTCACAAATAAATAAAATACTTGGAGGACAAAATTCCACAAACGAACTATCCCCATATTAAGTTCATTAATAGCTCTGTTATTTCTCTGTTTCGTAATATTTAGATACTTATTTCTTTTTGTAATATCACTTGTTTTAAGTAAGTAAAGTATGGCGTTTGAATATTTTCATTAAGGAACCTGTACGATTTATTGACTTTCTCAATGTTATTTATAACTATAAAAGACTGTTTGTTTCTTAAATAAATAAATAATAATTAAGGCTCATATTATGGGTACTACACAATGATATATTTAATTGGGTTCGAACCCAGAACTCTTAATGCCATCAAAACACAAATTATATCAGACCCAAAATCCATAAACTTTTGTAAAAAAAATATGTATGAATGTCCGACGTAATAGCTCGGATTCACAGCCAAGCTAGATATAATTCATAAAATCTGACTTATTATTGTTATTTTAGCAAAGCAGTATAAGACGTTTTAACTTTTAACTCCTGCGCAAAATGGTGTAGTTGAAAGACTGAATCGAACTGCATTTCAACATAAGCTAGCAGCAAGTCCGCAATACAATGCCTAAGTACGAATAAAACTGTCAATCCGTGACATAATCGAATGTCAAGCATGTCATAAGTAACAAGAATGCGAGAAAAACGTGAGAATACGCTACAATGCAGAAAACAGACAATTAGTGCGTGCTTTGAAACTAGTTATTAAGATTATTTAATTAGAATTTCCTGGTTAGTTTTAATAACCACATTTGTTTGTTAGTGTGTGAATTTTTTTGGGGAATTGAAGATGCCTTTTACATTTTATTGTAATGATTGAGTATATTATAATGTCCGAGCAATATATGATTTTGTGGTGGCTAAAAGTGAAACTTTGGCTGGAAACTAGAAAACAAAAAAAAACCCAAGTTATCATTATCTCTTAGTAGTCTTCCATGGAATTGTAAAAATGATTTGTAAGATATTTAATTTTCTGTGCCCGCTGAAAATTGTAGGTTCACAGTGACGGGTTGCTAGTCTATTGTACACAACACACTTCATTCCTATTCCTGTAGACTTACAACACCCACAAGAAGAAAGTAAGTGCTGTTCTAATCTGATGTAGTATTCTGTAAGGTAACATGGAAATAAATAAATAATATCTTAATCTGATACTTCAGAATTAAATAAATAATCATTTTATCGACAACCCTACCACGTCCCTATCTCGGACGCCGCACGTAGCCGTTATCAGAATAATGACAGATCTCAACCAAGACCGCGGTACGTGAGGCAAAAATACCGCAAGACAGCCATTTATTTTACAATGACATCACTATGCCAAACGAAACTCAACTGTAACTCCATCAATTACGTGTCACATTCGAATGACACTAGTGTATTTTTCAAAACATCACAGTTACAGACGAAGATGGACTGTACAGTAACACAACAAGATATGTATTCCATTGTCATGTGCGAACATTTTCGAAATGTATAATTTAAGCCGTCAGAAGAAAATCGACTTTATCATAAAAAGCTTGTGCACAATTTGCAGTGGTAGGTTGCTTTTGGTTTAGAGGCTACAGCTGTTGAAACGTTGACAGTGACTTTTGAATTTCGAATTCTTTCGAATAACGGTGTTTTGGATTATTGTTTATTAATATTCTGAATTCAATTTCATTCGAATGTTCGTAATTTCGTAGCTTTTAAAAAAAATTATAGGCTATGAAACTGGCTCATACATCCAGCCTTAATTTCTCCTAGGAATTAAAAAAAGATTGAATAAAGTTTGTAATTTGTCAGTATGTATTCAGAGTCAGTTCATTGCCAATCAAATATCAAGCGTAGACCTCACAAGGGCACCCTGTAAAAAGCAACTAAGTGGCTATTGGTTAAGATTTTGTAATATTACAATGATTATATTTAACCTGGGCTTTGATATGATGCAAGTTTGATAGTCTAAGGCCGGGTTTTATAAAGATCCGTTAGACCAAATGTCAGATCAAATTTCAGTAACTCAGAACATTTTATGACATAACAAACCGACATAAGGTCTAACGGATCTTTATAAAACCGAGCCTAATGGGTAGTATAAAAAAGATGAGATCAAAACAACAACAATATTTAATCAACAACATTTTTTTGACTTAACAGTGGTCAAGAAAGGACACTTACTAAAACACTTAGCTATCGTCAAGCGATCTTGTGAAACAACACAACATTACAGTACAAAAGATACTAGATATCACATCCGGTCTACAGTTCCACCGAAATGTGTATTCGTTTATTTTTTTTTTTTATTTACCTCGGGTCCCTTCCAACAATTAAAAGTAATATAATCTACTAAATCATTTGTCTACATACTATGTAATGTTATTCACAAAATGTAAATCTTTGTAATGTCTGTTTGTGCCAAAATAAAGTGAAAAAAAGGCGGAATTAATGCCATAAAGCATTCTCGACCACATCGTCTGTTGAGCCCGGTCTTCAAGTTAATTCTTACTTTATTAACTAGAAAACCCAAACAATTCCACGTTATCTCGAACAGCTATCAATCATTCGAACAAGTACCAGGCGAACAGCAACAACCAAGAGCTTAGATACAATCTGCGACCTTGTGAATCACCACATCATTACCCGCAACCTACCAAGTTTAGAAGAGCCCCTTCACTTATTTCTACTTGGAAGTGTTGCTGCTAATGCGAGAGTCGTAAAGAGTGCGGAGGTCTTTTTAATTTGGTCGTGTTTAATGTGATGTAGGTAATGCCATCTAGTGAGAATTTGATGATTTATTTATGATTACTTGGCGTTTCTTTAGGGTTTTAGAAGTAACTGTACAGAATAAATACCACAAAGGTAAATATATATTAAAAGATAATGCACGCGTCTTATAACAATGTCCTAACTATAGTGTCCGCAAATCAAACTGACGACCGAATTGATATCGCTATCTCTTGCATACTTGCATGGTATTACGAAGTGTGTCTCACATTTCTTATGACCTTAGTCGGCAGTTTGGTTTGCAGGCACTATAACGACAACTTTTTTAATATTGCTTGTGCGGTTTTAACATTACTTTCTTATACTTCGCAACATCGGCTGTTTTCGCAGTGTTTTTTATATCTGGTTAAGAAGCCTGCTTAACCTTCAGATTGGTAATTTCTGTGCAATTTTCCACTCACTCTTTTCCCGGGTAATGATCCTAACATGGACTCCTTTTTAAAAGTCTGGGCAGAAATTGCACAAGACAGCGAGAATGGAAAATGGGGAGGGAGGCATTTGCCCAGTAGTGGGACATATTAGCTCAATATAATAATAATAATGATCTTTACCGGAGAGGTATCCCGTTAGGCTGCTTAAAACTAGAACAAAATGATCCGTTATGCTGTACCTCCCTAGTTTCCTCAGTTCCTAGTCATGGTGGATAATTCAATAATCGCTTCACCTGCGATGTTTGTGGCAGAAAGGCCGGATTTTATAGCGACAGAAAAAGATAGCCGCATCTCCGTTCTCCGACATTCACTTTTTTTTTTAACCTGACTGTGGCTTTATAGGCCGGGCCCAATAAAGCAATAGGAGTGCGCGGTTGGAGAGTTGCCTGAGGAAAATCCAGGGGAAAACCGACACGACCACGCGTATGGTTTGGAATACTGGAATACTCTAACCCCTTTATTCATAAACGTCTATCAAACCTATATAGGTTAGGGTATTAGTTAACTAGCCGCTAAAGTTCGTTTGTCCTTATGTGTCACTTTGACACATGTGCTTGTGAGACAGTGACAACAGACATTTTAGTTAGCAGAGGTTTGTTAAGTTTTATGAATAAGGGGGTAAGAGTTTGCACTCCAGTGATATTGGTTGAGCGCAGCCGAATCTGAGGTGTGAGTGGAATCGAGCTACTGGAAGTTTTGTCGCTGGTTCACTAGCCTAGCTGAGAATTAAGAGTCCAGCAAGAAACTCAACTAGGCTCGACCTCGGTTGGAGTGACTTTACCCGGTGTGCGGCGGTCCCGGGACGAATAGGGACTATGTGTGTCAGTGTTGTCGCGATCGCGCGGTGGACGTCCCCGCCGGCTGGAAGCTTATATAGCTCTTCTCCTTAAACTGTTATCATGATGGAGGGGTAATATCTCCCCTTTATCGTGTGTTTATAAGGCATTATGTCTGAAAAAGATTCCGATGCCGCCTGACAAAATCAAGCAATTTCTGATTAGCCAAGCCACCATCAATCATAGAAACATGCACAAGATTTCCAAAAAAATACTCCCACGGCTGACATTGACAAAAACCAAACTGACCTTTATTACCTTAAGAATAAAGCATTAAAAAAACTCCATTTTTGTTTTTTCTTTCCATTGTTTCTCTGTCACGCGACGTAGCAATTGTGGTTTTTCTTGCAAGACGGAAGTCTGTCGTAATTATTTTCGTATTACAGCAATTGTATTTTGGAGATGGTGAGTGGGAGTGACATACTGTCAAAATTCGTGTGAACGCCATTGTTTGACGGGGTCGTGGGACTGTCAAAGGGACAACGGGAAAACAGTCAAAATTGCCTGTTGGGGGTTAGATAGCCAGTTAAATCAGGGTTTTTAATGTCCATTCTTATCCCTAAGCGTCTACTTACTATCTTCAATGTGACTATTGTATTGTATTATAATAAGATTAAGGATTTAACCTGAGGTTAAACTTCAATTAAGTATAAAATGTAAATAAATATTTTGTGGACAACTTCACACAAATCGACCTAGTCCCAACTAAAGCTTGCACTAGGCGACTAGATATAAATACTTAATAATAATGGATAAATACAATACATAAATACATGGAAAACGTCCAAGACTCAAGAACAGATTCGTGCTCATGACACAAATAAATTGATTAATATCGAAAGAATTTCGTTAAATTGACAATACAAGAAACCGGAATATCACTTATTAGATGTCAGTTTGCTTTCATCAAGTTGAGAAAGTATTCGACGAATAAATTTATATAATATAATGTTTTCTAATATTTACCGATTTGTTTTCCGATATTTGACGACCGGTTTAGCCTAGTGGGTAGTGCACCTGCCTGTGAAGCTGACGGTCCTGGGTTCGAATCCCGGTCAGGGCAAATATTTGTGTGATGAGCATGAATATTTGTTTCTGAGTCTTGGATGTTTTCTATGTATTTAAGTATTTATATCTATTAAATATATCGTCGTCTAGTACCCATAACACAAGCCTTCTTGAGCTTACTGTGGGGCTAGTTCGATTTGTGTAAGATTGTCCTCTAATATTTATTTATTTTATTTTAAAAAAATGTTATTTTCGTGAAATACTGTAACTATCATAATATACGCTCCACCTCAAAATTGTTACAAATCACTATTTATTGTTCAGAATTCAATCCTTCCTAAATAAGCGAAAAAAATTAATCTATTCCTGTCCAAAAATACATTGAGATAGCAGCCGTAAACCAAAGCCGTCGTCTCCCGGAGAAAAAAAACAATAGCATTCTTTTGTTATGATCCCTGGGATCCCAGGGACAGGTAAACGACGTGTTAAACTGATTTGAATTTTACCTTTTTTGTCTCTAATTTTAATATACAACCTAACACGTGTTCCGTTTAAAATATCTATTTTTAACAATCGGTAATAAAGATATCGCATTCACTTTCAACAACTAGACCCTAATTGTAATTGGCAACCTTACTGAGAGGGTGTTGCTACGGCTACCGCGTATCTAATTTTGACATATGCTTGAAATCTCCATTGGGAAGTAAGGTCGTCAAAATATTGATGCCAATTATTATAGAACATGTGACGATCGAATTTCATAAAAATATATCGTTATTTTTAGTTATTTCTTTGATCCGAAAATAGATTTTACAATTTATTCCCAAGAAAAAAAACCTATTTAGATCAGTAAAATACAGATGAATAAATATTGACACATGCTTTTTTTGTCTCACCGCAATATTAAGAGCGCTTTAATAAAATGTAACAGGTCCACTAGCGCCACTCGTAAATAATTGTAATTATTCAAATTGAATGACATATAACAAAAAAAGAGGGCCGCTACGTACTGTACTTTGTATTTAAGTACATTTTGAATCCATCAAACTATTTTTTACGTTGCTAGATTAGTCTCTCTATGAGCTCAAAATTAAAACGGCCGTTTTAACTTTGGACGCATAGGTTGACGAATCCAGCAACCTAATAACTAGTTTGATGGATTCAAAAGGTGCTTAAATACAAAATACAGTACGTAGCGCCCCCCTTTTTTAGATATCTATCGTTAAATTTAAACAATCACAATTATTTACGAGTGGCGCTAGTGGACCTGTTACATTTTATTAAAGCGCTCTTAAATAAAAAGCTACTGTGTCTGTTCAGTAAATAAGTTTTTAAAAAACCAATTGGCTCAAACCTTTAGATTAAAAGCGTGCTTTACCAACCGGTTACAGTAACTAATATAATTAAATATATTATTATTAAATATTCATTGAAAATTAACTTCAAAGCTAACATACGTCTAAATTAGCAGACACGCGCGTCAACGCCCTTCCCGGCAGGGTTGCCAAAATCACAGGCGCCACGCCAATTACAATTAGCCCCACTTTGCGTTTGGCACAGCCCTAATCATTAGGGAGCAATCAGCTTCATTGTATTATTTGAGATGTGGAATTATCACAGCGATTTTTTTTTATTTAATTAAGTTTGTTTCTTTAGGGTATTTAGGGGGTTAACTGTATATTTATTTTATAATGGTTTATTGATACTGCGTACTTTCTATTTATATCTGTCCAATTTGATATGATAAAGGTATAAGAAATAATTAGATGAAAGATTAGAAAATATTTTTATAAAGTATAGGTTTTATAAGGTACAGTTATAATACTAATCGTATTTTATGTGTTGCTTTAAAGAACATATCCTGGTCTGTCGCATTAGGTATCACCCTGTAATGATAGACTTAAGTTGTTGTTGAATAAATAAATAAATAAAATTTAGTGTATTCTTAATCAAGATTGATTCTAAAGTTAGAGTTATGTGGAAACGCAACATTTATAAAAAAAATACACCATTTTGCTATTTATTTTCTGATAAATTCTATACTATTTTCGGGAAAGTCCCTTATTCAGTCACACTCACTATAACACTGTTTTAAATTGTGCTAAATATTACTATTTTTTTCCATATAATTATATATTTTCAGGAAAATTGTTTGCAACATCCCAACCAGTCAACTTTAAAATATTTTCGGGAAACTTGTAAAATATCTACTAATTGTTGTTTTGTTGTAAGGTTCCTCAGTTAATTCCGAATGTCGCGTCATTCCGAAAATAACAAATTGTAGTCTAACTAAGCGATTTTATTGCATCTCATCGTCATCATCATCAAAAAGAAATATTTTTTTTGTTTTTTTTTTGTTTGGTAGTGCAACAAAATCGCTTAGTTAGATTATAATTTGTTATTTTCGGAATCACCCGAAGATACCTTACTGTGTCCTTTAATTGAGATGTAATAAAAAAAAATGAAATAAATGAACTTTATTCTGCAAGTAGGCCGCAAAGGCACTTTTACAAGTCAAAAACTACTATCATTGTTTCTCATGATGTGCAATAAAGTATTATTTTATATTTGTATACAGGGTGTAACAAAACTAGTGAGGATCCGTTTAAGGACATATTCGGTATCGTGTTCTGATTAGGAAAATGTAGAAGAAAAATTTTGACGCAATAAATTTTCGGCCTTTGTATGGACAGTTGGCTGACTTGGACGACCTGTCCGAAAGAAAAAAAAAATTTTACGCGTCAAAAAACATTTTTTTTCTACTTTTTCCTAATTAGAACACGATAACGAATATGTCCTTAAATGTGTGTGTGTGTGTGTGTAAATGTGTCTATTGATTGATTGTATTTAATTTAATTTAGATTTATTTAATTTGTATTTTTTTTTACTAACTTAGTTTAACATAATTTTTAATTTTTGTCCGTTGTTACTAACACCTATGGAGTCCTGTGCTTCGAAATAAAGAATTTATTATTATTTATTCTCTTTATTTATTTTTTCACTTAAGTTAGGTTAATAATTATATAAAAAAGTAAAATATAAAACAATATTTACAAAATACACAATCATTATAAAAACCTAACCTAGAGTGCCGCCGGCAGCGAGGCGGGCCTAAGCTGCCGGTGGTGTTGGGCGACAGAGAGAGGAACCTCCTGACTATCCGCGCCGTGTCCAGGAGTACCGCCGCGCTGTATCTGACCCTTGACCCAGCCATCTAGCGAGAGTCTCTTGAGGTGTTGGTCGAGACTCTTCGCTATTAGACCGTTCGCAGAAACGACTATCGGGACAATGATCGTCGTATCAACATCCCACATGGCGTTCACCTCGTGTGCTAAGTCTAGGTACTTGCTGACTTTGTCCTTCTCAGCCTTCACGAGGTTCTCGTCATGGGGGATGGTGATGTCAACGAGCACTGACTTTTTTTTTTTTTTTTCGACGTGGGTAAATCCGTTATACCTCCGCACCGTGGGGGCGGCGCGGTGGTTATGTCGGACTTGCACCGACTAAAAACCCCCGCTTGTCCTCCTCAACCCATTTCGGGCGGCTCTGGGATCTCCTACGGAACGCACCAGTGTCGCCCTAGAGTCCACTTATGTGGGTCCCGCTATTTTTTTTTTTTTTTTTTCAACGAGCACTGCCTGGCGTTTCGATCGATCTGTCAGTACGATATCAGGCTTATTATTATTAAACGGATCCGATACAATACAACACAATGTGTTGTATTGTATTAGGGAAAGTCCCTCATCCCGTTACTGCAGCAACATAGTTTCATATCGCAACTTCTATACACTTTAAACCATTATTATTACGCGTCTATAACTATTATTTTTGCATCATTAACATGGAACCTTGTCCGTATTATAACGTATCTGTCATTCCGCATGGCATACTTGGGTAAGTCGACATTTCAAGGTTTCGCGTATTTTCCTTGATTATGGATTTTATGATTGATCTCTGTATTAATTTGTACGAGATGCCTTACTGCTTTGTAGGCTCGATTTTTTAATGATCCGTTAGTCTTTATGTCGGTTAGTTAAAAATTTACGTAGAGTGCTACCACGAGCGCGGATTACCCATAGTTATTTTTCTGTCTTTATATACCTATACTTCTAAAAAAAATTTTTTTTTTTAAATTTTTTTTTCAAAAACGTACCGCGTGCGGTATACGAGGTTAAGCAACGTCGGCCCAGGCCAGTTATTGGATGGGCGACCGCTTTGAGTGATTATCAACTGAGCGCTCCCGTGCTTTGGAAGGCACGTTAAGCCGTTGATCCCGGCTGCTGTCTAAGCCAAGTTAGAGGCCTTCGGGTGGCTTGAGAACTTCTAACAGTCAAGTTGCCCACTCACTTGACAAGCCTAATTCTAATAAGGTCTGGTTTCCCCTCGGGTTGGAAGGTCAAATGCCAGTTGCTTCCGTAAAAACTAGTGCCTACGTCAAATCTTGGGATTAGGTAGCGGACCCCGGGCATCCTTCAGGATGCAACTGTACCGGGATAACGTTAGGATGATGAATCCCGGTCAGGGCATTTATTTGTGTGATGAACACGAATATTTCTTCCTGAGTCTTGGATGTTTTCTATGTATTTAAGTATTTATATCTATTAAATATATCGTCGTCTAGTACCCATAACACAAGCCTTCTTGAGCTTACTGTGGGGCTAGTTCGATTTGTGTAAGATTGTCCTCTAATATTTATTTATTTTATTTATTTATTTATATATATAAGTATATATATCTTCGCCTAGTACCCATAGTACAAGCTTTGCTTAGTTTGGGACTAGGTCGATTTGTGTAAGATTGTCCACAAATATTTATTTATTTTATGATGAGTAATTAATTGTACGAATACGGTTTTAGCGCTTAAATATAAACGCCAACTGAGTAAAAGTATTAAGACTTCATTATAAAGGCGTTTTAAGACTTTTTCTAGAACTTTCCTTTACGCTTACTCGTGAATAATTCAATACACGCACACTCGCCTTTGTATGTTAGTTTACAAGACGTGAGGAACATCAAAGGCGTGATTTTGACAGCTCTTTTTGTGTACTAACCAAAATATATGAAATACCTAGTTGTTCTTTGGCTTGGACAAAGATGTCCCCATAATAAGTGTTCATAATCGCTCATATGCACTTTTTTTTATTACATCTGGGGGGTGTTACATTTGGGGACCTACAAAATATGAGTTTTGTTAATAGTGAGCGTTCTGCATATTATCTAGCTGTCAATGAATCCTCAAGTCAATAAAAGATAGCAACACGCTTGTGTTTAGTGTGTAGTCACAAGCGTTCATAGGCTACGGTTTTTCACGTTAGTCTAGCCATCAGCTTTTGTTGTATAACCTAGTATATATTTATTTTATAAGGAGATAAAACAAAAACATGCACAAAAATTACATAGGATTGGTATGTTGGTAAGAATATAGGTATAGACGTTTCCTTACATATATCTCCTTGTGAACACAAAAAGTTATAAACACGAATCACACACGCTAAGAATATTATACCACTAGTGTTCGGCGGGTCAATATGCAGTCTACTTGATATCAGCATCTTTATACGTACTTTACTTATTGTTAGTATTTTACTTTTTTTCTACTACGTCGGTGGCAAACAAGCGTACGGCCCGCCTGATGGTAAGCGGTCACCGCACCCTATGGACACTTGTAACTCCAGATGTTTCACATGCACGTTGCCTACCCTTCAAAAATTACACTCCTTACACTTGTTGGTTGTTTGCCGTCTATTTACGCTAGTAACTCCAGAGATGTCACATGCGCGTTGCAGACTCTTCAAGAATTACACTCCTTACAATTGTTTGTCTCAAGTATTACTAGAATTTAACTTAGGTTACTTATTAATTCCCTCTACTGGCCCGCTCGTATGTCTTCGTTATTCTGCTACCCGATACAATAATGGCGGGCAATTTATGATCTCGCTAATTGTCGTTATTCGATTGCAACGGGCTCGGGTTCCGACAGATAGCCTCTTAGAAAATACTATTATACAATATAGTACAAAATAAAATAGAAGATAAACTAAGCTTAAAATAAACTAGCTTAAATAACTAGAAACAAACCAAAAACAACTTGACGTTGTTGTTTGGGTCATTCTACTTTTTCATGACCAGTTTTCTATTACAAAAAAAACTATGATATGTATTGAATTAGCGTACAAAAATAGGATTTCGAAATAGTAATCTAATAATGATTGATTGATTGTTCTAATAATGATTGTACTAAGATAATGTTACTTTATATATATTGTGCAAAATTGTAATGTGACATGTAATAATATTTAACAATATTATGAATAAAGAGTATGAGTATGAGTATGAGTAGTACCTGAACCTAATAAAAGGAATTTATAGGTAAAAATACTTAAATATTAACATACTGCTGTAAATGGTGGCTAACACAGTGGTAAAAACCATTTTTTCATACAAATGGTGAGACAACCAAGGACCACTGAGTTACTCGATTTATGGATATTAGCTGCGGTTCGTTAATTACCAAAACTATCGGAAGTAATTCTGCAATTAAACGTCTTTCTAAATAATAATTCAAAAATATGAAGTACGGGCCAAGTATTCCAAAATCTGCATTTTAAAAAAAACTGGCGGAAAACTATGATAAAAAAAAAATGTAGAACTATTTATTTCATAAAAAAAAGTACATATAAAATTTTCTTCTTTGTGTTGCAAAATCTCTAAAAAAAAAACATGAAAAAGTAGAATGGCCAGTTTAACGTTATGGCAAATTTGTTGGTTTATGATTTAAGTAACTGATATATACTATAAGAAATATTGTACCGTTTATGCCCAAATAAACATTAAGACATTAAAAACGAAATATTTACAAGTGAAAAAGAGGCTCCAGCTCGGAGCTGGGCGGTAAGGTGACCAGAAGGCTGGCCGCATTGCCGCGCTGAACAGCAATGCTGGTCCGCTGAGCGAGGTACGCACCAGCCTTCTGGTCACCCGTCGCTTCCACAAGGCGCTTCGCTAGCTCCTTGTATATATAATGAGCTGCAGGTCCCTAGGCCCTAGAGTTACCACCCCAAACGCCTCAAATATACAGCCACCGTCAATGGCTGCATATTTGCGCCGCTTGAGGTGTTCAGCCGCGTCGGCGGCAGCCCCAGCCTAATATAGTACAATCTCTATCAATAATGGCTCTAAGGGCCTCTCCGAACTTCGTATCGTGCCGTCCCTTTCAATCATATGGTATATAGCACGAGAGTGAAAGGGACGGCACGATATGAAGTTCGGATTTCGAAGTTTGGAGTATGCCCTCTGTGAGATGTAGAACTCGCCTTAGCATAGAAGAATAGATTTCTCACTTCTCATGCTCGAAAAGTGTATCTTATTAGACTTGCCAAGCGGGGCTAAAGTAATAATACATTAAGGCTCGGTTTTATAAAGATTCGTTAGACCCTATGTCGCTTTGTGATGTCAAAAAATGTACTGAGTTACTGAAATTTGGTCTAACGGATCTTTATAAAAAGCCATTTATTTAGTAATATTTTTAGGGAAAATATGAATACATATTTATGATTTACAAGATATTCAAATTTGACCAATCAAAATACTTCACCGAATTAAATCCACCAATTAGAAAACACGTCCACAGGCAATTGGAACGTTGGGTTCTTTTTGTAAGATACTTTGTTCAACTAGCTTAACTATTTTAAAAAAATAGATCTTTTTTCGCTACCGTTAGTACCTACACACGGTTACGTGATTCGCCTGCTGCTCACAAAATATCACGAGAATTAGTTGAGACCTGTAGAGGAGAACATCCAGACGCTTGGCTCGCTCGGTCAATAAACCAAAACAAGAATCCCCATCACATTTTTAAGTAAGATCCAGATTTGTACCGAAAAATTTGAACAAAAAAAAGATTTATAAGTTTACAAAGACGTCGTTTTTTGCGACAAAATGCTTTGGCACATTGAAATGTCTTTACGCCCGCCGACGTGCGCGGCACTGCTTTTTGTTGCACGATTGATACAATACTTCGATGTATTTGATAAAGGGCACGATTCCACTGGTTTTGGTGACAGCTTGGAACATGACGTGGCGATATCACCGTCATTATTTGAAGTGGGGTCGAGGGGAATGTTATTTCTCACATTGGAGCAGCCTAACTAGGGAAGTAACTCTTTACAGACCAGACGGTAGTCATAAAAACACATCGTTCTTTCCATTGTTCCAAACTACACGCGTGGTTTCCAGTGTTCCAAACTACACGCGTGGTCGTGCCGGAGGTTTTCCCCTGGATTTTCCCCAGGCTACTCTCCAACCGCGCACTCCTATCGCTTTATTGGGCCCGGCCTATAAAGCCACAGTCAGGTTCAAAAAAAAAACACATCTTTCTGTATGTATGTGCGTGTTTTCTGATGGCAAGGTTACCAGAGCTCCCGAAACTCGTGTTTTGACAGGTAGGAACCAGCATTTTTGTATCTAGCTGTCGACACAATCCTCGAGTCAACAAAGGGTCCATGATCCTGTGACTCCTGGCATTTCTCTTATATACTATGATTACCACCAGTCGATGATCAGACAATGACGTATTAGTGATTAAATCTTTTTTTTTAACCTGACTGTGGCTTTATAGGCCGGGCCCAATAAAGCGATAGGAGTGCGCGGTTGGAGAGTAGCCTGGGGAAAATCCAGGGGAAAACCCCCGGCACGACCACGCGTGTGGTTTGGAAGACTGGAATTCTCTAAGAGTTTGCGCTCCAGTGAGATTGGTTGAGCGGTTTCAACCGAATCTGAGGTGTGAGTGGAATCGAGCTACTGGGAGTTTTGTCGCTGGTTCACTAAAGATAAATCAACGTAAGTCCGTAGCAAACATTGTTTAAAATTATTTCTTAGATTTCCGCGATTGTTACTCATTAAATAAATCGATTAATTATTATTCATAACCGTTCATTAAAGCTATTATAGGTTGACATTAAATTTATGTTTTTGAGAAAGAGACAATACACATTTTAGAACAGTTAGCAGACGTTTTATAAGTTTTATGAAGGAATAGGGTACATCCGTTTAAATCATGTGCAAGTTAAATTGAAAAGTTTAAGTTCAAATCATATTTAGATGCGCGTTTGCAGCAGTATACATTTATGTATGTATGCTTGTATATATTATTTGTTTAAGTAGTTTGTATGTACATATTGTTTTTATCTGAAGATTTTTGCTTTGTAATGTGTCTCTTACACCTTAGCAAGTTTCTATTTGGCCCTATGGTTGTCTGGTAGAGAATGCCTTGAGGCATTAAGTCCGCCATTTGTACTCATTTGTATTGCGCAAAAAAAATAAACATCTTATAAATCATCCATACTCTTAAAGAATCTATTCCGACTAATTTACTTGACATGTAACTATAATCAAGGTACGTCCAAGCGCTACGCAATGTCGATAAACCGTTATCGATAAAAACTCCATCGACATCGATATGCTATAAACGTAATTAGTCTATAACAGTTTCTACCACTTGTTGCCGTAATTGAAGGTCAGCTAAGAATATAACTGAATAAGGCATTGTGGTTCATTGAGTGTAGGTATTTTTATAGAGATCAAACATTGGTATATGCCACTTGATGTACAGATCAACCGTACTAGAGACCTTAAAAGTTTTTAACTAAACTCTGAACGAAACGAAAAACTGTACTCAATTTATGATATTTATTGATAATTCCAATAAGCTAATTAAAGGATACGATGCTTGTGTTCAAAATTTTTTTTTTCGATGCTGGGCAGACTGAGAAAAACAGCAAACTGTGTGTCAATGCGGACAAGTATGATTGCTCAATGTTTATGCACTTGATAGGGTAAATCAAGGCGAGCGCTGAATTTAGATTAAGTAATAGCGTTTATTAGAATATATACTTTACTAATATACCGTTTAAGTCACAGTAACAATATATGAATGTATAAAAATAAGTTATCCGAAAAAAGTTATATATTTTCTTTTTATTTTTTTTCTTTTTTTATAGGCTACGGTGACCGCTTACCATCAGGCGGGCCGTACGCTTGTTTGCCACCGACGTGGTATAAAAAAATTTAGTGACCAACCTATTTTTGCTTTTATTCTGTGTGTAGTAGAATTTAGCTTAAATTTGACCAGTAAGAATGATGTTTGTGTTCACTACAATAAAAAGTATGTAGAAATTTGACGATTTACGCCCAAAATCGATGGTTTGGCAAATATTTCAGTGCTATTTAATCCATTATATCAGCGTCATGGAACGTGTCACGTGCCTCGTTTTTACACCAAGCTGAGACAAGACCCTTTAACCCTGTTATATTTATTGCTTTCCTATAATTTTTCTTTCTTTTAAATGTAATGTTTGCTCAAACTACAAAACTTAATTGTAGAGTGATAAATTGTATTTCTATGGAAGAAATCAACTGGACCAAAGAGGCTCAAAGCCAGCCAGGCCAGGCAGGCAGAAGCAGACGGCTCTAACGTATTGTGCAAAATCACTTCGGGACTAATTCCGTCTCTTTCTAATCGTCGCACAGTAGCCCTAAAGAAAGGGACGACGTAGTTACATAAGATACAATATAATCAAGCTGTTATTATTCAAGAGAATTAGTCGACAGATGATAGTTTTGAATTTGAAAAAGAACTTAATGTCATATTATTACATTAAAGTTTAAATTCATTATAATACATAAAATTAGTAAGGCTTAAGAGGCCTCCTAATTTCAAGTATTCTTAACATAGTACTTATTATGTTAAAAAGACTTTAAGGCCTCTTACTAATTTTAAAATCATTGAAATCAAATAATGAAAAAAAGTATTAATAATCCCAATTAACTGACTAAAACATACGATGCTATTAATAAAGTGTTAGATAGTAACGGAGCCAGTTTTTGCTTTTTTAGTGTGTTGTAAAAATTACGCGGAATAATTTTTAGCTTGAATTTTGTGGACTCAGCATGTTTGAAACTATATTTCTTAATGAAAAATACATGTAAAATCTATATATTAGGCCGCAATAGCCCTGAATAATATAGTAACGACGAGAAAATGTCACGATACGTGTGAATCCACACAGAAAATAGTCTAAACATTAGCCTTTTCAGGGGCCCTTAATAATCCCGGAGATCTCCGTCCACCGCCATTGCCATCTCCGTCTATCACACCGCTTGCCGTCGGCCTCACACCTTAGAACCGAAATGGTCGCGTAACCGTTTTAGAGGAATTTCCTCCCTCGGACGCTCTGGTTGTGGAATGAGCTCCCTGCCGAGGTATTCCCGAGAGACTACAGTATAGGGTTTTTCAAGAAAGGAGTGTTAAAAATTTTAAAAGGTCGGCAATGCATATGTGACAGCTGTGGAGTTGCAAGCGTCCATAGGCTGTGGTGGCCGCTTACCATCAGGCGGGCCGCACGCTTGTTAGCCATCGACGTGGTATAAAAAAGAAAAAACAATTCACGGTTTTTGTCCGTTAGAAAACAGGTTAATAGCTTATCATTTTATGATACATTTAAATTAGCAAGGTACAAGTCAGCGGGAGCAAAGAGGCTCGCAGCCCCGAGTCGAGACGCCGAAGTATTTGTGCCAATTGCGCTTGGGAGCCGTGGAGTGTCAACTTGCAAAAAACAATACTTAATGAGGCCTGATTTTTCAATCCACTCATACATATTTAATAAATATTAGTGTTGTGATGTAAGGTGAACGTGCCAATTCTTCATATCTTAATACCCAATTGTTGTTACAGTTTACCCCTAGTATCACGATATATGTCGTAGAACCGATGGCCGTTGGGGCAGACTAGTGTAGGACGCCCTGTAACTAGGTGGGGCGATGATATTCGTAAGGCAGTGGGCAGGGATTGGAGGAGAAGAGCTGAAGACCGAGCTCAGTGGCGTGCCATGGGAGAGGCCTATGTCCAGCAGTGGACTGACACAGGCTGATGATGATGATGATGATGATCACGAGATAAGATTGAAAGCAAGTATTGAGTCAGTGTCGGGTACTAGGACATTTCATTCACCTCACATCAAACTACAGTGAAATCCGGATAAAGCGACAGTCAAGGGACCGGTGATATTACGTCGCACTAACAGAACGTTCGCACCAAACGGACTGATTTACTTTGAAAATGTTTGGTATGAAATCTAATGTGTGGTGATTTTTTTTTTTTTAACCTGACTGTGGCTTTATAGGCCGGGCCCAATAAAGCGATAGGAGTGCGCGGTTGGAGAGTAGCCTGGGGAAAATCCAGGGGAAAACCTCCGGCACGACCACGCGTGTGGTTTGGAACACTGGAATACTCTAAGAGTTTGCGCTCCAGTGAGATTGGTTGAGCGGTTTCAACCGAATCTGAGGTGTGAGTGGAATCAAGCTACTGGGAGTTTTGTCGCTGGTTCACTAAACCTAGCCTAGCTGAGAAGAGTCCAGCAAGAAACTCAGCTAGGCCCAACCTGGGGTGTGGTGATTTCGAAGTCGTTAAAAGCGGTCAAATGTTATAAGCGAAGTCGTTATAAGCGGATTCCACTGTAGTTCAACTATTTTTGAAACGATCACCCCTCTCCCAGTAGACGTGGTTCCAATGTGAGCTTCTGTGTAAAATTTCTGTTTATTCTTAAATGACATTTCTTTCCATATAATTACACTAATTATAATTTAAATAAATCTAGGTCGTGGAACTCACCAAGTAAATAAAGGAGTGACTGAATCCGTCCTGTTAACCTACAAATGATTGTGAAAAGAATCCTTAAATCAAAAAACGATTCGGCAGCACTCTTGCGATTATTTTGAAGATGCAAGCGTTTAAAGGTTACGGTGTCTCCTTACCAATAGGCAGTATATACTTCGACAACGTACAATAAAACTAGTACTTATTTTAACTTCAAAAAGGATACGATTAAGTACCGTATAGTATAAATAAACCAAAATTTGCATCCTGACGTCGATTAGTAAACTAATTGTCTGATTATCCACAATTTATAGCACCTAGTATCAGAAACAAGATAAAAACCTAACATCTGTCTGACCTTCGATATTTAAACTAGTTCATTTCATCGATAATTATTCATCGTGCATACATACATCACTAATTTTTAGATCACTATCGATCCACGCTGTTTTACAATTCTATGTATTTACGATAAGGTTGAAATTTGAATGAGCTGTGTATTTATCAGTGTATGTTATATGCAAATCATGCTAATTATATATTATAGGTATTTTTTGCTTGACTTGATAAGTTACAAGCGATGGACTAATTTATATAAAGGGCACTACGTTTTTCAATTATTAAACGGCGGCAGTTAGATATTTAAAACAGTGTTAAAAATATTATTACATGACAAAAAATATATAGTGTCAGACCCACAGTTCTCTTTGTCTACCCCACATAGAAAGTAATTGTTTCCATCTGTCACCTTTTCACACATAGTGCACTGAATCGATTAAGATAAAATTTGGTATGGAAGTGCTTTGATTCCAGGAAATCATAATTATACCCTAAAAATTGGAAGTGGGGAGCGGAAGTTAAAATGGAAACTTTATAAAGGTTTTAAGGAACTTTGGAATTTTTATAAAGGAAGTCACGGGAAAGAACTAGTTTGCTATACTAATCCCAAGATTTGGCGTACGAACTAGTTTTACGGAAGCCACTGCCATCTGAACTTGCAACCCAGAGGGAAAACTAGACCTTATTGGGTTAGCCCGGTTTCCTCAAGATGTTTTCCTTCATCCTAAATACGTTTTTTTTTAAACCCGGTGGATTCAGATTCAGATTCATTTATTTCAAGATAAAAATAATAATTAATTTTAATATATATTTTTTTAATTTTTATTGCTTCTTTTTTTAATGTGTTGTTTTAAGTTTTGATTTCCTTGTGTATTTCTTTTTCCGTTCTTTGTTTTTATTTGTTGTAACTTGAGTGTGAATGTGGCAAACAAATAAATGATTTATCTATCTATCTATATAAATCTGAGTGTATGTCAAAATGTAGTATCCGGGGTTTGCAAAAACTTTTATAAATACGTCGACTTAAATAAAACTAAGTGTCAAGGCGACTCCACTCCACCGCTGTCCGTACGCGGCATGCAGTTTTGTACAGCTACTGTTCTTTTTTACTGGACCGCGTCATGCGCGAACGAGCATCATCCATATTTATACATTAATTAAACATTTATTATCCATTCACAAATTGAGTCGTTGCAATGATTGATATTTTGGAGCGGAGAGTGTGACCGCTGGCATGAATAAAAATTGCATATGTTTAATTTAATGAAAGGTCAAATTAAGATTACTAATTAGAGAAAAAAAAAAACACTTTTGATTTAATTATTTTATAACTTATACAGTCGTTTTTATAAAAGATTCTAATCAGACACTTTTTTAAGATTCCGAATTTAAATTTAAACTGAACTGACATGAAAAAGCTTTCTAAAAACATGCAATACACAATACAAATATTCTTAATTGTTTACAAAAAATAAATAAAACAATAAAGGGTTTTAAACTCTAACCCCCGTATTCATAAAACTTAACAAATCTCTGCTAACTAAAAAGTTCTTTGTCCCATTCTCACAAACGTCAATTTCAAAGTGACAGATAAGGACAAACGAACTTTAGCGGCTAGTTAACTAATATAGGTTTGACAGACGTTTATGAATAAGGGGGTAAATCACTATCCTGGCCAAACAATTTACTTTTTTTAATTAATGAAATGACATCTTTGTTTATTAGTAACGTAATCAAATATAACCTGCCCAGTAAAATACAGCTATTTTCAT
The DNA here is from genome assembly GCA_963556455.1 of Epiblema foenella. NCBI lineage: Eukaryota > Metazoa > Arthropoda > Insecta > Lepidoptera > Tortricidae > Epiblema > Epiblema foenella. The sequence continues at coordinate 3,793,149 of OY747120.1, read as the reverse complement.
GAAGTTATCTTTAAAGTACACAAAGTTATTCGTAATCATAGTATTAATTGCAACCGTGGTTTTTCTTTTCATATTAAATAGGATCTATTTGCACACAAATGCTTTTCCTTTCATTGTTATCTACAGTCCATAACATCACACCTGTCCAATGTCATTGCTACTTAGTAATTATGTACATATATTTGCGTATACATGAATTTACATTTTCTTTCAAATGCTAGTTCTCACTTCTTGCAGTTGTTACTCAAATTATGTAGCTGATACTGCAATGAATATATTGAATATGAATGCATGAATGAATGTAAAATTAACTTAATATTCATTCGATTCTAAATAAGTAGGTGAGTCGGGTTTATAGGCGTATAATTTTCATTACTGTTGTTCACTCAGGTAAAGTGATTTATTTAGGTCGTGATTAAAATATGTAACGTTAAGTGAAATCAATTATTATAAAATATTTTGACATGGTCTGTAAAACAAAGATAATTTACGTCTTCTATTATTAAAATAGAAGAATAGAATAGAAAACGTTTATTCATGACGTTTTAATAAATAAATAAATAAAATAAATATTAGAGGACAATCTTACACAAATCGAACTAGCCCCACAGTAAGCTCAAGAAGCCTTGTGTTATGGTTACTAGACGACGATATATTTAATAGATATAAATACTTAAATACAAAGAAAACATACAAAACAAATATTCATGCTCATTACACAAATATTTGCCCTGACCGGGATTCGAACCCAGGACCGTCAGCTTCACAGGCAGGTGCACTACCCACTAGGCTAAACCGGTCGTCAAATGACGTTGACAAAATAAAAATAACAAATGCCTATAGAAAATATAATTGAAATGGTCACCACTCATCTTTAATATCAAGGTACCTTGCGAGTATCTTGACTGTGGTTTTCCGTGTATACCTTTCAAGAGAGCGCTCCAACACGCTTCACAAATAATTAAATATACTATACTAGATATTATAACTATTCATAACGACATGCTTTTTAAATCATTGAAAAACGTGAATCAATATAAGACCTAATTCAGTTGAAAAGCGTACGTAAAATACTCTATGCCCTTTTTTCGCTATAAAAAATCGACTGACAACGGCGTGATTTCTATTTCAAACCCAATATACGTTCTCGTGTCACAAATCTAAAAATACGGCCATATATACCTCTTAACACAATCCCCTATTCACACATTGGCAACATACTGCATAAACCCCTCCGTGGAAGTGGTGGAATAGTTGTATACGCGAAGGCACCAGGCTCTACGCTATGCGGCCTATGCCGGACATTTCTTTGTAGTCACCGCTCAATATACGTTGAATACCATCCATATAAGTATGCTTGGATGTATTGCATACCGCCGTCCCCAGTTGACGAAATGCATCGGTGGGAAAACTGTGTAAGTGGCAAAAATAAAATAATGGAACAAAAGGGCTTCTAGGTAAAGAATTTTATGGCTTGAAGTTTATGGAGCTTTTTTACGGTTGGATGTACTGCTCCTGTACTCGAAGCTTTATAAGCTTATGTTGTAATTAAAATGTAATCCTTTTTTATGTAATGTACCTAATGGGAATGTAGGGCACGGCATGAAGTAACTGTTGTTTATTTGGAATAAAATTATGATCTATTTAGAAGTCGGAATATTATTACAACAAAATAGATTATGCATTTATTTATAAAAAAATACGACCTAGTTTCATAAATAGCTTAGCTAACAGACATGTACAATTATGTTGTAATTAAAATGTAATCTTTTTTTATGTACTGTACCTAATGGGAATGTAGGACACGGCATGAAGTAACTGTTGTTTATTTTGGAATAAAATTATGATCTATTTAGAAGTCGGAATATTATTACAACAAAATAGATTATGCATTTATTTATAAAAAATTACGACCTAGTTTCATAAATAGCTAACAGACACGTACAAAATCAGTACGATCCATGGCAGCAAAAAATATCGCGTGCGGCCGATACGAAATATTTTTAAAAAGCGAAATAATTTCCATTGCTGCCATATGGCGTCATGTTTCGGTCACGAATGCTTTTTGTGGAATTGAGGTGGATGCGGTTTTTGAGGCTTTGTTTTAATAACAGGTGGCAAACAAACGTACGGTCCGACTGGTACACGGTTGCCGTTGCCTAGAGATAGTTGGTATTTGACAGTCATAAATATTTTACTTTAAACGCGGAAGTAACTCTCTCAGGTCACGCTTACTCGTATATGACTGAACCGATTTAGATAAAATTTGGTATGGACATAGCTTAAGAGACGATAGTTTTTTTTCATCACGTTGTCTTATTATTTTGTTTTTATAATTTTTTTTAAGCGTGTGAAAAGGGAGCTCAATGTTTGCATGGGAGAGCGATAACTAATCCTACGTTTACAATAATTTATTAGCAATTATCCTATAAACTGATTTATTGGTTTTGTTGTGTGATGAGCATGAATATTTGTTTTTAACGCATGATTATTGGGCTTACTATGGGACTATGTCGATTTGTGTATCCATAATTTTTTACTTATTTATTTGCGTGCAAAAGCTAGTATGAAATTAAAAAGCTAAATAAGCAAAAACTAGTATGAAATATGTTTAAAAAGCTAGACAATTTCCGTTGCGGTCACATATGTCGTCAAATTTGAGTCACGGAAGCGTTTTCCTGAATTGAGGTGTATGTAGTTTTACTACTAGAACGTTGTACCTATACTAGGTTTTTTCGCAAATGATTAATTCGCCCTTAGGTCTCCCATGGATCTTTTTTCCTACAAGCGTATTATTTTTTTCGAATATCATGCCACTTATTAAACAGACCTAACCTTATGGGATTTATACAACTATTTTTTTTATCTTGAAACGTAATCGGTTTTATCGTTTGAGGATATTAAAATAAAAAATGACAATCAATAAATCGTTGAAAATAAAATCGTGGATGTACTGAGTATACAACTACAATAATCAATAAAATCAAAGTAATCTATAATAAAAAAAATATATATACATCTATCCAGTCAATTAACGTTAGTTACAGTGGTTATTAAGCTTATCTTCTTCAAGTCGCAATGTCTACAGTACTATCCTTTAACCTCTTATTGTGTACAATAAAAAACCGGCCAAGTGCGAGTCGGATCATGCACAATGAAGGATTCCGTACCAAGACCTACTAGTCCACATATAAAACCACTATCCCATACATTGAATCTAAAAAGCTGCTTTTGTTTCGGCAAAACAGTTCTTCAGCGAGAACTCAAAAACCGTAAAACCTACCTTATTCAAACCAAAAATCGTTGAAATTATTTATTAATGCTCACCACCTCAATTTTTTTCAGAATTTTAAACTCCATAGTTTGGAAATGAGAGGGGCGGGGGATTTGACAGCTAATATCTCACCAACGGTTAACTTAAATGGAAAAGTTTTGTAAAAAAGTCAATATCATTTTTAAAGGCCTATCCATGGATACCACACACGACTATGTGTATTGAATTATTTTTGTCCACCGGTTACATGTATGGAGTGCCGCCCCTAATTTAATATTTTTTGTAATTTTACATCACTATTATGTAGCGGTTCACAGAATACACCTTCCTACCAAATTTCATAATTGTAGTGCTTATAGTCTCCGAATAAATCGGCTGTGACACGACGGACGGACAGATATGACGAAACTGTAAGATTTCCGTTTTTGCCGTTTTTGCTACGGAACCTTAAAAATGTTTGTATAAATACTATCGTGAACATTTTATTTTTCATACTGCCTTATCGACAAAAGACAACCACATCATTAAGCGTTTTATAATGACAGTTTACAGTATGAGTTTTGAAAAGTATTATATTGACAACGCATAAAAGGAATTATAAGGCGCAGCGGAGCGGGGAAAATTACTTCCTTGGACATTGTGGAACCCAGTGTAATTGGAAATGTTTTGAAAAACTTGTAGCCTTTTGTTGTTCTAAGGTCGGATTACAAAAGTTTGTTTACCACACTGGCTCTAATTTCACCCACTCGACTAGATTTTGGGTAGGCATTCGCTTTACGAAAGTTACTACCATTTTTTTTAACTGGCGGGCTTTATAGGCCCAATAAGCGATAGGAGTGCGTGGTTGGAGAGTAGCCTGGGAATAATCCAGATGAGATTATTAAGAAATAGATTTAAAATCGCTTATTTGAAAAAAAAAATCGATTTTTAATCGATTTCGATTTCGCAATAAATCGAATAAAAAATTTATTATGATTTTCACAGTCGATTAATCGTAACATAATTTATCAAAGAATATTGTAAGCTACCTTGGACATGAGAATATTAAATGGCTACGAAGTCCTAATAAAGACCCCTGCATTATGGGGATATTTCTAGCAATGAAGCTAATATTGAAGCTACGCCTCTTAGGTATCGCGGATTTTAAAATATCCGGATTTGCTCAGATATTATCACGATACTGCAATACACGTCAACATTCTTGTGATACAGATCATGATATGAGTGTATCGCGTGATAATAATCACCGTGTAACCGACCCCATAGGAAATATAAATAAAAAATCGATTATTTTTTTTTCAAAAATCGATTGTTCTGACCTTCCACTCCACAGGGAAAACTAGACTACTAGTATGTCATATTAATCGGTAAATCAGTAGTTAGGTATATTCGTAAAGTAGCAATCAATGCTAAAACACAACAGTAGAACCTACACTAAGTATTATTGGCCTGTAGCAGGGTTAAACACATATAAATAATGCGGCAGCGGCAGTGTTAACTGAATGGAATTGAATACCAACACGAGTGAGGGTTAAGTTATAACGTGACCCGGGTAATCGGGTGGGGGCGGGTAGGGTTGGAGCGGTGCTACCCCATCCGCAGCGTCGATATCGATAAGTTAAGGACTGTTTATCATTGAAATAAAAAAACTAACACATTTTAAAATGTCTTGAATTCAAATTGTAACAATAGTATTGATAATAGTAATAAAGTGATAAGAGTTTACGATGATTTTACGAATGTTTTAGATAGTAACAGAGGGATTTGTTTCTTTTATTGTGTGTACAATAAAAAAAAGTTTTTTTAAGGTTGTTAATTGTCAATTTGGAGTAACATTTGAAAGGATATTTTTAGTGAATATTATAATAGTGGTCTTCTACTAGATAGTACAGAAGAAAATAACAATATACAGGTCAATTCACAGAAATAATAATCTAAATTGATGCGTATTTTTATCTGTTAAAGACCCTTACGCGTGTCCTAAGTCCTTGTCCAAAATTCTTGGGCCCCAACGGACGAAATTTTGGCAAGACCCCTGGTAAAGTCTGGCGCTTGCTTCGGATGTAAAAAGGTTGGTCTTAAACGTTCGGACGGGTATCCTTATTATACAACTGATTGCCGTTTATTATGTTTATTATTATCACCTGCCGCATATCACGTGAATGTTGAAGCAAAATCGAAACAATTTTGAAAACCGCGATATTATTGACATGGTATTATTGTCATATTATTATTAATCCGTACCGAAGCCTGATAAACTCGGTGACTGACTCGGAAAGGGCGTGTGCTGTGAGTTAACAACTTGCTGTGTAATATGCCAGTTTATACTTCTATTTAATTATGTAGCATTGATCACAAAAACGGAGAAACATATTTCGAAATAAGCGAAACCAGTTTTCAATATAGTCATTATCGTGACGAGATGAATGATCAATTACACATAATGTCACTACAGGTGTACAACGTCATGTTAAAATGGCGATTATGGCGTTGATTTCACAATTATGTGCCTTTTAAAGCAAATTAGGTATTATATTTCATGTATAACATTTTAATTACGATGAACTATTATAATTACTAGTAATCATTATATTTTATTATAAAGTCTTACGTAAGTAATACATATTACTTAAACTTGCAAATCAATCTGTCACGTTTTTAGCAGCTACCCACTACTTGTTGAAATTATAAGTTAAATTTCAGTGTCCAATACTAACTACTAGGTAGGTTTAAATATGATACACGATACACATACGTCATACGTCGTACGTCATATTACACGTACGGCCTGTGATCGTATGTTGGTGCAACCGACCTTTAATCTGTGCCTACTTTTGTGATATCGCTCGCAATAAGTGCTCAAGTATTCAGTATTGAAATGAAAAAAGGTTTCATAGGTAAAATAGGTTGGGCCTTTTTCTTAGTCGCAAATTACATTTGAGATAAGGTGCATATTTTAATATCCTGTGTTTTAAAAATTATACTACATTGTAAAAGTTCCGCTGAAATATATTATGTTCCTACTTACTACCCTAACTAACTTAGCTTAAGAAATAATTATCGCATCGCGCATTTGAATATATGTACCATGTGTTCTTAGTGAGATATATCCAAGGAGACATCTGTATCTATTGTCTATTCTCTATTTGCTAACACACATTGTATGATTGTTTCTGTGTTATCTCCGTAAATATTCATATTCATTCATTTATTCGTTGCAACCATGGTATTTACAGGGTGTTTTTAAGCTAGCCAGTACAGACATGGACCCTACTAGGGTCCATAAATAAATAAATAATACTTATATCGATATTAGACTTAAATTTCATCGACACCACCCCATCCGAATAGTAACGGTGCACTAACGGCCCGCACCCCGACCCGCCCACTTCCACGCTACAACCCCCACGTACATACATACATTAGGTACTGTCTGCCCACGAATTTCGAGCGTACATACTCAAAGCATGGTTGTGAATATGAATATTTTGGCATGATAGGTAAAGACCCATTGTAGCCGAGCGGTGGTACGCGACTTGGAATCTGGAGGTCACGGGTTTATATCCCGGCTCGTACCACTGACTTCAAAACACTTTTTTTTTTTCTTTGCCTATATGGGTATCCCACTGCTGGGCAAAGGCCTCTCCCCATGAATGCCATGACTGCCGCATCAGCGCCTCCTCCTGCCAGTTGACAAGAAAGGCGTCTAAGTCATCCCGCCATCTCCGTTTAGGCCGGCCTCGTCTGCGTCGCTCTTGTGGCATCCACTTGGTAGCTATATTAGCCCACCTGTCCGGGTGTATGCGACAGACGTGACCGGCCCAGTCCCACTTGAGCCTAGCAGTTTTTTCGCCTACACTTATGTACGAAAAATCATTTGATATTTAAGGCAAGGCCCATTCCGAGATGTCACGAAATTTGAAGTTTGAGTTTCCAGTGTGAAGAAATAATGTAAAATTACACTACACAACATTTACTGTAGACTGAAAAAGAAACAGAAACACAATAACCGAACAAAATATTGAAGAATGCCTTTGTAACTCTATTCTAAATATCATTGTAAAAATAAATATAATTGCTGCAGATTTTGTAATTGTCAACGACAGTGATATGTTTTTTTACAGAAAGGATAGCTTTTGTATTGTTCTAACAAAATAACCGGATAGATTTTTCAATAAGTGATCCAGTATTCCAAATACAATTAAAATTTACGAAATGCGCAGCTTCCGTAGAGAGCGGGATGGTTAATTACAAACTCACGCGTGTTAGAGCGGGACATTTTCAATGGAGTGGCCTTACCTTAACAGTGGCTTTTCGGTGAAGAAAAACATATGGATGAAATCAGTCTAACCCCAACAAGGTGTAGAAACTGTCTAGATTATACTATTTTTTATGTTTTAATTTTACATATTGACGATCTTTTTGTGAATTTATTATACTCTCTTTTGACATACATTACAGTAATTCATGCCTTTTTTTAAATTTCATATGCATCAATAAATTGCTCTGAATAATTAGATTCAATTTATGTAATATATAATTGACGATTCAAAAGTGCTTGTTGCTAGGCCTATTTGAATAAAGAATATTTTGAGTTTGAGTTTGAGTAGTTTTCGCTCTGGGTTGGAACGTCAAATGTCAGTCGCTTTCGTTAAACTAGTGCCTACGGAACGGAAGCGAATGCCATCGGACGCTCCAACCCCAGCCGGGAAACCTACTTTATGGGGTTATAAATAAATAAAATAAAATAGCCTTTTATTCACGACTTTTGCAATCAACGTATATCAAGTAGGTATTTCATTGATATTGGTGATGTGGTCGTTTTGCTTCGCGGCATAGGCCTCCCTCAAAATCCTCCATTCGTCTTTATTTTGTAGCCCGTCGCTAAATACGACCTGCTTTTATGTCATCTTCCCATCTGCGCAATGGCCTGTCTCTCTTTCTCTCCCATGGGGTACCACTCTGTGACTAACTTAGACCATTTTTCTTTCTTGTTTCTCATCATGTGGCCCGTTCATTACACTTTAAGATTGTTTGACGACCGGTTTAGCCTAGTGGGTAGTGCACCTGCCTGTGAAGCTGACGGTCCTGGGTTCGAATCCCGGTCAGGGCAAATATTTGTGTGATGAGCATGAATATTTGTTTCTCAGTCTTGTATGTTTTCTATGTATTTAAGTATTTAATTCTATTAAATATATCGTCGTCTAGTACCCATAACACAAGCCTTCTTGAGCTTACTGTGGGGCTAGTTCGATTTGTGTAAGATTGTCCTCTAATATTTATTTATTTATTTTTTATTTATTTATATTAAGTGATACATCGGTTAGTTTTGCTCTTTTCCTTATGTTACGGGGTTCTAGGCTACATTAAATGAAATGATTTCCTTCTAAATATATCGTTTGTCAACAGGTGAAGATCTGGTTCCAAAACCGGCGCAGCAAGTACAAGAAGATGATGAAGGCGGCACAAGTGGGCGCCCCGCCGCCGGGCCTAGGGCTCCCGCCGGCCAGCCCGCCTAGCAATAACCAGTTACTACATGGTGAGTCCTGAAAGAAAAGAAAGAAAAAACATTATTCGTGGCACAGACACAGTACAAATTAACATAACACCAAAATACAGAAAATAGCCACGAAATGGCCCCAAATCAGCATAGTGCTAGCCATTGGCTAGCGCTGGTCTTCCTTTGGGACCACGAGAAGCCACGAAAGACAAAAAACACTAAAGTCACAAACAACATAACAATTAAATAAATGTCATAATTTACAATTTAAACAGACAAACATGAACGCGACCTTAAACAATCTTTAAATATCTGTGGTCTGTCACAAGTCGCAACTAGCGCCACCGGACAACCACTAAAACAGTGACAGATTACGCGATTTCGTGAAATGAGAATGGAGACATTAGGCTGCTACCCTGATACCTTGAGTCTAACTCGAACCAAAAACGAGATCTCCCTCTCTGCCACTCAGTATAGTAAGTGCGACAAGGACTTCGTTTTCGATTCCAATTTAGTGATTTGAGGAATCGTTCGTTGTGTTAAGAGTTTGAGATAAATATACAATACAATACAATACAAATACTCTTTATTGCACACCTCAATCAAAAGATACAGTACAGTACAAAAACACAATGAGTAGAGGCAAACAACAGGCGGTCTTATCGCTAAAGAGCGATTTCTTCCAGACAACCTTAGGGTAGCGGAAATGAAATCTAATCATAACGATTCATAGCAGGTGGTGCAGAGTTAATACATATGAAACCTATTAACAATTACAACAATAACATTTAATTAAGGATAATAAACATACACAAATATAGTATAAAAATATACGTACATAAAGATATACAAAAATATAGTCAGCCACATAGTCTAAAGGAGCTAAGTTTTAAGTGTGTCATGAGAGAGACAAATAGTGATGTTTAAGCTGTTTTTTGAAGACAGCAAGAGATTCAGCACGCCTCAAATCAGGAGATAAAGAATTCCAAAGCCGAAATTAAAGCCGAATATAGTGATGAAAGTAAAACAAGTAGGCCAGCCAGCCTATGAATAACTAGTTACTACATGATGAGTTCTGCTACCCTGGTACATGCAACACCGGCTGATCTAATGATACAGGCTTCTACCACCTTTCTGATGGTGGTGGGCAAGGTAAATCCACCACTGCGCTACCGTGGATTGGGAGGCACATTAAGCAGTTGATCCCAAAGCCAGGTTATATGCCTTCGGACGGTTTGAGAACTTCTAACAGTCAAGTTGCCCACTCACTTAACAAGGGGGGTCGCAGTTGCACCACGTCCGTAGGGAGCACCCGCGACGTGACCCCTGGGTGGTGTTAAAAGTTCAACAAACTGGCAACCGTACTGCCTTCCCGAAGATCTCACGGTTCCAAATAATTGCCTGCGATAAAATAAATAAAAAATACTGCGGAAAAAACTTCAGTCGGCAATAATTTGTGCCGTTGGGTTAGGTTAAGTAAACTAAACTGTTAAAATTCAGAACTCACGTGTTAAGCTACTCCGAGCGACATGTTCCGAACTCTTCGGGAGTTATTCCTTAGGATGAATTCTTCCGCGACGCGCACGGATCGCACACTCTTATTTATTTATTATTGTTTTGTTGTGGGCCTTCGTTGCCGCCTCGACCAGTATTGATCTATTGTGGCAGCCCTTAAAGTTCTTTGCTTATACCCATTGCTTCCAGGAATTTCCAGATTCTTTGGGTCGCAATCTGTTGTATCTCCTCTGGGGGCATGATGTGCCTCCCTAGGTAGATACATCTTTTGCGCATAAGTGGTCCACAGGAGCAGAGGATATGGATGGCAGTTTCCTCCGACTCTTGGCAGAATCTGCATGCTGCGCTTTGTTTTATGCCCATTTGTGTTAGATGTTTGTTGAGTTTGCAGTGACCAGTGAGTATTCTTGTCACTGCGCTGGTTTTGTGTTTCTTGAGTTGTAATAGCTCTTTAGACAACACACTCTTATACCGTTGTTTTGTATTTTTTTTCTTTTTTGTCGTAGGTGGTGGTGGAAGTTCGTCAGGCTCCCAGCACTCTCCGAACGCGTACGCCGGTGCCGCTCAGGCGCACTCCCCCACGCCGAGTTCCACGCCGGTCTCCGAGCTGTCCCCTGGCCTGTCTCCTACGGGGACGCCGTGGGACGTCAAGCAGCCACCACAGCCTGCGTGGGACGTGAAGGTACTTAACTATATATTACAAGAAATAAATGAATTTTATTTTGCAAGAAGTCCACAAAGGCACTTTTATAAGCCAAAATCTACTTATTAATATACAAATACAAACATTTATTCTGCAAATAGGCCACAAGGGCACTTTTACATGTCAAAATATTAATTTACAATTTCAGAAAGTCTGACTATAATAAGTAATACATTTTTCATGTCAAAAAATTAATTTACAGTTCAAAAAGGAATAATAATTTCGAGTTTACAATTATAACAAAATTAATGTTATACAGTGAAGATAAACTTGCAAAGTTATCTATTACAAATATTACAACATCAGTAAAGTTAGAGATGTATAAGGTCTCAAGATTAAACAAGGAGTATAATGAAATTAATATAATATCCCAATATTATTGTCCATATCAAAGACTGTTTTACTAAAAAGTTCACAACTTAACTAGTCTAATTTACTAAAAAGTTCACAACTTAAGTCTAAGTTAAGGGTAATTGGCAGTTAAAAACGTTAATATGTTTCGGACATTTTCTGACGTATCTTCACAATCTAGTGATGTTTTTCTACTATTGCGGTAGAGGAAAATATCGTACCTAACTTGGGTTTTTAGCGGCCCCTGTCAAAGATATGTGTAAATTTCTTTGCTATAAAGAAAGAAAGAAAGCATTTATTCACTGCACCAAAATACACACCGTTACAAATATAATAGACTCAGTACATGAACATATAATTAAGAAGTGCGTCTTCGCGGCAGTGAATCCTTACTTGGTCGAAATTCCTCTTATTCGAACCAAGCGCTTTGCATCATCTTTTATAATGCGCACTGCTAAGGTTTGGAATTCTCTGCCGGCGTTTGTGTTTCCGAGCTCATATAACCTAGACCTTTTTAAGGCACGAGTGAATAGGCACCTTCTGGGTGAGCTCGCTTCATCGTCGGCCTCATCTTTGCCCCCTGGCTAGATGTTGGCCAAGAGCGATCCCATTTAAAAAAAAAAAAAATCGGTTCCTGTCTCAGCATTATGCCGAAGTGTCAGACACCTGCAGCGCTGGTTTTCAGACAGCACCGTACGTGATCTATAAGGTGAAAATGTATACATCATTTTAGGTTTTTGCACATATTGAACCCTCTGGTTGTTACAGCCGTCGGCCGGACGGTCGCCGGACGGAGCGTCGTGCGATGTCAAGCCTCCCCACCAGCAGTCGTGGGACCCGCGGGTCGGTTACGTAAGTACCACACTACCACATTACGAAATGAAATGAAATGAATGAAATGAAATGAAATGAAATGAAATGAAATGAAATCATTTATTCTTCAATTTAGGCATGTTACATGCACTTATGAATGTCAAAAAACTACCACCGGTTCATAAAATAAACCTCTGCTTCGAGAAGAACCGGCGTAAGAAACTCGGCGAGGTGTCATTTTTTCAAAACAATATACTATGTATATAAAATAACAGTAAAAATAGTACAAAATTCAAATGCTACCTACAGTATAAACATACATACATATTTTTTAATACTAAGGACAAAATATTTCTGTGTTAGATTACTTGTGCGGGACGCTATCACTGCCAAACATCCCTATCCATGATGTAATCGTTTATTTTATAATATGCTTTTGAAATAAGTGTCTGTTTCACATTACAGTTACATTAATAACACATTGATGTTTAAAAAAAAAATTGAAAAAATATCCACAGTTCCACTTTGTCACGAAAGTTTTCATGACCGTACTCGCTAGCTCGCTAGCGACTGCGTGAACGATTTTGTATGCCGATTCTTAGTTCTATTGCGTAACCGCCTGTGGCGCTGTATTTTTGCCCATACAAATTTTTACGCAGTCGCTAGCGAGTACGGTCATGTAAGCTCATGGTAAAGGCACAGTTGAGTTAGCAAATTATCGTGACGCAGTGGAACTGTGGAAAGAATTAGGGCTGACTAAAAGTCTATAAATCTGTTTTTTTTTCGAGAAATGCTCGGTTACTATCTACGTCACCGAAAACGGTCATGATTAAACATCTACATACTCGTTTTTCTGCAAAAAGTACAATATTGTCCATGTAAATTTTCATTTTATTTACTAGTCCTGATTTAACAAAACCCCAAATCATGTAATTGCATGTCGGCCCTTTCACGATATTGATGTTACGCGGGCGCGGCCGCCGCACCTTGCATTATATAAATTAAATTCCTACATAGATAACAATAATAATATAATATAGCCTATTTAATTGTTGTTGTCTCGTGGCCCAGCGGCGCCCTCATACTGCGTGCGGTATGCGAGGTTAAGCAACGTCGGCCCATGTCAGTTATTGGATGGGTGACCGCTTTGAGTGGTTATTAACTGAGTGCTCCTGTGCTTTGGAAGGCACGTTAAGCTATTGATCCCGGCTGCTGTCTATGATAACAGTCGTTAAGCCAAGTTAGAGACCTTCGGGCGGCTTGAGAACTTCTAACATTCAGGTTGCCCACTCACTTGACAAGCCTAATTCCAATATGGTCTGGTTTCCCCTCGGGTTAGAAGGTCAGATGGCAGTCGCTTCCGTAAAAACTAGTGCCTACGCCAACTCTTGGGATTAGGTAGCGGACCCCAGGCATCCTTCAGGATGCAACTGTACCGGGATAACGCTAGGATGATGACGATGATGATGAATTGTTGTTGTGAGGAAAGCTGGGGTCAGACCACCCGAACAGGGTCTAGTTTTCCCTTGGGAAGTTCAAATGGGAGTCAGTTTCGTAAAACAAGTTTCTTTTCGATCACGGTCAGTGACGTTGTTCTCAAGGATTAAATGTGGGATTTCGAAGTTTCATTCGAACACAGGATGATATACCTTCTGGCGCCCTCATCAGTACCACATGGTTGTATTGTTATCTATACGTATGTACATTACGTAAATAACTATAAATTAAATCACAATGATCATAGATTTACCCCTTTATTCATAAAACTTAACAAACCTCTGCAAATTAAAATGTGTTTTGTCCGTTTCTCACAAACAATTGTCATAGTGATAGACTAAGACAAGCTAATTTTAGCGGCCACATAAGTAAAATAGGTTTGATGAATGATTATGAACAAGATTAGACACTAAACCCCTTTTTCCTCCAATTTTCACAGATTTAGATATCATACAATCGCAACTTAACCCCCCTTTTCCGCCAGGGCGCGCCACCCGGCCCGTGGGACATGAAAGGCGCGCATGCCGCCCACGCGCTCCACCATCAGGGGGCGCCACAACCGCACCCGCCCTACGTGCCACAATACTCGTGGTACCAAACTGACGCGAATCCCGGACTATTGACGTGAGTATCTTAAACTATTGCCTACGTAGCACTATGACCAGGGGCGACCCAACCGCACCCGCCCTACATGCCACAATACTCGTGGTACCAAACTGACGCGAATCCCGGACTATTGACGTGAGTATCTTAAACTATTGCCTACGTAGCACTATGACCAGGGGCGACCCAACCGCACCCGCCCTACATGCCACAATACTCGTGGTACCAAACTGACGCGAATCCCGGACTATTGACGTGAGTATCTTAAACTATTGACTACGTAGCACCATGACCAGGGGCGCCACAACCGCACCCGCCCTACGTGCCACAATACTCGTGGTACCAAACTGACGCGAATCCCGGACTATTGACGTGAGTACCTTAAACTATTGCCTACGTAGCACCATGACCAGGGCGACCCAACCACACCCGCCCGACGCACAGTTCTTAACGTACCAAATTGACGTGAACCACTGGCTATGGATGTGAGTATTTACTACATGTAGCTTCACTGGCGCCCTAACCGCACCCGCTCTACGCGCAGTTCTCGTGGTGCCAAAATACCACGAATAGTAAGAGGTAGCGCGCATCGGAATATGTCGCTCATAATTGAAGCAGCTTGACTAGAAAATTCTCAACACCTGATAGAAGGTTGCAGCCATGAAAACGCTACGGCTATTGCAGGTATGTATTTATTAATTCCAAGGATATACTGTATTCAGGGAGTGGGACAAGCATTTGTCATTTGTTAATAAAACGAACCCTGAAATAAATCAAGGTGCGCTACTTCCCTAGAGTTGCAGTCGTCCATTAGCTACGCTGTCCACTTACTAGGCAGATCGTAAGCTTATTTACCACCACGATCTATAAAAAAGGTTTGTAAAATTCAACTTTATAAAATGTATTCGTCACCATCCCAGCATCTCCACCAAGTACCAATAAATAAGTATAAAGAGGTTTGTATTATTCCCAGTCTTTTTAAAATGTCTTCGTCACCATCCCAGCATCTCCACCAACTACCGGCAAGTAAGTACGTCATGCTTCACACGCGTCATGCCCAGTTACGGAACAGTTCATGCGGTGAAAGCTGGCTTGGCACTGAAAGCCTACTGCGTACCGAAAACGAAGTATATCCCTCTCTGTCGCTGGAGTAAGCAAGTGTGACAGAGAGGAAGATACTTTGTTTTCGCTTCGCGGCGGGCCTTCTGGGCACTGACTAGGGTTTCCAATGACAACATTTTTTACATTGCAAACATACATATACTGGAAAGCATTTGAAGCATATCAACCACCAACTTATCTTTTCTATTTAAAATAAATAATTACTGGAATAACAAAAAAAGGCTTTTTGACAAAGACGTTAGTAGCAACGTGTCTAAATATTAACATGCGTTTTTGACTATTCATATAAAGTCAAATAGCATTTATACGTTAGAAAATATATTAAATATAGTTATAATTGCATACTATTACTTTTTACGAGTTTAACGAAAGTAAAACAAGAAAAGATTATGATACATTTATAGAATTTGTTTTGCCTATTCCTTATGTACCTATTTACCAACAAAAAATTTATTTTTTTGGAATATTGGAAGCCCTTGTTTAGAGCTTATCTAATTTAGGTTAGATCAACGCCTCACACTAATCAGTAACTGTATGTTTGTCCGTCCAAGGCACTTACAGAACATAGATAATTAATTTAATAAAATACTCCGACTTAGGTAGGTATGTACCTACTCAGTATAGCGCACATTGAATTTATGAAGATTTTCTTAATTGTATCATGGCCTGTTAACTTCTTATGAGTATGTAAATATGTTCGTTTTGGTTCGATATTAAAAAATTATACATTTTGTTTAGCACCGATTGAATAAAATGCTTTAACTGTAATTAGACGTAAATATTATATTTCTAACTTGAAAAATATGCCAATAGCAAGCTTTCAACGCACGTATTGTCCTATTACTGCTAGTAATCTTACTAATACTATCACTAGTAGTACAGTAACTTTGCTAGTACTATTACTAGCAGTACTAGCAGTACCGGAGCAGTAAGTATAGCTCTTCTGTTTCGTTGCAGTCCGATGCAGTTGCAGTATTATTCAAACTATTGCTGACAGTAGCTCAGCGACTTCAGGGTCTCAGACTGTGATGCCGAATTTAAAAAGTAAGTGGTTTGTTATAGATTCTTAATATTAGAAAAGTAATTGTTAGAAATAAATCGTTAAACCTTTAATTTGGCAACGTTCCCTGGTTGCCCCACTCTGTTTGTTTTTTTCCTGACCCGTATCGCTTAGACTACTTATTCAGTGTCATCGAGGCTACTAATAAGCAGTACTAGTAGTCGTAGTAGTAGCAATTAGGAGTGTGCTGAATCGTCATTGATTGAGCGATGTATAATGTTAATGTAGAACATTATACACTTGCAATAACATAATATAACCTATTTAAATATATCCTGTTTTCATGTTATAAAATGAGTTTCATTTAAATTGAATCGTAATTTGATACAAAAATCACTACGTTTTTTAAAGATAAAGATAAAAGATAAAGATAAATTTATTGTCAGAAACTCTGTAGGTATAATTAGGTCGAGTGTCAAAAGTATAGAAAGTCCAACAGTAGGTTTTGTTACATAAGTACATGTAAACCGGACTTATATTTATTTTTGTCTACAGAGTATGGCCTGCAGTGTAACAGCTCTACGGCAACGTAAGTTCACGATAGTGGAAAACAAAATGGCGCCAATCTACGGAATGGCGAACATGTTTACCGCACTGCCTTGCTAGGAAAAAATACATATATTTTTTAGCACAGCAAGGCAGTATCAAAGAGCTGTAAATGTGAATAAATGTATCGGCACAACCAACTCTAACTTTAAGAAAATTATTTAATAGAATCAACTAAAAATCATTGTAAATTTTTATAATAAACTAAAACTAAGGTAATTGTTTTAAAAAAGGTTATTTGTACATGTTATAGGGCAATTGTATTTTTACTACAGTTTTGCTTTTTGATGTTTCTATTTATTTTGTCTTACGTCAAATATAAGAAATAATAGTTCCTATTATCAAATGCCATTTTATTTTGGAAATAAATGAAAACTTTATGAGTTTATGGATGCTTTTAAATATCAAGCTGATTTATTTTCGTATTTGACGTTCTGCAAATGTGTCAAAATTGTAGAAAAAATACAAATTTTGGTTTGAGAGATTGTGCGACAGATTCTGTGTCCATCAACTTCATGTTTATTTTATTCCCTCCAAGATTTTACCAAGAATTAATTGTTATAAGAATACTCTGCTAAATTCCAATAGATATTGTCATTTCACAAACTTCCTGACATAATAATTGCATAATATACTGCAGCATATACGCATATATTTTATTTTCTTTGAGATTCTTTAAAAATTGTTTATAGTCCGAAAATATACATTCCTGCACTATTATAATTAAAAAATGTATTCGTGAAATTATTAATAAAAAGCTTTAATACATTTTTATTTATTTAGAATATCCATTGAACAAGCGGGAACACAAACCAGTCCGTTGTGATAAATAATTTTAAGTTTTTATAGAACAATATTGTTTTGATCTAAAATTAATGTAACTATTTATTACAGTGTTTGTGCAAAAAATGTGTTCTGAATGCAACCTTTTTTATTTAGGCTATAAATTTTATTTTTAATTTCTACTGCAATTTTTTTATATTTTAGTCTATTCAAAATAAAAAAATTAAAAATAATTTGATAAATATTTTTCACGCTAGATTAACAAAAAACTATATGTAATAACAGAAGGAATATATAGTTAATTTCAATTGCTCAATTGTTTCAATCTTTTTATGGCAAAATACATATTTATATTTTCAATATATCTGTTAGGCAATTATTGTATGTCGTATATTAAAATTAAAAATGTACATATTAACAATTGATGTGTTCTCATGTTCTGAAAATATAAATGTGTATTTTATATTTTGAATAGACTAAAATATTTATTATATAATGGGACATTACGGGGAGAAATTGTAAATATATTTTGTATTATATAGAGAAATGAAGTATACATATAAATATAAGTAGATAGTTTAATTACTTTATAACTACTGTATTATAAGGAAAGTGGAATAAGAAAAAAAGTGAATAAATTTCTTTTGTCAAAATAAAAAGAGTAAAAGACATTTTTTGTTGTTTCTTTGTTTTCATCCATAATATGACTCGCGATTTATTAAAAACAAAAAAATGAGTGCCTTTTTATATCCACATAATTCAAAAAGTGTGACGGGGAATAATTTGTATTAAAATTTGTTCACTTTGTATTGAATTTCCATACAAAGTGTACCCATTTTTTTGTTCTTGAGTGTATTTTACTCCATGTTAGTGTACACAATTATTTGGCACGTAGGTATGAGTAAAAATATTGAAGCATTTATTTTTCTATTCCCTACCAGCTTACAAAAACTGTATAATTTTCAGTAAAAGGACCTATAGATATGAAATACCGCCTTTATTGACAATCCCAAAAGCTTTCCTTTTCCTTGACATCATACAAATGATCATTAAATATTAAACAATTTTATTTATTTTACATTATCAAGAAATTATGACATGTGAATCTAGATAAGTAATATAAAAGTACCAGAAAATAAATAAATTATCTCAACATCAAAAAAGTAAATTCCTACCTTTTTCGCAATCGCTCTAACCTCGTAATTAATTAATATTCATCAAAGATCTCCGATTCTGTGATTACATATATATGACACCTTGCAAACTTGCCAGCTAGATTGCTATTATGAATTTGGAACTGAATCTTAAAGTGAGGTAAGCGTCCATAGGCTGCGGAGACCGCTTATCAACAGGTGGGTAGTTTTAGTGATATACGCTATTATATTTAATTAATATTATAAAAAAACATCATCATCATTCAGCCGGAAGACATCCACTGCTGAATATAGGCCTCCCCCAAGGAGCGCCAGAGCACACGGTCGCGAGCCACCCGCATCCAGCGACTCCCCGCTGCCTTGACCAAGTCATCAGTCCACCTAGTGGGAGGCCGTCCAACGCTCCGTCTTCCCGTGCGAGGCCGCCACTCGAGAACCTTTCTTCCCCAACGGTTATCGGTTCTACGAGCAATGTGGCCCGCCCACTGCCACTTCAACTTGCAGATTCTCTGAGCTATGTCGGTATAAAAAAACACTTAATTTTAATTTGTATTTGTAATAAGCCGGTGAGCAATCACGAGTCTATAAATAACTACGAGTTTACTGTCATCGACCCAGGTCAGGCCTAGCCAGATTTCTTGTTGGACTCTTCTCAGCTAGGCTAGGTTTAGTGAACCAAAATAAAATCCCCAGTAACTTGATCCACACACCTCAGATTTGGTTGAAGCCGCTCAACCAATCTCACCACTGGAGCGCAAACTCTTAAGAGTGTTTCCCCTGGATTTTCTCCAGGCTACTCTCCAACCACGCACTCCGTTTATTGGGCTCGGCCTATAAAGCCCCAGGTTAAAAAAAATAGAAAATAAATAAATAAATACTTGTGGACAATCTTACACAATTCAACCTAGTCCCAAACTAAGCAAAGCTTGTACTATGGGTACTAGGCGACGATATACATACTTATATAGATAAATAGATACTTAAATACATAGAAAACATCCAAGACTCAGGAACAAATATTCGTGTTCATCACACAAATAAATGCCCTGACCCGGATTCGAACCCGGGACCTCCAGCTTCGAAGGCAGGGTTACTACCAACTAGGCTAAAGCGGTCGTCGAACTAAAAAATGCTGAACTAAAAATCGGCATACTAAATCGTTTACGCAGTCGCTAGCGAGTACGGTCATGCAAACTAAAAAAAGGCACACGGTACGTGCATATGATATGAGTCGATGATGAAACAAATCATTAAAAAAACTTAAGCTAGCTTAGTTGTTATTGGTTTGTAGCTATGACAAAGTTAAAATAATATTCTTAATCCTTCTTTTGATCCTTTTTCGAGAAAATTCGAATTTATTGATTTTTTTATTTGGTGTTGAC
This sequence comes from Epiblema foenella, assembly GCA_963556455.1. NCBI lineage: Eukaryota > Metazoa > Arthropoda > Insecta > Lepidoptera > Tortricidae > Epiblema > Epiblema foenella. The sequence continues at coordinate 3,772,846 of OY747120.1, read as the reverse complement.
ATCCCTATTTGTCAAGGCGGTTGTTGTGGCTATGTTGGTAGGTGTAAAGAACCAATCGACGGGCATGTGCGAAGTCACTACATAGTATTAAAACAAAGTCGCTTTCTCTGTCCCTATGTCCCTATATCCCTATGTATGCTTAAATCTTTAAAACTACGCAACGGATATTGATGCGGTTTTTTTTAATAGATACGAGTGACTCAAGGGGAAGGTTTATATGTATAATACATGCATCAGCATTGCACCCGTGCGAAGCCGGGGCGGGTCGCTAGTATATCATAAAAGTGAATTTAATTGGAAGCACATGTCAAAGTATTCTTTTGAAATCAAGAAAAATCCGCCCTATTTATTTCTAGTTATGCGATACCAATTAATACCTTAAACGGATAGCCGCCATTTTTGTAACATCCTGTAGAGTGCGTGTACGCAGCCTTACTTGAGGCCTGAATATAGAAAAAACTCCTCATAATCAGCCATATACAGGGTGTCCCACGGTTCTGAAACATAAAGCGAAAATTACTTCAATATTGATTGGGTTTGCTTTATAGAGAAATTATATTATTTTAAAAAAGGTAATGCTGTATTTAATTTTTTTATAATCTTTGCTTTACTGTTTCTGTACTTGGACAGGGGAAGTATCTCCACCTAAAAGAAAACCACTGAATTGCTCAAAGGTTAGCTGGAAGAAATCCCTTACAGGGATAAGCTCTCCTTTGTACGTGTTTTTGTAATTTGAATAAAGAATTTACATGCATAGGTACATACAAAACCGTTGCCCATAACTACTTACAGTTTACGTATGGGAACATATCCATACTACGTGATCCATTTTTTATCATTTTTGACCCCCTCCACACTGTCGGTGACCGTAGTATACGCCAAGTTTTATTTTGACTGCTTTGACTCAGATAGTTGAAACAGGGACGAAAAAATACCTAATAATAATGAAATTAGTTCAACAAAGAATGTATCAAAAAAATGTCAAGGTTCCTATTAGCTGTCGATGTGTTTTCTGATTAGTGGATTGTTTTGTATTTTGATTGGTCAAATTACCATGTACAGTAAATCATAAATATGTATCCACATTTTCCCTAGGGGTTAAATGCACTACTTTAGCCCCGCTTGATAAGCCTATGACATACTTTTATAGCATGAGAAGTGAAAATAATATTTTACAGGCGAAGAGTAAAAGACAGAAACCTCCCTGGGTTTGGCATATGAAAAAGTTTTGCAGTTTAAAAAGTGTTGAACGCTTCTCCATTTTTTGCATGTAGCTAGTTAAAGCGTGAGATTCCACCACAGGATATTGCCTACGTAAGCTATCCGTAGCAGAACTGGGGTCACCGACATAGCCTTCAAAATTGCGAGACTTAAGTGGCAGTGGGCAGGGCACATTGCTCGCAGGACTGACGGTCGATGGGGCCAGAAACTGCTTGAGTGGCGTCCACGCACCGGAAGACGAGCTGTCGGTAGGCCTCCGACAAGGTGGAGTGATGACCTGGTGAAGGTCGCGGGAATCCGGTGGAAACGAACGGCACAGGACCGGTCTAAATGGCGAGCCTTGGGGGAGGCCTATGTTCAGCAGTGGACGTCTTTCGGCTGAAATGATGATGATGATGATATTGCCTACGTGACGAAGACCTAAACCTGCACTTTCTAACCTCAATTTCTCCAGTGTACAACAGCCTTATAGTGCCCCAACACTGCAGGTTTTATAAAGCGTTCGATAACGTTATAAAATCAAAATCAAACATTTATTCTGCAAACAGGCCACAAGGGCACTATTACATGTTAAAATATTAATTTACAATTTAAGAAAATCTGACTATAATAATTAATACATTTTTCATGTCAAAATATTAATTTACAGTTCAAGAAGGAATAATAATTTCGAGTTTACAATTATAACAAAATTAATGTCATACAGTGAAGATGAACTTGCAAAGTTATCTATTACAAATATTACAACATCAGTAAAGTTAGAGATGTATAAGGTCTCAAGATTAAACAAGGAGTATAATGAAATTAATATCCCAGAGATGTACATGGTCTCTGAGCGTCAAAATTAAAATTAATTTAATATTGTTTGAGATGTATATGGTCTCTAAGTCACTGATAATAAAAACGAATCCACAACTGGATGATGTCTCTCGTCAATCCCCTATAAAAAGACATTAGTATTAACGTAGTCACTATGTCCTAGTAAGCATGATCAGACCGGACTCCACAAATAGCACCCGATCACGAGTATGACGCGTATCTCAGCCATCAAAACATTTGTTTATAGCAGACTATTGTGCCCGCAAACCAAACTGACGACTGAGGCCATAAGAAATGTGAGACACACTTCGTAATACCATGCTAGTATGCAAGAGATAGCGATATCAATTCGGTCGTCAGTTTAGTTTGTGGATACTATAGCTTGTCCGCGACTTCGTCAGCGTAGAACTCGTTCATCGCTATAGAATTTAAATGTTATTTTTATATCAGGCGCTTACCTAGTCATCGCTCTTCTATACAAACCGCCATAAATAATAATAATAATAATAAGACGTTTATTCAATGATTGTATACATTTACAGGTAACCAAGACAGGTACAATAAAACAAAGTATACAAAAACAATTGAAAGGGTAGGTGGCTCAGCTTGTGTCTGTACCAAGAGTCCACTAGAGACTCTTGTCTACAGACGCTGTTATTCTGCCACCCCCGTGGCTTAAAAACTATAGCATGTGAACTAAAATAAGCGTAACACGAAGCTAGGCAATTGACTTACATACTAAGTAGGTGGGCATGAGCTGGCACTTTAACTTGTAACTTGCCATCCCCTTAAGGGACGATTTCCGGGATAAAAAAGTATCCTAAGTCCTTACCCGGGGCATAAAATATCTCCATACCAAACTTCATCTAAATCGGTTCAGCGGTTTAAGCGTGAAGAAGTAACAGACAGACAGAAAGACACACAGAGAGATAGCATCCGTATTTATAATTTTAGTATGGATCTTGTCACAAGTTGTAACAAAAGTTACATATTGTTACCATGTTGTATAAGTATCATTTTTGTTGTGAACATTATATATACGTTACATTATTATATACAATAACATTTTTCATTACAAAATGTTATAAATTGTTATTGAACGATGTGCTCTATAACGTTATATAACACTTTATAACTGCAGTGTGAGAGCACCATTACAGTAAACTAACGACCGATACTGCGCGCACGCACCGCAAAAACAAAAATCCCTTTGTCCGCACCGCGCCATCTGCCGAACGATTCAATAAGCAATGTAATTGGCAGCCATTTTAATTATCCGGATTTATACTTGCCTGTTTGTTTTATATAAAAAATATCTATTATTTATACTTGATACTACCACATTATATTTATGCGAATAATTGAAATGCTTGTAGGTTACTCATATATACAGATGCGCCGATTATGGGTTTGATCGAAAACGAACATTCGGCCGAATATTAGGTCCAGCTGTTGCCGAACCGAATATTCGACTGAATTCGGTTCAACGTAATTCCTTCATCTATTGTTGTAAAACAAACTAATTGAATGGTAAAATTTTTGTTCATTATCAAAGCGAAATAATGACAAAAAATAAGTTAAATCACTGTTAATAATGGGTCAAGTATTAATTTCACGAAGCAGTAACTATAATACACTCTAGATTGTAACTTGTACCAAAACCCTCTCAAAATTGTTCGGTAAATATTCGGCAGCTGAATCGAATAATTCGACCGAATACCGAACATTCATAAACATGCCGAATATCGAATAATAACCGAATATTCGGCGCATCCCCACTCATGTAGATAGGGTAGAGCAAGCTATGTGGCATTTTCCTACCAATTTAATTACGAAGCCTATTCTTAGTTACTTTATAGACGCAGTGACCCAAAGAGGACCTTGGCCTCCGAAACGAGAGCACCACCTTTCTTGATCCTGCGCAGCTTCCTGCCAGTCTTGAACCTGGAGCTGACGCAGATCCGCCTCCCCACAGTCCTCCCACAGCAATACCAGGGCTAGCCAACCGGGTGACCCCTTGGTCGACCCATATGCTCTCTTGACGGCTTGATCCTCTCCTAATGTCATTAGATGACTTAATTTTTAGAATACACCAATAAAATATGTTGTATTTTATTGTCAACGGTGTTAGTGTAGACAGTCGTACGCAAATCCACCTAGTCCCAAACCTAATATAAGCAAAGCTACTATGTGTACTAGGTGACAACATACATACTTATATAGATAGTTAACGACTTAAATACATAGAAAACATACAATATTCAGGTTATGTGCTCATCAGGTGTGAAAATGCAGCTTCGTAGCGGATCACTACTAGGCTAAAGTAGAATTCTATGCCCCCTATTCGTCCCCGGGTAGAGTCCGTCCAACCAAGATCGGCCCTAGCTGAGTGTCTGGCTGGACTCTTCTCAGCTAGGCTAGGTTTAGTGAAGCAGCTACAAAACTCCCAGTAGCTCGATTCCACTCACACCTCAGATTCGGTCGAAACCGCTCAACCATCAATCTCACTAGAGCGCAAACCCTTAGAGTATTCCAGTGTTCCAAACCACCCGCGTGGTCGTGTTGGAGGTATTCCCCTGGATTTTCCCGAGGCTACCCTCCAACCACGCACTCTTATCGCTATATTGGGCCCGGTCTATAAACCATAATCACGTTAAAAAAACGTATGGCAATTTTGTCAAGCTTCTATGGAGAGGCAGCTGTCGATATATTTATGTTTATCGGTAAGTTGCCCGTAGGAAGATGAAGATAGTTTGAGTGCGACCGATCAAAATGGAGGGATCAACTCCTATTACTGAGGGACGTTTGTATGGGACTGCAATTAATGAGTAGAGCGAAGACGCGGGTACAACTAAAGCTATAAAAAAGACATCGCCAAAGTTCAAGAATTCCGTACCAGTTTATCTAGCCAACAATCAACTTTTTTTTAAACAATTGACAGTTTAATTTCTCATTATAACAGTATTCTTTAGGGCAAAATTAGTTGGCTGTCTTAATCAAGAGTGTGCTTATTTGGCATGACATATGACATACATGGACATGTACCTTTATTTATTATTTCGTTATGTTACTCGTTTCACCCATTCATGAGTGCTGAGGAATCGAGATTGGCTAAGATGGGTGGGACTGTTTAACGAAAGAGAGGGAAAGTAGCTCTGTGCCTTTTCCATGAGTTTGCATGACCGTACTCGCTAGTGACTGCGTAAACGATTTAGTGTGCCGATTCTTAGTTCTATTGCGCAACCGCCAGAGACGCTGTACTTTTGCCCATACAAATTTTTACGCAGCCGCTAGCGAGTACGGTCATATAAGCTCATGGTAAAGGCACCGAATTCCTTCGTGACCTCATAGATAGATAAAAACTTTATTGAACCACAATTTACATAAATAGGGTTAAAGCTAAAAGAGTGAAAATACAGAGGACAATAATATTTGTAGGAACATTTTTCATCTGACGATAAGTATGATGTGACATTGGTATTTGACTTTTTGCTTTTTTTTTCTTTATACTAGGTAACTAAGCAACATATATATGTATATTATATAGCTTTACTCTGGATACAAAATGAAAACATACCAATTTCTCCATAATTTCGAACAAATTTAATATTAGGCCAATTTTGTCTGAGTGGTTTATTTTTGTAGGCCGTAAACTATGTTGGTGTCATGGTAAATGTTTGTTTATTTTAATTTTGACTTAAAACAGTCATTGTGTTATGTGATTTATCGCAATAAAAAAGTAGGCAATATTATTCATAGACATAGTTTTTGTCGTAAAATTTGTTAAAACAAATTATAAAATCTGTCTGTGTCTCAAAGTCCTGAAGTAAATATTGTATCGTGTTATTCTATAACATACCTTAAATATTAAATGTCTAATCTATATTTTAACAAAAACGATTATTTTAAAGGACACACAAAATATATGTTAAAAGTTTGATTAAGTCACAAAAATACTTTTTTTTTTTATTCTCATAAGAATTTATACAATTCGCTTACATGAGAAACTTACAACTAGTACAATTAAGGTTACGTGAAGATGCACAAGAAAAGTTATACTATATAATCATAAGTCACCAATAACAATCAAGTTTGATTTGCCATTATGCAGGTAGGTACTATTTTCCAGTGTTTAACTGTATACCTTAGCTCAAGGCTCGGCTAATTATATTTTATATTTTTAATCAATATACAGGTTGTCCCACGGCTATGCCACATGGAGGGAAAGTGCCTTGAATATTGTAGATGGAACATTTTACTGAAAGAAGACATTATTTGAATTTAAAAAATAATTTAAACTTAATTCACAGATTTTTAAATAATTTTGTGGTTGAACCGGGAATCGAACCCTTTACACGTGATCAATTTATTAATTTTGTATTAAAAATGTTAAAATTCATGGTCTTCCTTTTATTTCTGATACTATGTTATTTAGCAAAAAATAATCCATATGATGAAGCCTTTCGGTTGGTATGATAAAGCTACAGGGTAATTATTTTTCTTGTGTAACGGGTTCGATTCCCGGTTCACGGTTTAATTATTATTTAAATACCTGTGAATGCAGTTTTATTTCTTTTTAAAATTAAAATAATGTCTTCTTTCAGTAAAATGTTCCATCTACAATATTCAAGGTACTTTCCCTCCATGTGGCATAGCCGTGGGACACCCTGTATATTTTCGGTTTCTATCGGTTCTCGTGACCAGCTTTAAGGATTTCGATGAAAGTTCTTATACCTGCGCATTTTCTCTAGAAATGGAAATTGATCCAGTAGCTATAAAGTTCTCAACCGGAAAAACTTGTTTTTTTTTCGCGAAAAACCACGACAGACGCCGAATTCCGTCTCCCATGTCGTTAAATAAGAGTTAATATAAAACTATCAAACTAACACATTGCGAAGTGTCACATTTTACTTAAAAAACTACAAAAAACGAACCCCAAATAGCGAATAATGGCGGCGGAAGTACCGCCCCCGGAACCCTTTAAAAATAATAAAAAGGGGCCAAGTTACAAAAGAATAAAAAACGCGAGACATCTGGTATGTAGGCAGCCTGGTACAGCCCGCGGGTTTGCCTGTCTAACATACGCAGAAACAAGGACACGTATTGGTCCGAAACGTGTCGAGCGATATTCAACCTTAAAGACGTGAGTGACCCGTTTAAGGGATTCCCACTGAGCTCCATCATCCGGTCTGTGGAAATGTTGGAAAGCAGCTTGGAGGTGTAGGAATAAAGGAGGGGGCAATTGCACAAAAGATCCCACGGGGTCCAAGTGCGTTCATGTGCAAGGGCCCTCATCTAAACAAGATACGGTAAGTTAAGATGCTTTATGGCTAAAATTTGACAGCTAACGTTATCCCTACAATAAAGTCCACTACCAGGCGAAGTTGCTTGACAATTCGAAATGCACAAATATTTATTTATTTATTTATTTAAACTTTATTGCACAAAAAGAATATAAGTACAAAGGGCGGACTTAATGCCATGAGGCATTCTCTACCAGTCCATAGGACCAAACAGAAACTAGCAAATGTGGGTTCAATGAGAAAATAATTCATAAAAGTTAAACGATTTCGAAAGAATAAACATACATATAATCGTAACTAATATACATTTACCACGGAATTATATATACAAATACATACGTAAATATGTAGATATTACATACATATATATATGTTGCCAGATTATGGCCAGTGCTGTTAGTATCGATATTATTTAAGGCCTTACTAGACTTACCGATCTGTCGGTGCAATTTATCCGGTACTCCCTCTCCGGTGCTTGGTATCGAAAATCGAAATTAGTAGTATATTACTCTCAATATAATATGTCCTGAATTTGTCAAATTAATGATTTGTAAGTCTTATTTTAATTAATCCTATTCAGTTTCAAGAGTCGACTGAAACGTTGGCTTGTTGAGCGCCCGTTCGACACGTATACGGAATTCATTGAAAACACCGAACGGTAAAATTAATTGTAAATTATATATTAAAATTTGAATGATTTGACCACGTTATGTATTATTATGATCTTTATTTTTCTCTATTGAGCTATTTTAATTATCATTTTTTTATTATCTATCGTATTTTTCATAATGTGACATAATAATTTGATATTGTAATGTAATATTGATATTGCTTAAAATTCTTTTGACATGTAAATTGGCTTTACGAATAAATGAGTATGATTATGAGTATTTAAAGGTCTAAAACTTCATATTTAAATACCACTATTTGGATATCGGGCCTTTATGCATATTTTTATGTATATCTCATTGGAATAAGTTTGGTTATGCTTATCGATATATACCGTCACTATTTTTTTTTCTACTCTTGGCAACACATCTTATCTGTCAATTTAATTCGCCTTGTATATAAGTAAGTGTTCTCCTATAAAGAATAATGTACAGGGTTGGATATGTACAGGAAACGGAGTATCTACAAATTATATACGTATATACAATAGATAGGAGACACAGGAAGAAACGACAATAGAGAGATCTCGCAGGGACCGAAGTCCGATGAGAGTTGTTGGGAAGTTATATTTATGCAACTGATTTTAGAAACTTCGATAGCGTGATGTAGTACATGTCAGATTTGACAGTTGACAGTAGTGACGCCACAGCCTAATTGTGGATTCTAGCTTAAGGCAGTGGGGCTATTGTGCCTTTATTTTAGGGTTGCCATAAGCATGAGGACGAGCACCGGGACAATTAAAGAAAAAGTAGTATAGGTAGAGCCCAAAAAGAAAAATTGTAAGGAGATCAGCGCAATGCCTCATCCCCAAAGTCAAAGCAGATGTGGGAGCGGCTCCGGTCTTTGCCGTGGGATGGCATCCCTCATGCGCGCGCGCCACGCAGGCACTGCCTGTCTTAATCGTTAGGCTTATAGCCGTCTGTATTACGTACATGCATAAGTACTTATTTACCTAACTAATGGTCCCTACTAATTGACTATGCTTTTCAAACCGGGCCAATTTGCTTAATGCTGCGGGACACTGGGACACCACGCTTCAAACTGGGACATGTCCCGGCATACCGGGACGTACGGCAACCCTACTTTATTTAGATAAGTACGATTAATTATTGTGTGACAGGGCCACTGTTTAGGTAGTAAAACAGCAGTTGAAATACTGGTGACTTGGAAGTGGTTACTCCACCTTCAGCTATACATATGGACACAAACCTCATGAGCGAAACCCACATTCATTTTCACAGTAAAAATATTAAGTATCTTGACTTCAAAAGTCTCAAAATAAGTTGACGCAAAAAAGATGCCGCACCATCCAGCATTTCCTGGGGATGCCTCGATTCGTTTAGCCACGCCAGTAAAAGAGACGCGCTTATGTCTTTCACACACGACAAAACGGGATGGAACGGCACTCTTCGGGAATGGCTTTTTGAGATAAATATATCAAATCTCGCTAAATATCCGTGTGTAGTTTTATTAAATTTCCTCTTGACAGAGTTTAGATGAGGTAAAATACCATAATTTTAACTTAATTGTGTCGTTTAATAATGCGTTGTTTTAGTAGGCTGAGTATAAGAAGGAAAATAAAGACTCAACTTTGGTTTTATTCTATACAGAAAATTGTAAGCAATCATGTTTCGGCTATTGTCAGAAACACAGTCATATAGTCAAGAATCATAGATTCAAAAACCAACTACTACACTATTGTTTCCCTGTCTGGGCAGAACAGCGTTTCAAAGAATGCGATATTTCTCGTTGCACAGCCTTAAAGCAAGCAAGGGTCTTTTATTCATACTTTCGCTGCCAATCTTTCCGTAGCGCTACGCAATTTCCTCTACATACGGGGAAACGCAGGCTACGTGTCTACGGGCAGAGCGTCCGCTAGGCAAGTTTCTATGAATATGTTAAATATACAACCAGGGACCGATACCAGTATTTAAAAAAAACCCTGAATTAGCCCAATATTCTGGATTATTTTTTGCTCTTTACGTAGGGCTGAATTATGTATTTAGGTAACAACGTCGTATTCTTAGATTGTCCCATTAAAAACCAAATAATGAACCGGTGACCGTAATAATACCGGTATTTTTCTATGGAGAAAATACCGGTATCCGATCCCTGTATACAACAGATCATCATCCTCCTAGCGTCATTCCAGTACAGTTGAATCCTGAAGGATGAACGAAGTCCGCTACCTAATCCCAAGATTTGACGTAGACACTAGTTTCTACGGAAGCAACTGCCATCTAACCTTCCAAGCCGAGGGAAAACCAGACCTTTTTGGAATTATGCTTGTCAAGTGAGTGGTAACTTGACTGTTAGAAGTTTTTTTCTTGAACCTGACTGTGGCTTTATAGGCCGGGCCCAATAAAGCGATAGGAGTGCGCGTTTGGAGAGTAGCCTGGGGATAATCCAAGGGAAAACCTCCGGCACGACCACGCGTGTGGTTTGGAACACTGGAATACTCTAAGAGTTTGCGCTACAGTGAAATTGGTTGAGCGGTTTCAACTGAATCTGAGGTGTGAGTGGAATCGAGCTACTGGGAGTTTTGTCGCTGGTTCACTAAACCTAGCCTAGCTGAGGAGAGTCCAGCAAGAAACTCAGCTAGGCCCGACCTGGGTCGGACTGACTCTACCCGGTGTTCGGCGGTACCGGGACGAATAGGGAGCATAAACCTTGCACAAGTCAATATACTGCGTCACTCAACCGCGGCGGCCCCTTTGAAGTCCCGCGCCGCCTGTTTTGCGCTTGCGCACCGCCTCCGCTATGCGGCTTTTTGCGCGCTACTCTATTGTTTTTGACATACGTGAGACCGTGTCACTTTTTAGTGGATGCCCAAGCATTTGTCAGTTCGGACCCGCTTGGCAAATGCGTGGAGTCAGCAAGGCTACGCTAATTGACATTGCACCAGGGATCGGATACCGGTATTTTCTCCATAGAAAAATACCGGTATTATTACGGTCACCGGTTCATTATTTCGTTTTTAATGGGACAATCTAATAATACGACGTTGTTACCTAAATACATGATTGAGCCCTACGTAAAGAGCAAAAAATAATCCAAAATATTGGGCTAATTCAGGGTTTTTTAAAAATACCGGTATCGGTCCCTGCATTGCACTTGCAAACCGATTTTTATTAGGACTGGCAGTCCCGGGACATGCGTAAATCCCGCGGTTTTCGGGAAAATGTCGACAGTCTCAAGATTTTCGGGGTTTTTTTTTGAATTCTCATGTATCTTAAAGACGTTTATTCAACAAACAAAAATTATTACAAGCAAAATTATCGGGGTTTTTTTTTGAATTCTCATGTATCTTAAAGACGTTTATTCAACAAACATAAATTATTATAACCAAAATTATACAAGGTGGTCCCCAAACTGCATTATATGTTGGGTTAGTTCGCGATCAAGGTGACAAACAATATATTTCGCATATTTAGGGTTTCTGACCAACCGCAAAATTAAGTTGTTTTTAATAGAAAAATAAGTAAATTTCATGTAAAACATCTGATTTATCAATACATTAGTATTTGTTAGCAAAATATACGCAATAATAAACATTATCACCAAATTTTAAGTTCATAGGTCAATGGGAAGTTAATAAATTCTTCGAAATAAAATTTTGTGATAGTCAACCGACGGACGAACGGATGGACGCGTTCCGTTTGGACCCTTTGGTTTGGGTTCGGGACCCTAAAAAGTGCTCATAAGTACCTACGAAAAACTCAGTTACGAATTTCTGAGAAAAAAATAACGAGTCCTCTTTTCAATGAAAACATTTGCCAAATGAAAAAAAAATACATATACTGGTTTTCATCAAATTATTCAATTTTAAATTTAATAACAAACTACTCAAAGTTTTCTCATAAAAAAACATATCTAAGGTAAACGTCCCAGTGGACGACACTGACCTAATACATTCTCAATTTAATGGCATAATAACAGGTGTCAACTACCGAGTATTAAGATGTCAAACATCTTACGTTAATTTTTTACTTCAATACCTTGTCAATAGTATAGGTGTGTGTACACTCAGGGGCATAATATGTATACATTTTGGACCTTATTTCAATGGAATAAGGTAAAAAAAATATACATATTGGTGCCCTTGACTGTAGGTATCCATACCTACAGTCAAGAAAGCACAGTCAAGGAGTATATCCATATGGCGACACATAGTTATATACAGAATCTAAGGTGTGAGTGGAATCGAGCTACTGGGAGTTTTGTCGCTGGTTCACTAAAGCTAGCCTAGATGAGAAGAGTCCAGAAAACTCAGCTAGGCCCGACCTGGGTCGGACTGACTCTACCCGGTGTGCGGCGGTACCGGGACGAATAGGGACTATATGTGTCAGTGTTGTCGCGATCGCGCGGTGGACGTCCCCGCCTCTTTTTAGAGACGATTAAATGTTTGTATAGGACCAACTACAATTAGAGCAACACAAAAGATGAAAACGAGAGGTAAAGTCGGCATAGCTGACGAGCACTGAAAACGCTGCATACCGATAGGCAGAGAAATGTGACGTCACAGTGCAATTGCCTAGTAATCCCATTGTATGGAAAAAGGACTAATTAGACATTTTTCATTTTTGACGACCGCTTTAGCCTAGTTGGTAGTGATCCTGCCTTCGAAGCTGGAGGTCCCGGGTTTGAATCCCGATCAGGGCATTTATTTGTGTGATGAACACGAATATTTGTTCCTGAGTCTTGGATGTTTTCTATGTATTTAAGTATCTATTTAAGTATGTATATCGTCACTTGGTACCCATAGTACAAGCTTTGCTTAGTTTGGGACTAGGTTGATTTGTGTAAGATTGTCCAAAAATATTTATTTATTTATTTTTTAGTCGTGAAATATTGCATTTAAGGACATAGTTGTCATACAATTTATTTTTTATTGAAACATGAGAATTCTATTGCTAATTATCAATTTACATTTGGATTTTTTTTAAAGCAATATTTTTGTGAATATTTGAAGTCCTATTATCTTTTTTGATTTTGATTAATTTTCTATTTATTATGATATTTTAATAGTTTTGTATAATACAAATTCTCATGTTTTAATAAAAAATCAATTATATAGCAACTATATCCTTAAATGCAATATTTCACGACTTTCCACACTATGGTATTAATTTAAACAATGTGTCAAATACCAAATTCAGTTATAATTTAAACGCGCTAATAACGCATTTAAGAATCGCTCAGTTCCACAACACTTACGCCGATAAAGAAAAAGCCACTTTTACTCAATGCCGACATATAAATAATAACCATTACATGTAACGCGATACCATAGAATTGAGATTAAAAAGAACGTTTTCCGCACGTGCCAAATCCGATACTTAAATTACTGGCTGGAATTCTTTATTCAAAAGCGTTTGAAATTGTTTTGTTCTTTTTTATTTCGAATGTCACCTTCATTTTAGATTGTTATTTGTTTGTACTAGTTTTTTAGGAGGGAACGAGAATGAAATGCGTTATTTTTCTTTCTTCTTATTATATTATTATGCTTCTATAAACGGGCGTCTTCACTCAAAATTTTATCTTTATATTTTATACATAATTGGAAATGTTGGTAAGTTTTTCCTGCTCAAAATCAATAGCACTCATGAACCTGATAATAAAAAATACCTCCCCGATTTTTATTTCACTCTGCAGTGACGCTTATTTTATACGCTTTTCAGAGATCGACACATTGTGAAAATATAAAATCATGTATAGGAATTTGGGGTCAATCTTTATACATATTTACAATTTTTGTATGGGTTGCGCGCAGCGCGTATTTTCTCTTAAGCACTCATGCGTGTTTCGCATAAAAGTAAAAAAAAAAAAACATTAAATGGAGCATTGTTATTTTTTCAAGTAGCTTTTTCTAGGGAGGTAAGAGACAAGATGCCTTACAGATGACCGCAGCCATAATCTCTGCAGCTCTCTTCGCAGCCAAGAGCTCCCGAGGATGTTTATTAGATTTAATCTAGCTTTTTTGGTTTGGTGTAATTAAAATTTAGGTTGACTTTATTTTTTATTTTTTTATTTTTTTTTATTTGTCTTATTGTTTTTTACATTTATTGGTTTCAGGCGGTAATAATAATGAAATAACAATAACTTAAACAATATTACAACTAACTTAAATCTAAAACAGGCCCTTGGGGCATTGTACCGAGGATGCTGGCGACATTACCTCGCTGTATCGCAATGCTGATACGTTGTGCGAGGAAGTCGCCAGTTACGTCAACCAGACGCTTCGCGATTTCAGTAAATAACTTGTGCGCGCTGGGACCCCATGGACCAAGAGTTTCGATACCAGTTTTATTTCTACATATACAATAGAATCCGCTTATAACCACTTTGCTAATAACATTTGGCCGCTTATAACAACTTCTAAATCACCACACATTAGATTTCATACTATACATTTTCAAGGTAAATCAGTCCGTTTTGTGCGACGTCCTGTTAGTGCGACGTAATATCACCGGTCCCTTGACTGCCGCTTTATCCGGATTCCACTGTATATTTGTCGTAAATTTTGTTTTAATTCAATTCAATTCAATTTATTTAGTTCAGACAATGTCCATAAAAAAGTTAGTAAAAAAGCCTTAATTACTATGTTAGTTTTCAAACTTAATCACAAAAAATTATAAACATTCCTCCCTCTATACTCCATGTGTTTAAACAACCTACCCCTGACATAAATTTGTTAATAAATATTAATCAAATATCTTTTAAGATAGAAAATCCTAAATCTATCTCAATAAATTTAATTTTTGTTACATTTAAAAGATTTTTATCGACATACGTTTTAGTGACGATAATTATAGGTATCTATAGAAAAATTGCTATTATCTTCGCAAACCTGATGTTTCACACTTCGGTTTGCTAATATAGCTGTTTAAAATATTTTTACTTAAAATGGTTTACACTCAGGATTATCGGTGACCCCTCCAAAGTAGCCTTAACAAAAACATATTAATCCGGAATAAACTACAATAACAACAACAACAATAGTGTAACAATACTCCCCTCTTCCTTTATAAGGGGGGTGTGGTCAGCAGAAAAAATCCCGGCCTTTATACGGGAACCGCTTTCATGGCATCTTTTGTGGGCCTTATTGAATGCAAGCGATATTTTGGTATTGAGATGTGTTGTAAAATCTTTGTAGATGAATTTAATATTAAAATAAATATTTATAAATAATAATAATAAATATTAGAGGACAATCTTACACAAATCGAACTAGCCCCACAGTAAGCTCAAGAAGGCTTCTGTTATGGGTACTAGACGACGATATATTTAATAGATATAAATACTTAAATACATAGAAAACATCCAAGACTCAGAAACAAATATTCATGCTCATCACACAAATATTTGCCCTGACCAGGATTCGAACCCAGGACCGTCAGCTTCACAGGCAGGTGCACTACCCACTAGGCTAAACCGGTCGTCAAATGATACATTAAAATTAGAGTAAAACTAGCTAAACTAGCAATGCCCGCGACTTCAATAAACTTTTTCTTGTTGTTATTCTGTCCCGTCAGCGAGGAGACAACAGTAACCGAGTTTCTTAGAAAAAATGTTTATAATATGGACTTCAAGCACGCTTAAGGGATGACCCATGTCGAAATGGATCCATGCTCGTAGCTAAAACTCATGTTTGGTAGATTTAAATCCTATAAAATCACAGTTTCCGAGAGTGACTCAGGAGACGTAACCATGGTAACGAGCAACAGAAAATAGTTGATCCACCCTTTTACATGGATTTATACATACGGACACCGTTTATGCTGGTTCAATACTAGGATCAAGTTCTTACTAGGATCAATCCAAAATTAAGCTTTTTGGCCTTTAAGTTTTGATATGTCCACCAAAAAGACGCGAACCTAAATCTGACAATAACCCATTTACGTATGTGTATGGAAATACTTTATTGTATACAAGACAAAGGCAAAAAATACAGACAAAACCGATATACGTGTACAAATCATGAATATTATGCATAATAAAATCATTCTTCCAACATTTAAAACATCTCAGGGACCTTTTTGTCGTCCGCCACGCCCCGCCCTCTATTCTATAGAAATGATTTTTAAACTGAACTCAAGTTACTTCTCGTATGACGCCAAAAACCGTTGTAAGTCGCAAGGTGTGTCAAAAAAATTGCAAAGCGGTTTATTGTGAATCCACTTCCTGACTTGAAGAGGCGGATTTTGTATGCTGTATTTTTTAGTTTACCGAAACCTTACAGACGTCGTCCAGATTTCGCCATTTGTTATTTTACTGTTAGGTTAGGTTGTGAACCTAACCTAACCTAACAGTAAAATAAATCATTGTGGTATGGATGCAGTACTCGTACCGCCCCGCTTCCGCGTAACCCTCGCAAATCAGGAAGCATTCATTATAATGTAGGCACGCAGCATAAATTCTGTACCATTTCTTTACTGATTTGACAAGCAGTTGACACCGACAGCTGTCAGTTTACTGACTCCACAGTTTCTTCATTTTAGCTCGATTCCAATCACACCTCAGATTCGGTTGAAACCGCTCAACCAATCTCACTACAGCGCAAACTCTTAGAGTATTCCAGTGTTCAAAACCACCCGCGAGGTCGTGTCGGAGGTTTTCCCCTGGATTTTCTCCAGGCTACTCTCCAACCGCGCACTCCTATCGCTTTATTGGGCCCGGCCTATAGTCACAGGTTAAAAAAATGGATTTGGCCTTACTTTCATATATTTTGGTAGATTAGTTCTATGCCTAAGATGGCTTCCCGTTACTATCTAAAACTAATAAAAGCGTCGTATTATTTATCAGTTTATTAGAATTATCTATTACATTTGCCATAAGTTAAGTTCAATTTATTTTATAATTTCGTCGGGTCACAATCAAAAGTTACTAAGTAACAAATACCTACTTAAAATAAAGCTCGTATATCAGCATCGTTTCAGTACTGAGATACGAGGTTTCGAAGAGTATTGACAGATTTGATTGCGAGTTTTGTTTCTAACCCCACGATACGTAAGGTATTTTTCGCAAATTCCTAATACCCTTATTGAGGATAATCCATGGGCATATAATACATGTACCCGGACATGCTAATCCGTGACGACATTAAGTCGGCGTCATACAGATAATAAACATTAGTGCCACTGCATTATAACACAAAAAGGCTAACTGTGTGTGGTGCAAGACGCAAGCTCTAGCGGATCTACGATTTACACATTAAACTAAAATTCGTGCTACAAAAGGCACCGAGCAGGATTTGAACCTGCGACCTCTCGACACTCGCGGTCAGCCGCTCTAGCCAACTGAGCTATAGGTACAACTGCCAGTCAGCCTCAAATTCTTAAACCGCTGCTGAAGCAGTCACTGGAGCTCAAACTCTATAGTATTCCAGTGATTAACTTAACTTTGCAAGTTTATCTTCACTGTATGACATTAATTTTGTTATTTACAATTATAACCTCGAAATTTTTATTCCTTCTTGAGCTCTAAATTAATATTTTGACATGAAAAATGTATTACTTATTATCAGACTTTCTTAAATTGTAAATTAATATTTTGACATGTAAAAGTGCCCTTGTGGCCTATTTGCAGAATAAATGTTTGATTTTGATTTTTTGATTAACTCACCGAAGTAGTCCGTTTTGTTCTACGAAATTTGACGTAACCTGTCGTAGAACAAACGGATTTTTTTGTCTGGTTTGTACGATGTGAACAAAATCGTAGAACAAAACGGACTACTTCAAACCCGCGTGGTTGTGTTGGAGGTTTCCCCTGGATTTTCCCCAGGTTACTCTCCAACCGAGTTTTCCTATTGCTTTATTGGGCCCGGCCTATAAAACCACAGTCAGGTTAAAAAAAATCTTCAACTCGCTATCGCTTATGGCTAGCAGCACATAAAGTCGGGTTCACACGTCGCCCGCTGGGCGCCCCGCTGTCTCATTGTGGCCGCCGCCTAATCGTGGATCAGTGGATGAGCAGTAGCAATATCAAAGGGTTCTGTAGTGTAAAAAAATGATATATGTATCTAACTCACCCAATTCACGAAGAATACCAGAACGAGAATATCTTAAGCTACAGAGCGAATTCACGAGTGGATAAAGAAAGAGAAGTACAGAAAGAAAATATCTCAAGCTATAACGAATCCTCGAGTCAATAAAGAAAGGCAACGCACTTATGATTCTTCTGGAGTCGCAAGCGTCTATAGGCTATACGGTATTTGCATACCATTAGGCAGACCACATGCTTATTTGAGACCGTCTTAGTTTAAAAAAAATCTATGAAAAGTAAGTTGTTTTATGCGAGTATTTCCGTCAATCTGAAAGTATGCTGTAGCAGTTCTATGTAATTTTTATTTTTTATTTTTAGCAGCCTAATATCATTTTTTCTGTGTCAGGCGTCAGAACGCATCAGATACTATCACGTACGATAAGTATGTATCTGGCTAAGTTTATATATGTGATAATCCACATCGAAAGGGACCTTATGGCGGCAGGCGCTTACGTTGCACCTATTCACTATTGTATTGGAACAGCGGCAATAAAGGCGTAAGTGCCGGCCGCCGTAAGGTCCCTTTCAATATGTATTAGCACATATTCCAGCGCATGATTAAAAATTAGGTGCATATATTATGAGTTATGTTCAAATTCATCTGACTCGATGTGATGTGGTCGATACTGTCGCACACGTCAGAACGCATCAGACAATCCGTCAGATAATGATAAATATCCACCGTGAACCATATTGTACCAATTGCACCATAAAAGAGTTACATGAACATAGCATAGTCCATAATAGCAACAGGCGGTATTATCATACTCATACTCATACTCATTTATTTGCAATGGATCATATACATTACACGTCAGAAACAATGATTGACAAAGATAAAAAGGTCAAGGTATGATTGATTTACAAATTATGTCAAACGGTCACAGTAAAATTACATTTAAATTTGGGATTCCAGTACAAAATTAAAAATAATAATATTTAAAAAAAGCAGCACATACCGTAAACTGGGGTGACTTTAAAAAAAAACGGAACTACTTTGATACATACAAGACACTTATATATTCATCACTAAGTATTTCCAGTTTGATTCAGTTTAGTAAATAATTAGGAAATTAACGAAGGTATAACTTGACTCAAGGTTAATTAAATAAAAAAGTAAAATACTGCATAAAAATGTTTTTTTAAAGTCGCCCCTCAATTTGAAAGTAACCCCGGTTTACAGTACATATATTATTTTCGCTTTATTGTGCCCGGTTTATAAAGCCACAGTCAGGTTAAAAAAATATATATTATTTAATATTTAAATGTCACATAGTTCTGAAATGTTATAATAGGCATTTTCAAGGAGCCATGATTTAAGTTTATTATAAAAGGGGTGTCCGTTCAGCTCTTTAATGCTATTGGGAATGCTATTTTAGGACCAGTTATGCGGGTAGTTTTGGTAGACTTGGTTAGTTTGCACCTAGTTGTCAAGTTTGCCGCTATGATTGCTTCGCAGATTTCGTGAACTTCGCTCTTTAGAGCGATCTCTTTAAGAGGCCTTTTGGTGTGTCGTGACCGTAATGGAGTTTCAAATGACAAGGCGGACGGTGGTAGTGACGGTGACACTGTGGGAAAAATGCGAACCAGGAAGAAGGTAGATCGCTATGGTGTGTGGGTAGACCACAACTAAAACTCGCAGCGCGTCAGTTAATCCTTGATAATGGCGCTTGCAACAGTGCCGAAATATCGAACTCAAAAATACAAATATACATGGTAAATATCCCGTTACAAATCGTAATTCTAATGTAAATTTTAAAATGTTTTAATTTCAAATTATGACAAAAGTATTGACAATACCAGTAATGGATTGAAGGATACGATGATGTTGTTAAAGTTTTAGATAGTTACATAGCAATTTTTTGATTTTATTGTGTGTAGTAGAATTTAAGCGGAAAAAATAAGATTTTAGTTTGAAAATTGTCGATTTGGGGACACGTTTGAAACGATTTTTATAATGAAAATTCCAAAAAATACATTAAAAGTTTATGTCATAAGGTCGCAATGATCCTGTTCTAGGTAGTAACATTGAGAAAATGTCAAGATACGTGTCAATTCAAATAGAAAATGACCTATATTGATGAGCGTTTTTAACTTATAATGACTCTTAAGACAACGTTTATTTAGATATATGTATATATACATTTATATGTTAGTAGTTATATATGTTTATTAATGTGTAGTTGTATATTTAGAATACTTATATAAATACATCTTTGTACACGTGTTGGTTTGTCTATCGTTTAGTTCCCATTCTTCACTCAATTGCTCAAAGGTTAACTGGAAGAGATCCCTTACAGGGATAAGTACGCCTTTGTACATGATTGATCTGTTTTTTTTCTGTATACAGTGGAATCCGGATAAAGCGACAGTCAAGGGACCTGTGATATTACGTCGCACTAACAGAACGTCGCACAAAACGGACTGATTTACTTTGAAAATGTTTGATATCAAATCTAATGTGTGGTGATTTACAAGTTGTTAATAGCGGTAAAATGTTATAAGCGGATTCTACTGTAATTTATTTTATGTCACACCTGGCCATAAAGTGGCAATTACCGCACGCTCCGCTCGCGGAAAATCCCACTTCCTGGCCAGGGGTGACATAAAATTTTGTACTTACCTCGGGCGGTAATTAAGAAAGTCTCAGATCGCATAATTATCGCCCTTGCCTTCGGCTCGGGCGTCAAATACCTGCGATCTGAGACATTCTTTGTTTTACCGCCCTTGGTAAGTAATGTACTATTGCCTTGTGTACAATAAAGTATTTACATACATACATACATACATACAACCTTAATATGAGATTGGCCTTAGCTTCTGTATTCCCGCGGAACCATGATCCAAAATAAGGTGCGCACGAGTTTTTGCCCGCTGTCGCTGCATTAATTCTCTTTTGATGGATCTTTTGATTATAGAAATGTCTTTTTTGTCTGTCGGTCCTTCTGCGAGGAAACAATCGCTATTCGCTGGTTTTGCCGCTTTGTTCTACGGATTATTTAAGGTAAAAGTCCCAGTGGACGACACCTTAGTGTCCAATAGATGACACCTATTAACCTATCACCTCTGTCATCATGACATAATAAAAAAAAAAAAAAAAATATCTTTATTTCAGACCTTGTTATGATCCATAGATTGTTAGTAACAATGGAGACTTACAATCTACGTTAGTTACAATTTGGACATAATAATCAGATAAAAAAAATAAAAATAAAATAAGATTGAAAGTTTACGCAAATCGACCTAGTCCCAAACTAAGCCAAGCTTGTACTATGGGTACTAGGCGACGATATACATACTTATATAGACAAAATCGTTGGATAAAATGGACTACTTCGATAAATAGATACTTAAATACATAGCAAAACATCAAAGACTCGACAAATATTCATCCTCATCACACAAATAAATGCCCTGACCGGGATTCGAACCCGGGACCTCCAGCTTCGTAGGCAGGCTACCGACTAGGTTAAGGCGATCGTCAAATATATCAACTGTTCTTGTAATTTATGTTGTTTTTCCTCGTGTATACAATAAAGAATTTTACATACATACATAAATGTTTTCTTAGTTTGGTACTAGATTGATTTGTGTAAGATTATCTACAAATATTTATTTTTAAGCCCTCCTAATATACAGGTATATTAGCAGGGTTTAAATATAAATATTTGACAAGAGTATCTGACACATATCTACATGTATGTAGAATGTAGATATATGTGTCAGGAAAATAAAGCAAAGAAAGACAGATACCTAAAACTTTAATAGAAAGAAAGAAAAGAAGAAAGAAAGAAACATTTATTCACAGACACAGAAGACACACATATTACAAAAAAAAACAACAACAGAAGAAAACAAACCACAACATGTGTGTCCCCGCGGCAGTGAAACGGACACAAAAAAAGCACCGTAGGTTTTCTTTAATCAGTTTACGGGAGTTATGGATACTCTTGTCATATATTGGGTTCAAATCATTTAAATATTGTAAAGGCCTCTTAATCCTAAGTCCCAAGAGGAGTAAACCCACAAGGTCGCTTTTTCAACAAATTCAATATGCGCACATTCTGAAGTGTTAACTGTAAAGGAACAAAACTAAAGTTTATGAATCGACCCGTTTTTGGCTTAAACCGTGAATCCGGTGGCCTTTTACTAGTTTTTTCCGCGGCTCCGCCCGTTGTTTTAAGTGTTAGACTAATTGGAAAATAACAGTATTCTCCAATGAAAATATTTCGAATTTGTGCAAGTTGACATTCTCTTTTTAAGGACACCAGCGATTGACTTTACTATCTGAGATGGATCTGACGCTCAGACAAGAGAGACGGACGGATGAGCGGAAAAGGAACCTTTTTGTTAGGGGTGATCCTAAAGTGTCACAACACTTGTGGCGATTGTATATAAACTTCTTGGTAAATATTTTTGTATTTAGCATGTTCGATTTGGTGATAGTTTGACAACAGCCATCAAGGCTAATTTTTGTCTGTATACATGTAACTGCATGTTAAATAATTCCTGTAAAATACTTAATAAATAAATAAATAAAAATAAATAAATATTAGAGGACAATCTTACACAAATCGAACTAGCCCCACAGTAAGCTCAAGAAGGCTTGTGTTATGGGTACTAGACGACGATATATTTAATAGATATAAATACTTATAAATACATAGAAAACATCCAAGACTCAGAAACAAATATTCATGCTCATCACACAAATATTTGCCCTGACCGGGATTCGAACCCAGGACCGTCAGCTTCACAGGCAGGTGCACTACCCACTAGGCTAAACCGGTCGGGCCGGTTTAATATATTAAAATTTAGAATAAAGGAAAAATTGAAAAATTTAGGCACCGAGCAGGATTCGAACCTGCGACCTCCCGGCACTCGCGGCCAGTCGCTCTAGCCAACTGAGCTATAGGTGCAATCACTGCCCAGTTCTAAATTCATCAACCGTTCTTTCCTTAATATATTTGCCGAGCAGATGAAAACTGAGACGCTTCGCTCGTTGCGATTACTCAATCAATGATTGGATTTATATCGGAAACACTTACTTATTTGCTAGGCTCATAAATTAGGTATCATTGAACTGAAACATACGAACGTACAAATCCAGCATCATTTTATGTGTTTAATATATCACATTTTATATTTTCCTTGTTTTTCTGCCTTTTTTACCTCCATACTAATTCGCGTAACGCGGTTAGATGTTGAAATGAAATTATTTTCGTATGAGAATCAGGGTGTACCAAAGTTATTACGAAACGCAAACAATTATAGTCCTTATTACATAAGATTTACGGGATAGCATGGTGTTAAGATTTATTTGGACTTGAGTCAGTATTCTTGAAATACATTTTGTTTATGTCATTGGTAGATTTAATAGTTTTTTTGCGACATCTGTGTGGTCTTTTTTTATGTTATAGGGGGCAAACGAGCCGACGGATCGCCTGATGGTAAACAATTACCGTCGCCCATAAACACCTGCAACACCAGAGGAGTCGCAAGTGCATTGCCGGCCTTTCAGAAGGGAATACGCTCTTTTCTTAATATTAATTGGATTAACTTCATTCTTTTTTAATTCGAATCAGTTTTAAGAGAAGATTAGTGGGTTTACTCATATGCTACCAACTACAATTAGAACGTAACAAAAGACAGAAATAAGGGACAAAATCAGCTATAGCGACTCCAGAAACGGCTCATACAAACTGACACAACTTTATGACGTCACAACACGATAGAGATTCGAACCAATTCTTCTGTTGTCAATGATTCTGTAAACCACGCCCCCGTGTAAGCAAGCTTATTATGTTTCCTGCGTCTAAAACGAGATCTATTCGGGAATGGCTTGTTTGGAGTAAATAAACATTTGAATGAATAAATATCTCACGGCCTGAATACAATTTTGTTAAAAGCAAAATCAAAATCAAAATCAAACATTTATTCTGCAAATAGGCCACAAGGGCACTTTTACATGTCAAAATATTAATTTACAATTTAAGAAAGTCTAACTATAATAAGTAATACATTTTTAATGTCAAAATATTAATTTACAGTTCAAGAATGAATAATAATTTCGAGTATACAATTATAACAAAATTAATGTCATACAGTGAAGATAAACTTGCAAAGTTATCTATTACAAATATTACAACATCAGTAAAGTTAGAGATGTATAAGGTCTCAAGATTAAACAAGGAGTATAAAGAAATTAATATAATATCCCAGAGATGTACATGGTCTTTGAGCGTCAAAATTAAAATTAATTTAATATTGTTAGAGATGTATATGGTCTCTAAGTCACTGATAATAAAAACGAATCCACAACAGGATGATGTCTCTCGTCGAGCTAGGCCTTATAAGTTTTAAAATGTTTTAATTTCAAATTATGACAAAAGTTATCGATTACAAAGTATTGACAACACTAATAATGGATTGAAGGATACGATGATTTTGTTAAAGTTTTAGATAGTAACATAGGAATTTTATGATTTTATTGTGTGTAGTAGAATTTAAGCGGAAAAAATAAAATTATAGTTCGAAAATGGTCGATTTGGAGTAACGTTTGAAACGATATTTCATAATGAAAATTCCAAAAAATACATTAAAAGTTTATGTCATAAGGTCGCAATGGTCCTGCAGGTGAATCATGTAACTTTATATACTAACGGTAGATAGATTTTACTGTCAATTTTGAAGTATAAATGTATGAGGACACAATTAAAATTTGACATTAAAATCTACCTAACGGTAGTAAAAAGTTACGCATCACCCCGCTGTTCTACATAGATAGTAACATTGAGAAAATGTCAAGATACGTGTCAATTCAAACAGAAAATGACCTAAATAGATGAGCGTTTTTAACTGATAAGGACTCTTAAAGTAGTTGTCATTTTACGAACTTCATCACAATTCAATAACATTTATACTTGACTGAATCACATTTTGTATCGCATGGTCGCAAACTAACCTTTTTCTGCACATTTTGTGAATGGCTATTAGATTCATTCAAGGAGCTTCGGTTGGCAAAAACGTCTTTTGTGATGTATCGAATTACAGCAATACAATTATTTTATGAAATCTATACAGATACCTTTACTAGCTGCGTGTACAAATAATGTTTTAAGTCATATTTAATGGTCTAACTCAGACACGACGCGTACACTTAGGCATTCCTGCCGACGGGGAAGTCCACCGCGCGATCGCGACAACACTGACACATATAGTCTCTATTCGTCCCGGTACCGCCGCACACCGGGTAGAGTCATTCCGACCCAGGTCGGGCCTAGCTGAGTTTCTTGCTGGACTCTTCTCAGCTAGGCTAGGTTTAGTGAACCAGCGACAAAACTCCCAGTAGCTCGATTCCACTCACACCTCAGATTCGGTTGAAACCGCTCAACCATCTCACTGAAGCGCAAACTCTTAAAGTATTCCAGTGTTCCAAACCACATGCGTGGTCGTGCCGGAGGTTTTCCCCTGGATTTTCCCCAGGCTACTCTCCAACCGCGCACTCCTATCGCTTTATTGGGCCCGGCCTATAACGCCACAGTCAGGTTAAAAAAAGTCATAGTCTTTTATTCTGCAAATAGGCCACAAGTCAAAATCTATATACCTATATCAAATAAAAATAATACAATAATCAAAGTATCATTAATTAAATGTAGTGTTACATGTCAAAAATAAGACTAATAACAATCGAGATTTGTTAGAGATGTATAAGGTCTCTAAGCGTCAAGATAAAAGGTAATAAGGCCAAAATATCTCGTCTGAAATGGATGGCTTTTAACACTTGGTCAACCATCTACTATTCTATTCAGTATTCACCATCAGACAGCGCGTATGGTGGTTTAATATGGGTCATAGTTTAAAAAAAGAACGATAATTTGAGATTTCAGCGAATTTAAAGAGTACACACTTCGTTTATAGGTACGAGTGCCTATTACTGAACACTAGCCCTAGATTTCAATGGCATCAAATGTGCAGCGGCACAACAGGTAGCCAATACAGAGAAGCACAATGCTGTGCACTCGAGCAGTGTGTATTGTGTGCAAGTACAGTGGCACACAGAAGTGAAAACCTTTAACACAAATAATAGTCACAATTTGACGACCGCCTAGTTGGTATAGTTACCCTGCCTTCGAAGCTGGAGGTCCCGGTTTCGAATCCCGGTTAGGGCATTTATTTGTGTGATAACCACAAATATTTCTTCCTGAGTCTTGGATGTTTTCTATCTATTTATCTATATAAGTATATATATCTTCACTTGGTACCCATAGTACAAGCTTTACTTAATTGGGACTAGGTTGATTTGTGTAAGATTGTCCAAAATTATTTATTACTAGCTTTTGCCCGCGACTTCGTTCGCGTGAACTTCTACTGACTATTCCCTACCCCTTCGTAGATAAATTCTGCAGGTAAGATTATAAACAACTTAACTTTGAGTGAACCTAAAGTTTGAAATCTCTCCATATCTCCCATGTACCTCCTAACTCAACGAAATACGACACAAAGCCTGATAAAACCGGCGGACAGCTGAAGACCGAATTTAGATGGACGCTGGACGACTATAGGACAAAACCTGTACTACCTGTACCTCCCAGTGATTTGATTGTTTATAACTAATCAGCTAGGTAATGACTGTTTTCATGGTACCTACATTGACTTAGTATTGTGGATAAACTGACCTATAGTAACGAAAAAGATTCGTAACAATTTCTATGGGTCCTTAGGACAGACACAAAATTACCCCGCCGGCGGGGACGTCCACCGCAGACACAAATAGCCCCTATTCGTCCTGATACCGCTGCATACCTAGTGGAGTCAGTACGATCCAGGTCGCGCCTAGCTGAGTTCCTTGCTGGAAATCTTCTCGGCTAGGCTAGGTTTAGTGAACCAGCGACAAAACTCCCAGTAGCTCGATTCCATCCACACCTCAGATTTGGTTGAAGCCGCTCAACCAATCTCACTGGGGCGCACACTTAGATTATTACAAGGTTTAAACCGTCCGCGTGGTCGTGTCGGAGCTTTCCCCTGGATTTTCCCCAGGCCACTCTTCAACCGCACACTCCTTATTGCTTTATTGGATCTGGCCTATAAAACCAAGAAAAAAAAACTGTTTTATATTTCTCAACCATCCGTTTTTACTCCAAAGATTTCGGTGTAACTCAAACACGTTGATTTTCTTTCATTTTGTACACAAATATAACATAGGAAATAATTTGATAATTCATGGAGTGGAGTGGCAATCTATTTAATCTCCAATTTTATAAACAGTAAAGGTATTAAAGCTCTATGAGTCAGCAAGTTTTGGCTTAAAACGCAAGCGCTTTAGAGGCTGTAAGTCAGTACCTAAATAACGCAAATCTATTCTGTTTTGCTTATGATTATGCATGTAATTAATAGAACTTTATTTAATAATTAAAATTAATAGAACTTTAGGTACTGAAATGCGGTAAACATTCACATTCACTTGAGTCGGTTTGGTTTTGAGATAATTAAGCTCTAAGAGTCACAAATATCCGAACTAACTCTTCAACTCAATCTCATCATAATCATTTGGCAGCGAAATTACTCAGTTTGTAACTACAATGGTAAAATTGAAAACTATACATGCAAGTACCTACTTTATCGTAGTCACTATAAGACTCAAATTATTGAATTCTGCAAGTAGTAAATAATCTTCATTAATCTCGATTAGAGTTTACCGAATGTCATCTGTGTAATGGCACGTCTCTGACACGCCAAACGTCAAATATCGTGATATTTATAACTGTCTAGACTCGCCTCACGATAGTCCTTATTGTACTTGACCCTAGTAGGTTCCTGACAACTATTTGCATATTCGGAGCTCAGACTTACACTGGTTCATCTGAAACGAATTTTCGTACGTTAGCAGGCATTGTAAATATCTATATGACTTTGGTTCATAGATTCAGAATTTATGAATTTGAGGGATGATAAAGAGATAAAAAGTATCCTATATGTTAACCCGGGGTATAAACTCGTTTCATACCAAGTTTCATCATAATCTGTACAGCCGTTTTTGCGTGATTGAGTAATAAGCATCCAAACATCTAAACATCCGAATTTTCACATTTATAATATTAGTGAGAATAGTGGGAATTAGTGGGATTTTTTAAACCCTTAGATAACATCGTTATCACACTCGACCACTCTAACAACGTTCTGGATGACCACTGAAGACATATCAATTATAGGTAGACGGAACTCCGTCCGTGCCTTGAACTCAAGGCACCGGTTTGTCAATGTTGACAGCGACTGTCTAACATAATTAAATCTCTCATTTCAAACAGTTACTATGGGTTGAGGGATTTTTGTTTATTTGTCGCTAGTCCCCTAAGCACTTTTTTACCCTCCATTTTTTCGCATATTATCTATTTATTGTCCAATTTTTGAATAAGATTATTTTTATTTTGCTTCCAATTATATGCTTACCAATTTTCAAGCCTTTAAGTCACGAATTGAAGGACTTCTCATACAACAGAATAGTTCAACCCCTCTTTTCACCCCTTTCATCCCCAATCTGTATGATTTTTATAGCCTATAACCTGTCCGAAGATCCATTAAACTTGTTAGTGAAGGTTGTATTGAAATCTATTGGGTAGTTTTCGCGTGATGGTGAGACAAATAAACAGACAGACAAACAGACACAAATTCTAAAAATTGTTGAAATGTGTTCTGTTATCGATTCTAAGACCCCTCCATCGATTTTTTTGCTAATATCTTCTATGTACAGACTTTCGAACCTCTACAGCTTTATTATATGTATAGATTATATTATTTATTAATTACTGCAATTTCTCCGTTATAGATGTATTCTGATGATGATGACCGCTTTAGCCTAGTTGGTAGTGACCCTGCCTACGAAGCTGGAGGTCCCGGGTTCGAATCCCGGTCAGGGCATTTATTTGTGTGATGAACACGATTATTTGTTCCTGAGTCTTGGATGTTTTCTATGTATTTAAGTATATATTTATATATATAAGTACGTATATCGTGGCCTAGTACAAGCCCATAGTACAAGCTTTGCTTAGTTTGGGACTAGGTCGATTTGTGTAAGATTATCCACAAATTTTTTTTTATTTTTTTTTTATTCTTTCAAAGATCGGTTTCTAATTTTAAGCCCGCATCTACTGTAGGTGTTAGGCAAGTCGTCCGTGAGGTCTGTTAAAAAGGTGATTTTCGAAGGCTCTGATACTAATAAGTAACCAAAAATTTACCTATACCTATTAAAATTTTCATATATATATTTTTTAAAACATTGATTAGGTACTATACCAAAACTATGTACAGTCGCCATCAAATATATCTGTACTCTTCAGGGTGCTCAAAAATATCTGAACATGCACTTTAACGCCTTCAAAACAGAGTCGTGTTCAGATATTTGTGAGCACCTCGTTCGCTCCGATATATCTGATGGCGATTGTACATTAAATACAATAATCAAATCAAATGAGGTTTTTTTCTACTTAAAATTCACTGAGATGCTTCTAAACTATCAAAAGCTATCAATAATATTTGGGCCGCTCTTTTAGGAAAATTATCAAAATACATTTATCTAAAATTTAATTGTTTACATTTTTTATTAGGCTTCAGTTTTGTCGTCAATCAGGCAGGCCGAGCGGTTGTTTTTCAATTTTGTATGAACAAGTTACTTGTGTTCGCAAGTGTACTCTTTGTATGTTCACGCTTATAATTCCGCTGTATGGATTATGACACACAAACAAACACATGGACATCTATTGTAGCGTTATAAAACCCTTTTCATGGTTATAACCATGCAGAAAACCAAAGTTTAATATACAGGGTGGAACGTTCCTAGAGTCTCACCCTTTTGTTCATAATCGTTCATCAAACTTATTTAAATTGCTACTAAAATTAATTTATCCTTATCTACTTATCACTTTGATATTTGTGATTTGTGAAAAATGGAAAAACACACTTTGGTTAGCAAAAATTTGTTATTTATTTATTTATTAGATTAGATAAAACAGAAACATGCAAACAAAATAGGTGTCATTTACATAAAAATACAATATAGATTAAGATGTTATGAATAGACGGGTAAGGGTCGATCAATCGCCAGATACAATCATTCATCAGTTAAAATTATCGCTGTCACTTTCTAATGTAATATGAAAGAAAAGGACAGAGGTAACAAATATCTGACGGATACCTTTATCCAGAGATTGAAAAATCGGCCCTAAAAGTTTAAAGTCCGAATTCCAAACCACGGAGGTTTTAATTTCCTCATTTATTTATTTGTCAGGCAATAAAGGCCCATTTTTAAATTTATCTTACAGACTAAGAAAAAACTTTAGTGACATATTCCACTTAGGTGTTTTCATGTACTTAAACTGTATGTTTTTTTTACAAATTAAGTTAGGTCTAATCTAGCAATTCAAATCCAATGAAGTTGACATTTTACAATTATGTATCAGATGATAAACTTAATTTCACGAGAATTCCCAAGATCACCATCAGGTGACCACTTACCATCAGGTGGGCTGTCAGCTTGTTTGCCACCGACGTGGTATAAAAAAAAGAATTCTATGAAATTCCGTACATAGGAAGCCTGGCTCGGGACGACAAACCCTAATTATTGTGGTATTTACTATCAAGCTGATCTGACGATGACGTCACAAAAGTGGCTAAAGCAGTTCCTAAACTACATAAGATAAAGCTGTGTCTTGGCTCATACAACCCTCTCAAAGAGTATTTAATCAAAAAATGCAATGGAACCCTCAATCAAAAATGAAATTTATGACAGAAATTTCGTCGTGACCATGACACTAGCTACAATCAGCATAAGAATAAATAAAATGTCCATAACAAATATACAGTGGAATCCGGATACAGCGTCACTCAAGGGACCGGTGATATTACGTCGCACTAACAGGACGTCGCACAAAACGGACTGATTTACTTTGAAAATTTTTGGTATGTGTGGTAATTTCTAAGTCTTTATAAGCGGTCAAATGTTATAAGCGGATTCGACTGTAGCTTGATTACTCACCCACATAAACTTTGCACCCTGTATACACATTACAAATACACTTAAGTTATTTTAAAACTATAACCACACACTTTAAAATGATCTTTAAATATAACATTTTAAAGCCGCATCCGACTTTATAGAATAATATAATATTATACGCCCCAAATATACTTCAAATCATATTAGTGGTTTATTTGACAAGCTTTCAATGCTCTTGGGGTTAGAATTCTTAGTTTACTTTGACGCGTGTCAAAAGCAATCCAGTCGTAATAATTATACATTTTCGTAAATAAATATGATGTATTATAAATTGTATGCTTATTTGTATGGATAGCTTATGTACATATAAAACTTATGTACCAAAATCAAAACCAAACATTTATTCTGCAAATAGGCCACAAGGGCGCTTTTACATGTCAAAATATTAATTTACAATTTAAGAAAGTCAGACTATAATAAGTAATATTTTTCATGTCAAAATATTAATTTACAGTTCAAGAAGGAATAAATTTCGAGTTTACAATTATAACAAAATTAATGTCATACAGTGAAGATAAACTTGCAAAGTTATCTATTACAAATATTACAACATCAGTAAAGTTAGAGATGTATAAGGTCTCAAGATTAAACAAGGAGTATAATGAAATTAATATAATATCCCAGAGATGTACATGGTCTCTGAGCGTCAAAATTAAAATTAATTTAATATTGTTAGAGATGTTTATGGTCTCTAAGTCAATGATAATAAAAACGAATCCACAACAGGATGATGTCTCTCTTCAATCCCCTATAAAAAGACACTAGTATTAACGTAGTCACTATATGTATCGTAGAAAGAAGATTAGATAGAAGTAGGTTTAGCGAATCACCAAGGAGGACGGACTTATGATAAGCTGACTAATTTGAGTAGTATCAGAGGACTGATATGGATGTAGCTCAATTCTGACATCTCATAATTAGTCGTGCTGTATATACATTGGCGCCAAATTTAAATTAAGCCAATAGGCTTGAAAACATTGATGACGTTTCGATGACACGCCGGTGACAAAATACGCGATGAGGGACAGGAGATGACACATTGTATTGCGTTCCTACGTGTGTTGGTGTATATATTTAAAAAAATATATATATTTGTGGACAATCCTACACAAATCAACCTAGTCCCAAACTAAGCAAAGCTTGTACTATGGGTACTAAGTGACGATATACATACTTATATAGATAAATAGATACTTAAATACATAGAAAACATCCATGACTCAGGAACAAATATTTGTGTTCATCGCACAAATAAATGCCCTGAGCGGGATTCGAACCCGGGACCTCCAGCTTCGAAGGCAGGGTCACTACCAACTACGCTAAAGCGGTCGTCAATATGCTTGCATCTCTTTCACACATCTTTGTATGTGTGTATTGCCGGCTCCAGTCTTATCCTTACTTAATGATATGCACCTATTGAAAGACACTAGGAACCATACAACAACATTCGCCAAGTCGGGACTCCAAAAATCCAGCCGCTAATCCAACAAAATTGCCCATAATTGGATCTTCCTCCTTATCCCCGTGCACTTGACTTCTCCAACAACCCATTCAAAACTAACTCATATCCATCTCAATTTAGGGCTCAAATTCCTTTACAAAACATCCAGGAATATACGATGTTTTAAAAGTAAATAGCGTAGAATTGTCATTGGAATTTGTGCTTTTACAAAAGGATTTTAGGTTGGTTTTTGATTGCTGAATTTAGACATCTTCAAATGTTGGTTTGACCTCATAAGGTTGCCTCAATGAGGAAGAGGGGACATCGAGCTGAATTGATTAATATTAAGATGCAGAAATGTTTTTGGAGGTAGCCGTGGGATGCATGAGCCCCATTCTAGATGACAAGGATATGCAGGCATGTGACAGAGATATCGCTACTTTCATCTATTCTGTGTGCTCAAAGGTCGGTTGCACCAACATACGGTCACAGGCCCGTCATCGTCAAATATGGCGCCGGCAGCTGTCATCCCATAGAAACTTGTCAAACTTTGCATACAATCAGATTTTAACGAACACCGCTTGCGGTTACAGACGGTTTGGTGCAACCCACCCTAATTGTTGCTAAAGTGAAGCGGCCGCCGCAGCCTATAGACGCCCGCGACTCCAAAGGAGTCACGTGCGTATTGCCGACCCTTTATAAGGTTTGAGGATGCACTGTGTTGACAGCAGAAGGAACACATTTAGGTCCCTCGCTCTCAACACAGTGCATCCTCGGGAGCTCTGGCAACCTTGCTCACCTCCAGGAACACAACACTACATACTATATATTCATATTTAAAGGACTAAACTTCATATTGAAGTTGTTAGCTCGTAGATTACAACACTGGAATTAGTTTGGTAGTACAACACTATACTTGTCGACGATGATATATGATTTAAACTGAAATTAGAATCAATCACAATCAATAGCTTACATGGACATAAGCCGTGAACTATTGACCACCGGGTGGACAACTTTTGTTTGTTCAACTGACAATGACCCAATTATTAAAACACGAGTGCAATATGTCAAACGAATTATAAACAAAATAGAAATAATCATTAAACATAAATAACTTTATAATGTACTTTAAGATGTCAGTCAAATTAAAAAAAGAAATAATATTATAGATTCGTATCACTAATAAAGGTATGTCTAAAGTATTGATAACTCCAATAACCTGATTTAAAAAGAGATACGAAACTGTATAATTTCATGCGTATCTTCATATTCTCCCTTCGTTACTATTTAATAATAATAATAAATATTGTTTATTGCACCACTAAATGAGGGTTTTCTTACAAACATTTAAAACATTAAATGGTAACAACAGGCGGCCTCTAAAGCGACCTCTTCCAGACAACCTAAATCTATTTCTCTATCTTTTTTCTCATTATTATTTCTCTATTCTTATTTTTCTTATTTCTCTTATTAGTCTATTTACATAGACTACTATGGCCTAATAAGTCTCATAGATTTTATATGTAGTTATTCTTTGATCTTTTTATTAAAAGAATCATCGTTTCAAACATCACTCCAAACCGACAAATGAGCTAACAAACTGTTTTCAAATTCCTCATCATTTGAATTGAGAACATTGAAAATATCCAAGACCTCTTAAACCTGTAAATAAAAGTAATTACATTCGAATTCTTAATAAATCTCAAACACACAAACCACTTAATCCATTAAAAATTTAACATCCACTCACTAACCTAATAACCACTTCACATCTGATATACTATTACCAATCCTACAATTGAAAATCGCAGCATTTGCGACCTTATTCAAAGGAGATAGAGACAAGGGGTGCTAAGTGTTACGGGTTGTTTGACAATAGCGATGTAAAGTGACTTGTTCAAGTGACAAAGGTGGCTTAAGGGCTGTTGATAATGCTTGAACATCTGTGGAGAATGTGTAATGGGATTATTGTTTAGATATTTTTGATGTTATCGTCATGTTAGATGTAATAGAGAACATGCATGCGGAATAATAAATTATTATTAATAAGATCCAAACGGGGCACCCGGAGTCAATTTAATAGACAAGGGAGTTGAGCAAAAACAAGTCACTATATGAATAGTAGACTATCAAATTTTGACAAAAACAGTAAATACAGGCGTATGGATTAGGGAATGCAATCCCGACTCGAGATTGCAAATTCGAGATCCCGCGGGATTAGAAATATCAATCCCGCGGGATCCCGGAATTTTCGGGATCCCGTCTAGTTTTAAAAAAATAATAAATTTGGATGACTAAAAAAGCTAACTGCCTGTTTGTGATAGTGAGGTTAAGTAAAATAACATATTACTCGAAAGAAAATAAAAACCTTTATTCTTTAATCTTACCAACCAAAAATAATTATCAGGTTTTAAGGAAATTAACATAGGTAAATTAGATAATCAAAATAATAAACATATTTCAAAGGAATTAGGAAGTAGTTACCTAAGACGAGTGATTTTGAAAATGACTCCTTAAAAAACAAAGGGTATTAATAGTATCCCAACCCCGTCAATCTCGAACGGGATCTCGTCATATGATGCGTCCGGATTGATCCCGAAAAATTACCCGAGATCTCGCGAGATCGGGATTGCATTCCCTAGTATGGACTGACGCGGCATACTTACGATAATGATGCCGGTACGGTAAGCAGGATCTAGCAGACGTATGACTGCCGCGGCATACTTACGATACTGATGCTATTGCAGTAAAGCAGGAGGTTGCATACGTATGGACTACAGTAGCCTTCGTACGTTACTGATGCCGGCACAGTAAATCCTGTGCAAAAGCAGCGATGTGCGGACTACGTATGCGTAGTAAGACATCGGGATACGTACGTAATGTGAAAATTAGGACTAACGTAGTACGTAGTCCGCATCATGACCGGCGTCAGTATGCCGACTACGTACGGACAACTACGTACGCGTAATGGAGCGGCAATCATGCGTAATTGTGTCCTATTTCATACGTAAAATACGTAGCGCGGCTACTTAAAATTTTCTCAGTGTAATAGTTAAATAACAATATCTTAATATTACAACTAACTTAAATCTAAGACAGGCCCTCGGGGCATTGTACCGAGGATGCTGGCGGCATTTCCTCGCTGTATCGCAATGCTGATACGTTGTACGAGGAAGTCGCCAGCTCTTCGGTCACCAGTTACGTCAACCAAACGCTTCGCGATTACAGTAAATAACTTGTGCGCGCTGGGACCCCATGGACCAAGAGTTTCGACACTAAAAGGTACAAAATTGTACTCTCTGCCGAACGAACAGTAAATTAATAAATATGCTCAAAATCTTATATCTTTTTAAGTAAATTACAAACCACCGTCAGGATTCTTATGTTTTAATAAACAAGAAAATATGATAACAACGTACCTTAACGCAATATTTCACGACCAAAACAGTAAATTACTCGTTTTTCCATACAACGGCAGTACGGGCACCTGATGTCACATACTACGCTGAATTAGTATGGGAGTTTTAAGGGCGTTTTGAGCGCTCGTATTTTATGCAGTACTTTGAAATCTATTTTTGTCATTTGTGTTATTATGATTGTAGTTGTTCCATATACACATTTGTTCCTCTCTAAAAACTGGTTAGAATGGCATCATGAAAAAAAAGATGCATATTCTCGAATTGTAGAGGGGTAGGGCTACTGCAGGGAATATTGTAGTATCTATGTCTTTAAAGTATTTGTAAACTCAGATGCTTTAAATAAATGATTATTATCTCTTTATATATTTTTCGAATGCGCGTCGAAGCGTCTGGTTGACGTAACTGGTGACCGAAGAGCTGGCGACTTCCTCGCACAACGTATCAGCATTGCGATACAGCGAGGAAATGCCGCCAGCATCCTC
Organism: Epiblema foenella; assembly: GCA_963556455.1. Taxonomy (NCBI): domain Eukaryota; kingdom Metazoa; phylum Arthropoda; class Insecta; order Lepidoptera; family Tortricidae; genus Epiblema; species Epiblema foenella. The sequence goes on along the minus strand of OY747120.1, from coordinate 3,736,394 downwards.
GGTACAATGCCCCAAACGCCTGTTTTAGTTTTAAATTGTATATTGTAAGACAAAATATTTCAATATCATATTAATTAAACGACCAAGACACACAAACAAATATTCATAATAAAAAAACATATGCCTAAGTCAATATAGTCTTATAAATCAACCCATATTAACACTTCAATCTAGCTAAATAATGTTTACAAACCAGTCCCCGTGGTAATTAAAATAACTATACGAGTTAGCCGGTTTGGTGTGGTTAAAATGAGTTATGGACCCGTAGCGCCATCTGTTGTTGAGTTGCCGAACTAATTATTGAGCGTTGCAATGTTATGACATTTTTTTGTCGCTTGTAATGATTTCGGTTAGGTAGTTTCTTCCATTCGTATAAAAGGATAATTCTTATATCTCTTACATAACTAGTAACAAATTACTATACTTAAAGAAGTACCTCGCTAATCAATACACATGCTATTTATGAATTCACATATTATGTTGTATTCCTAATAGGACCTACTAGAAACTATATCGATATACAACATTGGTATATTTATTTATTTGATTGTAAATGGGTTTTTAATTTATTTATACACGTGTACAATACAAGGGTTTATTTGTGCGAAAAACCGATCTAGTAATATCTATTTATATTTGCGGGAAAATTCTCTGTTTCCTAGGTTAAGAGTATAATTTTTAAATGTAGGTATGTTTATAGTAAATTGAAACCATTTATTGTTATTAACCAACCGATATTTGACACGAAACACGTGACCAAAATGCTGGCCTTTATCTGGCACAAAGATTGAGCATTGCCATCCAACGTGGCAATGCGGCGAGCATTTTGGGAAAATTACCTACTGGCAGCGGTTTGTTAGATTAGGGTTTTTGATAAGTATATTTAGGTTCATTTGAGGTTAGTTTTAGTTTTATTTTAATTTCTTTGTTTATTTGTAATTACTATTATGTAAGTCTTTACCATTAAACAACAAAATTATAGCATACAACACACATTCTATACACGAAACTGACAAAATTTACTTCTTAAGGATAAGTATCTACTCAACAACAGAATCAAAAGATCTCACTAGAATAGTCTTATAAGAATTATCACTATTATTGAATATATTCGTACGTAACATACGCGATGTTTTTTTATTACTAAGTATATCTACTAGTTTTCATAGTTCTCTTAAAATACCTAGATCAGTTTGGAAGTCGATTTGTCAAATAATTTAACTTTATGCTTTACCCGCGCCTTTTTGCCCGCGTATACTTCAACTCCTTATTTCATCATTTCAAGGTATGATTTCGGGATAAAAAATATCCTATATGTTAATCCAGTCTATAAACTCGTTGTATACCAAGTTTCATCATAATCCGTTTACCCGTTTTTTAAATAAATAAAATAAATAAATATTAGAGGACAATCTTACACAAATCGAACTAGCCCCACAGTAAGCTCAAGAAGGCTTGTGTTATGGGTACTAGACGACGATATATTTAATAGATATAAATACTTAAATACATAGAAAACATCCAAGACTCAGAAACAAATATTCATGCTCATCACACAAATATTTGCCCTGACCGGGATTCGAACCCAGGACCGTCAGCTTCACAGGCAGGTGCACTACCCACTAGGCTAAACCGGTCGTTTTTTGCATGAGTTAACAAACATCTGAACATCCAAACATCTAAACTTTCGCATATAATAGTCTAATTAGTATACATGTTTATAATCTGTTGTCTACGTATACCAAACCCAAGCTACCTACCAAAGACATATATGTATACTTAACTTACCTACAACGAAATATCTTTAACAATCATACAATAGAATAGATAATTAGATATTTATAGCTAACGTTAATATAACATAAGCACTATGTAACATTAGCTATAATCACTACATAATATAAAACAAAGTCACTTTCTCTGTCCCTATATCCCTATGTTTAAGCATACATATGTATTACTAGAGTTTTCGATTAGGATGTTATAGGCACACTACACACGTTCAATGAATAAGCTTGTCAAAGTCAAAATGGTTTGCTCGTAAATCACTACATAGTATAAAACAAAATCGCTTTCTCTGTCCCTATATCCCTTAACCCTATGTATGCTTAAATCTTTAAAACTTCGCAAACGGATTTTGATGCGGTTTTTTTAAATAGATAGAGTGATTGAAGAGGAAGGTTTATATGTATAATAACATCCATTAAATAGTGCACCCGTGCGAACCCGGGGCGGGTCGCTAGTTTTATAAGAAAACCCAAAAATCCTTGAAAAATTTATATGAGTATTTCTACATATGAGATATCTCTTGTAGCTAAGTATTAACATCGTTTTGTTTTCACTAACATGCTATAGAATAGATTAAACACATAACTCAAGAAACACTAGTAATTAGAAACAAACACGCGTACTGTTTAATTGATAGTTTAAATATTGATACACATCTTGAACGCAAAGCCTAAACCATAAAGTAAAACCATAGCATTTTACACCAACTTTCACCGTATGGGATTAGCCAATACCGCACAAAAGAGTAATTAATGGTGTTCATGAATATAGAGCACAGACTTCTCAATGTTACCATATCATTCTTATTGGATAACGTATAAGTAAATCATAAAATAATTAAAGGTTTTTACACGAAAGCTTTTTCTGTTATGAGCAATTTCACACACGCAATACATCAGAACATTTCACTACATTTATTATTTATTTATTTACTAGCGCCCGGCTTCGCACGGGTGCACTATTTAATGCATGTTATTATACATATAAACCTTCCTCTTCAATCACTCTATCTATTAAAAAAAACCGCATCAAAATCCGTTGCGTAGTTTTAAAGATTTAAGCATACATAGGAATATAGAGATATAGGGACAGAGAAAGCGACTTTGTTTTATACTATGTAGTGATTAATCATTAAGCACAAAAAAGTATTATATAACATATCGCTCAACAAAACTATTTATAAGTTTGACTGTGGAGTCGAATCTCAGTCTAAAACAATGGGTAAAAGTTAGGTGTAATAATTAGGTAACAGGTAATACTTAGGTATTAGGTAATAAGTTATAATATGACAATGGGTATAGTAGGTAATAGTAAATTTAGGTGTAATAATTAGGTAACAAATAATACTTTGGTACTTAGGTATTAGGTAATAAGTTATAATATAACAATGGGTATAAGTAGCTAATATCATGGGTGATCCCTAGAGGGCGAATTCACCCTTTACAGGGCAAACATGAGATACTTTTTCAGGCGATATTTAAACCTAGATTTTTTACACTTGCACTTTTCACTGCAATAGACATATTTTTAATAAAACAGCTACTTTTTGAATCTGGAATAAGCTGTCATTTATAATAAAAAACTCTTTTCATTACACAAAAATGTATTTAAATTTCAAAAATCAATTGCTTGTCAGATGTCAAGTGGTCAGTCAATGAGATTTCCACCTTCCACATTAGGCATTAGGTAACAAATAATACTTTGGTACTTAGATATCAGGTAATAAGTTATAATATAACAATGGGTATAAGTAGCTAATATCATGGGTGATCCATAGAGGGTGAATTCACCCTTTACAGTGCAAACATGAGATACTTTTTCAGGCGATATTTAAACCTAGATTTTTTAGCTTCACTGACAATGTCCGCAGGCAAGGTGTTCAGCAGGATATTGACAGTTCTATATTCTACAAAAAAACGTTTTTTCCTATTCCCAATTGCCAACTGACTATAACAATGCGACGTATATTTTGGATTTGTCAAGTCGCTGTACATCGATACTTATCAAATAGGCAATGTACTTTGAATTGTTCTCAAGTGACAATTAATTGTCACGTTGGTCACAGAATAAGTGATAGTACCGTTGATGCAATAGGTAATGGTACAGTTGGTAATATATTCGAAACCCGAGAACACATGTGTTTACACAATAACTACACTAATCGGTTGTAATCAGTTAGTAACCTACATAAAATACAAAGTACATAATAATACATGTAACTGCATAAACAAGCATTACTTAATACAGATATCAGATAAATGTCATGTAAACGGCAATAAATCCGTTTAATTTGAAGTAATTTGCGTCCAATTACGTTTGATGAACGGCGCGGGCGGCGTGACGCTAGTTCCGCTACTGGACAATAGATGGCGCTGTAAAAATCGATATGGAATCATTTTGGGATGTTCGGTATATTTGTTTTTTTTAATAGTTTTTAGTGGTGTACGTCAAATTTACTTATATCGATTTTATTTTTATTTTCGTCAAATATCGATTTTATTTTTATTTTCGTTTTCATCGATACCTCGGGTGACCAGAGGGCTGGCAGCTACTTCGGCCAGAGATTAAGTCTGGCCATCCAAAGGGGTAACGCTGCCAGTCCTCTGGGCACCATAAGTCACGAAGGCGACTTGGGGAGCATTTGTTATTTTAAAGTATATTTTTAAGTTTATTTAAAAGATAATTTTTAGTTTAATATGAGAACAACGGTTGGAACTCACTTGGAAAGTCACTATTTGCGACATGTTTCGGACTACAATCTTTCCAAGTGAGTTCCAACCGTTGCTCTCATATTAAGTGTAAATATGTCTCACGTTAGTGTAAATTTTTAGTTTGTCATTAGATTTCTTTTTTTCGTAATAAAGAATAACTTTTTGTACTAGATATAAATAAAAACAATATATATATAAATAAACATATACATAAATAATGCAAAGGTAGGTAATTAAGGGAGCGACAAGAAATAAAATTTACCTCAAATTATATTATCTTTATTTATAATATAAACACATAATAAAACAAATAATCTAATTAAAATTAAAATTATAAATAAAAAATTTGACCCAGATCGCTGTCAAATGGTAGGGTGCCCAGAAGGCTGGCTGTATTTCCTCGCTGCACGGCAATACTTATTCGCTGAGCGAAATAGAAGCCAGCCCTCTGGTCACCAGAAGCCTCTATTAGGCGCTTCGACAGATCTTTATATAGTTAGATAAAGTCAAATAATATTAATTAATTTTTCAATTAAAGATATTAACATTTCTTCAGATTATTTTACTTTCAATTCACCAATTCATGTAAGTGGTCGCAAATTGACACACAAATCGTAACGTACGTTTGGTCACTAATGATTAAACGAAATAATAAGTTTTAAGGCCGGCAACGCACTTGCGACTCCTCTGGCATTGTAGGTGTTTATGAGCGACGGTAATTGCTTACCATCAGGCGATCCCTCTGCTCGTATACCCCCTATAAAATAATAATAATAGTAAGATTTTAAGATTTGTAGTTAAATCTTAAAGAACCATTTGCTGATACGAACCGAACATATGGCCGGCTTGAAACCGACGTTTTTCATTAAAATATTATTTTATAGCTCCACTATACTTGATGATTAAACTTATTCATATTTTTTATAATATCATCATGATACATTTTAAATTAAAATAATGCTTGTATTAATCGAACCAATCAGCCGGCCCGTAAAGCACATAACTAAGAATAAATAATATGATAAAAATACAGCCAAGTTTGTAAAGCTTAGCGGTGAACTAATACATAGATCAAGAATACTAAAATACGAAGAAAGGACTTACGTATTAATTTTAAATTTTTATTTAGATGTATAATACATAATTATGTCGTAATTAAATTAAGATATAGCCTAAATTTCATAAAAATATAACTGTTAAATGATGATGTAGTGTATATGTGGCCATTAAACCTAATTGCATCAGTCTTAAAAAAACTCTATGCACAAGATCACAAAAAGCTAATGCAGCTTTCTTTCGACATAAGGAACAACTTTATGAGCATGAGAAATGAAAATGATACTTTGTCTGAAATATCACTGGAGAAAATGTGAATAAAACTTTGGTAATGACAAAACAAGATTGAATATTTATTGAATTTTGACCATAAACATAATAAGAAACATAATAAGAGAGGTAGGGCACAGCAAAATGTCATCTTGCTCGAATTTGGAGCAGCCCAACTGGGGAAGTACCTCCGCCTTGCAGAAGCCCACAGCCATAATAACATTATCTACTGTACAAGTATGTAGTGTTGTGTTCCTGGGGGTGAGCAAGGTTGCCAGAGCTCCCGAGGATGCACTGTGTTGAGAGTGAGGGACTTAAATTTGTCCCTTCTGTTGTCAACACAGTGCATCCTCAAATTTTATAAAGGGTCGGCAACGCGTACGTGATTCCTTTGGAGTTGCGGGCGTCTATAGGCTGCGGTGGCCGCTTACCATCAGGTGGCCCGTAAGCTTGTTTGCCACCACGTTGTATAAAAAAAAATTAAATTTCCGGGTTCTTTAGAGTACAATGGGGAAAACCGACTCAGAAACGTTTTCATCAGCACCAGTAGGTGATCTGAGTTCAAAACACCCAATTAAGGTTATTTCAAAACTTCCTCACTAGTCAGCTATCCCGCCCTCTAAGCAAATTCCTGGAGCCACCACTAATCAGAACTTGGCTGTCATCACACCGAGCTCTCTTGGCGTTCCCACAGTATCGATATGTCTGTTCATTTTCGAACATATTTACCGAAAATGTAAGCCTGTCACACTGTGGAAGCTAGGCAATTTCCAGCGCCACTTCTAACCGGCGCTTCGTAACCAGTTGCTATTGAATACTTTCTCGGTCTTGTACGCTACCGGTTGCGATCAAAAACTTTTTTGTTGTTTACGAAACACGAACAAATTGCTTGATTGGATTACTTATAAGGTAAACGTTCAAGTGGTCGACACTGATCTCACATTTGACACTTACATTTTTTATACTGCGACTATAGCAGTACTGCCTGAGGGTATACCGGGTGTACAATCCAAATGGGTCAGTATGGTGAAGTCGGAAACTATGAGAGATAGCGAGATCTGTTCTTAGGAACCATGACGTCGATTTTAGATTTAATAATAACTACATTCAAACTTTTTTATTAACTCTCATACATAACCGGGAATCGAACCTGGTCAATATTTTTGTAACCGCGTTAAGTAAAAAGGACCAAATTTGGCTATGAAATCTTGTGTAAACACAACTGACAGTAAATTAGACTAAAATGCCCACAGTTTTATTAATTTGTAAAAAGTCGTGAATAATATGAATCGATCATCAATTATCTGAAGAATCTTATCTGCATCGGTATTATGCATTACAAATAGCGTTTATTTAAAATTAGAACGCATTTGTTCAGCGGGCGTACCAATTCATTTAAAATTTGAAAATGGAATACTGTTTATGGAATTAACTTCTAATGAAACACGGCTTTTCATAACCCTATTAAATGGCCCGCAAGATCGCCGGACATCACGCCACTTGACTATTTCTTATGGGGTTATGTCAAAGATGAAATCCACAAATCAAATTACGACACTGTAGATGATTTAACTACAGCCTTAGAAAACATTTTAACACATATGCACCCCATAAAAATAAGAAATGCAATCTTGCGATCGTTACCCAAAAGAATTAATCTTTGCATTCAACAGAATGGCTACCATTTTGAACATTTACTGAAATAAAATAATTATCTTATTGGTGGATTTTTCTTTCAATTATTTAAACAAGATTCCATTAGTGTTGTGCTTCTTGCGACTTGCAGAATTTATACACATTGATTTTGACCAGGTTCGATTCCCGGGTATGTATGAGAGTTAATAAAAAAGTTTGAATGTAATTATTATTAAATCTAAAATCGACGTCATGGTTCCTAAGAACAGATCTCGCTATCTCTCATAGTTTTCGACTTCTCCATACTGACCCATTTGGATTGTACACCCTGTATATTTGACATTTTTCATTTTTTTATACAGCAGCGTTTACGTGCTATCTACAGGTAACCAGATAAGATACCTTACGTAGGCTATCACAGACTCACCAGACACGACACGCAAATAATAATACCACTACCGAGCGAGATGATCATATACAACTTTGTATAAGAGCGACAAAGACATATCATTTGTTGTCCCTGTCAAGGTTTCACTTGTTTTTGTCGAGCACAACTTATTTTATATGACAGTTGTGCCCAATTACGTCAGACAAGCGATTACCCGCCCAAGTTAAGGAGGTAATTTATGGTAAACCGGCAACCATTTTAAAATAATTCTCAATTTATCTGCATAAGACCTTTTCCGTCACACTTGGTGGCAAGCGTAAAGGATATCTATAGAAATATGTATAGTCTAAGTAGGTTATGGACACTTGCAACTCCAGATTCAGAATAATAGCGTGTTGCCGACCCGTTAGTGACTTGAGGATTCGATGTGTTGACAGACAAAGACATATGCAATGCAATACCCTCATTTTCAACATAGTGCATCCTCAGGAGCTCTGACGGCCGGCATGGATTAGTTTTAAACGGATGAGCTTTGTGAGACCGTTTAATTATAATACGAAGTCTGCAATGGGCTATTTGAAAAAAAAAATGGTGTCATTCGAACCAGTTATTACAGACGATCAAATGTTTGTATAGGAGCAACTACAATTAGAGCAAGACAAAAGACGAAAACGAGAGGGAAAGTACAGCATAGCTGACGAGCACTGAATATGCCCTATACTGATAGGCAGTGAAATGTAACGTCACAGTGCAATGGCCTCGTAATCCCGTTGTATGAAAAAACGAGTAATTTGCCATATTAGTCGTGAAATATTGCGTTTACGGATATAGTTGCCATACAATTTCTTTCTTGAAAATTCTGTACGTCCCATATCTATCTATTTATTGTTATATATGTATATTTTAAGGTATTAAATATGATTTTATTGAATAAAAATAAATAAAATAAAATAAAATTAAAACGTATCTAGCCTAACCTACATATGGCTACGTTAGGTCCCCCATATCTGATCCCTGCGGAACGGTGCCCATAAGGCTGGCTGCATTCCCCCGTTGAATGGCGATGCCTATTCTTTGTCCGAGGAATGAGCCAGCCCTAAGGGTCACGTGTTGTAATTTGATGGTTTTCTATATAACCACACTATAGAACAAATTTTAACATGTGTCAAATACCCGATTGCCCTTCTGACTGAGGCTAATATACTGTTTTTCTCCAAAATGGAGGAAATAAGACGAAATTTAAATAAACATAAAATTAAAACATCAAAAACTTAATCGTTTCCGACTTGTTAACAGAATCGCAAGTGTATTTTTCTACCGATTGTATATGTATGTACCATAAACCGAGGTTACTTTCAAATTTTATAAAGGGTCGGCAACGCGTACGTAACTCCTTTGGAATTGCTGGCGCCTATAGGCTGCGGTGGCCGCTTACCATCAGGTGGACCGAACGCTTGCTTGCCACCGGCGTTGTATAAAAAAAATTGGGGGGCGACTTTTAAAATCAACTTTTTAAGGTGTATTTCTAGTTATTATTTGGTTAACCTGGGTCGGTGTTATCCCTTGGTATATTTCCTAACTATTTACTGAACTGAATCAATTAGAAATAGTTAATGACATATATATTAGTGGTGTTAGGCCTGTGGGGTAATCACGTAACTTTTTTCCTACCGTTGGGTAGATTTTAATGTCAAATTGTAATTTTCATCTCATACATTTATACTTCAAAATTGATAGTAAAATCTATCTACCGTTAGTACATAAAGTTACGTGATTCGCCTGCGGGTGTTATAAAAATCCGTTAGACCAAATGTCAGATCAAATTTCAGTTACTCAGTACATTTTTTGACATAACAAACTGAAATAAGGTCTAACGGATCTTTATAAAACCGAGCCTTAATCTATCAAAGTGGCCCCGTTTTTCCTAATGTCACCCCAGTTTACGGTATGTATTTGTGATAATCCATATTGAAAGGGACCTTATGGCGGCCGGCACTTACGCCCTTATTGTCGCTGTTCCAATACAATAGTGAATAGCTGCAACGTAAGCGCCTGCCGCCATAAGGTCCCTTTCGATGTGGATTATCACATTTTTTAGCCGAAGTGTCAAAAGGAACAGGCCCACAGGTTGTCAGCTTCGCTTACTATATATCACAATCCTAAAGCCCAAAATCGAATACACAACAATGATTATAATCCAGAGCAGGCTGGGATCATACTTAATACATGTAATTTTCTGTTCGCTACATAAACTTATGTTAGACTTAAGTAGGTGGTTGTGGTCATGAGTCAGGCTCTGACATTATAATATTAATCATAATAAGGTAAATGTACCGGTGCTCGACACTATCCAATCAAAATCAAAGTCAAAACGACCAATTCTGCAAATAGGTCTTAAGGACACTTTTGTCAGTCAAAATTTATCTATATCAATTAAATATAATACAATAGGGTCGGTAGGTGGGTTTACGGCCTGTTAATTTGATGCGCCAGTTTGCGACCTCTTGGATGATGAACTGAAAGGATATTTTTTTGCTTTTTTTAACATATTCCCATTCAATAGCTACTAATTAAGTGCATACGACTCACTATGTCTCTAGGGCATGTAAAAATGTAAATATCTTTTACTCAAAATATCAGAAATAAAATGAAGTGTTAATTGTCAAAAGAACTACAGTTATATTTTTCCTGTAGGTGAATTGAAATATTAACAAACTTAAATTTTTTATAAAATATTAATATTATATCTAACTATATATAACTAAAAATAACATGAGAATATATGACTAAAAATTAAAACTAAAATTCCGATTATGTTATGTAATGTTAGCAATGCTTGACAATATCAATTTTGTCACATTAATAAAGGTGAACAATATGTGTCAACTATCTATTTCATTAATTTAATCTTTATTGCACGAAAAGATATCTTAACGTACAAAAGACGGACTTAATGCCATAAGGCATTCTCTACCAGTCAACCTCCAGGCAAAGCAGAAAGATTGCAGGCGGTGCAACTAATACTGTAATTGTAATTGTAATTGTGATGGGATTATTGCCTAAATAAAGAATTATTTTATTTATTATTTATTTCATTTAATACCAGAAAAACGACTTCCGTTATACTTACAAAGATAAATAAATAACTGTTAAATAGAAATATACATAATACACAAGCTGATAATAAAATATGAGCTCTGTAAGGAAAGTATCTTTCCTATTTTATTTTTAAAAAGAAACATCACTATATTCGAATATTTTCTAAAATTCGCTTGTCTCACCCGGGAACCGAACAAGCTAAAAATTTAAAAAATAAACACGTGTTATGTTATTCCGCTAGTCGATTCAGACAATGTTGATATTTTTTTTTTCAAGAAACATTGGGTCTTACACTCTGTCGTACAAGGTATCCATAAAACCGGATATTTAGGACACTAATTCTTAGAAAATCGTAAAAAATTTAGAAAATATTTGAATACACTTTTGCGACTTTAAAAAAGAATGTGTCCTTTCAGTAAACTGATCTAACTTAATTATTTGAGGTAGTTCTCCAGGGCAGATATATTTTTTCAACCATGTAGGGATATGTATTACCTACTATTGGGTATTAAGGTGTCCAGCATTGGTACGTTTACCTCATAGGACAAGAGGACAGCCAGTCTAGTTTAGGAGTTGATATAGCCTTCTGTCTCCTTCATCAGCTCGGTGGTTCCTTAATATTGCATATATATAGAAAAAAAAATTTTTTTGGGTAAAAAAAAAATTTTCTTCTACTTTTTCCTAATCAGAACATGATACCGAATATGTCCTTAAACGGATCCTCACTAGTTTCGTTACATCCTGTATAACATTTTTTTCTATAGAAAATTCTACCTATGTTTTGTCGACTTCTAGACTTGTTAAGTTTAGTGTCCTCTAGCTGTTGATACAGCGAATCTTTAAATTAATTAAGCATCAGCAACGTGCTTGTGACGGCGTCCACAGACTACGGTGTTCGTCGCCACTGTTCCGGTATAAAAATATATCAGGCAAATCCGCTAAAAGTTAAGAGGCTTGCATTAGTTCCCAAAATATGCACAATTCCTAAGCGAAAAAAAATAGGAAAAATGCAACCTAACGTGTGTTGCAAATGAAAAAAAAATCCTCACTCCTTTAAAAATGTATTTCTAAATTAGACCTAAAAGCGATAGTTACAAGGCTGAGATTGCTACGGAGCCCGAAATGGAAATAGGATTTTTATAATATTGAATTAGTTCCTGCCCATGACAGATGGGTATCGGCGTAATTATAATATAATCCGCCGTTAGGCATGTCTAGTAACCAAAACAGAATTAACATAATGATAAGTTGGGTAAATACAGAGTAGGTGAAGAAAGTAGAGAGTACTGTATTTATATTTATTTAAACGTAATGAGGGCTATCGCGTATGAATCCGCCGCTAGAGGCGCTAGTGTAGCCTGAGGTCTCCGAAATTTCAAATGTCAGTTTTTGTGGTTGCGCGTAGGTTAATATCTAATTGGAACAATATGGTGACTATTTTGCAATACCTGAGCTTGATTATGGCAAATATGAGTTACATATAAGTAAATGGTCTTTATAATTGTGATTTAGATAATTATATATTTATTTATGCACCTTAATCATTTCTAAGGATATTAGAATACTATTAATTATAATTAGACATTCAGATAAATATACACCGCTAGGATATCAAATAAATTTCATATTCCTTTTCCTAATTCGGACAGAGAGCTCACATATCCGTATTTTCTTAAGACTTTTTAATGTAAATAAAGTACATTTTCGAATTTTAAGAGCCACCTGTACCAGAATGGTACGATACGCGACTTTTTTTTAAATAGCCAGTGTTCATCAAAATTAGATGTCCTGCAGTTATTACGAAACTTAGAATAAAATAGCCGCCATTTATGTTTTTTTAGTTTACGGTCCGCTTTTCTTTAAAATCGATATTTCACTATAGAGGTTTACTGAGAGGGATACTGATAGCTTTCTAAAATTAAATATTCATGTTTCAATTAAACCTAAAAAGATGTTTTTAGTTAATAAATATTTGTATTTAGGTACCTTCTCTGTCTTTCCGTAATCTGTACCTTTACCGCGCTGCTCTTGGCTTCAAACATTTCGATTTTTCTGTGACCGTCCGAAATAATGAGGTGACTTTTATTTTTAACCGAAATCTTGTAATAATTTGGGTATAATAACATATTTGTGGATATTGGTTGCCCAAGGAATGGCGGTGTCGGCATATATGTTGAGTACTTGTATAACATATAGGTTATTACAGTAAGGCCAATTTTAAAATGACCACTAGTAGACATAGTGAGTGTATATTATACAGGCTGTTCCACGGCTATGCCACATGGAGGGAAAGTACCTTGAATATTGTAGATGGAACATTTTACTGAAAGAAGACATTACTTTAATTTTAAAAACAATTTAAACTGAATTCACAGATATTTAAATAATAATTAAACCGTGAACCGGGAATCGAACCCGTTACACAAGAAAAATAATTACACTGTAGCTTTATCATACCAATCGAAAGGCTTCATCATATGGATTATTTTTTGATAAATAACATAGTATCAGAAATAAAAGGGAGACCATGAATTTTAACATTTTGAATACAAAATTAATCAATTTATCACGTTTAACGGGTTCGATTCTCGGTTCAACCATAAAAATATTTAAATATCTGTGAATGTAATTTACAATGTTTTTTAAATTCAAATAATGTCTTCATTCAGTAAAATGCTCCATCTACAATATTTAAGGTACTTTCCCTCCATGTGGCATAGCCGTGGGACGACCTGTATACTGCACCTTATATGCATACATCAGTTGGGAGCGGACACACTGAACCACCCGCGTGATCGTGTCGGAGGTTTCCACTGGATTTTCCCCAGACTACTCCCCAACCACGCACTTGCTTTATTGGGAAGGGACTATAAAAAAAATACTGGAGGGGCATTCAGTTGAGGATCAGTCATGGGGTAATGTTACTGTGACAATGAGAAATCCTCAACCGAACGCCCCTCCAGTGTCTGTTTTTAATAGGCCCGTCCCAATAAAGCGATAGGAGTGCGCGGTTGGGGAGTAGCCTGGGGAAAATCTTACTCAAGTTACTACTATTTATATTTATTTAGTAATATTTGCACATTTCTTGTTAGGTATAAATAAACTGATTTGTAAATAACATGCCATCAAAAACCATGACATAGAATGACATTTTGGGGATGTAACTGTCACGTCCCACGGCCCCTCCCCTTACATAATTTTAAAGTTCCACCCTAGCCCCCAAAACTTCATATTTACCACTTACCATGTTCAGGCAAGCGACAAAAACTTTAAATTGGAACACCAATAATCATGATCGATACAAAATTGCCGTTTCTTGCAAATTGGGGTTTTGTAATGGTATGGTTTATCATTACGCTACAAACGACGGCGGTGAGCAGACTTAAGTCATAGTGAGAGTGTAAATAAAAAGGAAAAACTTAAATAGTGAACAAAAGATTTATAAAAAGTGCTACTTCTGTGATAAAAACAGTGACAAGTGACGAAGATTGTGTGACAACCCTAGTGGGGACAAATTAAGACAAAAATGTTAGTAAAAAATATGAGAAGAATTTGAAACGAATAAGTCGTTAAGTCAAAATAGACGCCTTCGGGCGGCTTGAAAACTTCTAACAGTCAAGTTGCCCACTCACTTGACAAGCCTTATTCTAATTAGGTCTGGTTTCCCACGGGTTGGAAGGTCAGATGGCAGTCGCTTTCGTAAAAACTAGTGGCTACGCCAAATCTTGGGATTAGGTAGCGGACCCCGGGCATCCTTCAGGATGCAACTGTACTGGTGTAACGCTAGGAGGTTGATGAGGAGGGGAAAGGGCGTGTTACTGTAGCCGAGTGGATAGACACACAATTTTCAATTTTCAGTTCGTGGGTTCGAATCCAGCCAGGATTTTTGAAAAAACTTATTTATATAACATTGTTTGATATTTAACAGTGGCTTTTCGGCGAAGGAAAACATCATGAGGAAACCGGTCTAATCTCTCAACAAGATCTAGTTATCCCTCTGGGTTAGAAGGTCAGATGGGAGTTGCTGTCGTAAAACTAGTTCCTACGCCAAATCTTGGGATTAGGTGTCAAAACGGATCCTCAGGATACAACCGAGAACACGCTAAGAGGGTGATAAATGAAGGGGCCGAAACGATCTATCTATCTATATGTATAGAAAATTCTGTTTGAATGAGCTCCAAGCTCCCAATGACCTTCGATCTGTAACTCTCCGTTTTTCACCTTTTTTATAACTTATTATATTAAGAACAACGAGCTTTAGTGAAATAGTAAACCATATTAATTTCTAAAGTCAATGTGCTTGAGATACATGGTGTCACACTTTGGCAATTTTAGGCCAAAACTCCAGTTTCTTGGACGTAACTTTTGTGAAGATGAGATAAAATAAAAAACTATCTTGCGTTGTTAGAGACGTCAATAAGGGACAGTTACATGTATATTTCATACATGGAAGTGCATAAAGTACTACTAAGTAGATACTAGTATCGAAAATAGACTTATTTGGACCATGTTTGAATAAATCATAAAAAAAAATAGTTTTCAAAATTTCACTCTTGCAAATGTAGATAAAGGCTTGAAGAACCGATAACCGTTTGTGCCATATATATATCTATTGTTTTGACACAGCTATATTAACTCAAAACTCGCCAAACATCCATGAATAGCGAGTGGAGCCTGTTAATAAACCTCCACTGTAGCTCTTGATATGCTTTTAGCTTTTTTTTAAACATAAAAATGGGATTATTCTTAGCCCGGGGATGATGAGGCCGACGGGGAAGCGAGCATTGCCGGAAGAAGCATATTCACTCGTGTCTTAAAATGGTCTAGGTTATATGAACTCGGAAATACAGACGCCGACAGGGAATTCCAAACCTTAGCAGTGCGTATCATAAAAGATGATGAAAAGCACTTCGTTCGAATAAGAGGAATTTCGATCAGGTAAGGATGGTAGCCAGCCATATGTCTAGATGTCCGATGGAAGAAGGGGAAACCCGGTGTGACCTCATGGAGCTTCTGAACACACTCACCGAAGTACAGTGTGTTGGAGACGCACAGACATGCTATTTAGCATCTATGTGGTAGGTTTTTTTTGAACCTGACTGTGGCTTTATAGGCCGGGCCCAATAACGCGATAGGAGTGCGCGGTTGGAGAGTAGCCTGGGGAAAATCCAGGGGAAAACTTCCGACACGACCACGCGTGTGGTTTGGAACACTGGAATACTCTAAGAGTTTGCGCTCTAGTGATTGGTTGAGCGGTTTCAACCGAATCTGAAGTGTGAGTGGAATCGAGCTACTGGGAGTTTTGTAGCTGGTTCACTAAACCTAGCCTAGCTGAGAAGAGTCCAGCAAGAAACTCAGCTAGGCCCGACCTGGGTCGGACTGACTCTACCCGTTGTGCGGTGGTACCGGGACAAATAGGAACTATATGTGTCAGTGTTGTCGCGATCGCGCTGTGGACGTCCCCTCCGGCTGGACGTCCCCGCCGGCTATGTCATAGGCTCTGCAGCTTAGTTCCTACCGTACTGTCACCAATGAGCCTCCTGGCTCTGCGATCCACTGAGTCAAATGCGGCAAGTTGGAACTTAGCCGAGCCATCCCAGGTGATTACAATACGAGTACTCCATGCAGGTGTCGGGTATCGAAAACGCGACATATTTCTAGACATTTTTATTTTGACGTCACTATAATTACCTAAACATTAGTTTTTGGCGCCTATACCCTCTGCCTACCCCTGAGAACATTTCGGTCTCCTACTGTATTATTATGAGATTAACATTAACATGTATCGGTTATTGTTAATCCCGTCTAAATTATGCTAATGTCAGTGCGCCGGCGCGCCTCGAATATGTTTATAAATATGTATTACTAGAGTTTTCGATTAGGATGTTATAGGTACACTACACACGTTAAATGAATAATCTGGTTAAAGTCAAAATGGTTTGCTCGTAAATCACTTCTCTGTCCCTATATCCCTATGTACCTATGCTTAAATCTTTAAAACTACGCAACGGATTTTGATGCGGTTTTTTTTTAATAGATAGAGTGATTGAAGAGGAAGGTTTATATGTATAATAACATCCATTAAATAGTGCACCCGTGCGAAGCCGGGGCGGGTCGCTAGTTATAACTAAAGTACTGATAATTCCAATAAACTGATGCCAACGAACTACAGTAAAAGCGGGTGCAGCGGCGGAAAATGGCGAAATATTAAAGCGTAACAAATATAGGTTTCTTGGAGTACAATTTTATAACTGTCGAAACTCTTGGTCTATGGGGTCCCAGCACGCACAAGTTATGTATTGAAATCGCGAAGCGTCTGGTTGACGTAACTGGTGACCGAAGAGCTGGCGGCTTCCTCGCACAACGTATCAGCATTGCGATACAGCGAGGAAATGCCGCCAGCATCGTCGGTACAATAACCCAAGGGCTAAATTGTGAGCTACTTCAAGGAATAACACACGGAATAATATATACAAGCAAATACATAATAGGTTAGGCTAGGTACATGAAGACACAAACTTAGGATAATACTGTTTGTTCTATCTAACTTTTTAAATTTCAACTCCACGATTGATTTATTTTCTGTACATTCTTCTTAGGTTATGTTTTTGTCTTTAGCGCAAGATATAAGCAGTTAAATGGCAATCGGATCTTGTGTCAGCCTACGATACAGGCCTAGCGTAGTGTAGGGGTCACAGAAAAGTGTTTTAATTTACTTTGTTATGCAGTGTCTGTAACATTTTCTTTTTTTTATATATTTTGATCGTTTGGTAATATTAATAGCACTGTGTATAAATAAACTTTTTTTGTATTTTGTATTTGTATCTCAAAACAGCTTACTAAATAGGTACTAAGTCACCTGCAGGCATGTACTTTTCATAACCCGAAACATCTTTAGCCACAAAAAACTTATTACATACAAATTATACGAATAATCGCTTTAAAATTACTTAAAAAAACAGCTAATACCAAACCTTTGTCTATGATCTGTTTTTAATGGCGGCCATTACGATCGAAATTCAAATTTTCGAAAAAGGAACGGCGCCGGCGCCACGGCTGTCGCGTTGCGGTTTTAAAAAAATATAGTCATTTCTGTTTCCGTGTTAGGGGTGGGTTTGGGGTCCGTTGGGCTGAATTGGGATGACAACAATAAAAAGTATTATCTCTGTGAGTTATATTTTTTATTTTTTACCCCATGGTTTCGACAAATTGAAAAAAAAAACTATTAGATGACAATTCTATAAAATTATCGAACCAGCTCACAAAATTTCACGAGAATCGGTTGATAAATGCGGCATATAGACGAAAACAGACGGACATCAGCCGGACAGACAATACAAAAGTATTTTTGTTGAACTTGAAACGGAAACACTCACTTTGCTCGCTCGGTCAATAAATTAGTATCACAATACCGATATACAAAGATGAAAATACTCGAAAAATATCACTCTTTCGCCTGTGTGCTCTAACGTAAGCACATAGGTGCAATACACACATTGAAACAACAGCTGCTAGTAGAGTAGCTTTCATTTTAAAATTGTTAGCTATAGGATTGGGGAACATGAAAAGCCTTACGTACCACAACTACGGAACCCTTTTTCCGTTTTATTCATGACCCAAACTCTTATGTCAATGTTGAAAATAATTATAGTTATGTATCTAATCGATTGCTGTCCACAAATGCAGCACTCACGCAAAAAGCGCTTCGTCGATAAACAAATAAATAGAATTGCGTTTATTCTGTTTGTATCGGTGTCTTTCGTGCGTTCGTGTCTCTCTTTCTAATTGACCGAGAAAGCGAATCATCTCGGTTCCGTTCAGCTCAGGCAAAGATTCGTAATCCATACGTAATATGTTTGGATGTTTTCCGGGGGTGTATGATGATCACGTGATAGAGTGATATACGAAGATAAAGGATTTGTCACTTTCTGATACCACTCTTTAGAAATAGGATAAATAGATGCTAATCTTGTCGTTATCTCGCTATCTCGTGACCATAATACGGAGCCAGTGCCTTTCCCATGAGTTTACATGACCGTACTCGCTAGCGACTGCATAAAAATTTGTATGGGAAAAAGTACAGCGCCTCTGGCGGTTACGCAATAGAACTAAAAATCGGTATACTAAATCGTTTACGCAGTCGCTAGCGAGTACGGTCATGCAAACTCATGGTAAAGGCACAGGTCGCATTTCTCAAATTATTCTAGTGAAATTTTGCTAGTTCGATTAGACGATTATAATATATCCATGCGGGATGAACAATAATTATATTAATAGTAATTTATTCGCCAACAAACTGCTTCGCAGTTTGGCGAAACCTTGTATTAGATTAAGTCTTTTTTTTAATGAGCAATAAAAAAAAATCAAATTAACAAAAAAACAGTAATTAATAGATATAAGGTGTCTTCGCGTAATTTCAAATGTCGGGTAATTCCGAAAATAACAGATTCCAGTCTAATTATGCGATTTTATTGCATCTCATCATCATCACTATCAAAAAGAAATGTTAAATTTTTTGTTGATGTTTGGTAGTGCAACAACATCACTTAGTTAGACAGAAATCTGTATTTTTCGGAATTACCCGACATTTGGAATTTCTCGAAGACCCATACTCATAATATTAAAAAGATATGAGACTTGAACGTTTCGAAAAATGATGTAATTCTTTTTATTGAGTAAAAGTAAATTAAAAACCACCATCAGGATTCTTATGTTTTAATAAACAAAAAGATTGTATGGCAACAATGTACCTAAACGCAATATTTCACCACCAAAACAGCAAAATACTCGTTTTCCATACAATGGGAGTACCTACGGGCTCTTAGTGTGTGACCTCACATACTATGCTCAATTAGTATGTAATCAGGGCTCGATTTTTATGTTGTACTTTGAAACCCATTTCTGTCTTTTTTTGTTCTAATTGTACTTATTCCATATACACATTTTTTCCTCTCTAAAAACTGGTTCGAATGGCGTCATAAAAAAAATTATGCATATTCTCTATTATATAGAACTCCATCGGCGATCCAGTTTTCGAAAATTAAAAAAAAATCACCCGCGAAGTCTACATCTCACAGAGGCACTAATAAATATTTGTAGACAAATCTCACACAAATCGACTTAGTCCCACACTAAGCAAACTTGTACCTACTATGGGTCGATATACATACTTATATAGATAAATAAATACTTAAATACAAAGAAAACATCCAAGATTCAAGAACAAATAAGTGTTCATATTCATCACACAAATTAATGCCCCGACCGGGAATCGAACCCGGGACCACTAGCTTCGTAGCAGGCAATAAGGTCGTCTTTATAGGACCTTTCTCATAGAATCTTCACTGCTTTGCTTCTAATTCTCTAGTTCTAACAGTCGTATTTGCAACGAATTTTGGAGGTTCCTCCATCTAGAACGCATGAATAAATAAAATAAATAAATAAATATTTGTGGACAATCTTACACAAATCAACCTGGTCCCAAACTAAGCAAAGCTTGTACTATGGGTACTAGGCGACGATATACAGACTTATATAGATAAATATATACTTAAATACATAGAAAACATCCAAGACTCAAGAACAAATATTCGTGTTCATCACACAAATAAATGCCCTGACCGGGATTCGAACCCGGGACCTCCAGCTTCGAAGGCAGGGTCACTACCAACTAGGCTAAAGCGGTCGTCAATTATTATTATTTTTCAATTTAAGTACCTCCATTTACCTGTAGCGCTCGTGGCCCAGCGGCGCCCGCGTACCGCGTGCGATATGCGAGGTTAAGCAACGCCGGCCCAGGTCAGTTATTGGATGGGTGACCGCTTTGAGTGGTTATTAACTGAGCGCTCCCGTGCTTTGGAAGGCACGTTAAGCCGTTGATCCCGGCTACTGTCTATGGTAGCAGTCGTTTTCGTCTTCTAGAAGATCTCACGGTTCGAAATAATGATAAGTAAATAATAATCGGTGATTTCCCCTGGATTTACCCCAGGCCACTCTTCAACCGCGCACGCCTATAACTTTACATAGCCACAGTCAGGTTCAAAAAAGTTTTGCATTCTTAAGAGAGAATTTCTCTGAGGAGTTTTACCGGACTATTGAGCCCGGGGTCCGCTTTGAGTAATCACAAGATTTGGTGTAGGAACTAGATTCGCAAAAGCGACTAACATCTGACTTTCCAACCTAGAGGAAAAACTGGGCCTTGTTGAGCTTTCGGAAAGCTACCTTTCTTAGTTCCTCACGACGTTTTTCACAGTTTAGAGGCCTTATAATTTTTAAAATGTTTTGATTTCAAATTGTGACGAAAGTATTGATTATACCCATAAATTGATTAAAGGCTACGATGATTTTATTAAAGTTTTAAATGGTAACATACTCGTAGCTTTTTTTTGACTTTATAGTGTGTAGTAGCTTCAAGATGGTCGATTTGGAGTGATTTTTGAAACGATATTTCTTAATGAAAAAATCCAAAAAATACATTATAAGTTTATATCATTTAGTCGCCATAGTCCTGTTCCAGATAGTAACATGGAGAAAATTTCAAGATACGTGTCAATTCAATCGGAAAATGGCCTAAATAGATGGGCGTTTTTTACCTGATAAGGGCTTAAATATCAAATGTTATTTCGTAAGTTTTCAACTCCATCATTTAACTCCACGTCAAAAAATAAAGACAACCCTCCTCCCTCGACCCTCACAGTCGACTGCGCACCCACAATGCCTATTGATTCGCCTACTACCCTCTTTCACCGCAATTTCATCCAAATTGGTCCTTTTATAGGGAAAATTCAAGACAATTTTATGGTTCAAACTAGTGGAAACCTTGTTACGAGCTTTTGTTAGTTTCGGGGGTTCTTTTGTAGTTTAACAATAAATGTTAAACGAGAATTATTAATTACCAACGTTTGCCCGCGGCTTTGTCTGCGAATAACTATTAGTTATAGGTGCAACGACAGCGTGATAAAATAGAGATGTTGAGACCAAATAAGAAAATCAATAACTTAATTTTTTTTCGAAAAAGGATCAAATTTTCAATCAGATGGCGATAAAAGTAACTCAAAAGAATAGATAAATACATAATTATAAATAAATAAATAAATATTAGAGGACAATCTTACACAAATCGAACTAGCACCACAGTAAGCTCAAGAAGGCTTGTGTTATGGGTACTAGACGACGATATATTTAATAGATATAAATACTTAAATACATAAAAAACATCCAAGACTCAGAAACAAATATTCATGCTCATCACACAAATATTCGCCCTGACCGGGATTCGAACCCAGGACCGTCAGCTTCACAGGCAGGTGCACTACCTACTAGTCTAAACCGGTCGTCAAATTATAAATTATAAGTCTTCAAAGTTTTAGGAGGGGGTATGTTCCGTCCCTTTTTCGTAAAACTCACCTCTGTATTGAACGATCTTCATTTACTATGGCGCTTTAGGTCAGTGACGTTATTGATTCGTAGCGCTTTCTCGCTCTAATTAAAAACATTCTAACGGTTGATGCTTCGTATTTTTTGAGATACTTTAAAGGGATTTCCAATTATTTTTTGACATTTGTTTAAAATTGTGTAATTACATTCGAATTAACCATTTATTTAATTGCCACCATATTGTTGTCTTAAATTCCATTTGTATTTTATTTATATTTTCTGTGTGTCCAATTATGTTATGACGATCCTTATTCGGTGAATATGTTTAAATCCTATTCCATTATTACTGTTTATATTTTAACTGACGATCATGATGCGAATTCGTATACTTTTGACATGAATGCAAATTTATATTGTAATTTATATCTATGAAATAAATGAATCTGAATCTGAATCACCATTTGGCATCGTTTTATGTCTTCTTTTTTTGGATTATACTTTGAGTCAAGATCCCTGTAGTGGTAACTACCTAAGGGGCTCCAAGCGGTATTTATAGGTTTTTGACGAGTTACGAGTTGATATTGCTTTGTCAAATCTATATATTTATGGCACAAACGGTTATCGGTTCTTCAATCCTTTACCTACATTATATCTATATCTCAATAAACTGACCATGGCTCACCAGTGTTCTAAAAACTTAACAGCTCCCAGGTCGGTACCAAAACTCCCAGTAGCTTGATCTACTTAAATAATTTAACTTATCTCGATTTAAAGTTTTACTCATACATCACTACATAGTATAAAACAAAGTCGCTTTCTCTATCCCTATATCCCTATGTATGCTTAAATCTTTAAAACTGCGCAACGGATTTTGATGTGGTTTTTTTAATAGATAGAGTGATTGAAGAGGCAGGTTTATATGTATAATAACATCCATTAAATAGTGCACCCGTGCGAAGCCGGGGCGGGTCGCTAGTAAAATATATAAGCAAAATCGTAAAATTGAACAAATCGTGCTCAACTGTCTTTACCACTGTAATTGCTGCCTACACCACATGTTATTGCGGTCGTGATTGTAATATGTATGTTTGTCTGCTTCTAAGTAGAACAACCTCGTTTTATTAATACTTAACCATGTTAACATATTTAGGGTGGGTTGCACCAAACCGTCTGTAATCGTAAGCGGTGTTCGTTAAAATCTGATTGTATGGAAAGTTTGACAAGTTTCTATGGGATGACAGCTGCCGGCGCCATATTTGATGATGACCGGCCTGTGATCGTAAGTTGGTGCAACCGACCCTTAGTCTGTGGAATTTAAAGAGTATGACGGTAGTCTAAAAAAAATGATCCCGGGCAGGGAAATTGTGAAACCCATGTAAGATACCTCTTTACTTTCTCTTTTTTACATAAAATAAACATTATTGAGCGAGCGAAGCCTCTAAGTTTCGCTTGAGCAAAAGTCCTCATTCATAAACACCCGCTAATTCTGTGTGCCGTTTTTCGACCCCTTGGATGACCCTGGATTCTCATTCCAAAATTTAATATTTTCTTAATTTGTCCTTACCGGGCTAGGATTGTTAACGACTCGTGAGTGATTATTTCTGACTTTAACTATTTTAACAGTTAGGGATCCAGGTAGGGTCGGTAGGTGGGTTTACGGCCTGTTAATTTGATGCGCCAGTTTGCGGCCACTTGAATGAGTTGATGAGCTGAAAGAATATTTTATTGCTTTTTTAATATATTCCCATTCAATAGCTACTAACTAAAATGCATACCGACTCATTAAATAAATAATAATAAATAAATAAATATTTTTGGACAATCTTACACAAACCAACCTAGTCCCAAACTAAGCAAAGCTTGTACTATGGGTACCAAGTGACGATGTACATACTTATATAGATACTTAAATTACATAGAAAACATCCAAGACTCAGGAACAAATATTCGTGTTCATCACACAAATAAATGCCCTGACCGGGATTCGAACCCGGGACCTCCAGCTTCGAAGGCAGGGTCACTACCAACTAGGCTAAAGCAGCCGTCATTATGTCTTTAGGGCATGTAAAAATGTAAATTTAATTGAAATATCTTCGTTCTTCAGAAGGCCGTAAACTGACGCAGGTCGCGTAACTGGCCTAGCGACCCTAGAGTAAACTGGAGTCAACAATAAGTTTAAATTGCACTCTGATTTCCTTAACTTTCACTTAACGTTCGGACCGGTATGGACATCAATTAACTTTAACTATGAGAATCAACCCACTGGGTCATACTTAGTTGAAAAAAGTCGTCCCTCCTGTGGTCAATAGTTAACGGCTTATGTGCATATTAGCTATGTTTTTATTACAGGGATTTATAGAAACGGAGACACTGTTTATGCGGGTTACTTGGTCCAATCCAAAATTAAGCTTTGTAGCCCTTAACTTTTGGTATGTCCACAGAAAAGACGCGAACCTAAATCCACGTATGACCCCACTATGTGTTCTATAGATTACCTTAGTAATTTAATTCACTGAATCAATCATCCATACAAATAACACTAATTCGCACGAAACATTATTTATAACGTAACATAAGTCGTATTTCACACCCCATAAAAATCAGAGAATACTACATTAATATACAAATAACTCCTTTTAAAACGCATTTACGTGTCGCCCTGTCAACTGTGTTATAAATAAAAATTCATGTTAACTTTTTGTCATTTAGAAACGACACCGGCCTACATAAAATGACTTACCGCGTCCCCTTTGTATGTCTAAAATGTGTACCAAATTTGGTTCTAGTGTTAAACGTCAGAGCTCAATGTAAAATGGCCGATAGTCTATGGCGTAATGTGACGCCGTTGAACTTGATGTACACGCGTCGTCTCTTTCTTGCCCTTAATATACGTCACGGTAAAGCAGGACAACGAAAAGAGGGTCGTATTGCATATCATTATGAGCACTCTTAATGTAAGCCGGCGAAATACTGTCGTCTTTTTTCTTTATTCGGTTAAACAGGCAGTTAGACAGAGATGGTTATGTGAATTATGATAGATTATGTACTGAGGAAATATTTATGGGTTGTATGAGTAGGGTTTGGAATTTATAACGATTTTGTACTAATGAGAGTGAGTTGATTTATTAATTTTCTGATTGAAAGTAAACTCGGGTGTGTATTTAAGTCTTTATAAATAACCATAGAGTTTATATTTTCTTTTTTAATTAATACTACTATAAGCATAGACACAAGCTTCACTTTTGATAATATGATAATTTGTTCGATATTTGATATCAAAGTCTGTTGAATGAGGGCTATCGCGTATGAATTCGCCGCTAGAGACGCTAGTGTAGCGTGAGGTCTCCGAAATGTCAAATGTCACTCTTTGGGGTTGCGCTACGCGGGTTAATATCTAATTGGAACAATATGGTGACTATCTTGCAATACCTGAGCTTGATTATGGCAAATATGAGTCAATGACTGTCAGTGCTTTGAGACAGTTATGTCTTTCGGAAACTGATTTCCTCCTTATTCCGAACAAAACGGGACTACGCTGCAATGCGGGATGTTCGATATTTTTACGGTTCGGTTTTAAGGTATTAAATATGATTTAAATGTAAACTTCGTTCTCATGCCCATAATAGCCAATAACAATTTGACAGCTGGACCTTACTCGACAGTGGCGCCAACGGTGATCACAAAAACGATAGCCCCTATTGTGATATTTTTCGATAATTCTCATGAGCTTTGTTTATGGGTCAATTTCGCGTATACGTTTTATTTTCCTTTTTTTTCTGTCACCCCAACGGCTGATTTTTCAATCCCAGCATAAAAGTATCATATAAATGTTAGCTCTGTTCTTTCCTTTAATACGACATTAGAAAGTGACAGCGATAACTCTGCCCGATAATTTTATCTGGTGATTGAAAAATCGACCCTAATTGTTTTACTTTACGATTGTTATAAATATTACCCACCACATCTTTTTGTAGATTAGAAAAATCGTGCGTTATCCGTAATGCGATTTAAATGAAAACAATCCTTTAGCAGGGAAATATGCGGCGTAATTATCTTTGAATGTAATAAGTTAATTACTGGACTAAGTGAAATTGAATAGAATAGAATCGAATAGGATAGAAGATAATTTATTTCAGTATAAAAACACAGTAATACAATATATAAGAAAGAAAACAATGGAAAACTTATTATCTAAATTGTACGCTGACCATTACACTGAAAAAGGTGAACACTCAGCATAATATACATACTTACTTTTATATTTTATGTTTGTATCGTCATGAATAAATGTTTTTCTTTCTTTTTCTTCCTTTCTTTCATACTCAGGTACTACTGGAGTAGGGTCGCTAGGCCAACTACGCGGCCTGCGTCAGTTTGCGGCCTTCTGAAGGACGAAGTTTTTTCAAATAAATATATTTACATTTTTACATACCCTAAATACATAGTGAGTCGTATGTTTTTTAATTGGTAGCTATTGAATGGGAATATATTGAAAAAGCAAGAAAATATCCTTTCAGTTCAACTCATCCAAGTGGCCGCAAACTGGAACATCAAATTAACAGGCCGTAAACCCACAATAAAAGGAAAGCTAGCAGTCGTGTCGTATAAGGAGATCAAGGCGGCCCTGGATAGAGTCAGATGGAGAGAGCTACACCGACAAGTCTAACTCTTTAAGACAAGAGTCTAATTTATGATGATGAAACCCACATACCGACCCTTCTTACCTGACGCTGGAAATTGGTAGAATAACACCCTCTGATATTATAGAGAACTACAGAAACGCGGGCAAAAACGAGCGTTAAACTAATCGAAAATAAACGGCGGCGTAATTTAAGCTAAAGATATTGTTCAAATACTAACAAACAATCATTAGGTATCTCAACCCACAACTCGTATAAACTCGTGAAAATCAGATATGCGGTATGGCTTAATGTCTTGGGGAAACTCAACTGATAAGGAGTTGTGTTTTATGGCGCAAAAGAAGTGCATAAGAGCAATTTTCGGACTACGACAAACTGATATGTACATGTAAACCATATTTCATGAAGCATAGAATACTTCCTCTGCCATCACTGTACATTCTTGAAACATGTAATTTCATAAAAAGTAATATGCATTATTATAAAACTAAAGACGCAGCGAATGAATGATCACGCTATAAATACAATGTATGTTATACAGGTCCAAAAACAAGTGCATATAGAAAAAGCGCATTTCACACACCTTTAGTCATATATAACCACCTGCCAAATATGTTTAAACAGTTGCCTCAAAATGCATTCAAGCGTCGGGTATTTCAAATGTTATCTGAGCAATGTTTCTATTCAGTTGAGGAATATTTGAAACATAATTTTGATTAATTATCCAATCATAACAAAGGTGAATCTGTTACGTAAATTACAAATATTTATAAGTATTTTTGCATGCCTAATTGGTAAGTTACACAGCGACTGTGTACCTATAATTTAATAACATCTTGTTTACTTGTAAGTGCAAATAAATTATTTGACTATTGACTAAAAATTAAAGATTTCATAGTTTGGAAAACGAAAAATTGCTAAAAATAATTCGCCCCTACGAAGCAGATTACGAAACAGCAATCTCTTATCAAATTCTCTGTGGCATGACCCTCGAAAGACCGAGGGCTGTAAGCACATAAGTGGAAAGGTCACAGTGTCAAGCGCGATCAATGAAACCCACTGAATTGACTCACATTTACTGTCACAGACTATAATACTCGTATTTGGGTCATACGCGGATTTAGATTCGGAAGGACATCATAATATACACATGTATATTAGTGTGGATCACTCAATGTAACGAAAAAAATTTTTTTCGCTTTAGTCCTTTTCGGTTGCTATAAAAAAGTTGTAACATCTTCCTAATATTCATAATATAAAATATGAAAGATATACATTAATATTTAGTACTGCCCCAAGCTAACGGACTTTTACAAATGGGTCATACGCGGATTTAGGTTCGCGTCTTTCCTGTGGACATACCAAAAGTTAAGGGCTACAAAGCTTAATTTTGGATTGGACCAGTAACCCGCATAAACAGTGTCTCCGTTTCTATAAATCCCTGTAATAAAAACATAGCTAACATGCACATAAGCCGTTAACTATTGACCACAGGAGGGACGACTTTTGTTTTTTGAACTAAGTATGACCCATTTACGGTTTTTAAATTGCATTGTCTCAACAATTGCAGTGTTGTGTAGAATTTGTACACTGGTTTAACGCGATATATACACCCGCCGCTTCGTTCGTGATTTTTTTTTATACAACGCCGGTCCACAAGCTTCCGGCTGTGATGGTAAATGGCTACCGCAGCCTATAGACGCCCGCAACTCCAAAGGAGTCACATACCTCAAAATTTTGAGGATGAACTGTGTTGACAACAGAAGTGACAAATTTAGGTCCCTCGCTCCCAACACAGTGCATTCTCGGGAGCTCTGGCAACCTTGCTCATCTCCAGGAACACAACACTACATACTTGTATAGTAGATAATGTTATTATGGCTGTGGTCTTCTGCAAGGCAGAGGTACTTCAAAAATTCGAGCAAGATGACATATTGCTGTGCCCTACCTCTCTTAAATGTAACTGTAAATTTATTTCCACGGGCGCGTTTCCCTTCGGGGGAAGGGAAACGCGTCTATCTCCGATGCGATGGACCGACCAAATCAAGGATAAGACCAGCAAGTTCTACGATGTGGTGCAGATGGCCACCAACAGAAGCCGTTGGAAGCAAGTCGTGCTGTCCAGCAAGACTGCAGATGATCACGATCTTCAGTCATAAAGGAACGACTACAAGAAAGAGAAGAAATTTATTTCATCCCTTCAAGGAGGATGATTTTCTAAATAAAAAGTATTCATGATAATCTAGGCTATAAACTCGTTATGTATACTAAATTTTATCATAATCCGTGCAGACGTTTTTCCGTGATTGAATAACTAACGTCTAAACTTTCTTTAGGAATTACCCTTTGTTATCGACGTTTCGACACGTTGCATCGGTTATGTAAATACATAAATATCACGTTAGACATGTGTAAACGAATTTTTTGAATAGGGTCTCCAGGTCAGCCACTCGACCAGCGTCAGTTTCCGACCACCTGGGGACTATACCACAAAACTTTACAAGCGTACAATTTGACAAAATTGTTCAATTTTCCATACAAAAGTTGATAAAAATTCCATATTGTATGCTTGTAAAATGTGGTATAGGCCCGTGAAGAAGTGCTGTTTTTCAAACAAAGATATTTGTATTTTTAAAGACCCCAAAAACAGTCTTCTATACTTAAATTTTATTTGGGAGTGAGTATTTTTAAATGGGAATTTAAAAATCCATTAAAGAAACTATAAAAAAAAATACTTTCAGTTCATTAACTCCGAGTGGTCGCAAATCGACCAATTGACCCTATTGTTCCTACAAAGGACGAGATTTTAACTTTTGTTATGTTTAATTATCTATTGATATGTGAAGATACACTGGCCTCAAATTGTTTTAATATTTGTAATGGTTCTTCAATATTAGCTCTTTATTTGCAGTACTTAAATAATAGCTGTAGCTAAGTGCAGTAGAACAAAAACGTTTTAAGTAAAAAAGCTTCCGCATTCACATTATTTTTAGGCATTCGTGTTTCTTGCGGACATTTACAATGTACGACAGATGAGGCCGGCCTAAACGGAGATGGCAGGATGACTTAGACGCCTTTCTCGCCAACTGGCGCGATGCAGACGAGGCCGGCCTAAACGGAGATGGCGGGATGACTTAGACGCCTTTCTCGTCAATTGGCGTGACGCAGACGAGGCCGACCTAAACGAAGATGGCGGGCTGACTTAGACGCCTTTCGCGCCAACTGGCGCGACGCAGATAAGGCCGGCCTAAACGGAGATGACGGGATGACTTAGACGCCTTTCTTGCCAACTGGCGCGATGCAGACGAGGCCGGCCTAAACGGAGATGGCGGGATGACTTAGACGCCTTTCTCGTCAATTGGCGTGACGCAGACGAGGCCGACCTAAACGAAGATGGCGGGCTGACTTAGACGCCTTTCGCGCCAACTGGCGCGACGCAGATAAGGCCGGCCTAAACGGAGATGACGGGATGACTTAGACGCCTTTCTCGCCAACTGGTGTGACGCAGACGAGGCCGGCCTAAACGAAGATGGCGGGCTGACTTAGACGCCTTTCGCGCCAACTGGCGCGACGCAGATAAGGCCGGCCTAAACGGAGATGACGGGATGACTTAGACGCCTTTCTCGCCAACTGGTGTGACGCAGACGAGGCTTGCCTAAACGAAGATGGCGGGATGATTTCGCCCTTCTCGCCAACTGGCAGGAGGAAGCACTGATGCGGGACTTGTGCGAGTCATTGCATTCAAGCAGTGGCACACCCATATAGGCTAAAAAAATAAGCCAATGAAGGGGACCTGGAGGGGCATTTACTTATTGTATGCATATCATATCATATCAGATCGTATCATATGTATGTATGTAAGAAAAAAATTGTACACAATAACAGGTTAAAACAATAGTATATGTCAAGTAAGATAACATTTGTTAACAAATATGTATTGAAATTCTAACTAACCGTGACATCAATAGACACACTCGGTGTAAAAGTTTTTTTTACGTTATAAAGATTTGTGTGTGATGCTTGAAATGATATTTCTTAAGGCAAAATACACCAATATTTCTGATTATATTTCTATAAGACCACATTAGTTCTGTTCTAGATAAAGTTTAGAAAATGTCTTGCGTTTACTTACGTGTCTGTTTTTACCGAAAATTGCTTATTTGCTAAATATGCTTCTGTGATCGTATGTTGGTGCAACCGACCCTAAGGCCAATCGATGTTCAGTCTTTCATAAAAAAACCTAAAAAACACAGGACAAGTACATAATCACAATCAGTGAAGGCTAATATCCTAAACGTAACGATTAGAGTCGTTATCGTGTCGTAGCTTGTAAAAAGCTCTTCCTCCCGTGACGGCGCAAAAGCTTTTAAGCTTTCTGTCAACTTGAATACTACGACGTATATTTACGTCGAAGCGTCACTTAGGGCAATACTACGCTGAAGTTATTTGTTTTAGTATTATTATAAGGTAACAGAGGTAAGGTAAGAGAGGTAGGGCACAGCAAAATGTCATCTTGCTCGAATTTGGAGCAGTCCAACTGGGGAAGTACCTCCGGCTTGCAGAAGACCACAGCCATAATGACATTATACAAGTATGTAGTGTTGTGTTTCTGGAGGTGAGCAAGGTTGCCAGAGCTCCCGAGGATGCAATGTGTTGGGAGCGAGGGACCTTTTGTCCCTTTTGATGTCAACACAGTTCATCCGCAAATTTTTAAGGGTCGGCAACGCGTATGTAACTCCTTTGGAGTTGCGGGCGTCTATAGGCTGCGGTGGCCGCTTACCATCAGGTAGACCGTAAGCTTGTTTGCCACCGGCGTTGTATAAAAAAAAAGGAATCCCTTAATTGAAAAAAGTTGTCTTTCGGTGGTTGCATTACCGGCATAAGGACCTTGTAAAATAACTATATTACTTTCAAACTGTTTACTTTATATTTTAGTAAGAAAGTTAGTTTAGTTAGTACAGCTTAGTTAAAATTAACCGTATATATAATTACTAGCGACCCGCCCCGGCTTCGCACGAGTGCACTATTTAATGGATGTTATTATAATAATAATAATAATAAAGCATTTATTCACGAAAAACAGTACTTTTTTACAACTTGTTATAACTTCCGCCAAACTGTATAACAGATAAACCATTAACCAGATTATACACATAAACCTTCCTCTTCAATCACTCTATCTATTAAAAAAAACCGCATCAAAATCCGTTGCGTAGTTTTAAAGATTTAAGCATACATAGGGATATAAGGATATAGGGATATAGGGACAGAGAAATCGACTTTATTCTATACTATGTAGTGATATGCTGTTACTTTAACATGTCCCATTCAATCTAATTTAAACCACATTTTCAGGTAAATAATTAATTTCTCAATTCCCTAACAGCATGTCTGTCATACGCTAAATGTATTAAAAACACAAAAACACTATTAATTTTAACCGTGTATAGTTACCACCCCATATATCAATCCTACTTTCCAAAACACGCTAAAACAAGCCCTATTTCGAGGCATTAAGCATCAGTAACATCAGAATATGTTGGCTAGGCTTTAAGGGGTGCGTTGCCATGGCAACCGCCGAGGGAGTTACGTATATAGTATATAATGAAGAGGGTGAATGCGAGGGTTGTTGGACGGGTGGAAAAACGTAGGTTTTTTGGCTTGTCTGACTTTTGGGAATATCCTCCTAAGACCCCGCGTCCTATATAAAGGACAAAATATGGTCAACGGAAAATAAGTTAAATTTTTGAAGTGATAGAGTTGCATTTGTTTTGGTTTGATTGATTTGACATAAAATAAAATTCAAATTTGTAATCGGAACTGTTAGGTTCAAATTCAATTGTATTTTTATTTGTATGGTGGGTCTCAGGAGGATATGTAAGGGCGGCAGTGTCTCTGATGTCTCTAGCTGTCAATACAACGAATTCGTCCCTGTACCGCCGCACACCGGGTAGAGTCAGTCCGACCCAGGTCGGGCCTAGCTGTGTTTCTTGCTGGACTCTTCTCAGTTAGGCTAGGCTTAGTGAACCAGCGACAAAACTCCCAGTAGCTCGATTCCACTCACACCTCAGATTCGGTTGAAACCGCTCAACCAATCTCACT
Source organism: Epiblema foenella (assembly GCA_963556455.1). Lineage (NCBI taxonomy): Eukaryota > Metazoa > Arthropoda > Insecta > Lepidoptera > Tortricidae > Epiblema > Epiblema foenella. Next base: position 3,703,329 of record OY747120.1, on the reverse strand, counting down.
GGAGCGCAAACTCTTAGAGTATTCCAGTATTCCAAACCACACGCGTGGTCGTGCCGGAGGTTTTCCCCTGGATTTTCCCCAGGCTACTCTCCAACCGCGCTCTCCTATCGCTTTATTGGCCGGCCTATAAAGCCACAGTCAGGTTCAAATAAAATAACATCTGTACCTACGTGTTTTATAAAACACGCGGCAATGCTAATTGTTTAGTTTGTTAATAACTTAATCTTCATTACTGCTATTAAACTCGCATTAAAATGATTATTAATTTCAACCACTTACCTTATAGGTATATAGTATTAACACTATAATTAAATTGGCTTAACAAGCATGATAATAGCTTTTAATATGACTAATGATAGGTATAAAGAAAGTAGGTTTTTATCCGTTATTAAGTATTATAATATTGACACAATACGGTATTACAGAATGGTAAGAAAATATTTCCGTTCATTTATTATTCTTTGCATTAATATTTAAGTCTTTATTTATTTTGGTTCTTAGGCTAGGTTTTTACAATATCTTTATAAAAAGTCATCATCATTTCAGCCGAAAGACGTCCACTGCTGAACATAGGCCTCCCCCAACGCTCGCCATTTAGACCGGTCCTGTGCCGTTCGTTTCCACCGGATTCCCGCGACCTTCACCAGGTCATCACTCCACCTTGTCGGAGGCCTACCGACAGCTCGTCTTCCGGTGCGTGGACGCCACTCGAGCAGTTTCTGGCCCCATCGACCGTCAGTCCTGCGAGCAATGTGCCCTGCCCACTGCCACTTTAGTCTCGCAATTTTGAAGGCTATGTCGGTATGTCGGTATGGTATAAAAAGTAAAATATTATTATTATTTTACTAGGCGAGGGTATATTGATCAAATTACTATGATACTGAAAAAAGGCCAGTGGGGCTACCGCGAACCACAAACGAAGTTTTCCCTCTCTGTCTCACTTATGTGCAAACTTGCAAGTGCGACAGAGAGGGAAAACTTCGTTTGCTGTTCGCGGTAGCGCCCCAGGGCGGAAGTTCCCGCAACCGTACGAAGAGATTTTAGTAAGTACCTACGCGTGTAAAAAAATTAGTACAAAATTCTGAAAAACATTGAGGTGGTGTGCATTAATAAATACTTTCAAAGATTTTTGGTTTGAATAAGACAAGTTTTACTGTTTTTGAGTTTTCGCTCATATTTTTTTTTTTTTTTATTTCTTACAAAAAAAGTTTACATTCGTTTACACTACAACTTCGCCAAACTGCATCACAGTTTGTTGGCGAAAGAAACACTCTTTTTATTTTTTTACTCAGCCATCTATAACTAACATATTTAGTTAGTAACATTATTTAACCTAAGTAACATTATTTAACCTAAGTAACATTATTTAACCTAAATAACATTATTTAACCTAAGTAACATTATTGAACCTAAGTAACATTATTTAACCTAATTGTTCCCTATGAAGATATTACCTTTTTTGATTCTATGTATTGGATTATTATTATTATTTAGTTTCACTCTTCTCGGTGCAGTTCTCTCCAGTCCGTTCTAATTAATGTCAGTTCTTTGACTTCTCGATACGACGTGACGTCTACCTTGGATAGTGGTTTTAAATGTGGACTAGTAGGGTCGCTAGGCCAATGAGGGCTATCGCGTATGAATTCGCCGCTAGAGGCGCTAGTGTAGCGTGGGGTCTCCGAAACGTCAAATGTCACTCTGGTTGCGCTACGCGGGTTAATATCTAATTGGAACAATATGGTGACTATTTTGCAATACCTGAGCTTGATTATGGCAAATATGTGTTAAGAGATGACTGTCAGTGCTTTGAGACAGTTTTGTCTCTCGGAAACTTATTTCCTCCTTTTTTCCGAACAATACGGGACCGCGCTACAATGCGGTATGTCCGATATTTTTACAGTACGGTTTTATGGTATTGAATACGATTTAAATGTAAACTTCGTTCTCATGTCCATAATAACCAATAATAATTTTTGACAGCTGGACCTTACTCGACAGTGGCGCCAACTGGTGAGCATAAAAACGATATAGCCCCCATTACGCGGCTTGTGTTAGTTTGCGGCCTTGTGAAGAACGAGATTTTTCAATTAAAGATATTTACACTTTTACATGCCCTAAAAACAAGTTAATATCCTTTCAGTTCATCAACTCATCCAAGTGGCCGCAAACTGGCGCATCAAATTAACAGGCCGTAACCTACCGACCCTAGGTGTTGGTACGGAACCCTTCATTGTGCGTGGTCCGAAACGCAATTGGCCAGTTTTTATTATAATTCGAATAGTGAGATCTTCGAGAAGACAGTACGACAGTTTTGTTGCACTTTTAGCACCATCAGGGGTCACTTGGGTGGGTAATTTAAATGGACGTGATGCAACTTCGACCCCCCTTGGTCAAGAGAAAGGGCAGGTGCAAAAATGCAACTTTAGTAAGGAAATAAATCTTATAAGATACACAAATGCGCTTAAAATAGGCTAAAAAAAAAATGCACATTTCTAATCTTGCTTTCATCGCAAACTAAAACAGTGAACTGAAGCCCTCTTAATACCCTCGAAGGCTCTGGAAAGTTCTTAACTCTTATAATACCAAAACACTATATCTCCAAATCTAAAATCATCCTAATTTCAACTTAATAACCATATAAATAAAATTCAAAACAGCTTAGCTAACTGCTTGCAAAATTAACTTTTTATTTTGGAATAAGAAAACTGCGCTCAAATGCGTTCGAATTTCGAATATTAAAAGTGTTAAAATAAAGAAACCGTAACTCATTGTCAGTGCTAGGAAATTTGAATCTTACATGTTTGTCATATAGCTGATTTTACATTAAAACCTTGATAGTATTATAGTTGGTTTTTACGTATTTGATACTCAACAACGCTATTGTTCGACCATTGTTTTTCGAGATTCGTTACTTGTATTGTTTTGGCGGATTTTTCATTTGTGGCGAGGGGGATTCAAATAGTTTTTTTGTGTGGAAATGTTTCTTAGTTTAACTGCGAATGAAGTGATATTTAGAAAAATGTATACTGAAAAATTGTTTTTAGCTGTCCGTATTAGATTTTAGGTCGGTTAGCGACCAGCTAATTTAGTGAGCCTGTTCGCAAGCGACCACTTGGATGAGTTTGTAAAAAGAACCAACTAAACTATGCAATTAACTGTCGCCTGCGGTATTTCCGGACCGATATGACCTTCAAACCTTCAAGAAAAGAGCGTATTCCCTTCTGAAAGGCCGGCAATGCACTTGCGACTCCTCTGGTGTTGGAGGTGTCTATGGGCGACGGTAATCGCTTACCATCAGGCGACCCGTCATAACATAAAAAAAGGATATTTTTTAATCTACCATTAAAAATTTTGGTACGAAACCTAACGTGAGGCGATTTCGAAATCGTTAAAAGCGGTCAAATGTTATATGCGGAGTCGTTATAAGCGAATTCTACTGATATCTAATTATTATTAATTAGGCATGTATATTCACTATTCTACAGATTTTAGGTCTGTTCTGTAAAAATAATGGCAATTTGTCAAAATAGCGAGTTGCAAATCACTTACGAGGTTTACAGTTCATAGAATAACTAGTTTAGAAACTTACACTTATCCATCTATAGCTTGAAATAGAAATAGAAATAGAAAAACTTTATTGTTTAACCGTGTTACAGATATGGTGTTACAAGTGTTAGGTTTCAACGGCTACCCATTTCGGGTGTACAATATTTGCTTAAAACTAAGAAAAAACAAATCTTATGCTATGTGTAACATTCTATATACAGTTTATTAATTTATTTTTTTTCTCCTAAGGAGTAAATTCAAAAAATTCTTTTAGGGAATAGAAAGCGTTCTTGATCAACCATATTTTTAAGTGACGTTTAAATTTCATATCATTTAGCATCTTTAATTCATTGGGTAGCTGATTGAAAACTCGTATAGCACTCATAAAGGCGCTTTTTTCATAGGTTTTGTTTTTTGCTAAAGGCAGTGCTAAGTTGTACCTATACTGAGTGCGTAAATTATCACGTTTAGAAGCTAGTGTAATGAAGTAGTTATTGTTACGTTTTACAAAGTTACAGAGTTCATAAATGTAAATGCTAGTTAATGTCAGGAAGCGTTGCTCTTTGAAAATATTACGGAGTGTTTGACGGTTATTCATACGAAAGATAATTCTCAAGCACTTTTTCTGCAGAACAAAAGTTGACTGTACATCTGTCGAGTTGCCCCAGTATATGACACCATAAGTTAGCAAGGAGTATATGTTGGCATAGTACGCTGTAATAACGGTTTCTTGAGAACATGTATCAGCTAGTATAGATAGTGCGTAACATTGACTGGAAATTTTGTTATTAATTTTTTGTATATGATGTTTCCAAGTTAGATGAGGATCTATCATTATGCCTAGGAAACTTATATTTTCTACTTCTTCAATTTGGATGCCAGATTCCACCACATTCAATTTAGCTGAGCTTTGTTTGTGGCTTCGAAATTGAATAAGTTTGGTTTTTGTTGAATTTACTTGCAAATTTATTGATTTTAACCAACTGACAACAGTTTTTATGGTGGCATTTATATTATTTTGGAAATCTTGGTCTAACGTTTCACCAGAAAACAAAATTGTTGCGTCATCGGCAAACATCACACATAATTCGTCCATAATGTTAGGTAATTCGTTAACATAGATTAAAAATAAAAAAGGCCCCAGAATACTGCCTTGTGGTACACCAAGTTTTATACTTTTAAAACTAGATCGTACTTGTTCGATGGTTTTAGTATTATTATTGTAAGTATCAATTATTGTCGCCTGTTCTCTGTTCGTGAAATAATTTTCAAATAATTTCAATGCATTGCCTCTAATACCTACGTGTTCAAGCTGCCTTAGCAATATAGATGGTACTACACAGTCGAATGCTCTGGACATGTCAAGGAAGAGGCTAACGCAAGGGTTTCTGTTATTAACCGAGTCCCAAATGTGCTTAAATGTTTTGAATATTGCTAAGGATGTGGATTTGCCTTGCTGAAATCCAAATTGGTTTTCGTTTAATAGGTTTTTTGCAGTGACGAACTTTACAACTCTAACATAAATAACTTTTTCAATAATTTTGGAAAATGTGGGCAACAGTGCAATGGGCCTGTAGTTATGGATCGAATTCTTATTTCCTTTTTTGTACAGTGGTTTGATGAGGGATTTTTTTAAGTCATCGGGGAAAATTCCGGACTCTAGTGTTAAATTAATTATATGAACAAGAGGTTCAGCTATGTATTCAAAGGAAGATTTTATTATTGATATAGGTATACTGTCGTGGCCTGTGCTTTTTTTGTTTTTAAAAGAATTTATAATCTTTTTTAGCTCCGATGTGCTAATCGGAGAAAGAAATATGCTGTGAGAAAGAGAAGCGCTTTTTGGTTTCCATTTTAGCCCTGTCGTATCGCTAATATTTCGGTCAATAAAAAAATTGTTGAACGTCGCTGCAATTTCCGATGGGTTTTGAACAAAACTTTCTTCTTCCATTCTTCTATTTCAAAAAAATAAGTAGAATAAACCATTCACTATTCATTCACCACATGTCGAGCAAATCCACGCTCCACACCTAGTCTTAGTATTTTATAAACATCACAAATGTAAATACCATAAAAGGCACATAGAACCTTCTCAAATTCCTTGTCACTTGCCAAGCGAATTACACCCTTATCTCTATATTATAAATGCCATGTGAACATATACTAACATCAATAGCAAATACGATTCTTAAAGAAACACCAAGTGCAGATACGAACTAGCCAAAGCGATATTGAACTTAATCTCAATGGAATAAGGACTGAGATGCGAGTTCTCATTGTCTGCTAATAATTAGTCGCAGTGTATGCATCTGTCACAAGACACGTGAGTATGCTCGGGCACACAAGTGCTTAACGCTCTGTATATACAATACAATACAAATACTCTTTATTGTACACCTCAATTAAAGGACACATTACAGTACAAAATTACAATGCATACATGCAAAAAACAGGCGGTCTTATCGTTAAAGAGCTCTTCCAGACAACCTTAAGGTAACGGATATGAAATCTAATCATAACGATTCATAGTAGGTGGTGGTGAATACATTTGCCCATATAATTTTTTACGCAGTCGCTAGCGAGTATGGTCATGTAAACTCATGCTAAAGGCACTGAGGTGTGAGTGGAATCGAGCTACTGGGAGTTTTGTCGCTGGTTCACTAAACCTAGCATAACTGTAATGCTGTACGAATTTTGTTTGCTATAAATAAATAAAAATCTCCTGTGCCTCATCGCGTAGGCCGTAATATTTGTAACCGTCAACTAATCATCGATTAATGTTAATGCTATCACCATATGGGTAATTGTCATTTGTAAAACAAAAGTTGTCCACCCGGTGGTCAATAGTTAACGGCTTATGTTCATGTAAGTTATGTTTTTATTACATGGATTTATAGTTACGGAAACACCGTTTATGCGGGTTACTGGACCAATCCAAAATTAAGCTTTGTGGCCCTTAACTTTTGATATGTCCACCGAAAAAACGCGAACCTAAATCTGACAATAACCCATATATAACACGACGATGAGATGTTACATCAATTGTGCAAAAGGATGTATCAGTCTTGATACATTTCAATTTAGCCAGGTCACCATAAGCCCGTCTCTTTCAGTGATACGCTATACGTCTTATATAGGGTCCTCTTTCTACGCTTAGCTTACATTTCTGTGGCAGAGTGTACTCGCAAGATGTCACTGCGCACGCCTGACCGCAATGCGCGGCGCGGGCGCAGGGTGACAGATGGACCGACACTTCGTGTTTTTTCCCCTGAACTTAAACCTTCCGTTTGGTAAAACTACCTAAGAAAATTAAATAAATATGCCAACGCCAATCGCTCTCTCTTTATGCCAAATGCAACTAAGTACTCTACAAATAAGGGCCCATTCATAAAATACGTCACATGTTAAGGGGGAGGGAGGGGGTCGCGGAAGTGTGAAAAGAAGTGGAAGGGGTGCTAAGTTTTTGAGACGTCACATTTCTGAATTCATTATATAAGCGTCAAAATGGAAAATGTGAACTAATTAACGAATAACGTTAAAAATATTTTCATTTTGTTGGACATCATTTATTGGTTTGTAAATATTTTCAAATGTTTGATTTACAATACAATACAAATACTCTTTATTGCACACCTCAATAAAAACAAAAAGCAGGTCAGGAACAAAACATAGCGAGATATAAGCAGAGGTACCAACAGGCGGTCTTGTAGCTAAAGAGCGATCTTCAGACAACCTTTGGGTAGCGGAGAGAACTAAACACACATATTCAATGTTGATTATATCAAAAAATAATAAAACTAACATCGGAACTGGTGTTTTAATTTTAATAATTTCTAGATGTAAAAATTGGAAAATGTGACGACATACGAGGGACAGTTTCACAAATGTGACTAACTGTGACATGGGCGGGGGAGGGATCAAAAATCAAGCAATTAGTGTGACGTACTTTCTTTATATCGGCTATAAACACTCATTAATGATGCAACTGTACTGGGATAACGATGCAATGATGATGATGATTGATAATTAAAAACTTATTTTTGGGTAATTAATTTCTGCGTGAATTGACACAATTATAACTGGGTAGGACCCTAGTGTGGGATGCAACGTGCGTCGAGACGTTCGCTCTGTCCCACATTCAGGCAACCCGTTCCCAGGCCGGCGCGGCGGCTGATCAGGCCCAAATACTCAAGTGCCGCAGATACTCCTCTCTAGTAGAGAGCTACGAGTTTGCGGCGCTTGCAGTGGAAACCATGGGACCCTGGTCAGCCGACATGAAAACCTTCATGAAGGCCTTATCGTCACGGCTGGTCCGCGCCTCAGGGGACCCCAGAGCTGGCGCGTACCTCTCCCAACGGATTGCTCTTGCAGTTCAGCGTTTTGGGGTCCATGCCGCAGGCAGAACTTTCAGTTTTTTTTTTATGTTATAGCGGGCAAACGAGCAGACGGATCGCCTGATGGTAAGCAATACCGTCGCCCATAAACACCTGCAACACCAGAGGAGTCGCAAGTGCGTTGCCGGCCTTTCAGAAGGGGATACGCTCTTTTCTTGAAGGTTTGAAGGTCATATCGGTCCGGAAATACCGCAGGCGACAGTTCATTCCATAGTTTGGTTGTGCGAGGCAGGAAAAATCTTGAGTGTTTTTTTATTTGTTTCTTTGTTGTAGTTGTAAGTAGTAATATTGTAAATTTCCAGCATTATGTAACCGTAATTGTAAATATAAATGTATCATTATTATAATTAAATACTTAACACAATTATTGTCATTTTCTTCAGTCAAAAGTTTGCTAGAAGAGATCTCTCATTCGGAGACATTCGGCTTTGTACTTTAATCTTATGTTATATAGTTTAACCTGTTATTTTGTACAGTAAACATATAAAGCACATACACCACGTTAGTTATAAAAACCTAACCCAAGTGACATCACCTAAAATTTTGTCCCAACATCAAAAACCGAAAAAAACCGGAAAGATCCAAACCGTAATTACCCACAAACAAACAAAAACCGTACGAATTATCGTTCAAAATTATAGTCCGTCGACTAACCGACGACGTATAATTTCTGAAGTTTCGTCCGTGTCATTTTCGTTTTTCAAAAATCGGTAAATTGGTGATCCGGCTCGGGTTTTTGTCGGCTGATGGCGCCACGTATTCAAATATATCTACCAGAGGCGGAGCGTCCATAAAACTCGATTCCCACTGGCTTGCCTTAAGACTCATGAAGATAAATATAGGCAAATTATTTCCGGCTTCCCTAAGAATATTTTAAACGCGCCGCCACTGATATCTACACTATTTGGTGATTTTTATAAAGATTTGACGACCGGTTTAGCCTAGTGGGTAGTGCACCTGCCTGTGAAGCTGACGGCCCCGGGTTCGAATCCCGGTCAGGGCAAATATTTGTGTGATGAGCATGAATATTTGTTTCTGAGTCTTGGATGTTTTCTACGTATTTAAGTATTTATATCTATTAAATATATCGTCGTCTAGTACCCATAACACAAGCCTTCTTGAGCTTACTGTGGGGCTAGTTCGATTTGTGTAAGATTGTCCTCTAATATTTATTTATTTATTATTTATTTATATATATTAAGAGCCCTTATGAATTAAAAACGCTCATCCATTTAGGCCATTTTCTGTTTGAATTTACACGTATATCTTGACATTTTCTCAGTGTTACTATCTAGAACAGGACTATTATAAATTTTAAATGTATATTTTGGACTTTTCATTATGAAATATCGTTTCACACATCAATCCAAAACGACCATTTTTAAACTAAAAACGGTTTTTTTTCCGCTTAAATTCTACTACGCACATTAAAATCAAGAAATGGGTATGTCACTATCTAGAACTTTTATGAAGTCATCGTAACCTTTAATCACATTATTGTTATCATCACTACATAGTATAAAACAAAGTCGCTTTCTCTGTCCCTATATCCCTAAATCCCTATGTATGCTTAAATCTTTAAAAGTACGCAACGGATTTTGATGCGGTTTTTTTAAATAGAGTGATTGAAGAGGAAGGTTTATATGTACAATAACATCGATTAAATAGTGCACCCGTGCGAAGCCGGGGCAGGTCGCTAGTTATCAATAATTTTGTCATAATTTGAAATCAAGATATTTTAAAACTTATAAGGCCTCTTAAGGCAGGTGGTGAGATGAGTTGGCCATTTTATAATTGTGATCTAGTGTTTAACAGACATACAGAGACGTTTGTGATTCCGGAGAAGTTAACGAGTTCATTACCGGATATTGTTTTCAGGACTCGTTATGGCTACATAACGTTATGATTAACGTTATTCACGTTGTTTTTATATCCCTGGATTATTTTTTATTTGGTTTCTATTTTGTTATTAATAACGCTATATAAGTCACAAATAATAATTATTTTAGTACGACATTTATTCATTTATTTATTTATTTAACCTTTATTGCACAAAAGTAAAACTTATCGTACAAAAGGAGGACTTAATGCTATAAGCATTATCTATCAGTCAACCTTAGGGCCAAGCAGCCAAATTGTGAGCGGTGCAACTGCAAATATAAAAACGTACATACTAAGCGTCAATATAGTTATTAGTTATTACATATAAACATTCAATAGAATTCACCTACTTTATAAGTTACAATTGACAATTTGACTACAATTTTTATGGTGTCATTCGAACCAGTTTTTAGAGACTATCAAATGTTTGTATGGGACCAACTACCATTAGAGCAAGATAAAAGACGAAAACGAGAGGTAAATACAGCATAGCTGACGAGCACCGAAAACGCTCTATATTGATAGGCAGTGAAATGTGACGTCACAGTGTAATGGCGTCGTAATCGCGTTGTATAGAAAAATGAGTATTTTCCATTTTAGTAGTGAAATATTGCTTTTACGTACATAGTTGCCACACAATTTCTTTTTTATTGAAATTTCAGAATTCTATTGGTAATTTTCAAATTACATTTGGACTATACGTTTTGCAAATATTTGAAGTCCCATATCTTTTGATAATTTTGATTAATTTGTCTAATTTACTATTTGGGTCATACTTAGTTGAAAAAACAAAAGTCGTCCCTCCTGTGGTCAATAGTTAACGGCTTATGTGCACGTTAGCTATGTTTTTATTACAGGGATTTATAAAAACGGGAGAATTTATGCGGGTTACTGGTCCAATCCAAAATTAAGCTTTGTAGCCCTTAACTTTTGGTATGTCCACAGAAAAGACGCGAACCTAAATCCGTGTATGACCCATTTATTGTGATAAATGATGGTTTTCTATGGAGTGCTGGTCGCATTGCACGACATGCCTCCATTGTTAAGGCTGGGGCTGCCGCCGACGCGGCTGAACACCTCAAGCGGCGCAAATATGCAGCCATTGACGGTGGCTGCATGTTTGAGCCGTTTGGGGTGGAAACTCTAGGGCCGTGGGGATCTGCAGCTCATTACATGTTCAAGGAGCTAGCGAAGCGCCTTGTGGGAGCGACGGGTGACCAGAAGGCTGGTGCGTACCTCGCTCAGCGGATCAGCATTGCTGTTCAGCGCGGCAATGCGGCCAGCCTTCTGGGCACCCTACCGCCGAGCTCCGAGCTGGAGCCTCTTTTTTACTTGTAAATATATAGTTTTTAGTTTAGTTTATTTTAAGGTTAGTTTATATTCTATTTTAGTTCATATGCCTGTTCATTATCAATAAATATTTATGTTTTCTATCTATATAATTGCACTATGGAACATGTAACAAATACCCAATTCTTAACAACTAAACAGGGTAAAGATAGTATAGAAATCATGTAACAATCGATCGTTCTAATCGTAAGCAAGTGCAACGCAGTTATGAGGAATCGGGCAAACGAGCGATTCGCCGTAATAGGATGGTGTGTTTCCATTCCACCATTCCCCATGGTAAAAAATAATCAATAGTACAGAGGGTCTATCGCGAACCGTTACTAAAACTTTTATAAAAGCATCGTATCATTTAATCAGTTTATTCGAAAGAAAGAATTCGGAAGATTTAAGTTTTTTTGTGCAGTAAAAATCCCACAACGACCCACAGTCCCACACGGGTTACTGAGGGACTACCGCGAACCGAAAACGAAAGAAGTTCGAATATCTCCCTCTCTGTCGAACTTGCTAATTCGTGCGACAAAGAAGGAGATTTTCGAACTTTGTTCGTTTTCGCGGTAGTCCCTCAGTAACCCGTGTGGGTCGTTGTGGGATTTTTACTGCACAAAAAAACTTAAATCTTCCGAATTCTTTCTTTCGAATAAATTGATTAAATGATACGAAGCTTTTATGAATGTTTTAGTAACGGCGACATGTTTCAATTTAATTGTGTGTATTTAATATAAATTTTTAAATCCCAAAAATACATATTTTTGGTAAACCTAGATGAAGTGCAGTGGTGAACCGCGTGAAGAAGTAACAGAGAGAGAGAGAGAGAGATTTACTTTTCTTTCATATATAATATTAGAATATACATGGATATGGCAATGAGTGGGTAAGACGAAGACCCTTTCTGCAATTTTATTTGTCAACATTTTGAAGGGCCTCAGTCAAGGATATATGAAACGTCATTGGGTGATAATTAATAGTAGTTTATGCAACTGATACATAATGAGAGGGTTTAAAACACGAGTGTGGTTTTATGAAACCAGCGTCAGCGAGTTTCATAATAGGATCACACGAGTGTTTTAAGGCCTAATTATGTACAGTTGCATACACTACTTCATCTACATCCGTTATTAAATCCTCTTTCATGTGTTCAGAAACCATTGCGTTGCAAGTGTAGTGAGGTCGAGCGTGAGCCCGTTGAAGTCTTTTGAGCACGAGCCTGTATCGTTATGGGCGGAGATGTCCATAACGATACCGTTGTCGATGTTATTATGGCCATCTCCGCCCTGGGCCGGCGCGATATTGTAAAGCTGGTCCTGACATTTTTTGAGCACATTAAAGAGGATTTACTGTATGGGTGTAGATAAAACATATTACTATTTATGGATAAAACATATTATTACTGGCGGGTTGTGTCACCTTCATAAGACTTTTCCGAAACAATCGGCTCATGAAAGTCTATATATCCCTGCGCGCGCAAGGAGTCTATTACTTGCTTGTTCAGCGCGAGGTCTGGCAGGTAATGTGCTGAACACGCTATGATCTTCTTTATAACACCGTTCTCAACGACTATCTGGCCCGCCCCGGACACTGGGTTACCTGCCAGCAGATTCGACGTGTACAGCGACTCTCGTTCGCTCTATTTTGTAAATAGGCTTAACCTAGCTCTTTTACACGTCATTTTAATAATAAGTATACATATATTTTACATAAATGCGGCTTTATCTTCTATAAACTCATTTATAGTGTAATAAGATTTTTGTAAGAGATGGCGTTTAACGCTTGATTTAAATCGACTCATTGACAATTTCAGCATATTAGTAGGTAACTTATTGTAAAACCGTACACAGTTCCCCATAAAGGACATATTTACTTTACGGAGACGATATCCGGGAATGGTTAATTTATTTTTATTTCTGGTGTTATAATTATGAATGTCACTATTTAATTTATACATGTCAAGATTCTTACGAATGTACATTATATTTTCATAGATATATTCGCCAGCAGTATTAGGCTATTTCTGTGGCAAAACCGAAATAATGTCGTTCTCACAACGTTGTCGTGATAAACCGGTATTATTAAAGAGCGGAATAACAGTTTACAAGCAATATTAAACCGGTTCCGATCGTCGTTGTGTTTTGTTTTGAACGCGACGGCCGCAGGTGAGCGACGCGGAGACTTTAAAGATATAACAATAAGAACTATGAAGTCTCGACCAACACCTCAAGAGACTCTCGCTAGATGGCTGGGTCAAGGGTCAGATACAGAAGGCGGTACTCCTGGACACGGCGCGGATAGTCAGGAGGTTCCTCTCTCTGTCGCCCGACACCACCGGTAGCTTAGGCCCCGCCTCGCTGCCGGCGGCACACTAGGTTAGGTTTTTATAATGATTTTATGTTTTGTGTAATATTGTTTTATATTTTACTTTTTATATAATTATTACAAAATCTAATCTAAGTGCTAAAGCAAATAAAGAACTATGAAAAGTAAAATCACATTATTACCTGGCGGGTTATAATGAAATTCACAATATTACATCCCGGCTCAAGCCGAGGGCTATAATGATTTACTTTAGGTAAGGTTTGCATGATATATAATTTATTTATTTATTTATATTTATTATGAAACAAACAGTCATACAAACGTTTTGCTACAAGTTAATTCTTATAATATATAGACCTATAGTTTCCAATACTGATTTTTTTTTTAAACATAAGAAACATGGTTGTTTAAATATTAGTTGCTAAGTACATTAGTTATAGACTATAAGTGAAAATTATTAATAATTTTACAAACTTGTCTGAAGTATTATTGGATATAATGTTTTTGACCTACAGGATACTTACAATTTACAATTTCACTTTTGCTATCTTAAGTAACTTTCCAAAATAACATTACTGTTGTTTAATATTAGTCTTAAATACATTTTTTAATGAGCCTATGGTACAGTTAAATATATCTACATCTTTTAGTATTTTATTATGGTTGTAAAGTGCACAAGCGCGCTTAATGAACATGTTCTTTGAGTAATTCGTTCTACTACGTGGAATGGAAAAAAGATGTTTGTCACGACACTGGCGTTCTTTTCTTCGTGGAACTCTGATCTGGATGTCCTGCAGCAGGCTAGGGGCATCGAGATGATTGTTAACTACTTTATATAGCAAAACAGAGTCCATACAATCTCTTCGACATTCGAGGGACTGCATATTATGCCGATTTAATGATTCGAAATAATCTTTGTATTCATTTCCGCATTTAAAGTCTAGGGATTTTAAGAACTTTTTTTGAAGTCTCTCAATTCTATTTTTATGAACACTATAATGGGGTTTCCACACAGCACATGCAAACTCAAGGCGACTACGTACATAACTGTTGTACAATATTTTAAGTGTTAGAGGATTCTTAAAGGGTTTACCAATTCTCAATATCATACCCAGCTGCTTAAAAGATTTACTCAAGATTGAATCAATATGGGGTATAAATGTTAATTTATCGTCCATGATGACGCCAAGATCACGGATCTCCTTCACTCTTACTAAAACTTTGTTACATAACTTATAATTAAAGAGAGACGATTTCTTTTTTCTTGAGAAACTGATTATTTTACACTTATCTGGATTAAGGAATAGATTGTTTTCTCTACAAAAGGTTACAAAATTAGATAGATCATTTTGTAAAAGTTCGCAGTCAGCATCATTTCTAATAACTCTATAGATTTTTGCGTCGTCTGCATAAAGGAGAATGTTAGAGTGACAGAGAGATTTTACTATATCGTTTATGTATAAGGTAAATAACAATGGCCCCAAATGGGATCCTTGCGGGACACCAGAACTTATACTTTTGCTGCTTGAAATATACCCTGACACTACTACACACTGAGTACGATTCTCAACATAGGATTTAACCCAACGAAACAAGTCACCGTGTATACCAAGTTCCCAAAGCTTGCATAATAAAGTAAAATGACAAATTTTATCGAATGCTTTGGCAAAATCAGTATACACGGCATCTACAGAGAAACCATCATCCAAAGCCTTCAATATAACGTTCGTAAATGTTAACAGATTAGTATCAACCGAGCGTCCCCTAAAAAAACCATGTTGATTGGGCACAATGTGGTTTCGCACAGCATTAGCAAATTGATCTGTAACAATTTTTTCAAGAAGTTTGCCAAATTGACATAATTTGGAAATTGGTCGATATTTTCCAATGTCGCGACTAATAGGGCCCTTAGGTACAGGAGTTATCCAGGCTTGTTTCCATATAGTAGGGACACAACCCTCCTTAACAGATTTTTCAAAAATAAGCGTAATTGGAGTAGCTAGCGCTGAATAACAATTTTTAATAAATAAAGGATGTATACCATCTGGACCCGCACCCTTGTGAATATTAACAGATTTAAGATATTTTTTTACAATGTTTTCATTGATTTCTATTGTATTTATATCTATCAAAGGATTAAGTGGTGGGGCCAAATTGTCAATACTAGAAGAATTCATATTATATACTTCAAAAACAGAGTGAAAATGATCATTGAATAGATTACATATTTGTTCCCCGTCGGATGTAACAGTGTCCTTGTACGTCATAGTTTGCGGCAATCTATTATTTAAAAAAATTGATTTTATGATGTCCAAAAGAATTTTGGATTATATTTAATATTTTTTTCTGAATGTGATATAAAATTGCGATAACATTCTTGTTCAATTTTTTCGGCACGTTTTCGGAGAATTCTAAAACTGTCGTAGTCAAGAGGATTTCCATACAACTTCCAAAGCTTGTGAAATTTACGTTTTTCTTTAAGAATTTTTTTCAATGATTTACTATACCAAGCTGGTAGTTTAGATGAAGAGCTAAGTTTACGACGAGGAACATACTTATGAATAATATTATGCAAGAAGTTATAGAATTGTTCAACTGCAGCGTCACAATTAAGATTGTTTAAATAAGTAGACCAATTTATGTTAGATATTTCATCATTGATTTGCTCATAATTGGCTAAGTGGAAGTTGTAAACAAATTGTGTAGGGGGCGTTAATTGAGGCACATAATGAAGTTCCAGGTAAATAAGCAGTGACTTATGATAATATGATGAGTCCTCGGCAACTAATGGAACATCACATGTAGAAGCGCGACACTGTCTGTTACAAAACACCAGGTCAAGTAGGTTGTTATATGAGTTAAAAATACAGTTATATTGTCTTAAGTCAGTAAAACTCATAAAATCAGCCATAAGCTGCGAGGCATAATTACCGCCCGACAGCAAATCCATTTCACCCGACGAGGAAAGAGCCCATTTAGCCTGATACACATTAAAGTCTCCCAATATTAAAAAAATGTCATCAACATGATCCACTGACAACTGGCATACAGTGTCAAAGAAACAGGTCAAAGATTCCCGATAGTGTGGTCCATTAGGTATGTACACACATGCAATATTTAAGTAGCAGGTTTTAACAGGTATGTCTGGAGCTAAATTACGATTACTACTACGCGGAGTCGATAAAGGAATAGATAGATAGATATATATAAGATAGATATATATAATTAGCCATTGTCGAGCAGTAGGTGTGAAAAAATATGTTTTCCTGTCGTTTTATTTTAATATCGTATTCCGTATCACAGCGGACACCGGCCCGGTAATGGAGCCCTATTTGAATATTGCAGGCGGTCGGCGGACATTGCAGTCTTTTTGTGACAAAACCCGGGTTTTTACTGGTCTGTGACCCAGATCCATACAAGAGGATACATTTTTGTTCGTTAATGTATTAGGGTTGCACCAAGTTACGTTTACAAACCGATCATCATCAAATTATTTTTATTATTATTTATTTATTCAGTAAAGCAAATGACATGACTTAAAATTAAATACAACGTCCCGCAAGACTGTTCGCACAGTTTGACTGTGGGATCCATTTTTTTTTTTTGAACCTGACTGTGGCTTTATGTGGCTTTATCCCAATAAAGCGATAGGAGTGCGCGGTTGGAGAGTAGCCTGGGGAAAATCCAGGGGAAAACCTCCGGCACGACCACGCCTGTGGTTTGGAACACTGGAATACTCTAAGAGTTTGCGCTCCAGTGAGATTGGTTGCGCGGTTTCAACCGAATCTGAGGTGTGAGTGGAATCGAGCTACTGGGAGTTTTGTCGCTGGTTCACTAAACCTAGCCTAGCTGAGAAGAGTCCAGCAAGAAACTCAGCTAGGCCCGACCTGGGTCGGACTGACTCTACTCGGTGTGCGGCGGTACCGGGACGAATACGGATTATATGGGGATCCATGAGGCCATTATAATCTTAAGTATACAAGTAGTAATCTTAAGTGATTTAGTTACCTACTATCTTAATCTAAAGTCTTAATGAATAAAAAGAACAGCCTTAAGTGTGGTGGCAAAACATAGATATTCAGTTAGACATAAGGTACCTATTTATATACTGTCGAGGTAGTAACTATGGACCAAGTAGATAAACATGGACCTAGTACCTTTTTAAATATCTATCTTCAGTTAGGTCTTATAATCACTACATAGTATAAAACAAAGTCGCTTTCTCTGTCCCGAACGTATGCTTAAATCTTTAAAACTACGCAACGGATTTTGATGCGGTTTTTTTTAACAGATAGTGATTGAAGAGGAAGGTTTATATGTATAATAACATCCATTAAATAGTGCACCCGTGCGAAGCCGGGGCGGGTCGCTAGTTTATAATAATCCCATTTTTATCAAAAAGTCACCAAGGCATTTTTCAATATTTTGTTCGGTTATTTCTATTCTTTGTTTCTTTTTCAGTCTGCTGTAATTTTTGTGTAGTGTAATTCTACATTATTTCTTCACACTGCAAGCTCAAACTTCAGTATTTTCGTTAGATCTGCGAATGGGCCTTGCCTTAAATGCTTGTCCTTTTTTTCGACTTTAATGACATTAAGGTCCTAAAAGTACATAAACATAAACTCAAACATGTATTCACAAAAGGTAGGCAGAGCACATGAAATTTAATCTAGTGCCACATTTAGCAATTGTAGTTTTAAATATGGAGAAAATGTGATATTGCAGTGATAGGTTGCTAGACCATCGCCCACAACACACTACAACCCGGTTCCCATAGTCTACTCTTACGAAACCCACGCGAAGAAAGGAGGGTGTGCTATTCTAACCCAGAACAACATGGGGGTCTTAAAAGTGATTAGCATTTAATTCCGCGATTGCGCAGTCAACCAGTTTGATTTGTGGGCCATTTCGTACCTTGTCAAATTGAAAATCAATATATACTAATTAATGGTCCTGTACCACTCTGTGGACTGTACGAAGTGGCTCAGAAATCAAATTCGTTTACGAACATGGGTCATTCTACTTTATCATGACCAGTTTTTTATTACAAAAAAAAACTATGATATGTACATGTTAAAACCGGAGTGGGGTAAACGTGGGGCGTATAATTTTGACAATTTTGACATTTTTAATCTATTTTAATTTTATTGTAACTTATTTTAATGTTTAAAGTAATTTATCTAAAATTCTTAATTTTGTATTTATATTTTGTAGACTTGATAATCTTGATATTCTAATAATTGTAATGGTATGTCTTTTTATCTCTCTGTATGAGCCTATAGACGCTTGAAATAAATGATTTTTTTTTATTTTTTTTTATTGAATTAGTGTACAAAAATAGGATTTATAAATAGTACCTAAACCTAGTAAAAGGAATTTATAGGTAGATACACTTAAATATTAACATATTGCTGTAGAAGGTGGGTAACAAAGTGGTAAAAACCATTTTTTCATACAAATAGTGAGGCATCCAAGGACCACCGAGTTACTCGATTTATGGATGTTAGCTGTGGTTCGTTAATTACCCAAAACTATCGGAAGTGACACTGCAATTAAACCTCTTTCTAAATAACAATACAAAAATATGAAGTGAGGGCCAAGTATTCAAAAACTGCATTTAAAAAAATTGTCTTAAAATTATGTACATAATTTGTAGTACATGAAAAAGTAGAATGGCCCACATAGAGTCGGTAGGTGGGTTTACGGCCTGTTAATTTGATGCACCAGTTTGCGGCCACTTGAATGAGTTGATGAACTGAAAGGATATTTTATTGCTTTTTTAATATATTCTCTTGACTCGCTACGCCTTTAGGGCATGTATAAATGTGAATATCATTATTTAAATAATAAATTAATAAATAAATATCTTTGGACAATCTTACACAAATCAACCTAGTCCCAAACTAAGCAAAGCTTGTACTATGGGTACCAAGTGACGATATACATACATATATAGATAAATAGAAAACATCCAAGACTCAAGAACAAATATCCGTGTTCATCACACAAATACATGCCCTGACCGGGATTCGAACCCGGGACCTCCAGCTTCGAAGGCAGGGTCACTACCAACTAGGCTAAAGCGGTCGTCAAATTGAAAAAATCTTCGTTCTTCGGAAGGCTGCAAACTGACGCAGGCCGCGTAACTGGCCTAGCGACCCTACCTAAAAATACCACCTCTCCACAGCTTTTATTAACTAGTAAATTACCATAAATTAAATCTATAAACAAACATGTTATGATTTCACAAAATACCGTTCAAAGACAATAATACCTATATAAAACCTATATGATCATTTTAATTGTGTGACTGTTATAACTGGCCACTGGTTGTTTGTAATTATCGAATAGAATTTAACTATTTAAATATGGAACGTTTAGTCGAAAGCTGTGATTGGTCGCGAGGCTACAGAGTAACCACAGTAGACATAAAATAATACCACTACCGGTAGAGATGGTAATATACATATTTGAATAAGAGTGACAGAGAGAAATAAAATAAAACAGGCGTTTTTATCTCTAAAGTTTTCTTTCAGTCAACCTTAAGCGCCTACGATCATAAAATGTGTCGTAAACCGTTGGTTTAATACAAGCAACTCTAAGGTAATCGTTCCGTTGTTCGAAATCTTAATTTTCGTTCCGAAAAGTTATCCCGGTACAGTCGCATCCTGAAGGATGCCCGGGGTCCGCTACTTAATCCCAAGATTTGACGTAGGCACTAATTTTTAAGGAAGCGACTGCCATCTGACCTTGCAACCCGAGTTGAAACCAGACCTTATTGGAATTGGGCTTGTCAAGTGAGTGGGCAACTTGACTGTTAGAAGTTCTCAAACCGCCCGAAGGCCTCTAACTTGGCTTAACGACTGCTATCATAGACAGCAGCCGGGATCAACGACTTAACATGTCTTCCAAAGCACGGGAGCGCTCAGTTAATAACCACTCAAAGCGGTCACCCATCCAATAACTGACCTGGGCCGACGTTGCTTAACCTCGCATACCGCACGCGGTACGCGGGCGCCGCTGGGCCACGAGCGCTCTATTGCGATGCAATAAAGTTTAAATTTGTGATAATCAATATTGAAAGGAACCTTATAGTGGCCGGCACTTACGCCTTTATTGCCGCTGTTCCAATACAATAGTGAACAGGTATAACGTAAGCGCCTGCCGCCATAAGGTCCCTTTCGATGTGAATTATCACATTTATGTTTAATTTTTAATCTTGTTTTCAATGTATTTTCTGATGAATAATAAAAAATATTTCTACTATACAAGTATGTAGTGCTGTGTTCCTGGAGGAGAGCAAGGTTGCCAGAGCTCCCGAGGATGCACTGTGTTGATAGCGAGGCACCTAAATTTGTCCCTTCTGCTGTCAACACAGTGCATTCTCAAATCTTATAAAGGGTCGGCAACGCGTACGTGACTCCTTTGGTTAATAGCCTGCGGTGGCCGCTTACCATCAGGTGGATCGTACGCTTGTTTTTGCCACCGGCGTTGTATCACTACATAATATAAAACAAAGTCGCTTTCTCTGTCCCTATATCCCTATGTATGCTTAAATCTTTAGAACTACTTGGAACTACGCAACGGATTTTGATGCGGTTTTTTTAATAGATAGAGTGATTGAAGAAGGTTTATATGTATAATACATGCATCAGAATTGTACCCGTGCGAAGCCGGGGCGGGTCGCTAGTAAAATATATACATATATATATATTTGTATTGTATTGTAAAGTATCAACTAGACGAGGACTGACAAGTACCACGTAGTTTAAATTACGTGACATCAGAAGGAATTTCCAACTAATTGTGTAAAATTAACTCTTAATATTTATTAACCAATTTGTCTCTAAATGGTGCTATTATGAAATTAATTATTTAGTTACTCGCTTTACAGTTATATTAAAGTGGTATACCGTAGTAAATTAATTAGTCATGTTTATAAGAAAGATGTTAAGAAAACGCCGTTTTCCGCACAAGGGAGTACAGTATGTTAAATATAATTTTATAGCTTAATTTGTAGTTTAAGTATAAAGAACGACGTGTGTTGAATAAAGAGCAGTTTTTAATGCAAGTGTGTAAAAAGGCGCAACACACAATAAGATGGGGTTTACATACAGGTAACATACATTATCTTATCTTATCTTAACACTGACATATACTCTGATTCCATTGGATATTCTACTTTAACACTAATGTGATAGAGTTTGTATTGCATACACAATTAAGAAAAATAAATATGTGTGTAATAGAAATATTTCGTACATAATTTTGAAAAACCTGCGTGCGAATCAAGTAACTTTATGTACTAACGGTAGATAGGTTTTACTGTCAATTTTGAAGTATAAATGTATCATAATCAGAGCTCGGAATAGGTAGTGCCTATTTACCTAAACTTCGCGGGAGGACGTAACTAAGAGTGGTTACAAGCACCAAAAATAATTATTTATTTTTAATGAATGCGGGATTTCCCGTGATTTACTGTATTATTCTAGAGGCTTAATACATTTGGCTTTACTTATAAATCTTGTTATATTGCATATTATTTGTTTAATTACCTTTAATTAAAAATAAAATATGGATCAAAAGAATTCCGAAATTTGATACTTTTTAGTTGACTTAGACAGAAACTGATTGTTATTTAAAGGTAATTAAACAAATAATATGCAATATAACAAGATTCATAAGTAAAGAGAAATGTATTAAGCCTCTAGAATAATACAATTATTAATTACTGATTTCATATAGTTTAGTTACGTAGTAATTTAATTGTGAGAATAAAACCCATTCTATGTAATTGAATAAATAAATAAATTTAGAATTAAGCCTCTAGAATAATACAGTAAATCCCGGGAAACCCCACATTCAATAAAAAGAAGTAATTATTTTTGGTGCTTGTAACCACTCTTAGTTACGTCCTCCCGCAAAGTTTAGGTAAATAGGCACTACCTATTCCGAGCTCTGATCATAATTATTCATTCTTATGAGTTGACATTAATGTAATTTATAATGTAATGTAATAATATGAAATAAATAATATCAATATCAATATCAGTATGAGCTGACAGTTAAAATTTGACATTAAAATCTACCTAACGGTAGTACAAAAGTTACCGTGATTACCCCGCCGGTCGTACGAACTAGTTTCGAATCCGCTATCTCCGGATTGAAAAACGCGTGCTTTAAAAAAAACATTAATATTCTTAAAACTGCCGAATCTATTGCAACAGGTATATGGTCCATAATGTCACTAATATATCCTTTATATTGGTGTAGCTGGGGATAAAGGCGTGTTCACACGCGCGGCGGGGGGCTGATCACAATATAGGGGGCAGTGTGTAATCCTTCTTACATGGATGCGTAAATGATACAATTTGGAGGTGCTACCGAGGGCATTTTTAAATAAAATAAATAAATAAATATTAGAGGACAATTTTACACAAATCGAACTAGCCCCACAGTAAGCTCAAGAAGGCTTGTGTTATGGGTACTAGACGACGATATATTAAATAGATATAAATACTTAAATACATAGAAAACATCCAAGACTCAGAAACAAATATTCATGCTCATCACACAAATATTTGCCCTGACCGGGATTCGAACCCAGGACCGTCAGCTTCACAGGCAGGTGCACTACCCATTATGCTAAACCGGTCGTCATTTTTATTAAATAGTTTTAGCTATATTTGGTGAACTTCAAGTTTGACTACATATAGAAAGGTTTTTTAAACTCCGACGGTGGCATACAATCATATGGCCTGCCTGATTGGTAAGCAGACACCGTAGCCTATGGATAGAAAAAGAAAGAAACTAATTTATTCATAGCAAACACAGTAATGAAACAAAAGCATTTTTTAAAAATTTATTGAGGTTTTTGCTGTTTTTTTATGTTATAGGGGGCAAACGAGCAGACGGATCGCCTGATGGTAAGCAATTACCGTCGCCCATAAACACCTACCTGTTACGAATATATGGCTCGATAAACGCCTCTTAACTAACAAAGCTCAACCAACTCAACTACTTACTCTATATTACATTGAACAGTACATACATTTATCTGTCTTTTAGACCACATTTTTACAAGGGCTAAAATATTTAAAACCACATCTGATACAGGGCTCGGAACCGGTTTTTAATATATATGTTTTTTATTTATTTTATTAGTTACTTTTCATACACACAACGGTCCTTACAGGCTATAATCCTAATTCGGCAGTGTAGATTTTACAAACACATTCGCATCAAAACATATACAACTATACATAGCAGCAATAATTTAGGTACCTACATATGCGATCACTGCTCAACATTGCTATAACATAAAGGCCTAGCGTAACCTTTGTGAATTCGTTCAACGAACAAGAGAAACGATCCAATTCGACCGCTACTCGATTAAGTGTTCGCAGCGCCCTAGTGAAGGGAGCCTGGCGAGTAGCTGCGTTCGAGCTCGGGGCTCGGCGAACAGGGGCGCTACCGCGAACAGTAAACGAAGTTTTCCCTCTCTGTCGCACTTGCAAGTTTGCACATAAGTGAGACAGAGAGGGATAACTTCGTTTGTGGTTCGCGGTAGTCCCTCAGGCTCGGCCGCCGGCGTCGCCACACGTACCGCTCGGCGCATTCAGACGCACCTCCACGAGAACTCCAGGGTTGAACAACTCGCCTCGCAATAATTTAAATATGTACGACGCTAATCCCATTCCCTTCTTACTTCTAATTTATGTTTACGAAATATCTCCTGAAGTAGTTCTAAAATCTCATTTTTTATTTCAGTATTTGTTTTTGTTAGCCTTTATCTATGAAATAAATGATTTAAAGTATGAACAAAATATTGTAAACGCAAATAACCAAATTTTTTAACCGGTTAATTGTACGAAGACGAAACCGGTTTCCGAGCCCTGATGTAATATAGGGTTGCTCAAATAGCCTCCTGAGACCCCACGTCCTATATAAAGGACAAAATATGGTCAACGGAAAATAAGTTAAATTTTGAAGTGATAGAGTTGCATTTGTTTTGGTTTGATTGATTTGACATAAAATAAAATTCAAATTTGTAATCGGAACTGTTAGGTTCAAATTCGATTGTATTTTTATTTGTATGGTGGGTCTCAGGAGGATAGGTATTGCATAATCCGATGGAACCGTCCCTAAATATCTGTCGCCTAGCAGCATCATTCCGGACACACTAATTAGAATATAGTAAACATCCTCTACACGATTACATACACTGCATAACGGCGAATCTACTATACAAGTATGTGGTGTTGTGTTCCTGGAGGTGAGCAAGGTTGCCAGAGCTCCCGAGGATGCACTGTGTTGAGAGCGAGGGACCTAAATTTGTCCCTTCTGCTGTCAACACAGTGAATTCACAAATTTATAAAGGGTCGGCAATGCGTACGTGACTCCATCGGAGTTGCGGGCGTTTATAGGCTGCGGTGGCCGCTTACCATCAGGTGGACTGTAAGCTTTTTTGCCACCGGCGTTGTATAAAAAAAAAATGCTTTTCAATGTCCAGAACGCAATCGCAACAAAAATACAAGATCCTAAGATCAAAGGGCTGTTTTCCAGCCACGGTATATCAAAAAGCATTATGAGACAAAGATTCTAAACCGATTAAGACTTACTATACTAGATACATACGTAATAGGCAGTTCGTGACAACGAAATAGTTCCCCTTCAGCATATTGCGGACTCAGCTAACTTTGTGCCTTTACCATGAGTTTGCATGACCGTACTCGCTAGCGACTGCATAATACTAGTTTATGCAATTGATACATAATGAGAGGTCTTAAAACACGAGTGTGGTTTTATGAAACGAGCGTCAGCGAGTTTCATACGAGCCCCAATGCAAAATAGCTCGTCTAGTCGCAATTCTGCATGCGTATTTTTTTTCAAAAACTAGTATTTCTACCCGAATCGACTTTGATGATTAATGGAATACACTAGACGCAATGTCACTAAAGCTAGCTTAGTTTTGAGTTGTACAAAGTGTACATCTCGTTATTTATTTTAAAATAATTTAATTATAAATATTACATCTCACACGCAAATAATTACGTCTGCTTCATATTTAAGGCAAAATAGGTCGTCTATTTAAAATAAAACCTGTTTACCAGGGTTCGTAATATAAAATATTATTTTCAAATTGAATACGGAATATTCTCTGTCATGTAAAATGACAAACCACTATATAAAAGGGCAAATTCAGCCTAATTTTTTATTACTCCAAATCGTTTTTCTATCGAGATGGCACGAGGTAAGCCAGTGACGGAAGAAGTGCGGAAAATTATAATCTCCAGTAACAATAAAGGCAAATCTACGTACCAAATTGCCAAGGACCTTTCTATGCCAAGGTCTACAATCCAAACTATCATCGAGCATCATCGAAAACACGACAAAATTTCTTGTTTAAAGAAATCCGGCCGCCCACGAATTACTACTACTTAAAGCAGAAAACAGGATTCTGAGGAAGATCATCAAGAAAAATCGTCGTGCAAGAGCTGGAGAACTTACGGTACTATGGCGTGACGCAATTAAAAAAAACATTTCAGTGGATACTTGCAAGAGAGTGATGAAGAGGATGGGCTACGGTTTTTACACTGCTAAAGAGAAACCGTTACTTACACAACGGCAGAAAACTAACAGGTTGAAATTCGCCAAAAAGTACAGAAATTGGACCGTCGATCAGTGGCGTAAAATTATATGGAGTGACGAATCTAAATTTGAAGTCACAGTAGGCGATGAACGAAGTAAAGTCATTCGCGAAAAAGGAGAGGCATTTCAAAAAGATTGTCTTAAGCGTAAGGTAAAGTTTCCAGCTTCCTTAATGATTTGGGGCTGCATGTCGGCACAGGGTGTCGGCTGTCTGCAATTTATAGATGGAACCGTCAATGCCGAAAAATACAAAAGCATCTTACAAGAGAGTTTGCTGCCGTCTATACGTAAGTTAAAGTATAAAAATGCGTATACTTTTCAACAAGATGGTGCCTCATGCCATACCGCTAAAGCAACGATGGCGTGGCTGAAAAAGAAAAAAATACCTACCATGTCGTGGCCATCCAGCAGCCCGGACTTGTCTCCCATAGAAACGTTGTGGTGGAAAATGAAGAAGAAGTTGCGAAAGGACCCGTCCAGATCAAAAGCTGATCTTAAAGAGAAACTTACCTGTGTTTGGAATGAAACAACCCCGGAAGAGTGTCGACAGCTGGTAGATACAATGCCGCTCAGAATTAAAGCCGTTTTAGATGCAAAAGGAGACGCCACCAAGTGGTAGACGTTCTAATCTGCGTCGGTAACACTAAAGACGAACTTTTTTGCATTTTAGTACAATTGGTGAAACAATGTTTTTTTTATTACCAAGGAAAGTTCGTTTTTTTTTTCATTGAATAAATAAAATACGATTTATAACTTATACTGTTTTTATATTGCTAATTCTTCCAAACACCTTCGTCCCCCAGAATTTTTAGGTTAACGTTAGTTTAGTACATTTTTTTCCTACCAGACGTACTCATTTGCATTGGGGCTCGTAATAGTATTACACGAGTGCTTTAAGGCCTAATTATGTACAGTTGCATATACTACTTTATATACATCCGTATATTAAATCCTCTTTCATGTGTTCAGGAACCATTGCGTTGCAAGTGTAGTGAGGCCGAGCGTGAGCCCGTTGAAGTTTTTTGAGCACGAGCCTGTATATATACCGTTTTTGATGCTGTTATGGCCATCGCCGACCCGGACCGGCGCGATATTGTAAAGTTGGTCTACACTTTTTGAGCACATAAAAGAGGGTTTACTGTATGGGTGTAGATAAACGATTTAGTATGCCAATTCTATTGCGTAACCGCCAGAGGCGCTGTACTTTTACCCAAGCAATTTATTACTCAGTCTCTAGCGAGTACTATCATGTAAACTCATGGTAAAGGCACTGGTCTTTCCGCTATAAACTATACAAGAGGTAGACAACAGGGGGTCTTATCGCTAAAGAGCGATCTCTTCCAGACAACCTTTTTTAAATTATTTGTTTATTAATGAAATAATAAATGACCTCTCCACGTAGACGCGTAGCCGATACCAGGTAAGAATTCCATATAGGTACATTTTGTTTCTGTAAATAAACATTTTAATTTTTATTCATTTTGCCGCATCCGACAATTCTCTCATCCGCCGTATTAAGCTCTATTTGTTAATAAGCTTACACAAATCAGTGGATCTCGTGAGACAAGGGGGGGCGTCATAACACTCATTTAGACGAGCTATGAACAATTGTTCTGTTATGATCTGACATATGTTTTTGTTTGACCCCTATTTCAACATCTTAAGGGTCCTTATTATTTAAACTGAAAACATTTTTCTCAATAAATTGGATCTAAAACTTAATGAAATCATCTTATCCTTTAATCACTTTATTGGTTTTTTTTTTTTGGCTTAACGTATTTAAAGTACTTATTTAACTTTTGTCATATTTTGAAATCAAAACAATTTAAAACTTTATAAGGCCTTCATGTCAATGTAATATTTTTGTGTTTATCGCGAATAAATCTATATTTCTTTCTTTATTTGTAATGATTCTTAATCCCTACACCCATAAGTCTTTTAACTTTACCCAAACAAAAGAATTGTACAAATAGGGTAACTCGCCTAATAAGGGACGCGTGGACGTTCCACGCGAATTGATGGGAACCCTATTGTCGTTTTATCCTGTTCAGTGATTCGGCTGCATCGAAATTGGTTTAGCATTAACACCCTTTGTGAGTTGAGATCATTATGACGAGCAAGTTAAATGTTATTTAGGAAGAATCGGTCAAGTGTGAATGTGTTGGGAAATCATTTGTAATGTTTGGTTTTTTGACGACCACTTTAGCCTAATTAAATAAATAAATATATTTGGACAATTTTACACAAATCAACTTAGTCCCAAACTAAGCAAAGCTTGTACTATGGGTACCAAGTGACGATATACATGCTTATATAGATAAATAGATACTTAAATACATAGAAAACATCCATGACTCAGGAACAATAATTCGTGTTCATCACACAAATACATGCCCTGACCGAGATTCGAACCCGGGACCTCCAGCTTCAAAGGCAGGGTCACTACCAACTAGGCTAAAGCGGTCGGCGGGCGGTCGTAAATTGGTTGTGAATCTGCCTGCGAAGTTGGTGGTCCGGGTTCGAGTCCAGGTCAGGGTTTTATTTTGTGTGATGAGCACGAATAATTTCTGAGTCTTGGCTATTTAGGTTTCCGTACCATGGGTAAAACGGTACGCTATTACTAAGGCTTCGCTCTCCGCCTGTCACCAAGCTGTATCTCATGAACCGTGATAGTTAGTGGTGATTTTTTTACAGATGATGTACTTATGTAGCCGCTATAACAACAAATACTAAAAAACAGAATAAAAATAATATTTAAGAGGGCTCCCAAGCAACAAACGTGATTTTTTTGCAGTTTTTATAGATAAATGGTACCGAACCCTTCGTGTGCGAGTAGGATTCTCACTTGGCCGGTTTTATTTTATTTAGGTATTCATTTACGTAAACAAGTACACATATATATCGTCGTTCAGTACCCATAGTATAGTTCATCCAAAAGTGCAAGGACAAATGCTGTCAAATGAACGCAAGCAAGAATCGACCGTATACCCAGAGTTTTTAGCCGTTTTTTGCTTATGTTCGTTTGACAGAAGAATTTTAGATAAACTATACTAAGAATGTCCGTGGATTGTCTCCAAATATATCACTACATAGTATAAAACAAAGTCGCTTTCTCTGTCCCTATATCCCTATGTATGCTTAAATTTTTAAAACTACGCAATGGATTTTGATGCGGTTTTTTTAATAGATAGAGTGATTGGAGAGGAAGGTTTATTTGTATAATGACATTCATTAAATAGTGCACCCGTGCGAAGCCGGGGCGGGTCGCTAGTATCAAAAATCAAATCAAAATCATAACATTTATTCTGCCAAGGGCACTTTTACAAGTCAAAATCTATCTAGGTACATCAAATAAAAATAATACAATAATCAAAGTATCATTAATTAAATGTAGTTTTACATGTCAAAAATAAGACTAAGAAACTAATAACAATCGAGATTTGTTAGAGATGTATAAGGTCTCTAAGCGTATAGAATACTTCCCACTGCTGAGCACAGAGACCTCCTCTCATGAATGAAAGGGAATAGGCATAAGTCCACGCTGGTCCTGTGCCGGTTGAAAACTGCAAATACACTATTTCATTAGAAGATGTATAAGATGTATTGGTATCAAAACTCTTGGTCCATGGGGTCCCAGCGCGCACCAGTTATTCACTGAAATCGCGAAGCGTTTGGTTGATGTAACTGGTGACCGAAGAGCTGGCGACTTCCTCGCACAACGTATCAGCATTGCGATACAGCGAGGAAATGCCGCCAGCATCCTCGGTACAATGCCCCAAGGGCCTGTTTTAGATTTAAGTTAGTTGTAATATTATTTTCACTTCTCATGCTCGAAAAGTGTGTCATATTAGACTTGTCAAGCGGGGCTAAAGTAGTACATTTAACCCCTAGGGAAAATATGAATACATATATATGATTTACAAAACATTTGAATTTGACCAATCAAAATACTTCACCTATTAAATCCACCAATCACAGAACACTAATTTAACTCTTAAAAAAATATTTGGTATTGGGTATTAACCAACCAGAATACAGCTTTACTAAAATCGACCAATCTGGAAACATAATTAATTTTTCTAAAGAGTCTAAAGATTAAGTTTGTAGTAGTCCCTATTTCACAATAATTAAAAAAGTGGTTAAATCGTTCGAGCAACACTTTGAAGCGCTCAATGGAAGGTCAGTTTATCTTTTTTCGCGCGCGAACCGCAGTGTCTATGTTTTGTGTGTCAAAGGAGTATAGAAAAAAAAACATGCTGCAAAAGTATATATCTTCGTCGTGGAATTTATTGTTAATTTTGAGTGGGTTAACCTTTGTTTATTTATTTTCTCGCAATCGAAGTGAAAAGTAGAGTGTATAACTTTGGTCTAAAAGCCATATTACCCCTCGAACTATTTTCCCTCACTTCGTTCGGGAAAATAACTATCTCGTGGTAATATGGCTCACTTTAGACCCTTGTCATACAATCTACTATTAAGTTATTGTTATTTAACTATTATTAACGCTTGTAAATATAATGTATAAGATGTGTTCCTAAGCTACAAAATCATGTCTCACGAGTCATTTTAAAGCAATTTTAATTGATCCGACAGTAAATAAAATACCTATAAGCATTTATCCTGGGTGCCGGAAGTCACACGGTCAGAGTATCGACAGGTCTAAAAAATAGGATTTAATTAAATCTAGGTCTACATTCTAGGGCCTAAGGTTTTTGCGGGATTTTAAAAATAAAGCCTGAGCGGCGGGCACTTTGATCACAAAGAATAATTTAAAACAGATGAGACAGAATTATTAGGTGTTTTTAATCGACTTAAAAAAGGAGATTCTCAGTTTAACCCGTATGTAGGTATGTATATTTGTCCGAGCTTATTTCGCGTTTGGCTGAACCGATGATGATGCGGTTTTCGGAAAAGTATTTGTTACATTCTGGAGAAAGTTTTAGTATACAACATATGTATATTTAGTGAAGGCGGTTCGCAGTGTTTTAAAAAGAAAGGTTTTTTACACATTTATTTCTATCGTTTTTTTATACCACATCGGTGGCAAACAAACGTGCGGCCCGCCTGATAGTAAGCAGTCACCGCAGCCTATAGGCGCTTGCAACTCCAGAGGTGTCACATGCAAAAACCTCGGAAATGAAAATCAAAGTATTATATTTTATATTTGTCTCTTTGGTCAAAACGAAGAAGTTAAAGTTAATGTTTTGGAGATGTATAAGGTCTCTTAGTCAAAA
This sequence comes from Epiblema foenella, assembly GCA_963556455.1. Taxonomy (NCBI): domain Eukaryota; kingdom Metazoa; phylum Arthropoda; class Insecta; order Lepidoptera; family Tortricidae; genus Epiblema; species Epiblema foenella. The sequence continues at coordinate 3,671,963 of OY747120.1, read as the reverse complement.
AAAAAAAATTAAAAAAAAAAAAAAATTGGCATATCAAGCGCTCTTTTGTTCCTAGCGCGTTCAACCATCGTTCAACACCGCCAGGGTGTGTGAGAGCCGAGCTTAGCCGAAGTAACAAGAGGAAAAGGCCTCCTGAAGGGATACCGTGAACCGAAATTGAAGTATATCCATCTCTTTCGCTCGTTGATATATTATTTTCGGTGTGCTCTATAGTGTCGACAAACCAAACGACCGGCGTCATAAAAAATAAGAGACAAACTTCGTAACACCATGCAAGTATGCAAGAGATAGCGTTATCAATTCGCTCGGCAGTTCGGTTTGAGGACACTATAGGCCCTCTACTCCGACTAACCAGACTCGACAACCAAAAATAGTTAATACCACTACCGAGCGAGATGGTCGTATACAACCTTGTATAAGAGCGACAGAGAGAGACATATCATTTTTTGTCCTTGTCATAATTTCACTTCTTTTATCTGCCACAAACTATTTAACGTAGCTTTGTGGCAAACAAACGATTACCCGCACAAATTAAGAAGGTTATCTATGGCAAATTGTCAGCCATTTTAAACTAATGGGTTGAACTTGCACTACGTCCGTAGGGAGTACCCACCGGTGACACACGTGACTCCTGGGTAGTGCTAAAAGTGCAACGAAACTGGCATACGATACGATAAACAAATAAATAAGCCATTTTAAACCAGTTCTCAATTTATCTGCATAAGAGTTTTTCCGCCTCTTGGTGGCAAGCGGATCTCTAATCTACAGAACTCTGTGTCCTTTCTTCTTCTCCTTACTCTTTGTCCTGCACCAACTATGCGCGCAACTCGACTCGCGCGCCACTTTTTATCCGCCCTCTCGCTCTCGCAGCTCTCCCGCTCGCACCAAACGCACCGCGCGAGCCTTTTTATAACGCACTAACCAAAAGATATTAAGTCTCATATTCACGGTAATGGAATTTCAACGGTATGAAGTTGAAATAGGGTTGAAAATTGAATTGAGAGGGGAAGTAGTTGAAATGTTGTGGTTATTGAAGGTGGGTTTTTGCGAAACGTCGTGTTTGAAATGCTTCGCATAAGTTCCAGAGTTTATCAATCAATGCTTGTTACAGACAGCTTTATCTTATTAATTATACAGGATGTAACGAAACTAGTGAGGATCCGTTTAAGTGCATATAGAGTATCGTGTTCTGATTAGGAAAAAGTAGAAGAAATTTTATTTCGAACGGTGAGATCTTCGAGAAGACATTACGGTTGCCAGATTTTGTTGCATTTTTAGCACTGCCCAGGGGTCACATCTAGGGTAACGGTGGGTATATACATACTCCCTATGGACGTGGTGCAACTTCGACCCCCTTGTCAAGTGAGCGGGCAAAATGACTGTTAGAAGTTCTCAAGCCGCCCGAAGGCCTTTAATTTGGCTTAACGACTGCTATCATAGACAGCAGCTGGGATCAACGGCTTACCGTGTCTTCCAAACACGGGAGCGCTCAGTTAATAACCACTGAAAGCGGTCACCCATCCAAGAACTGACCTGGGCCGACGTTGCTTAACCTCGCATACGAGTACCACTACGGTGTCTATTAAATTTACGATAAAGCCACAAGTTTGGTTTGGGTAACATGTTTTCTTGTGGAACTACACATTGTAAATACCTATTGGTTTTGTTTCCTCGTATGTATTTTATTTTGTTTAATTTTTGTTGTTTAGCACTCAGATTTACTTAAATAGGTTAATTATTATCATTGTAAGCATATTTTGATGACTGACTGTTATGTTTCTTTCAGCGTTTCTTCTCGGCAGTGGTCTTTTGAGAAACTCTGGTAGTTTTTGACTTGTCAAAGTGCCATTAAGTTTTATACCTACTTCTTGCGAATTTTGAGACGGAAAGGACACAGTGACATTTCATCTCGCTTCATATTTGGACATTTTTCTCAAAGTGGACCTTCATTTTACCCTAACTGATGACCACAGCCATAATATGGTACGCGATGATGTTCCTAGGCGGACATATCATCGCGTTCCTAGGGCGCGGTAAAAAGAGGGGGGGAGGGCCCAGCAGTGGGACATATTAGACAACATAATATATAATATAATTTACAATGTGTAGTTCCACAAGAAAACAGTGCCCGGATGTTACAGGTTCGAATCCTGCTAAGAGCCTAATTTTTTAATTTTCCCTTTTAGTTTCCGAATTCTAAGAATTTATATACAGTTATATTTTTCAGTGACGACGGCGAAAATTTGGGGCAATAAGGATGCCTCCTCTGATTGGCGTTCAGGGGTGTACCGGGGCACAATGACTTGTAATCACCAGTCAAAGGGGCAAGTCGAGCGTGTGACGTCACGAGGCCGCAAGCAGACATAGCGTAAGTACAAAAATTAAAAAAATAGTATTATTTTTAATTAGTATTGTTTTTTTTTTTGTTTTTTTTTTGACGACTGCTTTAGCCTAGTTGGTAGTAACCCTGCCTACGAAGCTGGAGGGCCCGGGTTCGAATCCCGATCAGGGCATTTATTTGTGTGATGAGCACGAATATTTGTTCCTGAGTCTTGGATGTTTTCTATGTATTTAAGTATCTATATATATCTATATAAGTATGTATATCGTCGCCTAGTACCCATAGTACAAGCTTTGCTTAGTTTGGGACTAGGTTGATTTGTGTAAGATTGTCCACAAGTATTTATTTTTATTTATTTAATAAAGGCTCTAATAGCTCAGGAATCCAAAATCCAAGATCATATATCTTTGGGTTACAAGCAAAAGTCACTACGTAACAAATACCTACTTAAAATAAAGCTCGCATATCGGCATCGTTTCAGTACTAAGATACGAGGTTTTGAAGAGTAGTGACAAATTTGATAGTGAGTTTTGCTTCTAAAGATATTGTATGTATGTATGTAAAATTCTTTATTGTACATGAGTAAAACATAACATAAATTACAAGAACAGTTGACATATATGTACAAAGGCGAGCTTATCCCTGTAAGGGATTTCTTCCAGCTAACCTTTGAGCAATTGAGTGGAGATTAAGATTAATAGGATATTTAAATAAATAAAATAAATAAATAAATATTTGTGGACAATCTACACAAATCAACCTAGTCCCAAACTAAGCAAAGCTTGTACTATGGGTACCAAGTGACGATATAAATACTTATATAGATAAATAGATACTTAAATACATAGAAAACATCCAAGACTCAGGAACAAATTTCGTGTTCATCACACAAATAAATGCCCTGACCGGGATTCGAACCCGGGACCTCCAGCTTCGAAGGCAGGGTCACTACCAACTAGGCTAAAGCGGTCGTCCAATACTATTTACTTACTTAATGTAGGTATTAATATAATGATGAATTTATTATATTTTTGTCTAGTTAGCTAACTACACGATCCTTAAGCTCACGTAGTCGATGACAAAGATACCCATTTTTCTTTGTAGCCTATTGACTGTCCCACTGCTGGGCAAAGTCCCCATGTTTTCCAGGTATCCCTATTGAGCGCTTCTTCCTCCAAATTGCTGGCAAATTCATCCAAATCATCCCACTATCTCCGTCAGGCCCTGCCGTCTGCGTCGCCCGCCATGTGGCGCCCACGCATCAGTGTAATAAATGAGAGTGACTGTTACCTCTTGACACTTAGGGTGGGTTGCACCAAACCATCTGTAATCGTAAGATTCGTAAGCGGTGTTCGTTAAAATCTGATTGTATGGAAAGTTTGACAAGTTTCTATGGGATGACAGCTACCGGTGCCATATTTGACGATGACCGGCCTGTGATCGTATGTTGGTGCAAACGACCCTTAAACCGTTGAACGGATTTAGATGTAAATTGACATGGAGATAGTTTACGACACCGTGGATCAAAGGACATATTTTTATACCAGAACTTGAGACCTTATACATCTCTAACTTTACTGATGTTGTAATATATGTAATAGATAACTTAGCAAGTTTATCTTCACTGTATGACAAAAATTTTGTTATAATTGTAAACTCGAAATATTCTTTCTTGAACTGTAAATTAATATTTTGACATTAAAAATGTATTAATTATAGTCAGACTTTCTTAAATTGTAAATTAATACTTTGACATGTAAAAGTGCCCTTGTGGCCTATTTGCAGAATAAATATTTGATTTTGATTTTTGGAAATCATTCCTTAAGGGGGTGACAATGCGGGTGGAAGTGGTTATGTACCTAAGCTATATCAAAAATTTAGTCTCGACAAAATTATTTATTTATTAATTATTTCTCTACTTTTTGCCCCGTACCCCGGGTTAGAATAGCACACCCTCCTTTCTTCGCGTGGTTGTCGTAAGAGTCGATTATGGGGACCGGGTTGTAGTGAGTTGTGGGCGATGGGCTAGCAACCTATTACTGCAATATCACATTTTCTCCATCTTTAAACCTACAATTAAGAATTTTTTTAGAAAAACCATGTTGCACGAGCCGGAATCGAACCTATGAGCTAGATTGAAAGTCGCGTGCCGTATCGTGTCTTACTGCTCATCTACGGTGGCTTACACAGCTAACGAAGGCATTCACTTAACACGTTCACAGTCCGTGACTCTGATATGGGTCACGGCAAGCCTCTATTACAAAGCCGTAAGGTCTACAATTCGGAATCAGACAGTGAACGTGTTAAAAATGTGATTTTCTCAGTTACGCCACACCGCCGCGCCGTAACGAGCTTCTTCATAAGTGATTTGCTTATATTATACAATAGAATCCGCTTATAACGACTCCGCTTATAACATTTGACCGCTTTTAACGACTTCGAAATCACCACACATTAGATTTGATACCAAACATTTTCAAAGTAAATCAGTCCGTTTTGTGCGACGTTCTGTTAGTGCGACGTAATATCACCGGTCCCTTGACTGTCGCTTTATCCGGATTCCAGTGTATTTGTTTGAGTATAGAAAACAGTGACGTCATAGTGAATTAAGTCACGTGTTCATGTGGTAGCTAATGTAGCTGGGTGATTCTACTTTTTCATGACCAGTTTTCTATTACAAAAAAGATCTGTGATATGTATTGAATTAGTGTACAAAAATAGGATTTCGAAATAGTACCTGAACCTAATAAAAGGAATTTATATGTAAAAATACTCAAATATTAACTTATTGCTGTAGAAGGTGGGTAACGCAGTAATAAAAACTATTTTTTTATACAAATGGTGAGACATCCAAGGACCACTGAGTTACTCGATTTAAAGATATTAGCTGTGGTTCGTTAATTAATTATCGGAAGTGATACTACAATTAAACCTATTTCTAAATAACAATATAAAAATATAAAAATACCACCACAAGAACAAAATAATAATAGCTCCTTCCACACTATAGAAAAGAACACAACAAAACCCAATGTAATTATGTACTGTGATGAGATTGGAAGTAGTATGGGCATATTCCTAAATGATTATTTAACAGGACTAACAGTAATTAGCAACTGTCTGCCTTATAGTGACATTGACAATGTCTCAAAACAAATTTTGAGCGATACAAGTATTACTTCGCAGACAACACTGCTTATACTTATGGGTAACAGGGGAAGTGTAAACAAAAATAATTTCATTAAATTTATTGAAAAATTGAACACACTTACTGTGAAAGAAATTATTATGTTCACATTTCCCTATTGTCCTCAAATGTCAAAGGCAGAAAATGACACTAGGTATAATTTGAATATAGCCCTGTATAATTTTTGTACATATAGTAATAAGTTTAGCATAATTGACACCAACAATTATGTTGGTAAACACTATTTTTTGACTAAAGGTAAGTTTTACCTTTCTAATTATTATAAAAAACAAATAGCCTTGTCGCTATCATATTTAATTGACATTTCTGCCAAGAATTTGGGAGCACTTAACTCTGCTCCTATTGAGCAGTCCGTTGTGGACCTCGAATTGGTTCCTGTTATAACCAATCATTTAAATTAGATGTTCAGACAAAGGAGTACTCTTACTCTGGCAATTTAGTATTTAATAAATTGAATGAAAAATGCTTGAAAAATGGAAATTATATGCATCTTGTTCATCAAAACATTCAGTGTATCAGAGGTAAAGACTTACAGATTGAACTCTTTTTGAATACTTATAATATTGATATTCTATGTGTAACTGAACATTGGTTAAAAAATAATGAAATAATGCCTCAATTTAATAATCATCATGTGGGTAGTTCGTTCACCAGACTTGGTTCCATACATGGTGGCTCATTAATTATATTAAATAATCAATTAAAATTTAAGGAACGTAAGGATGTTGTATCCTTGTCTGTTGAACGGACCATAGAACTAAGTGCAGTAGAATTAGAGCAATTTATTGTTGTTTGTGTGTATAGGCCGCCATTAAGTAATTTTGACCTCTTTGAAAATATAATGGAATCCGTGTTGTTTAAAATATCGCTCTCTAGCAAAAAATTACTTATATGCGGAGACTTCAATGTCAATATTTTGGAAAATTCAACAATAAGTACTAGATTGTTGAATCTTTTCAAATCATGTAACCTCAACCACATATTTTCGGAGCCTACTAGAGTAACTGCTACTAGCGCCACCTGTATAGATAACATTTTTACGGATATTATTCCTATTACCCAAAGTGTAATCAGCAAATTAGAGTCAGATCACTTAGGCCAATTAATGACATTTGAGACATTAAGAAGGAGTACTTTAAGAAAACAAATAACTTTTGTACCAGTAACCACGCACCGTGTCGAACGAATGAAGCAAAGTTTAGTCCAGGCGCTACCCTTTTTATCTTCCGATATGAGTCCTAACGACATGTACAACTCATTTTTTCACACATTCATGAAACATTATAAAGCAATTTTCACTCCTAAATCGGTCGTGGTTGGTGGTGTATCAGTTTTTAGTGAATGGGCTACTGTGGACTTACATAAACGTAGACAAGCACTGTATGCTTTATATGAGGAACGGCGGTTTAATGCGAGTGATGAATTTAAAGAACATGTTAAACAATATTCGAAAAAATTTAAAATAGATTGTCGAATAGCTAAGCGTACTTATTTAAGCCAGAAAATAAAAAATAGCTCCGATATTATCAAAACAACATGGAAAGTCATTAATGTGGAAACTGGCAGATCAAAGCACATAATGAATGATCCTAAATTAAAAATAAATGGCAAAATTATAGATTCAAGTTTAGAAGTAGCAACAGTATTCGAAAATTTTTTTAGTGAGATACCAGTATCCACAACACAGTATTTAAATTCATCACCTTCGTCTGCCGTTGTGTTATTAAAAGACAACGCCCCAGAATGTAGTAGAGATTTTCATTTTGTACATGTTAATGCCGCAGACGTAGTAAAGGCATTTAAAACAATTAATGTCAAAAAAACTAGTGACCTCTGGGGAGTCTCTGTCCATTCTGTCAAATTTCTAATAGAAGTCATAGCGCCTGATTTAGTGGTTGTATTTAATAACAGTGTTGATTGTGGTGAGTTTCCTGATCTAATGAAACACAGTAAAATAACTCCTTTATTCAAGTCTGGTAGCACTTTTGACCCCACTAATTTTAGACCAATATCTGTGCTACCTACATTTAGCAAAATTTTTGAAAAACTAGTTTTGTCCCAATTAATAAAACATTTTAATGCTAACAATTTAATGCATCATAAGCAGTTTGGTTTTACGCGGGGTCGCTCGACAACTGACGCTGCTGTCGAGCTAACAAAACATATATTCGATGCCTGGGAGGAGTCACATGATGCCTTAGGTATCTTCTGTGATTTGTCCAAGGCCTTCGACTGCGTATGTCATGAAACTTTGATCAGGAAACTACACTACTATGGAGTTCGAGGATCGGCACTGAATTTGCTAAACTCTTACTTACATGATAGAATACAAAGGGTCGACGTGAATGGACAGCGATCGCCGGGTTCATTGGTCTCTATGGGTGTACCGCAGGGATCAATATTGGGACCTTTCCTATTCCTTATCTACATAAATGACTTGCCATACCTCGTAAAGACCCACCATGATATAGTATTGTTTGCTGACGATACCTCACTCATATTCAAAGTCACACGGCAACAACAAGCTTGTAATTATGTATCTAATGCCATTTCTAAAATAGTTAATTGGTTTAATGTGAACAATTTATTGTTAAATGAGAAAAAGACTAAATGTATTAAGTTCGTCACGAGTAACGTAAATCACACGCAAACTAGTGTCACTGTGAAAGATGAGGAATTGGAACTAGTTGATAGTGCTGTTTTTCTTGGTTTGACATTAGATTCAAAACTCCAATGGGGTCCCCATATTGCTAATCTCTCGAATAGACTGAGTTCTGCAGCATTTGCAGTGAGCAAGATCCGTCAATTAACAGACGTGAAGACAGCTCGATTAGTATATTTTAGTTACTTTCATAGTATTATGTCGTATGGTATTTTACTCTGGGGCAGTGCTGCAGAGATAAATACTGTCTTTATTCTGCAGAAGAGGGCTATTCGAGCAATATATAAGATGAAACATAGAGACTCACTTAGAGATAAGTTCAAGGACATTAATATAATGACAATGCATTGTCAATACATCTATGACAATATTGTGTATGTACACAAAAATATTGTAAATTTTAGACAGAACTGTGACATACATAATATTAATACTAGAAACAAATATAAGCTTGCGGTACCCTCCACTCGGCTCCAAAAAATAAGAAAATCATTCATGTGTAATTGTGTAAAGTTTTATAATAAACTACCTACAAACGTGACTAATTTATCTATTAATAAATTCAAGACTTATGTAAAGCATAAACTCATATCGAAAGCATATTATAGCACAAAAGACTACATGAATGATAAAACACCGTGGGTATAATTGTGGTTGAAATACTAATTATATTTTAATAATTATGACATTACATCTTAATGACTATTTTCATAACTATGACATTAAATTTACATTTTATTTTATAATTGATGTTGACGTTAAATTTTCCTCTTGACATTCAGATTTTATTCTAGAAACTGTCTAGATTATACAATTTTTTATGTTTTTATTTTACATATTGACGATCTTTTTGTGAATTTATTATACTCTCTTTTGACATACATTATAGTAATTCATGTCTTTTTTAAAATTTCATATGCATCAATAAATTGCTCCGAATAATTAGATTCAATTTATGTAATATATAACTGACGATTCAAAAGTGCTTGTTGCTAGGCCTATTTGAATAAAGAATATTTTGAGTTTGAGTTGAGTTTGAGTTTATGAGGTGAGGTCCAAGTATTCTAAAATCTGTTAATTATGTTTTTTTATGTTATAGGGGGCAAACGAGCAGACGGATCGCCTGATGGTAAGCAATTACCGTCGCCCATCAACACCTGCAACACCAGAGGAGTCGCAAGTGCGTTGCCGACCTTTCAGAAGGGAAAACGCTCTTTTCTTGAAGGTTTGAAGGTCATATCGATCGGGAAATACCGCAGGCGACAGTTCATTCCATAGTTTGTTGCTTAGTTGTACATGAAAAAGTAGAATGGCCCAGCTAACAATCTATTAGTCACTACGTAATATCAACACTATGTTACCTACTATAAGTACATTCAAGAAAAATTTCCAACCTTAGGTGGGTTGGAAATTAAATTATATTAGGTTCAATATCGTATAGCAAACTGTCACCATAAGAGCTAGCTAGAGCACTTTACTTTGACATATCTCACGCATTATTTTATTTTATGTAACAGATTAACTACGTTGACATGGTGAATTGAACTTTGAGACATCAGGCACTTTGCGAAAACTGGTGTTATCTCATGAATCCCTATTCCTTCCTGGTGTTACTGCATTATTTGAGCTCTTAATAGTTCACAATGAGGACCAGCATTTTGTTTTTCAAATAAATAACGTTATAATTACAGTGGAATCCGGATAAAGCGACAGTCAAGGGAGCGGTGATATTACGTCGCACTAACAGGGCGTCGCACAAAACGGACTGATTTACTTTGAAAATGTTTGATATCAAATCTAATGTGTGGTGATTTCGAATTCGTTAAAAGCGGTCAAATGTTATATGCGGAGTCGTTATAAGCGGATTCTACCGTATTTTACAATTTTCTCGATTGACACGAACTGTACCTTTACCATGAGTTTGCATGACCGTACTCGCTAGCGACTGCGTAAAAATTTGTATGGTCAAAAGTACAGCGCCTCTGGAGGTTACGCAATAGAACTAAGAATCGGCATACTAAATGGTTTACGCAGTCGCTAGCAAGTACGGTCATGCAAACTCATGGTAAAGGCACTGTTCGTGATTAGAATAGGAAATGATAAGTTTTCGTAAAGGGGTTATCTGTAATACGAAGTGACAAATAATACGTTTATACAACGCCGGTGGCAAACAAGCGTACGGTCCACCTGATGGTAAGCGACCACCGCAGCCTATAGACGCCCGCAACTCCAAAGGAGTCACATGCGCGTTGCCGACCCATAATGTAAAATAAAGACTAATGTCTTTATTTTACCTACTTAAAATATCAGATAGTTGTCTACCCAAGCGTAAGAAATACCGAGTCTTTATCATCAATTATTTATTAACAATTATGCCATTAAATACTTATCACTATTAATAAATGATTGGATTTTTATATTCCTAGTGACATATTAATTATTTATAAAAACATAAAACCAATGTACTTAAGTTAAGTTGGCATAGGTATGCGTACTTACAGCGGGGTAATTGCATAACTTTTCGAACGACCGGCATATTATAACTTTCATTTGAACTTATAATAATTGACATTTGACGGTTGATATGCGATCGAAGGGAAATAATCGTACCTGGTGCCTACCGCAATGGGATAGTGTATACGTATGCAGGTTTGTATGTTTGTATCATCATCATTTTTTTTTTCTTTGAACCTGACTGTGGCTTTATAGGCCGGGCCCAATAAAGCGATAGGAGTGCGCGGTTGGAGAGTAGCCTGGGGAAAATCCAGGGGGTGTGGATCACTGGAATACTCTAAGAGTTTGCGCTCCAGTGAGATTGGTTGAGCGGTTTCAACCGAATCTGAGGTGTGAGATGTATCATCATCATCATCATCCTAGCGTTATCCCGGTCGCTAGCCAGTGGACCGTACGCTCAATTATCACTGGCATTGTACCATTAAAAAATCGTGTTTTCCCAAAAAAAAAGTGTTTGGGTCATTGTCAGTTGTAAAAACAAAAGTTGTCCACCCGATGGTCAATAGTTAACGGCTTATGTACATGCAAGTTATGTTTTTATTACACGGATTTATAGTTACGGAAACACCGTTAATGCGGGTTACTAGACCAATTCAAAATTAAGGTTTTTGGCCCTTAACTTTTGATATGTCCACCGAAAAGACAAGAACCTAAATCTGTCAATGACCCGTTTACATATAATAGATATGGTGTGTTAGAATAAAGCAAATATTTTATAGTAGTTTTACAAATTACAATCAAAGTAATCGTCTACCGAAGTTAATTTGTGAAAGAAGTTTAATTCACAAGAAATAAAATAATATTGTCATTAATTTATTAATTACTAGCGACCCGGCCCGGCTTCGCACGGGTGCACTATTTAATGGATGTTATTATACATATCAACCTTCCTCTTCAATCACTCTATCTATTAAAAAAAACTGCATCAAAATCCGTTGCGTCGTTTTAAAGATTTAAGCATACATAGGGATATAGGGACAGAGAAAGCGACTTTGTTTTATACTATGTAGTGATAGATCAAGATTTATATTTTCAATTATTATTAGTAAAGTACATTTATTGATCGAATGAAACGAAGGTCTCTGCTTCAGCTTCGACAAAAATGTTTTCGTATGTCCAGATTCCGGATTTCCGTTTGTTATCGTCTACAGGTCGCAATTCTCAACCGATTCTCGTGAAATTTCGTGAGCAGGTTCCAATTTCCAAGAACAATTTTTTTATCAATGATTTTGTAAGTTCCTGTGTCCGAATTTCGGTGTGTTCTCCTCTACAGGTCGCATTTTTCAACCGCTTCTCGTGAAATTTTGTTAGCAGGTTCGATATTCATAATTGTACTTTTTTATAATGTCAGATTTTGGAAATGATAAAAAACTCACTCACGAGGTCTACAGCTCACAGAGCCACTAATAAATAAAATAAAAAAATAGTTAATTGTACTAAACAGGTTATCATTTAATAACGTCACAATTTGTGCTTTAACGGCATTCTTAACGCCATAAAAAACAGTTAACGCCATAACAAGCATTAGTTAATTTTAATTATTAACAGTACTAATTACAACCAGGGTTGGTTATTCATAAAGTTTTCCGATTCGCCTCAGATAACCAGTGTAATACCGTGATTCGATTACCCATACTTATTTCGACTAGGGCTCAAGATGGATAGACACGAGAGGCGAGATCCAGAGAGTTGTGAAGCAAAGCTTGTAGTTCAGGTTGGCAGCGCCACCTGTTGGTGAGTAGCGGAAGTTTTTTGAGATTCGTTCTGCTATGTTAATTTTCATCGCTAGTTAAATATATTATGCTGAATTTATGTGAACTATGTATTAAGCCGTCGTCTCCCGGCGAAAAAAATAAACAATAGCATTCTTTTGTTATGAAGTTCTCGCAATCTCTAAGGTCTCCGTTTGAGCTTAGGCGAAAATGCTTTCGTGTAATATGTCCGGCGGGCGGATTTCGGGCTGTTCTTCTCTACAAATAAAGGGGGAAATTTTCCCTCTCTGTCGCACTTATTTGCAAACTTGCAAGTGCGACAGAGAGGGAAATATTCCCCCAAAAATGAGAAAATTTCCAAAAACTTCATCTGTGGTTCGCGGTAGCAAGCACTCCGTCGCATTTCTCAATCGATTCTCGTGAAATGTCAGCATGTCAGCAGGTTCGATAATTATATGGTGTTTTTTGTCGAGTCAGCTTCTCGATTTTTTTCAGAATGGCATAGCCATGCCATGGGCCCAAATAATGTTAAGTAAGGTACTGTACAAGCTAACCAAAAATATGTGTTTATACAGAGTCATAGAGATATCTATACACTTTTCGAGTATATCTTCTTAACAATAAAGTGCTAGAATGTATATTTATGAAGCTGACTGTACAATGCTTATTAAGTATTACTTAGTCTTTTTTTCAGATTAGATATATCGTCCTTCATGCGATTTCAAGAGACACAATCTTAAACGGGGAAATATGCGGCGTTTTATCTTTGAAGCGTAATAAATTACAGAAATAAGTTAAATTACTTACCTATAGCATGGCGACTCGACAGAATTATATAACTATCGAACCAGTGGTCCGATTTTTGAGTGTCGAACGCTCGAATTTTCCCTCGAGATCTGTCAAAAAACAAAAAACTATGATGATTTGACAGATGTTGAGTGAAAAGTAGAGCATTATACACTCAAAAATCGGTCCCCTGCTCACAAAATTCACTAGAATCGGTTTAGAATTTTTTCATAGGTATATCTCCATTTCCGTTTCACATGACAATGAGTATATAGGTAGTATACCTAATATTATAAACAGGTAAGACTTTCAAGATCCAGAGATAGCGGGTTTGAATCCCGGTTGTATCACTAGGTTTTCTAAAAACTTACCCTATGACTTTTCGATGAAGGAAAACATCTTGAGGAAACTGGTCTAACCCTAACAAAGTCTAGCTTTCCCTCTGGGTTGGAAGGTCAGATGGCAATTTGTTTCGTAAAACTAATTCCTACGCCAAATCTTGGGAGTAAGTGTAAAGCGGACCACGGGCTAATTAGAGCAAAACCGGGCAAAAGCTAGGAAATTAAAAACGTATGCGAAAATGGGCGTTTAAATCGTAATCTAATAAAAAAACTAGGTATCAAAATCAAAACATTTATCCTGCAAATAGGCCTCATTGGCACTTTTACAAGTCAAAATTTATATAAGTATATCAATTAAAAATACCATTAATTAAATGTAGTGTTATATGTCAAAAATTAGACTAAGAAACTAATAACAATCAAAATTTCTTAGAGATGTATTAAGGTCTCTAAACGTCAAGATAAAAAGCATTAAGGTACACTACTCGTAATCATAATAAAATACTGTGAGATATATATCTAAGCGTCAATATGAAAATAATAATAAAATCTATTAAATAAATATCCTCAGATCAGTTTAAAAATCAGGGTTCGAAAGGATAATTATCAATGATAAATATCTTGATAATTATCAAGATAATTATCGTTATTTTTATGCTTTGATAATTATCGACTTGATAATAACCTAAAATTGTAAATTCGGCATGAATCTTAAAAAAATACGTGCGTGAATTCGAACGTTAATAATTGCGCTCTGTATATGTGTTTTAATGATGTTGTAATGATTAATTGATTATATTTTAATGCTTAATAAAAAACTAGCTAAATATTGTACAAAAACTATTTATTTTGCAGCCTAAAACACCATAATCTTTTATGTATTAGTACAGAGTACAGTCTTTATTGGTAAAAATACATTTTACAGGTCATATCATACATCGGAAATAAAAACTAATAAAATAACGTATATCCCATAAGAGGGATAATTATCCGATAATTATCGGATAATTATTACGATAATTATCAAAGACCATAATTATCTTGATAATTTCGAACCCTGCTAAAAATAAAATCAAACAAGAACAGAGCGAAGTCCTTCATCATGGCAATTCTATAGAACACTAGTGAAGTTACTAGTCCTTACAAACATGAACAGACCGGACCCCACAAACAGTGCCCGTTCACGAGTATAGGTATATTAGGCACATAACACTTATACATGAAGAACACATTCGTTTAGAATTTAATATAGTAAATGTATGCCTATTGTACGCCTAGGCACTCAACTAATGGATCTAAAACGATATTAAATAATTTATTTACTTAGTTGTTATCTTTAATCAAATTATAACTTTGATCTTTTTCGGTGCGAGTTTTTCGTTAATGCGTTTGGTAAATTGTTATGTTCAGTTTATGTCAAAGTGGTTATTTTACTTGATGTAGGGGTAGTCATAATTTATATGTAGGTCACCAAACGTGGTAAAATTATATAGAAATTAATCTTTCGTAAATGGTTTTTTAACATAACCACAATTTTAATTATTAATGACGATCGAATTTTAACGTATTGACCAGGGATGTAACAGAGCTCCGGTTCCGGTTCCGTTAAGTCGGAACTTCCGATTGGTTTTAAAAATCCGCTTCGGTTCCGGTTCTGTTATTTTTAATACGGATGTTATATCGAATGTCACAGCAGCGCCGCGGGGGGAAATGAGCGGCGTACATCAAAAACAAACAGGTTTATACGTTGTAATTTTGAGCTCTGACCGTGTACTTCGGTAATTCAATAATGAATATCATTGTAATTGCTTTATTTTTAATTTAACATCTAAAAGGTGATGCTCATTATAACTAGTAAATGATTGTAAAATATCTACTAATTAGGTAAGATTTTTTTGTTGAACACCCAATAGGTCTAAGTTTGTTAAAGTAGGTACTGCAATACTAGGCTGATTAATATTTGGAATTTTTATTTAGAATAGACTTAGCTTAGACCTGCCCTGCCCTTAACATCTTATCCATCTGTCACTCGGGCTCCGCATCCGGTTCCGCATCCTTTATCAGTTCCTGCTCCGATTCCGGTTCTGGTTCCGATATACCGAATTTAAAACATCTGGTTCCGCTTCCGGTTCCGATAAAACCACATATATTACATCCCTGGTATTGACATCTTAAACTTGAATATTTATTTCGTAACTTGTTGACATATTATATATTAATGTAATTACAATTATTTTTAATAATTACGTACCACGTGTTCCAAGCAATTAACAATAACAAAAGCAAAACGGTTGATTTAACGTGCTTCGGGACCTCAAAGGTCCTAAGGTCTCTAAGGTCCTGGTTATACCTAGGTCATTGTCAGATTTAGGTTCGCGTCTTTTCGGTGGCCATATCAAAAGTTAAGCGCCAAAAAGCTTAATTTTGGATTGGTCTAGTAACCCACAAAAACGGTGTTTCCGTAACTATAAAACCATGTAATAAAAACATAACTTACGTGTACATAAGCTGTTAACTATTCACCACCGGGTGGACAACTTTTGTTTTTACAACTGACAATGACCCACCTATAATTGCCGATCACAATTTGATCTCTTAAAAATTGACTAAGTACATGTAATTTTAAGTGATTATATTGTGAGATAAATAAATCATCCAAGTTGAATAATTTAAATTAGTAGAATATTATAATTTATGTATTATTTTAAGATTGTATGATTTTTGATTTTTTACTCCGGATTTAATATTTATGTTATTTTGTCAAACCTCTTGTATTTACGGAAGAGCGGAATTTCCTGACACAAGCTTACTTTATGCTTAAAAGGAGATTCCAACCTTATGTATCTAACTAAACCTGTAAAAGACACAATAAACATTTTATTTATTTATTTATTTATATCATATTGTGATGCCGCTTTTGTTTATTCAATAAACATGACCCGATTTTTTAGTGTCGAACACTTGACTTTTCTTTTTTTATGTTATAGGGGGCAAACGAGCAGACGGATCGCCTGATGGTGAGCAATTACCGTCGCCCATAAACACCTGCAACACCAGAGGAGTCGCAAGTGCGTTGTCGGCGTTTCAGAAGGGAATACGCTCTCACTCGAAATTTGTCAAAAAACTATGATGATGAGACAGATGTCGGTTGAATAGCCGAGCGTTCGACATTCTAAAATCGGCCCCATATCGTGATAGCTTGATTAGAGAGCCAGTGCCACAAATTAAGTTTCACATTTCCTATTCAGAAAATAGGCGACGTTGCCCTCAAATAAATGGTCAATGTTTCCTCAAATGAGGAAGAAAAGTACACTTCCGGGTTTCATGGCCATAATATGATATGGTTTGACGACCGCTTTAACCTAGTTGGTAGTGACCCTGCCTTGGAAGCTGGAGGTCCCGGGTTCGAATCCCGGTCAGGGCATGTATTTGTGTGATGAACATGAATATTTGTTCCTGAGTCTTGGACGTTTTCTATGTATTTAAGTATCTATTTATCTATATAAGTATGTATATCGTCACTTGGTACCCATAGTACAAGCTTTGCTTAATTTGGGACTAGGTTGATTTGTGTAAGATTGTCCAAAAAAAAATAAAAAAAATATATATAAAATATATTATACGAAACCGTCACATAGACCATGACAGTATAATCTGTCGTGTTACCTGGGCAGGTGTAAAATGCATGGTGCCACTCGGTAACAAAATTATTTACGTCTTGGGTGAACACTTGTATCCTTCGCTAACCTTAAGATCCTACTTTAGAAACCTTGTCTTCACTCAGGATTCAATACACCGCTCTCGTCGTAAATGTGTCATACTTAGTTGAAAAAACAAAAGTCGTCCCTCCTGTGCTGCCGTCTGAAGAAGAAAAACCATAAGTGACATTTTTTGCAAAATGGACTTATTACCAGCCCTGTAATCAGGAAAAAAAATGTGATCTTTCTCTCTAGGAGATATAGTACTATATCTTTTGTAGATCACGATTTAGACAACCACATGTGCATAATTTACAAGAAATCTAAAGTTTTTTGGCTTTATCTCGAAACTTACTTTTTGTCACTTATGGTTTTTCTCCTTGAGACGGCAGTGTGGTCAATTAACGGCTTATGTGCATGTTAGCTGTGTTTTTAGTACAGGGATTTATAGAAACGGAGACACTGTTTATGTGGGTTACTCGTCCAATCCAAAATTAAGCTTTGAAGCCCTTAACTCTTGCTATGTCCACAGAAAAGACGCGAACCTAAGTCCACGTATGACCCAGCTGTGTTTTTATTACATGGATTTATAGATACGGAGACACTGTTTATGCGGGTTACTGGTCCAATCCAAAATTAAGCTTTGTATAGTCCTCAATTTTGGTATGTCCACAGACGCGAGCCTAAATCCGCGTATGTAATGATTTTGAGATTTCGTTGAGGGACAATCAACTATTGTAAGGAGCACGCATACGTAAAAGATAACCGTCCAAGTGCGAGTCGGATTCGCTCACAAAGGATTCCGTACCATTATCTATAAAAACGGCAAAAAAATTACGTTTGTTGTATGGAACACAATCCACATCAAAACAGTCGACAACCCTAACACTTTTACTAAGAAGTTAAAAAACTGGTTAATTGGTCATGCGCTCTACAAATTAAATGACTTTTATAACGCTAATTAATTAAATAAATTATATTTGACATGTATAAATTAATTAATAATAGCTATTCACTGACATTTATAATAATTAACAACAATTTGTTCACACTGTATCTAATAATGATTGTACTAAGATAATGTTACTTTATATATATTGTGCAAAATTGTAATGAGACATGTAATATTTAACAATATTTTCAATAAAGAGTATGAGTTATGAGTATGAAGGCCCCCAAATTCTGCAAATATTTGTTTTATTCTGTTTTTAAAGTATATGTTGTAACCCTAAAAATGTGGAAATATATATTGGTTGTGCGGTTTCAACCGAATCTGAGGTATGAGCGGAATCGAGCTACTGGGAGTTTTGTCGCTGGTTCACAAAACCTAGCCTAGCTGAGAAGAGTCCAGCAAGAAACTCAGCTAGGCCCGACCTGGGTTATACTGACTATTACGGATTCTAAATTTAAGTCTGTCGTGAAACAGACACTTATTTCAATTTCAAAAGCATATTATAAGATAAACAATTATATCATGGATAGGGATGTTTGGCAGTGATAGCGTCCCGCACAAGTAATCTAACACAGAAATATTTTGTCCTTAATATTAAAAAATATGTATGTATGTTATTATACATACATATATTGTAGCATTTGAATTCTGTAGTATTATGATACTGTTATTTTATATACATTGTATATTGTTTTGAAAAAATGACACCTCGCCGAGTTTCTTACGCCAGTTCTTCTCAAAGCAGAGGTTTATTTTATGAACCGGTGGTAGTTTTTTGACATTCATAAGTGCATGTAACATGCCTAAATTGAAGAATAAATGATTTCATTTCATTTCACCTATCTATTTTGGTAATATACTAGGGGGACCGATCAACTGTCATGGCGCCTGCCGTCGCCACTCGCCACACCTTGCTGTGGGCGGTATGCAAATACGTGACAGGGTGTGTTGATGTATAATGCATCACGGATATATCTATCTCAGGAGCATTGATTTTAAACGATGAATTCATTATCATTGTAATAAGAATATTAATGGAAAAAAATGGCTGACTGTCGAGTTTCTTTCGCCGTTTCTCTGCAGTGGTCTTCTTTTGAGAAACAATAGTAGGTTTTGATTTGTAAAAGTACCATTGCAGCCTACTTGCAGACTATATAAAAAATAAATAAATATTTTTGTAAGTACTTGATGGAAGGAATAAATGAATATGAGTATGAATATGAAGTTTCAAGCTGACGGAAGGCTTCAAACTTGCCAGAGTGCCGAGAATATTGGCTATGGCTAAGTAATTGTTCAAGTATTTATTCACCACGTATACCTGCGCAGTGATATCTCTAACATCGTCCAGTAGCGGTAATGGCCGCCGGTTCCCGAAACGGACCCTAATTATGGCGGGGGCCGGGGGCGGTGCGCTTGCGCACTTGCTCCGACACAAATGTCGACAGTCGACACAAACTCATATTTTTTATTGTCTCGGTTAGAAGAGATCTCTTATAGGACTCAGTCACAAAAAATCCAAATCACATTTATTCTGCAAATAGGCCTCAAGGGCACTTTTACATGTCAAAATCTATCTATATCAAATAAAAATAATACAATAATCAAAGTATCATTAATTAAATGTAGTGTTACATGTCAAAAATAAGACTAAGGCTCGATTTTATAAAGATCCGTTATGCCGGTCGGCCGGTCGGCCTTGTCGGTTTGTTATGTCAAAAAATGTACTGAGTCACTGAAATTTGATCTGACATTTGGTATAACGGATCTTTATAAAACCGGCCTAAGAAACGAATAACAATCGAGATTTGTTAGAAATGTATAAGGTCTCTAAGCGTCAACATAAAAAATATAAAATCTAATAAATAAATATCCTCAGAGATTTATAAGGTTTCTGAGCGTCAGTCTAAAAATAAAATCATATGAGAACAGAGCGAAGTCTCTCATTATGTCAATTCCACTGAACACTAGTACGAAGTTACTAGGTACTTAAGTAGTCCTTGCAAACATGAACAGACCGGACCCCACAAACGATACAAACACACAGTTCGACGTGTACCTGCTTTATATTTTTGTGTTATTTAGTTTCTTTTGTAAATGTTTTGGTGCAAACAAAGTGTCACACATAGGTACATTATTAAATATAAATGCGATACGGGGCCTTCAAAGAAGTGTTACATGTAGGAAAAAGAAAAGAAACAATAAGTCAATATTGAACCAGGTTTTTTAGAAGTTTAATAAAGTCCCTTAGCACCAAATAAAAAAGTACCTGATAAGGTACGCTAAATTATAATAATCCTGTGAGATATATGGGTCCTCCTAGCGTCAACAAATAGTAAAAAACCGGCCAAGGGCGAGTTGGACTCGCGCACGAAGGGTTCCGTACTAGTATCTATAAAACAGCAAAAATAACTTAACCAAAATTACAGTTAAATCAACCTATCTCAAAAACTATAAGAGATACTTTGATCAAACCAAAAATCGTTGAAAGAGTTAATTAGCATGCATCACCTCTATTTTTTTTAGAATTTTATACCCCGTAGTTATAAAAATAGAGGGGGGGGGACATACTTTTTACGACTTTGAGAGCTGATATCTCAAAAACCGTTCACTTTAAGAAAAATGTTTTTTAGAAAACTTTATATCATTTTAAAAGACCTTTCCATTGATACCCCACACGGGTATGTACATCGAAAAAAAAATTTTCATCCCTCAGTTACATGTATGGGGGGCCCCACCCCCAATTCTTTTTTTTACTATTTAGTGTCATAATTTTGTAGCGGTTCATACAACACATATTCCCATCAAATTTCATCACTGTAGTACTTATAGTTTCCGAGTAAATCGGCTGTGACAGACGGACAGACGGACAGACGGACAGACGGACAGACGGACATGACGAAACTATAAGGGTTCCGTTTTTGCCATTTTGGCTACGGAACCCTAAAAACGAATAAATATCCTATTGTAAATAAATTGTAGGTATAATTATAAATTATACGCTAAATATACACAAGATAAATATCCTCCGAAATGTATGAGGTTTATTTTCTTAACATTGTATGTATAAATGTATGTTTTAAGAAATATTATAAAAAAAAACATAGAAATGAGAATAGAGTGAAGTCTGTGTCGGCAACAATGGCGCACGCGCACCTAAGCCCCAGCCTCACGCACACCGCCGGTTTCGGGAAACGCTAACTATAGTTTAATGATACACTGGGAGAGCTATCATTGCTTTACGATGCTCTTTTTAAACTCATAGTTATTGTTAGCAAGATTTTATGTCTTATAAAATGATTTTGTGTTTTATAAAATGATTTAGTCTGGCCAGTGAGTCGTCATATCAAAGAGGCGGCTAATTACTAAGTTAGTCGATTAATCGAGCATAAACTGAACGCACTTCCGATGCTTTACTAAAGATATCATTAACTAATTAATATTTACTGAAATTGTGAAACGTCTGGTGACGGAAGAGTTGGCGACTTCCTCGCACAACGTATCAGCATTACGATACAGCGAGGACATGCCGCCAGCATCCTCGGTACAATGCCTAAAGGCCCTGTTTTAGGTATAAGTTAGTTTTAATATTAAGTAAGTTATTGTTGGTAAGTATTGTCCTGACAATAAAGTCATTGTCAGTGGTAAAAACAAAAGTTGTCCACCAGTGGTCAATAGTTAACGGCTTATGTACATGTAAGTTTCATTGTCAGTGGTAAAAACAAAAGTTGTCCACCAGTGGTCAATAGTTAACGGCTTATGTACATGTAAGTTATGTTTTTATTACATTGATTTGTAGTTACGGAAACACCGTTTATGCGGGTTACTAGACCAATCCAAAATTAAGCTTTGTGGCCCTTAACTTTTGATATGTCCACCGAAATGACGCGAACCTAAATCTGACTATAACCCAAATACATGTAAGTAATAAAATCATTAAACTAATTATGTGTATCACTATACGTTTTAGCGTGAAATCATAAAGATGTAGTCACTAACTCCAATTTAAAAAAGATTTTGCTTGTATTTAAAGTAATTAGACTTACGTCCTTTTAATGCTGAAGAAAAAACAGGTGAAACGGTGGTGGTCGGTTCCTAAAAGGCAATTTATGTTGTAAAGTTATTTGCTTTGGAGTGTGTTTAATTAATGTTGTTATTATTATTATCTTAAGGGGCCTTATCAATTAAAGTGCTATATTAGGATTATTTTCTGTGAGAATTGACTAGTAGTAGTAGTAGTAGTAGTAGTAGTAAAACTCTTTATTGTACACAATAACAAAAATTACAAATGGTATGTACAAAGGCGAACTTATCCCTTTAAGGGTCCTTATCAGTTAAAAACGTTCATCTATTTACGCCATTTTCTGTTTGAATTGACACGTATCTTGACATTTTCTCAATGTTACTATCTAGAACAGGACTATTGCGACCTTATGTCATAAACTTTAAATGTATTTTTTAGATGTTTCATTCTGAAATATCGTTTCAAACAACACTCGAAATCGACCATTTCCAAGCTAAAAACTTGTTTTTTCCGCTTAAATTCTACTACACACAATAAAATCAAAAAATGGCTATGTTACTATCTAAAACTTTGATAAAATTATCGTATCCTTTAATAACTTTATTGGTATTATCAATACTTTTGTCATAATTTGAAATCAAAATATTTTGAAACTTATAAGGCCTCTTAAGGGATATCTAGTTGCAAATGAGAGAAGAAATGAACGGAGGTAGACAAATTCAGCAACCTGTACAACAAGGTATAAAAAAAGACAAGAGATATAAAACATACGTACACATATAATTTATTAAGGACAAGTATAAATACACAGATACACGATATTGAGAAGGAAATTATAGCTTGAGCAAAATAAAAGGTAAATATTTTATGAAATTAGCCAGAATCACAAAGCCACAGCTTCTTCAACTAACTAACTAGTATCTTGACATTTTCTCTACGTCTCTATACAGGGTGTAACAAAACTAGTGAGTATCCTTTCAAGGGCATACCTATTCGGTATCGTGTTTTGATTAGAAAAAGTAGAAGAAATTTTTTGTTGACGCAATAAATTTTTGGCCTCTGTATTGACAGTTCATCCTCAAATCTTATAAAGAGTCGGCAACGCGCACGTGACTCCTTTGGAGTTGCGGGCGTCTATAGGCTGCGGTGGCCGCTTACCATCAGGTGGACCGTACGCTTGTTTGCCACCGGCGTTGTATAAAAAAAAGTCGGCTGACTTGGACGACCTGCCACATACAAAAAAAAATTTTCGCGGCAAAAAATTTTCTTCTACTTTTTCCTAATCAGAACACGATACCGAATATGCCCTTAGACGGATCCAGTGGAGTTACAGCCTGCATAGTAAACGCCCTTAAGGTAAACGTCCTAGTGCTCGACACCTTAGTGCCCGATGACAGCTACACCTCATCATGATACATATATATATATTTTTATTATTATTAATGGGATCGCTCTTGGCCAGCATCTAGCCAGGGGGCAAAGATGAGGCCGACGATGAAGCGAGCTCACCCAGAAGGTGCCTATTTACTCGTGCCTTAAAAACGTCTAGGTTATATGAGCTCGGAAACACAAACGCCGGCAGAGAACTCCAAACCTTAGAAGTGCGCATTATAAAAGATGATGCAAAGCGCTTGGTTCGAATAAGAGGAATTTCGACCAAGTAAGGATGGTATCCAGCCGTACGTCTGGATGTCCGATGGATGAAGGGGGAAGGCGGTATGAGCTCATGGAGCTCCTGAGCACACTTATTAGATTGAAAGTATTGGCTCAGTGTCGAACACAGGGCCGACTGTCGCACTGCATGTTTTCCAGGCAACCATATTTAACACTTCTTCCTTCTAAGTTGCTGGCAAATGCATCTAGAATATCCCACCATCTCCGTCTGGAACGGCCCCGTCTGCGTCGCCCGTCATGTGACACCCACCTGGTAGCTACCTGTCTGGATGCATGCGATGTTTATCTTAACATGTATTTTTTGGATTTTTCGTTAAGAAATATAATTTCAAACCTCACATCTCATCATCATCATCATTCAGCCGGAAGACATCCACTGCTGGATATAGGCCTCCCCCAAGGAGCGCCACAGCACACGGTCGCGAGCCACCCGCATCTAGCGACTCCCCGCTGCCTTGACCAAGTCATCAGTCCCCCTAATGGGAGGCCGTCCAACTCTTCGTCTTCCTGTGCGAGGCCGCCACTCGAGAACCTTTCTTCCCCAACGGTTATCGGTTCTACGAGCAATGTGGCCCGCCCACTGCCACTTCAACTTGCAGATTCTCTGAGCTATGTCGGTAACCCTCGTTCTTTTGCGGATCTCCGAGTTTCGGACCATGTTCTGCAGAGAAACTCCAAGCATAGCTCTCTCCATCGCACGCTGAGCAACTCACATCTAATCGACCAATTTCAAAATAAAAACGTGTTGTATGGGTAAAGGTTGATTTACGAAAACTGACGCGGAATGTTTATGAAAAAGCCGTGGTCTCATGGCGAAAAAAATAAAAAGTAGCATTCTTTAATAATGAGCCCGAGGATTCCCGGGACCGGTAGACAACCGGGACCGGTGAATCGACCTATACCTATTTGCTGTTTGATGTGTTTATCACTCGCACACAATAAAAGCAAAAAAATAGTTTCGTTACTTTTTATATACTACGTCGGTTCTAAACAAGCGTACGGCCTGCCTGATGGTAAGTGGTTACCGCAGCCTATAGACGCTTGCAACACAAGGGGTGTGCCACATGCGTCTTTCCTTTAAAAAATCTAATGAAAGCAATCCTTCATTGAAATGATCAATATTTTTGTCTTTATTTGAGTTAAGACATTTTTAAATTTGGAAGGCCTCTTAATGCTGATAACTTAATTGGTTACGATGACAGGTGCTAAACCAGTTTCTGTCAAAACAATTTGGGCTCGTGCTTTGTGTGTACAGTCGAATACAAAAATATGGGCGTAGGCAAGCTACACAAAAATATGTCCCATGGATCTTATGTCTACGCATTAAGGTTTCGGTAGAAATTTTGAAAAATATACTGATCATTTTCTTTAATAAATATATACCTACTTTAACAAACTTGTGTGTTTATTGACTAGGAATCAAATGTCAAGTAAGAAATTAATTAATTAAATAAATAAATATAAATATTTGTGGACAATCTTACACAAATCCCAAACAATTGATTAACATTTTGATTAATTTTGGAGTCATGTCCACATTCTTGCGAGCAATGACGTTTGTCCGATTTCTGCATGCAGAGATGTATGGAAGAGAAGACATGCTACGTTGACCCCAAATACTTAAATGGGAAAGGTGCAAGCGAATGATGATTTACTCGTAAATATTAATTATTAATCTAAAAGATTTGCATATGGCGCATAACTATGTCGCATAAGGTATAATTTCCCCTGGACTTTCCCCACGCTACTCACCCGCGTGGTCGTGTCGGAGGTTTCCCCTGTGCCTTTACCATGAGTTTGCATGACCGTACTCGCTAGCGACTGCTTAAACGGTTTATTATGCCGATTCTTGGTTCTATTGCGTAACCACCAGAGGCGCTGTACTTTTGCCCATATATTGTTTTACGCAGTCGCTAGTGAGTACGGTCATGTAAACTCATGGTACAGGCACTAGACTTTCCCCAGGCTTCTCCAACCGCGCACTCCTATCGCTTTATTGGGCCCGACCTATAAAGCCACAGACAGGTTAAAAAGATAGGTACCTATATGGGACTATTAAAATAATAATTTAAATTAAAAGACACTAACTTAATTAAACTAAACAAAAAGAATAATAAAAAAGTTGTAAGTAGTGACCATTGTTAGCTATACCTACCCATATACATTGTATGACAAATCGTGTCATAACGGAATCTATCAAATTGTAGACGATTTAAAATCCTAAACTATAGTTCAAAAATATAACCTCAAGTGTAAGTTTCTGTGTTTGCTTAAGTCAGATATGAGGAAACACATTAGCGGGGCGTTCAGTATAAAAATGATATTATTCAATTTACTTTGACATCACTTTCATTATTCCCAATCTCTGCGTACCCCGTCGGTAAAGAGGCGTGATTATACGTAACTATTTGAAATTTATTTTCATACCATATAAAGTTCAAGGCTCCATACAAAGTCATACATCATACTATAACTCATGACTGACTAGTACATAAAATGCCTCAGGCGGGGTTCGAACCTACACCTCCGTACGAGGTAGCAGATATCCTAACCTGTATAAACATAACCCAAACAAAAATGCACCTTAACTTTCAAAATTTATAGTTTAAAATCAAAAAAATGTTTTTTAGACTTACAGCATTTTGCTTATCGGGTCTCACGTTCGATACAAAAGATAAGACAGACATGAAATTTATTTGAAGATGCTTCCATTCTAATTTGGACTGTATTACCACAACAATTAGGTTTACTTCAGTTTAACAATAATTAAAAATATTGACTCATTTTTCAAAGAAATAATTCACCACTGTCTTTGACCGCAAGACGAGATCACAATATCAGAACGTCGCAAGTTAAACGTTATACTTTATCGCAAAATGAACTCTATTTCGATGGGAAAAGGTTCAAAGTATAATAGTGATGATTTGATGTATTGTGATATTGATATTCTTCAAGCTTAATTACATGAATATGTATTGAATTTGCTGCTTATTAAGGTTAGAAGTGTCTATTGAATATAATATGACTTCATCATCCTGCTAGTTTTCTCGGTTGTGGTCCTAAGGACTAGGGATGTGCAGAATATTCGGTTATTATTCGGTATTCGGCATGTTTTTGAATGTTCGGTATTCGGCAGAATAATTCGGTTCAGCTGCCGAATATTTACCGAACAATTTTGAGAGGGTTTTGTTACAAGTTACAATAGTGTATTATAGTTACTGCTTCGTGAAATTAATACTTCACCCATATTAACAGTGATCTAACTTATTTTTTGTCAATATTTCGTCTTGATAATGAACAAAAATTTTACCATTCAATTAGTCTGTTTTACAACAATAGGTGAAGGAATTATATTGAACCGAATAATTCAGCCGAATATTCGGTTCGGCAACAGCTGGACCTAATATTCGGCCGAATGTTCGTATTCGGTCAAACCCATATTCGGCGCATCTCTACTAAGGACTAAATAGCTTGATGGAGTCCGCTTTGACACTTAATCCCATAATTTGGCGTATGATCTAGTTTTACGGAAGCGACTGCCATCTGACCTTCCAATCCAGAGGGGCTTGCCAGCGCTGCTACAATAGTTCTTGAATAATTGAATACAATATCAGTTACTTAAAATAAATAAATATTTATGACGACCGGTTTAGCCTAGTGGGTAGTGCACCTGCCTGTGAAGCTGACGGTCCTGGGTTCGAATCCTGGTCAGGGCAAATATTTGTGTGATGAGCATGAATATTTGTTTCTGAGTCTTGGATGTTTTCAATGTATTTAAGTATTTATATCAATTAAATATATCGTCGTCTAGTACCCATAACACAAGTCTTCTTGAGCTTACTGTGGGGCTAGTTCGATTTGTGTAAGATTGTCCTATAATATTCATTTATTTATTTATGCAGGGAGCGCTCGTGGCCCAGCGGCTCCCGCATACCGCATGCGGTATGCGAGGTTAATTAAAGTGGGCCAAGGTCAGTTCTTGGATGGGTGATCGCTTTGAGTGGTTATTAACTGAGCGCTCCCGTGTTAAGCCGTTGATCCCGGCTGCTGTCTATGATAGCAGTCGTTAAGCCAAGTTAGAGACCTCCGGGCGGCTCGAGAACTTCTAACAGTCAAGTTGCACCCTCACTTGACAAGCCTGATTCCAATAACCTCTGGTTTCCCCCCCCCCCCCCCCGTGTTGGAAGGTCAGATGGCAGTCACTTCCGTAAAAACTAGTGCCTACGCGAAATATTAGGATTAGGCAGCGGACCCCAAGCGTCCTTCAGGATGCAACTGTACTGGAATAACGCTAGGAGGTTGATGAAGTATTTTTGGACAATCTTACACAAATCGATCTACTCCCAAACTAAGTAAAGCTTGTAGTATGGGTACTATGCGACGATAATCATATAAAAATAAGTAGACTACATATAGATAACATCCACGACTCAGGAACAAATATTCGTCTTCATCACACAAATAAATGGGTCACACACGGATTTAGGTTCGCGTCTTTTCTGTGGACATACCAAAAATTAAAACAGTCCAGTTAGGTAGGTCCAACTTCGAGAAAGAGATCACTCATCGAATCCGACTCGGCTGGGCAGCGTTCGGGAAGCTTCGCAGTGTATTCTCGTCCAATTTACCGCAGTGCCTCAAGTCAAAAGTCTTTGACCAGTGTGTGTTGCCTGCCAGTGATGACATATGGATCCGAGACATGGGCGCTAACGATGGGCCTCATAAGAAAGCTCAAGGTCACGGGGTTTCTCTGCGTGATAGAATTAGGAATGAAGCTATCCGTAGCAGAACTGGGGTCACCGACATTGCCTTAAAAATTGCGAGACTTAAGTGGCAGTGGGCAGGGCACATTGCTCGCAGGACTGACGGTCGATGCTGCTTGAGTGGCGTCCACGCACCGGAAGACGAGCTGTCGATAGGCCTCCGACGAGGTGGAGTGATGACCTGGTGAAGGTCGCGGGAATCCGGTGGAAACGAACGGCACAGGACCGGTCTAAATGGCGAGCCTTGGGGGAGGCCTATGTTCAGCAGTGGACGTCTTTCGGCTGAAATGATGATGATGATGATGATGACCAAAAATTAAGGGCTACAAAACTAATTTTGGATTGGGCCAGTAACCCGCACAAATAAACAGTGTCTCCGTGACAGAAAGGAACGACCTTTGTTTTTACAACTAAGTATGTCCCAAATATGCACTGATCGGCATTCGAGCCCGGGACCTCCAGCTTCGTAGGCATACTACTTACTAAAATAAGCTATATAAAGTAGTCAATTAAAAAAAAGTGGTCTTGCTCTTTTGTTGAGTATCTGGTGTTGTGTTAATCCTACTGAGTAAGCTCAGCCGATCTCCCGAGGATGCGTCTACACAACGAATCCTCAAGTCAATGGTTGACAACGCGCTTGTGTTTCTTGTGGAGTCCAAAGCGTCTATAAGGCAGACTGTTGTGTTGTTTGCCATCGTCCTTGTACTGGATATTGGAAGAATACATGGTTATAAAGGGAGAACGACAGATCAGCACGACTGTCATCTCGCTCATTGGAGCAGTCTAACTGAGGAAGTGTCTCCACCATACAAAATACAGCTAACACCACACCCGTTATTTGCTGGAAGCCACTTGACCTGGGGAAATACATTCAACTTACAGAAGCCATAATAACACCATAATTTGCTCTGTAAAGTGCAATTTATAATTTTAACTAGCATCCATTACTAGAATGTGAGTAGAACATACAATCTTTAGTTACTTTCCATACTTAGGCGTGACAAAGTTGTTTTTTCCCTCTAGGGGATTGCGCTCAGCTGTTATAGTCGCGTAACTGGCAATTTTAACACTTTTCCGACATTGACAAGTGACTTGTGAGTACCTATTATTTACGACTTGTGTAATACCAATTCTCTTCTCTTGTTTACTAGCACTATGACATTGACTGAGACTAAAGAAAATTCTAAGGGATGTAAAGCTTACGCGGACGAAGTCGCGGGCAGAAGATAGTTATAAATAAATGAAATTATATGGCAACTATGAGAATATGAACTGTCGATAACCCTCGCTTACGTTGTATTCTAGTATTGATTATAGCTAAAATTTAACAGCTTAGATAATTTTATTATCAAATTTGATTTTCAGTAAGGTAGTGGGGTAAAAAAAACAAATACATTTATTTTTGCTTAAAATGTGGTACAGGAGATATTATAAAGTTCAAGTTTCACACATTTTGCCAGCAGCTGGCATGCAAAATAATGATAATTATTATTGCAAACTTAATGATACAATTGGATAACAATAAAATGATGAGATTAAAGTCAAATGATAATATAATAATTAAATTGGTAACTTTATTGGCGACCAGACCTGAAGATGGAGACAGAAGGTGGCCCTAAACAACTCTCCTAAACAACACAAGTTAAACCAGTCGTGTATTAGTACTTTTTGGAAACCAACTAGCGAGTAGTACCTATAATAGTAGCTAGACTATAGAAAAGGTAGTCGACAATAATATTCTGTACCAAAATGTTATTTTTTAATGAAACCACAGAAACTTATTTATGTATAGCCTCTCCTGTTATAGTATCCTTTTCTTGAGTCGTGGATGGAGAGTAGCCTGGGCAAAATCCAGGGTAAACCTCCAACACGAGGTCTCGCGGGTGGTTTGGAACACTGGAATACTCTAACACAAACACATGTGTCAAAGTGACAGATAAGGACAAACGAACTTTAGCGGCTAGTTAACTAATATAGGTTTGATAGACGTTTATGAATAATGGGGTAAGAGTTTGCGTTCCAGTGAGATTGGTTGAGCAGCCTCAACCGAATCTGAGGAGTATCCATTGACTGTCGATATTGAACCCCAAAAATAACCCATAAAAGATAATTTCTTGCGGATAAATTCATAATTGTGGGTTACAACGTGCATTTATCAAATTAATCTATCGGTGCGCCGGCGCGGCTTCCGAAGCGTTTTTTGTTTGAAGTTCGGTTTTTGGGGTCCGCTCAATGGTCCTCGATTGCGGGGTCCACCCATGGTTGTGCTTTTTTCCGTACTTAGCGGGTATTCCACCAATTTACTATTACAGACCTGCAGGCGAATCACGTAACTTCATGTACTAACGGTAGATAGATTTTACTGTCAATTTTGAAGTATAAATGTATGAGTTGACAATTAAAATTTGACATAAAAATCTACCGAACGGTAGTACAAAAGTTACGTGATTACCCCGCGGTTAACGTTAAATATGGCAACAGCCGCAGTTACCTCATAAAAACTTGTCAAATATTTCATGCAATCAAACTTTAACGAACACTGCTTTTTAACCTGTGGCTTTATAGGCTCAATAAGTCGATAGGAGTACGCGGTTGGAGAGTGGCCTGGGGAAAATCCAAGGGAAACTTCCGACACGACCATGCGGGCGGTTTAAACACTGGTATCATCATCACATCATCATCATTTCAGCCGAAAGACGTCCACTGCTGAACATAGGCCTCCCCCAAGGCTCGCCATTTAGACCGGTTCTGTGCCGTTCGTTTCCACCGGATTCCCGCGATCTTCACCAGGTCATCACTCCACCTCGTCGGAGGCCTACCGACAGCACGTCTTCCGGTGCGTGGACGCCACTCAAGCAGTTTCTGGCCCCATCGACCGTCAGTCCTGCGAGCAATGTGCCCTGCCCACTGCCACTTAAGTCTCGAAATTTTGAAGGCTATGTCGGTGACCCCAGTTCTGCACACACTGGAATACTCAAAGAGTTTGCGCTCCAGTGCGATTGGTTCAGCATCTTCAACTCTGGTTCACTAAAAGTAGCCTAGCTGAGAAGAGTTAGTAGGAGTTAAGCTCGGTCTGACCTGGGTCGGAATGACTGTACCCGGTATACGGCGGTACCGGGACGAATTAGGAACGAACCACATACGATTATGAGTACATATGGTTTGGTGGAATCCACCTTTAGGATAGTTCTGCACTATATAACCGGGTAAACGAAAGTACGACAATAAGGTAAACGTATCACGAACGATATGTTCCGATCTCGCTTACAGAGCTCAGAGGGGCTACCGTGAACCACAAACGAAGTTTTCCTTCTCTGTCTCACTTATGTGCAAACTTGCAAGTGCGACAGAGAGGGGAAATTTCGAATGCCGTTCGCGGTAACTCTCCAGAGCGCGCTCACGATCTGACCGATTCACGCTCAAAGCGCTTACATGAGATGACACACTCCCAGGCGTAAGCACCTTAAGCGCAAACGTCAAATTGACGTTTAAAATGAACATGACAGCGCCCTGAGAGATGACTGGTCTAAAACAAAACGCCACTCACGCGGCATTGAGCGAACTGATTCGGACCGTTCGTCATCACTATAAGCGCTGTGAGCGTTGTTAGCGTGATTTGGAACACGGGGGAAATATTACTAAAAACATTTTGAAAATACCGAGCTGTATCCCCAAATGTCGGCATAGGTTACGCTAAGAGCGAAGGACTTGCATTTGTCCCTAATATTCAAGAGAAGAAAGAAAGAAACATTCATTCACAGACACAAAAGACACACATGTATGACAAAATGGCAGAAGAAGAAAAATATACACACAAACCACATAACATGTGGAATCCTTATTCCCCGTGAACCTTTTGGCCTTCAAAACGAGAGTGAATCGGTTTTTACTAGATATGCGCGTTCCATCCTAGACCACAATATTGCTTACCGTTACGTGATTTGTGGTCAAGCGCAAACTTTTCTTGAATAAAAAAAGTGTGTCCCAGCGGCTGTGAAACGGACAATGTGTCTCAGCACTCAGCATTACTGATTATGCTGAGGTATCAGACACCAACAGCACTGATTTTGAGCCAGTACCGTTGACTCACGGAATGCCATACAATTGCAATAATTAATTAATTTTATTTTTATTTTATTTATTTTTATTTATGAATAAAAAAAAAAAAATAAATAAAAAAATAATAATTGTACCAATAGAAAAGTAATCCAAATAATACATAAAATAAAATACTTGCTGCTTACATACGTACTGGATTATATATATACGAAAAATTGTAAAAACTGTTAGATTATAATCTAACTAGCGAGATTGTAAACTGTCGACAGATTGTGAACCGAAAATTGCTTTGTACTTTCCTTCTGAGGAACCTATTAGATAAAGAACAAACATAAGCTAAATTGCAAGTTTCATGTCGGAAAAGTTGGAAACGTTAAATACTGCTTACAATTTAACGCATTATTTTTCGATGTACCATTTTTCGACAGTTTACAATCGCGCTTTATATTATAATCTAAAGGATTTTAGGATCTGACGAAGTCATATACAAAAAGAGCTGAACATTAAAAACAGATTTTAAAACGGTTCGTATATTTTTGATGCTTCAGTGCTGGAACAGGATTTTTTTTTTTTTATTAAAAATAGGATCGCTCTTGGCCAGCATCTAGCCAGGGGGCAAAGATGAGGCCGACGATGAAGCGAGCTCACCCAGAAGGTGCCTATTCACTCGTGCCTTAAAATTTGATTTGGAGCATCATCAGCCTTTAAGCTCCCCGGATGGGAGGTGGGAGTTTATTCCAGCACTTAGACCCTGCAAACCTGAAACTACCTAGGAAGCTGATTCTCAATGCAATGAAGGGATCGGCAATGTGCTTATGATCATAATATAGTCATAGGCTACAATGTCATACCATGAGGCAGGCAGTGTAAAAAAAGATTCCAAGTATTCTAACATCCTTTTCTATGCATCCGACGAATTATAACGTCCAAATCCTAACTTACCCAAAATTACCGGAAGGCAAAAGCGGCGGGCCTAATGTGAAGGCTCGATCCCGCAATTCCAAAACTAAAACGGCTTAAATACCATACCAATACTATACATATACAACGAAATGTTCGAAATGAAAAGATTTCGTGGAAAAAATAGTGAAAACAAAAAGTACGGACTAAACAGAGCGCCCATGGTATTTTTTTTATTAAAAAATCACGTTCACAAAATCGCCGGCGGGTGTCGGCGGTTTGGTAGTAGGTACGGACAGCAAAATGGACGGAAATAGTAAATCCAAAGGTTTTCATATGTTTTATGTATGTATGTAAGCACTTTATTGTACACAATAACAGGTTAAAACAATATACATGTCACATAAGATTAGAGTACAAAGGCGAACTTATCCCTATGAGGGATCTCTTCCAGCTAACCTTTGAGGGATTGAGTGTAGAGTGGGAGAATGAGATAGACAAACTTACACAGTGTACTAAAACTTTTCAATAAGGAAACTTATAGCTAAAACCAGAACTAAATAAATATATAACAACTATAACATATAATAAATACATATTATAAATATATACGTCTTTAAATTAATATACATAAATAAATTTATATAGTATTCAACCAAATCACAAGTCGTTGGAGAGCCACAATTTCTTTAAATTACTCTTGAGTGAGGTGACAGACTATTTATTAATACACAACAAAAAATGAGCAAAAAACAAAACAACACAATAATATAAAGCATTATAAATAAAAAATTTGCCCTAAGTCTTCGGTGCTCGGTAGGGTTCCCAGAAGGCTGACCGCATTGCCACGCTGGATAGCTATGCTAATCCGCTGGGCGAAATAGTGGCTAGCCATCTGGTCACCGGAAGCCTCTATAAGGCGCCTTGCAATGTCCTTAGAGGCGACGAGCACTTGGACCCCATGGCCCCAGGGTCTCAACCCCAAACGCCGCAAACATGTAACTACTGCCGAGAGTGGCATATTTGCGGCGCTTGAGGTTTTCAGCTGAGGATGCAGCTGCACCAGCATCGACTTTGGTGCCTGGAATATGGGACGGCGCCAGGGTATCTACACAAGTAGCATCCCAGACAAGGGGCCGACCCATACTCCAAGGCACCAACGTCATTCCGTCGGGTCTCTTGCCGTCATCTCTAGTCAGACCGTTGGGTCCGAAGACTGCCGGAACCTTTGCACTGACAAGGACCCTTCGGATGACGTCGTTGATGCAGGCATGCAGAGGGATCCTCCCAGCACTCCAAAGGTTGAAACCGACCCATTTCACCCGAGATATTTAACGCCAATAGTTCAAGGGTGAAATGGGTGCTTTCACCCGAGTTGAAACTACTTTTCATTTCGACTATGAGGAAAATAAATGAGAAATAAAAGTGGATTCAGTAATAAAAACATGCGCTGCAGCAACCAGCAGCCGGCGCCGCCGCAACCCGCGGCCCGTGCGTGCAGAACTTAAAAAAAACACTTTCGACCAAAAGCGACTTTCAACCTATCTCTCCTGTTCGGAGAATTCAATTTTCATTAGTAGCCATCTACTAATGAAAATTGATCGTTCCGAACAGGAGAGATGAAAACGAAAATACTGTAGAGTGTCAGACCAAGAAGAGAGGCTGCTGTAGCCGAGCGGTGGCACGCGTCTTACAAACTGCCACCGACGTGGTATAAAAAAAAACTGGAGCTCGCGGGTTCGACCTCGGCTCAGACTATATTGGGTTTTTCAAAGAACTCATGTACGAAATATCATTTGATATTTGACAGTGACTTTTCGGTGAATGAAAACATTGTGAGGACACCGGTCTAACGCCAATAATGGTCAAATCTTGGGATTAAGTGTCGAAGGAAACCCCGGGATCCTTAGAGCAAAACCGCCGCAAACCCTAGGAGAAGGATGATGATGAGTCTCACATCAAGAAAAAACCAGCCAAGCGCGAGTCGGACTCGCACATTTATGATTCCGAACCAACCGCAAAATTAAGTTGGATCTAAAAGAATAAAGGAAAATTTGAAAAATTTAGGCACCGAGTAGGATTCGAACCTGCGACCTCCCGGCACTCGCGGCCAGTCACTCTAGCCAACTAAGCTATAGGTGCAATCGCCACTCAGTCCCAAATTCATCAACCGTTCCTTCGTATTAAACAGTACCGCTGCTAACGCCTGCCTTAAGGCGTTTGTATAAAATATAATTTGGATCTAGTACGAAGAATAAGGATTTTCACTTAAAAACTGATTTATCAACATATTAGTATTTGCTGGTAAAATATACGTAATACTTAACATTATCACAAAATTTCAAGTTCGTAGGAGACTGGGAAGTTAAAAAATTATTCGAAACAAAAGACGCTTGCTGAGCTCCCTGTGGAGCACCCGTAGAATATCATCCCACTGATATTTTGAGCAGCCCAGCTGGAGAAGAGAAGTAATTAAAACACACTGCCTTTTCTCTTTGAGATTTTGGTGTTAGGTGGTGGTGAGTAAGGTTCCCAGACTTCCTGGTCAGCATTCGATAGCTTGGTTTGAGACTGTCCTGTGCCTTTACCATGAGTTTACATCACCGTACTCGCTAGCGACTGCTTAAAAATTAGTATGGGCAAAAGTACAGCGCCTCTGGCGGTTAAGCAATTGAACTAAGAATCGGCATACTAAATCGTTTACGCTGTCGCTAGCGAGTACGGTTATGTTAACTCATGGTAAAGGCACTGAAGTCACAAGCGTCGAAAGGCTAAGGTGTATCATCAGGCGAGTGTTATGCTGTTTTCCACCTTCCTAGTATAAAAATAACGTAGTTTTCCTTTGAGAAAGGCCAGTATTTTTGCTGACGGTACAATTTAGTACATGGTGTCGGTACGAACTCTTGGTTAACTCACGATTATTATAATTTCCAAAATTTGTAATTACACCCTTAGCTACTGTTTTCACATAAATAATAAACCTTCGAATTACGGCAGCTGACGTCGTGTTAAAATTTCGTTTTGTCCTCAGATATTGTTATAAAGAATAAATAAATTAATAATTAGTAGTTCTTACGCATACATAATAATTCAGGCAACGAATGCTCAAAAAAACGGTATAGAGGGAAATGCATGGAACACAATTTTTGACTTCGTAACTTTGATTGGACTAGTTAGGAGGTAAACATATCAAAAGTCCCCGCTGACTTCTAGGTAATTTATAATTATTCTGAATAATAATTGTTTAATTATATTCTGTTAAACACCAATATACTAAGTTTCCGTATTAATTAACACCATATAAGATTTCAAGCTCACATGGTCATTTACATTAGAATTAATCCTTAATAATCCTTAATAATGGCGCTTGCAACAGTGCCGAAATATCGGGAACTCACAAATACGAATATACATGGTAAATATCCCGTTTCAAATCGTAATTCTAATGTAAATGACCATGTGAGCTTGCAATCTTATATGGTGTTAATTAATATGGAAACCTAGTCAGCTAGAACTAAAATTATGTCACTCGATTCCTTGCATAGGACGTATTTTTCATTCCAGATGGAAAATTAGAGCTAATTGGAATTAGACAGGATTACTTACGATTTTCATTAACCAAAAACCATTGTTAAATATCAAAGGATACGTGTTTCTTAAATAATGAGCTCTCGCGATGCCGTCACATGTGTATTTTACTTCTATATTGAGTTATATTCATCCATTCTCACAAGAATTTTATCATCATACGCTTGCTTTTTCTCATTTAGGTACTAGAGGTCGTCGCAGCGTGATTTTTCTTCCTTAGCTCTCTATCTCCCGTCAACTCGTCACCCACATCCTTCCTCTCCATATCGTCTCCCATTCAGTCCATCCACGTTATACTTACTACATTTTACTTTAGACTATTTACTTCTTCTCTTAAGGAAAGGCCATTCCAGTGCAAATGACCCCCTCTAACACGCGTGAGTTTGCAATTAACCATCCCGCTCTTTACGGAAGCTCTGCGCGTAATTTCGTAAATGTTTAGTACATTTTTATTGATTGTTGGAACACTGAATGACTTATGAAAAATCGATCCGGTTATTTCCTTAGAACAATAAAAATGCTATAGTTTTTGTAAAAAAAACGTATCACTGTCGTTGATAATTACGCGATCTGCAGCATTAAAGTTTATTTTTACTAAGATAGTTAAGATTTTTTAACAGAGTTACCAAGGCGTTTTTCAACATGTTGTTGGATTATTTCTTTTCTTTGTTTCTTTTTCAGTCTACTGTAATTTTTGTGTAGTGTAATTCTACATTATTTCTTCACACTGGAAGCTCAAACTTCAGTATTTTCGGCAGACCTGTGAATGGACCTTGCCTGAAATCCCTCCACATCCATCCCTAATTCATATAGTACAAAAAGGAGAGAGAATTATAAACCGTAAGATTTTTCAATAATTGTCGATCAAATTTGAGATCGATAAATAAATCAAGCGTCAGAATCAAAAGTTCTAAGAACCACCCACTCGGATCACTCACAATAAAGTATATTGAACAAAAAAGTAACACTTTATCAATGCATCAAATCTTAGTTAACTTGAAACATCATATGTAATCCCACTCCTGATACTCTTACGACATTTTAAACTTAACGCCCGAGGCTGTAAATCAAACTCTTCAATCCTTATACGAATTCCTGAATTTTTATACGGAAAACATTAAATCTGTCGAAAAATAAGACAACGCATCAATTAAAATTCAGTTTAGGAAAGGCGTGGAGTAGATTAGGATTTTTTTAAATAATAATAATATCATCATCATCATCTACCATGACGAAAACTATGTGAAGACCGAAAAGGCTAATCCAGACATTACTTAGACCTCGCATACGGTAACCGCAATGTGGAATGTTGATTCGACAATCACTGTCCCAATAGTCGAATCTGCGTATGGTCTAATAGCGAAGAGTCGCGACCAACACCTCAAGTCTCTTGCTAGATGGCCGGGTCAAGAATCAGATACAGATGGCGGCACTCCTGACAGCGCAAACAGTCAGGAGGTCCCTCTCTCTGTCGCTCTAACTAACACGTGTAGCTAAAGCCCCGCCTCCCTCGAATATTTAGGGAAGGAAACCTCGATTTATGAATGTGTTACTTAGGAATTTTAGTCAGAGCTCCAGTTTCCTTATTGTACTGATGCAATGCCGCCTAAGATACCCCAAATGTTCATTTTTTTTTAACTTAACTGTGGTTTTATAGGTCGGGCCCAAAAAAGCGATAGTAGTGCGCGGTTGGAGAGTATCTTGGAGAAAATCCAAGGGAAACCTCCGACGCGACCACGCGGGCAGTTTTTGACCCTGGAATACTAACAGTTTGCGCTCCAGTCAGATTAGTTGAGCAGTTTCAACCGAATCTGAAGTGTGAGTGGAATCGAGCTACTGAAAGTTTTGTCACTGGTTCACTAAGCCTAGCCTAGCTGAGAAGAGTGCAGCAAGAAACTCAGCTTGGCCCGACCTCGACTGCATATGTAAATATCAACTGTCAACAAAAAACATCAAGTCAAAAATCGACGATAACTCGTTTGTGATTCTTCTATAGTCGGAAACGCTACGGTGTCTGCTTACCATCAGGCTACTGATGTTGTATAAGTGCTTACATTTTATTTCAATTTACTTATAATAATTTGCTAATTTTTTGTCAAACATCAGAACATCACTGTAGCAAGGTAAGGATGATCGAGTTTTTAAATGTAGATTTAACATTATGATTATTGTGTGCCCTTACAGGGTGTCATGAAATGACTTAAATTAGAAATGTAAGATCTTATTGTGTATGCATGACATTACAATGAATAAATAAATAAATAGATGCTATCGCCATACAGCGAGGAAATGCTGCCAGCATTCTAGGAACCATGCCGCAGGGACCTTTTTTAGATTTTTATTAGTTTTTTATTATTTATTAGTTCTACTTTGTTAGGTATTGTTATAATTTTTTATTTTATTGTATGTATTTAAAGATAGTCTGGGATATTATATGAATTAATAAATAGATTTTTTTGATTATATGGTTAATCTGTTCAAATTTCAGACAACCTAATTCGACTCCACTCGTTCGTTTCATCAGGGATTCATCACTGATCAATCAAAGCACCGATAGCAATAAATTAGGCTCACACCGTGTTATTATACGTAATAACTACAGCCCACCAATTACAGATGATACCCTATTGATCTAGTGCCAGATAGTTGTTTGGTGTTATGCAGTTTTTTGAGTTGCATTTTCTATAAAAAAATATACACACAGATACATGCATAACCCGCCTGTATTCCCAAAAGATGTAGACAGAGCACATGAAATTTAATTCCAGTGCCACATTTAGCAATTAGGTTTAAAGATGGAGAAAATGTCTTCGACCAGTGCGTGTTGCCAGTGATGATTTATGCAACTGAAACGTGGCCGCTGAATGTGGGCCTCTTAAATAAGCTCAGAGTTGCTCAGCGTGCGATGGAGAGAGCTATGCTTGGAGTTTCTCTGCGGGATATGATCCGAAACTCGGAGATCCGCAGAAGAACGAGGGTTACCGATAAAGCTCAGAGAATCTGCATGTTGAAGTGGCAGTGGGCGGGCCACATTGCTCGTAGAACCGATAACCGTTGGGAAAGAAAGGTTCTCGAGTGGCGGCCTCGCACGGGAAGACGGAGCGTTGGACGGCCTCCCACTAGGTGGACTGATGACTTGGTCAAGGCAGCGGGGAATCGCTGGATGCGGGTGGCTTGCGACCGTGTGCTGTGGCGCTCCTTGGGGGAGGCCTATATCCAGCAGTGGATGTCTTCCGGCTGAATGATGATGATGATGGATAAAATGTGATATGGCATGACAGGTTGCTAGCCCATCGCCCACAGCCCACAATGCACTATAACTCGGTTCTCATAGTCGACTCTTAGGACACGGGAAGAAAGAGAAGTTCTAGTCTAAAACGCAGGGATAAAAAATATAGTACGTATCTAAAGTATAAACAATATCAAATATTTATGGAAAATACCAGGTGTATCACAAAGGACTGTAAAGCCGTAAGGCACTCGACTATCAATCTGGTGGTTGCAGGTTTGGAACCTGGATAGTAATTGGTTAGATTTGGTGAAGCAGCGAGAAAACTCCCAGTAGCTCGATTCTATTCACACCTCAGATTTGGTTGAAGCCCCTTAACCAATCTCACTGGAGCGCAACCTCTTAGAGTAATGTTTGTGTTTAAACAGTGTTTAAACCACCCGCGTGGTCGTGTCGGTTTCCCTCAGATTTTCCCCAGGCAACTCTCCAACCACGCACTCCTATCGCTTTATTGGCTCCGGACAGTCAGGTTTAAAAAGGCATTTCGTATTTTTGGCCAAGCCTATATGTTACCCAAATTCTATGTACCGTAATAAAGTGTTTACATTTACATACAACCCGAACCACATTTCACACAAGAGAATAAAAGAAACGCAAACAAAAATGGCCGCCGGGCTAGCATGCGGGTAATTGCGCGGCAGCACGCAACGCCAGCACGCAATGCGGACTAACAAACTATAGTGCATTGCCTTCAGAGGCCGCTTTAATCGCTTATAAATAGTATCCCACTCTTTCCGCTGGAGCGCTCGTGGCCCAGCGGCGCCTGCGTACCGCGTGCGGTATGCGAGGTTAAGCAACGCCGGCCGAGGTTAACTTTTGGATGGGTTACCACTTTGAGTGGTTAACTTAGCGTGCTAAGCCGGTGATCGCGCTGCTGTCTATGATAGCAGTCGTTAAGCCAAGTTAGATTAAGGAAATCTCTTCCTGACCAAGGAGAAACGTACATTTTTGTACTCACGGACGGTAATAAAACCTTATATCTCATATTTATCGACCATGCCTCGCCCGAGCGTAAAATACTTATTATCTGGCGGCGAATGGAAACGGAATGTATTTTTTGCACTACTTGTCTGTCTGTTATTTCATGCTTAAACTGCTGAAGCGATTGAGATGAAATTTGGTATGGATATAGTTTGAGACTCTGGAAAGGACATAGGATAGTTTTTATGAAACTTAAGGGGGTGAAAAAAAAAGAGTGGTAGTTTTGTCGTTGAAGTACGAGATAAACAGATTCCACACAGACGAAGCGGGCAAAAATTAAGAATAAGTTATAGGTAAATGATACACTATTTCTGGACCCTTAGGCCGACTTTTCAATCCTTTCATCTGTCAGATAAATAGCTCTGTTATTTTCTTTTATATGACATTAAAAAGTGCCAGCGACAAATTTTAACTGACGGATAATTTTATCTGACGATTGAAAAAACAACCAGGGTCTTTACCATGAATTTGCACTTTAAAAACAATTTAAACTGCATTCACAGATATTTAAATAATAATTAAACCGTGAACCGGGAATCGAACCCGTTACACAAGAAAAATAATTACCCTGTAGCTTTATCATACCGATCGAAAGGCTTCATCATAAGTATTATTTTTTGCTAAATAACATAGTGTCAGAAATAAAAGGAAGATCATGAATTTTATCATTTGATGTGAAATTTTCTCGTGTAACGGGTTCGATTCCCGGTTCAACCATAATATTATTTAAATATGTAATATATACTTTAAATTATCTTTTAAATTCAAATAATGTCTTCCTTCAGTAAAATGTTCCATCTACAATATTCAAGGTACTTTCCCTCCATGTGGCAGAGCCGTGGGACGCCCTGTATAATTTTCATCAGCCTATAGATGGTATGCGGACGTAAGTGTGAGTGTCGTCGACAGTGACGTGACGGTGTC
Organism: Epiblema foenella; assembly: GCA_963556455.1. Lineage (NCBI taxonomy): Eukaryota > Metazoa > Arthropoda > Insecta > Lepidoptera > Tortricidae > Epiblema > Epiblema foenella. Next base: position 3,629,550 of record OY747120.1, on the reverse strand, counting down.
ACGAATCCGGATTGTTAGATCTTGTTTTCTAAGACCATGGTCTAGGCCTGTCCCGTCTGTGGCACCCACTTGGTAGCTACATTACTTTACCTACCCAGATGTATGAGACAGACGTGGCCAGCCCAATCCTAGTTGAGAACTAGTAAACCTAGGGTTGCTAGGCCGGTTACGGGACCAGCGCCAGTTTTATGCCACGAAGAACGAGGTTTTTCAATTAAAGGTCCTTAGAAATAAATAATTTTACAAGTCCTAAAGAAATTGTGAGTTGTTGTGAATGATTACAAACAGCGATATGAAGTATACTGTGCCTTTACCGTGAATTTGCATGACCGTACTCGCTAACGACTGCGTAAAGGATTTAGTATGCCGATTCTTAGTTCTAGTGCGTAACCGCCAGAAGCGCTGTACTTTTTCCCATACAAATTTTTACGCAGTCGCTAGCGAGTACGGTCATGCAAACTCATGGTAACAGTGTACCCAGCGTTATTGGCTGCGGACACATGAGCCGAGTGCACGTAAGATGCACGAGAATTTACTTTGAATACATAAAAAATGTCCACGGACATAATTACGGATGAGAGACATGATACTATTAGAAAAAGTAGGTGTTTTTATTTTTGCTTATTATTATCCCGTTCACGGGACAATGGTATCCCGGACCTTTGGGAGGCGTGCGCGGAGCCGAAGTACCGAGGCACCGAAATACCAAACGAGTACCACATAGCCAACACGTAGAGGCCCTTTTGACACTTTAATGAAATGCAAGGGATACACCGAGCGGATGCTGTCCCTGCCCGTGTCATGGGACGCACACAGAGACAGCACCCGCCAGGGTGTACAGGGACTATTTCTGGTTGATGGAGCCTAAATGAACTGGGTTATTGGGTGAAAATGATGAATTAATGGCTGGGGTATTGCGTGAGACAACGGACGCCTGCCTAATAAAACTGTCTCAGATGTTTATTTCCGGCAGACGGTGACTCGCTCTCTCTTTATTATTATTATTATTTTATTTATTTATTCATGTACGACTTGTTACGAATTGTTTTCACTGTAACAGTTATTTTTATTTTACTAATTTATTTTTCTGCAACTGTATGGCGTTCCGTGAGTCACCGATGGTACTGGCTGAAAATCAGCGCTGTAGGTGTCTGACACCTCAGCATAATGCTGAGACAGTGTCCGTTTCACTGCCGCGGGGACACACATGTTGTGTGGTTTCTGTGTATTTTTTCTTATCATTTATGTATGTCTTCTGTGTCTGTGAATAAACGTTTCTTTCTTTCTTTCTAAAAAGATATAAATGTTACCTTGTTGCACCAAAATCAAAATCAAACATTTATTCTGCAAATAGGCCACAAGGGCACTTTTACATGTCAAAATATAAAAAAAAAACCTCAAAGATGACACCCATATCGAGTTTTAAGAAAAATAAATCTCTACCATCTTGGATTTGAAAAAAAAAACTAATTTACAACTGAAGAAAGTCTGACTATAAGAATACATTTTTCATGTCAGAATATTAATTAACAGGTCCAGAAAGAATAATAATTTCGTGATTACAAATATGACAAAATTAATGTCAAACCACCAGTGAAAATAAACTTGCAAAGTTATCTATTACGAATATTACAACATCAGTAAAGTTAGAGATGTATAAGGTCTCAATCTGATTAAACAAAGAGTATAGTGAAAATAATATAATATCCCAGAGATGTACAATGGTCTCTGAGCGTCCAAATACAATTAATAGTTACTATTCTAACGTCCTTAGAGATGTACATGGTGATGTGATGTAAGGACGTTAATATATTTATTTATTTAAACTTTATTGCACAAAAAGAATATAAGCACAAAGGACGGACTTAATGTCATGAGGCTCTACCAGTCGACCATAGGACCAAAAATAAACTAGCAAATGTGGGTGCAATGAGAAAATAATTCATAAAAGTTAAACGATTTCGAAAGAATAAACTTACATATAATCGTAATTAATATAGTATTTGTTGGGATTGGAACCCGGGACCTCCAGTTTCGTAGGCACTGCCAACAGTGCCAACTACGAGTAGGCTAAAGAAGTCGTCGAAATTGACATGAATGTCATGAGAAACGGCAGTTTATACAATCGACTTGTAAAAGTTCACAAATTCGTAATCTCTAGGTACAGTTTAGATATTTACCCCCTTATTCATAAACGTCTGTCAAACCTATATTAGTTAACTAGCCGCTAAAGTTCGTTTGTCCTTATCTGTCGCTTTTACATTGACGTTTGTGAGAATGGGACAAAGAAATTTTTAGTTAGCAGAGGTTTGTTAAGTTTTATGATTACGGGGGTTAGAGTCTAAGCACTACTGAGACATCTAAAAGTTCACAAATCTCTACAGTTTAGATATTTAGAGTCTAAACGGACATTTCACTACTTTATGGTTTTTTTACCACTTTAGGGATGAAAAATATGTTGTATCATCCTGCTCGAGTTTTCCCGGTTGTGACCTAAGGAGTCCAGGATCTGCTTTAACATCAAGATTTGTATTTGTATTGTATAGGTATTTTTGTATGCTCATCAAAACAAAATAGGGCTGGCTCATTCCTCGGACAAAGAATAGGCATCGCCATTCAACGGGGGAATGCAGCCAGCCTTATGGGCACCGTTCCGCAGGGATCAGACTTGGGGGACCTAACGTAGCCTTACCTAGGTTAGGCTAGATACGTTTTAATTTAATTTAATTTATTTTTATTAGTTCTAAGTGATTCAGATTCAGATTCATTTATTCACAATATAAAATTACAATATAAATTATATGTCAATTTACAAGAATAAAGAAGAAGAAGAAGAAGTGATATTTGTATATTGTGAAATATACTTTAACATTATTTGTAAACTCTAATTAGTCATCATGTGTTGATGTATTTGAAATACCATGAAAAAAAAAAACACCGAACAAACAATGTTCGTTAAAACATATTTCTACTGTTTCATAAGTTTCTTAAATAATGGCCACTTACATATATCTGTTTTATTGTTACTTAATTATTATTTATTTATTTTCCAAAAACATAACAATTTCTGCTTGAAAACCAGAACTCTACTTCCTAAATATTAACGATCAAAATACTAAGTGGCCCCTATTCTTTTGATCTATTTTGTTGGATTTTTTCCACTCTTCAGCAGTCGAATATTTTTTTTATGACTCCACATTTGATAATGTCCATTCATCATTCCCTCCATCATCAAACTGAATAAAACGAATCCAGAGCAATTTAAAGCCGTAGATTTTTTGAACCCGAATGTCTTTAATTGTGGCTAATTTCAGCCCTCGGGGCTGTGGTTATGTCGGGAATCGAACCAGCTATCCAGGATCATAATTCTTCTGTGATTTATTGATGCTGGGCTAGAGTAAGTACAATATGATCTACAAAAATTGCTTTGGTTTAAGGGTCAGTTAAAAATCGACCAAGTGCGTGTCGGACTCCGCACATTTAGAATTCCGAACCAACCACAAAATTAAGTTGGTTTTAATAGGAAAAATAGGTAAAGAAATTTAAATAAAAAATTTTGACTTGTCAATAAATTAGTATATTTTGGCAAAATATAGGTAATAATAAACAATATCGCCTTTCAAGTTTATAGGTCAATAGAAATTGAAAAATTGTCCGGACCAAAATTTTGTAAAAAAAGTTAATTTCGCTGCGTTTACGCAGTCGCTAGCGAGTACGGTCATGTAAACTCATGGTAAAGGCACAGATGTGAGCTTCCACACTGGAGGGGCGTTCAATCCCGCCTTGCAACAAGACTAGATTCCCATTAAGTCAACTGGAAATTCAATAATTTCCTACTCAATAGTTCATGCTCATTTCCATAATAACCTGTTATTTCCCTCTGCCGCCATTTTGATTTTTCCACAGTAATGAATAGGTGGTCATGTCGAGAATTAAATTAAAGGGATCTTTATTAGTCTATACGAAAAAAAACAGTAAGTACATTTCGATATAAGATAATTAGCAGGTGTATTGAAAGAGAATATTTAGAAAATCTACGACAATTGATTTTGCATGTGATGGCTGCATTTTTTTTATACAATACCTGATGGTAAGCGGTCACCGCGGCCTATAGACGCCCGCAACTCCAAAGCAGTCAAGTACGCGTCGCCGACCCTTTATAAAATTTGAGAATGCACTGTGTTGACAACAGAAGTGACAAATTTAGGTCCCTCGCTCTCAACACAGTGCATCCTCGGGAGCTCTGGCAACCTTGCTCACCTCCAGGAACACTACATACTTGTATAGTAGATAATGTACTTCATTTCAATACCATTAACTTCTCAAAAAATTCGGGTGTATTAGGTCTGTTTTATTATTTGTAAAAACGTAACAATGTATTAGCTTTTTAAAAAAATTCAGAATAAATCTGTATGGAATAAAATGTAGCCCAAACGGCAACCTTTTGTCAATCAATCATTAATCATTTATTCACACGTAAGTTAACAGTTTTACACCAAAACACTTACGAGGTAGGGTCGCTAGGCCAGTTACGCGGCTTGCGTCAGTTTGCGGCCTTCTGAAGAACTAAGGTTTTTCAATTAAAGATATTTATATTTTTACATGCCCTAAATACATAGTGAGCCGTATGCGTTTTAATTATAGTAGCTATCGAATGGGAATATTTTAAAAAGCAAGGAAATATCCTTTCAGTTCATCAACTCATCCAAGTGGCCGCAAACTGGCGCGTCAAATTAACAGACCGTAAACCCGCCTAACGACCCAAGTTAAATTATAACATTGAAACTGCATCTAGCACATATTTAAACAAGATTAGAGTCTGGCTAATGAAAGCTGAAACTGAAATTTATTTAAAACTTTTTAAATGGCAACTATAGTATCCACGTCAAATGTGTCAAACGTCACTCAATTGCCATGTCAATGGAGACAAACATTGCTTGATCCTTTACGGCAGGCGAATCACGTAACTTTATGTACTAACGGTAGATAGTTTTTACTGATAATTTTGAAGTATAAATGTACGTATGTATGTAAATACTTTATTGTACACAAGACAAGGTAAAATAAATTATACAGAAAAAAAAACAGATCAATCATGTACAAAGGCGAACTTATCCCTGTAAGGGATCTCTTCCAGTTAAACTTTGAGCAATTGAGTGAAGATGATGAGCTGACGGTTAAAATTTGACATTAATATCTACCTAACGGTAGTACAAAAGTTACGTGATTACCCCGCCGCGGGTCAGAAACAGGATACAGCAAATCTTATCATAGTACACTATTCCGCTTGAATAGCTACTTCCATAACGGGATCGTAATATTTAAATAGCATGAATCTGCTAATTGGTAATTTTATCGCACAGTATGTACTGAACTAAGTAGTGCGAACATTTTGTTTTGTTGCCCAAGTATCATGATTGTTTTGTCACATTATACACAGTGTTGCACCGCGTGGATTTTTAATTTTAAATTAATTTTAAATTTTGAACCTGACTATGGCTTTATAGGCCGGGCCCAATAAAGCGATAGGAGTGCGCGGTTGGAGAGTAGCCTGGGGAAAATCCTGGGGAAAACCTCCGGCACGACCAGGCGTGTGGTTTGGAACACTGGAATACTCTAAGAGTTTGCGCTCCAGTGAGATTGGTTGAGCGGTTTCAACCGAATCTGAGGTGTGAGTGGCATCGAGCTACTGAGAGTTTTGTCGCTGGTTCACTAAACCTAGCCTAGCTAAGAAGTCCAGCAAGAAACTCAGCTAGGCCCGACCTGGGTCGGATTGACTCTACCCGGTGTGCGGCGGTACCGGGACGAATAGGGATAAGTGGATTTTTAAAATTTACCGCTCTTTTCTAGTCTCAGCTTTCATTAACCAGACTATAACGACACATATATCAAGTAGAATAAACAAAGAAATAATACGATCAATTAGTGTTTTTTTTAATTCCATTCCAGAATTCCCCAGTTCCAGTGGAAAGTAAATGCAACACACGAATGATGAATCTTCGTTTTATTCCAAACAAAACTCAAAACCGTGGGAATCGCGAAAAGAAATTCCAACATATGTAATTACAGCATTAGTTATATATAGTTATATGTGTAGCAGTATAATTGGCCGATTGGTTGATTGCAGTGTTCGATACTCAAGACAGGGGAAGTGTTTTTGGGGTAAAAATGTGGTATATACATGGTAATCTGAAGTCACTTACGTCTTTTTTCAATGATTCAGTGAAGTAGGTAAGTAATGTGAACGGCTTGTTGAACAATTCGTATATGATATTGAATGATAATTAGTGTCAATTTTGTATATCAATAGGTACTTAAAAAGTGAATAGGAATGGAACATTTTTACGTTTACCTTTTCACTCTGAAATCGATGGACAAATTTATATAAAAACGTTAGAAGGTTAAAGTCTTAGAGACGGATACAGTATTTTTTTTTGATCTCGTAATTCTCGCCTTATTAGGGTTCCGTAGGTACTCATTGAACGGGTGCTGTTTGTGGGGTCCGGTCTGTTCATGTTTGCAAGGACTAGTAACTTCGTACTAGTGTTCAGTGGAATTGACATGATGAGAGACTTCGCTCTGTTCTCATTTGATCTTATTTTTAGACTGACTCTCAGACACCTTATACATCTCTGAGGATTTTTATTTATTAGATTTTATTATTTTCATGTCGACGCTTATAGATATAGCTCAAAATATTTTATTATGATTAGTGTACCTACTGTATTACCTTTTATCTTGACGCTTAGAGACCTTATATATCTCTAACAAATCTCGATTGTTATTAGTTTCTTAGTCTTATTTTTGACATATAACACTACATTTAATTAATAATACTTTGATTATTGTATTATTTTTATTTTATAAGTATATTAGATAGATTTTGACTTGTAAAAGTGCCCTTGAGGCCTATTTGCAGAATAAATGTTTTGATTTTGATTTTTTGACTCGAACTCCGTTCGTCCGTTTGTCCGTCGTCTAACACACTGGTTTTGCAGTCAAACGGGTAGAGCTACAGTATTCAATTTTCATCGTATAAGCATCTTTGTGACCCAAAGCCGTAAAAATGTTCAAAACTTATTTTTGAATGTTTTTAGGGGGAGCTCCCATACAGAGAAAGGGGGCACGATATTTTTTTTTGATTTACCCCATCGAGTGGGGTACCGTTGTTTAGAACTCATTGAGTACATACATATGGTATTTTTTATTTTTAAAAATATAGGAACACAAAAGGAATGAGAAGCCACCAAAAAAAAACTTTTTAAAAGAATTTTATTCCGAAGAAATTTTTACCTTCCCATTAACCTATAAACTTGAAAAATACAGATAAAGTCTATTATTACGTACATTTTAGCAACAAATATTGATACATTGATAAATAAAAAAAATTCATTGAAATTCCATGCGGTTGGCTCGAAATCCTAAGTATGCGGAGTCCGACACGCACTTGGCTGGTTGTTTATTGTGTGAGATTGTCGCCTAACATATCATACATATAACTTTTAAGAATAAGCGAAGTTTAAACAAATACCATATACCTGTCTTCCAATATTTGGGTAATAGCTACTAACAAGTTTTCTCACTAAGTATAAAAGTATTACGGTAAACACACATTGATGTACCACTTTAAGACATGCTTTTTTGGGGAACGGTAATTCTAAACGTCACTGACTTCTTCATCTTTTAAAAACAACATTAAACTTAATGGTCCGTGAGTGAAACCTGAAACAGTATACAGTTGGACACGCCCACATTATGTTTTAATTGCAGCTTAGAAACTTAGCTACGGGGCATACTACTTCATAATTATATCTTGTGAGGTAGCCGAAAATATACAAATGAAATTAGGCTTTGCTGTCAATTGTAACGGAAACGCAATAAAGATATATAGATCATTCTACTTTTTCACGACCAGTTTTTTACTACAATAGTTAGTTTGTTATGCAAGGCTGTGCGCCCGTGGTTCAAGAATAGAATCCTGAGCGTAGCGAGGGTTTCAAGATACGAGAAGCCAAATAACTTTGCTGCCGAGCGGAACACACAACTTTTCACCTCACCCTAGCGAGGAAACGTAGGTACAAAAAAACAATTCAAGTATTATTAAAGAAAATTGCAATTATTTTTGCATTTCCATAAATTAAAAAAGTAGGTAAAATAATGATATAAAACTAAAATTGAATGATTTTCAATTTAATGTAAGTACCTAAAATAAAATGTTTCATCGGATGACACATTCCTTGTGCGAGCGGGCCGTCGCTATATACCGTCGTGCGGAAACCGCATCAGTGTAGAAACACTACGCCCTTGGGTATATAAACTAATGTGATTTCGGTGAAAACCGAGCTGATCTGATGCTGGAGACAAAAGGTGGCCATAGCAAGCTCCTTAACTAGAAACCGCCTTAAGACCGCATGGCCGAACCATGATTCTGAACGCGTCCATAAAAAAATTGGTTAGCGCGGTACTCCGTCATGTTCGAATTTCAAAATCACTTTATCCGCTAGCGGATAAAATGGACTTTTGCAAGCAGATTTGAAACGATAAAGTAAGCCTTTCAGAGCGGGTGAGGTGAAAAATAAAATCTATGATATGTATTTAATTAGGATTTCGAAATAGTACCTGAACCTAATAAAACCAATTGAGGTAAAAATACTTAAATATTAACATATTGCTGGCAAAGGTGGGTAACACAGTGGTAACAACGATTTTTTCATACAAATGGTGAGACATCCAAGGACCACTGAGTTACTCGATTTATGGATATTAGCTGTGGTTCGTTAATTACCAAAACTATCGGAAGTGATACTGCCATTAAACCTCTTTCTAAATAATGTAGGAGAGGAACTTTATTACGTTAAATAATACAATATACATAAAATAATATAATTAAATAACAGTACAAAAATATGAGGTGAGGGCTAGGTTTTCCAAAATCTGCATTTAAAAAGTCTCTGAAAATTATGTACAGTCGCCATCAAATATATCTGCACTCTTCAGGGTGATCAAAAATATCTGAACGTGCACTCTAACGCCTTGGTAATAGAGGCGTGTTCAGATATTTATGAACACCTTGTTCGCTTCGATATATCTGATGGCGACTGTACATGAAAAAGTAGAATGGTCCTAGATATAGAAATGCATTTCTCAAATGCACTAGTACTTGGCCAAAGTATTTAAAGGATTTCAATTTAAATATTCTTCGAGGTTCGTCAAATAAAATATGACTGAGAACAAAACGGAAATATAAATCCGTAAGAATTCTGGTTAGGTATATAGGTAGTTCCACGAGAGTTGACGTGAATGATTACACACAGCATGAAGTACTGACTGCACAAAAAGTGAATGAATGAGTCAATGAGTGAATGCGAATAAAAAACACTTAAATGTATATTTTAACATGTATAAAAACAGTAAAAAATATACATATCTGGCCTTTATTTATTCAGTAATTCATTCATATACATAAAACTATTCAAATCTGTACCTACAAATGTTTAAATGAAACCTAAATATTTTATTTTCTGTTTTGTTTCAATTCGATGTATTTTTGTATTCGTCGTAAATAATAATTAACAAAATAATTTAATGAAATTTTTTGGTCTATCTTATGATTGTTGAACTCGTTATCGGTACGAAAAAAGAATAGTAATTTGTTTATTTCTTTATTTATTTAAAAAAAGGTACACTTTACAGACATCACAAAATAAATGATACAGTTAAGTTTGCACAAAATCAGTAGTTTATAGACCAGCATGACATCCAAAGCAAGTGCACACAGCATGATCAATAAGTAAGCGCATAATTGACCAAGTGCACATACAGCACTAGTGTCAAGTCGACCAACACAGAACAGGGTTAATTACATGGTTAAATCTAATCAAGTTCAGCATTCAATAACACAGTTACCCTACTCTATTTCAGCCAAGTCAATTTCGCGTCATTACATTACATGTTGTTGTGTGCGTGACTTCAACTGGTGGCACTACGTAATATACTTACTGCTGATTGTCAGTGAGGGCTATCGCGTATGAATTCGCCGCTAGAGGCGCTAGTGTAGCGTGGGGTCTCCGAAACGTCAAATGTGAGAATGTCACTCTTTGTGGTTGCGCTACTTAATATCATCTTGGAACAATATGGTGACTATTTTGCAATACCTGAGCTTGATTATGGCAAATATGAGTTAAGGGTCAATGACTGTCAGTGCTTTGAGACAGTTTTGTCTTTCGGAAACTTATTTCCTCCTTTTTTCCGAACTAAACGGGACCGCGCTACAATATGGGATGTCTGATATTTTTACGGTACGGTTTTAAGGTATTGAATATAATTTAAATGTAAACTTCGTTCTCATGTCCATAATAACCAATAACAATTTTTGACAGCTGGACCTTACCCGACAGTGGCGCCAACTGGTGAGCACAAAAACGATAGCCCTCATTATACTATTATGACTAATGAGTGTCATCAAGTTATCGATTAAAAATTATTACTAAATCCTTATTTTTATTAGTTAATAAAAAGATACAGTGAAATAACTGTTTATAATTAACAATTACGCTAACTAATTAAGCATTAATAAAAAAATGTAGATAAAATTATCATATATAATCAGGAATTATTGATATTTATATAAAAATAATTTGCAAGGAATGTTAAAATTATTAGGTGGAGTGCTAAGGAAATTGTGTACAGTTGGCCACACAAGGAGGTTAGGTTAGGTTAGACCTTGTACTCTTTTGAGAAAATAAATACCCAAACTACATTTAAAATCTATGATACTAGGTAGTAATAGTCCAGTAACGAATTACTTATACTACAAAAAAGAGAAAATATCAAAGTACATGCCAATTACTATTATTTATTTTATTCAAATCATCAGCACTTATATAACAAATATAAATGTTATTCCTGAGGAAGAATGGTAATATTATATGGCAATTAGGCTAAAGTACTTGGTAATATTCAATTTCCCGCTCGTTACGAGTACGTGTTCTTTTGTAAGTTTTGTAACATTTCTCTGCAACTTTTTCGGATGTAATATCTTCTATAGGGTAGTGCATAAATAATATAAATTTTATGTCTTGGTGAGAGCTGTTTAGGAGCTAGATGAATGTATAACATTAACCTAAAATAAGTTAATTCAATTTGTACATCTATCTCTGTTTGTCTCTCCAAATAAATAAATCTTATTATACACTAGCAGCTAAAAGAGTACAGAAAATAGCCTAAATAGATAATCGTTTTTAATCTAGTGAACGACCCAGTCATGTTCGCATATTTTGCCACGGTATGCGTATAGATATTTTCGATGACTGTACCTACATATTCAAGTTATAGAAATGCCAGCGATGTTTTTACAGTTTTTCCTTGGCTTGCGGTTCGATGGAGTAATTACAACTAAGTGATTATACACGCTGGCCCTTCTCTTAGTATACAGGCTGTTTCTTTTATGCGATGTTGGGAACCACGGACTTATCAGGCACGACGCGCGAATAATTTGTTCACACTGTATCTAATAATGATTGTACTAAGATAATGTTACTTTATATATATTGTGCAAAATGTGACATGTAATATTTAACAATATTATCAATAAAGAGTATGAGTATGAGTAATACGACCGCGATGCGACTCCTCTGGTGTTGCAGGTGTTTATGGGCGACGGTAATTGTTTACCATCAGGCGATCCGTCTGCTCGTTTGCCCCAAAATTGCAAAAAAATAATAATAATAGATAGATAGATAGATAAATTCTTTAATTCTTTTCCACAACATACATGGTAAAAATTGAAACACAAGAAAAAAAAAATGCCACTGTTTTGTGTTGTCCATTAAATTAAAGACTAAGTGAAGCTGATTCCTTTTATTATTAGTCTTTTACAATCGTCCCTTACAAAAAGTTTCATCCAGCATTCGCCATTACCTAGACCCTTTTAGGCGCAAAATCAAAATCAAAACATTTATTGTGCAAATAGGCCACAAGGGCACTTTTACAAGTCAAAATCTATCTAGGTACATCAAATAAAAATAATACAATAATCAAAGTATCATTAATTACATGTCAAAAATAAGACTAAAAAACTAATAACAATCGAGATTTGTTAGAGATGTATAAGGTCTCTAAGCGTCAAGATAAAAGGTAATAAAGTAGGTACACTAATCGTAATAAAATATTTTGAGCTAGGTATATCTATGACACGTCAACATGAAAATAATAAAATCTAATAAATAAATATCCTCAGAGATGTATAAGGTCTCTGATTGCAAAAGAGGGATATATAAAGACAGGTATGAAAACCACAGTCGCTATAACAGTCAATAAGTCAAGTCATAATCATAAGATTAAATAAAGAAAATTGCCACGTGCACGTTGGCTGTAATCATGGAAACACAAATGTTAAGGCCTATTAGTCTAGAGAATCCAGAATAATAAAAGGAATCAGCTTCACTCAGTCTTTAATTTAATGGTCAACACAAAACAACCACTACCGTACCGAGCGAGATGGTCAAATACAACTTTGTATAAGAGCGACAGAGAGTTATATGTAATTTGTTGTCCCTGTCATAGTTTCACTATTTATTGTCGAGCATAACCTATTTTAGATGACAGTTGTGCCCAATTACATCAGCAAATGATTACCCGCCCAAGTTAAGAAGGTAATTTATGATAAACCGGCAGCTATTTGAAACCAATTCTTAATTTATCTGCATAAAACCTATTTCGTCCCTCTTGGTGGCACGCGCTGTACAATCTCTATAGAAATATTTATACTCGAAGTTGCAAACAAATATAAAAATTTATAATAAAAATACATTTAAGCCATGTAAATACCTCAACGTCCCTCTGTGCTGGACACTGACCCAGTCTACGGCACTTTTAATCTTACGTCATAATAATAAAAAAAAAATATTGCCAAAACATGAGTAACAAAACAGTCAAGAAAATAATGTGCAGATAATAATCTTAGGTAAGTATTCTTATTTCTAGAAAAAGGATCTAATTCTTAATCGAATGGTGAAAAAAGTAACTCAAAAATCTAAGTATGAAACATCAAAGTTTTAAGAGGGTGGGTGCATACTCTGTCCCTTTTCCAAAACAGCTTTGTATTGGAACGATCGTCATTTACTATAGTCAATAACGTCACTGATCTGTCGCGCTTTCTCTCTCTAACCAACATTAAAATTTCGTTATTTTTTGAGATATTTGAATAGGATTGTCACCATTGTTGGATATTTTTTGCCTTATTTCTTTTGGAGTAGTCTAATTTTGAGTCAAAAACCCTATTTTCAAAACAGCAGAGCTATGGGGGATGAAATCATATAAAAATATAACTTGCAAGGTCTATAGCTCAAAGAGTCACTATTTTATTTATAATCATACCCCAATGTTTGTATCATCCTGTATATGCCCAGTAGCAACGCAACTGTCATTCATATTAGCGCCATCTTGTATTCGACTTATTGTTTTTGCGAGCGGTATTTTTTACCGGAAGTTAATACAGGTTGGCAACTATTTCACGTTAGTCGGCAGCTAGGTAGCGCAACTGGCGCGCAACGCAAGACAAGATAATCTACCCAATGATGCAGATTACAAGACAATACAATACGAATACTGTTTATTGAACACCTCAGAATAGTACAGTGGAATCCGGATAAAGCAGTCAAGGGACCGGTGATATTAAGTCGCACTAATAGAATGTCGCACAAAACGGACTTATTTACTTTAAATAAATAAATAAATAAATATTAGAGGACAATCTTACACAAATCGAACTAGCCCCACAGTAAGCTTAAGATGGCTTGTGTTATGGGTACTAGGCGACGATATATTTAATAGATATAAATACTTAAATACATAGAAAACATCCAAGACTCAGAAATAAATATTCATGCTCATCACACAAATATTTGCCCTGACCGGGATTCGAACCCAGGACCGTCAGCTTCACAGGCAGGCAGGCTTTGAAAATGTTTGGTACGAAATCTAATGTGTCGTGTAAAGCACGTCGTTGAGAGCGGTAAAATGTTATGCGGAGTCGTTATAATCGGATAATCGGATTCTACTGTACATTGGGCTTATAGTATAGAGGTAAACAACAGGCTCACACACACGCACGCACGCACGCACGCAAGCACGCACGCACGCACGCACGCACGCACGCACACGCACATGCACAATACAATACAAATACTCTTTATTGCACACCTCACATAATAAAATAGCACATAAAAAACAAAAAATAAAGATACAGGGAGACAGAAGCAGAACAACAGGCGGTCTTATCGCTAAAGACACACATTAACACACACACACACGCACACACACACACACACACACACATTAACTTTATTCAAAACAAACTGAGAGTTATTCATATTTTAACGACCACTTTAGCCTACTTGGTAGTGACCTTGCCTACGAAACTGGAGGTCCCGGGTTTGAATTGTGGTCAGGACATTGAGTCCTGGATATTTTCTAAATATTTAAGTATCTATTAATCTATATAAGTATGTATATCGTTGCTTAGTAGGTACTGTGTAAGATTGTCCACAAATATTTGTTAGTTATTATTTTTACATTATTTTAACAATGAATTTGAAATCGTATGATCATTGAATTAGGATTGTTTTTTATTTAGGTTAATGACGATCCCGACCCTTTCCACTGATGATGGCCATCATTCAGTACAATCGATGGACATCATACAGTCTAATCAAGGTGTTAAAGACAGATGTAGTGGACAATTAATTTAAACGGTGACGGTGACCATGTCCCGTGGGACAGTCCCAATAAATAAGTTTCTGACAAAAATCTACCTTGCTTTTGTTGATTTTATTATATTTTGATATACAAAAATTAACATATCCTGTAAATAAAAGGTAACTGATTTGACTACTTTGTTAAAGGAATGAACGACCGATTGATTGAGTGAATGTTTAGTTTAATTCATTCTCTGTTCAGATCTTTTAGTCACTCCTTCGCCTTGCCTCACTTTGATCAAGACTTTACTCGTAAATAGACGTGTTCTAGCTTCCAAGTGTAAAAATAAAATTAAAATAAATGAAATTAATTTAACCGTTATTCAGTATTTAATTGACGATAAATCCTGGTGTACCTACCCTAACCTTTTCAATAGCTTTTATATGTTGTATTACCTACCGCGTCTAAAATATCTACCTTGCTTTTATATGTTGTATTACCTACCGCGTCTTCACTGGACCAATCCAGTGAAGACGCGGTAGGTAACACAGAATACCTCTCTGTACCAACACAGAGGGGTATTTTACCACAGCAGAATATCATCTCGCTCAAATTTGGAGCAGCCCAACTGGAGAAATCAAAGCCAAAGGTATTTATTTGTTAACCCTAGGTTACAATACAATACAAGAAAGAAAGAAAGAAAGAAAGAAACATTTATTCACAGACATAGAAGACACACATATTACAAAAAACAAAAACAACAGAAGAAAACAAACCACAACATGTGTGTCCCCGCGGCAGTGAAACGGACACTGGCTCAGCATTATGCTGAGGTGTCAGACACCTACAGCGCTGATTTTCAGCCAGTACCGTCGGTGATTCACGGACCGCCATACACTAAATAATAGCCAAAAGAAAAATAATTAAATATGACTGCAAAAGAAAAAATAATACATAAGAGAAAAATAATAATAATTTTCACTTACTACTTACATACAGATATCTAGGGTAGAAACAAAAGAGAACTAAAAATTTTGAAATAGATTTTAACCGGTTGGTATATTTGTTGCTGCTATAGTGCTGGATTAGGATTGGAAATACAATACAAATACTCTTTTTACACCTCATTAAAAAAGTACAAAGCAGTTCAGAAACATAAAATAGCGAGAACAACTATAGATGTTGTACAAATAAAAAAACTGGTATCACTATGATTTGCCAGTTTTGCCTTCTGGTGTATAAAAAAACAATTCACGTAAAATACAATACAATTAAATATAAAATACATTAACATAATCACAGGTGGTAAATGGGTCATTGTCAGATTTAGGTTCGCGTCTTTTCGGTGGACATATCAAAAGTTAAGGGCCACAAAGCTTAATTTTGGATTGGTCTAGTAACCCACATAAACGGTGTTTCCGTAACTGTAAATCCATGTAATAAAAGCATAACTTACATGTACATAAGCCATTAACTATTGACCACCGGGTGGACAACTTTTGTTTTTACAATTGATAGTGATCAGTCTAAAGTAGCTCCAGCTTAAAAATTGCAGCCACAATAACACCATTAATAGTCTATAGTTATCCGGTGTAGTGTTATGGCGGTGATTAAGGTCACCAGAGCTCCCGAGGATGCGCTGTTAAGAGACAGACCTTTTTTCCTTGCTGTCATCACAAAGATCCCTCAAATCTATGAAAAATCGGCAACTTGCTGACTCTTCATCCAATCCGTAGGTTACGGCGACCGCTTACCATCAAGCCCTGTGCTCGTTTACCACCATGACAAAGAATATCCGTGAAAATATCGACCCCATTGCCACCCCACCGCGTTGACACTAACGGATCGTCCACCTGATCGAATTTGCATGTTAATTGCAGTAATATCCGATTTTATCGACAGCAACGATAATGCCATTTGTCAAACCTGATCATTTATTATACATGGGGTTTTCAATTGGCTAGGGTAACGGCCCCAGTGTTGGACACTTTAAGCTGACAAACCCCAGTAATAGACACTTCATTATGATGGTTTTAAATTAAGTATTTTATAATAGAGTTAATGAAGATTCTTCTTATGTTAGAATCTTTTTATTGGAAAATTCATTTTATTCCGTAAACTACTTCATGGAAATGAAATTAGTTTAATATTGTATTTTTAAATTATAGTTTTGTTTGATTTTTATTTTAATGTATTGTGACTGATGATTATTTAAGTTTTCGACATTATATTATTGACTCGTATTTTTATTTTTATAAATGATTTGATTTTAGTAGTATGATCATTATTTAAATATTTTTGGCAATTGTCGTATAATTTAATTGAATAATTATTCGGACATTTCATAATTTTTTGACGTATAAAATTACTTAGGATAATTTATATTGTAGTTTTATATTATGAAATAAATAAATGTAATCTAATCTAATGTGCATCAAAGGATCCTGGTTTACTGTTGTTTTTAGCGTACTTGTACTTGACTATTTTTTTAATAATACATACAACATGGTTTTCTACAACGGTTTTCCAAAATGTCTCTTTTTGCGTTAGGTATAATATTCAGAGCTTCTAAAAATTCTGAAAACAAGTTATAAACTATATTCTCTTGATAACAATGAATCTTCGATAATGAGATGTACTTTTTTTTTATTAAAAATGGGATCGCTCTTGGCCAGCATCTAGCCAGGGGGCAAAGATGAGGCCGACGATGAAGCGAGCTCACCCAGAAGGTGCCTATTCACTCGTGCCTTAAAAAGGTCTAGGTTATATGAGCTCGGAAACACAAACGCCGGCAGAGAATTCCAAACCTTAGAAGTGCGCATTATAAAAGATGATGCAAAGCGCTTGGTTCGAATAAGAGGAATTTCGACCAAGTAAGGATTGTATCCAGCCGTACGTCTGGATGTCCGATGGAAGAAGGGGGAAGGCGGTATGAGCTCATGGAGCTCCTGAGCACACTCTCCGAAGTACAATTTTTAGAAGACGCACAGACATGCTACTTTGCGTCTACTTAAGTATATACTTAAATACGGTATTAATATATACTTGGTACATTTACCTACACACTGCATTTACATGTAGGTCCCTCCCCTTATATATCAACTGTCAGTTCGAAAAAGGAATAAATATAATTTTCAAATATGGATCCTTCGAATCGTGACCGGCCCGCGGCGCGCGCACGCGATTGGTCAACTCCCGCGCAGGCTTATTTGACTCAGCTTATCGCAAACCACTATAATGCGTATGTGGAGTTACCACATTCCCATTTGTGCCACGTGGTAAACAAGCTTACTGCCTATCACATGTATGACAAAACAAACATTCAAAAAGAAAGTAAGCAGCATCCTGTTATCTAAATTAAAAGATGATATACAACCAACAAAATAACGCGTACACCATATATTATATGTACTTCGTTACACTACTTACACTTAATTTAATAGATAAGTTCTTACAGGTGAATTATTTTAAGTTTGGCATTGAACATGTATGTAGTTAGCACGGGTGTGTGTGTGTATATAATTTAAGTTAAATGTATTATGAGTGTATACAGCTTACTATATTGTGTAACTTGGAGCCTCGTCTGCCAACAAACCATATTCTGGTTTGGCAGAAGTATAGTGTGAAGCATTGTAAGCAACTTTCATGAATAAACGTTATTATTATTATTATTATTATTAATGGTAAGCAGTAAGCAGTCATCGTATCCTATGGACGCCACTAACAATGCATGTTTTTTGTCGTGCTCTACTGTATTAAACAACAAGCAGTGAATGGAATAGTAGTGAAATACAGCTCGTAAAGTTCAGTGACTTTACGAGTACCATGAGTTTGCATGACCGTACTCGCTAGCGACTGCGTAAACGATTTAGTATGCCGATTCATAGTTCTATTGTGTCTACTTACTTGTTACACAATCATAATATGCTCGTCACTAGTGTGTCTGTTCTGATTTATCTTTTTGGCCCTGGGCCCCACGGAAGACCAGCGCTGTGGTATAATTATGTATGCTACAGCATATGCTGAGTGGTGTCCTTTGGCACCATAACAGCACCAAATAGGTATAAGTTCTTTTTGTCTGTTTTATAATTCAAAATGTGTTACTTTTTTTTACTTTGTTCTATTTGTTTAAATATGTTCATGTGGTGCTGTATGTTTGGTTTATCAATAAATGTTTTTCTATTCTATTCTATTCTGTTGCGTCACCGCCAGAGGCGCTGTACTTTTTCCCGTATAATTTTTTACGCAGTCGCTAGCGGGTACGGTCATACTGTAAACTTATGGTAAAGGCACAGGCTGCTGTGCCGTGCCGTAGGACGCAGTCCACGGCCCTGTTCGCCAGCGAGCGCCGGCTTCTTTTCTGCCGTTTCTTTTGGACTACTCAAATCAGGCACGTATCCAGACTTTTTTTTCGGGGGGGACAAACATTGAAACAACCATGTGAACTGTGTAAAAATCGCTGTAATCACTGTACTATAATTTTTAAATAACTTAAAGAAGTACCGTCCGTAGTTTAGTTACACACTTTTAAGTATTTTAGTATTTTCGGAGGGGGGGGGATAAATCCCAACTATCCCCCCCCCCCT
Source organism: Epiblema foenella (assembly GCA_963556455.1). NCBI lineage: Eukaryota > Metazoa > Arthropoda > Insecta > Lepidoptera > Tortricidae > Epiblema > Epiblema foenella. Next base: position 3,610,267 of record OY747120.1, on the reverse strand, counting down.
GGATACGTGCCTGACTCAAATTTTTAGTTAACATCCCTATATTAGAGACGCAGACGTCAACCGCGCGAGATGGCTGAACGGACCAGATTTCTGCTAGAGGAAGCCTAGCCCAAAACCGATACCCAAATGTCAGTACACCAAGACGAATTTGAGGTGAGATAATGGCCTATATTCAGTACTAGCGACCCGCCCCGGCTTCGCACGGGTGCAATACTGATACATATTATATATATAAACATTCCTCTTCAATCACTCTATCTATTAAAAAAAAACCGCATCAAAATCCGTTGCGTAGTTTTAAAGATTTAAGCATACATAGGAATATAGGGATATAGGGACAGAGAAAGCGACTTTGTTTTATACTATGTAGTGATTGTGGCTACTATATCTTTTTCACCTTTCTACGGTCCTTCATAATCCCTTTTTAAACTGACCCCTTTATCTCTTCATTCTCAATTAGAACGGCCATAAATCTAAACACAGCCACTCGTATGTCAAAAATCCGAAAACATGTTAAACGCAGCAATTTAACACATTATAACGATTAACCGAAAATGTTTAGGGTCGCTATGCCAGTTACGCGGCCTGCGTCAGTTTGCGGCCTTCTTAAGAAGGACGTTTTTTGAAATAAAATGAAGTGAATGAAAATGAAATGAAATATTTTTATTACATGTACAGACATTCAAAAACAAAATAGCAATGGTCCCACACTAGGCTAGGCCTGTCCCGTGGAAACCAAAACCGATACAGAGTAACAGTCCATGCGGCTAGAAATGAAGGCAACACAAAGTAAAATAAACTAATACAAATATATAATGAACTTGAAGCATGCAATGGTGTGTATAGGTGTGAGTGTGGGTAAGTGTGTGAGTGTATTCTGTGAATATATATTATGCTATTGTATTAATTATCGATTCGGATTGCTGATAGTTCCAGGATAACAGCAGGGCCTGAATTTTCTTTCTTGCCTGTAGGCAGGTGCAACCTTTCAGATCAACAAATTTTGTCAGGGAGTTATAGATGTGTGGGAAAAGAAAGATGTGAAAACGTAATGCAAATTTAGATGTAAAAACCGGCCAAGTGCGTGTCGGACCACGCACAATGAAGGGTTCCGTACCAACACCTACTAGTCCACATTTAAAATCACTATCCAATACATTGAATCAAATAACTTAACCAAAATTACAGTTAAATCAACCTATCTCAAAAACTATAAGAGATACTTTGATCAAACCAAAAATCGTTGAAAGAGTTAATTAGCATGCATCACCTCTATTTTTTTTAGAATTTTATACCCCGTAGTTATAAAAATAGAGGGGGGGGGACATACTTTTTACGACTTTGAGAGCTGATATCTCAAAAACCGTTCACTTTAAGAAAAATGTTTTTTAGAAAACTTTATATCATTTTAAAAGACCTTTCCATTGATACCCCACACGGGTATGTACATCGAAAAAAAAATTTTCATCCCTCAGTTACATGTATGGGGGGCCCCACCCCCAATTCTTTTTTTTACTATTTAGTGTCATAATTTTGTAGCGGTTCATACAACACATATTCCCATCAAATTTCATCACTGTAGTACTTATAGTTTCCGAGTAAATCGGCTGTGACAGACGGACAGACGGACAGACGGACAGACGGACATGACGAAACTATAAGGGTTCCGTTTTTGCCATTTTGGCTACGGAACCCTAAAAAGGAGTACCTATGCACTTTGTAATGAGTATGCAATTTTCAATTAAAGATATTTACATTTTTACATGCCCTAAAGAAATAGTGAGTCGTATGCGTCTTAATTTGTAGCTATTGAATGGGAGTATATTAAAAAAGCAAGAAAATATCCTTTCAGTTCATCAACTTATCTATATAAGTGGCCGCAAACTGGCGCATCAATTTAACAGGCCGTAAACCTACCTACCGACCCTATATCAAATCAAAATATCGGAATAAAAACGCGTAAGTATTTGCTCTATTTCTAAGGGCGAAATATACCTTTCTCAATATATTTTCTTGTAATATTTCTCTTTAGAGCTGTTGTTATGGTCAAAACTGCTTTAAGATGTGAGTTGTGTAAAAGTTTGATGATTTTCTTTAAAACTGTGTGGAATTAATGTTGGAAATGCCTTGGCAATGTGATTGAGCGTAAATGTAGCTTATTTTCTTTAAGGCTGAAGATTCAAAATGCCTTGGTAATGTGAGTGAGTGTGTAAAAGTGAGTAAATCAATCAAAGAACCCAGACCTAGTGATTACTGGAAGACAGAAACGCAGTGCGGTTCGATACGGGCGGCATCAATCAAAACTCCTCTATTTTGCTTTTTGATTTACAAATCGGACTTGTTATGTGGTGGTGGTTGTAAATGTGGGGTTATGTAAGTTTTGGCGGGAGTTTAGGTTCGAGCTCAGTAAATAAGTGTTAAACACAAATAATAAGGGTACCTATACCTACCTACATACAACTTATGTTTTTTCTCGACTTAGTTCTGTTTGTGGGGTCCGGTCTGTTCATGTTTGCAAGGACTAAGTAACTTCGTACTAGTGTTTATTGGAATTGCCATGATGAGAGACTTCGCTCTGTTCTCATTTGATTTTATTTTTAGACTGACGCTCAGAGACCTTATAGGTACATCTCTGAGGATATTTACTTATTAGATTTTATTATTTTCATAAATCAACTCGATACCTTCACGCGTTGCCGAGATCAAGGATATTGTCAGACACACAGACAGCCGGACAACAAAGTGATCCTATAAAGGTTCCTTTTTTTCCTTTCGAGTTAATTAATTAAAACATTGAGTCATTGATGGTCATATGACAACATACATACATACACATACAAACTCACGCCTATATTCCCAAAACGGTTATGCAGACAGTGTTACCAGATGGTTACATTTCTTAAATTTTTCGTAACTTTTGACCGACTCGCGTAACATGTAAGTAACTTCTGTTATAAAGGATTTTTTTGTAACTTTTGCGAATAATGAAACTCTATTTAAAAAGAAAGGTCAATTGTATTTAACCGTGACCAAGCGAGATACAGAAAAGGTGACAAAAGAACCTACATGGTACGCCTCAGTCTGTCCGTCTGTTGCAACTATGTGACATTCGAGATACCGCCCATCAGACTGGCGTAATTCGTTCGCCGAACTCGCCGAATTATAGTTGTATGTCACTGTTGTTGTACTCATTTCTTAAAATCAAACGTTACGAAAGTAATTATGAAAAATATAAAAAATGTAACTTTTGCATCAAAAATGTAACTTTTCAAGAAAAGAAACGTAATTTTCGTCCTAAGGGCCCTGGCAACACTGTATGCAGATGGCAGAGCCCATGATATAATAAGTTGTGGTTATTAATGATGTACAAATTGAAAGCTAATTTCGAAAGCATCGTTACACATCGTCCTGGTCGAGTGGTCGCTTGAGCGCAGATCGCAGCACGAACACTGCTGGGGTACTGCGTTCGAGACCCATTGGGCTGGATATGTTTTGGTGTTTTCTTTTTTCATTTATATACAAGATATCCCATGGCTATGCCACATGGCGGGGGAGTACTTTAAATATTTAAAATAGGACATTACATAATTCGTTTTTAAAAGAATGTTTTGTCAGAAATTTAGTTTTTGGTACTAGTTTTTATTTTATAATATTGAAGATCTGTCGATCAATTTTAATTTTCAAAAAAAAATACTACTGCATTCACAGGTCTTGAAAAATGGCCTGCTTATACCAGGAATCGAACCGACTGAAATGTGTAAAAAACTATTTCATTAGTCTTCCTTTTCTTATTTAATACTCTAGAACCGGACTGCTGTCCTGTAGGGAAGTTCGCGCATGGATTTTTTTTTGGGAAAGGTGTCTTAGTAACTACATATTTTCACACACACATTGCACATTTTCCATTTTTGAAGTCTTAATTTTGTATGAAAAAAAAAATTCTTTATAAACCTATCGAGTGGGGTATCAAATGAAAGGACTGCTGATTCAAGATACCACAGTATTAAATTTAACCCAGTTTCGTAAAAAAAAACATTTTGAAAACACATCAAGTTTGGACACTTCGTGACCAGTGCCTTTACCATGAGTTTACATGACCGTACTCGCTAGCGACTGCGTAAAAATGTGTATGGGCAAAAGTAAAGCGCCTCTGGTGGTTACGCAATAGAACTAAGAATCGGCATACTAAATCGTTTACGCAATCGCTAGCGAGCACGATCATGCAAACTCATGGTAAAGGCACAGAAACGATACTTACATTTTTGCCGCTTAGAGATATATCTCACGATATCTTATTATGATTACTTTACCTTATAGATTTAAGGCTTCTGGCGATATTGATGTTTGAATCCCTTAATTGTTCGTATACTGGGTAATAGATAGAATAATAAACAACCTTATTTAATATGGTTCTAACAAGATTCATTCAGTAGGGACTCGAGGAGATCCCGGGGATCTTTGCCTAGCTGTCGGACACTCAATTAGGCGATAAAAAAGTTGTAAGTAAGTACGAAAATACCTACATACCTTTAACTAGCCTAACTAAGGAAATTATAAAGCAAGAGACATAATTATTGTAAAATAGGACAGTCTAATAGGCCGAACGATGGCTGGGGTTTAAATATTTAATTGACAACGCCTGTCCGCCATCTTGATTGTAAAATGGCGACTTAGGGACATAATTTTTTAAATTAACAAGGGTTTCCGTTTTAATTTTCTGATAACGTTTCATGTGTAATTTGTTATACGTACTTACGTCCTAACAAACTGTTAAGTGTGTATTATCCTCAATGCATTGCATCGTGTGTTGCATCCTTATGTCTATGGTTAATTGAATGATAGGTAAAAATCTATCTGGTCTATGTCTCTTCCTGTGTCAGCCATTATCGCAGCGGTATGTCGCTCGTAATAGAAAATTACTTTTAATTTAATTTACATGACGAATTGCAAGTTGTGTTTGTTTATTGTGAACAATAAACCTCCGGCTTGAAGAACACCATGTGAGGTATTATTTATTTACCAGCATCCAGCCCCTAGCCCTCCTCAGCCAAGCCTGTGTCGCGCGGTACAGACACACTGCCGATCCACGCACCCTCATAACACAAACACAGGCGGGGTGGTGCTGTTCTTCAAATGGTGATAATACCCTACTGAACAACTACCGCACCATCACGCTTTTGAGCCATGTCTACAAGCTGTTTTCAAGAGTCGTCTTTCGTCTCGCACGCAGGCTAGACGAATTCCAGAGGGTCTACTCAGAACTTCGAAATCTGAACCTTGTATCGTGCCGTCCCTTTCACTCATATGGTATCTATCACGAGAGTGAAAGGTACGGCACGATACGAAGTTGTGAAGTCACGGTACGGTGCCGCGTCGGCAAGCAAACGTTACAAATACCGTTATTCCTGAGGTCCGACACGTTTTCTAGATCGTGTTACTTTTTAATACGAAGTGACATTTAAAAACTGAAATAGGTGTTCTAAACTTCGCCTTTACCATGAGTTTACATGACAGTACTCGCTAGCGACTGCGTAGAAATTTTTGTGGGCCAAAGTACAGCGCCTTTGGCGGTTACGCAATAGAACTAAGAATCGGCATACTAAATCGTTTGCGCAGTCGCTAGCGAGTACGGTCATGCAAACTCATGGTAAAGGCACTTGATACAGACATTCTAAACCATAAAATGTGTGGTTATTGTATCTTTGTGTTTGAATCAATAAATTTACTCTTTACTCTTTACTCTTTACTTAATCTTGAAATTACTCCAACCATGATTCTAATTAAATAAATAATAGTTATTTGTTATACCTACAAGGGTGCAAAGTTGTATTTTAACTGCGAGTGTGGAATTGAAACACGAGCTAGCGAATGGATTCTAGGATTGAACCACGAGCTAGCAATGGATTCTATGGTTGAACCGCGAGCGAAGCGAGTGGTTCGAAAATAGAATCCTGAGCGAAGCGAGTGGTTCAAAAATAGAATCCTGAGCGTAGCGAGTGTTGCAACACACGAGACGTAAAATAACTTTGCAGCCGTGTATAACACAAATCTTTTCACCTCACTAGAGCGCGGAATTTTTTTCCTCCTCCTCGTCCTAACGTTGACAGTTGCGTCCTAAATATAGTTGTCCATACCTAATCCCGAGATTTGGCGTAGGTACTAGTTTTTTAACACAACAGCATAATATAAAATTGTTGCTGGACTGCCTGGACTGGCCTTTACATGTTATTATGTTTAAAAAAGTTACAAATAGCGCGTTCGGATTTCAAATATTCTTTGCACTCTTGTGGATAAAATGCAGTTTTGCTATCTGTTTTTAAAGAATAAAAAAGGGCTTTCCGAGCTAGTGAGGTGAAAATAATATTTGTGGACAAACTTACACAAATCGACCTAGTCCCAAACTAAGCAAAGCTTGTACTATATGGGCACCAGGCGATGTATAGGTTCAGCCTTTGACGTATTAATTCGTCACGGATTTACCTGTCCTTGGCGCAAAGGTCAAGTAATTGCACAAATGCCGGGTCGAGATTGTTAGAGCGGGAAACCTTGAGGTTGTCACGAAGGCTTTGTTCTTACCATGCATTCACCAGTGTTGCCAGGGCCGTTGGGACGAAAATTACGTTTCTTTTCATGAAAAGTTACATTTTTAATGCAAAAGTTACATTTTATATATTTTTCATAATTACTTGTCAAAACATTCGATTCTAAGAAACGAGTCGCCATATACAGCTACAATTCGGCGAGTTCGGCGACAGAATTACGCCGAGCTGATGGGCGGTGTCTCAAATGTCATACAAAGTTGCAAGAGACGGATTACAGAGTCGTACTATGTAGGTTATTTTGTCACCTTTTCTGTATGGAAGCCTATAAATTGTCCCGTTTGATCCCGGTCAGATACAATTACCTTTCTTTTTAAATACAGTCTCATTATTCTCAAAAGTTACGAAAATTTCCTTTACAACAGAAGTTACTTACATGTTACGCGAGCCCAGGCGCGGATACAGGGGGGGGCAACAGGGGCAATTGCCCCCCCCTGAAGCTTGTGTCAGGGGAGGGCAATTGCCTATGTCCTGACGTAGGAAATATGTTCTGACAATAAAAACAGTTATCAAAAGTCAGTTTTATTTTCGGAAAGTTCGAAAGTGCCCCCCCCCCTGAACAAAATCCTGGATCCGCGCCTGCGCGAGCCGGTCGAAAAGTTACGAAAAATGTAAGAAATGTAACCATCTGGCAACACTGGCATTCATAGAACTAGACGCCTCTAAGCGTTTGGTTTTATTCTGTACTAGCTTTTCCCATGGCTTCATCCGCGTAGAGCTCGTTCATCGCGTTAGAATTTGACTGCTTTTCTTTTATATCAGGCGTTTACCTAGTTTCTAGGTAAACGGTTTGTTAGCTTTCATACAAACTTCCCCTTAAGATTAAAATAAAATAAATATTGAGAGTGACGTGACATTTATAAATAATTTAAAAAAATGGCTAACGGCGAAGACCTTCTATGCCATAGATGAATATGTAAATGAAATTCGTTGCATGCTTTTGTAATTGTAATTTTTTTTGACATTTAAATTCACTATGTAATAATTTTAAAATAATGTACCTAATCTAATTGAAATTTTTATTTTTTATTTAATCGACATAATTAAATTATTGTAATAATCTTCTGACATGTAAATTTTTTGTGTATTTTATGAATAAATAAATATGAATATGAATGTGATTCCTTATCAGTTAAAAATGCTCATTTATTTACACAGTTTTCTGATTAAATTGAATCGTATATTTACATTTTCTCAGTGTTACTATCTAGAACAGGACTATCACGACCTAATGTCATAAATTTTAAATGTAAGTTTTGGATTTTTCATTAAGAAATATCATTTCAAACATCACTCCAAATCCACCATTTTCAAGATAAAAACTGTGTTTTTCCTCTTAAATCCTAATACACACAATACAATCAAAAAATGGCTATGTTACTATCTAAACTTTAATAAAATCATCGTAACCTTTAGGTAATCACTTTATTGGTGTTATCGATACTTTTGTCATAATTCGAAATCAAAAAATTTTAAAACTTATAAGTATTAAGGAATAATTTCCAAGATAAAAACTATCCTATGTCCTTCCTCGGGATACAAAGTATCTCCATACAAAATTTCATCTAAAACCGTTTAGTGATTTTAGTGTGAAGAGGTAACAGACAGAGCTACTTTTGAATAAAATATTAGTTCATACTTTACCGACTCAACAACGCAACCTCGGCCAACGTCGGCCCAGGTCAGTTATTGGATGGGTGACCGCTTTGAGTGGTTATTAACTGAGCGGTCCCGTGCTTTGGAAGGCACGTTAAGCCGTTGATCCCTGCTGCTGTCTATGATAGCAGTAGTTAAGCCAAATTAGAGGCCTTCGGGCGGCTAATTCCAATAGTCTGGTTTTCCCTCGGGTTGATAGATGGCAGTTGCTTCCGTAAAAACTAGTGCCTACGCCAACTCTTGAGATTAGGTACCGTACCCCGGGGATCCTTCAGGATGCAACTGTACCGGGATTTACAGACTCATGGCATCACAATGAAGGCTACCTTTTTTGTGCTCACCAGTTGGCGCCACTGTTGAGTAAGGTCCAGCTGTCAAAAATTGTTATTGGTTATTATGGGCATGAGAACAAAGTTTACATTTAAATCATATTTAATATATTAAAACCGTACCGTAAAAATATCGAACATCCCGCATTCTAGCGCAGTCCCGTTTTGTTAGGACAAAAAGGAGGACATAAGTTTCCGAAAGACAAATCTGTCTCAAAGCACTGACAATCATTGACCCGTAACTCATATTTGCCATAGTCAAGCTCAGGTATTGCAAAAAGGTCACCATATTGTTCCAATTAGATATTAACCCGCGTAACGCAACCACAAAGAGTGACATCTGACATTTCGGAGACCCCACGCTACACTAGCGCCTCTAGCGGCGAATTCATACTCGATAGCCCTCATTTACAAAGGTCTGTTTTTCATTTTAAAGGTTCTCGAGTGGCGGCCTCGCACGGGAAGACGGAGCGTTGGACGGCCTCCCGCTAGGTGGACTGATGACTTGGTCAAGGCAGCGGGGAGTCGCTGGATGCGGGTGGCTCGCGACCGTGTGCTGTGGCGCTCCTTGGGGGAGGCCTATATCCAGCAGTGGATGTCTTCCGGCTGAATGATGATGATGATATTGTGAATAAATAAATCTGAATCTATTCAAGTATAGTTGGGATAAATCCATCAAGTTTGAATGTGTGTTTGTGCGTGAATAAGAAGATTATTAGCGCGGAGGGCAAAGGACCAGCGGGAGAAGACCGTAGGCTGAAAATAGTGAAGGGTGCGGCGTAGGGAATTATAAATGACAAGTCGAAACTCGAGACGATACTGACGAACTGAGGGGCTACCGCGAACCGAAAACGAACGAAGTTCGAATATCTCCCTCTCTGTGGAACGTATTAGCAAGTGCGACAGAGAGTGAGATATTCGAACTTCGTTCGTTTTCAGTTCGCGGTATAGCCCCTCTGATTTATTAGGTAAAATACATTGCTTTTATAGGAAAGATTGGAAAGCAAGGAATGCGTATTGCGCAATAGTGAACAAAGGAAAGTGTTATTATTTTCCATCCAGTATTGGAATGTCAAGGTTAATGGCGCTGTTCTCGGAAGTTATAAAATAGAAAATCATTTATTATTTTAGCTTAGCTGATCAGCTGGCGCTTTGGGTGGTCTATCACTACAATAGGCTGTGAACGAATGAAAGAAAAATGTGGTATGGGCCTTACCCAAAAAACAATATATTTTAGCGGCTTGGGCAATACGGGTATGTGACAAAAATAAAACATTACATCAGTCCACAATAATGTATAATTTGTAAAAGTATATATAGACACGAAAATAGCCATTGGATTATAAAGTTCCATATAAAAATATGTCCTTAAATCTAGTTATTAAAATACAATTGTTAAACACAACATTTAGTATACATTTGAGAATTTCTAGGTTATATTTTCTGTTTCATAGTAAATATTTCTTTGAAGGATTGCCTTTATGCTGGATTTATATCAATCCGTCGAAGTCGGCGCAAGTCTTACTTGAATCAATCGAATTTGAACTTTCTACACAGTTGTTACAATACATATTTAAATGGTGGAATAGAGGCTTCATCAAAATGGGGCCTTTTACGTGTGATTGACACACTTATTCACATTAATTTGTGGGTAATATTAACTGGGAAAAACATATAGCTTTATTTAATTTCATAAAAAAGTGTATATTATAAAAAAGCAGTCTAGCTTATATTTAAAAATCTCTCTCAAGCTTACTCCAAATCTAAAAAATGCAGATACAAAGGTACAGTCAGCAGAAATAGCTACGCGAGCCTGGTGATCTATACCTGGTGATCTAATGTCATGAGAATAAGGATCTGTGTAGATCAATCTGAGTGTGTTGTTTTTCTTAACTACTTCTGCTGCTACACCCTAACTTACAAGAACATACAAAATTTCAATTTAAAAATAGATTTGAGAATTTTTAGGTTACATATTGTTATATTTGTAAAATATAAAACTAATATTACACTCATTTTTATAGTCAATTATAGTTCATTCGGAACTATGTTTTCTAAAAAGGAACTAAGATAATACTTTTTACTTGAATTTAATATAGCCGATGTGTATATGGTACTAAACTTGTGGGGTCCGGTCTGTTCATGTTTGCAAGGACTAGTAACTTCGTACTAGTGTTCAGTGGAATTGACATGATGAGAGACTTCGCTCTGTTCTCATTTGATTTTATTTTTAGACTGACGCTCAGAGACCTTATACATCTCTGAGGATATTTATTTAATAGATTTTATTATTTTCATGTTGACGTGTTATAGATATAGCTCAACATATTTTATTATGATTAGTGTACTTACTTTATTACATTTTATCTTGACGCTTAGAGACCTTATACATCTCTAACAAATCTCAATTGTTATTAGTTTCTTATTCTTATTTTTGACATGTAACACTCCATTTAATTAATGATACTTTGATTATTGTATTATTTTTATTTGATGTACCTAAATAGATTTTGACTTGTAAAAGTGCCCTTGAGGCCTATTTGCAGAATAAATGTTTTGATTTTGATTTTGATTTTTGATTTAAAACTAGAAAGACAAAGACAGTATACGGGCTATTTTATCGACTTGCGAAAACTTATTAACTTAATTAATGACATTAAATACAATATATGTGTTAATTCGTATTGAAAGGGACCTTAAGGCGGCCGGCACTTACGCCTTTATTGCCGCTGTTCCAATACAATAGTGAATAGGTGCAACGTAAGCGCCTGCCGCCATAAGGTCCCTTTCGATGTGGATTATCACATATAGTTTATGTGGTGTCCGACCGAAGTTTCTGTTTCGGTTTCGGCCTAAAAATCATGTTTCGGCCGAAGGTTCGGTTTCGGCCAAAAAACTGCCGAACCTTTCGGCCGCGCCGAAACTTTCAACATTGTACTTCCGGATCGCGTTCGGCTAACATCGGCACAGCCGGCAATGGCGTAGCTCGCTCGACTCCGCCAACAGAACATATTAATGTAGCTAAGTATTTTATATTTTTATATCCCACAAAAACATAATCACTATTTTGTCTTTCGAACTTGGTTGACACGATTTTAATACATCTTACAAAAGTTTCGGTTTCGGCCGAAACTAGAGCCAACGCCGAACCTTCGGTTTCGGTTTCGGTTTCGGCAAAAAAACATGTTTCGGTCGGACACTAAGTTTATGTTATGTTATGACGCAAATGATACCATTTAATCTATTTCAGAAAACTGACAAATGAAAGTTTCACTGGAGATTTAAGAAGTTTTACGAAGTTATACCTTAGAGTTAGTTAGTTATAGTTTGACGACCGGTTTAGCCTAGTGGGTAGTGCACCTGCCTGTGAAGCTGAGGGTCCTGGGTTCGAATCCCGGTCAGGGCAAATATTTGTGTGATGAGCATGAATATTTGTTTCTGAGTCTTGGATGTTTTCTATGTATTTAAATATTTATATCTATTAAATATATCGTCGTCTAGTACCCATACCACAAGCCTTCTTGAGCTTACTGTGGGACTAGTTCGATTTGTGTAAGATTGTCCTCTAATATTTATTTATTTATTTATTTTATTTTATTTATTTATAGTTTTTTGAGTTAAGAGGCCTTATCAGTTAGAAAACGCTCATCAATTTAAACGATTTTCTGATTAAATTGACACATCTTGACATTTTCTTAGTGTTACTATCTAGAACAGGACTATTGCGACCTAATTTCATACATTTGAAATGTATTTTTTGGATTTATAATTAAGAAATATCGTTACAAAAATCACTGCAAATCGACCATTTCAAGCTAACTTTTTTCGCTTTAATTCTAATACACACAATAAAATCAAAAATTGGCTATGTTACTATCTAAAACTTTTGAAAAATCATCGTATCCTTTAATCACTTTATTGGTATTATTAATACTTTTGTCATAATTTGAATTCAAAACATTTTAAAATTTATAAGGCCTATCAGAATAAGGGCGTATATCTGGACTTATTCCTCAACTTATATATCTTATAAGCTACATACATAATAATAACACAATTTCTATGTATTTATATCTATTAAATATATCGTCGTCTAGTACCCATAACACAAGCCTTCTTGAGCTTACTGTGGGGCTAATTTGATTTGTGTAAGATTGTCTTCTAATATTTATTATTTATTTATTTATTTATTGTGAATAAATAAATCTGAATCTATTCAAGTATAGTTGGGATAAATCCATCAAGTTTGAATGTGTGTTTGTGCGTGAATAAGAAGATTATTAGCGCGGAGGGCAAAGGACCAACTGGAGAAGACCGCAGGCCGAAAATAGGCTGTGAACGAATGAAACAAAAATGTGGTATGGGCCTTACCCAAAAACAATATATTTTAGTGGCTTGTACAATACGGGTATGTGACAAAAAATAAAACATTATATCAGTCCACAATAATGTATAATTTGTAAAAGTATATATAGACACAAAAATAGCCATTGGATTATACAGTTCCATATAAAAATATGTCCTTAAATCTAGTTATTAAAATACAATTGTTAAACACAACATTTAGTATACATTTGAGAATTTCTAGGTTATATTTTCTGTTTCATAGTAAATATTTCTTTGAAGGATTGCCTTTATGCTGGATTTACATCGATCCGTCGAAGTCGTTGCAAGTCTTACTTGAATCAAACGAATTTGAACTTTCTACACAGTTTTTACAATACATATTTAAATTATAATACACACAATAAAATCAAAAAATGGTTATGTTACTATCTAAAACTTTTGAAAAATCATCGTATCCTTTAATCACTATTGGTATTATTAATACTTTTGTCATAATTTGAATTCAAAACATTTTAAAATTTATAAGGCCTATCAGAATAAGGGCGTATATCTGGACTTATTCCTCAACTTATATATCTTATAAGCTACATACATAATAATAACACAATATAATGAGTATTAAGACAAACATCTTTCTTTTCTTAAGCAATAATAATCTTTAAAATACAGATTGGAAATATAATTTCAGTCTATAGTTTCACATGGGATAAATGTCTTAAATTTAGAATGAAGGAAAATTGAGAAATTTAGGCACCTAGCAGGATTCGAACCTGCGACCCGCACTCGCGGCCAGTCGCTCTACCCAACTGAGCTATAGGTGCAATCGCTACCCAGTTCCAAATTCATCAACCGTTCCTTCATATTAAGCAGTACCGCTGCTAACGTAAACTATTCGCCTCCCTTAAGGCGTTTGTATAAAAATTAATTAGCCGCGCGAGATAATTAGCCGTAATTTGTGCTGATAAGAGGATCTGGTCACGTTTATCGCGTGTTAAACGACAAGATAATGCATCTGTCACTTTCTGATACCACTCGATAGAAAGTGACAGATGCTTTACCTATCACGCGATAACCGTGACCATAAGGATGCCTTTCCACCAGAGATCTTGCTATACTACGTTGCTATGGTTCAGGGACCAATGCCGGTATTTTTAAAAAAACCCTGAATTAGCCCAATATTTAGGATTATTTTTTGCTCTTTACATAGGGCTGAATCATGCATTTAGGTAACAAAGTCGTATTATTAGATTGTCCCATTAAAAACGAAATAATGAACCGGTGACCGTAATAATACCGGTATTTTTCTATGGAGAAAATACCGGTATCCGATCCCTGCTATGGTTACGTTCATATCCACCAATCATATTCATTGGTACACATAGCGTAGCATTGGTAGAAACGGAAAACTTTCATATCTTCGTGAGCAGAGGGCCTACTCCGAAATCCGAACTTCGTATCGTGCCGTCACTTTCACTCATATAGTGTATAACACGAGAGTGAAAGGGACGGCACGATACGACACGACGACGACGTTCGCATTTCGTAAGTCGGAGTAGGCCCTCTGGGCAGCAGGGCTCGGAACCGCTTTTTACTATTTTTGAAATATCTCCTGAAGTACTTCTCATATCTCCATTTTTATTTCAAGATTCGTTTTTGTTAGCTTCATCTATGAAATGAATGATTTAAAGTATCTACGAAAAAATTACGTAAAACGCAATTAAACGAAATTTTTAACCGGTTAATTGTATGAAGACGAAACCGGTATCCGAGCCCTGCTGCATTGCACATGTCCGGTGGAAAGGCACTCTTCTATAGCGCGATAATCGTGACCTTAATACGCGGTTTGGGGTCTATCATGGTCATGGTTATCGACGATAAACGACTATGTCAAATTCTGATACCACTCGATAGAAAGTGACTGATGCTTTATCTTAGTACGTCGTCGATAAACGTGACCATAATACGGGTCCTGGGGGTCTATCATGGTCATGGTTATCGACGATAAACGACTCTGTCACATTCTGATACCACTCGATAGAAAGTGACAGATGCTTTATTTTAGTACGTCGTCGATAAACGTGACCATAATACGGGTCCTGAGGGTCTATCATGGTCATGGTTATCGACGATAACCGACTCTGTCACATTCTGATACCACTCGGTAGAAAGTGACAGATTTATCTTAGTACGTCGTCGATAAACGTGACCATAATACGGGGCCTGGCGTTCTATCATGGTCACGTTTATCGACGACAAACGACTGTGTCATATTCTGATACCACTCGATAGAAAGTGACAGATGCTTTATCTTAGTACAGTAGTACCCAACTGATATGGCTTACCGATGTACCTGCGCAGAAGATGAATTTTTAAAGCGCGGGAAATGCTATTGACCAATCGGCACGCTCCACGCACCGCGCTTCTTTTTCCTGTACCGCTATTGGTCCGCAGCTGCCGCCATGTTAGCGCGCGCCGCGTGGCATGTTAGTCAGCCGCCATACTTCTGATCGAGTGCACGCGCATTATGAACCTTATAGTAGTGATCTAAGGTTAATTGTAAGTTTTAAGCATTCTTTCGTTAATCTTCGGAGCGATACTTTCTTTTCTGCGCGAACGAAGATTCACGACGCGCCTTATCAGTTGGGTACTACTGTACGTCGTCGATAAACGTGATAATACGGGTCCTGGTTACATCGAGTCGTGACAATGACGTCATCAAGCGAGACAGATGAGCTGCTTGCCCTCGTCTATCTGGAACTGTACCTTGTCGGAGCCGGCCGCGCGGTCTGCGCTGCGCGAGAGCGCACTACCCAGAAACACTTGGGCCACACCCAGAGCTGCTACGTAGAAGGACCAACCTAGGGACAAACATTCCAGTTTAAAAAAGAATAAACGAGAGTTGAACCTCGCGATCTCGCCAACTATTATTTAAACAATCGAGGTTTTAAATATCAATCAATCATTTTTTATTCAGAACAAAAATATTGTAATTACGATCTTAAGCGGGATATTTACCATGTATAATCGCATTAAAAAGATATTATCTAACGGGAACAGACAGCGAGGTGTGATTGCTGGAGCGTAAAACCTACATACTTTAATCGCCTACTTAGTGTTATTTATTAATATTATTGTTGTGAGCGGTGCGATACATTCGCGTCACGCATAAACCTTAAACAGGTTTCTATGCGCGACTACTAAATATGTTTTGTAATTTTTTCTCTTTTAATATGAATAAATTAAAAAAAAAATTGTGAGTTCCCGATTTCAGCACTGTTGCAAACGCCATTATCAAGGATTAACTGACGTGCTGCGAGTTTTAGTTGTGGTCTGCCCACACACCATAGCGATCTCAGCACGTCAGTTAATCCTTGATAATGGCGCTTGCAACAGTGCCGAAATATCGGGAACTCACAAATACAAATATACATGGTAAATATCCCGTTTCAAATCGTAATTCTAATGTAAATGACCATGTGAGCTTGAAATCTTATAATAAATATTGTGTAGAACATTAGGTGCTATTGCACCTACCATTGAGAGGTATTAAGAGGCTTTATAAGTTTTAAAATGTTTTGATATCAAATGATGACAAAATTATCGATATTACCAATAAAGCGATTAAAGGATACGATGGCTTTATACAAGTTTTAGATAGTGACATAACATTTATTTTATTTTATTGTGTGTAGTAGAATTTAAGCGGAAAAAAGCAGTTTTTAGTTTGAAAATGGTCGTTTTGGACTGATGTTTGAAACAATATTTCATAAGGATATATTCAAAAAATACATTTAAACTTTACGACATAAGGTTACAATAGTCCTGTTCTAGATAGTAACATTGAGAAAATGTCAAGATACGTGTCTATTCATACAGAAAATGGCCTAAATAGATTAGCGTTTTTTAACTCATAAGGGCTCTTAATAACACTATTCCAAACACACGGTCTAAAAATCGCATGTTTGATATTTGTAATAGAAACCATTATAATACCTCTAGTATAAGTTATTTCGAAACAAAACACAAGCGAACGCGTCTGCGTTTGTCTCAATTCGTATGGGATAAAATAGATACCACCAAGGGCCACCAGGGGCGCTGCTCGCGTTGCCATACATCTTTTGTAAGGTCAATTTTGTCCATGGTACTTTATATTGTACTTAAATTAACTATTTTTTTAATTGAATTGTATAAACAAGTCTCGTCTGAGCAACCATAATGATATAAGCTCATTAGTGGAAACTAGTTTGGCTTTTGTATAATTTTAAATGTAAGTATTTGCAGGAGTTATTTTACGCTGTTTGTTTCCTATTATCACTAAATAAATAAATTTCATAAAATTCAGAGAACAGACAATTTTCAAAGGTAATAAATAACGGTATTCAAGTATAACTCTGAATTCCCGTTTCCAAAAAATATTATAGGTAGGTACTAACTTCAAATATGAATACTAGTCGCCATGTTTTCGATTCAACACACTGTTAGCTAGTTTGTAGTCGGTACAACGCCATCTATCGGCGTATTGAGTAAATCAAATAGTATACAAGCAGTGGCGCTACCGCGACAGCAAACGAAATTTTCCCTCTCTGTCGCACTTGCAAGTTTGCATATAAGTGAGACAGAGAGGGAAAACTTCATTTGCTGTCGCGGTAGCGCCCCAGAACGGATAAATAACGGTATTCAAGTATGACCCTGAATTCCCGTTTCCAAAAAATATTATAGGTAGGTACTAACTTCAAATATGAATACTAGTCGCCATGTTTTCGATTCAACGCACTGTTAGCTAGTTTGTAGTCGGTACAACGCCATCTACCGGCGTATTGTGTAAATCTAATAGTATACAAGCAGATAATACAGAATTGATAAATAACGGTATTCAAGTATAACCCTGAATTCCCGTTACCAAAAAATATTATAGGTAGGTACTAACTTCAAATATGAATACTAGTGGCCATGTTTTCGATTCAACGCACTGTTAGCTAGTTTGTAGTCGGTACAACGCCATCTACCGGCGTATTGTGTAAATCTAATAGTATACAAGCAGTAATACAGAATGGATAAATAACGGTATTCAAGTATAACCCTGAATTCCCGTTTCCAAAAAATATTATAGGTAGGTACTAACTTCAAATATGAATACTAGTCGCCATGTTTTCGATTCAACGCACTGTTAGCTAGTTTGTAGTCGGTACAACGCCATCTACCGGCGTATTGAGTAAATCAAATAGTATAGGAGCGAGAGGATAATACAGAACGGATAGAAAGTTACATTATCTAATGTTTCACGATTAATACTTATCACTACATAGTATAAAACAAAGTCGCTTTTTCTGTCCCTATATCCCTATGTATGCTTAAATCTTTAAAACTACGCAACGGATTTTGATGCGGTTTTTTTTAATAGATAGAGTGACTCAAGGGGAAGGTTTATATGTATAATACATACATCAGAATTGCACCCGTGCGAAGCCGGGGCAGGTCGCTAGTAATATTATAAACGTGAAAGTGTGTCTGTCTGTCTGTTACCTCTTCACGCTTAAATCGCTGAACCGATTAAGATGAAATTTGGTGCGTATGTAGTTTGAGTCCGGGGAAGGACATAGGATACTTTTTATCACGGGAATCATCCCTCAAGTTTGTATAGTAGAGCGACGACTAGGTAAGCGCCCGATAGAATAGAAATTAAATTCTATTGCGATTTATTTATTTATCTACACCCTTACAGTAAATCCTCTTTTATGTGCTCAAAAAGTGTAGGTAAGGGCCAACTTTACAATATCGCGCCGGTCCGGGGCGAAGATGGCCATAACAGCATCAAAAATGGTATCGTTATGGCCGTCTCCGCCCATAACGATACAGGCTCGTGCTCAAAAGACTTCAACGGGCTCACGCTCGACCTCACTACACTTGCAACGCAATGGTTCCTGAACACATGAAAGAGGATTTAATATACGGATCTAGATAAAGTAGTGTATGCAACTGTACATAATTAGGCCTTAAAACGCTCGTGTGATCCTATTATGAAACTCGCTGACGCTCGTTTCATAAAACCGCACTCGTGTTTTAAGATCTCTCATTATGTATCAGTTGCATAAACTACTATTATTGTATGTCAATTATTTCGAACCTACACCAACTCTTGGGATTAGGTAGCGGACCCCGGGCATCCTTTAGGATGCAACTGTACTGGGATAACGCTAGGATGATGATGATGATGATGATGTCAATTATTTCGAACCGTGAGCTCGTCGAGAAGACAGTACGGTTGCCAGTTTTTCCATGAAGACGTAGGCGCTGGCAAAAGCTAGTATTAAATATGTACGTCCCCAAAGCGACAAAAATATCTATACGCTCATACGCCATAGTCATTCATTAACGTCATGTTCGGATATTTTGACACTGTATTGCGTATAAATATCTTTGATGTCGTATGAAGTATGAATGTTCTATACCAATAGAGCAGTCTCCAGGTATATAGGGCTCCGAGTTCTCCCCGCACAGCTGGCGCACGCGTTGAGAGCCCCAGCCCCACGGATACAGGAGAAGCCCTAAGACTCCAAACAAACCTGAAACCCAACCATAAGAAAGACTTCAAAAACGTTGTAGTCTTATCTCACGAACACGTGTTTATTTATTTATCTACACCCATACAGTAAATCCTCTTTTATGTGCTCAAAAGTGTAGGTAAGGACCAACTTTACAATATCGCGCCGGTCCGGGGCGGAGATGGCCATAACAGCATCAAAAACGGTATCGTTATGACCATCTCCGCCCATTACGATACAGGCTCGTGCTCAAAAAGACTTCAACGAGCTCACGAACTCGAACTCCTGCACTTTCAACGCAATGGTGCCTCAACACATGAAAGAGGATTATTAGAGGTATGGATGTAGATAAAGTAGTGTATACAACAAATGAAATAAATGAACTTTATTCTGCAAGTAGGCCGCAAAGGCACTTTTACAAGTCAAAAACTACTAGCGTTTCTCATGAGACCACTGCCGAGAAGAAACGCCGAAAGAAACTCGACAGTCAGTCGTTTTCTCCAAAATATGCTTATTACAATGATACTACTTAACCTACTTAAGTAAATGTAAGTGGTACAAAACAAAAGTTCATATGCGGTAATGGGTTAAATAAAGCTCGTATATCAGCATCGTTTCAGTACTGAGATACGAGGTTTCGAAGAGTAGTCACAGATTTGATAGTGAGTTTTGCTTGTCACCCGACGTACTGTACCATCAGTATGCCATACTATGAAAATACCGGCCAAGTGCGAGTCGGACTCGCGCACGTAGGGTTGACTTTGGCTTATTGGCTCACCTCCCAAAGCCTGCGCAGCCCCCGCCAGCGATATGACACTCTTCTTAAAGACGGACTGAACGCAGCATGCCATCACACCGACAAGGACTGTTGAGAATTCAATGGCAGCACCTGAAATCATTATGAAATATTTTTATTGCAAGAAATAAAATTATAAGTACCGTCAAATGGGGTGAAATGTCCCATTTGACGGTACTGACGTACTACCAATGGGCTTATTTGGTACACCATTTTTTACCAGGAACTAGTAGCCAACCTTCTTCACGGTATCAGACCATCTCACTCATTAGACCCAAGATCAAAATACAGAAAACATGCAAGAATCAGAAACAAACATTCATGCTCATCACATAATTATAAATTTGCCCTTATTTATTTAAATCCAAACGAAATAAACTTCATCTTTGTCTGATACATAATTGTTAATATATCAATCCTTTTCTCTCTAACAACAAGATCATAAGGACCAAAGGATCGCGTATTGGTTAGGTTTAATGGCAAAACCATCCCCCCTCTAAGTCCGTGGTTGAATTACATGATTGTAATTTGTAACCTTCTTTAATTTCTAAAGTTTGAAAATTGATTTGTAATTTGTACTTATACAAGTGTGCGGAAAATCGGATAAGATCCGAAAGTCCTTGACAAGCAGGCATCTGGAAAATCACATGAATTTTTTTTTTTTAACCTGTCTGTGGCTTCATAGGCCGGGTCCAATAAAGCGATAGGAGTCCGCGGTTGGAGAGTAGCCTAGGGAAAATCCAGGGGAAAACACGATTTGGGACACTGGAATACTCCAAGAGTTTGCGCTCCAATGAGATTGGTTGAGCGGTTTCAACCGATCTGAGGTGTGAGTGGAATCGAGCTACTGGGAGTTTTGTAGCTGGTTCACTAAACCTAGCCTAGCTGAGAAGAGTCCAGCAACAAACTCAGCTAGGCCTGACCGGGACGAATAGGGATTATATGTGTCAGTGTTGTCGCGATCGCGCGGTGGACGTCGCCGCTGGCGGGAATGCCTAAGTGTACGCGTCGTGTCTGAGTTGGACGCCGTAAGCGCAGCGCAGCGTTCCATCTTTCACATGAATAAATACTTACATAAAGACAAGAAGAATAAGGCAGCTTTCCACGGGGTCGGGTAGCGGTTAGGATCAGTGGCAAAGCCGTAGAAGGAGAACGACCCACAGTCATTGGTGCTGTCCTTAATGCGAAGACATCTGAAGCATAAGAAAATAGTCTTAACATCACCTACTTTAAAGATGTTTTTTCCTTTATCCCCTCGGGTCCTGGGGAGGCGACAGCATTTCCATATAAGTACTTGTGTCTAAGTGTATATGAAATGACAGCTATTCCGATTGTAAACAAATCCCGGTCTTAAAATACATATTGATCATGCCATCCAGGAATATATGACCCGAGAATATGCATCCCATGTACACAGCCAGGGCTCGGAAACCGGTTTCGTCCTCATACAATTAACCGATTTAAAATTTCGGTTAATTGCGTTTTACGATAATCTTTCGTACTTTAAATCATTTATTTCATAAATAAAGGCTATCAAAAACAAATCTTAGAATAAAAATGGAGATAGAAGATGAACTTTAGGAGATATTTAAAAATAGTAAAAACCGGTTCCGAGCCCTGTACACAGCTTCCTGTACATAATTTGCTTGTGTATTCTTGGTTACAATGTACGGTATATGTGATAATCCATATTGAAAGGGACCTTATGGCGGCCGGCACTTACGCCTTTATTGCCGCTGTTCCAATACAATAGTGAATAGGTGTAATGTAAGCGCCTGCCGCCATAAGGTCCCTTTCAATGTGGATTATCACATATTAGGAATTAATATACAGGGTGGCCCATTTAGATCGGTCAGTACTGGAAAGTCTGAAATTATAAGACACACAAAGATCTGTTCCTAGGAACCATGTCGTCGATCAATGGCAAGTGGCTCATCAATTCCGGTTCTCAACTCTACATGGGATGCATATTTCCTGTCGGACATTTCATCGATCCCTTTGATTTAAAATAGAGATGCGCTGAATATGGGTTTCACCGAATACGAACATTCAGTTCAATAAAATGTTTTTATCAGCAGTCCTAAAACAGACTAATTCGGTGGTAACAATTTTGTTATCACTATATAGTATAAAACAAAGTCGCTTTCTCTGTCCCTAATCCCTATATCCCTATGTATGCTTAAATCTTTAAAACTACGCAACGGATTTTGTTGCGGTTTTTTTTTAATAGATAGAGTGATTGAAGAGGAAGGCTTATATGTATAATAACATCCATTAAATAGTGCACCCGTGCGAAGCCGGGGCGGGTCGCTAGTAACAAATAAACAAAGGCATGGCCATACTATAATCAAAAAATATTTGGGAAATATTCAGCAGTTGAAACCAGGGCTCCGAACCGGTTTTTACTATTTTGGAAATATTTCCTAAAATACTTCTCATATCTCCATTTTTATTTAAATCTTAAAATAAAAATGGAGATATGAGAAGTATTTTAGGAAGTCTTTTCTTTTGTTAGTCTTCATATATGGAACAAATGATTTATAGTACGAAAAAATATCGTAAAACGCAATTAACCGAAATTTTTTACTGTATGAAGACAAAACCAGTTTCCGAGCCCTGGTTGAACCGAATACTACATTAAAAAATACGCCAAATAGCGAATAAATTAAGTAATACAATGATTTCAAAACTTCCATAAGTTTCTGCTTATTCTGAAGTTATTCCCCAGCTCCCTAATCCCAGTGCAATACTGGTGTAGGTCCAATAGCTTAAAGTGGTTCATAACAGCTTAATTTAAGTGATTGAAAGATTGCTCTAAATCACATGACTTATGCCTAAGCAAGTGAGATTTATATATTAAATTCTACTTAAACTTAGATGAAAATAAATTAAAAAGGTGTAACATAGAAAACCATGTAATTTTAATTTCTAATTTCGAGCACTAGACAAACTTCTTACGTCCTTATGGTATTTATTAAACATACTTAAACCTTAAGTTTAGACAACTTTTTATGATCGTATAGAATCTTACCTATTGTAGATTCCAACACTAGGGATGTAGAATCCGGTGACATTATCTCTATTCTGCACCATGGGCTGCCCTAACAACCACTTCGGTGTCATGATACCAGAAAGAATTAACATAAATGCAACCAAACTCAGCAACAGCCACGCTAAGCTGCGACCCGTGACAATAACGTAGCACATTTTGTAGTCCTTGAGATAAAAACTGAAGTTTGAGTTATTGTGTATGTGTTAATAAGTAAAATAAACCAAAACTGGGCCGATGTAAATTAACGAAAACAAAAAGATGGGTGTGTGAATGAGAGAAGAGTAAAATGTATGCGATTGAGATGATTGATTCCTTGCGATGTTTGACAATTGACAGATTTATTTTTAAAAATCACTGACAGGAAGTTTAGTGTTGCTAGTGCTAGTGCATAAGGTTCATTCGTGGATTAACATATGTGGTACGGTTATTTGTAACGTACAAAGTTAGTGACAGTTTTTTAAATATTATAATTGAATTTAAGTATAACCATTTTTCTGCCTATATCGACTAACCATAATTCTTCATAAGTATTATTCGCAAACAACGAAAGAGGTATGAGGTACGCGCTTTCACTTTTTAACAGTATTGAACGCATTTTATAGGGCGTCATCTGGCGGAATATAAACAAAACCCAAAAATCTGTCTGTCCGTGTTCTTTTTTCTCTACGTGCGTGAAATGGTCAATCGAAAGGCCAAACTTTATTTGCAATATTAAATATTTGTATCAATTAGTGCTTAATTATATATAGTTATATATACCTCGCATTTAATTGTGGTGTGTGCTAGATCTGAAGTGAAGTGAAATGTGGTCGATGACAGTGTAAAACTAATGTAAGTATTACCTGACTAAATTACCATACACGGCTGACTATTGCGCACCTCGTTAATAAGACATCTGTAAAATTTAGTAGTATAATATCAGTTTGTCATTGTAATGATTACTTAGTAAAAAGGAATCAGACGTATTTGTACAGTTATTTTAGTCTAAGCCATTGTATTAGTCTAATATTAAGTGTATATCAATAGTGCCATGAGTTATTTCGATATACAAAGAAGTGAATCGAGAATCGGTAAGGAAGATATGTTTATCCAATCCCTTCTTTGGTTGCTCAATCCTTTGTGAGTCGTAGGTACTTTTACTTTTTGGCATCAACATTTTTATTCTGTTTCTCAACTAAGTAAATTGGAAGTTATATATAAGTGGGTAGATTAGAAAGCGGTATTACGTATCACGTACTAAAACTGAAACCCACTTTTTTAAATTGATGTAAAGACAAGACAATATGATAAACAGCCAATGCATTATGTAGGCTGCACAAAAAATGCTACCTGACTAGATGTTTATCCTGTTCTTTTACTGTTATGCTGTTGGATTGATTTACTTAAAAGCAGCTGTTGTATACTGATGCCTTGTGGTTGTGAAAGTTTTAAAAACCCTGTTTTGAAATTGTTATATGCCAGTGCTTGAGATAATAATTATCTATTTACCAGTATGTTACAATATATGACCAAAGACAAAGTCTTGTTACATCTATATCTTTTTGTTGTTTTTTTAAATTGTTGTGTTGCAACATCTAGGTATGTTGTAATGTATTGTTTGCAAGTAGAGCAACAGAATATGGAACAAGTAACATGCCAATCATATACTTACAGTACAATACATTTTGTGAAACATTATATTGTTGGGCTAAATTTTGTATTGTTGTTGATTTTTATTTTTCATCTTAATTGGATGAAAATAGGTAGGTTGGAAGAGCTTGTGATTCTGTATAAAATACATATAAAATGATAATATAGTCACTAAGTAACAAATACCTACTTCCAATAAAGCTTGTATATCAGCATCGTTTTTTTAATTCATGTATTTGACACTCAATGGAAAAAAATGTGGGGCGCCGTAGGAAATATTGACCAAAATAAGGAACTCAATCTACCCACCAATTTTTACCATGATCCTAAAAAAAACTACAAGTGGCCCTGTTGTGAAAAATATATGTAAAAGTTACTCAAGTATTATTCACTGCCAAGAAAACATGTAAATCACTTAGTTTTTGGAGATTCTACTGTTTTTTTTTTACTTCAGAGGTGGTAAACAAAAGTACAGCCTGCTAGTATACACCAGACTAGATAGTTACGGCAGCCTATGGATGCTTGCTATGTTTTTTTTCCTAATAATATAACAATTATTTATTAGTGGCTATGTCACCTGTAGACCATGCGAGTGTTTTTTTTTGGGATGTCACTTCTCTCTTGAAAAATCGATTATTAAATAATCAATTATTTAGAGAGAAATAATATCGTTTTTTTTCTATGGGGTCGGTTCGACGGTGATTAGTATTATCATGCGATGCATGGAAATGCTGGAGAGCAGCTTGGAGTAGGCATAAAGGAGGGGGCAATTGCAGAAAAGATCCCACTGGGTCGAAGTGCATCCGCTAGGGCCCTCATCTAAATAAGATAAGAAGATAAGATAAGATTATCATGCGATACACTCATATCATGATCAGTATCACAAGAATGTTGACGTGTATTGCAGTATCGTGATAATATCTGAGCAGATGCGGATATTTTGAAATACGCTATACCTAAGGAGCGTGGCTTCAATATTAGCTTCGTTGCTAGAAATGTCCTCATAATGCTACTATCTTACTAGGACTTTGTAGATGTATATTCTCATGTTCAAGGTGGTAGCTTACAATATTTTTTGATAAATTATGTTAAGATTAGTTGTGAAAATCTAATCAATTTATTACAAAATTTAAATCGATCTAAATATCGATTTTTTTTTAAATGGTAAACGATTTTTTAATAATCGATTATTTTTTGACATCCGCTATATAGTCCATAAATTTGGTCCTTGTGCTCATGTGATAAAATATAATTTTTCTTTGTTTCAGAAAACCCCAGCGACAATCAAATTATGTTATTGTAAATAACAATATATCTGTGATCTCTTAATTGTGCATAGTTAATATTTTGTATAGTTGAATCAGTGGTTCTGTCTGTTATTTTGTCTGTTTGTTTATGAATCGACAATGAGTTCTGTCAACTTGAAGCCGCCGCCGCCTCTCAAGCAGATTGATTTGGATCAGGTGAGGTTTAATTATAATTAATTAATTAATTGTTAATAATAGATAAAATTACATCATGGTTTACATTTTTAAAACAAGATAAATTCACAAAAGGATCGTCAATAGGTATAATAATAATGAAAGAGAAATAATTGAAATCAAATAATGTCCAAGCAAAAAAATAAATAGAAATGTCAAATTTGTATACACGGCTAGAATATCCTAGGCAATGTCATTAGTCAAATTTAAAATAATAGGAATAAAAACAATATAAACGCTTGATTCCAAATATCAAATACAATGTCAGAATAATAAATAATATGGTAATGTCAAGAATTAATACTTAAATTATTATACTGGTATCGTAGATGTGGGTGTTAAGGCTGCAAAGCTGAAGTGGGACTGGGCTGGGCATGTCTGTCGAATGCACCCGGAGCTTCCGCATGCGGGGACGACCACCGCGCGATCGCGACAACACTGACACATATAGTCCCTATTGGTCCCGGTACCGCCGCACACCGGGTAGATTCAGTCCGAGCCAGGTCGCGCCAAGCTGAGTTTCTTGCTGGACTCTTCTCAGCTAGGCTAGGTTTAGTGAACCAGCGACAAAACTCCCAGTAGCTTGATTCCACTCACACCTCAGATTCGGTTGAAACCGCTCAACCTATCTCACTGGAGCGCAAACTCTTAGAGTATTCCAGTGCTCCAAACCACACGCGTGGTCGTGTCGGAGGTTTTCCCCAGGCTACTCTCCAACCGCGCACTCGTATCGCTTTATTGGGTACTCCGAACTTTGTATCGTGTCGTCCCTTTCACTCTCGTGTTATTCACTATATGAGCGAGAGGGACGGCACGATACGAAGTACGGAATAGTCCCTCAGGATTGCACACTATCCTCTTTATTTAATACGGTATTTGATTGATAGATAAATAAGCAATATCTTTTTTTTTTTTTTTTTTTTTTTATTTTTTTTTTTTTTATAGCCTATATAGTGTCCCACTGCTGGGCAAAGGCCTCCCCTCTTTTTCGCCACTCGTCTCGGTCGTATGCCAGTTCCCGCCAATCCGTACCAAATGTATCAAGGTCGTCCCGCCATCTCCTTTTCGGTCTGCCTCTGCTTCGGGAGCCATCTTGTGGGATCCATTCAGTGGCTACTTTGGCCCATCGCTCCGAGTGCATTCGACAGACATGCCCAGCCCAGTCCCACTTCAGCTTTGCGGTCTTAACACCCACATCTACGATACCAGTTTTGGAACGCAGCTCCGTGTTCCTGATTCGGTCAATTCTACGGACTCCAACTATGCTGCGTTCCATTGGAACTGGAACGCAGCAATATCTTAAGAAACAAAAAAAAAACTGAATTAAGTTTTTAAGGAACTGGTCTGTACCTTCATTAATGCGGCTAGATATATAAATCGTTCAATCCACGAAGACGCGCCCTACAGCCTACGCTACGGGCAGTTCGGGCAACAAACAATCATTAATTCATTACTTTCATTAGGTAGTCAACCATCACTGGAGCGGAAACTCGAGTATTCCAATGTTACAACCGCTCGTGTGGTCGTATCGGAGGTTTCCCTGGATTTTTCCCAAGCTGAGTAGCTTCAATCGCGCTCTCCTGTTTTTTTTCGATACCTGAACCGTTTTCATTAAGGTATCGTTTGGGCTTTACGAGGGTGCCGCCAACGGCGCCAACCATTTAGCGCGAGTTATTGGGTGAATGCCTAAAATACGACGCTGGGTGAATTTGACGCGATAGATTACTGACTTAGTCGCTGTTGGCTGTTGGTCACGTTTACGTACCCATCGTAAGAGTTACGATCGAAATTTTTCAGTACGATATCGTTATTTTATACCGGTAGCGTACCTTTATGCTTCAACCGGTATGTATAGTTCTACCTTTATAACGAAGCGGTATCGATATCCAATACCGCTACCATACCGTTTATACCGTACCGAAAACGGTCCCTGCTTTAAAGCCACAGTCAAAGTCCAGAAAAAAAAACAATTACATAGATTTTTGTTGCGCGTGCACCGCCAAATAACGCCGCGCGCGCCTATAAACGACTAATACGCTGTTCTCAATGACGCAGAAGTATAATTTGAGCTGAAGTTATTTTACGGTTGACACACTTTAACTTAGTTTCGTCATCGGACAACTGTACTTGACTAATTTGAATTTCAATACGGTCTGTGCAATTATTGATTTTCGTCTAGCTAAACTAGTGTATTGACTATGAAATTAATACCTACAGTTCGTGGTTCTAGTTTAGATCATAATCATGACCCATTTGCATATGTTGAGGGTCATGCCGTATAAATAGGGACGTCGATTCAAAATTTGACTACTCCAAAAGAATCAAGGCAAAAAATTATGCCTAATGGTGAAAATCCTATTCAAATATCTCAAAAAATAACGAAGCTACAACCGTTTTAATGTTGCTGGTTAGAGAGAGAAAGCGCGACAGACGTATCGTGCCATCCCTTTCGCTCTCGTGTTATACACTATATGAGTGAAAGGCACGGCACGATACGATGTTCGAATTTCGAAGTTCGGAGTAGGTCCTCAGTGACGTTATTGACCACGAGCGCCATAGTACATGACGATCGTTACAATACAAAGGTGCGTTTTGCGGTAAAGGGAGCGCTCCATTTTTTTTAATTGGCTCCGAATCTTTGGGACACACATTTTGACATTTGTTATAAATAAGTAATTAATATAGTATTATCAATTTGACTTTTGTATTCACAATTTGTATTCTTTAATTTAACCTGATTGACTTTTATCTTAAATTCTATTTTGTTAATATCAATTATTTCAATACGACTTTTTATGCATGAATTTGTTATGACATGGATGGATTTGTGTTATTACTCATCTGATATATTTCTTAGTTAAGTTGATCTTAATTTTCACATGCTTGAAATGGCTGAATGTACTGGACAGGAACTGCAATATTAATATATTATTATGTATGTTCTTGTGAATAAAACATTCATTCATTCCGGTAACTCAGTGGTTAGAGCGATTGGATGCCAATTCCAGAATGTCGCAGGTTTGAATCCTGCTCGGAGCCCAATTTTCCCCTTTAATTTGAAATTTGAAATATCGTGTTCCAGATATGGGGCGACCTGCGCGAGGGCATCGAACATGTCTACAGGAAGCAGCATATGGAGAGGAAGAGATACATGGAACTGTATACGTATCCTTTTCGAACGGTTTCTGGAGAACCCTTCCACACGTATCAGTCACAGATTTTTTTTTTGTAATAATCATCTTGCTATCGGCTTCACAAGCCCTTAACAGATTTGTTGTATGAGTGACACCACCAGCATAGACACATCTTGGGAGACATTAGCTGATGGCCTAACCGAGTGGAGGCAAACTGTGTTCGCCCGGGTGAAAGAGTTTGAAACTAGGCGACGCGCAGACAATGACGCTAAGCGCGACGAGCTTAAGGGCAGACCACCTACGGCCATAACCTATAACTATGTCGGAGGGGTGCTGACTTGCAGCGAATGTAAACGCACATACGCTGCAAAGATGGTCTTTGTCAGTCACCAGAGAGCCCACCAGCGTCGCTCTCAACAATAAAAAGCAGTCGCTGTAGCTGAATACGGCTAGGAGAAGATGATGAGTGACAGTGATAGGGAGACTGTTCCTCCAGCGAGGAAGCCATCTCTTATTAACAAGGGACTTATCTAAGCAAGATTCCAGATGCGTTCCTAAATTTCGTGACGAACTGTTTCAAAATCTGATACATCTAAGCATTAAAACACGAAATTTGAACTATAAACGAATAACCTATAAAATTGTAAAATATGTGACGTCACACTAGGGACAAGGGATTTTCCAACTATTCTTATAAGTTCTGTTTATACGTAACGTAAAAATAGTATTTTGTATATGGACGCTGTTATGTCATGTTTTGAGATGGTGAACATCAATAAATACTTTCACCGATCTTTGGTTTGGTTAGATCTAACGGTTTTTGAGTAATCTCTGAAAAACTGTCATGCCCAAACAAAAGGACGTAAGTGCCGTGAGTTTCCTATGAAGATACGAGCTCTTGATTAAATGGATAGTGGTTTTGAATGTGGATTAGTAAGTGTCGGTACGGAACCCTTCATTGTGCGTGATCCGACACGCACTTGGGTTTTTTAAGTGTATTTTAGAGGGGTTTCCCAGGGTTAACCGGTCGTCTACCGGTGCCGGGGATCCCCGGGCTCATTACAATATAATACTATTGTTTATTTCTTTCGCCGGGAGACCACGGCTTACCGTATTGGTGATATTTCCTTAAGAGGCCTATAAGTTCTTATGTTTGAAACGATATTTCTTAATGAAAAAATCCAAATACTTAATGTATTTTTTGGATTTTTTCATGACATAAGGTGTCAATAGTCCTGTTCTAGATAGTAACATTGAGAAAATGTCAAGATACGTTTACCATTTTCTGTTTGAATTGACACGTACAATTCAAATAGAAAATGGAGTCAATAGATGAGCGTTTTTTAACTGATAAGGACCCTTAACCGCACACCAGTCATGTATACAACTATTGTACTTCAGTACACCAGAACACGTTCACCGGCCCCAACATGTCGCACAACAGGCCCCAGGCGAGCTACGTGCGACAGAGCATGGGGATGGGCGCGAGCAGCAAGAAACAGGTCGGTTTGTACACTCTCACTCTCCCCGGCGTGTCGTACCAATCGCAGTTTACTATGACGAGATTTGCTATGCTCTTTTTCCAACCCGTCAAAAATGAAGCAATATTTGTCTCCACTGAAGGGACAATTTAACCCTTCAACCACCGAACGTCAAAAAAGTTAGTCGCAATTTTCAACTCTAATCATAAAAAGTCAAAGTCAAAGTGAGTTATTTGTAATTCAGGTAGGTGTCATTTGCACTGTCACTTTGTCTCATATATCTGACGATAGAGTTAGGGTCGGTCACATACGATCACAGGCTGGTCATCGTCAAATATGGCGCCGGCAGCTGTAATCCCATAGAAACTTGTCAAACTTTCCATACAATCGGATTTTAACGAACACCGCTTACGATTATACACGGTTTGGTGCAACCCACCCTTAAGGCCTCGCCTCATTCAACGCGGTAGCGGCGCGGTCGCAGTTTGCGCGCGGCTCCGCGCTGATCTGAATGCACGGAACGCGCTCAATACGCTCGAACTGCGCGGTAGTCGCGCGGTCCCGCGCTTGGCCGGTGTGACATATTCAGATTAGCGCGGGGCCGCGCGCAAACTGCGACCGCGCCGCTACCGCGTTGAATGTGGCGAGGCCTTTAATATTCTGACATTTGTCACATTTTACATAGCCTTTACAGTAGCCATTTAAAAAGTTTGAAATAACTCAGTCTCGACTTTCATTAGCCAGACTCAACTTAATTTTTTTTTAAATTGTACGCATTCTTCCGATTGATTTAATGAGGGCTCTCGTTTTTGTACTCACCAGTTGGCGCCACTGTCGAGTAAGGTCCAGCTGTCAAAAATTGTTATTGGTTATTATGGCCATGAGAACGAAGTTTGCATTTAAATCATATTTAACACCTTAAAAACGTTCCGTAAAAATATTTAACATCCCGTTTTGTTAGGACAAAAAGAAGGACATAATTTTCCGAAAGACAAAACTGTCTCAAAGCACAAACAGTCATTAACCCGTAACTTATATTTAAATAGTCACCATGTTGTTCTAATATATATTAACCAGCGTAGCGCAACCACAAAGAGTGACATTTCGGAGATCTCACGCTACACTAGCGCCTCTAGCGGCGAATTCATACGCGATAGCCCTCATTGTAAATTCAACCAAACTATTATTTTCTTCAGAGTCCGGCGACAACCGGCGGCGCTCAGCTGGTTGGTTTGGAGCTCTACAAGCGGCTTAGAGAGTTCCTGAGGAACTACCTCGTCAACCTTCTGAAAGTAAGCTTAAGCTACTACTACTAGTTATGGTTCTGTCGGAAGATCAGCGCTGGTAATCGCGCCAGCACTACGCTGAGACAGAACCATTTCGTGCAATACCTTGTTTTTCTGTTTTTATTTATTTTCTTGTTTTTTTTTGTGTTTTGCACGAATAAATATTTCTGATTTCTGATTACTAGCTTACTACTTACTAGTGGATCCAGTGGCAGTTTTGCTTTAAGAACAAATATTAGGGGCGGCCAATCGTGACATTCTAGCCGAGAGTACTAAGAAACGGGTGGCTGGTACTTTAATAATAATTCTTTTTTATTTATTTATTTAATAAATAAAATAAATAAATATTAGAGGACAATCTTACACAAATCGAACTAGCCCCACAGTAAGCTCAAGAAGGCTTGTGTTGTGGGTACTAGACGACGATATATTTAATAGATTTAAATACTTAAATACATAGAAAACATCCAAGACTCAGAAACAAATATTATTTATTATGGTTCACCAACAATTGTTTAGACAAAGTTTACAATGATCCAAAGTATATTAGCAACTTGCTATGTGTAACAATCACTTACAGGTAAACACTGCATGCACAATATAAAAGAAACGTCTTAGTATTAACTAATTATTACTAGGTATACAACTAAATAATTGAATTTATTTTTGTAACTATATTGTGTTCGTCACTTTCCTTATTAATTTAAAATAGATACCACTCGGTTCACAAAGACAAGCAGTTATCAGAAGGTGTTTTAAATTTTATGAATGAGTCAGAGAAATCAGACAAGTGACTGCAGCGGTTGATCGCTTTACATAACCTTGAGATGGGCGAGCTGCTGCCGAGAACAGTCCTGAGGGGCTACCGCGAACTGAAAACGAACGAAGTTCGAATATCACCCTCTCTGTCGCACTTGCTAATACGTTCCACAGAGAGGGAGATATTCGAACTTCGTTCGTTTTCGGTTCGCGGTAGCCCCTCTGAGCGGGGGGCAGAGTGGCGTGATAGGTTTGCGAGTTCGGGAAGGAGCTCGAAAAAACAGGAGGGCTAATAGTTGCGGACAATTTATATGATTATTAATGAGCTTGTATGAAAAAATTGCATCCGCAACTTACATCCGCGTTTCTAGTGATCTTAACCCAAACCTTTAGACTTTGTGTGTATCGGAATTTATATCGGATAACATGGATCCATACACGATATAAATTAATAATGAATTAAAATAACACTTATCACATAGCCTGGGGCATAGGGCGGCCAAGACTGCAAATCCGCCACTGAGCGGCTCTGTGAATTACAGAATTTTAGTCAGCAGAGTATTTTTAGGGTTCCCAACCAAAATGGTAAAGAAGGAACCCTTGGTTTTACTTTGTCTGCCTGTCTGTCTATCTGTCACATCGCTAAATATCTCAAGAACTACTTATGCTATCGATTTGAAACAGTTATAAAGATGGGTAAACTAAACTCGATGCATAGAACATGTTTTTTTAAAATATTTTTTTCAATTTTCCGTGATAAATGACAAATAATAGATGGTTCAAAATTTGAAAGTCTAGTGAATATATCAAGTGGGGTGTCATTTGAAAGAGCTTGATTTGCACTTCAGAAACAATTTCTCTGTGAGTCGTTTTCGATTTATGAGGGAAAATGTAAAAAAGAATACCGAAAGTAACTCCTGTGTCTGTTACCTTTTCACATTTAAACCGGTGAACAGCAGACGAATCACGTAACTTTATGTACTAACGGTAGAGAGATTTTACTGTCAATTTTGAAGTATAAATGTATGAGGTGACAATTAGAATTTGACATTAAAATCTACCTAACGGTAGTACAAGAGTTACGTGGTTAACCCGCAGATTTCGATATGGCAAAAAGGTAGTTTGAGATCCGATGAAGGACGTTATACTTTTTATCACAATCATGGAGAAAAGTAATGACTAGGTAATAAAACAATAGAAATTTAATTCTGACGCGAGGAACGAGCTTGTATCTTGGCAAAGATGAGACTTGTTATTTGTTTCTTCTCAGAATGGAGCCGATCTTATGGGCGAAGACGTTCTCGCCTTCTACACTAATCAATGGGAGGAGTATCAGTTCAGCTCCCGTGTGCTTAACGGGGTCTGCGCTTACCTCAACCGGCATTGGGTCAAGCGTGAGTGCGAGGAGGGCAGGAAGGTTGGTATTTTTATTAAAACCGAATTTGTAAATATTATATCAGTAATTAGCACAATTGTACGCATCCGGAACGTTATTTGTACTAATTTGAAATAGCATGGGACCTATAATAATACCTTGAGGAACTCCCACTTTATTATGATTAGTTTTAAGGCGAAAGATAGTATTCTTATGAACCCTAATCAGCGACTGATACCAGTACGTGTTTGTATAGATTTGAGTAGTCATTAGTATTAATTGCTAATAGTATGGGACCTAACATAATGCCCTGTGGAACACTCACTTTTTATAACCATTTTTTCTGCGGTATTCAAAAGGCATCTCCAAAAATTCCCTGTGCATTGTATTGTTAACCCCCAACGCGCAACTTAAAAGTGGGGTTTAATATGACGTGTATATGTGCGTCTGTTTGTGGCATTGTAGTTCCCTCTCGAATGAACAAATTTGAGTGTAGCCTTTTTAAATCTAAAGTTTTAATGCCATAGATGGTTCTTAGCTATATTTTGTGTCGGGTTTTTTTTACAATGTTTTAATTAACTTGTATTTGTTTTAGGGTATTTACGAGATCTATCAGCTGGCTTTGGTGACGTGGCGCGACAATTTGTTCAAATGTTTGAACAAGCAGGTCACCAACGCTGTGCTGAAGCTGATCGAAAGGGAAAGGAACGGGGAGACAATTAACACCAGATTGGTGTCTGGGGTAAGTTTTTCATTTAAACTTGCACGATTTTCACACATTTGTAAATGGGAGCTCGCGACGAAAGATGTTGTCATACATTTGAAACGTCGAGCAGAAAGAAAGGTGAGTAAATTTCAGATGTACGTGATTAAGTCCCGTTTACCAATAATATAGTCCTCCGTATCGTATCCGACGACGGCGACCCTTACAACTTTCTCTGATGAGCACGGATATGGCTCGCAAAACCGAATTTGGATATAAATGTTCGGTCGCACTATGTGCAGTATAACTGCCCCTGATCATTTCTTGTGTAGGAATATGAGGGCTTGGGCCGAGTCTTCCGTAGATGGCGCTTATGGTCAAGGTGTTACCAATAATAATTCGGATTACTCACATGCTTAAGGGTCCTTTGCAGTTACAAGCGCTTATCTATTTAGGCTATTTTCATTAACACGTATCTTGGCATTTTATCTCTCTCTAGATGCACGGTAATATTTATTTTGCTGAGTTTTCACTAAAAAAAATATCATTTCAAATATCACTCCTCTTATATTCTATACAACCCAAGCCATGAATCGGCTATGATCTTCTATTTATATAGAATCACTCGCTTCGCTCTGCATTCCAAATACCTCCCTAACCATGTGCCCTAATGTTTCTAGGTGATCAACTGCTATGTAGCTCTGGGCCTGAACGAGGAGGATCCAAGCGCTCGCGGCCAGAACCTGGCCGTCTACAAGGATACATTCGAAGCTGTGTTCTTGGAGGACACAGAGAGGTTCTACACGAGGGAGAGTACTGAGTTCCTGAGGAACAATCCGGTCACTGAATATATGATCAAGGTATGTTGTCTATCACGGCTACTGCTCTGCAAAAATACACTATGGCTGTATACTACTATACGATGCCCCACAAAGAGTAGATATAAATATAATTTTAAACTGAACACTGTTACGTGATTTCATAAATTTCAACTTACTTATGTTATAGCATATTACCTACTTTAAATTAATTATATTGTTATTGTAATTAATTTAATTTTATAACCCTTATTTAGTGTGAAACCAACTCACTGACTACGGGTGGGCTTAAAACCAGCTTAGCGCTGTGCTCACACCGATTTTTCAACGTCTTATTTTTAATACCCATACTTACTATAGATTGAACATTGTAAAATTTTGAGAAATGAACGTTTTTGTATTTGTATTTGTACTTTGGGGTAACTCAAGTAAAACATACTGAGTACACGATCGAAGAATGTTGTTTTACGGGTACTTCTCTGCAAAAATACACTGGACTTATATTCTGGGCGAATTTAACCTCGTGAGGCCCCGTGTAATATAGGTACTACATAAAAAACAACTGATTTTGAACTATATATGAATTGATTAAGGTTGTGATTATTTCGTAAATTTTTGAAGGTCAGGCTTCAGGAGGTTATGGTGCGACTCACTGAGTAAATAATCGACTATGTTGTATGTTGTCGTTTGATCTATTACGACTGATTCTCGGCGAAAATACACTATGGCTTTATATTCTGAGGTAACTCAAGTTAAAACTTACTGAAGAGATGTTCTAGTAAGTTGTGTGGTCTATTTTGGCTACTTGTCTGCAAAAATACATTATGGCTTTATACTTTGGGGTAACTCATGTTACAATCTGAGTACATGATCAAGTATGTAGTATATACGGTTTAAGAATTTATTTCTCCAAAAGAATGCAATTCACTTAAACTAGAGAAATGTAACAAACATAATTTATACTTAATTAATTTTAGACAAAGTGTACGAATAACAAAGGGCAGCATCTAAGTTTGCACATAAAATATTCACAGCGAAGTGGGTACACACAGAAAGATAACACTTGTTGTTGTATTGTTAACTAATACTTAATAATAAGCGGAGCGCTGCATTTGCAGGGTCTCATTACGTATTGACCTACAGTATATCACGGGTACTTCTCTGCAAAAATACACTATGGCTGCATACTCTGGGGTAACTCAAGTTACAACTTACTGATTATATAAAAAGACAGTTCTTATGTGCCACGATGTTTTTCCATCTCAGCATAGTTCTGAAGGCCTACACCGAACTTCGTGTCGTGCCGTCTCTTTCACTCATATAGTGTGAGAAAGAAACACGAGTGAATAGCTCTTTAGCGTTAAGACCGCCTGTTGTTTGCCTATATTCATTGTTTTTGTACTGTATTATATCCTTTAATTGAGGTGTGCAATAAAGAGTATTTGTCTTGTATTGTATTGAAACACGAGAGTGAAAGGGACGGCACGATACAAAGTTCGGATTTCGAAGTTCGGAGTAAGCCCACTGGCATGATGGCTAGCGCTGATCTTCCTTTGGGAAATAGTCACATGAAATAGTTATTTCGGAAAATATCACAAATACCTATAGATTGGTGATAATGACTGATTTCACAAATACCTAAAGTTTATTAAGTAGTTTCATTGTAATAATAATGTAATAAGCATATTTTCGGAGAAAATTACTGACTGTCGAGTTTCTTTCGGCGTTTCTTCTCGGCAGTGGTCTCTTGAGAAACGCTAGTGGTTTTTGACTTGTAAAAATGCCATTGCGGTCTGCTTGCAGAATAAAGTCCATTTATTATCAGTTATTATCAATTTTGTGGCAGTGGGCGGGGCACATTGCACTAGGAACCGATGGCCGTTGGGGTCGGAAGGTTCTCGAGTGGCGACCACGGACCGGAAGGCGCAGCGTGTGTAGGCCCCCCACAAGGTGGACTGATGACCTGGTAAAGGTCGTGGGAGTCCGCTGTATGCGGGTGGCGCAGGAACAGTCATTGTGGCACTCTTTGGGGGAGGCCTATGTCCAGCAGTGGACGTCTTTCGGCTGATATGATGATGATGATGATGGTCAATTTTGTACGCAGGCCGAGCAGCGCTTGCAAGAGGAGCAGCGACGCGTGCAAGTGTACTTGCATGAGACTACGATGGAGCGACTTGCCAAGACCTGCGATCGAGTTTTGATCGAGAAGCATCTTGAGATCTTCCACGCTGAGTTCCAGGTACGTCGTGAATGAAATGTGTCGCTTTATGGACCTTAATGTCATTGACATAAAGTTGACGAGATTAGAATAGACAGGCCTTACAAGTTTTAAAATGTTTTGATTTCAAATTATGACAAAAGTATTGATAATATTAACAAAGTGATTAAAGAATATGATGGTTTTATTAAAGTTTTGGATAGTAACATAGCCATTTTTCGATTTTATTTTGTGTATTAGAATTTAAGCGGAAAATATCAGTTTTTTGAAAATGGTCGATTGGGAGTGATGTTTGAAAGGATATTTCTTAATTTAAATCCAGAAAATTAAATTTATAACAATAGGTCGTAATAGTCCTGTTCTAGTTAATGACATCGAGAAAATGTCAAGATCAGCAACTGTAAAACCGGTTTTATTCAATATCTGTATAGAATTTGACCAACTATTACCGCTAATAAAAGAATACCTATATTCTAATTAGAGGTATTGTTGTCATTCCGCTTTTATTTCTACCTTTATGTATAGACTATTGACGATATTAAATATCGCTATTTGTTGCACTGGAAAGGTAAGATGTCATTAAACATTACTACTAAAACGCAACAAATAGGTGTAAATACCTACTTTTTACAAATTTTGCAATACGCCAGTTTGCAGAAACAAATCATCGAGTATATTGACACGGACAGCTATTACCGGTAATGGTTTTTATGGGTAGTGTCTAATAGAGGTATTGTTGTCAATTGGCGAAACCGCTAATATATTTGAATACCGGTTTTGATTATACCGTTAATCAGAGCTTTAGCGATATAAATAGCGAAATGCAATTATAACCGTTTATACCTTATTTAAAACCGGTAGTAAGAATACCGGTAACGATCCCTGGTCAAGATACTTGTCAATTCAATCAGAAAACGGTCTAACTTTTTTAACTGCAAGGACCCTTAAGCAGTACCGCTGCTAACGTAAACTACTACGCTGCTGGTGGGCTAGCACAACTTGCAGCCAAGTCGTATCTCGCGCGACTCAGCGATTCCTGTCTCACTCGAACTGTGCGAATTGGAAAGAGGAGGGTAGATTTATCTCTACTCGCGTCGCGTCGCAGCGGCAGTTATGCTAGCCCCACTGGCTGCCTATTTTTTTCGATTGTTCGTTTATTTGTAAATGAGTAACCTATATGTAAATGTGTATGTATATATAGTGGTAGTGGTATTGCAGAAACTCCTCGACGGCGACAAGAACACCGACCAGTGGGGCTAGCACAACTTGCTGACAAATCGTATCTCGCGCGACTCAGCGATTCCTGTCTCGCTCGAACTGTGCGTGTTAGAAAGAGGAGGGTAGATTTTTCTCTACTTGCGTCGCGTCGCAGCGGTAGTTGTGCTAGCCCCCCAGAGGGGCAAAGTCGGGGGGTGAGGAAAGTTTCTCAGCTAGGCTAGGTTTAGTGAACCAGCGACAAAACTCCCAGTAGCTCGATTCCACTCACACCAGATCCTTCCTCAGATTCGGTTGAAACCGCTCAACCAATCTCACTGGAGCGCAAACTCTTAGAGTATTCAAGTGATCCAAACCACACGCGTGGTCGTGCCGGAGGTTTTCCCCTGGATTTTCCCCAGGTTACTCTCCAACCGCGCACTCCTATCGCTTTATTAGGCCCGGCCTATAAAGCCACAGTCAGGTTCAAAAAAAAAAGTATATGAATATATAGTGGTGGTGGTATTGCAGAAGCTCCTCGACGGCGACAAGAACAGCGACCTGGGCCGCATGTACAGCCTGCTGGCGCGCATCCCCGACGGGCTCACGGAGCTGCGCCGGCTGCTCGAGCAGCACATCCACGCGCAGGGGCTGCAGGCCATCGACAAGTGCGGCGAGCCCGCGCACACGGTCAGTGCACCACACCGATATTACGGCTTTTGGCCTTTTAGACCCCTCCCCCTTGGTGATCTTTGGTGGGGTTCCCCCACCCCCCCCCCCCCCCATCTACCCCCACGAAACCTCACGTGTATTTATTATTAAGAAAATGGAAAAGTTCGATTATCTCGAAAACCAAGGGACTTTTACTAAACCTGAAAGTCCATTTTCTGACCCACGTTTGGGGTGCTCTAACGGTGGCTAGAAGCTTATCCATTATTTACTGGACACCCTATACAGGGCGTCCCACGGCTATGCCACATGGAGGGAAAGTACCTTGAATATTGTAGATGGAACATTTTACTGAAAGAAGACATTATTTAAATTTAAAAAATAATTTAAACTGAATTCACAGATATTTAAATAATTTTCTGGTTGAACCGGGAATCGAACCCTTTACACGTGATCAATTGATTAATTTTGTATTAAAAATGTTAAAATTCATGATCTTCCTTTTATTTCTGATACTATGTTCTTTAGCAAAAAATAATCCATATGATGAAAGCCTTTCGATTGGTATGATAAAGCTACAGGGTAATTATTTTTCTTGTGTAACGGGTTTGATTCCCGGTTCACGGTTTAATTATTATTTAAATATCTGTGAATGCAGTTTAAATTGTTTTTAAAATTAAAATAATGTCTTCTTTCAGTAGAATGTTCCATCTACAATATTCAAGGTGCTTTCCTTCCATGTGGCATAGCCGTGGGACACCTGTATACTGTTGTCCTAGTTAGTTAGATAGATAGATAGATAAATCATTTATTTGTTGGCACATTCACACTCAAGTTACAACAACTAAAAACAAAGAACGGAAAAAGAAATCAAAACTTAAAACAACACATTAAAAAAAGAAGCAATTTTAAAGTTAAAGCTTGTCCTGTTGATTTCTTAGCAAAATATTTGTAAAAGTTCCTCTGAAATGTATTATGTTCCTACTTACTATCCTGTAACTTAGTTTAAGCAAATAATTATCGCATCGCGCATTTGAATATATGTACTATGTGTTCTTAGTGAGATATATCCAAGGAGACATCTGTATCTATTGTCTATTTTCTATTTGTTTACACACATTGTATGATTGTTTCTGTGTTATCTCCGTAAATAAATATATAAACAAACTGGAAAGTACCTCCCCCATAAATGATAAATCCATGTCGTGGATACTTTAGCACTTATATTTGACATACGATGCCATTGAAATATCGCCTTAGATATACGACTATAAGATAAACAATTACATCATGGATAGGGATGTTTGGCAGTGATAGCGTCCTACTCGCACAAGTAATCTAACACAGAAATAATATGTCCTAAATATTAAAAAACAAAATGTGTTTTATATTGTTGACGACCTCGTTAGCCTAGTTGGTAGTGACACTGCCTTCGAAGCTGGAGGTCCCGGGTTCGAATCCCGGCCAGGGCATGTATTTGTGTGATGAACACGAATATTTGTTCTTGAGTCTTGGATGTTTTCTATGTATTTAAGTATCTATTTATCTATATAAGTACGTATATCGTCACTTGGTACCCATAGTACAAGCTTTGCTTAGTTTGGGACTAGGTTGATTTGTGTAAGATTGTCCAAAAAAATATTTATTTATAATATTTGTAGCATTTGTATATTGTTTTAAAAAAAATTGACACCTCGCCGAGTTTCTTACGCCGGTTCTTCTCGAGGCAGAGGTTTATTTTATGAACCGCTGGTAGTTTTTTCACATTCATAAGTGCATGAAACATGCCTAAATTGAAGAATAAATGATTTCATTTCATATAGTAATTTCTCTAAGCAACACTGCACTGTTGTCTCCTCTCTGATGTAACCGAATATCATCACTATGCAATGATATGATTAACAATTGTCCTCTTTGACTCATATCTGGTTTTGGAATTATACCACGAATATTTGGAATTATACCATGAATATGATTTCATTTTTGTTCCCAGGACCCAAAGGTGTACGTGTCGACAATACTGGAGGTCCACAAGAAGTACAACGCGCTAGTGCTGGTCGCCTTCAACAACGATTCGGGCTTCGTCGCCGCCCTCGATAAGGCTTGCGGGAGATTCATTAACAGTAAGTGATTATAACGGATGCGCATCATCATCATCATCATCATTTCAGCCGAAAGACGTCCACTGCTGAGGCCTCTCCCAAGGCTCGCCATTTAGACCGGTCCTGTGCCGTTCGTTTCCACCGGATTCCCGCGACCTTCACCAGGTCATCCACCATCCACCTTGTCGGAGGCCTACCGACAGCTCGTCTTCCGGTGCGTGGACGCCACTCAAGCAGTTTCTGGCCCCATCGACCGTCAGTTCTGCGAGCAATGTGCCCTGCCCTCTGCCACTTAAGTCTCGCAATTTTGAAGGCTATGTCGGTGACCCCAGTTCTGCTACGGATAGCTTCATTCCTTATTCTATCACGCAGAGTAACCCCGAGCATAGCTCTTTCCATTGCTCTTTGGGTGACCTTGAGCTTTCTTATGAGGCCCATCGTTAGCGCCCATGTCTCGGATCCATATGCGCCGAATATTCGGTTATTATTCGGTATTCGGCATGTTTTTGAATGTTCGGTATTCGGCCGAATTATTCAGTTCAGCTGCCGAATATTTACCGAACAATTTTGAGAGGGTTTTGTTACAAGTTACAAGAGTGTATTATAGTTACTACTTCGTGAAATTAATACTTGACCCATTAATTATTTTTTGTCAATATTTCGCTTTGATAATGAACATTAAATTTTTGAACAGAAAAAATATAGTCTTTATTTTGACGACCGCTTTAGCCTAGTTGGTAGTGACCCTGCCTTCGAAGCTGGAGGTCCCGGGTTCGAATCCCGGTCAGGGCATTTATTTGTGTGATGAACACGAATATTTGTTCCTAAGTCTTGGATGTTTTCTATGTATTTAAGTATTTATTTATCTATATACGTATGTATATCGTCGCCTAGTACCCATAGTACAAGCTTTGCTTAGTTTGGGACTAGGTTGATTTGAGTAAGATTGTCCACAAATATTTATTTATTGCAAAGGTGATTAAATTACAAACTTAGTATAGAAATGTTATTTGATGATAAAAAAAGAAAAACTACACAGAGCTATAGATATATTTGTGTGATGAGCATGAATATTTGTTTCTGAGTCTTGGATGTTTTCTATATATCTATTAAATATATCGTCGTCTAGTACCTATAACACAAGCCTTCTTGAGCTTACTGTGGGGCTAGTTCGATTTGTGTAAGATTGTTCTCTAATATTTATTTATTTTTCTTTTTTTTCTTTTTTTTTATATTTTTCCTGTTAAATATAAATTGATATTATCTGTATAAGATTGGCCATTTTTTTTTATTTAGCCTGACTACCGCATTGTATGTTGGCCTGTTAGAAATTATCTTGATACTTGATCATTTATCTATTTAATGATAAGTCTTCCATTATTTACTATTTTTTTTGTATAGGCAACGCGGTTACCCGCGCGGTAAACTCCTCATCGAAGAGTCCAGAACTCCTGGCCAAGTATTGCGACATTCTGCTGAAGAAATCCAGCAAGAACCCTGAGGAGGCGGAGTTAGAAGACACGCTCAACCAAGTTGTGAGTCATCATTATACTCGTATCAGCCGAAAAAACCCCATTGCTGGACAATAGCCTACCCCGAGGATCTCCAAAGAAATGAACACACGAGTGTTAAAACATGTATCCAAACTTACATTTCAAAACTCAAACAAGTGATTGTGTGTTCTCATTTAAATATATGCCTTACACTGTAAAATTTGTGCATCAGCCATTTCATCAGGTTACCTAA
The DNA here is from genome assembly GCA_963556455.1 of Epiblema foenella. Taxonomy (NCBI): domain Eukaryota; kingdom Metazoa; phylum Arthropoda; class Insecta; order Lepidoptera; family Tortricidae; genus Epiblema; species Epiblema foenella. Next base: position 3,566,351 of record OY747120.1, on the reverse strand, counting down.
ATATATTCCCCAATAACGCTTGTAAATCATTTGGTAAATTATTAATAATTGTTGTTGTTTCTTATTTAGTGTCAACATTGATTTTGAATTGTATTTTATTATGTTTCCAGATGGTTGTGTTTAAATACATAGAGGACAAAGACGTATTCCAGAAGTTCTACAGCAAAATGCTCGCCAAGCGGCTAGTCCAGCACATGTCGGCGAGCGACGATGCCGAAGTAAGTTAAAGAGGTCATCCTATGCTCTATTCCAGTGTTGCCAGGGCCGTTGGGACGAAAGTTACATTTCTTTTCTTGAAGAGTTACATTTTTAATGCAAAAGTTACATTTTATATATTTTTCATAATTATTTATCAAAACGTTCATACTCGAAATTCACAGAATCTCATGTCCGCACCGCAAGTTATGTGACTTTTGAGGTAACTTAAGGAACACCAAAATAAAGGTGTATACAAGTTTCCAGCTTTTAATCTCTCATTAATCAAAAATCAAAATCAAACATTTATTCTGCAAATAGGCCACAAGGGCACTTTTACATGTCAAAATATTAATTTAATATTTAAGAAAGTCTGACTATAATAATAAGTACATTTTTCATGTCAAAATATTAATTTACAGTTCAAGAGAGAGTCAACCGTTGGTGGGATATTAGCTGTCAAGTCATAGAAAGTGTCCCCCCCCCTCTAATTTCCAAACTATAAAGTTTAAAAATCTGAAAAAAATTGAGGTGGTGTGCATTAGTAAATACTTTCAACGATTTTTGGTTTGAACAATATAGGTTTTACGGTTTTAGAGTTTTCGCTTAAAAACTGTATTGCCCAAATAAAAGGTCGTAAGTGCCGTGAGTTCCCTATGAAGATACGACTTTTTTAGATTCAATGTATTGTATAGTGATTTTAAATGTGGACTAGTAGGTGTTGGTACGGTACCCTTCATTGTGCATGATCCGACACGCACTTGGCCGGTTTTTTTTAAATTATAATTAAACTAGCGACCCGCCCCGGCTTCGCATGAGTGAATAGAAATAGAAAGAGAAATAGAAATATTTATTTATCCAAAGAAACAAATTTACACAGGATACAAGTTTTTTGGGTCCTGAGCTAGGAATCCCTGTGTTACAGGACCCAGCACTATTTAATGGATGTTATTATACATATAAACCTTCCTCTTCAATCACTATCTATTAAAAAAACCGCATCAAAATCCGTTGCGTAGTTTTAAAGATTTAAGCATACATAGGGATATAGGGACAGAGAAAGCGACTTTGTTTTATACTATTTAGTGATAGTTTACGTTTCAATGGTTCTAAATGCTGTCGTTTTGTTTGCAGGCCTCAATGATCTCAAAACTGAAGCAAGCCTGCGGGTTCGAGTACACGAGTAAGCTGCAGAGGATGTTCCAGGTATGAGATATGACCATGTCTAACATAGATAGATAGATAGATAAACACTTTATTCATTCCCACAATTTACATGGCATACATTAATAAAAGAAACCATGGTGCATGTTAAGGACTAACATGATTATTAATCACAGAAAAAAAAATAGAAAACTAATAAACTAAAAGTGATACAATACGAGCCATGTGTTGTGGCAGAGACGGCGTTGGCTCAGCATAATGATGCGGCAGGTAGCCACATCGCTGATATTCTGCCAGGACCTTACAAAAAATAATTAAAACACGTCCAGTGCAACGCAACGCAACGCTGTGTGTGTATGTGTATATGCGAGGGTGTGTGTGTGTGTGTGTGTGCATTTTATATTGTAAGAACAACGAGAGTGTGCTGTTGAGTGTGGTTATGTTAGTAGTTCAAAAAGACCTATTCTGCTTTCATACATTAGTGGTGAAAGGGAGATTGCGGAAGTCAAGGATTATGTTTTTGTATTTTTAAAAGATGTAGGCGATATTGTAACTTGAAATTTTGTTTTAAAGCTAAGCATATTTGGGCCATTCTATTTTTTCATGTATTTAATTTTTTTTAATGCAGATTTTGGAATACTTGGTCCTCACTCATATTTTTTGGTTGTTATTTAGAAAGAGGTTTAATTAGAGTACCACTTCCTATAGTTTCGGTAATTAACGAACCACAGCTAATATCCATAAATCGAGTAACTCAGTGGTTCTTGGATGTCTCACCATTGTATGAAAAAATGCTTTTTACCACTGTGTTACCCACCTTTTACAGCAATATGTTAATATCTAAGTATTTTTACCTATAAATTCCTTTTATTAGGTTCAAATACTATTTCCATATCCTATTTTTGTACACTTATTCAATACATATCAGAGTCACTTATAGGCATAAGATCACCTTTGTACATATATGTCAACTGTTCTTGTAATTGTTGTTTTTTTTTAACAGGACATAGGCGTGTCGAAGGACCTGAACGAGAACTTCCGGAAACACATGTCAAACAGCTCGGAGCCGTCCCTGCACATCGACTTCAGCATTCAAGTACTCTCCTCGGGCTCGTGGCCGTTCCAGCAGTCCTCGTCCTTCCAGCTGCCAACCGAGGTGAGATACACAGACAGACATACGTAAACATTAAGATAAACAGGCGGAAAGATAAATGGATAGACATAAAAACAACCTTATTTATTTATTTATTTATTAAGGATTCAAAAATCAAAATCAAAACATTTATTCTGCAAATAGGCCTCAAGGGCACTTTTACAAGTCAAAATCTATCTAGGTACATCAAATAAAAATAATACAATAATCAAAGTATCATTAATTAAATGTAGTGTTACATGTCAAAAATAAGACTAAGAAACTAATAACAATCGAGATTTGTTAGAGATGTATAAGGTCTCTAAGCGTCAAGATAAAAGGTAATAAAGTAAGTACACTAATCATAATAAAATATTTTGAGCTATATCTATAACATTTTATTAGATTACCAACAGATAATACATCAGACATGCTCTTATGTCTAGTTTACATTAGGGGCAGATGCTTATCTAATTATAGGTAACCACAACTTACTCCAATACATTATAAAAGCCGTGTATTTATATCGAATAAAGATGGTGTTTCCTCGCCTCTTGAGTTGTCATTATCTACCCGAACGCCCCAAACTTCATGGCTACTTATAAAAAGCGCGAGATTTCGCCAGAGGATATTGGCTACGTGACGAAGACCTAAGACCTCCCCCACCTCATAACCGGTCACGTACTTACGGGTGGGTCATTGTCAATTGGAAAAACAAAACTTGTCCCATCGGTGGTCAATAGTTAACGACTTATGTGCATGTGAGTTATGTTTTTAGTTTTTTCTTTCCTTTCTGTGGGATCACCAAACAGAAAGTAACCTCTCTGCTAAGCAATAAATCGGAAGCTATAGAATTGTGGAAGTTCACTAAAGGACTAAAACAATCAAAAGCGTTAATAAAAGGCTACAATGCCAAGTTGTCTAAAGAGCTATTACAACTCAAAAGACACAAAACCAGCGCAGTGACAAGAATACTCACTGGTCACTGCAAACTTAACAAACATCTATCCCAAATGGGTATAAAACAAAGTGCAGCATGCAGGTTCTGCCAAGAGTCGGAGGAAACTGGCATTCATATCCTCTGCTCCTGTGGACCACTTATGCGCAAAAGAAGTATCTATCTAGGGAGGCACATTATGCCCACAGAGGAGGTACAACAGATTGCGACCCAAAGAATCTGGAAATTCCTGGAGGCAACGGGTATAAGCAAAGAACTTTAAGGGCTGCCACAATAGATCAATACTGGTCGAGGCGGCAAAGAAGGCCCACAACTAACAATAATAATAAATGTTTTTAGTACATGGAATAATAGTAACGGAGACTCTGTTTATGCGGGTTACTAGACCAATTCAAAATTAAGCTTTGTGGCCCTTAACTTTTGATATGTCCACCGAAAAGACGCGAACCTAAATCTGACAATGACCCGGGTGCGTTCTGCGTTCTGTGAACTCTGTATGTTTGTCTGTCAGTTGGAGCGTTCCGTGAGCCGTTTCACCACATTCTACTCGTCGCAGCATTCCGGCCGCAAACTGAACTGGCTGTACAACATGAGCAAGGGAGAGTTGGTCACCAACTGCTTCAAAAACAGGTCAGTTACCCTACCATGAACATAGCCCCGATTTTTCAATCCCCATACAAAAGTATGTCGTCGGGGATAGTGCAATACCGCGTAACTAGCACTGCTAATTACTGTGTATCTACAACACCCAATTTTACAGGAGAAAAGCGTTTTTTCAAAGGACGTTCTTTGGCGGGAAATCTTAATTCGGCTGCATTTGTTAGTTACGCGGATTTGCCCTATGGCAACTCGTTAAAAACAAATACGTTTTGGGGACTCAGTTTTGGCAACTCATTAAAAACAAATACGTTTTGGGGACTCAGTTTTGGCAACTCATTAAAAACAAATACGTTTAGGGGTTTCAGTTTTGGTAACTCATTAAAAACAAATACGTTAAGTGGCCTCAGTTTTGGCAACTCATAAAAACACATACGTTTAGGGGCCTCAGTTTTGGTAACTCATTAAAAACAAATACTTTTAGGGGCCTCAGTTTTGACAACTCATTAAAAACAAATACGTATAGGGATCTTAGTTTTGGCAACTCATTAAAAACAAATACGTTTTGGGGTCTCAGTTTTGGCAACTCATTAAAAACAAATACATTTAGGGGTCTCAGTTTTGGCAACTCATTAAAAACAAATACGTTTAGGGGCCTCAGTTTTGGCAACTCATTAAAAACAAATAGGTTTAGGAGCCTCAGTTTTGGCAACTCATTAGAAACAAATACGTTTAAGGCCTCAGTTTTGGCAACTCATTAAAAACAAATACGTTTAGGGGCCTCAGTTTTGCCAACTTGTTAAAAATAAACCATTCTTTCTTTCTTTCTCGTTTAGGGGCCTCAGTTTTTCTTTTGCCCCAATGCCCTAGGTCACCTAGCTACGCCACTGTATAAACCCGCTTTTTTCTTCTAACCTCAAATTGTCCATTTGTTTGCAGATATACACTGCAAGCCAGTACCTTCCAGATGGCTGTATTACTGCAGTACAACGAGAATACAGCGTGGAGCGTGCGTCAGTTGGAGCAACACACCGGGATCAAAGGGGACTTCCTTGTCCAGGTAACACTGTCACTAAAACTGGCTGCAGTACAACAACGTCTTCAGGCTCTGTGCTTAGAACCTCGAAGTCCGAACTTCCTATTGTGCCGCCCCTTTAGTTAACAGCATAGGATAGAGGATTTAAATGTGAACTATTAGTAGTACTACGACGGAAACCGACTGCAAAATACTAAGGTGTCAACATTTTTAGGTCTTACAATAGACAGCTCGTTGAAATGGGAAACGCATATTGATAATTTATGTAAAAACTATCAAAGGCGGCTTTCTCTGTACGTAAAATTAGGGAGTTGTGCGGTATCCAAGCTGGTAAGACTGTCTACTACGCCTATTTTCATTCTCTAATGTCTTACGGAGCACTGATATGGGGACATGCAGCGACTGCCTCGAGAGTCTTCATACTGCAAAAAAGGGCACTCCGAAATATTTACAGTTCCTGCACGAGGGACTTGTCGAAGCGTTTTTAGAGAAAGTGGCATAATGACATTTTATTCCATGTTCGTGTATAAAAACTTATTATATGCTCGTAAACATTTGAGTGGCAGCAAGAAAATATGTGATATTCATAAATATCCTACAAGAAATAGACATAAACTCTGCCTACCGAAAGTACGCCTAGCGAAATGTAAAAAATGTTTCATATATCAGAGCATTAAATTGTATAATCATCTACCTGACTCTGTTACTATATTAAATGACATTAAATATAAACTTTACCTTAAAATAACTTTGACCGAAAATGTTCTGTACAATTTAAAAGATTTTTATGACATACAATTTAAATTATAATTAAGTTATACAAATAATGTATATTATACATACGTAACGATGTACGATGTTCTTACATTGAACGATTGTAAATCTAGAAATAAGACGTATTCTTCTAGTGCATAATGTATGTCAACGGAATAAATATTTTTTGACTTTGACTTTACTAGGCACGGTGCGTGGTCCGACACGCACTTGACCGGTTTTTAGCATTAAAATGACAGAACGCGTAAGGTTTTTTTATCAGGCACGTTATTCAAAAATAAGAAATGTATCCAGTAAAAAAATTGTATTGTATTGTTGTCGACAGGTGCTGCAAATCCTGCTGAAGGCCAAACTGCTGGTCTGCCAGGAAGACGAGACAGAGTTGACAGAATCCTCCATCGTGGAACTGTACCTAGGTTATAAGAAGTAAGTGACTTCGCTGCCTGGGGCCCATTGAATAAACATAACGGTTTTTCGACTGGCACAGGCCCTGTGCTCCTAACGTCGTATCGTGCCGTCCCTTTCACTCGTGTGATACACTATATGAGTGGAAGGGACGGCACGATACTATGTTCGGAGTAGCCCCTCATACTGCTCGTATATAGAGAGTGAAGCTTTGGTAGGTATGAATTTGTAGCTAATTTCGTTAGGTTTGCAATGGAATATAAAACGTATTCCAGTGCATCCTCAAATTTTATAAAGGGTACGTGACTCCTTTGGAGTTGCGGGCGTCTATGGGCTGCGGTGGCCGCTTGCCATTGGGTAGACCGTAAGCTGGTTTGCCACTGGCGTTGTATAAAAAAAAATCCTTTTACTCTAAAGCCTTTCATCATTTGTGGGCGCGAGTCCGGAAATCTCCGGGCTAGTCAAATGAAGGTGTATAAACTGGAGGCCGGAGATCTCGGGGATGGACAAATGCGCCGAGGCACGATGGCGAAAATTTCTGACAAGCGCAGTAGACCGTAGATATCCGGGGTGTCAACCTACCTAATGAGTTATTGCATGGACCTCACGAGTACCAGTATTAACCATGGCAAATGTAAAAAACTACTTAATAGTACATTAATTACCAAGGGCGGTAATACAAATAATGTCTCAGATCGCAGGTATTTGACCGCCGAAGGCAAGGGCGATAATTATGCGATCTGAGGCTTTCTTAATTACCGCCCGAGGTAAGTACAAAATTTTATGTCACCCCCTGGCCAGGAAGTGGGATTTTCCGCGCGCGGAGCGTGCGGTAATTGCCACTTTATGGCCAGGTGTGACATAAAAAATATTATCTAAATTTAGATTAATACTGTGGATATTATGTTATTTATTATTGCAAACTGACAACGTAATAAATGCGGATGTGCCGCGCGATCTCGCCAACTATTATTTAAACCCTAGAGGTTTTAAAGTGGCTCATATGTATGTAAAATATTCTGTTCCTGCTGAATATTTTAAATAAATTAAAAAAAAACAGTTTGGATGGGCTGCACCAAACTGAACAAAATGAATTTTGACAGATAGAAAACACCGAATCATTACTATACCGCTCTACAGGTTACAACTATTTGTGTTGTTTTAAAATATCATTATCCATGTTATTTTCCCCTTTTTTTTACCTGACTGTGGCTTTATAGGCCGGGCCCAATAAAGCGATAGGAGTGCGCGTTTGGAGAGTAGCCTGGGGAAAATCCAGGGGAAAACCTCCGGCACGACCACGCGTGCGGTTTGGAACACTGGAATACTCTAAGAGTTTGCGCTCCAGTGAGATTGGTTGAGCGGTTTCAACCGAATCTGAGGTGTGAGTGGAATCGAGCTACTCACTAAACCTAGCCTAGCTGAGAAGAGTCCAGCAAGAAACTCAGCTAGCCCCGACCTGGGTCGCTAACTATCCATGCTGTTATAGTTTACAAGTCTTTTGCAGGTCAATGTGTCCGTTTTTATAATAAGTTACCCGATGAAATTTTGAATTCCAGCTCCTAAAAATTACCTAAAAAAACATTGATGTCAAAGGCTTATTATAGGGTTGAGGACTATCTAACAGACAGAAATGCATGGCCCAAACCAAATACCTAAATAGCGTAAAGAGTCTAATATTTTCATTGTATCTAGTTGACACAGTTCTTGCAGGAAAGCATATCAAACGATTCGACATGTTTTGTTTTCTTGTGTAACTACACATTGTAAATACCTATTGTTATTTCTTCCTCGTTTTTCTTTCAATTCTCTTTTGTTGTTTACCACTTACATTTACTTAAGTAGGTTAAGTAGTATCATTGTAATAAGCATATTTTGGAGAAATTGACTGACTGTCGAGTTTCTTTCGGCGTTTCTTCTCGGCAGTGGTCTCATGAGAAACGCTAGTAGTTTTTGACTTGTAAAAGTGCCTGTGCGGCCTACTTGCGGAATAAAGTTCATTTATTTCATTTATTTATTTATTTCATATCATACATACATAGGAAAATAAATTTTATTAATAAAATAACGTATACTACCCTACCCATAAGAGGAATAATTATCCGATAATGATCAAAGACGATGTGAGTGGAATAAGCTAAGCTAAGCTAATAAGGCTAGGTTCACTAAACCTAGCCTAGCTGAGGAGAGTCCAGCAAGAAACTCAGCTAGGCCCGACCTGGGTGGGTAACTATCCATGTTATTCTCCATTGCAGCAAGAAGCTGAGGGTGAACATCAACATCCCGCTGAAGACGGAGCTGAAGGTGGAACAGGAGGCCACGCACAAACACATCGAGGAGGACCGGAAGATGCTCATACAGGTATACAATACAATACAAAAAATAATCAAAATTAAAATATTAAAATATTAATTTTAAGCCTTTTGAATGTGTATTAAGTATTTTTTTAGTTGTCTACTTTCATGTTTAATTCCATTTGATAACAAAATGAATGGGTTTTATTCTCACAATTAAATTACTACGTAACTAAACTATATGAAATCAGTATAATGAGTGAGAAGGGGGGATTCCTCGTTCCTATAACTACCCGGCGCAAAGGTCCCTAGTATACTGGCGGAGTTCCCACGTTGTATGGCCAGGGATATATATCCTTTATTGTCCACAAAAATAGTACACAAAAGAAAACAGGATTCAAATTAAGGGTCTGTGGATAAGTGATGTGCTCCTACAAAGGATAATATACAAGAATGGATATATACAGGAAAGGGTATTTACATAATATATACAATAGATAGGAGACACAGGAAGAAATGGCAATAGAGAGATCTCTCAGGACCGAAGTCCAATGAGAATTGGTTGGCAGTTATATTTATGCAACTGACTTAACTTCGATAGCGCGATGCAGAACATGTCAGATTTGACAGTTGGCAGGAGTGACGCCACAGGTCCTTATCAGTTAAAAAACGCTCATCTATTTAGACGAATGAGATTACTCGCTACTCGCCGGCGGTGGGATAAGTGCCTTATAGTCCCGTTTCGTTTGATGACTTGGTTGATTTGTCTAATTCATTATTATTGTGATAAATTTGATAGTTTTCTATCCATATAGCCACACTATGTTATAAATTGTAGCATGAGTCGTCTATCCCGTTGTTTTAATCATGGCCGTCGCGGCTGGCTCTCATGATTAAAGGCCACGTATTGGGCCGAAACATGTCGAGCTATATTCGACCTTAAAGACTTGAGTGATTAGTTCGTATTTCAATAACTAAATATTGTTTACAGGCGGCGATCGTGCGAATAATGAAGACAAGGAAAACATTGAAACACCAGCATTTGGTGGTTGAAGTACTGAATCAGCTGTCATCTCGCTTCAAACCGCGTGTTCCCGTCATCAAGGTAACGCACTGACAAACATACGGACAGACAACACCACTACACTCAGATTTTTATTATAAATAATATGTAATGGACTGGTTGAATCAACTGTCCTCTCGCTTCAAACCGCGTGTTCCCGTCATCAAGGTAACACACTGACAAGCATACGGACAGACAACACCACTACACTCAGATTTTTATTATAAATAATATGTAATGGACTGGTTGAATCAACTGTCCTCTCGCTTCAAACCGCGTGTTCCCGTCATCAAGGTAACACACTGACAAGCATACGGACAGACAACACCACTACACTCAGATTTTTATTATAAATAATATGTAATGGACTGGTTGAATCAACTGTCCTCTCGCTTCAAACCGCGTGTTCCCGTCATCAAGGTAACACACTGACAAGCATACGGACAGACAACACCACTACACTCAGATTTTTATTATAAATAATATTTAATGGACGGCGAAGGTCCCATTTTTCGGTTTTTCTTAAAAAAACTCGTAAGGCACGAAAAAAAATTGGCCTACCCCATCAAATGGGCTATCGTTGATTTAGAGCTCGTTAAGTGCATAAATGCTGTAATTTTTTTTAATATTGAAAAACAAAGGAATGAGAAGCCACTTATAACTTCTTAGAATTAACTTTCCCCCTTTGAAATGTAATAAAATGTTCATCCTAGCGAAAAAGTGTGTAAAACCTTTTTTATAGAGAATTTTATTTTAATTACTTCAGTCTAAGAACATTTTTTGCTTTGGACACGAGTTTTTTACGAAAAAATAATTTTGAGTATGAACAATCAGTTTCTCTCTTCTATTTTCTAAAATTTCCAACACTCCTTTTCTCCCCCACTCTCCTCAGCACTTCTTTGTTTGACTCTAAGAGATAGAGAATATTTAGAAGACTTCGAAATGTGGTGGCCAGTGTTGCCAGGGCCATTGGGACGTAAATTACGTTTCGTTTCTTGAAAAGTTACATTTTTGATGCAAAAATTCCTTTTTTTGTATTTTTCATAATTACCAATCAAAACGGTCGATTTTAAGAAATGAGTAGCCACATATAGCTAGAATTCGGCGAGTTCGACCACAGAATTAAGTCGGGCTGATGGGGGATATCTCAAATGTCATACATAGTTGCAAGGGACGGACAGGCAAATCATACCATGTGGGTTCTTTTGTCACCTTTTTTGTATGGAAGCTTATAGATTGTAGCGGTTAGATAGAACTGTGACCTTTTTTTTAAATAGAGTTTCATTATTCTCCAAAGTTACGAAAATTTCGTTTACAACAGAAGTTACTTACATGTTACGCGAGCCGGTCAAAAGTTACGAAAAATGTAAGAAATGTAACCATCTGGCAACACTGGTGGTGGCGGAGAACGGAGAAAATTAGCTGGACGGAAATAAAATTATATATTAATGTAATATTTTTGTCCACAGAAATGTATCGATATTCTGATAGAAAAGGAATATCTGGAACGCGCCGAGGGTGAAAAGGACACATATAGTTATCTGGCGTGATTTTTCACTCCAGCCAATGTATATGAATTAATGAATATAACAATATTAATGTATTATGTAGTTTTTTTTTCTTTAATCTAAACATTCCAGGTGCTTGATACTGATCCAATATACTTGACACTTACCACCTTATTTCATATAGTGGTGACAAAAACTGTCATTTATTCAGGCATTATGTCAAAATATTTTGATAGTCTATAGATTAAAACCGTAGAAACAGGATTAGATTAGGGAATCACCAAAGGGGACGGACTTATGATAGGCCTACTAAATTGAGACATATCATGGTTCTGTCGGAAGATCAGCGCTGGTAATCGCGCTAGCACTACGCTGAGACAGAACCATTTCGTGCAATACCTTGTTCTTCTGTTTTTATTTATTTTCTTGTTCTTTTTGTGTTTTGCACGAATAAATATTTCTGATTTCTGATTCTGATTTCATAAAACTGATATGGATTTAGCACAATTCTTCTTCTGTGGTCGCATTTCTCAATCGATTTCCGTGTTTCGCGAATAGTGTTCGATAACTATAATTTATTTTTATTCAGTTTTTGAAAAAAAGTCTAAATGGGAGGGTCATGGGGGTTGGAAGTTCACAGAACTAAACAGTCTTTTGATTTACAACACAAGTTTCAATTTTATTATCACTGTTTTGGAAGGTCCCTGTCAAGATATATACATTTCTAATATACGAATAATACGGCGAAAACATGATCTTTGGTGTAGCCATCAGTGACCTTTGGTGCCATCATGGATCTGAAAATTAAAAAAAAAATTGAAGAATATAAGTAATTTTACAAGCATAGAAGTAGGAGAAACTATGTAGTTAGCGCCCCACCAGAAATATTGAAACTAATTTCTTACACTGACAATAATTTTAATCGTACGTTGTCACTGTTCAGTGTCGCTGTGGTGGTTTAGGTTAAGGGTCCTTATCAGTTAAAAAACGCTCATCTATTTACACCACTTTCTGTTTGAATTGATACGTATCTTGACATTTTTAGAACGGGATTATTGCAACCTTATGTCATAAACTTTAAATGTATTAATTCTATTTTTCATCTAGAGATATCGTTTCAAAGATCACTCCAAATCGACCGTTTTGAAGCTAAAAACTTGTTTTTTGCGCTTAAATTCTACTACACACAATAAAATAAAAAAATGGCTATGTTACTATCGAAAACTTTAATAAAAGCGTCGTAGACTTTTAAAAAATTATTTGTTTTATCAATACTTTTGTCATAATTTGAAATCAAAATATTTTAAACTTAACTAGGTTTATACGTTTTGGTTTTTTAGTAATTCTTTCTCGTCTACAACATTTACCAAAATCATGCAAATCGGTTGAGGATCAGGAGGTGGCAAACGTTGCCGCTTTTTGTATGGAAAATAACTGATACACAAACCTCTAAGTCCATTAGGTACTTCAGTATATCTCTAAGTTAATAAGATTGTAGGTAAGTGGGTCGATCACCTTTTCCTTGTTATTATGTACCGTCAACGAGGAGACAACAGTAACAGAAAATATTATAGTGTGGACTTCTAGTATCTGTACTGAAGAGATGAACACTTCAAAATTGGTTTATAATATACGCTAAAACTCGTGTTTTGTAAAAAGAGTGGTAGACTATAAGTAAACCTTCATCGCGATGGAATTTAATTGATTATGACATAAGGTTTTAATTGATTATGACATAAGGGATTAAAGTTTATGACATAAGGTTGCAATAATCCCGTTCTAGATAGTAACATTGAGAAAATGTCAAGATACGTATCAATTCAAACAGAAAGTGGCATAAATAGATGAGCGTTTTTTAACTGACGAGGACCCTTAAGGGTTATGATGTTTTGGAAAACATTTCTACAAGTGAAAATATTTATGGACCCTTAAACTTCCTCCTGGGTTTTTGCTATTATTTCATAAACGAGAAAGAATTACAAAAAATCAAAACGTATAAACATAGTTAAAGATGTAACGAATCGAACTTCTAACAGTCAAGTTGCCCGCTCACTTGACAAGCCTAATTCCAATAAGATCTGGTTTTCCCTCGGGTTGGAAGGTCAGATGGCAGTCGCTTCCGTAAAAACTAGTGCCTACGCCAACGTCAACTCCTGGGATTAGGTAGCGGACCCCGGGCATCCTTTAGGATGCAACTGTACCGAGATAACGCTAGGATGATGATGAAAGATGTAACATTGATAAAGGTTTATGGGGTGGAAACCCGAAGCATTAATTCCGCGAGAAAATAGGCGCCAAGAAAGAATTTTCAGAAATACTCGTTCTCCCCCGCACGACACATGCTACACGTTGCAGCGGCCAGTTGGCACTGTGACAATCAAGGGCGCGTGTGTCTGAATGAATGTTAGGATTGTCATAGTGTCCCTGCTCGGAGGAGGCGGCGACGATAACATGTCGCCGCTGTGCCCTGTAGCCCGGGCATAGAATATGGCTACGGTATCCTCTGCCTGTCTAAGAAGGTGACTAAAAGGGGGTCCTCGGGGTCGTAGACGGTCGTAGTTGGGGGCTACGATCGTCATAGAAACATAGCGGGACCCACATAAGTGGACTCTAGGGCGGCACTGGCGCGTTCCGTAGGAGATCCCAGAGCCGCCCGAAATGGGTTGGTTGGGAGGACAAGCGGGGGGTTTTTAGTCGGTGTAAGTCTGACATAACCACCGCGCCGATCCACGGTGCGGAGGTATCCATAATAGATTTTCCCCCCATCGAAAAAAAAGGATTGTCATAGTGTATTGTGATAGGCTTAGTAACTTACCTGGTGTATATCTGTATGGATATTGTTTGTGTTTGATGAGATAAACTTGCACTGTATTCCTTATTCTCACATGAGTACTGAGGTGCTGCCAGTAATCGAATCTTCCTCTGTATAGATCAATTTGACTAAGCAATTGCATATAATCGCTCACTGTAAAAAAAATTCTTAATAGGTGATTTCCACGGTTCTGTAAACTATGCCCCCCGTGTAGGAGAAACACCTATGATTTCCGCGCAAAAAAAGAGCGTATTCCCTTCTGAAAGGCCGGCAACGCACATGCGACGCCCAAATTTAGAATGAAGGAAAAATTTAAAAATTTAGGCACCGAGCAGGATTCGAACCTGCGACCTCCCGGCACTTTCAATTTGGAACTGGGTAGCGATTGCACCTATAGCTCAGTTGGCTAGAGCGACTGGCCGCGAGTGCCGGGAGGTCGCAGGTTCGAATCCTGCTCGGTGCCTAAATTTTTAAATTTTTCCTTCATTCTAAATTTGGGTATGGGATGGCGCATCGTAACTGACGATTCTCAATATGATTTGAGACGTTAGTGCCGTTAATGAAGAATAAGTCTTCTGGTAGATGTCGCTGTACCAGGCGCGGATCCAGGATTTTGTTCAGGGGGGGGCACTTTCGAACTTTCCGAAAATAAAACTGACTTTTGATAACTTTTTATTGTCAGAACATATTTCCTACGTCAGGACATAGGCAATTGCCCTCCCCTGACACAGGCTTCAGGGGGGGGCAATTGCCCCTGTTGCCACTTTATGGTCAGGTGTGACGTAAAAATTTTAATGTCACCCATACAGGGTGAGAAAAACTTACGCATAAACGATAGAGAGCCAGCAACGTCTTCACGCAGACGCCTAACACCTTTGTCTGGCATGGTATAACTAATACGTGACGTATTTTTATACAGGGTGATCATGTGTCTAAATGTATGTTCGATGGCTGAGAAAATCTTTCCGGCGCCGAAATCCTCTGTTGATATGTATTTACTCTCTACTCTTCGCACATCACGCATTTTCATGTCCATATCTGGAAGCAAGGCAAACGTCCCAGTGTTCGACACTGGCCTTATATCTAACACTTTCAATGTATGATTATAGAATTATTCTAGAAAGAAATTTAAGTAAAAAAAATCAACCAAGAGCGTTTATATAAAGCAAAAATATTTCTTAATCCATAGGTACTAAGTAATCTTACAGGAGCACTCGTGGCCCAGCGGCGCCCGCGTACCGCGAGGTTAAGCAACGTGGGCTAGGTCAGTTCTTGGATGAGTTTGAGTGTTTATTAACTGAGCGCTCCCGTGCTTTGGAAGGCATGTTAAGCCGTTGATCCTGGCTGCTGACTATGATAGCAATCGTTAAGTCAAGGCCTTCGGGCGACTTGAGAGCTAACAGTCAAGTTGCCCACTCACTTGACAAGCATAATTCCAATAATGTCTGGTTCCCCTCGGGTCGGAAGGTCAGATGGCAGTCGCTTCCGTAAAGATTAATGTCTACGCCAAATCTTGGGATTAGGTAGCGGACCCCGGGCATCCTTCAGGGTGCAACTGTACTGGGATAACGCTAGGAGAATGATGATACTAAAATATTATACATGCGAAAGTGTGTCTGTCTGTTACCTCTTCGTGCTTATATACCGCTGAACAGATTAACATACAAGTTTAGACAGTGTATGTAATACAAACTCTATTACAATAGTGTTACAGTTAAACATACATTGGAAAAAGAGCATGTCATTTTTTATTTTAAACCTGACTGTGGATTTATACGCCGGGCCCAATAAAGCGATAGGAGTGCGCGGTTGGAGAGTAGCCTGGGGAAAATCCGGAGGAAACCTCCGACACGACCACGCTTGTGGTTTTGAACACTGGAATACTTTAAGAGTTTGCGCTTCAGTGAGATTGGTTGAGCGGTTTCAACCGAATCTGAGGTGTGGGTGAAATCGAGCTACTGGGAGTTTTGTCGCTGGTTCACTAGACCTAGCCTAGCTGAGAAGAGTCCAGCAAGAAACTCAGCTAGCATATGTTAATGTCATAAGTACATTAAAGTACATACACTGATCAGTAAAATTCTGACCTTAAATACTTGCTGAGTCTTTCTTTATGCCCTGCCCGTGGTAACTACAACATTTTATGTCTCTCCCTGTCCAGAAAGTGAACACATGAAAGAGTATTTAATATACGGATGTAGATAAAGTAGTGTATGCAACTGTACATAATTAGGCCTTAAAACACTCGTGTGATCCTATTATGAAACTCGCTGACGCTCGTTTCATAAAACCACTCGTGTTTTACGGCCTCTCATTATGTATCAGTTGCATAAACTACTATTACAATACAATTACTTACTCGTTATTGCACACCTCAATAAAAAAAAGAAGCTCAGAAACATAACATAGCGAGATATAAGCAGAGGTAGACAACAGGCGGTCTTATCACTACAAAGCGATCTCCTACTTCCCTTTGGGTAGCGGAGATAACTAAACACACATATTCAGTTTATGGTGCGAAAATAAAAACTACTTATATAAATAAATCTAAAAGATAAAAATAAAAGTAAACGTAAAACACATATAATAAATATACATAAATAGTGTGTATACGTGTGTACATAACTATACATATGGGTAGTGGCTTCGGGTAATTCCGAATGTCTGGTAATTCCGAAAATAACAGATTCCTGTCTAACTAAGTGATTTTGTTGCACTACCAAACATCAACAAAAATATTTAACATTTCTTTTTGATAGTGATGATGATGAGATGCAATAAAATCGCTTAGTTACACTGGAATTTGTTCTTTTCGGAATTAGCCGGCATTCGAAGTTACCCGAAGACACCTTACCAAAAACTTAAGAGAATCCTAAAAATATACTACAGACCAGGGCTCGGAACCGGTTTTTAGTATTTTGGAAATATCTCCTAAAGTACTTCTCATATCTGCATCTTTATGTCAAGATTTGCTTTTGTTAGCCTTCATCTATGGAATAAATTATTTTAAGTGCGAAAAAATATGGTAAAACGCAATTAACCGAAATTTTTAACCGGTTAATTGATAATGTTTTTAATGTACCCACCTTGTGCATATTGCGGTGATACTATTAGTTACTAAGTCTATTTGAAATGTATTCTTTGCATTCGTACACCTTGTTAAACTAGATATTAAGGCATGCTATGTATTTCTCTTGATAAGTGAATTGTATTCTTTAAGAGAAATAAATTCTTAAGAGCGCTTTAATAAAATGTAAGAGGTCCACTAGCGCCACTCGTAAATAATTGTGATTGTTTAAATTTAACGATAGACATCTAAAAAAGGGGGCCGCTACGTACTGTAGTTTGTATTTAAGTACGTTTTGAATCCATCAAACTAGTTATTACGTTGCTGGATTCGTCAACCTATTCCAAAGTTAAAACGGCCGTTTTAATTTTGAGCTCATATTGAGACCAATCTAGCAACGTAAAAATAAGTTTGATGGATTCAAAAAGTACTTAAATACAAACTACAGTACGTAGCGGCCCCCTTTTATAGATATCTATCGTTAAATTTAAACAATCACAATTATTTACGAGTGGCGCTAGTGGACCTGTTACATTTTATTAAAGCGCTCTTAAACCATAAACCATAATTACATGAAGACAAAACCGGTTTTATAGCCCTGCTACAGACCAGTATCAAAACAAAGTAGGTATTATAGAAGGGGGAATTAATATTACCTGTACATACCTTTCAAGAATTCCAGTGTCATGTGGATAATGGCTCCAGTGTCTCTTTCCATAAAATCCGCATTGGTGAATACCTTGCCTTGAATATCTTCAGTCACATTCAATTGGAATATACATATCACTGCATCATATTTACAATAAAATATTTTTTTTTACGTTTTGAACATATTTATTAATTTAGATACAAATAAATCAAATATATATGCAACAAATAATAGTTGGCGGCTTTCCGAAAAAGCGAAAAATATTCATGTCTGGGGGGCTTATTTGTTTCTTTGGGGGTGGAGACGACCGGCTGTTGGTGCGCAGGCGCCAAAATATTCTTATGTAAGGTAATAGGCTTGTGCGCGCTCGTTCACTGAGCGGATCGCTCCTGATTAGTACATTCGCTCAAATGTACAGTCGCCATCAGATATATCGGAGCGAACGAGGTGCTCATAAATATCTGAACACGACTCTATTATCAAGGCGTTAAAGTGCATGTTCAGATATTTTTGAGCACCCTGAATAGTACAGATATATTTGATGGCGACTGTACTAGTTCGGCCTTTTAGTTCTTTTAGTACACTAGTACACCGAAAGAAACGGGCCTATTTGTTCTCGTCTGACAGAATTGAATAAACGAACTATATGTGTGTGAACGAATGACCAGTATAAATTCGTCATCTAGCTTACTCCCGCGTGATTCTTAATTAGTTCACACAAGTTTCGTTTCATTCGCTCGCTCCAGTCGAGATTTCGATAGCCGTTCAGTTTCGTTCGGTCGCTTTCACAGGTTCGGTCATCTGATCGGATATTGTTGTTTCGCTCCGCGTACTAAATGTACTAAGAGCAGAAACGTTACGGAATAGTTCGATCTAGTACAGTGTTGGGAATTAGGTCTTTTTAGTTCTTAGTACATGACAGACATGGGCGCTAACGATGGGCCTCATAAGAAAGCCCAAGGTCACCCAAAGAGCGATGGAAAAAGCTATGCTCGGGGTTTCTCTGCGTGATAGAATTAGGAATGAAGCTATCCGTAGCAGAACTGGGGTCACCGACATAGCCTTCAAAATTGCGAGACTTAAGTGGCAGTGGGCAGGGCACATTGCTCGCAGGACTGACGGTCGATGGGGCCAGAAACTGCTTGAGTGGCGTCCACGCACCGGAAGACGAGCTGTCGGTAGGCCTCCGACAAGGTGGAGTGATGAGCTGGTGAAGGTCGCGGGAATCCGGTGGAAACGAACGGCACAGGACCGGTCTAAATGGCGAGCCTTGGGGGAGGCCTATGTTCAGCAGTGGACGTCTTTCGGCTGAAATGATGATGATGATGATGATGAGTTCTTAGTACATGTACTACACAAGCCTATGAGGTAACACGCATGCGGGACAGGGGCCTTGACCCCCGCTCCGGGTCCAGGGGCGCTACCGCGAACAGCAAACGAAGTTTTCCCTCTCTGTCTCACTTATATGCAAACTTGCAAGTGCGTCAGAGAGGGAAACCTTCGTTTGCTGTTCGCGGTAGCACCACAGTGTTGCCAGATACCCCGCTTTTCCAGTTTTTCCCCCTCTTTATTGCCACTGGGCCCGCTATCGACGTTAAGCCAACCCGGATCCGCTTTTTTTTAAAGGGTCCGTTTCTTCGGTGAAAAAGCAGTAAATCCAAAACAACGACCTATGCCTTTACCATGAGTTTACATGACCGTACTTGCTAGCGACTGCAAGCGTTTTGGACACCTTTGCACCAGGAATGATTCGGGGTAGGATATTAGATTAGAGTAAGTTTTGTTTTTATTTATTTGTTGTATTTATATTGTAATTAATCATGTTATGTTATAGATCGCTTGATCTTTTCAAAGCCATATCGAATAAAAAAGCAGTCACTCTTACATCATATGCTGAACCCTTTAGAAATGCATGTTCTTAGGTTAATATTGCATTGCACGCCGTGGCGGATATACAAAGTTAAAGAGGCCTTACAAATTTTATAATGATTTGAACTAGGGAATACAAACTGGTTTTAACCGTAACTGAAGAGACCGGTTATAACCGGTTATTTGGCCAAACTTCACAACCGAACCGTATTAGAAAAACCGGTTTCGGTTATGTTCGGTTATACTTTATTTTTTGTACTTTTCCTAATTCAAATTACTAAAAATAAAATTAATTTCCTGTATTATGATACACTATTACTGTGATTTTTACTAATGTCCATGTGAAGATTAAGGGTGGGTTGCACCAAACCGTGTGTAATCGTAAGCGGTGTTCGTTAAAATCTGATTGTATGGTAAGTTTGACAAATTTCTATGGGATGACAGCTGCTGGCGCCATATTTGACGATGACCGGCCTGTGATC
Organism: Epiblema foenella; assembly: GCA_963556455.1. Taxonomy (NCBI): domain Eukaryota; kingdom Metazoa; phylum Arthropoda; class Insecta; order Lepidoptera; family Tortricidae; genus Epiblema; species Epiblema foenella. Next base: position 3,546,349 of record OY747120.1, on the reverse strand, counting down.
GTATGTTGGTGGAACCGACCCTAAGGGTGAGTTGCACCAAATTGTGTGTAATCGTAAGCGATGTTCGTTAAAATCTAATTGTATGGTAAGTTTGACAAGCTTCTATGGGATGACAGCTGGCGGCGCCATGTTTGACGATGACCGGCCTGTGATCGTATGTTGGTGCAACCGACCTTTACAATACAATACAATACAAATACTCTTTATTGCACACCTCACATAATAAAACAGCACATAAAAAAAAGATACAGGGAGACAGAGGCAGAACAACAGGCGGTCTTATCGCTAAAGAGCGATCTCTTACAGGCAACCATTGGGTAGTGGAGAAATGAAATATAAAGCTGAAAAGTAGATGGTGCATAAACTATTACAATCTGAAAAAAAAAGATTCCAAAACAACTATTCAATATAAATACACACCTTTAGTGTAGAATTGATGGATGATTAAAAAGGAGGCTATAGTGCGTTTATGTTCGTTAGCTGTCGTTTGATTGTAAAGGTTCTACTATGTATTAAACTCAAACTTTAAGAGTTAAATTAGTAATGTCAGTATAGTCGGAATAATGACATTTTGACTAGTTTACCTGTAAGTTCTGATATTCATTTTAATATATTTGTAGCGAAATAGTTGCATTTGCCGAGCGTTTTTTTTTCAGATATTTATTATACACATTGTTAATGTTCCGCTCTTGACAACGAATCTTTCTGGGCGATTATTTCATTTCATATAACACTTAAGAGGCCTTATAAGTTTTAAAATGTTTTGATTTCAAATTATGGCAAAAGTATTGATAAAACAAATAAAATTATTAAAGTCTACGACTATTTTATTAATGTTTTCGATAGTAACATAGCCATTTTTTTATTTTATTGTGTGTAGTAGAATTTAAGCGCAAAAAACAAGTTTTTAGCTTCAAAATGGTCGATTTGGAGTGATCTTTGAAACGATATTTCTAGATGAAAAATACAAATAATACGTTTAAAGTTTATGACATAAGGTTGCAATAGTCCCGTTCTAGATAGTTACATTGAGAAAATGTCTAGATACGTATCAATTCAAACAGAAAGTGGCGTAAATGGATGAACGTTTTTTAACTGATAAGGACCCTTAATGTGCTTCATATTATGTATGAATGAGGGGTTGTGCTTGGACTGCCACATGGAGTGACATCTTTATATTTCAAGGTGCTTAAATTTTTTTTTCATGTTTTTATCTTCAAATAACCGTAACCGGTTATAAACGGCTTTCGGTTATTTTTTCGTCATAACCGGTTATAAAATGTGACCGGTTATTGTATTCTCTAATTTGAACCCAAATTATGGCCAAGGTATCGATAATACCAATAAACTGATTAATGAATAGATTACTATATAGGTACGTGACTTTTATTAAGGTACCTTATACACTTTTTTTTCGGAACTAGGTAATTTTGGGTTTTCGGACTCTAATCACGAGTACCTACTATTGATTGTATGAGAAAAAAAATGTCGTCGATTTTTCATATAATTTTTCTGTGTCAGTTTTGTGATGTCACAAAACTGTTTTTTTGGGGACCCTTTTTTTACGGAAATAATAATTCTCGATTCTGATTCAGAAAACACAAAATTACTTATTTCAAAAGAAGGAATTTGTAGGTAGGAACCCCGGAATGTGGAAAATCGCAACAGAACCACTTTGTGCTGTTATTTTTGTCTAGTAAGTACAATCTAAGCGGGAAAAACAGTGTTTATTTGAAATTAGTAGTTATATTTCAAATGATATTTTTTTAATGAATAGCCCAAAATATAGTCAATTCACACAGAAGATACAGCCTATAAACAGATAAACGTTTTAGTTGAGAAGGAACAGGCACGTATCCAGACTTGGTACGGGGGGGGGGGAAACATTGAAACAACCATGTGAACTGTGTAAAAATCGCTGTAATCACTACTGGCTAAAAACGTTTTTGGGGTGGGGTATAAATCCCAACTATGCCCCCCTCTGGATACGTGCCTGATAAGGAACTCTAAGTACTTACGTAATATAACACGTAGTGCCAGTGCAAATGTATTCATTTTCAGCGTCTATTATTCTCTAAAAAATAATTCAATTTTTTACCTCTTTATGTAAGATAGAAAGAGACAGTAATTTGTGACAAATATGTCACAAAATGGTCCCGCCTCAGCATAATGCTGGTTCAGGAACCAGCGCTGGTCTTCCGGCGAGACCATTTGTGGGCCACGATACATACACTGCTGTCCGACGATATCTACCTAGTTACTTTCTCTACTATATACTTTCCAAAAAAAATCCATACTACGGTCCTCACATACCTCTTTCACTCTGTCGCACTTGAAAGTTTGCACATAAGTGCGACAGAGAGGGAAAACTGCGTTTATGGTTCCCGGGAGCACTCCTGGTCTTTTTTCGGTATCTCAAATTTCATCAAGTTACCCTCGCTTTGGCTGTCTCGTTTTGATATTTAATAACTTATTTTACATATATTATAATAAAAAAAAAATTACAATACTAAAGTTTAGTGCATAATGGTTACTTAAGTTCAATTAGGTACCGAATTAAAACTAAAATATAAATATGTTTTGTAAATAAATATTTTCAAAAAAAATAATATCTAGATTAATATCACACTATGATGGTAATCGAAGGAAATAAAAAATAATAAACAAGCTCAATGGTTCTTAATAAAAACTTAATTTAACACATCATAAAAATGCTAATTACACAAATAGTACCATTAAATTTAAAATTAGTTAATACTTTATCAATTCATAAACGTAAATGTACCAACCTGTTTTACCTGGATTTATGATTTCGCTGTAGGTATATACCTAGGGCATGCAAACTGGATACTCGGTGAAATTTTTAAGATATTTTAATACCGAGATTAAAACAGACCAGTACCGAATCCCGGGTACCCGAAATACCGAAATCCTGATATTACAATCCCGCGGTTGAGATTCGTCTGGTATTGCATGCCCAATATATACTCAGTGGGGGAAAAACTGTGTCGCTGCGCTTGCGGCGTCCAACTCTGACATGACGCGTACACTTAGGCATTCCCGCCGGCGGGGACGTCCACCGCGCGATCGCGACAACAGTGACACATATAGTCCCTATTCGTCCCGGTACCGCCGCACTGAGTTTCTTGCTGGACTCTTCTCAGCTAAGCTAGGTTTAGTGAACCAGCGACAAAACTCCCAGTAGCTCGATTCCACTCACACCTCAGATTCGGTTGAAACCGCTCAACCAATCTCACTGGAGCGCAAACTCTTAGATTATTCCAGTGTTCCAAACCACACGCGTGGTCATGCCGGAGGTTTTCCCCTGGATTTTCCCCAGGCTACTCTCCAACCGCGCACTCCTATCGCTTTATTGGGCCCGGCCTATAAAGCCACAGTCAGGTTCAAAAAAAAAAGAAAAAAATGTGTTATGTGGTACCTATTTCAACCCACTAAAACCAATCATATCAGATTAACGACGGGATTTGGTCTCTCTAAAGATAACCTCCTGAAATGGGGGATCAGAACAGAAAATAGCGACATACTCTGTGATTGTGGTGTCATTCATGATGGGATGAGCCGCAGATAGTGAGCAGGGAATTATGGCGTGTTAGGCAGCAATGGCAGCGGTTAGCAAATAAATGAAACAATCACAATTGCTTATGAAGTATGAATTGTATTACTCACAATATAATTCGACTCTTCACATTGTCACGGGGTTCAGGATTCACAATGTATTCAACTTAATGTTTAAATAAGGTTTAACAAAATAGCAGTCCCATAGCAGACGCCATGCATGCAGCGAGCAAGCAAAGAGGAAGGAAGTTTATAAGAGAAGGGACAGATCGGTGTTGCCAACGTTGAGAATACAATTTCCAACAATTCAGGAGACTCAGCATAAGACGCAGTGCTCCGTGTCTCCGACTTCGTGCACTACGGAAGACCTAATGAAAGCTATACCCCAAGGCATAGAAGTAGCAAAAGATTGGCACTCATTTTCTCAGTGTTACTATCTAGAAAGGACTATTCCGACCTAATGTCATACATTTTAAATATATTTTTGAATTTTTCTTTAAGAAATATCGTTTCAAACATCACTCCAAATATACCATTTTCAAGCTAAAGACTGTGTTTTTCTGCTTAATTTAATTTATTTAAAGGGAAACATACAGCAAATAATAATACAGAACATGATAAAAAAATTCTGAATGATGACAATAGCCAAAAACAGTTTCCACTGGAAATTATGTTCACATAATCATTGCTCTGTAAGAAAAATGTAGTAAACATATAAACGTTATAGTAAATAATCTAAACGAAATAACAAATTTAAATACGTATTAAATTAAATTGACAAAAACAAAATATTTGAATAAAAAGGGAAATAAAATACACACAATTAAATTCTAATACACACAATAAAATCAAAAAATGGCCATGTTATTATATAAAACTTTAATAAAGTTATAGTATTCTTTAAACACTTTAATGGTATTATCAATAATTTTGTCATAATTTGAACTCAAAATATTTTAAAACTTATAAGGCCTCTTAATGTCAGTATGATCTAATACACTAATACACACAATAAAATAAAAAAATGGCCATGTTATTATATAAAACTTTAATAACATTATCGTCCTTTAATCACTTTAATGGTATTATCAATACTTTTATCATAATTTGAAATCAAAACATTTTAAAACTTATAAGGCCTCATAATGTCAGTATGATTACGCGTGCCACTCAACAAAAACAACATACACAACTTGTTTAGTACCTATCCAACCGTATCTTACTAGCCTCTTTAGTAGTTTATGAACCGTGCTGCGATAAAGTGTGCAAAATGCTACGGAATTCAAATTATATATACGGCCCTTCGGATGTAGTGGTGCCTTCTAACTTGCATTTCGGGGACTATATGTTGAATAGATTACAGGAGTTTAAGGATGCTAAAATCGTGAGTGTTTAAAAGAAATAAAACGATATTACACGCTGCAAAAGAGCAAGCGAAAATATTATCTCTCTGTTCGAATTGTCAATCATATTTATTTAAGTTTAATATTGTTTATAACTTTAGTGTTTTTTTGTCCGTCGTCGCTTCACGTCCCAAAGGAAGACCAGCGCTAGCCAATGCACTATGCTGATTTGGGGCCATTTCGTGGCTATGTTTTTTTTATCAGAAATCAGAAATGTTTATTTGCTTTGATACAATTAACAAAGATATAACTTAAAATTATATTGCACCGTGTATCCAGCCTGCAAGCAGGCGTGCAAATTATATGAAAAAATGTACATGTCAAATTGTCAATATATAAATTGTCAAATTACAAAAAAAAAAAATGAAAATTTAATACCACGTCGGTGGCAAACAAGCGTACGGCCCGCCTGATGGTAAGCGGTCACCGTAGCCTATGGACGCTTGCAACTCCTGGGGTGTCACATGTGCGTTGCCGACCCTTTAAAAATGCATACACTCCTTTCTTGAAGAACCCCATACTGTAGTCCCTCGGGAGAACCTCGGCAGGGAGCTCATTCCACAACCGGAGCGTCCGTGGGAGGAAATTCCTCTGAAACCGTACCGTAAACGACCATTTCGGTATGTTCTGTATTATGGTAAAAGAAAGAAAGAAAGAAAGAAACATTTATTCACAGACACAGAAGACACACATATTACAAAAAAAAAAAAAAAACAACAACAGAAGAAAACAAAACACAACATGTGTGTCCCCGCGGCAGTGAAACGGACACTGGCTCAGCATTATGCTGAGGTGTCAGACACCTACAGCGCTGATTTTCAGCCAGTACCGTCGGTGACTCACGGACGGTGGTGTTATGTTTATTTGCACTGTATTTGTGCCACGAATAAATGTTTTTTCTTTCTTTCATTCATTTACAATTATTCTCCTCTCTCGTTTTAATCGTGTTTACATTTTTTGATGACGTCAGTGCACATCTTTTCGAATGCGACTATAATGAAAATTTGAATTTACATCGACATGTAAAATTCATGTTTTGATTCCTAAACACGTTATTTAAATTTTTGTTTTAATATTGTTAATATATGTGGCAACCAATACCTAGGAAGTACCTAATTATAAGTACATAAACGATTCTAAAAGAGAGTATGTACAGAGTATATATGGATAAATATATGTATTAGTACAGTCGCCATCATCATCAAATCGGGGCGAACAAGGTGCTCACAAATATCTGAACACGACTCTATTGTCAAGGCGTTAAAGTGCATGTTCAGATATTTTTGAGCACCCTGAAGAGTACAGATATATTTGATGGCGACTGTACCTCTAGTATTACATTGCAATGGGTACAAAGGTTATCCGAAACTTGTTTTTTAATCTGAGGCGCTACCTACTCCGAAGTTCGTATCGTGCCGTCCCTTACACTCATATAGTGAAACACACGAGAGTGAATGGGACAGCATGATACGAAGTTAGGCTTCGAAGTTCGGAGTACAGGCCCTGGACTGCTACAGCGAACCACAAACGAAGTTTTCCCTCTCTATCGCATTTGCAAGTTTGCACATAAGTGCGACAGGGAGAGAAAACTTGCACTCCTAAGGGGCTACCGCGAACCACAAACGAAGTTTTCCCTCTCTGTCTCACTTATGTGCAAACTTACAAGTGTGACTGAGAGGGAAAACTTCGTTTGCTGTTCGCGGTAGCGCCCATGAGCATGAGGTTTATTTACGTTCATCGCTTCGCATTTACTTCTCATTTCAATGTGTTTAGCGTCCGCTTAAGATTCGCAAGAGAATAAGTTATTTACAGAACTGATAACTGTCTTAAGTGATATCTCTGTTATATTATCACACTTATCGTAGTGGTATAATATTTATCTAAATTATATTGATAAGTACTCGTGGTATAATGTTTATCTAAATTTATTTTTATTGAAACAAATGAAAATAAAATACTATAACAGTTACATTAATATAAGGCTTAAGTCTATAAAAAAAAAAAAAAAAAAAAACTAAACTAAATCTAAAAATGGCCCCTGCGGCATTGTGCCGAAGACGCTGGCAGCATTTCCTCGCTGAATAGAATATAATAGAATAGAATACTTTTTATTTGTAAAACACAGGTGGTAACATTAAGGTCTTAAATAGAATATAATACAGAACTCTGTGTTTTGCCTCTTGGCGTACAAATGTTATTTAGAGTCTAGTTATTAATACTTGAATTTGGACAAATACGTCATTACATTACATTAAATTGTCAATTAATAACATCAATAATTTACAAAAAAAATGTATATATATTAATCCTATAGCATTCCATTGGTACAAAGTTATGTAATTATTTTATGTCACTATTGTCGTCAAATAGCAAGACTGTTTTCTGTGCGAGGTAGCTGCCAGCTCTTCGGTCACCGGTAGTATCTTTAAGCCTCTTCGAGATTTCTTTGAAGAGGCTCAAAGCTCCTGGGTCCCACGGACCAAATTATATTGATAAGTACCCTTCCCTAACATATGGTCGAGGGAGGCGATGGCTGAGATACGCGTCATACTCGTGAACGGGTGCCGTTTGTGGGGTCCGGTCTGTTCATGTTTGCAAGCACTAGTAACTTCGTACTAGTGTTCAGTGGAATTGACATGATGAGAGACTTCGCTCTGTTCTCATTTGATTTTATTTTTAGACTGACGCTCAGAGACCTTATACATCTCTGAGGATATTTATTTAATAGATTTTATTATTTTCATGTTGACGTGTTATAGATATAGCTCAACATATTTTATTATGATTAGTGTACTTACTTTATTACATTTTATCTTGACGCTTAGAGACCTTATACATCTCTAACAAATCTCAATTGTTATTAGTTTCTTATTCTTATTTTTGACATGTAACACTCCATTTAATTAATGATACTTTGATTATTGTATTATTTTTATTTGATGTACCTAAATAGATTTTGACTTGTAAAAGTGCCCTTGAGGCCTATTTGCAGAATAAATGTTTTGATTTTGATTTTTTGATTTTGATTTTGTACGTAAGTTGCATTATCAATATACATACAATTGTTATCCAGACATTCCATGACGTGATTTATAATCGTTCGTCAAACCTATTTTAGTTAAATTACCTCTAAAATCCTATACATTTAATTGGCGGATGTTTCGTCCAACCACAACAAAAAGTATCCACAACACGTTTCGTCACCTATGCTACATACTCCATTGACAATGACTTGTCCGATAAGTACCCGGCTCAAACGTCCCAAATATACTCGCCGCGTTCCCGCGCTGGATTGCTAAAGAGATACGTTGAACCAGGTACGCACCGGATCTAGGATCGCAACCCCTATCTTGCAAATGTCTTCCCAAGGCTCGTATCGCAAAAAAAAACGCTCGTAAAATTCGTTTGTCCTTGTCTATCACTCTGACATTTATCTTTGTGAGAAAGGGAAAAAACACATTTTAGTCAGCAAAGGTTTGTTAAGTTTAATAAATTTTATTAAGAAGAAAATATATGTTACTATAAACCTAATTAAAGTTAAATACATATTAAGTTTTATGAATAAGGCGGTAATACTATAAAGGTTAAGTTTATGACTTAGTAAGTTTGTACGTGTCTGTGTAGGGAGTAATCTTCGGAACAATATTTCTGAACTCTGAATGTTAAATTAGGTATTAACAAGTATAAATTAACAAACTAAAAACTGACAGTTATAATAAAAATATATGACGACCGATTTAGCCTAGTGGGTGTGAAGCTGACGGTCCTGGGTTCGAATCCCGGTCAGGGCAAATATTTATGTGATGAGCATGAATATTTGTTTCTGAGTCTTGGATGTTTTCTATGTATTTAAGTATTTATATCTATTAAATATATCGTTGTCTAGTACCCATAACACAAGCCTTCTTGAGCTTACTGTGGAGCTAGTTCGATTTGTGTAAGATTGTCCTCTAATATTTATTTATTTATTTATATACTACCTCCAATAGGTCCGCCTGCGAGCTGCGCCTGCGGCATGTTTCCCAACCTTTCATTATGCGGGCGGCATTACCTCTTTGTATTTTCAATTTAAAATCCGTTATTTTCCGCTTATCCTATGAGTTTCTTATTATCAATACTTTTACAGTCATTTTAAAGGGTCGACAAGGCGCATGGGATACTCCAGGAGTTGCAAGCGTCCATAGGCTACGGTGACCGCTTACCATCAGGCGGCCCGTACGCTTGTTTGCCACCGACGTGGTATTAAAAAAAATTGAGTTCAAAATTAACATTTTAAAATGAGTAAATCCTCTTAACAGTTAAGCAAATGGTCTCACACTTTTCGGCTCTATTATTTGTAGATTCAAAACTGGTCTACAACTTTTTTGGCTGATTGCATTTGGACATTAATTTTACATCGTCCAATTACAGATTAATGGACAGACTCACGAAACTACAACCCTAGGGCATGTAGCCCAACACTCGATGAATCTCGCCGTCTCCCTCACTCGGCTAGGGGTCAGAAAGGGAGACGTAGTGGGTCTGTGCTCTGAAAACCGTCTGGAATTCTGGAGCTCTGTCGTCGGTACTGTACTTACAGGGGCTGTGATGACTACCTTCAATATGGCATACACAAAAGGTATTAGAAAGAAAGAAACATTAAATTTATTCACAGACACAGAAGCAATATACACACACACAATATACATGACATGCATATATGACAAAAATGTTAACCCCTTGTCGCATGACTTAAAAAAAATATTTGTTTAAATTTGAACCTTGATACTATGTAATAAGGTCTACAACGATATCTGCCATATATGGCTTCATATGTAGTAATGGGTTAATAGAAGAAATATATATATACAGAAACTTCTTTCAGTCAGTACCATCGGTGAGACACGAAACGTCATACAATAACAAAAAATAAATAAATATAATAAAAATAACTGCTATAGGCAAAAATAGGTACGTATAAATAAATCAAAAACCACTTACTACTTATATAAAGCATCTGGAGTACAAAAACGAAAGAGCTAAAAATTAAAAATCAATTATTACGGTTGGTATATTTTTGCTGCTAATAGTGCTGGATTATTGGGATAGAAATGGCAAAATATTGGCAAAACAAGATTTAGTTTAAGTTATTTGATACCTTCACACGAGAAAGCAGATATCAAAAACCAGGACAGGCCGGTCCGGGCGCCCCACAACGTCAACAAATAGCATTTAAGCTTACGCTTAAAGGTATACTTGCTATGCGGTCCCTCCATAGGAGAGGGAGGTCATTCCAGCACTTATACGCCAGCATTATAATCGTATAATATCCATAACTCCGCCCCGGCTTCGCATGGGTGCACTATTTAATGGATGTTATTATACATATAAACCTTCCTCTTCAATCACTCTATCTATTAAAAAAAACCGCATCAAAATCCGTTGCGGAGTTTTAAAGATTTAAGCATACATAGGGATATAGGGACAGAGAAAGCAACTTTGTTTTATACTATGTAGTGATAAATAAAATGGCTAAGGTAACGTGACCAAATTTATGCCATTACACATAAAAAAATACCAAATCAAAAGTAACTGCGGCCGGTGGTCTATGACCTGGCTACGGCAAATCTTTTGCAATTTATAGACATGAAATCAGTCTCGTTAGTGTGCCCTACTAGATTATAATCACTAAGTATGCCATACTATTATTGGATGACTGGCAGCTTTTCAGCGGTAGGTTTTTTTTATTTATTTTATCCATCACCCACCACCGTGTTAATAAGAGCCGTTTGTCTTACCACTTGACGGAAATGGCTTTGTTAATTATAGAGATACTAGCCCGCCCCGGCTTCGCACGGATGCAATGCTGATGCATGTATTACACATATAAACCTTCCCCTTGAGTCACTCTATCTATTAAAAAAAACCGCATCAAAATCCTTTGCGTAGTTTTAAAGATTTAAGCATACATAGGGATATAGGGACATAGGGACAAAGAAAGCGACTTTGTGTTATACTATGTAGTGATAACATTTTTTTTCTCCTTACAGGCGAAATAACACACGTAATCGGTATATCAAAGCCAAAATTCATGATCTGCTCAGAACTGGCATTTAAAACCCACGAGAAAACATTCAGATCACTCCGCTACATCGAGAAAATCATCATCTTCGGGCCCACGACCACACGCGTCTCGTACGAGTTTTTTAAAATCTTTTTTGTATTTAGGAGCTTTAGTAAAATGACGATTTCAGCTTCATTAAGCATCTAAACTAAGACACTGTCTTCTTAATCATTCATAAGTACTTAAACACCCAAAAAAACTACAAAATTTGTATACTTATTTACAAATACTACTTATATACTTTATACTTATTTGCATTTATTTGTGTGATGAACACGAATATTTGTTCCTGAGTCTTGGATGTTTTCTATGTATTTAAGTATATATTTATTTATATAAGTATGTATATCGTCGCCTAGTACCCATAGTACAAGCTTTGCTTAGTTTGGGACTAGGTCGATTTGTGTAAGATTGTCCACAAATATTTATTTATTTACTTAAAAAAACTTGATACATACAAAAAAACTTACTGCGTTAACGTACAGTACACTATTTCTTCATCGTATGCCAACTATTTCTAAGGTTTCCAGTTTTATACTTATTTACAAAAATAAACCGTATACCAATTTCGCAGTTTTCGATAGTGGTTCTGCTAAAATTTATTGTTAAAATCCCGACATCCAAATGTGTCCTACTTAATTTCTCTCTCTTTCTTTAGTTCGAACACACTCCAATACAATGACTTGGTGACTAGAAGCAATGTCATCTTTGAAGATTTCATAGCGACTGAGGTCAGAGGACAGGATGACTTGGCGTTTATCTTGTATTCTTCTGGTACGACGGGACTACCGAAAGGAGTTATGCTGACACATTTGAATTGCCTGAATACGTTTTGCTAGTAAGTTTGTCTCTTAAGCCGTGGTCTCTCGGTGAAAAAAATTAACAATAGCATTCTTTTGTAATGAACCAGAGGATCCTCGGCACCGGTAGACGACGGGCTCGCTACCCGCGTGCTTTTGGTAGTTCTGTAAAATGAGGCTACTTTGCTCCTCGAACGAACTTCGCTGTGCCTTTTACTCTCGTGTTATTCACCATATGAGTGAGATGGACGGCACGATACGAAGTTCGGATTTCGAAGTTCGGAGTAGCCCCTCAATCCTCGTATAATGGTCGCGCGACAGCGTGATTAAACGACAAGATAAGGCATCTCTCACTTTTTATCGAGTGGTACCTATCAGAAAGTGGGGGTCTATGGTGGTCGCGTGATAGCATGATAAGACAGAGGATAAATAAAGCATCTGTCACTTTCTGATACCGCTCGTCAGGAAGCGACAAATTCTTTATGTTGTTTTGTGAAAACGCATGGCGTTTTATGTGAATCCTACGTAATGTGATGTTTTTTCCCTTTCCAGTCCCACAACGGAACCCCCATTCGACCCCATAATCTTGAACGTGAACCCTTGGTTCCATGCCATGGGCCTGATGTCAGGGCTTCTGGCCCTGGCCAGAGGCCGTACTTTGGTCTACCTGCCGAAATTTGAGATGGACCTGTATCTGAGAACAATTGAGAAGTATAAGGTAATTGGTCTTTTTAATCTGCCTGTGGCTTTATAGGCCAGGCCCAATAAAGCGACAGGAGTGCGTGGTTGGAGAGTAGCCTGGAGACAATTCAGGGGAAACCTCCAACACGACCATGCGGGCGGTTTAAACACTGGAATACTCTAAGAGTTTGCGCTCCAGTGAGGTTAAGCGGCTTCAACCAAATCTGAAGTGTGAGTGGAATCGAGCTACTGGGAGTTTTATCGCTGGTTCACGAAACCTAGCCTGCCTGAAAAGAGTCCAGCGCAGTTAGATATTTTAGTTTAATCAAATTTGTAGCTAATTTCCAAATATTTGAAATCATTGACTAGCGATCTCTCCTTCTTCTTCATCATTAAGTTAAGCTGGGTAGTTTAGTTAAGATGTGTTATTAGTTAAGTTTATCTTTGTATCTCTCTTAGGGTGACCTGAAAACCAGCGCCTTAGCATATATTGCTATTGGCATATGCTGAGTGGTATCCTTTTTGGTGTTTAATTTAGTGTTTATTTCATCTTATTTCATTTTTGTGTATTGTGTAATGATTTAACACCAAATAAATATTTCTTTCTTTCTTCTTCTTTCTTTCTTATATCTCACTCGTTCTCCCCTTATGTCACTGATAAACGAATTTTTATTTTATAGACTTCCTTTCAGAAACCTTTGACTTTTTAGGTACAACTAAAAGTTCATTTTGTAGAACCCATCATTCTACCAGAAATATAAGTTAGGTTAGGTTAGAACTGCGACCCTTTGCGACCAAAAACTGCTTTATATGAGTGAAAATTCTGCGAATAATCGATGGAACGTTTGTCTGTTAAACAATTGTAAACCATCTCACTCACTACTCGATGTTTGACCAGTTTCGTATTTTTATTGAAGTGTGCGATAAACAGTAGGTATTTAGTATTGTATAATGTCAGGCACTGTGACTTTTACCTTAATATATTAATCTAAATTCCAGGTGACCGTCGCTCAAGTGGTACCACCAATATTAGTAGCACTAACGAAGGCGGAAATCAAATACGATGTCAGTTCTGTCATGGCCGTGTACTGTGGCGCTGCCCCATTGAGCAGCGAAATCTCTAATGCTATACAGAAATCGTAAGTCCAGTTTATTCTCCATAGATGGCGTTGTTTAGGAATCCAATAAACATCTATAAATGTGATGTCAATTCTATCATGCTCGTTATCTGTGGTACTGTCCCATTGAGGAGAAAAATCTCCAATGATATACAGAAAACGTAAGTCCATTTTATTCCCCATAGAGGGCGTTGTTTAGGGATCCAATAAATATCTATCAAATGTGATGTCAATGCTATCATGCTCGTTATCTGTGGTATTGTCCCATTGAGCAACGAAATGTCCAATGCCATACAGAAAACGTAAGTCCATTTTATTCCCCATAGATGGCGTTGTTTAGGAATCCAATAAATATCTATCAAATTTGATGTCAATTCTATCATGCTCGTTATCTGTGATACTGTCCCTTGAGCAACGAAATCTCCAATGATATACAGAAAACGTAAGTCCATTTTATTCCCCATAGATGGCGTTGTTTAGAAATCCAATAAATATCTATCAAGTGTGATGTCAATTCTATCATGCTCGTTATCTGTGGTACTGTGAGCAGCGAAATCTCCAATGCCATACAGAAAACGTAAGTCCATTTTATTCCCCACAGATGGCGTTGTTTAGGAACCCAATAAATATCTATCAAATGTGATGTCAATTCTATCATGCTCGTATCTGTGGTACTGTCCCATTGAGCAGCGAAATCTCCAATGCTATATAGAAAACGTAAGTCCATTTTATTCCCCATAGATGGCGTTGTTTAGGAATTCAATAAATATCTATCAAATGTGATGTCAATTCTATCATGCTCATTATCTGTGGTACTGTGAGCAGCGAAATCTCCAATGCTATACAGAAAAAGTAAGTCCATTTTATTCCCCACAGATGGCGTTGTTTAGGAACCCAATAAATATCTATCAAATGTGATGTCAATTCTATCATGCTCGTTATCAGTGCTACTGTCCCATTGGGGAGCGAAATCTCCAATTCTATATAAAAAATGTAAGTCCATTTTATTCCCCATAGATGGCGTAGTTACTGAAAAGCATCAATAGTCGCTTCCTCTTCACCTTAGTATTGTCACAGTTACATTCTGAGAGGGCTCTGTTACCTTAACCCAGGTATTGACGTAAGGACTATTTTTTAACGAAGTGACTGCCATTGGACATTTCAACCTGATTAAACTAGACCTTGTTGGGATTAAGCTTTGTCGAACAAGTGCTGACGCGTTAAAGATTGTAAAAACCGTTAGATAATCTATATGGCGAGATCTTAAACTGTCGAGAGATTGTAATCTACCAAAAAATAATGGGTTACAGTAGTACCCAACTGATATGGCTTACCGATGTACCTGCGCAGAAGATGAATTTTTAAAGCGCGGGAAATGCTATTGACCAATCGGCACGCTCCACGCACCGCGCTTCTTTTTCCTGTACCACTATTGGTCCGCAGCTGCCGCCATGTTAGCGCGCGCCGCGTGGCATGTTAGTCAGCCGCCATACTTCTGATCGAGTGCACGCGCATTATGAACAGTGTATTATGAACCTTATAGTAGTGATCTAAGGTTAATTGTAAGTTTTAAGCATTCTTTCGTTAATCTTCGGAGCGATACTTTCTTTTCTGCGCGAACGAAGATTCACGACGCGCCTTATCAGTTGGGTACTACTGTACATTGTAAGCAACGGCTCATAATCTTTCAACGTGAAATTTTCTACTTTAGGTTTTTTCGTTACTATTGGAAATGGAAGTCCCGCGCAGCGGGGCTTCGTCAACTCGCTTGTATTTTCGGTTCACAATCTTTCGACAGTTTACAATCTCGCTAGATAGATTATTATCTAACTGCTTTTACAATTCTACGGCAACATTTAAACTCCTTTCTTGAACTCCATAAAGTCCCATTTAAGATGAGCATTTTGATGCTTTCCGGGCCCAATAAAGCGATAGGAGTGCGCGGTTGGAGAGTAGCCTGGGAGAAATCCAGGGGAAAACCTCCGACACGACCACGCGTGTCGGAGGTTTCACACTTTTGCGCATTTTAATGCGCAAAGGTGTGTATTCTCTAGCAATGTACCTATGCGTATGAACTGTTTCCAAAAACAGCTGTGTCTGTGTTGTATAACGGGAACTTATGACATTACTTTTAAATTAATGTCATTTAATATTGATCATTGTTCTATTTCTAATTATAATAATGACCTTAAGTGAAATGTTATTTTAAATTTTAATACGAAACAAATGACATAAAATTGTATAATGAATTAATGTAGTAGTAATGTTAATGTTTTTATACGCCAACTGGCAAAACAGTGATTCGTTATAAGTAATTAACGTCTCTGTATTATTCTTTTTTTTTACTTTATTTGGCATTTTACATTTTGTGAATAACATTCCTGGCCACAGCCACTCGGTATCTGGAGTCAATTAACACTCCTACCTCAATACAGTACTGAATATTTATAGATCGTAGAAGGTGATAATGTTAATTTTAATTTTGTAAACTTAATTGTGTTACTCCTACTATTATAACCTATACCTAACTTTCACGTTTTTGGCAATATGATGTAAATGTAAGTTGGTTGAAAATAAATAAATTACAAAGTATGTAGACAAAACAGTGCCGAACGATATAGAAGATTATATTACATTTAATTGTTGGAACTTCAATAGTTGTCTTATACCTATGTTTGATATAAAGCACTGTCTGTTGATTCAAAGATCTATAATGACGTCATCACGTTCGCAGCTTCCCGAACGCAATGCCAGTGCTGCAAGGTTACGGCATGACAGAGTGCACGTTGGCTATCACACTGAATAACAACGTCATTGCTCCGAAGCCGGGCTCTGTCGGACAAGCGACATACAGCGTTATTATTAAGGTACGAGAGTCCGACCACGCTAACTCTGCAAGGAATAATTTGGCAACACTGTGCGTTATACGTCATATTTGTTTGAAAATGTGACGTTTGAGGTAGTGTTGCCAAATTATTTCAATGCAGAGTTAGCGTGGTCTGATTCTATTTCCTTATATAGTCCATTGGATATTCTGTATATTTTATACAAACCCCTTAAGGGAGGCGTACAGCGACATCTACCAGAACATGACACACAACAGACTCATGCTTCATTAACGGCACTAACGTTTCAAATCATATTGAGAATCGTCAGTGGCGATGCGCCATTCCATACCCAAATTTAGAATAAAGGAAAAATTTAAAAATTTAGATTCAGATTCCTCTGTATATACATGTTCAATTTTAATGTTTAAAATTTTTGTATTCGTTTTGCATACAAATGATTCATAGAATGTATTATTTCGCAGAATTTCCATTTTATAAATTAATTAAAAAGGGTTGCAATTCCAACCAATTCTAACCTTTATTTCTGGTAGATCTATGGATTCTGCAAAATGGCATTTTAGTCGTACCTAAAAAGTTAACGGTTTCCAAAAAAAAATGTTTCTATGAAACGAAAATTCTGCTAATCAATTTATTCTATGAATTCTGCAAAACAAAGGTTACTCGGTTTTAAATAAATAGCAAACTACGATATTTCTAGATTATAGACCTCAAGACGAAACAACCCTTAGGCCCTAACAAGGAAGGAGAAGTCTGCGTCAAGGGAGGCGTAGTTATGAAGGGCTACGTTGGTAAGAATCGGAAGGAGGACTTCGATGATGAGGGGTTCTTCAGGACTGGAGACGTGGCGTACTATGATGAAGATGGGAACTTCTATATTGTCGATCGTTTGAAGGAGCTCATCAAGTATAAAGGGTTCCAGGTCAGTATCACCTCCACTTATTAAAAAAATTTTATAAACGGTTTAAGTTTGTCTATCTCATTCTCACTTTCCACTCAATCCCTCAAAGAGCAGTTGGAAGAGATGCCTCATAGGGATAAGTTCGTGATTATACTTTTGTGACATGTAGGAACATATTGTCGTAACCTGTTATTGTATACAATGAAGGGCTTACATAGATACATATTACTTATCACATAGAATATCTGAGACTTATCATGATCATGGGTCCTTCAAATGAGGGAGAGAGTTTCTTTTTGCTTTTACTCTCGTCTATGTGTGTGCAAGAGATGAGGTATATACGGTAGAATTTATCGCGTGATAAAAGACAAGGTAAAGCATCTATCACTTTCCGTCACATCCATAGAAAGTGATGGATGCTTTATCTGGTCGTTTACGTAATAGATCCGATCATAATAGCAGCATATCGCATCAGCCTATGGTGAACCGCTGCCGCTGCCTCGTCCGCTCAAAGTCCAAGCCCAAGTTTGAGGAAGTCAGCATTGCAGGTAGCTCCAGCGGAGGTGGAGGCGGTACTGCTGCAGCACGCGGCGGTGCGCGACGCGGGCGTGGTGGGCGTGCCCGACGCGCGCGCCGGGGAGGTGCCGCGCGCATTCGTCGCGCTACAGCCCGGGGCGAAAGTTACTGCTGAGGAGTTGCAGACGTTCGTCGCTGAGAGGGTTGGTACCACTCTTTAATCATGAGAAGACCAGGCGCTGGTTGCACGGTCGACGGTAGCAAAGGCTGATGAGTTACAGAGTACTGCTGAAGACTTACAGAAGTTCGTGTCTGAGTGTGTACTTTTCAGTCAAGATGAGAGCAGGCGCTGGTAGGACGGTTGAATGGAGCAAAGGTCAGCTGGATTCGCAGCAGTTAGCCGCTGAACGGATTAGTTTTGAGTTTAGAATCTTTTTTGTGAGTAGCGTAGTGAGTGGGGCGGGCGGAGAGCTGCTACTGCTAACGATTTGCAGAAGTTCGTCTCTGAGAGGGTTAGTACCCTCAATCAAGAGGAGACCAGACGTTTTTCAACGGTCTAATGGAGTAAAGACCAGCTGAGGAGTTGCAGCAGTGAGTCGCCGAACAGATTAGTTTTGAGTTTAGAAGCTATGTTAGCAGCATGGTGGGCGTGAGACGCACGGGGCTATTGCTAGCCAACTTGATTCTAACTAGGAGCTGCTGAAGAGTTGCAGACATTTGTTGTGAGGATCCCACACTAAAAGCTAAATGGTCGCGTAGGTCGGCTTCAAAGGAGATACAATGCGTTCGAGGGAGAACGCTCCGGTTGTGGAACGTATTGTGGTAGTTTTCCCGATGTCTGTCTGGACTGTGTGCTAAAAAACCAGCTATATGCGCGTCGGAATTCGCACATTTAGGGTTCCGAAACAACCTCAAATTTAATTTAAGAAAATTTCAAATAAAAACTCAAATTTATCAATATATTAATATTTGTTGATAAAATATACGTAATAATAAACATTATCACCGAATTTCAACTTCGATCAGTGGGAAGTAAAAAATTCTTAGGAACAAAATTTTGTGACAGGCGACGGACGGACACGTAAGGACGGGTACGGAATATAGGGTACCGTTACCCAAGTATCACACAAGCTACACAGTAGCCGGATTAAGGATTTTCATAACGGCTTCGGCTCCATCACTAAGAAATATAGAGGTTCTATAAGCGGCTACAGACCTCTTGTAGCGCCAAAAGGGCCCATATTATACAGCTCCTAGCTCTACAATTTGGTCCACAGCGGTAGTAAAGGTAAGTTATAATGCTCTACTGAGGTGGTTAAAAGCGATAGTTTCTGTCAAGAGATTTGAAAAAAGCTCTTATAGCCCCATTATACCATTTTCACCCTATTCCGGCGTATAGTATATGTGCGATTCTACTTTTTCGTGTACATTATTTTCAGACACCTTTTTTAATGCCGTTTTTGGAATACCTCACTTCATATTTTTGTATTGTTATCTAGAAAGAGGTTTAATTGAGGTATCACTTCCGATAGTTTTGGTAATTAACGAATAACAGTTAATATCCATAAATCGAGTAACTCAGTGGTCCTTAGATATATCATTTGTAGATGTATCATTTGTATGAAAAAATGGTTTTTTCCACTGTGTTACCCACCTTTTACAGCAATGTGTTAAAATTTAAGTACTTTTACCGGTATATATTCATTTTATTATGTTCAGGTACTATTTCGGAATTCTATTTTTATACACTGATTTGATACATATCATACATTTTTTTTTGTAATAGAAAAAGTAGAATGACCCATATACGTATTTTAAGGCATTTAGTTACATTATTGACGACCGCTTTAGCCTAGTTGGTAGTGACCCTGCCTTCGAAGCTGGAGGTCCCGGGTTCGAATCCCGGTCAGGGCATGTATTTGTGTGATGAACACGAATATTTGTTCCTGAGTCATGGATGTTTTCTATGTATTTAAGTATCTATTTATCTATATAAGTATGTATATCGTCACTTGGTACCCATAGTACAAGCTTTGCTTAGTTTGGGACTAGGTTGATTTGTGTAAGATTGTCCAAAAAATATTTATTATTTATTATTATTAATTACCACATTTATCCACAGCTCTCGAACCCGAAACATTTGCGTGGCGGCGTGCGTTTCGTGAAGGACATCCCTAAAAACCCCAGCGGGAAGATTCTGAGGCGGGAGTTGCGGGCTATGGTCCAGGGAAAGAGCAAGCTTTAAGAGGATGCCTCGATTCTGTCAGCCACGCCCCCCGTGAAAGAGACACGCTTATGTATCTCGCGCACGACATAACGGGATGCAACACTCTTCGGGAATGGCATTTTTAGATAAATTTCGATAAATATCTGACTGTGTGCAGTTTTATTAAATTTCTTCTTGACAGAGTTTAGATGAGATAAAATACCATGGTTTTAATTTAATTGTGTCGTTTAATAATGTATGTATGTTTGTTTTAGTAGGCTGAGTAAAAAAAGGAAAATAACTACTCAACCTTGGATTTTTTTTCTATCGAGAAATTTTTTAGTAATCGTGTTTCGGCTATAGTCAGGAACACAGCCATATAGTCAAGAATCATATATCTGAAAATCAATCCTTATTGTTTCCTCGTCTAGGCAGAACAGCGTTTCAAAAAACGCGATATTTCTCGTTGCACGGCCTTAAAAGACCTACAACTAGACTATGAAATGAAATGAAATAAAATGAAATCATTTATTCTTCAATTTAGGCATATTACATGCACTTATGAAAGTCAAAAAACTACCACTTATGTTGGGGATTAGACCGGTTTCCATACGATGTTTTCCTTCACCGAAAACCTACTGTTAAGTATCAAACTTAGAGTATAAATATTTCTAAGGAGATCCTATATGCGGGCCGCCAAGAGTGACGGAAAACGCCCTATGCAGACAAATTGAGAATTGGTTTAAAATGGCTGCCGGTTTACCATAAATTACTTCCTTAACTTGGGCGGGTAATCGCTTGTGTGACGTATTTGGGCACAACTGTCATATAAAATAAGTTGTGCTCAACAAAAAAAGTGAAACTGTGACAGGGACAACAAATGATACGTAACTCTGCCGCTCTTATAGAAAAATGTATATGACTGTCTCGCTCGGTTGTGGCATTATTATTTGCGTGTCGCGTCTGGTAAGTCTAGCTGTGATCAAATCATGTTAGTGCATCCTCAAATTTTATAAAGGGTCAGCAACGCGTACGTGACTCCTTTAGAGTTGCGGGCGTTTATAGGCTGCGGTGGCCGCTTACCATCAGGTGGACCGTAAGCTTGTTTGCCACCGGCGTTGCATAAAAAATAAGTGCGCCTTTTGTACCTACTGTAAGGTTTCTTTTGTGCAATAAAGATTAAATAAGTAAATATTTCGCACATATTTTTTTTAAACCCAGTGGTACTTACGAGTGCTTGTGTGCATATATATGAGATATATATCTCAACACACAATCATGGCTCACTCGCGTTAGTGTAGTAATTATAAGGAAGTAATGAAATGAAATGATAATATTGTTTTCAGACATAAGCCCTCCATTGCTATCTCACTTGCATTGTACAAATTAGAAAAAGAGATACTTATGAACATATAAACGGAGTTTGTAAATAATATTGGTACAGTGGAATCCGGATAAAGCGACAGTCAAGGGACCGGTGATATTACGTCGCACTAACAGGACGTCGCACAAAACTGACTGATTTACTTTGAAAATGTTTGGCATCAAATCTAATGTGTGGTGATTTCGAAGTCGTTAAAAGCGGTCAAATGTTATAAGCGGAGTCGTTATAAGCGGATTCTACTGTATATATGAAAATGTATGGTTTATTTTTAACTGTCCTTTGAAAAAATGCTTTACACAACAGCGTTTATTCCTATTGATGAGTCTTCACAAACCTAGGTAGTTCTCAGTTATTGTTATTTAACTATTATTACAGCTTGTAAATCAATAAAGGATAAAAAGATTTAAATAAAAACATAAAATGCTCTACACTACAACATTTCAGCGCATTATAATAATTACTTGTACTGTTTTGATGGTATTTATGTGATATGCGCGATTATACGATTGTTAACGTAAAATGTATGAAAACTATACTAGATATAGGACCAAGTATGTACAAAGCCCACAATTAAAAACCTACCTTAAAATATATAACCTATAAATACAAATATCGCCCTAATCACTATAATTTAGAAGGATGCCTGCTGTGCTGGTGTGAATAAGGCTAGCTGCGTTCCCTCGCTGAATGGCAATGCCAATGCGTTGAGCGAGGAACGAGCCAGCCCTACGGTCACCAGAACACCGGATAAGCATTTGTGAAATGTTTAAAAAGTTTAACAGCCTCCGGTCCCCATGGGCCCAAGGTATAATACAGTTAATTATTATGCCCTCCTAGAAATCTAGTCTCTAAAATTAACTTAGGTACGACAGATAAAATTAAAATTGCAATTAAAAACAGAAACGTCGCTAATCGATTGGCAACAGATTGTGTAGCTATCATAGTCATTACAGTACCTACAATTTTCGAAACGTAACACATAGCAATTATGTGGAAGTTTCTAGTGGTTATTGTGGTCGTATCCACAGTTGTATGTAAAAAGACAGAGAGGAAAACAGACGAAAAAAAAAAGGAAGAGAAAAAAACGGACGAGAAAAAAACGGACGAGAAAAAAAAGGAAGAAAAAACAAAAGACAGTAGCGAAGAGGAGAAACATGGTGAGTTAGAGACCATAACTATGGTACAACGTAGTTAAGTGGGGCCGATTTACCTACCAGTGGTAAGCAACCTTTTTCGAAAAGTGTTCAATGTGTGTGTTATTTTTTAAACGTATTCTTTTTACCCACGACGGAACGGAGAAGGTATATGCGTTTAGGGTGAGAGGTTGTTTGTTTGTTTGTGTGTGCACATCAATATCTTCAAAACGGCTTGAGCGATTTAGAAGCGGTTTTCGGCAATAAATTTGTAGTTTAGTCGGGACGAATTTTAGCTGGGTGTTACGATGATAACTCACCAGGGGGCGCTGCAGTAAACACTTTTCACCGTACATTTGTCGTCGGTTTTTCAAAATTTTTAATTTTGTTTTTTTTTCGTATACGATACCGATTCTTGCCTTTAGCGGTTCATTTACTATTTTTGTTACACCCTGTATGTATGTTAAACCAGATAGCAGGATAGGTTTTATGGTTAAGTATTATGTGACGTTTTAGTAAACGTGAACATAACTATCATGCTAGCTGGTCTTCTCTCTAGATGGAATCTACATTTATTTGTAAATCCTTGAGCGATAAAATAATCTATATCTAACAGCTTACTCATCGGCGGGACAGCTGCATATAGTAGATTGTGTCTCAAACGAGCGAAATAGTATACTTACGCCGCTTACCCTGAGTGAAGCGAAAGATTCTAAAGTAGAATCTTGAGCGTAAAGAGAGATTCAAGTGTTTACGCCCAAGATGGAAATATATTACTATCGAGAGGCACACATAACCAAACCTGCTATTCAAAATAGTCATTTTTTTTAACCCGACTCTGGCTTTATAGGCCGGGCCTAATAAAGCGATAGAAGTGCGCGGTTGGAGAGTAGCCTGGGGGAAATCCAGGGGAAAACCTCCGGCACGACCACGCGTGTGGTTTGGAACACTGGAATACTCTAACAGTTTGCGCTCTAGTGAGATTAGTTGAGCGGTTTCAACCGAATCTGAGGTGTGAGTGGAATCGAGTTTTGTTGCTGGTTCACTAAACTTAGCTTAGCTGAGAAGAGTCCAGCAAGAAACTCAGCTAAGCCCGACCTGCGGGGCTAGCATAACTGCCGCTGCGACGCGACGCGAGTAGAGAAAAATCTACCCTCCTCTTTCTAATTAGCACAGTTCAAGTGAGACAGGAATCGCTGAGTCGCGCGAGATACGACTTGGCAGCAAGTTGTGCTAGCCTACCTGGGTCGGACTGACTCTACTCGGTGTGCGGCGGTACCCCAAATAGTCACTGTTACCTTAAAATGAGGGAAGAGTACATACAACTACTATCTCATTTGAGGGCAACAATGATTCTTTTTTGAATACACGTTATCTTTCTTTTTACATGTCACTTGTAGCTGAAAACCCGACACTCCTAATTACATATGATCCAATTGACTACAACAAGGACAAATGCACAGAGAAGGCGTGCTTGAACGGCTGCTGGAAGGAACTGTATAGGACCGACGGATACTGCTACAATCAGGATTTATGTGTTTGCTACAACAAAGAATAGAATAAACTTGTTTTATTAGTATTTATTACCTTCCTCGTCTTACCTCAACCCACACATTCCTAAGATACCAGTGCTGACATCGGATACGATCAGAAATAATTTTAAATGATGAAAGAAAGGAGACGATAGCAAAAGTTTGATCCAATTGGCTACAACAAGGACAAATGCACAGAAAAGGCGTGCTTGAACGCCTGCTGGAAGGAACTGTATAGGACCGACGGATACTGCTACAATCAGGATTTATGTGTTTGCTACAACAAAGAATAGAATATACTTGTTTTATTAGTATTTATTACCTTCCTCGTCTTACCTCAACCCACACATTCCTAAGAGACCAGTGCTGACATCGGATACGATCAGAAATAATTTTAAATGATGGAAGAAAGGAGACGATAGCAAAAGTTTGATCCAATTGGCTACAACAAGGACAAATGCACAGAAAAGGCGTGCTTGAACGCCTGCTGGAGGGAACTGTATAGGACCGACGGATACTGCTACAATCAGGATTTATGTGTTTGCTACAACAAAGAATAGAATAAACTTGTTTTATTAGTATTTATTACCTTCCTCGTCTTACCTCAACCCACACATTCCTATGATACCAGTGCTGACATCGGATACGATCAGAAATAATTTTAAATGATGAAAGAAAGGAGACGATAGCAAAAGTTTGATCTAATTGGGTACAACAAGGACAAATGCACAGAAAAGGCGTGCTTGAACGGCTGCTGGAAGGAACTGTATAGGACCGACGGATACTGCTACAATCAGGATTTATGTGTTTGCTACAACAAAGAATAGAATAAACTTGTTTTATTAGTATTTATTACCTTCCTCGTCTTACCTCAACCCACACATTCCAAAGATACCAGTGCTGACATCGGATACGATCAGAAATAATTTTAAATGATGGAAGAAAGGAGACGATAGCAAAAGTTTGATCTAATTGGCTACAACAAGGACAAATGCACAGAAAAGGCGTGCTTGAACGCCTGCTGGAGGGAACTGTATAGGACCGACGGATACTGCTACAATCAGGATTTATGTGTTTGCTACAACAAAGAATAGAATAAACTTGTTTTATTAGTATTTATTACTATCCTCGTCTTACCTCAACCCACACATTCCAAAGATACCAGTGCTGACATCGGATACGATCAGAAATAATTTTAAATTATGAAAGAAAGGAGACGATAACAAAAGTTTGATCCATTTGGCTACAACAAGGACAAATGCACAGAGAAGGCGTGCTTGAACGCCTGCTGGAGGGAACTGTATAGGACCGACGGATACTGCTACAATCAGGATTTATGTGTTTGCTACAACAAAGAATAGAATAAACTTGTTTTATTACCTTCCACGTCTTACCTCAACCCACACATTCCTAAGATACTAGTGCTGACATCGGATACGATCAGAAATAATTTTAAATGATGGAAGAAAGGAGACGATAGCAAAAGTTTGATCTAATTGGCTACAACAAGGACAAATGCACAGAGAAGGCGTGCTTGAACGCCTGCTGGAGGGAACTGCATAGGACTGACGGATACTGCTACAATCAGGATTAATGTGTTTGCTACAACAAAGAATAAAATATACTTGTTTTATTACCTTCCACGTCTTACCTCAACCCACACATTCCTAAGATACCAGTGCTGACATCGGATACGATCAGAAATAATTTTAAATGATGGAAGAAAGGAGACGATAGCAAAAGTTTGATCTAATTGGCTACAACAAGGACAAATGCACAGAGAAGGCGTGCTTGAACGGCTGCTGGAAGGAACTGTATAGGACCGACGGATACTGCTACAATCAGGATTTATGTGTTTGCTACAACAAAGAATAGAATAAACTTGTTTTATTACCTTCCACGTCTTACCTTAACCCACACATTCCTAAGATACCAGTGCTGACATCGGATACGATCAGAAATAATTTTAAATGATGAAGTATTGAAAGAATGAAGACGATAGCAAAAGTTCTACTCGCAATATAATTTTTTTGCGCTACGGCCTACACGGGCCATTCTACATTTTTATATTCATTTTTTTTTGTTAATATATTTACTAATAAAAAGAATACAGTTTAAAAATTACAATGGAGCAGCGACTAAAGCCGTACAGGTTTAACTGCCGCTGCAATTCGCTCGTGAAGTTGTTATATCTATTTACATTATTCTATTAAGACATAGTTGAGATTCTTTGTGTTGGCCGGGGGATTATTTGTATTTTGAATCTTATCTCTTGCACAATTGGGTCGCTTTCTGATTGTTTGCATAGGTCACAACCCAACTCGGCCCACTCAAACAATCCCAAGTAGGTATACATTACTATTGATTTGCTTCCTTCCATAATTTTCAGACACTTTTTTAAATGCAGATTTTGGAATACTCGGCCCTCACTTCATATTTTTGTATTATTATTTAGAAAGAGGTTTAATTGCAGTATCGCTTTCGATAGTTTTGGCAGAGTTGGCTAGAGTGACTGGTCGCAGATTCAGATCCTGCTCTGTGCCTAGGTTTTTCAATTTTTCTTATTTCTATATTTGTAGTTTGCGTTAGCAGCGGTACTGCTTAATACAAAATTAATGATGATTATCGAATACCAGGCGGGATATTGATATTTAAACTAATCTAAGCGAGGAAATGCTGCCAGCATCCTTGGTACCATGCCACAGGGGCCTATTTTAGAATTCGACTTTTAGTTTTTATTTTATATAGTTATTCATTAAGTTAGTTGTTTATTTTATTCTGTAATAATTTTTATTTTTATAAGTTTCTAATATGTCTTAAATTAATAAACTACCATTGAGATATTAAATTAATGCTTTAACCCATCTAAGCATATAGGTGAAATATCATATCACAGAAACTTATAAATTGAAACAATGTCTGTTAGGAGAAAAGATTTTATTTTTTAATATATTTTATTCTATAGTTTACTTTTCTCTTCGTTGACCAGTGCTCTGAGATGTCTTCTCAGAATTTTGCCGCTCGCGTTTTTAGGTATTTCTTCAACAAATCTGACTCCTCCCCGAAGTTGTTTAGGATTTGACAACTGTAACAAGATTATAGATGTAAATTACTTTAAGTATAACACTTGGATGTTCTACTATAACGCTAATGCAATAGAGTTTCTATTACTATACTCGTATTACGTTTGTAATATAAACTCTCTTTGATTAGCGTTAAGCTAGACTATTCAATGGAATAACAGAAAATGTCAGTGTCAATCTCAAAGTAAGGGTCGGTTGCACCAACATACGATCACAGGCCGGTCATCGTCAAATATGGCGCCGGCAGCTGTCATCCCATAGAAACTGGTCAAACTATCCATACAATCAGATTTTAACGAACACCGCTTACGATTACAGACGGTTTGGTGCAACCCACCCTAAGTCTTCATAATGTACACTACTGGCTTTGTGATCTGTATATGTAGGCCACGCGAAAAATAGACAAATAAATTGTACGGGACGGATATATATGTTTCACGAATTCAACCCGCTTCCCCATTTTGAATATACAAATACTGAAGCGACAAACAAACCATATGATTATCAAACCTGATGCTCACAAAATTTCGCTAGAATTGATGGAAAAATGCGACCTGAAGATGTCAGACATGCGAAAGAATTTTTGCCTACGCCGAAACATAAACGCTTCACTAGCACTTTACGGTCGATCGGTTCCTAATAGGGCCTAATACCCCAGAGCACCAAATCGTCTGTAATCGTAAGTGGCGTTCGTCAAAATCTGATTGTATGGAAAGTTTGACAAGTTTCTATGGGTTGATAGCTGCCGGCGCCATATTTGACAATGACCGGCCTGTGATCGTATGTTGGTGCAACCCACCCTTAATGTGTGTGTGTGTGTACAAGAGAAAATGTGAAATTCCAGTGACAGATTAAGTACCAGCTCGTCTCTTACACTTACTTCAGCTTATATTGATGTCATTTTAAATTATTATTAATGAAGGTTCATGAGAATAATCTAATTTAGAAACGTTGACTAACTTTTTATCTTAACTAACATTAACAGATTTGGTGAAATTATGATCAACGAAGGCTTGAAAAACACTAGTAAAAAAATACATTTAATTTTCTTTCTCGCTCGCACTCTCTCCTGTCCGTGGTACAATGAATTCCAATGGTACCTCGTCAGTTGCGTGCACGAGGTACCACAACGTATCCGTGGTACATACTCCCTCAGCCACAAACACTTGTCTTTCTCGCTCACACTCTTTGCTGGCTGTGGTACCACAAATACCAGGGTAACTCGCCAGTGTTGTATGCACGAAGTACCACCATTTATCCGTGGTACATACTCCATCAGCCACAAACACTTGTAACTCTTTCTCGGTCAAACGCTTTCCTGGCTGTGGTAACACGAATGCCAGTGGTACTTCGCCAGCGTTGTCTGCACAAAGTACCACCATGTATCCGTGGTACATACTCCATCAGTCACAAACACTTATAACTCTTTCTCGGTCAAACCACAGAATAAGTAATACTACAAGGTCAAACGCTTTCCTGGCTGTGGTTCTACGAATGCTAGTGGTATCTTGCCAGCGTTGCCTGAACTACTATATCTTTGACTGATAAAATTGTACGTACTCTCTCAGCCACGAACGCTTGTAGCTCTTTCTCGCTCACGCTCTTTCCTGGTTGTGGTACCACGAATGCCAGTGGTACCTCGCCAGCGCTGTCGTGTGCGCGACCTACTACACCCACGTCTCTGACAGATTCGTGCTTGAGTAGTACGGCTTCTATTTCTGCTGGAGGTACCTGTAAAATTAAACAATACCTAAGTTAAAATGGTACATATTTCGTGCTACCAGGGATTATAATTAAGATTTATTTATTTACAAGTGGTAATAATAATTAAATAACAAACATCATCATTAACAGTTAGATTCTTGTCGGTGTAGCTCTCTCCATCTGACCCTATCCAGGGCCGCCTCCTTGACCTCCTTATACGACACGACTGCTAAATTTCCTTTTATTTGTTTCATGTAGTTTATCCCCGGTCTGCCCCTTCCTCGCTTTCCATCAATTTTGCCTTTTATGATGTTCTTTATAAAATCGTCGTGTCGTATAAGATGACCAATCATTTTCCCTCTTCTATTTCCTATAATTTCCATCCAGCTAATTTCCTCCATTCTTCCCCAACACATTTCGAAGGCTTCTAAATATTCTCTATCTCTTTAAGTCATGGTCCACGCTTCACACAATAACTAACTTAAATCTAAAACAGACCCTTGGGGCATTGTACCGAAGATGCTGGCGGCATGTCCTCGCTGTATCGCAATGCTGATACGTTGTGCGAGGAAGTCGCCAGCTCTTCGGTCACCAGTTACGTCAACAAAACGCTTCGCGATTTCAGTAAATAACTTGTGCGCGCTGGGACCCCATGGACCAAGAGTTTCGACTTCAAAAGGTACAAAATTGTACTCTCTGCCGAGGCTCCTATATTTATTACGCTTTAATATTTCGGCATTTTCCGCCGCTGCACCCGCTTTTACTGTAGTTAGTTGGAGGTGGGATGGTGCCAGTGTGTCTACACAGGTAGCATCCCACACCAACATCCGTCCCAAACTCCAAGGAAGTAAAAACACCCCATCAGGTATCTTACCATCATCCCTGACCATGCCAGTCGGCTCAAAAAGAGCAGGCACGTTTAGTTTGTAGTCTTTTTATTATCTACCATCATCACAATTTATAAAGAAAGTAATTATATTTTGTAACAAATAAATGCTACCAATTAATGTAACCTACCTGATGACCTTTGTACTTAATCAGCTCCTTCAATCGATCCACAATATAGATGTAGCCATCCTTATCATAGTACCCGACATCCCCCGTCACGAAGAATCCTTCAGCATCGAAGAATTCCTTCCGATCCTTGCCAACGTAACCTTTCATAATGGTGACGCCTTTCACACAGATCTCTCCTGACTGTAGCGGGCCTAACGGCTTGCGGGTCTCTAGGTCAAGTATCTAGATCAGAAAGAACGAAAGAAACATTTATTTACAGACACAGAAGGCTCACTCACATATGTTCGAAGATGATATGTGACGAATGTAAGAGATTATATTAGGCGACTAGCTTTTTCCCGCTGCTTCGCCCGCATACTAAGCGTTATTTTTAACCGTCTACAAAGCAGAGGTTCTCAGTTTGACCCGTATGTTTGTATGTACCTTCGTATGTAGGTGTGCATGGATGTCATATATTTGTAATCGGCTTCCAGGGGAACCTCGAAGATGACACCCATATCGATTTTCAAGAAAAATAAATAAACGCCATCTTGCATTTGAAAATGAATGTCATTTTCGTAATCGACACTCCGAGGAACCTCGACGATGACACCAATATCGATTTTTAAGGAAAATAATTGTCCGCCATCTTGATTTTGCAAGTTCATGTCATTTTCGTAATCGGCACCCCGAAGAACCTCAAAGATGACACCAATATCGATTTTTAAGGAAAATAAATGTCCGCCGTGTTTGATTTGAAAATGCATGTCATTTTAGTAATCGGCACCCCGAGAAACCTCGAAGGTGACACCCATATCGATTTTAAAGAAAAGTAAAGATTTGCTCCCCGAAATCTTGAAACCCCCTTTTCACCCCTTAAGGGGAATAATTTCGACAAAACGCTGAAATACGTTTTGTTGTATTTAAACAGAAAGTCTATATACGAAGTTTCAAATCTTTCACTTCAAAAAAGATTTGCTCCCCGTAAACACTTTGAACCCCCTTTTCACCACTTTAGGGGAGTATTCTAGAAAAACGTAGAAATACCCTATTAATATATTTAAACAAACAATCTCTATACAAAGTCTCAAATCTCTCACTTCAATAAATATGTGTTTTCATACAAACTTTCATCCGTTGTTATCCCCTTAGGGGATGAATTTCGAAAAATCCTTTCTTATGCCTAGCCTACGTTATAAATGTAATCGACTGTGAAAAAATCAACTCTCTAGCGGTAGCAGTTTCGGCTGTGCGTTTATAAAAAAAAAAAAAAGTTTATTTCTGAATAACATATAAATTACATTTGACAGGGTTAGGCATGCAATCTTATTTTTTAAAGATTATTTTAATTACCTAACGGTTAATTATTATTATGAGTCAGTCAGTCCGTCAGGACTTCTTCTTTTATAGGTATAGATGGATGACCATCTTCAGTTACTTATTAAGATTCGTCAAATAAATTGGGAACCTTAAGTTTTTCGGAGTGGTCAATTCAATTCAATTCAATTCAATCATTTATTTATAAAATTTTACATTCCATCCATATCCATATTATATTTTTTATTGATAGTAGACTTATTATAGAGTTCAAAACGGTTGCCGCTTTTTTTATTAAGTATCGTTCTAAAGAAATATTTGTTTTGGATTTCATCTTTGACATACCATACGTTTTGAGGCATTAATAGGATCGTGCCTTGGTCTGCTGCGAAACAAATAGTAGATTGTGTCTCAAGGGAGCAAAATGATATATTTACGGCGAGGGCGGTATATTGAATCCTGAATGAAGCGAAAGATTCTACAATAGAATCCTGAGCGTAGCGAGGGATTCTAAAGTAGAATAGGTATTGAGTGTAGCGAGGGATTCACGTGTTTACGCCCAAGACGGAAATAATTCACACCGCCTATGAGGCCCGCTGCTAAAAAACATGAATTTTCTTACAAATGATTTTACTACAGAGTATCACATACTGCTTTTTACACCTTCTATGAGGAAAAGAGTCATTGTTGCCCTCAAATGAGGGAAGAAAGGTACATCTTTGATCCATCATTCGAAGGTGACAATAACTCTCTATAGTAGGTGTGAAAAAAAAATTACATCATAAGTCTACTATGAATTAAAAATATAATATGGACCACTCGAAAAAACTATGTTCCCAATTACAACAACATTTTATGTTAGTACCAAAATGTCCTGTGTTTTGCATGCCTACTCTAATAAGAGTACCTAATAAGGTAAGAATTATGTTAGATTTTTTACCTTGATCACCGCCCCGCTGACCACAGGACCCACGCTGCCAAATTTCGTGCTCTGACCATGACTGTAGTCCTTGGCTATAGCCACTGTACTCTCAGTCAAACCGTAGCCTTGTATGATAGCTTTCAGTTCCGGGAATCTGAAATGAAGGAAGGAGTGTTTGATACTATGGATATGCCAAATTTCAGATTTATTCGGGGACTTTCATAAATAATCCCGGGATTTTAGCCTATTTTCCGAGATTTGACGGTCCAAAAGCCAGCTTCACCGGCATCTATCAGGATTTCGGGATAGTTTCGATCATCGGGATGGTATAAACCGTTTTGACAGCGGCATTGATTTCCGAAGACATCGGGGCAGTTCCACAAGTAATGTTGTTTGTGACTTTAGTGTTTTTTGTCTTTCGTGGCTTCTCGTGGTCCCAAAGGAAGACCAGCGCTAGCCAATGGCTAGCACTATGCTGATCTGGGGCCATTTCGTGTCTATTTTCTGTATTTTGGTGTTATGTTAATTTGTACTGTGCCTGTGCCACGAATAAATGTTTTTTCTTTCAAAATGTTTTTTCTTAATGTACTTACTTTGAATGGAACACAGGTAATTCGGTGGGTTTGATTTGCGTACCGCGACTAACGGGGTTCACCTGGACTGCTAATGCGAACGGCATTCGAAATTTTCCCTCTCTGACGCAATTGCAAGTTTGCACATAAGTGCGACAGAGAGGGAAAACTTCGTTTGTGGTTCGCGGTAGCACTCCTAGAATTTTTCAAAAAATCGTGGGAAACAGCTTTTGTAGATTTCATGATGTCAGAAGGTAGCAAGGCACATGTAACGGTACCACTGGACTGAACTCAGCTTGTACTGGGCAGCAAACTTTGCTACAGCTACGAGTATGGGTGATACGACGATCGTCTAGGATCCCGGGGATTATCTAAAATATCCCGGGATTCCGGGAATTTTCAAAATTCCGGGATTATCCTCAAAAATCTTGGGATTGTACTGACCTAGCTTTGACAGCTGTCATAATCTCAGAAGACAACGGTGCCGCTCCACACGTGATGTACTGGACTGAACTGAGGTCGACCGGCGCGTCAGACTTAGCTAGTGCCACGAGCATTGGTGGCACGACGATCAGTCGGGGTATCTGAGGAGCAAGTCAGTCAAGGTCAAAGGAAATTTATATATTAACAACTAAATTTACAGGCGGTAATAATAGTGAAATATCTTTTTTTATGAATCTGACTGTGGCTTTTTAGGCCGGGTCCAATAAAGCGATGGTCTCTCCAAACTCCAATCTGATTCAAACTGATTGAGCTTCATGTCCCAAGTAAGATACGGTGGTCTGGATGTTCACTCCTCGTCCAGTGTGGCTCTAATGGTTTTCCTGTCCTCCGCGTAAATTTCGCTTTCTCTCGTCGGTACCGATACCTGACGTAGAGATTGCGAGCTTGGTGAAGGCCAGGAGGGCCTGATGCGACTCGTGCTGGAGCAAACATCTCAGACACGAGGCACATACACGGTTTGGGGCACCTCCTCTCAAATCCATCCACGCATCCCTAATCGACAATAATCCGGACGACTTGGAATGCGCCCGACTGTTGGCTGTCTCCGCACATGAGTTGGGCCACTGGTTAAATTCTTTCCGTCACGCAACATAGGCACGGTTCTGGACCCAGGGACTCTTATAACAGCGATAATCTTAAGGATGCGTTCCAAAATTTGCATTCCTCATACGGGATCCCCTATGGAACACGCCAGTGCCATCCTAGAGCACCTATGTGGATCTCGTCATGTTTCTATCGATCGCAGCCTCCAACTGCGACCATCTACGACCCGACCCGAGGACCCCTTTTAGTCGGCTTCTACAACAGGCAGGTGTACCGTCAACGTATTCTATGCCCGGCTACAGGGTAGAGCACCTACAATAAACCTACCTTGTATTTCTCAATGGTCTTCATATACAAATCCAACTCAAATCTATCTAGGGTGATGATGGTGAGTCCGGCTGACAAATGGTTGAGATAGAATATCAGCCCCATCGCATGGAACCAGGGTGCCACGCTGATAGTGAACTGGTTGTCTGCACAACGAGTCTCCATTAGCTGTGGCCTGTGAAATGACTCAAATCATTATTATGACTATAATTGTAACCTTCATAAACGTCATTATAGCTGTCTGTTATCATTATCACCGCTTTACCCTGTCTACGAAGCTGGAGGCCCCGGTGTGGTGAACACGAATATTTGTTCTTGAGGCGGGTGTCTATTATTTTATCGAAATATCTTACATCGATTTTCATTTCACCGAAAACTGTTCAACGAATTTCATTAGGTTTTTTTTTCTAATCACATAATCATCAATTCATTGCATTTTATATAATCGACCACTTTTCATAGTTAATCGTTTCGAATCCGTCTCTAATCGTAGCGTAACGGTACATCGAATTTACCTTTCATCGAAATATTCGTTATTCATAGTATTAATTTAACGAAACTTGATTCACAGATAGTACGTTTCATATAGTATTCTTTCCAAGAACAATGTTTCATCGAACAACCAAGCAAGCATGATTTTTCAAGGCATATAACCTTTCTGGTCTTATATAAAAAAAAAATAACCTCGAAGATTAAGACGGGAGCTAAGCTCCCGTCTTAATCTTCTAACCTATCCGCATTACAGTCGGTTTTGCCCTAACTGGTCTTTCTGGGCTTATAAAAAAAAATAACCCCGAAGATTAAGACGGGAGCAAAGCTCCCGTCTTAATCTTCTAACCTACCCGCATTACAGTCGGTTTTGCCCTAACAGGTCTTTTGTACATTTTAGGTTTTGGGTATTTTTGTTTTTGAGTATTTTTGTTTATGAGTACTTTTACAGAGTACACCAAGAATCTGAGAAAAAAAATAATTTTAGACTTACTTATATCAAGAATAGTAAACAGTGGTGAAATGATGTTCTAGGTAATAAGAATTTTGGGAACTGAAACCTTCGTTAAACCAAAATTATACTAAAGGCCATTCGATGAACGACTACGTCGATGAACAAATAAAATACTGAATTAAAATTCGATGAGTTGATTCTTGTGTAAAAGGTAATTCGAGCAAATGTTTGAGCGATCTAACGAAGTTCGATGAATGATTCCTAAGTGATAATAAAATTCTGCGAATAGTGTTATGGGAAATGATAATCGATGTAACGATTTTCGGTAAAATGATGGATCCCCTCTTGAGGCTTGGATATATTATATGTATTTATCAATAAAATGGGTAACAAACAGACAGACATACAGAATTACATTCACAATAACTGTAAGGTCTAATTCTCTCAAATGAACGCCAGAATCTACCTTATAGTGAGACCTCTTAGTCGTTTTTTGCTTGCGTTCGTTTGACAAAATTTGCCTTTAGAGTTTCGTATGAACTGTGGATAAAGAGCATAAGTCATTATCATGATTAAAAGCAATCAATAACGTCTTTGTATTTAAATATTATCATTATCGTCAAATCATCATTGTCATCAATGACACTTAATCATTAAAGATTTTTTCTCAAACATGCAAGGAAATATTGACGTTCGTTATAACAAGCTGCGTTTCGGGTGCGGCTTATAATGGAATTTCATAGAATTCCGGCCTAGGCCGGCAAAGTGATCGTCATTTGACGCAAAAGACGACGCCAGCCGCCCGCTGCAGCAGCGCATTTTTTATTACTGAATCCTTAGAATATCGTTTCGCGTTTTCTTATTATTTTCAAAACTCATTGCATATTTTTAAGAAAGTATTATGCCAACCGGAAAAGAACGAATGATGTAATATATTCGCCGCGAAGTGATTGAAAAGTCATAGCAACAGTAGCAGTATCTCTAAAGCTAGGGCCTACGCCAAATGGGTTTAGATGCCAAAGTGGATCCCGGTCTCTCTATAGAAGGAAGATGATGACCGTATTCGTTGTCATGTCTGTGCGTCTTCTACAAATTGTACTTCGGAGTGTGCTCAGGAGCTCTATGAGCTCATACTGCCTTCCCCCTTCTTCCATCGGACATCCAATCTAGACGTACGGCTGGATAACATCCTTACTTGGTCGAAATTCCTCTTATTCGAACCAAGCGCTTTGCATCATCTTTTATAATGCGCACTTCTAAGGTTTGGAATTCTCTGCCGGCGTTTGTTTCCGAGCTCATATAACCTAGACCTTTTAAGGCACCTTCTGGGTGAGCTCGCTTCATCGTCGGCCTCATCTTTGCCCCCTGGCTAGATGCTGGCCAAGAGCGATCCCATTTTTAATTTAAAAAAAATCGATTCCGAGTTATGAAAAAAAATTCAAGCTTTAATTACACTTACAAGCGTAAAGTAGTGACGGCGTTTAGATGCGTAATCATAACTCCTTTAGGCAATCCTGTGGTTCCGCTTGAATACATAATAAACGCCAAATCGGTCTGTCCGTTTACATCAGGCACCTCAAACTTATTTATATCCACATTTTCCTTTACCAAATTCTTGAAAGAGACAGTATCGTGTGTATTTTCTCCGAATAATATTATTCTGCTCACGGATTTCTGCGCTTTGAAGAATGTCTCGTGGGTTTTGTAGGCGGTTGGTGAAGCGATGATATAATTCGGTTTGGATATGTTGAGCACGTGTGTCAGTTCACCTGCGATAAAAAACGCAATTTATTTTACTTAAACAATCAAAATCAAAAAAAAAAAACAAAAATCAAAACATTTATTCTGCAAATAGGCCTCAAGGGCACTTTTACAAGTCAAAATCTATCTAGGTACATGAAATAAAAATAATACAATAATCAAAGTATCATTAATTAAATGTAGTGTTACATGTCAAAAATAAGACTAAGAAACTAATAACAATCGAGATTTGTTAGAGATGTATAAGGTCTCTAAGCGTCAAGATAAAATGTAATAAAGTAGGTACTAATCATAATAAAATATGTTGAGCTATATCTATAACACGTCAACATGAAAATAATAAAATCTCAAACCGGCCAAGTGCGTGTCGGACCACGCACAATGAAGGGTTCCGTCCCAACACCTACTAGTCCACATTTAAAATCACTATCCAATACATTGAATCTAAGAAAGTGGTATCTTCATAGGGAACTCACGGCACTTACGACCTTTTGTTTGGGCAAGACAGTTTTTAAGCGAAAACTCAAAAACCGTAAAACCTATAATTATTGTTCAAACTAAAAATCGTTGAATGTATTTACTAATGCACACCACCTCAATTTTTTTCAGAATTTTAAACTGGGGGGCACACTTTCTATGACTTTGACTTGTAAAAGTGCCCTTGAGGCCTACTTGCAGAATAAATGTTTTGATTTTTTGTGTACTAGCAGAGACAAGTAGTGGTGTAGTTATATAGACTGCCAATATCTATACGTTGTAGCGTACCATTAAAATAATGAGCCTACTATAGCTTGTGTCACTATAAAGAGGTCGCTGTATCAATCATTTCATATGACACATAGACCTCTCATCTATTAGGATATTTCTTGGCATATTCATAGATGGCGCTAACGTGTTAAGCAGAGGTCTAAGTGTCAAACGAAATTAATGGCATAGGGACCTCTTCATACTGACACTAGCTACAGCAGGTTATTTATTCTAAAGGCACTCCACAACATATAGATATTGGCAGTCTAGTGTCTTTTTATAGGGGATTGACGAGAGACATCATCCTGATGTGGATTCGTTTTTATTATCAGTGACTTAGAGACCATATACATATGTAACAATATTAAATTAATTTTAATTTTGACGCTCAGAGACCATGTACATCTCTGGGATATTGTATTAATTTCATTATACTCCTTGTTCAATCTTGAGACTTTACACATCTCTAACTTTACTGATGTTGTAATATTTATAATAGATAACTTTGCAAGTTTATCTTCACTGTCTGACATTAATTTTATTATAAAAATAATAAATATTAGAGGACAATTTTACACAAATCGAACTAGCCCCACAGTAAGCTCAAGAAGACTTGTGTTATGGGTACTAGACGACGATACATTTAATAGATATAAATACTTAAATACATAGAAAACATCCAAGAATCAGAAACAAATATTCATGCTCATCACACAAATATTTGCCCTGACCGGGATTCGAACCCAGGACCGTCAGCTTCACAGGCAGGTGCACTACCCACTAGGCTAAACCGGTCATCAAATAATTGTAAACTCGAAATTATTATTCCTTCTTGAACTGTAAATTAATATTTTGACATGAAAAATGTATTACTTATTATAGTCAGACTTTCTTAAATTGTAAATTAATATTTTGACATGTAAAAGTGCCCTTGTGGCCTATTTGCAGAATAAATGTTTGATTTTGATTTTTTGATTTTTGATATAATTTACTGTCTCTGGTGCTAGGGAGCTGGATGATTGAATGAATAGATGCATAAACCCATATTACCTGCAGTGTATCCCATGTTTATAGGAGTCATAATAGCCCCAGCACACAGCACACCCACCACAGCGCTCCACACCTCATGTCTGTTCTCCGAGCATATCGCCACAGTCTGTCCCGCTCGCACGCCCAGGCGAGAGAGCGAGAGGGCGAGATTAACCGCCTCTTGGCAGATGCGGCCGTAGGTGATGGAGGTTTGATTGTTTGCGTTGATCTGAAAAGACCACGAGAGGTGTTATAAGGTCTAAAATGGCGTATTTGTGTCTATGGCACGCTGTCAAATGATCAATTGATATCAGTGTGATTTTTTAGTCTTGTCTTCCTTCGTACTAATAGGTTGGCCGTGTGCCTGTTTACCGTCAAGTATAAAAACTATAAAAATAAATAAATATTTGTGGATAATCTTACATAAATCGACCTAGTCCCAAACTAAGCAAAGCTTGTGCTACGGGTACTAGGCGACGATAATCATACTTATACAGATAAATAGAATAGATACTAAAATACATAGAAAGCATCCAAGACCTGACCGGGATTCGAAACCGGGACCTGCAGTTTCGTAGGCAGGGTCAGTACCAACTAGGCTAAAGTGGTCACCAAAATCAATTAAATAAATACTCCATTTTTTTTAATTAGAAAAATCGTGCGTTATATAAATAAATAAATAAATATTAAGAGGACAATCTTACACAAATCGAACTAGCCCCACAGTAAGCTCAAGAAGGCTTGTGTTACTATTAGACGACGATATATTTAATAGATATAAATACTTAAATACATAGAAAACATCCAAGACTCAGAAACAAATATTCATGCTCATCACACAAATATTTGCCCTGACCGGGATTCGAACCCAGAACCGTCAGCTTCACAGGCAGGTTCACTACCCACTAGGCTAAACCGGTCGTCAACGTGCGATATCGTGATATCGTGCGATTTTAAAGAAAACAAGCATAAAACGGGAAAATATGCGACGTGCTATCTTTGAAACATGATAAACTACTGAATGATGTAAAATTAGTACAATGTTATCATCAGAAATCCCGAGTAATCGAATAAATATGTTCGTGTCTCGTATTGACATAAGGGAGCTTCAGATAAAACTCCAAATATATTTTTGACTATTTAATTACAAATTCATGTAGTTCAAACAAGATCGGATCGTGAAGTGACAAGGCATAATGTTCTTAACAGTCGGAATAGTTATAGCGCCTAGAGATATTTGCTTAGCAACGGCGTGTAGGCGCGTAGCTTTGCTGGGCCGAAACAGTGCGTAAAATTCTAATCTTATAAAAAACGAGGTATTATTTACAAATGCGAATTTAACTCTTGAGGGGCTGCTACAATCAGAAATGCGAAAGTAACTCTTAACTAACTTCGTATCGTGACATCCCTTTCACTCATATAGTGTATAACACGAGAGTGAAAGGAACGGCACGATACGAAGTTCGGATTTCGAAGTTCGGAGCAGGCTCTATGTTCGTGTTGAGATTAAGATATATTCCCCCTAAATATGGTGATACATGAGCTTATATACTATAGCTGGTGTGAGTGTGTGTGTCGCACTGCATACACTACAATAGTATATTATGCAACTGGTGTAGAAGAAGGATATAAACAGGCGAGTGGAGTGGGTTGCGATGTGAGCCTTGGCGAACATCGCAAGTAAAGACACCACGAGCCTTTTTATACCAGTTATACACCGTTGCATGCAATACTTTTTCTACGACTCATTTCAAATAAAAAGTAAGTATTTTTCAGACTTTCCATGCGCCATATTTCCCCTTAGTAATTGTGCAACTTTCCTACGCAATTTCTTCACTAATGCTATATAACTTCTTCATAAATTTTTAAAAGAATCAACGTACCTACACATTTTCTTCATGAACACAAAAAAATCGTTTTATTTAAGTAATATAGTCATTTATCACATTGAATGTTTTCGTTTTCAATTAAGAATTTGGTGGGAAATCAAAAATATGACACTTTGTTTATGCTATGTTTTTATTTATTTGCTAGACCGACCGAACCGACCTAAACTGAATTCAAATCCGGATCGAATCTTAACGTTTCGTTTTCATAGATATATCCGAAAATAAAACATGTTAAACAACACAAAAAAGATGATAAATGTATGTATTCATGTTAGTAAATAATATATTATGCATTAATTAATTCATAAAAATTATAGCAAAGTTGCGTTAAGTTGGCAGCATTGATTTTAATCATAAAAGTTTCACTTGAACGCACCGAAGAATGACTACTAAACATAGTATTTGTAGTAGTCTGTGCCACCCAACCCTGCTTTTATTTTTCATTAAAGTAGGGTAAGGAGTGTGTTTTTGGGCAATATACTAGATAGACTTTTTACTAAATAAATAAAGTATGTATTTATGTTACAGTTCATAATTGCGTGAGTCGCGAAAAAAAGTACAGGAGTAGAAAAATCTATAAATACTTACAATTGCAACTTTGTCCTTATTCGCCAATAACTTGTCCAATATGAATTCGCCCAAGTTTATCCTCATAGGAATGTCCACATCCAAAGGACCGTATAAGTAATTCGGATTTTTCAACATTTTTAACACAACGAACGTTGTCTGGAAGAGATCTTTACTATGAAAACCGACGGGTGTTTGCATTCAAATTTATAGCACTGTTAAATTTAAATAAAAATAGTATACACCAAAATATAAATAAATATTAGAGGACAATCTTACACAAATCGAACTAGCCCCACAGTAAGCTCAAGAAGGCTTTTGTTATGGGTACTAGACGACGATATATTTAATAGATATAAATACTTAAATACATAGAAAACACCCAAGACTCAGAAACAAATATTCATGCTCATCACACAAATATTTGCCCTGACCGGGATTCGAACCGTCAGCTTCACAGGCAGGTGCACCACCCACTAGGCTAAACCGGTCGTCAAAATATAATTAAGTAAACGATTATTTTTACGTTTCAATAAATATGTTGCCAACAAAAACTAAAAAAAGTAAACGAATTAAATCTAAAGCTGTTAAAACACAAGTGTTGTAAAACACGTACCTATTACAAATTCTTTTAAAAATAATACTGATATAGTTAAATAAAAGATAACTCGTATATGTCTACTATCATAGGCAGCAGAAATAGAACTACTCATGGATAATGATGATAACTTGATATGTGTACTTATGTCGGTTTCGTGCGGTCACTGTGAAGTGACTCAGCAATTTGTGTACCTCTCTAAGCTATCGCCTTCTAGCTTGTGACGAAAAAAAGTATTACATAATACTGATATAAAACGTGTTTACTGACTGATTAAATGTTATGAAGGTATCCATAGATAATTACTAATATTAAACATTGGAAGGTAATTCTTTTTCGTATTTAAATGCTTAGTACTTATTATGGATATTCATTGCGTAAATAAAAATAAAACAGTAACAATAAAAGTTTTTTATTATATATAGATAACAATAATGTGGGGTATCAGCCACTAATCCATCATTTTCACCCAATAACCCAGTTCATTTAGCCTTCATCAACCAGAAATAGTCCCTGTACACCCTGGCGGGTGCTGTCTCTGTGTGCGTCCCATGACACGGGCAGGGACAGCATCCGCTCGGTGTATCCCTTGCATTTCATTAGTGTCAAAAGGGCCTCTACGTGTTGGCTATGTGGTACTCGTTTGGTACTTCGGTGCCTAGGTACTTCGGTGCCTAGATACTTCGGCTCCACGCACGCCTCCCAAAGGTCCAGGATACCATTGTCCCGTGAACGGGAAAGACATACAGATAATATGGGGTATAAAACAGCATAAATGACGACCGCCTTAGCCTAGTTGGTAGTGACCCTGCCTACGAAGCTGGAGGTCCCGGGTTCGAATCCCGGTCAGGGCATTTATTTGTGTGATGAGCACGAATATTTGTTCCTGAGTCTTGGATGTTTTCTATGTATTTAAGTATCTATTTATCTATATAAGTATGTATAACGTCTCCTAGTACCCATAGTACAAGCTTTGCTTAGTTTGGGACTAGGTAGATTTGTGTAAAATTGTCCCCAAATATTTATTTATTTATTTATTTTTATTTAACTAATCTAAAACTAAATATAAAGTTTATTCATACATTTATAAAAGGAGTTATACACAACAAATAAATAAAAACGAAATTTTAACTCTAGTATACGTTTTTTGAAACAAAACATACGAACGTGTTTGCATTTAGTCTCAATTTATTAATTTATTTCCAAAAAAACTTATACTAACTTATAGAGGTACTTAACTTCATACAATTTGAGCATTTATTAAAAATATTAATATTGTTACTAACTATCAGTAAAGCAAAGAAACAAAAGTTAAATTTATACAATACATTCAACCCATATTAAAAAAACAGTAGAGTGCGAGTGCGACTCGCGCACCGAGGGTTCCGTAAATGTACCGGTTCCAACCCTATTAAATCAGGAAAATCTCAACAACATGGTGTATTGTATATTTCAGTATTGAGTATGTGTTTCTTTCAATTTTTTTCTTTATTTGAAAGAAGGCACTTTTAACATTTTAATTGGTTAAGAAGTTATAAAACAAAAATATATGCAAAGGTGATTAAATTACAAATTTAGTATAAACTTGTTTTTTGGTGATAAAAAAAGAAAAACGAGGTAGAGCTATAGTTATATTTTTCCTGTAAACTATACAATAAGATCAATGTTATGTAAAAACTTGGTATTTTTTCCTTCATAAATCGATAATGACAAAACGTACAAAAAAAAGTTTCAGAATGTGCAACTCAAGCCCTCTTTCATATGATACCCCATTTGACATATTCACTAGACTTACAAATTTTGTACCACATATTTTCTGTAATTTAACACAGAAAAAAAAATATATTTAAAAACACACGACCTATGCATCTAGGTTACGCTTCTTTATAACTGTTCCAAATTTCAAATGGATAGCATAAGTAGTTCTTGAGATATTTATTGATGTGACAGGCAGACAAAGTAAAATCATAAGGGATCCTTTTTACCATTTTGGTACGGAACCCTAGAAATATACTCAATGTAGATATCAATGCTACACCAAATTAATTAAAACTAACGCTATTATTATAACACCAGTTTGTAAAAACCCTCGCCTAATACAAATTTTATATCAACAAATTATAATAAGACTAGCGACCCGCCCCGGCTTCGCACTATATTTTAAAAAAACCGCATCAAAATCCGTTACGTAGTTTTAAAGATTTAAGCATACATAGGGATATTGGGACATAGGGACAGAGAAAGCGACTTTGTTTTATACTATTTAGTGATAATTGAAAACAAGATAACAGTATAATAACAATATACGTCTAGTGTCAGGGAACAGAAAAACAACTGCTAATAGATAATCATAATGACTGTGCGTATTTTTTTAATCATAATGACTATACACCTTTTTTGTTCGTGCAGTCACTGTGACTCAACAATTCTGTGTATAGGTATATATATAACCTGCTATCCTTGAAGCTTATAATGACGAAAATAAGTATTACAATATAAATTATCCTCAGTCAATTTATACGTAACTACATAATAAAACAAATAACCTAATTAAAATTTAAATTACAAATAAAAAATTTGGCCCAAATTGCTGTCAATGGGGGCTTCGTTTTTGTGCTCACCAGTTGGCGCCACTGTCGAGTAAGGT
The DNA here is from genome assembly GCA_963556455.1 of Epiblema foenella. Classification (NCBI taxonomy): domain Eukaryota; kingdom Metazoa; phylum Arthropoda; class Insecta; order Lepidoptera; family Tortricidae; genus Epiblema; species Epiblema foenella. The sequence goes on along the minus strand of OY747120.1, from coordinate 3,502,001 downwards.
CCAGCTGTTAAAAATTGTTATTGGCTATTATGGGCATGAGAACGAAGTTAACATTTAAATCATATTTAATATCTTAAAACCGAACCGTAAAAATATCGAACATACCAGCGTAGTCCCGTTTTGTTCGGTAAAAAAGGAGGAAATAAGGTTTCAAAAGACAAAACTGTCTCAAAGCACTGACAGTTATTGACCCGTAACTCATATTTGCCATAATCAAGCTCAGGTATTGCAAAATACCATATTGTTCCAATTATATATTAACCCGCGTAGCGCAACCACAAAGAGTGACATTTGACATTTCGGAGACCTCACGCTACACTAGCGCCACTAGCGGCGAATTCTTACGCGATAGCCCCCATTGGTAGGGTGCCCGGAAGGCTGGCTGTATTTCCTCGCTGCACGGCAATACTTATTCGCCGAGCGAATAGAGGCCAGCCCTCTGGTCACCAGAAACCTCTATGTATTAGGCGCTTCGACAGATCTTTATATAGTCGACGCGCGTTTGGCCCCCACGGCCCCAAAGTTTCGACGCTAAACGCCGCAAACATGTAGCCACTTCCTAGGGCGACATACTTACGGCACTTGTGGTTTAAGTGATTCTCATTCCAAAATTTAACATTTTCTTAATTTGCCCTTACCGGACCCGGATTGTTAACGACTCGTGAATGGTTATTTCTGACTATCTTGACTTTATCAGGTGGACCGTACGCTTGTTTGCCACTGGCGTTGTATAAAAAAAAATTGCGCAATAAAGTTTAAATAAATAAATAAAAGTGTCATAATGTAATGTAATTGAAGAAACAATCATTAAAAACCCATGTTATGTGTCATAAAGTAAGTTTCATTTACTTAAAAAGAAGATCCTGCAGCCCAACAGCTACCAAAATGACACCTTTGTTTACGATGTATTAAAAAAAAATTAATATTAATTTATGCTTTTTCCTAATTGATTTCATGTAAATAATCCAGTATAAGTATAAAACCTAACTAACATATCATAACATAATATAATATACGGGTCCATATCAGGGCCGTAGCTAGGGGGGGGGGGCATTATGGGGCAATGCCCTACCTTAAAATACTATTGCCCTATATTGACCCATCGCATATATCTAGAAAACTGTTTGTTTATAATTGGCGTACCAAATTGAGACATATTAGGGTAGGCAGTGTATCGACATCTAAATTATCAGATTTAAGTAGCATGGGTAAGCAAAGAAAAAAGACAGAGTTTCTTTACTGGATGCTATTGAACGGTTTAGACAAGTGAGAACCTTGTATTGACGACGTCGCGTGAAATGCGGTACAAACTTACCTCGACCAGGTTATAGCAAAGTATCGTTTAAGAAAAGTTTTAACTGATATATATTAGACGCATAGTCAATGTATAGTCGTCATGAAAACTGACGTATATTTCGAGATTTGAATGTGTCTGTTGGGTTGGTGGGTACTGGGTGGGCGTCTGATGAAGTCTACACTCCGACCAGTAGCAGCCCCACTCCAAAACCCCGAGAGCTTTCAGTCGGAACTCCAGAACCGTTTCGATTGCCTAATTGGCGATGTGGACGAATTCAACGACGGGTTTGTGGAAGCTGTCCATACCACAGGGTCTAAGTTCTTTAAGGCCCAATGGAGCAACAGAACCAATAGGCTCTCTAACTCCATTCAGAGGCTCTTTGAGGCAAGGAGTAGGACGGTTCTGGAGTTCCGACTGAAAGCTCGCGGCCAGGTAAGACTGTAGAGTCTTCAGTCGATGCGACATTATATCGGCAGCTCAATAGACGGATCTGCAAATCTCTGACCTGTGATCCGCACCAATTCAATTCGAAACGTATTGAAGAGGCCATCGAGCGAAACAAGGGCTCAAAAGTTTTCGCAAGAGATCTGTCTATTGGGTAGAGCCAGCTCGCCGAGTTAAAACCAGAGGATGGTAGAACTGTCTCATCCAGACCTGATCTTCAGAGCGAGATAGAGCACTTCTATGGACAGCTGTCAGCTATACACGTCAAATAGCAGACCCGAAGTTGGTCTAGTAAAATATCCAAGAGCTAGACTAACTCGGCACTATACCGATGACATCCCGAACATCAGCCTGTACGAGATTAGAATGGCTCTTAAACAACTCAAAAACAACAGGGCACCCGGTGAAGACGGAATTACAGCCGAACTCCTGAAGGCGGGTGGAAAGCCTTCGATGCGATCGAAACCTGGGCGGTATTACAATCTCTACAGAGGTGCCAAGTAGACTTCCGCTATATTGAAGTGCTGAAGTGTTTGTACGAGAACGCCACTATGTCAGTCCGACTCCAGGACCGGAACTCGAAGCCTATTCCGCTGCAGCGGGGAGTTAGGCAGGGACGTGTTATGTCTCCTAAACTGTTCGCCGCTGCACTGGAGGATGTTTTCAAGAATCTGGACTGGAGAAGGCCAGGCATCAACATAAATGATTTGTTCATTCCTTGCCCCGGGGCCCATCAATTAAGAACTGCCTCAAACTCGAAAAGCGATTCAACAGATCAGACCAAGTTAATTTTGAGTTAACTTTTTTCTTGCACCAGTTGTGCCCTACCTGTAATTACCGCTGCCCTATCTTAAATTCAACTCTGGCTACGGCCCTGGTCCATATTGACTCACATAACATTACTTGTCATATTATTTTTCATAATAACGCTTTTTGATCATAGTAATCATTTGTCATATTTTTTTTGCCTACAAATTTGTTGTATATACATTTGTATTACCAACATCATTACTCATAATTATATTTAGGCAGATTTTTTAACAACATAATGTCATTTCCAACTATTCATCACAACTCATAATGATTTTTAAAATAAACTTAATAATTATAAACTTATATTGTATATCGGCTGTCAATGTATGCGCTGAATTACAACATGTAAATTTGATTGTCAATAAATCATCTATTATGTCGATTATCCCCGCAACTTTTTTATTTTTCCTGTACCTAGCTTATTAAGCGATTTCGGCCCGCCAAGGAGTCGACGGAGCCCCGCTTCGCGGGGCTCCTTTTTCCGCTCTGAGGAACAAAAGACACCTAACACTCCTCCTCGCTTCGCTCGTCGTCGTACCTATCCCGACTCTGGGACTGTATTTCTATTTTGATAGCAAGTTGAATGTGGTGTGGAAGATACCTGACAGTTTATAAATAAAACCAGGTAAAGTTTAAAATAAATATTATATAAATTTTTATTACTAATTTGTCGTTGTAAAAAAATAAATATGATTTAAAATTTTATTATTTAAAATCGTTATATTTTAAAAATAAATGAAAATTAACATTAGTATTACAGATATTTATTATGATTGACATTATTAACATGAATGATTCAGTGTTACGATAGTTATGCGCAAAGACAAGTTATAAGTAATGATCATTATGATATAAAATTATATAACAAACATTTTCGGACTTCCAATAATCGAAGTAGCAATTTTATGTGAACTTTGGCGCACCCATAATATACAATATAATAAAAGGCTTTAAACTTAAAATAAAAACTTAAAAATAAATAATCTAAAATAATCTAAATCCCCCGCGGCATAGTGCCAAAGATGCTGGTAGCATTTCCTCGCTGTATAGCAATGCTTATGCGTTGAGCGAGGAAGCTGCCAGCCCTTTGGTCACCAGTGGTGTCTACTAACCTTTTAGTAAGTTCTTTGAAGAACTAATTCTTTTCCTAATTACATGTAACTTACAATGTTGGATGATTCACACATTGATTGTTAACCCTTTAACCATCTAATGTCATAAAAGTAACTAGCAATTTTGAACTCTTTCATAAATATAGGTGTCATTTTTGTTTGGTTTGTCTGAGATGAATGTCGGACGATGGTGGGGGTTAATACGTGCAGCCGAATAGACTCGAAGCTTGTCAAAGCTTGCTGTTTCGCTGCGCCAGCGCACGAAGTTCACGTCTCAGGATCTTCCCACTGGGGTTCTTTGGGACCTCGGGCACGAAGCGGACACCACCACGGAGCCATTTTGGATTCGACAGCTGTAAAAATAAATGTCGAGATATGTGATAATCCACATCGAAAGGGACCTTATGGCGGCAGGCGCTTACGTTGCACCTGTTCACTATTGTATTGGAACAGCGGCAATAAAGGCGTAAGTGCCGGCCGCCATAAGGTCCCTTTCAATATGGATTATCACACACGAATGACTTGCGCGTGCAATTCCTAATTAAATTATATTTTTAACAATGCATCCTCAAATTTTATAAAAGGCAACGCGTACGTGACTCCTTTGGAGTTGCGGGCGCCTATAGTCCGCGGTGGCCGCTTACCATCAGGTGGACCGTGCGCTTGTTTGCCACCGGCGTTGTATAAAAAAAACATCCTTTACCGATTAAGGCAGCGGTAGCTCTAAATGCATAATTTTATAAAAATGGTAACATTAACTCAAACTTCAAGATTAAAAAAATGTACTCTACCAGCTAAGTAGTGAATACAATACATTACAATACAAATATTCTTTATTGATCACCAGAAAATACATTGAAAACAAGATTAAAAATTAAACATCTTGATGGTAGACAACAGGCGGTCTTATCGCTAAAAAGCGATCTCTTCCAGACAACCTTTGGGTGGTGGAGACAAGAGAAAAATTGACGTAAGTAGGTGAAACAGTGATAAACAACCGAATCATAATAAAGATCATACACTTACATAAATACATAGATATATAAACCTATATAAACATATTACAGTCAAGATCATAAACGTATGCACGTGTCCAACGGCTTAAAAACATCTGAGCAACCTTATTCACTTAACCATAATGTTCACATATTTTTGAGCACTATGTCCGTGCACGTATTTTCGAACTCGACTGTACCTAGCAAGGGCAAGCGCGCACGTCGATACTCACAACACAGCTTGAAAATTCAAAACTACAAATCCGTTTATTGACTAAGGAGCAGCTGGACTTTTCTCTATTCAACCGTCCTACCAGTGTCTGGTCTCATCTTGATTGAAGAGTACTGACCCTCTCAGAGACGAACATCTGCAACTCTTCGGCAGTAGCCTGTGCCCCGGGCTGCAGCGCGACGAACGCGCGCGGCAGCTCCCCGGCGCGCGCGTCGGGCACGCCCACCACGCCCGCGTCGCGCACCGCCGCGTGCTGCAGCAGTACCGCCTCCACCTCCGCTGGAGCCACCTGCAACCCACCAGAGTCCCTCAAATTTGGACTTACACTTTGAGAGACAGAGATTCACCATAGGTGGGAGCGAGACGCTGCAATCTGATCTCTCGCTCACACGTATAGCTCAACGCTGTTCCAACAGCACCGCTTCTACCTCCGCTAGAGCCACCTGCAACACACTAGAGTCCCTCAAAATTGGGCCAACACTTTGAGAGGCGGCGGCAGCGGCAACGGTTCACTATAGGTCAGAGTGAGATGCCACGATCTGGTCTCACTCACACTTATAGCAGCAGCCTTGAGCTCCGCTTGGGTCACCTGTTTCATATAAGATGATGGATCATAATCCATTGGGTTAAAAGTTATAAAATCTGCAGATCCAAAATAGGTACCTAAGGAGCAACGGAATGTCATCTTGATCATATCTGGAGCAGACAATATTGTGAAGTATCTACCTCACAGAAGACCACAGCCATAATAACATCACAACTGGCTCTTTACTTTATGTAAGTGGTGTTCTGTTACTGCTAATGGTGAATGAGGTCACTAGAGCTAGAAAGCTTAAAAAGGTTTAATCAAAAAAAGTATTGGCTACTCCGGTATTTGTATCTAGCTTTCAAAAGACTAAATGTCTTCATCATCATCAGCCCACTGCAGTCCAGTTCTGAAGATAGCCTCCCCCAAGGCGCGGCACAAATCCCGGTGATCAGCCTTACGCATCCAGTCGCCCCCGCCCTCCTTCATATCATGTCGTCTCGCCACCGGCCGGCGGGTGACCCACACTACGCTTGCTGCGACGCGGTCTCCAGTCCAGAACGCGCTAACACCAGCGGCTGTCAGTTCTGCGACAGATGTGGCCAGCGCACTCCCACTTCAGTTTGCCAATTTGAAAAGCTATGACGGTTACTTTAGTTCTCTGACGGATTACTTCGTTTCGAATTTTATCCCTGAAACTCCAAGCATAGCTCTCTCCATAGCGCGGTGAGTTAATTTTAATTAGTGGACTAGTTAGAAGCTTGATAAAAGACGTTTGCCACTTTATAACCACTTACCACAAGCGCCTTGCCCACCCTTTATTGACTTGAGGATTTCTTGTGTTGGCATCTAAAGACATAAGCAGGTACATCGTTCTCAACACAACTCATTCTGGGGGCTTTGATGACCTAACTTACCCCAGGAACACAACGTCATATGCCGCTACTTTGATTCTTTGGGAGACCAGAACCACCAGACACCCAAAAATGACCAGATAAAGCATCTTTCACTTTCTATCGAAAGGTATCAGAAAGTGACAGATGCTTTATCTTGTCGCTTGCAGTCGATACGTGACCACCATCGACCCATCAAAGGTTTGACGACTGCTGTCATAGACAACGGATGCTACTGACCTGAAATCCCTTGTACTTGATGAGTTCCTTCAACCGATCCACTATGAAGAAGTATCCATCCTCATCATAATACCCAATGTCTCCAGTCTTGAAGAACCCCTCATCATCGAAGTCCTCCTTCTTGTCTTTACCGGCGTAGCCCTTCATGACCAGACCGCCTTTGACGCAGATTTCTCCTGCCTGGTTGGCACCTAAGGGTTTCCGGGTTTTTAAGTCTGTGATCTGGAGGAAATACAACATTTTTGAATGTTAATGACCCTGTGTATATATCGACGATGCGGCTCGATGGGTGATATACTGGTGGTTGGTCGAGCGGTGTATGCAACAGATCGGCTAGCCACATCATAATGCTGAGCCAGCGCCTATTCTGGTCCACGACACATGGTTTTGTATTTAATTTGTTTTTAACGTTAGTTCTAAGCTGCATGCCTCTCTTTGATATTTTAACTTTTTATTTCTTGTGTTCCAATTTTTACCGTGTATGTTGTGGAAAAGAATAAAGAATTTATCTATCTATCTATCTATCAGTGGTAGGTAGGGACGGCATCGAGCACATTTCATCATCACTACTTCGTAACTAGATATTCACACTGACGCACGGAAATAAGGAATAAAACGTCACTTATAGGGTTGATTACACTGTATTGGTTATTTCAAAGTAAGCACTGGATCGGTTACAACCTTAAATAGACACTTATCGTTTAATAGTCGAACAAACAGTGATTATGAACCAAGCTGACTGACCACGACTTATAAACCTTCAGGATAAGCCTTCAGGCAATTTCAGTAGAGTCAGAAACGCGGAGCATTCTCCGTTTACGTCCGTGCGCCACAAAGTCAGAAAGAATAATCTTCCTCAGACGGAAGAAGGGGCCAGAGCCTTTTATACTGTCAACGTGAATTATAGTTAGTTTAGAAAAGGGTAGTTGTCAATGCATGTTTTAGCAAGTACCCGCACGGACCAAACGCACACCACTCCCAAGCTATCACCGCTTGGCGTTTCCAACATTAAACTAAGTTTTCTTAATCTAATCTCGTAGCGTTGATCTGCTAAACAGGCCGTTATGTAATGTATCTCCGACATATATATTGAAAGAAACGAAAGCTCTATGCAGAGAGATATTGTGCTGTCCAATTATGTCATAATTACTTACTAGCTTTTGCCAGCGACTTCGTTCGCCTAAACTTCCATTTCCAATTTCATCCCTTCGGGGGATTTTCGGGATAAAAAGTATCCTATATGTTAATTGAGGCTATAAATTGGTTGTATATCAAGTTTCATGATATTCCGTTCTGCCGTTTTCGTGATTGAGTATCAAACATCCAGATATCTAGTGTCGCATTTATAATGTTCCTCCGCCTTGCAGAAGACCACAGCCATAATAACATTATCTACTATACAAGTATGTAGTTTTGTGTTCCTGGAGGTGAGCAAGGTTGCCAGAGCTCCCGAGGATGCACTGTGTTGAGAGCGAGGGACCTAAATCAGGTGGACCGTAAACTAGTTAGCCACCGGAGTTGTATAAAAAAAAATGTTAGTATGATTTAAATTGTTAGGAGGATTGAGATAAGATTTCTCATGTGCAACTTGAGTAAGGCTGGCTATTAAGTAATTTTCTAAGGCACAATATTGTTGTAAATTATGTAAATAAATACCTTGATAATAGCTCCAGGTGCGACCGTCCCCACGCCACCTATTTTAGGCTCTACAGATTCATCGTTGTCCTTCGTGATGGCTAGTGTTGTCTCTGTCATCCCGTATGCTTGAGAGACAGTTTTAGCGTTTGGAAATCTGTAGAAAAATGGATCTAGATCATTGACTGATTGATTGATCTTATTCGGTGATGTTTTATTTTCAACGACTTGATATCATGTAGGTACTCTGAGCAAACCAATTCTTTGAATCTTTGATGATCAGTGGGGGTTTTCGGGGGCTAACTATCTATCTAACAGTTTCATACTAGGCAAAATCTCGAGCGTAGTTTGGTATCCCAGGTACTATTATTTAGTGACCAGTGCTACTGGCTCTATATTATGGTCACAGTTATCGCGTGATAAACGACCAGATAAAGCATCTGTTGCGAACGCAACTCTTATTTAAATTTATACATATATAATAACTTAGTATGCAGTAGCAAAACGCGCCCGTCGGGCACGGTTAGTATAAGAGCGTCTTTTTTAAAGCCACCAATAGCAACGCTTCACATACGCTGTATCCCTACCATCGTAACATACGTTAACTCAAATTATCAAATCTTGCTCGTCATTACCTATTCTTTGTTCTCACATACAACCACTTCTGCACATACCTCTTTTGGACAAGCTATTGTAAATCAGCACTATTGAAATTATACAGTCAACTTTACATCGAAGTTTTATTTGAGTCGTCGAGTTCCATCATCACCGGCACCGGCGTCTACAGCATCTGTCACTTTCCATCGAAAGGTATCAGAAAGTGACAGATGCTTTATCTTGTTGTTTCTTAGATAAACGTGGCCATCAAAGAGCCCTGGACACGCACTTAGTTTTCACAGCTTCTGCGGTCTCCTTAGTAAGAGGGGCTGCACCGCTGTAGATGAAGTCGACACTGCTGAGATCATACTTATTGGGGTACTTCACCAATGCTACCAGCACTGGTGGTACCACTGTGATACGGGTGATCTGGAACAGTCATTACCAAACTTTCGTGTGTCATGTTTGAACTAAGTTACTAAACTATTGAAGGAGAAATAGGGCACAGCAAAATGTCATCTTGCTCGAATTTGGAGCAGCCCAACTGGGGAAGTACCTCGCCTTGCAGAAGACCACAGCTATAATAACATTATTTACTATGCAAGTATTTAGTGATGTGTTCCTGGAGGTGAGCAAGGTTGCCAGAGCTCCCGAGGATGCACTGTGTTGAGAGCGAGGGACCTAAATGTGTTCCTTCTGCTGTCAACACAGTATCGATGCTCTATCTATTTACGATTTTAATTACAACTTTAACTGTGCAGAAAAATACAATTAAAGCAAAAATATACGCGCAAGTCAAATGATAGTTCGTCTTTTCGAAAATTTGATAAATGAAAATGTTTTTGCACCCGAAAATAGCACATAAAGGCATTTTGACGGAGCTCTTCATAAGCCGGGAACAATTTCGAGAATGACGTATTATTTATTACTAGCAGACTTTTCTTCCATACCATTGGCTTCTGCCTCTCGGGTAAGTATCTATGGCGTCTCCAGTCTTAAATGCGGAGAGCCAGTGGCGGTTTCGCAATTTTGGCCCTAGGCCATGTTGTAAGTACTAGCCACCCCTTTCTCAGCACCCATGTCACTATTGACAGCCCTTTCACATCTGGCCGCCCTAGGCCCGGGTCTAATCGACCCTAAGACTAGTGAAGGCGAAAAAGTCGTTTTTGGGAAATTGTATAAAATTCTACAATAAAATTCCAAAACACATTACTTACTGAACTTACGGATTCTAAATTTAAGTCTGTCGTGAAACAGACACTTATTTCAAAAGTATATTATAAGATAAACCATTATATCATGGATAGGGATGTTTGGCAGTGATAGCGTCGCGCACAAGTAATCTAACACAGAAATATTTCGTCCTTAATATTAAAAAATATGTATGTATGTTTATATTGTAGCATTTGAATTCTGTACTATTAAGATACTGTTATTTTATATTGTTTTGAAAAAATCACACCTCGCCGAGTTTCTTACGCCGGTTCTTCTCGAGGCAGAACCGGTGGTAGTTTTTTGACATTCATAAGTGCATGTAACATGCCTAAATTGAAGAATAAATGATTTCATTTCATTTCATTTCATAAGGCATCTCTGCCTCCTTTCCACGCTACTTCCCATATCACTCAACGGGTGTGCAGCAGGGGTATAGGAAGATGATAAAATGGGTTAATGTCACTATTGACAACCCCTCATATAAGGCATCTCTGCTTCCTTTCCACGCTACTTCCCATATCATTCAACGGGTGTGCAGCAGGGGTATAGGAAGATGATAAATTGGGTTAATGTCACTATTGACAGCCCCTCATATATGTCCGCTCTAGGCCCGGGCCTAATCGGCCCTAAGGCATCTGCGTCCTTTCCGCGCTACTTCCCATATCACTCAACGGGTGTGCAGCAAGGGTATAGGAAGATGATAATGGGTTAACGTACCTTATACTTTTCAATGCACTTCAAAAACAGTTCCATCTCGAATTTAGGCAGATACACGATCTCCCTCCCACTGGCGAGGTACATCAGGGTACCCATCAGACCCATAGTGTGGAACCAAGGTGCTATAAATTGGTATTTGATGGGCGTTGTAGATTCTTGATCTTTTGTGGAGTCTCGATCATTCCTGTAAAAAACAGAAATGTAAAAAATTGCGTGTCGGATCACCCACAATGAAGGGTTCCGTACCAACACCTATTAGTCCACATTTAAAACCACTATCCAATACATTTAATCTAAAAAGGTCGTATCTACAGACGGAACTCACATCACTTACGACCTTTTCTTTGGGCAAGACAGTTTTTCAGCACTAACTAAAAACCGTAAAACCTATCTCGTTCAAACCAAAAATCGTTGAAAGTATTTATTAATATCACCCTTTACGTGTATGGAGTGCCCCCCTAATTTAATATTTTTTTGTAATTTCATATCATTTTTATGTAGTGGCTCATAGAATTCCCCTTCCTACCAAATTTCATAACATTGACAGACATGACGAAACTATGAGTGTTCCGTTTTTGCCAATTTGGCTACGGAACCCTAAAAAGCCATGTTCGTAAACGGTTTCGCTAATAAAATAACTAAGATATAATTAAGAATAATTCTAAACAAAATGTAATCAAACAGCAATAGGTTAACAAAAAAAAAGATTTAACTGGAGTGACCGGTGACTAGCGTAATGATCTTCAATGCGAGAGTGATCCAAACCACACGGTTTCCAAACCACACGCGTGGTCATGCCGGAGGTTTTCCCCTGGATTTTCCCCAGGCTACTATCCAACCGCGCACTCCTATCGCTTTATTGGGCCCGGCCTATAAAGCCACAGTCAGGCTCAAAAAAAAAAGCGAGAGTGAATCGGTGTGTACTATAGTTAAGAGCGGTCCATCCTAAACAACAATATCGCTTATTTTCAGGTGATTAGTGGTCTAACACGAAAATACTCAGAGTAAAAATACTGGTACGAGGACCAGCCCTGCTAAATAAGCAACTTGAACAAGTCTTACTTAAACCAAAATATCGCTTCAGGTGATTTGTGGTCTAACACGAAAATACTCAGAGTAAAAAAAGTGGTACGAGGACCAGCCCTGCTAAAATAAGCAACTTGAACAAGTCTTACTTAAACCAAAATATCGCTTCAGGTGATTTGTGGTCTAACACGAAAATACTCAGAGTAAAAAAAGTGGTACTAGGACCAGCCCTGCTAAATAAGCAACTTGAACAAGTCTTACTTAAACCAAAATATCGCTTCAGGTGATTTGTGGTCTAACACGAAAATACTCAGAGTAAAAATAGTGGTACGAGGACCAGCCCTGCTAAAATAAGCAACATGAACAAGTCTTACTTATTAGAGGCTATAAGCACGTTCCGATGAGTCAGCATAACCCCCTTCGGTAAACCAGTCGTACCAGAAGAATATAGAATGAACAGCGTCTCATCAGGACAGTCCACGTCAGCTGCTCTGAACTCCTCGAAGCCCACTGTCTGGGCAGAAACCTTGAATGCACATCAACATTTTAAGAATGGGAACAACAATTCCTAAGAACCTTATCGCTAACAACAAATTAGGACACATGATATAATATAACTTATCAGTCAACATTTTAATCGGTGTAACACTGAATTGCGAATAATAAATCTGCGATGAACGTTAGTGCGACAGAATTTTATCGCGACAAATGTTAGTTCGAAAGCACTTGGTTGCGACAAATTATTAACCGACGAACAGAAATTCGATGCATGTTAATGTTTCATAAAAAAATTATTTGGCAAAAAAGGCCCAGAAAAACCTGTTAGGGCAAAACAGACTCTAACGCGGATAGGTTAGAAGCAGGGATCGGATACCGGTATTTTCTCCATAGAAAAATACCGGTATTATTACGGTCACCGGTTCATTATTTCGTTTTTAATGGGAGAATCTCATAATACGACGTTGTTACCTATATATGTACATGATTCAGCCACAACGTAAAGAGCAAAAATAATCCAAAATATTGGGCTAATTCAGGGTTTTTTAAAAATACCGGTATCGGTCCCTGCCACGCGCAATCCCGCATTGAATAGACTTCCATACGTTGTGACATACAATAAAAATGCTAAGCAAATAGTAAACATGTATAAATAACGCTGATAAACTCCTTGTCTAATCTCATAGGTAAATAATACCCGACTGATAGACTTTTATCATTGTTAAGTGTACAGTCTAATTTATATATTCTGATCGACAAAAACCTTTCCTAAGTAATTTTCACGTACTGAGAAATATAACAGATATTTTTTTTATGAAAAATGTTGGATTTACATTTGGGGGCGTCCATAAATTACGTGAGGTGTTTTTTTTTAATTTTCTGTCCCTCCCTCCCCCCTGGTGAGATGTCGTGAGATTTTATTCAACCCCCTCCCCCATCCCCCAATCTCACGTGAGATTTTTTAAAATGTAGGTTTCTTACGTAAACGCGTTGAATTGTTATTGTAAAAAGAAAAAAAAAATTGTTTCGTGCTTTTATTTACGACTAGTTAAGACTATAATATTGCTGAGAGTTAATGTCGAAGTATGAATGAAATTATTCTCTTTCGAACGAATTAGTGAATAATCTTAATCGTATTACGATTACGCTTAAGATTAAATCTTATAAGCGTTTACAATCTGGATTAAATGGACCATAATAGTATAATATTTTTTTGTTTCAATCAGAAAAAAATTGCGTGATATTTGCCGAGAACCCCCCTCTCTCCAACGTAAGATTAGATGAGATTTGACTCGACCCCCTCCCCCCCTTAAACATCTCACGTAATTTATGACCGCCCCCTTTGTTCTTTTACTAATTAATGTACCTAATGAATTAGTAACTTCTCTCTCACCAAGTCCTTGAAAGATATGGTTCCCGCTGTCTTCTCATCTCCAAAAACGATGATTTTCTCAATAAACCTCAGTGATTTGAAGTTTTTTTCATGCATTTTGTAAGCAAGCGGCGAGCAGATGATGTACTTAGGTTTAGAAATGTTGGTCACATGAGATATTTCGTCTGAAAACACACTCTTTTTTAGGATTCCGTACCCGAAGAGTCCAAACGGGACCCTATTGCTGTCACTCACGCGTCCGTCAATCCATCTGTCCGTCGTCTATGACAAAAAAAATCCGATTTTTTTTTAACTTCCCATTAACCGATTAAAGTTAAATATGGCGGTCGGCTGTAACTGTCAACCCTTAGTAACTTGACAAACTTACCACACAGTCAGAGCCTGTACTGCGAACTTCGAAATCCGAACTTCGTGTCGTGCCGTCCCTTTCATCCTCGTGTTATTCACTATATGAGTGAGAGGGCCAGCAGGGAATTTATTTATTTGTCATAATGTTAATTTAGAACTAAATTAGCTTTAAATACTTACATTATTAACTTTATTGTTTTCTGAATAAAATGCTTATTGTATAGGTAAATTAATAAAACCGTTTTAATTTGAAATATATTACAATGTGTCAAGACTGCTTTTCGTGTTACACGTCACATTGAATTTTTGAATTTGCCGCCATTTCTCATTCTCATCTTTCATTTGTCAGACTCTACTGCAGATCGTTTTGTGCAACCCGCCATTTTGAGTTACTACTCGTCAAAGTAACTTACGTTTAGTATACATCATATTGAACGTAGTACAAACAGCCCCTGTACAAATGGACCCAATCACAGCACTTAGGAACTCTGTCCTGTTCTGAGAGCATATTCCCACAGTCTGTCCTTTTCTAACGCCTAGGCGAGCGAGGGAGATGGCGAGATTCATAGATTGTTGGGCGATCTCGCCATATGTCACGATTTCTTCTGTGAAACCATTGATCTGAAAAATAAAATGTTTTCTCCATTTAAATTTTGCTCAAGAAGACATATGACTCTAATAAGTTTTAAAAGTTTTGATTTCAAATTATGACAAAATTATTGATAATACCAATAAAGTGATTAAAGGATACGATGATTTGATTAAAGTTTTAGACTGTAACAGAGCCATTTTTAGGGTTCCGTAGTAAACAAGGAACGCTTATAGTTTCGCCGTCTCCGTCCGTCCGTCCCCCGCTTTTCTCAGTAATCGTTAGTACTAAAAAGCTGTCATTTGGCATGAATATACATATCAATGACGCCGATAAAACGGTAGAATAAAATCATAAAAAAATTTTTTTTAGGGTAGAAAAGCGGGGGACGGACGGACGGACATGGCGAAACTATACAAATAGGTACAAACATTTATTCTGCAAATAGGCCACAAGGGTACTTTTACATGTCAAAATATTAATTTACAATTTAAGAAAGTCTGACTATAATAAGTAATACATTTTTCATGCCAAATTTTAATTTACAGTTCAAAAAGGAATAATAATTTCGAGTTTACAATTATAACAAAATTAATGTCATACAGTGAAGATAAACTTGCAAAGTTATCTATTACAAATATTACAACATCAGTAAAGTTAGAGATGTATAAGGTCTCAAGATTAAACAAGGAGTATAATGAAATTAATATAATATCCCAGAGATGTACATGGTCTCTGAGCGTCAAAATTTAAATTAATTTAATATTGTTAGAGATGTATATGGTCGAAGTCACTAATAATAAAAACGAATCCACAACAGGATGATGTCTCTCCTCAATCCCCTATAAAAGACACTAGTATTAACGTAGTCACTATGTCCTAGCAAGCATGAACAGACCGGACTCCACAAACAGCACCCGATCACGAGTATGACGCGTATCTCAGCCATATAAGGGTTCCTTGTTTACTACGAAACCCTAAAAAGCGATGGCTGTTTACTGTTTTCAATACCCTTTTGACGTTTCGTAGTAGATATTGAGTTTACCAGGCCAAGTAGAAATTAACCTGTATGCTGATAACTAGGTACACGGGTCATTCTACTTATTCATGTCCAGTTACAAAAAAAATCTGATATGTATTGAATTAGTGTACCATAATATGATTTCGAAATAGTAGTAGTAGTCTGTCCATGTTTGCAAGGACTAGTAACTTCGTACTAGTGTTCAGTGGAATTGACAGACTTCGCTCTGTTCTCATTTGATTTTATTTTTAGACTGACGCATGACGCTCAGAGACCTTATACATGTCTGAGGATATTTATTTATTAGATTTTATTATTTTCATGTTGACGTGTTATAGATATAGCTTAAAATATTTTATTATGATTAGTGTACCTACTTTATTATCTTTAACTTGACGCTTAGAGACCTTATACGTCTCTAACAAATCTCGATTGTTATTAGTTTCTTAGTCTTATTTTGGACATGTAACACTACATTTAATTAATGATACTTTGATTATTGTATTATTTTTATTTGATGTACCTAGATAGATTTTGACGTGTAAAAGTGCCCTTGAGGCCTATTTGCAGAATAAATGTTTTGATTTTGATTTTTTGATTTTGTACTTGAACCTAATAAAAGGAATTTATACTTAAGTAAAAATACTTAAATATTACCATATTGCTGTAAAAGGCGGGTCACACAGTGGTAAAAACCATTTTCTCATACAAATGGTGAGACATCCAAGGACCACTGAGTTACTCGATTTATGGATATTAGTTGTGGTCCGTTAATTACCAAAACTATCGGAAGTGATACTGCAATTAAACCTCTTTCTAAATAACAATACAAAAATATGAAGTGAATGCCAAGTATTCCAAAATCTGCATTTAAAAAAAGTATGTGAAAAATAATGTACATGAAAAAGTAGAATGGAAACCTACCTATCGATGTTATTTAATGATGAAATATTACACATTTTAGTGATTTTTAGAGAATCAAAGTAATAATAATCCTAAACCTATACCTAAAATCTAACAAACACTATATAATTAACACATAATATATAGGTACCTTAAAATACATTTAGTTTGAATCGTAAATTAAGACAGATACCATGGATGACGACTTGCATACCTATACTCATTTACTTATATAATATAATAAGTAGAGATAATATAAATAAATAAATATATATTAGAGGACAATCTTACACAAATCGAACTAGCCCCACAGTAAGCTCAAGAAGGCTTGTGTTGTGGGTACTAGACGACGATATATTTAATAGATATAAATACTTAAATACATAGAAAACATCCAAGACTCAGAAACAAATGTTCATGCTCATCACACAAATATTTGCCCTGACAGGGATTCGAACCCAACCGACCGTTTCGAGAGATGAACCGAATATGGGTTCGACCGAACACGAACATTCGGCTAAATTAGGTGCAGCTGTTCCTGAACCGAATATTTGGCCGAATTATTCGGTTCAATGTAATTCCTTCATTTATTGTTGTAAAACAGACTAATTGAATGGTAAACATTTTGTTCATTATCAAAGCGAAATATTGAAAAAAAAATTAAATCAATGTTAATAATGGGTTAAGTATTAATTTCACGAAGCAGTAAACATAATACCCTCTTGTATTGTTACAAGTATATCAATAATTACTATTAATAATAAATTAATTACTATTAATAATAAGTATATTGTTAACGTTATATTCTTCCATTTAGTTTTTAGATTTGCTGTCAATAATTATTTTACTTTAATTTATTTATTTTTTATTTTTTTTATTTTAGTTTATTTTATTTCAATTTATTTTATTTTAATTAAATTAATTACTAATAAATAAATGTTATTATGCTAACTTATAGACTACCTACTACTACTATTGTGTGTGTTGTTGTTTGTTATACTATTGTGTGCCCACACAGGGTGTCATGATCTAACTTAAACCAAGATGTAACACCTATTATTATTAAATTAAACGAACTTACCTTAAGTGAAGTTCTATCTTAATAACATGATTCTCTCTCCCTGTTAAATTAACAGATGTATAACCCTTATTGTATCCAACATTTATCACAATTTTCAAAGCTTTTAAAAAATATGCTCGAACACTCCCGCTCGTTGAGTCTGTGGTAACTCGTGCTGTACGTCATTTCGTTTAAAGTTGATTGTATGATCGTAGGAGCAACCCTGTATTTGGGGAAGAACAGGTATATTAGCATATATATATACATGGGAAGGGTTGGGTCTCCCTTAACAGGGAGAGAGAATCATGTTATTAAGATAGAACTTCACTTAAGGTAAGTTCGTTTAATTTAATAATAACATTTATCTCTCTCCCTGTTAAATTAACAGATGTAGATGTTTGAAGAAGGGGTTGTGAGTACATAATCATACAATGTATAGAGAATAACTTGAAAGGTATTTATTCAAATAATAAGTAATTAACAAACAACTATAATCAAATTAACAAATCAATCAATTATAAGATTACAAATGGCATTGCTAAATTGAGTTTGCTCTTGAACAACTGGTCGGTTGTAGTGTTTAGCAAAACAAATTGAGTTAGTTGACCAGCCGGCTGCTCTTTGGATGAGATCTATGGAAACACCCGATCTGTTTGCAGCAGATGTACTGGCGTGTCTAGTACTGTGAGCAGAAAAGACTGTAATATCAATGCCTGCCTCTGCTAATACATTCTTAATCCAACGACTTATGGTCTGTTTGGAAGCCTCATGATATGGCCTTTTATGAGTAATAATAAGTTTGTTAGTATTCCTTATAGATTCTGTTCTCTTTAAATAAGATTTAAGGCATGTAACCGGGCAGATCTCCACTTTACTACTAAATTCTTTTAAATATAATAAAGGTTGTTTGCTATTTTTTGATGAGGTTTTTATTAAATCTGATATAAAAATTTGGACCCCATCCTGTATGAACTGAATATTATTTATTTTTATTAGTGACAATGTTTGGACCCTGTGTCCTGTCGTCAATGCAACCAACGTGACGACCTTATAAGTCAGCTGTTCCAGACTTATAACATCATTAGGGTACAACCCTTTTAAGTAATTAAGTACAAGCCCTGGGTCCCACGTCATGTTATATTTCGGTACCGGTGGTTTTATTCGAAATACGCCCTTAACAAAACGCTTAATCCTGTCATCAGTTCCAATTCTAGGACCAATTAGTAAAGAGATAGCAGATCTTGTACTATTAATTGTACCATAAGATGCACCGGCCTCGAAGCGGTCAGTCAAAAATTTCAGGACAAAGGGCACTGATGCCTGATACATGTCTATATTATGGCGTTCACAAAAAAGCCACCATTGTTTAATAGAAGTATCATACTGCTTAAGAGTACTGCCTGAGAGAGAATTAAGCATTATTTTAACTGCTGATCTTGGTGTTCCACGCCTACTGTACGCCTCGCTGATAATAGCCCTGCAGCCAGGGTAAGTTGATGGTGCAGAGGGTGCACATCTCTGAAAGGAGATGATAATAAAAATCTGTTAGGCTTGAACATGAGAGGTCTTGTAACTAAAAGTGCCTTCATGAGAGGAAACCATGGCTGTGAAGGCCAGTAAGGGAACACCAAAATACCCTCGGCTTTTTCCCTCTTAATTTTGTGCAAGCATTTTAACAATAAAGAGAAGGGGGGAAAAGCATAAAAGAACATATCACTCCAGCTGACAGTAAACGCGTCTACCGAAATAGCCTCCGGGTCTGGTTTCCAGGAAATGAATCTTGAACACTTGTTATTTATCCTTGAAGCAAATAAATCTATTTCTGGATGTCCAAAAGCTTGAGTGATATCTTCATACCTTTCTTGTAAAAGTTCCCATTCAATATTAATCCTACGAGATTCTTCATCAGCTCTGAAGTTATCTTTGGTGTTAATATAGGAAGCAAAGATCCAAATATTCCTTTCTTCACACCATTGCCATATTGCTCTTGTAATACTATTAAGATGGGGAAATTGAATACCACCCATCTTATTAATGTATGCAACTGCCGTTGTATTATCTACTCTCAGGAGTATTTCACAGTCATGTAAGTTTTTAGCGAAACATTGAAGCCCCAGAAATGCCGCCTTGAGTTCCAAATAATTTATGTGGCATTCTTTTTCAGATTTGGACCAAGATCCAGATGTCCTATTTGATGAACAAACACTTCCCCATCCGGTCTTTGACGCATCTGTATTAATTTCAATACAAAACTCATGATTTTTAATTAAATTAGATTTATGTACATTCATACTCCACCAATGAAGTTCCAAATGAACAATCTTTGTGATATTCATAGAGGCTTCAAAATTCTCATTATTATGTACTAATGCAAGGTATTTTTCCCTTTCTAGCAGTTTGGTATATAACCAACCATATGGGACAGCAGGACAAATGGAATTTAGTTTCCCTAAAAGTTGAGAAAACTCTCTTATTGAACATTTCTTTTTAAATGTGAACTTTCTAATCATTTCTAGAATATTACTTTGCTTTTTCTGTGGAACAGACAAGGACAGGTTAGTTGAATCTAGGGTAAATCCAAGGTAGTTGCATGTTTGGCTAGGTGTGATAACACTCTTTTCAAAATTTACCACAAACCCTAAATCCTGAAATAATTTGCATGCTAATTTAGTGTCATTTAGGCATCCATTATATGACCTATTGAAATACAGGCTGTCATCTAGATAACAAGTTAATACTATATCTTGCTTTCTGAGGTAGGTACTGATTGGTTTAATGAGTTTGGTGAACACTTGAGGCGCACAACAAAGGCCATATGGCAGAGCATTAAACTGGAAAAGCTGTCCATCAAAGCTGAACCTTAAAAACTTCCTATGGCTCTCAGCAATTGGCAGTGAAAGGTATGCCTCTTTTAGGTCAATCGAGGTCATAAAGCAGTCTTGTGATATTAATTTACAAGCTGTTCTGATATCTTCCAATTTAAAATGATTTGTAACAACATATTCATTTAACTTTTTCAAGTTTAATATAAATCTGAAGGAGCCATTAGGCTTAGGCACTAAAAATATTGGGGAAGTAAATTGGTCTGGACAAGGAGAGCACTTAGAAATAGCACCTAGTTTCAGTAACTTTTCAATTTCATAACATAAGCTCTCTTTTTCTTCCCCATGCCACACCTTTAGCGTTGCCTCATAAGGAGGGGGTGTAGTATGAAAAGGGATTTCATACCCTTCAAGCCACTTTAAAATCACAGGATCATCAGTAATTTCCAACCAGTTATTAATAAAATGCTTAAGTCTACCTGCATGTACCTCTGGCTCTATCGATGGTATCTGGACTTCGACTTGTAGTTGGTGTGTCTCTCTTTCCGGTGAGGCTGGTTGTAATGCTTCCGAGGTTGATGGTGTTGCTGCCCACCACGGGCTCTGGGAAACTGTTGGTTGAAATGTGGTGGGCCCTTCCAGTTTAACTGCTTGGCTTTGTTGGTAGAAACTTGTTTAAGTTGTTTCTTCTCTTTTTCTGTGGTCTTCATAGTTCTCTGTATTGTTTGTGCAGCCTTAATTTTCTCTGAACAGTCCTCACCAAATAAAAATTTATCTATTGGTTGCTGGCGGACAGCATCTTGGATTGTTTTATTTGCACCTGCCAGGCAGAAGAACTTTCTGGATGAGGAATCCTGGTGGTGAATCTCCGCCGCCAACTTGGCCGCATCATTAATTTCTTCTATCAGCATCTTTGTACTTATATTCCCTTTTAAAATGTTTGTTAGGGATTTTCCCAGGCAAGACATTAATGTGCCTGTCAAATTTTGCCTGATGACAATTCGTTTGTCTCTCTTTATAGATGGCTCGGAAAGAGTGGCCAGGATTTCCGGGTTTATTATCGGGGCTACTGCTGCCGTGAAATTTTCCGGGGTAGGATATTTATTAATGAGCAACTCCCTGGCATCCTTGCCTAGACCTTCATTCATAATCTTCTTCCAGCGGGCTGCCAACTCTGATCTTATTGGGGCACCCACTTCAGTTCTCTCTTGCCCTTCGGTCCCCAGAGCCAGGAGGAACTCTTCTGGTAATTCGTCATCCGACGCTTCTGTAATTTTAAGTGGCCTGATTATAAATCAAGAAAAGGTTTGTCTATCCGCCTAGTGATAGCGCATTATATATGAATTATAGTGGCATTGTCTATCCGCATTGTGATAGCGCCTGCCCAGTAATGTTTGATTAAAAACAATATCATGTCTGCCCACACAGTGACAGCGCTTAGTGTAAATTTAACTAGTTGGTATTTTAAATTCATAACAATTAGCCAACTGTCTGGGTATAAGAAACCCGTATTTTTGAATACACACTGGTAAAAATAGAGGTGCATATTTACTTTTCTTTTCGTTATTGCTAAAACGCACCTGCAATTAGCTCCTGGTCGTTATCCTGTGGCATCGAACGATGCGGCGAAGCAGACGGAGACCGCGCCTGTTGCGGAGGTGGAATCTGTGGCTTCGGCGGACGCGACGGTGGTGACGATAGCGGCGGTGACGATAACGGCCCATGATCTTGAGAAATGTCTTCATCACTTCTTCTTGATATATCTTTGAGCTTCTCTTGAAGTTTCCTGATTTTTCTGCAGATGTAGTCCTCGTCTTTTTCTTTTTCCCGTTTTCTTTTCCCCATTTTAACACACGCGAAAAACTATTAGGCGAACTATGTGAAGGATCACGAACGAAAAAGTAACGGTTGAGTTTTCAGTTGCGAGAAAAGTCAAAAACGAAACTTTTTTCATAGATAAAATGTAACCGGAAGCGGATGTTTTCAATATTTTCGTCAAACAAATATTACATTCCTCGACATTACCGGTATAAACCGGAATAGAGATTTGTTTATGAGGCACATGAATGGGGCCAAACGTAAATAATCTAGATTATTTAGGATATAACAAAAACATACCTGAAAGATCTTGTTATCTTACTTGTTTATACAATGAAGAAAAACCGCTTCAGAATGCACGCCGGCAATGCCGGCATGTTGTTTACATACGACATCTCGATGCTAGTAGCATGGTTAAACTGCAGCACTCTATTCACAATCACTTTAGGCTTCTTTATACACCATTTCAACATTAATATTTCGTTATTTGTTGATAAATAATTAATAAAACGATTATTTATCGAGGAGTTGTTGTGACAATGTTGGCACACAAAAAAGTTAATGACGTACAGCACGAGTTACCACAGACTCAACGAGCGGGAGTGTTCGAGCATATTTTTTAAAAGCTTTGAAAATTGTGATAAATGTTGGATACAATAAGGGTTATACATCTGTTAATTTAACAGGGAGAGAGATAAATGTTATTAAAATGAGATAAGATAAGATACCGAAGGTAAACAATGTACACTAACAAACAAGTCGGTTCCCGTTCAGGCACGCTTGTAGCAAATCCACTACCTGCTCTGCTATTATTGTTATTATTATCTGTAATTTTATAAAAAATGTTAACAATTTTATCGTTTTGGAAAGCTTATGAAATGGAGAACTTATTTGAGCAGTTTTTACGCCAAGTGTCATACATTTTTTTTTGGGTAATTCTCTTTGATCGAGACGACTTGGAGAAAAGAAGTCAAAGCTTCTGACTTCATCACCTTTTATTTCAAAGTTTTTGGAAATTTTGGACACAAATTTTAATTTCAAGTAATCGTCTTATTCATAGGCTATCAGAAAAATATTTTATTGTCATCAAAATGGCAGTACTTTAGTCACAATCACCAGTTTAAGGCTACAAGGCGGATTTTTTTTTTTAAACTAAAAACTCGAATAACTCGGAAACCAACGAGTTTCGACCCCTGGTTGACTGGGCCTAAATTGTTGAAAATTAGCTCTAGTATAACCCCTTTTAAGGAATAGGTCGAATTACCAGTCAGCCTGTAAATTTATATCAACGGAATTTGGAATGCCAGGACGTAGGTATTAGGAAAAGTTTAACACCTAGGTACTTACTATAACTTTGTCCTTGTGTTCCACAAGTTTGTTTAATATGAATTCACTAAAGTTTAAATTCACTGGAAGCTGTAAATCTGGCGAACCATACTGATAAAGAGGGTTTTTAAACATTTTGGACGATATAAATATAAGAAACTAAGAACACGTCAACGCGCTGCGATCATTCGCGCGGTACTGAGGTGTTGCCAGACCGAATCTGAAAAAAGCAGGAGATATGAGGCTAAAAACCAGTAGATTGGGGGAAAAAACCAGTAGAAAAATGTTATGCCCCAAAACTTACCAAATCACACGTTTTCTTTCTTTTTACTTTCTGATATTGTAAAATCACAAATTTTCTTTCGTTTTAGTTACTTCCTGATATTGTCAAATCACAAATTTTCTTTTTTTTCTCTTTACCTGATATTGTAACCTTACTGTAATCACATTATTGCCTAATTCTAATTACTTACTTCGATCGGCTGGTTCGATGTTTGGAATCACAGGAATTTATGCGTTACCTCAAAAATTTGCACCACTCTTTCCAAAGTTTTCTAACTTCAGGCACGTCTAAGTAAGTAAACAAACAAACAGAGAGCCCACAGATACTTGAATAGAATTAGAACTAAAAAAATCTCTCGCTATCCGATACAATATCGGCGTAGGATCCGACAAAATTGTAAAAAAAACCGCTTAGTGTACACTATCCGATACGATATCGGTCACATTCCCATACATTTGTCGTCGGTTCTGGCACCGATAAATATCGGATGATGGAAACATAGCCTAAGTTTTTGATAAATGACGTTTGTCGATGTCATTTAAGCCCGCCTTAACACTTGCTTCATAAATATACGTCATTATCCATGCGCAAATGCATGTACATAAGAAAAAGTTTTAAATCCAGAATGCAACTCGTAAAATCCAGTAGATTTTCTTGCCAAACCAGTAGACCAGTAGACATACCCCAAATCAATCAATCAATCAATCAATCAAATCGTTTATTTGCTAGAAAACAGTAAATACAAATAGGTCTTATACATTATAATACAGTTCCATGTATTCAGCCTGCACGCAGGCATGCAAACATTTGCGAGTGCTGCGTACGTTATGATATAATATGTCAACAATAATAAATTAGCAAAGAATACAATAATTAAAAAAAAATAATAATAATGATTATAAAAATAATGGTCGTGCCACGCTCTATTGGGATCGATCTGTCACCACGGACAGGACTATTGTAGCCAATAAACCTGATATCGTGCTGACAGATCGATCGAAGCGCCAGGCAGTGCTCGTTGACATCACCATCCCCCATGACGAGAACCTCGTGAAGGCCGAGAAGGACAAAGTCAGCAAGTACCTAGACTTGGCACACGAGGTGACCGCCATGTGGGATGTTGATTCAACGATCATTGTCCCGATAGTCGTCTCTGCGAACGGTCTAATAGCGAAGAGTCTCAACCAACACCTCAAGAGACTCTCGCTAGATGGCTGGGTCAAGGGTCAGATACAGAAGGCGGTACTCCTGGACACGGCGCGGATAGTCAGGAGGTTCCTCTCTCTGTCGCCCTAACCACCGGTAGCTTAGGCCCTACCTCGCTGCCGGCGGCACACTAGGTTAGGTTTTTATAATGATTTTATGTTTTGTAAATATTGAATTTATATTTTACTTTTTATATAATTATTATAAAATCTAGCCTAAGTCTTAAAGAAAATAAAGAGAATAATAATAATAATAATAGAATTCACAAAAAGTAATAATTATAAAAATAAATGTCAAAATACCCATGCAGTCAAAAATTGCAGCTTCTATGTCAACTTTCATTTAAATAGCTTTTTACATTGTAGAAGCATTTGTCTAAAAGCCAAACAAAACCAGTAGATCTACTGGAAAACCAGTAGATCTGGCAACACTGACTGAGGAGCTACCGCGAAACGAAGACGAACAAAGTTCTAATTGTCACGAATTAGCAAGTGCGACAGAGAGGGAGATATTCGAACTTCGTTAGTTTTCGGTTCGCGGTAGCCCCTCTGAGGGGCTACTCCGAAATACGAAATCGAACTTCGTATCGTGCCGTCTCTTTACTCATATAGTGTATAAAACGAGAGTGAAAGGGACGGCACGATACGAAGTTGACAATCTCTCTGACCGTGATACAATAATATACTGGTAATGACTGACATGATAATTACAAAGATGCTGTAGTAAACATATTATGTATTATATTTATTATCTCTTTGGTATGTTACAAAGGTTAAAAATACATTTAGGCCGGGTTTTATAAAGATCCGTTAGACCAAATTTCGGTTTATTATGTCAAAAAATGTACTGTGTTACTGAAATTAGATCTGACATTTGGTCTAACGGATCTTTATAAAACCCGGCCTTAAGGTACAGGTAAGGTAGGTTTAATGTTCAACACCTCAAAAGTTTTTCAATTCAAGTAAGGGCGGTTTAAGAAATCGGCCAAGTGCGAGTAGGACTCGCGCCCGAAGGTTTCCATTATCTATAAAAATAGCAAAAAAATAACGTTTATTATATTCTATTTTTTTAATATTTTTTATTATAGCGGCAACAGAAATACATCAGCTGTCAAAATTTCAACTGTCTAATCAATGTATATTTTATCAAATTATACAGTTTCAAATGCGAAGTTGCACGTTATTTAATTTTAGTTTAGCAGCGATTATGCGATCGCGTACGTAGTATGGCGTCCGTGACGTCACCCTCACACTCACTGGATGATTCACACATTGATTGTTAACACTTTAACCGTCTAATGTCATAAAAGTAACTCGCAATTTTGAACTCTGTCATAAATCAAGGTGTCATCTTTACACTTTCAGTTTGTCTGAGATAAATGTCAGCCGATGGTGGGGGTTAATACGTGCAGCCGAATAGACTCCAAGCTTGTCAAAGCTTGCTGTTTCGCTGCGCCAGCGCACGAAGTTCACGTCTCAGGATCTTCCCACTGGGGTTCTTTGGGACCTCGGGCACGAAGCGGACACCACCACGGAGCCATTTTGGATTCGACAGCTGTAAAAACAAATGTTGATAGAATGAAATCTTGCACATGCAATTCCTAATTAAATTACATTTTTGACATCCAAATTTACCGATTAAGGCAACGGTAGCTCTAAATGCATGATTTTACAAAAATGGTAACATTAACTCAAACTTCCAGATTTAAAAAAAATGTTATACATTGAAAACAAGATTACTTGAAATTTGAAAACGATACTGACCCTCTTAGAGACGAACGTCTGCAACTCTTCGGCAGTAACCTGTGCCCCGGGCTGCAGCGCGACGAACGCGCGCGGCAGCTCCCCGGCGCGCGCGTCGGGCACGCCCACCACGCCCGCGTCGCGCACCGCCGCGTGCTGCAGCAGTACCGCCTCCACCTCCGCTGGAGCCACCTGCAACACGCCGGAGAGTCCCTCAAACTTATACTTTGAGAGACAGCGATTCACCATAGGTGGGAGCGAGAGCTCAACGCTGTTGCAACAACACCGCTTCTACCTCCAACACACCAGAGTCCCTCAAAAATGGGCTAACACTTTGAGAGGCGGCGGCAGCGGCAACGGTTCACTATAGGTCAGAGTGAGATGCCACGATCTGGTCTCACTCACACGTATAGCAGCAGCCTTGAGATCCGCTTGGGTCACCTGTCTCATATAAGATGATAGGTAATAATCCATTGGGTTAAAAGTTATAAAATCCGCAGATCCAAAATAGGTACCTAAGCTACGGAATGTCATCTTGTTCATATTTGGAGCAGACGATATTAGGGGAAGTACCTACCTCACAGAAGACCGCAGCCATAATAACATCACTACTGGCTCTTTACTTTATGTAAGTGGTGTTGTGTTACTACTAATGGTGAATGAGGTCACTAGAGCTAGAAAGCTTAAAAAGGTTTAATCAAAAAAAGTATTGGCTACTCTGGTATTTGTATCTAGCTTTCAAAAGACTAAATGTCTTCATCATCATCAGCCCACTGCAGTCCATTTCTGAAAATAGGCCTCCCCCAAGGCGCGCCACAAATCCCGGTAATCAGCCTTACGCATCCAGTCGCCCCCCGCCCTCCATCATATCATGTCTCGCCACCGGCCGGCGGGTGACCCACACTACGCTTGCTGCGACGCGGTCTCCAGTCCAGAATGCGCTAACACCAGCGGCTGTCAGTTCTGCGACAGATGTGGCCAGCGCACTCCCACTTCAGCTTACCAATTTGAAAAGCTATGATGGTTACTTTAGTTTTCTGACGGATTACTTCGTTTCGAATTTTGTCCCTGAAACCCCAAGCATAGCTCTCTCCATAGCGCGCTGAGCTAATTTTAATTTGTGGACTAGTTAGAAGCATTTGTCAAAATTTGAAGATTTTCGTATTTAAGCTTTGACAAAAGACGTTTGCGACTTAATAATCACAAGCGCCTTGCCCACCCTTTATTGACTTGAGGATTTCTTGTGTTGGCATCTAAAGACATAAGCAGGTACATCGTTCTCAACATAACTCATTCTGGGGGCTTTGATGACCTAACTTACCACCAGGAACACAACGTCATATGCCGCTACTTTGATTCTTTGGGAGACCAGAACCACCAGACACCCAGAAATGACAAGACAAAGCAGCTTTCACTTTCTATAGAAAGGTATCAGAAAGTGACATGCTTTATCTTGTCGTTTGCAGTCGATACGTGACCATCATCGACCCATCAAAGGTTTGACGACTGTTGTCATAGACAACGGATGCTACTGACCTGAAATCCCTTGTATTTGATGAGTTCCTTCAACCGATCCACTATGAAGAAGTATCCATCCTCATCATAATACCCAATGTCTCCAGTCTTGAAGAACCCCTCATCATCGAAGTCCTCCTTCTTGTCTTTACCGACGTAGCCCTTCATGACAAGACCGCCTTTGACGCAGATTTCTCCTGCCTGGTTGGCTCCTAAGGGTTTCCGGGTTTTTAAGTCTGTGATCTGGAGGAAATACAACATTTTTGAATGTTAAAGACCCTATGTATATATCGACGATGCGGCTCGATGGGTGATATACTGGTGGTTGGTCGAGCGGTGTATGCAACAGATCGGCTAGCCACATCATAATGCTGAGCCAGCGCCTATTCTGGTCCACGACACATGGTTTTGTATTTAATTTGTTTTTAACGTTAGTTCTAAGCTGCATGCCTCTCTTTGATATTTTAACTTTTTATTTCTTGTGTTCCAATTTTTACCGTGTATGTTGTGGAAAAGAATAAAGAATTTATCTATCTATCTATCTATCAGTGGTAGGTAGGGACGGCATCGAGCACATTTCATCATCACTACTTCGTAACTAGATATTCACACTGACGCACGGAAATAAGGAATAAAACGTCACTTATAGGGTTGATTACACTGTATTGGTTATTTCAAAGTAAGCACTGGATCGGTTACAACCTTAAATAGACACTTATCGTTTAATAGTCGAACAAACAGTGATTATGAACCAAGCTGACTGACCACGACTTATAAACCTTCAGGATAAGCCTTCAGGCAATTTCAGTAGAGTCAGAAACGCGGAGCATTCTCCGTTTACGTCCGTGCGCCACAAAGTCAGAAAGAATAATCTTCCTCAGACGGAAGAAGGGGCCAGAGCCTTTTATACTGTCAACGTGAATTATAGTTAGTTTAGAAAAGGGTAGTTGTCAATGCATGTTTTAGCAAGTACCCGCACGGACCAAACGCACACCACTCCCAAGCTATCACCGCTTGGCGTTTCCAACATTAAACTAAGTTTTCTTAATCTAATCTCGTAGCGTTGATCTGCTAAACAGGCCGTTATGTAATGTATCTCCGACATATATATTGAAAGAAACGAAAGCTCTATGCAGAGAGATATTGTGCTGTCCAATTATGTCATAATTACTTACTAGCTTTTGCCAGCGACTTCGTTCGTCTAAACTTCCATTTCCTATTTCATCCCTTCGGGGGATTTTCGGGATAAAAAGTATCCTATATGTTAATTCAGGCTATAAATTCGTTGTATATCAAGTTTCATGATATTCCGTTCTGCCGATTTCGTGATTGAGTATCAAACATCCAGATATCTAGTGTCGCATTTATAATGTTCCTCCGCCTTGCAGAAGACCACAGCCATAATAACATTATCTACTATACAAGTATGTAGTGTTGTGTTCCTGGAGGTGAGCAAGGTTGCCAGAGCTCCCGAGGATGCACTGTGTTGAGAGCGAGGGACCTAAATCAGGTGGACCGTAAACTAGTTAGCCACCGGAGTTGTATAAAAAAAAATGTTAGTATGATTTAAATTGTTAGGAGGATTGAGATAAGATTTCTCATGTGCAACTTGAGTAAGGCTGGCTATTAAGTAATTTTCTAAGGCACAATATTGTTGTAAATTATGTAAATAAATACCTTGATAATAGCTCCAGGTGCGACCGTCCCCACGCCACCTATTTTAGGCTCTACAGATTCATCGTTGTCCTTCGTGATGGCTAGTGTTGTCTCTGTCATCCCGTATGCTTGAGAGACAGTTTTAGCGTTTGGAAATCTGTAGAAAAATGGATCTAGATCATTGACTGATTGATTGATCTTGTTCGGTGATGTTTTAATTGAACAACTTGATATCATGTAGGTATTCTGAGCAAATCAATTCTTTGAATCTTCCATGATAAAACGGGGTTTTCGGGGGCTGACTATCTATTTAACAGTCTCATACTAGGCAAAATCTCGAGCGTAGTTTGGTATCCCAGGTACTATTATTTAGTGACCAGTGCTACTGGTCCCATATTATGGTCACAGTTATCGCGTGATAAACGACCAGATAAAGCATATGTTGCGAACGCAACTCTTATTTAATTTTATACATATATAATAACTTAGTATGCAGTAGCAAAACGCGCCCGTCGGGCACGGTTAGTATAAGAGCGGCTTTTGTAAAGCCACCAATAGCAACGCTTCACATACGCTGTATCCCTACCATCGTAACATACGTTAACACAAATTATCAAATCTTGCTCGTCATTACCTATTCTTTGTTCTCACATACAACCACTTCTGCACATACCTCTTTTGGCCAAGCTATTTTGTAAATCAGCACTACTCGTATTGAAATTATACAGTCAACTTTACATCGAAGTTTTATTTGAGTCGTCGAGTTCCATCATCACCGGCACCGGCGTCTACAGCATCTGTCACTTTCCATCGAAAGGTATCAGAAAGTGACAGATGCTTTATCTTGTTGTTTCTTAGAAAAACGTGGCCATCAAAGACCCCTGGACACGCACTTAGACTTCACAGCTTCTGCGGTCTCCTTAGTAAGAGGGGCTGCACCGCTGTAGATGAAGTCGACACTGCTGAGATCATACTTATTGGGGTACTTCACCAATGCTACCAGCACTGGTGGTACCACTGTGATACGGGTGATCTGGAACAGTCATTACCTAACTTTCGTGTGTCATGTTTGAACTAAGCTACTAAAATACTAAAAGAGAGGTAGGGCACAGCAAAATGTCATCTTGCTCGAATTTGGAGCAGCCCAACTGGGGAAGTACCTCCGCCTTGCAGAAGACCACAGCTATATTAACATTATTTACTATGCAAGTATTTAGTGATGTGTTCCTGGAGGTGAGCAAGGTTGCCAGAGCTCCCGAGGATGCACTGTGTCGAGAGCTAGGGACCTAAATGTGTTCCTTCTGCTGTCAACACAGTATCGATGCTCTATCTATTTACGATTTTAATTAAAACTTTAACTGTGCAGAAAAATACAATTAAAGCAAAAATATACGCGCAAGTCAAATGATAGTTCGTCTTTTCGAAAATTTGATAAATGAAAATGTTTTTGCACCCGAAAATAGCACATAAAGGCATTTTGACGGAGCTCTTCATAAGCCGGGAACAATTTCGAGACTGACGTATTATTTATTACTAGCAGACTTTTCTTCTATACCATTGGCTTCTGCGTCTCGGATAAGTATATCTATGGCGTCTCCAGTCTTAAATGCGGAGAGCCAGTGGCGGTTTCGCAATTTTGGCCCTAGGCCATGTTGTAAGTACTAGCCGCCCCTTTCTCAGCACCCATGTCACTGTTGACAGCCCTATTACATCTGGCCGCCCTAGGCCCGGGGCTAATCGGCCCTAACGCGTCTCTGCCTCCTTTCCACGCTACTTCCCAAATCACTCAACGGGTGTGCAGCAGGGGTATAGGAAGATGATAAATTGGGTTAATGTCACTATTGACAGCCCCTCATATAAGGCATCTCTGCCTCCTTTCCACGCTACTTCCCATATCACTCAACGGGTGTGCAGCAGGGGTATAGGAAGATGATAAATTGGGTTAATGTCACTATTGACAGCCCCTCATAAGGCATCTCTGCCTCCTTTCCACGCTACTTCCCATATCACTCAACGGGTGTGCAGCAGGGGTATAGGAAGATGATAAAATGGGTTAATGTCACTATTGACAGCCCCTCATATCTGGCAGCCCTAGGCCCGGGCCTAATCGGCCCTAAGGCATCTCTGCCTCCTTTCCACGCTACTTCCCATATCACTCGACGGGTGTGCAGCAGGGGTATAGGAAGATGATAATATGGGTTAATGTCACTATTGACAGCCCCTCATATCTGGCCGCCATAGGCCCGGGGCTAATCGGTCCTAACTCGTCTCTGCCTCCTTTCCTCGCTACTTCCCGTATCACTCAATGGGTGTGCAGCAAGGGTATAGGAAGATGATAATGGGTTAACGTACCTTATACTTTTCAATGCACTTCAAAAACAGTTCCATCTCGAATTTGGGCAGATACACGATCTCCCTCCCACTGGCGAGGTACATCATGGTACCCATCAGACCCATAGTGTGGAACCAAGGTGCTATAAATTGGTATTTGATGGGCGTTGTAGATTCTTGATCTTTTGTGGAGTCTTGATCATTCCTGTAAAAAACAGAAATGTAAAAAAGTGCGTGTCGGATCACCCACAATGAAGGGTTCCGCACCAACACCTATTAGTCCACATTTAAAACCACTATCCAATACATTGAATCTAAAAAGGTCATATCTTCATACGGAACTCACAGCACTTAGGGCCTTTTGTTTCGGAGTTTTCAGCAAAAACTGAAAAACCGTAAAACCTATCTTGTACAAACCAAAAATCATTGAAAGTAAAGTACCCTTTACGTGTATAGAGTGCCCCCCTAATTTAATATTTTTTTGTAATTTTATATCATTTTTATGTAGCGGCTCATAGAATTCAGCTTCCTACCAAATTTCATAATTGTAGTGCTTATAGTCTCCGAGTAAATCGGCTGTGACATATATACGGACGGACGGACAGACACGACGAAACTATGAGGGTTCCGTTTTTGCCAATTTGGCTACAGAATCCTAATGAAATGAAAATGAAATTAAATAAAAAACTATGTCTCAAATAGCTGTAAAAAAGTATACTGACGTCGAATATGCCAAATTTAAATTATCGTCTTTTCTTTTTATACTAATAACATGGATTTCCTGTAATTTTACCGAACTTGTATTAAATATACTATTAAAAAACCTGCACCAAATGTTTCTGTTTAGCCTAATGGTTGATTGGTAGGGAATGCCTTAGTGCATTAAGTCCGTCATTTGTACAAACTTCTTGAATTGTGCAATAAAGATTAAATAAATAAATAAATAAAAGTGTCATAATGTAATGTAACTGAAGAAACAATAATTAAAAATCCATGTTTTCATAAAGCCATGTTCGTAAACGGTTTCGCTTATAAAATAACTAAGATATAATTAAGAATAATTCTAAATAAAATGTAATCAAACAGCAATAGGTTAACAAAAAAAAAGATTTAACTGGAGTGACCGGTGACTAGCGTAATGATCTTCAATGCGAGAGTGAATCGGTGTGTACTATAGTTAAGAACGGTCCATCTTAAGAGGCCTTATAAGATTTAAAATGTTTTGATTTCAAATTATGACAAAAGTATTGGTAATGCCAATGAAGTAATTAAAGGATACGACGACTTTATAAAAGTTTTAGATAGTGACATAGCTATTTTTTGATTTTATTGTGTGTAGTAAAATTTAAGCGGAAAAAACAAGTTTTTAGCTTGAAAATGGTCGATTTGGATGATGTTTGAAACGATATTTCTTAATCAAAAATCCAAAAAATACATTTAAAGTTCATGACATAAGGTCGCAATAGTCCTGCTCTAGATAGTAACATTGAGAAAATGTCAAGATGCGTGTCAATTCAAACAGAAAATGGCCTAAATAGATGAGCGATTTTTAACTGATAAGGACCCTTAAACCAAAATATCGCTTCAGGTGATTTGTGGTCTAACACGAAAATACTCAGAGTAAAAAAGTGGTACGAGGACCAGCCCTGCTAAAATAAGCAACATGAACAAGTCTTACTTATTAGAGGCTATAAGCACGTTCCGATGAGTCAGCATAACCCCCTTTGGTAAACCAGTCGTACCAGAAGAATATAGAATGAACAGCGTCTCATCAGGACAGTCCACGTCAGCGGCTCTGAACTCCTCGAAGCCCACTGTCTGGGCAGAAACCTTGAATGCACATCGACATTTGTGATAATCCACATCGAAAGGGACCTTATGGCGGCAGGCGCTTACGTTACACCTATTCACTATTGTATTGGAACAGCGGCAATAAAGGCGTAAGTGCCAGCCGCCATAAGGTCCCTTTCGATGTGGATTATCACATTTAAAAAATGGGAACAACAATTCCTAAGAACCTTATCGCTAACAACAAATTAGGACACATGATATAATATAACTTATCAGTCAACGTTTTAATAGTAGATTAGAGTCCTTCGGTTCCACCCGTCTGACCGCGTTAGCACGGAAAGGCGGGTGGGGCGATCAAAATTTTTGACCGGCCCATCGTCTAAGCCAACGAAGTCAAATATCTTGGAGTGACCCTCGACCCACACTCACGGATCAGTGCCTTTACCATGAGTTTGCATGACCGTACTCGCTAGCGACTGCGTAAAGGATTTAGTATGCCGATTCTTAGTTCTATTGCGTAACCGCCAGAAGCGCTGTACCTTTGCCAATACAATTTTTTACGCCAGTCGCTAAGTAGCGTGTACGGTCATGTAAACTCATGGTAAAGGCACGGGACAACGTAATCACAGCGGCCATCGAAAGATGAGATCATGCAACTGTACTTGTATAACGCTAGGTTGATGATGGGTGGCTTAAACCCAAAGTTGCTGCTGAGCGCATAAATTCCCCAGTTAATCAAAAGGCGAAGAACTGATAACTTGCGTAACCTTCAGGGACCGATACCGGTATTTTTAAAAAATGAATTGGCCCAATATTTTGGATTATTTTTTGCTCTTTACGTAGGGCTGAATCATGTATTTAGGTAACAACGTCGTATTATTTTAGATTGTCCCATTAAAAACGAAATAATGGTATTTTTCTATGGAGAAAATACCGGTATCCGATCCCTAGTAACCTTAATAGGTATCTCCCAGCATATGTAGTGCCAGCCAGTACTAATGATTATGTCAGGAGAGTTAGGACATGGTTTGGACTAACGCGCTGCCACGCGCAATCCCGCATTGAATAGACTTCCATACGTTGTGACATACAATAAAAATGCTAAGCAAATGTGATAGTCCAAATTAAAGGGGACCTTATGGCAGCTGGCACTTACGCCTTTATTGCCATTATTCGAATACAGTAGTCAATCGGTGCAACGTAAGCGCCTGCCGCCATAAGGTCCCTTTTGATATGGACTATCACAAATAGTAAAAATGTATAAAAGAACGCTGATAAACTCCTTGTCTAATCTCATAGTTAAATAATACCCGACTGATAGACTTTTATTATTGTTAAGTGTACAGTTTAATTTATATATTCAGATCGACAAAAATCTTTCCTAAGTAATTTTCACGTACTGAGAAATATTACAGATTACAATTTTTTTATGAAAAATGTTGGATTTAAGTATATTTGTTACTTGTTGTACTAATTAGGCCGGGTTTTATAAAGATCCATTAGACCAAATGTCAGATCAAATTTCAGTAACTCAGTACATTTTTTGACATAACAAACCGACATAAGGTCTAACGGATCTTTATAAAACCGAGCCTTAATGTACCTAATGAATTAGTAACTTCTCTCTCACCAAGTTCTTGAAAGATATGGTTCCCGCAGTCTTCTCATCTCCAAAAACGATGATCTTCTCAATAAACCTCAGTGATTTGAAGTTTTTTTCATGCATTTTGTAAGCAAGCGGCGAGCAGATGATGTACTTAGGTTTAGAAATATTGGTCACATGAAATATTTCGTCTGAAAACACACTCTTTTTAGGATTCCGTACCCGAAGAGTCCAAACGGGACCCTATTGCTGTCACTCACGCATGCGTCAGTCCGTCTGTCCGTTGTCTGTGACAAAATTTTGTTCCGAAAAATTTAACTTCCCATTAACCGATATTCCCATTAGCCATTGCCGTGCAGCGGGGAAACGCCGCCAGCATCTTGGGTTCATTTCCGCCAATGAGCGACCTTGGGTACGGTGTCTAGGGTTTTTATATTTCATTTATTTTTCATAATGTTAATTTAGAACTAAATTAGCTTTAAATATTTATTTATCTTATTGTTTTCTGAATAAAATACTTATTGTACAAGTAAATTAATAAAACCGTTTTAATTAGAAATTTATTACAATGTGTCAAGACTGCTTTTCGCGTTACACGTCAGGAATATCACTTAATTTTTTAATTTGCCGCCATTTCTCATTCTTTTCTTTCATTTGCCATACTACTATAGATCGTTTGGTGCAAGGTGCAACCCATCATTTTAAGCAGGGATGTAACAGATGTGGTTATATCGGAACCGGAAGCGGAACCAGATGTTTGAAATTCGGTATATCGGAACCAGAACCGGAATCGGAGCCGGAACTGAAAACGGATGCGGAACCGGATGCGGAGCCCGAGTGATAAGAAGTTAAGGGCGGGCAGGTCTAAGCTAAGTCTATTCTAAATAAAAATTCCATATATTAATTAGCTTTCATTATTGCAGTACCTACTTTAAAAAGCTTAGAGCTTGTAGGTGTTCAACAAAAAAATGTTACCTAAGTAATTAGTAGATATGTTACAATCATTTACTTGTTATAATTAGCATCACATAGAACTTTTAGATGTTAAATTAAAAATAAAACAATCGTAATGATATTCATTATTGAATTACCGAAGTACACGGTGGGAGCTCAATTTTTTTTTCCCTCGCTGCGCTGCTTTGACATCCGTTTTAAATATAACAGAACCGAAACCGGAACCGGAGCTCTGTTACATCCCTGATTTTGAGTTACTACTCGTCAAAGTAACTTACGTTTAGTATACATCATATTGAATGTAGTACAAACAGCCCCCGTACAAATAGACCCAATCACAGCACTTAGGAACTCTGTCCTGTTCTCAGAGCATATTCCCACAGTCTGTCCCTTTCTAAAGCCTAGGCGAGCGAGGGAGATGGCGAGATTCATAGATTGTTGGGCGATCTCGCCATATGTCACGATTTCTTCTGTGAAACCATTAATCTGAAACATAAAATGTTTTCTACATTTAAATTTTGCTCAAGAGGGCTTATAATTCTAGTAAGTTTTAAACTTTTTTGATTTCAAATTATGACAAAATTATTGATAATACCAATAAACTTATAATATTTTTGAAAGAGCTATCCAACGATACCCCATACGATGGGGTTTGGAAGAAAAAAAAATTGTACCAATACTTTACATGTAGGGGAGGTACCTACCCAAAAAACATTTTTTATGATTTATTCTACCTACTGTTTGTGGCTTCTCATGGTCCCAAAGGAAGCGACTTGGGGCCATTTCGTAGCTATTTTCTGTATTTTGGTGTTATGTTTATTTGTACTGTGACTATGCCACGAATAAATGTTTTTCTTTTCTTTTCTTTTCTGTTTTGTCGTCGTCATTGATATGTATACTCATGCCAAATTACAGCTTTCTAGTACTAACGGTTACTGAGAAGAGCGGGGGATGGACGGACATGGCGAAACTATAAGGGTTCCTTGTTTACTACGGAACCCTAAAAAGTGATGGCTGTTTACTGTTTTCAATACTTATTTGACGTTTCGTAGTAGATCATGAGTTTACCAGGCCAAGTAGAAATTAACCTGTATGCTGATAACTAGGTACTCGACACGGGTCATTCTACTTATTCATGTCCAGTTTTATGTTACAAAAAAAAACTGATATGTATGAAATGAAATGAAATGAAAGTTTATTCACAAGAACATATGGTACAGCAGGATGATATAGGTATACATTGTTGACCCTTAATATATTCGGCCTCGAGGCATGTGAAAATATTTTTTCATGATATGACTAACAAGTCATGCATGTCAAAGTAAATTAAGTAAACTGCGTGTATGTAACATTAATTATAAGTGCATGTCAAAATACTTATACACGCCAAGATATTAACAAATTAATAAATAGGTGTCTCAATTATAATGGTGGTAGGTGTTAATTGGTGTATTGAATTAGTGTACAATAATATGATTTCGAAATAGTAGTAGTAGTCTGTTCATGTTTGCAAGGACTAGTAACTTCGTATTAGTGTTCAGTGGAATTGACATGATGAGAGACTTCACTGTTCTCATTTGATTTTATTTTTAGACTGACGCTCAGAGACCTTATACATCTCTGAGGATATTTATTTATTAGACTTTATTATTTTCATGTTGACGTGTTATAGATAGATATAGCTCAAAATATTTTATTATGATTAGTGTACCTACTTTATTACCTTTTATCTTGACGCTTAGAGACCTTATACATCTCTAACAAATCTCGATTGTTATTAGTTTCTTAGTCTTATTTTTGACATGTAATTAATGATACTTTGATTGTTGTATTATTTTTATTTCATGTACCTAGATAGATTTTGACTTGTAAAAGTGCCCTTGAGGCCTATTTGCAGAATAAATGTTTTGATTTTGA
The DNA here is from genome assembly GCA_963556455.1 of Epiblema foenella. NCBI lineage: Eukaryota > Metazoa > Arthropoda > Insecta > Lepidoptera > Tortricidae > Epiblema > Epiblema foenella. Next base: position 3,463,483 of record OY747120.1, on the reverse strand, counting down.
TTTTTTGATTTTGTACCTGAACCTAATAAAAGGAATTTATAGGTAATAATACTTAAATATTACCATATTGCTGTAAAAGGCGGGTAACACTGTGGTAAAAACCATTTTCTCATACAAATGGTGAAAGAAGCAAGGACCACTGAGTTACTCGATTTATGGATATTAGTTGTGGTCCGTTAATTACCAAAACTATCGGAAGTGATACTGCAAATAAACCTCTGTCTAAATCACGAAACAAAAATATGAAGTGAGAGCCAAGTATTCCAAAATCTGCATTTAAAAAAAAAGTATGTGAAAAATAATGTACATAAAAAAGTAGAATGGGCCACCTACCTATCGATGTTATTTAATGATGAAATATTACACATTTTAGTGATTTTTAGAGAATCAAAGTAATAATAATCCTACACCTATGCACCTAAAATCTAACAAACACTATATAAATAACCTAAACATGTAGGTACCTTAAAATATATTTAGTTAGAATCTTAAATTAAGACAGATACCATGGATGACGACTTGCATACCTATACTCATTTACTTATATCACTACATAAATAAATAAATAAATAAATATTAGAGGACAATCTTACACAAATCGAACTAGCCCCACAGTAAGCTCAAGAAGGGTTGTGTTATGGACACCAGACGACGATATATTTAATAGATATAAATACTTAAATACATAGAAAACATCCAAGACTCAATATTCATGCTCATCACACAAATATTTGCCCTGACCGGGATTCGAACCCAGGACCGTCAGCTTCACAGGCAGGTGCACTACCCACTAGGCTAAACCGGTCGTCAAAACACATACTACATAGTATAAACTACATAGTATAAAACAAAGTCGCTTTCTCTGTCCCTATGTCCCTATATCCCGAGTTTGTAATTTTCATCTATTTTTGTTTCATAAATTTCTACGTGATTATGCTGAAAGTACCTTCTTTCAAGTATAAAAAAAATTGAATCCCTTCATTAATTAAAATAAAGAATTATACTTGAAAAACCACAATACTTACTAAGTTATTCAGTCGCTCAAATTTGTAACAAAACTCGCCGATAGATGGCGTTGTACCCATGGCGTTCAATTTCTACACCATGTTGAGATTTTCCTGAATTAATAGGGTTAGAACCGGTACATATCTGTGTACGGAACCCACTTGGCTGGTTTTTTAAATGACTCTTAACACTACGTGACGACCGGTTTAGCCTAGTGGGTAGTGCCTAGTGGTAGACCTTCCTGTGAAGCTGACGGTCCTGGGTTCGAATCCCGGTCAGGGCAAATATTAGTGTGATGAGCATGAATATTTGTTTCTGAGTCTTGGATGTTTTCTATGTATTTAAGTATTTATATCTATTAAATATATCGTCGTCTAGTAGGTACCCATAACACAAGCCTTCTTGAGCTTACTGTGGGGCTAGTTCGATTTGTGTAAGATTGTCTTCTAATATTTATTTATTTATTTACTTAAATGTACATTAACATTACTGTATAAATTTATGTGAACGGAATTTGGAATACCAGAGGGACTACTACGAACTTCGAAATCTGAACTTCCTATCGCGCCATCCCTTTCACTCTTGTGTTATATACTATATGAGTGAAAGGGATAGCACGTTACGAATTTCGGAGCCTCTGGACCAAAGAATATAATACTCACTAAAGGAGAAGAACGATAACTACATACAAAAAACAGGTGACCTTTCAAAAGTTCGTTTATACTACTAGCGACACCAAACGATCGCAATGAACTAAAACAATATGTCAAATGCTTGACGACCACTTTAGCCTAGTTGGTAGTGACCCTGGTCATGAAGCTAGAGGTCTCGGGTTCAAATCCCAGTAAGACCTTTTTTCTTTTTTTTTTCATTATTACGGGGTACGGCGGCGGTGTAATATATAATGCTCACAATATAACTTTTTACGAATGAGTATTTATATAAATTATTTTAGTATTTGGCTCATAATATTTTTGTACCACATACTGTCAAAGGATGTCAACTCTAGCCTGTGACTCTAGCATAGTAGATAAGTAAGATCACTTTTCGTGATGATACCGCCTCCCGAGTTAGCATGATCGCATTTATGTCCGACTTATAGCATTCGCCCCTGGCTAGTAAATACGTAAGTGCGAGAAGGACGAATACTAATATAGCTGAAAGTGGTCATATCACTCAGTTGTTATTTCGCTAATTATACCGATATATTAAAATAAAAAGCACATTTATGTGTAGAATTATATTGTAAAATTCTATTATGTATAATATATAATGCTGATATTTTTTTACATTTTGTTTTTAAATTTTTGTCATTTATACATTTTAAACTTTTCTTTTATATTACTCACTTAAATTGTATACCTATTATAATATTTCATCATGTATACATTTTCATTTTGTTATACTTATTATTTTAAATTCATAATTATCTATAGTTCAAATGATGTGTGTACAAAAATTATCAAAGTTGGCCTCTCAATAAAAAGTATTCTCTTTATTTATTTTTGTACTTAAGTTAGGTTTTAAAATATTTCCAAAAAAGTAAAATACCTATAAACATACACTTTCAAAAAATAAAAACATAATAAAAACCTAAACTAGAGGCCTAAGCTACCGGTGGTTAGGGCGACAGAGAAAGGAACCTCCTGACTATCCATACCATGTCCAGGGGTACCGCCTTCTGTATCTGACCCTTGACCCAGCCATCTAGCAAGAGTCTTTTGAGGTGTTGGTTGAGATTCTTCGCTATTAGACCATTGGCAGAGGACAATGATTATTGAATCAACATCCCACATGGCGGTCACGTATTATCAGTGTAACAGGAATCTTGAAAATGAATCCCACATAAATGTTTACACTTTTTGTGGAGAGAAGACAGAGTTCAAAGAAGACCAGTCTTGATCAGGCCAACAATATGTAGCCCAAGTCGCTACCCTGTAAATAAAAAAATCATGTTTATTATGCCCATGCATTATGTCAATTCGTATATTTACTATTAGCTTCATTCAGCTCACAACTTCCCTGGCAAAATAGTTAAAAAACTCTTCTTGGATCTTCTGAAGCCACAAGTATCTAGTATATTAACGCACACACAACTTTTTAAGCTTATTTATATTTCATAAGCTACAGCTCAAGTATGCGGCTGTCAAACGGCAGTTGTGGGTTCCAATCCCGGCTTGTACCTACCAATAAGTTTTTCGAAACTTATGTGGGTTAGCTTTTCACTAAACCTTGCATACATCTGCGAAGAATTTCCAAAGTATATATGTAAGAGAAGTCGTCAACTCGCAATTGCACAGCGCGGGGACTACTGCCCGTTGTCTCTCATCAATTAGACGTAGGTAGGTATATATAAAGCCAGCTACTTATTAGTGAACTGTAACCGTAGCTGAACGGATACTGTAACGAGCTACAGTATTTATGTAACTGAGAGAGTACCATTTATAGGTTTGTTTCGAGCCGTTCGTGTACGGTGGGCGACCCTGTATACCCTGGTTTCTAGCCGTTCGGTTACTTATAGCTCGCTAGTGAGTAGTTACTGGGCTCTAGATAGTTGTAGCAGAATTAAAAGTGAAAAGTTTTTTTACCTTAAAATATTTGTTGTTACCGCTTCAGGGAAACGGTGCAGTCGAACTGTTTTATCTTTACCAGCACTTGCTCCGCATTTAACACACTTTCTGTAGGCATGTGTGGACGTGGATATATAGCTTAGTGATCCCAAAGAAACGGCACGTAATTATAATATGTAATTATATTCACATTTAGTGGACAAATGCAAAACAATTTTTTTACAAAATGTCAGTTCGAGATGAATGACACCATTTACATTGACAGCTCGGAATAATATTGCACAACAAAATTGATCTCAGTTAATAAGTTCTAATGACAGGTCGGAATAATATTGCACAATAAAATTGATCTCAGTAAATATGTTCTAATTACTGGCAACAATTTAACTGATCGCAACGCACACATAGGCAAATACGAAGGACCCCGCTCTTCTTAGCGCAGTTAATACACCTTGGATTGGCGGTAGAGTGTCGATAGCGAACGGTTGTTAGCTAAAGAATATTTTTGTGTTTTGGTGTTTCTATTCTTAAATTGGAGTTTAAATATAGTTACTATTCCTTTTTATGGTGGTGGGAGGTCCGGTAAGTGGATTGTGTCTGTATTTTAGAAGTAGTCTAGTTTTATTCGTGTTTTTTGTGGTTTGAGGGTAGACTGGATCAGCATCCTCATGAGTGAGGATGCTGATTTGGACGACCCAGGAGATGGGGAATTCCGTCCGGTATTAAAAAATGTGAGCCTAGCACAACACGAAGGTTTTGAAAACTCACTGACGGAAAGTTTCACTCCTATTATGGGAAAATCGAAAAAAGCAAAACGTAGGAGGGCACGCGAGAACCGCGAACGCAGCCTTGAAAATAAGCGATCTCGGTCAAGACACTCCTCACCCGAGAGTAGTTTGGGGGATCAGGATGCGACAGCGGATAGTAATAAATCTCAGGAATCAGAATCACAGATTCCCCTAGGACAGAACACAATGACTCCGTCTCCGATCACAGCAACTCCTCCAGCGCATTTAATAGATAATTCACCGGATATGACTCAATCCAACACCCCTGCTTCCCTTTTTACGCCCGTAGGACGGGATCGATATATGGTAAATGACCAGGGCCCGTATATTGTACACATACAAAAAATTGAGACGGCCTCAGACTCAGGGGTAACCTTACACCCGGTTACTTTTGGGTTATTCCTTCAAAAGCGGAAGCGTGAGTTCCCGAATATAATTGACGGCACAGTCAAAAGAATAGGGCGAAACCGTGTGTCCTTGGGTTTCCACTCGGCTGAGGACGCGAACTCCTTCATGGACTCCCCAACGCTTCAGAACAATAATTACAAGGCATTTGTTCCAACTTTTAATGTTACGCGAATGGGTTTAGTGCGTGGAGTCCCGGCTGAATGGACACCAGAAGAGGTACTCGAGCAAGTACAAGTGCCGGTTAACTCGGGAGGAGCTCGGCCAATCAGGGTAAGACGCCTTAATTTTAAAAAGAACAGACCGGACGGCACCTTCAGCTGGTTACCCTCCGAGTCGGTGGTAATAACCTTTGATGGACAAATTTTACCCAAAAGAGTATATTTATGCCTGAATTCCCTGCCAGTTGAAACTTATCAATACCCTACAGTACAATGTTTTAAGTGTTGCCGTTTTGGACACACTAAGGAGAAGTGCCGATCACTCCCTCGCTGTTTCCGATGCGGTGGTGCTCATACCGGGGAATCGTGTGAGGTCGATATAGAAACACAAGGACCTATCTGCTGTAACTGTCCCCGTGAACTAGCAGCAGGCCATTCTGCGAACAGTAAGTCGTGTCCTGAGTTTACTAGGCAAATCAATATAAAAAAGACCATGACTGATGAAAATATTTCATACATCGAGGCATCCAACCTTCACCCTAAAATCTCTAAGAGATCATATGCTAATACAGCATCTGCCCCTCCGCGGTCACCTCCTGTTGTATCGTATAAAAAAACTGTTTTTCGTCAACCTCGCCCGCCTCCGCGCCTGGATAAAGGGTATGACAGAAGGGCCCATGAAGCTTTAACCAGGGACCCAGTTATCGAGTCTAGGACAGTTTACCCTGAACAGCAACAACCCAAAGAGAATTTAATTAGCGATCTACTCAAATTGCTTTCAGCCGTTGTTAAAGCACTCTCTCCATCCAGTCCCCTGGCTGACCCTGCTCTGTTGTCCCACGCTGCTCCTTTTATTTCGTCTTTCCTGTTCCCTTCTAATAATGGATCAAGTAGTTCTGCAATGGAACTGCCGCAGTATCACTAATAAAAAACATGACCTGCTTTACCTAATAAATAAATATAATCCTGTGATTATTGCCATATCGGAGATATGGCTTAAACAAGACAATAATTTTAAATTACCTACTTATTCTTCAATGATGGACTACCGAAAGGACGGTCGAGCTGGTTGTGCTCTTTTCATTAGAGATCATTTAACTTTTTCCCCTGTTAACATCCCCCAAAATCACTCAGATTTCTACGTAACTTGCGCTCGTTTGGAAGGTACTACGTATCTATCTCTTTACATCCCTGCACCTTCCGCTATAATCCTAGAACAACTTAAAAAAATTATAGAAAATCTTCCTCACCCGGTCATTGTCCTTGGAGACTTTAACGTCCACCATATTTTATGGGGGTGTGAGAAAAGTGACAACCTAGGTGAACATCTCCTAGAAATTATAGACAAGTGCAACCTTTGTTTATTAAACTCAGGCACGGCTACTCTACGTACTCTTCCTAATCAAGCAGTTAGTGCAGTTGATTTAACTTTTTGCTCTCCCGTACTTTCTACTCAAATTACATGGGAAGTATTGGATAGTTCTTTTGGGAGCGACCACTTCCCTATTTTACTTAGATCAACTTTAGTATCTACTAAGAGACCTAACGTTATTAAGCCATTACTAGTTTATAACATTAACGGTGCTGATTGGGATAGCTATAGGAACTATTTGCAAATTGAAATCAAACAATTACCTCCTATTACTTCAGAATCCACTGAAATATGCTCCGATGCCCTAATTTTGGTTATAAAGGCCTCCGCTAATAAAGTTTTCCCCTTTAAAAACACTGCAGTTGGTAAAGTAGCCTCCCCTCCGTGGTGGGACAAAGAATGCACTGAGGCTGTTAAATCCAGAAAGAAATCTGAGCTCGCATATGCTGCAAACATGTCATCTGAAAACTTCCAACTCCTCACCGAAACTATGTCTAAAACTAAATCGTTGTTGAGTGCTAAAAAGTCAGACGGATGGAAATCTTTCTGCTCGACACTAAGTCCTTCGACGCCCGATGCAATAGTTTGGAATAATATTCGTAAATTTAGGAGGTCATATAATAGTAGTGGAAGTCCCTATCCCTCCTCATTACAATGGGCCGAATCATTCTTAGATAAAATAGCCCCCTCTTATGTACCAGGAGTTCTAGACTCTACTATAGGGCTCTTAAATAACAACTCACCCGATCCACTAGATCAAGTGTTTACTATGGTGGAACTCAAAAATGTCTTGAAATCGGTTAAAGATTCCGCCCCGGGGCATGATGGGATCCCATATTCATTTATAGTTAGAGCAGGGGACTCATTCCATAAGTATTTTCTTGAATTAATTAATTGTATTTTTCTTTCGGGCCATCCACCTCGTGCTTGGAAATCACAACTGATAATGCCTATTCTAAAACCAGGTAAAGATCCAAACGACCCTTGTTCTTACCGCCCAATAGCTTTGTCGTCGGTTCTAACAAAGATCCTAGAACATCTCATTAAGAACAGACTAGAATGGTTTCTTGAAAGTCGAGATTTGTTAGGTAAATTTCAATTTGGGTTTAGAAAAGGGAAAAGCACCATGGATAGTTTAGGCATTTTTACAACGGACATCAGACTTGCTTTCTCGAATCGAGCTTCAGTAGCTGCAGTGTTTTTAGATGTAGAGGCTGCCTATGACAATGTCCAGCTCCCTCTTCTCAGGGAAAAATTCCGCAAGCTGAGAATCCCGGTGAGGCTGGCATGTTTCGTGGGTAATCTTCTTTCAGAGAGACAAATTACATTCCGTGGAAAGGATCCAAACATTAATCCATCAAGATTGATATGGCGTGGATTACCCCAAGGCTCAGTCCTCAGCCCATTGCTCTATAGCATGTATACGCAAGACCTTGAAGAGGTTGTTAATGATTGTCAAATACTTCAATATGCAGATGATTTGTTAGTTTACTCCACAAATAAAAATATAACAACTGCTTGTGAAAATGTTAATAAATCCCTGCAATCTTTGGATACCTGGCTTACTAATAATGGTTTATCCCTCTCTCCGTCGAAATGCTGCGCAGTTGTTTTTACTCGTAAGTTAGTTCTTCCGGCCATCAACATAACTTTAAATAATCAGCACATACCAGTTCGTTCGTCCTATAAATTCCTAGGGATTATACTAGATTCCAAACTACATGGAACTTTGCATATTGAATATTTGATTAAGAAGAGTGAACGGGGTCTCAACACCTTAAGATGTCTTTCGGGAGTTTGGTGGGGTGCTCACCCTACTTCGCTTCGACTAATATACAATGCCACGATCCGTAGTATACTAGATTACGGATCCTTCTTGTTGGAGCCAGGCTTTCAGAAGGATTTAGAGAAACTTGACCGTGTCCAATACAAGGCCCTGAGATTAATTATGGGGGCGATGAGGTCTAGCCCCACCAATGCCCTTCAAGTAGAATGCGCTGATCCCCCACTCAACCTACGCCGGCAATTTTTGGCAGACAGTTATTTCTATCGCGCCTTACAATTCTCATACCATCCAATCATACATCGTCTCTATGATCTTAAAGCAGAATTTCGAGGGAACACTGACAACCCGCCCTGTCTGGTCAAGAGCTTAACGAAATTTCAATGTCTCAAAGATCCCGTGTTCCACTCCCCGCGGCTTTGTCTGTTTGAATTTAACTATGAAACTTTAATTTTCCAGCCCTATATTATCCTTAATATGGACATATGTCATGACGATCCACATGCCGATGAATACCTCAGCCAAATTCTTGCACGTGAGTGGCGTGGTTGGAACACAATTTATTGTGATGCATCTAAGCTGTCCTTGATTGGTTGCGTAGGGGTTGGAGTTTTCCATTCCCAGTATGACATAGTACAGAAGATCAAATGCCCTCCTGAAACTTCTGTCTTTACAGGTGAATGCATCGGCATATTGGAGAGCGTGAAATATATTTTACTGTTCAAATTAAAAAAAACTATAATTTTCTCTGATTCCCGTAGTTGTTTGCAAGCGCTCCTCTCCAACCCGTTTTCGGTAAAGTTCCATAATCCTATAATTTACCAAATTAAAGAGAAACTAATAAAATGTAAAAACCGGGGATACGAGGTTGTCTTGGCTTGGGTCCCTGGTCATACAGGAGTTGCAGGAAATGAAAGAGCAGACCAGGTGGCGAAGGATGCGGTAGTGTGTGGTGACAGGATACCGTTCAGAAACTACTGTCATGATTTGGTCCCTCTAGCGGCTAGATATCTTACGCAGGCTTGGTCCTCTGATTGGAAGGCGTCTAGTAAAGTTCGGGCACAGTCTTATGCACTCATTCAGCCCACGGTGTCGAGAAAACCGTGGTTTTCAAAGTTACATCTCCCTAAAAGTTTGTGTTCCACCATTATTCGAATGAGGCTGGGCCACTGTTGCATTCCTGCTCACCTGAAAAAAATACATATCCGAGATTCCTCCTTGTGTGAGTGCGGACTAGATGAGGGGAACCTTAATCATATTTTTCTCGCGTGTCCTCTATATAATCACACCCATTTGTACGATGAACTTATAAGACTGAAGGTTTCTCTCCCAACGCAGGTTTTGGAACTTATCCAAATTAAGAATAAAGATGTTTTGGTAGCCTTGGGATCCTTCTGTCAACTTAACGATTTAAAGATATAAAGATAATTCTCATGTTTTGCAGGTAATAATATATAACATAATATATATCATATATAAATTCTGGATTTGTGTTAATTTCTTCTTATACGTGTTACTTTTTAAGCCACTAACAAAGTAGTTGTGTCTCGTTACTCATAACTGTGTGGTGATGGTACTGATAGATTAAAACTTTTTTGTTTTTCAGGAATAGTAACTTTTGTTTTTTAACTGAAATCTCGTTTAGGCTTAATTTTTTTTACACTTATCGACATGACACTGGCTGATCAATCGACATAGCCACAAAAAAAAAAAAAAAAAAAAAAAAAAAAAAAAAAAAAAAAATACACCTTGCTCTGGACGTAGGTATTAGGAAAAGTTTAACACCTAGGTACTTACTATAACTTTGTCCTTGTGTTCCACAAGTTTGTTTAATATGAATTCACTAAAGTTTAAATTCACTGGAAGCTGTAAATCTGGCGAACCATACTGATAAAGAGGGTTTTTATACATTTTGGATGATATAAATGTAAGAAACTAAGAACACGTCAACGCGTTGCGATCACTCGCGCGGTACTGAGGGCAGTGTTGCCAGGGCCCTTGGGACGTAAATTACGTTTCGTGTCTTGATAAGTTACATTTTTGATGCAAAAGTTACATTTTTTCTATTTCTCATACTGATCAAAACTGCCGATCTTAAGAAATTAGTAGCCACATGCAGCTAGAATTCGGCGAGCTCGGCGGCAGAATTACGCCGGGCTGATTGGGGATATCTCAAATGTCATACATAGTTACCTACTCGTACAACAGACGAACAGACAGAGTCGTATCATGTGGTTTCTTTTGTCACCTTTCCTGTATGGAAGCTTATAAATTGTCGCGCTTGGTCCCGGTTAGATACAAAAGTACTTTCTTTTAAATAGAGTTTCATTGTTCTTAAAAGTTACGAAAATTTCCCTTACAACAGAAGTTACTTACATGTTACTCGAACTGGTCAAAAATTACGAAAAATGTAAGAAATGTAACCATCTGGCAATACTGACTGGAATATCTCCTTCTCTGTTGCACGAATTAGCAAGTGCGACAGAGAGGGAGATATTCAAACTTCGTTAGTTTTCGATTCACGGTAGCCCCTCTGAGGGGCTACTCCGAAATACGAAATCGAACTTCGTATCGCGCCGTCTCTTTACTCATATAGTGTATAAAACGAGAATGAAAGGGACGGCACGATACGAAGTTGAGTCTCTGACCGTGATATAATATACTGGTTATGACTGACATGATAATTACAAAGATGCTATAAGTAAACATATTATGTAATATATTTATTATCTCTTTGGTATTTTACAAAGGTTAAAAATACATTTAGGCCGGGTTTTATAAAGATCCGTTAGACCAAATGTCGGTTTATTATGTCAAAAAATGTACTGTGTTACTGAAATTTGATCTGACATTTTGGTCTAACGGATCTTTATAAAACCCGGCCTTAAGGTACATTTTTAATGTTCAACACCTCAAAAGTTCTTCAATTTACAGTAAGGGGCGGTTTAAGAAACCGGCCAAGTGCGAGTCGGACTCGCGCTCGAAGGTTTCCATTATCTATAAAAACGGCAAAAAAATAACGTTTATTTTATTCAATTTTTTTATATTTTTTATTATAGCGGGAACAGAAATACATCAGCTGTGAAAATTTCAACTGTCTAAATATCACGGTTCATGAGATACAGCCTGGTGACTGAGACGGGTGGACGGACGGACAGCGAAGTCTTAGTAATAGGGTCGTTTTACCCTTTTAATGCGGAACCCTAAATACGCTCCGCGGCCATACCCAAATTAAGACTAATGGTATAATTATGGAACTGGTGTACAAGAAGGGTATAAAAAGGCGAGTGGTGTGGGTTGCGATGTGAGCCTTGGCGATCATTGCAAGTAAAGACACCACGAGCCATTTTATACCAGTTATACACCGTTGCATGCAATACTTTTTCTACGACACATTTCAAATAAAAAGTAAGTATTTTTCAGACTTTTCATGTGTCATATTTTCCCTTATTAATTGTGCAACTTACCTACGCAATGAGGGCTACCGTTTTTGTGCTCACCAGTTAGCGCCACTGTCGAGTAAGGTCCAGCTGTCAATTTTTTTTATTGGTTATTATGGGCATGAGAACGAAGTTTACGTTTAAATCATATTTAATACCTTAAAACCGTACCGTAAAAATATCCAACATCCCGCATTGTAGCGCAGTCCCGTTTTGTTAGGAAATAAAGGAGGAAATAAGTTTCCGAAAGACAAAACTGTCTCAAAGCACTGACAGTCATTGACCCGTAACTCATATTTGCCATAATCAAGCTCAGGTATTGCAAAATAGTCACCATGTTGTTCCAATTAGATATTAACCCGCGTAGCGCAACCACAGAGAGTGACATTTGACATTTCGGAGACCTCACGCTACACTAGCGCCTCTAGCGGCGAATTCATACGCGATAGCCCCCATTTCTTCAGTAATGCTGCGTATATATAACTTCTTCGTGGATTCTTAAAAGTACCTACACATTTTCTTCATGAACACAAAAAAAATCGTTTTATTTAAATAATATAATCATTTATCAGCTTGAATATTTATGTTTTCAATTAGGAATTTGGTGGGAAATCACACATATATTATGAGTTTGTTTATGGTTTGTTTTTTTTTATTTGCTAGACTTGGCATCCGACCTAAACTGAATTCAAATCCGGATCGCATCTCAACTGTTTCGTTTTTATAAATATATCCGAAAATAGATGCACACAAAAAAGATGATAAATGTATGTATTTATATTAGTAAATAATATATTATGCATTCATTAATACATACAAACTATGCTGATTTGGGGCCATTTCGTGGCTATTTTCTTTATTTTGGTGTTATGTTAATTTGTACTGTGTCTGTGCCACGAATAAATGTTTTTTCTTTCTTTCTTTCTTTCAAATTTGCGTTAAGTTGGCAGCACCGATTTTAATCATAAAAGTTTCAGATAAAAATTGCCAGATAAACTTGTGGAATAATCCGTCCATTAAAATTATGGCTGTTACTTTCTCATGTCATATGAAAGAAAAGAACAGAGCTAACACTTATCTGACAGATACTTTTAAATGGGGATTGAAAAATCGGTCCTAAATAAAACGCAAACAGGGACACTTATTAAGGTCGCTAATCGGCGCAATGGCCCTACCCGATACTCAAGTGTTATAATAAAATTTTTAATGACGAATACTACTTGGTATAAGCATGGAATTATATGGTTATTAACTACTTTCATAATGGAATAATTAATGTATGATTCTTATTCAAGTGAAACTATGTTTATAGCAATTGTAGCGGTTGCTTCACTTTTGCTATGTAAGTATTATTTTTGTTTCCATCTAATGAACATAAAAACCGCTCTAAAATCGGTTCATCCATTTGGAAGATACACGACCAGTGGGGGACTGGGGGATCTTGGTTTGGGGAGACTTACCCCTTTATTCATAAAACTTAACAAACCTCTGCTAACTAAAATGTCTGTTGTCACTGTCTCACAAGCACGTGTGTCAAAGTGACAGATAAGGACAAACGAACTTTAGCGGCTAGTTAACTAATATAGGTTTGATTGACGTTTATGAATACGGGGGTTAAAACATTTGCTTAATTGTGGTCACAAGAAGCAATGAAACAACATGGTTTCTTAAGTTTTAATTTTACTAACCAACAAACGAGGCTCTATTACTATATATAATCACTACATAGTATAAAACAAAGTCGCTTTCTCTGTCCCTATATCCCTATGTATGCTTAAATCTTTAAAACTACGCAACGGATTTTGATGCGGTTTTTTTTTAAGTAGATAGAGTGATTGAAGAGGAAGGTTTATATGTATAATAACATCCATTAAATAGTGCACCCGTGCGAAGCCGGGGCGGGTCGCTAGTACTTCAATAAAATTATCGTATCCGTTAATCAGTTTATACTAAACATATTTTTTAAAAATACGAATAAAATTATATGAAGTGAGTAAGAAGGGGGGATTTCTCTTTTTTTTGAACTTGACTGTGGCTTTATAGGCCGGGCCCAATAAAGCGATAGGAGTGCGCGGTTGGGGAGTAGCCTGGGGAAAATCCAGGGGAAAACCTACGGCTCGACCACGTGTGTGGTTTGGAATGGGTTTGGAACACTGGAATACTCTAAGAGTTTGTGCTCCAGTGAGATTCGTTGAGCGGTTTCAACCGAATCTGAGATGTGAGTGGAATCGAGCTACTGGGTGTTTTGCCGTTGGTTCACTAGATCTAGCCTAGCTGAGAAGAGTCCAGCAAGAAACTCAGCTAGGCCCGACCTGGGTCGGACTGACTTTACCCAGTGTGCGGCGGTATCGGGACAAATAGGGATGTGTCAGTGTTGTCGCGATCGCGCGGTGGACGTCCCCGCCGGCGGGAATGCCTTAGTTTACGCGTCGTGTCTGAGTTGGACGTCGTAAGCGCAGCGTTTCATCTTTCGTTGGATGACGGATTCCTCGTTCCTCCTACTACCAAACGTAACGGTCCCTAGTATATTGGCGGAGTTCCCTCGTTGTATGGCCCGGGATATTCTTTGCACAAGGTACTCACCAGAATGGGGATTGCCTCCCCAATCTCTTAAGAGGACTTATAAGTTTTAAAATATTTTGACTTCAAATTATGACAAAAGTATTGATAATGCCAATAAAATTATAAAAGGCTACGATAATCGTATAAAAGGTTTAGATAGTAACATGGCCATTTTTTGATTTTATTGTGTGTAGTAGAATTTAAGCGGGAAAACAAGTTTTTAGCTTGAAAGTGGCCGATTTGGAGTGATGTTTGAAACGATATTTCATAATGAAAAATCCAGAAAATACATTTAAAGTTTATGACATAAGGTCGCAATAGTCCTGTTCTAAATAGTAACATTGAGAAAATGTCAAGATGCGTATCAATTCAAACAGAAAATGGAGTAAATAGATGAGCGTTTTTAACTGATAAGGACCCTAGCGACGAGCTAGGGTTCAATAAATGCTTTGGCCTCGCCACACCAGGGCCCGCCAGTCTCCACGGAACGAACTCATCAGTTTATAGGAATTATAAAAACCTTTGTCATAAGTAATTTGGTGTCGAAACTCTTGATCCATAGGATCCCAGTTAGTTACAAGTTATTTACTAAAATCGAGAAGCGTTTGGTTGACGTAACTGGTGACCGAAGAGCTGGCGACTTCCTCGCACAACGTATCAGCATTGCGATACAGCGAGGAAATGTCGCCGGCATCCTCGGTACAATGCCCCAAGGGCCTGATTTAGATTTAAGTTTGTAGTAATATTATTTAAGTTACTGTTATTTAACTATTACCGCCTGTAAATTAGCTGTTATAATTTATAACATTTGGGATCAAATAGTATTAAAATTAGTAAGGCGTCGACAGAAATTTTAATTAAATATTGTAGTACAAAAAGAGTAATAGTATATATATACATATAAGAGTAGTAGAAATATTACATACACACTGTCTTAAAATTGCATATGCAATAGAAACTCTATTACTCTTTACATTAGAGTTATAGTAGAATATCCCATCTATTAATAGCAAATGTCAGTGGGAACCTCTAATCCCCTTATTCATAAACGTCTATTAAACCTCCTTATACAAGTTAAGGCAAGGCGAATTCATTGCAAATGACCTCCTCTAACACGCGTGAATTTGCAATTAATCATCCCGCTCTCTGCAGAAGCTCTGCGCTTAATTTCGTGAATATATATAGTACATTTTTAATTGATTTTTGGACTATCTTCCACTTATGAATAGTCTATCCGGTTAATGTATTAGAACAATAAGCTATACTTTTTGTATACAAAATTGGCAGCATGAAAGTTTATTTTTACTATGATATTTAGGATTTTTTGACAGTTACAAAGGCATTTTTCAATATTTTGTTCAGTTATTTCATTTCATTGTTTCTTTTTCAGTCCAGAGTAATTTTTGTGTAGTGTAATTGTACATTAGTTCACACTGGAAACTCGAGTTTCAGTATTTTCGTCACATCTCTGAATTTCCCTTAACTAACCTCTAAACTTCGTTTGTCCTTATTTGACACTTTGACATTTATGTTTGTAAGAATGAGACAAATAATAACATTTTAGTTTGCAGAGGATTGTTAAGTTTTATGAATAAGATCAAAATCAAAATCAAACATTTATTCTGCAAATAGGCCACAAAGGCACTTTTACATGTCAAAATATTAATTTACAATTTAAGAAAGTCTGACTATAATAAGTTATACATTTTTCATGTCAAAATATTAATTTACAGTTCAAGAAGGAATAATAATTTCGAGTTTACAATTATAATAAAATTAATGTCATACAGTGAGGATAAAGTTGCAAAGTTATCTATTACAAATATTATAACATCAGTAAAGTTAGAGATGTATAAGGTCTCAAGATTAAACAAGGAGTATAATGAAATTAATATAATATCCCAGAGATGTACATGGTCTCTGAGCGTCAAAATTAAAATTAATTTAATATTGTTAGAGATGTATATAGTCTCTAAGTCACTGATAATGAAAACCAATCCACAACAGGATGTCTCTCGTCAATCCCCTATAAAAAGACACTAGTATTAACGTAGTCACTATGTCCTAGCTATGAACAGACCGGACTCCACAAACAGCACCCGATCACGAGTATGACGCTTATCTCAGCCATCATAAGTAATCAATATATACGTATCATTTCAGTCTTCAGCAGCGGTCATGAACATTACCGAAGGTTACTCCACGAAATGAATATTATCCCTAAAGACATAAAAGGCATTCAAGAGCAATTAAAAGACGAATCTCACATGAACCCACCCAGCAAAGCAGAATTTGATAAACTCCTAGCCCGAACAGAATCTTTCATACCAAATTTCGATCAAGACCAATTCAAACTTCAATCTAATCGCATCGAAACCATTAAAGAAATATATGAGATGAAAAAGAAATATCATATGTTAGGTGTGAAACCGGATAACGTAACAGAAAGGAGTATCCTAAGACAGGGGAAAACTCCTAACAAGAAAGCAATGGACAGAGCATTTGCTTTAATGACTCAGTTCGTATACGCAGCACGCTATAAACTGCAATATGGCCAATTATTAAGGAAACAATACAACACGGCACTGGAGTACAAAATCGGGTATTGCTTCGCGCTAATGAGGGATTTAAGAAAACAACAAATGTTTTTGTACACAACAATGCATTATAATTATCGCGCAGCTATACTTTCGGAATGGCCTCCGCAAATATGGTCCTCGGCGCAAAAAAAGTATGTCGTTGAGTTCACAACGTATTCATATTCCGATTTCCCATCATTTCTACAGATGTACGAGAAGATTGTCAGATTAAACGTTGATATGCTTGATATTGTGAGTTTGGTGCAGTCATTAATTGATCGAAGGATGGCGATTAAACAAGCTGAGTCTAAAAATAAAACAGCCACCGGGTGATCAATGAAACACGAAGATTTTAAATGGTCGTGAAATAAAATAATAATCAATAATCATATCTCTGCACCACCTGCTATGAATCGTTCTGTTTAGATTTCCGCTACCCTAAGGTTGTCTGGAAGAAATCGCTCTTTAGCGATAAGACCGCCTGTTGTTTGCCTCTTCTCATTGTGTTTTTTGTACTTTACTGTATCCTTTGATTGAGGTGTGCAATAAAGAGTATTTGTATTGTATTGTATTGTATAACAAATATATTTACTATTCCTTACAAAATAACTCATACAAATTAACTTATTTTACTAGGGAGCCCCAGGCTTTTATTAAAAATGGGATCCTGTTGCCTTTTTTCAAATTGAGACATTTTGTCCTGCCTCCTAAATAAATAAATGAACTTTATTCTGCAAGTACGCCGCAATGGCACTTTTACAAGTCAACTATTAGCGTTTCTGAAGAGATTACTGCCGAGAAGAAATGCCGAAAGAAACTCGATAGTCAGTCATTTTCTCCCAAAATGTGTTGTGCTTATTACGATGATACTACTTAACCTACTTAAGTAAATCTGAGTGGTTAGCAACAAAAGAGTAATAAATAAAAACGAGGATAAAATAACAATAGGTATTTACAATGTGTATAGTTCTACAGTACAAGACAAGGAAATAGTTATTTGTTATACAAGGGTGCAAAGTTGTATTTTAACCGCGAGTATGGAATTGAAACACGAACTGGCGAATGGATTCTAGAATTGAACCACGAGCTAGCGAATGGATTCTATGGTTGAACCGCGAGCGAAGCGAGTGGTTCGAAAATAGAATCCTGAGCGAAGCGAGTGGTTCAAAACTAGAATCCTGAGCGTAGCCAGTGTTGCAACACACGAGACGTAAAATAACTTTGCAGCCGTGTACTTATAACACAAATCTTTTCACCTCACTAGAGCGAGGTTTTTTTTTTCCTCCTCGTCCTAACATTGACAGTTGCGTCCTAAATATAGCTGTCCACTACCTAATCTCGAAATTTGGCGTAGGTGCTAGTTTTTTAACACAACAGCACAATATAAAATTATTGTTGCTGGACTGTCTGGACTGGCCTTTACATAAAAAAAAAAGAAAAAAGTGTATTATGTGTGTAGTGTGTATTGTTGTGTGTATTGGGTATTTGTAACTTTTTTTAAAAAGTTACAAATAGCGTCTTCGGATTTCAAATATTCTTTGCACTCTTGTGGATAAAATGCAGTTTTGCTATCTGTTTTTAAAGAATAAAAAAGGGCTTTCCGAGCTAGTGAGGTGAAAATAATAATAATGGAAAATAACTAGAAATTAAATTAAATCGTTTGATATGCGTTCCTGCAAGAGCTGTGTCAACTAGATATAATTAAAATATACATGAATTTGTACGCTATTTACGTAATAGTTTTGGCCATGCATTTCTGTCTGTTAGATAGTTTCGTCTACTATTTAACCAGGCGTTGCCTATACCGTTATCTATCCACCTTTCTTTCAGCACGGGCCGGCGTCCTAGGCACACAGTCACGGACCCGGACGACGTAATCACAGCGTCCATCGAAAGATGGAACGCTGCGCTTACGGCGTCCAACTCAGACGCGATGCGTGCACTTAGGTATTCCCTTGGGCCATTATCATGGGCCAAGCCCCTTCAAGCGGTAGGAGTGCGCGGTATACTCTCCTATCTCGCACTCTTAAGCTCTTTAAGGAGCTTGGCTCAAGATACAACAATATACTGCGCATATGTATGGCAATCCAGTACATCGGTTAGTAGTGTGGGT
Organism: Epiblema foenella; assembly: GCA_963556455.1. Lineage (NCBI taxonomy): Eukaryota > Metazoa > Arthropoda > Insecta > Lepidoptera > Tortricidae > Epiblema > Epiblema foenella. The sequence goes on along the minus strand of OY747120.1, from coordinate 3,444,705 downwards.
GACACGACCTACGGCGTCAGCCTATCAATGGTATGCGGAAATGAAATGAAATGAAATGAAACTAAATGAAATGAAATGAAATGAATCTAATGAAATGAAATGAAATATACTTTATTTTATTTTATTTTTATTTTATTTCGAAAGGTACATAAAACAGACAGTAATCGAAACGTACAGTGAAATAATATATATAAGAAGACACATGACTAGATTACAGTCCAAAAATATATGTACACATCATGGCTATGAGTTTTAATTTAGAGAGAAAATAAAAAGTAGTTTGAATTACAGAGAAAGTGAATAGCAAAAGGCGAACAAACAGTTATTCAATCATTTTAAATTATTTGTAGCTAAAAATACAGATTTTTTGAATTGAGAGATATTGGAAACATAAACATCTAGGTCCTTACAGACGCGAACCAAAGTCATCAAACTCCCGACACATGCGAACAATTGGATTATATTATTAATAACAATTGTTACAAGTCGAGGTAGGTACAATACTGAGCTTACAATAGTGTTTAACTATTATTAATTACAATTAGGTACTCATATTACATGTCACTTATCGTCATATTATATTAGAATATTTTTTTGTCACATGTAATTTTACCTTATTAAATTATAGGTAGGTTAAAAAACTCGTCGTATGAATAAAATGACTCCTGCGTTAACCACTTCTTCAGCCTAACCTTGAACGCTGCGGTGGAAGCTGCATCTCTTACAGCAGACAGGCGGTTGTAGATGGAGGGCCTACATATACGGACGAAAGTGACGTCACGGTGTCACGGCTTGGCCCATAACTCTAGCTACGAATGCAATGCCTGGGGAAAATGCAGGGTAAACCACCGATACGACACGACTATGGCTTAAACACTGGAATACTGTAAGAGTTTGCACTCCCGTGAGATGTCTGAGAGCCAGAAGATATGTAATAGTGACTAGTGTTATTATTAGGCAGGTTTCTTGCTTGCTACCGTAGTGGTATAATAAGATAAAACACCCGGACACAACAAGTACACTTACTCACAATAAGTAGTTACGTAAACGGACATTTCTCCGAACTTGTCTCTTTACCGGTCGATTTTCGTCACTCGATCGGCTGTCGGAGACGCAGACACACTTTCGCTTTTTAAAAACTGTGCGGCCATTTTGAAAATAGAACACTCCGAGTCCGATACGAACATTGTTCTAACTTAACGCGCAACGAATGCCGCGAATTCGAAACTGACAGTGTTTTGTTTTGAGTTCGTAAGTGGTTCGAAAATAGAACGGCAGTGTTTTGTTTTCTGGATTTGAATACGATAGTGATTTAAAACGGAACAGCGTTTTCTCTAAATTCAAATTCAAGTGATTCGGAAATAGAACTGCAGTGTTTTGTTTTTTAATTACAAATGTTAAGGCGTTTTTCGTAAAGCAATCTGAAAGTGCGTTTAACACGTTGATGATTTAGGAACTATGTTTTATATAAGCCAAGTGATAGTTCTCATCTTAGTACCAAATATTAACGGTCAGGACACAGTGAACAAAAATCTGCACGATTCTAAAAACTTCATTTACGCTAACGGAAATAATGTGATCTCTAAACTGATAAGTGAAAGTATATTTAATTCTGATATACTTAAAAATATAGGGAAGGACAGTGACACTGTTAATCATTATGAAGACATTACGATTTTAGATGAAAACGGGCAGTTGAAAAATTTGAAATACAAGTCTGCTAATAAGTTATCAAGTGTTAAAGATGATATTATCACTGACAGTGTAAACAATCAAGTGGAAGTACCAGTGACATTGAGTGAAATTGATGAGACTAAATATGAACTCAGTGGACATAAGTCGAAGTTCTTCGATGAAATTGGATGTAAGTATATTTCTAACAGGCTTCAGAAAAAGGAGTAGGTTCTCAATTTGTCATTTTTTTAAATGTAGGTTTACTGATTACTCGGATGATTAGACCGATTTAGAAAAATCTTTTTGGTTTGAGAGGAGGTAGTACTATTTATAAATCATAGATTTTTTTTGTAATAGAAAACTTGGTCTCGTAGTTAGGGGTCACAAAACCGGTTTCACCGAAACCGAAAAAACCGGAAAAACCGGGTTTTTCGTCGATTGAGAAAACCGGCTTTCAAATTTGAACAAACCGGTTTTTCGAGTTTTTCGGTTTTACACTTAAATACTTGATAGTTGTAAGTATTACTTTGATTATCAGTTTATTACTACTTATAACTTCTTCTTCTATTTGTAATTTCTACTTTTTAGTTTATCAGTAAATATAGAACATATAATTGAATTAATAAAAATTAGCTAATTGCCCTACCCTGCGTATTGTATGTATTGAAAAACAAACTGTTTTTCAATACAACATCTCTACCATCTCTGGTCCTCGTTGGAAACTTGGAATCATTTCAGTGAAACCACAGCATGTCACATACACCAAATGAATACACGGTAAATAAAAATAAAGAACAATATCTGTAAGTTAATTAACATGACAAAAAATCATTTTAAAACAAAGTGTGTGCGGGTTTAAAATAAACATACCGAACGAGATATTTTTTAACTATTGCAACACAATCACATCAAAATGGCAACCATGATCGGAGTATTCGGAGTGTTACTTGCCTAATCTGTAATCCTAGAAAATATCATTCACTTCACTCACTCGTTCCGTTCCGTTCTGACACTTCTGACCGAATGAGCTGTGTAAATACGATGTTTTGTGTTATAATGATAACTATTTGTAGCTAATTTTGCGTTCCAGAAGTGCATGGAGGATATTATTTTAGTTATTTTGTTTTGAATTTTTGTTCCTAATAATTATAAGATATAAAAAAGGTTTTATATCCATTGTTAAATGACTGAATATTAAAGTTGAAATTCATAAAATGCAGTTCTTTTCACTTTTTATATGTAAAACCGAAAATCCGGAAAACCCGGTTTTGTAATGTACAAAACCCGAAAAACCGGTTTTCAAAAATACTAGCGGTTTTGTGACCCCTACTCGGAGTGGCTTGGCGAAGAAATAAATTGAAATAGGTAGTTTCTTTAATCTTGTAACCAAATTTTCAGTTTCATCACTACATAGTATAAAACAAAGTTGCTTTCTCTGTCCCTATATCCCTATGTATGCTTAAATCTTTAAAACTACGCAACGGATTTTGATGCAGTTTTTTTAATAGATAGAGTAATTGAAGAGGAAGGTTTATATGTATAATAACATCCATTATATAGTGCACCCGTGCGAAGCCGGGGCGGGTCGCTAGTGACATATAAATATCACCTAGCACCACCACATATTCTGTATTAAAACTCATTTTAACTTATATCTGTATGTTTTTGTGTATAATAAAGAATCATTTTAAATGAATATGGCCAGCCTTATGGGCACCATCCCCAAAGGCCTTGGGGAATGTATATATTAGTTAAGTCTATATTATCTTTTCTATGAATAAATTATTTGAATACCTTTACACAGGCGATTAATTCTTGTATATTTATTTACTCTGGAACTCGGAAACGGATTGATTTTAAGGGTCCTTATCAGTTAAAAAACGCTCATCTGTTTGCGCCATTTTCTGTTTGAATTGACACGAATCTTGGAATTTTCTCAATGTAACTATCTAGAACAGGACTATTGCGACCTTATGTCATACATTTTAAACGTATTTTTTGGATTTTTCATTAAGAAATATTGTTTCAAATATCCATATCGACCATTTTCAAGCTACAAACTTGTTTTTTCCACTTAAAATCTACTACACACGATAAAATCAAAAAATGGCTATTACTATCTAAAACTTTAATAAAATTATTATGGACTCTAATAAATTTATTGGTATTATAAATACTTTTGTCATAATTTGACATCAAAACATTCTAAAACTTATAATGCCTCTTAAATTTATCTTATCATTGTACCAAAAATGTCGTTTTTGACAGAAACTTATTTATGAACCGGTTATGTAGTCGAAAACCTCATTGACATCTATAAAGGGTTCTGTTTGGTTGATATGGACACATATTTATTAGACTAAATATATAATCACTACATACGTAGTATAAAACAAAGTCGCTTTCTCTGTCCCTATATGTATGTATATATGTAAAATTATTTATTGTACATGAGTAAACTATAACATAAATTACAAGAACAGTTGACATATATGTACAAAGGCGAGCTTATACCTGTAAGGGATTTCTTCCAGCTAACCTTTGAGCTATATCCCTATGTATGCTTAAATCTTTAAAACTACGCAACGGATTTTGATGCGGTTTTTTTAATAGATAGAGTGATTGAAGGGGAAGGTTTATATATATAATAACATCCATTAAATAGTGCACCCGTGCGAAGTCGGGGTGGGTCGCTAGTATATATATATGGCTACACTAATCAGGTGTCATAATATTTCAAACATAAAGCCGTGGTCTCCCGGCGAAAAAAATTAACAATAGCATTATTTTGTAATGAGGCCGGGGATCCCCGGGACCGGTAGACGAATGGTTAGGTAAACCTTTAGACTATTTAAACTTGAACTTGCCCTGAGCTAACATTACGCCACATATTGCATAACTCATTAGTAAAAGCATGGGCCCATAAAATATTTGTGTAGAAAGTATGGTCTACACATTCATGGTTGTGTACATTACGATATATGTGATAGCCCAAAATGGACCTTATGGATATGTATATAGATAATCGGTGCAACGTAAGTGCCGGCCGCCATAAGATCCCTTTTGATTTGGACATCATATTATTATATGCTCTTGTTCTATTGGATATTCCTGCGCCTGTTGTTGAAGGGGCTCCAACTATTCATCGATTTTTGACGAGTTTTGAGTTGATACTGTTCCGTCACAACTATAGATATATTTATGGCACAAACGGCTATTGGATCCTAATACCTTTATCTAGATTTTGCAAGAACCAGATTTTGTTTAACATATTTTTTTATGATTCATTTAAACATGGTCCAAAAAGCTCTATTTTCGATGCGAGTATGTTGTTTATGCACTTATGTATGTGAAATGCACATCTAACTATTCCTTATTGACGTCTCTAACAACGCAAGAGAGATTTTTATTTTTAAATTATTTTTAAACTGGTTTTTTGGCCTAAAATTGTCAAAGTTTGATGCCAAATAGCTCGAAGGCAGTGAGTTTTGAAGTTAACATGGTATACTATTTCGGTAAACCTCGTTGTTCTTAATACGATAAGCCAAAACACGAGAAACGGAGAATTAGGCCCTGGGTTTTCTGACCACCCGTCGCCGGCGACGTTTCAGAGAAGCCACCCTCAACCCTCAAACATTCCAGAACAAAACATCCGGACGTCGTCGGCGGCGGACACGCGTCGGTCGCCGGCTGCCGGCGACGGGTGGTCAGAAAACCCAGGGCCTTACAGATTGAAGGTCATTGGTCGACTAGGTATCAAAACTAGGCAGAATAAATGTTACTCTGTCAAATTGACACAGAGTCGAAACTTAATTGGGGCCTATGTACTATATATAGGATGCTGGTCGTCAGGAGTTTAAATACATTGTCTGGTTGGGAGTAATAGGGGCGTACACCAAGCAGCATTAATATCTGCCACATCAAAGCGCGAAGGTCCCAATATGTGTACACTTTTTCGCCTTATTCTATTGAAATAAGGTCCATAAATGTATAGAAAGAAAGAAAGCATTTATTCGTCACGAAACACAAAATAAAAATGGCATAAAACATATCGTCACGAAAAGGTCTCGCCTCAGAGCCTGTACTCTGAACTTTGTATCGTGCCGTCCCTTTTTACTCTCATGTCAATATATGAGTGAGAGGGACGCACGATACGGATTTCGAAGCTCGGAGTAGCCCCTCAGCATAACGCCGACTCTAGTGATATCAAGATCTAGTGATATTTGTGGAATTCGGGTGCGATTTTTTAGAATATTTTGTCATTAAAAAATAATTTAGTGACTTTTAGTGACAAAACCGAATGAAAACAATTTTAGACTAAATGACTTCTAGTGATTTTTTTATGGTCCAAAATCTCATAATCTAGTGACTTTCAGAACTAAGCTAAATGACTTATTTATTTTGAAGGTGGTAACACTGGTAGCGACGGGTACTTATGTATACATATTTCTGTACATTTGTTAGCCACCATTCCTGGGTAGTCTAAAACCTCCTAACACGTGACCGCATAATACTTTAGTATGACGCTCAACCGGATACCGCTTTCACCATTATGAAATAAGTTATGGGCAGTATAACATAACATAATATAATAGCTGTGGTTAAAAAGTTTTATTAGGCTTATGGTCTTGTCTAATGGTCATTTGAAAAAGTGGTCAAACCACAAACCACATTTCTATTATATCGATCTGGGAGCGTACTCGGTTAAGACGGCGTACTCCTTATCAGTTAAAAACCCTCATCTATTTACGCCATTTTCTGTTTGAATTGACACGTATCTTGACATTTTCTCAATGTTACTATCTAGAACAGGACTATTGCGACCTTATGACATAAGCTTTTAATGTGTTTTCCGGAATTTTTATTACGAAAAATCGTTTCAAACGTGACTCCAAATCGACCATTTTCAAACTAAAATCTAATTTTTTTCGCTTAAATTCTACTACACACAATAAAATCAAAAAATTGCTGTTACTATCTAAAACTTTAACAAAATCATCGTATCCTTTAATCAATTTATTGGTGTTATCAATACTTTTGTCATAATTTGAAATCAAAACTTTTATAACTTATAAGGCCTATTAAGATCGATATGAAATGAAATGATTTATTTATGTATGTGGAGATTGGGTTACAATTGCATTTACACTTGCAACTCTGATCCTCACCAAACCCTACCTTTACAGGCGTACATACATTTATAAACTAGCCCCATTATTCATAAACGTCTATCAAACCTATATTAGTTAACTAGCCGCTAAAGTTCGTTTGTCCTTATCTGTCACTTTGACACATGTGCTTGTGAGACAGTGACAACAGACATTTTAGTTAGCAGAGGTTTGTTAAGTTTTATGAATAAGGGGGTAGATTACTAACTACTATCCAATAATAGTAATAACACAAATATGTCACATTTTTATAAAAGTAGATAAGATAATACGGAATACAAACATTGGAGATAATAGTTGTCATTCCAAATTTTTTTAATATTATAACTAGTGACTCTGTGAGCTGTAGACCTCGTGAGTGAGTTTTTTTATCATTTCCAAAATCTGATATTATAAAAAAGATCAATTATGAATATCGAACCTGCTAACAAAATTTCACGAGAAGCGGTTGAAAAATGCGACCTGTAGAGGACAATCAAACCGAAATTCGGACGCAGAAACATACAAAATCTTTGAAATAAAAATTGTTTTTGAAAATTTCCAAAAACTGACTCGACAAAAAATCTTATATATAAATTTTGAATTTACCCTTTCCAGCTCTTAAAAATTACCTAAAAAAAACTTTGATGTCAAAGGCTTATTATAGGGTTGAGGACTATCTAACAGACAGAAATGCATGGCCCAAACCAAATACCTAAATAGCGTAGAGTCTAATATTTTCATTGTATCTCATTTCTTGCAGGAAAGCATATCAAACGATTCGACATGTTTTTTTTGTAAATACCTATTGTTATTTTTTCCTCGTTTTTCTTTCAATTCTCTTTTGTTGTGTACCATTTACATTTACTTAAGTAGGTTAAGTAGTATCATTGTAATAAGCATATTTTGGAGAAAATGACTGACTGTCGAGTTTCTTTCGGCGTTTCTTCTCGGCAGTGGTCTCTTGAGAAACGCTAGTAGTTTTTGACTTGTAAAAGTGCCTTTGCGGCCTACTTGCAGAATAAAGTTCATTTATTTCATTTATTTCATTTACCCGTCCTGCTCACAAAATTTCACTAGAATTTATCCAACCTGCGAAATGCGACTTGTAGAGGAGAACAAACCGTTGGACAAATATATATTTTTTTAATTTCCAAAAACTATTCGACAAAAAAATGTATATTTATCCAACCTGCTCACAAAATTTCACGAGAATCGGTTGAGAAATGCGACGGTAGAGGAGAACAATCCGAAATTCGCCCGCGGAAACTTACAAAATCATTATCAAAAAAATTGTTTTGGAAATTCCTAAAGACCGCCTAAACAAAAAAAATCTATATAACTATCGCAACTGCTCACGAAATTTCACGAGAATCGGTTGAGAATTGCGACCAGTAGACGAGAACAAACAGAAATCCGGAAATCCGGACATACGAAAGCATTTTTGTCGAAGCTGCAGCAGAGACCTTCGTTTCACTCGGACATTTATTAGTAAGACATTATTTTGCATATTGCTGAAATAATTTTAATTTATGCCCCTTAAACGACTCCGGTAAGTTATTATAATTTTTCATGCACATGCAATATGCATTTTTAGATGACAATGCTAGACGTACCGCCGGCTTATATAATAGGAAGGTGATGATAAAATCTATAGTTAATTAAATACCACCGGACCACGGCTCCTTAACTATGGTCTGAAAACCCTTATTTTTAAGTAATTTTCTTTATTTTAGGTGACGATGGTTCTTTATTTTCGGACCCAATATCATACAATTTATATGGGTAACTTTCGTGTCACAATTAAATTGTACACAAATTAAAAGCCTTTAATTTTCTACTCCTGTACTTTTTTTCGCGACTTACGCAATCATGAACTCTAATATAAATACATACTTTATTTATTCCGTAAAAAGTCTATCTAGTCTATTTGACGACCGCTTTAGCCTAGTTGGTAGTGACCCTGCCTTCGAAGCTGGAGGTCCCGGGTTCGAATACCCGGTCAGGGCATTTATTTGTGTGATGAACACGAATATCTGTTCCTGAGCCTTGGATGTTTTCTATGTATTTAAGTATGTATTTATCTATATAAGTATGTATATCGTCACTTGGTACCCATAGTACAAGCTTTGCTTAGTTTGGGGCTAGGTTGATTTGTGTATGATTGTCCAATGATGTTTATTTATTTATTTATTTTTATTGCCCAAAAACACACTCCTTACCCTACTTTAATGAAAAATTATTATGGTCCAAGAATTTGCCCCAGTGGGACTTACCCAGATATGTCGACAAATAAAAAAGATAATCTCATTACCAGGAAAGCTACTTCTAATCTAATAAGCTTTATATTTTGGTAACATTATGTCCGTCGGTAAATTTCGTAATGTGAAGAAAGCACTAAAATATTTTATAAGACATTTGGGTCACAAAAATGGTCATAAACCGTCTTATCAGGTATTATATCTATCATATAAAATATATCATATGGTTTAGGTTTATATGTAGTTACAATTTAGTATATCATTCACTTTATCTATCTTCTAATACAAATACAAAATTATTTATTAACCAAAACAGCAAAACAATACATTATCTGTGGCTCTCACACTAGGTCCAGCCTGTGTCGTGAGGACCGAAAGAAAGCAGTAGTAGTAAAAAGTAGCAGTAGGCAGTAGGGAGGCAGTAGTTCTATATATATAAAAGAAGAAGTCCTGACTGACTGACTGACTGACTCATCAACGCACAGCGGAAACTGCTATCGCTTATACATACTCGGTTACATTTATTACAATTATTACGTGGGCAATTAAGGCGTATGAAAGTATTTTTCGAAATTCATCCCCCAAGGGGGTAAAACAAGGGATGAAAATTTGTATAAAAATTTTTGTCTAGTCAGTTTTTAAAAATGTTTTTGGGAGCGGATTTCGGTTTCGCTTCCTCTACAGGTCGCATTTTCAACCGACTCTCTTGAAATTTTGTAATCCGTGCCTTACCATGAGTTTGCATGACCGTACTCGCTAGCGACTGCGTCAAATCATTTAGTATGCCGATTCTTAGTTCTCTTGCGTAACCGCCAGAGGCCGTCCCCTATACTTTCGCCTAAACAAATTCTTATGCAGTCGCTAGCGAGTACGGTCATCTAAACTGGACAAGGCACAGGATCGATAAGTTTAGATATGTATTTTTTGTCGAGTCAGTTTTTGGCAATTAAAGAAAAAAAAATCATACTATATCTCGGTCACATTTCTCAACCTATTCTCCTGAAATTTTGTGAGCAGGTTCAGTAATTGTTCAGATTTTTTAGTCGAGTCACTTTTTGAAAATTTCACAGCTCACAGAGCCACTAGTAAATAAGAGATGGCGTTACATTAGTGGGTCTCTTACCGCCAATAATCAATGGAACTGACTCAGGTAAACGTCCCTGTTTGACATAATACCCAATAGTTAAAACCTATTGTTTACCTTATTGTTATGACATAAGATGTGTCAAACATTGGGGCACTGGGACTTAACCTTATCAGCAGGCGAATCACGTAACTTTATGTACTAACAGTAGATAGATTTTACTGACAATTTTGAACTATTTTATGAGCTGACAATTATTTGACATTAAAATTTGCCTAACGGTAGTACAGTCGCCATCAGATATATCGGAGCGAACACGGTGCTCACAAATATCTGAGCACGACTCTATTGTCAAGGCGTTAAAGTGCATGTTCAGATATTTTTGAGCACCCTGAAGAGTACAGATATATTTGATGGCGACTGTACATAAAGTTAAGTGATTAACCCGCTGATCTACAAATCCAGAAATAGTCAACTAAATGTTCTAAATATAAAAATTAAAAAGTAAAACCGGAGGCAGCTTTCCAGTCGCTCTCGCTTGCCGCCAGGGGCGCGCCACTCGGAGGCTGTATTAATATTATTCAATTTCTTATAATTTTTTATAAATGAATAAATAGATTAGCTTAGTTAGTTTTTCGGCAAAGGAAATATCGTGATTAAAACTGTATACATCTGCGATGAAATTTTAAGGTGTATGTGAAGTCTCCAATGCATAGGTACTGGGTCAGCGTGAAGTAGGTACTGCCCAATTTCTCTAATTTATGAGAGGAGGCTTTTGTCCAGCAGTGGGGCGTATACAAGATATTACAAAAATAGTTAGGATCCTTTTAAGGGCATATTCGGTATCGTATTCTGATTGCGAAAAAGTAGAAGAAAAATATTTTTGACGCCTAAAATATTTTTTTTTATGTGACAGGTCGTCCAAGTCGGCCAACTGTCCATACAAAGGCCAAAAATTTATTGCGGTAAAAAAAAATATTATTTCTTTATTATTTGAGAGCGAGGGACCCAAATTTGTCCCTTCTGCTGTCAACACAGTGAATTCTCAAATTTCATAAAGGGTTGGCAACGCGTACGTGATTCCTTTAGAGTTGCGGGCGTCTATAGGCTGCGGTGGCCGCTTACCATCAGATAGACCGTAAGCTTGTTTGCCACCGGCGTTGTATTAAAAAATAATCCTAATCAGAACACGTTGTTCTGATTAGGATTTTTTTTATGCTCGAATATGCCCGTAAACGGTTTCTCACTATTTTTGTTATATTCTGTATATTAAGCTGTTAATTCATTTGTGGTGAGAGTGCCAAACGGCAAGCTATCAACCTTCAAGAAGGAGGAGTTCTGGCCGAAAGGTATAGTATTCCGGCGTGTTCCAGTTATTCGACACCCAGAGTAAGCGCCTCGCGTCGTCGTCTCAACGTCAAATTAGTTAGTTTTAAGGAATAAAACAATACGTATGTTAATTTATAAGGTATTTTTAATATGGGCCACAGGTGCCTGAAACAAATGATTATTATTATGTATATTTCCTTTGAGATATCACGGCACAATGTCCGGTCCTTTTGGAAGGCGTTCATGGGGATACAGATCCAACACGAAGAGGCCCCTTTGAAAATAAAATGTAGTATCTCAGTTCCTAGAAGTGGCAGTTATAAAATATTATATGATCTTACACCTTTTTGGTAAACTAATAAGACATGGAAATTGCTGTCTGTATCTTTAAGAATTGACGATCAAGTGAAATGGAACGTGGAAACAAATCTCAGTAAATCAAGATAAGTAATTTCTTAATAAATTTGTCGAAATTTTTCCGCTACCTACCCAAAGGCTGTCTGGAAGCTTTACAGATAAGGCCTTCTGTGTTTTAGTTTATATACTATGTATTAGTTTTATTAATCTCTCATCTATCGAGCTCAGCAAATACCGCCCAAATGTTATTGTTATGTATTTGTTACATTTTTCGTAAGACGACGTGTTTTGAGGTATGCAGAATAAGTATTTTTCTTATATTGTATTGGATAAGTAGTCAATGGTAATTAATAAAAAAGTTTAGAATAATCGGATGAGCCTACCAAATTGTATGCCCTTTATACCCTTGAAAACAGAGTCGTGTTCAGATAATTGCGAGCATCTCATTCGCTCCGATGTATCTGACGGCAACTGAACTTAAAAGAGACAAAAAACAAGCGAATAAACGCAATAGACCGACAAAACAGTCATTACCCGCTTAAACAACGCGTGTACGAATATGAATATAAAATGCCTATTAAATCAAACGAAAGTAGCGTGTTGTGTACCCCTCACTTTTAAGTGTGACCAGTGTCTTGTCACGGCAACTCACAGTGTCGCGTTATTACTCGACGCAGGCGCGTTCGCTAAAAAAAGTGCGATAAAAAATGTTTTAATATTTTCGGAATTGGAAAAAGGTTGCGCGCTACTGGTTTTTTTTGGGTATGGTAAGTCGCGGTATTGTTTTAGTGTGTGTGATGTGTTAAAATGTTAATACTAAATTATTATGGAACAACATTTAAAAAAAAACATTTTTTTAAATGAACATAAAAATCATACTTCAATTAAGTAATTTATTAGTATAAAGTAAGCAATTTATTAGTAGTCATTACAATAAAGTAAAAATCCGATTATTAATAGCATAAACACAGACGGTGCTCATATTAAACAGTAGTTTTTCGATGAAGGAACACATCGTGTGGAAACCGGTCTAATCTCAACAAGGTCTAGTTTTCCGTCTGCGTTGAAAGGTCAGATGGCAGTTTATTTCGTAAAACTAGTGCTTACGCCAAATCTTGGGATTTGGTGTTAAATTGCCGAGTCTGCTTATGGCACAACCGGGAACTGATAAAAAACTAATTAAACTGATGAAGGGTAAGATGTTTTTATAAAGTTTTAGATAGGAATTTTGTGTAGTACAATTTAAGCGGAAAAGTTTTCACACCTGCTATTCAGAATAGATTGATTGATGAAAATTTCAACGCAAATCTTCAGATGCCATGGTGTGAAATTAGAGATATTGAGGAATTAGACAGTAAAGTCACTACAACAACACACAAGACACAAGTACTATTTAGGCCGGGTTTTATAAAGATCCGTTAGACCAAATGTCAGATCAAATTTCAGTAACTCAGTACGTTTTTTGACATAAGAAACCGACATAAGGTCTAACGGATCTTTATAAAACCGAGCCTAAAGGATATAATGACTTTATAAAAGTTTTAGATAGTGACATAGCCATTTTTTGATTTTATTGTGCGTAGTAGAATTTAAGCGGACAATAGCCCTTTTTAGTTTGAAAATGGTCGTTTTGAAGTGGTGTTTGAAAATATATTTCCTAGTAAAAAATTAAAAAAATACATTTAAAATTTATGACATTAGGTCGCTATAGTCCTGTTATAGACAGTAACATTGAGAAAATGTCATGATACGTGTAAAGTAATTCAGAAAACGGCCTAAATAGATGAGCGTTTTTTAAGTCATAAGGGCTCTTAAAGGAGCTCACAGATAGAACAAGGAATTTAACCAAAATTGCTCTTTGTTATTCAGAATAACCTAAATAATAACGGGAATAAGAAGATTGTATACAACTCAAAGCTTAACTTAGCTGTTGTCACTATCGTGGGTTCATTTAACAGTTGATTGAGACTTCTATGTGATTGGAATGTTCTTAACTTGTCCGAGGTCTATCATGTTGCTGTATGTCGACGTTAAAATCGATCAGTAAAAACATGGTGTCACAGGTTGTAAACATGTCAAAGGATTAATTATGGGCATCGATGGTGTTGTCAACAGATACTGATTGCGGTCTATATGCTGTGCCGAGAGCGAAGCGTCCCGGCCCTCGAATTTTTCCCAACCACATTTGTTCGAGAGTGTTTCGAGGGTGTGAAATTTTCACACACACACAGTCACAGTGTCTTTTTTCAGTCACATTTGTTCGAGAGTGTTTCGAGGGTGTTGTTTCACCTGTGAACCCTACACCGCCATTTTTGACCCATGTGGGCGTGAATTGCTCTTGAGCGTATAGCCTGGTATAATACAATACAACAATACAAATACTCTTTATTGCACACCTCACATAATAAAATAGCACATAAAAACAAAGATACAGGGAGACAGAGGCAGAACAACAGGCGGTCTTATCGCTAAAGAGCGATCTCTACCAGACAACCTTTGGGTAGTGAAGAAATGAAATATAAAGCTGAAAAGTAGGTGCTGCATAAACTATTACAATGAGAAACAAAGATTCCAAAACAACAGTTCAATATAAATACACATACTTAAATAATATATAGATATACATACATAAAAATATACATACATATAATAAATAATTATATATATCACTGCTATAGAATAGTAAGAATAAAATAGTGTCAGCCATAACAATTAATAACCTATTAATTATGCCTGGTAACTGAGGAACATAATTTTTCTCTCTTTTACTCAACCATGTCTCGTTCTGCGCTATAATATCCGGACTGTGTCTATCCATGGCTGCATCGAACTTAGTTCGTCCCGTGTAAAGCATACGTTTAATAACCCTACAGTTAAACTATATTAGATTTTAAACCTTATCGACTGAAAGTTAAAATAGCTTCTTGAACGAATTACTTTGATGCAAATCGACTTCTCAAATGATTTCAAGTACCTATTTATAGTCCCTGTAGGCACCAGCTTACGAGTTATCTGAATAAATTTGAAAGTAAATGATGGAAAATTGGAAAGGTACCGACCATTGACAGATTTACTACAGTCCTATTTATGAGAGTAGGGACCGGGAAAGTCGTACGGAGTTAAGACTCAGAAACAAATATTCATGCTCATCACACAAATATTTGCCCTGACCGGGATTCGAACCCAGGACCGTCAGCTTCACAGGCAGGTGCACTACCCACTAGGCTAAACCGGTCGTCAACCGGTCGGTTATAAGTTTTAAATTTTTTTGATTTCAAATTATGACAAAAGTATTGATAACACCAATAAAATTATTAAAGGCTACGTTGATTTTATTAAAGTTTTAGATAGTAACATGGCTATTTTTTGATTTTATTGTATGTAATAGAATTTAAAAGCAAAAAACAAGTCTTTAGCCTGAAAATGGTCGATTTGGAGTAATGTTTGAAACGATATTTCTTAATGAAAAATCCAAAAAATACATTTAAAATTTATTACTATATATACTAATACATATTTTAACATTAGGTCGCAATAGTCCTGTTCTAGATAGTAACATTGAGAAAATGTCAAGATATGTGTCAATTCAAACAGAAAATGGCGTAAATAGATGAGCATTTTTTAACTGATAAGGACCCTTGATTTATTTAGCTTACTATTAGATTAATTCATTCATAAATTAACATGGGAAGATTCTATTTGGCCCTGAAATAAGCTCGATCAGAAATATCTGAACATTGTCAAGAGGGAGCTATTATTGTCATGTATATGGCAACAGCAGGCGAATCACGTAACTTTATGTACTAACGGTAGCTAGATTTTACTCTCAATTTTGAAGTATATGAGCTGACAATTAAAATTAGACATTAAAATCTACCTAACGGTAGTACAAAAGTTTACTGATTACCCCGCAGGTCAGTAATGTCAGTATAGTCGAAATTATGATTTTTGACTAGTTTACCTGTCACTTTAGATGTTAATTTTGAAACGTTTTGTAGCGAAATTGTTCCATTGCCCGAGCGTTTTTTTTTCAGAATTTTATTGTATACATTGTCATTTGAATATATTACATATGAATCGTTTTGGGCATTTCCGTCTTTTATTATTTAATATTCAACACTTAACCTAAACCACCACAGTGACACTGAAATTTTCCAAAAAAAAATCTACTTTTTCCTAATCAGAAAATGAAAATGAGTTTATTAATAACAATTGTTACAGGTCATTTGTAAATTTTGTAATACAAGTATGCTCTAATTATAAGTGATTAGGTTTAAATAATTTAATTCATTGAAAATCATAAAATGTTGTAAATATTTCTCTCATTGCTGTAGGTACGTCGCACATCGGTGAAATTTCACATGGCCAATGGCAAGTTAAAAAAATCTACGTAGTCATAAAACATATTGTTAAGTAGCCACGTTTTTATTCTGGATTATATTGTTAAGTAGCCACGTTTTATTCAGAACACGATACCAAATATTAAACCTTAAACGGATCCTCACTAGTTTTGTTACACCCTGTATGTTTCTGGTCAGGCTTTAAAATCGTTTATAATTCCAAAAAAATCCTCCTTTTACATCGGTGACATTCGATGACTTTCAACGTCTGTTGTCAAAGAGTACTCTTGCCGGAAAAATATAGGTTCCACTGAAAGTCCGCAACATGGAAAAGGCCGAATAAAATCTTGTCAGTCTTTACTATTAATTATACTCTGCCAGAACCTCTAGACCCTCAAACAATAGTTACGACACGTTACATCTGTCACACTCTGTTTCTCGTCGTGACTGGCCGATTGGGGGCGATCCGGTACTGTCCCCGATTCCATGGCGGTGTAGAGTTTAACACTCTTAAATGTGGCATATGACTAGTAAAAACACATATCAGTTAATATAAATAAATAAAATAAATAAATATTTTGGACAATCTTACACAAATCAACCTAGTCCCAAACTAAGCAAAGCTTGTACTGTGGGTACCAAGTGACGATATACATACTTATATGGATAAATAGATATTTAAATACATAGAAAACATCCATGACTCAGGAGCAAATATTCGTGTTCATCACACAAATACATACCCTGACCGGGATTCGAACCCGGGACCTCCAGCTTCGAAGGTAGGGGTCACTACCAACTAGGCTAAAGCGGTCGTCGATATTACGATCGAATTAAAAGGCGAACCGGATTTTTTTCTACCCTTTTCTACCACAAGTAAAAATATCTATCAGCAGAGACAAGTAAATTATATGCCAAATCTATACGTTGTGGCGTACCTATAAAATAATGAGCCTACTGTAGCTAGTGTCACTATAAAGAGGTCGCTGTATCAATCATTCCGTACGACACATAGACCTCTGCTTAATACATTTGCGCCATCTATTAAGAGATGTAAGTGTCAAACGAAATTAATGGTACAGGGACCTCTTCATAGTGAAACTAGCTACAGCAGTTCATTTATTGGCAATCTGTATAATTTACTTGTCTCTGCTATCAGTAAGTTTTACGATCAAAGAAGTAGAACGGATTTTTTTCGACAAGAAAAAATATATACCGGGTGTACAATCCAAATGGGTCAGTATGGAGAAGTCGGAAACTATGAGAGATAGCGAGATCTGTTCTTAGGAACCATGACGTCGATTTTAGATTTAATAATAATTACATTCAAACTTTTTTACTAACTGCCATACATAACCGGGAATCGAACCTGGTCAAAATCAATGTGTATAAATTCTGCAAGTCGCAAGAAGCACAACACTAATGGAATCTTGTTTAAATAATTGAAAGAAAAACCCACCAATAAAATAATTATTTTATTTCAGATAAGATATGCATAAGTGGTCTCTTCAGATAATTGATGATCGATTCATATTATTCACGACTTTTTGCAAATTAATAAAACTGTGGGCATTTTAGTCTAATTTACTGTCAGTTGTGTTTACACAAGATTTCATAGCCAAATTTGGTGGGTTGGTATGAGAGTTAATAAAAAAGTTTGAATGTAATTATTATTAAATCTAAAATCGACGTCATGGTTCCTAAGAACAGATCTCGCTATCTCTCATAGTTTCCGACTTCGCCATACTGACCCATTTGGATTGTACACCCTGTATATTATAGGAAATGCGTCTAAAAAATCGTTTGTGGATGCATATTTGTTTTTTAAACATCAAAGATCATTTACTAGCTTTTTAGGGTTCCGTAGTAAACAAGGAACCTTTATAGTTAGTACTAGAAAGCTGTAAGTTAGCATGAGTACTTATACATATCAATAACGTCGACAAAACGGTAGAATAAAATCATAAAAAAAAATTTTTTTAGGGTACCTCCCTTACATGTAAAATGGTGGTGCAATTTTATTATTTCTGTACACTAATTCAATACATACGTTAGATTTTTTTGGTCATGAAAGAGTAGAATGACCATTAACCCGCATAGCGCAACCACAAAGAGTGACATTTGACATTTCGGAGACGTCACGCTACACTAGCGCCTCTAGCGGCGAATTCATACGCGGTAGCCCTCAAGGAGAAATCAAAAATCAAAATCAAACATTTATTCTGCAAATAGACCACAAGGGCACTTTTACATGTCAAAATATTAATTTACAATTTAAGAAAGTCAGACTATAATAAGTAATACATTTTTCATGTCAAAATATTAATTTACAGTTCAAGAAGGAATAATAATTTCGAGTTTACAAAAATTAATGTCATACAGTGAAGATAAACTTGCAAAGTTATCTATTACAACATCAGTAAAGTTAGAGATGTATAAGGTCTCAAGATTAAACAAGGAGTATAATGAAATTAATATAATATCCCAGAGATGTACATAGTCTCTGAGTGTCAAAATTAAAATTAATTTAATATTGTTAGAGATGTATATGGTCTCTAAGTCACTGATAATAAAAACGAATCCACAACAGGATGATGTCTCTCGTCAATCCCCTATAAAAAGACACTAGTATTAACGTAGTCACTATGTCCTAGCAAGCATGAACAGACCGGACTCCACAAACAGCACCCGATCACGAGTATGACGCGTATCTCAGCCATCACTCAGAGAAGGTCAATATTGTAACATATAATGTTGTATCAGGAGCTCAAATCAGTGGCAGATTAGAATGGAATGGCGATTATTCCACCGACAAGAACCCAGCTCTTAAATTTATGATGATGATGATGTTTTGTATGGCATATGGTATTTCAAGATGGTTCTCGTAACGCAAACGCGAGTCTTGCAAATATGATTGCTTGCGACCGGATGCGCGGGCGTGTGTCATTGTTTCTCGTTTCGACATCAGCGCGCAAGGACCTTTTCTCGTATAATATAAACATGTTTTCACTTCTCATGCTCGAAGTGTGTCGTGTTAGACTTTTCAACAGATAGCCAACGGAATTGCGATCCGACACTAAAACGTCACTGAAAGCATAGGCTCCGCATATTTTGACGACCGCTTTAGCCTAGTTGGTAGTGACCCTGCCTTCGAAGCTGGAGGTCCCGGGTTCGAATCCCGGTCAGGGCATTTATTTGTGTGATGAACACGAATATTTGTTCCTGAGTCTTGGATGTTTTCTATGTATTTAAGTATCTATTTATCTATATAAGTATGTATATCGTCACTTGGTACCCATAGTACAAGCTCTGCTTAGTTTGGGACTAGGTTGATTTGTGTAAGATTGTGCAAAATATTTATTTATATTTTATTTATTCGGCACTAGATTTTGTGGCACCAGTTTTGAGCGACAGTTAAGCGGCAATTATATTTCGTCGTTCGCCGCCTGCTGCATGCGGCGACCGCAAAAGTGTAAAGAATACGTTAGTCGGCCGCATTCGGCGATCGACAGCTGCCAACGCTTATAGGTAGGCGGACAGATTAGGTAATGTAAAGACGACGTTTGTTGGCCTAAGTAGTAATATATAAAATGAATTCGGCGACCGTATTAAGTGAACGACGAAATATAATTACCGCTATATGCTTCCATACTTATTATATTTCGATGATTTTAATCTGAAATAAATGTTATTCATTCATTCAATCATAAAGTAGTACATTAGCCCGGAAAATATGAATACATATTTATGATCTACAAAACATTTTAATTTGACCAATAAAATACTTCACCTTCACAAAAGTTCACGACAATCGGCTGAGAAATGCGACCTGTGCCTTTACCATGAGTTTGCATGACCGTACTCGCTAGCGACTGCGTAAACGATTTAGTATGCTGATTCTTAGTTCTATTGCGTAAGCGCCAGAGGCGCTGTACTTTTGCCAATACAAATTTTTACGCAGTCGCTAGCGAGTACGGTCATGTAAACTCATGGTAAAGGCACTGTATAGAAGAGGACAAACGGAAATCCGGCGGACATACGAAAGCATTTTTGTAGAAGCTGAAGCAGAGAACTTCATTTCACTTGGCCAATTACTCAGCGGTCCTAAATACTTACTGAATCTCATCTAACTCAGTTCATGCCGTGACAGCTTCAATCACAACTGACATGTTGCATTCATTTTCTACTAAAACAATTTTAATTAGATGCCTAAAGTTAATTGGATACGGATTCCTTAAATTGTTATTGATTTTGCGTTATTCCAAATAGAACTCATAATAATATAAAATAGCACATTTATTATTATTCTCTTTATTTATTTTTCGTCTTAGGCTAGGTTTTTACAATATCTTTATAAAAAGTAAAACATAAAAATACACTTACAAAATATAAGATCATTATAAAAACCTAACCTAGTGTGCCGCCGGCAGCGAGGCGGGGCCTAAGCTACCGGTGGTGTCGGGCGACAGAGAGAGGAACCTCCTGACTATCCGCGCCGTGTCCTGGAGTACCGCTTTCTGTATCTGACCCTTGACCTCAAGAGACTCTCGCTAGATGGCTAGCGAGAGTCTCTTGAGGTGTTGGTCGAGACTCTTCGCTATTAGACCGTTCGCAGAGACGACTATCGGGACAATTATTATTATTATTTTTTACATCATATCGGTGGCAAACAAGCGTACGGCCCGCCTGATGGTAAGCGATCACCGTACGTAGCCTACCTATTTACATACTGTCGAGGTAGTATTGGAACAAGGCTCTTTCTTCTTTCTTTTCAATATTTTGCAGAGAAAATAAATGCCCCCTTGCCCATCGTAGTAACTTTTATTTGAACCTGACTGTGGCTTTATAGGCCGGGCTCAATAAATAGTATCCTATATGTTAGTCCAGGCCATAAACTCGTTGCATACCAAGTTTCAAACTTAAACTCAAAATATTCTTTATTCAAATAGGCCTAGCAACAAGCACTTTTGAATCGTCAGTTATATATTACACTAGCTTTTACCCGCGGCTTCGCCCGCGTAATAAAAGTAATTTTAACCGTCTACAAAAAAGGAGGTTCTCAGTTTGATCCGTATGTTTGTATGTATGTATGTAGATACGTATGTATGTCATTTCCGTAATCGGCACCCCGTGGAACCATAAAGACGACACCTATATAAATTTTTAAGATAAATTAATTTCCTCCATCTTGGATTTGAAAATGCATGTCATTTTCGTAATCCGCACCCCGAGGAACCTCGGAGATGACACGCATATCGATTTTTAGGAAAAAAAATGACCGTATATCCATCATATAACGTCATCATATTAGAAAATGGTTGTCATTTTTGTAATCGGCACCTAGAGGAACAACAAAAATGACACCCATATCGATTTTTAAGAAAAAGAAATGTCCGCCATCTTGGATTTGAAAATGCATGCCATTTTCGTAATCGGCACCCCGAAGAACCTAGAATATGACACCCATATTACTGCTCCCTGCACAAACTTGAAACCCCTTTTTCACCCCTTTAGGGGAGCAATTCCGAAAAACGCTGAAACGTGTTTTGTTGTATTTAAATAGAGTCCATATACGAAGTTTTAAATCTCTCATTTCAAAAATATTTGCTTCCCGTACAAATATGGACCCCCTTTTCACCCCTTTAGGGAAGAAATTTCAAAAAACGCTGAAATATGGTTTGTTGTATTTTAACAGAGTCTATAATATATACGAAGTTTTAAATCTCTCACTTCAAAAAAGATGTGCTCCCCGTACAAACACCACATGGAACCACCTTTTCATAGCTTTAGGGGAGTCATTTCGAAAAATGCCGAATAATTTTTTGTTGTATTTAAACAGAAAGTCTATATACGAAGTTTTAAATCTCTCACTTCAAAAAAGATTTGTTCCCCGTACAAACTTGGAACCCCCTTTTAACCACTTTAGGGGAGCAATTTAGAAACACGCTGAAATACGTTCTGTTGTATTTAAACAAATATTCTATTTACGAAGTTTCAAATCTCTCACTTCAAAAAAGATTTGCTCCCCGTACAAATCGTGAACCCCCTTTTCATCCCTTTAGGGGAGCAATTTAGAAAAACGCTGAAATACGCCATTAATGTATTTAAACAGAGAGTCTTTATACAAAGTTTCAACGCTTTATCCCGCGGCTTCGCCCGCGTACTAAGAGTAATTTTTAACCGTCTACAAAAAAGGAGGTTCTCAGTTCGACCTGCATGCAGATATGTATTGGATGTCATTTTCGTAATCGGCACCCCGAGGAACCACAAAGATGAAACCCATATCGATTTTTAAGAAAAATAAATGTCTGCCATCTTTGATTTGAAACTGGATGTTATTTTCGTAATCGGCACCCAGAGCAAACTCTAAGATGACACCCAAATTGATAATTAAGAAAATAAATCTCCGCCACCTTTGATTTGAAAATGCATGCCATTTTCGTAATCGGCACCACGAGGAACCTCGAAGACGACACCCATATCGATTTTTAAGAAAAATAAATGTCCGCCATCTTGGATTTGAAAATGGATGTCATTTTTGTAATCTGCACCCCGAGGAACCTCGAAGATGGCACCCATATTGATTTTTAAGAAAAATAAATCTCCGCCATCTTTGATTTGAAAATACATGCCATTTTCGTAATCGGCACGACGAGGAACCTCGAAGACGACACCCATATCGATTTTTAAAAATATAAATATCCGCCATCTTTGATCTGAAAATGAGTATCATTTTCGTAATCGGCACCCAGAGGAACCTCGAAAATGACACCCATATTGATTTTTAAGAAAAATTAATGTCCGCCATCTTGGATTTGAAAATGGATGTCATTTTTGTAATTTGCACCCCGAGGAACCACGAAGATGACACCGAAAAATTTGCTCCCGCTCAAACTTGGAACCCTCTTTTCACCCCTTAAAGGGGGCAATTTCGAAAAACGCTGAAACATGTTTTGTTGTATTTAAACAAAGAGTCTATATACGAAATTTTAATCTCTCACTTCAAAAAAGATTTGCTCTCCGTACAAAATTGGAACCTCCTTTTGAACCCTTTAGGGGAGCAATTTCAAAAAATGCTTAATTGTGTTTTGTTGTATTTAAACAGAGTCTACGTACAAAGTTTTAAATCTCTCACTTCAAAAAAGGTTTGCTCTCCGTACAAACTTGGAACCCCCTTTTGAACCCTTTAGGGGAGAAATTTCGAAAAACGCTTAAATATGTTTTGTTGTATTTAAACATAGAGTCTATGTACGAAGTTTTAAATCTCTCACTTCAAAAAAGATTTGATCCCCGTACATACTTGAAACCCCCTTTTCACCCTTTTAGGGGAGCAATTTCGAAAGACGCTTATATAAGTTTTGTTGTATTTAAACAGAGAGTCTATATACGAAGTTTCAGATATCTCACTTTAAAAAAGATTTTCTCCCCGTACAAACTTTGAACCCCCTTTTCACCCCTTTAGTGGAGCAATTTAGAAAAACGCTGAAATACGGCATTAATATATTTAAACACAGACTCTATATACAAAGTTTCATGTCTCACTTTAATAAATCCGGTTTTTCATACAATCTTTGGACCCCCGTTTCACCCCTTTAGGGGTTGAATTTTGAAAAATCCTTTCTTAGTGCACCCCTAGACCTTATAAGGAACCTACGTGCCAAATTTGGAATCTCTAGAACCAGCGGTTTGGGCTGTGCGTTGATAGAATCAGTCAGTCAGTCAGTCAATCAGTCAGTCAGTCAGACAGTCAGTCAGTCAGTTTCTTCTTTTATATATTTAGCCATCTTTGATCTGAAAATGAGTGTCATTTTCGTAATCGGCACCCAGAGGAACCTCGAAAATGACACCCATATTGATTTTTAAGAAAAATAAATGTCCGCCATCTTTAATTTGAAAATGAATGTCATTTTCGTAATCGGCACCCCGAGAAATCTCGAAAATGACACCCATATTGATTTTTAAGAAAAGGAAAAATTTGCTCCCCGCTCAAACTTGGAACCGTTTTTTCATCCCTTAAAGGGAGCAATTTCGAAAAACGCTGAAACATGTTTTGTTGTATTTAAACAAAGAGTCTATATACGAAGTTTTAAATCTCTCGCTTCAAAAAAGATTTGCTCTCCGTACAAACTTGGAACCCCCTTTTGAACCCTTTAGGGGAGCAATTCCAAAAAACGCTTAAATATGTTTTGTTGTATTTAAACATAGAGTCTATGTACGAAGTTTTAAATCTCTCACTTCAAAAAAGATTTGCTCTCCGTACAAACTTGGAACCCCCTTTTGAACCCTTTAGGGGAGCAATTTCAAAAAACGCTTAAATATGTTTTGTTGTATTTAAACATAGAGTCTATGTACGAAGTTTCGAATATCTCACTTTAAAAAATATTTTCTCCCCGTACAAACTTTGAACCCCCTTTTCACCCCTTTAGTGGAGCAATTTAGAAAAACGCTGAAATACGCCATTAATATATTTAAACACAGACTCTATTTACAAAGTTTCATGTCTCTCACTTTAATAAATACGGTTTTTCATACAAACTTTGGACCCCCGTTTCACCCCTTTAGGGGTTGAATTTTGAAAAATCCTTTCTTAGTGCACCCCTAGACCTTATAAGGAACCTACGTGCCAAATTTGGAATCTCTAGAACCAGCGGTTTGGGCTGTGCGTTGATAGATCAGTCAGTCAGTCAGTCAGTCAATCAGTCAGTCAGTCAGTTTCTTCTTTTATATATTTAGATAAATTGAATCTAATTATTCAGAGCAATTTATTGATGCATATGAAATTTAAAAAAAGACATGAATTACTGCAATGTATGTCAAAAGAGAGTATAATAAATTCACAAAAAGATCGTCAATATGTATAATAAAAACATAAAAAATAGTATAATCTAGACAGTTTCTAGAATAAAATCTGAATGTCAAGGGGAAAATTTAACGTCAACATCTAATGTCATAGGTATGAAAATAGTCATTAAGATCATAATTATTAAAATATAATTAGTATTTCAATTTCATCATAATCCGTTCAGCCCTTTTTTCGTGATTAAGTAACAAACATCGAAACTTTCGTAGTTACAATATGAGTAGGATTACGATATAAATTATGAACCTGACCGTGGCTTTAAAGCGATAGGAGTGCGCGGTTGGAGAGTAGCCTGGAGAAAATCCAGGGGAAAACCTCTGATACGACCACGTAGGTGGTTTTGAACACTGGAACACTCTAAAAGATTGCGCTCCAGTGAGATTCGTTGAGCCGTTTCAACCGAATCTGAGGTGGTAACTTACAATGTGTTTGTCTGTGTATATTATATAAATATATATTAGAGGACAATCTTACACAAATCGAACTAGCCCCACAGTAAGCTCAAGAAGGCTTGTGTTATGGGTACTAGACGACGATATATTTAATAGATATAAATACTTAAATACATAGAAAAAATCCAAGACTCAGAGACATATATTTATGCTTGCGTCAGTGAGCGGAAATACACTGGAGGGGCGTTCATTTAAAAATATAGTTTGAATCTAAGTAGGTATATGGTATATTTGCTAAAACTTCACTATATGAGTCATAGCATAATGTTCATGAATTACGTAACAGCAAACCGAAATCGAAAGTGATTTGAATTCAGAACACGTTGCGGAATAAATAATGGCCGACGATTCACTCCTTCTCGCTTTCGCCAGGCATGTTCCTCTTCCGCATGGCTAAACTCGGCTCTTGCACCTCCGAGGTGTCCAGATATCGCGCTAGGGACGAAAGAGCACGAGGTATGCGGCGAGCGCGTGCGAGCGGGATTGTATTCTGTCGATCATAGGTTTTGTTAGACATTATAAATTAGGCTTTCACGAATAACTTTACTTTTGGCATACAAAAATTGGAAGGAAACTAGGGCGTCAAAAAAGTGAAACAAGGTGCCAATTATTAAAAAAATTTAAATATTCGATTATCTCGAAAACCAAGAGACTTTTACTAAACCTGAAAGTCCATTTTCTGGACCAGCCTCAGGTCCTCTATCGACAGGGCCGTCTTTCCCACTGGGCACTAAGGGCACTTGCCCAGGGCCCCGCGATCGATAGGGGCCCACTACTTACTGCCAGATCACCAAACGATAACCAGTATTTAGTGATCTGTCAAGGGCATAGGGGCCCCATTACCCTAGTGTGCCCAGGGCTTCCAATTGGTTAAAGGCGGCCTTGTCTATCGGTGGTTAGAAGCTTGTCCATTATTTACTGGATACCCTGTATATGTTAATCCAGGCTATAAACTCGTTGTATACCAAGTTTCATCATTATCTGTTCAGCCGTTTTGGCAGGATTGAGTAACAAATATCCAAACATATAAACATCTGAACTTTCGCATTTATAATTATTATAATTAATTAGCAAGATTTCGTTTAAGCGTCTATTAATTACCTTAAACCGGATTCTTTTCTTTCATTTAATGACGGTGGCAAAAAGCTCACGGGCCGGCTGATAGCTAGCAGACACCGCAGACTATGGACGCTTGCGCGTATGACTCAACACAGCGCTCCTAAACACATCCTCGGTGGCTGTGGGGACCAAGACCACTACAAAAAATCTGAATAAACGAAATAATATAAAAAAAATATTATTTTCACCTCACTAGCTCTGAAAGCCCCTTTTTTTATTCTTTAAAAACAGATAGCAAAACTGCATTTTATCCACAAGAGTGCAAAGAATATTTGAAATCCGAATGCGCTATTTGTAACTTTTTTAAACATAATAACATGTAAAGGCCAGTCCAGACAGTCCAACAATAATAATTTTATATTGTGCTGTTGTGTTAAAAAAACTAGTACCTACGCCAAATCTCGGGATTAGGTAGTGGATAACTATATTTAGGACGCAACTGTCAACGTTAGGACTAGGAGGAGGAAAAAAATCCTCGTTCTAGTGAGGTGAGAAGATTTGTGTTATACACGGCTGCAAAGTTATTTTACGTCTCGTGTGTTGCAACACTCGCTACGCTCAGGATTCTATTTTTGAACCACTCGCTTCGCTCAGGATTCTAAAGTTGAACCACTCGCTTCGCTCGTGGTTCAACTATACAATCCGTTCGCTGGCTCGTGGTTCAACCCTAGAATCCATTCGCTAGCTCGTGTTTCAATTCCACACTCGCGGTTAAAATACAACTTTGCACCCTTGTATAACAAATAACTATTGTCTCTTCCATAATAACTACTTTGTTTTGATACTGGTCTGTAGTTTATTTTTGAGTTTCTCTTAAGTGTGTGGTATATATGTATATATGTTTATTTATATATTATTTATGTATATTTATTATATGTGTTTTACTTTCGTGTTTATCTTTTGTTTTACTAATATATTCCAGTACCGTTTACGAACTAGGAATATTTTCTAACATTTCTGTTTTTGATATAATTGATAGGAGATAAAAGACTTTTAGTTGAAGTTATTAAAAACAGAAAAGGAAATATGTTACATGTGTTTTACTTTTATTTTTATCTTTTAGCTTTACTTATATATTCCAGTACAGTTTTCATTTTTGCACCACCCACTGATTATGAGTGTTTAGTTCTCTCCGCTACCCAAAGGTTGTCTGGAAGAGATCGCTCTTTAGCGATAAGACCGCCTGTTGTCTACCTCTGCTTGTATCTCGCTATGTTATGTTTCTGACCTGCTTTGTATTTTTATTAAGTATTTGTATTGGATTGTAATGTCTATAAACTTTCTGTAATTACAAGTATTTAAAAACCTAATATATTATTCGATTTATCACAAGATCCGCTCTGTATTGTCGCTCAATCATCAAGTTACATATATTATCTTTACAAACGTCCTAACTTCCATCACATAATCACTTTAAAATTCGACCTTATCTATAAACATACAAAGTGTAATTCAGATCTCATCTAACAAAAGACACAAGCAGTTTTGAAGAGTCTCGCAAGGCGCCAACTTTCGCCCAGCTTTCCAAAACACACTTGCATTACCACCTAACGACCTAAACGCATTATGATACAGC
The DNA here is from genome assembly GCA_963556455.1 of Epiblema foenella. Classification (NCBI taxonomy): domain Eukaryota; kingdom Metazoa; phylum Arthropoda; class Insecta; order Lepidoptera; family Tortricidae; genus Epiblema; species Epiblema foenella. Next base: position 3,416,506 of record OY747120.1, on the reverse strand, counting down.
CAAAATGCGACCTTAACCCAGGAACAAAAAGTTCAATTTCCATTAAACTCAATTCTCTCTTAATGATGTAATATTGTAGTACGCTGCTTGTTTTACGAAATTAGTCTTTTTTAAAAAAGGTGAAGAGTTGAAATTTGATTGGGTGAGTGGTAATGACATTCGTTAAGGTTATTTTCGGTTTAAGTTGCGTAAAATTAGCCGTTAATTGGTATTTGATAGGGCCAAAGAAATTACCAGGAAGGAGGCCAATTTCACAAAAGTTCTATAGAATTAGTGAAAACGGAAGAAATTGTCTATTATCGTCGTTTTACTAAATTGTAGGGCCAAGGAAAAAGTAAGGGCCCGTATTTTTGTCCGAGGAATTTCTTGTCGTTTTGCCTGTTTGTTGCTCCGAAGTCAAAAACCGACAAGAAAAAAAAATACAAGTACTAAATGTTAGTTGCCAGGAGTTTAGGTATTACCTAATGCTTATATTTTTCAACTTGGCTATATTTATTTATTTAACTATTTTGGAAATGTTCAATGTGTTTCTAGTGACGCCTTAATAAAAAAACAAGATTTATGGAAATAATTAATCAAATTTGCTACACTTAATCACATCACGCACACTAAACCAATAATGTATGAAAGAAATAAAAACGAACGCAATTTCTAACATCTAACGTTATAATTTGACAGGTAATGTTAAAAGCCATTAAATAATTACACAAATTCAGAATGGCAACGTAACAGGAAAATAAGGCAAGAAAGTGAAAAGGAACCTAGCCGCGAGGCGGCTGTTACTTCCGATTTCCAACGCCGCGCGAGCGGACGCATCGCATTAAAAAAAATAAGAGGTCTTTTATAGTCCGCAGTCCGGACGCGGACCTAGTGAACTGACAAAACTTACGCATATAAAAAACCTAAAATGAAACGTTGAGTGCCAGTGATGTGTTTCGAAATCGTTACAAATGGAAACGAAATTAAAAAACAAAATTTCAAAATTAGAAGAAAAATCAGTGCAATGGGTTTTAAGTTGTTTTTGTTTTTCGCGCTGTTGGGTGTTGTGTGTGCCGAAATTGAAAATGATGTGTTGACGCTGCAAGACGATCTGGACCTTAAGGATGAGGAAATAAAGTCTGAAAGGAGACGACCAGCTAATGAACAAGAGAAAGATATTTTGTTGTTGGACGCGTTGGGACGACGAAAAGGTTCATATCATAACTCATACGGAACGTCACAGGAGGACGATTCCATTATGGATTTATTGGGAAAAAGTGAGTATTTATTTATAAGTTTTATAACTTCAAATGAAAACTATATTATAATAATAATCTTTATTGCAACCATGGTATTTTACAGATCTTAAATAACAACAAAATAGTCTCACATGGGCCCTGGTAGGGCCTAGCATTTATAATAACAGTAAATGTCATGCAGTATATAAAAGTCTTATCTTTAGATACTAGGAATTGCAATTACATTATCAATTTTAATTATTCTTATGAACTAAAAATTAAATTATTTGTAAGGTCAAAATAATAATAAGAAGGAAATTTAATAGTCTAGTAATATGTCAATTCAGCAATAAAAATTTAATAATAATTTTAAACTTAATAACTTAAAACCTTTTGTATTGTCATATTTATATTAATGTTATATCAGTCATGAAGTCTTCGTTCGTATAGTCAAAAAATCAAAATCAAATCAAAAATCAAAACATTTATTCTGCAAATAGGCCTCAAGGGCACTTTTACAAGTCAAAATCTATGTAGGTACATCAAATAAAAATAATACAATAATCAAAGTATCATTAATTCAATGTAGTGTTACATGTCAAAAATAAGACTAAGAAACTAATAACAATCGAGATTTGTTAGAGATGTATAAGGTCTCTAAGCGTCAAGATAAAAGGTAATAAAGTAGGTACACTAATCATAATAAAATGTTTTGAGCTATATCTATAACACGTCAACATGAAAATAATAAAATCTAATAAATAAATATCCTCAGAGATGTATAAGGTCTCTGAGCGTCAGTCTAAAAAAATAAAATCAAATGAGAACAGTGAAGTCTCTCATCATGTCAATTCCACTGAACACTAGTACGAAGTTACTAGTCCTTGCAAACATGAACAGACCGGACCCCACAAACAGCACCCGTTCACGAGTATGACGCGTATCTCAGCCATAGTAGCGTAGTAACATTTATGTATCAGTAGGTTTTTCAATTTCGCTCGGAACACTTTGTCTCTATCTACGTTAACTAGATTTTAGGCAGTCTGTAATAAATCTGTATCGATCGGTAGTATATTTAATGAGAAAAATGAATTAAACGTAAACTACATTTAATTATTCATATTCATATTCATTTTTATTGATAATATCCGATTACATGTCAATTTATATTAAATACAGGTCATGTCATTATCTTAAATTCTATAAAATAACTCTCTATGGTCATAGAACGCCTGCTCGAGAAGCCATTTTTTTAGTTTGACTTTAAATATTGGACCACTTTGTGAAGCGGTATGTCACCTGGAAGGTGATTATAGACCCTACGACCCATGACATGGCTGAGTTTCCGAGATTTAGCGAGTTTGTGGGGCACTAGGGGGAGTTTACCGGCACGCTGCGAGTTTCGTACCTGCGTGGTAGATCAGCAGTGATTCTAGGCATAGAATCTACCTCATTAATTATCAGCGGTATGCTACCTGTGTAGACACACTGGCACCGTCTCACCTCCAACGAACTACAGTAAAAGCGGGTGCAGCGGCGGAAAATGCCGAAATATTAAAGCGTAATAAATATAGGGGCCTCGGCAGAGAGTACAATTTTGTACCTTTTGGTGTCGAAACTCTTGGTCTATGGGGTCCCAGCGCGCACAAGTTATTTACTGAAATCGCGAAGCGTCTGGTTGACGTAACTGGTGAGGGAAGAGCTGGCGACTTCCTCGCACAACGTATCAGCATTGCAATACAGCCGGGAAATGCCGCCAGCAACCATTATTACCGCCTGTAAATTAATAAATGTTTATTAATATTGCAGTAATTATCAATTAAATTCAAATTAAATAAAAGAATACTACTTGCAATTCATCTACAGTTTTATACGATTAATTAAGAAAATCTAATACCTATCTATTGCTATAATATAATAATTTTCCAGTAATATAACTGCACTATCAAACATATAGGTAGGGCTAGGCCAGTTACGCGGCCTGCGTCAGTTTGCGGCCTTCTGAAGATCGAAGTTTTTTCAATTAAACATATTTACATTTTTACATGCCCTAAAGAAACAGTGAGTCGTATGAGTTTTAATTAGTAGCTATTGATTGGGAATATATTTAAAAAAAGCAAGAAAACATCCTTTCAGTTTATCAACTCATCCAAGTGGCCGCAAACTGGCGCATTAAATTAACAGGCCGTAAACCCACCTACCAATTCTACAATTAGTTACAAAAGCAGATTAATTTATACTTAAAGAGAATCATCATGAGATACCAGACTAATTAGTGTTTTATGACTAATTAATAAATTACTCTAACCTACCTAGCATTCTAGTTTAAATAAGTATTCGAAGTCGTAGGGAACATACCCATACTACGTGACCCATTTTTTACTATTTTTGACCCCCCTCTCTCCATCGGTGACCACCCGTAGTATACGCTGAACCCTGCCCGCTCCTAGTTTTCACGAAGTAATTTATACCTATATATCCTATATATATTTTGCAGACAAAGAACAAAAAACCGGCCAAGTGCGAGTTGGACTCACGCATGAAGGGTTCCGTACCATTATCTATAAAAACGCTAAAAAATCATGTTTGTTGTATGGGAGCCCCCTTAAATATTTATTTTATTCTGTTAGTATTTGTTGTTATAGCGGCAACAGAAATACATCATTTCTGAAAATTTCTATTTTCGAACTATCACGGTTCATGCGATACAGCCTGGTGACAGACGGACACCGGAGCCTTAGCAATAGGGTCCGGTTTGACCCTTTGGGTACGGAACCCAAAAAAACGGCCTCCCTGGGTTCTCCCCTGGTCTGAGGTTAAACGTTTCGCTATAATTTGAATGTAGCTCGAAAAAGCGTGATAATTCGCCGAGAATATTGAAAGGTCGGTTGCACCATCATACGATCACAGGCCGGTCATCGTTATGTGGCGCCGGCAGCTGTCATCCCATAGAAACTTGTCAAAATTTCCATACAATCTGTTTTTAACGAACACCGCTTACGATTACAGGCGGTTTAAATGAAATAAATGAACTTTATTCTGCAAGTAGGCCGCAAAGGCACTTTTACAAGTCAAAAACTACTAGCGTTTCTCATGAGACCACTGCCGAGAAGAAACGCCGAAAGAAACTCGACAGTCAGTAATTTTCTCCAAAATATGCTTATTACAATGATACTACTTAACCTACTTAAGTAAATGTAAGTGGTAAAAAACAAAAGAGAATTGAAAGAAAAACAAGGAAAAAATAACAATAGGTGTTTGGTGCAACCCACCCTGAATGATGAAGACCTAAGACCCCCTCCCCCGTTACCAAGCGTAGTATTTTGAGGAACCCCACCCGCCCCTAAACCGCTCACGTAGGAGTACTTTCCCTAATTAATAATCATAACTGCGCAACTTGTTAACTGTTCGACCACCGTTTTAGCCTAGTTGGTAGTGACCCTGCCTTCAAATTGAGGTCCCGGGTTCGAATCACGCTCAGGGAATTTATTTGTGTGAACACGAATATTTGTTCCTGAGTCTTGAATGTTTTCTATGAATTGAGTATCTATTTATCTATATAAGTAGGTATATCGTCACTTGGCACACATAGTACAAGCTTTGCTTAGTTTGGGACTAGGTCGATTTGTGACGCGGTCTTCAAAATAATATTAAAACTAACTTAAATCTAAAACAGGCCTTGGTGGATTGTACCGAAAATGCTGGCGGCATTTCCTCGCTGTACCTTTACCATGAGTTTGCATGACCGTACTCGTTAGCGACTGCGTTAACGATTTAGTATGCCGATTCCTAGTTCTATTCCGTAACCGCCAGAGGCGCTGTACTTTTGCCCATACAAATTTTACGCAGTCGCTAGCGAGTACGGTCATGCAAAATAATGGTAAAGGCACTGATACGTTGTGCGAGGAAGTCGCCAGCTCTTCGGTCACCAGTTACGTCAACCAAACGCTTCGCGATTTCAGTAGATATCGTGTGCATATTGGGCTTTACTTGTTCTAAGAATTTTTTCTGTATTTTCGGTTTGTTTAAAGTATTTAACACACTCTTTACTGCACACCTCAAAAAAAGATACAAACCATCTTCAAAAAGAGACTTGAATCTGGTTTTTTTGTGAAATTGTTATGTCATTACCAACCATCTCTACATTATTACTTGGTTCAAAATGGCTTTGATTTTATTTGCTTCTTGGTTCAAACAATTTAATATTTGCCACTCTATTTCTATAGAGATAGGGTACAGTAAAATCTCATCTTGCTCGAATTTGGAGCAGACCACAGTCATAATAACATTATTTACTATACAAGTATGTACGCGTGCGTAACGCGTACGTGGCTCCAAACAGGGACCGATACCGGTATTTAAAAAAAACCCTGAATTAGCCCAATATTTTGGACTATTTTTTGCTCTTTACGTAGGGCTGAATCATGTATTTAGGTAACAACGTCGTATTATTAGATTGTCCCATTAAAAACGAAATAATGAACCGGTGACCATTATAATACCGGTATTTTTCTATGGAGAAAATACTGGTATCCGATCCCTGGCTCCAAAGGAGTCAGTGATGCTCGCTTACCATCAGGTGGACCGTAAGCTGGTTTGACACCAGAGTTGTATAAAAAAATTAGATACAGAGATGTATATATAGACTATAAACTAGTAGAGATGAGAAACCTGCATTGCAACTTTCAATTATGTACTCTTTCCTTTACTAGTCAAGGGTCAAATTATAAATTGTTCTCTATTTTACCACTGAACAATTAACCCTTATAACAGTGCCTAAAGGTATAGAAGACTCACTAGCTTAGTGATTGTGTTAGCTGTCAAATCTTCATGAATAATATCTCATTACGATGACGTGAGGGTTGTCGACTGGTCAAATCAGAATTCAATTAAATTATTTCATAAAAGTATACATTAAATTAAATGTAACCGGTGATATAAGGGTAACTTTAATCAATAATAAAAAACGGACAAGGGCGAGTCAGACTCGCCCACCGAGGATTCCGTACATTTTTTTAGGTATTGATTACGTACTTTAAATAAAGAGAATATTTTTTTATGATTTAATTACAAATGTAAAGTTTTCATATTTTTCCCTGTACTTGTAGTATAAGACGATATTACTTGCCAAATTTCATAGTTCTAGGTCAACGGAAAGTATCCTATACAATTTGATTCCCTTGAGTGTTGAAATATTCGTTTTTTGAATGTAATTTGAATGTAGCATGAAAAAGCGCGAAATCTCCCTTGAAAATATTGTCTACGTGACGAAGACCTAAGACCTCCCCCTCCCCCGAGTGACCAAGCGTAGTTTTAGAAGATCCCCTTCCGCCCCTTAATCGGTCACGTATTACGTACCTAGTATGGATAAGTTCCTTAAGTACTCCTGTAGTACTTCGTAGTATTTTTAATGTTATTCCAGAAATAACTTACTTCATTTAGTAAGATACGTAAAATAGCCCTTGAGGCCTACTTACTACATTATTTACTATACAAGTATGTAGTATTGTGTTCCTGGAAGTGAGCAAGGTTGCCAGAGCTCCCGAGGATGCACTGTGTTGAGAGCGAGGGACCTAAACGCGCACGTGACTCCTTTGGAGTTGCGGGCGTCTATAGGCTGCGGTGGCCGCTTACCATCAGGTGGACCGTACGCTTGTTTGCCACCGGCGATGTATAAAAAAAACTTACAAAATAAAAATTTCGCCGGGTTAAAAGTAAAAGCCACTAAGTAACAAATACCTACTTAGGGTAAAGCTCGTATATCAGCATCGTTTCAGTATTGAGATACGAGGTTTCGAAGAGTAGTGACAGATTTGATAGTGGGTTTTGTTTCTCACCCGACGATTTGATTTTGATTTTGTGAGCCGAAACACAGTGGGGAAGCGTTCAGTTTAAAGGGATTCCCCGATGAAAGAGACACGCTTATGTCTTTCACGCAGAACGGAATGCAACCAGGGACTGCATAACCGGAAAATAAAGGTACAACCAGGGACTGCATAAGCGTTTTAAAACGGTATGACGTCATACCGTTTCTTTTCGGTTAGGTTTCGATACCGCAAAAGAAATTTTTCGGTAGCGGAATATAACGGTACCGTTATTATTTTCGATACCTCAACCGTTTTCATTAAGGTATCGTTTGGGCTTTACGAGGGTGCCGCCAATGGCGCCAACCAATCAGAGCTAGTTATTGGGTGCATGCCTAAAATACCCATTTTTTTAAAAATTCGTTCGGTGCGATAGATTACTGACTTAGTCGCTGTTCGCTGTTGGTCGCGTTTACGTACCCATCGTAAGAGTTACGATCGAAATTTTTCGGTACCGAAATAATACCGGTTGGCTACCGTTATAATAAAGGTTTGAGTACACCTATGAAAAATAGCGATATCGTTATTTTATACCGGTAGCGTACCTTTATATTTCAATCGGTATGTTCTACCTTTATAACGAAGCGGTATCGATATCCGATACCGCTACCATACCGTTTATACCGTACCGAAAACGGTCCCTGAATGCAACACTCTCCGGAGATTAACTTTTTAGGTAACCTTGGTAGCGTACAAAGAGGCTCAATGATGTTAAAAGTAGGTGGCAAAATAAAATAACGAATGCCTTAGTACCATTATTACAATACAATACAAATACTTTTTATTGCACAACCTTTACCAAATAACACAGTACAGTATGTAATCACTATGAGAATATTATACTTACCTATGTGCCTTTGGCCTTTACTCAAATGGGTCATTGTCAGTTGCAAAAACAAAAGTTGTCCCTTCGGTGGTCAATAGTTAATGGTTTCTGTGCATGTAAGCTAAGTTTTAGTACATGGATTTATAGCAACGGAGACACTGTTGGTGCGGGTTACTAGACCAATCCGAAATTAAGCTTTGTAGCCCTTAACTTTTGATATGTCCACCGAAAAGACGCGAACCTAAATCTGACAATAACCCAAATGCTTTATGCATGCTTTACAGTAAAATCCACCATTAGGCGAAGTTGTTTGACGAGTCAAATGCACGAATGTTGCCACAGTATGGCCAGTGCTGTTCGTATCGATATTATTTAAGGCCTTACCGATCTTTCGGCGCAATTTATTGCGTACTCCTAGATTCTTGCCGAGAACATCGAAAATAAGTAGTGTTTCTCATAGTCTAATGTGTCTGAATTTTTCAAATAAATAAAATGATTTGTAAATCTTTTAATTTATTCCTATTTAAAGGACTAAACTTCACATTTAAACTTACACGATTATCACACATTATTATTGGAAAATTAAAAAGATAATTAAATTAGTATTGTGCGCGATTATGTCCCTTTTTCCAATAATAATTCATATTTTAATACCACATTTATCCCGCTTAATAAGCCTTTAGTGGCCGTTAAAAGTTGAAAGCTCATAGATTACAAGAATGGAATAGGTTTGGTAGTACAATGTTATACTTATCGATATGTTTTTGTCGATATGTCCGTCACTATATATTTCTTTTTATTCCTGGCAACATCTTATCTGTCAGTTTACTTCGCCTACTTGTGAATTTGATCTTAGGAAACAGTACCTTAGAGACCGAGCTATGCTCAGGAATGAGACCTAGTTAGAGCTATTATTAGGGTCGGTTGCACCAACATACGATCACAGGCCGGTCATCGTCAAATATGGCGCCGCCAGCTGTCAGCCCATAGAAACTTGTCAAACTTTCCATACATCAGATTTTAACGGACACCGCTTACGATTACAGACGGTTTGGTGCAACCCACCCTTAGTCTCCGGAAACCCCAAATTTTGAACATGTCATTAAGGGTCATTATCAGTTAAAAATGCACTAGGCTAATATAATTGTTATGTCTGAATTTACACGTATTTTGACATCTTACCTTCCGTCTTTGCATTACTGTTTTAGTATAATAAGTTTTTAATAAAACAATTCTTGATAACTAATTACGCTTTAATCTCTTTTCTATTGTGAAATATTTTTTTAATACAACGCCGGTGGCAAACAAGCGTACGGTCCACCTGATGGTAAACGGCCACCGCAGCCTATAGACGCCCGGAACTCCAAAGTAGTCACGTACGCGTTGCCGACCCTTTATGACATTGCGGCCAAGCGATTCGTTCACTTACCACAGATTAACCAATACATGCAGTGTCCGCTAGGGACGTATTGCCAACAATTACCATCGATCATCGAGCACTGAGGGGCTACCTCGAACTTCGTATCCTGCCGTCCCTTTCACTCATATTGTATTTATTTATTTATTTATTGCATCCATGGCATTACAGATCTTATACATAATATTTTCAGTCTCACATGGGCCCTGTTAGGGCATAGCATTAGGTAATATTATTAACTAAGGTCATTTTTAATACATAATCTATTATTAATTATTATTATACTTTACATTATTTTATTTTATTTTTACATTATTTTATAACATTAAACAATATTTCAATAAATAATTAGGTTATTTGTAATTTTATTTATGTATACAGCAACATACATTTTAGTTACCTATTAAAAATATATTTGATCATTATTATTATTACCACATTATCCATTATTAATTATTATTATTACACTACATTATTTTATTACATTATACAATATTTTAATAAATACATACGTGAGATTAACTTTATACTTACATTGTAATTATAATTACCTACTCTAGGGATTCGTGTGTCATAAATTCTTGATGTGAGTAAAATGTCTTATTTATGAGCCACACTTTAAGTTTGCTCCGGAATACATTATATGTCTCGACATTTTTTATGATTTCTGGTATTTTACGAACACGAGAGTGAAAGGAACGGCAAGACACGAAGTTCTGATTTCGAAATTCGAAGTACAGGCTCTGATTGCGGCGTAATGTCACAGATTTTAGGCGTTTTTTTATTAAGAAATATTGTTTCAAACATCACCCTCAATCGTAAGGTGATTTTTTAAATTATTGAAAAATCTCAATTTTATTTCATTGATATGTATTGGTAAATATTTATTTTTTATGATAATTATAATGTATCTAAGAGCACACCTCTTAAATAAAATTAATAATGACTTAATTTGTAATTGTTTCAAAATACAAATTCCTCAAAATTGACTATGTGTAATTTTAAATGACATTGTATATTGTAAAATAAATAAATCTAAATCTAAAAACTAAAACTCAGCATCCCGAGTATACCGAGTTCCCTTAAAGGTTTAAGTTCGCCTTTGTCTCTATTTTTTACTTGTGTTTTGTGTACAATAAAGTATTTACATACATACATACAAAAACAAAGAGTGACTCCATTACTATCCAAAATATTAATAAAACCATCGTGTCTTTTAATAAGTTTATTAGAATTATAGATACTTTTGCGATCAAAAATTTGAGACTTTTTTTTAAATGTCTATTAAAATCGTTCGAACCGTTTTCGAGAACTCAATTACAAATGATTATACAAATATTGCCCTCTTAATAGAGGTTTAGCGGTTTAGCTTGACTTTCACAATAATCATGTAATTACAAATTATCGCAATCGTTGATTGCCATTATAATCGAATTAGAGCAAATTGCGTGTAACGACATCCGTTTGTCTATAATCAGTACAAATATCATTCTCTGATCGTTTTCCCGGTTGTGTCCTAGGAGCCCCCGTTTGCTTTGACACCTAATCCCAAAATTAGACGCATGATACGATAATCATTTTATCTATATTTTTTTAAAATGTGGGGAACAAATAACACGATTATAACCCTAAAGTACTAGTATTTAATAGTACTTTCTCACAACGTTTTTAATGTAGACTAAATTTGTTATAATATGAGACTAGAATTGTCTCGTTTCCGAATAAAGCATTTCAAAATGTATCATTTCAAACTTCGAAAACTTTGAAAGGCTTTATCGCGGAAACTATTGGGTCTAGACGGACAATTCTAGTCTCATATTTTAGCAAATTCAGTCTACTTTAAAAACGTTTCAGAAGGTACTATCAGCAAACTAGTCCTTTAGGGTATAATCGGTTTTTCGATGTTTGTCAAAGTTGCGTTCGGCACTCGAGGTCACAAACTTGGATTAATCATTGGGCGAAACAAGTTTGCAAAAAATCAGGACTACAGGATTTGACGCAAGCGCGATGTATAAAGCTCTAAGTCACTAAGCACCTTCAAACCTTCAAGAAAAGAGCGTATTCCCTTCTGAAAGGCCGGCAACGTACTTGCGACTCCTCTGGTGTTGCAGGTGTTTATGGGCGACGGTAATTGCTTACCATCAGGCGATCCGTCTGCTCGTTTGCCCCCTATAACATAAAAAAAGTTAATGGATTATTTAGTATGTATTTCCGTTTGTCCTCTACAGGTCGCTTTTCCCAACCGAGTAACATGGATTTTTATGATCATGATCGGCAAATATACAAATAGATTGACGAGTAAAAAAAATCATTTCGATTTATTCTCCTCTACAGGTCACATATCGATAATTATATAGAATTTTTGTCGTCAGTTTTAGGAAAATAAAAAAACACACATCTTCAGCTCACAGAGCTACTAGGATAAGTCTTGTATGGATCTGCTTTCTACTTAATAAAGTTAAGCAACGTCTATTCCAACCTATTTTTGGACGGGTGACCAATTACGTTCTCAGAATTTACGAACGAATGACTGCCCGGTGGTCCATTACAGTTAAGAATTGCGTTAAAAGTGGATGCGTTTTAGTTACACAATTATAAAAACAAGAAGTTTAAAGTAAGCAACAATCTAGAACAGCTATGCGATTCACTAAGCACCGTTCTCACCAGTCCCCCACAGCCGACCCGTTTTTATATGGAAACTGTCAAGTCAAATGTCATTGGCACTTGACAGTTTTCATAAAAATACGAGTGGGGGGTGAGGTGACAGGTGGGATGAGTCGGGTTGTGAATAAAAAAACTGAATGAGCCTATCATATCAATTTCCTAATACTTACCACAGAGTTATTTTAATTACATAAAGGTGTAACGTCATAGGAAGTTCACTTCACTGCCTTAGTAATGACATCTAAATGTCAAATGTAGGATGAGTTGATGACTGATAGTCAAATCAACTTTAATAAAAACGTCAAAAATGGTCCTTAGTAAGAAAAAACAAAAAACTGTACAGAATAATTAATAGCACTTACGAGTATACAATACAATACAAATACTCTTTATTGCACACCTCACATAATAAAACAGCACATAAAACAAAAAACAAAGATACAGGGAGACAGAGGCAGAACAACAGGCGGTCATATCGCTAAAGAGCGATCTCTTCCAGACAACGTTTGGGTAGTGGAGAAATAAAATATAAAGCTTAAAAGTAGGTGGTGCATAAACTATTACAACAACAAAAAAAAGATTACAAAACAACTATTCAATATAAATACTACTATACATATAATATATAATTATATATATCACTGCTATAGACTAGTGAGAATAAAATAGTGTCAGCCATAATAATTAATTAAAAATTTTAAGGGAGAGACAAATAATATTCTTTAAGATGGGATTTAAAAATAGCAATCGATTTAGCACGTCTTAATTCAACTGGAATAGTTCCAGAGTCGGACAGCCCGGAATGTAAATGAACAATTATAAAATTTTGACGAGGATGATGGTACTGTTAGGAGCAAGTTATGAGATGATCTAAGTGATTTAAAAAGAAGAGCAAGAATGTGGAATGTGGAGGTGTGGAGTATGTACAGAATTTAAGGTTTTCTTCCAACAAAACCAACGTTTGACAGCTAATCATGGCTTCTCGCTCGCACGCGCTCGCCACAAAAAACATGCTCTTTTGTTCTTAGCGCGATAGGGTATCTGAGCCTGTACTCCGAACTTCGTATCGTGCCGGCCCTTTCACTCTCGTGTTATTTACTATAAGAGTGAGGGGGACGGCACCACACGAAGTTCGGATTTCGATGTTCGGGGTAGCCCCTCTGGACACCACAAAGATGCGCCAGAGTCGAATTTAGCCGAAGAGGCCTAGTTGCTTCCTGCTAGTATTATAAATGTGCTGTTTGTGGGGTCCAGTCTGTTCATGTTTGCAAGCACTAGTAACTTCGACTAGTGTTCAGTGGAATTGACATGATGAGAGACTTCGCTCTGTTCTCATTTGATTTTATTTTTAGACTGACGCTCAGAGACCTTATACATCTCTGAGGATATTTGTTTATTAGATTTTATTATTTTCATGTTGACCCTTATAGATAAAGCTCAAAATATTTTATTATGATTAGTGTACCTACTTTATTACCTTTTATCCTGACGCTTAGAGACCTTATACATCTCTAACAAATCTCGATTGTTATTAGTTTCTTAGTCTTATTTTTAACATGTAACACTACATTTAATTAATGATACTTTGATTATTGTATTATTTTTATTTGATGTACCTAGATAGATTTTGCCTTGTAAAAGTGCCCTTGAAGCCTATTTGCAGAATAAATGTTTTGATTTTGATTTTGAATGCGAAAGTTTAGATGTTTGGATCTTTGTTACACAATCACGCAAAAACTTCTGAACGGATTATGATTCAACTTGGTATAGATACAACGAAATTGTAAGTTGAATAAAAAAAATATCATGAAAATCGTCCTTCAAAGAGAGTGGAAGTATACGCGGAAAAAGTCGACTGCAAAAACTAGTTTACCTATACATAAGTGTGGTTACTAACAAATTAAAATTACCCCATCATAAAACAATCTCAGTGCATGCATGTTTGTATATATGACCAGGAATTGACTCTACAACTATTATTACTTAAATCACGTAACATTGAGCACGCAACGATCTATAGATCAATATGGCGGTGAACGCCCTCGATCATTTTCACTATCGCGCGCGCGAGAGTGTTACAATGATCTATGATCTATAAATCGTATAAATCGTGCTAATGTTGGATTGGCGTAAGTTATATGAATATTTTACGCTTCGTGAAGCTTGAATATGATAAGTTTAAGTGGTTTATTAAGCTGCAAAAATTTAAACACATGCTTGTTAAGAGGGTAAATACTCAATTTGTACTATAAGACAATATTTTTTAGGGTTCACAAGGAAAAAATAACAGATCCCTTATATACAGGGCGTCCCACGGCTATGCCACATGGAGGGAAAGTACCTTGAATATTGTAGATGGAACATTTTACTGAAGGAAGACATTATTTGAATTTAAAAAACAATTTAAACAGCATTCATAGATATTTAAATAATTTTATGGTTGAACCGGGAACCGAACCCTTTACACGTGATCAATTGATTTATTTTGTATTAAAAATGTTAAAATTCATGGTCTTCCTTTTATTTCTGACACTATATTATTTAGCAAAAAATAATCCTTATGATGAACCCTTTAGATCGGTATGATAAAGCTACAGGGTAATTATTTTTTTCGTGTAACGGGTTCAATTCCCGGTTCAACCATAAAAATATTTAAATATATGTGAATGCAGTTTAAATTGTTTTTTATAATAAAAAAAAAAATATTTATAAATAAAATAAATAAATATTAGAGGACAATTTTACACAAATCGAACTAGCCCCACAGTAAGCTCAAGAAGGCTTGTGTTATGGGTACTAGACGACGATATATTTAATAGATATAAATACTTAAATACATAGAAAACATCCAAGACTCAGAAACAAATATTCATGCTCATCACACAAATATTTGCCCTGACCGGGATTCGAACCCAGGACCGTCAGCTTCACAGGCAGGTGCACTACCCACTAGGCTAAACCGGTCCTCAAAATTCAAATAATGTCTTCCATCAGTAAAATGTTCCATCTACAATATTCAAGGTACTTTCCCTCCATGTGGCATAGCCGTGGGACGCCCTGTATATATACACATATAGAATCACTTTGTTGTCAGCCTGTGTGTCAAAACTATTTATCTCGGGAAAGCTTGGACGAATCGAGTTGATATTAAAACCATATACTCAGGACTAAAGTGGCTTCAAGTTATGAAAAAATTAACTTCTAGGTTAACGCAAAAAGAGATACGGCCGTTTGTGCCGCAAAAAACGTATATTTCGACACTCTCAAGGGAATCAAAATGTGTAAAATACTTTCCGTTGACCTAGGAAAGATAGAGGGAAAAAGGAAAAGGGGAAGACCTAGAATGACGTACATGGAGCAAATAAAACATAAAATAAATGCTACGTCATACAAAGAAGTGAAGGACAAAGCTGAATGTAGAATAAGCTGGCAATTACTCCACCGACAAGAGCCAAGCTCTTAAATATTATGATGATGATGACCTAGAACTACGAAATCTGGAAAATTTATAAAATAAACTTACGAAAACAAGTAATATCGTCTACAAGTACAGGGCAAAATCGGAAAACTGCACATTTGTAATTAAATCATAAAAAAATAATTATAGTCTTTGTTTAAAGTACTTAATCAAGATTCAAGATTCAAACATTTATTCATGACAGACAAGTACATAATAATGGGACAGAATACAAAAACAGTCGTGTCACGAAATGGACCCAACTCAGCATAATGCCGGCATTACAGCCGGCGCTGGTCTTCCGTTGGACCCATTATCCAATACCTACATGTTCCCTTATGTAATTATAAAATTATGTATTTTTGACTGACATGTAAATGAGATGTACATTTATCAATAAATAGTTTTATTTTAATCTATTTGTAATTGCTGTTATATTAAAAGACCTTACAAAATTATTACAGAACCAGCTCTGTGAACAATGATTATCGTGATTATCGTTATTATTTTATTATACCCATGTCCATATAGTTTGAACCGCTTGGTGCTCCACTGCTGGACGGAACTCCAAATGATTTCACTTAATAACAATTAAGCGCACTCTGAATCATGTTGCTGTCTTTTTTTTATGTTCTTTAAATAATAGGTATAAATATACAACGCGAAAACCTAAAAATGTACCTAGATAATATGTATTAAATGTTTTAAGTACAATAGATTAGCTTATCTCAGTAGAATACTCAAGCGAATGTTTCCCATAACTACTACCATACTAATAACTATACATTACACATATATTCTTGAGCTGTGAAGTTGAGCTTGTGTAGATGCGGGCTGAAAAACAGCGCTGTCCAGCCGTCCAGGCTCGCAGCATATGCTGAGCCCGAGCCTATTGTCGCTATTACTTTTAATTTATTTTAATGTACCTACCTGTATTATTAATTTCTGTTTCTGTTATTTGTTGCTTTTATTTTGTGTAACTTCTTTCTGGCGACAATAAATCTCTTTTTTTTTTAAATAATCTGAATCTGAATCTGTACGGAACCCTCGGTTCGACTCGCACTTGTTCGGTTTTTGATACTTTGACGGTGGCTAACAAGCATACGGCCTGCCTCAATGTGAGCAGACACTATAGTTTATCATGACTAACATTTTGATTCAATAGAATCGTATACATTTTATTGTTGAACTGTGTACACAGATCGTGTGACGTTACATTTAAGATAAGGTCATTCCAGTGCAAATGACCCCCTCTAACACGCGTGAGTTTGCAATTAACCATCCCGCTCTCTACGGAAGCTCTGCGCATAATTTCGTAAATATTTAGTACATTTTTATTGATTGTTGGAACACTGAATCACTTATGAAAAATCTATCCGGTTATTTCCTTAGAACAATAAAAAAGCTATCGTTTTTGTAAAAAATAAACGTATCACTGTCGTTGATAATTACGAGATCTGCAGTATTCAAGTTTATTTTTGCTATGATATTTAGGATTTTTTGTCAGAGGCTTTAGGTTATTTCTTTTCTTTGTTTCTTTTTCAGACTACTGTAATAATAATAATAATATACAGGGTGTCCCACGGCTGTGCCACATGGAGAGAAAGTACCTTGAATATTGTAGATGGAACATTTTACTGAAAGAAGACATTATTTGAATTTAAAATTCGATCTAAACTGCATTCACAGCTATTTAAATAATTTTATGTTTAGCCGTGGGACACCTGTATATATATTTATTTAAGACCAACGTGGATCATTGTGTTAGTAACAGTTTATCAAATTATATTATAGTGGTGTTAGTAACAATACAAGTGTTTAAATTTGGTACTTATATACATACTTCTTTATTTCTGCGCATATGTATCATGCAGGAGTTATTCAAATAGAGGCCATCAAACCTCCTCGCAAACATGCAGAATGCTGTTGGAGCTAGCCCGCACCCTGTGCACCAGGGATGTGGCTCACTCGTAATATTTGTGTAGTGTAATTCTACGTTATATCTTCACACTGGAAGCTCAAACTTCAATATTATCGTCAGATCTGTGAATGGGCCTTGCCTTAAACTCAACAGTTTATTCGTCATACAATATAAAAGACAAATTGAAATTAATTGTATGGCATGCAGTCGTTTAATGGCCATGCTGGGTGCCACGCTAGCAAGCTGCCATATCGGAGCCATAAAATGAGGGACTTTATTATTTAGTTGTTACTTTCCCATCTCTTATTATAGCACGATTTTATTGTGTGCTCGTGGCCTAGGGGGTATGCGAGGTTAAGCAACGTCGGCCCAGGTCAGTTCTTTGATGGGTGACCGCTTTAAGTGGTTATTAACTGAGCGCTTCCGTGCTTTGGAAGGCACGTTAAGCCGTTGATCCCTGCTGCTGTCTATGATAGCAGTCATTAAGCCAAGTTAGAGGCCTTCGGGCGGCTCGAGAACTTCTAACAGTCAAGTAGCCCCACTCACTTGACAAGCCCAATTCCAATAAGGTCTGGTTTCCCCTCGGGTTGGAAGGTCAGGTGGCAGTAGCTTCTGTAAAAACTAGTGTCTACGCTATGGCGCTATGTTTAGGATACAACTGGGTCACTCAACTTTTTCTTGTTGTTATTCTGCTCCGTCAGCGAGGAGACAACAGTAGCCAAGTTTCTTAGAATAATGTTAACAATATGGACTTCAAGCATGCTCAAGGGATGACCAATGTCCAAATAGATTGTTGCTCATCACTAAAACTCATGTTTAATAGATTTTAAAATCTATAAAATCACAGTTTTAAAGAGTGACTCAGGAGACGTAACCATGGTAACGGGCAACAAAGAATAGTTGATCCACCCGACTATACTGGGATAACGCTAGGCGGATGATTTTTTTATTTTATTTATTTCTTACAAAAAAAGTTTACATTCGTTTACACTATAACTTCGCCAAACTGCATCACAGTTTGTTGGCGAAATAAACACTCTTTATTTTTTGCTCAGCCATCTAAATATGTTAGTAACATTATTTTACCTACTTATTTCACCTTACTTAAAAATACATATTTTTTATTTTTTTTATCATGCGGGTATTCTTAGTAATGAATGAATCACAACATAACAGTTGAGGGTTGATCTACGCTAATTAATAATCTCGGCCTGCGCGAGCACTGACACATAAACATGAAAGATACATATAGCTACAATAACCAACCTAAAGTTAAGTTAGTAATTAGTTTGTCTGACGAAGGCGACAATATAGCTCTTATTATTATGTCACTAATGACCATTTCAAACATGTCCTTCGTAGGATGATATTAATGATATTAACTATATAGCACGATTTTTGCACGATTGATTTTGATGATGATTATAGCACGATTTTTTTGTCTCTGCTTTAAACATATCTCTCTCTTTCCAGTGATCCCCCAAACATGCCGCTACCGTGGCGCCCGGTACCCCTGCGGGCTCAGCATATCCTGTGTCCTGGGAGGAGGGAAGCCCATGGACCTCTGCTCTGGAGGCATGATCTGGGCCTGCTGCGTGGACCGGGACACTACGGACCGCCCGGCTGAGGTGGCGCCTACAGTGCATAATGCTAGTAAGTTGGCACCAATAGTATAAGTAGTAATTGGGCGCCAGTTATGTAAAGATGCTAGTTACGTGGTAAACTGGCATCAATTGAATAGTTATTCTATTTAGTAGGGATGCCCGAATATTCGGTTATTATTCGGTAATTTAGAATAAAGGAAAAATTTAAAAATTTAGGCACCGAGCAGGATTCAAACCTGTATCGCAACTGACGATTCTCAATATGAGACGTTAGTGCCGTTAATGAAGCATGAGTCTTCTGGTAGATGTCGCTGTACGCCTCCCTTAAGGCGTTTGTATAAAATATATTAATCGGTAATATTCGGCATATTCGGCATGTTTTTGAATGTTCGGTGTTCGGCCGAATATTTACCGAACAATTTTGAGAGGGTTTTGTTACAAATTACAAGAGTGTACTATAGTTACTGCCGTGAAATTATTACTTGATCCATTATTGACAGTGATTTAACTTATTTTTTGTCAATATTTCGCTTTGATAATGAACAAAAATTTTACCATTCAATTAGTCTGTTTTACAACAATAGATGAAGGAATTACGTTGAACCGAATAATTCGGCCGAATATTCGGTTCGGCAACAGCTGGACCTAATGTTCGGCCGAATATTCGGTTCGGCAACAGCTGGACCTATTCGGCAGAATGTTCGTATTCGTTCAAACCCATATTCGGCGCATCTCTACTATTTAGTCGACACCAATAGTAAAGAGATGCTGTTAGTAGGCTATTATGACAACTCATAACAACCAGCTACGGTCACATAGGTACATGACACTAGTCAACGTCTTAAATTGTTTGTTATATGTTGTTTTCTAACAAATATTGTGATTAAACCATGTGAATAACGCGTCAAATAGTGTTAACATTGTACTATTAATTACTAAAACACAACCATCCGGACCATCACATACACTAAAAAAAAAAGTCAAAAGTCAAAAAAAACATTTATTTGTAAACATAGGTACATAGGTCTTAGAATTATTAATATTACTGTCTCTCTATGTTTTGCCATAAGGCATACAAATATTTTGAGTCAAGATGGAGCATGCTTAAACAGTTACAATTCTTCATCTGTCAAGTATTCCCTTAGTGAATAGTACCTAAGCTTAAAAAGTATATATTATCTCCACAAAGTATACAGTTTATACAGTGACTATAGTAAATGATCTTATTTATTTATTTAATCTTTATTGCACAAAAGTAAAACTTATCGTACAAAAGGAGGACTTAATGCCATAAGCATTCTCTACCAGTGAACCTTAGGGCAAAGCAGACAAATTGTGGACGGTGCAACTTCAAATATAAAAACGAACATACTAAGTGTCAATATAGTACGTACATATTAATACCAATACATACATAAATAACGAATCACAAATATATACACATACATATATTATATACAGACGAAACTATGTACTACTTAGTAACTTATTAGTAGGTACAAAACTTGTGCGGTGGAGACTGGTGCCCGAACTAGGGGAAACCTGTATGTCAGGTCACCAGGTCTCCAACCCTCAGACAACTAACAGAAACGTATTACTCAAAATATACAGGGTGGTTATGACCTTGAGATTTTTGACTTACCCCAAAAATTTAACAGTGAATCCGAATATACCTTATAAATTGTAACACGAGTCATCATTCCGAAGTATTCCTAAACGTGTCGACCGGTCCATAAAAAAAGGGCGAATTCGAGATTCAGCTCTGGACAAATTCCTTCTCCAATAGTCGACTTTGTCAACCATTTTTCATACACATATACAGAACTATAAGCTGATATATGTCGTATTAAATAAATAAATATTAGAGGACAATCTTACACAAATTACTACTAACTAGCCCCACAGTAAGCTCAAGAAGGCTTGTGTTATGGGTACTAGACGACGATATATTTAATAGATATAAATACTTAATTACATAGAAAACATCCAAGACTCAGAAACAAATATTCATGCTCATCACACAAATATTTGCCTTGACCGGGATTCGAACCCAGGACCGTCAGCTTCACAGGCAGGTGCACTACCCACTAGGCTAAACCGGTCGTATTGAATACTGATTCTACAATTTGCAATAAAAACGGGTTACAACATACAAGAGAGGTAGGGCACAGCAAAATGTCATCTTACCACAGCCATAATAACATTATTTAATATACAAGTATGTAGTGTTGTGTTCCTGGAGGTGAGCAAGGTTGCCAGAGCTCCCGAGGATGCACTGTGTTGAGAGCGAGGGACCTAAATATGTTCCTTCTGCTGTCAACACAGTCTATAGGCTGCGGTAACGGCTTACCATCAGGTGGACCCTACGCTTGTTTGCCACCGGCGTTGTATAAAAAAATACACTCTCTCTTGCGCTCGGTTGGAAAACTACGGCCCATATTGTTAATCACAGAGTACTCTTTAAAAACTGGGTCACAGATTAAAGAAATTCACCGAATCTTATGTCACTGTGATGTATGCAACATTGTTTCACAATAATACATTTGCACACAATAGTTTTAGGTAGTAAATATGAGTGCTTTCTTGTGGTACAAGTTATGAGAGAAAGCGCCGTTTCTGAGCAAAATTTTGATGGGTGAACTATTAGCCTTCTATTCTTCCTTCTATTAAAGCCTTGTATTAAAATCTACCTAACGGTAGTACAAAAGTTACGTGATTACCCTGCCGGTTAGGAATACTAAGGAATTCGTGTTACAATTTATAATTTATAACATAGTGTAGCGATAGAAACCCATCAAAATATCACAATGAATAGTAAATTAGCCAAATTTATTATAAACATATAAATATATAGGACTATAAAGATTCGCAAAAACGCTATTCTTTGTTTATTGGCCAAATGTAAATTGAAAGTTACCAATAGAATTATCATGTTTCAACAAAATGGAAATTGTACTGCAACTATGTACATGAACGCAATATTTTACGACATAAACGACAATTTTCCCTTTTTCCATACAACGGTAGTACGAAGCAGGGATCTTTTCAGGGGTATTTTCTCCATAGAAAAATACCGGTATTATTACGGTCACCGGTTCATTATTTAGTTTTTAATGGGACAATCTAATAATACGACGCTGTTACCTAAATACATGATTCAGCCCTACGTAAAGAGCAAAAAATAATCCAAAATATTGGGCTAATTCAGGGTTTTTTTAAAAATAAAGGTATCGGTCCCTGGTACGAAGTCACGCAGGCGTCACTGTGCGTGATCCGTCACGCACTTGGCTGGTTTTTTATGACACATCAGTGCCGCCCTTCAAAAATATATACACTCCTTTCTTGAAGAATCCCATTAGTCCCTCGGTCTTTATTTTGCAATTTAAATCATGAATATATCACATCCATGTATCTAGTACCGATAGCATTGCAACACAACACAGCCAATGTTCCCGGCAATATTGTCTTTAGCGATATTTCCGTTAGTAATATTTCTCAAGCTCAAGGTCACCCAAAGAGCAATGGAAAGAGCTATGCTCGGGGTTTCTCTGCGTGATAGAATTAGGAATGAAGCTATCCGTTGCAGAACTGGGGTCACCGACATAGCCTTCAAAATTGCGAGACTTAAGTGGCAGTGGGCAGGGCACATTGCTCGCAGGACTGACGGTCGATGGGGCCAGAAACTGCTTGAGTGGCGTCCACGCAACGGAAGACGAGCTGTCGGTAGGCCTCCGACAAGGTGGAGTGATGACCTGGTGAAGGTCGCGGGAATCCGGTGGAAACGAACGGCACAGGACCGGTCTAAATGGCGAGCCTTGGGGGAGGCCTATGTTGAGCAGTGGACGTCTTTCGGCTGAAATGATGATGATGATGATGATGAATATTTCTGGCCGTAAAAGTAGTGTCGCCTATAACTTGGAGCAGCGTGCTCACGCGCCGCAAACTCCGCCATTGCCTTCCGGACTCATCCAACGCATTACGAAACTCTTTGTTTACTTTCGCGCAAGTCCAAGCGAAAACTCTTATAATTTGCAGGTGTGAATGAGGTCAACTAATAACTTACTTATAGAGAAGTTTGGAAGACAAGTATACAGGGTGTTTGGCAGTCTACACAATGTAAAAAATGTTTCGAATTAAAATTACGACAATATTGATAATAATTCCAATAAAGTGATTGACAGTACTTGCGGTAGAGACTTTGGACCCATGGTTGACTTAACGACTGCTATCATAGATAGTAGCCGGGATGAACGGCTTAACATGCCTTCCAAAGCACGGCGCTCAGTTAATAACCACTCAAAGCGGTCACCCGTCCAATAACTGACCTGGGCCGACGTTGCTTAACCTCGCATACCGCACGCGATATGAGATAAAGTGTATACTATAGTAGTTTACTGATACATAATGAGAGGCCTTAAAACACGAGTGCGGTTTTATGAATCGAGCGTTAGCGAGTTTCATAATAGGATCACACGAGTGTTTTAAGGCCTAATTATGTACAGTTGTATACACTACTTTATCTAGCATCCATACATTAAATCCTCTTTCATGTGTTGAGGCACCATTGCGTTGAAAGTGCAGGAGTTCGAGTTCGTGAGCTCGTTGAAGTCTTTTTGAGGACGAGCCTGTATCGTAATGGGCGGAGATGGCCATAACGATACCGTGTTTGATGCTGTTATGGCCATCTCCGCCCCGGACCGGCGCGATATTGTGAAGTTGGTCCTTACCTACACTTTTTGAGCACATAAAGGAGGATTTACTGTATGGGTGTAGATATACAAATGTTATGTACATAAGGCCTCATAAACGTATTAGGAACGCCCTCTCTTCATAGATAGTTTATAGTACATATAAATAGATATTCCCGTCTCCCAGCGAGTGAAACTCAGTGAAAGTCCCTCCAGTGGAGCGTGTTGGATAGACAGCTTTATTGTTACCCGCGCCACTAACACCTTATTCGAAACAGACTTATTCAGATTAAAAACTTTGCATTAAGTTTTTTTTTTTATTAAAGAAGTTATCGCTCTTGGCCAGCATCTAGCCAGGGGGCAAAGATGAGGCCGACGATGAAGCGAGCTCACCCAGAAGGTGCCTATTCACTCGTGCCTTAAAAAGGTCTAGGTTATATGAGCTCGGAAACACAAACGCCGGCAGAGAATTCCAAACCTTAGAAGGGCGCATTATAAAAGATGATGCAAAGCGCTTGGTTCGAATAAGAGGAATTTCGACCAAGTAAGGATGGTATCCAGCCGTACGTCTGGATGTCCGATGGAAGAAGGGGGAAGGCGGTATGAGCTCATGGAGCTCCTGAGCACACTCTCCGAAGTACAATTTCGAAGTACTCCAAATTAACAAATTTCAAGCTGAACACCACAATAAGGGCAACAAACGGCCCCCTTAAGTTTTTTTGAACCTGACTGTGGCTTTATAGACCGGGCCCAATAAAGCGATAGGAGTGCGTGGTTGGAGAGCAGCCTGGGGAAAATCCAGGGGAAACCCTCCGACACGACCACGCGTGTGGTTTGGAACACTGGAATACTCTAAGAGTTTGCGCTCCAGTGAGATTGGTTGAGCGGTTTCAACCGAATCTGAAGTGTGAGTGGAATCGAGCTATTGAGAGTTTTGTCGCTGGTTCACTAAACCTAGCCTAGCTGAGAAGAGTCTGGCAAGAAACTCAGCTAGGCCCAACCTAGTTGGACTGGGCCCCTTTAGTTTAATAAGGCTTATTTAGATGCACATTAAAAAAACCCAACCTAAAACTGCTGATTTGCACAGCTAACATACTAATTGCACATCAAAACCCGGTTTTGATGAGCTAAAGTATTTTAGGTGTGCAAATCAGTATTTTTTTGCTACGCCTCAGTATTTTATGATAAACGATTAAATATACTCACGAGCAAAAATAACGTGTACACTTTCTATGGAAATTCAATACAAAGTGTACCCGTTTTATTGCTCTTGAGTGTATATTGCATTTAATAGCATCGTAGTAGAATCAGAGGGGCTGCGGCGAACCAAAAACGAACGAAGTTCGAATATCTCTCTCTCTGTATCATACGAACCAGCAAGCGCGACAGAGAGGGAGATATTCGAACTTCGTTCGTTTCGGTTCACGGTAGCTCTTCAAATATCAATACTTTCTCGTAATTTTACGATATACACCTATCTGTTGAATTTACACAGCCAGGAAACGCGAACGTAACGAAACGTAACTATTGCGTTTGCTATTGATTAAGTCAAGTAACGTAGCTTCCCGTGTGTTACGATAGTAATGAATGTAATTATTTCCGATTCGATTGCTTAGCTTTAACACACATATTACACCACTACTTGTTTTTAGAAAGAAGAAAGAAAGAAAGAAAACATGTATATTTAGCATATACAACATTAAAATAATAAGAAAACAAAGGAAAATTAAAATACAACTAATATATACTAAAATGGTCGCCACTCAGCTTGGTGCCACGAAATAAGCTATTAGGCGTTAAGTCGTGGCGCTGATTTTCAGTGGCGCCTGGTAACCGGAGTAGCTGCCACTTATTTAGTATACCACTTACTTAAGGGTCCTTATCAGTTAATATACATCTATTTATGCCATTTACTGTGTGACTTAACACTTATCTAGAACTTTTCTCATTGTAATTATATTAGATATTGTACAGGGTTTTTTTCAAACAAGTACCGCTGCAAACAACACTCCACTTTTATGTGTTGTGTTGTGAGTAAGCTAACGCACCCTTTTATATTTATTTGAACCTGTGGGTGTTATAGGCCGGGCCCAATAATGGGTGATTCTCATCGTTAAAGTTAATTGATGTCCTTACCGGTCCGTATTTTAAGTGAAAGTTAAGGAAATCAGAGTGCAATTTAAACTTACTGTTGACTCCAGTTTACTCTATACCCGGATCCCTAACTGTTAAAGTAGTTAAAGTCAGAAATAATCGCTCACGAGTCGTTAACAATCCGGGTCCGGTATGGACAAATTAAGAAAATGTTAAATTGTAGAATGAGAATCACTCTAAAGCGGTGGCCTGGGGAAAATCCAGGGGAAACCTCCGACATGAACATGGTTTAAACGCTGGAATACTCTAAGAGTTTGCGCTCCAGTGAGACCGGTTGAGCGGCTTCAATTTGTGTGAGTGGAATCGCTAATGCACTTAACCTAGCCTAACTGAGAAGAGTCTAGTGACAATGGTCTAAGAAGAAAGGTCTGTCAATCCGGATCGTGACACGACCTTTTTTCACTGTCGTGTCGCAGATACAACTGTCGGATGTATCGGCTTGCCATACCTGGCGCAGTATATTATTGTATCATAGGAAAACTCTAGAACGATAACAAGAAAAATAAAATAAAGATGTCACTTGCAAATAATTTGTCGTATTAATTAATTACGAAGCAAATCTACAATAACAACCACGATAAATATTACGAGTTAGTTCGGTCATTGTCAGATTTAGGTTCGCGTCTTTTCGGTGGACGTATCAAAAGTTAAGGGCAACAAATTTTGGATTGGTCTAGTAACCCGCATAAACGGTGTTTCCGTAACTATAAATCCATGTAATAAAAACGTAACTTACATGTACAAAAGCCGTTAACTATTAACCACCGGGTGGACAACTTTTGTTTTTACAACTGACAATGACCTAGTTGTGAGACATACATATATATACGCCGTGTAAAAAAATTACAGTATTATACAAATATACATCTATAGAACACCCCATTACAATCAACGATTATTTAGCAGAGATACAATCGCATATAAAATTGAAACACTTCCCATAAAATAAAATTCCCATCTTGACACCTTAATGCCCAATATAAGACACCTATTGATCACCTGTCATTATGACATAAATTTTATTTTATTTAATTTTTTTTATGTTTGTTGGGGAAAAAAACAGACATAGAAAAATGAAAGGAATACATACAAGATATTTTAAAAATAGGTATAGTCTATGTCCTAAAACAATTCCCACTGAAATATTATTAAGCATTTAGTTCAACGTGTCATTGTTGTCGAGAGAATACAGTATAGATAGGTAGTTATCGTAAAACATGCAGATTATTCAAATGTAATTAAATAATAGTAAAGAGAGATACAAAACAGAGATCACCAAATCACAAAATTGAAAGTGCATTTAGCTCATCACTGCATCAAATCGTCGTTTGCTACAGCTCAATAATGTCAAAAACACGCCACCATTTCACACTTAAGTTACGAGTAACAGTTACACATAACAACATAACAATTAACCACAGGTGACCTTATCGAACTCATCGGAACATTCCCCCACGAAATCGACTATCAGAACACAAACCAATTCGAGGACCCAGTGATCGTGTACACAGAAAACAGGCCGAAGCCCCACCGGCCAAAACCCGACCGGCCAAAACCCGACTGGGAAAAACCCGACTGGCAAAAACCCGAGTGGGACACAACACAAAAGCCGTGGGACACGAACGACTACAACCAAAACCACTATTTTCACGTGAAGCCGAGTTATCATGAGAGTACAACGAAGCCGTATGATTATGGGAATGGTGATGATTATGTACCGGTGGTGACAAATGAACATACGAGACCTAGTTATCCGGGTGAGAATTTGGGTTTTTTGGGTTTTGCGGTGGCGGGTTCGCTCAAGTGTTCGCTTTATTTTGGTTACTAGCTTTTGCCGGGAGTTCCTCTGTGTGAGCCCTTTGATTGTCTTAAGGCAGTTTGCTGTTTTATTCCCACATGCGTAGTATTAAGTACTTGTGCAGTCCAACAAAAAAAACAACCCCTTCAGTGATGGAACAGATTAGATAAAGTTTCTCAGGATAAAAATATCCATTTCCGGCTTTTAAACTACATCCAATATCAAATTTCATCATGATCGGATCAACGTTTTTCAGTTAGGTACGGTCGCCATCAGATATATCGGAGCGAACGAGGTGCTCACAAATATCTGAACACGAATCTATTGCCAAGGCGTTAAAGTGCATGTTCAGATAATTTTGAGCACCCTGAAGAGTACAGATATATTTGATGGCGACTGTACGTTCACATTTATGATATTAGGTATAGATTGTATAGCTGTCAATTTTTATGTCGTGGGTTTAGGACATTGCGAGTTTCAACATTTGTCATGACGTGGTCGTTATTGTCACAACGACATGACATTAGCCACAAAACACTTATTTTTTTAAAAAAACAGACACTTGACTAAATTCGAACACTTGAGTTGGCTCCCCATCTCCTTTATCGCTTCATCTTCAGCACTGCGTTTTCATAATCATCACACACCTCATATTTGTCGCACCTTTGCACTGGCTGGCTTCGAACGGCTATTCCATATTCAACCGTACATTTATCTGGTTATGGTTGGATTTTGAATTGTTTTTTGGGTTCGGATTTTTGTGTGCATCACACACGCACATTTCGCTCCTTAAATGCACTGACTTAGCTTCAAGCATTAATTGATTTACTGTTAAATATCACTTTTTTGGAGTCGGGTTTATGTGTGCACCGATTACATGCTGTCGCATCTAAATTGTGATTGATATCTGATCAGTTAATCCATTTTCAAACGTTTATCAGGTTACCCTCTAAGGTAATATTCTAATGTTGTTTTTTTAGAGTGTGGTTTCTGGGTTTTTTATGTTGTTTTGTTTAAAGCACGCTTCTAGGAATCTATGACAGAGTATCTGTTGTTTGTTCTTGCATTTGGAAGTTTGTACCTAATATTTGTACAAAGAAGTAAACTGTTTATTGCACACAATGCAGACAAGGAAATGTTTAAAAAACAACTTAGTCCACATAACCAAGACATACACTTGTACTTGTACCATGCATACACTTTAACATAATTATTATAATCCAAGAATTTCTAGCATACTTCAACATACCATACAAAAATCTATTTTTGGTGGGATTTTACGACATGATGCTTTGTATGTCACAAAGAGATGGGTCGGGGGATTCTCATCGTTAAAGTTAAGTGATGTCCTTACCGGTCCGAACGTTACGTGAAAGTTAAGGAAATCAGAGCACAATTTAAACTTACTGTTGACTCCAGTTTACTCTATATCTGGATCCCTAACTGTTAAAATAGTTAAAGTCAGAAATAATCACTCACGAGTCGTTAACAATCCGGGCCCGGTAAGGACAAATTAAGAAAATTTTAAATTTTGGAATCAGAATCACCCAGATACTTATATTTACGGCGGGAATTTTCTACAGCTCTCAAACTGATTTATATGTTTTCTATATGTAGTGTTTTATCTAATCCATATACAGCAATAGATGAACGTGGAGTATACCTTCGATGAGAATATATCTGTGCTAAATGGGACAACGAACTTGATGTCGCTGGGAAATGATAAAACTAAGATTTGATCAAATGCCTAAGGGATCAAATATCCAATCAAATATGATCAAAATCAAAATATTTATTCTGCAAGTAGGCCTCAAGGGCACTTTTACACATTAAAACCTATCTATATCAAAAAAATAATAGAATAATCAAAGTATCATTAACTAAATGTAGTGTTACATGTCAATAAGAAACTAATAACCATCGAGATTTGTTAGAGATGTATAAGGTCTCTAAGCGTCAAGATAAAAGGTAATAGATAAAACTAAGATTTGATCAAATGCCTAAGGGATCAAATATCCAATCTAATATGATCATTTCAGTTTTAATCAGTACCCTGCGGCATATACAGTGGAATCCGGATAAAGCGACAGTCAAGGGACCGGTGATATTACGTCGCACTAACAGGACGTCGCACAAAACGGATTTACTTTGAAAATGTTTGGTATGAGATCTAATGTGTGGTGATTGCGAAGTCGTTGAAAGCGGTAAAATGTTATATGCGGAGTCGTTATAAGCGGATTCTACTGTACATCATCATGTATGGTCATTGAAGGTCGTGTCTGCGTTGAACGTTTTTGAATTCTATCACCAGTTGCTGAGAGCTTCCATTACAACCTTGGGTTTACATCTAGTCTCATACGTAGGCTGTTCCATAAGTGTTGCAATAGAAAGAATGTAACAAGTTTGGACATCGCAGTTTTCTTGAGAGAGAAAGGCATTGTCGCTAGAATTGTATTAGACAAGCAGAAGACTGTCAATGCTACCTGGTACACTGATGTTTGTTTGCCGCAAGTTATCCGCGAGCTGAAGAAACTGCGACCAAACTCGCGTCTGGGCAGTTGGCACTTGCACCATGATCACGCTCCTGCTCATCGAGCGACCATTACTCAGGAGTTTTTGAAGCGATCGGGGCTTACTGTGCTGGACCACCCTCCTTATAGCCCCGACCTCGCGCCGTGTGATTTTGGTCTCTTTCCGCTGATCAAGAGCCAGCTGAAAGGACGGCGATTTGCAACTGATGACGAATTAATAAGTGCATGGGATGAGGCCTGCGCCAGTGTCACAAAGGATCAGTGGGAGATTATGTTTAATACGTGGTTTGAACGCATGCATAAGTGTATTAACAGTGGTGGTTCTTATTTTGAAAAAGTTTAATAAATAGTTAGATTTTTGCAAGACTTATGGAACATCCTACGTATCATATTTAAAACGCCCTCTACATTCCAGGTTGTGGCGAGCACTTCACACGTTCCAACCGAATCGTGGGCGGCCACTCCACCGGCTTCGGTTCTCATCCGTGGCAAGCGGCGTTAATCAAGTCTGGCTTCCTTAGCAAGAAGCTGGCGTGTGGAGGAGCGCTGATCTCCGACCGATGGGTCATTACTGCTGCGCATTGTGTTGCCACGTGAGTACATACCATATATAAATATATAAACCAGAGGAGTACCGCAAGGCACCCAGACAGCTCAGAACATCAAAATCAAAATCAAACATTTATTCTGCAAATAGGCCACAAGGGCACTTTTACATGTCAAAATATTAATTTACAATTTAAGAAAGTCTGACTATAATAAGTAATACATTTTTCACGTCAAAATATTAATTTACAGTTCAAGAAGGAATAATAATTTCGAGTTTACAATTATAACAAAAATAATGTCATACAGTGAAGATAAACTTGCAAAGTTATCTATCACAAACATTACAACATCAGTAAAGTTAGAGATGTATAAGATCTCAAGATTAAACAAGGAGTATAATGAAATTAATATAATATCCCAGAGATGTACATGGTCTCTGAGCGTCAAAATTAAAATTAATTTAATATTGTTAGAGATGTATATGGTCTCTAAGTCACTGATAATAAAAACGAATCCACAACAGGATGATGTCTCTCGTCAATCCCCTATAAAAAGACACTAGTATTAACGTAGTCACTATGTCCTAGCAAGCATGAACAGACCGGACTCCACAAACAGCATCCGATCACGAGTATGACGCGTATCTCAGCCATCGCCTCCCTCGACCATCTATTAGGGAAGGTCATCATCATCATATCAGCCGAAAGACGTCCACTGCTGAACATAGGCCTCCCCCAAAGAGTGCCATAATGACCGGTCCTGTGCCACCCGCTTCCAGCGGACTCCCGCGACCTTTACCAGGTCATCATCTTGTGGGGGGCCTACCCACGCTGCGCCTTCCGGTCCGTGGTCGCCACTCGAGAACCTTCCGGCCCCAACGGCCATCGGTTCTACGTGCAATGTGCCCCGCCCACTGCCATTTAAGTTTAGCAATTCGAAAGGCTATAGATTACTTTGGTTCTGCTACGGATGGCCTTATTTCTGATGCGATCACGCATCAGAAATAAGGCCATCCCGCAGAAACTATATGGATCACGCAGAAACTATATGCTCCTCTTCAGAGCATCGGCAGACTTGAATTCCATTAGGTTGGTCGGACAGCCATTGGGATAGTAAGGTTCTTGAGTAGCCACCATACAGCGGAAAACAGTGTAGAATGGAAAGCTTGGACTGGAGATTTGTTCAGGTGTATTTTAAACATTTTTATACATAAATCATCAAGTACAAACTCGCGGAAACTGCTCAATTATAATGTAAATAAGACATAAGAAGTTTATTCGTACATAAAAGTTTACAGGTATAGTTGAACATATCATCATTTATAAGTAATGTACTGAGTGGATTTTTCGTTATGCGGTTCGACTGGCCCCTACACTAGGCTAAGCCTGTCCCGTAGGTAGCCAATTCAAAAATGGATTAACAATATGTGCGCGAGAAGTCAGAAAAGATGACAATACAATATAATTATTATTACTAACATATACTAAATATAAAAATGGAAACAAGCATATAATCTACGAATTGAGAGTAAGTATGTGTTTAGTGTGTATGCGTGGGCGTGTACATGAGTGTGTATGTGTGTGTTTAAATAATGATATGTTCAACTATACCTGTAAACTTTTATGTACGAATAAACTTCTTATGTCTTATGTCTTAAATACTTTTCGTCCGATAAAAATACATATACATGAACTCACGGCTGTATTCCCAAAAGGGGTAGGCACAGCACATTCAATATAATTCCAGTGCCGCATTTAGTAGTAGGTTTGAAGATGGCGAAAATGTGATATTGTAGTGATAGGTTGCTAGCCCATAGCCCACGACACACTACAAACCGGTTCCCAAACCAGAAAAAAATAAAATGTACAAATACATTTATAATCGTTCATCAACATTTTACGTATATATTTATAATATCTATTTATTAAATGTTATAGTTGTTATATATTTATTTACTTCTGGTTTTAGCTATAAGTTTCCTTATTGAAAAGTTTTAGTACACTGTGTAAGTTTGTCTATCTCATTCTCCCACTCTACACTCAATCCCTCAAAGGTTAGCTGGAAGAGATCCCTCATAGGGATAAGTTCGCCTTTGTACTCTAATCTTATGTGACATGTATATTGTTTTAACCTGTTATTGTGTACAATAAAGTGCTTACATACATACATACCATAATGTTACGTAATCGACCAATACTCAAAATGTAACCTGTGCCGCAATGAATCGTTACGAAGCACTTTCACGCGCGCTAGTAATGGCTACATTACCGAATGCAATCGTTAAATATATTTTGCTATACTTTCTCTATTACTCAGTTTCGTAACACTAATTGTGTTTGAAACGTGTAATTTGAGCTAATGAATGCTTATTTATCGTATTTGAATAAGAATGGACTTGAGAAATGGGGTTATGTGTGCAAAATTCGACGCAGACTCTTTGCGAATATCTGGCATTAAGAAAGCTAAAATGTGTAGTATTTGTAGTATATCAACATATGTATCCAAACGTCACAATTATTAATGCGCGTCTCCGAACGCTGCCCCTGCGACCTATATAAGGAAATCCAAGATGGCCTCTCGCCCTCTTTTACATACTAGGACACAAGACGTGAAGACCAGGAATTAATGTAACAAGGTTATTAAATAAATGCGTGTATCCCTCACATACATCTTTTATTCAAGAACACTACAGTATTCTTTGTATGATTTGCTGTGGCGTCAGGCCAGGGACCGATACCGGTATTTTTAAAAAACCCTGAACTAGCCCAATATTTTGGATTATTTTTTGCTCTTTACGTAGGGCTGAATCATGTATTTAGGTAACAACGTCGTATTATTAGATTGTCCCAAACGAAATAATGAACCGGTGACCGTAATTATACCGGTATTTTTCTATGGACAAAATACCGGTATCCGATCCCTGCGTCAGGCACGTATCCAGAGGGGGGGATAGTCATAGTTATAATAATATTATCAATATTACATGTCATTGTTATATTTCAATTATACAGTATTAATTATTAAGTGTTAATTCAATTCTACAAATTACTGAAATCATTAAGTATAATCATAAGTAACAGGTATTGTTATTATTAATCATTGGGTAGGTCATAAAATTCTTTAATGCTATAAAATGAGTGAGTGAGGAGCCACGATTTTAATTTTTTAAGCATGTGGAGACACTACCCGCATTTTATAGTTTATATCCCACCCCCCCAAACGTTTTTAGCCGTCTGTTTATTTATTCGCTTGCGTGTTCTTTCAATAAGTAGGTATACAGTTCACATGGTTGTTTCAATGTTTGTCGTCGTCCCCCCCGAATCAAAAGTCTGGATACGTGCCTGTGCGGCGTATAAAATTGACGATGTACCATCGCGAACAAGGATTCTTGATCCACCTTCGTCGTGTAATGAAAATCGGGACAGACACGACATCGGTAACATCTGGATCATACTTAGCTGCAAAAACAAACGTCCCTCCTGTGGTCAATAGTTAACAGCTTATTTTTTTTTTATTTCAAAAGGTACATAAAACAGACAGTAATCGAAACGTACAGTGAAATAATATATAGACGACACACATGACTAGATTGCAGTCCAAAAATATATGTACACATCATGGCTATGAGTTATAATTTAGAGAGAAAATAAAAAAGTTTGAATTACAGAGAAAGTGAATAGCAAAAGGCGAACAAACAGTTATTCAATCATTTTAAATTATTTGTAGTTAAAAATACAGATTTTTTTAATTGAGAGATATTGGAAACATAAACATCAAGGTCCTTACAGACGCGAACCAAGTCTGTTATGTGCATGTTAGCTGTTTTTATTACAGGGACTTATAGAAACGGAGACACTGCTTATGCGGGTTACTGGTCCGTTCAGTCAGTTTTAAGTAACAAGACCGCAATTCAATCAATTGTCTATATTGTTCCACGTTGAGTTAAAGGTTTTTTTCAATAAAATTAAAGTCTAACTTTTTGGCAACTAAGTTTCGCAACCGGTTGTTAAAAAAGAAGTTATCATTCTGTTACGCAACAGAGGGCCTCCGCACTTCGAAATCCGAACTTCGTATCGTGCCGTCCCTTTCACCCATATAGCGTATAACACGAGAGTGAAAGGGACCCTCTATTCCAAAACCAGCGTAGATGATAGTTGAGTTTCGCAACCAGTTGAGAAAAAAGAAATAAATAGTGCGAGTTCACGGGATTGAACTTGCGACTCGTTGATGTCTTTTCTTAGAAGGAAGTGAACTATATACCGTGTCCTTACATATCTGTATATAACACAAAGTTTATTCATAAGAAAAATCAATTGACAGTCATTTTACAGTGTATATGTTACTAGTTTTTTCCCGCGGCTTCGTCTACTCGTAGAACTCGACGAGATTTTATTGCGTTTTTTTTATCAGGTGCTTACCTAGTTAATGTATCTTACGGGAATAAACCTCCAACTCGATGCAAACGTATAAGATAAGATAAGCCTTAATTACTGATAAAAATATTTATTTTCTTACTATATCTATTCCATCACCATATGCTCTAATATTGCAGTTTATCACACTGCACTACACTAGTAAGATTGTTCATTTTTCGACATCGGTAACGTTATTATCAGCTTGCCCTTTGGCATAGGCATCCGCTATGTTTTTCCGTATATTTCTGTTTGTGGCTTTTCTTGGCCATGCTATTCCAGTAATTCTTTGAATATAGAATAGAATAGAATAGAAAACGTTTATTCATGATGTTGACAAAAAATAAAAATAAAAAGTGCTTATACAAAATCGTCATTGAAATGGTCACCACTCAGCTTTAATGTCATGGTACCTTGCGAGTATCTTGACGCTGGTCTTCCGTGGATACCTTTCCAGAGAGCGCGCCAACACGCTTCACCAATAATTAGATATACTATTCAAAATAATCTTACACTAGGTTTGAGATCTGATACAGATATTATAGATATTGACCATATTGCCATAGGTATAACGGATCAAATCCAGTATTAGGTACTAACATATAAATGAGTATGGATTCGGCTGGAATGCCTTATTATTAAAATGAAGTTATTATTAAAGTGGATATCTTTGTGAAATTGGTACATCAACGATCGCTTTGCAAGTTCAAAATATACTTTTTATATTTAACTTTAAAAGAAGCAATTTATAATATCATCGTCCCATCTCATTCTTGGACGTCCTTTCCTTCTTTCCCCATCCCCCGAGATGGTAATAGAAAGCGAACGTATAGTAAATCTGTATTACGGCATTTTCTAGCACACCCAACTCGCAGCTTCGCGTCCGTCTCGGCGAATGGGACGTCCGGGATTCCGGGGAGCGCTACTCCCACGAGGAGTACGCGGTGCAACGGAAGGAAGTGCATCCGTCGTACGAGCCCGCGGACTTCAGGAACGATGTGGCGCTTGTGCAGTTAGACAGGGGTGTGGTCTTCAAGCAGCATATATTACCGGTGAGTCTTAAGAGGCCTTATAAGATTTAATTTTTTTTGATTTCAAATTATGACAAAAGTATTGATAATACCAATAAAGTTATTAAAAGCTACTATAACCTTATCAAAGTTTTAGATAGTAACATAGCCATTTTTTGATTTAATTGTGTGTAGTAGAATATAAGCGGAAAAAACAAATTTTTAGCTTGAAAATGGTCCATTTGGAGTGATGTTTGAAACGATATTTCGTAATGAAAAATCCAAAAAAATCATTTAATGTTTATGACGTAAGGTCGCAATAGTCCTGTTCTAGATAGTAACGTTGAGAAAATGTCAAGATACTTATCAATTCAAACAGAAAATGGCGTAAATAGATAAGCGTTTTTTAACTGATAAGGACCCTTAAGGGGTTTTCATCATCATATCATATCGTTTTTCAGAGGGAATTTCAAATTTGCTGCTTACAAAATTTGGAACGACTTACCACCACCCTTGTGAGAGCCTCTGTCGTTGTTCAAATTTAAACGAATAACTCGAACACACCTCCTAGATACTCAGGGAAATTCCTCCCTCGCAACTAATTAGAATTAAAATTAAAATCAATATAATTAAATCGCATTAAATGAACGTAATTTATTTATTTATTTATAATTATCCCTCGAGATCATCAGCTTTGAAGTCGGTCAACCGATCTCACTGAAGCGCAGACTAGAGTAATCCAGTGTTTAAACCGCCCGCGTGGTCATGTCGGAGGTTTCCCTGTTTTTTTTTTTATATAAAGCCACTATAAAGCCACAGGTTAAAAAAATAAAACAGAGTACCGTTAAAAATTATTGTTCGTTTTTTATTCCAGGTATGCCTACCACAGAAGCAGATAAAACTGGCGGGTAAAATGGCGACGGTGGCCGGCTGGGGACGGACGCGGCACGGACAGAGCACCGTGCCTTCGGTACTACAGGTGAGATCTGGCCACTGCATAGCCTCCTGAGTCCTAAGATAAGATAAGATAAGATATCATTTATTGTCAAAACTGTGTACATACATGTCATAAAATAATAAGTTTCAACAGTCTGCCCATTTCGGACGTACAATATTAATAGATTTAAAATAGATATAGATAAAATTAACATCACAAGAAATATTCATTTGAATCATAAAAACATTTGCAGATTAACCAGTCCTTCAGTTTTTTCTCGAATTTTGGCCTGTCTAATGACTTAATATTTTCCGGCAACTTATTGTATATTTTAATTCCTGTTCTGGTTTCTCATCATCATCATCATCATATCAGCCGAAAGACGTCCACTGCTGGACATAGGCCTCCCCCAAAAAGTGCCACAATGACCGGTCATCAGTCCATCTTGTGGGGGGCCTACCCATATAGCCCCATACCGATATAGCCTTTCGAATCGCTAAACTTAAGTGGCAGTGGGCGGGGCACATTGTACTAGGAACCGATGGTCGTTGGGGCCGGAAGGTTCTCGAGTGGCGACCACGGACCGGAAGGCGCAGCGTGGGTTCTAGTTTCTATAGAAACAAAATGATTTAATGAAATATGAAGCCCCGAAAATTTAGAACAAATGCTGACTATTGAGACGACCTACAAATTGACACTATATTATGACGTCACATATAAATTATCGAACCAAGCATTGTACCTATGAGAAAATAAGTATATTGCTGTTTTTTATCGATAACACTGCTTTAAAGTACATATATTCTTTGTGATACAATTTTTTATTTAATTATATAAACCAATTATATTGGTACTTTTTATTTGAATTTTGGACGATGAAGAAAATAAAATTTCCGAATTTTTCAAGTCGATTTCGATAAAATTTTGTATTTAACACTTTTTTTCTTTGAAATACAAGTATTTATGTCAATAATTAAAATCTTATTTACAAGTTGATTTAAACAAATCTAATAATTATATACAAGAAAAACAAACGAAAAGAAAAATACCTTAAAATGTACCTAACTAAACGCTAAAATTATATATATATATATATATATATAAGTTTATTGTAATGTTTTGATGATTTGATATGACAAGACGGCGGTGTCAAGTTGTAATAGGTCGCGTTCAATTTTTAGGCGAAGCGTGCTACACACACCGTCACTAACCACCCAGGTTTCGCCGGAAGATCAGCGCCAGCTCCCTGAGTCGGCATTACCTTTTTGTAGCGATTCGTTGTTTTTTTTAATTACGTTTACTTATCAATATTTTATGTTTGTATCGTCACGAATAAATGTTTTTCTTTCTTTCTTTCTTTCTTTCTATTTACTTATCCACATTGGCAACATTATAACCTGTGAAAAATACTCAATTCCAGGAGGTGGATGTGGAGGTGATTCCGAACGAACGCTGCCAGCGCTGGTTCCGCGCCGCGGGCCGACGCGAGACCATACACGACGTGTTCCTCTGCGCCGGATACAAAGAGGTAAACAAGACTAAAAACCAGATTTCGAAAGGATAATTATCAAACTATAGATACACATATATGCACTGCCGGATATAAAGAAGTAGTTCAAAAAACCCGTGTATTTTTGAACACGTACGAAAAACCCGACTACAAAATAGTTTTTAAAAAAACCCGATTGATAACTACGCGTCCATGACAAGTTTATAGATGGTTTGACAACCACTTTACCCTGATAGGCCGGTACGGTTGTCAAACTGTATGGGTAGGAATGCATCTTCATCTAGTTACACACATTTGTAAAGCTTTGATTAGTTTGGACCTGTGTCATTTTATAAAAAATCGGTCCTAAATATTATTTTGCAACATGGAATAAGTTAATATTTCACATATTTTTTTTAAATATCCCTTGTGTCTCATACATATTTAAATATAATAAACAATCCTCAGAACTGTTCTCAGGACTACGTACTGACTGGTCAAACGATATTCGACCTTAAATATTTATTTCCTCAGGGAGGTCGTGACTCCTGCCAAGGCGACTCCGGAGGACCACTAACCATGAAGATGGACGGCCGCAGCACCCTCATAGGGCTCGTGTCGTGGGGCATCGGCTGCGGCCGCGAACACCTGCCCGGCGTCTACACGAACATCCAGAAGTTCGTGCCTTGGATAGACAAGCTCATCACACCGTAGCCCCATCAAAACCAACCACCAACCAA
Source organism: Epiblema foenella (assembly GCA_963556455.1). NCBI lineage: Eukaryota > Metazoa > Arthropoda > Insecta > Lepidoptera > Tortricidae > Epiblema > Epiblema foenella. The sequence continues at coordinate 3,377,228 of OY747120.1, read as the reverse complement.
GAAACCCGAGAGAAACATAAAAACCCGGGAGAAAAAAATCGCACTAAAAAGTAACTCAGAGAAAACATTCAACTACAATAAATAATAAACGCGAAATGAGGCGTAAGCTTGACAGAAACGGAAGCAAAATCCCAAGTAAAAAAATGCTTAATGTTCGTACCTTGGATAGACGAGCTCATCATGTCTTAACAACCCTAAGAAAGTAATTAATACCAAAAGCCAAAAGAAAGAAAAATAATTCTAGGGACACAATTATGCTTAATGCATTACATTAATTTCATTCCCCATAACTGATGAGAACGCATTATTATATTGAGGGTAAGAACCAAAAAACCCGAGAGAAATTGAAAAACCCGAGAGAAAAAAATCGCACTTATTGTAACTCAGACCAATACTCGAGAGAAAAAAATGCATGAAAGCAATTAAGTACGTTCTATTTATTACCATAAATGAAATCACTGCGGGACAGTTGCATTTGATGTTTTCTTTTGAAATAATTTCATTTTTATTTTATAGTTACACATCACATTTCATCTTTTACCTTTATATTGTTGATCATTTATCATTCTAATATTTCTAATCATTCATCAACATCATTCAATCTTTTCAAATCGCTAATTATAACTGTGCTATCCGACATACCATTCATTCGTATTTCTATTTTCGTCATCAACCATTTCATTAATCACTCTCAATTCATAACCTGATTTTGTGAGTAAATGTACTGTTGACAAATAGCGAAGCAAAACGGGGCAATCTAGATTAAAAATATCTTCCGTGTTTTAAATCGTGTACAGACAGCACTCTAGAGTGCTGAGGGCCGAAGTTCTAAATCCTAACTTCGTATCGTGTCATTCCTTTCACTCATATAGTGTATAACACGAGAGTGAACGGGACGTCACGATACCGCGAGTAGGCCCTCTATCTGTACTCGTATAGCGGATAAGCAATTTCACAATTTCACCTAGATGGCTCTCTAGTAAATGACTAGGAAAATATTTCGATTAGTTTTTATTTCCCGCAGTCTAGTTTGCGTATACAATTTTTACACATTTTTGACACATCATCAAATCTTTTTGATTTCTTAAACTATAGCTTGACACATGCTTCTGCAAATGTCAGTCATGTTAAAATCAATTTGACATTTCTGTGAATAGTTAATTAAGATATTTAAATGATAATTTGTTAAAAGTCCTAAATTAGGATTGTGGACTATGTGGTCCTTATATTGTTTTAGTTATAGTTTTCTGTATTATTTATTTGTAGATTTTTTAGTTTAGTTTTTTATGTTCATGAAATAAATAATTTAAAAAATATCAGGTTATTTCATTTAATCGATACTAAATGTATATTCAGCCAACCAAGGAACTTATTTTATTCCAATATTAGTTCATGCTATTTCAAATCCAAGTTGGCGGACATTAATTTTTCTTAAAAATCGATTTGGGTACCATCTTCGAAGTTCCTTGGGGTGCCGATTATGAAAATGACAACCATTTTCAAATCAAGATGGCGGATATTAAATCTTCTTAAAAATCGATATGGGTGTCATCTTTGAGGTTCCGTGGGGTGCCGATTATGAAAACGACATTCATTTTCATATCCAAGATGACGGATATTTATTTTTCTTAAAAATCGATATGGGTGTCATCGTTGAGGTTCCTTGGGGTGCCGATTATGGAAACGACATTCATTTTCAAATCCAAGATGACGGATATTTATATTTACTTAAAAATCGATATGGGTGTCATCTTCGTGGTTCCTCGGTGTGCCGATTACAAAATGACATCCATTTTCAATTCCAAGATGGTGGACATTTATTTTATCTTTTGAGTAATTTTTCACAGAAGATTAACAGCAGCAGGCAACTAACAGAACAATTGACCTCATTTATATCTTTGTTACCATTTAAAATCTACGCGGACGAAGTCGCGTGCAGCCGCTAGTAAAATTATGAAATCAGATACATACAATCCAATTTAAATTCTATGCATCATTTTTTTACCTGTCTGGCTTTATAGGCCGGGCCCAATAAAGCGATAGGAGTGCGCGGTTGGAGAGTAGCCTGGGGAAAATCCAGGGGAAACCACCGACACGACCACGCGTGTGGTTTGGAATACTGGAATACTCTAAGAGTTTGCGCTCCAGTGAGATTGGTGAGTGGTTTCAACCGAATCTGAGGTGTGAGTCTAGAATATGCTGTTACCTAGTTCTTAAGGATTATCTGTCATATTTTGTACAAAAAAATTTCTTCTACTTTTTCCTAATCAGAACACAATAGGTACCGAATATGCCATTAATCGGATCCTAACTACTTTTGTTATACCCTGTACATTCAGTAAAATAGACCCCAATGACAAGATAAATCACGAAACACTAACGCCATCTGTTGTCAACAAGTGGAACTTCAACAACCATAATGTATCTACTTTCCCTTGGCCTCGTTTGCTTATAGTACAAATCGATAGAGAATAGTTTTACTAGATGTCACCACTTAGTGTAGTTTCCATCATTCTCCTAGCGTTTTCCCGGTTGTGTCCTAAGGATACCGGGGTCGGAAATAACACCTAATTTCAGCTTTGGCGTAGGACCTAGTTTTACTAAAGTTTTTTGTTCCTTAAGATATTTTCCTTCATCCAAAAGCCACGGTGAAATATCAAACGATATTTAAAAGTAATTTTTTTGGCAATCTCTGTGGTAATTGGCCATTGATGGCCCTTATTCCAGTGCACATAAAGTGCACGAATGGTCAGTTAACTGTGTTGGCAATGGTATTAGCTGGGGTTCATACCTGCGCCTTCCGGGTTGAATGTCGCGTGCCTTATCGCTACAGTAGCCCCGCTACGCCTGTTGTCTGGAAGAAATCGTTTAAAGCGACAAAACCGCTTGTTGTTAACCTGTAGCTCAAGCTCAATTGTCTTTTCTCAAGCTTTTCTTAAATGAATAAGTAAGTAAGACTCAGATAAACATATATATAAATATTTTATTTTGTATAAAAAATTATGCCTAAGTTTTTAGCATGTACCAACCTAGTCTTAGTTGCGTTTCTATACCCTCACAGGGTTCATGTTGATACTAGGTATATATGTTTTTTATTACGATCACAATGTACACATGAAAAGCAATAAACCATTTGAATTTGAATTTGTCTATATTGTTCCATGTTGAGTTAAAGGTTTTCTTTCAATAATATAATTTAAATCCCTCCTGCCGTTTTGGCATTCCAGTTTCGCAACCAGTTGTAATAAAACCGGCCAAGTACGTCTTGGATTCCGCACGTTTAAGTGTTCTGAATCAACCGCAAAAATAAGTTATTTTTAATAGGATATAAGGAAATTTGAATGAAAAAAAAATCTGAATTATCAATATATTCATATTTAATTTTAGAATGAAGGAAAAATTGAAAAATTTAGGCACCGAGCAGAATTCGAACCTGCGACCTCCCGGCACTCGCGGCCAGTCGCTCTAGCCAACTGAGCTATAGGTTAGGTGTAGGTGCAATCACTACCCAGTTCCAAATTCATCAACCGTTCCTTCGTAAAAAAAAAAAGAAAAAGAATATGTTCATAGTTGTGGGTAAAATATACGTAATAATAAATATTGTAAAAGAATTTTTAGTTTAGTTTAATGGGAAATAAAAACATCTCCGGACAAAATTGTGTAATAAAAGCTGATTTTGTGGCTACTCATTCCTTTGTTTTCGAATATTCTATAAAACAAAAAATACAGTGTCTATGTCTATCTACTCAATGAGCTCTAAATGACAATACTCCACTCGATGGGGTAGGTTTTTTTCGGCACCCCCCTTAAAACATTTCAAAATAAGTATTGACACTTTGTTTGGCTTTGGATTATCGAGATGATACTGTGAAAATTTGAGAACTGTAGTTTCAACTGTTTCGCTGTAAAACGTGACAGACGACGGACGGAGGCATGAGTGACAACAATAGGGTTCAGATGAGAGTAATCATCCTATTACGCAACTTGTTGCCCAAATAGAAAATCTATTCCTGAGGAGCTACTCCGAACTTTGAAATCCGAACTTCGTATCGTGCCGTCCCTTTCACTCATATATGGTGTATAAAACGAAAGTGATGTAGTGTTACGACCAACCCTGTCGAAGGGACTCGTCTGAAAATCAACGCAAGGCCTAAAGCCCTGCATATGCTGAGACGAGCACCCATTGCCCAACCTAACACAAATAAATATGGATTTTAAGTGTCTATTTTAAGTTATGTTATAAGAGATCCTTTGTACTGTACACATTTTGTTTCTTTTTTGGCAATAAATAGTTTTGAATTTGAATTTGAAGGGGATGGCACGATACGAAGTTCGGATTTCGAAGTCCGGAGTAGGCCCTCTGTTCCAAAACCAGCGTAAATGACAGTAGAGTTTCGCAACCAGTTGAGAAAAAAGAAATAAATAGTGCGAGTTCACGGCATTGAACTTGCGACTCGTTGATGTCTTTTCTTAGGAGGAAGTGAACATGTGTCGGGTCCTTACAATGTGTATACATAAAAAAATATTCTTAAAAAAATCAATTCACAGTCATTTATAGTACATAATAAAATATACAGGATGTCAAGTAAATAATGGACAAGCTTCTAACCACCGATAGAGCACCTGAGGCTGGCCCAGAAAATGGACTTTCAGGTTTAGTAAAAGTCCCTTGGTTTTCGAGATAATCGAACTGTAAAGTAGTATATAACTCTGGTCTAAAAGCCATATTACCACTCGAACGTGAGGGAAAATAACCATCTCGTGGTAATATGGCACTCGGACTATTTTCCCGAACGGTGAGGGAAAATAGTTCGAGTGTCATATTACCACTGGAAACCGACACCATTTAGTATTATAAATACGAAAGTGTGTCTGTCTGTCTTTCTGTTTGTTACCTCTTCACGCTTAAACCGCTGGACCGATTGAGATGAAATTTGGTATGGAGGTAGTTTGAGTCTCGGGGAAGGATATAGGCTACTTTTTATCCCGAAAATCATCCCTTAAGTTTGCATGGGAGAGCGATGACTGAGGCAAGCGCCTGATATAAAAAAAATAGCAATTACATTCTATCGCGATGAACGAGTTCTACGCAGACGAAATCGCGGGCAAAAACTAGTTAATAATATTGTTCCTGTTTTAAAAAAAAATAGTTTCTAAATACTTTTTTGATGATGATTCAAAATTTATTTATTTATTTAATCTTTATTGCACAAAACCTTATCGTACAAAAGGCGGACTTAATGCCGTATGGCATTCTCTACCAATTCACCTTAACTCGAAGCAGAATTAAATGATTTCTATAACAAAATGTGAGCGAGTCAGAAAAAATAAGGGTAAAAATGTGTTATATGTTTTTTAAAAACGAAGTAACCTCAAAAATATGTAATAAAAAAACTGGTTATGTACAAAAAATGTAGTATATGTCGGCTATCTTCTTATTGCCATATAATACATAATTATATGAGCGAGTATGTCGGTAATTTTTTTAATATATAAATAGGTTTGCGCTTGACCACAAATCACCTGATGGTAAGCAATATTGTCGCTTACCTAATAAAAACCGACTTTTTCATGATATGGATATTGTTATGCAATATTGTGTCAAACTAATAGGAAAACCTATAGTAGGTTGACACATTATTGCATAAAAGTGTTCATATATGATTCACGGGGCATAATACCGGCCATACAAGGGCGCAGAATTCCGCAAAAAAACCCGTTAGTGCAGGCTTTAAATATTCTGACATCAGCGAGGGCTAGCATGGTGCTTTGGACCTCTAAACAACACCACAAACTTGTAGCACAGGTTAAGACATCTGGGGCGCTACCGCGAACAGCAAACGAAGTTTTCCCTCTCTGTCGCACTTGCAAGTTTGCACATAAGTGAGACAGAGAGGGAAAACTTCGTTTGTGGTTCGCGGTAGCCCCTCTGTGCTCGTCAAGTGTTTTTAGAGGTAAACCCTGGTTTATAGCTCGAGAGCGATCACTTTCAGAAAAAATGCATACACACCTAAAATAAATAAATAAATATTAGAGGACAATCTTACACAAATCGAACTAGCCCCACAGTAAGCTCAAGAAGGCTTGTGTTATGGGTACTAGACGACGATATATTTAATAGATATAAATACTTAAATACATAGAAAACATCCAAGACTCAGAAACATATATTCATGCATCACACAAATATTGACCTAAGGTCCTTCGAACCGGATATTTTTAATGAAGTGTAAAATCACGCACGTCCATAAAACATTGTCATTAAAACGAATGTGGGAAAGAGAAAGATAACGACGTTAGCATGCTAGCCCGTAAAGACGAGAATCGTTCGCCATCGGCCGTATAGCCTTCGATGGCTGCGCCCTCGCGGTGTTGCTAGCATTACCCGCGTTGCGTTTTTATTAGTTTAAGCCGTCTCACGGCGAGAAAAATAAACAATAGCATTCTATTGTTATGATCCCTGGGATCCCAGGGACCGGTAGACGACGGTATTGTAATATGGACCTCAGATGCCTGAAATAAATGATTATTATTATTATTACCAACATTTCATAATTACCGCAAGTATTAGATTTCAAGCTTACACGGTCATTTACATTAGAATTACGATTTGAAACGAGATATTTACCATGTATATTTGTATTTTTGAGTTCCCGATATTTCGGCACTGGCGATATTTCCCTATGGTGTGTGGGTAGACCACAACTAAAACTCACAGCACGTCAGTTAATCCTTGATAATGGCGCTTGCAACAGTGCCGAAATATCGGGAACTCACAAATACAAATATACATGGTAAATATCCCGTTTCAAATCGTAATTCTACTGCAGATAATATTAATCAGAGGCTTGATGGAGTTACAAGATACAGTTTTTTAACCTGTTATTGTGTACGGTCAACCAATTTGATTTCTGGGCCACTTCTTACTTTGTCACAGTGACATTTATATCTTCCTAAGACCCCGCGTCCTATATAAAGGACAAAATATGGTCAACGGAAAATAAGTTAAATTTTGAAGTGATAGAGTTGCATTTGTTTTGGTTTGATTGATTTGACATAAAATAAAATTCAAATTTGTAATCGGAACTGTTAGGTTCAAATTCGATTGTATTTTTATTTGTATGGTGGGTGTCAGGAGGATATGAGATATCTAGAGGCTTTCATATTGAATTTATCTGTGACAATATACGAAGTGCCTTAGAAATCATAATGATTGACTGTAGAACAATACAATTATACAAGTCTAAGGGTGGGTTGCACCAAACCGTCTGTAATCGTAAGCGATGTTTGGTAAAATCTGATTGTATGGAAAGCTTGACAAGTTTCTATCGGATGACAGCTGTCGGCGCCATATTTGACGATGACCGGCCTGTGATCGTATGTTGGCGCAACCGACCCTAAATCGAAAACACTGGTCAAAGTTCCAGTTGGTATTATTTTAATTTAAGCTTTCGCGAGCCATGTTATAAATATGTTTTACTAAACAGTTAAAACTCACTTGTTAATTGCCATTCTAGGCGACATTTTTCGAAATTGGAGTTCTTTCTCAGATAATTAAAAGATTTGTTCAAAAAGGTCTAACGTGATGTTTATGTTTACCTTTGTTACCGACGTTTCGGCACGGGTTGCACCGGTCATGATCGATGTCAAAGACAGTCTAAATTTTTAGAATCTGGCATGAATCGATTGCATGAAAACAGAAAGCACCCATGTCTGTATGCAAAAAAAACCTTTTTTTATTGTGTCACGGTAATTGTAAAGGGATACTAGCAACACCGACGCAAGCGCAAGCCAGTACCAACCCGACCCTCGATCGCGCGGCCGCCATGCGAATCGCAACGACATCGAAATTCGAACGCATCCAAACTTAAACTAAACACGACTAACAACGGCGTTCCGAATTCAAACATAAACTCAAATTGCTGATCGCGTTTTTTAAATTCCTTCCAAAATTCGAGCATATGGCCAGTTAGTCAAGGATGTGAACCTTTTTTGTTTTTTATCCAGTGTTATTGAAATGTGGATCGTAAGTGCAGTGTGTTAAGTTTAGTTTTGAGTGTCAGTGTTTGTGTAGGATAAATTAAAAAAGGTAAGGTGACCTTTCAAAGGAGTATTTTATGGTCTTATTGGTTTTAATTGTATGGAATGTTTTAGCCAAGTATTTTGACCAGATGGTGAGGGATTGAGATAATGAGATTGCATTGTTTGTTCGACAATGGAGGCTTACTAGTGTATTCAAGTTTATTCTTAGCTTTTTGTATATACAACGCCGTTGGCAAACAAGCTTACGGTCCACCTGATGGTAAGCGGCCACCGCAGCCTATAGACGCCCGCAACTCCAAAGGAGTTACGTACCTTTATAAAATTTGAGGATGCACTGTGTTAACAACAGAAGGGACTTATTTAGGTCCCTCGCTCTCAACACAGTGCATCCTCGGGAGCTCTGGCAACCTTGCTCGCCTCCAGGAACACGACACTACAATAATACTTACAATAATAATCTAACAGTAATAATTATTAAGGTGATAAATAAAAAACTTCTCACCGATAGGTCAATTTAACACTTAGATTTAAGATTCCAATTTCACACATGCTTGCTTCTACATCTGACCTAAAGTCGACAACATATTCGTGTTAAACTAGAATGTTAATCTGATAGTTTGACATTGACATTCGTACATAAACATGTTACTTGAGTATATTATATGAAAATGTGACATAAGATTTCAAGCTTACATGGTCATTTACATTATAATCATATCGGGAACTCAAAAATACAAATATACATGGTAAATATCCCGTTTCAAATCGTAATTCTAATGTAAAATGTGACATATTCATTTTTAGTATGTATAGAAAATGTCACTTAGATCAATCGTATCAACGTAACGTTCAAAAAGTTACGTAAATGTAACCTAACTGACCCCTCTGCATGATACAACGAGGCTTTACAAATTTCAAACCACAGATTCGTAACCAGTTACGATCAGATATTTATTCTACTTCAATACGAAACTAGTTTCTAACCAGGTTTTTTTTCTTGCAAACCCATTGCTAACGCATCGCAAAACAATAGGTTGATTAGGCTTATTACGTAGAATTGCAAACCTAGAAATAGACCGTACAATACAAATATTCTTTATTGCTCACCAAACGAAGTACATTCAAAGAACAACAGAAATTAAAATACATGTAACAGTGGTAGACAACAGGCGGTCTTATCGCTAACAAGCGATCTCTTCCAGACAACTTTACGAAGAGAAGTCGCAGATTTTGTACAAAGAATAAAAATTCCTCAAATGCAACCGTTTGCGAATGAGGAAGAAGAGTTACGAAAGTGTTTAAGTACGAAGCCAAAGGGATTACTCTGCATGTGTTTCTCAAGGCATGTTTGAGGTGGGTTCAAAGACTTGAAACGTATGCTCGGAGTTATAATTAGACCACACTGGCCTGCAAACCGCCCGGTGAAGCCCGGTATTAAGTTGCTATAACTTTTTAATTTATTCTGCATATAGGCCAAAAGGGCACTTTTACATGTCAAAATATTTGCTAACATATGATATGACACATACTGCTTTTCACACCGCTGTTAAAAACATGAAATGTCTTACATATAATTTTGTTACCACAGTGACGTAGGCACATTTTTACACCTATATGGAAAAGAGTAATTAAGAGTAATTAAATGAGGAAAAAAATACGACTTCGATCCTTCATTCTAGAGCAACGTTGACTTTTCGGAATAGCAGGTGTGAAACATCTTTATAAACGTACCTACCGCAAATAAATAAGTAAGTAAAATATAAATGCTAACATAATGATAACATACGTCCAATTTTTAACCCGAATGTCTTTTTATCTACACCCATACAGTAAATCCTCTTTAATGTGCTCAAAAAGTGTACGTAAGGACCAGCTTTATAATATCACGCCGGCCCAGGGCGGAGATGGCCATAATAACATCAACAACGGTATCGTTATGGCCATCTCCGCCCATAACGATACAGGCTCGTGCTCAAAAGACTTCAACGGGCTCACGCTCGACTTCACTTCACTTGCAACGCAATGGTTCCTGAACACATGAAAGAGGATTTAATAACGGATGTAGATAAAGTAGTGTATGTAACTGTACATAATTAGGCCTTAAAACACTCGCTGACGCTCGTTTCATAAAACCACACTCGTGTTTTAAGACCTCTCATTATGTATGAATTGCATAAACTACTATTAGGAGCTCACGGAATACAGTTGTTTGCCTTTGCAGTGGTGTGAAACGTTTACCTCACGTAAGGTCAATCTTCCGATAATGGTCCCTAAACTTAGAACAATGCGTTGAGTTAAGTATTTCCGTACAATCCCAAGCAGTCAGAAAACAGTAGATAATTTAACTATTATCACATTATATTATTTTAGTGGTTACATAACACACAAGGTTCTTAACTTGAAACTATTGTTTTACGTACCTACTTACTTATTCAAATTCGAGATACAACTTATCGTTTTCTGCATTTTTAAGTAGATATCAAATCACCATTGTTATCAAATCTCCGAGAAATATAACCATTTTAGAAGGATTGATCATCATCATCATCCTAGCGTTATCTCGGTACAGTTGCATCCTAAAGGATGCCCGGGGTCCGCTACCAAACTCCAAGAGTTGGCGTAGGCACTAGTTTTTACGGAAGCGACTGCCACCTGACCTTCTACGTGGGTATAATAGTGGTTGAAATACTAATTATATTTTAATAATTATGACATTATATCTTAATGACTATGACATTAGATGTTGACGTTAAATTTTCCTCATGACATTCAGATTTTATTCTAGAAACTGTCTAGATTATACTATTTTTTATGTTTTTATTTTACGTATTGACGATCTTTTTGTGAATTTATTATACTCTCTTTTGACATACATTACAGTAATTCATGTCTTTTTTTAATTTCATATGCATCAATAAATTGCTCTGAATAATTAGCTTCAATTTATGTAATATATAAACTCACGATTCAAAAGTGCTTGTTGCTAGGCCTATTTGAATAAAGAATATTTTTGAGTTGAGTTTGAGTTTGGTGTTCCAACAATCAATAAAAATGTACTAAATATTTACGAAATTACGCGCAGAGCTTCCGTAGAGAGCGGGATGGTTAATTGCAAACTCACGCGTGTTAGAGGGGGTCATTTGCACTGGAATGGCCTTAACACATAAAAACATTTTATGCCGAAAATCATGCCTCTAAGGATGATAGTGGAAGTTTTCGGAATAGTAGACTCCTAGGCTAGCCTAGATCTCCCCCTGCGCTGGCCGCGTTGGAATCTGTGGCAGGTTATCTACAATATCAAAAACTCACTCTTAAAACTACGTTTCATACGCACCACAACATATTGTTTTCTTGCCACAACGTGCCAACTCTAAGCGAGTCAAGGCCCCGCCCACAGCCATTACGTCACAGACGGAACTTAGCGAACCTTCGATCATTGCGTTCACTTGGCTGATAGGTACGATGTCGATAGGCTGTAGAAAGGTCTGTAGGGAAAGGTATACCGTTCTCCGTTCTCCAACAATGCTTTAACACACTAGTGACATAATAGTACATTACTTACCAAGGGCGGTAAAACAAAGAATGTCTCAGATCGCAGGTATTTGACGCCCGAGCCGAAGGCAAGGGCGATAATTATGCGATCTGAAGCTTTCTTAATTACCGCCCGGCGTAAGTACAAACAACAAAATTTTATGTCACTCCCTGGCCAGGAAGTGGGATTTTCCGCGCGCGGAGCGTCCGGCAATTGCCACTTTATGGCCAGGTGTGACATAAAAAATATAAAGAAAAAACTACGGGAATCTAACCCAGATCGCAGGGCTGGCTCATTCCTCTGCCAAAGGATAGATATTGCGATCCAGCGGGGGAATGTAGCCAGCCTCGTGGGCAGCCTGCCACAGGGGATAGGTTTGGGGAATGAAATGAAATGAAATGAAATCATTTATTCTTCAATTTAGGCATGTTACATGCACTTATGAATGTCAAAAAACTACCACCGGTTCATAAAATAAACTGCCTCGAGAAGAACCGGCGTAAGAAACTCGGCGAGGTGTCATTTTTTCAAAACAATATACTATGTATATAAAATAACAGTAAAAATAGTACAAAATTCAAATGCTACCTACAGTATAAACATACATACATATTTTTTAATACTAAGGACAAAATATTTCTGTGTTAGATTACTTGTGCGGGACGCTATCACTGCCAAACATCCCTATCCATGATGTAATAGTTTATCTCATAATAAGCTTTTGAAATAAGTGTCTGTTTCACAACAGATTTAAATTTAGAATCCGGAAGTTCAGTAATGTGTCTTGGAATTTTATTGTAGAAGGGAAAGGGATACCGTTCTCCGTTCTCCAACAATGCTTTAACATGCTAGTGAAATAAAAAATATAATGAAAAACTACGGGAGTCTAACCCAGATCGCAGGGCTGGCTCATTCCTCTGCCAAAGGATAGACATTGCGATCCAGCGGGGGAATGTAGACAAGGCTGGCTACATTCCCCCGCTGGATCGCAATGTCTATCACAGGATAGATTCGGGGGATCTTTATTGTGATATATGTGTTAACATTCTTGATGATAGTTGTAAACCTCTGCGAGCAGGTTCCTTTCACCTTTTGTGTCATTCTTAGTTTTGCAATAAATATGGTTGTATGAACATGCGTTTTCCTATCGCTGACCCATCCTCCAGTCTTCCTGGGTCAAGACTTATCATTTTAATAAATGATAAGTCCTGACCCAGGAAGACTGATGAACTGACTGAGAAACCTAATGGTTTATATTGAGTAATAGGTTAGTTTTAATGTTATTTTTACTGTCATAACATTAAATATGTCTTTATACTTAAACACTAGTAAATAGTGACTCAACAACTTGTCAACATTTATTGATTTACAAGCGATAATAATAGTTAAATCAAGATATAGGTACTTATATAGAAAAACCCAAAAAAAGAGCGTATTCCCTTCTGAAAGGCCGGCAACGCACTTGCGACTCCTCTGGTTGTTGCAGGTGTCTATGGGCGACGGTGATCGCTTACCAGCAGGCGATCCGTCTGCTCGTTTGCCCCCTACAATATAAGAAAATAATAATAACAATAACTTAAATAATATAACAACTAACTTAAATCTAAAACAGGCCCTTGGGGCATTGTACCGAGGACGCTGGCGGCATTTCCTCGCTGTATCGCAATGCTGATACGTTGTGCGAGGAAGTCGCCAGCTCTTCCCTCACCAGTTACGTCAACCAAACGCTTCACGATTTCAGTAAATAACTTGTGCGCGCTGGGACCCCATGGACCAAGAGTTTCGACATAACTTGTTATGTTGCCTCCATAGCGTTTTCCTGGAGGTGCTTTTGAGATTAGGTATCAAAGCGATCCCTAAGCCTGTACTCCGAACTTCGAAATCCGAATTTCGTATCGTTCCGTCCCTTTCACTCTCGTGTTAATCACTATATGAGTGAGAGGGACGGCACGACACGAAGTTCGGATTTCGAAGTTCTCCTCAGGCCACAATCGGGCAAAATCTTAGAGGACAATTTCGCCTGCCTAACTAACGTCGTTTTATTCCACTTTAGTCGAATTATTCCAATTTCTTATTTATTTATGGATCTTATTGTACTTACTGAAAGGGAAGTTCGCCTTTGTACCAATGTAACCGAATTTGTCTGTATTATAGGTAAAAAATACAGACAAATTCGGTTACATTGCATTGATACAAAGACGTCGTTATCGTTGAATACTTTATTGTATACAAAACATAGGTAAAAGTCTTGTATACAATAAAGTATTTACATACATACATGCATTGTATTTTTTTGGCAGCAAAGAAATATATAACAATGTTTTCAGTTATAACATAAATACTTGATTACAATAATCAACACAACTACATACAATCTCTTGAAATAAACATTAAATGCGACCTTCATGACATAATTACAGTCGCCATCAAATATATCTGTACTCTTCAGGGTGCTCAAAAATATCTGAACATGCACTTTAACGCCTTCACAATAGAGTCGTGTTCAGATATTTATGAGCACCTTGTTCGCTCCGATATATCTGATGGCTCACAAACCAAACTGACGACCGGTGCCATAAAATATACGAGACACACTTCGTAACACCGTGCAAGTATGTAAGAGATAGCGCTATCAACTTTAGCGCTATCAAGTTTGTTCTGCGGCCACTATATCTTTTCATAACCTTAATCGCTTAGATATTTATACCACGTGGAGCGTTATTTACATTTACTTCGTACATCTAGGATTCCGAGCCAACCGCAAGATTAAGTTTGTTTTAAGAGGAAAATTAAGGAAATTTCAACGAAAAAATGCGATTTATCAAAATTTTGTAAGTAAGTATTTTCACAAAATTTCAATTTCATAGGTCAATGGGAATAAAAACTGACTTTGGTCGCTTCTCATGCCTTTGTTTTTCAATATTTTTTATAACAAAATAATTGTACAGTATTTATCTACTCAATGAGCTCTAAACAACGATACCTCACTCGAGAGGGAAGGTCAAAAAAATGTTTGCACCCCCCTTTAGCCGCATAAAAAAAGTTTTGACAATTGGTATGACTTTGGATCAACAAGATACTTATACAAAATCAAAATCAAAACATTTATTCTGCAAATAGGCCTCAAGGGCACTTTTACAAGTCAAAATCTATCTCAGTACATCAAATAAAAATAATACAATGATCAAAGTATCATTAATTGAATGTAGTGTTACATGTCAAAAATAAGACTAAGAAACTAATAACAATCGAGATTTGTTAGATGTATAAGGTCTCTAAGCGTCAAGATAAAAGGTAATAAAGTAGGTACACTAATCATAATAAAATATTTTGAGCTATATCTATAACACGTCAACATGGAAATAATAAAATCTAATAAATAAATATCCTCAGAGATGTATAAGGTCTCTGAGCGTCAGTCTAAAATACTATAAACTACGTCAGTCTAAAATACTGTAAACATTTGAAGACTGACGTAGCTCTAACCCTTTGGCTGTAAAACCGTGTGACAGAAAACGGACAGACGGACGCGTGTGTGACAGCAATAGGGTTCCTTCGGGTACGGGACTAAAAACATGGAATAACGAACGTATTTTTATTTTTTTATTATTCAAAATAAACTTATGTGGTATGTATACAAAAAGTTTCGCCAAACTGAGGTCAGTTTGTTGGCGAATAGTGCGCTCACTTTAACAACATTCTCTGTTATACCTACTATATAAACTAAATACTAACCCCCTTATTCATAAACGTCTATCAAACCTATATTAGTTAACTAGCCGCTAAAGTTCGCTTGTCCTTATTTGTCACTTTGACATTTACGTTTGTGAGAATGGGAGAAAGAACATTTTAGTTAGCAGAGATTTGTTAAGTTTTATGAATACGGGAGTAAGTTACTAATCTACTCTGATCTAAACTTGGTTACAAGACTAAAGTGTGAGTACTATGTATTTATTATGTTAAGTACAGCAAGACGTATGCATTTGCTACCCTCTTCACCCCACGAAGGCAAAGACACGATTAAGAGCTCTCTCCCCGCTTCACGCTCCGTTTATCCATAAATACGGCCTTATAAAGCAAAAAGTAAGATAAAACTGTATTCGACATAAACAGAATCATTGGATGAATCATTGATGACGTGATGCCTCATCCGGTTTCGCATTAATTATTATACTGGTTGCGAAAACCGATTCTGTGCGCGACTCTCGACAAAGTACGCGATTTTCAATTTGGAGGTATAGTATTTGTGTTTTACTCGTGTCCAATACATTGTCCTATTGTGCGGTTTGCTTACCACATTATCGTCCGTCATAAAAGATAAGCATCACTACATAGTATAAAACAAAGTCGCTTTCTCTGTCCCTATATCCCTATGTATGCTTAAATCTTTAAAACTACGCAACGGATTTTGATGCGGTTTTTTTTTAATAGATAGAATGATTGAAGAGGAAGGTTTATACGTATAATAACATCCATTAAATAGTGCACCCGTGCGAAGCCGGGGCGGGTCGCTAGTACTTCATAAATAAAGACTACATGTGGATTAACCCCTTATTATTCAATTTTATCTTTAAATTTTGGCCGATCCATTTAAAGTAACCGCAAAAAACACTAATGACAACGTTGCAAAAAGTTGTAACAACCGCCTTGAATGTTCAATTGATTATCGACTCTATCTCCGAAAGCAAAAGATTACTAATAGAAAAATGGCGGTCGAGATGCCTTCTATTCGTACAATTATTAGGTATTCAGGTAAACGCGGCTGTTGTATTGGGCCAAATAACATCACATTTATATTAAAGCAATTTAAACTTTTGGTAATTGCCCTAGAGTTGATAATCCGGTACTGATAATGCACATGCAGTTTTTATTTATGAATTATGCTTATCTTTTATGACGGCCGATAATGAGGTAGGTAGCAAACGGCACAATTAGGACAATGAATTGAAGCCGAGAAAAAAACAAATACTATACCTACATACATGTTTGTAATCCAGTTGTAGATACCTAAAGTAATCTTAGTTGTCAACCAATATGTGCACAATTGCATCATGCTGCATTAGCATGCCGATTGGATCCTACTTAATGATGCAAGTAACAGGTTAGACGTCTTTCCTTCATAACATTTTGAAACGTTTGGAATTACTTATACTAATCCCATTACAATGTAAAAACATAAATATGAAAAATAGTAGTTTATGTAATCGTCATATAATGTATGCTTTTTTAAATTGCCGAGTGGTCTAAGTAAGGTTCGAGACTACAAAAGCTAATTATATAACTATTGCGTACACTGTTTTTTCTATGAGTCAACGGAAATTAATTAAACAAACCGAAACAATTAAATTAATCCTACGGAAATGAAGATTAGGCACATGGGTCGAGCGCTCGTTGATGTGATTGGTTAATTTCATAAAAGTTCACTTGAAGGGAACCAATAGAGACATGTATGTGATTTTAGTTTCGTCTGTGATATCTTAATTCGAACATTGAATTAAAATATCACAGAGGTATAAGAATAGTTATCATGATCGTCAAAATAATAAAAATAGCACAATGTCAACAAATAAACAATGATCAATAAGAATATCAAATATAAATACGGGTATCATTTATTTAATAATTCATCATGTCTATTTCAAATACGTATAAAAACAAATTAAATAGGTACACAATTTAGGAATCATAATTATTTACATGTCAAGCAAGTTCAAGATGCTCTTTGACTGAATATGACGAATCTTTCAATAAAAGGCGTTTCAGGCTGCGTCGAAATGCTTCGTCAAGAGGGTTCTAGTCTGAGGTCGGCGGGCAGTCTTTAAAGAAGAAAGAAAGAACAAGAAGAAAGGAAGAAATATTTATTTGATGTTAAATCATTACACAATAATAAGTACATGAAATAAGATGCAATTATTAAGTATGAGTTATGAACACCAAAAAGGATACCACTCAGCATATGCCAATAGCAATATATGCTAAAGCGCTGGTTTTTAGGGTACCCTAAGAGAAATACAAAGATAATCTTAACTAATAATACATCTTAACTAGACTAGCCAGCTTAACTGAGGCCTTATAAGTTTTAAAATGTTTTGATTTCAAATTATAACCAAAGTATTGATAATACCAATAAAGTGATTAAAGGATATGATCATTTTATTAAAGTTTTAGATAGTAACATAGCCATTTTTTTAAATATATTGTGTGTATTAGAATTTAAGGGGAAAAAAACTGTTTTTTAGCTTGAAAATAAGTGATGTTTGAAACGATATTTCTTAATGAAAAATCCAAAAAATACATTTAAAATTAATGGCATTAGGTCGCAGTAGTCCTGTTCTAGATAGTGACACTGAGAAAATTTTTAAGATACGTGTCAATTCAATGAGAAAATCGTCTAAATAGATGAACGTATTTCAACTGATAGGGACCCTTAATGATGGAGAAGGAGGACAGATCGCTGGTCAATGATTTCAAATATAAGTGTTATGGAAATTCGCTACTTTGGTTAAACTAAAGTATGTAGATGACACAACATTGTCATACCTACTGGTACTTAGTATATATGGAGTGTCCGCTTATACATTAGCAATTTGTAAGCTGATTATAGATATGTTATTGATTTTAAAGGATTTAATATTCCAGTAGCTCGATTCCACTCACACGTCAGATTCGGTTGAAACCGCTCAACCAATCTCACTAGAGCGCAAACTCTTAGAGTATTCTAGTGTTCCAAACCACACGCGTGGTCGTGCCGGAGGTTTTCCCCTGGATTTTCCCCAGGCTACTCTCCAACCGCGCACTCCTATCGCTTTATTGGGCCCGGCCTATAAAGCCACAGTCAGGTTAAAAAAAAAGGATTTAATATTATTTTTTTCTTTCGTAGCAAGTAGGCCCAATTATTTAAGTTATTGTTATTCAACAATATTACCGCTTGTTAATCCAGGAAGGAACATATTCTTTACAATATTATCATACGCTGCATCTACGTAGATAATAGGCTAATGGAATCCTTTATACCTGTAAAAGTTCATCACAAAGCCATTAACTTTTGATCTATCGGCAATATCAGCATACGATCAGTGTCGCAATAATGGCTGTGGGAGGTGTACAACATCCGACGTCTAGAACAAGTGTACGAGCATTTGAAGATGCATATTACTTGATGGTGAATGTTACATCATGCAATTCGTAGTTCTACTGTAATAGTTTTTTTAGCAGTGAAAGACTTAAAATCGGTACCGTAAACCGGGGTTACTTTCAAATTGAGGGGCGACTTTAAAAAACTGTTTTTATACCGTGTTTTACTTTTTTATTTAGTTAACCTTGAATCAAGTTATACCTTCGTCAATTTCCTAACTATTTACTGAACTGAATCAAACTAGAATTACTTAGTGATGAATATACACGTGTTTTATATGTGTCAAAGTAGCCCCGTTTTTTCTTAAAGTCACCCCAGTTTACGGTAAATAACAAAATGAAATCGCTGTTTCTACAAATATACAAGGAATCTGCATTAAATTAACAATTTATGGACACAGAGCAACATTTTACGCGCCTAACCAACCTTAGGACCAACTGTCAAATCTACCGTTTCCCGCGCGAACTGGCAGCGATTGTCAGTCGGGATATTTAAGGCGTTATTAAAAACATTCGAATCCAATAGTTTAATTTATTTAAGGAGTCTGGGATTAAACCGCCCGCGTCGTGTCGGAGATTTCCCCTGGATTCTCCCCAGGCCATGCTCCAACCACGCACTACTATCGCTTTATTGGGCCCGGCCTATAAAGCCACAGTCACGTTCAAAAAAAGTTTGGGGTCAGCTTATGCCAATTTTACTACATGCATTGTGTGCGGTAAAATTTTATAGAAAAAAGTGGGTTACTAATCATTTCCATAATTTCATTTGCATTTATTTGTGGCGTTTTGGGTCGAAACACTGGGACCACGGGGACCAAGTCAATTATACAAAAAATTGTCGGCGCGCCCATTAGGCACCATTAGACACCACTATGCCTTTACCATGACCAAGGTGATAGCTTACAATATTCGATAAATTATGTTACGATTGATCGGCTGTGAAAACCATAATCGTTTTTTTATTAATCGATTTCAAAACCGATTTTTTTTAATAATAATCGATTCTGAATAGACTTTTTAATAATCGATTATTTTATGACATCCCTAAATCTCACTGGAGCGCAAACTAGAGTATTCCCGTGTTCAAAATCACCCGCGTGGGCGTGTCGGAGGTTTCCCCTGGATTTTCCCCAGACTCCTCTCCAACTGCGCACTCCTATCGCTTTATTGGGCCCGGCCTATAAAGACACATTCAAGTAAAAAAACGTAAGTATACCGAATACTAGAGAAGTGGGTGCGAGGTTACACCCGCGCACGCCGTTCCAAATCCGTAGAGGTTCGTCCTTTAAGTTGTGCAACAGATGGCGAAAAGGATGACTTACAACCTGTTTACTTAGTTAGTGCCGTAAGCTGGGGTGACTTTAGGAAAAAACGGGGGCACTTTGACAAAAAAAATGATTTATTCGTAAGCTTAAAAACTTTACAATATTCGGGCTGGTGACTCTTTTTAAGCAATCAAGATGCCTGTGTCAAGAGTCACCGCTCTTCCTTAGAGTTTAACCAATGTACAATATCAACATAGGTGGGATATTGAGATACTTAAGTTAATAGAGGAGGAAGAGAGAGAGTATATAGTTTAGTATAATACAGGATGTTGGGACTACTATGTAACCTAACGGGAGCTGATTTTTTGGCAATTCGACAATTGTTTTTGACAACGGCTGTTTGAAATAAAGTCGGGCGTAAAGTGGTCTTCGCAAAAAATGTTGTTCTCAGGTGCACAGCCCACGGTCTCATCATATCCGTGGCGTACATGGGTGGGGAGGTGGTGCGAAGATTGGGTGATATGGAGCCCTTTACTTTGATAGATTAAGAACACTAATATAAATAAATAAAAAAAATAAAATAAAAAAAATAAAAAAATAAAAAAGCCTTGTATTTCTTGCAGTTGTTTTACATTGTTTGGTTAGTACGAATATTATAAAAAGTTATCCTAGTGTTAGTAGCTATTGAACGTAACTTATTATTAATTTTATTATTTATGCAAGAACCCCATCTTCGCAGGTGAAGGCCTCCTCCAAGGTTTTCCATTTATCTCTCTCTTGAGCCACTTGTATCCAGTTCGGACCGGCGATATTTTTAATTTCGTCCTCCCGTCTTGTCACGGGTCTTCCTTTGCCCCTTTTCCCTAATGGGCCCGTCCATGACGTCACTCTTGTCGTCCAACGCTGATCTGGAAGACGTGCTACATGCCCCGCCCACTTCCATTTTAATTGTTTGGCGTAGCGGAGGGCATCTAAGAACACTAATATAATCGTCACTAAGTATTTCTAACTTGATTCAGTTCAGTAAATAGTTAGGAAATATACCAAGGGATAACACCGACCCAGGTTAACCAAATAAAAACTAGCCCACTTATTCATAATCGTCTATCAAACCTATATTAGTTAACTAGCCGCTAAAGTTCATTTGTCCTTATTTGTGACCTTGACATTTACGTTTGTGAGAAAGGGACAAATTAGCAGAGGTTTGTTAAGTTTTATGAATAAGGGGGTAGAAATACGGCTGAAAAGCTTGATTTTTAAAGTCGCCCCCGAATTTGAAAGTAACCCCGGTTTACGGTACTTTATACTCACGCTATCCCATTGGGATAGGCAGAGACCATACAATGCCATGCTACGGTCCTTACATACCTACTTCTTGCGGTTCAATCACATCCATACATCTATTACATCTCCTCATACAGGTGTCAACTTTAAAAACACCGGTCAAGTGTGACTCGGACTCTCGCACGAACGGTTCCGTACTATTTTCTATAAAAACGGCAAAAAAATCACTTTTGTTGTATACCCCCCCCCCCCCTTTAAATATTTATTTTATTTTGTTTCATAGTATTTGTTGTTATAGCGGCAACAGAAATATATCATCTGTGAAAATTTCAACTGTCAGATACAGCCTGGTGAGAGACGGACAGACGGACGGACAACGAAGTCTCAGTAATAGGGTCCCGTTTTACCCCTTGGGTACTTAAAAAAACATGTCAAATATCAAACGTTTATTGCATATCACATTTATACATGAGCAGCTGGAATTACAATATAAGTATAGACAACATGTGACGCCCTGCGCGGGCACAGCAATTTGAGGGGGCTACTATTTGAACATAATGTTTACTTACACATATCAATTTTATATCACATTAATACAACACATGAAAGATGGCGATAAGTAGATTTTCAAAGCGTTATACATACATTAACTTATTTGAATTATTTATTTATTCATTATATTATAGGCATTGGTATTATCTTCGAAATACTCGCTTAGGTTATAATAGTAGATTGTATGACAAGGGTCTAAAATGAGCCATATTACCACGAGATAGTTATTTTCCCGAACGAAGTGAGGGAAAATTGTTCGAGGGGTAATATGGCTTTTAGACCAGAGTTATACACTCTACTTTTCACTTCGATTGCGAGAAAATAAATAAACAAAGGTTAACCCACCCAAAATTAACAATAAATTCCACGGCGAAGATATATACTTTTGCAGCATATTTTTTTTTCTATACTCCTTTGACACACAAAACATAGACACTGCGGTTCGCGCGCAACATTCACGCGCGAAAAAAGCTAACTGACCTTCCATTGAGCGCTTCAAAGTGTTGCTCGAACGATTTAACCACTTTTTTAATTATTGTGAAATAGGGACTACTACAAACTTAATCTTTAGACTCTTTAGAAAAATTAATTATGTTTCCTGATTGGTCGATTTTAGTAAAGCTGTATTCTGGTTGGTTAATACCCAATACCAAATATTTTTTTAAGAGTAAAATTAAGTGTTCTGTGATTGGTGGATTTAATAGGTGAAGTATTTTGATTGGTCAAATTCTAATGTTTTGTAAATCATAAATATGTATTCATATTTTCCCTAGGGGTTAAATGTACTACTTTAGCCCCGCTTGACAAGTCTAATATGACACACTTTTCGAGCATGAGAAGTGAAAAAACATTTATTAATGAGGTATGCTTTTAGATGTTTGGTAAATAGCGTTGTTTTCTGTATATTTTTAATTGAGGAAGGTAGCTGGTTATATATTTTGATCATGTGGTGAGGGCTAGACGTTTAACTATTTTCATTGTAGAGAAGGGTGTCTAATTTATCATTACAGTACAGCATCATTATAGGTCCTATCCACAATTTTCCGAAAAATGTTGAGATATTTAAAGTGGACTGTACAGACATTCCTAAATCCAATCAGAGGAAAACGGATTACTCTAATGAGGCACTTGGAATCACTTAGTGTCACAACACCGAACCAGATATAGTAATGTCACAACATCGATGGGTCTTATTTATTTCGCAATAGAGGTCAGTATCGAATGACCAGTGGTTTGGAATACCTTTTTTCGTGTGGTCGATCGGTCATTGAGCAATTGCCCGTATTAAGAATCTGTAAAGAAGTAATGTTGTGTGCTCCTATAAAGGATAATATACAAATGTGGATATATATAGGAAAGGAAGTATCTACAAATTATGTTTATATACATATATACAATAGATAGGAGACACAGGAAGAAACGACAATAGAGAGATCTCTCAGGGACCGTAGTCCAATGAGAATTGTTGGGAAGTTATATTTATGCAATTAACTTAAGAAACTTCGATAGCGCGATGCAGAACATGTTAGATTTGACAGTTAACACGAGTGATGCCACAGATCAAAGCGTATTAGGTACTTTGTCCCCCGTGTGGCGCTGGGATAGCACTTCCCCCTTCTTCACTTGGGTACAGTAAGAGTCGACTATGGGAAGCGGGTCGTAGTGTTGTGGGCGATCGGCTAGCAACCTATCCCTGCAATATCACATTTGCTCCATTTTATACCCACAATTGCTAAATGTGGCTTTGGAATTAAAATTTATGTGCTCTGCTTACTTCTTTTGGGAATACAGGCGTGAGTTGTGTTAAAAAAAAAACAACAATATTAATTTACCAAACGAAGTGAGTCAAGCGAGGTCTATGGATCAACGAAGGCGCGGTTTTATAAAGATCCGTTAGACCTTATGTTGGTTTGTTATGTCAAAAAATGTACTGAGTTATTGAAATTATAAAGGATGTAACAAGAATAGTGAGGATCCCTTTAAGGGCATATTCGGTATCGTGTTCTGATTAGGAAAAAGTGGAAGAAAAAATTTTTGAAATGAAAAAAAAAATATTTTCTATGGGGCAGATTGTCCAAATCGGCCAACTGTCCCATACAAAGGCCAAAAAATTATTGCGATAAAAAAAAATCTTCTAATCTATCCTAATCAGAACACGTTACCAAATAGGTATGCCCTTAAACGGATCCTCACTTTTTTTATTTACATCCTGTATATTTACTTCAAAACTTACGGTCTTCGAGATATATGCCATCAAATTTTGGCAATTTTAGGCCAGAGATACAGTTTTTTGGACGTAACTTTTGTGAAGAGAAGTTAAAAATGTCTCATGCGTTGATAGAGAGGTTAAAAAGTAACAGTTACATGTACATTTCATATGTAAGTGCATAAACAACACAATTATATCAAAAAATAAGCTTTTTTTGAACCATGTTTGAAAAAAAAATAGGAGGTAAGTTTTTTCAAAATTTGGGTTAGCAAATGTAGATAAAGGATTGAAGAACCGATAACCGTTTGTGCCCTAAATGTATACATACATTAATTTTGTAATTAAATGTATATATACATTAATTTTGTTATAATTGTAAACTTAAAATTATTATTCCTTCTTGAACTGTAAATTAATATTTTGACATGAAAAATGTATTATTATAGTCAGACTTTCATTGTAAATTAATATTTTGACATGTAAAAGTGCCCTTGTGGCCTATTTGCAGAATAAATGTTTGATTTTGATTTTTATAGCTTTGACGGAGCAATATCAACTCAAAACATTACCTACTGGCAGCGGTTTGTTAGATTAGGGTTTTTGATAAGTATATTTAGGTTCATTTTAGGTTAGTTTTAGTTTTATTTTAATTTCTTTGTTTATTTGTCATTACTATTAATAAGGACCAAATATTATTTGAAACATTGTCTGCGAAACAAAATTCTATGAAATTTATGTCTGCAAAACAAGTTGCCACTCATATGAAAGGGCTTGAGTTCGGTTGAGTTGTTCGATTTATGAGGGAAAATGTAATAAATTGTATTTAAACTTAATTAAATTAAATGAAATAAGCGTACCATGACTCAAAACTCGTCAAATATCGATGAATATCGCGTGGAGCCCCTTAAGCTGTGTCACAGTAAAATAATCCTTGTTCTTTGTATCGTTATTTTGAGGCAGTCAGCTAGGGAGCAATTATATGATTTATCTATATCAATTCTAGTCTCAAAAATATCCTCTTTTTGCGGCTTTAAAATACGAAGGCGTTATTTACTACAGTAGAATCCGTTTATAACGACTCCGCATATAACATTTGACCGCTTTTAACGACTTCGAAATCACCACACGTTAGATTTCATACCAAACATTTTCAAAGTAAATAAGTCCGTTTTGTGCGACGTCCTGTTAGTGCGACGTAATATCACCGGTCCCTTTACTGTCGCTTTATCCGGATTCCACTGTACATCAACGGACACTTTTAGTAATTTAATGTTATATCTATCATTTCTAGTCTCAAAAATATCCTCTTTTTGCGGCTTTAAAATGCGAAGGCGTTATTTACGACAGTAGAATCCGCTTATAACGACCCCGCATATAACATTTGACCGTTTTTAACGACTTCGAAATCACCACACGTTAAATCACATACCAAATATTTTCAAAGTAAATCAGTCCGTTTCGTGCGACGTCCTGTTAGTGCGACGTAATACCACCGGTCCCTTGACTGTCGCTTTATCCGTATTCCACTGTACATCAACGGACACTTTTAGGCCGGGTTTTATAAAGATCCGTTAGACCAAATATCAGATCAAAATTCAGTAACTCAGTACAATTTTTGACGTAACAAACCGACAAAGTCTAACGGATCTCTATAAAACCAAGCCTAAGTAATTTAATGTTATATCTATCATTTATAGTCTCAAAAATATCCTCTTATTGCGGCTTTAAAATGCGAAGGCGTTATTTACTCGGACACTTCTGCCATTAAAGCCTCCTAGTATTTGACATAACCTGTATAATTTATAACTTTCGTAACTGACTTCTTTAAATGCCACTAGATTAATACCGCACCAAATACGCGCTCATGTTGAATCACTGTGACCAAAACAGAATACTAGGCGTTTTAATATTCAAAAGTTGCGAAATTATCTGCCAACTGTGGTTATATTACATTTATTATATAGTTAAGGTTCTGCCGCAAAAATAAGTGGGATATGTTTTTTTTATACAACGCCGGTGGCAAACAAACGTACGGTCCATCTGATGGTAAGCGGCCACCGCAGCCTATAGACGCCCGCAACTCCAAAGGAGTCACGTGCGCGTTGCCGACCCTTTATAAGATTTCAGGATGCACTGTGTTGACAGCAGAAGGAACATATTTATGTATTTTATTTTTATTTTTTAGGGTTCCGTACCCGAAGGGTCCAAATCCCTGCCCCCCTAACCCTATTTCACCACTCACGCGTCCGTCCGTCCGTCGTCTGTCACACAGTACTGTACAGTCTTTGAATTTTCACAGTATATTGTTCACCCAAAGCCATACAAATTGTCAAAACTTATTTTTAAATAAGATAAGATGAGGGAGGTCTCCCATACAGCTAACGGGGGGCGCGAAAATTGTTTTGAACTATTCCACCGACAAAACTCCCAGTAGCTCGATTCCACTCACACCTCAGATTCGGTTGAAACCACTCAACCTATCTCACTGGAGCGCAAACTCTTAGTATTCCAGTGTTCCAAACCACACGCGTGGTCGTGTCGGAGGATTTATCTGGATTTTCCCCAGGCTACTCTCCAACCGCACACTCCTATCGCTTTATTGGGCCCGGCCTATAAAGCCACAGTCAGGTTAAAAAAAACAGTTGAAAGCATTAGACTCCATTACATTTTGTAGAAATCACGTGTGGCAACATTTGATATGACCATAACGAATATTTTCTTAATTTGTGTAGGATTTAAGGAAGGTTGTCACGCCCACTATAGACTCAAGGAAAACGTAGATGTCGGCGAAATTATATGCGAAGTGATTTTTAACAGTCGACATATGTAGACATGTTCAAATTGCTTTTTGTGACTGGTTTTTCTCCGTTATTTTAGTTACGTTTCACCCTGTTCAAAATGAGTTTAGGTATATTTAAGACAGTAAATATTTGACACCAGGCGATTATGTGGTACTACCTAATAGTAGTTTATGCAACTGATACATAATGAGAGGTCTCAAAACACGAGTGTGGTTTTATGAAACGAGCGTCAGCGAGTTTCATAATAGGATCATACGAGTGTTTTAAGGCCTAATTATGTACAGTTGTATGCACTACTTTATCTACATTCATACATTAAATCCTCTTTCATGTGTTGAGGCACCATTGCGTTGAAAGTGCAGGAGTTCGAGTACGTGAGCTCGTTGAAGTCTTTTTGAGCACGAGCCTGTATCGCCCATTACGATACAGGCTCGTGCTCAAAAAGACTTCAACGAGATGGCCATAACGATATCGTTTTTGATGCTGTTAGGGCCATCTCCGCCCCGGACCGGCGCGATATTGTAAAGTTGGTCCTTACCTACACTTTTTGAGCATATAAAAGAGGACTTATGGGTGTAGATAAATGTCATTTTCTCAACATTTTCTGTACTAAAAATGACAGGCGGTTCCTAATTTTTCAGTGAGACATCAGAAAACTGTCAAATGTCAGTCGAGTCAGCAACAGAGGGGCTACCGCTAACCGGAAACGATCGAAGTTCGAATATCTCCCTCTCTGACGCACGAATTAGCAAGTGCGACAGAGAGGGAGATATTCGAACTTCGTTCGTTTTCGGTTCGCGGTAGCCACTCAGGGCTTGTATTCCGAACTTCGTGTCGTAGGTATCATCCCTCTCACTCATATAGAGAGTACAGAGCCTGTACTCCGAAAATCTGAACGTCGTATCGTGCCGTCCCTTTTACTCTCTTGTTATATACTATATGAGCCAGCACCATTTTTTACTGCGCCTGTATATAACTAGTGAAGTTGGCCGCCCCAAACTTTTTTTTCGTTAATGGCATATTGACTGACGCGGGATGCAGTACAGCATCCCTACTATAGGTCTGTTCATGCTTGCTAGGACATAGTGACTACGTTAATACTAGTGTCTGTTTATAGGGGATTGACGAGAGACATCATCCTGTTGTGGATTCGTTTTTATTATCAGTGACTTAGACCATATACATCTCTAACAATATTAAATTAATTTTAATTTTGACGCTCAGAGACCATGTACATCTCTGGGTTATTATATTAATTTCATTATACTCCTTGTTTAATCTTGAGACCTTATACATCTCTAACTTTACTGATGTTGTAATATTTGTAATAGATACCTTTGCAAGTTTATCTTCATTGTATGACATTCATTTTGTTATAATTGTAAACTCGAAATTATTATTCCTTCTTGAACTGTAAATTAATATTTTGACATGAAAAATGTATTACTTATTATAGTCAGACTTTCTTAAATTGTAAATTAATATTTTGACATGTAAAAGTGCCCTTGTGGCCTATTTGCAGAATAAATGTTTGATTTTTTTATTGTAAGTTTTTTCGAAACAAAACACAAACGAACGCGTTTGCGTGTAGCCTCAATTTACATGGCAACGCGAGCGCCTCTGGTGGCCTTGGTGGTAACTATTTATGCCACACACATTGCTTGTGACTAAACGCAAACGCGTTCGTTTGAGTTTTGTTAAACGATTAAAAAAAAAGGAGGTTCTCAATTCGATTGTATGTTCTTTTTTTATGTGTGTTACCCTCAAATTGAGGGGCGACTTTAAAAATCCAGTTTTTATACCGTATGTTAGTTTTAATTTGGTTACCATGAGGTCAGTGAAATATCTTGGTAAATTTCCTAACCCTTTACTACTAAACTAAATCAGACTAGAAATACTTATCGATGATTATATAAGTGTTCTAAGTGTATCAAAGTGGCCCCGTTTTTTCCTAAAGTCACCCCAGTATACGGTACCTCAAAACTCCATCGTTTATGAACCGATTTAGAAATGTTTTTTTTTTGTTTGAAAGCATATGCTTCAAGGTTGGTCCCATTGTTACCAGAATCTAGTTCTGATGATGGGATTCAAGCGTAAAGTCTCATATTAGAAGTAAGGCAATTATTTTTAACTTTTTTGTGTTTTTTAGGAGTTGTGTTTATTTTTTGAGGTAGGTTGGTAGGTTGCTCCGCTTCTGATCATATCTCTACTGCGCAAAGGTTTATAAATTACTATAGCATTTACAAGCAAACCACTGTTTACTGTAAGTATACAGTCAAACTAATTTCACGGTTTAATAATACGTGTATACTTAGATATGAATCAAGGAAAATGAAGAATGGAGGAGCCGTGAGAAAGAGATGAAAAGATACAATTGTATCTATATTACTTCACTATTAAGTATACGCGCTAACTTTATTACATGTTTTCTCACAAAATCAATACATCAAGATAAGTACAGGAAACTTAAGATACATTAAGCTGTGAGAAGATTATATAAAACAAAACATATCATCCTAATATTCCTAATTACAAACGCTTAAGGTTTAAAGTAAACCCAATGGACGGTTCCATTCGGTTTACTTTGCGTAATCGTGTCGGAGGTTTCCCCTGGATTTTCCAAAGGCCACTCGGCCTATAAAGCCACAGTAAGATTAAAAAAAAAGAAAAGAGTTAAATATTGTTATTACTTAGAGGAAAACCGTAGCTCCCAATTTATTTTCTTACTCGCTCGCTAGCATCTCGATATGCCGTGATATGATTAATTCGGAAAATATATTGATTCATCTTGCTGTTTTTCAATCGATAATGAGCTTTGCGATGACGTAATAAGGTTGGAGCCGACAGATTAGTGTGACCTCGAGGCGAGGCCATTTATATATAATCATTTGCGGCTTCTGCTATAATAGGAAAGGAGGGCTATCGTTTTTGTGCTCACCAGTTGGCGCCACTGTCGTGTAAGGTTCAGACGTCAAAAATTGTTATTGGTTATTATGGGCATGAGAAGGAAGTTTACATTTAAATCTAACATACGGTATAAAATCGTGACGTGACGACCGCTTTAGCCTAGTTGGTAGTGACCCTGCCTACGAAGCTGGAGGTCCCGGGTTCGAATCCCGGTCAGGGCATTTATTTATGTGATGAACACGAATGTTTGTTTCTGAGTTTTGGATGTTTTCTATGTATTTAAGTATATATTTATCTATATAAGTATATATATCGTCGCCTAGTACCCATAGTACAAGCTTTGCTTAGTTTGGGACTAGGTCGATTTGTGTGAGATTGTCCACAAATATTTATTTATTATTTTATTAAAAACTGGATTTTTAAAGTCACCCCTCAATTTGAAAGTAACCCCGATTGACTGTACATTCTGCCAAATGCCCAAAGATTACGGCGAAAGGTTTCGCGGTTACAAGTACGAGTAATCTTCACCTGCGGACGATGTCAGTCTGTCGTCATATGTCGCGGCGTGGGCAGACATGTTCCGATTTACCAGCCCGTCAATAACACGCCAAGGCCGGATATGCAGGTCATCCGCTACTATACAATAATTGTACACTGTATATAGTGTACATATACTGTACACAAAGAGTGTTAGAGAGACGTTATGGATGTTAGTTAGTATACCTAGTCTAAGTAATAACTTATAAGTATGAATCGCTGTAACGTGTTGGTCTAAACTGTCATGTTGCACACTTTATTTATTTATTTCATATAAGCAACTATTATTACAGGACAACCCAATGCAATAGTGCCTAAACCATTATTCTACAATTACTTACATTACTATAATTAATTAAAATTACATCATTATCATTTTACGACATAACACAGTACATGCAGAGTTATTTTATATAATTCGTTCAT
The DNA here is from genome assembly GCA_963556455.1 of Epiblema foenella. Lineage (NCBI taxonomy): Eukaryota > Metazoa > Arthropoda > Insecta > Lepidoptera > Tortricidae > Epiblema > Epiblema foenella. The sequence continues at coordinate 3,346,538 of OY747120.1, read as the reverse complement.
AAAACAATAAAATAAATCAGTTCTATCAGCAACTAAATTTAGCGTGCGGACAGTACGGCTGAGGGGTGCGTTCCGAAGCAAGTTGGTTCGGCCGACTTTTATGGTTCAATAAATTATTATTAATTATTATATACATTAGAGATGGGCCGACCGTATTTTGCTGACTAGCCGACTAATTGGTGCTGAGGTGGCTGATTAGTCGGTGACTAATCACCGATTATAAATGTGGCCGGAAACTATCCGGTGACTAGTCAGCCACCTCAGCACCGATTAGTCGACTAGTCAGCAACTATTCGCGAAATCCAAATAACTCTAGTATTTTTTTTTTAATTAGGCTATGATAAAAATAAAAACCTATTTCTAAAGATGATTATATGTTGTAAATAAGAATGATACTTAAAAATATGAAACTTGAAGTAAATAAAAATGGCCAGAACATCCGGGGACCATAGGGCTGGCTCGTTTCTCGCCCAGCGGATAAGCATAGCCATCCAAAGGGGAAACGCAGCCAGTTTTATGGGAACCCTTCCCCCGGATCCGACCTGGGTGACCTTGTGTGATTATCTATTGTATTTATTTTAATTAGGTTAGTTATTCTTACTTAATATATGTTATTTTAGTTTCTTACGATTTAAATTATACAGTAAATATTGTTAGTTTTGTTATTTTGCAGTAAATCATTAAGTGCCGAATAGTCGGTCTCTTTTGCAGACTAGTCGCCGACTATAAATTTAGCCGGATAATCGGCTTTCCCGATCAGTACATCTCTAATATAAGTACGTACATTATACACCGTGGATACACCATTAGGTACTTCATAAATAAATAAATAAAAAATAAATAAAGCATTTATTCACGAAAACAGTACTCTCTTACAACTTGTTATAACTTCCGCCAAACTGTTTAACAGTTTGTTGGCAGAAATAAGCTCCCTTTCTTTATATTACTGTTTTAAGTTAGCTATTTAGTTAAGTACATCAACTCCTGTAGTAGTGCAAGTTACAAATGTAAGTTTATTATAAGTGTTATAATATAAACTATTCTAATAATATTAGCTAATTAAGTTTGTTGTATTTTCAAATTGTTTTAACATAAGCTTTTTAAATTCAGATTTAAAGATATTTTGCTGGCGCTTTTCCTAATACTTAACGGTATATTGTTATAAATTTTAGGAACGAGATAAGGTCTGGTTCTCTTACCATAATAATTGGCTACTCTAGGTACAATTAACGCTTCATTACTTTACCTATAGTATTATAAAACAATGATTGTCTCAGCTCACTGATATTGACGCCCGAGCCAATGGCAAAGGCGACAAATATTCGGATATTCATATATCATTCGCATATTCGCATCAGAAGATGGGAAAATGATATAGTTAAGGTAGCAGGCAAAACCTGGACTAGACTCGCATGCAAAAGAGAAGATGGTAAGTGTTGGCGAGGCTTTGCCAAAGGGCACACAGTATAACGAAAAAAATAAATAAAGCAAACGTGTAGAAATAATATACATTCTGACAACTGTTTTATACTGTTATTTTATATACATTGTATATTGTTTTGAAAAAATGACACCTCGCCGAGTTTCTTACGCCGGTTCTTCTCGAGGCAGAGGTTTATTTATGAATCGGTGGTAGTTTTTTTGACATTCATAAGTGCATGTAATATGCCTAAATTGAAGAATAAATGATTTCATTTCATTTCATTTCAAAAGGCTATAAAATAAAATAAAACAAAATATTCGCATCAGGTCGCCCTGACGCTTTCTTTATTACCGCCCGTGGTAAGTATAACATATTACATCTCCCTCGTCAAAGAAGTGGGATTACTTTTGGGGCTACTTCACGATGTGACATAAATTAATATGAATGTCTACTTCTTCTAAATGCCGAAAACACTAATCCTCATGTTATATTTAGTATTTTTGACATTGTAAGTATTTAGACAAATAGGTAGGTAATTTCGTATTTTAACCATTATAATATTGTTATCAATGCCTGCATTAGTAATAATATGACGATCCTCGTGGGTGAAACTTGAAATGTAATTTTTATTTAATTTATGTTTGTTTTTCTTTTGTTTTAATTGTTTTATTATGTGTTATTATTCTATTCAATGTATTGACGACCACAATAGGGATTCTTTTAAATTGACTTAAATGTAATTTATAATGAAGTCTTGTATTGTGTAATAAATGAAATCTAAATCTAAATCTATATAAGTTATAATACTTAGAAGTACAAACAGACAAACAAGCAAAGGATTTGTCAGAAACGTTATTCAAACCGGAATTGTCACGACAGTTTGACAATAACAGCATTCGCTTAACATTACATAAGCAGATAGTCACGGTAAGGCCACGCCGAGGTCAGTATTCAACCGATATATGTGAGCTCTTGGAAATATGAATCAATACCCGTTCATGATCGCGTTTCAAATTTAACTCGTGGTTTAGTGAGAAACGTTAGTAGTTTTTGACTTATTTATTTATTTAAACTTTATTGCACAAAAAGAATATAAGTACAAAGGGCGGACTTAATGCCATGAGGCATTCTCTACCAGTCGACCATAGGACCAAACAGAAACTAGCAAATGTGGATGCAATGAGAAAATAATTCATAAAAGTTAAACGATTTCGAAAGAATAAACATACATATAATCGACTTCTAAAAGTGCCACTGCGTCCTACTTGCAGAATAAAGTTCATTTATTTCATTTATAAAATCCGTAATACCGTAAATTTAAGAAAAAACGGGGCTACTTTGATACATATAAATACGTGTATATTCATCACTGTATTTCTAGTTTGATTCAGTTTAGTAAATAGTTAGTAAATTGACGACGGTATAACTTGACTCAAGGTTAACTAAATAAAAAAGTAAAAAACGGCATAGAAACTGATTTTTTAAAGTGGCCCCTCAATTTGAAAGTAACTCCGGTTTACGGTAATGCTCAGCAAATTTTACTTACTTTAGGGCCGATTTTTCAATCCCCAGATAAAAGTATCTGTCAAATAAATGTTAGCTCTGTTCTTTTCTTTCATTCGACATAAGAAAGTGACAGCGATAATTTTACCTGATGGATAATTTTATCTTACGATTGAAAAATCGATTCTTACAGGTATATTAAATTGAGTATTTATGTTTTTTTTTATACAACGCCGGTAGCAAACAAGCTTACGGTCCACCTGATGGTAAGCGGCCACCGCAGCCTATAGACGCCCGCAACTCCAAAGGAGTCCCGTACGCGTCGCCGACCCTTTATAAAGTTTGAGGATGCATTGTGTTGACAACAGAAGGGACAAATTTAGGTCCCTCGCCAATTTTTATTTAGGTCGCTAAGTATTTTAATTAATTAGTCCAATTTACTTAGGAAATAGCGGAGCGCCTTGTTGAAATGTCGGGTGACCAGAGGACTGGCAGCTATTTTGGCCAGAGGATTAGCCTAGCAATCCAAAGAGGAAGCGCTGCCAGCCTTCTGGGCACTATAGCCAGTGATGGAGACTTGGGGGGCATCTTCTTTTTATAGTATAATTATAGGTTTAGTTAGTTTAATTAGGTTAGTGATGTATTATTTAACTTTATATTTTAATTGTGTTTTTTTGTTTGTTTCAACTTTGTAATTATAATTATAAGTAGTACTTAATAATAAAATATCATTTTCACACCTGCTATTCAGAAAAGAGTCATTGTTGCCCTCGAATGAGGGATCAAAGATGTACTTTTCTTCCCTCATTTGAGGGCAACAATGACTCTTTTCCTCATAGAAGGTGTGAAAAGCAGTATGTGACACTCTGTAGTAAAATCATTTGTAAGATATTTCATGTTTTTAGCGCGAGCCTGATAGACAGTGTGAAAAGCAATATGTGTCACACGGTAGCAAAATTATTTCCGTCTTGGGCGTAAACACTTGAATCCCTCGTTACGCTCAAGATTCTACAATAGAATCCCTCGCTACGCTCAGGATTCTATTGTAAAATCTTTCGCTTCACTCAGGATTCAATATACCGCCCTCGCCGTAAATATATCATTTTTCTCCCTTGAGACACAATCTACTATTACTATTCAATAGCTAAACTTAAATCTAAAAACTAGCCTAATCGAACAAGCGGGTGGGTACCCCGAGCCACACCCGGCGCAAAGGTGCCCATCACGCTGACGGCTTTTTTTTTATTACCTGACTGTGGCTTTATAGGCCGGGCCCAATAAAGCGATAGGAGTGCGCGGTTGGAGAGTAGCCTGGGGAAAATCCAGGGGAAAACCTCCGGCACGACCACGCGTGTGGTTTGGAACACTGGAATACTCTAAGAGTTTGCGCTCCAGTGAGATTGGTTGAGCGGTTTCAACCGAATCTGAGCTGTGAAGCACGCTGACATTATCCCGTTAAACGACGCCTGCTAGCCTTTGCACCAGGAATGATCCGGAACGGGGGGCCAGACCAGAAGCGTATTTTTTAATTTGGCGCCCCGGGCCAATAAGGTTCGCCGCCCCATAAACCAAGAAAAATAATGTAATTTTTTTTTTAATAGTCTACATTTTTATACATTATTGAAGAGGCCGCGAAATAGGGGATTGCCGGCCGAGTAGTTATAGATGGCCGAGTATTAACGAGGCCATCTAGAGATACGAGGCTGACAACCCCGGTACCGCACAGGCTTTTATAGTGTTTTTTTCAAAAAATGCAATAAAGTTTGAAAATTAAAAGAAAACTTGAAATGAAATTCTAAGGATTCTGTAATAAAAACACACGTTGCAGCTGCCGGTCGGGGGCGGCTAGGCGGTTACGCCGCCCTGGCGGATTGGCGCCCCGGGCCATGGCCCTGATGGCCCTAGGGTAAATACGCCCCTGGGCCAGACCCCTCTTCCTTAAATGGCCCTCCACTTCCGAAAAAAGGTTTTGGCCTCAGAACACCCCCTTTGTACTTATATTCTTTTTGTGCAATACAGTTAAATAAATAAATAAATAACACCAACAACGCGGACTGCGTTGACTGGTTGAGAATGCCATACGGCATTAAGTCCGCCTTTTGTACGATAAGGTTTCTTTTGTGCAATAAAGATTAAATAAATAAATCGCGACAATTTGACCATCGCTTTAGCCTAGTTGGTAGTGACCCTGCCTACGAAGCTGGAGGTCCCGAGTTCGAATCCCGGTCAGGGTATTTATTTGTGTGATGAACTCGAATATTTGTTCCTTAGTCTTGGAAGTTTTCTATGTATTTAAGTATATATTTATCTATATAAGTATGTATATCGTCGCCTAGTACCCATAGTACAAGCTTTGCTTAGTTTGGGACTAGGTCGATTTGTGTAAGATTGTTCACAAATATATATATATATATATATATTATATTAAATAAATAAACGCGTCGTTTCGACTGCAATTGGAACGCCGCCGGTATTATGGGAACTTTCGAGCCATCTACGATCCGGGGCGGTCCTTTATGTTAAGTTAATTTGACGAAACATGTTGCGGATTTCATTTTTGGATTAATAGTACATTAGTTGGTTAATTTATGGAATAAATGATTGGATAGAAATAAAAAAATAAAACAAAAAATTGGAACGAACAAGTAGTTGGCGAGAACTGAGTTTTTTCTATATATTGTAATTTGTATTGTGTTCATTGAAAGTACTAAATAAATTGATCTTATTTATTATTTATTGTGATAAATAAACTGATAAGGTTTAAATAAGTAAATAAATAAATAAATAAATATTAGAGGACAATCTTACACAAATCGAACTAGTCCCACAGTAAGCTCAAGAAGGCTTGTGTTATGGGTACTAGACGACGATATATTTAATAGATATAAATACTTAAATACATAGAAAACATCCAAGACTCAGAAACAAATATTCATGCTCATCACACAAATATTTGCCCTGACCGGGATTCGAACCCAGGACCGTCAGCTTCACAGACAGGTGCACTATCCATATAGCCACACTATGTTATAATTTGATGTAACCTGAGTCGGGTTCTCTATTATATATCACAAACAAAAAAATCAATCATTTATTCTGCAAATAGGCCACAAGGGCACTATTACATATCAAAATATTAATTTACAACTTAAGAAAGTCTTATAATAATACATTTTTCATGTAAAAATATTAATTTACAGTTCAAGAAATAATAATAATTTCGAGTTTACAATTAGAACAAAATGAATGTCATACAGTGAAGATAAACTTGCAAAGTTATCTATTACAAATATTACAACATCAGTAAATTTAGAGATGTATAAGGTCTCAAGATTAAACAAGGAATATAATGAAATTAATATAATATCCCAGAGATGTACATGGTCTCTGAACGTCAAAATTAAGATTAATTTAATATTGTTAGAGATGTATATGGTCTCTAAGTTACTGATAATAAAAACGAATCCACAACAGGATGATGTCTCTCGTCAATCCCCTATAAAAAGACACTAGTATTAACGTAGTCACTATGTCCTAGCAATCATGAACAGACCGGAATCACGAGTATGACGCGTATCTCAGCCATCTCAGCCATGTTTATTGTATATGTTAATAAAGCCTTGAAAGTTCTTCCTAGTAGGCGGTGTATGAAATAAGTTAAATATCACCGCACATAATAAGCGGCATTGGATGCTGTGCGAATATACACGTAAATACATGACTTCCTTTGTAAGTATATAACCTTCAATTTTTCCTAGGTTTTTAATGGCTAGTATTTAACGGCACATAAAAAACGTAATCGCCTAAAACTACTTACCTAACTGCTAAAATACTAATCGCACATCAAAACCCTTTTTCACTTTATGTATGTATGAATTATGTATGTTATATTATAGTACATATGTGTGTTTTTTGGAGTTTATTGGAGTTTATTGGAGTTTACTCCTTAAGAATCGATTTTCATATATAAGCCCGGGGTATGAAAGTTTATGAGGTATAAAATCAAACGTAATCTGCTGTGCTAATTTAAAAAGTCGTATCTCAGTATACGATCAGGGTAAAGATACGACCTTTTATAATTTAGCACGAAATGCGTTATGCGTTATATTCGTGCGCAACTTATCTTGAGCAGCTCTTAGTTGTTGAATTGTCAAGCGTGTCTGTCAAGATCGAAAATAATATAACAACGTGTAAATATTTTATAATAGTTCGTAAGAGTAAACTCCAATCTTGCGTCGGAGCTGACACACACTTTTTTTAATATCTTTATGTATAATTGTTTGTGACTACTCTACTGTTGATTCTTTATGTTAGTTTAAGATGTATGTGTTATTCCACTCCTCTTGTTTTATACTTGCGCAGCCTGCTGTTAATTTTACTTCACTTTTAATCACCTCCTACCCATCAAAGGTTGTCTGGAAGAGATCGCTCTTTAGCGATAATACCGCCTGTTGTTAGTTCTTAAGGATTATCTGTCACATTCTCTCTATATTGATTGTTGGTGCAAAAATAATATTTATTATTATTATTATACATATGATTTATAAAACATTTTAATTTGGCCAATCAAAATACTTCACCTAATAAATCCACCAATCACAGAACACTAATTAGCTCTTTAAAAAATATTTCGTATTGGGTATCAGCCAACCAGAATACAGCTTTACTAAAATCGATCAGTCAGGAAAGACGTAATATCTCTAAACATTACGTTTGTAGTAGTCCTTATTGCACAATAATTAAAAAAGTAATTAAATCGTTTGAGCAACGCTTTGAAGCGCTCAATGGGGAAGGTCAGTAGCTTATATTCTCGCGTGAACCGCGGTGTCTATGTTTTATGTGTCAAAGCAGTTTATAAAAAAAACATGCCGCCAAATTATACATATGTTCGCCGCGGAATTTATTGTTGATTTTGGTTGGATGACCTATTTATTTATTTTCTCGCAATCGAAGCGACAAGTAGAATGTATAACTCTGATCTAAAATCAATATTGCCCCTAGAAATATTTTCATCAATTCGTTTGGAAAAATAACTATCTCTTGGTGGTATGGATCATTTTAGAGCCTTGTCATAGGTACAATCTTCTATTGCTTGTGATGTGCAGTTATTATTTTTTGTTGTGCAAATAAGTATTGTTTTTTTAGGCTCAGTAAATACATCCCGTTTTTAATTATCTAAGTACTATGTATTTAATATTTTTCATTAAATAAGACTGTTTTTTCACGTCCCTTGTCATATTTTCCATAAATTTGCAATATTGTTCTGAGAACTTAATCCACATTAAAGATATACCACCTTATTTATAAAAATTATCAAACCTCTGCTAACCACAATGTGTTTTGTCCCTTTCTCACAAATACAAAGGTCAAAGTGACGGATAAAGACATACAAATATTAACGGCATTTAAGCTAAAATAGATTTGATGAATATTATGAATATGGTGGTCTGTGTTTTGGAAAAAGATGGTGGGAATTTCTATAAATAGTCCAGAAACATCACGTAATTATTTTTCCCACAAGTAGGTACTTAATATAATTTACTGCATAAATAAATCTGGCATCCATATAATTAACTTAAATACCATGAAGACTAATAATACCATTCCATTAGACACAAGGCCAAATAAATAATGAAATCTCTTATGTTTTTTTTCTTTTATCATTCATTAACTTCAAAATGTAATCATCTGAAATCCAACCTTATTATCCTTTCATTACACTCTAAAATCCCCTACCACGGTTTGTTATTTAAATTTCGAACTGATAGACTATTACGAACACCATTGTTAGAAACGACATCTGCTGCAGTTGAGAACAACCCTATTCTCTTATTAATAGGGCACATTTTCCAATTAACGAGATGTAGAGTTAGTTGGGATTAAGATTTCACACCATTCAATTGTTTTATGAGAATATTGGGAAATAAAACAACCTGTTGTTCTAAAACTACTAGTGGCTCTAAGAAGCATATTTACTTTTCAACCCCCCTGCATCCGCCATTTTGAAACATTTCCAAAAACTGAGTTTCTGTGTATTGCATGCTTACAGCCTTACAACAGACGTACATACAGTATTTTGTACATAATGCTTCTATTATTTCGTTTTTAGGATTCCTTACCAAAATGGTAAAAAAGGAACCCTTATATATGGCTTCACTTTGTCTGTCTGTCTGTGACAACGCAAAATATCTCTATAACTACTAATGCTATCGATTTGAAATTTGGAATAGTTAAAAAGATTACTAACCTAGATACACAGAACATGACTGTTTAAATTTTTTTTTTTATTTTCTGTGAAAAATTACAGATAAAAGGTGATTTGAATATTTCAAAGTTTAGTGAATATGACAAGTGGGGTATCATATGAAAGGGCTTGAGTTACACATTCAAAAAATATATATATCCAGTCGTTTTCGATTTATGAGGGAAAATGTAAAAAAAAAAATCCTGATTTAATAGGATTGGGACCAGTACACACCCTCGGTGCGCGAGTCCGACTCGCACTTGACCTGTTTTTTTTATTATTACTCATATTCTAATGATTGATATTTGTTAAAAATATCACTTTCATTCCATTGGTCCATCCACAGCATCGTAAACAACAGTATGTTGTAATTGGACGGTTGTAACAAAAGTAACGAATACAATGGAATCGTCATTACATAATCTGTATTTTCAGTTACAAATGAGTAGATACTTTAGTCACGATTGTCGTCAAAATGAATGGGTTTCGTTACCCATTGAGATTTAGACGAAGTAGTGAAAAATATGAATAAGTATTGAAAGAAAAAAAATATTAGAATTACGATTTGAAACGGGATATTTACCATGTACATTGATACTTAAATTTACACTAACGTGAGACATATTTACACTTAATAAGAGAACAACGGTTGAAACTCACTCGTCGGAGGGCAGTGTTGCGCGGTCGGTTGCCTTGATAACACTCAACCTGATGAAGGACTCCAATTGTAGTCCGAAACATGTCGCAAATAGTGACTTTCCAAGTAAGTTCCAACCGTTGTTCTCTTATTAAGTACATTGATACTACAAATATACATGGTAAATATCCCGTTTCAAATCGTAATTCTAATTTCAATGACCATGTGAGCTTGAAATCTTAAAAAATATTGATTCATAATTCATATTATAGTTTGTTTTTATTCCTAAAACCAATTTACATGATAATTATGATAATAATAATTAAAACTTGAAATAATTATTATAGAATTAGAATTCATATTATAACGATTTATAATATGAATTATGAATCAATATTTTTTAAGAACTCAAGATCAATGTGAACGAAACTTAACAAATGAATGAATGAATGAAAATAAGTGTAGTTTAACTTTTGACTACATCTACAAGATGAAACAGATATCCTTATACCTAATACGTAGTTACTGATCCTGGGTGCTTCCCATCGTTAAAGTTAATTGATGTCCTTACCGGTCCGAACGTTGAGTAAAAGTTAAGGAAATCAGAGTGCAATTTAAACTTATTGTGGACTCCAGTTTACTCTATACCTGGATCCCTAACTGTTAAAATAGTTAGTCAGAAATAATCACTCACGAGTCGTTAACAATCCGGGCCCGGTAAGGACAAATTAAGAAAATGTTAAATTTTGGAATGAGAATCACCCTACGGGTAATTTAATATTATACTATTTTTTTCCAAGCCAACTGACCACCACGCAAGTGATTTTTTAATTCTAAAAACTGAATCGACATTTTCTTTTATAATTACCAAACTTGCTCACAAAATTTCAAGAGAAAATGCAACTTGAAGACAAGAACAATCATATTTCCATTCATATGCAAGAATTTTTCCCAAGCTGGCACAAAGAAGCTTCGCTCACTCGATCAGTAATATATAATATTATGTAACAAGCTTTTGCCCACGACTTTGTCTGCGTGGAAGTCGTTTATTTCTTCCATACAAACTTTCATTTCTATTATCACTTTAGGGGATGATTTCCGTTGTAAAAACTATCCCATGGATATTTTCTTCTTCTTCTCCCTTGACCATTTTCCTATTTACTTGGGGTCGGTCTTCCGTATCCGTTTCCTCCATAGTACACGATTTTTGGCTATTCCGTCATAGCTACGATTTTTGGCGTCTATATTAGCATCTTTCAAGTCTTTTTCGACTGTCATCAGCCAAGAGGCAGGCGGTCTTCCACGTCCTCGTTTTTTTGTCGCAATGTTGAGGGCTAACTTGACCATATGACAGTGTTGCCAGGGCCCTTAGGACGTAAATTACGTTTCGTTTCTTGAAAAGTTACATTTTTGATGCAAAAGTTACATTTTTTCTATTTCTCATAATTACTTATCAAAACTGCCGATTTTAAGAAATTTGTAGCCACATGCAGCTAGAATTCGGCGAGCTCGGCGACAGAATTACGCCGCTGATGAGGGATATCTCAAATGTCATACATAGTCACCTACTCGTACAACAGACGAACAGACAGAGTCGTATCATGTGGTTTCTTTTGTTACCTTTCCTGTATGGAAGCGTATAAATTGTCCCGCTTGGTCCCGGTTAGATACAAAAGACCTTTCTTTTAAATAGAGTTAAATTGTTCTTAAAAGTTACGAAAATTTCCCTTTACAACAGAAGTTACTTACATGTTAATCGAACTGGTCAAAAGTTACGAAAAATTTAAGAAATGTAACCATCTGGCAACACTGCCATATGATCTTCTGGGCGTCGTAAAATACCAAATCCCATGGATATCTATCCCCAAGATACAAACTATCTCCATGTGCATCTAAATCCTTTAAGTAGTTCAATCGTGAAGAGGTGTCTAACAGCCAGACAGAGGTCACTTCTCAGCTAGACTAGGTTTAGTGAACCAGCGACAAAACTCCCAGTAGTTTGATTCCACTCACGCCTCAGATTCGTTTGAAGCCGCTCAAACAATCTCACTGGAGCGCTAACTCTTAGAGTATTCCAGTGTTCAAAACAGGTTTCCCCTGGATTGTCCCCAGGCTAACTCCCCCACCGCGTCCCATCGCTTTATTGGGCCCGGCCTATAAAGCCACAGGCAGGTTAAAAAAAAGTTACTATTGCGTTTATATTATTCAGGGTCGGTTGCACTAACATACGATCACTGGCCGGTCATCGTCAAATATGGTGCCGGCAGCTGTCATCCCATAGAAACTTGTCAAACTTTCCATACAATCAGGCTCCTATTTCACCAAGTTGACATATTTATGTATTTGACATATGTAGGCTGACAAATCGACAATCTTCATGTGAAAACTGTTTCACCAACTACAATTGTTATGTTTTTTGACAATTGTCGCGCAGCTGTCAGCTTTGGTGAAATAGGGGCCAGATTTTAACGAACACCGCTTACGATTACAGATGCTTTGGTGCAACCCACCTTAAGTATGGATTATGAACTAAAGAGCAGGTTTAGCTTTAGGTCGCGGTCAGAAGGTCAGGTTCGATGCACATCACTGCGCAAGCGCAAGCTACTCTACTATGACCAATCGTACTACTTGTAGGGATGTCAAAAAATAATCGATTATTAAAAAAACGATTAAAAATCAATTATTATTTAAAAAATAATCGATTTAGATTTTGCAATAAATCGATTCATAAAAAAATGATTATGATTTTCACAGCCGATTAATCGTAAGAAAATTAGTCGTCTACAAAGTCCTAGTAAAGCCCCTGGCATTATGGAGATATTTCTAGCAATGAAGCTAATATTGAAGCCATGCCCCTGAGGTATCGCGGATTACAACTATCCGGATTTGCTCAGATATTATCACGATACTGCAATACACGTCAACATTCTTGTGATACTGATCATCATACGAGTCCATCGCATGATAATAATCACCATGGAACCGACCATAGAGGAAAAATAAATAAAAAATCGATTATTAAAAAAATCGATTATTTATTAATAGATTTTTCAATACGGAAGTGACATCCCTAACTACTTGTAGCAAAATTGGTCATAGTAGTGTTATTCGGTTACTAGCAGTAGGTAGTTACATAAGGTATTTATATTTGTTTTGTACGTATTTGGAATGGAAATTTATTATTAAGTAAATGACGATTCCTAATTGAAGATATATTTAAACTTGATTATTTGTAGTTGCGGGCGTCTATAGGCTGCGGTGGCCGCTTACCATCAGGTGGACCGTAAGCTTGTTTGCCACCGGCGTTGTATAAAAAAATATACAAGAAACCGGCCAAGTGCGAGTCGGACTCGTCATGAAGGATTCGGAAGGAGACGTCATTAGAAATACATAATCTGTGAAAAATTCAACTAACTATCGCGGTTCATGAGAAACAGCCTGATGACAGACTGACAAACGGACGGACAGCGAATTTTTCACCTGAGAATACGCGTAAGTGACAATTTACCGTCACATTAATTAAGTAATTATCTGTGTTATATAATAAGTAGAAAAATAACATAGAACAGAATAATAACGAAATAATTATAAATACTCAACTCTCTTATTGCTGAGTTCTTATAAATTTTGTGGATACATAAGACTTTCATATTCCTACTATAATAATAATAAATGCAAAATTTTCAATACCCGTATTCCAATATTGGTCTGTTTCAATCTCGGTATTGGAACCGTAAAAATCGGTCCCAGATCCCGGTATTTCGAAATCCCGGGCTGCCGGTTTGCAAGCTCTATTTACAGCTCGCATTTGTCAACCGATTCTCGTGAAATTTTGCGAGGGTTCCATAATCATACCGATTTTTTTGTCGGGTCAAATAATTTGCTTAAGGGTTAATCCGGCACTGCTACTAAGGATAATCCTACCATATGTACCTGTCCTAACAATGTGTCAGGTTACTAGTGAGTAGCTAGCTAGCTGTTGTGAGCTCAGAACACTACGGGCAAGGTCAATATCGACGTACATCGCTGGCCTGCGCGTGCCCACTAGCCAATAATAGATTAAATTAGATTCTTTATTTTATTTATTTATTTATTCAACATTTATGTCAACTGCATTACAGGAGATGTTACAGGTAGTTGGTAGGTACAGTAGGTACACGACACCCAGATAGGAGGAAAAAAGGAGTGACGTACGTGTTGCCGACCCTTTATGAAATTTGAGAATTCGCTGTGATGACAGCAGAAGGGACAAATTTAGGCCCCTCGCTCTCAACACAGTGCATCCTCGGGAGCTCTGACAACCTTGCTCACCTCCAGGAACACAACACTACATACTTGTATAGTAGATAATGTTATTATGGCTGTGGTCTTCTGCAAGGTGGAGGTACTTCCCCAGTTGGGCTGCTCCAAATTCGAGCAAGATGTCATTTTGCTGTGCCCTACCTCTCTCATGTTATAACCTGCCTATAACGTAAAAAAGGATACTAGCTAGTCATATGCTACAAAGACGCAGATTTTTCTTCATACCTTAACCAGGTTATTCCATTGCTATTCGAGGCAATGTCAGTAAAGGCAAAACCAGTTTAACTCCGATAATGGCTGCTATAAAAAAATGCTATCTGCCGATCGGTGAGTGTGGGTTGCTCCGCTTGGCTCCTCAGATTCCGATTTGACAGTCTACTTTGGCTAGCACAACTTGCTGACAAATCGTATCTCGCGCGACTCAGCAATTCCTGTCTCGCTCAAACTGTACGGATTAGAAAGAGGAGGGTAGATTATTCTCTACTCGCGTCGCGTCGCAGCGGTAGTTGTGCTAGCCCCCCCCCCCACCCCTCCGTGAAGAATCCCTCAATTATTAAATTGAACATATAATTTGATTATTTCAGAATAAAGCAATATATGTACATATATAACATCACCTTAAATTATAAAAGTAGAAATAAAACGAATAAAACTCTCTCTCGCTGATTATTTATTTATTTATCGTATGGCAATTATTTCGAACTCTGAGATCTTCGAGAAGACAGTACGGTTGCTAGTTTTGTCGCATTTTTAGCACTACCCAAGTATCCAGAGGTCACGTGTAGGGTAGCGGTGGGTACTCCCTACAGTGATCACCTCTGTCCGTAAGATTGAAAGTGCCATTGATTGGGTCAGTGAGGAGAACAGGGACATTTAACTTACTAGTAACTTCGTACTAGTGTTCAGTGGAATTGACATGATGAGAGACTTCACTGTTCTCATTTGATTTTATTTTTTTAGACTGACGCTCAGAGACCTTATACATCTCTGAGGATATTTATTTATTAGATTTTATTATTTTCATGTTGACGTGTTATAGATATAGCTCAAAACATTTTATTATGATAAGTGTACCTATTTTATTACCTTTTATCTTGACGCTTAGAGACCTTATACATCTCTAACAAATCTCGATTGTTATTAGTTTCTTAGTCTTATTTTTGACATGTAACACTACATTTAATTAATGATACTTTGATTATTGTATTATTTTTATTTGATGTACCTAGATAGATTTTGACTTGTAAAAGTGCCCTTGAGGCCTATTTGCAGAATAAATGTTTTGATTTTGATTGATTTTGACAATAAATATTTGATTTCGAACGAGCGGTGCAGTGCGGAACAAACCCGTCCGAAACGGTCGTACGGTGACGTAATCCGAACAGCCTTGTGCAACGCGGCGCGGGCGCAGTACACTCGCGTACATAAATGTTATCATTGTCACACATGGTGTTAGGATTGGGTTGACAGTGATAACGGGGAACTATAAAGCCTGATTTCTGAATAGGAGTACTTACTAAGCACTCATATTTTTTATCTAATTTTTGTCAATACAAAAATTAGGCAAAAAATGCGCCAATGCGCGAGACCAGCGCGTCGTCTATAGTCTATAATCGACCCTATAGATCCTTTTCACCATTTCTACATCAAAAATATCGTTTCAAACATCACTACAAAACGAGTTTAAATCTACAAACTTTTTTTCCTTTTTAATTCTACTATACGCCATAAAAGCCAAAAATATCTGTTACCATATAAAAATGACATAAAACATCGTATCATTTTATCACTTCATTGAAATTATATCAATACTTTTCTCAATTTGAATTCAAAACATTTTATGATTTGTAAGAACATAAAAACAAGATGTTATTGTTTGTCCAAAAAATGTATATAACAAAAGAAAGAATATCGATATCGTATATATTTTTACCCACGCTTAAACCGTCGTCTCCCGGCGGAAAAAATAAACAGTACCGTAAACCGGGGTTACTTTCAAATTCGGGGGCGACTTTTAAAATCAATTTTTTTAAGCCGTATTTCTAGTTTTTATTTGGTTAACCTGGGTTGGAATTATACCTTGGTATATTTCCTAACTATTTAGTGAACTGAATCAAGTTAGAAATACTTAGTGATAATTATATTAGCATTATTAATCTATCAAAGTGGCCCCGTTTTTTCCTAAAGTCACCCCAGTTTACGGTAGCATTATTTTGTAATGATGCCTGGGATCCCAGGGACTGGTAGACAACGTACCAAGTTGCACTTCCGATAACTGTATTAGAATTACGATTTGAAACGGGATATTTACCATGAATATTTGTATTTTTGAGTTCCCGATATTTCGGCACTGTTGCAAGCGCCATTATCAAGGATTAACTGGCGTGCTGCGAGTTTTAGTTGTGGTCTACCCACACACCATAGCGATCTACCCTCTTCCTGTTTAGCTTTTTTCGCAGTGTCACCGTCACTACCACCGTCCGCCTTGTCACTTGAAACTCGATTACGGTCACGACACACCACACTCACAGTATCAATACGCGAGTTCTTTCCGGAAACAGTCTCTTTTCGATTTGAGAACTTTCGGATCACTGGACGCCATACACTTGACAGTTGAAACCCATCTTCCCGGTTGAAATTCTTATGCCTTTGGATATCGGGAACTCAAAAATACAATTATACACGGTAAATATCCCCTTTCAAATCGTAATTCTAATGTAAATGACCATGTAATGATGACGACCGGTTTAGCCTAGTGGGTAGTGCACCTGCCTGTGAAGCTGACGGTTCGAATCCCGGTCAGGGCAAATATTTGTGTGATGAGCATGAATATTTGTTTCTGAGTCTTGGATGTTTTCTACGTACTTATTTAAGTATTTATATCTATTAAATATATCGTCGTCTAGTACCCATACCACAAGCCTTCTTGAGCTTACTGTGGGGCTAGTTCGATTTGTATAAGATTGTCCTCTAATATTTATTTATTTATTTATGTAAGCTTGAAATCTTATATTCCGATAACTGTGCCTACAGATTACCACTATTCTACACGAGTGTCCACCACCGGCTCCGGTACAGTTGTATGCATTTCGATATAACACTAATAACTTGTCTACACTGTGTTATTGACTTTCTCAGGGTCCGCCTGTTAAACTTTATGTCTAGAAGAAAACGTTTGTTTAGTTGGGACATTATCAACCTCCTATCACTCTCCCGGTTGTGGCCTAGGGTGCCCCGGGTCTGCTTTGACCAGTCACGTATCCAGACTTTTGGTTCGGGGGGGGACAAACATTGAAACAACCACGTGAACTGTGTAAAATCGCTGTAATCACTACTGGCTAAAAACGTTTTCGGGGGGATAAATCCCAACTATCCCCCCCTTTGGATACGTGCCTGGCTTTGACACCTAATCCTAATATTTGCCGCCACGCAACCTTCCAACCTAGAGCAAAAACTAGACCTTGTTGTAACTAAATCAGATTCCCCACAATATTCTTCTTCGATAAAAACCAACTGTTAAATATCAAATATTATTTCTTACATAAGTTTACCGGCACTAGCATGATCCCGTTTTTGACGGACATAACATTCGTCCCTAGGAAGTATGTAAGTACTAAAGGGAAGAATTCTATATGTCCGCTATAATAATAATAATATACTTTATTGTGCACTATACAAAATGGAAATGTTAAAAACAAACTTTAACACTGACAATACTGCAAACAACAGGCGGTCTTATCGCTAAAAAGCGATCTCTTCCAGAAGTTCCAGACAACCTTTGGGTAGCAGGAAATTCAAAAAATGAAAGTTAACAGGTAGTGCATATTTAGCAGATAGATAGATATACAATGATCGATACTATATAATAAGTTGATACAACAAATAACTATATATATACAAACACAATAGATACATATATATATAAATATTTATATACAAATCCAAAGGCAATCAAGAGAGCGACAAGAAATGAAGTGATATAATAAGCTTATAAGAATAAACATGTGTGTAGGCCCAAACTAAGCACAGTGTACTATGTGTACTAAATAGGGCATGCAATACCGGACAATTCTCAATCCCGTAATTGAAATCCGGTATTGGACCTCACACGGGATTTCGGTATTTCGGGATCCCGGGATTTTAAACCAGAGAATACGAGTAGATGACAATTTAGCATCACGTCGTAACTATCTGTGTTATATAAGTAGAAAAATTATGTAGGACAGAACAATAGCAAATGATAACGTGATAATTAGAAAAACTCAACTCTCTTCCTGTTGCTTTCTTATAAATTTTACGAATTCATAAGACTCATATTTTTCTATTAAAATTTAATGCAAAATCTTCAATACCGGTTGGTCTGATATTTCGGTATTGGTCTGTTTCAATCCCGGTATTGAAATACCCTAAAAATTTCCGAGATCCCGGTATTCCGACATTCCGGTTTGCATGCCCTAGTACTAGGCAACGATATATATATATATATTTTAATTTATTAAGGACAAAAAACAGTTACACACAAGGTTATATGCTTACAAAAACTACAATTACTAAAATTACAGAGTGTGAAACCAACGACATTGTCCACAGATTAATAGATTAGTATGTAGCGCTAAGTACTTATAGATATCTTTAAAATTAGAACAATTTATGGACATGGTAGTTATATGCAACAATGCTAAATAGTGGGTACATTTAAGTATGTGAAACAGTAGGTGACAAACAACGCACGGATATTTATTAAAAAAAAAAGAAAGAAAGAAACGGTACAAATGAAAACAAAAACCATGACTTAAATGTCAGTTGGTGTCGGTATTTAGCAATCTGAGCAACACCCTTTTTTTGTATATATACGCACTTATATAGATAAATCAAACCTCAGGAACAACTCTCATGACTCATATAACCTAGTATAGTAGGCCAACTCTGCCGTCTTAAGAAGAAAAACCATAAGTGACATTTTTTGCAAAATGGATTTATTACCAGCCTTGTAATCAGGAAAATAAATGTGATCTTTCTCTCTAGGAGATATAGTACTATATCTTTTGTAGATCACGATTTAGACAACCACAAGTGCATAATTTACAAGAAATCTAACGTTTTTTGGCTTTATCTCGAAACTTACTTTTTGTCACTTATGGTTTTTCTCCTTGAGACGGCAGAACTAGGCTCGTCAAAAACTACTAAGCTAAAGCTAGTCAACTACAACCTACAGAATAAGTATTATTATTCAAGTGTACTTCAGTCGAACACAACAGGGGCTACTCCGAACTACGAAATCCGATCTTCGTATCGTGCCGTCCCTTTCACTCATACAGGTTGTAACTAAACTAGTGAGGGTCCGTTTAAGGGCATATTCGGTATCGTGTTCTCATTAGAAAAAAGAAAAAGAAAATTTTTTTGACGCAAATTTTTTTTTTGCAATGGGGCAACTCGTCCAAGTCAACCAACTACCCATTACAAAGGCCAAAAATTTATTGCGTCAAAAAAATTTCTTCTACTTTTTCCTAATCAGAACACGATACCGAATATGCCCTTAAACGAATCCTCATTACTTTTGTTACAGCCTGTATAGTGTAGGTATAACACGAGAGTAAAAGAGACAGCATGATACAAAGTTCGGAGCACAGACTCAGACATCGAGAACCAGTATATGCGTCATCTTCATAAATATACAGACTTGACCTGACACAGTTTTACCACAGAATTACATAATAGTTTTACTTGTATGTTAATTTCAGTTAAATAATACGTTTTTGCGATTACAATGAAAACAAGCGTTTCAGTATTTTAAAAAACCGTGTTTGAACATTGTCATAGTATTAACCCACTAATTAATAACCCACCCTGGGTTGCACCAAACCGTCTGTAATCCGCTGTACTCTTTAGAAGAATTTTATAATATAATGAAAAAATAAATAATGTAAAACATAGAATTTTAAGGACAGAATAATTATTGGAATATAATTGAATGATGTAATTGTATGACGTGCTAAATGTGATGTATGTTACATGGTCAATAAAGATATGATATGATATGATGATATGAATCGTAAGCGGTGTTCGTTAAATTCTGATGGTATGGAAAGTTTGACAAGTTTCTATGGGATGACAGCTGCCGGCGCCATATTTGACGATGACCGGCCTGTGATCGTATGTTCGTGCAACCGACCCTTAGTGTATGAAAGCGAACTTTGACCTTTGAACATGTTTACTTGCACAAAAGTAGAAACCTATTCGCGTCGTATCTTCTGTATTATCAGAATGTTGCGGTTTCTATCCTCTGGGTATAGCTGAGTTTCTAGCTGGACTCGTCTGAGCTAGGCTGGCGACAATACTCCCAGTAGTTCGATTCCACTCACACCTCAGATTCGGTTGAAACAGCTCAACCAATCTCACTGGAACGCAAACTCTTTGAGTATTCCATTGTCCAAAACCACCCGCGTGGTCGTGCCGGAGTTTTCCCCTGGATTTTCCCCAGGCTACTCTCCAACCGCGCACTCCTATCGCTTTATTGGGCCCGGCCTATAAAGCCAGTCAGATTAAAAAAAAGTCCATTTCCTCTCCATCATAGACCATCAAAGTGATCATGACCATGATTTCCGGGATAGAAAGTATAATATGCTTCCCCGGGATACAAACTGTATATTAGAATTACGATTTGAAACGGGATATTTACCATGTATATTTGTATTTTTGAGTTCCCGATATTTCGGCACTGTTGCAAGCGCCATTATCAAGGATTAACTGACGTGCTGCGAGTTTTTAGTTGTGGTCTACCCACACACCATAGCGATCTACCCTCTTCCTGGTTCGCTTTTTTCGCAGTGTCACCGTCACTACCACCGTCCGCCTTGTCACTTGAAACTCGATTACGGTCACGACACACCACACTCACAGTATCAATACGCGAGTTGTTTCCGGAAACAGTTTCTTTTCGATTTGAGAACTTTCGGATCACTGGACGCCAGACACTACAAATATACATGGTAAATATCCCGTTTCAAATCGAAATTCTAATGTAAATGACCATGTAAGCTTGACAAACTGTATACAATGTATTATGTATTCGTCGATGTAGAACTCGTTCCTCGCGTTAGAATTGAATTGCTGATATTAATTTCTACCGAACCGCCAGCCAGGTGGACCGCCGACCTGAAGAGAGAGGCGGGAAGCGGTCGGATACAGAGAGCTGAGGACCGGGTGTGGTGGCGTGAATTAGGGAAGGCCTATATCCAGCATTGAACGATCAGCTGAGGATGATGATGATGATGAATCTCTTCCATTAAGGCATAATTTCCGGGATAAAAGTATTCTATATCCTACCTCGGGATACAAACTATCTCCATGCCGAATTTCATTTATATCCGTTCAGCAGTTTAATCATGAAGAGGTAACTAACAGGCAGACTCATAAGTAGGTACTTAAATGAGTATGGATTGTATCTGATGGCAACTGTAGGTAATAAAAACATCCAGACAAAAGTGTTGTCCTGTGCCAAGTTTCAAAATTGCTGAGATGCCCAGCGGAATAACACTTTCACTGTAATGAGTAAGTGTAAGTATGTCAATGATAAGTCTGGTCGATCCTTATGTAAGCGAGTCGAATCGAGGTCTGTGTGGCAGGGTATTGGAGAAATGTAGGTGACATACAGTAGGCAGTAAGTATTTTAATAGCTTTAAATGAAATAAATGAACTTTATTCTGCAAGTAGGCCGCAAAGGCACTTTTACAAGTCAAAAACTACTAGCGTTTCTCATGAGACCACTGCCGAGAAGAAACGCCGAAAGAAACTCGACAGTCAGTCATTTTCTCCAAAATATGCTTATTACAATGATACTACTTAACCTACTTAAGTAAATGTAAGTGGTAAAAAACAAAAGAGAATTGAAAGAAAATAAAGAAAAAATAACAATAGATATTTACAATGTGTAATTACACAAGAAAACAAAACATGTCGAATCGTTTGATATGCTTTCCTGCAAGAACTGTATCAACTAGATACAATGAAAATATTAGACTCTTTACGCTATTTAGGTATTTGGTTTGGGCCATGCATATCTGTCTGTTAGATAGTCCTCAACCCTCTAACCCCTTTTGCCCGCGAACTCATTCATCTATTTTTATTGCTATTTCTTTATATCAGGCGCTCACCCTAGTCATCGGTTTCCATACAAACTTCGATCCCCTTAAGGGATGATTTCCGGGATAAAAAGTATCCCATGTCCTTCCTTCTTAGACCATGGATCCAACTAATAAATACGTCTTCATATTATTACAGTCCCACCACGCTAACTCTGCATTTAATTGATTTGGCAACACTACCTCAAACGTCATATTTTCATACAAATATGACGTATAATGCACAGTGTTGCCAATTATTCCTTGCAGAGTTAAGCGTGTCACACACTAAGCAGATACGATAAGATATCTGTATCTGAACGCATATTTACCAATATCGCTCCCTATACAATTCAATGAGCTAACACACACAGCGCAGATAACTTATATTTTATCGTGAAGTATCTGTGAGCCCCGACATATATCGAAAGATGGCAAAGATATTATCTGCGTATATAAATTGATCTGCGTATAATATCTGCCGATATAAATATGGTATAGTATTTTATCTGCAGATAGATACAGGTTACAGGTTGATGTTAGACTGAATGTATCGTCTCGCATATTATCGTATCTGCGTAGTGTGTGATAGTTTCAGATCATCATCATCATCATCATCATTTCAGCCGAAAGACGTCCACTGCTGAACATAGGCCTCCCCCAATTTGGGGGGGATTTGCCATAGTCGCCACGCTTGGCAAGCGGGTTGGCGACCGCAGTTTGATGATGGTAATGATCGAAGGATGCTGCTGCCCACCCTCCGATTTTCCCTTATTCGCCTCCTACGAAACCCACGGGAAGAGATGGGGTGGCGCAATTCTTACCCGGCAACCACACGGGGGAGTTTCAGATCATTAAGTTATTATACGCAGATAAAATATTATCGTATCTGCGTAGTGTGTGACACGCTTTAGCGTGGTTGGACTCTAAGTAAACGAATTTGCAGTTGTATAGTTTTACTTCTTTATAAAGATCTTGCTATATATAAACAATACAATGGAGTCCAAAGTAGACGTCATCCTCAGGTCGACTTCCTGTTGTAAGAGCAGAAAAAAGTTATTACCAAATTACCACCGAGTCACTGTCGCACGATAAGTATATTTAACAGTATTTTAACTTTAAAAGAAGTGTCCTCCAGCTGCCAGTGGGATTAAGGCGTGTGTAGCCGCTCAGGCCCCTATTTCACCAAAGCTGACAGGCGCGACAATTGTCAAAACACATTACAATTGTAGTTGGTGACACAGTTTTCACATGAAAATTGACGATTTGTCAGCCTACATATGTCAACTTGGTGAAATAGAGACCTGGTGATCATCGCCTGCGCAAATTGGCATGATAGCTTGTCAAAAAAGAACTCTATTTCAACAAAGGGAACAATAGAAGCTCAATTAGTTACGGATTAACCTCCTTATTCATAAACGCTAATCAAACCTATTTTAGCTAAAATGTCGTTAATATTTGATTGTCTTTATCTGTCACTTTGACATTTGTGTTTGTGGGAAAGGGACAAAACACATTTTAGTTTGAGGTTTGTTATTTAAATGAATAGATTATGACTTTAGCGTATTCCTGGCCCCGTAAACGACAAGATAAAGCATCTGTCACTTTCTATCGAGTGGTATCAGAAAGTGACAGATGCTGTATCTTGTAGTCTATCACGCGATCATTCGACCATCATAAACCCCCTGATTGTAACCTAAACCTACTCCCAAAATGTGGTGTAAGCACTTGTTTTACGAGCTGTAAGTACAAATGCAAATACAAACATTTATGTTGCAAATAGGCCACAAGGGCACTTTTACATGTCAAAATATTAATTTACAGTTCAAGAAGGAATAATAATTTCGAGTTTACAATTATAACAAAATTAATGTCATACAGTGAAGATAAGTAAATGTACTGCCTACATTACTTAACCGTGTGCTACCTACGTATGTTTTTTGCCCTCACCCGGAAACCGGCGAGCTCCGTCGAGCGAAACTGTGGGTGCGCAAACGCAGGTGTTTTATACGCACATAAGAACATATACCTAGTTTTCCTAATAATATTATAAACATATGCCGATGGATGTACTTTCCTCTTAATCTCAAAAACGGCTTGACGGATTTGGTTGAAATTTGGAATGGAGGTAGTTTATACCCTGGATTAACACATAGGCTACCTTTTATATGCGGGTAACACCCAGAGATCGGATACCGGTATTTTCTCCATAGAAAAATACCGGTATTATTACGGTCACCGGTTCATTATTTCGTTTTTAATGCGACAATCTAATAATACGACGTTGTTACCTAAATACATGATTCAGCCCTACATAAAGAGCAAAAATTTTTCCAAAATATTGGGCTAATTCAGGGTTTTTTAAAAATACCGGTATCGGTCCCTGGCCCGGGGTGCCCGGGGTTCGCTACCTAATCCCAAGAATTGGCGTAGCCACTAGTTTTTACGGAAGCAACTGCCATCTGACCTTCCAACCCGAGATAAAACCAGACCTTATTGGAATTAGACTTGTCAAGTGAGTGGGCAACTTGGCTGTTAGTTCTCAAGCCGCCCGAAGGCCTTGACTTAACGGCTGTCATAGAGCAGCCGGGATCAACGGCTTAACGTGCCTTCCAAAGCACGGGAGCGCTCAGTTAATAACCACTAAAAGCCCACTCAAGAAATGACCCCGGCCCACGTTGCTTAACCTACGCGTAGTACGCGGGCGCCGCTGAGCCACGAGCGCTCGAGTTGTAAAGACCAAATAAAACATTGCTATTTTCGCCTATGCCTAGGTCTCACAAAACCTATCTAACAATGCTAGCACACAATTACATTACTACTTTCACTACAACCTTGCCTTGCAGCGGAATTGCGTAACAATTCTAAGTTCATTTCTATAGCACATACACCCTAGTTCAATAATATCGAAACTAACTAGCAAAACAAACCGTAATTGGGCTATTCTACTTTTTTTAACAAAAAAAAATTCTGAATTTTATACTTCATAGTTTGGAAATTAGAGGGTGGGACACACTTTTTATAAATTTGACAGCTAATATCTCAACAATGGTGGACATAAACGGAAAAGTTTTTTAGAAACCTAGATTGCGTGTGCATATGCGAGTGATTAAAAAAGATTTTTAATCACTCGCATATGTGTGTTCAAAATTTTTTTCATCCGCCGTTTACTTGTATGGAGAGAGAGATTCAATATATATATTTTTTAATTTATATTATTTTTATGTAGCGGTTCATGGAATGTTACACCTTCCTACCAAATTTCATATAGTAAATCGGCTGTGACATACGGACGGACCGACGGACAGACATGACAAAACTATAACGGTTCCGCTTTCGCCATTTTGGCTACGGAACCCCAAAAAAATACAATCAAAGAATGTGTCCAACCCAGTAGGTAAATGCAAAAAGTTCTCTCCGGCGGGGAATCGAACCCCGGTCTCCCGCGTGACAGGCGGGGATACTTACCACTATACTACCGAAGACTTATGAAGACGTGCGAAATTAGCTATTATAGACGGTGTAGCTCTATTAATGATAATCATGCATCCACTCACTTTCGCATGTAGTTTTTTATTGGTTATTTTATCAAAATGTTTTCTTTTTGCACTCAATAAAATAACTATAATTAGGTAATGGGCAATTAGGTTAGGTAAACCTCTATTTCTTGCAACACTTACGTTATGTTATTTTATAACCACCCGTACCGTACCTCAAAAGGAAAACACGTACCTAACCCTTACAGATTCACTCGTGGTCTGTTTCTGAAGTCGCAAGCGTCCATAGGTAATGGGTGAATCAACTTTTTAGTGCCACTCGTTGCCGTGGTTACGTCTAGTTGTCCAGTGCCTTTACCATGAGTTTACATGACCGTACTCGCTAACGACTGCGTAAAAAATTGTATTGGCAAAAGTACAGCGCCTCTGGCGGTTACGCAATAGAACTAAGAATCGGCATACTAAATCGTTTACGCAGTCGCTAGCGAGTACGCTCATGGAAACTCATGGTAAAGGCACAGGGGACAACATTCGAATACAATTAGTTTGTATTTCTTGACATTATTTATTAAATTCATAATTTCACGTCAATTCCAATTATGTACCTAAAGATTATTGCATGTAAGTCGATTGCTCAGCTAATATAATATAATATAATTAGTAACGTTTATGCTTAGCGATTTCATTCCATAAAGGCTGTATAAGATTATTTTCCCTTAATGAATATGCTGCATACTTGCCTAGTATGTAAGAAAATTGCAATGCCCTAACGGGGTATCATGTACCGACTAACCAAAAATACTAACATACCAATGTAATGAACATGATGGCAATAAAATATATAAATATGAATATGAATATGAACAATCGTTTTTATGCTATTTAAGTTAATCAAACATACATATTTGGGGTACTTGTAAGCTATTTCCATAATGGTCCATCTACTAAGCATGTTAGTGGAACTTGATAAAACATGTTTTTAACAAACTGCGCTACTAGTATCCCTTGGATAACGGGTCAAGATAACACAAAAAAAGTTGATCCACCATAGTAATATTTTCTACCGTGGCGTCGAATAAAAAATACATACTTCACGCAAATTTAAAGTGTGATAAGCCGTGTTAGGGCGGATATTCAGCGTTTCAACGGCAGTTTTTTTTCGTCATTGTCGTTTCATTTCGCCGGTTTATTTTTAGTTTAAATAGATAATCGTGACGACAATGACTTTACAAACGAGCGTTTCAAAATGCTCGGAGAATCGCCTGTTAATGAAGTGTATATTTATAAATACATGCCCAAGCCACCGCAAACGCCTCTCTTTCAGCAGAGCGGTGACGCATGAACAACTCTCGTTTGCCTAGGCAGATACTGTTAAGCCAAATTGCATTCGAAAAGCGCAATGTAGGACGTCCCATGCTCCGGTACAAAGACTGCGTGAAACGCGACATGGTTGCTTTTAACATTAATCGCAGAACTTGGGAAGATCTTGCCTGTAATCGCGATGAGTGGAGAAATACTATCGCAAAAGGCCGCGAAATCCACGATAACGCCTGGTTCCAAGATCTGGCCCACAAGCGTGCTAAAAGGCGTAACCGCCAAGAGGATACGGATCCTCAGTACACTTGTCATAAATGTGGACGTAAATGTCGATCCCGGATTGGACTATACAGTCACGAGAAGCGTTGTTTCTCACACACAGACGCTGTTTAAATCATCTGTCAAGATGCATAGGCCGATGAATGAATGATTTATAAATAAATAAATATTTTCGGACAATCTTACACAAATCAACCTAGACCCAAACTAAGCAAAGCTTGTACTATGGGTACTAAGTGACGATATACATACTTATATAGATAAATAGATACTTAAATACATAGAAAACATCCATGACTCAGGAACAAATATTCGTGTTCATCACACAAATACATGCCTTGACCGGGATTCGAACCCGGGACCTCCAGCTTCGAAGGCAGGGTCACTACCAACTAGGCTAAAGCGATCGTCAACAAAAAAAATTGACCACCCTAGTATAATATTTTTTACCGTGCCGACGAATAAAAAATACATACTTCAAAGTGTGTATAACGCAAATTTAAAGTGTGATAAGCCGTGTTAATGAAGTGTATGTTGGCCTAATTATAACAATAACAAACATTACCGGTATTAATGAATACCCGCCCACGGCCCACGGGACGAATGCTTTCGATTTCATCCGCAACGGTTCATCCTTTCAATACGTATGAGGTGTTGACGTTGAGTAACGGTGAAAATGAAAATAATTAGACTCTATAATACCCTAGAGATGGTATTGGTACTGTGGTATCTAACGTAGTATATATATTAATACTGGGGTATGCTGCACGAGAGGTACGGATTTAGAGGTACCGGGAGGAGATCGTAGCTAAAATATAACACTGGAAGCACATATGAAACTAGTATATTTCTTACTGTACTGAAATATATTTACAATAATCTCTTAAATGATTTACAGAACATGTGATTCCGATGGTGTCGTGAAGACAAGTCCCTGGAAAACCAATTGTTTCCAGAAGAATGCCAGTTTGACGCATTCTCGAATCGTAGTTTAAATTCAATTTGTATACGTTATGATTCTGGACCTACACGGCCAGCCTCATACCGTAACAACCTCTACAGTACAGAATAAATAATAGTACTCGTAAGTACTAAGTTACCTTATAGGTACTGTAAAGTTTATCCCTACTGCCGCTGCATAATACAATAGTATACTGCGCCAGAGCCTGTCCAGTGTTGCCAGATGGTTACATTTCTTACATTTTTCGTAACTTTTAACCGGTTCGCGTAACATGTAAGTAACTTCTGTTGTAAAGGATTTTTTTGTAACTTTTGAGAACAATGAAACTCTATTTAAATAAAAAGAAAGGTCAATTTTATCTAACCGACACCAAGCGCGACAATTTATAGGCTTTCATAGAGAAAAGGTGACAAAAGAACCTACATGGTACGCCTCAGTCTGTCCGTCTGTTGCAACTATGTATGACATTCGAGATACCGCTCATCAGACTGGCGTAATTCTGTCGCCGAATTAACTTTTCTTAAAATCGAACGTTAAGAAAGTAATTATGAAAAATATAAAAACGTAACTTTTGCATCAAAAATGTAACTTTTCAATGTGGGTGCGATAAATAGTACTCCTTTAATTTTTTTTTTAAGGTCAACTAGATTTGTACGTCTATAAAATTAGCACTTACAGTTTAACCATACGTGCTATTTTTTTTTTTCGTGAAGATTAACTTTTAATGGTAAAAACGCTTTACATAATAGTAATTACAAATAAACAAAGAAATGAAAATAAAACTAAAACTATCCTAAAACGAACCTAAATATACTTATCAAAAACCCTAATCTAACAAACCGCTACCAGTAGGTAACGTTCCCAAAATGCTGGCCGCATTGCCACGTTGGATCTTTAATCTGCTTTTAAATACGGGAAGAGACTTAGCAACTCCAATTTCAGTAGGCAAGGAATTCCACAACCGAACAGCCTTAACCACATGTTGTAATATTTATACTAACACAAGTAACACAATGGCTATGTTAACAACTGTTGAC
Source organism: Epiblema foenella (assembly GCA_963556455.1). Classification (NCBI taxonomy): domain Eukaryota; kingdom Metazoa; phylum Arthropoda; class Insecta; order Lepidoptera; family Tortricidae; genus Epiblema; species Epiblema foenella. Next base: position 3,317,218 of record OY747120.1, on the reverse strand, counting down.
ACAAGTTTGGCCCAATTTACTAAGTCGATATATAATTTATTTTTCAAACCTTACGTAATTCCAATAAACTGATTATAGGCGATGTTCTTAATATTAAAGTTGTAGGTAAGTAGATAGTAACAGAGCTGTTTTTGCTTTTATTGTGCATAGTAAAATGTAAACGGAAAAAACATCGTTTAGCTTGAAGTGACGTTTGCAACGATATTTCCCGTAATTTCTTAATAGTTACGATATTACCGTCATTAACAACCTAGGTTTCGCCGGAAGATCAGCGCCAGCTCCCTATTACGTTGAGGCGAAACTTTTTTGTGGCGATTCCATGTTCTTTTAATTACATTTATTTATCTATATTTTATGTTTGTATCAATACAATACAAATATTTATTCTGCAACTAGGCCACAAGGGCACAAGGGCACTTTTACATGTCAAAATATTAATTTACAATTTAAGAAAGTCTCACTATAATAAGTAATACATTTTTCATGTCAAAATATTAATTTACAGTTCAAGAAGGAATAATAATTTCGAGTTTACAATTATAACAAAATTAATGTCATATAGTGAAGATAAACTTGCAAAGTTATCGTCACGAATAAATGTTTTTCTTTCATTCTTTCTTTCTAGTTCAAAAAAAAAATAGCAAGTCATCCAAGCCTCGGCGACGCTGAATAGTCCAAACATAGGAAGTGACTAGATAGACTTAAGATAGGCTGACTAAATTGAGATGTATCAGAAGACTGATATGGATCTAGCACAATTCTGACATCTCATAATTAGTCGTGCTGTATACACATTGGCGTCAATTTAAATTAAGCCAATAGACTTGAATACATTGATGACATTTCGGTGACACAGGCCGGCGACAAATAATACGCGATGAGGGACAGGAGATAGCACATTGTATCTCGTTCCCATGTGTGTTGGTGTCTATGCGTGCATCTCTATCTCACAGCTTTGTATGTGTTTATTGCCGGATCCAGTCTTATCCTTACTTCATGAGTCGAAAAGATTCTGCTCGGGAAAAAATGCAGACAGTCAATGACACCGTCAAGCCGGCTGGACAATGAGGACTATCGTTTTTGTGCTCACCAGTTGGCGCCACTGTCGAGTAAGGTCCAGCTGTCAAAAATTGTTATTTGTTACTATGGGCATGAGAACGAAGTTTACATTTAAATCATATTTAATACTAAACCGTACCGTAAAAATATCGAACATCCCGCATTGTAGTGCAGTCCCGTTTTGTTCGGAAAAAAAGAGGAAATAAGTTTCCGAAAGACAAAGCTGTCTCAAAACACTGACAGTCATTGACCCGTAGTATTTGCCATAATCAAGCTCAGGCATTGCAAAATAGTCACCATATTGTTCCAATTAGATATTAACCCGCGTAGCGCAACCACAAAGAGTGACATTTGACATTTCGGAGACCTCACGCAACACTAGCGCCTCTAGCGGCGAATTCATACGCGATAGCCCTCATTGTCGAATCACGAGTCACCTCTATAGATATCCCTTTATCAAATATTTTCAATGGCAACTGTACAAGTGTATTTTTTTTTTAACCTGACTGTGGCTTTATAGGCCGGGCCCAATAAAGCGATAGGAGTGCGCGGTTGGAGAGTAGGGAAAATCCAGGGGAAAACCTCCGGCACGACCACGCGTGTGGTGTACAATTCCACTCTTTACATGTGAACAAATTTTCAGCATGTAAGAATCCAGGGCAATTAAACATTAGTATACGTCACGCTCTAATTTAATTTAAGTTTAATACAATTTTGTTTGCCGCTGGCAAAATGTAATACAGGTGTTGTTAAATGTGTTTTACTGACCGATTTCAAAACTGTTAATAAAAAGTACCTATTGAATTGACGACGATCATTAAAATTCTTTGTAACAATGTAACAAAATCGAATCTTCAAACGTTAAAACATTTAAGAACAATAAGACGTACTTGTGGTTGAAATCAATTCGTCAATCAACATTACCACTCATGCAGTAACAAAATTACTTAACCAAAGTTTGCATAAGACTAATACATTGATCTAATAAGAAAAAGTATTTGCTTGCGGTCACGACTTACACTTTCGTTCGGTGTTCCGTTTAGTTGGCTACTAACAGGCCAGTGCCTTTACCATGAGTTTGCATGACCGTACTCGCTAGCGACTGCGTAAACGATATGCCGATTCTTAGTTCTATTGCGTAACCGCCAGAGGCGCTGTACTTTTGCCCATACAATTTTTTACGCAATCCCTAGCGAGTACGGTCAAACTCAGACGAAAACGAGAGGTAAAATACGTAGCTGACGAGCACTGAAAATGCTCCATACTGATAGGCAATGAAATGTGACGTCACAGTTCTATGGCATTTTAGTCGTGAAATATGGCCTTTATGGACATAGAATTGAAACATGACAATTCTATAGGAAACTTTCAAAATGTTAAAACGCAGCCGCTCGTCATTAAATTTACTTTGTGAACTTTGTATAAGGTGCGAAATTGAATAATATAAAATAGACGGAGAATGAATGAATGATGTGAAAATCTATATAATACTTATAAGAGCTTTTCGCCACTAGCTGTAAGTTTTCGGTAGTATAGTGGTAAGTATCCCCGCCTGTCACGCGGGAGACCGGGGTTCGATTCCCCGCCGGAGAGAACATTATGCTTTTTCAAAAGAATTAAGTAAACAGACTGACACAGAATTTAATAATTATTATTATATTCGGACAGCTTCACTCATATTTTCTTTAAGGTAATTTTCAATGATGCAATAAGTTTTAATGATGCAGTAAGGTTCGAGACTAAAAAAGCTAATTATATAACTAATGCATTATTTTTTCAACAAACCGAAACAATTAAACAAACTATACGTAGGCCTGCGGAAATGAAGATTAGGCACATGGGTCGGGCGCTCGTTGATGTCTTTTGTTGTATGTTCGCGGCGTCACATCATTGGTCAATTTCATAAGAGTACAGTAACGGCGACACGTGATTGGTCTATTTCATAAGACTTCACTTGAAGGGAACCAATAAAGAAATGTACGTTATTCTAGTTTTGATATATCTTATTTCAAACATTGAAGTCGACGAATAGAAAAAAGTATTTTCCTGTCGGGCTGGTCTATATGAGCGTGATGACATTCCACTGAACCCTACCCCTACTTACGCTTATGTTTGTTTGGCTCATTATGTCATATATGTTTATTTGTTCCAGACTGAACCATGTGGAGCATACTTCTAGTCCTGGCGCTGATGGCGACCGCGCGCGCCAAACAGCTCCCTACCACCACTGGTGAGTACCGAGCACCACTGCACCACCTTTACACTACGACGGTTACATTCGCGTTGTCGGCCCTTTCAAAATTTACCTCTGTCTCTCAGCATTTATCCCGGTTGCATCCAATGCCTTTACCATGAGTTTGCATGACCGTACTCGCTAGCTACCCCGAGCTCAGCTAGGCCCGACCTGGGTCAGACTGACTACCGGTGTGCGGCGGTACCGGGACGAATAGGGACTATATATTTGAGTCTTGGAGCGCAGTGTGGTGTTGCGGATACTATCCACCAATTTTACACCTATATGCTGCGTTCCATGGCTCCATGGCATGGTGAAAAAAATAACTAGGCGCCGAATATTCGGTTATTATTCGGTATTCGGCATATTCGGCATGTTTTTGAATGTTCGGTATTCGGCCGAATTATTCGGTTCAGCTGCCGAATATTTACCGAACAATTTTGAGAGGGTTTCGTTACAAGTTACAAGAGTGTATTATAGTTACTGCTTCGTGAAATTAATACTACCCATTATTAACAGTGATTTAACTTATTCTTCGTCAATATTTCGCTTTGATAATGAACAAAAATTTTACCATTCAATTATTCTGTTTTACAATAATAGATGAAGGAATTACGTTGAACCGAATAATTCAGCCGAATATTCGGTTCGACAACAGCTGGGCTGGCATTCGGCCGAATATCCGTATTCGGTCAAACCCATATTCGGCGCACCTCTAAATAAATAATAGAAGAGATCAGGTAGTTATGACTAGATTAAGAATAGAACATTGTAATGTAACTCATATATATCTTATCACTAAGGAAGCTAAGAAGCAATGCCTAATGTGTAATAGTGATTTATCTGTCAAACAAGTGTTAATAAGTATTAATTGATTGTCCAATGTATAACACTGATAGATTGACTGTGAACCTTCCTAAATGTTTAAACGATTGTTTAAACAATTCAGAAAATACTGTCAAATTCCTAAAACTAATCGATTATTATAAGTTGATTTAATGTTGTTTTTATACCTATAGTGGTCGCTAATGACCTTAGATATTTGAGCGACCTTAAATAAATTAATTTAAAAAAAACTATAATATAGAATTTAAAATTAATGTTATACAGAAACCTGGTTGGTCAACTCAGAGAATACTATTCGTATGCACCGCAGAAATCAGAATGCTAACCACATAATAGTCTCGCAATAGTTGCGCTGCCTCAAGGCATGTTTAATGACAAGACTTAACATACCGAGGGCTTACTGCGAACGGCAAACAAAGTCCTTGTGTGAGTCGCTCTAATTTACAATTGCAAGTGGGGATGGCAACTTTTTTTTTAACCTGACTGTGGCTTTATAGGCCGGGCCCAATAAAGCGATAGGAGTGCGCGGTTGGAGAGTAGCCTGGGGAAAATCCAGGGGAATACCTCCGACACGACCACGCGTGTGGTTTGGAATGGAACACTGGAATACTCTAAGAGTTTGCGCTCCAGTGAGATTGGTTGAGCGGTTTCAACCGAATTTGAGGTGTGAGTGGAATCGAACTACCGGGAGTTTTGTCGCTGGTTCACTAAACCTAGCCTAGCTGAGAAGAGTCCAGCAAGAAACTCAGCTAGGCCCGACCTGGGTCGGACTGACTACCCGGTGTGCGGCGGTACCGGGACGAATAGGGACTATATATTTGAGTCTTGGAGCGCAGTGTGGTGTTGCGGATACTATCGACCAATTTTACACCTAGTATGCTACGTTCCATGGCTCCATGGCATGGTGAAAAAAATATCTGGGGACGCACCGAATATTCGGTTATTATTCGGTATTCGGCATATTCGGCATGTATTTGAATGTTCGGTATTCGGCCAAATTATTCGGTTCAGCTGCCGAATATTTACCAAACAATTCTGAGAGTTTTGTTACAAGTTACAAGAGTGTATTATAGTTACTGCTTCGTGAAATTAATACTACCCATTATTAACAGTGATTTAACTTATTCTTCGTCAATATTTCGCTTTGATAATGAACAAAAATTTTACCATTCAATTAGTCTGTTTTACAACAATAGATGAAGGAATTACGTTGAACCGAATAATTCGGCCGAGTATTCGGTTCGGCAACAGCTGGACCTAATATTCGGCCGAATGTTCGTATTCGGTCAAACCCATATTCGGCGCACCTCTAAATAAATAATAGAAGAGATCAGGTAGTTATGACTAGATTAATAATAGGACATTGTAATGTAACTCATATATATCTTATCACTAAGGAAGCTAAGAAGCAATGCCTAATGTGTAATAGTGATTTATCTGTCAAACACTTATTAATTGATTGTCCAATGTATAACACTGATAGATTAACTGTGAACCGTCCTAAATGTTTAAACGATTGTTTAAACAATTCAGAAAATACTGTCAAATTCCTAAAACTAATCGATTATTATAAGTTGATTTAATGTTGTTTTTATACCTATAGTGGTCGCTAATGACCTTAGATGTTTGAGCGACCTTAAATAAATAAATTAAAAAAAAACTATAATTACGAATTTAAAATTAATGTCATACAGAAACCTGGTTGGTCAACTCAGAGAATACTATTCGTATGCACCGCAGAAATCAGAATGCTAACCACATAATAGTCTTGCAATAGTTGCGCTGCCTCAAGGCATGTTTAATGACATGACTTAACATACCGAGATCTTACCGCGAATGGCAAACAAAGTATCTCCTTGTGTGAGTCGCTCTAATTTACAATTGCAAGTGGGGATGCCAACCTTTTTCTTTTTTGAACCTGACTGTGGCTTTATAGGCCGGCCCAATAAAGCGATAGGAGTGCGCGGTTGGAGAGTAGCCTGGGGAAAAACCAGGGGAAAACCTCCGGCACGACCACGCGTGTGGTTTGGAACACTGGAATACTCTAAGAGTTTGCGCTCCAGTGAGATTGGTTGAGCGGTTTCAACCGAATCTGAGGTGTGAGTGAAATCGAGCTACTGGGAGTTTTGTCGCTGGTTCGCTAAATCTAGCCTAGCCGAGAAGAGTGCAGCAAGAAACTAGGCCCAACCTGGGTCGGACTGGAGGCCCGACCTGGGTCGGACTGGTACTCGTTATGTGTTAAAATATTACGAATAGAAAAGATTTAAATTGTTAATTTAGCCCTGAGTGCTACAGCGAACCACAAACCAAGCTTTCCCTCTCTATCGCACTTATGTGCGAACTTACAAGTGCGACAGAGAGGGAAAATTTCCAATGCCGTTCGCGGTAGCAGGGCTGAATACGAGATGGCTTTAAGCCAGGTTTTATAAAAATTCTTTAGATGAAATTTTGGTAGCTTAGTTTTTTTAACATAACTTACCGACATAAGGTCTACTGGTTCTTTTTTAAAACTAAGCACTGAGCCACTTAGCTAACACTAGTTTGGAATCACCCATTAGTTATTTCCAGGGACCGATACCGGTATTTTTAAACAACCCTGAATTAGCCTAATATTTTGGATTATTTTTTGTTCTTTGCGTAGGGCTGAATCATGTATTTAGGTAACAACGTCGTATTATTAGATTGTCGCATTAAAAACGAAATAATGAACCGGTGACCGTAATAATACCGGTATTTTTCTATGTAGAAAATACCGGTATCCGATCCCTGGTTATTTCACCTCAGCCCGATGGCTTTTAAGCCCAACCGCCTAAGTCTCGCCTTTTAAAAAAGACAATTCGAATGGCAAGTCCCGCAACGACCGGACACGCGGTCGTTGACCCTGCGCGCGCGCCTTCGAGGTATTTGTTGAGATGTGTTTAATACTAATGGGAACTTGAAGGATTTTTGTACGTCACTCTTGATAGACCAAGCTTTGCCCAGAGGGTACTCCGAACTCCGAAATCCGATCTTCGTATCGTGCCGTCCCTTTCACTCATATAGTGTACTAGCGACCCGCCCCGGCTTCGCACGGGTGCAATGCTGATGCATGTATTATACATATAAACCTTCTCCGTGAGTCACTCTATCTATTAAAAAAAACCGCATCAAAATCCGTTGCGTAGTTTTAAAGATTTAAGCATACATAGGGATATAGGGATATAGGGGCATAGGGACAGAGAAAGCGACTTTGTTTTATATTATTTGGGTCATTGTCAGATTCGCGGTTCGCGTCTTTTCAGTGGACATATAGATAGTTAAGGGCCACAAAGCTTAATTTTGGATTGATCTAGTAATCGCATAAACAGTGTCTCTGTCACTATAAATTCATATAATAAAAACATAGATTAGATAGAGAATTACATGCACATAAGCCATTAACTATTGACCACCGGAGGGACAACTTTTGTTTTTTCAACTGACAATGACCCTGTTGGGATTAGAACGGTTTCCTCACGGTATTTTCCTTCACCGAAAAGCTGCTGACAAGGTTAAAATATCACTGTTCCAAATCATATAGGCAAGTCGATTGGAATCGAGCTACTTATATGGGCGCCACTCCTTCGTTAGGCAGTTCAATGTAACTTTAAGCAAACATAAAATTTATATTGATGTAGCGGTTATTTGGCCACTGAACTTGTTTTTGCTAAGCTAATAAAATGATACGCATATTAACGTGGCAACTTTTGCCTGATATGGTCACAAATTGATTGTTAAAAGACCCCTTGACTGTTTAAAAGGTGCAAAAAACCTTTGTACCTTGTCGCTGGATCTGAATCTGGTTTTTTATATTAGTTTCTTAGTATTGTAGATTTTTGAAATGTAATACTACATCTAATTAATGATATTTCCATTATTTTATTATTTTTAATTGATATAGATAGATTTTGACTTGTAAAAGTGCCCTGGAGGCCTATTTACAGAATAAATGTCTCTTAACTTTTAATATGTCCACCGAAAAGACGCGAACCTAAGGCACTTGTCCCACCGCCGGCGAGTAGCGAGAAATCTCACAGTAATTCTACTCGCTTGAGCGAGAAAACGAGTAGAATTACTATGAGAGTACTCGCTGCTCGCCGGCGATGGGACCAGTGCCTAAATCTGACAATCACCCAACAAGGTCTAATTTTCCATCTAGGCAACGTCTTTCACTGGCCAAAAACAAAAAATCAAAATCAACATTTATTCTGCAAATAGGCCACAAGGGCACTTTTACATGTCAAAATATTAATTTACAGTTTATTAAGGATAAATATTTCGAAATTACTAATATACGAATATTAATCTGTAAATACAGTGAAAGTAAACTTGCAAAGTTAGATTTCCGCTACCCTAAGGTTGTCTGGAAGAAATCGCTCTTTAGCGATAAGACCGCCTGTTGTTTGCCTTTTCTCATTGTGTTTTTGTACTGTACTGTATCCTTTGATTGAGGTGTGCAATAAAGAGTATTGTATTGTTATTTATTACAAATACTTATTATAATATTGGTCAAGTTACAGATGCATAAGGTCTCAGTCTGATTAAAAAAAGAGCATAATCAAATTAATATAATATCCCAGAGACGTACATGGTCTCTGAGCGTCTAAATATAATTAATACATACTATTCTAACGTCCTTATAGAAATGTACATGGTCTCAAGTCATGGTCAACCAAATCAACTAACGTAAAATTGTATGTCATTGTTATGTAGACCATAAAGTGGCTTGAAACTCGGAAAGCATCACAAATTAATAAGTAGTATAGCTTGTGTGTCTACAGTATAAATGCTATAGACAGTATCATGCCTTATGACCTAGCGCAGACAGGAGAGGCGCAACCAGACGGCCGCGAACACAACACAGTTCGTTCGTGAATCTCGTCTGTCAAATTCACAAATTCGACCAACACAAGGAGCGACAAGAGTCTAAGGGTGCACCAAAGTTAAAATTTGATTAAATAAATAAATAAATATTTATGGACAATCTTACACAAATCGACCTATCCCAAACTAAGCAAAGCTTGTACTTGCTATGGGTACTAAGCGACGATATACATACTTATATAAGTAGATGAATATATACTTAAATACATAGAAAACATCCAAGGCTAAAGCGGTCGTCAATTATATGGAAACTTTAACAAGTTTCTATGTAATGACGCGTTCCGCCGCACACAGGGTAGACTAGAGTCAGTCCGACCCAGGTCGGGCCTAGCTGAGTTTCTTGCTGGACTCTTCTCAGCTAGGCTAAGTTTAGTGAACCAGCGAGCGATGTTTGCCTCTACTCATTGTAATTAATTATGTACTGTACTATGTTTTTGTTTGTTGAGGTTGTGCAATAAAGAGATTTGTATTGTATTGTTAAAAATACAAGGCTTTGGGTTCTGACCTAGGATTCCCTATGTTAAGGCACCCCCCAAGTAACACAGCATGCTGAATAAGGTTTGAGTAATAGCAATTCGCAAATTTTTACACCTCTTATCAGCAATAATCTCCATAATGTATGAGTAATGGCTATTAATATAGCCAAATTCTGAATAATATTCTCTTTAGATCTTTAATACCTCTTTAAGCTTAGTAAAAGTTGTATTAAGGTGGGTATCATACCACAGTATAACTAAGCTATTGCCCAGACTTTACATCACTGTTATACAGGCTAAAGCATATAAAAATGTGCCCAAATTGCTTGAATAAGAGCTGAATAGACATTTACTCAAACTTTATTCAACACTAGCGACCCGCCCCGGCTTCGCACGGGTGCACTATTTAATGGATGTTATTATACATATAAACCTTCCTCTTCAATCACTCTATCTATTAAAAAAACCGCATCAAAATCCGTTGCGTAGTTAAAGATTTAAGCATACATAGGGATATAGGGACAGAGAAAGCGACTTTGTTTTATACTATGTAGTGATGACTGTGTTACTTGGGCCAGGTGTGTAGTCGATAGTACAACGCCATACGATCAATGTACTGTAATGTGAGTATAGCGTATACTGTGGGTGTATTAGGGTAGAAAGCCTACTGTTATAATGTTTGCGTTTGCGAGGCGGAACGGGGACGTTTAGCGATGATAACAGACTCGAGTAACGTTTTGAGGCGTTTCTTTGCTTTGTATAGCGTCTTGATTGCACGGGACGAGTACAGTCAAGGGCAACGATATGTATATGTGGCGTCACTACTGTCAACTGTCAAATCTGACATGTCCTGCATCGCGCTATCGAAGTTTCTAAAACCAGTTGCATAAATATTCGAACCAACTCTCATTGGACTTCGGTCCCTGAGAGATCTCTTTATTGTCGTTTCTTCCTGTGTCTCCTATTTATACAATATGTATATAATTTGTAGATATTACCTTTCCTATATATATCCAACCTTGTATATTATCCTTTATATAGGAGTACATCTTACTAATCTACATATACATCGAAATGCAAAAGCAAGAGCATGTAATATTTATAATAAGAAATATTCACATATATATATTTCAATTAAACCATCACAAGTTTGTTTCTGCAATTAAATCAACTCAATCCCTCAAAGGTTAGCTGGAAGAGATCCCTCATAGGGATAAGTTCGCTTTTGTACTCTAATCTTATGTGACTTGTATATTGTTTTAACCTGTTATTGTGTACAATAAAGTGCTTACATACATACATACATAAAGCAAGTGTTAAATCATAAAAGTTTATTTTCTTCTTGTTAAACATATTACTGGAAACTGCGCTAATATTACTCTAATTGTAATTAAGTCTTTTTTTTTTATCTTCCATGTTCTACCCTTTCTAAATTCGAATAATTACTTACTTACTACTACTTACTAATTGGTTTAATAGATTTACTTTTGCTGCATGTTGTTTTTACTCAGAGCAAAAATGTAATTAAGGCCGTGCGATGAGAAATATCGCGTTTATTGAAACGCTGTTCTGTCTAGACGAGGAAACAATAAGGATTGATTTTCAGATATATGATTCTTGACTATATGGCTGTGTTTCTGACTATAGCCGAAACATGATCGCTTAAAATTTTCTCCATAGAAAAAAAATCCAAAGTTGAGTCTTTATTATACTTTTTTTACTCAGCCTACTAAAACAACGCATTATTAAACGACACAATTAAATTAAAACTATGGTATTTTATCTCATCTAAACTATGTCAAGATGAAATTTAATAAAACTGCACACAGTCAGATATTTATCGAGATTTGTCTAAAAATTCCATTCGCGAAGAGTGTTGCATCCCGTTTTGTCGTGCGCGAAAGACATAAGCGTGTCTCTTTCACGGGGGGCGTGGCTGACCGAATCGAGGCATCCCCTTAAACTCTTGTTGGAAACTGTTTTGGCATATGTACGAACTACATTTTTACCTTATATGTATGTGTAATATAACATTGTTTGTTTCCCATTACAATAAATAAATAAAAAATAAGGGCTAAAAATGTATGGGTGAATCAACTTTTTAGTGCGACTCGTTGCCATGGTTCAGTCTAGCTGTCGAGCACGAGTATGACGCGTATATCAGCCATCTTTAATTTAGTTCTAGATATGTGATAATCCATATTGAAAGGAACCTTATGGCGGCCGGCACTTACGCCTTTATTGCCGCTGTTCCAATACAATAGTGAATAGCTGCAACGTAAGCGCCTGCCGCCATAAGGTCCCTTTCGATGTGGATTATCACATATGACCAAACATTTTTTTCAGAGCTATCCACGACAGCGATAGCAACAGCAACAGACGAGGATACGACGACGTGGCCCGGCGCTCTCGCTCCGTTGGACACGCTAGCCGTCGCGTGCGAGCGGGACAGCATGCACATCACCATCACGTTAGCGCACAATGGCGTGCATGGAGACAGGTGGGAACAAATAATTATTTAAAAGTTTCAGGACGTATCAAAAGTAACTGCCATTTCGGACTTTTTAGTTAACGGGCCGATTGCTTTCAAAACGTAATAGGTAGGTACTGAGGGTACAAAGCAAAATACTCAAACTCAAATCGTTTATTGAACATATAATTATTTTCTCATTGCACCCACATTTGCTAGTTTTTGTTTGGCCCTATGGTCGACTAGTAGAGAATGCCTCATGCATGGCATTAAGTCCGCCCTTTGTACTTATATTATTTTTGTGCAATAAAGTTTTAAATAAATAATAATAAATAAATATAATACAAACTGCTCAAAAGTTAGCTGGAAGAAACCCCTTTCAAGGACAAGCTCGCCTTTGTACACGTATGTAAATTGTTCCGGTATTTTTTATATGTATAGGTTTGTTTAGTACCGCCCGTAGTATGTAGTTATGGAAAATTTATGGCCATCTCCGCCCATTACAGCAGAACCGCGCGCCGCCGCCAAAACGCTAAAACACTCGATCATGTGATGTTATTATGAAACTCGCCTTCGGCTCGTGCTTTAATGCCTCTCATTATGTAACAGTTGCATAAACTACTATTATAATACTGTACAGGAAATGGGATTTACCGCACGCGTAGCTCAATAATAAGTACATAAAATTACACTAACGTGAGACATATTTACACTTAATAAGAGAACAACGGTTGAAACTCACTTGGAAAGTCACTATTTGCGACATGTTTCGGACTACAATTGGAGTCCTTCATCAGGTTGAGTGTTATCAAGGCAACCCACCGCGCAACACTGCCCTCCGACCAGTGTTGCCAGGGCGCTTAGGACGAAAATTACGTTTCTTTTCTTGAAAAGTTACATTTTTGATGCAAAAGTTACATTTTTATATTTTTCATAATTACTTTCGTAACATTCGATTTTAAGAAATGAGTAGCCACATACAGTTATAATTCGGCGAGTTCGGCGACAGAATTACGCCAGTCTAATGGGCGGTATCTCGAATATCATGACATAGTTGCAACAGACGGACAGACTGAGGCGTACCATGTAAGTTCTTTTGTCACCTGTTCTGTATGCAAGCCTATAAATTATCTCGCTTGGTCCCTGTTAGATAAAATTGACATTTCTTTTTAAATAGTTTCTTTATTCTCAAAAGTTACAAAAAAATCCTTTACAACAGAAGTTACTTACATGATACGCGAGCCGGTCAAAAGTTACGAAAAATGTAAGAAATGTAACCATCTGGCAACACTGCCTCCGGCGCGCGCGAAGCTCGCGGGCGGAGGCGGGCGGGGGCGGGGGCGGGGCGGCGCAGTCCTGTGTTAGAGTTGACTGCTCCAACAAATAGCAAAACACATACATACATGTCGCAAATAGTGACTTTCCAAGTGAGTTCTAACCGTTGTTATCTTATTAAGAGGCCTTATAAGTTTTAAAATGTTTTGATTTCAAATTATGACAAAAGTATTGATAATACCAATAAAGTTATTAAACGATACTAGTATTTAATGAATGTTTTAGATGGTAACATAGCCAATTTTTGATTTTATTGTGTTCAGTAGAATTTAAGCGGAAAAACAAGACATTAGCTTGAAAATGGTGGATTTGGAATGATGTTTGAAACAATATATCTTAATGAAATATCTAAAAAATACATTTAAAGTTTATGAGGTAAAGTTGCAATAGTCTTGTTCTAGCTAGATAGTAACATCGAGGAAATGTCAAGATACGTTTCGCTTCAAACAGAAAATGGCGTAAATAGAGAAGCGTTTGATAAGGACCCTTAAGTCAATAATAAGTCCTCCTACATGATTATTTATCCTACAGTGCCTACGACACGTTCAACGGGATAGTGTACCCAGCGGGCCTGGGCAGCAACTCCTCGTGTCTTCGAGAGTACGTGTCGGCGAGAGGAGACCTGCAATACACGCTGCCTTTGAAGGGGTGCAACACCATGTCAACTGACAACGTGAGTTAATTGCATTATTCCTATTACGACAGCAACTTAGATTAGAATAGTAGATTGTATGACAAGGGTCTAAAATGAGCCATATTACCACGAGATAGTTATTTTCCCGAACGAAGTGAGGGAAAATAGTTCGAGGGGTAATATGGCTTTTAGACCAGAGTTATACACTCTACTTTTCACTTCGATTGCGAGAAAATAAATAAACAAAGGTTAACCCACCCAAAATTAACAATAAATTCCACGGCGAAGATATATACTTTTGCAGATTGATTTTTTTTTCTATTTGACAGATGATTTTTTTTTCTATACTCCTTTGACACAAAACATAGACACTGCGGTTCGCGCGCAACATTCACGCGCGAAAAAAGCTAACTGACCTTCTATTGAGTGCTTCAAAGTGTTGCTCGAACGATTTAACCACTTTTTTAATTATTGTGAAATAGGGACTACTACAAACTTAATCTTTAGACTCTATAGAAAAAATAATTATATTTCCTGATTGGTCGAGTTTAGTAAAGCTGTATTCTGGTTGGTTAATACCCAATACCAAATATTTTTTTAAGAGTTAAATTAGTGTTCTGTGATTGGTGGATTTAATAGGTGAAGTATTTTGATTGGTCAAATTCAAATATTTTGTAAATCATAAATATGTATTCATATTTTCCCTAGGGGTTAAATGTACTACTTTAGCCCCGCTTGACAAGTCTAATATGACACACTTTTCGAGCATGAGAAGTGAAAAATTATTTATTCCATTTAGGTCAGCTCCGATCTAACTGGACTCCACTAACGACAAGAAACTGTGACCTAAACCACGATATCTTCTATAGCCATAAGGAATTCATTGAGTTAGATACGCCTAGAGATGTGTAACATGTATATTATTCTTAACTTTTGACATATGAACAAATTAATGACAATTTTGACATACATATTTTATTTACGGTATTAGATTCAATACCGCTATTCATTGCACTTGAAAGGTAAGATTTCAACTAAACATTACTACTAAAACGCAACAAATAGGTGTAAATACCTACTTTTTACAATACGCCAGTTTGCAGAAACAAATAATCGAGTATATTGACACTGACAGCTATTACCGGTAATGGTTTTTATGGGTAAAGTATCAAATAGAGGTATTGTTGTCAATTGGCGAAACCGCTAACATATTTGAATACCGGTTTTGATTATACCGCTAATCAGAGCTTTAGCGATATAAATAGCGAAATGCAATTATAACCGGTTATACCTTATTTAAAACCGGTAGTAAGAATACCGGTAACGATCCCTGCATGGTCATATTAGTCATATATTTCTAACCGGCCTTTTCAGAAATCAGAAATCAGAAATATTTATTCGTGCAGAACAAAAAGAACAAGAAAATAAATAAAAACAGAAGAACAAGGTATTGCACGAAATGGTTCTGTCTCAGCGTAGTGCTGGCGCGATTACCAGCGCTGATCTTAATATACATGTTACATCTTGATTATAATAAAAAGGCACGAACGCAGTAGCAACGGCTGCTAATTGGTCTCAGACAGACGCGTATATTAGCGGACATGTTGGCTTCTTGACAGGCGGCCATTGTCCTGTCACTTGTCGGAGGCAACTCGCGCGCATACTAAAGCGCGCCGTACAGTGAATATTTTTCCTTCATATTTCTAATTCCAACATCAAATAGTAAACCGCCTACTGTGCCTTTACCATGAGTTTACATGACCGTACTCGCTAGCGACTGCGTAAAAATTTGTATGGGCAAAAGTACAGCGCCCCTGGCGGTTACGCAATAGAACTAAGAATCGGCATACTAAATCGTTTACGCAGTCGCTAGCGAGTACGATCATGCAAACTCATGGTAAAGGCACTGTTCCCTCTGGGTTGGAAAGTTAGATGCCACTTGGCAGTCGCTTGCGCAAAAATATAGTTCCTACGTCAAATCGTGAAGAAACTGGTTTAAATCCATAATCAACGAGTAAACTAGAGCTTAGCCCAGCAGTAATAATAATAATTAATATTTGTGGACCATCTACACAAATCGACCTAGTCCCAAACTAAAGTCTCGTACATACTATACAAACGTATTGTACGAATCTCACACGCGAGTTTGAAATAAATGAACTTTATTCTGCAAGTAAGCCGCAATTGCACTTTTAAAAGTCAAAAACTACTAGCGTTTCTCAAAAGACCACTGCCGAGAAGAAACGCCGAAAGAAACTCGACAGTCAGTCATTTTCTCCTAAAATATGCTTACTACAATGATACTACTTAACCTACGTTAGTAAATCTGAGTGGTAGATCGATTGAAGTCATCATACCCGGGTAACACGCAATATAAGTAATGAAACACGCATGCACGTCTTGTACGTGTGTAAATAAGCCGCAAACAGTGTTGCCAAATACCCGGTTTTCCGCTTTTTCCCGCATTTTTGCCACTGGCGCCGCTATCCGCGATAAGCTAGCGCAGATCCGCTTTTTTAAAATGTTATTTTAATCAGTGTAAAATACAGTAAAATTAAAATATTGAACTAATAAAACTAGCATGTCACAGCACAGAGCACATTTTTTTTTTCATTTTGAACATAAAAATAAAGAAAATTATTAACAATGAATGTATTACGTATTTTCATTCAAAAATCCGCGTTTTTAAAGAGCAGCTACCGCTTCTTGTATTTCGGCATCTGGCAACACTGGGCTCAAAGCTTGTTGTACTATCATAATCATAATATTTATTGCAACCATGGTAGACCAACCATTATAGATCTTAGGTATATTCATTTTGTTTCACATGGACCCTGCAAAGGGTATAGCAATTTACGTAGTAATTAGGGTATACAATTTGTGTTAATAATATCTTAAACAGACAAATATATAATGGAATAAAATAAAGAAACTTATAGGATTGCGAAAATGTCAAAAAGTCGAATTTATACAATAAACGAAGGATTACAAAATATCAACACTATGGTCCTGTGCTATCTATGCTTTCAGGGCCCTTGGAACGTAAATTACGTTTCGTTTTTTGAAAAATTACATTTTTGATGCAAAAGTTACTTTTTTTATAATTTTCATAATTATTTGTCAAAACGTTCAGTTTTAAGAAATGATTAGCCACATACAGCTTAGAATTCGGCGAGTTCGACGACAGAATTACTCCGGGCTGATGGGCTGCAACTATCTCAAATAATTACAACAGATGGACAGACAGAATCGTACCATGGGGTTCTTTTGTCACCTTTTCTGTATGGGAGCCTATAAATTATTATTCTTCATCCCGATTAGATATAGTTGACCTTTCTTTTTAAATATAGTTTCATTATTCTCAAAAGTTACGAAAACTTCATTTACAACGGAAGTTACTTACATCTTAAGGGAGCCGGTCAAAAGTTACGAAAAATTTAAGAAATGTAACCATCTGGCAACACTGCTTTGGTGGTTGGTGGTACAGTGTTTTTTTTTTAACCTGACTGTGGCTATATAGGCCGGGCCCAATAAAGCGATAGGAGTGCGCGGTTGGAGAGTAGCCTGGGGAAAATCCAGGGGAAAACCTCCGGCACGACCACGCGTGTGGTTTGGAACACTGGAATACTCTAAGAGTTTGCGCTCCAGTGAGATTGGTTGAGTCTGTGGTGTGAGTGGAATCAAGCTACTGGGAGTTTTGTCGCTGGTTCACTAAACCTAGCCTAGCTGAGAAGAGTCCAGCAAGAAACTCAGCTAGGCCCGACTTGGGTCGGACTGACTCTACCCGGTATGCGGCGGGACGAATAGGGACTATATGTGTCAGTGTTGCCGCGATCGCGCGGTGGACGTCCCCGCCGGCGGGAATGCCTAAGTGTACGCGTCGTGTCAGAGTTGGATGCTGTAAGCGCAGCGTGGTACAGTGTGCGGCAGATGTAGATGTAGTGTAGGGACGCCTGGCCGGAAACAGGCGGGCTGTCGATCGCACGTCTGGATCATTCAGCCCAATTCCCTTGAAGTCGGAGCTTAAGGTTACTGTCCCGGCGGCATTCCCACACAGTCTTCTTCCATTCTTCCTATTTTCCTGCAGAAGAAAAGGACATCTTTAAGGTTGACTTCCCTCAATTCGCTCTCTTCTAGCATATCGCCACCGAATATATTAAACCGCATTGCTGCGTACATAATACATTCCGCTACGACGTGCTTGCTGGTTTCTTCTTCCCCACAATGTGGGCAGGAAGCGTCATTGCTGATCCCTATTATCTTTAGGTGTCTATTAAGGGCATTGTGACCAGTGATGATCCCGGTCAATAGTCTCAGATTGTCAATTGTCAATAGTTACAGTGTGCGGTGCGCATGTCAGGTTCGCGGTCACATTACGTAACCGGGAAGCGTGATACGCATCCACGCCGCGCCTGCGCCGGCGCATCGCGTCGGTGACGACTTCGCGCACCTACGAATGTATGGAATGTGGGAGACCGTGTGCAAAGAAAATGAAATGACAATAATTCCAGAACATGTCTATATCGTACTAGCATCATAGAATTAAATAAAATAAATAACATCAAAATTAAAATAAATAAACATTTATTGATTTACAGGCCGTAATAATAGTTAAATTTATTTTTAATTTATTTTTGATTTGAATTTAATTGTATCTTATTATTTATGAGACAACCCTTGACATTTTTTTAATTTTATTTTTGTAATTAATTTAATTTGAATATTAATTCTAATTGACATGTAAATATAGTCTGTAAGATATTTTTGCGGTTGTACACTGTTTTATAGACAACATTTTCAAATAATTTCGTTTCCAAGAAAATGTTTCTCATATTATCATTTCACAGAATAATCATTACGCCGAACACTTACTTTGTAGAAACTCAAATCAATGATTTTTGATATCAATATTTTTTACTATTTCGATATCCGTATCATAGAATTACAAATGAAATATTATTTTTTCTGATATTATTTAGTTTACGTAAAAATTATTACCACGACAATAGTTGTATAGAATTTTGTTTCTCATAAAATAAATCTCATATTATCATTTCATAGAATAATCAATTCGTAAAATAATTAATTTGAAGATAATATTATAGTAGATTTTTATTACAAAGAAAATTTAATGTTTCGATATTCATTACGACATAATTACAAATCATATATTCTTTGACCTTACGTTATTTAGTTAATATAAAACTTATTACGCAGAAAAACATGTTATTGAGTTGCAGTTTTTAAACATTCCAATTCAGGCCTTTGACAAAATGCATACCCTCCTAAAATTACAACACTGCGTTCACAACAACAATGCGGGTAAAAAATCTAGTAAAACTGAACTGTCTTAATCTTCCAACCTATCCGCGTTAGAGTTGATTTTGCCACAACAGGTCTTTCTGGGCTTTATTAATAAAATAACTTGTATTATATATAGATATTATATTTTTATATGTACCTACACATAGTTATTATGTGTTGATGTATTTGAAATACCATGAAAAAAAACACCGAACAAACAATGTTCGTTAAAGCATAATCCTACTGTTTGATAAGTTTCTTAAATAAAGAAATAAAAAAATTAAATTCATTGAATTGTGTTTCAGCAAAATATGTTTCTGTGAAGTGAATAAGCGGTGATACAATCATATTCAAAATAAAAATACAATAACCAAATATTATTTAATATAAGTTTCTGTAAAACGAAATTCTACAAATTTTCTGTCTGCGAAACAATGAAACGCCAAACGTAATTCTACGGTTTGATAAGTTTGTTAAATAAAAAAATGATATACAAAATTCATTGAATTGTGTTTCTGTGAAATATGTTTCATTCAAGTAAATAGTCATTGAAACAATAATAGTCGAAATAAAAATACAAGGACCAAATATTATTTGAAACATTTTCTGCGAAACAAAATTCTATGAAATTTCTGTCTGCAAAACAAGGGGACACCTATTTTTGCTATGCCCTACTAGGGTATCAATACCTCTTACTTTGCAAATAACATCTGTGTAAATGTAATGTATTTGATTATGCAAATTAATGATTATGATTATGATAAATTAAAATACTTAAATAATAGTACAACTAACTTAAATCTAAAACAGGCCCTTGAGGCATTGTACCGAGGACGCTGGCGGCATTTCTTCGCTGTATTGCAATGCTGATACGTTGTGCGAGGAAGTCGCCAGCTCTTCGGTCAACAGTTACGTCAATCAGACGCTTCGCGATTTCAGTAAATAAATTAACACCCGTATGGGCCTGGATATCTCTTAATTTAGAAAGACAAATCATGTAGGTAACGATTTTAAATACATTTTCTTAGGAACACTACAAATTGTACTGTATCAAAATCAATCAAACGATTTTGAGTAACTGGGTCATTCTACATTTTCGTGACCAGTTTTCTATTACAGAAATCTATGATATGTATTGCATTAGTGTACAAAAATAGGATTTCGAAGTAGTACCTGAACCTAATAAAAGGAATTTATAGGTAAAAATACTACTATAAATATATTGCTGGAAACGGTGGGTAACACAGTGATAAAAACTATTTTTTCATCCAAAAGGTGAGACTTCAAAGGACCACTGAGTTACTCGATTTGTGAATATTAGCTAATATAAATGGTTCGTTAATTTTTTTTATTTTTTTATACAACGCCGGTGGCAAAACAAGCGTACGGTCCACCTGATGGTAAGCGGCCACCGCGGCCTATAGACGCCCGCAACTCCAAAGGAGTCCAAATTATCAAAACTATCGGAAGTGATACTGCAATTAAACTTTTTTCTAAATAAAAATACAAATATGAAGTGAGGGTCAATTATTCCAAAATCTGAATTAAAAAAAAAATATTGAAACTTATGTACACAAAAAGTAGAATGGCCCAACTAAAATCATAAATCCTACTAATATTCTACATGCAAAAGTTAAGATGTTAAGTGTTTGTTATTTATTATGATGATACTTGATATTCAACGACTTTATAGCCTGGATATAGCATAATTGTTACCCTGAAAGTCATCCGTGGAAGAGATGAAATAGGGATGGACTGTTACGCGGACAAAGTCGCGAGCAAATAATAGTAAGTACTAAGAAACAAGTTAAACGCATTTTTGGATTAATAGTACATTAGTTGGTTAATTAGTAAATAAATTATTTCATTTTTTTTTAGGTTGTAACCAGTTTTTTAGTTGTGTAGACTAGACGTGTATTAGGTATGTCTATTAAATGCCTCGCAAACACATTTTAATTTTATTACATTTAATAATATTAGTTAAACGCACATTTTTGTGTAAAAACATGCCTTAAAACGATCTCCATTGACGAAATATAGAACATACAAACAGAACCATATGTTTGTAAGTTTTCGTAATGTTTGCGGTACAGAACTAAGGTTGGTTTAGGCGTAAGTCAACAATCTATTTGGTTCGAAGTGCGAAGGCTACCCGCGAGGTAAGTGAAGAATCTATTTAAGGCATGTATTTATCGCTTAAACTCCTATGGGGGTTGAAAGGAGTCCATATGGAGGCGCCGGCCTGGGCGCTCGGGTCCCCCTGTGCCCGCTGTATGTAGGTTGCGTGTTCAATACTTTCTTCGGTCTCGAATAAAATGCCGGGTAAGAAAAAATAGGTATATTAGCTTTATCACTTGAGTTATAAAATATAAGAAACTTCAGAACTCTGCGACCAAAAATCCAATTCCAAGACAATTCCTTTTGACAAGCTAGGACATTATTTTTTTCTGTTTTAAACCTCACCAGCCTGTGGTGCAACAGTGCGGCCACACCACCCCCCTACGAAGAAAGATAAGTTCGCAAAAGGCGAAATTGGTTAAAATAGGAAAGTAATCCATATCACATCTTAATCTAACGATTTAAATCTAACCTGCCTACCAGACCTGGTTGTGTATGGTTGTTTATTAGAAGCAGGTGCGGGAGGAGCTGGCGGAGGCTGCGCAGGAGAGTCTGCAGTTCCAGGTAGCGGGACAGCTGAAGGAGCAGCTGTAACCTGCTGGTCACGCTCTAGTGCTGGACGCGAGTCAGTCGAAGGCAGCATGGTCGAGGACGAGCCGTTTGAAGTTTGAGAAACGGGCTCGTCGGTCATCACATAAGCTGGCTTGACACGGTCGATGCTAACTTCTGCTTCCCGACCCTTTATGAGCAAAGTGTTCGTCTTGTCTCTCTTGCGTACAATTGGATAGGGTCCTGTGTAGGGAGCTTGCAGTGGACGACGCACAGTATCGTCGCGAAGAAATGCGTGGGTCGCTGTTGAAATGTCCTTAAAAGTGAA
Source organism: Epiblema foenella (assembly GCA_963556455.1). Taxonomy (NCBI): domain Eukaryota; kingdom Metazoa; phylum Arthropoda; class Insecta; order Lepidoptera; family Tortricidae; genus Epiblema; species Epiblema foenella. The sequence goes on along the minus strand of OY747120.1, from coordinate 3,294,964 downwards.
AATCGCTTGTTGATGGTGACGCGATGCCGGAACCGGTCGAAAAAGAGCCATATTGGCACGTAACTGGTTGACGAAGTCGGAAACGTCAGTAGGACGCTCGAATGCGACAGGAGTGACAAGCAGTTCGCCAGGAAGTCGCAGTGGTTCGCCGTACAGTAGTTCAGCCGCGCAAGACCCAATGTCCTCTTTCAAAGCGGTACGAATACCGAGGAGAACCATAGGAAGTGCTCTGACCCACGAGTTGCCGTGGCACATCAGAGCAGCCTTCAATTGGCGGTGAAGACGCTCAACCATGCCATTAGCTTGCGGATGATAGCTGGTCGTTCTGTTCTTGGTGGCACCGTGCATTTGCATCATTATGTCCAGATGTACATGACGCAGCCTGGCCGAAGGCGTGGTGAATTCGCCAAGGGGCGTGGAGGCGTGCCTTGTCACCTTACTGCGTTGACAGGGCACACAGTGTTTCGCCCATGTCTGGCAATCTTTCTTAATGCCAGGCCATACGTAGCGGTCGCTAATTAGTTTGGCGGTCGCGCGCGCACCTGGGTGACTAAGACCATGCAGTTTGTCGAAAATACCTCGACGGAATGCAGGCGTCACATACGGGCGGGGTTTACCCGTAGAGGTATCGCACACAAGAGTGATATCTGTCCCCGGAACGCTGACATCCTCGAGTTTGAGAGAGGAGCTGTTAGAGCGACGAAGGCTAGCGAGCTCGTCGTCGGAAGCTTGAGAGGAAGCGAGTGCGGCGTAATCCGCTTCTAGTGAGATCGCTTCAACTCTCGACAGTGCATCGGCTACCACGTTATCCTCTCCTCGAATATACTGGATGTCAGTGGTAAACTGGCTAATAAAAGACAGCTGATTGAGTTGCGGTGGCGGTAGCTTTTCACGGCGTTGTACGAAAGCGTACAACAATGGCTTGTGGTCGGTAAAAATAGTGGCATGCTGTACCTCGAGTATATAGCGAAAATGTTGTACGCTTTCGTACACCGCTAAAAGCTCACGGTAATAAGCAGGCCATTCCGACTGGCGTGGAGTCAGCTTCTTGCTGAAAAACGCCAGTGGACACCACTGATTGTTTACCTCTTGTTGCAAGCAGGCGCCGACATGTACGCTAGAAGCATCCGTGAAGAGACCCAAACGGGCGTCGCTCACAGGATGATGCAGAAGCGTAGCGTCTGAGAGGCTTTGCTTGCAATCCTCAAATGCCTTATGTAGCTCGGGAGTCCATGGAAATGGTTTGTTACCCTTGCTGTTTGTAGCCACCACCGCATCAATCAACGGGGCTTGAAACTTGGCAGCATGAGGTATGAAACGGCGATAGTAATTTAAAACGCCTAGAAAACGCCTCATACCTTTGACTGTTTCAGGGGGTTTGTACTCCAGCAACGCAGAGACGCGTTCACGTGGAGGCTGTACTCCCTCAGCACTGATGCTGTGTCCAAGAAATTTCACCTGTTCTGCACCTAGGACACATTTAGATGGATTAATGACAACTCCGTACTCCTGCAAACGACGGAACAAACCGCGAAGGTGCTCCTTATGGGAGGCTTCATCAGGCGAAAAGACGAGTATATCATCGATATAGGGAAAACAGTAATCAAGACCCCGCGTGACCTCGTCGATAAAACGCTGGAAGGTTTGTCCAGCGTTCCTCAAACCGAAGGTCATATATGGAAATTCGAAGAGGCCAAACGGAGTCGTGATGGCTGTCTTCGGAATATCGTCCTCGAACATGGGAATCTGATGATAAGCTTTCACTAAATCGAGTGTACTAAATACTCGAGAGCCATGAAGGTTGGTAGTGAAGTCGTTGATGTGGCGGAGAGGATATTTGTCAGGAATAGTCCTGGCGTTCAGGGCGCGGTAATCGCCGCAAGGACGCCAGGTGGAATCCTTCTTCACCGTCATGTGTAATGGCGAGGCCCAGGCACTATTTGAGGGCCTTGCTGTACCACAACGAACCATGTCCTCAAACTCCTTCTGAGCAGCCGCAAGTTTTTGCGGGGCTAGTCTACGAGGTCGGCAAGAGACAGGTGGACCATCAGTGGTATTTATGTAATGCACAGTATTGTGCTTAACTACTCTAGGCAAACCTGGTGGTCGAGTAATGTCCGGAAACTCAGCAAGCACTTCGGCATAAGCGGAACTACCAATATTTACAGCTTTCACGCTTGGCTGCGAAGTTCCGGAAAAAGATACAGGAACGTGTAATTTTGTATTACCGTCCACCAGACGTTGATGACGACAATCAGGTAGCAAGTTATAGTAACTAAGGAAATCGGAACCTATAATCGGTGTCGCAACGTCAGCGATCACGAAGTTCCAGTGAAAATCCCGGCGTAGTCCTAAATCCAGCTGCAAGGAAACGTTGCCGTATGTCCCAATCGAGCTGCCATTGGCAGCGCTCAGATTGTAGTCGCTAGGTTTGCAGCGACCTTTAAGGAGACGGCGAGGAAAACAACAGAGATCTGACCCAGTGTCAACTAAGTACTGGAGTTTAGATCCCTGGTCTGTTACGAAAATTCGGCGGCCGGGACTAGTACAATCAGATGCCGCCTCTACTGATTGTTCTTCGCGTTTCCCTGGTCACTAGGTTTCCAGTTACACGGAGTTATACACTTAGTCGCCTTGTTATTAAAATTCTTATGGTACCAACATACCTTGGCGCCAGTCCTCGAAGAGGACGCACGAGAGCGCGAGCGATGCGACGACGCAGAACGCTTCAGCGAGCGCGAGGGCCGATTATTGGACGATAAGGCAGCAATTTGCTGCTCAAGTCGTTCCATACGCTGTGAAAGAGTGTCTTGATTAGAAGACGAACTAGCAGGGGCATTGCAAGAAAAAACTTGCTTGGGCCCTGCAATCTCTATGATTTTGTCACCTAGTTCAGACAACTTATCTAGACTAAGTTCAGCCTGTGACGCTAAAATAGCTTGTACTTGTTGTGGAAGTCGGCGTAACCACAGCTGGCGCAGTATATTTTCGTCAGAAAACGCGCAACCAGCCAGTGAGCGCAAGTGACGAAGAAACTGGGATGGACGTCTATCGCCGAGCTCCTCCTCACTAATTAATTGACGTACGCGCTGCTCTTCAGACGTAGACAGACGTCGAATAAGCTCTGCTTTCAGCTTTGCATACTGCTGACCTTTGGCTGGAGGCTGTGTGATAATGTCTTCCACTTCGCTAGCTAATTTTTGATCTAGCTGAGCGATGACGTAGTTAAACTTGGTACTATCAGCGGTGATACCTGCAATCTGGAACTGAGCCTCCACCTGCCCAAACCATACCGCAGGCTTGTCAGGCCAAAAAGTTGGTAATTTGACAGACACCTTGCTAACTTCCGGAACATGCTGAAGCTGTTGCTGAAGCGCAGCATTTTCAGCTTGCAAGCGTTCAACCAAAGCTTTTAATTCGTCATCCATAATTGTTAAAACACACGTTAGCAAACATGCAAAAGACATGCAATAGACATATGCGATCTAGTTAAGATTCATTTTTTAAATATACGAGTATTGTGGTGAGGGGTTAGCGGTATAACAACACTGATACACCAAACACGAATAAATATTGGCGTAATATACAAATATTAAATGTTAAACATGCGCATAAACCACAAAATATTAAGTAACTAAAACATGCAAATTATAGCATTCAATTAGAAAGAAATGTTTCAAATGACAAATTGTCAAAATGTAAACAACTCGTGCAATTAAATACAATTGTTAAAAAAAACATTATAGTTTAAACTTACCCAGGCTGGATTGGTATAAGAGAACAAACTATAACTATATTAACACTTACTCATCTCACAAACAACTCAAATTATTGAAATTATTCCATAAAAACTAAAAACGTAATCTAAAAGTTTGTTTGCAAAACACCAATTGACGGAATTTGACAATATTGACTTTGACAAAATAGTGAAGCGCGCCGATGAATGAAAAACTCAAATACCGATTTGATTGAACGAACTAAAAAGTCAAACACAACGATCACGGCACGATAGTCTATGGTGAAAAAATGTTTTCGTAGCACAGCACTATCGAATGTTTCGCTGTTCGGCGTAAGATGGCACTAGTCACTTGTCAACAAAAAAACGACCGAAAAAATGCGTAGAAATATGATCCGCCATTTTTCACTGCGAATCCGGAGACATGATTTTCAGGTCTTCTTGTAGCAAATTCACATCAAACTCGGCAGCAACTCGATAATCCGAACGTCGGAGGGCACCAATATGGGGGTTGAAAGGAGTCCATATGGAGGCGCCGGCCTGGGCGCTCGGGTCCCCCTGTGCCCGCTGTATGTAGGTTGCGTGTTCAATACTTTCTTCGGTCTCGAATAAAATGCCGGGTAAGAAAAAATAGGTATATTAGCTTTATCACTTGAGTTATAAAATATAAGAAACTTCAGAACTCTGCGACCAAAAATCCAATTCCAAGACAATTCCTTTTGACAAGCTAGGACATTATTTTTTTCTGTTTTAAACCTCACCAGCCTGTGGTGCAACAGTGCGGCCACACTCCTACACATTTGAATTGTTTCTTGATGATTTTTTATTACAGTGTTATTTATAATTTTTCACTTCACTAGCTCGGAAAGCTCTTTTTATGCTTTAAAAACAAATAGCAAAACTGCATTTTATCCATCAGTATATTTGAAATCCGAACGCGCTATTTGTAACTTTTTTAAACATAATAACATGTAAAGGCCAGTCCAGACAGTCCAGCAACAATAATTTTATATTTTGCTGTTGTGTTAAAACCACTAGTATCTACGCCAAATCTCGGGATTGGGTAGTGGACAACTATATTTAGGATGCAATTGTACTGGACTAACGTTAGGACGAGGAGGAGCAAAAATAATTCCTCGCTCTAGTTAGGTGAAAAGATTTGTGTTATACAAAGTTATTTTAAGTCTCATATGTTGCAACACTCGCTTCGGTCAGGATTCTGTTTTCGAACCACTCGCTTCGCTCGCGATTCAACCATAGAATCCATCGCTAGCTCGTAGTTCAATCCTAGAACCCATTCGCTAGCTCGTGTTTCAATTCCACACTCGCGGTTAAAATACAACTTTGCACCCTTGTATAACAAATAACTATTAGCGTAAAATCGTTTGTAAAATGAACGCCCCTCTCCTAGCAGACATTGTTTCAAAATGTGACTCTGTATTCCGCCTAATATGCTTACGTCAGATATGAGCGGAAACACACTGGAAGGGCGTTCAGTTTAAGAAGTTTCATCTAACATTCCAGAGGACCTCAAACTTATTATCCTTTTAATAAAATAAATAATGAATATGAGTATGAGTATAACAAATTTGAAAAATGTCTCACCGCCCAGTCGTTTTATAATATTTCAGAATTTTATACGTATAATAAAATATTTGACATGTAAAATTTTATTTTTTTACCAATAAAATGAGTATAGTTTATTTTCTATGTGAATTGGCACGTACGTATCCTGACATTTTGTCTTCTTTACTAGTATAGTGTCGTCACTATCTAATGCTACAAGACCATAAAGTGGCATTAACCCGTAGTCTACCGGTCCATGGGATCCCCGGGCTCGATACAAAAGAATGCTATTGTTTATATTTTCGCCGAAAGACGATGGCTTTGAGGAGGGATCAAAGCCATGTAACAAGAAAAGTATTAGATATAATAATAATAATAAATATTACAGGACAATCTTACACAAATCGAACTTCAAGAAGGCTTGTGTTATGGGTACTAGACGACGATATATTTAATAGATATAGATACTTAAATACATAGAAAACATCCAAGACTCAGAAACAAATATTCATGCTCATCACACAAATATTTGCCCTGGCCGGGATTCGAACCCAGGACCGTCAGCTTCACAGGCAGGTGCACTACCCACTAGGCTAAACCGGTCGTCAAATAATAATATGAATGTGGATGGATGCAAGAGACGAGGCAGGACAAAGAAAAGGTGGATCGATTATGTGAGGGACGATATGAATAAGTAAGGATGTGTATGAAAAGATGACGAATGACAGAGATGTATTGAAGGTAATGACATGCTGCGCCGACTCCAAATAAATGGTAAAAGTACAAGCGAATGCTGAATGATGACTACAGAACCATATTCGTCTCTAACAAGTATGGTTCTCTGTCACAAGTAAAATATACAAGTACTCTTTGTATATTTTACTTTCAATCAAAATCAAAACATTTATTCTACAAATAGGCCTCAAGGGCACTTTTACAAGTAAAATTCATCTATATCAAATAAAAATAATAGAAAGAAAGAAAGAAAAATCTTTTATTCGTGGCACAGGATTAATACAAATAAAAACAGTAAAAAGATGTAAAACAAAAAGAAAACAATCAATAATGCCACGAAATGGTCCGCACCCGGGCTCGGAAACCGGTTTCGTCTTCATACAATTAACCGGTTTAAAAATTCGATTAATTGCGTTTTACGATACTTATTCATATTTTAAATAATTTATTTCATAAATGAAGGCTAAAAAAACAAATCTTAAAATAAAAATTGAGTTATGAAAAGTAGTTTAGGAGATATTTCAAAAATAGTAAAAACCGGTTCCGAGCCCTGGTCCCGACTCAGCATGGTGCCAACCTAACTGGTCCACGCTGGTCTTCCGTCGGAGCCAATTGGCGAATTTACAATAATCAAAGTATCATTCACTAAATGTAGTGTTACATGTCTAAAATAAGACTATGAAACTAATAACAATCGAGATTTGTTACAGATGTGTAAGGTCTCTAAGCGTCAAGATAAAATGTGATAATAGGTACACTAAATATAATAAAATATTGTGATATATATCTCTAAGCGTCAACATACTACAACTACTGTTACTCTCTTATTGTTACTTATAATTTTATCAATAAATATCTCAATCTCATTTAAATAATAAAATCAAATAAATCCTCAGAGATGTATAAGGTCAGTAAAAATAAAATCAAGTGAGAAGAGAGCGAAGTCTATCATCATGTCAATTCCACTGAACACTAGTACGAAGTTACTAGTCCTTGCAAACATGAACAGACCGGACCCCACAAACAGCACCACGAGTATAACGCAGGACGCATATCTCAGCCATCGCCTCCCTCGACCATATGTTAGGGAAGGTTGCGACCCGATCAACAACGCCACCGTAAGCAAAGACCTTTAGGCGAGCATGACATATTTAAGCTGCAGGACACTTATAATTAAAAAAACTTTAAGAAGTTTATACCGGAAAATAACAAAAAAATGGTGTGATGTCAAAGAGTTGCCGACTATGCCATGCCTATCCTTTGGCAGAGGAATGAGCCAGCCCTGCGATCTGCGTTGGACTCCCGTAAACATAAATATTAACATCTAAATATTTGCATTTATAATATTATAATAGCAGGACACCTCATTTAATAAACAACAGTTAAGTGTCTAACTGTTTCCATGCCACAGCCTTTGTACCACTTGCGCGACTCCCTAAAAGTCCCAAGAAAATGGCGATGGCGGTTGCGTAGGAGCACATCAGCGAGGTTGTATATTACACTGCGCGTGAGTGGAATCTCCGATGCGGCGTGATGTCATAGAGCCCGAGGCCTTTGACTATATCAGGGTTTCATAACTTCATTATTAAAAATGGGATTGCTCTTGGCCAGCATCTAGCCAGGAGGCAAAGATGAGGCCGCCAGTGCAGCGAGCTCACCCAGACGATGTCTATTCACTGTGCCTTCAATTAGTCTGGGTTATATGAACTAGGAAATACAGACGCCGGCAGGGAATTCCAAACCTTAACAGTGCACATTTTAAAAGATGATGAAAGGATAATTCTGCCAGCAAATGGTAGGATGGTAGGTTTTCCTTGAGTTAAAAGACCAGATGCCAGTCGCTTCCTTGAGAACTATTGCCTACGCTAAATCTTGGGATTAGATAGCGGACCCCGGCATACTTCAGGATGCAACAGTACTGGGATAACGCTAGGAGGATAATGAATGATAACCAGCCCCGTTAAGAATTTCTATATACCAATTTTTAGGTTTAGGGGAAGTTGGTTGAGAGAGTGTGGACTACACCCCAGAGGGGTTTATGGAAGTCCACACTCAGTGAGAGTCAGAAGTAATCTGTACAACTGTGAATCTGTCTTTATTGATGATACTGCTTCCTTATATACTAGCACACACATACATAATCATCCATACATCTCGCACGCTCTTAATCTCTAACTTAGGCACGTAATATAAGATTACCCTATCAATTTAGAATTATGCCTGGTCGGCACATGGCTCCCCCCCTAGAACAATAATATTAAGCCGTCGTATCCCGGCGAAAAAAAACAATAGCATTCTTTTGTAATGAACCCTGGGATCGCAGGGACCCATGGACCTATGGATGCTATGGACGCTTGAATCACAAGCGCGTTGCCGACCATTTGTCGCTTCGGCCATATTAGGTCGACGATTTTTGCGCTTTATCGACAAGTCAAAGGAAGATTTTATGGTTAAGTCTCATCATCATCATCCAAGCGTTATCCCGGTACAGTTGCATCCTAAAAGATGCCCGGGGTCCGCTACCTAATCCCAAGAGTTGGCGTCGGCACTAGTTTTTACAGAAGCGCCTGCCATCTGACCTTCCAACCCGAGGGGAAAACAGACCCTATTGGAATTAGGATTGTCGAGTGAGTGGGCAACTTGACTGTTAGAAGTTCTTGAGCCGCCCGAAGGCCTCTAACTTGGCTTAACGACTGCTATCATAGACAGCAGTTTCAAAGTGGTTATTACACTCAAAGCGGTCACCCATCCAATAACTGACCTGGGCCGACGTTGCTTAACCTCGCATACCGCACGTGGTACGCGGGCGCCGCTGGGCCACGAGCGCCCCATTTTATGGTTAAGTCTATATATATAATGGCGGTTGCGTAGGAGTCTGCGCGTGAGTTGAATGAAGGTGAATCTCGCCTGGGCGCCAGATGACGTCATAGTGAGTTAAGCACACTATATAAGGATTATTACGGTCTAAGACACCCATCTGATCATTTTTAGGGTTCCGTAAAAAACAAGGCACCCTTATAGTTTCGCCATGTCCGTCCGTCCGCGGCTTAGCTTAGTAACCGTTAGTACTCGTACTAGAAAGCTATAATTTTACATGAGTAGGTATACATATCAATTACGCCGACAAAACGGTGGAATAAAATCTTGAAAAGTTGGTGGTACCTACCCTAAATAAAATTATTTAAGGTAGGTACCACTGCACGTAACGTAGAGGTGCATTTTTTTATACAACGCCGGTGGCAAACAAGCGTACGGTACACCTGACGGTAAACGGCAGCCTATAGACGCCCACAACTCCAAAGGCACAACATTTTCTTCCAAATCATCGCCCTTGCGCCAAATCTTGCGGGGTGTAGTTGGATAGCTCCTTCAAAAATATTGTGGGGCTTCGAAAACCGTTTGCATGATATTAAGGTTTGAAGTGATGATTTTTGTTATTTATTTATTCAGTCAATACTTTATAAGTTTACAGTGCATGACACCAAAGCATTTACATGTTAGGCAACAGTCAATAATATCAAGAAACGATCATAACTTATTCATCAGATAACACCAACCAATTGAATTTAAAATTAATATAAAAAAATAAATTAATTAATTAAATCTATGTCAAACATACAGTCAAGTTACAAATGTCAAGTATAAATTATAAATATAGTATTGTTAGCAAATATTAAAATCTATGTCAAACACGTCAAATGAAATTAGAAAAGTCAAGTTTAAGCTACAATAATAAATTAAAGCCAATTAACAAATAAAAACATGATAAAAGCCATTATTATTTAATAGATACTATTGAGAAACAGTCTAGCTGTACTATATAAGTTAGTATTTACAAGAACGGTAACAAAATAACCAATTACACTTGTAATATATATTTAAATACCTATGTATTATGTAGTCTTATGCATATAAGCAAAAAATCTCTTTCATTCACACTATACGAGTAAATTCTCATAATAAGAGAAATAGTCAAGTGTGTCATCGCATGGGCTAGGAGCTAGGAGCGGCTAGCGGTGGCTAGGAAGATGAAAAAAGGTGTACCCGACACACCTTTTTTCATCTTCCTAGCCAGGAAGATTACCCTAGTTTTTGTACCGAAAGAGTGCGCAGTTTCGGGAACATTTAGGCTGACCTAATGTTCCCGAAACTGCGCCCTCTTTCGGTAACTGATTACATCGTGTCTGACTCTATGCACTTGACCGGAATAGTCTGAACACACAACACAACCTACTTTAGTATCACGTAACGACCTCGTCAGTTGAAAGGCTTTATCATGTTAAGTAGTTTTAAAACGCAACACCGGCGTTTTTTTGTTGACATTTTAAAACTGGTTACGTTATTTCAGACATTTTACTAAGCGTAACCTATTGGAAGATTAGAGACAGAACAAAGGTCGTCGAAGCACTCACCTGAGCCCACCCAATGGAAATGTGGTCATGTGGGTAGACTTCAAGACGAGAAGTGGACACTCCAAACAGCAACTTGAAAAGGACCAATGGGAGCTAGAAAGAGGGGCCGGGGACGACGGCTTTGACACTTTAGTGAATGAATGAATGAATGAATGAATGAATGATTTATTTGCGTAAACATGGTAAATTGAAGTTGACATAGGTAATAAGTATAAGTAGTTTCACATGTTTAGCCTATAGCAGCATGCAAATACTAAATTCAAAACTTAACTTTAACAATAATGATTAAAGTTATTATTGATCTATAATTTTTTTTTAAATTAACACTACACTATTTATCAATACATTAAATTGCTATTAGAAATTAAAAAATATGTACCTATACATTAAATTATTATGTTATTGCTTACAAATTTATAAATTAAATGGTATCATTACTTATACATTATTTTTCATTACAATGTTACGAAGGAGCTCATGCATTTCTAAATTAAATGTGGCCGGAAAGTTGAAATGTCATAGATTAAAACACTGGAATAAATTTTGGTAATACAATTATAACTTATCGATACGTTTTTATCAATATATACACAACAAAGACAATTTAGTTAATACTTTTATAACTCCAGTAATAATTAAAATTGTTTGATTTGACTTCTTTGACTTGACTTTGACTTTGACTTATACCGTTACAATTATTTTTTTTACTCCTCGCAACATCTTATCGGTCAATTTACTTCGCCTAATGAGGGCTATCGCGTATGAATTCGCTGCTAGAGGCACTAGTGTAGCGTGAGGTCTCCGAAACGTCAAATGTCACTCTTTGTGGTTGCGCTACGCGGGTTAATATCTAATTGGAACAATATGGTGACTATTTTGCAATACCTGAGCTTGATTATGGCAAATATGAGTTAAGGGCCAATGACTGTCAGGGCTTTGAGACAGTTTTGTCTTTCGGAAACTTATTTCCTCCTTTTTTCCGAACGAAACGGGACCGCGCTACAATGCGGTATGTTCGATAATTTTACGGTACGGTTTTTAGGTATTGAATGTGATTTAAATGTAAACTTCGTTCTCATGCCCATAATAACCAATAACAATTTTTGACAGCTGGACCTTACTCAGTGGCGCCAACTGGTGAGCGCAAAAACGATAGCCCCCATTGTGCACTTTAGTGTAATGTATCTACTTACGTAAGTAAACAGGATACAATGACACATCCATTGATGATGTAACCAACGTTATGTAAAATGATTAGACGCAAAGAAGGCTGAAGTAATTATCGTCTCCTACACCTGGTAAAGGTCTCTCGTTGTATAATATTTAGTAGTATCGAGAGCCTTCCGTGTGGCCTTGTAGAGGTAAATAAAGGAATAAACAAATAAAATACCTTTTTTGTACGCGAGGGAAATCAAACTGCTAAGCTGATAGAAAGGAAGAGTATTATGCAAGATGTTTTGAATGAATGAATGAATGATTTATTTGCGTAAACATGGTAAATTGAAGTTGACATAGGTAATAAGTATAAGTAGTTTCACATGTTTAGCCTATAGTAGCATGCAAATACTAAATTCAAAAATTAACTTGATTACTTTTGATTTTTGATTGAGATTTCTTAAGGCCGACGAGAAATATCGCGTTTTTTGAAACACTGTTCTGCCCAGACGAGGACACAATAAGGATTGATTTTCAGATATATGATTCTTGACTATATGACTGTGTTTCTGACAACAGCCGAAACGTAATTACTTAAATTTTTCTTGATAGAAAAAAAAACAAATGTAAGTCTTTATATTCCTTATTTACCAAGGCTACTAAAACAACGCATTATTAAACTACACAATTGAGTCAAAATGATGGTATTTTACCTCATCTTAACTCTGTCAAGAGGAAATTTAATAAAAATGCACACAGTCAGATATTTATTGAGATTCGTCTAGAAGAAGCCATTCCCGAAGAGTGTTGCATCCCGTTTTGTCGTGCGCGAAAGACATAAGCGTATCTCTTTCACGGGGGGCGTCACTGACCGAATCGAGGCATCCACTTGACTAAAATTGCAATGCCCTCCAGTGTCTTTATATGTCACCTTACGAATAAATTATAATTTAAGGTCATTTGAAAGCAAAAGATAAAGGATAAACCAAGAGGTGTTACAAATAGTGGGAAAGAATAGAAACTAAATTAAGACAATTGAAAATAGACTAGTCCAAATGTAGGTTATTTAATTTGACACGGCATTTTATTCAAAAATATTCTCAAAGGCAAATCAAGGGTCAAGGGGAAGGTATGTAAAGCAACTAAAGGAAAAATGTCGAGTGTTACCGGAGAGGAAGAGGCCTTTATATACTGAAATCCACCATTAGGCGAAGTTGTTTGACAAGTTAAAATGCATACCACCGCATGCATGACGACCGGTTTAGCCTAGTGGGTAGTGCACCTGCCTCTGAAGCTGACGGTCCTGGGTTCGAATCCCGGTCAGGGCAAATATTTGTGTGATGAGCATGAATATTTGTTTCTGAATCTTGGATGTTATCTATGTATTTAAGTATTTATGTCTATTAAATATATCGTCGTCTAGTACCCATAACACAAGCCTTCTTGAGCTTACTGTGGGGCTAGTTCGATTTTTGTAAGATTGTCCTCTAATATTTATTTATTTATTTATAAATGTTGCCACAGTACGGCTAGTGGTTTACAAATCGATGTTATTTAAGGCCTTCCCAGACTTACCCATCTTTAGACCCAATATATCGGGTACCCCTAGGTGCTTGCCGATATCGAAAATCGAAATTAGTAGCGTTTCTCTGAATATAATTATGCTCCGAATATAGTCCGAGAAACAGTGGGTGAGAATAAAAGCTAAATGAAGAAAATTGAAAAAAGACGAGTCGAAATATACGTTATTTAATTGGACACTTGATTTTAACTACTTATTCGTGCCGCTTGCGGTCGAAACAATGGGTTGTTTGTGCTCGGAAGCGAAAACCTTTTTTGCGGACGTAGGGCGCCGTTTAAGGGAGAGGGGTTTAGACCCTCGCTCCGGGTCATTCCTGGTGCAAAGGCTGGCAGTCGCTATTCAACGAGGCAATGCCGCTAGTGTGATGGGCACCTTTGCACCGGGTGTGACTCGGGGTGGGTTATTCGATTAGGCTAGTTACTAATAATTAACTTTAATAATTAATACTACTACGTTAATTTACTTTATATAGTATATAGTTTACTTTTATTTTAGCTTAGAATTTGTATTGTGCTTTCATTAATTAATTTTACTAACAAATATTACGTATGAGTCCCATGTTACTCGAAATTATTGTTTTAAAATACACTTATAAATAATAATTTAGATAATAACATTGGACACGATATTTTATTCAAAAATATTCTCGAGCATATGTAAAGCAACTAAAGGAAAAATTTCGAGTCTTACCGAAACCTAAAGACGAATTCAGTCGTCAGTTTAGTTTACGGACACCATAGTCTACATTAAAAACCACTATCCAATACATTGAATGTAAAAAGGTCGTATCTTCATAGCGAACTCACGGCGCTTACGCTTACCTTTTGTTTAGGTAAGTCAGTTTTTCAACGAAAACTCAGAACGTAAAATCAATATTGTTTAAGCCAAAAATCGTTGAAAGTATTTATGAATGCACATCACCTCAATTTTTTTTCAGAATTTTAAACTTCATAGTTTGGAAATTAGAGGGCACGTCTTTTGAGTTTGACAGCTAAAATCTCACCAACGGTTGAGTTAAATATAAAAGTACCTCCATATCATTATTTTTAAATGAATAAATTCATAAGTTCGTAGTAGTAAGTATTCATTTCACAAAAGATTCTTTGTGAAAAGAATTACTTACAAAAAAGTCATGCCAGGCGTCATCAAACCCATTAAAAACTTAATTCACAGCACCATAAATCAAAATCATAATTCTCATCCATGAAAATAAGGAAATCCCAAGCAGACTAATGGTCAAAAAGAAATTAAGGTCACCGTACTCTTGATTGAATTGGTCTGTCGTCATTAATATGTGTCAGACTATACTTCACAACACACCCAACATTAGAAATCTGAATAATCTGAGCCCCGATTCCGTAGAGATTCTACAGATATTTCGAATCTAATAATGTCTCTAAACTGGTCATACGTAGTAGCAGTCGATTAGAAATTGGTTTGTGAATTGACAGTCATGACTTTACTGTCAATGGGCTATTGTTCGGTAAAGTCGTTTTCAACTGCATTTCCTTAAATCGTGCTGGTTTTTGAATATTAAGGCTTGCACGTTATACGGTATAGATACACAATTTTGTACTTTGTTCCAAAGCCGCGAGTATTACTACGAGTATCGTACTAGTGTTCATTGGAATTGACATGATGAGAGACTTCGCTCTGTTCTCACTTAATTATATTTTGAGACTGACGCTCAGAGACCTTATACATCTCTGAGGATATTTATTTATTAGATTCTATTATTTTCATGTTGACGCTTATAGATATAGCTCAAAATATTTTATTATGATTAGTGTACCTACTTTATTACCTTTTATCTTGACGCTTAAAGACCTTATACATCTCTAACAAAACTCGAATGTTATTAGTTTCTTAGTCTTATTTTTGACATGTAACACTACATTTAATTAATGATACTTTGATTATACAAGACAGTGGCGCCAACTGGTGAGCACAAAAACGAAAGCCCTCATTACATCGGATTATTTGCGCTTTAGGTCCGATTGCCTGCTAAAACCATATTTTGATCGATCTAGAAACACATTTACCCCCGAACAAATCAACCTAAGTTTACGATTATTGTATTATTTTTATTTGATGTAAATAGATAGATTTTGACTTGTAAAAGTGCCTTTGGGGCCTATTTGCAGAATAAATGTTTTGATTTTTTGATTTAAATTTTTTGATATTAGTACCACGAGAATTTAATACGATTAATATATATTGTGTTCGAGATTTCGGATCAGGAATGCTGGTTAGTTTTAGATACTGTGTTACGTGTGTGGTTACGTGCCTATTTTGCGTGAAAAGGGCTAGCGCTACACTAACCACCCTACTTCCTGTATGAAACCTATTAGTGCCTTAATATTGTTTACTGCTACCTGCAGTGTTAGGATTTCCAATATGTTTTTTCCTGTATACTTCTACCCGCTTAGAGTCTAGTAGAATGTGTCTAAAAATCTCCTCTGCCTCCATGCATGCATGGGGCTATCTGTGATACCTAAGTTGTAAAGGCGTTTGTTTAATGTGCTTTCTGCCCGCTTACAGTCTAGACGAATGTGTCTAGAAGTCTCCTCTGCCTCCATGCATGCATGCATGGGGCTGTCTGTGATACCTAAGTTGTAAAGGCGTTTGTTTAGTGTGTTTATCCTGTTATTACTTCTACTACTTTCCGTAGTTCCTGTGTGTTCAATCACACGTCAGTAATATAGTTGTGAGTGTGAGTTTATGGTTGCGTTCCGTCAGTATTTCATTAGTTTGTCTCAGGGATCGTTACCCGTATTCTTACTACCGGTTTTAAATAAGGTATAACCATTTATAATTGCATTTCGCTATTTATATCGCTAAAGGTCTGATTAGCGGTATAATCAAAACCGGTATTCAAATATATGACCAATGATCCGGTATACCTGCAAAGAGTAACCTGCATACTTATAGGGTAATATTTTTTCCTGAAAATCATCTCTCGAAGGGGTGAAATGGGGAGTGATAGTTTAGGCGGACGAAGTCGTTGCTAGTGCATCAAAAAATATTCTTTACTGGTATGTTCTACCGTATTCTTTGTTCAAATCTGCCTCACAAGAGTCACAATCTCAGCAAGGACCAATAAACTTTCCAACCATTCTTTACCGCAAATCGAATCACACGTCTACTAACGACTATTTATAGTATTTGTGTATGCCAAGTAGTGATATAGTACACCATACAAAAAGCGACTTAATTTTGCATGCAAAAAGATTCAAAATTCAATAACAGTTTTATGAAATATCGGCCAGTAACCAACCGCCTACCGGCAAGGCCGCACGAAAGGTCACCACTCCCACTATACCAGACCATATGCAGTGGGACTACTGTGTGACGCCATCGAATATATGTTCAAGTCGCTCTTTGCGACTCATTGTAAGTATACTTTTTTATCTCTATTTATTTCCAAGCTTTCGTCAAGATAACGATGTCAGCTCCAGCAAGCCTCTAACTATAACACAACTTCTTAGATGTAATTAAAAAAAAAACACAAAATTTGTATACTAATTTCCAAAAAAATCCGTACATACAAACCATAGGATCCAATAAAATAGACTGAAAAACCCCAACATGCAAAAGGGAGACGCCCCAAATTTTGTTCAACTTCTCCCTTTTCTCCCAAGTTCGAACACACTCCACCAACAAGTGTGGCACATCTTCGATGTTTCCGCACTCCTCACAATTGGGCGACTCTGTCTTCCTCATCAGATGTGCAAACCCGTTGAGTGAAGCGTGTCCTTTTTAGTGTACTTTTATCCGGCGATATCTCCAAGAGGCAATCACTGACCTAGGTCGTTGGTTTAATTTTTGGCGTATGGAAGTCAATCCGGGAAAAAGCACTGCGATAGTCTTCCATCCGTCTGACCGCGTTAGCACGGAAAGACGTGTGGCTCCGATCCAGATGTTTGACCGGCCCATCCCCTTAGCCAACGAAGTCAAATATCTTGCAGTGACCCTCGACAGAAAACTGACTTTTCGTAGCCACATCTGTAGGGTACGTAACCGTGCGTTGTTCGTGCTAGGAAGGCTTCGGCCGATGATTAACAAGTTTATTAAAATGTTGTGTCAGAGAGGTCAAACTACTCTCCAACCGCGCACTCCTATCGCTCTATTGGGCCCGGCCTATAAAGCCACAGTCAGGTTCAAATAAAAATGTTCAAGTCTTTTTTGGTACTAGGTAGACGATATCCAAACTAATACATCTATGCAATTTTTATGAATGCGAAAGTAACTGTCTGTTGCCTCTTCCCGCTTAAACAGCTTGCAATGAAATTTAGAAGATAGTTTAAGATCAGGGTCCTACAGGGCATTTCCTATATAAAAACCTTCACCCCCATTTTACCCCCTTGGGGGACATACATAAAATAATTTCTATTCCAAAAATTGTCTCCTTAGGGGGTAAAATGAGGTTAAAGGTTTGACGACATAAACAAAACGAAGTCGCGGGCAAAGGCTAGTATAATATAAAACGGATTTTATTTACATTTTTGTCGCGATATAATTTAGCTTTAAACCTTTATTGATTTACAGGCGATAATAATAGTAAATAATAATAAATAAAAATTTGTGGACAATCTTACGCAAATAGACCTAGTCCCAAACCTGTGCTCAAACTAAACAAAGCTTGTACTATGGATACTAGGCGACGATATACATTCTTATATAGATAAACATAATATATACTTAATAAATACATAAAAAACATCCAGGAACAAATATTCGTGTTCATCACACAAATAAATACCCTGACCGGGATTCGAACCCGGGACCTCAAGCTTCGTAGGCAGGGTCACTACCAACTAGGCTAAGGCGGTCGTCAAAATAGTAGTAAATAGTTAAATATTAATAACTTAAATAATATTACAACTAACTTAAATCTAAAACAGGCGCTTGGGGCATTGTACCGAGGATGCTGGCGGCATTTCCTCGATATAATTCATGTTAACACACTAAGTATAATATGTAGGTACATTCACGTGCTTTAATTTGTGAACTGTTTCGCACAATTTTTGTTTGCGTTTCTATACAATGGGGGCTAATGCGTACGAATTCGCCACTAGAGGCGCTACTGTAGCGTCAGGTCTTCAAAATGTAAAATGTCTTTGTGGTTGCGCTACGCGGGTTAATATCTAATTGGAGCAATATGGTGACTATTTTGCAATACCTGAGCTCGATTACGGTAAATATGAGTTACAAGTCAATGACTGTCAGTGCTTTGAGACAGTTTTGTCTTTCGGAAACTTATGTCCTACTTTTTCTGCGCTACAATGCGGCATGTTCGATATTTTTACGGTACGGTTTTAAGGTATTAAATATGATTTAAATGTAAACTTCGTTCTCATGCCCATAATATCCAATAACAATTTTTGACAGCTGGACCTTACTCGACAGTGGCGCCAACTGGTGAGCACAAAAACGATAGCCCTCATTAGACACGTGTCGACCTTAATGGGATCCAAATTAAAGCTCGTGACTGTACCTACAACTTTTACAATGTGATAAAGGTAGACAACCGCTAAAATAGTCGTGAGAGCTATTGAAGTGAAGGTGACTGTCAACCTTCAATGATATCAGTCGCGAAATATTGTGGGAAAAGAAATGACGAGTGAATGTATAATTAAGGCAGTTATAATTAGCTGTTGTTCATGTAGAACTGGAAACCGCAGAGCTGGCACCTTCCTCGCTCAACACATCAGTCTTGCCTTAAAGAGCGAAAATGCTTCCAGCATTTTCGGCGCCATGTCCAGGGGAGACCATTTAATACCTAATTATCTTTCATACCATTTTTTATTCCTAATTTTTTGTTTCAGTTTTGTTGTACCTAATAAATAAATAATAATTTTTATTTGTACTTAATTACACAATTTGTAATCGGAATATCATAGGATCTTACACTAGATTCAATAAAACTAACTTAAAAATAAATATAATAAAGAGACAAAAATTATAATTATAAAAAGAAAACAGCGTCCCGCTCTCCCTCCTGCGGCATGGACCCCAGGACTCGTAGAAAATAATTGCTATTCTTTTATGTCAGGCGCTATGTAGCTATCACTCTTTCATAGAAACATCCACCTTGAGGTATGATTTCCAGGATCCCCTGAACTTAAATTATCTCCATACCAAATTTCATCTAAATTGCCGTTCAGGTTCAGCGGTTTAAGCGTGAAAAGGTAACAGACAGACACTTTCGAATTTATAATATTAGCATGGAATTATGGATATGAATTTTAACTTTACTATTGTGAATTATGTATATATATGTAATTGAAACTATATTTTCACTGGTTCATAACTTTATATTAAAAATTATAATGTATTTTTACAGAACGTTCATATAGAAGTCTAGTTTGACAAGAAGTAATTCAAAATCGAAACCAATACGGCTTTCAGCCAGTTAATGTACAAATAAGGTTCTAATACGGAACATTTACTACAGTTTAGCTATACAAATGGCAATGCTGGCAGACATCTGGGCATGACTGGTTTTTTATTTGTCGGCATATATTCTACGACACGACAGTAATATATTACCTACTTACTAACTATAACGTTATTAGGGCACAATGGGGGGATGTGGCGTCATATCCTGGCCGTTACCCGCCCTGCGCCGGCGCAACGGTGTTCGGAAATTGAATTTTCAATTTGTCATGACTCATTTTTATGCCACGTTAATAGCAAATTAAACGGTGTCACTAAATAACTTCTCGTATACTTGAAATTTGTGCTTTGGAAGGCACGTTATCTATGATAGCAGTCGTTAAGCCAAGTTAGAGGCCTTGTTTGTTGCTGGACTGTCTGGACCGTCCTTTATATGTTATTATATTTTAAAAAGTTACAAATAGCACGTTCGGCTTTCAAATATTCTTTGCACTCTTCTAGATAAAATGCTTTTGCTATATATTTTTAAACAATAAAAAGTCTTTCCGAACGAGTGAGGTGAAATAGTTATTTGTTATACAAGGGTGCAAAGTTGTATTTTAACCGCGAGTGTGGAATTAAAATACGAACTAGCGAATAGATTCTAGGGTTGAACTACGAGCTAGCGAATGCATTCTATGATTGAACCGCGAGCGAAGCGAGTGGTTCGAAAATAGAATCCTGGGCGAAGCGAGTGGTTCAAAAATAGAATCCTTAGCGTAGCGAGTGTTGCAACACACGAGACGTAAAATAACTTTGCAGCCGTGTATAACACAAATCTTTTCACCTCACTAGAGCGAGGAATTTTTTTCCTCCTCCTCGTCCTAACGTTGACAGTTGCGTCCTAAATATAGTTGTCCACTACCTAATCCCTAGATTTGGCGTGGGTACTATTTTTTTAAAACAACAGCACAATTTAAAATGATTGTTGCTGGACTGTCTGGATTGGCCTTTACATGTTATTTCGTTTAAAAAAGTTACAAATAGCGCGTTCGGATTTCAAATATTCTTTGCACTCTTGTGGATAAAATGCAGTTTTGCTATCTGTTTTTAAAGAATAAAAAAGGGCTTTCCGAGCAAGTGAGGTGAAAAAGTCTTTCCGAACGAGTGAGGTGAAAATATTATTAAAACTAACTTAGATCTAAAACAGGCCCTTGATGCATTGGACCGAGGACGCTGGCAGCATTTCCTCGCCGTATCGCATTTCTCTTAAAAATTTTTGTACATACGGACATAAGTATAAATAGAAAAAAAACTAAACGCATAGACAAAAACCAAAGACAGGTGAAGAAGAAATTATAGAACAAGGCTCCGTGTAACGCAAACTTGCGTGACCACTGCAAAACAATTGAACAACGACGAATAAAACAATAATGAAACAAAACTGAACCATATTCTGATTGTGTGAGAGGCTACGCCGCATGCATTTCCAATCATGGTTTTGGAGAACAACAAATTTGTAAAAGTCTATGAATAAACGAGAATATACTTTATGTTGATGTCATAAGAGTGATCAGGATTGTTCTGGTTTTAGACGAATCGTTTCGTTCGGCTTCTGATGAAATATGTGTAATACGTTGGTTTCTCACGATCCTTAACCTTGGGTATTTGGAAATTGGATATTTATTCCGAAAATTATGTAAGTTGTAAGTTAGGCAAGAGGGCTCAGGGCTGGCCAATATATCGCACAGAGAATAAGCATTGGTATCCAGCGTGGCAATACAGCCAGACTTCTCAGGGCATCCTATCCACTGACGGTGATGACTTTGGACAATTTATTGTCACGGTTTTTTAGGGTTCCGTACCCAAAGGGTAAAACTGGACCCTATTACTAGGAACTTCACTGTCCGTCCGTCCGCCTATATCTGCTGCAGGCACGTATCCAGACTTTTGATTCGGTAGGGACAAACATTGAAACAACCATGTGAACTGTGTAAAAATCGCTGTAATCACTACTGGCAAAAAACCTTTTCGGGGGGGGGATAAATCCCCCCTCTGGGTACGTGCCTGGTCTGCTGTATCTCATGAACCGTGATAGTTAGACAGTTGAAATTTTCACAGATAATGTATTTCTGTGTCTGCTTTAACAACAAATACTAAAATACGGAAAATAAAACAAATATTTAAGGGGGCTCCCGTACAAGAAACGTGATTTTTTACCGTTTTATATATAATGCTACGGAACCCTTCCGAGTCCGACTCGCACTTGGCCGGTTTTTTGCCTAGTTTAAGTTTTTAATTTAATGTGTTCTTATTTTTTTTTTTTTGGCCGCGAGTGCCGGGAGGTCGCAGGTTCGAATTCTGCTCGGTGCCTAAATTTTTCAATTTTTCCTTCATTCTAAATTTGTGTTCTTGTTCTTAGACAGTATTATAATGTTTTCTGAAATAAGTGCATTGTAAATTGTAAATTTTGTAATGGTGATAGCCCAATTACATATAAGCCAGTCAGACATCGACTCCGTTATTCTTATGGTAATACTGTTACACACATGCTGAAAATTAGAACATTCCAGCTGTATACATTTGCTTGAGATAAGCATGCTACTACCATAATAATTACTAGCATGCTTATTCGTAAGGCAGTGGGCAGGGATTGGAGAAGGAGAACTGAAGACCGAGCTCAATGGCGTGCCATGGGAGAGGCCTATGTCCAGCAGTGGACTGACACAGGCTGATGATGATGATGATGATGATGTTTATTAAGCAAGTGCGTCTACACTTGTAAATCTTACTAATGCCACGCCCCTTTCCATCCGCACTGCAGGTAGCATGCCCAAAAACACCACGACTCCCACGAGCGTCGATTATTAGCAATTTTTCGACACACATACTACTAAGTAGCAATTGCTCAATAGTAGCATGCTTTCGTGCTAGCAATCAGCATGTGTAACTGTAGCATTAGTGTTTGGGAGACCGAACATAGCTCGACGTTTTTTATTATTATTATTATTTATACAACGCCAGTGGCAAACAAGCGTACGGTCCACGTGATGGTAAGCGCCCACCGCAGCCTATAGACACCTGCAACTCCAAAGGAGCCACGTGCGCGTTGCCGACCCTTTATAAGATTTGAGGATGCACTGTGTTTACAGCAGAAGGAACACATTTAGGTCCCTCGCGCTCAACACAGTGCATCCTCGAGAGCTCTGGCAACCTTGCTCACCTCCAGGAACACAACACTACATTAGAATTACGATTTGAAACGGGATATTTACCATGTATATTTGTAACATACATGGTAAATATCCCGTTGCAAGCGCCATATCCAAATTTGGTTATCCTTGATAATGGCGCTTGCAACAGTGCCGAAATATCCCGTTTCAAATCGTAATTCTATGTAAATGACCATGTGAGCTTGAAATCTTATATTACAACACTACATACTTGTATAGTAATTAATGTTATTATGGCTGTGGTCTTCTGCAAGGCGGAGGTACTTCCCCAGTTGGGCTGCTCCAAATTCGAGCAAGATGACATTTTGCTGTGCCCTCTCTGTGTGTGTCTGTAATGTTTTAGAGGTAAGTCCTTAATGTCTTGAGGTGGGTGTAGTCACTGCGACACAGTCTCCGACTACTGCAGCTGATTACGATTATTTTGTTACCATGTAAAACTTGTTTTATTATGTTCAATAAAAATCTAAAATCTAACCTTACTAAACTAAACTGGAAATAGAACCTTTTAAGAAAAAGTTGACGACGCTATTAATTGAAAAATGTTACTATTCTACTCAAGATTTTATTAATGACACGGATCTGTAATTCTATTTAATTATTTTTTAATATAATTGACATTTTAAAGTACATTATATAGTTATGTTTTATGATTATTTTCTATTTTGTTTATAATTCGTTTGACATTGCACTCGTGTTTTAATAATTATTTTGTTACTTTTCAAAGACAGACGTTATTGTTTGACCTTGAATATTTGTATGCCAACCGGCAAAACACAGAGATCCATGTATTTATGTAAGACCAAACTCTGTACCACCTATGTTTCACAAATAAAGATTCTGATTCTGATTCTAATCTAAATCTCTCAAAACCACCGGTATTTACCGTACTTTTACCTGTTTCTTTGTTTTCCAGGACGACGGCACAGTGGAGTACTTCAACAACATCATAGTGCAGCCGCACCTCCGGCTAGTGACGGGCCAGGGGCGCGGGTACCACGTCCTGTGCCGGTACAGGCGGCGCGACCTGACCCAGTTCCACATCTACCCTCGAGCGTCGGCTCTCAGCTCCAACACCCTGGACGAACTGTAATAACCTACTTCACCAAGTCTTGATTCTTTGAAGTCATACCTGGGTCAATCAACTTTTTCTTGTTGTTATTCTGTCCCGTCAGCGAGGAGACAACAGTAACCGAGTTTCTTAGAAAAATGTTTTTAATATGGACTTCAAGCATGCTCAAGAGTGCTCCATATCCAAATGGATTTATACTCATCGCTAAAATCCATGTTTGGTAGATTTAAACCCTATATAATGACGGTTTTAAAGAGTGACCCAGGAGACGTAACCATGGCAACGAGCAACAAAGAATAGTTGATCCACCCACCTATAAAGGATGATTCACAGTAGACCGTTCCGTCTCCGGGCCGACCCGTCTCCTAGCTTTTTTGTGTGTCAATGTGCTAAACGTTTCGCGTCCGGGCCGGGCCGGGCAGTGGAGTACTTCAACAACATCATAGTGCAGCCGCACCTCCGGCTGGTGACGGGCCAGGGGCGCGGGTACCACGTCCTGTGCCGGTACAGGCGGCGCGACCTGACCCAGTTCCACATCTACCCTCGAGCGTCGGCTCTCAGCTCCAACACCCTGGACGAACTGTAATAACCTACTTTATCAAGTCTTGATTCTTTGAACTCATACCTGGGTCAATCAACTTTTTCTTGTTGTTATTCTGTCCCGTCAGCGAGGAGACAACAGTAACCGAGTTTCTTAGAAAAATGTTTTTAATATGGACTTCAAGCATGCTCAAGAGTGCTCCATATCCAAATGGATTTATACTCATCACTAAAATCCATGTTTGGTAGATTTAAACCCTATATAATGACGGTTTTAAAGAGTGACCCAGGAGACGTAACCATGGCAACGAGCAACAAAGAATAGTTGATCCACCCATAAAGGATGATTCACAGTAGACCGTTCCGTGTCCGGGCCGGTCCGTCTCCGGGCCGACCCGTCTCCTAGCTTTTTTGTGTGTCAATGTGCTAAACGTTTCGCGTCCGGGCCGGGCCGGGCAGTGGAGTACTTCAACAACATCATAGTGCAGCCCCACCTCCGGCTGGTGACGGGCCAGGGCCGCGGGTACCACGTCCTGTGCCGGTACAGGCGGCGCGACCTGACCCAGTTCCACATCTACCCTCGAGCGTCGGCTCTCAGCTCCAACACCCTGGACGAACTGTAATAACCTTTTTTTTTCGACGGGGGAAAATCCGTTATGGATACCTCCGCACCGTGGGGGCGGCGCGGTGGTTATGTCGGTCTTGCACCGACTAAAAACCCCCTGAAACTGCTTGAGTGGCGTCCACGCACCGGAAGACGAGCTGTCGGTAGGCCTCCGACAAGGTGAAGTGATGACCTGGTGAAGGTCGCGGGAATCCGGTGGAAACGAAAGGCACAAGACCGGTCTAAATGGCGAGCCTTGGGGGAGGCCTATGTTCAGCAGTGGACGTCTTTCGGCTGAAATGATGATGATGATGATGAAAAACCGCCGCTTGTCCTCCTCAACCCATTTCGGGTGGCTCTGGGATCTCCTACGGAACGCACCAGTGCCGCCCTAGAGTCCACTTATGTGGGTCCCGCTATGTTTCTATGACGATCGTAGCCCCCAACTACGGCCGTCTACGACCCCGAGGACCCCCTTTTAGTCGCCTTCTACGACAGGCAGAGGATACCATAGCCATATAACCTATCTGAACTGAACTGTAATAACCTATCCTACCTATAATACCTTTATCAAGTCTTGATTCTTTGAAGTCATACCTATAAAGGATGATTCACAGTAGACCGTTCCGTGTCCGGGCCGTTCCGTCTCCGGGCCGGCCCGTCTCCGAGCTTTTTTGTGTGTCAATGTGCTAACCGTTCCGCGTCCAGGCCGGGCCGGGACCGTGCCATTTCCGAGCCTCGGACATCGGTAGATCGGCCGTCAAACGTTTGCATTTATAATAGAGCGACCGTTCCGTGTCCGGGCCGGCCCGTTTCCGAGCGTCAACGGGCCCGTCCGTGGCCGGGCGGCCGTTGATATTCTGTCATAGACAACGGGCCGACCCGGACATGGAACGGTCTAGTGTGAATCATCCTTAGCTGACGGGGATGACCACCGCGCGATTGCGACAACACGACACATATAGTCCTTATTCGTCCGCCGCACACCGAGTAGTCAGTCCAACCCAGGTCGGGCCTAGCTGAGTTTCTTGCTGGACTCTTCTCAGCTAGGCTAAGTTTAGTGAAACAGCGACAAAACTCCCAATGCCTCAGATTCGGTTGAAACCGCTCAACAAATCTCACTGGATTGTTATTACCAGGGATCGGATACCGGTATTTTCTCCATAGAAAAATACCGGTATTATTACGGTCACCAGTTCATTATTTCGTTTTTAATGGGACAATCTAATAATACGACGTTGTTACCTAAATACATGATTCAGCCCTACGTATAGAGCAAAAAATAATCCAAAATATTGGGCCAATTCAGGGTTTTTTTTAAAATACCGGTATCAGTCCCTGGTTATTACTAATGTCTATGTGAAGATTAAGGGTGGGTTGCACCAAACCGTGTGTCAATCGTAAGCGGTGTTCGTTAAAATCTGATTGTATGGAAAGCTTGACAAGTTTCTATGGGATGACAGATGTCGGCGCCATATTTGACGATGACGGGCCTGTGATCGTATGTTGGTGCAACCGACCCTTAACCTCAAAAATGCGTCCCGTTCGTCCAATTTTTCTGCGGAACTTTAAAAAGCAGGATTAGGTTAGATCGGGTTAACTCATAGTTCCTTGTATTATTCCAGGGAAGAATTCGACGAAGATTCCGGCCTCCTCCCTTCCGTTACGATGAAGATTTACACAGGGGATCCAAAAGATAAACAGGTAAAAGGGATGTCAACACCAAATAAGAAAATCAGTAAGTTCGGATTTTCCCGAAAAAGGATCAAAATTATACCGCAAAAGTATCACGCTCAAGCATATCCATAATAAAGGCCATTTTTGAAGAGTCGGCGGGGCTGCAGTGCCCTCAGATTGCCACCAATGTGGTATAAATGTAGATGACAGTGTATTACTATGTATATATAATAAGCAAAGTAAACAAAACAACATATATCCAAGATATTAAAAGAACTGCTAACCAACTATCTATATATAAAATACCGCTTCAGACATGGTCCCCAGGACGCGCGCTGGCGGCATTGCCCCTTTGCACCGCCAGACTTAGCTGCTAGGTAAACAAGGAACCAGCCCTGTGGTCGCCTGAGACGCCTATTCGTCGTGCCCAGAGGTGTCGTTTATGAAATTTTTGTGTCGGGCGACCATGGATCCAAAGTCTACCGCAAGTGCGACGAATTCATAGTTATTCGTCAGAAATACGTGCTTGCGGCATTTAGCAAAGAGATCATCGAAGTATAATGTTCGATCTCAATATCTACATGATTTTATACTCCCGAAAGCTAACTCCTTAATGTACAAGAAGAGTGCATTTATGTCGGCTATTAGTGTCTATAACAATCTTCCTAGCGAAATAAGAAGCCTAGAAGGAATTCGTTTTAAAAGGTCCTTGAAAAGTTTCTTGACTGAAAATGTGTATTATAGTAATGTATAGTATAAACTTTTCATAAATTCATCTTAGGCTAAGAACTTAAAGATTGTATGCCCGAAAAGGGTAAGAACTGTTGATACGCGTAATATGTACCTGTACGACCTAATCTTTATACACAGTTTTATACAATAAATTCCTGTTTCTGTTTCTGTTTAGACATTTTTTTGTGTGATGAACACGAATATTTGTTCCTGAGTCTTCGATGTTTTCTATGTATTTAAGTATATATTTATCTATATAAGTATGTATATCGTCACCTAGTACCCATAGTACAAGCTTTGCTTAGTTTGGGACCAGGTTGATTTGTGTAAGATTGTCCACAAAATATAAAATATTTGGGCTTGGTCTGCGGCTGTCCCAGGTTTCCGAGCCGATCCTTCAACGTGGGATGGAGCTAGCATGAATATACATATTTCTTTTAATTCCAGGTGGCGTCCAACGTACGGATCGGCGACACACTGACACTGGTGGTGTCGTTAGAGAAGCAGCGTAGTTTCGGTCTCCTGGTGTCCGAGTGTTCTGTGAGAGATGGTCTGGGCTGGGCCGAGCAAAACCTCATCGCTGACGACGGGTAAGAGATGCATGCTGTATGCCATTACCTACTTTGTACATATACGAAATGTGCCTATTTTTAAAAACCCGCATAGATACATACAAAGTTATGCCATCCAATCCAAGGTCTACATCCAGGCTGCATGGGTTGAACCTTTGCCCACTTTGAAAAAAGTATCCTATTTATGTCCGTAAAAATTTTCAACCACTTACCTAAAGAAATCAAGTCCTTAGATTATGTAGAATTTAAAAACAAATTATTCAAATGGTGCCTAAATAAGATGTACTATGACGTTAAGGAACATTTTCAAAATAATAATATAACATGACATGATACTTACCATAAGTGATGTGCTTATTATTTTATTTATTAACAATCATTAATTTTAATTTAATATAATATTAGTTGACATAACTGTTCTCTGATCTCTCAAAGCATGACATTGAAATTTATTTATTCGTTTTCATTTTAATATTGACTTCTCATAGAATTTTTTTTCTCTTACTAGAAATAGAACATTAAGATTCAATGACATGCTAATAGAACCATAATATTATACGCCATATACTTAATGGCTGATTGTGAGAACTTTTGAACTATTGTCACCTTTTTCAATACTCACTTTCATACAATAAATTATTTGTATTTGTATGTGTCTTAGGGTCGGTTGCACCAACACACGATCACAGGCCGGTCATTGTCAAATATGGCGCCGGCAGCTGTCATCTCATAGAAAGTCGAACTTTACATACAATCAGATTTTAAAGAACACCGCTTACGATTATAGACGGTTTGGTGCAACCCACACTTAATGTCCTTTCAGAGATCTGACGAAAATATTGAAGTTTGAGCTTCCGATGTGAAGAAATAATGTAGAATTACACTATACGAGAATTACTATAGACTGAAAAAGAAACACAATAACCTAACAAAATATTGAAATATGCTTTGTTAAAAAATCAAAAAATCCTAAATATAAACTTTACTGATGCAGATTTTGTAGTTATCAACGACAGTGATATGTATTTTTTTACAAAACGGATAGCGTTTTAGGGTTCCGTACCAAAATGGTAAAAAAGGAAGGAAGGACAGACTAATGTAAAGACGACGTTTGTTGACCTAAGTAGTTTAAAATGAATTCGGCGACCACATTAGGTGAACGACGAAGTGTAATTGCCGCTTAAAATTAAACATTAAAATTATTGTTTTATTTTCCAGTTGCTCATTAGACGGCGACATAATGGGTATGTTCCAATACGGCAGCGAGCGGCAGGACGCACGCGTGTCGTTCCCGGCGCACAAGTTCCCGTACACAGCCAGCGTATACTACACGTGTGAGGTGAAGCTGTGCGACATGAACCACCCCACCGACTGTGTGAGTACTGTTGTTGAGAAACGCACGTGTGTCGTGATCGGCACTAGTTCCAGCACCCAGCTAGCCGTAACAAGTGTGAGGTTAAACAGTGCGACCTGAACCATTCTATCGACTGTCAGTACTGTTGTTGAAGAACGCACCCGTGTCGTGATCGGCACTAGTCTCAGCACACAGCTAGCCCGTAACAAATGTGAGGAAACAGTGCTACCTGATCCATCCCACCGACTGTGTAGGTACTGTTGTTGAAGAACGTATGTGTGTCGTGATCGGCACTAGTCCCAGCACACAGCTAGCCATAACGAGTATTAGGTTAAACAGTGCGACCTGAACCATCCCCGACTGTCAGTATTTTTGTTGAATAACGCACGCGTTTCGTGAACGGCACTAGTAAACAGCTAGCGTGTAACTGTGAGATGAAACTGTGCAACTTGAACCATTCTATCGACTGTCAGTACTGTTGTTGAAGAACGCATGCGTGTCGTGATCGGCACTAGTAAACAGCTAGCGTGTAACTATGCAACTTGAACCATTCTATCGACTGTCAGTACTGTTGTTGAAGAACGCATGCGTGTCGTGATCGGCACTAGTAAACAGCTAGCGTGTAACTATGCAACTTGAACCATTCTATCGACTGTCAGTACTGTTGTTGAAGAACGCACGCGTGTCGTGATCGGCACTAGTAAACAGCTAGCGTGTAACTGCAACTTGAACTATTCTATCGACTGTTAGTACTGTTGTTGAAGAACGCACGTGTGTCGTGATCGGCACTACTAGTGATGGGCCGAGGAGAACATTCTCGCTCTCGAGAATTCGCTTCCGTGAGAATTCTCAATGATTCTCGAGAAAGTTCTCTTGAACGGAAATTTCTGAGAAAGTACTTTAAATATGCACATATTTAGAATTTTTATTTTTTATATTTCATGATATTCGTATCGTATGTGCATTCGCAAGACATTTAAGCCTATCTGAGTATTTTAAGGGATAAATTCTCATCGTTCTCGAGAAATTTCCGGGAAAGTTCTCGAGAATGTTCTCCGGAGAACTTTCCGCGATAAATTCAGCATCGTTGAAATGGAACACATTAAAGCATAGAAGGGTCATACTTAGTTGAAAAAACAAAAGTCGTCCCTCTTCAATAGTTAACGGTTTATGTGTATGTTAGCTATGTGTTTATTACAGGCATTTATAGAAACGGAGACACTGTTTATGCGGGTTACTGGTCCAATCCAAAATTAAGCTTTGTAGCCCTTAACTTTTGGTATGTCCACAGAAAAGACGGTTATAAATTGAACACCTATTTCGCAAATATCTGGAGCACGTGTAATTTTTAACAACACTATTCAATAAATTACTTAGAAAACACCAAAACAATGGTATACATAAATTTACACTAACGTGAAACATATTTACACTTAATATGAGAACAACGGTTGGAACTCACTTGGAAAGTCACTATTTGCGACATGTTTCGGACTACAATTGGAGTCCTTCATCAGGTTGAGTGTTATCAAGGCAACCGACCGCGCAACACTGCCCTCCGACGCGCACGAAGCTCGCGGGCGGAGGCGGGCGGGGGCGGGGGCGGGGCGGCGCAGTCCCGTGTTAAAGTTGACTGCTCCAACAAGTCCAAGTCGACCGACGGCAGGCACACTGAACTAACTATGTCCACACGTTCATCGTTACACAATTGTAGTCCAGGAATAACAGGCTTCCACGCTGGCGGCAAAACCCAGCCCTTGTCTCTATTAAAATTAGGGCGTCGTCCAATTTCAATAGCCTCGCGGATCTTACGTGGCACAAAACTTTTTTCCCGTGCCAACAGTTTCGCCTTGTCGAAGCGCAAAAAATGAGACGCACCTGTATCGCATGCATGTCCTGCCACCGCGGAGGTCCTGCTGTCCATATTTTTCACACTCCGTATGTGTTCCAATAATCTTGAGGACACATTTCGCCCGGTCTCTCCAATGTACGCCTTGCCACAGTCGCAGGGTATCTCGTAAACTCCTGGATTACCCAACGGGTCCTGGTCTTTGGGAGAGTTAACCCTACGAATCGTGTGACCACTAAGCTAAATAATATCGTAAGGGCAATCCCTGTTGGAGACCAGGCGAGAAAATTGCGACAATTGAACCCCACTTCCCCTAAGATCTATGGGTTACCTAAAATCCACAAACCTGGTTGGCCCCTCAGACCCATTGTGATCCATATAGACTCCCCTACGTACAAGGCGTCCCGTTTCTTAGCTGATGTGCTTCAGCCATGTGTTGGTAACACGTTCAGTTTTGTACGGGACTCTGCCCACTTCGTACGTATGCTGGAGGGTGTGGTGTTGCACGGGGACGAATTAATGGTGAGTTTTGATGTAGCCTCCTTATTCACGAATGTGCCGGTATTGGAGACAATAGAAATTATTAAACGAATCGTTGCTCATAATGATTTACCTACCGAGTACATGAGGCTCATCGAGTTCTGTTTAACCAGTGGATATTTCGTCGGGCGGGGTGACTACTACCTACAAATCGAGGGTGTGGCAATGGGCTCTCCAATAGCGCCAGTAGTGGCCAATATTTTTATGGAGGATTTTGAACAGAGAGCATTGGAGAGTTATCCGCATAGACCGAGGTTTTGGTGGCGGTACGTGGATGATGTTTTCGCAGTGGTACCGGTCGAGGACGTGGAACCACTGCTAGAACATTTAAATAACCTGCATCCCAAAATAAAGTTTACTATAGAGAAGGAATGCAATAGTATGCTTCCATTTCTTGATGTCTTGGTGCAACGAGAACGTGGCCGTCTGACTCATACAGTGTACAGGAAGTCAACACACACGGACCGTTATTTGCAAGCTGACTCACACCATCACCCCGCACACCTGTCTTCTGTTCCGCGTGCGCTGATGAACAGAGCCTTGCGACTTTGTGACCCGCAGTACGTGCAAGATGAGCTGCAGCAGGTTAGGCAGGTGATAGAAAGGAATGGGTACAGCTGGAGACAGAGTCAGCGCGCAGCTGGTACTGGTACACGGCAACGTTTACACACGGCGGAGAGAGTACCGGCGTACCTACCGTATGTAAAGGGGGTGACGGATGCTATTGGACGCCTATTACGCCGGAGATATTGCATAAGAACGATTTTCCGTCCCCACACCAAGATGAGACAGTTACTTAACTCTCCCAAAGACCAGGACCCGTTGGGTAATCCAGGAGTTTACGAGATACCCTGCGACTGCGGCAAGGCGTACATTGGAGAGACCGGGCGAAATGTGTCCACAAGATTATTGGAACACATACGGAGTGTGAAAAATATGGACAGCAGGACCTCCGCGGTGGCAGGACATGCATGCGATACAGGTGCGTCTCATTTTTTGCGCTTCGACAAGGCGAAACTGTTGGCACGGGAAAAAAGTTTTGTGCCACGTAAGATCCGCGAGGCTATTGAAATTGGACGACGCCCTAATTTTAATAGAGACAAGGGCTGGGTTTTGCCGCCAGCGTGGAAGCCTGTTATTCCTGGACTACAATTGTGTAACGATGAACGTGTGGACATAGTTAGTTCAGTGTGCCTGCCGTCGGTCGACTTGGACTTGTTGGAGCAGTCAACTTTAACACGGGACTGCGCCGCCCCGCCCCCGCCCCCGCCCGCCTCCGCCCGCGAGCTTCGTGCGCGTCGGAGGGCAGTGTTGCGCGGTCGGTTGCCTTGATAACACTCAACCTGATGAAGGACTCCAATTGTAGTCCGAAACATGTCGCAAATAGTGACTTTCCAAGTGAGTTCCAACCGTTGTTCTCATATTAAGTGTAAATATGTTTCACGTTAGTGTAAATTTATGTATACCATTGTTTTGGTGTTTTCTAAGTACCTAATTTATTGAATAGTGTTGTTAAAAATTACACGTGCTCCAGATATTTGCGAAATAGGTGTTCAATTTATAACCGTCTTTTCTGTGGACATACCAAAAGTTAAGGGCTACAACGCTTAATTTTGGATTGGACCAGTAACCCGCATAAACAGTGTCTCCGTTTCTATAAATGCCTGTAATAAACACATAGCTAACATACACATAAGCCGTTAACTATTGAAGAGGGACGACTTTTGTTTTTTCAACTAAGTATGACCCTTCAATGCTTTAATGTGTTCCATTTCAACGATGCTGAATTTATCGCGGAAAGTTCTCCGGAGAACATTCTCGAGAACTTTCCCGGAAATTTCTCGAGAGCGATGAGAATTTATCCCTTAAAATACTCAGATGGGCTTAAATGTCTTGCGAATGCACATACGATACGAATATCATGAAATATAAAAAATAAAAATTCTAAATATGCGCATATTTAAAGTACTTTCTCAGAAATTTCCGTTCAAGAGAACTTTCTCGAGAAGCTTCTCTCGACATTCTCTCGTTTCGGAAACTTCTCGAGAACGGCCCATCACTAGGCACTAGTAAACAGTCTAACTGTGAGATGAAACTGTGCAACTTGAACTATTCTATCGACTGTTAGTACTGTTGGTGAAGAACGCATGCGTGTCGTGACCGGTACTTGTAGGTCCCGTACACGGCCAGAGGCTTAGGGGTTTTACTCATGTTTTACTATATTTAACGTCGGTGGATTGAAAAAAAATTGTACGTAACGCAGTAGGAATATTCACAAAAAAGGAAGGAATTGACAGTTTTTTTGTATGGAAAGAAATGTGTAATATCACACAACACGACACAACGTAACACAAATTGAGAATGTAAGAAAATGAGATGTTTCATGAATGTACCATAAAACAATACGATATACCGCAAACCGGGGTTACTTTCAAATTCGGGGGCGACTTTTAAAATCAAGCTTTTCAGCCGTATTTCTAGTTTTTATTTGGTTAACCTGGGTCGGTATTATCACTAGATATATATTTTTTCTAACAACTTACTGAACTGAATCAAGTTAGAAATACTTAGTGATTATATTAGTGTTCTTAATCTATCAAAATGCCCCCGTTTTTTCCTAAAGCCACCCCAGCTTACGGTACCATAAAACTTTATGAATACTAAAAAAATGTAAATTGGATGAGGTGAAAACAAAAAGGAAAAATATGCTACTAATATGCTATAATATGCTACTTTAATACTTATTTTTTCATTAGGAAATTTTATTTTTTGGAATGTACAATTTTTTTGCAATTCACCCACGTCTCATTTTTAATGATGTCAGATTAAAATAACGCCTATTTCAACGTTATAGGAGCCGTGCTCGCACAAGCGGCGCGTGCGTCGTGACGAAGGACTGCCCGCCACTGTCGAGGTGTTCTCCGGGTTATATGTGAACGAACAGGACTCGCTAGACAACGACGAAGTCACTACCGAGAAGGTTCGTATCTGTGAGCTAGCACAACTGCCGCTGCGACGCGACGCGAGTAGAGAAAAGTCTACCCTCCTCTTTCTAACCCGCACAGTTCGAGCGAGACAGGAATCGCGCGAGATACGATTTGTCAGCAAGTTGTGCTAGCCCCACTGTTCTCTTTTAAATGTTTTTGTGCACCCGCCGATCGCGATATTGCCTCGCGATTGAGACCTTGTTGAAGACGTGTTTCACGAAGCTACAAGTTTAAGTACTACTCTAAACTGGCAATACTAATCGGATAGCCAGTCGTTATTATTAATAATAATAATTATTATTTATTTATCAGGCAAGAAACCCATAAAAAAATACAATAAAATGTTTTAAAAATAAAATATAATAAAAAATAACATTATCTACTATACACGTGTGTAGTGTTGTGTTCCTGGAGGTGAGCAAGGTTGCCAGAGCTCCCGAGGATGCACTGTGTTGAGAGCGAGGGACCTAAGTTCGTCCCTTCTGCTGTCAACACAGTGAATTCTCAAATTTCATAAAGGATCCGCAACGCGTACGTGACTCCTTCGGAATTGCGGGCGTCTATAGGCTGCGGTGGCCGCTTACCATCAGGTGGACCGTACGCTTGTTTGCCACCGGCGTTGTATTAAAAAAAAACACTTACAATAATCAGTCAATTAAAGTATCGTTATTGATCGGACTCATGTCAAACGTTTAAAAATCCACGATTTGTATGTTTCTAAAAATCCACTTGTGGCGAATAATTGTGTTTTGTTTAATTTGAATGGAAATTATAATTCGTCAAATGATACAATATAATACAATACAAACACACTTCAAAAAGAACACGGTACAGTGCCTTTACCATGAGTTTGCATGACCGTACTCGCTAGCGACTGCGTAAACGATTTAGTATGCCGATTCTTAGTTCTATTGCGTAACCGTCAGAAGCGCTGTACTTTTGCCCATACAATTTTTTACGCAGTCACTAGCGAGTACAGTCCAACTACAAAGAGATGTATTCACTTTATTACCTTATGCCATGGTAATAAGGTCCAAACGTGGATACATCTCATTGTAGTCGACTGTACAGTCATCACAGTCATGCAAAGTCATGGTAAGGGCACTGAACTTAAAGTATTGAGGGTAATATAAAACAACGCTCAGAAATCTATGTCAATGCATTCTAGGTACTGTAAAAAATAAGTTGAGATATATCTCAACACAGCGCATCTTCGGGAGCTCTGGCAATCTCTCACCACCAGGAACACAACACCATCTAGAGTTTGAGGTTTGCTGGAGGATTGAAAACTGATTTTTACATTATCTTTTACTTCCAGAAAGAAAACGAAATCTGTATCTCCCAGAAGAATTTCGCAATCGGTATATGTATAGCTGGCGTCATTCTCATGGCCTGCGTCATCGCAGCTATAGCGTGTATCCTGGCGCGCAGGCGCGGGAAGAGTCACTCCGGCAGCTCATTGTATAGCGGGCCTTATACTAATACAGGGTATTCACATACTAGCTAAACAAAATTAGGTCCTGAGAATTTAAACACCAAATTCAAATTTGAGGGGGAGATTGTAACGGTAAAGCTGTGAGAATTAAATTGACAATTATATGCTCCAGTGATAATTATACTGTACATACAGTTGAGTTCGTAAATATATGTACGTTTCCAAAGATTTAAAATCTGAGCAACCTTACCATTAAAGTCATTTTGACATATTATCCGTACACATATTTTCAAAATCGGCTGTAGGTACAACAAATCGGTATTTATGTCGTTTTTCGCTGTTGCATTTGAGCTTCATGGATAAATTGACCAGAAATACAAAAAGTACCACGATAGAAAAGTCAAGAATTGAGGGGTTTATTTTAATAAATACCTGTTTAAATCCTATTAAACTCGGACACCGAAAGTATTTCAAGACACTACGTTACGTACGACGGAAAACCATGATATGAAATAATTGGAGACGCGTTTGTTTTGATTGGTTTCGAAAACAACGAAAAATTAGGTTCCTCGTGTTTTGTAAGAAAGGGCAGTATTTTCGGGAATTGGTTATGCTTGTAAGTAAAGTTGGATCAACTTATATTTATTTCATATATTTGGCAATTATTGACATAGTCAAACACAACGAATTCTGTTGACAGATATTGAATATCTTATATTTTAGTAATAAGGTGTTCATTATTGTTTAGTTTTACTCGATAGATGTCACTACATGTCACATAGTGGTTATTGGAAAACGGAGTAGATATAGATGTAAGGATTACACAATCTCAAGCAGATCTAGTTATGTAACCACTTGCGAAGTTTTATTTCCATTTCGTAACTGCTTGCGAAAACAAGAATTTACAAGAATATTTCCTCTTAGTGACAATAGACACATCTATCGATTTAATGTAGGAACGCCTCATTCAGTCATATTTAGGATTAGTTTAGTTTTACAAATATGTATTAGCAGTACCATGGAATTACATATTTATATTGTGATAATGATATCGAATCCGTCCTTCAGCAATATTTTTAGTTGCAATAATTTTCTTTTACAATGTATTTTTTTTACAATTAAAACTTATTTTACTTTTTAATTTAAGTAAAGGTTGCCTTGAGCTACGTAACTATTTAATTAAAGTGTGTAATTCTTTTAACAAGGGGAATTTTTGTATAGACCAGTATATTGCATAAATATGTGCAATATAGGGCTTCGTTTGCCTTCTAAGGTGGTGGGATACTTCTTTTACACAGTATTTTCAATTTCCCGTTCTCCTAACAAACCACCATACTTCATCTCAATGACATTACGATTTAGAACAAGCATATCGATCAATTTTCTTTCAACGGTATATTGAAACACCTTTAAAAAGTTACTTTCGTGTGCATTTTCTGCCGTTATAAATAATTTGTGGATGCCATATTCCTTAAGTTATTATTAAGTCCTTCTAAAATGCCATTTAAGTCATCGGTGCTAAAACTTATTTTGCTTTTTTATAGGTACATACATTATTAAAATATAAGACAAAATAGAGTAACAAAACTTTCATGAATAAAAAATGACTTTTCTATACGAACATTAAAACCGTTTATAACCGTAACTAGTTACGAAAGAAGTTAAACTCTATTTTGTCTCATATTGAAATATTGTGTACATCGCCGCTTATCCTATGTATTTGTGTACAAGAATGAACAATCGGTATGTGTTTCATAATTACCTCATTGTGTACTAATCCCAATCGTAACTAGATAAATACAATGGGGTTCTGGAACCATATCGGCATGAGACTGTATGCAATGTTTTTTAACAAATATACTGACTTAATAAAAAAAAATGTTTTATTCTACCACCCAACCTGAAGTTACGGTAGTCTAGTGGTCCAATCAAGCATGTGGCTATCAAACTATGGTTGTGGGTACAAATCCCGGTTCGTATTGGTGTTTTTCGGAACAGTTGCAAGGAAAAGAGATTTATTCGCCATTAAAAAAAGAAACTGCGATCACTCTAATTTTTTTCAGTTTTCGTAACTAATTACTAAATCAGACTGAATCGTTTAATCACCATATTTTAAACAGTTGAAAAATAAATAAGGCAAGAGATGACGATATGGACCATCCAAGAAGACGGGAATAAAATGAATAAATCAAACTAGAGTTATTTATAACTGCAGTATATTCAACCAATTATATTGGTCATAAAAAAGGTATTACAAGTTTTAAAATGGAATCATAAAAACATGAAACACAATACATTGTCTTAAGTAACATCACAAAAATACAATTTAAAACAACATTTTGAGATACAGTAATGAACCTTACTGCAAGGAGATAAGGTCATATAATGTTTCTTCGTGTGTACAAATAACATTGAAAATATCTGTAGGCACTTAACTTTTTCGACGCCAACGACTTATATATCCGTCTAGGCGTCCAATGCGATACATATAGGGTTCAAATTCGCGTGTGATATTCCCATGTCATGGCGTGCGATCGACAGTGTTTGTACTTGACAGAGCGGTGAAGATTTATGACAAAATATGCGATCATAACTTTAATGGCAAGGGCGTTAACGTTAACGCGTAAAGATATTTTTGACAATAAGGAAAACGAATAAGTCGGAATTTTCTCGAAAAAGGATCAAATAATTAAATGGCGAAAAAAGTAACTCATAAGAATAATTAATTACATAGTTTTCAAAGTTACGACAGGGACCATACTCAGTCCCGCTTTCGCAAAACGCAGTTCCGTATCCAGCAACATTAAAACGGTTCACCTTCGTTATTTTTTGAGATATTGGAATAGGGTTTTCACTATTTGGCATATTTTATGTCTTAATTCTTTTGGAGTAGTCAAAGTATGAGTCATCAACCCTATTAGGAAACGTGATATTTTGAATGTCAGTACTACATTATTACGTATCGTGATACTGGTTCTGAAGCATATGATGGGTCATAATGTGGACATTGCCAAAGATAATGATGGTAATGACATCCGGTGATAACTCATGATCCGGTAATGACATTTGAACCCTTTTGAGCAAAATGACTTAAAAATCATTTATTATTTTGTATTACAAGTTACCTTAAACCACAATAAAGATCCTACTTCATTTAAACAGTGATATTATAGCAAACAGATGGAATAAATATTCACCTATATTTTCACCTCTATTATCCTTCTGAGGTATGTTTGGGGGAGGCCTATGTCCAGCAGTGGACGTCTTTCGGCTGATATGATGATAATGATCCTTTTGAGCGCCGAAAATCGAACAAAAATGACGCGTCGATCTCGCCACACCATCACATTGTTCAACGTAAAATTAAACCTTACACAATCGCGCATAGATCGCTATTGCTTTGGCCAGGCTGTCGGCTATATAAACGTCATAGGCCTCCATGGCAAGATTTTCCGATGACATGATTTGCCGTCTGTGGCGGTGAGAGGGTTATATAGTTATATGACATCAGATTGACAGTGACAAGTACTGAGTGCGTTGAGCACTGGGACCTTTACTTTTTAATCCTTATATTAACTGGACATACTTAAAATAATTACTAGATACAATGCAAAATAAACGTTTCAGTCTTGCATTACAATCGAGTTCATAAATATATGTGCGTTCCTGGAGATTCAAAAATATCTGCGCGACCGTTAACAATAAAGTCGTGTTCACATATTTTTGATCACTTTGTCCGTGCACATGTTTTCGAAATCGACTGTACAATATTACAAACGTAAGCACAAATCACAGGATTAATTATCTACAGCGAGTACATTACGAATCTTCACAAAATTGGAAATAGGAAATAGTGACGTCACATATTCATATACCTATACTTTGATAATAAGAAAACATTTCAGAAACGCGTATTGCTGATTTGAATATCATCATCATCAAGATTCAAGAGTTACGCTCTTGTCGGTGGAGTGACAGCCACTCTATGCGGTTCACCTAATGCGGTCGCAGAATTCATTTTAAACTACTTAGGCCAACAAACGTCGTGTTCACATTAGTCTGTCCGCCTACCTATAAGCGTTGGCAGCTGTCGATCGCCGAATGCGGCCGACTAACGTGTTCTTTACACTTTTGCGTTCGCCGCATGCAGCATGCGGCGAACGACGAAGTGTAATTGCCGCTTATTTTTAAATGTGTGACGTTTCAACGATTTATGAGTAAAAACGCTTAACCCGTCGTCTACCGGTCCCTGGGATCCCCGGGCTCATTATAAAAGAATGCTTGATTGATTAATATTAATATTATTATTTTTTTTCCTGGATGACGACGGCTTAGGTTAATTGCACTCGCTAAACTTAAATAATTCTAATTTATAAATAATTTCATCTCTATCTAAACTAAGATATAATAAAAACAATCTTATAGAATACTTATACAGAGAAATGATGGATATAAGCAGAAATGCTGGTGGATAAAACATATTATACAGACATATATTCTCTTTCTTAACCCTATAACTGCCGATCAAAAAAGTTAAAATTTTCAAGTGTGATAAATAAAAGAGATGCCATTTACGTTATACAGGGCGTCCCACGGCTATGCCACATGGAGGGAAGGTACCTTGAATATTGTAGATGGAACATTTTACTTAAAGAAAACATTATTTGAATTTAAAACAGAATTTAAACTGAATTCACAGATATTTAAATATTTTTATGGTTGAACCGGGAATCGAACCCTTTACACGTGATCAATTGATTAATTTTGTATTAAGAATGTTAAAATTCATGGTCTTCCTTTTATTTCTGATACTGTTATTTAGCAAAAAATAATCCATATGATGAAGCCTTTCGATTGGTATGATAAAGCTACAGGGTAATTATTTTTCTTGTGTAACGGGTTCGATTCCCGGTTCACGGTTTAATTATTATTTAAATATCTGTGAATGCAGTTTAAATTGTTTTTAAAATTAAAATAATGTATTCTTTCAGTAAAATGTTCCATCTACAATATTCAAGGTACTTTCCCTCCATGTGGCATAGCCGTGGGACACCCTGTATATCAGTCGGTGGCGGTTAAAGGGTTAACGCATTTCGATCTTTTCACTATCCTTTTCATATTGCACTAGTAAGTATAATACGTCCGACACTAAGGCCAAATTTTGTTAAATGAACGCAATCAAGAATCTACCTTATAGTCAGAGCTATTAGTCGTTTTTCGCTTGCGTTCTTTACAGTTTTGTACGAACTATACAATTAAATTACTTTAGTTTGACTCCAACATACGCTCTTATTGCATTGTATATTGAACTTTAACACTAATATAAAAGAGTTTCTATTAAAAACGCACGGTTTAAAAATCACTTGTTTGATATTTGTAATAGCTTTAACCTCCTGAGACCGCATACAATAAAACTAGCAATGGAATTTGAACCAAATGAAACGGATAATAATATTGAATATCTTCATTTGCTCTGAATTGGTTCAAAAACAAAACAAAAGTTGTCCACCCGGTGGTCAATAGTTAACGGCTTATGTACATGTAAGTTATGTTTTTATTGCATGGATTTATAGTTACGGAAACACCGTTTTTGCGGGTTATTAGACCAATCCAAAATTGAGCTTTGTGGCCCTTAACTTTTGATATGTCCACCGAAAAGACGCGAACCTAAATCTGACGATGAGCCATAAAGTACTTTTACCTCACGAACGCGTGTGAGCCATGGTTGTGTTGAGCTATCACATTGTCTGTGTGCGTCAGCGTAGAGCGATTCTCCGAGCGTTTGAAACGCTCGTTTCTAAAGTCATTGTCGACTCAAGATTAACTACCCAAAGTTGGGATAAACCGGCGAAATAATTGATCAAATAAGTCTCGGACCCGATATTGGTTTACGCTTTTAATAAGACGAGAAATATTAGACTAGGAAAATATGTGCAAAATTATGTTAACAATTACTATGGCAGAAGAACAAATCAGTTTATGGTTCCAACTATTTATAACGAATTTAACTGGTTAAGAAAAGAGAAAAAATGTAGTTTAAATGTAGTGAAAAGCAAGCTAAAAAAGACATATTTAGAAAGATTACCTTAACTGTTAACAGATTTAGTTAGTATGTTTTTTATTGTTCTAGTTCTTACCA
This sequence comes from Epiblema foenella, assembly GCA_963556455.1. Taxonomy (NCBI): domain Eukaryota; kingdom Metazoa; phylum Arthropoda; class Insecta; order Lepidoptera; family Tortricidae; genus Epiblema; species Epiblema foenella. Next base: position 3,252,669 of record OY747120.1, on the reverse strand, counting down.
TTACAAGTATTACTTAATTATGTAACTTAGGTGCATGATAATAGACTTGTTAAAATGAGCGCGGTCTCGCCAACAAACCGTCTTGTCAGTTTGGCGAGAAAAATTGAAACTGGAAACTTTATGTACCTTTTTGAAAATGAATTGAAACAAAAAAGTTTACTCTGATCATCGTCTCCTTTAACAATATTTAATGAAACGACAATGACGAAAAATAACCGCCGTAAAAACGCCGAATATTCGCCCAGGAGCTATGAGTTCACATGTCTGTGTTAACCTTTTTACTCGAATCAATTTTAATAGTACATTACTTACCAAGGGCGGTAAAACAAAGAATGTCTCAGATCGCAGGTATTTGACGCCCGAGCCGAAGGCAAGGGCGATAATTATGCGATCTGAGGCTTTCTTAATTACCGCCCGAGGTAATTACAAAATTTTATGTCACCCCCTGGCCAGGAAGTGGGATTTTCCGCGCGCGGAGGGTGCGGTAATTGCCACTTTATGGCCAGGTGTGACAGAAATTATATAGTTTTTTGATACGTGTTAATTTAACGTGGAAGTTACCAAGATCAAACGGGCCAGAGGCGCGGGTTCGGTTCCCGTCTTAAGCTGCGTGCGAGATCACGGACCATTTTTAGGGTTCCGTAGCCAAAATGGCAAAAACGGAACCCTTATAGTTTCGTCATGTCCGTCTGTCCGTCTGTCCGTCTGTCCGTCTGTCCGTCTGTCACAGCCGATTTACTCGGAAACTATAAGTACTACAGTGATGAAATTTGATGGGAATATGTGTTGTATGAACCGCTACAAAATTATGACACTAAATAGTAAAAAAAAGAATTGGGGGTGGGGCCCCCCATACATGTAACTGAGGGATGAAAATTTTTTTTTCGTTGTACATACCCGTGTGGGGTATCAATGGAAAGGTCTTTTAAAATGATATAAAGTTTTCTAAAAAACATTTTTCTTAAAGTGAACGGTTTTTGAGATATCAGCTCTCAAAGTCGTAAAAAGTATGTCCCCCCCCTCTATTTTTATAACTACGGGGTATAAAATTCTAAAAAAAATAGAGGTGATGCATGCTAATTAACTCTTTCAACGATTTTTGGTTTGATCAAAGTATCTCTTATAGTTTTTGAGATAGGTTGATTTAACTGTAATTTTGGTTAAGTTATTTTTGCTGTTTTATAGATACTAGTACGGAACCCTTCGTGCGCGAGTCCAACTCGCCCTTGGCCGGTTTTTTTCTTTTTATTTTCTCTCCGTATCAAATAATTCAGTCTGTGTTTGTATGTGTCACAACCAGGGATCGGATACCGGTATTTTCTCCATAGAAAAATACCGGTATTATTACGGTCACCGGTTCATCATTACGTTTTTAATGGGACAATCTAATAATACGACGTTCTTACCTAAATACATGATTCAGCCCTACGTAAAGAGCAAAAAATAATCCAAAATATTGGGCTAATTCATGGTTTTCTAAAAATACCGGTATCGGTCCCTGGTCACAACTACAAATATGGCTGGTTGCGCTCGTGAGATAAAAATACTGTAAAAAAATATTTTTGCTAGATGACCGCTTGTTTGATATGTTTCATTCCTCGCTAGGATTTCACCTCCGAGGTGCGCGAGTGTCAGACGAGGCCACGTAGTTAGCATGCGATAAACGACGCCATAGATCCGTCACTTTCTATCAAGTCGTAACATAAAGTGATAGATGTTTTATCTAGTCGCTTATCACGCGATAGACGAGACCATCATAACTAGGGATGCGCCGAATATTCGGTAATTCGGCATGTTTTTGAATGTTCGGTATTCGGCCGAATTATTCGGTTCAGCTGCCGAATATTTACCGAACAATTTTGAGAGGGTTTTGTTACAAGTTACAAGAGTGTACTATAGTTACAGTAGTACCCAACTGATAAGGCGCGTCGTGAATCTTCGTTCGCGCAGAAAAGAAAGTATCGCTCCGAAGATTAACGAAAGAATGCTTAAAACTTACAATTAACCTTAGGTCACTACTATAAGGTTCATAATACACTGTTCATAATGCGCGTGCACTCGATCAGAAGCGTGGCGGCTGACTAACATGCCACGCGGCGCGCGCTAACATGGCGGCAGCTGCGGACCAATAGCGGTGCAGGAACAAGAAGCGCGGTGCGTGGAGCGTGCCGATTGGTCAATAGCATTTCCCGCGCTTTAAAAATTCATCTTCTGCGCAGGTACATCTGTAAGCCATATCAGTTGGGTACTACTGTACTATAGTTACTGCTCCATGAAATTAATACTTGACCCATTATTAACAGTTATTTAACTTTTTTGTTGACAATATTTCGCTTTGATAAGGAACAAAAATTTTACCAATCAGTTTGAAACAATAGATGAAGGAATTACGTTGAACCGAATAATTCGGCCGAATATTCGGTTCGGCAACAGCTGGACCTAACGGCCGAATGTTCGTATTCGGTCCAACCCATATTCGGTGCATCTGTAATCATAACTCTGGGTATAATCAATACGGCAGAGCATCGTCCATGTGGACTGTCATGAGGGCATCCTCGGGGTGTATCTCTAGCAGGGCTTCGGTGCCGTCGTTGAAGGGGAAAGATACGCTGCCGTCGATCACTAGACCTGAAAATAATTAGTGATTTATTTAATTACGACGACCGCTTTAGCCTAGTTGGTAGTGACCCTGCCTACGAAGCTGGAGGTCCCGGGTTCGAATCCCGGTCAGGGCATTTATTTGTGTGATGAACACGAATATTTGTTTCTGAGTCTTGGATGTTTTCTATGTATTTAAGTATCTATTTATCTATATAAATATATATATCGTCGCCTAGTACCCATCGTACAAGCTTTGCTTAGTTTGGGACTAGGTCGATTTGTGATTGTCCACAAATATTTATTTTATTTATTTAATTAGACTTTTTTATATACCACGATGGTGGGAAACAAGCGTGCTACCCGCCTGATGGTAAGCGATCACCGCAGCCTATGGACGCCTGCAACTCCAGGGGAAGTACAAAGGGCGGGCAGTATGCCATGAGGACGGTTCAGCAACGAACTTTTAGGGAATTTAATGTTCTTTAACTTTGTCATACAATGTGGAACGAAAATGTCATAAGGCAACGAATCGACAATGACTGGCATAAGGTGCCAATGAACGGGATAAAGTGCCCATGGATGGCATAAAGTGCCAATGAATGGCATACGGTGGAAATGAAAGTGCCGATGAATGACATAAGGTGTCTATTAACGGCATAAAGAGCCCATAAAAGTGTTAATAGCCAGGTTTTAGTGCCAATGGCAGGTAAAAGTGCTGATGGACGGTTTTTAAGTGCCAATGACAGGTAAAAGTGCTAATGGTCGGTTTTTAAGTGCCAATGGCCGGTAAAAGTGCTGAATGACGGTTTTTAAGTGCCAATGACATGTAAAAGTGCTAATGGATAGTTTTTAAGTGCCAATGACAGGTAAAAGTGCTAATGGTCGGTTTTTAAGTGCCAATGACAGGTAAAAGTACGTACTAATGGCCGGTTGTAAGTTCCAATGGCCGGTAAAAGTGCTAATGGACGGTTTTTAAGTGCCAATGACAGGTAAAAGTGCTAATGGACGGTTTTTAAGTGCCAATTACAAGTAAAAGTGTTAGCGGACGGTTTTTAGGTGCCAATGGCCGGTAAAAGTGCTAGTGGACGATTTTTAAGTGCCAATGATAGGTATAAGTGTTAATGAACGGTTTTTAAGTGCCAATGACAGGTAAAAGTGTTAGTGCACGGTTTTTAAGTGCCAATGGCCGGTAAAAGTGTTAATGGCCGGTTTTTAGTGCCAATGACAGATAAAAGTGCTAATGGTCGGTTTTTAAGTGCCAATGGCCGGTAAAAGTGCTAATGGTCAGTTTTTAAGTGCCAGGCAGGTAAAAGTGTTAATGGCCGGTTTTTAAGTGCCAATGACAGGTAAAAGTGCTAATGGACGGTTTTTAAGTGCCAATGACAGGTAAAAGTGCTAATTGACGGTTTTTAAGCGCCAATGACAGGTAAAAGTGCTAATGGACGGTTTTTAAGTGCCAATTACAAGTAAAAATGTTAGTGGACGGTTTTTAAGTGGCAATAACAGGTAAAAGTGCTAATGGACGGTTTTAATGACAGCTAAAAGTGCTAGTGGACGGTTTTTAAGTGCCAATGACAGGTGCTAGTGGACGATTTTTAAGTGCCAATGACAGGTAAGTGCTAGTGGACGATTTTTAAGTGCCAATGACAGGTGCTAGTGGACGATTTTTAAGTGCCAATGACAGGTAAGTGCTAGTGGACGATTTTTAAGTGCCAATGACAGGTGCTAGTGGACGATTTTTAAGTGCCAATGACAGGTAAGTGCTAGTGGACGATTTTTAAGTGCCAATGACAGGTGCTAGTGGACGATTTTTAAGTGCCAATGACATGTAAGTGCTAGGGGACGATTTTTAAGTGCCAATGACAGGTGCTAGTGGACGATTTTTAAGTGCCAATGACATGTAAGTGCTAGGGGACGATTTTTAAGTGCCAATGACAGGTAAGTGCTAGGGGACGATTTTTAAGTGCCAATGACAGGTGCTAGTGGACGATTTTTAAGTGCCAATGACATGTAAGTGCTAGGGGACGATTTTTAAGTGCCAATGACAGGTGCTAGTGGACGACTTTTAAGTGCTAATGAGTGGTACAAGGTGCCAATGAACAGTATTAATGTAGTGAATATGTGACCTGCGTCGATGCAGTGCGACTTGACCCGCACGGCGGCGGCGCGGGCGCGCGCGCGCAGGCCGCGCGGCGCGGGCCACTCCTCGAACGTGATGTACTCGCGCACCGAGTACGCCAGCTTGTCGCTGTCTGGAAACATACACGTCAATAATAACATTTTATGTCACACCTGGCCATAAAGTGGCAATTACCGCACGCTCCGCGCGCGGAAAATCCTACTTCCTAGCCAGGGAGTGACATAAAATTTTGTACTTACCTCGGGCGGTAATTAAGAAAGCCTCAGATCGTACAATTATCGCCCTTGCCTTCGGCTCGGGCGTCAAATACCTGCGATCTGAGATATTCTTTGTTTTACCGCCCTTAGAAAGTAATGTACTATTATTTCACCCCCATAAAAAATAGTAGTACTCGTGTGATCCTATTATGAAACTCGCTAACGCTCGTTTCATAAAACCATACTCGTGTTTGAAGTCCTCTCATTATGTATCAGTTGCATACACTACTTTATCTACATCCGTCATTAAATCCTTTTTCATGTGTTCAGGAACCATTGCGTTGCAAGTGTAGTGGGGTCGAGCGTGAGCCCGTTGAAGTCTTTTGAGCACGAAGCGGCCATAACGATACCGTTGTCGATGTTATTATGGCCATCTACGCCCTGGGCCGGCGCGATATTGTAAACCTTGTCCTTACCTACACTTTTTGAGCACATTAAAGAGGATTTACTGTATGGGTGTAGATAAAATACTTTTATTATCAGACATCAGTGGTCCATAGTTTGTTAGTAAACAAAAATAATTAATCTATGTTAGAGATAATAATTTACGATTTAAAAACCCCGACTTGATATCTTTCATCTACACCCGTATAGTAAATCCTCTTTGACGTGCTCAAAAAGTGTAGGTTTACCAACTTTAAAATATCGCGCTGGCCCGGGACGGAATTGGCCATTACAGCATCAAAAACGGTATCGTAATGGCCTTCTCCGCCCGTCACGATACAGGCTCCGTGCTCAAAAATACTTCAACGAGTTCACGGATTCAAGCTCCTGCGCTACTTTGAACGCAATGGCGCCTGCGCACATGAAAGAGGAATTAATTCCATATATTAATTAGTATTAAATAGTATTAATAGATAAAGTATTGTATGCAACGTTGTATAACTAAGTCAAATAACGCTCGTGGCGTCTTTATTGACCCTGTTCGCTTTCGGCTCACATCGTAACCCACGCCACTCACTTTTTTTAATCTGTTACAACTGTTTCATAAAATACTATTAAAATGTTCAGTAACGTAAAGAAAACGTCTTTTTAATATCCCGTTTGGAATATTGGAGTATTGATTAAAATTAAATTAAACCTAATAGCTGAGTTATTTACATGGTTTATAAGACTATTTGTTTCTAAATAAATATAATAATAAAAAATTATAAACTGATATGGCGCGAACATTGTATCTCTCGAGTCTCGGCCACTTCTCGAACCTTCTCGAGCGTAGTGTCGACAGCCACGCCCTCTGCCGCGAGAATTACTAGCCCCAATATAGAATGCAATACTGACCTAGCGCGAACATGAGTTTCTGATTGTATCTCTCGGCCACTTCTCGCGCTTTCTCGAGCGTAGTGTCAACAGCCACGCCCTCTACCACGAGAATTACTAGCTCCAATATAGAATGCAATACTGACCTGGCGCGAACATGAGTTTCTGATTGTATCTCTCAGCCACTTCTCGCGCTCTCTCGAGCGTAGTGTCAACAACCACGCCCTCTACCGCGAGAATTACTAGCCCCAATATAGGATGCAATACTGACCTGGCGCGCACATGAGTTTCTGATTGTATCTCTCAGCCACTTCTCGCGCTCTCTCGAGCGTAGTGTCAACAACCACGCCCTCTACCGCGAGAATTACTAGCCCCAATATAGAATGCAATACTGACCTGGCGCGAACATGAGTTTCTGATTGTATCTCTCGGCCACTTCTCGAGCTTTCTCGAGCGTAGTGTCAACAGCCACACCCTCTACCGCGAGAATTACTAGCCCCAATATAGAATGCAATACTGACCTGGCGCGAACATGAGTTTCTAACAGTATCTCTCGAGTCTTGGCCACTTCTCGGACTTTCTAGAGCGTAGTGTCAACAGCCACACCCTCTGCCGCGAGAATTACTAGCCCCAATATAGAATGCAATACTGACCTGGCGCGAACATGAGTTTCTGATTGTATCTCTCGGCCACTTCTCGCGCTCTCTCGAGCGTAGTGTCAACAGCCACGCCCTCTGCCGCGAGAATCTTCATCAACTCTAGTACAGAGTGAGTTCGGAGACAGTTTATACTGAAAAAAAAATACAATACAATATTTATTGCACACCTCAATTAAAGGACACAGTACAGTACAAAAACACAATGAATAGAGGCAAACAATAGCTACCTAAGTTTAAATCGACATTATTGCCAAAACCCAAATAATTCTGTAACCGTTAAGAGTTAATAGTTCTGTAGATATTTACCGTGATTGTTAATAACCCGAAAGATTTAAACCACGTATTTTGACGACATTACGAGTAAATAATGTTATATCAACATGGGTCTAATTATGCGTCTTAATGAAATTACTATTTCAGTACAAATTAAATCTTATTAATTGCCCACTTCTTTGTGAACAAGCCTTTAGGTGAGAAACTCAAGTTGAAGAACAGAGAGCGAGCATGACACTTCACGAATCGCTCCGAAATCATACGAGGAACGGCGATTGCCGTCACTTGTATTCCATGAATGACAAGAATTGTCAAGTTATGTCTAGCACGATGTTTGTATTGAATAATTTCATTTTTTATTTATTGGCACCACATTGAAACTTAAAAAAAAATACTATGAAAATATTTTCGGTAGTAAAACCTTTTTGTAGATAGATACCAAACTTCTTTATGAAACTGGCTAACAACCATACAGGTAAAGTGCATCTACGTTTAAAAGAAGTAGGTGGCTACGTCATGCTCACGCCCTTAGGGTGTGTTACACTGGAGATTATTTAAATTTTGATTTGTTGTAAATAATGAATATCTCGTTAATTACGAGTTTTTGGACTATATGTTACATAAGTATATATACTCTAATTAGGCTCTAGTATCGTTAGCTTAAATCTTTCGGGTTATTAACAATCACGGTGTATACAAATTCTGTTAATGTTAATGTTAGTTTAAGAGTTTATCTCATATCTTGTACCTAAATGTAGTCTTATTATATAAATTAAATAACCTTTATTGATCTCACTGCAACATGCGTAGCCAATGTTATGTACTTCTGTAATTGTTGTATATATCAGAATAAATACCTCCTAAATTACTAGCTTTAAGTGAAATGTAATATGATGATGTGGTTGTACTTATAAAAATAAAAAAAATAGGCGGTCTTATCGCGAAAGACCGATTTTTTCCAGACAACCTGAGGGTAAATACATACGTATACTTAGATTTTCTAGAACTAGTAGGAACTAGTATGAAAAAACTACTGGAATTATACAGTTGAAAACGCTTACTAGTATATCTGTACCAATCAGGGGTCCATAATTAAAATGCTTTAACAAATAAGATATTTTTAAGTTGAGTTCTCCTCAGACATCTTTTAAATAAATAAATATTAGAGGACAATCTTACACAAATCGAACTAGCCCCACAGTAAGCTCAAGAAGGCTTGTGTTACGGGTACTAGACGACGATATATTTAATAGATATAAATACTTAAATACATAGAAAACATCCAAGACTCAGAAACAAATATTCATGCTCATCGCACAAATATTTGCCCTGACCGGGATTCGAACCCAGGACCGTCAGCTTCACAGGCAGGTGCACTACCCACTAGGCTAAACCAGTCGTCGGTCATAAATAAACAAATTATTTTGCCCATATAGATCATGTAAAATCATCCCGCTCATTCGATTTACAAACAATTATTTTAATAACATTCTGACGTAATAAGACTAAGGGTGGGTTGCACCAAACCGTCTGTAATCGTAAGCGGTGTTCGTTAAAATCCGATTGTATGGAAAGTTTGACAAGTTTCTATGGGATGACATCTGCCGGCGCCATATTTGACGATGACCGGCCTGTGATCGTATGTTCGTGCAACCGACCCTAATTCTTTTATTCAATTTTTTTTAATACACCCAAAAACATTTTATTTTGGCATTATTAAAACATTTTTCAATCTGTGTGTCACGTGACTTCAAACAAAAATATGTGGCATGTGACGAGCATGAAGTAAGGATAAGACTTGAGCCGGCAATACACACATACAAAGATGTGCGAAAGAGATGCAAGCATAGACACCAACACACGTGGGAACGAGATACAAACGGCCTGTGATCGTATCTTGGTGCATCCGAGCCTAATTGAAGGGGTAACACAATCACTTAATTTCATGTAGTTTTTTTAGGAAAGGAATATCTACGAGACAAAGTCTACTCTATCTTTCTTTACTTATGAAGCACAGATGAGACAACTCGGAGACTGGTGGTGCTGTCCAGCTCTCACCTCTGTACCTCTCGTAAAGTCCGGGGGAGACAACACGAAGAAGCGATACTCGTGATGTCTCGCTCTCACCTCTAAACCTCTCGTAAAGTCCGAGTAAGACAACACGGAGAAGAAATGCTCGTGAAGTCTCACTCTTACCTATGGATATCTGGTAATGTCAGAACGAGATACCTGTAGTGCCACGAAGTGCTTCCAGTGCCTGTTGTCACGCAGAGCCCTGAGCTCTTTGTGTGAGTCCACGCGCCTTTGTCTATTTGAAGTCGGAGCAGAGATACTCGTGATGTCACACTCTCTCCTATGAATACCTGGGGGTGAAAGAAGGAGATGAATATATGTATGTAAATATTGTTCATAGTTATATGTAAATTGGTTTTATACATAAATTGAATATGAACAAACTGCCTTGCTCTCTTTATGTGGTGTTTTAGATGTGGTATCGGTTTATCAATACAATGAATACTCAAATAATAGCTAAAGCGTTACACAAATCGAATGAGGATATATTTAATAAAATAAAGAAAAACTTTTACGTATAGATAATATCCAAGACTCAGAAACAAATATTCAACATGAACATCCAGCATTACATAATCCAGTAATATTTGCCCTGACCGGGATTCGAACCCAAGAGTCACTAACTACTAGACTAACCGGCCGTTTTTTTTTTAGAAAGAAAATATAAAAGTTACTGACGATAATTTAATTAAAACGCAAGATTGTGCAAACAGTTACAACTTCCATTAATAAAGTGATAGCAGGAGTGAAATGAAATGATTTATTATTTTATTATATTTCCCTCTCCGTCGCACGAATTAGCAAGTGCGACAGAGAGGGAGATATTCGAACTTCGTTCCTTTTCGCTTCGCGGTAGGTCCTCAGGAACCTCTCCATGGTAAAACTAGCTGCAGCAGGCTATTTATTTTAAAGGCACTGCACAACGTATAGATATTGGCAGTCTATATAATTTACTTGTCTCTGCTCATAGTCATGAACATACAACACCGCTGGTCTTCCGTGGGGCCCGCGTCGGAAGATAACTCAGAACAGACACAATAGTGATGAGCAAACCTCGCAACGGATGTAGCAAAACCGTAGCATTTGACAGTTTGATGTTAGGGTTGGCGATAACGATGAATAATTTACTTACTTTATTGCACGTATGATTAATAAGTACAATTTAATGATAACCTTACTGACCCTCTTTAGATATAACCTTGTTTAATTTTCTATCAAAGAAAATGGATAGTAATATTCAGGTGGATCACAGCTTGTATATAACTCACGATGGTGCCTTTCACTCATCACATTTATGGATAAGGCCGTAATTATTCCTAGTATATAGTGACAACCCTGACGTACATTTGCTACAGATTTGCGGGTTCAATTACGAGGTTTGGTGATGAGCATATTATGAATGGATTACCTCGTTGAGCGCCAAAAACGGCAGCACTTTAGTATGCAGCTCCGAATTTCGTTGCTCCGCAGTGAATTGTTCGCGGTGGGGGGTCTCTGGACTGTCTAAGGGCTGGGATACCGCTGGATACCTGCAAAAATCCATTCAAACATTGAAGTCGAAGAGTAGGAAATAGTAGTTTATGCAATGCATGAGGCATTGCATAAACTACTATTTCCTACTCTTCGAGTTTATGCAATGCACAGACAGAGGTCTAAGTAAGATTCGAGATTTAAAAAAGCTAGTCATTGCATACACTATTTTTTCTACGAGTCAAAGGAAATTAATTAAACAAAAGGGAATAATTAAACGAACTAGTCCTACGGAAATGAAGATTAGGCACATGTCCGCGGCGTCACGAGATTGGTCAAAATCATTAAAGTTCACTAACGGCGACACGTGATTGGTCTATTTCATAAGAGTTCACTTGAAGGGAGGTACATAGAAAAAAGTATGTGATTTTAGTTTCGTCTACGATATCTTAATTCAAACATTAAGCCGTCGTCTCCGGAAAAAATAAACAATGGCATTCTTGTTATGATCCCCGGGATCCCAGGTATCGGTAGATGACGGATTAAGAGCTTTGCTAAAATATTTGTTTCTTTAACGACTTCGAAATCACCACACATTAGATTTGATATCAAACATTTTCAAAGTAAATCAGTCCGTTTTGTGCGACGACCTGTTAGTGCGACGTAATATCACCGGTCCCTCGACTGTCGCTTTATCCGGATCCCACTGTAATTTGCACCTGATAGACCGAGCTTTCCTCGACGAAAACATAAAACATAAAATATTGACTCTATCTTGCCTGTATGTTTTCGAAATATCAATGTACGTAAAACATAGCATTAATCAATTTACTCGATTTAATAGCCTACGATACCAGGAAAAAATAAATTATAAGTCCTCCAAAACCGCTTTTTTATCAAAAAGTGTATTTGGTATGGCACCCCGAATTTTCAATAAACTACCAGTGAAGATCTTAAAACTGGAAAGTGGAAAAGAATTTAAAACTGCGTTATATAATTTTTTAGCATCTAAGGCCTATTATTCCATTCAAGAATATTTAAATGACATTGTTTTTTAGTTTATAAGTAAATTATGCATGCGATACACATGACATACCTTAAATATTTGCATGTCCTTGTGACCAAACATGTAGTTCCTTATATTTAAGATTATGACCTATTTGTTGTACCATGTTTTAACAAATAAACGACTGATTACTGATTACTAGGCGACGATATACATACTTATATAGATAAATAGATACTTAAATACATAGAAAACATTCGACTTAGGAACAAATATTCGTGCTCATCACACAAATAAATACCCTGACCGGGATTCGAACCCGAGACCAGCTTCGTAGGCAAGGTACCTAGGCTAAAGCGGTCGTCATGTCATATCAAATACAGTAGAATCCGCTTATAACGACTCCGCTTATAATATTTTACCGCTTTTAACGACTTCGAAATCACCACACATCAGGTGGGCTAGCACAACTTGCTGCCAAGTCGTATCTCGCGCGACTTAGCGATTTCTGCCTCACTCGAACTTTGCGAAGTAGAAAGAGGAGGGTAGATTTTTCTCTACTCGCGTCGCGTCGTAGCGGCAGATGTGCTAGCCCCGTAGATTTGATATCAAACATTTTCAAAGTAAATCGGTCCGTTTTGTGCGACGTCCTGTTAGTGCGACGTAATATCACCGGTCCATCGACTGTCGCTTTATCCGGATCCCACTGTAATTTGCACCTGATAGACCGAGCTTTCCTCGCCGTTTCCCCGGGAATCCCGGGAGGAGTAAGGTTTACCTGCTGTAGTGCAGCGTATGAAGATCGACTGGAGTGATGGTGTCCAAGAGTTTGGCCTCGCAAGTGACCGTCGTTCGTATCCGCGACCTCCGCATCCATCGGAATCGACCCTGTTATGACGCAATCCGGTATTAATTTGCGGAACGTATTTGGGTGAATCAACTTTTTAGTGCCACTCGTTGCCGTGGTTACGTCTAGTTGTCCAGGGGACAACATTCCAATACAATCGTGATTTTATGCTATTCAAGTTTATCAAACATACGTATTTGCGGTACTTATAAGCTATTTCCATAATGGTCCATCTACTAAGCATGTTAGTAGAACTTAATACAACATTTTTTTGAACATACTGCGCCACTAGTGTCCCTTGGACAACGGGTCAAGATAACAACATAAAAAAGTTGATCACCCATTTTCCAGTGATCGAGATAAAATATAAAACATGGACTAAATTTATTCATAATTAATTATTTTACTCATTTAAATTGTTAACTAAGGGTGGGTTGCACAAAACCGTCTGTAATCGTAAGCGATGTTCGTTAAAATCTGATTGTATGGAAAATTTGACAAGTTTCAATGGGATGACAGCCGCCGGCGCCATATTTGACGATGACCGGCCTGTGATCGTATGTTCGTGCAACTGACCCTAATTCTTTCATATTTTTTTTTAATACACCCAAAAATATTTTATTTTGGTAACATTAAAACATTTTTTTTAATCTGTATGTCACGTGACTTCAAACAAAAATATGTAGCATGTGACGAGCATGAAGTAAGGATATGACTAGAGCCGGCAATACGCACATACAGAGATGTACGAAAGAGATGCAAGCATATACACCAACACACGTGGGAACGAAATACAATGTGTCATCTCCTGTCCGATGAGGAACGACGTATTATTTGTCACCAGCCTGTGTCACCGAAACGTCATCAATGCATTCAAACCTATTGGCTTAATTTCAATTTGGCGCCCATGTATATACAGCACGACTAATTATGAGATGTCAGAATTGTGCTACATCCATATCAGTCTTCTGATACATCTCAATTTAGTAGGCGTATCATATGTCCGCCCCCCTTGGTGATTCGCTAATCCTCCTATCTAATCCTCTTTCTACGATGACGAGGTTATCTTTGATGTGATGTCATCTAGTTGTATTCATGTATTGCCAAATGTCAATCATTGATCGTCGTTATCGCTACCAAAGAGTATGTAAATATATTTATGAAGGTTTTGTTTTTGAATTCAACATACTGACGTCATAATATGGCGACCACTGTAAATGCTCGTTTTGGCGCCGAATTTAAAACGAAAACAAAAATAACACAATTTTTAAGTCTTACTACAATGTGCGGAAAAAATATTTTTCATATGTATATGAAAATATCGATTATTATTTTTTCAAAATCAGTTTTTTTTTTAATCGATTTTAATTTAGAGCAAAATAATCGATGAACTAATAATCGATTTTTCAAAACGGAGTTCCTATCCCTAGAATAGATGGAAAAACAAGCGATAACCCAACGATAATGACGCAATGTTCAACTACCTATAGATTAGACAGCCTATTTCTTTTTCACACACATTAGTATTTTTTTTTATGTTATAGGGGGCAAACGAGCAGACGGATCGCCTGATGGTAAGCAATTACCGTCGCCCATAAACACCTGCAACACCAGAGGAGTCGCAGAGGATTTATACGAAAATGTAATGTAAATTTGTTCCTGAGTCTTGGATGTTTTCTATGTATTTAAGTATATATTTATCTATATAAGTATGTATATCGTCGCCTAGTACCCATAGTACAAGCTTTGCTTAGTTTGGGATCAGGTCGATTTGTGTAAGATTGTCCACAAATATTTATTTATTTTATTTATTTATCCTCAGTAAGTAAAAATGGCTTGAAACTAGAATCTTGAGTGTAGTGAGGAGTCCTAAGATTTTTCAATCAATAATAATTTCAATGAATAGGGGGATTGCTTCAGAAACCTGAGCGTAGTGAGTGGTTTAAGGGCATTCGAAGGTATTTACCTCCTTCAAAGCGTGGAGCGCACCTTTGACGTCGTTGGAGCACCAGGTGGGCAGGCAGAGCCGCCCGACAGACTTATGCGGAGCGCTGTTGAACCCGATCACTGGCTTACTGCAACAATACATTTATAACCTTTTAACCCTTTACTGCATGCCATATAAAATTATTTGTCTAAATTTGAACCTTGACCCGTGTCATAAGTCATATCTGGGTCATTGTCAGATTTAGGTTCGCGTCTTTTCGGTGGACATATCAAAAGTTAAGCGCCACAAAGATTGATTTTGGATTGGTCTAGTAACCCGCACAAATGGTGTTTCCGTAACTATAAATCCATGTAATAAAAACATAACTTACATGTACATAAGCCGTTAACTATCGACCACCGGGTGGACTACTTTTGTTTTTACAACTGACAATGACCCATCTGCCATATATGGTTTCGCATGCAAAGATGGTAGAAATAGGGGTAGGGGTGTGTTTCAGTACCATTGATAAGAATTTCATGTAAACTTGAAATATATATTTCTAGGACTTTGGAATAAAAGTCAAAACAAAGCAATTTATTCTTCAATTTAAGCATATTACATACACCTATGAATAAGAATAAGAATAACTCTATTGCCCGAAACCTTAACTTAACAATATGAGAGAGAGGCGAGAGAGAGAGAGAGGGCACAGCAAAATGTCATCTTGCTTGAATTTGGAGCAGCCCCACTGGGGAAGTACCTCCGCCTTGCAGAAGACCATAGCCATAATAACATTATCTGCTATAAAGTATGTTAGTGTTGTGTTCCTGGAGGTGAGCAAGGTTGCCAGTTGAGAGCGAGGGACCTAAATTTGTCCCTTCTGCTGTCAACACAATGCTTCCTCAAATTTTATAAAGGGTCGGCAACGCGTACGTGACTTCTTTGGAGTTGCGGGCGCCTATAGGCTGCGGTGGCCGCTTACCATCAGGTGGACCGAACGCTTGTTTGCCACAGGCGTTGTATATTAACATGATAAATATATTCTTTCATACACAATGATAATAATAATAGAGTCTCGACCAACATCTCAAGAGACTCTCGCTAGATGGCTGGGTCAAGGGTCAGATACAGAAGGCGGTACTCCTGGACACGGCGCGGATAGTCAGGAGGTTCCTCTCTCTGTCGCCCGACACCACCGGGAGCTTAGGCCCCGCCTCGCTGCCGGCGGCACCCTAGGTTAGGTTTTTATAATGATTTTGTATTTTGTAAATATTGTTTTATATTTTATTTTTTATGTAATTATTATAAAACCTAACTTAAGTGAAAAAATAAATGAAGAGAATAATAATACAAAAAGTTGAAATAATGAAAAAGGCGAGGCAATGGGTCCCAGGCTCAGCATGTGCTGGGCGGGAGTGCCCGGCGCTGGTCTTCAGTCTGGTCCCGACTAGTAACTAAATAATAAATAAATGCATGCTAGAGCTCGGAGGGTCGCATACTAACATTATATTAAACAACGAATTCATACAGTACGTCTGGGCTCAGTTACAGAAAGAGGAGGAAAAAAGAGTCCACCAAAAAGTGTGTGTGTGTAAGAGGGAGAGAGATACCTTATTTGTGTGTGTATGAATGTCAATAAACTACCACCGGTTCGTAAAATAAAACTCTACCTTGAGAGCAACGGGCGGGCTTACTGCCAAACCTTTTACACGTGCGGCCTGTGGGTCAGCTATA
This sequence comes from Epiblema foenella, assembly GCA_963556455.1. Classification (NCBI taxonomy): domain Eukaryota; kingdom Metazoa; phylum Arthropoda; class Insecta; order Lepidoptera; family Tortricidae; genus Epiblema; species Epiblema foenella. The sequence continues at coordinate 3,236,419 of OY747120.1, read as the reverse complement.
CCCAACGGGCAATCAACATCTTGCGCGTGCAGCATAATAATACGCTTAGGATGCTGTTGGGCCTCCCTAGATACTGCAGCGCGTCGGGAATGTTCATGGAGACACGAGTTGACGGTTTCCACGCCATCATGCGAAAACGGGTCGCCGCCCTTGCACGGCACCGTGCACCGTGTACGGGATAGCTCCAACAGCCTCCTAAATATTGTGGCGAATAGACTGGACTGTCCCATTATGAAGCACTGGGACCAACTCCATGTTTACCAGCTAAGTTAGAAACTATACTAACACTAGTTTTAGATAAGAAAAATTGAACTAACACATTATTATTCTTATTTATATTATCTTTATTTATTTTTCGGCTTAGGCTAGGTTTTTACAATATCTTTATAAAAAGTAAAACATAAAAATACACTTACAAAACATAAAATCATTATAAAAACCTAACCTAGAGTGCCGCCGGCAGCGAGGCGGGGCCTAAGCTACCGGTGGTGTCGGGCGACAGAGAGAGGAACCTCCTGACTATCCGCGCCGTGTCCAGGAGTACCGCCTTTTATATTATTTTCATTAACTAATTTAATTCGATTTTTATTTAATTTGTCTGTGTATGGATCCATGTTATCCGAAATAAATGATTCATTATTATTTAAGCAGGTGGTAATGATACTTACTTCGCATCCCGCACGCGAGAAGCGGCGAGTAAAAAGGTACCGTCGCCCCCGCAAGGCACGACCACGTCACACCACTTTATCAGGTCCTCGTTGTATGTCAGTCTGAAAATATAATGTGTCAACACAGCACTTAACACTTTTGACATTTGAGATGTCGATCCTACTGATTAATTGGCATTAATAACGTTAATATTTAACGTTAAGCTTTAATTCAGCGGAAATAATCTATACCAGGGATGGGCAAAATACGGCCCGCGGGCCGGGTCTAATTTGGCCCGCCAATAACTTGAGAAATAATTTATAAATAAAATAAATAAATAAATAAATATTAGAGGACAATCTTACACAAATCGAACTAGCCCCACAGTAAGCTCAAGAAGACGCCTTCTACACACGCGTGTTATGGGTACTAGACGACGATATATTTAATAGATATAAATACTTACATACATAGAAAACAATCCAAGACTCAGAAACAAATATTCATGCTCATCATACAAATATTTACCCTGACCGGGATTCGAACCCAGGACCGTCAGCTTCACAGGCAGGTGCACTACCCACTAGGCTAAACTGGTCGTCAAAAATAAACTTCTTTTTTACAATATTACGTATTTCTATTGGAGATTTGGCCGCTAATTAAAACTACTACATTTTTTGGTCCCCTTTAAAAAGAGTTTGCCCGCCCCTACCTTGCGGTGTGTTGGCAATGCCATTACCAACACACCGCAAATGTGTTGTTTCGCAAATTTATCGTTACAGTTTGTTTTAATGTTTATTTGGGCACAAACGGTACATTATTTCTTATAGTATCAGTTACTTAAATCATAAACGAACAAAGTTGCCACAACTTAAAATATGTGATAATCCACATCGAAAGGGACCTTATGGCGGCAGACGCTTACGTTACACCTATTCACTATTGTATTGGAACAGCGGCAATAAAGGCGTAAGTGCCGGCCGCGTAAAGTCCCTTTCAATATGGATTATCACATATGTAGGCGAATATGACAGTTTCGTTCCAGAAACCGATAACTTTTTTGATACAGCTACTTAGGTACTTTGCATTTTTTTAGATACTTTTTAGGTCATTCAGTAGAACCATTTAGATTAGGTTTGGTTAGAGCTGACACTCATTATGTTTTTTTTTCTATGTACCTATACGTTATATAGTTTTACGCTGGCTAGGTTTCAGCAACTCCACGTCATATTTTGCGTGAATTCATTTCTATACAATATAATAAAGTTTATTGTTGAACTGTGTACAAAGATCTAAGAAGACATTTAGACTCAACAGTTTATCCGTCACGGACGTACAATATAAAAGACAAAATGAACTGTATGACATGCAGTAGTTTAATGTACATTTGTGTAAAATACATTCATGCAATAAAAAGCCTTATTGATAAGCCAGCGTTTCAGGACACCTTTGAACTCTTTATCTATCTACACAAAACAACACAATTCTGCGAAACATAAATTCCATGCAATGTTTATCTGCAAAACAACGGTTATCCCGAAACAATAACAACATAGGATTATATAAGATTTCAAGCTTACATGGTCATTTACATTAGAATTACGATTTGAAACGGGATATGCTATGGTGTGTGGGTAGACCACAACTAAAACTCGCAGCACGTCAGTTAATCTTTGATAATGGCGCTGGCAACAGTGCCGAAATGTCGGGAACTCAAAAATACAAATATACATGGTAAATATCCCGTTTCAAATCGTAATTCTAACATAGGATTAGCGCTGGCAATCGCGCCAACACTACGCTGATGAAACCATTTCGTGCAAGATGGTCTTGGTTTCACTGTTTTTACTTGTTTTTCTTTTTATTGTGTTGTATTGTCACAGACCTGCTAGCCATCTCCACCTTTCGCCCCATCTCCCTTAAACTCCTCGCCACGCTCTGCTCGAACGCTTTCTGTTCTCTATGGTTTTGCAACATGGCGTCGAAATCCGAGCCTCGCTTCCGGAGCACAGCTTCCAATTCGCTGTCCGATATGTTGTCGAGGCTGTGTCTGTAGAGAAAAGAGTAGGGATATTGACACCAAATAAAAAAAACAATAAGTTCGAATTTTCTCGAAAAAGGATCAAATCACTACATAGAATAAAACAAAGTCGCTTTCTCTGTCCCTATATCCCTATGTATGCTTAAATCTTTAAAACTACGCAACAGATTTTGATGCGGTTTTTTTTAATAGATAGAGTGATTGAAGAGGAAGGTTTATATGTATAATAACATCCATTAAATAGTGCACCCGTGCGAAGCCGGGGCGGGTCGCTAGTTCTTAATAAAACGGCGAAAAAAATTACTCAAAAGAATAAATAATTACATAATAAGTCTTCAAAGATTTAAGAGGGGGCATACTCTGTCCCTTTTTTCGCAAAACGCACCTTTGTATTGGGAACGTTAGTCATTTGAATAAATAATTAAAAGTCTTCAAAGTTTTAAGAGGGGGCATACTCTGTCCCTTTTCAGCAAAACGCACCTTTGTATTGGGAACGTTAGTCACTTGAGTAAATAATTACATAATTAAAAGTCTTCAAGGTTTTAAGAGAGGGCATATTCTGTCCCTTTTCCGCAAAACACACCTTTGTATTGGAACGTTAGTTTACTATGGCGCTCGTGGTCAGTGACGTCACTGAACTGTCGCGATTTCTTTTTCTAACCAGCAACATTAGAATGGTTGTAGCTTCGTTAATTTTTGAGATATTTGAATAGGATTTTCACCATTTGTCATACTTTTTTGGAGTAGTCAAATTTTGAGCTATCTGTAAATCTGTAAATTGGTTAGCTTAGCTGTAATGCAATGAAACTTTGACGGGCAGCGTGATGGCACATGGACCAAAATAGTATCAGAATGGTGGCTAGGTACTTCTGGGTAAAACGATCGTCGGATGTCCACAAGCTCGATGGCTTGACCTTAGGAAAATGGAGGGTCACTCATGGATAAGACTAGCTCGGGACAGGGACGGGATTCGAAAAGAGGCCTATTCTCAGCATGGGCGAAAATAGGCTGAAAATGATGGTAATGATTGTAAAGATTATATAAGAGTATACTTCATACGTATGTACCAGCCCTTATGTTGATCGTTCCATGTAGTGTGTACGTGGCTGTATACCGATTAGTTTTAGTGTCTATGAAAGCAGGCAACTTTTAAAAAAGTAGGAAAAAACGGAGAGGCGCGCTTTTGGGTTGTCAAAATGGATATAGGAATAATTGTATTTTGTAAGACTGTACAGTGAATAAAAAGAGTTAATATTGGAAAAGGACTTCAATTTAATGAACACTAGCGACCCGCCCCGGCTTCGCACGGGTGCACTATTTAATGGATGTTATTATACATATAAACCTTCGTCTTCAATAACTCTATCTATTAAAAACCGCATCAAAATCCGTTGCGTAGTTTTAAAGATTTAAGCATACATAGGGATATAGGGACAGAGAAAGCGCCTTTGTTTTATACTATGTAGTGATTTGGACTGTCTTCTCATGATAAAACAAGCGTAGTGTATCACGCTGAACTTAGAGCACTGCTGGCCAAAATTGTGTAGCATGATGGTCACGTTTTAGGTGTCCCTTTGGACTATTTGAGCCGTAAAAATCGTAAAACGTGACCATAGGAATAAAATATATCGTCTTAAGCTGGATAACGACAAAACAACATAAATAACTTTTTTTTTAGTAAATGTCAGTGTCTAATAAAATGATAACAAGTTCGTTACCACAGACATGTATGTACGAATTTCAACCTACTAATATTTAGATGACTTAGCAACATGACCTTTTTTTAACCTGACTGTGGCTTTATAGGCCGGCCCCAATAAAGCGATAGGAGTGCGCGGTTGGAGAGTAGCCTGGGGAAAATCCAGGGGAAAACCTCCGACACGACCACACGTTTGGTTTAGAACACTGGAATACTCTAAGAGTTTGCGCTCCAGTGAGATTGGTTGAGCGGTTTCAACCGAATCTGAGGTGTGAGTGGAATCGAGCTACTGGGAGTTTTGTCGCTGGTTCACTAAACCTAGCCCAGCTGAGAAGAGTCTCGCAAGAACCTCAGCTAGGCCCGACCTGGGTCGGACTGACTCTACCCGGTGTGCGGCGGTACCGGGACGAATAGGGACTATATGTCAGTGTTGTCGCGATCACGCGGTGGACGTTCCCGACGGCGTATAAATAAAGTGAATGCAGATATAAACTAAGGTTAACATCTCATCAGTAGTTCTAATATTTTCCTGTTTACAGAGATTGATATGCGTTATATATAACTGCTGCTAATTATCTCGAAGGGTCACAAACTAGTGGGAACTGGTGAAACATTCCATTGTGATAATTAACATATATTTAGAATGATAACGATTGGAAGAAGTTCAGCGTTCAAACATTTGAGCGACATCCCTCGAATACTTCTCTGTCTACAACTAAAACAGTATTGATGGATCGTGGGTGGACACGAGGAGATTTAACGAGATAACTTTATCATGATCATAACATTGCTGACAGAACAATTAGTAAAGGGTTTATCCAGAAATCACGCCAGGTTCCGAAGAGGGGAGGGGGTCATGAATACCTCACGACTGATCACGTTGGGGGAGGGGGGGTACAACGTAGACCTCACATGTATTTTTTCGTCGAGGCATGCCCTTAATAGGAACACGACACACGACACGACATAGAGACAGGGCCGTCTTTCCCACTGGGCACTAAGGGCACTTGCCCAGGGCCCCGCGATCGATAGGGGCCCACTACTTACTGTCAGATCACCAAACGATAACCAATATTTAGTGATCTGTCAAGGGCATAGGGGCCCCATTACCCTAGTGTGCCCAGGGCTTCCAATAGGGGCTATCGCGTATGAATTCGCCGCTAGAGGCGCTAGTGTAGCGCGAGGTCTCCGAAATGTCAAATGTCACTCTTTGTGGTTGCGCTACGCGGGTTAATATCTAATTAGAACAATATGGTGATTATTTTGCAATACCTGAGCTTGATTATGGCAAATATGAGTTACGGGTCAATGACTGTCAGTTCTTTGAGACAGTTTTGTCTTTCGAAAACTTATTTCCTCCTTTATTTCCTAACAAAACGGGACTGCGCTACAATGCGGGATGTTGGATATTTTTACGGTACGGTTTTAAGGTATTAAATATGATTTAAACGTAAACTTCGTTCTCATGCCCATAATAACCAATAAAAAATTTTGACAGCTGGACCTTACTCGACAGTGGCGCCAACTGGTGAGCACAAAAACGATAGCCCTCATTGGTTAAAGTCGGCCTTGCATAGAGAAAGTAGAACAGTGCGGATATAAAGTCGTAGTGTATGTACACGTGTTGGTGTTATCATCAAGTTATCGCATGATTTAGTACCCGATTATTACCGGTTCCGGTCACCGGGAGATAACCTCCGTAAGCCGGAACCATATAACACCGATCAAGTGCGTGTCGGACTTCGCACATTTAGGGTGGGTTGCACCAAACCATTTGTAATCGTAAGCGGTGTTCGTCAAAATCTGATTGTATGGAAAGTTTGACAAGTTTCTATGGGATGACAGCTGCCGGCGCCATATTTGACGATGACCGGCCTGTGATCGTATGTTGGTGCAACCGACCCTTAGAGTTCCGTACCAAACGTAGAATTTCAAAGAAAAAAGATCTGATTCGTCAATATATTCGTATTTCTTATTAAAATATACGTAACTAGCGACCCGCCCCGGCTTCGCACGGGTGCAACATCAGCATTGCACCCGTGCGAAGTCGAGCGAAGCGAGTCTTTAATTTCCTTTATTTACTCAGCCTACTAAAACAACGAATTATTAAACGACTAGCGACCCGCCCCGGCTTAGCACGGGTGCACTATTTAATGGATGTTATTATACATATAAACCTTCCCCTTGAGCCACTCTATCTATTAAAAAAAACCGCATCAAAATCCGTTGCGAAGTTTTAAAGATTTAAGCATACATAGGGATATAGGGATATAGGGACAGAGAAAGCGACTTTGTTTTATACTATGTAGTGATGTATATGACTGTCTCGCTCGATTGTGGTATTATTATTTACGTGTCGCGTCTGGTAAGTCTGTGTACTAAGTCAATCCAATTACATATTTATTTATTCTTACATAGATAAGCTATATAGAGTACATAACCATGTGTAACATGGGTGGCATTATGGCATATCACGCGTGTACGATTGTACACATCGTGGGCACAATTAACCAGACCAACTTTAACAGTGTATTCCCGAACATATTGACTGAAATGTCATACAAAGTTTGCTAAAATCGGATCTAATTTTAGAGAAATAATTGCTATTTGCGTATTTTTATATTTTTTATTTAGCTAATGTAGGAAAACATAGTGAGCAAATTTGTCTAATCCCAACATCACGATTATCATCGTCCTCCTAGACAGACACGTATCCAGACTTTTGGTTCGGTGGGGGACAAACATTGAAACAACCACGTGAACTGTGTAAAAATCGCTGTAATCACTACTGGCTAAAAACGTTTTCGGGGGGGGGGATAAATCCCAACTATCCCCCCTCTGGATACATGCCTGCTCCTACATTTATCCCTACTTAACTTACTTACTTAATTTTTTTCCCCTTTTATCCCTTTAGTATGTAAGCGATTTGGTGCATTTTACTGTTATGCTTATATATGTCTGGTATAAATAAATAAATAAATACAGTTACATCCTAGAGGATTCATCGAATCTTTTTATTCTTTTAACTCCGAATTAGTTCCGCGATACCGGCGAAATTCGGTCAGTCATTCCGCTCCGTACCGAATCATAGTGAGTAACTCCTCGGAGTCGATAAGATTTGAAAAGAGTCAATAAGTAATCGGCTCCATTTACGTATTCGAAGCATTTAAATCTTCTCCAGATCCGACGCGCAGCGCGAGCGCACTCAACGCGTCGCGCTTGCGTCACGCACGCGCCGTGACCAAGCCTTTACAATAGATCGAGATATTTGTATACCTACGGTCAACAAATACGGCACTGATGCGCAAAAATATTTATTATCTAGGGCAAGATATATAAGCTTCCGTCAAATTTGAAACTGTTGCCTATGCCGTGTTTTCAACGGGAATTGCAGACATTACTTATTAATAAATGCTATTATACTATTTCGGATTATTTAAATGATAATTTTATGTAATATTTAACTTTTGACTATTATAAAATATGACTTCATTGCTTTAATAATTATTATATGACCTGCACAATTTTTTTAATTTTTATTCTTAATTTAGATTGATTATGTTTTTCGAATTGTTTTTTTATGTATTTTTATCCAATGTTTTGTACGCCTATTGGCAAGACATAGAAGATCACTAAATGTATTTTTAACAACTCTGTATTCATCAGCCTACCTATGTCTACAATAAACATTTTTCAGATTCTGATTCTGATAATATGATCGCAACAGCTTACTTCTCATATTCATATCTGGTGACCTTGGACACTATGAGGCATTTGTCCATGTGTAGCCGCGGCTCCGAGCTGGCACTGCGCACCGCATCCAGCTTCGACTTTCGAAGACCTGGAACATGAGGTCACTATCATATTCATGTCACCGTAAAATGTCAAATGGCAAAACTGTCGAATGATTGTTAACCGTAACACAATGATTACAATTCGCTGGAGGAGAGTCCTTGATACTTGAAATCTAGTTACGTTGATTACCTTGTGCCCCTCAGAGCGGAAATAGAAGCCCCGCGCGGCGGGACTTCGTCGATAGCTGGGGGAAAGCACAAACAATGAGGGCTATCGCGTATGAATTCGCCGCTAGAGGCGCTAGTGTAGCGTGGGGTCTCCGAAATGTCAAATGTCACTCTTTGTGGTTGCGCTACGCGGGTTAATATCTAATTGGAACAATATGGTGACTATTTGGCAGTACCTGAGCTTGATTTTGGCAAATATGAGTTAAGGGTCAATGACTGTCAGGGCTTTGAGACAGTTTTGTCTTTCGGAAACTTATTTCCTCCTTTTTTCCGAATAAAACGGGACCGCGCTACAATGCGGTATGTTCGATATTTTTACAGTACAGTTTTAAGGTATTGAATATGATTTAAATGTAAACTTCGTTCTCATGTCCATAATAATCAATAACAATTTTTGACAGTTGGACCTTACTCGACAGTGGCGCCAACTGGTGAGCACAAAAACGATAGCCCCCATTTTCTGTTCACAATATTTGGACAGTTTATAATCTCACTAATATAGATGTCGTTACGGTACGAGTCTGGCTATGTGGTTCTAGAATAACAACGTATACATATTTACACTCACACACACACACACACACATACACACGATACAGGCTGTGCCTAGTTTGGGACCAACGGATAACATCATTGCTGTTCTTTCCCTTGCATGTTTCTTAAAGTAAAATGTATTTGCATAAGTAATGTATGTATGGTAAATAAATATATTTCATATATATTTTATTTCACATATTTTGAATTATTCTAGAATGCCTGTCAAAGCGAAATTTCAAAGACTCTTGAGGCTGGACTGGCTCGGAGTCAGATGTGTTATTTTAAGATACTGCTGTGTTTTTTGTTTTGAATAAAGTATAAAATACATTCCAATTAACTATCTAAGCTACAAGTATTTCCTTCCATTAATCCTCTCCCAACCCCCTCAACCCACTTTTTTGCAGAGATAATTGTAATTTATTTTATACTTTATCTAAAATACATTCACAGCATTAGATAGGTAAAATAAAACATCTTTTTCATTCAAATATAAAAGATTTTTAAGACAAATGAAGAAAACCGGTCGAGTGCGAGTCGGACTCGCGCACCAAGGGTTCCGTAAACATGTGTACCGGTTCCAACCCTATTAAATCAGGAAAATCTCAACATGGTGTGGAAATTGGACGCCATGGGTACAGCGCCATCTATCGGCGACTCTTGTTACCAATTTGAGATTCTTTATCACGTAAACCGATTTCAATTTTTTATTCTTTATTTGAAAGAAGGTACTTTCAGCATAATCTCGTAGGAATTTATAAAACAAAAATACATGCAATAGTGATTAAGTTACAAACTTAGTACCTATAAAAAGGTTTTTTGACGATAAAAAAAGAAAAACTAGATAGAGATACAGTTATATTTTTCCTGTAAAATATACATTGATATCAATGATATGTAATAATTTTATATTTTTGCCTTGGTAAACTTCGGAGATAAGGAGGGGAACGGTATTTTTACATTTTCGCTCATAAAACAAAAATGACTGAACGTAAAAAAAAATTGAAAATTGTTTCAGAATGTGCAACCCAAACCCTTTCATATGACACCCCACTCGACATATTAACTAGACTTTCAAATTTTGAACCACCCTGTCATTTTTCGCACAAACAAAAAAAAAAAATAAAGTCATGTTCTATGTATGTAGGTAAGCCTTCTCTATAACTATTCCAAATTTCAAATCGATAGCATAAGTAGTTTTTGAGATATTTAGCGATGTGACAGACAGACAGACAAAGTGAAACCATAAGGGTTCCTTTTTACCATTTTGGTAGGGTACTTAAAAACAACATTATTGGGACAATCAAACAAAATCAGCCGGATTCTATAATATAGCGAATACTTAAAATTAACCTTTGTGGCGTTGCGTAGAATCCTTAATCATTACTTTCAATATCACATTCAATTATCAGACAACTCGGCAGTTATTAAATATCTTGATACATTAACAGCAATATTGATAATGATAACAGCAAGGTTCCAACGACCTACTGACCGGCCCGCACTGAAAGTGCGTGTTGCTACGCGTATTTAAGAGCGCTTTAATAAAATGTAACAGGGCTACTAGCGCCACTCGTAAATAATTGTGATTGTTCAAATTTAACGATAGATATCTAAAAAAGGGGGCCGCTACGTACTGTATTTTGTATTTAAGTACGTTTTGAATCCATCAAACTAGTTATTACGTTGCTGGATTCGTCAATCTATGCGTCCAAAGTTAAAACGGTCGTTTTATTTTTGAGCTCATAGAGAGACCAATCTAGCAACGTAAAAATTAGTTTGATGGATTCAAAAAGTACTTACATACAAACTACAGTACGTAGCGGCCCCCTTTTTAAGTTATATATCATTAAATTTAAATAATTGCAATTATTTACTAGTGGCGCTAGTGGACCTGTTACATTTTATTAAAGCGCTCTTAAATAAAGAATATTCTGGCTTTGACACTGAAAGCCATTCTAAACTTCCATCCATCCAATGGGGGCTACCGCGTATGAATTCGCCGCTAGAGGCGCTAGTGTAGCGTGAGGTCTCCGAAATATCTAATGTCAATCTTCTTGGTTGCGCTACGCGGGTTAAGATCTAATTGGAACAATATGGTAAGTATTTTGCAATACCTGAGCTTGATTATGGCAAATATGAGTTACGGGTCAATGACTGTCAGTGCTTTGAGATAGTTTTGTCTTTTGGAAACTTATGTCCTCCTTTTTTCCGAACAACACGGTACTACGCTACAATGCGGGATTACGAGTTTAAGGTATTAAATATGATTCAAATGTAAACTTCGTTCTCATGCCCATAATAACCAATAACAATTTTTGACAGCTGGACCTTACTCGACAGTGGCGCCATCTGGTGAGCACAAAAACGATAGCCCTCATACCAATCGGTGTTACAGCTTTTTAATTTTTCCTCTTCTGTCGAAGGTCGGACAACTATTTAACTTTTTTACCGACGTTTCTACACAGGTTGCACCGGTCATGTTCGCGGCAGAGGGCCTACTCCGAACATCGAAAATAAAGATGTAACAGAGCTCCGGTTCCGGTTCCGTTAAGTCGGAACTTCCGATTGGTTGCAAACATCCGCTTCGGTTCCGGTTCTGTTATATTTAAATCGCATGTTATATCGGATGTCAAAGCAGCGCAGCGAGGGGAATAAAATTGAGCTCTCACCGTGTACTTCGGTAATTCAATAATGAATATCATTATGATTGTTTCATTTTTAATTTAACATCTAAAATTCCTAGGTGATGCTAATTATAACAAGTAAATTATTGTAAAATATCTACTAATTAGGTAACATTTTTTTTGTTGAACACCTACAAGGTCTAAGCTTTAAAGTAGGTACTACAATAATAAAGGCTAATAAATATATGGAATTTTTATTTAGAATAGACTTAGTTTAGACCTGCCCGCCCTTAACTTCTTATCACTCGGGCTCCGCATCCGGTTCCGCATCCGTTTTCTGGATCCGATATACCGAATTTCAAACATCTGGTTCCGGTTCCGATATAACCACATCTGTTACATCCCTGATCGAAATCCGAACTTCGTAAAGTGCCGTCCCTTTCACTCATATGGTGTACAATAGGCCCTCAAAGCTCAGTTCGGCTCGTAAGTTCGCGGTTTTAAGTACTTATACACGTACTGTATCATCATCATCATCATCCTAGCGCTATCCCGGTACAGTGGCATCCTGAAGGATGCCCGGGGTCAGCTAACTAATCCCAAAATTTGGCATACGCACTAGTTTTTACGGAAGCGGCTGCCATCTGACCTTCCAACCCGAGAGGAAACCAGACCTTATTGGGATTAGGCTTGTCAAGTGAGTGGGCAACTTGACTGTTAGAAGTTCTCAAACCGCCCGAAGGCCTCTAAATTATGTTAAATTCCTGATGATTAATTATATAGTGTAGATCGACAAACAATTCATTCCGAATTGAACGATGCAATGTTGATTGGAAAATATTATTTAAGTTATGTGTACATAACGTGTTATCATGTGTTATTTCAAGTTTAAACACCTGATACGGTGGTAGAATATATTTATCCACTGAATGTAAACATGATAAAAATACCATTCATATCTAAAATAGAATGAACAAGTAATTAAAATAGGTTAAACCATGAAACGTTTCAAACGCCCCTTCCCGTGCGTTACCAAATATTCATATCCAGGGTGTAACAAAGGAGTCACGTGCGCGTTGCCGACCCTTTATAAGATTTGAGGATGCACTGTGCTGACAGCAGAAGGGACAAATTTAGGTCCCTCACTCTCAACACAGTACCAAGATGATGAAGATAAAGAGACGTAATTTTTCCATAAAAATTACGAAACCATAAAATTATTTTAAATATAACCTTTTAAAGACAAGCACCCTAAAACCAGGGCTCGAAACCGGTTTTTACTATTTTTGAAATATCTCCTCGTGGCGCCCAAAGATTTTTTGGCTCCTCTTTAACTATGACCCGACTGTCCTTCTTATAGGACATAATAGTTACTTACAGTCATATCCGCCCAAGATTTTGAGTTGAAATTTTGTATTTGTGAATTTGTGTATGTTTGAAGTGAAACTTTCAGGGTATAATTATGATTATTAAATATTAGCATGTGTTTTTAAATTCAATTATTTGTCTACCTTTGATCTTTACAAAGACCACTGGGCCTCAATTACTAGATTTACAGAGTTTATTAATATGGCCTTCAGAAAGGCGCGTGGGCAGTAATTGAAGGTTAGTTGAAAAAAGTGCTGGGCTGGAGCCGCCATGCTTATTTTGGTTTATCAAAAGGCGCGTGGGCGCCACGAGGATCTCCTAAAGTATTTCTCATATCTCCATTTTTATTTTAAGATTTGCTTTTGTTAGCCTTCATCTATGGAATAAAAAATTTTAAAGTACGGAAAAATATCGTAAAACGCAATTAACCGAAATTTTTAACCGGTTAATTGTATGAAGACGAAACCGGTTTCAGAGCCCTGCCTAAAACTACATTTTACATTTAGTTAATGGTACTTTGATTACTGTATTATTTTTATTTCATATAGATAGATTTTGACTTGTAAAAGTGCCCTTGAGGCCTATTTGCAGAATAAATGTACTGATTTTGATTAATTTTTAACTTTATTGGTAGTTTATATGTATGCATTCAAATGAGATTTTTTTCCTGTCTCCTACATCAACACACAAATCGTTCAAAATTAAAGATGTGATTATATTGAGCGGGAAAATTAATGTGTGCCAATGCCAATATCACCGGTAAATACAAACTGACATAATGACGGAAACTAAAATGAATATTACTGTAAATAATGAAACATGTAAACAGATCTAACAAGCAAACACTGCAATTGTGTACTTCATTTATATCAGTTAATTGCAGATAACATTGATCATAATATTCATAATGTCAACAATCCAGGAAATAGTTACTTCCTTATTAAACACTTCATATAATAGATGCTTCAGGGTTATCTAATAGTTCTAGATGTGGTTAATGTAAAGTAAATTAATTTATAACAAAACATAAATACAATAAAAAACAGAAAAACGTAACTATCACTAAAACTATAATAATAATAAATAAATAATCTACACCCCACTCTGTGGTTAATGTTAATTACAGAAATGTATATCAGAAAAGTTAACTTAATAAATACAATACCACCTACATTTATAGAAAGAAATATGAAATAAAATCTAAAATATGATATTTTTTTACCAATAAACAGAATTTACGAAAATACTTGAATAACATGACCTTATTATTGCTATTTTAAAGATTTTATCAAATTGTTACAACAACAAGATAATAAAGTTAGATATAAAAGAGATTAGGAACTAGGATTTAATTTTAACTAATGAGTACTGTACGATTACATACATTAAAAGGAGTAAATGTAATTAATATTGTTAGTTGCACCACCAACACTTACGCATTAAGGTTGACGGGTAGAGAATGCCATAAAAACATTAAGTCCGCCTTTTGTACGATAAGGTTTATTTAGAGTGCAATAAAGATTAACCCGTCGTCTACCGGTCCCTGGGATCCCCGGGCTCATTACAAAAGAATGCTATTGTTTATTTTTTTCACAACTTAAATAAATAAATTAGTAATGAAAATCTAACCAAATGAACAGGCACATATCCAGACTTTTGGTTCGGGGGGGGGGGGGACAAACATTGAAACATCTATATTTTTATTTACCTATTTATTGAAAGAACACACACAAGCGAATAAATAAACAGACAGCTAAAAACGCTTTCGGGGGGGGGGGATAAATCCCAACTATCCCCCCCTCTGGATACGTGCCTGCTAATGATGAGTTTTTTAGGTAGGTACTTAAAAAACTTCCATTGTTTGTTTTATATATGGACAATGAGGGTAGTGTTTGACATTTATGTGCAAAGTGAGGTAGATGTAAGGCAGCAGTCTGTCACCTGGATTTCAGCCAGCTTATGTAGCTTAGACCCTAACTGTGAGTATATAATACTACCTGTTGCACACAAATTTTATTGACTTAAAACTTATTCATCACATGCCTATACTTTTTAGTCCTAATCCATTTCAGACTCTTAAGAGATTTATACCATACCAATTTCAACTAAAATATTTTTTATGTGCATAAAGATAACAACTATGCAAACATAATGGTACTTTTATATTCATATCTTAGTATAGATAGTAGTCAACTAGTTTAATTAGTAAAATTCTTATATCTATGGGTGAAATGTTAACAATGACTTGCAAAGAATTGAGGATAATACAAATAGTTTATTTTAAGTAAATATGCTCTGTTAGATTAATGCTGACCGTTGCATTCCTCACTCAGCATTGCTTGTCCCGTGGGGGAGATATTATGATTCGCATAACTATTTTTATTTAATGACACCAGGAACGGTAAAAATGTTAATAAACTATATAAAATTATTGAATTTTCATTAAAACTGTAAAGTAGGTATATGTATAAACTTAACTGAATCAATAAGAAGAAGTCATTATCAACTTCATTATGTTTATCATCATTTGCTAACCAACATTTATCAAATAATCACTTAACAAACAACAATTCACAAATTATTATTTTTACAAACCTGTCATACCTAAAATTGCCTTTTTATAAATAAGTACTTGAAAAATACATATTTATAAACTTTATAAACATATTTAAAGAAAATGGTTATTTTAAAAATGTTAACTTCAAGAATTAATTATTTTTAAACTCTGTAATCTGAACTACCTACAAATATTGGTAAATAAAATCGGTTCGGGCACTTAGTAGAATCATGGCCGGACCCTATGCGTAATATACTTTTTTAGATCAGATATTATTGAATTTTACGAAAGTTTTTTACCGTGCATTGTTTTCTTAATTGCAGTGCAACTTAAGTGAATAATTTACTAAAAAATGATTTGTAACATGACTTTTTTCAAGTCAATATTTTGTCTCTATTCATAAAACAATATTTTACGCAACATCTAATTTGGGGATTATTAATTTGCCAAATGAAATGAAATTATTTATTTTTCAATTTAGGCATATTACATGCGCTTATGAATGTCAAAAAACTACTGTTTAGCAAGTGACTGGCTACCACTTCATTTGCTTACCTTACAATTTAAAAAAAAAGTTTAAAATACTTACGTCTCAATCCTTTACTTATAGATACACTGAAGTTATTTAGCACTGACATAGTAAACACTTTTAGTACAATTCCACTTAATTAAAAGTTAATCTTACACATAAGAAATATATCACTGATTAAAAATGACGAAATCTATAAGGCGTGTAACGTGTACTTCGAACCTAGGGCACGTGAAATTCAATTAAAAAAATAAGATAAAATTCGCAACCTACTCCAAACTATACCGTACTTGTTTATCAAGTACTAAATTATTATCGACTGAAAGTGACGACGTTGTTGTGACTTCTATTATATTAATAGTATGTAGAGGTGTGGCGCTAACATTAATACGTTCTGGGCTACGTTATAAGTGTTGTCTAAAGATAAGATAAATATTAAATCGCAAAATTCTTCAGTTCTCATTGACTAAAATGACCACTTGCTGATTGCTGAAACGCTCATACTCGTATGCTATGACAATGACAAAGCGACAGTGGCTTTTTGACGTTTTAAAGGCGTATTTCAAAAGTTTCTTACCAGATGTACCCATTCATCAAGGAACTTAGAGCGTAGAAAGAGGATACTATAAAAGTAGGATTTGCGATCACAAAACCATTAACTAATCAAAGATTATATTTTGAGATGGCATGACATTTCGACTTCAACTACCTTTTGTTGAGCTCAACTCACAGTTACGCCCAAGAAAAAGAGTGGAACAGACAGGAAAATATACATGTCTCTCTGTCGCAGGTAGCAAGATTTGTATGTGATTTTTTTCGCTTGGAAGTGGTATTATTATTATTTGCGAGTCACGTCTGTATTTATTATAAGTCTTTGTCAAACACACGTATTTCGTTTTACACTCCAGTATTTATCAGTAAAAAAATAGACCGCGGAGCGGACCCTCCTTTGCATGCGAAAAACAAGGTATACGCATGAAGAAACTTGAAAACACATTTCGAAAAACGCCTCAGCAACGTCAGTTGCGTTTCGTTTCTGTATGCAATTAAAGACCACATTAAAGACGGTTGGAAGTATTTTGTAGGCGGCCCTCAAATTTGCAAAACAAATTACGACCAAACTAAGACCTTGAAATTTAAAACAAAAAGGGTGTTATAGCTCAGCCACGCTCAGCACACATACGAGAGCACATTGTGTACTTTTATACGGAAGACACATTTCGAATATAACACAACGAAAGGCAAATATTATATAAATATTATATTATTATTATTTTTAAAGTATGGGTAAGGTGGTAGCCAATTAACCACACTCTAATTGTTTAAATGGTTCATACTTGGTTCATACATACATCTTGTAACTTTGTAATACAAGCCAAAATATCTTTTTAGTAAGAGTGCAAACGAAGCTTACGCTTATTGATGTTTTAATGTCAAATGGGCCCTAGGCACATAATGTGGTCCTTACAACCGGATTGAATTATCAAATTGATGATGATTAAACATGACTGGAGTCTAACAAATCTTTTGTCGCAGTAGAGATATACTGTATATATCTTACCTTCACACAGCACAAAAAACCATTTTTTTTGTTATTTTTTGACGACTTTTGTCTAGTTGGTAGTGACCCTGCCAACGAAGCTGGAGGTCCCGGGTTGGAATCCCTGTCAGGGCATTTGTGTGATTAGCACAAATATTTGCTCCTGAGTCGAGAGAGAGAATGTTTTCTATGCATTTAAGTATCTATTTATCTGTATAAGTATAGTATATCATCGCCTAGTACCCATAAGCTTTGCTTAGTATTGCACTAGGTCGATTTGTGTAAGATTGTCCACAAATATTTATTTGAGGTCTTCTTACAAGCAGTGTCGTGCAGCCCAGCTAGCAGGATGGGCTTATATGAAATACACTAATACATCACATAAAACATGACCGTAAAACTTATCATGCTAATTCAGGTTTCTAAATTTAAATATAAATAAAACACAAATAAACCGGGTACTTGTATATTAGTTCAATATAAAATACCTAATGAATACAAGCATAAATAACAAATTCAACAACACTATTCACTTGGCTTCATTATTTACAAACACAATGAAGATTCATTCCTTAGTAAAACCTTATTATTGAACACTAAAAATATTGCAGATAGCGTTTTTAGTAGCGTTGCTGGTACTACATCACCGCACCGCACCCACCCGCTGTCGAAAAACGCGCGTTTGCAATGATGTAAAAACTGAACGCTATTTCGTTTTAAAAAACGCCGTGAGCGTTGTTTTTAAATAATGGGTCCATTGAATATCTACTTACTACTATACTACCATAGTGACAACTCATGTAATTTATATCCAGGATATGCCTCCTAAGTAGCTTAAATTAAACCAAAAAGTAGAATTTCTATAATAGACAAAGGTGCTGTAAAAATTGGGAACCTTTTTTGGAGTGGCCCATATTGTTCAAAACTGTAGCCGGTATTTTTTTTATTAATTATCTTTTTTAAGATTTTTTTTATCTTATCTTTGACATACCCGTTTGGAGGGATTAATAGCCTTGGTCTGCCGCGAAACAAAAAAACTTCAAATTGACAGCTAACAGATATCAAACAATATCAAATGTGGCAGTTACATATATGAGATGAATGTAACTACCACTTGTCTGTCAAGCTGATGTTTGTTTTTTGTTTCGCGGCAGACCAAGGTACGATCCTATTAGTCTCTCCAAACGTGTGGTATGTCAAATATTACTTGAAAACGATACTTAACAAAAGTTTTGAACTCTATAATAAGTAGTATCAATAAAAAATATAATATAGACCACTCCAAAAACCTTAGGGTGCCCAATTGCAGTGTCTCTGTTAGGCAGTGGCTTTTGACCACGTGCAACCTACCTATTCACAAAATACAACTCACAGCGATATTTTTTCTATTATAACTTTCTAGTATCTGGTTAAACTTAACAGTTTGATCTAATTGGAAACAGGAGAAACTACAAAACACTAATATTTTGGCAGTAAAGGTCTTACACGTGCCAAATATTCTACACAAAACACCATGGGAATGTCTAGGGAATAAAATTATTAAAAAAACATAATTTGCTCAAGGTAACAGAGCCATGAAAAATAGGTAGCAAAATAGGGAAATTTAAATTAAGGTTAAAATTTTAATATTAGGTTAAACTCAGTAAAATGATAGAAATGTGCTGGTGATCCAAAAAAGATATTTAATGTTAAATGTATTAAATAACAGTCATGCTTATCGCAATGCATTGGTAATTGGTTATTAAATGCATTTTTGGGATCACCAAATAACGTGACTAGATAAAGCGTTTGAGTATAATTTTGAAAATAACTTTATTTTATTCATTAATTTAATGGTTCGGTATTATGGTTAACCAAGCTTTACAAAAACGTCATGAATGAAAACTCGGAGGAAACTAATTTCCATGCACAGGAATCGTAGCTAGAATGACTTTTCGCCACCGTAAACGCCTATATTGAAAGTCTCATCGAAATCGTTAGAGCCGTTTTCGAACAAATTCTCTGGCGATTTCTTACCGACAAACTCATTATCAAACCGAGCATTACACGACCTAATGTAATATTGAACATTAAAAATAAAATATTTTGATCAACAGAAGAACGTTAAGCCTTTTGTTAAGTATGTCGAGAAAAGACTTAATAAACAAAATAAAGTTACTATACAATATCTAACATTGTTAGGATTTTATTTAGAAAAAATGCAGGTATTCATTGGAATTGTTAGTACAAATTATTGTTCGAGGTTATATCTGGCAACATTGTAGACATAGCTACGGCGAAGTATAGAAATCTAGTTGCAAGGTGCTAACATTTTCAATTTTTATTAGCGTAATTCGGTTCGTTGCGCGGAAAATAGGAACAGTTGCACATTGATATTTATGGTAATATTCATGTAGTAACAAAAAAGACGTCAATTTTGCTTATCAGTTTTTATTCTATTTTATCGATATACCAAACGTAACCTCAAACTCATTTAAGTAGCGGGCCCAGATTAGATAATATTTTTAAATTAAATTATGTTTAAAATAAATTATTTAAACCAGCTTATACTAAAAACTATGAAGATTCAAAATAACTTACTAATGACAAAAATTAAATAAGAATAAATATTCGTTCGCTTGAGTTAAATATAAAACTATAGGTATAGAGAAAATACTTAACAGAAAAGTCATGTACCGTACAGTTAGTAAACAAAAGAATGTTGCTATAACAATACTGCTACAAAAAACTATTCTTCTATTAAGTTTATTTACCCACAATAGAGATAAACCAAACGC
This sequence comes from Epiblema foenella, assembly GCA_963556455.1. Lineage (NCBI taxonomy): Eukaryota > Metazoa > Arthropoda > Insecta > Lepidoptera > Tortricidae > Epiblema > Epiblema foenella. Next base: position 3,216,077 of record OY747120.1, on the reverse strand, counting down.
AATTATAATTATTTACTTGGCAATATTGGGAGTTAATTCAGAATATAAAATGTCAAAATGGAAGCGGGGAAAATTCACTGGCAACTTCGTCAGAATTTTAGGGTTAAAAGAAAATGTATATTCCATTATTTTTTTTAAAAGGGCGCATGTTAATATTTTCAAGTAATTTATCTCTTATAACTAACCAAATATATTTTAAGAAGGCACGAATGTGTTCCTCAAGATTAAATTATAGATTAATAAATATTAAAACATAATTTTTCATTTCTTTTTACGTTAACATTCCCCTTTATTGTATTTCAAACCACAAATGAAAAAAAGAGACCCATTTCGATTTTCGATACCCAATCATCACCTCACATAACCCATTGCAATAAGTCGAAATTTTATTAATTACAAGGACTGACTGACCTTTTAATTGAATATTAAATTATATACTATTTAAATCACTTGCTGGAAGCTTCACATCATCAAATCGCAAATTTTTGCAGAAGCCAGAAAAGCCATTTTTCTTTAACGATGTGCAAATGAATTTCGAATATTTTTATGTGCAAACCTATGTAGCAAACCATTAGAAATCTATAAAAATTATGACTTGAGACTTAAACACGGGAAGCATTAAAGACCTTTTATTGTGTTTTATTCTTAATACAAAAGGTCAGAAACGCTTGTTATTAATTTTAAAATTGCCAAGGATCTCACATTGATCCAAACTTATATTATATCCTTAGCATCAACACTTGAAAACCTCTTCGTGTTCAAGACTTGCTCCGCTACATTGTCATAGCCGCATTTAAGGAATTTTAACCTTTTATCCTAAATTTAAACACTAGATGAAATATGGCTAGAACAAGACGTGTCTGGCCTTAGTTTTGATCAGAAAACCGTCAAGTTTAGTAAGATGTCATTTAGATATAAATCAGCCATTTCTAGTTTAAAATTTAACTCTGAAATTTCATTAACTACTGACTTGACAATCTTATTAAAAATGCTAAATTACAGAAAAGGTTAAAAGGTTTAAATCACTGACCTGTCGCAAATACACTTCCGACAATATCTTGACAGTCCAATTCACTTGGAAAAACTAGTTTTCCGTACAGTCAGCAGCAGAAGTAGCTATACAATCGAGGTGATCAGAAAGAGGTGTACGTTTCAATTGTCAAAAAGATATTGACAGCTACGCTAGCATTTACCCGTGGGTGGTCAGCCCGTTATAAATGTCTGAGCGGTCAGTATTCAAAAAAATCTACACATAACGAATTATTAACACCTTAGCTATGGGGAAACCACTCGTATCTAAGCAGTCAGTGTCAATAATATCTGAACATACTGGATAAAAAGTTTACAGGCAAATAAGTAATGTTGAATATTGATTAGAAAATGCAACAGAGGAAGAAATTTAAAATTAATCTACTTATAACTGTTCTTTAAGGGAGAGGATGTATATACCTACCCGATTAGATTATCCAAACTAACATTCTACTTATTTATTTACTTCATGAATGAATAATGCATATTAAATCAAATAAATAATTAGTTGTCTGCAAAAGATGCAGAATATTGTAGCCATATAGAAGCCATTTAAATATATCTTGAGTAACGCTGCAAAATATTTATTCAAAATGTAAATCTGCAAAAGCTACGTTATGTTCTTATTATATGGAACAATCTTGAATAAAATGATCTGACAATTCACGAAATCAGTGCAGACTTGTCATTACATAGCTTTGTCTCACATTTTCCGATCTACACGTCACACACACCCACTACACACACGTCACGTACTACACGTCGTACACTTGTAGAATCCGGCTGCAGAATGCCCGTCAGACCTATAAATTCGGTTTTCAAAATAGTCTGCATTTGTCAGATGGCCAGTAATTAATATGACCCGATACTATTAGTATTACGTTAGAATTAAATGACTGGCCACTTAGTTTTTAGTCATAAATATAAAATGAAAGATTGCTTTACGCCTTGTTTGGATTTAATGATGTATATATGTTTATGAATTTTATGGTGTTTATTAATTTGTAATTTACTGGATGAATAATATTGCAACTCTTGTAAGGTTTAAGGTTTTCTTCTAACAAAACCGACGTATGACAGCTAAACGTGTAGCATCGCACTCACACGCGCTTGGCGCATAGCGCGTGTTTTCTTGTTCCTAGCCCGATAGAGTATCTGGACACCATGGAGGTGTACCAGAACCGAGTTTAGCCAAATTATGATATTTCTATAAGACGATAAATCATGGAAATTTTAACAACCAATCTTCGCAGTTTGAAAGTCATTCAAAAACCGAAATGACAAGGACAGCAATCACATTAAGTATTATCTCTCATTCCATCAGAAGTATAAGCCATTACTAAAAACCTTAAATATCTGGCTTTCATTTTGTTCAGATATCTTTGGCTATGTTGATGTTTAGTTGCCATTAAAATATTAACTGCTTAGCAACCTGTGGCACCTGTTCACCTGTTTGTGATTAGCAGTGCGTATATGTAGACGTCAGTGATGCTTAGTTACTACTGACAGTCTAGTTTTTATTATTTTTTTCAATGAAAATAGGGTGCAAGTATTAATGAAACCGAGTAGTTAAGACATTTGTGACGTACTGAAAGCCGATGTCCAAATGCTAACTTAGCTGTTAATAAATTTATGACAATTTAAACGTAAACGTCTTTGTGAACACCTCTCCCGCGTCTATCTGGTATCTGCTGCTGACTGTATATTATTTTCGAAATTTTTGCACTCCCTATAATGAAAGTGAGGAACTTGTTAAAAGTATTTAGTCGATCAGTCTTCTTTCTTTTCGACGGAGGATTTCGGAGTCCCCTCCAGAGAGGAGGGGGGCCGATCCGATTCTGCTTCTGAACCTGAAGAACACAAAGTGAGTTTTATATATATGTGAGCAATTAAGTATGTAAGCATTTAAAAAACAATAGAATAAATCAACTCTTACACTTTTTTTTTTTATAATTTATAGGTATTAAACGATTTTGTATTCTATTTCGTGAACATATTTTTTATTGATTTGCGTTTTATAATAAATTGAATAGCATGTCGCATAGATCTTGACATATAAATTACAAACCTTGAACAATGCAGAAAGATCTGTACTAACCGCAATCTTAGGCTTAATTTTAAAATTGAAAAGCTGGTTCGAAAGCTGCACGAAGGAAATAATTATCTAATATATTTAAAGCTGCAATCTTATTAGTTATACTAACTTCCAATTTCAGATATCTTGACTTTCTTGTCATCGTCACTGTCACTGGAGCTCGTAATGGAAGAGTCGTCGCCGCTGCCTGAGCCTGTGTCACATTGATAGTACAATATACAACGGCATGCTTATGATATATTTTACAATGCATTCACTATGCGATTAGAAAATGTGAGAATTTATTACGCCTGGGACTAAAAATGGGAGGTAAAAATGTTGTAAATTTTTACTGTGTAATAAGCATCTCAAAGTGCAAGGGATTTTAACATCAGGTTAAAAGGTAAAAAGCTGCATATCATATGTAAATGTGTCAAATTAAATCTCGCACATAGTTCATGTCAGTTGCGTCGTACTTTAAAATAGGGTAAAAACGTTGCTTTAAATTAATTTCTAGGGCTTTTAAACACCAGGCTGTCAGTTTAACATTAGGTTATAAGGTTACCGAGCCGACGAGGTATATCAGGTAGTGCGCGCGGAGACGACAGTAGCGGCGCCGCTGGACGCTGTTTCCGCGCCGGATTGAGACGGCCGCAGTAGGCGCAAACGTACGAGACGTAGTCGAATTCTTCTACCAATGCCATGCCTGTGAAACAAACAAACATCTTACACTGGAAACATGAACTTTATTTAACGTGACAATAAATTCCTTTTTCTCAGAGAACATCGAATGTGTATTACTAAATGACAACTCTTTAGATTCCTCCGTTATTATACTTAATAGCAATGTCACAATCGAAAGAGGTTTGTTTACAGTTACAAAATAAAATAGTTTACATAAAAATCAATAATGTCTTTAAAATCAAACCGTATCGAGAAAACTTTGTATGACCTTATAATCTCCAAACATAGTCTGGAATACACTAATTAGAAATCTATAAAGTTAGACCAAATCGAAAAAACTTTGTATGACCTTATAATCTCCAAAAATGGTCAGGAATACAATACTAAAATTTGTCGCGTCACTCGTACCCACCTGCATTGACAAGAACTGAGCATCAGTTATATTTCAAAACTCTCTCACTGACGTCGACATCAAATATATAGTTACCTAGGTAAAAGGTACTGCTATCTATAGTCTAATAGTAATATTTGTTAATAGGGTAGTTCTGTAAACGTTGCAGAGGATCTGTTTCTTACCATTATGAGAAGAACATTCGTTGCAAATCAGCGCCATGCGATGGTTGGGTCCGTCCTTCAGCAAATAATCAACTACCTTGTCGAGCGCTGAGCGGTTCTTGTCTAGAAGCGGTCGCGGCAACTGGTCCGACTGTCAAAATATATTATTTGTCAGCTTTAAAAAAATATTTATATCGAAAACTTTACACTATAATAGTCGTACAAAGGTAAGACAACGTGAGACAGACCTATGGTCAATTTTACGAGTTCAAAATGGCAAAAATGGACTTGAAAGCCTTTTCTATGACAGGAGTGTCATAGCACAGCTTAAAGTTGCATGAAACATGCCACTGGCGGGTGACAACTTAGTGAATGGTCATTTATAAATATAACATCAAGTCACATGCATCATGTCATTTGTTTTATATACGAAAAACAATTGCAATCCCAATTTCATGGATAAACGCAACAAAATCCGCCACGATGTTAATGGTACTTGTCAATAACATGGTAATATTTACACAAGTGCAATACACAATCTCAACATATATGATATTATAAAAACTGATTACTGATTTGCAGTCATCAGCAAAACGGACTGTGGGCTGACCAACGGCTCCGTTGCTACAGGACATCTGCCAAACAGCAGAATGAAGGATATATTATTAGAGACCTAATTCGCCACTTTAGTGAGTGGACATAAAGTGAACATCAAATAAAAAATACACTGCAACGGGTGGATTTTAAGTTAACATTAAATTAAAAATAAACACATAATCGAAACAACTATTAATAGTGCAAAGAATTGACAGAGCCATAATTCTCAATATACATAAAAACTATGACAGCAACAATAATAGAAGGTAAGACAGACAGTATCCTGTTATTTATCTTACATTATGAGTCACGCGATCAGTTGTGATCAGGCTTAAAATTAGCACTAAATGACACCGTAATATCCATGAATGTTAAGTCAAGCTGTGCTAAGCTAACCATGTAACTAATAATAGCCGTCTCCTAAATTCTAAGGCCTAATCATACGCCGTTTAGTACGTTTATCAGGAACACGAAAGAAAGAGTTTTTTCACCTAAACTAAGCTACAAAGCTATGATTATGGTGTGGGATATAAATGATATCGTCTTGGGTTATGTACTGGGTATCAACTATCAGCCTTATATCCCTTACAGTAAGAACCTTTAACTATAGTTGATTTTTTGTACGTAACAGTTAACTTACCCTCAACCTTGGTCCCTTATATCCCACGCTGTTCATAGCGTTCATGGGCATCAGTTCCCTGTTCGTGTTGATCGGGGTCGACGTAAGCGCTAATTGTCGTTGTCGCAACTGACCTGGAGTAGCTGTAACAATATTACTTCCTAACTCGATTATATAATAAAACTCGATGATTGGGAATGTGTGAGCGTGTAAGCAGAAAAATAAATGCGAGTTTCAAAAAGTGACTATACAAAAGAGAAGTGACTGGTAAGATGTGTTTACAAAAATTTGGTCATGGAGTTGCTAAGAATGGCTAAGATATAACATGCAACTTCGCAATATAAAAAAGCAGGAAGGAAAACACAGGAATAAGTAAATGCAACTATATGTCTTTCTGCATACGTAGTAGGGTAGTTTTTCCAACTTTAACAACTGATTAACAATATTAGATACTACATTAATATTGATTATCTAACTATTATAATATATTTCGACATGAACCCCTCGGAACAATGCATATTCCCCTGGTTATTAAATTCACAAATAACTTGAAATCTAGAGATAAGAATGAATATTTCATCTAACAATTTAACTATTTCATTACCGGCGACTTTTTGAAACTATACAAACGCGCGATTGCACTGCAACACAGATGCATCTGCATTAATACTGTATCGTTATTGTATCGCGACCGCTCTAAATAGCGCGACTTTTGATAACCCTTCAGTAGTTGAACACTTCTCATTGTCACAATAGGGCGCAAGCAATTAGCAAGGATCAGAATCTATATTAAGTGACTACCTGGGGGCGTGCTAGGATTACCAGGCACGTTGATCGAAGGCGTGAACGGCTTCAGGGCCTTCGACTGGTCTTCGGGGCTGCCGTACTTGTCTAGGATCTCTTTCGCTACCTGTAATACCGTTTCGACCATTTTTTAATACTTGAATTACATTAAAATAATATTTAACCTTTTTTTAAATTACTTAAGTAGATTATTTGTACCTAGTGGGACACTCTATAGGCTTCTAATAATAATAGTTATGAACACTGCATTCACTATCAAATAAAGTATCTCAATCCTGAAACTCATGATAAATCGACCAAAGTATAAACAAGATGTGTATGACCAACTAAACGAGAATATACTTCCTCTTTATTTGACCGAAATATCACACAAGTAGTAAGTAAATGCTGTGCTTGTGAAATATTATTTAAAAGGCCTTCCTGAATTTCTTACTTCAGTGATTTATAAGGTGGCTTACCTTGTATGTTTCAGTGTTCATAACCTCTTCGAGGATTTTCTTCTTCTCCTCCTTCATTTTGTTGAGCTTTATCCTGTTCTTGCTGATCGTCCAGTTGTAGTACCACGAGATCGCGGTGCGTAGGAAGATCACACTGAAATATACAAATTGTTTATTATAGTATAGATCAGCGGTCGGCAACAGATGGCCCACGAGCCGCAACCAACAATATGGTACGTTTTGTCTGATAGATTTACAAATTGATTATTAACACGTGCGGCCCGCGACAATTTTGTTATACTATGTGGCCCTTGGCTGCTGAAAGATTGCCGACTGGTATAGATCAAAATATGCACAACACAGAATCTCAGGAATAATACAATGTGCAACACAGAGTGCGCCATCTAAACACAATGATAGATTAGCGTATTAGAAATGACTGTTAAAAAAGTTTAAAATACTCACATAACCAGAAACGGCGACGCATACCACACCGTACTCGGCCGTTTCTGACTCTCACATACATGAAGTAGTACAATATCCGGCACACATCAAACCCGCACTATTCATCCACACACCATCCATTTTTATGTTATAGGGGCAAACGAGCAGACGGATCGCCTGATGGTAAGCGATATCCACGGACTATCCGTTCATTGGTGTCATTCAAAGCTTTAAAAAAGGTTAAACCTTAACAAAAGGTTAAAATACTCACAGCATAGGTAAAAACAGAAGCGGCGACGCGTATAGCACGGAGCTTAACCAGTGCTGGCTCTTCCCCACATACATGAAGTAGTAGAGTATCGCGAACAAAACGTAGAGGCCCACAGAGTACGCCATAACGTAGCCGATGACGCGTTTGTGTTTCTGCTCTTTGCTCTGGCCATCCTGCTCGATCAGTTTGATGTTCGATTCGAGTTTCTCTAGGATTTCTGTTGTCGTCTTTTTGCGCTGGAATCAAAATTAGCATTATCAGCTTATATACCTACGCAGTGGCGGATTTGTAGTCTTGTCCGCCTTAGGCCCCACGAACAGCGTAATAGACCAGTCGCGAATGGACGAACAGCGTAATAGACCAATCATATCATGGACTAACCAGGCGCGGATCCAGGATTTTGTTCAGGGGGAGGGCACTTCCGAACTTTCCGAAAATAAAACTGACTTTTGATAACTTTTGTCAGAACATATTTCCTACGTCAGGACATAGGCAATTGCCCTGCCCTGACACAGGCTTCAAGGGGGGCCAATTGCCCCTGTTGCCCCCCCCCCCCCCTGTATCCGCGCCTGGGACTAACTGCGTAGTAGACGATCGGCCAAACGCGATTTGGATGAAAAGCGTATTGGCCTAACAGCTAACAAATCCGCCCAACGGGCCTACCCCGCTCCAGGGTATGTAGTACCAACTACCCAATGTCCGCTTTTTAGTCACGATTGGCCGTCTTTTACCGACTCAAGTAAAACAAATGCTTCTAAGACTTAGGTTTCCTAATAAACTATTATCTATTCACTTCTCCCTTCCACGCAACTTTCTTCACCATCAAACTAATCCCCTGAGATTGTTAAAGATGTCAAGAGACACATCATAGACACGACAATACCTATTAAAATTAATGTCATGCAAAATTAGACCTAAATGCCATAAGGCATAAGAGCTCCAAAAACAAGACAGCTATTTGAATGGTCTAAACTTTTTGTTGAATTTGAAAGTAAGTCTGCATTATTTAGAGCATGACTAACTAATGGAAAGTGTTCGGCGATTTTGAATTCAATTTCTTTAAGTTAAGGTCTATACTAGGCGTAGTTATTTTATAGAATTGTTTGCATTGTATGCTTCGTAGGAAATGATATCCTTGGGACCAATCCTCTTTTATATGAATGTCAATTTCCAGAATTTATATGCTTTTGTTTCAACAAGTGTTATTAAGTCAGCCATACAGAGATCTGATGCAGTGTTGCCAGATGGTTACATTTCTTACATTTTTCGTAACTTTTGTCCGGCTCGCGTAACATGTAAGTAACTTCTGTCATAAAGGAATTTTTTGTAACTTTTGAGGATAATGAGACTGTATTTAATCATTTAATCATCATTTATTGCATCCATGGTTTACATAGGTCTTACAATTATAAAGAAAGGTAATTTTATCTAACCGGGATCATGCGACACAATTTATAGGCTTCCATACAGAAAAGGTGACAAAACAACCTACATAGTACGACTGTCTGTCCGTCTCTTGCAACTTTGTATGACATTTGAGACACCGCCCATCAGCTCGGCGTAATTCTGTCGTCGAACTCGCCGAATTGTAGCTGTATATGGCGACTCGTTTCTTAGAATCGAATGTTTTGATAAGTAATTATGAACGTTTTGATAAGTAATTATGAAAAATATATAAAATGTAACTTTTCAAAAAAAAATATTTAACTTTCGTCCCAACGGCCCTGGCAACACTGATCTGATGAAAACACTGAAGTTTGAGTTTCCAATGTGAAGCAGTTTGAATCAATTGGTACTTAGATATTAAGCTTTGTGTTAAGTCTATGTTGCTATACCCTCACAGGTTTCATGTTGAGACTGTACTTGGTTTATAAGATCCCGTGTACACATGAAACGCAATAAACAATTTGAACTTTGAAGTAATGTAGAATTACACTACACAATAAATACCGAAAAAGAAACAAACACAAAATATTGAAACAAGCCTTGGTACAGTCGCCATCAGATATATCGGAGCGAACGAGGTGCTCACAAATATCTGAACACGACTCTATTGTCAAGGCGTTAAAGTGCATGTTCAGATATTTTTGAGCACCCTGAAGAGTACAGATATATTTGATGGCGACTGTAACTATCAAAAAATTCTTCGTAAGATTTGTCATAAGTGATCCAGTGTTCCAAAAATCAATTAAAATGTACTAAATATTTACGAAAGCGCAGCGCAGAGCTTCCGTAGAGAGCGGGATGGTTAATTGCAAACTCACGCGTGTTAGAGGGGGTCATTTGCAATAAAACGGCCTTGCGTTTTTAAACATTGTTCCGCACAAGTTCTCTGTTAATCTATAAATCAGAGAGCCGACTCCGAACTTCGTATCGTCCCGTTCACTCATATAGTGTAATACGAGAGTGAAAGGGACGGCACGATGCGAAGTTCGGATTTCGAAGTTCGGAGTAGGCCCTCTGGCTTTTCCAGAGGGGCTACCGCGAACCACAAACGAAGTTTTCTCTCTCTGTCTCACTTATATGCAAACTTGCAAGTGCGACAGAGAGGGAAAACTTCGTTTGCTGTTCGCGGTACCGCCCCAGCTTACTTGAAACGAACTTATTTTAATACACAATGGGAAAAAGGTAAGCAGACCGTTCTAGCCTCTGGGTGCTTACAACTTCAAACGAGTTAGAAACGCGTTCCCAAATATTTTTTTTAAATGAGGATGCGTTGTGTTGACAGCTAGAGAGATCAAGTCAATAACAGGCATCGCGCTTGCGATTCTTCTGTGCCTTTACCATGACCGTACTCGCTAGCGACTGCGTCAATATTTGTATGGGCAAAAGTACAGCGCCTCTGGCGGTCACGCAATAGAACTAAGAATCGGCATACTAAATCGTTTGCGCAGTCGCTAGCGAGTACGGTCATGCAAACTCATGGTAAAGGCACTGGAGTCGCAAGTTTCCATAGGCTCCGTTATCGGCCTACCATCAGTCAGGCCTTCAGCTTGTTAGCCATCGTTGTATAAAATAAATAAATAAGAAAGAGTTCGAAACATGTCGCCCTAAGCTGAAGCGACAATTAATACGTGAGGTTTAACAGTTAATAAACTAGTGGTTTGTGAACTGTAGATTCGCGAAATATTTTTGGTTTAAAAAAAATTTGTAAATTTTCAATAAGTCACTCGACCACATTTTTGTTCTGAACCTGCTAACAAAATTTCACGTGGATCTGTTGAGAAATGCGACCGGAGAACAAACCATTCAAAAAAATACTTGATTTTTTCCAAAAACTAACTCGACATAAAAAATCTATATAATTATCGAACCTACTCACAAAATTTCAAGAAAATCGGTTGAGAAATGTGACCTGTAGATGATGAACGAAAATCTGCCGTCCGGACATACGAAAGCATTTTTGTCGAAGCTGAAGCAGAGACCTTCGTTTTACACGAGCCAAATGTAGTTTTAACATGTCTCACGAAAGTTTAAGATCAAGTTAATAAGGAAGTTCATTTTATACCTCTTGGTAATAAAACACTATGTTCTGAGTCACAAAGTAAGTAATATAATAGCTTGGTAAAGGCCTTTGTTATTTGATAGACATTAGATATAGTAGGTACTCCTACTGGTGAGTTGCTCAGGCAATGTTTTGTTTGGAACAATATCCAACCAATTAGGTACAGTCGCCATCAGATACATCGGAGCGGTGGTGGCGGCGAACAAGGTGCTCACAAATATTTGAACACGACTCTATTGTCAAGGCGTTAAAGTGCATGTTCGGATATTTTTGAGCAGTCTGAAGAGTACAGATATATTTGACGGCTACTATACCTGTATTTTTTTAAATCCAAGTGATATTTGATCTTTTGAAAAACCCAGTGACAAGAGCCACGATTCGAACCCGCAACCTCAAGTTGCGTAGTGCAAAGTAGCTCTTTACAGAAACACCGGAAAATGATGATGATGATGAATACATGGCAAAAACTTTAGTTCTGACTGAAGCCTATGAAAGAGATAAAGGTACCAAAGTGCTTGATAGATAAAGATAACAATTGTAGATAAACAATTGGCAATAGGATGAAACCTATGAATCAAACATATAATAAAACATACTACATACTTATTCATTTTATTTATTTATATGACAAGGACAACTCACATGGTCCAATCGGTTAATTAATCTTAGCCTACGTTAGTACACAATTGTAAAACCCGATTTGGTCCTCTGGCTAAGTTTCCACATCAGAGGACAATCTAACTTATTTGCTATCATATTTAGAATGCTATTGCTACTGCCACGCACCCTAGCTAAAAGTGAGGCAGTTTCGTTACGCCAGACGGCAAAAAGGCTTATGAAAAGCAATTGCAGTTGTGTAGATCGACGCGTGGAAAAACGTGGGGGTTGAACTCAAAAGTACTGAAACGTTTACACCATGATGAAACAAGCCAACTAGAATGGATATCAGGGCACGAGGGCTTCATCGGCAACGAAAAAGCAGATGAGCTTGCAAGAATGGGATCCACAAGCCAATTTATTGATCCAGAACCATTTGTGGGTCTCTCGCAGGGAACCATAACATCAGCCTTGAAAGGCTAACGCCAAAACCAACAAATACGAGCGGAGAAATGAGACGGGCATAAGGCAAACTCTTCACTGAAGGAGCGGACTCAAGCTGGACCAATAAGCTTTGGAAATTCAGCAGAAAGCAGATCAAGATCATATCTGGGGTATTTACAGGTCACTTCGGGGGCAAAGGACTAGCCCAAGATGGGACTATCAGACAACATAGATTGTAGAATGTGTGGCGAGGATGACAAGACAATGGAACACTTGCTGTAACGTCACACCCTTGCCAGACAAAGAATGAATGACTTTAGCAATGACTACCCATCAGACAAAATAGATTGTAGAAAATGTGGCGAGGATGACAAGACAATGGAATGCTTGCTGTGTGAATGTCACACCCTTGCCAGACAAAGAATTAATGACTTTGGCAATGACTACCCATCAGACAAAATAGATTGTAGAATATGTGGCGAGGATGACAAGACAATGGAATGCTTGTTGTGTGAATGTCACACCCTTGCCAGACAGAGAATTAATGACTTTGGCAATGACTACCCATCAGACAAAATAGATTGTAGAATTTGTGGCGAAAATGACGAGACAATGGAACACCTGCTGTGTTTGTGTCTGCTCTTGCCAGACAAATGATTTTTTTTTATACCACGTCGGTGGCAAACATGCGTACGGCCCGCCTGATGGTAAGAATGAATGAATTTGGCAATTGCTAACCAGAACCAAAGGAATTCAGAGCACTCCCGCTGAGCTGAGTAGGTATAAAGGAGCCCCCTCCAGTTGCATATAAGATCCCATCAGGTAGAAGTGCATCCGCATGGACCCTCATCTAGATAAGATTAGAACAAATATTTTCATAAAAAAGATATGATCATGATATTCATAAAAACTCATGATGTTACAATTTTTATTGAAACATTGTTTCTCAAGAACTAGGTATGCACTCAAAAATGTTATGAAAAGAGCTGCCACTACTTGTCTTTTGAATCATCATCATCCTCTAGCATTTTTCCCAACATTTGGCATAAACCCAAAGTTCCCAATGTTGAACAAATCAAGACTCATCTAACAAAGAATTTAAATTTTGGACTCAATACTATTAATACAGGATTGACCCAAAAAACTTAGGCCCAATCCAATAATTACTCATGAGAAATGGTAGCATAGACACTGACTTACTCAAAAGCAACTGCCATGTGACTTTTCATCACAAAGGCAAAGCCAGAACTTTTCTTATTGTTTTAGAAACATTTCTAGAACCATAAAATAAAATAAAACCGAGCCCTAGAAGTATTATTTGATTGTTAAATTCTGTTATAATAATACACCATTGCGTACTGTGTTTGATTGAAAGGTAATGTATTGCTTTCAAGGACAATAGCATACATCAAAATATATTACAATGAATCATTCAAATTCATTACATCACTTGATATACAATGAGTTAATATATACCTATTTCAAGACTATTATCTTCCAATGGAAGAAAATGATTGATATTGGTAAATAGTTTATTTTGAAAATTCATATAGATTTCACATTACAATAAATAAAATAAAAATAAAAAAAAAGATTTCACACTATCTGATACATTTTCATACCTAAATTACTGAACAACTAAGGGTCGGTTGCAACAACATACGATCACAGGCCCGTCATCGTCAAATATGGCGCCGACAGCTGACATCCCATAGAAACATGTCAAACTTTCCATACAATCAGATTTTAACGAACACCGCTTACGTTTATAGACAGTTTGGGCTCCCCAGGCTCATTACAAAAGAATACTATTTTTTATATTTTTCGTCGGGACATGACGGCTTAATTAACACTTTTTGTATGTCTGTCATAGTATATTTATTCTATATAATGATTATATTTCTTATTAACCGTCTACCAGTCCTGGGGATGCCCGGGCGCATTACAAAAAAATGCTATTGTTTATTTTTTCCCTGGGAGACCACAGCTTAAATGGCCAAACAAACCATCAGAAGTTAAATGATGATCATGTAAAAATGGAAAACATTTGATAGCTTCCCGCCACTGCCTAGTTAAAAAATATATCAACATGTAACATTTCCATCATCATAATAAATAATTACCTAATACAATAAAGCTATGTGCATATTTTCCTTGCATCATAGTTACAGCTATGCTATCTATATATATATCTGTAACATGAATATTCCAATTTAAAAATGCAAGTTAGGTTCACAAACCTTTATCATTTGAAAGTGAGTGTAATAATAATGAAAGTAAGAGTGAGGTAGTGGGGACGCAGGGCCCACGCGAATAGTAGTGACCAAATACATATAATAAAAAAACTAATTCAATTGAATAATAATATTTCATAGGTCATGGTCGAGTGTTTGAACCACTGCCAGGGGATTATTAGACATATGTTCAACCATAGAAATAGTTCTGGCACTGATACAAATTAAAAAAATTAATTAAAACCAAGTCCAAAGTACTTACTCGAAATCTGGAGATAATTAGGCCCATTTTCACCGGCGAATCACTGCGGCGCGTTAATGGCAGTCAATTTTAATTAACACTCGAAACATAGGGTTCGTTAAAGAGTTATAACTATCTAAAAATAGGTCCGGCTGAACCAATTGACTGATGACGATACTAAACAACGAATAGGTACACTTTATAACCTCCAATGCCGACAAATATTGCAGGTATATACGTTTTTACAGTTTGTAGAACAGGCTACATGTCAGAGAAGTTGCTTTCAGTATTGCCTTTGTACATAATAAATGGCCAAACGAAACAAAAAGACGCGAAATCGCGAAAAAACATTCACTTTTCTACCGAGCTGACAGATGGCTGTCAGTTTTATTTTTTATGTTAAGCCAGTGCGATGCTCCGGATTCTAGACATTTCAGCCTTTGTATGTAAGCTGAATAAAGCAGTTACAAAACGTACAAACTACCAAACAGTCTCGATTCGATTAGAGTCTAAAGTCTTGTTGTGTTGGCTGTTTGGGATTTGCACCTGCCTAGCTAGGCATAATCGCGTTTATGTCAGAAATAGAAGGAAAGAAAGAAATAAATAGGTATATTTAATAATATAGCATTCACCCATCTCGCCTATCCACACATAACACACCATGTTGCACACTTGTTGCAGAATTGCAATTTTGAATTTTCATTGGAACGATTTTTTTACACTGGCAATAATTTGAATGATAGGGTGTCGCCGCGGCGGTTTATTTGAATTATTATTATGACATAGTCACGAGTGGAGCAATATTATTTACAATACAATACAAATACTGTTTATTGCACACCTCAATTAAAAGACACAGTACAGTACAAAATCACAATGAGTAGAGGCAAACAACATTGTTAATTTATTATGTATATAAATACTGCTGGAAAAGACGCAGTAAAAGACGCTCGGAAAATAAAACTATTTCGCTACAAATCATTACAAAATTAACATCTAAGTCATTATAGTCTGGTTATTACGAATCGGTTATTGTAGTGTTATGCAAGCGAGGAAATACCCGCAGCAAAAGGCTTCGAAGACGATCAATATTGATCATTGACAATGTACTATAAAAATATCATTGAAGGGGTGTAGATGTTATTTCACTCGCCCTCCTTCCTCCTCCTTTCCTAATCCTTTTTAGGGTTCCGTGCCCGAAGGGTCCAAACGGAACCTTATTGCTGTCACTCACGTGCCCGTCCGTCCATCGGCTGTCACAAAATTTTGTTCCAAAATTTTTTTTAACTTCCCATTGACCTATGAACTTGAAATCTGGTGATTTATTATTAGGTATGGTGTCTTCGGGTAATTCCGAATGTCGGGTAATTCCGAAAATAACAGATTCCTGTCTAACTAAGTCATGTTGTTGCACTATCAAACATCAACAAAAATATTTAACATTTCTTTTTGATAGTGATGACGATGAGATGCAATAAAATCTCTTAGTTAAACGGAATTTGTTATTTCTGGAATCAGCCGACATTCGAAGTTACCCGAAGACACCTTATGTACATTTCCCCAACAAATACTAGTAAGTATATTGACAGGTCAGTTCTTTTATTTGAAATTACCTTATTTTTTCCTATTAAAACCAACTTAATTTTGCGGTTGGTTCGGAACCCTATATGTGCGAAGTCCGACTAGGTCTAGGGATTCTTAGAGTGGCGAGCGCACGTATGTACATTAGGTTACGGAATCCGCTTACCATCAGTCGGGCCGTACGCTTGTTTGCCAAAGATGGTAGTTAGTGGTTATCACAACATAGTATAAAGTCGCTTTCTCTGTCCCTATATCCCTATGTATGCTTAAATCTTTAAAACTACGCAACGGATTTTGATTGCTTTTTTTTTAATAGAGAGAGTGATTGAAGAGGAAGGTTTATATGTATAATAACATCCATTAAATAGTGCACCCGTGCGAAGCCGGGGCGAGTCGCTAGTAAATAATAAAAAAATATTATTCTCTTTTATGGTTAGTTTAACGTAGTAAAACACATAATTTTAAATAAATATTGTTATATATTGTAAATAGGTACTACACAAGCTTATCAACAAGTTTTCCAATTCTCATCCCCATTGTAGCAGGCCAGCTGGGCCAAATCGCTGGATTCCACGCCGACTTGTCGCCCGTCGCTGTCCACGCACCTAGGAAAAGAATAGGTACGTTTATATGGGCTAAGGAATGGCCGAAAACACGCGAAAGTTTCGTTCAGTCACGGACTGACCAGAGGGGCTACTGCGAACCGAAAACGAACGAAGTTCGAATATCTTCTCCCTCTCTGTCGCACGAATCAGCAAGTGCGACAGAGAGGGAGATATTCGAACTTCGTTCGTTTTCGGTTCGCGGTAGCCCCTCAAGTTCGTCGACAAGTTTCTCGCTAACTACATACTGAATTAGAAGGCTACATCTTAGGTGCTTTACTTCATCTTAGGTTCTGGGCCTGTACTCCGAACTACGTATAGTGCCGTCCCTTTCACTCTCGTGTTATACATAATATGAGTGAAAGGGACGGCACAATACGAAGTTCGGAGTAGACCCTCTGTCGTCAATAACCGTCAGGGCCACGTAGGTTTTATGGTCACTCTTATCGGCCAAAAAGTACTAAGACGTCACATAAAACATGAATGAACCTTTGTGGTGCACGATAGTTTATATCTATACGTTTCATATGACCTGTTGGTACATTTTCAGCCATGAAACTTAACGGTGGGTCTATCTAGGCTGGGCTGGTCAGTCTGTCCGTGTGTGGTTGCGTTGTTGGACATTAAAACCTTAAAGATTAGAGAAATGATCCCAACAATCAAGAAGAGGCAAGAATGAAAATTCTGTGTTTAAAACGTAATGCGTTGTTGGACTTTAAAACCTTAGAGAAATAATCCCAACAATCAAGAAGGAGCAAGAAGGAAAATGATTTAGAACGTAATGGTTATATTGTTTTTGCGCTCACCTGCAGGCACCTCGACGACACTGAATGCTCCTGAAGTTTCCGTTCTTACAGCAGACGGGTTTTTCAAGCTGGGATGCCATTAACAGCTCAGTTAGGGCACAGTCTAGAAAAGAATATAGATTCAGTTTCGTGGTATAATTTCCCGCCATTTAAAATGATCCATATGTCATGCAAAAAGCTTATAAACTTGCAGTGCATATTAACCATTTGAGCGCCACGAATCGGACACAAATAACGCGCCGCTCACGCCACACTATGGGTATTGTTCAACGCAAAAGTAAACCTTACGCAGTCGCGCTTTTTTTTTAATCTGACTGTGGCTTTATAGGCCGGGCCCAATAGCGATAGGAGTGAGCGGTTGGAGAGTAGCCTGGGGAAAACCTCTGACACAACCACGCGTGTGCAGTGGCGTAGCTACCAAAGGACTAGGCGGGGCAGTGCCCCAGGGCCCCCAAGCTCTGGGGGCCCCCAAAACCTGATTAGCAAATCTATTATTGTACTAGCGCAAAATTCTCCCACGTTCGGAATCTAAATAAAATAGGTTGCAACACTACTTTAATCATGGCAACTCATTACAAAAATACGTTTAGGGACTCCAGTCTTTTCTGCCTCAGGGCCCTTGGTCACCTAGCTACGCAACTGCGCGTGTGGTTTGGAACACTGGTATACTCTAAGTTTGCGCTCCAGTGAGATTGGTTGAGCGGTTACAACCGAATCTGAGGTGTGAGTGGAATTGAGCTACTGGGAGTTTTTGTCTCTGGGTCACTAAACCTAGCCTAGCTGAGAAGAGTAAATCAAGAAACTCTGCTAGGCCCCACCTGGGTCGGACTGGCCCTACCCGGTGTGCGGTACCGGAACGAATAGGGACTATGTGTCAGTGTTGTTGCGATCGCGCGGTGGACGTCCCCGCCGACGGGAATGCCTAAGTGTACGCGTCGTGTCAGAGTTGGACGCCGTAAGCGCAGCGTTCCTTCTTTCGTTAGGGTGGCGAGAACTGCTTGTATTATTTTATTGCGGTGACGTAAGTTTTCTCTATCATTTCGTTCGTGGATGGTTCGTGGTCTCTATTTGTTTGCAATACTTGTCAACCATGCAAAAGAGAGGTATGTAATTGTCTAATTGATGTAGTACTTACTGCAGTTCATTTCTTCGTACTCTGGAGTGCCGGGCATAGCTTCGTACCCCTCAATAGGTTGACCGCGCTCGTCTACGCAAATTTTACTGCAATGACAAATTAAAGGCAAATCAATATCGGTCAATAATTTGATCGGTTAAACGGTGATTATTATCACGCAATACACTCATATCTCAATACGTATACGTGGGTTTTCATGCAATAACAAATTAAAGGCAAATCAATATCAATCAACAAGTTGATGGGTTACACGGTGATTATTATCACGCAATACACTCATATCTCAATACGTATCACGTGGGTATTCATGCAATAACAAATTAAAGGCAAATCAATATCAATCAACAATTTGATGGGTTACACGGTGATTATTATCACGCAATACACTCATATCTCAATACGTATCACGTGGGTATCATGCAATAACAAATTAAAGGCAAATCAATATCAATCAACAATTTGATGGGTTACATGGTGATTATTATCACGCAATACACTCATATCTCAATAAGTATCACGTGGGTATTCATGCAATAACAGATTAAAGGCAAATCAATATCGATCGACAATTTGATCTGTTACACGGTGATTATTATCACGCAATACACTAATATCTCAATATGTATCACAGGGGTATTGATGAATATTGAAGCAGAGTCCATAATATTGAATACCACTATAATATTGACCCCAGTATTGTGATAATAATCACCATCTAACAGGCCCCATTATGGCCCCAGTATGGCAATTTTGTTGTACCGTTTACCACCACCCAGAAGTCACGTGTATAGTAACGGTGGGTACTGTGGTGCAATTTCGACCCCCCTTGTCAAGTGAGTGGGCAACTTGACTGTTAGAAGTTCTCAAGCCGCCCGGAGGCCTTGGCTTAACGACTGTTATTATAGACAGCAGCCGGGATCACCGGGGTAACGTGCCTTCCAAAGCACGGGAGCGCTCTATTAGTAACCACTCAAAACGGTCACCCATCCAAGACCTGAGCCCGGCCCATGTTGCTTAGCCTCGCATACAGCACGCGGCAAGCGGGCGCTAATTTTTAAGGTTCCGTAGCCAAAATGGCAAAACGGAACCCTTATAGATTCGTCATGTCTGTCAGTCCTTCCGTCCGTCCGTCCGTCGGTATGTCACAGCCGATTTACTCGGAGACTATAAACACTACAATTATGAAATTTGATAGGAAGGTGTATTCTATGAACCGCTACATAAAAGTGATGTGAAATTACAAAAAAATATTAAATTAGGGGGGCACTCCATACATGTAACTGGTGTCATAGAAAGTGTGTGTCCCCCCTCGAATTTCCAAACTATAAAGTTTAAAATTCTAAAAAACATTGAGGTGGTGTGCATTAGTAAATACTTTCAACGATTTTTGGTTTGAACAATATAGGATTTACGGTTTTTGAGTTTTCGCTTAAAAACTGTCTTGCCCAAACAAAAGGTCGTAAGTGCCGTGAGTTCCTTATGAACATACGACTTTTTTAGATTGAATGTATTGGATAGTGATTTTAAATGTGGACTAGTAGGTGTTGATACGGGACCCTTCATTGTGCGTGGTCCGACACGCACTTGGCCGGTTTTTTTTTTTTTAAATAACAAAGGCGCGCCGATGAGGAGCATCTTGCTTGCCTTGGGCGCTCTGAGCTTTGCTAAAAACAATTCCGAACTGACATCTACTTACGGTGACCCCAGTTCTGCAGAACTGGGGTCACCGACATAGCCTTCAAAATTGCGAGACTTAAGTGGCAGTGGGCAGAGCACATTGCTCGCAGGACTGACGGTCGATGGGGCCAGAAACTGCTTGAGTGGCGTCCACGCACCGGAAGACGAGCTGTCGGTAGGCCTCCGACAAGGTGGAGTGATGACCTGGTGAAGGTCGCGGGAATCCGGTGGAAACGAACGGCACAGGACCGGTCTAAATGGCGAGCCTTGGGGGAGGCCTATGTTCAGCAGTGGACGTCTTTCGGCTGAAATGATGATGATGATGATGATCTACTTACGTGCCATATCTAGTCCGCACCACCCTCCCATACGTTGCATCAGGCATACACTCCGGTACAGAGCTGAAGAAGTCAACATTGAAGCCGTCCTGCTCGCTCTCCTCTAGGAACGCTATCCTCTCTTTCATGTCCTCGAGGCAGGGTGACGTGTAGTTGTAGGGTGGAGCGCCGATGGAAGGGAATAGGTCAAGAGCTGCGTCATCTGGAAGTAGAGTTTGGACCTTAATATCATGAAAATGAAGTCGAAAATCGATGTTTTTTTTATTCTTCGACCATGAAACGTAATGTCACAACGTGACAGAACTTTTACACTTATTTTATTTTTACTTTTTTATTGATTTTGAGTTTCTGTTAAGATCAGTCGTCAACCAGACATCATAAGTATTCTGCTCTTGTTTTTACAAAAATCTAGGTGAACCCACATTTTTTAATTAAAAATCACCGGTAGGACTTCTTTTTAAATTTTCAAACAGAATCGTATCCAAAGGGTAAAACGAGATAATATTACTGAGACTTCACTGTCGGTCCATCCGGCCGTCTGTCATCAGGCTGTATATCATGAACCGTGATAGTCAGACACTTGAAATAAAAAACAAAATAAAATAAGTATTTAAGGGGCCTCCCATACAACAAACCTGATTTTTTGCCGTTTTTATACATAACTAGCGACCCGCCCCGGCTTCGCACGGGTGCACTATTTAATGGATGTTATTATACATATAAACCTTCCTCTTCAATCACTCTATCTATTAAAAAAAACCGCATCAAAATCCGTTGCGTAGTTTTAAAGATTTAAGCATACATAGGGATATAGGGATATAGGGACAGAGAAAGCGACTTTGTTTTATACTATGTAGTGATGATAGTGATGGTACGGAACCCTTCATGCGCGAATCCGACTCGCGCTTAGCCGGTTTTTTAATAAAAGGAAATTCGACTGTAGATTCTATTTCTGACGCCAAAAGGTTCAATCTTCAATGTTATTGTCTCTTAGGAGGATAGAATTTCGACGACCACTTTAGTTTAATTGGTACGTTCAGGAGATACGGCTATTAATCTTTAAATACTTACAACATGATAACTTCGATAGAGGATCAATCGCCAAATTAATCTTCTCATCTCCTTCAATGACTCCAGTAATCTCATCCACGCAATAACAGACGTTATTCAAACATTGCATAGGGTTGAAATTGCCGTCGGACGTGCAACGCATGCCGACCACGGGATGGGTGACTCCTTGAGTTATGGTCTTCTTGATTTTATTGTGAAGGAGAGAGCAGCCTGAAAAAAAATGAAAACTATAATTTTGAGAACAGAAACGAAAGCTAAGTAGGTCGGCGGAACTTCCGTGCAGAGGGCCTACTCCGAACTTCACATCGTGCTCTCCCTTTCACCCTCGTGTTATACACTATATGAGTGAAAGGGACGGCACGATACGAAGTTCGGATTTCGAAGTTCGGAGTAGCCCCTCAGGGGCGCTACCGCGAACAGCAAACGAAGTTTTCGCTCTCTGTCGCACTTACGTCCGAACGTAAGTGCGACAGAGAAGGAAAACTTCGTTTGCTATTCGCGGTAGCGCCCCAGGTTTGAAGCAGCCTCTCTGGGAATATACCTACATCCACCTTACAGTTACAGATAACCGCATACATAATAACACCACTACTTGTTCTCTAAGTAAGAACGTATATGAGGGCCCCCTAAGGGCTCGATGGTCACTGATCATTCCTAGAGCCAGAAAGAAAATTAGCGTGGTTATTAATATTTCCTTTCGAAAATGCTCCAATTTAATGATCTCGTTGTGGTGCGTAGCGAAGCCAAGTTTTTCGAAGTTGCAAAATTTGGATTAACACTACCCTAACTAATCCATACAACATACTAAAAAACCGGCGAAGTGAGTGTCGGATTTCGCACATTTATCATTCCCTACCAAATTATCAATATATTTATTGGTATTTGTAAGACTCGTAAGAAGTATTTTCCGCACTTCGGTTTAAAGAAACTTTATTGTCTAAAGAAATTACAGAAATTTCACTTACAAGACAACTTTTAAATAGTTAACTTAGGTATCTAAAACAATCTTACAAGTTACGCAATAAGCAAGCATTTCAATGTGACAATTATTCAACAAACATTTGTATTTTTAAACTTACGAGGCCAAGAAGAATAAAATTAAAACTAAGAATAGACCCTATTAGTTCTGTCGTAAAGCTAAAATTTTAGTGTTAAGTAACAGGAATAAATGAGGGTATCTTTTCTTATGCCAGTCATAACTACTCAACTTGTTTACAGGGCTAGTTGATCGAAACTTTTAACCAGTACTTAATTGTCGGTTACCTTAGTGACTTTTTGTATATAATAATTTTATATATACGTAACATTTTTAAGTAACTAGATGTACTTTACATATTTTATTTACTTGCATCATAACATTCGAAAAATTTTGCTCGCTGCGCTCGCGTTTTCATCTAGATGTGTTACTTGTGACCGGGGACCCAAACTTATGACGTATTTTCCGCACTTGCATCATAATTTTCAAAATAATTCGCGTTCGCTGCACTCGCGTTTTCATCAAGATGGGCTATGACTTTATGACCCGTTATTTAGGGTCGGTTGCACCAACATACGATCACAGGCCGGTCATCGTCAAATATGACGCCGGCAGCTGTCATCCCATAGAAACTTGTCAAACTTTCCATACAATCAGATTTTAACGAACACCGCTTACGATTACAGACGGTTTGATGCAACCCACCCTTAGACTGGTGTGGTGTATAACAAATTACATTAATAATTAATATTAAAATACTGGCCACTTGCTTATACACAATGTGAATGACAAAAAGTAAAAAAAAAAACAAACCGCAATGCATATTCCGTTCAGTTATTGCACCTTGATGTAGAACCTCTCCAAACAACCGCTCACCATCTTCTGACTGGCAGAAACAACTGAAAAAAAAATTAACCGCTACAGCGGGGCTATAGCACATCTGCCGCTACGACGCGACGCGAGTAGAGTAAAATCTACCCTCCTCTTTCTAATTCGCAAAGTTCGGGTGAGACAGAAATCGCTGAGTCGCGCGAGATACGACTTGGCAGCAAGTTGTGCTAGCCCACCTGTTTGTTATGGAAGCGACTATAGTCTGACCTTCCATCCCAGAGATCTAGCTTAGTTTTTTCTTAAATTTATTTACGTCCGTAGGGAATTACCACTATTTACCTTTACTGATAACTTGCTAATAGTTCGAAATTGATGTCACTGAAATGAAAATGCTCGCTCTCTGTTTCTCAACTTGAGATAAATTAAACTCGCTCACTCTCTGAAGTAAAGGTTTGATCACAAAGAAGCGGTCAATTAATATGATTTAATTTGTACTGAAATAGTAATTTAATTAAGACACATAATTGGACCCATGTTGATATAGCATTATTTACTCGTACTGTCGTCAAAAATACGTGGCTTAGATTTAAATCTTTCGGGCACTGAATCACAATCAGGGATGCAACAGATGTGGTTTTATCGGAACCAGATGTTTTAAATTCGGTATATCGGAACCAGAACCGGAATGGGAGCCGGAACTGAAAACGGATGCGAAACCGGATCCGGAGCCCGAGTGGATAGATGAATAAGATGTTAAGGGCAGGGCAGGTCTAAGCTAAGTCTATTCTAAATAAAAAATATAAACCTGTTTGTTTTTGATGTACGCTGCTCATTTCCCCCCGCTGCGCTGCTTTGACATCCGACTAACATCCGTTTTAAAAATAACAGGACCGGAACCGAAGCGGATGTTTAAAACCAATCGGAAGTTCCGACTTAAGGCTGTGTCCACATTATCCGATATCGGATCCGATACCAATAAAAAATGTTTGGTAACATCTCCGATATCGGATCTGATAGATAGATAGATATATTTATTTCCTTTATAAAATTACATCATGGTTTACATTTTTAAAACAAGATAAATTCACAAAAGGATCGTCAACAGGTATAATAATAATAATGAAAGAAAAATAATTGAAATCAAATAATGTCAAAGGTAAAAAACAATAGAAATGTCAAATTTGTATACACGGCTAGAATATCCTAGGCAATGTCATTAGTCAAATTTAAAATAATAGAAATAAAAACAATATAAACGCTCGATTCCAAATATGGTCATTTATCAATACAATGTCAAAATAATAAATAATATGGTAATGTCAAGAATTAAAAGAAATAAATAACAGAAATACAATTTAACAATAATCAACAATTTCATATTGGCTGTTCATTGTATTCTTTTATGGAATACAGTGATTTGAGCATTAAAAGTTCTTTTAGCCGGCGTTCAAATATGTCGTTGGAGGATTCGTTTTTAAGTGTGGCGGGTAGGCGCTCGTACATCGACGGGCCTATTACGCGTGGGCTCTTGTCGAGCAGCGCGAGTCGCCGCGGCACAGGCAGTAGTCGGCCCGTTTGACGGGTGATTCTACCAGGCATATTCATAGTGTGAACACTAGGCGGTTTTCCATGCATTTTTATCGGTGTCGCATACTACCCCGATATCGGATCGGATGGTGTGAACACGCACTAACGGAACCGGAACCGGAGCTCTGTTACATCTCTGATCACAATACTCACGTCTGAGTAGGAACACAATGGTAGTGCTTATATCTGCCTTTCCCGTCGCAGCCAGGTCGCTGTTCTAATGAACCGATCTGTCCCGAGTCGTATCTTGTGTCATACTCGTCTTGTGCTGAGTGGCAATCCGACTGCACTGAAATTCAAATTTCATAAACAACAAAGAATTTGGTACAATATAAGCAAAACGTATAGTAGATTCTACACCAAGGGGATAAAGCACTGTTTCAGGATGATTCACACTAGACCGTTCCGTGTCCGGGCGGCCGTTGTTTTTCTATGACAGATAAACAACGGTCGCTCGGTCACGGACGGCCCCGGTGACGCTCGGAAACGGGCCGGACACGGAACGGTCGCTCTATTATAAATGCAAACGTTTGACGGCCGACCTACCGACGTCCGAGGATCGGAACGTTTAGCACATTGATACAAAAAAGCTCGGAGACGAGCCGGCCCGGAGACGGAACGGCCCGGACACGGAACGGCCCGGACACGGAACGGTCTACTGTGAATCATCCTTATGTCACGGGCGCAATATTGAATCCTGAATGTAACGAAGGACTCCAGATTTTACTTTCGAGCGTAGCGAGGGTGTAATGAGTTAATTACTCGAGGCGAAGCGAGTGTAGTGAGGGATTTAAAAAAACAGTTTTATCCCCGAGTAGTATACTCTACTTTTTTCACCTTACGAGAGAAATTAGATTTTAAAGATCTATATCGATAACAATAAGAACTATAAAGTGAAATCACATTATTACCCGGCGGGTTATAATGAAATTCAATACAGTATTACAAGCCGGCTCAAACCGAAGGGCATAATGATTTGCTTTCGGCAAGGTTTGCATGATATATATATAATTAGTCATGGTCGAGGAGGTGGTGTGAAAACCTAGTTATGGGTATAAGAAATTGCTTAAGGCTAATATTGTCTCTTTTGATTAGGTTTCATGGTATGGTAAATTTTAGTGATACTAAGATACAGGCGCGATTAGTTTGGACTGCACCAGAAATCCCGTGTAACCTGTTGTATCATTTGTGTTGGAATCAATAAATTTTACTCTCTATTTACTCTCTAAGACTACTTTAAGATCTCATTGTACCTGAAATTATGTGAAATATATTATTTGATATTTTGATATTTGGATGGGTGGAAAAAGTTGCCGCCTGGCCCACTGGTCCCACCGCTGGAGAGCAGTGAGTACTCTCGTAGTAACTCTACCCGTTTTCCCTCTCAAGCGAGTAGAATTACTATGAGATTACTCGCTACTCGCCGGCGGTGGGACCAGTGGCTCAAGCACTAATTCTACTAGTAATGTATAGTACACCCAACGAAGACCAACAATTGCCAATTTTCGGAAATAATTAGAATTTTGGCATAGTTGGATCGGATGGAGCTAAAGAGTAGAGGGGGTGTAAAGTTCCCTTTTAGGCTTTCGCAAAAAACTCGTAAACGGTGGCCCGTAGCAAAAAAATTCTTATACATAAGCAATCTACATAAAATTCTCTACAAAAAAGATTTATTACACTTTTTTGCTAGGATCAATATTAAACGCATAACGCGATTATATGAACACGGTCGACTTCACGTTGGTGTCTGTAAGCTCAGTCTATGTATAGCTGCTTAACATCAAGATTGCTACCGTGCTGATAAAAAATTAACAACCTAATTTCGACATGCGACATAAATACTTACTCCTTCTGCAAAAACTGCCATCCTCTTCTCGCACGCAGGTTAGCCCGTCTCCACATCTGCCGACGGTCGTGCCAGTACCGGGCCCGCCCAAACTGCAGTGGTCACCTTCCACTGGAATCATACAGCAGTTACTTAGGCAAAATATAATTTTAAGATTGTCAGCCAACACACTTTGTTGAGATTAGACCTCACACGATATTTTTCCTTCATCAAAAAGCCTCTAACATTTCCGTCAGAAGTGACATCATCTACATATAAATGGTCATCGGAGAAATTCAAAAATTATGATTTCATTTTATTTAGATTACGACAGAAAGTCAAATTACAATAAAGTTATTAACCAAATATTAAGAGCGCTTTAATAAAATGTAGTGGGTCCACTAGCGCCACTCGTAAATAATTGTAATTATTTAAATTTAACGATATATAACTAAAAAAGGGGGCAGCTACGTACTGTAGTTTGTATTTAAGTACTTTTTGAATCCATCAAACTAGTTTTTACGTTGCTGGATTCGTCAATCTATGCGTCCAAAGTTAAAACGGCCGTTAAATTTAAATAATTACAATTATCTACGAGTGGCGCTAGTGGATCCACTACATTTTATTAAAGCGCTCTTAAGCAACACCATTATGTTATTGGGTTTATTTTACATTGATGGTTATATTTTAGTTTCGTGACATAAAAGAGAGGGGAACAATATCATACTTGCGTGTCAACGCCGATACACAAAGTATCTTTCTAAAAACCAGAATGTCATTCTAAGAGCTCACGGTCTTGGTGAACTTGATGATACCTAATAGTCATTCATATGACGCTTCTAGCTATGACTAGGAGTGCATTACCAATAACAGACAGGCAATAGTCGCAGCAATTGGGTATTCTCGGCGACGGCACCCGTATGCCTGTGTGTGTCGCGTTGTTGACTTGGTGATACCTAATAGTCGATCATATGACGCTTCTAGCTATGAACAGACAGGCAATAGACGCAGCAATTGGGTATTGTCGGCGACGGCACCTGCGGGGCTAACACAACTGCCGCTGCGACGCGACGCGAGTAGAGAAAAATCCACCCTCCTCTTTCTAATTCGCACAGTTCGAGTGAAACAGGAATCGCTGAGTCGCGCGAGATACGACTTGGCAGCAAGTTATGCTAGCCCACCTGTATGCCTTTGTGTGTCGCGTTGTTGACTTCGTGATACCTAATAGTCGATCATATGACGCTTCTAGCTATGATTAGGAGTGCATTACCTATAACAGACAGGCAATAGTCGCAGCAATTGGGTATTGTCGGCGACGACACCCGTATGCCTGTGTATGTCACGTTGTGGACTTGGTGATACCTAATAGTCGGTCATATGACGCTTCTAGCTATGACTAGGAGTGCATTACCTATAACAGACAGGCAATAGTCGCAGCAATTGGGTATTGTCGGCGACGGCAGCTATAATCCCGTGTGTGTCGCGTTGTTGACTTGGTGATACCTAATAGTCGATCATATGACGCTTCTAGCTATGAACAGACAGGCAATAGTCGCAGCAATTGGGTATTGTCGGCGACGGCAGGCATAATCCCGTGTGTGTGGCGTTGTTGACTTAGTGATACCTAATAGTCGATCATATGACGCTTCTAGCTATGACTAGGAGTGCATTATCTATAACAGACAGGCAATAGTCGCAGCAATTGGGTATTGTCGGCGACGGCACCCGTATGCCTGTGTGTGTCGCGTTGTTGACTTGGTGATACCTAATAATCTTCATGAAGGCTTTGTCGTCACGGCTGGTCCACGCCTCAGGGGACCCCAGAGCTGGCGCGTACCTCTCCCAACGGATTGCTCTTGCGGTTCAGAGGGATAACGCCGCCAGCGTTTTGGGTCCATGCCGCAGGCAGAACTTTTAGATGGAGTGTTTTTTTTGTAATTGGTTTTATTTGTTTCTTTGTTGTAGTTGTAAGTATGTATCTTTGGTTTATTTAATAATATATGCGTTTATTGACTTAGGATAATTTAAGAATCTTGACATGTATAAATTAAATAGTGACATTCACAATAATCGATCATATGACGCTTCTAGCTATGACTAGGAGTGCATTACCTATAACAGACAGGCAATAGTCGCAGCAATTGGGTATTGTCGGCGACGGCACCCGTATGCCTGTGTGTGTCGCGTTGTTGACTTTGTGATACCTAATACTCGATCATATGACGCTTCTAGCTATGACTAGGGGTGCATTACCTATAACAGACAGGCAATAGTCGCAGCAATTGGGTATTGTCGGCGACGGCAGCTATAATCCCGTGTGTGTCGCATTGTTGACTTGGAGATACCTAATAATAGTTGATATGACGCTTGTAGCTATGACTGGGGTGCATTACCTATAACAGACAGGCAATAGTCGCAGCAATTGGGTATTGTCGGCGACGGCAGCTATAACCCCGTGTGTGTCGCATTGTTGACTTGGTGATACCTAATAGACGATCATATGACGCTTCTAGCTATGACTGGAGGTGCATTACCTATAACAGACAGGCAATAGTCGCAGCAATCGGGTATTGTCGGCGACGTCAGCCATAATCCCGTGTGTGTGGCGTTGTTGACTTGGTGATACCTAATAGTCGATCATATGACGCTTCTAGCTACGACTGAAGTGCATTACCAATAAAGGCCAGGCAATAGTCGCAGCAGTTGCATATTGTCGGCGACGGCAGCCATAAACCCGTGTGTGTCGCGTTGTTGATGCGGCAGTGTTGGGAGGCCGGTGCGCAGCCTACATCGAAGCCGTATGACTGGAAGGCACAAATATATATGATGATGACAAATATATAAACGGAATGGCAAATCCAATCTGATACCAAAATAGTGTTTAAAAACTCTCTACGTAAATTTTTTGCTAGCAGAACCGAATATTCCTAATGTTTCAGCACATAGATTCGTCTGTATATAATATATGTATGTATGTATGTGTATATATTTGTTATTCGTTATTTATGTATGTATTGGTATTAATATGTAGGTACTATATTGACACTTAGTATATTCGTTTTTATATTTGGAGTTGCACCGCCCACAATTTGTCTGCTTTGCCCTAAGGTTGACTGGTAGAGAATGCTTATGGCATTAAGTCCTCCTTTTGTACGATAAGTTTTACTTTTGTGCAATAAAGATTAAATAAATAAATAAATAAATGGTGGCTAGTAGCCCACAAACCGGATTAACTGTGCTAAAATCAACTTCATAGCGTTTTCCCCCGATGTGCCCTAAGGAATCTACTTAGACTCCTAATTGGAAACTTTGGCATACGAACTAGTATTGCAAATGCAACTGCCAATCTGATCTTCCAACCCAGAGGGAAAACTAAACCTTCTTGGGATTAAGGCGCGTAATAGAGTGAAATACGACATTTTGGTCGCGTTCAAAGGCCTAAAACTCAAAACTGGCCCGTAATATAGGTCTCGAAAAAACATACTTGAAGAATTGATATGTCCTCTTCAATCGGAGCAACGGAAATTGCAACACGCCTAGATTGTCCTAACAAAAAAAAAAAATCAAATAAGGCATTTTCCAACCTTTTAAATCGCTACTGCTCACTATCTAGACATGATTAAATGATTAAATGTTTTTTACACGGAATATTCAGAAAATAAAACTTAATTCCGTTTTTCATAATCTGAGCAACGGATATTGTAAAATAATCATTACTTTTGTCAAAAACCTGGAATAACTACCACACCGTCATAAAAGTTGGGCCGGATACGTGCGCCGGCGACGGGCTCGGGCGGCAGTCTGTCACCGGCTCTCGGACGGGAAGGCTGTGTCGCATTGCGCGCTACGCTAAAATATAAGAGTTCGATTCCGAGACAATGTACCTACTTAACTATTTTATATATTACCTACATAAAACCTGTTACAGCGGGGGGGCCCGGGTAGTGCGGCGGGAAAGGCTACGCCACGCCCCAACGCGCAAGGTCGTTCGCGGGTATACGCGCCTTAACCCGGTTACCTCAAAATGTTTTCCTTCGCTGGGAGGATGATTTGGTAAGTAAACGATTTAAGTAGGCGATAGTTACATATTTGCGGCGTTTGCTGTGTAGACCCGGGGTCCAGATGCTATTCGCCGCTGACGCTGTACGCCTCCCTTAAGGCGTTTGTATAAATGAAGGAATGATTGAGGGATTTCGGGCCGAATGGCGGTTGCACCTATAGCTCAGTTGGCTAGAGCGACTGGCCACGAGTGCCGGGAGGTCGCAGGTTCAAATCCTGCACGGTGCCTAAATTTTTCCTTTATTTCTAAATTTGTACCAACTGCTGGACCACCAATAGTTACTAATTAGACATTAAAGTTTGTTTTAGTACTTATATACCTATACATTTTGTTTTGTACCTTTAAGTTTACATTTTATCTGCATATAACAATAGTTATTTGTTATGCAAGGATGCAAAGTTGTATTTTAGCCACGAGTGTGGAATTTAAACACGAATGGATTCTAGGGTTGAAAGTTCGAAAATAGAATCCTGAGCGAAGCGAGTGGTTCAAAAATAGAATCCTGAGCGCAGCGAGTGTTGCAACCCACGAGACGTAAAATAACTTTGCAGCCGTATATAACACAAATCTTTTCACCTCACTAGAGCGAGAATTTTTTTTTGTTTCTCCTCGTCTTAGCGTTATTCCAGTACAGTTGCATCCTAAATATATACTTGGATGCCCGGGTCCACTACCAAATCCCGAGATTTGGCGTAGGTACTAGTTTTTTTACACAACAGCACAATATAAAATTATTGTTGCTGGACTGTCGGGACTGGCCTTTACATGTTATTATGTTTAAGAAAGTTACAGATAACACGTTCGGATTTCAAATATTCTTTGCACTCTTGTGGATAAAATGCAGTTTTGCAATCTGTTTTTCACTACATAGTATAAAATAAAGTCGCTTTCTCTGTCCCTATATCCCTATGTATGCTTAAATCTTTAAAACTACGCAACGGATTTTGGTGCGGTTTTTTTTAATAGATAGAGTGATTGAAGAGGAAGGTTTATATGTATAATAACATCCATTAAATAGTGCATCCGTGCGAAGCCGGGGCGGGTCTCTAGTAAAGAATAAAAAGGGCTTTCCGAGCTAGTGAGGTGAAAAGGTATTGAATGAAAATGTGTATAACTATATATATCTTTGACGTCGCCAAGTTGCAATATTCTCATAACCAGGGGCGTAGCTAGGTGACCAAGGGCCCTGGGGCAGAAAAGACTGGGGCCCCTAAATGTATTTTTGTAATGAGTTGCCATGATTGAAGTAGTGTTGCAACCTATTTTATTTAAATTCCGAACGTGAGAGAATTTTGCGCTAGTGCAATAACAGGTTTGCTAATCAGGTTTTGGGGGCCCTAGGGCTCTGCCCCGCCTAGCCCTTTGGTAGTTGCGCCACTGCTAATCATCACTACATAGTATAAAACAAAGTCGCTTTCTCTGTCCCTAATCCCTATATCCCTATATATGCTTAAATCTTTAAAACTACGCAACGGATTTTGTTGCGTTTTTTTTTAATAGATAAAGTGATTGAAGAGGAAGGTTTATATGCATAATAACATCCATTAAATAGTGCACCCGTGCGAAGCCGAGGCGGATCGCTAGTAACATATATAATGCGCCGACAGCCAAATGGCAATATTGCTATATGGTATTGTAATGGTAATATATAAATGATAATTTTAGGACAACTCAAAGATATTTAGGAAGTTCCCGTGGATTGCTAAACAGTACTCACCCTACAAAATCCACTCTGACACAATATTTGACTATGCACTGCACTAAACCACACAAACAAAGGAATCAACGCGAATAAGGAAGCCATTTTAACATTGCTGTTACATGTTAGTCTTATACTGATTTATTTGTCGTCTTATCTACGGAAAACATTTATCGACTGATAATTATTTTACAGGTAAACTACAGTTGTAATCACTAATCAGGAGATCTTAAAGATAGTCTACGTAAATTGCATTCTGAAGGGATAAAAATCGGTAAATGCTCTGTAAAATTGAAGCGGTCTAATCTAATCCGAAGAATATAGTTTTAATTATAATCATTTATTCATTGCAACCATGGTATTTACAAGTGCCTTTACCATGAGTTTACATGACCGTACTCGCTAGATTTTTGATGCGGTTTTTTTTAATAGATAGAGTGAATCAAGGGGAAGGTGCATCAGCATTGCACCCGTGCGAAGCCGGGACAGGTCGCTAGTATACAATACAATACAAATATTCTTTATTGCACACCTCAATTAAAGGATATAGTGTTGGAGAGTCCAACAATAGATACCTAAATCATTAAGTTGGTACTACTGATATTCTAGATTAAACGTAGTATTAAGATTCAGTGTTTCCTGTCTGTATTATTATCTGTGGCACTTGTCGCCATACTTACTCTCTTCATGTGCAAGCCTAAATGGTCGCAATACATTGTTTCCTTGGAATTAACCTTTTACTGCTGCTGCATCTCTCCCACAACACAAAACGAATCAACGCTTCAACCCTAACAGTCTACCCAACATATAGTACAGTACAAAAACACAATGATTAGAGGTGATAGAGTCTGGCCAATGAAAGATGAGACTGAGATTTATTTCAAACTTTTTAAATGGCAACTATAATATCTACGTCAAATGTGTCAAACGTCGCTTAATTGCCGTGTCAATGGAGACAAACATTACTTGATTCTTTACGGATCAGAAACAGGATACAGCAAATCGGATCATATTACATTATTCCTCATGAATTGCTACTTCCATTACAGACTCAGAATATTTAAATATTAGAATACTTTTTGGTAATGTTATCGCTTAGTATAACTACTTAGTGCAAACGTTTTATTTTGTTGCCCAAGTATCATTATTGTTTTGTCACATTATACAAAGTGTTGCATCACGTGGAGTTTTTAAAATTGCCGCTCTTTTCCAGTCTCATTTTTCATTAGCCAGACTCTATTATAGTATATTGCATAATATACATTGACATATTAAGTATAGACACCTGCGTAGACACCCTTGCGCCGTCTCATCTTCCGGGAACGAGAAATAGGGCTGGTGCGGCGGCTGAATCAACGGAAAACCTCAAAAGGCGCAAATATCCTCTATAACGGGTACATATTTGAGCCTTTTGGGGTCGAAACACTTAGGCCATGGGGAACGGCAGCCCATAAGATCTTCAAAGATCTGTCTGGACGTTTAGTCGACGCAACAAGTGACCAAAATGCTGGCCTTTATCTGGCGCAAAGATCTGCTGGCATCCAACGTGGCAATGCAGCCAGCATTTTGGGAACATTACCTACTGGCAGCGGTTTGTTGGATTAGGGTTTTGAATAGGTTTATTTAGGTTTCATTTTAGGTTAGCTTTTGTTTTATTTTAAATTCTCTGTTTTTAATAGTGCACGACAGCGGCATAGAATCGCAAATAACCAATCAAAAACAGCCTTGCGTGCAAAAAGTGTATTTGGCATGGCACCCAAACTATATAATAAGCTGCCAGACTTTATAAGAAGATCTGACAATGCTCATCTGACATGCAAGAATTTAAGAAATATTTATTAGAATTTTTGACTGAAAATGCATTCTACTCTGTGAAAGAATATTTAGATTATAAGCCTGATATTTATTAAATCTCCCCTAATAATTAAATTTTGACTAACCTTTAACGTAACTCTTAACATTGTAAGTTTAATTGTAGTATAATTTGCATGCCCAGTAGCAGGCAGAATACATTGTACGAATATTATCATTATTAACATCCGCTTGACTGTATTCTAGCAAATAAACTTTTGACTTTTGACTTTTCTTTGTTTATTTGTAATATTTTTTTTCCAGTATAGCTATAATCTCATCCACGCTAATGACATCCACAGATGTGATGTGATATGACATAGTGTGCACAAAAATGAGAACGGCCCACATAATTTAGGTTTTCCAGTATAGCTATAATTTCATCCACGGATGTGACATAGTGTGCACAAAAATGAGAACGGCCCACATAATTTAGGTTTTCCAGTATAGCTATAATTTCATCCACGGATGTGACATAGTGTGCACACAAATGAGAACGGCCCACATAATTTAGGTACGTTTGAAAACCATCCTTAACTAAAACTGTTACAATTAGGCAACTAGATTCTGTGCCGCTGTTTGCCTCTTATCTTGGAACTCGGCTATCAGGTGATAACGATGTTTGAATAGTTAGGTAAGATGAGTTTGATCAAGCTTACTCGTCTGCGGTTGAGTATTGAGAGCAACTATGTCATAGGTAGGTACTTACGTACTGTAGACTAGGTACAGTTCGGTTGGCCTCATAATGGGTAAATCGGTTTCTTTTATCCTAAAACAATGAAAGTAAATTTCAAGGCATTCCTGTAACTGGGTCATACTTAGTTGAAAAAACAAAAGTCGTCCCTCCTGTGGTCAATAGTTAACGGCTTATGCTTATGTGCATGTTAGGTATGTTTTTATTACAGGGATTCATAGAAACGGAGACACTGTTTACTGGTTCAATCCATCAAAATTAAGCTTTGTAGCCCTTAACTTTTGGTATATCCACAGAAAAGACGCGAACCTAAATCCGCGTAGGTATTACCCAACTGTAACCCGTGCCGCCTTCCATCCGATTCTCCCATTGTATGAAAGTGGCCCTTTTTTCTCCTTTTTTCACATCAACCTTGTATAATACTGCCCTATAAACTTAATTTAAGAAAAAAAATTCGATGCGAACACAAAACAATAGAAAAATTATCAAATTCCTGTCTGGCCAAATTTCTTCATAGTATTAATTTGTTGCACGATGGCACGGGTTTCCAATTACTTCAAGAAGATAGTGAAATAAAAATTCAGTGTATTTTGGGGTCGTATTTTATATTTAGGGGATGGGTCTGTGGCGTCACTACTGTCAACTGTCAAATCTGCCATGTTCTGCATCGCGCTATCGAAGTTTCTAAAATCAGTTGCATAAATATAACTTCCCAACAACTCTCATTGGACTTCGGTCCCTGAGAGATCTCTCTATTGTCGTTTCTTCCTGTGTCTCCTATCTATTGTATATATGTATATAATATAATTTGTAGATACTCCGTTTCCTGTATATATCCAACCCTGTACATTATCCTTTATAGAGAGCACATCCTACTTATCCACAGGTTATTCAACTTTTTCATGACCAGTTGTCAATTACAAAAAAATCTATGATATATATTGAATTGGAAAGAAAGAAAGAAAAAACATTTACTTGTGGCACAGATACAAATTATAAAAATTAGTGTCTATTAGGATTATTAATTAGTGTACAAAAATAGGATTTCGAAATAGTACCTGAACCTAATAAAAGGAATTTATAGGTAAATACTTAAATATTAACATATTGCTGTAAAAGGTAGGTAAGACAGTGATAAAAACCATTTTTTCATACAAATGATGAGACATAAAAGGACCACTGAGTTACTCAGTTTATGGATATTAGCCGTGGTTCGTTAATTACCAAAACTATCGGAAGTGATACTGCAATTAAACCTCTTTCTAAATAACAATACAAAAATATGAAGTGAGGGCCAAGTATTCCATAACCTATATTTAAAAAAAAGTGTCTGAAAATTATGTACATGAAAAAGTGGAATGGCCCGTTTAACACCTTTGAACCGTGTCGCTTTAATTTCATATTTGAACGATGTACAACTATTTTCTGAATAGCAGCCTAACTAGCACACAAGCTGCTTATACAGGCATTGTATACAGCCTGATAATTGCATAGGAGTCATTTAAGTGCTGTACAATTTTTCTTAAGATATACGGTAGCATATTTAAAAACTCTTTAACAGATCGAGCTAGGCTAGCCTAAACTAGGATTATCGCGTTTATGTTCGTCCCTCTTGCACTTACATATTTGCTAGTAAGGGACGAATAAATAAATATAATAATAAATATTAGAGGACAATTTTACACAATTCGAACTAGCCCCACAGTAAGCTCAAGAAGGCTTGTACTAGACGACGATATATTTAATAGATACAAATACTTAAATACATAGAAAACATCCAAGACTCAGAAACAAATATTCATGCTCATCACACAAATATTTGCCCTGACCGGGATTCGAACCCAGGACCGTCAGCTTCACAGGCAGGTGCACTACCCACTAGGCTAAACCGGTCGTCAAATGCTTAATAAATATATTTCACAACATTATAATTAATATCACATTTTTGTCTGTTTGTTAACACAAAAATTCCAAGTCACACTGTATCTTGTTTGAATTAAAGATAGCGTCTGTCAACACGTGTAGTGAAGATACTGTCATGACATTATCTCAACTTTGACAAATAAATGCTATTTAAATTATCTAGATTTACACATGATTATGAAATTAATCAAATACTAGGTATTTAATACCCGGCCACGGTCCTTGTAACTGAAATACCTTGAAATGTTTGAAGAAGCCGCAGTGCTACCGCGAACGGCATTCGAAGTTTTCCCTCTCTGCCGCACTTATGTGAAAACTTGCAAGTGTGCCAGAGAGGGAAAACTTCGAATGTCGTTCGCGGTAGCAGCCCCGGTGACATTGCGAAGCCTGGGGCCGCCCCGGTTGGACTTAATGGCTGTTGGCTAATTCTCTACCAGTAAACCATAGGGCTGAACAGAGAAACATAAATTAGAATTACGATTTGAAACGGGATATTTACCATGTATAGGTACATGTATGTTGTTGCAACAGAGCCGAAATATCGGGATTTCAAAAATACAAATATACATGGTAAATATCCCGTTTCAAATCGTAATTCTAATGTAAATGACCATGTAAGCTTAAAATCTTATAGAGAAACTTAAAGTTGGTGCAGAATAAATGCTAAAAACTTCGAATATAAAACAGGCGTATTATTCCACAAAAGAAACCTAATTGTAATGGAAGTGGACTTAGGCTCGGTTGCGCCAACATACGATCACAGGCCGGTCATTGTCAAATATGGCGCCGACAGCTGTCATCCCATAGAAACTTGTCAAACTTTTCATACAATCAGATTTTAACGAACACCGTTTACGATTACAGACTGTTTGGTGCAACCCACCCTTAATGCCATATTATGATATGTATATGGTATGGTTTGTATTGTGTTGTCTTCTCTGCCAGTCAACCTAATTTGTTCCATGGCTTCCTCGACGAAATCAAGCGAATTAAACTGCCTCATCTCATTGAATAAAGTAGCTTAACACACTAGACATGACTCAATACCATTGTTACCACCAGATGGGCTGTTTGCTTGTTTGCCACCGACGTGGTATAAACAAAATTGTTCGTAAGTCCATCCTTTAAAACAATACCTAATAATACCTATAATAAACAAAGGATACACTACCGCCTTATTCAAACGTTCATCAAACCTCCTTTAGCTAAAATTCCGTTAATATACGTTTGTCTTTATCTGTCACTTTGACATTTGTGTTTAAGGGAAAGGGATAAACTACATTTTAAATAGTTAGCAGAGGTTTGTTAATTTTTATGAATAAGTGGGTAAGTATACAAGTACTTATACTAAGGAGCAATGGAGATTTGATGCTGATTTGTAGCTATGTGTGCCATGTGGCGAAAGATAGTGACTCTATATCTAAGAATAAGACTTAAATAGGTAGGGTCGATAGGTGGGTTTACGGCCTGTTAATTTGATGTGTCAATTTGCGGCCACTTGGATGAGTTGGTGAACTGAAAGGATACTTTCTTGCATTTTTATTATATTTTCATTCAGTAGCTGCTAATTAAAACGCACACGACTCACTATTTCTTTAGGGCATGTAATATCCTTAATTGAAATGTACATATCTTTAATTGAAAAAACTTCGTTCTTCAGAAGGCCGCAAACTGTCGCAGGCCGCGTAACTGGCCTAGCGACCCTACCTATGTTTTACAAATAAATAGTTTGAGTTTGAGAATAAGTTACGATTTATTTTATTACAATTATATATGAGACAAAATGTAAGAGCAACAAAATCACCCTGTATGCAACTTTCTTTAAGAAATTTATTGGTAACTTATAACTTATCAACAAATTAATTAACTATAACAAACTAAAACACCAATATAATAATATGTAGTTTTAAATTATGCACATTTATTTTTTATTTTAACAAAAATTTCTTTTTTAAACGATAAGTTTAACTTATTTTGTATTAAGCAGTACCGCTGCTAACGTAAACTACAAATTTAGAAATAAAGGAAAAATTGAAAAACTTAGGCACCGAGCAGGATTCCTTCCAGGATTTCCTTCATTTCTAATTTTGATAAGTTTAACGTTGCAAGAACGTTCTGCGAACATTCTCGAGAATGTTTCCACATTTTGGGAATGTTACGTAACTTGCACATCAGCAATCAAACTTTTACGTAGTACAACTCCAAAAACAAGCTAAGAGTCCTTATCAGTTAAAAAACGCTCATCTATTTAGGCCATTTTCTGTTTGAATTGACACGTATCTTGACATCTACTCAGTGTTACTATCTAGAACAGGACTATTCCGATCTTGTGACAAACTGTAAATGTATTTTCTGGATTTTTCATTAAGAAATATCGTTTCAAACATCAGTCCAAATCGACCATTTTCAAGTTAAAAACTTATTTTTCACGCTTAAATTCTACTACACAAAATAAAATCAAAAAATGGCTACATTATTACTTAAAACTTTAGTAAAATCATCGTAACCTTTAATAACATTATTGGTGTTATCAATACTTTTGTCATAATTTGAAATCAAAACATTTTATATTTAAAACTTATAAATCCTCTTGGGTACTAAAGTAATGTAGGTATTTAGATGAAATTTCTAAAGACTTTGATCTACATTCAGCCGCATTCAGCGATCCTAACTAAAAAAAAACCCTAAAATTAAATACTTACTGTAAGTTTAAATTCACTCAAG
Organism: Epiblema foenella; assembly: GCA_963556455.1. Classification (NCBI taxonomy): domain Eukaryota; kingdom Metazoa; phylum Arthropoda; class Insecta; order Lepidoptera; family Tortricidae; genus Epiblema; species Epiblema foenella. Next base: position 3,176,162 of record OY747120.1, on the reverse strand, counting down.
AGGGTAACAACGCACATTTTTGTATGAAAACACAAAAGAACTGAATTAAAAAGGGATCGGAAAAAGCGTGATAGGAATTAAAAGGAGGGGTTCCGTATCTTCAAATTTTACGGGACGTAATATGTGGACAGACCCTTAGTCTAATTCATATAAACAGCTTGATCTTCTTCTTCTCTTCTCTTCCGGAGAACAAGCATCCGTTCATAAAGAGAGCAACTCCATGACAGTCTTTACTGGCAATACTGTCGACGGATAGCTCTCTTCATTAACAGAATATGCGCCGGTCTTCTTGTTTTTCTTATCTTAGTTGCGATTCCTAGATAGTAAATAATATAAAATACTAAAAACAAGGGAATGAACCAAATTTAAAAATTCCAGTCAGCAACATAGAGGCCTTAAGCGCTTATTACACCATCCTGAATTCAGAATCCTGACTGAGCTAGGAAGCAGATTCAGGAACGTGTAATCGCATTCAGGAAGCAAGGATCCTAAAAGCTTCCTTCCTATCCCCTCCCTCGCGTCCTAGTTAGGACGGCTGATTCAGGATAGTGTAATAACTGCTATAACAGGTAAAGTGGGGTTGCCATTTTTCATGGCAAGTGGCTCAACCATACCGGATCGCGACTGTACTCTGGCCACTGGCCCTTTTGTACAAGCGTGAACCACGCGTAACAGTATAGTAAGTTTGTTTTGTATGCATAAGCTATTTTCTACCCTACAATCGGTAGATTCCTGTGCCTTTACCATAAGTTTGCATGACGCTAGCGACTGCGTAAACGATTTTATCTAAACCCATACAGTAAATACTCTTTTATGTGCTCAAAAAGTGTAGGTAAGGACCAACTTTACAATATTGCGCCGGCGGAAATGGCCATAACAGTATCAAAAACGGTATCGTTATGGACATCTCTGCCCATAACGATACAGGCTCGTGCTCAAAAGACTTCAACGGGCTCACGCTCGACCTCACTACAATTGCAACGCAATTGCAACCACGCTCGTCTTTTACTACCTCTCATTATGTATCAGTTGCATAAACTACTATAGTATGCCGATTCTTAGTTCTATAAACGTAACAGCCAGACGCGCTGTACTTTTTCTCATACATTTTTTTACGCAGACGCTAGCGAGTACGGTCATGTAAACTCATCATAAAGGCACTGTAATTAATTTTCATGTGCTCTGGTCACTGGTCCCTTTCTACAAGCGTTAACGGTATATATATGTAGTAAGTTTTTGTGTATGCATAAGCTACTTTCTACGCTACAATCGGTAGGCTCCAGTTCACAAAACCCTACATTTCCCGTGAGAAACCGTTCTGTTTGCAGGTCCTCTAACCCGGAACATGTGGTGTAAATTGGTGCAACACGCTTTACTAGCGTCGGGTGCTAATTGTCGTCGAAATGACCGGTACGTTGGGACATTTGACAAAGTAGGTACAGTTTGAAGAAAATTATTCAATTTGCAAAAGCACTTCGGTAGTTGAGCAATATCCTTGGCTTTATACTACGCCTAACGGTGTCGAAATAAATCGTGTATAAGCGAATTTTGGCATAGTTATAGGAAAAGAACAACATACTAAAAGTACTGGTGGATGGGGTGGAACTAACGGGCTAGGAGGGGGGGGGGGTATGTAAAGTTCCCTTTTTTTAGTTTTTTGTAAAAAGCTCGTAAACCGTAGCCCGTATCAAAAAATGTTCCTATACATAAGTAATCTATATAAAATTCTCTACAAAAAGATTCTACACACTTTTTCGCTAGGATCAATATTTAAAAGTGGGAAATTTAATTTTAAGTGTCCTTTGTTTTCCAATATTTCCAATAGTTCGGATCGAATCTTGCAACTCAATTTTGAAGCAGATATCTTCAATAGATTGAGCTGAAATTTTGTATACACGTTAAGTTTAGATGACAGTAAATTAATTTTGTATTAAGCAGTACCGCTGCTAAAGTAAACTAGAAAGCACCAAAATTTGCAACTCAAAATTTGCTACAAATTTTTGTGTTGCATCTAGCTCAGTTGGCTAGAGCGACTGGCCGCGAGTGCCGGTAGGTCGCAGATTCAAATCCTGCTAGGTGCCTAAATTTTTCGATTTTTTCTTTATTTCTAAAATTTGGATGATATTAACAATATTATGGTACCAAAGAGCTGATCTGGTAATGGAGACAGATGGTGACCATAGCCAGAGATGCGATTTATTTGAAATACTTCTATTTAAAATGCAAATACAAAATGCAAAATACCTATTTTGTATTTTGCATTTAAATGCCTTTTAGTAAAAAGCATTTTGTATTTTATTTGAAATACCTTTCGAGATGTATTTTGCATTTTTAATATTCATTTCAAAATGCAAAATACTTTGTGATTAAGTTTAGCCAGATTACGAATGACGCTTGTATTGCCGAATTTGACCGATAGAGGCGCCTGCTAGCCATGTGTGCCCTTTTTAGGGTTCCGTAGTAAACAAGGAACCCTTATAGTTTCGCCATGTCCGTCCGTCCCCCGCTTTTCTCAGTAACCGTTAGTACTAGAAAGCTGTAATTTGATCAATGACGCCGACAAAACGGTAGAAAAAAATCATTAAAAAAAATTTTTTTTAGGGTACCTCCCCTACATGTAAAGTGGTGGTGCAATTATTTTTTCTTCCAATCCCCATCGTGTGGGGTATCGTTGGATAGCTCTTTCAAAAATATTATTATATAGGTTTCTAAAAGCATTTTTTGATTCAAGAATCGGTTGGCGTGATATTAAGCTTTGAAGTGATAATTTTTTCTATGGTCAAGTGTCCCCCCCCCTCCCTGCCGGCTAAATGGTACATGTGAAAAAAATCTATATACGATGAATTTATCTCAGCTAAGCAATATTAATATATTGCTACGGTAATCCGTAAAGGGCAAAAATATGTATACAACACAACATCTCAAAAAAGTACATCATCAGTACTAAGATCAGTAAAAACCCTTTTACGGGTCCGTAATTCCGCATATGACCGGTGACGTGATGGACGGGCAACTACGGAACCCTACACTGTGCGTTTTTCTTCTTTGGTCAGAGTGCGCTCCTTATGTCTGACTAGTGTCAATGTCAAACGAAAACGACGAACATTATCTATGGCTATAAAAACGCAACGCCGCTGACGCCGACGATTCGATTTCACGGATTTGTTGTTTGCTGGTGCTGGTGCTGGTGAAGTGGTTACTGATTTGATTTGATTACCTACTTTTATGATATTGAAGTGTTGTTGTTATCCCTACAATACTGGAACGACTATGTACTGTACTACAACAAGATAATTTAGATAATGTAAACAACTTATTAATAAAAGACAAGTGTAATAAAAATAAAATAAAAATTAGATGCACAATCAACCGAAATAAATGGCACCACAATTCACAAAATGAAGCCATGGCTATCATTTCGTTAGTCTAGTTTTTTACATTATTTTAAGTGAGTATTATTATTATTAATAACATAACAGAATTTATTGATACGCGTACTGATAAATATGACCAAAATGTCATGCATAAGGTGGCATTCGGCTCGGCATTGTATCTCTACCTAAAACAAATAAAAATGTCATTCGATCTGGTCAAAAGGTATTTTATTTTGAAAAAGTATTTTGAAAATACCTATTTTGCATTTAGCATTTGAAATACAAAACGCAAAACTATTTGGTATTTTGCATTTGAAATAGTAAATCTGAAAAGTATTTTGCATTTTGTATTTAAATGCTTTTCTAAAACCATTTTGTACATCTCTGCAACTCCTAACCTACACGTGATATACTCGTCGTATTTGGGCTCATTGGAACTATCTCGGGGGGGATGCAGCAAGCCTTCCCGTAGAGCAGATTTTACAGCGGCGATAACTGCTCGGGCCCTACCTGGCCTGAGCACTGAAACTTGACAGATTGAGCCTTGAAACCTTTTGCTGCACACCGAAGGTGATCAAAAATGCCAATGCCACTCATGCTGCTTAAGTTATTTGATCCATTCACACGAGAAAGAGGAACGTCTCCGCGAGTAGTTAAAATAAATTAAAAGACATGTTAATTAATCACTGTTATTACTCAATCAAGGCATTTTTAAATGATGAAAAGCTGAGGAGGTTGTAAAACAGAAAATTGTAAATTGTTATTTGCATGAAATGTACCTAAATTTAAGTTAACTTAATATAACTGACTAGATAATATGTATAGATAGAATCTTTTGCACGTTAGTTACGATACAGTTATGACGACAAAATTTTAGGAATTAAACTAAGCTAGACTTAGCAAATATTGTGTGCCCTAACAGGGTGTCATGAACTTACCATCCTTAGTTATAAGACCTTATTATGTAAATGTGTTCATGACTATACAATAAATAAATAAATAAATTAGTTGATGACTGTGAAAAAAAGGTACAGTCGACAATAAAAGGTTGAACCAAAAATGAAATTTTTGAGTAACTTATTAAGTAACCTGGCTGTGGCTTTTTTATTTGTTTGACTTGCTTTTCTTGTACTTTTTATATATTACTAACTTTGTTCTTAAGATACCGTGTGACTAACAACCTATGGATGGATTTGGTCTGAAAATAAAAGTTTTTTTTTTTATAATTTATTTATAGGCCGGGCCCAATAAAGCGATCGGAGTGCGCGGTTGCAGGGTGGCCTGGGGAAAATCCAAAGGAAACATTTGACACGACCACGCGGGCGGTTTAACTAGTAAAATTGTTTTTTTTTATTTATTTATTTCATACAAACCGGTCAAGTGCGAGTCGGACTCTAATTCAGATTCAGATCATTTATTCATAAATGTACATATCATTTACATGTCATTTTTTACATTATAATTACAATAATATAAGGCCATTAATGTGCTATGTTCTATTTTCTATTTAAGGGTTCACATTATTTGTTATGCTTGCTGTGTTAGGGTCAACGGGTTGTTGTTTTTTAAAAATTCTTTGACACTGTAACATGCCAAGTGAATGAGCAGCGCTTTAAGTTTTTTGGAAAACACAGCGTCACTTTTTGAGTTTTTAATGTGTAATGGGACAGTTGTATATGTTGGGACCGACAACACTGAGTGCCGCGCGAGCCATCGCCAGCGCCTTCAACCGAACTTGAGGTGTGAGTGGAATCGAGCTACTGCTGGGAGTTTTGTTCGCGCAGTGATAAAATACCTGTGCGAACATGACATTAATGACAAGGTCGTAAGCGCGTACAGATATTTATGTCGCTTTGGGAACGTACATATATTTACGTACTACATGTAGTTTCCAGTAGTAAGACAATACATTACGAACTTTACGTGACAGACACCGTTAACTAAATTCATCACCTAAACGCCAATTTTGACCCTCACCTATAATCCTAAATTCAAATTTCAACTTTATTACGCAAGTAGCAATGTTGATTATTCAATATCAAAACGTCACTTACGACTTTTATTTACTGTATATTGCAAATTTGGAGCTCCCCTTGAATCTTATTGTGCTGAAAATAAGGATGATAATGCAATGTCTGATTCGTCAAGAAGCTGTCCGCTAAAACAATTGCATATAAATTTTAAGTATGACTGATTGTTTTGTGAAGTAATGTGTAACTTATGGCCTAGGTCTGCTAGGGTATTTACGTATTTAAGCCGAAGCTAACCCAGCTGAGCCAAGATGTATATTTCCTCACAAAATACTCAAACATAAATAAGTTTGTAAACAACATATTTTTTAAACAAACTTTTCTTATCGACCTTCTCTTTTTTTTTGAACTTTTCTTTTTTTGACGACCGCTTTAGCCTAGTTGGTAGTGACCCTGCCTTCGAAGCTGGAGGTCCCGGGTTCGAATCCCGGTCAGGGCATGTATTTGTGTGATGAACACGAATATTTGTTCCTGAGTCATGGATGTTTTCTATATATTTAAGTATCTATTTATCTATATAAGTATGTATATCGTCACTTGGTACCCATAGTACAAGCTTTGTTTAGTTTGGGACTAGGTGGATTTGTGTAAGATTGTCCAAAAATATTTATTTATTTATTTATTTATTTTTATCGACAGTACATATCGCTTAAAGTATTGAATACACCAATATACCCGAGCCAAGGGCAAGGGCGATCTGAAGCTTTCTTTATTACCGCCCGTGGTGAGGACAAAATTTTACATTTCCACTTGCCAGGAAGTGGGATTTTCCGCACGCAAAGCGGGCGGTAATTGCCACTTTATGGTGTGTGACGTAAATATACAAATATTGCTATACGTATCGTAGGATCACATCTTGTAGAAATCGACACTAAAAAGTCTTAAATCGCAAAGCATGATATACTTTGTTGTGTATGTTGTATGGACCAGTTAGGGCAGTATTCACTCGACGACCGGTTTAGCCTAGTGGGTAGTGCACCTGCCTGTGAAGCTGACGGTCCTGGGTTCGAATCTCGGTCAGGGCAAATATTTGTGTGATGAGCATGAATATTTGTTTCTGAGTCTTGGATGTTTTCTATTTATTTAAGTATTTATATCTATTAAATATATCGTCGTCTAGTACCCATAACCCAAGCCTTCTCGAGCTTACTGTGGGACTAGTTCGATTTGTGTAAGATTGTCCTCTAATATATATTTTATTTATTTATTTTAATGTTCAAAAATTTAGCTTTTTGCCGTAGAAAGAGGACCCTATATCGTATCCAAAAATCCAAAAAATACATATAAAATTTATAACATTAGGTCGCTATAGTCCTGTTCTAGATAGTAACATTGAGAAAATGTCAAGATACGTGTCAATTCAATCAGAAAATCGCCTAAATAGATGAGCATTTTTAACTGATAAGGACTCTTAAAACATTACTAGCCTCCTGAGACCCACCATACAAATAAAAATACAATCGAATTTGAACCTAAGAGTTCCGATTACAAATTTGAATTTTATTTCATGTCAAATCAATCAAACCAAAACAAATGCAACTCTATCACTTCAAAACTTATTTTCCGTTGACCATATTTTGTCCTTTATATAGGACGCGGGGTCTTAGGAGGCTAGAGTAGGGTAGGGTTTTTTCATGTTTGGAGGCGCCTTTTGGGTGGCGCGGAATAAGTCGCTTCTTTTGACTTTTTGTTTTTTTCAGCTGTATGCTCTATGTGACACAGGCACGCCTTTTCTGAATGGTTTAACTGTGTCAAGTCATTTATTTAATTTTATCTACACCCATGTAGTAAATCTTTTACGTGCTCAAAAAGTGTAGGTAAGGACTAGCTTTACAATATCGCGCCGGCCCGGGGCGGAGATGGTCAAAACAGCATCAAAAACGATATCGTAATGGCCATCTCCGCCCATTACGTCAGGTGCTCAAAAAGACATCAACGTGCTCACGGACTCGAGCTCCTACACTTTCAACGTAATGGTGCCTGTGCCTGACATGAAAGAGGGTTTAATATATATATGGATGTAGATAAAGTATTGTATGCAACGTTGTATAACCAAGTCAAAAAACGCTCTCGGCGTCTTTATTTACGATGTAAGCCGAAGACGTAACCCACGCCACTCGGCTTATTTGACCACTTTTATACAACTGTTGCATAAAATACTATAATATTACGGCGATCTAATGACAGATGGCGATAAAGTAAACTTTATGGTATGTCAAAGTTATCATGTCGAAGAAATCGCGGTAAACGGATTTGGTATGCCACAGCCTTAACTTCGTACAAATCGTGCTGCCTTAGTTTACACTATTAGAATATGCTCGATAATAAACGTTGAGGTTACTGGTACAATGAGCATGAAAAGTAACTACGCAAGCTCTTATTCCCTTGTAATAAAGACTTTCTAGTATTTCAACCTCTTCATGTTCGTACTTTTGATGTTATGGAGTGACCTTTCATGTATTGCACACTTTACTGTGTATTTTGCTCATGATTAAATTCCTAACCCGTAAGGCGCGCTTTTTTGGGGCAACGTAGAGTGACGTTCGCACTTTTCTTTAAGGGGCTCCTAGATCCCAATTACCTTTGATCTGTAACTCTCCGTTTTCTCGTGTTTTTTTTAAGTTTATCGTATTAAGAACAACGAGGTTTACCGAATAGGGTCATTGTCTGTTGTAAAACCAAAAGTTGTCCACCCGGTGGTCAATAGTTAACGGCTTATGTACATGTAAGTTATGTTTTTATTACATGGATATAAAGTCATGGTAACACCGTTTAAGCGCGTTACTAGACCAATCCAAAATTAAGCTTTGTGGCCTTATTAACTTTTGATATGTCCACCGAAAAGACGCGAATCTAAATCTGACAATGACCCAAATAGTATGCCATTTGTAATTCAAAACTCACTGTCTTCGAGATCTTGATAATTTTAGATAAGAAAAAACAGCTTTTTGGACATAACTTTTGTGAGTATAAGTTAGAAATAAAAATCTCTTGCGTTGTTAGGGACGTCAATAAGGAACAGTTACATGTACATTTCATATATATCCTGACGACCACCTTAGCCTAGTTGGTAGTGACCCTGCCTGTGAAGCTGGAGGTCCCGGGTTCGAATCCCGGTCAGGGCATTTATTTGTATGTGTGCTCATCACGAATATTTGTTCCTGAGTCTTGGATGTTCTCTATGTATTTAAGTATATATTTATCTATATAAGTATGTATACCGTCTCCTAGTACCCATAGTACAAGCTTTGCTTAGTTTGGGACTAATCCCAAATATTTATTATTATTATTACGTAAGTGCATAAACAACATACTAGTATCGATAATAGCGCTTTTTGGACCATGTTTCAATAAATCATAAAAAAAAATAAGTAGGGTCGCTAGACCAGTTACGCGGCCTGCGTCAGTTTGCGGCCTTCTGAAGTACGAAGTTCTTTTCAATTAAAGATATTTACATTTTTACCTGCCCTGAACAAATTGAGTCGTATGCGTTTTAATTAGTAGCTATTGAATGGGAATTAAAAAAGCAAGATAATATCCTTTCAGTTCATCAACTCATCCAAGTGGCAGCAAACTGGCGCATCAAATTAACAGGCCGTAAACCCAGCTACCGACCCTAGTCCGTTTTATTTTTCAAATGTGGATAAAGGTTTGAAAAAACCGCCGCCAAACTCAAGCACGCCAAGTATAGCAACTTGGAGCCAGTATATGAGTTCGTCCCAATAGCCCTAGATACACAACACAATAGCAATAGACTGGCGGGCCCTGGTGTGCCGAGGCTAAAGCGTTTATTGCAACCCTGGCTCGTCGCTTAAGAGATCGGGGAGGCGATCCCCGTTCTGGTGAGTACCTGGTGCAAAGAATATCCCTGGCCATACAACGTGGGAACTCCGCCAGTATACTAGGGACCTTTGCGCCGGGTAGTTATAGGAACGAGGAATCCCTCCTTCTCACTCATTATACTCATTTCATTTAGTTACGTAGTAATTTAATTGTGAGAATTAAGTATATTAAAATTGTATTTGTGCCATAAATATATCTATAGTTAATAAGAGAACAACGGTTGAAACTCACTTGGAAAGACCTGACCAACCAACTGACCTGAACTGATGAAGGACTCCAATTGTAGCCCGAAACATGTCGCAAATAGTGACTTTCCAAGTGAGTTTCAACCGTTGTTCTCTTATTAAGTGTAAATATAGGTCATACGCGGATTTAGGTTCGCGTCTTTTCTGTGGACATACCAAAAGTTAAGGGCTACAAAGCTTAATTTTGGATTGGACCAGTAACTCGCATAAACAGTGTCTCCGTTTCTATAAATCCCTGTATTGAAAACATAGCTAACATGCACATAAGCCGTTAACTATTGACCACAGGAGAGACGACTTTTGTTTTTTCAACTAAGTATTACCCATATGTCTCACGTTAGTGTAAATTTATGTATATCTATAGCTTTGACGGAGCAGTATTAAGTCAAAATTCGTCAAAAATCAGTGACAGGCGCGTGGGGAGCTCCACTTAACATAGTATGAAAAATATCACACCGACATTGACAAGGTAACCCCAATACTAGTTTTTAATTGCGAATCGTGACTCTAAAACAATAAAATATAGCTCCACCATGGCGTTAAAAGCAGAAATCTTAAAGTGCCTTTATATTTTACGATTTACATAAGTATTATGTGTGTTATTTATATGTGTTAGATAATAATATAAATAGGACACGCATAGCATTTCTATAGAAGGCTATAAATTTGATAAGATTTTCATAACCCATATCTATTAATTTTATTGCACAATACAAAAAAGCAAAAAAGTGGGAGTCGGATTCGCTCACGAAGGGTTTTCCGTACCAGGCACGTAACCAGAGGGGGGGATAGTGGGGATTTATCCCCCCCCGAAAATACTTAATATAAAATACTTATAAGTGTGTAACTAAACTACGGACGGTACTTCTTTAAGTTATTAAAAATTATAGTACAGTAATTAGAGCGATTTTTACACAGTTCACATGGTTGTTTCAATGTTTGTCCACTCCCGAACCAAAAGTCTGGATACGTGCCTGTTCCGTACCATTATCTATAAAAAGTGCAAAAAAAATTGGGTCATACTTAGTTGAAAAAACAAACGTCAGCCCTTAACTTTTGGTATGTCCACAGCAAACCTAAATCCGCGTATGACCCATTTGTTTGTTGTATGGGAGCCCCCTTAAACATTAACCCCCATTATTCATAAACGTCTATCAAACCTATATTAGTTACCTGGCCGCTAAAGCTCGTTTGTCCTTATCTGTCTCTTTGACACATGCGGTTGTGAGACAGTGACAACAGACATTTTAGTTAGCAGAGGTTTGTTGCGTTTTATGAATAAATAAATAAAAATTAATAACTGTCTATCACGGTTCATGAGATACAGCCTGGTGACAGACGGACAGCGGAGTCTTAGTAATACGGTCCCGTTTTACCTTTTGAGTACGGAACCCTATAATTACCTATTGCATCTGTTTGACTCAAAAGCAAGGTCTAGTATTCCCTCTAGGTTGGAAGGTCAGATACAAATTGGCAATCGCTTTTGTAAAACTAGTTCCTACGCCAAATCTCGGGATTAGGGGTCAAAGCAGAGGGGCTACTCCGAACTTGGAAATCCGAACTTCGTATCATGCCATCCCTTTCACTCATATAGTGTACAACACGAGAGTGAAAGGGACGTCACGACACGAATTTCAGAGTACAGGCTCTGGGGCGCTACCGCGAACAACAAACGAAGTTTTCGCTCTCTGTCGCACTTGCACGTTCGGACATAAGTGCGGCAGAGAGGGAAAACTTCGTTTGTTCTTCGCGGTAGCGCCCCTGAGGGCCTACTCCGAACTTCGAAATCCGAACTTCGTATCTGGGGTGCTACCGGGAACAGCAAACGAAGTTTTCCCTCTCTGTCGCACTTGCAAGTTTGCACATAAGTGAGACAGAGAGGGAAAACTTCGTTTGTGGTTCGCGGTAGCCCTTCTGGGTCATACGTGGATTTAGGTTTTCTGTGGACATACCAAAAGTTAAGGGCTACAAATCTTAATTTTGGATTGGACCAGTAACCTGCATAAACAGTGTCTCCGTTTCTATAAATCCATATAATAAAAACATAGCTAACATGCACATAAGCCGTTAACTATTGTATAGGACTTTTGTTTTTTCAACTAAGTATGACCCATCTCTGTCATGCTAGGCGGGCTGGAGCGCTTCTTGATTCGAACGTATTTAGTCATTTTTAAAACATTACACACTTTGTAACTTCAAAATGGGTCAGTTACGTAACTGGTTGCTATTCCTAGCTCCTCGCTGAAACAATAGGGTGGCTATTGAAATGGTAATGACTGGAGGCTGGACAAATCAGCCGTGTCGTGTGCTTGTAAGGCATTTGCGTTTGAATGGGGATTCTAATGTTCAACGTTTAACTTGGTTAAATGGTGGGTACTGAGACTTTCTGAATAACGATAACCACTTAACTAAGTACCTAAAGTTACCATCAAAGTTATTATGAAACAGTTATCCCGGTCCTTAGCTATTTTTATTCATCAAGATATCGTTTGCTTAAAAAATATGAAAAGAAAATGCTTTTTCCTCCATATTCTTTGTTTTTTAGGCCCATTTCTTTATAAATAATAAATAAATAAATATTTGTGGACAATCTTATACAAATCAACCTAGTCCCAAACTAAGCAAAGCTTGAACTATGGGTACTAGGTACTAGGCGACGATATACATATTTATATAAATAAATACATAGAAAACATCCAAGACTCAGGAACAAATATTCGTGTTCATCACACAAATAAATGCCCTGACCGGGATTCGAACCCGGGACATCCAGCTTCGTAGGCAGGGTCACTACCAACTAGGCTAAAGCTGTCGTCATTTATGATAGGCTTAATGCGAGGTTCGACACACTCAACTACGCTAATTGCAAGAAAACAATACAATACAAATATTTTTTATTGCTCACCAAACGAAGTACATTCAAAGAACAACAGAAATTAAAATACATGTAACAGTGGTAGGCAACAGGCGGTCTTATCGCTAACAAGCGAAACTCCAGGACGAACTAAAAAATATATCATATGAGGATTCAAAGGCAGTTATTGACTATATAATGACCATAACCGTGTCTTTATAATGTTAATACTTCCTGGTTATAGTCTTAACCCCTTATTCATAACACTTAACAAACCTCTGCTAACTAAAATGTCTGTTGTCACTGTCTCACAAGCACATGTGTCAAAGTGACAGATATGGACAAACGAACTCTAGCGGCTAGTTAACTAATATAGGTTTGATAGACGTTTATGAATAAGGGGGTTAATTGCTGAGAAAAACGAAAGGACTTCTGTTCTTTTTAAAATACTGATATGCAGTTAAAATGTCAGGTAATTATATGTTACATGTGCTTTTTATAGTACAATGGCCGTCAGAGAATTCGTTTTTAGGTTTCCGTACCTCATTAAAAACTGAACCCTTACAGGATCACTTTGTTGGCCGTCTGTCTGTCTGTCTGTGAAGACCCTTCTATATCGGGAACGTTTGGAAGCATCGAATTGACAGGTCTACATTCCCTTGAAGTTGTGAAAAAATTTCTAAGTTAACGTATAAAAAAGACACGGCCTTTTGTGCCGCAAAAAACGTATATTTCGACACTCAATGGAATCAAAATTTGTACGGTACTAGCGACACGCCCTGGCTTCGCACGGGTGCAATGCTGATGCATGTATTATACATATAAACCTTCCCCTTGAGTCACTATCTATTAAAAAAAACCGCATCAAAATCCGTTGCGTAGTTTTAAAGATTTAAGCATACATATGGATATAGGGACATAGGGACACAGAAAGCAACTTTGTTTTATACTATGTAGTGATAGTGATTTTCCGTTTATCTTTACCAAGCAATATCGTCGTATACAGCTTATACTAGAAGTAAAAGGCAAAATCTGAAAACTACATTTGTAATTAAATCATTAAGAAAATATAGTATTTATATATTACTGGAGAAAATGACTGAATGACGAGTTTTTCTCGGGAGTGGTATATTGAGAAACGATAGTAGTTTTTAACTTGTAAAAGTGCCATTGCTACTAGCAGAATAAAGTTTATTATTACATAAAAAATGACAGGAAAACGTAAGAAGTCTAATATGGTATTTAAAAACATAGGTCTCCATATTTGTGAGTGTGAAGTGAATTATTGTCAGTTAATGTCCTATATATATATATGTTGCAGTTCATTTAAAACTTGCTTTTAACTTGAACATTCCTGAATCATATCCGATCTTAGACACACAAGTTTCTTAACACAATTGGATCATGCGACAACACTAATAATAAGCTCTAGCACAATCGAATAAAGACTATTATAGCAAAACAACAGCTAAATCAGCTGTGCAAACAAGAGAACAGACGGAACACCTAATTGGTTAACGAATATCTAGTGACGTGTGTTCATTTGGAATTTAATACAGCTTTATAAGGTTTTTTACCTAATGTCACATTAGGAGCACTATTTAATATACCTATAAGTACCATAGGAACATTAGGAACTAAGTGCATCGACTCCACAAAGATTTGTCGGCGCGCGCGCCTAATAGAGACCACTGAGGGGCTACCGCGAAACGCAAACGAAGTTTTCCCTCTGTCTCACTTATGTGCAAACTTGCAAGTGCGACAGAGAGGGAAAATTTCGAATGCCGTTCGCGGTAGCACTCCTGGGCCTGAACTCCGAACTTCGTATCGTGCCGTCCCTTTCACTCTCGTGTTATACGGGACGGCGCGATGCAAAGTTGGGATTTTGAAGTTCGAAGTAGACCCTCTGGTGACCAGAGGGCTTAGCCAATATTTCGCACGAAGTATAAGCATTGCCATCCAGAGCATGGCAATGCAGCCAGAGCCAGCCTTCTGGGCACCCTACCAGCTGTCGACGACATGGGACACATTTTTACCCCCATATTCATAAAACTTAATAAACTCTGCTAACTAAAATGTCGTCACTGTCTCACAAGCACATGTGTCAAAGTGACAGATAAGGGCAAACGAACTTTAGCGGCTATTTAACTAATATAGGTTTGATAGAAGTTTATGAATAAGGGGGTATATCTTTAAGTTTTAAATATTGTTTTTGCCTAAGTAAGTCGTGTTGTGTTTTAGTGCATTGAAGGAAAGAGGAGCAGAGTTAGTACAACACACGATGGACAGACGGTACATCGGTTAGTAGTGTGAGTGACACGTCCTAAGTCATCAGTTTATCGATGGTTTGCGGACGTAAGTGTGAGTGTGTCGTCTACAGTGACGTCACTGGATCCGGGTTGACAGACCTTGTTTTCTTAGACCATGGCTCACCTACTAATTTGTGAACCTTATGGCAAGGAGATAATGTCTACCAACGGTCAGTTAACCAGATTGATGGTCATCATCCTCCTAGCGTTATCCCAGTACAGTTGCATCTTGAATTAATCCCAGAGTCCGCTACTTAAACCCAAGATTTGGCGTAGCCACTAGTTTTTACGGAAGGGACTGCCACCTGACCTTCCAACCCAAGAGGAAACTAGACCTTGGTGGGATTAGGCAAGCTCGCGCAATTAGGAAAAAAATTTACAAAATGTCACTTTTGTATGGAATTTGGCCAAAAAATAATGGCGGATACTGCTATCCCGCTCAGTTAATCCATCTCAGTCACATGTCAATGTCACCTCTGGTCACTTCCGTTCAACTTGAGTGATCGCCATATTCTCTTTGGGATTAGGCTTGTCAAGTGAGTGGGGAACTTGACTGTTAGGAGTTCTCAAGCCGCCCGATGGCCTCTTGCCAAAATACTCAGATCCTCAACGTGTGTAAAATCAATTACTATAACCATGTAACCACATGTTATTACAAAATACTTATTGTTAAAATAGGAGGTCGCTAGTGACTTACATAAACGCTTCGTGACATTTCGTAAATATAGGCATTTGAATTTCAGTTTTACTCAGTTTCTATACTTATTTATTGTACCTTTCTAATTGACGGAGTGAAACCAAGGTCTCCTTGTCAGCTTCGAGAAAAATGCTTTCCTATGTCCATCAGCAGGCGAATCACGTAACGTTATGTACTAACGGTAGATAGATTTTACTGTCAATTTTGTAGTATGAGCTTACAATTAGAATTTGACATTAAAATCTACCTAACGGTAGTAAAAAAGTTACGTGATTACCCCGCAGGTTACAAGTTGCATTTCTCAACCGATTCTCGTGAAATTCTGTGAGAAGATTAGATAATTATATATAAAAAAATCGAGTAAGTTTATGGAAATAAAAAAAATGGTCTAAAGAACAGCTCACAGAGCCACTGGTGAAGTTTACGCACTTTCCGCCGCTACATATTCGTCGCATTAGAATATTTTCACTACCTGGCCCTGTATTCGGAACTTCAAAATCCGAACTTCGTATCTTGCCGTCACTTTCACTCTCGTGTTATTCACTATATGAGTGAAAAGGATGGCCCGATATGAAGTTCGGGTTTCTAAGTTCAGAGTAGCCCCTCTGTTTTCCCGGAGGCAGAGCCGGATTAAGACTACTTGATGCCCTAAGCAATCCTCGCCTGTGGGCTCCCCCGTTCAAGATTAGCTAAAAATGAATAGTTAACCAAGTGAAACGAAGATCTCCGTTTCAACCTCGACAAAAATGCTTTGGTATGTCCGGATGTTCACCTATACAGGTCGCAATTTTGTGAGGGTTCGATTGTCATAGCGATTACTTTTATCGGGTCAGTTTTTGGAAATTTAAAAATAACTCAAAAATATTTTTAAACGTTTTTAGGCCTCACATACAGATAAAACAGGCCGCATTTTTTTTTAACTATATACTAATATCCCCTTTCGTGTGTTCATGTGCTAGCAAATTATTTTTGGGTGCTGTTTCTGGTGCCCCACAAGACGTGGTGCCCTAAGCAATTGCTTAGTCTGCTTAAGGGTTAATCCGGCACTGCCCGGAGGTGTCGTAGAGTCGACTATAGGAATTGGTAGGGCGGAAATAGGCGATGGGCTGACGACCTACTGTCAATGTTTTAGGTTGGAATCATATTCGTCAGCGTATCATGTAGCTGATAAATTATAGACTCAATAACCGCATTGCGAGTCAGAATTTATGCTATTTCTTCTGCCAAAAACGTCATAGCGAGTTTTTAGCTGCTAAAGTAAGCCAGATGTATGTTTTGGTTCAGCTGCTAAGGAATGTGACCGCAAAACTTCAGCTGATTTGAATTTATGATACCATCGCATGCTTTCATTTCCTAAAAGATGCCATCGCATCTTTCAGCATGTAAAATGACTTGCTACACTTAGGGTCGGTTACACCAACATACGATCACAGGCCGGTCATCGTCAAATATGGGCCGGCAGCTGTCATCCCATAGAAACTTGTCAAACTTTACATACAATCAGATTTTAACGAACACCGCTTACGATTACAGACGGTTTGGTGCAACCCACCCTTACACTCGCTTAATGCTGACGAATTCTGCACGCGGTAAAAAAATCTACTTTAGCTTAATGGAAGCGACGGGGACATAATTTATTACTTTAAGTATTAAGATATGTTATGATATATTTGGCTAACGATATGATGTTAACTGTACCTAAAAATGATATTAGGTACCTAGATTTTACCTATATTACCTTTATAAGATTTACCATGTTTTTAAGGGTAGGGTAGAACGGGAAGCTATTACTAAGACTCCGCTGTCCGTCTGTCTGTCTGTCTGTCCGTCACCAGGCTGTATCTCATGGACCGTGTTAGACAGTTGAAATTTTCACAGATGATGTATTTCTGTTGCCGCTAAATAATAAATACCAAAAAACGGGATAAAATATTTAAGGGGGCTCCCATACAACAAACGTGATTTTTTGCCGTTTGAACCATTCATGCGCGAGTCTGAATGCAATAAAGTATTTGAATTTGAATTAATTTATTTTAATTAAAACTCCTATGCTCTACACTTTTAAAAGAGAATGGGCAGCCTTTGTTTTTTAAAAGGGCCAACAGTAAAACAAATAAATTTGATTGAGAATGACATAATTAGAGATTTAACGGTTATTGTGCTATTCTAGAATAGAGTTGAGTGTAGAATCTTCGAGAATTTAAACGTTCTGGAAAATTACGGCCTAAATTAGGGAAATTTAGACGACACTTGTTTATATATGCTCAGTTGACGTTTTAGGAATAGATATTAGAGATACATGAAATCATCAAAAACGTAATCAGTAATTTTCTAAAATGGAAGTGTTTTTGATCGCACCCAGAGAGAAAATAACCGTACTTTAAGAGGCACTTAACTAAGTAAATAGAACGGACTGATAAGCGATATCAAGTGTAGTTTACTGCTGTGTAATCTAAGATTAGGTTTTTATTTATACTTAGCAATGTGACCCCGAAAGGAACTTATAAAGTTTACTAAGGTTTAGGAAGATTTCCGAAAGACTGGCTGTATAACATATTTTATGTCACACCTGGACATAAAGTGGCAATTACCGCACGCTCCGCGCGCGGAAAATCCCACTTCCTGGCCAGGGGGTGACATAAAATTTTGTACTTACCTCGGGCGGTAATTAAGAAAACCTCAGATCGCATAATTATCACCCTTGCCTTCGGCTCTGGTGTCAAATACCTGCGATCTGACATTCTTTGTTTTACCGCCCTTGGTAAGTAATGTACTAATGCCGTGGTCTCCCGGCGAAAAAAAAACAATAGCATTCTTTTGTAATGAGCCCTGGGATCCAAGGGACCGGTAGACGACGTGTAAAAGATCATGACATTTTGTTAAAAGTCGTTTTATGTTGAGATATATGAAATTAACTACCATTTTTGTTAAAACAAGTAAATTTTAGCTACGAACCTATTTTAAATCTCTAAAAAAATGTGCGAAAATATAAGGAAAATCCCTCAAGAATATTTTATTTGTAAACTAGCGACCCGCCCCGGCTTCGCACGGGTGCACTATTTAATGGATGTTATTATACATATAAAACCTCCTCTTCAATCACTCTATCTATTAAAAAAAACCGCATCAAAATCCGTTGCGTAGTTTTAAAGATTTAAGCATACATAGGGACATTGGGATATAGAAACAGAGAAAGCGACTTTGTTTTATACTATGTAGTGATTAGTGGCTAAAACAAGTACAAATTTATAAAGTAGAACTGTTAAAATATAGTTAAAACTTAATGAAAATGAAAATTCTTACCGCACAAGTTATTTTCAGCGTTCATAACTGAAAATGTCGGCCATCTTGAGTCACATGTTTATCTAATAGTCAAGTCGGTACTCTTATTCTGTTCTCATCATGTGACCAATCACAGAACACGGGAAAAGTGAATTATCAAACAAATAAAGATAAAACAATATAATAATCGATATTTTATCAGTTAAAATCGATTATATTTCAAACTGCCGCATTTTGACAAGCTGTGACGATCAATTGACACACTTTTAACTATCTATACTTACGTAACGCCGAGAAAATTGAAAAACTGACTCTAAAAAATAATAATCAATTATTTAATTACATTTAAACATCAACTCACACTAATTAGGAGATAATTAATTTTTTTTAAATATAAATTAGTACGCACGTGATGGCGCCTAAGTTGAAATGGCAGGACTTGGTTAGTTCACCGTTGTTATATACGTTCACACCTGTTACGTCACACCTGTAGCATTACTCATATTTTCTTATCGGTATACGACCGTTTACGGGAAAAACAGCCTTAAGAGTGTCACCTAGCGTAAGGCACACAAGTGCTCAGAAACCACCTCTGAAAACCACCGTTGGCGCGTTGACTTTAGATTTAAATTCGAATGTATCGGATCCTTGCAAGTTGAACTTGCTAGTATCCTACTATTTACACTGTTTAGAGCTTTTTAGAGTTCCGTGGGTAAGAGCAAGATAGGTAGCTGTTACGAATTCGTGGACTCATTTGAACGATGTATAGTTACTATAAGTTCCGACCATTTTAGGAAGGCGGTACCATGGAATTGGGAATAACTGTATCTACTTTAGGAGCAAGTTGAGTTTTCTTTTGATAGGGCCTTTACAATAATAATGCTTATTATTGGTAAACGGGACTTAATCGGGAATAATAATGTCAATTCAATTCAATTTATTTTGCAACCATGTACATACAGTAAACACATGCAACTTAATGCTAGGTAAAAGTACAAGTACATACAGGACCCTGTTAGGGCGCAGCAAATAAGTAATCACGATTTAAGTTTAATTACATCTAGCGACCCGTCCCGGCTTCGCACGGGTGCAATGCTGATGCATGTATTAAACATATAAACCTTCCCCTTGAGTCACTCTATCTATTAAAAAAAACCGCATCAAAATCCGTTGCGTAGTTTTAAAGATTTAAGCATACATAGGGATATAGGGACATAGGGACAGAGAAAGCGACTTTGTTTTATACTATGTAGTGATTCGCAACATTCGGTAAAAAAAAAAGAAATAATTTCATAAAATAAAAAAAAAATATTGAAAATATTGTATTATTCGTGTTGTGTATTGTATTGTGTGAAAATATTGTAGGTTAAATAATAAGTTTAAATCAATATAAAAACAGGTAACGCTGTTTTGAAATTGTTAATGACCAGAATTATACAGGATGTAACAAAACTGGTAACGATCCGTTTAAAGGCATATTCGGTATCGTGTTCTGATTAGGAAAAAGTGGAAGAAATTTTTTTTTGACGCAATACATTTTTGGCCTTTGTATGGACAGTTGGCTGACTTGGACGACCTGCCCCATAGAAAAAAAAATATACGCGTTAAAAAAAATTCTACTTTTTCCTAATCAGAACACGATACCGAATATGCCCTTAAACGGATCCTCACTAGTTTTGTTACACCCTGAATAATATATGTCCTGAGGGGCTACCGCGAACTGAAAACGAACGAAATTCGAATATCTCTCTCTCTGCCGCACGAATTAGCAAGTGCGACAGAGAGGGAGATATTCGAATTTCGTTCGTTTTCGGTTCGCGGTAGCCCCTCTGGTATAATGTATAATGTATGATATTATACAACTCAGTGTTGTAGAGTACGTATTTTTTCAAAAACCTTTAATTGAAAAACTTTCTCCTAGGGGGTCGATAAACTGACGCTGCTCGCGTAACAAGCATAACAACTGAAAAAAAAACACCCACACCGCCACAGACGAAAATCCTTTGCATTTCTTGAGAGGTCGGTCCATACGCCTCCCAACGCTCCCAGCGCAGGAGGACCTAACCTAGCACCCAGGGGGGCTAGTCAGTGCCTTTACCATGAGTTTGCATGACCGTACTCGCTAGCGACTGCGTAAACGATTTAGTATGCCGATTCTTAGTTCTATTGCGTAACCGCCAGAGGCGCTGTACTTTTGCCCGTGCCTTTACCATGAGTTTACATGACCGTACATGCTAGCGGCTGCGTAAAAAATTGTATTGGCAAAAGTACAGCGCCTCTGGCGGTTACGCAATAGAACTCAGAATCGGCATACTACATCGTTTACGCGGTCGCTAGCGAATACGGTCATGCAAACTCATGGTAAAGGCACTGTACAAATTTTACGCAGTCGCTAGTGAGTACGGTCATGCAAACTCATTAAAGGCACAGGAGGGTGCAGAGGAAACTTGACTTGAGAGGTCGGTGTGTGCTGTTGAGCTTTGAGGGGCCTACTTTATCTCCTGCTGTCAACACAATAAGTCAAAGGTCGGCAACGCTCCCTGTCAAGTACGCAGGCCATATGCTAGTTTGCCACTCTTATAATTAACCGTTTGGGCACAACCAACACCTAATAGGAAAATTACACCAACATACCATAATGGGGCAGACAAGGACGCAGCTATGCGATGGAATGACATAAAAATGTGTTTTTCTCCCTTTACAATACAATACAATACAAATATTCTTTATTGCTCACCAAACGAAGTACATTCAAAGAACAACAGAAATTAAAATACATGTAACAGTGGTAGACAACAGGCGGTCTTATCGCTAGCAAGCGATCTCTTCCAGGCAACCATTGGGTAATAGAAACTAAGCTAGAAAATTTTAATTACTTGAGTAGGTGAAACAGAAAAATAGAGTTCCCTTTAGCGCATAACTACGTCCTTGTCTTGCTACAATCTTGACCCATCGCGTGTTGCGCGTACGGTACCAATATCGACTACAGGGGGGCTAAGATGATCGCGTATATGTCCGACCATATAGCATTCGTCCCTCTCGCACTTACATACTGACAGTAAGGGACGAATGCTATATGGTTGGACATATACGCGATCATCTTAGCCCCTCAGGTGTATACGCATATCTTGTCAAAGTCACCTTCGTGCTTTAAATTAAGGTTCATTTTCGTCTCATGGAAACTAAGGCAGGGGCGTCCCACTCTGTGACTTTTTTTTAACCTGACTGTGGCGATAAGAGTGTACGGTTCAAGAATAGCCTGGGGAAAATCCAGGGGGAAACCCGCGACACGACTACGCGTGTGGGTTGGAACACTGGAATACTCTAAGGGTTTGCGCTCGAGTGAGATTGGTTGAGCGGTTTCAACCGAATCTGAGGTGTGAGTGGAATCGAGCTACTGGGAGTTTTGTCGCTGGTTCACTAAACCTAGCCTAGCTGAGAAGAGTCCAGCAAGATACTCAGCTAAGCCCGACCTGGGTCGGACTGGGTTACGTCCGAACGTGCAAGTGCGACAGAGAGCGAAAACTTCGTTTGCTGTTCGCGGTAGCGCCCCTGACTCTACCCGTGGCGCTACCGCGAACAGCAAACGAAGTTTTCCCTCTCTGTCGCACTTGCATGTTTGCATATAAGTGAGACAGAGAGGGAAAATTTCGTTTTCAGTTCGCGGTAGCCCCTCCGGTTTGTGAATACGTCGCGCTGCTACAAGTACATGTGGCCGGCACCAGAGGGCCCACTCCGAACTTCGTATCGTGCCGTCCCTTTCACTCATATAGTGTATAACACGAGAATAAAGGGACAGCACGATACGAAGTACAGGGCCTGAGGGGGGCGGCCAGGCCGGGCTGCTTACATGTCGGCCATATAGCATTGGTCCGTCTCGCACTTACATACTTGACATTAATGTTGCACCAACATACGATCACAGGCCGGTCATCGTCAAATATGGCGCCGGCAGCTGTCATCCCATAGAAACTTGTCAAATTTTCCATACAATCAGATTTTAATGAACACCGCTTACGATTACAGACGGTTTGGTGCAACCCACCCTAAGGGACGAATGATATATGTCCGATATAAGCGATCATCTTAGCCCCTCTTATCGAAAATATATAAAAAAAGTTAATGTTTTTTTTTTGTTTTTAATGGCTTCTACTCCTTGCTGGTTTTAGCAAGGTGGATTTGCCAATATCAAGTTTTTGAAATTGACGCGCGAGGAGAATGTTCGGTAGCCTGTTTGTTTTACTTTTGGGGAAGGATCAGACTGGAAACCTAAAACAAATAGTACATATGGACATCACATACATAAAGTTAATGATACGTCGACGTGTTTAAATTGACTTTAGATAACTCTGAATCAGTGCTCTGGTTATATGGAACATTGTCCCGAGATCTGCCGTATCTCTGTGTGATTAGGGCGTTTGCGTACAGTATCTGATAAGGATTGGGAGCGAGATCTCACACCGTGCCGATGAGACTATTAGGGTCGATGCACCAACATACGATCACAGGCCGGTCATCGTCAAATATGGCGCCGGCAGCTATCATCCCATAGAAGCTTGTCAAACTTTCCATACAATCAGATTTTAACGAACACCTCTTACGATTACAGACGGTTTGGTGCAACCCACCCTTAGGGTCGGTTGCACCAACATACGATCACAGGCCGGTCATCGTCAAATATGGCGCTGGCAGCTGTCATCCCATAGAAACTTGTCAAACTTTCCATACAATCAGATTTTAACGAACACCGCTTACGATTACAGACGGTTTGGTGCAACCTACCCTTAGGGTCGGTTGCAAAAACATACGATCATAGGCCATTCATCGTCAAATATGGCGCCGGCGGCTGTCATCCATAGAAACTTGTCAAACTTTCCATACAATCAGATTTTAACGAACACCGCTTACGATTACAGACGGTTTGGTGCAACCTACCCTTAGGGTCGGTTGCAAAAACATACAATCATAGGCCATTCATCGTCAAATATGGCGCCGGCAGCTGTCATCCCATAGAAACTTGTCAAACTTTCCATACAATCAGATTTTAACGAGCACCTCTTACGATTACAGACGGTTTGGTGCAACCCACCCTTAACCTAACCACCAACAGTCAAAAAACAGGCCAATTGCATGTCGGGTCCGCACAATGAAGGGTTTCACAACACCTACTAGTCCACACCACCTATCCAATACATACAATCTAAAAAGGTCGTATCTTCATAGGAAGCTCACGGCACTTACAACTTTTTGTTAGGGCAAGACTGTTTTTTAATCAAAACTCAGAAACTGTAAAACTATCTTCATCACACCACCTCAATTTTTTTCAGAATTAGAATAACTTTATAGTTTGTAAATTAGAAGGGGGAACACAATTTCTATGACCTTGACAGGTCACAAACGGTTGACTTAATTGAAAAAGTTTTTTAGAAACCTCCATATCATTTTTAAAGGCCTATCCATGGATACCCCACATGACTGCCTTTAGATTTTCCTTTTCATCCACCGGTTAGGTACATCTATGGAGTGCCCCTCCTATTTTTTTAAAATAATATTACTTCACTTTTATGTAGCGATTCATGGAATACACCTTCCTACCAAATTTCAAAATTGTAGTGCTTATAGTCTGAGTAAATCGGCTGTGACATACGGACGGACGGACAGACACGACGAAACTATAAGGGTTCCGTGTTCGCCATTTTGGCTACGGAACTGTAAAAAGTTACTTATTTTCAACTCTATCATAAACAAGGAAGGTGTCATTTACACTGTCTTGATATATCAGACGACGTAGTAAGCCGAGCGGCAAGGCACGTGTACTTCAATCTGGAGGTCGCGGGTTCGAACCCCGGCGTATAAAAAAAAACTCATGTTTTGGCACGTGAAAAACTTGATAAAACTAACCTTTAGTCTTAAGTGCACATATATATACTTCCCTCAGCGTAGCGTCTCTATTGCACATACGAGATTGAAGGTAACGTGAAACACACTGTTTACAGGCAATTTAGAGCCCGCGCTCTAGTATATTTTTTTTTCGTACAATATTTCAAGCGCAAGATTCAACTTCCAATAGTACGAATTTTGTTTAAATATTTTTAAAAATTATCAATGACTTGTTGTGACATACTGGGATGTATTTTTTAAATATTCTATAGATTTTATATCAATCTTTATTTAAAACAGGACATTAAAATTAGTTGAGCGTTTTTAAACATAGCAGCAGTTTTAAATATAATCGGAACAGTCTTTTATATTGTTGTGTTGGCAGCAATGTAAAATAATGTTGCCTTCATATGAAAGTATCCCTTAAATACGGTAAATATAGATAAAACACTACGAATCTAATTTACGTTGTATTTAATCTTCATTTGTTAAAGAAATTATTAAGGAGTTAATTGATTAAAATGTAATGTAATTAGTATACAATATTCGTTCAATCTTTTTGTTTCGTACTAGCGTGCTACAATTTATTTCGAATATTGTGTACTTTCTAACCAAATGAAAGTAACAAATGGTATACACTAGGTAAAAAATATTACATTTTTTTAAGCCTTGTATTGTAAGTTTTAAAATGTTTTGATTTCAATGTTTTTACAAAAGTACTTATTGATAATATCAATAAAGTGATTAAAGGAGACGGTGATAGGTAGTAACATAGCCGTTTTTTTATTTTATTGTGTTTATTAGAATTTAAGCGAAAAATCAAAGCTTTTAGCTTCAAAATGTTCGATTTGGGGTAATGTTTGAAACGATATTTCTTAATGAAAAATCCAAAATATACATTTAAAAATTATGACTTTAGGTTGCAATAGTCCTGTTTTAGATAGTAACACTGACAAAATGTCAAGATACGTGAAGAATTCAATCAGAAAATCGTCTAAATAGATGAGCGTTTTTTGACTGAATTATTTTTCATCCCTCATGTACTAAAATCAATACAAGTCAACCGATGAGGAAAACTTAACTCAACACTGGCAACACTGCGCAGAAATGTCATCCATCTGTCAAAATCTCGCAAACGATCTCGCTGGTTGTTTCTACAATTTTCTTTCATTCGCAGAAGCTAGCGGGTGCAAGTACGTAAATTGAAATTATTACATTTATACTCAAATACAGTGTTAAATAAATATTCTACAATATCATAAGACTAAGAGGTCCCTTTAATATAAGTTCCCTGTTTAAACTTGATGCTATAAGTGAAGAAAAAATATTACATTTAGGTTATGTAAGAGTGCATTTTGAGGTGATACTTTGTGTCTGTGATTTTTATTAGTGTTTTATGATGGTGTTTGTTTGTTTTTCAGCATACATTTAGACAATGAAAACGACTCAAATTGCCCAGTACGCCCTTCGACTCACTTATTCGCAGGTAAGAGAAATACTTTTTTGCTAATTTTAATTTTACAAAATACAATTCAATACAATACAAATACTCTTTATTGCACACCTCACATAATAAAATAGCACATAAAAAACAAAAAACATAGATACAGGGAGACAGAGGCAGAACAACAGGCGGTCTTATCGCTAAAGAGCGATCTCTTCCAGACAACCTTTGGGTAGTGGAGAAATGAAATATAAAGCTGAAAAGTAGGTGGTGCATAAACTATTACAATAATTAATTTTAGTTAATGAATTCAGACATTATTGCCATTTTCAAAGTAATTTCGCAAGTAGAAGACGCAAGTTTTTTGCCGTGCCTAGAAGTCGTAATTTCCGTAAGAACTCGATAAGAAAATGTGTTAATTGAAGTAGACAACGAAAGGTCTATTATACACAATAAATAAAGAAATGTTTACATGGTCTGTATACACATATTTTATCTCGTATTTGGTAATACATAAGCAGTTTCGACATGTTTTCTTGTGGAACTATATACATTGTAAATACCTATTGTTATTTTTTCCCCATTTTTTAAAAATTCTCTTTTGTTGTTTACCACTCAGATTTACTGAAGTAAGCTATCATTCTTGATAAATCACATTTCTCTTGACATCTTGGATGACAGCCACAAAAATTGTAACTAAAGACAAAATTATAATTTTTGATTCAATGAGTGATTGCTGGCATCGAGTCCATGGCCTTACCGCTTGAACCACTATGCAGCCCATAACAAAAACTTGATTACGCAGTGTTAATGAGCTAAGCATAAATTCTATTCTGTCTAAAGATTAATTGCTATTCTTGTAATGACAGATTAACTGTTGGTTTGCTATTAAATCCAGCCTTAAGTTATAATGATAATTTAATGTATTATTGGGATAATGAACTGCTTTCTTAGAATTTTCTTCCTCATGTTACTAAAACTGTGTTTGGATCAAGTCAATGAAACATTTTTATTGATAGTCCCATAGTCATGCGCAAAATGTGTCATTAAAAAGAAATGATTGATATACTTCATTCCTTCACTGTGAAGCATATCTTATCTTATCTTATTTAGATGAGGGCCCTTGCGGATGCACTTCGACCGAGTGGGTTCTTTTGTGCAATTGCCCCCTCCTTTATGCCTACTCCAAGCTGCTCTCCAGCATTTCCACAAACCGAATGATGGAGTTCAGCGGGAGTACTCTAAATTCCTTTGGTTCAGGGTAACCATTGCCAAAGTCATTCATTCTCTGTCTGGCAAGGGCGTGACATTCACACAGTAAGTGTTCCATTGTCTCATCATCCTCGCCACACATCCTACATTCTGTGAAGTATATCACTCATTTAGTTCAGTTTCGTACAGTAGCTCAGCAGATCCATCTACGATATAGACTGGGTAATGATACCACTCATTCATTCAATCATGCCGTCTATGTCACTCTCGGAGCAAATGAGTAGGTAAACGATACGATTCATGAACTGGTCTGACTGAAGTATTGAAGTACATGAATCCGAACTGAACTAGTGAATGAAAGAGTGTCACGAGGTGAAGTACTTCATTTGAATCATTCATTCGTGAACTACTCATGTCTATAGTTCAAGTAATTACCGTTCACATGCTTTTGTTATGTATAGTTTTTTTTTCGGTTATCGACATACCTACTGCCAATTATTTATTATCGTGATGTATGTATAGCATATTTTTGCTGAAAGAACTCGCTACAAACAAAAAACTCAACAGGCCTAGAAACACGGTTAGGCCTACTCCTAATCTCATTCATTTTAACCTCCAGAACAGCTAGGAAGCATTTTTATCAGGCCAGATATTTGAACTGCCAATCTGGACAAAAAAATGCGATTAATAATAATAATAATAATGTCAGGCAGTGCTCGTTGACATCACCATCCCCCATGACGAGAACCTCGTGAAGGCTGAGAAGGACAAAGTCAGCAAGTACCTAGACTTGGCACACGAGGTAACCGCCATGTGGGATGTTGATACGACGACTATTGTCCCGATAGTCGTTTCTGCGAACGGTCTAATAGCGAAGAGTCTCGACCAACATCTCAAGAGACTCGCTAGATGGCTGGGTCAAGGGTCAGATACAGAAGGCGGTACTCCTGGACACGGCGCGTATAGTCAGGAGGTTCCTCTCTCTGTCGCCCTAACCACCGGCAGCTTAGGCCCCGCCTCGCTGCCGGCGGCACTCTAAGTTAGGTTTTTATAATGATTTTGTATTTTGTAAATATTGTTTTATATTTTACTTTTTATATAATTATTATAAAACCTAACGTAAGTGAAAAAATAAATAAAGAGAATAATAATAATATACTTTATTGTGCACTATACCACTGGAAATGTTAAAAACAAATTTTAACACTGACAATAATGCAAACAACAGGCGGTCTTATCGCTAAAAAGCGATCTCTTCCAGACAACCTTAATGATTAATGTGCGGCTGATATTCACATGGCCAAGGGCAGCCAAGACTGCAAATCCGCGGGCATTATCTTAAAAGTGTAGTCAGTAATCATACTGTAGCTAACCAACTATTATAAATAGCACCCACATTGTCCATTTAATCCTTCCGGGCGTGCAAGCGTTGCAGTAAGCCAATAAATCACGTTGCAAGCACGCTCCCCACGAGACAGGCAGTAACGTGATGCCCCACATTAGCGCCCGTAAATTGCATACGCCATTGACGTAGCCATAGTAGTTTTCTTACCTGCTTATGCATTAGTACACTGTTACTACGTTTGCTCGATGACCCACGCATCGAGAACTGAACTGACACGAGATAATGCAACTGTATCTAATCTATGTGCTCTTGAAATCTTGACCAACTTCCAATTAAAGGTATTGGGATGTTGACACTAAATAAGAAAAGCAATAATTTGGAATTGTGTCGAAAAAGGATCAATTTCTTAATCAAATAGCGAAAAAAGGAACTTAAAGAATAAATAATTACATAATTGTATGTATTCAACGTTTTGAGAGGGACGGCGCTCGTGGTCAATGACGTCACTGATTTGTCGCGCTTTCTCACTCTAACCAGCAACATTTAAACGGTTGTAGCTTCGTTATTTTTCGAGGTATTTGAATAGATTTTCACCATTCGGCATATTTTTTTGCTTTGTTTCTTTTAGAGAAGTTTTTTGGAGTAGTCAAATTTTGAGTCAACATCCCTGTCCAGGAAGAGATGAATTCGAGCGATTTATTTGTATCTCCTATAAACAGTTGTTGTCTAATAATGTAGGCTACATACTACAAACGCGACGGGCATAAACGTGATACCCCAACCCACATTATCGCCTTTAAACTGCATGCGCTATTGAACTAGCCTTGTTATATAGTAATTTCCTTACTACATTGGGTCGATAAATGAATAAATAAATATTAGAGGACAATCTTACACAAATCGAACTAGCCCCACAGTAAGCTCAAGAAGGCTTGTGTTATGGGTACTAAACGACGATATATTTAATAGATATAAATACTTAAATACATAGAAAACATCCAAGACTCAGAAACAAATATTCATGCTCATCACACAAATATTTGCCCTGACCGGGATTCGAACCCAGGACCGTTAGCTTCACAGGCAGGTGCACTACCCACTAGGCTAAACCGGTCGTCGAAACTATATATATATAACTATATATATCGATAACTCAAACATAATCTTGGCTACCCCAATATTACTACTCCAAAAATAACATAGAACCCTGTAATATTGGGGCAGAGACTTGTTAGTCTACTCTGTACTTGATAATAACGAATGCTCTTAACTTCCAAGAAAAGGAATTCAGGGCGAGTTCTGAATTCGACCGATTTCTTTGTATTTCCTAAAAAGAGACGTTTATTCATTTATTACCTATATAATTAATGTTATAATCCTCCTAGCGTTATCCCAGTACATCCTGAAGGATGCCCGGGGTCTGCTACCTAATCCCAAGATTTGGTGTAGTCACTATTTTTTACGGAAGCGACTGCCATCGGACCTTCCAACCCGAGGGGATACCAGACCTTATTGGAATAAGGCTTGTCAAGTGAGTGGGCAACTTGACAGAAGTTCTCAAGCCGCCCAAAGGGCTCTAACTTGGCTTAACGACTGCTATAATAGACAGCAGCCGGGATCAACGGCTTAACGTGCCTTCCAAAGCAAGGGAGCGCTCAGTTAATAATCACTCAAAGCGGTCATCCATCCAAGAACTGACCTGGGCCCACGTTGCTTAACCTCGCATACCGCACGCTGTACGCCGGCGCCGCTAAGCCACGAGCGCAGCGCTCCGTTTATTACCTAATTAAAGTCTAGGTATTTAATTTACTTCGTATTGTTTGTTATATACACCCATTCCGTTTTGTTATGGATTAGATAAAAACTTTAAACGATAGTAATTCAGAGCATTTAGTGCCCCACACGTCAATGACTCCATATCGAGTCGATGAAGTCGATGTAAAAGCAACGTACGTGCTATCAAGTAAGGTTCATTTTCAGTTTTTTGCTACAAAGACTGGCGTGTGAGACACTAGTTACGGGTATACTGTGCTGGTGAACAGTTAATGGTTATATCAAAAGCTATAATACACCCTTTTTTTACTTACATAGCATGCAAGGTAACGCCACACAATTGAAAATAGATGAAAATAAGACATGTTTTGGCGATTTTTTTCTATAGAGCCAATTTTATTCCAGTATGGTATTGTTCAGACTCAAAAACAGCAAATATGATCTAGTTTTCGTATGAATTATTTCGTGGCATTTGCATTTGATTGTGATAGGTAAATATTCAATCTAAGAACTGCGTTTTTGCGTGTTGCCCCCTCTTAAAACAAAATGCCCAGACAAGCACGTCACATAGTTCATATATTAATAGAAAGGCCAATCGCCGCGCACGCGTCATTCACTTCGATAACTGATAAGGTTATCACTTATCAGCTAGTCCGTGTTGCCGGCGCCAGATATAGCTTCAAAAATTTGCACACTTTGAAGACTTCCCAAACACATTGACGCAATCTGCCAGACTTGCTTTGAAATCACTTGACGGCTGATCCAGTAATCACGCAAGGTTTTCTGGCCCACTTTTAGACAAACCCCTTTGTTGATCTTTGTGGAGGTATATAAACGGACCAAAAATTTTTAAAAAAGTAAATAGACTCGCTGTTTTTAACCGAAATGATGATTTATAATTTCCTACATGAGTACATATGTGATAATCCATATTGAAAGGAACCTTATGGCGGCCGGCACTTACGCCTTTATTGCCGCTGTTCCAATACAATAGTGAATAGCTGCAACGTAAGCGCCTGCCGCCATAAGGTCCCTTTCGATGTGGATTATCACATATTATTTATCGGTTTTGTAGGTGCGGGAAAAAAATATACGTGAGGCAACGGGGTACACCCCCCTCCCCCAACATGATCAGTCATAAGGTTTTCATAATTTCCAATATTACGAACAACTGCGTAAGAGTCCTTATCAGTTAAAAAACGCTCATCTATTTAGGTCATTTTCTTTTGAATTGACACGTATCTTGACATTTTCTCAGTTTTACTATCTAGAACAGGACTATTGCGACCTTATGACATAAACATTTAATATATTTTTTTGGATTTTTCATTAAGAATTATCGATTCAAACATCACTCCAAATCGACCATTTTCAAGCTAAAAACTTGTTTTTTCCGCTTAAATTCTGCTACACACAATAAATCCAAAAAATGGCTATGTTATTATCTAAAACTTTAATAAAATCATCGTAGCCTTTAATCACTTTATTGGTATTGTCAATATTTTTTTCATATTTTGAAATCAAAACATTTTAAAACTTATAATGCCTCTCAATCCCAAGTCGGCTCCTACAAGATTTCCAGGAGTGTAATGTAATGTAGGTATGTTACCTCCAATACTATGTGAGGTAAACAAAGCCATACTAAAGATGTCCAACAAAAAAGCCATAGGACCAGGGTATCCCGGTGGAAGCTTGGAAATGTTTTAAAAGAGCGAGGAACCGTACTGCTAACCAATCTCTTTACCATACAACGAGAAATATCGCGTTCTTTGAAACGCTGTTCTGCCCAGACCAGGAAACAATAAGGGTCGGTTGCACCAACGTACGATCACAGGCCGGTCATCGTCAAATATGGCGCCGGCAGCTGTCATCCCATAGAAACTTGTCAAACTTCCCATACAATCAGATTTTAACGAACACCGCTTACGATTACAGACGGTTTGGTGCAACCCACCCTAAGGATTGATTTTCAACTATATTATTCTTGACTACATGACTGTGTTTCTGATAATAGTCGGAACATGTCAAAGTTGAGCTATTTTCCTTTTTTTACTCAGCCTACTAAAACAACGCATTATTAAACGACACAATTATGTTAAAATGTTGGTAATTTACCTTATCTGAACTCTGTCAAGAGGAAATTTAAAAAAACTGCACACAGTCACATACAGTGAAATCCGGATAAAGCGACAGTCAAGGGACCGGTGATATAACGTCGCACTAACAGAACGTCGCACAAAACGGACTGATTTACTTTAAAAATGTTTGGTTTGAAATCGAATGTGTGGTGTTTTTGAAGTCGTTAAAAGCGGTAAAATGATTTGTCTAAAAAAACCCTATCCGAAGAGCGTTGCATCCCCTTTTTCCGTGCGCAAAAATCGTCTCTCACGGGGGCGTGGCTGACCGAATCGAGGCATCCCCTTAAGACATACTATGAAGCTTTATTATAGTGATTGATAGCAGACTGAGATACGCGCGATTGCGCACTATCTAGGAATCACTATGGCTTCATACCTGGCTTATCTACCACCGCTCCTATGTTTGCGCTGAGTGATCGCTGAGGCGTATCGTGCTAAAATATTGACATTAAAAAGCCGTTTATTCTCATGTCGTCATATTAAAGTCCTCTAAACTAATCCCCATCTAGTCTATCTAAACCCCAATCACGACGCAAACGAGGCCGGCCTAAACGGAGATGGCGGGATGACTTAGACGCCTTTCTTGCCAACTGGCAGGAGGAGGCGCTGACGCGGCAGTCATGGCATTCATGGGGAGAGGCCTTTGCCCAGCAGTGGGACACCCATATAGGCTAAGAAAAAAAAACCCCAATACATTATAAAAGATAACACTGTCAGATTTTGAACAAGGAACTATATGTTAACTATCGCGCGGGTTGTGAGAACTAATTATAACCAAAAATACTCGCTCACCTTGAGGCCTCATTCGCGAATACTTATGTATATGTAACTATTCTTTCCGCGTGATCTATCTATACATTATCGGCCATTGATCTGATATGTTGCTAGCTTTTGGCTGCAACTTCCGCATATAAATAGTCCCATACTAAGTTTCGTTCCCCACTACAAAAAGGCGTCTTAATCGGCATAACTTGATTAACTTTTATTCTTTCACTAATCACTACATAGTATAAAACAAAGTCGCTTTCTCTGTCCCTATGTCCCTATATCCCTATGTATGCTTAAATCTTTAAAACTACGCAACAGATTTTGATGCGGTTTTTTTTTAATAGATAGAATGATTGAAGAGGAAGGTTTATATGTATAATAACATCCATTAAATAGTGCACCCGTGCCGTGTAAGCCGGGGCGGGTCGCTAGTATACTATATGAGTGAAAGGGATAGCACGTTACGAAGTTCGATTTCGAAGTTCGGAGTAGGCCCTCTGCCCCATAAAAGAAGTACTCGGATGTAATAATTACGTCACTAAGTACTTAGTGACGGTAAAAAATCTGAAATTCACCGCACGCAATCCACGAACATGTGCCGTATATAAACGTCATTCAGTTCTCGTAACGCTAATGGATGAGTCACGGAAATATTAAACGTAAACCATTAACTTTTCCAGTTACTATACAATCAGATTTTAACGAACACCGCTTACGATTACAGACGCTTTGGTGCAACCCACTCTTAAGTCGCAGAAAGTTAATACTCAATACAAAGTGCAAAGTCTATTAATAAACTAAATGATAGACAAACAGTTAAATTGAGTCACGTTTTAATTTGCAAATGTACTTATATCCATCACAAACGATATCAATTACTCCGCTTCACAGTCCAACAACACATTATACTAGATTACTTTACTGACGTATTGTTACATGGGATATTGTACTTTAACACTAAAGTAATACAGTTTCTATTACATATACTATCTAACAATATTAAAAAAAATGGAAAAGAAACTATTACATTATCGGTAAATAGACAATCCAATGCGATTAGAGCATACGTCAGTGTGTACACTGAAAGTAATCTTACTGTATTACTGTATACAGTTGTAAAAAACACAGGCCAAGCTAATTTCAATCATATGTCAATGTCGTAAAGACGTCGATAAGTAAATCTTCTGGCCTTATCTGTATTTTATTATTATTATTGTATGTCTTTTCCATATCTCGGGACCATGGGGTCCCGGACCTTTGGAAGGCATGCGTGGGGCCGAAGCCAACAGTGCAGAGGCCCCTTTAAGACAAAAATAATCTAAAAGCAAGGGATACACATGGCGGATACCATCTCCGAGCGCACAACATGATACATCCGGAGATAGTCCCCGCCAGGTGCAAAGACTATTGGAGTGCAGCTCCTTGGCTGCGATGGGAACTAAGGTCATTGGGCTATTGAGTTGAATGTTGGATGGACTGGATAATGGGTTATGAGAGGAGACTAGCGGACACCTGCCGTGACAATTAGTCTCGGAATTGTAAAAAGGCAGGCGGTGACTTGCCCGCTCGTTGAGTGGGCCCCACATAACAGTCGCACGTACAGTGCGACAATGAGGCAACATCAATTTGAGCGGCTGTAAGGTTGTCGAGAGGTGAGTCTGCGGTAGCCAGATCCCGGTAATCCGTTCAGCAGGCCGCCGGCGTTATGGGTCATACTTAGTTGAAAAAACAAAAGTCGTCCATCCTGTGGTCAATAGTTAACGGCTTATGTGCATGTTAGCTATGTTTTTATTACAGGGATTTATAGAAACGGAGACACTGTTTATGCGGGTGACTGGTCCAATCCAAAATTAAGCTTTGTAGCCCTTAACTTTTGGTATGTCCATAGAAAAGACGCGAACCTAAATCCGCGTATGACCCTTATGACATTTTGCACTTCCAACCGGCTGGCCAGAGTGGATTCGCAAGAGCGGAACCTATCGCTCTCTCGAATCCACTCTGGCCAGCCAGTTAAGGCAAGCACAGAGGCGAATGCCGGATACACGGGCCCTCTGGAATAGGGATCCACGGTGTCGCCACTCACCGTCAGCTGAATTTATCAAAATTAATTTAACCATTTAACGGAGGTGGCGGAATGTTCTAGATGCATTTGCGAGCAATAGAGATGATAACACCAAGTACGAAAATCAATAACTCAAAACTTTCTTGAAAAAGGATCTAATTCTCAATCAAATAGTGAAAAAAGTAACTCAAAAGAATAAATAATTATATAATTATACTAGCGACCCGCCCTGGCTTCGCACGGGTGCAATGCTGATGCATGTATTATACATATAAACCTTCCCCTTGAGTCACTCTATCTATTAAAAAAAAAACCGGCCAAGTGCGTGTCGGACCACGCACAATGAAGGGTTCCGTACCAACACCTACTAGTCCACATTTAAAATCACTATCCAATACATTGAATCAAATAACTTAACCAAAATTACAGTTAAATCAACCTATCTCAAAAACTATAAGAGATACTTTGATCAAACCAAAAATCGTTGAAAGAGTTAATTAGCATGCATCACCTCTATTTTTTTTAGAATTTTATACCCCGTAGTTATAAAAATAGAGGGGGGGGGACATACTTTTTACGACTTTGAGAGCTGATATCTCAAAAACCGTTCACTTTAAGAAAAATGTTTTTTAGAAAACTTTATATCATTTTAAAAGACCTTTCCATTGATACCCCACACGGGTATGTACATCGAAAAAAAAATTTTCATCCCTCAGTTACATGTATGGGGGGCCCCACCCCCAATTCTTTTTTTTACTATTTAGTGTCATAATTTTGTAGCGGTTCATACAACACATATTCCCATCAAATTTCATCACTGTAGTACTTATAGTTTCCGAGTAAATCGGCTGTGACAGACGGACAGACGGACAGACGGACAGACGGACAGACGGACATGACGAAACTATAAGGGTTCCGTTTTTGCCATTTTGGCTACGGAACCCTAAAAACCGCATCAAAGTCCGTTGCGTAGTTTTAAAGATTTAAGCATACATAGGGATATAGGGACAGAGAAAGCGACTTTGTTTTATACTATGTAGTGATAAGTCTTCAAAGTATTAAGTGGGGGCATGTTCTGTCCTTTTTTCGCAAAACGCACCTTTGTACTGAACGATCGTCATTTACTATGCCGCCTTAAGTCAGTGACGTCACTGATTTGTAGCGCTTTCTCATTTTCGGGATTTGGAAACTATAAGGGTTCCTTGTTTACTACGGAACCCTAAAAATGATAAGGGGCAGTTATACTGCACACAGTGCGACCGATTTATATGCAAATTCGGTTTTGTGAACCATATCCGGGCTCAGAGACAGTTGTAAGGGTCGCCGTCGTCGAATCTGACAAGGAGGACTATATATCGATCACCTTATGTTTAATCAGTCATTAAAGATTCTGTCTTGCCAGTGGAATTCAGTTACAGATAGCGTTAAAAAGGGTAATACGTATAGCACAAAAGCCCTCAATGAATTGTATATACTTTTAATGCTTGCTACTGTAAACTCATCCACATCAAATTTTCCGAAATCCGAAAGACTTGCAATTTCCGTATCATATCAGAAATGTAACACACAAATACACACATATGCTGTAGGTACTTTAGGAAGCTTTACGTCCAAAATATGAATTACATACTATACTTCCTCTGACTAAAACTATCAGTAAACACATTCACATGCAACACACACATAAACAGTGCTCTAGGAAGCATTGCATCTCAGCGACAAGCGGACAGGAAAAACCTTGCCCAGGCGCAGAACGCTTTGATCGCAGATCATCATGATTTATGATTTATCTGAGTTCCGGTACTTGTATGCTAAAATTGTGAATGTAGTATTCGGTAAATGATGTCGAATCAAATACAGTACTGGGCGACCGAAATCCGCTCGGAGTTAGGGTTACCAAGTCCTTGAAGACAACTGGCACCTAGGCATTCCCGCCGGCGGGGACGTCCACCGCGCGATCGCGACAACACAGACACATATGGACTATATTCGTCCCGGTACCGCCGCATATCGGGTAGAGTCAGTCCGACCCAGGTTCTTGAAGATGTACTCGGAGTGCATTTTACAAGAGATGAGATCTAGCTAGATCGATTGTTCGCTCTCGAAAACCCCCACAAAGCTATTTTTGCATCGAAATCCTTACAGCAGTTTTATATTACTCGTTTAAAGATGTAAGATAGATAAGACGTAGATTAGATAAATTAAAAGCTACAAATTGTATATTCGATTTCATAAGAATGCCAGTGTGTCGAAGACTAATGCATTTTTACTAAACCTAATAATAAAATATAATGTTCTCGGTCTACGGGACACACCCAAGTTACTCGACTTTCGAGCCTTTTTGGATTGGCACACTACATATGGCACAGGGTTTCTGAAACTGTGATCCAAGGACCACTAGGGTGGCCGTCTAATGATCACCGGGGGACCATGGGAATCCTATAAGTTCGCTAATATAAAAATTGTATGCACAAATTGTTGGCACTTATAGTAATTGTAAATAAATAATAAATACTAGGCTAAAGTGGTCTTTTTCAAAAAGTCCGTGCCTAGAAAAAGTTTAAGAAACCCTGCTATCATAATTAAAGTCCATTATGTTTTCTTGTCCTCGCGTCTCACTATTGTTAGAAGACATCAGGTAATGGATACATTAACTGCGCATTGCCACGCGTCACTGGAAATAAATTTAGCATGACAGTTGTTTACTGACACGCGTCCGAGTGGCGTCGCAAATGCCAAAATTAGGCCTCAGAGTCAAGGACATAACATGTGTCATCATAAAATTATCCAGCTTTTTATTGAGGTCGACTACCTTAGCCTAGGGATAAATCTGGTTTATTTCTGCAAACCGAAATAGGCTAGAAGGCCGAGGAAAGAGCGAGAGACCCATCCGCTCTCCATATCCGCAGACGAAGAGCGGAGCGCGGACACCGGCGCTACGGGTGGGGGGACAATCGTTGGGGGTTTAGTGGGTGGCCCAGAAGTCCCACACTCCCACACCCGCCCGGTCCCGTTCGTCCGCGCGCACGGTGCGGTGCGTCACAGTATTCCCCCAACATAAAAATGTGATAAATCTGGCGGAAAAACCACGCGCGGATTCCAAACTTGTTACCTTTCTCAAAACACAAATTTTATTAAGGACAAACTGTTTAAAGATCTTTCTTAATTAGGACCGTCACGACAGCCGTGGCGGAAGGCTTGTGAGGGAGGACTTATGGCCTGCGGTCGGTGCGGTTCTCAATGTTTGATTAGCACTTACCATGAGTGTATGACCGTATTCGCTAGCGACTGCGTAAACGATTTAGTATGCCGATTCTTAGTTCTATTGCGTAACCGCCAGAGGCGCTGTAACTTTTGCCCATACAAATTTTTACGCAGTCGCGAGTACGGTCATGTAAACTCATGGTAAAGGCACTGGAGGCTCCTTAATGGGCCGTTTTACCAAAATTAAAAAAAGGTCTTTAAATAGTTTGTCAAGCAGTTTAGATTCTATTTTAGTTAGGACGCATGAAATGGCGACACGCCAAGAAAACAGAACAAAAACACACCGCATGAGTTAGGAGAATGTGAAAGTATTTTTAAATGGAAACTATTTTAGTGTTTCATGTTGACTAGGTAACAAAAAAATAACTGAGTTCCAGTTTTTAAAAGTAATCGAAATATTTACATGTCATCATTTGTGTTAATCCGTATTGAAAGGGACCTTATGGCGGCCGGCACTTATGCCTTTATTGCCGCTGTTCCAATACAATAGTGAATAGGTGCAACGTAAGCGCCTGCCGCCATAAACCTTATGGCGG
Organism: Epiblema foenella; assembly: GCA_963556455.1. Taxonomy (NCBI): domain Eukaryota; kingdom Metazoa; phylum Arthropoda; class Insecta; order Lepidoptera; family Tortricidae; genus Epiblema; species Epiblema foenella. The sequence goes on along the minus strand of OY747120.1, from coordinate 3,137,106 downwards.
CAGGCGCTTACGTTGGAGGAGGGGAGGCACCCTTTCGATGTGGATTATCACATTTACTAGTGTCATCTTATTGAAATTGTAAATGATGTAAAACAGGAAAGATATTTTCGGTTAATTTTAATTTTCTGCAGTCTAGATTGCCCCGCTGCACATTACGTTTTTCTATAAAACCTGGTGGAAACTAGGACCTTTGTGCCTACACAATAAAGCGGCAATTACACTGCGTCGTTCGCCTAATGCGGTCGCCGAATTCATTTTAAACTACTTAGGCCAACAAACGTCGTCTTCACATTAGTCTGTCCGCCTACCTATAAGCGTTGGCAGCTATCGATTGCCGAATGCGGCCGACTAACGTGTTCTTTACACTTGCGGTCGCCGCATGCAGCATGCGGCGAACGACGAAGTGTAATTGATGCTTAAATTATATTCTATAGGTACATGTGTATGTTGCTAACTGTACTCTATTAAATTATGTAAATTTTGATAACGCCTCGTAGTAACTTAACAGAATGAAAGTGCCCATATCTTGATATATTTATCATTGTGATAAACTAGGAATTTGCTGTCTGTGGTGCCGTCTTATCGGACACCCTGTTTTGTTGGGACGAACCGAAAATGAAATATCTCTTGTAATTCACGGTACAGAAAGGGAGATATATCGTTTTCCCACTCCCATCGCAATCTCAAGAGCTCTGACACTTGTGCAAAGGGTCTCGCCGGGTTTCCATATGAAATCTGCACTGGCGTCTTTTTTGACATTGGTGCCTTTAATATGTTGCTAGTAGTTTAAAATAATTTTTGGCCAATTATCAAACCCCTAACTCCATTCGTTTTTGGAAAATGAGGGTTGCAACCCCTAACTTCAAAATTATTTTTCTACGAAACTATGATAGATATTCACATGAAACCAACGCGACATGAAAGCTCTTAATTATCTTTACATTACATTTTTTTTTTATAATTTTTTAAATAACTATAGGGCTGCAAAAAAAATATTGAAAAAAATAGGGGTGGTTTTTAGTAGCTATTTCTTGAGGTACACCGACCAAAATAAAACCGTATAATCAGTACGTATCCAACTATAATATGTAATAATTACATAGAGGTGAGATAGGTGGAACATATTTAAAAAAATAAAAATCTCATTTTGTTACTTAAACTTGATCTAACCTGACGCCTGTTTAGATTTTTTCAATGTCGTATAATGATTAATAAACGCCTTTACAATCTTTTACAATAATTCTGATGTGGTTATTCAAATATGTTACAATATGTCACCGTGTGACTGAACTTGTGAGCGCGCAAAAAAAAGAGGTAAAGAAAACTAGGACCATCTTTATTATCATCACTGCTCGATTCATATGCTTGTCTCTGTTTATACACTAATAATCTGCACTTGTTACAAAATAAAGAGCCTATTTGAACGGTATTTTTGCAAACAGCTTGGTATTTTAGAATTTCTTCGTCTGTTCGAATTTGTTTATATATTTAACTGATAAAAATAACGCAGTTTCGTGAACTTGTCATAACTTGTCGATAGCGCGATATATTACGAGTGTCAACTAGTATCAGTTTAACGGGCGGCGGCGGCAGCGGCAAGCGTTTTGCGCGCTCACAAGTTCAGTCACACGGTAATATATTGTAACATATTTGAATAACCACATCAGAATTATTATAAAAGATTGTAAAGGCGTTTATTAATCATTATACGACATTGAAAAAATCTAAACAGACGTCAGGTTAGATCAAGTTTAAGTAACAAATTGAGATTTTTATTTTTTTAAAATATGTTCCACCTATCTCACATCTATGTAATTATTACATATTATAGTTGGATACGTACTAATTATACGGTTTTTTTTTGGTCGGTGTACCTCAAGAAATAGCTACTAAAAACCACCCCTATCTTTTTCAATATTTTTTTTGCAGCCCTATAGTTATTTAAAAAATTATAAAAAAAATATGTAATGTAAAGCTAATTAAGAGCTTTCATGTCGCGTTGGTTTCATGCGAATATCTGTCATAGTTTCGTAGAAAAATAATTTTGAAGTTAGGGGTTGCAACCCTCATTTTCCAAAAACGAATGGAGTTAGGGGTTTGATAATGGGCCAAAAATTATTTTAAACTACTAGCAACATATTAAAGGCACCAATGTCAAAAAAGACGCCAGTGCAGATTTCATATGGAAACCCGGCGAGACCCTTTTCGAAATCACTTTGTTCTTTAAGTGCTAACTTGAGAAGTCTAGCCCCAATAAGATCTAGTTTCGCCTTTGGATTGAAATGGAAGTTCAGATGGCAGTTGCTTCCGTGAAAACTAGTACCGACGCCGAATCTTGGTATTAAATAACGGGCCCGGGGCATCCAAAGGATGCAACTGTACTGGGATAAAGCTAGGAGGATGTCATGACCCCGGGGCAGGCACGTATCCAGACTTGGTTCGGGGGGAGACAAACATTGAAACAACCATATGAACTGTACTATAAAAACGGCTAAAAACGTTTTCGGGGGGTGATAAATCCCAAATATCCCCCCCACTGGATACGTGCCTGCCCCGGGGGGTTCTCGCTGACGAGACCCACATAAATCGGCTGAGTCGCGAGGGTCAAAGTGGAATGCGTCAAGCGAACTCTGGCCCTCCCTGGAAGCGATATCGTCGGACAATCGTTGGGGGTTTAGTGCGTAGTCCGTACTAGTTAACTAAGTTTTTCTAACATCGCTGAAATTTTAGAAAGAAAGAAGAAAGAAGAATATTTATTGCCACACAACACAGATAATCACAAAAGAAATAGGTATATGCCTTATTATATATTTTTATGTGACAAAAGGAGCGGACTCAGCATGTGCTGTGTGCTGTGTCAGCCAGTACGGCTGCTCAGCGCTGGTTTACAGTTCGCCCCTTTTTTATTCAAGTTATAGACCGAAATAGACTGGCATTTGTTGCTGCAATGCCAGTACGAATGTAGTTAACAAAGTCTACGCGATTTCAGTCGATTTTTGCAGTATAACAGTTTAGGTTTTTGTCAAGATTTTGCCCAAACAATAGCTAATCGAGTTCAGTTCTCACTTTGTCTCAAATTGTATAGGCATTGTAAATGGGTGGATCAACTATTTTTGTGTTGTTATCTTGACCCGTTGTCCAAGGGACACTAGTCGCGCAGTTTGTTCAAAAAAATGTATTAAGTTATTTTTTTAATTTATTTATCAAAAAAGTACATAACAGTTACAACCTTTTAATTTCTCGCCAAACTGCCATAACAGTTTGTTGGCGAGATCGCACTCATTTAACTAATGTTAGGTACTTACTATGCTATTATGAACTAAACTTAAACACTGAATATGACAATGCCTAAACATTTAACTGTATTATTTTTTTAAGTTTTTATAACAATAAACATTACATTGTTACCTATAACAATTAATCTTTTTTTTCTACTAATGTTTGATAAACATAAATAGCATAAAATCACGATTGTATTCTAATTCTGTCCCCTGGACAACTAGACGTAACCACGGCAACGAGTGGCACTAAAAAGTTGATTCATCCAATTTCGCGTCCGGGCCTTCTTGCCCAGGAGTCCCACACACCCGCCCGGCCTCTCTTTCTGGGCGGACGGTGCGCAAAGCATTTTCCCCAACACAAAGAAGGAGAATGATGACTATGTGCTCTAAGTATACAAAATCAGTACTAAAAGTAGTTTTAAAGTTTATTTGACGACCGGTTTAGCCTAGTGGGTAGTGGCAGGGCAAATATTTGTGTGATGAGCATGAATATTTGTTTCCGAGTCTTGGATGTTTTCTATGTATTTAAGTATTCATATCTATTAAATATATCGTCGTCTAGTACCCATAACACAAGCCTTCTTGAGCTTACTGTGGGGCTAGTTCGATTTGTGTAAGATTGTCCTCTAATATTTATTTATTTATTCCATTTGCCTATGAAACGTAATGCATTGTGTGCATTATAATAAATAATAGTTAGGGAGGCGAATAGGGGAATTTTCGGTAATACTCGAGCGTGGCAGTTTAAGATATGAGAGATACCTTAGACCTAATAGAACAACCTTGTAAAGTATTTAGCTCTATATGTAGTGACGCGCGCCTAGGATAGACGATCAGATTAGTAAAAAAAAATCGATAGTCTGAAATACTCGAGCGCGTCAGATTAAGATATTGGGGGTTGATTTTAGTGTTTTAAGACTAAATTTAACTAATCTGACGATAAGTCCTTGACGCCGCCGAGTAATAGGGTCGCGAACTTGTAAAAAAAAAACGTTAATCCGGCATTCTCGAGCGCGATTTTTATTTTATTTATTTTGAAGAATATAATGTAAAACTTACTAAAAATACAAAATCTGCCGGTTTCCGCATGACCGGAAGTGTGGAGGAGCCATTTCGTCTTCCGAAAAACGCGTCGCGGCATATAAATCGCGAACGATACCTTTTACAAAAAAAAGTTTAAATAAACAAAAAAGGTAATTTTATTTTACACAAAAAAGGTCTCTTTACATTTTTGTCCAAAGTTAAAACTTTTTGACTTCTTGAGTTTTTATGATGCTGAAGCATCATAAAAACTCAAACTCCCGGTTTTTGAGTATATCTCGAAGATTGAGGGTGTTAAAAAAATTTGATATGAAATAACGATGATTAAATTATGTGACTTTTATTATATCTCAAAATTTTATTTTTCTAAAGCTTCTCGACAATTTTCGTGGACTCGGAAAAAGTTACGCGTATCTGTATACAAAAGTATTATTAACATGTACAGTTTCATGTATGTATATTATTCAATAGCCTGTTGATCCTCAAATTGTTTTTTGGACGTACCGTAAGCAAAACGAAGTGAAGAATTGAAGTAAATGTAAAGGTCATACATAACAATACAATTATAATACAATTTTTATATCATTTCATTTTTTTATACAATAAACTAGCTTTTGCCCGCGGCGTCGCCCGCGTACTAAGAGTAATTTTTAACCATCTACAAAAAAAGAGGTTCTCAGTTTGACCTGCATGTAGATATGTATTGGATGTCATTTTCGTAATCGGCACCCCGAGGAACCACAAAGATGAAACCCATATCGATTTTTAAGAAAAATAAATGTCTGCCATTTTTGATTTGAAACTGGATGTCATTTTCGTAATCGGCTCAAACTTGGAACCCTCTTTTCACCCCTTAAAGGGAGCAATTTCGAAAAACGCTGAAACATGTTTTGTTGTATTTAAACAAAGAGTCTATATACGAAGTTTTAAATCTCTCACTTCAAAAAAGATTTGCTCTCCGTACAAACTTGGAACCCCCTTTTGAACCCTTTAGGGGAGCAACTTCAAAAAACGCTTAAATATGTTTTGTTGTATTTAAACATAGAGTCTATGTACGAAGTTTTAAATCTCTCACTTCAAAAAAGATTTGCTCCCCGTACAAACTGGGAGCCCCCTTTTGAACCCTTTAGGAGAGCAATTTCGAAAAACGCTTAAATATGTTTTGTTGTATTTAAACATAGAGTCTATGTACGAAGTTTTAAATCTCTCACTTCAAAAAAGATTTGCTCCCCGTACATACTTGAAACCCCGTTTTCACCCTATTAGGGGAGCAATTTCGAAAGACGCTTATATATGTTTTGTTGTATTTAAACAGAGAGTCTATATACGAAGTTTCAAATATCTCACTTTAAAAAAGATTCTCTCCCCGTACAAACTTTGAACCCCCTTTTCACCCCTTTAGTGGAGCAATTTAGAAAAACACTGAAATACGCCATTAATATATTTAAACACATACTCTATATACAAAGTTTCATGTCTCTCGCTTTAATAAATACGGGTTTTCATACAAACTTTGGACCCCCGTTTCACCCCTTTAGGGGGTGAATTTTGTAAAATCCTTGTCAGTCAGTCAGTCAGTCAGTTTCTTCTTTTATATATTTAGATAATACAATTCGCACTACATTTCATCTACATTTCATCATCATCATCATCATCATCATTTCAGCCGAAAGACGTCCACTGCTGAATATAGGCCTCCCCCAAGGCTCGCCATTTAGACCGGTCCTGTGCCGTCCGTTTCCACCGGATTCCCGCGACCTTCACCAGGTCATCACTCCACCTTGTCGGAGGCCTACCGACAGCTCGTCTTCCGGTGCGTGGACGCCACTCAAGCAGTTTCTGGCCCCACATTTACGTTGGTTGTATCTATCGCTTTATTGTCATTCTTAAATTCCCCGTTTTATCAAGGAGAAAGAAAGGAAAAAAAAGAACCAAAAAACCTTTTTCGGTCAGATTAAGAGAACCCACCAACATTTTTGTCAGATTAAGAAAATATGCTTTCAGGATACCGAGATAAACCTCCCCTATGAAAATCTGACGCGCTCGAGTATTTCAAAAAAACTTTATTTTTTTGCATTTTCAAAAATTCATCGTAACTTATCGTCACGCCGAAATCGTCAGTTTTTTTAAAGGGAGCTTCCTTGGGGCCTACTTAACACCCCTTCTGAAAATCTGACGCGCTCGAGTAAATTTTTTTTTTTTGCATTTTTGACTACTTTATATTCCTACCCCCACCACGCAAACCGGCAGATTAGTATACCGTTGTTATCAGAGGCACTTGGGGCATACGTAGTATGAATATCTGACGCGCTCGAGAATGCCCAAGTAACTGTTTTTTTTAACGTTTTTGAAACACCGTACACGCCAAACCCACCGCTAAAATGGTTTTTACCATACGAGCTTTTCTTTTCGAAATTATATTATCTTTCGATTTTGATAGGTCTCGACGGCGCCGTTGAATTACGCCATTTAGCTACCTCGCCTCCCTAACTATAAGTAACAAACACAATACAAACAAACGTCATACATGCGTCACACAAACTACTGCATGTTGCCGTTATAAAAACATGTTCTGTTGCCAAATTCAACATTCTATTCGATAAATACTGACATTATAAAGGGGTGATATTCTGTGTGACTTTGTAAGTTAGTGTTGTACGGGGTAATCTCAGGAACTACTCGGCCGATCATCACAATTCTTTGCAAAGGAAGCAAAGAATTGTGATGATCGGCCGAGTAATGTCGCAGTCCGTCACGTGTCCAACATTCCCAGTCAACTTCTCAACGTGTCAAGTAACTAGCGAATATTGGCAAACGCCACCGGCGCGGCGCCTGTATTTATAAACGAATCACATGACTGTACAATACAAACATTCATACATGTTACACATTGATGAAACGCGCCATACATAGACTAAGGGCGCCTTTCCATCCGAGCTATGCTATGCTACGTTGCTATGGTTGCATTGATATCCACCCATCATATTCATTGTTTCACATAGTATAACATTGCTGGAGACGGAAAGATATCACTTTGATTGTCTCCTAACTACGAGTAGTCCAAACAACATCCCGAAATCAAACTTTCCGCTTCCGATCATTCCATCCACAATCATTCGTTGCCCAGTCTATATAGCTAAACTAAAAACAGTTTCGACATTTAGGCTCAGTTTTATAAAGATCCGTTAGACCTTATGTCGGTTTGTTATGTCAAAAAATGTACTGAGTTACTGAAATTTGATCTGACATTTGGTCTAACGGATCTTTATTAAACCCGACCTTAATAATCTTACGGCTGGGTCGCCATGAAAGCAACAGGTTTATAGATTGTGTAAATCTATACATATTTATACTTTTAGTTTACAACTCTTGCTCATACATCGGTATGCCATAGAAATGCTCGACTTTGCCAAATTTGTTATATAACACCTGGCAAGCGTGAAAATATCTCAGAAGACTGACATTATTGCTGTAATGATGAACGGGTCAAGGCGGCATTGTTTTAGTTTGTAATTACTAATTTTTCATTTGGCGTATGGCAATTATTTCGAACCGTGAGATATAAATAAATAAATAAAATAAATATTTATGGACAATCTTACACAAGTCAACCTGGTCCCAAACTAAGCAAAGCTTGTACTATGGTATATCCTAGAAGACAGTGCGGTTGACAGTTTTGTTGCCATTTTAGCACCACCCAGGGGTCACGTGTAGGGTAGCGGTGGGTACTCCCTACGGACGTGGTGCAACTTCGACCCTCTACGGACGTGGTGCAACTTTCAATTACTAATTACTTAGTTTTGTTTTCCGCTACCCTAACGTTGTCTGGAAGAAATCGCTCCTTAGCGATAAGACCGCCTGTGTTTTGCCTCTACTTATTGTGATTTCGTACTGTACTGTGTCCTTTAATTGAGGTGTGCAATAAAGAGTATTTGTATTGTATTGTATGATTTTAGTGTCAATTTTACACAAGCCTTTCTAGTTAACAAGGTCTAGTTTATAGTGGGTTTTCCTCATGCTATTTTCCTTCACAGAGAAGCAGCTGTTAAATATCTTTACTAGATGATGTTACGAAAGTTTTTCGAGAACCTCAATGTTATTGTATGGGTCGGGATTCAGATTCGCGGTCTCTAAACTGAAAGTCGTTTGCCTTACCTCTCGGCTAGTGGCCGTTACCTACAGTGTAGAGTCAACCAATTTCTGGGCCACTTAGTACCTTGTCACAGGTGGAAATCAATATGAAGGCCGCTTGAGATGTCATATTAAATCACTGTGACAAGGTACGAAGTGGACCAGATATCAAATTGGTTGACTACGTACATTGTTAGTGTGACTGCTTGAAAATTGCACAAATGAGGCCCCGAAGACGAACGAAGTTAATATCTCCCTCTCTGTCGCACCTGCTAATTCGTGCGACAGAGAGGGAGATATTCGAACTTCCTTCGTCTTCGGTTCGCGGTAGCCCCTCTGAAATGTAAGAAATGTTTTTTCATATTCATCACAATAAAATTTCCCATTCTTATCTTTCCAGCCCGCGAATCGTGAGAAGATGATGTCTAGATCAGCACTCGCCCTAGCAGCTTTTGGTCTAGGCCTGTCCACCTTCAGCGTGCGTCAAATGGTCCTGAACCAGACACGGCGATTCTAAACCACGCTTCAATGCACATGCAAACCTCCAAAAAGGTTAACAAGAATTTTCTGTTATGGCAACACTGAGCATTTCACTAGCGCGCTCGGATAGTATTACCTCGTCTGTTATTTAAAAATGGCTGCGCAAGGATGCGTTCAAGTTAACCTTTTTAATTTAAGTAGAATGTTTGAGATGATTGAAAAAAAAATGTAAATGGATGGTTAATGAAAAAATTGTAATTTATTTTTTTAATTTTGTGTAACGAATGGATTTGCGGGGCGGCCGCGCGATTTGACATGTAACTTTTTAAGTCGCCATCTTTGAAAATGTTTAGTTAACTTTTAACCATAGCAATATAAGCTTACTAGATGCTGAATAGCATTTCAGTTAGCACCGAAGTCTTAGTGACCTGACCACATCCCGAAATGACCAATTTTCAAAACGACTCCTAGCTTATAATGGGTATTAGAGGTCGTTTCGAGAAAAGTAAAGCTGGAAGTTGGATGGTAAACATTTCTGAAGGACCTTGAAATGTCTTTATGTGGTGTAGTGGCGAAGCGATTCCCACCGATTTTCTAATAGAATATTAGGACACCAGAACATAAAGCACTTTAAGGTAAGGTAGGCCACAGACTGGCTCTACTGTGAAAATATTTGACGTGACAGCGTCAATATTTAAGTTGTGGTCTTGGGATGTGGTCATTTAATCCTTTCGACTTTGGACACGTAATTTTATTCCATAAGGTTGTATATGGACCTGGTTGTTCGAATATCTCCCTCTCTGCCGCACGAATTAGCAAGTGCAACAGAGAGGGAGATATTCGAACTTCGTTCGTTTTCGGTTCGCGGTAGCCCCTCAGAAAGCACAAGCACTTTTGCTTGTAACCCGACGACCTATAGTTGTCATTGGCGCCGTGGGTACGACAAGCAAAGCTTTTAGGCGTTTTTGAAGTCTAAAGAGTTGCATATAAGGTGCAGGGGGGCAATAAAGGATCTTTTTTGCTTCAGCTGACTATGCTTCAATCATTCGAGTCTATACATTTCAAAAAAATCCAAATTGTCCGCAAAAAACAATTTAAAATCTCCGAAAACATGGCAACACCGATAAATATGTTTTCCCAAAAGTGTTGCCTGTTCTTGCTTTCACAATCAAAGGCAGAGAGCCTACTCCGAACTACGTATCGTGCGGTCCCTTTCGCTCTCGTGTTAAACACTATATGAGTGAAAGGGACGGCACGATACGAAGTTAGAGTAGGCCCTCTGATACGCTGTATGGCAACAGCAATAAGGCTGTATGCTTATTTGCCACCGTAATGGTAAAATAAACACACTTGGGACAAAGATCGTGTCTCAGTATACATTCAGTACTGAGACACGGTTTTTAAGAACTGTAATGGATTTTTCGGTTACGGCAGTTTCATTGCATAACACGACGTCAGTACGTCACATCTGTTATTATAAATGAAATAAATAAAGCAACTATGATGTGAACCATTTAGAAACCGAAAACGAAGTGAATATCTGCCTCTGTCGTTCGCATAGGCAAGTCCGACAGAGAGGGAGATCTCGGTTCGCGATAGGCCTATAATACGTATAAAGCTATAATTTTACAAATCTAAACTGGCAACACTGGACAATGCAAATCTTCAAACAACATGTATTGTAAGTTTACACTTGTAAAATTATAAGTTGTAGCTTAAAATGGCGACGTTGTCAGATCGCGCGGCCGCATAGTTGACATTTCCGATATTCGTTTGAGACTAGTGTTGGTTGGACGTAGTAAAATATGTTGTGAGAAGGATTATGAAGGTACCTCTTTATTGTGATGATTACCAAATATACATAGACGGCTATTTTAATTGTTTTATTCTATCAATCACAGACTTACCCAGATACGACACGCGAATAATAATACCACAACCGAGCGAGACAAACATATACATATTTGCATAAGAGCGACAGAGAGTTACATATCGTTTGTGGTCCCTGTCACAGTTTCACTTTTTTTTTGTCGAGCACAACATCACTACATAGTATAACACAAAGTCGCTTTCTCTGTCCCTATATCCCTGTATGCTTAAATCCTTAAAAAGGTTTTTTTTAATAGATAGTGATTGAAGAGGAAGGTTTATATGTATAATAACATCCATTAAATAGTGCACCCGTGCGAAGCCGGGGCGGGTCGCTAGTATTTTATATGACAGTTGTGCCCAAATACGTCACACAAGCGATTACCCGCCCAAGTTAAGGAAGTAATTTATGGTAAACCGGCAGCCATTTTAAACCAATTCTCAATTTATCTGCATAAGACCTTTTCCGTCACTCTTGGTGGCCCGCGTATAGGATCTCTTTAGAAATATTTATACTCTAAGCTATTAATAAACTTATAAGTCCCGTGAGTTACAGACATATTGAAATATGTGATAATCCACATCGAAAGGGACCTTATGGCGGCAGGCGCTTACGTTACACCTATTCAATATTGTATAGCGGCAATAAAGACGTAAGTGCCGGCCGCCATAAGGTTCCTTTCAATATGGCTTATCACATATAATGAACGGGTCACTCACGTCTTTAAGGTCGAGTATAGCTAGACATGTTTCGGACCAATACATGGCCCTTAATCGTGGAACTAGCCGCGACGGCCGCACATCTAGCACCAAAGCGCACGTATTGTTCTGAAAAATGTCGAGCTCTACTCGACCTTAAAAGACTTGTGATCCGTTTATTAGATTTCAATACATCAAAAACTTACCTACAAAAGGCGATATTCGCAGTGAAATTAAGTAAGTAAATATATAAGGCAAAGACAAATCATGCTAGTGTTGACGAGTTTCTCCAGGGTCCTGCCCAGACTGCCGCCCGTCGCCCGCGCACGTATCCGCCCAACTTTTATGACGGTGTGGTAGTTATTCCAGGTTTTTGACAAAAGTAATGATTGTTTTACAATATCCGCAGCTCAGATTATGAAAAACTGTATTAAGTTTTATTTTCTGAATATCCCCTGTAAAAGACATATCTAGATGGTGAGCAGTAGCGATTTAAAAGGTTGAAAAATGCCTTATTTGATTTTTTTTTCTTAGGACAACAAGGCGTGTTGCAATTTCCGCAGCTCAGATTGAAGAGGACATATCAATTCTTCAAGCATATTTTTTCGAGACCTATATTTCGGGCCAGTTTTGAGTTTTAGGCATTTGAACGCGACCAAAATGTGGTATTTCACTCTATTACGCGCCTTAATTATTCTGTGCCATCGAGATATACATAAATAAAACAACCATGTTAATAAGAATACTTTAATTTATAAACGTTAAACCATCTCGATCATACGCGCGAGCGACCAGTCCTGTTTGATCTCTGCCGGCTCCTCGACCGTGACCCCCGCGGCGGTCACCACGCCCAGCTGGTAGCGCCAGAAAGAGCGCGCATCGCGATAGAACAACACCTCCATACACTTGCGGACTAGCGCTCTGGAAAGAAACATTACCATCAAATTCAACAGCACAGTCGGGTCATTGTCAGTTGCAAAAACAAAAGTTGTCCCTTCGGTGGTCAATAGTTAATGGTTTATGTGCACGTAAGCTAAGTTTTAGTACATATATTTATAGCAACGGAGACACTGTGCGGGTTACTGGGTCAATCAACTTTTTCTTGTTGTTATTTTGTCCCGTCAGCGAGGAGACATCAGTATCCGAGTTTCTTAGAAAAATGTTTATAATATGGACTTCAAGCATGCTCAAGAGATGATCCATCTCCAAATGGATTTAAGCTCATCGCTAAAACTCATGTTTGATAGATTCAAACCTTATAAAATCACAGTTTTAAAGAGTGACTCAGGAGACGTAACCATGGTAACGAGCAACAAAGAATAGTTGATTCACCCTACTACAAAATTAAGCTTTGTAGCCCTTAACTACTGATATGTCCACCGAAAAGACGCGAACCTAAATCCGACAATAACCCAATCGAAATTTATTTAAAACTTTTTAAATGGCAACAATATCTATGCCAAATGTGTCAAACGACAAGCCGTGTCAATGGAGATAAACATTGCGTGATCCTTTACACACATACAAAAATGCCGGCAATACACACATACATAGATGTGCGAAAGAGAGTAAGCATAGACACGAATTAGTTTTTACGAATAAATGACTTGATTGATTGATTGATTGACACCAACACTCGTGGGAACGAGATACAATGTGTAATTTCCTATCCCTCATTGAGTATTATTTGTCACTGGCCTGTGTCACCGAAACGTCATCGATGTATTCAAGCCTATTGCCTAATTTAAATTTGGCGCCAATGTATATACAGCACGACTAATTATGAGATGTCAGAATTGTGCTACACCCATTTCAGTCTTCTGATACATCTCAATTTAGTCAGCCTATCATAAGTCCGTCCCCCTTGGTGATTCGCTAATCCTCTTTCTACGATCCAGAGGGACTAGTATGAGCTTCGAAATCCGAACTTCGTATCGTGCCGTCCCTTTCATTCATATATTATATAAAACGAGTGTGAAAGGGACGGCACTATGCGAAGTTCGGAGTAGGCTCTCAGTATGATTCTTCTTTCGAGATGCTAAACTTACTTGGCTCCCTCCAAGTCCAGAGGCCCCTTGTCAGCGGCCTCTCGCAGCAGCGGCGTGGCCATGTAAGCACCCAGGCCTGTCGCCACCACCGCATCTTCATACGCCGTCCCCAACTTGTCTACTGTACCTAGGAACGGCTCGCCATCCTATGAAATGGAGACAGTGTTTATTTTTTATCCGACTGCGCGACGCGAAAGAGGGTAACGTTTATATTTTAAGGGTCAATCAACTTTTTCTTGTTGTTATTCTGTCGCGTCAGCGAGGAGACAACAGTAACCAAATTTCTTAGAAAAATGTTTATAATATGGACTTCAAACATGCTCAAGAGATAACCCATTTCCAAATGGATTTGTGCTCATCGCTTAAAACTCATATTTGGTAGATTTAATAAATAATAATAAATATTTGTGGACAATCTACACAAATCAACCTAGTCCCAAACTAAGCAAAGCTTGTACTATGGATACCAAGTGACGATATAAATACTTATATAGATAAATAGATACTTAAATACATAGAAAACATCCAAGACTCAGGAACAAATTTCGTGTTCATCACACAAATAAATGATTCGAACCCGGGACCTCCAGCTTCGAAGGCAGAGTCACTACCAACTAGGCTAAAGTGGTCGTCAACTCTATAAAATCACGGTTTTAAAGAGGACTCAGGAGACGTAACCATGGTAACGAGCAACAAAGAATAGTTGATCCACCCTTAAACGCCTGCTAGATGGTCGCGGACTAGCCCCCCCGACGGGCGACCTTCATCCACACGGACCGTGTTGACTGTTGTTTTCAGAAAAAAATCATTTGTACACGGTCTGCGAACGAAGGCCGATTGTAGGGGCCTGTCGGAGACCTTGTAGCTTTACGTCACACCTGGTCAAAAAGTGTCAATTACCGCCCGCTTTGCTTGTGGAAAATCCCACTTCGTGGCCATGGGGGAAACACAAAATTTTGTACTTACCACGGGCGGTAATAAAGAAAGCCACAGATCGCTTATTTATCGCCCTTGCCTTTGGTGTCAAATGAGTCATTATTTCCTTTACTGCGGTAAAGTAATATACAAATGCCTCCGCCAATCTTCTCCACTCCTGTCTGTGACCACGACCACTATGGTCCATGTCCCACGTTTATTCTGTCTCTATCTCAATTTACCTTTGTAAATTTGAACAAACACAGAGGTTCTGGATTTGATAGGAGAGAAGAGACTACTTTTGAGGACAATCGAGAACAGAAGAGGAAACATGCTGGGGCACCTGATACGACATGACAATTACATAAAAACCTTAATCGAAGAAAAGATAGAGGGGAAGAGAGGCAGGGGAAGACCGAGATGTGCGTTTATAGATCAAGCAAAAGAAAAGATCAATGTAATGTCATATCAGGAGCTCAAAGCGTTGGCGGAGAACCGAACAGAATGGAGATTACTCCACCGACAAGAGCTAGGCTAGGCTCTTAAATATATGATGACGATATAATGAAAAATTTTTTTTTCTTGGTCTTAAATCTGCAATCAGTTGTACTATAAGCAAATTTGTTGGAAGCTTTATATTGTGACATGTCGAGTGTGTCCTCCATTAAGGGCATCTACTCCTTCATTAAATCTAGTCGGGTAAACTGTCTTTTCTTTTGAGCCTCTTCCCATATTCTCTAGTTCTCAGTTTTACAGCAAGCTCATTCGGATGATGTTTCAGTTTCTCTTTGTATGCTTTCGTCACAAAGAGTATTTCTTCCTTCACTGTGTTCATTTCCAGATACTTGTGTATTTCAGAGTGAAATTTGAACTCAAATGTTATCTTTAACGTTGTTAATTAGTACTGTAATGTAATCTTTACCTGCATGCCAGCTACAATATAGTTGCTCCATAGGGGGTCCATCTTGCTGCGCTTGTTGTACAACACACGGGTCAACCAGCAGTGCAGGGACTTGGGCTTCAGCTGCAGACCGTCTCCGATGCACTGCTCGTCAATACTAGAACCATATAGGAAGTGTCAATGTTTATCACCATCAGTTGTTCTCTCAATGCTGAGGATTATGACATCATGTCTTGCTGGTCTGTGTTAACTACAAAAATTATTAAACTCATCAGAATAAGTGTCTTGATGGTCAGTGTTAACTACACAAATTATTAAACTCATTAGAATAGGGTTTTAAGTTTCCAGTGACTAATGTTTAATTAAAAATAAAATAAAAAAGCCTTTATTTGATCCATAAAGTTTGACAAGATAATACAAATCATAAATCAACATCATACATTTTTTGATTTCAATTAACCATGCCATGTTTTTCCAACAATCTATTTCACTTATAAAAAAAACGTTATTTAGTTTGGAAAATCTCTCTGTTTAATGGGGGTGCAATACATTTTTGGCCCTTGTATCGATAGTTGGCTGACTTGGACGACCTGCCCCATAGAAAAAAAAAATTTCACGTCAAAAAATGATGCTGACTCACAAGCCAGCGCAGGTCTTCCAGCACATACACAGCAGTATGAATGTAAACCCTGATCGTATTTAATCTAGCCTAGATTTTTCATTTAACTAGCCTCCAACCTTCATACTCACATTTTCTGCTCAATAATGTCCTTCAAGTACTGATAATCGGCATAATCTCCTCCATTGCCCAGCAGTATCAGATCATTGACCTTGGTGACACGCGGACAGTCGCGGAAGCGGGCCAGTGAGCCATAGGAGCCGAGCATATCGGCGGCGACAACGCAGCCCCCGTTGAAGCGGACGCCAATTACTGTCGTTGTTGTTGTGATTGGCTGCGCAGAGCTAGAATAAGCAAAATAATGTTAGGTGTCATTTTTGACAAGTTCCATTGGTACGGAATTGATTTATTTTATTTTTATTAATTTATTTCTTGACACAAGAAATTTACACAGCATTGCAGTTTGCACTGAGGCACTGGGAAATTCAGTTTGGTTTAATAAACAACACAATACATAATTACAATTATTCTATGCGTCACTTTCAACTATCCATTTTCTCACAGTACTTCAAACATTCTCCTATCCATCTGCTAGCAAACAGTAAGATAACACATAGAATGGAGTTGTTAATGTGAATCTTTCTCCTAGAGGTAAATATTAGGGGGATAAGGATGGCTAATTGTCTTTAAGCCTTGAATATCTTGATGTATCTTTGTAATTAAAAAGGTATGTTGTAGTGCATGCACAAAGGTTTTCTAGATCGTCTATTACATTTAAAATAGGTTTAATGGACATTTAAGAATAAAGATTTAATATCATCAATAAATAAAAAATAGTATCTTCTGTTGGCACAGATATTGGTAATAGTAGGTTTAGGTAGGTTAAGGAACGAGTGTTTTTAATTTATTCGCCAACAAACTGCTTCGCAGTTTGGCGAAGCCTTGTATTAGATTGTCTTTTTTTTTTAAATGAGCAATAAATAAAAAAAAGCGCTGTCAAAAACAAGAGAGCTATAATGATTAGTCTCTGAACAGGCTGCATTAGAAATGGTAAAAGTAACTTACTGTGCCTTGAATTGTTGTACAGTGTGGTTAACTGGGCCGTAAGAAGACGAGTTCCCAGGGAAGTTGTAGAAAGCGCCCGGAGCGGGCCCATTTTGCCAAAAGGCCGCTGGATTCATGATGTCTCCCGAGAATGCCATTGTAGAAATACACTAAATTATTTTCTTTATTCGCTAAACCGAGAAAACTTGCAAAATTGCTGGGCAATGACAATTGACAAGCGGCTTCGAAATGACAAACAAATTTTGAAAACGTTCCGTACCCAAAGAACCTATGATATTTAGGAAGTATCTCATTTTATGGAAACCTGTCGATGAAAGAGATAAAATTGATATTGACATACATTTACTTTAATGTAACTGGGAACATTTTATATTGCTTAATTTACTTGATAAAAGTACCATTTTTTTATATTTAAAATAAAGTAATATCACCAGCTGTAACGGAACGTTTTAACTCGTTTAGAAATCAAAGCATTAGAACTGTGATCAGGGCGTGTCCAGACTGTCCGATCCGATATTGCTGTTCACATCATTGATTACTATTAGTTTCGGTTGTGTTGTAGCGTGATTATTATCACAATACTGGGGTGCCAATATTATCGTGGTGTTAAAAATTTGTTCAGATTTTGTTTCGATATTCATCAATACCCACGTGATACGTAGTGTGATATAAGTGTATCGAATAATAGTAAGTAGGGCAAAGACTTTATATAGAAGTGTAACGCAACCCCGGCGCAGTGACCACGTACACTACAAAAAAATGTATACTCTTACTACAGCACACAAACAAACGCCACCGATATCACTCGCCTATCGGATCCTACACAGATATAGGATCGGATAGTGTGAACAGAACACTAAGAGATTTTCCATACATTTTTATCGGTGTCGGATTCTACACCGATTTCGGATCGCATAGTCTGGACACGCTCTGAAAACGGTAAAACCAATAGTCCCTATTTCATTTCTTTTTCTTTTAAATATAGAAAAATAACCTAGATAAAAACATTGCTTAAACGAATGGTTCACATTGAATATGCTTATGTTTAGTATAATTTGTTACCCAGAAGATTTGCATATAACTTCATACTACTTCCTGTTTCTGAACGAACGCTATGTAGGAATGTCTAGCTAACTTCACGTTCTTTCAGATTCCTCTTCTAAAATTGACACAACAAAATGTCTAAGAGAGGTTCGTGAAATTATAAAATATCCATTTAAATCACTTTCTAAAGTGCACAAATAAACTAGCAAACATGTGAGGATCGTGGCTAGTGTAGTAGCCGTTGTGATATCATGTATATTTCAGTAATCCCGCTTTTGCGCTAGTGTTTTGGTGAAACATAGAAATACGCATTAAGTTATGAATTCTCTTGTTTTAAGGACGTGGTGGTTCCGCGGGAGCAAAGTTCCGCATCTCACTGGGTCTCCCAGTAGGTGCCGTCATCAATTGCGCCGACAACACAGGTAAAACTTGATATATTTGCGTATAACAATTATAACCTCAAATCGTAGCACGTTCGAGGCTGATAACTGATGATGATCCTTTACTAGAATACACAAAGTGTATTGATTTATGATGATTTCTTCCTTGGCTGTGTCTGAAGTTATTCAGTGCTCGATTTCACATCAATTACTGCTTAAAAATACATGGATTCAATCGGAACAAGTTTAGTATGTAATGTCTCACTCTTAGTGACTCTTCTCTTCTTTTTTAAAAGTTTTATTATACAATATTAATGTTAATATAACTATAATGTATCATAGTTTCAGTATTTGAAGTGTTAAGAAAAAACCGAACACACAACAATAATAGACAAACATAACTTTTTATTTCAGGTGCCAAAAACCTGTATGTGATTGCTGTGCAGGGCATCAAAGGTCGCCTGAACAGGCTGCCGGCAGCCGGTTCCGGAGACATGATCGTCGCTACCGTCAAGAAGGGCAAACCTGAACTCAGGAAAAAGGTACACACATCCTTTAGCCGGTGAATCTAAAGTATAATAGGTGGATCAACTTTTTTTGTGTTGTTATCTTGATTCGTTGTAGAAGCGACACTAGTGGCGCAGTTTGTTAAAAAAAATGTTGTGTTCTACAAACATGCTCAGTAGTTAATAAGAGAACAACGGTTGGAACTCACTTGGAAAGAAGAAGGACTTGGACTTGGGTCCTGATGAAGGACTCCAATTGTAGTCTGAAACATGTCGCAAATAGTGACTTTCCAAGTGAGTTCCAACCATTGTTCTCTGATTAAGTGTAAATATGTCTCACGTTAGTGTAAATTTATGCATGCTCAGTAGATAGACCATTATGGAAATAGGTTATAAGTACCACAAATACGTATGTTTGATAAACTTAAATAGCATAAAATCATGATTGAATTCCAATTTTGTGAACAACTAGACGTAACCAAGGCAACGAGTGGCACTAAAAAGTTGCAATTTTCAGTGAATTTTCATTACATTGTAGGGTTTGATCGTATTCACCTTACCTTGGTAGCTCGCAAGTTCTTGCTAATGGGTCAATCAACTTTTTCTTGTTGTTATTCTGTCCCGAGGGGACAGAGTTTCTTTGAAAAATGTCTATAATATGGACTTCAAGCATGCTCAAGAGATGTCCCATGTCCAAAATGGATTTATTCTCATCGATAAAACTAATTTTTGGTAGATATAAACCCCATAAAATCGCAGTTTTAAAGAGTGACTCAGGCGACGTAGCCATGGTAACAAGCAACAAAGAATAGTTGATCCACCCTAATGTAAATTGGCCTTAAGGCTGTTAGAACATGTCAGTTATTTTTCCAACTATGTATTACATTATACTTGAATGTTTTAGTTATTGTAATAGTCCCAATGTTTTTTTAAGTCCTTATCAGTTAAAAAACTCTCATCTATTTAGGCCATTTTCTGATTATATTGAGACTTATTTGACATTTTGTCAGTGTTACTATCTGGAACAGGACTTGCGACCTTATGTCATATACTTTAAATGTATTTTTTTGATTTTTCATTAAGAAATATTGTTAAATGTCACTCCAAATCCTTCCAAGCTAAAAACTTGTTTTTTCTGCTTAAATTCTACGTTACACAATAAAATCCAAAAAATGGTTATTTTATTATCTAAGAATTTTAATAAATTCGTTGTAGCCTTTAATCACTTTATTGGTATTATCAATATGTTTGTCGTGATTTAAAATCAAAACATTTCAAAACTTATAACTCCTCTTGACACTGAAACTACATAAATTAACTGTTAATCATCTTGTGTTCAATGTGTTTGCAATGATGATACGCCAATGGTTTCGCTAATACACTGTGTACTGACTACAGGTTGATGATATGCCTTGGCTGACTGAGCAACACAGTTATTTATTGACCAAGTGTAACGAAGGTCTGCTTCAGCTTTGACAAAAATGCTTTCATATGTCCGAAGCAATGGCCCCCATCTAAACATTTCCGAATTCCGGAATTCCAAATTTCCAGTTCTTCTCTACAGGTCGCATTTCTCAATCGATTCTCGTGAAATTTTGTGAGCAGGTTCGATAATTATATACATTTGTTTGCTGTGTCAGTTTATGGAGTCACAGAGCCACTAGTTTATTTTAAGTCTTATTTATTAAAGAACGCGATTTTTCTCGTTGCACAGCCTTAAGAGCCCTTATGAGTTAAAAAACGCTCATTTATTTAGGCCATTTTCTGTTTGAATTTACACATATATTGGCATTTTCTCAATGTTACTATCTAGAACAGGACTATATTGAATTTTGAAAGTATTTTTTGGATTTTTCATTAAGAAATATCGTTTCAAACATCAGTCCAAAATGACCAAGTTCAAACGAAAAACGGCTTTTTTCCGCTAAAATTTTACTACGTACAATAAAATCAAGAAATGGCTACGTCACTATCTAAAACTTTCATAAAGTCATCGTATACTCTAATCACTTTATTGATATTATCAATACTTTCATCACAATTTGAAATCAAAACATTTTATAACTTATAAGGCCTCTTAAATTATCGCCACTAACCTAGCGTGACTAAGGATCGGTTGCACCAACATACGATCACAGGCCGGTCATCATCAAATATGGCGCCGGCAGATGTCATCCCATAGAAACTTGTCAAACTTTTCATACAATCGGATTTTAAAGAACGCCGCTTACGATTACAGACGGTTTGGTGCAACCCTCCCTAAACCTCAAATCTTGTTATTGTAATATAAGAAAACTCCTTGGATGGCTGAGCACACTAACTTCGCGGCAATTGAAAGCCTACTTACTACCTCCTGCTGAAAGGAATCTAAATGTACCGCACACACACATATATACAACTATACATACACACTCACACACACACATACACACACGCACGCACACACTACTCGTACTTAATGTCGCGTCGAAACTCCTTTTCTATACTGTTCGTACCTGTATATTGTAGTTTGCTGTAAAATAATACCTACAGAATAATAACTTGGCCAATTCGCGCTTAATTTGGAAACCTGGATGTAATCTGGTTTCCTACGGGACAGGCTTTGCCTAGTGTAGGAACCATGCATAACTCTGGAATTAGCGCAAACGAAATCTTTGCAGATTCTAAATGTATATTTCGGCTACTTAAAATGTAAACTAAATTAGAATATGTAAAGAAATTAAATAAATGTTTATGTTATACTTTTCTCCTCCAGGTAATGCCGGCAGTGGTGATCCGGCAACGGAAGCCGTTCAGAAGGCGTGACGGCGTGTTTATATACTTCGAGGACAACGCGGGCGTGATCGTGAACAACAAGGGGGAGATGAAGGGCTCCGCCATCACCGGGCCCGTGGCCAAGGAATGCGCGGACCTGTGGCCCCGTATCGCGTCCAACGCGAGTTCTATAGCTTGAAGTGGAATATATGGTTAAGAAAATTTGGTTGTTTTTTTCGAAACGCTTGTTTTTAATACACTATATATACTGTTTTTAATACACCCTTCGTTAATACACTCGCTTTCTTTTGGAATACCCCGGCGTTGCGAGCGAGCTTGTAGAAAAAAAACCCTGTTTCCTATACCCCCTAGTCGTACTTCTTATGCAAAAAAAACGGTTTCATTAAAAGAGCGTGCAGGCTTTATGACGAAAAATTTCAAACATTAGATATTTTCCATGAGACATTATGTAGCTTCAAACGTTTATCTTTACAATGTATTCAACAACCATAACAATATTTTTTCATAATTGTAAGTATTTGGCACTATTTATTTATTTATACTACTAAAGATGTATATCAAAAGCTCTTAATTTTTTTTTTAATGTTTAGGTTTACATATTCGAATTAAGGAAACTGTAAGTTTACAACTTAATACCCTTTACTGTGTCAATTGTAAACATATGACACTGTTTGTTTCTTAATAAATAAAATAAAATAAATACATTGACGGTAGCAAACAAACCTACGGCCTATAACGGTTCACAATCAATGTAAAATGTGTGACAAGCGTGTTTCTAAGCATACACATATGTTTATTAACCGCTGAAGGCAATAATTTGTACCGAATTGCGATTCCTAAAATCACTTCCTTTTTTAGAATCTTATTTCGGTGTGCGTCAGAATGACTGACCAAAATGGCAGATCAATGTTAGACTACCATCAGCATTCACTACCTATTTGCTACTATTTACTACCTGTGTTGACATATTTGCTGCCTAAGTTTTTAAAAATATATATATTTAATAAAGGGCCAGTCATTCTGACGTCAGGATGACGTATCGTGCCGTCCCTTTCACTCATAATATAACACAAGAATGAAAGGGACGGCACCATACGAAGTTCAGAGTACAGAGGGGCTACCGCGAACCACAAAATTTTCCCTCTCTGTCTCACTTATATGCAAACTTGCAAGTGCGACAGAGAGGGAAAACTTAGTTTGCTGTTCGCGGTGGCGCCCCAGGGCTAGAACCGAATAATTCGGCCGAATACCGAACATTCAAAAACGCCGAATAATAACCAAATATTCGGCGCATCCAATCTCAACACAACCATGGTCCACCCGTGTTGATAAAAGTACCGTAAAATACCTCCTATCGGAGGGTAGATTTGAAATACCTATTGATATACTTTTGACTTTACTGTATTGAGTTAACAGTTGTATACCCTGTCATAAAAGAAACATGTAGTTTTCTGAGTGAGATTTGCATCAAGTTACACCAATGGCGGGAGAGTCAAGGAATTCGGATGCATGCAGAGGCCATCTACCTAGGTTATCGACATAAAAAATGAAACAACTTCACTATTAGAAAAATCTCTTATATTATATTAAAGACTAAGGGAATCGTTACGCAAAGCACTTTGAACACCGACAAACCAAGCTTACAGATACAACATACATACAATATATATAACAAAGTGCATCACATAGCGGCATCTAACTAGCTAACGTCATATAACAGTCATAGTTCACACTTGTTTAGTCCGTGTTATTATCATTTTTAAAACAATGTTGATGGCTAACAAGCGTGCGGCCCCCGTGATGGTGAACGGTCACCGCAACCTACGGACGCTTGCAACTCCAGTGATGTCACATGCGCGTAGCCGATCCTTACACAGTTTTTAACTTTTCTTAGGAAGTAAAATGTTCTTATAATATTTGTAACAGATAACTATCTTCACTGTATGACATTAATTTTGTTATAATTGTAAACTCGTAATTATTATTCCTTCTTGAACTGTAAATTAATATTTTGACATGAAAAATGTATTACTTATTATAGTCAGACTTTCTTACATTGTAAATTAATATTTTGACATGTAAAAGTACCCTTGTGGCCTATTTGTAGAATAAATGTTTGATTTTGATTTTTTGATCTTACAAGTTACAAAGCAATCCAGTGTCATTTCTATCTAATTTAATCATGTTATATAGTCGTGTAACTGGCTTCTATAAATATATTAACAGAGCTAAAGGTTGTATGCGCTACTATCGTAGGGTTACAAGCAAAAGTCACTAAGTACCAAATACCAACTTAAAATAAAGCTCGTATATCAGCATCGTTTCAGTACTGAGATACGAATTATAGTGAGTTGATAGTGAGTTTTGCTTCTCACCCGATGCTATCATAGTTATATAACATTTCGCTAGTTACAAAGTGGCTAATGCCGTAAGGAATCAGCAAGTTAGATGCACTATCGCCTCTTCTTGTGCACTTTAGTGGGGCCTTTGACGAAGCACCAGTCCACGGAGATCGCCTGTCCCAGTATATCCGCGCCGTCCAGAGCTTCGCGAGCGCTCTGCAAAATTATAAGAAAAAAGTACTTTTTTTTATTGCATATGGGTTTACTCATGGCCAGCATCTACCCCAATATAAGGGTGGGTTGCACCAAACCGTCTGTAATCTTAAGCGGCGTTAAGCCGTTGATCCCTGTCTATGATAGCAGTTGTTAAGCCAAGTTAGAGGACTTTGGGCGGCTTGTGAACTTCTGTCAAGTTGTCCACTCACTTGACAAGCCTTATTCCAATAGGGTCTAGTATCCCCTCGGGTTGAAAGGTCCGATGGCATGGCAGTCGCTTCCGTAAAAAGTAGTGACTACGCCAAATCTTGGGATTAGGTAGCGGACCCCGGGCATCCTTCAGGATGCAACTGTACTGGGATAACGCTAGGAAGATGATGATGGTTAGGGGCATCCATAAATTGTCACATTCCTTTCATGATTTTTGCAAACCCATCCTTATCACAGCTGTTCTCATTTATATATAGCTGGTCACATAAAGCCCGTCACATTTGTTAGAGCTTATTCAGAAATCACGCGACGTTTTTGGCCCACTTTTAGACAACTTAGTGGTCTTTGGTGAGGTTCTAGGAGACCCCCCCCACGAAACCTCACGTGTATTTTTCGTTTGATATTGTGTTTATTTTCGTGTATGTGGTATGCAAACGCTCCAAACTTTCAAAAAACGTAAATAGACTCGCTGTTTTTGAAGTGCGAAATGATTAAGTACCTAATAATTTCCTACGTGAGTGGATATCATTTTTCGGTTTTGTAGGTACAGGCAAAAAATACATGGTCTACGTTGTATCCCCGCCCCCTACCCCAACTTGATCAGTCGTGAGGTTTTCATGACCCTCCATCATGACCCCTTCATCTCCGGGATGGGTAGACAACTTGAGCCGAGTTTGAAGTTATTATGGAATAGCGAGATCTAGGTAAGCGCCTGACATAAAAGGATAGCAATTCAATTCTAAGGCGATGAACTAGTTCTACGCGGACGAAGTAGCGAGCAAAAGCTAGTAAGAATGGTAAATACTCACAGCGGCCTGCTTGTACGTTTCGTACTCAACCAGGGCGTAGCCCTTCAGGAAGCCAGTGCGCCGGTCCAGGTTCAGGTGAATGTTCTTGATCTCGCCAAACTCGGAGAATTGGTTCTGGATAACAATGTAATTGAATTTCTTTAATATAAGGGTCAATCAACTTTTCTTTGTTGTTATTCTGTCCCGTGAGCGAGGAGACAATAGTAACCGAGTTTCTTAGAAAAATGTTTATAATATGGACTTCAAGCATGCTTCAGAGATGACCCGTGTCCAAATGGACAGATACTCATCGCTAAAACTCATGTTTGGTAGATTTAAAGCCTATAAAATCACAAACAGAGTTTTAAAGAGTGACTCAGGAGACGTAACCATGGTAACGGGCAGCAAAGAATAGTTGATCCACCCATAATTAAATAAATGTATGTATGTATGTAAGCACTTTATTGTACACAATAACAGGTTAAAACAATATACATGTCACATAAGATTAGAGTACAAAGGCGAACTTATCCCTATGAGGGATCTCTTCCAGCTAACCTTTGAGGGATTGAGTACAAATTGGGATTGCTGGGGTGGGATAAATCACTGTTTTCTACATATAAGTATCTATTTATTATATACTAGCGACCCGCCCCGGCTTCGCACGGGTACACTATTTAATGGATGTTATTATACATATAAACATTCCTCTTCAATCACTCTATTTATTTAAAAAAATCGCATCAAAATCCGTTGCGTAGTTTTAAAGATTTAAGCATACATAGGGATATAGGGACAGAGAAAGCGACTTTGTTTTATAATAATAATAAATTCTTTATTTCGAAGCACAGGACTCCATAGATGTTAGTAACAACAACAAACAAAACTTAAAAATTATGTTAAACTAAGTTAGTAAAAGAAACTATGGATATATATATTTATACTATGTAGTGATTTGTATAAGTACTGTTACGTCGGAGGATTCAACAAGAACTTTAAACGTAAAGATCGGTGCCTTAGAAGAGTTTTCAGCAGGCTGAAAAGTCATTTCGGGCCATAGCTCTATCACATATCAGATGATCAAAATTTCACCCAAGTAGCCGTCGTTCTTAGGCGCCTGAAACATGTTTTCAGTCCGTTTCAGGCCACCCTCTCTCGGATGACGCTATACGTATAACCTGAAAACCCGTTTTCAGGACCCTTTATGGGTCTCTGAAGTATATATCAATATATGGCGAAATTTCCAGCAGGAGTGAAAGATAGAGACGGCAATGGACGAGAACATTCTCGGCCATCCCCGACAGTACTGGCATGGACAAACAAGTGAAGGGTAGAATATTCGAGAATCCTTCCGTGGAGTATAAAAGAGGCCGCCAGAGAGTCAGTTTTTTTTTTTAATACTACGCCGGTGGCAAACATGCGTACGGTCCACCTGATGGTAAGCGGCCACCGCAGCCTATAGACGCCCGCAACTCCAAAGGAGTCACGTACGCGTTGCCGACCCTTTATGAAATTTGAGAATAGTGAATTCTCAACAGCAGAAGGGACAAATTTAGGTCCCTCGCTCTCAACACAGTGCATCCTCGAGAGTTTTACTTTAAACTGCGATACAGTGCGATAAATCGGAGCAAAGGATTTATTATAAGTGATTAGTGCGACCAGTGACGTTATTTTAAGTACTGTTTGTGTGTGTTGGTGTCAATTGTGAGAGTGAATTCCGTAATAAAGTTCTCGTGTTAATTTGTCTCCAACAAGAAGACTGATGTGAGAAAGTATGACACCAGGCGAGAAACTCCACAAAAAAGTTATCTGTCAAGTTGTACAGTCAACATTGGAAATATACAAAATAAGTACCGAAAACGTGACCTTACTACAAGGACATAAGAGCGTAAATATGTTTTTGTAACTTATACATAATGACTTAACTATAGGAAACCATGCTATTCAGGCTACCAGAGGTACTACCACGAACAGAAAACGAACGAATTCCGAATATCCCCTTCTCTGTCGCACGAATTAGCAAGTGCAACAGAGAGGGAGATATTCGAACTTCCTTCGTTTTCGGTTCGCGGTAGCCCCTCAGTTCATTTAATAAGACGTTTATTCAATGATTGTATACATTTACAGGCAACCAAGACAGGTACAAAAAACAAAGTATACAAAAACAATTGAAAGGGTAGGTGGCTCAGCTTGTGTCTGTACCAAGAGACTACTAGAGACTCTATCTACAGACGCTGTATATGCTGTGTATTTATTAAAGTTACCTGGATATCCTCTTCCTGAGCCTCCTCATGCACATTGCTGACAAAGAGAATCCATCCTTCAACAGAGCGCTGTGGTCCAGGTGTGTTGCCATCTCCCTCTGGTGCAAGGCTGTCATATCTGCAGACGAAGAAAAAAATATATAAAAAATGTATGTAGTGTCTGTCACAAGTGTCAAACAGAACTGTTAAGTCGGATACACACAATGGGCTATGTAGAAAGAGAATTATACCCAACGTACAGGACGCTGTTATGCGTTAAAGGGAGAAAGACATCATGTTTCATGTATGTTATGCCCTCACCGCCCATTGTGTCGTCAGGCATTTTAGTGTCGTATGACGTCATACTTGACATTCGTAATGGCGGCTACAGTTTCGCAAATTTTTAGCACAGATAAAATATGCATGAGTTTTAAAAACAATTACAAAATTCATCATTAGTGTGTCATGAGTTTATATCAACTCAATTCGACTTCCTATAACAAAACTTGTGTTATCCCTACAATTTGTGATAATCCACATCGAAAGGGACCTTATGGCGGCACGCGCTTACGTTACACCTATTCACTATTGTATTGGAATAGCGGCAGTAAAGCGCCTGCCGCCATAAGGTCCCTCTCGATGTGGATTATCACATTTAAATCACAAACCCTTACAATTTAATTTAGCTGTATCTATAAGCGAAAAATTAAAAATTATTTCGCTTATAGATACAGCTCAAAATATTTTTATGATTAGTTACTTTATTACCTTTTATCTTGACGCTTAGAGACCTTATACCTCTAAATCACGATTGTTATTAGTTTCTTAGTCTTATTTTTGACATGTAACACTAAATTTAATTAATGATACTTTGATTATTGTATTATTTTTATTTGATGTACCTAGATAGATTTTGACTTGTAAAAGTGCCATTGAGGCCTTGATTTGCAGAATAAATGTTTTGATTTTGATTTAATTGTTTACTTTTCATACACAAAATACCTTATTGGACAACTGTTAGCTAGTTTCTGTTAGGTACAGCGCCATCTAGTGGTCCACAAAACAATATGTCCTAAACATTGGGCTTTACATATTCATCCTCATCATCATCATATCAGCCAAAAGGCGTCCACATATTAAATAATAATAATAATAAATAATAAATATTAGAGGACAATCTTACACAAATCGAACTAGCTCCACAGTAAGCTCAAGAAGGCTTGTGTTATGGGTACTAGACGACGATATATTTAATACATATAAATACTTAAATACATAGAAAACATCCAAGACTCAGAAACAAATATTCATGCTCATTACACAAATATTTGCCCTGACCGGGATTCGAACCCAGGACCGTCAGCTTCACAGGCAAGTGCACAACCCACTAGGCTAAACCGGTCGTCACACATATTACATATTATGGTGAAATAAATCTTCATGCCTTATATGCATTCAAAAACTTGTCTATTTAAAAAGTGTATACTCACAAATGTCTGGAATAAACACAAAAATGTTCATGAACAATGTAGGTTAAAAACTGTGATGGTGAAGTTTTGGAGAATTTTCATTTATTTATTTAAGCCCATCTTCCAGGCCCAGAGATTTCCAGCACATAGCAAAACAATGTTATAGTCAGGCACATATATTATCCAGACTTTTGGTTCGGGGGGGGACAAACATTGAAACAACCATGTGAACTGTGTAAAAATCGCTGTAATCACTGATAAACAGACGGCTAAAAACGTTTTCAGGGGGGGGATAAATCCCAAGTATGCCCCCCTCTGGATATGTGCCTGGTTATAGTTTGTGTTTTTCGCCGGCAACAGGTTGCCATAAATTCCTATATAATTTTACCCATAGGGTGTAACTATAATAATACATATATACATATAAATGGCAATAATAATATCATGTTGGAAATGAATTAACCAGATATTGTAAGTCAGCGTCGTCATTAAAGTGGCAAAGCATAGTATAGTCTTTAGAAGCAACAAATCTAAGACATTGCTTGTAGCCGCTTGTTCTGCCAATGGGAGCTTGTACAGTCGCCATCAGATATATCGAAGCGAACAAGGTGTTCATAAATATCTGAACACGCCTCTATTACCAAGGCGTTAGAGTGCACGTTCAGATATTTTTGTCACCCTGAAGAGTGCAGATATATTTGATGGCGACTGTACATACAACAAAATCATAGGCTACTGAATGAATAAGTTTATAATGTCCAAAAACAAATCAAAGACAAACCTTCCTCGGTTGGCACGCTCGGCTGCGCCACCAGAGCCCCCTTCGTTGCCGAAGCCACGGCCCTTGCGTTTTCTAGCCTTTTCCTTCAATCTGGCAATTCCCTCTGAAAAGAAATATTTTTGTTACTTAGATTTAAAATTGATTAACAACATTTCTGGTACTTCATTTTATAGCATTGATTCACCAGAATTATAAATACAACACAACAACAATTACAACATTACAATATTGTAGGATATAATTTAGACAACCAAGACCAGAATGTATAATACTGTCTAGTAACTAGAACAAAGGCGCGAAATGCTATATAAACAAACTTCAGTTGATTCTATTGATGCTACTGCCCATTTTTTCAGTAATGACGTCGGTAATTTATAAGAACAGTTATATATTCGTCCCAATTTGTATACAAATCGGATTGTCATAGAAAGTACCACACATAACCTACAATATTATTTTCTTTCAGCATTACGATAAGTAGTTTAGATATAAAAAGCAATATGAACGTTTTTCAGGTAAAATTACCAATACGGAGAATGATTAAATATAATACTAAACGATTGAAATCGGAACGAAGCAATATTTAAATGAAGCAAATGCCTTACGTTCACCGTCTTCGTCGACTTCAAATTCCTCTGAATTTTCAATGTCCAGTACGTCAGCCATAGTTAAACCTTATTTAGTTGTCTTAAATGTTAAACAAAATACAAAATTGATGACAATTATTGCTATAAATTGAAAAACTTCGGTTCAGTTTCGTTCTGCGTTGCGTTTTGCGGTGGTTTTGCGAGACAACACTGACAACAAGTTTTCATTTGACAGTTAAACAATGCACGCCGCCATGATTATTTCGTAAAAGCGCGTTCAAGTTTAATAAACACCAATTTTTTTTTTTTTTCTTTTATCACTTTTACATTTCACAAGAAATGCTGAAACCTTGCTGAAACTGTAACCCGCTGACAGTGTCATGATATAAATATGTCTAAAAAGTCTCTGGAACCAACGTAAAATATAAATTTAATACACATTTACCACTGAATTTATGTGGTAAATTGATACAAAATTTCTATTACTGTTAGAACAAGACTGTATATAAATTAAAATGAGTTCACGAGAAGCAAAACTTAAAAAATCTCGTACTTCGGTTTGGGTATTAAATTCAGCAAAAGGATCGAGATCCGCTTCACCGCACGGCAAGACTAGTGAACAAATCCTTCATAAATACGTTGATATAATAGATTCAAAGTCAAATATCTCCACCGATGCAAGGCAAACTGAAAATGTTGACAGACCGTTTGACTACTTTGACGATGAAGAATTTGCCTTTGGAGTAAATTTAATCAGCAATAAAGTTGCTTGCACCAGCGATAATATAAAAAAACTTATTCAAATGTGTAAGTATGTAATTACATCATTGTCATCGGTTACACGGTGAAAGGAGACCTTATTTTGACAACGCTCCGCATCTAAGGAATAGGTTAGTTAGGATAGGCTGGTCGACTACGTTCCCATCCCTCCCCCTCTGTCGTAACTCGGCGATCACTGATTAAGGGCCGGATAGTCCGGCGTCTCAGGTGGACGACGTAATCACAGTGTCCATCCAAGATGGAACGCTGCGCTTAACACGACGCGTACGTCTATGTGTATTCCGCCTGCAGGGATGTCCTCTGTGCGATCGCGCCAACACAGACACATAGTCCCTATTCGTCCCGGTACCGACACATACCGGGTAGTCAGTTCGACTCAGGTCGGGCCTAGCTGAGTTTCTTGCTGGGTTCTTCTCACTTAGGCTACGTTTAGTGAACCAGCGATAAAACTCCCAATAGCTTGATTCTACTCACACCTCAGATTTGATTGAAGCCGCTCAACCAATCTTACTGGAGCGCAAACTCTTAGAGTAAGTATTCTAGTGTTTAAACCGCCCGTGTAGTCGTGTCGGAGGTTTCCCCTGGATTTTACCAAGTCACTCTTCAACCGCACACTCCTATCGCTTTATTGGGCTGGGCACGGCCTATAAAGCCACAGATAGGTGCAAAAAATAAGATGATTATCAATTATCACTAAAAGCTAACTTGTTGCTTGTTGTGGTAACAACTAACTACACTACAAAGCTTTGTGGAAAAGGTGTGCTGTCAACCGTATAGCCAGAGCTGAGGGCCTACTCCGAACTTCGTATCGTGCCGTTCCCTTCACTCATATAGTGTATAACACGAGAGTGAAAGGGATGGCACGATACGAAGTTCGGAGTAGGCCCTCTGATTTACACACATGATACAATAATATACTGCGCCAGGTATGGCAATCCGGTACATCGCTTAGTAGTGTGAGTGACACTACCTTGGACATCAGACATCAGCCTATCGACGGTATGCGGACGTAAGTGTGAGTGTGTCGTCGACAGTGGCGTATGGTCGTGTCACGATCCGGATTGTCAGACCTTGTTTTCTTAGATCATGATTTACACACGTACGAGACTCATGCGAGTTTCATTACATTGCGTGTATGTATCTTATCAATTTAATTTAATTTGTGTCAATTATAAATGTATATAAAAAATAACATAAAATCTTTGTATTGTTTCGTTAAGTTGGTACTACTCTGTAGCTGTCACAAACTCAAATAAAAAGCATCTGTCTTGACTGTCAATATTCTGTCATTTTAATTTAACTGAATACATAAGTGTGAATTTAAAGAATTTGTGCATACATTCTGTAATTTAACAATAGTAGTGTAAATCTAAGCTTAGTGTTATTAATAGCGGTTCTATATTTTCCTTAAAAATGCCGGAATTCGACCTCAAAGATTCAATCATAACATCACTCAATGGTGAGTGGTTATTTCGTTTCAAGTTTCACATTGTCGTATTACATAATTTTTGTTTCTTGGAATATTGTGTTGTTTGTATGACACAAATGTTTATTTATAGATGCTGAGCGCACTATTTTGATGTAATTCTGTGCTGTTACGAGTGTCGCCTTTGCCTTCGAAAGTTGAAATGAAAAACGGGGACCCCTTTATCTTTGGTAGAAATAATAAGTTTACGCGTGTGTGTGTGTGATTGCATTTCATTAACTTAATTCAAGTGGTCTTTACACTTTTATTTATGTTCCTTTTAAATCTCTGTGAACTGGTAACAATTTGTTCCAAACATAACCTATAAGTTTAGTGTCTAACCATAACATTTTGATCAAAAATCCATAAAGGACTGGATATTCAATAAGAAACGGAAGAAGTATATGATGCAATTAATAGTATTGTTTACCATGAGCTAAGATTATAGTTGCCATTATTTCAGCCATTTAGAAAATGGAATTTGGATGTAGAATGGAAAAACTGTGTGGCGATAAAAGGGTTATTTAGTTTGATATACTTCGAAAATCTGATGTTGGATGTATACTGACTATTATACATTGCCCGAAATCTATACATCGGCAAGTTAAGAAGATTAAAGTTGTTTTTGAGATCCTCAAAAACACATAAACTGTCCAATGTGGGAATTTAGGAGCTCATCCATGAAAAGTGTGACGAAACACATGGAACTCTCTTTCTCTCAGGTGTGGATACAGGGGAGGGCAATAGGGGCATTTACCTCCTGTCTGCAGCTGGCCCTAGGTTTTTTTCTAACTTTAAAAAAGTCTAAACTGGTCTTCCCATTGGTCAAATCAAGAGAAGGTCAATTTAAGGTTTACTCTTATAAGAGTTTAAATTTAGACTGGTGTAATGGGCCCAATTGGGACATTTCAAGGTGATATTTTACTTTTCAGCACAAGAGCCATGGCCGGACAATGTCAAGCTGTTCCAACCATACGAAGTCGAGCAGATTTTGCTCCCAGATAACGCAAGCTGCCTCGCCGTTCAGGCTTTCTTAAAAGTAAGACAACAAGTATAATTTTATTTTAGATGATGTTCAATACTAATGTTATCTGTATTTACTCTTTGTCAATGTGCATAGGAAGAATTAACTGCCTGTTCCTTAATAATTTAATGATTGCCATAGATGTACTTTTGTTCCTAATATGGAACATTGGTTTTTGAGAAAAGAACACGAGTATATAATCGAATTAGGGTTTGCCCTTTGTTGCAGTAAATAAATTGTTTTTCTGAAAATATGTTATGGTGATCGGTCTATAATTTAGCAGCCTTTGACCTGAACTTGACTAGAAAAGAATGCTTCATGGCATTAAGGTCGCGTTTTGTGCAGAAAGTTCGTGGCTTGTTTTCTGAAGTTACAGGCAAAAACTCTTCAGTGAGTCTTTCACCTTTTCAAAAACCCTGTAATCTTACAGTGTTATTTATTATTACATACTTTATTCCCACAGATGTGCAATCTCCCCTTCGAAGTGGAAATGCGCTGGAACGCCGAATTCATGTCTCCCTCCGGCCGCGTTCCGTTCATCAAATGCGGCGCGTTCGTGGTATCAGAGCTCGAGCCTATAGCACAGTTTGCTGCTAATAAGGGAGTGTCATTGTGCAGTAGGCTCAGTACCGAGGAGAAGGCTGAGATGCGGGCATACATGAGCCTTATTACAAACGTGCTTGTCAATGCTGAGGTAGGTTCGCCAGGATCACACCATGTGAAATATTTTTAGTTGTTCCATTTATGGTGCACTATGGGGTAAAAGTATATATTATTATTATAACGGGTAAAAGTTAGTGTCTAACACCAGTTACATAGGTTAGTCGCAGTTGTGTTTTAAATCTAGTTCCTGTTTGTTCCATATTTGTCACATCATGGAGTATTTAAAATAGCCTATTCCTTCGCAAGAAAGTGGGATTACTATTTAGCATAAGATACCCCAATCCGAACGGTGTGGACATTGGGTTCTACTTTACCGTAAAAAAATAAACAATTGTTATTCCAGCTGTACATATCCTGGATAGACGACGAGACATACAACGCCGTGACAAAAGTGCGCAACTCTTCTGTTTACCCTTGGCCTCTGGGCTGGATCCAGACGCGCACCAAGCGTAACATGGTAGCCAAGCGGCTGAAGGCTTTGCACTGGCACGACAAGACCCTGGACCAGGTTATGGCTGACGTGAGTATCTCGGCTACCTCCAGCTGTCAATACTTACTGCTATATTGCTTTACGTGCCGATATATGTTTTATATTTTTATTTTGTGTTTCGTCGCGTTTAAATGCTTTCTTTCTTTCTTGTTAGTCAAATCCCCACAACGCGCGGCATTAGACAATGCCTGAGTTACTAACTTATATCATGCCTGTCAAAAAGCAACTAGTGTATTTATCTTTAGAAAGAAAGAAGAAAGAAAGAAAAGAAAGAAAAACATTTATTCGTGACGATACAAACATAAAATATAGATAAATAAACGTAATTAGAAAAAAACAACAAGTAATCGCCACAAAAAGGTTTCGCCTCAGCGTAATGCCGACTCAGGGAGCTGGCGCTGATCTTCCGGCGAAACCTGGTTGTTAATGACGGTGTGTGTAGCACGCTTCGCCTAAAAATTGAACGCGACCTAATACAACTTGACACCGCCGTCTTGTCACGTCGGGCCGTCACATAAATGTCCAACTGTCAAAAGGTGCGTCCAGAAATGGCGGGGCCTGCTACACACATTCACGACTACAATTGAAAATAAGATAGTGTAGCAATTATAATTTATAATAAACAAGTATGTACATGAAACACACAAAAGTTAATTGCAGAGAATAAAGTCAACAGTAAACAAAATTGTTGATATTCGTGCATTAATTAAAGTTTACTTTAAAAAAAAAGAAGTAATTCTGACAATATAATTACTCCTTTTTTATTTTTTAAGGGTTTTTTG
The DNA here is from genome assembly GCA_963556455.1 of Epiblema foenella. Lineage (NCBI taxonomy): Eukaryota > Metazoa > Arthropoda > Insecta > Lepidoptera > Tortricidae > Epiblema > Epiblema foenella. The sequence goes on along the minus strand of OY747120.1, from coordinate 3,101,512 downwards.
GACAATTTTTTACTTTAATTAATAAATTATGTGAATTTCAGGTGGATCAGTGTTGCAACTCGCTGAGTCAGCGTCTGGGAGACAAAGACTATTTCTTCGGAACGTAAGTGTATCACATTTACATTATACCAATTTTAAAAATAACGGAAGGTCATAGTACAACGTAAAAGCGTAACCGCCATTCTATAAATTATTTTACGCATAATCAATTACATATAAGGATTGTACCTAGATTGCCAAAGCGTATTGGTATAAGGGGAAATGGATAGTTCTAATTTCTTTACTGTCACAATGAAAACACTCCATAATGAATATTTGTGTTCCTTAGTGTCTTATTACATTTTGTATTCGTTTGTGCCAGTCATGTAAGCTTGTATCTTTATAGCTCAATCATCTCTCCATGAGAAAACTATTCCTTATTTAGGTACTCCATCCGTTTAACTAACCCATCCAAGCATCCTCACCCACCCATCCTCCCGCCTCCCCCAGACCCACCCCCCTGGACGCACTAATCTACGGCCACGTGCGCGCACTACTCGGCGCTTCCGGCCCCCGCGCAGCGCTCATGATCAGACCGGTCACTACGGCGCTCTTGTTCCATATGCTGAGGGTCGCGAGTTTGACGCAGATGAGTTTGACGGTGTGTCGTTAAACTTCTTTTTTAATTTGTCTAGACTGTAGTGTAGCATTGTAGAGAAGGAAGAGCATTTTTTGTTCTATTCGATTGTTATAGTTAAAAGACAAGGACGCCTACGATAATTTCTTCTTAATGTATGTATAATCCTAAAACGTGAACGAGGTACAGTTTCCGTGTATAGGTGTGACAAAGCTCGATTTCACCAACTGAGCAACAATTGCCATTTCTAAATTTTCTAGTACGCTTTGCATTTCTGGGTCCAAAAGTATGTTACCTATTGGACACCTAGAGACAGTCTATTCGTCCCATATATGTTCGACAAATGTCAAGAGTAACAAATGGTAATTGTCAAATTGTGCAAGAGGGGCCATATATTACGCCACGGTTCTATATTAATATGAAATAAATCGCGTATTTATGTAAGTTAGTAGGCGCAAGCGTGTTACGTAATTAAAAAGGAATAAATAAATAATCAGTTTTCACTATTGTCGTCAAAAGCCGCAAGAGGAGTATCTAGTGTCGCAAGTTTCTACACTGTCGCGCCTACAGCGCTCTCCGGAGCGTGTGCGAGGTGCCCTGCGGCGCAACGCTACGCGCCTGCGCACTAATGTCAAGTCTTTGGACGCGCGTGGAGACAATATGTTCGGTACAATGGGTTAGTGTAGATTCGCATAGTCTGTTCCAGATATGTACCAAATGTTAAAATTCGTATGAACTTGTGACTCAAATTAGTTTTCGTAGTTTTAGTGCCAATAGTTTATTTCGTAATCCCGATCTGCATTTTTATATTTGCAATTCATCCAGATTGTGAATATGAGTGCCGCATTTGTATTTTGTCCCTGATTTGGAACGTATTAGAAAAGTTCGTTTCAGTAATACAAAAATCTCATCTAACGTAGAAATCCAACACACACGCTTAAATAAAATATTGTTAAATCACCCAGGCTTCAAACCATTCGCATCCAAGCAAATTACTATATTGTCAACGAAGGACGGCCTGACTTGCGAACAAAATGGATCTCTTCCAAGAGTCATGTTCAACGACGACACATATGCCTGCATAAAAGAAGTAATAGATGAAGTCCTTGACAATGTTGGTAGCATTATTGAATACGGAAAGTATGAAGACAAGGAATTCGACTTTGTCGAGTTTAGTGGCTCTGAACTTGGAGACGTGAAACAGAATACATATTTGGGTACGATTGATGAAGACTTCATGCTTCATTCCGAGGCCGATGATGAGGCTACTGACGTTTCGGAGAAGCGTTGCGATTCTGTGAATGACTTGAGGTAACTCGTAGTTATTACATCAGTCTGCATTTTGTTAATACATAAAATTTAACACTCGATGAAAACCGAAGGCTTGAAATGAAATAACGTAGAGTAGATCGATTAGTCTAGGTACTTTTTTTCTCCATTTTCCTTTACTCTTCTCTCTCTCCTCCTTTACTGTTTTCTTTTTTTTTCTTGGCCTATCTGACAAGTCACTGGCACCGTCGGAGGCCAAACTTGAATTCAGTTATAAAAATATTAAAAATAAAAACGAGTACACTAGCTCGCATGATCGCATTTATTTATTCGTACTTATAATGGATTCGTTCGACGCTTACTAAGTTAACAAAAGTGTAAGTGTCTGAGGGGACTAATGCTAATGCGCTGGACATAGTATCATAATAACGGTGCAGATAACGCGTACAATAGCATTCAAATAAGACTTACTTTTTGTAGTACTCAAGACTGTGATACCTACAGCAACGGAGTTGGTCTCGTTGCCACACCTACGCCCCTCGGTTCTGAAGTCACTTCCGTCACAGAGACTGAAGGTCTTTTTTTTTCTTTTGAATTGTTATTGCCTCTTCCTATTACTCCCGATGCCGGACAAAAATCTGGCATGGTTTTGGACGCAAAAAAAGTTTTTAATTTCTTCTGTACTTGCTGTTGCGGGCGTTTAAAGCTACTTTCAAATACAAATACAAACATTTATTCTGCAAATAGGCCACAAGGGCACTTTTAAATGTCAAAATATTAATTTACAATTTAAGAAAGTCTGACTATAATAAGTAATACATTTTTCATGTCAATATATTAATTTACAGTTCAAGAAGGAATAATAATTTCGAGTTTACAATTATAACAAAATTAATGTCATACAGTGAAGATAAACTTGCAAAGTTATCTATTACAAATATTACAACATCAGTAAAGTTAGAGATGTATAAGGTCTCAAGATTAAACAAGGAGTATAATGAAATTAATATAATATCCCAGAGATGTACATGGTCTCTGAGCGTCAAAATTAAAATTAATTTAATATTGTTAGAGATGTATATGGTCTCTAAGTCACTGATAATAAAAACGAATCCACAACAGGATGATGTCTCTCGTCAATCCCCTATAAAAAGACCAATCACTAGGCTCAAATAGTTGATGTTTCTAGATTCGGATTCGACTCCGAAGATTGGGAGTAAAGAAATAAGCGTAACGACGCTCGTGGAGTATATGAAGTTGAAGAACGCTGAACTGAACATCGGGCCCCTTGTCGCGGATGTCGATTGATTTTTTAATGTTTTGGCAATCTATGTTCCGTCTTGTTTCTAAATATATGTGAAAAGTTTGGATTTTTAATTATTATTGACGTCAGAATGGCAGACGTGTTTACCGTGAGTTAATTAATTTTGTTAAATGTAGTTAGTTTGGGAATTCTCCGTTGATGGTATCGTTCTTCATCAGATTAGGTTATGAAAAGAGTATGTTTGTTATATTACATTTGATTTAATATTCAAAATGTATCCAGGGCCAGTGTGTATACGAAACAATATCCAAAAATTGGCCTTCGTTTTAGGTAAAAATACTCGTATGGCTAAACTTTTGTTTTTTCAAAGAAACGGTAAGATAACGAATAGGTTATAGGTTAGTCGCCTTATTAAATATATTAGTAGCACGCAGGACCGGGTATTATGGCACTCTTTGGGGAGGCCTATGTCCAGCATCATCTTTCGGCTGATATGAGATTGTAGTGAATTCTTTCGTACCGGCTGTATTTGTAAGAGGTGTACAGTAAAGTGTATTTGTATTGAATACAAGTGTGTGTGTGTGTTGGAACATAACAAGATCCTGGAAATACTAATTTAACGAAAGTAACTCAACTCCTGTTACATTTCTGCTGGGATTTTGTTATCTTGCTATCCTCCTCAGACCCCGCGTACAAAATTCCAAACAGTTTCTTAATTCAAAAAAACAAAATTAGACTCAAGGTCTTAAATGCCGTTTATCTCTTAAAAACTTTCCATGTTTGCATCATAACCATTTTTAATACAATGTTACAGCCCAACAGAGCTCGATGCGCTGGTATTCGGCCACGTGTTCACAGTGTTGACCACGCGACTCCCGCGCAGGCGGCTCGCCGAGACGATTCGCAAGCACGCGCCCCTGCTCGCGCTCGCGCGCCGCGTCGACGAGACGTACTTCAAACGTCCATAGCGGCCAAAGGTAAGGGACATCTCCACCAAATTCGCCAGCCCTTAGAAGTGAAGATGTTCCTTATGTGGTACAAAGCGCACCACATTAAATGGCGCAGTGTAGAAGATCGATTCGACCATACTCCAAACTAGACTTGAGTTACTCTATCGTGTATAAACTGGAATTTAATACTATAATAGAATAACGACCATATAGATCGTTTATAACACGAAAAAGCGCACCCTTCTTTTCATCACGTACTTTGTATTTTCTTCTGAGATATTAGTGGGCGCGTTTTAGTGAATGAAATGCACTATTTAACAAATCTCGCGTTTCGTTTAGTAAATTTGTATGGCAACGTGAACAGCACCTAGTGGTAATTATTTGTTGCCATACAAATTAAAACTAGAGTCCGACCAGGCTAACTCTGCATTGAAATAATTTGGCAACACTACCTCAAACGTCACATTTTCATACAAATATGACGTATAATGCAGTGTTGCCAAATTATTCCTTGCAGAGTTAGCGTGATTATTCCTTGCAGAGTTAGCGTGGTTGTACTCTAAACGCAAACGCGATCGTTTGTGTTTATGTTTCATGAAAAAATACTAGATATAAGATAGATAGATAAATAGAAATCGTTTATTCATAGCGCCAAACTGTAACGAACATATGTTTTACTGTTCATATGTTACCCATTATAGGACAAAGAGAAACTTATGAAAATGCTTCGGATGTTAGGTAATAAATTCACTATGTATTTCAGTTATCTGTGAAGATGGGATTGTTTCTGGCAAAATATAATGAGCTTATTTCATAACAACTTCTAAATCGTATTACAGGTGGAAGTCTCTTGTTAGAAGAATAAGACTTTGCTCGCAATACGTGTAACGAAAGCAAAATAGCGGAAATAATTAGTGTAAAAGCGAATTTTGGTATAGTTGTAGGTAAAGGTGTATTAAACAACAATCAAGTACTGATGTATGGAGGTGGAGCTAAAGGGTAGGGGGGGGTGTAAAGGTCCCTTTTTAGTTTTTCGTAAAAAAATCGTAAACGGCAAAAAATATTCTTACATAATAGTCTTAAAAACAAAAGCCACGTATTAACTTCCCCCCTTTAATATATCATTAAATATTCATCCCAACGAAAAACCCCCTTATTCATAAACGTCTATCAAACCTATATTAGTTAACTAGCCGCTAAAGTTCGTTTGTCCTTATCTGTCACTTTGACACATGTGCTTATGAGACAGTGACAACAGACATTTTAGTTAGCAGAGGTTTGTTAAGTTTTATGAATAAGGGGGTAACTGTATATAATATTATTTTGTAAATTACTTATGTATAAGAACAATTTTTGCTATGGGCTACCGTTTGCGTCGTACGCAGGGTCGCTACCAACTAGGCCAAAATGGTTGTCAACACCTCTAAAAAGCACTTCAAGTTAACTTAGATCTTACTGACACTTCTTAAGAGCTATTTTAGAATGTATTATCAATGTATCATGTATATTCTCTGTGTTGTGCAATTTTAAATAAGAGCACAAATTTAACACCTAGTCCATTAACTAGTACTTACATAACTGATAAGTAACTTTTAATAAAGGTTTTAATAAGTTCGAAATAAATGTTATTCATTCATTCATTTAATATATGTCTTAATAAATATTGCCTCAGATTACATATTTATTGCACGAGCCGAAGGCGATAAAAATGTGATTTGAGGCTTTCGTTCTATCTATGGTAGTGGGCGGTTAATAATACGAATAATTTGCGAATCACTTTAAAGCATTTAATGTACATTTGTTAGTATTATAAATATTAAGTTTTCTGTTGAGTGTTAGTGTTTGTGTCTGTTGGTATGATGGGATGTTATGCATAATATTAAATTGATTATGTTGGCAAACTTGTTTTATTTTTGTGTGATTCCATCACAACAAACTGGCGTAGTTCTGCATTAAACTATCCACTCCACAATATATCACTACTAGAGTCTGGCTAAAGAAAGCTGGGGTGCTACCGAAGTTTTCCTTTTCTGTCGCACTTGCAAGTTTGCATATAAGTGAGACAGAGAGGGAAAACTTCGTTTGTGGTTCGCGGTAGCCCCTCTGAGACTGAGATTTAAAACTTTTTAAATGGCAACTATAATATCTACTTCAAATGTGTCAAACGTCACTTAACTGTCTTGTCAATGGAGACAAACATTGCTTGATCCTTTACGGGTCAGAAATGTGATACAGCAAATCGTATCATAATGCATTATTTCTCTTGAATTGCTACTTCCGTAACAAACTCGGAATATTTAAACATTATAATAGTAGTTGATGCAACTGATACATAATGAGAGGTCTTAAAACACGAGTGTGGTTTTATGAAACGAGCGTCAGCGAGTTACATAATAGGAACACACGAGTGTTTTAAGGCCTAATTATGTACAGTTTATCTACATCCATACATTAAATCCTCTTTCATGTGTTGAGGCACCATTGCGTTGAAAGTGCAGGAGTTCGAGTTCGTTGAAGTCTTTTTGAGCACGAGCCTGGGGCGCTACCGCGAACAGCAAACGAAGCTTACGTCCGAACGTGCAAGTGCGACAGAGAGAAAAAACAGCAAAAAAAGTTTTCCCTCTCTGTCGCACTTCCAAGTTTGCACATAAGCGAGACGGAGAGGGAAAACTTCGTTTGTGGTTCGCGGTAGCGCCCCTGTATCGTAATGGGCGGAGATGGCCATAACGATACCGTTTTTAATGCTGTTATGGCCATCTCCGCCCCGGACCGGCACGATATTGTAAAGTTGGTCCTTACCTACACTTTTTGAGCACATAAAAGGGGATTTGGGCGAATATTCAGCGTTTTTACGGCGGTTATTTTTCGTCATTGTCGTTTCATTAAAAATTGTTAAAGGAGACGATGATCTGAGTAAACTCTTGTTAAAAGCGTAAACCAATATCGGGTCCGAGTCTTATTTGATCAATATTTTCGCCGGTTTATCCCAACTTTGGGTAGTTAATCTTGAGTCGACAATGACTTTAGAAACGAGCGTTTCAAACGCTCGGAGAATCGCCCATTTACTGTATGGGTGTAGATAAATCTTCTTTTTGGTAATGTTATCGCATAGTATATGTAGGGCCAGGGTCAATGAAAGCGATAGGAGTGCGCGGTTGGAGAGTAGCCTGGGGAAAATGGAGTAGCAGCCTATCAGGCACGTGTCCAGGCTTTAGGTTTGGGGGGGGGGGGGGGGGGGACAAACATTGAAACATCCATGTGAACTGTGTGAAAATCGCTGTAATCAGACGGCTAAAAACGTTTTCGGGGGGGGATAAATCCCAACTATCCCCCCTCTGGATACGTGCCTGCAGCCTATCTGGCCTATACATATTACTTTATGCAACTACTGCATCAACACACGGGCGTGGTTTTATGAAAAGCCGAAGGCGAGTTTGGGTGCAATTTTTCCAAGGCTACATACACCCTTCGAGTCTAACCCTATAGCTAGAAGTGGTACTGAATATTAAATGTCATATGCTCTGTTTAGTTTTGTTTAGCTGAAACAAAGTAGTAATTAAATAAAACTAGGTATATAAGAATTAGACGAGTTTATTAAGTACATACAATTTACTAATCATAAAAATAACACGGCAATTTTTTTAAAACTAGTTTTTATGTTGGAATGTTGAGTAAGTTGTACTCGTAATTTGCAATCCTTTTTTTTCAGCCACTTGCCGGTATCCGATTTTGAAATTTGGGTCATACTTAGTTGAAAAAACAAAAGTCGTCCCTCCTGTGGTCAATAGTTAACGGCTTATGTGCATGTTAGCTATGTTTTTATTACAGGGAGTTATAGAAACGGTGACACTGTTTATGCGGGTCCAATCCAAAATAATTTTTAAGCTTAATTATTAAGCTATGTAGCCTTAACTTTTGGTATGTCCACAGAAAAGACGCGAACCTATATCCGCGTATGACCCATTTGGCAATACTAAGTTCAGTGACAATGCAATATTATGGTACCACCGAGCTGATTTGATGGAGGCCATGGCAACTCCTAACCTACACAAGATAAACCCACCGTGTCTGGGCTCATTGGAACCGTCTCAAAGTAACCGTGGGGACAAGGTACAGTCGGCAATAAAAGTTTGTACCAAAAATATTTTTTTACAAACTTATTTTATAAGTGTTCATATTTAGTAGAATAAAATCACAACATAGTATAAAACAAAGTCGCTTTCTTTGTCCCTATATCCCTATGTATTATGCTTAAATCTTTAAAACTACGCAACGGATTTAGATGCGGTTTTTTTAAATAGATAGAGTGACTCAAGGAGAAGATTTATATGTATAATACATGCATCAGCATTGCACCCGTGCGAAGCCGGGGCGGGTCGCTAGTACTTAATATAAACAGATCTAAACTATGGTATCTCTTCCTAGCTATCTATTTCACATATTCTTTAACTATGCAATAAAAACCAATACATATCACACGTAGTTGAATCCTTTTAAATAGTTTTATTTATATGCGCGGAAACAAACAAGACAGAGACTTAATTAAATTTTTAATATTAATAATACGAACTTCTAAATAGTACTTACAATTATCTGTTGCAGCAACAGTTCAGTCTGTTTTGGAATTTGGCTACAAAAAAAAACATTACATACCTAGGGCCGTATAACAGAAAGCCTCAAATACACATCTATTTTATATAATCTAATGAGAAATAAACTCTCACTAGATCCATTCCTCACAGCCCCCGGCTAAAATGTATCTAGTGAAAGAAAACATCCATTATGTACATATATTATTATGAATTGCAATGTATCTAGCGGTAAAAAAAAATCTCATTAGATACACAGTGGATCTACTGAATGGATCTAATGAGATACGAGTAGATTCATAGCGATCCGTTTTACCGGCCCTTTATTTGATGGCGTATGTAGTTGAATGAGAGAGTTCACACAATACAGTACAGTACTAGTAGGATTACTAAGGATCCTGTAAAATCGGACGTTCTATGTGTACCTGCCCTAACAATGTTAAAATATAACTATAAACATAGGCCGGGAAGGAAGGCATTACTTGCCGAGTCTGTTACTGACGGCCGAGCGCCGAGCGTAAGCAACGCGAATATTAAAAAAAAGAATGCCAAGTTCGTAACCCTTTGCCGCATTACATAAAAAAAATATTCGTGTTAATTTGGACCTTGATACGATGCAATAAGGTCTACAAAGATATCTGCCATATAAGGCCTCGCATGCGGTAAAGGTGTAAACGAACAAGTGAGATCTAATTGGAAACAGTTCTTTCAAAGCTCGAGATTCTTCAATCGCTTTAAATGATTTGTTATGTTATTTTTTTTTATACAACGCCGGTGGCACACAAGCGTACGGTCCACCTGATAGTAAGCGGCCACCGTAGCCTATAGGCGCCCGCAACTCCAAAGGAGTCACGTACGCGTCGCCGACCCTTTATGAAATTTGAGAATTCACTGCTACTATTATATGCTGCTTTTGCTGCTGTTATTTGCTACTTGATGATAATTGATAACATGACTTGGCAAGTTTTCTTTTTTTTAATTCCTACCAATTACACTCGGACACAAAGATTAAAGTTAGTTCTTAAAAACTATACATACCACGGTAGGATCAGGGATTGCCTGCCTCGTATTACTTCGGCTATATAATAACCTCGGCAGGCAAGCCCTCCTTTCCCAGCCTCCGCAGTAATGTACTATTACGTGTACAATACAATACAAATACTCTTTATTGCATACCTCTATTAAAGGACACGGTACAGTACATGTGGAGTCCGACCACCAACTCTGGAAGGAACAATTTGGCAACACTGTGCGTTATACGTCATATTTGTATTAAAATGTGACGTTTCAAAATCAAAATCAAATCGTTTATTGCACTCACTTTAGTACAGTTCTTCAGTTATTGATTACAGTTCAACATGAACCCTGTAAGGGCACAGCAATGAAATAACTTATATATTATAATTTAAATAATAATCATGACTGTTAATCATGATTGTTTGAGGTAGTGTTGCCATTTCAATGAAGAGTTAGCGTGGTCCGACTCTATTTCTAGAAGAACCTAATAATACGTGTATTATATAGTTTACACATACTATAGTATGTTTTTATTAAAATATGAAAGGAAATTAGAAATAACAACAATCTTAAAGCAAAACCGCCAGTTTGGCGTTTACGAGAAACAAATGAAAACGAAAAACAAAATAAAACAAACATTCTTAATAAAGTAACAAACGACGATCTTATCGCTAAAGAGCAAACTCTTCCAGACATACTTTGGATAGTACATCTATAAAAGAAATATAATTCGAAGAAACAGCAGTATTTCTATTTATTATCAAAATACTCAGGCATTTTTCAAATTTAAGGCGAATGGGCGCCATAATGTTCACGTTCGCTTGCTGAACTGAACTTAACACAATATCTGTTGTATGCATGCTGCATTGTATTTTGTGGCTATTTGTATGCCTTAACAGGCAAGACAGTGATACAATCCGTAAACTGAAACACCGATGTACATACCTATGTTTAACAAATAAAATATTTTGTATTTGTATTTGTTTCACTGGCTTTATAGGCCGGGCCCGATAAATAGATAGGAGAGTGGCCTGGGGAAAATCCAGAGGAAACCTCCGACAGGACCACGCGCCGTTTAAACGCTGGAATACTCTAAGAGTATGCGCTCCAGTGAGATTGGTTGAGCAGCATCAACCGAATCTGAGGTGTGATTGGAATCGATCTACTGGGAGTTTTGTCGCTGGTTCACTAACTAGTCATAGTATTTATATCTTAAATAATACAAGATTCGTGTTAGAAAATACGTTTTCAATATTATGCTTATATAATATACTAAACCTTGAGCGTATTCGACCAAACAAGAATAACGGTTAATCCAAGTTTGGTCCATCCAATGGGGTAGCTCCGGGGCCCGGGGTCAGCTTTCTTATCCCGAGAATTGTGCGTGGGCACTACTTTTACAAAACAAAACCGTCTGCCATCTGACCTTCCAAACCATAGAGAAAACTAGACATTGTTGGGACTTGATCGGTTTCTTCACTATAAAACAATAAAAACAACCATAAATGGGCCATTCTACTTTTTCATGACCAGTTGTCTATTACAAAAAAAAACTATGATATGTATTGAATTAGTGTACAAAAATAGGATTTCGAAATAGTACCTGAATTTGATAAAAAGATTTTGCAGATAAAAATACTTAAGGCGCGTAATAGAGTGAAATACCACATTTTGGTCGCGTTCAAAGGCCTAAAACTCAAAACTGGCCCGAAATATAGGTCTCGAAAAAATATGCTTGAAGAATTGATATGTCCTCTTCAATCTGAGCAACGGAAATTGAAACACGCCTAGATTGTCCTAACAAAAAAAATCAAATAAGGCATTTTTCAACCTTTTAAATCGCTACTGCTCACTATCTAGACATGTTTTTTACACGGGATATTCAGAAAATAAAATTTAATTCAGTTTTTCATAATCTGAGCAACGGATATTGTAAAATAATCATTACTTTTGTCCAAAACCTGAAATAACTACCACACCGTCATAAAAGTTGGGGCGGATACGTGCGCGGGCGACGGGCGGCAGTCTGTCACCGGCTCTCGGACGGGAAGGCTGTGTCGCTTTGCGTGCGACGCTAAAATATAAGTATTCGATTCTGAGACAATGTACCTACTTAACTATTTTATATATTTAATTACTTCAAACATTCCTACGTATTTAGAAAATAATAATATAAAAAATACATACACATATACAAAAAACCTGCAAAAACCTGTTACAGCGGGGGGGCGCGGGTAGTGCGGCGGGAAAGGCTACGCCACGCCCCAACGCGCAAGGTCGTTCGCGGGTATACGCGCCTTAATTATTAACATATTACTGTAAAAGGTGGGTAACACAGTGGTAAAACCCATTTTTTCATACAAATGGTGAGACATCCAAGGACCAATGAGTTACTCGATTTATGGATATTAGCTGTGGTTCGTTAATTACCAAAACTATCGGGAAGTGATACTGCAATTAAACCTCTTTCTGAATAACAATACAAAAATAAGAAGCGAGGGCCAAGTATTCCAAAATCTGAATTTAAAAAAAAGTGTCTGGAAATTATGTACAAAAAGTAGAATGGCCCAAATATGAAATTAAATGTGATAATCCATATTGAAAGGGACCTTATAGCGGCCGGCACTTACGCCTTTATTGCCGCTGTTCCAATACAATAGTGAATAGGTGCAACGTAAGCGCCTGCCGCCATAAGGTCCTTTTCGATGTGGATTATCACAAATTACGCACATAAACTTTTTTTAAGTCCAGTGGTGCTAGCCGGGGATCGATTCTTATGATCCCCATTAATGGCAAAGCGGGGAAACGCCGGTGTGGTTTTAGTGGATATGCTCCTAAGTGAGTCCCACATAACCCCATCAGATTTGCCAGACCGGGTGTGGGTGCATAAAGTATTTTCACATCGTGAAAAAGAAAGATTGGATATATCATGCTATTGACACATGTAAACTCTGACTATACAATACGTTCAAAAAGTCTATACCTACCTGTATTTTACGTTAGACTTAGTTAATGCCCCTAATTATTTATTTTATCTACACCCATATAGCAAATCCTGTTTAATGTGCTCAAAGTGTACGTAAGGACCAGCTTTGCAATATTGCGCCGGCCCGGAGCGGAGATGGCCATAATAGCAACAAAAACGGTATTATAATGGCCTTCTCCGCCCATAACGATACAGGCGCTCACAAAAGACTTCAACGGGCTCACGCTCGAGCTCACTACCTTGCAACGCAAATGTTCCTGAACACATGAAAGGGTATTTAATATATGAATGTAGATAAAGTAGTGTATGCAACTGTACATAATCAGACATAAAACTACACTCGTATTTTAATGCCACTCATTATGTAGCAGTTGCATAAACTACTATTATTATAGCAGAAAGCAAGACGTTGGCATGGTAACATTTAGTATAAACGACCTAAAACTTGTTTAGACCTTAAGAAATCACAGATACGTCTTATTTTGGCATGATTTGAAGCCCTAGAATCACCATCCCAACCTCTCGCATACTGCATCGCAGTAGACTAACTTGGATAATTATAATTAACATCATCACAGAAATCCTCGTCACTCTCAGACTCCTCTTTATTATAATTCTTTATGACTTTAGCGATAGTGTCATCTACCGCATCCTCTTCGTCTGAAGACGTGTCTATGGAATCATGATCGTAGACAATCCATTTCGCAATGCCGGCCTCTTTGGTCAGCGTCTGCCAGTTCTTATGAATGACTTTAAAAAGTTTTATGAGTATGTACTGCCCTTTATAAGCATGGGTAGACTTATTTTTATCCACAATACCATATAGATTTATTTTGAAGCTGTAAACTGTCTCATAAATGTCTGCTGAGAATTGCAACTCTCTCTCTTGTATAACGAGTTTGTATTCTTCAGCGCCCATTAGCATTATTTTTATCGTGATGGTGGTTTTATTTTGCCGCCACAGCAATTTTGGTTTCCTGCCTTCATTCCCTTCTTTAATTAGATCTGATTTGTCAGTTATACTAGTAGTTTCCGCTGAAGACAGATCGTCAGAGTCCAATTCTTTTATTTTTAGCTTTTGTATCACTTCATAGTCACTCGTAGCAGAATCGTTGTCTATTTTCAGACTGGCTATTGAAGAGTTGTCTGATTTTATCTTAGGAAGTTCTGGAGCTTTGTCAGGTTTAAATCCGCCTACGAAATCATCAGGCAAGTTGAAACTCCATCTGTCACTGTCGGAATCTTCGTCTTCAGCTATTAATGGCACTGATCTAATAGGCTGATTAGAAAGCCTGGCTGGTTTATCATTCGTCTCTGTAATACTCCAATCCTCATCCTCAGACACATCTTTCTTATCAGGTTTTATAAAATTCATGTTATTGAGAATGTCTATTTCGTTTTCATCTGGGGCAGCCAAATTCAATTCAATCATCTGCTTGTTGTACACAACATCGTGCGTTATGTCATTGGTGTCTATTAACGCCACTGCATATTTGTTACCTCCAGTGTACTTTGCTTTGTCAGTGGAATAATATTGAACGTAGAGTCCTTTCAAGTCATCTCCATCCTCAACATCACATTGATTGCAGAGCCAGTTTGTGCTGAAGTCTGACCAAGCGTCTCCCACGGGTCTGATACCGATAAGTCTACATTCAATCGCCTGGAAAGGTAACCGATGGATAAACTTATCAGGGATCTCTGTTAGGTGCTCCAGAGGCACTTCCCTCCAGTCTCCATAGTCCACAAAAAAGCACTTCGCTCTATTGTTGTTAACGACCTCCACTCGAGCTCGCTCGTAGCATGCATTCTCAGGGAATTTAGCCAAAACAACATCCTTTTCTTTGACATCTCTCAATGGCGGGGGATTTCCTTCCAAATATTTGTTGATGTCTTTACAGAGAGATGTCATAGTGTCCGCAAATTTAGTTAAACGCACAAAAAAGGTGCTCGGGTCGAGTGCTGACGTAAAATACACCAATGACAGGTCCTCGCGATTCAAATGTGCCCACTGTATTTTCGGCGGTTCTTTCTCTTTCACAGGCTTCACCTCTTCAACTTGTTCAAAATCTGTGTTATCCAAAACCACTTCTTCATTAGGAAATAGACAGCTTTTCAGTTTCTTTATATGATCAGGGAACGCTTCGCAATGCGGTGCCAACATATCTTTGAAGTTGTTCTTCACAACTACTTCATTCATGGATGTTAAATCTTGACACACATCAATGTTGTCGACGAATATTCGGTTCCCTACAGTTAGCACAACCTTGCCTCTCATGTACAAGCTGTCATTATTTTCCACGTCTTTCTTCACATGATGTTTGGCCAGTTCCGAGAACGTTATGTCTTTATCCTTTGGGATGACGCTTGCTAAACTTATTTGAGCTACATAAGTTTCAACTTCCCTAAATTCCTTTGGTAAATGATACAGATATATATCCCGCGAAGTCTCAAGTTTTTCTTCGTCAATCAGTTTTATTAAAACGTGATTAGGTAGCCCGTTTCTGTATTTATTGATGATGTCGACGACCTGACATCTGACGTAGAAGTCCTGGTTGATGGAAACGGCACAGACATCACCGATCCTTGGAACGCCAAGGAGTTTTTTGTTACTGTCCTGACTGAAGTATATCCCCATTCTAACAGATAGCGTGCTGTAGGTTTTAGGATACTTTTTGGTGGTTCCTTCCTTGCTCATATGAGATAGTAAGCGAGCGGAATACGTAACCGCAGTTTGGTAGTGCAGAATCTTAAAAGTGATGATACCATCAGTGGGCATCCACTCCTTGGGCTCGTCATGAATTTGGGAGCTTGTATGTCTTTCTCTGCAGTACCAGAAATCAGGGCATTCTCCTAAAGCCAGAAGATTACCGCATATCGGCACACAATTCGCTGCTTTCACCATATCTTTTCTGTTCAAAATTTCCTTGCAGACAGCATCTAAATCTTTAGGAAATTCTTTAGTGCATCTTTTGATGAAATGGCAGATTTTCGGCAGTTGTTCCGCATTGCTGTCTTCTAGGATTATCTTTATTGCCACACTCTCATTTTCGGTTTTGAATATGGAAGGATAGTGATCGTTTAGCACGGAGAAGCGTTTGCAAAATCTTGAGAATAATTCCGGCATGGAATAATGTACGAGGTAATGAGCGTCCGTGATATTCATAAAGCTCAAATTGCCATCACAGCATACAAGGATAGGACCGATGGTCGGGTCTGCATAATCATTCCAAGTTTTGTTGAAGTTCCTTAGATCTTCCACAGACATGTCGCTATTGCAAGCATAAACCACTTCATGATTTTTTTTGAGAATGTCATTTAATTTAACAACTTCTTCATCTGTTCTGCAGACAATTACGGCTTTTCTCCTTTTGTCTACCTTTTCTAAAAATTCGTGCACTTTTGCCATCTTGTTTTCAGGTTTCAGTAAGTCAACAGAAGTATTCGCTTTCGAATAAAGCACGCATTCTTGGAAAGCGCCAATGCAAATGACTGTGTTGGGAGCTTTTATCGCCAGTGGCTCCATAAAATCGCACCATACTCGTGACGCCAAAATAAATTGGACTTTCACTTCTTTATTCACTCTAGTTTTCAACATTTGTTTAATTTTCACCAAGGCTATTTTAATATCGCTTTTGTAGACTTCTTCGAGTCTCTCGCAATCATCGAGCACGAATGTGGTCAACCGGCGCAGATCCAGGCCAAAATCGGTCTGAAGCAACAAATTGACCAAAACGCAGGGCGTGCAGATGAACAAGTTGCATCCATTTAGCAAAGACGTGGTGACTTTCATTAAGTCCATTCCAGCGTAGCAGGTGAAAATCGTTTCTCTTGTACCTAGTAGCTTTCTACATTTATATTCAATTTCAGAGACAGACTGCGCGGTACCAGCTACTATAATACAAGTCGGCCCGACGCTGCTGACAATATCGTTGTCGAAGTCTGACACGAGCCGGCATATGGCTGGCAAGTAGCCCATGGTTTTACCAGACGCTTGCGGCCCTATAAGAAAGGTACTGAAGCCTCGAAGTATACTGAACCATGAGACAGATTGCATTGTCATAGCTCTTTCAACGTTCATGTTCTTAAGGACACTGTGGACGTGACCGTTGAATGGTACGTCACTCAAAGCAAGAGTAGGCTCAATTCGGCAATTGTTTTTAGTGTGCACCATTAGCACTGGTTTCACTAACTTATCTACAAACACAGATAGATTCGGATCTATATTCTGAAATGGGTTGACATTGTTCTTTTTTGTATGTACATCAAGAATTTCGCGTTTATTATCAGTGATTTCAGCATTTGGTTTAAGATTCTCAGTATATTCTTTAATAAGCTGATTGACTTCTTCATCGTCTGAGTCCAATTTGCTGGCTGTATTAGATAAATCACCTTCATCTTTTACCTTTTCCGTAGTACTAGTAGAATTCGATGATGAGCTACTTACTTTTTTAAGAAGTTGCAATTTCCTTTGTAGTACTTTAGATTTCAGTCCACTCCCGTCACTCGACGAAACATCAGACATATCTCTTGTTTCAGTCTTCTGAGGGTCTGTAATGTCTCTTTCTTGCTTTGACTTCGCTTCTTGTTTTATATCTTCAGATATGTTATCGTTGTACGTCTTTAAGACATCTCTATTGGTGATAGTTATATTCACCCCTGAATCTACTTCACCAAACATGTCATCTTTTGAATCTACTATATCATTGTCGTCTTCTCTGCTACCGTTGAATGTTTCGGTAGGTTCTTCTTGTTTGATCGGAACTATTTTCGGGACAAGTGTGGACTTGTTAACGCCAGGCGGGCTGAACACTATTCGCATATGTGTTTTCACGTCATATTCTGGAGGTTTTATTTTTGGAGATTCTGAAAATAAAAACGTTCACATTTCGCAATTAGGTAGCCGTCATTTTGACAAAGGCGATAGTCAGGTTTCCATAGTAAGTCGGCCCGTACATCAAATGGTCTCGGTTTTTTTGTGTACATGAGGTATAGTTAAGAATATTTTTGTCGAGTATGAGTATCCTACTTGTTATAGTTTTTGACTTATGTGGTTGTGAAGTAGTATTACTAAATGGTTGTAAACATATTCATTCTATTTGGTCTTTTTTTTGGGTGTTAAACGCCTGAATACCTCCTGAAAAACAAACTTAAAAAACCATAAGTCAAAAACTATAACAAGTAGGATATTCATACGCAAGAATATTCTTCACTACTTATAAGAGGTACTCACAAAAATAACCTGAGCCCATTTGATGTAAGAGCCGACTTACTATGGAAACCTGAGTATGGCCAAGAATCAAGTGATAATGGCGTAGAAACGCCTGTGAACGACAGCTAGATAATTTAATTTGAAACAGTGCTATTGTGTACCTCCTAGTGTTTGCTCTAATATACCCGGGGTCCACTTTGACACCTAAGACTTGGCGTAGGAACTGGTTTTACGAATGCGACAACCATCTCTCCTTCCTACCCAGAGGGAAAGCTAGACCTCGTTGGAATTGGATCGGTTTCCACACGATCTTATTCTTCACCGGAAAGCCACTTTTAAAAGTCACATGATTCCTCCTACTTTTAACCACTTTGTATACGTAGATATTTTTGATGCTGACTATGTACAATTAGCCGCAAACATCTATGAAGGGGGATTAAAGTTGAAGTTACGTATGTTTGTACATAACATCTAAATTAATTGGAAAATACTTACTATGTTTCCTCTTATTATTCCTCATAGGCTGAAAACTGTCACTTGTACCCTCGTCTTTAGTAACAGAACTTTGATATCCTGTCAATGGTGGCATTCTTGCTTCTTCACGATTATTCAGTTCGTAACTGCTTGTGTTATGATTATCAACTTGTTTAAGTGCATTGTAATCATTGTATGTGTTCCCATCTATCTCATTTAAATCATTAGAGTAATCATTATTTTTAGCACTTATCATTTTTAGTTTTTGAAGTATACCACTGCCTGTTTCAGTTTTTGTTTTATTTCTTCTTATGCCTCTCCCTTGAGCTTCATCATCAATATCTTTGCACAGTTCTAAATCTTTGAACTTGCTATCCAACACATTCAAGATATCTTTATTAGTCAAAGTTTTATTCAGACTTCTGTTATGCTTGTTCAAATTTTCTGTTGTCAGTGCTTCTAGTTTTTTAGCTGCTTGGTACACAGCAGTTTGTTTATTTAATGAGACTAGTGATTCATCATCTTTCAGTTTGCTTGTGATGACTTTCATCACCTCATCAGTTTCAGTCTTTGTCAGTTTAGTCTGGACAAGGCCCAAGCTTAATTGGTGGTGGAAGGCAGTTTCATCATATACACCACACAGTGATTTTCGGAGATAGCTTGAGAGCTTTCGGCGGCGGCCATCTTTTTTCTCTATCAAAAGCTCGCCATATTTGTGTATGTTGGTGTCGAAGATTGAAGTTCTGAAAAGAAAGATTTTGTTAGTGTATATGCCTTTGCATGTGTCTAACTGTAAGAAATAACTAAATGCCTTATTAACGTTATGCTTCATAAACATTAATCAAACTTATTTCAGCTAAAATTCCGTTAAAATTAGTTTGTCTTGATCTCACTTAGACATTTGTGTTTGTGAGAAAGGGACAAACTATGTTTTAGTTAGCAGTGGTTTGTTATTTTTTGTGAATAAGTGTTAATAATTAATGGATGGAACACTCGTGACCCAGCGGCGCCCGCGTGCTGCGTGCGGTATACGAGCAGCATGGGCTGGTGTGAGTTCTTGGATGGGTGACCGCTTTGAGTGGTTACTAACCGAGCGCTCCCGTGCTTTGGGAGTACCCACCGTTACCCTACACGTGACCCCTGGATGGTGCTAAACGGTGCAACATAAACTGGCAACAAATTGCCATATGTAGAAAATAAATAAATTACAAGATGTACAAACTTCAGTAAATTCAATGTATTTTCTGGTGAACAATAAAGAATATTTGTATTGTATTGTATTGTAAAGTAATTGGTCTACCCAAATAAATGTACTTTAAAGTACTAACTTTCAATAATGCTATATAAGAGTCAAGCCATACTTAATCTATGTCCCCTCCAGTGTTTTCGCTCACCTCTGACACACAACACAACAGACAATATAGGCACAACACGCAGAAACTGAAACAATGTCTTCAAGGCAAGGGATGTTCATTTTAATACTGGATCTTCTAGTTAGATTGTCATGTCATTATTTGTTAAACAGTGAAAGTAGGTATCAGTATTTCAATTTCGATTATTAGATTAAGTATTTAATTTTATTTAATAACATCATGCCTCATGCATGAGTAACACAAGGCTGCACGATTTTATCTCTTTCAGTTCGGGCAGTTAAGACTGAGACAGGTAGTTTATATCAAGGCACTTAAGATCTGACACAAAGTAATTGGTACAGACACTTTTGTTAGACATTTGTGAGTCCTTTTTCAGGTTAGATATTATTGAAGGCGCGAGGGAACATAATTATTTGATATTTTGATGGTGTTTGTTAACCCAGTACAACATAACAGGAAAATGGCAATTTTTAACACAACTTGATTAAAATACTAATTAAAATATGTTATATTGAATATACCTTGACTCTTATCATTTCGTTTAATAAGGAAATTTTAGAAGTTTTATTATTTTTAACCTAAATAAGTACAGGAACATTTTTGGTGTCTAATATAATTCATTTCTACTTTACTATCATCTCTCCATAATTGAATATATATGTCTATGATAATTACCATAATTACCAGGCCCGAGAGATTTATTTAGTTATACTTGTGTTTACATGACCTTACAGATAAGTCCAATGTGCAGTTGCAATGAAACTTAAAATTAATACATTGCACTGGTATAATTATAGAAAAAAAACTAAGCTAAAACCTATTTTAGTACAGCAGATAAAGCTACTTTTAAAATTGTTGACACAAAATTACTATAGTTAATAGTATGTAAAATAATGAACCTCCAAGTCTATCGTTTATTTTTGTATTGGTACTTTTTTGTATTGTCAATAAACAAATTTATTTAGAACACAAACAGTCACATAAACTAATTAAATGTTTTTGACTGTTTGTGTTCTAAATAAATGTAAAAAAATTGAACACCAATTCATCCAGAAGAATAGACAATTCTAGGGGAGGCCTATACAGTAAGGCAGATCAAAAACACCACCAATGTCAATGATATACATATTTAAAATATATTTGTAAAGGTTGAGAATAAAAAGGAAATTGCAAATTATTTATTAATTATTAAACACTAATTACACACAGTAGTAGGCCTGGCATCCATCATCTTCCAAAATCTCAGGCATTCAGTTCTCACAGCCGCCCATCGCCACACAAACAGGTGGTAGATGATGGGGCAACTCGGACGGTTTCCACACGGCGTGCGTCGTAATGCCGCAGACTTGCCACCAGCGACCAGTATGTGGAGAGCAGGGAGATGCAATTGGAGCGGCGTGATTTTTTTGTTCTCCCCGCTGCCCACTGGCGTCGATTCCGCAGGCCTTAAAGTGGTAACCCTGGGCTCTTACACCGTGCGCCCCGCAAGCATTGTCTATGTTAAGATGAGGATATACACCAAATGACAGATTTTACTGCATAAATGGACATAAGTGTATTTGTGATTACGTCTTTTTTAGCATACGCATACAGTAGCAATAATGTCAATCCGCTATCTACCACATATAAATTAGTTAGTCAGTTACTACTATAATTTTGCTTAACAATAAAAAATTTAAGATTTGGGGGTTATTTTGAGGGCTTATTCTTTTACAATATCCTCCTAACAGCCGACAGGAATATATCATAAAAAATGTATAGTTAAAAACTTACCTTCGATGTATATAGGTTGGCTCAAAATAGACTGCCGTCGCTTCCATGAACACTTTCATCATGACATACGTAGACGCCTGCATCCAGGTATCGCTGCGTCTCGTTTCAACATCTTGAGTCTCCAGAATAAGCTCCCTATCCAGAGGTACGACTCCGTAAACACCGATTTGCTCTAAAGTATCGTTTGACCGGTTCCGGACCCAAATTAAATGAGGATTTAAATGGTGGATGACTTCCACGAGATAGCAGTCAGGCTCCATGGTTGTGGAGATGCTGTGATCTGCAGAAACGTAGTGATTAAATTCTCTTAAGCGATTTCTGATCGTGTTATTGGTGGCATGGTGGTTTGATTACTTTGATTGGATTTTGAAAGAAAAACAGTGATGTTCCAAATCAAACCATGCGAGTATTGTCAGAATCGAATGTCTCAAATACCGGTTTTCTTTAAATATTAATATCAAAATAATTACTGTTTTATCTGCTGATAGAAACATCCGGGACTATTAAAAATTGATGAAACTTTATATTCTCTTAATGAAATTACTCTAATTATTTTTATTTTATCTTTACCATTACCATCAAAAACTAAAAAAAAAAATCAACTAAAAAATATGATTACGAATTTCGGAGTATTCAGAACGCATCGGTTTTTACGTCACTGTCAGAATTTGACAAATCGGCAGTGAATTCGTGGCCGAGAAAAAGTAAATTCTGAAACTTTTGAGAAAAACTCGTATTATAGGAAAGAACTGCACCTAAATTTACAATATATTTGCTTAAGTATTCTTCTTCTACTAAGGTTAGTAATTTTTCATCATACATCTATCCTATTTGCGATGTAGTTGCAATGTTTTGTATGTTTGTATTTATGTTTTCATAATTCGTCGAAGAATTTTATGAATCCTCCTACGTATTACTACAAACAATCGTTGTTGTCAGCTCTATGAAATTACATATAACGTGCAATATTAGAAAGAACTCCTACAAAAAGTTAAACGAGGTATATAGAGATTGTACAAAGCCTTTTTTATATCTACTTTTTCATTCACTCGTACACAATCGTCGGCGCTTGATTATCTACGGTTGACCACTACTTGGTATAGTTTATGATTCATGCCAATGAGTTTAATCATTACGTAAAAACAATTTAATTTTATATTAATCATCACATTAGTTGATATTAAACAATGGGATAGATTGAAATACTATGTTTATGTTTCATTCTTCTTTATCCAATTAGACTAATAAAATTCTAACCTCAAAATAAATAGAATATTTTATTCCACATACTATATCGGGTTTATTGGCTGGAATATAAATGAATGCATTTGTTTTTTTTATATTTTTTTAATCTTAACAGCTATTTTCCAATCCAATGTGTAAAACCTGATTGAGCTATAGTTAACTGTATAAAAATTAAGTAAGAAAAAAGAAAAAGCTTGGGACAGCCACTAGAATGACACCCTTGATTCACTTAAAATGAATCATCATTGTTTTCTCTATTACCACCTTCACTTTGGGCCAGTATTTAACTAATTTTGTCGCTTAACTTCAAACTCAGATAAATCCAGAGTGGATTGGGCCACTTGGGAGATAATTAAAAAAATATATAATAACATTAATTTGGTGATTTGAAAGGCAGTATTTTTTTATTATCACTCGAGCATTAAATAAAGCGATCCTCATTGCCCATGAGGATCCATTCAGCATTAAAACCAAAAAATTCATGGATTTGGATTTATCTGATTTTGATAAAACACTATTTTTTAACTGTAGTTTTCTCAAAAATCACACCAAATTCTACTTAACTGATAAAACTGAAATAAAACTAGTTTTTTACCCGTTTACGTTATACCAAAATCTTAAAAAAATATCAGAGATGGATTCACCCGAATTTGACATTTAGCATCTCAATTAATTAACCATCTACCGGTCCCTGGGATCCCAGGGATCATAACATATGAATGCTATTGTTTATTTTTTTCGCCGGGAGAAGAGATGGCTTAACCATACAAGTACAGGACTGTACAGACCGCATAATGCAGTGAATGCGCAAACATTTAAAAAATGTGATAAACTACATCGAAAGGGACCTTATGGCGGCAGGCGCTTACATTACACCTATTCACTATTGTATTGGAACAGCCGCAATAAAGGCGTAAGTGCCGGCCGCCATAAGGTTCCTTTCAATATGGATTATCACAAATATAAAATGTACAATGTTAAACTTATCCCTATTAGGTATCTCTTCTAGCTAATTTTTGACTTGTAGCAGATATGGGGGTGGCAATCAGCCGCTATGGAGAGCTGTCAAACAATGAGCTGTTGGAGCGGTTCGTGTCACCGGACATCATCAGCCCGAATGAGCCATTCTGGAACCAGATGCTCTCCTTCAACATCACCCCACCCAGCAACATGTGAGTACAGTGTGTTCGATCGATCGATTTTTGGTTTTAATGGCTACTGTCCAGTGGGACAATTATGCCAGCGTCAAGGTTGGAGGCTACACGAGTCTTGAAAAAAACTGTCCAATACAGTGTGTTCAGGCATTGTAACCTTTCAATATGAAGGTAGATGGCGACGCGTCGGTGTTCGTCAGATTTTGACGGGTAGACGAACAAAAAGGGGTTTTAATTTTGGGAGCGGCACGGTCGGGCGTGGGGCTGTGCCTCGTGCTGAATATCCTATTTAAACTCGATGAAGCTGTGTGATTTCGTGGTTTTATGTGTGTGGACAATTTTCATATCATAGACTCGGTACAGACTCGGGACTCGGGTAGACTCAGTCCGACCCAGGTCGGGCCTAGCTGAGTTTCTTGCTGCTCTTCTCAGGTAGGCTAGGTTTAGTGAACGAGCGACATAACTCCCAGCAGCTCGATTCCACTCACACCTCAGATTCGGTTGAAACCGCTCAACCAATCTCACTGGAGCACAAACTCTTAGAGTATTCCAGTGTTCGAAACCACACACGTGGTCGTGCCGGAGGTTTTCCCCTGGATTTTCCCCAGGCTATTCTCCAACCGCGCACTCCTATTGCTTTATTGGGCCCGGCCTATAAAGCCACAGTCAGGTTAAAAAAAATAAACCTATTTGATTTTCGGGACCAGTAAAGCTATCGAATTATTGCTATTGATAATAACAAAATTAAGCTAACTAACTACAGCTATGTCTTTCCAGCGAGGAGCAGCTGATCTTCGACTCCAGCACAGAGAACCTCCTGCAGCAGTTCCTAGCCAATAATGGCGACACCGGCAACCTCGGGGCCCTCGTACATGTCTTCATCACGCGCGCCACAGAACTGCTCTCCTCGCCCGCCAGTGATAAGTAAGTTTCATCTTCATAGGCGTATGTTCTTAACACTGGTTATCCATGTTGTTTTTGGATGGCATGGTGCACAATTTTCCTCCATTTCTCTCTGGCTTGGGCTTTGCGTGCACTCGTTAAGTGGAGCACTTGTTAGTGTCTTGACCAGGCTGTGTACTCCGAATTCGAAATCCGAACATCGTATTGTGCCGACCCTTTCACTCATATAATGTACAACACGAGATTGAAAGGGACGATTCGGATTCGGATTTCGAAGTCCAGATTTCGTAGCCTCTCTGATCTGTGCATCGAATTGGTAAATGACCCCGTAATCTGGAACCATTGACCCTGCCCTACACTACCAGCCTTACCACGAAAACATGTCCTATAAGTAAGTTGAGTTTCCGCAAATAAATACCGTAGAGAGTATCAATCGGAGTATAGGTACTTAAAATTGTGATTATAGCGAAAACTGTCCGTTCCCAACATAATAATACTGAATACAAGAATAAGTTAGACTCCAGAAGACAAGCGCGTTAATGACTTTTTATTGCCTTGAGAATTCGGGTTCGTTGTGTTGACAGCTAGAGACACATATATAGGCCTCTCACTCATCCCCTGTACTCCGAATTTCGAAATCCGAACTGCGTATTGTGCCGTCCCTTTCACTCTTGTATTATACACTGTATAAGTGAAAGGGACGGCACGATACGAAGTTCGGAGTAGCCTCTATGAACCGAGCGCATCCTTGGGAGCTGTGGCGATTTTAGAGTATTTGTTTTTTAAACTCCCGCACAACACAGAAGAGGAGTGTTATATGTTTAACATGTGTATCTGTTTATATGTGTGTTCTTCGTCTAAACCTACCTTTACTTAGCTGTGTGTTGTTGTGTCTGGGTTTTTTAAAAGTTTTTAATTTAATTAACTTGGCTTGTTCAGTGTGATGCTGGCATGGCAGACGTTCAACGCACTGTTCGTTATACGGGCAGTGGTCAAGTATCTGGTGGAGATGGTCCCGGAATCGGAAGTGTGTCGCCATCTTGATGTAGTGGTACAGGATCGCCGCCCGCCAGTGGCCGACGTAAGTGGACACTACCGGTAACCACTTTGTATTATATTCGCGCGTCAGATAAGGAGATACAATACAATACAATACAAATACTCTTTATTGCACACCTCACATGATAAAATAGCACATAAAAAACAAAAAACAAAGATACAGGGAGACGGAGGCAGAACAACAGGCGGTCTTATCGCTAAAGAGCGATCTCTTCCAGACAACCTTTGGGTAGTGGAGAAATGAAATATAAAGCTGAAAAGTAGGTGGTGCATAAACTATTACAATGAGAAAAGAAAAGAAAAAGATTCCAAAACAACTATTCAATATGAATACACATACTTAAATAATATATAAATATACATTCATAAAAATATACATACATATAATATATAATTATATATATCACTGCTATAGAATAGTAAGAATAAAATAGTGTCAGCCATAATAATTAATTAAAAATTTTAAGGGAGAGACAAATAATATTCTTTAAGATGGGATTTAAAAATAGCAATCGATTTAGCACGTCTTAATTCAACTGGAAGGGAGTTCCAGAGTCGGACAGCCCGGAATATAAATGCACAATTATAAAATTTATACATACCTGAGATACCTGTTCAGATAAAGTTGTAAACCTCCTACAACAAGCATGAAGCTTCATAACTTATCCTAAGCTACTTAAGTAAATACATTGCTGTGGACGATTGTATACAAATAGTGATGTTGACACCAAATAAGAAAGTCAAAAAGTTCGAATTATCTCGAAAAAGGATCAAATTCTTAATCAAATGGCGAAAAAAGCAACACAAACGAATAAAAATTACAGAATTATAAGTCATCAAAATTTTAAGAGGGGGCATACTCTGTCCCTTTTCCGCAAAAGCACCTTTGTATTGGAACGATCATTTACTATGGCGCTCGTGGTCAGTGACGTTAATGATCTGTCGCGCTCTCTCTCTAACCAGCAACATTAAAACGGTTGTAGCTTCGTTATTTTTTGAGATAATTGAATAATATTTTCACTATTTGACATATTTTTTGCCTTGCTTCTTTTGGAGTAGTTTTATGGAGTAGTAAAATTTTGAATCAACATCGCTATTGGCCTAGTAAAGAGTCAATATAAGCATAGCTTGTACAGTCAACTACAAACAGATCCAAAAGTGGATACATTTCATTGTATTATGTACTAGGCGACGATATATATTACTTAACTTATATGGATAAATGTATGAGCTGACAATTAGAATTTGGCATTAAAATCTACCTAACGGTAGTAAAAAAGTTACCCCACCCCACTGGTCACAAAATTTCACAAAAATCGGTTATGAAGTGCGTTCCTCTACAATTTCCCGAAAAATTAAATCTCCGTACGCAAACTTCCCTCCAGGACTGTATTTAGGTTCCGGACTATGAGTAAATATGAATAATGGCAGCACGAGATACCACAGGACAACTTTTGGCAACTACAAAACCTCGAAATTTTTGGACTTTTATTTATTATTCATTTATAGATAAATTAGATGCTTAAGTACATAGAAAACATTCAAGACTCTGGAACAAATATTCGTGTTCATCCACAGATTTGTATGTTCATGTACAGTTTTGGAGCTACATTTTTTTTTCAGCCCGCGAAAGACGAGGCACAGGCGTCGCCCAAACAGGAGCCGAAACTACTGAACGCGGAAAGTCGCGTTGAGATGTTAATCGATGCCCTTATTGGGCTCATCATCGATGTACCTGTCACGTAAGTCTTCAATTTTTTTTTTATTTGAGAGTGGTCTTGGCCTTAACCTTTTCAGTGCTTAGTCAAATACAAACGCTGTCACTCACACGCCATGGGAATGTCTTTTTTTTTTAATAAATAAATATTAGAGGACAATCTTACACAAATCGAACTAGCCCCACAGTAAGCTCAAGAAGGCTTGTGTTATGGGTACTAGACGACGATATATTTAATAGATATAAATACTTAAATACATAGAAAACAACCAAGACTCAGAAACAAATATTCATGCTCATCACACAAATATTTGCCCTGACCGGGATCGAACCCAGGGCCGTCAGCTTCACAGGCAGGTGCACTACCCACTAGGCTAAACCGGTCGCCATGTCTGACGAGAAGTTTAACCTTATAGAAATGCACGCCGTCTACGTCCGTCGTTGGTCCTTCCAGGGTTAAAAACGCGGAAACCTTGAATAATATGCAGATATCTAAACTAATATGGAGTAACTAGGTGTCATTTAATATTTGAGTCGATGACATGATTTTCAATAAAAATAAATATAATAAATATGACGTCACAGAAATGGCGGCTCGCGTTTTCGAGCGGATATTGAAACTGCAAATATCAATCTTATTATTTTAGTATTCATCGATTCCATAAAATGTTCTACGTGGTAATTGAAACGTTCGGATTAATTTAGGCTACTTTTCAAAAATACGTGTGCCTGTCACGTAAGTCTCATGGTCTTGGCCTTTTCAGTGCTTTTTCAAGTACGTCCGTCGTTGGCATTGGAAGGGTTAAAAACGCGGAAATTTTGCATAATATGCAGATATCTAAACTAATGTGGAGTATATAGGTATCATTTATCATCTAGACATTCTAGACCCTATTCCGGGCTCTGATAATTTTATTATTTCATGTTTAACAAATAAATTATAATTATTTGCAGCGACAACACATACTACTTGCATCTAGAGTGTATCAACACACTTTTGGTGCTGATGTCCGTCTACATGTTCGCCGGAGTGCACGGGCAGAGCCGGATGATCGAGACTAGTCTCATTTATAGGTTAGTTACTTACATAATACTACAGAGCTGGGCATTAACTCGTTAATCCGTTAATCGTTAATTAATGAAGTTAACCATCCGTGTGTCGGATTAACTTTCAAGTTAACTTGCAAAGTTGTTAACGGACTCATTAACTTCCGCTAACTGTCCAAAGCTCCGTTAATCCGTTAACTTTCCAAATGGAGCGCGTCAGGCGCATGCGCGAGTGAAATGAATTATATTCGCGCATACCCGCATACCCAGGTGCTGTTTTTACCAGGAGTTAACGATTAACGTTAACTTCCGTTAAATAGGCCGAAATGTAACGCTTAACGTTTAACGAGGTTAACCTTTTTTTAATGGATTAGCGATTAACGAAGTTAACTATTGCTTTACTATAGATTTTGATTTAGAATCCGTAATTATGTATCCTTTGTACGGCGTTTCCTTACCATGGGCCGTGTGTTTGCTTGCGACGTTCATTGCGAATGCAATTGACCCAGTACAGGACTTTTATCTCACGAACGCTGGTCAGCCATGGTTGTGTTGAGCTATACATGTACATTGTCTATGTGTGCATCAGCGTAAGAACTATGAGTCCACATTGTCTATGTGTGCGTGTGTCACAGCTACAAGGATGGCTGACACGCGCTCGTGAAATAAAGGTACTGTACCTCACAGGGCTGGGAACCGGTTTTTACAGTACAATAACACATTTCGAATGCTGATGGGCTTGTCCAGCAGATGTAGCGCGTCCGGCATGTTTTGCGAAGCGCGGTTAGACGGCTTCCCAGCAATCATGCGAAAGAAAGTTGCATCCCTGCTGGCACGAGTTAGGCACAGCCCCAACAACATTCTAAATGTGTTTGCCAATAGGTATGACAGCCCAATGCTGAAGCATTGGGCTGGACTTGTTAAAGGAGTAGCGCTCAATACCTATTGATTGATTGTATTTAATTTAATGTAGATGTATTTAGTATGTATTTATTTTTTTACTTACTTAGTTTAACATAATTTTTAAGTTTTGTTTGTTGTTGGGTGGATCAACTATTCTTTGTTGCTCGTTACCATGGTTACGTCTCCTGAGTCACTCTTTAAAACTATGATTTTATAGGGTTTAAAACTACCAAACATGAGTTTTAGCGATAAGTATAAATCCATTTGGATATGGGTCATCTCCTGAGCGTGCTTGAATTCCATATTATAAACATTTTTCAAGAAACATGGTTACTGTTGTCTCCTCGCTGACGGGACAGAATAACAAAAAAAAAAGTTGATTGACCCTTTTACTATTTTTGAAATATCTCCTAAAGTATTTTTCATATCTCCATTTTTATTTTTAAATTGGTTTTTGTTAGCCTTCATCTATGATATAAATGATTTAAAATACGAAAAAATATCGTAAGACGCAATTAACCGAAATTATTAACCGGTTAATTGTATGAAGACGAAACCGGTTTCCGAGCCCTGATTTAGATTAGATTTAGATTTATTTATTTCATTATATAACAATACAATATAAATTATCCTAAGTCAATTTATACGACTTTATATTATTATCGTCAAAAAAATTATGAAATGTCAAAAACGATAATAATAATAATAAAATTATAATTATTATAAAATCTAGCCTAAGTCTTAAAAAAAATAAAGAGGAATAATAAAATAAAATTATACAACAAACCAAATACCTCACCTCATATTAGTGTTTGTTTACCACAGGAGTCTGTTCCAAGGCCGCTACGGCATGCACGCGCCGTTGCTGGTGAAGACGTTGCTGAGCCACCTGTCGAGCATGCTCGCCGCGCCGCCGCACATGTTCGGCACGGGGGTGCCGGGCGGCAGTATACTAGTCAACTTGGCCTGTGAGTCTACACGATAGGGAATACTCAAAAATTGACTACCCCAAAAGAAATAAGGGTGGATCAACTATTCCTTGTTCCTCGTTACCATGGTTATGTCTCCTGAGTCACTCTTTAAAACTATGATTTTATAGGGTTTAGATCTACCAAACATGAGTTTTAGCGTTTATCATAAATCCATTTAAACCCTCGAGGTTTCCGTTGGTGAAGCAATATTTACCATTTTTTGTAAAATAATGTTTTTGGCCAATAAATGCAAAAAACATTACCGCCGCATTTTGCCGTTTTTGCTGCCTGTGAAGCTGACGGTCCTGGGTTCGAATCCCGGTCAGGGCAAATATTTGTGTGATGAGCATGAATATTTGTTTCTGAGTCTTGGATGTTTTCTATGTATTTAAGTATTTATATCTATTAAATATATCGTTGTCTAGTACCCATAACACAAGCCTTCTTGAGCTTACTGTGGGGCTAGTTCGATTTGTGTAAGATTGTCCTCTAATATTTATTTATTTAATAAATTTAAAAACAAAAAATTTGGACATAGGTCACCTCTTGAGCATGCTTGAAGCTCATGATATAAACATCTTTCTAAGAAACTCGGTTACTGTTTTCTCCTCGCTGACGGGACACAATAACAACAAAAAAAAGTTGATTGACCCATAAACGGTCGGGAACGCGTACGTGACTCCCTTGGAGTTGCGGGCGTCTGTAGGCTGCGGTAGCTGCTTGCCATCAGGTGGACCGTACGCTCGTTTCACACCGGCGTTGTATAAAAAAAAACAAGGCAAAAATATTATGCCAAGTGCTGAAAATCCTATTCAAATATCTCAAAAAATAACGAAGCTACAACCGTTTCAATGTTGCTGGTTAGAGAGAGAGCGCGGCAGATCAGTGACGTCACTGACCTCGAGCGCCATAGTAAAGCCCGACCAGAAATTAATGAAATGAAATCATTTATTCTTCAATTTTGGCATGTTACATGCACTTATGAATGTGAAAAAACTACCACCGGTTCATAAAATAAACCTCAGCCTCGAGAAGAACCGGCGTAAGAAACTCGGCGAGGTGTCAGTGATATATGGCCGTTGGTCATGTTGCGGAATTTCCTTGGAACTAATTTTTTACACTGGCAATAATTAAAATCATAGGTTGTCACTGTTGTCAGTGCGACGGTGGTGGTTTAGGTTAAGTGTAGAATATTCGTCATCATCATCATCATATCAGCCGAAAGACGTCCACTGCTGGACATAGGCCTCCCCCAAAGAATGCCATAATGACCGGTCCCGCGCCACCCGCATCCAGCGGACTCCCGCGACCTTTACCAGGTCATCAGTCCACCTTGTGGGCGACCACGGACCGGAAGGTGTAGAATATTAATTAATAATAAATTAAATCCCAACACAGACACACAACACACAACAGAGTTCCCGAGGATGCACTGTGTTGAGAGCGAGGGACCTAAATTTGTCCCTTCTGCTGTCAACACAGTGAATTCTCAAATTTCATAAAGGGTCGGCAACGCGTACGTGACTCCTTTGGAGTTGCGGGCGTCTATAGGCTGCGGTGGCCGCTTACCATCAGGTGGACCGTAAGCTTGTTTGCCACCGGCGTTGTATAAAAAAAATAAATGACCATAACGATTCATTGTCAAGAGCGGAACATTATTAACAAGGTATGTAATAAAATTCTGAAAATGTAAACGCTCGGGAAATCGCATGAAACGGTTTCGCTACAAAATATTTCTAAATTAACATCAGAACTGACAGGTAAACAAGTCAAAATGTCATTATTCCGACTATACTTTTTTTTTAAATTTATTTACCCTTTACTTGACCTTTTGCCATTTAAATCAGAATAATAACGCCGTCTTGACAATGGTCATATGTTTCTGGAGTGCTACCGCGACGAACAAACGAAGTTTTGCCTCTCTCTCGCACTTATGTGCAAACTTGCAAGTGCAGCTCTGCTGGGGCGTTAAATGACCGTCGTTCGAATAATATACGAAGGTGCGTTTTGCGGTAAATGGACAGAGTATGCCCCCTCTTAAAATTTTGAAGACGTATATTGAATAGAGTTTACTATGGTACTCTAGGTGTAGGTGCTATACTTATGCTTGCCTTAATGATGTTTGTAGCGGGCCAGTAGTAGGCAGGCACGTATCCAGACTTTTGGTTCGGGGGGGGGACAAACATTGAAACAACCATGTGAACTGTGTAAAAATCGCTGTAATCACTACTGGCTAAAAACGTTTTCGGGGGGGATAAATCCCAACTTTCCCCCCCTCTGGATACGTGCCTGGTAGTAGGGAATAGATGCAGGCGTAAATAAGCACTCCCAATGCCCAATAGCACACACCATTTATTATTTATAACGGCGCACAGAAGAGACAGGGCAATATACAAGCCGTCAATATACAAGGTGTCCCTAAACCCAAAGCCAAAACGAAGAGGGGTGATAGAACAGCTCATAAGTTATCCGATTAAGCAAATTTGACACTAATGAAAATAATTTAGCAAATTTTGACACTTAAAAAATTCGTGATTTTTGATGCTCTGCGTCAGTGTATCGATTGCCACCACTGCAAATTTAAGTATATTGTAAATCTGTTTTATGCAGGATGTTACCAAAAACATTTCTTATCGAATGTAATCTACACTTATCACATGCCATGATCATGTGGCGGTGAAAAAAAAAACATAACCGAATTAAAGAAATTTTAAATTTAATCTACGGTTTCGATCGAGTTTAATTTTAATAAAGTATTACTAAACTAACATTTGTATAACAAAAGTAAAATATTTTTTTTTGACGCAATATTTTTTTGGTCTTTATATGGACAGTTGGCTGAACTGGACGACCTGCCCCATAGGAAAAAAAACAATATTTTTCGCGCGTCAAAAAAATTTTTTTTTTACTTTTTCCTAATCTGAACACGATACCAAATATGTCCTTAAACGGATCCTCACTAGTTTTGTTACACCCTGTATATACAAATGTAATGATGATATATAGACATGTAATAATAATAATACGGTAATAAAGAAAGCCACAAATTTCTCATCGGCTCGGGCGTCAATAACCTGCCATCAGAGACATTTTTCGTTTCACCACGCTTATCATCATCATCAGCCTGTGTCAGTCCACTGCTGGACATAGGCCTCTCCCATGGCACGCCACTGAGCTCGGTCTTCAGCTCTTCTCCTCCAATACCTGCCCACTGCCTTTCGAATATCATCGCCCCACCTAGTTACAGGGCGTCCTACACTACGTTTGCCGACACGCGGTCTCCACTCAAGAACCAGTCTGCCCCAACGGCCATCGGTTCTGCGACATATGTGACCTGCCCACTGCCACTTCAGCTTACTAATTCGCTGAGCTATGTCGGTAACCTTTGTTCTCTGACGAATAACTTCGTTCCGGATACGATCCCTAAGAGAGACTCCAAGCATAGCTCGCTCCATAGCTCGCTGAGCGACCTTAAATTGGTGGACAAGACGTACAGTGAGTGGCCACGTTTCGGCTCCGTATGTCATTACAGGCAGGACGCACTGATTAAAAACTTTCGTTTTTAGGCTTTGTGGTACCACGCTTATATATATATGTAATAATAAAAATACGGTAATAAAGAAAGCCGGAAATTTCTCTTCGGGTCGGGCGTCAAATACCTGCGATCAGAGACACTTTTCGTTTCACCACGCTCGGTGAGTAATGTGCTATTGTTTCAGCTGGATTCTGGAACCTCCTGACGCTGAGCACCCCGACCGCCCCCACCATCTACACCAGCCCCCCGCCGGACAGACACAGTCTGATGGAGGACCTGCAGAAGAAGCACCCTCTGGCCAACCAGGTAACTTAGCCGTCGTCCCCCGGCGAAAAAATAAACAATAGCATTCTTTTGTTATGACCCCGGGGATTCCGAGGACCGGCAGACGACGGTTAGCCCTTATGAGTTAAAAGACGCTCATATAAGACCGCCTGTTTATCCCTATTTATATTTCGCTATGCTATGTTCTGAAAAGAGTATTTGTATTGTATTGTAATGTAACTTATGTCTGTTTTAGGCGTGCTTATTACTAATGACTCTGGCCAATCACTGTGCAACGCGTAATCTCTATCGGCAAGCGCTTCTCTCCGCCGCAGACACCGCCAGTAAGTGAAAAATACCATTTTCACACCTGCTATTCAGAAAACATGGGCGCTACCGCGAACAGTAACCGAAGTTTTCCCTCTCTGTCTCACTTATATGCAAACTTGCAAGTGCGGCAGAGAGGGAAAACTTCGTTTGCTGTTCGCGGTAGCGCCAAATAATCTCTCTTCTCACTATCACCTCTATGCCGATGATCTTCAGATTTATTCGCAGGGCGTACTTAATGATCTGCCATCTGTTATCAACACTGTAAATAATGACCTGGTGCGTATCCTAAATTGGAGTCATAGTTTTGGTCTTAAAGTTAACCCCTCTAAAACCCAGGCTATCATAATTGGGAGCTCAAAATTTGTCTCAAGAATCGATTTTAATCGTGTTCCACCGATTTACTTCGATAACGTATTAATCCCTTTTTCTACACAAGTAAAAAATTTAGGCATTTTTATGAGAGAGCTACGAGAGAGAAGGCTACGTAATTTCCTGCCCATTGCCACTAAAATTGCGCTTACTCAAACACTACTCCTCCCCATCTTGGATTATGCTGATGTTTCCTATATTGACCTCAATGAGGAGCAACTTAATAAGCTTGAGCGCCTTCAAAATGTCTGTATTCGGTTCATATTTGGTTTACGCAAATATGACCATGTATCCTTTTTCCGCTCCCAGCTCAAGTGGCTCCCTATCCGTTTTCGCCGAGATTCTCACACCCTATCTCTTTTGTATTGTACTCTCTTCAACCCTGCAACTCCACGCTATCTCAAAGAGCGTTTTACTTATCTTCGTTCCGTTAGGTCCTCCCGAAACTTGCTTCTCACTGTTCCATCTTCCTCATCAAAATTTTATAATTCTTCTTTCACTTTTCGAGCTATTCGGCTTTGGAATTCATTATCTCCTGATTTGAGGCGTGCTGAATCTCTTGCTGTCTTCAAAAAACAGCTTAAAGATCACTATTTGTCTCTCTCATGACACACTTAAGGACTTAACTCCTTTAGACTATGTGGCTGACTATATATTTGTATATGTTTATGTACGTATATTTTTATACTATATTTATGTATGTTTATTTATCCTTAATTAAATGTTATTGTTGTAATTTTTAGTAGGCTTCATATGTATTAACTCTGCACCACCTGCTATGAATCGTTCTGTTTAGATTTCCGCTACCCTAAGGTTGTCTGGAAGAAATCGCTCTTTAGCGATAAGACCGCCTGTTGTTTGCCTCTTCTCATTGTGTTTTTTGTACTGTACTGTATCCTTTGATTGAGGTGTGCAATAAAGAGTATTTGTATTGTATTGTATTGTAGCGCCACAGTTATTGTTGCCTTCGAATGAGGGATCAAAGATGTACTTTTCTTCCCTCATTTGAGGGCAACAATGACTCTTTTCCTCATAGAAGGTGTGAAAAGTAGTATGTGTCACACGGTAGCAAAATTATTTCCGTCTTGGGCGTAAACACGTGAATCCCTCGCTACGCTCAAGATTCTACTTTAGAATCCCTCGCTACGCTCAGGATTCTATTGTAGAATCTTTCGCTTCACTCAGAATTCAATATACCGCCCTCGCCGTAAATATATCATTTTGCTCCCCTGAGACACAATCTACTATTATTAACCGAGTGAGCGTAGCGATCGAAGGTATCCGTTTTTAGTTTGGGAAAGAATGCTTTCGTATGTGCGAATTTCCGACCGTCTGAATGTTCTCAATGTTTTATCTTGTTTTCAATGTATTTTCTATATTTTTATTTAGCAGCGGTACTGCTTAATACGAAGGAACGGTTGATGAATTTGGGACTGGGTGGCGATTGCACCTATAGCTCAGTTGGCTAGAGCGACTGGCCGTGAGTGCCGGGAGGTCGCAGGTTCGAATTCTGCTCGGTGCCTAAATTTTTCAATTTTTCCTTTATTCATATAAATGTATTTTCTGGTGAACAGTAAAGAATATTTGTATTGTATTGTTCTCCTCTACAGCTCGCATTTCTCAATCGATCCTCATGAAATTCTGTGAGCAGAATGAATCCTCGGAAGACAACCAAAACTCACTAAAAATCTGTCATTATTCTTAGTAACCTCGTGTCTCACTACTGAAGCGATGCTGAGATACGAGTTTTATTTTAACTAGGTATTTGATACTTAGGGTCGGTTTCACCAACCTACGATCACAGGCCGGTCATCGTCAAATATGGCGCCGGCAGCTGTCATCCCATAGAAACTTGTCAAACTTTCCATACAATCAGATTTTAACGAACGCTTACGATTACAGACGGTTTGGTGCAACCCACCCTTAGTGAGTTTTGGTTCTCAACCAACGGTATGATTTCACTACGGTGATTTTAAGGAACTGTGACATACATAATTTTAATATCAGAAATAAAGACAAACTGGCAGTGCCCCATTCTCGGCTGCAAAAAATAAAAAATCGTTTAAAAATAATTGTATACGATTTTACAATAAAGTCCCAGATAGTGTGACTCATCTCTCAACGAATGAATTTAAGAACTGCCTTAAACGCAGACTAGTAAGTAAAGGTTATTATAAGATTAAAGATTATCTTAACGACAAAACGGCTTGGGACTGAATTGCTCTACATCTAAGTAGCTTTTAATGTTATTAAATTTTACCACCTGTATTGACTATTTTAGCTTTATTAATTGTTGCATTAGTCATGAGTTTTGTTCTCTGTTACTGTTAAGTATTCCTATTTTATGTGTATATTTGACATTTTGAAAGTGCTAATTATGGGCTTATTTAAAAGAAATAAATTATTTTGACTTTGACTAACCGTACGCTGTACTTGTCTAGACACGGCGACCACGCCACAGAAGGAGACCAGTGGGGGGCCAGAGATGACTCCACCACGAATAGACATGGCCGCGGTAACTATCTAACATCATCAATTCATCTCATCATCTTAAATATAAGGGTCCTTATCAGTTAAAAAACGCTCATAAATATACGCCATTTTCTGTTTGAATTGACACGTATCTTGACATTTTCTCAATGTTACTATCTAGAACAGGACTATTGCGACCTTATGTCATAAACTTTAAATGTATTTATTGGATTTTTCATTAAGAAATATCGTTTCAAACATCACTCCAAATCGACCATTTTCAAGCTAAAAACTTGTTTTTTCGGCTTAAATTCTACTACACACAATAAAATTAATAAATGGCAATGTTACTATCTAAAACTTTAATAAAATTACCGTTGCCTTTAATAACTTTATTGGTATTATCAATACTTTTGTTGTAATTTGAAATAACAACATTTTAAAACTTATAAGGCCTCATAAGTGCTAGAAATAGGGCTGGTGCGGCGGCTGAATCGGCGGAAAACCTCAAAAGGCGCAAATATAGTACCCTCGATAGCGGGTAGACCGCTATCGAGGGTACTATATTTGCGCCTTTTGAGCCGTGGGGACCGGGAGCCCATAAGATCTTCAAAGATCTTTCTGGACGTCTAGTCGACGCAACACGTGACCAAAATGCCTTTATCTGGCAAAAAGATTGAGCATTGCCATCCAACGTGGCAATGCGGCCAGCATTTTGGGAACGTTACCTACTGGCAGCGGTCTGTTTGATTGGGGTTTTTGATAGGTATATTTAGGTTAGTTTCAGTTTTATTTCTTTGTTTATTTGTTACTGTCACATTAAAAAGTTTTCCTCAAAAAAAAAATGTTCTAGACCAGAGTTTCCCAACCAGTGGGGCGCGCCCCCCTTGGGCGGGGAGCGATTCCCCAGATTACCACTAATTCGAAAAAAAATACAAATCTCTATTAGTTACTTTGTGTTCTATCCCTATATATGGTCATAAAATAATAGAATAGAAACAATTTAAGTTAACTGCTCATTTTTATTTCCATCGATTGTTTAATCTATATATCGCATGCGCACTGACGAGTCTCTTCGAAACGTTTTCGAGAAAAGTGTCAAACTAATCTATTTAAATCACGTAAAGTGGAAAAAATTACAAGGTTTTTATCACAGAAAATTGTGTCGTCATTAGTAATTATTCCCTATTTAAGTATGTACAGTTAAGTTCAAAAATATCTGCATGGACGAAGTTATCAAAAATATGTGAACATGACATTGTTGCATAAGGCTTATGCCTTTCTACAAAAATACCTAAACAACCTTATGTTGTTCAGTTATTTTTTAACCTTTGGGCTTTTTAACTTATTGAAGTCAACTCGTTAAAATTTGTGTTTCATAATCCAGGATTTCTGCGGCTGACTACACTGTACATACTTTATCAAAATAATTTTCCTGATAATCTGACAGCTCCACAAAGCCCTCTGCGCTACAGCCGGCTGCGAGCACTCGACCCTGCTACTGTATCTGATGCTACACTCCTGCAAGGCGTACAAACGGCACGTCAGTAACGTGGAACATATTGAGAACTTGGTGTGTTATTCTTCCTGATATTCTGACAGCTTAACAACACTCCAATCTACTACTGTATCTGATGCTACACTCCTGCAAGGCGTACAAACGGCACGTCAGTAACGTGGAACATATTGAGAACTTGGTGAGTTATTCTTCCTGATATTCTGACAGCTTAACAACACTCCAATCTACTACTGTATCTGATGCTACACTCCTGCAAGGCGTACAAACGGCACGTCAGTAACGTGGAACATATTGAGAACTTGGTGAGTTATTTTTACTGATATTCTGACAGCTTAACAACACTCCACTCTACTACTGTATCTGATGCTACACTCCTGCAAGGCGTACAAACGGCACGTCAGTAACGTGGAACATATTGAGAACTTGGTGAGTTATTTTTACTGATATTCTGACAGCTTAACAACACTCCACTCTACTACTGTATCTGATGCTACACTCCTGCAAGGCGTACAAACGGCACGTCAGTAACGTGGACCATATTGAGAACTTGGTGAGTTATTTTTACTGATATTCTGACAGCTTAACAACACTCCACCCTACTACTGTATCTGATGCTACAATCCTGCAAGGCGTACAAACGGCACGTCAGTAACGTGGAACATATTGAGAACTTGGTGAGTTATTTTTACTGATATTCTGACAGCTTAACAACACTCCACCCTACTATTGTATCTGATGCTACACTCCTGCAAAGCGTACAAACGGCACATCAGTAACGTGGAACATATTGAGAACTTGATGAGTTATTTTTACTGATATTCTGACAACTTAACAACACTCCACCCTACTACTGTATCTGATGCTACAATCCTTCAAGTGATTTTTTTTGTGGTTTTTATAGATAATCGCACGGAACCCTTCGTGCGCGGGTCCGATACGCACTTGTCCGAGTTTTTTTGTTAATTTCAGTACCTATTGACGTGAGTTTTCTGTTGACAGATAGTGCCAATACTGCAAGTGCTATACAACGCGCCCGACAGCAATTCTCACCACATATACATGTCGCTTATCGTGCTGCTCATACTTACGGAGGACGACGCACTCATAAAGAATGTACACCTTATTGTAAGTAGAATACAGTTGCATTTTCAATAGAACGTTTCTGTCAAAAAATTCGTTATTGGTACAAGCTTTTATTGCCGACTGTACAGTAGTGTCCGAGCGAAGTTTCGG
Source organism: Epiblema foenella (assembly GCA_963556455.1). NCBI lineage: Eukaryota > Metazoa > Arthropoda > Insecta > Lepidoptera > Tortricidae > Epiblema > Epiblema foenella. Next base: position 3,061,271 of record OY747120.1, on the reverse strand, counting down.
TTTCGGCCTAAAAACCATGTTTCAGCCGAAGGTTCGGTTTCGGCCAAAAAACTGCCTAACCTTTTGGGCCATGCCGAAACTTTCAACATTGTACTTCCGGATCGCGTTCGGCTAACATCGGCACAGCCGGCAATGGCGTAGCTCGCTCGACACCGCCAACAGTTCATCTTATTGTAGCTTTTCGAACTTGGCTGACACGATTTTAAAACATCATTTCCATCCTCACCATTTAGATGGTTGGCAGTCCAAAACTGTGCGTTTCTCGAAAAATTTCCTGCCTCGCACAACCAAACTATGGAATGAACTGTCGCCCGCGGTATTTCCGGACCGATATGACCTTCAAACCTTCAAGAAAAGAGCGTATTCCCTTCTGAAAGGCCGGCAACGCACTTGCGACTCCTCTGGTGTTGTAGGTGTTTATGGGCGACGGTAATTGCTTACCATCAGGCGATCCGTCCGCTCGTTTAACATAACATAAAAAAAAATCTACAAAAGTTTCGGTTTCGGTCGAAACGAGAACCAACGCCGAACCTTCGGTTTCGGTTTCGGCAAAAAAACATGTTTCGGTCGGACACTACTGTACAGTATTTCTATCTCACGCGGGTTAGCCTTGTTGGCGTTATGAAACAGACAATATGAACTCATAGCTTCTACACTGACGCACACATAGACAATGTGCATGTAATTATGTACTGTACCGTGTTCTTTTTTTTGTTGAGGTTATGCAATAAAGAGTATTTGTATTGTATAGCTCAACACACAATCATGACTCACCCGCGCTAAAGAGATAAATTGGACGTAGTTAAAGGAAAAGGATCCAATCCAAAAAATTACCAAAACATGAGTTAAGTATACCAGACAGGTCTCTGAGGCGTATATTTTCATTCAGCAAAAAGACGCCCAGCTTACACAGTGTTTTCACATTTTAATCAACATGGGATACCATCCCACATGTATGGCGAGGTAAAATAGATATCCTTTAATAAAGATCCATAACGCTTGGAACCGTATAGTGATATTAGATCAGTTACATAATTGATTCAAATTTATTTTAACAAAATAAATCCAACCTGCTTGGACCATTTTTAAGAAACTGCAATTCATTACTGTACCATAATATTGAATCGTCATCGAACTTACATTAGTATGCCAAAGTTGAGGATCAATGGATTCACTGGTGTAAAATTTAATTCCCTATATCATTTATAGCAACTTAAATAAAAGCTTGTAACTAAGCTATTTTACCGTTTAAGTTTGAACAATAAGGTTCAAATTCCAGAATTGTTTTTATAAAAAAATTTCCTACAAAAAGAGTTTCAACCTTATCATTTCAGATATTGAAAAACATCCCCTGGTACACTGAGCGGCAGATGTCCGAGGTGTCACTCGGTGGCTTAATGGTGCTAGTACTAGTACGAGCTCTTCAGTACAACATGGCGCGAGTGCGCGACAAGTACTTGCACACCAACTGTCTCGCCGCCATCGCTAACATGAGCTGTAAGTGTTCATAGACTTGGAAGTGGGATTCTAATGGCGACAATGACGTTAACGATGACAATAACGTGATGGTGACAATAACGTGATGGTGATAATGACGTGATGGTTATAATGACGTGATGGTTACAATGACGTGATGATGACAATCAAGTAAATTAGTGTAAGTACTCTGATTCTGTCGCTATCAAATATATTTGTACTCTAGAGTCGTGTTCAGATATTTATGAGCACCTCACTCGCTCAGATATGTCTGATAGGGACTGTACACCGAGAGGTGTCACTCGAAGGATTAATGGTGCTAGTACTGGTACTTGTACACCAAGTGTCTAGCAGCCATTGCTAACATAAGCAGTAAGTGTTCCTAGATTTGAGTACATTGCACCAAACCATAAGTGTTCGTTAAAAAGCTTTTCAAGTGTGCATGTATGAAAAGTTTGTCAAGTTTCTATGGGATGACAGATGTCGCAGCTTATATATCTTATAATTAAATTAGTGTATTCCTGGCAACTGCGCCAGTTATACCTAAGAAAAAAATATATTAATTTGCATAGACACACAATACAAAAGAATTTATAGGAGTAATCATTACACATTTAGATTGATGAACAGTGATGGTGACTTTAATGCACGATTATGATAATGACGATGATAACATTTTTCCTTTTATTTGCTACATGTACGTATTTTAGGTTTTTGTACGGCTTTGAACCCACGAGTGAAAAAAAGACTTTATTGTAAATCAAATACGTATAATATTCTATTGGGCGTGTGTTACTTCGAACGTAACGAAATTAGCAACAGATTGATGCCAACATAAACTTCACTCTTCATATAAATACGTGAAGTTATGGCCAGTTGAAAAACGGTGCTCGTGCTCGTTGGTTGTCGGGATTTTCAACGAAGGAAAGTGCTTACACAACCGCAATACGTTTTTCTAAATATTTTACACTAGTTTTATTTACATGATATATTATTCTTCGTAATACCCAACAGTATTAGCAATTCCCGGGGTCCTATCATAAAAGTATCAATCTCCAAAAAGGACGCTTTTTGCGATATCTCGCTCGGTTAACATTGTTTTTTTATGAGTTTTGTAGGAGCCCGATTTAAACTTGGAAACGTTAAATTTTAACAGTTATTTTTGCAGGTTAGATGTAAAATTAAATAAAGATCATGACAGGATTATAAAACTGTACAAGTTTGCACTAGTTTATAATTTGACGGTATTTTACAGATCCGTATTCTTTGTCTATGTTTTTATTATGATAAGGCCGGGTTTTATAAAGAACCGTTAGACCAAATGGCAGATCAAATTTCAGTAACTCAGTACATTTTTTGACATAACGAACCGACATAAGGTCTAACGGATCTTTATAAAACCGAGCCTTAGTGTACTTACCTTATTACCTTTTATCTTGACGCTTAGAAACCTCATACATCTCTTACAAATCTCGATTGTTATTAGTTTCTTAGTCTTATTTTTGACATGTAACACTACATTTAATTAATGATACTTTGATTATTGTATTATTTTTATTTGATAAGTATAGATAGATTTTAACTTGTAAAAGTGCCCTTGAGGCCTATTTGCAGAATAAATGTTTTGATTTTGATTTTGTTTCAGGTGAATTCAGAAATCTGCACCCGTATGTCGCGCAGAGGCTTATATCGCTTTTCGAGACGCTGTCGAAACGGAGAGCGAGGTTATGCAACGAAATAGAAGGTATATACAGTAGGGTGGGTCGAATTTCACGAATTTTGCAGTACCGTAATGTAATAGGTCTCAAAAGTTGCTGTGTATTCTGTAGATTACAGGAAAAATAAAATAAAAAAACTAGATTTAGACTTTTACCCCGCACAGCCGCCAAAGATCGATGTTAAAGCCTAGATTATATAACAAGTTAAATAAATTATGTTAATAATTTATCACTTAATAAAGTATATTGAATTATAATACAGCAAAATTATACTGAGACTTTTGTTATTTTCAAAATAGTCGACATTATAGCATTTTAAAGTTTGATAGCTTAACATATTGTGGCATAAATAAAGCTTATTTTTTAATTATTTTTCCTATAATCTACAGAGTACACACTACACATTATGGTACTCCAAAATTCGTGATTTTCGACCCACCCTAAGGTACAGTTCAAATTATTTTTTCGTCATTCGCTTGCCCTTTTCCCACTTACTTGGGGCCGGCTCTGCATGTTTTCATCCATATTTCTGTATAGCTCCTATCGATATCGTCTCTCACTCAGTCCTTCATATATATTCATACTTAATACCCTTCTTGTCATATAGTAGAAGAAAAAATTTTTTGAAGCGAAAAATTTTTTTTTTCTGGCAGTTGGTCCAAGTCTGTCCATACAAAGGCCAAAAACTTATTGCGGTAAAAAAAAATCTATTTTATTCCTAATCAGAACACGTTACCGAATATGCCCTTAAAAGGACCCTCACTGTTTTTGTTACAATCTGTATAAATAAATAAATAAATAAATATTAGAGGACAATCTTACACAAATCGAACTAGCCCCACAGTAAGCTCAAGAAGGCTTGTGTTATGGGTACTAGACGACGATATATTTAATAGATATAAATACTTTTGACGACCGCTTTAGCCTAGTTGGTAGTGACCCTGCCTTCGAAGCTGGAGGTCCCGGGTTCGAATCCCGGTCAGGGCATGTATTTGTGTGATGAACACGAATATTTGTTCCTGAGTCATGGATGTTTTCTATGTATTTAAGTATCTATTTATCTATATAAGTATGTATATCGTCACTTGGTACCCATAGTACAAGCTTTGCTTAGTTTGGGACTAGGTTGATTTGTGTAAGATTGTCCAAAAATATTTATTTATTTTATTTTATTTATTTACTTAAATACATAGAAAACATCCAAGACTCAGAAACAATACCTACTCATTTCTAATCCGATTCTTGTCACGCCACTCATCCATCTCGTCATTCTCATCTCCGTAATTTATTTCTACAAAAGGGTTATTGGATTTTAAATCTTCTGGCATTCAAAATTAAGTCAAACAAAGGAACTTGCTCCCGTCTTTTTGTATTTTCGGTTAATTATAATCCAAGGCAAGAGTGAATAGGCTATTGCTGAAGCAGCGAGTTACATCTTAGGCCTTGTCATCACTTTACATCAGACGAGACTAAGGCCAATCGCTGTTCAGTCATTCATAAAAAAGTAGCTTTTGGTACGGATTACATAGACACAACTCGCCAACTTTAAATAGTTTTTAATTTATGTTTTTCTTTTTATGAACATAGTTCTTGCCAGATTTAAAAGTCAATATCAGTTATTAAAAATAAATTTATAGTGAATTCTTTTTGACCACAGAATCGCTCTGTAATAATAAATAAATAATTGCAACGTTATTTGAATACAATAATATCTTTGTCTATAAAATATTCGTCCGATCTCTGGGTCAATCAATAGCAGTGGCGTAGCTGCCCAAGGGCCAGGCGGGGTAGTGCCCCAGGGCCCCCAAGCTCTGGGGCCCCCCAAAACCTGATTAGCAAACCTATTATTGAACTAGCGAAACATTCTCCCACCTAAGGAATCTAAATAAAATAGGTTGCAGCACTAATCATGGCAACTCATTAAAAATATATGTTTAGGGGCCCCAGTCTTTTTTTGCCCCAGGGCCGTTGGTCACCTAGCTACGCCACTGATCAGTAGGTATGTCTTTTTATGTTTTATAAACTAGCCATAATCCTATATTATTTTATCGGTTGATCTTATTTTTTTTTTTAATATTCATGACAAACGTTTTCTTCTTTTCAGGCGGTGATATTAATAATTTAGAATTACCACATCATGCAGAAGAAAAAACAGAAGAAATTGTGAGTAATCATTATTTAAACTTGTGCATTTGTGTAATGTAGTAATATAGATATTAAGAACCATATGATTTTATTGTAAACATCAAACTCTCATAGTAGTTAGCATAGATCTGTACTTAAGTTCTGTAAAATGATGTGTTCACCTGTAATTGGGGTACATAAGCCCCCACATTTTTTATACCAAAGACAACTGTAACCTTACCTTATGTACTCTGTTGGTGCCCCGTGTAATAAATAAATAAATAAATAAATAAATGTGTCCAATGACGTCATCGTTTAACTCCGTAACGGATGAACCCATTTGAGTGCGGTTTTTTTCTATTAAAAAACCGGCCAAGTGCGAGTCGGACTCGCGCACGAAGGGTTCCGTACCATTATCTATAAAAACTGCGAAAAGAAATCATGTTTTTTGTATGGAAACCCCCTTAAATATTTATTTTATTCTGTTTCTTAGTATTTGTTGTTATAGCGGCAACAGAAATACATAATCTGTGAAAATTTCAACTGTCTAACTATCACGTTCATGAGATACAGCCTGGTGACAGACAGACAGGCGGACGGTCAGCTAAGTCTTAGCCCCGTTTTATCCTTTGGGTACGGAACCCTAAGAATGATGGCGGAGATGGTTCTTAGCTATGTTTTGTGTTGGGTTTTAATTTTAATTTTTAATGTAATCAGTTACTGTTTGAGAAAATTTTAATCGCTCACCAAAAAAATACTCGCTGCATATCAAATATTATTGATTTGCACATGAAAATCGAATTTTGATGAACGATTAGTATTTTATTTACTACTGCCGCGAAGACGCACTTTTTAACTGTATGTTCATGTACTGAGTATATTATATTTGTAACGGTGTGTCTTTTGGTGCAGTGAATAAATGCTTTCTTTCTTTCTTTCTTTATTTGGTCGGCTGAGAAGCAAAACTCACTATTAAATCTGTCACTACTTCGAAACCTCGTATCTCAGTACTGAAACGATGCTGATACACGAGCTTTATTTTAAGTAGGTATTTGTTACTTAGTGACTTTTGCTTGTAACCCGACGATTTGTGCAAATCAGTATTTCTAGGTTGTTAGGTTTTATTTATGTGCCTTTAAGGGTCCTTATCAGTTAAAAAACGCTCATCTATGTGCGCCATTTTCTGTTTGAACTGAAATGTATCTTGACATTTTCTCAATGTTACTATCTAGACCAGGGCTATTGCGACCTTATGTGAAGCTGACGGTCCTGGGTTCGATTCCCGGTCAGGGCAAATATTTGTGTGATGAGCATGAATATGTGTTTCTGAGTCTTGGATGTTTTCTATGTATTTAAGTATTTATATCTATTAAATATATCGTCGTCTAGTACCCATAACACAAGCCTTCTTGAGCTTACTGTGGGGCTAGTTCGATTTGTGTAAGATTGTCCTCTAATATTTATTTATTTATTTATTTATTTATGTCATAACGTCCTTGTGTAATGTGTTATGTTATGTGTTTAAATGTATTTTTTTGATTTTTCATTAAAAAATATTGTTTCAAACATCACTCCAAATCGGCCATTTTCAAGATAAAATCTTGTTTTTTCCGGTTAAATTATACTACACAAAATAAAATAAAAAATTGGCTATATTACTATCTAAAAAATTTATTAAATCGTAGTATAATTTAATAACTTTATTGGTATTATCAATACTTTTGTCATAATTTGAAATCAAAACATTTTAAAACTTATAAGGCCTTTTAACTAGCCCTTTTATTTGACCTACGTTTTTCAGGTGGAACATATTCAAGTCCTAGACGAGGTGCTCAGGATGCTTCTAGAAATCATCAACTCGTGCTTAACCCACCAGCTCGTCAATAATCTTAACATGGTATACGCGCTGCTACACAAGCGGCAGCTGTTCCAGAACAACCCGCACCACATCACGCAGAACATTGAGATGGTGAGTGAGGGGTGAATGGAGTGTGAGCGAAGCGAGGGTTCTAACGGACACTAAATCGTGCCAACTCATCAACCATCTTAACATAACCAGTAGCTGGTGTTTTTTTTTACTGTAATATAAAATAGCGGTCCTCATGTTTTGTAAACGGTGGCTCAGGCTCGGCTATAGTGGCTTACTCTAATATTTAATACGGTGGTAATTTATGGACATTCATAGGTGAATGGAATATGCCTAAATTGAAGAATAAGGGTGGATCAACTATTCTGTGTTTCTCGTTACCATGGTTACATCTCCGGAGTCACTCTTTAAAACTGTGATTTTTTAGGATTTTAATCTACCAAACATGAGTTTTAGCGTTGAGCATCTATCCATTAGGACATGGGTCATCTGTTGAGCATGCTTGAAGTCCATATTACAAACATTTTTCTAAGTAACTCGGTTACTGTTGTCTCCTCGCTGACGGGACAGAATAACAACAAGGAAAAGTTGATTAACCCATAAATAACTTTCCGGTTATTCATAAAACGTAACAAACCTCCGATAGCTAAAATGCTTCGTCACTGTCTCACTTGCACATGTATCAAAGTGGCAGACAGGGAAAAACGAATTTTAACGGCAATATTTATAAAACAGAGGGGCTACCGCGTACCGAAGAAAACGCACGAATCACCAAGTGCGACAGAGAGGGAGATATTCGAACTTCCTTCATTTTCGGTTTGCAGTAGCCCCTGAGCGTTGCAATATAACATTTTATACTTTCGCGCTTTGTATACACATACTTAGGCCGGGTTTTATAAAGATCCGTTAGACCAAATGTCAGATCAGGTTTCAGTAACTCAGTACATTTTTTGACATAACTATATATTATTCTATATATTATTGTGATGTTATTAACATAATTTTGTGTTCGAATTGTACATGTTTCTCGGTTTGCCTATTAATCTTAATCTCCACTCAATTGCTCAAAGGTGGAAGAAATCCCTTACAGGGATAAGCTCGCCTTTGTACATATATGTCAACTGTTCTTGTAATTTATGTTATGTTTTACTCATGTACAATAAAGAATTTTACATACATACATAAGGTCTATGTCGGTTTGTTATGTCAAAAAATGTACTGAGTTACTGAAATTTGATCTGACATTTGGTCTAACGAATCTTTATAAAACCCGGCCTTAATAGATTTGTTTAAACAGGTCTAACGGGATATTTATGTATTTACATATTTTACCGACGTTTCGACACCATTTTTTCAAGTTTCAATGCGTCGATCGATTTTTTAGACTGCCTGTTACCGAAGGATGCTATCTATATATTTAATGTATTATATTTAAATTTATGTGCAGGTAATAGGTTATTTCTCTACACGGCTTCAGCGAGTCCAAGATGGCGCCGGCGGCGATCTGAGCGTGTCAGAAGTACTCCAATGCATCAAGAAAGGCGCTGAGCAGTGGTCTAGTGATAGATTAAAGGTGACTATAATATATTTTATTATCCTCATAACGTTAACCGACCGAATCGAACCTTAAGTAAAGTTTAGTTATTTGTGTCATTTGTGAATAGAAACACCATTTACAAAGTTATCCGGCACGTAATTTCTTCAGGATGTATGTATATGAGCATTACAATTATGATATTTTTATTTCAACTGCATTATAAATGTTTCACTTGTTTGTTAATTATTAGACATAATCAGTATATGACGCCATGTTCCAAATATTCATTTAGTTCCTTTAGTTGCCGCCTGCCATTCCAACTGTCATTGGCGCTAGTTTAGATGGAACAGATATGCTGCGTTCACATATCACGGTTTTTAAAATGTCAAACTTTGTTTTTACAATCAATTTATTTTATTCTCTTCTTTCTTTTTCATGTTAATCGTTCTTTATTAATTATCTTTTTTGTCTTCGTACGGTTACTCACCGTGAAATCACTCGACGGTCCCATCGGAAGACCAGCGCTGGCGATTGCCCGCATTATGCTGAGATGGTACCGTTTCGAGATAACACAACTTTTTAGTTTTTGTTTATTTCTATTTTCTAATTTGCTGTGTTAATTGTTGTTATTGTCTCGAATAAATATTTCTTGTTTTTGTTTCTCCCCAGAAATTCCCAGACCTAAAATTCCGCTACGTAGAGGAGGAACGCCCCGAAGAATTCTTCACCCCATACGTGTGGAGTCTAGTAGCTTCGTGTGGCGGTGTATACTGGAGCAGTGAGTGCGCCCGCGCAGCCACGGCGCTTTGCTGATGACGACACGGGGTCATTCACCTTCTGCAATTTCTAAATAATGCTCTAGACTTTCTAGGATTCTATACTTGCGAGTCTTGCGACTATCGCTGACGATGGTAAAATACGGCATATGAGAATTAAGTTCATTGACCTAAATAAAGTACGTTCGCAGAGCATAGACAATTAAGTTCATTGATCTACTGTAGTGTGATCGCTGAGCACGAATAATTTTGTCTGGATGTTCAAAAGTTTAATCAATATTTCTTCACCCTATACGTGTGGAGTCTAATAGCTTCACGTGGCGGCCTATATTGGAGCAGTAAGAGCTCATGCGCTGCCTCAGCACTTTACTGATGACGTCACGGGGTCATTCACCTTTTAAAGTTTCTAAATAATGTTCTGGACCTTCTAGGATCCCTGACAAGTGCTAATAACATCATGGGGTCATTTACATTCTAAATAATATTCTAGACTTTGTAGCATTCTTCAGTTGCGATTATCGCTGACGAACATGGTATACTACTGTACGGGACAATTAAGTTTGTTGACCTACTAAAGTACGGTCCCCAAGTATAGATAATTAAGTTCATTGATCTACTATAGTGCGATCGCCGAGCACCAATAATTTCATGAGAATCAGTTGAGAAATGCGATCTTTAGAGACGAACAGCTGGTCATCCGGACATGCAGCATTTTTGCCCTAGCTGAAACAAAGACACATCGCTAGCTCGGTCAAAAATCTCACTATACACTGAAATCCATGATTTCTAGGAAGTATGGGGAGGATGTACAATAATATATTTGACTATAATATACTATAGATTTTAATGTTAAGGTACATTTTTTAATGCCTTTATTTCAGGAGATAACTTTTGAAATACGTCAATTTTAAATGGGCTGTTTAGTCTTAGTTGTTATTTTTTAATTAAATTTGGATACGTTTGGAAGTTACCTCCTGAATTGCACTTTGCCATTCAAAATTTTCTGTTTATGTAGTTCACCAGTGTCACAATTACACACAGAGAAGCTACGGCGAATCGAAAACGAAGGAAATTCGAATATCTCCCTCTCGCACTTGCTAATTCGTGCGACAGAGAGGGAGATATTCGAACTTCGTTCGTTTTCGGTTCGCGGTAGCCCATCAGGTTTGTGTTTTTAATTAAATATTAATTATTATTTTATTAGTAAAATCTTAGTTTGACTCTTTAAGAGCATGTCTTAGGGTATAGTAACTCCATTAACTTTTCACAAACAAGTGCGATTTTATATGTACAACATCGAAAATATCTATACACAATACAATGACAATATATATGCGAACATGATTTTAACCCTTTTCCAGGCCGAACCAATCTGACGGCTTCATAAGAAATAAAATTCAGCTGTTAACGTGTTATTTTTACTTATATTGTAATTAAAATTATAAAGTACAGAGCAATCTGTATCTTTCTTGTATATTGTTTAACATAGTGTTAATGAAAATATAATATTATTATAGCGATTAAATAAAATGATATTTGAATTTTGTATTTTGATTGTTCCTCCAATATGACTATAAATCGTGAAATAGTTTCAAAAGATATATTCGTTACTACTAATAACACAAAATTTTAAAAAAGCCAAAAAAATACAGCTAAGCACAAATAAAGATTTTTTTTAAGTCGATTGTAAATATTTTTTTAAAAATTTATTTATATGCGCGCCAAGCATCGACTACACAGTACAGGGGCGCTACCGCGACGCAAACGAAGTTTTCCCTCTCTTTCGCACTTGCAAGTTTGCACATAAGTGAGACAGAGAGGGAAAACTTCGTTTGTGGTCGCGGAAGCCCCTCAGAGGCTACCGCGAACCGAAAACGAACGAAGTTCGAATATCTCCCTCTCTATCGCACGAATTAGCAAGTGCGGTTCGGTTCGAGGTAGTCCCTCAACCGTTCGAATAACGGAACGTAACTAGTATGATAGGGTGGCCTCATCAAAAATTTCAAAATGATTAGAAGTTATGCTTTTGATTTAACATAAAAATGTAGCTACAATTTAATTTAATTGTATATCCTTATTAAAAATATGCCGGATATTTATTAATTTCTTATTTTACATTGAATATTCGTATTTATTTTATCATAATGAGGTCAGGGATGCCATATGAAACAGTGCGAATTCCTACATTTCCTTCCTTCCGTTTTTTTTTTAAGAAATCAATCGACAGGTGTAGAACTGCGTAAACAAGTGTTTAGAAAACAATCCATTAGAAAAATTGAAAATTATGAAGTGTTTTAATTGATTTGTGGACAGAATATGCGAAAAATTGTGTTGTGAATTTCTATGGAACGTGGGAATTGATATACACGCAAGTAGGTAAGTATTTTATTTCAACGTACGATGTTTTTATTTATTAAATGTACATGCTTTGTTTATTCTGATAGTGTATTTTTAAACGTTTATTATTTGTTTTTTTTTACAGTGCCTTTAAATGTAGCATATTTCTTTTTTATGTGAAGGTAGTTATTTTGTTATGTACCTTCTTCTTTTGTATGTGCATTAAAAAAAATCTATTGCTTTATTAAAAATAAAACATGTTTTTTATTGTGCTTTGTACCGTTGTTATGTTAAGCCGACATTTTATAATTTACAAAAATGCTGTTTTTTTTTTAAATATTGTCCGGACATTTATTTGAGAAATGAAAGAACAACACTATGTGAAAAGTAAAAACATTGATTCACATTATGAAGGCAATTCGTAACATTAGTATATTTATCACTTTTCTATTATTAAAATTAATATGAACCTTATATTTCACATCTGATTAAGTAATTATTAATCAATAACATTAAGTAATTACTTGCCATCCATCCAATAGATATTTTTGTTATTGATTTGCCATGGTTACATCTCCTTGAAGACTAAAAATTTCAATTTAATAGGATTTGAACTTGCTAAATATATGTACCTATTTGTGACTGTTATGAACACATTTTAGCTTACTATGAGGCCATATAGCAATTTCTCTAAGCAACACTGCACTGTTTTCTCCTCTCTGATGTAATCAAATATCATCGCTATGCAATGATATGATTAACAATTGTCCTCTTTGACACATATCTGGTTTTGGAATTATACCATGAAAATTGTATTTTACGGCGCATGGAATCACCAATACTCAAACATGTTTAGAAGAAAGCCTTCGGTCTTGTCTTTACCTTTGTGCTAATAATGGTGGTAAACCAGCTTATAACGAACCTGATGGTAAATAGATATAGAGACATATGCAGCTCCTCACCCTTAACACAGCAAACTCTCCCCGGAGTTCTGGTGACCTTATACACCACTAGGAACACAACACCACATACCTAACAAGCAAGTGTTGTCTTTAAGGCTGCCGTTTTCTGTAAGGTCTCCCCTTTTACCTCCATACTCCTAGTACCTCCATATTTTCCCAGTTGGGCTGTTCCAAATATGACCAAGATGATTGTTTCGATGTGCCCTACCTACCTCTCTTCACATTAAAAAAAAGCATCTAGGACCTGCTTCAGCCAGGGCTCGGAACTGGTTTTTACTATTTTTGAAAGAACTCCTAAAGTACTTCTGGAATCCTCATTTTTATTTTAAGATTTGTTTTTGCTATCCTTTGTCTATGAAATAAATGATTTTAAGTATGAAAAACTATTGTAAAACTCAATTAACCGAAATTTTTAACCGGTTAATTTTATCAAGACGAAACCGGTTTCAGAGCCCTGGCTTGAGCCTTTCGGCTGGGACCTTTTGGTGCCTTCAATGCTAAGGCCTTATTAAAGGCGCTAAAAGGTCCCTTTTAGGCACTGGCATATGTAATATGACCTTAAACAACTTCAAATAATATAGTATTGATCCACAGTTATATTAACTAGGATTAGATTGATAACTTATCTCTGAAATTCTTCGCTTATCTCCTAACTGGGGTTAAATGGCTTATCTAAGTATTTAACCTGTCTAGGATGTGATAAATATTAAATACCTATATTAACATTGGTACTTGTTATTCAATTATTATGAATGGCACTACTTATGAATATAATTAGAAGTTCCATTCAAATTTATACCAAATAGGTATATTTCGAATCATCTTTAGGTTATGGTGTCTATTTGCCATCAGGTAGGCCTGAAAGGGAATTAAAATTAGTGTTGTTTTTTATTGTTATTGGTTTGATTGCGCTTCTGTGCTTGGTGAAGCACAAACACGGGACGGGAGTCATGACATTCATGGGGCTCTCCCCAAAAGGCCTCTGCCTTTGCCTAGGGAATGCAATCCCGACTCGAGATTGCAAATTCGAGATCCCGCGGGATTAGAAATATCAATCCCGCGGGATCCCGGAATTTTCGGGATCCCGTCTAGTTTTAAAAAAATAATAAATTTGGATGACTAAAAAAGCTAATAACTGCTTGTTTGTGATAGTGAGGTTAAGTAAAATAACATATTACTCGAAAGTAAATAAAAACCTTTAATTCTTTAATCTTACCAACCAAAAATAATTATCAGATTTTAAGGAAATTAACATAGGTAAATTAGGTAATCAAAATAATAAACATATTTCAAAGGAATTAGGAAGTAGTTACCTAAGACGAGTGATTTTAAAAATGACTCCTTGAAAAACAAAGGGTATTAATAGTATCCCAATCCCGTCAATCTCGAACGGGATCTCGTCATATGATGCGTCGGGATTGATCCCGAAAAATTACCCGAGATCTCGCGAGATCGGGATCCCGCGGGATCGGGATTGCATTCCCTACCTTTGCCACACATATAGGCAAAGTAAGAAAAAATGGTTTGTTATTGGTAAAAGCAGTTTAATGGTTTAAAATGCATTCTGTGCTGTATTATTTGATTTTACTTCGTGTGGTGACATGGTCTAAGGAAACAAGTCACTGTCGACGACATCCTCACTTGCGTCCGCATGCCGTCGATAGGCTGATACAAGTGTGATGACGTAGGTCGTGTCACCCACGCTACTAACCGATGTGCCGGATTGCCATACCTGGCGCAGTATATTATTGGATCATGTTGTGGTGAGACTGGTGAGTAAGGAAGGTCGCCAGAGATCCCGAGGATGCGCTGTGTTGGGGTTGAGCACAACGAAACCACAAGTCAATAAAAGGTGGGCAACCCGCTTCTGATTCGTCTGAAGTTTCTATAGGCTCGTTACATAAATAAAAAAGAAAAAAAAACTCGTTATCTGCCAGTCTGGCCGTCGTCTGAGCTGTAAGATGACATTTGGCAATGGGCATCAAACTGTAGGCGGGCTCATTAAAAAGTTGAATGGCATGACAGCCATCGACAAAGAATTAACCTTTTAAGAGATTCGTTTGTAATACAAACTTGATTACAATGAGGATTGTGGATGAGTGACAACCATACATTATGCATACATTACAAACAAACTTTGTATGTAATGTATAGTCGTTATTTATACGTCCTCATTCCTCATTGTAATCACGGGAGTATATTGACTATTGTTATATATAAAATAAATAAATATTAGAGTACAGGACAATCTTACACAAATCGAACTAGCCCCACAGTAAGCTCAAGAAGGCTTGTGTTATGGGTACTAGACGACGATACATTTAATAGATATATAAATACTTAAATACATAGAAAACATCCAAGACTCAGAAACAAATATTCATGCTCATCACACAAATATTTGCCTTGACCGGGATTCGAACCCAGGACCGTCAGCTTCACAGGCAGGTGCACTACCCACTAGGCTAAAGCGGTCGTCAAATATATTTATATGGAACTGACAAACCATAGACATTTAGAGGATTGTGTAGCAGAATATTTCCATACAAAATGCGGCAATATTTTCCACCTCCAATCCAATCCTGAACCGATTTGATTTTTGGAAATGTAGATATCATTAAATAGTAGATTTATACCTGCGTTCTGGTTTTATGGAAAAATTGCCTACAAGTGAAAATATGGGTTTTTTAGTCTCACTCATTTTTACCCACGACGGAACGGAGAAGGTATATGCGTTTAGGGTGAGAGGTTGTTTGTGCTCACTGATTTCTCGCAGCAAAATACAGGCTTGTTCGAGCTGATGAGGTGAAAAGAATATTCCGAAATGCCCGGTCTCGCCACGCCAGTTTAGTTTCCCGAAACTCAAATGTAATTTTAAGAGCTCACCGACTGTATTATTTATTTATTTACACTTTATTGCACAAAACAAATGAGTACAAATGGCGGACTTAATTCCTCAAGGCAATCTCTACCAGTAAACCATAGGGCCAAACAGAAACTTGCAAAGGTGCATGAGTGCAAGTGAGAGACTAACAAGCAAAAATCTTCAAGACTGTAGGTATATCTGAGTATCTAATTAGCTATCCATTCTATTATAATAAATGCGTAAGTAACTATCCTTAAACCGCTGAACCGATTGAGATGAAATAATATGGAGATAGTTGAGTTTTGAGACCTTGGGATGAACATAGGATAGTTTTTTCCTCCAATTTTATAAAGGGTCGGCAACGCGTACGTGACTCCTTTGGAGTTGCGGGCGTCTATAGGCTGCGGTGGCCGCTTACCATGTGGACCGTAAGCTTGCTTGCAACCGGCGTTGTATAAAAAAATGGGGGTGGAAGTTTGTATGGAAGTACGAGCGAGTTCCACGAGGACGATGTTGTGGGCAAAAGCTAGCTACGTAATAAGTGAGACTGACTTGCCCAGACTTGGGGCGCTACCGCGAACAGCAAACGAAGTTTTCCCTCTCTGTCGCACTTGCAAGTTTGCACATAAGTGAGACAGAGAGGGAAAACTTCGTTTGTGGTTCGCGGCAGCCCCACTGACTCAGGTTAGGTCACCCACGGTATCTTTGAACGCGTAATTATACGCGTTCGCGGCGCATGCGCGGGCGGCGATTTAGGCAATGGCCAGTACACGAATTGAGTTTAGATTTGGAACAAGATATTACGGTTATTGCAAACGGAAGTCTTTGCAAAGCGCAATTTAAAACAACACAAAGCCCTCCTTATTTAATTTTAATTTAATGTGACTATATGTTACGTTTTTAGTTCAAAAGTTAAGAAAGAATAGACTCTGGAACTCTATGCTCATGAGCACTGAAAGCTGCTGAAAGAGTTCTTAAGGATTGGGCGAATAATGCGCTTTCCTTAAGTGGGTACACAGTGGCGTAGCTACCGAAGGGCTACGCGGAGCAGTGCCCGGGGCCCCCAAAACCTGATTAGCAAACCTATTATCGAACTAGCGAAAAATTCTCCCACCTTCGGAATCCAAATAAAATAGGTTGCAACACTAATCATGGCAAGTTATTAAAAATATATGTTTAGGAGCCCCAGTCTTTTTTGCCCCAGGGCCCTTGGTCACCTAGCTACGCCACTGTGGGTACAGCGTTCATTTTTCGCCACTGTCATCTCCTTAAATTTTGTTTTAAGAGATAATAACCAATTTTTTGTTAAAACATAAACCAATATGGGTTCTGACCTTTAAATAAAAGTTCTCGCGATTTCTAGCCTTTCGTTGATCACGATAAGTGGTTGATAACCATGTCCCGACAATGTGCAATGTCTTCAGAACCGAAAATCTTGTTAATATATCGGTTACTAGCGACCCGCCCCGGCTTCGCACTGGTGCAATGCTGATGCATGTATTTATACATATAAACCTTCCCCTTGAGTCACTATATCTATTAAAAAAAACCGCATCAAAATCCGTTGCGTAGTTTTAAAGATTTAAGCATACATAGGGATATAGGGACATAGAGACAGAGAAAGCGACTTTGTTTTATACTATGTAGTGATGATTCGCCTAACTACGATGTTTCAGAGGACTAACCATCTGGACGCCAAGCAGACCTAAAGCTGTCGCGTGTTGCCGTATTTACGGCGCCAATATCACCTACATGTGTTACGGGGTCATTCCACTTTTTCATGACCAGCGGGGTAATCACGTAACTTTTTTACTACCGTTAGATAGATTTTAATGTCAAATTTTAACTGTCAGCTCATACATTCATACTTCAAAATTGACAGTAAAATCTATCTACCGTTAGTACATAAAGTTACGTGATTGGCCAGCAGTTTTCTATTCCAAAAAAAAATCTATGATATGTATTGAATTAGTGTACAAACATAAGATTTCGAAATAGTACCCGAACCTAATAAAAGGAATTTATAGGTAAAAATACTTAAATATTAATATATTGCTGTAAAATCAAATCAAATCAAACATTTATTCTGCAAATAGGCCTCAAGGGCACTTTTACAAGTCAAAATCTATCTAGGTACATCAAATAAAAATAATACAATAATCAAAGTATCATTAATTAAATGTAGTGTTACAATGTCAAAAATAAGACTAAGAAACTAATAACAATCGAGATTTGTTAGAGATGTATAAGGTCTCTAAGCGTCAAGATAAAAGGTAATAAAGTAGGTACACTAATCATAATAAAATGTTTTGAGCTATATCTATAACACGTCAACATGAAAATAATAAAATCTAATAAATAAATATCCTCAGAGATGTATAAGGTCTCTGAGCGTCAGTCTAAAAATAAAATCAAATGAGAACAGTGAAGTCTCTCATCATGTCAATTCCACTGAACACTAGTACGAAGTTACTAGTCCTTGCAAATATGAACAGACCGGACCCACAAACAGCACCCGTTGCACAAACAGCAAACAGCACCCCATCAAAAGTTGGGTAACACAGTGGTAAAAACCATTATTTCATACACATGGTGAGACATCCTAGGACCACTGAGTTACTCGATTTATGGATATTAGTTGTGGTTCGTTATTTACCAAAAGTATCGGAAATGATACTGCAATTAAACCTCTTTCTAAATAACAATACAAAAATATGAAGTGAGGGCCAAGTAATCTATAATGTGCATTTAAAAAAAAATGTCTGGAAATTATGTACATCAAAAAGTAGAATGGCCCTATGACGTCCGTTGTCAGAGTCACCTTCGTTATAAAGTTCACATTCAATTTCTTATGGAAAGTGTGTTGGCAGCTTCGTGTACGGCAGCAGCACCAGCACAGCGTTCAAAGGGTTTATAATTATAAATAGATTGTGTCTCAAGGGAGCAAAATGGTATATTTACGGCGAGGGCGGTATATTGAAACCCTCGCCACGCTCAAGATTCTACAATACAATCCCGAGCGTAGGGGTTTTTTTTTAATTTTGACACGTACTGCTACCGTGTGACACATACTGCTTTTCACACCGCGTATGAGGCCCGCAGCTAAACAGATGAAATGTCTCACAAATAATTTTGCCATTCGCACTTACTGCTTTTCAGAAAAGAGTCATAGTTTTTGCTCTCAAATGAGGCAAGAAAATACGAATTTGATCCGTCATTCGAGGGCAACACTGACTATTTCTAAATAGCAGGTGTGAAAACTTACATTGTCCATCGACCAATAACTCTTTAGTCCTGAAACAGTTAATAACATCGCTGTCACGCCATAAAAATGTGTAATCAACACGAGCTAAGTACTTTTTCGGACACCCATTTCATTATCACTTAATTAAGGGCACAGCATTATTAATAGGCTACTATGAGTACCTATTTAGTTATTTTATACAACGGGATATGCGCATTTAGTTAACAGATCGCGTATGTGACTCCTTTGGAGTTGCGGGCGTCTATAGGCTGCGGTGGCCGCTCGCTTACCATCAGGTTGACTGTAAGCTTGTTTGCCACCGGCGTTGTATAAAAAAAAAGTATTTATCTGATGTGCAGTAATCGGTATATCCTAAACCACGCCACTGATAGTTTGTAGGCCAAAAAGCTCGGTTACTTTTCGTGAAAGAATACACGATGGCCGAGTAGGTAATTAAAAAATAAGCGGGCGAAGATGGATATTTATTATTTATAACTAAATATAAATATCAATAAAAGAAACTAAGGAGAGTTAATTTTGACGACAAGGCATTTATTTCGGGTTTTGTAATTCTTATTAGATATTATTAAGCCAAGGCGAATCTTCGGTGTTTAATATTGTGTTGTGAGACTTGTGAGGGTAGGAACCCCTATGTTACTTTTCGAAAGCCAATTGGGAATTAGAAAATGGCGGCTCAATTCTTATTAGATTGGATAGCGACGCTACGGCGAAGGGAGAATTTTATAAAGATTTATGCCCTATGCGTTCAGAATGTCCAATTACCGGCGATTCTATCTAATTGATAACACAATTATTAATCCATTGACCTCTTTCTGTGGCGCTCAGTACAATTCCTTACTTTACAAATGACTATATTACTTGGTATGTCATATTTACTTACGCCTTTTTGTTACTCAGGGTTAATTTCGTGCAAATGCAGTTGTTAAAAAAAATACTAAGCCTTTTAACGTAGTTAATATCGATCGTTTTTTATTGTGGGCAACTGCAGAAGTATGTTTGTGCTTGGGCACATTTGAAAAGCGTTAACTCTTCACATTTGGACAGGACACACGGACGGAATCGTAATGACGGAACTTTATCGATGGACGTTTCCTATCGCCATTGCCAGTTGCCAGTTTTCGAAACAGACGCGACGGGCGCGAATGTGTTCTTATTTTGAAAATACTGGCCAGTGTTGCGTAACGTTTGTTTATGGACATCTTAGTTTTTTCCGGGCAGACTAAGACCGCGAGCCATATTATTGCCGCCAAAGTTTTTTTTTCTATTTTTAATACCTACTAGTGTGGTGCTGTGTGACTGTGGCTGTTTCTGGCTCGTGTAGTATCGTTTAAATTAGTTTCTTAAAAGTTTTAACATATGATAACCGATAAGGTTCATTAATTAAGGTTTTATATTGATTACACACATATATGTCATTCTAATTCTAAAGTAACAGGTATACTAATTATTGCGGTGTCAATAAAACTCCATTTGCTAACTTCAAGCAATGAGAAATCGTGTTTATTGACATCCACAATGAGCGACCTTTGAGAAAGACGTATGATGCATTTAAAATGATTCTGAACTTTATTCAGTAGATTGTCGTGTGATTAAAATTAGCCTGTCTTTTTTTCTCACTTTAGGTACAATACAATACAAATACACACCGCAATTAAAGGACACAGTACAATACAAAATCACAATAAGGGTCGGTTGCACCAACATACGGTCACAGGCCGGTCATCGTCAAATATGGCGTCGGCGGCTCTCATCCTATAGAAACTTGTCAAACTTTACATACAATCAGATTTTAACGAACACCGCTTACGATTACAGACGGTTTGGTGCAACCCACCCTAATTAGAGGCAAACAACAGGCGGTCTTATCGCTAAAGAGCTGTAGGTAGTGTCGGTAGGTGAGTTTACAGTTTGCGGCCACTTGGATGAGTTGATGAACTGAAAGGCTATTTTCTTGCCTTTTAATATATTCCCATTCAATAGCTACTAATTAAATGCTACTCATTATTTCTTTAGGGCATGGAAATATGAAAATATCTTTAATTGGAAAAACCTCGTTCTTCAGAAAGCCGCAAACTGACGCAGGCTGCGTAAGTGACCTAGGGACCCTACATGACTACCTACTTATTGTTATATCAACAAACTTGTAATCAGATGTCTCCTCAGTTGCCTGCACTCCCATTACCTAACCATTTGCTGAAACCAGACAGAAAAAGACCACCCGAGGCCGATGAACTCTTGGCGGTAATCCAAGATGCTGCAAACAAAACAATCGACAAAAACTGCATGTGCATAGACAATATATTACTTAGCCGCGATTACAATACGGTTCAGGCACGTATCCAGATGGGGGGATTGTTGGGATTTATCCCCCCCCCCCTACAACTCTACATGTAGAGTGCAAAGGAAGATCTGATTCGTTGTGCTTTTGTTTTGGCACTCGCGGTTTATATTTAGGTCAGGTTTGATTAAAGCAAGTTGAAGCGCAGCGTTTTCTTAATATCATCTTTAAAATTGGACTTTAGCTTAGCTATAAATACTTGATGTACAATCTGTATTTTTTTATACCGAATGTAATAGGCTGGGGAAGAGTTTTATTTCCGTTATAGCTCCATTGTAATAGAAAAGAAAGACCGAAAGCTCCGATTTTTTATGAACTAAACTTGGTTTAAAGCAGATTTTTAAAAAGTTGCAACACAATTATTATTATTATTATTAAGAGCCTCAAGTGTCCCACTGCTGGGCAAAGGCCTCCCTCTTTTCTTTCCACGCGTCCCTTTCTTGTGCATTCTCCCACCACTTCTGATCCGAGACGTCAAGTTCGTCTCTCCATCTCCGCCGAGGTCTGCCGCGACGCCGCGCTCGGTTTTGTGGGACCCACTTGGTGGCGATTTTAGCCCACATGTCTTCCGGCATGCGGCAGACGTGCACAGCCCAGTCCCATTTAAGTTTGCAACACAAACCAAATGTTAATTCCCGCTGGCATAAAAGTTTGAGTACCCAAGTATAACCAGTTTTCAATCTCAACAAGAACCAAATGCTGTCGACCCCTGCACTTCGAAAATAGAAAACCGAACTCGCCATATCATACCGACCGAACGTTCAAAACTCCTGCTCATAAAAACTAAAGAACGAACACAAAACAAGTTTGCAATCTCAATCAAGAACCAAATGTTGTCAACCCCGGCACTTCAGAAATAGAAAACTGGTGGCAAACGGTGTCCGAGGGATCTCGTGTTATTTACGTCGCAATAAAATGAAATCGCTGGAAATGTTTACCAGGCCTGCATAGCTGCTGCAGCCAGCTATTCTTAATCGTATCTAAAGCCGGATTCCTATCTGATGTGACGCGGATCCAGGATCTGGTTTAGGGGGAGGGGACACTATTAGGCGAGCGAGGTTTTTTTCATAATGCTCCTACAGGGTGTAACAAAAATAGTAAGGTGACATATTCGGTATCGTATTCTGATTAGGAAAAGTAGAAGAATAATTTTTTTGATGCATTTTTTTTTTCTCTTGTATGGACGGTTTGCTGATTAGGACGACATGCCTCATAGAAAAAAAAAATATTTTGCGAGTCAAAATTTTTTCAGATTTTTCCTAATTACGACACGATACCGAATATGCCCTTAAAAGGGTCCTCACTATTTTTGTTACAGCCTGTCAATTGCCTGCTATCTGCTGCCTCTCATGTAGTGGTGGCCATCCACAAGCTCACATGATGAGGCATGTTACAATTTATAACATAGTGTGGCTATATATATAGAAAACCATCAAACTATCACAATAAATAGTAAATTAGACAAATTAATTAAAAGTGTAAAAGATATAGGACCAAAAGATACGCAAAAATTTGTTTTATTGGCCAAATGTAAATTGAACTACCAAATAGAATTCTCATATTTCAATACTCAAAAACGGCAATTTTCCCTTTTTCCATACAACGGTAGTACGAGGCCACGCAGGCGTGACGTGTATCAGTATGGAGCGTTTTCAGTGCTCGTTAGCTATACTGTACTTTACCTCTCATTTTCGTCTTTTGTGTTGCTCTTATGATAGTTGTGGTGGAGGTGGCATATAAACATTTAATCGTCTCTACTCTCTAAAAACTGCTTCGAATGGCATTATTTTTTTTGCCATCATGCCTATTACTAGAGTCAGGTTTGGTTACAGTCAGGCGGGCAGTACGATTGTTTACCACCGATCTATGAAAGAGAATGATGCCAAGATGTAGCCAGGTAATTCATTATTTGTGATAATCCACATCGAAAGGGACCTTATGGCGGCAGGCGCTTACGTTGCACCTATTCACTATTGTATTGGAACAGCGGCAATAAAGGCGTAAGTGCCGGCCGCCATAAGGTCCCTTTCAATATGGATTATCACATTTGTCCTTCCCACGCTCTTTGCATGTTGCAGCTCTGAGGGGCTACTCCGAAAGTCGAAATCTGAACTTTGTATCGTGCCGTCTCTCTCACTCATATAGTGTACAGAGTGTAACAAAACTAGTGAGGATCCGTTTAAGGGCATATTCGATATCGTGTTTTGATTAGGAAAGAGTAGAAGAAAAAATTTTGTACGCAATAATTTTTGGCTTTTGTATGGACAGTTAGCTGACTCGGACGACCATAGAAAAAAATTTATCGCGTATAAAAAAAATTTCTTCTACTTTTTCCTAATCAGAACACGATACCGAACATGTCTTTAAACGGATCCTCACTAGTTTTGTTACATCCTGTATAACACGAGAGTGCTTTCACTCTCATGGCAAGATACGAGGTTCGGAGTACAGAGCCTGGGGCGCTACCGCCAACAGCATTCGAAGTTTTCCCTCTGTCGCACTTGCAAGTTTGCACATTAGTGAGACAGAGAGGGAAAATTTCGTTTGTGGTTCGCGGTAGCCCCTCTGGTACGTATCACCTGACATCAACCGGCCTTGGACTCGTTAACACATCAGTGACCAAATTTCTAAATAAACTAAATCGGAAACATTTACATCTAACGATTTTACAAGCTTTTATTGACCGAACGAGCGAAGCATCTCCATTTCAGCTATTAGGGCAAAATGCTTTCGTATATGTGGATATCCGACTGATCTCATGTATTGGTCGCATTTCTCATCCGTTTCTGGTGGAATTTTATGAGCGTTCGATTCCGAAACCGCTCGACTCAATATTTTATATATATACATGTTTTATAGTATATATATATATACATGTTTTCTGCCAACAACCTGTAATACAGTTTGGCAGATGAGAAAAAAATATATATATGTATACTTCACATGTAATAAATAAATAAAAAAAAACTAACCTGACTGGAGCGCAAACTCTTAGAATATTCAGTGTTCAAAACCACCCGCGAGGTCGTGTCGGAGGTTTCTCCTGGATTTTCCCCAGGCCACTCTCCAACCGCGCACTCCTATCAGGCCCGGCCTATAAAGCCACAGTCAGGTTAAAAAAAAGTCGCCAATAAAACAAAATGAACTTTACTCATAATAATAATAGTACTAGCGAAACCGACGTCTGACAGGTAATCATGGCATCCCGCTCGCACGCGCTCGCCGCGTAGCACGTGCTCTTTCGTTCCTAGCGCGATAGGGAATCTGGACACCACGGAGGTGCCAGAGCCGAGTTTAGCCGATGTGGCAAGAGGAACATGCCTGCCCTTAGGCCCGGTTCAGACTTGCGTGAACCGCGCGGGAATCACGCGGTGCGGTTCCTTATTTACATAAAAATGTTCAGAGGTGTTCAGACATAACCGCGCGGTTGTTTCATATAAATATAAATAAGGAACCGCACGGTTCCCGCTAGTCTGAACCGGGCCTTAGGCAGCATCTGTTATTTTGACAGCCGTGATCCCAGTATAATTTATGTCATGTTATGACGTTTCAAAGACTGACAAAAGAACAGTGACACATCTCGTTAACGTACTACGTATCGTCATATAATCTTCTCGCAGTCGAATCGCTACATCTAAACGTAACAGAAAACTTTGCCAAAATCGCTAAAGAAGCGACACATCCAAGGGAAACGGCAAAATAGAATACCTAATTTCAGTACTCGATATACAGCGGTACGGGCCACTCAAACCGTGTACAAAATAAACTTTTATGTCTCATTCCCCCGTACGATCTCGTACTATTATTAACTTCCCGAAATGCTGTATTTTCATGATTTGAGCAGTAGCCGTGTTATTTCAGTGTTCGACTGACGTACAGGACTCGCAACGCGTGCTCGACAATATTACGGTGATTTAAAAAAAGTTAAAACGGAACGTGTCTATTGTTTTTTTTTGTGACAAGTGTCAGTCAGCCAGTGTGAATTTCGAAATGGACGCGGGAAAACCAGGAAGCGTTTGAAAATGGAACGACATCGACGCGAGTCATTTCACTTTCGTCTGCCCGCGAAAGTGTCTGCCCAGTTTTGTGTGATCTTCGAATGTTTACACATTTTATTCTTATTTGTATCGGATTCTTGGTATTTTTTTACAACTGGCTGCAGAGAAGGGAGTATTTTTCGAGTGTGAATTATGATCAAATTTTTAGAAGGGTTGGCGGCAATGGCGGCCCAAATGGCTTGGTTGGTTTTAACATCATCTATCATCTAGTCATTATGATGAAATTTCAGCATATTTTTAAGTTTGTTTTAACTGTGAGAGTGACGGGATTATCTGCGACAGGCAATCGGATTTAGTAAAATGTCTTATTGACGGAGTGAATCGAAGGTCTCTGCTTCAGCTTCGACAAAAATGCTTTGTCCTCCTCTACAGGTCGCATTCCTCAACCGATTCTCGTGAAGTTTTTGTAGGCAGATTCTGTGTTGGTTGTTTTTATAGCATTAAAGAATTTTATGACATACCCAATAATTAATAATGATCATACCTATTACTTAAATTATACTTAATGATTTCAGTAATTTGTAGAATTGAATTAACACATAACAATTAATACTGTATAATTGAATTATAACAACATGTAATATTGATAATATTATTAATAAATAACTATGACTATGACTACATAGATATTTTTGTCGAATCACTTTTTTGGTATATTTCAAAAACATTTTTTTTACAAAGAAAATTTAAAAAAAACAACACTCGAGGTCTGCAGCTCACAGAGCCACTATTATATATATATATATATATATATATGTGTATACTTAAATCTGCTGATGACTATTTATTGGATACACGAGACATGATGCTATGATTGATATCTTCACTTCGCATTATTGACAGGAGCCCGGGTCCGCTTTGGTACCTAATATATTCTTTGTTTTTCAATTTTGGCCGGTCCACTTAAAAAAATCAATGCTTTTGTTGGGGTAACTGCAATAAACACTAATAACCACCTTTATTGATCAATTTATTACGACTGCGCTAATAGAAAAATGGCTGTCCAGATACAGTCGCCATCAGATATATCGGAGCGAACGAGGTGATCACAAATATCTGAACACGACTCTATTGTCAAGGCGTTAAAGTGCATGTTCAGATATTTTTGAGCACCCTGAAGAGTACAGATATATTTGATGGCGTCTGTACCTTCTATTCGTACCATTCTCAGGTATTCAGGTAACGTCGCAGTAGAATGCCACGGCGATCCTCGGCGCTCCACTAAAGGCGTCGCCGGTACTCGTTGGGTTTTTAGACGGTAGTACGGTCCACCCGGATAGTCCGCCACACCCACCCAGGTTTTTCACTGGGTGGGCTACGTAAAAAGGTATTCAGGTGAACGCCGCCGGGTGTATTGCACCATTTGGGCCATGCGTGTAACGTACACGCAGTCTTTGTTTACGAAGTACGCTTATCTTTTATGACGGACGATAATGAAGTAGCAAACCTCACAATAGGACAATGAATTTGGCATTAGAAAAACACAAATACTATACCGAGATTTGTCGTAGGCGCTAGTTCAGTGTTGCCAGGACCCTTGGGACGTAAATTACGTTTCGTTTCTTGAAAAGTTACATTTTTGATGCAAAAGTTACATTTTTTCTATTTCTCATAATTACTGATCAAAACTGCCGATTTTAAGAAATTAGTAGCCACATGCAGCTAGAATTCGGCGAGCTCGGCGACAGAATTACGCCGGGCTGATTGGGGATATCTCAAATGTCATACATAGTTACCTACTCGTACAACAGACGAACAGACAGAGTCGTATCATGTGGTTTCTTTTGTCACCTTTCCTGTATGGAAGCTTATAAATTGTACCGCTTGGTCTCGGATAGATATAAAAGTTATGAGAATTTCCCTTACAACAGAAGTTACTTACATGTTACTCGAGCTGGTCAAAAGTTACGAAAAATGTAAGAAATGTAACCATCTGGCAACACTGCGCTAGTTGTACGAAAACGGCCGTCATCTAAACTGCCAACGCAGAGGGAAAACTACTTACACCTTCTTGGAATAAGACCGGTTTCCACGCGATGTTTTCCTTAACCGAAAATCTAGTGTTAGAGTCTGGCAAATGAAAGCTCAGACTAGAAAGAGCGGCAAATTAAATAAAAACACCTGACGCAACACTGTGTATAATGCCCAAGTAACAATACAATAATGATACTTGGGCAACAAAATAAAATGTTCGCACCACATAGTTCAGTACATACTATGCGATAACAGTCTGTTATGGAAGTAGCAATTCAAACGGAATAATGTACTATGATACGAGTTGATGTATCCTGTTTAAACCCCATAAAGGATCAAGCAGTGTTTGGATTAAAACTGCAATTGAGTGACGTTCGACACATTTGACGTAGATATTATAGTTATGTTTTAAAAAGTTTTATAAATCTGTCTCAGCTTTCAGTAGTCAGACTATATATCAAAATGATACTTTGTCGTACGTTTTTTATAAACCCATTCGTAACTGAGTCTGGGTTCGGAAGCCACGAGAATTTTGAGAGATTGAATGTTAAGTACTTACCCCCTTGGCTACAAGGGCTAGATCAATATGTTCTGAATTTGTAGTTTAACAGGAACTTTCATTTACCATAACGTTATTTATGCCCGCGTTATTTTGTAAACAACGGAAACGTTATTTTGTCTATTTGTCACTTCAAAATAGTAACATTTCTATCCGATGACGAATCGACGGGGGGACATGGGTGTGTGGAACTAAAGAATTTTAAGTAGTTTTCTTTGCCAAACTACTGATTATAGATATAAAATAGTACCTAAAGTATAGTTCAAGTATGTGGTGTTGTGTTTATGCTAAAGTGGAAGTGAGAGAGCGGGACGTACACGTTGCCTAAGTTGCCTTTTAAATGGGGAATACCCATTCCTTATATTTTAAAGGTATCCCCGAGGGCTTATCTGCCGTCCCTTTCACTCATATAGTGTATACCACGAGAGTGAAAGGGACGGCACGATACAGAGTTCGGAGTAGGCCCTCTGACGAGTATTGTCCCCTATGGGACAGAGGTATACCTTGTTTTTGTAGCATTACTAAGAATGGCAGTGAACGAATTACGAGGTTTTTTTTATCAGGCACGTTCTGTGGTAAAAGGGTCAAATCTCAATGAATATTGAAACCGTAATTTCATACTTACATTATACTAGCAGCGCCCTGCGGTGTTACCCGCGGATAAAAGGTAGCCTATGTCCTATTCTGATGTCTAAGCTACAATACTGGAAAGTTTCATAGAGATCCGTTCAGTAGTTTTTGAGATTCAGCGGAACGTACATCCATCCGCACAAACTTTCACGTTTTAATATTATTAAGATATTGTTATTCAAGAATAAGACAATATGTCTTAATTTATTATGTGTTTATATTATAAATTGAGGAGCTAATATACAATCTCTCTTTTTTCTAGATGTTTATGAATATTATCTGTGACTTAATATTAACTGTTAAATGCCTACAGGCTAGTCTCGCGCCTTTGTTCACAACACATGGGCAATAAAAGGAGCCATCAAATATTATTTAAATTACTTTTCGTTTCATTCACTAAAAGTTGTACTTACAATAAAAAACCCAAAGAGGCAGAGATTTTAGGAAGTCGGTTCTGGTTTTAAAAAATAAGTCACTAACTAAATTCTGATCTTTCGTGCGTACAATGCGAATTCAATGTGTGTGTGTTTACGACCACTTCTTCTCTGTTTACCTAATTTCTAATCTTAAAAAAAAACGAGGTATACCTAGCCTATGGTGCTAGCAAAGGTTTTATTTTGTGTCACGTTTTGCGACCTGAATGTACTAAATCGTAACACAAAACATGACCATAAAAACTATATTTCCCTTGATTGAGGCGCTCCTAGTCACCCCGTGTCTAGAGCGCCCGCTCCATCCTCTCTACCACATAACGACATATCTGCCTCTTTGTCGCACTTGCATATTCGAGCGACAGAGATATTAGAGAGGGAGATACTGGCATGATAGATGACAGGGCTCAGTTGATAACTCACCACACCTTTTTAGTTTCTCTGTTTTGTTTATTTAGACTTTCTTTAAACCGTTTCATATTGTTCATAAAGTGCATCGTATCGTATTTTCGTATATCCTCATTCTAATCTATCGTACCTATTTCAGGTGCCTGGCCGTTGTCCAAGAGATTTAGAATATTACGTCCCGCTTGATTATACAACAGTTGCAGTCAAAGAATAGTCAGCATCATAAAAATATGCAAAATCTTCGACCTTCTCTCTAAGCAATAGAGTCCTAAAATGCATACATACATATGATGATGCTGTAATACATATTTATATAACATATGTTGCAGCTCTTTGGACAGGATTTATGTTCGTTTGACATGCGTGCATCTGATGCGATGTCGAGAGTCGAAAGAAAGTATTTCGTAAAATTGAAACACTTAACGGTTTTCTTCTTCGTTTATCTTCTTTCTATTCTTTTATGCATGGTTCATTTTTATTTTCAGAACTGGAAATAGTTATTTGTTACACAAGGGTGCAAAGTTGTATTTTAACCGCGAGTGTGGAATTGAAACACGAGCTAGCGAATGGATTCTAGGGTTAAACTACGAGCTAGCGAATGGATTTTATGGTGGAACCGCGAGTGAAGCGAGTGGTTCTAAAATAGAATCCTGAGCGAAGCGAGTGGTTCAAAAATAGAATCCTGAGCGTAGCTAGTGTTGCAACACACGAGACGTTAAATAACTTTGCAGCCGTGTATAACACAAATCTTTTCACCTCACTAGAGCGAGGATTTTTTTTGCTCCTCCTCGTCCTAGGGTTATTCCAGTACAATTCCTATCCGAAATATAGTTGAATGCCCGGGGTCCACTACCTAATCCATAGATTTGGCGTAGGTACTAGTTTTTGTAACACAACAGCACAATATAAAATTATTGTTACTGGACTGTCTGTACTGGCCTTTACATGTTATTATGTTTCAAAAAGTTACAAATACGTTCGGATTTCAAATATTCTTTGCACTATTGTGGATAAAATACAGTATTCTTATCGTTTTTCAAAGAATAAAAGAGGGCTTTCCGAGCTAGTGAGGTGAAAAGATAACTATTATCTATTTTTTTCCTTGTCGACTTTAATTTTTGATACACCTCAACGCAAGATTAATTAAATAAGCTAGTACCCATCTTGTTTTATATTCAAAGGATAGGGATTAATTACTTTATTACTTAGGTCATTAGATACTATAACTTGGTACAAAAAAATGAAAGTGAGTGTAATATTTCGCCGATAAACTTAACGTTTGGCGAAACGGAAACAAATGTAAACTGTACCATACTTTTTTGGGAAAATAAATTAATTAATTAAAATTAAAAAAACATAACTCGATTCGTTATTTGATCGCGTTTTTCAGTAGGTACTCTTTCCATTACCTATCGTTATGTTGGTTGAAATAGTTTCGACATTCTTGAGTTTATTTTGTTGTGAGCCCGGCAGTTTACTGGAGCGTTTCTGTCTTCGCATTTATAAATGGAAGCTCGAGTTACAGTTGAGATCCTTTGCGCTGGCCGATATTTTATAAAACTGTTATTTGATTTTGAATCTTCTAGAACGCCACATTAATATCGTTTTAGTTTTTATGTTTCAAATATTACGTTCTTTTACTATGGAATAAAATGCGTCATAATTAAAAAAAAAGTGTCTTTTTGTACGAATTACTTTGACACAACTCAGCCATCTCAAATAATTATATTAATCCCTGAGATTATGTAGATACACAGTGCGAGTCACTTGAATAGCCTCACCTCGAAATTTTGTACCTACATTTTTATATTAACCAGAAAATCATCAGTAATCTATCTGTCCCACCGACAGGCGCGGATACGGGGGGGGGGGGGGGGGCAACAGGGGCAATTGCCTATGTCCTGTCGTAGGAAATATGTTCTGACAATATAAACAGTTATGATAAGTCAGTTTTATTTTCGGAAAGTTCGAAAGTGGGGGGGGGGGCCCTGAACAAAATCCTGGATCCGCGCCTGCCCACC
Organism: Epiblema foenella; assembly: GCA_963556455.1. NCBI lineage: Eukaryota > Metazoa > Arthropoda > Insecta > Lepidoptera > Tortricidae > Epiblema > Epiblema foenella. The sequence continues at coordinate 3,029,924 of OY747120.1, read as the reverse complement.
GACAGCTTTCTTCTTCCCTCATTCCATTCAAATCCATCTCAAGTTATTTTTTTTGGATTCTATCGCCAATATATGTTACTTTTAGAACCATAGAAAACCAAGATAATTAAGAGGCCTACAGACGATTACTCTTCGTCTCTGAGTTATGACTTTAGATTGACAAAGAGTGTAATAACTTACATGTGAGAGTGAGAGACGCAGGTCTCTCTCCCTATTGCAGTATCAGTCCAAGACTAAGAAATAAAAGCAGGGGATGATCAATAACTAGATATTCTTGTAAATATATATATATGCGCCAACACCACATCTCAAAAGCTTCTAATCTCTCTTTATGTCAGTATCCACGTTTCACTGCTATACTCCAAAGCTCGTATAAAGCTATACTCCAAAGTCCAAATATATGACTACAAAACGTTTCCTGACTTTACAAGTATGTAGTGTTGTGTTTCTGGAGGTGAGCAAGGTTGCCAGAGCTCCCGAGGATGCACTTTGTTGAGAGCGAGGGACCTAAATTTGTCCCTTCTGTTGTCAACACGTGCATCCTCGAATTTTATAAAGGGTCGGCAATGCGTACGTGACTTCTTTGGAGTTGCGGGCGTCTATAGGCTGCGGTGGCCGTTTAACAGGTGGACCGTAAGATTGTTTGCCACCGGCGTTGTATAAAAACAAAATAATAACGGAGACCGTAATACGTACATGATTGATTTAATACCTAGACGAGTTTTTTGGCGTCGGCTGCCTTAACAAATTAATAGCAAAATTATTATGTAATTGACAAGAGCTTAAGAGTTGCCTACTATGAATGATTAATGAGACTATCTACCAAAATTTTAGGTTAATACATCATCGAGTCATCATTCAACATCAACACAGACATTAAGTTATTCAACTTTTCGTTCATGTCTTTTAGATTATCGTCCGCAATAGACTTAAAAGCCTATTTATTTATATAATTTATAGTAATTACACAGCATTACATTTATAACTAAGCCGCTGTGAATTACACATTAGATGTATAATTTAATATATAACACAAAAACGGCTGTTTTTTTTTAACTTGTCTGTAGCATGAAAAATGTATTACTTATTATAGTCAGACTTACTTAAATTTTAAATTAATATTTGACATGTAAAAGTGCCCTTGTGGCCTATTTGCAGAATAAATGTTTGTTTTTTTTTTTATTTTTTTTATAGGCCGGGCCTAATAAAGCGATAGGAATGCGCGGTTGGAGAGTAGCTTGGTGAAAATCCAGGGGAAAACCTCCGACACGGCCACGCGGGTGGTTTTGAATTTGAACACTGGAATACTTTAAGAGTTTGCGCTCCAGTGAAATTGGTTGAGCGGTTTCAACCGAATCTGAGGTGTGAGTGAACCGAGCTATTGGAATCAGAATTACGTTTATCCATCGCCTCGCATAACCTAACCATAGTTAGATGAGTTTCTGTCATAATGTCGAGTAACAAATTCGCGAGTAGTGTGTAAAATCCGAAAATATCTTTTATATCTGATTGAAATACTAATGAACGTTAAACTATCGTCATTCTGTACCGTTCGTGTTACCAATATAGATCTGTATGACTCACGCGATTGTTCAAATGTATCTGCGTGCTAGTACAGAAATATCTACACCATTTTGAACCTTCTCCGCCGGTCATACGTTCCAAAAAGTAGACATATGGGAGTGTCTATTTCTTCTTCCGCCTTTTTAATTTCGTAATTGATTAATATTCGGAACGATTTTACTGTCTCAATGGTTACTCGTATATATTCGTGGTTCATTTTTTTTTCACAACTGTATTAAAAAACGTCGTTTGATATACATGCGGAAGTGTCATTTTCACTCGTCCAGATTCTTGTCCCTAGATAAGGGTGTGTATGACGTATTGTCCCTCGCCTAGCGACTCGGGCTCGTGCAATATGACAAGCCTTCCGCACTTGCATCAAAATGAACTATTTCTATCTCTGCGTTGATACCTACTCAAAATAAACATCCACAGATGCATTTCTCGCAATGTGCATCCAGCTTTTTTTTACGGCTTCTAAATTTGAACGTGGCCACGCGCCAGTCTCGGCGCATGCGTCCAACGAGCATCATTCGAATTTCGAATATTCGGGTTCCTTTTTCAAATTTGGAATTCCTTTTGCGTCGAATTTTTTGAGATTGGTAAATATGAGGTGACACTAATAACGTTCCGTTTTACGCAATTAAATCCGCTTTGTTTTGATAGTCTAATATTTTGGTATTTTCGTGCTTTCCTTTGTTGTTTATTACCATTAATATTTGGATCTATTATTACTTTTTTGTAACAGAGCCCATGCGTTGAGTCCTGTACCGCCCAGAGACACTGTTCCAAATTTAAACTCGTTCATTGTTCAAATAAAGAACCCCAATTATCTAATGGTTACTGATAACTGGCCAGTGTTAAGTGAATTGTGAAAGACATTGGACCATAAATTAGTGTTGTGTTTTTTAAGACAAAGATTGTAGTGTTAATGATTGCTGAGGATTCTCCAAGTGAAAATGGGGAAAAAGAGAAAAAATAACGCCAAAAAAGGAGGCAACAGATTTTTTCGCTGGATCAGGAGGTAATATTTGTTTGTGTTTTGTGACTTTTCAGTGTGTTTAACAATGAGTGTAAATAATAACTAATGACTGTAAATTAAATAACTATGTGTGGATATCTTTATTTAACATAGATTAGAAAGAATGTGGGAACACAACAGTGACATACCAAAACCACAAACACTACGATCACTACAAAGACTAGCCTAGCATGTATATAATATATAGCATGATTCTTTTCGTCGGATATTTAGTATTCGTCCCCGTCCCGAGAGCCAAGAACGAGAACTAGTTAGTGCCCATGATTAAATATTGGGATTACATTATAAATACCGTCAACCGGGGTTACTTTAAATTGCGGGGCTACTATAAAAATCCAGATTTTAATGCGGTGTTTTAGTTTTTATTTGCTTAACATGAGGTCAGTAAAATACCTTGGTACTTTTCCCAACTATTTACTAAACTTAATCAAACTAGAAATACTTGGTGATGATAAAGCTACAGAGTAATTATTTTTCTCGTGTAACGGGTTCGATTCCCGGTTATGGTTGACCATAAAATTATTTAAATATCTGTGAATGCAGTTTAAATTGTTTTTTTAAATTCAAATAATGTCTTCTTTCAGTAAAATGTTCCATCTACAATATTCAAAGTACTTTCCCTCCATGTGGCATAGCCGTGGGACGCCCTGTATAGTATGTTACTTACCAAGGGCGGTAGAACAAAGAATATCTCAGATCACAGGTATTTGACGGCCGAGCCCAAGGCAAGGGCGATAAATATGTGATTTAAGTTTTTTTTATTATCGCCCGGGGTAAGTACAAAACTTTATGTCTTCCCCTGGCAAGGAAGTATGGTTTTCCGCGCGCGGAGCGTGCGGCAAATGCCACTTTATGCCATGGTGTGACATAAAATTATATTCTGCCTGCTCTGGTGGGACCGTAGTAGTCTACTCTGTTCTATTTTTATTTTTTTTATTAAAAATGGGATCGCTCTTGGCCAGCATCTAGCCAGGGGGCAAAGATGAGGCCGACGATGAAGCGAGCTCACCCAGAAGGTGCCTATTCACTCGTGCCTATTCTATGTTAAAATCTAGTTTTTACTACTTCTATTTGCGTAAACTAAACGCAGTTGATTAATTAGCTGTCAGAACTGCATGTTTTATATACTCAGTTGTTAAAGTCATTATGTTTACTCGGTCGTGGATGGTTTTGCATGTTCTCTTCTGTAATTAAATTAGTAAATGTAACAGCAAAAAAAGGTTAGTTACATGTAAAGCCAGTTTTACAACGCAGTTAATTTTATATATTTATCGTATTTTAGCGTCGTTTGTTGTTTTTTCCATAAGTATTTGTAATATAAAATAAAAATAAAATAAATATTTGTGGACAATCTTACACAAATCAACTTAGTCCCAAACTAAGCAAAGCTTGTACTGTGGGTACTAAGTGACAATATACATACTTATATAGATAAATATATACTTAAATACATAGAAAACATCCAAGACTCAGGAACAAATATTCGTGTTCATCACACAAATAAATGCCCTGACCGGGATTCGAACCCGGGACCTCCAGCTTCGAAGGCAGGGTCACTACTTGTTAATATGTTACCTGAAAAAAGAAATCCTAATAAAACCAATTTAACTTTGCGGTTGGTTCGGAACCCTAAATGTGGAAAAGGACACGCAGTTGCTTGTTTATATTTGTAATATTAAGGGTCGGTTGCACCAGCATACGATCACAGGCCGGTCATCGTCAAATATGGCGCCGGCAGCTGTCATCCCATAGAAACTTGTCAAACTTACCATACATCAGATTTTAACGAACACCGCTTACGATTACAGACGGTTTGGTGCAACCCAACCTAAGTGCTTGTAAGCTTCGTCCAATATGTCACTGATATGGTATGACACCAGGAGCAATGTTGACGCAGAGCCCCTGTATTTCCAGAGCCTCAATAAAAGGAAATTAAATCGACCCTTAACCGAAGAATATATGATACCACGCTACCACTTACCTTACACCACCGTGTGTACCTAGTGTACACCCAGCCGTATCCCTACAATTTTCCGTTGAATACGTAAACAGTTCATGCGTAAAACGGAACGCGCTCCACGCCCCGTTCGGAGTTCGAAAGCTGCGAATTAGTATAATCCTAATGCAACATGCTAATTGCTGTAGCGTGGAACGGAACGTATGTAGACTATGTAGTACTTTTGAAAGTCCTCACACAACTGGCCTCTGTTTCACTAGCTTGACAATGTGCTGTAGACTGCAATCTTGAAAGTACACACTTGTAACATAGCGTGTAGGTACACTACGATGACAGCTGCAGAGCTGTCATCACAGAACAAATTATGTCATGTTTGACGTTTTGAGGGTTGTACAAATCAGATTGGCACTTGACTGTTTTTTTTTGTGAGAATGTCATTTAATCTATCCTAATCCTAACGCTAAAAAGTCTCTGGTCTCATCTGGATTGAAATATTCAGCTCACGTCACGCAATGTTTATTTAGTGTCCCTTTGTGTCCTACTTGGTCCTTCGAGCCGGATGTGACCTAGTGTTAGAACTGAAAGGTCTAAACGTGCTGGAGTTGCCAAATAAAATAAAATACATTATTTTATTAAACGACCAGTCTAAAAGACGTCGATGGTCTTATACTGGTCTTAACTGGATCATTATATCATTAATCATTATCATACGATTATCTAAACAGACAGAACGAGAATGACGATCATTGACTGTAATTACTTATTGTGGAGTATCCGGTCACTAAGGACTACATACTGATGATCTCTGTATACTTAAATGTATGTATGTCTCTTTATAGCACATAAGAAATACATTTACAAGAGAAATAAAGCAAAATATAAATGTAGAAAGCGACTTATGCCTATAATAGATCTCTGCCACCTCAGTTAAAAGAAAAAAGAAGAAATAAATGTAGTAGAGTTATGCCCTAAGAATTGTATTGTCGAGTCAGTTTTTGGAAATTGTCAAAACTCAAAATGGTGGAGCCATGGAGGTTGACAACGTAAAAAACGCCCTCGAGGTCTACAGCTAACAGAACCACTATACTGAAGTCCACCATTAGTCGAAGTTTTTTGACAAGTCAAATTGCACAAATGTTGCCACACACATTACACAGTGCTGTTCATATCGATATTACTCAAGGCCTTGCCAGACTTACCGATCTTTCGGCCCAATTAATCGAGTCGAACATCGAAAATCGAAATTAGTCTTTCTCTCAATCTAATATGCTCTTAATTTGTCAAATTAATATGATTTGTGAATCTCATGATTTATTCATATTTAAATACTACTTTTGTTCCGCTTAATGAGCCATTAGTAGCCGGAAAGTTGGAAGCTCATAAATTACAACATTGGAATAAGTTTGGCACCTAGTATACCACGTTATACTTATCGATATGTTTTTATCTATATATACCGTCACTATTTATTTTATTCTCTTTCTGGCAACCTCGTATCTGTCAGTTTACTTCGCTTAATTGTGGGCTTCACCTTAGTTGTAAGACTTATGCCACGGTGGTAATAAAAAAAAAACTATTACAAGTCGTCAACTAAAATGTCCGATAAGATTGAGTCATTGCAATATGTATGTCTATGTCTATGTACCTATAGATAGGATATGCGTTTCCTTTATTACTGAAGGTGCGGCCACGGCCCTCTTCCATCCGTTACCGAGATAACTACGTATGTACAGTCTTGAGTAACTGAAATGGATACCTTAGACTTTTTGACATTTGCTTCGACTCGGTCAATCAACTAGTCTACCAGGGATCGGATACCGGTATTTTCTCCATAGAAAAATATCGGTATTATTACGGTCACCGGTTCATTATTTCGTTTTTAATGGGACAATCTAACAATACGACGATGTTACCTAAATACATGAATCAGTCCTACGTAAAGAGCAAAAAATAGTCCAAAATATTGGGCTAATTCAGGGTTTTTTAAAAATACCTGTATCGATCTCTGGTTGTACCAAACCTTTTGTTCTGTAAACTGAAATCTGATTGTGTGGAAAGGTTGACAGGTTACTTGTTGACAAGTAACCACCTTTGGGCTTAAAGGCTTAAACTGAAGTTCACAAATTTCACAATTAGGCGAAGTAAACTGACAGATTAGATTAACTAATAACATGATTTTATATACCTACTATAAGTTCAATAATATGAACTGTAGCCGTATTAAGACCGTATAGTGCTTAAGTATATCATGATGACGTATAACCTTGTACTACCAAACTTATTCCAATGTTGTAATCTATGAGCTTTTAACTTACCGGCCATTAAAGGCTCACTAAGCGAGACAAAAGTGCTATTTAAATATAAAGTCTAGTCCTATAATTCATAAGATTTACAAATCATTTTAATTTGATAAAATCAGAGCTTAGTAGATTGTGAGGAATACTACTCATTTCGATTTTCGATGTTCTCAGCAAGCACCTATGGTTCAAGGTAGCACCAAGCTACCTTGGACCGAAAGATCGGTAAGTCTAGTGAGACCATAAGAGTCCTTATCAGTTAAAAACGCTCATCTATTTAGGCGATTTTTTCATTGAATTGACACGTATCTTGACATTTTACTATCTAGAACTGGACTGTTGCGATCTAATGTCATAAATTTTTAATGAATTTTAGGTATTTTTCATTAAGGAATATCGTTTCAAACATCACTCCAAATCGACCATTTTCAAGCTAAAAACTGTGTTTTTCCGCTTAAATTCTAATACACACAATAAAATCAAAAAATGGATATGTTACTATCTAAAGCTTTAATAAAATCAACGTATGCTTTAATGACTTTACTGATATTATCAATACTTTTGTCGTAATTTGAAATCAAAACATTTTAAAACTTATAAGGCCTCTTAAGTAATATTGACATCAACATCACTGGCCATATTGTGGCAACATTTGTGCATTTTAACTTGTCAAAAAACTTCGCCTAATGGTGAACTTCAGTATGCCTCCCTCCGCCATTTTTAACCTTGATCGGCCTGTAATCGTAACTTGTAACTAGTGCGAACAAGCATACTGTTTGTAAGCAGACACAGCGTGACTCTGCAGGAATCACAAGCCCTTTGGACCCTTCGGGTACCGACTACGGAACCCTAAAAAGCGTTATGATGAGATCGAATTTCATCTGGCCTGGGTAGAATAGGTTTTTTTCACCATGACCCGCGTAATTTGCTAACTAAAAAACGGAATAAACATCTGTTACATTGGTTTAAAAGATCATTGTGCATTAATTAACAGTTCATCAAAAAAATGCCTTCTTACTAATTACTTAATCCAATTATACTCCGATATTTAATAGCATTTTATCACGAGCCATGCATACTGGAGAAAACCACCACAACATATGCTTTTAACATGACCCTTACTAATATATAGACAAGGTTTATTGTTGACAGGTTTACCGTCTTTTTATATTGGTTTTTCTGTGCCATCTGTTACCTTACAATCATCACACCATAGCACGTGTTAAACCCGTAAAACAGTCCCTCCTTAGCATCTTCATGCGCAATCATCCAAATCAAAGCAATTTAAACCTTATTTCAAGCGCAATACGAGCGTCAACAATTTCCTGTAGATGGTTAAACAACTGTTCCTATGATCACAAATGACCGAGACACGTCAACGTAACCAAAATAGCCTTTATTTGTAAACGAATAAGACAGTTAAAAACTGCTTTTACAAGGTACAAAAACTGTACCACTTACACTTCCTTCCAAACGGTAATATCGTGTCACTTGATTGTTCTTCATCCATTGCTGCGAACGATAGCGAGTAAAACGCCCGTTTCGTTGTGACTAAAGCGTTGGACACCGTAGCGCAGGTGAAAATCGTAATTGTTATATGGGAATTTGTTTAATAGGCAATTGAATGTGCACGTCATAGTGTCGGTACGCCTACGCCGCGACGGTCGTGCGCCAGAGTTGATTTCTAAGAGAAATTTTGAGTTGAGGCCGACGTTCCCAAAGGCACGGTTTTTGGACCGTTGTTTTTCCTCGTTACCTTGTCATTATTACTGTTGTTTTAGTGTGAACGAACTTGTGTTTTGAAGTTTTTTTACAAATGAGTTGTTCGACATGAATGAAATGTGTAAGTATTTGTGTCTGTGTAATGATAATTGCCAAATGTGGTAGCTAAGAAGCTGTGAAGGTTTGTGGTATCTAAATATTAAACCCTAGGAGTAATTGTTGGTGTTAATACAGTTAAAGAGCCTGCAATTAAAACTGCGTTTCTGAAAACTTATTTAATTATTTACCAATAACAATAGATATTACTTGATTTTTCTATTGATCATTTGGCTGTATCATTTGTACTTATATTATTGATAGTATCTGTTCCAATTTGTATTTTATGAATACGGGAGGAATTTTAAGATAATTTGAGAAATTACGTTCTACAGACATTTATTTAGGAGTTTGACATTTAAACTGGTACAGAATCTTATAAAATAAAACCGGAACCAGTCTTCTAATCTACCCAGTCATTTAGTTAGATGATCTAGAAAATACAAATAAGACTAGCTGCAAAAAATAGTACAACAAAACCATTTTTTCATACAAATGGTGAGACATCCAAGAACCACTGAGTTACTCGATTTATGGATATTAGCTGTGGTTCGTTAATTACCAAAACTATCGGAAGTGTTACTCATATTAAACCTCTTTCTAAATAACAATACATAAATATGAAGTGAGGGCCAAGTATTCGAAAATCAGCATTAAAAAAAGTGTCCTAAAACTATGTGCATGAAAAAGAAGAACGGCCCAAGGGATGATTCCTCAGGTAAAGTGTCCTGTTTTGGGACTCGAAACTATCTCATGGATACAAAATTTCATAGAGTGGTTTAAGCGTGACAAATATACTGACTTTCGCATTTAAGTTATAGATTCATACCAGAGGGCCTACTCTGAACTTCGAAACCCGAACTTCGTATCGTGCCGTCTCTTTCACTCTCATGTTATTCTTATTCACTATATGCCCCTCAGACACATTACCAGACGAAGCGAGCATTATTCTTTTGAAACTCATTGTAAACATTATATCCAAGAAGACTAAGCGACATAAATTAAAATTGGACCTTATTCGTTTGTAATAAGACCACCAGGGTTATGCAAATGATGAATCACTATTGAAAGGCTCTTAAGTGAAATTTCAATAGCGTCAATACGCATAACTCACCCAGGGCTGGCACAAGTCAATACAGCATTATTATTCATAGGGCCCCGTGTGGTTGCCGGGTAAGAATTGCGCCACCCCATCTCTTCCCGTGGGTTTCGTAGGAGGCGAATAAAGGAAAATCGGAGGGTGGGCAGCAGCATCCTTCGATCATTACCACCATCAAACTGCGGTCGCCAACCCGCTTGCCAAGCGTGGCGACTATGGCAAATCCCCCCGAAAATGGGGGAGGCCTATGTTCAGCAGTGGACGTCTTTCGGCTGAAATGATGATTCATAGGGAAATATCAATAGTACATTTTTTCCCTGGAAAGAGAGCCTAATGTTCTCAGAAATGTTTCTGGTAGCGGTATTTTTGGATCTTTTATGTTTATACTTGCCACGTTAATTTCCATCTGTCTAACCAACATGATCGCTTTTATGTCGGACATATAGCATTCATCCCTTACTAGCAAATATGTAGTGTGAAAGGGACGAATATTCGACCTAAACAGCGACCATGGTAGATTGACATTATACTTCGTCGTCAAAAACGAAGCTTGACGTGAGACAAGACATCAAAAAACCGGCAATGTGGGTGTCGGACTCCGCACGTTTAGGGATTCCGGACCAACGGCAAAATTGAGTTGGTTGTAATAGGAAAAATAAGTAAATTTCAATGTACAAATCAGATTTATGTATTTTTTTCTGATTAATATATTACTATTTGTTGGTAAAATATACGTACTAATAAACATTACCACCAAATTTCAAGTTTATAGGTTAATGGGAAATTGTAAAATTCTTCCGAACAATATTTTGTAATAAAAAGCTCACCTTGGTGGCTTCTCATTGTTTTGCAGCATAAAAACATGAAATATAGTATTTATCAGTAGATAAAGGGTATATCACTAAGTAAGGATATTATTATTATTATATGTAATTTTACAGGTATTTGAAACTAAAATAAATAAATTTTAATTAATCTGATAATGATATACAAGAAAAACAAAAGAAAAGAAACCCCAATATATATGTATACGTATGTAAAATCTTTTGGATGACAAGTCTAAGGTTGACAGCCCTACAGTATGATTGAAGTAGGACTATCATGACGGTTTGCTGTTGATAAATATGGTCGTCCGGTTTTTGTTTACACTAGTTCTTTTTCGCTATCTCGCTCGGTGAGGCAAGACAGGCTTTCGAACCAAGTCCTACCCCTATTTCACCAAGTTGACATATGTATGTATTTGACATATGTAGGCTGACAAATCGACAATTTTTATGTAAAAACTGTTTCACCAACTACAATTGTAATTTAAAAAAAAAATACAATTGTAATGTTTTTTGACAATTGTCGCGCCTGTCAGCTTTGGTGAAATAGGGGCCAGGTTAGCCTACTTTTATATGGTAAATAAGAAAACGGCAATTGACAATTGTCATCCGACAACGATAATTCAACGTACATTATTGGATTGTCAAATAAAGGTCGCTAGACAGAATGGATACATCGACCCGGCAGTGTAGGGTAGCTGGCCGGTTTCGCGGCTGCGCCTTTTCGACCACCCGAAGGATGAGGTTTTTTTCAAATAAAGACATTAATATTTTTTCATCGTCATCCTCATTTAAGAGCCAAGCTCTTGTCGGTGGAGCAATTTCGATAAGTCTCTTTCTTGAGCCTTTCGTTTGACTGCCTGGTACAGTCGAGTGCAAAAATATGGGTGCATGCAAACTACTCAAAAATATGTCCCATGTGTCGCGAATCATGCAGGATGATATCGCGATAAGAAACTTTTGGTCGGAGAGTGTAGTAACGCCTTAAAAGAATTTACCCTGGCAAGGTTGTGGTGGCAGAACGTACGTTAAGATTTGACGTTTGTTTGTCTTATTGCGCAGAAAGGTTTCCGTCTTAAAATACCACAAGAATTAAAATCTTATATTGAGTTGTGAAGCGTAATATACAGTGAATTGTATTGTAATTGAAGTGTGTGTTCTGCGCCGAGGGGCTGTAGCTGCATGAAAGCTAGTTTATCTCACAGTATTTTATTAGTTTGAGCCAGTTATATTTCCCGCCGGCGGGGACGTCCACCGCGCGATCGCGTCAACAGTGACAGATATAGTCCCTTTTCGTCCCGGTACCGCCGCACACCGGGCAGAGTCAGTCCGACCCAGGTCGGGCCTAACTGAGTTTCTTGCTGGACTCTTCTCAGCTAGGCTAGGTTTAGTGAACCAGCGACAAAACTCCCAGTAGCTCGATTCCACTCACACCTCAGATTCGGTTGAAACCGCTCAACCATTCTCACCGGAGCGCAAACTCTTAGAGTATTCCAGTGTTCCAAACCACACGCGTGGTCGTGCCGGAGGTTTTCACCTGGATTTTCCCCAAGCTACTCTCCAACCGCGCACTCCTATCGCTTTATTGGGCCCGGCCTATAAAGCCACAGGCAGGTTCAAAATAATAATATGCATTAACTAAACACGTGGGATGTGTTACATATTTGATAAACAATCATGAGCTTTAAGTGTCATATCTTATAGTTGTACATACAGGACTAGATTTCAGTCAGAGCTATCAGTTGACCCTTATCTTGGCTTCAATCCCTTAGAGTAATAGTTATGACTGAATTCAACCCTTCCCTAGATTGGTATGTTGTATTATTGCCCTCTCTGTAAGAGCTGATGACTCTACCAATCGGTAGCGTGGGTATCGAATGGTAAAGTAACAATGGAGTCTAGTCCTTTTCTTCTACACCGAATTTTAAAGTGAGAAATCAATCATCAAAATTGTTAATTTCGTACCAAGGTTTCAGATTTTACGCCTTAAAACCACATAATTTGATAACAGCTGTGAAAATACCCTAAACTCAGTCAATTTTCAACCCTATTTGTTTGTAACTTTGTAATAAGAAGTGGTCAAAAGTTCAGTAAAAACTATCGGAACCGGAAGGCGGGTCGAATGTCAGATTGTCAGCTGTGAAGAGTTCGGTAACCCCTGCTTTCTCACGTACATATCGAGTTCATTTACATAATTCTTGTGTTTCGTAATCGGTCGTAATACGGTAATAGAGATGACTATTTGACGAGAACGATTTAAGATCGTGGCAAACAAACTTACGAGAACGATTTTATGTTTTTTTTAACGACCGTGGCAAACAAACTTACGGCCTGATGGTAATCAGACACCGCAGCCAGAAGAAAGACAAGCGCGTTGCCGAAATCGTTAATATTGCGTGGCTGTAAAACGTGTTACAGACGACGGACAGACAGACGGAGTCCGTGTGACGGACGCGTCAGTGACAGCAATAGGCAGGGCTCGAAAACCGGTTTCGTCTTCATACAATTAACCGGTTAAAAAAATCGGTTAATTGCGTTTCACGATATTATATCGTACTTTAAATCATTTATTTCACAGATGAAGGTTAACAAAAACAAATCTTACAATAAAAATGGAGATATGAGAAATACTTTAGGAGATATTTCAAAAACAGTAAAAACCGGTTCCGAGTCCAGAGGGCCTACTCTGAACTTCGAAATCCGAACTACGTATCGTGCCGTCCCTTTCGCTCTCGTGTTATGCACCATATGAGTGAAAGGGACAGCACGATACGAAGTTCAGATTTCCATGTTCGGAGTAGACCCTCTGGCACTATTGGCTCTGTTTATCAAAATCAAACATTTATTCTGCAAATAGACCACCAGGGCACTTTTACATGTCAAAATATTAATTTACAATTTAAGAAAGTCTGACTATAATATGTAATATATTTTTCATGTCAAAATATTAATTTACAGTTCAAGAAGGAATAATAATTTCGAGTTTACAATTATAACAAAATTAATGTCATACAGTGAAGATAAACTTGCAAAGTTATCTATTACAAATATTACAACATCAGTAAAGTTAGAGATGTATAAGGTCTCAAGATTAAACAAGGAGTATAATGAAATTAATATAATATCCAAGAGATGTAAATCGTCTCTTTAGTTTAGACACTTCGGGCTGCTCCGGGTACGGAACCCTAAAAAGGTTTACGTTATGTTTTACTAACAATTTCTTGTAATGTGTATATTATAAGGTATATGGATGCCCGTCGTCCGAAATAAATGATTTCATTTCATTTTCATTTCATTTCATTTTACCCAGAGACCGATACCGGTATTTTTAAAAAACCCTGAATTAGCCCTATATTTAGGATTATTTTTTGCTCTTTACGTATGACTGAATCATGTATTTATGTAACAACGTCGTATTATTAGATTGTCCCATTATAAACGTAATAATGAACCGGTGACCGTAATAATACCGGTATTTTTCTATGGAGAAAATACCGGTATCCGATCCCTGGTTTTACCACAATTTTCTATATTCCGTTATTGGTAACTAGCCGAGTTCCCACCGCGTAACCGCCACGAATCACAAATAATACAGTTATCCGCAATTGGTTCAGTTCATTTAGCTAACTGTCTTGAATGATCGAAATGGTAATGGTAATTTAACTCTCTGATCGGTTGCTATTGAATGTTGCCAGAACGCGCTTTTTGGACACGGACGTGCTTTTCATACTCATACTCATTTATTTATAATGTACAAATACATTACACGTCAAAAGTTTTATACATTTTGCAGGTTGTTTTAATACTGGATGTTATATAATTCGTTATAATTCAATATAAATAAGTAAATAATATAAGTAAGTGACCCTAGGACTGGCTCATTCCTCGGACAAAGAATAGGCATCGCCATTCAACGGGGGAATGCAGCCCGCCTTATGGGCACCGTTCCGCAGGGATCAGACTTGGGGGACCTAACGTAGCCTTACCTAGGTTAGGCTAGATGCGTTTTAATTTTATTTTATTTTATTTATTTTTATTAGTTCTATGTTATTAATTACAGTAAAGTGCTTTTAGTTTGTAAATATTTAAATATATTTAATCGATTAAATTAAACATGACAACAAACAAGCGGAAAAAAAGTAAATAGTAATGTCAAGTTTCCATTATAATTATAATTAGGTGATTCGAAAATATATTAATATTAAATGTCACATAATAATTCTTTTCTTTTTACGTGCGCTCCCCAAAAACGTGCTAAAGACATTGCTTTTTTAAATGTTATGAATGTTATGATGCTTTGTGATTGAACTACTAAAAATTGGTAGGTAATGTTAGTTTGGTACTTTCTAACAACAATTGTTTCAAACAACTGATATACTCTAGTTAACCCGTCGTCTCCCGGCGAAAAAAATAAACAATAGCATACTTTTGATATGATCCCTGGGGTGTTCTGTGCTTCAAGGTATGATTTTCGGGATAAAAAGTATCCTATATGTTAATCCAGGCTGTAAACTCATTGCATACCAAGTTTCATCATAATCCTTTCAGCCGTTTTTACATGATTGAGTAACAAACATCCAAACATCTGAACTTTCGCATTTATAATAGTAGGATATGTGAAATTTATTTGTTGGCGATGCTTCAACACATTCATAATTGATTTTTACGTCTACCGAATACGGTAACAATATGGGACGGTAATCGAGGACAATAGTCCCCGATTTTTTTTTCTTAATCTCTTAGCATGTTACAAAACAAAGACAATAAGCTTATCAATCTGGTGGGAACGGGAACAACGAAGCTTATTTGTGTCTACATAGCAAAAAATACTTAATTTCAATTCAAGAGAATGGTTTGAAATCGGGGTATAGTTTTTGGTGAAATGATAATTGCAATATGTATCCTTGGATATGATGGTGAAAGTATTTCTTTTTATGTGCGCTCCCCAAAAACGTACTAAAGACATTGCTTTTTTAAATGTTATGAATACGATGCTTTATGATTGAACTACTAAAAATTGGTATGTAATGTTGGTTCTTTTGTTATGATCCCTGGATTTATAGCATATTATATCTTCTTCACACTGGGAACTTAAACTTCAATATTTTGTCAGATTTCTAAATGTGCCTTGCCTTAAGAATAAATAATATTGCCTTCTGTACTGTTAATATCACTTTATTGGACATAATATAACAATACAATATAAATTATCCTAAGTCAATAAACGCATATATTATTAAATAAACCAAAGATACATACTTACAACTACAAAAAAGAAACAAATAAAACCAATTACAAAAAAAACACTCCATCTAAAAGTTCTGCCTGCGGCATGGACCCCAAAACGCTGGCGGCGTTACCCCTCTGAACCGCAAGAGCAATCCGTTGGGAGAGGTACGCGCCAGCTCTGGGGTCCCCTGAGGCGTGGACCAGCCGTGACGACAAGGCCTTCATGAAGATTTTCATGTCGGCTGACCAGGGTCCCATGGTTTCCACTGCAAGCTCTCTACTAGAGAGGAGTATTTGCGGCGCTTGAGTATTTGGGCCTGATCAGCCGCCGCGCCGGCCTGGGAACGGGTTGCCTGAATGTGGGACAGAGCAAACGTATCGACGCATGTTGCATCCCACACTAGGGTTCTACCCAGTTTCCACGGCACCAAAGTTACCCCGTACTGTTACCAATGTACATACGAGTACTCCTATTTATTCTGTAGAGTCTGGCTAATGAAAGATGAGACTGAGATTTATTTCAAACTTTTTAAATGGCAACTATAATATCTACGTCAAATGTGTCAAACGTCGCTTAAATGCCGTGTCAATGTAGACAAACATTACTTGATTCTTTACGGATCAGAAACAGGATACAGCAAATCGGATCATAGTACATTATTCCTCATGAATTGCTACTTCCATTACAAACTCAGAATATTCAAATATTAGAATACGTTTTAGTAATGTTATCGCATAGTATGTAGGTAATGAACTATTTAGTGCGAACGTTTTATTTTGTTGCCCAAGTATCATTATTGTTTTGTCACATTATACAAAGTGTTGCATCACGTAGATTTTTTTAAATTGCCGGTCTTTTCCAGTCTCATCTTTCATTAGCCAGACTCTAGTGTAGTGTAGTGTGACATTTCCATTACCAACTGTGTAGCTACATTGTAGATTCTCGTGTTTTCTCTAGTTGCGAATGCATTACCACTAAAAAGGGCGGACGAACAACAGACCCTATCGGCCCTAATGGATTAGAAAGTGTTACTTTTACTGAGTTACAGACAGTTGTTAAATCAAGGCCATAACTAACCACAGAACAATTAAAAGTTTTTGTCAAAAAAGAATTTTTCGTCAAGCTTTGACTGCTGTATATTTTTTTGCTCTTCTTTTTAAAATGATAATTCTATACGTCGTACGGAACATATGCTATATTTCAAAAACCTGTGATGCCCATATAATGTTTGCAGTAAAAAAGGGTCCCAATTATTCCAGTCGGATTTCCGTTGCCTACCTTCAAAATCAAAATCAAAATCAAAACATTTATTCTGCAAATAGGCCTCAAGGGCACTTTTACAAGTCAAAATCTATCTAGGTACATCAAATAAAAATAATACAATAATCAACATCATCATCATCATCAATTAAATTCATCAATCAATCATCAATTTATCATTAATTAAATGTAGTGTTACATGTCAAAAATAAGACTAAGAAACTAATAACAATCGAGATTTGTTAGAGATGTATAAGGTCTCTAAGCGTCAAGATAAAAGGTAATAAAGTAGGTACACTAATCATAATAAAATATTTTGAGCTATATCTATAACACGTCAACATGAAAATAATAAAATCTAATAAATAAATATCCTCAGAGATGTATAAGGTCTCTGAGCGTCAGTCTAAAAAATAAAATCAAATGAGAACAGTGAAGTCTCTCATCATGTCAATTCCACTGAACACTAGTACGAAGTTACTAGTCCTTGCAAACATGAACAGACCGGACCCCACAAACAGCACCCGTTCACGAGTATGACACGTATCCGACTTCAATTACCAGATCAGGTTGATGGTGACATTACATCAGGACCATTTAAATTGACTTCGTCATAGTCGCTTCCGTATCTTGATCGAAATATCTTAATACCACCCATGACACACTAGGAGTTTTTGTTGACCATCCGTGGTCTTCATCAGTTCTCGTTCACCAAATGCTACTTTCTGAATGCAAACGCTTGATTTATTACCGAAAATACTAAAATCGCTATATGTTTCCCTTGAATTTTTGAGGAGTTCCCTCAATTCCTCATAGATCCCATCATCCGAACTAGATTCTGTTAACAACGGGACCAACCTTGAAGCATATGCTTTCAAAGAAAGAAAAAAAATTCTAATCGGTACATAAACGGCGGAGTTCTGAGGTAACACACATTAAAAAAAAAGAACATACAACAGAACTGAGAACCTCCTCCTTCTTTTGAAGTCGGTTGAAAAAGAAATTGTATAGCAGCAATGTCCTTAAACGCAATATTTCACGACTAAAATGGCAAATTACTCGTTTTTCCATACAACGGGATGTCGACGCCATTACACTGTGACGTCACATTTCACTGCCTATCAGTATAGAGCGTTTTCAGTGCTCGTCAGCTATGCTGTAACTGCTGTAAGTACTTTTTTTATACAACGCCGGTGGTAAACAAGCGTACGGTCCACCTGATGGTAAGCTGCCACCGCAGCATAGACGCCCGCAACTCCAAAGGAGTCACGTACGCGTTACCGACCCTTTATGAAAATTGAGAATTCACTGTGTTGACAGCAGAAGGCACAAATTTAGGTCCCTCGCTCTCAACACAGTGCATCCTCGGGAGCTCTGGCAACCTTGCTCACCTCCAGGAACACAACACTACATGCTTGTATGTATGTATGTATGTAAGCACTTTATTGTACACAATAACAGGTTAAAACAATATACATGTCACATAAGATTAGAGTACAAAGGCGAACTTACTTACTTGTATAGTAGATAATGTTATTATGGCTGTGGTCTTCTGCAAGGTGGAGGTACTTCCCCAGTTAGGCTGCTCCAAATTCGAGCAAGAGTGTATATATACCTACGAGTGTATATGTACCTACTTTACCTCTCGTTTTCGTCTTTTGTCTTGCTCTAATTGTAGTTGGTCCCATACAAACATTTGATCGTGAAAAACTGGTTCGAATGACAAAATAAAAAAATTGTAGCCAATTCAGTGCTTACTGAAACCCGACATGCTGAAATATATGTGTGCAATAACACGGTATGTGTGTGTGTGTTCGCGTGCGATGGGGCCATTTGCTACGACTGTCTGCCGACGGGTATTGTTTTAGTGATGTGTAGCTGTGATTGTGTATATGTATATCGATAGAACTCTGACCGTCACGGTTGAGGCGTAACCTTTACTTGGAAGTCACAACCTTGGTTCAACTGGCGTGTAGTAGGTAAATATTGCTGTAAATATTAATATTTAAAATATAAATATTTATAAATATTTTTTGGACAATCTTACACAAATCAACCTAGTCCCAAACTAAGCAAAGCTTGTACTATGGGTACCAAGTGACGATATACATACTTATATAGATAAATAGATACTTAAATACATAGAAAACATCCAAGATTCAGGAACAAACATGCCCTGACCGGGATTCGAACCCGGGACCTCCAGAAGGCAGAGTCACTACCAACTAGGCAAAGTCGGTAGTCATATTATATGAATACTTACTCTTTATTTCACACATCACACAAATTAAGCAGTTTCAAAGCGTCCACAGGCCACGGTGTCTGCTTACCATCAGATGTCTACTTGTTTGCTATCGTCGTAGTAGAGTAGTAACGTCAGCTTGATTATTTTTGATATCTTGGCTCTTAAATGAAATAATACATATGGTAAATATTTTATCGTTTAAATTTCTTGAAAAACATTTAATATACTGTCATAAAACGTCGAAGGTCGTTTTCTACAATACTTTTAAATCATCCACTGGGCACCGGAATGTACAATAACAAGTTAGCGACATACCATATTAATCTCCTTATAAAACCATATTTATCAATATTCAGTTACAAACTCCTAAAAATAATCCGATAATCGATACCACATACAACTTATCGATTATCGATGACGTATCCCATAAATCACTCCCATCTCTAACTGTCGTCACCCAACTAATCGCTTCATTGGCTTTACTGTTAGTCTATCAGTCATTCGAATAAAAACCTTAAGTCCTGTGCTTAAAGTCTATTTACTATTAAATAAGAGACAGTAATCCCATCTGGCGTTTGTTCCCGTCATCATTCAGATGCTATCAATGAATTATGAATTCTAATACCTAGTGACAGAGTCCTATTCCTTTGATCAAAATTATTGTAATTAATCCATTACGGCATTCCGTAACACTTGTATTACAATCAATCGTTACTCAAATGAATTTCGACTTAATAAAGTTGTCATAAGGTCTAACATGTTATATGATAATTTTATTAAGATCTCTTGAAAGAAATTGGTTGACTTACAGTTTGATCTGTTTCATAGTTCGAATTTCGACGTTCGTAGTAGCCCCTCTGTTCAAAAGTCTTGATGGTTCCTTCTTAAGCCCGTCACAGACAGAGCGATAATATATATTTGACGATCGGTTTAGCCTAGTGGGTAGTGCACCTGCCTGTGAAGCTGACGATCCTGGGTTCGAATCCCGGTCAGGGCAAATATTTGTGTGATGAGCACGAATATTTGTTTCTGAGTCTTGGAAGTTTTCTATGTATTTAAGTATTTATATCTATTAAATATATCGTCGTCTAGTACCCATAACACAAGCCTTCTTGAGCTTACTGTGGGGCTAGTTCGATTTGTGTAAGATTGTCCTCTAATATTTATTTATTATTTATTTATATATTAATATACCGTAAGATATCGTAATACATATTATTGTATAGCTCAGCACCACACACGAGGAATATATATTTTGCAGTCATTAAACTCGTTACTATCCTAGCGAGCGGATGCTTTCTACACTTAAAGGGCAAATACAGGTGTAGCAAAAGCGAAAGGTAAATTTAACAAATTTTAATAGAATAATTGGAGCTTTGAGCCTCTTCCAAGAAATCGCGAAGAGGCTTAAAGATACTACCGGTGACCGAAGAGCTGGCAGCTACCTCGCACAGAAAATTAGTCTTACTATTCAGCGAGGAAATGCTGCCAGCGTCTTCGGCACAATGCCGCAGGGCCATTTTTAGATTTAGTTTAGTTTTTAACTTATTTTTTATTTTTATGGACTTAAGCCTTATATTAATAGTATGTAATTGTTATAGTATTTTATTTTCATTTGTTTTAATAGAATTAGATTTAAGTAATTGAAAGTTCTTCGGACGAAGATTCTGACACCGAATATGATCTACGTATTGCGTTAGCAGCGAAACCAAAATCCATATGGATACAAAACACCTTCAAAAGAAGAAAGAACGTAGTGAATTTAAGTTATTCAACGATCTGTTCTGCCACTTGTAAATTCGAGAAGTATTTTAGGATATAAAAATATACATTTATGTCACACCTGGCCATAAAGTGGCAATTACCGCACGCTCCGCGCGCGGAAAATCCCACTTCCTGGCCAGGGGGAGACATAAAATTTTGTACTTACCTCGGGCGGTAATTAAGAAAGCCTCAGATCGCATTAAAAATAAATAAAAAATACTATAGTTACATTACGCTACAATTTGAGTTTAGCACAGTGGGAGCGTATTGCCTCAAATATTTCTTTGTTTCTAAATTGGAGCAGTTCAACGAAATGAGTAGGCAGGGAACATCCTTGACTTAATGAATGACAATGACATGTATAGGATATTAAAAATGCTAAAGAGGTTAATATAGGCATAATTATCGCCCTTGCCTTCGGCTCGGGCGTCAAATACCTGCGATCTGAGACATTCTTTGTTTTACCGCCTTTGGTAAGTAATATACTATTACAGAACTCCACGTGCAAAAAGCGCAATATAAGCTAAGTTGGCAATACTGGGTGTACCGCTTTCGGCATGGATCAAAGGCACGCGCGGCGCGGCTCGTTTGATGTCGCGGTAGGTCGGCTGCGCGCGCGATCGGCTTCGCTATAAGTAGGTAATGTAATATAATATTGCACTTTTATTGAAACAAATGAAAATAAAATACTATAACAATTACATGCTATTAAGATAAGGCTTAAGTCTATAAAATAAAAAATAAATTAAAAACTAAACTAAATTTAAAAATGGCCCCTGCGGCATTGTGCCGAAGACGCTGGCAGCATTTCCTCGCTTAATAGTAAGACTAATTTTCTGTGCGAGGTAGCTGCCCGCTCTTCGGTTACCGGTGCCTTTACCACGAGTTTGCATGACCGTACTCACTAGCGACTGCGTAAACGATTTAGTATGCAGACTCTTAGTTCTATTGCGTAACCGCCAGAGGCGCTGTACTTTTACCCATACAAATTTTTACGCAGTCGCTAGCGAGTACGGTCATGTAAACTCATGGTAAAGGCACGGTAGTATTTTTAAGCCTCGCCGCGATTTCTTTGAAAAGTCTCAAAGCTCCTGGGCCCCACGGACCAAGGTTCTCGACACCGAAAGGGACGAAATTATATTCGGTGCTGAGACCAGAATATTTCCTCAGCTTTGCTTGCTCGGTCGCCTCCGCTGCGGGTGCTGCCCTCAAGGTCCGGTGGAGATGCGACGGGGCTAGTCACTAGCCCCGTCGTAGGGTTGCCATACGTCCCGGTATGCCGGGACATGTCCCGGTTTGAAGCGTGTTGTCCCAGTGTCCCGCCCATTAAGCAAATTGTCCCGGTTTGAAAAGCATAGTTAATTAGTAGGGACCAGTAGCTAGGTAAATAAGTACTTATGCATGTACGTAGTACGGACGGCCATAAGCCTAACCAGTGCTTATAGTGCCTGCGTGGCGCGCGCGCATGAAGGATACCGTCCCACGGCAAAGACCGAACCCGCTCCCACATCTGCTTTGACTTTGGGGATGAAGCATTGCGCTGATATCCTTCCAATTTTTCTTCATGAGCTCTACCTATACTACTTTTTCTTTAATTGTCCCGGTGCTCGTCCTCATGCTTATGGCAACCCTAGGCTAGTGTGTCTACATATAGGCTATATATAATTATGTAATCTAAAAAAACATTCGACGCAGGCTAGTCAAAGTGTGCGTACGAACGGCTCGAGTGGATTCACGATTTCACTCACGCCCCGATTAACCTTTTTAACGCTCTGTCAAATACAAAAAGAGACACACGCGCTTTGGCATGGGAATATCAAACGCGTGGTTGAGCCTTAGAAATTGATATCATATTACACTGCAGTGACGGATATATCCGTCGTTGGCATCCAAAAAGTTACCGCACCTTAACACTTCCGTACATTGTGAGAGAAACGGAGAAATATTGGTTACGAGTCACGTCAGTAAAAGGAAGACTCTATATGCCCGAAATATACCAAAAGATATCGTAATATACCGAGTTATACCTTAAGATGCCTTGCTACAAGATATGTTAATATACCAAAATATATCTTATAGCTGTGTCTGTCGTTTAGTAGGGAAAATATATCGTATGATACGGTACATTAATATATGTGATCGCTCTGTGTGTGACGGGCTTTAGCTATGTGTTGTCTCGGGGTTATTTTTTAATTGTTAATTAATTAACTTGATTTTCAGTACCGCTGTTAACGCAAACTACAAAATTAATTTAGTATAGGATGGCGCATCGTAACTGACGATTTTCGACATGATTTGAGACGTTAGTGCCGTTAATGAAGCCCGAGTCTACTGTGCCTTACCATGAGTTTACATGACCGTACTCGCTAGCGACTGCGTAAAAATTTGTATAGGCAAAAGTACAACGCCTGCGTCGATTACGCAATAGAACTAAGAATCGGCATACTAAATCGTTTACGCAGTCGCTAACGAGTACGATCGTGCAAACTCATGGTAAGGGCACTGGTAGATATCGCTATACGCCTCCCTTAAAGCGTTTGTATAAATGAAGGAACGGTTGAAGAATTTGGGCCCGGGTGGTAGTTGCACCTATAGCTCAGTTGGCTAGAGCGACTGGCCGCGGGGTTAAAAAAACCTGCTCAGTGCCTAAATTTTCAGTTTTCTTTTATTTCTAAATTAGTAACTTGATTCATGTTTCATGTTACGCCGCCATAAAAAATTGGTTACCTGTAAAGTCGGTATACGGGCGAAAGTTTTACGTGACAACGACTCACTCTCTCTCTCTCGCTCTGTCTCTCTCGCTCTTAGGCGGGCTAACTGTGCTCGAGTGGAAGGGACGCGTTTATGTCTGTCTCTCTCGCTCTTAGGCGGGCTAACCATGCCTCTCACTCGCTCTCATTGTGAGCGCATAACGTGAGCGGAGCGTAACGCAGTTTCTTGAAGTGTCACCCGGCAAACCAATTTATAAGACGTTGTCACGTCAAAACAGTTCGCAGCCGACATGGCTTAACCAAATTAAACGGTAGAAAGCAAGGCGAATTTAACGGCTCGCCGAACAATCGATTCACTAGGAATCGATTTATCATCGATTGCGCAAAACTTCCTATTATATAAGAACATAAGAATAACACGACAAATTGCCGTTAAGCTTTATGGCTGGCTTAATATGACGTGATGTAGGTGAATTTATGAAAACTGAGACTAGCCAGGAAAAAGAAGACGCATTACGAACAATCTAAATAGTGAAGCCGGCTTTTAATATTTTCAGCTCTCTGTCAAATGAGATGATGTAGTATTTTTTCTTTATTTAAGTAATAGCAACTTCATAAATTTATTTCCGATACATACATCGACATGACACTGGCTAGTCGCCCAATAGGCATAAAAAAATAGCAAATAAAACGACTAAAGTACGCATGGATCTTCGGGATTCGATGGAAACCAAAGAATATTTAATACTCACTAAAAAGGAGATGGAGACCCGTCGCAAACTTGGAACCCCCTTCGGTTTTGGTATACGAGTAATATAAGAATACGTATAGGTGTACTTACGTCTCGTGTACGTATGTAATGATTTACCGACTTAGCAATATCTTCTAAATGTTTTCATCTTGTAATATTGTGTATGTTTGATGTTTAACAACTTTGTGTAAGTATTTTTGTGTTTTTTATTTTATTTTATTAATTCTAATATGTCCTGCTTGTGTGTTTGAGCTTTTATTTTAATCCGATTTTGCAAATTTGGCAGCAATGTTTGTGAAATTAAAAAGAAAAATGAAGTAACGTATTTTTTTAAATTTCTGTTTTAATCGTCAATTCAAAAAGGTTTTATGCCGTGATAAATACGTTCCGTTTCACAAACATCATTTTTAACTGGGCATTGTATTATGATTATATTACCGTGATGAAATAAAAAGAACAATAGAGATCTTGAATACAAAACATGTGAACCAATAATTCTCACAGTAAAACACTTTCGTATAAGTATATTTATTACTTAGAAAAGAAAGTTAAGTGCAGAGAAAGTTACATTATTTAATCTCTTTAATGAATTCACCTAAAATTAGCTAATAAAGCTATTTTTTACTAATTGTCGTTGATACGATGTGGTTAATAATGATTGGTCAAATTAAGCGACTTTATTTTACACACTCCTTTATCCCCCCACGACTTAAGATTTCTACATCACTGAAAGTTTACAAAATTAATTCATATCAGTTATTTATATATTTTAGTTACATTACATGTTTACAACGAATCTTAAATACCATAATCTCAAACTAACCAATATTTTTTCCTTTCAGCGACTTGCCTGATGAAGAGGACAAGAAATCCCCCGTCCTGCTTTTGGGCGTGAACAAAATATCTGATTCGCCGTTCGCCCGACGACGATCTACCGAATCTCACACCTCAGGCTCCATCAGGTTCTTTAAGCCTCCCAAGTCGAAGTACACCCGCGGCCTCCATGGCGATGAACGTCTGGAGAAGATCAGGCAAGACCTGCAGACACACAAGCAATTACCAGAGAGGTACATTCCAGACAAGCATGAAGTGTCTTTAGAGCCTGAAGAAAAAAATTGCCTCCGCCTCAGCTGCGTCGGTAACTGCATCTGTGATAGAAAGAGATCATCCAACCGAGGTTCTTTCTCTTTACATCGTCCCGACAGAACTTCCGAAAGTATTAACACAGAGAGGAAAGATTCAGAGAGCGATATTGAGTTTAAATACACGGAGCACATTCCTAATTCAGAGCCTTGTACAAGTAAGCAAAATTCCTACAATATCACACCTAAATCCACTGAACGCCGACACTTCCTGCTAGCAAATCTCAATGAGCGATTTCGGAAGACCCTAAGCTTGGATTCTCGCAAGATAGAAACCAATAGAGTACCGCTAAGTCTGCCAAAGGAAACTCGACCTAAATCGCTCGTGAACACCAGTAATATTTGTGTGCAACAATTTAAGGCCGACGATTCGTTCGCGAATGCTAATTTTGATAAGTCTAGTCAACCTAAGAAGAAGCGGAAATCGTTTTTCTCCTTAGACGCATTCTTCGATAAAAAGTCTGACACATCATCTGTAGATGACTATTGCTCCTCTAAATATAAACGTTTCGAGTTGGAAAGCGACGACTCACCGTTATTCAGACGTGATTTATCCAAAAATCGCGAGAAAACGCCAGATCTCCTCAACCTTCCTGTGATCATCGACTCAGTTCGAAAGAAACAATCAAACACCAAAAGACAATTGGAGAAATTGGAAAGTCATTTCTATAGGAGTTTGAATAAAACTCAGACGGTTATAGACGCAGTCCCCAAAGACGCGACTGACGTACAAGGCCCAAGCGGACATACCAATCACATATACGTCGACGATGACGACGTAGAATACATTGAGCCTATACGCAGCAACTTTACGAGTCAAAGCACGCTTATTCTAGATAAGAATCTAACTGGAGATCTCACTTTAAAGCCTGATTCTATTCTAACTATTAACACAGATGAGACTGACATAAAACTACCCAGTTCGACCGTCTCCCCTAAATCTAATGAAGCCAGGATCATTGACAATGACCTGGACAGTATAGGAGCCTATGAAGTGGAAGTAAAAGAGTCTGACTTGCTTAAAGCTTGTTCTAAGGAACTGACTGTTAAAGTCATGGATAAATCAGTGGACTCAATCGGCAGTTGCTCGCTCGATGTGGATGTTAGCACAGATTTCTCAGGTAAATTTTAGCTTTGAGTCGATGTTGTGCAAGCATGTTTTCTCATCGATGTTTTTATCATATTTATTTACTTCAGTTTCGTCGAT
Source organism: Epiblema foenella (assembly GCA_963556455.1). Lineage (NCBI taxonomy): Eukaryota > Metazoa > Arthropoda > Insecta > Lepidoptera > Tortricidae > Epiblema > Epiblema foenella. The sequence goes on along the minus strand of OY747120.1, from coordinate 3,003,014 downwards.
ATCTTCTTATTCGCACCTATATCATATTTAATCATATGTATTTTACATGTCATTTTATATTATCGTTAATAAATGTAATTATCATTTTCATTTGAATCTGTGTTTTCTTTATTACCTTTTCTTTCTGTGATTGTGTACTTGCTTGATTCTTCCTTTTTAAAGTATCTCAAAACATCTATAGTGTCTAAGTCATCATAAATCATGCATAACGGCAATATTATATATCAAAACGTTTAATTTGATTTGGTGCGATTACTTTCATAATGTTAAGATTAAAAAATAAATTCTACTTTTTGATGGCTACAACCAATTTGTCGTGATGGATAAATATCCACTTTATAATGCAATCCGCTCTAACCACTCTGTCATACGCGTAGGCCGTGTTGAAACGCCTTAAGTGGGCCAAGAGGCTGAATCAGCATCCCAAAATATTAGCGTCTGCAGCTCGCTAACTATTTAATACTTATTATCTCATCATCATGCAAATGCAATGCTAGTTCATTTATAAATCGGCTACATCAATTTCACTTGTTACCTATGCTAATATGAAAAAAATTAAGATTAAGTTTTTTGCTCTTGCTATGGGTCACTTACCGCATATATGCATATGATATGCACGTATGCGCAATGTCACAATTATTAGATATTCATGCTAGCCTGGCAAATTGAAATCTCTAGTCTCTATGTTAATTACCTACGGATAAAGTTACCTAACGACACATAAACATCCAAGTTACGTAAGTACACAGACTTATAATAAATACAGACGTGACTCGGTAATAATAATACCAGTTCCAAGCGAGAAGGTCATATACAAATCTCGCTAAGTGCGACAGAGAGATATGTATAATTTGCTGTCTTTGTCATAGTTCCACTTTTTGTTATTGGGCACAATGTCAAAATTAGCATCAGTTGGGCTCAACAAAAGGTAGTCAGAAGTGTCATCTCAAAAACAAACTGAATTTATTAATGTTTTTGTGCATAAAATAGTGTTTTGGGCAACAAATGATATGGATCAGTGTTTATGTGGTACAGTTTCTATAAAACAATGGTAGTTTGCAGCGTGATCGGCTGTAAAAGCCGCAGAGAAAGATGCGAAGAAAATGTAACCTTTCACACGTAATTATACTATTTTATACCTTTATCTAAGCGCAATATGTGTTATTTTATTGGTATAATTATGTTTCATTCAATGTCTTGTAAAATAAAGCGATTAATATTGAAATAACAACATTGTTTACATTGGTGATTTTAGGTTAGAAAGTTTTCGTCGACGTTATTATCCGCCTAAATTACGTAGGTTGTTTATTGTAAGCTGTCAGAAATGTTTAAATCTGTTCTTAATTTAGCTTCCCTGCAATCCATTTAGGGATACCAGCTAATACGATTTAAAAGTAGCCCAATTATATGGTAATTTAGAGTTCAATAAAAATAACACTTGTCATTATATAAAATACTTAAAATGCTAGCCTTGGGTGAATTTTATTATATTTAAATTTATGTAGCAGCAAAATTGTATTATATTTCAATATATCTGAGACTCTCGACAATTTTCTAATTAAAATTGCATCTACACTAAGAAAGGTATGGAAAGCTATCTCGCTTGCACAAGCATGACAAGCACCATAAATAAGGTAGGTACATGTTTTGTTAACTAGTCGTCTACCGGTCCCTGGGATTCCAGGGATCATTTAAAAAAATGCTATAATGCTTATATATTTATTTTTTCGCCGGGAGACGACGGCTATACCTATTAGTGACTTGTACCCAATTTCGGAGCATTATAGGTACCTACAATAACTTCCACGTAATAATTAGCTTATACATTTTAACGAAATAAGAAGTTATTTAGCATGGAATACCGCAAAGAAACACTGGGTGCCGAGCGATTCTCTAACTTACCGGTCATATTGTCGTTATACATGTAAGTATACCTTTTTCAATTATTTCAAACAAACAACTTACCTACTCTATCGCTCATACCAGATCAATTACATAATGCCTATAATGAGTCGAATTAAACAAAATAAACAGAAGCCATGGGGTAATTTTAGTGACATGGTCACCCCACGGGAGGTATGTACTCTGTTGTCGTCCCTCGTTGCGGCACGCGTATAGCAGCTCTTTAGAAATATTTATACTCTAAGCGTAAGTAGAATAAAATCTAGATAAACATAGCAAATTTATTATCTGTGCCATGTAAAGCGCACAATGCGTTGCAAAATGCAATTTACAAACAAAAAGACTGCGCAAACATGCAAAACGAAGCGATATGTCGGCCTCGCAGCCTACGCAGTAATGCACGGACCGGTCATTGTCGCCAGTCAGTCAGTCAGTCCACCCGCGGACACGCGCCGAAGCATTCGTCATAATAACATACAATTTAAGCCTGTAATAACAAAAATATCGAAAGACGTGTGTAATTTAGTAATGCCAATCGTAGATTATTAGGATCAAGTCACCGACCGTGAAACGAAACGGTTTCGCTGGCCGCGAACAACGAGCCGCTGGAAAAAAAGAAAAAAAAACGACAAAAGTTTGACGTTTCGTGATGTGATGTGCTGTCTTGTCATAAATTTTGTGTAGAAATTCGGAAGTTCGTGATTTATTTGAAAACTCGATTGATCATTACCGTTTTGCATTTAATTTGTGTGTTACATCTCAGTTAAGCTGGTAAGTGGTTGATAACAGGTTTTCATTCTTATAGAACGTGAAAAGTGTGCTTTTAAAGTTAGCCTCTTAGTCTACCTGCTTTTTTCTTTCTTTTATTTTAATTTGAAATCTCAGTGATTTCAGTAGATAAGCCATTTTTGTGTGTAGTTAAGCTGCACCAGCATGATACGTGGAATTCCTTGTGACTAATACAGTTTAAGTTAATTAATCAAGTATTTCTCATAATCAAAGCCCATCTTGCTTTCCGTTGACTCATGCAACGTCTTAGATTACTATTATTACTAATATCTTCACCTCGTTTAAAACCTAGATGTGATGAAAAAGTATTTGTAATAGTTAAAGCTATGCATTATGTAAACACCATGTTGTAATATTTTATTAGAACAGATGTATAAGGAAATACATATTGAATGATACGGGTTTAGCAGGAAGCATATTCTATCAGAACAAATATGTCAGTCTGTCTCAATGTCAAGGTAATGAAATATATCCATAATCATAATAACTATGGTATACCTTTGAGTATAACATAATGCCAGACTACACTATGGGCCATGGCACAGGACTAGGATGTAGCTTGGAATGAGATGAAGATATGTCTTTCTCCTTTTTACGCATAACTGTATCCTGTACATTGGGCCATCATGGCATATTGTGTGGTTCCATCATAAGACCTAATTAGATTTTATAACCTATTAAGCCTCCCGGTGAAAAAACTAAACAATAGCATTCTTTTGTAATGATCCCTGAGATCCCAAGGATGGGTAGACGACAGGTTAAAATAATCACTATACCCTGATCCAGAGTAATTCCTGCACTGTTTAACCCATCCTAAGAAAAAAAAACAATAGCATTATTTTGTTATGTGGGAGATCTCCAGCAGGGGTAGACAACTGGGCGAATATTCAGCGTTATTACGGCGGCTATTTTACGTCATTGTCGTTTCATTAAATATTGTTAAAATAGACGATGATCTGAGTAAACTTTTGTCAAAAGTGTAAACCGATTGCGGGTCCGAGTCTTATTTGATCAATGTTTTCGCCGGTTTATCCCAACTTTGGGTAGATAATCTTGAGTCGACAAAGACTTTAGAAACGAGCGTTTCAAACGCTCGGAAAATCGCCCAACTGCTTAAATTAATGATAGCTGTTCATTTTAGTTGTGTCTAGGTATCTATTGTCACATTGATTTGCATACAATAGTGATATTAAATTGATAAAAATTATAAGCATCTTAATAAGGAGGGAAAAACAATGGCAAATAACATTAAACACAGAAGGGATAGGCCAAGGTAAAGGTGGATGGACTGCATGAGATGATATGAACAGGAAGTATATCAGCAAGATGATGGGTGATAGAGATAGGAGAGGAAGAAAATATATGCTGCACTAACTCCATGTAAATGGGGTGATGGCAAGCGAATGATAATTTAGAATTTGCACGTCGTTTTCAAAAACAGTGCACATAGTTAAGGACTTAATTTTTCTACTATTTAATTGGTTCTTTTGTGTTACGAAAATTACCCATACAAATTTCTTTATTGCACAAAAGAAACCTTATCGTACAAAAGGCGGACTTAATGCCGTATGGGATTCTCTACCAGTCAACCTTAAGGCGAAGCAGAAAGATTTGTTGGCGGTGTAACTAACAACTAACGAAACTTTAAATTAATAGTCCCCCTTTTAGTCGCCTTCTACGACAGGCAGAGGATACAGTAGCTATATTCTATGCCCGGGCTACAGAGGTAGTGGACCCCAGGTAGCGGAACGCTAGGAGGATGACGATGAGCGTGTTTACGTATTTTTAGACATGACGAACTTGAACAAAAACTAGCCACTATAATGGGACGTCAAGTTAATATTAACATTAGTGATGTATGTTATGAACTTTGTTTATGCATATGTTGACCTTGACATACTGAATAAAAAGGTGTGCCACAGTCTCGCTTCGATAGTTACCTAATGTTGTTGACAACTTTGCCCGCGACTCCGCCCGCGTAAGTCCTTAATCACTACATAGTATAAAAAGTCGCTTTCTCTGTCCCTATATTAAGTGGGAAAGAAGAAGAATAGAAAAGAGTAGAGAAGAAGGGAAAAGAATATAATACTAATATCAGTGTTTGTAGTCAGTAGAAATAATGTGGTAGAATCAGAGACAAGTAAATTATATAGACTGCCGATATCTATACGCTGTGGCGTACCTTTAAAATAATGAGCCTACTGTAGCTAATCACTACATAGTATAAAACAAAGTCGCTTTCTCTGTCCCTATATCCCTATGTATGCTTAAATTTTTAAAACTACGCAACAGATTTTGATACGGTTTTTTTTAATAGATAAGAGTGATTGAAGAGGAAGGTTTATATGTATAATAACATCCATTAAATAGTGCACCCGTGCGAAGCCGGGGCGGGTTGCTAGTACGTACATAAAGCAAGCTTCTCTTAGGCCCTATGGTTGACTGGTAGAAAATATCTCATGGCTTGGCATTAAGTTCGCCCTTTGTCCGTATATGATTTCTGCATTAAAGTTTAAATAAATGAAGGATACACATTAAGAAAAACTCTAGTCGTTTAAAATTTCAAAGCCAGTTTACCTCGTGTCCTTATGTCTTTCGGGCTTACCTCGAACCAAAAACGATTTTTCTTCCTCCCTGCTCGATTATACAAGTTCGACAGAGAGGCAGAGATTATGGTTCGCGGTCGGCCCTCTGTACAGTCGCTGTCAAATATATCTGTACACTTTAAGGTGTTTAAAACTGAACATACACTGACTATTACACTTAAAAACATTTTTACCCCTTTTATTATAATTACAAGACATAATTAGGACGACCGCTTTAGCCTAGTGGGTAGTGATCCTGCCTTCGAAGCTGGAGGTTCCGGGTTCGAATCCCAGTAAGGGCATTTATTTGTGCGATGAGCATTTGTTCCTGAGTCTTGGATGTTTTCTATGTATTTAAGTATATATTTATCTATATAAGTATGTATATCGTCACTTAGTACCAATAGTACAAGCTTTGCTTAATTTGGGACTAGGTTGATTTGTGTAAGAATGTCCACAAATATTTATTTATTTATAATTATAATGAATATATACTCATTGTAGTTATGTACTGTACTGTGCTTTTTTTGTTGAGGTTATGCAATTAAGAGTATTTGTATTTGAATATCATCACATACCTGCCTTTTTATAGTGTTTTCCAAATGATTGCTTATCATAGATTACACAGATAATGTTGCGTTATACACACTAATCCAGATTTTACAATGTTCTTCTAATTGACACATATTGTGTGGTGTGAATTACGTAATTATGTGTGATTACTTTCCAATATTTTTATGTTGTGAGTTGTTTAATCTGTTACCTTTTAAGTATGTTTGTCATATTTTGCATGCATTGGATTTAGTATATCGTCAGGTTACAAGCAAAAGTCACTAAGTGGGTAAATCAACTTTTTAGTACTTATTCGCTATTACATATTAATGTTATTGAAAACTTGAAAACTAATAGTGACCATAGTCGACTACGTGTCTACTTTTTAGTGCCACTCGTTGCCGTGGTTACGTCCAGTTGTCCAGGGGACAAAATTCGAATAAAATCGTGATTTTATGCTATTTAAGTGTATCAAAAATATGTTGTTTGTGGTGCTTATAAGTTATTTCCATAATGGTCCATCTACTAAGCATGTTAGTAGAACTTAATACAACATTTTTTTGAACAAACTGCGTCACTACTGTCCCTTGGACAACGGGTCAAGATAACAACACAAAAAAGTTGATCCAACCAAGTAACAAATACCTACTTAAAAGAAAGCTCGTATATCAGCATCGTTTCAGTACTTAGATACGAGGTTACGAAGAGTAGCGACAGATTTGATAGTTTTGCTTCTCACCCGACGATATGTAGCAGCAGGCAACTATTACTATATATAGTTAAATATTAATTCAAAGACATTGTCATAAAACTCATAAACTAGAAACCCACTGAACCTGTGGTTTTTTTTTTACATTTGTTACATGTCTTGAAGGGAGAAGAAGACTTATTTCTTGTCGGAATGATTTATTAAATAAGGAACACTATTACAGCCCAATGGCGCCTATATTTGGCAAAGACAAAGGGACATCAGCATCACATGTGGTTTTTTTTTTAAACACGCGGGAGTAGGCGTGTTCGGATACTTAACAACATTTGTCCATAATTGGGAGAAAGTTCAGTATCCTTGATAGTTTTTTTTTTATGAAAGGCTGTCCAGCGGTTAACCCTAGCCTCACCTGATGTTAAGTGACAGGGCCCAAGATGGAGCTTGTTAGTTCAGTAATGACCTAATCACTCTTGCTTTGAGTACCTAATTACTCTTGGTTTGCCTCCCTGTAGATCGTAATTGACAGGTATTGTTGTTTGATTATGTTCAATATGAAATATTTTTATTAGTTAACATACAGATAAATTATTTTCGAGACGTTTTTGCATTTGTAGTTGTGTACGGTCAACTGACATCACTACATGGTGTAAAACAAAGTCGCTTTCTCTGACCCTATATCCCTATGTATGCTTAAATCTTTAAAACTCCGCAACGGATTTTGATGTGATTTTTTTGAATAGATAGAGTGACTCAAGGGGAAGGTTTATATGTATAATACATGCATCAGCATTGCACCCGTGCGAAGCCGAGGCGGGTCGCTAGTAAAGAAATAAAGCAATACTTTCATATAATTTTTTATAATTTTTATAGTCAGGTACATCAATGAAACTAATAATAAACAATATTAAATATATATATATATATTAAACATACATTTCATTCTAATATTCTTCAACTCCAGACATTTCACACTCATTCTCATCCTCACTTTCATCCGATGAATCATTTGTGTTAACTATATTTTGTTCTGTTCTGTTTGAACATAACAAAAAAATGCAATTGTTTATTTTTTTCGCCGAGAGAGGACGGGTTTCATTATTGTACAGTATTAGAAAGTCCAAAGTGCTTTAAAGCATTCTCTACAAGCCAACAAAACAAAGCTGAGCTAAAAAGAAACCTTTGTTCGGTACAGACTACAGGATAAGAACGTAATTCTTTGTGCAGTAAAGGACACCAAGATTTATACATTTTTTCACCTTATTCCATTTAAATAGGGTCCATAAATGCATATATATTTATGCCTGCGACTGTAATAGAATTTTCAGAAGTCATAACCTACTTCTGCGCATAGTATTGTGTCTAGTCACCTGTTATGACAAAAAATACATTGTCTTCGTTAAGATGAGTGATGTTTTACACAATACTTCACACAATAGAATAGTCATTCATTACATTACTCATTGAAGTGTTAGGCTGGTGCGGGCTGTGAAAAGAAATTTGCATTAAATTACTCAAGCGCACTCTGTCCTTTACTCTATTTGGGTTAGGTTATTTGGTAATATGTTAATTTTATAATGCACTTTAGTATTTTACAGTCAAACTTATCACAAAGGCTGGCTGGCCCCTATTTCACCAAGTTGACATATGTACGTATTTGACACATGTAGGCTCGATTTGTCGACAATTTTCATGTGAAAACTGTTTCACCAACTACAATTGTAATGTTTTTTGACAATTGTCGCGAATGTCAGCTTTGGTGAAATAGGGGCCTGAAAGCGCTGGAAGAGATCCCTTAAAGGCAAAAGCTTGCCTTTGTACTTCATCTGTTATTATTTTTTCATTTTGTCATGTTCTATTTACAATAAAGTAATACATAGTATATTTATTATGACGGTTTATATATGAGGGGTTCGCGTGGAATCCTAATACTAGTAGCAAGAATGTGTGTTCTTGTATAGGCATTCGTTTTTGAGGAAGCGACTTCCGTCATCCCTTCCAACCTTGAAAAGGAGAGTTTAATGCTGGAAATACGCTAATGGAAATGGCGTGAGATGAGTTAAACTTATTCAACGAGTTACAGTACGAAATAATTGCTTTAAAAATAGCATTCCATCCAGCTAAACACCATTACAATATTTACATTCCGTGTTTTAATTTAGGAATGATGATTCATCAACCAATGGCATTATTAACATAGTAATAATTATAAATAGGCTTCTCCAATAATTTATGTAAGTAAAGAATGAGTAAAACTCTTGTTTTAGTCCACAGTTTATTTGTAAAACAATAAACATCACTCGGCAAACAAATAATATTATGCAGTTGTTTATTTTGTCTTTATCTCATTTCAGATACAACATCCGGTAGTCTGAACCTGCTGACGCCATCATCCACTACCAGCCGTATTCGGGACTTCACGTCGCGTATCCAGGAGCGAGCCTCCCACCAAGTATTTCCTAACAGCCCCCGACCTACCCCCATCATCACTCCCGCTCGGACCCCTGAAGACGTCACTCCGACGCCAAAAAGATCTGATAACCTCCTCAAACCACCCCCTAAAGTCCACGTAGATTCTGGCAGTCATCGCTCTAGAGGACACCATAAGAAAAGAGACGAAATACCTCATAAAAAGCCGTCATATTTGAACCTAGCTTGCTCTGTCAACGGCTACACTAACTTGACTACGTATGACTCGAAGCTTCGGCAGGACATCAACAAGAGTCGAGAAGCATCACCCATAAGACCTATCACACACACATACCAATACAGAAGTGAAAACAACTCTCTCTTAGTGCCTGTTCCGGTGAGCGCGAACAAGCTGCTAGTTCCTACATTCGGACCCCATGATACTAGGGCAGATTTGACAGCGAAGGCGCCTGCCAAGGCGCACACGGACCCTTACCTAGCCACGTCACCGTTACATGCCTTTATGGCGGCGGAGAACAAACAGCTCAAGAACGACTTCCTAGGTCCCAGCATGACTACCGCTAGCAGGACCTTCATGTCCACCGAAAGCAAGTCTTTCGCGACAGCCATGCTGCATCAGAAGACGGACGAAGTGGACAATGCGACCTTCAAGTCGAGCTACTCAGAAACCAACTTTAGAAAGACTGCAAGCACCAACGGAAAGGAGTCGCGCTTCGTCAATTCCGAATCATATACCATCTCTTCCAACGGTGTCTCCAAGAGAATGGAAATAACGAAGGAAAACGGAGAAACTCTCACCAGCCCTATGAAGAGCTTCATCCAGCAACGGGTTGAGAGGCTGTACGGTCCTGGAGCTCTGGCGCAGGGCTTCTTCAACCAGAAACGCCAGTCAAGAAGCGACGAGGAGGAATCTAGAATCCTAACGGAAAAATCCTTGAACTGCTCTAGTCTCCATAGGAGATCCAGCGATGACAGCGAGCATTTTAGTAATAATGGAGATGAGCCGAATCTACCCGTCTTAAGGCATTTGAGGCCCGAATTCCGAGCGCAACTCCCCATCCTGTCTCCAAAGAAAAATTTCAAAACTGAAACATCGCCTCAGAAGGCAGACATTCCCGTTCCAGAGAAGACTGAAGAAGTGAAAGTGGTAACCAATGGTGTATCTGTGATAAATTTAGACAGTTCTGACTTAGTTAAGGAAGTGAAAGAGGTGGCCAACGGTGTGAACGGCGGGGAAGTGGTGGAAGACGCTCACTATTTCCTGGATTTGGAAAAGAAAGAGACTGAACGGCTGATCGCGCTGGCGGTCACCGCTGAGAAAGAGTTGGAGAAATTACAGGTGAGATTATTTGGTTTAATTGTTACTAGATCTTCAAACAGATTCCAGTGCATCATAGGATCTTGTGGCCCTTTTCCCACCACAGCAATTTTGGGCTATATTATAATATTTTTTTATTATTATTGAATATGGGATATCTCTTGACCAGGGTGCAAAGATGAGCTGAAGCGAGGTCACCCAGAAGATGCCTAATATTCACTTGTGCCTTAAAACGGCCTAGTTTATATAAACTCAGACTACAGATGCCGGCAGGAAATTACAAATCTATATTTGTCACACTTGGCGGGTAATACAGTATTGCTTAGATCTGGAAGAAAAGAAACCTAAGGATTATTTTTGACAGACATTCTTCCCAAATTTCAAAGCACAAATACTTCAATCTGAGGCACTGGTCCCACCGCCGGCGAGTAGCGAGTAATCTCAGTAATTCTACACGCTTGAGCGAGAAAACGAGTAGAATTACTATGAGAGTACTCAATATAAGATTTCAAGCTTACATGGTCATTTACATTAGAATTACGATCAAGGCGGACGGTGGTAGTGACGGTGACACTGTGCGAAAAAAGCGAACCAGGAAGAGGGTAGATCGCTATGGTGTGTGGGTAGACCACAACTAAAACTCGCAGGACGTCAGTTAATCCTTGATAATGGCGCTTGCAACAGTGCCGAAATATCGGGAACTCAAAAATACAAATATACATGGTAAATATCCCGTTTCAAATCGTAATTCTTATGAGAGTACTCGCTGCTCGCCGGCGGTGGGACAAGTGCCTAATAGCGAAGGAAGTAAAAAATACTGTGAAACTGGTCCAACAGCTCTCAAGTTTGGGGTTTACCAAGAACAGCGTATTATCTTATTTAAATTAGGAAATGAGGGCGTTTTTTCCAAACACTATCCACGTTTCCATCTCACGAGGACGAACTTCCGTCTTAACAATGCAAGTGCTCCGTTTGTATTGAGTCGCCTTGGGTACTGGCGTAGTAATTACAATTGGATATGCTTGCTGTTTCTTATATGGAGAGTGGTCGTTCATAATTATTCCGCGTTTAAGAGTCCTTATCAGTTAAAAATGCTCATCTATTTAGACGATCTTCTGATTGAATTGACACGTATCTTGACATTTTCTTAGTATTACTACTGGACTATTGCGACCTAATATGTCATAAATTTGAAATGCAGTTTTTAGATTTATATTAAGAAATATCGTTTCAAACAATACTCCAAATATACCATTTTCAAGCTAAAAACTGTGTTTCTCCGTTTAAATTATAATACACAGAATGAAATCAAAAAATGGGTATGTTACGATCTGAAACCTTCAAGAAAAGAGCGTATTCTCTTCTGAAAGGCCGGCAACGCACTTGCGACTCCTCTGGCGTTGCAGGTGTTTATGGGCGACGGTAATTGCTTACCATCAGGCGATCCGTCTGCTCGTTTGCCCCCTATAACATAAATCATCATATCCTTTAATCACTTTATTGGTATTATCAATACTTTTGTCATAATTTGAAATCAAAACATCTTAAAACTTAAGGCCTCATAATTTGAAACAGACAACAAACATCTTTTATTTGTTAATAGTTATTCATTATCAATTTAAGTTGAGCTCCAAGAGCGGATGTTTCTCGATTCATTCCTACATTTTGGGTATAATTAATTGCAGTCATTATTGGGTTATTCCTAATAAGTCATTGCATGAGTCGATTGATTTTTATTAATAATTTATTATAAATAGGATTATGTTTGACCTTTGTCTAACCTGATTGGGTAGCTTAGCTATTTAGAATTTTATTTATTTATACCAGACATATATAAGCATAACAGTAAAATGCACCAAATCGCTTACATACTAGTAATCTCATAGTAATTCTACTCGCTTGAGCGAGAAAACGAGTAGAATTACTATGAGAGTACTCGCTGCTCGCCGGCGGTGAGACAAGTGCCTAATAGCGAAGGAAGTAAAAAATACTGTGAAATTGGTCCAACAGCTCTCAAGTTTGGGGTTTACCAAGAACAGCGTTTCTAACAACAGCACAGTTTCTAAGAACAGCTAGTCACAATTACAGAATTCACAATAATATATAAAATTCAGTCATATAATATCAAATTCACAATAGATTTTGGGCCTATTGAGTCCCACTGCTGTGCAGAGTCCTCTCCTCGTGAGCTTACCTATTTAGAAATGATATTAACGAAATTGCGTGTGGCAAGCGGTGCGTCACGAAAGTAACGTGTTAAGTGTTTAAATTTATGCAAATACGCACCAAGCGCTGGCCGATGTTCAGAAATACTGTATTTATTTGTGAAGTAAAAGTTCAAGGGCATATTGAACGTGGGAAACTTGGAATTTATTTTTTTAATACCATGACTGTGGTAAGCGGACCGCTCGCCATGGTAAGCAGACATTAGAGCCGCAAGTACAGAGCAGAGAATTCTCCTTTAGCTGTCAACACAATTAATCCTGGGGGGCTACCGCGAACCGAAAACGAACGAAGTTCGAATATCTCCCTCTCTGTCGCACTTGCTAATTCGTGCGGCAGAGAGGGAGATATTCGAATTTCGTTCGGTTTTAAGTCCGCGGTAGCCCTCCTGACATCAATAAAAGGTTGGTAACCGTTGCCAAAGTCATGAATTCTTTATCTTAGTAGATGACTGCTTTAGCCTAGTTGGTAGTGGCCCTGCCTACGAAGCTGGAGGTCCCAGGTTCGAATCCTGGTCAGGGCATTTATTTGTGCGATGAGCATTTGTTCCTGAGTCTTGGATGTTTTCTATCCCCCATATTCAATAAACTTAACAAACCTCTGCTAACTAAAATGTCTGTTGTCACTGTCTCACAAGCACATGTGTCAAAGTGACAGATAAGGACAAACGAACTTTAGCGGCTAGTTAACTAATATAGGTTTGATAGACGTTTATGAATAAGGGGGTATGTATTTAAGTGTCTATGTCTCTATATAAGTATGTATATCGTCGCCTAGTACCCATAGTACAAGCTTTGCTTAGTTTGGGACTAGGTCGATTTGTGTGAGATTGTCTATAAATATTGATATATATATTTAAAAAAATATCTGACATTCACATAGCAAGTGGGCCATTGTCTCGTCCGTCATGGTCACCACACATCCTACAATCTATTTTGATAATTCCATCTTGGCCAAGAGTCTTAAGATGTACTAGAGTCTCCCCAAAATATTATATTAATTTTATTATACTCCTTGTTTAATCTTGAGACCTTATACATCTCTAACTTTATTGATGTTGTAATATTAGTAATAGATAACTTTGCAAGTTTATCTTCACTGTATGACATTAATTTTGTTATAATTGTAAACTCGAAATTATTATTCTTTTTTGAACTGTAAATTCATATTTTGACATGAAAAATGTATTATTATAAAATAATAAATAAATAATAAATATTTTAGACAATCTTACACAAATCAAACTAGTCCCAAACTAAGCAAAGCTTGTACCAAGTCACGATATACATATATAGATAAATAGATGCTTAACTACATAGAAAACATCCAAGACTCAGGAACAAATATTCGTGTTCATCACACAAATACATGCCCTGACCGGGATTCGAACCCGGGACCTCTAGCTTCGAAGGCAGGGTCACTGCCAACTAGGCTAAAGCGGTCGTCGGTGGCTATAGTCAGACTTTCTTAAATTGTAAATTAATATTTTGACATGTAAAAGTGCCCTTGTGGCCTATTTGCAACATAAATGTTTGATTTTGGTTTTTTGAATGGTTCAAGTGTGGTTGTGTTGACCTGTTGTAGGGCTCATTTATTGGACTTTCAATAATAATATTGTATAGTTACTAGTTACACAAGTGCTATTGTAGCACTGCTGCATAACATGTATTTAGGATTAAATTCTGTTTGGAGTTACAAGTTAAAGTGCCAGCTCATGCCGACCTACTTAGTATGTAAGTCAATTGCCTAGCTTCGTGTGATGCTTATTTTAGTTCACATGCTATAGTGTTTTAGCCACGGGGGTGGCAGAATAACAGCGTCTGTAGACAAGAGTCTTTAGTGGTCTCTTGGTACAGACACAAGCTGAGCCACCTACCCTTTCAATTGTTTTTGTATACTTTGTTTTATTGTACCTGTCTTACAACCTACCTGTAAATGTATACAATCATTGAATAAACGTCTTATTATTATTATGTGGTGTTCCAGGAGGGCGAGGTCAGCGAGGAGGTGCTCGGCTTGCTCCGCTCGGCTTCGGGCAAGGCGCGCCTGCTCGCTACACAGAAGATGCAGCAATTTCAGGGTGAGTGTATTTTTTTTCTTTACTAGCTTTGCAAAGTGACGGCACACTGGCCAAACACAGCCCAAAACTGAGTCTAATGGCAAGAGCTGGAGGAGGCCTTTACCTATTTCTTTATTTTAGGTTTTAAGGTAGATAGATACATTAATTTGTTAAGAGCATGAGTGCATTACTCGCGAATAAACGTTGTGTTTGGCGAACGGATATTAATGTAAAACTGTATCTAACTTTTTTGGTAAATAAATTAATTAATAAAAAAAAATACCTGAAAGGGGTCCTAACCAAATTAAATATTTATGTTTTTTTTAAACAATAAATATTTTGGTTACGGAATAAATGGGTTTTTTATTACTATTTCATTTATAGCTTTTGCTCGCTACTTTGTCTGCATAGAAGTCGCTGAGTAGCATTTAATTGCTATTTTTTATATTATTCGCGTACCTAGTCATCGCTTTTCCATACAAATTTTTACCCGCTTAAGGGATGAAACCGGGATTAAAGTATCCTATGTCCTTCCACGGGACGCAAACTATCTCTATACCAAATTTCATCCAAATGGGTTCAGCGGTTTAAGCGTGAAGAGATAACAAACAGACAGACAGACACAATTTATAATAGTAGTCTAGTTATCCCTTTGGTTTGGAAGGTCAGATGGAAGTCGCTTACATAAAACTAGTTTCTGCGCCATATCTTACAATTAAAAAAAAACATTGACACCACACTCTGCCATATTTCTGTATTGAAATGCATAATTTGCCCTAGAGTCATGCTAGAGGTACGATCACAAGAACACAGAATGTACAGTCGGAACTCGAGCACTAAGCTAAGTCTGGACACTTGATACTTTGTCGTTTTCGTCCATTGGAAATGTTAGGCTGAAGACACATATATCAGCATCGAATCGCATTTAGCTGGATGATTTTGGACACACTATACGCATCGGAAGTTAAAGTATGCTGTTACATGTGTTCAGGTGCTAAAGGGAGCTAACGCACGTTTTTAAGGCTAAAGTATCTCTATAGCATGCTTTCATCCGCTGAAGTATGAGATCGCATGCTATTGAATTGAATCGCATACGTTATGCCGCAGTTGAAGTTGTAAACCCTTATGGATAGGTCAACTATAAACGTTATTGTGCTAGCGTGTATTATAGAAGCAATGAAAAGGAAAAAAACATTTAGAAACTTCATATCAGTAAAGCTTTTCTCATTCGCAAGCTTCCCGGCTCACGCTATGTCTCACTCACGTTATGTCTCACGCGTAATCAAGTATTCTCATTCGCAAGCATCTAGTTTCACGTCTTAAGCAGCTGTTCATGCTTTATCATGAATAAGCATTCTTCAGTATGTTAAATGGATAGCTACACTTATACGCATTTAATGCTGAAGCTGAATCGCTGCGGAAGGGTGAATTGATGCGGACGCATCTTCATACAATATTGCGTTTTTTGTATTACAAAATGCGATTCGATGCTGATATATGTGCCTTCACCCTTAGTATGACAGTTTAAACATGACAAAGCTACAAGGTACTACGGTGTTGGGCCTCTTGTGGGTTCGACTGTACTTTACGTAATAGGGATGTTGACTCAAAATGTATTAGTATCCAAATTATTATCCAAAAGAAAGAAGAGATAAAACTATGCCAAATGGTGAAAATCCCATTAAATTATCTCAAAAAATAACGAAGCTACAACCGCTAGAATGTTGTTAATAAGAGTGAGAAAGCGCTACAAATCAGTGACGTCACTGACCTAAAGCGCCATAGTAAATGCAGATCGTTCCATACAGAGGTGCGTTTTGCGAAAAAGGGATAGAACATGCCCCCATTGCCCCCACTTAAAACTTTGAAGACTTGTAATTATGTAATTATTTATTCTTTTGAGTTACTTTTTTCGCTATTTGGTTGAGAATTTGATCCTTTTTCGAGAAAAATTGAAGTAGTTGAGTTTATTATTTAATGTCAATATCCCTATTCACGAGTGGTTATCACAATCGCCTTTCCAATTCCAGGTCTCTGCTACAACAACATAAACTCCTCCGGCGACGAGCAGTTCCCAACCACGGTGTCCGACCTGCGTGGGTTCTGGGACATGGTCTGCTTGCAGGTTCGCCATGTGGACGCGCTGTTTGAGCAGCTGGCCGCGCTGAAGGCCAACGGCTGGAGCGAGGTGAGTCTAATCACTACGTGGTATAAAACAAAGTCGCTTTCTCTGTCCCTATGTCCCTGGGTGGATCAACTATTATTTGTTGCTCGTTATCATGGTTACATCTCCTGAGTTACTCTTTAAAACTGTGATTTTATAGGCTTTAAATTTACCAAACATGAGTTTTAGCAATGAGTATCTATCCATTTGGACATGGGCCATCTCTTGAGCATGCTTGAAGTCCATATCATGAACATTTTTCTAAGAAACTCAGTTACTGTTGTCTCCTCGCTGACGGGACAGAATAACGACAAGAAAAAGTTGATTGGCCCCCCTATATCCCTATGTATGCTTAAATCTTTAAAACTACGCAACGGATTTTGATGCGGTTTTTTTAAATAGATAGAGTTATTGAAGAGGAAGGTTTATATGTATAATAACATCCATTAAATAGTGCACCCGAGCGAAGCCGGGGCGGGTCGCTTGTATAAAATAAAGTTTATTCATGACATTTGCTTAGGTTAATAAAAAAGAATAATAAAAAGTAGAAATAATATTTAAAAATCGGATCGGACGGAATCACTCCGAGCGACATGTTTCGAACAGTGTGTAATCCGCGCGCGCTGCTGATCCACTCATCCTGAGGAAGAACTCCCGAAGAGTTCGAAACATGTCGCCCGGAGTGACAATTAACACGTGAATTTAAACCGTTATGAAATATAGTTATAATATGACACGCGAAGATTAAAAAAAAATACTCAAATTTTAAGTTATATTTTAGAAAGGCAATAATACAGTGTCTGTAGACAAGGGTCTTTAGTGGTCTCTTGGTACAGACACAAGCTGAGCCACCTACCCTTTCAATTGTTTTTGTATACTTTGATTTATTGTACCTGTCTTGGTTACCTGTAAATGTATACAATCATTGAATGAACGTCTTATTATTATTAATATTAAATTGTTTTTTTTTTCAGCCCATCCCCATAAGCAAGGCTCCATCCACTCCCTCGACCGCGTCGCCGCGCGTGCGCCCGCGCAACACTCCGCAACCGAAGAACGAGAAGGCGAGACTGGCGGCGGAGAAGAGAGAGGCAGATAGGAAGGCCATGTTAGAGCATAGGAGGTATATAAAATTTCCTCTAAAATTTGCTGCTCACACTTCTCCAGTTTATTACAAAGAATGTAGACGAAGCCGAGGTTGAAATATTTATTCATTACTAGCTTTTACCCGCGGCTTCGCCCGCGTAATAAAAGTAATTTTTAACCGTCTACAAAAAAGGAGGTTCTCAGTTTGATCCGTATGTTTGTATGTATGTATGTAGATACGTATGGATGTCATTTCCGTAATCGGCACCTCGTGGAACCATAAAGACGACACCTATATAAATTTTTAAGATAAATTAATTTCCGCCATCTTGGATTTGAAAATGGATGTTATTTTCATAGTTGGCACCCCGAGGAACCTCCAAGATGACAACCATATCGATTTATAAGACAAATAAATGTCCGCCATCTTGGATTTGAAAATGCATGTCATTTTCATAATCCGCACCCCGAGGAACCTCGGAGATGACACCCATATCGATTTTTAGGAAAAAAAATGACCGTATATCCATTATATAACGTCATCATATTTGAAAATGGTTGTCATTTTCGTAATTGGCACCTCGAGGAACAACAAAAATGACAACCATATCGATTTTTAAGAAAAAGAAATGTCCGCCATCTTGGATTTGAAAATGCATGCCATTTTCGTAATCGGTACCCCGAAGAACCTCGAATATGACACCCATATTACTGCTCCCCGCACAAACTTGAAACCCCTTTTTCACCCCTTTAGGGGAGCAATTCCGAAAAACGCTGAAACGTGTTTTGCTGTATTTAAACAGAGTCCATATACGAAGCTTGAAATCTCTCGTTTCAAAAAGATTTGCTTCCCGTACAAATTTGGACCCCCTTTTCACCCCTTTAGGGAAGAAATTTCAAAAAACGCTGAAATATGGTTTGTTGTATTTTAACACAGTCTATACACTCCCCGTACAAACACCACATGGAACCACCTTTTCATACCTTTAGGGGAGTAATTTCGAAAAATGCCGAGTATTTTTTTGTTGCATTTAAACAGAAAGTCTATATACGAAGTTTTAAATCTCTCACTTCAAAAAAGATTTGCTCCCTGTACAAACTTGGAACCCCTTTTCACCCCTTTAGGGGAGCAATTTAGAAACACGCCGAAATATGTTCTGTTGTATATAAACAAAGATTCTATTTACGAAGTTTCAAATCTCTCATTTCAAAAAAGATTCGCTCCCCGTACAAACTTTGAACCCCCTTTCATCCCTTTAGGGGATCAATTTAGAAAAACGCTGAAATACGCCATTAATGTATTTAAACAGAGAGTCTTTATACAAAGTTTCAACGTTTTTTCCCGCGGCTTCGCCCGCGTACTAAGAGTAATTTTTAACCGTCTACAAAAAAGGAGGTTCTCAGTTTGACCTGCATGCAGATATGTACTGGATGTCATTTTCGTAATCGGCACCCCGAGGAACCACAAAGATGAAACCCATATCGATTTTTAAGAAAAATAAATGTCTGCCATCTTTGATTTGAAAATGCATGCCATTTTCGTAATCGGCACCACGAGGAACCTCGAAGACGACACCCATATCGATTTTTATAAAAATAAATATCCGCTATCTTTGATCTGAAAATGAGTGTCATTTTCGTAATCGGCACCCAGAGGAACCTCGAAAATGACACCCATATTGATTTTTAAGAAAAATAAATGTCCGCCATCTTGGATTTGAAAATGGATGTCATTTTTATAATCTGCACCCCGAGGAACCTCGAAGATGACACCCATATTGATTTTTAAGAAAAATAAATCTCCGCCATATTTGATTTCAAAATGCATGCCATTTTCGTAATCGGCACCACGAGGAACCTCGAAGACGACACCCATATCGATTTTTATAAAAACAAATATTCGCCATCTTTGATCTGAAAATAAGTGTCATTTTCGTAATCGGCACCCAGAGGAACCTCGAAAATGACACCCATATTGATTTTTAAGAAAAATAAATCTCCGCCATCTTTGATTTGAAAATGCATGCCATTTTCGTAATCGGCACCACGAGGAACCTCGAAAACGACACCCATATCGATTTTTATAAAAATAAATATCCGCCATCTTTGATCTGAAAATGAGTGTCATTTTCGTAATCGGCACCCAGAGAAACCTCGAAAATGACACCCATATTGATTTTTAAGAAAAATAAATGTCCGCCATCTTGGAGTTGAAAATGGATGTCATTTTTGTAATCTGCACCCCGAGGAACCTCGAAGATGACACCCATATTGATTTTTAAGAAAAATAAATGTCCGCCATCTTTAATTTGAAAATGAATGTCATTTTCGTAATCGGCACCCAGAGGAACCTCGAAAATGACGCCCATATTGATTTTTAAGAAAAATAAATGTCCGCCATCTTGGATTTGAAAATGGATGTCATTTTTGTAATTTGCACCCCGAGGAACCTCGAAGATGACACCCATATTGATTTTTAAGAAAAATAAATGTCCGCCATCTTTAATTTGAAAATGAATATCATTTTCGTAATTGGCACCCCGAGGAATCTCGAAAATGACACCCATACCGATTTTTAAGAAAAGGAAAAATTTGCTCCCCGCTCAAACTTGGAACCCTCTTTTCACCCCTTAAAGGGAGCCATTCCGAAAAACGCTGAAACACGTTTTGTTGTATTTAAACAAAGAGTCTATATACGAAGTTTTAAATCTCTCACTTCAAAAAAGATTTGCTCTCCGTACAAACTTGGAACCCCCTTTTGAACCCTTTAGGGGAGCAATTTCAAAAAACGCTTAAATATGTTTTGTTGTATTTAAACATAGAGTCTATGTACGAAGTTTTAAATCTCTCACTTCAAAAAAGATTTGCTCCCCGTACATACTTGAAACCCCCTTTTCACCCTTTTAGGGGAGTAATTTCGAAAGACGCTTATATACGTTTTGTTGTATTTAAACAGAGAGTCGATATACAAAGTTTCAAATATCTCACTTTAAAAAAAATTTTCTTCCCGTACAAATTTTGAACCCCCTTTTCACCCCTTTAGTGGAGCAATTTAGAAAAATGCTGAAATACGCCATTAATATATTTAAACACAGACTCTATGTACAAAGTTTCATGTCTCTCACTTTAATAAATACGGTTTTTCATACAAACTTTGGACCCCCGTTTCACCCCTTTCGGGGGTGAATTTTGAAAAATCCTTTCTTAGTGCACCCCTAGACCTTATAAGGAACCTACGTGCCAAATTTGGAATCTCTAGAACCAGCGGTTTGGGCTGTGCGTTGATAGATCAGTCAGTCAGTCAGTCAGTCAGTCAATCAGTCAGTCAGTTTCTTCTTTTATATATTTAGATAAAGGTTACAAATGGCGGACTTAATGATTGTAATATATAACGGTTCATGAGATACAGAATGATAGACAGATGGACGGACAGCAAAGTCTAATAATAATAATAATCGTTTATTTGTTCAACATAGGTAGGTTTATACAGGTCTTATAGTTTTCTTATTGTGTCACTATGCTGGGCCGTCAGGCATACAAATTTTACAGCAAATTAATAGAGTTCATGCAAATTGTGCTCCATTAATTACAGTCTAACATAAATTCACTTATTATATAGTAAGCTTTTTTAGCCAAAATATTGAATAATTCTCGCTTGAATTCGGCCATATTCTCTATATTTAATATATCTTCTGGAATCTTATTATAAATTTTAGGGGCCATTCCAAGTATATTTTTGTGAAAAAATAGGGTAATAAGGTTCTGTTTTAGCCTTTGGGTATGGAATCCTAAAAATACTACAACGGCGAACTTCTCCCTGTGAGGGATCTCTTTCAGTAATATAATCACTCGCATTCTGACAAATAATTTGGATTTATAGTTAAGGCAAGGGTGGGCAAGCGCTCTCCATACAAACTTTGTGCAAGTTTTTCTTTGTTTGTGTTTACACTACAGTTATGATTTTTAGTCAGTATGCTTATTTTTCTGTTAGCCATAATTTGGAGAAAAAAAAAATTCATTTGTTTTTTTTTTAATTTTTTTTTCTTCAAGTTCTTCGTATTTCCAAGCAAAAAAATTATAATATTCGGGAGTCGCATAACCGAGGAATAAAATTTGCACTGAGTTTGTATGGAGTAAGTCCTTGGGCGGATATTCAGCGTTTCAACGGCGGTTTTTTTCGTCATTGTCGTTTCATGAAATATTGTTAAAGGAGACGATGATCTGAGTAAACTTTTGTAAAAAGCGTAAACCAATATCGGGTCTGAGTCTTATTTGACCAATGTTTTCGCCGGTTTATTTTAACTTTAAATAGATAATCGTGAGTCGACAATGACTTTACAAACGAGCGTTTCAAACGCTCGGAGAATCGCCCCCTTGCCCTGGGATCCCAGAGATCATAACAAAAGAATGCTATTGTTTCTGTTTTTCGCCGGGAGACGCCGCGTTAACCTTGTATGTGTGTTGCAGGCGCGTCGCGCGCGAGCGGCAGCTGGCGGCGCGCGCCGGCCCCAGCGCCGCAGCGCCCGCGCCGGGCGAGCGCGACCACCACATGGGGCTCGAGGGCAGCCAGGTACCACGCGTGACACCAGACACGACACACGAGACACGAGACACGAAACAGGAAACACGAAACTCCCGTTGTAAAAACAGATGGACTACTCAGAACTTCGTATCGTGCCGTCCCTTTCACTCATATCACTACATAGTATAAAACAAAGTCGCTTTCTCTGTCCCTATATCATATCATATCATTTATTTGCATTGATCACACATCGTCGTACATAATATACATGTCAAAAATAATAACTATGAGCTATATAAATTCACGCTGAAAATCTGTATGTTTTTAAAGAGACATATATATTTATTTTAAAAAGCTGGAACAAATTCTACTTGCTTTCAAGCTTACATGGTCATTTACATTAGAATTACGATTCATTCGAAACTCGCAGCACGTCAGTTAATCCTTGATAATGGCGCTTGCAACAGTGCCGAAATATCGGGAACTCAAAAATACAAATATACATGGTAAATATCCCGTTTCAAATCTTAATTCTAATGAAATCCTGAGCGTTTAGTTTATAAGTTCGTTCCAAGGACAACTCTGTATTCAAATCACTGCTTTGTCATACGCATGGAAATTTACAATTGTGCGGGACGCTATCACTGCCAAACATCCCAACCCATGATATAATCGTTTAACTTATAATATGCTTTTGAAATAAGTGTCTGTTTCACGACAGACTTAAATTTAGAATCCGTAAGTTCAGTAATGTGTCTTGGAATTTTATTGTAGAATTCTATTCATAACACTAACACACAAGTTCGCCTTTGTACTCTAATCTTATGTGACATGTATATTGTTTTAAACTGTTATTGTGTACATTAAAGTGCTTACATACATACATACTATTCCAGGAGGTGGAGATATTCGTGGGGCGGACCGCCAAGCCCTCGAAGGTGCAGCCGCTGGGCGACTGCCGGAGCACACAGTCCCAGGACTCCATCGAGAGCTGATTCCGCACTTACTAAGTAAACCATTCACTCCATCATACATTGAATGCGTGACCAGAAACATATGAACGTGGGCCATCTTGTGGAATTTATATGGAACTTAATTTCTTACACTGGCAATAATTTTAATCATAGGTTGTCACTGTGGTAGTTTAGGTTGTCATTGTCAAGAGAGGAACATTATTAAGGGTCCTTATCAGTTAAAAGACGCTCATCTATTTAAGTTATTTTCTGTTTGAATTGACACGTATCTTGACATTTTCTCAGTGTTACTATCTAGAACAGGACTATTGCGACCTTATGTTATAAACATTAAATGAATATTTGGATTTTTCATTAAGAAATATCGTTTCAAACATCACTCCAAATCGACCAATTTCAAGCTAAAAACTTGTTTTTTCCGCTTAAATTCTACTACACACAATAAAACCAAAAAATGGCTATGTTACTATCTAAAACTTTGATAAAGTTATCGTAGCCTTTAATAACTTTATTGGTATTATCTATACTTTTGTCATAATTCGAAATCAAAACATTTTAAAACTTTAAGGCCTCATAACAATGTATATAATAAAATGGTGAAATAAAACACTCGGGGAACGAAACTATTTCGCTACAACATTTCAAAATTAACATCAGAACTGACGGGTAAAAGTCAATATGTCGTTATTCCGACTATACTGACATTACTGACCTCTTGCCATATAAGTAACTAGCGACCCGCCCCGGCTTCGCACGGGTGCACTATTTAATGGATGTTATTATACATATAAACCTTCCTCTTCAATCACTCTATCTATTAAAAAAAACCGCATCAAAATCCGTTACGTAGTTTTAAAGATTTAAGCATACATAGGGATATAGAAACATAGGGATATAGGGACAGAGAAAGCGACTTTGTTTTATACTATGTAGTGATAACAGCGCCCTCTTGGCAATGCTCATATATTTCTGGTCTTGCTTTAACCTATTGACCGCCACAGTCATCTATACACGTCATTGACGACCGGTTTAGCCTAGTGGGTAGTGCACCTGCCTGTGAAGCTGATGGTCCTGGGTTCGAATCCCGGTCAGGGCAAATATTTGTGTGATGAGCATGAATATTTGTTTCTGAGTCTTGGATGTTTTCTATGTATTTAAGTATTTATATCTATTAAATATATCGTCGTCTAGTACCCATAACACAAGCCTTCTTGAGCTTACTGTGGGGCTAGTTCGATTTGTGTAAGATTGTCCTCTAATATTTATTTATTTATTGGAAGATCGTGCCATGGAAGCCAACGATGGTTATGCGCGATTGCGTAAGGTTCTATGTTTCACTTTTAACCACTTGAAAATTGAACCTTATCATAATGACACTAAATCTAATGTTATATACTACAAATATATAACATAGGCGTTGGTCCTCTTGCCGCTTCGGCTAAACTCGGCTCTGGCACACCTCCGAGGTGTCCAGATACCCTATCGGGCTAGGAACGAAAGAACGCGCAAGTATAGCGTGATGCCATGATAAACTGTCAATAAAGCGATAGAAGTGCGCGGTTGGAGAGTGGCATGGGGAAGATCCAGGGGAAACCTCCGGCACGACCACGCGGGTGGTTTAAACACTGCAATACTCTTAAGCGTTTGGGCTGCAATGATATTGGTTGAGCGGAGCCAAAGTGGCCACATAGTATCGGTACACCATACAAAATATGGATGATGTTATGCAATCATGTGTCAACCTAATAAGAAAACCTATATACAGGTTGTCCCACGGCTATGCCACTTGGAAGGAAAGTACCTTGAATATTGTAGATGGAACATTTTACTGAAAGAAGACATTATTTGAATTTTAAAAATCATAAACTGTATTGACAGATTTAACCTGCAAAGCATAAATATTTATTTAATTTACAGTCATAACAATTTAGTCATATAACCCGCCCCTCATCGTCCCGGTGCAAAAGTGCCCATAACGCTAGCAGCATTTCCGCGCTGAATAGCGATAGAAAGTCTTTGCACCAGAAACGATTCGGAGTGGGAGTCCTCTCCTCTTTGCCTAAGTCGACGGCCTATTCTAAAAACAATTTAAACTGTATTCACAGATATTTAAATGATAATTAAACAGTGAACCGGGAATCGAACCCGTTACACAAGAAAAATAATTACCCTGTAGCTTTATCATACCAATCGAAAGGCTTCATCATATGGATTATTTTATGCTAAATAACATAGTATCAGAAATAAAAGGAAGACCATGAGTTTTAACATTTTTAATACAAAATTAATCAAGTGATCACGTGTGAAGGGTTCGATTCCCGGTTCAACCACAAAATTATTTAAATATCTGTGAATTCAGTTTAAATTGTTTTTTAAATTCAAATAATGTCTTCTTTCAGTAAAATGTTCCATCTACAATATTTAGGGTACTTTGCCTCCATGTGGCATAGCCGTGGGACGCCCTGTATATAACCGTCCATATATGACTCACCGAACTATTTGACCACTTTTTGGGCTGCTACGTACTATATGACGCTGGCTGTACATATATTTATGTCATTGTCTGCACATTTATTTATGAAATCAGTAGAATATTAGGTAATTCAGTAGAATCCGCTTATAACGACTCCGCATATAACATTTTACCCTTATTAACGAATTCGAAATCACCACACATTAGATTTCATACCAAACATTTTCATAGTAAATCAGTCCGTTTTGTGCGACGTTCTGTTAGTGCGACGTAATATCACCGGTCCCTCGACTGTCGCTTTATCCGGATTCCACTGTATTTGTTATGTATTGTATCAGTTTTTTTTAATTGCACTGTTTTTTTTGTAGTGAGGCGACGTGGCGAATCATGTGACGAGCTAGCACGGATATTTCTACTGTACTTATAACCATCATTTTTATTTTATAAGTTATTTACATTTATTAATTTATTATATATTTTTTATCCACACATGTGGCTAGTAGATCCCGAGTCGAAGTACCGTCAAATTCTAATTATTCGTTGATTTATTTATTTATCTCGATGAAATTTACAGTGTTGCCACATATTTACAAAAATTATAAGCAACAGTAAAATATTCGAGCCAAAGTTCAAAATTGATAATAATCCTAGTTTAGTTTTTAGTTAATAATTGTATATTTGACGAAATAATGTAATAAAAATAGTTTTTAAGTTTTTTAATACTAAACTGACAAGAATTATGTATTTGGCTTTAATTTTATTTAATCAACGTATCACATTTCCTGTTTGTGCATTTTTATACTGTATAAGTTATGGTTAGTTTTGCTCAAAAGTCCATTTTAACTATTACTAACAGGTACCTAAAGTCAGGACAAAAATCTCTTGTAAAATATTTACAATTGGGAACCTAAAATTTTTTGGAATGGTCCATATTATATTTTATATTGATAGTAAACTTTATGGAGCTCAAAAATGTTGGCGGTTTTTTTAAATTAAGTATCGTTTTTAAAAACTATTTTTTGAATCTTATATTTGACATACCAGATGTTTGTATGAGACAGTTACATCTTTTATTTTTGAATGGCTTTTACTCCTTGCTGGTTTTAGCAAGTTGGATTTGCCAATATCAAGTTTTTGGACTTGTCGCGCGAGGAGAATGTTCGGTAGCCTGTTTGTTTTACTTTTGGGGAAGGATAAGACTGGAAACCTAAAACAAATACATCTATGAAACAGTTACATCTATGAATATAACTGCCACATTTGACATCTGTCAGCTGCCAACTCGATGTTTTTTTTTTTCATGGCAGACCAGGCACGATCCTATTCATTCCTCCAAACGTCTGGTATGTCAAAGATAAGATTAGAAAATATATTTTTTAAAAACAATACTCTAAAAATAACCGCCAACAGTTTTGAACTATAGATTAGATTAGTTTTTTTTTTCTGAAAATTTACATGGTATTTTATAAAAATGTCGATTGGTAAAATATCATGCATTCACAAAAAGATCGTCACAGTGTATATGAATTATGAATAATAATAAAACAATAATACAGTCTAACGCAAAAGAAGAATAAAAAATTTAAAGAATACAATTCAATTCAGGAATATTATATGGTCCAAAAACTTAAGGTTTCCAAAATATCTATAAATTAGAACAGCAATAAAATATATAGATGAGTCATTATACAGCAATATGTATCTTTGTGGCGGTGTCAGTACCGCGTTGTTTCAGTTGAAAAATGTGTTAAAAAAATGACATTTCATGAATGTAACTTATATATAAAGCTGACTGTAAATACGTATCGCCTGTCTTAGAAATAACTGAATACTTAACTTGTAATCTAGCTGCACCAAGTAGCATTTCTTCACGAATTTCCAGGCTTAAATTAATGGCAACGATAAATAGACAAAACATTTTATAGCATAAATGATACGGTTTCGATATTAACGGTGGTTTTGCACCAAAATGTTTATAACTCTAAGCGATGTTCGTGAAAGTTAGATTGTAATTATGGAAAGTTTGAGATCTTTTTATATGACAGCTACCGTTAGATTTTTCAATCGCCAGATAAAATCCGTCAGTTAAAATTGTCGCTGTCACTTTCTAATGTCATATGAAAGAAATGGATCGAACTAACTTTTATCTGAGGATTAAAATAGACCCTTAGGCGGGTTTAACCAACTTAACGATTACAGACAAATTAACGAATATGGCGCCGGCAACTGTCGTCCTATAGAAACTTGTCAAGATTTCCATACAATCTGACTGACGAACACAGTTTACGATTTCAGACGGTTTGGTGCAACACACTTAAAAAAACACTCGAAATTAAATCATATCTAAAGCGTGCCACACACTGCAGCGGCTTGCAGTGGCGGGCTGTTGCACACTATGACAATTCTAACATTCATTCAGACACGCAGCCTTGATTGTCATAGTGACAGTAGGGGCCTATGCCACGAAACTTTACAAGCGTACAATTTTTTTTTTATTAAAAATGGGAGCGCTCTTGGCCAGCATGGCCCCTAGCCAGGGGGCAAAGATGAGGCCGACGATGAAGCGAGCTCACCCAGAAGGTGCCTATTCACTCGTGACTTAAAAAGGTCTAGTTTATATCGAGGGGTGAGTGGTCAAACCCGATAAGTCATCTAAAAGGTTTATTGAAAATAGAACTCTGCGTAATGGATGTTGAGTTCTTATTTCAAAAAACAATTATCTCGATTTATCGGCTTTGACCACTCACCCCTCGATATGAGCTCGGAAACACAAACGCCGGCAGAGAATTCCAAACCTTAGAAGTGCGCATTTGACATAATTGTATAATATTCCATACAAAAAGTTGACAAAAATGAATTGTATGCTTGTAAAGTCTTGTGGTATAGGCCCCAGGCTGCCACCACAGGCCGCTGCAGTGTGTGGCTTAAATCGTCGGGTGACAACCGAAAAAAACTCACATACAACTGCGTCATTACTATAAAACTCCCGTGAACTCACATTTGAATGTAATAAACGGGGTCACTCGCGTCTTTAAGGTCGAGTATAGCTCGACATGTTTCGGACAAATGCGTGGCCCTTTATCATCTAGCCTTAATGATCTGGCCTAGTTCTCATGAACGTATTGGTCTGAAACATGTCGAGCTATACTCGACCTTAAAGACGTGAGTGTCATTATTATTACTCTTAGAAACCTCGTATCTCAGTAATAATGAAACGATGGTGAAAATGCTAATACGAGTTTTATTTTAACCAGCAATTACTGAACCAGCGAGCTACATCTTAGGCCTTTTCATCGCTTTCCATCAGATGAGACTAAGGCCAATCGCTGTCCAGTAAAAAAAAGTTAAAAAAAAAAGTTACTAAGTGAGTTTTGGTTATCAGTCGACAATAATATTAAATTAAAAATAAAGTTTTAAGAGCTCACAGACTCAAAACAGACCGCAGTCTGTATCGCTGCAATAAATTGCCGTGCGTTGGATTGTAGAAACGTAGTGTTTGTCCCTTTCACACTTAAGTTAGATAGAAAGAGATGAACACATCGACTTATCATTTGTATTAACCTCTTCACCGCTATCATGTATGGATGACAAGAGCGGCGTTGCCTACAAAGCCACTGTCGTGTATAGGCAACACGTACAATGTAAATGCAACCTACGTGCTATCAAGTAAGGTTCATTCTCCGTCTTTAACTACAAAGACGGGCGTATTAGACACGACTTACACACAATCAATATTTCAATACTTAAGTAATTTACTGTGGCTGTGAAGAGGTTAAATATTTGTCACAAATTGCTAAGAGAATTGGTAAATAATGAATTGAATAATGTATGCTGTCTCTTGTAAATACACAATTGAAATTACTTATGAAATTTATAAATAATGTTAATATTTCGTTAAGTTTTTGTACCGTCAATGTGTATGGATTTGTCAAATTCTGTATGGTAGGATAGGGCTTGTATGGATTTTGAGAAGCGACCAACCTGAAATGTATGAATTTGGATAAAATGAAATGGAAGTGTGTCCTCAAACAAGCCAGGCTTCACATATCCACGACCGTGAACCTTATTGGGACGAGATAAGGTCTACTAATGGTCAGTTAACTATGTCGCCGGTAGTACATACTACACAATTACTTTCGAGTTTCACTCTGACATAAGCTCCCATTCCGTTCGTTAATCTACTTTAATGCTAATGTAATAGGGTACATTGGCTATTGTTGGCTAACCACAATAACTGGCCAATTCGCAAAAACAAGCACAGAGCAAAACCAATTGTTGGTATTTCTGTAATTAAATAAATAAAATTTAAAAACTGAAGGGCTACCGCGAGCCGAAAACGAAGTTCGAATATCTCCCTCTCTGTCGCACGAACTAGCAAGTGCGACAGAGAGGGAGATATTCGAACTTCGTTCGTTTTCGGTTCGCGGTAGCCCCTCTGGGTTCAGAGCTGACTTCATGTTTTTTTTAATTAATGACTGAACAGCGATGGGCCTTAGTCTCGTCATGTATTTTGTTAAAGGTGTTCTCCACTGCACAAATCTGATGGCTAGTAAGCGAATGACATTTTCTTAAGTGGCCAGTTATTGACGATTTACCCTATAAACTCTATTACATTAATTGAATTAGATAATCCAATGGAACAATAGCATATGCCATTGTCATTCTGAAAGTGATTTACCTGTACCCTTTTGCTTGAGAAATACACAAATATACACCATATAGCTTTAGCGCTGTTAAATTCGTATTATATGGAAATATAGGAAATATGATATCACAGGAGCGTTGTAATCCACTGTTTACTTAACCAGATAAAAATATTTATTGAATCACGTAATAAAACAGATTTGGATATAGTTTCTTTTATTATTTTCCCCTACATGCAAAAACGCCCCGGTATTCGACACCCAATAAATTGCCATATTTTGCGTTTTAGAGCCCCATAAGAACAAAGAATTTGAATAAAAAAGGCATCCTCGCTCAGAAAGGAGAACTTCCAATCGATAATACATTTTTTTGGTCGATTTATTTTTCTGCAAATCAGCTTACAAAATAACACGAGGAGACAAAATCCGACCGGATGTTAACCCGCCCGGAGTAGTGTGGCCTGAGCCCACCATTTAATTTTATTTTGACAATTTTTATGGCTTTGGGTCAACTGCAAATTTGAAGACACAGATGACCGATGGACGCGTGAATGACAGCAATAGGGTTCCGTTTGGACTTCGGGTACCGAACCCTAAAAATTTAAATTTTCCACGATCAACTTAGCGGGGAGCGAGTGGATGGCGGTCAACGAGCGATCACAAAGAGAGCATTCATATCAACCGCAGTTTACAGGCGATACGACGCTGCATCAACAATATCAGCAAGCTGACTGATGGTAGCAGAGGGCTCCTAACTTCGCATCGTGCCGTCCCTTTCACTCTCGTGTTATACACTATATGGGTGACAGGGACGGCACTATACTAAATTCGGAGTAGGTCCTCAGACACGTACTCCACAGACTCGCTCACTCTTCTGAAAGTCTCGCTGGGAACTGCAAGACTGTGATGAACGCCAACATCTCACTGTCGGCCAGTTGATAAGAAGACATGTCTTAGCCCGGCTACACACTCGACGAGCGGGGAAGTAGGCAAAGACGTCTGTGTGTGACCACGAGGCCAATCGTCATTCTCGTCAGCATGCCCACCGCTTCCTATTTTGTCGGTTTTTTGACTAAAAGGACCGCTAGTTAATCGCGCGAGTAGGGCAAGAAAAGGAACCCTTAAAGATTCCGTATTTTTTTACTTTTCAGGTACCCTAAAAAACTATTCTCATAACGAATGAAACCCAAATTATCATATTACCAAAATTAATAAATTTCGATTTGCACTTTTCTCAATCCCAGGTTGCCCCAACCAGCCCCAACCTAATACCTTGGCCCAAAGACATCACATCAGTTACACGGTGATTATTATCACGCGATACACTCATATATGTATCACTCGTGTATTCGTGAATATTGAAGCAAAATTCATACAAAGAATACCACGATTATATTGACATCGTGATAATAATCAGTGTAACTGACCCTAAAGTGTAAAATAGAATAACTATAATATAGACCTTGGCCCAATGTGTACGCGGGCATAAATTTAGTAAAGGGAGAGAAGGAACACAACACACTTTTATCTCATTCCACCACCATTCCACCGTAGAGCCGCGGACATAAAGCAGATACCGGTCTTTTTCTGTTATACGAAGAAAGAGCGAGATGTGTAGAGAATATTGCATAATACACATAGCAGGGATTCGAAAATTATAAACTATCTATTCAAAATTATACTTCAACTTGAACATAATGCAATAAAGTCCTATGTTACAAAGTATAAATTAAAATAATGGACTTCATTCAGCAAACGTAATAAAGCAACTATCTATGGTTTGTAGCATTTTGGCTGAATGGGCAAATATCATTGTCCACTCTATAGGCGCTACAAAAATAACAAGCGTGTCTATGGTTCAAAGTGTCAAATGGCGTCAATATAGTATTCCATTAAATTAGGTTATTTAAAAAACGTATCCAAAAACGTATAAAATATATTGAATAAATTTAATTTTATAAAATATTATGATTACGTAAAATTTTATATTTATTTGGTGAATAATCAAAATATTGGATGTAAAATTACTACAAAAGTTCCCGCGTGTTTCCTTCCCGCGCACATCGTGCTAGGTGGAAGTTGGTCATGGTCGTCCGACAAACGGAAAGCCGCCATGATGGCTTTCTGTAAAGTACGCTCAATATGTGAAATTTCGTTACGGTTTTTCATTAATTGTGACTGAGTGCGTGCAAAAATTAACCATGGGAACGAACTAGAGTGTGTTAAGTTCAGTTTACGGTCCTTTAGGACCTCCTGGAGGAGCTATAAAGTGTTTTATAAGTGCATTTTTGTGTCGACGCTAGCGTGTTTTGTTCTGTCAACAAAATGTCGAAGCTCTCGTTTAGGGCGAGGGCCCTGGATGCATCGAAGCCAATGCCTATATATCTCGCCGAGGAGCTTCCGGATTTACCGGACTACTCGGCGATTAATCGTGCAGTACCTCAAATGCCCTCTGGAATGGAAAAAGAGGAGGAATGTGTAAGTATTTTGCGCATTTAGGTATTCATTGAAACTACTGTGTGTCGGCCATTATGTTTATGTTGCGTATTCTTACCGCTAGGGGCGTTTCACTATCTGAAAATATTTTTCGTGAAATAAATACTTTAATTTTTGTGAAATTGCGGCATAACTTCAATGAAAGTTAATTCAAGAATTTTGTTAATTAGATAAGAAACTTTTCTTTTGGCGCTGATATGTGTTAAATTGATACAATGTAATTTTGGCGCCTTATCACCACATGGTTGATATCAAACCGTCATAGGGTCAATAATACACTAGATTGCGGATTTCTTGGGTAGTTTAGGTCTTCTAGTGCCAGTTTTTTGGTACAATCGTGGCGAATATGTGTAGAATTTTCTGGCAAATTGCTGCTTCAAGCGCATCGTTCTGTCATATGTTATTGTTTACTAACAACAGCGTAAGCCGGTACGCTTTGACAACATGTATTATCAATTATTTTGATTATTCCATTGGTTATATTAAACATATTATTGTGGAAACAACATTGTTTATCCACCCGGTGCATTCAATATATTTTTTTTATATGCTTTGAGCAGTTTTTTGCTACTGCGTATTTAAATCGCGAGTACTACAGAATCACATTTTTGGATAAGTACCCTGAATAATTATAATCAACTATATTTTCGGTGATCTTTTTTTCTGTATTATAAATAGCTAATACAAATTGCAGCAGAAATACATTCATTGCCAATAATATAAATAAAATAAAGCCTTTATTATTCCTTAAAACTAAAACAGTTACTTAAAAATTAATATTATAATACAGAATTTGCCAACACCATGAGCTATTTAATAAATATTAGTTAATCTCTCTCATTAGTTAATGTCTCAAATATTATACGTAAATTCGAATTCTCCTTCATTCACCTTCTATGAACTGGCTAATAGATATACCTATAGTGATTTAAACCCCATTTAGTAGTATCAGTTTAATTAATACTTTAAAATGCATATATTATTGAGGCTTACCTAAGATAATTAACCCGTCGTCTACTGGGCCTGGGGATCCCCAGGCTCATTACAAAAGAATGCAATTGTTTATTTTTTTCGCCGGGAGACCTCGGCATCTAGGCATAATGAAGCTCTTTTTTCTCTGTTTGGCTAACAATTTGAGAGCTATTTTACCCTAGTCGCTTTTGTCCTTTTCTAGAATTATCCTTTATATTTAACTGTTGAATTGAAAGTAGTTTTTAATTAACCTTTAGAGATGTCAATACGCACACACTCCTGGTAATATTGTAGTATTTCTTAAAAGACCTTAATTACTGCTAACCCTCATTGCAGCATGCAAGTCAAAGTTAGTCTGATGCACTCAAAATATAGCTCTGTACTGGTTTTCAAAATTGTCTAGATCAAATTAGCCTGCTGGCCTCTTCAGCAACTGAGTTGGTAATGATCACTAGATCTACCTGCCAAAAATAACCTTTTGAATCATGAAAAATATG
This sequence comes from Epiblema foenella, assembly GCA_963556455.1. Lineage (NCBI taxonomy): Eukaryota > Metazoa > Arthropoda > Insecta > Lepidoptera > Tortricidae > Epiblema > Epiblema foenella. Next base: position 2,968,623 of record OY747120.1, on the reverse strand, counting down.
TAGAATGTGGTTACTATTTCGATTCAGAATTTTGTTTAAGGAAACGTATTTGTTTTCCTGTTAAAGCAGAAAGAGAGCTATTTACCAAGAACTAATATTATTGCCATTTTTAAATACCTATTGTGACCTTATGGTCATTAAGTTGGTTAGCAACTAGCTAATTAAGTGTTGATTGTGACCACTTCAATGAGTTGGTGAGCTGAAAGGATATTTTCCCGATTTACACAGTTGACCTCCCCACTTGATTTAAAAAGAAATACATCTGGGTCAGGTCCTTACAATATTCCTTGTACATTACCATGAACTAACGAATATCTGCCAATTACAATCAATACAAACCGTAATAGACATTTTGGGGCAGTAGCATGAAGTTGACCTCCCCACTTGATTAAAAAAAAAACATTACTGGTTGGGTCCTTACGATTTTTCTTTTTCAATTAGCATGCACTAACAAATATCTATCGATTACATTAAATAAGATCCGGAAAAGAGGTTTTGGGGCGGTAGTGTGAAGCTGGCCTCCCTGCCAGTTAAAAAAAAAACTGTGTTGTAGTCTGAAACTTTAACTTATTTGTGTACCTTTTTATTTTCTATTATTGTGTGTTACCCACCGTGCTGACACCTAATGGGTCCAACGGAAGACCAGCGCCGGCTGTAATGCCGGCATTATACTGAGTTGGGTCCCTTCGTGACACAACTGTTTTTGTATTCTGTCCCATTATTATGTACTTGTCTGTCATGGATAAATGTTTGAATCTTGATCATAATGATTTAATATACTGAACTAACGTGAACTAATGATGAGCTAACAACATAGATATGACAAAAAGTTTAGGGCGGTCAACTTCACAAGCATATTTTTTGATGGATTTCAATTCTATGTTACTAAATATAATAAATACTATTCACTACTATTTCGGAGTCTGTAGAAATGTTAATGTTTCATTGAATAATCCTCGTCCTTCAGGTTGTATAGCAGCGTAATGAATCTAACTTCCATTAGTAAATAACTATCACGGTTCATGAAAAACAGCCTGGTGACAGACAGACAGACGGACAGTGAAGTCTTAGTTCTGCGAAACCCTAAATATTTATGGACAATCTTACACAAATTTACCTAATCTGATACTAGGCAAAGCTTGTACTTTGGGTATTAAATGACTTATACAAATGAATAGACGTATATACCTACAAGACATCCAAGACTCAGGAATAAATATTCATGCTCATTAAGCCCGTCACAGACAAAGCAATAGTATATATTAATATACCGTAAGATACCTTATCTTCACTACATAGTATAAAACAAAGTCGCTTTCTCTGTCCCTATATCCCTATGTATGCTTAAATCTTTAAAACTACGCAACGGATTTTGATGCGGTTTTTTTTAATAGATAGAGTAATTGAAGAGGAAGGTTTATATGTATAATAACATCCATTAAATAGTGCACCCGTGTGAAGCCGGGGCGGGTCGCTAGTACTATATATTTTGCCTACTAAAGTTACTAAATGACAGAGTCCACACACACACAGCAGCATAAGATATATTTTGGTATATTAACGTATCTTGTAGTAAGGCATCTAAAGGTATAGCTCGGTATATTACGATATGTTTTGGTATATTTCGGGCATATAGAGGATGTACCTTTTACTGACGTGACTCGTAACCAATATTTCTCCGTTTCTCTCACAATGTACGAAAGTGATCCCCGGGATCATAACAAAGGAATGCTATTGTTTATTATTTTCGCCGGGAAACTACGGCTTATGATATGCTAAAATACTGGGGCGCTACCGCGAACAGCAAACGAAGTTTTCCCTCTCTGTCGCATTTGCAAGTTTGCATATAAGTGAGACAGAGAGGGAAAACTTTGTGGTTTGCGGTAGCCCATCTGCTCGAATTTACTTAGTCACAGAACAGATCGTTGAATAACTTAAATTCACCACGTTCTTTTTCTTTTAAAGGTGTTTTGTATCCACATGGGTTTTGGTTTCGCTGCTAACGCAATACTTAGATCAAATTGTACTTTATTAAGTTACTTATTACTAATTTTTTTTTTAATTATAATTATGTTCTGTACGTTCACCAATTACAATAGTATACCTACTAATGTGAAAGCATGTTTAAGAATTCTCATGTAAGTGAACATGTATTCTTATTCAGAAATCAGAAATCAGAAATGTTTATTTGTGCAAAACACAAAAAAAAAAAACAAGAAAATAAATAAAAACAGAAGAACAAGGTACTGCACGAAATATTCTTATGAGAGTTATGAGAAATATCTTTGAACCTAAATTCGGCGTCAGAATCTTCGTTCGAAGAACTTTCAATTAAACTTATTCTATTATAGTTTTGAAATCCATCTTTCGCTTTTACATCTGTATTTGCCCTTTAAATGTAGAAAGCGCTCTCTAGGACAGTAACGAGTCTAATGACTGCAAAATATACATTTCTCGTGTGTGGTGCTGAGCTATACGATAATATATATTAATCTTATGTTATATTAATATATATTTTCGCTCTGTCTGTGACGGGCTTTAGCATCACACCAATAAATGGACTGGGGTTGAACCTGGAACCACCAGTTTCATAGGCAGGGTCAATACCAACTAGGCTAAATTGGTTGTCAAACGAATTGGTTTATGTTTGTTTTTATTAATCAAGATTGTTAGTATTTTTATTGAACATTTGTGTAAACAATGTTAATATATATTCATTATATTTTATTTGTATTAGTATAGTTTATTTAGTTTATTTTTCTAAAAATGTCTACCAGTGGCGTCGCGTCAAAAATATTAATAGGGAAGCCGGAAATAATTTGCCTTTCTTATTCTTCACGAGCCGTAGCGTAGTAAGGGAACAGGACTGGCTGAAAATTAGGTAAGCCGGTGGGAATCGACTTGTATGGACGCGCCGCCACTAATGTCTACTATACCAAAGTAATCACAGTCAGTACTATTGAAAATATTAATAAAATTCCGCTTCTTGCACCGTAGCCTGAGGACGCTTGCGACCATGGATTTGTCGATTAATTGTGTTGACCGCTCATCTCAGAGACATGCGTTTATAGGTCAAGCCAAGAAGGTTAATATGATGTCGTATCAGGAGCTCAAAGCGTTGGCAGAGAACTGAACAGAATGGTGATTACTATACCGACAAGAGCTTTTAGGCAAGAACAGGCATTTCGGAATATTCTTTCTGTTTCACCCGACGGGATCTTGTGCTCGCAATGTGCGATAGAGAGAGTCGCCGCCGCCGGTCGTTTGGCGCCTAATTTTTCGTAGAATTGGTGCTTCGGCCGGCAACGTTTATCAAATGAGACAATATTGGCCTTGATCGATTCCTTACATCTTTAACTAGGTTGATACGTTATGCTTTTATGATATTTTATTCTCGTTTATGAAAAAACCAAGAGGAATTTTCTAGTCATAAAAATCTTTAACGGTTCATATTTTCACTTGTATGCAGATTTTCCAAAAAAATCTAAACTTATAAACTAACCCTTAATAAAATTTAACAAACCTCCGCTAACTGAAATGTCTTTTGTCACTGTCTCACAAGCACATGTGGAAAAACGAACTTAAGTAGCCATTGAACTAAAATAGGTTTGACAGAGGGGGTTTTTTTTTTGAACCTGACTGTGGCTTTATAGGCCGGGCCCAATAAAGCGATAAGAGTGCGCGGTTGGAGAGTAGCCTGGGGAAAATCCAGGGGAAAACCTCCGGCACGACCACGCGTGTGGTTTGACAGAGGTTTGTGAATAAGTGGGCTGGTATACAATTATATCTACGACATTTCCAAAAATCATGCATATCGGTTCAGGATTAGCGGGTGGAAAACAGGGCTCGGAAACCGGTTTCGTCTTCATACAATTAACCGGTTAAAGATTTCGGTTAATTACGTTTTACGACATTTTTTCGTATTTTAAATCATTTATTCCATAAATTAAGGGTAACAAAAGCAAATCTTAAAAGTGGATATATGAGAAGTACTTTAGGAAATATTTTCAAAATAGTAAAAACCGGTTCCGTGCCCTGGCGGAAAACGTTGCCGCTTTTTGTATGGAAATATTCTGCTACACAATCCTCTTAAATATTTGATGATGATGTGTTGACAACAGGGACCGATACCGGTATTTTTAAAAAACCCTGAATCAACCCAATATTTTGGATTATTTTTTGCTCTTTACGTAGGGCTGAATCATGTATTTAGGTAACAACGTCGTATTATTAGATTGTCCCATTAAAAATGAAATAATGAACCGGTGACCGTAATAATACCGGTATTTTTCTATGGAGAAAATACCGGTATCCGATCCCTGGTTGACAACTATAGACACGCTCCCTCACTCAACACACTTAAGGGTCCATATCAGTTAAAAAACGCTCATCTATTTACGCCGTTTTCTGTTTGTATTACATGCATATTGACATTTTCTCAATGTTACTATCTAGAACAGGACTATTGCGACCTTATGTCATAAACTTTAAATGTATTTTTTGGATTTTTCATTGAGAAATATCGTTTCAAACATCAGTCCATATCGACCATTTTCAAGCTAAAATCTTGTTTTTCCCGCTTTAATTCTACTACACACTATAAAATCCAAAAATGGCTATGTTACTATCTAAAACTTTAATAAAATTATCCTGTCTTTTAATGACTTTATTGGTATTATCAATACTTTGGTCATAATTTGAAATCGAAACATTTTAAAACCATAACACCACCAAACAGTACCATAACAGCACCAAACAGTACCATAACAGCACCAAATAGGTATAAGTTCTTTTTGTCTGTTTTATAATTCAAAATGTGTTACTTTTTTTACTGTGTTCTATTTGTTTAAATATTTTCATGTGGTGCTGTATGTTTGGTTTATCAATAAATGTTTTTCTATTCTATTCTATTCTAAAACTTATAAGGCCTCTTAAATAACCGTATCCCTTCTCTGGCTATAAGTTATAAATAGCCTGTTATCACAGCTATGAGTCACGTTATGTCTGTTAACATTGATACGTCAACCGTAATTACTTGGAGATTGAATATATAGCGACGCGACTAACCCACAGTGTGTAGGCATTGATGATGTGTGTGTTATGACTATACCGAACAGCATGGAGGGCATGAAGTATGTATAAGACTGGAGACATACACATATGTGCGAAGGAGATGTCAGCATAGACAATCAAACAAGTGGGGACGAGATACAATGTCATATTCTGTCCCTCATGCGGCCTGTGTAACCAAAACGTCATTACTTAATTTAAATTTGGCGAGTAATTATGAGGTGTCAGAATTGTGTCAATGGATGTATCAGACTTCTGATACATCTCGATTTAGTCAGGTTATCATAAGTCCGTCCATTTTGGGTATTCGCTAATCCTCCTTCTATAGGTATCCTCTTTCTACGATGGAGGGTAATTGAGTGCGGTCACGATCCTTTAGTCATGAGGAATCGACTACCAAGAAGTAGATTCACTATCACTACATAGTATAAAACAAAGTCGCTTTCTCTGTCCCTATATCCCTTTGTATGCTTAAATCTTTAAAACCACGCAACGGATTTTGATGAGGTTTTTTTTAATAGATAGAGTGATTGAAGAGGAAGGTTTATATGTATAATAACATCCATTAAATAGTGCACCCGTGCGAAGCCGTGGCGGGTCGCTAGTACCAATATATATATCTTGTTTGTGTAATTATTGATGATGTACTCATTATACATATCTTAGGATCAGATACTACGAATAACACGAAACGAAACCGATGTTATATATATATAAACGATATACAGGAAGTATCTTCCTCTCGCTTGAACGTGCAAGTGTGACAGGGAGGGAGACACACGAACGAACGTCGTTTTCGTTTCGCGGTAGCTTTTAGTACCAGAAAATTTTGTCATTTAATGCTTTCAATGTCAACCTGCAACTGTTATTGCGAAATGATCTAGCAATAGATATGAGGTAAGTGATACTCACATGACTTATAAATAAGGCTCATTTTCACTTGTCTTTTTAGCTTGTATTTCGTGTTTTAACTTAACAAAAACAATGATGGCACAGGTTTTCTGCACCGTCATGCGCGTTGTAACCAGTGAAAATAGCTCTTAATCATCGCCGCTAACTAAAGGCACAAACCGTTCCAAAATATGTGCACACGGCTATTGTCAAGGACATAATGTTACTCAGATATTATTGAATTTTTAAAAACGTAGATATGTTTACGAATTCGACTGTACCGACAATTTTTAGTCGCGACAGTCGTGTCGTGACTAGGTGGGCGGTAGGTCTGACGTCTTTTAGTCACGTATTCTGATTCTGATGTTTTTTGTCGCGGACCTAGTCGATCTTTAGCTGAACCTTTATTTGTAGAAAAAATGTAAATAATCATAGACTATGCCTAATAGAGTTTATTGTGATAGGTTTATACGTATTAGTGTATTTCTTCGCGATATTCTTACCTGAAATCGTTGCATTGCAAGTTTTAATTCCCCAAGCTAGACAGTATCTGTGTTTAGATATTTAATATTTCTTTTTATTTTAATATTTTTTTAAATTCTAATAATAATAATTAACCGTTAGGTAATTAAAAAAATCTTTAAATAATAAGATTGCATGCCTAACCCTGTCAAATGTAATTTATATGTTTTTTCAGAAATAAACAGTTTAATTTTTTTTTTCTAATATTTCTTCGCCGTAATTTCAACCGAACAAAGTTCTCATAAACGTCGGTCAATATGGCCCGCATACCGCAACCGCATGCGGCCACGTAATATTCTCTCACCGACGTTCAGTGCCTTTACCATGAGTTTGCAGGACCGTACTCGCTAGTGACTGCGTTAATGATTTATTATGCCGACTGTTAATTCTATTGCGTAACCGCCAGAGGCAAATACAAATACAAAATTTATTAGTAACAATTGTTATAAGTCATACAAATTGAATATAAAATGTCAAATAGGTGCTCAACTAACAATGTAGTTATGTCGGCGATAATAATTACAATTTTACAGTTTAAATTCTGCATTATTGAAGATTTCAATCATATCATATTGTGTATAAAACTTTTAAATAAATAAATAATATAAATAAATATTAGAGGACAATCTTACACAAATCGAACTAGCCCCACAGTAAGCTCAAGTAGGCTTGTGTTATGGGTACTAGACGACGATATATTTAATAGATATGAATACTTAAATACATAGAAAACATCCAAGACTCCGAAACAAATATTCATGCTCATAACACAAATATTTGCCCTGACCGGGATTCGAACCCAGGACCGTCAGCTTCACAGGCAGGTGCACTACCCACTAGGCTAAACCGGTCGTCAAACGGTGGACTTTTAATCTAATTTAATTTCATATTTATTAATATAACATTAATTTAGGCATTATATGTCCTTTCATAATGTGAGTGGCGGCGCTGTACTTTTGCCCGTATATTTTTTTACGCAGTCGCTAGCAAGTACGGTCATGTAAACTCATAGTAAAGGCACTGCTCCGGCGCCGGCGCCGCTCTTCGCTGTCCCGGCGGCGCGGGCGCAAGCGCTGACCCATACACCTCAACACAGAGCGCTAACTCTTCTTAACAGTATACTGGACAGTGACAGTGAACTTGATATATTCTACAGTTCTGAACCTAGATTTCTTGCAATCGCAAGCCGGTATCTGGAGTCTATTACACCAAGCTCCATAATGTAGTTTTAATCAATCAATCAATCAAATCGTTTATTTGCTAGAATACAGTAAGTACAAATAGGTCTTATACATTACAATACAGTTCCATGTATTCAGCCTGCACGCAGGCATGCAAACATTTACGAGTGCTGCGAACGTTACGATATATATAAATAATAATAATAAATAAATAAATATTAGAGGACAATCTTACACAAATCGAACTAGCCCCACAGTAAGCTCAAGAAGGCTTGTGTTATGGGTACTAGACGACGATATATTTAATAGATATAAATACTTAAATACATAGAAAACATCCAAGACTCAGAAACAAATATTCATGCTCATCACACAAATATTTGCCCTGACCGGGATTCGAACCCAGGACCGGAGGATATATGTCAATAATAATAAATTTGCAAAAAATATAATAATTAAAAAAAAAATAGAAATCACAAAAAGTAATAATTATAAAAATAAATGTCAAATGTCAAAATACGTAAATGTTAAGTACTTACTTGCACACTATCTGTCATATGTGACAAGTTGCCTGTGAAATATTTATTCTCCTGTTAACACGTGTAGCTTCTCTGTGATGTGTTAATTTATGGAATAAGTAAATAAATATATTTTTTCTTCACATGTGCCCGAGATGCTCTATTCTTCTATGAGAATTACCCTTTAAGGTAGCCAGATATATTAATTTTCAATTTATTCAACTGATCTGTGTAATACAACACAGGTTAATGGGTTTTCTAGTTCACTCTAACTTCGCTACATTATGCAATAATTATTTAGCTAGTGGTTGACATTGGGCCAGCCGACGAAGCTCAAATATGGGTCATACGCGGATTTAGGTTCGTCTTTTCTGTGGACATACCAAAAGTTAAGGGCTACAAAGCTTAATTTTCGATTGGACCAGTAACCCGCATAAACACTGTCTACGTTTCTATAAATCCCTGTAATAAAACATAGCTAACATGCACATAAGCCGTTAACTATTGACCACAGGAGGGACGACTTTTGTTTTTTCAACTAAGTATGACCCATATACGTTATACTTGTTTTCCTACACCAAAGTCCAGAGAGCCTATTCCTACCTTCGAAATCCGAACTTCGTATCTTGCCGTTCCTTTCACTCTCGTGTCATACACTATATGAGTGGAAGGGGCGGCACGATACGAAATTCGGAGTAGTCCCTCTGTTACTCACATGGCACTTGCTATTAATTGCTTTGGTCCGGATCCCTCCCTTTTGTTGTGTGGACAGGGATGAAATTTGCGTGATTTGTATTGTTTATGGCTTAACAATGTAGCGGATGTAATAAGTGAACCTTTGGGTCGGTTAATAATGCATATTTACATATAATCTATTGGCACGGGTTATACCAATGAAATATCTAATACAGGGTGTCCCACGGCTATGCCACATGGAGGGAAAGTACCTTGAATATTGTAGATGGAACATTTTACTGAAAGAAGACATTATTTTAATTTTAAAAACAATTTAAACTGCATTCACAGATATTTAAATAATAATTAAACCGTGAACCGGGAATCGAACCCGTTACACAAGAAAAATAATTACCCTGTAGCTTTATCATACCAGTCGAAAGGCTTCATCATATGTATTATTTTTTGCTAAATAACATAGTATCAGAAATAAAAGGAAGACCATGAATTTTAACATTTTTAATACAAAATTAATCAATTGATCACGTGTAAAAGATTCGATTCCCGGTTCAACCACAAAATTATTTCAATATCTGTGAATGCAGTTTAAATTATTTTTTCAATTAAAATAATGTCTTCTTTCAGTAAAATGTTCCATCTACAATATTCAAGGTACTTTCCCTCCATGTGGCATAGCCGTGGGACGCCCTGTATAGCCGTTTTCGAGAGCACATTTACGAACAAATAAACAAACGGCACTCGATTATTGTAATATATTTCATGTAATAATGATATCTAAATCTAAGTATATGATATATGGACGCTGTTATGCAATACAATACAAATACTCTTTATGGCACACCTCAATCAAAGGATACAGTACAGTACAAAAACACAATGAGAAGAGGTAAACAACAGGCGGTCTTATCGCTAAAGAGCGATTTCTTCCAGACAACCTTAGGGTAGCGGAAATGAAATCTAATCAGAATGATACTACTACTACACTACTATAGGTTTACTATGGGATACTACTATAGGTTTTCCTATTAGGTTGACACATTAATGCATAACATCATCCACTTATGTTTATGACGAAACTAATAATGTGCAAGTCTCCCCTGATTGACACTTCAATACCCAATCTCATATTATTATGGTTTAAGATTGGAAGTGCCAAGTATGATGTCAGTTGCAGACTGTCGATCACAGGGGCATTTACCTTTGACTTTTAGATGTCAGTTGACTGTACAGGTTTAATTGCTCTTTTATATATAACACCAATTATTCATTCAGGGACTGATACCGGTATTTTTAAAAAACCCTGAATTAGCCCAATATTATGGATTATTTTTTGCTCTTTACGTAGGGCTGAATCATGTATTTAGGTAACAACGTCGTATTATTAGATTGTCCCATTAAAAACTAAATAATGAATCGGTGACCATAATAATACCGGTATTTTTCTATGGAGTAAATACCAGTATCCGATCCCTGTATTGTGGCCTTGCCTTAATATAAATATGCAGGCGTCAATTACAAACAGTACCAATAGGGATGTTAACACTATATAATACAATCAATAAGTTCGAATTTATCGAAAAAGGGTCAAATTCTTAATCAAATGGCGAAAAAAGTAACTCAAAAAAAACAATATATATATACAATAAGTCTTCAAAGTTTTAGGGGGGCATACTCTGTCCCTTTTCCGCAAAACACACATTTGTATTGGAACGATCATCATTTACTATGCGCTCGTGGTCAATGACGACACTCATCTGTCGCGCTCTCTCTCTCTAACGAGCGACATTAAAACGGTAGTACTTTTGTTATTTTTTGAGATATTTGACTAGGATTTTCACAAGATGGCAATGTTTTTTTGCCTTGTTTCTTTTGGAATAATCTTGTGCAGTAGTAAAATTTTGACAAAACAACCACGTTGAAAAGCATTTCCCCAACGATATAAAAGACCCTACCTCTATTTGTAATTAAAATAAAAAGGGACTAACATATTTTTTACAAGCGACACTTCCCTTCTTTAAAATGCACATCTATCTTTACAATTCACATGTAATACTCCCTTTTATATAAGATACGGGGGCGGAGTTGCCCCAGCATTGTCATGGTACTTTATTTTAACCCCGGTTGATGCCGGCAGGGGCTGCCCGCACGCTTATTAAGGAGATTTACATATATTGCCATTTATTTACATCCCATGATAACACGTATGCCAAGTTAAGATATATTGCTTTTTATACACATTATTTTGTTTCATTGAACCTGCGCGGTGGCTGTTATTTTAAGGGTCAATCAACTTTTTCTTGTTGTTATTCTGTCCCGTCAGCGTCATCAGTAACCGAATCTCTTATATCTCTTAGAAAAATGTTTATAATATGGACTTCAAGCATGCTCCAGAGATGACCCATGTCCAAATGGATTGATGCTCATCGCTAAAACTTATATTTAATAATTTAAACCCTATAAAATCACTGTTTTAAAGAGTGACTCATGAGACGTAACCATGGTAACGAGCAAGAAAGAATAGTTGATCCACCCTTAAACTGTTGCTGTGCAAAATATCAACAGAAAAAAACGATCTATCGATGTCCTTTTCTGCTGGCATTTTGCACACTACGTCGGATGACAATGGTTATGTTTGTGGTCTAATAATGAACCCCAAAGTTATGTTTTAGTAGAACAACACGAGCCCACAAACATCTCATTTACCGCCTTCAATTTAGGGTAAGTTATCGATAAAACACGTAAATTTAAATTATATCTAATTAATGTAAGGTAGTTAGCGAAAGTAAAAATGCTGTCAATTATTATATTTACTTAATTACTAATTTGATTCAATTAATTATGGACTAATAAAGGAATTACAATATATTTTTCTTTTAAGCAATTAAAATATTATATTTAAATTATTACTAAAATTATTTTAGTAATATGTTAAAAATGCCTCGTTGTATGAAACTCGATTAATCGAAAATAACCTTGTATGTACGCATATTCCACGAAATTGATACACTTTGCGACGTCCGACGTCGTATTACGAGATAAATAGACGAGCACTTGTTATCACAAACAAAAAAATATCCTCAGTAAAACTCTTTATTTTAGTACCTATAATATGTATATCGATATGATAAAGTCGATGAATGAGAAGTCACTATGACAGCTCAAAAATGCTACGAAAATTCCGGCCTCTGATTTTAATGGACTTTGTACGTTTTATTTTTTTATTTTCATACTGGGACGGTGACACACAAGCATACGGTCATTATGATGATAGGCAGAGACCGTATCTACGCTCACAACGAAAGACAATTTTACAAACAGATGTACTATCCTGCCTCTACTATCTGTACTGCCTTTGTACTCTAATCTTATGTGACATGTATATTGTTTTAACCTGTTATTGTGTACAATAAAGTGCTTACATACATACATACTATCAACGTTAGCAGTAAAACCTTGTTTAAAAATTATATTTGACTAATGAAGTTACTTTATTTGACTGAGGATACTGTCTAGGGCATGATGTCTGTCTTACATCTCAACTGCCAATACTTATGCCGTTTCAAATGTGTCAGCAAACATGACATCATAATCTCAGTGATAAGCCTCGCGGTGACTCAACGAAAGAAACGCAGTAACGGAGTTTCGGCTTACGTGTGCCCTATAGTCAAGGAAATAGTTAGATGTTCGGTCAGTGTTGCCAGATGGTTACATTTCTTACATTTTTCGTAACTTTTGACCAGCTCGAGTAACATGTAAGTAACTTCTATTGTAAGGGAAATTTTCGTAAGTTTTAAGAACAAAAGAAAGATCTTTTGTATCTAACCGGGTCCAAGCGGGACAATTTATAAGCTTCCATACAGGAAAGGTGACAAAAGAAACCACATGATACGACTCTGTCTGTTCGTCTGTTGTACGAGTAGGTAACTATGTATGACATTTGAGATATCCCCCATCAGCCCGGCGTAATTCTGTCGCCGAGCACGCCGAATTCTAGCTGCATGTGGCTACTAATTTCTTAAAATCGGCAGTTTCGATCAGTAAATATGAGATATAGAAAAAATTTAACTTTTGCATCAAAACTGTAACTTTTCAAGAAACGAAACGTAATTTACGTCCCAAGGGTCCTGGCAACACTGTGTTCGGTACTTTAGAAGAATAAATTGCTCTGGAAAATTATAGAACACGTGGCCTGATTTACTCAGTGATGACAAAACTGTTTTATCTTGTTGATTCGCTCAACTCGATAATCATGTCAGAAAAATAATACACGTTTTAAATACACAAAATTGATTATTAAGAGGCCTTATAAGTTTTAAAATGTTTTGATTTCAAATTATGACAAAAATATTGATAATACTAATAAAGTTATTAAAGGCTACAATAATTTTATCAAAGTTTTAGAAAGTCATAATCATTTTTTGATTTTATTAGTAGAATTTTAGCAGAAATAACAAGATTTTAGCTTGAAAATGGTCTATTTGGAGTGATGTTTGAAACGATATTTCTTAATGAAAAATCCAATAAATACATTTAAAGTTTATGACATAAGGTCGCAATAGTCCTGTTCTAAATAGTAACATTGAGAAAATGTAATGATACATGTCAATTCAAACAGAAAATGGCGTAAATAGATGAATATAATAGAATATAATATATGGCGTAATAGAATTATATATTTTTATTATTATTAATAGATGAGCGTTTTTTAACTGATAAGGACCCTTAAGCGGCCAGGTATAAAACTGTTTAATATAATTGTCGCATGTATTAAATGTTCCACTGCTTTCGAGCCATATCTACGCGATTTTATAAGTAGAGAGTTTATGGGCCGAGCGGTGACATAGTTTCTTCACGGGAACGCAGAGCCCGAGGGAGGAAAACATGCCTGACACGAAGATTTACTTTGTAAATGGCGCTCAGTAAAATGTCTGAAGACGTAAACTGGGATGTTATTTTTATCCTCGACGACCGGTTTAGCCTAGTTGGTAGTAACCCTGCCTTCGAAGCTGGGGGTCCCGGGTTCGAATCCCGGTCAGGGCATTTATTTGTGTGATGAACACAAATATTTGTTTCTGAGTCATGGATGTTTTCTATGTATTTAAGTATATATTTATCTATATAAGTATGTATATCGTCACTTAGTAGCCATAGTACAAGCTTTGCTTAGTTTGGGACTAGGTAGATTTGTGTAAGATTGTCCACAAATAATTATAATTATTAATTATTATCCTGTAATCAGTTTCTTTTGAACGTTGCATGTTAATTGGAAAACTCGATTAGTGATTACTTCGTCCGTTGAAGTTATAGTAACTTTTTGATTTCATTAAAAACTTCTTGAAAAGTCTAGAAAGTAATTAAAATCTACTTGGTATTCTAATGAGCCCTGACGGGTTGATCTTGTGTTGTTAATTTGCAATAAATAACCCTCTGTTTCCATCATCAGACCAGAGAGCCGACTCCGAACTTCGAAATCCGAACTTATCGTGCCGTCTCTGTCACTCCCGTGTTGTACACTATATGAGTAATAGGGACGGCACGATACGAAATTCGGAATACAGGGCCAGTTTTAATGTATTATTATCATATGCATGGCCCAAACCAAATACCTAAATAGCGTAAAGAGTCTAATATTTTCATTGTATCTAGTTAACACATTTCTTGCAGTAAAGCATATCAAACGATTCGACATGTTTTGTTTTCTAGTGTAACTACACATTGTAAATACCTATTGTTATTTATTCCTCGTTTTTCTTTCAATTCTCTTTTATTGTTTACCACTTACATTTACTTAAGTAGGTTAAGTAGTATCATTGTAATAAGCATATTTTGGAGAAATGACTGACTGTCGGGTTTCTTTCGGCGTTTCTTCTCGGCAGTGGTCTCATGAGAAACGCGAGTAGTTTTTGACTTGTAAAAGTGCCTTTGCGGCCTACTTGCAGAATAAAGTTCATTTATTTCATTTATTTATTTCATCTGACTTGCTCAAGTGTACGAAATTTCAACTCGATCTTCGGAAGTTGGTCATCCAGTTTCAAATTTATCAATCATATATACGGGAAGTTAATACTTACTTACATTATTTATTTTAACATTTACAAATGGCGGCTATAAGGAGTTCTCTACCAGTCAACCATTGTGCATCGCCGTTATGAATCTCTGGCTCAAGTTACACTAGTGAGACGAATCGATACTAGGCTTATGAATAGCTTTGGTATCAGAAATAAATTAATGCCAAAATAGGTAGCGAGCCAGACGAAGGGTGTTATCATGGCAACAACAGACTCCGACCTCTGTCTCACTCGCTCTTATCACCCTGCCTAGCGTGGGAGGGGCACGGTAGGTACCGTATCATGGCGCTATAGTGGAAACAAGTTGTTTATTAAAACTAGGAGCTAACCGTCGGGTGAGAAGCAAAACTCGCTATCAAATCTGTCACTACTCTTCGAAACCTCGTATCTTAGTACTGAAACTATGCTGATATACGAGCTTTATTTTAAGTAGGTATTTGTTACTTAGGCTCGGTTTTATAAAGATCCGTTAGACCTTATGTCGGTTTGTTATGTCAAAAAATGTACTGAGTTACTGAAATTTGATCTGATATTTGGTCTAACGGATCTATATAAAACCCGGCCTTAGTGACTTTTGCTTGTAAACAGAGGTAATTCAAATATGCTGTGTTTAAATTTCAGATTATTTAGTTGAGTTGAAAGTAAATTTAAAAGTTACTCTTCACTGCACATCTCACATAAGCGAATCAGTAGATTCCACCTGTTGTCTAGGACTTATCTTATAAAGAGCGATCTGTTCCACACCTTAGGTTAGCGGATCACGCATTAATACGATAATTTACAATATTTATGATAATGAAATCATATATGTATACTGACAGTTAAATACCACTACTACTATAGGTATGTATAGTTAGCTGCAGAGAAACATGACCCCACTGCATACAAACTTCTATGCTGAGGGAGTCACGTTTTATCTAACTGACTGTACATGCTTTACACGTGTCTCGAAATTTAAGAATAAAGGCCTCGCCACATTCAACGCGGTAGCGGCGCGGTCGCACTTTGCGCGCGGCCCCGCGCTGATCTGAATGCACGGAACGTTATGAGCTATGTCACACCGGCCAAGCGCGGGACCGCGCGGCTACCGTGCGCTTGGCCGGTGTGACATAGCTCATAACGTTCCGTGCATTCAGATCAGCGCGGGGCCGCGCGCAAACTGCGACCGCGCCGCTACCGCGATGAATGTGGCGAGGCCTTTAGTGATCACCGACAAATTGCCGCTAAATAAAAGTTATTTAGTGCCCCAAATGCATAAAGTCACATGTGATTGGATGTGCTAGAGAGGCCTGCGATCTTTCCGTAACGCAAGAACAAGTTTGAAAAGGATCCCCTTCGTCATGGTGTTAAAGTTTAAAATAAGTCAATAATTATGAAGTTTGAAACAAAGAGGGGCGTTAATTTATTTTTAAATTGGGCTTTGCTTGGCTTTTCTCGTAACAGTCATTATACGGGATATGAGACGTAGCTCAATCGATCGAGTTTCTCTACTATTGTAAATCTTTAACAAATTCACGGTCCGTGATATGGGTCACTGCTGGTCTCTATTACAAAGCCGTAAAGTTTACAATTCGGATTCGGACAGTAAACGAGTTAATGCCGTTTTCGAGAACTCTTTCAACAACAAATTGTTGGTTTAATAGTATAAGAGAGGTATAGTAGATTAGCTTTTTAACGTGTAAATAAATAAATAAATAAATATTAGAGGACAATCTTACACAAATCGAACTAGCCCCACAGTAAATAATAAATAAATAAATAAATATTAGAGGACAATCTTACACAAATCGAACTAGTGCCACAGTAAGCTCAAGAAGGCTTGTGTTATGGGTACTAGACGACGATATATTTAATAGATATAAATACTTAAATACATAGAAAACATCCAAGACTCAGAAACAAATATTCATGCTCATAACACAAATATTTGCCCTGACCGGGATTCGAACCCAGGACCGTCAGCTTCACAGGCAGGTGCACTACCCACTAGGCTAAACCGGTGTAAGGTTTATTAAGCCGTCGTCTCGACGCAGACGACGGGTTTGGAAACATGATTCAATACGTTTATTGCACATAATGGTTATACAGGCGGAAGTAAATAACATAAGTATCACATCATTAGGGTTTCTGGTTTCCCGCCTCATTTTTTTCTCGAGTTTCGAGAATTCTCGACTGCAATTTCTCGAGTTGTCTCGATTCTCGAGTCTTTGGTAAGAAATTGTAAATTATTGCTGAAAATAAAATGAAAAACAAATTTTCTGTAGAAGAAGTGGGCTTGACGGTCATAAGGGCTTGATATAACATCTCAAGATTAGGAGTACGTTGTCCCATAGACTCCGGCAAAATGGCGAAACTGACTTTAGCCCTTATTTCGTGTTCGCCGGAACTCGAGAGTCTCGAGAGTCGGCTATTTATTTCTCGTCTCGAATGGAGGCGAAACTCTCGAGTTGTCTCGAGTTCGAGAAGTCTCGAGCAGAAACCCTACACATCATGTACCCTGTTGGGCAAACACTGCAAACAAGAACAAAAAGGTAGGCACTTATATAATATTATACGAGTATTATATACAGGAAAAACTTATAATGATGTTACCAGGGCTCGGAAACCTGTTTCGTCTTCATACAATTAACCGGTTAAAAATTTCGATTAATTGCGTTTTACGATATTTTTTCGCATTTTAAATCATTTATTTCATAGATGAAGGCCAACAAAAACAAATATTAAAGTAAAAACGGAGATTTGAAAAGTGCTTTAGGAGATATTTATTTTTAGGAGGAGATCGCTCTTTAGCGATAAAACCGCCTGTTGTTCTGCCTCTGTCTCCCTGTATTTTTGTTTTTTGTTTTTTATGTGCTATTTTATTATGTGAGGTGTGCAATAAAGACTATTTGTATTGTATTGTATATTTCAAAAATAGTAAAAACCGGTTCCGAGCTCTGGATGTTACACAATTTTTTCCCACAGACCTATCTTCTAAATATTCTTTCAAGGAGTAGTACGTTTTTGAAACTAATGGTTGTTTGTGAATGAAAACTGTATCTTTTTTCTTGTTTTTGAATTCTTCGGGCACTTTTTATATATTTTTTGTCGACATTACAACAATGCCGTGTTTCTGGCACCCGCGTCAACAGGCTACAGTGTCTGCGACTCTGCGAAAAAAATGCAAATTGACTATCTGAGTTCGTTAACAAATTTCTATTATGTTAGGCTACATCTTCATCAACAGAGTAGTGATATGTATTTTTACGAAACTCGTCACAGCGTTAACGTTAAAAAATGAACCTTGTTTTGTAATCGTAGAGTTCTGATCTGCATGTAAGCTACGCCCCTTTATCAGTTGTAAGACAGCATCATACTTAATTAACTATTATCTTATCACGAAAGGCATGGCCCTTCATTTGAATTAACAAATTTCGCAAACACTATATGTAGGTTTTTGGAAAAGCTACTTTATTCCATATGGAATACAGTTGGATATCCAAAAACTTATGTACAGCGTAGATCTGAGTTGAAACGCCTCGTCGTTCTCAGAGGAATTAGTCTGGAGTACTTAATCGAAAAAGGTTTCTAAATGTAATTACCAACATTTGTAAATCAGAGTTTTAGAACAGGTTTGTTTTTTTATTGATTTAGAAGTTTTTAGCATCATAAATAAACAGTGTCGCCTTAATCGAGAAGATTAACATCACGTATAACTTACTTTAAAATACATTTAAAACTCTTGTCTGTTTTCCCAAAAATAAATATATAAGGTATATATAATTATTAGGGATGCGCCGAATATTCGGTATTCGGCCGAATTATTCGGTTCAGCTGCCGAATATTTACCGAACAATTTTGAGAGGTTTTGTTACAAGTTACAAGAGTGTATTTATAGTTACTGCTACGTGAAATGAATACTTGACCCATTATTAACAGTCATTTAACTTATTTTTTGACAATATTTCGCTTTGATAATGAACAAAAATTTTACCATTCAGTTAGTCTGTTTTACAACAATATAGAAGGAATTATGTTGAACCGAATAATTCGGCTGAATATTCGGTTCGGCAACAGCTGGACCTAATATTCGGACGAATGTTCGTCTTCGGTCAAACCCATATTCGGCGCATCTCATAATTATCTCTCGCCATCACGATACTAATGTGGGTGTCCGTGGCTTTTGCTTCAAATTAACTACGGGTTTACCGTATCTTAGCTAGCATTAAGGTACGTGATGAGCATTGCTTATCCGATCTACAAACAATTGTAGTACAGCGGGGTAATCACGCAACTTTTGTACTATCGTTAGGTAGATTTTAATGTCAAATTTTAATTGTCAGCCTATACATTTATGCTTCAAATTTGGCAGTAGAATCTATCTACCGTTTGTACATAAAGTTACGTGATTCGCCTGCAGGCACAGGGTTACTAACTCCAATTTTTTTTTACTCCTAGAGCTTAAGTTAAAAACCCCTAAAACTAAACATCCCCTGATATGAAATCACAAAAATTATACGTCTCAATTTCTTCAATGTAGTTATACTTCTCTCTTATCTCGCTTGTTCTAATGGGTCGACTTTTGTATGATCATACATGCACATTGAATATTTTAAACATTTACTAGATGCAGTAAATGTAACGCAAGATCATGTTCTCTGTAGAGCAAATAGGACCATCATTACGCTTTGCAGCATTGCAATGGATAGTCGATTCCGCAGCTTATTTTTAATAATGTTGTATAAAGTAAAACTTCCTAAATATACCCCTAAAATTATTCAGCCCCTAAAAAAATTCCATGCTCCTTATTTTCCCCCTAAATTTAGGGGTGATACCCCTAAGTTGGCAACCCTGTAGAGGTATCTTACTAATATTATAAATGTAAATGTTTAGATGTTATTCAATGACGCTAAAACGGCTGAACGGATTATGATGAAACTTGGTACACAACGACTTCATAGCCTGGTTAACCCGTCGTCTACCGGTCCCGGGGATGCCCGGGCTCATTACGAAAGAATGCTATTGTTTATTTTTTTCGCCGGGAGACCACGGCTTAACATATATAATACTTTTCATACGTCGAAGGGATGAAATAGGTAGCGGAAGTTTACGCGGAGGAAATTGCGGGCACTACTAGCGTATTGGATAAATCTCTCGCATGCCAGGCTAATTTAAACCTTGCATCAACGTTATAAATATTATCTACCGAGTCCTAGGTTTTATCCGCCGTTTGACTTTATATTAATTAAAATTAGACACAATACCTTCGTAAACACATTACATTTAGGCCGGTGTTTATAAAGATCCGTTAGACCAAATGTCAGATCAAATTTCAGTAACTCAGTACATTTTCTGACATAACAAACAGACATAAGGTCTAACAGATCCTTATAAAACCGAGCCTTATTTCTAATTAAGCTGTCTTACTTTGATACGTTTACACATAAAAGTGTATAGAAAAACAAATTAGAATTAACAAAAACAAGCTGTTTTAAACAATTAATCCTAACGAAGTGTGCCTTTATATGTATGTATGAAAATACTTTAAAAATGATCCCTTACGTTACTCCTATCCTGGTTTTAGTTCCTACCTGTTTTATGGAAAATCCGTTATACCTCCGCACCGAGGGGGTGGTGCGGTGGTTATGTCGGACTTGCGACTAAAAACCCACCGATTCTCCTCAACCCGTGTCGGACGGCTCTGGGATCTCCTACGAATCGCGCCAGTGCCGCCCTAGAGTTTTATCATTCATCAGTGACAAATTGACCAATCATTGCAACTTCATACAATACTGTGTATGTGCGAATTAACAATAACATATTTGCACAGTTGATTCACGAGGTGCGCACATGTTTTTTTTACTATATAACCTACTTCTGATAAGACTTACAACGGCTGCGCAGAAATAAGTCAAGTTCAATGAAATTGATAACGACTTGTATCTGTAGTTTCCGCTGTGAACTCGACTGTCGTTTGTTTGGATGCAGAATGGTGCATCAAGGGTTGGCTACATTCATTCGGACTTCTTGAAATGTAATAAATAAATAAATATTAGAGGACAATCTTACACAAATCGAACTAGCCCCGCAGTAAGCTCAAGAAGGCTTGTGTTATGGGTACTAGACGACGATATATTTAATAGATATAAATACTTAAATACATAGAAAACATCCAAGACTCAGAAACAAATATTCATGCTCATCACACAAATATTTGCCCTGACCGGGATTCGAACCCAGGACCGTCAGCTTCACAGGCAGGTGCACTACCCACTAGGCTAAACCGGTCGTCAATAAATGAACCTTATTCTGAAAGTACGCCGCAATGGCATTTTTACATGTCAAAAACTACTAACGTTTCTCAAGAGACCACTGCCGAGAAGATACGCCGAAAGAAACTTGACAGTCAATTATTCTCTCCCAAAATATGCTTATTACAATGATACTGCAATACAAATACTCTTTATTGCTGTACTGTGATTTTTTTTGGTTGAGGTTGTGCAATAAAGAGTATTTGTATTGTATTGTAGACTACTTAACCTACTTTGAGTGGTAAATAACAAAAAAGACAACACAACACACACAACACACTACACAAGTATTTAGTGTTGTGTTCCTGGAGGTGAGCAAGGTTGCCAGAGCTCCCGAGGATGCACTGTGTTGAGAGCGAGGGACCTAAATGTGTTC
Source organism: Epiblema foenella (assembly GCA_963556455.1). NCBI lineage: Eukaryota > Metazoa > Arthropoda > Insecta > Lepidoptera > Tortricidae > Epiblema > Epiblema foenella. Next base: position 2,947,011 of record OY747120.1, on the reverse strand, counting down.
CTTCTGCTGTCAACACAGATGCATCCTCAAATCTTATAAAGGGTCGGCAACGCGCACGTGACTCCTTTGGAGTTGCGAGCGTCTATAGGCTGCGGTGGCCGCTTACCATCAGACCGTACGCTTGTTTGCCACCGGCGTTGTATAAAAATAAATAAAAAAGAACTAGGAGAAATAACAATAGGTAATAGGTTTGACCCCCCTGACCCTACAGCTCTGCGATAAAGCGGCAAGCCAGGACGGGATATTAGATCTAGATCGTTCGAACCTTACCCGTTTACTAAAAGCGCGAATTTATTGCTGTAGTGTTTCATATTCTTAAGACCTTTTGCCAACAACATGTTTCACTCAATGGTTGGTCGGTAGGTAATGCTGTCATTCGCAATACTATACAGTCACTATGATTTCTTACGATAGTTATGCGGAAAAATCTGTCAAACCGATACTTCTGCGAAACTAATACTAGCCGTAAACAAGTCGAATGTATGACTCACATAAGTATTTATACTAAATTACATACATTGATACACTTTATTTTTCTAACATATTAGCATTATTATTGCAGTTGTCCTTGTAATGTATATTATTATCTTCAATAGTAGTGACTATGGGTAATAGTAGTGGCTATAGGTATTACAGTACTTTTATCTCACGAGCGCAGGTTAGCCATAGTTGTTGTTGTGACACATACGAACACATAGACAATGTGGACTCATAGCTCCTACGCTGACGCACACATAGACAATGTACATGTATAGCTCAACACACAACCATGACTCGCCCGCGTTTGTGATATAAAAGTACTGTAGCCGAGCAGTAAGGCAAGATTTAGAAAGAAAGAAAGAAAAAACATTTATTCGTGGCACAGGAGTAATACACATACCAAGGATTAAAGTTGAAAAAGGATTAAAGTGAAAAAGGTGTAAAACAAAAAGAAAACAATCAATAATGCCACGAAATGGTCCCGACTCAGCATGGTGCCAACCTAACTGGTCGACGCTGGTCTTCCATCGGAGCCAACCGGTGAAATTCACGGCGGGTAACACATAAACAAAAACGAACTATAGAGACATATTACAAATAACTAATAAGAAAAATTCGCACATGAATTTTGACACGGCTATATTTAATAAAAAAAAAACGCCAAATCTAAATTGGACCCCGGGCTCCTAGGACAAAACCGGGAAAAAACGCTGGGAGGACAATGAGTAAGGACTTAACACTGTATTAGCGTGTTAACGTGACTGCCTGGTAGCGCCCGTGGCCCGGCGGCGCCCGCGTACCGCGTGCGGTATGCGAGGTTAAGCAATGTCGGCCCAGGTCAGTTATTGGATGGGTGACCGCTTTGAGAGGTTATTAACTGTGCGCTCCCGTGCTTTGGAAGGCACGTTAAGCCGTTGTGCCCGGCTGCTGTCTATGATAGCAGTCGTTTAGCCAAGTTAGAGGCCTTCTAACAGTCAACATAGCGCACCTTTGGGAACTCTAGTCGCTCAACCAATCTCACTGGAGCGCAAAGTCAGTATTTCCAGTGTTTAAGCCGTCCACGTGGTCGTGTCGGAGGTTTCCCCTGGATTTTACCCTGGTCACTCTCCAACCGCGCACTCCTATCGCTTTATTGAGCGCGGCCTATGAAGCCACGGTCAGGTTCGAAAAAAAAAGAACTTTAGCAGCATCTTAACTCTCCAGCGATAAAAAACAATGTACCTACCTACTAACATGCCTCTAGTAAACCTGAACAAATGGCAGCGGCACTGCGGTCTTTATATATCTTGTTCAAATAAATTAGGTGCAATATCCTTGACCTATCACAAATACAGCGGTCATGATATGTTTGCTGCTTCACCGACTACTCGAAAATACAAACTGTCGTCAAGACTCAGCAAATATTCATGCTCATTACGCAAATATTTGCCGTGGCAGGGATTCGAACCCAGAATAGTTAACATCGTAGGCAAGGACCACTAGCCTAAACCGGTCGTAGAACTTACATTATTGGTCTCTAGTATAACTAGGGTTGCCAACCGTCCCGCCAGGCGGGACGTCCCGTTTCCAGCGCCCTAGAGGATGCGTGCCCGGCCGCCGATTTTTCAGGTCTCGTCAGAATATTAAGAACTCTATTCCTCATTAATTCATCATCATCACATTTCATACAGTTCGCAGAAATAACGTGTGAGTCCCGCATTTGCTAGCCAGGTCCCGCAATTCTACTACAAAAGTACCTTAAATCTGAGCACATAAGTTGGCAACCGTAATTAAATATAAATAAATAAATATTTGTGGACAATCTTACACAAATCAATCTGGTCCCAAACTAAGCAAAGCTTGTACTATGGGTACTAGGCGACGATATACATACTTATATAGATAAATATATACTTAAATACATAGAAAACATCCAAGACTCAGGAACAAATATTCGTGTTCATCACACAAATAAATGCCCTGACCGGGATTCGAACCCGGGACCTCCAGCTTCGAAGGCAGGGTCACTACCAACTAGGCTAAAGCGGTCGTCAAATAACAACCAATTATATTTTTTAACATTATACGCATTGTCGGTCCTATTCTCTATGGCGTTTGGCACCTCTGGCGCCGCCGCTCGCACAGTGTGCCAAGCGCCTAACGCCAACGTCGTCTAATAAAAGCGACAAATTTGTAAACTGTTGGGATTTACCCAAAACGTGACTTCGCGCGGAAATCGCCAACACAGCCACACGCGCCGCTCAGTTTAAAAAGATCACAACGCCTTTATACATTCAACGACATACTACAGTATGCTGCTATACTAAGCGGAATGAATTGAAAATAAAACTATCCTGCATAATATATACGGCAGACGTACGGCTGGTGGCTACCCTACCACCCTTACCTGGTCGAAATTCCTCTTTTACGAACCAAGCGCTTTTCATCATCATTTATAACGTTCATAAGGTTTTGAATTCCCTGTCGGCGTCTGTATTTCCGAGTTCAGATAACCTAGACCTATTTAATGCACTAGTGAATAGACATCTTCTGGGTGAGCTAGCTTCACCGTCGGCCAAATCTTTGCCCCCCTGGCTATATGCTGGCCAAGAGTAATCCCATTCTTTATTAACCTTTTGACCGCCAAGCATCAGACACAAATTACGCAATCCTGACGTCAAACCACCGCATTCTTCAACGCGAAATTAAACCTTACGCTATGACGAATAGATCGCTACTGCTTTGGCCAGGCTGTCGGCTGTAGCCGTCGTTGGCGTCCATGGCACGATAATCCGATGACGTGTATAACCCTTTGACCGCCACAGTCGACTATACACGTCATCGGAAAATCGTGCCATGGACGCCAACTACGCCGACAGCTTGGCCAAAGCAATAGCGATCTATGCGCGATTGCGTAAGGTTTCATTTCGCGTTGAATGGGTGGCGTCAGCGATGCGTCATTTGTGTCCGATGCTTAGTGCTCAATAGGTTAAAAAAAATTACCTAGCCACGATTAGAATGGGATTAGAGGTGACAGTTTTTAAACATAGCTCCGTTAAAGTGTATATGAATTGACAGCTATTAAATTCACAAACTAATCGCGGTCTTGTACATAACATCTGGTCCTGTACGAAGTGATACGAAGTTTGGTATAATCCCTCTGGGTGGTTCTCGATTACTAGTCAGTTTTAACAATGATATAGCTCTGTTATGATGCGGCTGTCAATTGGATATTGACTTGACACAGTCGATGTGACGGATACATTATGGCATTTATATATTTTTTTTATGCCAGAAATTACAAAGTTATGCTCTCCATATACAGTGCGACGTTTACATTTTATATGCTGGGCTATTCTCTGCAACACAGTTACGATAAAATGAGATTGATAATGATAAATGAGACATATATTTATGAGGTCAAGATTTATTTATTTTGTTCATTATTTCATGGTTTTCTTTTAAAGCATTCTGTTATAATTTATTAAATCTGACACGTGAGGCACTAACAGATCGATATAACCCACAGAACATGTCTACAATATGCTGCCCTTCGCATATTTCCGGCTGAAGACGCTCACCGCTCTTACATAAATTCTATATCTGTCTGTGTGTATAGTAAGTGACATAATGATAGCTACAAAGTCGACAAACCCATCGAGCAGTTGGCGACAGTCAAGTAGTTACTTGACTTACTTTGTGCACTGTTATATCGATACCCTAGTGCACACTCGTACTAACTAAGTGAAAAAATGTAATTTAAACCTTATGATTTGTGCACTATCGTATTAATTACAACATTTTTTTCCCCGTAATTAGTACGAGTGTGCACCTAGTATCGATAAATATTTGGAAACGCCCGTGGGCGACGGTGCATGGTGCTATCTACTCATACCGCCAGCTAGGCCGTAGACTTGTTTTGTTTCTACCGTTGCGTTGTTGTGGTATTTAATAGATGACATTTACATTTCGCTGCGCCATATCTCCACTAAAAGTTAGGTAAATGTACTATTTTACTATCTACTTCATCTTTATTGCACAAAAGAAAACCTATCAAAAGGCGAACTTAATGCAATAAATTCTTAAAGAAAAGCAGAAACATTCTGTGGTGATATTTTAATACTTTGTCGCAGTAACATAAAAATACTGCGGCAGTTGTGCGACTTGAAGCAGTAAAAGTGACAAGGTAGCAAAGTTATCCAGATGAGCGTTATTGCCTAAGGTTGCACTGTACAAATTTTTATTGCGTTCGTACCAAAATGGTACCAAATTTCTAACGTCCAAGTCGCGCCCTTAGGACCCATCCTTAGTGTATAAGTCAATGTTGTGGAATGATCCATTGCAAATCGTTGAAATCGTTGTTACTTTTTTAATGATTGGCAATGTGCCAGGTCTGGCGCTGGCGCATGTTCTGCGAACATTTCGACAAATCGAATGCCTTCTAGAGGTCAGACGGACAAACAGATAGACGTCGGAGTCTATTATGGTCCCTCAGAGTAGTGTCATGTTGCCGATCCTTCATTGACTTGAAGGTTCGCTGTGTTGACGGCAAGACAAATGCAGGTGCAGGTCCCTTCCCATCAACACACCACGCCCTCGGGAACTGACGATCTTACTCACCACCAGGAGCACAACACCACATACCTAAAGAGCAAGTAGTGGTGTTATTATAGCTGGCTAAACAGTTGTCTACTGTTAGGTGGAGCCGTTACTTCCCCAGTCTGGCCGCCCCAAATATGAGCCAGATGATATCCCGCTGTGCACAACGCCACTTAGGTGCCTAAAGACCAATTAGTGGTGTTATTATGGCTGCAGTCTACTGTAAGGTAGAGGTGCTTCTCCAGTCTTGCCGCTCCAAATATGAGCCATATGATATCCCGCTGTGCACAACACCACTTAGGTACCTAAAGAGCAATTAGTGGTGTTATTATGGCTGCAGTCGATTGTAAGGTGGAGGTGCTTCTCCAGTCATGCCGTTCCAAATATGAGCCAGATGATATCCCGCTGTGCACAACACCACTTAGGTAGCTAAAGAGCAAATAGTGGTGTTATTATGGCTGCAGTCTACTGTAAGGTGGAGGTGCTTCTCCAGTCTTGCCGCTCCAAATATGAGCCAGATGATATCCCGCTGTGCACAACACCACTTAGGTAGCTAAAGAGCAAATAGTGGTGTTATTATGGCTGCAGTCTACTGTAAGGTGGAGGTGCTTCTCCAGTCTTGCCGCTCTAAATATGAGCCAGATGATATCCCGCTGTGCACAACACCACTTAGGTAGCTAAAGAGCAAATAGTGGTGTTATTATGGCTGCAGTCTACTTTAAGGTGGAGGTGCTTCTCCAGTCTTGCCGCTCCAAATATGAGCCACATGATATCCCGCTGTGCACAACACCACTTAGGTACCTAAAGAGCAAGTAGTGGTGTTATTATGGCTGCAGTCGATTGTAAGGTGGAGGTGCTTCTCCAGTCTTGCCGCTCCAAATATGAGCCAGATGATATCCCGCTGTGCACAACACCACTTAGGTACCTAAAGAGCAAGTAGTGGTGTTATTATGGCTGCAGTCGATTGTAAGGTGGAGGTGCTTCTCCAGTCTTGCCGCTCCAAATATGAGCCAGACGATATCCCGCTGTGTACAACCCCATTTACCTAAAGACCAAGTAGTTTTGTTGAGTATGAGTATGCTATGGTCTGCTGTAAGGTGGACACTTCCCCAACTGAGCCGCCCCAAATGTGATCCAGAAGATGTTCCGCTGTGCCCCACCTCTCTTAACGACTAGCTCACTTTCAAAGCAAGTTGTAGTGTAAACAACTAATTAATTTGTATTGGTCATACTTGTCAGGTATTTTGCATGTCTGAGTCGCACTGGCTGAAAAACAAGCCGATTGTTATGCTATCGTGACATGTTTTTATTCGTTTTCAATGATTGCAGGTACTCATTTAAGTGGTTATTATCTGAGTGCTCCCGTGCTTTGAAAGGCACGTCTAGCCGTTGATGTCCATGATAGCAGTCGTTAAGCCGAGTTAGAGGCCTCCGGGCGGCTTTAGAAGTTCTAACAGTCAAGTTGCCCACTCACTTGACAAGGGGGGTCCAAACTGCACCACGTCCGTAGGGAGTATCCACCGCTACCCAACACGTGACCCCTGGGTGGTGCTAAAAGTGCAACAAAAGCTAGCAGCCGTACCTGTCTTCTCAAAGATCTCACGATTCGAAATAATTGCCATACGATAAATAAATAAATAAATAAATTTAGTTTTTCTACCAGTACGTGACAAAAGTAAGAATAATATCTTAAATTTACTTTTCATCTCACCTGTTCTGAAAGTTCGATTTTAAATTTTCATGAGCAGACAGCAGAGTTGAAAGTCGCTTTTCCGACCATAGGCTGAAAAATAAGGTTTTAAAAATAATTCAATTGGCCGGCGGCGTGCGCCGGCTGCTGGTTGCGGCAGCGCGCGTTTTTGTTACTGAGTTCTTTTATATCTCATTTATTTTCCTCATAGTCGAAATGAAGTGTTTAACTCGGATGAAATGGATCACTTTCAACACTTTTTTAATCTACTATTGGGTGCTACCATAATAGGAACTCTGAGATTAGACGTATTTAAATATAGTATAAAAAATCGGAACTCTTCGAGTGACACGTGGTCTTTTTAATGTCCTCAATCCATAAAGGGCTGTGCTTGTATATCCTCACGCTAGTACAGTGCGGGTTGAGGGCTTAGCCTAAATAAATCTTAATCCTATAGTATATAATTTTCATACTTAATAAAATAAAAGCTTACAAAAACGCAATGCGCAGAAATAAGCCCATAACAATACGTGATAAGGTCTAAATTACTACAATCTGTAATGGCCCGTACGCCCTTGTGATAAAGTCCAGAGACAGCTGACACGGCTATCGGTAAATGAACGCCAGTGACTAAGCAGTCACGTGTTTTGTGGCGTGGTTCGGGCCAAAGATTATTGTTCAGAGAGCTCTATTCAGATAACAGTTTACATTGTGAAGTCTATATTGTAATCTACGTTGAATAAGTCTTTATTTATTCCGAGAATACATAAACAATTGGAAATATAAACGTTATATGCAAGCGCAGCAAGAGTAGGCAACTATTTCGTACATTTACTAGTTACCAGCGAGCTCTATATTAGGGCTTATTATCGCTTTCCATCAGATGAGACCCGTGAGACTAAGACCAAATCGTTGTTTAGTCATTTATTAATTTATTTAGTAGGCATGCAAAACAGATTACATTTATTCATCATCATCATCATCATCCTAGCGTTATCCCGGTACAGTTGCATCCTAAAGGATGCCCGGGGTCCGCTACCTAATCCCAAGAGTTGGCGTAGGCACTAGTTTTTACGGAAGCGACTGTCATCTGACCTTCCAACCCGAGGGAAAACCAGACCTTATTGGAATTAGGCTTGTCAAGTGAGTGGGCAACTTGACTGTTAGAAGTTGTCGAGCCGCCGAAGGCCTCTAACTTGGCTTAACGACTGCTATTATAGACAGCAGCCGGGATCAACGGCTTAACGTGCCTTCCAAAGCACGGGAGCGCTCAGTTAATAACCACTCAAAGCGGTCACCCATCCAATAACTGACCTTTTTTTTTTTTTTTTGACCCAGAGAAATGCATGAAACTGCATACCACTACGTAACCTAAGGTGCCGGGGGAAACCAGAAATTACGTATTGGTTATGTGGGGCTCTCCAGTCCAGAAGGGACTAGCCTACCCACCATGGGATCGCGAACATTCTACCACGACATCACCGGCACCTTCGCCCTAGGGCGAACCCTCTCCGAAAAAGCACACTGCAGCATGAACAGTGTGCTTTCCCTCCCCTGGTTCCCTACACCCCCGGGGAACCTGGGACCGGCACCAGACACACGGTGTCCCGGTCCCACCCTCACGGCACCGGGAGGGCAAATACCCCTACCCCGGTGCACCACCGCTACGGGAGGACAAACGCCCCTACCCCGTAGCACTCCTCAACCGGCCGCGGGAGGACAAATGCCCCTACCCCGCAACCACGCCGCATCCGATCCGGTTATAAGCCCTCTGCCAACCGGAATCGGAGCAGCCACCTCGCAACGGCACAGGTCCCTTGTTTCCGTTCCTTAAAAATGTACTATGTGTAATTTAAAGTGATATTGTATATTGTGAGATAAATAAATCATATCATATCCTATTGTCAACATTTTATCTCAACGAATTTAAGCATGTGTTTGACAATTATATTTGTTACCAGGCACCACATAGTGATACGAAACTGCTATTAACATCTTGTACTCATTTTTATTTTTTTTACCTATGTTGGACAAATAAAACTCTTTGAATCTTTGTCTTGTGTCGCTTTGGTTTGCTAGACTCGGTCGATCTAGGAATCTTTAAAAAAAACACGTGCTTACTTATACAGGTATAATTCATGTACACTTTTCTACTCTATGGTGACATGTTTAGTCAGAGACGCGCTGAGGCAAACACCAGATATTGTTGCGAAATACAAACCGACTCCAAATTATTTTTGTGTATTTCATAGTTTTAGTGAATTATTATTCTGGTAATGATTCACTAAAAGTGTTAAATAAATAATAATGCGTGCATCTCATAACGATTCCAATAAGCTGTTAAACTAAACTGTTTTATTACGGAGTTCCGTTGCCTACTTTCCTTCCGGCTTCAATTACCAGATCAGGTGGATGGTAACATTACATCAGGACCATTCAAATTGACTTCGTAATAGTCGTTTCAGTATCTTGATCGAGATATCATAATAGAATATTGAAATGAAATGAAATGATATCATTTATTCTTCAATTTAGGCATGTTACATGCACTTATGAATGTCAAAAAACTACCACTGGTTCATAAAATAAACCTCTGCCTCGAGAAGAACCGGCGTAAGAAACTCGGCGAGGTGTCATTTTTTCAAAACAATATATAATGTATATGAAGTAACAGTATCATAATACTACAGAATTCAAATGCTACAATATAAATATACATACATATTTTTTAATATTGAGGACAAAATATTTCTGTGTTAGATTACTTGTGCGGGACGCTATCACTGCCAAACATCCCTATCCATGATATAATCGTTTATCTTATAATATGCTTTTGAAATAAGTGTCTGTTTCACGACAGACTTATAAATTTAGAATCCGTAAGTTCGGTAATGTGTCTTGGAATTTTATTGCATGGGTGGCCCATGAAACACGATGTTTTTATACAAGTACATATAGTTAACATAACGCTTGTAATGCGGGTTTAATTCACCTCAAGAATCTTAAGGGTTCCGTTTTCGAGGCAAGGAATTCTAAAAGGGTCATTAGTTTAGTACACTTAAATTAGTTCGCAAGCGCCAACTGCCATGGCATAATACTGATCTTATTCCGTAATTTCCGCTTCTGGACACACGCCAGCTATATATTACTGTAGACAGGGTCACCGAGGGAGCCCTGCGCGAAACCCGGGTTCGTTGACCTTTGTGACGCCCTTAAAAGTTTCACCTTTCTATTAGGTCACAATGAGACGCAGTATAACGTTAACATGTACACGTAACTTATGTCTGGGTGGTATGATTCAGAATTGTATGTTTTCAGTGCTCCACTTATCCAGTTACTTAGTAAAATCTAAAATCGAGCGTATTTTTAAACTTATTTTCGGTCATGTATTGATTATTAGTAGCAGTATAAGTTGATTTTGTTTTAGGTCTTATTGTCAATAAAATAAGAGCTAACACGAAAGTGTATTCCGATTTTACAATTTCTTAGTTTTAAAATACTTTCAGTCGCCACCCGTTCAACTATCAACCTTATTTCATTTCAACTAGATCGGATTAGGGACTAGAACGTCCAAACCACACGCGTGGTCGTGCCGGAGGTTTTCCCCTGGATTTTCCCCAGGCTACTCTCCAACCGCGCACTCCTATCGCTTTATTGGGCCCGTCCGATAAAGCCACAGTCAGGTTCAAAAAAAAAGGAATAAAACGATTTGTGTAAGATTGTTCCCAAATATCGTTACTAATATTATAAATGCGAAAGTGTATTTGTCTGTCTGTCTGTTAGCTCTTCACGCTTAAACCGCTGAAGGCGTTGAACCTATTTAGATGAAATTTGAGTGCCGGGGAAGTACATAGGATATTTTTTATCCTGGATATAAGCACTTAATGGGATGAAAGTTTGTATGGAAGAGCGATAACTAGGTAAGCGCCTAAAATAAAAGAATAGGAATTAAATTTTAACGCGGACATAGTCGCGGACAAATGCTTGTTTATTATTAAAAATGGAGAAACGCTCTTATATACGTGGGACGTTATGCAAAGAATACATAAAAAAGACAACAAAGCACACATTTAGGAATAATATTGTAACACATAGTATGACTACACTCTAGTGGGACTACAGTATGGGGTTCTTCAAGAAAGGAGTGTATACATTTTTAAAGGACAAACATACAGGGACTACATAAAGGGTCGGCAACGTGCATGTGACACCCCAGGAGTTGCAAGCGTCCATAGGCTACGGTGACCGCTTATGTATGTATGTAAAATTCTTTATTGTACATGAGTAAAACATAACATAAATTACAAGAACAGTTGACGTACGCTTGTTTGCCACCGACGTGGTATAAAAAAAAGAAACACAACTGAATCGTTTTTTGCTGCAAGGAAATTAATTATAAAGTTCCTACGACCGAGATGCTTGTTAAGAAAAAGTAACGGAAAACAGTTTTATCTTTCTTTCTTTAGTTCAAACTTTGCTCAAAGTTTCTATCCTACCGTTTGTATAGCCGAGTCTGAACACTCGAGCGACACAATTTGTAAGTGTCAAGTATTAACGTCGGTGGTCGGAGCGATTGTGGGTTGAATTAGTCACACCTTTAGTCCCCTGGAGCCATTAGGCTGCTGCGTCGGCACGTCGGGAAAACGACTTGAAATAGTAGATTGTGTCCCAAGGGAGCAAAATGATATATTTACAGCGAGGGCGGTATATTTAATCCTGAGTGAAGCGAAAGATTCTATAATGCTAAAGTGGAATCTTGAGTGTACCGAGGAATTCAGTTGTTTACGCCCAAGACGAGAATTTTGCTACCGTGTGACACATACTGCTTTTCACACCGTCTATGAGGCTCACTGCTAAAAACGTGAAATGTCTTACAAATAATTTTGCGACCGAATGGCACATACTGCTTTACCTTCTATGAGGAAAAGAGTCATTGTTGCCCTCAAAAAAAAGTACGACCTTGATCCCTTATTCGAGGGCAACAATGACTCTTTTCTGAATAGCAGGTGTAAAAAAATATCATTAAGTTGTTCATAGCACATTAAAGGCCTCGCCACATTCAACGCGGTAGCGGCGCGGTCGCAGTTTGCGCGCGGCCCCGCGCTGATCTGAATGCACGGAACGTTATGAGCTATGTCACACCGGCCAAGCGCGGGACCGCGCGGCTACCGCGCAGTTCGAGCGCGGGCCGGCTAGGGTCTTTATGAAGAATAGACTAGATAAACTTTTATGAAATTGCATAAGACATGCTTTTATATTCGTTTGCGGGACCATATAATTTACAGATAAAAGTACCGGAGTGGAAAAATATAATAAACGGCATCGAAACGCCACCGCCTAGGGCGCACGCGGCGAGGAATTTAGTATGACTACATAAAGATGACGTAACGAGCTTTATCAAATGTTAATACGAACCAATCTCGTTTGAGCGCTCAAGTTATAATAGTAGAAGAGCCGACGACACTGAACCTAGTTCGATAAGACTCCCAGATGAGATATATATTATAAGATGCGTCATTCCTGGGGGAACACGAAACGGCTATGCTGCCATGCAAAAAACCTGGTGGCCATAGTAAAAAAAATTTTTCAAAAAAAATAAAATTTCCGGTTTCTAGTACGATAAGTCTCCCAGGTTTCGTTTGTTCCTCGATACAGGGGAGGGGTAGGACTATACGATAATGCAGTGCTGCAAGCCCCCCTGACTGGCCTTGTCAGTGGCAGCAGCATGATAAGTGACGCCAATATTGAGGTATCTAGTATGATCGGTCTCCTAAACAAAACAAGGTTCATCTGAAAGATCATCAATTTCTGTGTAAGAAAAACCACTGCTGCCTTTTCCTAATAGTGGATAAGGTGGTGCTGCAGCGATTGAAGGAGCTCAGTACACTGAACCTAATTCGATAAGACTCCCAGGTGATATGTATATTATAAGATGCGTCATTCCTGGGGGAACACGAAACGGCTATGCTGCCATGCAAAAAACCTGGTGGCCATAGTAAAAAAATTTTTTCAAAAAAAATAAAATTTCCGGTTTCTAGTACGATAAGTCTCCCAGGTTTCGTTTGTTCCTCAATACAGGGGAGGGGTAGGACTATACGATAATGCAGTGCTGCAAGCCCCCCTGACTGGCCTTGTCAGTGGCAGCAGCATGATAAGTGACGCCAATATTGAGGTATCTAGTATGATCGGTCTCCTAAAAAAACCAAGGCTCATCTGAAAGATCATCAATTTCTGTGTAAGAAAAACCACTGCTGCCTTTTCCGAATAATGGAGAAGGTGGTTGCTGCTGCGATTGAAGATCACCTTCAGCGCAGCTGGATTCGGTTTTTCAATTCAGTTTTGTCAGCAATCACCCGGTTCCTTTCGATTTGTACTGATTTAATACGCGTGCCACGTACACTTAAGAATAATTTTGCTTGTCGTTGATTGCATAAACAAATGATTTTGAAAAGTTATTCTCCATTATACCGAAATAAGAGCTCCATAGAGAATCCACAAAACACTTTTTATACACTAGCTGAATAATTGCTAAAATGTACATCAACCTTGTGTGATTTGAAGATGAGATAAAAGCGGTAACTCAAAATGAAGTTTTTTAAATAAAAATCAAGTACACCTATTTAGTTTCCATTTGTGTTAGTTAGCTGTAAAATATAACTGTATTTCCATTATATCGAAATAGACTCTATAGAGAATCCAGAAAATACTTTTTATACAATAGCTGAGTAATTGATAAAATGTACAACCTTATGTGATTTGAAGGCGAGATAAAAGCGGTTAATCAAAATGAATCATGGAGAATAACTTTTCAAAATCATTTGTTTATGCAATCAACGACAAGCAAAATTATTCTTAAGTGTACGTGGCACGCGTATTAAATCAGTACAAATCGAAAGGAACCGGGTGATTGCTGACAAAACTGAATTGAAAAACCGAATCCAGCTGCGCTGAAGGTGATCTTCAATCACAGCAGCAACCACCTTCTCCACTATTCGGAAAAGGCAGCAGTGGTTTTTCTTACACAGAAATTGATGATCTTTCAGATAAGCCTTGTTTTGTTTAGGAGACCGATCATACTAGATACCTCAATATTGGCGTCACTTATCATGCTGCTGCCACTGACAAGGCCAGTCAGGGAGGCTTGCAGCACTGCATTATCGTATAGTCCTACCCCTCCCCTGTATCGAGGAACAAACGAAACCTGGGAGACTTATCGTACTAGAAACCGGAAATTTTATTTTTTTAGAAAAATTTTTTTACTATGGCCACCAGGTTTTTTGCATGGCAGCATAGCCGTTTCGTGTTCCCCCAGGAATGACGCATCTTATAATATACATATCACCTGGGAGTCTTATCGAATTAGGTTCAGTGTACTGAGCTCCTTCAATCGCTGCAGCACCACCTTATCCACTATTAGGAAAAGGCAGCAGTGGTTTTTCTTACACAGAAATTGATGATCTTTCAGATGAGCCTTGTTTTGTTTAGGAGACCGATCATACTAGATACCTCAATATTGGCGTCACTTATCATGCTGCTGCCACTGACAAGGCCAGTCAGGGGGGCTTGCAGCACTGCATTATCGTATAGTCCTACCCCTCCCCTGTATCGAGGAACAAACGAAACCTGGGAGACTTATCGTACTAGAAACCGGAAATTTTATTTTTTTTGAAAAATTTTTTTTACTATGGCCACCAGGTTTTTTGCATGGCAGCATAGCCGTTTCGTGTTCCCCCAGGAATGACGCATCTTATAATATATATCTCATCTGGGAGTCTTATCGAACTAGGTTCAGTGTCGTCGGCTCTTAAACTATAAATTTACTTGTCATTTACGAAACCACTTGCCAGTTTAATTTGACCTCGGTTTACGTATTATTATTATGAAAATAGGGGTCAACTTAAACTAGTTCACGGTGAGTTGGTTAACGTGTGAATCGAATTGTTGGAGTGGCAAATGAATAAACATTAATGAATGGTTGATGAAAGGTTTGACTGGTATTGTTTGGGAAATGAAGGGCTTCACCTGTTTATATTGAGGGAATCTCGTATTTATGAGGTACTTAAATTTATAGAGAACATTATGAATAGACCTGACGTGATGACCTGGTGAAGGTCGCGGGAATCCGGTGGAAACGAACGGCACAGGACCGGTCTAAATGGCCAGCCTTGGGGGAGGCCTATGTTCAGCAGTGGACGTCTTTCGGCTGAAATGATGATGATGATGATGATGATTATGAATAGACAAATGTAAGCTTGTGTTACGTTACGTTCACTCTATACATAAGTCTTTGTCGCTCTTATTCAGTTCGTATACGTCAAACATCATTTGATGTGGAGGGTAAGTCAGATAATTTCGATGTCGGCTGATAACATGGAATCTTTTTACATTCCCAATGCCGATATTGAAACCGAAGTGAACACTCGGAACCGTTCCCAACTTTCAATATTCGTAATACAGTTTTTGGAGCAGTTCCAAAAGTTTAAAGCGACGGTTATCGGTGGTGACACGGCGGGGAATGCCAGCGCACCTTGTAGCCTGCCGGGCTGATATTGCAGAGTTATGATGAATTTTCAGTTATTCGCATTCTAGTGTAACTTTGTTTTCTTGTGTAACTACACATTGTAAATACCTATTGTTATTTTTTCCTTATTTTCTTTCAATTCTCTTTTGTTTTTTACCAGTTACATTTACTTAAGTAGGTTAAGTAGTATCATTGTAATAAGCATATTTTAGAGAAAATGACTGACTGTCGAGTTTCTTTCGGCGTTTCTTCTCGGCAGTAGTCTCATGAGAAACGCTAGTAGTTTTTGACTTGTAAAAGTGCCTTTGCGGCCTACTTGCAGAATAAAGTTCATTTATTTCATTTAGTTATTGAGCAGACTACTTGTATATTCAGAAAATATGCTATAATATAGTATTTACGTACAGGAGATCCTCTGTGTATCAATACCGATGTTCGACAGACAGAAAACTCGAATCACAGCATCCCGCTCAATAAGAATATATATTTTTAGGGTTCCAAAATGGCGAAAACGGATCTCTTATAGTTTCGTCATGCATGTCCGTCCTTGTATCACAGCCGATTTACTCGGAGACTACAAGCACTACAATTAAGAAATTTGGTAGGAAAGTGTATTCTATGAACCGGTACATAAAAGTGTGTGATTACACAAACATATCTAATGAGGGCTATCGTTTTTGGGCTCACCAGTTGGCGCCACTGTCGACTAAGGTCCAGCTGTCAAAAAATGTTATTGGTTATTATGGGCATGAGAACGAAGTTTACATTTAAATCATACCTTAAAACCGTACGGTAAAAATATCGAATATCCCGCATTGCAGTGCAGTCCTGTTTTTTCAGAATTAAAGGAGGAAACAAGTTTCCGAAAGCCAAAACTGTCTCAAAGCACTGACAGTCATTCACTCATATTTGCCATAATCAAGCTCAGGTATTGCAAAATAGTCACCATATTGTTCCAATTAGATATTAACCAGCGTAGCGCAACCACAAACAGTGACATTTGACATTTCGGAGACCTCACGCTACACTAGCGCCTCTAGCGGCGAATTCATACGCGATAGCCCTCATTGGGCGGGGGTTGGAGCTCTTGCCCACTGGTTGTAAGGTCGCGGGCACAGAGACGGTGGCAAGCGAGCGGCTGGTCATTGGTGGTGCCATAGCGGTATAAACGGCCGGCACTTTTAGAGCAACAGAGGCCATGTCGTCCTAGCTGGTCTACACCTTTGCCGCAGGCACATGTGTGAGGAACGCATATTCTGGACCCAAGTCTGAGGCATATTCCTATTCTTTGAACAAGATAGGTTGTACGAATTTTGAATTTTCGTTGATAAACTGTCTTGCCCACACAAAAGGTCGTAAGTGCCGTGAGTTCCCTATGAAGATATGACCTTTTTAGATTCAGTGTATTGGCTAGTGGTTTTAAATGTGGAGTAGTAGGTGTTAGTACGGAACCTTTCATTGTGCGTGATCCGACACGTACTTGGCCGGTTTTTTCATATAGTTTGGTGCAAGCCATTTATTCTCACATTCGTTACACAAAACTACATTTCCAAGCACAGTACCGTAGTCTCCACTCTCCGCGGATGACGTAATCACTTACAATAGGATCACTCTAACGCCACCGCTATGGTTTCATTGTGACGTCACTCCATGGGAATAAGCGGTGCGCAGTCAATGCCTAACGAGTAATTACTCTATTGCTTGCTACTGTTACACAATGTTACTCATTACATATTAAGATGAACTTTAGTCGTGTATAATATGACAGTAATGGCATGCCTTGAGTAATTAGAAATGTTAAAATAGAATACTAAGGGCAGGTAAATAATCTATAACGGCTGGCGCTATTTGTACATGTACATTTATAAGAGCTACTTAGACGTGCTTTTTATAGAATCCTACTAATATAACCAGTGGCTCTGTGAGCTGTAGACCTCGTGAGTTTTTTTATCATTTCCAAAATCTGACATTATAAAAATAAAAAATATGAATATCGAACCTGCTAACAAAATTTCACGAGAAACGGTTGAAAATACGACCTGTAGAGGAGAACAAACTGAAATTCGGACGCAAAAATTTACGAAATTTTTGAAATTAAAATTGTCTTTGAAAATTTTCAAAAACTCACTCGACAAAATAAATATAAAATACATAAGTAAATATTTGTAGACAATCTAATATAAATGCCAACGTTTACATATTTGTTACTCACGCTGAAAGGATTATGATGAAACTAGGTATATAACTAGTTTATAGCCTGGATTAACATATAGAATACCTTTTATCCCGTAATCATCCCTCGAACAGTTGAGATAAGGTGTGGAAGTTCACGCAGACGAAGTCGCGGGCAGAAGCCAGTCTATTTATAATCCTCTATAATTATGTCTCGTGCCGAGCGGTGTCGCGTGGGTTTGAACCCACGACCTCCAAACTGAAAGTCGTGTGCCTCAGCGCTGGGTATTGAATATACCAATGTACGTAGGTTACAATATAATTATTTCATGGTTATTAAATAAAGCACAGCTATACCTTGTTTTTTTTTAAGTTTAGATATTTATTAAACGGACCCGGGGAATGTCCTAAAACTACGACCAAGACCACCGGGGGATGGGCAGCAGCATCCCTAGAATGCGGTGGAGATACTGCGATCGCTCACCCGCATGCCAAGAGTGGCGATTATGGCATTTACCCTCCATGGAGAGTGTACTCTTTGGGGGAGGCCTATGTCCAGTAGTGGACGTCTTTCGGCTGATATGATGATTTGTTAAACAAAGATCCAAGAGCCAAGATAGTCTTAAACACCCACACACACATTGAATTCGCATTATTCGCACGAAAGATCAGGATAAGTGGTAGTTAGTGACTATAACAAATTACTTTTTTAAAACCCGAACCGACTTCTTAGTCTTCTTACAATCTCTGCCTCTTTGGGTTTTTTATTGTACAACTTTTAGATTAATGAATCGAAACGTAATTTAAAAAATATTAGATCCCTTATCATTTAAAAATATATACATAAATTATGTAAATTAAAACATGTTTTCTTATTATTGAATAACATTATATAATGTAAGCATGATATAATGGTTTTATTATTCATTGAGATTATTTGACACTTTTATCACAGAACATGCCTGATAAAAAACCTCGTCGTTCTGTCTTTCTTTCTTATCACTACATAGTATAAAACAAAGTCGCTTTCTCTGTCCCTAATCCCTATATCCCTATGTATGCTTAAATCTTCAAAACTACGCAACGGATTTTGATGCGGTTTTTTTAAAAGATAGAGTGATTGAAGAGGAAGGTTTATATGTATAATAGCATCCATTAAATAATGCACCGTCGCTAGTTCTAAATAAAACAAGGTATAGTTCGAGTTCATTAATATATATACAGTTTTGCACTCTATCCCTTTTTAATAAGGTCTAAAATTGACCTGACTGTACGTGGTATTAGGGTTGTGCTCTATTTCCATGGCACCACATTGTCCACAGAGCACAAATAAAGTTCTATTTTAACGATAACTTAATTATTCAGTGTCTCGTCTATTTCGTCAAGTCAGTGGTCATTTTCCACAGGAAGAGACACTCAGTTTTATCTAGCACTATTCCATGTCATGACAGTAACTATAAACATAATTTGTCACGCGATTGTACACGTTATTCACCGACTATGACATTTGACCTTGTGAACTTCGACGCTGTAAACTTTTAAGGGCATGGTCAGCGGTCGCAGAGCCTGTACTCCTGACTGCGAAATCCGAACTTCGTATCGTGCCGTCCCTTTCTCTCTTGTGGGTGAAAGAGACGGCACGATACGAAGTTCGGATTTCGAATTTGGGAGTAGAGTCCGACCACGCTAACTCTGCATTTTTTTTTTAATGGCTTCTACTCCTTGCTGGTTTTAGCAGGTGGATTTGCCAATATCAAGTTTTTGGACTTGACGCGCGAGGAGAATGTTCGGTAGCCTGTTTGTTTTACTTTTGGGGAAGGATCAAACTGGAAACCTAAAACAAATAGTACATCTGGACATCACATACATTCACATGACATTTACAGACGTTATGAAAAAAGAGGGAATGCGGATGACAGATTGTTAAGCATGCCAACATAACGGGTATTTCGGGAAGAAAATTATATATTTAATGTAGGGAGCAAATTATGTTATACAATTGTGATAATAGTAAATGATTATAGTCTTATATTATGTATTTGAATATATTTCACAAGAATAGCAGTTAAGGGAGGATCCATTGAAGAGAGAAGTGAGTAGAAGTAGTATTGAAATAATTTGGCAACACTACCTCAAACGTCACATTTTCATACAAATATGACGTTAATTCACAGTGTTGCCCAATTATTCCTTGCAGAGTTAGCGTGGTCGGACTCTAACCCCTCAGGTCGAACGGGACGGCATCTAATAGGGATGTTGACACTAAGTAAGAAACTCAACTACTTCAAATTTTCTCGAAAAAGGATCAAATTCTCAACCAAATAGCGAAAAAAGTAACTCAAAAAAATAAATAATTACATAATTACAAGTCATCAAAGTTTTAAGTGGGGGCATGTTCTGTCCCTTTTTCGCAAAACGCACCTCTGTATGGAACGATCTTCATTTACTATGGCGCTTTAAGTCAGTGACGTCACTACAAATTAGTGCTTTCTCACTCTTATTAACAACATTCTAACGGTTGTAGCTTCGTTATTTTTTGAGATATTTTAATGGGATTTTCACCATTTGGCATAGTTTTATGTCTTCTTTCTTTTGGATATAAGTTAGATACCAATAAATTTTGAGTCAACATCCCTATTATCTTTACTGTTACCGCAAGCGTTGTATGACAGCTATGCCACGCTTTAGCTACGATCAATATATACTTACGTCCAGAATAACTTCTTATATTGTGTTTCTGAGCGGCCAGCTACAGATAGGTTGAGAGAATCGCAAAAAGTCGCGCGTAGCTGAACGTATGTATGTATGTATGTAAGCACTTTATTGTACACAATAACAGGTTAAAACAATATACATGTCACATAAGATTAGAGTACAAAGGCGAACTCCTATGAGGGATCTCTTCCAGCTAACCTTTGAGGGATTGAGTGTATAGTGGGAGAATGAGATAGACAAACTTACACAGTGTACTAAAACTTTTCAATAAGGAAACTTATAGCTAAAACCAAAACCAAATAAATATATAACAACTATAACATATAATAAATACATATTATAAATATATACGTATTTAAATTAATATACATAAATAAATATATATAGTATTCAACCAAATCACAAGTCGTTGGAGAGCCACAATTTCTTTGTTTCTTTGAATTTTTTTTTTTTCAATTTATTTGAGTGAGGCGACAGACTGGGACTGTCTTATTGACAAGGGCAACTCGTCTCTCGTTGTCTCGTCGTCTCTGAACGTATCTTCATTAAACCTCCGTACTGCTGTGGCGGTGTGAATGCGTCCTTAACTGTACTCGAACAACCTATTCATTGCGTTTGGAACCGTGACATTTACATCACTAGTCGTTGGATTAATTATGTTTAAAAGTTATTTTACTGGAGCTAGACTATGGTCTATTGTCTATGGACACTCATTAGATGTTGGACCGATTAAACTAGTTTCAGTGGTAGCCTATAGTTTTGTAAAATAAATAAATAAAATAAAATAAATAAATATTTTTGGACAATCTTACACAAATCAACCTAGTCCCAAACTAAGCAAAGCTTGTACTATGGGTACCAAGTGACGATATACATACTTATATAGATGAATAGATACTTAAATACATAGAAAACATCCAAGACTCAGGAACAAATATTCGTGTTCATCACACAAATACATGCCCTGACCAGGATTCGAACCCGGGACCTCCAGCTTCGAAGGCAGGGTCACTACCAACTAGGCTAAAGCGGTCGTCAAAAATCAAAATAAGAATATACCTCAAGGGCACTTTATTTAAGTCAAAATCTATCTATATCAATGAAAAATACTACAATAATCAAAATATCATTTATGAAATGTAGTGCTACATGTCAAAAATAAGAATAAAAAATAATAACAATCCAGATACGATCAGATTGTTATGTAATTGTCATGTCGTATCAGGTGCCCCAGCATGTTTCCTCTTCTGTTCTCGATCGTCCTCAAAAGTAGTCTCTTCTCTCCTATCAAATCCAGAACCTCGTTGTTTGTTTTCCTTTCTGTTCTGTGCCTTTACCATGAGTTTGCAAGACCGTACTCGCTAGCGACTGCGTAAACGATTTAGTATGCCGATTCTTAGTTCTATTGCGTAACCGCCAGAAGCGCTGTACTTTAGCCCATACAATTTTTTACGCAGTCGCTAGCGAGTACGGTCATGTAAACTCATGGTAAAGGCACTGCTTATAGCTTCCATTCGACTCCAACACCACATCTCGAAGGCACTTAGTCTCTCTCTATCTCGCTGAGTTAATGTCGAAGTTTCGCTTCCGTACAACAAAGAGCAAAAGAAAAAGTCAATGTAATGACGACATTATACTGATCCTGATACGAATCAGGAGCTCAAAGCCTTGGCGGAGAACCGAACAGAATGGCGATTACTCCACCGACAAGAGCTAGGCTAGGCTCTTAAATATTATGATGATGAATCTTTGTTTATTTATTTTCTCGCAATCATTAGTGAAAAGTAGAGTGTATAACTCTGGCCTTAAAACCGTATTACCACTCGAAATATTTTCCCTCACAACCATCTCGTGGTAATGTGGCTTATTTTAGATCCTTGTCATACATTATTTACCAAAAATATTTGATCTCTTTCAATATTTTATTAATCGGCAACCCAACTAGGCTATTCCTGTATTGTATACGTTTGTGTGTGCTCGACTTAACACTCATTGTGACACCTACACAACTATTTAAAAACGCGAATCAAAGAACTAAATCAGCGATTTTGTTCAAGGGACCCAAAATACTCGAGCAAACTCACAATAACATAAAAGTCATAACTCGGCAAAAATAAAAGAACGAATTCCTTTTAAAAACCGCAGTCGTGCTCGTGATTCGTTGTTATCATTTTAACAACGCACGTACGCGCAACATTGCCTCTTATCACGGCGCATTAAGATACATTATCGCTGAAATGTTTGTTATAGGTAGGTACTAAATTAAACAATTTCACAAAACGGCATGCCTGAAGTATTTGGTTAGGAAAGTATTTTAAACTTTGCCTTCAAAAGATTTAGGATTGTGGTGCGTTGACCGGAACGGTATCAACAATGTCTGGTCACACCATACTAATACCATCATTTTCTAGTGGTCTTCCCGGGTGGTAAATGTCCGCCACATTGAACGCGGACCGGCGCTGATAAAACGCACGGAACTTTTTTTTTGAACCTGACTGTGGCTTTATAGGCCGGACCCGATAGGAGTGCGCGGTTGGAGAGTAGCCTGGGGAAAATCCAGGGGAATACCTCCGACACGACCACGCGAGTGGTTTGGAACACTGGAATACTCTTAAGAGTATGAGCTCCAGTGAGATTGGTTGAGCGGTTTCAAACGGATCTGAGGTGTGAGTGGAATCGAGCTACTGGGAGTTTTGTCGCTGTTTCACTAAACCTAGCCTAGCTGAGAAGAGTCCAGCAAGAAATTCAGGCCCGATCTGGGTCGGACTGACTCTACCCGGTGTGCAGCGGTACCGGGACGAATACGGACTGTATGTGTTAGTGTTGTCGCGATCGCGCGGTGGATGTCCCCGCCAGCGGGAATGCACGGAACGTACCTTCGAACTGCGCCATAGCCGCTCGTGCATTCACATCAGCGCGAACCCGCTCTCAAACTGTTCGTTAGTACGGGTCAGATCATTTGCGCTATTTTTCGCGTCAGACGTTAATGGAGATGGCTACTTTACTGTGGTTACCTAGAGAGCTTAAAATGGGGGAAAAATTTGATCGATGAAATGGAAACAGCCTGCAACGGGGAAATATTGAAAAAATAATAAACCCTGACGTCGGAGTAATTGATTCGTAGCCGGCAGGCGGACCGGGGACCGGGGCGGCCGACCGATTCGGAGATACGCTTTTTTTTAAGACTTTTAAGGGGTCAAGAAGAAGATTTTTTTTTTAAAGGGAATTTAAACTTAGTTAAACTCTTGAAAGGTGACTATTATATTGAAAAATAAGGTAAAATAAGTTAAAATGTATTTGCGTCTATCATTCTCACTACTTATTGAACACCCCTCGTAATAATGCAGTGTGCTCAACGGAAATTTATTGTTAACGATATTTATCCGCCATCCACATTTTAACTCCCTTTGTACTACAATTTATTCTTTTGTGCAATAGTAATTTAATGAACAAATAAAATCTACACAAAAAAAACAATCAATGATTGAATTCCAACCATTTCAAGTTAAATGGAAATGCGCTGAACGAATGGCTCCAATCTACAATTTAGGTACAGAACAGACTAGAAAAAAAATTCAGCTCATTTTACGTGACACCTTTCATTTATCAATAACGGCAAAAGGTTGTCTTCCCATCTACGCCGTTCCTATCTTTCAACCGATCCCGAAGGATTATTTTACATAATGACGTAGATAGCTTTGGATTACATCCATCGCAAGTTAATCCACAGACTTGGAATCCGTTCAAATGCTTAATTAATGTTCTCACCAAATTGTTCCATAAAATATAGCCACGCTGCCAAAATACAAGACGCTATTATGTTACAAACTAGCTGCTCGCGCGGCTCCGCCCGCGTATTACCCTCGACGTCATAAACATGTAAACATTTTACCACTTTATTTATTATTTATTTATTTATTAAGAAATAATAATACAACACAAACAAGTACATAGACCCACAAAACCGTTTGCACAGTTTGACTGTGGGATCGATCAGTCTCATCTCTCTTCTAACAGTACATTATTTTATGAGTATATGATGCTGGCTTTATTGTTATATGTTATATGATGCTGGCTGTACAAAGAAAGTAGCCGAAGTCGCGGGACTAACAGACATACAAATTCACATTGACAAACTTACCTGTTTATGCTCATTGTCTACGAGATAAGAGACTGTTGGTCATCCCAGTTAGTTAATGTGATATTTGACGTTTCTTGTACCGGGATGACAGCTGTCAAACATACAGAAACATACATAAAGTCACGCCTGTATTCCTAAAAGGGATCACATGAAATAATTCCAGTGCCACATTTAGCAATTGTAGGTTTAAAGATGGAGAAATATGATATTGCACTGATAGGTTGCTAGCCCATCGCCACACACTACAACCCGGTTCCCATAGTCGGCTCACAGCCGCTGTCAAAACTTGTCTTAAATCTCGTAGACTAGTGTTGATAGAGACAAAATACTTCGTTAACATATATACATGTACATACATTTGTGTGCTTCAATTACTAAATAAATAAATAACTGAATAACGAGATATCACTACATAGTATAAAACAAAGTCGCATTCTCTGTCCCTATATCCCTATGTATGCTTAAATCTTTAAAACTACGCAACGGATTTTGATGAGGTTCTTTTTAATAGATAGAGTGATTGAAGAGAAAGGTTTATATGTATAATAGCATCCATTAAATAGTGCACCCGTGCGAAGCCGGGGCGGGTCGCTAGTCTTTATATAAAAAGAAGCACGTATTTTTTCTAAATTCTATTAGAAATCATTCCCAATAGAATTTCACTCGATAAAGAGACGAGAGTTAGATTGGCTCTTTTCAGAGTAGTGCTTTCAAATTATTGGAGAACTTAGTCTAAGACTTGGATCCTAGGCTTCTATTTATTAGCCGATCGATAGTCTATGTTCGGTGTAGTTCATTTTATAGTTTAACTAGCGACCCGCCCCGGCTTCGCACGGGTGCACTATTTAATGGATGTTATTATACATATAAACCTTCCTCTTCAATCACTCTATCTATTAAAAAAACCGCATCAAAATCCGTTGCGTAGATTTAAAGATTTAAGGATACATAGGGATATAGGGACAGAGAAAGCGAATTTGTTTTATACTATGTAGTGATATAGAAGTAAGTTTCTTTTTTGTGAGAAGATCTGCGTATTTAGGCAGTGGCGAATTAGATGTCGAAAGCGCCCGCGCCTCTTCGGCACCCCGCAAGCGGGGTTTTTTTAGCCTGAGTGTCCCACTGCTGCATGACAGGATTAGAGGCCTCTCCTCTTTTCCTCCATTCGGCCCTATTGTTTGTTTCTTCCCGCCAAGTCTAGCAAAATGCGTCCAATTGTCGTCCCGCAATCTCCTTGGGTTTGTTATTTTTCAAAAATTCCGCGCGCGAGTCCCCTTTTCCCCTTTGTAGTCCTAGGCAAAAAAAATATGGTTCGTGTCCGACTGGAGTTTTGGTTTCGGCCAGTTTCAGACAAAATCTCTGATTTCGGTTTCGGCCGAAACGGAATCCCAAGCAGAAATTCGGTTTCGGCTGACAATCTTGTTTCAGTCGGACTCCAGTTAAAAGTACCCTTGTATTTCTGTTACAAGGGCAATATTTGTTCAGAGACCAAGGACACATTAGATATAGTATGTATACGAGTATGTATACAAGTTTTGGCAAGCGACATAGCATTTACGGAACAAAATATAGCCTTCTTCCATTTCATGTTACTCGTGTCGCGGCGTAGGCGTTAAATGAGGAAAGCGTTCACGACTTTGATTTAAGGTTTATTTTTGCGTATTTTAAGTGAGGTTTAAGTTTTCCACTACATCTATATTACAATATAGCATGGATTGTGAATTTGCCACTAAGCTGTGTTAGCATATAAGCAAACGTGTTATTTTCTGGGGCTATCCTATCCTATCTATAACACACCCCATTCGTCTCTTGAGAATGTAACATAAATATCGCATGTTTGAATTGAAAATACGAGATGTCCCGCTATGGGACATGAAGGGAAAGTACCTTTCATACTGAAGATAGGCGAGTTTTTTCTAAGGCGGCTTTTCCTTCACCTAGGAACCCATGTGCTTATTCGTATATTTACAGCAATTCTATCTTGAAACACAAGCTTCCTACAAAGTAATGTACCTACTTACACTGAAAATCCATCTAAAAGTTATGACATAACTGTTCTACTAAATCGAGATGAGCTCGCGAATTTATACATTAAAGCTATTTATCGCCCTTAAGAGCCGTTTTACGATGCTATCCAGTATATCGAAAACAACCTATGTAACGTAGATAACGTTTGCTTTACCATTTGCAACTTTAAGGCGTTGACATAATTACTAGTGCATTGACTTGAGTGGTACTTAAGACTTTTACGATAAAGTACGATTACGTAGCAAGTATAGAGCAGTGGCACTGTTTGTGCGTTTAATTAAACTATATGGTGTGGATACAAACATATATTATAACTGTGAGAGAGTAGGCAAAATAAAATGTCAGTAACAGATTCGCGTTTTAGTTGATTCTATATGTTTTATTTTTATAATATAGCCGTTATACTTATATGGAATAGGGCTTAATCGTGAGTAATTTTTTTTCACGCTGGGTTCGAACAAACAATGATACAACGCCAGGGGCAAACAAGCTTACAGTCCACCTGATGGTAAGCGGCCGCCGCAGCCTATAGACGCCCGTAATTCCAATGGAGTCACGTACGCATTGCCGACCCTTTATGAAATTTGAGAATTCACTGTGTTGATAGCAGAAGGGACAAATTTAGGTCCCTAGCTCTCAACACAGTGCATCCTCGGGAGTTCTGGCAACCTCGTTCATCTTCAGGAACACAACACTACATACTTATATAGATAACTACTTGATAAGGTTATTCCAAAATATGTGATAATCCACATCGAAAGGGACCTTATGGCGGCCGGCACTTACCCCTTTATTGCCGCTGTTCCAATACAATAGTGAATAGCTGCAACGTAAGCGCCTGCCGCCATAAGGTCCCTTTCGATGTGGATTATCACATATGTGGACTTTTAACCTACAAGCGAGATTATTCACTGTTCTTTTGTCCCGGTACGCGAAACGCAAACTATGACATAAATTGTACTGAGACTCCGTTACCGATTTCCTTACTTGCTGGACGACAGCATTAAGATTAACATTCGGGTTTTTCTTACTTGTTAAAAATTAGAGACAATGTTCTATTTTGTCCCGAATTGGATTCACCAAATTCCGTGATATGACCAAATATCGACGCTGAAAATCGGGAGGTTCCGAAAAAAGAGGGACATCTAGTAAACCTAACTGGGACGACAGCTGTCAAAAGCAATGATAAATCTCGTTAACTGCAAAATCCTTATTAATATTATTGACGACCGCTTTAGCCTAGTTGGTAGTGACCCTGCCTTCGAAGCTGGAGGTCCCGGGTTCGAATCCCGGTCAGGGCATGTATTTGTGTGATGAACACGAATATTTGTTCCTGAGTCTTGGATGTTTTCTATGTATTTAAGTATATATTTATCTATATAAGTATGTATATCGTCACTTGGTACCCATAGTACAAGCTTTGCTTAGTTTGGGACTAGGTTGATTTGTGTAAGATTGTCTAAAAATATTTATTTATTTATTATTTATTTATTTAATATTTTGTCGAATTCGAGCTTCATTACAAATCCTTATCCGACATTTGAATTTTTAAATATGCCTAGAAATATATAAGTCTGTCATGACACTCATGACATCATGACACCTCTTGATTCATCTGACTAGTGTGTATGTTATTTTTAACACTGAGTTTTTTTTCTTTTTCAGGTAAGTTCACATGATTGTATCCGGACATTTTGGTAAAAACATTTGACAATGCAATGAGAATTGGTGCTTTTCCACCAATGAGGTACGTGACATCTAAGCGCTGGAACGAAGCAGCTATAGTTTCATGAACCCACCACGAGTAGATCTTAATTGATGGATATCAAGCATGTCCTAACTAAAGGCCCACTTACACGATGCAAGAAATTGCACGCGTTTTTCATTAAAAAAAATTCTGAGCGCCCTCGACTTACCTCTAGAACTCGCAAACCAGTGTTGCCAAAGCCTTTGGAACGAAAATTACGTTTCTTTTTTCGAAAAGTTACATTTTTTATATTTTTCATAATTACTTAAGAAAACATTGGATTGAAAGAAATGAATAGCCATAGAAATAACATACAGCTACAATTTGGCGAGTTAGGAGACAGAATTACGCCAGGCTGATGGGCGGTATCTCAAATGTCAATGTTGCAACAGACGGACAGACAGACGAGTCGTACCATGTAGGTTCTTTTGTCATTTTTCTGTATAGAAGCTTATAAATTGTCTCGCTTGGTCCCGGTTAGATACAATTCAACTTTCTTTTTAAATAGAGTTTCATTGTTCCCAAAAGTTACAAAAAATTCCTTTAGAACAGAAGTTACTTACATGTTACGCGAGCCGGTTAAAAGTTACTAAAAATGTAAGAAATGTAACCATCTGGCAACACTGCCGCAAACCCAAAATGTAATTAGTCGTGTCCTCATTTTGCAAAAACCTATCATGTAAATCGGCCTTTACGGAGCACATGGTGGAAAATCGACCTATAGTTAACTTTACCAAACTAATACATACTCGCAAACGGATCAACAATGTTCAAAATGCCATTGTATCACTACATAGTAGCTTGATAAGCAATAAACCCAAACATAGTGTAAAACAAAGTCGCTTTCTCTGTCCCTATATCCCTATGTATGCTTAAATCTTTAAAACTACGCAACGGATTTTGATGCGGTTTTTTTTAATAGATAGAGTGATTGAAGAGGAAGGTTTATATGTATAATAACATCCATTAAATAGTGCACCCGAGCGAAGCCGGGGCGGGTCGCTAGTACTAAACAAATTTTCGTCATAAATTCTAGATACAGTAGAATTCGCTTATAATGATAACATTTTACCGCTTTTAACGACTTCGAAATCACCGCACATTAGATTTCATACCAAACATTTTCAAAGTAAATAAGTCCGTTTTGTGCGACGTCCTGTTGGTGCAACGTAATATCACCGGTCCCTTGACTGTCGCTTTATCCGGATTCCACTGTATATCCTTTTAGTATTGGGTTTATTGCTTATCAATCGATTAGTCCTCGTTAAGCTACTAAAATAACTTAGCTCAAGTCATAAATGCCAAGGTGCGTAGCATTTCTTTACCGTCACGTTACGGCGAGTCGTGATGACTAGTGATTGTTATCAGTTCTGTAATGAATCAGCGTTTTATACCTATCATCGTAAACAGGTTCTAGCAGATACGGTGTATATCACACAGATACAAACAAAAAATGCAGTATACAGTCTCGGTCTTAGATACTAAAATCGCATAAAAGCTGGCGTAAGTTGAACTAGAACGTATTTTCCTTTATTTTTACGAGATTATTTTCCCGTGTTGATATGTTGAATAAAAAGTTGTTCAAATTTATATATATTATTTTTTTTATACCACGTCGGTGGCAAACAAGCTGACAGCCCACCTGATGGTAAGTGGTTACCGTCGCTTATAGACGCTTGCAACACCAGAGGCGTTGCTCGCGCGTTGCTGACCCGTAAGAAACCTTTTCACGCCTTTTTTGAAGAGTCCCATTCTGTAGCCCATTGGGAATACCTCGGCAGGAAGCTCATTCCACAACCTAAGTGTTCTTGCTATAAAGTGCCTGTTGAATCGTACTGTACGAGAACGCAATGGCTGCAAGGTGTGGGAATGTGCTCGCTATTACACGTAGTTGCGACGAATAAATGCTTATAATTAAAATTGCCATGTTTAATCAATGGTATGCCATTTAATAAACCAAAATCCACGCGCCATGGCGCTGCACTACTTACCTAGACTTGCACAAATGATTCAGCATTCCTTAATTTTGAACCAAATACCAACAACGAAATTAACCATGTACATTCATTAATTTAATTGTATGCTCGACAACATTTCAAATTATTAAACAAATGAATGTTGCGAAACTGCATTGTCAACTAATTGTGTCCACACTGGAAAATTGGGTTCGATTTAATTGTTTACATGACGAATGATGACGTCATAACACGTGAGCCCCGCGTAGCTGGCGACCGGATGTTGTCGCGAATTCATTCTGTTGCATAATGACGTAGTTTAAATGTATTGTTATTACTATACTGCCTTATGATTTTTACTTGTTAGTTCTGTCTCTTGCATCTTGCACCCACCTTTTTCTGTTAGGCCTTATGGACTGTTTTTTTTATTTATTTATCGTATGGCAATTATTTCGAACCGTGAGATCTTTGAGAAGACAGTACGGTTGCCAGTTTTGTTGCACTTTTAGCACCACCCATGGGTCACGTGTAGGGTCGCGGTGGGTACTCCCTAGGGACGTGGTGCAGCTTCGGCCCCCCTTGTCAAGTGAGTGGGCAACTTGACTGTTAGATCTTCTCAAGCCGCCCGGAGGCCTCTAACTTAACGACTGCTATCATAGACAGCAGCCAGGATCAACAGCTTAACGTGCCTTATGGACTGTGGATAATGTCTTCCGGAATGAAGTCCGCCATTTGTACTTTACGGACATGCATAGTATCCAGCCGGATACTAGCCGGATCCAGCGTCTACGCTACGCGCAGAGCGCCTACTATTAGGCGGGTTCTCCGGTATAGTAAATGTGTTGGAACACGCCATTAAAAATAGTATTTTCACACCTGCTATTCAGAAAAGAGTTATTGTTGCCTTCGAATGAGGGATCAAAGATGCACTTT
The DNA here is from genome assembly GCA_963556455.1 of Epiblema foenella. Classification (NCBI taxonomy): domain Eukaryota; kingdom Metazoa; phylum Arthropoda; class Insecta; order Lepidoptera; family Tortricidae; genus Epiblema; species Epiblema foenella. The sequence continues at coordinate 2,916,051 of OY747120.1, read as the reverse complement.
TCTTCCCTCATTTGAGGACAACAATGACTCTTTTCCTCATAAAAGGTGTGAAAAGCTGTATGTGACACTCTGTGCTAAAATCATTTGTAAGATATGTCATGTTTTTAGCAGCGGGTCTCATAGACGGTGTGAAAAGCAGTGTGTCACACGGTAGCAAAATTATTTCCGTCTTGGGCGTAAACACTTGAATCCCTCGCTACGCTCAACATTCTACTTTAGAATCCCTCGCTACGCTCAGGATTCTATTGTAGAATCTTTCGTTTCACTCGGAATTCAATATACCGCCCTCGCCGTAAATATATCACTTTGCTACCTTGAGACACAACCTACTATTTCCTTGGTTTTTTTCCACTGTTTTGTTTTCATGGAATGTTTCCTATACTTGTATGTAAGCGGTTTCGTTTGGTATTGTAAACAGAATGATAACTTAGTCATTTTATTGCACCAATTTGGTAGTAACGCTCAAACACACTCACATGTTCGATTGTTATTGTTATGAGTTACCTATTATTATTTGAAACTGAGCTGTTTTTGTACCACTACGGTGGCAAAAACAGCATATAGCAAGCATGGCTGATGGAAAGCGGAGCTTTCTAACCGTGTTGCCAAACCGTTTGAGGACTGCGTGTTGATTTACAGCGAATCCAAAGTCCACCGCACACACCATACGAACATAGCGACGAATACCTTTGAAATATACTTTACTAACTTTTGCTGGGTGCTGTTTGTGGGGTCCGGTCTGTTCATGTTTGCAAGGACTAGTTACTTCGTACTAGTGTTCAGTGGAATTGACATGATGAGAGACTTCGCTCTGTTCTCATTTGATTTTATTTTTAGACTGACGCTCAGAGACCTTATACATCTCTGAGGATATTTATTTATTAGATTTTATTATTTTCATGTTGACGTGTTATAGATATAGCTCAAAATATTTTATTATGATTAGTGTACTACTTTATTACCTTTTATCTTGACGCTTAGAGACCTTATACATCTCTAACAAATCTCGATTGTTATTAGTTTCTTAGTCTTATTTTTGACATGTAATACTACATTTAATTAATGATACTTTGATTATTGTATTATTTTTATTTGATGTACCTAGATAGATTTTGACTTGTAAAAGTGCCCTTGAGGCCTATTTGCAGAATAAATGTTTTGATTTTGAATTTGCCCGCGACTTCGTCTGCATAGAACTCGTTCATCGCGATAGAATTTAATGGCTATTTGTTTTATATCAGGCGCTTGCCTAGTCATAGCTCTTCCATACAAACATCCCCCCTAAGGGATGATTTCCGGGATAAAAAGTATCTTGTCCTTCCCCGGGCTTCAAACTATCTCCATACCAAATTTCATCTAAATCTAAATCGGTTCAGTGGTTTAAGCGTGTAGAGACTGAAGAGGTAACAGACAGACAGACAGGCGCACTTTCGCATTTATAATATTGGTATCGATACTTTTAGCCTTTTTAAGCGTATAATATTATTAACTTACCTTTTTGTATAAGTTTGTATTCCCTCAACCGGTACCTGCAGAGCGGAAGGATAAACATTTTGCCGGCAAAATGGATCCGTATGGGAATTCTCCGTCATAAATATTTGTGCTGCAGATATTTCTTCCTCGACATAATATAAGGATAGGATGTTTACGAATTGCATTATATTTTATTCTTGAATATGTTACCTTTCACCATTACGATGCTTACACGAGTACATTGAAGTTTAATGTTCACCTTAGCAGTTAGCACTCTGTCATGGGGTGGGCCATTCTACTTTTTCATGTATATAATTTTCACACGCTTTTTTTTAAATGCAGTTTTTGGAATACTTGGTCCTCACTTCATATTTTTGTATTGTTATTTAGAAAGAGGTTTAATTGCATCATCACTTCAGATAGTTTTGGTAATTAACGAACCACATCTAATATCCATAAATCGTGTAACTCACTCCTTGGATGTCTCACCATTTTACCCACGTTTTGCTTGCCACAAGCTACAAAAACAGCAGATGATGACTCTTCTATTTGACGATAACAAACTATCAACGAGTGACTGCATATCACCGAATAGCCAAGGTTTGCCCTACTATTAATATTATTCATTGTTGTTTTTCAATTATGTCTATTGTCTGTGTCTATAATTTCCCTACAAACTAACCTGTTTTATTTGCACCTAAGTGAAAACAAACACCATCCGTCGTTATTATAAAACCGCGACTAGTTTCGGAATGGAATAGCTATCGATTAATTTACATTTACAATTGTAATTACTGTCAATATTCCTATGTATAAACTTTCACCTCTAATCTAATTAGTTTCGTTCGTCGTTTCATATTACTATTTTGAAACCGGACGGCGACTAATCTTGACTTCACCGGTGGAATCATGTCCAAATACAAGCATGACGAAATAGTTACCTCAGATCATGCTAATGACGCGACAGAAGTTCCTAAATGTCGAAGTTATATCAGCATATCTTTCACAGTTTTGGTCATATCTAGAAACAATAAATAGCAATGTTAAGCTGAAATATTAGCTATTTATGTGAAACATTATTTTCGTGCATCTTTTCTTAGTTTCTCTTCAATATCTGTAAACCACAAAAAAAAACCACTTTTGCTTATAGTTTAAGGTTATGTAAATGTATATTTATTCAGCTTTCATTTGATTGACAAATTATCTATCTGTGAATGCAGTTTAAATTGTTTTTAAAATTAAAATAATGTCTTCTTTCAATAAAATGTTCCATCTACAATATTCAAGGTACTTTCCCTCCAAGTGGCATAGCGTGGGACACCCGGTATACATCTATAAAGGGTTCCGTACTATTATCTTTTAAAAACTGCAATAAAATCACGTTTGTATGGGAGCCCCTTAAATATTTATTTTATACTGTTTTTTAGTATTTGTTGTTATAGCGGCAACAGAAATACATGATCTGTGAAAATTTCAACTGTCTAAGTATCACGGTTCATGAGATACGGTTTGGTGACAGACAGACGGCGAAGTCTTAATAATAAGGTCCCATTTTACCCTTTGTGTTCGGAATTGTTTACGAGTTTTCATTTCGACGTTAGAATCAGAACCACAGCAGGGTACGGGTTGCATCGAGATTTTTATTTTCAGCAAGTGTGTTATGGTGCAACCTAAGTCTCATTACTTTAAAATGCACACAGCTAAATAAACTAACAGTCTCTTGAGACTTGCTACATTTCCGCTATGAGTACAATTTTTTTTCTCCAGACTCAAGGAAATAAATCTACCTTTACAGAAAGGCGAGCCTTCTACTCATCTCAATATATACTAGTTCTAACTCATCAAAATGAACTTATCTAATATAAACCTAAATGCAAGCGTCGTAAAATACTTTTTTGAATGTAATGTTTTTATAGTTAGAATTTTCAATTCACTTTGCGTAGTAGTATGGATGGAATGCCCGCCATAGCCTTTTCAAGGGCAGTGCCTCGGACCACTGACACGGTGAATATTATACAAATTTATAAACAGTATTGTAACTTAGAAGTAATAAATATCCACGTCGCAAGATCCTTATCTATAGTACATACGTTTTTTTTATACAACATCGATGTCAAGATGTCTGTAACATCAACTGAACACCGCAGCCTATAGACATCCGCAAATTCCAAAAAAGTGCGCGGTGCCAACACTTACCACGAATAACCATTATACCACGATTTCAAAAAGATAGATTCTGGACTATTTTGCGTTGAGTGATATTTATATCGATTTCATAAACGACGACTGGAACTCTGACGGCTTTGGTTTTTATTACAATGTTACACAAATCGACCTAGTTGCAAACTAAGCAAAGCTTGAACTATTAAGTACTAAGTAGACGACGATATACAAGTACCTACTTAATAAAATGATAAACATGCTTTTGCTTTAAGCATTCTAAGAGACTTATTTATGAATCGGCTACATCGTGAGCTGTTTCCATCGTGCGATTACAAACAAGACTCCCGAACTTTAATCAAAAAATACTTGAAGTTGTTGAAGTTAAAGCATTGTACGCAATATTTATACCTCGCCATCTGTTTATTCGCGTAGCCGTTCAGATTGCGTACATAATGTATTTAAGGCCGTGGGTGAATGACATGAAAAATGGAGATAACCAATTCGAAGCCCCATCATGTTGGCTGATAAAAATGCCAGTTTTATTTGATGTTCATTCATCAATCACTTAGTGTTTTCCCCGGTTGTTCCATCGTTTTCCATCAGGCGAGACTAAGACCAATCGCTGTTCAGTCATTCAGAAAAAAAAGGAACGTGGGGACCGCCATTGACACCTAATCACAAGGTTTGGTGTAGGATCTAGTTTTACGAAAGGGAATACCTGGCTGAGCTACTGGAAATAGCTAGGTACATGTAGACAGACTAAATAAATATTGACGTAACGAGACCACATACTTACAAACATATAACTGAGAACACAAGAACCACGCAAAGTAGTAGGAATAATAGCAAGACATAGCACACTAAACAAACGCCTTTACAACTTATCACAGACAGCCCTATGTGTATAGCATGCATGCAGGCAGAGAAGGCTTCTAGACACATTCGTCTAGACTGTAAGCGGGTAGAAGTATACAGGAACCTGGCCGGTTGTGGTAATCCAAGGTAGAAGCTAGAAGCTATCTCCATTCAAAATTCCATCTTAATCCGCCCAGCCGTTCTTGAGATTAAGAGGAACGTACATCCATCCGTACAAACAACTTTCTGCTTTGCCTTAAGGTTGACTGGTAGAGAATGCTTTTGGCACTAAGTTCGCCTTTTGTACTATAAGTTTTTCTTTTGTGCAATAAAGATTAAACAAATAATAAATAAATAAACATTCATGTTTATAATATTAGGATTACATTCTGTCTCGCTCACTCGTTAATGCTACCTTGATATGCTGTGCTCGGCAGAAACTTGCGAAAATTACCAATGAAATCGGATCATTATTTTAATGAAGATTTGGATTACCGATAGAAAAGTCAAAATAAACTCATAGGCAGTTAAGCACTAAGGAATTTGAAGCAGAAAACCGGCTCGTTTTGATATTAAATTTTATATTGTACATATTTATTGTGGAAATTAAATCGTCCGATAAATTGTGAATGAAATACCATTGTTTCAGATATAAGGCAAACGCCACCTCGACACCTTAATGGCAAATAGATGACACGTATGATCACCTCTGTCACTATGACATAAGATTGAAACTATCATGTATTGTCATGTCATGTTGAGCACAGGGACGTTTACCTTAAATATATACAGGGCGTCCGCGTCCCACGGCTATGCCACATGGAGGGAAAGTACCATGAATATTGTAGATGGAACATTTTACTGAAAGAAGACATTATTTGAATTTCATAAACAATTGAAACTGCATTTACAGATATTTAAATAATTTTATGGTTGAACCGGGAATCAAACCCGTTACACTTGATAAATTGATTAATTTTGTATTAAAAATGTTAAAATTCATGGTGTTCCTTTTATTTCTGACGCTATGTTATTTAGCAAAAAATAATCCTTATGATGAAGCCTTTCGATCGGTATGATAAAGCTACAGGGTAATTATTTTTCTCGTGAAACGTGTTCGATTCCCGGTTCAACCATAAAATAATTTTATTATCTGTGAATGCAGTTTAAATTGTTTTTTAAATTCAAATAATGTCTTCTTTCAGTAAAACGTTCCATCTACAATATTCAAGGTACTTTCCCTCCATTTGGCATAGCCGTGGGACGCCCTGTATATGAATTACGGAATTCAGGTGTGTCGCTTAGCAGTGCGGTTGGCCCTAATTATCCGTTTTAGCAAACCACGCGCGTGAAGGATACGGTATAATTTTGTAATAGGATTCAAAATTTGCCAAATGGGTCACACGCGGATTTAGGTTCGCGTCTTGTCTGTGGACACACCAAAAATTAAGGGCTACAAAGTTTAATTTTGGATTGGACCAGTAACCCGCATAAACAGAGTCTCCGTTTCTATAAATCCCTGTAATAAAAACATAGCTAACATACACATAAGCCGTTAACTATTGACCACAGTTGGGACGACTTTTGTTTTTTCAACCAAGTATGACCCAAATGGCGAAAATCGTATACAAACACCTCAAAAAATAACGTAGTTACAACCGTTTTGATGTTGCTGGTTAGAGAGAGCAAATGTTCCAAACACTGCTTTTACTTCTTATTAGTGTTTGAAGTATAAAACAAACTCCCCTCGCAACGAACAACAAACTCGCTTTTCCGTCATAAACTTATTTTATTTATTAATAACAACACGGCTATAAACAACTCACACCATCTTTTTTTATCTCTACTTTTTTCTATTTTACTATGGACTATGAAACTACGAACATATAAAACCTATTTGGATAAAGAATATAAATTATTGTTCTGATCTGAACAAGAAAGCGACAGATCAGTGATGCCACGTGACGTGACGTGAGTTTCCTTATTGAAACGTTTTAGTACACTGTGTAAGTTTGTCTATCTAATTCTCCCACTCTCCACTCAATCCCTCAAAGGTTAGCTGGAAGAGATCCCTCATAGGGATAAGTTCGCCTTTGTACTCTAATCTTATGTGACATGTATATTGTTTTAACTTGTTATTGTGTACAATAAAGTGCTTAAATACATACATACATATACGCCACTAGCCTCACGCGCCATAGTTAATGACGATCGGTCCACTACGAAAGTACGTTATGCGGAAAAGGGACAGAATATGCCTCTTAAAACTTTGAAGACTTAATAATTATGTAATTATTTGTTTTGTAACTTTTCGCTATTTGATTAAGAATTTGATAATTTTTTGAGAAAAATCGATAATTGTTTTTTTTTCTTATTTGGTGTCAACATCCCTATTCAATGTTGAAAGGATGCCTCGTCGCCGCCGCTGGAAATGAGCTCTGCATATTAAAGCGCCATCCATAAATTAAGTCACATGGATTTTATGATTTTTTTGACCCCCTCCCGTCCTGTTCACAGCTGGTCACATTTGTAAGATTCAAGTAATTCTATAAAGGGTCGGCAACGCCTACGTGACTCCTTTGGAGTTGCGGGCGGTGGCCGCTTACCATCAAGTGGACCGTACGCTTGTTTGCCACCGGCGTTGTATAAAAAAAAACTCCCTACTGCGACGTCATATATTTTTCTTAAGCCGTCGTCTGCCGGCGAAAAAAATTAACAATAGCATTCTTTTGTTATGATCCCGGGGATCCCAGTGACCGGTAGACGACGGGTTTAGTCCAAATTTCGTGTGACTTAGATATATTACAATTTGAAATATGTCGTCACGAAATCCCCCCTTGCCCCTTGTCACACAAACACACAACGTCGCACTTAGTCGACTCTCTCCCCCATTAAATTAACGTGTGACGTATTTTATGGATGGATCCTAACCCAGTTCGCGCTATTAAATTACTCAAATACCTAGCATTTTCTTTGAAATCCTAGAAATTCCTACAACGCTCAAGCATTTTAATTGAATCACCTCTAGTTTGAAATTAAACAGAAATCCCTCGTAATAAATTTTACCGGAGAATCTCTATAATGTATGCACTTGAATAAGTTTTCTAACGGTCGTAGTGTTTTAGGGTTCCGTGCCAGAAGGGTCCAAGCGGAACCCTATTTATGTCACTCACGCGTCCGGGGTCCATCCGTCGTCTGTCACACAGGTTTTACAGCCAAACGGTTGGAACTACATACAGGGGCTACCGCGAACTGAAAACGAACGAAGTTCGAATATCTCTCTCTCTCTGCCGCACGAATTAGCAAGTGCGACAGAGAGGGATATATTGGAACTACGTTCGTTTTCGGTTCGCGGTAGCCCCTCAGTCTTCAAATTTTCACAGTATAAACACCTTGTTGAACCAAAGCTAAAACTGTCAAAACTTTTTTCAACTGTTAAGGGGGGGCCATATAGCTAAAGGGGGGCGCGAAAAGTTTATTTTCACCTACCCCATCGAGTGAGATATGGTTGTTTATTTAGATCTGATTGAGTAGATAAATAACATTTTTTGGTTATAAAAATATTGTTAAACAAAAGAATGAGAACTCACCAAAGTCAGCTTTTTTCTTACAAAATTTTGTTCCTGAGCATTTTTTAACTTCCCATTAACTTATAAACTAGAAATTTGGTGATGATGTTTATTATTACGTATATCTCACCGACAAATATATAATATATTGATGATAAAACAGTTTTTTTCATAGAAATTTCCTTGTTTTTCCTATTTAAACCAACTCAATTTTGCGGTTGCTTCGGAACCGTAAATGTGCGGAGTCCGACTCGCACTTGGCAGGCTTTTTTAAAGGGGAGGGTGGTAAAGTTTTTCCATAATAATGGGGCGTGAGCAGAAAGGGTAGGAGTTACATAGAAAAGTAAATTTTAAGATTATGAAAAATCAACATTATTTTTAATTCATGTTATACGATAGTGGTTTTGAAATATGGACTAGTAGTAGTTGGTACGGAACCCTTCTTTGTGTGCCGCCCTATACCCTCTTAGCCGGTTTTCTTTTGGTCGTGAAATACTGCGTTTCCACCGAGACGATGTGGATTGGTGACGAGCAGAATTAACCAGTCAAATTAGTCCATCCACTCCGCCTCAGTGCAAATGCACCCTAAGTACACTAGCGGACATAGAATACGCGGTAAAATACCGTCAAATTTCCTAAAATAGTGCAAACTTGTACATTTTTTTTAATCCTTTTATGATCTTTATTTAATTTTACACGTAACCTACAAAAATAACAGTTAAAAATATTAACGTTTCTAGGTTTAAATCGGACTCCTAAAAACAAAACAATATTGAGCGAGATCGCAAAAATCGTCAGTTTTGGAGATTTATATTTTTATGATAGGATCCCGGGAATTGCTTATTGTTCACGCATTATTATTCATTAAACATTAATATTTTAACTTTATAAGTTGGCAGCACTTCAGAACATAATATTGATTCAATCAGTCATAGATCTTTGCTAATCTGTGCAACTCACTTGTCAAAGCTGTCAAGATGGTGTGATTTCCTTTTTTAGTCGCAAAATAAACTCCATACCGATAATAAGTGTTTTAATCCAACATAAGCCAATATGGCCGAACACTTATACTGTCGGGTATTACGAAGAATAATATATCATGTAAATAAAACTAGTGTAAAATATTTGGAAAAACCTATTGTGGTTATTTAATTTAGGGTGACCCGAAATTATAGACCTCGAGTGTACATAGTTGCCATACATTTTTGGCGCAGGCAATAATTTTACGAAATCGATGATTATCTGACTAGCTGGGGTTCGAACCCAAAGATTGAAAGTAGCTTGGCTTACAGTCAGGGTTCGAAATTATCAAGATAATTATAGTCTTTGATAATTATCGCGATAATTATCGGATAATTATCCCTCTTATGGGTAGGGTAGTATACGTTATTTTATTAGTTAAATTTATTTTCTGATGTATGGTATGACTTGTAAAATGTATTTTTACCAATAAAGACTACTCTGTACTAATATATAAAAGATTATGGTGTTTTAGGCTGCAAAATATAGTTGCTATACAATATTTTACTAGTTTTTTATTAACCATTAAAATGTAATCAATTAATCATTACAACATCATTAAACACATACAGAGCGCAATTATTAACGTTCGAATTCACGCACGTATTTTTTTAACTCATGCCGAGTTTACAATTTTAGGTTATTATCAAATCGATAATTATCAAAGCATAAAAATCACGATAATTATCTTGATAATTATCATTGATAATTATCCTTTTGAACCTTGCTTACAGTGGTTTCGATGTGTGACTATTCGTATCACCGTTAAACCTAACCCGTGTCTAATTACCACACGGGCCGGTATCAACGTGGGAATATTAAAGACATATTATTATTACAAATCGGGTTCAGGGTCGTCGCACGCTGCGCTGGTTTACGTAATCTAATACCGCTCGTAACCGCATGCAGCGGACACGACCGACGGAGGTCAGGTTGGCGAGTCGGGCGCAGATACTGACCAATTCGATTGGTCCAATTGGAGTCGAGAAAATACGGTGTTAAGCTATAGTTTTTTTTTTTACTTAGCCTGGGTGGATTTCAAAATCCAGTGTTAAGTTACGTTTCGGTCATTATAAAAAAAACTATCATGTTTCAAGAGTATGAGTATGAGTATGAGTATTAATAGTGCTTCAATCAAAATCACCAATAAATAAATAACTTTCTTAGCCTATATTGGTGTCCCACTGCTGGGCAAAGGCCCATGAATGCCGTGACTGCCGTGTTTGTGCTTCTAAGAAGAAGTAAAAGAAAATATTTTCACGTTACCAATAAACAACTAACGAAAATACCTGGAGAATATCAAACTTCAAGCTATTTATGCTGTTGTAAAAAATATATATACACATAAAGCTGAAAATTGATGCAGTTTGACCACAGAAAATTTGTAACATCATCAGTCATGTATCCGTAGAAACTTTATATAAACCGAGCGTTTGTGACGTATCATTAATATATTTATTTAAACTAACACTTCTTTCAGACATTATTATTGGGTACAAATCTTTTTACTAATCGAATGCTATTGGATTAATTAATTATTTGCTCATTATTGATGTTATAAATTGACGATGTAATGTAATAAAATTATACTTACTTAAATTTGGTCAAATACACCAAATTTAAGTATTAATAACTGGACTCTAATCAACATTTGTACTGTCCCTGGGATCCTAGGGCTGACGGCGGCTATCCTTCCCAACTTGCGGTATGTCAAAGATATGATAAAAAAAATATTTCTTAAAAACTATACTTTATTTAAAAAAATCGCCAACAGTTTTAAACTCCATCGTAAGTCTACTTATCAATAAAAAAAAAATATGGCCCACTCCAAAAAACTTAAGTTTCCCAAATGACTCGCTCCTCCTAGTGTCCAATTGAGCTGAAATTTAATAATCTTCCTTTCCTTTGACAGCATAATAGCCGATTGCTATTTGCTTCAGCCGCCAAGTATTAGAGGAAAGCTTGTCGAGCGCCATTGTGAAATACTTTACACTGCACTAACCAGGGAAAGGCTGTATTGTTCTCAACCGAAACCAGATACGTTTATCGCCAATCTTTACCGCACTCCGAACATTGGCCATGCACTACAGAACCCAACACCTATATAAGTAGTCGCAAATATTTGTTCAGACATTTGATCACACATTGCAGGATCCCCGCAAAGTATCGCCGTCAGCTGCTGCGAAGGCCGGGATATCGACACTTCATTTATCAATAGAAATACAACTCTTCCCCGCATACAATACGGCCGTAAATCAAACAACATTTAAAACCACTGCTTACACTTGCCAATTCATTTTTTATGTGCGTCAGCTTAAAGTGCAATTTAGTTTGGCGGTGACTTTGCGAAATGAGATATCGTTTTGTTAGGGGTTTCTTGGACTTTGAGTTGAGTGTTTTTAACTGTTTTAAGTGCAATATTAAACGTAATGGCCTCTTTAAACTCGTTGGACACGTGGAAGTTTTGGCTTGTTAAGATCACGTTGCGCATGCGTGTATTACTTTGTCCAGGCTGTTGGGGTAAGTTTTTTAGACGGTAGTACAATCTAACCGGATAGTCCGTCATATCCACCCAGGTCTTTCACCGGGTGGGATACGTAAATGTATGTATGTATGTAAATACTTTATTGTACACAAGACAAGTAAAATAAATTATACAGAAAAAAACAGAACGATCATGTACAAAGGCGAACTTATCCCTGTAAGGGATCTCTTCCAGTTAACCTTTGAGCAATTGAGTGAAGAATAGGAACTAAACTGTAGACAAACTAACACGTGTACAAAGATGTATTTATATAAATATTCTAGATATACAACTACACATTAACAAACATATATAACTACTAATATATAAATATATATATATATATATACATATATACATATATGTACATATATCTAAATAAAATATAAAATAATACATGTAAATATAGTATCCAAGCAATTCACAAGTCATTATTGGATAGCCATAATTCCTTCAACTTGCTCCTGAATGATGCTACAGACTGGGACTGTCTTAAGGACAACGGTAACTGTGTAATTGTGTGTGTGGTAAATGTGTTTTCCTAATGTTAAAAAAAAGGCTGTTATGGTAAATTATCCTACTTCTGTCCAATAATGGTAACGACCTGACGATTAGCCATTTGTATATTTGGTGCGTGAATGATTTGACAAAGATTAAAAAGATAATTTTGTTGTTGAAAAGTGTTGTCTGCACAATATCTGCCTAACGCATAATCGCTGATTATGTGCCAGAGAAGCGTATGAGTTATTAAATAGGCTTAAACAATAGTTGCTGCAAGCACAATTTTATGACATAATGACATAACGGAATTTATTTAATAATTAAATTTTATGACATTGCGAATGTAAGGTATCTAACAATTCTAATGCCTAAGTAGCCTACGTTATACAAATGTATTAACGATGTTATGAATATTTTTTATATTCATTATTAATTTCACACATTTCGTCGGGTGACAACCAAACCTCACTAGTCTCACTACAACTAGCAAATAAATGTATTTCTATTTCTAACCCACTCTCACTCACTCATTACTATGTTACTCTTAGGCTCGGTTTTATAAAGATCCGTTGGACCTTGTGTCGGTTTGTTATGTCAAAAAATGTACTAAGTTACAGAAATTTGATCTGACATTTGGTCTTACGGATCTTTATAAAATCCGGCCTTAGAAACCCCGAAATCAGTCTCAGCCCTGAAGCTTTTGTTTATCCTAGCCTAGCTTCAGAAAGTTGGTCCTCGAAGGGGACCGTAACTAAATATCCTAACTACGCGGAGGCTATAAATAGCCCCCGCAAAATAAGAGCTTTATTTTAAGTAGGCATGTGTTACTTAGTGAGTTTTAGTTGTCAACCAACAATCACTACATAGTATAAAACAAAGTCGCTTTCTCTGTCCCTATTTCCCTATGTATGCTTAAACCTTTAAAACTACGCAACGGATTTTGATGCGGTTTTTTTTAATAAATAGAGTGATTGAAGAGGAAGGTTTATATGTATAATAACATCCATTAAATAGTGCACCCGTGCGAAGCCGGGGCGGGTCGCTAGTTTGACATATAAAATTTGAATTTTGAGTAGGTTTTCGGTGTATTAGCGTTTTCGCAGTTGCTTTTTCAACCATACATTAATAGCATGGGCTACGCTTGCTACCCAATCCCCAAGGATCAGTGTAGAAAGTGAAGGCACTAGTTGGGGATACGACTTTGTCAAGAGCCTGGAAACTTAATCATTCCATGTGAATTAAAAATGTGTGTACATTAAATACATTTGCACTGTACAGAATACGAATAAAGTAATGCTATATTTTATAATAATAACCACGTAATACAATTGTAATTATATGTCATGAATGTCATATGCATATTTTAAGAGAGGTAGGGCACAGCAAAATGTCATCTTGCTCGAAATTGGAGCAGCCCTACTGGGGAAGTACCTCCGCCTTGCAGAAGACCACAGCCATAATAACATTATTTACTATACAAGTATGTAGTGTTGTGTTCCTGGAGGTGAGCAAGGTTGCCAGAGCTCCGGAGGATGCACTGTGTTGGGAGCGAGGGACCTAAATCTGTCCCTTCTGTTGTCAACACAGTGCATCCTCAAAATTTATAAAAGGTCGGCAACGTGTACGTGACTCCTTTGGAATTGCGGGGGTCTATAGGCTGCGGTGGCCGCTTACCATCAGGTGGACCGTAAGCTTGTTTGCCACCGGCGTTGTATAGAAACAAATGCAATTGGGTGATTCTTATCGTTAAAGTTAATTGATATTCCGAACGTTAAGTGAAAGTTAAGGAAATCAATTAGTGCAATTTAAACTTATTGTTGCCTCCAGTTTACTCTATACCTGGATCTCGCACTATTAAAATAGTTAAAGTCAGAAATAATCACTCACGAGTCGTTAACAATCCGGGGCCGGTAAAGAAAAATTAAGAAAATGTTGAATTTTGGAATTCAAATTCAAATTCAAAATTATTTTATTTGCCATTAGAATCACCAATTGTACATGTTTTCGCGGTCAACAAATTAACATAAACCTTTTCTGCAGTTTTTATAAATACTCTGGAAACTTTTAGACATTTAATTTGATTTTAGACTTCCTGCACATTAAATAAATTTACAGTGTACAGGATACGCGTAATATAATACTATATTATCATAACCACGTAATATCACCGTAATTACTTGTGTAATTATATGCAATTGCACATATTTAAGCGGTCAACTCAATTAACACTTTAGGTTCCAAAAATATGCAGCTTTTCCGCGGTTCTTATAAATACCGTTCTTTTTGTATGAAACTACAGTCAGCACCACATGTTTGTTCTCATAAAAAAAGTCTGCTCTAGTAGCTTTAAAAATGAATTTAGATGATATTATGTTGACAACACTGTCGCCGGGCGGTAAGGCACGCGACTTTCAATCCGGGGGTCGCGGGTTTGAAACTCTGCTAGTATCATTGGGTTTTTAACAAATTAAAAGGTATAAGTTCGCAGCCGACTGCATACAGCAGCAGCCAACGACATGTCGTAGCGACACGTCGCCTGCTGCTGCCGTCTGCGATCTTGATTTCCATCTCAACTGCACTCTGCAGACAGCAGCAGCAGACGGCAGCAGTAGTCGGATTTTAAGCTATTTAATTCAATTTGATAAAAAAAATGAATTTAGAGAGTATTGTTTAAATAAAATACATTTGTGATAATCCATATTGAAAGGGACCTTATGGCGGCCGGCACTTACGCCTTTATTGCCGCTGTTCCAATACAATAGTGAATAGGTGCAACGTAAGCGCCTGCCGCCATAAGGTCCCTTTCGATGTGGATTATCACATTTAGTTTTTATATATAGGTACTGTAGTGACAGTAACTCATTTTTTGAGGCAAATTCAACGTATTGTTGCTCAGCGTCGGCAGCACAACTGATCTGCAACTGGCCGACATGATGTCTCGCTACGGAAGTTATTTCATAGACATACATACACCAGTAGTGTTGCTGCGACATGCAGTCTGCTGCTGCGACATGCAGTCTGCTGCTCCTGTATGCACTCGGCTGCGAACTTGTATTTTAATGTACGATATATCATTTCATATTTAAGGGGACACGCCCCCCGTGAAAGAGACATGTTTATGTCTTTCAAGCACGACAAAACGGGATGCAACACTCTTCAGGAATGACTTTTTTAGACAAATCTCAGTAAATATCGGACTGTGTGCAATTCTATTAAATTTCCTCTTGACAGAGTTTAGATGAGGTAAAATACCATCATTTTAACTTAATTGTGTCGTTTAATAATGCGTTGTTTTAGTAGACTGAGTAAAAAAAAGGAAAATAAAGACTCAAGTTTGGATTTTTTTTCTGTCGAGAAAATTTTAAGCAATCATGTTTCGGCTATTGTCAGAAACACAAACATATAGTCAAAAATCATATATCTGAAAATTAATCCTTATTGTTTCCCCGTCTGAGCAGTATAGCGTTTCAAAGAACGTGATATTTCTCGTTGCACGCCCTTGCAGTATGTTTTCCTTCACCGGAAAGCCACTGTCTTGAAACATACTGAGGAAATCGGGGTAATCCCAGCAAGGTCTAGTTTTCCCTGTAGGTTGGAAGGTCAGATGGTAATCGATCGTTTGGCTATTTTGGCTGTCACAAAATTACGCCTTAAGATTTTACGGCGTCGTTATTCCTGCTGAGATAAGGTTTTGTTTCGATACGTTTGACTATTTTGGCTGTCACTAATTTTCGCCTTCAATTTATCCGCGTCGTTATTCCTGCAGAAATAAGGTTTTGTTTCGATACGTTTGGTCATTTTGGCTGTCACTAATTTTCGCCTTGGATTTATCCGCGTCGTTATTCCTGCAGAGATAAGGTTTTTTTTCAATACGTTTGGCTATTTTGGCTGTCACAAAATTTCGCCTTAAGATTTTACCGCGTCGTTATTCCTGCAGATATAAGGTTTTGTTTCGATACGTTTGGCTATTTTGGCTGTCACTAATTTTCGCCTTGGATTTTTCCGCGTCGTTATTCCTGCAGATATAAGGATTTTTTTACAATACATCTGGCTGTCGCTAACTATATGATGCTGACAGTACGTACCAGTGTAACGGTTGCCGCGTGGTCGTTGAACCCGGTTACGTAACCGCCGAAATGTGCGAAGCGCACGACGCCGAGCGAATTTGGGTTCCGCACGAGTTTAAAGGGCCTACCGCGAACGGAACACAAAATATCTGCCTCTCCTGTTGCACGTATGTACATACTAGCAGCGCCCTGCGGTGTTACCCGCGGATAAAAGGTAGCCTATGTCCTATTCTGAGGTCTAAGCTACAATACTGGAAAGTTTCATAGAGATCCGTTCAGTTGTTTTTGAGATTAAACGGAACGTACATCCATCCGCACAAACTTTCACGTTTATAATATTATATTATAGGATTCGAGCAAGAGAGAAGGATATAGGTACTACGTTATCAGTTCGCGATAGACCCTCAGGGCGATAATTAGTGAAATTACGGGTGTGGTTAATATTTTATACACTGTGTATGTATACTACAGTGGTGACAAACAAATGGCCTGCCTGATGATAAGCAGACATATGATAAGTAGCCTTCGGTTGCTTGCGACTTCAGAAAAATCACAGTATTTTGATTTGAGGATTCGTTGTGACGATAGCTAAACTGAAAAGTATTCTCACTCTCAACCTTTGAACTCTATAAAGGCAAATATTATGCTTTAAGGTGCTTTACCACTCGCAGTTTATAGAGCAGAGTAGGATATTTCAACGATAGTCATCATGATACATAGCCTGCTCTTGTCGGTGGAAAAACAGAGAGCGAAACGCGAGCTCTAAAGTCACACGGCGTGGCCAGCTACCTCAAGAACCAACGCATTTAAACCGATCGGCTTTATCGGAGTGGTTCTTGTAACACTTACGGAACTCTATTAATGCTTTTTATAAAGAGGGTCCGAATTTTATGGTTCGTGTTTGATGACTTGGAAGCTTGGAACCTCCGAGCCTCAAGGACACTTAAATTGGTTTTTAAACGACGCGCGTAAAATTATCTCTTTTCAATAGTCCTTTTTATTAGTGAGCTACTTTATTACCTAGAGAGGTAGGCGACAGCGGAAGCATTTCGCTTATATTTATATTATTTTATTGCGAATGAGCTGTGGGCCAGGAAGACCACAGAGTGGACGCTCCACGACTCTAAACGGAGACGCGGTAAACCTCGCCGGCGGTGGCGTGATGGCTTGGCCTCCTTTTTAACACGTTTCCTGTCCAGGTGCCACCAATATGGGGTCATGCACACGCACCTTTCTTTCAGGAGTCCATGCTACCATTCGGACTTGTGAGATTGTCACATCGTTTTCTATGGGGACAGTGAACGTGTTAAGAGACTGGTCAGAAATTGCAGAAGACCGCGAGGAATGGAAAAGAGGGGAAGGCCTTTTTCCAGCAGTGGGAAATAGGCTCAATATATAATTCGTTTATTATTAGCCAGCATCTAACGCAAGGGTAATTATGAGGGCGCAGACGGGGCTTGCTCACCCAGAAGATGTCTATTCACACGAGCTTTAAAAAGGTTCGGGTTAAAAGAACTAGGAACAATAGACAATGAAGTAGGTGACGTTACAGAAGGCGGCAAGCGTTCTCAAGCAATAGCAGTCCGGATCCTGTTGCTTTGGATAAACTCGACTCTGGCACACTTTGGTGGTGTCCAGGTACCCTGGCGCGCTAGAAACGAAAGAGCAAGTGGTATGTGGCGACCGCGTGCGAGTTAGATGCTATGCTTAGCTGTTAAATATTGGTTTTGTTACAATGAAAAAAAAATTAGGCACCGAGTAGGATTGGATTAGAACCGGCGGCCAGTCGCTCTGGTCAACTGAGCTATATGCAACTACCACCCGATCCCAAATTCTTCAACCGTTCCTTCATTTATACAAACGCCTTAAGGGAGGCGCACTGCGCCGCGCATCGTATCTACCAGAAATAAATAAAATAATAATAATAAATTTGTAGTTTGCGTTAGCAACGGTACTGCTTAATATTAAATTGGTTTTGTTAGACAGAAAACCTTCTGTTTGTAAGTACTATTAATTATTCTGTGGCAAAAGGCTGTTTTTAATGGTGCCAGGCGCCATCTCCTTCTAACGCAATTCGAAATCGTCCTTATTCATTCGATAAAGGGGACCTTTTTGCCTGAGTTCACACATTTGTTCTGTTGGTATGCGATTCATCAATAACATGTTTTCTATTATAAAATTAGTTGCGATTGTTTCCTGTTCTTTTATAGACCTTTTTGCCCGCGACTTCGTCTGCGTAATTTTCATCCCTTCGAGGGAGGATTTCGGTATTATAAATGTTAATCCAGGCTATAAACTCGTTGTATACCAAGTTTCATCGTAATCCATTCAGCCATTTTTACGTGATTGAGTAACAAACATCTACACTGTCGTATTGATAATACTAGTGGCTCTGTGAGCTGTGGACATCGTGAGTTATCAGTTCCAAAATCTGACATTATAAAAAGATCAATTATGAATCCCGAACCTGCTAACAAAATTTCACGAGAAGAGAGAGAAACCGCAATTCGGACGCAGAAACTTACAAAATCATTGATAAAAAAAGTGTTTTTCAAAATTTCCAAAAACTGACTCGACAAATAAAATTCTATATAACTATCGAACCTGCTCACGAAATTTCACGAGAATCGGTTGAGAATTGCGACCTGTAGACGAGAACAAACGGGAATCCGGACATACGAAAGCATTTTTGTCGAAGCTGAAGCAGAGACCTTCGTTTCACTCGGTCTATTAGCAGGATTTACCCCTCTTTTCTTGAATGCATAGAAAATCAAATTATGAAAACTTCCACATAAGATTCAGGATTAAGCCAAGATGGCAGGATATTATTCGCACATGGCTCTTATTAGCCCCCAGCCGGGTTTGTGATTACAGCTCGGGAGATATATAAAGGCCGACCATAACTTAGTGGGTTAACAGTGGTTCTATTGCAATAAACGTATTGATATGGCGTCGGTTTTGTATTTGCCGCTCTTCTTCACCTTCATACGTTGTTAGATCAACGGGACGCTCAATTAGATATAAAAGGGAGAGAGAAAAATGAAACAAGTTTGCATTTTTTTTATTTCTATGTCAATAATATTCAGTGTAACAGATTTATTGCTTCTATTCTTTTCTTATAACCTCAAGTGTTGGAAGGGACGTGCTCTTTAGGCAACAAACGGAAAACCACAAGGAGGATGAATATTCGTTTCGATATTCAACTGTCTATATACTATTTCATCTTCTACTCAGATTTGGTTAAAGCCGCTCAACCAATCTCACTGTAGCGCAAACTCGAGTATTCCAGTGTTTAATCCGCCCGCGTGGTCGTGTTGGAGATTTTTCAAAAAAAATCAAATAGGTCACAAGGGCACTTTTACAAGTCAAAATATTAATTTACAATTTAAGAAAGTCTGACTAATAAGTAATACATTTCTCATGTCAAAATATTAATTTACAGTTCAAGAAGGAATAATAATTTCGGGTTTACAATTATAACAAAATTAATGTCATACAGTGAAGATAAACTTGCAAAGTTATCTATTACAAATATTACAACATCAGTAAAGTTAGAGATGTATAAGGTCTCAAGATTAAACAAGGAGTATAATGAAATTAGTATAATATCCCAGAGATGTACATGGTCTCTGAGCGTCAAAATTAAAATTAATTTAATATTGTTAGAGATGTATATGGTCTCTAAGTCACTAATAATAAAAATGAATCCACAACAGGATGATGTCTCTCGTCAATCCGCTGGATTGTCCCCAGGCTACACTCCAAACACACACACCTATTGCTTAAAAAAAAAACATTTCTTCGTCCGGTTTCCTTCGATTAAGAATCGACAGACAGCTGAATCTTCTGATTCAGGCCCTATAATCATATATAACGCAATACGTCTCTGTAAACCGGAGATTGAGTATCTACTATCGGTGTTTTATCGCTGACGGTAAATGGGGTTTGTGGCCCATTTCCGGATAGGTGCCGAAGGGAAATATTTTGTCAGAAGGTAAAGCCTTTTAAAGAAAACTAACAGCTCGACAGAGCGGAACATACATTGAAATGGGTCTGGGAAATCGTGTCTCGTAGCCCTTGCTTAGTTGAATTGAATTCCAATTTTAAAGAAAAATATAAAGACAAATATAATGGGAAGTTATAATTGGGGTTTTCACGAACAGCTGTTCGACACGGCTTATGCATTGAATTGTTTTCGTTCTGACTAAAAGGGGAATCAATATAACTGTTGATTAGGTATCAGATGGGTCATTGTCAGTTGTAAAAACAAAAGTTGTCCACCCGGTGGTCAATAGTTAACGTGTAACTCATGTACATGTAAGTTATGTTTTTATCACATGGATTTATAGTTATGGAAATACCGTTTATGCGGGTTACTAGACCTATCCAAAATTAAGCGTTGTGGCGCTTAACTTTTGATATGTCCACCGAAAAGACGCCAACCTAAATCTGACAATGACCCAGATATATTCTTGACTATAAAATTGTTTATCAGATTATATCCGAATCATGATAGCTTAAAATTTTCGCAAAAGAAAAAACCAGAGGTGAGTTTTTTTTTCTTCAACTTATTAAAACAATATTATTAACTAACGCAATCAAATTAGAATAATTGTATTTTATCTCACCTAAACTCTCATCAGATGAAATATGAGAAGCCATTGTCGAAGGCTTTTCTGGAAGAAGGTGGCATGTGCTCGTATGCGGAAGACATAAGTGTGTCTCTTACACGATGAGCGTTTACAGAATCGATAGGCATTGTGATGCCTCTTTTTAATATTTCATTTTCTTTATAATAGATGTATACCTGTAAATGATAAAGGCTTTTTATGGCATATCGTGGTCAAATTACGCAGGCTACTTTAACAAAAAGATGTTACTATTCTGTAAGAGTCGGCAGACGTAATCCCTGTCTGTCCAAGCAACCGCGGGACGGGCCTATTCTGACAGGAATGAACGCCATGCTTCCTTTATTAGGTCTACTGCTCTGTCGGCCGGCACTTACGCCTTTATTGCCGCTGTTCCAATACAATAGTGAATAGCTGCAACGTAAGCGCCTGCCGCCATAAGGTCCCTTTCCATGTGGATTATCACATTTGACGACCGGTTTAGCCTAGTGGGTAGTGCACCTGCCTGTGAAGCTGACGGTCCTGGGTTCGAATCCCGGTCAGGGCAAATATTTGTGTGATGAGCATGAATATTTGTTTCTGAGTCTTGGATGTTTTCTATGTATTTAAGTATTTATATCTATTCAATATATGGGTGAATCAACTTTTTAGTGCCACTCGTTGCTGTGGTTACGTGTAGTTGTCCAGGGGACAAAATTCGCATTCCATCGTGGTTTTATGCTATTTAAGTTTATCAAACATACGTATTTGTGGTACTTATAAGCTATTTCCATAATGGTCCATTTAATAAGCATGTAAATAGAACTTAATACAACATTTTCTTTAACAAACTATGCTACTTGTGTCCCTTGGACAACGTATCAAGATAACAACACAAAAAAAGTTGATCCACCCATATCGTCGTCTAGTACCCATAACACAAGCCTTCTTGAGCTTACTGTGGGGCTAGTTCGATTTGTGTAAGATTGTCCTCTAATATTTATTTATTATTTACTGCTACTTACTCATCGTGCTGTATCAGTAAGCTGTCAGCTGTCAGTCAAATGCAAATGACAGTCAAGCCAATAAAGATTTATAGTGCGTCCCTACATTTAAATAAGAACTGTATTCTTAGCTAGCTATACGCCAAGACAAAAGTCCAAGTTGGCTAAAATGAAGAACCTTACAACGAAATATAAAAAGCACATCAACATCTCAAAAGCCACATGTATAAGAAATAAAACGGTCACGGTGACCAACTTTTACAGAATAGAAACATCTTCTTTTTGTTAAAGTAGCCTGCGTAATTTGGCCACGATATGCCATAAAAAGCCTTCAAACCTTCAAGAAAAGAGCGTATTCCCTTCTGAAAGGCCGGCAACGCACTTGCGACTCCTCTGGTGTTGCAGGTGTTTATGGGCGACGGTAATTGCTTACCATCAGGCGATCCGTCTGCTCGTTGGCCCCTATAACATAAAAAAAGGACCTTCACATATTTTGACAAGGTTGAGTGCGTTATTTCTTCCACTTGACTGTGTACGCAGTACGCCCAAGAGCACCGTTGCTCAATTTCTCGGAAACAGATGCGCTTATTGCCATCGAACAGAAGAGGCAAAATACGAAACGCACGTTGGTTTTCATCATAATCGGTTACGTTTTAGAATCCTTAGGTTCCTATGTCATAAAAAATGGGTAAAACAGCAGAAAAAACATGTTCAAACTTTTTAAAAATATGATACAAAATCATTGTACTTTTAATGTCAGATTCAATTTTAGTAACTCGTTACATCCGACTTAAGGCAAGGCCCATTCAGAGATCAGAGGGGCTACCGCAAGTCGAAAACGGAAAGAAGTTCGAATATCTCCCTCTCTGTCGCACAAATTAGCAAGTTCGTTCGTTTTCGGCTCGCGGTAGCCCCTCTGACGAAAATACTGAATTTTGAGCTTCCAGTGTGAAGAAGTAATGTAGAATTACACTACACAATAATTACTGTGGACTGAAAAATAAACAAAATAACCGAACAAAGTATTGAAAAATGCCCTGGTAACTTTGTTACAAAATCCATTATCATCGTAAAAATAAATTAAACTTTCATGCTTCAGATTTCGCAATCATCAATGACAGTGACGTTTTTTACAAAAAGGATAGCGTTTTTATTGTTCTAACAAAATAAATGGATTGATTTTTCATAAGTGATCCAGTGTGCCAAAACTCAATTAAAATGTACTAAGGCTGGGCTTTATAGACATCCGTTAGACCAAATGTCAGATCAAATTTCAGTAACTCAGTATATTTTTGACATAACAAACCGACATAAGGACAAACGGATCTTTATAAAACCGAGCCTAAATATATTCGAGATTACGCGCAGAGCTTCCATAGAGAGCGGGATGGTTAATTGCAAACTCACTCGTGTTAGAGGGGGTCATTTGCAATGGCATGGCCTTGCCTCAATCTACCCTTGATAACACAACGATGCTCATATTTAGTCTATGCAGGAAAAAGTTATCGAAGAATCTTCAATTTATCGTTTATCTGTTTTATGTGATCAGCAGGCGAATCACGTAACTTTATGTACTAACGGTAGATAGATTTTACTGTCAATTTTGAAGTATAAATGTATGAGCTGACAATTAAAATGTGAGATTAAAATCTACCTAACGGTAGTACAAAAGTTACGTGATTACCCCGCTGGAAGCTTTCTAGCTATTCGCCGGTAATATATTCCACAACAGTGCCAAGTCTTGTTTATGGAAAAACTAGTTGTAAGCCAAAATCAGTCTAGCAACACTACACTTTGATTCCTAGCCTTGTTTCTACCGCATTTCCGAATGTATTACCTATATCAACGGATAAGAGTCTATAAATTGTACTAACTTAAAAGTTACTACCGTTTCCTGCCTATATTCAACCTATCTACAGTTTCGCTGTACTAACTAGAAAAAAACTTATTTATTTAAACTTTATTGCACAAAACATATGAGTACAAATGGCGGACTTAATGCCTCAAGGCATTCTCTACTAGTCAACCATTGGGCGAAACAAACTTGCAAAGGTGGGCGCAGGAGACAGACTAACAAGCAAAAATCTTTAGATAATAACAATATGTACATACTAACCACTTAAACAAATAATATATACAAACAAACACAAATATATACAAGTATACACACATAAATATACACTATTGCAAACGCGCGTATGGCTACAATTTTCCACTAGGAATGATCTAGCAGGTGCTTGAAGAGCATGTGTTTGAAAACAAATTAAACTTATCTATCTAACATTAAATTTTATCTTTCAATAACTGTATTGTTTGGTTGTCCTATTGTTTGTTAGAAATAATAAATAGGCAGAATATGTATACTCGGCAAGTCTATGTTTAACCTTAGATCAAACGATTATTATCTAGAGGAATCGATTCTTAATTACTAATGGCGGTAATCATAAACACACACAAAGTAATCTATTGATGTAGATATTTATTTTATCTACGCTAACGATACAGTTATCAGACGATTGTAACGCTTATATGGACCCATTACACTATGTTCGTCGGCGATTGTATGTTAAATTGTGTCAGAAATGTCGATCCTTGCTTATGAGAGACACATACTACACACTGAAGATATATCTATATAAGCTTAGCTATCTAAATTTGTACAGCGAGACTGTGTTTTTTGCTCGAGTGCTTTAATTTAGCCTAGCGATAATAACGGCGACCGACATAAACATCGTGGGCGGGGAGAGTCGATCCCTTCTTTATGTTATATTTTAGGCTCTGCTTTCTAAAGCTCAATTTGTCTTCGTTTGTACTGAGTCTTAGATAAGGTGAGACTAGATGTTGTTCCATTCCGTACCACAATTGGCAAAACAGAAGCCATAGAATCGTCTCGGTATCCCTTTTCGCAATGCAATAACGCCTCGGTTGGTATGATCAAGTTTCAAGAAAACTGGCAATTTCGTGATATCAAATGTCTGGTTGGTAATACCACCTGCTGTCCCAGTGAAAGGGTACAAACCCGAAAAAAACCTGGCTTGGTCGTTAGGGATAATATGCATACCAATGAATAGACAAAGGATCTCAGAGAGTGTGAAATAGAAGCGAAAATGCAGGATCCTTCGCTGCAAAGTAAGTAGCAGAGTAAGCAACCGAGATTATCATGAGGCCCCATTCACCTGGACAGATCACATTAAAACAGAATCTTTACGTGAAGAAAAATGCCTTTCCTGACTCTATACAGGGCGTCTCACGGCTATGCCACATGGAGGGAAAGTACCTTAAATATTGTAGATGGAGCATTTTACTGAATGAAGACATTATTTGAATTTAAAAAACATTGTAAATTACATTCACAGATATTTAAATATTTTTATGGTTGAACCGGGAATCGAACCCGTTACACGTGATAAATTGATTAATTTTGTATTAAAAATGTTAAAATTCATGGTCTTCCTTTTATTTTTGATACTATGTTATTTAGCAAAAAATAATCCATATGATGAAGCCTTTCGATTGGTACTATAAAGCTACAGAGTAATTATTTTTCTTGTGTAACGGGTTCGATTCCCGGTTCACGGTTTAATTATTATTTAAATATCTGTGAATGCAGTTTAAATTGTTTTTAAAATTAAAATAATGTCTTCTTTCAGTAAAATGTTCCATCTACAATATTCAAGGTACTTACTTTCCCTCCATGTGGCATAGCCGTCGGACACCCTGTATATAGATGCCAATATTGCCAATCCGGAATCGACATAAAACGCTAAGGGAACTGCAACGAAATCGTTTCAAAACTCCCTGTATTCCTGTAATAAGTTATCTAAAGATAATCATTAAGCCCTCCTGGTTTGCTTTCATTCTATGCCGGGATGTTACCAGCCGCTTTTAACTTGAATTTTTTTAAATATAAAAAGCCAAAGCAATTGAAGAACATTTCGAGGAAGTAATTAATTTTTAATTCTGTTCCCATTGACGTAATTATTTAGGGAGGAAATTGAAATTTTCGCATTCGGAAAAATCGTTGGTATTTAGGCTGGCTACCCTTGTGTATTTTTTTATGAAATGCTATTCGAGTTTGGACTAAATTTTTGATCATGTACCATATCATAACTGAATAGAGACTAGTTTTATTCTAGGATATAATATAAAGCTTGTCTGTGTGGTGCATGTTTTGCAATCCAGGAATACTATGGCAATACTTGAATTTGATCCACCTTAGCACCAAGCACTTCACTCTTCAACTTCAGTAGTCTGTATAGGAGCGTTTGTAAAGTTTTAAATTATAAGCTAAATTAAATTGCATGTCCTCAAACACTCCATACAAATATAAATACAAAAGTAACTCTGTTTTGTCTGTCTGTCTGTTACTTTCTCACGGTAAACTGAACAAATTGTGATGAAATTTGGTACGTAGAAAGCTTGATTTATTGAAATCCACCCCTAAATAGAGGTTTCCAATTTCCCTACAAAGCAAACTGAGACAGACATCTCAAATGTCCCCCTCGAGTGGGGCCTAAGCTAAGCTAGTATGAAATATACTAGCGCAGCCACTGTACACAATATAAATTTCACATAAAGAACCACTTTTCTTAAAATATGATCGTTCCACGAAAGTTTTACAACTTTAATATAAAACGTGGTTCTTCGAGGTTTTTTCCACCTCTCTCAAATTTATAGACTTGTTTCGGAGAAATTAATTAGTATTTTTTCCTTATAACGACGCCCTACATCATTATAAGGAGGCAATAAACTTAGATATTTTTTTCTACTTTACTGATCACTTTTTAATTTTATACGGAGCGTAAAGTACAACTTTTAACAATTTACATGTTACATTTAACTGTACAACTGTGCGAGTTTAAGGGCGATTCAGCCAATTTAGCCTTTTGTAATCCTTTAGTACTTTTGTAATAGTCCGTACTTTCACGGCCGGAGTCGGACATTATCCCTTTTTAAGCCATTTTTTGCTGTATTTAAAAGCTTATGAGGTATATAAATTGCCAGCGAAATATTACGTCATTTCCACCCACGAGCCGTAGAATGGAAAGGTTTATTGGCTACTTACACGTACAGTTCTTTTATATCATGAGCACGAGTGAGCCATAGCTGTGTGTTGAGATATACGTGCAAATAGTCTATGTGTGAGTCAGCGTAGGAGCTATGAGTCGAGTTCTCATTGTCTATGTGTTCATATATTGTTTGACGACCGGTTTAGCCTAGTGGGTAGTGCACCTGCCTGTGAAGCTGACGGTCCTGGGTTCGAATCCCGGTCAGGGCAAATATTTGTGTGATGAGCATGAATATTTGTTTCCGAGTCTTGGATGTTTTCTATGTATTTAAGTATTTATATCTATTAAATATATCGTCATCTAGTACCCATAACACAAGCCTTCTTGAGCTTACTGTGGGGCTATTCGATTTGTGTAAGATTGTCCTCTAATATTTATTTATTTATTTTATTTATTTATATATGTGTCACAAATACAACTATGGCTAACCCGCGCTCGTGAGATAAAAGTATTATACGTATACAGCATTCTCTTTCTATTTGTAACAAGGGTAGAAATGTTATTTTTATAATCTTCGGACGGTGGCAAACAAGCATACGGCCTGCCTGATGGATAGTACACCAGCCTAATATAGACTCTTGCGACTGCAGAACATTCACAAGTGAAGTGATTGAATTCATCACCACGAGGGATCCCCACGATAGCTCAGTTGGTTAAGAGCGATGGACGGAACGCAGAGAGTCCAGAGGGGCTACCGCGAACCACAAATGAAATTGTCCCTCTCTGTCGCACTTACGTAGAGACTTGCAAGGGAAAACTTCGTTTACGGCTCTGAGCTTAAATTTCACAAGTTCCCAAAAGGGTTATTATCTCTTTGATCGGAAAAATCGTTGTCGGATCCTACTCGCCACCATAATAAAGACTCGTAAGTGTCAAAAAGGGTTATTCTTTTTCTCTTTGATTGGAAACATCGTTGTCGGATCCTACTCGCCACCATAATAAGGATTCGCATTGTAGTACTCTGTGCTACAGAGGGTGCTGTAATATGGCTGCGTAAGGTGGAAGTACATCCCCAAATGTGCGAGATATACCTATAAGATATAGAGGTATACCCCTAAGAAACAAGCGCGCATGGCAAATTTACAACAACAATGAAACAGTATGTCTTTATTATGTACTAGCGATCCGCCCCGGGTGCAATGCTGATGCATGTATTCTACATATAAACCTTCCCCTTGAGTCACTCTATCTATTAAAAAAAAACCGCATCAAAATCCGTTGCGTAGTTTTAAAGATTTAAGCATACATATGGATATAGGGACATAGGAACAGAGAAAACGACTTTGTTTTATACTATGTAGTGATAAAGAACCCTCGAAAGATAACATTAAAGTTAACAATGCATCAAAATTGATAGTGTCGGCATCCGATAACGGGACCCGGTTCAGAACCGCCTATAATTCCTCGAGGTAACCCCATTAGTTACCCCTATCTAGGGAGCCCGGGGTTCCATTCATTTTCATACTACTTACTATAGCCCTTACTACGCTCGCCAGAGGGTGAATTAAGGCTTTGTGCTCCTGATTGTGAAATGAAATGAAATAATTGATTATGTACGGTTTTATGTAAAGTTTACACAATTTAGGAACTTCAAAACCATTTAAAACGTATTGTAACATGACAAACGCAATTTATTTTATGCTACTTTGTATCTGCTTGATTGCTTAATGTTTAATATCATATAAGTATTTTTTAGGATTATGTTTGTGACATTTAAATTTAATTTATCGTAAAGGTACATCATAGTTGTTCCTTTGTAATACCTATCACCTGTACATAACCTGTATACCTATGATGACGAAATAAAGAAATTGATTGATTGATTGACAAACGATTTTTGAGCATTAATATGAGAATCATAAAGTCACTTAAAAACGTTAAAATGATGTAATTATAACATTCTTATAGACTTGAATAAGTAAAATTAATGTTAAAAGAACAAATATTAATTCGATTTATTAAATATTTCCAGTCTTTTAGGAAACTTATAATATTTTTATTAAGGATCAGACTAGAGTTGGGTAATATTTCTGGTATATCTTCAAAGAGATACGTAACATATATCATTCCCTGAGCTCTAAGCAAAGAAGCACGATTATGCTACTTTCAGGCTCATAAGTTTCATTTCATCCTCTTCATCAACACCAATCCGACGCAACTAAGAATGACATAACGACACATCTGACGTTTTTCAGCTTATTTGACTAATTTTTAGCTTCTTCGTCTGCTTTCCCTTGTTTTCTGCTGCTGTTGCCCATGTGCAGGAAAAATACAAAAAAAAACTAATCCCCATGATACAAACCGTGAATTGACAATACGTGTTTTGTGACCGACACTACAAGAGTATTTAAGCAATTTCAAGACGAATTAATAAAATTAAGCCAGTTTTGATGACGGCATCATGTAAACAGAGGGCCTACTCCGAACTTCGTGTCGTGCCGTCCCTTTCATTCCTATAGTGAATAACACGAGAGTGAAAGGGACGGCACGATACGAAGTTCGGATTTCGTAGTTCGGAGTACAGGCTCTGTGTTGTAAAGTAGGAAAAAATACTATCTTGATGATGTAGAACAAGTTTTACTAAAGTTATAGAGAAAAATCTGCTCATACTGTGACCGACACTACAACCCATAATCTCTCTATATATATTTGATTATAATCATAATATATTTGATTATAACAATTATTTTATACATTAGAAACTATGTATCCATTAATCGTTACTAAACCAAGTAATACATATCAAAATATTACAATAATTCTAAGTAGTTACTATGAAAACGTAATTAAATCTCTACTACAGAACACACCAACCGCTGATGTTTACGGCGTTATCTTGAAAACGTCACTGATAACAATAAAAAAATCAAAATCCTAGTTCCTATGGTGAAAACTAAAGTATTTTTACCATTAAAAACATGAATATTTTTTTCATTAATGGTACACTTTTACATGAAATTGCCCACTTAGATTGAGATTGTAAGTTATACAACTGTTAGTAACTTTTTTTAAGCAATTTTCTTTACGTCGCACCTGGCCATAAAGTGGAAATTTCCTGGACAGGAGGAGACAAACTTTTGTACTTACCTCGGGCCGTAATAAAGAAAGCCTCAAATAGCATATTTATCGTCTCTCCTTCGGCTCGGGCGTCAAACGCCTGCGATCTGAAACATTCTTTGGGAGACACAACGGTGGCAAATAATCATGTGGCCTGCCCGATTGTAAGACACCGTACCGGCCTGATTGTAAGCAGACACCGTAATCTATATATATAATACTTGCAGCTGATAAAAAATAGCTTTAGCCTTTAATTATTTTAGAATTCGTCTTGTTAACAACAAGAGACAAATGCAGGTTATTCAATGGTTTCAAAACAACTTGTCCGTGAGATATAAAATCATCTATGCCAAATGTAAAAGTTAGCTAAACTTAAAAAGTTAAGGTGGAGCCCTCTTATAAGAAATTTGACATAAAAATGAAAGCTAATCCAGTGATATATATTTGGGACAATATTCCGTGAATATTTAATATTAGCGATGTTTGGTACACTCCATACTCTTGCCTATTTTCCAATTTCCCGTGGGACCTAGAAGCTTCCAGACAGTTCCATTCAACTGGTCCCATTCTAGAATATCTGCCGACTCGTGCATAAAAATTCCCTTTCGATATCTCCCAATTTAGATGTTTTCTCATCTCGGTTTCTCGATATTTTTCGTTATAGTAGATGGGGTTTATGAGTGTCGTGAGGCTTTTGAAGAATTAACTGAAAGTATATATTTACCTTTTTATCGATATTTCCTCTCTAACCTGCTTGTTCATGAACGTTCATCAGACCTGTTTTAGTTAAAATGCCGTTAATATTCGTTTGTCTTTATATGTCACTTTGACATTTAGGTTTGTGGGAAAGGGACAAAACATTTTAGCAAGCAGAGGTTTTACAATTTGTATGAAGAAGGTGGTAATATTTTAAATGCGAATGCAACTCTATCTGTTACCTTTTCATGCTTAAGGGGCTCCACGCGCTATTCATCGATTTTTGACGAGTTTTGAGTTGATACTGCTCTGTCAAAACTATAGTTATATTTATGGTACAGTCGCCATCAAATATATCTGTACTCTTCAGGGTGCTCAAAAATATCTGAACATGCACTTTAACGCCTTGACAATAGAGTCGTGTTCAGATATTTGTGAGCACCTCGTTCGCTCCTATATATATGATGGCGACTGTACAAACGGTTATCGGTTCTTCAATCTTTTATCTACTTACATTTGTATGTGTCAGATTTTGGAAAAACAGACTACTCATTTTTTATGATTTATTCAAAGATGGCCCAAAAATCGATACTAGTATGTTGTTTATGCACGTATATATATGAAATGTACATGTAACTGTCTTAATTTTAAATCATCTTCAAATTGCCAAAGTTTGATGCCATCTCTCAACGACATTGAGTTTTGAAGTAAATATGGTATATTATTTCGGCGAACCTCGTTGTTCTTAATACAATAAGCCCTAAAAAAACACGAGAAAATGGAGAGTTACAGATCTAGCTAGGAATCCCTTAAACCCATTAACGGATTTAGGTGAAATTTGGCATGTAGATGTTAGATGAGCCGTGATAGACATTGGATTATTTTTATCCCCGAAACCATTCCTTAAAGACGGATATGTAATAGTGTTTGCTTACTTAATAAAACTTACGCAGTCATACAAGTATGTGATATCATCGTATATTATCATAACATAGTTATCATAGCTTACGGCCCACGTCTTATCGATTGATAAGTTTCGCACGGCTGACGTCAGAGGCCGTGCCGTCTACAAAAGAGTACCCATGCGATAAATGGAGGGTTATGTTTTTGTTTCTCTTCTGTATTTCCGCTGTAAATCGTCACGGGTCGATTGAAGACAAAAAATCTTTATGTTTCCAATCCTAATCTATAATAGTTTTGTAGATACCTACGTCAGAAATGAGAATCAAAGTACGGCTCCTACTGGTCGTTAGAGGCCACACAGAGTTCTACGCGTTTTTGTAAAAGTGGTCTAAAATAGACTGATGAGAATGAGACGAATGAGTTTATATAGCCGATAATTTAGAAACAAACAAACAGTCATTTTCGTAAAACTAACACATACGCCAGACCTTGGGATTATGTGCCAAATCGGACTACCTCCTTTAGGAATAAAATCCTAGTTTAATTGCGTCCAGGAATTGCCAAACTCTTTGCGCAGGCAGCACTGGAGTTGCGTGGTCCCGAAGCCAAAGCCTCATAGGCGACTGCTTGACGTCTCCAGATTTCCTTCTTTTTATAATTTTCAAGACAGCTCAGTTTCAAACACAATGCTGAGCATTGTAGAGGTTTAGCATGAAACCTAATCATTCCTTTTCTATTGCACAGGAGCACCACCTCCAGAGGGCGATATGCACGGGGCTCATCATACCCACGCCGGAAGTGTGCGACGTCCAGGACCTGGAGTTCTACGAGCGATGTTACCCGCCCGACTACAAGATGCCCAAGCAGCACATACACATGCAGCGTGAGTAATGTCCTATTATACGTATGCGAGTTATATATTGTCATCCTCATCGATTTTTAGGCGATTCGCTTCAAAAGATTTGATGCCTTGAAATATGGTAGACCGCCAAGATGGCTTTTACGCGGCTAACTCCTCAGCGCTCAGGCGTCGTTTAAGTAAGTCTTTGTAGCACAGATGCTGACTGCCGTGCTTCCGCTTACCCTCGGCTAATTCAGAGTAGAATACAGCCTTAGCCAAGTGGCGGTCATTCGTGCGAAGGACATGCCCACTCCTCCTGCGGATTATAATATTTGCATTGCATTCAAGACCCGAAATCGGTTTCTCTGTCTACTATAGTTATAGTAGACAGAGAATTGACCAAGGTCAATTTATGATGAATAAATTTTTTAACCTCGATGTATTTAAGGTGAGTGAACACTCATCTGGGTGTTTCATCTTCTGGGTGAGCGTATTCCATCTTATACCTTTGTCATAAGTGTCATAACTTTCGATCAGTTAAGAGCAAAGGCTCTTAAAGTGAAATTAAGTTGGTGTGCGGGGTTTCGAATGTGATGTTATCAATAAAATGCCCTAATAATGACTAAGGGCAAGAGGAACCTTTTTCAGAACCGGGACTGACATTTCTCTTACTGAGCTTGAATGAGACCAAGAATTGTCGAGTTCTTTATTTTTTTATACAACGTCAGTGGCAAACAAGCTTACGGTCCACCTGACGGTAAGCGGCCACCGCAGCCTATAGACGCCCGCAACTCCAAAGGAGTCACGTACGCATTGCCGACCTTTTATAAATTTTGAGGATGCACTGTGTTGACAACAGAAGGGACAAATTTAGGTCCCTCGCTCCCAACACGGTGCATCCTCGGGAGCTCTGGCAACCTTGCTCATCTCCAAGAACACAACACTACATACTTGTAGTGTTGTGTTCTTGGATAGTAGCACTACCGCCGCACACCGGGTAGAGTCAGTCCGACCCAGGTCGGGCCTAGCTGAATTTCTTGCTGGACTCTTCTCAGCTAGGCTAGGTTTAGTGAACCAGCGACAAAACTCCCAGTAGCTCGATTCCACTCACACCTCAGATTCGGTTGAAACCGCTCAACCAATCTCACTGGAGCGCAAACTCTTAGAGTATTCCAGTGTTCCAAACCACACGCGTGGTCGTGCCGGAGGTTTTCCCCTGGATTTTCCCCAGGCTACTCTTCAACCGCGCACTCCTATCGCTTTATTGGGCCCGGCCTATAAAGCCACTGCAGGTTAAAAAAAAAATCATCAGGTGGATCGTACGCTTGTTTGCCACCGGCGTTGTATAAAAAAATATATATATATTTCTTTATCGTATGGCATACACTGTTCTGTAACTGAATGTATTATAGATAAACAATTGACACTTTTATATATGAAATATTTCTGATAACAAATATGAATGACCCGTCGGTGATATTTGTAGTGTCTGGTTTCTAAACTGAGCCATTCCACCATCATAAAACACAAGGTTCAGTCTCAATACAATCGCTTTGTACTACCCTTCAGTAATTTAACTCAGGTCCTTCCTATTCCACAGCAAAATACGAGAGATGAGATTTAATAAACAAATATGCTTTGATTAAATTGAGCGCATATTTTTACCCGAAAATGCACACAGGTCAGACAGACAGATACTTTTTATTACATTCTCTGCTCACAAATAGCCTCGCCCCTGCTGATCACCCGTCCCTACTATATTTTGATCTCTGTATTCACAAGAAGTCCATAATCGTAGGTCAGATTTATATTGGTTCAGCTAAGGCGAGTCAGTTAGCAGTTGAGAATTACCGCTCTGAAGGGGAGCTTCTAGCTCCCTTGCTACATATGATAAATATACTTATGGCTAGGGAATAGGACTTATATTTGCATGCATATTTTTAGTTTTGTTCGTATTCAATGCATTCATACTATCGAACCGCCCTCCCTCTTCACATCACCATATGTTTATAACTATGCAATTAACGCTACAATACAGCAAATATAATCGAGTCCAGAGAAAGTTACAAGTTTTTAATTTTATAAAATATAGGGTTATTAGGTAGGTTTAGGTATTATTAGATAGGTTAGGGTCGGCAACGAGTACGTGACTCCTTTGGAGTTGCGGGCGTCTATAGGCTGCGGTGGCCGCTTACCATCAGGTGGACCGTACGCTTGTTTACCACCGGCGTTGTATATAAAAAAAAGTTTTCTCGCATGCGTGCTGCGGGTTATGTGCCTTGTTGGAACTTAGTTCCTAGCAGGAGTTGATTCCACTTCGTGTTGTCACAGCCAGGTGCAATATTAGACTTGAAGGTAGTGTTAGAATACCTAGGGCCTTAAATAGTCTACCTGGTTGTTTTTTGGTAGGGATAGATAAATACCCCTTAAAGCTATGTCCTTTAATTGAGGTGTGCAATAAAGAGTATTTGTATTGTATTACTTTACCGCAAACTAAGGATGTCAAGAAAAAATTAAAAATCCGTTATCATTAAGAAAAAAAAATGATTTTTTAATCGATTTAGAATTTGCATTAAATCGATTAATAAAAAATCGATTATGATTTTCACGGCCGCCTAATCCTAACGTAATTAGTCAAAATAAAAATGAAGCTAATATTGAAACCACTCAGGTACTCCTTAGGTATCGCGGATTTCAAAATATCCGGAGATGCTCATATATTATCACTATACACGTCAACATTCTTGTGGTTGTGATACTGATCATGATATGAGTGTATCGCATGATAATGATCACCGTGTAACCGACCGATAGGAAAAAAAAAAAACGATTATTGATAAAATATTTGATAGACGTTTATGAATAAGACTCTTAGTATAAGTTTTGTTCGAAACAAAACAGAAACGAACGCGTATGCGTTTTCTTAATTTGTATGGCGACGCGAGCAGCGCTTCTGGTGACCTTTGGTGGTAACTATTTTCTGCCATACTAAATTGACACTAAACGCAACCACGTTCGATCGTGTTTTGTTTCGAAAACACTTACCCCCTTATTCATAAAACTTAACAAACCTCTGCTAACTAAAATGTCTGTTGTCACTGTCTCACAAGCACGTGTGTCAAAGTGACAGATAAGGACAAACGAACTTTAGCGGCTATTTAACTAATATAGGTTTGATAGACGTTTATGAATACGGGGGTTATACTTTATACTAGAGGTACTGACCTTCCAACCCAGAGGGTCACGGTGTTTTCCTTCACCGACCGATCTCATACATATTGCATGTATTCTAATAGCACACAGTTTAATCCTGCTAGATACAACGCCGCCGCTAGCGAAACATTACACCCGTGGGAAATGTAAACTAACTGCCGCATAATATTCTATTCTCCAACATATACGAGCCCCAATGCAAATGAGTACGTCTGGTAGGAAAAAAATGTACTAAACTAACGTTAACCTAAAAATTCTGGGGGACGAAGGTGTTTGGAAGAATTAGCAATATAAAAACAGTATAAGTTATAAATCGTATTTTATTTATTCAATGAAAAAAAAAACGAACTTTCCTTGGTAATAAAAAAAACATTGTTTCACCAATTGTACTAAAATGCAAAAAAGTTCGTCTTTAGTGTTACCGACGCAGATTAGAACGTCTACCACTTGGTGGCGTCTCCTTTTGCATCTAAAACGGCTTTAATTCTGAGCGGCATTGTATCTACCAGCTGTCGACACTCTTCCGGGGTTGTTTCATTCCAAACACAGGTAAGTTTCTCTTTAAGATCAGCTTTTGATCTGGACGGGTCCTTTCGCAACTTCTTCTTCATTTTCCACCACAACGTTTCTATGGGAGACAAGTCCGGGCTGCTGGATGGCCACGACATGGTAGGTATTTTTTTCTTTTTCAGCCACGCCATCGTTGCTTTAGCGGTATGGCATGAGGCACCATCTTGTTGAAAAGTATACGCATTTTTATACTTTAACTTACGTATAGACGGCAGCAAACTCTCTTGTAAGATGCTTTTGTATTTTTCGGCATTGACGGTTCCATCTATAAATTGCAGACAGCCGACACCCTGTGCCGACATGCAGCCCCAAATCATTAAGGAAGCTGGAAACTTTACCTTACGCTTAAGACAATCTTTTTGAAATGCCTCTCCTTTTTCGCGAATGACTTTACTTCGTTCATCGCCTACTGTGACTTCAAATTTAGATTCGTCACTCCATATAATTTTACGCCACTGATCGACGGTCCAATTTCTGTACTTTTTGGCGAATTTCAACCTGTTAGTTTTCTGCCGTTGTGTAAGTAACGGTTTCTCTTTAGCAGTGTAAAAACCGTAGCCCATCCTCTTCATCACTCTCTTGCAAGTATCCACTGAAATGTTTTTTTTAATTGCGTCACGCCATAGTACCGTAAGTTCTCCAGCTCTTGCACGACGATTTTTCTTGATGATCTTCCTCAGAATCCTGTTTTCTGCTTTAGTAGTAATTCGTGGGCGGCCGGATTTCTTTAAACAAGAAATTTTGTCGTGTTTTCGATGATGCTCGATGATAGTTTGGATTGTAGACCTTGGCATAGAAAGGTCCTTGGCAATTTGGTACGTAGATTTGCCTTTATTGTTACTGGAGATTATAATTTTCCGCACTTCTTCAGTCACTGGCTTACCTCGTGCCATCTCGATAGAAAAACGATTTGGAGTAATAAAAAATTAGGCTGAATTTGCCCTTTTATATAGTGGTTTGTCATTTTACATGACAGAGAATATTCCGTATTCAATTTGAAAATAATATTTTATATTACGAACCCTGGTAAACAGGTTTTATTTTAAATAGACGACCTATTTTGCCTTAAATATGAAGCAGACGTAATTATTTGCGTGTGAGATGTAATATTTATAATTAAATTATTTTAAAATAAATAACGAGATGTACACTTTGTACAACTCAAAACTAAGCTAGCTTTAGTGACATTGCGTCTAGTGTATTCCATTAATCATCAAAGTCGATTCGGGTAGAAATACTAGTTTTTGAAAAAAAATACGCATGCAGAATTGCGACTAGACGAGCTATTTTGCATTGGGGCTCGTATATAGAGGAATCTATCTCATTAGATCCATTTCGACGACCGCTTTAGCCTAGTTGGTAGTGACCCTGCCTTCGAAGCTGGAGGTCCCGGGTTCGAATCCCGGTCAGGGCATTTATTTGTGTGATGAACACGGATATTTGTTCCTGAGTCTTGGATGTTTTCTATGTATTTAAGTATATATTTATCTATAAGTATGTATATCGTCGCATAGTACCCATAGTACAAGCTTTGCTTAGTTTGGGACCAGGTTGATTTGTGTAAGATTGTCCACAAATATTTATTATTTATTCAGTAGATCCACTGTGTATCAAATGAGATTTTTTTGCCGCTAGAAACATTGCAATTCATAATGGATCTATTGGGATGCTTTCTTTCATTAGATACATTTTAGCCGGGGGCTGTGAGGAATGGATCTAATGAGAGTTTATTTCTCATTAGATTATATAAAATAGATCAGATGAGAAATGTATCCTCTCTAGATACATTTACTGACCAAGCGTGGATCTTATGAGAATTTATTATCATTAGATCAAAGACAATGGATTTTACGAGATTTTTATTTCCAATAAATCTATTTTCCCAGATCCATTAAATATTTAGTGACAATTTTACTGCAAGCTTCACTTTAGTATAATTGCGAGGTGTAGTAATGTAGCATCCGACGGTATAAATTTATTTATATATACTTTTTTGCACAATACTAGAAAATACAAATGGCGGACTTAATGCCTTAATGCATTCTCTACCAGTCAACGACTGGGCTAAAAAGAATCATTTCAAATAGGTAAAAGGATTCCCTCAATTTGCGAAGTGGTTAACCAACCGATTGCGGTTGCTGCCAGTGCTGCTGGAGTTTTCCAAACATTATTTATCTGGGGGCGCGGCAGTGCCCCCGCCAAGTCGAGCAAAGGCACGGCCGTACCAGGGACCGATACCGGTATTAAAAAAAAACCCTGAATTAGCCCTATATTTTGGATTATTTTTTGCTCTTTACGTAGGGCTGAATTATGTATTTAGGTAACAACGTCGTATTATTAGATTGTCCCATTGAAAACGAAATAATGAACCGGTGACCGTAATAATACCGGTATTTTTCTATGGAGAAAATACCGGTATCCGATCCCTGGGCAGTACCTGTAGCTGGTTCTGTGAACTGTAGACCTAAAATAAATGAATAAGTAGATAGGAAAATATTTAGAAATATTTTACTTTGCCAAGTCCGATGTGACAATAGTCTTTCACGAAGTATTAAAAAAGATACTCATATACAAAATGCAGGCGATATACATATTATTAGCCAGTACTGTAGATACTATTAGTCATTCTAAGCTGTAACCAACACGAAATATAGTAGTTTATGCAACTGCTCCATGATGAGAGGCATTAAAATACGAGTGTGGGTTTATGAAACGAGCCGAAGACGAGTACGAGTTCACACGAGTGTTGTTGCATACACTAGTTTATCTACATCCGTATATTAAATATACATGATCTTATAACCGTTCAATTTATGATGCCGTTATTATAGATTGGAAGTTTAACATATTCTGCTATACTTATGGTTCAAATTGAATGAAATTTGAAATATACCGTGTCTTGAAAATTCAGTCTTCTAGTTTTATCCACAACGAAGCTACAGGGGGTCGAAAATGGCCTGAATTGCTTCGAGAAAAGGATGGTACGGCCGTGCCGCTTTTTTGCTCGACTTGGTGGGGGCACTGCCGTGCCCCCTGATTTCTCATATTTTCGTCCATTCGTATTCGTTGTAATGAAACTTTCATTTAGTAGCTTAAAATTGCTAAACACAACGGAACCAAATATTAGCTCTAATAATCACCCATACCGCTACGTAACTAAACATTTCAAAAGTAACACCCACTTCACAAACACAATTAAGTCCAAAACCAACCGCACTAGATAAATTCGCTCATTGTTTTCTAATCGAATTCCGATCTACATTCTACCATAAAAGAGTTGCATTTAAAGCTCATTTCGCAATAACGAGATTTAATAAGTAAACCTCGGTACGTTTTTATGGGTTAGGTAAACATTTGGGAGTTTTCTTTGTTAAACGTTTCGATATAAAAAGTAAGTGCGGTGTACCTGAGTACTGGCGGAATGGGTTTTAATCAAAGTAATGCATACCATTATTGACTTGTAGAAGTTTAAATTATAAACCTCATGTTTGTTTTATTATCTAAACGCAAGATTTGGCGTAGACACTAGTTTAGGAAAGATGTGAGCCTCAATATTGACGGAAAACTGGATCTTGTTGGTTGAAGCCCCTCAACCAATCTCACTGAAGCGCAAACTCTTACCCCCTTATTCATAAACGTCTATCAAACCTATATTAGTTAACTAGCCGCTAAAGGTCGTTTGTCCTTATCTCTCACTTTGACATATGTGCTTGTGAGACAGTGACCACAGACATTTTAGTTAGCAGAGGTTTGTTAAGTTTTATGAATAAGGGGGTTAGAGTATTCCAGTTTTTAACAGCCCGCGTGGTCGTGTCGGATGTTCCCCTGGATTGTCCCCAGGCCACTCTCCAACCGCGCACTTCTATCGCTTTATTGGGCCCGGCCTATAAACCCACAGCCAGTTTAAAAAAAACCCGTGATTTGAAATTGGTCTTCAAATTGTTATTTGTTCAATAAAGTGGACTAGTTTTTTGGCTGACTAAGAGCCGGGGTTCTAAGTTCGAACCCACGACCGGAGGGGCTACTCTGAACTTCGTATCATGCCGTCCCTTTCACTCATATAGTGAATAACACGAGAGTGAAAGGGACGGCACGATACGAAGTTCGGAGTACAGGCTCTGATTGAAAGTCGCGTCGCTTATTTATGCCGCCTTTCCAGTGAGGCGGACCAGAGCGGAGACGCGCGCAAAAATGAACAATCAAATACACTCCTGTCTCCTCCCTGCTCTTCGATTTTGGCTCGGTTTTATTAAGATCCGTTAGACCTTATGTTGGTTTGTTAAGCCAAAAAATGTACTGAGTTACTGATAT
Organism: Epiblema foenella; assembly: GCA_963556455.1. Classification (NCBI taxonomy): domain Eukaryota; kingdom Metazoa; phylum Arthropoda; class Insecta; order Lepidoptera; family Tortricidae; genus Epiblema; species Epiblema foenella. Next base: position 2,875,608 of record OY747120.1, on the reverse strand, counting down.
TTGATCTGACATTTGGTCTAACGGATCTTTATAAAGCCCGGCCTTAATGGATTAAATTTGATTTGTCGCTTTAGCACTTCTCCGCCACGCCTTAGTGGAACGGCAGCCTTACTGCTCGGCTCCGGCCGAATTTAACTCTGTTAATGAAAGTTTGAAATCGTCGGGTTACAAGCAAAATTCACTATGTAACAAATACCTACTTACAATAAAGCTCGTATATCAGCATCGTTTCAGTGCAGATACGAGGTTTCGAAGAGTAGTGACAGATTTGATAGTGAGTTTTGCTTCTCACCCGACGAAATAATAGTGTGAATTCACTATTCCTTTTTTTACCTGGTTTTCTACCGTAGGTAATGTAGGTGGATCTCCAAAATGTAAAGGTTCGACCACACCGCATCTCAAAATACCCTGGTGCCAACCTAAGGTCGACGCTGGTCTTGACTATTTTCTATCTCCAAAAGAAACAAGACAAAAAAGTATGCCAAATGGGTTGGAAAATCCTATTAAATATCTCAAAAAATTACAAAGCTACAACCGTTTTAATGTTGTTGGTGAGAGAAAGAAAGCGCAACAGATCAGTGACCGTCATTGACCACGAGCACCTTAGTAAATGACTACCGTTATAATGCAAAGGTACGTTTTGCGGAAAAGGGACAGAGTATGCCCCCTCTTAAAACTTTGAAGACTTATAATGGGGGCTATGGTTTTTGTGCTCACCAGTTGGCGCCACTGTCGAGTAAGGTCCAGCTGTCAAAAATTGTTATTGGTTATTATGGACATGAGAACGAAGTTTACATTTAAATCATATTCAATACCTTAAAACCGTACCGTAAAAATATCGAACATACCGCATTGTAGCGCGGCCCCGTTTTGTTCAGAAATAAGTTTCCGAAAGACAAAACTGCCTCAAAGCCCTGTCAGTCATTCACCCTTAAATCATATTTGCCAGAATCAAGCTCAGGTACCTACTGCAAAATAGTCACCATATTGTTCCAATTAGAAATTGACCCGCGTAGCGCAACCACAAAGAGTGACATTTGACGTTTCGGAGACCCCACGCTACACTAGCGCCTCTAGCGGCGAATTCATACGCGATAGCCCTCATTGTGTAATTATTTATTATTTTGAGTTACTTATTTAATTTGATACTTTTTCGAGAAAATTCGATTTGTATTCGATTGATTTTCTTATTTGATATCAACATCCCTATAGTATTATCCATATCATAACGATTGTCCGAATTGCCTAGATACTGCATCATTCATCGGGCCTTGAGTCCACATCAATCAAGTGTTGATTGGATGAAATCACTCGGGCGTCGGGTGATGCATAAGTATAGCCTACCTAACAGTGCTAAAAGTGATCGCAGACGACCGTAGAAAGAGGATCCTATAGAAGGAGGATTAGCGAATGCCCAAAAGAGACGGAGGTATGATAAGCTGACTAAATTAAGATGTTTCAGGAGACTGATACATCCATAAACCGATTCTGACATCTCATAATTAATAATCAAACGAACTTACCTGTGATGTTTGATTCCAATTATACGAGAGTCTCAACCGAAGACGATAACTTTATTACAAGCAGCAGTACATGCGATGGTGCTATCTTCGTCACACTTCAGAGATATAATATCTAAAAAAAAAGAGAATCCAACAGCCTGTCTCGCTCACTCCCCTCCGCCAAGCCGGCGTCCCCGCTCCAACGTCCAGGTGGCCTCATGATTTCAGAGCAATTATTTTTTGTGTTATATCCAAAGAATATTTTAGTTTTATTTTCTGGGGTGGGAGGGCCGGGATGTCGTTATCGTCTTCGGTTGAGACTCTCGTATAATTGGAATCAAACATCACAGGTAAGTTCGTTTGATTATTAATTATACTTCAAGTCTCAACCGAAGACGATAACTTTATTACAAGCAGATGTTCAGAGCTTTGTAATCTTAAATAAACGTTTTTTAGAAAATTAAACAAAATATTGGGATAATCGGTGATTATAATTATATAACTGAAAAGTGGGATCGACACCCACAGCACTACATAATAATATATAATCATATTATATCAATGAATCAATTGGGCATCAACGATGTTACATTTATCGTTTTCTTAAGTACTTATTGACTTAATAAAATAAATGTAAATGTCTATGCATTATTCTATTTTTGTTTAAATAGAGTGTTCACAAAATCATCTTTACTTGTACAATCAATCACATCTCGACGATAATACTTAAGGAAAACATTGGAAGAATCACTCCAGCCCGCGGCCTTGCGAACCACTTCCAGACTAACCCCCGACCGATGAGCGGCAGATGTTGAAGCTGCCCGGGTACTGTGAGCTCCGAATATCGTAATGTCAATGCCGCTATTCTGTAAGACTTTTTTGACCCAATGTGCTAATGTTTGTGAACCCACTTTTGTGTGAGGTTTCCTTATGCTGATAAAGAGATTTTCTTCAGAATGTCGTAAAGTTTTTGTTTTCTCTATATAAGACTTTACTGCTAAAGCTGGGCAAATGCTAGGATTTTCAAGGACGTAAGGGAGTCTGATAAGTGGTTGACAAGTCCCGGGCCTGGAAGTCTTGATTAAATCGGTTATTTTTATAACTATGGCATCATTTTGAAACAACATATTTTTTAGTCGTATTAAACTTAAAGTTTGCATTCTCTGTGCGGAAGCTATTGCTAGAAGAGTACAAGTCTTATATGATAAATCAACTAATGATATATTATCGTAAGGATAAATGTTTGCTAGATAATTCAGTACTAGGTTTGTGTCCCATGTTGAATTGTACTTTGGAATAGGGGGTTTAATTCTGAAAACACCTTTTAAAAACCGGTTAATGGTATCATCTAATGTTACATTTTTGCCTAATATGATTGATAAAGCAGATCTATGCGTATTTAAACTACTGTAACAGGCGCCTTCTTCGAATTTTTTCGTTAGAAACGCCAAAACATGGGTATGGCTAGCATCATGAAAATCTATGTTGTTATTATTACAATAGTACCACCACGATTTTATTGAGCTACTATATTGGGTTAATGTATTTTTAGCAAAGGAGGCCATCACTATTTCTAAGGACACTTGTGGAACACCACGCTTGATCATAGATTGCCTGATAGCCTGGCTGCCACCAGGATAAGACTCGCATGAAGTGGATGGCAGACTCTGAAAGGAGAGTTTAATAAAGATATATCAGGCCCAAAGAAAAGCTTTTCCGAAATGACAAGTCTGGACCACATGGGATACCATGGCTGAGCTGGCCAGTGAGGCACAATCACAATACCTGTAGCTTTGTCTGCTACAATCTTTTCCAAAACTTTGGCTATCATGCTGAAAGGAGGAAAGGCGTAAAAATAAATCCCGTGCCAATTAAAGGTAAATGCATCAATTACTTCTGAATATGGGTCAAGTTTCCATGATGCGTATCGGTCGCATTTGTAATTTTGAGCGCTGGCAAAAAGGTCAAATGTCGGGTTACCTAATGAATTTGTAATATGAGTGAACACTTGTCTTGATAGTTCCCATTCCGTATCTATATTAATTTGACGAGATTCCCTGTCGGCTATTGTATTATCGCAAGATCTTATGTAAGACGCGAACACAAAAAGGTTACGGGTTTCACACCACTGCCAAATTTTTCTCGCAATGCCGTTCAAATGGGGATGTTGTACACCACCCATACGGTTTATGTAGCTTATGGCAGTGGTGTTATCTATTCTAAGTAGTATATTGGAATCTCGCAAGTCGGCAGTAAAGATCTTTAGTCCATAAAATGCGGCCATTAACTCTAGTGTGTTTATATGTAAATTTATAAGTGTATCTGACCAGTTACCGTTCGCTTTTTGACTATTGCATGCCACTCCCCAACCACTGTTAGATGCATCACTAAATATTTCGATTAGATAATCATTTTTTCTAATAGGCGATAATGATAACATGACATTATCTCTCCACCACAATAAATCTGATTTGAGGCTATTTTCTAATGTCATTTGCCTACTATAATTCTGCGAGTAATCAAGGGCTAAGAACTTTTCTCGTTCAAAAAGTTTCGTATACATCCAACCATAACTTACAGCTGGGCATGCAGAAGTCAAAAGCCCGATGAACTCAGCGAAGTACCTAATTGTGCATTTATTTTTTCTCATAAGTTCTATGGCACGAGCCTTAATTTTTAGTTTTTTCTCGTCCGGTAAAGTAATTATCATATCCGAGGTGTTAAAAATAAATCCTAAAAATTTGCAAATCTTATTAGGTATCATTACACTTTTTGAAAAGTTTATGACGAATCCTAATGACTCTAAAAAATGGCTAGTATAGTTTACGTTCAATAAACATTCATCATAAGACTTGCCTATGCACAAAAAGTCATCTAAATAATTTACAGATAAATGACCAGATGAACGTAAGTACTCCAGTACTGGTTTAAGTAATTTTGTATAAACATATGGTGCCGTACAGAGACCGAACGGGAGGACATTGAACTCGTATATTTGATTTTTCCACCGAAAACGTAAGTATTTTCTATCATTTTCCTCTATTGCTATTAGAAAATAGGCGTCTTTTAGATCGACTGTCGCCATAAAATAATTATGGTCTAATAACTTAAGTGCGGTTCTGTAGTCTTCCATCTTAAAATGTTGAAGCTTAATATATTTATTAAGTTCTTTTAAATTTAAAATAAATCTATGGGTTCCGTTCGGCTTAGGTACGGCAAAAATAGGTGAAATGAACTGTCCTTCACACGGTGTACATGGTGATATATAATTGGAGGTAAGTAGTTCTAATACACAACCATCAATAGTTTTAGTTTCGTTGTGCCCACAGATGTTATTTGTTAACTCTACAGACTGATCGGGTCTAGTTAAAAAAGGAATTCTATAACCCTTTATCCAGTTTAGAATAATATGATCGCTAGTGATGTTACACCATTGGCTATAAAAACATTTTAGACGGCCAGCGATAGATACCTGAGGTTCCTCAGCTAGCGCCTCTTCATGTGATGATAACGCCGCGTGTGGTTGTAGTTGGTGGGCCGGCGGCCCCTCGACGCTTCCAGGCGACGGTCCCGCGGCGGCCGGCGGCGAGCGGGGGTCGACCGCGGCTCGGCCGCTGCTGGTACACGCGGCGGTGCCCCCCTTGAGTTTAAAGCCCCTCGTTGGGGTGGTGCTATTGGAGGCAGTCTGTACGCAGAGCGCAATGGCGCGGGTTTCATTTCTGAACCTGTCTTGTTTATTGCCTTTGATGACTTAATATGGTCGGATAAAGCGGCGCCGAACAAATGTTCATCAATTTGTGTATTCTTAACAGTATCTCTGATGGTTCTATTTAAAGTGTTTAGGGCCGCGTAACGCCGTGACAGTGATTCCCGATAGTGGCTGTCACATATTAGCCTGCCAGCGTCACTTAAGGCTTTAATAATGTCTTGAGGCACGGTGCTGTTTGGAGACAGGGCCCAATTCAAAACTTGTCCTATAGCAGCGAGGCTGTTTGAAAGCTGGTTTTGTTTACTCTGACTATAAACATCCTTCTTTATATTTATTTCAGAAAGAGCTGCTTTAATTTCTAGATTTAGTTTAGGAGCGGCCATATTAGAACAATTTTTAGGCGGCAAGTATTGCTTGGCCAACTCCAATTGAGATTCTTTTGTTAAGCCATTTGATAAAATATGGGCCCATCTTGGGGCAATGTCTTTATGTAGGTTTTCACCGTAATTTCTTTCAATGGTAGGATCATCACCGAGTAATTGTAGAATTTCAGGTTCCAGTGGCGGAACAGTCTCGTCTGTATTATGTGACGCGTGGGCTTCGTCCGTGTTCACCCCAGATGTACCGGGGATAGCCATATCAGGCAGCGCAGGCGGCGCAAAGGGCGCGGCGGCCGGCGCGGCTGGAGCCGGCGGCGCGGCTAGGGCCGGCGGCGGCGCTGGCGCCGCCGATGACGTAGCTGGCACGGATGGCGCTTGCTCTATGGCCTCGGTATGGCCCAATTCAATTTGAAATGATTCGGGTGGAACGTCATACTCTTCATCGACATCAATGACGTCGTCGCCTAAAACCCGGATGATCGAATATATTAGGTATATTATTTTATGCAACGTAGACGGTGTTGAATATTGCAACTGTATTTTTATAATGGAGACCGCGATAAACATAACTATATTTGATACAGAGTACAAATACAAAGGAAAATTAACCGTGATCACGCACGCAGCCCGAGACGGGAATCGAACCCGTGCCTCTGGTTCGCCGGACCGGCGTACCTACCCAGATCACATATCAGGTATATTTGATTCGTAAAAGTAGTAGGTTAAATATAATAGTATTTTTTAATTCCTCAACACTATAAAAGTGGAGTGGACGTAATTTCAATCCTCGACACGGTTTACGTGGAGCTAAAGAGTAATAAAATGGCTCGGTATGTTATTTAAACGTCGAGCAGAAAAGAAACCTCATCCCTCTACACAATTAATGTGGAGTAGAAATAATTCTAATAGAAATAAACCTCGACACTATAAAGTGGAGTAGGCTCGTTTTGTCCTCAACACCTTTTAGGTGGAGTGAGATTTGTAACCTCAACACGATTTACGTGGAGAAAATATAAGGCTTACTTAGTAACAGTGTGGACGAGTATACATACATATGTAGGTATTGTAGATGTATACAAACGACATGGAATATATTTTTAGATCCAATATGCTCTTTGTTCCAACTAATAAGTACTTAAAATTTTTATCGAAAAAAAGTGGGTAGATCTAACTTGATGATAATTGAACATTAATGATGATTAAATGTTTGCGTTATTTCTTTAAAATAACAGATTCAAGTTGTTAATAAAAACAGAATTTACCTTGAATGTCCGGATCGTAATAACGTTTATATCTGGTCTCTTCCGCGTGGTCACTTTCTGTTGATATCGACGATGACGAATATTGGCGTTTTCTTAGTTTTGATTCTAACTTTTTCACTTTTCGAAGAACATGGTAATAGTCCCTATCGTCAGACCGTTTTCTTTTTCCCATTATTGCAACTTGATTACTTAACTTGATTTTTTGCAAGGGTTAAGTGTGAGTCCGATAACACAAAAACACGTAATGAGGCCACCTGGACGTTGGAGCGGGGACGCCGGCTTGGCGGAGGGGAGTGAGCGAGACAGGCTGTTGGATTCTCTTTTTTTTTAGATATTATATCTCTGAAGTGTGACGAAGATAGCACCATCGCATGTACTGCTGCTTGTAATAAAGTTATCGTCTTCGGTTGAGACTTGAAGTATAACTAGTCGTGCTATCTATACATTGGCGCGAAATCAAAATTAAGCCTATTTACCGATGACGTTTCGGTGACACAGGCCGGTGAAAAATAATAGAAGTCTTATCGTACGGCATGTGAACGAAGTTGAGAACTCGCTAGGGGAGTCCTTGGCACTGAAAGTATTAAAGCGGGAGCACAGACAGTGCCAACCTAACGAAGGATTGGCTATTGTTTCCACTAAAATGCTAACCTGACCCCTTTCACTTGGAATTGTACCGTAATTCGTTTACACAGACCCTTTATTGCCTTGTCCCGCGATTTTTGCACTAGGGTTGTTCAATTGATGATATAAGCCTGGCGGAACGGCGGAACCCTTCCCGTAACGCTAGCATGATGTGACTGACCGATTGCGATAGATTAACCGGTTATATCTTTTATCACGGAACTACATTACATAGTGGACCAGGAGTGCTCGTGGCCCGCGTGCCGCGTGCGGAATGCAAGGTTAAACAACATGGGTCGGGGTCAGTTCTTGGATGGATGACCGCTTTGAGTGATTACCAACTGATCGCTACCGTGCTTTAGAATGCACGTTAAGCCGTTGATCCCGGCTGCTGTATATGGCAGCAGTCGCTAAGCCAAGTTGGAGGCCTTCGACCGGCATGAGAATTTCTAACAGTCAAGTTGCCCACTCACTTGACAAGTTGGGACATGGTGCAACTCCCTAGGGAGTGCCCACTGCTACCCTACTCGTGAGCCCTGGGTGGTGCTAAAAGTGCAACAAAACTGTCAACCCTATTGTCTTCTGGAAGATCTCACAGCTCCAAATAATTGCCATACGATAAATAAGTAAATAAAACTACATAGTATGTATTGTAGATAACGGGAACAAATCAGAAATCATATTTTTTATAGACATATTGTACTCGTAAGTTCTATGAAAAAGTGTTTCTACGAACACATATGGGTGTTCGTAGAAAAGTATCCACCATGCTAGCGCAGTTAACTATACCCTCCGCTTTTTATTCAAGGCGTTTGCTGAACCGAGTTTTGAGTTGTTTTAGGGATTCGCTTTTGTTTCTTAGTAATTGTGGGTCGTGGAAACGCGAGTAATTTCACCGCAAATGGCTGAGTGTGCAATAGCTATAGCTCCAATAGCTTTCGAGGTTGTATCCTAACGGGCCACCAGGGCGCCGCTTTGACTTAACATTTTCTCAGCTAGGCTAGGTTTAGTGAACCAGCGACAAAACTCCCAGTAGCTCGATTCCACACACGTCAGATTTAGTTGAAGCCGCTCAACCAATCTCACTGGAGCGCAAACTCTTACCCCATTATTCATAAACGTCTATCAAACCTATATTAGTGAACTAGCCGCTAAAGTTCGTTTGTCCTTATCTGTCACTTTGACACATGTGCTTGTGAGACAATGACAACAGACATTTTAGTTAGCAGAGGTTTGTTAAGTTTTATGAATAAGGGGGTTAGAGTATTCCTGTGTTTAAAGCCGTGCAACGAGAAATATCGCGTTCCTTGAAACGCTGTTCTGGTCAGACGAGGAAACAATAAGGATTGATTTTCAGATATATGGTTCTTCTGTGGTCAACTAGCATCATTCTATGGGAAAGTCATTAATAAACAAAAGAAAATAGTATGTAGACCAATCACTGAAGACCGCTTAGCCCGTTTTAATAACGGACTAAGTAGCTGTCTTAATTCATTACCTTTTGCGCCGGATGATCCAAATGAAATGTATTCTTCTCTATTTAATTGCATAGAGAAAGAGTTTACTTCCAGTTTTAAAATAAAAGTATTCAGGGGAAAAGAAAGGATAATTTTTAGTGATTGGGCAACACCCGGTATTTACAAAAGTAGAAACCATATGTACGAACTATATAGTATGAGAAGTGTAAACAAGGATCCTCAATATTTAGATTATGTTCGCAACTATTCAAAAACATTCAAACAAGTTTGTAAAATTGCGAAGTCAATATTTATTTCGAAGAAAATTAAAGGCTCTGTTGATAAGATAAAAGCAGTATGGAAAATTATAAACGGTGAAACTGGAAGAATAAAAAAGAGAGAGCCTCAAGGAGCCCTTCAAATCGGGGACAACATCATAAACACTGATCTAGAAATAGCACAGGAATTTGAATCATTCTTTACAAATATTCCCCTAGAAACAACGAGATCCTTAAATTCGTCTCCTGACGTATCTGAATCACTTTTAAAAAGCTGTTTAAATGAAAGTGACAATATATTTAAATTTACGCATGTTACTCCAAGTCAGATCATTAGGACGTTTAATTCACTTAAAGTTAAAAAAACTGAAGATCTCTGGGGTCTTTCCGTTAAGGCTCTGAAATCAGTGATTGTCTTAATAGCACCATATCTAGCTGTGATATTTAACGCCTGCGTTGATGATGGAATATTCCCAGACTGGATGAAACTCAGCAAAATTATACCATTATTCAAATCGGGGTCAAGAACTGACCCCACTAATTATAGACCGATCTCGATACTTCCCGCACTAAGTAAAATCTTTGAAAAAATATTATTAGAACAACTCTTGTCCCATTTTAACCTAAATAAACTTCTGCATGAAAACCAATTTGGGTTCACTAAAGGCCGATCTACAACAGATGCAGGAGTAACACTAATACGAGCCATTTTTAGTGCATGGGAAATGTCAATGGATGCCATTGGCATTTTCTGTGATCTTTCAAAGGCGTTTGATTGTGTACACCATGTCATATTAATCAGAAAGCTTAGATTTTACGGGATAAGGAACAATGCTCTATCTCTTATCACATCTTACTTATCTAATAGAAAGCAACTAGTGGAGGTAAACAGAGTACAATCATCTGGGTCTAACGTCACGATAGGAGTCCCTCAAGGTTCAATTCTCGGTCCGTTCCTATTTCTAGTGTATATTAATGATTTGCCCTATCATATAAGCAAAAACCATGACATCATACTATTTGCTGATGACACATCATTAATTTTTAAAGTGAGTCGAAAACAAAAGAATTTAGATGAGGTGAATGCAGTATTGAGCTCAGTTGCTAACTGGTTCACAGCCAACAACCTAGTTTTGAACAGTAAAAAAACGAAATGTATCAAATTCACGCTTCCTAATGTTAAGATCTGTTGCAGTGACCAGGTGAAGTTGAAGGATGAAACACTAGAATTCGCCCATAGTACGGTTTTTCTAGGTGTGACCATAGATTATAAACTGCAATGGGGTCCACATATAGTCATGTTAGCGAATAGGCTTAGTTCGGCAGCATACGCGGTTAAACGAATGAGACAACTCACTGATGTTGAGACGGCCCGGCTTGTTTACTTTTCCTACTTCCATAGTGTAATGTCTTATGGCATATTGCTCTGGGGAAAAGCCGCTGACATTGAAACCATATTTATCTTACAAAAGAGGGCAATAAGATCAATTTATCTGTTGGGATCTCGTGTCTCTTTAAGAGAAAAGTTCAAACACATTAATATTCTCACAGTAGCGTCCCAATACATTTTTGAAAATATAATGTATGTTAAAAGAAATCAACATCTGTTTAAATTAAATCACGAAGTGCACTCTTTTAATACAAGAAGTAAGGACAAACTTGCTGTGCCTCGATTCCGTCTTCAAAAAATGAACTCATCTTTTATGGGAAATTGTGTGCGCTTCTACAATAAAATCCCTAAGGATGTTTTGATCCTATCGCTTACCAAATTTAAGAAAATTATAAAACACCGCTTAGTATGTAAGGCCTATTATAGTGTTAAGGAATTTATAGAAGACAATAACTTCTTTTAAGTCATTGCTCAGTGTTATTCTATTTATACGATTATTTTTCAATTATTTTAGAGCGACATGTTATTTATTTGACCTAATTATTTTGATGTGTATTGTTTTTGTTTCTATTGTGGTTATAATTTTGTGTGTAATGTTAGTTGTTGACGTCAAATTATTTTTGAAATTGTAATGTGTTTTTTATATGGTTGACATTTCTGTATTTTATTGTAATTTTTTCCGTGTAGTCAATTTTAATTTTCTGTTTATTATTGTGTATGTATGATTTTTTATGACATTTCTCAAGCACTCTTTGAGTCTATTTGAAATAAAATTATTTTGATTTTTTTTTTTTTTTTTTCTTGACTATATGACTGTGTATCTGACAATAGCCGATACATGATTGCTTAAAATTTCCTCGAACAAATATCCAAAGTTGAGTCTTTATTTAGTTTATTTATTTATTTATTTATAAAATAGGCACACAAAACAAGTATCAATCATTAATACAACCATACAGCAATATTTTTTAGAAAAACTAGACTGAAAACTATGTGTACACAGCAAGATTGAAATTTATACATTAATTGAGGGACATTATATTATGTTTATTTTCCTTTTTTTACTCAGCCTACTAAAACAACGCATTATTAAACGACACAATTAAGTTAAAATGATGGTATTTTCCGTCGTCTAAACTCTGTCAAGAGGAAATTTAATAAAACTGCACACATTCAGATATTTATAGAGATTTGTCTGAAAAAGCCATACCCGAAGAGTGTTGCATCCCGTTATGTCGTGCGCGAAAGACATAAGCGTGTCTCTTTCATGGGGGGGGGGGCGTGGCTGACCGAATCGAAGCATCTCCTTAAACCGCCCGCGTGGTCGTGTCGGATTTTTCCCCTTTATTTTCCCGAGGCCACTCCAACCGCGCGCTGCTATCGCTTTATTGGGCTCGGAAAATAAAGCCAGTCAGGTTTAAAAAAAAATACGCCGCTTTGAGACCTACTCCCTCCATTTGGCGCAAACACTTTTCCATTGATCGAAGGAAGTGCTCAATTCTCTCGTCTGTTTTTTTATTGTTTTGTCTCAACTTCTTCGACTTTATTTCTACACTGTGAAGGTCCAAAAGTGAACCCCATTCATTCCGTGACTATACCTCGTCGCTATAACGTCGCGTTCAAACTGTTATACAAAATTTCCTAAAGCAACAAAGTACTGAAATGCCAACCAGGGACCGATACCGGCACTTTTAAAAAACCCTGAATTAGCCCAATATTTTGGATTATTTTTTGCTCTTTAAGTAGGGCTGAATCATGTATTTAGGTAACAACGTCGTATTATTAGATTGTCCCATTAACAACGAAATAATGAACCGGTGACCGTAATAATACCGGTATTTTTCTATGGAGAAAATACCGGTATCCGATCCCTGATGCCAACAGACCAAAAAATAATGAGTTTGTGGGCGGTAATCGGGCGAATCGGTAAAGTTCACCTACCTACGAGATTTTTATTTATAAAATATAATAGCCATTTCTCGTACCTACATTAAGAAGAGGCACTACATTATAGTAAACCATTATACAAGGTCATAAAGGAACTTTTTTTACAGAGTTACGACTTAAAATAATGTACATAAAAATTGTTTATATCTCAAATCAGCCTGATACGAACAAATTTTGTATGACATTTTAATTTTCAAAATGGTCCGCAATACACTATTAAATCTTTCGCATTCCTCGTGGCACCCTGTATGTGGAGTATGCCACACTGCAGTATAATTATACATTAAACTATGTCGTTATACACGCGGGCAAGATTAGGGTAGCGTCTAAAACACACTCAAACGCTTCGTTACTGTGCCCTTCATCATTCCGTTAATAATCTGCTAATGCGTATAAACGAGACTCAACAAATGTGAACTTTATTTCAATGAGCATACGGTTTATGTACATCACCTAATGTCCCTCTTTATACCTAGTAACTGCTTGGATAAATCCAGAATATACGCGCAACGTCTGCCTTCATTTGCATAAATACATACAGAGATTTTTATGCACATATAAAATTCTTCTCTCGTGTCGGAATTAAATCACGAAATCGTTAAATACTTAACTTTTTTTTAACTTGACTGTGGCTTTATAAGCCGGGCCCAATAAAGCGATAGGATTTGCGCGGTTGGAGAGTGGCCTGGGGACAATCCAACAATCCAGGGTAAACAATACACGATCACGCGGGCGGTTTAAACACTGGAATACTCTTAAGACCCTATGCTTGACATTGCTTCTTTGAGTGACACTCAATTGTCTGTCACTTGTGTTGTCATTGCGAATTAAAACATCTGTTTATGCGGTGGGAGGCAGTGGGCCATTTAACGCGAGTAGGTATAAGATGTTAGTTTTTAATATAATAGCCTAGTTTAAACGGTCAAATGTAAAAAAGAGTGCTGGCTACGCCAACAAACTGTTTTGCAGTTTGGCGAAAATATTTGAAGTGTTTTGTTATTGTCTCTTGTGGCTTAAATAAAAAAAAGAGTTTAAATACTTACACGTTTTAGGCTAGGTTTTATAAAGATCCGTTAGACCTTATGTCAGTTTGTTATGTCAAAAAATGTACTGAGTTACTGAAATTTGATATTACATTTGGTCTAACGGATCTTTATAAAACCCGGCCTTAGACAATCGAATTAACCTATAAGTTTCTAAACCTCGGTTAAGTGGAGTTGGTATACTTAACTATTTTCATATTTTTTTAATCGCGATCTATAATTCTGCACTAAGTAAAATGTAAAAGAGCACAAACTAATAATGTGCCGACGAGGAAATTAAAAAAGCCTACCTTCTTGCTCCTGTCATAACGCTTAAAACACTTTTATACATATCATTATAACATATCTTGCCTAGGAATAGGCAACGAGAGACGTATCCTCTACATTATCCTTATAAACTCGAGAGCAGCACCATTACGCTAATTTAAACTCAAAGGGAACGTATAAAGGAACAAATTCCCTTGTTTTGAATAGAATGAACCTTCCATTTATAGATGCGGAATGTTACACTTCCTTCCTGGTAAAGTTTACAACTCACTTGGTAAACAAACGCTGTAGTGATTTCATTGAACTGAACACTGACACAGACGCATATAGTCCCTATTCGTTCCGGTGCCGCCGCATACCGGGCAGAGACAGTCCGACCCAGGTCGCAAGTTTCTTGATGGACTCTCCTCAGCTGGGCTAGGTTTAGTGAACCAGCAATAAAACCCCTCTAGCTCTATTCCACTCACACCTCAAATTCGGTTGAAACCGCTCAACCAATCTCACTGGAGCGGAGTATTCCAGTATTTCCGGACCGATATGACCTTCAAATCGTCAAGAAAAGAGCGTATTCTCTTCTGTAATGCCGGCAACGCACTTGCGACTCCTCTGGTGTTGCAGGTGTTTATGGGCGACCGTAATTGTTTACCATCAAGCAATCCGTTTGCTCGTTTGCCCCCTATAACATAAAAAAAAACCGTTCGTGGGGTCGTGTCGGAGGTTTCCCCTGTATTCTCCCTAGGCTATCCAACCTCGTACTCCTATCGCTTTATTGGGCCCGGCCTGTAAAGCCACAGTCAGGTTAAAAAAAAACTGAACACTGCTTGTTACTGATGCCAGTCTTCTTTCTTCTTCCTAGCTGTTCCCTCTGGGTTGGAAGGTCAGACGGCAGTTGCATATGTAAAACTAGCGGATCCGGGCTACTTTATAGTAAACTAGCGACCCGCCCCGGCTTCGCACGGGTGCAATATAAACCTTCCTTTTCAATCACTCTATCTATTAAAAAACCGCATCAAAATCCGTTGCGTAGTTTTAAAGATTTAAGCATACATAGGGATATAGGTAGGAAGCGACTTTGTTTTATACTTTGTAGTGACAACCAGGAAAATGCTAAAATGATAATGAATATCTTGCTCCTTTCAGTTTAAGGTCTAATTTCACACAACTCGAATTGACCTGACCGCAATACAATACAAATACTCTTTATTGCACACTCAATTAAAGAACACAGTACACTACAGTCTTATCGCTAAAGAGCGATTTCTTCCAGACAACCGTAGGGTAGCGAAAATGAAATTTAATCATATCGATGCAGAGATGGTGGTGCAGAGTTAATAATATATATATAAAACGTACTAATAATTACAACAATGATACTTTAAGAATAATATACAAATATATATATACATAAACATATTATACAAATATATAGTCAGCCACATAGTCTAAAATGTGTCATTAAATAGACAAATAGTGATCTTTCAGCTGGTTTCGGTACATATTTATGAGATGATTCATTCGATACATATTTTGACACTTGACTGTACCATCAGAGCATATGGAATTAGTTCTGAGTGCCCCTTCTAACAGTAGGCTTAAAATGAAGAACATTTGATATTGCAGGTATGTGAGAGAACCTAGGTAACCTAAGGTTAAACACGGTTTTATCTGTATGAGTATGTATATCGTCGTCTAGTGCCCATAGTACAAGTTTTGCTTAGTTTGGGACTAGATCGATTTTTGTAAGATTACCTACAAATATTATTAATCTCTTTATTTATTTTAGGTCTTAGGTTAGATTTTATAATAATTATATAAAAAGTAAAATATAAAACAATATTTACAAAACATAAAATCATTATAAAAATCTAACCTAGGGTGCCGCCGGCAGCGAGGCGGGGCCTAAGCTGCCGGTGGTGTCGGGCGACAGAGAGAGGAACCTCCTGACTATCCGCGCCGGCGCCGTGTCCAGGAGGCCTTCTGTATCTTATTAATATTATTAATATTTATATAGTTGTGGTTTTAGCTATAAGTTACCTGATTGAAACGTTTTTGGGCACTGTGTTAATTTGTCTATCTCATTCTCCCACTTTCGACCAAAACTACTAACTGACTATAAGTTCGCTGTACTTGTGTACTTGTTCTTGTACTCTAATCTTATTATATTATTATTATATTGAGCCTAATATGTCCCACTGCTGGGCAAAGGCCTCCCCCCTCTTTTTCCATTCCTCGCGGTCTTGTGCGATTTCTGGCCAGTCGACTCTAATCTTATGTGACATGTATATTGTTTTAACCGGTTATTGTGTACAATAAAGTGCTTACATACATACAAATACATAATTGTATATAATATTAATATACTATATATATAATAATAATGCAGCATTTCGGTACTTTTAAAAATGACATTATGAAAAACATGAATAATTAATAAGTATCTCTTTTTGTAGTACCAAAAATACTGGAATAATCTTTGTAAGAATGAAATACAATAACATATACTCGTACCTAAAGATTACTTTTCCATAGACGTAGTTCTTTATAATCTAAAGAACGTGTCAAGGAGGCTAACCGATTAACCACGCGACAGGACCGCATAGGAATTTAAACCGTATTTCATCAGCGTAGAGCCGTTATTGCAACGTCGCTGTTGTGCGAGATGCGAGCTTGCTACACTTGTCCGATACGTATTACGAATTACGAGAGCGTTTTAGAATAGCCTCGTTTCGAGCGTCACGCGTGATGAAGTTGCACCGGATGCGTGCGGAGATAAATCTGTAGATTTGTTGATGAAAAAAAGAACACAGTTTGAACGTAAAAATTGTATCGTCTTGTTCCCTATGATGTTTTTCATTCGTTTTAGCAGTTTCATCATATCAGTAAAATACCGAGCAATGTGAACAAATTTTGGCCACAGTAGACAATAATCTACCCTTCTTTTTTTAATTCGCACAGTTCGAGCGAGACAGGAATCTCTGAGTCGCGCGGGAAGTTGGAGCAAGTTTAGTTTTAGGACAAGGTTTGTAGATACAAAAAGTCGGCCAATTTAGGGTTCCGAACCAATCGCAAAATAAAGGTTTCTTTTAATAGGACAAATAAGGAAATTTCAATGAAATAATCTGATTTATCAATATATTAGTACTAGTTCGTAAAACATGCGTAATAATAGACATTACCACCAAATTTCAAGTTTATAGGTCAATGGAGTGAAAATTTATTTGGAACAAAATTTTGTAAAAAACAAATCTGACTTGCGTGGCTTCTCATTCCTTTATTATGCATTTTTTTAAAACAAAGAATACAATATTTATCTACTCAATGAGCTCTAAACAATGATACCCTACTCGACGGGGTAGGTCAATTTTTTTTTTCATTTTCAGCTGTTTCCCAAACAAAACTGACCCCCCTTAAGAACATTTAAAAATAAGTTTTCACAATTTGTAAGGCTTTGGGTGAACAGATGCTTATACTGTAAAAATTTGAAGACTGTAGCACCAACCGCTTGGCTGTAAACCTGTGTGACAGACGACGCACTGACGGACGGACGGACAGACGAACTGACGGACGGGCGGACGCGTGGGTGACAGTAATATGGTTCCGTTTGGAACCTTCGGGTACGGAACCCTAATAAATTGCCAAATTCTCGTTTCCGTACTTCTTCAAATTGAAAGCAATAATGTTGACAATAAAATATCAATGGTGGCGGGTATTTTAGGGTTTAATCAATTGATACACTGTCGTAGAATCCTAATCCTAATAATATTATAAACGTGAAAGTTTGTGCGGATGGATGTACATTCCGCTTAATCTCAAAAACTACTGAACGGATCTCTATGAAACTTTCCAGTATTGTAGCTTAGACATCAGAATAGGACATAGGCTACCTTTTATCCGCGGGTAACACCGCAGGGCGCTGCTAGTGATTCTATATATCTCGAGACTATAAATACCATGTTTTCACCTCGTGTGTGCTCCGTCTGGTTCCCGTTCGATACCGACAGCTGACTGGCCGGGCCCCGCACAGCGCCGCCGGCGGCCGAGCCGGCGCGACGTGCCCGAATACTACGATGAACATACACATACACTATTTACGATTATATTATACAATACAATACAAATAGTCTTTATTGCAAACTTCAATTAAAGGACACAGTACAGTACAAAATCACAATGAGTAGAGGCAAACAACAGCGGTCTTATCGCTAAAAAAATTTTTATTTCAGACTAAAGAGCGATTTCTTCCAGACAACCTTAAGGTAGCGGAAATGAAATATAATCATAAGTATGCATAGTAGGTGGTGCAGAGTTAATAAACATGGAACCTGCTAATAATTACAACAGTAATACCTACTTAAAATAAATATTCTATAAATAAATATTTTGGGGACAATCTTACACAAATCGACCTAGTCCCAAACGATGTTATTATCTATGTTGCCGATAGTCCTGACTTACTGGACCCTCTTATTCCTAGTTTATCTTTAAGCATACTATTAATTTATATATATATATATATATATTACACGAGGCCAATTTTTGTACATCCTAATAGATCGACAGTTATGGTCCGATTTTAATAAATGATATGTCATTAGATTTGTCTCATGTTGTAGAGTTGCATAAAACTCTTATTTTTTTATATTTTTCTAGAAAAAGGACTAAAAAATAGATTTTAATAAACTACTGTGCGCTGACCACGCGACGTGGCTCCTGTTTTGAGTTGACATAACACAGTATAAAAATAAACAATAACTGAACTCAAAGCTGTAGTACGTTCTTCAGTATGAGAAAATATACGGCTTGAGTCGTGCCGTCCCTTTCACCCTCGTGTGTCACACTATATGGGTGAAAGGGACGGGACGATACGAAGTTCTGGTTTCGAAGTTCGGAGTAGGCCCTCTGGTGTCGTGGGAGGAATCCAAATAATTTTACCAGGGTATTCCCGACCATGTCCGTAACTATAACGGCATAGAGTCCGACCACGCTATGTTTGCAAGGAATAATTTGGCAACACTGTGCATTATGCGTCATATTTGTATGAAAATGTGACGTTTGAGGTAGTGTTGCCAAATTATTTAAATGCAGAGTTAGCGTGGTCGGACTCTATAAAGTACGCTGGATTCGGTTTAGGTGTTTTTGTATATCTACCGAAAATATCTACACGTTTGAACTGAAAAAAAAACAAAGCTCTAAACAGTAAGGACCGAAAACACTCAAAAAAGGAATACAGAAGTGCTCTGATTACGGGCGTCGACCCGGGGCAAAAACTACGCGGACCGGATCGCAAATGTCTTGCCCATTTCGAGTACGAGGTACTAACTAAATTGACCTGCAATACACCTTATGTTATTGTAATAAGGTTCAACAGTGTGCAAATCTTGTCAGATCGGAGATGCAAACTTAACTGACTAAAAGTGGACTTAATCTCCTTGTTGTAAGATTCAATAGCGGAAATCTTGTCAATTTACCGGTACAAACTTATCACCACCTTAAGTGAACCATTATCGTGTTGCATTAATTTTTTGAAAATCTTGTCAATGTGGAGGTAAAACTAAACTGATCATTTGTAGGTGTTATGTCGATGTGCCCTGTAGCCCGGGCATAGAATATGGCTACGGTATCCTCTGCCTGTCGTAGAAGGTGACTAAAAGGGGGTCCTCGAGGTTGTAGACGGTCGTAGTTGGGGGCTACGATCGTCATAGAAACATAGCGGGACCAACATAAGTGGACTCTACTCTAGGGCAGCACTGGCGCGTTCCGTAGGAGATCCCAGAGCCGCCCGAAATGGGTTGAGGAGGACAAGCGGGGGGTTTTTAGTCGGTGCAAGTCCGACATAACCACCGCGCCGCTCCCACGGTGCGGAGGTATCCATAACGGATTTTCTCCCCGTCGAAAAAAGAAAAAAAAAGGTGTTATGTGTCGATGCAGTAAGGTCTAACAGTGGATAAACAAACGCGATTCAATAATAAATAAATAAGGAATAGTAGTGACAAACTGAAATGCACAATGTTGCATATCCTTACATAAATACAGAACTAGCTTTTGCCCTCGACCTTGTTCATTCTTTTATTACAGCCGCTTACCTAGTTATCGCTCTTCCATACAAACTTCCACCCGCTTAAGGGATGATTGCAAATTGTGCACTTAAAATACCGGTACTCGCGGTACGCAATGGTCCGCGTCACGTTTTATGTAGCAATGGCGTCGCTAATAATAGTCCGTTCACAACCCTTTACCCCAATGTAGCCTGCACGGTTCAGCACCTCCACCTGTTAGGGCCACACTTCGAGCGGCGGCGGGAGCGTTACGTGTAAAGCAGGAATTAAAGCGGCTGGCGCCAGTCTCGCCTAGATGCCAGCGCTAGCAGGGTACCTACTAGTGCCATGTACATTCGTCGGTTGAGATCTCTTCTCTTCGAAACCTCGTATCTCATTACTGAAACCATGCTGATATACGAGCTTTATTTTAAGTAGGTATTTGTGACTTGGTGACTTTTGCTTGTAACCCGACGATATGTGTTTGTGCCAGTACATACAGCAGTTGCCGCCAGCGCTGCAACGGAATGGACTTCGGTTTATTATTCACGGTCTGTGATTGTTCACGTCACGTTTCATTTAGCAATGGCGTCGATAAATATAGTCTGTCCGTTCACGACCCTTTACCCCAATGTATCCTGCACGGGTCAGCAGCTCTATCACTATTACACACCTTTCGTTAATCACCCGAACGCGGCCGATAACTCCGGACTACTACACGTCGTCTAGTTAGGTTAGTAACACGTTACTAACCTAACTAGACGACATAGCGCGAGCTAAGCGTTACAGTGGGAGAGCGGTTGTCAAACATCTGTTATGTTATGTTCTATAGATAACCCTAAATAGCGTCTAATATTTTCATTGTATCTAGTTGACACAGTTCTTGCAGGAAAGCATATCAAACGATTCGACATGTTTTGTTTTCTTGTGTAAACTACACATTGTAAATACTTATTGTTATTTTTTCCTCGTTTTTCTTTCAATTCTCTTTTGTTGTTTACCACTTACATTTACTTAAGTAGTATCATTGTAATAAGCATATTTTAGAGAAAATGACTGACTGTCGAGTTTCTTTCGGCGTTTCTTCTCGGCAGTGGTCTCATGAGAAACGCTAGTAGTTTTTGACTTGCAAAAGTGCCTTTGCGGCCTACTTGCAGAATAAAGTTCATTTATTTCATTTATTAACCTTCTGCACGTAAGTACCACTCATTAGTCTGTTGCTTCCGCTGCCGCCGCCGCTCGAAGTCGTGGCCGAGATCCTAGGGTTTCTACACACAGTACACACTGAAACCTTCTAAATTCTAAAAAAGTCTGTAAAAGGTCAGGGACTCTTTCGCGGTTTAGCCCTTCGGAAATGTTGACAGAAATGTTTTTTTCCAATTTTAAATATAAAACGATATTTCTTAATGAAAAATCCAAAAAATACATTTAAAATTTATGCAATAAGGTCCCAATAGTCCTGTCCTAGACAGGGACCGATACCGGTATTTTTAAAAAACCCTTAATTAGCCCAATATTTTGGATTATTTTTTGCTCTTTACGTAGGGCTGAATCATGTATTTAGGTAAGAACGTCGTATTATTAGATTGTCCCATTAAAAACGAAATAATGAACCGGTGACCGTAATAATACCGGTATTTTTCTATGGAGAACCGGTATCCGATCCCTGGTTCTAGATAGTAACACTGAGAAAAAGTCAAGATACGTTTCAATTCATACAGAAAATGGCCTAAATAGATGAGCGTTTTTTAACTGATAGTACTCTTAAAAAGTATACCTGTACTTGCAAACGCCGCCTTACATCGTAGTATTCTAACAAAAAAAGCCGGGTCATTGCCCATGGGGGGCTCAGATCGGTGCGAAAAAACTTGTTTCTTAAACATTCTGACGAATAGGCCACAGCCGGTCGGTGAATCGATATTGCGATTCTTTTATGTTTGTTTGATAAAGTGTCATTAGATTGCTGGGAAATTTAAGCAGTGTTTCGATGGTAATGTAGGTATAGACGGTATAGTTGCGAACATCTGTGCTAGCCGATATTTTATAAATCTATTGGATTTTGGATCTTCAAGCATGAATGATTAAGTCGCTTTTTGTATGGATTACTTTCACGAAATTGTGCCAACTTAAACAATGTGGGATAAGCCTAGCTCAGGACCGGGATGAGTGTATATTCGAATTCGAAGGGAGGCCTATACTCATCCGTGGGCGATTACAGGCATGATAATTCGATCATAGCCACATTACATCATTATCCTCCTAGCGTTTGTCCCTTTCCCCCTAATGGTTCCGGGGTTCCTTTCGGCACCTTATCCCTCAATTTGGCGTAGGCATTAGTTTTACGAAAGCTGCTCAGAGGGCAAACTGGACCTTGTTGGCTTGGCGACTCAACGCGACGCGCTGGATTTGCGTACGCTGTCACAGAATAATTACCTAAAGGCCTCGCCACATTCAACGGAACGTTATGAGCTATGTCACACCGGCCAAGCGCGGGACCGCACGGCTACCGCGCAGTTCGAGCGCGGGCCGGTGTGACATAGCTCATAACGTTCCGTGCATTCAGATCAGCGCGAGGCGGCGCGCAAACTGCGACCGCGCCGCTGCCGCCCCGCTACCGCGTTGAATGTGGCGAGGCCTTAATAGTACTCGCATTCAGAAGAATTTCTGTCTAAAAACCGACGTTTGACAGCTTATCATGGCATTTCGCTCGCATTCGCTCATCTGGACACCACGGAGGTGTTCCAAATCCGAATTTAACCGAAGCGGCAAGTGGAACAGAGGGACTACTCCCAACTTCGAAATCCGAACGTCTTATAGTGCCGTCCCTTTCACTCTCGTGTTGTTCACTATATGACAGGGCCAGATCTCTGACATTGTGTGACCAAGCCTTTTCTTCGTCCAATATACACTCGCGGACAAAGAATATGGCTCGGTTAAATACCGCCGTATTTCCTAAAATAGTGCAAACTTGTACAGTTTTTTAATCCTGTCATAATCTTTATTTCATTTTACAACTAACCTGCAAAACTAACAGTTAAAAAAATTAAGGTTTCCAGTTTTAAATCGGACTCCTAAAAACCCATGAATAAACTTTCCTATGTTAACGGTGCGAGACATCGCAAAAATCGTCAGTTATGGAGATTAATAATTAATTAATTATTGAATAGTTGTTTTGGAATCTTTTTTTTCTCATTGTAATAGTTTATGCACCACCTACTTTTCAGCTTTATATTTCATTTCTCCACTACCCAAAGGTTGTCTGGAAGAGATCGCTCTTTAGCGATAAGACCGCCTGTTGTTCTGCCTCTGTCTCCCTGTATCTATGTTTTTTGTTTTTTATGTGCTATTTTATTATGTGAGGTGTGCAATAAAGAATATTTGTATTGTATTGTATTGTATTAATATTTTTATGATAGGATCCCGGGAATTGCTAATACTGTTGGGTATTACGAAGAATAATAATATCATGTAAATAAAACTAGTATAAAATATTTAGAAAAACCTATTGCGGTTAAAATAATAATAATTGATTAAATAATAATTTAGGGTGACCCTAAATTTTTGACGTCGAGTGTATCAACTCTATCTTAATACAGTATTTGTTTGTTTACAGCGCTATGGCAGGAACAAGAGGCGCCAGAGTACGACATCGACTCGGAGGACGAGCGGTGGTTGAAGCAGCAAAGGCATCCGGAGCTCACAGGTACCTATAGCCTTGTGGCGTCACTACTGTCAACTGTCAAATCTGACATGTTCTGCATCGCGCTATCGAAGTTTCTAAAATCAGTTGCATAAATATAACTTCCCAACGACTCTCATTGGACTTCGGTCCCTGAGAGATCTCGCTAAGTCTTGTGGCGTCACTACTGTCAACTGTCAAATCTGACATGTACTGAATCGCGCTATCGAAGTTTCTAAAATCAGTTGCATAAATATAACTTCCCAACAACTCTCATTGGACTTCGGTCCCTGAGAGATCTCTCTATTGTCGTTTCTTCCTGTGTCTCCTATCTATTGTATATATGTATATAATTTGGTAGATACTCCCTTTCCTGTACATTATTCTTTATAGGAACATATCCTACTTATCTACAGTCTGAATGATTTAAAATGTCCGACATTTTATAAAACTGTCTTTTACAGTTTGAATCTTCTTGCTTGGACAGTGACGTCCCTTTTTGAACGTCCTAATTTGATACAGCTCGTATTTCCCGATATAAGTGATATCTCGTGCGAGGTATCAAACATATAACCTAGTGGCTCGGTGAATCAGGCCAAGTGCGTGTCGTATCACGCACAATGAAGGATTCCGAACCTTCTAGTCCACATTTAAAACCACTATCCAATACATTGAATCTAAAAAAGTCGTATCTTCATAGGGAACTCACGACACTTACTACCTTTTGTTTGGGCAAGATAGTTTTTCAGCGAAATCTCAAAAACCGTCAAACCTGTCTTGTTCAAATCAAAAAACCTCTATATCATTTTTAAAGGCCTATCCATGGATACACACGTGTATGTGCGTTGATTTTTTTTTCATCCATCGGTTACATGTATGGAGTCCAAATTTAATATTTTTTTTGTTTTTTCACATCACTTCTATGTAGCAGTTCATAGAATACACCCTCCTACTAAATATAATATAAAATCGTTCCTACTAAATATAATATATATATATATATATATATATATATATGTATATCGTCACTTGGTACCCATAGTACAAGCTTTGCTTAGTTTGGGACTCGGTTGATTTGTGTAAGATTGTCCAAAAAATATTTATTTATTTTATATTTATAATATAAATACTAAATCGGCTGTGATATCCGGACGAACGGACTGACAGGCATGACGAAACTGTAAGGGTTCCGTTTTTGCCATTTTGGCTACGAAACCCTAAAAACGGATTTGACAAAAATGCTATAAATAATTATCAAGCCTGCTCACAAAATTTTCAGTTGGGAAATGCGACCTGTTGAGGAGAACACCCAGACCCAGACATCCTTCACTTTGAGAGAACAAATAATCCTACGAACCTAATACCATACGGCTCCGAATTGAATAGTTTCCACTGACATTAGATTAAACTGTATTAAACTTACCGTTTTAGAAGATACATTAGAGTTAGGAGAGGAATACCCTTTTCCCTAATCTAATATATCTCCCGGGGGAGTGTTGGAGCGATGAGATAGTAACGTGAATGTAATTTATGTAGTTCACATGGACATACCAATGCCAACATTATTAGGGTTCCGTAACCAAAATGGCAAAAACGGAACCCTTATAGATTTATTTATTTATTTATTTAATCTTTATTTCACAAAAGAAAAACTCATAGTACAAAAGGCGAAGTTAATGCCAAAAGCATTCTCTACTAGTCAACCTTAAGGCAAAGCAGAAAGATAAAGATTCGTCATGTCTGTCCGTCCGTCCGTATGTTACAGCCGAATTACTCGGAGACTACAAGCATGAAATTTGGTAACAAGTTGTATTCTATGAACCGCTACATAAAAGGGATGTGAAATTACAAGAAAACATTAAATTAGGGGGGCACTCCTCCATACATGTAACCGGTGGATGAAAAAAGAAATTCAACGTACATAGTCGTGTGGGGTATCGATGGATAGGCCTTTAAAAATGATATGGAGGTTTCTAAAAAACTTGTCCATTTAAGTCAACCGTTGGTGAGATATTAGCTGTCAAAGTCCCCCCCCCCTCTAATTTCCAAAGTGTAAAGTTTAAATTCTTGAGGTGGTGTGCATTAGTAAATTCTTTCAACGATTTTTGGTTTGAACAATATAAGTTTTACGGTTTTTGAGTTTTCCCTTAAAAACTGTCTTGCCCAAACAAAAGGTCGTAAGTGCCGTGAGTTCCCTATGAAAATACGACTTGGAATGAAGATACAATGCATTGGATAGTGATTTTAAATGTGGACTAGTAGGTGTTGGTACGGAATCCTTCATTGTGCGTGGTTCGACACGCACTTGGCCGGTTTTTTTTTCGTAAACATAGAGTTCCTATTAACACTTTAAGATGTTTGTATGTGTCTTTGGTTGACTATATACTATACCGAGTTTATGCTCTGGCTATGGACTCACAATAAAGTCCAATATACATGTATTAGAAGCAGGGACCGATACCGGTATTTTTAAAAAAACCCTGAATTATAACAAATATTTTTCTATGGAGAAAATACCGGTATCCGATCCCTGATGGAAACTGGACTAGTAGGTCATAAGTAAACTTACAATCACAATCTTTAATTAAGACAAAAGTAGTACAAACCTTATCCAAACTAGTAGGTAGTAGGCTAATCTTGAATACACCACAAGTTTATTTTAGTTTTATTATGCTTAAATTTGCTGTTTAATGTGTCTCGATCACGCGAATAGCCTTAAATACACCCTTGAAGTAAAATTTTATCAGCTCGCCCGTGAAACGTGCGATATTTCAAGAATCAACAGTATTATATTATGTTATTTATTATATGAGTACTACTTTAATATTTTTATTGACTGTTATGAGTGACATTAATAGCCACTTATTTCCAGAGTACGAGTTTTAATGAAAATAAAACAAAAGGCAAACGCTCTTTTGCACTCTTTAACTTTATGGGTCCTTATCAGTTAAAAAACGCTCATCTATATACGCCATTTTCTGTTTGAATTGACTTGTATCATTACATTTTCTCAATGTTACTATCTAGAACAGGACTATTGCGACCTTATGTCGTAAACTTTAAATGTATTTATTGGATTTTTCATTAAGAAATATCGTTTCAAACATCACTCCAAATAGACGATTTTCTAACAAAAAACTTGTTATTTCCGCTAAAATTCTACTACACACAATAAAAACAAAAACCGGCCAAGTGCGAGTCGGGCTCGCGCACAAAGGGTTCCGTAGCAGCAAATATAATAAACTTATTATCTCAAAAACTATAAGAGATACTTTGATCAAACCAAAAATCGTTGAAAGAGTTAATTAGCATGCATCACCTCTATTTTTTTTAGAATTTTATACCCCGTAGTTATAAAAATAGAGGGGGGGGGACATACTTTTTACGACTTTGAGAGCTGATATCTCAAAAACCGTTCACTTTAAGAAAAATGTTTTTTAGAAAACTTTATATCATTTTAAAAGACCTTTCCATTGATACCCCACACGGGTATGTACATCGAAAAAAAAATTTTCATCCCTCAGTTACATGTATGGGGGGCCCCACCCCCAATTCTTTTTTTTACTATTTAGTGTCATAATTTTGTAGCGGTTCATACAACACATATTCCCATCAAATTTCATCACTGTAGTACTTATAGTTTCCGAGTAAATCGGCTGTGACAGACGGACAGACGGACAGACGGACAGACGGACAGACGGACAGACGGACAGACGGACATGACGAAACTATAAGGGTTCCGTTTTTGCCATTTTGGCTACGGAACCCTAAAAATGGCTATGTTACTATCTAAAACTTTGATAAAATTATCGTAGCCTTTAATAACTTTATTTGTATTATCAATAATTTTGTTATAATTTGAAATCATAACATTTTAAAACTTATAAGGCCTCTGTCTTCACTTTAGGCTCCTGAATAATGTTCAGCTTTCTTAAAAATCATACACTCACATAGGACTTAAGCATATAGGCGCTATACGCAGACATTCACATACTGACACACTGTGTCTACTAGCAGAGGGGCATTTATATTTAATTTGTTTTTACTCTAGCCATGACAAATTAGTGATATTTGATGTATTTGACTTTATTTTATGAAGTGACATTAAGACATCATTGAGAATACAATAAAGTATAAAAGAGATATAAATTCGAAATTTTGATTAGCCAGTATTACAACAATATTAGCTTGACATTATTCGCGGAACATTGTAGATATACATAGATATATAATGAGGGCTATCGTTTGTGCTCACCAGTTGGCGCCACTGTCGAGTAAGGTCCAGCTGTCAAAAATTTATATTTATTATTATGGGCATGAGATCGAAGTTTACTTTTATATCATATTTAATACCTTAAAACCTTCCCGTAAAAATATCGAACATCCCGCATTGTAGCGCAGTCCCGTTTTGTTCGGAAAAAAGGAGGAAATAAGTTTCCGAAAGACAAAACTGTCTCAAAGCACTGACAGTCATTGACCCGTAACCCATATTTGCCATAATCAAGCTCAGGTATTGCAAAATAGTCACCATATTGTTCCAATTAGATATTAACCAAACTCACAAAGAGTGACATTTGACATTTCGGAGACCTCACGCTACACTAGCGCCTCTAGCGGCGAATCCATACGCGATAGCGCTCATTATGTTGATATAAAATTCTAGTCTAAAAAAACGAGGTACGAACAAGTTGCTTACAAATATCTGGACCAGACTATCTATTATCAAAGCATAGCGGCTGTACCTACTATGGCATAAGCTCTCTGGGATCGCGATCTCATTCTTTCTTTCAGACTGTTCTTTGTTGCTTGTTACCATGGCTACGTCTCCTGAGTCACTCTTTAGAACTATAATCTTATAGGTTTTAAGTCCACCAAACATGAGTTTTAGCGATAAGTATAAATCCATTTGGACATGGGTCATCTAGTGAGCATGCTTGAATTCCATTTTATAAACATTTATCTAAGAAACATGGTTACTGTTGTCTCCTCGCTGACGGAACAGAATAACAACAAGAAAAATTTGATTGACCCTTCATGCTCATTATCTTTCAATTCCAGAGTTAATGTTCGAACAAATGATGGACAAGCTAGAAAAGAGCTCCGGGCAAACGGTCGTCACGCTGAACGAGGCGAAGTTGCTCCTCGAGCGGCACGACGACCTAGTCATCGCTGTCTACGACTACTGGCTCAACAAGCGGCTAAAGACTGTAAGTGACAATTGTAACAATCTCACAATATGACACTTACAATGTAGCACTAACTTGAATGTTCTAAACGGCGGCGGTGTGGATGTTAAGCCCTCGCTTAGAACCACTGCTGGTACGACGACCTCATCGCTGTTTTCGACTACTGGCTCAACAAGCGGCTAAAGACTGTAAGTGACAATTGTAACAATCTCACAATGTAACACTTACAATGTAGAACTAACTTGAATGTTCTAAACGGCGGCGGTGTGGACGTTAAGCCCTCGCTAAAAACCAGTTGGCACGACGACCTCATCGCTACAAATACAATACAAAATACAAATACATTTATATTCTGTATTCTGTTTTCGACTACTGGCTTAACAAGCGGCTAAAGGCTCTGACACTTAAGGGGATGCCTCGATTCGTGAAAGAGATACGCTTGTTATTGTTCGGGCCCAATAAAGCGATAGCAGCGCGCGGTTGGAGAGTGGCCTCGGGAAAATAAAGGGGAAAAATTCGACACGACCACGCGGGCGGTTTAAGGAGATGCTTCGATTCGGTCAGCCACGCCCCCCGTGAAAGAGATACGCTTACATCTTTCGCGCACGACAAAACGGGATGCAACACTCTTCCGGAATGGTTTTTTTTAGACAAATCTTGACACACATCTGACTGCGTGCAGTTTTATTAAATTTCCTTTTGATAGAGTTTAGACGAGGACAAATACCATCATTTTAACTTATTTTTGTCGTTTAATAATACGTTGTTTTAGTAGGCTGTACAAAAAATGGAAAATATAGACTATACTTTGGATTGTTTTTTATAGCGGAAATATGATTGCTTAAATTTTTTTATAGACTATACTTTGGATTGGTTTTTTTTCTATCAAACAAAATTTAAGCAATCATATTTCCGCTATTGTCAGAAACACAGTCATATAGCCAAGAATCATATATCTGAAAATCAATCCTTATTGTTATCTAGTCTGGCCAGAACAGCGTTTCAAAGAACGCGATATTTCTCGTTGCACAGCCTTAAAGTAATCCGTCTACCAACAAAAATGCTGTAATTGGAGGCGATATGGACGAGAAACAGAATAAAGCACTGAGAAAAGAAACCAAGTTATTAACTTTGAAAAGCTCTACAAAACTCGGCTTGCTTTTATTACAAAATTTACAAAACTCGGCTTGCTTTTATTACAAAATTAACGCCAACCGGGGAAACCTGTTCTAGTTAGAAAAAACTTTATAACAGACCTGAAGTACGTCGAGTTTCAGGGCTTGTGGCTCAAGTCAGGCGTAACATCGAAGTTGATATGAAACATATATAACTGGGGGTCGTGTCCAAAGATTTTTGTCACCCTGTTGCAATAAAGCCTTAATAATAATACATTAAAGGGATGCTTGTGTGTATATTTAAGAAGCAGACATAAGTTTGCGTGCTCGTTGGAACAGAGAACAGAAACTTTCAATCAAAGTAGTAAATTAATCAAGAGCTGAGCTAAGCTATATATTCATACAAATAATCAGTAGCGAATCTAAGTGTTAAACATGTTTCCACCATCTTTTTTGTTTAGCTAGTTCGATTTGTGTAAGATAGTCCTCCAAATGTTTATGTATTTGTTTCCAGCAACACCCTCTGATCCTTTCGGTGAAGACGGAGAGTCGGCCGGGCCAGTCCTCCAACAACCCCTACCTCGCGTTCCGACGTCGCACGGAGAAAATGCAGACTAGGAAAAACAGGTTAGTAAGTGGCGTACCCATGGGATGTAAGAAGACTATGCTTAACTCAACAATTTACATGCAGTAAGTACTTTCGTTGCCAAACCATGAAAATGTCCTCGGAAAGCGGGCTTCACACAATTCTACGTTAAGTTTAAACTGGTAATCGCCTTGTCTTATATATATATATATGAAACAACATGTAAATGTAGATGACACCTACTATAGTTCAAAGGCGTTAAAAAATGCACAAATCGCGTGTCAGTACATGATGAAAATCTTTGACTTGTAGTCAACAATTTAAACCTAACGATCATAACGCCACTTCGTTTCGTGTATAATAGAGTGCTATGTCGTATGGTGGTAACATAGCTAATCATTATGGAGTGTTTACGCGGAGGTTGGAACTCGATGGATACCCTTTTTATACAGAACCAGCGCCTGCGTACACCGCCTGTTTATTAATATTCGGTGGTTTTTTTTTTTCAGAAAAAACGACGAGAGCTCGTACGAGAAGATGCTGAAGCTGCGGCGGGAGTTGGCGCGGGCGCTGTCGCTGCTGGAGCTGGTGGCGCGCCGCGAGAAGGCCAAGCGGGAGCTGCTGCGGCTCACCGCCGCCATCGCCGACCGCCGCTACCACGCCGGCGACTTCACCGAGCCGCAGCCCAGGTAACACGAGAGCGAGCCACGAGGAGACGCCGGAGCTGGTGGAGAAGGCCAAGCGGGAGCTGCTGCGGCTCACCGCCGCCATCGCCGACCGCCGCTACCACGCCGGCGACTTCACCGAGCCGCAGCCCAGGTAACACGAGAGCGAGCCACGAGGAGACGCCGGGGCTGGTGGAGAAGGCCAAGCGGGAGCTGCTGCGGCTCACCGCCGCCATCGCCGACCGCCGCTACCACGCCGGCGACTTCACCGAGCCGCAGCCCAGGTAACACGAGAGCGAGCCACGAGGAGACGCCGGGGTTGGTGGAGAAGGCCAAGCGGGAGCTGCTGCGGCTCACCGCCGCCATCGCCGACCGCCGCTACCACGCCGGCGACTTCACCGAGCCGCAGCCCAGGTAACACGAGAGCGAGCCACGAGGAGACGCCGGAGCTGGTGGAGAAGGCCAAGCGGGAGCTGCTGCGGCTCACCGCCGCCATCGCCGACCGCCGCTACCACGCCGGCGACTTCACCGAGCCGCAGCCCAGGTAACACGAGAGCGAGCCACGAGGAGACGCCGGGGCTGGTGGAGAAGGCCTAGCGGGAGCTGCTGCGGCTCACCGCCGCCATCGCCGACCGCCGCTACCACGCCGGCGACTTCACCGAGCCGCAGCCCAGGTAACACGAGAGCGAGCCACGAGGAGACGCCGGAGCTGGTGGAGAAGGCCAAGCGGGAGCTGCTGCGGCTCACCGCCGCCATCGCCGACCGCCGCTACCACGCCGGCGACTTCACCGAGCCGCAGCCCAGGTAACACGAGAGCGAGCCACGAGGAGACGCCGGGGCTGGTGGAGAAGGCCTAGCGGGAGCTGCTGCGGCTCACCGCCGCCATCGCCGACCGCCGCTACCACGCCGGCGACTTCACCGAGCCGCAGCCCAGGTAACACGAGAGCGAGCCACGAGGAGACGCCGGGGCTGGTGGAGAAGGCCTAGCGGGAGCTGCTGCGGCTCACCGCCGCCATCGCCGACCGCCGCTACCACGCCGGCGACTTCACCGAGCCGCAGCCCAGGTAACACGAGAGCGAGCCACGAGGAGACGCCGGGGCTGGTGGAGAAGGCCAAGCGGGAGCTGCTGCGGCTCACCGCCGCCATCGCCGACCGCCGCTACCACGCCGGCGACTTCACCGAGCCGCAGCCCAGGTAACACGAGAGCGAGCCACGAGGAGACGCCGGGGCTGGTGGAGAAGGCCAAGCGGGAGCTGCTGCGGCTCACCGCCGCCATCGCCGACCGCCGCTACCACGCCGGCGATTGTATATATTCACCCTGCGCTGAGTCAGGATGCTGAAAGTCAAATTCTAAATTTTCTTTATTCAAATAGGCCTAGTATCAAGCACTTTTAAATCGTCAGTTGAAACATCATCATCATCAATATTAAGAGGGCCTGGTCCTCTGTCGTTGCAGCATTCTCCATTCCAATCTATCTTGGGCCTTCATCTTCACGTCTTGGTATGTGTGGCTACAGCGCATACCAAGAATGATGAAGGAATGCATCTGTGCCATGTATGGTATTTCCTCTGTTTTGCCTTCTAGGATTATAACGTTGAACCCTTCATCATTTAAAGATTCAGAGCAATTTATTGATGCAATTAGCTAGATGATGGGACGATTTAGACGCCTTTCTCGCCAACTGGCAGGAGGAGGCACTGACGCGGGATTCATGGCATTCATGGGGAGAGGCCTTTGCCCAGCAGTGGGACACCTCTATAGGATAAGAAAAAAAAAACAACTCACGTGTAGTTTCCCAACAGGGTGGTCCCTCTGGGCGCGGCGCTGGCGCCGGTGTTCCGGCGCGACTTCCCCCCGCACTACCCGCCGCGCGCGCCGCCCGCGCCCGCCGACCAGCCCCGGCAGGTACGCACGCACACACACACACACCACCCACTCACACGCGCACACACATACACCGTTGCGCTAACGTTCATTGGAGACTTGATTACATATAAAAAGTACAATGGTCAAAACTCTGTGAATCATTTTACTCAATCGCTACAAAACGAGAAGGTACTTGTATAGAAATACTTCATTAGGTAATCGTGCTCCTTTTTGATGCCCTTGAGAGAACTTTAGTATAAATGTAGTGTTTTACGCAAATTAATTGGTAATTTATGAGCAACTGCTCATGTGTGCGTAATAAATTCATGAACACAACCAATCATTCTGCTAAACTGTAAATTACACTAGCTAGCCTTTCCAACACTAGCATGATAAACCAACAAAATTTAGTGATTTAAAACATTCACATAAAAATAAATAGTGCTACCATGTAATCTGAAGTTAACGAACGTTTGCGCAACTATAAAATCTGTTCGCTTGATTTTTTGATAAACGGATCAATTTGACTCATAATGGTTAATTTAAAAAGATAATTTTTCTTTTTCATAATGGCCGTATACATATTGTATACGTGTTTGCCATGAATAAGTAGAGAGAATTTCGAGACCATCGATAAAAAATATTACTTTCATTCACTTAACCATTCTTTTTCTCAAATATTAAGAAACAATAAAAAGAAAAACTAAACTACAATTGGGTAAACCGAAAATAACCTCCAGTATTCTCAAAAAAACAAGTATTTAATTCTAGCTATTTTTTTTCGTTGAATATAAGAAAATTTCATATAAGAATATTAGGGGTTATAAAAATGACATGACAACCGAAAACCAAAAACGGGCTCAGACTACTTCTCATTATGTTACTTTCGCATGTCGTCCTCACACTGATTGACAAATTGCTTTTATGTACAATATATGTGTTGTTCATAACGATAAAACTTGCCTAGGTAACTAGGTAGGTGCCTAGTGAAGATATTTTTCTATTATTCGAAAATTTAAGGAAGATGTATGCTTGACTTCAAACGCATAAATTCTAGAAGAAAATAAATGCAGTTGAGCACAGAACATCCTTTTTGATGTTTTTTATAAGTAGCCAAAACGATATTAGTTTAGATATTCGGCAATTTTTAACTGAAGTTGTGTTATACACGGCTGCAAAGTTATTTAGTTTCTCGTGTGTTACAACACTCGTTACGCTCAGGATTCTATTTTTGAACAACTCGCTTGGCTCAGAATTCTACTTTCGAAAAATAAGACTTACTTGATCAAAGCGACCATCGGGTCTGCAGATTGCAATCTTATTCATTCCGTTTTTTTTTTAACGACGGAAGTTATTATATTTCGTGACGCGTAATGTAGAAGTAGCCTGAGCTGCTATACAGTTTGAGCACCGTATTATGGAGATGTATGGTTGTCGTTGCAGCGTGAGAAGCGTCCGTACAAGAGACGAAAACACAGACATGCGGCCGGCTCCGCGCAGGGGCTGCGAGGTGAGTCTGACGCCCGACTAACACATTCTGAGGGGCTACTCCGAAATTAGAACTTCGTATCGTGCCGGCCCTTTCACTCATATAGTGTATATATATATATATCTCTATGATATCTCTAGGTGACTCGTGCGATAGATTTGGTCTGGCTATAAGTGTAACCAAAACCCAGGTACTTAAACAACCACCCAGAGGCTGCAGTGCTGACACGACTCCAATCACTCTGGGCATCTCAGTACTAAAGGAAGTGAGTAACTTCAAGTACCTGGGCAGCCAAATCCGGAGTGATAATCGCCTTGCATCAGAGATATCATCACGTATAGCCAAAGCTGCTGCCACTTTTGGCAAATTAAACCAACGTGTTTGGAAGTCACACGACCTGAAACTTCGAACCAAGCTTTCTGTATACAAGGCTATGGTGCTCCCAATACTCACGTATAGTGTATAACACGAGAGTCGAGACGGCACGATACGTAGTTCGCAGTACAGGCCCTGGTCGCGACGGACACAGCAGCCGCCCTGGAGCGACCGCGACTGCGGGGGAGGGACGACGGGACGACGGCGTGTTTGTTCTGTACCATCGCCAACACACTCAACTGACAATCCATGCACTTTATGCGCATTGTAATAAGGGTCACGAATGATCAGTTAACTGTGTTGGCGTTTGTACCTCTAGTATAAGTTATTTCGAAACAAAACACAAAGGAACGCGTTTGCGTTTAGTCTCAATTTATATAGCAACGCGAACAGCGCCTCAGTAGCCTTTTGGGCTTGGAAATTCAATACAAAGTATATATATACCAAAATATAACGTACTATGTCTTAATGCCGTGCTATAATATATATTAATGTACCAAAATATATATTATAGCTCCGTCTGTGACGAACTTTAAACTAAACGCAAACGCGCTCGTTTGCGTTTATGTTTCGAATAATCTTATAGCTACTAGAGTTACTGTACGTATAAGTTTTATGCAAGTGTAGCTTTTGCTCATGTGCCTATGACATCGCTCAAGCCGCTTCAGGTCATTCAGAATCGTTTTCTCCGTAGGGCGACTGGTACCACTTGAACCTCAGTCCGCACCATGACATGGGGATTAGCACCATGTATGGTTTCTTTAAGCAGACTGCCAGACGTTATTTTAACAACGCTCCCCATCATAGGAATCCGTTAGTTAGGAAGGCTGTCGACTACGCTCCCATCCGTCCTCCCTCTGTCGTAACTCGGCGATCACTGATTAGGGGCCGCACGTTCCGGCGTCCTAAGCACACACTCACGGACCCGAACTACGTAATCACAGCGTCCATCGAAAGATGGAACGCTGCGTTTACGGCGTCCAACTCTGACACGACGCGTACACTTAGGCATTCCCGCCGGCGGGGACGTCCACCGCGCGATCGCGACAACACACACATATAGTCGCTATTCCGGGTACCGGGTACACCGGGTAGAGTCAGTCCGACCCAGGTCGGGCCTGGCTGAGTTTTTTGCTGGACTTTTCTCAGCTAGGCTAGGTTTAGTGAAGCAGCGACAAAACTCCCAGTAGCTCGATTCCACTCACACTTCAGATTCGGTTGAAACCACTCAACCAATCTCACTGGAGCGCAAACTCTTAGAGTATTCCAGTGTTCCAAACCACAAGCGTGGTCTTGTCGGAGAGGTTTTCCCCTGGATTTTTAAAAGGAGATCAATATATATTATAGCTGCGTGGATTTTCCCCGGGCCACTCTCCAACCGCGCACTCCTATCGCTTTATTGGGTCCGGCCTATAAAGCCACAGTCAGGTTCAAAAACAAGAAGATATTTCAAATTCCCACAGTCTAGATTGCTCCTCTGCACCCTATAGCTCCGTCTGTGACGAGCTAAACGTGTGTGTAAAATACGTAATTTTCTTCATCAAACCTAACCATTATACGTACAGTCAGCGTCATCAGTACATAGTATAAAACAAAGTCGCTTTCTCTGTCCCTATATCCCTTTGTATGCTTAAATCTTTAAAACTACGCAACGGATTTTGATGCGGTTTTTTTTTAATAGATAGAGTGATTGAAGAGGAAGGTTTATATTATCCATTAAATAGTGCACCCGTGCGAAGCCGGGGCGGGTCGCTAGTATAGTATATAAGAGCCAAAGTGGACAAAAAGTTCGGTACACCATTTATTTATTTATTTATTTATTTAAATATATTTACACAGCATTACAGATTGAGTCTAATACACTGTGAAACGAAACATCAACTTAAAGGAACAAAACAATGATACTAATTATCTACGTAGGTACACTAGAAAGCCTATCATCCTTCATCTCACAGAACTTCAGACACTCCCTACACACAGCCGTCCATCGCCACGCAAGCAGATCACACTCGGGTGCTGACACCAACAGGGCATTCAGCAGCGTCAGGGCGCGGAGGTGCGGTGAGTTCCTGTGAGACACAGTGCGAGCCGGAGGCACTGCTAAAAGCGGGCGCGTACGAGGTCTAAGATCCATATAAAATATACGGTGTACCGAACTAATTGGCCGCTTTGACTGCTACATACTACATGACGCTGACAGTATCAACAAATGTTAACCTATATGCTGCCTCTGCTACATGGCCCGGTGCCCCGTCCCCACAGAGCCTGCGTACGCGTCGTCATCGTCGGAGGACGGGTCACGAGCGGAGGCGGCGACCCCCGACGACGGGCCCTTCGCGTTCCGACGGAAACCGGGCTGTTACTACGAGATGGTGAGACATTTGGGTCAATTTTTCTATACACGGCGTCCCACGGCTATGCCACATGGAGGGAAAGTACTTTGAATATTGTAGATGGAACATTTTACTGTAAGAAGACATTATTTGAATTTAAAAAACAATTTAAACTGCATTCACAGATATTTAAATTATTTTATGTTTGAACCGGGAATCGAACCCGTTACACGAGAAAAATAATTACCCTGTAGCTTTATCATACCGATCGAAAGGCTTCATCATAAGGATTATTTTTTCCTAGATAACATAGTGTCAGAAATAAAAGGAAGACCATGAATTTTAACATTTTTAATACAAAATTTATCACGTGTAACGGGTTCGATTCCCGGTTCAACCATAAAATTATTTAAATATATGGCAATGCAGTTTAAATTGTTTTTTAAATTCAAATAATGGCTTCTTTCAGTAAAATGTTCCATCTACAATATTTAAGGTACTTTCCCTCCATGTGGCATAGCCGTGGGACGCCCTGTATTGTTACTCTGTCCCGTCAGCAAGTAGACTAATGTAACCGAGTTTTTTTTTGAAAAATTGTTATGTGTTATATGGACTTCAAGCATGCCCAGAGATGACCCATGTTCAAATAAAAAAGGAAAAGTTTATTGTATGAAGGCAACATTACAATATAAATCACAACCCATTTTGTAGCTCAGGGTTGTGATTCGTCTATGCGTCCAAAGTTAAAACGGCCGCTTTATTTTTGAGTTCATAGATCCACGAATCTAGCAACGTAAAAAGTAGGGATGCGCCGAATATTCGGTTATTAATCGGTATTCGGCATATTCGGCATGTTTTTGAATGTTTGGTATTCGGCCGACTTATTTGGTTCAGTCGCCGAATATTTATTGAACAATTTTGAGAGTTTTGTTACAAGTTACAAGAGTGTATTATAGTTGTTACTTCGGAAAATTAATACTTGACCCATTATTAACAGTAACTATGACCCATTATTAATTTAACTTTTTTTTTGACAATATTTCGTCTTGATAATGAACAGAAATTTTACCATTCAATTAGCCTGTTTTACAACAATAGATGAAGGAATTACGTTGAACCGAATAATTCGGCCGAACCGGACCTAATATTCGAACGAATGTTCTTATTCGGTCAAACCCATATTCGGCGCATCACTAGTAAAAAATAATTTAATGTGGTCAAAAGGCACTTAAATACAAAATACAGTAAGTAGCGACATTGCGACCCTCCTTTTTTTATTTACGGGTGGCGCTAGTGGCCCTGATACATTTCCGTATTAAAGCGATCTTAATGAAAATGTGTTATTGTATGATTTTGTCACTAATTTGTACTGTAATTTGCAGCCAACATCGACACTCAGTGGCGACCCGGTGGATCCCGACAACAAGGACGGTCTCTTCGAGCACGAAATCGACGAAAGGCATAGGTAATTCTTCTATTTCAAAGCATATTCATGCATCAATCAACCATTTCTCGTACTTGGGGGTAATGGGGGCTCTGGTCAATCCAAACGGCATACCTTTAAAGTCAAATAGGCCTCCTCCAGGTACAGTGAAGTATTGCATTTGTGTCTTTCTAGCAATGTTGGAATAATTGAATTATAATAAACGGGTCACTCGCGTCTTTTTGATTGGATATCGCTCGACATGTTCCGGACCACGTGGACCTTAATCATGAGAACCAGGCGCAACGGCCGCGCGTGTAGCACTGCGTGCTCGCGCGCGGCTCGCTCGGCTGCTCGATGTTGGCGGCGGCGGTCTAAAAGATGCGAGTGAACCGTTTATTATATTTCTAAACTCACGGGAATTTTATATTTAAATTTGGAATTGTTTGGGCCATATAAGTGGTTGGCGATACAGTGCACTCTGTGTTTTACATATAACGTTATATAACTAGTTCAGTGTATAAATATTTGTGATTTTGTGTGGTCATCCTCCGGTGCCACTACAGCATTACAATTTCAAACCAAAAATGCACTCGGTAACCTTCGAACTGTCTCGTACGGTCCACGCCGCTTGGCTAAAAGCTTGCCCGTTGGTGACTTGTTAGTATTTGTAAGTAATGTTGTATCACTACATAGTATAAAACAAAGTCGCTTTCTCTGTCCCTACATCCCTATGTATGCTTAAATCTTTAAAACTACGCAACGGATTTTGATGCGGTTTTTTTTAATAGATAGAGTGATTGAAGAGGAAGGTTCATATGGATAATAACATCCATTAAATAGTGCACCTGTGCGAAGCCGGGGCGGGTCGCTAGTCATATTTAAAATGTAAGAGGTTATGTGAGATGATGGATGACCGTCCTTCTTTAGTTATAGTTATTAAGATTCGTCAAACCATGTTATAATTATAACACATTTTATGTTAATACCTAAACAACATTGTATTCCAACACAGTGCCTTGGTGTCTCAGTGTAACACTGTGGAATCTGTTAGACATGGAGCAAAGCGTTAATTTGCAATCACCGTTACTGTCGTTCCCGTTCCAAAAAATCGCAGTGAAAAATCACTGTGACTTTGTCACTCCGGTTATTACGTATCACGATATTTACGTTTCGACCGTTCGCGGCGCTGTTACTGATGTTACTACTAAAGTGACTGCTTATTCTACTTCTAACTTGACAATATACATTCCGAGCGTTACAAGACAGTAGCGAAGCGATCACATGAACAACCTCTACCGCCTTGACGATAAAGGCGTTTAATCGATTATAGTTTTGGTAAAGTAATATGATTTCATACATTGTGGGTTTTGTTTGATCAAGGTGTTCGGTTTTAAGAGGTAGATTTAATTAAAGACACTTAAAACACAATACCATTGGACCATTGCTTGGATCAGGCAAAAGTCAAGCATATCATATTTAGTATTTAATTAATATTCAAATGCTCATACATACACTAATAACAGCAAGTAAAATATACTTAATAAGAGAACAACGGTTGAAACTCACTTGGAAAGTTCTCCACCGTTGTTCTCTTATTAAGTGTAAATATGTCTGACGTTAGTGTAAATTTAAGTAAAATATATTTTATTTATTTTAAATGTTAACTATGATTAATATCGTTGTTTATTTATAAGTTATCACAGTCACAGTAACAGCGGTCTCGGGCGGTGCGCGACGAGATGCGGTTGCTTAGATACCGACCGGTTCCACTGTTCCAGTTATAACGGAATGTTAACAAATATTTATGTTATTTTGTAACGTTGTTACTACGTGACGTGTTACTTTTTAACGGCAGATCACTGTGATTTTTTCGTCTTGAAATTATTTATAATCACTCATCTCTAAGAGGCCGTTTTGACTATAAATAAATAAATAAAGCTGTGAAGCTGACGGTCCTGGGTTCGAATCCCGGTCAGGACAAATATTTGTGTGATGAGCATGAATATTTGTTTCTGAGTCTTGGATGTTTTCTATGTATTTAAGTATTTATATCTATTAAATATATCGTCGTCTAGTACCCATAACACAAGCCTTCTTGAGCTTACTGTGGGGCTAGTTCGATTTATGTAAGATTGTCCTCTAATATTTATTTATTTATTTTATTTAAATAAATGTTGCAGGTTTAATCTCACGTCCCTCACGGAACCTTACCGGCGATGTGTGGGCTTCGCTCGACTCCGACGAGGAAGGGGCGGCAGATTGGCGCTCGATCGTATACGGACTCCGCTCGACGATCTGTGGCCCGAGCTACCGCCTCCTCCTCACAAAACCGAGCTGGCTGAAGAGGTATCTCGTTTTTTTTTACCTTACTGTGGCTATATACCCAATAAAGCGATAGGAG
The DNA here is from genome assembly GCA_963556455.1 of Epiblema foenella. Lineage (NCBI taxonomy): Eukaryota > Metazoa > Arthropoda > Insecta > Lepidoptera > Tortricidae > Epiblema > Epiblema foenella. The sequence goes on along the minus strand of OY747120.1, from coordinate 2,834,592 downwards.
TGCGCGGTCGGACAGTGGCCTGGGGAAAATCCGGGGGAAACCTCCGACACGATCACGCGGACGTTAAACACTGGAATACTCTAACCCCCTTATTCATAAAACTTAACAAACCTCTGCTAACTAAAAAGTTCTTTGTCCCATTCTCACAAACGTCAATGTCAAAGTGACAGATAAGGACAAACGAACTTTAGCGGCTAGTTAACTAATATAGGTTTGATTGACGTTTATGAATACGGGGGTATCAGTTTGCGCTCCAGCGAGGTTGGTTGAGCGGCTTCAACCAAATCTGAGGTGTGATTGGGATCGAGCTACTGGGAGTTTCAGATCACGAATTTTACAGCTTATCGTAAACAAATATTAGTCAGATAATGTCTGATAATATAATGTTCCAATATTGTCAACTAGCAGTAGAACCTAGTTTTTTCAATAAATGGACTAAGAAATCAGTAAAGTACACTTTATCTTGTCGCAACTCTGTTGTGAATTAAAATATTTTTATTTTCAGTATTTAGGATTTTGGTTCCTCTATATATATTCAACATATTTCTCATCCGCAGGTTGACCTCGAAACAAAAGTCCACAGAACGCCCAAAGAGATCACCCGCGACTACCACGCAACCGGAAAATACCCCTGGCGGCACGCTTTCCGAAAGCACCTCGCCGCCAACCCCGAGCTCTGGATCAAAACGGACCCCGAACCGGACCTCAAGGACCTCGCAGACCTCCCGGACCTCAAAGACCTCAAGGACCTCTCGGACCTCGATGTCAAGTGCAGTGACGATATTAAAGTTGAACCTGTGGAAAAAAGTGATATTAGTGTTAGGACTACGAGTGCAGTGAGACACAACAAGCGGGCGTGGAGCAGCGACGACAGCGACAGCAGCTTGCATCCCGTCGAGAGGGAGTTCGAGAACTTTATCGACGAGGTTCAGAAGAAATGGTGAGGATTTTTACTACACTTTAAGCCGGCGTCTCCCGGCGAAAAAAAATAACATTGGCATTCTTTTGTTATGATCTCAGGGATCCCAGGGACCGGTAGACGACGTTTATATAGAACAGTGTTTTTCAACGATAAAGTTGCGACTTTATTTTTTGCGAGGAATGCAGACAATTGATTAAATTAAATACACGAAGTTATTTTCGCTTGTTAAATATTTTGATTAATTTGAAATTATAACGTGCTGTTATTGCATGGATTAAAAAAAGATACCACGACAATCAAGTATAGCGAGCGATAAATTAATCAATAGTTCGACGTCCAATAAAAATAAATGACGTAAATAAATGTTGAATAAATGAATAAATGAATACGAGCCCCCCATAACAATAAGATTAATATCCCGTAAAACTATAAGATTCCACGCTCACATGGTCATTTACATTAGAATTACGATTAATAACGGGATATTTACCATATAATCTATTTGTATTTGTGAGTCACATGGTACACTAACAAACTCAAAGAGGGCTATCGTTTTTGTGTTCACCACTTGGCGCCACTGTCGAGTAAGGTCTAGCTGTCAAAAATTACATTTAAATCATATTTAATACCTTAAAACCGTACCGTAAAAATATCGAACACCCCGCATTGTAGCGCAGTCCCGTTTTGTTCGGAAAATAAGGAGGACATAAGTTCCCGAAAGCAAAACTGTCTCAAAGCACTGACAGTCATTGACCCATATTTGCCATAATCAAGCTCAGGTATTGCAAAATACTCACCATATTGTTCCAATTAGATATTAACCCGCGTAGCGCAACCACAAAGAGTGACATTTGACATTTCGGAGACCTCACGCTACACTAGTGCCTCTAGCGGTGAATTCATACGCGATAGACTCAATTGAATTAGAATAATCCAATAATGTTATATGTACATGTGTTAGGTAAAATTATTTCATAATTATTCAATGTATATTGTAAATTTTAATTTTAAGTATTTTGCTATGCCCTATCAGGGTCCATGAGATAACAAAACATAATGTAACACCTGTACTGTACCATGGTTGCAAATAAATGAATTATGAATTACGATGTCTCTTCCAGGCTACACTTCCGGCCGAAAACGCCGCCCCCCTCGCCCCCGCGGCCGCGGCCGTCGCCGCCGCCGCCGGACGCGGTGGCCGTGCTGCGCGACACGCCGCTCCGCGTGGAGCTGCGCGAGGCCGGCGCGGGCGCGGGCGCGGCGCCCAGCGCCTTCACCACGGAGGAGTTCACGCTCGCCGACCTCATGCCCGAGCTAGGGGGGGACCTGCGCGCTGACCTGGGTACTCATACTCATACTCGTTACAGTAGTACCCAACTGATAAGGCGCGTCGCGAATCTTCGTTCGCGCAGAAAACAAAGTACCGCTCCGAAGATTAACGAAACAATGCTTAAAACTTACAATTAACCTTAGATCCCTACTATAAGGTTCATAATACACTGTTCATAATGCGCGTGCACTCGATCAGAAGTATGGCGGCTGACTAACATGCCCCGCGGCGCGCGCTAACATGGCGGCAGCTGCGGACCGATAGCGGTACAGGAACAAGAAGCGCGGTGCGTGGAGCGTGCCGATTGGTCAATAGCATTTCCCGCGCTTTAAAAATTCATCTTCTGCGCAGGTACATCGGTAAGCCATATCAGTTGGGTACTACTGTACCAAAATCATGTCTAGTAACCTGATATCATTTAAACTTAGAAAGCTATTTTATTTTATTTTATTTTATGAATGACTGAACAGCGATTGGTCTTAGCCAACCTCTAAACCTCTAAAAAACCTCTGCTAACTAAAATTTGTTTTGTCCCTTTCTCACACACAAATGTCAAAGTGAAAGATAAGAACAAACGAACTATAGCGGCTGTTTAACTAAAATAGGTTTTATAAACGATTATGAATAAGTGGGTGGGGTGGGTTACTTTGACATCATATAGCGAATTCATACGCGGTAACTTTTTTTTTTGTTTATTTAGAAAACAAACGGCCATGTACAAAAGAATTCATAAAAAAATTGAAGCAGACTAGGCCTAAAGTGAGTAACTTAAATGTAGCCTTACGTTTTGCGTGATTGCAGATGTGGAGCCCCTCTCGGACGGCGCGACGGCGACCCCTGTGCCCCCTGCGACGGGGCCGGACGGGGGCGGGGGCGGCGGCGGGGGCTCGGCCCCGGGCGAGCCTCCTTTTTTATGTGTCGGCCGGGGCCCTCGGGCGCGGGGCTCTCGGTTCGGCAGCAGCGCCGTGCGCGTCACTCACCACACGGAGACCGTCTACATGGATAAGCATGTGCCGGTGCGTACTTATACAATTTCCCAACGAATACTGATAAGTTAATGACTACAAGAAACACTGGGAAACTCAAATTTTTTTATAGACTGAAGGCGAAAAAGTCGTTTTTGGGAAATTGTATAAAATTCTACAATAAAATTCCAATCACTTTACTGAACTTACGGATTCTAAATTTAAGTCTGTCGTGAAACAGACACTTATTTCAAAAGCATATTATAAGATAAACGATTATATCATGGATAGGGATGTTTGGCAGTGATAGCGTCCCGCACAAGTAATCTAACACAGAAATATTTTGTCCTTAATATTAAAAAATATGTATGTATGTTTATATTGTAGCATTTGAATTCTGTAGTATTATGATACTGTTATTTTATATAGATTGTATATTGTTTTGAAAAAATGACACCTCGTTTCTTACGCCGGTTCTTCTCGAGGCAGAGGTTTATTTTATGAACCGGTGGTAGTTTTTTGACATTCATAAGTGCATGTAACATGCCTAAATTGAAGAATAAATGATTTCATTTCATTTCATATGTACTACACATATCACAACTATACTTTGTTACATTTGACTTTTCTTTTTTAATTTATTTTTTAAAGCAGCGTGTTACACTACCAACTACGTATCCACCGATGTATCGTACCTATGTTTACAAATAAACAGTGCCGTGCGTACTGGATAAGTAGATACTCATAGTCACTTATTTACAGTGAATCATATACATTACACGTCCAAAATAAAGATAAACTATCTTGACGCTCACACTGATTCTTGGCACTCAAATTGTTAATAAAATACGATTGATGATTTACATGTTTACTCGTCAAACACTTAGACTAACTCAGTATAGCATGACACATGCATGTAATGTTGGCTCTGCTGTTAATATGCATGTTGTTACATTGTTTGTACTGCTGTTGGTTCTCCTAATATAAATAAATAAATAAATAAATATCTAGACATACACCACAGGCAAGTGTAATGACTATTTTTAAGTTTATATGAATACTCAATCGTTTATTGCACATGATGGTTATACAGATGGGATTGAACAGTATCCTAATAAAATAGAATAAGATAACTCACATTTGTAAACAACAATTACCTTACGTTAAAAAGTAAACTGAGCGCGACGCGCCAACAAACTGTTCGCTGCAGTTTGGCGCATTTTGTGAACTGTATTATGTAATTGTTTTTACATGAATAAACGATTTCTATCTATCTTTGGTGTCTGCCTACCCCAATGGGATACGGGCGTGAGTGTATATGTATGTATGTAAACTGTCCAGGTGTCGGTGTCGCCGCCGCCGCCGCAGAAGGCGGAGGCGCCGCGCGCGCCGGACCCCGTGCCCGCCTCGCGGCTCATCGTCGAGGAGGTCAACGAGGTGCCGCAGGTACACGCCCCCCCACACACACACACACACACACACAAGGCAAAAAATATGCCTAATGGTGAAAATCTTATTTAAATATCTCAAAAAATAACGAAGCTGCAACCGTTTCAATGTCGAATAATTAATAATTAGAGAGAGAAAGCGCTATAGATCCGTGACGTCACGCCATAGCGCCATAGTAAATAACGATCGTCCCAATACAAACTTGCGTTTTGGGGAAAAGGCACAGATTGTTACAACTTTAAAGACATAACTACGTAATTATTATTCTTGTGAGTTACTCTTTTCGCCATTTGACTAATAACTTGATAATTTTCGAGAAATTCGAACTTACTGATTTTCTCATTTTGTGTGAACATCCCTACTGAAAATACGTGCATCTATGTAACATTTTATAACCTCGTTCCAGATAAAACTAGAAAAGAAAAAGAAAGACGACACGATAGAAGAGATCCAGCTGAGCCACGGCGTTCAACTGAAGACAGTGCACACCAAACACTCGCCGCTGAAGAAGCACATCATCACCGCCGCGCACCGGCGCGCCGCGCACGAACCGCCGCAGATCCGCGCCGTCGCCGTCACCGACACCTTGAAGGTACTTTTTTTGTAATTTCACATGACTTTTATGTAGAGAAATTTAGAATAAAGGAAAAATTGAAAAATTTAGGCACCGAGCAGGATTCGAACCTGCGACCTCCCGGCACTCGCGGCCAGTCGCTCTAGCCAACTGAGCTATAGGTGCAATCACTACCCAGTTCTAAATTCATCAACCGTTCCTTCGTATTAAGCAGTACCGCTGCTAACGTAAACTATATTTTTTATACAAACGCCTTAAGGGAGGCGTACAGCGACATCTACCAGAAGACTCGTGCTTCATTTTATGTAGGGGTTCATAGAATACATCTTCCTACCAAATTTCATGATTGTATTGATTATAGTCACCGAGTAAATCGGCTGTGACATGGGTTAATCAACTTTTCTTTGTTGTTATTTGGTCCCGTCAGCGAGGAGACAATAGTAACCGAAAATCTTAGAGAAATGTTCAAAATATGGACTTCAAGCGTGCTCAAGAGATGACCCATGTCCAAAATATATACTCATCGCTAAAACTCATGTTTAGTAGATTTAAAACCTATAAAATCACAATTTTGAAGAGTGACTCAGGAGACGTAACCATGGTAACGAGCAACAAAGAGTAGTTGATCCACCCACATGCGGACGGACGGACAGACATGATGAAACTATAAGGGACACCATTTTTTCTAGTGCCATATCTTTTTATGATTTTTATCTCCTTGTTTAATTTACTATTTAATTATTGTGATAATTTGAAGGTTTTCATTTAGCCACACTATGTTATAAATTTTAGTATGTGTGCGACCAATTGTATCAGTTTGCTTACACCGAGCCTTGATTTTAATCGGGAGCTTATTAAATACTCTGATTGCCGCTACTTGATTGAACAATTTTGCCATCCGCTTAAATGAAATAATAAATGAAATAAATGAACTTTATTCTGCAAGTAGGCCGCAAAGGCACTTTTACAAGTCAAAAACTACTAGCGTTTCTCAAGAGACCACTGCCGAGAAGAAACGCTGAAAGAAACTCGACAGTCAGTCATTTTCTCCAAAATATGCTTATTACAATGATACTACTTAACCTACTTAAGTAAATGTAAATGGTACACAACAAAAGAGAATTGAAAGAAAAACGAGGAAAAAATAACAATAGGTATTTACAAAAAAAACATGTCGAATCGTTTGATATGCTTTCCTGCAAGAAATGTGTCAACTAGATACAATGAAAATATTAGACTCTACGCTATTTAGGTGTTTGGTACTTAAGGGGTGTATGCGTTCGTGTGTGTGCAGGTGCGGCTACAGAACCACCTGTTGTCGAGCCAAGCCGGTGTAGTGAGCAGCGGCGCCACCGTCGTGGGGCTCGTGCAGAACGGGCCCTTCACCGCCGCGCCCTCGCAGCCCGGTGAGTGTGCAGTAGCCGTGTGTGTGTGTGTGTGTGCAGGTGCGACTGCACAGGTACTGGAACCACCCGTTGCCGAGAACGGGCCATTCGCCGTGACCTCGCAAGGGGCGAGTGTCTTTACGGGAGGATTTTTGTGGATGTATGCCATTCGATGGAACCTTTCCCTAACTAAAGTGTCGTTGCAGGCGTGGTGACGGCGGCCGGGGCCGGGGCTGTTCCCGCGCGGCGCGCGGCGCCTCTGCTCCCGCTGGGCGCGCGCGGCGTGGGCGCGCTGCAGCTGGCCGCGCCCGTGGTGGTGGGCAGCGTGGGCGGCGTGGGCGGCGTGGGCGCCGTGGGCACCGTGGGCGTGCAGAACAAGCTCAAGGTGCTGCACGCGCACCCGCTCACGCACGAGCAGCGGGCGCAGCTGCTGCAGGCGAGGGCGCAGGGTATGTATATCCTACTGAATTGTGGTTGTGATATTAGTAGAAGGCACGTCGTCTCTTTCACGCGGCGGCTCCTTCCTACCTCTATTTTGGCGCTGGCGCTGTGTGACGTAGTCGGGGGGTGAATCAATCTCGACGATTGACATATTTGTATTCTCCATTTTATTAGTCAGTAATACGAGGTACTAGGGGCCCAGAGTAAGTTAGGAGTTGCCTGCGCGCGATGTTTAATTGTCACAGGGCACCGTTGGTCGGTCGGGTATCGACGCGAGTGAAGATTGTGGTACTAGGATCGCAGAAGCTTGTAGCAGATAGAGGCTACGACGCTGCGTAGCACTCGGCGTAGCACTCAGTGTAGCAAATGACGTGTGACGCACTATTTTCGTAGCTGATCCGGCGCAGCGAGCGCCTAGCAGTGAAGTCGCGGATTTCTCACAGCATCGGCACGTAATACCACTGTCGCGTTTGTGCACTCCTAGTATATCAGACGAATAAATTAGATTTAATTTTGGGAATGTTTTGGATAAACATTTTGCATGCAGAGATTATAACACAGAAAAAAAGAACTTATATATGTTTGGTGCTGTTATGGTGGCTACAAAAGGCTACAAAACTCGGCATAAGCTGGGGCATACATGTACCAATAACGCTGGTCTTCCGTGGGGCCCGGGGCTGGAAAGATAACTTAGCACAGTACGACTTTGAGGGCAATAATAAATCTTTTCTGAATATGTCAAAAAAAAATTGTACAACAATACAAATACAATACATGCCTTCCGCTCGGGCGTCAAATACCTGCGATCTGAGACATTTTGTTTTGCTGTTCTCGTAAGCAACGTAGGTACTAGTATGTATGTATCTAAAACGACAATGACAGTTTATTTATGTACGGTTTAGGCATCACGCCCCTCCCGGCCGTGGTGTCGCTGGCGACGCTAGAGGCGTCCACCAACACGGCGGCCATCCTGAAGGCGGCGCCGGGCTCCGTGGCGCAGTTCTTCGAGATCAAGGGCGGGCAGCTGGGCCAGCTCGGGCAGCTCGGGCAGCTGGGGCAGCTCGGCAAGGGCGGGCACCTCGTCAACGTGGTGCGCCAGCCCGCCGCCGCGCCCAAGCACGCGGCGCGCCTCGACCTCGCCGACGCCAAGAAGCGGCTCGCCGCCGACGCGCACGCGCACGCGCACGCACACGCGCACACGCACGCGCAGCCGGCCAAAGGTCCGTTCTACGTCATAACCACAGTCATATACAGTGCGTGTCATCCACGGAGGCGCGCCATGGCTGTGGAATGTCGTGCAGTAGGGATGTTGACATCAAAATACTAATTAAAATTCAATAATTTCGAATTTACTCGCGTTTTCTGAACTGATTTTAATGCGGTTTCAGAAAATTATTATACATTTAATTATTACGTATTTCATATTTAAAAAATACACATGACTCAAAATCGCTTATGAACACGAATGTTTGCATGGGCAGGCGGTGTGGCGGCGGCGCAGGCGCAGGCGCAGGCGCACCAGGCACAGCGCGGGCGGGTGTCGCTGTCGCTGGACGGGCGCCAGCTCGTGCGCGCCGCGCTGCCCGCGCTGCCCGCGCTGCGCGGCGCCGCGCCGCAGCTGGTGCGCCACCAGATCCAGCTCAAGCACCGCCGCGACCAGCCCACCATCTCCATAGGTGAGTGTGCGCCCCCAGGAGTCTCCCTGTCCCCGGACGGGCGCCAGCTCGTGCGCGCCGCGCTGCCCGCGCTGCCCGCGCTGCGCGGCGCCGCGCCGCAGCTGGTGCGCCACCAGATCCAGCTCAAGCACCGCCGCGACCAGCCCACCATCTCCATAGGTGAGTGTGCGCCCCCAGGAGTCTCCCTGTCCCCGGACGGGCGCCAGCTCGTGCGCGCCGCGCTGCCCGCGCTGCCCGCGCTGCGCGGCGCCGCGCCGCAGCTGGTGCGCCACCAGATCCAGCTCAAGCACCGCCGCGACCAGCCCACCATCTCCATAGGTGAGTGTGCGCCCCCAGGAGTCTCCCTGTCCCCGGACGGGCGCCAGCTCGTGCGCGCCGCGCTGCCCGCGCTGCCCGCGCTGCGCGGCGCCGCGCCGCAGCTGGTGCGCCACCAGATCCAGCTCAAGCACCGCCGCGACCAGCCCACCATCTCCATAGGTGAGTGTGCGCCCCCAGGAGTCTCCCTGTCCCCGGACGGGCGCCAGCTCGTGCGCGCCGCGCTGCCCGCGCTGCCCGCGCTGCGCGGCGCCGCGCCGCAGCTGGTGCGCCACCAGATCCAGCTCAAGCACCGCCGCGACCAGCCCACCATCTCCATAGGTGAGTGTGCGCCCCCAGGAGTCTCCCTGTCCCCGGACGGGCGCCAGCTCGTGCGCGCCGCGCTGCCCGCGCTGCCCGCGCTGCGCGGCGCCGCGCCGCAGCTGGTGCGCCACCAGATCCAGCTCAAGCACCGCCGCGACCAGCCCACCATCTCCATAGGTGAGTGTGCGCCCCCAGGAGTCTCCCTGTCCCCGGACGGGCGCCAGCTCGTGCGCGCCGCGCTGCCCGCGCTGCCCGCGCTGCGCGGCGCCGCGCCGCAGCTGGTGCGCCACCAGATCCAGCTCAAGCACCGCCGCGACCAGCCCACCATCTCCATAGGTGAGTGTGCGCCCCCAGGAGTCTCCCTGTCCCCGGACGGGCGCCAGCTCGTGCGCGCCGCGCTGCCCGCGCTGCCCGCGCTGCGCGGCGCCGCGCCGCAGCTGGTGCGCCACCAGATCCAGCTCAAGCACCGCCGCGACCAGCCCACCATCTCCATAGGTGAGTGTGCGCCCCCAGGAGTCTCCCTGTCCCCGGACGGGCGCCAGCTCGTGCGCGCCGCGCTGCCCGCGCTGCCCGCGCTGCGCGGCGCCGCGCCGCAGCTGGTGCGCCACCAGATCCAGCTCAAGCACCGCCGCGACCAGCCCACCATCTCCATAGGTGAGTGTGCGCCCCCAGGAGTCTCCCTGTCCCCGGACGGGCGCCAGCTCGTGCGCGCCGCGCTGCCCGCGCTGCCCGCGCTGCGCGGCGCCGCGCCGCAGCTGGTGCGCCACCAGATCCAGCTCAAGCACCGCCGCGACCAGCCCACCATCTCCATAGGTGAGTGTGCGCCCCCAGGAGTCTCCCTGTCCCCGGACGGGCGCCAGCTCGTGCGCGCCGCGCTGCCCGCGCTGCCCGCGCTGCGCGGCGCCGCGCCGCAGCTGGTGCGCCACCAGATCCAGCTCAAGCACCGCCGCGACCAGCCCACCATCTCCATAGGTGAGTGTGCGCCCCCAGGAGTCTCCCTGTCCCCGGACGGGCGCCAGCTCGTGCGCGCCGCGCTGCCCGCGCTGCCCGCGCTGCGCGGCGCCGCGCCGCAGCTGGTGCGCCACCAGATCCAGCTCAAGCACCGCCGCGACCAGCCCACCATCTCCATAGGTGAGTGTGCGCCCCCAGGAGTCTCCCTGTCCCCGGACGGGCGCCAGCTCGTGCGCGCCGCGCTGCCCGCGCTGCCCGCGCTGCGCGGCGCCGCGCCGCAGCTGGTGCGCCACCAGATCCAGCTCAAGCACCGCCGCGACCAGCCCACCATCTCCATAGGTGAGTGTGCGCCCCCAGGAGTCTCCCTGTCCCCGGACGGGCGCCAGCTCGTGCGCGCCGCGCTGCCCGCGCTGCCCGCGCTGCGCGGCGCCGCGCCGCAGCTGGTGCGCCACCAGATCCAGCTCAAGCACCGCCGCGACCAGCCCACCATCTCCATAGGTGAGTGTGCGCCCCCAGGAGTCTCCCTGTCCCCGGACGGGCGCCAGCTCGTGCGCGCCGCGCTGCCCGCGCTGCCCGCGCTGCGCGGCGCCGCGCCGCAGCTGGTGCGCCACCAGATCCAGCTCAAGCACCGCCGCGACCAGCCCACCATCTCCATAGGTGAGTGTGCGCCCCCAGGAGTCTCCCTGTCCCCGGACGGGCGCCAGCTCGTGCGCGCCGCGCTGCCCGCGCTGCCCGCGCTGCGCGGCGCCGCGCCGCAGCTGGTGCGCCACCAGATCCAGCTCAAGCACCGCCGCGACCAGCCCACCATCTCCATAGGTGAGTGTGCGCCCCCAGGAGTCTCCCTGTCCCCGGACGGGCGCCAGCTCGTGCGCGCCGCGCTGCCCGCGCTGCCCGCGCTGCGCGGCGCCGCGCCGCAGCTGGTGCGCCACCAGATCCAGCTCAAGCACCGCCGCGACCAGCCCACCATCTCCATAGGTGAGTGTGCGCCCCCAGGAGTCTCCCTGTCCCCGGACGGGCGCCAGCTCGTGCGCGCCGCGCTGCCCGCGCTGCCCGCGCTGCGCGGCGCCGCGCCGCAGCTGGTGCGCCACCAGATCCAGCTCAAGCACCGCCGCGACCAGCCCACCATCTCCATAGGTGAGTGTGCGCCCCCAGGAGTCTCCCTGTCCCCGGACGGGCGCCAGCTCGTGCGCGCCGCGCTGCCCGCGCTGCCCGCGCTGCGCGGCGCCGCGCCGCAGCTGGTGCGCCACCAGATCCAGCTCAAGCACCGCCGCGACCAGCCCACCATCTCCATAGGTGAGTGTGCGCCCCCAGGAGTCTCCCTGTCCCCGGACGGGCGCCAGCTCGTGCGCGCCGCGCTGCCCGCGCTGCCCGCGCTGCGCGGCGCCGCGCCGCAGCTGGTGCGCCACCAGATCCAGCTCAAGCACCGCCGCGACCAGCCCACCATCTCCATAGGTGAGTGTGCGCCCCCAGGAGTCTCCCTGTTAGAGAATGCAATTTCCCGAGAAATCCCGGCAAAAATCCCGGGAAGTCCCGGCCCGGTCCTGGAAATCCCGGGAAACCGGTACCAGCACTGCAAGCCCTAGTCCCTATACCTGGACGGACGGACGCTGCCAAATGACCAATCCACCATCTCTAAAGGTAACTGTGTATCTTCAGGAGTGTCCCTGTTACATAATGCAATTTCCCGAGAAATAAAATGTAGTATTGCAATGATAAAATGTAGTATTGCATTGTTTGTACTGCTGTTGGTTCTCCTAATATAAATAAATAAATAAATAAATTACTAGCCCATCACCCGCAGCACACTAGAACCGGGTTCCCATAGATGACTATTACGACACCCACAGGAAGAAAGGGGTGCTATTCTAAGCCGGCACCACACGGTTTTTTTTTTCTATCTCAATTTAATTTTTTTTTTCTTGACAGCGGCACCAACCAAAACGGCGTCCATCCCTTCATCAGTGGTCGCCAACTTGCTGCAGAAGAACGTGTCCCTGAGCGCGCCCCGGATGTCGCTGCCGCCGGCCGGCGTGGGCGTGGCCTTCTCCGCCGCTCAGCTGAAAGCGCGCCAGACCCGGCTCGTGCCCGTGCCCGTGCCCGTGCCCAGGCCGTGAGTACACCAGTCCCCAGCCCGCACCGGAAGGACGTGTGACGGCAGGAAATTATTTATTATTCATCTAAATACTCGTAGGTTGAAATTCGCCTGAACATAGATTTCTATGGTAACGAACTTGTCATAATTTTATTAGACACTGACATTTAATAACTAATGTGACTGAGTCTTGGCCTCAGGTATATTCGTTAATCACAAAAGAGAAATGCCATTACTATCTCTGTTCTTCACAGTGATTCCATAGCCTTCTTCACTGAGCACTATAATCCGAGCTCTTTGTTCTGCAAATGGCAAATGTCAATGGTGGAAATGTCATTGACTGACCTTTTGACATCTGACAAGCATTGATTTTTGAATTTGAAATATATTTTTTTGTGATGAAAATAGTTAGTATAAATGACAGCTTATTCGAAATTCAAAACATAACTTTTAGGCCTTGAATATTCAATTGGTCATCGACTCATCTCCGTAAGCAAAGATTACGAGTGCACCAATAGAAAAATGGCGGTCCAGATGGCCTCTATTCGTACCATTCTCAGGTATTCAGGTAAATGCCGCCGGGTGTATTGGGCCATGCGTGAAACGTCACATTTCTATTAAAACAATTTGAAGTTTTGGCAAAAGATAATCCGGTTAAGTGTTAATGTACATGCAGTTATTTACGAAGTATGCTTATCTTTTCTGACGGACGATAATGTGGTAGCAATCCGCACAATAGGACAATGAATTGGATACGAGTAAAACACAAATACTATACGATAAGGTTACTTTTGAGCAGTAACGCTTAGTCCTCTTATTCATCGTTCATCGAACTTATTTTATTTAAATGGTCGCTAAATTCGTTTATCCTTATTCTATTTTATTTTATTTATTAAGAAACAAATAGTCTCATATGTTTACAATTGACACAGTAAAGGGTATTAAGTTGTAGACTTACAGTTTCCTGTCCCTATGGTATTTATGTTTGTAAAAAACGGATAAAATCCCGTAAGCGATAAGTTACCCCGGCACCAGATATAGCTTCAAATGTTTGAACAGTCATTTGATTGTTATGTGTGGCAAGGAACTTTGATTACGTGTTCACATTCACAGTTTGAACAAAGATTTGTACTTGGCCACGCGGTGTCGGTTTTTGGACACATCAAAGCGTTCAAATGTTTGCAAAGCATGCCTGGCCAGTTGCGTCAACATGTGTTTGCAAAGTCTTCAAGGAATTGTGCAAATCTTTGAAGCTATATCTGGCGCTGGTGTTAGCGGAGGTTTGTTAAGTTTTATGAATAAGGATATAATGAAATAAGTAATGGAGGTATATTTGTCCGTAGTGAGTTGGCGGAGGCGGCGGCGGCGGCGACGGCGGCGCCGGGCGCGGCGGCGGCCGACGAGCCGCCCAACGGCTCCGTGCGCCGCGCGCAGGACACGCTGCCCATGGAGGTATACCGACGGTGTTACGCACAAGATTCTACTTTAGGATCCCTCGCTACGCTTAAGACTCTACTTTGGAATTCCTCGCTAAGCTCAAGATTTTACTTTAAAGCTACCTCGCTACGCTCAAGATTTAACTTCTATTTGATTATCTTCTGCTTCACTCAGGATTCCCTCGCCGTAAATATATCCCTTGCGACATTTTGCTCCCTTGCGACACAATCTACTATTGTTGACCCGAATCTCGATACATTCCGCAGGTTAATTTAATCGAACGATGTAACCGTACGGTAATGATGGTTGTAGCTTTGTGTGTCACTGTTCATGAGACGAAAATCTACACCAGATCCTGTTTACAATATACATGATTAGACAGTTATCCATCAGACTCCAAACTAGACTGAGCCTGTGTCTTGGTACTCTGCGAGTGCTACAAAAAATAAATAAGGGCCAATTTTTCAATCCCCAGATAAAAGCTGTCAGATCCTATCCTTGTTTTTTCATGACATTAGAAAGTGACAGATAATTTTAACTGACACATAATCTTATCACACGATTGAAAAATCCACCCTAAATGTTGTATAATGTCTTCCAGGTCACGTGACAACCGCCCGGGCTCCCCTGGCGCCCCCGCGACGCAGACGAAGAGCGAACAGACCTACGCACCATACTAGTGTTCTAGCCCAAGATCGACTAGTGTTTCTCGCACAATAGGTACAGTCGCAGTATTATGTTCGTCACTTTGAACCTTAATGTCATTTAAATGAAATCGAAAATTGGCGAACCTTTAGGGGATCGAATTTTTGGCACATCGTTAAGGCATTTAACACGCCTACATTTTAATGGACTCCTAAATTTCGTGACACAATGGAATCAATTTAGGGTCGGTAGCACCAACATACGATCACAGGCCGGCCATCGTCAAATATGGCGCCGACAGCTGTCATTCCATAGAAACGTGTCAAACTTTACATACAATCAGATTTTAACGAACACCGCTTACGATTACAGACGGTTTGGTGCAACCCACCCTTAAAATTAGTAAAAGTATTAAATGCCTTAACGATGTCCCAAAAAATTGATCCTCACCCTTTAATAACTGATATTTCCATCCAGTTACGCTTTTCTAGTTTCTTCCATCCTATGGCTAAATTTATAAAATACAATGAGATGAGCGATGTAAACGGATAAAGACCCTTAGAGTATATTGCGTAAGGTTCAAATTTTATCGATTTTTCATCTCTACTTATCAACCTATTCGGTCGGCCTCATAAGGGGCTTGACACCTTTGTACCGTGTCTTTTTAACGTCAAGTTTAAACTGTCATACTACGTTTCCAACTGGTAAAACCGATAATGAACCTAACTGTGCAACTTATGAGGTCGAATTTACGGAAATATTTTAAATCTAAATTTTGGCAATCAAAAAGGGAACTATTTATATGCATTTGCAAATGATTATGCGAACGGATGTTTACTGCAAATACTTCATTATATTTAAATTCTAGCGAGAAACACTAACATAACTATGACATGAAAATTATATCTTTACTTACTGTCTCTGTTAGGTGATATTTAAAATCGAATTACATCTACTAACTAAAGCGAATTGGACATTTTCGCTTAAATATGTACGTTTTACTTTTTCTCAGAACTTAGACATTGGGTTTTCTTGCTCACAATCATATATACTAAATGATTGATATTTAAAAAAAATATTCATTAATTCCCATATGATTGCTTTCTACTATGTGGCGGTTCATACAGAATGTATGAAAAACGAGACATACTGAAATAAAAAAAATGGGTTTTTTTTCTCTTTAAAATTCTATATTTTATACAAACGTCTTAAGGGAGGCGTACAGCGACATCTACGAGAAGATATAGTTTACGTTAGCAGCGGTATTTCTTAATACGAAGGAACGGTTGATGAATTTGGGACTGGGTGGCGATTGCACCTATAGCTCAGTTGGCTAGAGCGATTGGCCGCGAGTGCCGGGAGGTCGCAGGTTCGAATCCTGCTCGGTGCCTAAATTTTTCAAGTTTTCCTTTATTCTAAATTTTCTTTAAAATTCTTATAAAAATTGGTACCATTTAGAGTGAAAACGCCCTATAATATATAAAATATTTCCATTTCGTAAGGAGCTGTTCGATTTTAAATATGACCGAAGAATGTTTTAAGATGTTTGAATAGGGACATGCGCGCCAATCCATTACAATAAATAATCGCATTTATTAGAAGCACAGACATTGTATTGAAATACAATAAACGGATCACTCACGTCCTCTAGGTCGAGTATAGCTCGACATATTCCGGACCTGAGGGGCTACTCCGAACATAGAAATCCTAACTTCGTAACGTGCCGTCCCTTTCACTTATACGGTGTATAACACGAGAGTGAAAGGGACGGCACGACACGAAGTTCGGATTTCGACGTTCGTAGTAGGCCCTACGGGAGGCGATATTAGAGTGTCGAACGCTCGACTTTTCACTCGAGATCTGTTAAATCATCATAGTTTTTTGACAGATCTCGAGTGAAAAGTCGAGTGCTCGACACTCTAAAATCGGTCCCCAGTGCGAAACGCGCGGCCGTCGCGGCTAGTTCTCATCGGGGCTAGCATAACTGCCGCTGCGACGCGACGCGAGTAGAGATAAATCTACCCTCCTCTTTCCAATTCGCACAGTTCGAGTGAGACAGGAATCGCTGAGTCGCGCGAGATACGACTTGGCAGCAAGTTGTGCTAGCCCACCATGATTAAAAGCCACGTACTGCTCCGAAACATGTCGAGCTATACTCGACCTTAAAGACGTGAGTGACCCGTTTATTATATTTCAATATGTCTGTAACTCACGGGAGTTTTATGTTTAAAATTAAGCATAGTAAGTTTTCATCTCTTACTCAAACTCTAGCTATCTCTTAGTGAAAAAGAGATGGCTGCTCTGTCGAATATAAATGGTAAAGGACTTGTAAGTTTTTGTCGAAGTTATTAACTTCTGAAGTACGAGGGGTGAGTGGTCAAACCCGATAAATCGAGATAAATGTTTTTTGAAATAAGAACTTAACATCCATTACGCAGAGTTCTATTTTCAAAAAACCTTTTAGACGGCTTATCGGGTTTGACCACTCACCCATCGAGTAGGTAGTTTAAGGCCGATTTTTCAATCGCCAGCTAAAAGTATCTATCAGATAAATGTTAACTCTGTCCTTTTCTTTCGTATGGCATTAGAAAGTGACAGCGATAATTTTAACTGACGGATAATTTTATCCGGCGATTGAGAAATTGACCCTGAGTGAATGTAACCCAACTATTAATAACTTAAAGCATAAGAATAATTAATTTCAAAAATAAGCGAAGTCCATTTTATAAACCTACAAGTTACAATATGGTATTTAACTATGGTAATAATATTTTTTCTACTCGTCGACTTCAATGTTTGAATTAAGATATCGTAGACGAAACTAAAATCACATACATTTCTCTATTGGTTCCCTTCAAGTGAACTCTTATGAAATAGACCGATCACGTGTCGCCTTTTACTGTACTCTTATGAAATTGGCCAATCACGTGTCGCCATTACAGTACTCTTATGAAATTGACCAATCACGTGACGGCGCGGCATAGAACAGAAGACAGCAACGAGCGTCCGACCCATGTGCCTAAACTTCATTTTCGCAAGACTAGTCTGTTTAATTGTTTCGGTTAGTTTAATTAATTTCCGTTGACTCGTAGAAAAAATAGTGTATACAATAGTTATATAATTAGCTTTTTAAGTCTCGAACCTTAATTAGACCACTCGGCAAACCTCGTGATCTAATCGCGGTTCTCGACTAAAAAAGCATACATTATATAACTATTGCATAAACTACTATACGTTACCATTTCAAGACTCGGCGGCTACCCAGGGAGCCACTAGTCACTGTCAAAATGAGAATTATGTCAAATTTTGACAGAAATTAGTTTCGTAATCCAACGCCTACCCAGAGAGCCACGGTTATCGATAGGTTAAACATAATTTACGTTACTACTCGTTCGACAGCAAATTTCAACTTAGTTATGGTCTTATAAAGATTTTTAGATATATAAATGAAAAAGATTACGCGATTTGATTACAGGAATATGGACACAATTAATCATATTTACCTACAAACTTCATACCAACCACGAGTTTTTGAAGTTTCGTAAAAAGTTGCACATTTGATTACTGATCGGTCATCATCATCATCATCCTAGCGTTATCCCGGTATAGTTCCTGAAAAATGCCCCGGATCCGCTACCTAACCCAAACTTTGGCGTAGGCACTAGTTTTTACGGAAGCGACTGCCATCTGACGTTCCAATCCGAGGGGAAACCAGACCAGCGGGGGCTAGCACTTGCCGCTGCGACGCGACGCGAGTAGAGAAAAATCTACCCTCCTCTTTCTAATTCGCACAATTCGAGTGAGACAGGAATCGCTGAGTCGCGCAAGATCGACTTGGCAGCAAGTTGTGCTAGCCCACCAGAGAGAGTAAGTGGGAAACTTGACTGTTAATAATTCTCAAACCGCCCGAAGGCCTCTAACTTGGCTTAACGAACGCTCAGTTAGTAACCACTCAAAACGGTCGCCCAACCAATAACTGACCTGACCAGTAAATACAGTATTTTACAAGCTTGAACTGGTACCACTCAGATGCTTTGTCTAATAGCGAAGGGCCTTTTGACCAGTGTTGCCATTTTATACTTATTTATTTATTTAAACTTTATTGCACAAAAAGAATATAAGTAAAAAGGGCGGACTTAATTCCATGAGGCATTGTCTAACAGTCGACCATAGGACCAAACAGAAACTAGCAAATGTGGATGTAGCAAAATACTTGTATAATTGTACCTTGTAGATTTATAAAATGTCTCCGTACTTTTCAATTTTTTTTTTATGAGACAACGTCCTTTACTTTAGATGATGGGTTGGCGATATACTAGGACTATACTTATAACGACTATTTTCTCAAAGCCGTCTCTATTGAAATGTACACTTCATTCTCAACACAATAAGGTCTCATTCACTAATTGCGTAAGATACGACATTGAGAAACTAGGCGACACTCGATTTGACACACAAACGATACACTAATAAGGTATGAAATTACAAGGAATTACTTTAAGCAAATATTCAATGTACAATCAAGGGCACGAATATGTATACATTTATTCACCTTACCCCATTGAAATAAGGTGCAAAAATGTATACATATTTATGCCCTCGATTGTAATATAATTTAGGTATTTAAACTTTATAATTGTTTAACATTAACTCTGAGTATCTCAGAATAGTTGAAATTGGACCGAGATGCTAAAGGTACTGATCCACGATTGACAGCATATCGCGGCCGCAGGTGAACTGCGGTCACGCGTGAAACAGCACCTTAGTCGCTAGAACAAGTCAAGCACATTTTATAGTCAAATACTAATTAAATGTTCATTTTAAGTTACACTGCCAAGTATAGAATTAAAACTATAGTTGAGATCTTTTGTTCTGGCCTATATTTAATAAAACTGTCATTTGATTTTGAATCGTCTCGCATGCGGAATTAAGTCGCTTTTTGTAAGATTACTTTGACACAATTCTGGCCAACTCAAATAATCTTAAGTATAAACATGTATAATTTAATGTTCAGTAGATTATCGATAAGTATGAAATCATTTGTCACGGATATTATTTTGTCTGTACTCTTGTCGGTCACGTGACATTTTGACTGCGTCACGTGACGGGAGCGTCTCGGTCCTCCGCCATTAACTCGATTAGAATCCACTGACGACTGACAATAGAAACAAATACATTCATGAGCTAAAATATAGTACATTACTTACCAAGGGCGGTAAAACAAAGAATGTCTCAGATCGCAGGTATTTGACGCCCGAGCCGAAGGCAAGGGCGATAATTATGCGATCTGAGGCTTTCTTAATTACCGCCCGAGGTAAATACAAAATTTTATGCCACCCCCTGGCCAGGAAGTGGGATTTTCCGCGCGCGGAGCGTGCGGTAATTGCCACTTTATGGCCAGGTGTGACATAAAATCCGTTATACTGTACGATAAGTTTAGCACTGACATATTATTTAATTCCATTGGACAGTCTACGTTAACGCGAATGTATTATAGTTTATATTACAAACATACGGTTTTTGACGTTAAAGTAGAATTTCCAATGTAATAAGAGTATATGTCAGTGTAATTAGTACATTATTTACCAAGTGCGGTAAAACAAAGAATGTCTCAGATCGCAGGTATTTGACGCCCGAGCCCAAGGCAAGGGCGATAATTATGCAATCTGAGGCTTTCTTAATTACCGCCCGAGGTAAGTACAAAATAAAAGTAATTTATGTCACACCTGGCCATAAAGTGGCAATTACCGCACGCTCCGCGCGCGGAAAATCCCACTTTCTGGCCAGGGGGTGACAAAATTGTGTACTTACCTCGGGCGGTAATTAAGAAAGCCTCAGATAGCATAATAAAATACCTGCGATCTGAGACATTCTTTGTTTTACCGCCCTTGGTAAGTAATGTACTATTAACCAAGGGCCTACTTCGACATCCGAACTTCGTATGGTGCCGTTCGTTTCACTCATATAATGTTAACACGAGAGTGAAAGGGACGGCACGATACCAAGTTCGGAGTAGACCTTCAGTAACAGTTTTTTCAATAATACTTACGCAAAAATAGTATTGGTATTACACTTTTATTACTATTAACCCTTTCCCAGGCCGCACCAATTTAGAAGGCTATACAAAAAACAATATATACAGGGTGTCCCACGGCTATGCCACATGGAGGGAAAGTACCTTGAATATTGTAGATGGAACATTTTACTGAAAGAAGACATTATTTTAATTTTAAAAACAATTTAAACTGCTTTCACAGATATTTAAATAATAATTAAACCGGGAATCGAACCCGTTACACAAGAAAAATAATTAACCTTTAGCTTTATCATACCAATCGAAAGGCTTCATCATATGGATTATTTTTTGCTAAATAACATAGTATCAGAAATAAAAAGAAGACCATGAATTTTAACATTTTTAATACAAAATTAATCAATTTATCACATGTAATGGGTTCGATTCCCGGTTCAACCATAAAAATATTTAAATATCTGTGAAAGCTATTTACAATGATTTTAAAATCAAATAATGTCTTCATTCAGTAAAATGCTCCATCTACAATATTTAAGATACAGTCGCCATCAGATATATCGGAGCGAACAAGGTGGTCACAAATATCTGAACACGACTCTATTGTAAAGGCGTTAAAGTGCATGTTCAGATATTTTTGAGCACCCTGAAGAGTACAGATATATTTGATGGCGACTGTACTTTCCCTTCATGTGGCATAGCCGTGGGACGCCCTGTATATGAAAAATAGTTACGTTTTGGTGATTAATTTCAAGACGATTCGCTGTTTTCAGAAAATGCAATCTAATTTTAACCTTAAACCCGAGCCATAAGATTGAAGTTCTATTGACACGTATGTGGTCGATGAATCGTATTAAGCCTGCAAAAGGGTAAATAGTACAACTACTAATCGAGTTAGTAATCGAAGGATGTCAGCGTTTAGGCGAGACTTGTCAACCTTCAAGTTAAATTTAAGAGAAAGACCTAACAGTATGTTTTGATGTCAAGTTGTTCTGGCGGCGGCCTGTGAAACGAGGGAATAGAAAAATACCGGTATTATTACGGTCACCGGTTCATTATTTCGGTTTTTAATGGGACAATCTAATAATACGACGTTGTTACCTAAATACACGATTCAGCCCTACGTAAAGAGCGAAAAATAATCCAAAATATTGGGCTTATTCAGGGTTTTTTAAAAATACCGGTATCTGTCCCTGTGTGAAACACACCTTTAGCTTTACGCCATAGACGATTGACTTTAAGAGATTTTTAGCCCTGTAATACGTTCACTATCCCCATACCGTCGAGTCAGAAGCAATACTCACTATCAAATCTGTCACTACTCTTCGAAACCTCGTATCTCAGTACTGAAACGATGCTGATATACGAGCTTTATTTTAAGCAGGTATTTGTTACTTTTTTTATACAACGCCGGTGGCGAACAAGCGTACGGTCTACCTGATGGTAAGCGGCCACCGCAGCCTATAGACGCCCGCAACTCCAAAGGAGTACGTGTTGCCGACCCTTTATAAAATTTGAGGATGCACTGTGTTGACAACAGAAGGGACAAATTTAGGTCCCTCGCTCTCAACACAGTGCATCCTCGGGAGCTCCGGCAACCTTGCTCGCCTCCAGGAACACAACACTACATACTTGTATAGTAGATAATGTTATTATGGCTGTGGTCTTCTGCAAGGCGGAGGTACTTCCCCAGTTGGGCTGCTCCAAATTCTAGGAAGATGACATTTCGCTGTGCCCTACCTCTCTTATAATCACTTAGTGACTTTTGCTTGTAACCCGACGATATATTGGAGGCATCTGACAGGGTACATAATAATGGCATCTTATTTTATGACAAAATTTAAAATTGCCGGCTACGTTTTTATCGTTCGGCAGTTAAATGACTAGTATATTGATACGTCTACGTTTAAACGCTCACATCTAGTGCAGTCAAGTAAATAGAAACAAGTACGTTTTTAGCTCTTATTTCAATGATAATAAGGGTTAAAAAGGTACGTGTCTGCATTTCCTCTACTGCACGTCCCACGTTATCCCAGTATATTTATTTCAATACAAGCTTCATTGTAAGTGGCTGTGACATATTTTATACATCGGAGTCTTTGCCAGTCGAACTTTCGCCCGTTGTCTGTCTTAGGAAATGTCCTTATAATGTTAAATAGTGAAACTGGTTCATATTTAGGTTTTTTATGAGTTTTTTAACCAACTTACGTTTAAGATTCTGTATAATACTTATATGATTTTAATGTATATTATTGTGTAGTTATAAATTAATGGACAATATTACAGTCACATAATATGTGTTAATATTTCATTTAGATATTATCCTAGCTAATCGCTGTCAATTTAGTTAGTCAAAAATATGTAAATTTGTATAATTATTTATTTACCACTAGATCTAATATCTCTTCAGTTTATCTTATACTTTTCACTGTTCATACAATACCTGTAACTATATACCTCTCGACTGGCGAAGCTCTCATCTAGGACGTTTTGTAACGATAATTTCTACGAAAATGTACGTTATGTAACGATAAGTTGTACGAAAGTGCACGTTGTGTAACCATAAATTGTACGAAAGTGTACGTTATGTAACAGTTGTGTAACGATAAATTGTACGAAAGTGTGCGTTATGTAACGAAACATTGTGCGAATGTGTAAATTAGCCGCGTTATTGTATTCTAGTTTTTTGTAAGTGTAATGTGTAATATGCCTGCTGGCGGGTCCGTGTCGCTAACGGTGGGGCGCCGTTTCACTCACACCACCGCGCCTGGGGCCCCAGGACGGGTAGGGCAGAGCTCATGAAAATTATTTCTCAGTGATGTTTATGTAAGTCGCAATGGTACAGTCGCCATCAGATATATCGGAGCGAACAAGGTGCTCACAAATATCTGAACAAGACTTTATTGTCAAGGCGTTAAAGTGCATGTTCAGATATTTTTGAGCACCCTGAAGAGTAGCAGATATATTTGATGGCGACTGTACCTTTACAAATCAAAGTATAACAGTGCTAATAACATGATGAGTTGAAATTTAAATATGGTTGCAAATACAGTCAACTGTAGCCACATCCAAGTACGGAGATCGGAGTTTGAATATTATCATTCCTACTCGAATATTAAGGTGAGATAGAGATTATCAACACTTCGATTATGAACTTTCTGTCGGCTAAATATTTGTCGCTTGTAAAAGTTAAAACAGTCACTTAGGTGACTGTAATAAATAACTATTTTATCTCTATTAGGAAAGCAATCGTTAGGTTCATAATTATGTCTCTAGCTGTCAACACAACGAATCCTCAAGTAAACAAAGGGACGGCAACGCGTTTGTGATTCGTCTGGATTCGCAAGTTTCTGTAGGCTCTTGCCAGCTTTTTGGCCAACGACGTTGTTTAAAAAAAGGGTTCCTTCGTTTCTGATTATTCTAATATATAATTCACGTTGTATATTGAACCTATTTATTATTATTTATCTGTAATATTATGTTGAACATTTAACTAAATAAATCATGAATGAAATAAGACCCTGTTAGGTTATTTGACTTGTAGTAGGTTGGAACGGTGACCCCACGAAAAAAAAAATTAAACGGTAAATTTAAATGAAAGAAATATTTCAAATTTACGCTCCTAGCAGCAGCTTAAATTGTTCAATTTCTCCTTTAATTTAAATTTTGTAGTTTACGTTATCAATGTTACTGCTTAATACGAAATTAATATTAAACGGTATATAAACGGGGCATGTGTATTATGTACTGTTGTGTTCAAGTCGAAATAACTGTTCAATATTTAGGCTCGGCTGCACCAACATACGAGCACAGGCCGGTCACCGTCAAATATGGCGCCGGCAGCTGTCATCCCATAGAACCTTGTCAAACTTCCCATACAATCAGATTTCTTCTACTTTTCCTAATCAGAACACGATACCGAATATGCCCTTAGACGGATCCTCACTAGTTTTGTTACACCCTGTATAGTGTGATAAAACCATAATGATACTTGGGCAATAAAATAAAATGTTCGCACTATGCGGTAAAATTATCAAAAAGAATATTTATGATATTTAAATATTCCGAATTCGTTATGAAAGTAATTCAAGCAGAATAATGTACTATGATACGATGTTGCTGTATCCTGTTTACGACCCGTAAAGGATCAAGCAATGTTTGTCTCCATTAACCTACTATAGGTTTTCCTATTAAGTTGACACATATTGCATAGCATCCGATTAAGTGACGTTTGACACATTTGACATAGATATTATAGCCATTGCCATTTAAAAAGTTTAAAATCAATCTCGGTCTCAGCTTTCATTAGCCAGACTATAGTGCGAGAGGCAGGGATGGTATATGTTCGACGTAAACGACCAAGCTAGCTAAATTGGGGTTAAAAATAGAAATCTCTTGGCAAGTCCAATGTTTTGTATGGTGTAGCGAATTGTTTGGCCACTTTGGCTGCTACATACTATATGACGCTGTCTGTACCTGGGCAATCGATCTTCGCTCACACTGATCATCCCAGAGCTAAGGCCCTGGTCTCCTATAAACACCATTGGCCGCTTACAGCGTCACGTCTTACGCTGCGCCACAATGCACGCTATAGAGATGTACTGTTATGGTCTGTCACTTCTGTCAGGTCCTAACAGTACATCTCTATAGTATGCATTGTGACGCAGCGTACGGCGTAACGCTGTAAGCGGCCGACGGCGTTTATAGGAGACCAGGGCCTAAGACCAGGCTAGACCGATTTTATAAGAATTACTCCCTTAAAGAAATTAGATAAGAGAATAACAACGTAATATGTGTATTTCTCAGCAAAAGGAGTCCTATTTGGCGGTGACCATAAAGAGCTATTTCCGTTACGACGCAATTAGAATCAATCCTTATGTACGATCTTCAGCGACACATTGTAAGTGCCAACGGAAAATAAACCGTCATTGCTGTAGATAACTTTCAAATTTGCGCAACTTGCACCTATAGTCGGCTCCTCGCGCGCGCGGGCGGCTAGCTGCGTAAATTCCGTGCGAATATGGAACTTAACCACAGCATAAGCGGTTCAATTTTCTCTGGCACTTACGATGCGAGATCGTGTATTATTGGGTCCTTTTGTCTGATTGGTCCAAATTTCCAAAGGCTTTATATATAATCGATCAGTGAACGTATAGATATAATAATGTCGGTGAATAAGTAGACCCTAAAATTGGCTTTCCGTGTACTGCAGTCGAGTTCGGAAATATGTGCACTGACAGAGTAATCAAAAATATGTGGATACGGCTTAATTGGTGGGCGTGAGGTTTCGGGGATATTTTGGAACTTTTGGGGATGCATTTTTGAACTGGACTGTACGCGTTAACAGTACTCTATAATATGGGAATTATTGCAATATTACTCAAGTTTGATGTTTGTAAGCTTTCAATGAGATATTTTGTAATACCAAGTCTTTACTAACGGTATCTCGGTTTAGGAATGTTATCGTTTTAGTGAAAATTAAAGCAAATTGAGTGTCCGTGCTGATACTCTTGTTTAAATATTACCTTAATCACAGAATAATTAAAGTATTACGTACAGAAGGTTTTCTATTCAACAAAACTTCTTTAAACCGAAAACTTATACTTGACAGTTAGAAAACACCGAATATACATAACACGTGCTCTGTGGTGTAGTTAAGCTCGTTTGCACCAACATACGATCACAGGCCGGTCATCGTCAAATATGGCGCCGGCAGCTGTCATCCCATAGAAACTTGTCAAACTTACCATACAATCAGATTTTAACGAACACCGATACGATTACAGACGGTTTGGTGCAAGCCACCCTTAGTCTCGTTTGCGCCTTAACGCCGTCACCTAGTAACGTATAAACACAACCAAGTTGAACGATGATGTCACTGTCCGGCGATGTTAGCCGCGTTCGGATGAATTTACACCTCGGTGGTGTTTGAAAGCAGTTTAGGTGAAGTAGCAAGAGGAACAGGTGTACCCTCATGATGATATATAGAAATTATTCCCTTGCAAACTTAAAGTCATGATTACACTATTGTTATTGACGTAAAGTTGCATTCACAGTGTACCTATTGCGGTCAATAACATCTCTACACGCCTTGGAAATAAAGACTTGTTCAGTTAGCGACTGTATTATCGATGATCCTTGAAAAATCTACTCGGACGCTATGGGCTTGCTTATGCGATTCTCAAAAAAAAAAACATTTTAACAGACAAATATACAAGTAAATGACTATACTGTACTAACTGTCACACATATGCCATAAATATTCAAACTTAAGGCGAATGAAGAATGGTGTAAATTTGGAGACTAATACCAATATACTAGCGTCTATGTAAAATACAGTATTATAGGCAGTGAGTAGATATTATTAAATCTCTCATAGAAAATTCATTGAAATAATACGCACCTAAAACTAATTAAAATAACTGTTGCTGTACTAATTCGTATGTTATCTACTAAAAATTGGAAAAAAAAAACAATTTAAATTCCTACAAATATATATATAGTACCTATTGCTATCTGCTCACTGATGTGTAAAATATTGTGGATTATAAACGAAACTACACTTTTGTCGTTGATTAACATGTAGCTGTAGTCTTTCGTTTGGAGACTGTTATCACGCCATTACGTACGATCCCGCAGGCGACTGCAGACGCTTTCTCTTGTCGAAATGCAATCATAGGTAGCCGAAGTCTGTGGTCATCCGCGGAATCGCACATTAAGTTGACAATTAACAGAATTACTATGTCTTAAGGTGTAAAACCTTCGTTTACTTTTAAATGTTGTTGATAATGACACAGAAGTGAGACAAAAAATGATGACTGAGTATTTTTGGAAATGTTTTGTATTGCGTTACCGCCGGCGACCGCCGCGCCACCAAAAAATAACCCGTGAGTAACTTTCAGCGCAACTCTGGATAACAAACTCATAAAATAATTATAATTGGTATATAAATAATCGTAGGGTCTAGGAATGTGTCCACTAAATTATTAGATGTGTAGCGACACATTTAGATTATTCATTTAATCAATATTCGCCGACATTCGACTCTTTAAGTTCGACTGTAGTTTCTTTGAAATCGAAACTTAATCAAATGTCCGTTCAAACTCACTTCTTATTAGTATTTGCAGAAAAAAAGCAAAAAAAAAAGTTTAATAATATGTAATTTAATGTACTAAATTGGGGTTTAAAATTAGCTATGCGAATATATCGAGTCGTGTTTACGCAAATGTCCTGTTGTTTCAACGTTAAAAAAATTCAGCGAGCGATTTTTCTTAACAGCTCATCAACTGCTAGGAAAAGGAGCTCGCGACCAAAAAAATAACGGTTTTAACTATGTCTATACATATAATTAGTAAGTATCATATACTGTACAAAAGGCTGCAAATTTGGGAAGAAAATGTAAAAAAAAATTGGCCTCGTATTGAGGCCGGTAATATACGCTTAGTAAAATGGATAGGAGATGTGGTACCTCATAAGTTCTGGTGGGGGCGCGGGCGCGGCGCGCGGCCGTTGTAAATATTCATTTTAACATAGACCGGCGCTCGCGCCGCGCCCGCGACTTCAAATAAATGCTGTAAATTAAATTGTTTGTAAAAATAGTCATGTTCAGAATTTCAGTGTAGTTTTGTTGATTATTTTTTTCAACTGGAAATTGCTGAATAAAGCGATGATTCTGTTTCATACGTTTGTTTTATTTATGTAGCTCCTTCACGCGGTGTTATTACGACACGGAAATGAGATTTTTTCACACAGTCACCAGCATCAATATTATAACAAAGCCCGCATCTAGGTAAGTACCTACTTAAATACCCGACACAGCTTTTTATACGTACACGACATAATTATAAGCTTGTCCTGAGCGTCAGAGAGCGTTTCCCCATCCGGAGTTTGCGTACCCATTAGCGACCGCAGCGAAGAACGCCCAAACTGAAAAAAAGACATGTAGGGTAAATCGTCAATAAATATATTTGTGAATTTAGAAATAAAGGAAAAATTGAAAAATTTGGGCACCGAGCAGGATTTGAACGTGCGACCTCCCGGCACTCGCGGCCAGTCGCTCTAGCCAACTGAGCTATAGGTGCAACTGCCCGGTCGGAAATTCCCCAATCATTCCTTTATTTATACAAACGCCTTAAGGGAGGCGTACAGCGACATCTACCAGAAGACTCAGGCTTCATTAACGGCACTAACGTCTCAAATCATGTTGAAAATCGTCAGTTACGATGCGCCATCCCATACTAAATTATTCGCAGAAACTACTAAATTAGTGCAGGGAGGTCGCAGGTTCAAATCCTGCTCGGTGCCTAAATTTTTCAATTTTTCCTTTATTTCTAAATTTTGTAGTTTACGTTAGCAACGGTACTGCTTAATACAAAATTAATATATTTGTGGACAATTTTACACAAATCGACCTAGTCACAAACTAAGCAAAGCTTGTACTATGAATACTAGGCGACGACAAGACAAGACAACAAGAATACGACAAGTTTTGTGTGCGCATTTACATGAAGTCGCTCTGTATCTAGTTATTTATAACTGGGTCATTGTAAGTTGTAAAAACAAAAGATGTCCACCCGGTGGTTAATAGTGAACGGCTTATGTACATATAAATTATGTTTTTATTACATGGATTTATAGTTACGGAAACACCGTTTATACGGGTTACTAGACCAATCCAAAATTAAGCTTTGTGGCCCTTAACTTTTGATATGTCCACCGAAAAGACGCGAACCTAAATCTGACAATGACCCAACTATAACATAACTATTGGGAACCTATCGCGCGGGGCTAATTCAGGCATTTCGAAATACAGTAGGTAATATTTTTCTGTTCGCCCGTCGAGGTTTTGCGCCCGCATCGTGCGATAGAGTCGTCACCGTTAGCCGCCTAATTTATCGCAGAATTAGTGCTTCGGACAATATTGGGCTTGATCGATTCCTTACAGGCTTACACCCTTCCCTGGGATCCCAGGGATCATTACAAAGGAATGCTATTGTTTATTTCTTTTCGCCGAGAGACAACGGCTTAAGCCTAGGTTTATACCTTTTGAATTTTTGGTAATTCTTTCCCGTTAAATGAAATCATAGCAAAAAAACTAGGAGAAATTTTTCGAGTCAATAAAACGGATCTTTAAGTGTCCATATTTTCACTTGTGTGTGACTTCCTGTACCTTGTTTAATGTTATCTACAATATTTCCAAAAATCGTGCAAACCGGTTAATGGGTGGTAAACGTTTTGTATGGAAAAAATCTGCTACACAATCTTTTTAAGAGGATATATGTCAAATAAGCTACTAGAGAAAATGATGTAAGTAGCAACTGGTTTTATAATATATTGTATGAGAAGTCAATTTTTATTAATACACAACAAAAAACGAGCAAAAAACAAGCAACACAATAATATAAAGGATTATAAATAAAAAATGTGCCCTAAGTCTTCGGTGCTCGGTAGGGTTCCCAGAAGGCTGGCCGCATTGCCACGCTGGATAGCTATGCTAATCCGCTGGGCGAAATAGTGGCCAGCCCTCTGGTCACCGGAAGCCTCTATAAGGCGCCTTGCAATGTCCTTATAGAGGCGACGAGCACTTGGACCCCATGGCCCCAGGGTCTCAACCCCAAACGCCGCAAACATGTAACTATTGTATGAGTCAGTTAGGCAATATAATGTTGGGTTTTCGTTGATTCTCTTTATCAAACTTACCGAATGTATATAAAAACCAGAAGATGGTCACTGAGAAGCTCGTGAACCAGTCCAAGTTGCGCATGAGACATTTCTCGTGGGCGCGCGCGCACTGCACCAACACGCTGATCAACAGCGCCAGCATGACTATACTCTTCGACACACACAGTATCACGTAGAGGAACATTAGGTCTGGCGAGTTCTGTAACAGAAGTAAACGTTGTCGACTCAGAGTGGTCTTTGAATCGATCAGGGACCGATACCGGTATTTTTAAAAAACCCTGAATTAGCCCAATATTTTGGATTATTTTTTGCTCTTTACGTAGGGCTGAATCATGTATTTAGGTAACAACGTCGTATTATTAGATTGTCCCATTAAAAACGAAATAATGAACCGGTGACCGTAATAATACCGGTATTTTTCTATGGAGAAAATACCGGTATCCGAGCCCTGGAATCGATATATATTTTTTTTCAGTTTAGGACCCTAAACTAACGTAAGTATATGCCATAGGCCGCAAAAGTAATGTATAAGTAGAAATGAACACTTGTCGGTATAGTATTAACACATTTTTAATACTGTTGTTTCTAACAATGTCATTGTAGATTACACTTACTACATTTAAATTTGGTTATACTTCACAGATTACGCACGCGGAGTTTACCTTTAAGTAACTGTTACACTACTCGTAGAAATAAGTATGCATGTACATAATCTTAAGCATTGGTGTAAACATTTGTTGGTAAACCTTGATTAAATAAATAAAACAAAATAAAAAGAAGTACACCCGAATCACAGCCAAATGGTCTCTTTTCCGATCGACCCAGGTCGGGCTTAGCCGGGTTTATTGCTGGACTCTTCTCAACTAGACCGGATTTAGTGAACCAGCGACAATACTCCCAGTAGCTCGATTCCACTCACCTCTGAAGCCGTTCAACCAATCCCGCTGGAGCGCAAACTCTGAGTATTCCAGTGTTCCAAACCACACGCGTGGTCGTGTTTCCCCTGGATTTTCCCCAGTTGAGGCGAGTCCGATTTTCATGCGGCTTAGCCACAATACTAACTCTTTACCTTACTGTCAAGTATGCGAGAGTAGTGCGAGAGGGACGTATGCTATATATCCGTCATTTAAGCGATAATCTTAGCCCCTCAGCTGGGCAGACCGGGCATTTAACTCCTGTGTCGCCGGTCCTTAGCGTAGGCCCCCGGTATTACCATATCTGATATCTGTGGTTTGTACGTACCATGAAGTTCGCGAAAAACAGCAGTATGCCGAGCGCTATGAAGAGCAATCCCAGGAAATTTATCCCGGTCGTGTTGATCGCGCCCATGTATTTCACTGCAAATTTAATGTTAGTTCAAAAGAAAGTCTCATTTTTAACGAGATGAAGTGGAAAACTGTATACCTAACCTGTATACATATTTAGAATGCGGTACCTCCGGAGGAATCCAAAATAATTTCGAAGAAAATAAAATGTCATAAACTATGCTGGACTTAGCCGGGCTAAGTTAGCCTAGCCTATAAGTTACTTCAAGTTTTTTGTTGTACCTGTATTATATCTTGTCTCTTCTAACAATAATAACTATAACAAACGTATCCAGCTCGCCTTGTAGGTATATTTTTAATAGATAAGTAATATTACACTAAAGTGCAATAAAAATGGGTCCCTCTGTACGGAAGTTTGTACAAAACCGATTTATTAACTGTAATACAATACAACGCGTTGGTAAATGCTTTGGGTTCCACCCGACTACGCTGTATAGCTACAATCGACTACCATGCGATGCAGGCGCGGATCCAGGATTTTGTTCAGGGGGGGGCACTTTCGAATTTTCCGAAAATAAAACTGAGTTTTCATAACTGTTTATACCTATTGTCAGAACATATTTCCTACGACAGGACATAGGCAATTGCCCTCCCCTGACACAGGCTTCAGGAGGGGGCAATTGCCCCTGTTGCCATCCCTGTATCCGCGCCTGATGCGATGTAGCCACCTTTGAATCTTATTACAATAGGGTTATAAAGGGATGTATCTCTTTCACACTTGCTATTCAGAAAAGAGTCATGCCACACCTTTTCATTGTTGTTTTTGAATGAGGGATCGAAGTCTATACTTTTCTGCCCTCATTTGAGGGCAACAATGACTCTTATCTGAATAGCAAGTGTGAAAAGCAGTTTGTGTGCCACTCGGGAGCAAAATTATTTGTAAGACATTTTCATGTGTTTAGCAACTCTCAAGATTCTACTTTAGAATCCCTCGCTACGCTCCGGATTCTGTTGTAGAATCTTTCACTTCACTCAGGATTCAATATACCGCCCTCGCCGTAACTATGTCATTATGCTCCCTTGAGACGCAATCTTACTGTTGTACTTGACTGTACGTTTATAATAATTGTATTGCACCTAGACAGCCGCCGACCTACCGCTTAATGGTCTCTCAGGTTCCTTCTCCTTCTTTGATTTCTTTCCTGCTGTCGTGGTAGCTGCTCCACCGCCACTCGGTGGGGTTGTTCCTCCACCGCCAATCGGTGGGCCGGGATATCCGCCGCCTCCCGGTGGGCCGGGATATCCGCCGCCTCCCGGTGGGGTTGGTCCTCCACCGCCTCCCGATGGGGGTTCTCCGCCGCCTCCCGGTGGGGGTTCTCCGCCGCCTCCCGGTGGGCCGGGTTCTCCGCCGCCTCCCGCTGGGGGTTCTCCGCCGCCTCCGGATGGGGGTGCTCCCCCGCCTCCCGCTGGGGGTGCTCCACCGCCTCCCGATGGGGGTTCTCCGCCGCCTCCCGCTGGGGGTTCTCCGCCGCCTCCCGGTGGGCCGGGTTCTCCGCCGCCTCCCGCTGGGGTTTCTCCGCCGCCTCCGGATGGGGGTGCTCCCCCGCCTCCCGCTGGGGGTGCTCCACCGCCTCCCGATGGGGGTGCTCCCCCGCCTCCCGATGGGGGTGCTCCCCCGCCTCCCGATGGGGGTGCTCCACCGCCTCCCGGTGGGGGTTCTCCGCCGCCTCCCGATGGGGGTGCTCCCCCGCCTCCCGGTGGGGGTGCTCCCCCGCCTCCCGGTGGGGGTGCTCCCCCGCCTCCCGGTGGGGGTGCTCCCCCGCCTCCCGGTGGGGGTGCTCCCCCGCCTCCCGGTGGGGGTTCTCCCCCGCCTCCCGGTGGGGGTGCTCCCCCGCCTCCCGGTGGGGGTGCTCCCCCGCCTCCCGGTGGGGGTGCTCCCCCGCCTCCCGGTGGGGGTGCTCCACCGCCTCCCGCTGGGGGTGGCACGCTGCTATTCCCCTGTGCAGCTCCTTGAAATTGCAGTACAGTTTCCTCTTCATGGTCTTCCTCAGATGATTCCGTAGTTGTATCTTCATTGGACGGATCTGCGGGGAACATTCGTACACCTTAGTTATTTCCTCGCCCAGAAACTTAACAGTTATCTGAAACTAAAACATGATTAACGGCAAGTAACTGTAGGAACGGTAAGTAAGTAAATGTTCAGTTGTCAAACTGTCATTTAGAATAATTATTGACTATTTATGTTAAACTAACTACACGCAGCAATTGGGGTTCCTTGAAACAAATGGTTTGGCAAGATTGTATGTATGTATGTACGTAAATACTTTATTGTATACAAAACACAGGTAAAGAATACAAATTCGTTTACATTGGTACAAATGCGTATTTATCCCTTTAAGGGATCTCTTCCAGTTAACCTTTGAGCAATTGAGTGGAGAACAGGAACCAGAAGTTATACAAACTAACATGTGTACAAAGAGTTAATAAGAAGTTATATATTGCCTATATACTACAAATTATCCAATAATACTAAGGCTCGGTTTTATAAAGATCCGTTAGACCTTGTCGGTTTGTTATGTCAAAAAATGTACTGAGTTACTGAAATTTGATCCGGCATTTGGTCTTACGCATCTTTATAAAACCCGGCCTTAAGATACATAAACTACTGACTAGTAAAAATAATCAATATTTGAATACAATGTACACAATAAATAGCCGATCTAGATATTTATACATAAATTGTATTATCATTGTCAAACATATTAGATATCACATTATATAAAAGTACCCCCGGCCGGAGGGGCAGGATAGCACAAATTCTGTTTCTAGTTTTTTTTTTGTGTTATGGGGGCAAACGAGCAGGCGGATCGCTTGATGGTAAGCAATTACCGTCACCCATAGACACCTGCAACACCAGAGGAGTCGCAAGTGCGTTATTAAAATAATATCTCACTGTGCAGGTATAAATGAATGAAAAAGATGATATATTCCCATACCTCAGTAACTACTGGCTATATTATGAAGAACAGAATGTCAGGGACCGACACCGGTATTTAAAAAAAACACTGAATTAGCCCAATATTTTGGATTATTTTTTGCTCTTTACGTAGGGCTGAACCATGTATTTAGGTAACAACGTCGTATTATTAGATTGTCCCATTAAAAACGAAATAATGAACCGGTGACCGTAATAATACCGGTATTTTTCTATGGAGAAAATACCGGTATCCGATCCCTGCAGAATGTACTTTAAAAAAAAATTACTTCTTATCACTATCAGTTCATTTTGTGAGAAAATCGAAGTGAAAAGGTGTAAGTACCATTTCCTTTAAATCGTCGATTCCGATGTAAACGTGGCCGTTGTTCCTGATCATCGGAGGGATCTTCGTCATCGTCGTTAGTGAAATGAATTATCTGTAAACAGGGTAACGCCACCAGTGTTGGATACTTTAAGCTGACAAGCACCAGTTATGGAAACTTCATTCTTAATTATGACATTAATTTTGTTATAATTGTAAACTCGAAATTATTATTCCTTCTTGAACTATAAATTAATATTTTGACATGAAAAATGTATTACTTATTATATTCAGACTTTCTTAAATTGTAAATTAATATTTGACATGTAAAAGTGCCCTTGTGGCCTATTTGCAGAATAAATGTTTGTATTTGTATTTTGTATTTGTAAAGATCATTTTAAATTGATTGTTGTATAAAATAATGAATTACTTATTTTCTTTTAAAACGAGAATGTGCATCATTGGTGCTTGTCCATTACTGATAGTGTCATTAACATTGTTTTCTTTTGGGTCTAGCTGAGTTTCTTCCGGGACTCTTCTCAGCTAGGCTAGGTTTAGTGAACCAGTGACAAAACTCCCAGTAGCTCGATTCCACTCACACCTCAGTTTCGGTTGAAACCGCTCAACCAATCTCACTGGAGCGCAAACTCTTACAGTATTCCAGTGTTCCAAACCACACGCGTGGTCGTGCCGGAGGTTTCCCCTGGATTTTCCCCAGGCTACTCTCCAACCGCTCACTCCTATCGCTTTATTGGGTCCGACCTATAAAGACAGTCAGGTTAAAAAAAAAGATAATCATGTTTTTTTAAATTATGACAGTTTGTAAAGTGAAGCATTGTTTTTAATTAAAGTACGACCACAACGAGACGTGAGAAAAATAATAGCGGAAGAACCGAAAAACCAGAGCGTAATACATCAAAATGGCGAAAATATTCAACAGGGATGATAGTACCTATAGTTTATGCAACATAATAAGGCATTATGAAACGAGCCGGAGTCGAGTTTCATAATAAGATCACACGAGTATTTTAAGGCCTTATTATTGTACAGTTGCATACACTAGTTTAAGATCTACCTGCATCCATATTATTTTAATAACCTACGGTTCTGTGCTGCGCTGTGAACTCATAATATACGGCGTGCGCGCATGGGGCGGGGGTCGCGTCGCGCCGCACGGCGTATTGTATATAGTAATGTAATGTAGTGTGTAGCTTATGTCCGCGACTTCGTCTGCGTAGAACTCTTTTATAGGAAAAAGGACGCAGTTTGATGATAAAAAACTAATGTGACATCGCAAATTTCATGTCAACCGAGTTTTAACGTGTCATAAAAAGTTGCTATTATACCAAGTAATTGATTGGATCAGGCGTTAACTTTGCGGATTTCTTAGTTAACAGACCGTACACGTTGATCAGGGGCGTATTTACCCTAGGGCCATTCGGGCCATGGCCCGGGGCGCCAATCCGCTAGGTCGGCGTAACCGCCTAGCCGCCCCCGACTGGCAGCTGCAACGTGTGTTTTTATTACAGAATCTTTAGAATTTCATTTCAAGTTTTCTTTTAATTTTCAAACTTCATTGCATTTAAAAAAAAAAACACTATAAAAGCCTCTGCGGTACCGGGGTTGTCAGCCTCGTTAATACTCGGCCATCTATAACTACTCGGCCGGCAATCCCCTATTTCGCGGCCTCTTCAGTAATGTACTATCATACAATAAAAATTGTAGACTATTAAAAAAAAGTACATTATTTTTCTTGGTTTATGGGGCGGCGAACCTTATTGGCCCGGGGCGCCAAATTTAAAAAATACGCTTCCGAGTCGTTGATCCAGCTGAATAGCGAAGGAATATTGTTAGATTCAGTAAAATACCGTATTGGTAGGTTTAAGAACTCTTTAGTAACCTCGCGTTGTCCATCTTCTCCTATAATGTCTACCGTGGAATACGATTCGTAGGTTGTAGTTTTCTTTGACCCGCGTTTCCTGCGTTTCCGAGTAGTCGTCTCCAAGTCCTCGTACGTAGTGTCTATGTATTCTGTTGTTGGGGATTCTAAGACTAATTCATCTTCATCATATGTCTCTTCGAATTTAAAATCATTGAGAGTTGCGTTCTTGAGCTTTTCGATTTGTGAATGTACGGAGCTTGGATCTATGCCGGCCTTTTTGAGTACCGCGTTGATAAGGGCGCCTGTAACCTGAAACGTTTCATTAATATCCCATTTTTAATTTGAATAGAATAGAATATAATAAAGTTTATTGTCGAACTGTGTACAAAGATATTAGAAGACATTACATTTAGACTTAACAGTTTATCCGTCACGGACGTACAATATAAAAGACAAAATGAATTGTATGACATGCAGTAGTTTAATGTACATTTATGTAAAATTCATTCATGCAATAAAAAGCCTTATTGCTACCGTTGAATGGAAAAAGGGAAATTTACTGTTTTCGTCTTGAAATATTGCGTTTATGTACATTATATATAGTTTCCATACAATCTCTCTTTGTTAAAACATGAGAATTCTATTGGTAACTTTCAATTTACATTTGACCAATACAAAAAACAACATTTATGCGAATCTTTATAGGTTCAATATTTTTTTTATGATTTTTAAAGAATTTATCTAATTTACTTGTTATTGTGATAAATGATAATTTAATGGTTTTCTATCCATATGTACACTATGTTATAAATTGTAATATGAGTCATAATGCCTATTGTATGGATTGGGCTGTGGAGGGGCGCGCCTTCGTGGATGATGTATGATATTCATATGCACTAAGTATATTCGTGGATCAGAATTTTATTGATTGGTCACTAGCGATGCGAAGCAGGCACGTATCCAGAGGGGGGGATAGTTGGGATTTATCCCCCTCCCCCTCCGAAAACGTTTTTAGCCGTCTTTTTACAGTGATTACAGCAATTTTTTACAGTTCACATGGTTGTTTCAATGTTTGTCCCCCCCGAACTGGAGTCTGGATACGTGCCTGATGCGAAGTTAGCCATTGTCTTAGCACTGCTAATTTGGAGGCATTTCGTGACTGTGCTGTGTATTAATTGAACCAAGACATAGTACTAACTACCGGAGTTCCAGATCGCGAAGACTTCAAAAGACATCCTTCCAAACAAAAGTATGGAATACACTGGCCAGAGATAAAATGTTCTGGATGGAGATGGAGTAAGATAGGTAGGGCGCAGCAAAATATCATCTTGCTTGAATTTGGAGTAGCCCAACTGGGGAAGTACCTCCGCCTTGGTAGACCACAGCCATAATCACATTATTTACTACCTATACACGTATGTAGGGATGGGCTAGCAACCTATCACTACAGTATCACAATTTCTCCATCTTTAAACCTACAATTGCTAAATGGTGGCACTGGGGCAAAATTTCATGAGCTCTGCGTACCCCTTTTGGGAATACAGGCATGAGTTCATGTCGCGTGTGTGTGAGGTACGTAGTGGTGTGTTCCTGGGGGTGAGCAGGGTTGCCAGAGCTCCCGAGGATGCACTGTGTTTAGAGCGAGGGGCCAACATTTGTTTCTTCTGCTGTCAACACAGCGTGAATCGTCAAATTTTATAAAGGGTCGGCAACGCGCACGTGATTACTTTAGTACGCTTGTTTGCGTTTAGTTGTATTAAAAAAAAGATGGGGGTCAACGCCTAAGAGCCGACTGATCCTGCCAATCGTACAACTATGTAATACCGCCATAAAGACTAGGTAGTAAAATCCAGACTTCCAAGTAGCTTGTGCCGAATAGTCCGAATCCTCTACTGCTTGTACCTAATATAGTAATAATAGTAGCTTTGTATAATAAACCCCGGAACTACTCATCCGCAGCGTAGATAAGCCTTATATTATATACATATATAATATAGCGCTAATAAGCCCTGAAAAGGC
The DNA here is from genome assembly GCA_963556455.1 of Epiblema foenella. Lineage (NCBI taxonomy): Eukaryota > Metazoa > Arthropoda > Insecta > Lepidoptera > Tortricidae > Epiblema > Epiblema foenella. The sequence goes on along the minus strand of OY747120.1, from coordinate 2,795,930 downwards.
TGCGCCAAAAAAATTTCTTTTGTTTTTTTTCTCATTCGGCATTTGGGCGCCCCTAAACTCTGGCGCCTAGCGCGGCAGCTCCATCCGCTCGGCCCTGAAAATCTTTCACCAGTGGGTGTCGTAGGTACCAGAGGCGGCGTTAGGCTTGGGCGACGTTGTGGGCCACCGGCCACCGCCTATGGCCTCCCGGTCCGAGGGGCCTCGCACCTAATTTTTCAACTTTTTTTTAATTCAATTTTTTGTTCATTGCTTGTCGCGCCATCAGAGCAGGTTACATCATCAGAGGACCGCGCTAAACACATCAAATTTAGGATTTGTCCCTCCAGTGGTAGTTGTACATATCTGTATACGTACAATTTAAACCTTCGGGATGGCCATAGGCCATAGGCTATGCATGTATATCGTTCAACCCGCAGCTTCGCTTGGGTTCTCTGTAATACGTAATAAATTAACAAATATTTCATCACCTCAGTGGTTAAAAACTTACAATGGATAAAACTGCGATGAAAATTAAGGCAATACGTATAGGAATGCCGCAGCACGAGCCGTAGCGTGGATATAGCTCGCACATCTTGATTTAGTCATAATGATAAAAACACATTTAAAAAAACGCAAAAAATTGGTATCACCGACATTACTGGATCAATGTCAATCACAGAATATATGTCAGGATGTCAATCAATGGTCTGTCAAGATTCATAAAGTATAATTATCCACAGATCTGTATCTACAACTGCATCTCCATCCTCCAACACCGGACGCCAAAAGTGGTACGACGCTAGGAGATAGGTATACGAAACCAAGGTCATTCGATTATCCATCTCTTTCTACCTTATAGCGCTCATACCGTCCGCCAGGCTGGAGCGTCAAGATGCGCCAATGATGATCTTACGATATTTCATAGGTATTCTAGCTATCTTGACTGAGGTCTTCCAAACAAAACCTTGACAAATATAATTAAACTTTGTTGTAGGTCATATTACTGTTATCAAAGGAAAACTGTAAATGTCAATCGAACGCACTTTCCTTAAGCGTGTCCCTCCTTCTTTCCCTGACAGTAATTCAAATGATAGCTATAGTAGAAGAGCCGACGACACTGAACCTAGTTTTATAACACTCCCAGATAATATATATATATATATATATATATATATATATATAATAAGACACTTCATTCATGGGGGAACACGAAATGGCGATGCTGCAATGCAAAAAACCTGATGGCGCTAGTAAAAAAAATCGGTTTCCAGATTGATGTCTCCAAATTTTCGTTTGTTCCTCGATACAGGGGAGTGGTAGGACTACGATAATGCAGTGCTGCAAGCCCCCCTGACTGCCCTTATCAGTGGCAGTAGCATGATAAGCAACGCCCGTACTTAGGTATCTAGTATCATATATCGGTCTCAAAAAAACAAGGCTCATCTGAAAGATCATCAATTTCTGTATATAGTCCTACCCCTCCCCTGTATCGAGGAACAAACAAAACTTGGGAGACTTATCATACATAGAAACCGGAATTTTTTTTTTTGATTTTTTTTACATTATAGAAAGAAAAGAAAGAAAGAAACATTTATTCACATACACAGAAGACACACATATTACAAAAAAAAATAACAACAGAACACAAACCACATGTGCCCCCGCGGCGGCGGTTATTGGTTTTTTGCATTGCAGCATCGCCATTTCGAGTTCTCCCATAAATGACGTGTCTTATTACACATATATCATCAGCGAGTCTTATCGTTTAGGTACCATATCACCTTGATTTCGTTATATTATACCCTATTACCAACATACCTAGATCTCAAAATAGCTTGGTGTCAAAATGGCTAAATCCCAAAATACCACGAACTAGGTTCAGTGTCGTCGGCTCTTAAACTAATACAATCTAATTTTAACGAACACCACTTACTTTTTTTTTGAACCCGACTGTGGCGTTATAGGCGGGGCCCAATAAAGCGACAGGAGTGCACGGTTGGAGAATAGCCTTGGGAAAATCCAGGGGAAAACCTCCGACACGACCACGCGTGTGGTTTGGAACACTGGAATACTCTTAAAAGTTTGCGCTCCGGTGAGATTGGTTGAGTGGTTTCAACCGAATCTGAGGTGTGAGTGGAATCGAGCTAATGGGAGTTTTGTCGCTGGTTCACTAAACCTAGCCTAGCTGAGAAGAGTCCAGCAAGAAACTCAGCTAGGCCCGACCTGGGTCGGACTGAGCCACTTACTATTATAGACGGTCTGTACTGCAATCGGAAGTTGGCGAAACCCGCTTAAACTTGTTTGCATCAATATACGATCACAGGCCGGTCATCGTCAAATATGGCGCCGGCAGCTGTTATCCCATAGAAACTTGTCAAAACTTTTACAATCAGATTTTAACGAACACCGCTTACGATTACAGACGGTTTGGTGAAACACCACCCTTAATCTAAGGTTGTTATTTCAGTAAATAAAACCACAAAATATAAGTTTTAACCTTTTAATCAAGGTTTAAGTGAACAAAAAACTTTAATTACATCATTGAGGATTGCTCTCCAAAAAAGCTTATTTCTTGAAGCAATACAAAATTAGACCTTACAAATTCATAAATAAAGTCTATTTCAGTTCTTCCAAGAATTAAACTTTTTTGAAAAACTTCTGCAAACGCAGTCCCAAGCCGAAGCAGCTTCGCTATCATAAGTATATATATAGCATATAAAAGTTTATTCAGTAAGGAAAAGGTATTGAACTAGAAACAGAAACAAGCCACATAACAAACGATACAATTTATCACAACTGACAGACAGTAGTTGAGAGATGTTCGAACTAAATCCGAGTCGTTCTGATAAATTGGATCGTGTATAATGCGCTTCAACGGACGCGTCTTCAAAACAATCCAACAACTTAAGGTTTCTACACTTATCAATTTGTCACAAGAGCCCATTGAAAGTGAGAATTGAATGATTGTAGTCTCTTTCAATCTTATAGCTTGGTCTCTACATTGTTAAGACAAATTGTAGTTTGTAACACGCATTATCAATACCGCAAAACGCAAAAAATAATTACACAATATCATACAGTAATCCATCTTAGTAGTTTGGTTCCTCGATCTAGTATTTTATTCTTTAACACTTCCCTCGCTCTGTATATATTAATTTTAAGCATTAAGCTTTCATCTCCCTGTGGGCCTACTCCGAACTTCGAATCGTGCCGTCCCTTACACTCATAGTGTATAAAACTGGAGCGAAAGGGACGGCACGATACGAAGTTCGTAGTAGCTACTCTCGGACGGATACCTCAGGGCACACAACAAAACAATGCTATTATTTTTTTCACCGGGAGAGGAAGGGTTGTGTTCGATGGTAAGGTATAAATACACTTACAATTGTCTATTGTTCTGAAAACACGACCATATTCAACAAAACAGACAAAAGCTGAATATATAAATACTTCCACTTTTTGCATTTATTTATTTTTATATCAAATCAATTATACTTTGTTCATCAATCACTCACTACGTCATTTTTTTTTAATTAATTACGATTTTTCTCGAACATATGTACACCTAACTAACTTAGTCGTCAAATTATAATTAAAAATTCTAGACAATGAAGTCTTACTATTTTTTAAAGCGACCTTTTACAAGTCGTAGAAAAAATACATTAAAATTTCGTATTTGGGCCAGGCAGAGTGAAAATACTATAAATATCTGGACTGGCCGCTATTAGGACAAAATTCACTTAAGTGCAACATCGGTTATCAATTTAGGTTAACTAAACAATTACCTGTGTATAATATTCTACGCATAACGATTACAGATCGCGATCGATTGTCGAAGCACTAAAATCCCTTTTCATCGGATTCCTTAAATACGATTCTGAAAATTATACTGGTGGTGGTGTATGTATTTTACGGTACGGTTTTAAGGTATTGAATATGATTTAAATGTAAACTTCGTTCTCATGTCCACAATAATCAATAACAATTTTTGACAGCTGGACCTTACTCGACAGTGGCGCCAACTGGTGAGCACAAAAACTATAGTCCCCATTAAATGACGATACAATACGTCTGTCACTCATGTAAACTGTAAAAAGATCGTTTATGTATAATTCAAAATCTGCTAATCCAATTTAAGTCTGTCACAATAAATTTTGACGTCCCGCATATCGACGCTATTTTTTATTTGGGTCAGCTAGTCAATATTTTTTCCTATCTAAACAAACAAACCTGAGCTGTCATTCGCTGGAAATATACCTTGTATATCTTTTAAGACCAGGAAACCAGTGAAAAAGGAATACAGTTTACTAGAGCGACCGAAACGAGGCATGCTGGACTATCGCAAGCATGGTTTAAGGAAACAAAGTCTGAGAATCCGAATCGTGACACCACAATACGTCACTGTCGACGATCCACACACGTCCGCATACGATCGATAGGCTGATGCTAGCTGGTGACGTAGCTCGTGTCACCCACACCACTAACCGATGTACCGGATTGCCATACCTGGTGCAGTATGATAGCAAGCACTACCTTTATTGGGACTTGACGATACGCTACAATGAGGGCTATCGCGTATGAATTAGCCGCTAGAGGCGCTAGTGTAGCGTGGGGTCTCCGAAACGTCAAATGTCACTCATTGTGGTTGCGCTACGCGGGTTAATATCTAATTGGAACAATATGGTGACTATTTTGCAATACCTGAGCTTGATTATGGCAAATATGAGTTACGGGTCAATGACTGTCAGTGCTTTGAGACAGTTTTGTCTTTCGGAAACTTATTTCCTCCTTTAATTCCGAAAAAAACGGAACTGCGCTACAATGCGGGATATTCGATATTTTTACGGTACGGTTTTAAGGTATTAAATATGGTTTAAATGTAAACTTCGTTCTCATATCCATTATAACCAATAACAATTTTTGACAGCTGGACCTCAGTCGACAGTGGCGCCAACTGGTGAGCCCAAAAACGATAGCCCCCATTGGCGCCCAAATTTTTTTTTTTTACTAAATAAAAATATCGGCCAGGACCATAGATCTCAACTACATGTCATGTTTGCATTAATGTTGATTTCTGTATGTCCGAAACAGGCATAAACGCGATCAATGGCTAGGCAGATCAACATACACGTGTACGATTCATTAAGTGTAGCTAAATTATAAATTAAATGAAAAAAAGACAAATTATTTTGTCATTCTAACCTTAAAAACACGATGACTAAGTACTAAAATGGATTTTGGGTTGTCACTAGTGACAAACCGTATCCCATTAATGTCACTACATATTCCAAATAGTTTTAATATTAGTCTAACAATAACACCCTAAATTAATAACCGAGATGCGTTTATATCTAATTAAATTAAAATAATTATAATGCTTAACTATTTACAAAACAGTCTGTAGGCCGCTAACAAATCGCCAGACACGAAATCAATATTTTCTATATTTTTTATTAATTTTTTTTCTTGATATCTCACGATTCGTATTCGGCCAGTGAGAAAAAACATATGCCAGCGGTTTAGTGAACCAGCGAAAAAATATATTGCCACAGGGAAAAAATCTTTAAACAAATGCTTATATCTCATTATATAACGCTTTTGTGACTGCTACATATAATCACTGACATACATTTTTATTTTTTAAGCACCCGTATACCAAAGGGTAAGGACGGCAATACAAGCCGTTTAAATAGTCCAGGGGCGCTACCGTGAAGCACAAACGAAGTTTTCCCTCTCTGTCGCACTTGCAAGTTTGCGTATAACTGAGACAGAGAGGGAAAACTTCGTTTGTGCTTCGCGGTAGCCCCTCAGCGCCCACAAAACTTACTACGTCATGAGATATAACCGAAAACGTTAATTTTCTATTAAATACAAATCATAATCTGACATTATTCATAAACCCATACGTTAATAAATCATACTGACATTTTAAACGTCAAAATAATTTCAATTAACAAAGCTTTTAAGCGCCACAACTCTTTTATAAAACTCTTTGGCAGCCAAATGGTTAAATTTACGAATAAAGTCAATTATCTGTTTTTTTTTCTATTCGTACCTATATCTCATAACGAAAGCAATATGTGGCGGACGATAAATCAGAGCGGGACAAAATCATCTGAGATGTGAATATAGGAAATGACCACTGACACATTTTTATTTGCTCAGTTAAATTTGCAACGCCGCCTATCTATTTATCTAGAACGTTTTGACTGCTGTTTTTTTTTACATGTCTATTACAGAAAAGATTTTATCACACGTTTATATAATTTTTGCAGAAAATGCTCACCGGACTTTTATAACATTCTATAAATCGTCAATAACCGTTAAGTCAATCATACTGTAATCAAAGGACGCACTGCGAACCACAAACGAAGTTTTCCCTCTCTGTCGCACTTGCATGTTCGTACGTAACTTCGTTTGTAATTCGCGGTAGGCCTCCAGCTTTAAATCTAGTTATTCTAATTGCATAATCAACAACTTATTAGAGAGGAGCGCACCTTTTTATCTGATCTCAATCGGTAAAAGAACGCGCGGTCAAAACGCTAAGAAATTATCCTATGTCAGACGGTTTTGGCTCAAAAAAAGTCTACATCAGTCTAGTTTCGACCCTATACTAAGCGGGGCAAGATTATTGCTTCTGAGAAGGTAAGGTACTTGTTATATCTTATATAATTTAACACTATACGCTCATAGAACTATCGATTAACTCAGCCGGTGCCTGTGCGGTGCGCGGCACAAGGGGGGCGTTAAAATTAGCAGACCTTAAAGGGAGAATTACCTAGAGCCCCTATAGGCGTGACAAGGACAACACATGATGTCTCTCTCTGTCTCTCTTTTACAAATTTGTAAACGACCATCTCGCTCGGTAGTGGTTTTATTGTTTGATGTAGAGTCTAGTTGGTCCGAGGCAGGGACCTACCCCGCTCCAAACCGCACCCTACCTTCTTAATACGCCGCGCGCCACGCAGGAATCGTCTCAGTCAAACTGTAGGCCTAATTATCCTGGACTAAGGCAGTCACGCAATGATAATAAAAAAAATGGAGATTCAAACTAATGATGGTGATTATAGCAAAATATATGGCCATTATAAAAAACCGGTCAAGTGCGTATCGGACCACGCACAAATTAAGGCTTCCTACTACAAGTCTACATTTAAAAGCCACACTACCTATCCTATTCTTTGAACTAAAAAAAGGTCGTATCTTCATGGGAATCTCACGGCATTTTTTGTGTCTTTTTGAATGAACATGTTTATACTTTGACGTTGCTCATAAGCGCTAAAATCGCATATACAATAATCAAATTCTAAAGCTAACCTGTGACATTGAAAAAGTATGATAATAGTTACAAAATATTATCTACTTGTATTTACTCTTCATACAATTAACCGGTTAAAAATTTCGGTTAATTGCGTTTCACGATATTTTTTCGTACTTTAAATCATTTATTCTATAGATGAAGGCTAACAAAAGCAAAATTTAAATTAAAAATGGAGATATGAGAAGTACTTTAGGAGATATTTCCAAAATAGTTAAAACCGGTTCCGAGCACTGGTATTTATTACCACTAAGCAATGTAAGGGTTAAACACGTTCAAACTATTCAACACTTCTTTCTAATCTAATCGAAATCAAAAACCAAAGTTATCGTTTCAAAATACAAATAAACTTTTAATCTAATATTTATTATATAATTGTATTCACAGGTCGAAAGCTGATAAATATTTACAATATTTCAAAGATTAGTTCATTCGTTAAACGAAACAAGCTAAGAACCAAAAGTCCCTAAACATAAACCAAAAACGATTTTTTTTTATTCAATTATTAAGACAATGACTTGTGCTATCGAGTATTTTTGTAATAATTTGGTCAATCAACTGTTTCTTGTTATTCTGTCCAGTCAGCGAGGAGACAACAGAAACCGTGTTTCTTAGAAAAATGTTTATAATATGGATTTCGAGCATGCTCAAGAGATGACCCGTGTTTATTTATGTTTATCGATAAAACTTATGTTTGATAGATTTAAGCCGTGTAAAATCAGTTTTAAAGATTAACTCAGGAGACGTGACCATAGTAAAGAGCAACAAAGAAATCCATTCAGGCTGGGTTTTATAAAGATCCGTTAGACCAAATGACAGATCAAATTTCAGTAACTCAGTACATTTTTTGACATAACAAACCGACATAAGGTCTAACGGATCTTTATAAAACCGAGCCTCAGTGTCATTATTTTGCTATAGAATAAAGTAAAGCTAAGGCTTTATCTAGAAATCACGGGGGTCTCATGAAAACCTCACGACTGATCACGTTGGGGGGGAGAGGGGGTACAACGTCAACCTCACGTGTATTTTATCCCTGTACCTACAAAACCGAGAAATAACATGTACTCGTGTAGGAAATTATAAATCATCATTTCGCACGTCAAAAAAAAACCAGTATATTTACGTTTTTCGAGATTTTGGAGCGCTCGCATAACACATATACGAAAATAAACATAATATCAACTAACACAATACCATTTCCGTGTACATTTTTAATAGTGAAAAATACACATCAGGTTTCTCCTAGAACCTCACCAAAGATGACCAAGGGGTCTAAAAATGACTGACTGTCGAGTTTCTTTCGGCGTTTCTTCTAGGAAGTTGCCTCTAAAGAAACGCTAGTAGTGAAACCACCAAAGGGGGGAGGTCTAAAAGTGGGCCAAAAAACCTCCCTCCTCCTCCTTCTGGATAAGCCCTAAATTTATGTATGACGCGACATATGCTCTTGTTCAATTGAATATTCTACTTTAACAACAATGCAATAGAGTTTCTATTACATACACACTGTTCAAGAGGATTGTGCTGCAGATTGTTTCCATACAAAAAGCGGCAGCGATTTAAACCCCCTAATCCTGAACCGATTTGCATGATTTTTGAACATGTTGTAGATGACATTAAACACTAGCTTTATACGTTATGATTTTTTTGGAAAAATTGCCTAATACTGTCTCATTTAAATAAAGGTTTAATGGGTGGGAAAACGTTGCCGCCCGAAACACTAATTCTGCGAGAAATTAGGTGCCAAACGGCGGACGGCGACGACCCTCTCTATCGCACGCTGTGGACGCAAGACTCCGACGGATGAAACTAGGTTATTATAAATAGGTTCACAATAGTCTTAAGAAATGTATGTTTGTAATAGAAACTATTATATTAGTGTTAAGGTAAAATATACAATAAATAAACCGGCCAAGTGCGTGTCGGACCACGCACAATGAAGGGTTCCGTACCTACTAGTCCACATTTAAAATCACTATCCAATACATTGAATCTAAAAAAGTAGTATCTTCATAGGGAACTCACGGCACTTACGACCTTTTGTTTGGGCAAGACAGTTTTTAAGCGAAAACTCAAAAACCGTAAAACCTATATTGTTCAAACCAAAAATCGTTCAAAGTATTTACCAATGCACACCAGCTCAATTTTTTTCAGAATTTTAATATTTATAATTTGGAAATTAGAGGGGGGGGCACACACACTTTCTATGACTTTGACAGCTAATATCTCACCAACGGTAGACTTAAATGGACAATTTGTTAGAAACTTCCATATCATTTTTAAAAGCCTACCCATCGATACCTCACACGACTGTGTGTTGAATTTTTTTTTCATCCACCGGTTACATGTATGGAGTGCTCCCTTAATTTAATATTTCTTGTAATTTGACATCTATTTTATGTAGCGGTTCATAGAATACACCTTCCTACCAAATTTCATAATTGTAGTGCTTATAGTCTCCGAGTAAATCGGCTGTGACATGCGGACGGACGGATAGATATGACGAATCTACAAGGGTTCCGTTTTTGCCATTTTGGCTACGGAATCCTAATAAGAGCATGTGTTAATGAGAAACTCAAAGTAATATTACTCTTAAGGCAGGGACCGATACCGGTATTTTTAAAAAACCCTGAATTAGCCCAATATTTTGGATTATTTTTTGCTCTTTACGTAGGGCTGAATCATGTATTTAGGTAACAACGTCGTATTATTATATTGTCCCATTAAAAACGAAATAATGAACCGGTGACCGTAATAATACCGGTATTTTTCTATGGAGAAAATACCGGTATCCGATCCCTGTCTTTAGGTCGACAGATTAACTGGGACGGCGCGGGAGACTGCTTTTTTTTCGCCATTGTCGTTTAAAGCGGCAATTACACTGCGTCGTTCACCTAATGCGGTCGCCGAATTCATTTTAAACTACTTAGGCCAACAAACGTCGTCTTCACATTAGTCTGTCCGCCTACCTATGAGCGTTGGCAGCTGTCGATCGCCGAATGCGGCCGACTAACGTGTTCTTTACACTTTTGCGGTCGCCGCGTGCAGCATGCTGCGAACGACGAAGTGTAATTGCCGCTTAATTCAATATTGTTAGAGCCAACGAGAAATTTCGTGTTCTTTGAAACGCTGTTTGCCCAGACGAGAAAACAATAGGGATTGATTTTCAGATATATGATTCTTGACTATATGACTGTTTCTCTGAAAATAGCCGAAACACAATTGCATAAAATTACCTCGACAGAAAAAAACCAAGTCGAGTCTTTATTTTCCTTTTTTGTACAGCCTACTAAAACGATGCATTATTAAACGACACAATTAAGTTAAAATAATGGTATTTTAACTCATCTAAACTCTGTCAAGAGGAAATTTAATAAAACTGCACACAAGTCTGATATTACTTAATCTTTTTGTTATTGTGTACAATAAAGAGTTTTACTACTACTACTACTACTTAATCGAGATTTGTTTGAAAAAGCCATTCCGTTTTGTCGTGCGCGAAAGACATAAGCGTGTCTCTTTCTCGAGGGGCGTGGCTTTAAAGGAGATTATGATCAGAGTAAACTTTTGTAAAAAGCGTAAACCAATATCGGGTCTAAGTATTATTTGATCAATGTTTTCACCGGTTTATTCTAACTTTGTGTAGATAATCGTGGGTCGACATTTAGAAACGAGCGTTTCAAATGCCCAGAGAATTGACCCATGCACTAAGTTCCCTCTCTGTCGCACTTACGTACAAACTTGCAATAGAGAATATGCATGCGGAATAAATAATTATAAGATGTAACCATCAAATTATGACGAAAAAACATTAATTAAAAAGATTTTACTCTTGAAGTTTCGAAGAACGATGTATTTTTTTTTAATAAAAGTAAATTAAAATTTAATAAACAAAAAATTGTACGGCAACAATGTACCTAAACGCAATATTTCACGACCAAACCAGCAAATTACTCGTTTTTCCATACAATGATAGCAGTACGGGCGCATAGTATATACCGTCACCAATTAGTATGGGACGGTTTGAGGGCTAAGATTTTATGCTGAACTTTGAAATACATTTTTGTATTTTGTGTTGTTCTAATTGTACTTGTTCCATATACACTTTCTCTCTAAAAACTGGTTCGAATGGCATAAAAAAAGATGCATATTCTCTATTGAGGTCCCTCGAAATTTTCCCTCTCTGTCGCCAGCAAACGAAATTTTCCCTCTCTGTCGCACTTGCAAGTTTGCATATAAGTGAGACACAGAGGGAAACTTCGTCTGCGGTTCGCGGTAGGCCCGCTGGTCCCATCGCAGGCGTCACAGTTAACCGGCCGGAGGGGCTACCGCGAGCCACAAATGAAGTTTCTCTCTCTGTCTCACTTATATGCAAACTTGCAAGTGCGACAGAGAGGGAAAACTTCGTTTGCTGTTCGCGGTAGCGCCACGGATTATAGATAATAAATTAATCTACAAATCATATATGATTATGTGACATCTTTCATCTTTGTCCTAACAGAAAAAGTTTAATATACAATCGGCAACATATAGTTAACGGCAGCTAAAGCCAAATCGTAACACAACCTTACTGCTACGGTTATAAAGACGAGGTTGCGATATATTTGGCCAGTTTCGCTGCTACTAACTATGCAGGATGGTTCTCAATTAACTACATGTTAACAGGGGTGAAATTTCAGCCAACGTTATAGGTAAGACGAGATTAAATTTTTGATTGTCATATTTCTTTTTACACATTTTTTACTTTTAAGTTTTTAGTTTACACAACATTAAAAAAATGAATGGCTTAAAACAGAAAAGTTAAATAAATAAAAACGGCCGAAATTCCACATCTTATTGTACAGTTTATAAATAAGAATCCTGTATGATGCCGAATGTACTATCACCTATCCAGTGGACCATCATTGGACTAGTCTTAATCACAATCAACTGTACATTTTACATATTTATATAACTTTCGCGTCAAACTACTTAACCTAGTGAAAGGCATAATGGCTGTGTTATCGTTAGATCTCTCTAACGTCTAAATTAGTATCTTATAACTGATCATAACGTGTACCCATACACTAATGCTAAACACAGAACATTTTAGAACACATCTTTGCTGGGCGGTTGTCCATTTCGCAATTACCATAGCAAATGGATTCGCGCTTATCAACCTTTACAATAACCGTCAATTTAGAAGAACAAATCACAAGGCGGTCCGGCCAATAGCGTGCGAGAACGCTCGCGATTGGCCCACCGCCGTCCAACCAGTGAGCTCCATTCAAACCCGCGGTAACGAGCCAAAACCGTCTTCCAAAATCAAAACAGTGAAGCATCACGCCTGCGCTGCTCAGTGAACCATCATTCCCAACACAACACCGTGAGTACATGTACAATAACTAAATATTAATATAACATAATAAAGTTAAAGTCCAAAGAACAATATGGCTTTTACTTTATCATGCAAATCAAAATTTATTTAGTACCATACTTAGATCTAACGTTGCCAATTAACGTCAGTACGATTATTTGGATTTACTCATTAGAATATTCAAAAATCAGTTTTAGTTAAAATTGGTTTACATAGAATGTTCAATTTACAATCAGCATTGCTGTAGAAGTGGTTTTCAACCATTCATCAAACTTCACTTCTAATTAATAAAAGTATATTGTCTCAAGGGAGCAAAATGATATATATATACGGCGATGGTGGTTTATTGAATCCCACTTGAAGAGAAAGATTCTAACGTAGAATCTTGAGCGTAACGAAGGATTCACCACGCCCAAGACGAAAATAAATTTGCTACCAAGTGGCATATATACTTCTTTTCACACTTGCTCTTCAGAATTCACCAGGGAAGGAAAGTATAACATTGATACCTCATTTAATAGCAAAAAGGACTTTTAGAAATAGCAGGTGTGAAATTACATCGCGACCGTCATATACTCTTTATATTACAATCATAATTATGTATTTTTAACTAAACAAATGAAAGTGAGCTCGTTGAAAAACACCTTTATAAACCATTTCAACTAAAACAGATTATATGATACAGTACTTTTTAGTACGAACGCGGGTGAGCCATGGCTATGTGTAGAGCTATACCTGCACATTGTCTATGTGTGCGTCAGTGCAGGAGCTATGAGTTCACATTTTCGTATGTCAGTGTCAGTGTTCGTATGTCAAAGCTACAACGATGGCCGACCCGCGCTCGTCAGAAAATGTACTGTAATGTTAGTTCCGATGTAAATCGCTCCCACAAGCACAAAAGCACACAGGCGTCAACAAAATGGCGGTCGCAAGATGGCCGCTCCTACGCTATTGAGGTCCGTAAGTCTGGGAACGTCGACACACGCCGCCAGTGTTCAGTTGTGACCGTTGCCGAGGGACTCCACCTGAAAAGGAGCGTTGGTGAGCGCCGTGTGTCGTCGTTCCAATGCTGCTGGCGGTGGGTTTGTGTTCGAATTGTCACGTTAATTAAAAAAAAAATGTATCAAAACGTTCAACTTGCCAATACGGTATTTGAAAACAGTAAAAAAATAGGTATTAATGCTCGGATAATTCACTCAACTTATGTCTGACATTTTAAAGATTAAAAAGAAAATGGATGGTGTTTGTATGTTTTAATTTCCCCCAGTCTAGATTACCCCGTTGCACATTATTGTATATTTTTAATTGATAGTCAGATTTTGACTTATAAAAGTGCCCTTGTGGCCTATTTGTAGAATCAATATTTTGATTTGGATTTGACTGCCACTGCTATCAGTTAACTATTGAATTTGAACAACACCATTTTCTTGATAGAATCGGGACTAAGGCGCTATCTATACACATGCTTTAAAAACCGGCAAGTGAAACCTATGCAACCACTTGACGCTTGTCAATTCCTTTGCTAGGTGAACGTTTTGATATGACACTCACTAATAAAGTTTTAAAAAAGAAAAATATGACTCCATTATCAACAAAGGCTAAATCCTTACGCTAAGAGCTAGAATGGGCAGGCAGAACAATATCCCCTATGATTGCGCAAAAAAACACACTTTGATTTGATGCATATTCAATATTTTTTACTAGAACGCGCAAGAATCTTTTAAAGGCAATTATGAACTAGAGAGAGGATTTTGCCATGAGATATTAATTCTGAAAGCATTAAGACACAGATAAATAATGTAAAAAGTAGAAATGAAATAAAGTTAACATTTTGCTATCGTTATACACCTAGCTTGTATTTTGTTATCGTCGTACTGTTTCATACAGGTATTATTGATATGCGTAATAGGAGCTGTCGCACCAGTGTCAATGAACCTATCCTCAAATAGTTCTTACGACTGCCCAAAAAAGGAGTGTAATGTTTTAACCCCTAACCTCCTGGGGTTCAAAGTGATAATACTAGGACAAAATCAGTTTGCAGTGAAAGCCCAAGTATTTTAACAGAGAGTTGGAGCAATGACCCACTGTGATAGTACTAGAACAAAATATACGGTTAACCAGATATGAACAATTTTTGGTCCGGGCGTTTAGTACTTTATTAATTAGTTCTAATATTAGGACATTGGGTCTTCCTCGGAAGTACCGTCTTCGAAATTGGGTCGTAGGAGGCTAAAGAATAATTTCACCACTGTTTAGCTCTGTGGGATACGGGTGGAGTTCAAATTTGGAATATAGTTAAGGATTTTACTCGTCTACAATTTAATGAACACCGTTGGGATACGAAATATACCTAGTCACACTAATTTTCGTATCACAACGGTTAAAGCCCGACCAGAAATATATGACCATCAAGTCAAGAGGGCGCTATTATTCATTTATATGTCAACAGGTCAGTAATGTGAATGTGATTACCTGTCAGTTATGAAGTTAATTTTGAAATGTTTTATAGCACAATTGTTCCATTTCAAGAGCGTTTTGTCCCCAGAATTTTATTATATACATTGTTAATAATATTCCGCTGTTGATAATGACTCGTTTTTGTGACACCACAGTGACCCTGACAACAGTGACAACCTATGATGAAAATTATAGCCAGTGTAAGAAATTAGTTCCAACGAAATCCGCAACATGGCGCACTGTCATATAACTGTGGTCGGGCTTAAAATTGTAGACGTATTAAAAACCTAACTAAACTCCAACAAGAGCATTGAACACAGCCTTTCAGTGAAAATTTCCATAACTGTTTAGAGAATGACAATCTTCAAATTTGCGGTTCCTAAAAATAGTAACGTCATATTGTATTCGTTGCTGGTGATTTTTGATTTTGCGTCAGCTTGGTTCGTAAAGCCCAGTGTCCGCATGCTACAAGTAAGTATGACATATATCCTCTCATTCCATGCGATATAATAGAAACTCTATAACATTAGAGTTAAAGTAGACTATCCAATGGGATAAGAACATGAGTCAACGTTAAACTCAAAGTAATCCAAATGTCTTCCTCAGTCTGAAATGTGCATTTAAAAGATCCTTGCGTCGTGTAAGTTAGTTAGATGCCGTGTGATCTACTCCAACGCAATGCCACCGCCAGTATGTACATATTTACAACTCGGACACGTGTCCAGTGCAAATCCCACCCGCCACCAGGGTTCTGTATCAAGCGGAAGACCCAGCGATTATGTTGGCCGGTTACAAATTTAAAAAATTAGAACGTACGGATAAATATGTTCCAATTTTAATTGTGTAACGGTTTTCAGTCCCGCAAGGTACGATATACACAGCGCGCAAGCTTTTTAGCTGTTACATTCAGTACAAAATAGGAATTTTGTTCATTTATAATGTAAACTCGTAGTTTAAGTTGCGGAAATGTTAAGCATTTAGTACTTTGTGACATTAAAGATTAAATATGACATTTGAGAATTCCTAGTTCTAAGTTTGCTTAACATTTTCGTTATAATAAAATACCGTAATCTTTCAAGTTTACACTACAAGTAAAAATCATGTTCTTATAAAATAGAACAAGGCAAATATATAAATATAACAGCCAGAGGCAGATGTTGCACCATCGAGGCGAACGAATTGCTCAATGAAACATGTTTTGCCCGAACCTTTGGCGAGGGCCGTAAAACATTTTAAGTGAAAAATAAGTTTGTTACTGAGCAACGTCGATTCTACATCGCCAGTGGAATAAATGCCAAGAACAGTTTAAAAAAAAAACAATGAAAAAACACAGTGCCTTATTTTACAAACCGGTGAATATGTTAGCGACATCATGCAAAGACAATATTGTGTTCTTATATGCTATATTAATATTATCCTACAATAGACAACAACTTCAACATTCGCTTAATGCAGTTAAAATTCTCTATAGATTTTTTACGAAAATCTATCAAAAATCCCTCATGTCAAGTAATTACCTTTATACTCAAGTCTCTTTAAAAACAACATTTTTTGAAATAAAAAATGACTTCTGACACGAGTACCTATCCTTTTCTGGATAGAGGCCCAAATACAACTTCTTGTGATATTGAATGGATAAACGGATGGAGATATAATTCAAAAGATAAAATATTAATATTGCAAGTTTTTAATAAAACTTTTTATAACAAAAATCAAAATTCAATAAATCAACTACATAAAGTAACTAAATACAAATAATAACTACGTAATACTAATAAAATTATTAATCAAACTAAATGAAATTCGTAATGATAATCTCAATCAAACATTATAATAAGTATTTACAGCATCACATGTCACTAAAACATCAATTAAATTATTAAATCAAACGAAACGAAACAGTTCTACTAAACATCTAAACCTCTACTTAAGTACTTTATAGAAAACTCGTCAAAAAATAACTATGTATTATTCTACAGTAAAATGGTAACATTAATGGCACCAACTGTTAAGAATATATATATTTATAACAAGTATTTATTATGAACTGCCGAACTGATAATTTGCTGAGAGGTCAATCAACTTTTTCTTGTTGTTATTCTGTCCCGTCAGCGAGGAGACAATAGTAACCGAGTCTCTTAGAAAAATGTTTATAATAGGGACTTCAAGCATGTTCAAGAGATGACCCATGTCCAAATGAATTTATGCGCATCGCTAAAACTCATGTTTGGTAGATTTAAACCCTATTCACAGTTTTAAAGAGTGACTCAGGAGACGTAACCATGGTAACGAGCAACAAAGAATAGTTGATCCATCCTGACACAAAATATCTATTTACCATTTTTTTATTTTCACCATTTGCCACATAATACATTCCCATTTTACCAGATTTTCAAATACACAACTGCATTTTCTTGTTAAACAAGTCACCTGAATAATTTTGGACCAGTAGTTATTGTTTCGACACTACGATAAATATATTCATCTGTTATTTTATGAAATACGGTGAATTTAATTTATATGATTTCACATTAACGTATGTGTACGTGTGTGTTTATGTTTGGTGTAAAAAGAATACATGCATATCTCTTAAACCGCATTAGCGATATTTTCGTTCGGCAATCCACAATAAATCACAAAACAATTATTAAAAAGCTATGCTTGTAACTTTTGAGTATGCAAGCCTATATATAATATGCTTTTCAGTAACCTAAACTAGGTTACCTACCCAATTGTCAAAAAAAAAATCAAAACGCCAATTTTTAAACAAAACCTTTTCAGCTAAAAATACAATTTACTTATTTTCACGAGAAAAACTCTTTTTTTTTTAACACTAATAACATTTTAATATTTTATAGCAAAACGCCCAAGCTGTGGTTTAAAAGGAACATTTGTATAGACCCTGTTTTTTTTACATTTTCATCTTCTTGAGCAAGCATTAGTACGACTTATCCTATGTATTATAATTTATATTTTTATATAAAATAGACTAAGTTTATTTTAAAGCTGATATGGTAATGTTCAAAGTATGACGAGTTATACACACAGACAAACTAATTTAATTATCATATTTAAATATTGAGCGATACTGATCGCTTGCATTCACAAATGAATAAATATGGGGTATTTGTAATTATGGTGCTCTTAACATATCCTGGATACGATGACAACTGAAGTGTCATTTAGCTGTCATCCCAGTGCGATGTATTTCAAACGTCAAAATGACATATTTTAAATGGGAATTAGGATGTTAGCTGTTGATGTACCCGAGCTATGTCAAAGGCACAATAAAGCTAGCATTGGACCATTTTCTCACCTAAAGCAATATTTTAGTTCCCTATATTTATTCATTTGGATTGCCCATCCTATAAGTTAGAATATGTTGTGATAATTGATAAATATACGTTCTAAGTACATATATATAATATTGGAATGAATGATATACATATACATTTAGTACAAGTTGAGGAATGTAGTCATTACATTACAATTTTGCAAACGTTTAGATTTTTTAAAGTTAGTATTATATCTAAGATAATATGTCCAGAAAGCCACTTCGTTTTTTCCAAATTAAAAAGTGCCATCCAATATAATAACTATACAGGGCGTCCCACGGCTATGCCACATGGAGGGAAAGTACCTTGAATATTGTAGATGGAACATTTTACAGAAAGAAGACATTATTTGAATTGAAAAAAAAAAAAATTAAACTGCATTCACAGATATTTAAATATTTTCATGGTTGAACCGGGAATCAAACCCGTCACAAGTGATAAATTAATTAATTTTGTATTAAAAATGTTAAAATTCATGGTCTTCCTTTTATTTCTGACACTATGTTATTTAGCAAAAAATAATGCTTATGATGAAGCCTTTCGATCGGTATGATAAAGCTACAGGGTAATTAATTATTTTTCTCGTGTAACAGGTTCGATTTCCGGTTCAACCATAAAATTATTTAAATATCTGTGAATGCAGTTCAAATTGTTTTTTAAATTCAAATAATGTCTTATTTCAGTAAAATGTTCCATCTACAATATTCAAGGTACTTTCCCTCCATGTGGCATAGCCGTGGGACGCCCTGTATATTTTAGTAATAATATTTTGTAGAGATCCCGATTTCAAAGGTAAACTATACTAACTAGTTTTTAAAGTTTGTTCCTGGCAGCATGTTCAAATTGGATGATTTGTACAAAATAGTTATTTTAAAACGTAAAATGCAAGTCATCTGATATATCACAATTAAGAAAGCTATGATGATATCTCCGATTTCCAAACATACTAAAATACAACGAAGTAAACGCGCAGGCATCGCGAGTGCTCATGGTTAAGAACCGAGTACCGATTCGTAACACGTCAAGCGATATTTGTATGTGATAATCCACATCGAAAGGGACCTTATGGCGGCAGGCGCTTACGTTGCACCTATTCACTATTGTATTGGAACAGCGGCAATAAAGGCGTAAGTGCCGGCCGCCATAAGGTCCCTTTTAATATGGATTATCACATATACAGATTCCGGTTTCATTATATTTCAATAGGTTATAATGACCAGCATAGGCATTATATGTATACATAAATGTGTATAAGATATTATACGTATATATATAAGTACATATAAATATATGTTGTTAACAACTTTATTTCTAACATATGTATAATGGTCTTATAAATATAAGAATATGCATATATTGCAGACAGCTATCGCATTAATAAGTATAGAACCGATATGAAACATCCTGTATGATGGTGTGGTGTATTGTTGTTAGAACTCGCACTGTACACTATAAAATTGCATGCCTAACCCTGCCAAATGTAATTTATATGTTTTTTTTTTTCAGAAATAAACAGTTTAAATTTTAATTTTTTTTTTTACTGAAACATTTGACACTGACAGGTGAACTTGATCCAATAGGGTAGTTGATTCAAAATTTGAATACCAAAAGAAACAAGGCAAAAAAATATGCCAACCGGTGAAAATTCTACTCAAATATCTCAAAAAATAACGAATCTACAACCGTTTTAATGTTGGTGGTTAGAGAGAAAGCGCGACAGATCAGTGACCTGCGTTTAGAGGAAAAGGGACAGTATTTAGTCGTTTTCCGCTGTCTGTCTGTCCCTATGTATGCTTCGATCTGTAAAACTACGCAACGGATTTTGATGCGGTTTTTTGCAATAGATAGAGTGATTTAAGCGGAAGGTTTATATGCATAATACATTCACAATATAGTGGAGAAACACTACTAATTTTAGAGATTTCTAATGTGATGTAAATAAACACATTTTTTGCGTTTACATGGCAAACGCTGACTGAACCCTACGAGACTGGCCATGTGGCTCTAGAATCATAACATATATAAACATGTAATTTAAGAGCCCTTATAAGTATTAAAATGTTTTGATTTCAAATTATGACCAAAATATTGATAATACTAGTAGAGTTATTAAAGGCAACGATTATTTTATTAAAGTTTTAGATAGTAACATTAGCCATTTTTTGATTTTATTGTGTGTAGTAGAATTTAAGCGGAAGAAACAAGTTTATAGCTTGAAAATGGTCGATTTGGAGTGATGTTTGAAACGATATTTCTTAATGAAAAATCCAAAAAACACATTTAAATTTTATGGCATAAGGTCACAATAGTCCTGTTCTAGATAGTAACATCGAGAAAATGTCAAGATACGTGTCAATTCAAACAGAAAATGGCGTAAATAGATGAGCGTTTTTTAACTGATAAGGACCCTTAAACTGAAAACAGTTGGTTTTCCAGGAGACTCTTGGTCTGGACTAGTTGGAGTCCGATGTGTTACTTATTTTAATATATTCCTGTGACTGTATTTGGAATAGTTTAAATACATTATCATCGTTCTGTGTATCCGGCATTTATGTTCAGCTACCTATGGATCACCCACTCAGACCCCCTAAAACCGTACCTCTGTAGTATTTATTAAAAACATAATTCATTTTGACAGTTTGTATGTAATAGAAACTCTATTATTTTAGTGTTAAAGTAGAAAATCTAATGACATAAGAGCATTTGTCAGTGTTAAATCCCCTTATTCATGAACGTGTATCAAATCTATATTAGTTAACTAGCCGCTAAATTTCCTTTGTCCTTATCTGTGCCTTTGACATTTATGTTTGTGAAGAAGGGACAAAGAACATTATAGCTAACAGAGATTTGTTAAGTGTTATGAATAAGGGTATGTCGTGGAAATAACAGGTGGCGAAACAAACATAAGGTTTTGAACTAGCATGCCGAACGATAAAGTAAATATATACATATAGTTCAGTACATTTATGTGACTACATTGCATTTCTTATTATTTTTAGACTAAAATATATTATCGCATAAATATAGGCCCTGTTTGGTACATACCATATATTATAAAATTGTATGCTATATATTTTAAAAAAAGTATCGTAAATTGTACGATAGCCTCACATTTATCGATAACACCCTCATTGTAATAATTAACCTCGCGAGTCCCAGTGTTCTGTATAAAGAACAAATCAGATCTGCCCTATTGTGACCTAATACATAATTATATAATTCATATTTATCTAACTATAAACAGATTTTTTTAATTTTCAAATGCGTAACTATATAATTGTATTTCCTAATCGTATTTTTCCAACTTGTATACTTTAGCAATTTATGCATATTTTTTACAATTTAGCATTACTTTTTTTTAAATTTTGTTGTTAATTTAGCCACAACTTTAACTAGTAAATTCGATGTGATTCAATAATACTTTTAGCTCATAGTTACAACCTATCAATAGCATTTGTATAGTATTTTTGTATATACATAGATGTAAAAGTTAATAAATATATGTTCTATAAACGTCAGAGGTATACAAGAGTATTGTGCTATGCTAAGAGAAGCATGAAGGTAGTTCTTTAATAGAATTAGAAAGAAGAGTAGAGGTTAACATTTACATGAAATGTAATAGGAGTAAAAATGTATAATATCACACCATATTTCTCTTTTAAAATGGTACCTCGAACAATTCTACTTAAAGAAATGTTGTCACTAAAGTTTTAAATGTATTCACCAAAAAAACTTTTTTTTAAATATAGATTTCAAAAACTTACTACTACTTCTACTACATATTTACATTCGAGATACGTCTATTGTATACAGTACATTTTGTCGCCAAGTAATGCCCTAACCACAGATTAATGTTAAATATTTTAAATTTTGTGACACCGCGTGAACCGTTTGTAAATATATCGCGTTGAGTTAGACTCTATTTACTTATACATTATATATCGAAAACATATATGTAAAATATGATTTTATTTGTAAATACATTAGTGCATAAAGATATACATATATACCTATTTATTTTCTTTATAATTACATTATACGTATATATTTTTATACAAATATAATTATAGATCTTGATAATTGGGCCTCTGGACCGGCCCTGGAGTAGAGCGAATGCTACTGCGCTAGGCGCCTAAATTAAGGACAGAATGGAATTAAGCGCGTTTTGAGTGGCGCAGAACACATCGCTCCACCCTAAGGCCGGCGCTGATTTTCTGTTATGTGTGCAATGTACAGAGCATGACCATTTTTCTAAGTTGTATTATATTCTAACAAATGATAGACAGACAGTGGGACGGACGTACAGTTAAGCAAATTTACACAATTATCTTTTTGCTCTTGTCATTGTGACTAAAGTATAAAAGTGCATGCTTCAGTTTTCATGTATACCGTAAACTGGGGTGACTTTAAGAAAAAAACGGGGCCACTTTGATAGATTTAGAACACTTATATAATCATCACCAAGTATTTCTAGTTTGATTTAGTATAGTAAATAGTTGGGAAATTTACCAAGATATTTTACTGACCTCATGTTAAGTAAATAAAAAGTAAAACACGGCATAAAAACTGGATTTTTAAAGTCGCCCCTCAATTTGAAAGTAACCCCGGTTGACGGTACTTGAAATAGCGCATTAATATTAAGTTTCTTATATGTCAAGGATTTTCCACTGTCCGTCTACATAACAAGCCTAGCTACTAACAATAAGAAACATGAAAATTTGGCAGTAAAAATACCTTAAGTTGTCTAAGAACCTTGTAAAAATATATATATATCAAATTTGTACAACATTCTACCAGACTTAAGAGTTTGAAAGTCGAACACTAGCAATCGACGAAACATGCTGTAATTAGTATAAGGGTCTATCAACATTTTCTTGTTATTTACTACTACTATTACAGGAGGTAAGGTCATAAGAAAAAAAATTAAAAAAAAAATTGTGTCTGGTAAGTTTTTACCCCAAATAATAACAGTATTGTAGAAAAATTAACGAAACAAGAAAAAGTCGATGTAGCTAAAGTCCCGTTTATTCCGGTGGCGGGGGCGGAACTACTGGCGGGGGCATCGCGGGCAGCGGCGGCTGGGGCGCCTGGGGTACCTGCGGGGGCACCTGGGGGTACATCGGGGGGTAGAAGTACCCGTCCATGCCCATATTGCCCATGCCCATGTTCATGCCCATGCCGTAGTAGAGCGGCGGCGGCGGGCGGACCATGAAGTAAGGCAAACGCATAGGGGGGGGGACGTTCCAGCCTACCTTGGGTGCTCCGTTCTGGCGGGGGTGCTTCGGCGGCGGCCCGGGGGAGGGCGGGGCGCCCCGCTTGCGCGAGGTCTCCAACACCTCCTTGGAGATCTTGATCTTGAGGCCGGCTTGTGGGGGCGGCGGGGGCGCCGCGAGTCTCTCTTTAGGTATCTTGATCTTGAGGCCGGGACTGGAAGCTAGTTTGTCCCGGGGTATAGTGATCCTTAACGCCCCGTCGGCCTCCGCGGGGGCCGGCGGTGGGCTTTCCTTCTTCGCCTCCTTCTTCTCCGCTTTATCCTTTTTGTGTTTCCTTCTCTCCTCTTTAGACTTGTCGCGGTCTTTGTGTTTGTGTTTCTCCTTCTTTTTCTTTTCTTTTTTGTGTTTATGGTCGGGGACGTCCTCCGTCGGGGGCGGGACGGCCGGGGCTACCGGCGCGGGTTCCGGTTCGCGTTTAACCTCGACTACCGGCTCCGGTTCCCGCTTTACTTCGACTATCGGTTCCCGTTTGACCTCGACTACGGGCGATTTGCGTTCAGTCGCGACGGTTATAGGGGCCGGTTTCGCGAGGCTCTCTTTCAACAAATTTGATACTAAAGTAGGATCGGTTTCTATGCCGTTGAGCGATCGTTGGGGTTCAGGCTTTCGCTCCGGTGGTTTGGTCCGGATCGTACCGCGCTGAGAGTCTCGAATGACGTTTTCATAGCCCGGTGTTTCGTCGAGTTTTTTAACGACAGGCACAAGTTCGGGTTCCGAGTTGGAGGCGATGCGTTGGCGCCGAGCGGGGGGTGAAGAGAAGGGGGATAAGATGGCGGGCGGTTGCATGTCGCGGACCGCGCGGCGGGGGGAAGGCGGCGTGGGAGCGGGGGTGGGAGTGGGTGTGGGATTGGGGGGAGGGGCGGAGACGGGGGCTGCGCGGGGTTCGGGGCGGCGTGGGGGTGGTGCGCGTGAAGGGGGTCGTTGCGCGGCCTGCGCGGGTGCAGTGGAGTTGTCCGGCGAGAATAGTGAGGGGGGTCGCGTCCGCGCGGGGGCGGGGGTGGGGGCGGGCGTAGGGACGGAGGCGGGAGTAGGGGTGGGGGCGTGGGTGGGAGCGGGGGCGGATGGGGGCTTGTGCGGAGGCTTGTGGTGGGGCCAGGGCGGCGGCTTGTGGTGGTGCGGCCGGTGGTGGGGCGCCGCGGCCCGGGCCGGAGGCTGCTGCCTGTAGACAAAATGGGTAATAAGTATACAGTAGAATCCGCTTTTAACGACTTCGAAATCACCACACATTAGATTTGATATCAAACATTTTCAAAGTAAATCAGTCCGTTTTGTGCGACGTCCTGTTAGTGCGACGTAATATCACCGGTTCCTTGACTGTCGCTTTATCCGGATCCCACTGTAGTTTGTTCGGTGATTTAAAGCGAAGAGCCATAAAACTTAAGCATTAAAAATAATTGTGCAGCATTAGCACTTTTTATTTCGAATGGTCACAAGTCGTTACACGAACTCTTGAATTGCAACCTAAGCATAGCTTCTTTAAAGCTTAAAATACCTTGTGTGTTCCATAAGCAGAGATCTCAACAACTACCGTCAACCATATCAGACGACATGTAGGAAAGCTCCAAATAGACCGATGATCTAGGAGAGATTTGAGATGTTTGAAAAACCTAATTGATGTCGTTATATGTCCTAAAGGCATTGAATTAGCTCGCACGCCACATGTCGCCTACGGAAGTTTTGTGTATATATCAAAACTAGTTCATGAAACTGCCACTAGATGCCGATATCCTTAGCGTAAACTCGCTAACGAGATTTTTCCTACATTCAAGTCGCCTCCAAGCCCAGATCAGTGACCAAAAGTTAACAACCAAGTAGGCTAGCACAACTTGCGGGCAAGTCATATCTCGCGCGACTCAGTGATTCCTGTCTCACTCGAACTGTGCGAATTAGAAAGAGGACGGTAGATTTTTTTCTACTCGCGTCGCGTGACAGCGGCGGTTGTGCTAGCCCCCTTATAGTAATAGCGAAATAGAAGAGTACAGTGAAGTGCAATAGTGATTAAAGTAGTATCGCGGAGTGAAGTGTTGTCGCGGTGAACATAGGTACAGTCAAGTGCGAACACTATGTGTGTTATTAATGAACCAGCGGCCGCCCGCAACTTCGTCCGCGTAGATTTTATATGGTAAAAAGAGACATAAATGAGGTCTACTTTTTCTGTCAGTTGTCTGATGTCTGATGTTAATCTTTTGTAAAAAATTACTCAAAAAAAAAACATGGTCGCCATCTTGGATCTGAAAATGCATGTCATTGTCGTAATCGGCACCCCGAGGAACCTCGAAGATGACACCCACATCTATTTTTAAGATAAGTTAAGATTTGCTTCCCGCACAAACTTGGAACCCCCTTTTCACCCCTTTAATGGAGCAATTTCGCAATACGCTGAAATATTTACGCATTGTATTTAAGAGGCCTTATAAGTTTTAAATGTTTTGATTTCAAATTATGACAAAAGCATTGATAATACCAATAAAGTGATTAAAGGATACTATGATTTTATTAAAGTTTTAGATAGTAACATAGCCCTTTTTCTATTTTATTTTCTGTATTAAAATTTAAGCGGAAAAACACAGTTTTTAGCTGTAAAATGGTCGATTTAGAGTGATGTTTGAAACGATATTTCTTAATGAAAAATCCAAAAAATACATTTAAAATTTATGACATTACGTCCCAATAGTCCTGATCTAGATAGTAACACTGAAAAAATGACAAGATACGTGTCAATTCAATCAGAAAATCGTCAAATAGATGAGCGTTTTTTAACTGATAAGGACTCTTGTGGTTGTCTAACCCCTGTGGTTGCCGGGTAAGAATTGCGCCACCCCATCTCTTCCCGTGGGTTTCGTAGGAGGCGAATAAGGGAAAATCGGAGGGTGGGCAGCAGCATCCTTCGATCATTACCACCATCAAACTGCGGTCGCCAACCCGCTTGCCAAGCGTGGCGACTATGGCAAATCCCCCCCAAATTGGGGGAGGCCTATGTTCAGCAGTGGACGTCTTTCGGCTGAAATAATAAAGGACTTAAACAGTGCATGTGTGTGGTGGCGCGGTACTGACCCTTGCCGCGGCATGGCGGCCTGGCGCGCGCGCTCGCGCTCCTCGCGGTCGCGCTTCTCGCGGTACACGCTGTAGTCGATCTTGTTGGGCGCGGGCGCGGGCGCGGGCGCGGGCGCGGCGGGCGCGGGGGCGGCGGGCACGTAGCCGCCGGGCGCGGGCGCACGCCTCCGCTCACGCTCGTACTCTACAAGATATCATTGTTAAACTCGAACCATACTCGAAATAATAATGTAATATACATACACATATTCTTTTATTTTTTGTGTGTGTAATATGTATCACGTGTTGGATTTATCTGTAAGTGATATATATATTCAACAAATAAAAATAAAAAAATATATATATACATATATACACAACATCACACACAAATAATAAATAAGATTAATCTATAATTGTAAAAGAAAAAAAAAACTGCTAACTGTTTAATATTTTATTTACCCTGTATGAAGGCTTGTTAAAATGTAAGCTTATTATTCTACTGGGTCCTGTAACACAGGGATTCCTAGCTCAGGACCCAAAAAACTTGTATTCTGTGTAAATTTGTTTCTTTGGATAAATAAATATTTCTAATTTCTAAAATTCTGATTTCTAATAATATCTACCAGTGTGACATGTACCACACCGAATATTGACGTTACAAACATTTAAAAAAAATAGGGTTATCGACAAAACCTTAAAAATGTTTCGTAATTAAATTATACATATGAAAAATATATTTTCCGCAAATAATAGCAGTTAAAATTTCGAATCACCATTCGACTTCTTTTTCCCAATTTTACTTCCTACCCTTTTAGTTGACTTGACTATGGTTCTGGATAAAGGCTTCTAAGTCCGCATAAAGATAAAAAAAAACATACCTTTGTCAAATGACTTGTCAAAGTCGTCGTTGGGCATCGAGGGCCGCGACTGCGAGGCCGAGCCGCCGCCGTGCGCCGCACTCGAGTGCGGCGAGCTCCCGCCTGCGTGGCGTGTATTGTTTATAGTACTTTATGGATCACACGAGTGTTTTAAGGCCTAATTATGTACAGTTGTATACACTACTTTATCTACATCCACACATTAAATCGTCTTTCATGTGTTAAGGCACCATTGCGTTGAAAGTGCAGGAGTTCGAGTTCGTGAGCTCGTTGAAGTCTTTTTGAGCACGAGCCTGTATCGTAATGGGCGAAGATGGCCATAACGATACCGTTTTTGATGCTGTTATGGCCATCTCCGCCCCGGACCGGCGCGATATTGTAAAGTTGGTCCTTACCTACACTTTTTGAGCACATAAAAGAGGATTTACTGTATGGGTGTAGATAAAATATGTTTATAATAAAGTATACGTGCCGCCCCTCAGTCAGCATAATGCCGATCTTTTCCTTTCATATTTAGGCAATTTAGGCGTTGTAAAAGCCCCCTTCAAGTGCTTTTATAAAACGAACTATATACTATATCTGCGGTACTCACTATTCCCGTTCCTCTCCATCATCTTGCGCTTCAACCGAGATGGGCACTTGTCGAATATGTGTAAGAACTCGGCCGTCAGACGCTCGAGCAGGTCCGACGTCACTGTCCGGTCCACGTAAGAGAACCAGTGTCGGCCCTCGTTCGATTGTGGTATCTGGAATTATCGATATATTGTAGCTTCCGAACAATTTTTGGCATTTCTCAGAGCGTGTCAACCGCCGTCACTTCGGTGCTCATGTAATTAAAGATTTCCTTAAATATCTCAAAACAAACACACAAACAACAGGACGACAGAAAAACAACCACAAACACAAGCCAATTATCATTGACAGGAGTTAACGATTACTAGTTTGCAAGTTTATCTTCACTGTATGACATTAATTTTGTTATAATTGTAAACTCGAAATTATTATTCCTTCTTGAACTGTAAATTAATATTTCGACATGAAAAATGTATTACTTATTATAGTAAGACTTTCTTAAATTGTAAATTAATATTTTGACATGTTAAAGTGCCCTTGTGGCCTATTTGCAGAATAACTGTTTGAGCTTTTTGAGTTTTACAGTTACTTAATATAAAATTAAAATGAATAAATAAACAGATACAAAATAAAAACAAACAAAAATAACTAACACTAACCGCCCAATTACTCCATTTGGACGCTAGATGTATACAGAAGCATGCGACGACTGTAGGCCTGTACTGCAGACACATCGTCGTCAGGTGTAGACTGTTGGATGCCATGAAATATGATGTCTGCGCCAGGTCTTTGGGAGCTGTGGATAGGAGACACACAACTTAGAAACATGAATTAGAAAATGAAATATTATTTCAAATTTAGAGATTTAAACAAAATGAATTCATTGTATTTATTGGTGAAGATATAAAATGACTTTTTAGCTCTAAAACATTGATCTCTTATATTTAGTGCATTAATAACAAAAAAATATGTCGCTTAGAAATTTTACAATAGCCAAAGATACTTTTTGAAACAGTTTCGTTTAGTGTGAAGATATATAATGTATACAGTGAATATTCCAAACAAAAATATCCAGTTCACCAACAACTAATAAAGATAAGTTTTTAATTTGAAAATTCTATCAAAATGGTGATAACTGATAAAACAGTTGTAAAATAAGAGACCCATGTCATTTTCTGAATTCTTAAGTAACCTTGGTTAGTTCTAAGGGGAATAAGCTTACAATGAGGTCTAAAATGTTCTACGTAGATTATACAAATTTCAAGTCAAAAAATATTACGTCTGTCTGTTTGCAACTGATCTTTTTAATGTTTCTACCGATACTTAATTTAAGGTAATTAAATTTAAAAATGCAGATATTTGTCTTAAAAAATTCCAGCCCTCATTGTTTTCAACGAAACAAAAATACTAATGCGGTGACAATGAATATGAAAGGGTGACCACACAAAATACATCCAGTTATGTTTACATACCTATGCCTCTTCGCAAAAATGTTGGAATACATTGCCTGTCGCTTCTTTTCTTTTTTTTGAGTCCCGCGGGCAGAAGGGACTCTTACAACTAGGGCGTCGTTTGGGCTTAGTTCGTGCGGTACGGATGTGGTTGAGATTCGGAATTAGCAGAATTTTTAACTGTTTTTTTTTAATATTGATTAATTATTCATTTTTAGGGTTCCGTAGCCAAAATGGCAAAAACGGAACCCTTATAGTTTCGTCATGTCCGTCTGTCCGTCTGTCCGTCTGTCCGTCTGTCCGTCTGTCACAGCCGATTTACTCGGAAACTATAAGTACTACAGTGATGAAATTTGATGGGAATATGTGTTGTATGAACCGCTACAAAATTATGACACTAAATAGTAAAAAAAAGAATTGGGGGTGGGGCCCCCCATACATGTAACTGAGGGATGAAAATTTTTTTTTCGATGTACATACCCGTGTGGGGTATCAATGGAAAGGTCTTTTAAAATGATATAAAGTTTTCTAAAAAACATTTTTCTTAAAGTGAACGGTTTTTGAGATATCAGCTCTCAAAGTCGTAAAAAGTATGTCCCCCCCCCTCTATTTTTATAACTACGGGGTATAAAATTCTAAAAAAAATAGAGGTGATGCATGCTAATTAACTCTTTCAACGATTTTTGGTTTGATCAAAGTATCTCTTATAGTTTTTGAGATAGGTTGATTTAACTGTAAAAGTACAAGGCAAAATATCGGGAGAGTTTAGGCTCCATTCACCAGGTGTATAAATTGACATAATAAGTTTATTATATTTGCTGCTACGGAACCCTTTGTGCGCGAGCCCGACTCGCACTTGTTATTTTCTATGATTATTTCTGTACCACAGGGTTTCCTAGCTCAGGACGCAGGGTCGTGATTTATATTGTAATGTTTCCCTTATACAATAAACTTTTTTCATTTTTTTTTATTATAAATTTATGCATGTTTTTGCATTGAAAACCTTAAGAGTTCTACTCCTCTATATTAGCTTCCGTGATAACTTACTAAGTATGAGTCCCGTTTAGAATTTTAATAGGTATGAGAATTATTTTCATGTCATCAAAACATTTGATGTTATCTTCAACAATATTAATATTTCTGGTCTTGTATCATTTAAAATTCTATACTTATTGTATAGTTATTAATCATTATGCTTTGCCTTTGACTTTTTATTGTCATCATTTACTTCATTTTTTGACATCGTTACTAATAAACATTTGTTTTTAATATAAATGACCACCAAATCTCACTACAATACAACCGGGAAACGCTAGCATTCTGCTATCTTTTGCATTGCTTTTAAAATGTAAAAAAGCAAGTCGTCGTCATAATCGTCATTAAGAGGCGTAATATTCGTATTTTGGTTTTAATTTTTATTAAGACACGGCATAGATAACATGGGTCTATTTCCACTAACGCCAAATCTGATACAATAAGATAAAAAAACTTATTTAATCAGAGCTCTGCACCCATTGCAGATATGCGGAAGTGTTAATCGACCTTTACTAGCTGCCTTTAGCGTTTTCAGAGACATTTCAGAGACATCTGTGAGATGATGGATGAGAGTTGATTGATATTTGAATTTTCCTATTGTGAATTATGTGTTTTATAACCTAAATTATACAGTGCCTTGGTTTCGACTGTAATGCTGTATATGTTTTGTTTGCAATAAATAAATAAAATAAATAAATAAAATTTGCAGTCTTTCCACTGAAATTACTGCTACATTGGCGCCCGAATCCAACTATTTTCGTTACAATTGGCGCCCAAATCCAAAAAATTTTTTTGTTCCGTTACAATTTGGCACCCGAGTGTTTTACTTTTTTTGCGTCATCCGAACCCAACCACCCCCCGCTTACTAGACCCACCGCCGAGCAAGGCCACATCCCTCGCCTCACCTTTCACGAGGTGGCACGCCCGTACAACGTGCGTGTGGGGATGGTCGATCGCCACATCGAACCCTAATGTCTGTAGTAAGACGTTCTCGTTGAATACGAGGTCTTGCGCCTGAAAAGTATTGGTGTTGGTAGAGTGGTGAAGATTGGGTGTAACGGAATGGAGCTGGAGTGTAAAGGCCTTATTTATAAACCTCTATGACCTATTTTAGCTAAAATTCGTTTGTCTACATGTCACTGACAAGGGATAAAAACATCATTTGTGTGATGAGCATGAATAATTGTTTCTGAGTCTTGGATGTTTTCTATGTATTTAAGTATTTATATCAATTAAATATATCGTCGTCTAGCACCTATAACACAAGCCTTCTTGAGCTTACTGTGGGGCTAGTTCGATTTGTGTAAGATTGTCCTCTAATATTTATTTATTTTTATTTTATTTTATTATTTAGAGGTTTGTTATTTTTTATGACTAAGTAAATATATTAGCAAAAATAAAACTAACCAGCTTTTCATTAATTGGGATGCACTGCACTCATTTAAGTTTGTATGGCAAACGTCCTCAGACATACTTGGCTGAAGGAGAATAATATTTTCTGTACAGACAATTTAGAATCTTACGATTATCAGCGTAGGGTTTCGTTTATATTCAAAGGTGGAAGATTAAGTTGCAAGGCCAAAATAGAAGGTTTATATTTCAACATTCAAGCTCCATTTCGCTATAAATAAAACATTTTGAATAATCAAGCTGGTACAGCACAGAGATGAGATTAGTTAAGGTCGGAATAGCTGTCATTTCATATAAACTTTGACGTAAGTATATGGAAAAACCGTCAACGCTTATACTATTCTAATCGCGGCTAGGTAATAGCCCGCAGAGTATCGCATGCTTCATTAAGTTCGAGAATAGTTTAGATATTTTTACTGGTCGATATTTAATAAGACTGTTATTGGATTTTGAATCGTGTAGCATGAAAATTAAGTCGCTTTTGCACGGATTAATTTCACACAACACAACTGTGCCAAATAAATGGTTGATTCATTTGAACCAACGTAAACAAATAATAGTTTCATGGGTAGATCAACTATTCTTTGTTGCTCGTTACCATGGTTACGTCTCCTGGGTCACTCTTTAAAACTTTGATTTTTATAGGGTTCGAATCCACCAAACATGAGTTTTAGCGATAATTATAAATCCATTTGGACATGGGTCATCTCCTGAGCATGCTCGAATTCCATATTATAAACATTTTTCCAAGAAACATGGTTACTTTTGTCTCCTCGCTGACGGGACAGAATAACAACAAGAAAAAGTTGATTGACCCTCATAATAGATACTATGCAATATTGTAATATTGATCTCACCGGTGGAAACTACTATAACGTAGGCTGTAGGTAACTGGTTGCGTACCTGTTCCTGGTACTGGTCTGTGGTGAGCGCGCTGACTCCCTCGCCGCGGTGCACGCACACATGAGCAACTTTTATCACATACTCTAGCTTACGGGGCTGCTCCTCCACCTACAAACACATGTCATATTCATATTTTAGTACAATGCGGATTTTTTTAAACGCATGTTTGCATATATTAAATCGACTGTTCAATGCGGATCTTTTTTCGAACTTGACTGTCACTTTATAGGCCGGAAACTTAGAGTATAAATATTTCTAAAGAGATCCTATACGCGGGCCACCAAGAGTGACGGAGAGTATAAATATTTCTAAAGAGATCCTATACGCGGGCCACCAAGAGTGACGGAGAGTATAAATATTTCTAAAGAGATCCTATACGCGGGCCACCAAGAGTGACGGAAAACGTCCTATGCAGATAAATTGAAAATTGGTTTAAAATAGCTACCGGTTTACCATAAATTACTTCCTTAACTTAGGCGGGTAATCGCTTGTGTGACGTATTTGGGCACAACTGTCATATAAAATAAGTGTGTCTCAACAAAAAAAAGTGAAACTGTGACAGGGACAACAAACGATATGTAACTCTCTGTCGCTCTTATACAAAAATGTATATGACTGTCTCGCTCGGTTGTGGTATTATTATTTGCGTGTCGCGTCTGGAAAGTCTGTGGCCGGAAATAAAGCGATAGAAGTGCGCGGTTGGAGAGTAGCCTGGGGAAAATCCAGGGGAAACCTCCGACACGACCACGCGGGCGGTTTAAACACTAGAATATTCGAGTTTACGCTGACGTGAGATTGGTTGAGCGGCTTCAACCGAATCAGTCACGAACTTAGGTACAATTTACGTTTGCTTTTATGGAACAACGAAGTAGGGATAAGGCTGGAGCCGTATTGCCGGCTCCATATGCATATTATGTGTGAAGTAAGGACTGGAGTCCTTACTCCCCTCAGATAGTTTCATCGGATAGTTTAGTTTACCTTTGCGGCGAGGAAGAGCGCTGCCGCTGCGATTGCGTTGCGGTGGAACTGCGTGAAGGAGTGGAACGCGTAGAACCGGTGCATGTACACTATCGCCGTGTTTATACATAGTTGTGAGCTGTGCTGCGGTTAAGGAAACTTCGAGAACACATACATTTTGGTACATTGTAAACACAGAAATTAAACAAGGTCGTAATGTTCAATGTCTATTGTTAGAAAGTAAATTGGCTGGTAGAGTAATTTCTATATTTATAATAATAATAACAATGTTTATTGCCAACCATTAAGATCAGGCGTATCGTATCGAGCACGCGTATCCGAAGTGTGAACGCTTTGGGCATAACGTAGCATTACCATTGTCGTTTAAAAAAACACGTTTCAGCGTATTGTATCGTGACCTTGATGACCGGGCAAAAACCTACTCCAGCTGGATCGCGGCGTATCCCGTATCAAATCACACCTTCGTATCATGATAAAGTAGCAAAACACGTCCACATTTACCGATGACGCTACGCGTATCCGATACGCGAGTGTGCGGAGTATTTAAGATACGCGGTGCAGGTTGGATCGATACGGTGCGTTACATGATCGCGTATCTTTTCGCGATAGTAACGATCATGCTACGTGTCGGTGTTAAGCGACGAAGATACGATACGGTAAAAAGTTACAAGTGTGGACTAAGCTCAGAGGGCCTACTCCGAACTTCGAAATCCAAACCTCGTATCGTGCCGTCCCTGTCACTCATATAGTGTATAGCACGAGAGCAAAAGGGACGGCACTATACGAAGTTCGGATTTCGAAGTAGGCCCTCAGGGGCGCTACCGCGGACAGCAAACGAAGTTTTCCCTCTCTGTCGCACTTGCAAGTTTGCATATAAGTGAGACAGAGAGGAAAACTTCGTTTGTGGTTCGCGGTAGCCCCTCAGGTAGGCTAGCACAACTTGCTGCCAAGTCGTATCTCGCGCGACTCAGCGATTCCTGTCTCACTCGAACTGTAGTAATTAGAAAGAGGAGGGTAGATTTTTCTCTACTCGCGTCGCGTCGCAGCGGCAGTTGTGCTAGCCCCGCTGGAGCGGCGACGCGGGCAATTTACGTACTCGATATTCTAACTAAAACTGTTAACATAATAGTATTCACAATATGACGCAAAACTAAACGTATTTTGGGTCAAATGTATGTAGAGTCAGTCACATATCGAATCACCCAACGTATTTTTAACACAGTAAATACTTTAAATATTGTTGCAATGAGTTTTTTTTTATCTTAAAATTGGCCTCGGACTTTGGGTCCGAGTTGAGGACAAGAAAGAAAAGAAAAGGAATTAAAGGATAGGTTTAAGTGGGAAAGAAGAAGAATAGAAAAGAATAGAGAAGAAGGGAAAAGAATATAATACTTATATCAGCGTTTGTATTCAGTAGAAAGCATGCGGTAGAATCAGAGACAAGTAAATTATATAGACTGCCAATACCTATACTTTGTGGCGTACCTTTAAAATAATGAGCCTACTGTAGCTAATGTCACTATAAAGAGGTCGCTGTATCAATCATTATATATGACACATAGACCTCTGCTTAACACATTGGCGCCATCTATTAGGAGCTTTCTTGTTGTATTCATAAATGGCGCTATTGTGTTAGCAGAGGTCTGAGTGTCACTCGATATTAATGGTATAGGGACCTCTCCACACAGGAATCGGATACCGGTATTTTCTCCATAGAAAAATACCGGTATTATTACGGTCACCGGTTCATTATTTCGTTTTTAATGGGACAATCTAATAAAACGATGTTGTTACCTAAATACATGATTCAGCCCTACGTAAAGAGCAAATAATAATCCAAAATATTGGGCTATTTCAGGGTTTTTTAAAAATACCGGTATCGGTCCCTGTCTCCACAGTGAAACTAGCTACAGCAGATTATTTATTTTAAAGGCACTCCACAACGTATAGATATTGGCAGTCTATATAATTTACTTGTCTCTGGTGGAATGTTTGTGGGGGTTTACGTAATTTCGCAATGAGATGTTTACTACTACTACTACTACAATAACAATGTTAGGACACCTAAAAATTCCGATAACAGCGGAAAAAACATCAGGAGGGCCTTACGCCTATTTGCCACCATTTGACTGAATCGCAAATGTTGCAATCCCATCCGTAGAATATAGTGACTGATTCCAGTGGTCTCTGTTTATAACAACATTACAAATATATATACAGCAATAAAAATATTCCCTGCCTGTAGTGTATGATGAAATTGATGAATACACACTTAGGGTGGGTTGCACCAAACCGTCTGTAATCGTAAGCGGTGTTCGTTAAAATCTGATTGTATGGAAAGTTTGTCAAGTTTCTATGGAATGACAGCTGCCGGCGCCATATTTGACGATGACCGGCCTGTGGCGCTACCGCGAATAGCAAACGAAGTTTTCCCTCTCTGTCGCACTTGCAAGTTTGCACATAAATGAGACAGAGAGGGAAAACTTCGTTTGTGGTTCGCGGTAGCCCCGGGCTACCGCGAACTAAAAACGAACGAAGTTCGAATATCTCCCTCTCTGTCGCACTTGCTAATACGTGCCACAGAGAGTTCCAGATATTCGAACTTCGTTTGTTTTCGGTTCGCAGTAGCCCCTCAGTGATCGTATGTTGGTGCAACCGAGCTTTAATAAAGTAATAAATTATGAATACTTATTAAATAATGTTCAGGGAAAATAAAAACATATCGTGAAGGTGGTATGAAAGTCTAAATTATGACCAATTAATTGAACAAACAGTTTGCTATTTCAATCAGCGGCACTTACTTTATTTGAGTAAGGAATAACAACTCAAGGTTCTGCTTCTAGAATATAGTAGAAAAACTAGAAAACATAACATGTGGTTTCAGTTGTTTGAACTACACCAAAGTAAAGGCCTCGTCACATTCAACGAGGTAGCGGCGTGGTCGCAGTTTGCGCGCGGCCCCGCGCTGATCTGAATGCACGGAGTGTTATGAGCTATGTCACACCGGCCCGCGCTCGAACTGCGCGGTAGCCGCGCGGTCCCGCGCTTGACCGGTGTGACATAGCTCATAACGTTCCGTGCATTCAGATCAGCGCGGGGCCGCGCGCAAACTGCGACCGCGCCGCTACCGCGTTGAATGTGGTGAGGCCTTAAATACTGAAATTATGACAATTATGTTACAAAAATGTTTTCTATCTCTGCTCATTGTTATTAGTTGATGAAAATGATGAAAAAAATATTAATTTTGTGATTATCCTTATAAGAAATTCGCTTTAACCTTGTTTGCATAGAATTCTTTATCAATACAATTTTTTATTACAAAGTATCATACGACGTATAGATTTGACGACCGCTTTAGCCTAGTGGCTAGTGATCCTGCCTTCGAAACTGGAGGTTCCGGGTTCGAATCCCGGTCAGGGCATTTATTTGTGTGATGAACACGAATATTTGTTCCTGAGTCTTGGATGTTTTCTATGTATTTAAGTATATATTTATCTATATAAGTATGTATATCGTCACTTAGTACCCATAGTACAAGCTTTGCTTAGTTTGGGTCTAAGTCGATTTGTGTAGTAAGATTGTCCACAAATATTTATTTATTTATTTATATACACTCATCACTATAGCCCATTCCATCTAAAATGATTAAGTGGTATATTGTGAAAATGCAGCAAACAGATTGACAGTACTTCCGACAGACAGTTTTTTCGAATTTATGGTACTAATGTGAATTTATAGCCCATTATGTATACTGTTTTGCCCATTCAAACTGAAGC
Source organism: Epiblema foenella (assembly GCA_963556455.1). Lineage (NCBI taxonomy): Eukaryota > Metazoa > Arthropoda > Insecta > Lepidoptera > Tortricidae > Epiblema > Epiblema foenella. Next base: position 2,758,172 of record OY747120.1, on the reverse strand, counting down.
TAATCGCAATTTTGCTTCTTAGCCATTGTGTGTGACTGGTTATTGAAGCAATTAGACCAGACTCCAATGAGATGTTCATTTGCAAAAATTGCAGACCGCATTTTGACTTGTGATATATACTATATAGATTCCAGACATCCAATCAACAGATGTTGCCAACCAGGCCCTGCACTCCGAACTTCAAAAACCAAACTTCGTATCGTGCCGTCACTTTCACTCTAGTTATATGAGTGAAAGGGACGACACGATACGAAGTTCCGATTTCGAAGTTTGGAGTAGTCCTTCTGTTTTGTGGCCGCCCTCTTTGTAGTCATCAAGTTTTTGTATTAAAAGACAACTTTTCTCCAAAAACGCAACAAATGAGCTGATTCCGAAAATATACCACATCATTACATACCATACACTGGTCTTGTAAATGTCATCTCAATCAGTTGAATATAACTGCTTTAAAATAAACATTTAGTAACCGTATCTCAGCGTGCTTTAATTGTTATTATTTGAGTACCGGCACGTTCTCTCTGTTGTTTGTTAAATTACCCTTTTTATTTATCTCGCTTGTTTCACACACCAGATTAGTATTAATTGTCTTAGTTCTCATATAAGTGAATTGTAAATTCTTAATGGGAATAAATAATCTTAAACCTCAAAATCTCCATGCAAGATTTGATCCGACACTGTATTTTACATCTAATATCTACTCAATGGTTCCAAAAGAAAGTGTACATCCATCCAATCCATCTTTTCTTTTAAAATTCCTCATATAAACTCATTTTGGAAGACACATGGCAAGTTGCGACAACTAATCATAGCCCAATTGATGTTTAAGCCCTCCCGGCGAAAAAAAAACTATTATTTTGTAATGAACCCCTCCCAGGGAGCGGGAGACGACAGGTATGGCTCCAGCAGCTTGGTGCAATGCAATGCTTACACACACTGGTTCTATAGAAATGTGGACGCGATAAGAATACTCCTTTTAGAAGACACATGGCAGGTTGCAACAACTAATCACAGACCAATTAGCGTTGTCTCCCGGCAAAAAAAAAAAACATTTTTTGTAATGAGCCCGGGGATATCAGGGACCGGGAGATGACAGGTATGGCTCCAGCAGCTTGGTGCAATGCAATGCTTACACACACTGGTCCTATAGAAATGTGAATTTAGAAATAAAGGAAAAATTGAAATATTTAGGCACCGAGCAGGATTCGAACCTGCGACCTCCCGGCACTCGCGGCCAGTCGCTCTAGCCAACTGAGCTATAGGTGCAATCGCCACCCAGTCCCAAATTCATCAACCGTTTCGTATTAAGCAGTACCGCTGCTAACGTAAACTATATATAAATATATTTTTTGTTAGTGCCATTAATGAAGCATGAATCTTCTGGTAGATGTCGCTGTACGCCTCCCTTAAGGCGTTTGTATAAAAATATAGAAAAAACACAGGTTGTCCATTTGGCTTTTAGACAAATGCTTCTACAGTGCAAAAAGCTATTTAAATCAAAGTTGACATAGAAGCTGTAATTTTTGACTCCGTGGGTATTTTGACATTTATTTTTATAATTATTACTTTTTGTGAATTCTATAATTTTTTTTTTATAATTATTTTTTTTTTAATTATTGTATTCTTTGCTAATTTATTATTGTTGACATATTATATCATAACGTACGCAGCACTCGCAAATGTTTGAATGCCTGCGTGCAGGCTGAATACATGGAACTGTGTTATAATGTATAAGACCTATTTGTATTTACTGTATTCCAGCAAATAAACGATTTGATTGATTGATTGATAGAAATGTGGATGTGATAAGAAAACAACCTGCACTATTGTGAAACACACACACCCTACCTGTTTAACTTCAGGTATGTGTCCCTTTTGGCAAAAAGTCACAAAAGATTTCAATAGCAAATGCCACTTTGTTGAAATTGTTGTGAAATGTGAACACAAAGATGTAGAGGTTTTTTAGGCACCTGCATTTATGATTCAGTGGGTAGACTTTTGTAGCTAGGTCATGGATTTAACCTTGAATTATTAAAATTCTTTTCAGTGTATAAACATAAAATAATACTGGGGGGCTAGCACAACTACCGCTGCGACGCGACGCGAGTAGAGAAAAATCTACCCTCCTCTTTCTAAACCGCACAGTTCGAGCGAGACAGGAATCGCTGAGTCGCGCGAGATACGATTTGTCAGCAAGTTGTGCTAGCCCCACTGGTTATTTTATTTAAGCTGTCACCAAATCACCCAAGGAAAAAAATAAACAATAACATTCTTTTGTTATGATCCCTGGGATCCCAGGGACCAGTACAGGGCGGGTTAATTCAGCAATTAGACCCCATTTATCATGTCAAATTATCTAGCAATAACCTGTTTATTTTCTATATAAAAACATAGTTCCTATTACATAGGAAAAAAACAGTTCTTAAGAAATATTTAGAGAGGTAAGGGCACAGCAAAATATCATCTTGCTCGAATTTGGAGCAGCCCAACTGGGGAAGTACCTACGCCTCGCAGAATACCACAGCCATAATAACATTATCTACTATACAAGTATGTAGTGTTGTGTTCCTGGAGATGAGGTGAGCTAGGTTGCCAGAGCTCCCGAGGATGCACTGTGTTGAGGGCGAGGGACCTAAATTTGTCCCTTCTGCTGTCAACACAATGTATCCTCAAATTTTATACAGGGTCGGTAACGCGTATGTGACTCCTTTGGAGTTGCGGGCGTCTATAGGCTGCGGTGGCCGCTTACCATCAGGTGGACCGTAAGCTTGTTTGCCACCGGCGTTGTATTTAAAAAAAGAATAGCATCATCAGCAGTGATGATTTTAAACTACTTTTAACAAGCATACAAAAGAACATGAAATTGTCAATGAGATAATCCATTGTCTTTGAACTACTGACATACATTTCATAGAACTTTCCAATTGTAGCACAAACATTGTGTGGGTGTATGTTAGTATGTCTAGTGTAGGTATGGTCAGGCCCATGCCTTTATCATGAGTTTACATACCGTACTCGCTAGCGACTGCGTAAAAAATTGTATGGGCAAAAGCACAACACCTCACAACACCGAACTAAGAACAGGCATACTAAATCGTTTACGCAGTCGCTAGCGAGTACGGTCATGCAAACTCATGGTAAAGGCACTAAAACCTACCAATTAAGAACATTACAATACAAATACTCTTCATTGACGACCGCTTTAGCCTAGTTGGTAGTGACCCTGCCTTCGAAGCTGGAGGTCCCGGGTTCGAATCCCGGTCAGGGCATGTATTTGTGTGATGAATACGAATATTTGTTCTTGAGTCTTGGATGTTTTCTATGTATTTAAATATCTATTTATCTATATAAGTATGTATATTGTCACTTGGTACCCATAGTACAAGCTTTGCTTAGTTTGGGGCTAGGTTGATTCGTGTAAGATTATCCAAAGATATTTTATTTATTTATTTATTGCACACCTCACACAAATGAATACAAACAAGAGTACTTTGGCCACCTTTTAAATTAGATGCATTTTCAACTTGCTGCATCCAAGCTTACAATTTTGACATATTTAGTATCAGCCCATCAAACATTTTGGTACAGAAATGACTAATAAATGACCCTGGCAAGCTTGCAAGAACATGTCACAAGACAGGCCTTATACATCTCTAACTTTACTGATGTAATATTTGTAATAGATAACTTTGCAAGTTTATCTTCACTGTATGACATTAATTTTGTTATAATTGTAAACACAAAATTATTATTCCTTCTTGAACTGTAAATTAATATTTTGACATGAAAAATGTATTACTTATAATAGTCAGATTTTCTTAAATTGTAAATTAATATTTTGACATGTAAAAGTGCCCTTGTGGCCTATTTGCAGAATGTTTGATTTTGATTTTTTGCAACAGAGCCACTTGGTATAGGTATTTTCACAAGTTTCATATCATGAATTCTCCTAAACAGGTGGTTATTATCTATTCTATGGTCTGTTCTGATTTTATTGTACATGTAATATATATGGATATGAAATATCTGATTATGATAAGATAATGTATGTTTGCTTATCTCACATCCATCTTGTCTGTCTTCATTGTATGAAGTTTTAGGCTTGAAGAAAGTTCCAGAAATGCTGAACTATAGTTGATTAAGATTAATAATATTTTATACAGTAAACTGGGGTGACTTTAAGAAAATACGGGGCTACTTTGATACATATAAACCACTTATATATTCATCACTAAGTATTTCCAGTTTGATTCAGTTTAGTAAATAGTTAGGAAATTAATGAAGGTATAACTTGAGTCAAGGTTAACTAAATAAAAAAGTAAAACGGCATTAAAACTGAATTCTTGGAATCGCCCCTCTCTTTGATAGTAACCCGGTTTATGGTAATGTTTAAATCAGTTTTATCATGAATGACGTAAACAAACAAATTCAATGTTAATTATGTTGTTTTCCTGGATTTTTTATTTCCGAGAAATAGATTGCATTATCAATGTTATTGTACAACAAAATGTTAAAGATAACAGCTGGCTTGTAGCCAGATAAATATATTCATAGTTGACATTTTCTGTACCGATAGGCAGTATCTTAGGATTGTATGATTGTTTTTATACTGCTTGTTTGTCTGTTTAATACATTTCACACTTACACCACTGAAGCAATTTTGACAATATTTTGTATGGAGTTTATTTCTCAGGATACTTTTCAGATTGCATGCATTTGACAATACATCAAATGTGATGCCAACTTTCACATGCCTGTTGAGGCTAAACATATTAAGGAACCTAAGATTAATTGTAACATCTTTACTTGTACCATATGATTAAAGTGAATAAAACATTCATTCATTCAGAGTGAAATAAGTGGTAGATATTATATGGAGTGTAATTAACAAGTTCTATGCAGATTTAGTTACACAGTTAGGTAGGAATCATATAAATGTTTGAATATATGTATATGTTATTTACATTACAGCATGAAACATTGTTTTCCCTATTGATTTGCAGATGTTTGTGTAGCGTTTCGCAGAAACCATGACTCATATCGCCCGTTACCGCTGATTGCACTTAAAACGACGGAAAAACGCGCCATTTTCATACATACCAATAACAAAATATATGAATGAACCATATATTTAAACTGAGAGATAATGATTACACTAGTTTTTATTAGATACTTTAAACGTGAGTTGAAAGTGAGAACGATGGAATATACTGGATTTATCTCGTATAGTAAGTACTAGGCGCGCATAAGTCAAGCGGTAGTCTCGAGCGGGAATATGCGCGCAAAACGCGAATTCCGAGACTTGTATGTAATTATAGACGTACAGGGTCGATCACCACGCTACGTCATCGGAGTACAGACAGCTGGGAGGATCACTGACCCACAAAACACGCCATCACGCGCCCTAACCTAAAACATCCCGACTTTTAAGATCTATTTCCAAATTCCAACTGAATATAGGCCTAATTATAACGCGCATTGCTCTTACCTTGTATTATTGCGGTGACGCGAAACGGGCAGCGGGAAATCCCAGCATAAGAAGCGAAAGTAATGACGCCGTGCAAGAAAGCGAATTTCATCATACTTTAAACTTTCATACACCATCACTTTACACTTTAATCACTGTTGCATACTATTGCAATGATATTGAATGTAGATTTCATTAATGAAAACACTGTTTTGAGGCGTGTAGTACGCATTTTGAACACATGACTCGACAAAACAACACAATCACCACGATATTGAAAAGGATACACTTGAAGCCTCTGGCCCATATCCTGGATTAGATTGGCGGCTTGCTGCCTATATGCTAGTTCCTTATCTGCATCTAAACCGCATTTTCTGCTTGCTGAATTCTGTAGTTGTTCTTTTGAAAAATACCATTTTTCTTGTCCGCCAGCCATTGAGCGGATATTCCAATGACTGCGCGCGAGAGAGCACGACGGAAAGTTGCTCTCCGTCTAAGTGCGTGAGTGGGAAAGGGACAGCGCTATTACAGCGGCGACCGGATGCGGACCACGTTAACATTTGAGTGACTTACACTATATTTTTATACCATTTTGAATTACTATCACATAAGTTGTGTATCGTTAGTAAACTAAAAAATAATTAAGGTTTTTGATAACTATCTCAACACAAAGTGAAATAAAAAAAAATTCGTCACGATTCGAAATTTTTAGACAGACGCCATTGTAAAACTTGGCTGTTAACGCAGTGAGTTCTCCGGTGACATAAAGATGATCTGCAACAAACACAGGTATGTTTCACTTTATCACTATGTTTCTTCTTGTAGTATTACTTGTGCGCTTTCATTTGTGCATATTTTTGAAGCGATTTATCCACTTTGAAAGGAAAATTTTCGACTATAAAATTACAGACCTACGTTCTATGTCACACCGTGAAAATGGCCGACCCACCACTGTTTACAATACACTTCATTATTTGTTATGAGGAAAAATAGTAATCGATCACTCAAACCCTAGTTCAAATCATGGTAATTAGTTAATTATTTTTCTCTATTATTTAGTGCCTTTAATAGGTCTATTGCATCTCTCCATTAAAATTAATTATTAATGAGAATAAGTTTTGATACAGTGAATGTTGGAACGTGAAAATTTCGCGGACTACGTGGTTTTCCGATTCTAGAAAATATTAAAAAAAACAAGTACATTTCTTATGTAATTTGAAGAATTGAAAACTTATTTTTGAGTTTAACTAAGGGCGATAGTGTCCACGTTTGGTGGTTTTGAACTGAGAAGTGAATATTATTGTTAGTAAATAAAACTTTCATTATGTTACCGATAAGAAGTGAACATATGAAATATTTATATTCTCAAAATATCATGGTCAGGGAATGTAAGTAAATTGCCGTCAATTTAATTATTGTAATTAAGTAATTGAATCAATTATTTTAATGGATCATATTTTGTTTTGCTTATTGTGTTATTACATATTTCCTATATTACTTTTGGAAAGTAATAGTCAACATTAAAAACCGGCCAAGTGCGAGTCGGACTCGCGCACGAAGGGTCCCGTACCATTATCTATAAAAACAGCAAAAAAATCACGCTGGTTGTGTTGGAACCCTCTTAAATGACGGCCGCTTTAGCCTAGTTGGTAGTGACCCTGCCTTCGAATCTGGAGGTCCCGGGTTCGAATCCCGGTCAGGGCATTTATTTGTGTGATGAACACGAATATTTGTTCCTGGATCTTGGATGTTTTCTATGTATTTAAGTATCTATTTATCTATATAAGTATGTATATTGTCACTTAGTACCCATAGTACAAGCTTTGCTTAGTTTGGGACTAGGTTGATTTGTGTAAGATTGTCCACAAATATAAAAAAAATATTTATTTCATTCCGGTTTTTAGTATTTGTTATAGCAGCAACAGTAATACATCATCTGTGAAAATTTTAACTGTAGCTATCACGGTTCATGTGATACAGCCTGGTGACAGACGGATGAACGGACAGCAGTCTTTGTAACAGGGTCCCGGTTTACCATTTGGGTATGGAACTCTAAAAAGTACAAGAGGTTGACTCGATAAAACATTTCAGCTTAACTCTACTATGTTTAGTAGAAACCATGTATGGTCGCTAGGCCAGTTACGCTGCCTGCGTCAGTTTGCGGCCTTCTGAAGTACGAAGTTTTGTCAATTAAAGATATTTGCATTTTTACATGCTCTAAAGAAATAGTGAGTCGTATGCGCTTTAATTAGTAGCTATTGAATGTTTAATGTTTAATATGTTTAATATAATGACCTAATTTACATGTAATTTTATCCCTATTTATAGACTGAGTGATTAAATCACTGACCTAAGTTTTCATATGCCTGATCTGGCTGAATATATTATGGGAAGAAAAAATATGTACTAAGATCTGATGTAAAACCATATATTCAATATGAATAAACCATTCATTCATTCATTCATTCATTCAATATATTAAAAAAGCAAGGAAATATCCTTTCAGTTCATCAACACATCCAAGTGGCCACAAACTGGCGCATCAAATTAACAGGCCGTAAACCCACCTACCGACCCTACATGTATTTACTCATTATGAGTGAAACTAATATTCTTATCATCATCCTAGCATTATCTTGGTACTTTTGCATCCTGAAGGATGCCCATGGTCCGCTACCTAATCCCAAGATTTTGGCGTAGGCACTAGTTTTTACGGAAGCCACTGCCATCTGACCTTCCAACCCGAGGGGAAACCAGACCTTAATGGAATAGGGCTTGTCAAGTGAGTGGGCAACTTGACTGATAGAAGTTCTCAAGCCGCCCGAAGGCCTCTAATTTGGCTTCAAATCACTGGATCAACGGCTTAATGTGCCTTCCAAATCACTGGAACACCACTCAAAGCGACAAGACTTTCTTAAATTGTAAATTAATATTTTGACATGTAAAAATGCCCTTGTGGCCTATTTGCAGAATAAATGTTTGATTTTGATTTTTATAAAAAAAAAAAAATCTATAAAGACCTCCCTTTCTTTCTCTGGCCAACGCACACAATCAAACATTCTAACAAGTATACTTCTTTTGATTACAGTTGATTCCACAATGTCGCAGCCAAGGAAGGTGATCCACCTTCCCAAGCTGCGGATGGTAAGCGGACGAGCGAGTGGCATCCGCATCACCAACGTCCAGACCATCCGGCCACCGGACCCTGAGCTGGTGAAGAAACAGGAGGAGAGACAGCTTAGAGCTCAGGTATGTGACTCCATGGTATAATAATGGATGCTGAGCGGACGCACATCACAGGCCGGTCATCCGTCAAATATGGCGCCGGCAGCTGTCATCCCATAGAAACTTGTCAAACTTTCCATACAATATAATTACAGAGGGTTTGGTGCAACCCACCCTAAGACTGGAGCCGGCAATACACACATACAAAGATTTGCGAAAGAGATGCAAGTATATACTCCAGCACATGTGGGAACGCGAACGTTTTAAGAACTTTATATTAACCGGTTTATTCGGCGAGGCCCGGCGGACGTACCGGTTAATATAAAGTTGGGGTCTGTAGGTATTACGATAGGTAGGTATAGTTGAAATTCTTTTCGTTGACCACATTTCTATGAACATATTATTGGATTATGAACCTTATTGCAGTAAAATAGCTTTTTAAAGAAATTAAGTTAATGCAACTCGGCATACTCAAATGATTTCAGACATAAGCGTGCGCCCGCATTAACCGGTTTATATCGATTGAACCGGTTAATCAGAACAAAACCTTTATATAAAGCTCCTCCGTAAACCGGTATTTGTATCTAAACCGAAATAAACTCTTTTTTATAGGGGATTGACGAGAGACATCATCCTGTTGTGGATTCGTTTTTATTATCAGTGACTTAGAGACCATATACATCTCTAACAATATTAAATTAATTTTAATTTTGACGCTCAGAGACCATGTACATCTCTGGGATATTATATTAAATTCATTATACTCCTTGTTTAATTTTGAGACCTTATACATCTCTAACTTTACTGATGTTGTAATATTTGTTTGTTTGTTTTGTTGTTGTATTTGTTTATGTTGTAACTTTGCAAGTTTATCTTCACTGTATGACATTAATTTTGTTATAATTGTTAAACTCGAAATTATTATTCCGTCTTGGACTGTAAATTAATATTTTGACATGAAAAATTTATTGCTTATTATAGTCAGACTTTCTTAAATTGTAAATTAATATTTTAACATGTAAAAGTGCCCTTGTGGCCTATTTACAGAATAAATGTTTGTATTTTGTTATGCTAAACGTTGTTAATTACAGTTGCAAAAGGAGATAGTGTCCCGATCGAGGAGCTGCGGCAACAAGAGTTACGAGTGCTTCCTGCCCGTGCTCACCGGCCGGCAGTTCTGCGCGAAGCACATACTACAGGTACTTAGTTAGGGTAGGCGACGCGCATGTGACACCCCTGGAGTTGCAGGCGGCCATAGGCTGCCATGACCGCCTACCATCAGGGCCTGTACTCCGAAATTCGAACTTCGTATCATGCCGTCCTATTTACTCTCGTGTTATACACTGTATGAGTGAAAGGGACGGCACGATACGAAGTTCGGATTTCGAAGTTTGTAGTAGCCCCTCAGGCTGGCCGTGCGCTCGTTTACCACCGACGTGGTAATAAAAAAATAACGTTTTGTTTGTTAAAAATACTTGCTCTCCATACAAACTTCCAATACCTTTTGCCCCCTCCTACAATTTGAAACACTTATTTGTGATTAAATAATCACAAATAAGTGTTTCAAATTGTAGATAAATAAATAAATATTCTATTGGGCTGCTTTGATGGTGAAACCATTTGATTATAATTTTCATACTACTTCGAGAAAATTCGGCATCTGTTTTTTTTTTCATTTGGTGTCCACAAACCCTAATTATCAAACCCTATTTATCATATTTACAGGACCCCACAGCGCCGTACAGACAATGCGGTCACATCAGCGGAGGCACTCGCTGCACGCTTCCCGCGCCCGCTCAACCCGACCCACGCGACCAGAGAGACCAAGGGTAACACGATAGAATAGTATCTACAGGACCCCACAGCGCCATACAGACAATGCGGTCACAGCAGCGGAGGCACTCGCTGCAGGCTTCCCGCGCCCGCTCAACCCGACCCACGCGACCAGAGAGACCAAGGGTAATACAATAGAATAGTATCTACAGGACCCCACAGCGCCGTACAGACAATGCGGTCACATCAGCGGAGGCACTCGCTGCACGCTTCCCGCGCCCGCTCAACCCGACCCACGCGACCAGAGAGACCAAGGGTAACACAATAGAATAGTATCTACAGGACCCCACAGCGCCGTACAGACAATGCGGTCACATCAGCGGAGGCACTCGCTGCACGCTTCCCGCGCCCGCTCAACCCGACCCACGCGACCAGAGAGACCAAGGGTAACACAATAGAATAGTATCTACAGGACCCCACAGCGCCGTACAGACAATGCGGTCACATCAGCGGAGGCACTCGCTGCACGCTTCCCGCGCCCGCTCAACCCGACCCACGCGACCAGAGAGACCAAGGGTAACACAATAGAATAGTATCTACAGGACCCCACAGCGCCGTACAGACAATGCGGTCACATCAGCGGAGGCACTCGCTGCACGCTTCCCGCGCCCGCTCAACCCGACCCACGCGACCAGAGAGACCAAGGGTAACACAATAGAATAGTATGTACAGGACCCCACAGTGCCGTACAGACACTACGGTCATAACAGCGCAGGACCCACGCGACCAGAGAGACCAAGGGTAATACAATAGAATAGTATCTACAGGACCCCACAGCGCCGTACAGACAATGCGGTCACATCAGCGGAGGCACTCGCTGCACGCTTCCCGCGCCCGCTCAACCCGACCCACGCGACCAGAGAGACCAAGGGTAACACAATAGAATAGTATCTACAGGACCCCACAGCGCCGTACAGACAATGCGGTCACATCAGCGGAGGCACTCGCTGCACGCTTCCCGCGCCCGCTCAACCCGACCCACGCGACCAGAGAGACCAAGGGTAACACAATAGAATAGTATGTACAGGACCCCACAGCGCCGTACAGACAATGCGGTCACATCAGCGGAGGCACTCGCTGCACGCTTCCCGCGCCCGCTCAACCCGACCCACGCGACCAGAGAGACCAAGGGTAACACAATAGAATAGTATCTACAGGACCCCACAGCGCCGTACAGACAATGCGGTCACATCAGCGGAGGCACTCGCTGCACGCTTCCCGCGCCCGCTCAACCCGACCCACGCGACCAGAGAGACCAAGGGTAACACAATAGAATAGTATGTACAGGACCCCACAGTGCCGTACAGACACTACGGTCATAACAGCGCAGGACCCACGCGACCAGAGAGACCAAGGGTAATACAATAGAATAGTATCTACAGGACCCCACAGCGCCGTACAGACACTGCGGTCACATCAGCGGAGGCACTCGCTGCACGCTTCCCGCGCCCGCTCAACCCGACCCACGCGACCAGAGAGACCAAGGGTAACACAATAGAATAGTATCTACAGGACCCCACAGCGCCGTACAGACAATGCGGTCACATCAGCGGAGGCACTCGCTGCACGCTTCCCGCGCCCGCTCAACCCGACCCACGCGACCAGAGAGACCAAGGGTAACACAATAGAATAGTATGTACAGGACCCCACAGTGCCGTACAGACACTACGGTCATAACAGCGCAGGACCCACGCGACCAGAGAGACCAAGGGTAATACAATAGAATAGTATTTACAGGACCCCACAGCGCCGTACAGACACTGCGGTCACATCAGCGGAGGCACTCGCTGCACGCTTCCCGCGCCCGCTCAACCCGACCCACGCGACCAGTGAGACCAAGGGTAACACAATAGAATAGTATCTACAGGACCCCACAGCGCCGCACAGACAATGCGGTCACATCAGCGGAGGCACTCGCTGCACGCTTCCCGCGCCCGCTCATCCCGACCCACGCGACCAGAGAGACCAAGGATAACACAATAGAATAGTATCTACAGGACCCCACAGCGCCGTACAGACAATGCGGTCACATCGACGGTGGCACTCGCTGCACGCTTCCCGCGCCCGCTCAACCCGACCCACGCGACCAGAGAGACCAAGGGTAATACAATAGAATAGTATGTACAGGACCCCACAGCGCCGTACAGACACTGCGCTGACAGCAGCGCAGGGCCCACGCGACCAGAGAGGCTATAGGCTAAACATGTGAAACTACTTATACTTGTTACCTATATCAACTTCAATGTTCAACCAACTCAACCATGTTTGAGCAAATAAATCATTCATTCATTCAAAGAGCCAGAAATCGTAAAGTAGCTTCGGGTTCTAAAAAAGTAAATTGTCATTTATTTATTGCATCCATGGTTCACATTTCGGCCTCACATTAGTACAATAGGTTTCACGTGGACCCTGGTAGGGCACAGCAATTGGAAGCCTCAAGTCTATCTTAATTGTAAAGTAATATTTTATAATCGAAATATGTATGGATAAAATAATTACAATGTCATCTAATAATGTTGGTTTACTTAATATAGTTACTGGGGTCTAAATCTACAAATATGCGTAATAATAATAACAAAATTAGAATAGTCAGGTATTATTCAGATTACTATTTGATTTACAATAAATTAAATGTCATGTAAAGTAAATAATAATTCGGATTACACAATATATAACAATAATAATTGAAAATACTAAGAGTTACAGTAGTACCCATGATATGGCTTACCGATATACCTGCGCAGAAGATGAATTTTTAAAGCGCGGGAAATGCTATTGACCAATCGGCACGCTCCACGCACCGCGCATCTTTTTCCTGTACCGCTATTGGTCCGCAGCCGCCGCCATGTTAGCGCGCGCCACGCGGCATGCTAGTCAGCCGCCATACTTCTGATCGAGTGCACGCGCATTATGAACAGTGTATTATGAACCTTATAGTAGTGATCTAAGGTTAATTAGTAAGTCACGAAGTAACGAATACCTATTTAAAAAAGCTCGTATATCAGCATCGTTTCAGTACTGAGATACGGGGTTTCGAAGAGTAGTAACTTCGAAATCCGAACTTCCTATCGTGCCATCCCTTTCCAGGGACCGATACCGGTATTTTTAAAAAACCCTGAATTAGCCCAATATTTTGGATTTTTTTTGCTCTTTACGTAGGGCTGAATCATGTATTTAGGTAACAACGTCGTATTATTAGATTGTCCCATTAAAAACGAAATAATGAACCGGTGAACATAATAATACCGGTATTTTTCTATGGAGAAAATACCGGTATCCGATCCCTGTCCCTTTCACTCTCGCGTTCTTCACTATATGAGTGAGAGGGACGGCACGACACGAAGTTCGGAGTAGCCCCTAGTGAGCTCTGGTTGTCAACCGACGATACGTGTGTGCTTACAGGCTGTGCTACCAACACGCTCGGGCCGCGATGGCGGCTCGCGTGAGGAGCGCGGCGCCTCCTCCGGCCGTCACCACCACGGAGACACTACTGCATCAGCTCGAGCACTATGTCAAGTAAGCCAAGCTTTCCGTATGGTCCAGTTTAAGCCGTCGTCTCCCGGCAAAAAATAAATACAGTAGGCGCTCGATAATCCGGCACCCGGTTTATTTCCTTTATGCCGGATTGTCGGAACTGCCGGATTATCGAATTTGTATAGGAAGTAAAATAGATCCACAGTAAAAGACTATTTTATTATGGTTAGGTGAATTTATTATAAAAATAAAATTAAGTACCGTAAACTGGGGTGACTTTAGGAAAAAATGGGGCCACTTTGATAGATTAAGAACACTAATATAATCGTCATCGTATTTCTAATTTGATTCAGTTCAGTAAATAGTTAGGAATTATACCAAGTTATGACACCGATCCAGGTTAACCAAAAAAAAACTAGAAATACGGCTTAAAAACTTGATTTTAAAAGTCGCCCCTGAATTTGAAAGTAACCCCGGTTTCCGGTACTAACATAAACACAAAAACTACTCGTAACAATTCAACCCAACCGCTCAGTAGTCCGGCGTTCAGCTGTAAAATGCCGGATTATAGAGCGGGCTACCTGAGTCCCAAAGTGCCGGACTACCGAGCGTGCCGGATTCGCGAGCGCCGGATTATCGAGCGCCTACTGTAATAGCATTCTTTTGTAATCCTTATTCAAGTACAGTTGCATCCTGAAAGATACCCGGTCCGCTACCTAATCCCAAGATTTGGCGTAGGCACTAGTTTTTAAATAAATATTAGAGGACAATCTTACACAAATCGAACTAGCCCCACAGTAAGCTCAAGGCTTGTGTTATGGGTACTAGACGACGATATATTTAATAGATATAAATACTTAAATACATAGAAAACATCCAAGACTCAGAAACAAATATTCATGCTCATCACACAAATATTTGCCCCGACCGGGATTCGAACCCAGGACCGTCAGCTTCACAGGCAGGTCGTCAAATAGTCGGTCGTTTTACGGAAGCGACTGCCATCTGACCTTCCAACCCGAGGGGAGACCAGACCTTATTGCAGTTAGGCTTGTCAAGTGAGTGGGCAACTTGACTGTTAGAAGTTCTCAAGCCGCCTGAAGGCCTCTAACTTGGCTTAAGAGTGCTTTAATAAAATGTAACAGGTCCACTAGCGCCACTCGTAAATAATTATAATTTTTTAAATTTAACGATATATAACTAAATTTAAAAAAGGGGGCCGCTACGTACTGTAGTTTGTATTTAAGTACTTTTTGAATCCATCAAACTAGTTCTTACGTTGCTTCTTACGTCTCTCCATGAGTTCAAAATTAAAACGGCCGTTTTAACTTTGGACGCATAGATTGACGAATCCAGCAACGTAATAACTAGTTTGATTAATGGCTGCTATCATAAACAGCAGCCGGGATCAACGGCTTAACGTGCCTTCCAAAGCACGGGAGCGCTCAGTTAATAACCACTCAAAGCGGTCACTCATCCAATAACTGACCTGGGCCGACGATGCTTAACCTCGCATACCGCAAGCGGTACGCGGGCGCCGCTGGGCCACGAGCGCTCCATTGTAATACATCTTATTAAAAAGATACGAAACTATAAAGGTTCGCATAAATGTTGTTTTTTGTGTTGGCCAAATGTAAATTGAAAGTTACCAATATAATTCTCATGTTTTAACAAAGAGAAACTGTATGGAAACTATATATAATGTACATAAACGCAATATTTCACGACAAAAACGGCAAATTTCCCTTTTTTCCATACAACGGCAGTATGGAACGTTTTCAGTTCTCGTTAGCAGTGCTGTACTTTGCCTCTCATTTGGGTCATGCATGCATTTAGGTTCGCGTCTTTTCTGTGGACATACCAAAAGTTAAGGGCCCCAAAGCTTAATTTTGGATTGGACCAGTAACCCGCATAAACAGTCTCCGTTTCTATAAATCCCTGTAATAAAAACAGCTAACATGCACATAAGCCGTTAACTATTGACCACAGGAGGGACGACTTTTGTTTTTTCAACTAAGTATGACCCACAGTATCCGGCGGATCTGATAACTTTACTGTCGTGCGCAGGGGTGAGCGAGCGCGCACGTCGTCATGCGCGTCGACCGTGTCAGTGGTGAGCGAGCCGGAGCCGGAGCCCGCGGCGCCTGCGCCGGCCGACCCCTTTAGTAAGTACACCAACATCCATTCGAGAAGCGGCATTTAATGTTTTTTCTACTGTATTATTGTGATTTTATAATTCTTCTTTCAGTTTTCGAGCTATTCGGCTTTGAAAAAACAAGTTATTACTCCCCCAAGTCCGATCCCTGCGGAACGGTGCCCATAAGGCTGGCTGCATTCCCCCGTTGAATGGCGATGCCTATTCTTTGTCCGAGGAATGAGCCAGCCCTAGGGTCACGTGTTGTTTCCAAAAGTCTCTTTTTTAAGTTTTGGAACAGAGAATAAGCATCTTGACACCACCGTCCTAAAATCTCCACCGCGAAAGCCGCAAATATGTACAATTTTTGAATGGGATTATTTTTATTTTGCTTCCAATTTTCATGCCTTTAAGCTGAATTGAAGGAATTCTCATACAAAGTTCAACCCCTTTTCACCCCTTTCCATCCCCAATCTGTATGATTTTTATAAACTTTAAACTGGCCGAAGATCCATTAAAATTGTTAGTGAAGGTTGTACTAAAACCTATTCGCTAGTTTTCGCGTGATTCCTACACAAATAAACAGACAGACAAACAGACATAAATTCTAAAAACTGTTGAAATGTGTTCTGTTATCGATTTTAAGACCCCTCAATCGATTTACAAAAAACGAAATATATGTTGAAAATAGTTACGTTTTGTTAAAGTCAATCTAATGCAAAAAATGGTGCCTTATTATTAAAAAATATATATGTGAGTAAATATAAATTAAGACATAATTTTCTTGTTTTTGAATAACGATATATAATGGTTTTAATAATCATAATCATCATTTATTCATAATATCTTATTACATGTCAATTTTAAAATTACACAATGTCACAATGATAAAATTAAATTATGATAGTCAATGTCAAGAATAAAAAATGAAATAAAGTCAACAACAAAACAATGTCATGATAATAATAATACAATAAGACGCACTGTCAAAGATTAAATTGAAAAATAACCTAAGTACTACACTTAGTGAATTCAGTAAAACTATAATAGTTATTTGTTATACAAGGTTGCAAAGTCGTATTTTAACCGCGAGTGTGGAATTGAAACACGAGATAGCGAATGGATTCTAGTATTGAACCACGAGCTAGCGAATGGATTCTATGGTTGAACCGCGAGCGAAGCGAGTGGTTCGAAAATAGAATCCTGAGCGTAGCGAGTGTTGCAACACACGAGACGTAAAATAACTTTGCAGCCGTGTATAACACAAATCTTTTCACCTCACTAAAGCGAATTTTTTTCCCTCCTCGTCCTAACGTTGACAGTTGCGTCCTAAATATAGTTGTCCACTACCTAATCCCGAAATTTGGCGTAGGTACTAGTTTTTTAACACAACAGCACAATATAAAATTATTGTTGCTGGACTGTCTGGACTGGCGTTTACATGTTATTATGTTTAAAAAAGTTACAAATAGCGCTTTCGGATTTCAAATATTCTTTGCACTCTTGTGGATAAAATGCAGTTTTGCTAAAAAATATTCATTAATATTATTTAACACTTTTACCGCAGAACGTGCTGATAAAAACCCTCTTAAGTCGTTCTCTGTCATTCTTTCTAATGCTAAAAAAACATGGTATAGATTGGTGCGGCCTGGAAAAGGGTTGATATTTGCAAGTGAAAGTGTTAACATAGTTGACGACCGCTTTAGCCTAGTTGGTAGTGACCCTGCCTTCGAAGCTGGAGGTCCCGGGTTCGAATCCCGGTCAGGGCATTTATTTGTGTGATGAACACGAATATTTGTTCCTGAGTCTTGGATGTTTTCTACGTATTTAAGTATCTATTTATCTATATAAGTATGTATATCGTCACTTGGTACCCATAGTACAAGCTTTGCTTAGTTTGGGACCAGGTTGATTTGTGTAAGATGGTCCCCAAAATATTTATTTATTATTTATTATACAATAGCAAAGGTTGTAAACATGCCTAGAAAATATTATTCTACTCGTAATACCAATTCAACAGACATATACGTCATCTGAAATAATTTACCTAAAATAAATTGCGGTGCCCGAAAAAAAACGCTAATAAACAACGTGTCCCATCACTGTGCCGGCGCGCCATTTTGCAGCGTATTCGTGCGCTTTTTGAAACTGCCAATCGCAGCGCTGTTACCAACCTCCCCGCAGCCCGCACTTACCGCCAACTGTGGTGACTTTTGATCCGAACTAAATCGTTCATAGGTTCAATCTAGTGGAGGTTATCTATGGTGTTAACATAGTTAAAATAAAATTCCAGAACAAATAGACGCAACAGCAGTGAACGCGGCTTACTCAGCCTCTATTATGGAGAGCTACAGCGCGAGCGACAGCGACGCGGACAGTGTCACGTTAGGACCGGACTTTGAGGACGCGATCTCGGACTATGAAGACGCGCCGGTGGAGGAACTACCACTGTGGTAAGTGTTTTACAATACAGTACAAATTTATTTATTTATCGCATGGCTTTCGAACCGTGAGATCTTTTAGAACACAGTACGGTTACCAGTTTTGTTGCACTTTTAGCACCACCCAGGGGTCACGTGTAGGGTAGCGGTGGGTACTCATCAACATCAAACATCAAACATTTATTCTGTAAGTAGGCCTCACTCAAAGGCTCTTTTACAAGTCAAAAACATAGTTAGTACCTATCAGTGGCGGCGCGTTCAAAATATTCTTAGGGAAGCCGGGCATAATTTGCCTTTCTAATTCTTCATAAGCCGTAGTAAAATAATTGGACTGGCTGCAAATTAGGCAAGCCGGTGGGAATCGAATTGTATTGACGCTTCGCCACTGGTACCTATAGTGAAAGCAAAGCAATAAGTGGACAATACATCAGACGAATAACCTGGGCACGCGTTTGCAGAGAGATGTATAGAGTCTCAGGGTCTATAATAACTTTTTATAGCATAAACTTAACCTATAACTAAGAGATGTATAGAGTCTCGAGTGTCAAATTAAAATATGTTTACTCCCTACGGACGTGGTGCAATTTCGAACCGGCACGCGGGCGCCGCTGGGCCATGAGCGCTCCGTTACAATACAAACACTGTATTTCACACCTCACATAACAAAGCAGCACATACAAAAGAAAAACAAAGATACAAGTAGACAGAGATATAACAATAGGCGTTCTTATCGCTATAAATCGATCTCTTCCATACCTTTGTATTGTATTTTGTTTAATCAAAAAGAAAAGCTAATGTGGTCACTTCTATCTTTGATGTCCGTTTAGTGTGTCTTCTATCTTTAATCTCAGTACCTGGGAGACCGGGCCTTGCTCGGCATTTTCCCACAAATGAGACCTATACTACGAGGTTAAGCTACATGCAACAAATAAAAGGAAAGCTAGCAGTCGTGTCGTATAAGGAGATCAAGGAGGCGGCCCTGGATAGAGCCAGAGGGAGAGAGCTACACCGACAAGAGTCTAACTCTTAAATTTATGATGATGATGATGAGACCTATACCTTGTTGTTTAAGCATTAGAAAAAATGACAGATTACGACTTACGAAATTTTTTGTCAGACACTTTCTGCGGTAAAAAGTCTTTTAATCTCAATGAATATTAAAACCGTTATTTTATCTATATTATATATTGTTATTCCAAAATAAAAATGTTATATCTTAATTTATATTTACTTTACATATTTTTTAATGATAAGCTACCAAATATAAAAGTGACAAATAAATCTCAAACCGTTATTTCATCATCACTACATAGTATAAAACAAAGTCGCTTTCTCTGTCCCTATATCCCTATGTATGCTTAAATCTTTAAAACCACGCAACGGATTTTGATGCGGTTTTTTTAATAGATAGAGTGATTGAAGAGGAAGGTTTATATGTATAATAACATTCATTAAATAGTGCACCCGTGCGAAGCCGGGGCGGGTCGCTAGTTACATTACCTATATATTGTTATTCAGAAATAAAAATGTTATATCTTAATTTATATTTTCTTTACATATTTTTTAATGATAAGCTACCAAATATAAAAGTGACAAATAAATCTCAAACCGTTATTTCATCATCACTACATAGTATAAAACAAAGTCGCTTTCTCTGTCCCTATATCCCTATGTATGCTTAAATCTTTAAAACCACGCAACGGATTTTGATGCGGTTTTTTTAATAGATAGAGTGATTGAAGAGGAAGGTTTATATGTATAATAACATTCATTAAATAGTGCACCCGTGCGAAGCCGGGGCGGGTCGCTAGTTACATTACCTATATATTGTTATTCAGAAATAAAAATGTTATATCTTAATTTATATTTTCTTTACATATTTTTTAATGATAAGCTACCAAATATTCTTTAACTTACGTTTCGTTTCATTCATCTGAAAGTTGTACAATAAAAAACCCAAAGAGGCAGAGATTGTAAGAAGTCGGTTCGGGTTTTAAAAAAGTAATTTGTCATAGTGATTAACTGTCACTTATTCTGATCTTTCGAATAATGCGAATTCAATGTGTGTATGTTTACGGCCACTGCTTCTTTGTTTACCTCATCATCATTATCATCGTCAATATTAAGAGGGCCTGGTCCTCTGTCGTTGCAGCATTCTCCATTCCAATCTATCTTGGGCCTTTACCTAATCTTAAAAAAAAAATTGCTAGATCGTTTTTTTCCCGAAAATATACTATTATACATTTTCGAAAAAGCTGCGTTCCGGTAACACACTATTTATTTATTTCCAAAAAAACATCTGTATAATCTTATGTTGTATTGTTTCAGGCGAGCCGGCGTCTACACTGCTGAAGAAGCCGTCTCCGAAGCTAAGAACGTTCTAGTGACGCTTCAGAGCGCTTACATCCGCCAGATGTCGCGGCTGCGGTGCCTGTTACAAACTGCTAGACTCAAATACCTGAGGGAACTGAAGGCTGAGAAGGAATTGTACTGTAAGTGATTATTATCATCATTCTAGCGTCATAGCATTACAGTTGCATCCTAAAAGCTTGGGATCTAAAGCTGTCTCCGAAGCTAAGAACGTTCTAGTGACGCTTCAGAGCGCTTACATCCGCCAGATGTCGCGGCTGCGGTGCCTGTTACAAACCGCGAGACTCAAATACCTGAGGGAGCTGAAGGCTGAGAAGGAATTATACTGTAAGTGATTATTATCATCATTCTAGCGTCATAGCATTACAGTTGCATCCTAAAAGCTTAGGATCTAAAGCTGTCTCCGAAGCTAAGAACGTTCTAGTGACGCTTCAGAGCGCTTACATCCGCCAGATGTCGCGGCTGCGGTGCCTGTTACAAACCGCGAGACTCAAATACCTGAGGGAACTGAAGGCTGAGAAGGAATTGTACTGTAAGTGATTATTATCATCATTCTAGCGTCATAGCATTACAGTTGCATCCTAAAAGCTTGGGATCTAAAGCTGTCTCCGAAGCTAAGAACGTTCTAGTGACGCTTCAGAGCGCTTACATCCGCCGGATGTCGCGGCTGCGGTGCCTGTTACAAACCGCGAGACTCAAATACCTGAGGGAACTGAAGGCTGAGAAGGAATTGTACTGTAAGTGATTATTATCATCATTCTAGCGTCATAGCATTACAGTTGCATCCTAAAAGCTTGGGATCTAAAGCTGTCTCCGAAGCTAAGAACGTTCTAGTGACGCTTCAGAGCGCTTACATCCGCCAGATGTCGCGGCTGCGGTGCCTGTTACAAACCGCGAGACTCAAATACCTGAGGGAACTGAAGGCTGAGAAGGAATTATACTGTAAGTGATTATTATCATCATTCTAGCGTCATAGCATTACAGTTGCATCCTAAAAGCTTGGGATCTAAAGCTGTCTCCGAAGCTAAGAACGTTCTAGTGACGCTTCAGAGCGCTTACATCCGCCGGATGTCGCGGCTGCGGTGCCTGTTACAAACCGCGAGACTCAAATACCTGAGGGAACTGAAGGCTGAGAAGGAATTGTACTGTAAGTGATTATTATCATCATTCTAGCGTCATAGCATTACAGTTGCATCCTAAAAGCTTGGGATCTAAAGCTGTCTCCGAAGCTAAGAACGTTCTAGTGACGCTTCAGAGCGCTTACATCCGCCAGATGTCGCGGCTGCGGTGCCTGTTACAAACCGCGAGACTCAAATACCTGAGGGAACTGAAGGCTGAGAAGGAATTATACTGTAAGTGATTATTATCATCATTCTAGCGTCATAGCATTACAGTTGCATCCTAAAAGCTTGGGATCTAAAGCTGTCTCCGAAGCTAAGAACGTTCTAGTGACGCTTCAGAGCGCTTACATCCGCCGGATGTCGCGGCTGCGGTGCCTGTTACAAACCGCGAGACTCAAATACCTGAGGGAACTGAAGGCTGAGAAGGAATTGTACTGTAAGTGATTATTATCATCATTCTAGCGTCATAGCATTACAGTTGCATCCTAAAAGCTTGGGATCTAAAGCTGTCTCCGAAGCTAAGAACGTTCTAGTGACGCTTCAGAGCGCTTACATCCGCCAGATGTCGCGGCTGCGGTGCCTGTTACAAACCGCGAGACTCAAATACCTGAGGGAACTGAAGGCTGAGAAGGAATTATACTGTAAGTGATTATTATCATCATTCTAGCGTCATAGCATTACAGTTGCATCCTAAAAGCTTGGGATCTAAAGCTGTCTCCGAAGCTAAGAACGTTCTAGTGACGCTTCAGAGCGCTTACATCCGCCGGATGTCGCGGCTGCGGTGCCTGTTACAAACCGCGAGACTCAAATACCTGAGGGAACTGAAGGCTGAGAAGGAATTGTACTGTAAGTGATTATTATCATCATTCTAGTGTCATAGCATTACAGTTGCATCCGAAAAGCTTGGGGTTTAAAGCTGTTTCCGAAGCTAAGAACGCTCTAGTGACGCTTCAAAGCGCTTACATCCGCCAGATACTTAGGTTTATATCATTATTCGTTATCCCAGTACAGTTGCATACTGAAAGCTCGGAGTTTAAAGCTGTCTCCGAAGCTAAGAACGCTCTAGTGACGCTTCAAAGCGCTTACATCCGTCGGATGTCGCGGCTGCGGTGCCTGTTACAAACCGCGAGACTCAAATACCTGAGGGAACTCAAGGCTGAGAAGGAATTGTACTGTGAGTGATTATTATCATCATTCTAGCGTCATAGCATTACAGTTGCATCCTAAAAGCTTGGGATCTAAAGCTGTCTCCGAAGCTAAGAACGCTCTAGTGACGTTCCAAAGCGCTTACATCCGTCTGATACTGCGGATCCCACAGTCAAACTGTGTAAACCGTTTTGTGGGACAGACACTAATTGTAAAATTGTACCTTTTTGTAATAATAAATAAATAAAAATAATAATTATAAGTCTTCAAAGTTTTAAGTGGGGGCATGTTCTGTCCTTTTTCGCAAAACGCACCTTTACACGCTTTAGGGTCGGTGACATCACTGATTTGTAGCGCTATCTCTCTCTAATTAAGAGGCCTTATAAGTTTTAAAATATTTTGATTTCAAATTATGACAAAATTTGATGATTTTATTAAAGTTTAAAGTTAGATAGTAACATAACCATTTTTGGATTTTATTGTGCCTATTATAATTTAAGCAGAAAAACACAGTTTATAGCTCGAAAATGGTCGATTTGGAGTGATGTTTGAATCGATATTTCTTAATTAAAACTCCAAAAAATGCATTTAAAATTTATGACATTAGGTCGCAATAGTCCTGTTCTAGATAGTAACACAGAAAATGTCAAGATACGTGTCAATTCAATCAGAAAATCGTCTAAATAGATGAGCGTTTTTTAACTGATAAAGACCCTTAATATATAAAACGACCTAAGTGCTACATAGTGCCGAGTGCGAGACAAGTACACCCTATTGTTTTGATGGTTCCAAGCCATTATTATTCTCTTTATTTACTTTTCGCCTTAGGCTAGGTTTTTACAATATCTTTATAAAAAGTAAAATATAAAAATACAGTTACAAAACATAAAATCATTATAAAAATCTAACCTAGTGTGCCGCCGGCAGCGAGGCGGGGCCTAAGCTACCGGTGGTGTCGGGCGACAGAGAGAGGAACCTCCTGACTATCCGCGCCGTGTCCAGGAGTACCGCCTTCTGTATCTGACACTTGACCCAGCCATCTAGCGAGTCTCTTGAGGTGTTGGTCGAGACTCTTCGCTATTAGACTTATTATTATTATATATTTTAGACAGACGCTGATACGTCTAAATCATAGTTCACTTGGCACTGGTTAACACTGCTTAGATCTTAGTTTGTCATGTTTGTTTTTAAACTGATTAACACTGTTAGCGTTCACTACTTCTGAAGGTAATTTGTTCAATGCCTTTACTATTCTATTAGAGATTAACAGCCTTATTCATAAAAAGTTAGAGCCTCCTTGAAGGCTCCTTGAAGGTCCGATGCTAAAAAGCATGATTCATAAACGTCTGCTAACGCTAATCAGTCCTTCAAGGCTCTGCTAAATGGTCCGAAAGTTAGTGGACCGTAGACCCTTCTTTATCTCTCTGTTAACTCACAAAATGGCCGCCACAGACTTGAACAGCTGATTTTTGACAAGAGAAAAACCATACGCCAGAGAAGTGTGCTAAATCGAAGGGATTCTGTATTGTGGGTTTTCCATGGGTTTTCTTAATTAATCATCTTAATTGGGTGTTTCTGAAGATAGGTACGTGTTGATTTAAAACTTGATATATGTTCCAAATAAAATTACAATGATTAACATGGTTAAGTACTGCTTTTTGCACTTGCAGTCAGCAGCAGAAGTAGTTAGCTACGCGTTCGACTTTAATAGAAGGGAATAAAAGCGTGTGCAGATCATTATGGTCAACTCGCCCGCGTAGCTACTTTTGCTGCTGACTGTACAACACTAGGTACACACGGATCGGAAATGGCGGGTGTTTTACGATACCTAAGTACCTATTTTTGTTACTTTCGCGCAATACAAGGTAGCTATCCAGGCAATAGGCTGGCTGAGGAAGTATAAACCACTACAACTGCGACGTCGCTAGATGTATAACAAAAAGGGAAATCTTATTGCATTCTTCGAATATTCTGGTCACAAACTATGTCTAACGCGAGACTGTGGCAGATAGGTAACTAACCAGAAGCCCACAACAAGTGGCGATGGAGTGGACACCCACTTCGATGATCGGATTGCTACTTGTCCAAGCAGTGCCTCCGTTGACAATCTAATGGCAGAAGACGGCCGGGGCGTCCTCTGCCATTCTACATGGAGGAGGCGGGCTCTAATGGCCTCGGCTGGAAGGAGCTAGAAGAAGCCACGCAAGACCGTGACAAAAAGAGAACTCTTCTGCGAGCCTTATATCATTATCAAATCCTGTAGAATAGGTTTTGCTTGATAAAGAATTTCGACGGCGGTACCGGTTTGAAACTGACGGTCTAATTTATTGTCGAATTGTCAGGGCAGACGTCACCAAGGACCGGTATTGTTGGATGCAGTCAATGCACGCAACAATACCGGCGGCACCCATGCACCCAACAATCAGAACGACATCTTCAGCGAGTGCTCGCTGGAGATGTCGTTCTTAGTCTAACGCGTATGGTCGGTCGGGCGTAGCTATCGCTGTTGAAAGCATAGGTACGTGCATTCATATTATATGTATGTGGCCATATAAAAGACGCCTGACCGACAGTAGGTCGAGCACCGTTTCCCACCTTATAGAGCTAGGCAGAGAGAAGAATAACCCAAAAGCATATTACTGTACACAAAATTACTTGTATGTTTCTGACTGTACATTAAATAAAATCGGCGTTAAAGATGTCTACATTTTTACTTCTTATTTTATTAATAAGAAAAATGTGTGTACATCCTGTGAAATTTTCAGGCCCAATCTCTTCAACCAAGTTTATTTATATCTGAATTTGAGATGAATAATGTATATGACAAAGTTGCTAAAGAAAATAACAAGTCAAAAAAATAGTAGGTAAATGAAACTTCATGGACATATATAAAAATTAATATATTTGGAGGCAGCATGGGAAAACAATGAGTATAAGTTCAAAATCTTTTAATTTATTTACATTAAACACCCTTCTCACATTATTAATGTCTGGAGCCTCCTGGAGGCACCTGAACCAAAAAAGCATTAACCAGACAGACAGTTTGAGAAAGCCTTCGACAGACAAGAAAACAGTATTACAAACTACAGAACACCAAAATGTTAAAAAGAACCCTGTCTGGTAAATAAACATCTTTGTACTCGTCATTGCTAAGCAATTCGAACTACACTGGAATGTTCCTTATTCATCATCTAGCAGAGCCGGAGGCCGGGGCTTCCTGAGTTGCCAGTGACTTCGGCTGGTGTCATTTCTAGGGAGCAGGTTCTAACACTACTGGGGCTTCTAGGACTAGGTAGTGACAACTAGTGAGTTGTAGTAGCAGTCAGTACCTGAAAATAATAAGGAACATATTTCATAAAAATGTTTTTTGAGCCGACATACTTTTATTTTTAACTTCCATCCACATTACTCATCTACATTAGTATAGTCAATAATATGTATGTCTCACATACTCTTTCTTCATAATTTTTTTCACCATCTGCTGGAAACAAGCATATAAACATAGACATAATTATAATGTTATATCACAATGTTTGATTTGATTGTAACAGTTCATGTACAAGTATCTTCAAAAATACACTTAACAAAGCAACTTTAAATAATCATGCAGTTAGAATCATCTGATGCCTACCTATGTAGGTAATTATTATATGATGTTAAAAAGGGGCTTGCCAGAGCATAATGTTGCAGCAAGTTTACTACAACAGCATTTTCAGGCAGACCCTGGTAACTACAATAACTTGATCCATTGCTTGTTGTTGGTCTCATATTATGAATATAAATGCTGCTTATAAATCTATACCTCCTTAAAACACATCTTATTTTTAAAAGTAAAGGTGTAAGAACTTACTGAATGGAACTAACAGGAACCCAATACTCATCGGTAGGTTCATCTGATTCAAGCATTTTATTGTTATGATAATTTGCCTGATTTACTGACATTAATTTTACAGGGAGGCAAAGTCAGATATTATTTTGGGGCTTAATCTAATCAACACATAAATAACATTATAGATGTGTAATATAATCTTTCAAGTATATTTGTTTTGTCCTAAACTTGCTAAAAACTATACCTACACTATTCTTGTACGAAATTGTAGGCACGTTGAACAAGAAAACATAACCTTGGACAGGTGTGTTTACCTACATTCACATTATCTAGGCATATTGACTTGATTTTAAATACTATAAACTACCAACACTCTCTTCATGTATACAGCCCTTTGTCATTTGGATTTAGATGGCAGAATGGCTGGTTACGATCTGGACACCAGTACTTAAATTGTACTCACTCACTACATAAAACATACCGACACAAGCACATCATACCAACCCGATTTATTGCGGCCGAATCGAAATCCTTGGCGTCCGTCTCGAGCTCCAGGGTCCGCCCACGAAGCTAGCTTGTGGTTATTTGGATTGGTTTCGGTATTTTCGTTTTCTATTACATCTACTCTTTCTTTTACCAGCTCTTGAAGCAACATCTGAAAATGATAAAACTGATTAGATTCCATAGAAACACTGACGGTAAGTAAGCAATGATCCACTTCACATATAACTCCAAACTAAGCAAATTTATAACTTTTCTTACTTTATCCTCCGCTGTCCAATTATTGCTTCCTTTTTGGTAGTATTCATTATTTAATCAAATCAAATACTCGCACTAAACTCGCGTGTAAGATCAAGTTTTCTGTTTTGTTTCCCGCTAATTAGCTGTCAATTTTTTTTTTAATTCACAGTGAAGTCATGTTTTTGTCTATGATTTGTCAAGATGGCCAACATAACGCGTCTAATCAGTCTGTCAGCAGCTCAACAACTAACAGAGGGCTAGCAAGCGTTTATGAATCATACTTCTTAACAAGCGTCCAACAAGCCTAATCAGTCTGTTAAGTAACAGACCGATCAAGCCTCAATTAAGGATTTTTTATGAATAAGGCTGTAAGTTCTTGCCGATATTTGTTTTAGATTTGTGAGCTGACAATTTAAAGTTGTGTCCTCACATGCGTGTGTTTGTGTTTCGAGTGAACAAGTCGCTCAGCTCTGGACAGACATAATAGTAGTTTATGCAATCGTTATAAAATGTATGCTATTTTAGTCGAGAACTAATTAAGGTTCGAGGCTTAAAAAGCTAATTATATAACTATTGCATACACTACTTTTTCTACGAGTCAACGGAAATTAATTAAACAAACCGAAACTATCAAACAAACTAGTCCTGCGGCAATGAACATTAGGCACATGGGTCGGGCGCTCGTTGGTATTTTGTTCTATGTCCGCGGCGTCACGTGATTTGTCAATTTCATAAGAGTACTGTAATGTCGACACGTGATCGGTCTATTTCATAAGAGTTCACTTGAAGGGAACCAATAGAGAAATGTATGTGATTTTAGTTTTGTCTACTGTATCGTAATTCAAACATTGAAGTCGACGAGTAGAAAATAGTTATTTAAAATTTTATAAGTCTCAATCAATTGTCCACGTTCACGCCGTTTTTTCTAGCGTTGTCATTTGTCATGAATCAGTTGGTTCGACTGTACTTGTCATATACATTATATATATTATTTGACGACCGGTTTAGCCTAGTGGGTAGCGCACCTGCCTGTGAAGCTAACGGTCCTGGGTTCGAATCCCGGTCAGGGTAAATATTTGTGTGATGAGCGTGAATATTTGTTTCTGAGTCTTGGATGTTTTCTATGTATTTTTTTTTTTTTTTTTTTTTTTTTTTTTTTTTTTTTTTTTTTTCAGGTGCATCCATATATATTGTAATTGTAAAAGATATGATACATCTATAATTAAAAGAAACACTAACTACCTATCTATATATAAAATACCCCACCCAGTTCACCCGCTTGAGGCATGGTCCCTAGGACGCTGGCGGCGTTGCCCCTTTGCACCGCCAGACTTAGCCGCTGGGCAAAGAAGGCGCCAGCCCTGTGGTCGCCTGAGACGCCTATTAGTCGTGCCGATATTATATATGTATATAATATTCCTATGTATTTAAGTAGTAGTAGTAGTAAAACTCTTTATTGTACACAATAACAAAAATTACAAATACAAAAAGAAATGGTATGTACAAAGGCGAACTTATCCCTTTCAGGGATCTCTTCCAGTTAACATTTGAGCAAATGAGAGAAGAAATGAATGGAGGTTGACAAAAGACAAGAGATATAAAACATACATACACATATAATTTATTAAGGACAAATATAAATACACAAATAAACGATATTAATAATAATATAATAATAATATTCATTTATTTCAGGCATTGCCCATAAAGTGTTAGTAATTACAATTTCAAAAAAACTTACAAAACTAATGTTAATTGCATCATAAAACATAATAAAGACAGGACCGGACGAGTTAATACAAAATTATACATTTAAAATAAAACAATGAAATAAAATGAAATAAATTAAAATTAAATTGGAGCTAAAACATGTCATGTCCTAATTAATAAATAAATGGTAACAATCGGTGTCATTAATTAATGTCGAGTTAAAATTATCAGAACTAGAAATTCATAATAAAATGTAAAATAATATAAAAATGGAATAAATAAAAATTTATTTTAAAATGTCAAATATAAATTAATGAAAACAAATAATAATAATAATAACAAGAATATGATACAATTTTAGTGAATGAATTAATTAATGTCACCAGTTAAAATTTACAAAAGTTGCGTGAACACCTAACCATCTTTTCAACATGGGCGAGTCCCATGTTGAAAAGATGGTTAGGTGTTGATATTGAGAAGGAAATTATAACCTGAGCAAAATAAAAGGTAAATATTTTATGAAATTAGCCAGAATCACAAAGCCACAGTTAAGTATTTATATCTATTAAATATATCGTCGTCTAGTACCCATAACACAAGCCTTCTTGAGCTTACTGTGCGGCTAGTTCGATTTGTGTAAGATTGTCCTCTAATATTTATTATTATTTATTTATATTCGCAGGTAGTATCAATGCGCAAGCGCGTAGCGGGCCTTTAACGGTGCGCGAGCGGCGGCAGTTGAGGAAACTCAAGGCGTACGCCGGCTACCACCGGAAGCACGGGCAAGACGCCGTGCTGGCGAGGAAGCTGCAGCGCAAGCGAGCCAAGGTGTGTATGTGTTACCTTAAAATTGTAAAAACTGTTGTAGGTTGGCGTCGGCAACGAGCATGCGACATCCCAGGAGTTGCAAGCGTCCATAGGCTACGGTGAACGCTTACCATCAGGTGGGCCGTACGCTTGTTTGCCACGGACGTGGTATAAAAAATTATAATCTAACTAGCGAGATTGTGAACCGAAAAATTTTTTTTTTCGGTGCCTAAATTTTTCAATTTTTCCTTCATTCTAAATTTGAACCGAAAATTGTTTTGTGGGTCATTCTACTTTTTCATGACCAGTTTTCTATTACAAAAAAAATCTATGATATGTATTGAATTAGTGTACAAAAATAGGATTTTGAAATAGTACCTGAACCTAATAAAAGGAATGTATAGGTAGAAATACTTAAATATTAACATATTCATGTAAAAGGTGGGTAACACGGTGGTAAAAACCATTTTTTCATACAAATGGTGAGACTTCCAAGGACCAGTGAGTTACTCGATTTATGGATTTTAGCTGTGGTTCGTTAATTACCAAAACTATCGGAAGTGATACTGCAATTAAACCTCTTTCTGAATCACACTACAAAGATATGAAGTGAGGGCCAAGTATTCCAAAATCTGCATTAAAAAAAAGTGTCTGAAAATTATGTACATGAAAAAGTAGAATGGCCCTTGTACTTTCCTTCAGCAAGTTGATGGAGCTTCTATATCCGTTCTGAAGAACCTAGATAACGAACGAACCTAACTTAAAATTGCAAGTTTCATCTCGGAATAGTTGTAACCGTAAAATACAGAAGGCCTACTCCGAACTTCGTATCATGCCGTCCCTTTCACTCATATGGTGTATAACACGAGAGGGAAAGGGACGGTACGATACGAAGTTCGGGTTTCGAAGTTCTTAGTAGCCCTACAGAGCAGACATAGGGTGGGTTGCACCAAACCGTCTGTAATCGTAAGCGGTGTTCGTTAAAATCTGATTGTATGTAAAGTTTGACAAGTTTCTATGGGAGGACAGCTGCCGGTGCCATATTTGACGACCGGTTTAGCCTAGTGGGTAGTGCACCTGCCTGTGAAGCTGACGGTCCTGAGTTCGAATCCCGGTCAGGGCAAATATTTGTGTGATGAGCATGAATATTTGTTTCCGAGTCTTGGATGTTTTCTATGTATTTAAGTATTTATATCTATTAAATATATCGTCGTCTAGTACCCATGACACAAGCCTTCTTGAGCTTACTGTGGGGCTAGTTCGATTTGTGTAAGATTGTCCTCTAATATTTATTTATTTTTATTTATTTATTCCCGCGACCTTCACCAGGTCATCACTCCACCTTGCCAGAGGCCTACCGACAGCTCGTCTTCCGGTGCGTGGACGCCACTCAAGCAGTTTCTGGCCCCATCGACCGTCAGTCCTGCGAGCAATGTGCCCCGCCCACTGCCACTTAAGTCTCGCAATATTGAAGGCTATGTCGGTATCCGGTGGAAACGAACGGCACAGGACCGGTCTAAATGGCGAGCCTTGGGGGAGGCCTGTGTTCAGCAGTGGACGTCTTTCGGCTGAAATGATGATGATGATGATTTATTTATTTGACGATGCCCGGCCTGTGATCGTATGTTGGTTCAACAGACCCATATTTTTTTATTCCAGGTGAACGACCTGGTAGCGAATCGTCCCGTGCCGGTGCAGGCTCGATGCACCTTCGCGGACGGCAGCGTCCGCTGCGCGCTGCAGACCGTGCCCGCGGCCAAACACTGCCTCAAACACATCATGCACGACCGGCACCAGGTGAGGAGCCACAGTTCAAAAAAAACTGCATACAAACACTCGCAGGTTTCAAACTCAAACTCAAACTCAAAATATTCTTTTCACTTCTCATGCTCGAAAAGTGTGTCATATTAGACTTGTCAAGCGGGGCTAAAGTAGTACATTTAACCCCTAGGGAAAATATGAATACATATTTATGATTTACAAAACATTTGAATTTGACCAATCAAAATACTTCACCTATTAAATCCACCAATCACAGAACACTAATTTAACTCTTAAAAAAATATTTGGTATTGGGTATTAACCAACCAGAATACAGCTTTACTAAAATCGTCCAATCTGGAGACATAATTAATTTTTCTAAAGAGTCTAAAGATCAAGTTTGTAGTAGTCCCTATTTCACAATAATTAAAAAAGTGATTAGTTCGTTCGAGCAACGCTTTGAAGCGCTCAATGGAAGGTGAATGCGGCGCGCGAACCGCGGTGTCTATTTTGTGTGTCAAAGCATGAAAGCAGTTTAGAAAAAAAAACACGCTGCCAAATTACATATAAGTTCGCCGTGGAATTACTTGTTAATTTTGAATGGCTAACCTTTGTTTATTTATTTTCTCGCAATCGAAGTGAAAAGTAGAGTGTATAACACTGGTCTAAAAGCCATATTACCCCTCGAACTATTTTCCCTCACTTTGTTCGGGAAAATAACTATCTCGTGGTAATATGGCTCATTTTAAACCCTTGTCATACAATCTACTATTATTCAAATAGGCCTAGCAACAAGCACTTTTGAATCGTCAGTTATATATTACATAAATTGAATCTAATTATTCAGAGCAATTTATTGATGCATATGAAATTTTTAAAAAGACATGAATTACTGTAATGTATTTCAAAAGAGAGTATAATAAATTCACAAAAAGATCGTCAATATGTAAAATAAAAACATAAAAAATTGTATAATCTAGACAGTTTCTAGAATAAAATCTGAATGTCAAAGAGACCCTTTCCCTGGGACAACCCCAGGCCATTCTCCAACCGTGCACTCCTATCGCTTTATTGGTGAGAAGCGGGAAGCCACAGTCAGGTTCAAAAAACTACAAACATACACACACGCAGGTGTCCCCTGGATTTTCCCCAGGCCACTCTCCAACCGCGCGCTCCTCCAAGTATGTTCCAAGGACAACTCTATATTCAAATCACTGCTTTGTGATGTGCATGAAAATTTACAATTAGTTACCGAAATGTATACAAGAGCTACCTTTACATAAATTAAAATATGCATTAATTAAACTTTTAACTGAAAATAACTACTATAGTGTGAAGGATTTTCTGGCTCAAAATATTCATTAATAACATTTTCAAAAATATTTGCATGCTAGTATATAATACAAATAGCAGGATAAGCTACCTATTGTCACATACCATTCTTTATTTATTTATTTATTTATTTTATTTATAGTCAAGTTAAAATAACGAAAACCTTAACAAACATCCCTTTATCTTTTTTTTTTAGGGTTCCGTATCAAAACGGTAAAAAAGGAACCCTTATGGTTTCACTTTGTCTGTTTGTCTGTCACATCGCTGAATATCTCAAGAACTACTTTATTGTATATACTGACCGGTTTATTTTATTAATGACTTTATTGTTTTTATATTTCGCCAAATCGTAGTGACTAAATTACTATGTAAGATCGGCACTTCTTGACACAGATATTGCATACTTACTAGGATCATATTATTGGTGTATTAAATATTTTTTTTACGACTTCTAAAAAGTAGTCTATGTTTGACCCGTATGTCGTTTTGCTTAACCGATTTTGATGCGGTTTTCAGAAAAGTATTTTTTAATGAAAACGTTTTTTAACTGCCTCAAAAAAAAGTAGTTTCTCAGTTTGATCCGTATGTATGTACGTATGTTTGTCAGCGTTAATCTCACGTTTGGCTGAATCGATGTTGATGCGCTTTTCAGAATAGTATTTTTTTAATAAAAATATTTATTTAAACTGCTTTAAAAAAGTAGGTTTTCAGTTTGATCCGTATGAATGTACATATGTTTGTCCGCGATTTTGATGCGGTTTTCAGAGAAGTTTGTTTTGAAGGAATGACGCTGTTTCCAGGTGTTGTTCGCGGCGTGCGGCGACCCGCGCGGGCTGAGCCCGTGCCGCGCGCCCGCGCCGCGCCTGCCGCTGCCGTCCGCCGCCTGCCGCCACCACACCATGCCGCCCGCCTACACCGTGTTCACGCTCAAGGTACAGTACTGAGCCCGCGCCGCGCCTGCCGCTGCCGTCCGCCGCCTGCCGCCACCACACCATGCCGCCCGCCTACACCGTGTTCACGCTCAAGGTACAGTACTGAGCCCGCGCCGCGCCTGCCGCTGCCGTCCGCCGCCTGCCGCCACCACACCATGCCGCCCGCCTACACCGTGTTCACGCTCAAGGTACAGTACTGAGCCCGCGCCGCGCCTGCCGCTGCCGTCCGCCGCCTGCCGCCACCACACCATGCCGCCCGCCTACACCGTGTTCACGCTCAAGGTACAGTACTGAGCCCGCGCCGCGCCTGCCGCTGCCGTCCGCCGCCTGCCGCCACCACACCATGCCGCCCGCCTACACCGTGTTCACGCTCAAGGTACAGTACTGAGCCCGCGCCGCGCCTGCCGCTGCCGTCCGCCGCCTGCCGCCACCACACCATGCCGCCCGCCTACACCGTGTTCACGCTCAAGGTACAGTACTGAGCCCGCGCCGCGCCTGCCGCTGCCGTCCGCCGCCTGCCGCCACCACACCATGCCGCCCGCCTACACCGTGTTCACGCTCAAGGTACAGTACTGAGCCCGCGCCGCGCCTGCCGCTGCCGTCCGCCGCCTGCCGCCACCACACCATGCCGCCCGCCTACACCGTGTTCACGCTCAAGGTACAGTACTGAGCCCGCGCCGCGCCTGCCGCTGCCGTCCGCCGCCTGCCGCCACCACACCATGCCGCCCGCCTACACCGTGTTCACGCTCAAGGTACAGTACTGAGCCCGCGCCGCGCCTGCCGCTGCCGTCCGCCGCCTGCCGCCACCACACCATGCCGCCCGCCTACACCGTGTTCACGCTCAAGGTACAGTACTGAGCCCGCGCCGCGCCTGCCGCTGCCGTCCGCCGCCTGCCGCCACCACACCATGCCGCCCGCCTACACCGTGTTCACGCTCAAGGTACAGTACTGAGCCCGCGCCGCGCCTGCCGCTGCCGTCCGCCGCCTGCCGCCACCACACCATGCCGCCCGCCTACACCGTGTTCACGCTCAAGGTACAGTACTGAGCCCGCGCCGCGCCGCGCCTGCCGCTGCCGTCCGCCGCCTGCCGCCACCACACCATGCCGCCCGCCTACACCGTGTTCACGCTCAAGGTACAGTACTGAGCCCGCGCCGCGCCTGCCGCTGCCGTCCGCCGCCTGCCGCCACCACACCATGCCGCCCGCCTACACCGTGTTCACGCTCAAGGTACAGTACTGAGCCCGCGCCGCGCCTGCCGCTGCCGTCCGCCGCCTGCCGCCACCACACCATGCCGCCCGCCTACACCGTGTTCACGCTCAAGGTACAGTACTGAGCCCGCGCCGCGCCTGCCGCTGCCGTCCGCCGCCTGCCGCCACCACACCATGCCGCCCGCCTACACCGTGTTCACGCTCAAGGTACAGTACTGAGCCCGCGCCGCGCCTGCCGCTGCCGTCCGCCGCCTGCCGCCACCACACCATGCCGCCCGCCTACACCGTGTTCACGCTCAAGGTACAGTACTGAGCCCGCGCCGCGCCTGCCGCTGCCGTCCGCCGCCTGCCGCCACCACACCATGCCGCCCGCCTACACCGTGTTCACGCTCAAGGTACAGTACTGAGCCCGCGCCGCGCCTGCCGCTGCCGTCCGCCGCCTGCCGCCACCACACCATGCCGCCCGCCTACACCGTGTTCACGCTCAAGGTACAGTACTGAGCCCGCGCCGCGCCTGCCGCTGCCGTCCGCCGCCTGCCGCCACCACACCATGCCGCCCGCCTACACCGTGTTCACGCTCAAGGTACAGTACTGAGCCCGCGCCGCGCCTGCCGCTGCCGTCCGCCGCCTGCCGCCACCACACCATGCCGCCCGCCTACACCGTGTTCACGCTCAAGGTACAGTACTGAGCCCGCGCCGCGCCTGCCGCTGCCGTCCGCCGCCTGCCGCCACCACACCATGCCGCCCGCCTACACCGTGTTCACGCTCAAGGTACAGTACTGAGCCCGCGCCGCGCCTGCCGCTGCCGTCCGCCGCCTGCCGCCACCACACCATGCCGCCCGCCTACACCGTGTTCACGCTCAAGGTACAGTACTGAGCCCGCGCCGCGCCTGCCGCTGCCGTCCGCCGCCTGCCGCCACCACACCATGCCGCCCGCCTACACCGTGTTCACGCTCAAGGTACAGTACTGAGCCCGCGCCGCGCCTGCCGCTGCCGTCCGCCGCCTGCCGCCACCACACCATGCCGCCCGCCTACACCGTGTTCACGCTCAAGGTACAGTACTGAGCCCGCGCCGCGCCTGCCGCTGCCGTCCGCCGCCTGCCGCCACCACACCATGCCGCCCGCCTACACCGTGTTCACGCTCAAGGTACAGTACTGAGCCCGCGCCGCGCCTGCCGCTGCCGTCCGCCGCCTGCCGCCACCACACCATGCCGCCCGCCTACACCGTGTTCACGCTCAAGGTACAGTACTGAGCCCGCGCCGCGCCTGCCGCTGCCGTCCGCCGCCTGCCGCCACCACACCATGCCGCCCGCCTACACCGTGTTCACGCTCAAGGTACAGTACTGAGCCCGCGCCGCGCCTGCCGCTGCCGTCCGCCGCCTGCCGCCACCACACCATGCCGCCCGCCTACACCGTGTTCACGCTCAAGGTACAGTACTGAGCCCGCGCCGCGCCTGCCGCTGCCGTCCGCCGCCTGCCGCCACCACACCATGCCGCCCGCCTACACCGTGTTCACGCTCAAGGTACAGTACTGAGCCCGCGCCGCGCCTGCCGCTGCCGTCCGCCGCCTGCCGCCACCACACCATGCCGCCCGCCTACACCGTGTTCACGCTCAAGGTACAGTACTGAGCCCGCGCCGCGCCTGCCGCTGCCGTCCGCCGCCTGCCGCCACCACACCATGCCGCCCGCCTACACCGTGTTCACGCTCAAGGTACAGTACTGAGCCCGCGCCGCGCCTGCCGCTGCCGTCCGCCGCCTGCCGCCACCACACCATGCCGCCCGCCTACACCGTGTTCACGCTCAAGGTACAGTACTGAGCCCGCGCCGCGCCTGCCGCTGCCGTCCGCCGCCTGCCGCCACCACACCATGCCGCCCGCCTACACCGTGTTCACGCTCAAGGTACAGTACTGAGCCCGCGCCGCGCCTGCCGCTGCCGTCCGCCGCCTGCCGCCACCACACCATGCCGCCCGCCTACACCGTGTTCACGCTCAAGGTACAGTACTGAGCCCGCGCCGCGCCTGCCGCTGCCGTCCGCCGCCTGCCGCCACCACACCATGCCGCCCGCCTACACCGTGTTCACGCTCAAGGTACAGTACTGAGCCCGCGCCGCGCCTGCCGCTGCCGTCCGCCGCCTGCCGCCACCACACCATGCCGCCCGCCTACACCGTGTTCACGCTCAAGGTACAGTACTGAGCCCGCGCCGCGCCTGCCGCTGCCGTCCGCCGCCTGCCGCCACCACACCATGCCGCCCGCCTACACCGTGTTCACGCTCAAGGTACAGTACTGAGCCCGCGCCGCGCCTGCCGCTGCCGTCCGCCGCCTGCCGCCACCACACCATGCCGCCCGCCTACACCGTGTTCACGCTC
Source organism: Epiblema foenella (assembly GCA_963556455.1). Taxonomy (NCBI): domain Eukaryota; kingdom Metazoa; phylum Arthropoda; class Insecta; order Lepidoptera; family Tortricidae; genus Epiblema; species Epiblema foenella. The sequence goes on along the minus strand of OY747120.1, from coordinate 2,720,278 downwards.
AAGGTACAGTACTGAGCCCGCGCCGCGCCTGCCGCTGCCGTCCGCCGCCTGCCGCCACCACACCATGCCGCCCGCCTACACCGTGTTCACGCTCAAGGTACAGTACTGAGCCCGCGCCGCGCCTGCCGCTGCCGTCCGCCGCCTGCCGCCACCACACCATGCCGCCCGCCTACACCGTGTTCACGCTCAAGGTACAGTACTGAGCCCGCGCCGCGCCTGCCGCTGCCGTCCGCCGCCTGCCGCCACCACACCATGCCGCCCGCCTACACCGTGTTCACGCTCAAGGTACAGTACTGAGCCCGCGCCGCGCCTGCCGCTGCCGTCCGCCGCCTGCCGCCACCACACCATGCCGCCCGCCTACACCGTGTTCACGCTCAAGGTACAGTACTGAGCCCGCGCCGCGCCTGCCGCTGCCGTCCGCCGCCTGCCGCCACCACACCATGCCGCCCGCCTACACCGTGTTCACGCTCAAGGTACAGTACTGAGCCCGCGCCGCGCCTGCCGCTGCCGTCCGCCGCCTGCCGCCACCACACCATGCCGCCCGCCTACACCGTGTTCACGCTCAAGGTACAGTACTGAGCCCGCGCCGCGCCTGCCGCTGCCGTCCGCCGCCTGCCGCCACCACACCATGCCGCCCGCCTACACCGTGTTCACGCTCAAGGTACAGTACTGAGCCCGCGCCGCGCCTGCCGCTGCCGTCCGCCGCCTGCCGCCACCACACCATGCCGCCCGCCTACACCGTGTTCACGCTCAAGGTACAGTACTGAGCCCGCGCCGCGCCTGCCGCTGCCGTCCGCCGCCTGCCGCCACCACACCATGCCGCCCGCCTACACCGTGTTCACGCTACTAGTTGTAGTTATGACACATACGAACACATAGACAACAGGCACGTATCCGTTCGGGGGGGACAAACATTGAAACAACCATGTGAACTGTGTACCTACTTATTGAAAGAACACGCAAGCGAATAAATAAACAGACGGCTAGAAACGTTTTCGGGGGGGGGGGGGGGATAAATCCCAACTATCCCCCCCCCCTCTGGATACGTGCCTGATAGACAATGTGAATTCATAGCGCCTACGCTGACGCACACATAGACAATGTGCATGTATATCTCAACACACAACCATAGCCCACTCGCGTTCCTGAGACAAATAATAAATATTTGTGGACAAACCACATTAAGCCCGCCATTTGTACAATTTGTGTATTTTGTGCAATAAAGTTTAAATAAATAAATAAATAAACCACAATTCGACCTAGTCCCAAACTAAGCAATGCTGGTACTAAGAGTACTAAGCGACGATATACAGACAAATAGATACTTAAATACATAGAAAACATCCAAGATTCGGGAACAAATATTCGTGTTTATCACACAAATAAATGACTTGGATTCGAACCCTGGACCTCCGGCACTGTACTCGCTGTCACTTTATCTGATATATTGACTATGACTTTAATTAGTTTTACTAAGCATTTTGCGCAAGTAAACATTCAATCTTCCTATTTTGCGTGAAAACGGTATTTAAGTTGGCAATTAAATAAATAATGTCGTGTTAACCAATCGAGCCGGTGGATGACCGATGTTTCTTCTACTGAAGGTATACAACAATATACTCAAACTCAAACTCAAAATATTCTTTATTCAAATAGGCCTAGCAACAAGCACTTTTGAATCGTCAGTTATATATTACATTTTTTTTTTTTTTTTGTTTCCTTTGTTTACAACAATCTGTCTCCTTTGTGGGACATTCAGATGTATGTTGGTTGGTGCTATCGCTGGCGCGCTCGGTATATGGCCTGTGCCACATCCTCATTGTTAGTCAGTAGCTGTGTTTACTGTGATTGTATATATATTACATAAATTTTATTTTATTATCTCATCAAATAAACAAATGAATTTATTAATTAACCAACTAATGTACTATTAATCCAAAAATGAAATCCGCAACATGCTTCGTCAAATTAACTTAACACAAAGGACCGCCCCGGATCGTAGATGGCTCGAAAATTCCCATAACCCCGGCGGCGTTGCCACGCTGAATGGCCAAAGAGATCTGGTGAGCCAAGAACGATCCGGACCGAGGATCGCAACCCTTACATAAATTGAATCTAATTATTCAGAGCAATTTATTGATGCATACGAAATTTAAAAAATGACATGAATTACTGTAATGTATGTCAAAATAATATAATCATTATACTCCTGACGATTTCCCGATTGTGCCCTATACAGCCGGGCGCATTGACACCTAATCCCTACATTTGACATAAGAACTATTATTAAAGGAAACATTTATAATTTCAGAAGGACGAAACAGACAGTGACGACTCTCGCTGCTCGTCGGAAGCGTGATGTTCGGGCCTCGCCTACGGCTCTAACACTAACTGAATCAGAGTTCACTCCGCGCTTGGGGCACGCTTCGCTGTCGGAATGAGACGAGCCACTGACCAAATAAAAGAAAAAAAACATCCTAGCTTTTTTCCGGTAGCGCCCTAACCTAAGATTTGGCTTAGGAACTTTATATTTCACTAACGGCGACACGTGATTGGTCTATTTCATAAGAGTTCACTTAAAGGGAGCTCCATAGAGAAAATATGTGATTTTAGTTTCGTCTACGAAGGGATGGCACGATACGAACTTCGAAATCCGAACTTCGTATCGTGCCATCCCTTTCACTCATATGGTGTATAACACGAGAGTGAAAGGGACGGCACGATACGAAGTTCGGAGTAGGCCCTCTTAGTTCAAACAATAAAGTCGACGAGTAGAAAAATATATAAGGTGGCGCATACTTACTGATGATTTGTCAAATGAGACATTGATGCCGTTTAAGAAGTCTGAGGACTGAGTGTTCAAAGTAGATGTTGCTTTAGTTATCATTTCTCAGTTGGCCCCGCTTTGATTGCACATTTAGTAGCTATTTAGGGACTACAGTACGGGGTTCTTCAAGAAAGGGAGTGTATACATTTTTAAAGGGTCGGCAACGCGCATGTGACACCCTAGGAGTTGCAAGCGTCCATAGGTTAAGGTGATCGTTTACCATCAGGCGGGCCGTACGCTTGTTTGCCACCGACGTGGCATTAAAAAAAAGCTATGCTACGTCAGCAGTATTTTGCCAAATTAATCCCCTAAATACATTCCCGTATTTTAACTAATGGTGTAGAAACGACCTGGTAAAGTAAGAATGGCAATTTGTTAGTTTTTAATCACTTGGAAAAATACAACTAACACTGTATTACAAGAATAAAGGAAAAATTGAAAAACTAAAACTTAAGACTGTATTGTCGATACCAAAATGCTCTAAAAAACAGAAATCGTGATAACGAACTATTTCTAGTGAATCATTAACACGAGTGTGACGAAATCTTGTAACAATATTGAATAAATGAAAGTACAAAATATATATGGTTTTATTTGTTTCCCTCTTATCATAATCTATTATCAAACCAATTTATACAAGCAGCAAACAAAATATGATTACACAAATAATTCATATCGATTCGATGATAATATCGATATAAAAACAAAATAAATACAACACTAGCTTGTGGTTAGTTTAGTAGGGGGCGACCACGATGCTAAATGTGGATTCACTCCAGCGTCGTTGGGACCTATTGAGTTTTGAAGATTCGATGATAGGAAGAAAAACAGGTTATACGATAAGCCTCTACAAAAAATAAACAGTAACACGAACACACTTCAAGGCGTCAAATATTGTAGGTTGCCAGAGCTCCCGAGGATGCAGCGTTGAGAGCGAGGGACCTAAATTTATCCCTTCTGCTGTCAACACAGTGAATTCTCAAATTTCATAAAGGGTCGGCAACGCGTTCGTGACCCCTTTAGAGTTGCGGGCGTCTATAGGCTGCGGTGGCCGCTTACCATCAGGTGGACCGTACGCTTGTTTGCCACCGGCGTTGTATAAAATAGTGTATGTGCCCCACGTATCTCTTATAACGCAAATATGTTAATTTGCCGGTTTCATACCGGGGTGGCCAGTAGTGTATCCAGTGGTACACACTCTACACTCATGTATCACCATATTTAGAGAAAATATGTCTTAATGCTAATGTGTTGATCACTACGCCCATCCCTACAAGCCGTACGAAAGGGCAGAACGATCGAATCCGATTTTCAAAGGATGTTCAGTAGACCGTAAATAAGCGCCCTTATACTAATCTGACGATTTGGACGTGACGTAAAAAAAAACATTGAACGTACATAGAGGGCTTATAAATGGCGTAGGTATCCCCCATGTCTTTATCTAACGCGCTTGAGTATATCCCAAAATCCTCTCTCGAGCTCCCCTACCATAGTGCATGTTCACATTATCTGGGGCGCTACCGCGACAGCAAATGAAGATTTCGCTCTCTGTCGCACTTGCACGTTCGGACGTAAGTGCGACAGAGAGGGAAACTTCGTTTGCTGTCGCGGTAGCGCCCCTGATATCGGTCACATCCTTGAAGGCGCTTCACTGCGCATCTTTTTGGTTTTGACAAATGTTTGACAGATATTGGGGTCGCGTTTTGATACCAAGGTACATTATAGTCTTACTTGCCATTCATTGAACAGAGTTCTCTTTGTTTACATAGGAAAATTATTAAGTTTTATCTTTAATATCAAAAATTTAGCCTCTAATGTACATATGTTTTGCTCAATTTATAATCATTAAATACACCAATTTATTTGAATTGCGACTGCTACACGTGCTACGTAGTCAATATTCGAACGCGTTTTGCAAAGTGAAGGAAGTGAGAGAAGAAAAATTGTCTTGAAATAAGTTTTAAAAAATCAATTAATTGATTAATTTAATAGTGTAACGACTCTAACATATTACATATTCGAATCAACCGTCCTAGGAAAGATTTCATTGCTAAGTTTCGACGAATAACACCTGTTACTACTAACAAAGAGGTATGTATGTTATGTTATATATTTTTAAAAGAAATCTCATTTATACCGCACCGCACACACATAAGTACTTACTTACACTATAATTACTCTCATTTTGTTGGGAATTTTTGTAATTAATAAGCACGTTGGAGAATATAAACATAACCTAAAAACTTTCGTGTACATCATGGTCTTCGAAGAAAAAGAGAGTTTTAATATTATTAGCTACGTTATGATGTGTGTTTACGTAAGCACTTGCCAAAAATACTTGTAAACGAGTGTTATGTTAAATAATTTTTAGGTTCATAATTAAATCCGTCATTTTCAATTCCGTCGACTCCCGGCGAAAAAAAACAATAGCATTCTTTTGTAACGAGCCCTGTGATCCCAGGGGCCGGTAGACGACGGTTAAGCTCATTTTTATATTACCTCTGTACTTTAAGCCTAATGTACTGTGTTTTTTATTTCTGAGGTGTGCAATAAAGAGTATTTGTATTTTATTGTATTGTATTACAGAATGGGTGTGCTTCCGAAAAATCGCGAGCCCAAATTTAATAAAATTGGAACACCCAACCCTAAAAATAATAAAGTCAAAGATGCAAAAATGACAAAGGATACAAATGAAAATGATGTGAGTAAGGCAAAGATTAAAAAAGCTAAGAAAAATAAGATTTCAGTAATGCCCATAGAAAGTAGAACTGACAATGATACAGGTGAAGTTAAAGCTAAGAAGAATAAGATTGTCGAAGTGCTTGCAGAGGAAGAAAATGTTAAAGCTAAACCTAAGAAAATGAAGTTTGTGGAAATGTCCAATGAGACAAGTGATGATTTAGGCAAACCTAAAGCTAAGAAATCTAAGAAAAACAAGCTTTCCGAGAATCCTTCCAATGAACTAAGAAATGAAGACAATATGATTGTGGCCAAGAAAGAGAAGAAAAATAAAGACGGTCTTACAGAAGAAATGTTGTCTCAGTACCCAATACTCAAGGACCAGGAGATGGTTAAGAAGTTCATGGCTATAACTTTAACCAACAATAAGAAAGGTAATTTACTCTTTCACAAATCCAACTATTTTTTTGATTTAGATTGGTGTTAATTTTTTTTCTTTGTTATTTCGAGGGGTGAGTGGTCAAACCCGATAAGTCAAAAAGGTTTATTGAAAATAGAACTCTGCGTAATGGATCTTGAGTTCTTATTTCAAAAAACAATTATCTCGATTTATCGGGTTTGACCACTCACCCCTCGTTTGTCCTCTGTATCAAATAATTGTATCAATCAGTTATTATACTACTCTTTTTATTTATTTATTGCACAAAAAGAATACAAACAAATTCTCACATAACCTAAAAACTTTCGTGTACATCATCATCTGTTTATAACAGACTAGCGACCCGCCCCGGCTTTTCACGGGTGCACTATTTAATGGATGTTATTATACATATAAACCTTCCTCTTCAATCACTCTATTAAAAAAACCGCATCAAAATCTGTTGCATAGTTTTAAAGATTTAAGCATACATAGACATAGGGCCATAGGGACAGAGAAAGCAACTTTGTTTTATACTATGTAGTGATTTACAATGCTCTTGTGATTTTTTGAGTTACAATAACAATAGGCTAGGTCTCTACTTATTATCAGTTGAACTGTATGCTTATTTGTTACCATCATAGTGTGAGAATAAAATCTTTAAATGTGATGTATTTTTTTGTTCAGGTTGTCTACGTCAGCAGCTCAGACATCAACTGAAGGGCACATCGGACGCCTTGTTACCGGACGCGATCAACACCAAAATCCAAGCCATACTTAAAACCGAAAACCCTAACTTTATAAAAATAAGATTATTATTCAACATGCTTAAAACAGCATTGCTTAACACAAAAACTGTGAAGAAAGTTAAGCCGCAGCCAGCGAAAAAAGAAAAGCAGAAGAAAGTAGATAATGGTGCAGATGAAAATGGTGATGATAAAAAGCCAGACCAGAAAGTTAAAGGTCCTAAGCGATATGTGGTCTTTATAGGGAATCTAGCTTTGGATATAAGTAAAGAAAAGGTAAGTATGTATGTAAATACTTTTTTGTACACAAGACAAGTAAAATAAATTATACAGAAAAAAAAAACAGATCAATCATGTACAAAGGCGAACTTATTCCTGTAAGGGATCTCTTCCAGTTAACTTTTGAGCAATTGAGTGAAGAATAGGAACTAAACTGTAGACAAACCTAAGCACCTACCTATGTAGTAAGTTTTGTTGGGAATAGGCTTGAGGGGTGTTGTAGAAGCTAGGCTAGCAGCCTACTTGAGCGTGCTCACTGTCTAGTCAACCTGTATGAATTCAGCCATCATGGCTCTATTTTGGTGCCGGGATTATATGTATGTTTGGCTCATTTATTTATTTATTTCAATATATTTACACAGCATTACAGATTTACTCTAATACACTGTGAAACGAAACATCAATTTAGAGGAACAAAACAATAATACTAATTATCTACGTAGGTACACTAGAAAGCCTATCATCCTTCATCTCACAAAACTTCACACTTCCTACACACAGCCGTCCATCGCCACGCAAGCTCATAAATTATACTCCCATTTTAACCCCCTTAGGGGATGAGATTTGGGAGAAACTATCCTATACCCTTCCCCAGGATTTTATCTTAACCAGTTCTGTGGTTTCAGTAATACGTAATAGACAGACAGATAATATACACTTATCAAATCAAGACAATTTGACATGATTGTTATTTATAACAAAGTCTTGTACTGTGTAACAAATGAAATCTAAATCTAAATCTTTTATTTATGAACTCTTTTAGTATGGGGTTTGTGGGTCATACGCGGATTTAGGTTCGCGTCTTTTCTGAGGACATACCAAAAGTTAAGGGCTACAAAGCTTAATTTTGGATTGAACCAGTAACCCGCATAAACAGTGTCTCCGTTTCTATAAATCCCTGTAATAAAAACAGCTAACATGCACATAAGCCGTTAACTATTGACCACAGGAGGGACGGACGACTTTTGTTTTTTCAATTAAGTATGACCCTTGTAGGCAAATATGACTAATTTTCTATGGTCAAACTGCATCCTATTTTTCATATTTATATATTTAAGCCATTATCGACCCATTCCGGAGATCTTCAGGCACAAAAAAGAAATTTTTTTTTTTTTCAGAGGCCTGACCTTCAAAAATTAACAAAATAATCCCGACCTTAATAAGTTTAGATATAGTTCAAAAGCAATTGTGTTTTATGTAGTACCTATATGACACGGGGCCTCATGAGGATAAAACAGTAAGCCACGCTGTAAGATAGTGAGCCAGGTTTTAAATTGTGAGCCATGGTGTAAGATAGTGAGCCGCGATATATAATATTTTTTTCGTCAGTCGAAGACGGGTTAGAAATCATAGGTTGAAGTTTATTGGTAACTTACCGTTTTTTTTTTGTAATAATCATCTTGCGATCGGCTTCACAAGCCCTTAACAGATTTGTTGTATGAGTGACAGTGACAGGGGAGACTGTTCCTCCAGCGAGGAAGCCATCTCTTATTAACAAGGGACTGTTATCTAAGCAAGATCCCAGATGTGTCTTTTTAGCCTTCTTTCATTAATTGGTTCACATAATGCTGATGCTAGAGTGTTAGTGTGAGCCTTTATACGGTCTTTGTAGGTTTTAGCTCTGTGTTCGGCTTCCTCCTTAACCGTTTTATTTAATACATTTTTTGCTTACAGATACTAGAACATTTCTCCGATCTGAGTGATAAGATCAAAGATGTGCGGATACCGAAACCGCTGCCGAACAAGAAGAGTGCAATTGCGTATTTGGAGGTCGCAGACGAGATTACTTATGAAGTAGGTATAATTACTAGGTTCATCATCGTCATAATGGCCTTTAACATAAGATAGATAGATAGATAAATTCTTTAATTTTTTTCCACAACATACATGGTAAAACGTTACGGTTTAGACCATACCAAAAACGACCAACCGATCTTACATCTCTGCTCCAGGACTTAAATATCAAAGAAGAGACAGAATGTACCCTACTCGGACTGACGATTGACACTCACCTCAACTGGAAAAGACACATAGCCAAAATAAAATCTAAACTATCGTCCTTCTTATTTGCATTCTATATTTTAAAGTCAAACACACACACAGAGTGCGCCTTGTCCGCTTATTACGCATACGCACAATCCTGGCTACGATACGGCCTATTGTTATGGGGCCATTCGAGTGACGCTCAAGATCTCTTCGTAGTCCAAAAAAAATGTATCCGAATATTAACTAACATCCCTCAATCCAACAGCTGTAAACCGCATTTTAAAAACCTTCAAATACTAACCCTTCCCTCCCTGTATATATTAGAAGTCGCCACATTTGTCAAAAATAATATCCACCTGTTTGAATTTAACAATAGTGCACGCCGTAAAGATAAACTTGTCTCTCCCGAATCAATTCTGGGCATATACAAAAAAGGTCCATATTATCGATCCGTACAAATATATAACAAATTACCCAAACATATAAAAGACATAGAAAAAAAACATCTGTTCACTAACCAACTAAAATCCCTTCTAATAAACAAAACCTATTATTCAGTACAAGAATTTATGCAGGATACTTTCACATAAACAAGTCCCAAATCGAATTTATTTTGCCTTAACACATATAACCCATTTCTCACCCTTCTATACATAAAACTCGCCACACCACACACTACAGATTAAAATTAAAGGTCTTAAGCAACTACATGCAACAAAGAATATAGCATTTAACTAGTTTTAAGTATCATGTTATGCCATACCCTAACAGGGTGCCATGTGTGTCAAAAATAATATTTTGTAACAACTGTACAAATACCATGGTTTGCAATAAATGAATTATGAATTATGAATTAAAAATTGAAACACAAGAAAAAAAAAGTTAAAATATCAAAGAGAGGCATGCAGCTTAGAACTAACGTTAAAAACAAATTAAATACAAAACCATGTGTCGTGGTACAGAATAGGCGCTGGCTCAGCATAATGATGTGGCTATATATGATATCATCTATACGAGTTAATTAAATTACAAATTAAAAAAGAAACAAAACAGCTAATATCCTTTCCGCCATCAAGGCATCCGATTTAAAAAATCCGCACTCAAATTGGTTCATCCGTTAGGCAGCTACGATGCCACAGACAGACACACATTTACACAGATACACATGTTAATCTCAGAACACCCCTATTTTGCGTTGCGCGCAGGGAGGCAAAATCTGTTGATGTTACAATTTATAACTTACGACCCGCCCCGGCTTCGCGCGGGTGCACTATTTAATGGATGTTATTATACATATAAACCTTCCTCTTCAATCACTCTATCTATTTAAAAAAACCGCATCAAAATCCGTTGCGTAGTTTTAAAGATTTAAGCATACACAGGGATATAGGGACAGAGAAAGCGACTTTGTTTTATACTATGTAGTGATAACATAGTGTGGTATGTAAATATAATTTACACCGGAGTTATATACATACTGGTTTATAAGTTTCTTGTCTGTATATAACTCCGGATGGGAGGAGCGGCTTCTCCTAACACAAGTATAGTAACATGTGTATCTGTGTAAATGTGTGTCTGCCTGTGGCATCGTAGCTTCCTAACAGATGAACCGATTTGACAGCGGAGCAACGTGATCCACAAAAAAATAGTCTCGCCGGAAGACCTGCGCTGGCTTGTGAGTCAGCATTATGCTGAGGCGGAACCATTTCGTGGCAATTTTATTAGTTAGTAATCACTACATAGTATAAAACAAAGTCGCTTTCTTTGTCCCTATATCCCTATGTATGCTTAAATCTTTAAAACTACGCAACGGATTTTGATGCGGTTTTTTTAATAGAGTGATTGAAGAGGAAGGTTTATATGTATAATAACATCGATTAAATAGTGCACCCGTGCGAAGCCGGGACGGGTCGCTAGTTTAATATATATTATCTTGTCTGGTTCTATGTCACGAATAAATTATTTTCATTCATTCATTCATTTCATTCAGTATTGTCATACTTACCTGGATGGGTCGGCCACATTCATATGTTAAAACCGACAAGATACCAAATAAATATTTTTGTATTTTTTTTTAACTGTGAAGTTTGTAGAGAAACGAAAGTAACGTCACACATTTTGTTGGCCAAACAGCATCAATTTTGTTCATCTTTATGTATTTAAAAATCTTTAAAATAGCATATATAAGATTTTTCCGAGTGTTTTCTCGAGTTTTGTTTTCGTATTTATTTTTATTGGTGTCATATGTCTCTGTTCATTTTTCAAGGTTTTTTTTAACTTAAGAGATATGTTGAATAATTAAATTTTGTTGCCAGCTCGCACTGTCAAAGCACCACTCCATGCTCGACAACAGGAGGATCAACGTACTTTACTCCACACAGAAGAACTCCAAGATATCTAAAGCTGAGGCCAAGGTAAGAAGCCCCCATATAAAACAGTAAGCCACGCTGTAAGATAGTGAGCCAGGTTTTAAATTGTGAGCCGTGGTGTAAAATACTGAGCCACGTTGTAAGATAGTGAGTTACCCTGTACGATAGTGTGCCACGGCTTAAAATAATGAGCCGTAGTGTAACATAGTAAGGCACGCTGTAAGATGGTGCTCATTATTTTAAACAGTGGCACTATCTTGCGGCGTGCCTCACCAGCCACGTTGTAAGATGTGTGCCAGTGTGCCACGGTTTATTTTTGCATAACGCATATACGAAAATAAAGAAGATCAGCTAATACAATACAATATCATGTGTTATAGAAATTAAATCGTTCAAAAAAATAAAAAATTACACGTGTGAGGTTTCGCCTCACCAAAGATCAATAAGGGGGAGGGGGGTCTAAAAGTGGCTCAAAAAACCTGCGTGATTTCTGGATAATCCCTAAGATAGTGGGCCATCGTGTAAAATCATGAGCCACGGTTTAAAATTGTGCGCCAAGGTGTAAGATAGTGAGCCGCAATTTAAAATAGTGAGTCACGCTGTAAGATAGTCAGCCACAGTTTAAAATAGTGAGTCATGGTGTTAAATGTCTCTTGGTGGCACGGTTATAGGATACCTATGGAAATCTTTACTCTGAACTTAAAATAATTTAGCACTGCTCTTCAGGGTAAAGCAGCAAAGCTGGTGGCAATGCAGAAGTCTGGCAAGCTAGCCGGCAGCGAGCCCCAGAGCAAGAAGAGAAGTGCACGGAGGAAGAAGATGAAGCTGGCGCAGAAGGAGGCGCAGGAGGCTGCGGAGCGCGGAGTCTGAGCGTAGTGAGGGTTCTAACGATTTTGACATTACAATACTTTAATCCCACCAACGCGGGTGAGCCATGGTTGTGTTTTGAGATATTTATATATACATGCACATTGTTTATTTGTTCGTGTGTCACAACTACAGGTATGGCTAACCCGCGCTCGTGAGATAAAAGTAATATAACACTTACCCTGTCCCCATACAAAACGATCTGACAATGTCATAAGTCCAACTGTACAGTCAGCATCGTAAATATGTATACACTTTTCTTAAGGGTCCTTATCAGTTAAAAAACGCTCATCTATTTAGACGATTTTCTGATTGAATTGACATTTTCTCAGTGTTACTATCTAAAACAGGACTATTGCGACCTAATGTCATAAATTTTGAATATATTTTTAGGATTTTTCTTTAAGAAATATCGTCTCAAACATCACTCCAAATCGACCCTTTTTAAGCTAAAAATTGTGTTTTTCCGCTTAAACTCTAATATACACACAATAAAATCAAAAAATGGCCATGTTACTATCTAAAACTTGAATAAAATTATAGTATTCTTTAATGGCTTTAATGGTATTATCAATACTTTTGTTATAATTTGAAATCAAAACATTTTAAAACTTATAAGGCCTCTTAACATTAAAGTGTTAGAATGTATGGGTCATTCTACTTTTTCATGATCAGTTTTCTATTACAAAAAGAATCCATGATATGTATTGATTACTGTACAAAAATAGGAGTTCGAAATAGTACCTGAACCTAATAAAAGGAATTTATAGGTAAAAATACTTAAATACTAAGTTATTGTTGTAAAAGGTGGGTAATACAGTGGTAAAAACCATTTTTTCATACAAAGGGTGAGACATCCAAGGACCACTGAATTACTCGATTTCTGGATATTAGCTGTGGTTCGTTAATTACCAAAACTATCGGAAGTGATACTGCAATTAAACCTCTTTCTAAATAACAATACAAAAATATGAGGTGAACGCCAAGTATTCCAAAATCTGCATTTTAAAAGTGTCTGAAAATTATGTACAGTCGCCATCAGATATATCGGAGCGAACGAGGTGCTCACAAATATCTGAACACGACTCTATTGTCAAGGCGTTAAAGTGCATGTTCAGATATTTTTGAGCACCCTGAAGAGTACAGATATATTTGATGGCGACTGTATATGAGAAAGTAGAATGGCCCGTATACATATTAGTATTCATTATTTAAGTTCTGATTAATTATGTAGTAATAGTCTAAATTCTAATATTTGCCGTTCATTTCATGTCTACATGACTGTCTCATTTGTGTAGCGTACTGCTAGATCCCGAGATACAGGCTCAGCCTAGTTCGGGATTTGCCGGATATCCCATGTTTTTTCTATGCGTATTTTGTATGGTTCCAAATAAATTTATTATTTAATCTTATTATTATTTATGATGCTGACTGTACATGTACGACAACGGGACTCCAGTGGGAGCATAGACTCGTGAAAGAAGGCGCGTGGCCCCACACTGTGGGCGCCCGGACAGGGAACCTGTTCAATGTCGGTTTTGTTAAGTTAATAATTAATAATAGTGTACATTTATGTATATGAAATTTGACACTTTTCTATTGTTATCGTCCGTTAAAATGTTTTTAACACCTGCTATTCAGAAAAGAGTTATTGTTGCCTTCAATCAATCAATCAAACATTTATTCTGCAAATAGGCCACAAGGGCACTTTTACATGTCAAAATATTAATTTACAATTTAAGAAAGTCTGACTATAATAAGTAATACATTTTTCATGTCGAAATATTAATTTACAGTTCAAGAAGGAATAATAATTTCGAGTTAACAATTATAACAAAATTAATGTCATACAGTGAAGATAAACTTGCAAAGTTATCTATTACAAATATTACAACATCAGTAAAGTTAGAGATGTATAAGGTCTCAAGATTAAACAAGGAGTATAATGAAATTAATAGAATATCCCTTCGAATGAGGGATCAAAGTTATACATTTCTTCCCTCATTTGAGGGCAACAATGACTCTTTTCCTCATAGAAGGTGTGAAAAGCTGTATGTGACACTGTAGTAAAATCATTTATAAGATATTTTATGTTTTAAGCAGCTGGCCTCATAGACGGTGTGAAAAGCAGTATGTGTCACACGGTAGCAAAATTATTTCCGTCTTGGGCGTAAACACTTGAATCCCTCGCTACGGTCAAGATTCTACTTTAGAACCCCTCGCTACGCTCAGGATTCTATTGTAGAATCTTTCGCTTCACTCAGAATTCAATATATCGCCCTCACCGTAAATATATCATTTTGCTCCCTTGAGACACAATCTACTATTGTTTGTTCTACAGCATTGACGCAATATGAAATAAATCTTAATATTATTGTCCACAATATATAAATTAGTAATAAATAGATAAATAATAATAAAAATGTTTATTTTTCAAAAACCTGATACAGAATACATTTGACGCCCTGGACTGCGTTAGTTTTCACTGTTGCAGACTTCAGTGGCTGTCATTTACAAGTTCAGCGTTTGGTTGTTAAGAACATGGCATAATTATTTTGGAAATTATATTTAAATACATAGAAAACATCAATACTATTTGTGCTTATCACACAAATAAATGACCCGGATTCGAATCCGGGACTACCAGCTTCGTAAGCAAAATGACCAACTAAGCTAAAGTGGTCGTTGGGCTTGGAAACCGGTTTCGTCTTCGATTGTCAAGATTTAATTAAGGATTAATTACTTGTTTTACAATGTCATCTTAACTAATGTGTGAAATCCTAGTGGGAATTGTCTTAGGATACAGACTGTACATACTTCATTTATACTGATCTGTCCTATTTATTACATCAGCCTGTATCTGTTTTTTTCCCCAATAAAGAAAATAAATAAAAATAAAATACAATTTGCCGATTAAAATTTTCGGTTAATTGCGTTTTACGATAATTTTTCGTATTTTAATTCATTTATCCATAAATAAAGGCTAACAAATGCAAATTTTAACTTAAAAACGGAGATATGGGAAGCTTTAGGAGACATTTCAAAAATAGTAAAAACCGGTGCCGAGCCCTTAAGTGCTTTCGCGAATCACAAACGAAGTTGTCCCTCTCTATCGCACTTATGTGCAAACTTGCATGTGCGACAGAGAGGGAAAATTTCGAATGCCGTTCGCGGTAACAGCCCGTACCTTCTAGTATAAGATTTACGAAAAAAAAAAAAGCGTTTGCTTTTAGTCTCAATTTGTACGGCGAAAAATAGCTACCACCAAAGGCCACCTGAGGAATATCTCCCTCTCTGTCGCACTTGCTAATTCGTGCGACAGAGACGGAGTTATTCAAACTTCGTTCGTTGTCGGTTCGTGGTAGCCACTCTGGCTGTTATCACGATCATTTCAGTTGGTAGGGACTGCCAGGGTTCGGAAACCGGTTTCATCTTCATACAATTAACCGGTTAATCATTTCGGTTAATTGCGTCCTACGATATTTTTTCGTATTTTAAATCATAGATAAAGGCTAACAAAAACCAATTTAAAAATAAAAATGGAGATATGAAAAGTACTTTAGGAGATATTTCAAAAATAGTAAAAGTTCCGAGCCCTAGACTGCGTATGAGGCTGTCGGCCCGAGTTCGAAATTCGAATACATGAACGTTATTAGTCGTTTGGGTTCCACGGAGTTTCGCACGCCGCTTGGCACTGTTCGATGTACTCGAAGTTGTTTCCGTTGTTGTCGCAACCGCCCCAGATGAATTTGCGGCACTTTTTACCGTCAAAGCCGTATCTGCAAGAGTTTAAAAAGTTAGAGAATTGTGTAGCAGTTTGTTTTTTCATACAAAAAGTGGCAATGCTTTCCGCCCCCTAATCCTTAAGAGCGCTTTAATAAAATGTAACAGGTCCACTAGCGCCACTTATAAATAATTTAAATTTAATGATATATAACTAAAACAGGGGGCCGCTACGTACTGCAGTTTGTTTTTAGGTACTTTTTGAATCCACCAAACTATTTTTACGTTGCTAGATTGGTAGGAGTCTACCATCAGGTGGACCGTACGCTTGTTTGCCACCGGCGTTGGATAAAATAATAAAAAAAGGTTTTATTAAATTTCCTCTTGACAGTGTTTAGATGAGGTAAAATACTATCATTTGAACTTAGTGTGTCGTTTAATAATGCGTTCTTTTAGTAGGCTGAGTAAAAAAGGAAAATCCGCTATTGGTAAACGCACCTTTTAATACTGGCTCTGCATCGCCCCGGGTCGATCAGAGGTTGGGAGCACACGTCAACTGAAAAATTATTAGCAATACAGTATCGTCATTAACTTTTTCAACATTCTGTCAATGAGGGCTATCGCGTATGAATTCGCCGCTAGAGGCGCTAGTGTAGCGCGGGGTCTCCGAAATGTCAAATGTCACTCTTTGTGGTTGCGCTACGCGGGTTAGTATCTAATTGAAACAATATGGTGGCTATTCTGCAGTACCTGAGCTTGATTATGGCAAATATGAGTTAAGGGTCAATGACTGTCAGGGCTTTAAGACAGTTTTGTCTTTCGGAAACTAATTTCCTCCTTTTTTCCGAACAAAATGGGACCGCGCTACAATGCGGTATGTTCGATATTTTTACGGTACGGTTTTAAGGTATTGAATATGATTTAAATATAAACTTCGTTCTCATGTCCATAATAATCAATAACAATTTTTGACAGCTGGACCTTACTCGACAGTGGCGCCAACTGGTGAGCACAAAAACGATAGCCCCCATTACAACAGCTGTCACTCACATACCATTTTTAGGGTTACGTAGCCAAAATGGCAAAAACGGAACCCTTATAGATTCGTCATGTCTATCCGTCCGTCCGTCCGTATGTCACAGCCGATTTACTCGGAGACTATAAGCACTACAATTATGAAATTCGGTAGGAAGGTGTATTCTATAAACGGCTATATAAAAGTAATGTGAAATTCCAAAAACATATTAAATTAGGGGGGGCACTCTATACATATAACCGGTGCATGAAAACAAAAATTTCAACGCACATAGCCGTGTGGGGTATCGATGAATAGGCCTTTAAAAATGATATGGAGGTTTCTAAAAAACTTGTCCATTTAAGTCAACCGTTGCTGAGCTATTAGCTGTCAAAGTCATAGAAAGTGTTTGTCCCCCCTCTAATTTCAAACTATAAAGTATAAAATTCTGAAAAAAATTGAGGTGGTGTGCATTAGTAAATACTTTCAACGATTTTTGGTTTGAACAATATAGGTTTTACGGTTTTTGAGTTTTCGCTTAAAAACTGTCTTGCCCAAACAAAAGGTTGTAAGTGCCTTAGTTCCCTATGAAGATACGACTTTTTTAGATTCAATGTATTAGATAGTGGTTTTAAATGTGGACTAGTAGGTGTTGGTACGGAACCCTTCATTGTGCGTGGTCCGACACGTGCTTGGCCGGTTTTTTTGAACCTGACTGTGGGCTATATACACCGGGCCCAATAAAGCGATAGGGGTGCGCGATTGGAGAGTGGCCTGGGGAAAATCGGTAGGCAGTGAGTACGGTGTAATGTCGTACAGTGTTCGTCGACTCCCAGACTGTGCACTCCTCCGTCATGTGCTGGACCGTCTCTTCCAGGCAGGCACGTGTCCAGACTTTTGGTTCGGGGGGACAAACATTGAAACAACTATGTGAACTGTGTACCTATATCCTCGTGGCGCCCACGCGCCTTTTGATAAACCAAAATAAGCATGGCGGCTCCAGCCCAGCACTTTTTTCAACTAACCTTCAATTACTGCCCACGCGCCTTTCAGAAGGCCATATTAATAAACTCTGTAAATCTAGTAATTGAGGCCCAGTGGCCTTTGTAAAGATCAAAAGGTAGACAAATAATTGAATTTAAAAATACATGCTAATATATTCATAATTATACCCTGAAAGTTTCACTTCAAACCGGTAACTACACAAATTTCAACTCAAAATCTTGGGCGGATATGACTGTAACTATTATGTCCTATAAGAAGGACAGTCGGGTCATAGTTAAAGGGGAGCCAAAAAATCTTTGGGCGCCACGAGGATATATTAAAAGAACACGCTAGCGAATAAATAAACAGACGGCTAAAAACGTTTTCGGGGGGGGGGGGGGGGGGGATAAATCCCAACTATTCCCCCCCTCTAGATACGTGCCTGCTTCCGGGGAACTTATCGTAGTGGTGGCACTCCGCGGTTGGCTCTTGGCCTATGCGGTGGAGGACTTTTAGAAACATCTAAGAACTGACCTGGGCCGACGTTGCTTATTGCATACTGCACGCGCTGGGCCACGAGCGCTCCATTTATTTATTTATTAAGGATCACCAACAGATAACATCATACATGCGTGGATAACTTAGGTAATATTTTAAGTTGATGCTTATCCAATTGAAGGTAACCACAGTTTTAAGAGAGGTAGGGCACAGCTTAAGAGAGGTAGGGCACAGCAAAATGTCATCTCGCTCGAATTCGGAGCAACCCAACTGGGGAAGTACCTCCGCCTTGCAGAATACCACAGCCATAATAACATTATCTACTGTACAAGTATGTAGTGTTGTGTTCCTGGAGGTGAGCAAGGTTGCCAGAGCTCCCGAGGATGCACTGTGTTGAGAGCGAGGGACCTAAATGTGTTCCTTCTGCTGTCAACACAATGCATCCTCAAATCCTATAATGGCTCTGCAACGCGCACGTGACTCCTTTGGAGTTGCAGGCCGCGGTGGCCGCTTACAATCAGGTGGACCGTACGCTTGTTTGCCACCGGCGTTGTATATAAAAAAACACATCTTATTTTAGTATATTATAACATACTATTTATAAGTAAATTTAGTATTAGCAGGATGGACGACTATTGTTTTTCCAATTATCCAAAAACTAGATAAATCTTACCATCGCAGTCGCACAAACGCCGCTCAAACAAGGCTATAAATATAAAACAAAGGATTAAATATTTAAACATAGTTTATAGCTTTTAAATGATTATTCCTTAGACTCTATATCACAACTGAGTTCTACTAGTTAATGATATCCGTTAATATAACTTTAATAACCGTAACAAATGTGCTTGCGACAGTAAATATTTACACTATCATAAGGTTCTGTATAGCAAAAATCATTTGTGTCGTATAATTTTTTTTTTTTCTATTCTAAAAGAGACTTTACTAGCCAAGCTAGAAAATTCATAATCAAATGACATTTATATAATGTAGCACATAAGGGTCCTTATCAGTTAAAAAACGCTCATCTATTAAGACGGTTTTCTGATTGAATTGACACGGTTCTTGACATTTTCTCAGTGTTACTATCTAGATAGGCACGTATCCAGAGGGAGGGATAGTTGGGATTTATCCCCCCCCCCCCCCCCCCGAAAACGTTTTTAGCCAGTAGTGATTACAGCGATTACACAGTTCACATGGTTGTTTCAATGTTTGTCCCCTCCGAACCAAAAGTCTGGATACGTGCCTGTATCTAGAGAAGGGCTATTGCGACCTAATGTCATAAAATTTAAATGTATTTGTGATAAATAGTGATAATCCACATCGAAAGGGACCTTATGGCGGCAGGCGCTTACGTTACAGCTATTCACTATTGTATTGGAACAGCGGCAATAAAGGCGTAAGTGTCGGCCGCCATAGGGTCCCTTTCAATATGGATTATCACATTTTTTGGATTTTTTTTTTAGAAATATCGTCTCAAACATCACTCCAAATCGACCATTTTTAAAAGCTAAAAACTGTTTTTCCGCTTAAATTCTAATACGCACAATAAAATCAAAAAATGGCCATGTTACTAGCTAAAACTTTAATAAAATTATGTATGTATGTAAATACTTTATTATACACAAAACACAGGTAAAAAATACAGAGAAATTCGGTTACAATGGTATAAAGGCGAACTTATCGCTTTAAGGGATCTCTTCCAGTTAACCTTTGAGCAATTGAATCGAATTGCTTAAATTGGAATTGGTTGCTGATTGATTGAATTGAATTGCAATTATCGTATTTTTAACGACTTTAATGGTATTATCAATACTTTTGTCGTAATTTGAAATCAAAACATTTTAAAACTTATAAGGCCTCTTATATAAATTCATCTATAAGTTATTATCGTGATCACATCGTGTTCGTGACTTTGAAATGTTATAAAGAAAATTTTAAGTGTGCATAAATCTGCACGACTATTTTATTTTGTACTAGCGACCCGCCCCGGCTTCGCACGGGTGCACTATTTAATGGATTTTATTATACATATAAACCTTCCTCTTCAATCACTCTATCTATTAAAAAAAACCGCATAAAAATATGTTGCGTAGTTTTAAAGATTTAAGCGTACATAGGGATATAGGGACAGAGAAAGCGACTTTGTTTTATACTATGTAGTGATGTGTCGACGTAAACAAACAAGAACGTGACCTGCTGGATGGTAAGCGGACACCGTAGCCTGTGGACGCCTTATGAAGGAGGCAGGAGGCAGCCATAACAACTCCTAAACTACACAAGACGACCGGTTTAGCCTAGTGGGTAGTGCACCTGCCTGTGAAGCTGACGGTCCTGGGTTCGAATCCCGGTCAGGGCAAATATTTGTGTGATGAGCATGAATATTTGTTTCTGAGTCTTGAATGTATTCTATGTATTTAAGTATTTATATCTATTAAATATATCGTCGACTAGTACCCATAACACAAGCCTTCTTGAGCTTACTGTGGGGCTAGTTCGATTTGTGTAAGATTGTCCTCTAATATTTATTTATTATTTAAGATACACTCGTCGGGTCTGGACTCATTGAAAATTTTCAGTTGATGACCATACAGGAAGTACAGTCGGCAACGAATGGCATTTTTGTCAGTTTTTAGGGTTCCGTACCCGAAGGGTCAAAACGGGACCCTACTGCTGTCACTGACGCGTCCGTCCGTCCGTCTGTCACAAAATTTTATTCCGAAGATTTTTTTTTTAATACAACGCCGGTAGCAAACAAGCGTACGGTCCACCTGATGGTAAGCGGCCACCGCAGCCTATAGACGCCCGCGACTCTAAAGGAGTCACGAACGCGTTGCCGACCCTTTATGAAATTTGAGAATTCACTGTGTTGATAGCAGAAGGGACAAATTTAGGTCCCTCGCTCTCAACACAGTGCATCCTCTGGCAATGATGATAGTGAATAACTTGAACTGTAAATTAATATTATATTATTTATTATAGTCAGACTTTCTTAAATTGTAAATTAATATTTTGACATGTAAAAGTGCCCTTGTGGCCTATTTGCACAATAAATGTTTGATTTTGATTTTTGTTTTTTTTTGATTTTGAATAAGATTTTTTCTTTGATATTTGTTTCTTTTTCCTATTAAAACCAATTTAATTTTGCGGCTGGTCTGAAACCCTAGATGTGCGAAATTCGACACAAATTCGCCGATTTTTTAAACAGCTACGGAACGTCATGCTTTCAGTAGTCACACACTTGGCAGTTTCAGTGTAATTTCGATTTATTAAAAGAAACAATATGCATTTGCGCAACCGTTGTTTTTTTACTTTCAATCATCTGCAAGAACCGACGTTAATTTGTATGATATTAAGTCCATATTACAATGGAACTGGCAATACAGCTTGAAGAAAAAAATATTTACAGAAGGCGAATGAATCTTTTCTTTATTATGTATCCTTTCATGTCACAATATCGTTAGGTATTGTCAAAGGAATAAAGAATAAGTCAGACAATGCTATAATGAATAATGGCTGAAAATAATGTGAAATGTAGACTACCATCTCTCCAACCCGGGGCGCTACCGCGACAGCAAACGAAGTTTTCCCTCTCTGTCGCACTTGCAAGTTTGCACATAAGTGAGACAGAGAAGGAAAACTTCGTTTGTGGTCGCGGTAGCCCCACCGTGCTGCAACTGTACTCCGAACTTCGTATCGTGCCGTCCTTTTCACTTCCCTGTACATACACTATATGAGTGAAAGGAACGGCACGCGAAGTTCGTAGTATATAGCCCCTCTGAGGGGATCAAATACCTCCCTCTCTGTCGCACGGATTAGCAAGTGCTACAGAGAGGGAGATATTCGAACTTCGTTCGTTTTCGGTTCCCGGTAGCCCCTCAGAGAGCTACTTCGAAATCCGAATTTCGTATCGTGCCGCCCCTTTCACTCATATAGTGTATGACAAAAGAGTGAAAGGGACGGCATGATACGAAGTTCGGCGTACAGGCTCTAGGCTAGCGTTGAGTTGGGATTGGGATTAACATATATTGCGCAGTTAGCAAGGTTATTAGAAACTATACTAGATAACACTAGATTTAGGTAAGTAAATTTTACTAACACATTAATATTATATAATTGTTAATTTAATTTGTGTTGCGTATGAATCCATGTTATCCAAAATAAATGAATTACGAAAAATATAACCTTTTTTGAACCTGACTGGTTTATGGTTTTTACTTTTTATAGGCCGGCTCAATAAAGCTAGGAGTGCGCAGTTGGAGAGAAGCCTGGGGAAAATTCAGAACCACCCACACCACACGTGGGCCGTTTAAACACTGGAATACTTTAAAAGTTTGCGCTCCAGTGAGATTAGTTGAGACAACACACGCCATGAGATGGGACTGCCAAATGCGAAGTTAACCACTATTGAAAATAATTATTACTTAAGTAGCAAAATAATAATTACTATTGAGCATCTTCAAGCGAATCTGAGGTGCGATTGGAATCGAGCTACTGGGAGTTTTGTCACTGGTTCACTAAACCAAGCCTAGCTGAGAAGAATTTAGCAAGAAACGTAGCGCTAATCCAACCCAGGTCGAGCCTATCTACCTGGGTCCGACTGACGCTACCCGGTATGGGGCGGTACCGGGACGAATAGGGATGATATATGTGTTTGAACCTGACTGTGGCTTTACAGGTAGGACCCGATGAAGCAATAGGAGTGAGCGGTTGGAGAATTGCCTGGGGAAAACCTCCGACACGGCCACGCGGGCGGAATAATGGCGTTGAAAGTGTTAATATTTGAAGTACTGAGTGGTATTGAGCAAAACTCGCGAAAAGGGCGACCTAGGCTGCTATCAGGGGAGCTGCAGTGTGTGACACGCTTAATGTCATTAATTCACGGCGGCGTCATTTACATTCTCTCGAACAGCTTTCGCGTTATCTGTGGAAGCTTAGCTATAGCAATTCTAAAAAAACGAAAAAGAACCAAGTGCGCACTGTGGTGAATGTTGTAATATTTTTCCAATTTTCCTCAGTGCATCTTTAAACTTTTATTCACTTATATTCGAAACGTAAGTACTGCACGTATTATTAATGCCGTAATTCATATGCCGTCAATATTACTATATTTGTGAATTAAAACTGCGAGTTGAGGTTAGGTATTAAAGTTTTTTAACATTTGGTATTTTTCGACCGTAAAAAGCACTTGTTCAGAGCTAAGAACAAAAAGAATTGTTCTTTGTTTAAAGCCAAGTGCCACATTATATTGATGATATCTTTTTACCTATTTTGTGGACGATTCGCCACTGTTCAAAGATATTTTTATTATCATACATTGCGAAAAACACTGCTAACAGCAAAACAAGCCATTACTCAATAATATTATATGTACAATACACAATACGGATCTGGCAGTCGTATCCCTAAAGAGAGATCATTCAGATTACTTTTGGGAAGGAAATACGAATATACCAATATATTCACCAAATTAAAATTATAGTCTGTCAGCTCAGCTTAAAATCAGTGCTGTAATATCAGGTGACTTGTTAGCACTTAAGCAAGGTTATGCAAATTATCCAAATTAGCATTAACACTGAAAAAAGGTTGTACAAAAACATAGCCACCATTATAGAATATAATGAATACTATTTTCTGTAGTTTAACTTAATTATGGCACTAATTGACTTAGTTTTTGGATATAATCATTGGTATTGTTTTAGAATGCTATATTTTGTGGTAAGCCATAGTTTTAATTCAGTGTTTTTCTGGCATCAAGAGCACTGTTTTCACACGCAATATGGACTGTGAGGATGTGAGTTTATTACCCATGTGAAAGTGAACACACACAATTTTTTATTACATACTATGTAAGAATAGAAATATATTGTTGATCATAATTTATTATCTTAGTGGTACGGTGGTATGTGGGTTAGAATAGCACCAGTCCATTTGTGTGCTGTGGGTGTCTTATGACAATATAATATGGTGGGTAAAATTTACTAGCAACATTTTACTGTGATATGATATCACATTTGTGGTCCTTGAATTTTAACAGAATATTACTTGTACTATTTCGACCTCCATATTTTGGTAAAAGAAATTTTGATATAATTTTCCTTCTAGATGTCTGGTCGCGAGGGTGGTAAGAAGAAACCACTGAAGGCGCCTAAGAAGGAGAGCAAGGAACTGGACGACGATGACCTAGCCCACAAGGCCAAGCTTAAGGAGCAACAAAAGGCCTTAGCGGTAAGGACCATTATCAGTTTTGTTTTTCGCATTAGGAGGGTCTATGATAGTCTTGCTTCTTGCATGATAAAAACAAGATAAAGCACCTATCATTTTCTGTCACAACTTGAAAGAAACACAATACATGGCCTGAAGCCCGTAAGCTAAGAAATCCTGCAATGATATTGGATTGGACAGGTGCGCAGCTATTGGATAACTGCTTGTCTAGGAATCTACTGGTAGTAAGGGCTTGAAATCCTTAAATTACATGCTGGCACAGTTGAGAAAGAGTCTTCCTCAACTAACTTCAGATGGGAAGAGTTGGAAGAAGCCACACAAGATTTTTGACAAATGGAGAATTCTGCAAGCCCCATATCCCTAATGTATCCTTATATTGTTATCCCACACAAGCTCATCATCATGATCGCGATAATTAATTATTATTTAGTTGGTTTTATTTTATATTGAAATTATTACATACAGCATTATGCCGATACATTTTTTAAATAATTTCAGGATGCCAAAGCAAAGGCTACCCAAAAAGGACCACTCACGCAAGGCGGCATAAAGAAATCAGGCAAAAAGTGACACAATTCTTAATACAATACTGTTTAATATATAGGATGTAATCAATTCTGTATTAAAGATCTTCCGTAAAACTAAATTGTATCCAATATGAATGTAATATTGCTACATCCTTTTTTTAATTAAGTATCTTTTCACGGGTTTAAGTATCTGTCATCTTTGGCTGTATAGTATTCTATCATGTAAACTTTATCAAAAAAGAAATAACTGTAGGCAGCAGATTGTGGGTTATCGTTTTCAATCACGGAAAATTATGAATTTAAGACTGCCATTGTAATTTCTGCATTGTTAAATTTGCATTTAATACGAAATAAACATGTGAATACTAAAACATTTGTTTTCATTTTGGGTAATGTTTTGCTAATGTGTGCCACGCTTTAATTTCTGGCAGTTTTGCCCCTGCATGGTTCACAATTTTGACAGATGGTATTTAAAAAAAAACCGCGCGAAAAGCGAAATTAGCAAATGACTGTTATATTATTCTTGTAAACTACTCATTAAAAGTTGAAGTATAGTGACCATTGTGTATTCGAGGGCGCATTTTCGAGTAAGTACCTACTTGATTGTTGCTTCACTACCGCTGTATACAGTAATTCATATAATAATGTAAATTATTCTAACCTAGAAATTACGAATCTCGACTGCTATTGCTAAAAATGTCTATTATTCATAATTTATAAACTTTCGAGGGTTCTAATTTAAGTGTGTCTAAAAATGACATTGGTGTGATTTGTTTTACGGTGTTGACAATAAAATCATTCATCAATTATAGGCCCAGCGTTCGCGATTTGGTGCGACAAGTGGTGCCATTAGTACGAACGCAACTTAGAGGAATTATAAGAGTTCGATTTCATATTTAAATAGCAACATAGCCAAGGTTGCTAGCAGACGACCTTAAGGCGCTGTCATTAAAGTATGGGATGTAACTAGTGTGTAGAAGGTTCAAATTCCTTTGACACTAATAAGACGCGCGCCGACTCCGGGCTGTTCATCACGGGCCTGTCTTTTGTTTTGAAATCATTGATTTAGAAACGGTTTGGGAATGTGGAAATTGTGGGATGTTGTATCTATACAGGTACAAAAAAAAAATCAAAAATCAAAACATTTATTCTGCAAATAGGCCTCAAGGCCACTTTTACAAGTCAAAATCTATCTAGGTACAGTCGCCATCAAATATATCTGTACTCTTCAGGGTGCTCAAAAAAATCTGAACATGCACTTTAACGCCTTGACAATAGAGTCGTGTTCAGATATTTGTGAGCACCTCGTTCGCTCCGATATATCTGATGGCGACTGTACATCAAATAAAAATAATACAATAATCAAAGTATCATTAATTAAATGTAGTGTTACATGTCAAAAATAAGACTAAGAAACTAATAACAATCGAGATTTGTTAGAGATGTATAAGGTCTCTAAGCGTCAAGATAAAAGGTAATAAAGTAGGTACACTAATCATAATACATACAACCATCATATTGTCTTGATGTACAGCGATTGCCGTCGGATCGCTAAACAGCGATTTCAGTTCAGAACAACTTGGGTGACTTGATGTGCTGAGATCGCCGTCAGATCGCAAAACTAACTTCCTGTCGCCACTCCACTTATTCCTATAAATAATTATGTAATTATAACAATAAGGTTTCATTGATGTGTTTTAGGATTTCAGGAGTCACAAGAAAACGAAAATGGATGAACTAGTTGATTTCGAAGAATTGATAGATCTAAATCTATCTCTACCCTCTGTGTCTAAAGAATGTTCACAGGAACTTATTGCAGACGTCTTAGACAAAATGTGCGAGGCTATGGGTGAAAGTAACTTTACAATGAATACTGTGATTAAAAATAATGAAAATGAGACTGACGAAACAGTGCCCAATGATAATATAGTCAATTTAGATGCATTTGAAAACCTATTAGTGACAGCATCCCTTTGTAACGATGAAAGTAATTTAGTAACTGAAGATATGTTAGACATAAATGAAGAAAAGAATGGCGAAATAGTTCCGAATGATGATGTAATCGATTTAGATGAATTCGAAAATTTACTAGCTACATCAGATCTTTGTAATGATGAAATTAATTCAATAACGGATGATTTATCACAAATCAACGAAAAAGATTTGGTCAAAATGGCACATGATGTAATTGATTTAGACGAATTTGCAAGCATTTCTACCAATGCGTGCCTTTTTATAGACGGAGATGCATCAGATGATAGCAAAGTTAGTGATGTACAAAGGATCCTCTCTTATGAGGTTCCAGTAGAGTTTGATTGTGATAATACAACTGAAGATGACGTGGTTAAAACAGAAAATGTAACTAACACAAACACATTCACAGTAAATAAACAAAGCCTTGATTTTACAGCTACAAGTAATGTAAGAGAACAATGCATTGATTTAGATACGTTTGGATTCGATGTTAATCCAATACACAATAAGCTAAAAATTGTTAAAGAATATGAAAATAAATTGGAAACAGTTACCGAGGAACGTAAAATGGAAATTAATATCAATGAAGGTGAAGACATTGTAACACTTACAATAAATGATAGCGAAGTAAAATATGAAAATGCAGTAATACCACCTAAAACAGATTGTAAATATACAATCAATGCCGTCACTGAAGATAGTGAGAATAAAAACGCAGACTCCGATGATGGTTATGATTCTTCAGACTTTGAATTTATTAGCGAAATAGAAGCATCAAAAGCGGGAATAGTCACTAGAATAAGAAAAATAACTATAAATAACACTAATAATATAGAGACAACGGAGAGTACATCTAAGAATGCTAACAGTGTAACCCAACATAAGCAAAATTCTGGAGGATCTAACAGAATACTGTTATCAATAGATAGACCTCGAAAAAATGAAGCATGTTTATCAGACTACGCTAAATACAGCAAATGTCGCTACCAGCGCTGTTATTCCCGTCCCGCTTCTCAATTTCACGAGATACCTCAAGGTGAGAGTTACTTGGACATGTTTAGAGGGAAATATGCGCCGGAAGTAGTGAATAATCTCTATTCGTTGACGAATAAGAGGGTGCTGTCGGCGGTGGCGATGGCTGCTAACTTTGAAGAGCTTGCGTACCGCGATCCTGGGCAAGAGGATGAAAATAATGAGAAGTGTAAGTCATTCTAGAGTTTTTGGTTGTGCCCTAAGCGGCCCAACAGAGCTGGGCATTAACTCGTTGATCCGTTAATCGTTAATTAATGAAGTTAACCATCCGTGTATCGGATATACGTTTAAGTTAACTTGAAAAATTGTTAACTGACTCATTAAATTCCGCTAACTGTCCAAAGTTCCGTTAATCCGTTAACAAGTACCTATTTTATCAAAGGAACAACGCGCCGCCGCGCCTCGAAAAACAGGTTCTGAAAAGTCCGTTCGATTGGGGCGGCGTAGGCGCGAGTTATAGGGGCCGAGACGTGAGGCGCGTCAGGAGTTAACGATTAACGTTAACTTCCGTCAAATGACCCGAAATGCAACGGTATAACGTTTAACGAAGTTAATTTTTTTGCTGGATTATCGATTAACGAAGTTAACTATTTGGTTAACGGTGCCCAGCTATGCAGCCCAAGGTCCGATTTGTCATCTAATTCCAATATTTGGTGTAGACTGACCTTTCAAGTCAGGGTAAACTAAAGGTCGCTTTTATACTTTACCGTGGATCCGCGATTTATCGTCACGATAAAACAGGGGACTTAAAATGTATGCATACGCTTTTATTCTACCGCGGTACCGTGAACGTCCACGATATGCCGTAGGCTCGCTGTCTTCTCCAAGATATCGTAACCATAAACGCGCGTGTGTACGTAAAGATACAAAATTGTAGCTGTGTGTGTTGTAAATGTGAGCGTTTACCGTATTTTCAGCTAAAACCAGTGTTGCCAGATGCCATAACAAAAAGCGGGAGGTGCGCTTTAAAAAAGTGGATTTTTCTTAATGATTTTCTTTTTTTTATGTTCCAATGAAATAAATGTGCTCTACGCCGTCAAAAGAACTATAACGGAAGTTATAAATGATACTAGCAATCATTCTAGTTAGTTCTAATCGTTCGATATTTTGAATCGCCTTGCCTTTTTCAATGAGCAAATGCTAACACTTTAAAAAAGCGGATCCGCGTTTGCATAACGCGGATAGCGGGGGCATGGCAAAAACACAGGGAGAAAAGTGGGAAAGCGGGGTATCTGGCAACACTGGCTAAAACTACATTTTTTTGGCTCGGATATTTGCCTTTAGTACTTGGATAAAGTCATACGTATGTATTGCCGGCTGCAGTCTTAACTCTTAACCTTACTTCACTTATTATTTATTGGATTCAGATATAGATAAAATCAGCGTCACGTAGCGTTTCCTGACACCAAGCAGGGCCTGTACTCCGAACCAGGCACGTATCCAGACTTTTGGTTCGGGGGGGGGGGACAAACATTGAAACAACCATGTGAATTGTGTAAAAATCGCTGTAATCACTGTACTATAATTTTTAATAACTTAAAGAAGTACCGCCCGTAGTTTAGTTACAGACTTATAAGTATTTTCGGGGGGGGGGGGGGGGATAAATCCCAACTATCCCCCCCTCTGGATACGTGCCTGCTCCGAACCTAGTATCGTGCCGTCCCTTTCACTCTCGTGTACACTATATGTGTGAAACGGACAGCACGATACGAAGTTCGGAGCGAGGGTCTACTCCGAACTTCGTATCGTTAGTCTGAGATCTGAGTGAAGACCCGCTGGAGCAATTGTTTGAATAGGGTCGCTAGGCCACGGCCAGTTACGTGGCCTGGGGAGCTACTGCGAACAGCAAACGAAGTTTTCGCTCTCTGTCGCACTTGCACGTTCGGACGTAAGTGCGACAGAGTGAAAATTTCGTTTGCTGTTCGCGGTAGCGCCCCTGCGTCAGTTTGCGGACTTCTGAAGAACGAAATTTTTTCAATTAAATATATTAGTGAGTTGTATGCGTTTTAATTAGTAGCTATTAAATTTTAAAAATGAAGGAAATATCCTTACAGTTCATCAACTCATCCAAGTGGCCGTAAACTGGCGCATCAAATTAACAGGCCGTAAACCCACCTACCGACCTTATATTCAGTTTCGTTTGTAACTTTTGTAAGTACGTGATTTGCCTTAATGAACCATTTTTTTTCTTCTTTCTTAGACAAGGACGACGCAGAGGAATGCCTACAGAAGATAGTCTCTACGTACCGCTACGAGAATAGAAGAAAGCGTCGCAGACATTAGACTTGTTTCGAAAGGTTTATTTTACTTCGATAAAGTTTGATTTACGTTTCATTGTTTTTATTTTATCGCACCGTCTGCGACACACTTAACTGTGCAATGCAAGGCCATTTTAAGCCGGATCTGTGGATGTGGACAGGGACCGATACCGGTATTTTTAAAAAACCCTGAATTAGCCCAATATTTTGGATAATTTTTTGTTCTTTACGTAGGGCTGAATTATGTATTTAGGTAACAACGTCGTATTATTAGATTGTCCCATTAAAAACGAAATAATGAACCGGTGACCGTAATAATACCGGTATTTTTCTATGGCGAAAATACCGGTATCCGATCCCTGGATGTGGATCAACAGCCCATTTGTGATAATCCACATCGAAAGGGACCTTATGGCGGCAGGCGCTTACGTTACACCTATTCACTATTGTATTGGAACAGCGGCAATAAAGGCGCAAGCGCCTGCCGCCATAAGGTCCCTTTCGATGTGGATTATCACATTTAATGATGGACAAGCCAACGTACTATACACTTTACTGCACACCTTAAACAAAAAAATACAATACTTACACAACATAAGTTAAAGTAGACTTTCAAGATAGGCGGTCTTATCGCTACAGAGCGATCTCTTCCAGACAACCTTTGGGTAGCGGAGATAACAATATATACATCTATAGGTCATATTGAATAATAAAACACAGTTTACTTCGGAAATCATATATTCTTGACATCAAGAATTCACTATTACACGCTTGTAAATGTACTTAAATCAGTATATTTAGTTTAATATATAAAAAAAACTCAAAGATACGTAAATTTATATAAAATTTAACACATCTATGTATGAGCGTATGCCGCCTTAGGGTCGATTTTTCAATCGCCAGATAAAATTATCGCTGTCACTTTCTAACGTCATGTGAAAGTAAATGACAGAGTTAGAATTTATCTACAGATACGTTTATCTGGGGATTGAAAAATCGGTCATTATTGATAAACCTAACTTATTCATTAGTTTACTAGAATTTTTACAAACTAACCTAGAATTAAACTTGGTTTTTGGAAGCGGTCCTAACTTTTTGCCATATTTCCCTGTGAACAATGTAAGATAAGGTGACAAATAGCACCTATTTTTTTTTTTGGACCTGACCGTGGCTTTATAGGCCGGGCCCAATAAAGCGATAGGAGTGCGCGGTTGGAGAGTAGCCTGGGGAAAATCCAGGGGAAAACCTTCGGCATGACCACGTGTGTGGTTTGGAACACTGGAATACTCTAAGAGTTTGCGCTCCAGTGAGATTGGTTGAGCGGTTGCAACCGAATCTGAGGTGTGAGTGGAATCGAGCTACTGGGAGTTTTGTCGCTGGTTCACTAAACCTAGCCTAGCTGAGAAGAAGCACCTATTTCATCATCCTGTTAGCGTTTACCCAACCTTTATCCGATTCCGTAACTTTGTATCGTGCCGTCTCTTGCACTCTCGTGTTATACACTATATGAGTGAAAGGGACGGCATGATACGAAGTTCGGGTTTCGGAGTACCTTTGACCTTCCAACCCTAGGAAACTAGACCTCGCTCGAATTATACCGGTTATAGCGCCCGGAACGATCAAACGTATATCGCGATAAGATGTAACCGGAGTGACAGTCACGATTTTTCACTGTGAGTTTTACGAACGGACAGTAAGAACATTTGTTGCTCGTAAAGTGAGTCACGATTTTTCACTGTATTTATTTAGAACGGACAGTAACGTTACACGTAAAATAACGCTTTGCTCGTAAAGTGACAGTCACGAGTTTTCACTGTGATTTTTTGGAAAGGACAGTAACGTAGCTTGTAAAGTAACGCTTTGCTCATATAGTGACAGTCACGATTTTTCACTGTGATTTTTTGGAACGGACAGTAACGTACGAGCAACGTTAAGGCGCGTAATAGAGTGAAATACCACATTTTGGTCGAGTTCAAAGGCCTAAAACTCAAAACTGGCCCGAAATATAGGTCTCGAAAAGTTATACTTGAACAATTGATATGTCCTCTTCAATCTCAGTGATGGAAATTGCAACACGCCTAGATTGTCCTAACAAAAAAGAAATATCAAATAAGGCATTTTTCAACCATTTAAATCGCTACTGCTCACTATCTAGACATGTTTTTTACACGGGATATTCAGAAAATAAAACTTAATTCAGTTTTTCATAATCTCTGTGTTGGATATTGTAAAATAATCATTACTTTTGTCAAAAACCTGGAATAACTACCACATCGTCATAAAAGTTGGGGCGGATACGTGCGCGGGCGACGGGCGGCAGTCTGCCACCGGCTCTCGGACGGGAAGGCTGTGTCGCTTTGCGCGCGACGCTAAAATATAAGAGTTCGGTTCTGAGACAATATACCTACTTAACTATTTTATATATTTAATTACTTCAAACATTCCTACGTATTTAGAAAATAATAATATAAAAAATACATACACACATACAAAAAATCTGCAAAAACCTGTTACAGCGGGGGGGCGCGGGTAGTGCGGCGGGAAAGGCTAAGCCACGCCCCAACGCGCAAGGTCGTTTGCGGGTATAGGCGCCTTAAGTAACGCTTTGCTCGTAAAGTTAGTCACGTTTTTTCACTGCGACTTTTTTGAATTGACAGTACACAGGACAGTACGACAGTAGGGTTGGATCCTTTTTCCTAAACTAAATACATCAATAGATCATTTTTGTACATTTTGCGTGTGCGGCTATTTGCGTATTGCACGTTTCGCGTAATGTGCATTTTGGGAGTAGTGTGCATTTTCCGAATGTACTTTTTGCTTCGTGTTTCACAATTTGCATGGGGTACATTGTGTGAATTGTACATTTTGCGTGTAGTGTACATTTTGCGTTTTGTGCATTTTGCTCCGAAGGGGCGTCAGCGATGCTTGGCGCCCAATAGGTTAATAGGGACAGTAAGGGATGAATGCCCGGACATCTTATCCCTCAGGGTTGAATAAAAACACAAAAGTGTGTTGAAGTATAGTTTTGAAGAAAGTCACCCGTACAGTTAAAGAGTAAAGCCAAAAAGTTCAATAGACAATATTATCTACGCACTCCTTCATTATAATTTGTGTAAATAATTTTGATCTTTCATTCCGCTTAGGCACTATTGACAGAACCAATGGCATAAAAGAAAGGACCGATTCCAAAAACCGTAAGCAGTACATATGTATTACGTTTAAAAAACAAATATTCTCCAAATGGAGTAACAGGGAATATTTACAACATGCATTTTACGTGACGTTTCGAAAAACTGTGTTCGATAGTTACAAATGAATTGGAATCATTTTTTGAGGGGCTCAAACGAACCGAAAACGAAGTTCGTTCGTGTATTTTTGTCGCACTTGCTCGAGTGACAGAGAGGGTTATATGCGAAAGAAATCGTTCTAGATTCGCGGTAGGTACTTTTAATTTGTAAAATGTAGGTATTTTATTTATCATACTGCCGCATTGAAAGTACGGTATTCGACTTACAGAATATAACATGCCCCGTCATTCTCATTTTGAAAAATCATAGGGACACTTTGACATGACAGGGACATGTCACATTATAAAAGTCAAATTAAGTATCTGACGCGAATGAAACTGACAGTTAGCGAGTTTTCGAACCAAGTCAAAATTGAATCGTGTTTAATATGGTGAGATAAATACAATATTGTATTGTATGAAATGCTTTAAGAATGTCCATATTACCAGAGTGCCAGATTATCCATTTTACATGTAATATCGCATTGACCAGTTGCCAATTGTCACCCATTGGTCACATTACAGTGCCAAAAAACCATTTATGTCAAAATATTTTCATGTCCAGTATTAGCGCTAGCGTATAAATAATTCTGAGTGTACTTCTATATATTCACTTTAACACTAAATGATATAATTGTTCAGTGATACCAGACACTATTAAATTATATAGACTGCCAGACAGACACCAGGGCTCGGAACCAGGGATCGGAAACCGGTATTTTCTCCATAGAAAAATACCGGTATTATTACGGTCACCGGTTCATTATTTCGTTTTTAATGGGACAATCTAATAATACGACGTTTTTACCTAAATACATAATTCAGCCCTGCGTAAAGAGCAAAAAATAATCCAAAATATCAGGGTTTTTTTTAAATACCGGTATCGGTCCCTGCTCGGAACCGGTTCTTAATATTATTGAAATATCTCGTAAAGTACTTCTCATATTACTAATTTTATTTTAAGATCTCTTTTAGTTAGCCTTCATGTATGAAGTAATTAATTTAAAGCACGAATAAATATCGTAAAACGCAATTAACCGAAATTTTTAACCGGTTAATTGTATGGAGGCGAAACCGGTTTCGAGCCCCGCCAGACACTATCAAGATCATTATTAGGTACGTTACAATGTATAGATTCGCAGTATACAATTTACTAGTTTCTGGTGATGTAAATGATAAAAATGACAGTCTACTGACTGAATTATTACAATTAGGTTGAGTTGCACCAAACGGTGTGTAATCGTAAGCAGTGTTCGTTAAAATCTGATTGTAAGGAAACTTTGACAAGTTTCTATGAGATGACAGCTGTCGGCGCCATATTTGACGATGACCGGCCTGTGATCGTATGTCGATGCAACCGACCCTTAGTAAAAAGAAAGGCTAAGTTCAGTGATGAAGTCAGAAATACTGCAAATTATTGTAAAATAATAGGCGTTAGGATTAAATTGATATGTTATTGGTCAGTGCGCTTATGCATGCGAAAAAAAAAACTTCGATTGCAAAATGAAACATCTATTGATTGTTAGAATCTAAATTTTAGAATAAAGGAAAAATTGAAAAAAATAGGCACCGAGCAGGATTCGAACCTGCGACCTCCCGGCACTCGCGGCCAGTCGCTCTAGCCAACTGAGCTATAGGTTCAATCGCCACCCAGTCCCAAATTCATCAACCGTTCCTTCGTATTATATTTTATACAAACGCCTTAAGGGAGCCTAAATTTTGAAATTTTTCCTTTATTCTAAAATTTGGGTATGGGATGGCGCATCACAACTGACGATTCTCAATATGATTTGAGACATTATTGCCGTTAATGAAGCATGAGTCTTCTGGTAGATGTCGCTGTACGCCTCCCTTAAGGCGTTTGTATAAAATATGTTAGAATCTAGTTCAGTTATGTAAAAAAAAGAGAAAATGGAATGGTAACGAAAAAAGCGAAGTAAAAGGAACATATGAGATTGTTTGCAAAAATACATAAAATTAATTATAGAAGTTTGCGACTGTCTGTTGATTTCGACTTATCGCCTTACAACTTGACATTTAAAAAAAAATTGATTATTATGGTTCACACCATAATACATGCTATAAAGTGCTGTTATTCTAGGTCAGAGAATATTGCACATCAAAGATTTATATAGTCATAAAATTCTATTGAACTATTGCCAATTGTCACCTATTAATGACAATAAATTGTCACCAAAATCACGTAACAGACATTGTCACAACCTTCAACCGCCCTTCTGATAAATCATACAAATAGACAGTGTAAATGACATCTTAATTTATGACAGAGTTTAAAATAGCGAGTAACGGTTTTGACGGTGTTGCAATATGTCACATTTTTCACAATGCAAGTGAACGCGCAGTAACATATTGGTGATATTTTCTTGTCACTTATTTGTGATAGCCTATCGTCACTTAAAAAATATAAACATATTTTAGTCATGTGCTTAAAGTCGGGTATTCACTAGCGAACTGTAATAGGGCATCTCGGAAACTATTTGGTCTACAGAGACTATTCTAGTCTCATATTGTAGTGAATTTAGTCTACTTTAAAAACCTAGAGAAGGTACTATCAGCAACTAGTCCTTTAGGTTATAATCGGTTTTTCGATTTTTGACAAAGTTGCGTTCGGCGCTCGAGGCCACAAACTTGGACAATAGTCCAAGTTTGTGACGCATTGTAACCAAACGGACCCTATAACGAGTTCAAGTGAAATAAATAATAAATGAAATGAAATAAATGAACTTTATTCTGCAAGTAGGCCGCAAAAACTACTAGTAGTGTAGTGTGTATGTAACTTAGTGTGGCTTGCACCAAACCGTCTGTAATCTCAAACGGTGTTCGTTAAAATCTGATTGAATGTAAAGTTTGACAAGTTTCTATGGGATGACAGCTGCCGGCGCCATATTTGACGATGACCGGCCTGTGATCGTGCCTTGTAAGTTCGCGAACCACGGACACTGGTCACTGTAATGTTCGCTAGTGAGTACCCAGCTTAATGTAAACAAAAAAAAAATCTTGTACACTCTCATGACGGCGACATTTGAAATTTCATACCATAATTTTACTGATAATTTCATTACAATTTAGTAACATGAATTCTAGTTTTTACAGAATCTTCGTTTCTCCAACACACCATTTGCACAAATACAAAAATATTACATGAATTTAATCGGTATCTTATAATCTTCATTATAACAATAATTGTTTCTGTCCTTCCAAAGCAATAAGTACCTTTATGAAGATGTCAAAACCAAGCGATTCCCCGGTTGTGTTGAGCCCGGGGCTCCGAGGTGACACCTAATCTCAAGATTCGACGTAGGAACTAATTTATCAAAGCTACTGCCACCTGACCTTCCAAACCAGAGGGGAAAATAGGCCTAGTTGGGGTTAGATCAGTTTTCCGACGATGTTTTCCTTCAACGCAAAGCCACTATCAAATATCAAATGATATTTCGTACATGAGTTTTGATGGGTCCGCTTTCGACACGTAATCCGGTTAATAATATGTGATAAATCATATTGAAAGGAACCTTATGGCGGCCGGCACTTACGCCTTTATTGCCGCTATTCCAATACAATAGTAAATAGGTGTAACGTAAGCGCCTGCCGCCATAAGGTCCCTTTCGATGTGGATTATCACATACCATCTAAGGAAATGAACGAATTATACAATAATGAATCTTCGTTATTTAAAAAAAAACCATTTAAAAAGGGACATTATTTAACACTTTCGCAACCGTACTAAAAATGGAACAATACACCAGAATCCGACAGAACTCGTTCGCGTGCGTTTATAGCTATCCGAACAAACTTTACGAGCAGGCGCGGATACAGGGGGGGGGGGGGGGGGGGGAGGGGGGGCCACAGGGGCAATTGCCTCCCCCCCCCTGAAGCCAGTGTCAGGGGAGGGCAATTGCCTATGTCCTGACGTAGGAAATATGTTCTGACAATAAAAACATTTATCAAAAGTCAGTTTTATTTTCGGAAAGTTCGAAAGTGCCCTCTGAACAAAGGATTTTGTTCAGAATCCTGGATCCGCGCCTGTTTACGAGTGCCTACAAGGCGGATTCTTGGTTGCGAACGTGTTAAGCAAGGGCATATAAAGTGGTGTTTGTGCAAACGGTATCAACCAGACCACTATAGTGGCGGAGACAATTCAGTTAGTAAATTAGAAGTTAAGACCTGGACTTCCTTTTAGCGGGTGACCGTGGGGGCGGTTCAGTCTTCTTGCTCTGAAAAGAAAATCTTTGTTAGGCACTGGGGCGCTACCGCGAACAACAAACGAAGTTTTCCCTCTCTGTCGCACTTGCAAGTGTGCATATAAGTGAGACAGAGAGGGAAAACTTCGTTTGCTGTTCGCGGTAGCGCCCCTGGTCCCACCACCGGCGAGTAGCGAGTAATCTCACAGTTATTCTACTCGCTTGAGCGAGAAAACGAGTCGAATTACTATGAGAGTACTCGCTGCTCGCCGGCGGTGGGACCAGTTCCTTAAAACCTGCTCTTTTAACACATTCACTGCCGGAAAGTAATCTGATGAACCTGACAAGATTTTATTTGGCATTGACTGATTGAGCTTTAGAAGCCACGCTGAGACGCGTATAATGGCATAATTTGTATATAGATATTTGAAGGAATTCGCGGCTTGGCCTGGTCCAATGGACCAGCGCGATGATTGATTAGTAGTAACGTAATTAATTCTTGTATTAAGCAGTACCGCTGCTATCGTTAACTACAAATTTAGAATAAATGAAGGAACAGTTGATGAATTTGGGGCTGGGTCGCGATTACACCTATAGCTCAGTTGGCTAGAGCGACTGGCCGCGAGCGCCGGGATGTCGCAGGTTCGAATCCTGCTCAGTGCCTCAATTTTTCCTTTATGGGTGGATCAACTATTCTTTGTTGCTTGTTACCATGGTTACGTGAGTCACTCTTTAAAACTGTAATTTTATAGGATTTAAATCCACCAAACATGAGTTTTAGCTATAAGCATCAATCCATTTGGACATGGGTCATCTCCTGAGTATGCTTGAATTCCATATTATAAACATTTTTCTAAGAAACATGGATACTGTTGTCTCCTCGCTGACGGGACAGAATAACAACAAGAAAAAGTTGATTGACTCTTATTCTAAATTTGTAGTAACGTAATTATTAGAGATGTAGTATAAATAGCTCACCTCTCTCGATCGCTTGGCTCTAGGCTCATCAGCGTCCACCTTTTCCTTCTCCTCGGACTTCTCTTTATCTCCCTTCCTCTTATCTACCGGTTTCGCCGCTTTATCCTTCCCATTTTTAACCTCCTCTTTCTTATCACTCGCTTTATCTTTAGATTCCTTGTCTTTAGATTTACCATTGTCTTTAGATTCTTTAGACTTTTCACTATCGCTTTCCTTCTTTTTGCTGTCATTTATTTCGGCTTCTTTATCTGTT
Organism: Epiblema foenella; assembly: GCA_963556455.1. Lineage (NCBI taxonomy): Eukaryota > Metazoa > Arthropoda > Insecta > Lepidoptera > Tortricidae > Epiblema > Epiblema foenella. The sequence continues at coordinate 2,681,152 of OY747120.1, read as the reverse complement.
TCTATGTCATTTGTTTTATTTTCTACATCTTTATCATTAGATTCATTGTTCACTTCATCAATTTTTTCACTGTCTTCAGGCTTTTTATCCTGTTTTTCATTTTTCTCTGAATTTTCATTTACTTTTTCAACTTCCTTGTCAGCTTCGTCTGTTTCCTTTTCAGCTTGTTTCTCAGCGTCACTCTGTTTTTCATTTTCGTCACTATTTTCCTTTGGCGTTTCCTCTTGTTTCTCAGTGTCGTTAGGTTTGTTTGTATCTGCTTCTTCTGGCTTGTCCTTGTCCTCATCTTTTTCTTTTTCCTTCTCTTCTTGCTGTTGTTTTCTGGATTGCCGCTTGAGTGGCTGCTTCAATGGTGTGCTGTTTGCCTTTTCCTTTTTGCCTTTAACTGTGAAATACAACGAGTAAACTGATAAGTTATTTAATGTTTTTATTCAAAAGTTCTTCTTAGTTGGTAAATTATACACACTGTTTTCTCCGAATACTAAATTTATTAATATTAGTATGTTCTAAGATACAGGAATAAGTTGTGGTTACCTTTAATTGGATAAGCATCAACTTAAAATATTACCTAAGTTATCCACGCATGTATGGTGTATTATCTGTTGGTGATCCATAATAAATAAATAAATAAATAAACTGTATATTTGGGAGATTTATTTGTGATGTTGCAGTCAAAAAGTTGAGTCTCTACTGTTCTAGGGATTACCGTATAATAAGAGCAACTAAAAACCTATATATACTTCAATTTGTCACAAGGATTTCATACAGGGTGAAAGAACCGTTCAAATTTTTCCCTTGGTGAGCAGTACTTGTAGAATATTTAATAGGCGTACAGTTAACTGATCATTGGTGAACTTTATTGCGACGGGACAAGGTCTACCAATGGTCAGAGAAATGTGATCCTGATGAGGTACCTGGAGCAACTTTTTTCTTTTTCTCGGCGTCGTCAGTTTCGGCTGGCTCCTCCTCATTGGCGGCATTGGCGGCGTCCACGGCCGCCTTCATCGTCAGGGTGGTCGGCTGGGACATTTCTGGAAAAAGCATATGAGTGAACAATTTAAGTATTTTCTTTTAATTTTATAGTTCATCATCATCCTAGCGTTATCCCGGTACAGTTGCATCCTGAAGGATGCCCGGGGTCCGCTACCTAATCCCAAGATTTGGCGTAGGCACTAGTTTTTACAGAAGCGACTGCCATCTGACCTTCCAACCCGAGGGGAAACCAGACCTTATTGGAATTAGGCTTGTCAAGTGAGTGGGCAACTTGACTGTTAGAAGTTCTCGAGCCGCCCGAAGGCCTCTAACTTGGCTTAACGACTGCTATCACATGGACAGCAGCCGGGATCAACGGCTTAACGTGCCTTCCAAAGCATGGGAGCGCTCAGTTAATATCCACTCAAAGCGGTCACCCATCCAAGAACTGACCTGGGCCGACGTTGCTTAACCTCGTATACCGCACGCGGTACGCGGGCGCCGCTGGGCCACGAGCGTTTATAGTTATTAGTGGAAAATCTTACACAAATCGAGCTATTCCCAAACTAAGCAAAGCTTGTACTATGGGTGTGTATATATATATATATATACTATTAATTGAGTGTGAAATATTTAAAGGAGCGCTCGTGGACCAGCGGCGCCCGCGTACCGCGTGTGGTATGCGGGCCATTCTATATAATATACATGGTAAATATCCCGTTTCAAATTGTAATTCTAATTATCGATCTCTCCTTTTCACACTTTTATGTAAATATTCCCGTGATTAAAACAATTGTATTCTCTTCCCATGCAGGGTGTCAAATTCCGGCCATACATCATCCAACTAGCGTTTTACCAGTAGTGGAGCCATTCTACTTTTTCATGTACATAATTTTCAGACACTTTTTTTTTAATGCAGATTTTGGAATACTTGGCATACACTTCATATTTTTGCATTGTTATTTAGAAAGAGGTTTAATTGCAGTATCATTTCCGATAGCTTTGGTAATTAACGAATCACAACTAATATCCATAAATCAAGTAACTCAGTGGTCCTTGGATGTCTCACCATTTGTATGAAAAAATGGTTTTTACCACTGTATTACCCACCTTTTACAGCAATATGTTAATATTTAAGTATTTTTACCTATAAATTCCTTTTATTAGGTACAGGTACTATTTCGAAATCCTATTCTTGTACACTAATTCAATACATATCATAGATTTTTTTTGTAATAGAAAACTGGTCATGAAAAAGTAGAATGACCCACTGGTCTGTAGTTTATTTTTGGGTTTCTCTTAAGTTTGTCGTATATATGTATGTATGTATGTTTTACTTTCATGTTTATCTTTTAGTTTTACTTGTATATTCCAGTACCTAGTTTTTATTTTTGCACCACCTAAATATGTGTGTTTAGTTCTCTCAGCACTATTTACTATTTGTACACTAATTCAATACATATCATAGATTATATTTTGTAATAGAAAACTGGTCATGAAAAAGTAGAATGACCCATGCGAGGTTTCTACGCGACGTCTCTTAAAACTAGTTCGAATGGCATGAATAACATTTTTTGTCATCTATCGTATTAGTAGTATTAGTACAATACAATACAATACAAATACTCTTTATTTGCACACCTCACATAATAAAATAGCACATAAAAAACAAAAAAACAAAGATACAGGGAGACAGAGGCAGAACAACAAGCGGTCTTATCGCTAAAGAGCGATCTCTTCCAGACAACCTTTGGGTAGTGGAGAAAGTATGTGGTGCATAAACTATTACAATGAGAAAAATGTCGGTGCGTTTGCGCAAACTATTTGTTATTTTTGTTATCTGTGTTTATACAGCGCTGAGAAAATGTGTATTTGTTTTTTGTTTTGTTTTCTTTCCGTTCTATTGTTTATTTGTAAAACTTTAGCTTATTTATGTAACCTTTTTATTTTCTATTATTGTGTGTTACCCACCGTGCCGACACCTAATGGGTCCAACGGAAGACCAGCGCCGGCGGTAATGCCGGCATTATGCTGAGTTGGGTCCATTTCGTGACACGACTGTTTTTGTATTCTGTCCCATTATTATGTACTTGTCTGTCATGAATAAATGTTTTTTTTTTTAATTTTTAAACTGGGTTCATTTTATTGCCTCAATTTATAATATAAACACATAATAAAACAAATAATCTAATTAAAATTAAAATTATAAATAAAAAATGTATTAATAAATGTTTGAATCTGAATCTGAAAAAGAGAAAAAAAAAGATTCCAAAACAACTACCTATTGGTTCGTGCACCATCTCGAGCAGTTTGTCCGCGTGCAGATTCTCCGTCGCGGCTTTGAACTGCGCCACTCGTTCGTTGAACAACTCAGAGAACGAGACGCCCTCGGGCACGTTGAACAGGTCCTGGTAATGAAACAGATCATCGAATCAGTTTCTAAGAGTTGTGGATGAGTAATGTTGTGCTCCTATAGAGAATAATGTACAGGGTTGGATATGTACAGGGAAGGGAGTATCTACAAATTATATACATACTAGCGACACGCCCCGGCTTCGCACGGGTGCAATGCTGATGCATGTATTATACATATAAACTTTCCCCTTGAGTCACTCTATCTATTAAAAAAACCGCATCATAATCAATCATCAATCCGTTGCGTAGTTTTAAAGATTTAAGCCTATGTATATAGGGACATAGGGACAGAGAAAGCGACTTTGTTTTATACTATGTAGTGATATACAATAGATAGGAGACACGGGAGGAAACGACAATAGAGATCTCTCAGGGACCGAAGTCCAATGAGAGTTGGTTGGAAGTTATATTTACAAATACAAAAAGGTTTATTTCTCAAAATTTTACATTGTTCAATCTATAAGTAAGTATGGGTATTAAAAATAAGACGTTGAGAAATCGGTGTGAGCACAGCGCTAAGCTGGTTTTAAGCCCACCCGTAGTCAGTGAGTTGGTTTCACACTAAATAAGGGTTATAAAATTAAATTAATTACAATAACAATATAATTAATTTAAAGTAGGTTGTATGCTATAATATAAGTAAGTTGAAATGTATGAAATCACTTAACAGTTTTCAGTTTAAAATTATACAACTGATGGTTATTTATGCAACTGACTTAAGAAACTTCGATAGCGCGATGCAGAACATGTCAGATTTGACAGTTGACAGGAGTGACGCCACATCAGCCCCCCTTTGAGACGAAGGAGTCAGCGACAACTTAGGAAGAGTGCTCAGAGTGAGCGTGGCGAGCGAGTGCTCAGAGCCAGGGTGACGAGCGGGCGACGAGAGGAGTCGAATTTCTGGGAGTTGAGTTACAGTCGCCATCAAATATATCTGTACTCTTCAGGGTGCTCAAAAATATCTGAACATGCACTTTAACGCCTTGACAATAGAGTCTTGTTCAGATATTTAGGATATTTAGGGATGTTTGGCAGTGATAGCGTCCCGCACAAGTAATCTAACACAGAAATATTTTGTCCTTAATATTAAAAAATATGTATGTATGTTTATATTGTAGCATTTGAATTCTATAGTATTATGATACTGTTATTTTACATACATTGTATATTGTTTTGAAAAAATGACACCTCCCCGAGTTTCTTACGCCGGTTCTTCTCGAGGCAGAGGTTTATTTTATGAAGCGGTGGTAGTTTTTTGACATTCATAAGTGCATGTAACATGCCTAAATTGAAGAATAAATGATTTCATTTCATGATTATTGTGAGCACCTTGTTCGCTCCGATATTTCTGATAGCGACTGTACCAGGCATGTGTAACAGATACGCTAGGTGGCACGCTCAGAGAAAGAGAGAGAGAGAGAGAGAGAGGAGAGGGAGTCGGATTTGCTGCGGGTCGACGTCAGGACCTTCAGAGTTGCGCTTACGTCCATTGTCGGAGGTCACCAATGTGGCTAAGTAATGTTGTGCTCCTATAAAGAATAATGTTCAGGCTTGGATATATACAGGAAACGGAGTATCTACAAATCATATACATATATACAATAGATAGAAGACAGGAAGAAACGATAATAGACATCTCTCAGGGACCGAAGTCCAATGAGAGTTGGTTGGAAGTTATATTTATGCAACTGACTTAAGAAATTTCGATAGCGCGATGCAGAACATGTCAGATTTGACAGTTGACAGGAGTGACGCCACAGAGTGGTAGGCAGTGTTGGCAATCCCAACATAGACAAATACAAGAAGCCTTTTAAGTTTTAATTTCAAATTGTGACAAAAGTATTGATAATACCAATAGTGATTAAGGGATACGATGATTTTAGTCAAGTTTTAGAAAACATTAAACATTTATTCTGTAAGTAGGCCTCACTCAAGGGCTCTTTTACAAGTCAAAAACATAGTTAGTACCTATAGTGAAAGCACACAGCAATAACTGAACAATACATCAGAATAACCTGGGCACACGTTTGCAGAGAGATGTATAGAGTCTCAGGATCTATAATAACTTTTTATAGTATAAACTTAACCTGTAACTAAGAGATGTAAAGAGTCTCGAGTGTCAAATTAAAATATGATTACAAAAGAAAATAAAAGGATATGTAAAAAGTCTCCATGGTCAAAATTTCAGAAGAAAATTAAGAGATAGTAACATAGCCATTTTTTGATTTTATTGTGTGTATTAGAATTTAAGTGGAAAAATACATATAGCCTGTATATATTTAATGTTAAATTTAATGTCTCACTCACCCGCATAGTGATGAATAGCGCGTCCGCCTTGTTCCTGATGCGGTGGGCTTGTTTGCTGAATGTGAGCGCTTCGCTCTCGCTCATCTCCCAGGACGGAGTGTTTCCGACGTATACGCGCATTCTCTTGACAGTCTCCATGCAGGTCGGGTGTTTGAGGAGCATTAGGGCGGCTAGGTCCAGCTCTGAAAAAAAAAATATGTTTGACGACCGGTTTAGCCTAGTGGGTAGTGCACCTGCCTGTAAAGCTGACGGTCCTGGGTTCGAATCCCGGTAAGGGCAAATATTTGTGTGATGAGCATGAATATTCTGAGTCTTGGATGTTTTCTATGTATTTAAGTATTTATATCTATTAAATATATCGTCGTCTAGTACCCATAACACAAGCCTTCTTGAGCTTATTATGGGGCTAGTTCGATTTGTGTAAGATTGTCCTCTAATATTTATTTATTTTTATTTATATCAACACCAGATGAGTCGCAAGTGCGTTGCCGGCCTTTCAGAAGGGAATACGCTCTTTTCTTGAAGGTTTGAAGGTCATATCGGTCCGGAAATACCGCAGGCGACAGTTCATTCCATAGTTTGGTACATTTATTATCTCATTGATCTAGTCTATCCTATTAGTAGTTTATGTAACTGCTACATAATGAGAGGCATTAAAACACGAGTGTGGTTTTTGTGGTGCTTGTGGTTAATAAGATATTGTGCGCGAATAAGTGATTTGAAGCTTTCTTTTTTACCGCCAGTGGCAAGTATTCGCTCCAGCGGGGCTAGCACAATTGCCGCTGCGACGCGACGCGAGTAGAGAAAAATCAACCCTCCTCTTTCTAATTCGCACAGACAGGAATCGCTGAGTCGCGCGAGATACGACTTGGTAGCAAGTTGTGCTAGCCCACCTGGAGTGACCTGGACCCCCCGAAAGTCGCCCATAGTTGGCCTCGTCCAAAAACTGGGTAACCCTGGGGCGAACACTGAATGCGATACGCACTTCTGAACCTTGAAACTAACACTTACAATTAAGTGGGACTTCCGTCTTCTTCCTTCGGAGAGGGACCAGCCGTTGGTACCAACGCCGGCCATGAGGACAAGGATTAGCAAATACCTGTCCTCTGCTGCAGGCCCCCATATTGTGCGCGCGAGCCACATACAAATGGCTCTCTCCAAATCGCACATTCCGATCCGAATTCACTTAATAATTGCATTAAAGCTAATCCACCATCGCGCTGGCACTGTGCCATACCAACCGCGACATCAACCACATCATCATTTCAGCCGAAAGACGTCCACTGCTGAACATAGGCCTCCCCCAAGGCTCGCCATTTAGACCGGTCCCGTGCCGTTCGTTTCCACCGGATTCCCGCGACCTTCACCAGGTCATCACTCCACCTTGTCGGAGGCCTACCGACAGTTCGTCTTCCGGTACGACACAAGCAGTTTCTGGCCCCATCGACCGTCAGTCCTGCGAGCAATGTGCCCTGCCCACTGCCACTTAAGTCTCGCAATTTTGAAGGCTATGTCGGTGACCCCAGTTCTGCTACGGATAGCTTCATTCCTAATTCTATCACGCAGAGAAACCCCGAGCATAGCTCTTTCCATTGCTCTTTGGGTGACCTTGAGCTTTCTTATGAGGCCCACCGTTAGCGCCCATGTCTCATCAACCACATATATCTACACAATTCAAGCCATCACACGTCCCCGTCGAACGTGGCTTTCCGAGCTAGCCTCAAAATTAACAGTAAAACTAACCCTAAATTTTTCATCAACTGACAGCTGTGGGATGTTTTATCGGTCCAAATTACGCTAAGGATGCGTCTGGCCGCAACAGTGACATATACATTAATACAGTAGGGCCTCGATAATCCGAACTTCAAAGAAACAACTACTGTTCGGACTCACGGAGCGTTCGAATTATAGTATGTTGGAATGAAATTACCTAATGTTCTGTTCCTTTTTCATCAGATCAGAAATTGTAGCTTTTCCAATATCATACTTTTGAGAAAACGAAGTAGCAGACACCCCATCTTTCAAGCTGTCTAATATGGCACACTTCTCAGCAATGCTCAAAATTTGGTGTTTACGTTTTGGTGTAAGAACCATATCATATTTCAGATGTAGGAACCTTATCATAAAACACGTGGTGTGCAGTACAGCATAATTTCGTATCCTTGAAAGAACTACAAACCGGATGGTTTAAACAAAGTCAGGTGTTACGGCGGAGGAGAAACGGGTCACTCGGCAGTTCGGATTACTGCGACGTTCGGATTAGCCTGTGTACGGATTATCAAGGTCCTACTGTACTCACCGAGGATCTCATCGATCAGCTTGAGACAGAGCTCAGTGTCCGCCTTCTCGAGGCTGAGACAGGTTTTGATCTTGGCGTCCAGCTCTATGAGTTTCATCTCAGTCTTCAAGAAGTGCAGCCGAGACTTCTTTACCTCTGCAATAAGACAACCACTTTAGCATATTTGGTAGTCCCGGATTCGATCCCGGGTCAGGGTTTTTAAGTGTGATAAGCACGAATAATTGGGTATTTGACACATGTTAAAATTTATAACATAGTGCAGTTATATAGATAATAATAATAATAATAGCCTTTATTCATGCTTAATTACATTTTCATTACATTACACAACATACAAATTTAATTATATTTGTGGTTTACATTAAATTGTTCATGCAGTAGTTTTCTTTTAGTATACATATTTATTTGTTAATATAATATTATTATAACAGTTGTTTTCGTTTTGATTAGGTATATCGTATTTTTTTTTGATATATTTATACTTATGCAAGGCGCGTTAAGCGCTCCCCCAGCTTTTCCCATTTCACTCTATCTTGAGCCGTTCTCCACTAATATTTGTCGTGATTTTTTAATTCATCTCTCCATCTCGGTCTGCCTCTCCTTCTCATCTTTTCTCTCGGTGTCCATTCTGTTAGGAGCTTTGTCCAGCTATTATTCTACATCCTGCATACGTGGCCTGCCCATGCCCATTTTTATTTTCTTTTATTTTCCTGATGACATCTTCTACTTCAGTTTTTTCTCTTACGGTCAGTTATATAGATAGAAAACGATAATTGTAAAAGAAAAAAAGCTAATTGTTTCATATTTTATTTACCCTGTATGAAGGCATGTTAAAAATGTAAGCTTATTATTCTACTCGGTCCTGTAGCACAGGGATTTCTAGCTCTCAGGTCCCAAAAAACTTGTCTCCTGTGCAAATTTGTTTCATTGGACAAATAAATGTATCTATTTCTATTTCCATCACTTTGGTCCAAATTTGGCGGAGTCGGAGTTACATTCCGGGATAGTAAAACCGGTTTTATCTAATACCTGTATAGAAATTGACAAACTATTACCGCTAATAAAAGAATACCTATATTCTAATTAGAGGTATTGTTGTCGTTCCGCTTTTATTTATACCTCTATGTATAGACTATTTACGATATTAAATACCTGTATTCAATACCGCTATTCATTGCACTTGAAAGGTAAGATGTTAATTAAACATTATTACTAGAACGCAACAAATACGCGTAAATCTATACTTTTTACAATACGCCAGTTTAAAGAAACTAATAATCGAGTATATTGACACTGACAGCTATTACCGGTAATGGTTTTTATGGGTAAAGTGTCGAATAGAGGTATTGTTGTCAATTGGCGAAACCGCTAATATATTTGATAACCGGTTTTGATTATACCGCTAATCAGAGCTTTAGCGATATAAATAGCGAAAAGAAATTATAACCGGTTATACCTTATTTAAAACCGGTGGTAAGAATACCGGTAACGATCCCTGGCCCCTATTTCACCAAAGCTGACAGGCGCGACAATTGTCAAAAAACATTACAATTGTAGTTGGTGAAACAGTTTTCACATGAAAATTGTCGATTTGTCAGCCTACATATGTCAAATACATACATATGTCAACTTGGTGAAATAGGGGCCTGTGCCTTTACCATGAGTTTGCAGACCGTACTCGCTAGCGACTGCGTAAACGATTACGAGTTAGCGAGTACGGTCATGTAAACTCATGGTAAAGGCATTGGTTACATTCCTAGTACATACCCAGATCTCTGTCCCTTTCTAGTGTTTGTTTCTGTTCATCTGTCAAATTCAAATCCATGACCAGCTGTGCCGATATCGACTGTGGGGTGATCTGACCTTTCTCTGAAACCAAATAATCAAAATGTAAATCACAAAATACTTTGCTGTTTTATATACTTTTGCTTAACGTATCTATTTATGAACTTCCAGGTCTGTTTTTATGTATATTTGTAACTTACCTCTACCTTTTTATGTATGACTGTATGTGTTCTGAACAATAATAAAAATGTGCTGGGCAGAAGTGCCCGGCGCTGGTTTTCCCAAGAATAATAAAAAAAAAAAATTCTTAGTACAGAAGTAAAAAAAAATAACTATTAACAAGTACACTTGCTAACTAATCAATAGTATAAGCGTAGCGTTTTGAGGAGACTACCACGCCATCTGACTTTCCAAACCCGCTATCAGTTATCGGCTTAATAAATAAAATAAATAAGTCTTTATTTGAACTTAATTGGGTATTTGATATGAGTTAAAATTTACACCATAGTGTTATGGGTCATACTTAGTTGAAAAAACAAAAGTCGTCCCTCCTGTGGTCAATAGTTAACGGCTTATGTGCATGTTAGCTATGTTTTTATTACAGGGATTTATAGAAACGGAGACACTGTTTATGCGGGTCACTGGTCCAATCCAAAATTAAGCTTTGTAGCCCTTAACTTTTGGTATGTCCACAGAAAAGACACGAACCTAAATCCGTGTATGACCCTTATATAGATAGAAAACCATCAATTTATTATAATAAATAGTAAATTGGACAAGTTTATCAAAATCATACAAATATATGGCATTTATACTTAGGATACTTTTCTTAATAGTCCAAATGTAAAATTGAAAATTACCAATATAATTCTTATATTTCAATAAATAAGAAATTGTATGGCAACTATGTCCCCAAACGCATTATTTCATGAATAAAACCCATTACTCGTTTTTCCATACAACGGGATTACGAGGCCATGACACTCTGACGTCACGTTTCACTGTCTATTAGTATGGAGCGTTTTCTGTGCTCGTCAGCTATGCTGTACTTTACGTCTCATTTTCGTCTTTTGTGTTGCTCTAATTGTAGTAGGTCCCATACAAATATTTGATAGTCTCTAAAAAACTGGTTCGAATGACACCATTTAATTTTTTTGGTTAGAGCCAATTGAACATTATACACACACACATACACATATACATTATATACATATACATTATACATACACATATACATTATAGACAAGATAAGACAAGACGATGAGCCTAGCCGAGTTTCTTGCTGAACTCTTCTCAGCTAGGCTAGGTTCAGTGCACCAATGACAAAACTCCCAGTAGCCCGATTCCACTCACACCTCAGATCTGGTTGAAGCCGCTCGACCAACCTCGCCAGAGCGCAAACTCTTAGGGTGGGTTGCACCAAACCGTCTGTAATCGTAAGCGTCGTAAAATCTGATAGTATGGAAAGTTTGACAAGTTTCTATGGGATGACAGCTGCCGGCGCCATATTTGACGATGACTGGCCTGTGATCGTACGTTGGTGCAACCGATCATTAGAGTATTCCAGTGTTTAAACTGCCCGTGTGGTCGTGTCGGAGGTTTCCCCTGGATTCTCCCCAGGCCACTCTCCAACCGCGCACCTCTATCGCTTTATTGGGCCCGGCCTATAAAGCCAGTCAGGTTAATACAAATAACAAATAAACAAGACAAGACTTCTTATAAACAAATGGTAATGATAGAAAACTATAGAATTATCTCTATAATAACGGCATTAGACGCAACGTCAAGCTGCATTACCTACTGCAGGAGGGTAGGCAGACTTGTTCGAAGTAGCAACTATTTATTTATTTAAACTTTATTGCACAAAAAGAATATAAGTACAAAGGGCGGACTACCTATACTAACTAACTATGAGTGTCTCTCTTAAATATAAATATTTGTGGACAATCTTACACAAATTGACCTAGTCCCAAACTAAGCAAAGCTTGTACTATGGGTACTAGGCGACGATATATATACTTATATAGATAAATATATAATTTAATACATAGAAAACATCCAAGACTCAGGAACAAATATTCGTGTTCATCACACAAATAAATGCCCTGACCGGGATTCGAACCCCGGACCTCCAGCTTCGTAGGCAGGGTCACTACCAAGTAGGCTAAAGCGGTCGTCTCTTACCCAGTTGTCGTTTGAGCGTGATGGCATTAGAAGCGGCCTGCTTGTCCCACTGAAGCCGCGACGCTTCGCTCTTGAAGCTCGCAGGCCTGGATTGGAACAGCTTCACGCCGCAATACTGCCCGGAGGGTAGGTAGGTGATCAGGATGTTCTCTTTCTCTGGATCCGCTGTCCAAAGTAATTATAATTCATTAACTTGTCATCACTACATAGTATAAAACAAAGTCGCTTTCTCTGTCCCTATATCCCTATGTATGCTTAAATCTTTAAAACTACGCAACGGATTTTGATGCGGTTTTTTTTAATAGAGTGTTATTTTTTATAGAGTGATTGAAGAGGAAGGTTTATATGTATGGACGGGGAGGGTCCCTAGTTATTAATATTCCCCCCTTTGCGGTGTTAAGGACAATTTCTAACGGAGTCATTTTGAGATTCGGTTGAAACCGCTCAACCAATCTCACTGGAGCGCAAACTCCTAGAGTATTCCAGTGTTCCAAACCACACGCGTGATCGTGTCGGAGGTTTTCCCCTGGATTTTCCCCGGGCTACTCTCCAACCGCGCACTCCTATCGCTTTGTTGGCCCGGGCCTATAAAGCCACAGTCAGGTTCAAGGAAAAAAAGGGTTCTTTAGTAGAGAATTACGATTTGAAACGGGATATTTACCATTTATATTTGTATTTTTGAGTTCCCGATATTTCGGCACTGTTGCAAGCGCCATTATCAAGGATTAACTGGCGTGCTGCGAGTTTTAGTTGTGGTCTACCCACACACCATAGCGAACTACCCTCTTCCTGGTTCGCTTTTTTCGCACAGTGTCACCGTCACTACCACCAAACTCAATAATACAAATATTTATTTATTTATTTCTTGCAATACCATGGGTTTACAAGGTGTTATTATAGCATATATACAGTACATGGTAACCCTGTCAGGGTATAGCAGTTTTATCTATTAAAATCTAAGTACAGTCCAAATAAAATTAAATTATGCGACACACAACAATGCGATACAATGTGACATGGTAAATATCCCGTTTCAAATCGTAATTCTAATGTAAATGACCATGTGAGCCTGAAATCTTAGTAAACGACGTATATACGCATATTCGTTGATGCCGGTCAAAGCCAACAACGGATACTGCCACGGTGTGATATCAACCTACATGCATTTTATATAGGGTTCAAATTCGCGTTTCCCATTCCCATGTCATGGCGTGTAAGATAGCGTTTGTATTTGACAGAGCGCTGAAAAGGTTAAGTTCTCTATTTACAAGAAAACGACGTTTACTTATTGCGTAAATACTAATTTGTATTAACAAATTACTGGATACTGTAGCACGCAGCTTCCATAACAAAGAATTCAAGATTTATTTAAAAGTAGGAATATTTATAATAATATTGAGACTCATTTCACAAGGAAATTTAATATATTTTAATACTAGCGACCCGCCCCGGCTTCGCACGGGTGCACTATTTAATGGATGTTATTATACATATAAACCTTCCTCTTCAATCACACTATCTATTAAAAAAAACCGCATCAAAATTCGTTGCGTAGTTTTAAAGATTTCGTTTCATTCTTAAAATATTATCGTTTTTATACAATAAATAAGTCTTACATTGGTTTATAAACGAAAAGCCGGTAATTTAAAAAATCCGCGACCATATTTTTTATGGACTTGAAAATTGAGGTTTTGTAATCGGTGTTTTTGGCGGCCCTATTGTTTAGAAAATAATTCTTTTCTTACTAGAATATATTTCTACTCGTCATAAATATTGTCGGAGAACTAAGTTTAGTGAAACGTATCACAATTAAATAAGCAATATTTGTATATTTTTATGATGTATGAAAAAAAACTTATTTTTTTTATATTTACAACTTTTGTATCAAAAACTTACGACAGATTTTTTATATCATTTTTACCGTTTTCAGTACACCTGAAATTACCAAATATCCACTTTATATGGAAAAGAAAATCTCATGCATTTAAGGGTTATAATCGAAGAACAACCTTCGAGTACTGAACGATGTCTAGTAACTAACGTAGATTATAAGTCTCCATTGTTACTAACAAACTAACAATCTATGGATCACAACTAGATCTGAAATAAAGATTTTTTTATTTTTTTTTATTTTACCCCCGTTTCGATCTTAAATCTTATGTAGGATTCACATTAATCGGCCGGAGTCTACTCGAGTCTTATTAGAATCAAAGGAATTTGAATTTTACACGGAATGTAATACATTCCGTATTTAAATGAGCGCTGCTCGCTCGTGGATGCTCGCAACTATTCATGAAGCCATGTATGAAATCTCTGTATACAAGGTTCAAATTCCCCTGTCAAAAAAACAAGTCGTACGAACTCAACAAATGTAAATCCAACCATATTTAGTGCTTTTACATTTTACACAACTTTATCAATGCTGTCTTTGTATCACAACTTATATTACACCCCTAGGTAATAGTAATACAAGCTTAAATTACTATAATAGTATATTGCAATGTAAGCTTGCTCAAATGAAATAACAAAACGAAATCATAATAGGAACGAATATTTATTAATATTCAATTAAGCTTATTTTATTAAAAATCATTTTTTCTGCATATCCACTAACACCTTATTCTCTTTTGGATACAATTTTAAAATCATTTCACGGGTTTCAGCGTCATTTTCATCTGAATCATTTCGATGACAATTATTGAGTAAACTTCCAAACTCTTTGATATGATTAGCGAAAAACATATTGAAGCCGATATCACCTAATTCTGTGGTCATAACGAAATTTTTACTGTTTTTAGGTATATTTCGATTAACAAATAGCTTAACAAAGTCGTCTCCGCTTGGTATTATATGGGTGTTTTTCACTAATTGAGTTTCTGTGAAGCTTTTCACGTCTAAATTCTTGTATGTTTTGCCTAAAGACACAACTGAGCATATCGAGTTATTACGCGACAAAAATGTTAATGGCTCTGAATTCTGACTCTCTTGGGTAGAATTTTGCGAGTATATTTCATCGTTGAGCAGATTTATTGAGTTCAGAATGAAACCTTCAAAGTTTGATGCTTTCTTGACCCTTTTGGGTATCGGATTTGCTTGTATGGGTTCGATTTGTGAATTAAAATCAGTTGGACACTGCGATTGAACGTTGAAATAGTTAGTTGTGTTTGTAAAAGTATGATCAAATGTCGGCAAATCTGCATCCGAATTCATGTTTTCCTTTAAAGATCCAGACAAATTTGTAAAATCTTCGATAGTTTTAGTATTTTGAGCATTTTGTTTATCTTCAATCAAAAGCGGTTTCTCTAATACATTCTCCAATTTTGAATCTATGTTCTTTTTCGTAGGCACATTAAACTTTTTTGATTTCTTCTCAGCATTGGTATTATTTCGTTTTTTACCGAAAACCGGTATAATTTTTGCGGGCGGCTCGATATTTGCATCGGGTGTTTGTTTTATATTATCTGCAAACAATATTCGAACATCGTTAAGACGATTTGAAATGAGAAATTTATACTAAAATTCCTTGCGAAGTTTATTAATAAATCCACATTTAAACTAATTAAAACGAGTAATACACGTAATTTTCATTTTAAAAGGCCATTAGTCCCATTTTGATATTAATATTATTGTAATTATTGGAAAGATAACCTATTCAAAATCAATGAAAAAGTTTACCTTCCGCCAAAGTTACTTTTGTTTCATTCTTATTTAACGTCCAATCTTTCTGGTATTTCTCGACACACGTGTCAAAGTCATTCTTTTCGTCATATTGACTGTAAATATCTTCAAATAAGGTAGAATCCTGGATAAATTCGTCCATCTTCGACAATAATTAATTATCTAACAATATGCAAATCGCGCCGTAATCGGAAAATAAGAACATTCAAATTTGGAACGTTCTTTTGTTTATTTTTTTATTTATTAGGTTTCATGTGTAAACAGCCATTTAAGAGGTGTATTTTTGCCACAAAAATAGTGTTTGCGTTTAATTTTTTTAAATCTATTTTTTGTCCTGTCGTCGTCGTAGGTTATAGTCGTGAAGCTAATCAGCCAATGTTAAGAGTATTTTCTTTTTGTATTAGATAATTTTTGAGGATTATTTTGTAGTCAAGCTTGTTTTTTTTTCAGGATATCGTAAGTCGTAGGGCATGCCCGTGAAGCTAAACAGCCAATATTGTAGTTAGTGTTTTTTTTTTAATTTCATCATTTATAGTTTATTTTATAGTTCAGTAATGTAAACGTATTTCTTAAAGTTAAATGAGTTACAAAATAAGTAAAGCGTATTGACTTACCACTTTTGAAAGGCTCTTTCAATTCCCGAAGTTCCGACTGGAAAAATAAATATACGTACATTTTCGAGTTACAGTGGAATCCGGATAAAGCGACAGTCAAGGGACCGGTGATATTACGTCGCACTAACAGGACGTCGCACAAAACCGACTTATATACTTTGAAAATGTTTGGTATGAAATCTAATGTGTGGTGATTGCGAAGTCGTTAAAAGCGGTCAAATGTTATATGCGGAGTCGTTATAAGCGGATTCTACTGCATATTCATAAAAATACCGTTATCCCGGTGGTGCCCAAAGGAAACCAGGGTTCGCCAAGATTTGGCGTAGGAACTAGTTTAACGAAAGAGGCCTCCATCTGACCTTCCAACAAAGAGCGAAAACTAGACCTTGGTCAGACCGGTTTCCTAACGACGTTTTCGTTCACCGAAAATCAGTTATACAGTATTGAACAAACAGTTTGATCTGTTTTACTAAACGTTTAAAACTCACGTATTAATTGCCACCCCAGGCGACATGTTTCGAACTCTTCGGGAGTTCTTCAGGATGTGCGCGTACGCGACGAGTTAATAACATCCCAACACAAGAACAACAAAACAAAATGAAACAACCAGGTCAGGTGTGACATAAAAGGTATTTTATGTCACACCTGACCTGGCCATAAAGTGGCAATTACCGCACGCTCCGCGCGCGGAAAATCCCACTTCCTGGCCAGGGGGTGACATGAAATTTTGTACTTACCTTGGGCGGTAATTAAGAAAGCCTCAGATCGCATAACTATCGCCCTTGCCTTCGGCTCGGGCGTCAAATACCTGCGATCTGAGACATTCTTTGTTTTACCGCCCTTGGTAAGTAATGTACTATTTTCACTATACATGTAAAACAATAATGTACCATACCTGTTGTACAGTATTGTACGCCTTAATATTCTTGTCCTGCGGCTTTTCCTTCGGTTCCTTGTCTTTGTCAGCGCTAGGAGACGCCCCGCGGCGTTTCTTGGGCGCCGGCGAGGGCAGTGTGGCGTTTTCTTCCGTCTGTTCGTCTATGTACCTGGAAATATATAAAGTCCGATCTTGCATGGAGTATTGTAGTCACCTTTGGGATGGCTCGGCTAAGTACCAACTTGCCGCACTCGACTCGGTGGACCGCAGAGCCAGGAGGCTTATCGGCGACGGTCAGGTAGTAGGAAACAAGCTACAGAGCCTAGCACATAGACGCGAAGTAGCATCACACGCCTTTTACAAATTGTACTTCGGAGAGCGTGCTCAGGAGCTCCATGAGCTCATACCGCCTTCCCCCTTCTTCCATCGGACATCCAGACGTACGGCTGGCTACCATCCTTACTTGGTCGAAATTCCTCTTATTCGAACCAAGCGCTTTGCATCATCTTTTATAATGCGCACTTCTAAGGTTTGGAATTCTCTGCCGGCGTTTGTGTTTCTGAGCTCATATAACCTAGACCTTTTTAAGGCACGAGTGAATAGGCAGGTTCTGGGTGAGCTCGCTTCATCCTCGGCCTCATCTTTGCCCCCTGGCTAGATACTGGCCAAGAGCGATCCCATTTTTAATAAAAAAAAAAATGTAGGGACACATAATACCTAATGCTGACATAGCATTACAGCCACGAGGCGCGAGACGCGGACGGAGCTCGCCAGTTGTTCCCTACATTTCGCCCTGCCCGGTTAGGTCCGTTAAGGATTATCGGTTAAAAGTAGCTATACCTAGCTTTATGAACTTTACCTTGTAAGAATAAATTAGTAATAGTTATTTGTTATACAAGGGTGCAAAGTTATTTAACGTCTCGTGTGTTGCAACACTCGCTACGCTCAGGATTCTAGGATTGAACCACGAGACAGCGAATGGATTCTATGGTTGAACCGCGAGCGAAGCGAGTGGTCCGAAAATAGAATCCTGAGCGAAGCGAGTGGTTCAAAAATAGAATCCTGAGCGTATCGAGTGTTGCAACACACGAGACGTTAAATAACTTTGCAGTCGTGTGTAACACAAATCTTTTCACCTCACTAGAGCGAGGAATTTTTTTTTCCTCCTCCTCGTCCTAACGTTGACAGTTGCGTCCTAACTATAGTTGTCCACTACCTAATCCCGAGATTTGGCGTAGGTACTAGTTTTTTAACACAACAGCACAATATAAATTTATTGTTGCTGGACTGTCTGGACTGGCCTTTACATGTTATTATGTTTAAAAAAGTTACAAATAGCGCGTTCGGATTTCAAATATTCTTTGCACTCTTGTGGATAAAATGCAGTTTTGCTATCTGTTTTTAAAGAATAAAAAAGGGCTTTCCGAGCTAGTGAGGTGAAAAATACATTGTGACCATTTGTGTACACTAGTGAAGAACGGTAAATAAACTAAATTCTACTTATATACGTGATTTGCCTTTGTGCAAACATTCCTTCTGATCTAGTAGAGTGACCTCAATATCTTAGCGAACAATTGACTTTCCAGTTATATTAACTCAGTGATAAAATAGGAACGTTAAAGTAATCTCATAACAACTCAGTAAAATAAAAATCATAAGTTCCTATATAAAATTACGTTTTCCTTTATGAAGTAGTTTATAGCTCGAAAATTGTCGATTTGGAGTGATTATTAGATACAGAGAACGAATACAAAGAAAAATTTGACGACCACTTTAGCCTAGTTGGTAGTGACACTTCGAAGCTGGAGGTCCCGGGTTCGAATCCCGGTCAGGGCATTTACTTGTGTGATGAACACGAATATTTGTTCCTGAGTCTTGGATATTTTCTATCCCCCTTATTCATAAAACTTAACAAACCTCTGCTAACTAAAATGTCTGTTGTCACTGTCTTACAAACACGTGTGTCAAAGTGACAGATAAGGACAAACGAACTTTAGCGGCTAGTTAACTAATATAGGTTTGATAGACGTTTATGAATACGGGGGTATATATATCGTCATTTGATACCCATAGTACAAGCTTTGCTTAATTTGGGACTAGATTGATTTGTGTAAGATTGTCCACAAAAAACGAAATATTTTATTATTTAACCGTGTCTTGCTCGCCTAAGGCTCGGTTTTATAAAGATCCGTTAGACCTTATGTCGGTTTGTTATGTCAAAAAATGTACTGAGTTACTGAAATTTGATCTGACATTTGGTTTCCTCAGATCCGTAATCTTTATAAAATCCGGCCTAAGACAGGAATCGAACCCGCGCCTCTGGTTTACCGGAACAAAGGTCCAGTTTAGTATGGTTTATTTTTTTCTACATATCAAATAATTGACAATTTGATCGTGAAATTTTGTGAGATCATAAAAATCCGGTTTTTTAGGGTTCCGTACTCAAGGGGTAAAACGGGATCCTATTACTAAGACTTCGCTGTCCGTCCGTCCGTCTGTAACAAGGCTGTATCATCCGTGATAGTGAGACAGTTGAAATTGTCACAAAAGATGTATTTCTGTAGCCGCTATAACAAAAAATAGTAAATAACATAATAAAATAAATATTTAAGGGGGCTCCCATACAACAAACTTTTATTGTCGAGTCAGTTTTTGGAAATTTACAAAAACAATTTTTATTTCTAAGATTTTGTAAGTTTCCGCTTCCGAATTTCGGTTTGTTCTCCTCTACAGGTCGCATTTTCCAACCGCTTCTCGTGAAATTTTGTTAGCAGGCGAATAACGTAACTTTATGTACTAACGGTAGATAGATTTTACTGTCAATTTTGAAGCATAAATGTATGAGCTGACAATTAAAATCTACCTAACGGTAGTGTAGCGGACGCAAGCAGGCGCAGGTAAGTACTTTGGTAAATAAAACTCCGATATTTAGCGGGTGCTGACACGAGCGTTGACATGCGTGTATCGTTTGGCGGTCATAGGCCAACTGACTCGTAGGAGTCATAGGGTCACGCACACATGTGAGCGCGTCGTGCATACTTAAGTTTCTTTATTCTAGGTACACACACAGGCATACAATCAGCGGCGCAACGAGCACGGTAAGTACATATGCATTTACTATTAATATTTATTTATATAACTAACTAATGTTTTATTTTATGTTTCAGGTGCAGAGCCGGGCGTGTAGTCTACAGGTAGTACAAAAGTTACATGGTTACCCCGCAGGTTCGATATTCATAATTGATCTTTTTATGATGTCAGATTTTGGAAATGAAAAAAAAAAACTCACTCACGAAGTCTACAGCTCACAGAGCCACTAGGAGATAATGGTACGGAATGTGAGACACAATCGCAAATATCGTTCCGTCTCCAAAACAATATTTCGGCAAGTGACTATTTTAATCTATGGATTGTTAGTGCCATTATTCATATACTAATTAAATAATGGGTATCTAATCCAATATAAGCCATAGTTTCACTGACAAGTCTCGCGTTATTGGTACTAGACGACGATTTACTTACTTAACCTTTTGACCACCAAGCATCAGACACAAATTACGCAACGCTGACGTCAAACCAAAGCATTCTTCAACGCGAAATTAAACCTTACGCTATGGCGAATAGATTGCTACAGTAGTACCCAACTGATAAGGCGCGTCGTGAATCTTCGTTCGCGCAGAAAAGAAAGTATCGCTCCGAAGATTAACGAAAGAATGCTTAAAACTTACAATTAACCTTAGATCACTACTATAAGGTTCATAATGCGCGTGCACTCGATCAGAAGTATGGCGGCTGACTAACATGCCACGCGGCGCGCGCTAACATGGCGGCAGCTGCGGACCAATAGCGGTACAGGAAAAAGAAGCGCGGTGCGTGGAGCGTGCCGATTGGTCAATAGCATTTCCCGCGCTTTAAAGATTCATCTTCTGCGCAGGTATATCGGTAAGCCATGTCAGTTGGGTACTACTGTACTGCATTGGCCAGGCTGTCGGCTGTAGCCGTCGTTGGCGTTCATGGCACGATTATCCGATGACGTGTATAGCCGACTGTGGCGCTCAAAAGGTTAAATATTATACTCTAAGCTGACAAGCACCAGTTACGGAAACTTCATTCTTAATTCAAAGATAGTACGTTTTTAAATTGATTGTTGTATAAAAAAATAATGACTTATTTTCTTTTGAAATGAGTTAATGTACATCATTGGTGCTTGTCCATTACTGATAGTGTCATTCATTAGCATGTTTTGGGCCTAGCTGAATTTTTCCGGGACTCTTCTCAGGCTAGGTTTAGTGAACCATCGACAAAACTCCCAGTAGCTCGATTGCACTCACACGTCAGATTCGGTTGAAACCGCTCAACCAATCTCACTGGAGCGCAAACTCTTAGAGTATTCCAGTGTTCAAAACCGCGTAGTCGTGTCGGAGGTTTCCCCTGGATTTTCCCCAGGCTACTCTCCAACCGCGCACTCCTATCGCATTATTGGCCTATAAAGCCACAGTCAGGTAAAAAAAAACAACATATATATATTTTTTTAAATTAATTAATTAAAAATTGGATTGCATTTTAAATAAAAATCGTTTATTTAAAAATGGATGAGAACACAATTTAAATTAGCCCGTGGTCCCACACTAGGCACAGCCTGTATCGTGGTGACCGTTTGGATAATATTAACAGTACAAAGTTTGTTCAGGTAGGTATTCTATACTATTATTATAAAACAAATGGAAATAAATGTGTTTTTATGTGTGTATGTGTGTGTGTTTGTGTGTGTGTGTGCGCGTGCGCGTGTGCGACCAACTAATACATGTAATTAAAGTCTAAACAACTTTTTTAATGACTTGTTCAGTCTCAAAGTAATTGAGGCTATTTAACCAAAGGAATAATTTGCGTTTGGCCTCTGGAAGGGATTTTGGCCGGCACCTAGCCGCGGGGCAAAGGCAATGATATGACGTGGAGTCAACTAACCTTTTTCCAGGCTTGATCTTCCTCCCACTCCTGCTAACCACCTCTTCTTCCTTCTTCTCTTCTTCGTCCTCTTTATCTTTGGACTCTTTCACCTCTTCCCTCTTCGGCCTGCCCCGGGGTGTCTTAGGCTCCTTCGCTTTGGGAGTCGCCGGTGGCTTCGCTGCGGATTTTCTGCCTTTCTGCTTGAATTAATTGAGATTTTAGAATATATTACTTAGGTTGTCTGGAAGAAGTCTCTTTAGCGATAAGAGCATTGTCTACCTCTACCTACATGTGGCTGTCTTGATTATGTGTTTAGTAAGAATTAGAATTATGTTACTAAAAATAATTAAAGATCATTTCAAAAGAAAGAAATATTTAATTGCACAATTTAGAATTCAAGAAAGAAAAACATTTATTCGTGACGATACAAACATAAAATATAGATAAATAAACGTAATTAAAAAAAAAACAAGGAATCGCCACAAAAAGGTTTCGCCTCAGCGTAATGCCGACTCAGGGAGCTGGCGCTGATCTTCCGGCGAAACCTAGGTGGTTAATGACGGTGTTTTGTTTCAAAACAAAAATATATTGGAGATGTACCGACTATGGATTTCGCCGACTAGCCGACTAGGCGGTGCCGAGGTGGCCGACTAATCGGTAAGGCCGATCATTGGTTTCGGCTGAGTTCGGGCCCAATCGGGAATGTTCGTTTCGGTCCGCTCATCGCGCCGATCGCCATGCGTTCGTGTTTTGACAAGTTTGTTTTATTTGCGTTTTAGTGATTTACTTGCTAGACCGGCCGGCATGTTTCATATAGCAAAGCAAAAGAAAACAGTGAAATTATCTAATTATTAGTGTTAAAAATATAAGACGAAGTAGATATTGGTAGTTTATTTTTAATTGTTTTATGTTTTCCAGTACGCTGGATGCTGTCATGCAATAATGTGTCAACGTAATAGGAAAACCTATAGTAGGTTGACGCATTATTGCATAAAAACGTTCAATTGGCATGTGTTTAAGAGAGGTACAGCAAAATGTCATCTTGCTCGAATTTGGAGCAGCCCAACTGGGGAAGTACCTCCACCTTGCAGAAGACCACAGCTATAATAACATTATCTACTATACAAGTATGTAGTGTTGTATTCCTGGAGGTGAGCAAGGTTGCCAGAGCTCCCGAGGATGCACTGTGTTAAGAGCGAGGAACTTAAATTTGTCCCTTCTGCTGTCAACACAGTGAATTCTCCAATTTCATAAAGGGTCGGCAACGCGTACGTGACTCCTTTGGAATTGCGGTCGTCTATAGGCTGCGGTGGCCGCTTACCATCAGGTGGACCGTACGCTAGTTTGTATAAAATAAAATGTATTCATGCAATATCACAGTTTTCTAGCACTAACGGTTACTGAGCTAAGCCGCGGATGGACATGGCGAATCTATAGGTGTTCCTTGTTTACGGAACCCTAAAAATAAGCAAATAAAAAAACAAAGCATCACCTTTCCTTCGTCTATGACCAGAGCCCCGGCATCGTCCGAGTCATCCACAGGCCCATCGTTGGCATTAACACTCTAAAAACAAAACTCTACTCAACAAGCGAAAACAAATAATGGCATAAAATAGAACACAAAAATGTAAAATAAATGCAATCTACTTCACGATCATTCCACGGGATTTCAACCGCAGTCCTTTTTTTAATTAAAAATGGGATCGCTCTTGGCCAGCATCTAGCCAGGGGGCAAAGATGAGGCCGACGATGAAGCGAGCTCACCCAGAAGGTGCCTATTCACTCGTGCCTTAAAAACGTCTAGGTTATATGAGCTCGGAAACACATGCTGATTCCTTAGTTCACAATATTGCAGAAATAAGCTACAATAAGATTGAAAACTCGAATAATGGGGGCTGTCGCGTATGAATTCGCCGCTAGAGGCGCTAGTGTAGCGCGAGGTCTCCGAAATGTCAAATGTCACTCTTTGTGGTTGCGCTACGCGGGTTAATATCTAATTGGAACAATATGGTGAGTATTTTACAATACCTGAGCTTGATTATGGCAAATATGAGTTACGGGTCAATGACTGTCAGTGCTTTGAGACAGTTTTGTCATTCGGAATCTTATTTCCTCCTTTTTCTCCTAACAAAACGGGACTGCGCTACAATGCGGGATGTTCGATATTTTTACGGTACGGTTTTAAGGTATTAAATACGATTTAAACGTTAACTTCGTTCTCATAATAAGGGAACATACACAAACTACGTGACCCGTTTAGGAGGGGAGGGGGGTCGTCAAAGTACCACTTTTGGTCACGGGGGGGGGGGGTCGTCGGTTTCTTGTCACGTAGCCGGTGGAACACTTTAAGTATTTTGATTTTATTTCTTTCCCCGCAAATATGATCAAAATCATTGTGGGAAAAAGGGATGGCAGACTCAAGCCAATAAACTTAACAAAATGACATTTATACGCTTGGTCACCTAGGGGGGGGAGGGGGGTAAAAAACGCAAAAAAATTGGTCACGTAGTTTGGGTATGTTCCCTAACCGATAAAAAAATTTGACAGCTGGACCTTACTCGACATTGGCGCCAACTGGTGAGCGCAAAAACGATAGCCCTCATTCTGACAAAATCTACAAGCACAGTAAAACCCGAACACAAATATATGACCGTCGGCCATGTTTTTTTTTATGTTATAGGGGGCAAACGAGCAGACGGATCGCCTGATGGTAAGCAATTACCGTCGCCCATAAACACCTGCAACACCAGAGGAGTCGCAAGTGCGTTGCCGGCCTATGACCGGGCTATGTTGCGGAATTTCATTAGATAGTTGAAATGAAATCATTCATTCTTCAATTTAGGCATATTACATGCACTTATGAATGTGCCCCGCTTTGGAAGGCACGTTAAGACGTTGATCCCGGCTGCTGTGTATGATAGAAGTCGTTAAGCCAAGTTAGAGGCCTTTGGGCGGCTTGAGAACTTCTAACAGTCAAATTGCCCACTCACTTGACAAGCCTAACTGACCTGTCGCCATATAAAGGAGAATAATAGTGCTCTCTTGACAATGGTCATATATTCGGTCGGTGGTCGGGTTTTACATTGTTGCATTAAAGCGTAATTTTCAGTGTAGCTCATTTGAAAAATGGGTCATTGTCAGTTGTAAAAACAAAAGTTGCCCACCCGGTGGTTAATAGTTAACGGCTTATGTACATGTGGGCAATTTTTTTATTACATGGATTTATAGTTACGGAAACACCGTTTATGCGGGTTACTACACCAATCCAAAATTAAGCTTTGTGGCCCTTAACTTTTGATATGACCACCGAAAACACGCGAACCTAAATCTGACAATGACCCAAATATAATACTCATGCAGATTCTAAATTCGCTTAAACACATTTTGTAGTTTTTTAATAATGTTGATCTGAACAAGCAAGGTAAAAAGTAGTTTTTTTTTTGCACCACCCACTGAATGCTAGTTCTCTCCAATACATAAAAGTTTTTCTGGACGAGATCGCTCTTTAGCTTAAGACCACCTTTTGTATACCTCCGCTTATATCTCGCTATGTTAAGTTTCTGAACTCTTTTGTTTTCATTATTTTTTATCGAAGTGTGCTATCCATATGGATAGCTATATAGCCACACTATGTTATAAATTATAAGATGCGGCATCTACCCTATTTGTATTGTAAATAGGGATGTTGACACCAAATAAAAAGATCAATAACTTCATTTTTTTTCCAAAAAGGGTCATATTCTCAATCAAATGGCGAAGGGGCAGGCAGGCACGTATCCAGATTTTTAGTTTGGGGGACGACGACGACAAACATTGAAACAACCACGTGAACTGTGTAAAAATCGCTGTAATCACTACTGGCTAAAAATGTATTCGGGGGGGAATTAAATTCCAACTATCCCCCCTTCCGGATACGTGCCTGGGGGCAGGCTATGCCTAGTGTGGGGGTCAGCACAAAATGTAACTGTTTTTAATATTTTTTGGAATTAAACTACAGTGGAATCCGGATAAAGCGACAGTCAAGGGACCGGTGATATTACGCCGCACTAACAGGACGTCGCACAAAACGGACTGATTTACTTTGAAAGTGTTTGTTGTGAAATTTAACGTGTGGTGATTTCGAAGTCGTTAAAAGCGGTCAAATGTTATAAGCGAAGTCGTTATAAGCGGATTCTACTGTATTTGTAATTAACTCACAAAGTTTTAAGTGGGGGCATGTTCCGTTTCTTTTTCGCAAAACGCACTTTATTGGACGATCATCATTTAATAAGGCGCTTTAGGTCAGTGACGTCACTGATTTGCAGCGCTTACTCTTTCTAATTAAAAACGTTCTAACGGTTGTAACTTTGTCATTTATTGAGATATTTTAATGGGATTTTCACCATTTGACACAGTTTTATGTCTTCTTTCTTTTGTTTGGATATTAATTTCCATATCAATAAATTTAGAGTCAACATCACTATTGTTACATGTAGCCCTTGAGACTTGATTATGAAGACTAAATATTTGATTTTGTAAGGACTCTCGACAAATCAGCGCCAGTCTCTAAAGCGCTGACTTTGGCTATGAACTCTTTTAATGTAAGGATCCAACACTTGACACTTTTGTCTCAAAAAGTGTTATTCAGTGGAATGGAATCCAAAAAGGAAAAACAAAAGCAGTAAATTCCTACTTCATCCTGTTTCACTTGGTTGTTTGAAAGTCAAAAAACCAGAAGACAACAGGCGCCTAAACCACAAAACTTTATAAGCGTACAATTTAACAAATTTGTCAACTTTTTCTATGGATAATTGTACTTTTTTGTCAATTTGCAGATTTGTAAAGTTTTGTGGTATAGAGGCGAGGTATAAACTTACATGGCACACAGACAAAAAAAATAAGAAGTTGGTGTCTCAGCTTGTGTCTGTACTGGCAAGATTAATCCAGTAACTTTATACAATCAGAGCTTGCGTCAAATCCGGTAGTTCCGATTTTTGTATCAGTGACTTAGAGACCATATACATCTCTAACAATATTAAATTAATCTTAATTTTGACGCTCAGAGACCATGTACATCTCTGGGATATTATATTAATTTAATTATACTCCTTGTTTAATCTTGAGACCTAATACATCTCTAACTTTACTGATGTTGTAATATTTGTAATAGATAACTTTGCAAGTTTATATTCACTGTATGACATTAATTTTGTTATAATTGTAAACTCGAAATTATTATTCTTTTTTGAACTGTAAATTAATATTTTGACATGTAAAAGTGCCCTTGTGGCCTATTTGCAGAATAAATGTGTGATTTTCTGTTTTTTTTGCTGACCTATTTATGACGTTGGGCCCAATGAATAATCAAGTTTGTCACCTAGAGCGCCGAACGCAAATTTGTCAAAAATCGAAAAACCGATTATAACCCTAAAGGTATTTTGCCTGTCCTAACCTACGGTGCACAAACATGGTCGTTAACTGAGATCCAGAAATCCAAATTGAAGGTTTGCCAGCGCGCTATGGAGCGCAGCATTTTGGGTGTCAAAAGGACGGATCGTGTCCGAAACACTACACTGCGCTCAAAAACACGCATTGCTGACGTAGGTAAAAAAACTGCCAGGCTCAAGTGGGACTGGGCCGGCCACGTCTGTCGCATGCATCCAGATAGGTGGGCTAATGTAGCCACCAAGTGGGTACCACATGATGGACGACGCGGACGGGGCAGGCCCAGACGGAGATGGCGGGATGATCTGGATGCATTTGCCAAGAATTGGGAAGAAGAAGCGCTCAATAGGGAGACCTGGAAAACATGGGGAGAGGCCTTTGCCCAGCAGTGGGACAGCCAATAGGCTATAAAGTAAGTAAGTAACCCTAAAGGACTAGTTGCCGATAGTACCTTCTCAGAAAGTTAATAATTTTTTCGAACTTCGCAAACTTTGAAAGGCTTTAGCGCGGAAACTATTTGGTCTACAGAGACAATTCTAGTCTCATATTGTAGCAAATTTAGTATTCTCTAAAATCGTCCTGATTAGATACTATTGGCAACTAGTCATTAAGGGTGGGTTGCACCAAACCGTCTCCAGTCGTAAGCGGTGATCGTTAAAATCTGATTGTATGGAAAGTTTGACAAGTTTCTATGGGATGACAGCTGCCGGCGCCATATTTGACGATGACCAGCCTGCGATCGTATGATGGTGCAACTGCCCCTTAGAGTTATAATCGGGTTCTCGTTTATTGACAAAGTCGCGTTCGGCGCACGAGGTCACAAACATGGCTAATTCATTCGGCCAACATCATAAACAAGTCTGCAAAAAATCAGAACTACCGGATTTGACGCACACTACTCCATACTTGCAGACAAGGTTATTGGATTACTAGGTGGTATAGTGGATAAGTACTAGGTGGTTCGTAATGCTCTATCTTTTTTCGTGATATCGTTCTGAGTTTACCTCATCCATGGTCTCATCTGCGGTGGTATCGGCGACAGCCGAGTCATCGACAGTGTCGTTGGCTGTCTCGTTCATGCTGTCATCCAATGGTGCCGGCTCCGCTTCCTGTCAATAATAGGTCTGAATTAGTCATCATCACAATCTAATTAGAAGGCCAGGAGTTAAGGAATGCAATAATCAATCATAAGAAATATCAAAAACTGGTTATGATTTCGGTTATAACGAAACTTTAGGGTGCAAATTTAGAAATAAGGGAAAAATTTAGGCACCGAGCAGGATTTGAACCTGCGACCTCCCGGCACTCGCGGCCAGTCGCTCTAGCCAACTGAGCTATAGGTGCAACCGCCACTCGGCCCGAAATTCCTCAATCATTCCTTCATTTATACAAACGCCTTAAGGAGCCTTAAGGGGGGCAGCAGTACTGCTTAATACAAAATTAAACTTTAGGGTGGGTTGCACCAAACCATCTGTAAACGTAAGCGGTGTTCGATAAAATCTGAGTGTATGGAAAGTTTGACAAGTTTCTATGGAATGACAGCTGCCGGCGCCATAATTGACGATGACCGGCCTGTAATCGTATGCTGGTGCAAGCGACCCTTAATGTTAAAAACATGGAAAATACAATGTAAACACCATGACATTTATGATTCACACATATTCTTCACTAAAACTTCATGTATTAGTAAAAATCACAGTAAATAATGCAGGAAATTTAACTCATTTTTAGTAGTTTAAATTAGGAAATGTATAAGCGAACGTAACCGAAACCGGTTTTCCAAATTTCCAGTAACCGGTTATTATAATTTGCCGAAAGAACCGGTTGTTTCGGTTACAGGTAAAACCGGTTTGCATTATACCAGGTAAAATAGAGGGAACAAGAGGGAGAGGAAGGCCCAGAATACCATACATGGCACAGATCAAGGAATGGTGCTGTAGCCACACCAGGAAGTGAAGACGAAGGCCCAAGATAGATTGGAATGGAGAATGCTGCAACGACAGAGGACCAGGCCCTCTTAATATTGATATTGATGATGATTACACCAGGAATATAAACTCCGTAAAATGTTTGTTTGTTTGGATAGTTTTAGTGTATACGCGTCATACTCGTGAACGGGTGCCGTTTGTGGGGTCCGGTCTGTTCATGTTTGCAAGGACTAGTAACTTCGTACTAGTGTTCAGTGGAATTGACATGATGAGAGACTTCGCTCTGTTCTCATTTGATTTTATTTTTAGACTGACGCTCAGAAACCTTATACATCTCTGAGGATATTTATTTAATAGATTTTATTATTTTCATGTTGACGTGTTATAGATATAGCTCAACATATTTTATTATGATTAGTGTACCTTCTTTATTACATTTTATCTTGACGCTTAGAGACCTTATACATTTCTAACAAATCTCAATTGTTATTAGTTTCTTATTCTTATTTTTGACATGTAACACTCCATTTAATTAATGATACTTTGATTATTGTATTATTTTTATTTGATGTACCTAGATAGATTTTGACTTGTAAAAGTGCCCTTGAGGCCTATTTGCAGAATAAATGTTTTGATTTTGATTTTGTAGTCTTACCGCCAAAGCACCGACGACCTGCTCCAATGGGACATTATTGGCGAAATCGTGTTCAATCTGTTTCACACCATCATTGAAGTCCTTGCGTTTCACGGACTTGTTCAGAAACTTGTCCTTATTCTCAGAGTAGTCGAATATCATGTTCGGCGGCAGGTTGGCGCTGGAATGAGACAGAAACATGGAGGTACAGTAGAATCATGGAGGTACAGTAGAAACATGGAGGTACAGTAGAATCATGGAGGTACAGTAGAAACATGGAGGTACAGTAGAAACATGGAGGTACAGTAGAATCATGGTGGTACAGTAGAATCATGGAGGTACAGTAGAAACATGGAGGTACAGTAGAATCATGGAGGTACAGTAGAATCATGGAGGTACAGTAGAATCATGGAGGTACAGTAGAAACATGGAGGTACAGTAGAATCCGCTTAAAACATTTTACCGCTTTTAACTTCGAAATCACCAGACATTCAGACTTGATATCAAACATTTTCAAAGTATAATCCGGATAAAGCGACAGTCAAGGGACCGGTGATATTACGTCGCACTAACAGAACGTCGCACAAAACGGACTGATTTACGGTGAAAATGTTTGGTATGAAATCTAATGTGTGGTGATTTCGAAGTCGTTAAAAGCGGTAAAATGTTATAAGCGGATTCCACTGTAAATCAGTCCGTTTTGTGCGACGTCCTGTTAGTGCGACGTAATATCACCGGTCCCTTGACTGTCGCTTTATCCGGATTCCACTGTATTATATCATGAAGATCCTCTCAGGTGAATTTTATCATACTAATTGCATTATTTAACTGATATTTTATACATTGACTTTTAATCTATTTTGTTTTATTTAATGTTATTGACGATCACAATAGAGATTCTTGTAAATTGACATGTAATTTATATTGTAATCTTATATTGTGAATAAATGAATCTGAATCTATTTAGTTTCATAATTTTGAAAATGTGGAAAATATCACAATTTAAAGTATTCACATGTCACATGTATTTCCATACATACTAGAGACCCTTGTGAATAAGGATCTCAGCATCGTTACAGTACTGAGATACGAGGTTTCGAAGAGTAGTGACAGATTTGATAGTGAGTTTTGGTTGTCAACCGACGATATCTCAAAAAATAATGAAACTACAACTGTTTTAATTTGGTGGTTAGAGAGAAAGCGCCACAGATCAGTGACGTCATTGACCGCGAGCGCCATAGTAAGTGACGATCGTTCCGATACAAAGATGCGTTTGCGGAAAAGGGACAGAGTATGCCCCCTCTTACAACTGTGAAGACTGAGACTAATTATGTAATTATTCATTCTTTTGAGTTACTTTTTTCGCCATTTGATTAAGAATTTGATCCTCTTTCGAGAAAAATCGAACTTATTGATTATCTTATTTGGTGTGATACTCTGTCCCTTTTCCGCAAAACGCACCTTTGTATTGGAACGATCGTTTACTGCCACTCGTGGTCAATGATGTCACTGATCTGTTGCGCTTTCTCTTTCTAACCAGCGACATCTACTGTGGCCCGACATTGTGCTGAGTGGACTCCTTTTTCGCACTTTATAAAACACTACCTGTAACTAGCGTAATTATGTATATGTACCTAGATTAAGATTTGCGAAATAAATTTTCTTTTCTTTCTTTCTTTCGACATTAAAACTATTGAAGCTTTGTTATTTTTTGAAATATTTGAATGGGATTTTCACCGTTTGTCATATTTTTTTGCCTTGTTTCTTTTGGAGCAGTCTTAGGCACTAGTCCCAACGCCGGCGAGTAGCGAGTAATCTCATAGTAATTCCACTTGCTTGAGCGAGAAAACGAGTAAAATTACTATGAGAGTACTCGCTGCTCGCCGACGCGGCGGTGGGACAAGTGCCTTATGGAGTAGTCAAATCAACAAATTTGAATCAACATGCCTAATCAATACAGTGTATAATATTTTTGCTGAGTGTAGTTTAGCATAAAGGGTAAATATAAAACAATACTAACGTCTCCCCAGTGCCGTAGAAGTATACAAAATACTTCTTCCCATTCTGCTTTTGAACCTGTAACACAATTGAAAGCGGAAGGTTAGTACAACAAAAGGTGATGTGTATGATAAGTATTCACTAAGAGGGTTTACTTGTTTGTCAGTTTGAGGGACAAACAAGAAAAATGGAGCCAAATTCTAACAGACTGGTATCCCAGATATAGCAAACGGAGCCAGAAGAAACCCCATAAAAGATGGGAGGATGAACTTAAACTCACTGCAGGCTCAAATTGGAGGAGAGTGGCCCACGACAGGACACAATGGAAAGAGCTAGAGGCCTTTGCCAAGCGGCACGCTGAATTAAGGGACATTCTCTAATTCAGAATAGAAGGGCTTAATAGAATAGAATAATAGAATAGAAGAGGGTTACCACAAACCGAAAAAAAAAGATCATCCTCTCTGTCACACTTGCATATTCGAGTGGCAGAAATGGAGATACTACGTTTCGGTTCATGGTAAGCCCCTCAGGATACAAGTGAATTGAAGTCTACCATAATGATGTACGACTTTTTTTTTAACTTGACTGTGGCTGTATAGACCGGGCCTAATAAAGCGATAGGAGTTTGGATGTCCGCAACACCCCTGAACAAGAGCATTTATCAGTTTCATACTTAATAAAGTAATTTAACTTGACATTATTAATGTATTACAAGTATTATACGAGTAATAATTTGTGGAGGCGATCCATCCACATGACTAAATTATATTTGCATGTTTTTTAACTTGGCTGCTTCATAGGCCAGGCCCTATAAAGTGATAGGAGCGCGGACCGAAGCATGTCGAGCTATACTCGACCGTAAAGACGTGAGTGACTTGTTTATTATATTTCAATACTAGCGACCCGCCCCGGCTTCGCACGAGTGCAATGCTGATACTAATACTAATTATACATATAAACCTTCCACATCAATCACTCTATCTATTAAAAAAAACCGCATCAAAATCCGTTGCATAGTTTTAAAGATTTAAGCATACATAGGGATATAGGGACGGAGAAAGCGACTTTGTTTTATACTATGTAGTGATGTCTGAAAATCACGGGAGTTTTATAATTCAAAATTTTTTATCAGAAGTTGGTGCAACCCCCTGTAAATGTGTTAAGCCAGTGGTTCCTATTACCCTGCGACATTGGGGAATTGATTTTACTCCTAATTTAATTGTTTCTGATGTGTAATGTATATGATCCATTGAAAATAAATGATTATGAATAACCATTAATATTCATATATCTCTTTGTCCATGATAGATAACAACTCTATTCGCATCAAAGAATTGCTGATTAACTCCCAGTTTTCATTTTAATAATTGCATCTGCAAAATTCTTTTTATGGATATTTGATTTATAGAAAAGGAGCGGTGTGGTATGAAACATATTCTATAAATAATTTACAATATTATGAATGTGTTTGTCATTTCTCTGACACATTAAATTTGACACAAAATACTGAATGTGAATCTAACTGAATATTGACTGTTTGGGGTTAACACTTATTGGGTAGGCAATTTATGTGCTCTTTGTAAATTTTCGTATACAATGTAAGCATTGACATACATATTTCAGGTATAATGCCTTACAATGAATGCACGCTCAGTATAATCGCTTGGTTCGAGCAAAATTGGAGCAGAATGGCTTCTATTGTCAAATTATGTAATTTAAAAGCCAGTTTTCACACTCAAAAAGGCCTCAAAAGGTAGTTACACTCCTGGACATTGTCGTTATTTACATAATCATTCTGTATCCAAGCGTGCGGGCCAACATTTAGACGCCTTCCCGCCTAAAACTACTAGGACTCCATTTCAAATCTTTTGTTTAATAAGCCTATAAATTATATGTGTAAATCAAATTTAAAGACTTACTCGAGCCGGCCACGCTGGATATCCTTTTACTTTGGCGAATATAAAGTCGCCTGACTTGTATTCTCTCACTTTCTTGCCCATTTTCATAAAAACAACGCCGTCAATCGGTAAATATGTTCGCCGATTATAATATTAGCTACGGCTGTAGGACGCTATCTGAAAACACGAAAGGACGAACGTGAAATTACTACACTGTATCAGGGGCCGAGCATTTATAAAAGTAAGACGAATTTCTTTGAGAATCAAAACAGACGCCAAGATAAAACTAAGAAATAACCTTAAAAAATCTCTCCGCGGCAAAGGAATGACGGAAAAGAAATAAACATGGCGTTCGCCGATATGAAAGTTACCAGCCCTAAAAATTCAAATATTTGTCCAACATTAAAAAACGACTACATTTTTTGGTAAATATCGATTGACAACCCTATGCCAAGAGGTCTATAGTTTATACCCATCTCATTTTTTCAACAAGGCAACCCAGTTAAATATGAACGGTCGTGTCAGACGGATGTAACTGGGCGAGCTTTTTCGCGTAAACTAATTGATTTCTTCTAATTAAATTACAGTGAATCGTTGTGTTAGCGATACAAGTGTGATGTGAGCCATGATAAATTATATTGTGCAAAGATTGACTATAGTGACTTCAAAATAGGGGGTGTAACAGTGGAACAAAAATGGCTTCGGGTGATACGGATCATATAGAAGTAATGGAATCCGGGATAAAAAAGTCTGAAATCGTAGCGCAGCCGTCAGGGTCTGAAGATGATGGTACATAAATAATTTCTAAATCTAATAATAGCATGGTTAATCATGTTCGATCGAATGGAGTGCAGTGCTGTTTTAGTGATGATTCCTGTGTCCTTATTTAGTGTTGTATTTTCTATTTCAGATCGGGACAGGGTTTCGTTGGCTGAAAAAATGGTGCCCTATGACGTGAGTAATGCATATATTTGTAGTGTTACGTTTATTTTCATTCATACATGAGCGAGATAGATGTCGAGAGAAAGTGAGGCGGTGTATGCAAGTAATTTACATAATTGGGTCGAATTTCATAAATAATCTCTAGTTGAATATAATATTTACGTCAATTTGTTATTACAATGCTCTTCTATTCATTGCTACAAAATAAAAGCATCAAATATTTACCTAACACATAAATTATCATCAATATTGTCATGTATCATTTAACAGTATGTCAATAAACATTATTTTAATAAAAGTGTATGTTTGTTGTCTCCTGGTGCCAGAGGTCTCGGGACACATAAAAAAAAAGAATGCTATTGTTTATTTTTTTCACCAGGACTAAATAAATGAGTCAATAAAAAACAAATGGCCATTAATCTGGTTAAAATGGAATCCCTTAAATGAATTCAATCACCTAGTCTATCTATGAATTTTATAATGAAAATTATCTATGTGGAGGTTTAACCTTTCAAATACAAAAGGGATTTTATCTTTGGGTGTTTTATTGTACAACTTTTAGATAAATGAAACAAAACATAATTTAGAAAATAATTAATGTTTTATCATTTTGAACTATACATATATATTATTAATTAAGGCATATTTTCTTATGTTTGAATAACAATATAATTATAATGTAAGCAAGAAATTACGGTTTTAAATTAAGCAAAGCTGAAACTATGGGTACCAGGCAACAACAGAGATACATGAATAGATAGACAACATATTTAACAACATTACTTAAATATGTAGAACAACATCCAAGGCTCAGGAACAATAATTATACATGCTCATCACATATGCTTCGTAGGCAGGGTCACTACCGACCGGCCTAAAGTGGTGTCTGTTGCATGCATAAAAAAATGCATGAATTTTGTTCATATATAAATTTTGTGGCTCGTAATTTTTACTGTTATTTATGTATAGTTCAATAGGGTATTTTCCAGTGATTGAGATAAAATATAAAATGTGAACTAAATTAAAGTTTATTATTACACAGTATGGGGTCAAGAAAGGATTGTTAAAAATTTTGAAAGGGTTGACAATGCGCATGTGACACCCCTGGAGTTGCAAGCATCCATAGGTTGCAGTGACCGCTTACCATTAGGCGGCCGCACGCTTTTTTACGCAAGACCAATGTGGTATAATAAAAAATTTTTTTCAGTTCTCATTTTTTTTTGTATTAACAAAACCCACCTAAAAAACGTACCTATTAAGGTACGTCCAAAAACATTTTATTTATGCAATACTAAAACATTTTTTTTTAATTTGCTGGTCACATGACTTCTAACAAAAATATGCAGCGTGTGATGAGAATATCTGTGATGTGACGTTATCTAGTTGTATCGCTACCAATGAGTATTACATATATTTATGACGGCTGTTTTTGAATACAATAATATGGCGGGCACGGTGAATGTTCAATTTGGCACTGAATTCAAAACAAAAATGAAACATCACAATTTTTTACTCTTACAAATAAAATAAAATAAAAATAGCCTAAGGTAAGCCTAAAGTCTAGTTTTCTTACATCAATGTTTACTTTTATTATATTTTATACTTTTATTTCTTTTATCTAATTTAATGTTCTAGTTCTCCATCGACAACCTCAACTTGTCCCTCGACAAAGGCCTCTTCCAGAGCTTTCCATTTGTCGATCCCTTGCCTTTTGCAGCCAAATACCTCCTCCAGTTGTTTTAAGGTCGTCTGACTATCTAAGATTAGGTCTACCTCTTTTCCTTTTATGTCCTCTTGGATACCACTCAACTATTTGTTTTGTCATTTGTCCAGATTTTGTCTAATCATCAATTTTTTACTCTTAACTACTCTAATTTGCGGAAAAAATATTTATCATATCAGGTTTATACTTTTATCACGAAACATTTTTAAATTTTATAACCCTGCTTGGTAAATACAGAGTGAAAAACATCACAATAACATACAAAATGTGGGGAGGGCAAGAACTGATAATTAATAAGTCATACAAATGTGTAACTAATGCTCAGATAATGATATTTTTAATGTGTGACTGTTTGTTTGCGTACCTACACAAGCCGATTTTTACGAGCTATAGCTATAATAATTATTTATGGTTATCAGTATGTTATTGAAGATGATAATGGACACATGCCTACTTCCCATATTGACCTATGCATGCATGACTTGGAAGTTTTCACCAAAAGCCAAAAGGGCTATAGCAACATGCGAAAAAGGGATGGAACGGAGTGACTAAAATAAGGAATATCCAGAAAAAAAACATTCTAAAATAAGAGACAGAACATAGGTGCACTCACCCAAGCCTCGGCTAAAATGGAAATGGGCTGGTTATGTGGCTATAGTACAAGGCGAGAGGTGAACACTCTAAACAACTTGCAAAGGACTAATGAATGGGAGTTAGGAAAGGGTCCGCCACTAACTAGTACGGTGGTCTAACCAGGGATCGGATACCGGTATTTTCTCCATAGAAAAATACCGGTATTATTACGGTCACCGGTTCATTATTTCGTTTTTAATGGGACAATCTAATAATACGACGTTGTTACCTAAATACATGATTCAGCCCTACGTAAAGAGCAAAAAATAATCCAAAATATTGGGTTTATTCAGGGTTTTTTAAAAATACCGGTATCAGTCTCTGGGTCTAACGCGATTGCAGAGCCCAACTGAGTGTGGGGGCCCTTAGGAGGGTTCTGGTGTGAACATTAGCATGAGAATTCAACTGATGTATAGTATTAGAACTAATAAATAAAATAAATAAAAATAGCCTTTATTTCTGAAGTTTTTACATTAATACTCTGCTTAAAATATACTTTAATTATTATTATTATTATTTTTTTTTTTCTCTATACACATATATTATTTTTAGTTCCATCGACAACTTCAGCTTGTCCTCCGACATAGGCCTCTTCCAAGTCCTTCCAGGTGACGCGGTCTCTCGCTTTCCTGAGCCAGTCTACTCCGCCTATCCTTTTAAGGTCATCTGACCATCGAAGAATAGGCCTTCCTCTCTTCCTTTTGTGTCCCCTTGGGTACCACTCTATGAGGTCTTTTGTCCACTTTTGTAGTCCTTCCCTGATGATGTGACCAGTCCACCGCCACTTTTGTTGCTTGATCTTTTTGACCACTCTCCCACACTTTGATCTGGCTCTAATTGTGGACAATTTTACTCTATCCTTGAGCTTAATGTTTAACACGCTTCTTTCCATGTTGTTTTGACATGTAGCAAGCCTCTTTTCTTGTTTTCCCGTAAGTGCCCAAGTTTGGCATCCATAGGTGAGTACTGGTACAATGCACATATTAAAAACTTTAAATTTTTGGCTTACTGGTATTTCTTTCGCCTTCATAACCTCTTTTAATGACCAAAATTTCTTCCATGCATTTGATATTCGTTTTTCAATTTCCTTGTTAGACTGATCTGATGGTGATATTATTTGTCCAAGATATACATATTCAGATACATATTCTATTGTATTTCCGTTTATTGTGATTAGGTCTTTGGAGTTATTTGTCATTAATTTAGTTTTTGACATGTTCATGGACAGGCCAACCAGTTTGCTTTGTGTGTCTAGTTCTTCCAGCATGTACTGAAGTTCTTTGGGATTATCTGTTAACAGAATCAGATCGTCCGCAAAACGTAGATGGTTAAGTTTTCTTCCATTTATATTGAGCCCACAGCTATCCCAGTTCATCCGTCTAAAAACACTTTCGAGGACTGCTATAAATATCTTTGGTGATAAAGGATCACCCTGTCTGACTCCTTTTCCTATATTAAATTCTTCACCTATTCTCTCTAATTTAATCTTTGCTGTACACTTTGAGTAGATTTCTTTTATAATCCTGATGTATTTATCCGGGACTCCTTGTTCCTTGAGTGATTCCCATATCTTGCTATGTTTAAGTGAATCAAACGCCTTATTGTAATCTACGAATGCCACGTAATATTTTCTTCCATACTCATGACATTTTTCAACAATTTGTTTGATGACTGAGATGTGGTCTATTGTGGAGAAGTTTTTGCGGAATCCAGCTTGCTCTCTTGGTTGGTTCTCATCCAAAACTTTTGTAACACGTCCTAAAATTAATTTCGAAAATACTTTATATATATTACTCATCAAGCTTATAGGTCTGTAGTTATTTATATCGCTTTTTTCTCCCTTTTTATGTAAGAGTGTGATTGTAGTTTTTGTCCATTGTGTTGGTATTTTTTCTTTCTTTAAAATTTCATTAAAAAGGTTAGTGAGTGGATCAATAATACTGTTAAGGACTGCCTTTAATAACTCATTTGTAATATTATCATCGCCAGGGGATTTCTCGTTTTTTTGACTTAAAATAGCAACCTCCACTTCTCTCTTTAAGAATTCGGGAACCTCATCGGTGTTACTCTGGAAATCATAGTCCTTATCTATATGTTCATTTTTCTGACTTTCATCGCCATTGTAGAGGTTTCTATAAAATTGGGTGGCCACATCCATTATATGTAGTCGTTTGGATGTCTGCTTTTTATTTTTGTCTTGAATGGAAGGGATCCATGATTTTTCTTCTTTAAGCTCTTTCATGGCTTTCTTGACTCCTCCTGTTTTTTCGATGCAATTTTGAATCCTGTCTGTTCTTGTTTTATGTCTGTATTTTCTGATACTTTCATTTATTTGCTTACTTATAGATGTTATTTCTTTTCTGTTGTTTTTCTTATCTATAAGCAGATATTGTCTTTGAATGATGAGGTTTCTCGCTTCTGGTCCTATTTTGTCTCTTTTCTCAGATATGGTTTTGAACTGCTTATTTAAATCGATTAATTCTCTTTCTATGATATTATATTTTTCTTGTATGTTAGTGGTTTGGTCTGCCTGTGAAAGTTTCTCCGATATATATTTTTTCATGTCTTCTGGGATGTGATGTGGAATTACAGTCTTATTTTTAGTTATATTCTTTCTTGATTTTTGGGTATATTTAGTAGTAATTCTTCCCCGAACCAGTCGGTGATCCGAATTAAAATTAAAATTGTTAAGTGGTTCCACGTCTAAAAATGCTTTTTTGTTATTTGTTAATATAAAATCTCTTTCATCTTTTACTCCCAGTGGCGACAGCCATGTCCATTTTTTGCTAAATCTTTTTTTTGAAAAATGTATTCATTATGTATAATCTTTTTTCCATCGCAAACTCTATTAACCTGGTACCGTTATCATTTCTTTTTCCTGTAGTGTATTTGCCAATGCTATTATTATTTGTCTTCTCTGATCCCAGTATGCTATTGAAATCTCCCATTAATATAATGTTTTTGTGTGTATTTTCTACGGTGTTTCTTAATAATGTATAGAAGGAGTTTTTCTCTTCTTGGCTAGCTATGTCTGTGGGTGCATATGCTTGAATTATGGACCATTTGTTTCCAGATCCTGGTAAGTTTATGTTTAAAACAGCAATTCTGTCTGAGATACCTATAAACTGTTTAATTTCCTTGCATAGCTGCTTTTTTACTAAGAAACCAACTCCAAACATGCCTTTGGTTTCGCCTTTATAAAAGAGAATATATTCGCTACGGTCTAGAATTTCTTCGCCTAACCTTCTCACTTCGCTTAAGCCAATGATATGGCATTTTATTTTCTCCAAAGCATGTTCTAGTTGCAATAATGACTCTTCTGTTTTAAGTGTTCTAACGTTAAAAGTTGCAATGTAAATATTATCTTCTTTCTGTTTTTGTTTCTGTTTTTGATCACTTTCGGTTTGGGTTTCCCTATGTGACTTTGGAAGGTGGTGGTCGCTAACCCCACGGAGACCAGCCGGGTTGGGGTGAAGTTTTGTTTTCTTGTTCCTGCTTTTGTGTTGTGTATGTTTCAAGTTGTCGATGGACCTGGCCTATTCTTTATTTTCCAATGCGGGTGATAAAGTTAGTGAATTTGCCCTGTTCCTCATTACATCAAAGGCATTCGGCTTGGAAGGGTTACAAGGCATTTTCCTTGTTGGATTGCTTTGACCGGGTGATGTAGATGGCATTCTTTTCCTTTTTTCCTGGGCTCTTTCTGATTTATTTATCACTATTTTATCATACTTTAGGAATACATGGTTTCCTTTTCTTCTCTCTTCCTCTAATTCTCCTTGGAGTTCTCTCCTCTTATCCAATATCGCTTTGGGATAATCTTCCGTTATATACACATCTTGAAAATGTTTTTTATTTCTGATTATTTCAGTTTTCTTCCATTCATTGACAAAAGATATAAGAACAGGTCTCACTTTTTCCTTTTTCTTACCAATACGATGGAGTTTATTTATTTCAGGTTTTTCTAAGGTAATTTGTAGGTCCTTTTTGATTTTTTCTTTCACTATTTCTATCAGGTCGCTTTGATCCTTTTCTTTTTCCTCCAGTCCAAATAATATTATATTGTTCTTTTTATTTTCCCTCTCTAAAAGCACGAATTTTTCTTCTAAAGTTTCTATTTTTGCCTTCAATATTTTGTTTTCATCGAGGATCGATGTAAGTTTTTCGTCCATTCTGTCACTCATGGTTTTTGTTACAGAATCGTGTATTCTTTCTGTTTGTTTCTCCATCTCTACCTTTAAGCTGTCAAATAGTACTTGCAGGGAGGCATTCATTTTCGTGAAATGGAACGTGTTTGTAGTAGGAATTTTTGTTCTGCTCACTGGTCACACCGGACAAACCGACTGTCACTTTCCGTTGTGAAGTTAGTCGCGGACAGCAATTCTCACTCTGTGATTTGGTCGGGTTATAGATAACCGCACTTATTCCTATCTTTGCGATGTGATTTGCGCGATTTATCTTGCACTTCTTTCACTATAATTCGGATTGTCGAATTATTTGAACCTTCAGTAACTTGATTAATTCGGGTTTATCTTCGGATGCGCGGTTTTACACTTTTAATTATTTGTTTTAACTGGAGCTTTAACAAAGACGTGGTGACAGTTTGACAACCGGAAACTATTAAGTATTAGAACTAGAAATAAAAAATAAAATAAAATGAGAACTAACGGGATCCATAGATTGTTAGTACAGTTGCCATCAATATATCTGTACTCTTCAGGGTGCTCAAAAATATCTGAACATGCACTTTAACGCCTTGACAATAGAGTCGTGTTCAGATATTTGTGAGCACCTTGTTCGCTCCGATATATCTGATGGCGACTGTACAAATAAATGGCAGTTTTATTTTATTTATGTATACATCGTGGACGTTAATAACCCGAAAAGTTTTAAATCACTTTTTACTAATTGACTACTATAGTATGAGTAAATAATGCTATATCAACATGGGTCCAATTATGTGTCTTAGGGTGGGTTGCACCGAACCGTCTGTAATCGTCGATTGTATGGAAAGTTGACAAGTTTCTATGGGATGACAGCTGCCGGCGCCATGTTTGACGATGACCGGCCTGTGATCGTATGTTGGTGCAGCCGACCCTTAGTTAAGTTACTATTACGGTACAAATGAAATAATATTAATTGACTGCTTCTTTGTGAACAAACCTTTACTTCAGAGAGTGAGCGAGTTTAATTAATATCAAGTTGAGAAACAGAGCGAGCATTGTCATTTCAGATACAAAAATATTCAGTTAGTTAACAATATATTCCTAATCTAACCATGACACAAATTATAGGGAAAATTATGTTTAAATTTCATAAGCGTAAATCAAGGGAATGATTTAAGGTTTGGCAGGAAAATATAGCTTTATTAAAGGTAATTAAATTAACTATGATGTAAGAAATACGGGTAATTAATTGACCGAGTGAGCGAGGCGCGAGCCAAGCGACGTAACTTTTGTAAAGATGAGTTAAAAGTGAAAATCTCTCTTGCGTTGTTAGAGACATCAACAAGGAACAGTTACATCAGTTACATGTACATTTCATATATATAAGTGCACTAAAAACATGCTAATATGTAAATTAGACCTTTTTGGAGCATGTTTGGATAAATCATAATAGTAGTCAGTTTTTCCAAGATTTGGCTCTTGCAAATGTAGATAGAGTATTGAAGAACCGATAACCGTTTGTGCCATAAATATATCTATAGATTTGACGGAGCTATATCAACTCAAAACTCTTCAAAAATCGATGAATAGCGTTTGGAGCCCCTTAAATCTTAAAATATCAATTTACAACAGAGTTCGAAATTATCAAGATAATTATGGTCTTTGATAATTATCGGATAATTATCATTCTTATACGAGCCCCAATGCAAAATAGCTCGTCTAGTCGCAATTCTGCATGCGTATTTTTTTTCAAAAACTAGTATTTCTACCCGAATCGACTTTGATGATTAATGGAATACACTAGACGCAATGTCACTAAAGCTAGCTTAGTTTTGAGTTGTACAAAGTGTACATCTCGTTATTTATTTTAAAATAATTTAATTATAAATATTACATCTCACACGCAAATAATTACGTCTGCTTCATATTTAAGGCAAAATAGGTCGTCTATTTAAAATAAAACCTGTTTACCAGGGTTCGTAATATAAAATATTATTTTCAAATTGAATACGGAATATTCTCTGTCATGTAAAATGACAAACCACTATATAAAAGGGCAAATTCAGCCTAATTTTTTATTACTCCAAATCGTTTTTCTATCGAGATGGCACGAGGTAAGCCAGTGACTGAAGAAGTGCGGAAAATTATAATCTCCAGTAACAATAAAGGCAAATCTACGTACCAAATTGCCAAGGACCTTTCTATGCCAAGGTCTACAATCCAAACTATCATCGAGCATCATCGAAAACACGACAAAATTTCTTGTTTAAAGAAATCCGGCCGCCCACGAATTACTACTAAAGCAGAAAACAGGATTCTGAGGAAGATCATCAAGAAAAATCGTCGTGCAAGAGCTGGAGAACTTACGGTACTATGGCGTGACGCAATTAAAAAAAACATTTCAGTGGATACTTGCAAGAGAGTGATGAAGAGGATGGGCTACGGTTTTTACACTGCTAAAGAGAAACCGTTACTTACACAACGGCAGAAAACTAACAGGTTGAAATTCGCCAAAAAGTACAGAAATTGGACCGTCGATCAGTGGCGTAAAATTATATGGAGTGACGAATCTAAATTTGAAGTCACAGTAGGCGATGAACGAAGTAAAGTCATTCGCGAAAAAGGAGAGGCATTTCAAAAAGATTGTCTTAAGCGTAAGGTAAAGTTTCCAGCTTCCTTAATGATTTGGGGCTGCATGTCGGCACAGGGTGTCGGCTGTCTGCAATTTATAGATGGAACCGTCAATGCCGAAAAATACAAAAGCATCTTACAAGAGAGTTTGCTGCCGTCTATACGTAAGTTAAAGTATAAAAATGCGTATACTTTTCAACAAGATGGTGCCTCATGCCATACCGCTAAAGCAACGATGGCGTGGCTGAAAAAGAAAAAAATACCTACCATGTCGTGGCCATCCAGCAGCCCGGACTTGTCTCCCATAGAAACGTTGTGGTGGAAAATGAAGAAGAAGTTGCGAAAGGACCCGTCCAGATCAAAAGCTGATCTTAAAGAGAAACTTACCTGTGTTTGGAATGAAACAACCCCGGAAGAGTGTCGACAGCTGGTAGATACAATGCCGCTCAGAATTAAAGCCGTTTTAGATGCAAAAGGAGACGCCACCAAGTGGTAGACGTTCTAATCTGCGTCGGTAACACTAAAGACGAACTTTTTTGCATTTTAGTACAATTGGTGAAACAATGTTTTTTTTATTACCAAGGAAAGTTCGTTTTTTTTTTCATTGAATAAATAAAATACGATTTATAACTTATACTGTTTTTATATTGCTAATTCTTCCAAACACCTTCGTCCCCCAGAATTTTTAGGTTAACGTTAGTTTAGTACATTTTTTTCCTACCAGACGTACTCATTTGCATTGGGGCTCGTAGGTAGGGTAGTATACGTTATTTTATT
Source organism: Epiblema foenella (assembly GCA_963556455.1). NCBI lineage: Eukaryota > Metazoa > Arthropoda > Insecta > Lepidoptera > Tortricidae > Epiblema > Epiblema foenella. The sequence continues at coordinate 2,636,323 of OY747120.1, read as the reverse complement.
AGTTAAATTTATTTTCCGATGTATGATATGACCTGTAAAATGTATTTTTACCAATAAAGACTGTACTCTGTACTAATATATAAAAGATTATGGTGTTTTAGGCTGCAAAATAAATAGTTGCTGTACAATATTTTACTAGTTTTTTATTAACCATTAAAATATAATCAATTAATCATTACAACATCATTAAAACACATATACAGAGTGCAATTATTAACGTTCGAATTCACGCACGTATTTTTTTAACTCATGCAGAATTTACAATTTTAGGTTATTATCAAATCGATAATTATCAAGATATTTATCATTGATAATTATCCTTTCGAACCCTGATTTACAATGCAACAGGAACTGTCTTTAAGACAATAGCTTCTGAGAACATTCTTACAATGGCCACAAGATACTATCTTTACACAATTCTAATATTTTACATTGAAATAATGATGGTGTCAACACTAATACTGCTAATTGTGTAAATGAATGAGGCAGCAATACCTTAGGATGAGAGGGGTAATCTCAATTTAACATGTAAGACCGCCTGTTGTTCTGCCTCTGTCTCCCTGTATCTTTGTTTTTTCTTTTCTATGTGCTGTTTATTATGTGAGGTGTGCAATAATAGTAAATTACTTACCAAGGGCGGTAAAACAAAGAATGTCTCAGATCGCAGGTATTTGCTCATATCGTTGTAATTGTCTCAGTTTCCGAGCCGAAGGCAAGGGCGATAATTATGCGATCTGAGGCTTTCTTAATTACCGCCCGAGGTTAGTACAAAATTTTATGTCACCCCCTGGCCAGGAAGTGGAATTTTCCGCGCGCGGAGCGTGCGGTAATTGCCACTTTATTGCCAGGTGTGACATAAAGAGTATTTGTATTGGAATTACGATTTGAAACGGGATATTTACCATGTATATTTATATTTGTGAGTTCCCGATATTCCCGTTTCAAATCGTAGTTCTAATGTAAATGATCATGTGAGCTTCAAATCTTATATAGTATTTGTATTGTATTGTATGTATTTTCAATACGGTACTTTACTGCTAGTCAGAATCAGTATTTGTTTTTACAAAATGTTAAAAAATGCTCGGCTGATATGTATGACATTTTATTCCATATCATCATCATCATCATCCTGGCGTTATCCCGGTACAGTTGCACCCTAAAGGATGCCCGGGGTCCGCTACCTAATCCCAAGAGTTAGCGTAGGCATTAACATTTTATTCCATATAAAGACGTAAAAAGTAAACAACAAAATCACTACATAGTATAAAACAAAGTCGCTTTCTCTGTCCCTATGTCCCTATATCCCTATGTATGCTTAATCTTTAAAACTACGCAACGGATTTTGATGCGGTTTTTTTAATAGATAGAGTGACTCAAGGGGAATGTTTATATGTATAATACATGCATCAGCATTGTATCCGTGCGAAGCAGGGGCGGGTCGCTAGTAATAAACTAAAGTACAAAGGCGAAATTATTCCTCTTGATCCCTCTAAGGGGTCTCTTCCAGCTAACCTTTGAGGAAAATGAACTTAACGTACGAAGGCGACAGACAAACTAAATATGCACAAAGCGACAAACGCGGTATGGAGTGGGTAGCGATATAATGACTAATGACTTGACAATTTTCTGTGGTCGAACCGAGTCCTTTTTAATCTTTATGTACAGTCGCCATCGAATTTAAGCCACGGGGGTGGCAGAATAACAGCGTCTGTAGACAAGAGTCTCTAGTGGTCTCTTGGTACAGACACAAGCTGAGCCACCTACCCTTGCAATTGTTTTTGTATACTTTCATTTATTGTACCTGTCTTGGTTACCTGTAAATGTATACAATCATTGAATAAACGTCTTATTATTATTATTATTACTCTTCAGGGTGCTCAAAAATATCTGAACATGCACTTTAGCGCCTTGACAATAGAGTCAGATATTTGTGAGCACCTCGTTCGCTCCGATATATCTGATGGCGACTGTACATGCATAAACTCGCGCCTGTATTTCCAAAAGGGGTAGGCGGAGCACATGCCACCGCAGCCTATAGACGCCCGCAACTCCAAAGTAGTCACGTACGCGTTGTCGACCCTTTATAAAATTTGATGATGCACTGTAAAACCTATAAAATCTTTAAAATAGCAAAAACAAGTTGGAAATTTGATGTTTTCCTGTTATTTCCCTAACTTTATTCCTTGTGCTAAATCAGCGCTGTAGGTGTCTGACACCTCAGCATAATGCTGAGCCAGTGTCCGTTTCACTGCCGGGGGGACACACATGTTGTGGTTTGTTTCCTTTTGTTGTTGTTTTTTTTTTTTGTAATATGTGTGTCTTCTGTCTGTGTCTGTGAATAAATGTTTCTTTCTTTCTTTCTTTCTTTCTTTCTTTGTGTTATTGGTAACGCAAAATTTGGGAATACAGCCCTGAGTTTTGTATATATGTACCTATGTAAACAAGGATATCTCACATTGATTCAGTTAAGTTCCTTCGACAGACAGTGTCTGCCCTAATTTTGATGTCATTGAACTTGTGTTGTGACTCAGACGGCTTCACAGAGTAGATAGAAATACAGAGGGTCTACTTTTGATTATAACGAGGTTACATGAATTGTTTGTAGCTGTTATGCTTGAAGTTATTGAAAATAGAAGAGAAAATATGTTAGGACTCCTGTTACGGCATGGTAATTGTATAAAGACTAAAAAAAGTACAAGTTTCTGGTCTGATATTAGCGATTTGAAGTGTTGTTTGCAGCGGTACTTGTTTGAAAAAACCCTGTACAATATCTAATATAATTACAATGAGAAAAGTTCTAGATAAGTGTTAAGTCACACATATATTATTAACTGATAAGGACCCTTTACGTAAGTGGTATACTAAATAAGTGGCAGCTACTCCGGTTACCAGGCGCCACTGAAAATCAGCGCCACGACTTAATGCCTAATAGCTTATTTCGTGGCACCAAGCTGAGTGGCGACCATTTTAGCATATATTAGTTGTATTTTAATTTTCCAAATAATTATTATTTTAATACTGTATATGCCAAATAAACATGTTTTTTTTCTTCTTTCTATAATTGAGGGAAAGATAGAAGGAAAGAGAGGAAGGGAAAGACCGAGACGGACATTTATGGACCAAGCGAAGAAGGTCAAAGTAACGTTGTATCAGGAGCTCAAATCAGTGGCAGAGAAAAGAAATGGCGATTATTTCACTCCAGCTCTTAAAATTATGATGAAGAACTCTTATGCTATGACGGTTCAACGTACAGGACGCGGCTATGCGGTGGAATGAGATGATGTATGTTTCTCCCTTTAACGCAACGGTCGGCAGCAGGCGGCAATAACATTGTCTACTATACAAGTATGTAGTGTTGTGTTCCTGGAGGTGAGCAAGGTTGCCAGAGCTCCCGAGGATGCACTGTGTTGAGAGCGAGGGACCTAAATGTGTTCCTTCTGCTAAAATTGAATACATTTAATGTGTTTAGTAGCAGCCCACTTGACTATTTTAGAATCTTTCGCTTCACTCAAGGTTCATACCGCCCTCGCCGTAAATATATAATTTTGCTCCCTTGAGACAGAATCTACTATTTCGTGCTATTCCAGCGCTTACTTATTCGAGCGACAGTGTTCGTTTTCAGTTCGCGGTCGGGTCTCTAGAGTGAATCCTCTGCGCTATGTTTTACGAAGTATATGTGATAATCCATATTGAAAGGGACCTTATGGCGGCCGGCACTTACGCCTTTATTGCCGCTGTTCCAATACAATAGTGAATAGCTGCAACGTAAGCGGCTGCCGCCATAAGTTCCCTTTCGATGTGGATTATCACATATGCATAAGTGGAATGATTTAATGTCGTACGGAGACACGAATGTAGCTTACGATTCAATATAATACTCCTAAATGTTCGTTGTCACTAAATGGCTTATTAATGGTGTTCACTCGACTTAAGCGGGGTTCCGATTGAGAACGGAGCGGAGTAAGTCCGTTTAACTCGCAACAGTAAACTGCATTTTATCCAGATATCACGCGAGGTTCCGAAGGGGGGAGGGGGTCATGAGAACCTCACGACTGATCACGTTGGGGGAGGGGGGGTACAATACAATACAATACAAATACTCTTTATTGCCCACCTCACATAATAAAATAGCACATAAAAAACAAAAAACATAGATACAGGGAGACAGAGGCAGAACAACAGGCGGTCTTATCGCTAAAGAGCGATCTCTTCCAAACAACCTTTGGGTAGTGGAGAAATGAAATATAAAGCTGAAAAGTAGGTGGTGCATAAACTATTACAATGGGAAAAAAAAGATTCCAAAACAACTATTCAATATACACATACTTAAATAATATACAAATATACATATATATAATTATATATATCACTGCTATAGAATAGTAAGAATAAAATAGTGTCAGCCATAATAATTAATTAAAAATTTAATTTTAAAGGGGTATAACTTAGACCTCAAGTGTATTTTTTTCCTGTACCTACAAAACCGAGAAATAATACCTACTCATGTAGGAAACATCGATTTAAAATACCCTAGATACACTATCACCTACAAATTCAAGACGAAAAAGTGTCCAAGCCGGCTGAGCCGACATTGTGAGTGTGTGCGTGTTAGATACACGCTCAACGAGCGTAAGTCAATTGGGATCAATTTTTTTTTTTTCAATAGTGAGCCTTATGTCACCAGCGTAACGTTTTATTTTAAATGAGAGTGTTTGGCGATTACAGCATTACAATTTTGTTCACGCACATTTTCCACTGATTGTGTTGGCAACATTGGACATACATTGGAACAGAGTCGGTATCGTGTACCGTGGAGTCGAAAATGATTTGTTTAAAATAGGTAGGTGGTAAACAAGCATACGACGTCAGATGTTAACGTCGATTTATTATAAATAGTAATGATAAATCGATTTATTATGTTGTGTTGTTTTTAATTTTTATTATTTTAATGAGTGTTACTTTAGAACTCCGTAGTTTATGAACCGATTCGGAAAATTCTTTCTTTGTTTGGAATCATATGTTTGAAGCATGTTGGTCCCGTTGTTGCCGCAAACTAGTTCTGATGATGGTATCCATGAGGAATTGAGGGAAATCCTCAAAAAATCAGGGGAAACATATAGCGATTTTAGTTTTTCGGTAACAAATCGAGCATTTGCATTCAGAAAGTAACATTTGGAGAACAGAAGCTGATGACGAAGACCATGGATGGGACCATCCAAAAGTGTTTGTGTGTGGCGCTAAGATATTTCGATCAAGATACTCAAGCGACTATGACAAAGCCACTTTAAATGGTTCTACTGTAATTTCATGTTATGTTACCATTAAATTAAAGCAGTCCTAAATTTAAAGCAGTTAATCGAATAAGTTATACTTGAAAGAAGAAATAGAATATTATTATCCGTAACACATTATTTTTAAAAACAAGGTTTAATTTACAAAAATTACACTGAATCAGAGTAACTTGTATACATGATAGTGTCTCAAGCTTTGAAATCTTTATTTTACATTTTGAAATTATATATAGGTAACATACCCCTCACGTTACTAGAACATATCTTTCTACAAATAGTCATAAATCATTTAATACTTTTTATTCACTTTCTTTTAGATAAACGCTAATATTTTAATTTATAGTTTTTACCAACTTACATATCTACATACACATTCCATAGGTGTGTGCTAATAACAAACAATACTTGTAAACTTTCATAAAAAAATTAGTCACAGTCTGCGACTCCATTCCTTCGAAATTTTACTATAGTCCGATTCATAGGTCTCCCGTTTCGTTTCGATATACGACTAACTCAACGTGAGGGAAAGAGACAGTAGCATAGCTGGTCGTGTGTCTGATATTTTGATAAAATAATTGTTATAAGCGCGTTAAAGCTTAATATAAGTAAAATCAATTAAATAATGAAACTTTAAATAAATACTCACCCAAAACACGAAATTCCATCCTTTTTTAACGTCGTTAACGTGTCCTTTTTGCATTTTTTTACGGAGCACTTGGGCATGTTGACTCGCCGATGGCTAGCGCGCGACTCTGAGCGCAAGAGTGCTTAAAAGGCATTTAAGCACTCTTGAGCGCGGACGCTTTTGGCAGGCGGATAGTGCATCTAGGGTATTTTAAATCGATGGTAGGAAATTACAAATCTCTCGCACGTCAAATACAGCGAGTCCACTTACGTTTTTTGACATTTTGGAGCGCCTGCATAACACATACGAAAATAAACACAATATCAACTGACACAATACTATTTCAGTCTAAATTTTTTATAGTGAAAAAAGGTTTTAAGGTCGTGGGGGTACAAATGGCGGGCTTAATGTATATCAGCAAATCTAATAAAACATGCAAATAAATAATATATAGGCATACAAGATACCTGCATACAGGATTAGATATGTATAGGTATACAATATACATGCATACAGGATTAGATATACTACTACATATTCAATACATACTATAATTATAAGGAAGAAAAAAAAAATGTTTTGTATGTATACCTACGATACAGCGAGGAAATGCCGCCAGCATCCTCGGTACAATGCCCCAAGGTCCTGTTTTAGATTTAAGTTAGTTATAATATTATTAAATTTATTGTTATTTAACTATTATTACCTGCCTGTAAATCAATAAATGTTTAGATTTTTAATCTCACTGCAAAAAGCTATCAAGACCATGTAAACACGGCTTTATTGTTAGAGACAAAACAATACAATACAAATACTCTTTATTGCAAACTTCAATAAAAATACTAAGCAGGTCAGAAGCATAACATAGCGAGAGATAAGCAGAGGTCAACAACAAGCGGTCTTATCACTAAAGAGCCATATCTTCCAGACAACCTTTGGGTAGCGGAGAGAAACACACATTCAGTGGGTGGTGCAAAAATAAAAACTAGGTATGGTGTCTTCGGGTAATTCCGAAAATAACAGATTCCTGTCTAACTAAGTGATTTTGTTGCACTACCAAACATCAACAAAAATATTTAACATTTCTTTTTGGTAGTGATGACGATGAGATGCAATAAAATCGCTTAGTTAGACTGGAATTTGTTATTTTCGGAATTAGCCGACATTCGAAGTTACCCGAAGACACTTACTGGAATATATAAGTAAAACTAAAAGATAAAAATGAAAGTAAAACACACATAATAGACATACATAAATAATGTATGAATAAACATATATACGACAAACTTAAGAGAAACCCAAAAATAAACTACAGACCAGTATCAAAACAAAGTAGTTATTATGGAAGAGACAAAGGTTGCCTAGATATTTTATTTTTGTATTTTTATTATTGTTTTTGTTTGTGTGTGTTTTTATTTTTGTGTGTTTTTGTTTTTATTTGTGTATTTTTTTTTGTTTTGTGTACGTTTTGTATGTATGTTAATGAACTCAGCATACCGTACCTACACTTTAAGAACCCCGTACTATAAGTCCATCGGTTCCTTAACCTACTTTTTTTAATTGTATCTAATAAAGTAAGGTCTTCATCAATAACCGGTATTAATTAAAATGTTATAAATAAAGCTAAATGGTTACAGCAATTACATGAAACTGTCACACCGTTCCATCGACCCCGACCCCCATTGACCCACGCCTAAATCGCTTCTGTAAGGTCGCTGAACTCTGACACAATAGATATTTCTAGATCCGCTGTGGCCAGCGAGAGAAGGTGTTAAATAATATTAGATTATTATACAAGTATACCGTAAAATACAGTATGAAACGACTATATGACGACCGGTTTAGCCTAGTGGGTCACCTGCCTGTGAAGCTGACGGTCCTGGGTTCGAATCCCGGCCAGGGCAAATATTTGTGTGATGAGCATGAATATTTGTTTCTGAGTCTTGGATGTTTTCTATGTATTTAAGTATTTATATCTATTAAATATATCGCCGTCTAGTACCCATAACACAAGCCTTCTTGAGCTTACTGTGGGGCTAGTTCGATTTGTGTAAGATCATCATCATCATCATCATTTCAGCCGAAAGACGTCCACTGCTGAACATAGGCCTCCCCCAAGGCTCGCCATTCAGACCGGTCCTTTGCCGTTCGGGCATGTTTTTTATTTTTCCCTTGGGGGGGATTTGCCATAGTCGCCACGCTTGGCAAGCGGGTTGGCGACCGCAGTTTGATGGTGGTAATGATCGAAGGATGCTGCTGCCCACCCTCCGATTTTCCCTTATTCGCCTCCTACGAAACCCACGGGAAGAGATGGGGGTGGCGCAATTCTTACCCGGCAACCACACGGGGGTGAGGTGAGATTGTCCTCTAATATTTATTTATTTATTTTATATGAAATGTACGTTTAATTATGTACGTTTTGATAAGTAATTATGAAAAATATATAAAATGTAACTTTTGCATTAGAAATGTAACTTTTCAATAAAAAAAATGTAACTTTCGTCCCAACGGCCCTGGCAACACTGGGCTATAGTGACGCATGTACGCCTGTACGGGGCACGGACTTCTGGAGATAGTTCACCGTGACCCATGTATGGGGCACTGGACTGTGAACGTGTTAATGATTTTTTAATACATAAAGAGGGAAAAAACCGCCCAACACATTTCCCCCGTAATTAGTACGAGTGTGAACGAGGGTATTGAAATGTTCAGAATTTTAAACTTTATAGTTTGGAAGTTAGAGGGGGGACACACTTTCTATGACTTTGACAGCTGATATCTCACCAACGGTTGACTTAAATGGACAAGTTTCTTAGAAACCTCCATATCATTTTTAAAGGCCTATCCATCGATACCCCACACGACTATGTTAAAGTTTTTTTTTTCATCCACCGGTTACTTTTATAGAGTGCCCCCCCTATAATTGAATATTTTTTTTGTAATTTCACATCACTTTTACGTAGCGGTTCATAGAATACACCTTCCTACCAAATTTCATAATTGTAGTGCTTATAGTCTCCGAGTAAATCGGACGGACGGACATGACGAATCTATAAGGGTTCCGTTTTTGCCATTTTGGCTACGGAACCCTTTTTTTTACCGTTGGGGAAATGCATTTACGCATCCCGCCTGGTTAGGGGGACCAGGGCGGGTATGACGAACTAACCCCGGCAAAACACCTTGGACTACCGTCTAAAACCCCAACGAGTGCCGGCTCCGCCTTGTGAGTGGGACGCCGCAGGATCACCATCGGCATTCGACCGCGTGCGTCCCGGCGGGCAGCCCACACGGTAATGGGCTGCAGATCTTACGCGCCAGTAGAATGGGCACATTTAAGTCTGTGGATAAAAAGTATTGTGATTTTAAGATAAGTTTTTAAATGGCGAGATGGCCTTGAACTTATGAAATCCCCAGAAAGATAAAACATTCATCGAAATGTGTATGACTCATATCTCAAATATGGCACTGATTGTGCGCACCATCCTCACGTCAAAACACCGACCAATTAAACTTGACCCCGCGATCCGTAACAGCTGGCAGAGATCGGGGGTCATCATATTTTCTGGTTCATTGAGATGAGTTGAGTTTTCAATGTTGTGCGGTTTGATAACAGTGACACTGATAAGGTTTATGTAAAAAATGTTTATTTTCACGAGGCCACTTTATAAATGTTTTGTTAAGTGTAGAAAGATAAGGAGAATTTTTTAGATCGTTCAAAACATGAAGATGTATAAGAATCGTAATTGGAAACTTTTTACTCGTGAAAAATGAAAAAAAAAAAACAGTTTTTTGTAGGTCTTAGGGTGGGTTGCATCAAACCGTCTGTAAACCTAAGCGGTGTTCGTTAAAATCTGATTGTTATTATTCAGTCCAAGATTTCTTAGAACACAAATGTGAGAATTTTATGCCAAGTGACTATATATTGTAAGTTATAACTTCAATTGTGACTCAGTGAATTTAATATTGACATTCCATTTGGTTATTTACATTATTATATTAGTATTTTTTTATATACTTATATATTTTTTGATGAATGCTAAATTAATGATTGGTTGGTTATGTACTTAATACTAATACCTGCCATGTTTTTTTATCTCTCTATGTTTGTGTTTTTAATGACCAAAACCTAGATATAACTAAAAATTACACTAGGCTAAACCGGTCGTCAAAGTGATGTAGCGACTGTAGCGAGTAGAAGTGCGTGCGATAGAAAGAGATGGCATGATTGATATACTTAAACGAGGGATTTGTTAACGGTGGGCCTTCTGTAGGTAGTACTATTACTTACTAGCTTTGCCTCGCGACTCCGTCCGCGCAGAACTTGTTCGCGTTAGAATTTTATTGCTATTCTTTTATATCAGGCGCTTACCTAGTTATCGTTCTTCCATACAAACTTATATCTCCTTAAGGGATGATTTCCGCGATAAAAGGTATCCTATGTCCTTACCCAGGGCTCAAACTACCTCTGTACCAAATTTCATCTCAAACGGTTCAGCGGTTTAAGCGTGAAGAGGACAGACAGACAGACACACTTTCGCATTTATAATATTAGTATGGATTCTGTGGTCTTATCTTACCTATTCTATTTTTTTACTACCCATATATATAAAAGTGACATCTTTTTACTGATCGTTTGCGCATGCATATCCTTATTAAGGCCTCGCCACATTCAACGCGGTAGCGGCGCGGTCGCAGTTTGCGCGCGGCCCGCGCTGATCTGAATGCACGGAACGTTATGAGCTATGTCACACCGGCCAGCGCTCGAAATGCGCGGTAGCCGCGCGGTCCGGCGCTTGGCCGGTGTGACATAGCTAGGGTTGCCATGCGTCCCGGTACGCCGGGACATGTCCCGGTTTGAAGCGTGGTGTCCTAGTGTCCCGGCCATTAAGCAAGATGTCCCGGTTTGAAAAGCATAGTTAATTAGTAGGTAGTATAGGGAACAAGGTAAAAAAGCATTAAGCACTTAAGACAAACAGTGCCTGCGCGGCGGGCAGCGCATGAAAGGTGTCGTCCGGCAAAGACCTGCCCCGCTCCCACCTGTGCTTTGACTTTGGAGATGAGGCAAGGGCGGATGTCCCTTGATTTTTTGTAATTGATCACTACTTTTTCTTTATTTGTCCCGGTGTTCGTTCCCATGTTTGTGGCAACCCTAGACATAGCTCATAACGTTCCGTGCATTCAGATCAGCGCGGGGCCGCGCGCAAACTGCGACCGCGCCGCTACCGCGTTGAATGTGGCGAGGCCTTTAAAAACACAAAATATAATATGTCATTGATCGTGTAAATAATCACTTTGTTGGCATTGTAGGTTAGTTGTTCAAAAATTCATGTGGCAACACCGAAATAGCCTAAGTATCGTCGTGCGTTCAGTAACGCGACCTACCTTGTTCGGCTAAGACCTACTCGTTGATATGTCCGTCCATGTATGCATATTAACAATAGTATATAACCAGTGTTGCCAGATGGATACATTTCTTACATTTTTCGTAACTTTTGACCGGCTCACGTAACATGTAAGTAAACTTCTGTTGTAAAGGAAATTTTTGTAACTTTTGACAATAATGAAACTCTATTTAAAAAGAAATGTCAATTGTATCTGACCGGGAACAAGCGAGACAATTTATAGGCTTTCATACAGAAAAGGTGACAAAAGAACCTACATGGTACGCCTCAGTCTGTCCGTCTGTTGCAACTATTTATGACATTCGAGATACCGCCCATCAGACTGGCGTAATTGTGTCGCCGAACTCGCCGAATTATAGTTGTATGTGGCTACTCATTTCTTAAAATCGAACGTTACGAAAATATTATGAAAACTATAAAAAATGTAACTTTTGCATCAAAAATGTAACTTTTCAAGAAAAGAAACGTAATTTTCGCCCTAAGGGCCCTGGCAACACTGTATATAACATATCACGATAAATATAGGCGTTTGTGCAACGATATCAGAGCCCCATTCAGAGATCTGACGAAAATACTGAAGTTTGAGCTTCCAGTGTGAAGAAATAATGTAAAATTACACTGCACAAAAATAACTGTGGACAGAAATAGAAACTAAATATACTTTCATGCTGCAGATTTCGTAATTATCAACGACAGTGATATGTTTTTGTTTACAAAAAGGATAGCTTTTTCTATTGTTCTAATACAATAACCGGACAGATTTTTTACAAGTGATCAAGTGTTCCAGAAAACAATAAAAAAACAAAGTATTTACGAAATTACGCACAGAGCTTCTGTAGAAAGCGCGGGATGGTTAATTTCTAAACCACTCATGTTAGAGGGGGTCATTTGCATTCGAATCTGTTGTCTTTGTCTCGAATAAATATTTCTTATTTCTTATAATAGTGGCCTATGAGCCTTTGAAGAAATGTGTGTGAGAGGATTACTTCCCAGACTGGACCTGTGTAGTGTAGCTTGTCAGCTGTAACTCGCTCGTGACATGGCTCATGGCTCCATGGCCACCAAGAAAGTCTTAGCGGCAGATCTCCAAAAGGGATTTCTTAGTAAGTTTTCACATATAGAAATGTGCTGTTACTAGCAATATAATAATAATTGGCACATGAGGTGACCGCCATGTGGTATGTTGATTCAACGATCATTGTCCCGATATCGATAGTCGTCTCTGCGAACGGTCTAATAGCGAAGAGTCTCGACCAACACCTCAAGAGACTCTCGCTAGATGGCTGGGTCAAGGGTCAGATACAGAAGGCGGTACTCCTGGACACGGCGCGGATAGTCAGGAGGTTCCTCTCTCTGTCGCCCTAACCACCTTAGGCTCGCCTCGCTGCCGGCGGCACCCTAGGTTAGGATTTTATAATATTTTTATGTTTTGTAAGTGTATTTTTATATTTTACTTTTTATAAAGATATTGTACAAGCCTAGCCTGAGACGAAAGATAAATAAAGAGAATAATAATAATATTCTTTATTCCACCACTAATACAGGAGTACATTTATGGATTCGGTAACATTAATAATGGTAACAACAGGCGGTCTTATCGCTTTAAAGCGATACCCGATATACCCGATTTTTGGAAATATTACCCATACGAAATGGGGAATATTCCCGGTAAGGTCGCGAACTCGACATCAACGGGCAGCGGGGAGGCGCGAGCGACGCGATCAAAATGCATAGATTTGAACTTGAACTGTGCCCTTACCATGAGTTTGCATGACCGTACTCGCTAGCGACTGCGTAAACGATTTAGTATGCCGATTCTAGCAATAAATATAACATTAACCTATTACAACAAATGAAAATAAAATACTATAACAATTACATACTATTAAGATAAGGCTTAAGTCTATAAAATAAAAATAAAAATTAAAAACTAAACTAAATCTAAAAATGGCCCCTGCGGCATTGTGCCGAAGACGCTGGCAGCATTTCCTCGCTGAATAGTAAGACTTATGCCGTTTCTTAGTTCTATTGCGTAACCGCCAGAGGCGTACTCGCACGGTCATGTAAACTCGTGGTAAAGGCACTATTCTGGAGGACAGCAGCTCGATTCCATTGTTCTCGCGCCGCCCCGCTGCTCACGCCGCTCGCCGCCCCGCTGCCCGCTGGCGCCGAAAAGAGGCCTTAGGCACAACCCTATCAAATTATTTGCAGCCCATAGAATCTATAGGTCGCCGTGCCCGGAGAGAGCTTTTTTTTAGGTGAGCCTGACTGTGGATTTATAGTCCGGGCGCAATAAAGTAATAGGAGTGCGCGGTCGGAGAGTGGCCTGGAGAAAATCCAGGGGAACCTCCGAGACGACGACGCGGGTGCTTTTAAACACTGGAATACTCTTAAGAGTTTGCGCTCCAGTGAGATTGGTTGAGCGGTTTCAACCGAATCTGAGGTGTAAGTGGAATCGGAACTACTGGGAGTTTTATCGCTGGTTCACTAAACCTAGCTTAGCTGAGAAGAGTCCAGCAAGAAACTCGGCTAGGCCCGACCTGGCTCCAACTGACTCTACCTGGTATGCGGCGGTACCGGGACGAATAGGGACTAGGAGAGGACCGGTGTACCTATAATCTCAACAAGGTCAAGTTTTCCTAATGGTTTGGAAGGTCAAATGGTAGAGGATTGCGTAAATTAGGGTTCAAAGCGGACCATGAGCTCCTTAGGCCACAACCGGGAAAACGCGCAGGATGATTAAAACATTTTATGTCACACCTGGCCATAAAGTAGCAATTACCGCACGCTCCGCGCGCGGAAAACCCCACTTCCTGGCCAGGTGACATAAAATTTTGTACTTACCTCGGGCGGTAATTAAGAAAGCCTCAGACCGCATAATTATCGCCCTTGCCTTCGGCACGGGCGTCAAATACCTGCGATCTGAGACATTCTTTGTTTTACCGCCCTTGGTAAGTAATGTACTATTTTATTGCAATGACTCGTGACAGTAACGTCATAAACAATGTTTGTTTAATTTATCAACTCTTAGATCTAAATTAAACAAACATTGATAACGTTATTGTCCACTACGGATTAGTTCTAGATTATCAGCGTCAAAATTTACATTTTTTGACATAACTGCTATGTTATACCTATAAGTGAGTACACCCGTCGCCTACCGGTCCCTAGGATCGCCGGCCTCATTACAAAAGAATAAATAAATAAATATTAGAGGACAATCTTACACAAATCGAACTAGCCCCACAGTAAGCTCAAGAAGGCTTGTGTTATGGGTACTAGACGACGATATATTTAATAGATATAAATACGTAAATACATAGAAAACATCCAAGACTCGGAAACAAATATTCATGCTCATCACACAAATATTTGCCCTGACCGGGATTCGTACCCGGGACCTCCAGCTTCGTAGGCAGGGTCACTACCAACTAGGCTAAAACGGTCGTCAAAAGAATGCTATTGTTTATTTTTTTCGCCGGAAGACCACGGCTAATCACATCTTCGTTTACAGCCGGCGGTCGGCCCCCTGGGTGCAATCGGCAAGGTGCACAAATCGGACCGGAAGATCGGACACCGCCGCGTCGGCGAGGGCGGCGAGATCACCTACAAGAAGATCCAGAGTTCACAGATCATGGGCTCCATACAACTTGGTGAGTTCAATGATTCATCAGGGATTTTTTTTTAATTAAAAATGGGATCGCTCTTGGCCAGCATCTAGCCAGGGGGCAAAGATGAGGCCGACGATGAAGCGAGCTCACCCAGAAGGTGTCTATTCACTCGTGCCTTAAAAAGGTCTAGGTTATATGAGCTCGGAAACACAAACGCCGGCAGAGAATTCCAAACCTTAGAAGTGCGCATTATAAAAGATGATGCAAAGCGTTTGGTTCGAATAAGAGGAATTTCGACCAAGTAAGGATGGTATCCAGCCGTACGTCTGGATGACCGATAGAAGAAGGGGGAAGGCGGTATGAGCTCATGGAGCTCCTGAGCACACTTTCCGAAGTACAATTTCTACAAAGACAAAGCAGCCGTCACTTTCTATCGGGTCGTGATAGAATGCGATAAATGATTTATCTTGTCTTTTATCAGTTTTATCACAGACACAGACAACCATTCAGTGTCCGAGATGAGGTGGGTGTCTTCTAAGCAATTTTTTAATTGTAATCTGTTACGGATAGCTCCGTATACCACGGGCTGTAAGAGGTTATGTAGGATTTGCAGCGACTAAAAAACTCCCACGGCATGTTTAAAGAGCCGAGTCGAGCCGTCCGAAATGGATTCAGGAGACTTAAATTATTTTGAACGGCTCTGGGATCTTCTACGGTACGCACCAGTGTCGCCCTAGAGTCCAATGCACTTATGTAGCTCCATGTTCCTATGGAAAATCGCAGCCGCCAATTGAGATCGTCTACGACCCCGAGGACCCCCTTTTAGGGTGGGTTGCATCAAATCGTCTTTAATCGTAAGCGGCGTTCGTTAAAATCTAATGTATGGTAAGTTTGACAAGTTTCTATGGGATGACAGCTGCCGGCGCCATATTTGACGATGACCAGCGTGTGATCGTATGTTGGTGTAACCGAGCCTTAGTCGCCTACTACAGCAGCCAGAGGATATCGTAGCCGTATTCTCTGCCCGGCCTCTTTTGAGCATTTAGGGGCAGGTTTGTGGGGCGCGTGTCCCTATTGCCCCCTCCCTAGTATCCGCGGCTGGGCTGGCCTATCTTTGCGTTTCAATTAACGGCCACTGCCACTCTCTCGCATCCACGAGGTGAGGTGTGGTCCCCCTGCTCAACACAGCGCATCTTCGGAGTTCTGACGACCTTACTCACCACCAAGAAAGCCGGCGTCATATATATTTTTTGAACCTGACTGTGGCTTTATAGGCCAGGCCCAATAAAGTGATAGGAGTGCACGGTTGGAGAGAAGACTGGGGATAATCCAGGGAAAACTTCCGTCACGACCATGCCGGTTTTGAACACTAGCCTCCTAAGACCCCGCGTCCTATATAAAGGACAAAATATGGTCAACGGAAAATAAGTTAAATTTTGAAGTGATAGAGTTGCATTTGTTTTGGTTTGATTGATTTGACATAAAATAAAATTCAAATTTGTAATCGGAACTGTTAGGTTCAAATTCGATTGTATTTTTATTTGTATGGTGGGTCTCAGGAGGCTAGAATATTCTAAGAGTTTGCACTCCAATGAGATTGGTTGAGCGGTTTTGGTTTCGACCGCATCTGAGGTGTAGGCGCCATATTTATCGTTGAACGACCTGTGATCGTAAGTTGGTGAAACCCGCCCTAAATCTCTCGTCTGCTGCGCCCGACCTTGCGAATTTGCCACTATACCGTTAACCAAGCTATATGGGTTAAATTAACAGCGTCTCGGCTAATTTTAGCCGCGTACGTACAGGCCACGTTAAATATGTTTACAGTTAAGTACCTTATGCCATGGTAATAAGGCGATAAATGTATACATATTTATGACGTCGACTGAACAGTTAACATCAAAACTGCGCATATAAATAAATAAATAAGAAATATATATGTATCTGTAGAGAATCGTATACACAAATCGACCTTGTCCCTAAACTAAGCAAAGCTTGTACTATGGGTACTTATAAGCGACGATATACATACTTATATAGATGGGTCAACCAACTTTTTCTTGTTGTTATTCTGTCCCGTTAGCGAGGAGATAACAGTAACCGAGTTTCTTAGAAATATGATTATAATATGGACTTCAAGCATGCTCAAGGCATCACCCATGTCCAAATGGATTAATGCTCATTGCTAAAAGTCATGTTTGGTTGATTTAAACCTTACAAAATCAAAGTTTTAAAGAGTGACTCAGGAGACGTAACCATGGCAACGAGCAGCAAAGAATAGTTGATCCGCCCAGATAAATAAATACTTAAATACATAGAAAACATCCATTATTCAGGAACAACACGTGTTCATCACACAAATAAATGCTCCGACGGATATACGAACCCGGGACCTCCGGCTTAGCCTAGACCGGTTTAGCCTAGTGGGTAGTGCACCTGATGCCTGTGAAGCTGACGGTCCTGGGTTCGAATCCCGGTCAGGGCAAATATTTGTGTGATGAGCATGAATATTTGTTTCTGAGTCTTGGATGTTTTCTACGTATTTAAGTATTTATATCTATTAAATATATCGTCGTCTAGTACCCATAACACAAGCCTTCTTGAGCTTACTGTGGGGCTAGTTCCATTTGTGTAAGATTATCCTCTAATATTTATTTATTTATTTATTCAGGGCGTGCCAACTAGGCTAAAGTGGTCGTCAGATTTGCACCTTATGCCATGCGAAGAGTGTATACATATTTTTGACGTCTTTGAGAGCGGAAATCATTGTCATTTAAGTCTGATGTGCTCGCTTCGTTGGCCAATGTAAACAGTTTTATCGAGGCATGATTGTGTCTCGTGACTCTCGTGTTTTTGGTGAAGGAAAATATCACGAGGGAACCGGCCTAACGCCTGTGGGCCATTCTACTTTTTCATCACCAGTTTTCTATTAAAAAAAAAAATCTATGACATGATTATGTATGATATGTTATCTTATATTTATTTTTTATTTCTGTCTGCATCCCCCCACTGTTAAGTAAATTCCTCCTCATGTTCACACCAGTTTGCCCTGTTTTGAGGTAGTCTCATCCATATATATATTACCTATGATTTTATTCATTATATGTATACCTTTCCTGTATAGTATGTTGTGTTGCGTTCCGTGGATCACGTACGGTGCTGTCTGAAAACCAGCGCCGCAGGTGTCTGACACCTCGGCACAATGCTG
Organism: Epiblema foenella; assembly: GCA_963556455.1. Lineage (NCBI taxonomy): Eukaryota > Metazoa > Arthropoda > Insecta > Lepidoptera > Tortricidae > Epiblema > Epiblema foenella. Next base: position 2,618,189 of record OY747120.1, on the reverse strand, counting down.
AGACAGCAACCGATTCACTGCCGCGAAGACGCACTTTATAATAATATGTCAATGTACTGAGTCTATTCTGTTTGTAATGATGTGTCTTTTCGTGCAGTGAATAAATGCTTTCTTTCTTTCTATTGAATTAGTGTACAAAAATAGGATTTCGGAATAGTACCTCAACCTAATAAAAGGAATTTATAGGTAATAATACTTAAATATTAACATATTGCTGTAAAAGGTGGGTAACGCAGTGGTAAAAACCATTTTTTCATACAAATGGTGAGACATACAAGGACCACTGAGTTACTCGATTTATGGATATTAACTGTGGTTCGTTAATTACCAAAACTGTCGGAAGTGATACTGCAATTAAACCTCTTTTTAAATAACAATACAAAAATACGAAGTGAGAGCCAAGTATTCCAAATTCTGCATTAAAAAAAAAAGTGTCTGAAAGTTATGTACATGAAAAAGTAGAATGGTCCCTGTACGGTCTAGTTTTCCCTTCTGGTTTGGAAGGTCAGGTGGCCCTGGTGGCAGTAGCCTTCCTCCCTTTTTGCTGAGGACCGACGTAACATGCCTCAGGGTCTCCTACCTCCCAATGACTTTCGATCTGTAACTCTCCGTTTTCACGTGTTTTTTGTGGCTTCTCATATTAAGAACAACGAGGTTTAGCGAAATCATCATCATCAAAACTTAAGAGCTTCGCTCTTGTCGGTGGAGTAACCGCCACTCTTCTCTATCCTCCTGACGACCGGCATCCTATACATAGTACATAGGCCCCAATCAAGTTTTGACTCTGTGTCAATTTGACAGAAGTAACATTTATTCTGCCAAGTTTTGATACCTAGTCGTCAGGAGGCTATTCATTGCCAGTTTCTTGACTTCCCCATACGAATCGGCAATCCTCCCTCACTTGGTTAAAGTAAGTCAGTCTAGGCCTTCCTCTTCCTCTCCTGCCTTCAATCTTGCCCTCTAAGATGTTTAAGAAGAAGCTGTCGTGCCGTATCAGGTGTCCCATCATCCTGCCTCTTCTATTTCTAATTGTTTCCAGTAAACTTCTTTTCTCTCCTACCATACTCAAAACCTTTTCATTCGTCTTTCTTTCCGTCCAGCTGATCCTTTCCATCCTACGCCAACACCACATTTCGAAGGCCTCTAATCTTTCTCTGTCTCTTTGTGTCAGAGTCCACGTCTCACTTTAGCGAAATAGTATACCATATTAACTTCAAAACTCGTCTTTGAGCTATATGGCATCAAACGTTGGCAATTTTAGGCTAAAAAACCAGTTTTAGACGTAATTTTGTGAAGGTGAGTTAAAAATAAATATCTCCATTGCGTTGTTAGAAATGTCAATAAGGAACAGTTACATGTACATTTCATTTTAGTGCATAAACAACATACTAATATCGAAAATAGAGTTTTTTGGACTATGTGTGAAAAAAATCATAATAAAGTAAGATTTTCTTTAATACAACGTCGGTGGCAAACAAGCGTACGGTTCACCTGATGGTAAGCGGCCACCGCAGCCTATAAACGCCCGCAACTCCGAAGGAGTCACGTACGCGTTGCCGACCCTTTATGAAATAAGTAGTCCGTCCCGTCCCTTTAAGTAGTTCGTTTTTTTTTTAAATTTGGCTCTTTCAAATGTAGATAAAGGATTGAAGAGCCGATAACCGCCATAAATAATATATCTATATAGTATTGACGGATCTATATCAACTCTAAACTCGTCAAAAATCGATGAATAGCGCGTGGAGCCCCTTAGCCAGCGGGCAGAGGGCCGGCGAACAGCGTGAGCAATTCTATTTAATACATCAATCATAATAAAATATTGAGATACTAGCGACCCGCCCCGGCTTCGCACGGGTGCCCTATTTAATGGATACATATAAACCTTCCTCTTCAATCACTCTATCTAGTAAAAAAAAACGCATCAAAATCATACATACATAGGGATATAGGGATAGAGAAAGCGACTTTGTTTTATACTATGTATGTAGTATTGAGATATATTATCTTATGCGTCAACAAGAAAATAATAAGACCCCACAGACTAGTAAAAACTAAACGGTCAGCGTACGTTCTCGGCCCATTGGTATACGACCTGTTACCTGACAATATCAGGGATGCACCTTCCTCCCAGGTATTTAAAAATAGGCTTAAACAATGGTTGCTGCAAGCACAATGTTATGAAATAACGGAATTTATTAAATAATGAAATTAATGAGTATTTATAATGTGTTAATATAATATCATGACATTGCGAATGTAAGTAAAGTACCTATATAACATTTCTAATACCTAAGTAGCCTACATTGTACAAATGTAGTGAATAAGTAAATAAATAAATGATGAATTATTCAATTAAGAATGAATTGACGTGTAACAATGTTATAAATAAATTTTCATTTTCATAAAACTTAATAAATAAATATCCTGAGAGATGTATAAGGTCTTTGAACCATTATCTATAAATACGGGAAAAAATCAAATTTGTTGTATGGGGGCCACCTTAAGGGCTATATTTCACCGGGACATCATAGCGGCGCAACCAGTCGCCGCCATGGTGTCCCGGTGAGGCATAGCCCATAGAGCTGCATACAATTTGTTGATGGCGGGTTGCGCCGCTATGGTGTCCCGGTGAAACATGGCCCTAAATATTTATTTTATTCCGTTTGTTATTTGTTGTTATAGCGGCAACAGAAATAAATCATCCGGTCTTGGATGTTTTCTATGTATCTATTAAATATATCGTCGTCTAGTACCCATAACACAAGCCTTCTTGAGCTTACTGTGGGGCTAGTTCGATTTGTGTAAGATTGTCCTCTAATATTTATTTGTTTGTTTTGTTTGTTTGTTTTATCTGTGAATATTTCAACTGTCTAACTATCACGGTTCATGAGATTGATGACAGCCTGGTGACAAACAGAGGATTTAGCTGAGTTAAGTGACAACATGAAATATTCATACTTTTTCTGAAATAAACTGTTTAAATTTAAATGTATTAAAACATAACCGGGCAAAGTACATGTACGACCGGTCTGAAACAGCCTTCAACGAGCTGGTCAAAACGAGACGCGAGTATATTGTTATATTGTACAAAACGTCATATAACCACTGATACAGTGAAAACATATGACGTTTTAGTTCTAGTAAGGTGGGGTGATTATTCAAATTTTTACTTAACAAATGACGAGTGCCTTTACCATGAGTTTACATGACCGTATTCGCTAGCGACTGCGTAAAATTTGTATCGGCAAAAGTACAGCGCCTCTGGCGGTTATTTTTTTTTTGAACATGACTGTGGCCTTATAAGCCGGGCCCAATAAAGCGATAGGAGTGCGCGGTTGGAGAGTAACCTGGGGAAAATCCAGGGGAAAACCTCCGACACGACCACGCGTGTGGTTTGGAACACTGGAATACTCTAAGAGTTTGCGCTCCAGTGAGATTAGTTGAGCGGTTTCAACTGAATCTAAAGGGGGTCTGGCGGTTACGCAATACCTAGCAACTAAGAATCGGCATACTAAATCGGTTGAACCAGTCGCTAGCGAATACGGTCATGCAAACTCATGGTAAGGGCAGAGCTGGTGTCAGATGTTGCGAAGTTACATTTTAACGTTCAACGTAAGATGTGTTAATTTTCAATCAACGTGAGAAGATCGAAAAATTAATCGCCACACGTGGTGGTTGGTGGTTCTTTGACTATATGGTCTGTAAAGTGTGCCATTGCTGGGCAAAGAAAGAAAGAAAGCATTTATTCACTGCACCAAAAGACACACCGTTAGAAATATAATATACTCAGTACATGAACATACAGTTAAAAAGTGCGTCTTCGCGGCAGTGAATCGGTCGCTGTCTCAGCATTATGCCGAGGTGTTAGACACCTGCAGCGCTGGTTTTCAGACAGCACCGTACGTGATCCACGGAACGCAAGACAACATACTGTACATATACGAAAGGTATACATATAATGAATAAAATCGTAGGTAGTCTTCCCTTGGTTTCCACTCGTCCGAAGCTGCTCAGAGCCGCAGTTTCGATTCAGTCGTGTAGAATAGCGTGCATCTCACGTTTTACATAAGATTATTAGACGTCTCTCTTGACAAATAGGAATATAGGATACGAATTACGAATCAGTTGTATAAGGAGAAGTCTGAAAGTGGCATTTCAGAAAAGCTAATATCGAATCTCTTGGCTGGTACGGGCAGGTAATGAGGAGGGTTGTACGCCATGTAACAAGAGTATTTTCTATTTTCTTATACATTGACGTTATGTTCGTTATAACAGGTCGCGAAGTATCAAGTTTCGGGTGCGGCGCAACTTGCGTCCCATAATGGAATTCCATACAACATTGATAGATAGATAGATAGATAGATATATTTATTTCCTTTATAAAATTACATCATGGTTTACATTTTTAAAACAAGATAAATTCACAAAAGGATCGTCAATAGGTATAATGATAATGATTATTAATCTTAATCTCCACTCAATTGCTCAAAGGTTAGCTGGAAGAAATCCCTTACAGGGATAAGCTCGCCTTTGTACATATATGTCAACTGTTCTTGTAATTTATGTTATGTTTTACTCATGTACAATAAAGAATTTTACATACATACATACATACATTGCGGGCCTAGGCCGGCAAAGTGATCGTCTTTTGTTTCCGACGACGATGCCGGCCGCCGGCTGCTGCAGCGCGTGTTTTTGTTACAAAATCCTTTGAATTACATTTCGAGTTTTCTTATAATTTTCAAATTTCTCTGCATTTTTTGAGAAAAGCACTATACAAGCCTCCGCGAATAGGGATTGTCGGTTGCCATCTATAACTCATCATCAACATCATATCAGCCGAAAGACGTCCACTGCTGGACGTAGGCCTCCCCCAAAGAGTGCCATAATGACCGGACCTGCGCCACCCGCATCCAGCGGACTCCCGCGACCTTTACCAGGTCATCAGTCCACCTTGTGGGGGGGTTGCCATCTATAACTACTCGGCCGGCAATCCCCTATTTCGCGGCCTCTGCAGTAATGTACTATAATTTGATTTGAATCCGAATGGGTTCATGAGGCGAAAGTAGACCAAAGAAAAGCTTGAAGAGGTAAGAAGAGTTACTTTTTTGACGACCGGTTTGGGCTAGTGGGTAGTGCACCTGCCTGTGAAGCTGACGGTCCTGAACTCAACTCATCTCAATGAACCAGAAAATATGACGACCCCCGATCTCTGCCAGCTGTTGCGGATCGCGGGGTCAAGTTTAATTGGTCGTGTGTTTTCACCCGACGATTTATCATCTATCTTTGGCGACCGGTTTAGCCTAGTGGGTAGTGCACCTGCCTGTGAAGCTGACGGCTGGGTTCGAATCCCGGTCAGGGCAAATATTTGTGTGATGAGCATGAATATTTGTTTTCGAGTCTTGGATGTTTTCTATGTATTTAAGTATTTATATCTATTAAATATATCGTCGTCTAGTACCCATAACACAAGCCTTCTTGAGCTTACTGTGGGGCTATTTCGATTTGTGTAAGATTGTCCTCTAATATTTATTTATTTATTTATTTGGTTTTTATAACAATGGTATGGATTGGCCACCCCATGACCTCAATCTCCGTATAGTATCCTAGTCGCTGTTCACGAAGCACTATAAGGACGTTAGGCAAGACGCCAGTTCTCATACTCGCTATGAATTCCTAAAACGAAGTGCAGAAGTGCTTTAAAGGCTTGGTCACACTGCGTGCGCGGCGCGACCGCAAGTATGTCATATTGAATAAAGTTTGAGTAAATGTCTATTTCCTGGAAAACATGGGGAGAGGCCTTTGCCCAGCAGTGGGACAGCCAATAGGCTATAAAAAAAAAATGTCTATTCAGCTGTTATTCAAGCAATTCGGGCACATTTTAAATGCAGCCTGTATAACAGCGATGTAAAGTCAGGGTAACTTAGTAATACTGTGGTAGAATACCCAACTTAATACAACTTTTACTAAGCTTAAAGAGGTATTGCAGATCTAAAGATAATATTACTCAGAATTTGGCTATATTCATATCTTTTAGCCACACAATAAAAAGAAAGAAAGAAAGAAAAGAAAAAAAACATTTATTCGTGGCACAGATACAGTTCAAAATGGCCCCAAATCAGCATATTGCTAGCCATTGGCTAGCGCTGGTCTTCCTTTGGGACCACGTGACCCACGAAGTGCAAAAAACACAAAAGTCGGGCCTAGCTGAGTTTCTTGCTGGACTCTTTACAGCTAGGCTAGGTTTAGTGAACCAGCGACAAAACTCCCAGTGGCTCGATTCCACTCACACCTCAGATTCGGTTGAAACCGCTCAACCAATCTCACTGGAGCGCAAACTCTTAGAGTATTCCAGTGTTACAAACCACACGCGTGGTCGTGCCGGAGGTTTTCCCCTGGATTTTCCCCAGGCTACTCTCCAACCGCGCACTCCTATTGCTTTATTGGGCCCGGCCTATAAAGCCACAGTCAGGTTCAAAAAAAAATACAAATAATATAAAACAGAGATACCTTATGCAGATTATTGCTGATAAGAGGTTTAAACATTTGCGATTTGCTAGTACTCAAAATTTATTCAGCATGTTGTGTTACTTGGGACGCAAGCGGGACGCCGCTCAACTCGACGTTCAGCCGCGGGCCGGAATGTACACTCGGGGTCAAAAAATTCGAGTCACCCTAAATTAAATAACCGTAGGTTTTTCTAAATATTTTACACTAGTTTTATTTACATGATATATTATTCTTCGTAATACCCAATAGTATTAGCAATTTCCGGGATCCTATCATAAAAATATCAATCTCCAATACTGATGAGTTTTGCGATATCTCGCTCCGTTAACATTGTTTTTATTTTCATGGATTTTAGGAGTCCGATTTAAACCGGGAAACTTAATTTTTTTAAATGTTATTTTTGCAGGTTAGATGTAAAATTAAAAAAAAAAGATCATGACAGGATTAAAAAATTGTACAAGTTTGCACTATTTTAGGAGATATGATGGTATTTTACCGACCCGTATGCTTTGTCCGCGAGATGATAAGATAACTTCCCGCTCGTGTCGCGCGGTCTGTGGGGTGTCGGTGTCGCTAACCTGTTACCGTACGTTCCGTCGCGCACTCAATGCGTCGCGCTGTCGCGCACTCTGTGTGACCAAGCCTTTAACGGAAATCGATTTTTTGGCGTGGCTAGTGGCTGGATTTTATTGGGTCCAGACTTTAGTCTGCGCATATTTAATATTGCGTTTTGTAACACTGGCTTTTCCCGCTACTCCACTATCGTTTCGAGTTTTGTCGCTTAAGGGGGTGAAACGGGGGTTGGAAGTTTGTACGAGTGAGAGATTATTAAGGGCCCCTGGCTCCTTTAGGATGGAACTGGGAAAAAATACAGTGGAATCCGGATAAAGCGACAGTCAAGGGACCGGTGATATTACGTCGTACTAACAGGACGTCGCACTAAACGGACTGATTTACTTTGAAAATGTTTGGGTATGAAATCTAATGTGGGGTGATCTCGAAGTCGTTATAATAAGCGGATTCTACTGTATAGAAAAAAAATTTATTGTCATTGTCACATAACAGATACCGAAAAAAAAAAACACAGATACATTGTATGTGACAAAAGGAACGAACTCAGCATGTGATTATTACATGTTTGAAATATTACAGTCCAGACTCCATCTAAATAAACTCGTGGACAAAGAATACGGCTCGGTAAAATACCGTCATATTTCTTAAAATAGTGCACCCTTGTACAGTTTTTTAATCCTGTCATGATCTTTATTTAATTTTACATCTAACCTGCAAAAATAACAGTTAAAAATATTAACGTTTCCAGGTTTAAATAGGGCTCTTAGAAACCCATGTCCTAGTCAGCCAAACAAAGACCAAAAATTTATTGCGTCAAAAAATTTTTTCTTCTGCTTTTTCCTAATCAGAACACGATACCGAATATGCGCTTAAACGGATCCTCACTAGTTTTGTTACATCTTATATAGTTTTTTTTTTCGACTCTATGTTTGAAAAATGTCCATAGGTTTCCGGCTGGCTATATTTATTCCTACGGCTCACAGAGCGACTACTAATATTACCGTGAGATCTTTGAGAAGACAGTACGGTTGCCAGTTTTAGAACCACCCAGGGGTCACGTGTAGGGTCGCGGTGGGTACGCGTGCCAAATGAGTGGGCAACTTGACTGATTAGAAGTTCTCGAGCTGCCCGAAGGCCTCTAACCTGGCTTAACGACTGCTATCATAGACAGCAGCCGGGATCAACGGCCTAACGTGCCTTCCAAAGCGCTTAGTTAGTAACCAGGCTTAACGTGCCTTCCAAAATCCGGGAGCGCTCAGTTAGTAACCAGCGGTCACCCATCCAAGAACTGACACGGGCCGACGTTGCTTATCTCGCATACCGTACGCGGTACGCGGTCGCCGCTGCGCCACGAGCGATCCGTTGAAACCAGCGACCGATACCGGTATTTTTAAAAAACCCTGATTTAGCCCAATATTTTGGATTATTTTTTGCTCTTTACGTAGGGCTGAATCATGTATTTAGGTAACAACGTCGTATTATTAGATTGTCCCGTTAAAAACGAAATAATGAACCGGTGACCGTAATAATACCGGTATTTTTCTAAGGCGAAAATACCGTTATCCGATCCCTGGTTGAAACACAGGGGGGCTAGCACAACTACCGCTGCGACGCGACGCGAGTAGAGAAAAATCTACCCTCCTCTTTCTAACCCGTACAGTTCGAGCGAGACAGGAATCGCTGAGTCGCGCGAGATACGGTTTGTCAGCAAGTTGTGCTAGCCCCACAGGTAATCATTAGATAAAGACTGCGACATAGTTTTGTGTCCTAAAATTGTCCAATTTAGCGTGAAATTGTTCACACGCATCCGACCTAGTGGTCTGTAACTGTAATTCGTTGTCAAACTAAGCTAATAGCTAACGGTCAGGTGTCTGTAACAATAATAATAACATACATACATACTCACGCCGGTATCCCATTTGCCCGGTAGACAGAGACCACATAAATAAATAAATAAATAAATAAATAAATATTTGAGGACAATCTTACACAAATCGAACTAGCCTCAAATATTTATTTACATAAAAACCGATCAAGTGCGAGTCGGACTCGCGCACCGAGGGTTCCGTATGTGTACCTTTTTTATAGTGAGGAAATGCCTTTACGCATGCCCGGCCTTGTAGAGTGGGGCCGGGTTATGTGGGACTCGTTGGGTGTAAAAAGCCCAGGATACCCACTAAAACCCCACCTGAGCCTCTTGTGTACCTGTTCCAACCCTATTAAATCAGGAAAATCTCAACAACGTGGTGTAGAAATTGAACGCCATGGGTATAGCGCCACCTATCGGCGACTTTTGTTACAAATTTGAGTGACTGAGTAACTTAGTATGTAATTACGGTGATTTTTCAAGGATAATTCTTTATCACGTAAACCGATTTCAATTTTTTTTTCTTTATTTCAAAAGAAGGTACTTTCAGCATTATCTCGTAGCAATTTATGAAACAAAAATACATGCAACGGTGATTGGATTATAAACTTAGCATAGAAATGTTTTTTGACGATAAGAATTTTTTTTTTGCATTTTCCCTCGTAAAACAAAAATGACGACGTAAAAAGAAAATGTTTTAGAATGTGCAATCCAAGCCCTTTCATATGACACCCCACACGATATATTTACTACTTTCAAATTTACACCTATTTATTATGTCAAGTTTTACAGAAAAAAAATTTTTTTAATTGACATGTTCTATGTATTTAGGTTAGCCTTGTTTATAACTGTTCCAAATTTCAAATCGATAGCATAAGTAGTTCTTGAGATATTTAGGGATGTGACAGACAAAGTGAAACCATAAGGGTTCCTTTTTTACCATTTTGGTACGGAACCCTAAAAACGCCAAATACTACGGCCCTTACATAATTGGAAACCATAAGTTTTTTGTAGTGCTGTATAAAAGGAGAGCGAGATAAATGCTTAAGAAATTTAAGAATCGAGATGGCTCTTATCACATCGGCCTTGACATGCCGCTGATTGCAAAACTAATTAAGTCTTTAATAGGTTTCACTCTTCTAGTTAATTTCTAGGTTAGATATCGCGATCTGGGGCATGAGGTTTATATGATTGTATGTTTGTGTTCAGTTATTCAGTCATTTGACGACCGTTTTAGCCTAGTTGGTAGTGACCCTGCCTTCGAAGCTGGAGGTCCCGGGTTCGAATCCCGGTCAGGGCATGTATTTGTGTGATGAACACGACTATTTGTGCCTGAGTCTTGGATGTTTTCTATGTATTTAAGTATCTATTTATCTATATAAGTATGTATATCGTCACTTGGTACCCATAGTACAAGCTTTGCTTAGTTTGGGACTAGGTTGATTTGTGTAAGATTGTCCAAAAATATTTATTATTTATTTTTATTATTTAATGCTTTCATAGCTACAATGTAGGTTTTACAAAGTGATAAGTTCTGCTATGAAACCATGTATGGGCACTGCATCCTACAATGTTAAGACATAGGTATCAGTACAGATCCTAGTTCTTTTCTTAATGTCTATGCTTTTACAGTAGAATCCGCTTATAACATTTGACCGCTTTTAATTAACGACTTCGATATCACCACACATTAGATTTCATATCAAACATTTTCAAAGCAAATAAGTCCGTTTTGTGCGACGTCCTGTTAGTGCGACGTAATATCACCGGTCCCTTGACTGTCGCTTTATCCGGATTCCACTGTATATATATTTTATATACACGTTCATACGTACAGTCGAAACAACTGATTCAGTACCCACTTGGCCTGCAAATGCCTTGGAACCGTCAAAACATTAGGGTCTTCATGTCTCGCTCTTATGGAGCACTTAGGACGTTTTAAATATTAACATTGCGTCAATACGGGTGGGAGATGTATACATGTATGCAATTTTAACCTTTGTTACCACTGCAATAGATATATTTCAAATAAAATATTGATGATTTTAATGTCGAATAAGCTGTCATTTATAATAAAAAACCTAACTCTTTTCATCACAAAAAAAATATCAATTGGTTGTGAGATGTCAAGTGGTCAGTCAATGAGATTTCCACCATCCATATTTGGCATTTGGCAGAACAAAGGGCTCGGATTACAGTGCTCAGTGAAAAAGGCTAATATCATGGCATTACTGTGAAGAACAGAGATAGTAATAGCATTTCGCTTTTGTGATCAGCGAATATGGCCGAATCCAAGACTCAGTCACTTTTATCCAAACTTTTTAAGACAGTAGTTAGTAAATTTCAGTATCTAAAATAATAGCCAGTTCTTTACCCTAGAAATGTATGTTCAGGAGAATTTCAACCTACTAGTATTTAGATGGCTTAACCTTATAGTGGGTCATGAGTAAATTTTGTCGAATCGGCACCGTCTACGCGTGTATGGAAGACTTCAAAAGTCTTTATTTTAAGGGAATAAGATCGTTTGTCCTTTTCATATGTCCTCAAACAGTTTTACAGTGAATGTAAAACGTCAAACGGATAACAGGAAGTAAACCTAATTTTATAGTGGCTGTATTGGATCAGCTGTGTGACGGACGTCACTTTCCGTTTTAATTGTTATGGTCATTTTTGGTAAAAATATTGCTAAAAAATTCCAAATCTTTTTTGTCTTCTACATACGTTTCTCTGGAAATGGTTCTTGATTTAGGGAATTCGAAAAAATAAATATTTTCAATTGATTTTTTTTGTGATAGTAAGGACTTAATTATGCCTACTTTTCAACATTTCCATTGTGTAACGAAAGTTACTCATATAAATTGTATGACATATATCCGTAACATTTATTCGAGAATAACAAATACACTAATTGAAAAAATAAATTAAAATAAACAGTACAAATGCTAAAACTAAACTAAACCTACCTTAAACGCTGTCTAACCTGTAAATGCAAATATCGCCTAAATCACTATAATTTGGAAGGCTGCCCATAAGGCTAGCTGCGTTCCCTCGCTGAATGGCAATGCCAATGCGTTGAGCGAGGAACGAGCCAGCCCCACGGTCACCAGAAGACCGGATAAGCATTTGTGAAATTTGTTTAAAAGTTCGTAACATGAAATGAAATGAAATATATTTATTTGCTTAACATTATGTACATATGAAGGTGGTGAGGTAAATGATAAATAGCCATAACTAAGTCCTCCTTATACAAAAAATTGCAATTCACCCTTAAAACTCCGCCAATTTCAAATGAAATTGTGAAATTTGAAATTAAATGGATCCCTGCTCGAAGCATTTTTTTTTCAATTTTCTTTTTATTTTTCAATATTATTTTTGTTAGCAGACGTGTCTGTTTAATACAAAATTAATTGAAAACTTCTCTTCCACACAATCCGAAATTGTCCAAACAAATCATGGTATAAATGTCTTAACGAACGTGTTTTCTGCGAAGTCTTGTTTCTGGCAGAATGCCTACATTGAACAATGGGAAACACCGATGAGTCAGTTTAGGTGCATATAATTAAGATTATTATAAACTAGCGACCCGCCCCGGCTACGCACGGGTGCAATGATGCATGTATTATATATATAAACCTTCCCCTTGAGTCACTCTATTAAAAAAACCGCATCAAAATCCGTTGCGTAGTTTTAAAGATTTAAACATACATAGGGATATAGGGACATAGGGACAGAGAAAGCGACTTTGTTTTATACTATGTAGTGAAGTGGCATCTACTACTGTGATTACTGTGTCCGTATGGTTATTCTATGTTAACATGTTAAGTTTAATTTTAAGATATTTGTACATGTAACTGCTACTGTTATGTCATGCCTTGTGATGTTAAATAAAATATTTCTATGTCTATGTCTATGTCTATGTCTAAAATACGCTGCCGCTTCGTAAACGCAGTGACGTGACTTAAACGTCAATTTTTTTACGTCAACGTCACGTGGTCACGTGCATATAATTTTCCGAGTGAAACAATTAAAGGTATCTGCTTCAGCTTCGAAAAAAATGCTTTCGTATGTCCGGCGAATTTCCGGCTATTCTCCTCTACAGGTCGCATTTCTCAACCGATTCTCGTGAAAGTTTGTTAGCATATGAAAATTAAAAAAAAAACTAGTGTCCGACCGAAACATGTTTTTTGCCGAAACCGAAACCGAAGGTTCGGCGTTGACTCTAGTTTCGGCCGAAACCGAAACCGAAACTTTTGTAGATGTATTAAAATCGTGTTAGCCAAGTTAGAAAAGCAAAATAAGTGATAATGTTTTTGTGGGATGTAAAAATATAAAATACTTAGCTGCAATAAGATGTATTGTTGGCGGAGTCGAGCGAGCTACGCCATTGCCGGCTGTGCCGATGTTAGCCAAACGCGATCCGGAAGTACAATGTTGAAAGTTCGGCAGTTTTTTGGCCGAAACCGAACCTTCGGCCGAAACATGATTTTTAGGCCGAAACCGGCCGAAACCGAAACTTCGGTTGGACACTAAAGAAAACACGCGAGGTCTACATCTAACAGAGCCAGTAATTTATTTATTTATTTCGGCGATCTCCGAAACGGCTGTAACGATTTCGTTTTAATTTGCTATGTGGGGTATTCGGGGGCGAACTCCGAACTATCGATCTAGCTTGGTGTTATCTCTGCAAAAATGCTCCGAGTGAAGATCGGTTGCCCAAGGACTTTATTATTTCGATAGCTGTTGTGATCACCACCTGGGCCTGTACTCCGAGCTTCTTATCGTGCCGTCCCATTCACTCTCGTGTTATACACTATATGAGTGAAAGGGACGGCACGACACGAAGTTCGTAGTAGCCGCTCTGCAATTTTATCCAGTTCTGCAATTCCAAAAAAAAAGGAACTTGAGATACAATACCTGCCGGGCACATGATGTCTTGGCACTCTTGGCCCAAGATAGAACTATAGCTGCGCATTGGGCTAGGGCAGTCGGCAGGCACGTATCCAGACTTTTGGTTCGGGGGGGGGGACAAACATTGGAACAACCATGTGAACGGTGTAAAAATCGCTGTAATCACTGATAAACAAACGTTTTCGGGGGTGGATAAATCCCAACTATCCCCCCCTCTGGATACGTGCTTGACAGTCGGTTAGGGTGTGAGCAGGCGTCTCCTTCACTTCAAGGCAAATCTGCTGCTTAAAAACGTACCTAATTACGTTTTGCGACATTGACACGCGTTAAAAACGTGACGTTAAAAGGTCGGGCCACACAGCTGCTTAAAAAACGCTGACGCACTGGAAACGCAGTTCGTGATGTTTTTAATTCTTCTCTCCTCGCCACTGCGTGTACGGTTGAGCAGCTGTGTGGTCGGTACGTAAACGATGGGTTGATCATAGGACCAATAAATATTAGCTTCTTCTTCTTGGTCGTAACCTCGTGTCTGAGGGACATGAGTGACGTGACGTCTATGGGTGACTCTCTCGAGCACTGCTTTCCAGTGGCGCTACCGCGAACAGCAAACGAAGTTTTCCCTCTCTGTCGCACTTGCAAGTTTGCATATAAGTAAGACAGAGAGGGAAAACTTCGTTTGCTGTTCGCGGTAGCGCCCCAGGCTGTTCGGTCTTGTGCCTTGTGTACTCTTGGGGAATAGATGCAACACTTCGGGAATATGTTTTTTAGGCAAATCTCGATAAATCTCTTACTGTGTGCACTTTTATTCAATTTCCTCTTGACAGAGTTTTGATGAAGTAAACTACCACTAGTAAACATTTTAACTTAATTGTGTCGTTTAATAATGCGTTGTTTTAGTAGGCTGATTAAAAAAAAAGAAAATAAAAACTCAAAATTGGAGTTTTTTCTATGTAGAAAATTTCAAGCAATCATGTTTAGGCTATTGTCAGAAACGCAATCATATAGAAAGAAAGAAAAAATGATTTATTCAATAAAACACACAAAACAAGACTTTTATACAGATATATGTCCTACAACTATGCACAAATGTTTTACATAGGTACCCTTAAAAAATATATGTATATATAATAATTGTATGTAGGTTCATTGCACACAGATGTCACAAGGGAAGTCCAGCAATGTCTTGTGTGCAATAAAGAAAAGGCTAGGACTCAGCAAGATGTTGCAATCTGCAAGAAATGCAAGTCGCAACGCTGTTATTCTGTCATAGCCTTAAGGAGCATGGTTTGAACAAAAGCTAGAAATGAAATAAAATAAGAATAAAGAAGCAAGTCAGTATCGAACAGTAAAAATATATAGTCAATAATTATATATCTGAAAATGAATCCTTATTGTTTCCTCGTCTGGGCAGAACAGCGTTTCATAGAACGCAACATTTCTCGTTGTACGGCCTCAAGCCAGTCGCTGCGTTTACGTTGCGTCAGCGCATTTTGATCCTTTCGGCCGGGTTTTATGAAGATCCTTTAGACCAAATGTCAGATCAAATTTCAGTAACTCAGTACATTTTTTGACATAACAAACCGACATAAGGTCTAACGGATATTTATAAAACCGAGCCTAAGTGTAGGCTGATGTATAAGGGTCAATCAACGTTTTCTTGTTGTTATTCTGTCCCGTCAGCGAGGAGATAACAGTAACCGAGTTTCTTAGAAAAATATGTATAATATGGACTTCAAGCATGCTCAAGAGATGACCCATGTCCAAATGGATTTATGCGCATCGCTAAAACTCATGCTTGGTAGACTTAAACCCTATAAAATCACGGTTTTAAAGAGTGACTCAGGAGACGTAACCATGGTAACTAGCAACAAAGAATAGTTGATCCACCCATAATCATGGTTGCAGTGAGAATTGCGATCTGTTTATACCTAACCATCACACGTGCTCGTATTATCGTTAAAGCTCGATGAATCATCCGTTTATTGACATTGGCCATATGCGTCATTATCATTAGGACAAGTCATTAAGTATTACTTGGCGGAATTATTGTTGATTGCACTAACCCTATCGGATAACCTTCCAGATTAGGCTCTGGGGATAGCGGGATCAGTTTAATAACATCTAACACTGTTTTAATTACCACCATTAGTTTTTATCTATCCGTTGAGTTTAAGAACTTTCCGCTGGGTTTTCCCCAGGCTGCTCTCCAATCGCGTACTCCTATCGCTTTATTGGGCCCGGCATATGAAGCCACAGTCAGGTTCAAAAAATATATATGGCGCCGGCTTTCTTGGTGGTGAGTAAGGTTGCCAGAACTCCGAAGATGAGCTGTGTTGACCAGGGGGGACCACACCCAGTGTTGCCAGATGGTTACATTTCTTACATTTTTCGTAACTTTTGACCGGCTTCCGTAACTTGCGTAACTTCTGTTGTAAAGAAAATTTTCGTAACTTTTGAGAATAATGAAACTATTTAAAAGTCAATTGTATCTAACCGGGACCAAGCGAGACAATTTATAGGCTTGCATACAGAAAAGGTGACAAAGAAACCTACATGGTAGGACTCTGTCTGCCCCTCTGTTGCAACACTTGCAACTATCTATGACATTTGAGATACCGCCCATCAGTCTGGCGTAATTCTGAAGCCGAACTCGCCGAATTGTAGCTGCTACTCATTTCTTAAAATCAAACATTTTGATAAGTAATTACGAAAAATATATAAAATGTAACTTTTGCATCAAAAATGTAACTTTTCAAGAAACGAAACGTAATTTTCGTCCAAAGGGCCCTGGCAACACTGACCACACCTCACCTCGTGGATGCGACAGACAGTCAGGTTAAAAAAAAAGAGTTTAAGTAGAAACTTTGCCTCCTTGTGCGTGTTCTATCGCTTGCTTAATGGGTTGGACTCCGAAGAACTGTTCGATATGACGCCTACGGTCGCTTTCATCGGCAGTCGGCAGGGCATTCATCCTCACACCTTAGAATTGAAATGGTCGCGTACGGTACGGTTTTAGAGGAATCTCCTCCCTCGGACGTTCCGGTTGTGGAATGAGCTCCCTGCCGAGGTTTTCCCGAGGGACTACAGTATGGGGTTCTTCAAGAAATGAGTGTTAAATTGTTAAAGGGTCGGCAACGCGCATGCGAGACGCCTGGAGTTGCAAGCGTCCATAGGCTGCGGTGAACGCTTACACGTAAAACGTAGTAATGATTTGTGTGCGTAATCAATACATGTACGTGTTCAAACGTCTGTCAGTCAGTCAGTCAGTCGGCCAGTCATAGTCAGGTCTTGTTAGTACGGAGGTTAGACGCCCCAACAATACAATACAAATACTCTTTATTGCACACCTCAACAAACATACAAAACAGTTCAGAAACATAACATAACGAGATATAAGCGGAGGTAGACAACAGGCGGTCTTATCGCTAAAGAGCGATCTCTTCCTTTTAAAAATGATATGGAGGTTTCTAAAAAACTTGTCCATTTAAGTCAACCGTCGGTGAGATATTAGCTGTCAAAGTCATAGAAAGTGCCCCCCCCCCCCCTGTAATTTCCAAACTATAAAGTTTAAAATTCTGAAAAAAATTGAGGTGGTGTGCGTTTGTAAATACTTTCAACGATTTTTGGTTCGAACAATATAGGTTTTACGGTTTTTGAATTTTCGCTTAAAAACTTGTCTTGCCCAAACAAAAGGTCATAAGTGCCGTGAGTTGATTTTAAATGTGGACTAGTAGGTGTTGGTACGGAACCCTTCATTGTGCGTGGTCCGACACGCACTTGGCCGGTTTTTTACCGCCGTTATTTATTTATTTCTTTCTTTATTAAGGAAAACAAACAGCATCAATCACACATAAAGTTAATAAATTAAGGTAGATCATAAGACAGTAAAGTTTTCACAAATATATCTACACTTATAAGGAAAATATGCACGAAGTAAAAGAAAAAAAACATCAAATTAATTTTTGAGTTGTAGCTTCCAAACATCAATTAAAAATCTTAAAGTCTTAAACAACATAAAATAAAATAACAGCATGTTTCATACCTATTTTATAAGAAAGATTGTGACTTGTGTCACTACAAACTGAAATTACTCAATTAAATATAAAAAAGTGTATGTATATATTATTATTATTTATGTAAGTAACCTATTTTCTATTAAACACAAGACAAGTGGGAGGACCTAAAGCCACTTTATCAATAAAGTTAATGGCGGCACACCAATATTCTCATGTCGCCCATAAGTTAGGCACGCAACCCCCAAAGGCCTTTATCTATTACGTGGCGGCCTTGCGAGTTCGCGACATTGAACTCCGATAGCGGACTGGTTTGCCAGTTGCGAGGACGAATTTTGCAGTACTTGTATGAGTGACAGTATGTAGACTCGACTATCGTGTCGTATCGTTGTTTAAATTTCTAGCTACCAAAGCATACTATTCGATACAAGAATATTTAAACGATCCTAACATAACATAAGCGTATAATAGCATAATTAACGATTTTATATTTAGTGTGTAAATATGCATGCTGCATGGTATTTTGTGGCTATTTGTATGCCTTAACAGGCAAGACATAGTGATACAATCCGTAAACTGAAACACCGATGTACATACCTATGTTTAACAAATAAAATATTTTGTATTTGTATTTTGTATTTGTATCTTTTTTTTTATACAACGTCGGTGGCAAACGAGCGTACCTACAGGGCCGGCCAGGTGGTAACCGGTCACCGCAGCGTATATAGACGCCTGCAGCACCAGGGGCGCTACCGCGAACAGCAAACGAAGTTTTCGCTCTCTGTCGCACTTGCAAGTTTGCACATAAGTGAGACAGAGAGGGAAAACTTCGTTTGCTGTTCGCGGTAGCGCCCCTGGGCCTGTACTCCGAACTTCGTATCGTGCCGTCCCTTTCATTCTCGTGTTATACACTATATTAGTTAAAGGAACGACACGATACTATGTTTGGATTTCGAATTTCGGAGTAGCCCCACAGGGGTGTATTTTGAGCGTTGCACTCGTTTCATGAAGAACGCCATTCTGTATGCCCTCGGGGTAAATGACTCTTCACTCCCACGGCGTGTGTGAGCAAGAGATAGCGAGTGCGAGCGAGAGCTCTGACTTAATGATTTATTAATTTAGTTTAAGGAGTACAAACATCTATTAAATTTTGATAGAGACTTTTTTTTAATAATACGAAGCCGGCACACCAATATTCTCATGTCGCCCATAAGTTAGGCACGCAACCCCCAAAGGCCTTTATCTATCACGTGGCGGCCTTGCGAGTTCGCGACATTGAACTCCGATAGCGGACTGGTTTGCCAGTTGCGAGGACGAATTTTGCAGTACTTGTATGGGTGACAGTATGTAGACTCAACTATCTTTTTTTTATACAACGTCGGTGGCAAACAAACGTACCTACAGGGCCGGCCTGGCCCTCATTTCACCAAGTTGACATATGTGTGTGTGTTGTGTGTGTGTATGTGGTTGTATGTGTGTGTTGTGTTCTATAGCAGTGATATATATAATTATATATTATATGTATCTATATTTTTATGTATGTATATTTATATATTATTTAAGTATGTGTATTTATATTGAATAGTTGTTTCTTTCTCATTGTAGTAGTTTATGTAATCTTTTTTGTTTTCTTTTTTCTCATTGTAGTAGTTTATGCACCACCTACTTTTCAGCTTTATATTTCATTTCTCAACTACCTAAAGGTTTTCTGGAAGAGATCGCTCTTTAGCGATAAGACCGCCTGTTGTTCTGCCTCTGTCTCCCTGTATTTTTGTTTTTTGTTTTTTATGTGCTGATATATTATGTGAGGTGTGCAATAAAGAGTATTTGTATTGTATTGTATGTAGGCTGACAAATCGGCAATTTTCATGTGAAAACTGTTTCATCAACTACAATTGTAAAGTTTTTCGACAATTGTCGCTCCTGTCAGCTTTGGTGAAATAGGGGCCTGGTGGTAACCGGTCACCGCAGCGTATAGACGCCTGCAGCACCAGGGCCTCCGGACTTAGTATCGTGCCGTCCCTTTCACTCTCGTGTTATACACTATATTAGTGATTTCGAATTTCGGAGTAGCCCCTCAGGGGTGTATTTAGAGCGTTGCACTCGTTTCTTGAAGAACGCCATCCTGGAAGCCCTCGGGGTAAATGACTCTTCGCACCCACGGCGTGTGTGAGCAAGAGATAGCGAGTGCGAGC
Source organism: Epiblema foenella (assembly GCA_963556455.1). Taxonomy (NCBI): domain Eukaryota; kingdom Metazoa; phylum Arthropoda; class Insecta; order Lepidoptera; family Tortricidae; genus Epiblema; species Epiblema foenella. The sequence goes on along the minus strand of OY747120.1, from coordinate 2,598,123 downwards.
GAGAGCTCTGACTTAATGATTTATTAATTTAGTTTAAGGTGTACAAACATCTATTAAATTTTGATAGAGACTTTTTTTTTAATAATACGAAGCCGGCACACCAATATTCTCATGTCGGCCATAAGTTAGGCACGCAACCCCCAAAGGCCTTTATCTATTACGTGGCGGCCTTGCGAGTTCGCGACATTGAACTCCGATAGCGGACTGGTTTGCCAGTTGCGAGGACGAATTTTGCAGTACTTGTATGAGTGACAGTATGTAGACTCGACTATCTTTTTTTTTATTCAACGTCGGTGGCAAACGAGCGTACCTACAGGGCCGGCCTGGTGGTAACCGGTCACCGCAGCGTATAGACGCCTGCAGCACCAGGGGCGCTACCGCGAACAGCAAACGAAGTTTTCGCTCGCTGTCGCACTTGAAAGCTCGCACATAAGTGAGACAGAGAGGGAAAACTTCGTTTGCTGTTCGCGGTAGCGCCCCTGGGCCTGTACTCCGAACTTCGTATCGTGCCTTCCCTTTCATTCTCGTGTTATACACTATATTAGTTAAAGGAACGGCACGATACGAAGTTCGGATTTCGAATTTCGGAGTAGCCCCTCAGGGGTGTATTTTGAGCGTTGCACTCGTTTCTTGAAGAACGCCATTCTGTATGCCCTCGGGGTAAATGACTCCTCGCTCCCACGGCGTGTGTGAGCAAGAGATAGCGAGTGCGAGCGAGAGCTCTGACTTAATGATTTGTTAATTTAGTTTAAGGTGTACAAACATCTATTAAATTTTGATAGAGACTTTTTTTTTAATAATACGAAGCCGGCACACCAATATTCTCATGCCGCCCATAAGTTAGGCACGCAACCCCCAAAGGCCTTTATCTATTACGTGGCGGCCTTGCGAGTTCGCGACATTGAACTCCGATAGCGGACTGGTTTGCCAGTTGCGAGGACGAATTTTGCAGTACTTGTATGAGTGACAGTACGTAGACTCAACTGAAAACTGACAAATGAAAAATGTTTACGGCATGAGGACCAATCTATATTTGCTTCCTAAAATAATAAATAGCCTCCCAACACACATACAAGATTCATACCTATCCAACCCTAGACTACTTAAAGATGTTAACAAATATTTTATGTCATGTAATAATTATGACTACGCCTTGTGATAAGTACTTTCTTGTTGTTTACCAATGAACTGAATGTAATGTAAGTCCTAGTCCGAACTCTAGCTGTAAATAAGCCATTCATGGCTTTAGCAGTTAAGCAATTCCAAACTCTGTGTTAAATTATTTGGAACTTTAATAATAATAAAAAAAACTATCTTTTTTTTATATAACGTCGGTGTCAAAAGAGCGTACCTACAGGGCCGGCCTGGTGGTAACCGGTCACCGCAGCGTATAGACGCCTGCAGCACCAGGGGCGCTACCGCGAACAGCAAACGAAGTTTTCGCTCTCTGTCGCACTTGAAAGCTCGCACATAAGTGAGGCAGAGAGGGAAAACTTCGTTTGCTGTTCGCGGTAGCGCCCCTGGGCCTGTACTCCGAACTTCGTATCGTGCCGTCCCTTTCATTCTCGTGTTATATACTATATTAGTTAAAGGAACGGCACGATACGAAGTTCGGATTTCGAATTTCGGAGTAGCTCCTCAGAGTTGTATTTAGAGCGTTGCACTCGTTTCTTGAAGAACGCCATTCTGTAGGCCCTCGGGGTAAATGACTCTTGGCTCCCACCGCGTGTGTGAGCAAGAGATAGCGAGTGCGAGCGAGAGCTCTGACTTAATGATTTATTAATTTAGTTTAAGGAGTACAAACATCTATTAAATTTTGATAGAGACTTTTTTTTTTAATAATACGAAGCCAATTAAAGGAACTCGCAGATAAAGACAGAACAAGGAATTTATGAATCAATCCGGCACGTCTATTTTAACTCTAACGTCTATAATAACACGAGGATCGAGAAAGGGTGTGGCTGTTGTCAGTATGTAGTCTGCATTGTGATCGGGTGCTGTTTGTGGAGTCCGATCGTTCATGGTTGCAAGGACATAGTGACTACGTTAATACTAGTGTCTTTTTATAGGGGATTGACGAGAGACATCATCCTGTTCTGGATTCGTTTTTATTATCAGTGACTCTTAGAGACCATATGTATACATCTCTAACAATATTAAATTAATCTTAATTTTGACGCTCAGAGACCATGTACATTTCTGGGATATTATATTAATTTCTAGTGACCGACCGAAACATGTTATTTTGCCGAAACCGAAACCGAAACCGAAGGTTCGGTTTCATTGTAGTTTCGGCCGAAACCGAAACCGAACCTTTTATAAAAAAAAAGTCCTTAAAAAGTCGAAAAAATGTTAGTAAGTTTTTTTCTAAAATTAATATCTCGCCGACCTATAATTACAGGTTTCTACTTTCAAAGATTTATCACAATGAAATTTCAGCACAGTTACAGAGGTTCTGTTTGAAAATTTAACTACCCTATAAATAAAGTGAAAAAAATACATTATTTGTAACACAAAGTTAGCGATTTTTTAATGGTGGTATAAAATAAGTCGGCCGGCGGAGACAGGCGAGCGACGCCATATTGCCAGCCGTGCCGAGCGCGCCCGACGTTAGCCGAGCGCGACCCGAAGGTACGATGTTGTAAGTTTCGGCGCGGCCGAAAGGTTCGGCCGTTTTTGGCCGAAACCGAAACTCGGGCCGAAACTTGATTTTTTGGCCGAAACTGGCCGAAACCGAAATTTCGGTCGGACACTATTAATTTCATTATACTCCTTGTTTAATCTTGAGACCTTATACATCTCTAACTTTGTAATAGATAACTTTGCAAGTTTATCCTCACTGTATGACATTAATTTTGTTATAATTGTAAACTCGAAATTATTATTCTTTCTTGAACTGTAAATTAATATTCTGACATGAAAAATGTATTACTTATTATAGTCAGACTTTCTTAAATTGTAAATTAATATTGACATGTAGAAGTGCCCTTGTGGCCTATTTGCAGAATAAATGTTTGATTTTGATTTTGTACTGCGCAAGTTAACTTCACTGCGTCATTTTAAAGACAAGGTGAGGAGGAAACTGTTGTAATGTTTGGTTACATCCTCATGATTGACTGAGTGAGTGAGTGAATAGGGATAATGACTCATGTTACGATTTATAACATAGTGTGGCTATATGGATAGAAAACCATCAAATTATTAGAGTAACTCGTAAATAAGACAAATTAATTTGACGACCGCTTTAGCCTAGTTGGTAGTGACGCTGCCTACGAAGCTGGAGGTCCCGGGTTCGAATCCCGGTCAGGGCATGTATTTGTGCGCTGAACACGAATATTTGTTCCAGAGTCTTGGATGTTTTCAATGTATTTAAGTATCTATTTATCTATATAAGTATGTATATCGTCAATTGGTACCCATAGTACAAGCTTTGCTTAGTTTGGGACTAGGTCGATATGTGTAAGATTTTCCAGAAAATATTAATGAAATGAAATGAAATGAAATCATTTATTTCGTTTTTGTTTTTTTTAATGACGTCACTGATCCGTCGCGCTTTTTCTCTCCAACCACCAACATTAAAACGGTTGTAGTTTCGTTAATTTTTTAAAATATTTCAATAGAATTTTCACCATTTGGCATATTTTTTGCTTTGTTTCTTTTGGAGTAATCAAATTTTGAGTCAGCATCCCTATTGGTGTAAGTCATGACGCCGTGAAAGAACAAACAAAAATAAGTTATAAACACAGATAAGTCAAGTTGCTTACACATTTTTCAAACTAAATAGTATCATTAAAAAATCGAATTACGTTTTATAAAACACAACAACAAAACTGTTATACAGTTTGGCGGAAGTTATAACAAGTTGTTAAAGAGTACTGTTTTTCGTGAATAAATGCTTTATTTTTTTTATAAACAAGTCAAAAACAAATCTGTTCCCGGAGCAGTACCTATAGGCACAGCGTTAGGTACAGAACACTTCCTGCCGCGAACGGAAACGTCGGCCAAGGCTACCGCGATGTCGCTGAATTTGACGCTAACTCCTATTTTTAGACTTATTTATGTGTCTAAGTGGACGTGGAATTGTGGGGAGTTTCCACTGGAAAGCTGAGGATTGAATAGAAATATCAAAGTAACGACTATACGACTGTCATTTGACCACTTGTGAAGCCCACTTTCGCCTAGTTGGTTTTTTTTTTGAACCCGACTGTGGCTTTATAGGCCGGACCCAATAAAGCGATAGGAGTGCGCGGTTGGAGAGTAGCCTGTGGAAAATCCAGGGGAAAACCTCCGGCACGACCAGTACGACCACGCGTGTGGTTTGGAACACTGGAATACTTTTAAGAGTCTGCACTCCAGTGAGATTGGTTGAGCGGTTTCAACCGAATCTGAGGTGTGAGTGGAATCGAGCTACTGGGAGTTTTGTCGCTGGTTCACTACCCTAGTTGGTACTGACTACCAACTAGGGTGAAGTGGGTTTCTCAAGTCGTCCCGGATTCGAATTCTGGTCACTTATTCGTGAGATAAGCACGGCCTCCAGATTAAAAAAACCTCCAGATCTTCCTTTAATCATCATTCGCTTGCCCTTTTCCCATTTATTTGGGGTCGGCGCAGCATGTCTTTTTCTTCCATACATCTCTGTCACTCGTCATCTCTTCATTCACTTCTTTTTCATATCATCTCTCACACAATCCATCCACCTTTTTTTTGGCCTACCTCGTTTCTTGCATCCATCCACCTTCATATCTAAATACTCTTCTTGTTACATGGCCAGATCTTAATTCTTCCTTTAATATACTTTCGTTTTTTTTTTAACGTGGCCCTGTACTCTGAACTTCGATATCCGATATCTAAACTTCGTATCGTGCCGTCCCTTTCACTCTCGTGTTATACACTATATGAGTGAAAGGGAGGGCCACGATACGAAGTTCGGATTTCGAAGTTCGTAGTAGCCTCTCTGACTGTAGCTTTATAGGCTGGGCCCAATGAAGCGATAGGGGTGCGCGGTTGGAGTGTGACCTGGTGAAAATCCAGGGAAACCTTCCGATACGACCGCGCGGGTGCTTTTTTTTTTTGAACCTGACTGTGGCTTTATAGGCCGGACCCAATAAAGCGATAGGAGTGCGCGGTTGGAGAGTAGCCTGGGGAAAATCCAGGGGAAAACCTCCGGCACGACCACGCGTGTGGGGTATATTAGGTACCTTCAATACACTATCCATTATAGAAAGCTCTCGTTCGTTGCGGTGCCCGTGTACCGCGTGCGGTATGCGAGGTTAAGCAACGTGAACAGAGGTCAGTTCTCGGATAAGTGACCGATTTCAGTGGTTATTAACCGAGCTCTCGTGTTTTGGAAGGCACGTTAAGTCCTTGATCCCGGCTGCTGTCTATGATAGCAGTCGTTAAGCCAAGTCTGAGGCCTTCGGGCGGCTTGAGAAGCTAAAAGTCAAGTTGCCCACTCACTTGACAAGTCAATTCCAATAAGGTCTGGTTTCCCCTCGGGTTGGAAGGTCAGATGGCAGTCGCTTCCGTAAAAGCTAGTGCCGAAACCAAATATTGAAATTAGGTAGCGGACCCCGGGCATCCTTCAGGAATCAGGAAGCAACTGTACTGCAGGGACCGATACCGGTATTTTTAAAAAACCCTGAATTAGCCCGATATTTTGGATTATTTTTTGGTAACAAATTATGTATTTAGGTAACAACGTCGTATTATTAGATTGTCCCATTAAGAACGAAATAATGAACCGGTGACCGTAATAATACCGGTATTTTTCTATGGAGAAAATACCGGTATCCGATCCCTGCTGTACTAGAATAACGCTTGGTGCAGGGACCGATACCGGTATTTTTAAAAAACCCTGAATTAGCCCGATATTTTGGATTATTTTTTGCTCTTTACGTAGGGCTGAATCATGTATTTAGGTAACAACGTCGTATTATTAGATTGTCCCATTAAAAATGAAATAATGAACCGGTGACCGTAATAATACCGGTATTTTTAAAAAACCCTGAATCAGCCCAATATTTTGGATTATTTTTTGCTCTTTACGTAGGGCTGAATCATGTATTTAGGTAACAACGTCGTATTATTAGATTGTCCCATTAAAAACGAAATAATGAACCGGTGACCGTAATAATTTTCTATGGAAAAAATACCGGTATCTGATCCCTGCTGTACTGGAATAACGCTAGGAAGATGATGACATAATCCATTATATTACAGCAACATATATTTATGTATTATTCAGTAGTTGTACATTGTAGTAACCACAAATAGTATACAGTTAACTAGTAAACATGACGCGATTTGTGTAATGTTTATGTGCGGATACATTAACTCGAGTCTGTAATAGTGATCTCATGATATGGATGTTGTTATGCATGCAATTATGTCTCAACCTAATAGGAAAACCTATAGGAGGTTGACACCAGGGTTCGAAAGGAAAATTATCAATGAAAATTATCTAAAAAAAAAAAAAATTTAAACTGTTTATTTCATTGAATTCATAATAAAGTTACATTTTTTTCTATACTTAACTACTAATCTTAATCCTAATCCTAATCTTATTATTATAAAGATAATTATCGTGATTTTTATGCTTTGGTAATTATTGATTTGATAATAACCTAAAATTGTAAATTCGGCATGAGTTAAAAATACGTGCGTGAATTCGAACGTTAATAATTGCGCTCTGTATATGTGTTTTAATGATATTGTAATGATTAATTGATTATATTTTAATGGTTAATAAAAAACTAGCAAAATATTCTAAAACACCATAATCTTTTATATGTTAGTACAGAGTAGTCCTGTAAAATACTTTTTGGGGGTCATACATCGGAAAATAAATTTAACTAATAAAATATAAACGTATACTACCCTACCCATAAGAGGGATAATTATCCGATAATTATCGTGATAATTATCAAAGACCATAATTTTCTTGCTGGATTCTTCTCCGCTAGGCTAGGTTTAATTAACCAGCGACAAAACTCCGAGTAGCTCGATTCCACTCACACCTCAGATTCGGTTGAAACCGCTCAACGAATCTCACTGGAGCGCAAACTCTTAGAGTATTCCAGTGTTCCAAACCACCCGCGTGCTCGTGCCGGAGGTTTTCCCCTGGATTTTCCCCAGGCTACTCGCCCGGCCTATAAAGCCACAGTCAGGTAAAAAAAAAGAAAAATAAAAATTAGGTTCCCGGGCTGCGAATAAATAGATTTCCTTAAGTTCTTTATTTTGAACTTGGTGGCCACCTTTGAAATGAAATGAAATGAAATTATTTATACTTCAATTTAGGCATATTACATGCACCTATGAATGTCAAAAAAACTACCACCGGTTCATAAAATAAACCTCTGCCTCGAGAAGAACCGGCGTTTTTTGATCTTCTGATATTCTCCTATCGCATTTAGCATCTCGCTGCATTCTTTTACCAACGCCGTTGTGACCGTTCTCTTCTTTAGGGCTTTCAGGGCTACCTGACTGTTCGAGTACCGAGGGCCTACCGCGAACCGAAAACGAACGGAGTTCGAATATCTCCCTCTCTGTCGCACTTGCTAATTCGTGCGACAGAGACGGAGATATCCGAACTTAGTTCGTTTTCCGTTCGCGGTAGCCCCTCTTTCTTTTTAGTTATACCTACAGTGGCTTTTCGGTGAAAGATACATCGCGATTCGTGTGTGAAATGGTCTAATAATAAAAATAAAAGGTGTTGAAAGGTCTTACGAGTAAAACTAGTGCCTACGTCTAATTAGGATTAAGTGACCAAACCCACTCCGGCTTCTTTGCTACTGTAGAGGTTGTTACGGTCAGGGTTCGGAACCGGTTTTTACTATTTGGAAATATCTTCTAAAGTATTTCTCATATCTCCATCTTTATTTCAAGATTTGCTTTTGTTAGCCTTCATTTATGGAATAAATTATTTGAAGTGCGAAAAAATATGGTAAAATGCAATTAACCGAAATTTTTAACCGGTTAATTATATGAAGACGAAACCGAGCCCTGGTTACGGTATGAGGCTGGCCGTGTAGGTCCAGAATCCCCCACCCCGCACCTCCACCAGATGTGGTATATAACGTGGTGTATATATTAATACTTGGGTATGCACGAGAGGTACGGGTTTAGAGGTACTGGGAGGAGATCGTAGCTAAAATATAACACTGGAAGCACATATGAAAGTAGTATATTTCTTACTGTACTGAAATATACTTAGGGAACATACACAAACTACGTGACCATTTTTTTTTTTTGCGTTTTTTTGCCCCCCCCCCCCCCCCTCCCCCTAGGTGACCAAGCGTAGTATATGCCAAGACCCCCCCCCTCCCCCCTAGTTTTCACGTAGTATATTTTATAAAAAAAAATTGCGGAAAGTTGAAAAAATAATGGCTTTTCTTTGTATTTTCTCATACGGCCCCTAAAAATGCATACTTCGAGAGTGCAAGCGTGGTATAGCGTAGCTATTCAACTGTAATTGTATTTAGTAAAAAATATATCAATAAGAAACAGTACAATTAGTGATGTGGCGAAACTGGATAAGTTTTAGTGATGGGGTTAAACCGTGGCGCGTGAGTCCGCTTCAATTAGAATGTTTCTCAAAAGTATTCTACCGGCTACGTGACAAGAAACCGACCCCCCTCCCCCCGGTGACCAAGAGTGGTACTTTGACGACCCCCCCTCCCCCCCCTAAACGGGTCACGTAGTTTGTGTATGTTCCCTTACAGTACACAACCGGGAACGCTTGGAAAAGATGGACCTGCAACATTTGTGATTCGTAATCCCGTCTTACCCTTGCGAATACATCTAATAACACCACGTATCTGGGAACATATGTGATAATCCACATCGAAAGGGACCTTATGGCGGCAGGCGCTTACGTTAAACCTATTCACTATTGTATTGGAACAGCGGCAATAAAGGCGTAAGCGCCGGCCGCCATAAGGTCCCCTTCGATGTGGATTATCACATATGTTTACGATATATGTACACGAATAACCGCAAGTACACGCGAACCAAACGTCAGCTATTTGTGGTTGCATATATCTCCGGGTGTTTGTATTCGTTACGATTTACAGCCTAACATTTCACACACAGCTGTAACTATTTAACCGACGTCGCGGAATGAATAAAAAACCCGACCAAGTGCGTGGACTACGCACATTTGGCCCGGGTTTCATAAAGACCCGTTAGACCAAATGTCAGATCAAATTTCAGTAACTCATTACATTTTTTGACACAACAAACCGACATAAGGTCAAACGGATCTTTATAAAACCGAGCCTTAGGGTTCCTAAGCAACCAGATAATTAAGTTGGTTTTAAATATACGTAACTAGCGACCCGCCCCGGCTTCGCACGGGTGCAATGCTGATGCATGTATTATACATATAAACCTTCCCCTTGAGTCATTCTATGTATTAAAAAAAACCGCATCAAAATCTGTTGCGTAGTTTTAAAGATTTAAGCATAGATAGGGATATAGGGATATAGGGATATAGGGACAGAGAAAGCGACTTTGTTTTATACTATGTAGTGATAATAAATATTCTCACCAGATTTCAAGTTTAGAGGTCAATAGAAAGTTTAAAAAGTCTCGGGAACGAAATTTTGCAAAAAGCTCTCTTTGGTGGCTTCTCACTCCTTTGTTTTCCAATATTTATTAAAACATAAAATATGGTATTTATCTACTCAATGAGAGCTCTAAACTATGATGTCCCACTCCATGGGGTGGGAGCAAAAACATTTTTTTTTTCGCTCCCCTTTATCTGTATGGGAGCCCCCGTAAAAACATTTGAAAATCGTTGGGTAAGCAAGATGTTTATACTGTGAAAATTTGAAGACTTTAACTTGTTTTTTCACAGGCAGATTTTGGAATGCTTGGCCCTGACTTCATATTTTTCTATTGTTATATAGAAATAGGTTTAATTGCAGTATCACTTTCGATAATTTTGGTAATTAACACAGCTAATATCCAGAAATCGAGTAACTCAGTGGTCCTTGGATGTCTCACCATTTGTATGAAAAAAAATTTCTTACCATTATGTTACCCACCGTTTATAGCAATATGTTAATATTTAAGTATTTTTATCTACAAAATCCTTTTATTAGGTTCAGGTACTATTTGTGATAATCCACATCGAAAGGGACTTTATGGCGGCAGGCGCTTACGTTACACCTATTCACTATTGTATTGGAACAGCGGCAATAAAGGCGTAAGTGCCGGTCGCCATAAGGTCCCTTTCGATGTGGATTATCACATTTGCAACTCCTATTTATGTACACTAATTCGATACATATCATATATTATTTTTTTGTAATAGAAAACTGGTCATGAAAAAGTAGAATTACCTTGTTGCCTTCTGTTAAGGGAAACATGTCCCTTGCAGACTGACATTTATATTCCAGCGCGACTTTTGTAGATTCTTACCCAATAGAAGTTTTATGTGGCATTACCCGAACAGATATACTGATGTTTTTGTTACTGGATTTTGTCTCTGTGGTTTTGTTCCCGGTGTATTTTCTTAGCGGCATTTCGCCCTTTAGTTCATCATCATTCGCTTGCCCTTTTCCCATTTATTTGGGGTCGGCGCAGCATGTCTTTCTCTTCCATATACTTCTGACATTCGTCATCTCTTCATTCACATCCTTTTTATTCATATCATCTCTCACACAATCCATCCATTTTTGGCCTACCTCGTTTCTTGCATCCATCCACATTCATATCTAATACTCCGCTCTTTAGTTAATGACAGAAATCAAAACTAAAACGTGCTGAAATTAAAAAAGAAATTAGTTCGTTATAGATGATGTATTTGATAATATTCATAGATATATACGAAGTGACATAATATCCTGTTTAAAATTAATTTATGTATGTATCATCTTTTATAATGCGCACTTCTAAGGTTTGGAATTCTCTGCCGGCGTTTGTGTTTCCGAGCTCATATAACCTAGACCTTTTTAAGGCACGAGTGAATAGGCACCTTCTGGGTGAGCTGGCTTTTTTTGACCTCATTTTTGCCCCCTGGCTAGATGCTGGCCAAGAGCGATCCCATTTTTAATTAAAAAAAAAGACTTTATTGTACACAATAACAGGTTAAAACAATATAAATATCACATAAGATTAGAGTACAAAGGCGAACTTATCCCTATGAGGGTAAGTTCGCCTCGTAAATTAAACGCTTGTTTAGGGTTCCGTACCCGGAGGGTCCAACCAAACGGAACCCTATTGATGTCACTCACGCGTCCGTCGTCTGTCACAACTTCCCATTGACCTATGAACTTGAAATTGGTGACAATGTTTATAATTACGTGTATTTTACCTACGAATACTAATATATTTATAAAAACCACAGACAATTTGACTCTTAAAATGCTTTTGCCAATAAAATTATATGAATCAGATTTTTGTTTGTTTGTTAGAAATTCTTACATTGATCTTATTATAATTTGAACAAAGGCACAAAAGTCTGTATGCATGATAGATTAGTACGTATTTTTAAATTTAAATATTAAGTTCATTATTTTTGTACGCCGATTGGCAAACATAGTGAAACTTTCTAAAAATACCATCACTGTAAATACCTACGTTCACAAATAAACACTTACTTACTTACTTACTTACTTGTATTTTCCTTATTTTTCTTATTACAACCAACTTAATTTTACGTTTGGTTATGAATAGATATTGGACTTTTCCTCTTGAATCGAACGTTTATATTTAGAGATTGATTTCGAGACGATTTGCTGATCATATTATATCTATTCCAGGAATACAACACGCGATCGGCGGTCTCGCATCGAAACCGGAGCGCGACTTGCTCATGCAGGACTTCATGACAGTCGAAACGACGAACTTCCCCCACGAGGGCTCGAACCACACGCCCGCGCACCACTACTCCGAGTTCAAGTTCAAAACATACGCGCCAATAGCGTTTAGATACTTCAGAGATCTGTTCGGGATACAACCGGACGATTTTCTGGTGAGTAAGACGGACTTAGCCCAATTTTGACACAATAATGTCGCATCTGACATTTATTCATGTAAAACTTCGTAACTTCAAACGACGACAGTTCACCATGAGAACACCTACCCCACGCTTGCATATCGCTTAGTCAGGCTTCAAGTTCAAAGCTGAGGGCCTACTCCGCACTTCGTGTCGTGCGTCCCTTTCACTCTCATGTTATACTCCATAATATGAGTGAAAGGGACGGCACGACACGAAGTTCAGATTTCGAAGTTCGGAGTAGGCCCTCTGTTCTTAGGGTCCGTACCCGAAGGTTCCATACGGAACCCTATTGTTGTCACTCACGCGTCCGTCCGTCCGTCCGTCGTCTGTCACACAGGTTTTATAGCCAAATGGTTGGAGCTACAGTCTTTAAATTTTCACAGTATTAAGCATCTTGTTTTTAAGGGGGGCGCGAAAAAAATTTTTTTGACCTACCCCATCCAGTAGGGTATCGTTGTTTAGAGCTTATTGAGTACATAAATACTCTATTTTTTGTTTTTAAAAATATTGTAAAACAAAAGAATGGGACCCCACCAAATTGAGCTTTTTTTACAAAATTTTGTTCCGAAGATATTTTTTACTTCCCATAAATCCAGAAACTTGAAATTTGGTGGTATTGTTTATTATTACGTATATTTTACTAACAAATACTAATATGTTGTTAAATCAGATTTTTTCATTAAAATTTCTTTATTTTGTCGTATTAAAACTAACTTAATTTTGCGTTTGGTTCGGAACCGAAACCCTAAATATGCGGAGTCCGACTCGCACTCGGCCGGTTTTTTTTTACACATAGCAGTTACATTTGTTCCCCCCCTTCTCCACCCTCTCCTCCTTTAAGACCAGGGATCGTTACCGGTATTCTTACTACCGTTTTAAATAAGGTATAACTGGTTATAATTGCATTTCGCTATTTATATCGCTAAAGCTCTGATTAGCGGTATAATAAAACCGGTATTCAAATATATTAGCGGTTTCGCCAATTGACAACAATACCTCTATTTGACACTTTACTCATAAAAACCATTACCTGTCGGTGTCAATATACTCGATTATTAGTTTCTTCAAACTGGCGTATTGTAAAAAGTAGATATTTACACCTATTTGTTGCGTTTTAGTAGTAATGTTTAATTGACATATTACCTTTCAAGTGCAATGAATAGCGGTATTGAATACAGCTATTTAATATCGTAAATAGTCTATACATAAAAGCGGAATGACAACAATACCTCTAATTAGAATATTGGTATACTTTTATTACCGGTAATAGTTTGTCAATTTCTATACAGGTATTAAATAAAACCGATTTTACAATCCCTGTTTAAGACACAACCGGCGGGGTAATCACGTAACATTTGTACTACCGTTAGTTAGATTTGAATGTCAAATTTTAACTGTCAGCTCACACATTTATATATCAAAATTGACAGTATAATCTATCTACCTATAGTCCATAAGGTTGCGTGATTCGGCTGCGGAATACACTAAGGATGAGTTACATTTCAATTAGTTCACACTCGTACTAATTACGGGGAAAAATGTAATGTAATTAAGTCGCCCAAGACTCTGACGTCTGTGACAAATGGACTAGTCTTCTGCGAGCTTCTGATAGCTCCCTAATGAGGGATAACAGGAACTCATTATCATCAATTAAGACTATTATTTGTGTCGTTACCTACTAATTATACCAACATTTTCCCCATAATCCGAACGTGTGTGAAGTGTGACCTAGTGTATTTGTTCACGTTTCTGCACCCTATATATGTGGATCACCAAAATGACGTCACAGCTCATCTCAATCGGTTTGTTTGTTCGATGTACCGTTACGTGACGTCACTGACGCACGTCACGCGGCTCTGAGAACGTCATTTGTTTGAGAGTCAATTGAACAGGTTTGCTGATGACTGGTTTTTGACGTGTGCGGAGATCAGAAATGCTAATGATCAGATATTGGGATTTTTGAGCGAAAATTTGAAAATCGTAGATGTGGTTTCAAAGAAAAATGGCGATTACTACAGCAGCAGGAGTAAATCTCTTAAGTTGGAATGTTGACTGATGATCAGAACCTTTTTATGAAATTTAAACAAGTAGTATGTGGGTCATACTTAGTTGAAAAACGAAAAGTCGTCCCTCCTGTGGTCAATAGTTAACGGCTTATGTGCATGTTAGCTATGTTTTTACTACAGGGATTTATAGAAACGGAGACACTGTTTATGCGGGTTACTGGTCCAATCCAAAATTAAGCTTTGTAGCCCTTAACTTTTGGTATGTTCACAGAAAAGACACGAACCTAAATCCGCGTATGACCCATTTGTACAGATCACTCGATTTTGCCTATCGGAAACAACGGAATCCAAATCGCCATCTTTGTAAGCATGATCGCAAAGTTTTTTGTGTGGAATAACGGGACTTTCTGTCATAGCTACTTATTAGGAAGTTCGAACCTTTACAGTTTACACTATTGTTATGTTGGTTAACTAAATAAACCTTTTTTCTCAAAAATAGCTCGCAAAGTGAACATTAAGCGTGCCACACACTGCGGCGGCCTACAGTGACGACCGCGGTAGCGGCCTGTTGTACACTATGATAATCCTAACATTCATTCAGACACACGCGGCCTGGATTTTCATAGTGACGCCAGCGTGACCGCGCTTTACTCGCTACATATTGGAAGGTTAAGGGTGGGTTGCACCAAACCGTCTGTAATCGTAAGCGGTGTTCGTTAGAATCTGATTGTATGGAAAGTTTGACAAATTTCTATGTGATGACAGCTGCCGGCGCCATATTTGACGATGACCGGCCTGTGATCGTATGTTGGTGCAACCGACCCTAAGTGTATAGTTTAAAGTCAGATCAAAATAATAAAAAAAGACAAATTACTTTATTTATCGAGTTCCAAACTTTTTAATAAGTAGAAACAGGCATTATGCACAGGTCGTATTCAAACAAATCAACTCGTATATTTCTGTTGGAAAAACGAAATATTTGTATGTATCTCAAAAAGTTTGCGTTTTTCGGTGGAGAAATACATTTGAAATTCTGTTAAAAAAACGGCAGGAAAGCAGGAAGTTTGTGAGTTTTAAGGTTATGCTTATCAAATCTTAATTCAAATCGTCTTATATTTCCCATTTTAGAGACAAACGCTAAAATAGCCTCGGCCGGAATGGCAACTGCAGGCTTCGTATTATAATTAAACGGACTCGCACGCCGTTTAAATAAATATTCAGACTGCAATTGCCTCCTTCCCGGTCATGGCAATAATGTACTATTTTTTACCGCGTTGAAACATGCAACATACCTACATAATGCGGCAAAAACTGATTTTTAACTTTGCCCTCTTCATGTAATATTCAGTAAGGATTGTGTGATGTGCGGTTTCCATTTCATAGCCTACCTCTGTGAATAAAATATAAACTGTGTGGTGTGCCTGTGCCGTACAAAAAAATGGACGAAATTATAATACTTACCCAGTAACGAGCTTTACAAAGTCTGTACTGCGAGAATAGTTGCAAAGAATTTTTATATGTAGTTGAGATCATCTGTGTTATTAAACATTTGAGTGGCAGCAAGAAAATATGTGATATTCATAAATATCCTACAAGAAATAGACATAAACTCTGCCTACCGAAAGTACGCTTAGCGAAATGTTAAAAATGTTTCATATATCAGAGCATTAAATTGTATAATCATCTACCTGACTCTGTTACCATATTAAATGACATTAAATATAAACTTTACCTTAAAATAACTTTGACCGAAAATGCTCTGTACAATTTAAAAGATTTTTATGACATACAATTTAAATTATAATTAAGTTATACAAATAATGTATATTATGCATACATAACGATATACGATTTTCTTACATTGAAAGATTGTAAATCTAGAAATAAGACGTATTCTAGTACATAATGTATGTCAACGGAATAAATATTTTTTGACTTTGACTTTGACTTTAAATTAAAATAACTGTTATTGGATTTTGAATTTTCTAGCATGCAATATAAAATCTCTTTGTACGGATTGCTTTGACACAACTCGGCGAACTCATATAATCTTAAGTATACTATAGACAACCGCGATTTTATTAACGCGCATCTACACGGTGCATGAACTTGGGATTCTTGGGATATTTAGGATTTTTCGGCAGAGTTACCCTGGTATTACCCTGGTATTTTTCAATATTTTGTTCTGCCTGTTGTTCAGCATCTGTCTCCCTGTATCTTTGTTTTTTGTTTTTTATGTGCTATTTTATTATGTGAGGTGTGCATTAAAGAGTATTTGTATTGTATTGTATTTTGTTCGATTATTGTATTTCTTTGTTTCTTTTTCAGTCTACAGTGATTTTAATGTAGTGTAATTCTACCTTATTGCTTCACACTGGAAGCTCAAACTTGCACACTTTAATAAAACACGTCGTCTTTTCAGATGTCAATGTGCAGCGCGCCGCTCCGCGAGCTGAGCAACCCCGGCGCGTCCGGCTCCATCTTCTATCTAACCAATGACGACGAGTTCATCATCAAAACGGTGCAGCACAAGGAAGGCGAGTTTCTACAGAAGCTGCTGCCGGGATACTACTTGAACCTCGACCAGGTAACACCGCAGAATAATTGTGATAATCCACATAAAGAGTAAATAAAGAGTAAAGAGTAAATTTATTGATTCAAACACAAATGATACAACAGGTTACACGGGATTTCTGGTGCAGTCCAAACTAGGCTAGCCTGTATCTTGGAATGCACCATTTGTAGCAGTTACGAGTATAAAACATGAAAATTAATAAACTAAGTGAAAGTGTTTGTGTGTAATATGTGTGAAGATGTGTGAGTGTGTATGTGAGTAGGGGTGTGGTGTGTGCGTGTGTGACGTGAATGAGTGCGAGTAGCTTAGCTGATAAAGATTTAGCTGATCACAGACCAAGAGTAAGTGCGTATTATGTCTTCTGTATCATTATAAGATAGAGTTGCGAACCATTTTTTTAATATTGTTTTGACTTTTATCGAAGTGCAAGTCGAAACATCGAAAGGGACCTTATGGCGGCAGGCGCTTACGCCTTTATTGCCGCTATACCAATACAATAGTGAATAGCTGTAACGTAAGCGCCTGCCGCCATAAGGTCCTTTTCGATGTGGATTATCACAATTAATAATACTTAAGGGTCCTTATCAGTTAAAAACTCATCTATTTACGCCATTTTCCGTTTGTATTGACACGCATCTTGACATTTTCTCAATGTTACTATCTAGAACAGGACGATTGCTACCTTATGTTATCAACTATAAATATATATTTGAATTTTTCATTAAAAAATATCGCTACAAACATCACTCCAAATCGACCATTTTCAAACTGAAAGCTTGTTTTTTTCCGCTTACATTCTACTAAACACAGTAAAATCAAAAAATGGCTACGTTACTATCTAAAACTTTAATAAAATGATCGTAGCCTTTAACAACTTTATTGGTATTATCAATACTTTTGTCATAATTTGAAATCAAAACATTTTAAAACTTATAAGGCCTCTTAAGGACGGAACCACGGACCGGAAGGCGCAGCGTGGGTAGGCCCCCCATAAGGTGGACTGATGACCTAAGTAAAGGTCGCGGGAGTCCGCTAGATGCGGGTGGCGTAAGACCGGTCATTATGGCACTCTTTGGGGGAGGCCTATGTCCAGCGGTGGACGTCTTTCGGGTGATATGATGATCAAGCCTCGCAACGGATGTAGCAAAACCATAGCATTTGACAGTTTGATGTTAGGGTTGGCGATAACGATGAATAATTTACTTACTTTATTGCACGTATGATTAATAAGTACAATTTAATGATAACCTTACTGACCCTCTTTAGATATAACCTTATTTAATTTTCTATCAAAGAAAATGGATAGTAATATTCAGATGGATCACAGCTTGTATATAACTCACGATGGTGCCTTTCACTCATCACATTTATGGATAAGGACGTAATTATTCCTAGTATAATATAGTGACAACCCTGACGTACATTTGCTACAGATTTGCGGGTTCAATTACGAGGTTTGATGATGATGATGATGATGAAGGACGGAAGGTTTTCTGTCTAATTTAAATTTTTGACAGCTGATCATAGCGCCCCGCTCGCACGCGCTCGCGGCAGAGCACGTGATCTGTCGTTCCTAGCGCGATAGGGTATCTGGACACCACGAAGGTGTGCCAGAGCCGATTTTAGCCGAAAAGGCAAGAGGAAAAGGTCTGGTGTAACCAGGGCTGGAAAACCGGTTTCGTCTTCATACAATTAACCGGTTAAAAATTTCGGTTAATTGCGTTTTACGATATTTTTTCGTACTTTAAATCATTTATTCCATAGATGAAGGCTAACAAAAGCAAATCTTAAAACAAAAATGGAGATATGAGAAGTACTTTAGGAGATATTTTCAAAATATTAAAAACCGGTTCCGAGCCCACACATTTGAGTTGTTCATCATCTACAAATCACCCAGAAATCAGCTAGGAATGAAGTAGAGATCCTTTGTTTTCCTCCTACAGCGAACTCCTAGTACCTCCGTAGCACCACTGTACAGAAGTTGAAGACACATCAACTATTTGGTATATTGTCAATTTAAGTCTTGTGACTGATACAGCTGTAATAGTTTGCTCGCATCTTCGAAACTCGACCAGGTAAGAGTTCTGGTCTTCCACTCACAGTGATACAAGACGGCCAGCGAAAGCTGAAAAGCACTAAGTCAAAAAAAGACTTGTGGTCACAAATTTCACTCTGTCACAGAAATAAAGAAAGAACGCGGAAGATACATAATATATGTGGGATGAGTAAAATGGAGCGTAAGATGAATAAATAAATGTGATTAAGAAAGACTGAATTCAAGACGAACGAATGAGTGACTGGTGTAAAGAGAGAGAACGAAGTAGTAGTGGTATGTGCAAGTGGGAAAGCGAGAGTGACTGAGATTTTGAGTAAAAAAACGGACGGAAGAGAGAATTAAGGAGACACTAAAGACGAGATGGTTTAATTTCTTTTATTTTCGCAAAAATACATTTATTACAATATTCAGAGTGATTTTCGTTATGCCCCGACCCCACATATATGATAAAAATGTCAACAGAAGAAAAACGTTCTCACAATCCACATAATTTCTGTCATGTCTGAGTCGGACCTTCAATATATCAGCCAGGCGAAGTCCTGGACATAAGTTCCTTTGGCGTCTTTGTCTAGCGAACTTCTGGACTACTTAGAAACAGAAAACTGTTGACTGTGTATCTGTTTGGTATATTCTCTTTTTTTTTTGAACCTGACTGTGGCTTTATAGGCCGGGCCCAATAAAGCGATAGGAGTGCGCGGTTGGAGAGTAGTCTGGGGAAAATCCAGGGGAAAACCTCCGGCACGACCACGCGTGTGGTTTGGAACACTGGAATACTCTAGGAGTTTGCGCTCCAGTGAGATTGTTTGAGCGACGGTTTCAACCGAATCTGAGGTGTGAGTGGAATCGAGCTACTGGGAGTTTTGTCGCTCCTAGCCTAGCTGAGAAGAGTCCAGCAAGAAACTCAGCTAGGCCCGACCTGGGTCGGAGTGACTACCCGGTGTGCGGCGGTACCGGGACGAATAGGGACTATGGTATATTCTCAATTCAAGCCCTATCCATCGCCAACCAAGTCTTATGAGTAGCTCAGCTGTAATAGTTTGGTCCCATCTTTCATCCAACTCTATTTATACCAATGTTTAATTTATTTGTATCCACAGAACCCCCGCACGTTGTTACCAAAGTTCTTCGGTCTATACTGCTACCAGTGCAACAGCAAAAACGTGCGGCTAGTAGCCATGAACAACATACTGCCTTCGTCAGTGAAACTACATCAGAAATACGATCTTAAAGGCTCCACGTATAAAAGGAAGGTGAGTAGATGATAATGAAATGAAATGAAATCATTTATTCTTCAATTTAGGCATGTTACATGCACTTATGAATGTCAAAAAACTACCACCGGTTCATAAAATAAACCTCTGCCTCGAGAAGAACCGGCGTAAGAAACTCGGCGAGGTGTCATTTTTTCAAAACAATATACTACGTATATAAAATAACAGTATCATAATACTACAGAATTCAAATGCTACAATATAAACATACATACATATTTTTTAATATTAAGGACAAAATATTTTTGTGTTAGATTACTTGTGCGGGACGCTATCACTGCCAAACATCCCTATCCATGATGTAATCGTTTATCTTATAATATGCTTTTGAAATAAGTATAATATAATAATAGCCTTTTAAACTGAATTGAAGACTGAAATAATGTTGTTTCTCCTAAAGGAAGGTGAGTAATAATAAAATAATAAAAATAATAAATATTAGAGGACAATCTTACACAAATCGAACTAGCCCCACAGTAAGCTCAAGAAGGCTTGTGTCATGGGTACTAGACGACGATATATTTAATAGTTATAAATACTTAAATACATAGAAAACATCCAAGACTCAGAAACAAATATTCGTGCTCATCACACAAATATTTGCCCTGACCGGGATTCGAACCCAGGACCGTCAGCTTCACAGGCAGGTGCGCTACCCACTAGGCTAAACCGGTCGTCAAAGATAGATGATAAATCGTCGGGTGAAAACACACGACCAATTAAACTTAACCCCGCGATCCGTAACAGCTGGCAGAGATTGTGGGTCGTCATATTTTCTGGTTCATTGAGATGAGTTGAGTTTTCGATGTTGTGCGGTTTGATAACAGTGACACTGATAAGGTTTAAGTAAAAAATGTTTATTTTCACGAGGCCACTTTATAAATGTTTTGTTAAGTGTAGAAAAATAATAATTCTCCATGTAGTGCACAATAAAGCATTTTATTATTATTATTATTATTAAAGATAAGAAGAATTTTTTTAGATCGTTCAAAACATGAAGATGTATAAGAATTCTAATTGGAAACTTTACTCGTGAAAAATAAAAAAAAAAACAGTTTTGTAAGTCTTTTTTTTTATTAAAAATGGGATCGCTCTTGGCCAGCATCTAGCCAGGGGGCAAAGATGAGGCCGACGATGAAGCGAGCTCACCCAGAAGGTGCCTATTCACTCGTGCCTTAAAAAGGGTCTTATGATGGGTTGCACCAAACCGTCTGTAATCGTAAGCGGTGTTCGTTAAAATCTGATTGTATGGAAAGTTTGACAAATGTCTACGAGATGACAGCTGCCGGCGTCATATTTGACGATGACCGGCCTGTTATCGTATGTTGGTGCAACCGACCCTTAGTGACTTTTGCTTGTAATCCGACGAAATACGATGACGACGGCTGTAGCCTAGTTGGTAGTGACTCTGCCTTTGAAGCTGGAGGTCCCGGGTTCGAATCCCGGTCAGGGCAGTTATTTGTGTGATGAACACGAATATTTGTTCCCGAGTCATGGATGTTTTCTGTGTATTTAAGTATCTATTAATCTATATAAGTATGTATATCTTCGCCTAGTACTCATAGTACAAGCTTTGCTTATCTTGGGACTAGGTTGATTTGTGTAAGATTGTCCACAAATATTTATTTATTTTATTTATTTATACGTGTCAGTAAGAAGAAAATAAATGTAGAAAGAAAAGTTAATTCGTGGCACAAAGTTGATTGTAAACACGTGTACGGAAGAATTACATATATTTAACAAGATAAGTATGCTCTTAATTGGGTATTTGACAAAGTTTATAACATAGTGTGGCTGAATGAACAGAAAACCTTAAAATTATCACAATAAATAGTAAATTAGACAATGAATGAAAATTATAAAACGATAAAAGATTCGCAAATATGTTATTATTTTTAAGTCCAAATATAAATTGGAAGTTACCTATAGAATTCTCATGATTTAACTAATAAATTGTATGGTATTATATGTCCATAAACGCAGTATTTCACGACCAAAACGGCAAATTATTCGTTTTCCCATACAAGGGTCTAGTACTACCCTATAGAGCTGTGACGTCACATTTCACTGTCAATCAGTATATGGAGCGTTTTCAGAGCTTATAACTTGGCCTCTCATTTTTTCTTTTGAGTTGCTCTAATTGTAGTAGCTCCCATACAAACATGATCGTCTCTAAAAACTGGTTAGAATGGCACCATTAAACAAATTAGTCTAATAGCTAATTATACAATACGATACAATACAAATATTCTTTATTGTTCACCAGAAAATACATTGAAAACAAGATTAAAGATTAAATATGTTGATGGTAGATAACAGGCGGTCTTATCGCTAAAAACGAACTCTTCCAGACAACCTTTGGGTGGTGGAGACATAATAGAAAAATTTGACATGAGTAGGTGAAACAGAGATATTAAGTTTTTTGTAATGTTTCTCCACCAGGCCAGTAAATCGGAGCGGCAGAAAGGCTCCCGCGCCACATACAAAGACCTGGACTTTATGGAGCACCACACAGAGGGCATATTCCTGGAGGCGGAGACCTACAACGCTCTCATCAAGACCATGCAGCGCGACTGCCGAGTGCTAGAGAGCTTTAAGGTGAACTGACAGTCTAGTTGTCCCGTCATCATTTTTAGCACCGTTGTCATTGTAATAATCCACGTCATTGTCATCAACATAGTCATTTTAATCAACATTTACAGGCGCGGATACAGGACTTTGTTGGGAGGGATACAATATTAATCAGGAGCGGCGGCACTATTATTTTTATTGTTTCAAAAGCACCTAGGACCTCCTTAGCCCCCTCCCCACCTGTTTCCGCGCCTGAAAATTTTAGACATACAACGCGCTCATCGAGACCACGCAACGCGACTGCCAAGTTCTAGAGTTTCAAGGATAACTAACTATAGTTGGTGGTCATCCTCTTTATTATCATCATCGTTATTTTCTTCACTATCGTCATTGTAATAATCAACGTCATTTCAATCAACATTTTGAGGCACGATTCCACGATTTGGTTGAGGGGAAGGGGGTACTATTTTTAATTGTTTCTAAAGGAGCACTTAGAACCT
Organism: Epiblema foenella; assembly: GCA_963556455.1. Taxonomy (NCBI): domain Eukaryota; kingdom Metazoa; phylum Arthropoda; class Insecta; order Lepidoptera; family Tortricidae; genus Epiblema; species Epiblema foenella. Next base: position 2,575,140 of record OY747120.1, on the reverse strand, counting down.
TGTTCAAGGACAGTCCGTCATCTACCACGATCCGTAATTACCATTCACATGTTATTTGTTGGCGGGGACGTCCACCGCGCGATCGTGACAACAGTGACACATATAGTCCCTATTCGTCCCGGTACCGCCGCACACCGGGTAGAGTCAGTCCGACCCAGGTCGGGCATAGCTGAGTTTCTTGCTGGACTCTTCTCAGCTAGGCTAGGTTTAGTGAACCAGCGACAAAACTCCCAGTAGCTCGATTCCACTCACACCTCAGATTCGGTTGAAACCGCTCAAGCAATCTCACTGGAGCGCAAACTCTTAAGAGTATTCCAGTGTTCCAAACCACACGCGTGGTCATGCCGGAGGTTTTCCCCTGGATTTTCCCCAGGCTACTCTCCAACCGCGCACTCCTATCGCTTTATTGTGGGCCCGGCCTATAAAGGCCACAGTCAGGTTCAAAAAAAAAATGTTATTGTTATGTATTGTTCGTTTTTTTTTTATTGGTTTACGAGAAGTGTCACCTAAGGTTGGTATTCCAATTATTCAATATCTTTTAATAAATGGAGTAATATAATATATGTCTTATCAACAAAAAACTACAATATCCTGTTGTTACAGATCATGGACTATTCACTCCTGGTGGGCATCCACAACCTAGACGAGGCTCAGCGGGAGAAGACCGAAGCGAGAGCCCGTACAGAGTCTGGACAGAGCGACGGGGAAGAGGAAGGGAATAAGAAGACCGGTCTTAATAGGACGAGGTGAGTTGGCGGCCGAGTGTTCACGAGGCAGTTACTTACTTACTTACTTTATAGCCTATTGGCTGTCCCACTGCTGGGCAAAGGCCTCTCCCCATGTTTTCCAGGTCTCCCTATTGAGCGCTTCTTCCTCCCTATTCTTGGCAAATGCATCCAGATCATCCTGCCATCTCCGTCTGGGCCAGCCCCGTCTGCGTCGTCCATCATGTGGCATCCACTTGGTGGCTACATTAGCCCACCTATCTGGATGCATGCGACAGACGTGGCCGGCCCAGTCCCACTTGAGCCTGGCAGTTTTTTTACCTAGGCAGTTAATGAAACATTTTTATTGCAATAATAATTTTAGGTTCAACAAATAAATATTTAAGTATTATTATCACGCGCTTTTTTATTTACGCGTTTGCACTTCGTCTATATTTTGATTTACAAATTTTCTTTCGAAAGTTCCAGAAATAAATAAATATCATTATTGGCTTTTTTATTTACGCGTTTGGACTTCGACTTTATTTTATTTTACAACTTGTTTCGAAAGTTGCAGAAATAAAGAATATTTTCCAGTATTTAGTGTAGAAATAAATGTATCCCTTTCTAAACATATGGTTATTTCTTTTATATTCTTTTACTTGCACCTTTAAAAGCAATATCTGTAAGACAATTAGACTTTTTTAATCAGAAAAATAATTATTTTAATAAATTTTGTATTGTACTTTATAAATATACGAATAATATGATTTAAAATGCACCGATTAAGCTTATATATCTATATATCTTTTGCCATACGATTTTTCACTTATAATTTGTATAGGGTGGCGGCATTATTTGTTCATATAATATTTTCAGAAACGACAAGGAGGACTTCAGTGCGCAAGTGAAAAGAACCCAGTACGGATTATTTGTATATTGAATGTGATAACAATATGTGATGTCTTAGCATACTAATATGTCGACATCGATAGATTTACAATAACACTGTATTAACCCTTTCCCAGACCGCACCAATGTAAAATGCTTTACAAAAAACAAATGTATATTAGCGTGGATCAACTATTCTTTGTTCAAATTTAGAATGAATGAAAAATTGAGAAATTTAGGCACCGAGCAGGATTCGAACCTGCGACCTCCCGGCACTCGCGGCCAGTCGCACTAGCCAACTGAGTTATAGGTGCAATCGCTACCCAGTTCCAAATTCATCAACCGTTCCTTCGTATTAAGCAGTACCGCTGCTAACGTAAACTATTTTTTTTAATTCTTTGTTCCCCGTTACCATGGTTACGTCTCCTGAGTCACTCTTTAAAACTGTGATTTTATAGGGTTTAGATCTACCAAACATGAGTTTTAGCGATGAGCGTATATCCATTTGGACATGGGTCATCTCTTGAGCGTCCTTGAAGCTCACAATACAAACATCTTTCTAAGAAACTCGGTTACTGTTGTCTCCTCGCTGACGGGACAGAATAATAATAGAATACTGAAATTAATAGTACCTAAGCATATTAAACTGAAATATGTAAATGACTATGCACAACTATTTAAATACTGTAATGTACTTCCAGTACAAAACAAAGCGAGACAAGCTATCTTAGTAGAGAACGTCCATAATGTTACAGCCCTAAAAGTCAATAACAGGTGCAAAAGTCTGAGAAAGTTACCCTACCATAAACTATTTCTTATACCTAAATTCAAAAATATATATGGTGCTAGAAGACATGCACACTTACTTCCTAAAATAATAAATGAATTACCCGAAGATGTACGAAATATATATGTTAGCGGAAAAAAAGTCAAAAGACTAATTAAAATGCACCTACTGAAGTCTAGAGACTTCAGTTTCATTCTATAATAATAATCGTAACACAGTGTACCTATAGTAGTTAGTTTAAGAACTCCCCATCGGCATACAAACCTCCCCAAGGTTTTGCCTACGATGGGTATTAAATTAAGTTAAAATGTTCATTTTTGTTTTTTGATCAATAAAGGAAAAAAAAAAAACAAGAAAAAGTTGATTGAACTAGTCAGTCGAGAGTTAAGAAAAAGCTATCTAATTTTAACCTTACTCTCCAGAGCTAATAATATTGATATTCTATTGACTCGTATCAGAATCTAAAATCATAACATTTATTGTGCAAATAGGCCTCAAGAGCACTTTTACAAGTCAAAATCTATATATATCAATTAAAAATAATACAATACTCAATTTTCTTCACCGAACAACGACTGTCAAATATGGAATGATATTTCGTACATAAAGCATTTTCTGGATAAACCAGTGGTACAGTCACCATCAAATATATCTGTACTCTTCAGGGCGCTCAAAAATATCTGAACATACACTTTAACGCCTTGACAATAGAGTTGTGTTCAGATATTTGTGAGCACCTTGTATAGGAGTGAACAATCTGATGGCGACTGTACCATCACCAACACAGTTAACTGACCATTCGTGCACTTTATGTACATTGTAATAAGGGTCACAGATGGTCAGTTAACTATGTTGGCGTTTGTGCTAGCTGAGAGTCAAAAGTCCCTTGCCTTACCACTCGGCTACAGTTGATTAATTTTCATAAATTTAACTAAGTAAACTATAAAAAACCGGCCAAGTGCGAGTCGGACTTCGCACATTTAGGGTTCCGAACCAACCACAAAATTAAGTTGGTTTTAATACGAAAAATTGGGAAATTTGGATTAAAAAATTTGATTTGTCAACATATCAGTGTTTGTTGCTAAATATACGTAATAATAAACATTACCACCAAATTTCAAGTTTATGGGTTAATGGGAAGTAAAAAATATCATCGGAACAAAATTCTGTAAAAAAAGTCTTTGGTGAGTTCTCATTCCTGTTTTACAATATTTTCAAAAACAAAAAATAGAGTATTTTCTACCCAATAAGCTCTAAACAACGCTACCTCACTCGATAGGGTAGGTCTAAAATTTTTTTCGCGCCCCCCTTTAGCTGTGTGAGAGCCCCCCTGAAAAACAAATAAAAATAAATTTTGACTATTTGTATGGTTTCGGGTCAGCAACATGCTTATACTGTGAAACTTTGAAGACTGTAGCTCCAATCGTTTGGCTGTAAAACCTGTGTGACAGACGACGGACGGACGGACGGACGCGTGAGTGACAATAGGGTTCCGTTTGGCCCCTTCGGGTACGGAACCCTAAAAATTAAAGTACACTAGCAACTAACTGTAAATCTATCAATGTCGACAATAGTAATAACGAGTATCTACTAACACTTATTAACGCCTCACATGCATTTTGCAAGACTGGAATTAGATAATTCTAGATCTGTCGTTAACTTAACGGTTCCCGCGCGGCGTGGGGTGTAAGGGCTCGTCTAGTTATGTGGATCATATTTTACCGATTTTTACTTCCCAATAATATCTGGTGATTTTAACCTGTCGTCTCCCGTTGCCACGTATCCCAGGGATTTATAATGGCGCCCCCGGCTTGACATAATCTCGCGCCATATTGCACTGTCGCTTGACGGTCCCTGGGATCCTCAGCTTTTATTACGTACCCGTACACTTGACGGCGGTCGCACCCACAAGTGAAAAAAAAAACCTTAATTTTATAATAAATACGTTTTATATTCCAATGGGTGTATTCCAATACAAACCTAAGGAAATTAGCTACAGGTACAGGTGCTACCCATCCAATTCAAAATCTCGTGTATTTTTTAGGACTATCTATAACTTTTATTACATGGGGACCAAGTCGAATCTCGTCACTAATTTGTATGGGTTTTAAAATTGCTACTTAAGTAATTTTATTGCTTTTGACTTCTGCGCTGTGAAAAATATTACACATTGTGTTCATATGCGATGTTTTTCCGGCCTCCTCTTTCCCATAAACGGTCACGGGATTTCTGGACGAGCCCTGAAAGAGCGGAGAAATCAATGGGTCGCGCGAGAGCGGGTCAGGCGGGTCAGGTCTCTGCCGCCCGTACCCCACCTACCCTTAACGTCCCCCTTTTACGCCCTGTACCGCGCGGGAACCGACTGAGTTAGACGGCAGAACTAACCAATCTAGTGTTCTTTGAACTGAAAAGTCTCCATCTACTAGAACTTGCATGGACTTGAAATGTCTACCCTGTAACATAGAATAGATTTCCGCGTAATCTGTATGGTGACCGCAATGACTTTAGTATAGAGATGCAACGGATAGTTGTTTAGCCGGATACCGGATATTCGGCCTGTTCACCGGCCGAATATCTGTTCTTCGAACTGCAAAGTTTCCGTCTACTAAAACTTGCATGGACTTGAAATGTCTACCCTGTAACATAGAGTAGATTTCCGCGTAATCTGTATGGTGACCGCAATGACTTTAGTATAGAGATGCAATGGATAGTTGTTTGGCCGGATACCGGATACCGGATATTCGGCCTGATCACCGGCCGAATATCTGTTCTTCGAACTGCAAAGTTTCCGTCTACTAAAACTTGCATGGACTTGAAATGTCTACCCTGTAACATAGAGTAGATTTCCGCGTAATCTGTATGGTGACCGCAATGACTTTAGTATAGAGATGCAATGGATAGTTGTTTGGCCGGATACCGGATACCGGATATTCGGCCGGCCAAAAGATACCTACATTTTAGTTTGGCGGCGGGCGCGTCGTGCAGGTTTCAATCTGTTAGGTATTGTAGGTTCGCGAGGACCGTTTTCTAGGCAAGAAACGAGTTTTATTAGGTCAGTGTACGGAACTATTTTGCGCCCGCCTATTTTGCTCAATAGATAAGTTTTTTTTTGTGTTTAATGTGTATAGTAGTGTATACGTAATTGTGAACTCGTACTTCATTCTGTGTTTATTTTATTTGTCTAAAATAATGGCAAATAAACGATCTCCGTTGTGGAACTATTTTGAAATAGAAAAAGACGATGCAAAGTACGTAACTAACCATTTTTCAAAGTTAAATACCGAACAGAATCACTATTCGGTTTCCGGCTGGATAGTGCGCAACTATCCGGTATTCGGCCGGATAGGCCGGATACCGGATAGCAACCGGATATCCGTTGCATCTCTACTTTAGTATATTTATTTAAGGATGAACCACACTGCTGCTCAAAAAATGCTGACGCATCGGAAACGCAATGATATGTGTCGTGACTCATACGTTACGTTTTTAACTAATAACTCTCCCTCATAAGCCCATCCGCTCTCCCTCCATGGGCCTCATAAGAAGGCTCAAAGTCACTCAGAGGGCAATGGAGAGGGGTATGCTGGGAGTTTCTCTGCGTGATCGCATCAGAAATGAGGCCATCCGTAGCAGAACCAAAGTAACCGATATAGTCTTTCGAATCGCTAAGCTTAAGTGGCAGTGGGCGGGGCACGTTGCACGTAGAACCAATGGCCGTTGGGGCCGGAAGGTTCTCGAGTGGCGGCCACGGAGCGGCGCGTGGGTAGGCCCCCCACAAGGTGGACTGATGACTTGGTAAAGGTCGCAGGAGTCCGCTGGATGCGGGTGGCGCGGGATTGGTCATTATGGCACTCTTTGGGGGAGGCCTATGTCCAGCAGTGGACTTCTTTCGGCTGATATGATGATGATGATTGACTTTTGGGGAACAGCAGCAGATCGTGATAGGCCTTTTAAAATTCAAAAACGTTCCGTACGTATAATGTCAAGCCAACCACATGATTACTCAGCGAAGGACTTATTTCGAAAACTAAAGATACTGACACTACCGTGCGTCTTCATACTGGAGGCCTGTAAATATGTCAGGTCGAACATTGACCAATATACGACCCGTGGGCAAAACCACCGAAGAAACACACACGGACAAAATCTCCTTCTGGTCCCGCGACGTCGACTTGCTAAAACTCGGAAGTCACTCGGTGTCATTGGTGTCAAGATGTATAACACCCTTCCGATTGAAATAGTTAACTGTCCAAGTAACGCAGCATTTATAAATAAACTAAAAATCTTACTAGTTGACCTAGCATGTTACAGCATAGATGAATTTATTCTAAGGAAAACGGATTAGTTCCTTTAATGTAGCAGTAGCAATAATGGTTATGTTATTTAATGAAATTGAATGTAAACAATATTATTATGATCTGAATCTGATGATGATGAACTCTCCTTCGTCACTGCGTTTGCGATGCGTTAGCGTATTTTGAACAGCGGTGTGGCCCATCCTTTAATTATCGCCCATGGCCAGCTTATGGCCCATCCTATTATTTTAACTCGGCGACGTGTTTCGGAGTCATGTTGGGGTCACTTTACGGGGCGTGAAGGCAGCATGACCTTGGATTGTATCTGACAAAACTTTTACTAAAATGCTACCAAAAAGTATTGTTAATCAAGAAAAGTTCACGCATGGATACTTTCAAATAACTTACTGAACATTCTTGCCCTATAAGCCCTATTATCCTTTCTACTTTACGTAGTATTACTAGAAAAGTCGTTAGTTAGGTAAATCCGTAAAATATTGTCTTGGGTTATTTAGAATACTGAACTCTATTTCAATCATCGATTTAGTTTTAGAAGGCTTACCAGTTTAAAAATATCTTTTCACACCTGCTATTCAGAAAAGAGTCATTGTTGCCTTCGAATGAGGGATCAAAGTTGTACTTTTCTTCCCTTATTTGAGGGCAACAATGACTTTTCCTCATAGAAGGTGTGAAAATCAGTATGTGACACTGTAGTAAAATCATTTGTAAGATATTTCATGTTTTTAGCAGCGGGCCTCATAGACGGTGTGAAAAGCAGTATGTGTCACACGGTAGCAAAATTATTTTCGTCTTGGGCGTACTTGAATCCCTCGCTACGCTCAAGATTCTATTGTAGAATCTTTCGCTTCACTCAGAATTCAATATCCCTCGCCGTAAATATATCATTTTGCTCCCTTGAGACACAATCTACTATTAAAGACCAGTATCTCTAGTATAAGTTTTTTCGAAACAAAACACAAACGAACGCGTTTTCGTTTAGTCTTAATTTGTATTTCGTATGTCAACGCGACCAGCGCCTCCAGTGGCTTTTGTTGGTAACTATTTTTGCCGTATAAATTGAGACTAAAGGCAAACGTGTGTTTTGTTTAAAAAATATATATACTAGAAGTATTGTTTTAGATAGTAATAAAGGGAAAACGTTATGATACGCGTCAGTTCCTTCTCAGCTTACATAGAAATATAGATAGCCTAAACAGAGGGCCTTCGAAATCCGAAATTTGTATCGTCCCGTCACTCGCTCTCGTGTTCTTCACTATATGAGTGAGAGGGACGGCACGACACGAAGTTGGTATTTCGACGTTCGGAGTAGCCCCTCAGATGAGTGTTTTTCACTGATAAAGTTCATTAATTAATAAGATTTATGTATCAAAACTATTAGATAGTATGTCACGTGAACTAATTTGGTGTAGATGACCGTTATTTTAATAATTGGGTGGATCAACTATTCTTTGTTGCTCGTCGCCATGGTTACGTCTCCTGAGTCACTCTTTAAAACTGTGATTTTATAGGGTTTAAACCCACCAAACATGAGTTTTAGCGATGAGTATAAATTCATTTGGACATGGGTCATCTCTTGAACATGCTTGAAGTCCATATTATAAACATTTTTCTAAGAGACTCGGTTACTGTTGTCTCCTCGCTGACGGGACAGAATAACAACAAGAAAAAGTTGATTGACCCAATTATTCTATTACAGTACTTTTATCTCACGAGCGCGGGTTAGCCAGTTGTAGTTGTGAGTTGTGACACATAGGAACAGATTAGACAATATGATTATGAATGTGATCTGAGAGAGGTAAGGCACAGCAAAATGTCATCTCGCTCGAATTTGGAGTAGCCCAACTGGGAAAGTACCTCCGCCTTGCAGAAGACCACAGCCATAATAACATTATCTACTATACAAGTATGTATTGTTGTGACCCTGGAGGTGAGCAAGGTTGCCAGAGCTCCCGAGGATGCACTGTGTTGAGAGCGAGGGATCTAAATGTGTTCCTTCTGCTGTCAACACAGTGCATCCTCAAATCTTATAAAGGGTCGGCAACGCGTACGTGATTCCTTTGGAGTTGCGGGCGTCTATAGACTGCGGTGGCCGCTTGCCATCAGGTCGTAAGGTGTTGTATAAAAAAAAAGTGAACTCATAGTTCCTACTCTGACGCACACATAGACAATGTGCATGTATATGTCAACACACAATCATGGCTCACCCGCGTAGTACTGTACTATAATATATATAATTTTAAGAGTTACATATGTCATACTAAATCTATCTTTAACTGACTGAAGTGTTGTTGTGACAGATCGATAAATCGACAGCGGCTGGTGGCGCACTCTACCGCCATGGAGAGCATCCAAGCGGAGAGCGAGCCCATTGATGAGGAGGATGATGTGCCGTGAGTACAAAACGATTTTTTTTTTCCAATATAAACATTACTTTTAACTTCAATTGCGAGAAAATAAATGAACTAAGATCATCCACCCTGACCGGGCTGGGCATGTCTGTCGAATGCACTCGGAGCGATGGGCCAAAGTAGCCACTGAATGGATCCCACAAGATGGCTCCCGAAGCAGAGGCAGACCGAAAAGGAGATGGCGGGACGACCTTGATACATTTTGCACGGTTTGGCGGGAGCTGGCACACGACCGAGACGAGTGGCGAAAAAGAGGGGAGGCCTTTGCCCAGCAGTGGGACACTATATAGGCTATTAATATATAAGGTCATCCACCCAAAGTTAGCAATAAATTCCATGGCAAATATATGTATAATTTTGCCGTCATGTTCTTTTTCTAAACAGCTTTGACACACAAAACATAGACACCGCTGTTCGCGCGCAACATTCACGCGCGAATAAAAGCTACTGACCTTCCCCATTGAGCGCTTCAAAGCGTTGCTCAAACGATTTTAACCTAATATTTAGAAAAATGGATTTTAGTTCTTACTAGATTGGTCGATTTTAGTAAAGCTGTATTCTGATTGGTTGATACCCAATTCTGTGATTGGTGTATTTAATAGGTAAAATATTTTGATTGGTCAAATTTAAAAGTTTTGTAAATCGTATATATGTATTCATATTTTCCCTTGGCAAGTCCTCCCGCTTGACAAGTTCAATATGACACACTTTTCGAGCATGAGAAGTGAAAAACTTTTTTTAATGCCAGATTTGATTGGTTAGAAATTATTTATTCCGTAGTACACATGGTTTTTTTTTGATTAGTTATTTATTATTATTACACATAATGTGGGTCCTTGGGCTCGAGAAAACCCATCCGCAATAAAATAATTTAATTTACAGTAATGACTAGACATGACAGATACATGACTAGATGTACATTGAAATTTCTTGGAATTATAAATATTGTTATAAATAAATACTATATTTATGTTGTGGTTAGGGTAGTTAGCCTCCAGGTAGCGCCCGGACGTGGCTAATAATCTCGGTTCAGTAACTCGGCAAATGTTAAATATCTTACAGACCCGGCGGCATTCCCGCAAGGAACGCACGTGGCGAGCGCCTCCTCCTCTTCCTGGGCATCATCGACATCCTACAGTCGTATCGGCTTCGTAAGAAGTTGGAGCATACGTGGAAAAGCATGATACACGATGGGGTGAGTGTGATAGAGAAAACTATAGCTTGTTCACAGATGGCTCCTTATTTGCGGACTTAACGCCCCTAACGGTGCCAACTTACCTAATCTATGTTTGCTTCATTAGCAGGCTTTTGAACTAGCGATACATGTTATATCTATTAACTATGCATACATAAATTCCATATGCTACTTATTCATAATAATTAATGCCTTAAGAGGGCTTATAAGTTTCAAAATGTTCTGATTTCAAATTATGACTAAAGTATTGATAATACCAATAAGATTATTAAAGACTACGATATACGATTTTATTACAGTTTTAGGTAATGACATAGCCATTTTTAGATTTTATTGTGTGTAGTAGAATTTAAGCGGAAAAAACAAGCTTTTAGCTTGAAAATGGTCGATTTGGAGTGATGTTTGAAACGATATTTCGTAATGAAAAATCCACAAGATACGTTTATAGTTGACGTAAGGTCGAAATAGTTCTGTTCTAGATAGTAACATTGGGAAAATGTCAAGATGCATGTCAGTTCAAACAGAAAATGGCGTACATAGATGAGCGTTTTTTAACTGATAAGGACCTTTAATAAGAGACTGCCGATCCCACAGTCAAACTATTAGGGTTAGGGTTATGGAGCGCTGTTATCTAGGTATTTAACTACTGTGATTATTAAATTAATTAATAATAACAAAATAAAGCCTCCGCAAGGGTCCTATAGCTTCACGGATCCGTGCGTAACCTAACGGTGCTAAGTGATAATGATTAGGAGGAACTAATCGGTTCCGTGATTAATATTCACGTTCAGTTTTATTACATTCTATAATAGTACTGGCTTGATAAATGGTCTGAACATACCCTGAAAAGCACGATATTGCAGCTTATTCAGACGCTTTGGTGTGTGAATAAGGTGCAATATCATGCGTGCACAACCAAACGTGTTATGTTAAATATTAATGTAATACCAATTAGCACGTATGGTTTAGCTGCTAGTGGTGATAATGGTGAACAATAAATAATAAGACTTATATAGACTTACTTGGGGGAGGCCTATGTTCAGCAGTGGACGTCTTTCGGCTGAAATGATGATGATGATGAAATAATAAACAAAATGGCGGCTACCTACCCCTAACGAGTTCGTATTCAAGCTTCTTAATTTATTTCTTAATATTCCAGGACACTGTGTCAGTCCATAGACCAAACTTCTACGCTCAAAGGTTCCTCGACTTCATGGCCAAAACAGTCTTCAAGAAGATACCTTCGTGTAAGTGTTACTTTGAGATATTTCTTGTAATCATTTTGAACCTTATTGAAATGATATCATATTATAGTAAGTATGTATGGGATGTTCGGGAATCTTATAGTGCGTCCTCACATTATATCGAATTGGCGACGATTATGCACAGTTGGATTCGACACTCAATAAAGGATTGTTTTACTGGCGAATTCGACTGAAAACTGTAAACAGGCCAATATATTTTCCTCAGAAATTTTTATTAATATGCGGATGCATTACGATGAAATAACTGATAGGCCTAAATGATTATCCAAACCTGTCAATTTCCTTTCTCTCTTCAATTCACTAGGAATCATCTAGGGCTCTTAAAGTGATGTGAATAACATCTTGTATGAAATCTACCAATTTAAAACGACAACCATTCGGAAGAGAGCGATTTATTGGCAGGTTTTCTTTAATAACTATGACCGCTAGATCTAATAAAATCATTGTGTTCATACAATAAGTGCCTAGAAATCTGCCGTGATTTTCTAAAAGGCGGTTTTCTTAAAAGTCAGTGTTCTCAGAAGATTGCCTTTTAGAAAATTGCAGCGAAGACAATTAATACAAGCCATGCAAGCAATTGGGCGGCTAGCCTAAATGCCCGAGACGAAGGCGAGGGTAATAATACAGTACTGTTTTTCATGAAGTAAAATACCTATATCAGATCGGTCATGTAAATGAAATTTTAAAATCATTCTGAGTAAATGTAATTTGGTAGATTTCACACAAGATAATTTAGCTTGAAGATTCCAAGTAAAAAATATAGTATCGGAATATAACCCTTAATGTTGTAGCTTTAAGTATCAAATCCCAATCAATGTCAAGCTAATAATATGTGTTTTAATCATATATGGAGGTAGTGTGAGTAACGGATTATTTTTATGTAAGTTTGAGACTCGTATCTTACAGTTGTACAAATCTATACCAATGAAAATCAAATACGAGTTTCAAAATCGTACAATTAACAATGGCAACACTTTTTATACGAGACAAATGTGATATCACATTCCAAGTTTCTTGGTTGTAAAAAGTGTTACCAGATAAACAGGGCCGTGTCTAGGATTTATGGATTATGGGCAAAGGGCGAATTCCGAATTTATTAAACTGAGATGTATTTTTTAATTTACACTCCTCTTTACATCTCTATTTCTAATGTCTACTGATCACAATTTCTGTAGAATTTTTCGTGAAATTGAGATTGTTCAGTCGTGGGATTTTGTAGAAATAGGAATTTGTATAAGTTGTAATCTATGGAGACGGGAACAGAATACTTTTTCTGTTCCTGCAAGGGTGTAGTATCCAAAATTTTTATTGACACAAATTCGCAGATTTCTGAAGTTCATGGTGAACTATGGCGACTTAAATCAGTAGAGGCTGTGATAAATGAAATAAATGAACTTTATTCTGCAAGTGGGCCGCAAAGGCACTTTTACAATTCAAAAATTACTAATATGATAATTACAATAGGGTATTAGGGGGTTATTTTGCCTATCCATATTCCTACACGGCCCAACCCTGTGGTAACTTATCTTAACGCTACAATCCTGCACCAGTGGACCTGCCAGAGATCAAAGGGAACCACCGCAAGTTCAGAACACTGGTCACAAGCTATATAGGTACTGTAGGGTGTATATGTATGTGTGCCTGTCCTTAGGTGCGGGTGTTGGTGGCTTTTAATTTAGAACATCTCAATGTGTTGCTATCAAATTTATGTGTTAAAGTGGATTAGGTGGTGTGGATAAACCCAGAACGCCAAATAGTCCAAAAGGTAGTCAAAATTATTTTCACTGTCTTTAGTTTTTTGTCGTGTCATAGAAGTTAGCGTATATTGGAAGTATAGTGTTTTTTTCCTAGATAAGCCCATATGATTTCGACGTTTAAACTCCAAGCAAGTCCACTGTTTAGTAAAATCCGGCTTTAGGTTCACTTTTTGATAACATTTTGACTCCAATTGACAAGATCCGGAGTTGTTCTGGTTGATAGTCTACGTCTTTCTTTAAGATTGACTAAAGATACCGACCAAATTTTGCCCAAATCAGTGAAGCAGTATAAACATGAAACCTGACCGCTAACTATATATGCAGTATCAATATCAATCTACATACATTTCTATACAGTTCAACTTCGTGTTTGACATTCCGATGTCATGGCGTGTGAGTGGTAGCTTTTGTATTTGACATGGCTTTGAAAAAGTTAACCAACAGAGCTATCGAGCACCAATCCTGGGCGAATAATTTTTCAATGATACATTTTAAATTAATATAATCTCTGAAAAAATAGTTTATAGAAAGTGGTGGTTGATTTGTGATTTCCTTTGGAGTGAGTAACTTTGAAAAAAATATTGTAGATGTCAGGTCATGGAGCTTGTGTTTAAAGTAGTTTACGTTGATTCGTATCTTTAGATAACAATTAACACATTGTTGACATGGTGAAGTTTTTTGGTTCTATAATAGGGATGTTGACACTAAGTAAGAAACTCAACTACTTCAAATTTTCTCGAAAAAGGATCAAATTCTCAACCAAATAGCGAAAAAAGTAACTCAAAAAAATAAATAATTACATAATTACAAGTCATCAAAGTTTTAAGTGGGGGCATGTTCTGTCCCTTTTTCGCAAAACGCACCTCTGTATGGAACGATCTTCATTTACTATGGCGCTTTAAGTCAGTGACGTCACTACAAATTAGTGCTTTCTCACTCTTATTAACAACATTCTAACGGTTGTAGCTTCGTTATTTTTTGAGATATTTTAATGGGATTTTCACCATTTGGCATAGTTTTATGTCTTCTTTCTTTTGGATATAATTTAGATACCAATAAATTTTGAGTCAACATCCCTATTACGTTTGTAAGTTTAGGATATACGAACAATGTTGTGTGTAGGATTCGACTTCAGTAAATGTATATTTTTAATGATAATTAATAATTTAGCCTGAAGATATTCCGTTTAAAATAAATATTTCAGCATGTATATTGAAATTAAGATTGCTAGGATATGAGGCATGTGTTCTCTTTGTAGTTCCAAGTGCTGTAACGTTAGAGTTCTGTTACTGTTCAACCGCGGTCTTATAATAGGCGCCTGTGTCAAAATATTGCTCGAATTTACCGCTAGATGGCGCTGTACTCTCTGCGACGATTCCTGAATCGCGCTATTAAGATTTTTCTTGCGATAATGAGTCTGGTCAGTAGATTTGGATTTTCTTGCATAAGTTTGTATTATACTGTGCTTTGTAACTAATGAAGTATCAGAATTGTTATTTGGGACAGCAGCAGTGTACTTAATCATAAACATCTAAACTTTCGCATTTATAATACTAGTAGGACTAGTAGGATGATAAAGAGAATCATAAGAAAACTCCATGGTCGAAGGTGGTAGAGAATACTCTAATGTGACAGCACAAAGAATGCGTTTAGCACTTGCTCGTTTGAAATAAAAAAGGTACAATGAATTCTAGACCGTACTACTGTAGTTTTTAATTAAATAATGCTACCACCAACACCCAAACCGTATTTCAGTAGGCGTTCCGCTGGTGGTTTTCATTTTATTTAACATTTTGTTTACATTTCTTGCGCATTCTGATTAGGCATGTTAGACACTTTTTTTCAATTGGCTTATATTATTTTCAAAAACGCAATTTAGCATGACTATTCAGGCTAATGCCGGCCGCTTAAAATCAGCGCCCTGATTCATCAATTTGTCATCTGACTATTACAATTTGATGTACAATAAAGGAAACGTAAACAGTAAACACGTATGGTATACCATTGTTTTGCAGACAAACGTTTCATCGAATCTATGTTTTGCAGAATTTTCGTTTCAAAGATTTTTTTTCATTCGCAGTTCTAACCTAACCTAGTTCTAACCCCTTAGTAGAGATAGAAACGGTACTATGTAGAACCCATTATCTACACAGTGACCTTTTAACTGCATCTAAAAAGTTAACGGTGTCTGAAATAAAAGTTTCTATAGAATGAAAATTCTGCGAAACAATATATACTTTCTATTAAACGTTTGTCGATTAGATAAGGGGACACCTTGGTTGAGATATTCGTCGGGTGAAAAGCAAAACTCACGATACATTTGATAAAATCTGTCACTACTCTTCGAAACCTCGTATCTCAGTACTGAAACGATGCTGATATACGAGCTTTATTGTAAATAGGTATTTGTTACTTAGTGACTTTTGCTTGTAACCCGACGATATAATGGTGACTGTAACGTCGAATTGTGATTGTCCAGTTGCGAATTTGGTGATATAGAGGCCAAGCGGTGCGCCTACCACCGATATAAAAAAGTCATGCACGCCCCCCGTCTCCTCTTTCTCATTGAAATTTTGAAAAATAATATGTGTTTTTCCCTTTTTTCAAACAATTGTCCGTATTCGGAATGTCCGCGTCCGTGGAGGTTTGAGTAAGTTTGGTCGTTATGTTCAGCATGTGCCGAGTTGGTCGCGTCTACCCTTCTCTCGTTGTTTTGGATTGTCGTGCGATTAAACACAATGATATTACAGTTCCAATCATAAATAAACTGTTGTACGCTTGAAAATTTTATAATATCGGGGACTCGAAAAAATCACCTTAAATTTTGACATAAAATAAAACTTTCGACTCTGTATATAATTCGAGTTATATTGCGATACAGTAGTACCCAACTGAAAGGCGCGTCGTGAATCTTCATTCGCACAGAAAAGAAAGTATCGCTCCGAAGATTAACGAAAGAATGCTTAAAACTTACAATTAACCTTAGATCACTACTATAAGGTTCATAATACACTGTTCATAATGCGCGTGCACTCGATCAGAAGTATGGCGGCTGACTAACATGCCACGCGGCGCGCGCTAACATGGCGGCAGCTGCGGACCAATAGTGGTACAGGAAAAAGAAGCGCGGTGCGTGGAGCGTGCCGATTGGTCAATAGCATTTCCCGCGCTTTAAAAATTCATCTTCTGCGCAGGTACATCGGTAAGCCATATCAGTTGGGTACTACTGTACCAAATCATGTCTAGTAACCTGATATCATTTAAACTTAGAAAGCTATTTTATTTTATGAATGACTGAACAGCGATTGGCCTTAGATTCGCCGGATGGAAAGCGATGACAAGGCCTAAGATGTAGCTCGCTGGTTTTGTAATAGCCTATTCACTCTTACCTTGAAGATGCTTGGATTATAATCAGCCGGAAATTCAGAAGACGGGAGCAAGACAAAATTAGTGAATTTAGAGATCTATAAGGTCTCTGGCCGAATAAACAAACAGTATATGAAATTATATGATATGTATATGTTCTGAACGTTTAAATACTAATAATAACCTTATGCCAGATATTTACGATCGGTGAAGCGTCAAAATGAAAAAAAAATAACACTAAATATTGTTAGCTATGTTATTTAAATCAAGAAGTTTAGGCAAAATAAGGCATTAATGTAATGCTTTTCATCATATCAATGTGTTTAAATCCGGTTTTGGTCTGATTTTGTCCCACATCTGTCACACCATGGTCCTAGTTAGCTAGATACCCCCTTTGGTATTATGTTGTTGTCATAACCCCTCCAGTATTCAGTATTCGGTGTTCTCTGCGCCAGTCGTCATTTTGTGATTGTTATTTTCTATAATTTTAATGAAAAAGGGTTGTCAATTCTGAAACGTTGGTTGACAATCAAAACTCAATACGTAACCAATACCTAGTTAAAGTAAAGCATGAAAAATGACAATAAGATAAGTAATGCTACTAATAGCTAACATGTGTCACATTTGCGATAAATATCAATAATTGGATCACGATATCGGCAGTTGACAACAAAACTAACTAACAAATACCTACTTATAATAAAATGACGTTCATATCTCAGTATTGTTTTAAAATCAGAATGACTAACAATCAACACTTTGCTAATAAGAGATATTGAAAAAAAAGGGACACATTCCCCCCTTTCTTTCAAATATCCCTCATTACCAAATTGTTCTTTCAAAGTAAAATTCTCATCATAATCGTAAATTTTAAATATAAACCCTTTTTCACTGAAGTTAACTTTCGATCTATTTCAGCTCTTTCATGCTGTCTCCCATACGATATGGATTTTTTGAGCATGGTTTTTCGAACCTTTTTGTTTTAGACTAAGGTTTAGTTTTTCGACTTAACTTTTAATTTAAGCAACGCCTTAACTTCACGTTTTTTTGAGCAATGCTTCTTTTAGCATTTTAGAAGTTTTTTTAATCACGTTACTTAGCTAATTATTACATTGTTTTTTAATCGCATTTTGGAGGTGTTTTTATTACATTGTGTTATGATTATAAATATTAAATCACAAGTTTGTATAACTACTTGCTATTAGCAGATATTTGAGGATATTTTTATAGTAAATATATTTTTGATTATTAATGATTTGAATTTCCGATGTATATTATCAAAAATATCTTGCCTTTTACATGCGTCGTTTTTTTTCGGTAATATCAACGTAATGAAACACCTTGAAATGCATGGTTTCGTTTTATATGAATACTGTGGCCGAAATGTGATAAATAATAATGTCCTACATAATGCACATTAATTGACAGTATTTTACCTAACCACTTCACATGCTAAATTAATTCAATAGTGGTATATGATCCGTTCGCGACTATTGCTGCCATTTAAATGTCAAATCTAACTTCTGTATAGAAGGTTCAAATTCCTCTAATTAATTTCACACGCGGCCCCTCCGGCCGTGTGATGTGAATCCTCCGCTCCTACCTGATTTACGCAGCCGTGAAAGAAGTCTCCCTTGACTGCTTCTATAGTCTGTAATAGACACGAAAGTCTGCAATCTCAGAGTATTCCAGTGTTTAAACCGCCCGCGTGGTCGTGTCGGAGGTTTCCCCTGGATTTTCCCCAGGCTACGTTCCAACCGCGCGCCCCTATTGTCACTGGCCTATAAAGCCACATTCAGGTTAAAAAAACTTGAAAGCCATTGATTGAGCGTTATAAAATGCTCCACTAGTCTGAAGTCTCACGGCTCGCAGCGTTCATATAATAAATGAATTACTGTTCATATAATAATGATAATTTGTATGTATAGCTCTCAAACACTCACCTTCGAAGAGGAAAAGCATCAGCAAACCGGCCAAGCCCCAGGAGGAGATAGACACGCCAGGTATTTTTTTTTAATATACATGATTTGCAAGAAACTGTGTGCTATTTGGTTAATACATAATGTAGTTACAGTATTAGATTTGTCACACTGAAAGCTTTAGTTACTCAGTTTTTAAACAGATAAAATCCTGGATCATATTTTAAAGCTGTGAGAATTGTCAGCTGTGTATGATTATTGGTGGATCCATTATTCCTTGTTGCTCGTTACCATGTTTACGTCTCTTAAGTCACTCTTTAAAATCGTCATTTTATAGGGGTTAAATCTACCAAACATGAATTTTAGCGATGAGCATAAATCCATTTGGGTATTGAGCACTATTGAGCATGCTTGAAGTACATATTATAATATATTTTCTAAGAAACTCGGTTACTGTTGTCTCCTCGCTGACGGGGCAGAATATCAACAAGAAAAAGTTGATTGACCCTTATACGACGATATGATACGGACCATTGTTACTTATCAACCCGTAATTCTCAGTACATACATCTACATTTATGGGTTGATAAGTAACAATGGTCCATAGTGATAATTATAACTTGTTGATTGAGAAGTGTACAGCGAAATAATTAGACACTTGTCAAGTTATAGAAATAAGAGCTACGCAAAGGCGACAGATGTCAAATTAAACATAATGTAATATAACAAGCTCTTATGAAAATATTAGTAGTTTTTCAACTAATGGTGTAACTTTTTTATGGAAAATTAACTATTAAGACTTTTGTCGATTGTTTCTTATGGGATCAAAAATAAATATGTATTTTCTAGAGTGAACGCTTTCAGAGTTACCAAATCTTCTCCATACAGTTTTAAATGAATCGACTATTGTTTTACTAAAAGTTGACTAAATATTTTTACTATGTAGGTAATCTAATAATTCTAGAATTTCGGTGTTAAAGCTGTTTGCCAAAAATAATTTTATTAAGTATTCATAAACTAAAATAATCACGATTCGGGTGTTATTACATTTCCTATAGCACTTCAATTGGTATTATTGATTGTAATTTATAAAGACATATTTAATGACATTTTCGGCAAAATGTAAAAAAATAGGTTTTGTATGTTTTTAAACGTTTGGTATACCTTTTTTGTAGCTGTATATTATGTATTTTTATACATATTATGTTTTAAGTCGATTCATTTCAAAATCTACCCGTCTAACCCACTAACCTGTTATTTAGTATTTTTTATTTTTTTATAACAGTAGTACCCCTCCTAACAGTGAATGCGATTGGTACCCATATATTATTATACATTTCAGTTTATTTTCTCCCCTCCCTTTCCCACCCTTTTTTTAATTTGATATTTTAACGAGCGTTCGCGTGTGTTGTGATGAAGCGGCATGGAGTGAGGAAGATAAACTGAAATGTACCAAAATACAGCACCTAAAATACGTCTACTGTTACACAGGACGAATGTACAACAAACCTATCAAAGACTACAATCCAGACTTGATGAGGACTTCTAGACTGTCGCCCAGGTCTTCTCTTAGATCTAGCCTCAGCGACTTCACGGATACCACTATATCTACCTGGAATCAGAGGCATCCTCAAATACCCACTGAGTACCCTTCAGTATTGTCCGACAGACTTAAAAACCTAGACAGAGATCGTATTATGCAACGAAGAATAGACTTCGACACCTCAAACTTAAATCCAAGAGACCCTGGACCTTCATATCTAGACAACGTCTATAGATCCACTGTTCAAGATAGAATGGACAGTCTCTCTGCTCAACTGACTAAAGTCCTTAGCACTGGTGCAGGCAGTTCTCATATAAATGGAAGTTTAGCTGACAGCGGTATACAGACAGACAATACTAGCACTAGTGTACCACAGATATACATAGATACTCAAATGCCCGCCAGTCCTGTCAAGATTCTAAAAGATGCAGCAGTTGACACTAGAAACGAGAATAATCTACAAGACATACCATTCATAGACGATGATGAAGATCTGAGTAAAAGGCGGTTTGTTCTAGAAAAACATAAATCTATGTCCAATATACCAGAAAGGGTTGAGGATGAAACAACATTCGAAAGGCTTTCCAATAGCTACAACAGATCTAAATCACCGTCCTTCATCGAGAAATTCAAGAAATTCTTCACCGATATAGGTCTAGTAAAAGCTGAGAGCGCAGAAGTTACTACAGAAATGGAACCTATTAACCCAACCACCAGCACATTACCTAAAAGTTTGAACTCGAGCTACAGAACCAGAAGTGTCACACCTACCAGGAGTCTAGAAACTCGAGAAGCATCAACATTACCAAAAGACATGAGGTTCCGAAAAGTACGATCGACGCAAACTGTATACATCAGACAAGAATCTCCATTAACTATGAAGAGGGACCAGGAAATGCAGACCCATGTGTCCGTCGTCAAACTAAATGGCGACGAGTCTCAGAGTTCTGAGAAGTTTGTTAGAGATGTAGTTTACGTTAGCAGTATTGAAAAAGCTGAGATATATAGCACGAATGATAGTGGGAGTACCATTATAGTAGTACCGCCGGCGGATTGAGATGTACATCTCAATTTGTTGGTATGATATTGTGTCGTTTAGTATTGTCGCGTGTTTAGATTGGAGTCAACATGCAGACAAATGTGTATGTTCACAAGTCGAGGTTAAGGTTGAGGTATAATATTCTAAACAGAATTACGGATTGGTGAATTTTGGATACGGATAGAAGGAAAATTTAGGCAATTTTTAGGCGAATAGTAATGCTGACGGATTTCACTGTTGAGTAATAAGTCAATTTTTATATTATTTCAAGAGTAAGTTATTGAAATGCGAGCATGAATTTAATAAGCACGTGGAATCAAAAAGAATGTTATCCAAATATTATGTACCTACTCCTGTTTACAATGTTGCATCTCTCATATCTTACTTTGTTATTTACAGTATTTATAAACGCACAAACTGTTCGTGTTTAACAAACACAGCTAAAAAATGCTTGTATAAACTACATAGTCATATAGTACAGACATAACTCATCCTAATAAACTAGATATTATTTTGGTTTACTAATTTTAACAATGCCGTGGCCTAGTAGAAACCAATCGAAAAGGCATCCACTGAATTATAAGTAAACTCCCAGACGAAGTGTATAAAAACGACTATAAGCACTTCTAATAGGGTTCCATACTGAATGAAAAGTGACTACTAAGCCTACTAAGAACTATAAAATCCTGGTCACGGCACCAAATGTAACGTATCTGGCTATCAATAACTTTTTCCAAGGTAAGCTGTTTTCATACAAATCGGCTAGCCTAAAGCTACGTACTCTACTAGCTTCGTAGGCTAGTTGGAAACATAGCTAAGTTCTGGTGGATAATCTTATTAACAACATATCGGAAATAAGTTCCCACTACCCATGTTCGATTTATGAGCAAATTAATAAGAAGTTCAAATTATATTTAAATCACTCTCTGAAAATGACGAAATTTTTGCAACCGAAACTAGACTGAAAATACGTAGATGGGTTCTTCTCAGAGGTTCTAAGCAGGTTTAGGCTGTTGCCTCTGTATTTAACTGCCCGTAGTAAAACGCTGATACCTGTAATTATTGTTTCTAACTTGATATGAAATCGGATATTATATGATGAGTCACAGTATTCTTGTTTTCGCGATTGTACATTATTTAAACAAAACAATTTAAACGGATTTATATTGCGTATGTTATATTTTGCAACTATCTTTCGGGTCATAAATTTATACTAACGTGAGACATATTTACACTTAATAAGAGAACAACAGTCGCGCGCGTCGGAGGGCAGTGTTGCGCGGTCGGTTGCCTTGATAACGCTCAACCTGATGAAGGACTCTAATTGTAGTCCGAAACATGTCGCAAATAGTGATTTTGCAAGTGAGTTTCAACCGTTGTTCTCTTATCTTTCGGGTCATTCGCACTCGGGCAGAACGGGACAAACGTACTTTGTCTTTTATATATCTATTAGATGCATGTGCACAAACGCACAAAATGAATAAGGTGTAAAAGTGTAAACATATTTTTGACCTCAATAGGACAATTACTACTATACGCTGTATAAATCCGTTTATCCAATCATATAACGAAATAAGGCTAAATATGTGTTGACATTCCTTATTTTTTCGAATAAAAAGTATTGATAATGTCACAAAGTCATGTATTTAAATAAAGTGCCTTTCGACACAAAGTTTTGAATGAAATTGTCAATAAATTGTAATTTCATAATTTTTGTATGAATATGTTAATGTCTACAGAAATATATTTTAATGGCGCTATTATATTAAGTCCAAATGTAATGTGAATCGTCGAAATATTCATAAACTTTTAATTATTATTGTATTTTGACAGGTGACATGATTGTCTACGTAGATTAATAGAAAGAAATTGTATGTATATAAAGTTGTAATAAAAGATGGTGTAGAAGATATGCTTGTTTTATTTTCATCCATATTTTACAAGATAGAAAAGATATATAAGTCATTTTTACAAGTGTATTTATTTATATACGCAAGTTCATATGTAGTTTTATACGTTGTCGATTTTCATCGCATATTACTATTGTAAGTAAAATTGGTATTAAATCAGCAAAATATTCTTTATTCACAAAAAGCATTTCACATTCAATATATTGTCTGCCATTTCATGGGTAAGTGTGGTATAAGAAAAATATAAAATAGAATTACACACTTTTTTTATTTATTTGTTTTCGACCACATGCCATAATAACCCATCGACTCACTGATTAGTATCACAAATTGTATACGTATTAATCAACTAGTGGATAGAGAAATATTGTTTGACAGAATATTTTTTAACAAAAAAGTAACATATTATTCTGCTTTGTCCCTACCACTTAAAGGTTGTTTAGGTGAGATCGCTTTTAGCGATAAGATCGCCTATTGCTTACTTTTTTACTTGTTTTTCTTTTGTGTAGGTACCCATCTACTATTTTTGGTATGGCAATAATTTACATTTGTATTGTATCAAAATGTAATTTCAATGATACCCCCATAAAAATAAGTGGTATTCGTGCTACAAAATTCATACTATAAGTACATTGTAATTTTTCGCACGTAAAATATATAATAGATTCCAGATTTAGTACAAAGTAGTGTGTTGTGGGCGATGGGCTAGCAACTTAACACTGCAATATTACATTTTCTCCATCTTTAAACCTACAATTTCTAAATGTGGCAGTGGAATTGAATTTCATGTGCTCTGTCTACCCCTTTTGGGAATACAGTTGTGAGTTTATGTATATGTGTGTAAAAAAATAAGTATATTCTGTCCCGTGGGAGTCATAAGAGACTACGGGATACTATTGAAGTGTGTTAAGCGATTCTCTAGCAACCTCTCACTGTAAGATTACAAGTCCAGATTTAGGCTCGGTTTTATAAAGATCCGTTATACCTTGTCGGTTTGTTATGTCAAAAAATGTACTGCGTTACTGAAATTTGATCTGACATTTATTTTGGTCTAACGGATCATTATAAAACCGAGCCCTATAATACCAATTTTTTGTACAAACAAGCTTACGGCCTGATGGTAAGCAGATACCGTAGTCTATGTTCACGACCGCCGACCCTTTGTTAGCTTGAGTATTCGTTGCATTGACATTTATACAGCTTGGCGGTGATTACGAGCGGCGGCGACAGTGTTTTATCTGTTCATTGCGCGGTCGAGACGCGCAAGGCACTGCCGTTAGTTGGGATCACACGCAATGTATTATGAAAACCGCTGCACCACCGCTCGAGGCTCGATGTCGTGGCCGGGCCTTGATAGCAATGCAGTCTCTCCATACAACGCATCCTCGGGAGCTTGTGACCGCTTTTCAGAATACAAGCGAAAATTTAAATAAATAAAATAAAAATAAAATAAAATAAATAAATAAATATTAGAGGACAATCTTACACAAATCGAACTAGCCCCACAGTAAGCTCAAGAAGGCTTGTGTTATGGGTACTAGACGACGATATATTTAATAGATATAAATACCTAAATACATAGAAAACATTCAAGACTCAGAAACAAAATATTCATGCTCATCACACAAATATTTGCCCTGACTGGGATTCGAACCCTCGTCAGCTTCACAGGCAGGTGCACTACCCACTAGGCTAAACCGGTCGTCATCGTCGTCAATTTATGAATATTCTGTCAAACAATAGAATACTCTCGTCACCAGGGCTCGGAACCGGTTTTTACAATTTTTGAAATATCTCCTAAGATATTGGCCATATCTCCATTTTCATTTAAGATTTATTTTTGTTAACCTTTATTTATGAAATAAATGATTTAAAGTACGAAATAATATCGTAAAACACAATGAATCGGAATTTTTAACCGGTTAATTGTATGATGACGAAACCGGTTTCCGTATCCTGCCAGTCTCATCCTTACTTCTCCTAAGCTTTATATCATGCCTTCACTGTACAAATATTGTATATATATATATTATTGTTGTATATATTTTCACGCTACTAATGGATTAGGAGCGGCCAGTTCTAGCGGCGTGGCCAGTATGAAAGCAGGTGAGGAATTATTAATATTACATATAACTATTATTAATAATAGACATATAGTAAGACGCTTTAGAATATGTTACTGTCGAAAATAGTCGACGTGGTTAAAAAGGGGTTAGGCGTGCTGAATTTATAGTAACAGTATTAAATAAAAATGTCTCGAACTCTAAAATACGTAATAATTAGTTATCGTAAACTAATATAGGAATTAATATCATGTATACTTTTATATGGGATTTGGTTAACGCTTTTGCGTCCTTTGCTTAGTTAGCTTCATAGGAAGAAATAACGTTCAAATGGTCGTAAATAAGTATACATGTGACCGTAAAATTGTGAACTTCGATAGTTCATAATCTAACTAGCGAGATTGTAAAATGTAATATTGTAAACTGACGGTTAGGTTAGGTTCGTTTAGGCCGGGTTTTATAAAGATCCTTTAGACCAAATGTCAGATCAAATTTCAGTAACTCGGTACATTTTTTTTTACATAACAAACCGACATAAGGTCAAACAGATCTTTATAAAACCGAGCCTTAATAATCTTACACGTTACACGTATAGAAGAAATTTACAATTTTATCGTAACGTATTTTTTTATTACCGCTTGAGGGGTCAAATTATTATGGCCTGTTTGCTGAATAACAAATTGTTAGGTACTGAATAAGAAACATTTATTCGAGACAAACTACTGCTGCTACTTCTGTAGAAGATTAGCTCCAACAAGGGTTCTTTCAAAAAGACTGATCATTTTGTTTTTCATATACTTAATTCGTATTTCAATACTACACCGTTAACAAAAAAACATTATTGTGAAAATGAAATGATTAAGCCTTCGTGAAAATTCTCAAAAAATGAAAACCTATTGAACTGATGATTTTAGTTCTGTTGCCGTCCTGCAAAACCAAATTGTAAACTTATTGTCATAAATTCTGGTCTTTTCCACGCTGCTATGACCTTACGGATCTTTACTATTGGGTATCACTTTAATTATTTCACCTTCCTTGCGATGCATGTATACACACTGACGCACCAATACGACACTCATTCACGGTCAAGCTCAAAATAAAAAATATAAACTCAAACATGTAATTTTGGACATGTAACTACGTACAAATTTTAACAATGTGCCAAATATCAATAAAACTTTTACTGTATATATCGCTTTTTAATTCAGTATCACTGTCCGACGTAACCGCACACTTTACGCCCACATCTGTCACGTCACCCGTGTCTACTGCAGCCAAAACGGTCCAGCAGTCTTCGGTTAAGACCACAGCTGTGTCCGAACCTGATGTAGCATTCCCAGCGGTGTTAAAAGGCTCGCAAAAGCAGAGAGTCCCCCCGCCTGTCCCTCCTAGAGGTTCTCCCAAGGCAAAACGCGGGGGCGGAAACTCTCAGTCCAGTATTGACGCTAAAGGTGATTATCATTTAAGCATATCTGTCAATGACATACCACCACAGACTCCAATCACGAGTAGCGATGATGATTTTGTGTTCTACGGGCATGACTTTAAGTTCAGCCAGCCTGTTGCATGTCGTATACCGCCTTCTATATCTGATCATTCCGTTAGAGTGACAAAATTAGTTGCCTCTAACTCTTTCTTAGACTTCGCTGAAGAGGGAGACAGTATTACTGAGAGGTCGCATCCGGGGAAAAATCTAATAGCTCAAACAACGATGATGGCGAAGTTCAATATTGATAAAACTATAAGAGAGCATCTTGATTCTGGAGATTATGATGATACATCGTTCACTGAGTCAAGCAGCGAAGACCAGATTGTGGTCCATGAGCTTGTTGATGAGGTTGATGTTGAAGAATCTTATAATCCTAAATCCAGACAGTCAAAAAGCCCCTCACAATTTATCAAAGGCGTGGTTAATAAAGTAGGTGATAAGTTCGCGAAAAAGCCAACAGGTAACACAGACAATGGCGGAAGAGCGAGTGTCCATAATGTGAAGTCCTCAGATTTAATACTTGCTGCAAAATCTTTGAAAAAGACGCCCCGTTCAGATAAAGATTTAAATAAACAAGACATACAAGAAGACGCTGAAGCAAAATTAGATAAAAATGGAGCTAAAGCTGGCATTATGTCAGGCCTAACGAAAAGGTTAAATTTCAATCAATCGAAAAGAGATAAGAATCGCCAAGAAATTAAAAAACCTAAACCCAAAGTAGAAATCAAGACATATTCTGAGGAACATTCCAGAGGAATGACTAAAGACGAAGTAGTATGTCATAAGAAAGCCAAAACTAAGATAGACATGTTTCAAAAGCACATTCTTAAAGTGCAGACAGATTCTGAAAATAGTTCACGAAGGAGTTCCTTTTCATCTTCACAAGACAGCAAGACATCTAGGAACGTACTGGATGCTGGTAAAATTAAGAGTGATCTTAGAGTGAAGGAGACGAAGAGAATATTTGAACCGATTGAATACAGCCATGGAAGCTCAAGTTCTATTGACAGAAAGGTTTATTCTTTAAATACCACTGCTGTTAGTCCCATTATTTCCAAATCTTACACTGGCAATGTGCATGATAAAATTAAAAAGTTTTCACAAGATACGTCTTCTGAGAAACCTCCTGACAAATTGCCAAGAAAGAAAAAAGGGAGTTTCAAGAAGAGATCAGATAAGAGAAAGATCTACAGAATGAAGAAAGACATAGAAGAAGTTCTTTAAATCAAGTAGCCATTTAACGAAATGACAGACAAGTGTCAAGAAAAAAGAAATAAAGTTTGAAAAAGAGTAAATGAGAGAAATAAAAATTAGTTAAGGACAGATAACTTCGCGGCTTAATTTCGATCAAAAATACTTCAAAAAGAAAATTAATAATGGCTGATAGAACGATTTACTTACTAAATGTTTTTCGATAATGTAGAAATAGTTTATATTTAGCATGTTGTAGATTGTGTTGTGATTTGCATTATTTAAAAGCTATTAACTGCCATTAATTTCCGTATTTTCCTATAACAGTTCCTTGTTTTAGTACATTTTAGACATTTCACTAGTATTATAGTATGTTATATTGTTATATAGTAATACATCTACCTTTCACTCCATTATTTATATAAATGGCACGTGGTATTTTGTTCATACCATTTCCAATTGTTAGTTATTTACTAAAGTCAACCTCATGTAGCATTAATACATTAATTTCGTAGCATTTATTATTCGTTGTGGTAATCTTCGTGTTTTCGTATTGTTTACTCCGATCTTGACGGCTTCCCAATCTATCCTATCACCAAAATTTCCTATACCTAACCCTGCTACATTTCATATCTTTAAAACTTCTATATTCTAAATCCTTTTTGAACATTGATTCCTGTTCTAGTCCTATTTATTAGTAGTATATAAAATATTCCGACTTATACTATCCTAAAAGCTAACCTTTTATATGTAACGCTAGTAACATAAATCTTAGACCACCTAACGTAAATTGGGTTGCACCAAGCCAAGGTCACATGTTAAATATGGCTCCGGCTGTCATAGAAACTTGTCAAACTCCATACATTCAGATTTTAATGAACACCGTTTAAGATTAGAGATGGCTTTGGTGCAACCCGCGCTTAACGTTACCAATCACCATTACAAATGCTCTAAACACGTTTATCAATACACAACCTCACCACAACACCAAGCTCCAACCAGTAGTAACGCTAGTTTCCATCCAGCCATGCCGTCTTGCTGTTCAACGCCGCCGCCGCCGTTCGAAGAGCATCCACCCCCGCGGACTAGCAGGACGAACTCTTCGTCGACCACGTCGTCCAGTGCGTCCGGACGAAGACGCGGCGCGTCCAGTGCGGCTAGTGTCATGACTACGTCGTCGGCGTCCTCGCTCGCGCTTACGACCGCGGCGTTGAGCAGCGCGAGGAGTAACGAAGCCAGGTACGTACGCTTTCAGTAGGCGAATTACGTAACTTTATGTACTAACGGTGGATAGATTTTACTGTCAATTTTGAAGTATAAATGTATGAGCTGACAATTAAAATTTGACATTAAAATCTACCTAACGGTAGTACAAAAGTTACGTGATTACCCCGCAGGTGGCGTTAGAGTCTGGCTAATAAAAACAGACTAGAAAAGAGCGGCAAATTTAAAAAATCCATGTGGTGAAACACTATCATGTGACAAAACAATAATGATACTTGGGCAACAAAATAAAATGTTTGCACTACATAGTTCTACTACAATGCAACATTACGAAAAAGAAGGTTTGGTTTAAGTTATTCATGTTGCCCCAAGCAAGTTTGCTTTCAAGCGGATGCTGCGTAAGCACCTACTTAAACAAGAATTCGTATAAAATCCATCATAATAATTATAGTATGTATTGAATATGTAGTAGTATATCTAATCCTGAATGTATGTATCTTGTATACTTGTATATATATTATTTTTTATGATTATATGTTTAATTAGATATTCTGATATACATTTTCATACTCTTTTTCTTTTTTTTCTTTTCTTTGCACCTTTTATAAAATATCTGTTTAGCCCAATGGTTGGCTGGTAGAGAATGCCATTTGGCATTAAGCCCGCCATTTGTACAATTTGTGTATTTTGTGCAATAAAGTTTAATAAATAAATAAATAATGTACTGTTTCTGTCCCGTAAATAATCAAGCAATTTTTGTCTCCATTTTGACACGTTTGACGGAGATATTATGCTTGCCATTTAAACCTCTCCCGGCGAAAAAAATAAACAATAGGATTGTTTTGTTATGATTCCTGGGATCCCAGGGACCGGTAGACGACGGAAAAGTTTTAAATGAATCTCATCCTCAACTTTCATTAGCTAGACTCTAGTAGCTTTTTAGGAAGGAGCACCTTCGGCCCTCTTCATTTTATCCGGAGTGCGCTACGTGTGCTCCTGTGATAGAGCCACCCTATGCACTGCTACTTACAGAACCGCAGAGCCAGGAGGCTTTTTGGTATCAGTACAGTACTAGGAACTAAGCAGCAGAGCTTAGCCATCGAAATATAATAAGAGCCTAGGACATACATGCAAAGTTACAAGTATGTGCGTCTTCTGGAAGAGTCTAGGACATACACGCAAAGTTGCAAAAGTATGTGCGTCTTTTAGAAGAGTCTAGGACCTACACGCAAAGTTGCAAGTAATTGCGTCTTCTAGAGGAGTCTAGGACATACACGCAAAGTGCAAGTATGTGCGTCTTCTAGAAGTTGTATTTTTATGAGTCAGGTCAGGTCCTCCATTAGCTCATACAGCCTTCTCCCTTCTTCCACCGGACGGATACGGCTGGCTGCCATCCTTACCTGGTCGCAATACCTGTTTTACGAACCAAACGCTTTTCATCATCTTTTATAATGCGCACTGCTAAGGTTTGGGTTTCCGAGTTCATATAACCTAGATATTTTTAGGCACGAGTGAATAGTCATCTTCTAGGTGAGCTCTCTTCACTTAAATTTTGTAATTAATTATAAATTTTGTGAAAAGTACTAAAAAATGTCTCTGTGGGAACGGTAATTCTTGGACGCGTATCTATTGACGGACTCCGCTTCGTGTCGTCCGTTAGAATCAACTTGTACGCGAATTGCTTTGCAATAAAGTTCTATATCGTTTGCAGCGTATGTTGGACCCCGCCTGCATCTGTGGAAGGCTCGACTCCAACGTGGACGGAGGGTACTCCTAGCTTCACAGAGTCCAGTAGCAGCGAGCAAGGGATGGGCACAGGTATCGAAATCTAGATGGCCAAGGGCCATTATAAATAAATAAATAAATATTAGAGGACAATCTTACACAAATCGATCTAGCCCCACAGTAAGTTCAAGAAGGCTTGTGTTATGGGTACTAGACGACGATATATTTAATAGATATAAATACTTAATACATAGAAAACATCCAAGACTCAGAAACAAATATTCATGCTCATCACACAAATATTTGCACTGACCGGGATTCGAACCCAGGACCGTCAGCTTCACAGGCACCTGCCTGTGAAGCTGACGGTCCTGCACCTGCTGGTAGTGCACCTGCACTACCCACTAGGCTAAACCGGTCGTCAATCCCAATAAAAAAAATGGCCAAGTGCGAGTGGGACTCGCGCACGAAGGGTTCCGTACCTCTATAAAAACTGCAAAAAATCACGTTTGTTATATAGGTACCCCCTTAAATATCTATTTTATTCTATTGTTTAGTATTTGTTGTTATAGCGGCAACAGAAATATATCATCTGTGAAAATTTCAATTGTCTAACTATCACGGTTCATGTGATACATACGGATAGACAGACAGACGGACGGACAGCGAAGTCTTAGTAATCGGGTCTCGTTTTACCCTTTGGGTACGGAACCCTATAATTAGTTGCCTCATGCCTGAGTTGAAGCAAAGTATTTTTTTTTTCAAAAAGCTAAACCGTTCAAAAAATACCTAGTAAATTACAAAATACAATATCATTTTTGTAGAAATTTCAAGCTTATATTCCTCGGGTTAAAAGCAAAAGTCACTAAATAACAAATACCTACTTAAAATAAAGCTCGTATATCAGCATCGTTTCAGTACTGAGATACGAGGGTTCGAAGAGTAGTGACATTTGATAGTGAGTTTTGCTTCTCACCCGACGATATGATGTGTATAAAACTATACATCAGCATACGTTGTTGAGATTGGTTCAGCTTTTTTCATGTGTCCCTGCTAGGGTTTTCCCGTTTGTGCCCTAAGGAGCCCGATACCCTCTTCCTGGTTCGCTTTTTTCGCACAGTGTCACCGTCACTACCACCGTCCGCCTTGTCACTTGAGCGAACCAGGAAGAGGGTAGATCGCTATGGTGTGTGGGTAGACTACAACTAAAACTCGCAGCACGTTAGTTAATCCTTGATAATGGCGCTTGCAACAGTGCCGAAATATCGGGAACTCAAAAAAACAAATATACATGGTAAATATCCCGTTTCAAATCGTAATTCTAATGTAAATGACCATGTAAGCTTGAAATCTTATAAGGCGTAGGACTAGTTTTACAAAAGCGACTGCTATCTCACGTTCCAACCCAGCAAGCTTTAATCCCAACAAGGTCTAATGCCTCGATTCAGTCAGCCATGCCTCCCGTGAAAAGGACAAGATCATGTCTTTCGCGCACGACAAAACGGGATGTAACACTCTTCGGGAATGGCTTTTTTAAACAAATCTCGATAAATATCTGACTGTGTGTAGTTTTATTAAATATCCTCTTGACAGAGTTTAGATGAGGTAAAATATCATCATTTTAACTTAATTGTGTCGTTTAATGATGCGTTGTTTTAGTAGGCTGAGTAAAAAAGGAAAATAAAGACTCAACTATGGATTTTTTGTCTATCGAGAAACTTTTAAGCAATCATGTTTCGGCTATTGTCAAAAACACATTCATGTAGTCAAGAATCATATATCTGAAAATCAATCCTTATTGTTTCCTCGTCTGGGCAGAACAGCGTTTCAAAGAATGCAAAATTTCTGGTTGCACGGCCTTAACCTTCGATTGGACGGTCAGATTGCAGTCGGTCTCGTAAAACTAGTTCCTCCGCCAAATCTTGGTATTAGGTGTTAAAGAGGACCCCGGGCTAAGGCCACAACCGGGAAAATACTAGAAGGATGATGAATAATGAAAATTGTCAACTCCGACTTAGACATCTCAATCCCAAATTGCAGGTTACTCGATAACCCCCCTCCGCGGCGCAACCCCCTCCGACGGGCGGCGCTCACCCCGCGCTCCTCCGCCCCCCGCTCGCGCCCTCCCGCCCACCACCATCAACTGTTTAACCAGCGAAGTGGTAAGTCCCATTTATCTCGGATTGTATGGAATGTAAGTTGTTATAGAATAACAGCACTAGTAATGGTGAAGGACATAAACTCATTTGAATGATGTTAGAATTACGATTATTGTGAGTTCCCTATATTTCGGCACTGTTGCAAGCGCCATTAATGCAAATGACCAGACCGAGTTAGAAATCTTAAATTCTTTTTTTATACAACCATAATTTCAAACCGTACGAACTTTAATTAAGTAATAATATCCATTATTGGTGCTTGTTAGCTTAAAGTTTCCAACACCGGTGCAGTTTCCCTACCTTAACTTAAATTGTGCACTGAGAGAAAAATATACATTACAAATAAACTCTTTATTGCCACAATTTGATTTGCACTCAATACAGAATACAATGAATCTAAGGAGAAGTAAACAACATGCGGTCTTTTTGCTAAAGAGCTATCTATTCCAGAAAAATTACAGGGTAGCTATTAACATAAGGAATAGATTTTTAACAATAGAAAATTACTTACCAAGGGCGGTAAAACATAGAATGTCTTTGATCATAGGTATTTGACGCCCGAGCCGAAGGCAAGGGCGATAAATATGTGATCTGAAGTGTTATTGCCGCCCTTGGTAAGTACAAAATTTTATGTCTACCCCTGGCTAGGAAGTGGGATTTTCCGTGCGCGGACCGAGGTAATTGCCGCTTTATAGCCAGGTGTGACAAAATATATTATACATATAATAAAATTTAAACATTTATCATCATCATTAAGAAGATCATTCTTTTTCTCTCAGTGGCATACATTTATAACGCAATAATGTGTTCTGTTGCACAAACGTTCAGTAGTGATAATGTATCATTAAAACGAAATATCATAACATACAGTGTAAGTCGAACTGCTACCATTTAATACAGAGAGCGTTTGTCTAACTCCTTTCATCAATTACGAAACAAAAACCTTTGGCTCCTGTGAAGCTGGTTCAGTGCTGGTTGGGGACATAGATCCTGAATAAAATGAAATCTATTCGATTCTAATCCATTATATAATAGACGAAGTTACGTAATTGATGATTTTTCCTTTCTGAACTACGAAAGTAATGGTCCAGAAAAGTCTAGTCCATACCAAATAAATGGCTCAAACAGAAAACAGTATAGACATATTATAATTCTTTTGTGTATACAGTCGAGTTCATTGATTGTACACTTTTGCACTATATTCCTTTGTAATACGGTTCAAAAATGCTTATAATTAGTGAACCAGACTGTAGGTAAACTTGTTAACAGTATTTTTTCATGAAAGTCTGAAATGATGAGATGACTGAGCTTTTATGGAGAAATTATTTATTCAAATGGGCCTTATGGACCTTACCGCAAGTTCAGGTTCAGATAAGAAAATATTGTGTTAATATTTAAGAGTTTATATTAAGCTTATTTACTACTTCAACATGCACGACTCTTACATTGACCGCTGGTGAAGCACAAAAACGAACAGTTTAAAAATGATTATGATCATGATAGATAAGTCCTCATGTATGCCATTTTAAATGGCCCATTTTTTTGCTTGCATACTCAGATTCAGTTATCTTTTTCTAGCCTATTTGAGCAAAGGCCTGCTGGGCAAAGGCCTCCCCTCTTTTCCTCCATTCGGTTCTATTGTTAGCTTGTTCCCGCCAAGTTAAGGAAAATACGTCCAGGTCGTCCCGCCATCTCCTTTTTGGTCTGCCTCTGTTCCGGTAGCCATCTTGTGGGGTCCATTGCGTACTTATTTTCTCCCATCTTTCCGGGTAATTGTAATAAACATATTTATGACTTATGACGCACCTGACCATAAAGTGGCAATTAAAAATCCCACTTCCTGCCCAGGGGCAGACATATAAATTTGTACTTACCAAGGGCGGTAAAACAAAGAATGTCTCTGATCACGTATTTATCGCCCTTGCCTTCGGCTCGGGCGTCAAATACCTGTGATCTGAGACATTCTTTGTTTTACCGCCCTTGGTAAGTAATATACTATTTTGGGAGAATTCTCGATAGTGTTCTACTTTGTCAGGAACATTATAGATTTTTTACTTATAAAAGAAAGTTTATTTTGTCTTTGTTCAGTTCAGACCTAACCTAGAGGGAAAATTGTCTTCGTATTTCTTCACTGAAAATTACTGTTAAATATCAAATTATATTTCATACATCATATCTTTTAAACTGTTTGTTT
Source organism: Epiblema foenella (assembly GCA_963556455.1). Classification (NCBI taxonomy): domain Eukaryota; kingdom Metazoa; phylum Arthropoda; class Insecta; order Lepidoptera; family Tortricidae; genus Epiblema; species Epiblema foenella. The sequence goes on along the minus strand of OY747120.1, from coordinate 2,539,995 downwards.
TTACCGACATCTGCGCACGCTTTACTTAACACTCATCTTTCTGATCACGATACAATAATATACTGCGCCTGGTATGGCAATCCGGTACATTGGTTAGTAGTGTGGGTGACACGACCTACGGCATCAACCTATCGATGGTATGCGGACGTAAGTGTGAGTGTAGTCGACAGTGACGTCACTGGTGTCACGGTCCGGATTGTCAGACCTTGTCTTCATTGACCATGCTTTATGATATTAACTACTAATGCATTTATTTACTAATGTGCTACATTCCACTTACAAGTACCTTTTAAAGCAAGGAAAAGCAAAAAAGAAATGCTCGTACGTAATTTTTATTCGATGTCAAAGTATATTTTTGAATATACTTAAGCCTTATTTACACTCGTATGCGAGTTCCATTAAATTTCGGGTTATCTAGGTATAACTTCAATCGATCTATCAAACCGCTCAATTACCTACACTTAGGCTCGGTTTTATAAAGATCCGTTACACCTTATGTCGGTTTGTTATGTCAAAAAATGTACTGAGTTACTGAAATTTGATCTGACATTTAGTCTAACGGATCTTTATAAAACCCGGCCTTAGAGTGGGTTGCACCAAACCGTCTGTAATCGTAAGCTGTGTTCGTTAAAATCTGATCGTATGGAAAGTTTGACAAGTTTCTATAGGATGACAGCTGCCGGCGCCATATTTGACGATGGCCGGCCTGTGATCGTATGTTGGTGCAACCGACCCTTAAACTCGCATGCGAATCTCGTACGTGTGTATTATAATTATATAGAGCCTTAAGGCCATGATACAATAATATACTGCACATCGGTTAGTAGTGAGTGTGACACGACATACGTCATAAGCCTTGCATCAGCCTATCGACAGTATGCGTACGTAAGTGTGTCATCGACAGAGACGTATGTGGTGTTATAACCCGAGGGGCTACCGCGAACCACAAACGAAGTTTTCCCTCTCTGTCTCACTTATATGCAAATTTGCAAGTGCGACAGAGAGGGAAAACTTCGTTTGCTGTTCGCGGTAGCGCCCCCGGATTTTCAGACCTTGTTTTCTTAGAACCTTCTTTAGGGTACTTGCAAATGGAATATCTTCTTAATATTTCAGTATCTTATCTTGTCACTAACGCTATATTCATTATTTGGACGCTGCTTCATGGTGGGTTTTGTTTATATATTATTTTTTACGTATACAGTTGCACTTGAAAGAGCGCGTAGAACATGACTATAAATGATAATATTCAAGTAGAAGTACGCTTCGTTACAATTTCAGCGCTAGCTTTTTAGGTTATGTTTTATGCCGTTGCGATTTTGAAATATGGGTGCTTCCATTTTAAGGAATGCGGTAACATGTAGCTTTTTTTGTAAAGTGACGCGTAAAAGCAAGATTGTCTATGCCAGCAGTGTATCGGTAATCATCGGTTGGCACAACACTTAGTAGGGTTTTTATTGAGTATTGCCATGTATAAAAAAAACAGTTGTCTGGTTGGACGCTAGAATGCTCTAATAGATGCCAAAATTATGGACCCATTTTTTGATCAAACGTGTATCGATTTTCTTAAAGTAAATTAGTTTCAGAATAGTTTAGTCTATACCATTTTGATCCATTGTTCATAAAGGCCTGTTTCATATGCATTAGTAGCAATACTTAATTAAACTATGCTTTATAAAATATAATAAGAGCAACTAAGGATTATGCTCTGTGTTCACAGTACGAATAAAAATTCACCGTAGACTTGAAGTAATAATCCATTAGACAAGTTTTCAGTGTCCGTTAACAACTGTCATGTTGGTTAACTTCGAAATCCGAACTTCGTATCGTGCCGTCCCTCTCACTCATATAATGAATAACAAAAAGTGAAAGGGACAGCACGATACGAAGTTCGAATGTCGTAGTTCGGAGTATAGGCTCTGATTCGATGAAGTTACAGTAATTTTATCACACGACCACGGGTGAGCCATGGTTGTGTGTTGAGATATACATGTACATAGTCTATGTGTGCGTTACAGTTTTAGCTATAAGGTCACATTGTCTATGTGTTCGTATGTGTCACAACTACAGCTATGGCTAATCCGCGCTCGTGAGATAAAATAACTGTACAGTCCCATCCGTTATAAGAGGTAAGTCAATTTGTTACCAGTAGTTACTTGTAACCACTGGTAACAAATTGGTGGTAACGGGCGCGAATATCTATTTCTTATTCCTTTAATATCGAGGGGTGAGTGGTCAAACAAAATAAGTCATCTAAAAGGTTTATTGAAAATAGAACTTTGCGTAATGGTTGCTGTTCTTATTTCAAAAAACAATTATCTCGACTTATCGGGTTTGACCACTCACCCCTCGATATTATGTTTATAAGTAATTCAATATTTTCTTTGACACCCTTCAAGATATTATGAAACGGGCCTGAATTAGAAATAAATGTTACGACTGACTTCTTGTTATCATTATTGTCGACTGAGAAATTTGACATCTAGAGCAGTTTAGTTAGTTCATGTTAGAAGTTAAAAATTAAAACTCAATATCATCGTAAATAATAAAAAATATTCATCTCAGAATATTCCTAATTGAAAAAAAAAAGTTGTCTCTGGTGTTGCTTCGGTCCCATTTTTTGTAAACAAACCTATGAAAATATTTAGCAATACTTAAACTCATTTTTTTTTAATATTTTTTCAGCTTAGTTAAAATAAAAAAGTTAAAGCATTAACGTACGTATGGGGTCATATCAACTTATTTGCAAAGTACAAAGATAATTTGGTGGCAAATTTTTAAAATTACTATTATTTAAGGGTATTTTGATGTTGCCCATATAATTTGACCAACACTGCTAATGTTTTGGCTACTTAAAAAAAATCTGTTGAAATACGTTTGTATTTTTTTAAATAATAATTGATTAGTTAAGAAGCAGTTCATTTTATATTCTTAGGGTGGGTTGCACCAAACAGTCTGTAATCGTAACTGGTGTTCGTTAAAGTCTGATTGTATGGAAAGTTTGACAAGTTTCTATGGAATGACAGCTGCCGGCGCCATATTTGCCTGTGATCGTATGTTGGTGCAACCGACCAAATTATAAGCGACACAATAATTCGTTGTTTTTCTTTGTAGCCAGACATTATTGTTTGTAACAATAAATGATGAATAATATTAATAAAAATCGATGGTTGTTCAAATAAAGCAATTTTTTAGCTTAAACATGTAATCAGCTTTCTTGTGCGTGTATTATACAGTAACTATTGATCTGTGAGTGTTTTCTTTAGGGATTAAAAATGTTCAGTATGAAAACATAGCAGTGAGAAATATGCAAATGAAAAAGTTGTCACCTTGGTGATTGGTTTTTTACTAAAATTTACACTGAATAGAAAACCGAATTCTAATGCGGATTAAATCGTATCAGTTAGTTACTGCTGGATATTTATGAAAAAATATTCCACTGGAGTTTCCACCCTCTTCAATCATCTGCCCTGAGTATTGAATCAATAAGCTATTAGTATTATAATATGATTTAAAATCGATTAGTTCTTAAAACATCTACGAGCAGTATACAGGTGTAACAAAACTAGTGAGGATAACCCGTCGTCTACCGGTCCCTGGGATCCCCGGGATCATAACAAAAGAATGCGATTGTTTTTTTTTGGCTGGGAGAGGACGGGCATATTCGGTATCGTGTTCTGATTAGGAAAAAGTATAAGAAATTTTTTTTGATGCAATACATTTTTGGCTTTCGTATGGACAGTTGGCTGACGTGAACGACCTGCCCCAAAGAAAAAAATTTTTTTCGCGTCAAAAAAAATTTCCTCTACTTTATCCTAATCAGAACAAGATACCGAATATGCCCTTAAACGGATCCTCACTAGTGTTACACCTGTATATAACGTAATTGTAAAATGACACCTCGTTGAGTAAAATGACACCTCGCCGAGTTTCTTACGCCGATTCTTCTCGAGGCAGAGGTTTATTTTATGAACCGGTGGTAGTTTTTTGACATTCATAAGTGCATGTAACATGCCTAAATTGAAGAATAAATGATTTCATTTCATTCCAATTGTTGGTATAGCTCAATTCTTCAATATGTAGAACCATGATATAATAATATACTGCGTCAGGTACTAGTATGGCAATCTGGTACATCGGTTAGTAGTGTGGGTGACACGACATTACGTCACCAGCCAGCATCAGCCTATCGATCGTATGCGGACGTAAGTGTGTGTGTCGTCGACAGTGACCTATTGTGGTGTCACGATTCGGATTGTCGATTTTTTTTTAACGACCGCTTTAGCCTAGTTGGTAGTGACCCTGCCTTCAAAGCTGGAGGTCCCGGGTTCGAATCCTGGTCAGGGCATTTATTTGTGTGATGAACACGAATATTTGTTCCTGAGTCTTGGATGTTTTCTATGTATTTAAGTATCTATTTATCTATATAAGTATGTATATCGTCACTTGGTACCCATAGTACAAGCTTTGCTTAGTTTGGGACTAGGTCGATTTGTGTAAGATTGTCCAAAAATATATATATATATATATATTTTTTTTTTTCTTAGACCATGTTTAGAACTAAGTGACTGACGGCGGTTGAAACGCCCGTGGATTCGCCCTTGTTATTTTTAAATTTCGATATCTTAAAATCCTTAACATTCACGTATCAAAAGAAGGATAACGAAAGAAAGAAAGGTATTATCGTGTTCCAATTGTAAAAACCCCTGATTGGTACAAATATTATGTAGTAAGTACTTTTTTAGGATGTACAAGAGTGTAACTAGCCACTGTAATGTAATAGACCATGAGTGTTCAAAACGTGTAACATCTAGTTTGTAGACCATAATAAAAAATATTTCGAAAACACTTGCAGATCAATTACTTCAAAGCATTCTTGTGTACAGTGACTACAAAAGTAAGTGACAGTAAAGAAATGAAAGAGAAATATAAATATTATGTTATATCAGAGACAAGTAAATTATATAGACTGCCAATATTTATACGTTGTGGCGTACCTTTAAAATAATGAGCCTACTGTAGCTAGGTGTCACTATAAAGAGGTCGCTGTATCAATCATTTCGTATGACACATAGACCTCTGCTTAACACATTTGCGCCATCTATTAAGAGATTTCTTGTTGTATTCATAGATGGCGCTATTGTGTTGAGCAGAGGTCTGAGTGTCACTCGATATTAATGGTACAGGGACCTCTCCATAGCAGGGATTTGATACCGGTATTTTCTCCGTAGAAAAATACCGGTATTATTACGGTCACCGGTTCATTATCTCGTTTTTAATGGGACAATCTAATAATACGTTGTTACCTAAATACATGATTCAGCCCTACGTAAAGAGCAAAAATTAATCCAAAATATTGGGCTAATTCAGGGTTTTTTTTAAAATACCGGTATCGGTCCCTGATTAGGAGATTGGTTGTTATATTCATAGATGGCGCATTGTGTTAGCAGAGGTCTGAGTGTCACTCGATACTAATGATACTGTGACCTCTCCATAGTGAAACTAGCTACAGCATGCTCATTATTTTAAAGGCACTCCACGGCGTATTGGCAGTCTATATAATTTACTTATCTCTGGTTATATTATTGAATCGAGCTATCTTGATGAGCGAACTGTGTTGAAATGAAATATGTTTTAATAGGGTTATTGACTCAAAATTCAAGTCGAAAAGAAACGAGGCGAAAAAATATGCCCAAATGGTGAAAATCCTAAGCAAATATCTTAAAAAATAACGAAGCTGCAACAGTTTTAATGTTGCTTAGGGTGGGTTGCACTAAACTGTCTGTAATCGTAAGCGGTGTTCGTTAAAATCTGATTGTATAGAAAGTTTGACAAGTTTCTATGGGATGACAGCTGCCGGCGCCATATTTGACGATGACCGGCCTGTGATTGTATGTTGGTGCAACCGACCCTTATACCAGATTTACACTCGCGCTTCGTCCCTCGCCTCGTGGCTCGCCTCGTCCCTCGTGCGGGAGGGCGAATGTAAACATCCACTCGCGTCCTCATCGTCGTCGTGTCTCAGGTCCTTTTGACTCGTGCCCAAAAACCGCTCCGGACGCGAGCGCCGCGAGTGACGAGGCGAGGGACGAGGCGAGCTACGAGCGTCTGTTCACACTCGCACCTCGCCCCTCGCCTCGTCCCTCGCCTCGCGACTCGTACGCGAATGTAAATCTGGTATTAGAGAGAAAACGCGACAGATCCCTGACGACATTGATCTCGAGCGTAGTTAATGTCGATCGTTCTAGACGAAAAAGGGACAGAGCCTTCCTCTTAAAATCTTAAAAACATTATAATTATTTAAGATTCCAAGCTTACATGGTCATTTACATTAGAATTACGATTTGAAACGGGATATTTACCATGTATATTTGTATTTTTGAGTTCAGTGGTAGTGAAGGTGAAACTGCGAAAAAAGCGAACCAGGAAGAGGGTAGATCGCTAATATGGTGTGTGGGTAGACCACAACTAAAACTCGCAGTACGCCAGTTAATCCTTGATAATGGCGCTTGCAACAGTGCCGAAATATCGGGAACTCAAAAATACAAATATACATGGTAAATATCCCGTTTCAAATCGTAATTCTAATGTAATTATTTATTCTTTTGAGTTACTTTTTTCGCCATTTGATTAAAAATTGTATCCTTTTGTGAGAAAATTTGAACTTACTGGTTTTCATATTTGGTGTCAACATCCCTATTGTATAAGCGGTTTACCGTATGTACGGTATTAATACGGTCCGGTATACCGTACCGTACCGATTTGAAGAAGATTTTTTTTATAAAACGTCAGTTGAAAGTTTGCAGGAAAATATGAGTAATTACGTCACATTTTTGTTCGTATTGCAAGAATAATTTACTTATTTTTCACACCACCTGGTCGATAATGGCTAATAATTTATCATGCAAACCTAACCGAAAGCAAATCATTATAGCCCTTGGCTTAAGCTGGGTTGTAATATTGTACTGATTTTCAATAGAACCCGCTGGTTAATAATGTGACTTCACTTTTCATACTTCTTATTATTATATACTTAAAGTCCAATTTCGTGAAGTCCGCACGGCGTCTGTTGTCAATTACTCCTTGCCAGAAAAATAAATTAGTATCAATGAAAATCCGCAATTTGGCGAAGGTAAAATAAAATCTTGTCAGGCTACCTACTATTAATTGGGTGGATCAACTTCTTTGTTGCTCGTTACCATGGTTACGTCTCCCGAGTCACTTTTTAAAACTGTGATATTCATGGTCATCATCAATATTAAGAGGGCCTGGTCAACTGTCGTTGCAGCATTCTCCATTCCAATCTATCTTGGGCCTTCGTGTTCACATCTGTGATATTATAGGGTTTAAATCTACGACGAGTTTTAGCGATGAGTATAAATCTATTCGGACATGGGTCATCTCTTGAGCATGCTTGAAGTCCATATTATAAGCATTTTTCTAAGAAACTCAGTTACTGTTGTCTCCTCGCTGACGGAACAGAATAACAACAAAGGAAAGTTGATTGACCCAATTATCTAGAACAGCGGTCGGCAACTGGTGGCCCGCGAGCTGCCTTGTTGGCAACCGACAATGTGGTTGGTACCTGTTGTCTGTTAGAGTCACAAATTATATATTAACACATGTGGCCCTCGACAATTTTGTTAGTCACTATGTGGCCCTTGGCTGCTAAAAGGTTGCCGACAGCTGATCTAGAACAAAAGCCGCGTGTGCTACAAAACGCTGCATTATACGAAGTAAAACTTCAGATTCCACTAAAATAGAAGATAGAATTCTGGGCGAGTCAGGAAGTGGGCTTTGGCTCACTGATTTGATTCTGTCTCTAGTTAGCCTTGGTTTTCTTTATTGTGTCGCAAGAGGTGAGAAAAGTAGAGTATACTCCTCGGGGATAAAGCTGTTTTCGTCTTGAGCGCGCTTAAATCCCTCACTGCACTAAGCACTCAGTCTTATTCACTCGCTTAGCTCTCGAGTAAAATCTGGAGTCCTTCGTTACGTTCAGGATTCAATATCGCGCCCGTGACATAAAACAGTGCTTTATCCCCTTGATGTAAAATCAAAAAGTCAAAGTTACTTGGCCATTCTACTTTTTCATGTACATAATTTTCATACACATTTTTTTTAATGCAGATTTTGGAATACTTGGCCCTCACTTCATATTTTTGTATTGTTATTTAGAAAGAGGTTTCATTGCAGTATCACTTCCTATAGTTATGGTAATTAACGAACCATAGTAATATCCATAAATCGAGTAACTCAGTGGTCCTTGGATGTCTCACCATTTGTATGAAAAAATGGTTTTTACCACTGTGTTACCCACCTTTTACAGCAATATGTTAATTTATTTAAGTAGTTTTACCTATAAATTGCTTTTATTAGGTTCAGGTACTATTTCGAAATCATATTTTTATACACTAATTCAATACAATATCATAGATTTTTTTTGTAATAGAAAACTGGTCATGAAAAAATAGAATGACCCCCATCTTCTACAATTTAGGCAGGTTTCATACTTTCATCTACCTTATTAAAAATATATTAATTTAATCTGTGGTCACTTACACAACGTGTCTGGTGTGTAAAAACTGTTTTGTTAATCGTCGTTGTTACTATTATATCAATATTGTATATTTGTTGTTGTTAATTATTTAAGACGATTGGTAGAATAAATATTTGAAATATTCGATTTCTTTATTTATTAGGTTTATGGACACAGCTACTTTTATAAGCATTATATAAAACAATTAAACGGATTTTATGGCCTATGGTACTTATTTAAAATACATCTCGACGTTTCAAGCCTTTTCTAGCCCTCACAATGGTACTTACCTAGGACGGTAAAACAAAGAATATCTCAGATAGCAGGTATTTGACTTGAGGATTTCTTTATTACCGCCCGTCGGAAGTACAACACTTTGTGTCCTCCCCTGGCCTGGACACGGGATTTTTCTCACGTGCGGTAATTGCTACATTATGGCCAGGTGTGTTATAAAAGTGTTTTTCTTTGTTAAATACTACATACATTTATAGTAGAATATTTATTGTTTACATTGGTAACATTAAGAGCATTTCAAAGTCACAGATATTCAAATATTATACTAAATATATATATTAAATTAGATTAAATTATAAAAGCAACTGACATAAACTTAATTTTTTTATAAAATATTAATAACAAATATTATCTAACTAATTATAACTAAAAATAACATGAGAATATATGACTAAAAACTAAAACTAAACTAAACTAAAACTAAAATATATTTAAAAAATTTGGTCATCTAGGCATAGTCCCTAAGATGCTGCCAGCATTTCCTCGCTGAATCGCTATGCTGATGCGTTGAGCGAGGAAGCTGCCAGCTCTATGATCCCCCGTGGAACCAGCCTTTTAGAAAAGTCTTTAACTAGTTGACGAACACTGGGACCCCACGGGCCAAGGGTCTCGACACCGAACGGGATAAAAGTAACCAGTGCCGAGACTCCTATATTTGTGCCTTTTGAGCTTTTCCGCCACTTCGGCCGCCGCATCTGGGAGATTGCTCGTCTCGTGAAGGTGAGTAGGCGCCAGAGTGTCTACACAGGTAGCATCCCAGACTAGCGCCTTACCCACCTTCCACGGGATGAGGGACGTCCCATCCGGCCACTTGCCATCATCTCTGGCGATGCCAATTGGTTCAAGAACGGATTATTACATTTTTCTAATTTTGTTTTCTGGTGAACAATAAAGAATATTTGTATTGTATTGTACATTGTACAAACTACCCACATACCTATTATTAAATTCAAACTAAAGGTGGTACATGCTAGATAGGACTATGGGCACTGGTCCCACCGCCGGCGAGCAGCGAGTACTCTCATAGTAATTCTACTCGTTCTCGCTCAAGCGGGTAGAATTACTATGAGATTACTCGTTACTCGCCGGCAGTGGGACCAGGGGCGCTACCGCGAACAGCAAACGAAGTTTTCGCTCTCTGTCGCACTTGCAAGTTCGGACGTAAGTGCGACAGAGAGGGAAAACTTCGTTTGCTGTTCGCGGTAGCGCCCCAGTGCGTTATAAGGCAACGCCGGGATGTACTAAATACATAAAATCGTCGGTTGAGAAGCAAAACTCACTACCAAATCTGTCACTACTCTTCGAAACCTCGTATCTCAGTACTGAAACGATGAGGGGCTATCGCGAACCACAAACGAAGTTTTCCCTCTCTGTCGCACCTATGTGCAAACTTGCAAGTGCAACAGAGAGGGAAAATTTCGAATGCCTTTCGCGGTAGCAGCCCTGATATACGAGCTTTATTTTAAGTAGGTATTTGTTACTTAGCAGTGGCGGTGCGTCAAAAATTTTCATAGGGAAGCCGGAATTAATTTTCCTTTCTTATTCGTCATGAGCCGTAGTAAAAGAACTGTAATGGCTGAAAATTAGGTAAGCCGGTGGGAATCGAGTTGTATGGACGCTCCGCTACTGTTACTCAGTGACTTTTGCTTGTAGCCCGACGATGTGCATATGGGTAATTATTTGAGGTGTAAGATAAATGTTACAGAAATAAAAACACACATTTTGATGTGGTCTGTTTTATTTTGAACATAAGGATATGTACCGATAAGATGCTTTATATTATAAGAGATCGATAAAGTTTATTTTGGTTAAAAAAAGCAAAAATCCAATTTTAATGGTAACAAAAATGAGCACCGAGACCACGAAAAAGAACATTTTGTTTATTTTAAAATCTTATAATTGTACTATTTGAATGAAAATCCGATCATAATGAGAAAACGAATAAGCATTATTTAATTAATCAGGTATCAACAGAAATAGACAATCGATATCTATATAAAAAAATATTTAAAACTTGACCACGAAAATGACGACTTCAAATTGTCATTTTTGTAACCTTTTAAATACTATCTAGAAATTATTTAATTGAAATAAGATTAATAACTTCAACTCACAAACAAAAACAGCTTTCAATACCTTCTATATATATATATATATATATATATTCCCGTGCAGGTCTACGGTAGACCCGAACGAAATTATGTTACAACGAAACAACACAACAAAATATTCCTCTAAATGACGAAGTTTTTTTTTAATATTTAGATATATACATTTCACACGTACATTCAGGGCAAAATAATTCTTGAACCTCTCGCCAGTTAACAAAATTGGCGTCGCACTGGTCATAATTCCTATAACCACACCTGGAGCAAAAAAAACGGCAAAACGAAAAGACGGCATAACGGCATAAACGATTACACTGTAAAAAGCAGAAAATTCTATAAAAAGTAATCTGTATTTTTTCTACTTGTAGGGAAAATCATCTTTTTCGTGGTCTTTAATCAGTTTCGTGGCCCATAGCACCACGAAAATGATGACCACGAAATTGAAAAGTTCTTACTTTCGCGGCTCTACAGTAAATATCCTATAGGCTTGAAGCAAATGAAATCAATATTAAATAACTTAATTGCAAATGACACAGCACCAGTAAAACATTATATTTATTTACTCAATACTCACCAAGTCGCAACCGTAACGAAAATGACGCTCGATCTTTGACGCAAATCTAACTTGAACCTTTATTACATTAATTATAGATAAATAATTATGGCTTACGATAAACATTATACGTCATATTGACGCAGTCTTATTTTCAAAGTTGCTTTTAGTTAAAAAAGGATTTACAGGAGGTTTGACCTCTTTTTTTGTTTAAAATATTACTTAATAAGTGTGGCCACGAAAATGATGGTGTATTTTGGAACAACGGGAAATGTAGAAAAAAATAGTCTTATCAATGTCCTAATTTTTTTATGTTTGCATGCATGGTATATCATATTATGAACATTCAATCCATGTTTTAAACAGGAAGTTTTTCTATACCTTGTATTTTTTACAATACTACAAAGTAGTCAGGGATAATCCGAACCTGACCACGTAACTGACTTTTGTGCAGAAAATTTAAGTTATTGTGGAAAAAAAGATAAAATAGAATAAAATGTATTTACCACAAGTTTCAATGATAATATCCTAAGCAACTTAAAAACAATAAACGATATATTTCTAATTTTATAACTGAAAATTTGAGTCTGAACACAATTGAACCTCTCGAAATAATAACCCATATATCATAAAATCCGTTTATCGTTGTGTTTAGACTAACCGAAGACCAACTGCATAGTTCTAATTTTAGATGTTTACTGTTTATTTTATATCCCACTAGCGACCCGCCCCGGCTTCGCACGGGTGCACTATTTAATGGATGTTATTATACATATAAACCTTCCTCTTCAATCACTCTATCTATTAAAAAAAACCGCATCAAAATCCGTTGCGTAGTTTTAAAGATTTAAGCATACATAGGGATATAGGGACAGAGAAAGCGACTTTGTTTTATACTATGTAGTGATATAGGTATACAGAGATACACTTTGACGACCGCTTTAGCCTAGTTGGTAGTGACGCTGCCTACGAAGCTGGAGGTCCCGGGTTCGAATCCTGGTCAGGGCATTTATTTGTGTGATGAGCATGAATATTTGTTCCTGAGTCTTGGATGTTTTCTATGTATTTAAGTATATTTCTCTATATAAGTGTGTATATCGTCGCCTAGTACCCATAGTACAAGCTTAGTTTGGGACTAGGTCGACTTGTGTAAGATTGTCCCCAAATATTTATTATTTATTTATTTATTTAGTAGTAAATACAATGTTTCTTATCACTAATGCTTAAATTTTATTAAAAACTATTAATCATACAATTTTCCAAACAGATGGGTTGGTATTATTCTAAGTTGCATGGTTAAACATAATGATGACTCGTTATCATTAAACATATTTAAGTAATCATTCTTATGGAATTCATTAAAATAAGTTAAAAAAGCATGCAATATTAATATGTAGGGCTGTGTTAGTGAAGTATGGCAGTAGTCCATTTGAGACATTTTGATAGCAGAAGGCCTACTCCGTATCGAACTTCGTATCGTGCCGTCCCTTTCACTCATACGGTGTATAACATGAGAGTGAAAGGGACGGAGTAGGCCCTCAGAGGTCCAATTCACGAAAGTATAGAGGCAACCGTTTTCAATACAAATTTCAAGCATTTGTGAAATTATTTAGTTCTAATGTCGTATTAATCATTATTTGTCAATAATGTGAAAGTAGTTCAGTAGTATATCCATCCGCTGAGGGGCTACCGCGAACTGAAAACGAACGAAGTTCGAATATCTCCCTCTCTGCCGCACGAATTAGCAAGTGCGACAGAGTGGGAGATATTCGAACTTCGTTCGCTGGTCTAAGCCGGAACAGCCATAAAGATAAGCTTAATTAGTCTATTGTAAAAGATCGTAAGTGATTTCTTACACATAGCAAAAGCTAACGTAATGGTTTGCACTCAAGTTCAATGTCAAATGACACCAATAAAAATTGTAATGCGACAAAAATATTTGACGGTAGTTGTATTTACGAAACACGGTATTTTGAGCTTTAAAATAGCTAGGCTCAGGTTGCAATTCAAAAGTTCGTGTTACGACTTGTGTCCATTGGAAATAAAAAGTGCTATTGTTGCACAATGAGGGCTTTTTTATGCTCACCAGTTGGCGCCACTGTCGAGTAAGGTCCACTGTCAAAAATTGTTATTGTTTATGATGGGCATGAGAACGAAGTTTACATTTAAATCATATGTAATACCTTAAAACCGTACCGTAAAAATATCGAACATCCCGCATTGTAGCGCAGGCCCGTTTTGTTCGGAAAAAAAAGAGAAAATAAGTTTCCGAACAAAACTGTCTCAAAGCACTGACAGTCATTGACCCGTAACTCATATTTGCCATAATCAAGCTCAGGTATTGCAAAATAGTCACCATATTGTTCCAATTAGATATTAACCGCGCAACCACAAAGTGACATTTGACATTTCGGAGACCTCGCGCTACATTAGCGCCTCTAGCGGCGAATACATACGCGATAGCCCTCATTAATTTGATTGCTTAAAGTTTTATGGCTCTTTGGACTTAGATCACCGAACAAACTATAGTTATATTTTTACCAAAATATATCAAGATGTTTCATAACATATTTTATCTAAATTATTAAACCCTGTTCCGTGACCACTGCCTCATTTCGCTGGCCAGATTGTAATTCGTTTCAAGTGATAAGGTTATGATTAAATTATTCCTTGTACGAAACTGGTTACGTAGCATTTATGCTAGTTTCGTAAGAAGAAAAAGTATTCTTTGTATGCAACTAGTTGCGTAGTAAGAATATTTATTCCTTGTACGAAACTGGTTACGTAGCCCTGGTTTCGTAGGCGGCCGAAGGGTAAAAAAAAAGCCATAAACGTTTTATTTCGCGCCATTTTTCGCAGAAGTATCCATGGCTTCTAAAATGACTAATGTTAGAAAATGCTTCAAGCTTAAATACTTTGGCTTGACTCGTATAGTGCATTAAGTGCTTGCTAACTATGATGGTGAGTATTAAATTTTTTGTACTTAGTATTTAATATAACTACTCTATATACTGTAAAATAAAAATTCCACCAGTGCATGATGTAAAGCATGAATTTTCAGTACCGTCAATCGGGGTTACTTTCAAATTGAGGGGCGAATTTAAAAATCCAATTTTTATACCGTGTTTTAATTTTAATTTGCTTATCATGAGGGCAATAAAATACCTTGGTAAATATCCCAACTATTTACTAAACTGAATCATAGAAATACTTGGTGATGATTATGTAAGTGTTCTAAATCTATCAAAGTGGCCCCGTTTTTTTATAGTCACCCCAGTTTACGGTATTTAAGTTACTATTGTATTTAATAAATATAGGCTAGTTGACTGACAGTCAATACAAGCATGCAGCTATGAAATAAATTACTTTTTATCATTTTAAATACGAAAATAATATGAAAGTTGTCTGTTTCGGGTCAATTGTTACATATCAGTGAAACTTGCGTAAATAGAAAAGTAGAAAGTAATTTATCTCTTACTTATTTTTTATTATACAGAAATAACAATGTCAGCAGTTCGCTGTTCATTTACACATTTAATTTAAACCACTTTTTTATTTGCAGGAATTAAGTATCGTCATTTAATTATTTAAACAATAATGACATAAAAATTTTGTTTTCAAGCAGACCTGATAGGGAATCCTTTATATGTAAAGCTCAATGTTTCACTTTAACAATATTACAACGTTTTAAAATGATCTAGAGTTAGACTGTCAAATAATTTTATTATACCTATCAGTCAACTAGTATTGGGAACCTTACGTTTTTTGTAGTGGTGTTTGACTTTTGACATCTGTCAGCTGTCAAGTTGATGTTTTTTTTTATTTCGCGGCAGACCAAGACACTATAATTTTAATCCCGCCAAACATGTGGTATGTCAAATATAAGATTGACAAAAAAATGTTTTTAAAAGCAATACTAAATGAAAAAAAAACCAGCAGCAGTTTTGAACTCTATAATAATCGATAAAAAATATAATACGGACCATTCCAAAAAAACTTAGGTTCCCAATTAATATATAATGATTATGTTTTTGTGTAAATGATAACTTTGTACCACAGGTAGAGATCACACATCTTACTTCGGAGACATCCAACATCAAGATATCTTCGTATGAAGTGCATCAAGAAATGGAGAGTGAAAAGAAATATTGTTAAAAAACTGTATAAGCAGTCTATGATGAGAAATGGTACTTTGATTTAACTTAATGTACTTTAGGTTAACACCGACGCACATTAAACGATAACGCATCAAATCTACGTGGACAGATTGCTATAGAGAATTTATCAAGCATTCGATGTACTGACTTAAAAAATACAGAAAGTAACAAATGCTAGGGATGATCGCATATAATCTTGGTATACTCTCTCAGCTAGCTCTCTAGCATGCGGTGAAGTAGGGCGTTCGGCATAAATCAAGTATGTGGGATTGTCAAATCTACACCGTACAGCCGAGGGCATAAATATGTACACATTTTTGGACCTCATTTCAATGCAATAAGGTGAAAAAATGTATACATATTGCTGCCATTGAATGTGTACTTAACTGGATTTATATGAATCGGACGTGACGTGTCAAGACGGAACGATATCGGTTTTATACATGTAATGGTTCTCATTCATTTGATGCACTGATGTGACGGCTAACAGCTAATACTGTGTCGGGCGTCAGAACTCATCAGGGAATATCATGTCAGTCGTAAAACTGTGCGTTGGTTGAGATTAGAAAACCAACAAAACTACAACTAAATCATATAAGCCATTGTATACCTTATGGAGACATGATAAGGTTTACTAATGTGTATTATGTCTCTTTCTTTACTATCCATTACTCTACATAGATTACAAAATCCTAGAATTTTTGTTTGTAAACTTGTAAGTACCTGTTTTTTGCCAGCTGATAGATTTTATAATTTCAAACATGAATCTCATTTTTGTAATGTTGCGAAATTCAGTTCTTTAAAAAGCTCAGTCAGAAAAAATGCTTGCTAAAGTATGTCAGTATTAAGGAATGATTATTATATTCTTAAATGTATGTTGAAGTCAATATAGAAATAAATATCGAAGTGGTTTAGATAGGAATTTCATGGCAGATTTAGATTCATAATGTGTATCCCGAGGAATGTCTTAAAAGCTATAGATGCTAGTATAAAATGAACGACAATAAACATCTCATTTAAAAAATGCCAAAACGATCATTTTATATACGAATATATTCCATACAGCTCTATAACGCCATAGGCGGTTGACACACTGGTTTCCGGACGGTTTCCGCAGTGCTAGTGGGACACCACGATCTTATCTTATCTTATTTAGATGAGGGCCCTAGCGGATGCACTTCGACCCAGTGGGATCTTTTGTGCAATTGCCCCCTCCTTTATGCCTACTCCAAGCTGCTCTCCAGCATTTCCACAGACCGAATGATGGAGTTCAGCGGGAGTACTCTAAATTCCTTTGGTTCAGGGTAACCATTGCCAAAGTCATTCATTCTTTGTCTGGCAAGGGCGTGACATTCACACAGTATGTGTTCCATTGTCTCGTCATCCTCGCCACACATCCTACATTCTATGTCGTCTGCTAGTCCCATCTTGGCCAAGGTTCCTTTGACCCCGAAGTGACCTGTAAACACCCCAGTTATCATCCTGAGTTGCTTTCTGCTGTATTTCCAAAGTTTTTTGGTCCAGCCTGTATCCACTCCTTCCATGAAGAGCTTTGAGTGCCTTAAGCCCGCCTCATTCCTCCACTCATGTTGATGCTTGGTTTTGGCGCATTCTTTCAAGGCTAGTGTTATGGTTCTCTGCGAGAGTCCCACAAACGGTTCCGGACCTACAAAACACACCGCAGGGGACACCGCGATAGACTTGCATAGCGCTGTCTCGCTTGCACACCGCGCCGATGTGACGAAACCGCATCAGTGTGGCAACCGCCATAAAACCTAAATCATCACTTATGTATCTAACTATAAGATCATTTATACGGTTATAAAATGGTCACTATGTGACTGACACGTACGTACTAACTCGTTATGGATCATGCGGTAAGTTGGCAGCTTATTTCCGTGGTTTCATGTCCATTTTGGGGCAAGAATTTTCGCCCTAATATAACAAACGCATCGTCGTCGACGGCGGAAAGTGACAGCGTATAGTTTTCAGTGCCGTCAACCGGGGTTACTTTCAAATTGAGGGGCGACTTTAAAAATCCAGTTATTATGCCGTGTTTTACTTTTTATTTGCTTAACATGAGCTCAGTAAAATACCTTGGTAAATTTCCCAACTATTTACAAACTGAATCAAACTAGAAATACTTGGTGATGATTATATAAGTGTTCGAAATCTATCAAAGTGGCCCCGTTTTTTCTTAAAGTCACCCCAGTTTACGGTATCGAGTGTTTCGGGTGAAAAAAATGTTAATTCAAGATGTTTCAGACGACCCTATCTTTTATTTGTAAATCGTTCTGTATTTTCACTGCAATTTTGTTGCCATAGACATTATTTTAGTAGATAAAAAAGCGCGCTATATAAATAATTTCGTGGATTTCAAATACTGTATTCAGTTCTCAGCATTAATAATCATAATTTATTTTCGTATTAAAAACACTTTAATTATTATAAAATCAGTTATAATAAGAGTAAGTGATATAGCTAGTGGACATGATTTGTTTATTTGGTTTTTTGAATTAATCAAAATATTATAATAAAAGAAATAAACCGTTGCAGCATTTAATAGCATTTTATATTTATATTCGATAGTCTAAAACAGAATCGTGCTAATTACTGATAAAAATGTCATTAAAATAACACGTATAAGCAAAAAAATTTTGGTCTGATTTCGGTGGTAAAAATTTAGTGTGTACGCTTGTCTACTGAGATGTAATGGATTTCTTGGATTGTTTTTCAGCATGTTTAAACTTAGATAATGTAGATTATTTATTAAGGAAATTATTAGTCAATCCAATTATTTTGAGTCTGATTTTTATCTGTATTAACCGAAATGTAATGCCATAAATTTTATCTGTATATAACCTACTACTGAAAGTACAGTAGTAGGTTCAAATCCTGCTAGGTGCCTACATTTTTCATTTTTTCCTTTATTTCTAAATTTGTAGTATTTGCGTTAGCAGCGGTACTGATTAATACAAAATTAATATATTGTGTATTTAATTAATCTAAACTATAATAAGTAGTCCAATTTTATCAACGCAACTTATTATTTATAAGAACCTGATAAATCTATAAAATTAAGAATTTGCTCTACATTGTATAATCACTAAAACCTAAATGTGTCCCTTCCGCTGTCAACATAGTGCATCCTCAAATCAAAATAGATAACCCATAAAGGATCGGTAACGCGCACGTGGCTCCTTTGGAGTTGCGGGCGTTTATAGGCTGCAGTGTCCGCTAACCATCACTTGGACCGTACGCTGGCTGGCGACCAGCGTTGTATAAAAAAAAGTTACCTTCTACGAGAAAGTCGGTTAAGATGTCCAGAAAATATAAAATATTTTTTAGTCGTCGGAATACAGATGAGAGCCTTTCTGCCATCTGGATGTCGCGGAACTTCGGCTCGTACGACGTTCGTACAAAAACTTGTGCGAAATATCATTTGTCGGGTGGATCAACTATTCTTTGTTGCTCGTTACCATGGTTACGTCTCCTGAGTCACTCTTTAAAAATGTGATTTTATAGGGTTTAAGTCTACCAAACATGGGTTTTAGCGACGAGTATAAATCCATTTGGACATGGGTCATCTCTTGATCATGCTTGAAGTTCATATTACAAACATTATTCTAAGAAACTGGGTTACTGTTGTCTCCTCGCTGACTAGGTATCTTTAAGCAAGATGTAGATTTGTGTCTAAGAAAAGTACTGTTCTATTTAAAAAATGCTATATGACAGTGAATTTTATAGATTTATCATAATTGTTATCATCAAGCAATATTGATAATGTCTGATTTTTTAAATATTTTATAGTTATAATTTACTTATAATTTATTAAAATAACATAAACCAGAATCAAATGATATTAATTTTATTTCATTAGGACATTAAAAAAAAACGCTCATGTACTCAAAGCAAAGAAGATATTTTCTGTTAATTAATACTTCCATGGAGTAAATCGAATCTACACTGAACGAGCCTTCACAGAAACTTACACTTTGAAATTGTCTACTAAGAGTGGCGTTCATTTTTAAATTCGTTTAACTATTGACATTGAAATTAATTGATACACCTACAATAAAATCAAATTTCAAAATGTCTTCATTAAAAAAAAAACTAGTTATAAAGCTTAGCCTCCGTTCGACCCAAGCAGCTAAATATAATCTAATGTCAGAAATTTAAATCGGGGTTTCGTTATGGGATATGGCATTGCGCATTCGCATAATATTTTACTCATAAGAGCTAGCAAGATGTATAATCTACTTGTACGATTGCCGCGAGCCGAGAAAAGTAGTATTTCCCCCTATTTCTCACTTACTAATTAGAGCGAGAGAGATGATACTTCGTTTTCGTTTCGATTTAATAAAACAAGCATTTTCGCGCTTAGCCTAAATTCTGCATACAGGAAGCTCTAGAATAAATGTTATTGAAAATAACCAAAAAAATTCGGTGGCCAAAAACTTAATTCGTGTCTTATTTCGGTGGAAAACATTTACACGAGGCGTTATGGGTTTCGAGACACACTTTTAATCTTTAAGTCATGGCATGAGTAGCATTTTAAATGGTTTATAAACGTCATCTTTGTGGAATGTGGAATGGCCCTTTGTGGAAATGCATGGAAAAAAGAAATCTTATGGCATTAAAGATAATTTTACTATCGTTACTGATTGACTAATGTCGCCTCAGCATTCAAATGTCACCCCGTTTTTAGTACTGTCGTAAAATAAAAATTGTTGCATATTTATATCGAGTGTAGTATAATGAATTATTTATTAGCATCATAGTTAACTTACCGTTGGTAGACCTTATCTCGTTCCTATAAGGTTCACGAATGGTCAGATATCTGTAATGCTGATAAATTTTTGTAAGGTCTTGTTGAACTTTGCTATTGCTGTATTGTATTATTCTCGTATTTGTATCGTTAACGACTTGTACTTATCTGTATATCGTGAAGGTTATTAAACGTGTATTTCGTGATTATTTGTCGTTTTATTTTACCTCATTTTTACCATCTTAAACCCTTTACTGTTATCATTACATTTTTATTTGACATTATATTGATTCAATGACATGCGATGAGCGTATCTATCTAATAATTCGACGACCGGTTTAGACTAGTGGGTAGTGCACCTGCCTGTGAAGCTGACGGTCCTGGGTTCGAATCCCGGTCAGGGCAAATATTTGTGTGATGAGCATGAATATTTGTTTCTGAGTCTTGGATGTTTTCTATGTAAGTATTTAAGTATTTATATCTATTAAATATATCGTCGTCTAGTACCCATAACACAAGCCTTCTTGAGCTTACTGTGAGGCTAGTTCGATTTGTGTAAGATTGTCCTCTAATATTTATTTATTAAAATTTATTATTTATTAAAAAAATTGTGCGCCAAACACTGGCTGATTGTGACGAACTTCAATACCATTGTTACCATTTATGTAATCACTCACATTCGGTCAATAAATCAATTGAATTTTGAAGTTTAACCGCCATCGTCTGATTATATCAGACAAAGTGACAATTTAAATGACATCTTCTTCATTTATGACAGTTTTAAATTGCTGGGTACTTCTTAGGGTTCCGTACCCAAAGGGTAAAATGGGACCCTATTACTAAGACTTCGCTATCCATCCGTCTGCCACCAGGCTGTCTCTCATGAACCGTGACAATTAGACAGTTGAAATTTTCACACATGATTTTTCTTACACGTCGAGCGATATTCGATCTTAAAGACTTGTATTAACTTTAGGAAAAAACGGGGCCACTTTGATAGATTTAGAACACTTACATAATCATCAATAAGTATTTCTAGTCTGATTCAGTTTATTAAATGGTTAGGAAATTTACCAAGATATGTCACTTTTCACTGACTTCATGCTAACCAAATTAAAAGTAACATACGGTATAAAAATTGGATTTTTAAAGTAGCCCCTTAATTTGAAAGTAACCCCGTTGACTGTATATTCCATTTTCAATAATATCTTACACGTTCTATCGGTTATTGAAATGAAATTGTGTCAGGACGTAATTTTTGTTTGATAGAAATAGATTTTGAATTGTAAAAGTGCCCTTGGCCCATTTGAAAAATAAACGATTTTTGCGATATTTCTGCACATTTTCTTGTGTCAATAATATTTTTTTATAAGGTCACACGGTAATTTACTTTATGCTCACCATTGTATACTCGTAAAAGGGGTGTGTTTTGTGTCTAACCATGCAGGCGCGGATACAGGGAAAACAGGGCCTTTTGCTTCCCCTGAACCCAAAACCCAAGCTTTCTCGTATAAAGTGGCCTTTCTCGTAATCGGATGGTGCCCTCTCGTCTGAAATCCCCCCCCCAACCAAAACCTGGATCCGCGCCTGTAACCATGTGTGTTTGGAGTAAGTATTTACATGTTATTTATTATTGCACATATTTGTTTTCATTGTACAGTTAGCATTGTAAATATGTATACATTCACTTTATTGATACACGTTAACGATGTTTACTGTACATTGCATGCTTGTTTTCACATAAAGGTACAGTTTCACCTCAAAATGTTTGAGTATTTGAATGCTTGATTATTGTCAATCCACGGAGCATTATAAACAACCAAGTGAAGCGGATTCTTAAAACCATGCCCAATACCCAGACCACGTTCACGCATACATATGCAAATTAATCATACAGAACTCTAAACGTGTCATCTTGACATCATTACCACACGTACAGTGCCTTCACCATGAGTTTACATGACCGTACTCGCTAGCGACTGCGCAACAATTTCTATGAACAAAAGTAAAGCGCCTCTGGCGGTTACGCAATAGAACTAAGAATCGGCATACTAAATCGTTTACGCAGTCGCTAGCGAGTACGGTCATGCAAACTTATGGTAAAGGCACTGGTCAGTTCTGTGAATGGTTTAGTTTGTATATGAGCGTGTGCAAGTTATTGAGCATGGTTTTTTATTTTATTAAATCATTAGATTAGTTAGGTTAGGGCCTGTTTCAAGAAGCTACAATACATCATTTTCTCTTTTGTTAATTCTATTATAATTTTCAGACGCATCTGTGAAGTTGAGCGGGAAAGAAGAAACTATGCCAAAGTCTATAGGGTTTAATTTAAATTAAAGCTTCATGCATTTACAAGTATTTAAAATTGGATTGGGTGAGTCCTGGGTTAGGCTAAAAGTTAACTGGTTTTGTGCATGTAATCTATGGCTTTATATTTTTTTCTCTTGAAAAATATAATTTAACCTGCGAGTGGAGGATTCACTGTTTCGATATTGCCCATCTTACTCTATTTAAATTACCTTTTTCTAAAATGATTCCGTCCATTAGACACTGATATAAATTATTTTAGTAAATTAATTCCATATTTCCGTCCATAATTATGATTTTTCATGTTATTAGTTGTTAGATACTTAAATTAAAAAATTTAAAAATGTGTTCAATTATTTATATTCACGAGTTACTGGTAGTTAAAATATAGCCTTTTTTTCTCCTCTGTACGAGAATGCTCATACTCACTGACGCATTAGGATCATCATAACGATTTATTTTAATATTTATAAAATGGTATATGATTATAGCGTATTAAATATGAAAAACAATTAATCTTAATTTTACTATTTTTATTATGTACTTTATAATTTAATCGCGACATGCTCTGTTATTTGAAGAATGCAATTAATATTAAAATTAGTTTTAATAGGTACACCAAAATGAGGTTAAGTACTTCAGTATCAAAAATGACATTAGTTATTCCGTTTCATTCCAAGTTACCTTTTTTTCTAGTTAAAATCACCACAGAGTTGAGATATCGCTGTTCAAAGTAACCCCCTCATCTTCTACAGTCACCCCAGACTATAGTAAAAGATTCAAAAATCTGAATACAAATGTATTACGGTTAATTAACGGAAGCGTTGAAGTCAATGTATTTTAAAAATGAAATTTAATAATTTCTTTTCTTTCTTTCTCCTCGTTCATTCTAAGTCAATTCATCATTAGCATATTGTTACCATTTTTTATTTTTGTATTTGTACTTATGGTGTGAAATTAAAATTATAAAGAAAAACAGGTTGTTTTCTTTTTGATAGCTTTTGATGGTTGTTCAACCCAAACAAAACCTTTGGCCCATGATAATCTTTATTTCTACTTCTGACTTCAAGAAACAAAAAACAGTAAGAGACGAAATCACAAATATTTTCTTCAATAAATACAGATACAATGGAACATCGGAAATGACGTCACTTCACAGAGGTAAGGAAGACTTCATTTTGACAGGCATTATATCACAGACGCAAATACTTTGGTAATTTAGCAACTAAGTAGCCTTCATTGACCTCTTCGTCGCTATATAGCTGTAAAACAGCTCTTTTAACTGTGCAAGATTGTAAAATATCCGATTTATTTACTTCACTGTACATTTTTTCTATTGGATCATCGGTCTTCATAGAGTTATTTCTAAAACGAATTTTGTATTCCGTAAAAGGTGATTTTTGGGATTTGCTAGAAACAGTGCGTTGTAAGATCATATTGTCATTTTGACATGAGCTCAGACATCGATTTTTATGTTTCTTCGTTTGCCATCTCTTTTGTTTTTTCTTCTTTGATTTTCTATTCATATTCTTCACACAGCACCAACACATAGGTTTAGCTTCTATTTTCTCTGGGGCATTCCGTTTTGAGTACAACACAGAACTCTTTAGTAACGCGCCTAGTCCTGTATCATCAATATCTATAAATGTGTCCGAGTTACTGATAGCTGTTAATGAACTCATGAATTCTTCAAGTTTTAGGCATTGTTGCGATGGGCTGAACAAATTTGGAAGATAATCGGTATCAGCAATATTTGTTTTTGCTCTGAGATTAAAATTACTCGGTATATTTATTTTCACAGGATGGCTAATCGGTTTCCTTTCAAAAATATTCCACAATGAACAAGTTATGCTCGATTGCACATCATCAAAGTAATCTGCGTTGGCGGTGTTTGCTTGTTCTCCTAAACAGTCAGTTATGTTCCTCATATTTATTTCGCTAAGAATACTTACTAACTTTTTACGTCTCTTTAACTGCTGTCTCAGAGACATGTATGTGTCGGTATGATCGCTAGCAAGTTCACCCTTAAGAGCCTTTACGGCAAACGCACTAAGATTTAACAACATCATGTTTTTAAGCGCTCTAGAACCTATAACCCTTTTCAATTTTGTGCGGTCAATTTTATCTGCGCTTCCAAGTATTTTGTTTAGATACTCTTCTGCTGCGATATCATATAAGTAACTATCTGTAGGTGAGATATCAGATTTGAAAATATTGAATTTAGTGGAATTCATTTTTATTTCATCCATCGATTTTATGATGTCATGTTGTATGTCAGTACTGTTGATGACATCGTTTTGTAAGCATTTTGTGATTGGTTGCAATGAATGAGATTTATAGACTGCGCAGCGTTGACCACCCACTGCGTCATCAGTGGTGTAATGTAAGTCAGTGTATTCCGTTACAGCCACTGGACGTTCATCAACCTCTTGTTTAGAAAGCTGATCTGTAAATACGTGATTAGATTCCGATTTGTTTAGTTGATTTTCCTCATTTTCAGGTTCTTTACCAGTAATGTTACTAATATTAATACACACTTTGATGTTTTTTCTTGGAATCCTTTTAGTAGACTTTATCGGTGCTGCATTATTAGTAACTATGGGATCCTGAGGGATCCTTAGATTAGTTGATTTTATACTGTTCTTTTTATTCGATTTATGATTCCTGATGAGTATTTTGGTGATCTTATCGCCTTTCGTTACTTCTACTGTAAATTGCTCAGCAGAATTTTTATCCAGGATACAGGGGATATCCAACGGGAATGTATTATCTTCTATTTTAGACATTTGTCTTACGTATGCCAAATCTGTATTTATATTTTTTTGGCTTTGACACTTTTCGGTGTGTACTTGCACGGGATCAGTGTTTTCTGACGGTAATTTCTGTACAATGTTATGGGATCTGTCTTTACTTCTTATAATATCCTGACTATTATTAACGGTTTCTCCGGGGGCTTTTTTACTATCAAGTGATTCCAGTTGTATGTCTTGTAGTTCATATTCGGTGGATCCAGAGTAGCATTCAGTGAGATTTTGAAGCTGTCGGTCTTCTCTACCAAGTGTTTGTTCTATTCCCTCATGTCCGTATAAGATTGGGTGAACAAATAATAGAAGTAGAGATTTTGGATATATTCGATTTTGAAGTAGTAAAACAGAGCGAGTAGCTTTCGGCTTTATTTTTTTTTCGGTTTGTAAATTAGTAACAGAGTGCACAAGTCGTATTCGGCATGATGGTTTAGACGGTGGTATTAGGGACATGTCTAGTTCTATGTTTGTTTCATGTGGAACCGTAGCTTCAACTATGTCAATAACATTTATAGATCCTGACTGTTCATCAAACGCTAATGCATCTGATTCTTCTGTAGTGTCAGATTTTTCTATTTCAAACGCATCATTAGCTGATTCATAACATTGTATAGAGGTCAGTGACGAATTAGCTGCAGTTAATTCTTTCTTGGGTTGTAGCGCGGCGGAAGCTAACTGTGCCAGTCTTGAAGGCTCAAATGTTAATTCTAGCTTTTGAGATCGAAGAGGTCTTCGTGGCAGATAAAGATTTAGTGATTTATAAGAACAATCAGGCTGAGACACGGTTCCTGGTGGCTGCACTAGAGAGAGGTCCTGAGGAGGAGGTCCTCGCTTGGACTCGGGCGAGTAATTTTTTCTGAGTATCTTGACTAAACTCCATAAAATTGATATTACTAAGGCCTTTCTAGATAAGATGCCGATAATGCTGTCTGAGAACGTGCCTGTGACGCGTTTCTTCAACTGAACAAGATTATTATTCAAAGCATTGAACTTTCTTCTAATATACGCTTTGGACTCTTTCGATGCCACTTTATTTGTAGAATTATATTGTGTGTAATTTTCATTGATTGATTCTGTTGCAATGTTTGTATCTGTTTTAATACTGATGTCATCATGAATGCTTGAAATTTGTATCTGTCTTACTGATTTATTCATAATATCATCTGACACATCGCAGTCGGCCCATATGAACGAATCTGAGCTCATTGGCACCCAATGAAGATATTCAGCCTGGGTGATTTTTGCCGCTAAAGAGCAAAAACTTCTGTCGTGAATTTGTGATTCAGTTTCTTTGGCACTCAATTTCTGTAATTGGATTCTCGATCTGAAAAAATAAATGTGCAACGTTTAGATCCTGATAAATTTAAATACTAATACAAAAAGGTTTATACAACAAATAAAAAAACAAAATACAACTAAAAAAACAACAACAAAAAAAAATAAACAAAAATACAACTTTAGTGTTAATTAAAGTAGGTACACTTTTCTTTCTGCTTGGGTATCGAATTTTAGAGAGGCATAAAAATATCTTTATGGTGAAAATTGCCTCGGAAGTGTGCAAAAACGATTTTACTAAGTCAAATTATTTGATTGTATACTTACGTGGTTGGCTCAGAGTCACAATATTTTGGAATTACATTCGTCACCTCCTCTTCACACCTTTTCAAGGAACATAAACTGTTTCTACTCATCTGGACGACTTTTGCATGCATATGTTCTATGGCTTCAAAACTTTCGGATTCCTTTAGATCCATCTGATCAACAATCAGTCCATTTACATTATCTATTAGAGTTTCCTTTGAGGTCGGTTCGTAATCAACTATCTTGTATTCTGTGTCATTGGTTGGTTCCTCACTTATTGAAACAAAGAAATTGTCAGGCAACAGAATTTCGAAACAATTTGTGCTTAATACGTTGGTGGTATTCAATCCATAGCAAAATTTCGGAGTGAATTCGTCAAGATAAGAATTTTTTGGAGGCCTTGATGTATTTTTTTCAGTATATTCATTTATTACATTTGGTCTATAGAATGGCCCAGGAACAATAATTTGGGGCATCATATAAGTTTCAAGTTTTTGTTTACATTTTGTTTTTTTTGAAGATTTCTGCATTTTGGTCTTCGAGTGTTTGGGTGTAGTCTTTTTCGGTGCTTTTTTATTTTTCGATGTCGTCTCGTCGCTCTTGGAATTCTTCTTAATTCCCATTTGTTTGTATGCATTGTGAACTAGTTCAACTATTGTACTACTACTTTTAGTGTAAAATGATTTGTTGTTCCATCTTATACGAATGTTGTTTTTAGCATCATGCTTCTCCTCTACGAATCTTCTAATCCACGGTTTAGGAGGTTTAGGTGGTTTAGGTTTCTTTTCCTTAAATTTTTCCTTTGTGGATGCTGATTTTTTACGTTGCGAATTCCCTCCAATTGATATCATCAGTCCAGCCTTATTAGTTTGACCTTGTTTGGCCTGAAACTGTTCTGATTCAATTATCGAGCTAATTTTGCTTCTACTTTTCGTTTTGAAGAATAGGGACCTTTTCCTTTCAGTCTTTTTGTCAGATAACCTTTCATTCGCACTTTCTCTACGCATTTTTATTCCGGAACCTTCTTTCCTTCTCCAAGATAAACGAGATCTTAAAGACTTTCTTTCAGCCGAATCGCCTTTCTTTACTTTTACCTTGCCACAAACACTTTTATTACTCGTTTTCGGTTGTTCCGTTTGCAAAACAATATCCTTGCGTTTGCCTCCGAAAAGAGTAGTTGATGATTTTAAAATTTTTCCATTGAAAAAAGACCGCGTTTCTACCGAAGGGGGGTCTGTTATTATACCACTTTTATGCTCATTGTCGGAATTCGAGCTGTCTCTATTCAGGTATTTCTCAGCTTCACAATGTTTAAGTGCATCTACCAAAGCCTCAAGTTTACTTTTTACTCCAGAAGCTGATATAAATTTCGTTAACGGATCAACTTGCTTTTGCTTTGTCATTTTTGGGTATACGTTTACTCGTTGTGTTATTAGGTTAGCATAGCTATTCGAACTGTGGCATTCCAAATTGTGAATGTTTTGTAGCAATGAAGCGGATGAAAACTGTTCTTCTTCTTCGCCATCAGCCTTTTGCAGTAAAGATATGATTTTGAATACATCACGAGATAATTCCTTTGCTTCTTTAGATAAGTCAGTGTGATGTCTATTATCTATATCATTTTTGTTATTCTTCTTCAACTCTCTAACATTGGATGTCGTAGCACAATCACATGGGAAAATTGGAGATAGTTTTCTCGTTACTTTCCTTACCAGTTTTTTGTATCTAGAACACCTCGGGTAATAGACATCGTCATCAATGTAGACGGGCGGTCCTCTTGAGTAATAATCTTCGTATTTTAAATCCCTTCTGCACGGTCTACCCCCCCTTGTGTGGTAGGCATCACTTGGGTAGTAACATCCCGTGCTGTATCTGGGGTTGCCTAGAATACATAAAAACTATAATTAGTAACAGTGAAACTAAGAGAGAGAGACTATTTTTGTTTTTTAAAACTACAGAAATGCTATTCGCCTTCTTAGGGATCTATGGTGTCTTCGGGTAATTCCGAATGTCGGGCAATTCCGAAAATAACAGATTCCTGTCTAACTAAGTGATTTTGTTGCACTACCAAACATCAACAAAAATATTTAACATTTCTTTTTGATAGTGATGATGATGAGATGCAATAAAATCGCTTAGTTACACTGGAATTTGTTATTTTCGGAATTAGCCGACATTCGAAGTTACCTTATATTGAAAGTAGTCAAGCGATTAAATAATTCGTCGTTCTGAGATGAGGATATTTTGATGCAACTGACAAGCTATATTTAATATCTCTGCTGTTGCAATGCAAGATCATGGCCTTCATTTCTGAAGGTCGTGTTCGTTTCGTAACTTCTCTGTGATTTCTGTCACCAGCTGCTTCGAACTCACACTGTCTTCGGCTGTTGTAACTCTGGCCTGTAAAAGCAGCTACATGGTCTGTCTATCGCCTAGCTAGTAGACCCACGATCTTGCCTTGCTTTCTACCTTTTTTATATAACGACTGTGGCAGATAAACTGACGGCCTGTTCGTAGACAGGCACCGTAACCAACCTATGAACGCTTGCGACTCCAGAAGAATCACAACTGCATTACCGACCCTTTACGAAAGCGAGATACATACGGAAGTACATCGTGGAGTCGGCACTCCCCGCGCCATAATCCTCATCTGGTAAGTAGACCCTCTTGACTCCGTAGCTGGAGACTGTACTTCTAGATGTGTGGAAGTATATGGGCCTGGTGGCACGGGCCGTGCAGTATCTTGGCTGTGGGGAAAACGGTTGGTTATGAGAGCCGAGCAGAAACTCACCGGCGACCTACCACTACCCTACACGTGACCCCTGGGTGGTGCTAAAAGTGCAACTAAAACTGGTAACCGTACTTTCTTCTCGAATATCTCAAGGTTCGAAATAATTGTCATACAATAAATAGTTTAGAAATTATTAGACTATGTGGCTGACTATATAATTAATTTAAATATATAGTCAGCCACATAGTCTAAAGGAACTAAGTCTTAAGTGTGTCATGAGAGAGACAAATAGTGATCTTTAAGCTGTTTTTTGAAGACAGCAAGAGATTGAGCGGTTTCAACCGAATCTGAGGTGTGAGTGGAATCGAGCTACTGGGAGTTTTGTCGCTGGCTCACTATACCTAGCTGAGAAGAGCCCAGCAAGAAACTCAGCTAGGCCCGACCTGGGTCGGACTGTCTCTACCCGGTGTGCGGCGGTACCGGGACGAATGGGGACTATATGTGTCACTGTTGTCGCGATCGCGCGGTGGACGTCCCCGCCGGGAAACTAGACCTTATTGGGATTAGGCTTGTCAAGTGAGTGGACAACTAGACTGTTAGAAGTTCGCACGCCGAACTTGGCTTTACGGCTGATGTTTGATGAAGGTTGAGGACTGACCTGTCGGTAGAAATTAGGTTCGCACCCGGGCACATGCGAACACCTCCACCTTGGCCGCACGTCGAAAGTATCGTATTCGTACGCTCTTAATACATCTTGTCTTATCCTCCGCTCAGTGGCATTCACTCCTCTGTTCCTTAACATTGTTCAATCATAATTTCAATGTTTTCGTTCATTTTTCAATGGCACGGCAAATGAAGAACCTGAAATTTCGGTTAAAACAGAATGGGGTTTATCTGGACGAATAATTAGAATTACGATTTGAAACCTTACATGGTCATTTACATTAGAATTACGATTTGAAACGGGATATTTACCATGTATATTTGTCATAGATCGCTATGGTGTGTGGGTAGACCACAACTAAAACTCGCAGCACGTCACTTAATCCTTGATAATGGCGCTTGCAACAGTGCCGAAATATCGGGAACTCCAAAATACAAATATACATGTTAAATATCCCGTTTCAAATCGTAATTCTAATGTAAATGACCATGTAAGCTTGAAATCTTATATTGGACGAATAATTATCGTCTTTTGGACCGGACCAGGAATCGGATACCGGTATTTTCTCCATAGAAAAATACTGGTATTATTACGGTCACCGGTTCATTATTTCGTTTTTAATGAAACAATCTAATAATACGACATTATTACTTAAATACATGTTCAGCCCTACGTAAAGAGCAAAAAATAATCCAAAATATTGGGCTAATTCAGGGTTTTTTAAAAATACAGGTATCGGTCCCTGGACCGGACGCTCAAAAACTCATTTCTAAAACCTTTACGAATCGGTCACGACTTCGAGAAGGGGCTGTAGCGACAGTGATTCACCATACTAAGCATAAACTTATAAACTTTGTCTTCCTAGCTATAAATTCTACATTGTAGTGGATTCCCTCTTCCAAACTAATCTTCGCCACTTCGATCTATCCTCAACATCGTTACGACAACACATTGGATTTAATTTAGAATTGCTCTGATTATAATAGTAATCATATTATTATTTTACCGTGTTTCAATAAGCTCTATGAAACGTAGAACATAACAAATTTAACAGTATTTTTGTCGTTTTATCCAAATTTACATGCTCTCACGAAATATTTACAAATGTCAATGCTTTTGACAGAAAAGAACTACTTCTTTTTTGTGCACCTAACTTCTCTAAGAAATATGGTGATAATATGTAATAATATTGGGTTGATTTGTCTAGTACTTCTTCACGCACAAACCGCTGAACTGCTGGTTTAATATCCCGGGAAGGACATTCAATAGTTTGTATCCCGGAAATTATACCTTAAAATCGTAAAATTAGAGTACTCTATGCGAGTACGATAATTGTAACAGCACCTGTGGCAAATCTAAATATATTTGCTGTAAAATTTTATTAAATGAAAGCACAAATAAAAGTAAACTATATACTATATAAAGTAAATTATAAAAACTAGCCTAATCGAATTATCCACCCCGAGTCACTCCCGGTGCAAAGGTGCCCATCACACTAGCTGCATTGCCTCGTTGAATAGCAACTGCCAGCCTTTGCACCAGGAATGACCCGAAGCGAGGGTCTAAACCCCTCTCCCTTAAACGGCGCCCTACGTCCGCAAAAAAGGTTTTCGCTTCCGAGCACCAACAACCCATTGTTTCGACCGCAAGTGGCACGAATAAGTAGTTAGAGAGCACGGCGTACTTTTCCCGCTTCCGTGCTGCTGCTAGCTGTATAGTATTTTTGCCATTCGATTTTGTATAGGCGTTTTATTAATCAAAGGCGTGTTAAAGCGCAATTTCAATGCGTGTATATCAGCTGGCGGCCGACGGTGACCTTCAACACGGCTCGCGCATAGCAACAGCGCGCGCGCCTCGGGACACGGTCCATCTTCCGTGACGTCACACCCACATATCGTCCCCAGCAACCAATCGGAGGTACATATGACGTGATCGACAGCCAATGGCATGATGTGTCATCCCTTCAAGCACCAATAGAGAAACGGGATTGGGAAGATGGCTACCAACAGCTTTCCCTTCATAAGATGCACTACGCAAATATTTTATCTTGCCCTCCACCACCAATTTATATAACGTTAGCTTCATAAAAACACTATGTAAAAAGCCCGAATTATAACTATTTAATTCGAAGAACCGTTGCCTTCGTTCTTTCTTCAACCTGCCATCCACATCATCAAGCCAGCCTAGGCGATGGCCCAGAGCTGGCTGATGAGCCACCAACTGTGTCTATACGCCGACAGGCGATAACAAGTTTTACGCGGACGAAGTCGCGGGTATAAGCTAGTTGGTACTGAAGTATGAGTATTATAATTATAACCGTTAGCTTACATATATTCTCTTTGGTGGTGTATCTCTGCTGATGATATTATGTGGGTAGAGGTCGTATAGTGGCCCACTTATGTCTGATTATGTCATTTTTGATCGTGACACATTTCATTTTTAATTTTACTATTCTTTTAAAAGAATATTTTCATTTACACTTTATAATTGTTTCATATGTATTTAAAGGAAATATGAAAAGTATAGTCTCAAGAAAATTGTAAGTGCCTCAGTAAGTATGTTTTCATGACAATTTCTTTTTCTGAGCACAGTGAAGCTAGATCTTTATCCGAAATGAACTAGGAAAACTTTTCATACTTGAAAGCAGCCGCAAAAGAGCGGTGATAAGTTTAATGTTCTGTGTGTCTGTCTGTGGCGTACCTCTTAAACGGATGAATCGATTGAGTGCGATATACTTTTAATTGAAAGCATATGGAAGTTTTTGTCTGTTGAAATGCAACTTAACTATGTTTGTTGTGTCGGTTTTTTTTAAATATTTTATTTACTGCTAAAATAATAAACAAGTTGTATGAGCCCTGAGCTCTCGTTTTCTTACGAGATTGATATAGTAGAAAATAATTTTGATTCCAGAAATTCGATGGTTCCATATGATATCTAAAGATCGCCCTAAAAAAGTCAGAATTCATATAACTACATACACTAAACCCAGTACTAAATATTACGTCGAAATGAATAAGGCTTACGTCCCCAATACTGATCAGAACTCCAGATTTATATGTTCTATATGTCTAAATACAAGTGCAAAACACGAAGAGCATAATAATCTCGAATGTGATAGAAGGAAATCTAGGTCATGCCCAATGTGCCAAAGAAGTACCGTAAACACCGAATCACGCGAAATAATCAACAAAAATAACAAAATTGAAAATAAACTAGCAGACACAAATACCAAAGACGTACAAACATCAAAAATTAACGTTGATCAAGGATTGAATCTCCTCACTGAAGTTCTAACTGTTTTCCAAAGTCAGAAAGAGAATGTTAAAGATAAAAACAGTAGAACGATAATAATGAAAGATGCTTGTGTTTCAACTGATGTTGGGATGAGTAAGAAAACAAAATTATGTGTTAGCAAGATTTTCAAAGTGTCCATTGAAGGACATGATGTTCAGGAAACTGGAAAATTCCATGTCGTAAACTCGTGCCAACCGAAAGTAATCACTAACTCTCAATGTTCAATAGATCTTATCAAACATAAATCTTCTTCAATACCCCAAATGAAGATGGACGAGCTAAAGAATTCTTTGAAAGAAAAAAGCAAAACTAACAAAGACGCTATTGATGAAGTTAACAGAATGTTTGCTAATGTGAAAAGAGATGGTAATTTCGACAACATAAATAGACCGTTGATAAGGA
Source organism: Epiblema foenella (assembly GCA_963556455.1). Taxonomy (NCBI): domain Eukaryota; kingdom Metazoa; phylum Arthropoda; class Insecta; order Lepidoptera; family Tortricidae; genus Epiblema; species Epiblema foenella. Next base: position 2,505,799 of record OY747120.1, on the reverse strand, counting down.
ATGGTCCTAGAGTGCTGCCTGTAGTGAGAACTACGCTTGATAAGCAAGCGCAGAGTAACTGCGATGAGGATAGCTCTGAGCAAAGCCAAAAGCAAATCTGCACTTGTTGCCAGACTAAACAGAATTATTACATGTCCAGTGGAGATTCTTTGAAACAAGAGCGGTGTGAGAAGAGCGTTAACGTGGAATGCTGTAACAAAAATCACTATAGACATCAGAAGGAACTACACGTCTGTGAGCGTTGTAGGAAACCAAGTCGTAATTTTAATTATTAGATGTTGTCGGAGACATATAGTTTATACTATGTTTTGTATGGTTGTCTATGGAGCTTATATGACAACTCTCTTTCTTTATAACTTCACATGCAGGAAATTACATTACACTGAACAACTTTTTCGGCACCATGTCAAGGAAACGAACTTGTAAGAATTAATAGAAGGAAATATATTAAAGAGCGATACATTTGGTTGAAGTAGTGAAAGAAAGAGAGTTGACATATAAGCTCCATAGACAACCATACAAAACATAATATAAACTATATGTCTCCGACAGATGTTGACTAGTTGGAATAAATCGTGGGGTAAAGATTTCAAGACGTTTATCATTTTGTGTGTATTTTGTGTTTTGTGCCAACTAATCCTCAAATCAAAAAGGATCAGCAAGGAACGTGCTTACAGGCAATTACATACAGATCTCGAGCTTTGTGTACCTACCACTGTCATATAAAAAACTAGATGGAAACTTCACTTGTTTTCTTTCTTCTTTATTTTTATCATTGGTTCATATATAATGGTTGGTGGTATGGTTTTTTTTTATTTTTTATATATATAATGAGTCAAAGAGTAAGAGATTAACACATTTATTAAAAGAATAACAATTAAAGTTCATAAATAAATCTTATATAACACGTAATAATGACAATAATATTTTTTGTAATTATAAATAATATTTTATATCTTCGATCCTTTTCTTTGCACTAGTCATGCAAGATTTCATAAAAAATCGCATTAGTTCCGACGAAGTCTACCAATCTCTTGGAGAACTGTAACAGGAAAAGAGCACAATAGTTATTTGTTATACAAGGGTACAAAGTTGTATTTTGGAAGTGGCAGAGAAAATAATGGAATAGCGATTACTCCACGAAAACCGTAGCGTAAACGAATCGAACATCCTGTATTGTAGCGCAGTCCCGTTTTGTTCGGAAAAAGGAGGACATAAGTTTATGAAAGATAAAATTGTCTCAAAGCATCGTAATCCATTGATCCGGAACTCATATTTGCCATATAATCAATTTCAGTTATTGCAAAATAGTCAGCATATTCTTCTAATTAGATATTAACCCGCTTAGAGCAGTCACAGACAGTGAGATTTGACATTTCGAAGACCACGTAACATACTAGCGCCTCTAATGGCGAATTCATACGCGGTAGCCTTCATCGTGGACATAAGATCTACAGTAACTTACTCTCCCAACCTCAGATCGAACACTGGCTCGGTTCGGTGTTCAGCACGATGCTCGGTGCGGTCGCTCCTGCTCTTCGTGTCGAGCTCTTTCGTCAGCACCTAAACAGTATTCTAACTGGTGAAAAAGCTTCATTATCCCATTCTTGGATGGGATAATGGTCGCTTTTATACTTTAACGTGGACGACGGACGTCTACGTCCACGGCACGATTTACTGTCACGATAAAACAGGGGACCTAAAACGTACGCTGTTTTTACTCGTTTTTCAACTTTAATCCTTGGTATGTGTATCACTCCTGTACCACGAATAAATGTTTTTTCTTTCTTTCTTTCTATGCAGACGCTTGCACGTAAACCGCCGTTAATGTCCACGGTGACCACGGCAGAATAAAAGTGTCTGCATACAATTTCATAAATTTTAGGTCCGCTGTTTTATCGTGACGTGGAAACGTCCAAGGTAAAGTATAAGGCGACCATTGACAGAATCCATGACACCAATATCATGCGCTCGGAGTTACGCTGGTTAGATCCCTAGCATTCACGTCACGCATTGTAGTCCGAATGTGGACCACTTATGCGCAAAAGAATAATCTACCTCATGCAAGGAGGACATACAACAGATTGCGGCCTAAAGGAATCTGGAAATTCCTGGACGCAACGGGTATACGCTGAGGGCTGCCACAATAGGTCAATCTCTGGTGGAAGCCCAAAAATTAGTGCGGAAAAAGTAACCATATACCTGTTTGAGCATGTTCGAGGAGTCCACAAACTTGCACATGTAGTCGTTGAGCGTCTGCATCTTAAGATAGAGCTCGTTCTGGTTGCAGGCCTCCACGGGGCAGTTCACTAGCTTCTCTAGCTCGCTGGTGATTAGCTTGAAATTGTCCGGAACACCTAAAATAACAATTTGATGACTATAGCTCCAACCGTTTGGCTGTAAAACCTATGTGACAGACGACGGACGCGTGAGTGACAACAATAGGGCTCCGTTTGGACCCTTTGGGTAGGGAACCCTAAAAATGGGCTCAGGCTCCTTAGGGAACTCTAGGAAGACGATGACTTATCTTCGGTGAAACCGGTCTATTCCCGACGAGGTCTAGATTTCTTTCCCCTCTAGGCTAGAAGGTCAGACGGTACCGGTGTCCACTTTCGTGACCTAGGAGCCCGGTGTCCACTTTGACACATAATCCCAAGATTTGACGTAGGAACTAGCGACTGCCATCTGACCTTCCAAAGAGGGAAAACCAGACTGTTGGGAATAGATAAACCGTATTAAATGTGGGACATCGATATCGTTCTATCGTGTCATACAAATCACTTCAGTAAGTATCAACGAAATTTTATTGACCTAGCTAGCGAAGCAACTTAGTTTCACTTTGGGCAAAAACGATTTCATATTTACGGCTGACCAACTAACCACCTTACCCTAACCATTCTAAGTAAACTTTCCAAAAATTTATCTTAGGCTAAGCATTTAAAGATTGTATACCCGAAATGGGTAAAAACTGTTGATACACATAACATGTACCTGGACCTAACTTTTCTACACAGTTTTAATAAATTTTCTGTTTCTGCTATTTTCCTCTACAAGTCGCAATTCTCAACCGGTTCCCGTGAATTTTTGTGAGCAGGTTCGATAATTATATGAAATCTTTAGTTGGTCGTTTTTAGAAATTAAAAAAAATACCTCTTATCTGACCTGTACCCTCAGTATTAGTAGCTGCATGCTTCATAATCCTGGTCCGCGGCGCAACAGTCTCCATAAACTCCCCCTCAGCCAACTGGCATTCTACTTCCTGTAGTTTGTAGTAGGGCCTTTTAAAAGGATCGCAGCTCGTGTCCTCGGAGAGGGAGTCTCTGGTCTTCGCGATGACGAGCTTCAGGAGGTTGTCTATTCCGATTTTGTGGTCGTTCAGGAGGTGCCGATCGAGGACTGTTATCCTGAAAATAGCTGCCATTATCCTGCTAGTTTCGTTTTCCCCATTGCATCCTAATGGACCATTGTATACAAAAGGGCAATAAGACCAGCTCTACTGTATGGAAGAGTGTTGGCCGATGCGGAAGACAGGTGAACAAAATATGCACCCGACACAGATGAAGATGCTGCGCTGGTCTGGAGGAGTATCAACAATGGACAAAATAAGGAACGAATATGTCCATGGTACTTTTAAGGTGTCCAAAGTACACGAAAAACTGAGCGAAAACCGTCTGCGCTGGTATGAGCATGTACCTAATGAGGCGAAATTATGACGGCGACAAATGAACATCGTAGAAGGAAAAAGAGCACGCGGACAACCATGCAAAAAATAAAAAACGACATGAGAGAGAGAAACACAACAGACGGGACAACCCAAAACCGCTTGATGTGGCGCAATATTACTAGGAGGGCTGATCCCAAATTAACTGGGACAATGGCCAGTAGAAAGAAAGATCCTAATGGAGGGTTACGCTTTGACACCTAATCATGATTTGGCCACTAGTTTTATGCTTTTATGAAAGCGACTACTATCTGACTTTTCAACCTAGAGGGAAAACTATTTATTCTTTTGAGTTACTTGTTTCGCCATTTAATTAAGAATTAGATTCTTTTTCGAGTAAAATCGAATGTTATTTGGTGTCAACGCAACGTCCCTATTGAAGCATGTACACCTGTCAGCCTCAAAATTGCAGAAATGGCAGGCGAACGTTAATCTCGGCTTTCTGTCATGCTTGTCGATAAAGTGACTCATCAGGCGAAATTCGTCTTTGTGATTTCCCGGGGAAGAACGTGTTGATACCAATTGATGATCAAGTTGCAAAGATCGCAGCCGAATGTCTCCCTCGCCAGTTTGCAATCCTTGCTAATGAAGTCACTCTTTGTAACCATCAGGGGAAGGTAGTCTTTGTGAATTTTCTAGAAAAGACCGTCCAAAAGCGACCGTAATGCTAGTTGATTTGATGAGCTTGCAAACCTGTCAGCCTCAAAATTGCAGAGATGGCAGGCGAATGTCTCTCTCGCCAGTCTGTCATCCTTGATGAAGTCACTTTTCGTCATCATCAGGGGAAGGTCGTCTTTGTACGCCTTGGAAGTGCATTCGCTGAGCATGCAGAGGTCCTGCGAACAGAATTAGCCCGGTCAGTCATTACGATGCGTATAGGTACACGACCTTTTATCTCACGAGATCGGGTGAGCCATGGTTGTGTGTGAGATATACATGCACATTGTCTATGTGTGACGCTGATGCATCGGAGCTATGAGTTCACACTGTCTATGTGTTCGTATGTGTCACAACTAGAATGGCTAACCCGCGCTCGTGAGATAATGGTACTGTAGTCGACGCGAAGTATCTACAATAGATTGGAACTTTAGGAGATAGAAAGAAACGAAAAGTCTCTGGGACCGAAGTCTAATGAGAGTTGTATGGAACTTATATGACATAACACGTTCCCTGTCCGGGGAACGCACATATTTTTCAGAAGTTCATGCTTCACTATGAAGTCACAATACAATACAAAACTAAATACTCTTTATTGCACACCTCACACAAATGAATCAGCTACACACAGAATCAAAACAACAACAGTATACAGGTAGAGGTAGACAACAGGCGGTCTTATCGCTAAAGAGCGGGAACAGGAGTCACGTTCCATACTGAATGCGCAAGTTGGACTTGTGACATTGTCAGATCATTTTGAATTTAGAATACAGGAAAAATTTAAAAATTTAGGCACCGAGCAGGATTCGAACCTGCGACCTCCCGGCACTCGCGGCCAGTCGCTCTAGCCAACTGAGCTATAGGTGCAATCACTACCCAGTTCTAAATTCATCATTTGTTCATTCTCAATATAATTTGAGACGTTAGTGCCGTTAACGAAGCATGACTCTTCTGGTAGATGTCGCTGTATGCCTCCCTTAAGGCGTTTGTATAAAAATACAGATCGTTTTGTACGGGGACAGGGAACGTGTTAAGAAACTTCGATAGCATGATACAGAACACATCAGCTTTGTCAGTTGACAGGAGTGACGCCACAGTATTATGTCGGATTCACACAATGGGTCATGATCGGCCAACGTAAAGGACGAGGTTATGCGTTAAAGGGAGAAAGAAAGACAAATTGTCATCCTATGTTACAGCAAAACTGATAATCATGACCCATTGTCAGGCCTATTCCTCTTACTGCTTCCGCTAAACTCGGCTCTGGCACCCCTGAGGGGCTACCGCGAACCGAAAACGAACGAAGTTCGAATATCTTCCTCTCTGTCACACTTGCTAATTCGTGCGGCAGAGAGGGAGATATTCGAACTTCGTTCGTTTTCAGTTCGCAGTAGCCCCTCTGGTGCCCTATCGCGCTAGGAACGAAAGAGGACGTGCTATGCGACGAGCTACCGCGTGCGAGCAGGATGACGTGATTAGCTGTCAAACATCGGTTTTGTTACACAGAAAACCTTCAGTATGTAAGTATTATAATTATTCTATGCCATTATGTGGATTATATTCATGAAACTTACATTTTCTTCGGCGGGATCCTCTGGGTGCGAGAAGAGGGCGCGCCCGCGGCCGATGCGTGCGCGCAATCTCTCGAATAGCCGCGTCGCAGACGACGTGCGCACCGGGGCTGAAACAAACCGAGTGAACTGGGGTTACTATTAAAATGAGGAACTTGCCTAAGCGTGGACCTGCGCCAAACATTGAACCTAATCCATCTCTCGAAGTCGTAACATGGTTAGACAATTTTGACATTCGCAATGTTTCGGTTTCGGTTTAAAGAAACTTTATTGTCTAAAGAAATTACAGAAATTTCACTTACAAGACAACTTTTAAATAGTTAACTTAGGTATCTAAAACAATCTTACAAGTTACGCAATAAGCAAGCATTTCAATGTGACAATTATTCAACAAACATTTGTATTTTTAAACTTACGAGGCCAAGAAGAATAAAATTAAAACTAAGAATAAACCCTATTAGTTCTGTCGTAAAGCTAAAATTTAAGTGTTAAGTAACAGGAATAAATGAGGGTATCATTTCTTATGCCAGTCATAACTACTCTAAAATCCAGTTTCATCTCTCGAAGTCATTAGTCAATTTTGACATCCGCAATGTTTAAAACCCAGTTTCATCTCTCGAAGTCGTTAGACAGTTTTGATATCCGCAATGTTTAAAATCCAGTTTCATCTCTCGAGGTCGTTAGACAATTTTGACATCCGCAATGTTTAAAATTCAGTGTTTATGCCATGTTAAATTTATTTCGTTGTAAATATTAACGAAATAATTTTATTTCGTTAACCGGGGGTCCGTGTTATGCCTTCGTCTGTTTCCTAACTATACAGGGCGTCCCACGGCTATGCCACATGGAGGGAAAGTACTTTGAATATTGTAGATGGAACATTTTACTGAAAGAAGACAAACAATTTAAACTGCATTCAGATTCAGATTCAGATTCAGATAATTTTATTGGTAAAAGTATAAATACATTTTACAGATACATTCACAGATATTTAAATAATTTTATGGTTGAACCGGGAATTGGGTAGCAGGAAATTCAGAAAATGACAGTTAACAGGTAGTGCATATTTAGCAGAGAGATAGATATACAATGATCGATACTATATAATAAATTAATACAACAAATAACTATATATATACAAATACAATACCTAAACGCGATATTTCACGACCAATCCAATAAATTACTCGTTTTTCCATACAATGGTAGTACAGGCGTCACATACCTACTATGCTCATGGGAGTTTTGCTGGGGGCATTTAAGCGCTTGGATTTTATAACCTACACTTTGAAATTAATTTTATACAATTAATTACGGGTGAAACTGAAAATCTCATCTTTTTGAAGCCGGTTAAAAATTGCTTTACTACGACGCTGGTCAGTTTAGATCCTGTTTTGTCGTTTTTATATTCAGGCGATAAGTAGATAATTCTCTGACTTTGTCTTTGACACGACGCGGCATTTAGATAGGCATTCCCGCCGGTGGGACGTCCACCGCGCGATCGCGACAACACTGACACATATAGTCCCTATTCGCTGGTACCCCGCACACGGGGTAGTCAGTCCGACCCAAGCCGGGCCTAGCTGAGTTTCTTGCTGGACTCTTCTCAGCTCCCAGTAGCTCGATTCCATTCACACCTCAGATTCGGTTGAAACCGCTCAACCAATCTCGCTGGAGCGCGAACTCTTAGGAGTATTCCAGTGTTCCAAACCACACGCGTGGTCGTGCCGGAGGTTTTCCCCAAGCTACTCTCCAACCGCGCACTCCTATCGCTTTATTGGGCCCCGCCTATAAAGCCAGGTTAAAAAAAGAGATTTCCAAAATAAATATAGTTAGAATTGCTCGTTTAAAGTTACAGATTACTTACTAGGACTAGGTTTCGGAGGAACGAGGGATTTGCTGGACGTTCCCGGTAGTGTGTGGCTTTTCTGAAAATGTTAAACAATATTAGAGCCATTCTACTTTTTCATGTACACAATTTTCAGACACTTTTTTTTAATACAAATTTTGGAATACTCGGCCCTCACTTCATATTTTTGAATAGTTATTTAGAAAGAGGAATTGCAGTATCACTTCCGATAGTTTTGGTAACTAGCGAATCACAGCTAATATCCATAAATCGAGTAACTCAGTGGTCCTTGGATGTCTTACCATTTGTATGATAAAATAGTTTTTACCACTGTGTTACCCACCTTTTACAGCAATATGATAATATTTAAGTTTTTTTACCTATTATACCTACACTCCTTTTAGGATCAGGTACTATTTCGAAATCCTATTTTTATACACTGATTCAATACATATCATAGATTTTTTATTGTAACAGAAAACTGGTCATGATAAAGTAGAATGGACCCATTAACCAGTCTTCTACCCTGTCCAATGCTATTGTTTTTTTTTGGCCGGGAGACGACGGATTTAAATAAGAGCACCTTTCGAAATTTATTAGCAACAATATGCTTACATCCCTAATTCTGCTAATTTGCTATCATTAGAATTACGATTTGACCATGTAAGCTTGAAATCTTATATTTTGATATCATTGCAATATCACATCTTTTCCATCTTTAAATCTACACTTGCTAACTGAGTCATTGTCAGATTTAGTTTCGCGTCTTTTCGGTGGACATATCAAAAGTAAAGGGCCACAAAGCTTAATTTTGGGTCTAGTAACCCGCACAAACGGTGTTTCTATAACTATAAATCCATGTGATAAAAACTTAACTTATCACTACATATCATTACATAGTATAAAACAAAGTCGCTTTATTTACTCGCTATATACTATAAAAGTCCCTATATCCCTATGAATGCTTAAACCTTTAAAACTACGCAACGGATTATGATGCGGTTTTTTTTAATAGATAGAGTGATTGAAGAGGAAGGTTTATATGTATAATATGCATCAGTATTGCACCCGTGCGCAGCCGGGGCGGGTCGCTAGTGTAATATATTTTAATCTTGCGCATTTTTGTGATGTGACCTATCAACACCCCTGATGTAAGGAAAAATGAGACATGGTCGACCCCCCCCCTCTCCCCCTAAATCATCATAGGTAATAAATGAATGCCGTGGACGCACCTTCACTTGGTTTGTGTTGAATGCATCCCGCGTGGGCTCCTCGTGGTGCAACTGTCGGTGCATGATCAGTGCACTCTCGAAGTTTGTTGTGAAGCCGCATTGCGAACAGCTATGGATATAGAATACATCGTCGGGTTACAAGCAAGTCACTAAGTAACAAATACCTACTTAAAATAAAGCTCGTATATCAGCCAGGGATCGGATACCGGTATTTTCTCCATAGAAAAATACCGGTATTATTACGGTCATCGGTTCATTATTTCGTTTTTAATGGGACAATCTGAAAAACCTTGAATTAGCCCAATATTTTGGATTATTTTTTGCTCTTTACGTAGGGCTGAATCATGTATTTAGGTAACAACGTCGTATTATTAGATTGTCCCATTAAAAACGAAATAATGAACCGGTGACCGTAATAATACCGGTATTTTTCTGTGGAGAAAATACCGGTATCCGATTTACGGCCTTTTGAAGAACGAAGTTTTTTCAATTAAAAATATTGACATTTTTAATGCCTTAAAGAAATTGTCAGTCGTATTCGTTTTAATTAGTAGCTATTGAATGGGAATATATTAAAAAAGCCAGAAAATATCCTTTCAGTTCATCAACTCATCCAAGTGGCCGTAAACTGGCGCATCAAATTAACAGGCCGTAAACCCACCTACCGACCCTAGATTGTATTAAAAGTGAGCAAAATGCAATATTTCATAGAGTAGCGTGTTGAATCCCGAGGGAATTTAACTGACATTAATTTTATTTTGTTTTTTGTGTATTTTATTATCAATGTGTATAATTGTTCCTTGACATCGAAATTGACTATTGTATTTATAGAAATGAGAATTGTTTATATAATTAATATGTGTGAATGGAATTGAAATTTATTACTCTGACATTTTTGTGATAATTATTTGTATAGCGTTAATTTTTTTCTACTATAAATTATGACTTGTAAAATTTTTTTTACCAATGTATAATCTGAATCTGAATCTGGAAGCGAAGGATTCCAGAATAGAACTCTTCTTTCTTCACTTCTCCGAGCGCAAACTGGCGCACCAAATTAGCTGGTCGCAAACTAACCTATCCACCTAACCTGGCGGCTTGGCGCTCACTCCATTCACTCTACCCTAGGCTTCAACAATTGTACATACAGACAGAACGTTCTACTTACCAAAAACTCATAATTAAAACTAAACAGGATACGTAAATACAAATATATCATTAGGTATTCAATACAAACTGTCAAAATTACAATCTGAAAGATGACGGAAAGATGTGACATTGATTCTTTAAGGTTTTATATTCGCCCAAAAAATCATACAAATCAAGTATATTCATATTCATATTCATTTATTCGTTGCAACCATGGTATTTCCTGTAAATACCATGTTCTTAAGCTAGCCAGTACAGACATGGACCCTACTAGGGTGTAGCAACATACTTATAAACTAGAACTAACCTAAACATTATCCCCCTTATTCATAAAACTTAACAAACCTCTGTTAACTAAAATGTCTGTTATCACTGTTTCACAAGCACAAGTGTCAAAGTGACAAATAAGGACAAACGAACTTTAGCAGCTAGTAAACTAATATAGGTTTGATAGACGTTTATGAACAATGGGGTAAATGTATGTATTTATATATATATATTTATAAAATCAACATATCACATGTAATCAGGTATTATTTTTATTCTACCAATAATATAAGTACTTAAGATAAGTTACATGTAATTCTTAGAGAGACCATTAATGGTTCATGAACTCCTGTAGCGAATATGGACATTCAGTTGTGAGGTAAGTTTTCAGTCTATTTACAAAGGTGTTGTATGTAACTTCACTTCTTATATGCAGCGGGACTTTATTGTAGATTGTTAGGGTGACGGAACTGCTTGATTTATTTTATTGCGGTGACGTAAGTTGTGTGCATGTGAGTTGGAGTTTTCAGGTTTAGGATATAGATTCTGATATTTACAAAGACACGAGGGTAAGTATTTTTAGTCTACGGAAGTGTGGTCTGCAATTCTCTTCATTTCTTAAGTATGTTACTGAGAACTCGTACGCATCTTTTCTGTAGCAAGAATAGGTCATTAACATTCACACTACTGCCCCACAGCATTATACCATATTACAGCCATGACTGGGCAAACACACCATACCACACCATACACCACACCACACCACACCACAGTGGGGCGCTAATTTTTTGTGTTCAAATTATTATGTATTGTAGTGTCAATTTTATTTTATTTCGTGTATTTACTAACATATTTTCTTAAGAATTATTGTTACTAACATATTTTAGTTTTAGTTTTGTATATGGAATTACGGTTCTGAATTAAATGATTATTATTATTATTAAAAGCATGATAGGCGCATACAGCAGTTTTGATGTTGGTATTTATTAATATTTGCCTGAGGGCATAAGCAAACCTTATTATTCTAGTTTACAACATAGAAGTAAAAAGAAAAACTTGTAGTAAAAATTAACGCTATACAGCACTAGGGATGTAAAAAATAATCGATTATTATAAAATTGAATAAAATCGACAATAATTTAAAAAATAATCGATTTAGATTTTGCAATAAATCGTAACATAATTTATTTAACCATCACCACTGGTGACCGGAGGGCTGGCTCGTTCCTTGGCCAACGTATAGGCATTGCGGTGCAACGAGGTACCTCACGCAGCCAGATTTATTTATCGCTTATTTTTTAAATGATTAGTGATTAGACATAGGTTACTTTTGTAATAATTTTCCTAGGTTTTAGTATTAAGTTTATTTTTAAGCTATATTTTAAGTTTATTTTTTATTTTAGAATTGATTTAATAATATATATTGACATAAATTACAGTCCAAATGCAAATTGAAAATCACTACATAGTATAAAACAAAGTCGCTTTCTCTGTCCCTCGGATTTTGATGCGGTTTTTTTAATAGATAGAGTGATTGAAGAGGAAGGTTTATATGTATAATAACATCCATTAAATGATGATCGAGCTTGAATTAAAATTCAAAATTGTAAATTATGATCCTCCTAGCGTTTTCCCGTTTATTCCCGGGGTTGGTTTTGACAACTAACCCCTAGAATTGGCGTAGGTACTAGTTTTAAGAAAGTGACCAAACTTAACCCAGAAGAAAGACTATTCCTTGTTGATTTTTTACTTTTTTTTATACCACGTCGGTGGCATATAAGCGTGCGGCCCGCCTGATGGTAAGCGGCCACCGTAGCCTCTGAACGCCTGCAACGAACGCTTGGTTCACGTGCGCGTTGCTGACCCTTTATAAATGTCAACACTCCTTTCTTGGAGAATCCGAAACTGTAGTCCCTCGGGAAAACCTCGATTCAGCTCATTCCACAACCGAAAAACTACAGTTAAACATGAAATTATATTTCCTAGTTTTTTTTATAATAACTATGGCACAGCTGGGTTTCGAACCCGTGACCTCCAGATCGAAAGTCGCGTGCTACCGCTCGGCCACAGCGGCTTGAAACAAATTGAATATGGAACACTCGTTTTACTCGTTCATATAACAGCTATCAATGAATCTAGCTTGTAAAAACAAGCTAATTACTGCGCTCAGTACATCGAGCGTAACTTGAACAATTATACAAACTTACATATGCGGTCCATAGCGTCGCTTTTACTGTTACCGTGAGAAAAACTACTACGCAGCTGCTTTAGTTCCTCATTTCGCCATCAGCATAGATAACTTTGTATTGATAGAACATGGGAAATTTCAAATGAATAACGGTGGAATAGCTAACGTGCTCTGTTTAATTCTCAAACTTAAATAAAGGGGTTATGGCTGATTATAGCATGAGGTGATGGATGGTGGGTTTAAGAGGGGGTTAGCGCACCTGTGTGGTGTTGCCAGTGTGAAATCGTAATGATTAATTTGCCGGTAAATTGTAGGAAACGTCAGATTTCCTCTTGAAACTTTCTGAGATGACATTATAGCTCAAATGGTTTATAAATAATAAAGGTTAATAAGTATAGAATTATAGAGGTCTGACTAATCGGATCATGACACCACACCAGGGATCAGATACCGGTATTTTCTCCATAGAAAAATACCGGTATTATTACGGTCACCGGTTTATTATTTCGTTTTTAACGGGACAATCTAATAATACGACGTTGTTACCTAAATACATGATTCAGCATTCAGCCCTACGTAAAGAGAAAAAAATAATCCAAAATATTGGGCTAATTCAGGGTTTTTTTTTAAATACCGGTATCGGTCCCTGCACCACACACGTCACTGTCGACGACACACACACTTACGTCCTCACACCGTCGATGCTGGCTGATGCCGTAGCTCGTGTCACACACACTACTAACCGATGTACCAGATTGCCATACCTGAGGGTCTGTTTCGAACTTCGAAATCGAACTTCGTATCGTGCCATCCCTCTCACTCACATAGTGAATAACACGAGAGTAAAAGGGACGGCACGATACGAAGTTCGGAGTACAGGCTCTGGCGCAGTATATTATTGTATCATGTCTAAATACTATATAAAAATGTTTTTTTTAATAGCCTGTATGAGTGTTCTACTTATGAGCAAACCCTCTCCGTATAATGTGGGCTATCGTTTTTGTGCTCACCAGTTGGCGCCACTATCGAGTAAGGTCCAGCTGTCAAAAATTATTATTGGTTATTATGGGCATGAGAACGAAGTTTGCATTTAAATCATGTTTAAAACCTTAAAATCGTATATACCGTAAAAATATCGAACATCCCACATAGTAGCGCGGACTGCGTTTTGTTCGGAAAAAAGGAGGAAATAAGTTTCCGAAAGACAAAACTGTCTCAAAGCACTGACAGTCATTGACCCGTAACTCATATTTGCCATAATCAAGCTCAGGTATTGCAAAATACTCATCATATTGTTCCAATTAGATATTAACCCGCGTACCGCAACCACAAAGAGTGACATTTGACATTTCGGAGACCTCGCGCTACACTAGCGCCTCTAGCGGCGAATTCATCCGCGATAGCCTTCAATGCTATGACTGTGTTTCTTCCAGTGTCTATACTTCTTCCGGCCATTATCATTTACTTAAACTTTATTGCGCAAATTAATGAGTACAAATGGCGGCATAACCCGTCCTCGACCGACGAAAAAAATAAACAATAACTTTCTTTTGTTATGTGCCCGGAAATCTCCGGGTTGGGTAGGCAACAAGCTTTGGAGGACTTAGTGAGGAAGGCGTCGTAGTCATCCCACTATCTCTGTTTATTCCGGCCCCGTATGCGTCGTCCTTGTGGCATTGGCTTGGGACATTCATACATTTCCGAAAAGTAGTATGGAAACTCAGCTCAGGAGCCACACAGCTATCTCCTATCCAGCTTTTCGGAAATTTCTTCGAGCTTCGACTTTTTTTTTTTTGTAACCTGACTGATGTAGCTTTATAGGCCGATCCCAATAAAGCGATAGGAGTGCGCGGTTGGAGAGTAGCCTGGGGAAAATCCAGGGGAAACCTCTGACACGACCACGCGGACGGTTTGGAACACTGGAATATTCAGTTTGCGCTCCAGTGAGATTGGTTGAGCGATTCTGAAGTGTGAGTGAAATCGAGGTGCTGGGATTTTTCGCTGATTCGCTAAACCTAGCCTAGCCGAGAAGAGTCCAGTAAGAAACTCAGCTAGGCCCGACCTGGGTCGGACTGACTACCCGGTATGCGGCGGTAATGGGAGCTTTTGCCTTCCACCACCCGTCTCAATGAGTTCCTCCCTCCCCAACCCTACTCATAATCCACATTCTTATAACTTACCAACCGTTTTGTCCAAAGAAACTGGGTCTCGAAGTTCGTAAATGCTATGCTTAATCGAGAAAGAGCGAGATATATAATACGATTTGAAGAGTTTAATACCTATAAGATGTCCTTCTTGATACTTGTACAAACGCTTGTGTTTTAACTTATCAACACAGTTTAGACATTGAAACGTGTGAAATCTTCACTTTTTTCCATTCAAATCTCATACAATTACTTCTTTTTCTTCTAAGCGATAACTACTCCTTTGTAATTTTATCACGATTATTCCTATAAACATAATTAGATTTGCTAGTTAAAAACAGCGTTTGATAAAAACGAAACTTTAATACCTGGATATAAGGTGGTCGTTTTTAAAGTTGTTGGATACGGAAGTACGGTCTATGTTTGTAATTGGTAAAGCCTTTTCTTGAGCGTGGCAACTGGCAACATTGGACCAGTCGTACAGGTAAGCAGTTACGCGCGGGGTGCCAGCGCCGTTGCACGTTCTTTTTATAAAAACTAACCGTTTTTATCACGCAAACTCAAGGCTTCAAAACACAAAAAGAACATTGATGACAACGCAGTTTCGTATTAAACTAAATACAAGTGTGTTTCAGTTACTTTTAACATAGAAAAATTGCTTTAAAACGCTTGTAGGAAGTTACATAAAGCTAACATTTCTCCTGCCGCGTTGTGCTCTTTGTTTTGTGTTAATTTACGCAAGTTTAGTTTTTGAAGTGGTTTTTGATCTTTGTGGAGTGAAATCGAATTGTCAGGTGAGTTGGAAATTGAAAACCTTTTTTAGCTGCTTTCTCTTAGGGTTTAGAACGCCGATTAGGTGAGCGGTGGGGCGTAGCGATGAAAGGCATTTTGTTTAACAAACTGTTATAATATTAAACAGTTTGTTAAACAAATAAGGACAAGGAAGCAAACCTGTTACTAAAAATATAAACGTTGTGGTTCGATTTTTGAATAATATCGTTAACTGTTTTTATTGCAATTTTGTGGGTACGTATTTCACTTATAGGAAGTATGTCATGTCCATGTCACAAGATCTCTTGCTTACGGTTTATTTGATGTATCGTAATGACACTACATAATAACAAAGCGAGAGATGTGTAGGTGGAACAGTCGCACAAAATATGTGCACGGACAAAGTGACCAAAATATGTGAACTCTACTTTATTGTTAAGTGGATAAGGTTGCTCAGACATATTTGTATTTTGAGAACGTACATATATTTATGAACTCGACAGTGAATTGGTTTTTTCTCATAACTGTAGGTACCTATTGTAGAGGTTTTTACTGTATGAGTCTGGCCATGTGGTTCTAGAATCATAATGTATAGGTACAATAACTACATATTTTGAATTATAGAATGCCTGTCAAATCGGCATTCCTGAGAACAGTTGGTTTTCTATAGGGATGTCAATTCCGTATTGAGAAATCGAATATTAAATAATCGATTGATTTACTCCAAATTGAAAAATCGATTAAAAAAATCGATCGATTTTTAAAAAAATAATAAGTTTTTTTTTTGGAATAATAACCGACTTTTTAATAATCGATTATTTTTTTAACATCCCTAGTTTTCCAGGGGTCTGGACTCGCTCGGAGTCACATGTATTGATCTATTTAGGGTTCCGTCTGTAATCGTAAGCGGTGTTCGTTAAAATCTGATGCATGGTAAGTTTGACAAGTTTCTATGGGATGACAGCTGCCGGCGCCATATTTGACGATGGCCTGTGATCGTATGTTGGTGCAACCGACCCTTAAACTAGAATTGTATTTGTGTTTCGGTCTTTGTATGAAATACAATAGCTTCTCTAGTTCTTCTAGTATTTCCTTTCAGTTATAAATCTCCTCATAGAAACCTCAGTCTGCACCTGCATCAAGCCCCCATAGTACATAGGTAATGTGTTGTATTAATGCACCAACATACGATCACAGGCCGCTCATCGTCAAATATGGCGCCGGCAGCTGTCATCCCATAGAAACTTGTCAGACTTTCCATACAATCAGACTTTAACTAACACCAGTTACGATTACAGACGTTTTGGTGCAGCCCACGCTTAATGTAAGTAGTATAATGAATACTAAAGTATATACGTATGTTAATTAGTTTGTCGGTTAAACAGCTGTGTACGATTAAGCGTCGGTTGCACCAACATACGATCACATGCCTGTCATCGTCAAATATGGCGCCGGCAGCTGTCATCCCATAGAAACTTGTCAAACTTTCCATACAATCAGATTTTAACGAACACCGCTTACGATTACAGACGGTTTGGTGCAACCCACCCTAAGTTGAGATGAATATTTAAAACTACCTACTAAGGACATAGTCAAACTCAAACTCAAATTCAAAATATTCTTTATTCAAATAGGCCTAGCAACAAGCACTTTTGAATCGTCAGTTATATATTACATACATTGAGTCTAATTATTCAGAGCAGTTTATTGATGCAGATAGTTTTAGTAGAATCAGAAGAAACTGGAACAAATATTAAAATACTGGCTACTAGTCGTTAAAGCCTATAACCTAGTTCTGTTGCAATTTTACAAATTATTACGGAAGAAACCATTACCTACGTGATAGTTGTTGAGATTAGGTGAGATTGTGCTCGACCCCTTGCCCCACACACCTTACGTAATTAATGGACGCCCCCTAATGTAACATGTTCATACATGAAACATGCCAACCGTATTCAGTGCCTTTACTGAGTTTACATGACCGTACTCGCTAGCGATTGTGTAAAAATTTGTAGGGCAAAAGTACAGCGCCTCTGGCGGTTTCGCAATTGAACTAACTATCGGCATACTAAATCGTTTACGCAGTCGCTAGCGAGTACGGTCATGCAAACTCATGGTAAAGGCACTGGTAAAATACAGTCACATCTAATATATTTCTACTCTTCAGTGTTATGTATGTATGTAAATACTTTATTGTACTCATACTCATACTCATAATAAAACAGATCAATCATGTACAAAGGCGAACTTATCCCTGTAAGGGATCTCTTCCAGTTAACCTTCCTTCTTCAGTGTTCAATAATATCTGAATATCAAACCGATCATTCCTAATTGATAGATCTTATCTCGTCGCAATAAATTCACAAATTGTCAGTTACAGTTTAAAGCATAAATATATGTACGTTCCCAAAGTGACTACTTAAAATATCTGTACCTGGGCCAATTACAATACAAATACTCTTTATTGCACACCTCACATAATAAAATAGCACATAGAAAACAAAAAACATAGATACAGGGAGACAGAGGCAGAACAACAGGCGGTCTTATCGCTAAAGAGCGATCTCTTCCAGACAACCTTTGGGCCAATTTTTATATAGGTGGGTCAAACAACTTTTTCTTGTTGTTATTCTGTCCCGTCAGCGACGAGAAAACAGTAACCGAGTTTCTTACAAAAATGTTTAGAATATGGACTTCAAGCATCACTAAAATTAACTCATGTTAGGTAGATTAAACTATAAAATCATAGTTTTAAAGAGTGATTCAGGTGACGTAACCATGGTAACGAGCAATAAAGAATAGGTGATCCACCCATGTACTTGTTTTTTATTTTTAGATTACAGTAAAAATTGGTGGGTCGATTTGGTTCCTTATTCTGATCAATATTTACACGATTTCCTACAGTGTCCTTCATTTGTTTTCTATTGTGTGACACAATGGCGTTTTCGTAACTCAGTGGATAAAGTCCAAGAGAAAAAAAAAGGAATTTTAGGGTAATAAATAAATAATAAATAAATATTTTTGGAAAATATTACACAAATCAACCTACTCCCAAACTAAGCAAAGCTTGTACTATGGATACTAAGTGACGATATACATACTTATATAGATAAATAGATACTTAAATACATAGAAAACATCCAAGACTCAGGAACAAATATTCGTGTTCATCACACAAATACATGCCCTGACCGGGATTCGTACCCGGGACCTCCAGCTTCGAAGGCAGGGTCACTACCAACTAGGCTAAAGCTGTCGTCATATTATGATTTAATTGTAAAGAATCAGAATCTCTTCCAACGTACCTAAAAATGAAAATCGATAACAATATAAGAATTAGCCCACTTACGCTCTTATGCTTATGACATTAAAATCACGTTCCCTTATTTTGTTATTAGAGTGCGTATAGATGTTTTGGACGTTGACTGTACCTGGATGTTGATACAGTCGAGTAATCTCAATGTTCGTCACTTTTGAACTCTGCAACAATAGAAATAGAGTCCAAAATTGACAAAATATCGAATCGACCGTACGACAAAAGTAGACTTGAAACGGGTTGGTTCTGCGAACTCTGAATGTGTTTTTGTATGTCACAGTGTCTGAACTGGTTTGAAGTGAGCTAAACCACATGTAGGTAGACGGAACATGTTTCAGTTCTGATTAAACGTCAGTTAGGATATTAATTTATATATATATATATATATATTAGAGGATAATCTTACACAAATCGAACTAGCCCCACAGTAAGCTCAAGAAGGCTTGTGTTATGGGTACTAGACGACGATATATTTAATAGATATAAATACTTAAATACGTAGAAAACATCCAAGACTCAGTAACAAATATTCATGCTCATCACACAAATATTTGCCCTGACCGGGATTCGAACCCAGGACCGTGAGCTTCACAGACAGGTGGCACCCACTAGACTAAAACGGGCGTCAAATTTTATTTGCAAGATACAAAAAACCGGCCATATACTTCGCACATAGGCTCGATTGCACCAACATACGATCACAGGCCGGTCATCGTCAAATATGGCGCCGGCAGCTGTCATCCCATAGAAATTTGTCAAACTTACCATACAATCAGATTTTAACGAACACCAGTTACAATTACAGACGGTTTGGTGCAACCCACCCTTAGGGTTCCGAACCACCGTAAAAATTAAGTTGGGTTGGTTGGTTAATAGGAAAAATAGGAGATTTCAAATAAAAAGTCCAATTTATTAATATATTAGAATTTTTTGGCAAAATATACGTGATAATAAACAATATCACCAAATTTCAAGTTTTTAAATTAATGGGAAGTTAAAAAAATCTACGGTACAAAAATTTTTATAAAAAAGAAAATTTTGGTGACATCTTGTTCCTTTGTTTTCCAATATGTTTAAAAACATAAAATAGGTTAGTTTTAGTTTTATTTTAATTTCTTTGTTTATTTGTAATTACTATTATGTCTAATTTTTGTTTTTTTTATCAAATAGAAAGAAAGAAAGAAAAACCATTTATTCAATAAAGCACACACAACCGGTCTTAATAAATAGGTGTAAGATAATACACAGTGAGTGAAGGTGCACAATGAGTCCAGCAATGTGTGCCATAAAGAAAAGGCTGAGACTCAGCATGTGTTGCTATTTGCCGTGCAAACTGCAACGCTGTTATTCTGCCACAGCCTATGAGTCTAATTCGCACTAGTCCATTAAAATCATACAAAAAAAAGAGAAAAATATATATGAGTCTTGTAGTTAATTATTATTTCTCATAACTACTAATATGAAAATATGGTATTTATCTACTCAATGAGCTCTGAACAAAGATACCCCGATGGGGTAGGTCATAATTTTTTTTCGCGCCCCCCCTTTATCAATCATCATCATCATCATCATCATCATCCTCCTAGCGTTATCCCGGTACAGTTGCATCCTGAAGGATGTCCGGGGTCCGCTACCTAATCCCTTGGGCCTAGGCACTAGTTTACGGAAGTGACTGTCATCTGATATTCCAACCCGAGGGGAAACTAGACCTTATTGGAACTGGGTTTGTCAAGTGAGTGGGCAACTTGACTGTTAGAAGTTCCCAAGCCGCCTGAAGGCCTCTAATTTGGGTTAACGACATCAAGACGATCCAACGGCTATCATAGACAGCAGCTGGGATCAACGGCTTAACGTGCCTTCCAAAGCACGGGGGCGCTCAGTTAATAACCCCCCCCCCCTTTATCTATATTCCCTTTACAACATTTAAAAATATGTTTAGACAATTTGTATGGCTTTGGGCCAATAAGATGCTTAATACTGCGAAAATTTGAAGACTGGCCCGATTTTTTAATTTCGAACGCGAGTCTGGAACCGCGCGGTTATGTCTGAACACCTAGGAACATTTTCATGTACCTAAATTCCCGCGCGGTTCCCGCTAGTCTGAATCGGGCCTTAATGATTGTATTATCATTGGTTTAATGTGTCTTTCAAAACACGGAAGAGATCGGTACCTACCACTCAAGTTAACATTTTGTATATCAGAAATTAATATTAAAAGTAGGTATTAAAAAACGATAACTTCGTATCCAAATAAATGGTTTGAGGTAAGTAGACAAGTTGGTTCTTTAAAAGCTAATGCAAAATCTGGTTTGGTGGGAATCTTGCAAAATCTCCAAATATAACTCGTCGCAAGCAATTTGAGCACATTTTTAAATGCTTTATCTTATATAACAGCGATGTAAAGTCTGGGTAATAGCTTAGTAAATATCGTGGTATGATACCCACCTTAATACAACTTTTACTAAGCTTACAGGGGTATTAAAGATCTAAAGAGAATATTATTCAGAATTTCGCTATATTAATAGCCTTTACTCATACATTATGGAGATTTTATCTATCTATATATATAAAAGAAGAAAGGGTGATCTACCATCAACGCACAGCCGAAACTACTGGAACTAGAAACTTCAAATTTGGTCCAGAGCTTACTTTTATGACGTATGCAAGGAATAAGTCGGGATTTTTGGAAATTCCACCCCTAAGGGGATCAAATAGGGGTGCAAAGTTTGTATGGGAGAAAAAATTTTTTTGAGCTGAAGACTTAAAAATTCGTAAAAAGTTTACGAACTTAAATCCAAAGAAAGTGAACGGTGTTTCGATAACTATAAATCCATGTAATAAAAATATAACGTATATGTACATAATCCGTTAATTATTGACCACCGGGTGGACAACTTTAGTTTTTACAACTGATAATAGTGACAATGACCCAGGGAGGTCGTTGTCTTTAAATCTTTGTCTGCAAAATATGATTTTAAAATTATACATATCTTACTCATGTCACACTTAAGACTTAGCTCCTTTAGACTATGTGGCTGACTATATATTTGTATATGTTTATGTACGTATATTTTTATACCATATTTATGTATGTTTATTATCCTTAATTAAATGTTATTGCTCCTTTTGTCACATAGAAATATATAATAAGGCATGTACCTATTTCTTTTGTAATTATCTGTGTTGTGTGGCAAAAAATATTCTTCTTTCTTTCTTTCTTTCTTTAATTATTAGTAGCTTTCATATGTATTAACTCTGCACCACCTGCTATGAATCGTTATGATTAGATTTCATTTCCGCTAACCTATAAGGTTGTCTGGAAGAAATCGCTCTTTAACGATAAGATCGCATGTTGTTTGCCTCTACTCATCGTGTTTTTGTACTGTACTATATCCTTTAATTGAGGTGTGCAATAAAGAGTATTTGTATTCATATTCATTTTTATTGATAATATCCGATTACATGTCAATTTATATTAAATACAGGTCATGTCATGTCATTATCTTAAATTCTATAAAATAACTCTCTATGGTCATAGAACGCCTGCTCGAGAAGCCATTTTTTTAGTTTGACTTTAAATATTGGACCACTTTGTGAAGCGGTAATGTCACCTGGAAGGTGATTATAGACCCTACGACCCATGACGTGGCTGAGTTTCCGAGATTTTGCGAGTTTGTGGGGCAGTAGGGGGAGTTTACCGGCTCGCACGCTGCGAGTTTCGTCCCTGCGTGGTAGATCAGCAGTAGTTCCAGGTATTGTTAGTGTTCTAGGTATTGGTAGGTTCTAGGTAGGTCTGTATTGTATTGTATTGTAAAAATAAAGTTTAATGCTGCAGATCTGCTAATTATCAACGACTGTGAGACGTTTTTTTTTTACAAAAACGATAACTTTTTTATTGTTCAAAGGAAATAACCGGATAGATTTTTCATAAGTGATTCAGTTCCAACAATCAATAAAAATGTGCTAAATATTTACGAAATTACGCGCAGAGCTTCCGTAGAGAGCGGGATGGTTAATTGCAAACTCACGCGTGTTAGAGGGGGTCATTTGCACTGGAATGGCCTTGCCTTAACGTTGTTCATTCTGTAATCATAACTCGGTGGAATAACTACGCATTTGTCGATGCCGATTCGTAGTAAAGGTAATGATTTGGTTTACGCTGTCTTCCGCCGTGTCGTAATGCTATTACGACACCGGAATGCGTGTGGTAATGTATATAAACAAACGCATTTTTGGCGTTACGCGCTGGAGTATTACACTTATTAACTAGAATAAAACAGGTGGGCTAGCACAATAAAATAAAATAAAAATTAATAAATATTTTTTGGACAATCTTACACAAATCAACCTAGTCCCAAACTAAGCAAAGCTTGTACTATGGGTACCAAGTGACGATATACATACTTATATAGGTAAATAGATACTTAAATACATAGAAAACATCCAAGACTCGGGAACAAATATTCATGTTCATCATACAAATACATGCCCTGATCGAGATTCGAACCCGCGACCTCCAGCTTCGAAGGCAGGGTCACTACCAACTAGGCTAAAGCGGTCGTCGAATTTGCTGCCAAGTCGTATTTCGCGCGACTCAGCGATTCCTGTCTCACTTGAACTGTGCGGATTAGAAAGAGGAGGGTAGATTTATCTCTGCTCGCGTTGCGTCGCAGCGGCAGTTGTGCTATCCCCGCAGAGGGCCTACCGAGAACCACAAACGAAGTTTTCCCTCTGTCGCACTTACATACGAACGTGTAAGTGCGACAGAGAGGGAAAACGTTTGCGGTTCGCGGTAGGCCTTCAGATCTTAAACTGAACGCCCCTTTTGTGGTTTCTGCTCATTACGTGGCGTAAGTTAATGAGTATATTTATATTACTCTCTAGATTCTCATCCTTTAAGGGCGGGTTGTATAAAGATCTGTTAGATCAAATTCATCTTAGGGGGCGTCCATAAATTACGTGAGGTGTTTTTTAAAATTTTCTGTCCCTCCCTCCCCCCCTGGTGAGATGTCGTGAGATTTTATTCAACCCCCTCCCCCATCCCCCAATCTCACGTGAGATTTTTTAAAATGTGGGTTTCTTACGTAAACGCGTTGGATTGTTATTGTAAAAAGAAAAAAATATTTGCTTCGTACTTTTATTTACGACTAGTTAAGACTAGTAATCAATATTGCTGAGAGTTAACGTCGAAGTATGAATGAAATTATTCTCTTTCGAACGAATTAGTGAATAATCTTAATCGTATTACGATTACGCTTAAGATTAAATCTTATAAGCGTGTACAATCTGGATTCTGGAAAAAAAATTGCGTGATATTTGCCGAGAACCCCCCTCTCTCCAACGTAAGATTAGATGAG
The DNA here is from genome assembly GCA_963556455.1 of Epiblema foenella. Classification (NCBI taxonomy): domain Eukaryota; kingdom Metazoa; phylum Arthropoda; class Insecta; order Lepidoptera; family Tortricidae; genus Epiblema; species Epiblema foenella. The sequence continues at coordinate 2,481,577 of OY747120.1, read as the reverse complement.
ATTTGACTCGACCCCCTCCCCCCCTTAAACATTTCACGTAATTTATGGACGCCCCCTTAGCATGTGCTGACCTTGAACTTGTTGGAATTTGTAGTATACCTAACACTTCCCTTGGGATATTTACTACAGCAGGAGCGCAAGGAAACACAACCGTTCTGGATATTCTTGTATTGCAAGACAAACCTTAAATCTACCCTCATGTTCCTAGATGTCTATGATTTAATCTTATCTACCTACATTACAGAATTATACCGGTTTCCTCTTCTCACGGTGTATTTCTTCACCGAAAAGCCACACACACCCACTGTATCAAATGATATTTCGTACATAAGTTTTCTTGAAGAAACCCAATGAAAGAAAATACGTGTATTTGGTGTAAACGAAATGGTATACAAAAAAGAAGAAAATAGCAAGAGTGGGTATACACCAAAAAAGGTTGTCACTCAGCGTATGCCATTGATGTGTCGTGGCGCTGATTTTCAGGACAACCAAAAATATACATAATACTAGACTTAGGCTCGGTTGCACCAACACACGATCACAGGCTGGTCATCGTCAAATATGGCGCCGGCAGCTGTCATCCCATAGGAACTTGTCAAACTATACATCAGATTTTAACGAACACCGCTTACGATTACAGACGGTTTGGTGCAACCCACCCTTACGCTTGTCTACCGGCGAAAAAATAAACAATAGCATTCTTTTGTAATGTGACGAATGACGAATGTGACGGCGAATGTGTTTTTTTGTGTAAATGTGTAAATACGCAAGCGTTCTATAGCGTATTATTACGGTCACCGGTTCATTATTTCGTTTTTAATGGGACAATCTAATAATACGACGTTGTTAACTAAATACATGATTCAGCCCTACGTAAAGAGCAAAAAATAATCCAAAATATTGGGCTGATTCAGGGTTTTTTTTAAATACCGGTATCGGTCCCTGCACACGTCCCTGTCGACGACACACACACACACGTCCGCATACCGTCGATAGGCTGATGCTGGCTGATGACGTAGCTCGTGTCACACACACCACTAACCGGTATCGGTCCCTGCGTTCAACTGAGTTGTTAGAATTTAAATTGAAAAATACCGTCGCATACTTATATTATATACTACTATATTATATTATGGTTTAAGTTTTACTGAAATATTGTTTGTTTCACGCATAAGTGATTTGTAATCTTAGAGAAATAAATAAATGTCAACTGAACTGAATGTAGGCGACGGGTAATCTAATTGGTGACGACACGATTGCTTTTTTGTTCACTTTTTACATTGAAATAACGTTGACATTCTTATTAACATTGTATGGCAATACTACGAACAAATGAGTTGTTGTGAGTATCGGTTGAATAACTGCCGAAGCGTGCTTAATCATAATAATTATTCATATGAACACTCAAATGTATAATCATCATCATCATCCTAGCGTTATCCCGGTACAGTTGCATTCTAAAGGATGCCCGGGGTCCGCTACCTAATCCCAAGAGTCGGCGTAGCCACTAGTTTTTACGAAAGCGACTGCCATCTGACCTTCCAACTCAGGAAAAACCAGACCTTATTGGAATTAGGCTGGTCAAGTGAGTGGGCAACTTGACTGTTAGAAGTTCTCGAGCCGCCCGAAGGCCTCTAACTTGGCTTAACGACTGCTATCATAGACAGCAGCCGGGACCAACTACTCAAATGTACGTAAAAATACTCAAATGTTTAGGTAGTACCTACATGATAAATATGAGTGCCAGATCTAAGAACGAAATTGCAAATACGTAAAGGATAAATAAATGAAAATAACTAAGGGAACATACCCAAACTACGTGACCCGTTTAGGGGGGGGGAGGGAGGTCGTCAAAGTACCACTCTTGGTCACGGGGGGGGGGGGAGGGGGGTCGGGTTCTTGCCATGTAGCCGGTAGAATACTTTTGAGAAACATTCTAATTGAAGCGGACTAACGCGCCACGGTTTAACCCCATCACCCCTCTTTCTTCAGAAACCACCGCCCCCGTTATACATAACGTTTCCGAATGGATCGACTTTGGAAACGTTTTATTGAAGACATTTAATAATTAATTTAATAAATAGTTCATTGTGTTTCCTGTATTTTGATTTTATTTCTTTCCCCGCAAATATGATCAAAATCAGTGTGAAGGGCGGAAAAAGGGATGGCAGACTCAAGCCAATAAACTTAACAAAATTACATTTATAGGTACTTGATTGTAATCCTTTTTTAACCGCCCTTGGTGCGCAATGTACTGTTTCTTCTTGATATATTTTTTACTAAATACAATTACAATTGAATAGCTACGCTATACCACGCTTGCACTCTCGAAGTATGCATTTTTAGGGGCCGTATGAGAAAATACAAAGAAAAGCCATTATCTTTTCAACTTTCCGCAAAATTTTTTTTATAAAATATACTACGTGAAAACTAGGGGGTAGGGGGGGGGTCTTGGCATATACTACACTTGGTCACCTAGGGGGGGAGGGGGGTAAAAAACGCAAAAAAATTGGTCACGTAGTTTGTGCATGTTCCCTAACTAGTGAACAATTTAATAAATAACCTACAGTGTCGGGTAGATTATCTTTTAAATATTATACTTCTAGTCAATATTTTGTCAATTCAATTCAAGAATTCATTCATAAAAGGAACTTTTTTACATGTCATTAACTTAATCTACCCTTTGTATTACATATCTTTTGTTTTACATTTCTTTTGTCCCTTAAGGCAAGACCATTCCATTTCAAATGACCCCCTCTTACATAGCAATTAACCATCCTTTTCTCTACGGAAGCTCTGTGCGTAATTTCGTAAATTTTTTTGTACAATTTAATTGATATTTGGGACACTGGATCACTTATAAAGAACTATCCAATTATTTTGTTAGAACAATAAAAAAGTTATCCTTTTCGTAAAAAAACATATCACTGTCGTTGATAACTACGGAATCGCAGCATGAAAATTAATTTTTACGTGTATATTTAGGATTTTTTGACGATGTTACCAAGGCGTAATTCGATATTTTGTTTATTTTCAGTCCACAGTAATTTTTGTGTAGTGTAATTCTACATTTATTCACACTTGGAAGCTCAAACTTCAGTACTTTCGTCAGAATTCTGAAAGGCCTTGCCTTAGATTCGATACGCACGACATTTTAATTTAAAACCGTTAATCGATTGAACGAACGGTTTGGCGGAGGAACATTATTCCCAGTGTTGCCAGATGGTTACATTTCTTACATTTTTCGTAACTTTTGACCAGTTCGAGTAACATGTAAGTAACTTCTGTTGTAAGGGAAATTTTCGTAACTTTTAAGAACAATGAAACTCTATTTAAAAGAAAGGTCTTTTGTATCTAACCGGGACCAAGCGGACAATTTATAAGCTTCCATACAGGAAAGGTAACGAAAGAAACCACATGATACGACTCTGTCTGTTCGTCTGCTGTACGAGTAGGTAACTATGTATGACATTTGAGATATCCCCCATCAGCCCGGCGTAATTCTTTCGCCGAGCTCGCCGAATTCTAGCTGCATGTGGCTACTAATTTTAAAAAATCGGCAGTTTTGATCAGTATGAGAAATAGAAAAAAATTAACTTTTCAAGAAACGAAACGTAATTTACGTCCCAAGGGCCCTGGCAACACTGATTATTCCAGCACTTCGTGGCGCCATATTTAAAATTACCACGGAATGCAGCTGTATAGTGCTGAGGACACACTAATTGGAGAAACCTCAAAGCCCTGACAATGGACTGAGCCGGAGACCGAACCTTTGACCTCAAGATAGAGAGTCGCCAGTCGCGTGCCTTACGCTCGGGGGTGATTTCATTCCAAAATTTAACAATGCGAGTTGGACGAAACGCGAGTTGGACGAAACGCGAGTTGGACGAAACGCGAGTTGGACGAAATGAGTGTTGGACAAAATGAGGCATGCAATATATTTGTATTTTCAATAAAATATTGTTATTCTATTCTTAAATTATATGATAAAATGAATACAAACCAATACAATTTCAATTTGACAATGTCACATCATTTATGAACTCCTCTATTATTCATTTTTCAACTAATAACTTTTTAAATTCTTGTTTAAATATTTAATTTTTTGTAGGGTTTAATTCTACCAAATACGAGTTTTAGCGATGAGAATAAATCCATCTGGACATGGGTCATCCCTTGAGCATGCTTGAAGTCCATATTATAAACATTTTTCTAAGAAACTTGGTTATTGATGTCTCCTCGCTGACGGGACAGAATAACAACAAGAAAAAGTTGATTGACCCACTTAGTTGACCGAGTGAAACGAAGGTCTCTGCTTCAGCTTCAACAAAAATGCTTTCGTATGTCCGGATTTTCGTTTGTTCTCGTCTAGGTTGCATTTTTCAACCGCTTCTCGTGAAATTTTGTTAGCAGGTTCGATATTCATAATTGATCTTTTTTATAATGTCACATTTTGGAAATGATAAAAAAGCTCACTCACAAGGTCTACAGCTCACAGAGCCACTAGTTAATATTAGTCACATTTGTTATTGAAATTCATTCATATTGTAAAAAGGATTTTCAGTCAGCCATTTTTTAAACTGATTAAACAATGTTACATGTTTAATAAAGATAATAATAAATCTGATTAAGTGTTATAAAACCAGCTGACACTATCACATGACGTTAGAAACACTAGTTGCGCTCGGGCTTCTTTCACCGCTTTCATAACTAGTTCATGTGATCAAGTTAACGCGCATTTACTTAATAACGGTGTTGAGTACAGATTTGATACAATAATATACTCCGGTACATCGGTTAGTAGTGTGTGTGACACGACTTACGTCATCAGCCTGGCATCAGCCTGTCGACGGTGTGCGGACGTAAGTGTGTGTGTCGTCGACAGTGACGTATTGTGGTGTCACGATCGGATTCACGGATTGGCAGACCTTATTTTCTTAGACCATGGAACAGACAGTGGAGCCGAGGGTGATTCACATCGTTAAAGTTAATTGATGTCCTTACCGGTCCGAATGTTAAGTGAAAGTTAAGGAAATCAAAGTGCAATTTAAACTTGTTATTGACTCCAGATTACTCTATACCTGGATCCCTAACTGTTTAAAATAGTTAAAGTCAGAAATAAGCACTCACGAGTCGTTAACAATTCGGGCCCGATAAGGACAAATTAAGAAAGATTTGTTAGCTGTTAGGCCAATACGCTCTTCGTCCAAATTGGATTTCAACAGCCTAAAGTATATTCCTTACTCATTATGTTACTTAAGGTATAAATACATTATAAATTGCTGTGCCCTAACAGGGTTCATGTCTCGAACTAAATTTTCTTGTGAGACCTAATTGTACGACATGATTGTTATTATGCAATAAATTAATTATGAATCAATAATTAAAATATACAACAAAAACAAAACAAGATCTTATTAACTACCTAAACCTAAACTAAACTAAAGGCCTAAACTGTATGGGCATGGGTCGCCCAAGTCGCTGCCACTGGGCAGTTCCCATAAGGCTGGCCGCGTTGCCTCGCTGAATGGCAATGCCAATTCGCTGAGCGAGGACCGAGCCAGACCTACGGTCACCTGAAGACCGGATAAGCAAATAACTATATAAACTGAGCGCTTCTCAAGAAATTTCCTGCCTCGCACAACCAAACTATGGAATGAACTGTCGCCTGCGGTATTTCCGGACCGATATGACCTTCAAACCTTCAAGAAAACAGCGTATTTCCCTCTGAAAGGCCGGCAACGCACTTGCGACTCCTCTGGTGTTGCAGGTGTTTATGGGCGACGGTAATTGCTTACCATCAGGCGATCCGTCTGCTCGTTTGCCCCCTATACCTATAACATAAAAAAAAAAATCTTTTGAAAAGTTTAATTGCATCCGGTCCCCACGGACCTAGAGTCTCCACAGCAAACGCCGCAAATATGTAACTATGAATTAACATAATTAATTACAACCTCAACTCGTATGATTGGCTATCGCTCGTCTAATGAAATAATTGTTTACATCACGCTTGCGACCTTTGCGGCAATAAACCATATAATAAGGAAGCTAGGGTAAATGTGTAAGTAGTCGACTGGTATTTTGACTATTCAGTGACATTCCGCCACATTAGAAGGTTAGAGGACATCTTCCTCCTAGCGTCTTTCCTATTTGTGACTAAGATTCCAAGGTCGACTTTAATAAGCCCAGGATTTGGAGTAGGAAAGGACCTAGTTTGGAAGGTTAGTGGACAGTGACGCAAAATAAGTTTGCGAAGAATGGAGAATGTTTGAAAACGAGTACAATTATGGGTCATTGTCATGTTTTTGGTTCGCGTCTTTTCGGTGGACATATCAAAAGTTAAGGGCCACAAAGCTTAATTTTGGATTGGTCTAGTAACCCGCACAAACGGTGTTTCTATAACTATAGATCCATGTAATAAAAACAAATTATATGTACATAAGCCGTTAATTACTGACCACCGGGTGGACAACTTTTGTTTTTACAACTGACAATGACCCTTATACTAATGATTGATACAAATATAATATCGTTTACAAATAATAAACTGCTTTAATTCAAATTATGCTCAATTATTTATATATTTCTTATATATTTCATACCTTACTTATATATTTCACCTTATTTATATATTTCATACCATAATAACCGTAGATAAGAGTGTGTATGACTGGTAGTAACGGTGTAAACATGCAGGTTTTATTAAAGCGGCAATTACACTTCGTCGTTCGCCGCATGCTGCATGCGGCGAACGACGAAGTGTAAAGAACACGTTAGTCGGCCGCATTCGGCGATCGACAGCTGCCAACGCTTATAGGTAGGCGGACAGACTAATGTAAAGACGACGTTTGTTGGCCTAAGTAGTTTAAAATGAATTCGGCGACCGCATTAGGTGAACGACGAAGTGTAATTGCCGCTTTAATAAAACCTGCATGTTTACACCGTTACTACCAGTCATACACACTCTTATCTACGGTTATTATGGTATGAAAAAAAGCAGCACTGTACTTAGAGGAAAACAAACGGACATACGAAAGTAGTTTTGTGCAAGCTGAAATAGATGCTTCGCTTCTCAGCGTCAGGTCAAGTTGCAACGAAAATATGGCATATTCTTCTATTGTCAAGTGTCAACTTAAGATGCATTTACCCTAGTACGTGTTTACCTTCTCCAGTAATCAATAAAGCATAATGAGGAAGACATAGCCATTGTGATAATCTTTGTATCTCTATGTTATACTGCCTTCCGCGTCAATTCTCTTCGATTCTACTACAGGTTTTCCACCATAATCACGGAGTAAAACCAATTTTAAACTGAAAGCCCCTCCAGTTTTCGATCACATCTTACCTAATCATATGTTATACTGCCTTCCGCGTCAATTATTTTCGATTTTACTATAGGTTTTTAACCATAATCACGGAGTAAAACCAATTTTAAACTGAAAGCCCCTCCAGTTTCCGATCACATCTTACCTAAGCATATAGGGAAACACACAAACTCGCACGTCCGACCCAGGTCGGGCCTAGCTGTACGACCCAGGTCGGGCCTAGCTGAGTTTATTGCTGGACTCTTCTCAGCTAGGCTAGGTTTAGTGAACCAGCGACAAAACTCCCAGTAGCTCGATTCCACTCACACCTCAGATTCGGTTGAAACCGCTCAACCAATCTCACTGGAGCGCAAACTCTTAGAGTATTCCAGTGTTCCAAACCACACGCCCGGCCTATAAAGCCACAGTCGGGTTAAAAAAAAAAAAAACTCATTTTACAATTGTGTTATTAACCTAAAACTTATCAATAGAGAATATATACCACACAAAATTAAATATAGAAACACAATCCTAATCCTAATAATATTATAAACGTGAAAGTTTGTGCGGATGGATGTACGTTCCGCTTAATCTCAAAAACTACTGAACGGATCTCTATGAAACTTTCCAGCATTGTAGCTTAGACATCAGAATAGGACATAGGCTACTTTTATCAGCGGGTAACACCGCAGGGCGCTGCTAGTAATATTATAAACGTGAAAGTTTGTGCGGATGGATGTACGTTCCGCTTAATCTCAAAAACTACTGAACGGATCTCCATGAAACTTTCCAGTATTGTAGCTTAGACATCAGAATAGGACATAGGCTACCTTTTATCCGCGGGTAACACCGCAGGGCGCTGCTAGTAATATTATAAACGTGAAAGTTTGTGCGGATGGATGTACGTTCCGCTTAATCTCAAAAACTACTGAACGGATCTCCATGAAACTTTCCAGTATTGTAGCTTAGACATCAGAATAGGACATAGGCTACCTTTCATCCGCGGGTAACACCGCAGGGCGTTGCTAGTGAAGTATAAAACGCATGCACAAAGCTCCTCAAAACGCACCTTTCTACTGGAACGAACATTTACTATGGCGCTCGTAGTCAATAGCGTCACTGATCTGTAGCGCTTTCTCTCTCTAACCAGCAGCATAAAAACGGTTGTAGATTCGTTATTTTTTGAGATATTTGAATAGGATATTCACCATTTGGCTTATTTTATTGCCTTGTTTCTTTTGGAGTAGGCAGTCAAATTTTTAGTCAACAACCCTCTTTTGGGCATTAATGTGTCCAGCATTGGGAAGTTTACCTTAAACTTAAATGTATATTCCTTCAAATTTAGAAATAAAGGAAAAATTGAAAAATCCTGCTCGGTGCCTAAATTTTTCATTTTTCCTTTATTTCTAAATTTTTAGTTTACGTTAGCAGCGGTACTGCTTAATACAAAATAGATTTAGTATGGGATGGCGCATCGTAACTGACGATTTTCAACATGATTTGAGACGTTAGTGCCGTTAATGAAGCCTGAGTCTTCTGGTAGATGTCGCTGTACGCCTCTCTCTCTCCTGTCGTTTGTGTAAATGAAGGAATGATAGAGGAATTTCGGGCCGGGTGGCGGTTGCACCTATAGCTCAGTTGGCTAGAGCGACTGGCCGCGAGTGCCGGGAGGTCGCAGGTTCAAATCCTGCTTGGTGCCTAAATTTTTCAATTTTTCCTTTATTTCTAAATTTGTAGTTTACGTTAGCAGAGGTACTGCTTAATATAAAATAAATTTTGTATATTCCTTTTTCTTAAAGAAAGTGCCTCTGAAACATGAAGTGTGGCTTCAGTGACGTGTTTATACATATTTGCTACGCGCAATCTTTCAGGATCGTAACAATATTTGTGTGATTCTGGAGCAATAGGCACCTTGTCGACGTCACTGAGAAATTATACAGGCTTCTAAATGGTGATACAAAATAAAACAGTCGGTTTCTATCCATGATTCTGAACTATTTGACTATGGTACCAACTTTGTTCGTGGGAAACAAATCTAGCTGTTACTTTATACTTTTTGATTAGTCGATTGAAGCTATTCCTAAGAAACGGCAGTGCCTTTACCATGAGTTTTAGTATGCCGATTCTTAGTTCTACTGCGTAACCGCCAGAGGCGCTGTAATTTTGCGCATACAAGATTTACGCAGTCGCTAGCGAGTACGGTCATGTAAACTCATGGTAAAGGCACAGTATCTTGTCCCGTACAGGGTTAGTCCCATGGAAAAGGTGGTTCCGTGGATAGAATTCGATTTTAGGGTGCGTAGTCAAAATGGCTAAAACGGAACCCTTATAGCTTTTCTATGTCTATCTGTTCGTATGTCACAGCCGATTTACTCGGAGACCATAAGGGTCATTGTCAGTTGTAAAAACAAAAGTTGTCTACCCGGTGGCCAATAGTTAATGGTTTATGTACATGTAAGTTATGTTTTTATTGCATAGAATTATAGTTACGGAAACACCGTTTGTGCGGGTTACTAGATCAATCCAAAATTAAGCATTGTGGCCCTTGACTTTTGATATGTCCACCGAAAAATGCGAAAATGAATCTGACAATGACCCATAAGTAGTAAGTACAATTATGAAATTTGGCAGGATGGTGTACTATAACTGCTACATAAAAATAATGTGAAATTATGAAAATAATTAAATTATATGGGGCATAGCAACTCCTAACCTACACAAGATAAACCTGTCGTGTTTGGGTTTATTGGAATCATCTCAACGAGTGTTTGATGACTGTGGACAAAAAGTACAGACGGCAATAAAAGCTTGTACCAAAAATCAAATTTACACTTATTTTTTTCTTTCAGAAACTGTTTTTGTGTTTTTTGTTAAATAGCGTAAACATATTGAAGTTTAACCAATAACATATAATAACAAATAACAGTTACATGTGTATCTTTAAATTATCATCGAGTTTGATACTTTCCTGTAAATTAAAAATAATATCTCTTTATTGTTATTGAATACCGTAATGTATTTATATACCTCCACTCCCGTGCTAATCCAACAGGAAGGAAGGCTGCGTGGGCGCACGATTCTAGTAATGCGTCATTTTCAACTATGTAGTAAAAAACATGCAAAAATTCCGAGTAACTGCAGATAACCGCGCGGAAACATTTCCTATGCCTAACACGAGTTTGAACTAATATTAGTTCAAACTCGTGTTAGGTTATCTCGTGTTAGGAGTAAAATAGTACATTACTTACCAAGGGCGGTAAAACAAAGAACGTCTCAGATCGCAGGTATTTGATGCCCGAGCCGAAGGCAAGGGCGATAATTATGCGATCTGAGGCTTTCTTAATTACCGCCAGAGGTAAGTACAAATTTTTATGTCACCCCCTGGTCAGGAAGTGGGATTTTCCGCGCGCGCGGCACTTTATGGCCAGATGTGACATAAAGTTTATTTCGAGTATTTTCTGTGTAAATTGAAACGTATCTTGAATTTTTTTGTTCGTTCAAATTTTTTTGTTGTAGGCTCAGCCTATAGTTTGGAGTCTGATAGATAATTACCTTCTTGTAAACTTTCAGTTTTTGGTAAATAAAGCATTTGTATTTGTATTTTTGTTCGTTATTTACTCAAAAACACAGAGTACTTTCCTATATATAGGGTGTCCCACGGCTATGCCACATGGAGGGAAAGTACCTACCTTGAATATTGTAGATGGAACATTTTACTGAAAGAGGATATTATTTTAATTTTAAAAACAATTTAAACTGCATTCACAGATATTTAAATAATAATTAAACCGTGAACCGGGAATCGAACCCGTTACACAAGAAAAAGAATTACCCTGTAGGTTTATCATACCAATCGAAAGGCTTCATCATATAGATTATTTTTTACTAAATAACATAGTATCAGAAATAAAAGGAAGACCATGAATTTTAACATTTTTTATACAAAATTAATCAATTGATCACGTGTAAAGGGTTCGATTCCCGGTTCAACCACAAAATTATTTAAATATCTGTGGATTCAGTTTAAATTGTTTTTTAAATTCAAATAATGTCTTCTTTCAGTAAAATGTTCCATATACAATGTTTAAGTACTTTCCCTCCATGTGGCATAGCCGTGGGACGCCCTGTATACTCAAAAAGCTTCCAGCGCTCTCCGCGTCCAGTATAATAACGCATTTAGGATGCCACGCCATTGTTCTGCTTCGGGTATATTTGCGCAAGCGCAGCTACTACTGCGAACTCCACAAGACCGAATAAAAGAGCAAGTTTCTGGTTAATGATCCTGGCTACTAAGTTATGTCTGTGCAAGTACTCGCTGTTAGCAAGATGACCACAACCGGAAATTATATGCCTGAGTGACTCTCCGGGACGGCGGCATGCCCGACAAATATCGACCGTACCGTCCTTCAAGATATATTTCCGGTAGTTGTTCGTCATGATAACTTCCGCAATTGCACAGACAAAACCTTCGGTTTCCCTGAAGAGATCCCCGAAACGTAGCCAGTTCACTGATGCGAGCAGGTCTACGTCGGGCCCTGTGAGGGCCCTGTAGAACCGCCCGTGTAGCTCCTTACTCTTCCATTCCGCCTTACGGTCCTCGGTGCTCCATACTTTAACCCCCTTATTCACAAAACTTAACAATCCTCTGCTAACTAAAATGTCTATTGTCACTCTCTCACAAGCACATGCGTCAAAGTGACAGATAAGGACAAACGAACTTTAGCGGCTAGTTAACTAATGTAGGTTTGATAGACATTTATGAATAAGGGGGTAAGTATATACGTCGTTGGCGTTAAAAAGATTAAGTGGATGCTTCGGTCAGCCACGCCCCCCACACACGCACGATAAAACGGGATGCAATACTCTTTGGGAATGGCTTTTTTAGACAAATCTCGATACATATCTCTGTGCAGTTTTATTAAATTTCCTCTTGACAGAGTTTAGATGAATTAAAATACCATCATTTTAACTTGATTGTGTCGTTTAATAATGCGTTGTTTTAGTAGGCTGAGTAAAAAAAGGAAAATAAAAACTCAACTTTAGATTTTATTCTATCGAGATAATTATATCGGCCATTGTCAGAAACACAGTCATATGGTCAAGAATCATATATCTGAAAATAAATCCTTATTCTTTCCTCGTCTGGGCAGAACAGCGTTTTAAAAAACGCCCTATTTCTCGATTCACGGCCTTAAATATGACGATAAGCGATAGGGTACAAAGGTGTTAGTCCATTGTGAAGCCAACCATGCGACCCATTTCTCAACGAGCCATTAAAAGATACGCAATCCGGATTAGAAAACCAATCATAGCGAAAGTGAAAACAAAGAAAGTACTACGCTGTTCACTACTCTCACCTAAACTAACCACTATGCCTTGATCCCTAAACTCATATCAACTACAAGCAAATGAAGGCCAGACTAAACCGGTATAGTTGTTGGTATGGTGAATGCCTGCCTATTATAGGGCGCACGTCTCACCAATCACGCGCATCGGATTTTCCCGCCAATTTTGGCTGGCGATAAAAGTTTACGTGACTTGTCTATGGTAGAATTTAAGTAGCAAACTTAACAAAATCCATTGTAAAATGTGCCGACAATACGCGAATCAGAATGTAGGTTATATAAGTTATATTTTAATAATTACTTAAGCAATTTCATAATAATAATAATTGAATGTAGTGTAGGTATGTTAAGACTATTGTGAACCGGGAACCTTTTTTTTTAGCGTAGTGTCGTCCGCGAACAACCCCAGTTGCACTTTAGGGTACCCGGGAATATCGTTCGTGCAAACGAATATAGAGTGAGACAGAGCACGGAGCCTTGCGGGACTCCGGCCCGAATGGGGTGTGCGTCCTTATTGTACGGGGCGAGAACCCATTCGGAATATTCATTCTGAGGGCCTACTCCGAACTTTGTATCCTGCCGTCCCTTTCACTCTCGTGTTATACACTATATGAATGAAAGGGACGGCACGATACGAAGATCGAATTTCTAAGTGTGTAGGCCCTCTTTTTCACGCGTCGGAGTCTTGCGCTCGCAGACTGTTTGGCGTCTAATTTCTCACAGAATTAGTGCTTCGGGCGGCCACGTTTTCCACCCCTTAAACCTTTATCAAATGAGACAATATTGGCCTTGATCGATTCGTTACATCCTTAACTAGGTTTGTATGTTTTGCTTTTTTACTCATTCTTTGTCGTGTATGAAATAATAACAAAAAACAAGGAGGAAGTTAACGAATCAAAGAACGAAAATTCAAGGGTCCATATTTCCACTAGTAGGCAAATTTTCCAAAAAGTCAAATCGTATGAACCTAGTACTTAATAATATCTATAATATTTCCAAAAATCATGTCGCCTGCGGTACTTCCGGACCGATATGACCTTCAAACCTTCAAGAAAAGAGCGTATTCCCTTCTGAAAAGCCGCCAACGCACTTGCGACTCCTCTGGTGTTGCAGGTGTTTATGGGCGACGGTAAATGCTTACCATCAGGCGATCCGTCTGCTGGTTTGGCCCCTATAACATTAAAAAAAAAAGAAAAAAAATTGGTTCAGGATTAGAGGGGGAAAAACTTTGCCGCTTTTTGTATGGAAAAATTCTGCTACACAAACATTAATTTTATGATGAATCAGTATTAGTAGAACAAAACAAATTGCTGTGTGAACTATTGTTTTAGTTCTGGAATTTATTGTTTTATCACAAGTGTTTATACTTTTGAACCGCGGGCGAAACCGCATAGTAAGAATTCAATGCAATCTTTAGTCTATAGGCTTGACAATTGAATTCTTATCATACTTAATCGTTTATTGCACATAATGGTTATACAGGTGGAAGTAAATAGTTTAAGTATCACATTAAAATCAAGTCAAAAATAAAAATCAAGTAAGTATAAGTATCAAATGGCAAAAATGTTAGCATCAGAACTTTAGCGGCCAAATCTAAAGCTGTATGTGGAGCTAGGTTAAGTGTAGCGTAGTGTACCTATACCCACTTAATATTTATGTCTCAGTGGGAACTGTCAAGGGGGTAAATGCATGTTTAGCAACTAAGTACTGGTACTTCCATGTTTCCTTTGGTACATTTACTTCTGTTTGTTTCTCCTAAAATAAATAAATAAATATATTATATACCCATGTACGTGCCCAACCACTGCAAACAAGAAGGTGCATTTATTACATAATATTTGTACGAGTATAAAAAATTTTGATTACTTGGTATTTGATTAGGTAACAGTGACAGGTTTTTTACATATACTTTTAATTTGTTTTGTTCCCAAAAATGCATGTTTATTTAATATGGTAATGTACTTGCCCACTCTGTCCAGTCATTTCTGAACTTGAAACATACTTATCAAACTTTATACTATAGGATGATACAAAGAATATAAAAACAAGAACAAACTAAACTAAACATAAAACCTATACCTGCTTACAAATAAAAATTGGACTCAGTGGTACGAGTTTTATATACAACAAAAACTTATAATAATGTTACGCAATTTTTGCCTACAGACTTATCTTCTTTTTTTTGTTTGAACCTGACTGTGGCTTTATAGGCCGGGCATATAAAGCGATAGGAGTGCGCGGTTGGAGACTGGCCTGGAGAAAATCCTTTTTTTTTAACCTGACTGTGGCTTTATAGGCCGGGCCCAATAAAGCGACAGGAGTGCGCGGTTGGAGCGTAGCCTGGAGAAAATCCAGGGGAAACCTACGACACGACCACGCGGTCGGTTGAAACACTGGAATACTCTAAAGAGTTAGCGTGCGGATATTCAGCGTTTTAACGACGGTTTTTTTTTCGTCATTGTCGTTTCATTAAAGGAAACGATGATCAGAGTAAACTTTTGTAAAAAGCGTAAACCAATATCGGGTCTGAGTCTTATTTGACCAATGTTTTCGCCGGTTTATTTTAACTTTAAATAGATAATCGTGAGTCGACAATGACTTTACAAACGAGCGTTTCAAACGCTCGGAGAATCGCCCTTGCGCTCCAGTGAGATTGGGTGAGCTGCAACAAAATCTGAGGTGTGAGTGGAATCGAGCTACTGGGAGTCATCCTCTGGCGACTGGCTGGGTGATCTTTGTGAATCTCTAATCTCATAATTTCCTGGGTGGTTCGTTGTGGGTGGTTTTTACATTAAAAATATCCCGTTTACATAGATCACATTACAAGTATTACAACAAAATATTTCATCATCATCATCATTTCAGCCGAAAGACGTCCACTGCTGAACATAGGCCTCCCCCAAGGCTCGCCATTTAGACCGGTCCTGTGCCGTTCGTTTCCACCGGATTCCCG
This sequence comes from Epiblema foenella, assembly GCA_963556455.1. Lineage (NCBI taxonomy): Eukaryota > Metazoa > Arthropoda > Insecta > Lepidoptera > Tortricidae > Epiblema > Epiblema foenella. The sequence continues at coordinate 2,465,975 of OY747120.1, read as the reverse complement.
CGACCTTCACCAGGTCATCACTCCACCTTGTCGGAGGCCTACCGACAGCTCGACAAAATATTTATTACGTGGGTATTTATAAAGAAATGATGCGTACACAAAATTCCCGAACCACGCTATCAGTGCAAAAGTCCAATAAACAGAGATGTGTATTAATTACAATTTGAATGGCCAGACTTGTATAAAATTAGTCCGCTCGAAAAGCGACTTTATTACCTAAGCACGAAAATTCAAAATCTAATGACAGTTTTATAAGATATCGGACGTTTTGAATAATTGCAACAATAGTCTGGCGTCACTGGCGGTCGCAGCGGCGGATGACACCGCGTGGTACAATAACTGCACACTACACTATGACCCATCGTGCTATGCGATACGGAACCAACGATAAAAAAAATAAGCTTAAATTATGGGCAAAGGCCTACCCTATTTTCCGCCACTCGTTGCGCCACGTCCCGTCAATCCTTATACAGGGTGTAACAAAACTAGTGAGGATCAGGGATCAGATACCGGTATTTTTTCCATAGAAAAATACCGGTATTATTACGGTCACCGGTTCATTATTTCGTTTTTAATGGGACAATCTAATAATACGACGTTGTTACCTAAGTACATGATTCAGCCCTACGTAAAAAGAGCAAAAAATTATTCAAAATATTGGGCTAATTCAGGGTTTTTTAAAAATACCGGTATCGGTTCCTGGTGAGGATCCGTTTAAGGGCATATTCGGTATTGTGTTCTGATTAGGAAAAAGTAATAGATTTTTTTTTTGACTCGAAAAAAAATTTTTTTTCCTATGGGGCAGGTTGTCCAAATCAGCCAACTGTCCATACAATAGCCAAAAATTTATTGCGTCAAAAAAATGTTCTTCTACCTTTTCCTAATCAGTACACGATACCGAATATGCCCTTAAACGTATCCTCACTAGTTTTGTTACACCCTGTATGACTATTGTCAAGAGGGCGCTATTATTATCATTTATACGGCAATAGGTCAGTATTGTCAGTATAGTCGGAATAATCCCATTTTGACTTGTTTAAGGATGATTCACACTAGACCGTTCCGTGTCCGGGCCGGCCCGTTTTCTATGACAGAAAATCAACAGCCGCCCGGCCACGGACGGGCCGGGTGACGCTCGGAAACTTACAATAGTCTTTGATAAATCATGTTACGATTAATCGGTTGTGAAAATCATAATCGATTTTTTGTTAACCGATATTGAAAAATCAAAATCGATTTAAAAATCGATTATTTTTTAAATAATAATCGATTTTTTAACAACCCTAATACGGACGGATGGACGGCCGGACAGAAAAGGTTCTGTTTTCGCCATTTTGGCTACGGAACACGGGTATTTGTTTATTATTTTTTAAATAATAATCGATTTTTTAACAACCCTAATACAGATGGATGGACGGCCGGACAGAAAAGGTTCTGTTTTCGCCATTTTGGCTACGGAACACGGGTATTAGTCTATTATTTTTTAAATAATAATCGATTTTTTAACAACCCTAATACGGACGGATGGACGGCCGGACAGAAAAGGTTCTGTTTTCGCCATTTTGGCTACGGAACACGGGTATTAGTCTTTTATTTTTTAAATAATAATCGATTTTTTAACAACCCTAATACGGACGGATGGACGGCCGGACAGAAAAGGGTTCTGTTTTCGCCATTTTGGCTACGGAACACGGGTATTAGTCTTTTATTTTTTAAATAATAATCGATTTTTTAACAACCCTAATACGGACGGATGGACGGCCGGACAGAAAAGGGTTCTGTTTTCGCCATTTTGGCTACGGAACACGGGTATTAGTCTATTATTTTTTAAATAATAATCGATTTTTTAACAACCCTAATACGGACGGATGGACGGACGGACAGAAAAGGGTTCTGTTTTCGCCATTTTGGCTACGGAACACGGGTATTAGTCTTAATTGCAGCCAAGCTCAAGTTTAATCAGCAACGGATGCTGTTTGAGATAACTCTGTTGTCTCTGAGATATCACGCGACTTTATGGGCGTCTTTGTTAAATAAATAATTATTTGTTTAATTAGAGAAATATTCACGGTAGTACAGTGGAATGTGTTCATGTACTCATCATTTAAATTGTAGTGTAACATGTTTTCCATTGTAATAATTTAGAAAATATTGTTGTTAGGTGAAGTAAAAGCATAATTTTTTTTATTGTTTAACTACCGACGCGCACTGCAAAAGAGTATCTGTGTATATGTGTCTGTCTGTGGCATCAAAATCAAACATAATATGTATTTATTATATGTTTAGTTGTTATATATTTATTTAGTTCCGGTTTTAGCTATAAGTTTCCTTATTGAAAAGTTTTAGTACACTGTGTAAGTCTGTCTATCTCATTCTCCCACTCTACACTCAATCCCTCAAAGGTTAGCTGGAAGAGATCCCTCATAGGGATAAGTTCGCCTTTGTACTCTAATCTTATGTGACATGTATATTGTTTTAACCTGTTATTGTGTACAATAAAGTGCTTACATAAATACATACATTTATTCTGCAAATGGGCCACAAGGGCACTTTTACATGTCAAAATATTAATTTACACTTTAAGAAAGTCTGACTATAAGAATACATTTTTCATGTCAGAATATTAATTTACAGTTCAAGAAAGAATAATAATTTTAATGTCATACCGACAGTGAAAATAAACTTTTAATGTTATCTGTTACGAAGCTCTCTAACGAATGAATCTGTGTGAGTTTTTTGTTTTTAGGTTTTCTTACCAATATCGTAAAAAAGGAGCCTTTGGTGTTGCACGCGTCCGGTGGTCTGGGATATCAGTCATAGGACGGTGACCACTTATCAAGTGGGCTTTCAGCTTGTTTGCCACCGTCATTGTATACAAAAAAAAATACAAATCTGTGCCGAATTTGATGTTTAACTTGACTCGGAAGTAGGACGCTTTCTAAGGACATTAGACGACGCAACATTCCAGTTAAAGTCAACGAAATCGTTTAATGATGATTAATATTATGCTAATGAATTGATCGGTAAGGGACTAGTTTTTACGTTTCTTAAGGTGTTATAATGGAGCAAATAAAACACAAAATAAATGCTACGTCATACAGAGAAGTGAAGGACAAAGCTGAATGTAGAATAAGCTGGCAATTACTCCACCGACAAGAGCCAAGCTCTTAAATATTATGATGATGAAGGTATTATAGGCCTCTCATATCTAGGTGAGTTTTGGGGCTATACCAGAATCATAGTCTTCAGGGCTCAGAAACCAGTTTCGTCTTCATACAATTAACCGGTTAAAAATTTCGGTTAATTGAGTTTTACGATAGTTTTTCGTACTTTAAATCATTTATTTCATAGACGAAGGATAGCAAACACAAATCTTAAAAAAAATATGATGATTTGTGAAGTACTTTAGAAGGTCTTTCAAAAATAGTAAAAACCGGTTCCGAGACCTGGTATACTTAGTCATCATCATCCTAGCGTTATCCCGGTACAGTTGCATCCTGAAAGATGCCCGGGATCCGCTACCTAATCCCAGGATTTGGCGTAGCCACTGGTTTTTACGGAAGCGACTGCCATCTGACCTTCCAACCGAGGGGAAACCAGACCTAATTGGAATTGGGCTTGTCAAGCGAGTGGGCAATGACTGTTAGAAGTTCTCAAACCACCCGAAGGCCTCTAACTTGGCTTAACGATTGCTAGCATAGACAGCCGCCGGGATCAACGGCTTAACGTGCCTTCCAAAGCACGGGGGCGCTCAGATAATAAGCACTCAAAGCGGTCACCCATCCAACAACTGACCTAGGCCGACGTTGCTTAACCTCGCATACCGCAGGTGATCAATATTACCACTAATGCTAAGTATATTAGTGTCAATTTTGTATTAAACAGTAACGTCTGCTAACGCAAACGACAGAACGGACAGTAAATGTTGCTGTACGCCTCCCTAAGGCATTGTAAGAGGAACTGGTTGAAAGATTTGGGGACGGAGCAAGGTTTCTCCGGTAGCTCAGTTGGCTAGAGCGATTGGCCGCGTATGCCAGACTGTCGCAGGTTCGAATCCTGCTAGGAACTTATACTTATCAATAAAATTTAAAATGAGTAATATTCATTATATGTTCGCATAAAGTACGAGACACAATGAGGTAATATTTTATTGGCACGGTTTATACCAGGGACCGATACCGGTATTTTTAAAAAACCCTGAATTAGCCCGATATTTTGGATTATTTTTTGCTCTTTACGTAGGGCTGAATCATGTATTTAGGTAACAACGTCGTATTATTAGATTGTCCCATTGAAAACGAAATAATGAACCGGTGACCGTAATAATACCGGTATTTTTCTATGGAGAAAATACCGGTAATAATACCGGTATTTTTCTATGGAGAAAATACCGGTATCCGATCCCTGGTTTATACACGATGTCGATGGTTACATGTGCTAAGAATATACCACACACTGACATTACTGCTAATACCTACTGTTTACAGCAGGTAAGCATAATTAATTAATTAAATTATAAAACCGGATCTTCCTCATACATTTTAAAAGCATAACTACAGCTAGTCAGGCATAGTTATTCACCAGACTCATTTCAATAATTCTTAGTTTATTATTTATTTTTATTTAATTAAGTTTAAATACAATTTATTGTTGTAACATAATTTAAACGGCATCGTTAAACCACAAGTGGTTTGTCTCGATGCACGATCCTAATTCTACTCTAATATAGGTTAATACAAATACAAAATCACTATCTTCACTTTTACATCTGTACTGTATCTAAATATATCTAAATTATTAGTCTTTTAATAATTTTAACATTTCTTTCTTAAGTACATTTGAAACATTTGTGGGTGTTATATTATTCTTACATTCTTTGGGTAGTTGATTTATTAAAAACAATGATTGCGTTGAAGATCTTGCATAAACGCATCCAATTATCACAGCACCGAGTGTTATCCTACATGAGCGCGCTCATCAGTAAATTTACACCAATATCGTACCCAATCGCTCAGTCACTCTGCCGCCGGACGGCCGTCGCGACGTGTTGTGTCCTAATAAACTAGTACTCGGGTCTATAATAATTAAAAAAAAACTTGTGTCAAAATGGCCGAAGGTGATGTGCCGTTAGTGAGGAGTTTTGGCGGGACCGAAGTAGAATTTGGCGCGAACGCGAACGGGACTAAGGTCACAAGGAATTCGAGGTTGGTTTTTTTCAAGGTTGGCAGTATTGTTTATGTTTTGGGACTTCATAAGGTAATGTTTCATGTGTAGATACATTGTAATGTAACTATAAATTGGAAAGTTGCCTTGCACAACAGTCGAACGGTTATGTATGAGTGGTTTGAACATACGATACTATGCGGTTTATGCGTAGATTCTTTAATTACATTTAGCAATTATAAATACCGCCATCTAAAAAAAAAAGTTAATTTTTTTTTCTAATTCGTTAGACAGGCTATAGCCAGAGGCCTTACTGCCTTGTCTTCAGTATGTGGTTTTGTAATGTCAGCAGTTTCCTCTAAAAAGTATATTCCAGGATAATAAATGTCTTCAGTGAATTGGTTTCTATTTAGTCTAATCCTTTTTCCAATAATGTCTATTCCATATATAATCTACATAAGTATTTTTATTATAATAATAATAATAATACTTTATTGCTCTCATGTTGATACAGCAGATCTTAAAATAAGCTAGTTTAAGGTACAACATGAAACCCTGTACGGGCATTGCAATTTTTACATTACAAAATTAAAATAACAATAATCTATATCTAATGGTTTATAATCTATTCTAGTTATATTTATAGTAACTATTTACATTCAGGAATTCTTGCAGGGAATAAAAGCAGTTCTGTATTAAATATATTTTTAACTTCTTAACAAATTTTGTATATCTGGGCTCATCAGCTATGTCCTTTGGAAGACTATTGTAATCTTAGTAGTCCTTCTAATTTCATCAAAGCCAGTAATCATAAACTTAAATAAATGCCCTTTAGCGAATTGTCAAATCCAGTATTTACATACATTTGAAATAACAAGTACAATTAATATTTACATTCTATACAGTTTTTTTCAAAAAAATATTCTAAATTATAACATTTATAACTTTTATCTACAACGAATTTACAGTATTATATACAAATTTATACAAGCAAATATAAGTTGATGTGTTAAAAAAGTTAATAATTTAAACCTTACTTGGAAAATTAGCGTAGATTGTGTGAAAGAGTCGCAATATTGTCGTATGATTGTTGTATCTCGTACACATAATGAAAACATCATTACTATGATAAAGCCAAATCAATTTATTTACAAACGTAAAATAAACATAATGACGTATTAGATAGATCATAAATTAATTTATAAACAGTATAATGTAAACGGAACTTAAGAGGCCTTATAAGTTTGAAAATGTTTTGATTTTAAATTATGACAAAAATATTGATGATACCAGTAAAGTGATTAAAGGACGCGATACCTTTATAAAAGTTTTAGATAGTGACATAGCCATTTTTTGATTTTATTGTGCGTAGTAGAATTTACGCCCAAAAAAGCTGTTTTTAGTTTGAAAATGGTCATTTTGGAGTGATGTTTGAAACGATATTTTTTAATGAAAAAATTGTCATTTTCTCAATGTTACTATCTAGAACAGGATTATTGCGACCTAACGTCATGAAATTGAAATATTTCAATTTCATTGAGAAAATGTCAAGATACGTGTAAATTCAAACAGAAAATGCCCGTAACAGATAAGCGTTTTTTAACTCATAAGGGCTCTTAAACGCGTATAATTGAAATGTATACAACTTTTGTGAATTTTCTGTTTACCAATAATAACTTCTAAATCAATATATACTAGTTATTTCAATTTTTTTTTAAGGTTTATTATTATTTTTTTATACCACGTCGGTGGCAAACAAGCTGACAGCCCACCTAATGGTAAGTGGTTACTGTCGCCTATAGACGCTTGCAACACCAGAGGCGTTACTTGCGCGTTGCCGACCCGTAAGAAACCTTTTCACGTTTTTGAAGAGTCCCATTCTGTAGCCCATTGGGAATACCTCGGCAGGAAGCTCATTCCACAATCTAAGTGTGTTATTTAATTTGGTTTATCTTTTCTGACAATATTTTAGATTTAAAGTTTATTTATTTACCCCCTTATTCATAAACGTCTGTCAAACCTATATTAGTTAACTAGCCGCTAAAGTTCGTTTGTCCTTATCTGTCACTTTGACGTTGACGTTTGTGAGGATGAGACAAAGAACTTTTTAGTTAGCAGAGGTTTGTTAAGTTTCATGAATACGGGGGTTAATCTTTATTGCACAAAAGTAAAACTTATCGTATGCCATAAGCATTCTCTACCAGTCTACTTTAGGGCAAAGCAGGCAAATTGTGGGCGGTGCAACTCCAAATATAAAAGCGAATATACTAAGTGTCAATATAGTACGTAAATATTAATACCAATACATACATAAATAATGAATAACAAATATATACACATACATACATACATATATTATATACAGACGAAACTATGTACAGAAACATTAGGAATATTCGGTTCTGCTAGCAAAAAAATTACGTAGAGAGTTATTAATGACTTTTTTCTTATACAATCGACCCCGTTCTCCCGATAATCGCAATAATTCGGTCAGAACATATTAGGAACTAGATATATACAGTCGCCACCAAATATATCTGTACTCTTCAGGGTGCTCAAAAATATCTGAATATGCACTTTAACGCCTTGACAATAGTCGTGTTCAGATATTTGTGAGCACCTCGTTCGCTCCGATCTGACGGCGACTGTACAACAATTTGTGAAACACTGATTTACCTCAACCGGTCATGAGCTCAGAAATAATCTTTGTTTGAAGATGCTTAAATTAAACCTCATAATAAAGCTGGCTTAAGCAGAGGAAATCTTGTCTTGTGTTATTTTTAGGGTTCCGTATCAAAATGGTTAAAAAGGAACCCTTATGGTTTTCTTTGTCTGTCTGTCTGTCTGTCTCATCGCTAATTATCTCAAGAACTACTTATGCTATCTATTTGAAATTTGGAAAAGTTATAAAGAAGGGTAACCGATATGCATAGAACATGATTTTTTAATTTTTTTTGTTTAATTTTTGTGTAAAGTGACAGATAATAGGTGGTTCAAAATTTGAAAGCATAGTGAATATAAGTCATATGAAAGGGCTGTGTTCTAACTTTCTGAAACAATTTTTATTTTATTTTTAAGTCGTTATTTTCGATTTATGAGGGAAAATGTAAAAAAAAAACCCTTATCTCCGCAGTTCACCAAGGAAAAATATGGAATTGTTACATAACATTAATATCAATGTATATTTTACAGGCAAAATATAACTATAGCTCTATCTACTTTTTTAATGGCGAATCAACTATTTCTTTTTATTCATTGTCATGGTTGCCTCACCTCGTAATATATATATAACATCAGATTTTATAAGAAAGTCATCAAATACACTACAGCTATGCGTATTCACTAACCAACGTTCTAATCTGTCGCCTCACAGCTCACCCGTTTTGGGTGAGGGGTAAGATGACAGGTGAGGAAGAGTCGGTTCGTGAATAACAGCCCTGTGCCTTTACCATGAGTTTACATGACCGTACTCGTGTGCGTCAGAATGACTGACCATAATGGCAGATCAATGTTAGACTACCTTCAGCATTCAATACCTATTTGCTACTATTTACTACCTATGTTGACATATTTGCAACCTAAGTTTTAAAAAAGATATATATATTTAATAAAGTGGGCAGTCATTCTGACGTCAGGATGACTGCCCACATTTATTATGTGGGGCTTGGACTCCTTATTTGCAACTTTCTATATATTATGATTTACTACTTATTTGCTACCTACACATATATTTTTTCCAGATTTTTAAGGCAAAAAATATTTTTTTTATAATCAAAACATGGAATTTAATTACGAATCGGAGTGTACAGGCTGTACCTCATGAACCGTGATAGTTAGACAGCTGAAATTTTCACAGATGATGTATTTCTGTTGCCGCTATAACAGCAAATACTAAAACACAAAATAAAATAAATATTTAATGGGCCGATATCCAATAGAAAATGACCCATAAAAATCTATATGGGCAAAAGTACAGCGCCTCTGGCGGTTACGCAATAGAACTAAGAATCGGCATACTAAATCGTTTACGCAGTCGCTATAGCGAGTACGGTCATGCAAACTCATGCTAAAGGCAATGTGGAGGATAATACAGACACAAAACCGTTGTCCAGTGTTTACTTTACGCATTTATTTACTATTTAAATAGTTACACCAGTTAGGAAACTCTTTTATTGTGACTAAAAATCAATAAAAATCTTTTTTTTATTGCACTAGAATAAGGGAAAATCGGAGGGTGGGCAGCAGCATCCTTCGATCATTACCACCATCAAACTGCGGTCGCCAACCCGCTTGCCAAGCGTGGCGACTATGGCAAATCCCCCCCTTTTTGGGGGAGGCCTATGTTCAGCAGTGGACGTCTATCGGCTGAATGATGATGATGATGATGATGACTAGACAGGCTAAAAATTTTTTATATTTATGGGGACAAATTTTGACTAACCCTCGCATACTGTTTAAATCTCATTTTCATCGCTTTTGAGCCTTGCAAATAACATACTAATAAAATCTAGCTCTACAAATGAACTTTGCACTTATCTGTTTTGGTTGTGTTAACTCGACGGTTCCTGGACCTTACTGCGACGAGATAAGGTTCAATAATGGTCAGTTATTAATGTTTGTATTATGCGCACGCGTCGATGGCGTGGATAAACACAAACACGCCATCCGATCCGCTACATTATTAGCCTGTGAGATTGTGTGGAAAAATCGCAATTATCGCATCGTGAATGAAAAATTGTTATCATTAAGATTAGAGGGGAATTAAGGTGGAAAAACGGTCACCATAAATAGATAAATATAAGTATGTGTTTTGATTGATAATTGACAGACATATTAAACTAGTGACTGTGTGCTGAAGACCTTGCGAGTTATTTTACGTTTTCAACCCCTAGGGTTCCTCCATTTTGCAAAAATTCAAAAAATTACCCCACAAAACAAACACGTATTCTTGAACCATCGAAAATAGTGGGGTTGATAACTGCTATGTTAATAAAACGAACACAAAACTTTACACAGACAGTATTTATTCGCCATCTTCGTTCCCACAGCCTCTCGCTGCCATGCTAGTCCGTTCGTGCGGATGGCAGCACTGTTGCGAGTTTGTTCGGATACCAAACTTTTAATCTACATCTAATTATAGTAATTATACATTGATGTGAAATTATGAATTCCAATAAAAATCAATGTCTAGATAAATCATGTTGGACAGCATATTGGTGAGATGACCTGTCATAATTATTTACATGCTGGCTGTTGGTTTCTATTTGACTATGATGTTAACAATGTAATAATCACAAAGAGAATCGGTTGAGAAATGTGACCAGAGGGGCTACCGCGAACCACAAATGAAGTTTTCCCTCTCTGTCGCACCTATGTGCAAACTTGCAAGTGTAACAGAGAGGGAAAATTTCGAATGCCTTTCGCGGTAGCAGGCCAGGGCAGGCGAACAGACGGACACACGAAAGCCCAAGTAAAAACATAAATTGTCCACCCGGTGGTCAATAGTTAACGGCTTATGTGCATGTAAGTTATGCTTTTATTACATGGATTTATAGTTACGGAAACACCGGTTATGCGGTTTACTAAACCAATACAAAAAGTTTTTTGGCCCTTAACTTTTGATATGTCCACCGAAAAGACGCGAACCTAAATCTGACTATGACCCATCCATATAATTATCACAAAGAAAATCGATTGAGAAATGCGACCAGTGCAGGCGAACAGCCACACGAAAGCCCAAGCTGAAAGACTAAAAAAAGTTACATTTTTTTATGGCAGCGCGCTCCTGGTGCATTCAGCCTGGCGTATTTTACGTTTTCAACCCCCATGGCTCCGGCATTTTGCAGAAATCCAGAAATCGACCTCGCAAAGTAAATCCATACAATGATGGCTATCGTTTTTGTGCTCACCAGTTGGCACCACTGTCGAGTAAGGTCCAGCTGTCAAAAATTGTTATTGGTTATTATGGGCATGAGAACGAAGTTTACATTTAAATCTTATTTAATACCTTAAAACCGTACCGTAAAAGTACTGAACATCCCGCATTGTAGCGCAGTCCCGTTTTTCTTTGCCATTTGCCATAATCACGCTCAGGTCAAAATAGTCACCATATGTCCACCACCAAGTGGAACCATCTAGTCTTAACCCGCGTAGCCCAACCACAAAGAGTGAGATTTGACATTTCAGAGACCTCACGCTACACTAACGCCTCTAGCTCGTCGCTAGATTCATACGCGATAGCCCTCATTATCACAAAGAGAATATTACCAGTGTAGGCGAACAGCCAGAGACACGAAAGCCCAAGCTGAAAGGCTAAAAAAAGTTACATTTTTTTATGGCATAGCGCTCCTGGCGCGTTCAGCCAAAAAGTTACACTATCCTTGTTCGATTGTTATGGACAGTAACCTTAAGCTCCGACTTCAAGGGAATTGGGCTGAATGATCCAGACGTGCGATCGACAGCCCGCCTGCTTCCAGCCAGGCGTCCCTACACTACATCTCTCTCTCTCTCTCGATTGTTATGATTACGACTAAATCCTCCACGTGGACAGTTCGCTTCGATTTAGTGTACTGCTACAACCTATTCATATGTAATTTAGTCTTCCTCTCCTATTTGGGTCACATCTTGTGATCTATTTCGTCTATTATAGTACCTATTATATATTAGTTCAATCATTTTTTTTATTGTATAATTATGTAGGGGAAACATTGGATTCGGTGATAAATTGATAATATGTATATGCAGTTATTCTGTGATAGTTTGTTAGCGTCTTGTTAGAGTCACCTGATATCGATACCTGATATCAAGAGTAATTTAAAGAAATTGTGGCTCTCCAACGACTTGTGATTTAATTGAATACTATATATATTTATTTATGTATATTAATTTAAATACGTATATATTTATAATATGTATTTATTATATGTTATAGTTGTTATATATTTATTTAGTTCTGGTTTTAGCTATAAGTTTCCTTATTGAAAAGTTTTAGTACACTGTGTAAGTTTGTCTATCTCATTCTCCCACTATACACTCAATCCCTCAAAGGTTAGCTGGAAGAGATCCCTCATAGGGATAAGTTCGTCTTTGTACTCTAATCTTATGTGACATGTATATTGTTTTAACCTGTTATTGTGTACAATAAAGTGCTTACATACATACATATCGTTTTTTGCAGCGGCGGAAAATGGCGAGATATTAAAACATAATAAATATAGGGGCCTCGGCAGAGAGTACAATTTTGTACCTTTTGTTGTCGAAACTCTTGGTGCATGGGTCCCAGCGCGCACAACTTATTTACTGAAATCGCGAAGCGATTGGTTGACGTAACTGGTGACCGAAGAGCTGGCGGCTTCCTCGCACAACGTATCAGCATTGCGAATATTGCGATACAGCGAGGAAATGCGCTTGTTTTAGATTTAAGTTAGTTGTAATATTATTTGAGTTATTGTTATTTAACTATTATTACCGCCTGTATACTTATCAATTCATTCTATGAGAAATAAGGAAAAGCTATTTTAGTAACTTGTTCTATATTTCGACATGGCCCACTTGTATTCATTATGATAGTATCAGGCACGTATCCAGACTTTTGGTTCGGGGGGGGGGACAAACATTGAAACAACCATGTGAACTGTGTAAAAATTGCTGTAATCACTGTACTATAATTTTTATTAACTTAAAGAAGTACCGTCCGTAGTTTAGTTACACACTTAAAAGTATTTTATATTAAATATTTTAGTATTTTCGGGGAGGGGGGGGGGGGGGGGTAAATTGATTCTGGATACGTGCCTGGATAGTATGGTCCTCGTGTGTGATTTTGTTTAATGTTTCTCCGCTATAAGGCTATCACCGAATAACTGTTTTTCCTAATTCCCTAGGAATATAAGAAATAAAAATGCGGAAATAAAAGATGCTACCTCAGATCTTGGTTCCGCACATAAGCTAGATTGTTTCTTGGTCCAAAACGCCATTTACTCGGTTACGGAATTTTTACAGGGATAGACATACACGTTCATTGCCTCACCGTATTGGAACATTTTTCTCCCTTAACTAACATTTTTATATTCAGATTCAGATTCATTTATTCACAATATAAGATTATAATATAAATTACATGTCAATTTACAAGAATCTCTATGGTGATCGTCAATAACATTAAATAAAAAAAAAAAAATCAATGAATAAAATAGCAGTTAAATAATACAATGAGTATAATAAAATTCACCTGGCTCGAAAGGTTCGAATATCGGCCAGAGCATTTATTTGTGCGGTGAGCACGAAAATTTGTTCTATTTATCTATATAAGTAGCTATGTATATCGTCGCTATATTTTTTTTTTTTGAACCTGACTGTGGCTTTATAGGCCCAATAAAGCGATAGAAGTGCGCAGTTGGACTAGGTCAATTTGTGTAAAGATTATCCACAAATATTAATATTATAATACAATGTACGGTTTATGTCATTATTCAGAATTAACATTTAACTTGGTTATGTAGGCAGTATCTATTATTAGGTATGCAAATATATTGCGGCTAATATTGCAGCTGTTTATGTTTGACACTTGAATTTAAATTAATATCAACGGAATAATTTAGGTATAAGATTGAAATCAAGCTTGATTTTATCGTAATTTGGTTATGATTTTAGCATTGTGTATATATTTGTGCGTGTGTGTGCAACTATTTTATATGCATAAAAAAATGTATGGGTAAAAGTACAGCGCCTCTGGCGGTTGCGCAATAGAACTAAGAATCGGCATACTAAATCATTTACGCAGTCGCTAGCGATCATGCAAACTCATGGTAAAGGCACGGATGGAACGTGCGAGATTATTCGGATGACTCGTTTTTGGAGCATAACATGACTATGTTTGAAATGTGAGGAATTAAAAAAAAAAAATACTGTGAATAGAATGAATTGCCCCGTGTGGTTGCCGGGTAAGAATTGCGCCACCCCATCTCTTCCCGTGGGTTTCGTAGGAGGCGAATAAGGGAAAATCGGAGGGTGGGCAGCAGCATCCTTCGATCATTACCACTATCAAACTGCGGTCGCCAACCCGCTTGCCAAGCGTGGCGACTATGGCAAATCCCCCCCCCAAATTGGGGGAGGCCTATGTTCAGCAGTGGACGTCTTTCGGCTGAAATGATGATGATGATGATGAGAATGAATTTATTTATTTATAAAAAGGTGTTATTATTAGAAACTTATAAATATAAAAAAAATATTCCAGAATAAAATAAATTAAATAAACAACTAGCTTAATACTAACGTAATTAAGTTGTACTGTTAATTGTAGTTTGACGACCAGTTTAGCCTAGTGGTCAATGACCTTGAGTCCTGGGTTGGAATTCCGGTTGTTTTTATTAATATTTTCAACATTTATTGATATACAAGCGGTAATAATATTTAAATAACAATAACTTGAATCTAAAACAGGCCCTTGGGGCATTGTACCGAGGTTGCTGGCGGCGGTTCCTCGCTGTATCGCAATGCTGCGTTGTGCGAAGAAGTCGCCAGCTCTTCGGTCACCAGTTACGTCAACCACACGCTTCGCGATTTCAGTAAATAACTTGTGCGCGCTGAGATCCCATGGACTAAGATTTTCGTCACCAAAAGGTACAAAATTGTACTCTTTGCCGAGGCCTCTATATTTATTACGCTTTAATATTTCGGCATTTTCCGCCGCTGCACCCGCCTTTACTGTAGTTCGTTGTAGGTGGGACGGTGCCAGTGTGGATTAAATATTAAATGTATGGAATTTATAAATATACTGCTAAAGTTTAAAATGAAACAGACAACAAAATACAGCGTTTATTGGATAATAAATCAAAAAATCAAATTCAAAACATTTATTCTGCAAATAGGCCTCAAGGGCACTTTTACAAGTCAAAATCTATCTAGGTACATCAAATAAAAATAATACAATAATCAAAGTATCATTAATTAAATGTAGTGTTACATGTCAAAAATAAGACTAAGAAACTAATAACAATCGAGATTTGTTAGAGATGTATAAGGTCTCTAAGCGTCAAGATAAAAGGTAATAAAGTAGGTACACTAATCATAATAAAATGTTTTGAGCTATATCTATAACACGTCAACATGTATAAATAATATTACCTGGATAGGTCGTGGCCCAGCGGCGCCCGCGTACCGCGTGCGGTATTCGAGGTTAAGCAACGTAGGCCGGAGTCAGTTTTTGGATGGGTGACCGCTATGTTACTAACTGAGCGCTCCCGTGTTTTGAAAGGTACGTTAAGCCGATCCCGACTGCTGTCTATGGCAGCAGTCGTTAGGCCAAGTTGGAGGCCTTCGGGCGGCTTGAGACCTTCTAACAGTCAAGTTGATAAAGGGGGGTCGTAGTTGCACCACGTCCGTAGGGAGTACTCACCGCTACCCTACACGTGACCCCTGGCTGGTGTTCAAAGTGCAACGAAACTGGCGTCATTTTCGTAATCATCACCCCGAGCAACCTCGAAGATGACACCCATGTCGATTTTTAAGAAAAATTAATGTCCGCCATCTTGGATTTGAAAATGGATGTTATTTTCGGAATCGGCGACCCGAGGAACCACAAAGATGACACCTATATCGATTTTTAAGAAAAATGAATGTCCGCCATCTTGGATTTGAAAATGCATGCAAAATTCCAAGACACATTACTGAACTTCCGGATTCTAAATTTAAGTCTGTCGTGAAACAGACACTTACTTCAAAATCATATTATAAGATAAACGATTATATCATGGATAGGGATGTTTGGCAGTGATAGCGTGCCGCACAAGTAATCTAACACAGAACTATTTTGTCCTTAATATTAAAAAATATGTATGTTTATACTGTAGCATTTGAATTGTGTACTATTTTTACTGTTATTTTATATACATTGTATAATATTGTTTTGAAAAAATGACACCTCGCCGAGTTTCTTACGCCGGTTCTTCTCGAGGCAGAGGTTTATTTGATGAACCGGTGGTAGTTTTTTGACATTCATAAGTGCATGTAACATGCCTAAATTGAAGAGTAAATGATTTCATTTCATTTCATTTCATTAGAAGATTTTACGGTTCGAAATATAGCCATACCATAAATAAATATATACATTACCTAATTAACAAAACTGACCCTTTTGGTATTTATGTTGTAATAAACCTGCCGAGGCGTACCTCGCCGTATTTAAATATTAGCATTATATATGTATGTCTGTGTGTAAGGCCAGTTCAGAGGTCAAGAACTAACAACAGACAAAATAGTGTTTTTGTATTCAAATTTTATTCAGAAATTGGACCTTGGTCAATGCAATTTATTACATTGTATGTCATTCTAATAAAATTAAGTATTTGTATGCAACTACGCTTAAATTGGTTTTGTTTTATTCCGGGACCAATACCGGTATTTTTAAAAAACCCTGAATTAACCCAATATTTTGGATTATTTTTTGCTCTTTACGTAGGGCGTAATCATGTATTTATGTAACAACGTCGTATTATTAGATGGGTCATTGTCAGTTGCAAAAACAAAAGTTGTCTCTCCGGTGGTCAATAGTTAAGGGCTTATGTATATGTAAGTTATGTTTTTATTAGATGGATTTATAGCAACGGAGACACTGTTTATGCGGGTTACTAGAACAATCCAAAATTAAGTTTTGTAGCCCTTAACTTTTAATATGTCCACCGTAAAGACGCGCACCTAAATCTGACAATGACCCAGATTGTTTCATTAAAAACGAAATAAGGAACCGGTGACCGTAATAATACCGGTATTTTTCTATGGAGAAAATACCGGTATCCGATCCCTCGATAAGCTATATCGAGTGGATGACACAAGGGCGACGCAGACGGAGCCGGCCTAACGGAGATGGCGGGATGATTTAGACGCCTTCCTCGCCAATTGGCCAGAAGTAGCACAGACACGGGAGTCATGGCATTAATGGGAAGAGGCCTTTGCTCAGCGTGGGACACTCATGCAGGCTAAAAAAAGAAAATAATACTCAACAGGCAAGGTATTTGCAAATGCATGCAAATATCTTTTTTTTTTCATTATATGCACCTACTTGCTCACTAGAGCTTAATATACAGACCTACTGTTTTAGAGATGTCTACTATGTAAGAAAATTGTTCCAACTTTATCTTTGTAACCAAACTTAAGAGCTGGGAGATCTGAACACATTGTTTCGTAATCCAGGGTAGTGTCTCATTTTCCTTTGCTTTTGAGTATAGATTTAAGATAAATTTAAATTTATTTTATTTTTATCCTTAACTTACTCAACACCTTGTATGAAAGAGCGAATTCCTTCTAACACAAGTTTTTACTTAAAAGGAGGATTCGACAACCTTGTTAACGTTATTTTATAAAAGAATAAATAATTTTGAATTTTTGAATTTTGAAGGTATACCTCATTTCAATGTGACGCGCTCCAGTAAATCCCAACATCCCCTCTTGGGCTCCCGTACTAGTGTGTCTACCGTACCGCTCGGCTTTGCGGTAAGACTCAACTTAACTGTACAGTCAAGGGCACCAATATGTATACGTTTTTTCACCTTATTCCATTGAAATAAGGTCCAAACATGTATACATATTTATGCCCTTGACTGTACATTCAGATCATTGCGAATAACAAATAAGTAATCTGCGCCCGGAAAACTGATTCATTAATACGCCCCCAACTCGTACAAGCTTCAATGAAACATGCTCAGTACCATCGGGCGCCGTCTCTGTTGTATTGTTCAGTTGTAGACTGATAACATAGTAGCTGCTGCGTACATGTGTTATGTTACGTGCGCGTACGCATTTAGTTCTTACCTTACGGATACGTATACGGAGTAAAACATGTGAGGAAACTTGTTTAATCGAAGCCTTGTTTACCCTCTGTGTTGGAAACGTCAGACGCCACTGATGACAAAGATGATATATATTAGTAAAGTATGCCTATAAGAGTCATTTACAAATGTTCTGTAAACAGCTAAGGATTGATTTTTGTCTCTGTTTTAATTGATTCAAATATTCGTTACGGAATCAATTAAGATGTCGACATTTTCGTTCCTTAACTATTTCCAAAACATTTACATAGGTACGCATCACTGTAGGGAGCTATGGTGTATATATATATATATATATATATATATATATATGATAGCTTAGTTCCAAGATTTGGACGTAGATGGCGCTGTTTTATGTCTTCGAGTGACAACTCTATCTCAGTATATATATAATTTACTCTATGACAGTGATGACAGGCGCTTTCTTAAAACTAGTGTCTACGCGAAATTGTGAGATTAGGTGCGAATGTGGACTCGGATCTCCGGAATACAAACGGGAAAAAGTTAGGAGAATTATGTCTTAGAATTTACTTCAACTAAAATGTCTTACGAGGAAATACGAATATAACTTGACATTATTTATGACTAGCGACCCGCCCCGGCTTCGCACGGGTGCAATACTGATGCATATTATACATACAAACCTTCCTCTTCAATCACTGTATCTATTAAAAAAACCGCATCAAAATCCGTTGCGTAGTTTTAAAGATTTAAGCATACATAGGGATATAGGGACAGAGAAAGGGACTTTTCACACCTGCTATTCAGAAAAGAGTTATTGTTGCCTTCGAACGAGGGATCAAAGATGTACTTTTCTTCCCTCATTTGAGGGCAACAATGTTTCTTTTCCTCATATACGGTGTGAAAAGCAGTATGTGTCACACGCTAGTAAAATTATTTCCGTCTTGGGCGTAAACACTTGAATCCCTCGCTACGCTCAAGATTCTACTTTAGAATCCCTCGCTACGCTCAGGATTCTATTGTAGAATCTTTCGCTTCACTCAGAATTCAATATAACGCCCTCGCCGTAAATATATAATTTTCCTCCCTTGAGACACAATCTACTATTGTTTTATACTATGTAGTGATATAACAATAATAAATGATTGACCTAATTTATTATTGTTAAGTATTCTTGTATATGTTTTCTTGGAAGGTACATTAATAAATCTATGTTTAAAAAGTTAAATACATTACATATTTATCGAAATTAGTCCAATAAAACCATTTCCGTGGAGTGATGCATCTCATTTTCTAGTACGCGGAAGGCTTTATTGGTACATAAAAACGATGTTTAAAAGCTTGACGCAAACTCCCTTCTGGTTTTTTGCTATTATTTCATAAACGAGAAAGAATGACAGAAAAAGCAAAACGTATAAATCTAGTTAAGGATGTAACGAATGGATCAAGGCCAATGTCTTATTTGATAAAGGTTTAAAACATTGCCTCCCGAAGCACTAATTTAGATTATCTCGAAAACCAAGGGACTTTTACTAAACCTGAAAGTCCACTTTCTGGACTCAGTTGCTCTATCGGTGATTAGAAGCTTGTCCATTATTTACTGGACACCCTGTATATAAGTGCATAAACAACACATTAGTATCGAAAATAGCGTTTTTGGACATGTTTCAATAAATCATAAAAAAATAAGTAATCAGTTTTTTTCAAAATTTGGCTCTTGCAAATGTAGATAAAGGATTGAAGAACCGATTACCGTTTGTGCCATAAATATATCTATAGTTTTGACGGAACTATATCAACTCAAAACTTGTCAGCAATCGATGAATAGCGCGTGGAGCCCCTAAAGTTAACTATAGTTTTTATTAATGTGTGACGTGTGACCTAAATCCTAGAACATTCAGTTAAATCACTGCGATTAAAACTCATTACACGATATTTGTCTAATTATTACGCCATTATCTTACACGTTATGGAACGTGAGTCATGCAAAGACAAAGAACAAATGAACTTGCGTTCTACGTATTTATGTATGTTTACGTACATAAAGCATATACTTGTGTTATAACTCGATAAATACAGTCACAGGGGTCCCAGCGCGCACAAGTTATCTACTGAAATCGCGAAGCGTTTGTTTGACGTAACTGGTGACCGAAGACCTGTGCCTTTATCATGAGTTTGCATGTCCGTACTCGCTAGCGACTGCGTAAACGATTTAGTATGCCGATTCTTAGTTCTATTGCGTAACCGCCAGAGGCGCTATACTTTTACCCCTACAAATTTTTACGCTGACGCTAGCGAGTACGGTCATGTAAACTCATGGTGAAGGCACTGGCGACTTCCTCGCAAAACGTATCAGCATTGCGATTCAGCGAGGAAATGCCGCCAGCATCCTCGGTACAATGCCCAACAGGCCTGTTCTAGATTTAAGTTAGTTTTAATATTGTTTAAGTTATTGTTATTTAACTATTATTACTGCCTGTAAATCGATAAATGTAAAAAAACGGACACATAAGAATATCCAAATTAACAGTACATGAAATGCACCTACACGAAAATAAACAATAGACGTGGATGTTCATTATTTTACATAATGTAGTGTGCAGTGTAATTATAGCTGAATACACTATCTAATCCAGTAACTTCATACATCAAAACTCAAATTCGGTAGTTCTGATTTTCGGCGTTCCGTAGGCAAAATGGCAAAAACGGAACCCTTATAAATTCGTCATGTCTGTCCGTCCGTATGTCACAGCCGATTTACTCGGAGACTATAAGCACTACAATTATGAAATTTGGTAGGAAGGTGTATTCTATGAACCGCTACATAAAAGTGATGTGAAATTATAAAAAAATATTAAATTAGGGGGGGCACTCCATACATCCCGTCTGTCCCTTTTGGGTATTCGCTAAGGGTGGGTTGCACCAAACCGTCAGTAATCGCAAGCGGTGTTCGTTAAAATCTGATTGTATGGAAAGTTTGACAAGTTTCTATGGGATGACAGCTGCCGGCGCCATATTTGACGATGACCGGCCTGTGATCGTATGTTGGTGCAACCGACCCTTAGTCATACACAGCTGTTTAACCGACAAACTAATTAACATACGTATATACTTTAGTACTCATTATATTACTTATACTCCTTCTATAGGATCTTCTTACGGTTAAAGAATACTTATCTAATGAGGGCTATCGTTTTTGTGCTCACCAGTTGGCGCCACTGTCGAGTAAGGTCCAACTGTCAAACATTATTATTGGTTATTACAGGTATGAGAACGAAGTTTGCATTTAAATCATGTTTAAAACCTTAAAACCGTACCGTAAAAATATCGAACAGTGCAGTCCCGTTTTGTTCGGAAAAAAAGGAGTAAATAAGTTTCCGAAAGACAAAACTGTCTCAAAGCACTGACAGTCATTGACCCGTAACTCATATTTGCCATAATCAAGCTCAGGTATTGCAAAATAGTCACCATATTGTTCCAATTAGATATTAACCCGCGTAACGCAACCACAAAGAGTGACATTTGACATTTCGGAGACCTCACGCTACACTAGCGCCTCTAGCGGCGAATTCATACGCGATAGCCACCATTGATTAAGAGCATATATGTCAGTGTGAACTGAAATTATTTGTACCGTATGTTAACAAAGTAGCTGTTAATATTAATTTAGTCGATAATACCGAAACACTGAGAAAGGAAGGCCGCATGACGTAAGTCAATGTCAAACTGCAGTAAGATTTATTCCAGCAATATGAGATACGACTGGTTTTGCGGTGATGTCACCGGTAATCTGTCAAAGGTGTCAAATAATTTTAGGTTATATTTTGCTATTCGAAATACATTTTAGACATTTTGTAGAGGATGTGGTTTTCTTGTCCAGTTTTCCATAAGAAATACTAGATAGAATAGATGAACGTGTTTCCCATTAAAACAACAGTATAAAAATGCGTTGCCTTTGCAAGTAAATTAATTTTCAAAAATACTTGGAAACCATAAAACTTCATTTTATTGTGGCATTTTTTTTCTATGAAATTAAAGTAAATTAATAAATATTTATGGACAATCTTAGACAAATTGACCGAGTCTCAAACAACAAACAAAGCAAAGCAAAGTTTGTAATATGGGTATGGGTATACTGGAAATCATTTTAGTTAGCAGAGTTGTATCAAATTAATTATGTTAAAAATATTAGTTAGCAGAGTTGCATCTAATTAATTCGATTAAAAATATATTTTACCTTTCAAACAATAAGGTTCAAAATCCAATAACATATTTGTAGAAATTTGGTCATTAAAAAGAATTTCAACTATACTACTACCAAAAATACAACTGGTATAAGTGTCAAGTGTCTACAAATGGCTCTAATACTGAACCTCTTTGAAGTCGCTTAATATAAACAAGATGTCTTTAAGGGTCCTTGTCAGTTAAAAAACGCTCATCTATTTATTCCATTTTCTGTTTGAATTGACACGCATCTTAACATTTTCTCAATGTTACTATCTAGAACAGGACTATTGCGACCTTATGTCATAAACTTTAAATGTATTTTTTGCATTTTTCATTAAAAAATATCGTTTGAAACATCACTCCAAATTGACCATTTTCAAGCTAAAAACTGGATTTTCGCACATAAATTCTACTACACACAATAAAATCAAAAAATGGCTATGTTACTATCTAAAACTTTAATAAAGTTATCGTATCCTTTAATCACTTTAATGGTATTATCAATACTTTTGTCATAATTTGAAATAAAAACATTTTAAAACTTATAAGGCCTCTTAAGGATCGCCAGGCTGGTCAATTATATTGAAGTAAATCAATAACTGTCATTATGAACAGTCATTAAATGTGATTTATTTCGTATTATTTTATTAATATTGCACTGTCGTGTGTTCGAAGAGTGAATGAACTATTGAATGAATGGGACAAAGAGTCATTAATTAATGAATGACGCTTTACGGAGACGGCGCCTTTGAGGAGGAGGGGGTAAGAGGTAGGTCAGGGGGCAGTGTTGAACCAC
Organism: Epiblema foenella; assembly: GCA_963556455.1. Classification (NCBI taxonomy): domain Eukaryota; kingdom Metazoa; phylum Arthropoda; class Insecta; order Lepidoptera; family Tortricidae; genus Epiblema; species Epiblema foenella. The sequence goes on along the minus strand of OY747120.1, from coordinate 2,443,007 downwards.
CAACTAGGCTACTGGTTGACCCTGCCTACGAAGCTGGTGGTCCCGGGTTCGAATCCCGGTCAGGGCAATTGTTTGTTTGAAGAGAACGAATAGTTGTTCCTGAGTCGTGAATGTGTGTGGATTTCTATGTATTATATGTATCTATATCTGTATGTATATCATCGTCCCCATAGTTTAGTTTAGTTTAGTTTAGTTTATTAAATCTCATTATACCATGTTCATACAATACTACATTAGGCTTATATTATATTACTTATCGTATAGTGATCGTTTTATATAATAATAACGAGAATAATTCAATGAATGTAACATGATATAAATTTTTTATGGTACATACAACATATGTATATACATGCAAGTCAAACATTTAAAAAAAGACAATAAACAAGATAATCAAAAAGATAATACTAATGTCACAATGTCAGTACACAAAGGAAAAATAACAATAATGTCAAATCAATATACGAAATAATATCTAGGTACAAAAATAGTAATAATAACAACAAAACAGTGTCAACAAAGTCTTAATCTACACTGATAAGATAAGAATAAGAATGGGGTTCTACCAGTAAGTAGGTACTTGTCAAATAACATAAATAATATAACTAGGGTCTCCTAAAATAATTTTGTCAGTTCATTATTTTATAATGTCAATGTATTCCTTGACTAAGTAGAATGACTTTTCCAACAAAAGGTTTTTCAGCTTACGCCTAAACGTTTCTTCACATAATTCGTTTTTTATTTCCGCGGGTAGGTGCTCGTAATATGTCGGTCCTATAACACGCGCGTTTTTTGCATGTAGTACCGTGCGACGCGGGACCGTGCGCAGGCTACCTGAGCTACGAAGGCACTTACCCTTCACCTCCACTCGTCTAAACTGGGCTAGGTGTGTCCGCGTGAACATGATGACATCGAAAAGGTAATGCGAATAGTGTGTCATAATCCGGTGCTCAATAAATAAGTCTTTGCAGGACTGCCTCTGGCTTAGACCTAACATAGTGCGGAGAGCCCGTTTTTGTATTCGCATTACCCTTCCAGCATCAGTCGAGTTTCCCCATAGGATTGAACCGTAGGTCATCAACGAGTGGAAGAGTGAAAAGTAAGCTTGGCGCAGCGCAGCACAGGAAACCAACGGTTTAAGTTTACGCAATGCGAAAACCGCACCACTCAGCCTATCACACAGTGAGTTTATGTGTTGCTTCCAATTCAACGTCGGGTCTAGCGTGAAACCTAGGAACTTGCCAGTATTGCTCATCGGTATGGGACACTGGATGCTCACATGTGGAACGCACCTGCCAGAGAAGAGCATGACACTGGATTTGTTCACGTTGAGTATTAAACCATTTGCCGAAAACCAGTTTTTTAGTTGGGAGCATACGGTAGTAATTTTGTTATTTAGTTGCTCATATGTTTGTGCGTTTATTACTACTGTCGTGTCATCAGCAAACAGCGTAAGTTGACCCTCCGTTATGGCAGATGGTAGGTCGTTTATAAATACAAGAAACAACGTATTTCCCAACGCAGACCCTTGTGGAATCCCGATCGTCACGTTACCAGGCCCGGATCTCACCTTTTTACCAGCGGATGTTGTTTCCACAGTTTGAGTTCGGTTTTCTAGAAACGATTTTATTAATTCACAACTGCGTCCTTGTAAACCGTAGCACATAAGCTTTTTATTTAATAGGCTATGATTGATGACGTCGAAAGCTTTCGACAAATCGCAGAATATGCCAGCTACTTTGTATTTATCATCAATACCAGTGGTAATACTGTCGATAGTATTATATGCTGCTGTTGTAGTAGACATCTTTTTTCTATATGCAAATTGTCTGTCAGTCAGTAGGTCAGTTTCAAGGTGGTTCATGAGATGTTGCGATAGAAAAGATTCTATAATTTTTGATATATTTGGCACGATTGATATCGGTCTGTAATTGTCAACAGATGTTTTGTCTCCCTTTTTATATACCGGGCACACTCTTGTACATTTCAGTATGTCAGGGTAAACACCAACTACAAACATCTCGTTTATTAGGACAATCAATATTTCCGATATCAATGGCCAAATTGATAATAGAATATTGATGGATATGTCATATATATCAAAAGTGCTCCGGCTTTTTAGCAACGACTTAAGGATGCGATCGAGGTCTGTCCGTTGGACGGTGGGTAGCGCAATATTGGGCACATTTGTAGCCTGCAGGTGGGTAGTTAGATTTTGCATTGCAAGTTTCTCATTTGTCCCTATATTTAATTTCGAAGCAACACTCAAAAAATGCGAGTTAAGATGGTCGGGTATGTTTTTTACAGATATAGGCCTCGAGTTGTTGTCATTCAACGTGATTTCCTTTCTGGCATGTGAAGAAGAAATTTCTTCTTTTATTACTTTCCAAATTTCTTTAGATGGATTACTGCTCTCTCTTAACCTTTTTTCTGTATAGTCCTGTCGGGCACTCAAAACTTTGCAATTAATTAGGTTTGAGTAATACTTTATGCAATTTGAAATACCCTTGTCATTAGGGTACTGCTGCCTAAAGTGGGACAGGTCAATAAAGTTTTTCATATAATTTGTAATTTCGCTTGTCATCCACTGTGCACTTGGTTTGTTTTTTAATCGGAATCTTTTAACAGGAAAATGTATGTCAATGTAATATGTTAGGATGTGAATTAATTTATTAAATTTATTATTTATGTCTATATTAGTGTCGTAAATATAATTCCAACTATAATTATTTATGTCAAGATAAAAAGAGTATATTGAATCATCATTTATCAGCCTCCTTTCTACAAATGGGTTCGATTTTACGTGATCTAAATGTTCCGTCGATAATGTAAACAACTGTGCGTTATGGTCACTTATAGTTGTATGTATAGGCGCGGCGGTGACGTCACAGGCCCGAGCGGTGAGTGTTATGCCGCAGTCAATTGAGGTGGAACTCTCCGCGCACACACGGGTCGGAAAACCGACTACGTTCGTGCAGCCATTACTACCCAAGATGTCTTTAAGTTTTTGCTTTAAGTGATTATCAGTAAGGAAATCAACATTCACATCGCCTACTAATATAAACCTTTTGTTTTCTAAAATCACCCTACTCAGCAACAAATCTAGTCTATTTATAAATACGTCAAAATCGCCTTTTCCAGTTCGATATGACGCAACAATAATTAAATTTGAATTTAGGATTTCAATCGATGTCAACTCAAAGTGATATTGAACAGCAAGACTTTGTAAGTCGTTACGTTGTTTGTATCGAATATCGTCCCGTATGTACAAGGCCGCCCCGCCATGTGCAATGCGCCCGCGACAGTACGCGTTTGCCAGCTCGTAGTTACTTAACCTAACTTTTTCGATTTCATTCCTTTTGCACCAAATTTCACTACAAGCTAGTACATCCGGCTTTTCGGCATCCAATAAAACATTCAATAACGCAGTTTTGCCGCAAATGGATCTAACGTTCTGATGGAGGATTTTAAAAATCGATGGTTTAGCTAGCGGGGCGGTGGATCGCTGCTGTTTACATGCAAGTTTTTTGGCTCCACGATATTGAAATGTCTAATGGACACGCCGCCCGGCCAGTGTTTGGAACTACGCACCACTCCAACTTTGTTTGCTGGTACCTCTATTTTAAATGACGAGTAATGTCCTCGCGTCACCTTCAGCTGCTCACACCCATCCACCTGAACACCCAATTTGGACTGTACGTGGCGAACTACGTCATCAGTGGTAGTTTCTACGCTCAGGTTGAAGACATGTAGGCTAACTGGATGCGGTGCAGCTGCTCGCAAGTCTCGCGACCCAGGAGGGGTCTGTTGTGATGCTGCCAATACCTTCGGCCCCGGCTGTGGAACGCTCGCCGCCGGTACAGCTGTCACGACGAGTGGACGTGCCGCTGGGACTGTGGCTAGTACAGCAGGTGGCGCAGCCGCTGCATGGGACGCGGCCGGCACGGAGGACACAGGCAACTGAGAAATTGCCTTGTGGACAACCTGCACAACCGAGATGGCCTCTGGCTCTGGAGACGGCAGTGGTTTCGTCGCGCCAGCTTCTGACTGTAATTTACGCTTTGGTCGGGACCTCAGGCGCATCTTTTCCACAGGAAGTGGCAGCAAAGTGCGTGGTGGAGTTGATAACTCTTCCGGTGTTGAATATGTGGAGTCATCATGGACTTGCGTACTTTCTTGTGTGGCGCTTTGTTGAGTGATGAATGTCAGTGCTTCTGGACCGGAGTCATCGTGTGAGACGTTATTTGGTGTTTTGTATTTGTTGACGAAAGTCAGTGTTGTGCTTAAGTCATGTGACTCTCGAAAAATATGGTCAGGTGATTTATTTTGTAATAATTTTAAGATTTCCAGAGTTATTTCCTTCTGCTTAGTAATTTCTCGTTGTTGATTTTCAATTATAGTACATGTTTTATCCAATTTTTCTTTCATTTCTGAAATCATCGTGTTCAAATTTAAAATAACGTCTACGAACCTTTCATCACTCTTGTCCTTTATTTTTGTCTTAGTAGGGGGCATATTTCACTGTTTTATAACACTGTGGTGATCAATCTTAGCATAAAAATAACTGTGTATTGTTATTTATGAATAATAACGCTAAATTAAAATACAAAATAATAGAAATTGTACGGAACAGTACAAAATTGCTGTTTACTCTTTGGTGACAGCTGTCAAAGTATAAGCTTTACTGTAAACTCGAAATTATTATTCCTTCTTGAACTGCAAATTAATATTTTGACATGAAAAATGTATTACTTATTATAGTCAGACTTTCTTAAATTATAAATTAATATTTTGACATGTAAAAGTGCCCTTGTGGCCTATTTGCAGAATAAATGTTTGATTTTGATTTTTTTTTGATACTTAGTTTGGGACTAGATCGATTTGAGAAAGATTGTCCCCAAATATTTATTTAGTTACTGCGCATGAGACTAGTCTATCAAACAGCGTTTGAAACTATCTCTCACACGTGTCTAGCCGCCGTCTGGTGTGTGGGTGATGCTCACGCGCATATAATCAGGAAACGCAACACTGCCAGATAACCTCGCGTTTGCGCCATTGCGAAACCGTTAGTGTCGCGTTGCCTTTTATTGTTTATTGTATCTTTGTTTAATGATCGATACGGTATAGTATATTGTCCGTTTAATCCAAGTGAATCGCTTACCATTTATGGGTATACTTGAATAACAGTTGAATAAAATTTCGGTCATTTTGTATAACTCCATCTATTTGTCAGGGTAGAAAATAGTGGAGGGCCTAGAGTGGTACCCTGCGGGATCGGCATTATGTTAACATCGTTATGAAGTGTAAAACGTTCTGTTTGATTGTCAATTGTTACTGTTTAACTAATGATTTTACTTACTTAATTGTTTTACAAAATACTGTTTTATTAAATAAGTAATCATTCGTAACATCAAGATTTTAATACAAGGAGAAGTAGATGGCTAATGTAATACCTTGGGGGAGCGATATTAATTAACATTTATATTAACAATCTGTAAAACAGCACCTCTAACGAACGTAACGTGTTTTGAATAAACGGGAATTCGATATACACATCTCATTATGCCTAATTTATGAAATTAATTATTAAAATGAGGCAAAATCAATTTCACCCGTACAAAACGCCTTTGTCAAATCATTATAAGCATGTCAAAGTAAATTTCACACAACCTAGTAGTGTTAACGTGTTAATTACCTACTTAATATAATGACTAATGAGCTAATGAGGCTAGTTGGAGTGACAAGGTCGTAATGTCTGCCGATAAACTCTGCTCTGCGGTCTTCGACAAGTCTTTGTCTGGCTATATTTAGAGTCATTCACGTCTGTGCCGTTGTGTGTGGTTTCATAAAACGACGTTGAATTATCTAGATAATTCGGTTTACGAAATCATCAAACATCAAGAAAAGAGTACTCCCATCTGAATGGTCGGCGACACGTTTGTGATTCCTCTGGTGATGCAGGTGTTTATGGGCTCTGGTAATCGCTTCCCATCAGGCGATCCTTCTGCTCACTTGCCACTATAACATAAAAAACTGGACAAGTGCTAGCTGGACTCGCCCACCGGGTAAATAATTCCAACCAAATTTTCTTTATTTTTTATAAAAATGGGATCGCTCTTGGCCAGCATCTAGCCAGCGGGCAAAGATGAGGCCGACGATGAAGCGAGCTCACCCAGAAGGTGCCTATTCACTCGTGCCTTAAAAAGGTCTAGGTTATATGAGCTCGGAAACACAAACGCCGGCAGAGAATTCCAAACCTTAGAAGTGCGCATTATAAAAGATGATGCAAAGCGCTTGGTTCGAATAAGAGGAATTTCGACTAAGTAAGGATGGTATCCAGCCGTACGTCTGGATGTCCTATAGAAGAAGGGGGATGGCGGTATGAGCTCATGGAGCTCCTGAGCACACTCTCCGAAGATAAATAAATCCTGTCAGCTACATTGGTAACAGGCAAGAATGCTTGATGGTACTGAATCTTTCGAAGAAGCCCCTGGGACTTGCAAGTAGCGACATGCAAACCGGGATCACGGGATCTCTGGCCGATTTTACGGTATTTCAATACCTTTGGAAACACACCAATACCGAAATATCGGAATACCGGTATTGAAGATTTTGCATTAAATTTTAACAGAAAATAATGTATTCGTAAAATTTATAAAAAGGCAACAACAAGAGAGTTAAGTATTTATAATTATTTCGTTATTAGTTGTTACGAGTATTATTCTCTCTCCTACATTATTTGTCTACTATAATTTGGAAAATTATTTCTTTAGAAAATTCGTTTACTCTTAAAGATGTTTATTGGGCGTTTCATTATTGAACTTAAATAACACTTTTATTTGACAAATGTATCTATCTGTTTTTTTTATGGAACAACTACAATTATATTTACAATTAGGGTCATATAATTCTGAAAATTTACAATATTTACTACTTATTTATAACACAGATATTTCTAATGTGACGGTAAATTGTCACTTAGTCGTATTCTCAGGTGAAAAATGCCGGTATCCCGAGATACTGAAATCCCGGGATCGAGGTCCAATACCGGAATTCAATCCCGGGATTGACAATCGTCCGGTATTGCATGCCCGACGTTGCAAGTCAAGTTTCGGCCTGGAAAATAACAATACAATACAATACAAATACTCTTTATTGCACACCTCAATCAAAGGATACAGTACAGTACAAAAAACACAATGAGAAGAGGCAAACAACAGGCGGTCTTATCGCTAAAGAGCGATTTCTTCCAGACAACCTTAGGGTAGCGGAAATCTAAACAGAACGATTCATAGCAGGTGGTGCAGAGTTAATACATATAAATAAAATAAATAAATCTGAGAATCTTGTGAAGAAACCAAACACGTAACATTTTGAAGAAATTATGTTTCTACACACGATCCACTTTAATTATTGTGCAAGGACCCGGGAGAGTTGAGATTATTAGGAACGCATCACGTTACTTAGTTGCGCAAGAGTCTGCAATCAGTGCTGAATACATATTGCACTTACCAAATTGTAAGAAATGATTTCAAAACTATAAGGATTTCTAGATTCTGAACATTTGGTACAGATTACCCCCTTATTCATAGAACGTAACAAACCTCTTCTAACTAAAATGCATTTTGTCGCTTTCTTACTAACAACGGTCGGACCATATATACATGGTAAATATCCCGTTTCAAGTCGTAATTCTAATGTAAATGACCATGTAAGCTTGAAATCTTATATCATGGTCAATGATGTCACTAATCTACCGCGCTGACTCTCTCTATTTGGGTTAGGCAAATATGACCATGTCTCTAGTTTTCGATCTCAACTCAAGTGGCTCTCTATCCGTCATCGTCGTTACCTCCACATTCTTGCTCTTCTTTATAGTATTCTTTTTAACCCCGCTACTCCTTGCTATCTAAAAGAGCGTTTCAGTTTTTTTTAATCACATAGATCATCTCATGGCTTTCTCATAACAGTACCATCATCCTCGTCAAAATTTTATAATTGTTCATTTACATTCCGGGCTGTCCGACTCTGGAACTCCCTTCCAGTTGAATTAAGACGTGCTAAATCGATTGCTATTTTTAAATCCCATCTTAAAGAATATTATTTGTCTCTCCCTTAAAAAAATTAATTAATTATTATGGCTGACACTGTTTTATTCTTACTATTCTATAGCAGTGATATATATAATTTATTATTAATCGTTTATTTCATAAAGACACATCAATTTACACAAAATTAACTACACTGCCAAACTGCGTAACAGTTTGTTGGCAGTTAGAATGCTCTTGATACACTTGTGTCACTATATCTAAGTATGTAGTTATAGTATTCATGCGGTCGCTGTAATAAGGTAAATGTCACAGTGATCAACATTGACCCAATACCTCAACCACTTCATATATTATATGTACGTATATTTATATATTATTTAAGTATGTGTATTTATATTGAATAGTTGTTTTGGAATCTTTTTTTTTCTCATTGTAATAGTTTATGCACCACCTACTTTTCAGCTTTGTATTTCATTTCTCCACTACCCAAAGGTTGTCTGTAAGAGATCGCTCTTTAGCGATAAGACCGCCTGTTGTTCTGCCTTTGTCTCCCAGTTAATCCTTGATAATGGCGCTTGCAACTGTGCCGAAATATCGGGAACTCAAAAATACAAATATACATGGTAAATATCCCGTTTCAAATCGTAGTCTTGGGAAGTAGTTAAATTTTGAGTCAACGTCCCAATTACCGTATTAAATAACTGACAAGCGAGTTCTTTAGGGCACTACCGAGAACACCTAGCAGGATGATTTCATGCTAGTTGTCCGTAAAGCGGTCATGTAATGGTCGGCGTGGACCTAAGTATCTAGACTAGAGATGCGCCGAATATGAGTTTGACCGAATACGAACATTCGGCCGAATATTAGGTCCAGCTGTTGCCCAACCGAATATTCGGTTCAACGTAATTTATTCATCTATTGATGTAAAACAGACTAATTGAATGGTAAAATTTTTGTTCATTATCAAAGACGACCGCTTTAGCCTAGTTGGTAGTGACCCTGCCTTCGAAGCTGGAGGTCCCGGGTTCGAATCCCGGTCAGGGCATGTATTTGTGTGATGAACACGAATATTTGTTCCTGAGTCTTGGATGTTTTCTATGTATTTAAGTATCTGTTTATCTATATATCGTCACTTGGTACCCATAGTACAAGCTTTGCTTAGTTTGGGACTAGGTTGATTTGTGTAAGATTGTCCAAAAAATATTTATTTATATAAAAAAAAGCGAAATATTGACAAAAAATAAGTTAAACCACTGTTAATCAAATCAAATATTAATTGCACGAAGCAGTAACTATAATACACTCTTGTAACTTGTAACAAAACCCTCTAAAAATTGTGTTTTAAATATTTGGCAGCTGAGCCGAATAATTCGAAATGGATCATACTTAGTTGAAAAAACAAATTCGTCCCTCCTGTGGCCAATAGTTAACGGCATATGTGCATGTTAGCTATGTTTTTATTACAGGGATTTATAGAAACGGAGACATTGTTTATGCGGGTTACTGGTCTAATCCAAAATTAAGCTTTATAACTCTTAACTTTTGGTATGTCCATATAAAAGACGAGAACCTAAATCCGTGTATGCATAATACACGTGTGTGTGTGTGTAATGCGTGTATCCGTGTAGCATATTTTGGAGAAAATGACTGACTGTCGAGTTTCTTTCGGCGTTTCTTCTCGGCAGTAGTCTCATGAGAAACGCTAGTAGTTTTTGACTTGTAAAAGTGCCTTTGCGGCCTACTTGCAGAATAAAGTTCATTTATTTATTTATGACCCAAATGCCGAATATGCCGAATACCGAATAATAACCGAATTCGGCGCATCCCTAGTATCTACCTAATTATTGTAATATACCTAGTAGGTCAAGATTACCAAATACATGAATAGTAATTCATCTTCATCATTGATCGGCACGCGTTTTAACTACGCACTATCTTTAATTGATCATTAGCAGCCTTAACAACCGGTTGTACTGGTATTCCAGTGTTCCAAACCACACGCGTGGTCGTGTCGGAGGTTTCCCCTGGATTTTCCCCAGGCTACTCTCCAACCGCGCACTCCTATCGGTTTACTGGGCCTTTAAGGGTCCTTATCAGTTAATAAACGCTCATCTATTTAGACGATTTTCTGATTGAATTGACACGTTACTTGACATTTTCTCAGTGTTACTATCTAGAACAAGGCTATTGCGACCTTACGTCATAAACTTTAAATGTATTTTTTGGATTTTTCTTTAAGAAATATCGTTTCAAACATCACTCCAAATCGACCATTTTCAAGCTAAAAACTGTGTTTTTCCGGTTAAATTCTAATACACACAATAAAATCAAAAAATGGCCATTAATAAAGTTATCGTATCCTTTATTCACTTTAATGGTATTATCAATACTTTTGTTATAATTTGAAATCAAAACATTTTAAAACTTATAAGGCCTCTAAGCCACTGTCAAGGTTAACAAAATGGTTTGATGTTTGGATTAAGGTCTCATGACTCCGCGTCGAAAGGTTGGGACACCCTTACGAATAAGCGGAGTAGAGAGAGAAGACAACGGTCTACCGGTCCCGGGGATCCCCGGGCTCATTACAAAAGAATGCTGTTGTTGTTTATTTTTTTCGCCGGGAGACGACGGCTTAAAGATGAACATCCAATTAAATGTGTGTGTGTCACACTTAAAGCAATTTACCTGTGTCTTTACCATGAGTTTAGATGACCGTACTCGCTAGCGACCGCGTAAAAATTTGTATGGGCAAAAGTACAGCGCCTCTGGCGGTTACGCAATAGAACTAAGACTCGGCATACTAAATCGTTTACGCAGTCGCTAGCGAGTACGGTCATGCAAACTCATGGTAAAGGCACTGTATCTAAGTGAATATAGATAACATTAGATAACTGTGAGAAAAATGAATGATTGCAGCACTCTTTGGATAATTAAGAAAACCTAATTGATTAAATCGAGACTGACTTAATAATAGCTACAATACCGGTATTTAGGGCTCGGTATCCAAAGGATCCAAACCAAACGGAACCCTATTGTTTTCAGTCACGCGTCATATTCAGTGTTGTGTTCCTGGAGGTGAGCAAGGTTGCCAGAGCTCCCGAGTATGCACTGTGTTGAGAGCGAGGGACCTAAATTTGTCCCTTCTGTTGTCAACACAGTGCATCCTCAAATTTAAGGGTCGGCAACGCGTATGTGACTCCTTTGGAGTTGCGGGCGTCTATAGGCTACGGTGGCTGCTTACCTTCAGGTGGACCGTACGCTTGTTTGCCACCGGCGTTGTATAAAAAATTCCGCAATGTGGCACACAGTCATATATATCTGGTCGGGCTTTAGAACAACTAACGATAAGAAAACACATGCAATGACCCAAAATTCAAATTTGCAACATCTGTTCCTTTGAGGGTGTGAACGACCTCTTGACAAAACAATGACCAATAACATAAACTACAATCTAATTGAAATCTTATTATTCAAGCTTTACAATTCAAATTACGAGTACAATGCGTTTTTGTGTTCTTTTGTTTTTAAAATTTTCGTACAATATTACGTTTGCGGGTGCCGAAATTGAAAACAAGAGTCGCCAAGTAGAAAATACATAGGCTGTTTGACGATCGTGCCTTAAATAATGATATATGTAAGTTTGTATTTAAATTTTCGTACAATATTACGTTTGCGGGTGGCGAAATTCAAAACTAGTGTTCTAGTAGGAAAATACATAGGTTATTTGACGACCGTACGTTTACAATAGTAAATGTAAGTTTGTACTCGTTTTAAAATAGGTCACAGATAAGCTATGTTTACTTTCTTGGGCGTTGATCCCGGTATAATAACTTAATGCATCTGTGCCTTTACCATGAGTTTACATGACCGTACTCGCTAGCGACTGAGTAAAAATTTGTACGGGCAAAAGTACAGCGCCTCTGGCGGTTACGCAGTAGAACTAAGAATTGGCATACTAAGGCCGGGTTTTATAAAGATCCGTTAGACCAAATATCAGATCAAATTTCAGTAACTCAGAACATTTTTTGACATATCAAACCGACATAAGGTCTAACGGATCTTTATAAAACCGAGCCTAAATCGTTTACGCAGTTGCTAGCGAGTACGGTCATGCAAACTCATGGTAAAGGCACAGGTTGGGTGGCGGAATTAGTAACTTACTACATTTGAAATTTTAGTAGCTACTCTACTGAGAATGGGTCCATATTTTTCTTGTCAATTTACTGACAGTATTACTTTTGCGAAAGTACATTTATCTTCTACAAGTTAGGAAATCCCCTTTGTCAATTATGAGACACTTTAATATTAATGTGTTTTATTGTTGTTTACAGGTAAATAAATCTTCGTGTAGAAAGATAAAACACAGATAAGGTAATAACTTTAGATTAAGACTGTACAACGAGAAATATCCAGAGCCCGATTAAGACTACTTGATGCCCTAAGCAATCCTGGCGCTGGCAGCTGTCATCTCATAAACACTTGTCAAACTGTTCATACAATCACATTTTAACAAACACCGCTTACGATTACAGACGGTCTGGTGCAACCCACCCTTATAGCCGGTTATTTAATGTCATCAACCTGGCAGATTTTCAACAAAGGACGCCACTTGGCACAGGTCTACCTTCCATAATTATTATTAATAATAATAATAATACAGAAGGCGGTACTCCTGGACACGGCGCGGATAGTCAGGAGGTTCCTCTCTCTGTCGCCCTAACCACCGGTAGCTTAGGCCCCGCCTCGCTGCCGGCGGCACCCTAGGTTAGGTTTTTATAATTATTTTATGTTTTGTAAATATTGTTTTATATTTTACTTTTTATATAATTATTATAAAATCTGACCTTAGACCTAAAATAAATAAAGAGAATAATAATAATATATACATTCTTGTGCACCACAATGTGAAAAACAAAATAAAAAAAAACTTAGGGTCGATTGCACCAACATACGATCACAGGCCGGTCATCGTTAAATATGGCGCCGGCAGCTGTCATCCCATAGAAACTTGTCAAACTTTCCATACAATCAGATTTTAACGAACACCGCTTACGATTACAGACGGTTTGGTGCAACCCAGCCTTAGAATATTCCAGTGTTCCAAACCACACGCGTGGTCGTGTCGGTTTTCCCCTGGATATTCCCCAGGCTACTCTCCAACCGCGCACTCCTATCGCTTTATTGTGGTCCCAATAAAGCGATAGGAGCGCGCAGTATGGCCTATAAAGCCACAATGAAGTTCAACCAACCGGCCAAGTGCGTGTCGGACCTGATTTATCAATACTCTGGTATTTTAACCACAACACCATTTAGGTATCTAGAAAGCGGATTGCTCTTATAAGAAATAAATAAATAAAATAAATAAATAAATATTAGAGGACAAACTTACACAAATCGAATTAGCCCCACAGTAAGCTCAAGAAGGCTTGTGTTATGGGTACTAGACGACGATATATTTAATGGATATAAATACTTAAATACATAGAAAACATCCAAAACTCAGAAACAAATATTCATGCTCATCACACAAATATTTGCCCTGACCGGGATTCGAACCCAGGACCGTCAGCTTCACAGGCAGGTACTGGTACACTACCCACTAGGCTAAACCGGTCGTCAAGAAAAAAATGATTTAAGATGATCTCAATCTCCGAATTCAACAACGGCCGAATGTTATTGTTTCTGCCGATCGTATGCCATTGTGTGCGTTAAAAAAAACAAAATGTCATGCGTTATTTATAAATAGAACAGGTGGAGTTTGCTTCCATCTTGAATTCTCGGATTAATCACCAAGAAATCGAAGTACAACATCAGAGGGGCTACCGCGAACCGAAAAGGAAAGAAGTTCGAATATCTCCCTCTCTGTCGCACTTGATAATTCGTTCGACAGAGAGGAAGATATTCGAACTTCGTATTATGAACACCCCTGGATTTGCAAGCGTCCATAGGCTACGATGACCGCTTAACATAAGGCGGACCGTACGTTTGTTTGCCACCGACGTGTATCCATACAGTATGCCAGTATCCGGACGCCCTTGCCTAGAAAGTCGGTCACTGCGCACATTTCTATCGGCCATAGCTAATTAAACGTGGCGAAACTCCTGCGCAAGTGCGATCGAGGATGTCACAGGGTTACGGCTGTAGACAATTTTACAGTCGTCTCACTCTAACGCTATGTCATGGAGAGTGACGAGCAGCTTTTCGGGAGATGGCACAGCACAATTTTATCTCACTCATATTTGGAGCAGTCCAAACCTCTATAAACCTAAACCTCTATAAATATATATGTATACATGGTGTCCCACGGCTATGCCACATGGAGGGAAAGTACCTTGAATATTGTAGATGGAACATTTTACTGAAAGAAGACATTGTTTTAATTTTAAAAACAATTTAAACTATATTCACAGATATTTAAATAATAATTAAACCGTGAACCGGGAATCGAACCCGTTACACAAGAAAAATAATTATCCTGTAGCTTTATCATACCAATCGAAAGGCTTCATATGGATTATTTTTTGCTAAATAACATAGTATCAGAAATAAAAGGAAGACCATGAATTTTTACATTTTTAATACAAAATTAATCAATTGATCACGTGTAAAGGGTTCAATTCCCGGTTCAACCACAAAATTATTTAAATATCTGTGAAATCAGTTTAAATTGTTTTTTAAAATCAAATAATGTCTTCTTTCAGTAAAATGTGCCATCTACAATATTTAAGGCCCTCCATGTGGCATAGCCGTGGGACGGTCTGTATATACATATGTATATCCCAAAGATTACGGAAGGCCGTAAAATAATAACACTAAGATAAGGGGCCATCCATAAAGTACGTGACACGTAAAGGGGGTGGGAGGGGGACGACGAAGTGTGACATTGTGTGAGTAAGGGAGAAAGGGGTCATACGTTTCGTGACGTCAAATTTGAAAATCCAAAACATCTTTATTAAAAATTTAAAAATATTTCCGACTCTATTTGTATAGGCATAAGGTTTAAAGTGTTTTATTAGCTATAATCTTGTTTAGTTAATTTTTTCAAATGTTTGATTTCATGTCGGTTATATTTAAAAAAATATACGGTGGGGCGTTATCCGGTGGACAATACACTTGCGATTCTGATAAAAAGAACGCAGCAGGAAAGCATGAAGTTTTTAACATTTTAAAGTTATGTTTATAAAATCTTAATTCAAATTCACATTTTGGAGGAAAGCGCTATATTAGCCTCTGCCGGAATGGCAATGAGGGCTATCGCGTATGAATTCGCCGCTAGAGGCGCTAGTGTAGCGTGGGGTCTCCGAAATGCCAAAAGTCGCTCTTTGTGGTTGCCCTACGCGGGTTAATATCTAATTGGAACAATATGGTGACTATTTTGCAATACCTGAGCTTGATTACGGCAAATATGAGTTAAGGGTCAATGACTCTCAGGGCTTTGAGACAGTTTTGTCTTTCGGAAAATTATTTCCTCCTTTTTTCCGAACAAAACGGGACTGCGCTACAATGCGGTATGTTCGATAATTTTACGGTACGGTTTTAAGGTATTGAATATGATTTAAATGTAAACTTCGTTCTCATGTCCATAATAATCAATAACAATTTATGACAGCTGGACCTTAATCGACTGGCGCCAACTGGTGAGCACAAAAACAATAGCCCCAATTGCAGGCTTCGTATTATAATTAAACGGACTCGCAAGCTCGTCCGCTTAAACTAATGCTCAGCCTGCAATGGCCTCCCTGGCCACGATAATATGTAATTAAAGCGGATATGTCAGGACATAAACGATCCGATAACGACACGCTCGCTCGCGCGTAACTCGATCCCTTCTGAATTTGATACTAAGCACTAAGTAAGTCTTCCTACTTTCGATTAAGGGTACTTATAAGGGTATTTTTAGATTTTATTATTTTCATATTGACGTGTTATAGATATAGCTCAAAATATTTTATTATGATTCGTGTACTTACTTTATTACCTTTTATCTTGACGCTTAGAGACCTTATACATCTCTAACAAATCTCGATTGTTATTAGTTTCTTAGTCTTATTTTTGACATGTAACACTACATTTAATTAATGATACTTTGATTATTGTATTATTTTTATTTGATGTACCTAGATAGATTTTGACTTGTAAAAGTGCCCTTGAGGCCTATTTGCAGAATAAATGTTTTGATTTTGATTTGATTTTTTGATTTATCAGTTAAAAAACGCTCATCTATTTCCGCCATTTTCTATTTGAATAGACACGTATCTTTACGTTTTTCCAATGTAACTGTCTAGGACAGGACTATTGCTACCTTATTTCATAAACTTTAAATGTATTTTTCATTAAGAAATATCGTTTCAAACATCACTCCGAATCGACCATTTTCAAGCTAAAAACTTGTTTTTTCCGCTTAAATTCTACTACACACAATAAAATCAAAAAATTGCTATGTTACTATCTAAAACTTTGATAAAATTATCGTAGCCTTTAATAACTTTATTGCTATTGTCAATACTTTTGTCATAATTTGAAATCAAAACATTTCAAAACTTATAAGGGAATGCCTCGATTCGGTCAGCGATGCCTCCGTAAAAGAGACACGTTCATGTATTTCGCGCACGACAAAACGAGATGCAACGTGGATGTAACACTCTTCGGGAATGGCTTTATTAGATAAATCGCGATAAATATCTATATGCAGTTTTATTATGGGGCAATTTTATTGTGGGGCCTAAAGTATATAACAAACTTCCCGCAGAAGTGAAAAATGCGGGTAGTGTCTCCACATGCTTAAAAAAATTAAAATCGTGGCTCCTCACTCACTCATTTTATAGCATTAAAGAATTTTATGACCTACCCAATAATTAATAATAACAATACCTATTATACTTAATGATTTCAGTAATTTGTAGAATTGAATTAACACATAATAATTAATACTGTATAATTGCACTATAACAATGACATGTAATATTGATAATATTATTAATAAATGACTATGACTATGACTATTAAATTTCCTCTTGACAGAGTTTAGATGAGGTAAGATACCATCATTTTAACTTAATTGTATCCTTTAATAATGCGTTTTTAGAGGCCTTCGGGCGGCTCGAGCACTTCTAACAGTCAAGTTGCCCACTCACTTGACAAGCCCAATTCCAATAAGGTCTGGTTTCATCCTGAAGTTGCATCCTGAAGGATGCTCGGGGTCGTCTACCTAATCCCAAGATTTGGCGTAGGCACTAGTTTTGACGGCAGCGACTGCCATCTGACCTTCCACCCCGAGGGGAAACCAGACCTTATTGAAATTAGACTTGTCAAGTGAGTGGGCAACTTGACTGTTGAAGTTCTCAACTCTAACATAAAGACGTGTTGTCGTAGACAGCAGCTGGGATTAACGGTTTAACGTGGCTTCCAAAGCATGGGAGCGCTCAGTTAATAATCACTCAAGCCGGTCACCCATCCAAGGCCGACGTTGCTTAACCTCGCTGGCCCGAGAATGCTATATTTTTACAAGTATGCTACTAAAAGCTGCTACTGTTTCTGTTTGGTCCTATAGTCGACTGGTAGAGAATGCCTCATGGCATTAAGTCCGCCCTTTGTACTTATATTCTTTTTGTGCAATAAAGTTTAAATAAATAAATAAATAAATAAACGTCGTCTATTGTTATCTCGAAAACGTCTGCATTGTTTCTTTTATTCATTTTTAGGGTTCCGTAGCCAAAATGGCGAAAACGGAACCCTTATAATTTCGTCGTGTCTGTCCGTCCGTACGTATGTCACAGCCGATTTACTAGGAGACTATAAGCACTACAATTATGAAATTTGGTAGGAAGGTCTATGAACCGCTGCAGGTGGATGAAAAAAAAATTCAACGCATAGTCGTGTGGGATATCGATGGATAGGCCTTTAAAAATGATATGGAGGTTTAAAAAAAATCCATTTATCAACCGTTGGTGTGATATTAGCTGTCAAAGTCATAAAAAGTGTCTCCCCCTCTAATTTCCAAACTATGAAGGTTAAAATTCTGAAAAAAATTGAGGTGTGGGATATCGATGGATAGGCCTTTAAAAATGATATGGAGGTTTAAAAAAAATCCATTTATCAACCGTTGGTGTGATATTAGCTGTCAAAGTCATAAAAAGTGTCTCCCCCTCTAATTTCCAAACTATGAAGGTTAAAATTCTGAAAAAAATTGAGATGGTATGCATTAATCAATAATTTCAACGATTCATGGTTTAAACAAGATAGGTTTTACTTGCTCTTGCCCATACAAAAGGTCGTATGTGCCTTGAGTTCCCTATACGACTTTTTTATATTGAATCTATCTCATTAGATCCGTTCAGTAGATGCACTGTGTATCCAATGAGATTTTTTTTTACCGCTAGATACATTGCATTTCATAATGGATCTATTGGGTTGTTTTCTTTCATTAGATACATTTTAGCTGAGGGCTGTGAGGAATGGATCTAGTGAGAGTTTATTTCTCATTAGATTGAAATCTAGAATGTATCTAGTGAGAAGTTAACATTTTTTTTTTATTATTTATCATTGCATTAATTTTGTAAATAATTAAAACATTGTATTGGACAGTGGTTTTAAATGTGGACTAGTAGGTTGGTACGGAACCCTTCATTGTGCGTGGTCACGCACTTGGCCGGTTTTTTTAAAGTTATTTTCACACGCCTAAGGTTTGACCTCATTTTTCATGTAACCATTATAATCCAATAATCGAAATCCACACTATAAATAGTGGCATGTGTCGTAACACTAGTAACTACTAAATAGGTCACAACTGGGATCAAATTGGTGCGTTTATATTATTTAGGGGTCCTAAACGGTGACTGGTACAGAGCGTACTATCTAAGACTCGATTAACTGATCGCCCATGAACCGTATTGCTATGAGATAAGGTATATTAATGGTCAGTTAAATGTCGTTGATGGTACGATAACTGATTATCCGTGAACCTTATTACAAATAGAGAAGGTTTATTAATGGTTAACTGTTCGATGTGATCGAGAGCAGTGAGGGTAGGATTCAGCTACGATAATTTTGAGTCTAGCCTCAATGTTCCTATAGAAAAAAACAAAAGACAGCAGACTACCTCAGTATTTAGGGCCATACTAATTTTTCATGTACATAATTTTCACACACTTTTTTTAATGCTGATTTTGGAATACTTGGCCCTCACTTCATATTTTTGTATTATTATTTAGAAAGAGGTTTAATTGCATTATCACTTCCGCGATTTTATTGCATCTCATCCTCATCATCATCAAATTAAATGAAACTGTATTTAAAAAGAAAGGTCAATTGTATCTAACCGGGACCAAGCGAGACAATTTATAGACTTACAGATACAGAAAAGGTGATAAAAGAACCTACATGGTACGACTCTGTCTGTCCGTCTCTGTATGACATTTGAGATACCACCCATCAACCTGACGTTATTCTGTCGCCGAACTCGCCGAATTGTAGCTGTATATGGCTACTCATTTCTTAGAATCGAACGTTTTGACACATAATTATGAAAAATATAAAAAATTTAACTTTTGCATCAAAAATGTAACTTTTCAAGAAAAGAAACGTAATTTTTGTCCCAAGGGCCCTGATACAACTACCTAAGACACAGTTTGTAGGTCTCATACAATAATTTCGCTTAAGCAGACTCGGGATCAGCCAGCGCTGCGTTGCACGATCCAGTGTGGCAGGTTGTGCGGAGAGACACCCCTCTTACACATTCCATCAAAATATGGTAAGGTGTCTTCGGGTAATTCCGAAAATAACAAATTCCAGTCTAGCTAAGCGATTTTGTTGCACTACCAAACATCAACAAAAATATTTAAAATTTCTTTTTGATGATGATGAGGATGGTATGCAATAAGATCGCTTAGTTAGACTGGAATTTGTTATTTTCGGAATTACCCAACATTCGGAATTACCCGAAGACACCTTAATGCCTACATTGGGGTTTAGGTTATTAGTAGTTACGTGTACACAATACCTAATCTAAATAGATCACGGACTTCCTCGAAACCTATTAAACCAGTGCTGCCAGGGCCGTTGGGACGAAAGTTACATTTCATTTCTTGAAAAGTTACATTTTATATATTTTTCATAATTAGTATAATTACTTATCAAAACATTCGATTCTAAGAAACGAGTCGCCATATACAGCTACAATTCGGCGAGTTCGGCGACAGAATTACGCCAGTCTGATGGGCGGTATCTTGAATGTCATACATAGTTGCAACAGACAGACAGACAGACTGAGGCGTACCACTTAGGTTCTTTTGTCACCTTTTCTGTATGAAAGCCTATAAATTGTCTCGCTTGGTCCCGGTTACATACATTTGACCTTTCTTTTTAGATACAGTTTCATTATTCTCAAAAGTTACAAAAAAATCCTTTACAGCAGAAGTTACTTACATGTTACGCGAGCCGGTCAAATGTTACGAAAAATGTAAGAAATGTAACCATCTGGCAACACTGAGTTGTATTCCTAACTGTGGACGTATAGAGCGACAATCTCGTTCAACGACAAAGCTCCTTAAAATTAGATTAAAAAAAAATTGAAGATACAGCTAGCCCTGTGATCTGTGATGCTGGGCTGCTGCCCAGGCTTGATGCTTAGAACGCGGTTCTCAATGGCGGAGCGGTAAAGGTATGTGACTGGTTCTGTTTGTATGGGAGCGATTCTGGTACTTAATGCCTACATTGGGGTTTAAGTTATTAGTAGTTATGTGTACACAATACCTAATCTAAATAGATCACGGACTTCCTCGAAACCTATTAAACACTTCTCATAGACATTTTTTCACACATCGCAGTTTGTCTATGGCACAATGGCTGCAGTCAATTAAGACTTTATCGATGGCGTCGTTTCCCACGTCTGTTCTGTTGTGCTAATTAAAAAAAATGGTAAGTGTGTATCAGTTTCGCGCGCTGAGAACGTTCGTAGTGGGCGGATATTCAGCGTTTCAACGACGGTTTTTTTTCGTCATTGTCGTTTCATTAAATATTGTTAAAGGAGACAATGATCAGAGTAAACTTTTGTAAAAAACGTAAACCAATACCGGGTCTGAGTCTTATTTGACCAATGTTTTCGCCGGTTTGTTTTAATTTTAAATAGATAATCGTGAGTCGACAATGACTTTACAAACGAGCGTTTCAAACGCTCGGAGAATCGCCCTACTGCGGCGATAGGAGATTAATAAAAATGGGTGGATCAACTATTCTTTGCTGCTCGTTACCATGGTTACGTCTCCTGAGTCACTCTTTAAAACTGTGATTTTAGAGAGTTTAATTTTTTAAATCCATTTAGACATGGGTCACCTCTTGAGCATGCTTGGAGTCTATATAATAAACATTTTTGTAAGAAACTCGGTTATTGTTGTCTCCTCGTTCGGGGGGGACAAACATTGAAACATCTATATTTTTATTTACCTACTTATTGAAAGAACACGCAAGCGAATAAATACACAGACGGCTAAAAACGTTTTCGGGGGGTAATCCCAACTATCCCCTCCTCTGGATACGTGCCTGCTCGGCATGCGGCAGACATGACCAGCCCAGCACTGGCAGCAGCACCCCATTTTATTATTTTCATGTTGACACTTAGAGATATATCTCACAATATTTGTGATAATCCATATCGAAAGGGACCTTATGGCGGTAGGCGCTTACGTTGCACCTATTCACTATTGTATTGGAACAGCGGCAATAAAGGCGTAAGGCGCCGGCCGCCATAAGGTCCCTTTCAATATGGATTATCACATTTTTAATGATTAGTGTACCTACCTTATTACAGTTATTACCTTTTATCTTGATACTTAGAGACCTTATACATCTCTAACAAACCTCGATTGTTATTAGTGTGTTAGTCTTATTTTTGACATGTGGGTGGATCAACTATTCTTTGCCTCCTGAGTCACTCTTTAAAACCGTGATTTTATTGGGTTTAAATCTACCAAACATGAGTTTTAGCGATGAGCATAAATCCATTTGGACATGGGTCATCTCTTGAGTATGCTTGAAGTCCATATTATAAACATTTTTCTAAGAAATTCGGTTATTGTTGTCTCCTCACTGACGGGACAGAATAACAACAAGAAAAAGTTGATTGACCCATGTAACACTACATTTAATTAATGATACTTTGATTATTCTATTATTATTATTTGATATGGATAGATTTTGACTTGTAAAAGTGCCCTTGAAGCCTATTTGCAGAATAAATGTTTCGATTTTTGATTTCGAACAGCTTACAGTGGCTTATCATCATGCTAAATTTGCTAAAACATACCTCTTAATACCAAGTATTAAACTAAACCCATAAAAAACCTACGAGAAATTCTCCAATACAAACAAAAACAGCTACATAAAAACGAGCTAGCATCCAAGGCCGCTTGTCGCGTGATAGCCTATAAAAACCGGTCAGGTGCGAGTCCGACTCGCGCACCGAGGGTTCCGTACACGGAAGCCTACCAGTCCCGACCCAATCAAGAAAATCTTAACAACGTGGTGTAGAAATTGAACGCCATGGGTACAGCGCCATCTATCGGCAAATAGTATGGTGGTTATTAAAGGATTTCTGTCACTTGAACCGATTTCAATATTATTTTTTAATTTGATTTTTTCAGCATTATCAATATTATCCTTCTTGAACTGTACATTAATATTTTGACATGAAAAATGTATTACTTATTATAGTCAGACTTTCTTAAATTGTAAATTAATATTTTAACATGTAAAAGTGCGGCCTATTTGCAGAATAAATGTTTGATTTTGATTTTTTTGATTTTGATTGATCATGTAGGAATTAATAAAACAGAAATACATGCAAAGGTGATTAAATTACAAACTTAGTATAGAAATGTTTTTTGATGATAAAAAAAAGAAAAACTAGATAGAGCTACAATTTATATTTTTTCTGTAAAATATACGTTGATATTAATGTTATGTAAAAATTCCATATTTTTCCCTGGTAAACATCGGAGATAAGGGGAACGGATTTTTTTTACATTTATTCTCATAAATCGAAAATGACTCGACGTAAAAAAAATTTAGAATGTGTAACTCAAGCCCTTTCATATGACATATTCACTAGACTTTGAAATTTCTAATCACCTTTTCTCTGTCATTTTTCAGAGAAAATAAAACGAAATAATAAATAAAACTATGTTCTATGCATCGAGGTTACCCTTCTTTATAACTATTCCAAATTTAAAATTGATAGCATTAGTAGTTCTCGAGATTATGTGACAGACACATAGACACACAGACAGACAAAGTGAAACAATAAGGGTTCCTTTTTACCATTGTAGTAAGGAACCCTAAAAACTGTCATAACAAAAAACATAACATGGTTTTATCGCGGGCGGTCAATCTGGTTGGGAGAACTCGATATGATGGGCGTATTATGCGATTCAAATAACATTTATACCTTTTTCTTTTAAAATTAGAAATTAGGTAAACAAAGAACACATGGACACATATGGAATTTGTATTATTCGCACGAAAGATTGACAGTTAGTGACTGTGAGAAATTACATTTTTAAAACCGAACCGACATCTTACAATCTCTGCCTCTTTGGGTTTTTTATTAGTACAACTTTTAGATGAATGAAACGAAACGTAATTTAAAATATTTGATGGATTATTATTAAAATATATCGACGCTGGAAAGGCAAAATGGGAGCCAATGGGGATCTGCCGATTCCAACGGTGTGTATAACTCAATATCGCCAAAAATGTCGGTTATCCCATTTTGCCTTTCCAGCGTCGATATATATATATTTGAAACGGGATATTTACCATGTATATTTGTATTTTTGAGTTCCCGATATTTCGGCACTGTTGCAAGCGCCATTATCAAGGATTAACTGACGTGCTGCGAGTTTTAGTTGTGGTCTACCCGCACACCATAGCGATCTACCCTCTTCCTGGTTCTCCTTTTTCGCACAGTGTCACCGTCACTACCACCGTCCGCCTTGTCACTTGAAACTCGATTACGGTCACAACACACTACACTCACAGTATCAATACGCGAGTTCTTTCCGGAAACAGTCTCTTTTCGATTTGTATACAAATATACACGCTAAATATCCCGTTTCAAATCGTAATTCTAATGTAAATGATCATGTAAGCTAGAAATCTTATATAAATTAAGATATATATTCTTATTTTTGTGTAACAGTATATAACGTAAGCAATAAATAACGGTTTTAATATTTATTGAAATTATTTAACACTTTTACCACGGGACGTCCAGATAAAAAAACCTCGTAAGTCGTTCTCAGTCATTCTTTTTAATGCAAAACAAACGAAGTATAGTACTGTCAGAACACCATCTTTTTCTAGTTTTTCTGTATTGGCCTATAGTGTTGCTAGTTTCATACTTTTTCCTATACTTTTAATAGTTAATTACTTATGTAACATTTTTCTGAACTTTTGTTACGTATTTTATTTGTTTGGGCGAAATATTAAGTAACCCAAACAAAATGTACACTAATATGATATATGTTTTTGTTAACCTAACGCTACAGTTTACAAAAAAACAATCAAATCTTAGAAAAAGGCATATAGGCCTGTTTCGAATATGTTTATAACATTACTCAGATAAATAACTTATCATCATCAGTAGGTGGCAATTCTAAAATAAAATGTGGTCGGAGCGTCTCTGCTGCTCGTTTCTCGTGTGCTAACCTTTGCCGTCTCTCTTCTCGTGCTCGGAGCGTCTCTGCTGCCCATTTCTCGTGTGCTAACCTTTGCTGACTCTCTTTTTCTGCTCGGAGCGTCTCTGCTGCCCGTTTCTCATATGATAAGCTTTGCCGTCTCTCTTTTTCTGCTCGGAGCGTCTCTACTGCCCGTTTCTCATATGATAAGCTTTGCCGTCTCTCTTCTTCTGCTCGGAGCGTCTCTACTGCCCGTTTCTCGTGTGCTAACCTTTGCCGTCTCTCTTCTTGTGTTGTGGTACCTTGTTCATGCATGCACGTTAAAACCGTCATACACCAATTAAATTTGTTTTTCGCTACCCTCAGGTTGTCTGGAAGAAATCGCTCTTTAGCGATAAGACCGCCTGTTGTTTGCCTCTACTCATTGTGATTTAAATAAATAAATAAATATAAATAAATATTAGACGACAATCTTACACAAATCGAACTAGCCCCACAGTAAGCTCAAGAAGGCTTGTGTTATGGGTACTAGACGACGATATATTTAATAGATATAAATACATAGAAAACATCCAAGACTCAGAAACAAATATTCATGCTCATCACACAAATATTTGCCCTGACCGGGATTCGAACCCAGGACCGTCAGCTTCACAGGCAGGTGCACTACCCACTAGGCCAAACCGGGCTATTTCGTACTGTACTTTATCCTTAAATTGAGGTGTGCAATGAAGAGCATTTGTATTGTATTATACCTAATTTATTCAATCGCCTAAAAGCGACAATAGGTACCAGAATCTCCAGCTACTTATGTATTCAACTGTACATATCTAAATGGTATTTACACTACAACTAGGGTGACCAGATGTCCCGCATTTTTCGGTATCCGATTTACAGCGTTGATATTTGGTCATGTCCCAAAATTTGGTGAACAGAATTCGGGAACATTGTCCCGAATTTTGGGCAAACAAAAACAAATGCCTTTTCCATACTCTGTCAGTGCTAAAATTTAACTATAACAAATAATACTAAATTAACATTACTTGACGTAGACATGAGTAAAGGTATGTTGATTTAAAGATAAAACATTAATTAATGACTTGTCCCGAATTGTAATAATAATAATAATATTGGGATCGATCTGTCATCACGGACAGGACTATTGTAGCCAATAAACCTGATATCGTGCTGACAGATCGATCGAAGCGCCAGGCAGTGCTCGTTGACATCACCATCCCCCATGACGAGAACCTCGTGAAGGCCGAGAAGGACAAAGTCAGCAAGTACCTAGACTTGGCACACGAGGTGACCGCCATGTGGAATGTTGATTCAACGATCATTGTCCCGATAGTCGTCTCTGCGAACGGTCTAATAGCGAAGAGTCTCGACCAACACCTCAAGAGACTCTCGCTAGATGGCTGGGTCAAGGGTCAGATACAGAAGGCGGTACTCCTAGACACGGCGCGGATAGTCAGGAGGTTCCTCTCTCTGTCGCCCTAACCACCGGTAGCTTAGGCCCTGCCTCGCTGCCGGCGGCACACTAGGTTAGGTTTTTATAATGATTTTATGTTTTGTAAATATTGATTTATATTTTACTTTTTATATAATTATTATAAAATCTAGCCTAAGTCTTAAAGAAAATAAAGAGAATAATAATATACTTTATTGTGCACTATACATAATGGAAATGTTATAAATAAACTTTAACACTGATAATAATGCAAACAACAGGCGGTCTTATCGCTAAAAAGCGATCTCTTCCAGACAACCTTTGGGTAGCAGGAAATTCAGAAAACTAAAGTTAACGGGTAGTGCATATTTAGCAGAGAGATAGATATACAATGATCGATACTATATAATAAATTAATACAACAAATAACTATATGTATACAAATACAATAGATACATACATATATAAATATTTATATACATACATATATTATACACATATACATATATAAATCCAAAGGCAATCAAGAGAGTGACAAGAAATGAAGTTTCAAAGCATTTTTAAAAACAGGAAGTGATTTCGCACCAGGGACCGATACCGGTATTTTTAAAAAACCCTGAATTAGCCCAATATTTTGGATTATTTTTTGCTCTTTACGTAGGGCCGAATCATCTATTTAGGTAACAACGTCGTATTATTAGATTGGCCCATTAAAGACGAAATAATGAACCGGTGACCGTAATAATACCGGTATTTTTCTATGGAGAAAATACCGGTATCCGATCCCTGTTTCGCACACCTCAAATCCAACGGCAAAGCATTCCAAAGCCGAACAGCACGAAAGGTAAATGATCTATTATAATAGTCAATAATAGTCGGTCCCGAAAATGTAACGCTGTTGTCCCGAAAATTAGGAAATTCGATCTGGTAACCCTATCTGCCACCAAAAAATAGCATACAACTGCGAACTCGGGTATAATTTACCGCATTGTTTGAACAAATAATTTAAGATAACAGACAAGGCCAATGTCAATTTAGCAAAACAAACAAACATTGAAGTTCCATTAAATTATCGACGTCTTTTCCTCTTTCAAGAATCGAGTTATCTGCATGTTATATCCTATTATCGAGGTATAGCTAGTGATGTGCCGTGGGAATATTCCCGGGAATGGGAAGGTGACATTACCGCTTCACAAAGTCCAATATTTAAAGTCAAACTAAAAAAATGGCTTCTCGAGCAGGCGTTCTATGACCATAGAGAGTTATTTTATAGAATTTATGATAATGACATGACCTGTATTTAATATAAATTGACATGTAATCGGATATTATCAATAAAAATGAATATGAATATAATATGAATATTCCTTTTTTTTATATTCCTTTTTTTTCTTTTTTTTTTCCTGACGGTCGATGGGGCAAGAAACTGCTTGAGTGGCGTCCACGCACCGGAAGACGAGCTGTCGGTAGGCCTCCGACAAGGTGGAGTGATGACCTGGTGAAGGTCGCGGGAATCCGGTGGAAACGAACGGCACAGGACCGGTCTAAATGGCGAGCCTTGGGGGAGGCCTATGTTCAGCAGTGGACGTCTTTCGGCTGAAATGATGATGATGATGATTCCTTTATTCCCAGGAATATTCCCAAAACAGGGGAATATTGCAATACAGATTGGGCCAATTTTTTTATTAAAGTTAGTTAATAAACTCAGCAGAATTAAATGACTTTTGCTTAAAACCTCGTATTATACCTACTAGATACACGTAATTCATGTTTTATATAATAAAATTTAAGCTTTTGTTTTGATCACAAAATCGTTTCTTTTTTGCGATAGATACCGTTTCTGAGTATTATATTTCTGTCTTTTTCTCCCTTCCTCTAAAAAGATAAAACGTGTTGCACTTGTCCAGTCTTTTAACGTATCTGGTGCTATCAACACGTGCGTAGATGTGCTTGAAATGAATGCATATAAAATTGTCATGCCGTCCTAGTATTTATATCGTAATAAGTACTGCACCATTACAAAAACCAAAGTACATGATTTACTGTGATTTTTAACGAAACTGTGATGATTTGTATAGTTATTGCTAATAAAAAAAAATATTCAACTTTCCTAGCAACTATGGGAATATTCCTGGGAAAATTGGGAATATGCCCCGGGAACATTGAGAATATACCGGGGAACATTGGGAATATACTTTCGCAAGTGAGAACTGTTTAATGTCTCGGTAAATAGTTCAATGAATAACTTTTTGTTATAATCCTCAATCACACAATATGTAAACCTATACACTTTCAAAATCCCCCAATGTTCCCTTTGTGTGGGAATATTCCCGGGAATTTTCCCACTTAGGGAATATTCCCGGGAACGGCACATCACTAAACGCAGCTAACCTACCAAACGGCGGCGACTTAAGGAACATTTGTGGTTATAGCTATATTGACGACCGCTTTAGCCTAGTTGGTAGTGACACTGCCTACGAAGCTGGAGGTCCCGGGTTCGAATCCTGGTCAGGGCATTTATTTGTGTGATGAGCACGAATATTTGTTCCTGAGTCGGATGTTTCTATGTATTTAAGTATGTATTTATCTATATAAGTAAGTATATCGTCGCCTAGTACCCATAGTACAAGCTTTGCTTAGTTTGGGACTAGGTTGATTTGTGTAAGATTGTCCACAAATATTTATTTATTTATTTATAGCGGCCCTATTAGGTTAAGGTAGGGCTCGGACAAGAATAGGTCTACAGTCTCCCCCGCCTGTCAAAATGTGACGGCGGTCACAGCACTACCATATCAGCTCCAGGGAGGGTGGCGTGGATCACTCTAAAAGCGTTTTGGAGAGTGTGCCCAGGAAGATTTACAATACAATACAATACAAATACTCTTTATTGCACACCTCACATAATAATATAGCACATAAAAAACAAAAAACAAATATACAGGGAGACAGAGGCAGAACAACAGGCGGTCTTATCGCTAAAGAGTGATCTCTTCCAGACAACCTTTGGGTAGTGGAGAAATGAAATATAAAGCTGAATAGTAGGTGGTGCATAAACTATTACAATGAGAAAAAAAGATTCCAAAACAACTATTCAATATAACACATACTTAAATAATATATAAATATACATACATAAAAATATACATACATATAATACATAATTATATATATCACTGCTATAGAATAGTAAGAATAAAATAGTGTCAGCCATAACAATTAATTAAAAATTTTAAGGGAGAGACAAATAATATTCTTTAAGATGGGATTGATTGATTTGGGAAGATTTAATTCCGCCTTCTCCGTTCCATCAGCGTCAGCAGGACGTCCAGACGGGGGGAGCGGTGCCATCCTCATGTTAGTCTTCTGTTTATTCGCACGAAGCGGTTTACTTCCTCTTTTCAATGCGAATAAAGAAACTATAATTCTTCAGCAAAGTGTTATCGCCTTTTTTGAAGAGGCCTCGGCTTTCGGTAGGCCTCCGACAAGGTGGAGTGATGACCTGGTGAAGGTCGCGGGAATCCGGTGGAAACGAACGGCACAGGACCGGTCTAAATGGCGAGCCTTGGGGGAGGCCTATGTTCAGCAGTGGACGTCTTTCGGCTGAAATGATGATGATGAATAAAGAAACTTGCTCCCGTCTTCTGTATTTCCGGCTAATTATAATCCAAGCCTCTTCAAGGTAAGAGTGAATAGGCTATTACTGAACTGAGCTACGTCTTAGGCCTTGTCATCGTTTTCTATTAGCCGAGACTAAGGCTAATCAATGTTCAGTCATTCATAAAAAAAAACAGTTAGGAAAGCGCGATGGAGGCTCTAGTGTGTTCAGTATTGAGATCCTGGCGTTCCCCGCATGAGAACGAAGATGGCGTTCAAGTGGTTTTTGAAAAATAAAGCACTTAAGCGCCGGAAATATGCTGATCTAACGCACAATCACATATTTGCGGCTTTCGCAGTGAAGACTTTAGGACCGTGGAGTCG
Source organism: Epiblema foenella (assembly GCA_963556455.1). Classification (NCBI taxonomy): domain Eukaryota; kingdom Metazoa; phylum Arthropoda; class Insecta; order Lepidoptera; family Tortricidae; genus Epiblema; species Epiblema foenella. Next base: position 2,412,858 of record OY747120.1, on the reverse strand, counting down.
AGATGCCCATTCTCTGTTCCAAAACTTAAAAAAGAAACTTTTGGAAACAACACGTGACCCTAGGGCTGGCTCATTCCTCGGACAAAGAATAGGCATCGCCATTCAACGGGGAAATTCAGCCAGCCTTATGGGCACCGTTCCGCAGGGATCAGACTTGGGGGACCTAACGTAGCCTTACCTAGATTAGGATACGTTTTAATTTAATTTAATTTATTTTTATTAGTTCTATGTTATTAATTACAGTAAAGTGCTTTTAGTCTCATCATCATTTCAGCCGAAAGACGTCCACTGCTGAACATAGGCCTCACCCAAGGCTCGCCATTTAGACCGGTCCTGTGCCGTTCGTTTCCACCGGATTCCCGCGACCTTCACCAGCTTTTAGTCTATCTTTTTGAAATACTACCAGTCCCCCCCAATGTCTGAGTACATGGTTCGGTAGTTTACTCCACTTAAAAAATGATAAATAAAGAAATATCCATCGAACAGCGCCCTCTATGACCCGGCAGAACTTCAAAATGTCATTGACAACAAGCAAAATGGCGCTTAGAAAATGGCGCGCAGTTTGAGGTTAAAAGTGAAAGAGCGCCCGCCTCCCATTGTTCGTGCGAATACGGACATATTATGGCTTTGTGCAATGCATTTTTACTAGTTCTTATTACTAACTTTACTATCATCATCATCCTAGCGTTATCCCGGTACAGTTGCATCCTGATGGATGCCCGGGGTCCGCTACCTAATCCTAAGAGTTGGCGTAGGCACTAGTTTTTACGGAAGCGATTGCCATCTGACCTTCCAACCCGAGGGAAAACTAAATCTTGACACTACGAGATCATAGCAAATTCAGAGGTAGTCAAGTAGTGAATCGTCAGTTTTAGCGTTTTCGTCTTGAAGTAATATTTTATGGCTTTTTCAAAGATTTTTAATTTTTTTCTTGCGCGTATCTCAAATGTCATACATAGTTGCAACAGACGCTCAGATAGAGTGACCATTTGTGTTCTTTTGTCACCTTTTTGTATACACTGTATAAACTGTCTCGCTTTGTACCGGTTAGGTACAATTGACCTTTCTCTTTAAATAGATTTTAATTATTCTCAAAAGTTACGAAAATTTTCTTTACAACAGTAATTACTTACATGTTACGCGAGCCGGTCAAATGTTACGAAAACTGTAAGAAATGTAACCATCTGGCAATACTGCCCTAAGTAACCCCTTGTGTCCAAATATTTTATTTATTATTTCAATTCGGAGAAACTTTGATCTGAAGTTAGGACCCTCAAGTAAGTAATAAATCTTGACACTAGATCATAGCAAATTCAGAGGTAGTCAAGTAGTGAACCGTCATAGTTTTAGCGTTTTCGCCTTGAAATAATATTTTATGGCTTTTTCAAAGATTTTGAATTTTTTTCTTGCGTTAAAAAAGGACATCAATATTTCTCCAAAAGCAATAAATACACAAAGACAGTTTTTGCAATTTTTTTTAAACCACAAAAATTATTCCAGGGAAGATTAATCTACCATTTAATTATTTGTTCGTGTTACAGGCAACACCAAGTTTCTTCTTATTTAAGTATATTCCTAAATGGGTGCTAAACACATGTCTAAATTCGCGGTCAAAGCAAAAGTAGCGAGTATTATATAATTAGTGAGTTAGCGTTGTTAGTGTTAGACCGATGACCTAGACACACATGTGTACTAAAGTGTTCGTGTTCGTCGTAATGGGGCTTAAGAATTAAGTTACGACTTTAATATCCCAGATGGTAGACAGTGTGTGTGTGTATTTACCTTATCGGTGAAGTAAAATATCGCGAGAGTACCGGTCTAATTCATTTGGCATTATGCCGGCTATTGTGTGTGTGTGCGTGTGCTTGTTCGTGTGTGTGTGTGCGTGCGCGTGTGCGTGTGAGTGTGTGTCTCACAAACATTTGCTTACAGCGCAATCTCAGGTCTAACTTACGTCGTGCGAGTTATCATCTGCTGCTGTCTTTGGCAGCAGTCGTTAAGCAAGTCGATGGCCTTCGGGCGGTTTGAGAACTTCTAACAGTCAAGTTGCCCACTCACTTGACAAAGAGGGGTCGAAGTTGCACCACGTCCGTAGGGAGTACCCACCGTAACCCTACTTGGCCCCTGGGTGGTGCCAAAAGTGCAACAAAACTGGCTACCATACATTCTAGAAGATTAGAAATTACGATTTGAAACGGGATATTTACCATGTATATTTGTATTTTTGAGTGCCCGATATTTCGGCACTGTTGCAAGCGCCATTATCAAGGATTAACTGACGTGCTGCGAGTTTTAGTTGTGGTCTACGCACACACCATAGCGATCTACCCTCTTCCTGGTTCGCTTTTTTCCCACAGTGTCACCGTCACAACCACCGTCCGCCTGACGGAGTCAAAAATACAAATACACATGGTAAATATCCCGTTTCAAATCGTAATTCTAATGTAAATGACCATGTAAGCTTGAAATCTTATATTCTAGAAGATCTCACGGTTCCAAACAGTTGCCATACGATAAATATAAATATCATTATGAGTAACCCAGAGTCTAACACATAAAACATATAAGTGACACTGCAGATTTCTTTCACGACTAATGGCGATGATTTTAAACCTTAATGCGTTGACATAAAGACTTGCGTGACGAGTGTAAACGGACACATCGCGTAGTTGATGATACTTTAAAATTCAATGTCATTATTTTGTGATGACATTGATGGGTAGTGTAGGGTCAATTCACACGCTATTGGCATATTGAGATTAGATTGACATTGTAAAAGTACGAATATTCTTTTTAGGGTTGTCCGTCTGTCACCAGGCTGTATCTCATGAACCGATAGTTAGACAGTTGAAATTTTCACAGATGATGTATTTCTATTGCCGCTATAACAACAAATACTAATAAACAGAATAAAATAAATATTTAAGGGAGCTCCCATACAAAGTGTTTTTTTGCCGTTTTTATAGATTTAATGGTACGGAACCCTACGTGCGCGAGTCCGACTCGCATTTGGCCGGTTTTTTCTATAGGTTTATTTTGGTTACTTTAAGACTTTTTCATCGCGATAGAATATTATTGCATTTTTTTAGGCGCTTACCTAGTTATCGCTGTTCCATGCAAACTTCCTCCCCCTTAAGGGAAGATTTCCGGGATAAAAAGTAGCCTATGTCCTTCCCCGGCATTCAAATTATCTCCATACCAAATTTCATCACAATCGGTTCAGCGGTTTAAGCGTGATGAGGTAACAAACAGACAGACGACAGACACACTTTCGCATTTGAAATATTAGTATGGGTAACATATCGTCGGGTTACAAGCAAAAGTCACTAAGTAACAAATACCTACTTAAAATAAAGCTCGTATATCAACATCGTTTCAGTACTGAGATACGAGGTTTCGAAGAGTAAGTGACAGATTTTTTATAGTGAGTTTTGTTTCTTAACGTTTTAGATACTAGTGATGCGACATGACCGAATTAACACCAATAAAGTACCGATATCGATTCAATCACCTTCACGCTCGATTGAACCCGAAGATAAACGAATAAATTATAAATTTAAACTATTATAATTGTAGCTCTTATTGCATTGGTATACGGTTCATGAATTGTAATGGTAAGTGGCACAGTTTTGCGACCTAAATGTGAGTTCAGACTGGGGTTTATCGTTAGGTCATTAGCTCTGCTGCAAATTAGGTGTTTTAGTATCTTTTGTTACAGATTTCAAACGAATCAGTCCGTAGTCAAAATGGTGGAAACGGAACCCTGATAGTTTCATCACGTCTGTCCGTCTGTCTATCTAAAGCACTGATTTGTTTGAAATCATTTAAACAAAAAGTGCTAAAACGAAATGAGACGGATCACCCACGGCTTTAAGGGCGAATATTGTTCAGCATGTTTGGAACCGGTTCGCGGTTCTTAATCATGAGACGCGTTGGCGGCACGTATACCTTTTTTTTCTAAGATTAGCAATTAAGTAAACAAAGAAGCAGTGGTCGTAAACACACACACATTGAATTCGCAATTTTCGCACGAAAGATCAGAATAAGTGACAGTTAATGACTACGACAAATTACTTTTTTAAAACCCGAACCGTCTTCTTATAATCTCCCCCTCTTTGGGTTTTTTATTGTACAACTTTTAGAAGAAATAAACGAAAAGTAATTAAAAAAAATATGGATGCCTTATCATTTAAAAATATAAGTAAATACAAATTAAGACATCTTTTTTTATTTTTGAATAACAATATATAGTTTAAACATGAAATAATGGTTTTAATATTCATTGAGGTTATTTGAAACTTTTACCGCAGAACGTGCCTGATAAAAAACCTACTAAAACTGTCTCTGTCATTCTTTATAATGCTTAAAAAGGCAAGGTATAGGGTAAGGTTTGGGTTGCTCTTGCTCTAGACTATATACGACTATTTGACAGTTACAATAATAAACCTAACAATGCATTCTAGCCTGGCGATTGCAAAATGGTTACTAGGTCACACTTCTACATTAAAATACCGACCTTATTATTATTTATATACGGCTCAAAGTCCATCACGTCCGCTGTGTATGATAATTGGTTTGTGGTCTTGTTAAGTGTAAGTGTGTTCTTATTTCTTAATTATGTTCGCATGTTTATGAACATTTTGTTCTGTCTTGGTTTTAGGCCAACATCATTATTACAAGTTAGAGTTTAGGTTTTTTGTAAAGACAAGCTAGAAGTTGGCTCTTGACCAGCATCTAACCAGAGGGCCTAAACCGAATTTCGTATCGTGCCATCCCTTTCACTCTTGTGTTAATACACTATATGAGTGAAAGGGACGGCACGAGTTCGGAGTAGGCCCTCAAGAGGCAAAGTTGAGGCCGACGGTGAAGCGAGAAGATGCCTATTCACTCATGCCTTAAGGTCTAGGTTATATGAACTCGGAAATGCAGACGTCGCCAGGGAATTCCAAACCTTAGCAGCTCCTGTACTCCGAACTTCGTAATCCTAACTTCGTAGCATGCCGTCCCTTTCACTCTCGTGTTATTCACTATATGACTGAAAGGGACGGCACGATACGAAGTTAGGATGTCGAAGTTCGAAGTAGCCCCTCAGTGTGCATTATAAAAGACTAGCGACCCGCCCCGGCTTCGCACGGGTGCACTATTTAATGAATGTTATTATACATATAAAACTTCCTCTTCAATCACTCTATCTATTAAAAAAACCGCATCGAAATCCGTTGCGTAGTTTTAGAGATTTAAGCATACATAGGGATATAGGGACAGAGAAAGCGACTTTGTTTTATACTATGTAGTGATGATGGAAAGCGCTTGGTTGGTAAGGCTGACTACATACAGCCATCCGTACATCTGGATGTCCGATGGAAGAAGGAAGGTGGTATCAGCTCTCATGGAGCTCCTGAGTACACTCACCGAATTACAACTTGTAGAGGACGCACAGACAGGCAACTTTGCTTCTATCTGCTAGGCTCTGCAGCTCCTACTCCTGTATCCTCGACAATGAGCCTCATGACTGCGATTCACCGAGTCCAGTACATCTGACCTAAGCATTACAGCTGCAACAGCCATGATCCTTACATTTGGCGTAGGAACCAGTGTTCTCGAGACCTATCTGACCTTCTAACCGAGATTAGAATTACGATTTGAAACGGGATATTTACCATGTATATTTGTATTTTTGAGTTCCCGATATTTCGGCACTGTTGCAAGCGCCATTATCAAGGATTAACTGACGTGCTGCGAGTTTTAGTTGTGGTCTACCCACACACCATAACAATCTACCCTCTTCCTGGTTCGCTTTTTTCCCACAGTGTCACTGTCACTACCCCCTGTAAATACAAATATACATGGTAAATATCCCGTTTCAAATCGTAATTCTAATGTAAATGACCATGTGAGCTTGAAATCTTATATTCTAACCGAGATGTAAACTAGACCTTTTTGGAATTAAGATCAGTCTAAACACCGAAAAGCCAATTCAAGGAAACTTCACCGAAAAGCCACTTATACAAATGATTATTCTTAGATAAGTTTTTTGAAAAATCCGTTGATACGAGCCCGCAACCTCAAGTCCGAATTGAAGGATGCGTGACTTACGTACGAAATAAGAGTGGCATATGATATTCTCAAAGAATGCTCTCGTCTGCTGATTACAATATTCTACGCAACTATGGTAATGATACGTCACTTTTACTAGCTTTTTCCATTCTACGCATCCAAGTGTAACACTTTCCTAGCGTTTGTTACAACACTTCTGCCTACAGGATTGAAATAAAAAGATTACGCTCGCGTTTTATAAAGATCCGATAGTAAGACCAAGTGTAAGAAACATTTTCGTGGGCACCATATTGAGGAGACTTGACTTTCGTGGGCACTATACTGAGGAGACCTGATTTTCGAGTGCCCCATACTGAGGGACCTAATTTTCGTGGGCCCCATACTGAGGGACCTAATTTTCATGGCACCATACTGAGGGGACCTAATTATCGTGGAACCATACTAAGGGGACCTGATTTTCATGGGCACCATACTGAGGGGACCTGATTTTCGTGGGCACCATACTGAGGGACCTAATTTTTATGAGTACCATACTGAGGGGACCTAATTTTCGTGGGCACCATACTAAGAGACCTAATTTTCGTGCCACAATACTGAGGGGACCTGATTTTCGTAGGCACCATACTGAGGGACCTAATTTTCGTGGGTACCATACTGAAGGGACCTAATTTTCGTGGGCACCATACTGAGGGGACCTAATTTTTGTGGGCACCATACTGAGGGGACCTAATTTTGACGAGAAAAAACGTTTCATAATGTACTCAAATAAACATATTCGAACAATAGGGTCTCACGCGTATTTTTGAAAAGTAGCCTAAATTAATCCGTACTTTTCAATTACCACGTAGATTGTTTATTTCTATTCTATGGAATCGATGAATACTAAAACAATAAGATTAATTTGCAGTATTAATATCCGCTCGAAAACGCGAGCCGCCATTTCTGTGACGTCATACGGCACATAGTGACTGACAAAATCGCAGTTCAACGATTCGTTGTTATATCCGTCACTCGTGTCAGTTATCGAGTAACATTGCATCTGTCTATGTGAGTAGTTGTATTTTTGTTAACTCAAATATTTTACAATTATTTTATGTTAGGTTGTAGCTACGTTATAATTTTTTTCTCTTATGTCGATCGATTCTAATCGATTATCTTTATTTTGTAACTATCGATTATCGAAAAAACTGTATGCGATTTTGATTGGCCGCATCACTAATGGCGTCTGTCACAAGTGTCAAACACAGAGCTGTTAAGTCGTATGCACACAATGGGCTACGTAGAAAGAGAATAGCCAACGTACAGGACGCAGTTATGCGTTAAAAGGAGAAAGGCATATTTTCATGTTCGTTTTGTTCTTCTTGCATTTTAGTGTCGTATGACGTCACACTTGACATTTGTAATGGCGGCTACCGCAATTTTTTTGCACAGATAAAATATGCCTGATTTTTAAAAGTACCTAATTATAAAATTTATTTTACATGATCATGGGTTTATATCAACTCAATTTGACTTCTTATAATAAAATTTATCTTATTATTACAATTTTATTTTTATTTTCATAGACAAAAATACCCTGTTGAAATAAAAACTTAAATAAGATTGACTAATCTAACTAAACTAAATAAGTTTTGGTTAATTTAATAATTCCTTTCTTTATTATTATTAAAGTGTTTAAATGTAAACGGTTTAGTAAATTTTGGTGATTCAATATACAGGGTGTAACAAAAGTAGTGAGGATCGGTTAAAGGGCATATTCGGTATCGTGTTCTGATTAGGAAAAAGCAGAAAAAAAAATTTTTTACTCAATACATTTTTGTCCTTTATGGACTGTTGGCTGACTTGGACGACCTGATCCATAGAAAAAAAATTCGCGTCAAAAAAAAATGTCTACTTTTTTCTAATCAGAACCCCATACCAAATATGCCTTTAAACGGATCCTCACTACTTTTGTTACACTGTATTGTTAACCTTACCGGCTTGTGGGAATTTTAGACCCAAAGGAAGGGGCAATAGGCTATGTGGGAATGTTAGACCCGAAAGAAGCAATAGGCTAGAATTTAGGACGGGCTGGGACATTTAGCTTACTACGTCACAGTGACGAAGCCCGCTTGTAATGGCGGCAGATTCTAACTGTACTTTCGATAAATTATGCGTTTACATCAAACAGTTTCTTGTAAAACATGACACGTCGCGGGCAGACTATTTTGCATACAATTACTGTGTTCCCTTTGCTTTTTAACACACAAGTAGACACAGAAGTCGACAACTAAGTAAACACACGCAGCGCGCACAAGTTATTTTCTGAAATCGCGAAGCGTTTGGTTGACGTAACTGGTGACCGAAGAGCTGGCGACTTCCTCGCACAACGTATCAGCATTGCGATACAGCGAGGAAATGCCGCCAGCATTCTCGGTACAATGCACTAAGAGCCTGTTTTAGATTTAAGTTAGTTGTAATATTAATTAAGTTATTACCGCCTGTAAATCAATAAAAGATACGATGCATTATAAGTAAACTATTTTTTGTTCGTTTATTAAAGAATAGGATTATTAATGTGACATCTATCGTTATTTTAGACAGTTTACACGAAACCTCAATTAATTATACACTTAAATCTTCCTTATAAAACACTCCGTCCATTTGTGAATACGTATGAAATGTGTTCGGTAGTTTAAAAGTTTATAGTTTATCGCGTACAGACAGACGCGGCGGGGGAATTTCTTTTACAACATGTAGTCATTCTGTGACCTAGTGAAGATATATTAGGAATTGAATAATTAGCAATATTGCTCTTTGTATATGTATCATTATGTTAACAATTATGTTATTGTTTTCAGGTAAGCAGCGTTCAAGATTCGTCATATAAATATAGAGTTTAAGGTAAATTATTGGAATAAACAAAAATATTCTGGAGTGTGTTCCTTATTGTTCGTACTTATAAAGACAACTATGGCATGTAATACCAGTGGGAATTGACAATAACGACAGTTTTTTTCGTATATTAGTATGTTGTATGGATCTTTTATTTTTAAACAGGGGCTTTTAAGGCAAGGCCAATTCAAAGATCTCAATATAATATTGAAATTTGAGCTTTTAGTGTGAAGGAATAATGTAGAATTACACTACGGAAAAAATACTGGGGACTGAAAAAGAAATAAGAAACACATTAAGCGTACAAAATATTGAAATATTTATTGATAACTCTGTCAAAAAATCCTAAATATCAGCGTGAAAATGAACTTAGAAACTTTGTTAACGACAGTGATATATATTTTTTTACAAAAAGTATAGCTTTTTTATTATTCTAACACTTTTTTATAGTGTACCAGTGTTCCAAAAATTAATTAAAATGTACTAAATATTTACGAAAGTACGCGCAGAGCTTCCGCAGAGAGTTTTTATGCAATTCATAAATGGTATGTATTGCTGATTCAAGCAAATTGCATCGTATAAATAGGTCTTTAGTTTGATCTATATTATTGTAACTTGAAACAAGATGCGAACACAATTAGGTATAACCGCGTTTTTAGAGTTCCGTATCAAATTGGTAAAAAAGGAACCCTTATGGTTTCACTTTGTCTGTCTGTCACAGCGCTAAATATCTCAAAAACTACTTATGCTATCGATTTGAAATTTGGAACAGTTATATGAAGGGTAACCTAGATGTTCTTTTTCATTTGTTTTTTATTTTCTTTGAAAATTGACAGATAGTGTGATGGTTCAAAAAAAGTCTAGTGAATATGTCAAGTGGGGTGTCACATGAAAGGGTTTGAGTTGCACATTCTGAAACAACTTTTTATTTATTTTTACGTTGATTCATTTCGATTTATGAGGGAAAATGAAAAAAATACCGTCTCTTCCCCCCTCCCCTTATCTCTGAAGTTTACCAAGGAAATAATATGAAATTACATACCTAAAATTTACATCAATGTATATTTTACAGGAAAAATAAAACTATAGCTCTATCTAGTTTTTCTTTTTTTATCATAAAAAACATTTAAATACTAAGTTTGTAATTTAATATAAAAAAATATTTTATAATTTCCTACATGATTATGCTGATGGTACCTACCTTCTTTGAAATAAAGAAAAAAAACTGAAATCGGTTCACGCAATAAAGACATAGACATAGACATAGACATAATTTATTGGTAATAAGGTAAAATATTATCCTTGAAAAACCACCATACAATTCGCCGATAGATGGCGCTGTACCCATGGCGTTCAATTTCTACACCAGGCTGGTAAGATGTCCGAGAATTATTGGGTCGGACGAGTACACATTTGTGTATGACCCTCGGTGCGCGAGTCGGACTCGCACTTACCGGTGTTTTTTTTATATTATATTAAAACACCTAATGACGTCTGACTTATTTATATCTAATACCTACTTAATCAGGAATCTTCAAAGTCGTTTTCCTGTATCAATTCTCGAAACGAGTAAAAAACATCATTAGTGTAGGTAAGGAAAAGCAATATGATTTTTTGTACGTTTTCGCTTAACTTTTTGGTGCGTATAAAAACTGATTTGCATTAATAGTTATAATAGAACGTGTTTTAAATTAATACAGGGTGTAACAAAACTAGTGAGGATCCGTTTAAGGGCATATTCCCATTATTATGTTATATATATATATTTTTTTTATTATTTTATTTATATTAAGTTTCCTTATTGAAAAGTTTTAGTACACTGTGTAAGTTTGTCTATCTCATTCTCCCACTATACACTCAATCCCTCAAAGGTTAGCTGGAAGAGATCCCTCATAGGGATAAGTTCGCCTTTGTACTCTAATCTTATGTGACATGTATATTGTTTTAACCTGTTATTGTGTACAATAAAGTGCTTACATACATACATACATATTCGGTATCGTGTTCTGATTAGGAAAAAGTAGAAGATTTTTTTTGTCGCAATAAATTTTTGGCCTTTGTATGGACAGTTGGCTGACTTGGACGACCTGCCCCATAGAAAAAAAAACTTTTACGTGACAAAAAAAAATTTCTTCTACTTTTTCCTAATCAGAACACGATACCGAATATGTCCTTAAACAAATCCTCACTAGTTTTGTTACACCCTGTATATTTATATACGTACCAGGTATGGCGTTTATTAGTTTTGATAGCTATTGACACTCTTACACCTCCGAGGTGCTCACCCGAATGTGGTTGACAGGGACGTGACAGAAACTCATCCCGCGACCGGCGTTGTACCAAGACGAGGACGTAAACATGAGTCTTCGATCGATCTTTCGGAAATAAATCAGAATACATTAATTACTGTTAAAACAGGCAGTGTTACTTTTGCATTAATAATAGTTCTGTGGAATTATGGAGTTTCGTACCGTCATGGATGGACTTCTAATGTTGAGCCATTTAGAGCTCACCTTACACTGGACACTCCGTAGCTTACTATTATAATAAGAAAATTAGTCTCTCAGAGTATTCCAGTTATTAAACCGTCGGCGTGGTTGTGCCGGAGGTTTTCCCCTGGATTTTCCCCAGGCTACTCTCCAACCGCGCACTCCTATCGCCTTATTGGGCCTGGCCTATAAAGCCACAGTTAGGTTAAAAAAAATTGTTTGATACGTAAATGTTTCAAAAATTTAAGTTCGTAAATGTACCTACAAGATATAAATAAAACAATATTATTACTATGAAAAAACAGTTCATTAACATCTTCGCTGATATAAAAACTTCTGATGCAATCATGTGTAAAAAACAGTCATTTTGTTAATACTGAATGTTGGTTGTAATGCTTCCATTCAGGTGTTAAATTAAGATATATTATTTAATGCATATCATTCATTCATGAACGAATTAATGAATTAATATCAATTATCTGGGGATAGAGATGTTTATTATGAGAAAACTTTAAAAAAACAGACAATTAAAAAAGTAAATAAAAGAATAAAACTACTATTAAATTAAAATAACTAAAACTAAACCTTAAACTTAAAAATAAATAAATAAAATAATATTCATTATCTTATATTTACACACCAGTAGCTTTTCGGTGAAGGATATAACTGATTCGGTGAAGAATATAACCGACCCAGTATTCCCTCTGTTTGGAAGGTCAGATGGTAGTCGCCTTTGTAAAACTAATGCCTAGGCTAAATCTTGGTATGGTCGCCAAATGGTCGCCACGGCGGACCCCGGCCTTCTTTAGGCTACCATATCGTGACAACCGCACGCTTGTTTGCCACCGACGTGGTATAAAAAAACCGTTTCAAAATTCAGTATAGTATCTATGCTCAAAACATTGCTTTAATGTAATTAGGTATAGAATTGCAGACTTGTGTTACTTGTAGTAGATTGCTATACCCGAAATGGTTAGAATAGAAAAACATTTATTCATGACACAAAAAAAACAATAATAACAAATAGAGAAAAAAAGAGGAACAAATAAAATAAAAAAACAAATTATGCCGTGAAAAGGTCCCAACTCAACATGTAGCTGGCATGGTAACCAGCGCTGGTCTTCCGTTGGAACCTTTAATGAAATCACGGCGGGCAGCACACACATAAAAACACACCACACACACAAACAACCAAAATTTATAACGACGAGAATGAAAAATAGAGTGTGTAGGCGGCTTAAACCTAAAAGTAAATAAATATAACATAGAATAACATTCATTCAAGTTGAAACAAATCGTCTTTTAACACAAATGTAAACACATATATATGTAATAAATAATATGAATGTAACTTCTTAATAAGCTTTCGTTTAATACCCCCGTACGCTCCAAAAGACATTTTCCGCCTATATCACTTAAAAATACTTCATCAAACTATAGAAAAATAAGCTTTTTGAGACGCGCTAGTCATGGTCTAAATCAGATAACCAAGGAGTTAGATATAGATATATTTAATTGCAAGATTCCTTCTGCGAGGCGAGGCACGGAGGCGGCGTATTTTCGCTGAGTGCTTTATAGCACACGCCATATATTCATTTAATATTCGTCATTTACAATTTAATTTATTCAGGTTAAACATTAGTTTAGTGGGCTTGGATTGCTTGTTTTTTTCTTTTTTCTATTTTAACATTCTTGTTCCAATAACGTTTGTAATTGGGTACTAGTGTGCACTTTAGTTCAGTATATACACTCTAGCGCTATCTGTGAGATCCTGTAATTGGCTCTGATGTTAATACACATGTTGTTACATTGTTTGTACTGCTGTTGGTTCTCCTAATATAAATAAATAAATAAATATGAACCGGGAAGACGCTAGGAGAATGACGTGAGGCTTGTTTCTTCAAAATCCTTGCAAATTGAGAAAAATAAGACCTTAGGTATCAAATAAAATCTACCTGTTATAAATAAAACTACTACATCTATATGCTGTATGGAAATGTAGACCTTATTACAAATTAATAAGGTCCCATTTTGCACGCGTACCGACAAACCCTTGACATCAAATATTTCTATGAGACAAGATCTTGATTCTGCATTAAAGTGCAATGATCCCAAACCTGTTTGCTCGAAAACCAGCTCTATTAGCATAAGTATAGGTTTTATGTTGCATCGCCGGCGTCTTTGTGCATTGACGCGGTAAAGTGTGAGTCATCTGTCACACCTCTAAGTTTAAAGAGTTGAGAATTGCATAAATATACTTATATAATAAATATACATAATATACTCAATAATATATCATATGTCTCTGGCTGTCAATACAACGAATTCTAAAATCAACGAAGGGTCGGCAACGCGTTTGTGATTCTTCCGCAGTCGCAGTGTCCATAGGCTACAGTATAATAATAATAATAATAATATATTCTTTATTGCACCACAAAAATAAATTTTCACAAGATTATCCTTAAAAACTAATAGGTAACAACAGGCGGTCTTATCGCTATAGAGCGATCTCTTCCAAACAACCTTTGGGTAGCAGATGAAAACTAAAAGAAAAATAACAACAGGTAGTGCTAGGATAAAGCAAGAGAGATAGAATAAGAGTCGACTATGGGAACCGGGTTGTAGTGTTTTATGGGCGCAATCTATCACTGCAATATCACATTTTCACCATCTTTAAACCTACAATTCTTAAATGTGGCACTGGAATTAGATTTCTTGTGTTCAACTAAGGGCCTTATCACACTTGCGATTTACAAGCGAGGCGAGAGCGAAGCGAGCGCGCAGCGAGTTCGTCGCGAGTCCGTAACTAATTCGCAGCGAGTGCGTCGCGAATTCGCCGCGAGCGCGTAACGAATACGCTGCGTATTCGCTGAAAGTGATCTGCGTCTTGGACAGTCACTTACATAATGGATTCCGACGACGAAACACTTCTGTTAGCTTTATTGCTTCGAAGAAGTAAGAAACGAAAACTAAATCAGAAACGGCGTGTTTGGGAGGATCCATTTTTAAGTAATCGACTGCAAGAGAGCGACTATTATGTGCTGTTTTGTGAACGAATCAAAAATAATCCGTAAGGGATAAATATGCTGATTATTTTGTTTCGAATGAAGGATCATTGCCATGGCAAAATAAATACATGTAAATGCTATAACTAAATATCTGGCTTACCTGATTCATTTTTTTCTTTTACTGTTTTTGCTGCAAAATCTTCGATAAATAAATTGCAAACTTCCTCCCACGCTTGTTTTTTTAAATTACGGTCACTATATTCTCGCCTTGTTTGGTCCCATAGAACGGGACGATTTTGAATTTCGATTATAAATGCCTCGATATCGATTCCAACAGTGTTTGATTGTTCCGCCATTATTGTTACTGTTCGCTCACACTCGTAGATAATAAACTACTACAAATGATAGGATTAAACTAAAGTGGGTAGAAATGAATTTTGCTGACGAATGTACAGCATATCTAGACGCGGCGAACTCGCTACGAAATCGTTGCGCGCTCGCGGCGAAGTCGCGACGCACTCGCTGCGAATTGGTAACGGGCTCGCGACGAACTCGCTGCGCGTTCGCTTCGCTTTCGCCTCGCTTGTAAATCGCAAGTGTGATAAGGCCCTAACCCCTTTTGGGAATACAGGAGTGAGTTAAATCGTCCTGTTTTAATGTAGGTTAAAAACAGGACCACGTATTTTTTTTAAATATCCGTCTCTCTCTAAAACCCCATTTATATGCGCAAGCGCACAACGCTTCTAAATATGGAGTAAAACGAAATTTCGCGTCGTCAGACCAGCTCGTTTATTTTTAGAATTCAAACCGCAGTGTGGCAATTTCAAAGTTGTCCGAGCGAGGAAATGTGCACATTATGCTATCTAGGTGGGATGTGCCTAGGAAATGTGTTGGTAATCTGACTTAATCTTTCTGAAAATACGAAATAAATGCCACTCTATTCCAGTTTAGAACGATATCAATTCCACTGAAGAGTTGTAAGTAGCCAAAAAGGCTACAATCAATCCTGGTCACGGCACCAAAATGCACCTTACCCCCGTATTTATTGAGATATAAAAATAGTAGCACCGAACTGTGGTGTTACCCGTGGATAAAAGGTAACAATACAATACAATACAAATACATTTATTACCATAACACAAAAAATACAAAAACAAAAGGTATGCAACGACTTATAGATAGGTATATATTTATTAGTATTTAGGTAATGGGTACCAATCTCAGCATATGCTGGGCATGCAACCCTGCGCTGATTTTCAGATAACCTAACTGTTAATACAGGATATAAGATACCTCCATTCCAAATTTCAGCTAAATCCGTCCAGCCATTTTAAAGATTGAGAGGAACATAGGTAGATCAATCCGCACAAACTTTCACGGTTATAATATTATTATTATAGATAGGTATAGATATTTTTTAGTATTTAAGTAATGGGTACCAATCTCAGCATATGCTGGGCATGCAACCCTGCGCTGATTTTCAGATAACCTAAGTGTTAATACAGGATATAAGCTACCTCCATTCCAAATTTCAGCTAAATCCGTCCAGCCATTTTAGAGATTGAGAGTAACATAGGTACATCCATCCGCACAAACTTTCACGGTTATAATATTATTAGGATATTATAATTACTTTTCTTCTGAAATCAAAAGTAATGCAAAGTTAATTCGCCACCGTCACATAAAAACCATCAGACTTAATGCTTGCCACTGTCTGTCATAATCCGTACTTCTATTGAACTGTGGCCTATAAACAGCTAGATATTATATAGCCGGATTCAAAACCGAATAAATGCAACCGTCACGACTATTTTAGTGAAAGGTTAACGCCTGAGTCACTGCAATTCACCCGCTCAGATTTAGAGTCGTATAACCAAAGCAACAGTAACATTGGTATGCCAATGAAGTGTAAACTCACCCGTGACTATACTAGTGGCTCTGTGGTCTGTATACTAGACCTCTCTCTTGCGGTTTTATTTCCATTTTTGAAAATATTAATCCACAAATTATACCTTGTTTTTTAGCATTAGAAAGAATGTTGACGAGGTTTTTTATTAGGCACATTCTGCGGGAAAAGTGTCAAATAATCTCAAATAATTTTAAGTGTTATTTCATGCTTACATTATAAAAATAAAAAAAAAATAAAAATATTAGAGGACAATCTTACACAAATCGAAATAGCCCCACAGTAAGCTCAAGAAGGCTTGTGTTATGGGTACTAGACGACGATATAATTAATAGATATAAATACTTAAATACATAGAAAACATCCAAGACTCAGAAACAAACATGCTCATTACACAAATATTTGCCCTGACCAGGATTCGAACCCAGGACCGTCAGCTTCACAGGCAGGTGCACTACCCACTAGGCTAAACCGGTCGTCAAAGCTTTTGTGTTACCATTGGGACAATTTAATAATATGACGTTGTTACCTAAATACATGATTCAACCCTACGTAAAGAGCAAAAAATAATCCAAAATATTGGGCTAATTCAGGGTTTTTTAAAAATACCGGTATCGGTCCCTGTGAAAAACTGAATAGTTCTACGCCAAATCTGTGTCAAAGCGGACCACGGGTTCATTAGGCCACAACCGGGAAAACGATAGAAGGAGGAAGAAAAGCCTCATTGACGGTACAAAAGGTACATTTTTGCTTGATAATGACATAAATATATTATTATTTATAGTATGCTTAAGATTATTTAAGTTCACCGAGTAGTGTCAAAGTAATCCGTTTAAAAAGCGACTTAATTTTGTTTTGCAGAAGAAATAAAATCCAATGAAAGTTTTATAAAATATCGGTCAGCAATAAACGTATCAGCTATAAAGAAGTGTTGCGATATATTTGACTACTTTGGCTGCTAACTATATAATACTGTACAATTTCTTTACTAATAATGCACGAAGTTCGAAAACCAGGTTGGGGGCTTGGTTTAGACAAGAATGGCGGGCTGTTCGCAGAGGACGATGCATATTATGCAGTGTTAGGGCGGGACCATGTATATCGATATGTCGGCTTAAGGCGTTGTCTCCCGGCGAAAAAATAAACAACAGCATTATTTTGTAATGAGTCCGGTCCCAGGGACCGGTAGACGACTGGAATCTAATTGGTGTATCATTTAAAAAAAATACATGCTTATCTCACAAATCTGTATTCGAACCCAGATACTTCAGCTTTGTAGGCATGGTCATTGATGAGTCGGCTGACGACTAGGCTAAACCTGTCGTCAAGCTGGAATGTTTTTAAAGCGAAGAAAATGTTGGCAACTAAACTCAACATTTCAAAGAACTACACAGTTATATGGAGAACTACATAAAGTTATTATATCATGAAGCTTTAAGCAAATGAATCATTTTTTTGTATTAGAAACATTTAGACAAAAACAGAAGTTAAAATACAGAAACAGTTTGTATACTCTGAGAATAAAAACTAACTAAATTATACATTAAAAGCCAGACATATGGATTTATAAGGAAAACTTACCATCAAAACTATAAGCACGTTTGTTTATTTCTATGAAATACGATGGGTAATATATCATTGATTAGCCGCTACATTATCGATCTTTGACCTTACAATTAATAACATTTGATAACGATTTGTTTACAAATATATATTGTTCCGCACGGATTTAACCAATGTGCCATATGGAAGGTTAGTTATGTTTGTATAATGTTGGGAGACGTCTGAGGTTATAGAAATAGGGTATTTTTATTACCTTTAATTTTGACTAATGTTTATTACTTGAATAGATTGCGTTGAATTTTATTTATTAATTTATTTAACTATAAATACGACATGCGCACATTAGAAGCCCTTGTAATGCTTTTATAATATTTGACTTTATTGACAAAACACTTTAAAAAAATTTTTATCGTAATATTAATAGAAGTAGTAAAAAAATGAATATCAAAATTAATTTCAGAAAAATCGAGTGTCATAGTTTAATAACTTATAGGTAATATAGACTAGACTTCTCTATGGCAAATATATAATCGTGAACATAGTATAATAGCTCTAACTAACTTTATGTTTTAAGTACAATATTAATGTTACATAAAACTACGAAAGACTGTTTGTTCAAAAAGGGTATTAGACCTTAGCACAGCACGGTATAATGGTAAATCTTAATCGTAAAATCCACATGTAAAATATATCGATATTATCGTATCGCCCCCTCCCTACACCCACACAGCAGCGTCGGGCCGTGTCAGCCCGTGACAAGTACGGAACTGGCCAGTTACTGCGATTCGCAAAGCTGTATCACGCTCGCCACGCCGCACAAAAATGTGCCCTATCACATCGGCATAGGGTTTAATTACGGATAGATATAAAGACAGGTTTAGCGCGTCGTACGAAAATGGCTGCTATCGCGTGGGTATAAAGTCCGGTTTGATTTGGCTAGAGCCGGTTCGGACGTAGTTCGGGAGATGTTGATAGGGATTGTCATGGACATGGACCTTGGGACATTGTTTTTAATCTTAGTGAGAAAAGCTGATTTAGGACAAGGACCTTAATTCCGAACCCATTTCGTTAAAATGTCGTCAGACATTCGTAATGCGTTAAGGTCGAAAATTCTTTCATTAATAGTATTGAAATGTCAATACGTATTATTTGTCACTTCACATTACAGATAACCTTTGCGAAAAGATATCAGTTTCTTTTCTAATTACGAATATGTTTCGGTGTCAGTCAAGAAAATTTAATAGTGATTGTGTCTCAAGGGAGCAAAATGATATATTTACGGCGAGGGCGGTATATCGAATTCTGAGTGAAGCGAAAGATTCTACAATACTTAAGCGGTGGTCGTTAAAATCTGATTGTATGTAAAGTTTGACAAGTTTCTATGGGATGACAGCTGCCGGCGCCATATTTGACGATGACCGGCCTGTGATCGTATGTTGGTGCGACCGACCCTTAGACTCTTGTCGGTGTAGCTCTCTCCATCTGACTCTATCTAGGGCCGCCTCCTTGATCTCCTTATACGACACGACTGCTAATTTTCCTTTTATTATCCTCGATCTTCCCCTTCGCTTAGATTGATGTATAGTAATGGAGACGCCGTTTAAGAGGCCTTACAAGTTTAAAAAAAAAAATTCAAATTATGACAAAAGTATTGATAATACCAATAAAGTTATTAAAAATTACGATGATTTTATTAAAGTTTTAGATAGTGACACAGCCATTTTTTGATTTAATTGTGTTTAGTACAGTTTACGCGGAAAAATACAGTTTTTAGCTTGAAAATGGTCGATTTGGAGTGATGTTTGAAACGATATTTCTTAATGAACAATCCAAAAATACATTTTAAATTTATGACATTCGGTCGCAATTAGCCCTGTTCTCGATAGTAACGTCGAGAAAATATCAAGATATGTGTCAATTCATAAAGAAATTGGACTAAATAGATGAGTGTTTTTTAACTGGTAAGGACTCTTAAAACTGGCTATAGCCTTCGGTACAGTTCGGTTACAGAAATGCGAATCTAAATCTGTATTTTAACCCAAAGACACTAGAGCCATAATTAAACATAACCAGTAGGAACTGAGCTCTAATGACCATATAAACCTCATATAATTTACAATACAGTCCTACCGGCAAAAGCCGCAATAAACCTAGTTTAGGTTTACGGCTTCTGTAATCGGTAATGTATACTTTATTATTGGCTTGTGTTGTGTGGCTTGTGTGGCTCCTGGGTATGTAATATTGCTGATATAGAAAGAAAATTTGAATGAGAAGAGAATTTTTTTATATTTTTATACAAACGCCTTAAGGGAGGCGTACAGCGACATCTACCAGAAGACTCATGCTTCATTACAAATACAAATACAAACACAAATACAAAAAGGTTTATTTCTCAAAATTTTACAATGTCAATCTATAGTAAGTATGGGTATTAAAATTAAGACGTTGAAAAATCGGTGTGAGCACAGCGCTAAGCTGGTTTTAAGCCCACCCGTAGTCAGTGAGTTGGTTTCACACTAAATAAGGGTTATAAAATTAAATTAATTACAATAACAATATAATTAATTTAAAGTAGGTTGTATGCTATAATCTGTATTTTAACCCAAATACATGCTTCATTAACGGCATTAACGTCTCAAATTATATTGAGAATCGTCAGTTGCGATGCGCCATCCCAAAATTAGATTCTAAATTCTTTATTCTACATTTATTTGTTGTTTGTTGTGGGTTTTCTTTGCCGCCTCGACCAGTATTGATCTATTGTGGCGGCCCTTAAAGTTCTTTGCTTATACCCGTTGCTTCCAGGAATTTCCAGATTCTTTGGGTCGCAATCTGTTGTATCTCCTCTGGGGGCATGAAGTGCCTCCCTAGTATCTACTTCTTTTGCGCATAAGTAGTCCACAGGAGCAGAGGATATGGATAGCAGTTTCCTCCGACTCTTGGCAGAACCTGCATGCTGCACTTTGTTTTATGCCCATTATATGAGTTTACATGACTACTCGCTAGCGACTGCGTAAAAACTTGTATGGGCAAAAGTACAGCGCCTCTGACGGTTACGCAATAGAACTAAGAATCGGCATACTAAATCGTTTACGCAGTCGCTAGCGAGTACGGTCATGCAAACTCATGGTACAGGCACAGGTTAGGAGGAAAAAATCTATTTCACATGAAATTAGTTTATTTTTATTCAAACAAACGAAAATAAAATACTACAACAATTACATACTATTACTGGCTCTGTGAGCTGTAGACCTCGTGAGTGAGTTTTTTTATCATTTCCAAAATCTGACATTATAAAAAAGATCAATTATGAATATCGAACCTGCTAACAACATTTCACGAGAAGCGGTTGAAAAATGCGACCTCTAGAGGAGAGCAAACTGAAATTCGCCCGCAGAAACTTACAAAATCATTGATAAAAAAATTGTTTTTGGAAATTTCCAAAAACCGTCTCGACAAAAAACTATATAATTATCGAACCTGCTCACGAAATTTCACGAGAATCGGTTGAGAATTGCGACCTGTAGACGAGAACAAACGGAAATCCTTCGTTGCACTCTGTCAATAAGGAAGTCTATAAAATTTATCTCACAATGTATTTCACATGTAGTTTAGGTTGCTAGCCAAATTAAAAAAACGTTTTTTTTCTTGTTTTTGTAGATGTGGCTGATTTCCGAGTAATCTACTAATGCGTTTTGCAAAAACGGATTGATTATAGTTTTTCCCCCAGGCGTTTTTCTTGTCCTCCAAATCCTCCAATGCGCTTCTAACGAGAATTAAATCCTAGTTATTTTTGGTTAATTAACTTTACATGATTATTAATGACGATAGAAAAAATCTAAAAGAAGTTAGCATGTAGAAGGACATAGTATAAAAAACCGGCCAAGTGTGTGTCGGGCTTCGCACATTTAGGGTTCTGAACCAACCGCAGAACTAAGTTGGTTTAAATGTGGAAAATAAGAAAAAAATTATTGGCAAAATATACCTAATAATAAACCTTTATCAAATTTCAAGTTAATGGGTCCTATACCCATTTTAAAGGTAAAAAAAAATCTTAGCAACAATTTTTGTAAAATAGGTGATTTTGATGGCTTCGCTATGCAATATTTTTTGAAACAAAAAATACATTATTTATCTACTTAATGGCCTCCGACAAGGTGGAGTGATGACCTGGTGAAGGTCGCGGGAATCCGGTGGAAACGAACGGCAGAGGACCGGTCTAAATGGCGAGCCTTGGGGGAGGCCTATGTTCAGCAGTGGACGTCTTTCGGCTGAAATGATGATGATGATGATCTACTTAATGAGCTCTAAACACGATACCTCCCGGACCGGGATATAAACCGGGATCTGAATCCAGGTCTGTCAGCTTCAGACATATATGAGCATCACCCATGGGTTAAGAAAACATCATCATCATCAATATTAATAGGGCCTGGTCCTCTGTCGTTACAGCATTCTCCATTCCAATCTGTCTTGGGCCTTCGTCTTAAGAAAACAAACCCTCGTATTCATAAAACTTAACATGTAAAGTAACACGACATAGTAAGTAAACATCAGTAAAGAGTTTGCATTACTTCATGTAATTGTCTATGTCCGTGGCTTGTCAACTATTATGTCTGTTATTATTGATTTGTATTTTTGACTGTCAATCTATAAAATGTTATCTGGATACAGCAATACAAAAGAAAACGAGTGTATAATTGTGTGGTGATGTTCAAGACCTTGTGGGGACTCAATCGTTTGTTGTTTATACAGTTATACCGTTACTTCTGGTTTCCTGCTTAAATTCTGTAAGAACTGCGCTCTGTCAAACCCACAAGAACCAATATAACAAACCTCTGCTAACTAAAAAGTTCTTTGTCCCATTCTCACAAACGTCAATGTCAAAGTGACAGATAAGGACAAACGAACTTTAGCGGCTAGTTAACTAATATAGGTTTGACAGACGTTTATGAATAAGGGGGAAAGTCTGCAAAATCCGGATTCCTGACACCGTGACATCACTGTCGACGAGACACATACCACCGATAGGCTGATGACGTAGGTCGTGTCACCCACACTACTAACCGATGTACCGGATTGCCACACCAGGCGCATTACGAGTATAATTGTATCATGAGTATCACCGTCAGGCGAATCACGTAACTTTATGTACTAACGGCAGATAGATTTTACTGTCAATTTTGAAGTATAAATGTATGAGCTGACAATTAAAATTTACCTAACGGTAGTACAAAAGTTTCGTGATTACCCCGCGTGCCTACAATCCCTGTTACGTAGTAACTATTGTTTTAACAGTGGGAAAGTAAATACTTATATTATAAAGTTTTTTTTAACCTGACTGTGGCTTTATAGGCCGGGCCCAATAAAGCGATAGGAGTGTGCGGTTGGAGAGTGGCCTGGGGAAAATCCAGGGGAAAACCTCCGACACGATCACGCGTGTGGTTTGGAACACTGGAATACTTTAAGAGTTTGCGCTCCAGTGAGATTGATTGACCGGCTTCAACGAAATCTGAAGTGTGAATGGAATCGAGCTATTATAGAAGTTTTGTCGCTAACCTAGCCTCGCTGAGAAGAGTGTAGTAAGAAACTCAGCTAGGCCCGAACTGGGACGGATTTATTATAAGGTTATAAGTGGCACGGAAAACATATTTTTTTAATTGTTCAGTATGGCATTCAGTGGCACAGAAAACATATTTTTTAATTGTTCAGTATGTCATCATTCATAACATTGTTGAGAATATGTTTAAAGTCCAGTTAATTATTCTTTCAGTTTACAGAAATAACTTTAATTGTTTTTATGACGCATGCGTGTCGTAACATAACTAAAGATGTGGACGTATGTTTGGAAATACCGCTAATTACCTAGGTTTTGTTTTACTAATTAAAGTTCTTGTTAAGATTTAATTTTAGACACCTTTTGCGCTTGGCTGTACATGTATGTATGGGTGATTCGAAAACAAGGCTTTTCTAACCCGTTTAGAGGGAGCACAAGTCGTTATTGCTCCTTCTTAATATTTTTTTCAAAAAAGAGTTTCGCGCGCGGGCGGCGGCTGCGCGGGCGCACCCAAGCTGGCAGCGCGCCTGCGCCTCGTGTACTTATCATCTTTATTCATCACAAAAACCGATTTAGGTACATATACTATGAATCTTAATCGATCAAATATTTAACTTGAATAATTTTTCTCATAGGAGAAATGAAAAGAAGAGAGTATTACACGGCAGCAAAATTATTTACAACGCGGGCGTGGCGGTTTGAATCCCTCACTATGCTCAATATACCATGTTAAAATTCTATTCTGGAGTTCTTAGCTTCGTTCGGGATTCAACACGCTAGCCCTCGATAAAATATTGCATTTTGCTCGCTCGTAATATAATGTACTATTAATACATCTACATTTTAATTGATTCCGTTGTGTCATGAAAGTTACTCATATAATTTATAACTTTTGTGTCACAGCGGAGGTAAGCATTTTAAATGCCTTAACTATAAGATAGAGGGAAAAAGGAAAAGGGGAAGACTTAGAATGACGTACATGTAGCAAATAGAACATAAAATAAATGCTACGTCATACAAAGAAGTGAAGGACAAAGCTGAATGTAGAATAAGCTGGCAATTACTCCACCGAGACGAGCCAAGCTCTTAAATATTATGATGATGATAACTATGTGTTAGCAAGAATTGGGTCCTCTCCCGTTTAGAATAGAATAGTTTATTGCATCGTGTCACATGAGAGATTACAAATGTATTATACTTTATTAATATTGTACATAGTTTCAGTTCAGCTTGAAAAAAGCTTTCTTATGTCTGTCTGGCGCATGTCCAGCGGATGTCCGGTTGTGTTCTCTAGACAGGTCGCATTTTCTGTCGATTGAGTTATTGGATTTTCTTTCAAAATGGTTAAACCATGGGGGTTGGAAACTAAAAAATATCTATTTTCCGATCCGTAACATCTATCCGTCTGTTTAATCGAGTTCAGCAGCTCATAGTATAGTTTAAATATGTTTGAAACTAAAAATATATATTTTTTCCAATCCGTAATATCTATATGTCTGTTTAATTTACTTTGTAAGTTTATCTTCACTGTATGACATTAATTTTGTTATAATTGTAAACTCGAAATTATTTTTCTTTCTTGAACTGTAAATTAATATTTTGACATGAAAAATGTATTACTTATTATAGTCAGACTTTCTTAAATTGTAAATTAATATTTTGACATGTAAAAGTGCCCTTGTGGCCTATTTGCAGAATAAATGTTTGATTTGATTTGATTTGATTTGAGGGTCGGTTGCACCAACATACGATCACAGGCCGGTCATCGTCAAATATGGCGCCGGCAGCTGTCATCCCATAGAAACTTGTCAAACTTTCCATACACTCAGATTTTAACGAACACCGCTTACGATTACAGACGGTTTGGTGCAACCCACTCTGTCTATTTATAGTCTGCGATGGAAAGCGGTAAATTAGTAGATAATTCGTGTCATCGCAGTAATGGCTTC
Source organism: Epiblema foenella (assembly GCA_963556455.1). Classification (NCBI taxonomy): domain Eukaryota; kingdom Metazoa; phylum Arthropoda; class Insecta; order Lepidoptera; family Tortricidae; genus Epiblema; species Epiblema foenella. Next base: position 2,387,455 of record OY747120.1, on the reverse strand, counting down.
CTGCAAATGTTTGATTTTGCTTTTGATTTTGAATTGAGTTATGTAGCTCACAGTATAGTTTATGTATCTTTGTATATTGACAAACGTAGGGTGGGTTGCACCAAACCGTCTGTAATCGTAAACGGTGTTCGTTAAAATCTGATTGTATGGAAAGTTTGACAAGTTTCTATGGGATGACAGTTGCCGGTGCCATATTTGACAATGACCGGCCTGTGATCGTATGTTGGTGCAACCGATCCATAAAGTTCGTTCGAGCGAAGCCTCAGCTGTCGCGACAAATCCTTGGTGCGTCTGAATACTAATATGTTTTGTACACGTGGTACGTTAAATCTCTTTGTTACAATGTCTTGGTTCCGTATAATGAGGTGTACTTTATAGTAGATTGATAGCGTATTGACATTTCATATATTCATACGTAGTGGTGAGTCCTTATCAATTAAAAACGCTCATCTAGTTAGGCGATTATCTGATTGAATTGACACGTATCTTGACATTTTCTCAGTGTTAGTATCTAGAAAAGAACTATTACGATCTAATATCATATATTACAAATTCATTTTACAGATTTTTCATAACTAAAAACTGTGTTTTTCGCGCTTAAACTAATACAGACAATAAAATCAAAAACTGGCTATGTTATTGCCTAAAACTTTAATAAAATCATCGTAACCTTTAATCACTTTATTGGGATTATCAATACTTTTGTCATAATTTGAAATCGAAACATTTAAAAACTTATATGGCCTCTTAAGGCAAGGTGCATTCAGAAATCTGACGAAAATACTGAAGTTTGAGCATCCAGTGTGAAGAAGTAATGTAGAATTACACTACATAAAAATAACTGTGGACTGAGAAAGAAACAAAGAAATAAAATAACCAAACAAAATGTTGAAAATTGCCTTGATAACTCTGTCAAAAAATCCTAAATATCGTTGTAAATATAAACTTTAATGCTGAAGATTTCGCAATTATCAACGACAGTGATATGTTATTTATTTTACATAAAGGATGGCTTTTTTATTGTTATAAGAAAATAGGAAATAAGAAATATTTATTCGAGACAAAGACAACAATGAACACAGCAAAATAGAAAATAAAAAATAAAACTAAACAAAAAAGTTGTGTTATCTCGAAACGGTACCATCTCAGCATAATGCGGGCAATCACCAGCTCTGGTCTTCCGATGGGACCGTCGTCGTTGTTCTAACACAACCGGACAGATTTACAGACAAAATAACCGGATAGATTTTTCATAAGTTCCAAAAATCTATTAAAATGTATTAAATATTTTCGAAATTACGCGCAGAGCTTCCGTAGAGAGCGGGATGGTTAATTGCAAACTCACGCGTGTTAGAGGCGTTCATTTGCAATGGAATGGCCTTGTCTTAAAGTTAAAAAAATTAAAAACCATTTAGGACTTTTTGTGCACTATTCGATTTTTATATTCGCTAGTTCTCGAATAAACTGAAAATCACTTGAAAACGCCGTTTAAAATTTAAATAAGTATAATCTGATATTGCTTGTATATGCTATGAAACATTTTTTTTTAAATAAATGCGTCTTTGTCGTAGTTGTGTAATAAACATTGGTCAACAAAATTTAATAAATATTAGTATATATACCTATACTTCGTTAGTATATACCTATATTTCTAAAATGTAATTCGAACAATGTGAAAAATAAACACCTTTGATTGATTGATTAAACATTATAGTCACTTATTGAGTCCATATGTTCTCTACCTAGTTTTAAAGGGGTTTAACTATTTTTTTGATGATGTACCCCCTTCTTAACGTCTATCAAACCTATATTAGTTAATTAGCCGCTACAGTTCGTTTGTCCTTATCTGTCACTTTGACGCATGTGCTTGTGAGACAGTGATAAGTTTGCCTTTGTACAAATATCTATTATTAAGTTTGTTTTCTAGTATGTGCTTAATTTGTGCAATAAAGTGTTTACTACTACTACTACTACTGCTACTACTACTATACTACTACTACAGTGACAACAGATATTTTAATTAGTAGAGGTTTGTTAAGTTTTATGAATAAATAAATATTAGAGGACAATCTTACACAAATCGAACTAGCCCCACAGTAAGCTCAAGAAGGCTTGTGTTATGGGTACTAGACGACGATATATTTAATAAATATAAATATTTAAATACATAAAAAACATCCAAGACTCAGAAACAAATATTCATGCTCATCACACAAATATTTGCTCTGACCGGGATTCGAACCCAGGACCGTCAGCTTCACAGGCAGGTGCACTACCCACTAGGCTAGACCGGTCGTCAAAGAATAAGGGGGGTAGAGTTATGGTCCTTGTCAAATTAATCATGAATTAATATGAATTAGGGTGAAGCGATTAATTCCGCGCCATTCAAAATTTTATCTTTTCAGGTTCTCAACAAACGGCATTTAGGCACCTCTAGACACCTAGCGCCTAAAGCGGCCGCTACAACCGCTCTACCCTAGGCCATGCCCTTATGGTCGGTTTTAAACTGTCAATATACTGGCTTTAATAGCATGTATTGTGCTTTAATCGTGATCGGATCTCACGACATTGACACTAGTGTCAGATTTAGACTGAGATATACAATTAATAGATTATTATAGCTGTTGGAAGTTGCGATCACGAATGGTCAAGGCCAAATATAATTAAAAACGTTGCGAATATTGTTATCCTCCTCTTAGCGTCCCAGTATATGAAAAATGTATTCTTATAGTCAGACTTTCTTAAATTGTAAATTGTGATAATCCACATCGAAAGGGACCTTATGGCGGAAAGCGCTTACGTTACACCTATTCACTATTGTATTGGAACAGCGGCAATAAAGGCGTAAGTGCCGGCCGCCATAAGATCCCTTTCAATATGGATTATCACAGTTAATATTTTGACATGTAAAAGTGCCCTTGTGGCCTATTTGCAGAATAAATGTTTGATTGATTGATTAATTGATTGCTTGGTGACCATTTTTTTGGGAATCGCCATATAGATGGTTATAAAGCTTGGCTGACATCTCTATCTCAGTATATACTAATTTCCTATATGGGCTTGTGTGGTCTCGCTAACCTGTCACTGTAAGTTCCGGCGCGCAGCGCGTGCGCACTCAACGCGTCACTCACGCGCCGTGACCAAGCTAATGTAATGTTTTTTTTTTAATATGACTGTGGCTCTATAGGCCGGGTCCAATAAAGCAATAGGAGTGCTCGGTTGGAGAGTGGAGTACAGTTCAAGGAGGAATAATAATTTCGAGTTTACAATTATAACAAAATTAATGTCATACAGTGAAGATAAACTTGCAAAGTTATCTATTACAAATATTACAACATCAGTAAAGTTAGAGATGTATAAGTTCTCAAGATTAAACAAGAAGTATAATGAAATTAATATAATATCCCAGAGATGTACATGGTCTCTGAGCGTCAAAATTAAAATTAATTTAATATTGTTAGAGATGTATATGGTCTCTAAGTCACTGATAATAAAAACGAATCCACAACAGGATGATGTCTCTCGTCAATCCCCTATAAAAAGACACTAGTATTAACGTAGTCACTATGTCCTAGCAAGCATGAACAGACCGGACTCCACAAACGTCTATAGTTGTCTACTAATATTCGACATTTAGTTCTAATCCCTCAGCTGTGGAAAATAAAAATGGCTACTTACGCACGTCTGTGGAACCCGGTTTTAACTGCCACAGACTATCATTCTAAGGTGTAGTGATTTGCTAAAATCACATTTTCTTCAGTTTTTTTACTGTATTATAGCCTTTGATGCCACCGATCGCCACAGATAACGGTTTAAAAAAGCGGCGCTAAAATCGTACTCCCCATTGACGAGGGGCTAAGCATAATGCTATTGCGTAATAGTACATTACTTAACAAGGGCGGTAAAACAAAGTATGTCTCAGATCGCAGGTATTTGACGCCCGAGCCGAAGGCAAGGGTGATAATTATGCGATCTGAGGCTTTCTTAATTACCGCCCGAGGTAAGTACAAAATTTTATGTCACCCCCTGGCCAGGAAGTGGGATTTTCCGCGCGCGGAGCGTGCGGTAATTGCCACTTTATGGCCAGGTGTAACATAAACGCTTGTTTTAGTTCTGACGATCGCATTCTGCGCATTGTTCTGTCTATAATTAATTAAATATACAATTAAAGATAAGTTACTTGTTATTGTGATCGATTTAATAGATAAAGCCCGACCAGAAATATATGACCATTGGCCATGTGGAATTTAATTGGAACTAATTTCTTACACTGGCAATAATATTACAAAATATACGATGCCCCACAAAGAGTAGATATAAATATAATTTTAAACTGAAAACTGTTACGTGATTTCATAAATTTCAACTTACTTATATTATAGCATACAACCTACTTTAAATTAATTATATTGTTATTGTAATTAATTTAATTTTATAACCCTTATTTAGTGTGAAACCAACTCACTGACTACGGGTGGGCTTAAAACCAGCCTAGCGCTGTGATCACACCGATTTTTCAACGTCTTTTTTAATACCCATACTTACTATAGATTGAACAGTGTAAAATTTTGAGAAATAAATCTTTTTGTATTTGTATTTTTGTATATTAATCATAGGTTGTCACTGTTGTCAGTGTCACTGTGGCGGTTTAGGTTAAGTGTTGAATATTATATAATAAATGACAAAAAATGCCCAAAACGATTCATTGTCAAGAGCGGCACATTATTAACAATGGTGTATTTAATAAAATTCAGGAAAAAAACGCTCGGGAAATGGAACAATTTCGCTACAAAACATTTCAAAATTAAAATCAGAACTGACAGGTAAACAAGTCAAAATGTAAGCTGTCGTCTCCTTGCAAAAAAATAAACAATAGCCTTCTTTTGTAATGAGCTCTGGGATCCCAGGGACTGGTAGACGACAGGCCCGGCTATACCTACATTACCGACCTGTTGCCATCGACACTCGCTCAGAAGAAAATAACTCACAAGGAAAGGGTCCACAAGCCAGCTCCTCACACACACCTGTCGACTGATCATTTAATCATCATTTCTTGCATCCATGGTATATACATATAGGTTTAACATAGCAGAGACAAGTAAATTATATGGACTGCCAATATCTATGCTTTGTGGTGTAATACCTTTAAAATAATGAGCCTGCTATAGCTAGATGTCACTATAAAGAGGTCGCTGTATCAATCATTTCGTATGACACATAGACCTCTGCTTAACACATTTGCGCCATCTATTAAGAGAATTCTTGTTATATTCATAGATGGCGCTATTGTGTTAAGCAGCAAGTGTCAAACGAAATTAATGGTACAGGGCCCTCGTTATAGTGACACTAGCTACAGCAGGCTCATTATTTTAAAGGTACGCCACAACATATAGATATTGGCAGTCTATATAATTTATCTTGTCTCTGAACATAGATAGTTTTGGCTTCACATGGACCCTGATAGGGCGTAGCAATATTGTCTTAGAACTAAATTAATTAATTAGTAATACATACACGTGAGGCACGAGTTAGTAATTGAGAAATAAATAGTAAATTAAATTTGAGTTGTATGTCATACAGTAAGAAATGTAATTTTAAGAAATCAAAATAAATAATTGGGTTTCGTTTATTGTTTCGTGTCAGCCATTTTGTGTGTCAACCAAAACCATGCATCGTGTGGGGCCTAACATATTTTTTTTATTTTTTTATTTATCAAAAAAAGCACATAACAGTTACAACATTTTAATTACTCGCCAAATTGCCATAACAGTTTGTTGGCGTTGTTTGTTTTTTGGCAGTTTGCTTACAAATATCTCGCAGATGTGAAAAATGGGGGTAGTGTCTCCACATGCTAAAAAAATTAAAATCTAGGCTCACCCAGGGACCGATACCGGTATTTTAAAAAAACCCTGAATTAGCCCAATATTTTGGATTATTTTTTGCTCTTTACGTAGGGCTGAATCATGTATTCAGGTAACAACGTCGTATTATTAGATTGTCCCATTAAAAACGAAACAATGAACCGGTGACCGTAATAATACCGGTATTTTTCTATGGAGAAAATACCGGTATCCGATCCCTGGGCTCACCCACTCATTTTATAGCATAAAGGAATTTTATGATACTATAATAATATACCTATTACTTATAATTATAATTAATGATTTCAGTAATTTGTATAATTGGATTAATACATGATAATTAATACTGTATAAGTGAATTATAACAATGACATATAAGACTCGACTCAAGTTAGGGCTCCCGGTCGTGTCCGTGTTTCGTGTACACGTTTCCGTGTTATACGGCACCGGTTTTTTATTTAAATGTATTATTTTTTTATGCACTAGTTTGTTTATTGTATAAAAAAGGAAGAAATTTCCTGAATGTCAATTATTACGTTAAGCGCTTCATATACTATTTTTGTAACAAACTGTATATCAAGATACAAATCCTGGTAAGAATCCGGTATTAGGCTCTTAAAAATAATCTTTTACTAGATCGTGCAGAGGCGTGAGGATACGCCTTAACATATTACTCGTACCTACAAGTATTTAATTAATGCCACGTGTGTAAACATATATTGCAGTCGTGAATGTCATAATGTATTCCACATACTATCTACGCATCTAATGTTACGACTGGATTATTCGCATTTTTGCTTACTTGGTTCTTGGTATAATGTTTTCCATGATCAATATCAATAATAATTACAGTAAGAAATTAATATTTATTGTATTTATTACTGATCCGACTGTTATCTACCTCGATACCTATATGTTGCTGTTTTGATTCTGTGTTTTACTCAGGCACGTATCCAGAGAGGGGGATAGTTGGAATTATCCCCCCCCCCCCGAAAAAGTTTTTAGCCGTCTGTTTACAGTACAGTGATTACAGCGATTTTTACACAGTTCACATGGTTGTTTCAATGTTTGTCCCCCCCGAACCAAAAGTATATAATAATAGATTGTTAACCAAGGGTTGAAAAGACCGCCTTTTCACGAAATATTTTGGCGCTCCAACGAAGTGAGTGACAATAGTCCGAGGCTGAAATGGGTGGTTTCACCCGAGTTGAATACTCTGCTTTTCAAACTAAAAAAAAAAAAACAAAATTTCAGAACCAGCGAACGAACCATTTGGGCGGGAACTGTTGAGTAACGTTAACAGTCTTTGTGTATTACTATTTTTTTATAATTAATAATTAATCGTGCTGATGTTGGTATGGGGCCTTTGCCAATCTATTCAATAGTACTTTTTTTAATACTTTTCTGCTCTAAAGCAGAAAAGTGCCATAATTCAGCAGGCCACCTTTTTTTGATGGGGTATGTGGGACTCACCCTTCCATAGGGAAGGGAATATCCACTAAAACTTTTGCGGCAGACGGGTTCACCCGTCGTCTACCTGTCCCTGGCATCCCCGGGTTCATTACAAAAGAATGCTATTGTTTATTTTTTTTACTGGGAGACGACGGCTTAACCCTCGCTGCCGCATCATCCCCGTGCACATCTGTAGTCTGTAGTGTGAGTCCCCCATTTTTTAGCCAGGTTCCGCATATCTATAAAAAAAATACCGCAAATCTGTGCACTGATAAAATTACGATTTGAAACGGGATATTTACCATGTATATTTGTATTTTTGAGTTCCCGATATTTCGGCACTGTTGCAAGCGCCATTATCAAGGATTTACAGACAGGAGTTAATCCTTGATAATGGCGCTTGCAACAGTGCCGAAATATCGGGAACTCAAAAATAGAAATAAAAATAAAATAAAAATAAATATTAGAGGACAATCTTACACAAATCGAAGTAGCCCCACAGTAAGCTCAAGAAGGCTTGTGTTATGGGTACTAGACGACGATATATTTAATAGATATAAATACTTAAATACATAGAAAACATCCAAGACTCAGAAACAAATATTCATGCTCATCACACAAATATCTGCCCTGACCGGGATTCGAACCCAGGACCGTCAGCTTCACAGGCAGGTGCACTACCCACTAGGCTAAACCGGTCGTCAAAATGCTGAGCCAGTGTCCGTTTCACTGCCGCGGGGACACACATGTTGTGGTTTGTTTTCTTCTGTTTTTTTTTTTGTGATATGTGTGTCTTCTGTGTCTGTGAATAAATGTTTCTTTCTTTCTTTCACATAATTTGCCCGTGTGGTTGCCGGGTAAGAATTGCGCCACCCCATCTCTTCCCGTGGATTTTGTAGGAGGCGAATAAGGGAAAATCGGAGGGTGGGCAGCAGCATCCTTCGATCATTACCACCATCAAACTGCGGTCGCCAACCCGCTTGCCAAGCGTGGCGACTATGGCAAATCCCCCCAAGGGAAAAATAAATTGGGGGAGGCCTATGTTCAGCAGTGGACGTCTTTCGGCTGAAATGATGATGATGATGAATTTGGCAGCCCTACTTGCAGCCTACTGCAGGCGTGCACTGATAACCTGTTCTCTTGTTCCAGAATGTCGACCCTGCTGTTCTGGCAGGGCAAGGGCAAGAGCAACGGCGCCCCCAACGGCCGCAACTGGATACACGCCCCCGACGCGCTCGTCAAAGGACATGTTGCGTATTTAGTCAAGGTAAGTCGTAAAAGAAAAAAGTATAAGATTTCAAGCTTACATGGTCATTTACATTAGAAACTTCAACCGGGAAGATGGGTTTCAACTGTCAAGTGTCTGGCGTCCAGTGATCCGAAAGTTCTCAAATCGAAAAGAGACTGTTTCCGGAAAGAACTCGCGTATTGATACTGTGAGTGTGGCGTGTCGTGACCGTACGAGTAATCGAGTTTCAAGTGACAAGGCGGACGGTGGTAGTGACGGTGACACTGTGGGAAAAAAGCGAACCAGGAAGAGGATAGATCGCTATGGTGTGTGGGTAGACCACAACTAAAACTCGCAGCACGTCAGTTAATCCTTGATAATGGCGCTTGCAACAGTGCCGAAATATCGGGAACTCAAAAATACAAATATACATGGTAAATATCCCGTTTGAAATCGTAATTCTAAGAAAAAAGTAGATAAGCACTCCGCTTCCCGCTCATCCTCAGTTCTCCTGCCACCTTTGCTGGGGACAGTGCCACTCCCGTATGCTATGGAGCGCTCGTGGCCTAGCGGCGCCGTATGCGAGCAGGGGCAAATACAGGGTGTAACAAAACTAGTGAGAATCCATTTACAAGGGCATATTCAGTATCGTGTTTTGATTAGAAAAAAAGTAAAAGACAATTTTTTTTGACGCAAAATTTTTTTTTCGTTGGCGTAGGTTGTCCAAGTCAGCCTACTGTCCATACAAAGGCCAAAAATGTATCAAAAAAAATTATCTTCTACTTTTTCCTAATCAGAACACGATACCGAATATGCCCATAAACGGATCCTCACTGGTTTTGTTACATTCTGTATAAGACAGTCGGAGTGAAGTGATAAGTCCGCACTAATCAAACAAACAAATCATTGCAGACATTTTCAAAATGCAGATCTCATATATCATTACACAAACAAAATATGTTTGATAAGAAATAATAAATCAAAGCTGACAGTTGATACGGTGCCGCCCCCCGCCATATGAAAAGATAATGTATAATTTAATTATAGAATATTTATTTATAGCCAGGGTCGGGGGCAGTCGTTCATTCAACCATGGCAGCTCTTTCTTTCTCATCAACCTATATTTTTTAGGGTTTCGTGGCCGAAGAGTCCAAACCGAACCCTATTGTTGTCACTCACGCGTCCTAATCTGTCACACAGAGGGCCTACTCCGAATTTGGAAATCCGAACTTCGTATCGTGCCGTCCCTTTCACTGTCGTAAAAAAAAATCAAAACATTTATTCTGCAAATAGGCCTCAAGGGCACTTTTATTCAATATTATTCAATATATGAGTGAGAGGGACGCCACGATACGAAGTTCGGAGTAGTCCCTCAGGTTTGTTAGAGCTGCATTCAAATGCTCACACTATAAAACATCCTGTTGACCCAAAGCCATACAAATTGTCAAAACTTATTTTTAAATGTTTTTAAGCGAGCCTCCCATACAGCTAAACAGGGCATCAAATAAATATTGACCTACCCCATCGAGTGGTATCGTTGTTTAGAGCTCACTGTGTAAACAAATACCATATACATTGTTTTTAAAATTATTGGAAAACAAAGGAATGAAAAGCCACCAAGCTCAGCTTGTTTTTTTTTTTTTTTTACTAAATTTATGGTTGTAGTAACTCGTCGTCTACCGGTCCCGGGGATCCCCGGGCTGATTAAAAAAGAATGCTATTGTTTATTTTTTTCGCCGGGAGACGACGGCTTAACCTATAAACTGAAAATTTGGTGATAATGTTTATTACTATGTGAAGGAAAAGGAAAGGGTGTCTACATATTATATACATATATACAATAGATAGGAGACACAGGAAGAAACCACAATAGAGAGATCTCTCAGGGACCGAAGTCCAATGAGAGTTGGTTGGAAGTTATATTTATGCAACTGATTTTAGAAACTTCGATAGCGCGATGCAGAACATGTCACATGTCAGATTTGACAGTTGACAATGACAGGAGTGACGCCACAACTACTTCTTCTTTTCTCATCTAAAGGAAGTCGGTTGTTGTATGGATTCGATAGCTTAGCTTAGCTATCGCGTTTTTGGACATATAGCATCCGTCCCTCTCTTGTATTCTTGCTGGTAAGGGACGTATGCATGTAGTCCAACATATAAGCCTGAGTCGTGACAGGTTAGCGCCTTAGTAGGTATAGTATTTGGGAAATGCTTGTGTCCAATTCATTGTCCTATTGTGCGGTATTGCTACCTCATTATCGTCCATCATAAAAGATCTTACTTCGTAAGTAAAGAATGCATGTGCGCGTTATCATTTGACGACCGCCCTAGCCTAGTTGGTAGAGACGCTGCCTACGAAGCTGGAGGTCCCGGGCTCGAATCCCGGTCAGGGCATTTATTTGTGTGATCAGTACGAATATTTGTTCCTGAGTCTTGGATGATTTCTATGCATTTAAGTATATATTTCTATATATAAGTATGTATATCGTCGCCTAGTACCCATAATACAAGCTTTACTTAGTCTGGGACTTGGTCGATTTGTGTAAGATTGTCCCCAAAATATTTATATTTATTTATATTTATCATTTTAGCGGATTATCAACTCTCGGGCCTTTGTCTAAAGTTTAAATAGCTTTAACAGAAATGTGACTTTTTGTGAAAAAAAGGTATTCTACGCTGCCAATGTCATTGTAAAAAAAAACTTATCTCCAATGAAGGAAGCAAATTTCGGGATCTACGGAGTGCAACTGCATCTAACAGTTAATTATAAAACAATAGTTAACGCCGAAACGGTAAATTACGCAAGTTAATTAACTTATTAGCATACAAACGAACTTTAACAAGGACAGAGGTCGTGCGAATCGCGTGCCCGATGATTCAAAGTTGAACAATACAATTGTGGATGGCATAATATTCTAATATTGCACTTCGATAAAAGTCAAATCAATATTAAAAAAATGGTTTGCAACTCTATCTTACAATGATACAGAAGACATAATACGCACTTACTCTTGGTCTGTGGTCAGCTAAATCTTTATCAGCTAAGCTACTCGCACTCATTCACGTCACACACGCACACACCACACCCCTACTCACATACACACTCACACATCGTCACACATATTACACACAAACACTTTTACTTAGTTTATTAATTTTCATGTTTTATACTCGTAACTGCTACAAATGGTGCATTCCAAGATACAGGCTCGCCTAGTTTGGACTGCACCAGAAATCCCGTGTAACCTGTTGTATCATTTGTATTTGAATCAATAAATTTACTCTTACTCTTACTCTTAATCCTATTTTTTTAATCAGGCGGTGGATTTAGGCCCAATTAATAATGTCAATCGATAATGTTCTCTGTACAGAAGTTCCCTTCCCTTGTTTTCGGCCAGATGAAAATTACAGTTGAATAATGTACCTATCCTTTTTAAAAGCGAAGATCCTTTATTGCGCAAGCACAAAGATTCAAAATCTAATGACCGTTTAGAAAACGTCACACATTTTATCACCCGACATAAAAAACTACTGTATCTACCCGTATAGTAAATCCTCCTTAAATTTTTAAAACCAGTAGGTAAGGACCAGCTTTACAATATACCGTGCGTAGCGGGCGGCGGGCGGAGATGGCCATAACAGCATCATAAGTTGAACTGTTATGAGATTTATTTATTTAAACTTTATTGCACAAAAAGAATATAAGTACAAAGGGCGGACTTAATGCCATGAGGCATTAAGATTAAACTGCTGATTAGATTTATTTGAGATTTAACTGCGCAGCGCGCAGCAACCGCCGGCGCCGGGCCGAGCTATCTGTTGAAGCATGCGCACCCCGCTCAACGCGCCCACATGATGAAACAGCTAGATAGATATTAGATAATTAGGCATTTTAAACACTCGTGTAATCTTAATGAGAGAACAACTGTTGGAACTCACTTTGGAAAGTCACCATTTGCGACATGTTTCGGACTACAATGCCTTGCCAACACCTTGCCAACATCTTGGTTGCCTTGATAACACTCAACCTGATGAAGGACTCCAATTGTAGTCCGAAATATGTCGCAAATAGTGACTTTCCAAGTGAGTTCCAACCGTTGTTCTTTTATTAAGTGTAAATATGTCTCACGTTAGTGTAAATTTATGTACTCGTGTAATCTTATTAATCTTATTATAAAACTCGCCTTCGGCTCGTTTCATAAGATCACTCGTGTTTCAATGCCTCTCCTGTAGCAGTTACATAAACTACTATAACATGTGTATCTGATCTGTGTATGTGTGTCTGTCTGCGGCATCGTAGCTCCCTAACGGATGAACCGATTTTAGTACGGTTTTTATAATCGAAAGTCTTGATGGCGGAGATGATTAAATTAAATACATATAAATATTTGTGGACAATCTTACACAAATCAACCTGGTCCCAAACTAAGAAAAGCTTGTACTATGAGTACTAGGCGACGATATACATACTTATATAGATAAATATAGTTACATAAAAAACATCCAAGACTCAGGAACAAATATTCGTGTTCATCACACAAATAAATGCCCTGAACGGGATCCGAACCCGGGACCTCCAGCTTCGAAGGCAGGGAAGATTCTTAGGAATCTTAGATATATTATGTGTAGATTTTTAATTTTATTTTTTTATACTTATTAATTTCAATTATGTAGTATGTGACCCGTATTCTCTCGATTCCAGTTCCTCGGTTGCACGCAAGTCGACCAGCCCAAAGGCATCGAAGTGGTGAAGGAAGCCATTAAGAAGCTTCAGTTCACACAGCAACTGAAGAAGTCGGAGACCAAGGACGCCGCCAAATGCAAGAAGGTGGAGATCACGATATCCGTCGACGGAGTCGCTATACAGGTGTGTACAATTTCTGAATCTATTTAGGTCAAAAGATCATCATCATCATCATCATCATTTCAGCCGAAAGACGTCCACTGCTGAACATAGGCCTCCCGCAAGGCTCGCCATTTAGACCGGTCCTGTGCCGTTCGTTTCCACCGGATTCCCGCGACCTTCACCAGGTCATCACTCCACCTTGTCGGAGGCCTACCGACAGCTCGTCTTCCGGTCAAAAGATACCTCAGTGTCATTAGCTCAAAAGATCCCTCAGTGTCATTAGATCAAAAGATACCTCTGTCAGTATTATAAGGTAAAAGATACATCAGTGTCATTCGATCAAAAATATATATCCTTATCATTAGGTCATACATCCGTGTCATTAGGTCAAAAGATACTTAAGTTGTTGTATGTTTCTACTCCCTGGACGAGTTTTTTAATGTAAAATGTAACAATAAGTAACTTAATTTCTTAAAATTAGTATAAGTAGTAGATTAAGTAAACTCTATTCTGCTTGAGCTCAACCGTTAGCACCATCATGAGTTACTTTTTCGATTATTTTTTTTGCATGCTTACTCAAGCAGAGTATGGTGGGCCATAAAATTATTGTACCAACCTAATGTACCCATATTCCGCAAAATAAACATTCATTCATTCATTCATTCAAGTGTCATTTGGTCAAAAAGATACCTCAATCTTATAACGTTAAAAAATACATCAATATCATTAGGTGAAAAAGATACCTCAGTGTCATTAGGTCAAAAGACACCGTAGTGTCATTAGGTCAAAAGATACTTCAGTGTCATTAGATCAGAAGAAGTGTGAAAAATTTTGAAGTGAAAAATGAAAAGTATTCCTGCTTAATCGAATGTGGCTTGACCAGGGATCGGATACCGGTATTTTCTCCATAGAAAAATACCGGTATTATTACGGTGACCGGTTCATTATTTCGTTTTTAATGGGACAATCTAATAATACATCGTTATTACCTAAATACATGATTCAGCCCTACGTAAAGAGTAAAAAATAATCCAAAATATTGGGCTAATTCAGGGTTTTTTAAAAATACCGGTATCGGTCCCTGGGCTTGACATAGTATCATAGGCAAGGTTGCATAACTGCCCACGAAAAGTGAAAAGGTCCGCCATATTAGTTCTCGATTGCGTGAGGCAAATAATAAAACTATTATCCAATACTATTGAGTAACACGTTGCTTATTCATAACAATGCGTTCATGAATATATAGAAACAACTGTTAGATGGAACGTTATTTCTGTAGTATTATGATACTGTTATCACTACATAGTATAAAACAAAGTCGCTTTCTCTGTCCCTATATCCCTATGTTTGCTTAAATCTTTAAAACTACGCAACGGATTTTGATGCGGTTTTTTTAAATAGATAGAGTGATTGAAGAGGAAGGTTTATATGTATAATAACATCCATTAAATCTGGGTTTTATAAAGATCCGTTAGACCAAATGTCTCAGTACATTTTTTGACATAACAAACCGACATAAGGTCTAACGGATCTTTATAAAACCGAGCCTAAATAGTGCACCCGTGTGAAGCCGGGGCGGGTCGCTAGTGTTATATACATTGTATATTGTTTTGAAAAAATGACTTCTCGCCTAGTTTCTTATGCCGATTCTTCTCGAGGCAGAGGTTTATTTTATGAACCAGTGGTAGTTTTTTGACATATGTAAGTGCAAATATAAGAATAAATGATTTCATATCATTTCACTCGTTTATACACATTTTTGGACCGTATTACGACTGTAATAACTAAGGATAAGACTGGAGCCGACAATACACACATACAAAGATGTGCGAAAGAGATACAAGCATAGATATCCGGGACAATGCTTAATGGCCAGGACACTGGGACATCACGCTTCAAACCGGGACACGTCCCGGCTTATCGGAACGTATGGCAACCCTAGAACCCTACTGTACGTATCAGACGCTCAGACGTCACTGATGTCGCCATAATTGCAGGAAGCCATTACTGCGATGACACGAATTATCTACTAATTTGCCGCTTTCCATCGCAGACTATAAATAGACAAGTAGGAAATAACTGCGGAACCACCGATAAAACACCGAGTAACACTTAGGGTGGGTTGCACCAAACCGTCTGTAATCGTAAGCGGTGTTCGTTAAAATCTGATTGTGTGGAAAGTTTGACAAGTTTCTATGGGATGACAGCTGCCGGCGCCATATTTGACGATGACCGGCCTGTGATCGTATGTTGGTGCAACCGAGCCTAAGTCAATTTAAATAAGGGTGGGTTGGCACCAAACCATCTGTAATCGTAAGCGGTGTTCGTTAGAATCTGATTGTATGGAAAGTTTGACAAGTTTCTATGGGATGACAGCTACCGGCGCCATATTTGACGATGACCGGCCTGTGATCGTATGTTGGTGCAACCGACCCTTAAACTGTTGTTAATGCGGATCGATCCGTGAGATCTCGCCAACTATTACATAAATCAAGGTTTCCGATAGTGGTTAAGAATATCTAGTATGTACACGTAAATCACTCATATTGATTTAATAAAAAAAAAGTGTGGGTTGTGTATTCCATCAGATATGTAAAATAGAATCCATCTCACTATGAACGAGTTTTCATTTCTCGTTCAATTGTTCTTTCGTTTCACACACGTACTGTCGCCATCAGATATATCGGAGCGAACAAGGTGCTCACAAATATCTGAACACGACTCTATTGTCAAGGCGTTAAAGTGCATGTTCAGATATTTTTGAGCACCCTGAAGAGTACAGATATATTTGATGGCGACTGTACACGTGGTATGTACCTAATCTTTTTAGTTTGCTCTCAAATCCCTTCAGATTCTAAAGTTCAAATTTATGGCAATTTTGTTGCTAGTTTTTGTTGCGGTTGCACTATAACGCCCTCTGTCTTTTTTCTACCCGTTAATCTCTTTCAAAATCGTAATGGCGGCGGAATACCCTCGAACTTAATTAAAAGTGAAATTACAAACGGTTTGGTGCAACCCACCCTAACATAGCAGACACTAGTATTATTTAAGTATACTGTTGCGAACACTTTATACATATATAATAACTTAGTATGCAGTAGCAAAACGCGCCCGTCGGGCACGGTTAGTATAAGAGCGGCTTTTTTAAAGCCACCAATAGCAACGCTTCACATACGCTTTATCCCTACCATTGTAACATACGTTAACTCAAATTATCAAATCTTGCTCGTCATTACCTATTCTTGGTTCTTACATACAACCACTTCTGCACATACCTCTTTTGGCCAAGCTATTTTAAATCAGCACCTATTGAAATTATACAGTCAACTTTACATCGAAGTTTTATTTGAGTCGTCGAGTTCCATCATCACCGGCACCGGCGTCTACATATACTTATACCTATTATTCATCTATTTAGGTTTACAACACGCCATTTAAATAAATAAAATAAATAAATAAATTCGTTTATTGAACAGAAAGCATTTTACAATCAAAACAGTACCTGGCGGACCCCAAACTAGGCAAAGCCTGTATCTTGGGATCCAAGAGTGCAGTTGACCTGAGGTGTTATATTCATTACTTTTATTTTATATTTAGAACACAATACAACTAGGAATTAGTGTACATACTTACTATTTTTTTTTCCAGGAACCACGTTCCAACAACATAATGTACCAGTTCCCGCTCCACCGGATATCCTACTGCGCGGACGACAAGGGAGCAAAAAAGTACTTCTCGTTCATCGCGAAGCACGGTGGCGAAGCGAACGGGCACGTGGAGAAGCACGAGTGCTTCGTGTTTATATCCACGAAGCTCGCTTCGGAGATCACGCTCACTATTGGACAGGCGTTCGATTTGGCGTACAGGTTAGTTGCCATAAACTGTATACATACATGTATAGCTGCATTATTCGAAGATGCGTTGTAATGAGAGCGAGGGAACTAAATACATATGTACGCTGTATGTAAGCTATCAAAGAATCGGCAAAGCGATTGTGATTCTTCTGGAATCGCAAGCTTCCATAGACTACGGTGTCTTCTTACCCTCAGACAGACCAAAAGTTTGTTTGCCACCATGGTTGTATAAAAAAAATATAGTCCGACCACGCTAACTCTGCACTGAAATAATTTGGCAACACTACCTCAAACGTCACATTTTCATACAAATATGAGGTATAATGCACAGTGTTGCCAAATTATTCCTTGGAGTTAGAGCGTGGTCGGACTCTATCGTTTATCGCGAAGGACGGTGACGAAGCGAACGGACACGTTGAGAAGTACGAATGCTTCGTGTTTATAGATATCCTTGTTTCGGACCATATTGACACAAATAGTATAGGTAATATAGCATTCTATGGGACAGGTGTTCGATTTAGCTTACCTACAGGTTAGATAAGAAAGAAAGAAAACATGTTTTGGTACAAGATGTCTTATCTATGGTAGACGTGTTGATATACCTACAGAAGCTAGATATATCTGAATACAACTATAGAGCAGGGACCGATACCGGTATTTTTAAAAATCCCTGGATTAGCCCAATATTTTGGATTATTTTTTGCTCTTTACGTAGGGCTGAAATATGTATTTAGGTAACAACGTCGTATTATTAGATTGTCCCATTAAAAACGAAATAACGAACCGGTGACCGTAATAATACCGGTATTTTTTTATGGAGAAAATACCGGTATCCGATCCCTGCTATAGAGTCGTCGACAATAGTGTCGAGGAGTTAGAATGCTTGTATAGTTTGTTTGAAGGACACTGCACAATATGGGACTCATCTTGCTAGGTCTACAGTAGGTACAGTACATTCTTTTTGTTCTATGAATTTTAGTGTTGTACCTATACCGAGTAACTTACCGGTTTTTCGAAAAAAAATTAAACCATCATATTTTTTGTTTTCAGGCGATTCATGAATGACAACGGCAAATACATCGAGATGCAGAAGCTTTCCCTTCAGAACAAGAAACTGGAATTGCAGATGAATACGTACAAAAATCGTTTGCAGGTAAGTGTCATTTTAACTGTAAAAGAATACTTTTTATGTAGATTTATTTATTTATTTACAAATATGAGTTATCAACATAACAGCTTACGCCATGGCGTTGATAATCTAAGAGTAATCTTAATCTATTTACATAGAGGACATTTTATTTTTTATAAAAAGTCTCATTAGAAATAATTTTCACAAAACTCTAAAAAAGTGGAGCGAACCTGCTCCATTTATGGGCAAACAGGTCGCAATCCGGTGCATAGGAAAGACATGATGGATGGATAGATGGCCTTCTTGAAATCACTAACACATCCTTATTTCATCTATTTCAAGTATCACTAAAATAATATTAACTAAATAAAAAAAAATTTTAAATTCCCTGCTGGTTCATCTATCCTCAAAAATTAAACAATATAACATGGTTTATTTGTTTATTTATTGCATCCATGGTTTACATTTCTGTCTCACATTAGTAAAATAGGTTTCTCATGGACCCTGGTAGGGCACAGCAATTGGAAGTCTTAAGTCTAGCTTAATTATAAAGTTATATTTTATAATCGAAATATGTATGGGTAAAATAATTGCAAATGTCAAATAATATTGTTGAATTACTCAATATAATACTCGAAATAATTAAATTGTTTTGATGAAAAGAAATCAGTTTAGTTTTAGAACAGCCAAATTAAAGCTTGATATTCATAAACAGATAAATACCTACCCCCTTATTCATAAAACTTAACTAAACTCTGCTAACTAAAATGTCTGTTGTCACTGTCTCACAAGCACATGTGTCAAAGTGACAGATAAGGACAAACGAACTTTAGCGGCTAGTTAACTAATATAGGTGTGATAGACGTTTATGAATAAGGGGGCTAATATCTAAAAAGATTCAAGCAGCTTATAAGCATTCACAATTTCGAATAGGAATCTCCCGTGTTTCAGGGAATAATTATATTTTCTTATATTTAGATTTTTTGCAGTGTCAGCATTTTTAAACACACTAATGTCTCGTTTGTGTAATTATAGGCGATCGTTAATGAATAAGGCTAGGGGAAGTGTTATACGTACATTGACTATATCGATATTAAATCCCCTATGCTTCTCGGCTTCTTTTCACGAAGTCATTTTATGTGATGATACCTCATGCCCATCATCTCCCGAGTCTAAGTATCCCCGACAACATAAATTCATTAAGTCGTCGTCTCCCGGGGAAAAAAATAAACAATATCATTTTTTTGTAATGAGCCCGGGGATCCCAGGGACCGGTAGACGGCGGCTTGAGCCGTATATATGGCTGATACATTAACCGTGGCAGTTCCAGGGACCGATACCGGTATTTTTAAAAAACCCTGAATTAGCCCAATATTTTGGATTATTTTTTGCTCTTTACGTAAGGCTGAATCATGTATTTAGGTAACAACGTCGTATTATTAGATTAAGTCCCATTAAAAACGAAATAGTGATTCGCTGACCGTAATAATACCGGTATTTTTCTATGGAGAAAATACCGGTATCCGATCCTTGGGCAGTTCTGCTCATATTTTTTCTAAGGACTATATTTCAAACCCTCAATTCCAGGAGCTATCAAAGATCACCTACAAGGACGATCTATCAGCGTACCTCCAGCGCAACAAGCTCATAGACATCACAGAGTTCAAGTCTCCCGCCGACCTGGACAAGCAGATCGCTTCGCTCACTCTCACCAATGGTTTTGGCGCAGGCAACGGCAGCACTCCTGAACCCAACACCAACGGTATAGTTTAAATAAAATGTTCGAGATTTAAAAAAATGTCGTTAGATTTTCAAAGGTCTTGCTGGGTCAGTAAAGTTGACATTTTATGGATAACTTTTTTCAAGAACCCGGATAGTACGAACCGTGGTACACAGGTGTACTGATGAACAAAATGATACCAAATCTTCCCTGTAGTAGATCAATATGTCAGTAATAATCATAATACCTTAATTCTATAAAAAAAAACTTGCTACAGTCTTCATATCAGTCTGGCTTAATCTCTTACTTTTTATATTACTTATTTTTTTAAGTATTTTTTTCATACAAACCTTGTCTGACGATTACAAGAAAGTATGCCTAAATTAGCCATGTAGGTGCATCCGTTCTAAAGTGATGTGATAAATATAACAAAAAAAGTACTACTTCAAATCGTACTATTTTATAATTTCAGGCCAAGACGCGTTGTCGCACAACTCATCCACAGACACATTTAACTCTAGCAACGACAACAACCTCCTGCTGTCCACGCCGCCGCCACAGCACAATGGAAAAACTAACTTTGGCACTGGGTAAGTAAATGTTTTTGCAATATTTACCGGTTCTGCAACACTAAAACTGTAATAAAAAAGTGATGACTTTGGATTTTTTTATACAATGCCGGTGGCAAACAAGCGTACGGTCCACCTGATGGTAAGCGGCCACCGCAGCCTATAGACGCCCGCAACTTCAAAGGAGTCACGTGCAAGTTACCGACTCTTTATAAGATTTGAGGATGAACTGTGTCGACAGCAGAAGGAACACATTTAGGTCCCTCGCTCTCAACACAGTGCATCCTCGGGAGTTCTGGAAATCTTGCTCACCTCCAGGAACACAACACTACATAATTGTATAGTAAATAATGTTATTATGGCTGTGGTCTTCTGCAAGGCGGAGGTACTTCCCCAGTTGGGTTGCTCCAAATTCGAGCAAGATGACATTTTGCTGTGCCCTACCTCTCTTGGATTGTTTCTGTACAGATCAATTATTGTGGTAGTTTTTTGACATTCATAAGTGCATGTAACATACCTAAATTGAAGAATAAATGATTTCATTTCATTTCATTTCATTTCATTTCATTTCATTTCATTGATTAATTGCACTAAATCCTGACTATTTGTTTTTTAAATTTACCGTTTGAGAACTGGTTCCCAATTTGAGACACCCATATTTTTTTCCTATAATGCAGATCTCGGCACAGAAATTCTTTCATATTTATATTAAAGGAATAATTAAAAAATAATATTGGGTTGAATATTGAATTGTAGTTTACGGTAGCAGCATTACTAATAATTAATTCAAAAAGTAATTTATTGTAATAATGTAAATACTAACATGCCTAGGTTAAGAAATTACTAACAATATATGGATTGTAAGTCCGAAATAAAGATTAAATTGAATTGAAATTACTGCTTAGTACAAAAATTAATATAAATTTCATCCCTTTTGGCATCGAGACCCTTGGTCTGTGGGGCCCTGGAGCGTTGAGTCCTTGTTCGGAAGCCTGTGGTGCTCGAAGGTTGGCCACTTCAAAGAGATCTCGAAGAGGCCTAAAGGCGCTACTGGTGACCGATTACCGACCGGTACCTATTCAGCGAGGGAATTCTGCCGGCGTGTTAAACTAGTTTAGTTTTAATTTGTAGACATATTTTTTAGGGTTATGTCATGAATTATATTTAAGAATAAGAATAAGAAAGAATTTATTGCCATTACACAAACAACAATACAATTTCTGACACTGTTAAAAAAACCAGGTAGGCTAGCACAACTTGCTGCCAAGTCATATCTCGCGCGACTCGGCGATTCCTGTCTCGCTCAAACTGTGCGGAATAGAAAGAGGAGCGTAGATTTTTCTCTACTCGCGTCGCGTCGCAGCGGCAGTTGTGCTAGCCCCGCAGAACATAATTAAATAGTAACCATAATAAGTAACATTTAAGGGCGAAGGCAAAAGGAGTACATTCAGCGACTGCTGGCTATTTATGACTTGTATTGATTTCAGCAAACTCCTTGGTGATCTGTCGGGCAAGAACCCTGTCGTTGGCACAAAGTTGGAAGGTCTGCTGCTCAACTCTGACTCAGACAGCGGTAAGAGACAACCACTACATATCATACTCCTAGCGTTTTCCCGGTTGTGTCCTAAAGAGCCCGGAGTTCGCTTCGACACAATCCTAAAATTAGACTAAGTAGTATTACGAAAGCTACTACCATCTGACCTTCCAGCCTAGAGAGAAAACTAGACCTTGTGATTTGCGATCAGACCGTTCTCTTCACGATATTATCCTTCACCGAAAAGCCACTGTTAGATATCAAATGATATTTCTTTCGTAACTTTTTTTATGTCACACCTGGCCATAAAGTGGCAATTATCGCACGCTCCGCGCGCGGAAAATCCTACTTCCAGGGGGTTACATAAAATTTTGTACTTGGCTCGGGCGGTAATTAAGAAAGCTTCAGATCGCAAGTATTTAACGCCCGAGCCGAAGGCAAGGCAGACATTCTTTGTTTTACCGCCCTTGGTAAGTAATATACTATTGAAAAACCCTGTGGTACGAACCGGGGTCCGAACCCGCGACCTTCATATTAGGTACAATACAACATTCCTCTTATTTACGATATGCTTTCGATTGTGAAAAGTGATTTTCGTACATCCTTAGAAATTAAAGCATAAATATTAGGCATAATCTAGAGGTGAATGTATGTATGCACTTTATTGTACACAATAACAGGTTTAAACCGGTCATGAACCGGTCCCTGGGATGCCAGGGTTCATAACAAAAGAAGGCTATTGTTTATTTTTTTTCGCCGGGAGACGACGGCTTAGGATCATCTATAGGTATACAGTAATTCCCAACTTCAAAACAATAATAGTAATTAAAAAAAATTCACATGTTGATGAAATAATAGAAAAAAATGTCTCTAAATATAGGTGTGACTAGGATATCCTAGGTGATGTAATATATGAAATTCTAAATAATAAATCAAGTTTGTAAATTTAGAATGAAGGAAAAATTGAAAAATGTAGGCACCGAGCAGGATTCGAACCTGCGACCTCCCACTCGCGGCCAGTCGCTCTAGCCAACTGAGCTATAGGTGCAATCACTACTCAGTTCCAAATTCATCAACCGTTCCTTCGTATTAAGCAGTACCGCTGGTAACGTGCTGCTCGGTGCCTAAATTTTTCAATTTTTCCTTTATTCTACATTTGGGTATGGGATGGCGCATCGTAACTGACGATTCTCAATATGATTTGAGACGTTAGGGCCGTTAATGAAGCATGAGTCTTCTGGTAGATGTCGCTGTACGCCTCCCTTAAGGCGTTTATATAAAAAGAATAAATAAATGTTGTGTTACCCTATGTATATAATTGTGTGATTGCAGACTTCGACCCGCGCGCATTTGAAGCGGACTCCGCGCCGCGCTACTCGGCGCCGCCCGCCGACCACGCCGTCACCACCACACCGCCGCTACGTAAGTATTCATAAATCAATAATAATCATTATAAATTTCAAATTAATGAGGGCTGTCGTTTTTGTGCTCACCAGTTGGCGCCACTGTCGAGTAAGGTCCAGCTGTCAAAAATTGTTATTGGTTATTATGGGTATGAGAACGAAGTTTACATTTAAATCATATTTAATATCTTAAAATCGTACCGTAAAAATATCGAACATACCGCATTGTAGCGCGGTCCCGTTTTGTTCGGAAAAAAAGGAGGAATCACGTTTCCGAAAGACAAAACTGTCTCAAAGCACTGGCAGTCATTGACCCGTAACTCATATTTGCCATAATCAAGCTCAAGTATTGCAAAATAGTCACCATATTGTTCTAATTAGATATTAACCCGCGTAGAGCAACTACAAAGAATGACATTTAACGTTTCGGAGACCTCACGCTACACTAGCGCCTCTAGCGGCGAATTCATACGCGATGGCCCTCATTGCCACAGGTCGGATAAAAAAAAATCATAAAATCAGAATGAACACTTCAACCACTACCAACCATTTGAACCCACGACTTCTGGAATCCGTTCGTTGCTCTTAATTCAACTGAGCTACCGTGGGTATCCCTTGTGGTGATGAATCTTTCAATCGCTTCACTCTTCTAATTAAGCCTTAGGGAGGATCGTATTTTTTTTACTTCGCGTCCATAAATAAATGCACATCATGAAAATACTGTACCTTAAACCCAAAATACCATTAGTTTATGTATCCTCGCGCTTTTAATCAGGACCGCGCTTCCCCGCACCCTTATTTACCATCGAGCGTTAAAATTTCCTAACTGCTGTTTAATTTAAAACGGTATTAAATTAGTTAAACACTTTATATTATTTACCGGCAACCGAAAATACCTAGATATTGCTATTATAATTAACGCGTTTACGTAATCAGTCACTTACAGTCCAGATCAGAATACTGGATTTTACGACATATGCATATTGAACGGCTTTCAGAAAGCGCTTTTCAGGTTCATATTTAATTTACTTAATATATTTTTTTCTGTTTCAGTGGCACCTCCACCAAAAGCGTCGAAACGCCAAAATACACCCCAACAATCCTCTCCACAACACCCCCAAACCCCCATCCAAAACGGCAACGACCTCTTCGGTTCCACGCCCTTCTCGACCAACCAATACACCCCCATCACCTCCCCCTTCGCCACAAAAACCAACCAGCCGAACTATGACATTAGTGATTTCAACCTCCAAACATCGGTTTTTAACAACACTACGTTCACAAACGGCTTGAGCGGGTACGACCCTAGCGAGCAGAAGAATATTTTCGGCAATGGATATGGGAACACATTCAATGGCTTTGGGAACCTCAGTGAGAAACAAACGGTGGAGCTGGATAGCAGTTTCAACGGGTTCTTAGATAAAACTATCTCGGAGATGAAGGTAAATAACTGTTATTTGGCATTTAAAAATAGTTAGTAGTATAGTTAGTTAGTAGACGACCGCTTTAGCCTAGTTGGTAGTGAGCCTGCCTTCGAAGCTGGAGGTCCCGGGTTCGAATTCCGGTCAGGGCATGTATTTGTGTGATGAACACGAATATTTGTTCCTGAGTCTTGGATGTTTTCTATGTATTTAAGTATATATTTATCTATATAAGTATGTATATCGTCACTTGGTACCCATAGTACAAGCTTCGCTTATTTATCTCGCTTTATTATTATTTTTTATTTTTTTAGTTAAAAAGCTATTAAAATTACGTTTAATGTCACAATATTTTTAACTTGTTTCGACTTAGTAATAAATTATTTATAATGCATCTATTTGAAACTAACAAAACCGGTAAAGTTCCCATACAATAAAGTTTATTCATCATTCTAATTGGTTTCGTTTCTACAGCTCTGCGAATGGTGAGTTGTAATTATATTTATCGTAAAGTAATTAAAATTATACGTTTTTATATCAAATATCAACATTTAAATTTAAATAATTACCTCTATAACGGATGCTTCACTGCTTATACAAGTTAATATAAAAGAGCCCTAGTTTTAGAATAAATATTTGATATAGAATTTAACGAAATTCCCAAATTAACTAATACTTTAAAACTATTGTTTGCGTTTGGTTATGAGATTAATTTTATATTTGTAGTTTTAAACTCTTTAAATGATTAATGGTCATAAAAGAACTTAAAGTATCTTTTTTTAATCTGACTGTGGCTTGTAGAGTGACCTGGGGAAAATCCAGGGGAAACCTCCGACACGACCACGTCTTCATTTAACTGTTCATGTTGTATGTCTCTGGACTCCCATAATCCAATAGTACCGATAGTATTTAAATTATGCACACTTATGTCACTTACATTCTAGGTTATTATAGGTTATGGAATTGACTTGATGGTAATATGACGATGGAGCCTGATAATTATCATTGGAACCCTGTAAATTCTCGTTATAATCATAGTATCGTAACGACTGCAAGTTTTAAAAACGTATTCTCTAACAAATTTATTCTTGTCCCCAGGATGGATTCAGCAGAGGTATCACCTTCGGAAACGATGATTTTTCAATAGATAACTTCGACCCCTTGAAGAAGAATTGAGTTAAAACTGTTAAGAAATAATTAAAATAGATGAAATTATAGTTAATGAAAATATTGCTTTCATCCACACAAATTAAATTTAGCTAATGCAAGATTACAAGAAAAATATAAAATGTATTCTCAAGTTTTGCGTGGATTTAAATGATGTTTTAAAATTTTACGAAAGTGTATAGTTCTGTATTGCCATGTTATTGGTTTATTATTTAATTTCTTATATTGTAATTGGCAACATTTTTATCAAATCCTATTTAAATTCACATATCAATGTACTTTTAAAAGAATCTCAAAACCGGTAATGTGTCAAAACATTGCTATATTATGAAAAAAAGTAGGTATAAATTGTGGTGATATATTTTAGATTGTACGCGGATGTATACGCTCAATGTCATTCCAAAAGTGCCTTACATTACGGTAATATTTTGAAGTTAATAATTGTATTGTTAGTATGGATTTTTCACGTATTCTTAATTCGACGCATGTTTCACCAATAAATTTTGAACTGAAATATATTTTGGTAGAAATTGCTTTAGCTGTGAAGTCAGTATTGTAAATCGATGGTAAGTTACAAAATTACCCAGTTCGAAAATTTGAAGATCGCCTCAAATTATTCTGTGATAATTCTTTTCAAAGTTGAGGGACTTCAAAATGTATATTATATAAACGTCCAAACATGACTGAAATTTAACCGGAGGGAATTATATCACCTGTAACCAGATGTAAATAAATAATATAATTTAAGGTTCATATACATTTTATTAGTGTACGAATGACATTGTAGCTTTTAAGGGTCAACATTCCATGAAATTTTTAAATGATTATGATGTAACTATTTTTATTCCTGATTATTTACAAAATATTTTTAATAATAGTTGTATTGTATATAATGTCCGTAATAAACTGTTGTATCGCCTTGTCTCATTAGTGGAATATTATTTTAAGTATTGTTTACACTAATTTAATGTTAAGGCCAAAAGAATACATATTGTGTATTTTTAATAATAAAATGTACGTTTATATCATGTGTATTCATTACCCATACTATTACGTCAAATAATGTAATGGCTTAAAAATTAAAGTGCCGCTGTATCCACACCAATTAAAAAAAAATTAAAGACAGAAACTGAAAATGCTTGCCAAGTACTTACCTATGACCAACGAGCCTGTATGAGATGTAAGGAAAGGATGTGATCGAAGTTTTAGTCATAACAGGAATAAAATAGAATCATAATTTTGGCGATAATTTAAATGTAGAATGACACCTTGTCATAAATTATATACTTGGAGCCGACGAAACAAAAATACTGTCATTTTCTATTACACGATTACGTCCGATTTTATATCAAAATTCCGAATGTCATTTTAAAAGCTCGCGGACTGTAAACATCGATTTAAAATACTCTAGATGCACTATCCGCCTGTCAAAAGCGTCCGCGCTCAAGAGTGCTTAAATGCCTTTTAAGCACTCTTGCGCTCAGAGTCGCGCGCTAGCCATCGGCGAGTCAACATGCCCATGTGCTCCGTAAAAAAATGCAAAAACAACACGTTAACGACGTTAAAAAAGGATGTAATTTCATATTTTCGGTGAGTATTTATTTAAAGTTTCATTATTTAATTGATTTGTAGTTATATTAAGCTTTAACGCGCTTATAACAATTATTTTATCAAAATATCAGACACACGACCAGCTATGCTACTGTCTCTTTCCCTCACGTTGAGTGAGTCGTATATCGAAACGAAACGGGAGACCTATGAATCGGACTATAGTAAAATTTCGAAGCAATGGAGTCGCAGACTGACTAATTTTTTTATGAAAGTTTACAAGTATTGTTTGTTATTAGCACACACCTATGGAGTGTGTATGTAGATATGTAAGTTGGTAAAAACTATAAATTAAAATATTAGCGTTTATCTAAAACAAAGTGAATAAAAAGTATTAAATGATTTATGACTATTTGTAGAAAGATATGTTCTAGTAACGTGAGGGGTATGTTACCTGTATATCATTTCAAAATGTAAAATAAAGATTTCAAAGCTTGAGACACTATCATGTATACAAGTTACTCTAGTTCAGTGTAATTTTTGTAAATTAAACCTTGTTTTTAAAAATAATGTGTTACGGATAATAATATTCTATTTCTTCTTTCAAGTATAACTTATTCGATTAACTGATTTAAATTTAGGACTGCTTTAATTTAATGGTAACATAACATGAAATTACAGTAGAACCATTTAAAGTGGCTTTGTCATAGTCGCTTGAGTATCTTGATCGAAATATCTTAGCGCCACACACAAACACTTTTGGATGGTCCCAGCCATGGTCTTCGTCATCAGCTTCTGTTCTCCAAATGCTACTTTCTGAATGCAAATGCTCGATTTGTTACCGAAAAACTAAAATCGCTATATGTTTCCCCTGATTTTTTGAGGATTTCCCTCAATTCCTCATGGATACCATCATCAGAACTAGTTTACGGCAACAACGGGACCAACATGGTTCAAACATATGATTCCAAACAAAGAAATAATTTTCCGAATCGGTTCATAAACTACGGAGTTCTAAAGTAACACTCATTAAAATAATAAAAATTAAAAAACGACACACCATAATAAATCGATTTATCATTACTATTTATAATAAATCGACGTTAACATCTGACGTCGTATGCTTGTTTACCACCTACCTATTTTAAACAAATCATTTTCGACTCCACGGTACACGATACCGACTCTGTTCCAATGTATGTCCAATGTTGCCAACACAATCAGTGGAAAATGTGCGTGAACAAAATTGAAATGCTGTAATCGCCAAACGCTCTCATTTAAAGTAAAACGTTACGCTGGTGACATAAGGCTCACTATTGAAAAAAAATAAATTGATCCCAATTGACTTACGCTCGTTTAGCGTGTATCTAACACGCACACACTCACAATGTCGGCTCGGCCAGCTCGGGACACTTTTTCGTCTTGAATTTGTAGGTGATAGTGTATCTAGGGTATTTTAAATCGATGACTGTAAAGTAGAAAAATTAATTATACAAAAAGAAAACTGACGCTAAACAAAAAAGATCAAAATCGGACAAAAGTAAACTTAAAAAATAATACTTTTACCGGTGATATACTCCTAGCTGGTTCCTAATAATAATAATAATAATAATAATCATTTTATTCTCAGACAAGACATCCATAGCATTGTTAGTAACATTTGTTTACTTATATATCTAGATTAGTTATAATTATTTAACTATTTAATTAATTAATTACGAGGATTTATTATTTGATATTATACATGGGAGTCCTGTCCCCCATATGTATAATGTTCCAGTGTTTGACAACTGGGCAGTCAACTCTCTCCAATATGCTATTCAGGAGGCTGTTGGCACTATCCCTCACTCTGCGCATCAGTGATGCTACTCGCTTCCGTAGTATTGCGCTAAAACCGTCGACATTGGCATCCATAAACATACCTGATGCGCTACAGTATCGTGGTAGTCCCAACAGCATCCTGAACGCATTATTGTATTGTACACGAAGGGCGTTTAGCGATTTTTGCGAGTATTTGGTCCAGAGACTACAAGTATAAAATGTCTGGCAATACGCTCGGAACAATGTTATTTTGACAGTCCGCGAACATTTAGCAAATCTCCGAACCAACATATTCGCTCTCACCGCCAACGCCCTTTGCTCCCGCTCGATATCCACGTTATCCGAGAGGTCGTCGGTGACCCAGTGGCCAAGGTACTTAAACTCCGTGACTCTTTTCAGTTCTACACCATTTAGCATAATCGGTGGTACAAATGTAGGTGTTCGATTTCCTGCTTTAAAAACCAAAAGTTCGCTTTTCTTTGTATTGTACCTTAGCCCATACATTAGATACGCGTCATACTCGTGATCGGGTGCTGTTTGTGGAGTCCGGTCTGTTCATGCTTGCTAGGACATAGTGACTACGTTAATACTAGTGTCTTTTATAAGGGATTGACGAGAGACATCATCCTGTTGTGGATTCGTTTTTATTATCAGTGACTTAGAGACCATATACATCTCTAACAATATTAAATTAATTTTAATTTTGACGCTCAGAGACCATGTACATCTCTGGGATAATATATTAATTTCACTCCTTGTTTAATCTTGAGACCTTATACATCTCTAACTTAATATTTGTAATAGATAACTTTGCAAGTTTATCTTCACTGTATGACATTAATTTTGTTATAATTGTTAAACTCGAAATTATTATTCCTTCTTGAACTGTAAATTAATATTTTGACATGAAAAATGTATTACTTATTATAGTCAGACTTTCTTAAATTATAAATTAATATTTTGACATGTAAAAGTGCCCTTGTGGCCTATTTGCAGAATAAATGTTTGTATTTGTATTTGTATTTGTATAATATTTTACAACAATGTTTTATGAATAAATTATTATTAAGGGTAACTATAATTCATAAAAAATACTTTAGGTACTTTAACTACTATGGAATAATTACCTCCGATGTGTGCTCGTAAACATCAGTACAATTGTATTAATAACTGCTTAAAAATTTTGGGGAGAACTCGGCAAAATTACAGAAAAAATAGTAGGTATACTGACTTAATTAAGCCTTTGAACTAACGGTGCTTGAAAATAGGCCACGTGGAATTAAATTAAATAAATTAGCAAATACGTTCTTTCCCCGCTTTAATTGTTTTTGTTCGCTTGTTCATACTAAACATATAAATACTAACTGCATGAAACCTAAAACATGAAATAAAGTTACCTTCGTATTTACTAAAAATTATTACAATAATCAAACATTACATAACAATACCTTAACCTACCGTAGCATATTCAAAAACCTCTAATAATTCATTCCATTCCGTTATTTAATTTCATTCAAAGGCTAAAAACCGGAATTCAGCTTTACAAACCGTAACTTCAGACAACGACATCACTACAACTGTCACTCACATCGTATTGTTGATACTATCGGAAGGAAGGGAAGCGAACTTTCGCCTCCCATATTTTACGAGTTTTTTCTCATATAAAAGCAGTGCCAGTGAAAAACATGTTTTCCCTATAAACTCTATTATTTGTTTTGGTGGACCGTCACAGTATTAGTGGGAAATATCTCTATATCTATTAGACCAATATGGTGGATTTAAGCGGCGGGCAGGATGGCCCGTTGGAGCACGCATTTTCTAACTCTGTTTTCATCCTTCCTGGGCTTATTGTCATCAGTTTAAGCGGTAAGAACGTTTATTACATCCTTAATTTCCTATTCATCGCCGGAAACATCTTAGAAATTGAGTATTTAGGCAAGAAAATGGAAAGATTTCATGTACACGAAAGTCGGATTTCAAATGTGTAAAATTTTCACTAATTTTTTCCGTCGGTATTTTTTTATGATAATGCGTGAAAAATTGCTTCCAAAGTCACGCATAGATGTAATAAGGAACCGTGTTATTCGTTAATCGAGTTATTTGACATACTTTATGCTTAATGTTATTTTTAATACTGTTTTCCTTTATGGTGTGCAAATTGTATGTATGTATGTATGTAAATACTTTATTGTACACAAGACAAGTAAAATAAATTATACAGAAATAAAACAGATCAATCATGTACAAAGGCGAACTTATCCCTGTAAGGGATTTCTTCCAGTTAACCTTTGAGCAATTGAGTGAAGAATAGAATCTAAACTGTAGACAAACCAACACGTGTACAAAGATGTAAATTGTACACTAAAAAAAATAAATATATAATATTGTGTAAGTTGTTTATTGAAAATGGTCATACGTACCTACCTTTACTGTAATAGCGTGTATAGCACTCTTTAAATACCTGGAAGACTTCAACACAGTGTTCATTAACCTGTTGTCTACTGGTCCCTGATATCCCAGGGCTCATTACAAAAAAATGCTATTTTTTTCGCCGGGAGACGGCTTAAATACTACATTTACAATGTCTAAAAATAGTAAGATATAAAAGTGCACATATAGGATAGAAAAAGATTATATAAAAACTTAACCTAGGGTGCTATCAGCAGAGAGGCGGTGAATAAGCTTCTAGTACATAAATTTACACTAACGTGAGACATATTTACACTTAATATGAGAACAACGGTTGGAACTCACTTGGAAAAGAAATGAATGAACCTGATGAAGGACTCCAATTGTTGACTTTCCAAGTGAGTTCCAACCGTTGTTCTCATATTAAGCTTCTAGTAGTTGCAGCACCAGAGAGAGGACCCTTGGTCCAGCTATGCCCAGCAATAAATAAAAAGGGGATGGTGATAATTGTTATAATTTTTGTTGATACAGTCTGGGAGTCATAGTTAATAGTAGGCTGCAAAAATATAGGGGTAGTCAAGATAAAAAGTTTCCTATATACAGTATATTAAAGTTAATCCAGGCTATAAACTTGTTGTGTGGTTGCATACAAAGTATCATAATCCATTCACCCATTTTTGCGTGATTGAGTGACAGGGCCATTGTCAGATTTAGGTTCCCGTCTTTTCGGTGGACATATCAAAAGTTAAGTATTAATTTAAAATAAATAACAAATAATAATAATAATAATTCCTTCTTGAACTGTAAATTAATATTTTGACATGAAAAATGTATTACTAATTATAGTCAGACTTTCTTAAATTGTAAATTAATATTTTGTCATGTAAAAGTGCCCTTGTGGCCTATTTCCAGAATAAATGTTTGATTTTGATTTTTTTTGATAAGGGCTACAAATCTTAATTTTGGATTGATCTAGTAACACGCATAAACAGTGTCGCCATTACGTACACCATGTAATAAAGACATAGCTTACATGCACATAAGTCATTAACTATTGACCACTGGAGGGATAACTTTTGTTTCTGCAACTGACAATGACTCAACAAATATCTAAACATTTGCATTTATAATATTAGTAAGATGTAATTAATACAGATAAACTGTTTACAACAACAAGACAACAAAAATGTTATTTTAACGACTACCAATATAGATTCTTCTTCGTTTTATAGAAATAAAAAGATACCTACTAGCTTTTGCCCGGTGGAAGATAATGACTGACTATCGAGTTTCTTTCGGCGTTTCTTCTCAGCAGTGGTCTCTTGAGAAATACTAGTAGTTTTTGACTTGTAAAAGTGTCATTGCAAAAACGAATTAAAGAAAACAGTTAAATAATTTCTTTTATATTAGGCGCTTCCTTACATACTTCCACTCCCTTAAGGGATGATTTCCGGGATAAAAAGTATCCCCGGGATTCAAACACAATATCTCCATACCAAATTTAATTTCAATCGGTTCAACGGTTTAAGTGTGAAGAGGTAACAGCTAGACACACTTTCGCATTATATGACAACCTCTTAGCCTAGTTGGACCCTGCCTTCGAAGCTGGAGGTCCCGGGTTCGAATCCTGGTCAGGGCATTTATTTGTGCGATGAACGAATATTTGTTCCTGAGTCTTGGATGTTTTCTATGTATTTAAGTATCTATTTATCTATATAAGTATGTATATCGTCACCTAGTAACCATAGTACAAGCTTTGCTTAGTTTGGGACTAGGTCGGTTTGTGTAAGATTGTCCACAAATATTTATTAAATATTTATATTAGTATGGATTAATAGCCTTTGAAAGTTACTTATATTGTATATTGAAGTCCTGCGGGCGGTTAAGTTTACCGCGTGATCGCGACAACACAGGCACATAAAGTCCCTATTCGTCCCGGTACCGCCGCATATCGAGTAGAGTCAGCTCGACCCAGGTCGGGCCTAGCTGAGTTTCTTGCTGGACTTTTCTCAGCTAAGCTATGTTTAGTGAATCAGGGACTAAACTCCCAGTAGTTCTATTCCACTCACATCTCAGATTCGGTTTAACCGCTCAACCAATCTCACTGGAGCGCAAACTCTTAGAGTATTCCAGTATTCAAAACCAATCGCGTGGTCGTGTCGGAGGTTTCCCCTGGAATTTCCCCAGGCCACTCTCCAACCGCGCACTCCTATCGCTTTATTGGGCTCGACTTATAAAGCCACAGTAAGGTACAAAAAAAATTGAAGTAGCTATATATTACAGTAGTAGTAGTAGTAGTATAGGTATTCGGTTATAAGTCTAAACTCACAAATAAATGAAACTAGTACCAGTAAGTACTACTTAGTTAATAAGCTAATAAATAATCATTATTAAGTTAATGATAGAATATTACTTACGTTTCTCTTTTTTTTTTCTTTTCTTTTAATTATAAGCGAAACACTTGTGACAACTGTCTTCATGTTTATTATCAAATCGGGTGGTCCAAGTCATAAGGTGAGGCGTTCGCTCGCTTTTTTTTGTACAACGACTGTCGCACACAAGCTTACCTGCCTTATGGTAAGCAGACACCGTAGGATATGGACGCATGCGACTCCAGAATCACAAATGCGTTGTGTATTTTTTGGCTTGAGGATTCGTTGTGTCTTGCAGGCTAGAGACGAATGCGGGTCCCTTACTCTCAACTCAACACAGGGCATCCTCGGAAGCTCAGGCGATCTTTTTTTATGAATGAGTGAACAGCGATTGGCCTTAGTTTCGCCTGATGGAAAGCGATGACAGGCCTAAGACGGAGCTCGCTGGTTCAGTAATAGCTTATTCACATTTGCCTTGAAGAGGCTTGGATTATAATTAGAAAGAAAGAAAGAAAAGAAAGAAAAAACATTTATTCGTGGCACAGACACAGTACAAATTAACATAACACCAAAATACAGAAAATAGCCACGAAATGGCCCCAAATCAACATAGTGCTAGCCATTGGCTAGCGCTGGTCTTCCTTTGGGACCACGAGAAGCCACGAAAGACAAAAAACACTAAAGTCACAAACAACATAACACAATTTAAACAGACAAGAACAGATAAACATGAACGCGACCTTAAAATATCTGTGGTCTGTCACAAGTCGCAACTAGCGCCAGCGGACAACCACCGGTTGCCAATTAGCCGGATATACAGAAGTCGGGACAGATTGATTGATTTCATTGACCTTACTCGCTACCAGGAGCAACTGATATGATGATACTGACAGAGGGGGGGCATATTAAGTGCTGAACAACACAAGATAAACCCGTCAGAACCGTCTCAACAGTAGTTGATGACTGTGGAAAGAGTAGGTGGTTATTATGGCTGCGATCTTTAAGTTTCTGCAGTGGCAAGCGTCCTTGGGCTTGCGCAGACGGAGGGGAAGAAGGTGGCTGCAATATGCAAAACGCCTGATTCCCCAGTAGGGCCGTGGACACGCTACCTAAAAAAAAAAAATAACTGTTTATTTCATTGAATTCATAATAAAGTTACATTTTTTTCTATACTTAACTACTAATCTTAATTATAAAAATTTTTTGAGTTAAGGAGCCTTCTTACATAATCATTAAGTTAAACTATTACATATATCTTCTATAGTTGATTTTTGTTTCGCAGCATATGCTGTTTGACAATGGTTCTTGTTTGACTACAGGTTTTACTCTCAATTTTAAGTATTAGGTCACTAGAAAATCTATTTAGTATTGAAGGGAAAATACAATTCCATACCCTCTGCCCATATTCATTATTATTTTTGCCTACTTCATAGGTTGGGAGATCAGATAAGTTACGCAGGCGGGTGGGTCTTACTTTTTTCTTAAGGTTAGGTATATTATTACAATACTGTGATATAATTGCTAGCTGCACTTTCTCGAATACGTTTAATACTTTGCAATAGTTAAATAGATTCTCATAGTTATTCCTATATTTATATACCCTTCCCTCCACTAGCGTGAAGGTGCCCACGGCGCATTAGCCGGGGCAGCCGGGGGGACATCGCGGTAGAATGACACACAGCAGCGAGGGTTAATGCCGCAGAGGTTTTAGTGGGTATTACCCTATGGAAGGGTGAGCCCCACATACCCCTCACAATGGGCCTTCCCTGTTCCCTGGATGCGTAAATGCATTTCCTCTGCGTCAAAAAAAAGGCCATAAGGCTCTCACCATCGTAGTCGAAAAAAAGACGACAAGCCTATGGCGCTTGCAATTCCAGAAAAACTTAAGCGTAGATGTAAACAGCAGTCGGTTTTATCGCTAAAGAGCGATATTTTCCAGATAACTGTTGGGTAGCGGATAAACAGCGACAAATTGATCAAGGCCGTGCCACGAGAAATATCGCATTCTTTGAAACCTTGTTCGATCTAGACGAAGAAACAATAAGGACTGATTTTCAGATATATGATTCCTGACTATATATGACTGTGGGAAACATGATTGCTTAAAATTGTCTCCATAGAAAAAAATCCAAAGTTGAGTCATTATTTTCCTTTTTTTATGAGTAACAACGCATTATTAAACTACACAATTAAGTTAAAATGATGGTATTTTACCTCGTGTAAACTCTGTCAAGAGGAAATTTAATAATATTTATCGAGATTTGTCTAAAAAAGCCATTCCCGAAGAGTTTTGCATCCACGTTGCATCCCGTTTTGTCGTGCGCGATAGACAAGCGTGCCTCTTTCACGAGAGGCCTGGCTGACTGAATCGAGGCATCCCCTTAAATATGGGCGGCATACTAAAAGAATTACTTATCCAACTTATAATAGGTATACAATACGACGATTACACGTTCTGTAAGCGATTTTATTATCAAATCCGCTATCTCATACCGTAAATCGCTATCACTCATACTTTAGCCCGCTTACGTGGCACCACGTTTCGCTACAAATAAACTAGATAACCCGCCATTCGATAACTCCTCAATCGCTTTAAATCGCTGCGCTTACCAAGATGGCTGACGACCTGGATTTAAAGAATCTGGAAGCTGAAGAGCTGGAGGATCTATTGAAGAGTGGGAATCCTCAGGAGATCAGGAAGAATTTGCTGGATATGCTCAACGATTCCGAGATGACGGAGGAAATGAAGGAGAATTTGAGGAATATGCTCAGTGGGAACTCGCCTAAAGTGCTCGGTGGAAGCGGACCTTGGTTGGGTGTTGTGTTCGCGCTGTTGATATTCTCTATCATATGTAAGTTTAGTTTGTAGTGAAGGAGAATTTGAGGAATATGCTCAGTGGGAACTCACCTAAAGTGCTCGGTGGAAGCGGACCTTGGTTGGGTGTTGTGTTCGCGCTGTTGATATTCTCTATCATATGTAAGTTTAGTTTGTAGTGAAGGAGAATTTGAGGAATATGCTCAGTGGGAACTCGCCTAAAGTGCTCGGTGGAAGCGGACCTTGGTTGGGTGTTGTGTTCGCGCTGTTGATATTCTCTATCATATGTAAGTTTAGTTTGTAGATATAGATACATTCATGACCGTCTACCGAGAAGGGGTAGACAGCGTATGAAAATTTTCGGTGCAAAAATTTAATATGTCGACAATGTGATATTGCCGTGAGGTTGGTTCGTCGAGTCACCTGTCACCTAAGCTGTTAAGGCACTTCCAGACGACTCTGCGGCGGACTGCACGAGCAGTAAGCTATGAGAGGTAGATAGAGCGAGATGCGAGAATTTTGTGTACCTCAAATTCTGTTGTAGGCGCTTAACCAATCTCACTTGTTGCAATCGTAAGCGGTGTTCGTTAAAATCCGATAGTATGGAAAGTTTGACAAGTTTCTATGGGATGACGGCTGCCGGCGCCATATTTGACGATGACCGGCCTGTGATCGTATGTTGGTGCAACCGACCCTTAGATTCCAGTGTTTGAATCGCCCGCGTGGGCGTGTCGGAGGTTTCTCCTGGACTTTGCCCAGGCTACTTTATCTGCGCACTGATTCGCTTCATTGGGCCAGGCCTATAAAGCCAGTGCAGCACAAATAAACAAATTTAAGAAAACACCAGTGTGTTCTTAAATTTGTTTATTTGTGCTGCACTTTTACTTATCTAGTTTTCTCTCTCTGTCTCTGTCTCAGGGACTATTATCATAAATATATCGGCCACGTTGACTGGTTACGTAAACAATTCGATAACAGATATCAGTTTGTATTACGTTTGTTCATAGCAATGGTTGATAGCAAGACTCATTCCCCTACCGTTTCCCGGTGCCTTAATTAGGGAATGCAAACCGGGAGTCCGGGATTCCGAAAAACCGGATCGATTTTTACGGTATCACAATACCGGGATTGAAACAGACCAATACCGGTTGGACTCTTCTTAGCTAGGCCAGGTTTAGTGAACCAGCGACAAAACTCCCAGTAGTTCGATTCCACTCACACCTCAGATTCGGTTGAAACCGCTCAACCAATCTCACTGGAGCGCAAACTCTTAAGTATTCCAGTGTTCCAAACCACACGCGTGGTCGTGCCCGGAGGTTTTCCCCTGGATTTTCCCCAGGCTACTCTCCAACCGCGCACTCCTATCGCCTTATTGGGCCCGGCCTATAAAGCCACAGTTAGGTTCTTCACTCACTCACAAATAGTTTGAGCCAAGTAAAAGAAGGTGAAATTATGACAAAGACAACAAATGCTGTATCTCTCTCTGTCGAGCAGATATAATATTATACTATTATAATTATTATTATTACTATTATTGATTGATTATTAGGAATTGCAGCTTCGATGGCCTTTGCCAATAAGTGAAGGGATAAATTAACTACGAAATAACGAATAAAACCACTGTAGCAAAGACTTTCAAGATGGCGACGAGAATTCAGTCATAACTCTAATCTGTATCATCTGACATTATGTTATCGCCTTGACACGTAATAAGTCCGAGACAGTTTCAGTGCCAAACAAATCAGTGTACCTATAATTGACTAGTTTATCTATAGGTGTCGCCTCGATTACACGCCCTGGTGAGATTATTAATTCATTATTTAATCTAAATCATTATTTTCCATTACCATTTTGCATTAATCTTGAAACCAAATTGTCACAATTCTATATATAAGTTCAAGCTATCTTAGTTTGTAAGTTGCGGTCATAAGGAGCATAATAGCGTGTAGAAGTAAATGGAATTGAGACATTTGACTCTTAGGTATAGTTAGCTATAGAAAAAGTATTGTCTATGGGGTTCCATACGGCGTTTGTAGGGTAGTTACATTTTTCTATGCATTTTTTAAATACTTTCCCTTTTTGGTCTGCTGGGCGACCTTTGACGGATATTGTATGGGATAGCCTCCTTATGCGGCCTTAAGGGCCAGCATAGGAGGATTTTTGTATGCAATAGATTGTGTCAAGATCACAAATAAAGTGCGCGCTATTTTAGTAAATAATTATCTTGCCATTGGGATCATAATCGCGTGCAGATTTAAATAGCACAGTGATACTCGTCTCTCTCATTTGATAGCTGATCCGTTGGCACTTCAGAGCCAAAATGACGTATATTCTCAATATATATTGTTATTAGCAACACACATTTGTTTAATACATACATTATATTCGGAGTATAGTAAACTGGCAACCGTACTGTCTTCTCGAAGATCTCACGGTTCGAAAATAATTGCTATACTATAAATATAAAGGAGCATAATTGTGTGTAGAAGTAATTTCAATTATTATGGCTGTTAGGTTTATGGTGACATAAAAACATGCTTAAAACTGACTCTTATCGCTTATTATGATTCATTACAAAAAATCTCCAATATGTCAATCAATTGATACAGTTTATATTATTATATAAATAACGAAAATCAGTCATATGTTCGATATTTAGTATGTTTTCTTTAGGTTTGTTGAAATTAATTAATTAATACTTAAATTTAATAAAAATGAATGCCTAATAGAAAAAAAATTATTAAAAATAAAAAAAGTTACTAATTCAGAAAACAATCTGACAGTTTTTTTTAATTATTCCATTCGAATTCACTTAATTGACACATGCCCTATTCATTGACACATTATTTTCATAATACCGAACGCACCCAACAAAAAAAAATTAATTCACTTTTTGATTTCCCGCCAAAACAGCAAAATGGCCGACGTTATGGATTTGGAAATTAACGAAATGGTGGACGGCGCGCCGAAACTGGACTTCGCCAAAGTAATTGGCGAAAAACTGCAAGAGTCCATAAGGAACCTAGACGTGTTGTCTTTGGTGCAAAAGATGGCGTCACAGGTGCCCCAGGACGAGGAAGCAGAAACTGTGCAACAGAAGTTAAAAGATGTCATAGAACAATATAATTCTATGAGTGATGAGGAACGAGAGGACTTTAGTGCGAAAATGAAGGAGGCACTAGCAAGCAAGATTGCAATGAAAATGAAAGATCCTAATGCTTTTGATTTGAGCGGGTTAGAGAACGCGATACAGGACGCTGTTAGGTACCAACTTATGCTGGTGGCAGGAGGTGTCATTCTGTTTGTGATCCTTTTAGGTACGTAATCTTTCAAGGGATAACGTACATTTTTAAACCTGACTGGCTTTATAGGCCGGATCCAATAAAGAGATAGGAGTGTGTGGTTGGAGAGTAGCCTGGGGAAAATCCAGGGGAAACCTCTGACAACGCGGCGGTTTAAACACTGGAATACTCTAAGAGTTTGCGGTGTGTGGTTGGAGAATAGCCTGGGGAAAATCCAAGGGAAACCAATGACAACGCGGGCGGTTTAAACACTGGAATACTCTAAGAGTTTGCGCTCCAGTGGGATTGGTTGGGGAGCGGACTACTGGGAGTTTTGCCGCTGGTTCACTAACTGAGAAGAGTCCAGTAAGACTCAGTTGGGCCCGACCTGGGTCGGACTGACTACCCGGTATGTGGTGGTCCCGGGACGAATAGGGACTATATGTTTGTGTTGTAGCGATTGCGCGGTGGACGTCCTGGCCGGTGGGAATGCCTAAGTGTATGCGTCGTGTCTGAGTCGGACGCCATAATCGCAGCGTTCTATCTTTGGATGGGTGATAATGTATATATGCTACGCGATCTACACAGCATGCTTTTCCAAATCAAGTTGTTTTATAGATCATCATTCTTCTAAAGTTTTCCCGGTTGTGTCCTATGGAGGCTGGATTCTGCTTTGGCACCTAATTGAGGAACTAGTTTGACGATTCGACTACAATCTGACCTTCCAACCCAAGTGGAATACTACATCTTGTTGAGATTAGACTACTTTCCTCACTATGTCTTCCTTCACCGACAACCCACTGCATACCAAATGATATTTTGTACGTAGATTTTTTTTAAACCCTACGTGCCGGGGTCCGAACCCGTAACCTCCAAGTTAAGTCTACGCAAATCTGACGCAGCTAATCGCATGCAAAAACTGGTAATTGTTGAAAAGTAACAAGTGACAGAAGTAGTCCAAACGGCAGTCAAAAATAGCCTAACCTTTACCGGTGAAATGTCGCTGTAGATACCCGTTGGTTACTATCTATGCCCTACTTTATCAAAAACTGATTATTAAATTGTTTTTAACTGATATTAATTTAGATTAAAAACTATACGACAAAAATATAGTCTGATAGAATAAAACCAATTTCAAATTGATTCCCAGGAGACTTGTTTCTATGTGTGAGTGTAGGAATATTGAGTCTGAATGTATGCTTACGTTAGATGCGTCCAGTAACACTGGAGTAACAATTTTAAGTACAATGAAAAATAGCCTGTCAGATATAACACTTGACCGTAGTTTCGGAAATATACCTAATTCGGAGAGATAATTTGTATAACCCTGAAATATTTTTATTTGATTATGCATTAATTTATAAAAGTACTTACTTCAAGTATCACTCTCTGGTTTGACGGCTCACGTCAGGTAACCGTAACTAGAATTGGGTTTTATAAAGATCCCTTAGACAAAATGTCAGATCAGACTTTGGTAACTTAGTACAAGTTTTGATAATACTTACCGACTTTAGGTTTAAAGGATGGGATTTAAGCTGTCGTGTCCCGGTGAAAAAAATAAACAAGAGCGTTTTTTTTTAATGAGCCTTGGGAACCCTGGGTTAACCCGTCGTCTACCGATAAAACAGAACCTTGATGAGCATACTATAGGGCTAGTAGTCTTGTGAAAAAATGTCCCCTAAAATTTATCGAAAATGTCTAATAAGACTTTTTCTCTTTCCAGTTTTCTTCGGCTACAAACTCTACAAGTCAATTAAAGAAAAAGAAGTAAAGCGAGAAGAGAAGAAGAAAGCAAAGCAGATGAAAAAGAAGAAGTGACCCGGCATGCTGAACATCAAGGCTCTGCAGTTTTATTTGACTCTTAGATATATAACTAACTGATTATAGGAATAAATCCTAGTTTTGTTATTCCCTGAGACTGATGAAAGCTGAAGCCACTGGATATAATAAACATTAATATCTGTACAAAAATGTGATCTTCTGAAACAAATGGCGTTTGGTGGAGTTGATATGGTGATATTTCTGTGTTGTTCACAACGCCATTAGAAATCGTCTGTATTGACATAGTAGGACCTTTTGTTTTAGAAAATCAAATACAAAAATATTTGTACGTGTCTTAATGTTAGTTTTGTATAGATATTTTTGGCGTTTATGTGCAAATATTAACAGAACCTATTGACTGACAATACGGCAACATTACGTCATATGAATTTTGACTAACAATATTGCCATGTGTCTAGTGGTTTCAACTTCGCTTGCTTGCTCTTTAAAAAAATACTTTGAATATTGGAAAAGGACACTCACAATACATTATGTAGTTTCAAATACTACGTATAATATAATCAATATCAGGTCAATTTAATTAGATATTTAAGTAGCTGGGAATAACAAACGCACATGTGAAACGGGCCTCTCTTGAAATAATTCGTGTACCTAATGAAAGTTTAAATTATTTAATATTTTAAGAATACATGTTTAAAAAAAATATCCCTGTACACATTCTCTGTCTTCGGGGTCGATCCCTTAGTTCATACCCATATTCCAAATAAATAATATTCCATACATACCTAGTATACGATTAATGGCGCCCAAAGTATTAAGCCCGTATCTGTGCCAAACAGGAATCCATTGTTTCACATCTCAATTATAATTAGATTAGACATTTTTGACATCCGCATATGCGGAGTTAAGCTAAAAGTCTGTTACAGGGTTCAAAATGGGAATTATCGTGTCAATGATAATTATAGCTTATTAAAAAATCAGTAAAATAGGCGCGTGTGTTTGAACGAATACGCTCACATGTAGTTATGACGTGTGTCCGAACTTAAACTTAATGTCAATTTGGCGAAGGAATTAAAATAAACAAATACTGAGCCAATATTTATTTGTACCTAAAACGCCTCGATAATGTTTTTATAATCATAATACTTCAATACGTATGTATTATTTCCTTCAAAATTATCAAATTTATAATTATCTTAATAATGGTCTATTGCATTCTTGTATATACATGGCGTTTTAAAGAATGGCCAAAAATGGAAACGAATATGTACTTTACTGATGATTTTGGCCAATTATTTTGAATGTCATATACCTAATTAGGTATTAACTATGCAAATATATGTGTAGTCTACTAAGGGTAAGTAAATTTGTAGAAAAGATAATACATACCTATTAAAAATATTTTCCATGGTCTTAAGAATGAGACTATAATATTTACCTACATTACTGCAAAGGCCGCAAAGGAAAGGATTGTCTAGTAATACGCGGACAGGCATGTATAGCGTTTTTCTCAAAAAACGCAATGAAACTTGAAAATTATAACTAAAATCCAAATGAAATTTTAATATTTCAGTAAAAGAAACATGCGCTGCTCGGCGCTTTCCGGCAACAAAAGAAGGTCTCTTTGCTGGCCTAGGCTTTCAATGTTGTATGAAATTCTATTATGGGCCGCTCGATAACGAATATAACGTTATTACATTGCATGTTTGGAAAACTATATATTAAAATCGTTCAATGTTATCTGAAAAACACCTCGACTTATAGCTTTGTTGTGCTTAACCATTTGAACTAGAAATATGATAAACTAACTATATCTTGCTAATACTAAACCAAGATATTGGAGGCGACATTTTTCATTAAAATATATGTACATACCAAGCCAATAACTTTATTGAACGAGGGT
This sequence comes from Epiblema foenella, assembly GCA_963556455.1. NCBI lineage: Eukaryota > Metazoa > Arthropoda > Insecta > Lepidoptera > Tortricidae > Epiblema > Epiblema foenella. Next base: position 2,343,337 of record OY747120.1, on the reverse strand, counting down.
AGCGTCAAAGTGTTAAAAATTCATTTTACATGTTATGTATAATATGTTCTTTTCTTAAGTTTTGTACCAGTATTAGTGGTTATTTGGGTCATTGTCAGATTTAGGTTCGCGTCTTTTCGGTGGACGTATCAAAAGTTAAGGGCCACAAAGCTTAATTTTGGATTGGTCTGGTAACCCGCATAAACGGTGTTTCCATAATAAATCCATGTAATAAAATCATAACTTATATGTACATAAGCCGTTAACTATTGACCACCGGGTGTACAAATTTTGTTTTTACAACTGACAATGACCCATTTCTTATTTTCCAGAGTTAATAACTATGTGAGTTGACTGTTTTAGGCACAAAGTGGTGGAATTATAATATTCAAATTCATTAAAAAAGTACTGATTTTTTATTATGTAATTGTCAAGGAACAAAGGAAAAGGTTCTTCATGGACGATGTCAATAAGAGTCATATCTAATTACGTTGTTGAGTAAATTCTACATTGACAAAATGGTATCCTTACCTTGGGAATTCAATTTTTTTTTAAATATAAATATGTAGGTATATATTTTGCTCAAAACAAAATAAGGGCCACTTACATTTCTGTATCGTTGTTAATTATTGGAGGTAAAATAATTGATAAACTAAACAATGGTTAATAAATGATGTCCTAATTCCTTCAGTATCTTGGTTCATGCTGGTTTTTAAGTCTAATAGCTGGAATAGTAGTTTATGCAACTGATACATAATGAGAGGTCTTAAAACACGAGTGTGGTTTTATGAAACGAGCGTCAGCGAGTTTCATAATAGGATCACGCGAGTGTTTTAAGGCCTAATTATGTACAGTTGTATACACTACTTTATCTACATCCATACATTAAATCCTCGTGTTGAGGCACCATTGCGTTGAAAGTGCAGGAGTTCGAGTTCGTGCGCTCGTTGAAGTCTTTTTGAGCACGAGCCTGTATCGGAGATGGCCATAACGATACCGTTTTTGATGCTGTTATGGCCATCTCCGCCCGGACCGGCGCGATATTGTAAAGTTGGTCCTTACCTACACTTTTTGAGCACATAAAAGAGGATTTACTGTGTGGTGTAGATAAAATAATATATATTATCTAAGTACTATTTTCAATTATCCCGTTTTATATTCATGTAGGTAACAAACAAAATACTTGAAGCCCTTATTTTCTTTTGTGTGGTAGTTCTATATTAATTTGTCTCGAAACATTCCTATGTTCTTCCATATAAATTCTTATTTAAAAAGAATAATATTTAAGAGAATTTAAGATTACAAAGTAGTAGATTTTAGAGTAAATAACATGAAAATTACAAACGAAATAGTAATAATTACCTGTAATGGCCTACATATAGTTTTATCCTCATGTTACTACATTATCTGTATTTTTTATACTTTTATTTTCCTTGTTATTTGAACAGATACTAATTGATACAACTTATTTTTACGATGAGTTTGTTCTTAATAATATAACTAGAAAAATGTATTTTGATGTGGTGCATATTAAATTAAAAACACATTCTTTTATTTTATTTTATTGCCCACTCACCTGACAAAGGGGAGTCGAAGTTGCACCACGTCCGTAGGGAGTACCCACCGCTACCCTACACGTGACCCCTGGGTGGTGCTAAAAGTGCAACAAAACTGGCAACCGTATACTGTCTTCTAGAAGATCTCACGGTTCGAAAATAATTGACATACGATAAATAAATAGGTTTTTTTTTTATATACAACGCCGGTGGCAAACAAGCGTACGGTCCACCTGATGGTAAGCGGCCCCCGCAGCCTATAGACTCCCGTACGCGTTGCCGACCCTTTATGAAATTTGAGAATTCACTGTGTTGACAGCAGAAGGGACACATTTAGGTCCCTCGCTCTCAACACAGTGCATCCTCGGGAGCTCTGGCAACCTTGCTCACCTCCAGGAACACAACACTACATACTTGTATAGTAGGTAATGTTATTATGGCTGTGGTCTTCTGCAAGGTGGAGGTACTTCCCCAGTTGGTTTGCTGTGCCCTACCTCTCTCAGGTAAAAGATACATACCACTTCGGTTACATCCGTGGTTATATTCTGTTTTCGGCTGACATGTGCTTATTTCATTGGACATTTTACTTTAACAATAATGTAATAGAGTTTCTGTTGCATACAGACTGTCTAATTATTAGCGCTAAAATAGACCATTCAATAGAATATAGTGTGGGTTGAACAGTCAACCAACATCGAAAATATCTACACGCAACACAGTGACAAAATATGCGAACATGACATTAATGACAAGGGCGTGAGAGCGGTTTGATGTTTTGTCGTTTATTTAGGAACGTATACATAGATTTGTCGGATTGATTCGTCTTCCTTTCAACCATGGTCTAAGAAAACAAGGTCTGACTATTCGAATCGTGACACCACACACGTCACTGTCGACGACACACACAGGCTGATGCTGGCTGGTGACGTAGGTCGTGTCACCCACACTACTAACCGATGTATCGGATTGGCATACCGGCGCAGTATATAAAGGATGATTCACACTAGACCGTTCCGGTCCGCCGGCGGAGACGTCCACCGCGCAATCGCGACAACACTGACACATAGTCTCTATTCGTCCCGGTACCGCCGCACACCGGGTAGAGTCAGTCCGACCCAGGTCGGGCCTATAGCTGAGTTTCTTGCTGGACTCTTCTCAGCTAGGCTAGGTTTAGTGAACCAGCTACAAAACTCCCAGTAGCTCGATTCCACTCACACCTCAGATTCGGTTGAAACCGCTCAACCAATCTCACTGGAGCGCAAACTTAGAGTATTCCAGTGTTCCAAACCACACGTGTGGTCGTGCCGGAGGTTTTCCCTTGGATTTTCCCCAGGCTACTCTCCAACCGCGCACTCCTATCGCTGGGCCCGGCCTATAAAGCCACAGTCAGGTACAAAAAAACCAGACCGTTCCGTGTCCGGGCCGGCCCGTCTCTGAGCTTTTTTGTGTGTCAATCTGCTAACCGTTCCGCGTTCGGGCCGGGCCGGGACCGTGCCGTTTCCGAGCCTCGGACGTAGGTAGATCGGCCGTCAAACGTTTGCATTGATAATAGAGCGACCGTTCTGTGTCCGGGCCGGCCCGTTTCCGAGCGTCACCGGGCCCGTCCGTGGCCGGGCGACCGTCGATTTTCTGTCATAGAAAACTGGCCGGCCCGGACACGGAACGGTCTAGTGTGAATCATCCTTTATTGTATCATGCTTTCCACTCACGAATATTCAAAATGGCGGCTAGATTAGCTCTTTGATGTCTCCGAATCGAATTACAAAAGACATCTGATGTACTTCAAGCATATAAAAGGAACATTTTATTTTATTTTACACGTTACTAGGAAGGAAGTTTGATTTGCGTGTGGCCAGGTCGTTGATTTTGTTGGGTGAAGCCCTACCGGTGCCTTTACCATGAGTTTGCATGACCGTACTCGCTAGCGACTGCGTAAATAAATAATAAATAAATATTTGTTGACAATCTTACACAAATCGACCTAAACCCAAACTAAGCAAAGCTTGTACTAGGCGACGATATAAATACTTATATATATAAATATATACTTAAATACATAGAAAACATACAAGACTCAGGAACAGATATTCGTGCTCTGTATAAATGCCCTGACCGGGATTCGAACCCGGGACCTCCAGCTTCGTAGGCAGGGTCACTACCAACTAGGCTAAAGTAGTCGTCAAACGATTTAGTATGCCGATTCTAATGTTTAATGGTAAAGACTTACATAATAGTAATTACAAATAAACAAAGAAATTAAAATAAAACTAAAACTAACCTAAAATGAACCTAAATATGTGATAATCCACATCGAAAGGGACCTTATGGCGGCAGGCGCTTACGTTGCACCTATTCCCTATTGTATTGGAACAGCAGCAATAAACGCGTAAGTGCCGGCCGCCATAAGGTCCCTTTCGATATGGACAATACTTATGGTTATGGTTATGGTTGTGGACTCCTTTTTCCGCACTTAGTCCGTGTAGGTCGGACCATTGTGCGTGGATGAATACCAGCTAGGGATCTAGCCAGCCTAACTCCGACCAGAAGCGCAGGATTCTCCTGGTGTCACCACAGGCTTCTCGGAGTGACCTCGGTGTGTTGAGGATTTGAGTCCGTTGTGCAGCTACACCTTCGCATTCCAGGATGACGTGGGGGGCTGTTTCATCGGCCGACAGGCATCCCCTGCATAGGGGGCTGTCGGTCGTACCTAGAACATATAAATGTTTGTTGAGTGGGCAATGTCCAGTGATAATGCCTACGATTATACGTAGTGACGCTCTGTTGAGAGAGAGCAGACGCCTAGTAAGGCGTGCATCCGGGTGTGGAATTGTTTCCCGGGATTGTCTGCATGTACTGGTATTTGTCCATTGATCGGCGTGTTGTTTTGATGTTCTGAGACGTAGCCATGACCTCAGCTGGTTAAAAGGTAGTGGGAGTATTGGGTTAGGGCCAACCGTAGGTCGACTAGATCCTCTTCTAGCCAGCTCGTCTGCTACGTCGTTTCCTAGAGAGCCGCTGTGCCCTTTTATCCATTGTAGGGTGACAATGTTTGTCCTCCCTATCACCTCCAGGGCTAGGTGGCACTCTAGTATGAGCCCAGACTGGATGAGGTTGCTGTCTAGGGCTTGTAGTACTGCAGCGCTGTCGGACACTATGCGTATCTTTTGGTTATTGATACTCCTCCTAGCTACTGCCTTGGCGGCCTGTGTAATGGCTATACATTCGCATTGGTATATGGAACTGTATTCGCCTAAGGCTATTGATATATTAACGTTTATCTCGGGTGAATACACGCCTGCGCCCGATCCTGTCTTTGTTTTAGAGCCATCGGTATAAATACGCAGTTCCTGTATTCCGGACCGATCGTGTAGTTCTTCAACCAGTTTAATTGTATAACTTTTGTTGAAGACGTGTTGCTTGGGTACCTTGTCGTTAGGAGCGGCTATCAGTGGTTGGTAGGTGATAGCTTCCTTGAGGATTTCGGCATGGGCCCCGTTAGATACACCCCAGAGGTTGAGTGATTTCAGTCTGATGGCCGCTGAGGCCGCCTCCTGCTGAATAAACAGATCGAGAGGGGGCAGCCCCAGCAGTACCTCCAGTGCCGCTGTTGGTGTAGTTTTCATGCAGCCCGTTATCGCTGTGCAAGCTAGCCTTTGGAATTGCTGCAGTTTATTCTTGGCTGTCGTTAGTCTGGTTCTTTGCCACCAGACTACAGCACCATAGGTGATTATAGGCCGTATCACAGCAGTATAGAGCCACATGGTGATTTTGGGGTGTAGGCCCCAGGTTTTCCCAAGTAGTCTTTTACACTGCCAGAATATGACACAGGCTTTCTCTAGTTTGTTGTGTAGGTGTTTATTCCACAGCAGTTTGTCGTCCAAGATTACACCTAGGTATTTTACCTCTTTTGTCAGTGTCAGTGTAGTACCTTGGAGCTTTGGTAAGCGGAGGTGGCTTACAGTCCGCTTCTTTGTGAATAAAACAAGTTCGGTTTTTGATGGGTTTACTGACAATCCATTTTCAGAACACCACCGTTCGACGATCTTGAGTGCCCCTTGCATGAGATCGCATAGGACTTCCTCAAACTTTCCCCTTACGAGGATTGTGACATCGTCTGCATAGCCCACAGTGTAGAAGCCGGCCTCGTTGAGGGACCTAATCAGGTCATCCACTACGAGATTCCACAGGAGCGGTGAGATAACACCTCCCTGTGGGCAGCCTCTAGACACGATAGATCGTGTGGTGCCGTTCACTGTTATTTGCACTGCCCTTTTCCTTAGCATGCCGTCGATCCATCCAGCTGTGGTCCGATCGGCGCCGTGTCTGAGCAGTGCATGGCTAATGCTGTTAAATTGCGTCTTGTCAAAAGCCCCTTCAATGTCTATGAAGGCGGCAAGAGCAGATGATTGCGTTGATAGTGCATCTTCTAGCGGCGAGATGACACTGTGGAGTGCTGATTCAGTTGATTTGCCTGCACAGTAGGCATGTTGTTGGTGGTGTAGAGGATTTCGCACTAGTGCCCTATCTCTGAGATCTCGATCGCATAGTCTCTCTAGATTCTTCAGGAGGAAGGAAGTAAGGCTTATTGGCCTGTATGCCTTGGGCTGCGTGTAATCGCTCTTACCTGGTTTGGGTATAAATACCACTTTAACTTCTCTCCATTTAAGAGGAACGTAGCGGTGCTCGAGGCATGCCCGGTAGATTCTCACTAGGTGCGGGGCGATCGTGTTTTTGCACCATTGTAGAAGTCCCGGAAAGATGCCATCTAAGCCTGCCGCTTTAAATGATGAGAAGCTGTTGATTGCCCATATTACTTTGTTTAAGTTTACTATTCTATGAGCAGTGTTAGTGGCTTCGACAGTTGGATCTTCAAATCTCTGTTGATCGGCGTCTTCCCATATGGTGTTTTCTGTGACCGAGCATTCTGGGAAGTGTGTATTAAGCAACAGTTCACACGGGTGCGCCAAAGTTCACATAAAATTGCTACTTCGATTATTGGAAGTCCGAAAATGTTTGTTATATAATTTTATATCATAATGATCATTACTTATAACTTGTCTTTGCGCATAACTATCGTAACACTGAATCATTCATGTTAATAATGTCAATCATAATAAATATCTGTAATACTAATGTTAATTTTCATTTATTTTTAAAATATAACGATTTTAAATAATAAAATTTTAAATCATATTTATTTTTTAACAACGACAAATTAGTAATAAAAAATTATATAATATTTATTTTAAACTTTACCTGGTTTTATTTATAAACTGTCAAGTATCTTCCACACCACATTCAACTTGCTATCAAAATAGAAATACAGTCCCAGAGTCGGGATAGGTACGACGACGAGCGAAGCGAGGAGGAGTGTTAGGTGTCTTTTTTTCCTCAGAGCGGAAAAAGGAGCCCCGCGAAGCGGGGCTCCGTCGACTCCTTGGCGGGCCGAAATCGCTTAATAAGTGCGTACCCACAATGTACTACGAAAAATCGCTGTGTACGTTCCAATACACCCATACTTTATATGTTATGCTTTCAAATACTTATACAATATAAGTTTATAATTATTAAGTTTATTTTAAAAATAATTATGAATTGTGATGAATAGTTGGAAATGACATTATGTTGTTAAAAAATCTGCCTAAATATAATTATGAGTAATGATGTTGGTAATACAAATGTATATACAACAAATTTGTAGGCAAAAAAATTATGACAAATGATTACTATGATCAAAAAGCGTTATTATGAAAAATAATATGACAAGTAATGTTATGTGAGCCAATATGGACCCAGTTCACACATTTCGCCGGAGGTGGTTGTGTAGCTGTTGTCTGGTTTCTTCAAGGAGCCTAGGTTGCGGTTCGGTTCGCTGGACAGGATGTTTTTTACCCTAGCTGCTTGAGTGTTGGTTTCAATGTTAGTACAGAAGGTTCTCCAGCATTCACGTTTCCTTTCGCGGATTCGTTTTTTATACAGAGCTTGGGTTGTTTTGTAAGCATCCCAGTCTGTTACCTTCCTTGTGTTCTTTGCTCTGTTGAACAGTTTGCGTAGTTTGCGTCGCAGCTTCTCGAGTTCGTTTCCCCACCAACCGTTGCGGTTGGTGGCCTTTGTCGAGGGCGATGTTAGTGGGCAGCTTTCACTGAATGCCGTTATTAACGTTTCCGTCAGATTGTTCACGTGCCTCTCTATAAGGGCCGGCTCTTCATATCTCATAGGGATATGAGTAAGGGCCGGACTAGCAGACACTAACCTTGTATATTTGGCGCGGTCAGTCCGCCTTGGATTGCGCCAAAGTTCTGGTCTTTGAGAGTCAACGTTTAGTTTATATCTCACCCATCTATGGTCGGAGCATGACAGGTCGTTTGACACATGCCACTCGGAGATTTTATCCGAAACCGTTTCCGTAGCGAGTGTGATGTCTATTATAGTTTGGAATCTGGAGGTAACGAAAGTAGGTTCTGACCCCCTGTTTATAAGCCTGAGATTGGTAGAAAATAGAAAGTCAACTAAGTCCTCACCTCGTCTATTGGAAGATCCGCAGCCCCACAAAGGGTGGTGCGCGTTTGCATCCGCCGAGACTATCAGCTCAAGCCTGTTGTCTTCGCAGTGTCTGATGAGGTTCCCCAGCTCAACCGTCGGCACGTCCGCGTCGCCCGGCAGATAGGCGGACGCAATGATGACCTCTGGGATGCTAGGGCAGTTGGTCTGGAGCCTGACCGTAGTCAAGTCTCTGGAACAGAACTCATTCATTAAGACTGCACTAATTGATTTTGGTACATAGATGCAAGTGCGTGGATTTGTTACAGTTGTGTCGAGGAATATCTTACCTCCGATGTTATTGAGACCGCAGATTCTGTCCTTCCTTATCCACGGCTCCTGGATAAGGGCGACGGTCTTGTTGTTTACCTCCAGCATTCTTCGCAAGGTAGCCGTCGCGGCTTGTTTATGCTGGAGGTTGGTTTGCATAAAGTTAGTGAGGAGAGGAGGAGCGAAGAGGACTGCTCACTTCCTCGTCCGTCTCCAGCGGGATGTCCAGATCTGTCAGCTGCGCGACATCCTCCTCCAGGTCTCCGTTGCCGGTGTCCATGGGGGTGGTAGTCAGCGAGCAAGCTGACGTCCCATCCTTCCTCTGCATTTCGGCGGAGGAGGGTTGGGTGATCATTGGTTCACCAGCCATGCTCTGCATTGCGGCGGAGCTTGGCCGGCTGGCCTCGGACATAGACGCGCCAGCTCCCCGATCAAATCCAGTGCTCTCACTCTGCTTTTCAGCGGAGGATGCGCCGGGGATCGTGGGTGCCGTCGCAGTCTCAGCAGGGGCTGGCGGCAGGTCTTGCAGCTTGCCCGTGCTGCCGAAGAAACGGATGTAGGCGTTGCCAAGCTTATAGCAAAGCCTACGCCCCCTCGCTAGGATCCCAGGCACTTGGTCGACCGGAATGCCGAGCACCAAGAAGGTTCCAGGTGTTTCGCCTTCATGGTGCTCGACATTGTAAAGCGACCATTTGCTGACCTGATACCACTTGTTCTGACCTGTCAAGACAGTCTGGATTGTCTTGATGTCGTCCGTACAATGTGGTAGCAGGACAGCGGACTTCACTCTCCTGGGGATGTCCTTCTGTCGCTTCACAACCAGTCTAGTGCCGGGAATTGGTGACACAAAAGTGGCTACAGTGTCCTTAAGCCACTCCACGTCCTTCTTGTCCTCGCACTGGAGTTTAAGGACTCCTTCACTGTGGAAAGGTTTCCCACGGAAGGAGGGCCAGTACGGGACTGCGTTGGAGGCACACGGTGCATTGGCGATGTCCACGATGCTGGTCTCCAGGGTGCCTTTGATGCCTTCCACTTGGTCAGGTGTGAGGTCGGTGAAAGGTTCCGCCATCACTGCGACAAAGAGATCATTTAAGACCACCGAGTCAGCATATGTGACAGCATCCTTCACCGAGCAACCTGATGTGGAGGCCTTGATGCGCTTCGCCTCCTTAGTAGGGGGCGTCAGCGTGTCGTCCGGGCGTGAGCGTTTGGGGAGTTTGCCCTGGCTAGCAGGTGCCAGCCTCCCCTTGCCTCTACCACCGCGTCTTCTTTTCTGCTCCTGACCAGTGTGGGCTGCCTTTTCAGCGCGCTGCTTCAATCCGCCCTGACTTTCGCCGGGGCGGTTCGTCTGCTTCGCGCTTACTGGGACATCGGGGATCGTTGCCGACCCTTCGGCGACTTCCTGCCTTGCGGCGGGTGGTTGCCTCCTTCCCTCACCTGTCTGGGTGCGTTGGGCTGCACGTTTAGCTATGCGTTTGTTTCTCTTGCGCACATCCGAGGGAGTGCGCTTGTGTTTCACTACCTGCCACTCTTGCTCACCTACCCTCGGCGGGTTGGGAGGAGCGGAGGTTGTTGGGCTGGGACTGGGCGCTTCCTGAGAAGCAGCGGCCTGTCTGTTGTTCTGGTTGTTGCTAGAGGGCGCTTCCGTGGAAGCAGCGACCTGTTTGCGGGTTTTCTTTTTGTTTTTACTCATGTTTGCCATGGTATATTGATTTAAATTTTTCATTCTCCGAGGCGTCCCACCCTCCTGGGAGCCCGCAGATGGGGATGCTCATTCGAGCACCAGGACCTACCACAGAGAGTATAGGATCCGGGGTCCGCTGTGCAGCGAGTCCGCACGGTGCGAGGAAGGCTACGATTGTCGGGTCGAGATTTTGACCCGTACTCGTCGTAGACTCCGCGCTCCGCCGACTGCGCACCTCATGACCCCGCAACCCTCGCCAGCGACCCTTAAGGGGTGCCTCTGCCGAATACCTCAGGCTGGCTATTTCCTGAGGCTGCCGTTTTGGTGGAATGCCGGACCGAAGAAGGCGTGTTGTCTCCACGGGTAACTACAACCCGACCCGATGGTAGACTCAACCTCCCAGGCCTCCATTATCCCCCCATACGGCGCTCAACTGCGCACGGCAAAATGACGCAGGTGGGCTCAAAACCACTCCATTACAGAGGGCCGGTCTGACACGCCCACAGGTCATGACCTACCAGACATTTCTGCTGCTGCTCTGTAGCTGCTGCAAGGTCGCTGGTGTAGCCTCTTCGGACAAAACTCCGGTGGTTGGGAAGGTTCTCAGCCAATCGGCGAGTGAAACCCCCTAGAGGGGGAGTAACTCACCGTTGCCCAGGGTGTACCGGCGGTAGGGGATTGTCGTTCCATTTGGACGTATCCGCGTGGACTGACCATCCCGCCGCACACGGGGAGGTGACCTACCATACACCCCATGGACAATACTTATAAAAAACCCTAATCTAACAAACCGCTGCCAGTATGTAACGTTCCCAAAATTCTGGCCGCATTGCCACGTTGGATGGCAATGCTCAATCTTTGTGCCAGATAAAGGCCAGCATTTTTGTCACGTGCCGATTCTTAGTTCTATTGCGTAACCGCCAGAGGCTCTACTTTTGCCCATACAAAAAAATTTTTACGCAGTCGCTATTGTAGTACGGTCAGGGACCGGAACCGGTTACCCTAATCAGGGTTTTCGATAGGCTTATTTTAGAAGTGGTTTTAAAAACCCTATCCTTATTGGTAACCCTATGATAAGGTAACCCTATTGATAGGGTTACCATATTGATCGAGTTAACTCAACTAACCACTAACCAAAATCAAAACCCTATCAATACGGTAAGCCTATCAATAGGGTTTTTAACCAGTTCCAAACAAAAGTGATCTTTACGCACACTTCAATTAGACTCATTTTTAGATAACCGTGGCTGGCAGGCAGCTTGGCACAGACGATAAGCTCGCTGTGAAACCACTCCCAGTAGAAACCAGTTTGATTTACCGAACACACTCCTTGTTTTTAATGCAAATAACTTTGTACTTTGAGTCCTTATGTTAGAATCGTATTTACTGTGCATGCAAGTATAGATTCCTAGCGGCGGCTTGGACGAGTCGGCCGCGAGCGTTTGTTTGTTTATTTTACATTTTGAACATCTATTCTTAACTTTCGGTGCAATGTCAGAAACAAATTTGATTTGTCATACATACTAGAATAGCTCTGTGAGCTGTATACCTCGCCTGTTTCTTTTTGTTTTTTATAAATGAAACTTTATTGAAAATTTCCAAAATCAGACTCGATAAAAATTCTATATAAAAAATATTGAACCTGCTTACAATGTTTCACAAAAATCGGTTGACAAATGCTATCTGTTGAGGAGACCAACCCGAAATCTGGAAAGCTGAAGTGGAAGGAAACTCGGTCAATTCTGTCAAAAAAAAATTGACGGTTCATATGACAGTCATTTATTTATTTAAATATTCCGAAATAATAATTCGTTTTGACAGTACTAATCGGAATCTTTACTATATACGAGTATTCCTACAGTTACAACTATTACTTATCCTACTACCTCGACCTATGAAAACAGCAAATACGCACGAACATAGAGTTGTTGAACCGCCCAATTCCGGGATTATAAAAAAGTTATCTATTAATATATCCTTATTCATATATTAATACTTGTATTTTTGTTAGCATATTAATTAGGCGCATATACGTATAGAGATTCATTACATTATTAGGCTGTGTAGGTACCTTACGGAAATTGTTAAAGCTTTGTTTATTTATACTAGCACGGCGATGTGCAAGCGAGCCGAAAGCTGATAAGACTTGCTGTTTTCTATTGTCTTAGGATTAGCATGATGGCGGTGGTAGTCTAAATGGTAAAATAAACTTGTTTATTTTATAAAGACATTTATGCCGACGTTGTTATCTTTTAAGAACTTAATACAAAAGAGTGTGCCCATGCCTAAAGGCCGTGGTATTTGTCATTGTTTTCAGAGTGAATCTACACACGGTAATTGACCAAAAAAAATAATAGAATGAATTTTCGTTCGTTACTTTCCTTAAATGTGCAGGTCTTGCTTCAGGTATGTTTTTAGTGCATTCTCATAACCATCTAGTTGAGGACGTTTGAGTGTGACAGTGGATTTTATTGTTAACGTTATTTCTTTTATTTTTGTTATTTTTGCGTTTATATCAAATTTTGTGATGAATATGGCTATTATTTATGGACACTGATTTGTGCATTTTGATTGGATTGAAAAGTTAAGCGGGTGTTATAAGAAAGGTGAGTGTGTAACGTATTATTATTTACTTCAATTAGGTACAGTTAAAGTTTTTGGACAACAGTGAAGATTGACTTATAGTTAATATGGGTAACTATCGTGTAACGCATTAATTAATTAAATTGTAAACGAATTAAAAGCCTTCACTATGTTTGTTCCAAAAATGTGAACTTTACCCAAATATAAACACCAAATCTTTAAGGTACCGATTCAATTGTCATAGGGCCCGTACATCTCATGTCGTTGTCGAAAAATTATGTAATGGCGTGTACAGGATGTTATAACACTACAAATGAGTTAACTAATCTATTGGCTAGTATAAAAATAAATACGTGATACACAAAACGTAAATGAAACAATTTGATTTGTATTTTATTTCGATACGTTTTCCATCTTATTCAATAGTATTGTATCCAAATCTGTCATTCAATGAAATTGATTATTTGCTAGTACACAGCAAATAGATGTTAAGAGGCCTTACATGTTATAAAATATTTTGATTTAATACTATGACAAAAGTATTGATAATAGCAATAAAGTGATTAAAGAATACAATGATTTTATTAAAGTTTTAGATAGTAACGGAGGGATTTTTTGATTTTATTGTGTATAGTAAAATTTAAGCAAAAAAAGCAGTTTTTACATTGAAAATGGTCGATTTGGAGTGATTTTTGGAACGATATTTGTTAATGACAAAACCAAGAAATACATTTAAAATTTATGAAATTAGTAGTGATCGACGTTTTGGTTGCCACACCGCGGGATATGAAGTAGAGATGGTAATATGGATACGCTACTAAACCGCAATACCAATTAAACTGTTCGAAAAAATGTTGTTAATATCTATAATTATGGAATAGTCGAAATTACATTGAGCAGTGTTGGATATAATAAGCATTACATATTTATATAACACGGAAAAAAAATTAAAAATTTAGGTATCCAATGAGTTATTTAGGTGTAACATATTTTTTTCCCAAGTACGTATTTTTTTTTTACTCAGTCATATCGGGATGTTGTTTGTTACATTTGGCACGTGTTACACATATTTACTACACTAATTAACGGTTGGACTTCACAATGGAAAACTTTTGTATTGTCATTGTGATTTAATACAAACTCCTTGGCTATCTAACTGTAGAAGTTTTTTACCTATTCATATTTCTTTTGAAGTTTTGCACCGCCTTAGTTGCCACATATTACCTACTTGTACATAAATATGTCATCTGTAACTTGAACCACAGACGAATTTATACAACAGTAAAGATATTTATATTATGTAATGAAATCAGACAAAACTAACTTTTAAATACTCACTTTGTCCTAATTGTAATAATACGAATCCCGTGGTATATCCATACTAGCATAACGATTGAGGTCATTCACTCCGAATGGCATCTAAAACGCCGATAACTAGAAATTAGGTCGCAATAGCCCTGTTCTAGATAGTAACGGGGAGAAAATATCAAGATATGTGTTAATTCACACAAAAAGGGCCTCAATGGATGACCGATTATCAACTGATAAAAAATCTTAACATAATATTTTATCCCACACTGTGTTCAGCCCAGAAATGGGCATGCAAATATTAAATAAGAACATAAAATAAATTGGACATAATTTTAAGAAAAATCAAGCAAAGATTCGAAGTTGAAAATATTTATTGAAATTGGCAATATTCATTAAAAAATATAAAATTTGTCAAAATATGATAAACAATGAGCACTAACAAAAATAGGTAAAATATCGAACATATTTTTCTGTATTTGTGTTTGTAGTTTCATTTGACAACATAGCATTAATCATGACACATTATACAATCTACAAAGAAATAAACACTTATTAAAATATGTTATGCCTATAATTAATAACAAAAATGTGAAAATCTATTAAACATTTGTATCAGATTCTTTATAAATCTTAGGCATAGATATTATTCATTGTTTGCTGTACCTGGCATTAGTAAAATGCTATTTAGTGTTGCGCGGCAAAAAAACAATGGGATAATCCTACCTGAAAGATAAGTTGTTCTATTTTTTTGGAGGTGTATTGAGCTTATTACAAAGAGATAAGACCAAAAGCACCAATGCATGTTGTAAAACCAAGGTTCTTTTGAATGAAACACCTGCACTTTTTTATTATCTATGTCATGTATTTTGTTTTGCACACGATAATGCCATTTAAAACACTTAATCCAATTTTGTTATGAACTCTCAGTAGGTATAAATTATTGTACGTTTTCTTTGCGCCAGTAAACATTTAGACAAGACAACACTTTATTTATCAGCACTATTGTCAATACATCGGAGCGGCAGCGAATTGATTGATCAGGTTAAGAGGGCTTTCAGATTACTTATATGTTTCTGGTTTCGATATATTATAGCTACTAGTTTGTTCAAGCATCAGAGTTGCTCACCCTCGCGCCGCAAAGGAAAATATGACAGCTTTTCGTAGTAGCTTCACTAAGTATAAGTATCTTTTTTTGTATTACTTTTTAGGTCTACTTTCATTATGTAAAAACAAGTCAAATATGAAGTCAAGATATTTTTTTGGTATCTCATTTAGAGTAAAGCAAAACATGAATTATTGCAATAAATGTACCTACTTACCTACCTATTGTTGACATTACCAATCAATCAGTTAAAATTGCAAAATAATCGTATCTTCCTAATCTCTCACATTTTTCAATCGTATCTCTTATACGATACGTAATCGAGACTTACTTTTAATTTGTAACCTTCATAATCCCGGGATTGGGCGGTTTAGCAGCTCCATATTAGATGAGCATGCAATCAGCCTCAAAGATAACCGTGCCGAACCGTGCTTTTGTTCTAATATTCATTGATCTTTTACCGACTACTCGTATTCTGCAAGTATTTGTTTCTCTTTTTTCCAACGAAATAAATAGAAGTATGTATTAATTGTAAGTCTCTGTAATGTGTCAAACGTATCGTGTGATCATCATCATCATCATCATTTCAGCCGAAAGACGTCCACTGCTGAACATAGGCCTCCCCCAAATGGGGGGGATTTGCCATAGTCGCCACGCTTGGCAAGCGGGTTGGCGACCGCAGTTTGATGGTGGTAATGATCGAAGGATGCTGCTGCCCACCCTCCGATTTTCCCTTATTCGCCTCCTACGAAACCCACGGGAAGAGATGGGGTGGCGCAATTCTTACCCGGCAACCCGTGTGTTATCGTGTGATATCCAGTAAAAAATATTAACTTCAACACACCGGTGCAATTAATTGAAATAGAAAATAATCGTTAGTAGTAATATTGATATATATATTTTTAATTCTAAGCATTAAGTAGTACCTATAGAAATAAGAACCTGTACTTGTGACTTTCATAAGGATCGATATGTCAGTAAAAGCAGGCCAAGCGTTACTCGTGCGCATGAGGGATTTCGTTCATTCGACCTAAGTATCTCAAAAACTGTACAACATATCTTGATCAAACTAAAAATCGTTGAAATTAGTTATTAATGCAAAGCATCTCATTTTTGTAAATTTTTAATATCCATAGTTTGGTAATTAGAGGGGTTCCGTTTTCGCTATTTCGTCTACGGAAACTACGGAACCCTAATAAAAAGCAGTGTAAAGGAGGAATATAGTCGTAAAATGAGAAGGTTTGCAGCGTTTTTTTTTAATTGGAGAAAGAAATAGGAAAAAACATTTTAATTAAAAGTATACAAAATATTATTAACTTTATTCATTTTGTATTAAGCAGTAATGCTTCGAACGTAAACTACGAATTGAAATTAGAGAAATAATAATTTATAATTGCTCAGAGCCTTATTTTTTCTAATTTTCCTTAAATAAACTAATTAACAATAATATTATTTGATTTGTGAAACCTTTTTGTAATTAGATAACGTAATATTTATTAAAAATATATTATCTTTACATACGATACATACGTATATTTAAATAACAGAAATATATTATTGAATATTAATAATTCTTTCATTAACTGTACGAGGACCAGCCGAAAATTCACTTTAACCCAATGCGTCACCAGCTGACGTTAAGGTTACCATAACCCAATGAAAACCCTAAACAAAAACCCTATCGCGATAGGGTTTTAAGCTTAACCCTATTGCGAGTTAGGGTTAACACTTCAATAAGCTTACCTTTACAATACGGTAACCTCATGATAGGGTTAACCCTATCATAGGGTAAGCAAATTGATTGGGTTACCGAATCGATAGGCTTAAGCCTAAAGAAGGGTTTTCCGGTCCCTGAGTACGGTCATGTAAACTCATGGTAAAGGCACAGAAATATACGACCCCTGTCAAGAGAGAGCTATTATTCTGATTTAGGGCTTATCCAGAAATCACGCAGTTTAAAAAAAAAAGAAAAAAAAAAAGCGCGTGCACCTAATATATTGTTAAATAGTACTATAATATTTCCTAAAAAGATATTTAGCTATGGAAGAGACACAGGTTCACTTACCTACAAGGAAGTCCCACCCACTGATGGCAATTGTACACAAGTATACAGGAAAATAAACAATTTTTCATTTTCATTTTTCATTTTTGGTCCACTTTGAGACCTCCCCTGATGTGATCTTTGGTGAGGTTCTAGGACACACACACACTTCGTTCGCGTAGAACACATTCATCGCATAAGAATTTACTCAAGAGCAAAAAATGGTTCCTATACTAATTGGGTCAATCAACTTTTTCTTGTTGTTATTCTGTCCCGTCAGCGAGGAGACAACAGTAACCGAGTTTTTTAGAAAGATGTCAATAATAAGGACTTCAAGCATGCTCAAGAGATGACCCATGTCCAAATGGATTTATGCTCATCGCTAAAACTTATGTTTGGTAAATTTAAACCCTATAAAATCACAGTTTTATAGAGTGACTCAGGGGACGTAACCATGGTAACGAGCAACAAAGAATAGTTGATCCTCCCAATTATCTACTTACTTAACACATTAACCCGTCGTCTATCGGTCCCTGGGATCCCCGGGCTCATTACAAAAGAATGCTATTGTTTATTTTTTTCGCCGGGAGACGACCGCTAAGATCATTGTCCCAAAGGTTGTCTGGAAGAGATACTTTTTTAGCGATAAGACCGCCTGTTGTTTGCATTATTACTAGTGTTTATAATATTTACATTTTGTACAGGCAATAAGAGTACATTACTTAAAAGGGCGGTAAAACAAAGAATGTCTCAGATCGCAGGTATTTGATAAATATGCGATCTAGGCTTTTTTTATTACCGCCCGTGGCAAGTACAGCATTTTATGTAACCCCCTGGCCAGGAGATGGGATTTTCCGCGCGCGAAGCGTGCGATAAATGCCACTTTATAGTCAGGTGTGACATAAAGTATATTTTTATTGGTACTATCAGATCTTTTGTCATAATTTGAATTAAAACATCTTAAATATGTAATGCCTCTCTTTAAATTAGGTACATTCAGATAAACGTACGTACCTACGCTCGAAATTGTTACCAAAGTAATCAACCCTTCGTCTATTTTCGTCCGTAGATATTTTCCTAGTAACATATATTTACCTAAATCGGCTTAAGAGGAAGAGGCCTTAAATACGTTTTAAAATGTTTTGATTTCAAATTATGACAAAAGTATTGATACCATTAAAGTAATTAAAGAATACGATAACTTTATTAAAGTTTTAGATAGTAACATGGCCGTTTTTTGATTTTATTGTGTGTACTAGCTTTTGCCCGCGACTTCGTTCGCGTGAACGTCTACTGACTATTCCTTCCCCTTGGTAGATACATATATTCTGCAGGTTAGGTTATAAACTACTTAACTTTGAGTGACTCACTCAAAATGTACTGAAACGTTTTTACGTCTCAAAGTTACAACCTTACAAAGTTTCTTATTCATATAAATATATTAGCAAGTGAAATGGGCCCCCTTGTTCATGAAAGGAGGCATGTGTCTTTAAGTAGGATGTAATAGGCGGATAATGAAACAAAATGGGTAATATGATTTTTCAATAGGTACTGGTCAACGGTACTGGCCAGGAAATTCAGACGTTAAATACACATTTCATTCCAGCCCCGAGAACGCCGTCGACTCGATCCCATGTAGTATATATACGTACAAATAATTTTTATGATTTCTTATACTACGTAACGAAACACAATGTGTGCTGAGAAACTACGTCATCAAATCCATGTAGCATAGTGGTGTCATGGTTCGATGTTACGTACATATACAGATTCGTTCTTGTTCTATGAAGTTTCCCAATTCCCTACTTTCCGAGCCTTAGTACTGACATGCTCGATGTTAGCGACTACAGGGGAAAACATATTATGATTGACTGAAAACATATTATGATGCGCTGGTCAGTCAATGCTGGCAACAATCATCTACGTCCAATCTATTTAATCTCCAATTTTATAAACAGTAAAGTTATTTAGGCTCAATGGTTCAGCAAGTTTTAATATAAAACGCAAGCGCTTTAAAGGCTGTAAGTCAGTACCTAAATAACGAAAATCTAAAACATAATAGATTTGCGTTATTTAGGTACTTCTTACAATTATGCATGTAAATAATTAATAGAACTTCAGGTAAGTACTGAAATGCGGTAAACATTCACATTCACATGAGTCGCTTTGGTTTTGAGATAATTAAGCTCTAAGAGTCACAAATATCCGAAATCTTTCATAATAATAGTTCATCATAATCAATTGGTAGCGACATTACTCAGTTTATAACTACGATGCTAAAACTAAAAACTTTACATGAAAATATGTACTTTATCTTAGCAACTATAAGACTCAAATTATTGAATTGTGCAAGTAGTAAATAATCTATATTAACTTCGATTCGACTTGAACGAATGGCATTTGTGTAATGGCACGACTTTGACAACCTAACGTCAAATATCGTGAATTTACAACAGTCTACACTCGCCTCACGATACGTCCTTACTGTATCTTGACCCTACGATTCGTGACAACTATGTGCATATTTGGAGCTCAGACTTACATTGGTTCATCTGAGTTGAATTTTCGTAAGTCAGCGTGTATTGTAAATATTCTACATGATTCTGGATCTATGAAATTCAACTTCCACCCCTGAATTTATCTATTTGAGGGATGACGAAGGGATAAAAAGAATCCTATATGTTAATCCAGGCTATAAACTCGTTGTGTACCAAGTTTCATCATAATCCGGTCAGCCGTTTTTGCGTGATTGAGTAACAAATATCCAAACATCTAAACATTCGAACTTTCACATTTATGATATTAGTGGGAATAGTAGGTATTTGATGTTTTTTGTAGGCCCTCAGATGACACCATTATCACACTCGACCACACGAACAACGAATATATATCAATTATAGGTAGACGAAGTTCAAGGCACTGGTTTGACAATGACTAACATAATTAAATCTCTAATTTCAAACAGTCACTATGGGTTGAGAGATTTTTGGTTATTTGTCGGTAGTCCCCTTTTTTACCCTCCATTTTTTCACATATTATCTGTTTATTGTACAATTTTTGAATAAGATTCTTTTTATTTTGCTTCCAATTATATGCTTACCAATTTTCAAGCCTTTAAGTCACGAATTGAAGGACTTCTCATACAAAGTTCAACCCCTCTTTTCACCCCCTTTCGTCCCCAATCTGTATGATTTTTATAACCTATAACCCGTCCGAAGATCAATTAAAAGTATTAGTGAAGGTTGTATTGAAATCTATTGGCTAGTTTTCGCGTGATGGTGAGACAAATAAACAGACAGACAAACAGACACAAATTTTAAAAACTGTTGAAATGTGTTCTGTTATCGATTCTAAGACCCCTCCATCGATTTTTTTGCTAATATCTTCTATGTACAGACTTTCGAACCTCTACAGCTTTATTATATGTATAGATTAGAATTTAAACGGAAAAACACAGTTTTTAGCTTTAAAATGGTCGATTTGGAGTGATGTTTGAGACGATATTTCTTAAAGATAAATCCAAAAATACATTTAAAATTTATGACATTCAAAATCAAAATCAAAACATTTATTCTGCAAATAGGCCTCAAGGGCACTTTTACAAGTCAAAATCTATCTAGGTACATCAAATAAAAATAATACAATAATCAAAGTATCATTAATTAAATGTAGTGTTACATGTCAAAAATAATACTAAGAAACTAATAACAATCGAGATTTGTTAGAGATGTATAAAGTCTCTAAGCGTCAAGATAAAAGGTAATAAAGTAGGTACACTAATCATAATAAAATATTTTGAGCTATATCTATAAGCGTCAACATGAAAATAATAAAATCTAATAAATAAATATCCTCAGGTCATTAGGTCGCAATAGTCCTGTTCTAGATAGTAGGGCCATTCTACTTTTTCATGTACATAATTTTCAGACATTTTTTTTTAAATGCAGATTTTGGAATACTTGGACCTCACATCATATTTTTGTATTGTTATTCAGAAAGAAGGTTAATTGCAGTATCACTTCCGATGGTTTTGGTAATTAACGAACCACACCTAATACCTATCCATAAATCGAGTAACTCAGTGGTTCTTGGATGTCTCACAATTTGTATGAAAATATGGTCTTTACCACTGTGTTACCCATCATTTATTTATAGCAATAAGTTAGTATTTAAGTATTTTTACCTATAAATTCCTTTTACTATGTTCAGGTACTATTTCGAAATCTTATTTTTACCCACGACGGAACGGAGAAGGTATATGCGTTTAGGGTGAGAGGTTGTTTGTTTGTTTGTTTGTTTGTTTGTGTGTGCACATCAATATCTTCGAAACGGCTTGTTGAACACTAATTCAGTACGTATCATAGTTTTTTTTTTGTAATAGAAAACTGGTCATGAAAAAGTAGAATGACCCAGTAACACTGAGGAAATGTCAAGATACGTGTCAATTCAATCAGAAAATCGTCTAAATAGATGAGCGACCCTTAATTAAATGAAAATATTCTTTATTAAATTTTGTTCGTGATTTATTCAGTGTAAGTACCTACTCGTTAATCGCCTTAGCCGTCAATTTATTAGGTATACGTAAGATGATTATAACTTTCTGTACTTATCTTCCTCCCTGCGTAAGAAACAATAAGATTCAAAATAACCTTCACCCCCTTCGGATTTTACGTGAAATGTACATGTCTTAAAATAGCAACGCAAAGGATAAAATAGAAAATAGCATTGATTTGTGTCGAAAATAAGCCTTTTACCTACTTTCGTGATCTTACGTAAGTACACAAACATGATAAAATACTTACCTTTCATATTTAAAGAAAAACCTTAATGAAATGGTTTGCTGAAACATGAAACATGTTTCTATAGTATTAAGGATTTTTTAGGTTATAAGTAAAAATAATAATACATAGTATTAAGACATATCTACTTAATTTGCATGCCTTTAAGGTAGATTTTAGTGTAACTTTTAATTCTACCTGTTTGTTATCATAGTGTACCTAAAATCGTGCAAAATATTTTTTTCATTTCATTTCATTACATAAGTCCCTCCTTAAGTGAAACACAAGACTTTTTTTTTGTGGCTATGTCGAATCAGCCAGTGTCATGTCGATTAAGTGTAAAAAAAAATTAAGCCTAAACGAGATTTCAGTTAAAAAACAAAAGTTACTATTCTTGAAAAACAAAAAAGTTTTTTTCACACCTGCTATTCAGAAAAGAGTTATTGTTGCCTTCGAATGAGGGATCAAAGTTGTACTTTTCTTCCCTCATTTGAGGGCAGCAATGACTCTTTTCTTCATAGAAGGTGTGAAAAGCAGTATGTGACATTGTATTAAAATCATTTGTAAGATATTTCATGTTTTTAGCAGCGGGCCTCATAGACGGTGTGAAAAGCAGTATGTGTCACGCGGTAGCAAAATTATTTCCGTTTTGGGCGTAAACACTTGAATCCCTCGCTACGCTCAAGATTCTACTTTAGAATCCCTCGGTACGCTCAGGATTCTATTGTAGAATCTTTCGCTTCACTCAGAATTCAATATACCGCCCTCGCCGTAAATATATCATTTTGCTCCCTTGAGACACAATCTACTATTAATCTATGAGTACCACCACACAGTTATGAGTAACGAGACACAACCACTTTGTTAGTGGCTTAAAAAGTAACACGTATAAGAAGAAATTATCACAAATCCAGAATGTATATATGATATAATAATATATTATTGAGGTATACATTATGTTATATATTATTACCTACAAAGACAAGACTTATTTGAACCTCACCCCCTCTCCCAAATCGTATTACGTAACAGATGAGTGGCCACAAATGTCTTAAGGGATTAAATAAAAACGCCTATTCAAAATGAGATAGCAAATATTTTATTGAATTTGTAGATAAGTAGGTGTGCTCCTATAAAGGATAATGTACAGTAGGATATATACAGGAAATGGTATCTACATAATATATACAAATATACAATAGTTAGGAAATACAGGAAGAGACGACAATAGAGAGATCTCTCAGGGACCGAAGTCCAATGAGAGTTGTTGGGAAGTTATATTTATGCAACTGACTTAAGAAACTTCGATAGCGCGATGCAGAACATGTCAGATTTGACAGTTGACAGGAGTGACGTCACAAATTCTTATTTAAGCCGTGGTCTCCCGGACAGGCACGTATCCAGATTTTTGGTTCGGGGGGGGGGGCAAACATTGAAACAACCATGTGAACTGTGTAAAAATCGCTGTAATCACTGATAAACAGACAGCTAAAAACGTTTTCGGGGGTGGGGGGGGGGGGATAAATCCCAACTATCCCCCCCCCCCTCTGGATACGTGCCTGCTCCCGGAGAAAAAAATAAACAATAGTATTCTTTTGTAACGATCCCTGGGATCCCAGGGACCGGTAAACGAATGGTTTTAGACTTCAAATTATCGCACTCCCATAAAAATCTGCTATAGATAACTCCACTTTTCACCCCTTTTAGGCGAGGTTTAAAATTCTCCTATTCTAGGGGTCTCGAACTAATTCCAAACCATCTAAATCGATTCAGCGGTTTAAGCGCGGAAAGGCGACAGACAGAAACAGGACCTATATATAGTCCGTAGCCTATGGACGATTGTGACTCTAGAAGCTGATCCCGAAAATACCTGAAACATACCGGTATTCATTTTCTTCGTTTTGGTTCCAGAGAACCGGTAAAGAAAATACCGGTATTAGCACCGAAAAATACCGGTTCTTATGTGTATGCTACGTTGCTGAGGGCCTACTCCGAACTTCGTATCGTGCAATAATTAACAAGTTTTATTCTACTGTTACCTGTTATCCTAATCAAAGCTTGCTAAATATCACATGTACCAAAAAAAAATACTAATACTAAACTAGGTTACACTACATAAGGCAGGCATTCACTAGGATCCTGAAGAAATTTTTGTATTACTGAACTAGCGAGCTAGACCTTAGGCCTTGTCCTCACTGACCATCAGGTGAGACTAAAGCGAATTGCTGTTCAGTCATTCATAAAAACACTCGGTGAAAGGATGAACACGGACGAACTTTGTGGCAATTATTATTTGTAGTTGCCAGTGATGACATATGGATCCGAGACATGGGCGCTAACGATGGGCCTCATAAGAAAGCTCAAGGTCACCCAAAGAGCAATGGAAAGAGCTATGCTCGGGGTTTCTCTGCGTGATAGAATTAGGAATGAAGCTATCCGTAGCAGACTGGGGTCACCGACATAGCCTTCAAAATTGCGAGACTTAAGTGGCAGTGGGCAGGGCACATTGCTCGCAGGACTGACGGTCGATGGGGCCAGAAACTGCTTGAGTGGCGTCCACGCACCGGAAGACGAGCTGTCGGTAGGCCTCCGACAAGGTGGAGTGATGACCTGGTGAAGGTCGCGGGAATCCGGTGGAAACGAACGGCACAGGACCGGTCTAAATGGCGAGCCTTGGGGGAGGCCTATGTTCAGCAGTGGACGTCTTTCGGCTGAAATGATGATGATGATGATGATTATTTGTAGTTCTTATTTCAAAAAACAATTATCTCGATTTATCTGGTTTGACCACTCACCCCTCGCAATATACCTATATACTACAGAATTAAAATGCTACAATATAAAACATATATAAAAAAATATTACTTACACGAATACGTCTTATTTCTTCAATTTAAACACTCCTCTTTTGTTCGTAACTAAAATTGCTAGGTATATTGGAATACTATATTTGTTTTTTAATGTATTTCCGAGGCAATTAAGTGCGTTAGGGATGGGAAAGTATCAATTAGGCGGTGTCTGTTACCGGTTCGTGTTTACGCTTAATTTGGTGGTTAAAATTAGACATGGGGGATTTTTATGGGGTGTTTTGTTTCTGATGTGAGCTTTTATGTTGCCGCGATTTGGTATTAAATCAAGAGTATTTTTTGAGAACCAGATTCGAGTTTCTATCCTTGATTGGTACCTAGGTCAGATTTAGGTTAGCGTCTTTTCGGTGGACAAATTTAAAGGGCTACAAAGCTTAATTTTGGATTGGTCTAATAACCCGCATAAACATTGTATACGTTGCTATAAATCCATGTGCTAAAAACATAGCTTACATGGACATAAGGTCATTCTACTTTTTCATGACCAGTTCCAGTGGGAGAGTAGCCTGGGGAAAACCGACCACGCGTGTGGTTTGGAACACTGGAACACTCTAAGAGTTTGCGCTCCAGTGGGATTGGTTGAGCGGCTTCAACCGAATCTGAGGTGTGAGTGGAATCGAGCTACTGGGAGTTTTGTCGCTGGTGCACTAAACCTAACCTAGCCGGGACACGATACACGGCTTCAGTCCGAGTACTAACTGTGAGGTCTGCAGGAAGCAAAGATTGGTAGCCAGGGAAGAAGGTATTTATTTCATATAAACAATAAGGTACAATATTGTGCCTTGGAAGGGTATAATACACTGCACTGTAGAAAATAACAGAATATAAATCTCTGGATTACAATACGAATAATATCATAGAACTTCACTATCAGTAGGTATTTGGGTAGTAATATATTTAATTTTTATTAAAATAACAGCATAACTGGGTAGATGGTTATCGATCGGGAATCAAGATCGAACTGCGCTGCCCATAATGGCTGCGCAACGTCACGTGGAATTCGAAAATGTAGTTTAAATTTTAAAATTTAGAGAAGAGATAAGTCAGAAAAACGGCCAGAAAGTTTGTATGTAACGGTCCGATTCACGCATCGTTACACTAACTAGGCCAGCCAAACTGCTCAAAATGGTCGTTAAATAAAATCTTCAATGACTGGACTATTTTAGACGTCAGGGGCTCCATTCTGAGTACTCATAAAACTTGGCTAAACCACTAAAACACCGAAATACTTACTGAACCGAGCCGACCTGTTTAAAACCTTAATTTAAAACAAAAACGCAAAGAAACTAATAACCAAACTAGTTGAACCCTCAGAAACATTAAACACTGCGCACACTAAAGCTCAAGTTACATTGGCACTGAAACCAGTAATCTCGAACTCTGCAATCAACGTATGTTAAAGTACCCAGGGTCCAAGTTAAGCTGGTATTTATTTTGGGTGGAACGCTCATAATTTTCAGCAGTCGCTCGTCGTCTAAATCATTTTAACGCCAAAACTCAGTTTAAATGATGTTTTAGATGTGTTTAGATGCGGCGACACGATTCCGTTACGATTTTCAATAGAGAATATGCATCATTTTCTTCATGATGCCATTCGTACAGTTTTTAGAGTGGAACAAATGTGTATATGGAACAAGTATAATTAGAAAAACAAAAAAGAAAAAAAATGGATTTCAAAGTAGGTACAACATAAAATCCGAGCTCTCAAAACGCCCCAAAAACTTCCATACTCATTGAGCATCATAGTATATGACGTCATATACTATGCACCCGTACTAGCATTGTATGGAAAAACGAGTAATTTAAACTTCGAACTTCAAACATTTATTCATGACAACACAACAAGTTATTACAAATACTTAAAAAAAGAGGCAAAATAATGGACGTGAAGTTGTATTTACTGTTTTGGTCATGAAATATTGCGTTTAGGTACATTGTTATCGTACAATTTTTTGTTTATATTTAGTAATAGGTTAGAACTAAAAATTTAAATAGTTTGTATTTATATATTTAATATGTAGTGCAAAATTAAAAATATAAATATTTTTTTATACTTAACAGCCGTGCGGGGACTAAAAGTCTAAATCTAGTTTTTTTTTTTGTTTATTAAAACATAAGAATCCTGATGGTGGTTTTTAATTTACTTTTAGTCAAGAAATAAAGTTACATCATTTTTCGATACTTTAAAATGTCATCTTTTTAATATTTTCAGCATATTTATTAATTTACTGTTTTTGTCCTTATTTGATGGTTTGCTATTCATGCTACGGTCGTGTACGCTATGGACGCTCCGGTTGTGGAATGAGCTCCCTGCCGAGGTTTTCCCGAGGGACTACAGTATGGGGTTCTTCAAGAAAGGAGTGTATAAATTTTTAAAGGGTCGGCAACGCGCATGTGATACCCCAGGAGTTGCAAGCGTCCATAGGCTACGGTGACCGCTTACCATCAGGCGGGCCGTACGCTTGGTTGCCACCAACGTGGTATAAAAAAAATATAGTGACATTCTTATTATCATTCTACATGCATATTGTCTAATATTTATGAGTAGGTCTCCGAATAAGGCCTTCTCTTCTGCGTTCGAAGGTCAGATGGGGATCGCTTTCGTAAAAACTAGTTCCTACCCCATCTTGGGATTAGGCGTCAAACGGATCTTGGGCTGCTTAGGGCACAATTGGGAAAACAACAGGAGGATGATAAAGATCTTATATTTTGCCGGGTTGCGTGATATTCAGCGTTATAGTATTAGTTTGTGCATTGTGCATTTTCGAGCATGTGTAAAGTTGATCTAAATGACAATTTCCATTATAAAAATGACATATCTAGCGTAAGTTTGACACATCCGTATTTGACTTATAAATTACAAAATGCGCACGTAGAATAGTTATTTGTTATGCAAGGCTGCAAAGTTGTTGTTTGGCGCGAGTGCTCGAATTGAAAGCCGAGCTAGCGAGTGGTCCAAGAATAGAATCCTGAGCGTAGCGAGGGTTTCAAGACACGAGAAGCTAAATTACAAAATGGTATATTATAGACCGGGCCCAATAAAGTGATAGGAGTACGCGATTGGAGAGTAGCCTGGGGAAAATTCAGGGGAAAATCTCCGACACGACCACGCGTGTGGTTTGGAACACTGGAATACTCTAACCCCCTTATTCATAAACATTATCAGCTAGTTAATTAATACAGGTTTGATGGACATCAAACCTGTATTAATTAACTAGCTGATAAAGTTCGTTTGTCCTTATCTGTCCTTATCCTTATGGGTCATACACAGATTTAGATTCGCGTCTTTTATGTGGTCATACCAAAAGTTAAGGGCTACAAAGCTATGTCTGGCGTCCAGTGATCCGAAAGTTCTCAAATCGATAAGAGACGGTTTCCGGAAAGAACTCGCGTATTGATACTGTGAGTGTGGTGTGTCGTGACCGTAATCGAGTTTCAAGTGACAAGGCGGACGGTGGTAGTGACGGTGACACTGTGCGAAAAAAGCGAACCAGGAAGAGGGTAGATCGCTACGGTGTGTGGGTAGACCACAACTAAAACTCGCAGCACGTCAGTTAATCCTTGATAATGGCGCTTGCAACAGTGCCCAAATATCGGGAACTCAAAAATACAAATATACATGGTAAATATTCCGTTTCAAATCGTAATTCTAATGTGTACGATGACTCAAATAATAAAA
The DNA here is from genome assembly GCA_963556455.1 of Epiblema foenella. Lineage (NCBI taxonomy): Eukaryota > Metazoa > Arthropoda > Insecta > Lepidoptera > Tortricidae > Epiblema > Epiblema foenella. Next base: position 2,314,947 of record OY747120.1, on the reverse strand, counting down.
TCATTTATAACTAATCACTACTCAGAAGTCGTGTCGTATAAAATTCCCCCGTCAAGGGGCCGGCCCGCCTGACAGATGTCCACCGCTAAAATTACCCGCTCATTTCTAATACGGAACCCCGAATTACCCTCGTCAAGTCTAATTTCTATTACAGCGTGTCAGAAAAGTTAAGGTGGTTTAACTGGTCGTTTTCCGAGGCGTATTGATTAGTGTAATAATCAAAAAGATGCATAAAGAAGAATACACGATTTCAGAGTTGTGTTTTTAAAAACATTTGTTTCAAACAAGTATATAAATATTAGATACTTATGTTAATACTAGTGTCTTTTATAGGGGATTGACGAGAGACATCATCCTGTTGTGGATTCGTTTTTATTATCAGTGACTTAGAGATCATATACATCTCTAACAATATTAATTTTAATTTTGACCAGAGACCATGTACATCTCTGGGATGTTATATTAATTTCATTATACTCCTTGTTTAATCTTGAGACCTTATACATCTCTAACTTTACTGATGTTGTAATATTTGTAATAGATAACTTAGCAAGTTTATCTTCACTGTATGACATTAATTTTGTTATAATTGTAAACTCGAAATTATTATTCCTCCTTGAACTGTAAATTAATATTTTGACATGAAAAATGTATTACTTATTATAGTCAGACTTTCTTAAATTGTAAATTAATATTTTGACATGTAAAAGTGCCGTTGTGGCCTATTTGCAGAATAAATGTTTGATTTGTGATTTTTTTTTTGATAATTTAGTAGTGTAATTGAGGGTATATACATGTTTTCTGCCAAAAACTGTTATACGGTTTGGCAGATGAGGAAATAGTAGATTGTTAACAACAAGGGTTGAAAGCCCATTTCACCCGAGATATCTTCTCACTTAGTTCGAGCGCCAATAGTTCAAGGGCCAAATGGGTGTTTTCACCCGAGTTCGACTATGATGAAAATAAATGGGAATTAAAAGTAATCAAAATTCAGTAAATGTACAATCCACATTCGTTCTCCAAAAAAAATGTCTGAGAACCATATATAGGCTTAATAATACTGATTTTTTAAGAACTGTATTTATAGAAAAAAGAATTCTAACATTGACATGCATATACTTATTAGACATTTGTGTATTTGTTAAGGAACAACCTGAATATTTTACCAAAAAAAGTGACTGTAAAAAAATTCTGCGACCACAGTACAAGTATGATTTGTGTACAGTTCGACCGACTAGCTATGTACTTAATAAGAGCACTCTTGTAACTGGAATAAAGATATACAACCATTTACCAGAATGCATTAAAATACTAGAGGGTCCCAAATTCAGAAACAAACTAAGAAAATGGCTATTATTCAAATGCTTTTATAATTTAAAAGAATTTTTGTATAAATCATTAATACTCTATTATTATTTTAAATTAACTGTAAATGTTAGGTATCTATATTGTACGTCCGAAATTCTTTCAACCCGGCTATCTACTTATGACAATCGAAGTTTCCGAACAGGAGAGATGAAAAAGTTATTTAGATACCTCCATCAAGGCCTATCCATGGATCTCACTTCACTCACTCTCTTCGTTCGAGAGCAAAAATATCTCGGGTGGAATGGGCCACTTTCAACCCTTGGCAGGGTTCGAAATTATCTCCCCACATAATTTTTATTTTATTTTAAAACCATAGCAAATCAAATTCAATACGTTTGGCCAAGTTCCCCCGGTCATTGACTTATCACGAAACCCGGTTGACTCAGCCGAACAATTAACCATACATTCCTTTATTTTATAGTTAATCGATAAAGTATAATTGTGCGGAACGGAGCGGAACTAAATATAACTATCTCGTTAAAAGAGACACGAGACCACCAGTTAAGGTATAGTGTATGGAGCGCTCATGCCCCAGCGGCGCAGTGCCGTGTGCGATATGCGAGGCAACATGGGCCGGTGTCAGTTCTTGGATGGGTGGCCGCTTTCACGACCGCTTTAGCCTAGTTGGTAGTGACCCTGCCTACGGAGCTGGAGGTCCCGGGTTCGAATCCCGGTCAGGGCATTTATTTGTGTGATGAACTCGAATATTTGTTCCTGAGTCTTGGATGTTTTCTATGTATTTAAGTATATATTTATCTATATAAGTATGTATATCGTCGCCTAGTACCCATAGTACAAGCTTTGCTTAGTTTGGGACTAGGTCGATTTGTGTAAGATTGTCCACAAATATTTATTTATTTTTATTTATTTATTTCAGTGGTTACTAACTGAGCGCTCCCGTGCTTTGGTAGGAACGTTACTGTTGATCCCGGCTGCTGTCTATGGAAGCAGTCGTTAAGCCAAGTTGGAGGCCTTCGGGCGCTTTGAGAACTTCTAACAGACAAGTTGTCCACTCACTTGTCACTCGTTGTGACACGTTAGGTTTCGTACCAAACATTTTCAAAGTAAATCAGTCGCGTTTTGTGCGACGTCCTGTTAGTGCGACGTAATATCATATATTACGTCGCACTAACAGGACGTATCCCTTGACTGTCGCTGTATCCGGATTCCACTATATTTTCTTCTAGATACAGGTGCAACTGTACTGGGATAACGCTAGGATGATGTGGTTTAAATAAACTCATGCGGCGAACTTCAAACCGTCTGACAAAAGAGCCGAATGAATGGTAATATTTGTGATTAGACAAAAGACTCGAAAGCGTGTTTAATTGTTATGAAGTTGTTACGTGGCTTTGTCGGCTATAGTTTGGTACCGTTTAAAGGGGCCGCCTCTCACACCGAAACTTCTGGACAAATGCTTTTATAGTGTAAGACAATATTTGGACCCTAATTGACATTGTAATTCATGAATTATTATTATTATTATTTGATATCATTATTATAATTTTGACTACTTTGACATTGTTTCGTAAATTTTGCAAATTGTGTAGATATATTAAATTATTGATTAATTATGTCGCTCCTAAATAATGTTTGCACGCCTGCATGCAGGCTGAATGCACTGGACATATTTATTTTCAACACCTTATGTATTAACATGTATTCAGAGCAAATAAATTCTTTGAATCTTTGAAATGTACACCGCCTGCGGAATCGTTCAGGGGCACATTGAAAACCAGCGCTGGAGGCCCATTTATGGGCCGCCAGCAGTCGCTGAATGTACTCCTTTTGCCTTCGCCCTTAAATGTTACTTATTTTATTATTGTTACTATTTAATTATGTTCTGGTTTTTAACAGTGTCACAAATTGTATTATGTTGTTTGTATAATGGCAATAAATTATTTCTTATTCTTATTATTATGATTCATGCTTGCAAGGACATAGTGACTACGTTAATACTAGTGTCTATTTGTGATACTCCACATCAAAGGGGACCTTATGGCGGCAGGCGCTTACGTTGCACCTATTCACTATTGTATTGGAACAGCGGCAATAAAGGCGTAAGTGCCGGCCGCCATAAGGTCCCTTTCAATATGGATTATCACATTTATAGGGGTTTGACGAGAGACATCATTTTATTTTATTTTATTTATTAAGAAACAAACAGTCTCATATGTTTACAATTGACACAGTAAAGGGTATTAAGTTGTAGACTTACAGTTTCCTTAATTCGAATATGTAAACCTAAACATTAAAAACAATAAAATTTAAGAGCTTTTGATATACATCGTTAGTAGTATAAATAAATAAATAGCGCCAAAAACTTACAATTATGAAATAATATTGTTATGGTTGTTGAATACATTGTAAAGATAAACGTTTGAAGCTACATAATGTCTCATGGAAAATATCTAATGTTTGTTTCTAATGTTTGTCTGTTGTGGATTCGTTTTTATTATTAGTGATTTAGAGACCATATACATCTCTAACAATATTAAATTAATCTTAATTTTGACGTTCAGAGACCATGTACATTTCTGGGATATTATATTCAAAAATCAAAATCAAAACATTTATTATGCAAATAGGGCACTTTTACTAGTCAAAATCTATCTAGGTACATCAAATAAAAATAATACAATAATCAAAGTATCATTAATTAAATGTAGTGTTACATGTCAAAAATAAGATTAAGAAACTAATAACAATCGAGATTTGTTAGAGATGTATAAGGTCTCTAAGCGTCAAGATAAAATGTAATAAAGTAGGTACACTAATCATAATAAAATATTTTGAGCTATATCTATAACCCGTCAACATGAAAATAATAAAATCTAATAAATAAATATCCTCAGACATGTATAAGGAGCGTCAGTCTAAAAATAAAATCAAATGAGAACAGTGAAGTCTATTAATTTCATTATACTCCTTAATAGTTTAAAAATGTTTATTCAAACATGTTTGACCTGATGTTACGCACTGGTGTAATGAGAGGACTTGATAAAACTCATCAATTACTCGCTCATTGTGTCGCAGGAATAAAAAGCATTGTGCGATTGAGCGGGCCGACTCATTATATCTGTTCATGCGCAAGCGCAGATACTTTTTTTTAGGGTCCCGTATATCCTACTACTTAATTAAATACTACTGTTACTACTACTTAATTTTATAAAGGGTCGGCAACGCGTACGTGACTCCTTTGGTGTTGCGGGCGTCTATAGGCTGTGGTGGCCGCTTACCATCAGGTGGACCATAAGCTTGTTTGCCAACGGCTTGTATAAAAAAAAACTTAACGGGGATCGTTAACGTGCGCGTGACACCTCTAGAGGGTTCCGTAGACCGCTAAAGTTGCAAGCGTTTATTGGTTATGGTGACCACTGTGACGTGGTAAAAGGCCTGCCTTTTGCATCGTTTTTGTATCATCGGCAAACAGACTTACAGCCTGTTGTGAGCAGATTCCGCAGCCTATGGACGATTTTACTCCAGAATTGTCAGAAGCGCGCTGCCAACCCTATAAAAATAGCCGCCCCTTTTTGATATAAAAATAGAATACTTAATTTACGTACTATAAGGTTTTCTGTCTCATAAAAGCGATATTTGACAACTGGGTCATTCTACTTTTTCATGACCAGTTTTCTATTGCAAAATAATTATGATATGTATTGAATTAGTGTACAAAAATAGGATTTCGAAATAGTACCTGAACCTAATAAAAGGAATTTATTTTGGTAAACATTTGACTACCATCACCTGTTGGTAAGTGATGATGAGGGAGAGGGTGTTACTATCTAGATAGTGCTTATTCTCTCGTCTTGAGAAACGTCTCTCAACTTCACTGTGTTGGTTTTCCCCGCTTCCCGCGGACCCCTTAAGCTGGCAAATTGACTAGCATATCCAATCGATTAGCCCCACAAAGAGCCTTAATTGTGTGGCTTTAGTTATTCTATTATTACACCGTGATGCGGTATATAATACAGGTGGAGACAACGGTCTGTGTTCATGATCATTGACATCGTATTATTTTATATGAGTATGTCGATATATAAATTTGGAATACCGGGATAAAATTACCGGGGACAGGAGAGCTGGCAGCTTCCTCGCTCAACGCATAAGCATTGCGATTCAGCGAGGAAATGCTGCCAGCATCCTTGGTACCATGCCACAGGGGCCTATTTTAGAATTTGACTTTTAGTTTTTGTTTTATATAGTTATTGATTAAGATGACAAAAGTATTGATAATACCAATAATGTGATTAATTTGGAAAACATCGTATTATTTTATATGAGTATGACCGGCACAGAGAGAGTTGCAGACCACTTTTTAAATCGCTGCGGATACTGCCCCTTGCATGCCTTTACATCAGGGAGATTTGTGTATTTGTCAAACAAAATCACCAATACTTTAGATTACAGTCACAAGTCTCAAGGCGACCACAAAGGCATACACATAGGATATATAACCAACTGCCAACTGAGTTAAAGGAATTGCCCATTACTATGTTCAAAAATCATGTCACAAAGAGGCTATTACAAAATTGTTTTTATAATATTAATGAATATTTTAATTATAAGGTTGACTTGTATTGATCACTAGCTATGTTTAATTAATGTTAATTCTATTTTTATTCTTACCTTGACTTTTTATCGAATTCTATTTTTTTTGACACTGTTGACATTCTCATTAGTTAATTTAATTGTTTGACGACTTGTAATATGCAAAATGTAATTCTTGCATGCTTAGTAAAGCAGAATGTATTGGACATTTAGTATCTGTAACACCTTATTTTGTAAACTACATTCTTGCAATGAAATAAATGAAATGAAATGAAATGATAATCGACATACGAGTCAGATAAGATGTTGCATGAAGTAGAAAAGAATAAATACCCACGATACCTATACAGGGTGTAACAAAACTAGTTAGGATCCTTTTAGGGGCATATTCGGTATCGTGTTCTGATTAGGAAAAGATAGAAGAATTTAGTTTAGTTTAAGAGTAGGTAATTATCTATCAGACTCCAAACTAGGCTGAGCCTGTATTTTGGCCGTCTGCGAGGGCGAGTAACAATAAAACGTAGATTACAATAGAAGGTAAGACAAAAGGTAAGTTAGTGGGCCATTCTACTTTTTCATGTACATAATTTTCAGACACTTTTTTTGATGCAGATTTAGGAATACTTGGCCCTCACTTCATATTTTTGTATAGTTATTTAGAAAGAGGTTTAATTGCAGCATCACTTCCGAGAGTTTTGCTAATTAACGAACCATAGCTAATACCCATAAATCGAGTAACTCAGTGGTCCTTGAATGTATCATCATTTGTATGAAAAAATGGTTTTTACCACTGTGTTACCCAGCTTTTACAGCAATATGTTAATATTTAAGTATTTTTACCTATAAATTCGTTTTATTAGCATCAGGTACTATTTTGAAATCCTATTTCTGTACACTAATTCAATACATATCATAGATTTTTTTTGTAATAGAAAACTGGTCATGAAAAAGTAGAATTACCCCAGTACTTAACTAAACAGAGAAAACAAATAGTCTGAAAAAAACATCCTCAACATAAGAAGATAGGAAAGTTGAGGTCGTAATGTTATTTTTTTTTTATTCCTGAAAATGGTCAGACTAAGGCAAGTTGTCGGTCGCTACAATATAACTTACACTCGTGTTTTGTATTTCTCTGACAACACTATTTTACAATTGACATTTTGTCAAAGGCATAAACAATGCTGTCACGTGACCTGTGACACTGGATTTACCACATCATATTATTTACATGCATTCCGATTGCGTCTCTGTCTTTCGTGGGAAGAAAGATGAAACGACATGACTGTACAATGCGTTTAGGACGTTTTGATATTGAAGATCCTAAGAACAGGTATGAGAATTACATAGAAGAAGAATGTTCACTTTATTACTTTTATCTATAACCCAAATACAGTAAATTTATTCATTTATTCAATTAAATACAATGTAAGTTTACAGCATAAAATAACACCAAATCACTTACACGATAAATTATTACATAGCAATAAACAGAAAAAAATATATATATACATGTCAAATAGGAAAGTCGTCAAATTGAGAACATTCGAAATTATAGAATCCATAAAAAAATATACAATATACTAAAATAAAAATTAATTTAAATCGTCAAGGAACTGCTTAGCAATACGGCACAATTGAGAAAAGCGATCAGCAAACATGTCAGCGTCCTCGTGCTGAGTAAGCATTAGGCATAACAAAGATATTGCACGCGTGGTAGGAGCGTGTCGAGCGTGAATTCCCTTTAATATGTTCAAAAACCATATTAAAAACCAGCTTTTCTATATATTTTCCGCTTAGACTGACTAGAGTTAGAGTAGAAATTTAATAATTATCATTTCCGAGCGAGATGAATATACAAAGTTAAATAAGACGTCATGCGTTATCCTTGTCATACTTTAAAAAATAATAGTAATAAATATTTGGGGACAATTTTACACAAATCTACCTAGTCCCAAACTAAGCAAAGCTTGTACAGTCGCCATCAAATATATCTGTACTCTTCAGGGTGCTCAAAAATATCTGAACATACACTTTAACGCCTTGACAATAGAGTAGTGTTCAGATATTTGTGAGCACCTCGTTCGCTCCGATATATCTGATGGCGACTGTACTATGGGTACTAGGCGACGATTTACATACTTATATAGATAAATAGATACTTAAATACATAGAAAACATCCAAGAATCAGGAACAAATATTCGTGCTCATCACACAAATAAATTGGCCGGGATTTGAACCCGGGACCTCCAGCTTCGTAGACAGGATCACTACCAACTAGGCTAAAAGCGGTCGTCAAAAACCATAATAAAGACCAGCTTTTCTTGACGACCGGTTTAGCCTAGTGGATAGAGCACCTGCCTGTGAAGCTGACGGTCCTGGGTTCGAATCCCGGTCAGGGCAAATATTTGTGTGATGAGCATGAATATTTGTTTCTGAGTCTTGGATGTTTTCTATGTATTTAAGTATTTATATCTATATTAAATATATCGTCGTCTAGTACCCATAACACAAGCCTTCTTGAGCTTACTGTGGGGCTAGTTCGATTTGTGTAAGATTGTCCTCTAATATTTATTTATTTTTCTATATATTTTGCGCTTAGAGTGATTAGAGTTTAGAGTAGACGTCAAATCACTTCCGAGCGAGATGAATACACAAATTTAAATAAGATATCATTCGTTATCCTTGTCACTTCTTTCGTTTGTACTCACTTGATTATACTCTCAAATAAGGAGGTAGTTTATGGTAAACCATCAGCCGTTCTAAACAAGCTTTCAATTTAGCTGCATTAGAGCTTTTCCGTCTCTCCTGGTAGCACGCGTGTAGGTAACATAATAGGGTACTTGACAGATGTCATCAATGATTATAAATCGTAATGTTAAATGTAGCTTATAATTCCTGGAAGTTACATAACATTTTTATTACATTAGCATTTTTTTCGAAAACCTTTGACATTATGGATATGAGATATATGATAAAACGAAAGCTTATTTAATTTTACATCGAAATCTGTCTTGATCACATTATGAAGTACGATCATATAATGAGGGCTATCGCGTATGAATTCGCCGCTAGAGGCGCTAGTGTAGCGCGAGGTCTCCGAAATGTTAAATGCCACTCTTTGTGGTTGCGCTACGCGGGTTAATATCTAATTGGAACAATATGGTGACTATTTTGCAGTACCTCAGATTGATTATGGCAAATATGAGTTAAGGGTCAATGACTGTCAGGGCTTTGAGACAGTTTTTTCGGAAACTTATTTTCTCCTTTTTTCCGAATAAAACGGGACCGCGCTACAATGCGGTATGTTCGATATTTTTACGGTACGGTTTTAAGGTATTGAATATAATTTATTATTCGTGCTCATGTCCATAATAATCAATAACAATTTTTGACAGCTGGACCTTACTCGACAGTGGCGCCACAAAAATGTGGCTGGTGAGCACAAAAACGATAGGCCCCATTGGTGCGGGACGAATTACGAGGACTTTATAATGTGATGGGATGTGGGGGAAAGCGGCGGATATCCAGACTATCTTCGTACTGCAAAAACGAGCAGTGCGTTCTATTTATGAACTAGGAGCTCGTGCCTCCTTAAGAGAAAAATTCAAAGAGGCAAATATTCTCACTGTAGCTTCTCAATACATTTTTGAGAACATTATGTATGTACGGAAAAATCTCCATGAATTCAAACTTAACAGCGAAATCCACGACTACAACACAAGAAGTAAAAACAAGCTCGCAGTGGCAGCCTGTCGTCTCCGTAAAGTTAGCACGTCCTTCGTGGGGAACTGTATACGCTTTTATAATAAAATACCCATGGATGTAGTGAATTTGCCAGTCAACAGATTTAAGTGTCACGTTAAAAGTCACTTGGTAAGCAAGGCGTATTATTCCGTCAATGATTTTTTAAACGATCAAGAAGCTTTTAAGCCAGTTGTATAATTTACTAGAATTAGTAATGGTTTATAATGTAGACATGTATAACTACAATTTTAGTCTGGACTTTTACTGTTCTAAAATCATTTCATGTACATTTGAGCACATCATGAGGTATCTCATTGTATTCGATATTTTATTATTAAGTACTACTTTGATTATAAATGTCCTGCAGCTTGAATATGTCATGCTCGCCTAAAGGTCTTTGCTTACGGTGGCGTCGTTGATCGGGTCGCAACCTTCCCTAACATATGGTCGAGGGAGGCGATGGCTGAGATGCGCGTCATACTCGTGAACGGGTGCTGTTTGTGGGGTCCGGTCTGTTCATGTTTGCAAGGACTAGTAACTTCGTACTAGTGTTCAGTGGAATTGACATGATGAGAGACTTCACTGTTCTCATTTGATTTTATTTTTTAGACTGACGCTCAGAGACCTTATACATCTCTGAGGATATTTATTTATTAGATTTTATTATTTTCATGTTGACGTGTTATAGATATAGCTCAAAATATTTTATTATGATTAGTGTACTTACTTTATTACCTTTTATCTTGACGCTTAGAGACCTTATACATCTCTAACAAATCTCGATTGTTATTAGTTTCTTAGTCTTATTTTCGACATGTAACACTACATTTAATTAATGATACTTTGATTATTGTATTATTTTTATTTGATGTACCTAGATAGATTTTGACTTGTAAAAGTGCCCTTGAGGCCTATTTGCAGAATAAATGTTTTGATTTGATTTTGATTTTTTGATTTTGATCACAGCTAAATAACTAGTTAAATTTCAATGAAAATCTTTTAAATTAATATAATTTTAACAAGTTTAATTTTCTTTTATCTGTGACTCAAATAATCGAAACGACGCCATGTTGCTAGTGATGTCATACTACTACAAACAGCTGCTGTCAAAACTGTTTTCACTAGTTGATATATTCTTCAAAGTGTCACGCGGAGAGCTTAGGTTATTTATAGCAGTGTGACGTCATACCAGTAATGGATGGCGTTTTAGCGCGAATATTTAAATGAAATTTTAAAAATATGGATTTCATAATAATTGATTACGAACATTTTTTGATTTATGATAAACATAGGTATATAGGTCTTATAATAAAGTTATAAATACAAAAAGGTTTTTTGATAGGTGGTATGTTTAATTTACAACATGTTTAACATATTAGAACATTTATTTAAAACAATAACAAAAAAAATCAAGTACCTTAAACTAGGGTGACTTTAAAAAACGGGGCTACTTTGATACATATAAAATAGTTATATATTCATCACTAAGTATTTCTAGTTTTATTCAGTTTAGTAAATAGTTAGGAAATTAACGAAAATATAACGGAATTAACGGAAATATAAGGGAACGGAGGGCCCTGGCGACCAGAGCGAACATGGTGGCACATAGGTTTAGGCGTTGTACTTTGCCAGTCAAGTTAACCTTATTTCGAGCTTTTTGTACAACATTTTACACATGTGCCTTATGGACCAATTATGCACAAAGGACGCTGAGTGCTCTCCGTATCCAATATAATAACGCGTTCAGGGCGTTGTTGCGGCTGCCACGCTGGTGCAGTGCGTCAGGGATGTTCGCGCGCGCGCGTGTGGATGGTTTCCCGCCATCATGCGCGCGCGGTGCGCAGCCGCACTGCGGCGCCTGCGCCTGCGGGACAGTCGCAACAGCCTCCTGGCCGTTATAGCTGACAGGCTGGACAGTCAGCTCCTCACAAGTTGGACGAAAGCACATTCAAATGTGACCACATACACGTACTAAGTGTGTGTGGTCATACTTTTGAATGTGACTAGATAAAGTTTGATGTGGCTAAATTGAAAAAATTAACACAGTACTTTTAAGATACGATATTGTTATTGTTACTAACCTATTATGGAACATAAGGTCTGAAATAAAAGCATTTTATTTTTATTTTATTTTATTTTTATTTTTATTTAGATAACTTGACTCAAGGTTAACTAAATAAAAAAGTAAAACATGTCATAAAAACTGAATTTTGAAAATCACCCCTCAATTTAAAAGTGACCCCGGTTTACCGTACCCAGTTCTTTCTTATTAAGATTTTGCGTGTGTAAAATATCGCTAAAGAGGCCAATCTGTGCATTAGTAAGTTATGGCGCGGGTCAAAATAACTTCATATTTCACGCGGGCAGCGGAGTGATATTTCATTATAGATCATTTGGTAACATGGCCGCATATACAGGTTGCTCCGGTTTTTAACGTAGTTCAATTAAGTTCCTTAAGGCCGGGTTTTATAAAGATCCGTTAGACCAAATGTCGGATCAAATTTCAGTAACACAGTAAATTTTTTGACATAACAAACCGACATAAAGTCTAACGTATGTTTATAAAACCGAGCCTAACAAGATCATGAGGTGGCACTGGCGGCAGTCATATCGGTTGGTCAATTCGATAAATACCAATGTTACCGGAGCCTATGGACAACTGAAATTCCAGACGACTCATGCGCGATGAGAAAAACCGAACAATACATAACGATAAAATTATAAAATATTTTTTATAATTTATATAATTATGCATACTGAACCAATATTATAATTAATATTATTATTTCTTGCTATCTTTTACGTAACAATAATAAGAATCAGAATCAGAAATTATTTATTGCCACAAATTAAAAGTTACAAAAACAAAATACAGCAAAAAGAAACTACAAACTAAGACATAAAATAAAATACAATAAAAAAATTGAGGCAATGGGTCTCGGTCTCAGCGTGTGCTGGGCAAAAAAAATGTCCAACGCTGGTTTTCAGACCGAGCCCTAGCGTTTGTAGGTTGCAGAAACCAAAAAAAAAAACAAATGTATGTTGTGTTATGCGTGCTCTAGATTTGTGACAAAAAAAAATAAGCAGCGAATAAATATCTAAATGTACATGATGAAAAAAAAACAAATAAATGTAAATGTAATGTAATAATAAAAAAATAAAAATTTATTGCCAAAACGTAAGTGGAATAAAAAATAACTAAGAAAATAATGTGCAGGTAATAAACTAATCTTAGCTTATACAGTAAGGGGAAAAGGGGTATTCTTATAATTATTATCTGTATAAATTGAAATCATGTTTGAGCTTCCAGAGTGAAGAAGTAATGTAAAGAAAAAAAAACACATTAACCGGATAAAATATTGAAAAATGTCTAGGTAAACTCTATCAAAAAATCCTAAATATCACAGTAAAAAGTTAAACGCTGCCGATTTCGTAATTGTCAACGACAGTGATTTTTTTCCAAAAAGATAGCTTTCATTGTTTTAACACAATAACCGGACAAATGTTTCATAAATGATCCAATATTCCAAAAATCAATTAAAATGTGCTAAATATTTACGAAACTACGCGCAGCTTCCGTAGAGAGCGGAATGGTTAATTGCAAACTCACGCATGTTAGAGCGGGACATTTGCAGTGGATAGAATTGGTGATTCTCATCGTTAAAGTTAATTGATGTCCTTACTGGTCCGAACGTTAAGTGAAAGTTAAGGAAATCAGAGTGCAATTTAAACTTATTGTTGACTCCAGTCTACTCTATACCTGACGATCGGTTTAGCCTAGTGGGTAGTGCACCTGCCTCTGAAGCTGACGGTCCTGGATTCGAATCCCGGTCAGGGGAAATATTTGTGTGATGAGCATGTATATTTGTTTCTGAGTCTTGGATGTTTTCTATGTATTTAAGTATTTATATCTATTAAATATATCGTCGTCTAGTACTCACAACACGAGCCTTCTTGAGCTTACTGTGGGGCTAGTTCGATTTGTGTAAGATTGTTCTCTAATATTTATTTATTTATACCTGGGTCCGTAACGGGCCCGGTGAGGATAAATTAAGAAAATTTTAAATTTTAGAATGAAAACCCCCTTGCCTAAATGGTAACGTATAAATAATATGTTTTTGGGTCTTTCTACTTTTTCGTGACCATTTTTCTATTACAAAAAATGATATGTATTGAATTAGTGTACAAAAATAGGATTTCGAAATAGTACCTGAACCTAATAAAAGGAATTTATAAGTAAAAATACTTAAATATTAACATATTCCTGTAAAAGGTGAGTAACACCATCTTAACCATCTAAAAAAAAAAACCATCTTTTCATACAAATGTTACTCGATTCATGGATATTAGCTATGTGGTCGGTAATTACCAAAACTATCGGAAGCGATACTGTAATTATACCTTTTTCTAAATAACAATACAAAAATATGAAGTGAGGGCCAAGTTTTCCAAAATCTGCATTAAAAAAAAAGTGTCTGATAATTATGTACATGAAACGGTAGAATGGCCCTTTTACTGTTATTTAATAATTGTATAATTTGTATCCCCCTGTACAAGAACCCAAATAGCATTAATATCCACCGTGCGATCCATCAAACATTTCCACAACACAGAGCGCCACAAAACGTCGTATCTCTCCAACCAAACTGCGACACTTTACGTCTTTTACAAAGTTATTAGTCCATACCACTCCGTACTAATTTACCAAAGGTCGTATCGCTTTTATTCCATTATGGAACTTACGCCCTATTAGTTATTTGATATAATTATACATATGTAACTTTATTATCGTAGTACTATTTATTAGCAACAGTTAAATTGACTGGTAGATCTTATTTCGTTGAAATAAGGTTCACAATTGGCTATTTGACTAAAATTTTTTTATGGTGCCATTCCGACCAGTTTTTAGAGACGATCATTTGTTTGTATGGAACCAACCACAATTAGAGCCACACAAAAGACGAAAACAAAGTAAAAGCGGTCACCCATCCAATAACTGACCTGGCCCGAAGTTGCTTAACTTCGCATATCAACCATAATGAAATCGCATAATGAAATCTAAATCTCCCAGTAGCTCGATTTCACTCACACCTCAGATTCGGTTGAAACCGCTCAACCAATCTCACTGGAGCGCAAACTTTTAGAGTATTCCAGTGTTCCAAACCACACGCGTGGTCGTGCCGGAGGTTTTCCCCTGGATTTTCCCCAGGCTACTCTCCAACCGCGCACTCCTATCGCTTTATTGGGCCCGGCCTATAAAGCCACAGTCAGGTTAAAAAAAAAAAAAAAAACTAATAAGTAATTGACGATCTAAAACAAGACTTATGTCAAACAATATTATGGGAATAGCCCCGAGAATCTTCAATCATCTACCTGTTGAAATATTGGAAAAAAAACTGTTCTAGAATTTAAGCGGGCTCTAAAGAAATTACTTACTTATTTATTTATTTTATTTGGAGATCCAACAGCTATTATATAACATTACACAATGAAGTAGATACAGATAGCCAATTATAGGAACTCACAGGTAGTGCCATGATACTTAACTAATAGGTACCTACTAATATTACGCGCTAACGTAACCGCACAGGCAACAAAAACAAAAAAAAGGGAAATAATCTGTTACAAATTAAAGGTTTAGAATTAAAGCTTTGCCGAAACTGGAATTCTCATAACTAACGAAACTAATTTATTAGTACATTGTGTAACATACATAACGAGGATAGTTGGGCAGCAGCAACACTACTGAGCAACTCAATGACGACAAGGATAAAAACAAGAACGATAGTAAGTAATTACTTGTTGGAAAAGCTTACTATTCAGTTAAAGAATACCTCAATGATAGTTTTAACCAACAGCAATGAGCATGTTAGTCATAAGATCTTTGTACGCCTTGAGGCAGAACATAGCTGGACTATTTCGTATGTACCTACCATCTAGCATAATTACATTATGTGTGAAATGAAATGAAACGAAATTACATCAGCATTGCACCTGTGCGAAGCCGGGGTGGGTCGCTAGTAAAGAATAAATAAATAATACGATCGTGTTCAGATATTTGTGAGCACCTTGTTTGCTCCGATTAATCTGATGGCGACAGTACCATGGCCAAATAAATCAGAAGGGACAAAAGATCTATTATGTGCCACAATGGACGGTGCACCACTAAGAAAGTGCAGCGGAAATCACTTGCTGTCGGTACTTTTGGATGGTGGTATGCAACATGCCATTACTGAGGCACATTACCAGTGATTTTGTAAATTGAGGTATGCCGCGACGTGAGGTTGTAAGAAAAATTCTGTTCACCGTATTATAGCTGCTTATTAGTTTAGTTTAGTATTGCCAGCTTAGAAATGATTGGACTTGTGATGTCACCCGCTAGTGTTAAGTCCACTTTTAGAGTTTTTAGGTAATAAGTTGCCTAAAAATTATAAAAGTTTTGTTTATTTATTGTTAAGTTTATTTTATTCCTACTTTTACTAGGCTAGGGGCACTCACTGAAAACCAGCGTCATGGTTTCTGTGACAACATGCTGAGTGGGTGTCCTATTTAGCACATAAGATGTACAAGTTGTTATACAATTAAATTGTATACTTTATAATAATGTGTGCTAAATAAATACATTTCTATTCTATTCTATTATAAAAATAGGGCACAGCAAAATGTCATCTTGCTCGAATTTGGAGCTGCCCAACTGGGGAAGTACCTCCGACTTGCAGAAGACCACAGCCATAATAACATTATCTACTATACAAGTATGTAGTGTTGTGTTCCTGGAGGTGAGCAAGGTTGCCAGAGCCCCCGAGGATGCACTGTGTTGAGAGCGAGGGACCTGAATTTGTCCCTTCTGCTGTCAACACAGTGAATTCTCATATTTCATAAAAGGTCAGTAACGCGTACGTGACTCCTTTGGAGTTGCGGGCGTCTATAGGCTGCGGTGGACGCTTATCATCAGGTGGATCGTACGCTTGTTTGCCATGTTTGTATAAAAAAAAAGTGCATTAAAAATAGGGGGTTTTTGTAATGCAAGACCAGACTAGGAATCATTGTAGATAGGGAGCCACTCCCAACACCCCATAGTTTAATAAAATCTTAAATGTAAAAGATTATAGACTATGTAGACTGTAATAAATATATTTGTAATTTAATACTGCAATAAACAGATTAAATTTTAATTTTTTTTTTATTGTATACATTATTTGAAATTTCCTTATTTGTCGTATTAAAACCAACTTAATTTTGCGGTTGGTTCTAAAACCCCCGACATTTAGTCCGAAGTCCGTCATGTACTTGGCCGGTTCTTTCTAGATCTGAGCTTAACACTTAGGCCGGGTTTTATAAAGATCCGTTAGACCAAATGTTAGATCAAATATCAGTAAGTCAGTACATTTTTTGAAATAACAAACCGACATAAGGTCTAACGGATCTATATAAAACCGAGCCTTACAGAGCGTTTTTGACGTCCCATTAACGCTTGATTATATAAATGCGTTAGACCTAGCTGATGATGATGATTATGATGATGATACGACCTGTTAGTTCAATTCGACTTGACTTTGTATAGTCTTTAATCTAAATAATATCAGTTAAAAAAAACGAATGAAATAGACTTTAACGTGGGCATGATGGGCAATGTTAGTGCTATTTATTTCAGAATACTTAATATTACTTTAATTATAACAAATACTTAAAAACTTAAAATAAAAACAACTATATCTAACTAAAAACTAAACATTAAAAATTAGTACCTATCAAATTTAGGTCCCCTCCGGATGGTGCCTATTACGCAGGCAGCATTCCCGCGCTGGATTGCGATGGCAATTCTTTGCGCGAGAAAGCTGCCTGCGCGTGGTTCACCTGTCGCCTCCATAAGCCGCTTACTAAGCTCCCTGTGGAGTCCCCGCGCGCACCTGCCCCATGGACCAAGTGTCTCGGCCCCAAATGCGACAAATTAAAAAAATATAAATAAGCAGTTTATAAAACCGGACCTAACCTGAAATAAAATCCGCCTGGAATTCGTTACATAATGTTTTATTTTCTTCCTTCTACAATCAAGCACCATCCCAAAAAGAGAGTCTCTCCTTCGTGTCTAGCTTATTTAAACCTTCTCTCAATCCCCACCATTTCGAAAATATCAGTGTTGCCAGTGCAAACGTATAATGACAATAATAATGAGATAATCTTAGTGTGACCGTGTTATTTACGAAATGGTGACGTTTTACTAATTTAATATACAGAAAACAATAATTTAATTAAAATAAACCTAACAAACCTAACAGAACGTTTTGGACGTTGTTTGCTGATTTGACTCACTCATCATCCCCTATTGATTACTTACCCCCGAGTTTTTTTAGTTTTTTTTTTGTTTGCTGACCACATGTTGCATACCCCCGTCCCCGAGGTGTAAGAGATCAAAACACGCAATCAGGAATTCATTCAGCCGAATACGTCTTTCAAAGTTCTTTTGTGTGCCGGCCCTTTTGTAGGTATCAACTTATTGGAGCATTCACGGGCAGAGATAAAATATTGTTCGAATTAAATCTTGATATCTAAAAGACGGGAATATCAAACTTTATTAATTAAAAAAATATATAGGCGGCAGTAACTAAAAGATAAAGATAATTTATTTGCTTAAACATGAGTATAAAATATATTTAGCTGTTACAAAATTGGATTGTCCTTCATGTTTTGCCTTTCGGCGTACAAATTATAGTTTAAGGATGCTATTATTTATTAAGTCAGTCACATTCAGTACAATAAAGTCAATAAGTTTAAATACATGTCATAATAAATAAATAAAAAACGAATACTCTATACTTGGCTAAAGCTATGTCAAATTATTTTATAAACTATAATCATTAAAAAAGCCATTCAAGCTATAATAATATTTACCTACTAATGTAACTTTAAGAAAAAAATTTTGTTTAAGCCAACGCCGGTGGCAAACAAGCTTACGGTCCACCGCAGCTTATAGACGCCCGCAACTCCAAAGGAGTCACGTACGAGTTACCGATCCTTTATGAAATTTGAAATTCACTGTGTTGACAGAAGAAGGGACAAATTTAGGTCCCTCGCTCTCAACACAGTGCATCCTCGGGAGCTCTGGCAACCTTGCTCACCTCAACACAACACTACATACTAACATTTAATAGTTTCGTAGTGTAGGAAACACAAAACGGTTTTACTTTATCGTTACAAATAGAAACCATTCCCAAAGTAGCACCCGATCCTTTATTGGGGTAAATGAGTCAGGAACTATATAAGATTTCAAGCTTACACGGTCATTTACATTAGAATTACGATTTGAAACGGGATATTTACCATCAGTGTTGCCAGGGCCGTTGGGACGAAAGTTACATATCTTTTCTTGAAAAGTTACATTTCTAATGCAAAAGTTACATTTTATATATTTTTCATAATTACTTATCAAATCATTCGATTCTAAGAAACGAGTCGCCATATACAGCTACAATTTGGCGAGTTCGGCGACAGAATTACGCCGAGCTGATGGGCGGTGTCTCAAATGTCATACAAAGTTGCAAGAGACGGACAGACAGTCGTACTATGTAGGTTATTTTGTCACCTTTTCTGCATGGAAGCCTATAAATTGTGTCGCGTGATCCCGGTTAGATAAAATTACGTTTCTTTTTAAATACAGTCTCATTATCCTCAAAAGTTACAAAAAAATCCTTTACAACAGATGTTACTTACATGTTACGCGAGCCGGTCAAAAGTTACTAAAAATGTAAGAAATGTAACCATCTGGCAACACTGTTTACCATGTATATTTGTATTTTTGAGTTCCCGATATTGACTATTGTTCCCGGTGGTAGTGACGATGACATTGTGCGAAAAAAGCGAACCAGGAAGAGGGTAGATCGCTATGGTGTGTGGGTAGACCACAACTAAAACTCGCAGCACGTCAGTTAATCCTTGATAATGGCGCTTGCAACAGTGCCGAAATATCGGGAACTCAAAAATACAAATATACATGGTAAATATCCCGTTTCCAATCGTAATTCTAGTAAGGAACTATGTAGATAAGATTTTTTTTTTAAGTTTTCAGAGAAGAATGGCAGCCAGCACCTTTAGACGACAGGCGAGTAATTTCTGATAACTAATTCTTAAATAACATCTAGCTACAAAATGACATCATTTCCAGAGTGGCACCCACGGGGTAATCACGTAACTTTTGTACTACCGTTAGGTAGATTTTAATGTCAAATTTTAATTGTCAGCTCATACATTTATATTTCAAAATTGACAGTAAAATGTATCTACCGTTAGTACATAAAGTTACGTGATTCACCTGCCGATCGTTTATTGAGGTAAATGAGCCCAGAAATAGTCCTTTCAATATTTTCAAAGATAATTTAGATAAAAGATTGGCTGCTACCTTAGACGGCAGGCGAGTAATTTATGATAAATAATTCGTATTGACAATTCTAATAGCTATAAATAAATATTGTTTACACGGAATAACAGAGTTGTTCAAATTGTATAAAACTCTCTTTGAGTTTAGGTTTATAAATAGATACCAGCAATATTACATCTTACGTCAGACTACTAATTAATACAAATGACATATAGAAAACAAGGATTTTATTGGTATTAGTAAATCTATTAGTAAAACTGGTATGTAACTGTTAGTATAATTTCCTTGTCCTGAGATTCACTAAAACGTTACTAATGATTAATATTTTACATGTTTTTGTCTCAGGCATAAGTATAAGGACCGTCTGATAATAAGTCACCGTAGCTTATGGACGACTGCAACTTCAGTTGCAGGAACGCCACACCAATTTTTTTTATACAACGGTGGCAAACAGCAACAGTATCATAATACTACAAAATACAAATGCTACAATATAAACATACATACATATTTTTTAATATTAAGGACGAAATATTTTTGTGTTAGATTACTGGTGCGGGACGCTATCACTGCCAAACATCCCTATCCATGCATGATATAATCGTTTATCTTATAATATGCTTTTGAAATGTATGTATTGTAAGGTTTTATTATTTTACGAAAGAATAATCAGTAAAAAGTAGCTCAATTGACCATTCCGGTGACGTCATGGACGACCGCCGTTATCGTCAGCAAGGTGGATCGGCGCGCTCGGCATTCTCGGTTGGGCAGTGCGATCGGATGGTCATCTTTCAGTACCGATTATCTTGCACCTTGTAGCTTCAGTACTTGTACCACTAGTAATAGTTTTAATCTTTAATTTGAAATATACATTTACAAAAGTACGTCGTGTTGGTTATTTCTGTGTGTGATAACAATTCAGCCAGTGGGATAACGAAACTCCGTAAGTAAACGCCTACATTTCTTTTGTTTTTATAGTGCATGATTTTTAGTGAACATTGGCCTGATGCTAGTAAGATTTTAAATAGTTAACATTTTTTTTGGCAATTTTTGATACATACGAGTGAGAAATAGCTGGCATTTACCCATATTAAATTAAAATACCCTACATATTCTAACATTTTCCTTGCTACTTTTTATGCTTAGTACGAAATGCTTACCGCGCGTTTGAATATTAACGGTTTCCTTTTTTTAGACCACGTGTTTTCCCTTAGTATTGTCACGTGGGCACTAAGTATAGCTGATCACGTTACCTATCAAACGCACGTTTTCAAAGGTGTACCTCAGGGTCCATATGGAAATTCATGAAACTTTCAGGACATGTTGACTATAGCATTGGTATAACTCAGGGACGTCGGGGGTATTAAAGGGGGGTGAAAATTTCATCCATTTTTACGTAGGACACACCGTTTGCGAGATATTGAATAATTTAATATTTTGTTCATGTATACTTTGCTTTGACTAACAAGCTGTAGCTGTGCTTCAAAATGTTAACGTAACATATGGGGCGAGTTTTCAGATAATGGTTGGAGAAGGAGGGGAACGTCACAGTCCAGAGATGCCAGGACATGAACGGTCCCGCTCCAAGCGTAGTGAAACAAGGGCACGACTCAGAAGTCGCAGTCGTAGTCACAGCCGCCGCTTGATTGAACGGGAGCTCGCTCTAAAGCGAGAGCGAGAGCGGCTCCGACAGATGGAGGAAGATCTGCAGAAGGAGCGAGACGTCGGGCATCGTGCACGGAGGACTGAACGCCTCAGTTCGCCACGAGCGAGCCGCGAGCGTCGCAGCCGAAGCCGAATGCCGAGATCCGGATTTAGCCGAGAGCCTCGCAGTCGCAGCAGAGAGCAGGGCGTAAGGACGAGGCGTGACAGAGCAGGAAGAGACTCCGCGAGCATCGAGCACCGTTCTAAAAGGTCATGTAGCCCTTCTTTCTCTTCTAAAGATATTGTACAGATTATTAAGTCTATTAAAGAAGTCTTACCATCCCAACCGTCAAACCAAATACCGAATCGAAGTTTTGATCATAAAAACATTATACCAGAATTTAACCCCTCGGGGAAAAATCAACGTGTAGATGTATGGCTAAAAAAGGTGAATGAATGTGCTAAGGTTTACGGTTGGGACGAGAAGACGGTAATACATTTTGCTATGCAGAAACTGTCCGGATTAGCTAAGACATGGTTCGAAAGCCTCAACACGATTTTATTTTCATGGGAGGAATGGCAGGCCAAATTAGTTAACGCTTTTCCCTCTGAACAGAATTACGGGCAATTGTTAGAAGATATGTTAAAACGAAAAAGTAGACAACAGGAGCCAATTGAAATTTATTTTTATGAGAAATTAGCATTACTCAATCAGTGCGAAATTACGGGACGACGGGCCGTCGATTGCCTTATCCATGGCATTGTAGATAAAACGATGCGATCCAGTGCCCTGGCGTTACGTTGTGAAGAGCCAGACCAACTATTGAAATTTCTAATGAGTAGCAACAAAGAACCAGTTGCTCAATTTCCACCACCTAGGGATAGGAACTTAGATGATAATACACACAATAAAAACGGCTCAAAGATAAATCCAAACATATTTTGCTATAATTGCAAGGAAAAGGGTCACATTTATACGCGGTGTTCCAAACCCTTGCTCAAATGTAGTAACTGTCAGAAGATAGGACATAAGTCAGAAATGTGTAGGCTAAAGCCTGATGCTGGGTCGACAAAGGCTAACACTGTGGCAAAAGCCATGCGTATAGCAGAACCTGAACATTCCATCCCATCTGATAAATTCATAAAATCGGTAAACGTTAATGGTGTGACCGTGGAAGCTTTTGTCGACCTGGGTAGCGAAGTCACGCTAATACGAGAGTCCAATTTCTTGAATCTTGGCCTAACTCATGATCACATACCCTTCACAATGAAGGGGTTCGGAAATAGTCTTGTCAAATCACTGGGGTCTGCACAATTAGCTTTGTCAATTGATGGTGTAACCGCCAACGTCACATGTAGGGTCGTTAGTGACTGTTTTCTAGAAAAACCTATGCTTATAGGCCAGACCTTCTCTGAGCAACCACATGTCGTTGTTTACAAGGATGCCAGTAAACTGCAGTTTTTACACATAGGCCGCGAACTACCTAGTCTGAAAGGTTGCGACGAGGACCGGTTAGAAAGAGTAAAGATTGTGGCTCATAGTAAGATATATGGGGTAGCTAGCGTACGAGCTGCCACGGAGACAGTGTTTAGCGGCAACGTGGTTTTAAATACTAAGGTAGTGGGTAAACCAAGGGATCAGTATATAGTATGCGGCGGGGTTTATGAGGTGAAGCAGGGCAAGCTCTTTGTAATGATAATCCCGTGTGCTGTGCCTGCTTGTCTTAAAGAGGATTTTGTGTTTGCGCGAGCGGAACGCCTGCAGTCTGTATTTAGGTTATCGGAGGTTGACACTTCATTAACTCAGAGTCAAGATTTAATTAGCACTAAATCACCTGTAGTTTCTGGGCTTGACGAAAATCAGCTCCATGTAGGCGAAGGCGTTAGTGAGAGCGATAAGGTCAAGCTTGTAGAGCTTCTTAGGCGTTACGAAGATTGCTTCGCTTATGATCTAGCCAGCTTAGGTTGCACGAACATTACCGAAATGAAAATCGAATTGAGCAATGATCGACCGGTAGTGTACAGACCTTACAGATTATCATACCATGAACGCGAAAAGGTCCGTAAAATGGTGGATGAGATGTTACAGGCCGGAATTATTAGGGAGTCTGTCTCTAATTACGCTAGTCCTATTATACTTGTCAAGAAAAAAGATGGCGGCGTTCGACTTTGCGTAGACTATAGATTGCTAAATTCAATTACCGTAAAGGAACGTTATCCAATACCCGTGATAGAAGATGAGATTGCTCGACTTGGTGGCCAGGCATGGTTCATCACGCTTGATCTGATGTCTGGCTATTACCAAGTACCAATATCCGAAGGCAGTAAACATCTGACTGCGTTCGTCACGCCGGATGGCCAGTACGAATACAATCGTATGCCGTTCGGCCTGGCAAACGCTCCCGCAGTATTCCAACGCATGATGAACCGTGTGCTGGGTCCGGCTAGATTCGATAAGGCTACTGTCTATATCGATGACCTGTTAATCTTCGGTAAAACTCCTGCAGAATGCATAGGTAGATTGGAGGAAGTTCTTCTATCACTGAGGAAAGCCAATTTAAAGCTCAACCTATCCAAATGTAATTTTCTACAAGATAAAATTAATTACCTGGGTTACGAAATTAGTTCGGAAGGCGTGCGGCCAGGGAAGGCTAAGGTTCAAAGTGTGATTGATTTTCCACAACCTGAAAATGTACACAGTGTCCGACAATTTTTAGGCCTTGTGAGTTATTTTAGGAAGTTTATTCAGGGTTTTGCGCAGCTGGCTCAACCAATTACAAAATTACTAAAGAAGGACGCTGTGTGGGAATGGGGGAAGGTTCAAGAAGAGTCGTTCGGGATTTTGAAGGAAAGGTTGGTAAATAGACCGGTGCTAGCTATCTATGATCCTATAGCGGACACTGAACTCCACACGGACGCCAGTAAGTTAGGCGTTGGTGGAATTCTCCTCCAGCGTCCTGAGGGGAGTGGGAGTTCATTGCATCCGGTGGCGTATTATAGTCGCCAGACTACACCGGAGGAGAGGAACTTCCACTCCTACGAATTAGAAACGTTAGCAGTGATATGTGCACTCAAAAAGCTTAGGGTTTACTTACTAGGAAGATCGTTTAAAATAGTCACTGACTGCAGTGCACTCCGCTATACTTTTCTAAAGCGCGATCTCATACCCCGGATCGCTAGGTGGTGGCTAGCACTACAAGAGTTCACAGAATGCACGGTGGAATATAGGGCGGGAAGTAAAATGGGACACGTTGACGCATTGTCTAGGAATCCCATTATCGATACTGAGACAATATGTCCCGAGCGATACCCTTCCGTTATGACGATTAGTGACGATGATTGGCTCCTAACGTTACAATTGGGCGATTCGGAATTGAGCCGTATTCGTGATATTGTCAATAGTGATCTCGACCCCAAGGGTCTGGAGTATATTAAAACTAACTACGTTGTGCGAGACAACAAATTATTTAGATGTATAGGAGGTGACAAAGAGTGCCTAAGATGGGTGGTCCCGAAGGGCGCAAGATGGCAAATATGCAAGCGTAATCATGACGACATAGGGCACGTCGGTTTAGAGAAGACGTTTGAAAGAATCAAGAGAAATTACTGGTTTGCTAAGATGAAACGGTTTGTACAGAAATATGTAGGTGCCTGTATAGATTGTGCATATGCGAAAAAGTCAACAAATACGCGTGAAGGATTCTTGCATCCGATAGAAAAAGTAGAACGACCTTTTCATACGCTGCACATAGACCATCTTGGGCCCTTCGTAAGGTCAAAGTCGGGAAATACGTACATACTTACTATCGTAGACGCATTTACGAAGTTTTTGTTTATTAGGCCTGTCAGGAATACAAAGACCCAGAATGTGATAAAAACATTGCAGGACATATTCGATACGTTTCGAGCACCGGAACGAATTATTAGTGACCGGGGCTCTTGTTTCACTTCTCACGCGTTCAGAAGGTACTGCCTTGACCGAGGCGTTAAGCATGTTTTAAATGCAGTAGCCAGCCCAAGGTCAAACGGACAAGTCGAGCGATACAATAGAACAATCCTCGACTCGCTGACAGCACAGGGTATTGGAACTGATGAGAAGGATTGGGATAGGGATTTAGGAAGGATTCAGTGGGGACTAAACAACACTGTACAGAAAACAATTGGTAGGGCACCTGCTGAGGTCATGTTTGGGACAGCAATGATGAGCGAGTATAATCCAGTGTTAAATGAGGTATCAAATGAGACCCAAACTGAACCCTCCCTAACAGATATCCGTAATGAGGTAAAGTGTCGTATCGATAAGGCTCAGGACCAACAAAAACGACGTTACGATCAGGGCAGGCGTCCTGCGCATTGTTATAAGAACGGCGATTTAGTTAAAATCACTAAAGTCATGTTTCAAAACGATGGTAAAAGTACAAAGCTCTTGCCTTCATACGAAGGGCCCTATAAGGTCGTGAAGGTGCTAGGTAATGACCGATATAAGGTGGCTCCCATTGCGGGTTATGAAGGGATGAAAAATAAGAGAAATACCACAGTTGCTGCGGACAGAATGCGCCCGTGGATTCATATAGCTTCGTTACAAATTGATGATGACAGTGACAATGATGTTTCTTATGATGTAAATGACTGTGACGATTCTGAAAATTAGTTACTGCAAATGTATTCATTATTTTCGTTTCAGGTCAAGCGATGGAAGACGTGGAAATGATTGGCGCTCTTAGCTTGGCCTGGAACGAGATAATTGGATGAGTTACTGATAGTGTGAAACCGATCCCTGGGAGGGGGGTACGGTTTTCGCTATCATGGCTTATGGATATATGGTTTATGGTTACATGGATATATGGCTTATGGTTTCAAGGATATACGGCTTAAGGTTACATGGATATATGGCTTATGGTTTCAAGGATATACGACTTAAGGTTACATAGATATATGGTTTATGGATTCAAGGATATTTCGTTTATGGTTACATAGATATAAGACTTGTGGCTACATTAAAAAAATAGTCAAATGAATATTTGGGTATATTATGTTTTAGATGTATGGTTAATTGGATAAATGGCGAATTTGCATAAATGAGTAATTGAATACATCGATGATGTAGACATGGTTACTTAACGGTTACACGAACCCAGATTTAGTGAGTCATTGTTGTATAAACTTAATATGATATATATGTTGGTTAAGATATGAATACTTGTCTCAATATGTTTTTGGTATTACCATGTAAGCATTGTAACTGACAACTTACCTACTGAGAATGTCGTTTATAGCCGAGTGTAAGGTTTGGTTCCACCAGATACGTGCCTGGGGACATGCACGTCATCAGGATGGTCGAGTGTAAGGTTTTATTATTTTACGAAAGAATAATCAGTAAAAAGTAGCTCAATTGACCATTCCGGTGACGTCATGGACGACCGCCGTTATCGTCAGCAAGGTGGATCGGCGCGCTCGGCATTCTCGGTTGGGCAGTGCGATCGGATGGTCATCTTTCAGTACCGATTATCTTGCACCTTGTAGCTTCAGTACTTGTACCACTAGTAATAGTTTTAATCTTTAATTTGAAATATACATTTACAAAAGTACGTCGTGTTGGTTATTTCTGTGTGTGATAACAGTATGATTATCCTTAATTAAATGTTATTGTTGTAGGCTTCATATGTATTAACTCTGCACCACCTGCTGTGAATCGTTCTGATTAGATTTCATTTCCGCTACCCTAAGGTTGTCTGGAAGAAATCGCTCTTTAGCGATAAGACCGCCTGTTGTTTGCCTCTTCTCATTGTGTTTTTGTACTGTACTGTATCCTTTGATTGAGGTGTGCAATAAAGAGTATTTGTGACGACCGCTCTAGCCTAGTTGGTAGTGACCCTGCATTCGAAGCTGGAGGTCCCGGGTTCGAATCCCGGTCAGGGCATTTATTTGTGTGATGAACACAAATATTTGTTCCTGAGTCATGGATGTTTTCTATGTATTTAAGTATGTATTTATCTATATAAGTATGTATATCGTCACTTAGTACCCATAGTACAAGCTTTGCTTAGTTTGGGACTAAGTTGATTTGTGTAAGATTGTCCACAAGTATTTATATTTATATTATATTTATATTTGTATTGTACGAATATTTGTTTCTGAGTCTTGGATGTTTTCTATGTATTTAAGTATTTATATCTATTAAATATATCGTCGTCTAATATCCATAACACAAGCCTTCTTGAGCTTGCTGTGGGGCTATTTCGATTTGTGTAAGATTGCCCTCTAATATTTATTTATTATTTATTTTATTTATTTATTGTATTTATATGGCAGGAGAGTATGGACGTACTACCTACCTCATACACTAAATGGTTTCCCCATACATGTTATCAATAAAATAGAAGACAATCCAAAGCAAACTAAAAATATCATAAAAAGAGCAACATTGTATAACCCAATCTAAACGAAAGAAGACCAAATATTAAATACAATATAAAGGATGCTCGGGATCCGCTATCTAATCCCAATATTTGGCGTAGGCATTAGCTTTTTACGGATTTTTTTATTTTTATTTAAACTGTTTATTTCAAAAAAAAATTAATTACATTTTATGTTAATTACTTAGCTAAATCTTTACATTTTAAGATTGTGATGCTAAGCTTAAAAAGATTAAACTGTACTAGGATAACGCTAGGATTATGAATCGCAAATCGCAACCATCAGTCGCACATGAACAGCCAGCCTCGCCTGACCTTATCGTTCACACGACCCGCGTCATGCAATCAATCAGCAAGCATTGTATCGGAAATTGTTCAGCATTATTTAAGATGTCTATTGCCCGATCGTATCTTAAGTGTTGAAGATCTGATGAGATGATGGTCGAATTGTGAGGTCGTTGTGTTATTACAAATTATATAAGGAATTTATGTTATACCTCGTATTTTTAGCCTTAGAAAGTGACAGAGAACGACTTAGAAAATTATCTCAATGAATATTAAAAATAAAATAAAATAAATATCTTTGGACAATCTTACACAAATCAACCTAGCCCCAAACTAAGCAAAGCTTGTACTATGGGTGCCAAGTGACGATATACATACTTATATAGATAAATAGATACTTAAATACATAGGCGTCTCAGGGGACCACAGGGCTGGAGCCTTCTTTGCACAGCGTATAAGTCTTGCGGTGCAAAGAGGGAATGCCGCCAGCGTCCTAGGCACCATGCCACAAGGGGGCGAACTGGGTGGGGTATTTTATATATAAGTAGTTGTTCCGATAGCTATAAGGTAATACATAGAAAACATCCAATACTCAAGAACAAATATTCGTGTTCATCACACAAATACATGCCCTGACCGGGATTCGAACCCGGGACCTCCAGCTTCGAAGGCAGGGTCACTACCAACTAGGCTAAAGCGGTCGTCAAAATAAGAAAACATGTCTTTTTTTGAACCTGACTGTGGCTTTATACCAAGATTTTTTATTTTATTTCACCAAGCGACGAGAGCCATGATGGATCGAGACCGATGGAGACAAGTGATCAGGGTGGTGAAGTCCAAAAGTGATCACGATCCCCAACAATGAGGGAACGACTGAAGAGAGAGAGAGAGCGGCTTTATAGACTGGTCCAAAAAAGCGATAGGAGTGCGCGGTTGGAGAGTAGCCTGGGGAAAATCCAGGGAAAACCTCCGACACGACCACGCGTGTGGTTTGGAACACAATACTCTAAGAGTTTGCGCTCTAGTGAGATTGGTTGAGCGGTTTCAACCGAATCTGAGGAGTGAGTGGAATTGAGCTACTAGGAGTTCTGTCGCTGGTTCACTAAACCTAGCCAAGCTGAGTAGAGCCCAGCAAGAAACTCAGTTAGGCCCGACCTGGGTCGGACTGACTCTACCGGTGTGCGGCGGTACCGGGATGTCTTAATTTATATTTACTTATATGTACCTACTTAGTTTTAAACTATGAGAAATAAACTATTTTTTTAATTTCGTTTTCCTACCTAAAAGTATAATAAATAACACAAAGATATTAATAAACCCCAGATATTGTAAGAAGTCGGTTCGGGCTTTCAAAAAGTAATTTTGTCATAGTCACTAACTGCAAAATTAAGATGGCCGCCACTAAAAATCTGATGTCAGATTCATTTTAAATGACCTCTCGGACACTCAGCTCAGATATCTATTTTGAATGGTTTTTTATTGTCTCGCAAGAGGTCAGTGCCTTTACCATGAGTTTGCGTGACCGTACTCGCTAGCGACTGCGTAAACGATTTATTATGCCGATTCTTAGTTCTATTGCGTAACCGACAGAGACGCTGTACTTTTGCCCATACAAATTTTTACGCAGTCGCTAGCGAGTACGGTCATGTAAACTCATGGTAAAGGCACAGAAAAGTATAGTATACTCTTCGGGGATGAAACTGTTTTTGTCTTGGGCGCGCTTAAATCCCTCCCTACGCTCAGGACTCAGTCTTACTACGCTCTCTGCACTCGGGAGTAAAATCTGGAGTCCTTCGTTCCATTCAGGATTCAATGCGCCCGTGACATAAAATAAAACAATACAATACAATACAAATACTCTTTATTGCACACCTCACATAATAAAATAGCACATAAAAACAAAAAACATAGATACAGGGAGACAGAGGCAGAACAACAGGCGGTCTTATCGCTAAAGAGCGATCTAATTGGAATCTAATTGGAATTGGAATTTATTAATAACAGAACTTGACATTGCGATTAGAATTTAAATATTTTTCGTATGCATTGTGTTCTCTTAACACTAGTAAACATTATGTGCCCTATCTGGGTGTCATGTACCTACCAACTACCTGTAACATCTCCTGTAATGCACTTGACATAAATGTTGAATAAATAAATAAATAAATAAATCTCTTCCAGACAATCTTTGGGTAGTGGAGAAATGAAATATAAAGCTGAAAAGTAGGTGGTGCATAAACTATTATAATGAGAAAAAAAAAGATTCCAAAACAAATATTCAATATAAATACACATACTAAAAACAATGCTTTATAAATGTCCTTGGTGTATTTACAATCTACTATCATAGAGTATACATATTTCTAAAGAGATCCTATACGCGGTCCTATACTACCAAGAGTGACGGAAAAGGTTTTATGCAGATAAATTGAGAATTAGTTTAAAATGGCTGTGGGTTTACCATAAATTACTTTCTAAACTTGGGCGGGTAATCGCTTGTGTGACGTATTTGGGCACAACTGTTATATAAAATAAGTTGTGCTCGACAAAAAAAGTGAAACTATGACAACAAATGATATGTAACTCTGTCGCTCTTATACCAAGACTAGCGACCCGCCCCGGCTTCGCACGGGTGCACTATTTAATGGATGTTATTATACATATAAACCTTCCTCTTCAATCACTCTATCTATTAAAAAAACCGCATCAAAATCCGTTGCGTAGTTTTAAAGATTTAAGCATACAAAGGGATATAGGGATAAAGGGATATAGGGACAGAGAAAGCGACTTTGTTTTATACTATATGTGATAATCCATATTGAAAGGACCTTATGGCGGCCGGCACTTACGCCTTTATTGCCGTTGTTCCAATACAATAGGGAATAGGTGCAACGTAAGCGCCTGCCGCCATAAGGTCCCTTTCGATGTGGATTATCACATATCGTGATTTATATGACTGGTTCGCTCGGTTATGGTATTATTATTTGCATGTTGCGTCTGATAAATCTGTGTCTACTATTAACGCGCAAAGCCGCGGGGAACTTTTAATAAAAAGTCCATTTGTTAAAACAACCGATATCGCAATGATTCGGTGAAATAGAACGGTCACATTGACCGGATGTCGGCCATCTTGCCACGCGACCGGATGCGACCATTTCGAGGCGTCGGCGATTGCTAGAAGACTTATGAACGGGCAGACATGGAAAAGAATAATACAGTATTAAACAGATAATAAACAAATTATGAAAAGTGCAGTAAGTATGAAGTAAAACTTGCCTTGTGATTTTGGATAAAATATTTCTGTTAATTTTTTTTTAATTATCATAATGTTTTTTTCTAATGCTACGTCAGTTTTTACTTTTTATTTCAAGTCCAGAGAACTCATACATTAAAATTAAAAGGCTTAAATTATAGTTAAAAGTGAAAATAAAAATTTGGTACATACAAGTACAAATTATTTTCGCTCTTTAGCGATAAGACCACCTGTTGGTGCACTATTTAATGGATGTTATTATACTTATAAACCTTCCTCTTCAATCACTCTATCTCTTAAAAAAACCGCATCAAAATCCGTTGCGTAGTTTTAAAGATTTAAGCATACATAGGGATATAGAGACATAGGGACACAGAAAGCGACTTTGTTTTATACTATGTAGCGATGTCTTGCTTAATTAATAAAGTACAATTTAGTATAATCCATACTAATGTCATAAATACGAAAGTGTGTCTGTCTGTCTGTTTACCTCTTAACGCTTAAATCGCTGAACCGTTTAGATGAAATTTAGTATGGAGATAGTTTAGGTCTTCGGGTAGGACATAGACTACTTTTTAATGTTTTTATCCCGGAATTTATATCTCAAGGGGGTAGCGTACAGTTTGAGCTACAGTCTTCAATTCACAGTATAAGCATCTTGTTTACCAAGCTATGCAAATTTTTAAGTTTTTTTTTAATGTTTTTAGGGGGGCTCCCATACAGCTAAAGGGGGGCGAGATTTTGTTTAACATACTCCGGTCCATGTGGTTTCGTTGTTCAGAGCTCATTGAATAGATAACTGTATTTTTTAATTTTAAAAATATTGGAAAACAAAGGAATGAGAAGCCACCAAAGTCAGCTTTTTTTACAATTTTTTGTTCCTGTTTTTTTTTAATTTCCCGTTGACGTATATACTTGAAATTTGGACATAACGTTTATTATTGCGTATATTTTACTAGAAAATACTAATATGTTGATAAATCAGATATTTTCATTATATTTTTATTTTTCCTGTTAAAACGAACTTATTTTGCGGTTGGTTCTAAACCCTAACCCCCGTATTCATAAACGTCAATCAAACCTATATTAGTTAACTAGCCGCTAAAGTTCGTTTGTCCTTATCTGTCACTTTGACACACGTGCTTGTGAGACAGTGACAACAGACATTTTAGTTAGCAGAGGTTTGTTAAGTTTTATGAATAAAGGGAAATGTGTGGAGAAACACTCACTTGCCCGGTTTTCCTGTTAGTTACAGTTTTTTTTAAAAACCTAGTACAGTAGAATCCATTTATAACGACTTCACTTATAACATTTGACCGCTATTAACGACTTCGAAATCACCGCACATTAAATTTCATACCAAACATTTTCAAAATATCAGTCCGTTTTGTGCGTCGTTCATTTAGTGCGACGCAATATCATCGGCCCCTTGACTGTCGCTTTATCCGGATTCCACTGTAGTATAAATAAATAAATATTAGAGGACAATCTTACACAAATCGAACTAGCCCCACAGTAAGCTCAAGAAGGCTTGTGTTATGGGTACTAGAAGACGACGATATATTTAATAGACATAAATACATACATAGAAAACATCCAAGACTCAGAAACATTCATGCTGATCACACAAATACTTGCCCTGACCGGGATTCGAACCCAGGACCGTCAGCACAGGCAGGTGCACTAACACTAGGCTAAACCGGTCGTCGAAATCGGGGTTTCATCCCGCCATCTTCAGTTTAACACACATTACATAGAGAGGTTGACATAGAGAGGGAGCGGTGGACGTTATCAGTTAGGAGTAATATGTTGGCCCGCAGGTTTGCTAGATGCTCTGCTGAAGTTAAAGTAACTCTATTCAAAGCGTATTGCCAATCGTTTTACTCTAGCGGCCTGTGGTTTCGATATACGAAACGAGCTTATAGCGCCCTTCGCGTGCAATACAATAACG
Source organism: Epiblema foenella (assembly GCA_963556455.1). Classification (NCBI taxonomy): domain Eukaryota; kingdom Metazoa; phylum Arthropoda; class Insecta; order Lepidoptera; family Tortricidae; genus Epiblema; species Epiblema foenella. Next base: position 2,281,356 of record OY747120.1, on the reverse strand, counting down.
CTTTCAGAATGCTGTTGAGACTACCAAGATGGTGTAGCGCCTCTGGAATGTTCGCGGACGCTCACACGGACGGATTTCACGCGATCATGAGAAAAAAAATTGCAATGTTGATGGACCGTGTCAGAAATAGTCAAAACAGCATTTTGAAGGTGTTAGCTGATAGGTACAACTGTCCTATTCTTTGTCACTGGGTGGCACAGATTAGGACACTTGTGAAATATATTAAATAGCCTTGATTGTAAAATATATTAAGTAGTCCTTATTATGTTATTCCTTTTAATTTTATTTAATTTATCTATTATGTAACCCCACTAACATAGATATAAGTACAATAATGTTACTAACCATATATGGATTTTATCTGAAATAAAATTATTTGAATTTGAATTTGAATTAAAGTTACTCTAGTCTTTTCTAACCGCTGTAAAGTCTACCGCTGCAAATCCATCGGACGTGGGCGTGGTGCTTTTACAAAATTGCTAAATGTCAGTTTTTCAGGAGTGTTCCCTGCACTATGACGATAGCTGTCAAATTCTTTTTATAGGTAGGCTTCGGCCTAGCGTTTGTCCTTGAGCTAGATGCTGGCCTAAAGCAAAACTACTAGTATATTAACTATTATAGATAACTATTAGTATATTAACTAAGATTAAAATTGCATGCATCATGTTTAGTAAGTAATAAATGGGGTGAACGTCCCAGTGATTGACGCCTCAATACCCAATAGTTGACACCTGTTTCTCACCTCTATTACTATGACATAAGATTGAAAGTGGTTGAGGTATTGGGTCAATGTTGATCACTGTGACATTTACCTTATTACAGCGACCGCATGAATACTATAACTACATACTTAGATATAATGACACAAATGTATCAAGAGCATTCTAACTGCCAACAAACTGTTACGCAGTTTGGCAGTGTAGTTAATTTTGTGTAAAGTGATGTGTCTTTATGAAATAAACGATTAATAATAATAATAAAACCCGTCGACTACCGGTTCCTGGGATCCCAGGGATCCCAAAAGAATGCTATTGTTTATTTTTTGCCGGGAGACGACGTAGGGTGGGTTGCACCAAACCGTCTGTAATCGTAAGCGGTGTTCGTTAAAATCTGATTGTATGGAAAGTTTGACATGTTTACAAATACAAATACGTTTATTTCGTCATCACAGGTTAAAACAATACAGTTGTTAAGTTGGTGAAATACAGTACGAAGACCATGATGAGCCCATTAGGCATACGAAAATACAATTACAATGTCAGATTAAACATGATACTGTGGGGCTAGTTCGATTTGTGTAAGATTGTCCTCTAATATTTATTTGTTGTTTGTTTGTTTGTTTTGTTTGTTTGTTGTTTGTTTATTCAATACAATAATGTCATAATTTTAAAAGATGAATTTCGATGTCATATGCAGTGGTAGTAATTATTTATTTATCTAGGCATGCTATTGTCAATAAGATAATCTAAACTATAGTAACACCTTTCGGATAAAAAGTTAAATAGTTTTCGTTTAAAGTTATTTAATGTTGTTGCATTTTGCCAATCCTCAGGTAGTTTGTTAAATATTTTAAATAGTTTCTATGGGATGACAGCCGCCGGCGCCATATTTGACGATGACCGGCCTGTGATCGTATGTTGATGCAACCGAGCCTTAATTCATTCGCAATTTAAAAAAACACACAAGTGCGTGTCAGACTTAGTAAATTTAGGGTTCCGATCCAAAATTAATATTTTAATAGAAAAAATAAGGAAATTTAAATGAAAATATCTGATGTATCAATACTTTTCTTTTTTATTTAATTATCTATTTAAACTTTACTCCACAAAATACACAAATTGTACAAATGGCGGGCTTAATGCCAAATGGCATTATCTACCAGTCGACCATAGGGCCAAACAGAAAGTAGCAAATGTGGGTGCAGTGCATGGCAGTAAGTAAGACCTTTGTACTTATATTTTTTTTGTGCAATCAAGATTAACCCTTAATAAGACAGAGGCGATTTAGAAACCACTTGGTAATTAAACATTTACGGTAAAGACTGTCAGTCTTTTTATTTAATACAACTGACATACCACGCTTTCTTACCTCATTCTTACTTTTTCGGTTATTATTCAATTGTAGTGTAATTGGGTCAATCAACTTTTTCTTGTTGTTATTCTGTCCCGTCAGCGAGGAGACAACGGTAACCATGTTTCTTAAATTAATGTTTATAACATGGAATTCAAGCATGCTCAGGAGATGGCCCATGTCCAAATGGATTTATACTTATCGCTAAAACTCATGTTTGGTCGATTTAAGCCCTATAAAATTACAGTTTTAAAGAGTGATTCAGGAGACGTAACCATGGTAATAAGCAACAAAGAATAGTTGATCCACCCAATTAATGAATCAAAGTATGTGGTCAATATATGCACTATGCCTGTCAAGCGTATCAAGTTTTTAGTACTGTTATCTGTCATTTTTCCTGAAATTCACGTGCCTTTAACAGGCAGAGTGCATATACGAGTAATGACCACATGTTTTTTAAAATTATTTAGTTTCATTTTGCTCTAAATGTATTCCCCAGGGCTCTACAAACATGAGAATATATTAAACCTTACGTAGCATATCTGTATAACTAGGGCCTTATTAAGGATTAAAATGAATAAATAAACAAAGCCCCCTAGCGCTTTAGGATACTACCAGAAAAACACTGGAAAGATGATTAGGTGCTGCATTAATATATTAAGGGTCCTTATCAGATAAAAAATGCTCATCTATTTACGCCATTTTCTGTTTGAATTGACACGTATCTTGACATTTTCTCAATGTTACTATCTAGAACAGGACTATTCCAACCTTATGTGATAAACTTTAAATGTGTTTTTTGAATTTTTCATTAAGAAATATAGTTTCAAACATCACTCCAAATCGACCATTTTCAAGCTAAAAACTTGTTTTTTCCGCTGATATTCTACTACACACAATAAAATCAAAAAATGGCTATGTTACTATCTAAAACTTTAATAAAATCATAGTAGCCTTTAATAACTTTATTGGTATTATCAATACTTTTGTCATAATTTGAAATCAAAACATTTTTAAACTTATAAGGCCTCTTAATAGCTGATGTGTATAAATAGTAATTATGTACGTCTTTGCATCAATAAACGCATCGGAAGTGTACATTTACGGAATCGCCAGATGTGCGTCCGTTTTTCGCCTAACGGTTAATGCTGTGGCTACACTGCAGTGCATTAATGCTGCCGCCAATAAAAAAAAACATTAAGAGGTCTAAAAGGGAGGGGGGGGGTTGGGGTGTAGAGGGGTAAGGGGGTGTAAGGGGAGGGTAGGGTAGGGTAGGGGTAGAGGGTAAGGGGGGGAGGGGTAAGGATAAGGGGGGGTAAAGGGTAGGGTTAAGTTTTAAAATGTTTTGATTTCAAATTATGACAAAAGTTGATAGTATACCAATAAAATAATAATAAAACAATAAAGTAGTAATTCTATTGTCAACACAGTGCATCCTCAAATTTTGTAAAGGGTCAGCAACGCGTACGTGACTCCTTTGGAGTTGCGGGCGTCTATAGGCTCCGGTGGCCGATTAGCATCAGGTGGACCGTAAGCTTGTTTGCCATCGGCCTTGTATAAAAAAATATAAGATACGATGACTTTATAGAAGTTTTAGATAATGACATTTATTTATTTTATTGTGTGTAGTAGAATTTAATCGGAAAACAGCAGGTTTTAGTTCGAAAATTGTCGTTTTGGAGTGATGTTTGAAACGATATTTCTTAATGAAATATCCAAAAACCCATTAAAAATGTATGCCATTAGATCGCAATAGTCCTGCTTTAGATAGTAACACTGATAAAATGTCAAGATACTTGTAAATTCAAACACAATATTTTATTATGATTAGCGTACCTACCTTATTACCTTTTATCTTGACGCTTAGAGACCTTATAGATCTCTAACAAATCTGGATTGTTATTAGTTTCTTAGTCTTATTTTTGGCATGTAACACTACATTTAATTAATGATGCTTTTGATTATTCTATTATTTTCATTTGAAATACATAGATTTTTGTAAAAGTGCCCTTGAGGTCTATTTGCAGAATAAATGTTTTGATTTTGATTTTGATTATGATCGTCAAAAAAATATGAAATGTCAAAAACATTAATAATAATAATTGGGTGGATCAACTAATATTTATTGCTCGTTGCCATGGTTACGTTTCCTGAGTCACTCTTTAAAACTGTGATTTTATAGGGTTTTAATCTACTAAACATGAATTTTATCGATGAACATAAATCCATTAGGACGTGGGTCATCTCTTGAGATCATATTATAAACATTTTTCTAAGAAACTCGGTTACTGTTGTCTCCTCGCTGACGGGACAGAATAACGACAAGAAAAAGTTGATTGACCCAAATTTTATTCAATTCAACTATACAACAATTATCATAAATATTTAAATTAATGATCGTACTACCAAAATCAAATAATTTATTAATTTATATATAATATAATATAATAGGAGCTTTATAAATTCATTTTAGTGTGTAACGCCGCTGCTGTGCACACACCTTACGTATAGAATCGTGGAATGTCCCTGATTTATATAAAATGAGCGTTTTTACCGCCGGTGTGGAGCCAACAGCGCTACCCGATGCCACATCAAAGGATTTCATCACCTAATGAGTGAAACTGCTTCTTTTTTTACATTACGGAGCAGCCATTTTTAGCTGTGAGCTGAATCATCGAGTGTAATTAATTCATTTTGGCATTATTGATGACTTTTAGTGGCTACATTATTATTATCACTACATAGTATAAAACAAAGTAGCTTTCTCTGTCCCTATGTCCCTATATCCCTATGTATGCTTAAATCTTTAAAACTACGCAACGGATTTTAATGCGATTTTTTTAAATAGATAGAGTGACTCAAGGGGAAGGTTTATAATGTATAATACATGCATCAGCATTGCACCCGTGCGAAGCCGGGGCGGGTCACTAGTAGTATATAAATAAATGAAGTAAGAGAGGTAGGGCACAGCAAAATGTCATCCTGCTCGAATTTGGAGCAGCCCAACTGGGAAACCTTGCAGAAGACCACAGCCGTAATTACATTGTGTTGTGTTCCTGGAGGAGAGCAAGGTAGTCAGAGCTCCCGAGGATGCACTGTGTTGAGAGCGAGGGACCTAAATTTGTCCCTTCTGCTGTCAGCATAGTGAATTCTCAAATTTCATAAAGGGTCGACAACGCGTACGTGACTCCTTTGGAGTTGCGTTGAATAAATTCCAGAAGAAAGGGACGGCACGATACGAAGTTCGGATTTCGAGGTTCGAAGTAAGCCCTCTGGTTCGGCAAACCAGAGGCGCGGGTTCAATTCCCGTCTTAAGTTGCGTGCGAGAACACGGTCCATTTTTTCTTTATGCTTATTCTGTGTATCAACTGATTAATATGTTTTTTACAGAAAATCAAATACAACCACTATTTAATTCACGATGTTTTTATTCGCACACATTGAGATATTTGTCCCTGTCTGTTTAATACGCGCGGATAGAGACGTCAACGGCGCGCATAACTTATGCTAATACGCGCATATGTTAGTTTAATAGAACTCGAATAAGTGAGGACTTGTTTAGTGCGTGCCCGTTGTTGGACGGCACGGGATTTGATGCATCATCGATTTATACTGTCGGTGGCAAACAGGCGTAAGGTCTACCTGATAGTCATAGCATAGTCAATTAGTAACAGTCATTTATTAATAATGTATTAATTAATACACTGACGAGAATTACTAAAGTTTCTCTATGGAAAGAAGAAACATTCAAAACATTTTAAAATTTCATTGGGTCGCGGATTATTAGTTGTTTTAGTTGCATGGTTAAGTAAATAAAATGTAGCCCTTCAAAAATTCTGACAGGAGCTTTTCCAATTCAAATTTATTTTTAAACTAGCTTTTGCCCGCGACTTCGTTCGCGTGAACTTCTACTGACTATTCCCTTCCCCTTCGTAGATAAATTCTGCAGGTTAGGTTATAAACAACTTAACTTTCATTGACTCACTCAAAATTTACTCAAAGGTTTTTCCGTCTCAAAATTACAACCTTACAAAGTTTCTTACTTACTTATACAAATATAATTAGCAAGTGAAATGGGCCCTCTTGTCCATGAATGGAGGCATGTGTCCTGAAGTAGGATGTAATGGGTGGATAAGGAAACAAAATGGGTATGATGTATGAATACCTATATTTATATGTATGTTGGTAATAGGTATTGGCTAAGTAAGTCAGACGTTAAATACACATTTCATTTCAGCCCGGAGAACGCCGTTGCCTCGATCCCATATAGCATTTATACGTACCAATTGTTTTTGATGATCTCTTATACTATGTAACACTAATGTGTGCTAAGAAACTACCTCATCACATACATGTAGCATAGTGGTGTCATGGTTCGATGTTGCGTACGTTCTGGTTCGATGAAGTTAGCTAATTCCCTACTTTCCGAGCCTTAGTACTGACATGCTCGATGAAGCGACTACAGGGGAACACATATTATGCTTGAATCGAATAAAAATTTCATTATAACCCAAGATTTTAGCATCCTCTCAAAATATCTGTAAGAAATTCTCCCTATATCGTAGGTAGTGAAGAAACACTTTCCAAAACGTACAATCGAACCTATGGGTCAGCAAGTTTTGGTTTAAAACGCAAGCGCTTTAAAGGCTGTAAGTCAGTACGTACCTAAATATCGCAAATCTATTCTATTTTGCTTAGGAATATGCATGTAATTAATAGAACTTTACGTACTGAAATGCGGTAAACATTCACATTCACTTGAGTCGGTTTGGTTTTGAGATAATTAAGCTCTAAGAGTCACAAATATCCGAACTAACTCTTCAACTCAATCTCATCATAATCATATGGCAGCGAAATTACTCAGTTTATAACTACAATGGTAAAAATGAAAACTATACATGCAAATATCTACTTTATCTCAGCCACTATAAGACTCAAATTATTGAGTTGTGCAAGTAGTAAATAATCTTCATTAACCTCGATTAGACTTCACCGGTTGTCATCTGTGTAATGGCACGTCTCTGACACGCCAAACGTCAAATATCGTGATATTTATAACTGCCTAGTCTCGCCTCACGATAGTCCTTATTGTACCTTGACCCTACGATTCGTGACAACTATTTGCATATTCGGAGCTCAGACTTACACTGGTTCATCTGAGACAAATTATCGTACGTTAGCAGGCATTGTAAATATCTATGTGACTCTGGTTCATAGATTCAGAATTTATCAATTTGAGGGACGATAAAGGGATAAAAAGTATCCTATATGTTAACCCGGGGTATAAATTAACTCGTTTCATACCAAGTTTCATCATAATCTGTACAGCCGTTTTTGCGTGATTGAGTAATAAACATCCAAACATCTAAACATCCGAATTTTCACATTTATAATATTAGTGGGAATAATGGAAATCAGTGGGATTTTGTAGGCCCTCAGATAACATCGTTTACACACTCGACCACTATCTAAGAACGTTCTGGATGACCACTGAAGACATATCAATTATAGTTAGACGGAACTCCGTCCGTACCTTGAACTCAAGGCACCGGTTTTTCAATGTTGACAGCGACTGTCTAACATAATTATAACTCTCATTTCAAACAATTACTATGGGTTGAGGGCTTTTTGGTTATTGGTCGCTAGTCCCCTAAGCACTTTTTTATCCTCCATTTTTAGGGTTCCGTAGCCAAAATGGCAAAAACGGAACCCTTATAGTTTCGTCATGTCCGTCTGTCCGTCTGTCCGTCTGTCCGTCTGTCCGTCTGTCACAGCCGATTTACTCGGAAACTATAAGTACTACAGTGATGAAATTTGATGGGAATATGTGTTGTATGAACCGCTACAAAATTATGACACTAAATAGTAAAAAAAAGAATTGGGGGTGGGGCCCCCCATACATGTAACTGAGGGATGAAAATTTTTTTTTCGATGTACATACCCGTGTGGGGTATCAATGGAAAGGTCTTTTAAAATGATATAAAGTTTTCTAAAAAACATTTTTCTTAAAGTGAACGGTTTTTGAGATATCAGCTCTCAAAGTCGTAAAAAGTATGTCCCCCCCCCTCTATTTTTATAACTACGGGGTATAAAATTCTAAAAAAAATAGAGGTGATGCATGCTAATTAACTCTTTCAACGATTTTTGGTTTGATCAAAGTATCTCTTATAGTTTTTGAGATAGGTTGATTTAACTGTAATTTTGGTTAAGTTATTTTTGCTGTTTTATAGATACTAGTACGGAACCCTTCGTGCGCGAGTCCAACTCGCCCTTGGCCGGTTTTTTTCACATATTATTTGTTTATTGTACAATTTTTGAATAAGATTCTTTTTATTTTGCTTCCAATTATATGCTTACCAATTTTCAAGCCTTTAAGTCACGAATTGAAGGACTTCTCATACAAAGTTCAACTCTCAACCCTCTTTTCACCCCCTTTCATCCCCAATCTGTATGATTTTTATAGCCTATAACCTGTCCGAAGATCCATTAAACTTATTAGTGAAGGTTGTACCGAAATCTATTGGCTAGTTTTCGCGTGATGGTGAGACAAATAAACAGACAGACAAACAGACACAAATTCTAAAAACTGTTGAAATGTGTTCTGTTATCGATTCTAAGACCCCTCAATCGATTTTTTTGCTAATATCTTCAATGTACAGACTTTCGAACCTCTACAGCTTTATTATATGTATAGACTAGCAGCGCCCTGCGGTGTTATCCGCTAATAAAAGGTAGCCTATTTGTTAATCCAGCTACCTACATTCCAAATTTCAGCCAAATCTGTCCCGCCATTTTCGAGATTCAGAGGAACGTACATCCATCCATCCATCCATCAAATCCATACAGCGGCACAAAATTTCACGTTTATAACATTAAATTTCGTTTGTTTCCGAAATTTTCAGAGAACTTTCTTGAATTTGCTATTCGATCGTGCTATAGACACTGCTATTTTTTTTAAACAACGACGGAGGCACAACTGTCATACAAGCTTGCGGATCCAGAATAATCTTAAACGCGTTGCCTACCGTTTTTGACTTCAGGATTCGTTCTGATGACAGCTATCCAATGTGGCTCCCTAACTCTCAACAGTCTCAACAAACTCTCGTGTAACTCTCATTGTATTACACTATATGAATGAATGGGGCGGTGAATTATACCTTTGCCTTTACCATCTGTTTACATGACCGTACTCACATCAATAAAGCCACAGTCAGGTTAAAAAAAGAAATACTAAATCGTTTACGCAGTCGCTAGTGAGTACGGTCATGTAAACTGATGGTAAAGGTATAATAACAGAATAATTAATAGTAAACTTACTGTTTTCTGTCTAACAAAACCGATGTTTAACAGCTAATCATGGCTTAAGGTAGACTTCCGACTAGAGCGGCTCCGGCGTCACTAACGCAGCGACAGTAACGCGGCGATCGAGCGATAGTATTATGCAGTACGGAAACGTATGAATGAACGTTCGAACGCGGCGACGTCGCCGCGACAGTGGCGGCGACTGTGTATGATGACGTTTCCGTACTGCATAATACTATCGCTCGATCGCCGCGTTACTGTCGCTGCGTTAGTGACGCCGGAGCCGCTCTAGTCGGAAGTCTACCTTTACCGCTCGCACGCGCTCGCCGCACAACACGTGCTCTATCGTTCCTCGTGCGATAGGGTCTGTGGCGCTACCGCGAACAGCAAACGAAGTTTTCCCTCTCTGTCGCACTTGCAAGTTTGCATATAAGTAAGACAGAGAGGGAAAACTTCGTTTGCTGTTCGCGGTAGCGCCCCTGAGGGGATACTCCGAAATTCGAAACCTGGGGCGCTACCGCGACAGCAAACGAAGTTTTCGCTCTCTGTCGCACTTGCACGTTTGGACGTAAGTGCGACAGAGAGGGAAAACTTCGTTTGCTGTTCGCGGTAGCACCCCCGAACTTCGTATCGTGCCGTCCCTTTGGGACTATGGGAACGCGCATTGCGACTGTCATTTCTCCCCTGTCACCTCAGCGGCCACATACAGCATTATTTAACTAAATGACTATAATAGTTTATCCATTGTGAAACGTGAATGATAAAACTTATAAATGGTAATTAGGCGAGTCCATCATTTGTGTTCCTTACCGGGTGATACTTAATATTATTTCCACATGTTTATAATCATTAAGGGCCCTTATGAGTTAAAAAATGCTCATCTATTTAGGCCATTTCCTGTTTGAATTTACACGTATCTTGACATTTTCTCAGTGTTACTATCTAGAACAGGACTGTTGCGACCTAACGTCATAAATTTTAAATTTATTTTTTGGATTTTTCATTAAGAAATATCGTTTCAAACGTCACTCCAAAACGACAATTTTAAAACTACAAAACGGCTTTTTTCGACTTAAATATTACTACGCACAATACAATCAAGAAATGGCTATGTTACTATCTAAAAGTTTTATAAAGTCATCATATCCTTTAATAACTTAATTGGTATTATCAATACTTTTGTCATAATTTGAAATCAAAACATTTTAAAACTTATAAGGCCTCTTAAACGGGGAAAGGCATTTGTGAAATGTGGACTTCCAGCAATAATGGTATCCATACTAATATTTTAAATAAAAACGTTAATGAAATGGTCGGTACCTATTTATCATTAGTATGAATGTGTGTATTTATTATATGTGTGATTATTTAATGTTTGAAATTTATTAGGTGAATTGGAATTGTCCCTACTTAATTTTTGAAATTATTCGTTTTGTTCGTATTATCATTATTATTTTTATATCATTTTTATTGATGGTTTTTAATATTTAACATGTACAATTTAATTAATACTTTTATAGCTAAACTCATCATCATCATCATCATTTCAGCCGAAAGACGTCCACTGCTGAACATAGGCCTCCCCCAAGGCTCGCCATTTAGACCGGTCCTGTGCCGTTCGTTTCCACCGGATTCCCGCGACCTTCACCAGGTCATCACTCCACCTTGTCGGAGGCCTACCGACAGCTCGTCTTCCGGTGCGTGGACGCCACTCAAGCAGTTTCTGGCCCCATCGACCGTCAGTCCTACCGCTAAACTAATTATTTATAATTTTTGACTTGTGCCTTTTTATATGCATAAAATGATTTGACTTTGAATCTTTCTCTAAAGAGAGAAAATGTATGGTAAATTATTTTAGGTAAAGCTATCTCAATCCCTCCCAGTATAATTTTGTAAAAGAAATTGAAAAAAATGCAGCAGACTCTTACGTGGAAGGAAATAAAAAAAAAACTTAAAATTCCAGTCAGCATTTTTTCAATTTTGTCTATGACATTATGATAATGTTATTTACAATCATCTATATACATATAATAAAGCTGTAGACGTTCGAAAGTCTGTACATAGAAGATATTAGCAAAAAAATCGATGGAGGGGTCTTAGAATCGATAACAGAACACATTTCAACAGTTTTTAAAATTTGTGTCTGTTTGTCTGTCTGTTTATTTGTCTCACCATCACGCGAAAACTAGCCAACAGATTTCAATACAACCTTCACTAATACTTTTAATTGATCTTCGGACGGGTTATAGGCTATAAAAAACATACAGATTGGGGACAAAAGGGGGTGAAAAGAGGGGTTGAACTTTGTATGAGAAGTCCTTCAATTGGTGACTTACAGGCTTGAAAATTGGTAAGCATATAATTGGAAGCAAAATAAAAAGAATCTTATTCAAAAATTGTACAATAAACAGAAAATATGTGAAAAAATGGAGGGTAAAAAAGTGCTTAGGGGACTACCGACCAAAAATCTCTCAACCCATAGTGACTGTTTGAAATGAGAGATTCAATTATGTTAGTCATTCGTTGGCAACATTGCCAGTGCCTTGAACTTCGTCTACCTATATCTGATATATCTTCGTTGTTAGAGTGGTCGAGTGTGATAACGGTGTCATCCGAGGGCCTACAAAATACCACTATTCCCACTATTCCCACTAATATTATAAATGTGAAAGTTCGGATGTTTCGATGTTTATATATTTGTTACTCAATCACGCAAAAACGGCTCACCGGATTATGATGAAACTTGGTACACAACGAGTCTATAGCCTGGATTAACATATAGGGTAATTTTTATCCCTTCATCATCCCTCAAATAGATAAATTCGGGGGTGGAAGTTGAATTTCATAGATCCAGAATCATGTAGAATATTTACAATACCCGCTGACTTACGAAAATTTGTCTCAGATGAACCAGTGTAAGTCTGAGCTCCGAATATGCACATAGTTGTCACGAATCGTAGGGTCAAGATACAATAAGGACGTATCGTGAGGAGAGTCTAGACAGTTGTAAATTTACGATATTTGACGTTTGGTGTGTCAGAGACGTGCCATTCGTTAAAATCGAATCGAAGTTAATGTAGATTATTTACTACTTGCACAATTCAATAATTTGAGTCTTATAGCTGCTAAGATAAAGTAGGTATTTTCATGTAAAGTTTTTATTTTTACCATCGTAGTTATAAAATAAGTAATGTCGCTATCAATTGATTATGATGAGCTATTATTATGAAAGATTTCGGATATTTGTGACTCTTAGAGCTTAATTATCTCAAAACCAAAGCGACTCATGTGAATGTGAATGTTTACCGCATTTCAGTACCTGAAGTTCTATTAATTACATACATGTATAATCGTAAGCAAAACATAATACATTTGCGTTATTTAGGTACTGACTTACACCCTCTAAAGCGCTTGCGTTTTAAATCAAAACTTGCTGACCTATACCTAACCTACTGTTTATAAAATTGGAGATTAAATAAATTGGACGTAGACGATTGTTGCCAGCATTGACTAACCAGCGCTTCGATATATCTAAATATATAAAAGAAGAAACTGACTGACTGACTGACTGACTGACATATCAACGCACAGCCCAAATCGCTGGTTCTAGAGATTCTAGGGTTGGGTAATGGTTCTAGGGTTCCAAGTTTGTACGGAGAGCAAATCTTTTTTGAAGTGAGAGATTTAAAACTTCGTATATAGACTCTTTGTTTAAATACAACAAAACATGTTTCAGCGTTTTTCGAAATTGCTCCCTTTAAGGGGTGAAAAGAGGGTTCCAAGTTTGAGCGTGGAGCAAATTTTTCCTTTTCTTAAAAATCGATATGGGTGTCATATTCGAGATTCCTCGGGCTGCCGATTACGAAAATGACATTCATTTTCAAATTAAAGATGGCGGACATTTATTTTTCTTAAAAATCGATATGGGTGTCCACTTCGAGGTTCCTCGTGGTGCTGATTACGAAAATGGCATGCATTTTCAAATCAAAGATGGCGGAGATTTATTTTTCTTAAAAATCAATATGGGTGTCATCTTCGAGGTTCCTCGGGGTGCAGATTACAAAAGTGACATCCATTTTCAAATCCAAGGTGGCGGACATTTATTTTTCTTAAAAATCGATATGGGTGTCGTCTTCGAGGTTCCTCGTGGTGCCGATTACGAAAATGGCATGCATTTTCAAATCAAAAATGGCGGAGATTTATTTTTCTTAATTATCAATTTGGGTGTCATCTTCGATGTTGCTCTGGGTGCCGATTACGAAAATGACATCCAGTTTCAAATCAAAGATGGCAGACATTTATTTTTCTTAAAAATCGATATGGGTTTCATCTTTGTGGTTCCTCGGGGTGCCGATTACAAAAATGACATCCAATACATATCTGCATGCAGGTCAAACTGAAAACCTCCTTTTTTGTAGACGGTTAAAAAATACTCTTAGTACTCGGGCGCAGCCGCGGGCAAAAGCTAGTCTTTAATAAATGTGTAATATAGGGAACGCTCGCTTAAACGGTTTCGCTAGGAAAAAAAAAGTTAACAATTAACTATTAAGATTAGAGGATTCAAATTTTACATGTTTATTAATAATGTACAGCAACACAATCCATACAAAATTACAAGCCGAAACTCGATGGGACTGAATCAGTAACTTATACATTTATTATTATCAATATAAATTAACAATTGCGAGGAAATAATTTACTAATGCTGGTTTTACTTTTTTATTAATTTGTAATTATTAGATTAGCTTAGATTTATTTATTGCATCATGGTATTTTATAAAAATGTCAATTGGTATCATGGACTCACAAAAATATCGTCAGAGTGTAAATGAATTTAGTAATAAACATGTTAATAAATTCTCGTATTTTCAATTTTTTTTTTTAATAAATTGTTATAATTTTTATAACTGTGTTTTTAACCCTGTATGAGCCTGGTTTGATGCGTGAAATAAATGAATTTTATTAATTATTATTTACTATCTACTTATCATGGCCCGGCCTATAACACTATATCTTATGTTGTATTTAAACGGATCTTTCTCTTTGGAAATTTACATCAGTTAGTCATGAATTCAATTAAGTGTCCTATTAGGCCAGTCTCAAGGTCTTGGACTTTTACCCTAATTGAGCAATTACTTAAGGGCCCTTATCAGTTAAAAAACGCTCATCTATTTACGCCATTTCTGTTTGAATTGACACGTATCTTGACATTTGACATGTTACTATCTAGAACAGGACTATTGCGACCTTATGTCATAAACTTTAAATGTATTTTAAGAATTTTTCGTTAAGAAATATAGTTTCAAACATCACTCCAAATCGACCATTTTCAGGCTGAAAACTAGTTTTTTGCGCTTAAATGCTACACACAATAAAATCAAAAAATGGCTATGTTACAATCTAAAACTTTAATAAAATCATCGTAGCCTTTAATAATTTTATTGGTAATATCAATACTTTTGTCATAATTTGAAATCAAAACATTTTAAAACTTATAAAACTAAATTATATTACAACTTGCCACAGAAGCTGTTTGATGAGAAAGCGAGAAAAAATACTTTTGTAACCAATGTTAAAAAATGCCTTATAGATAACTATTAGTATATTAACTAAGATTAAAATTGCATGCATCATAATTAGTAAGTATTACTTACTAATTGGGTAAACGTCCCAGTGAGTGACGCCTCAATACCCAATAGTTGACACCCGTTTCTCACCTTTATTATTATGACATAAGATTGAAAGTGGTTGAGGTATTGGGTCAGTGTGGAGCACTGTGACATTTACCTTATTACAGCGACCGCATGAATACTATAACTACATACTTAGATATAATGACACAAGTGTATCAAGAGCATTCTAACTGCCAACAAACTGTTACGCAGTTTGGCAGTGTAGTTAATTTTGTGTAAATTGATGTGTCTTTATTAAATAAACGATTAATAATAATAAGGCCTTTTAACTGGATTTCACCTCAGCTTACTCATAATTGTAGTGCCTCTTTAAGTAGTTCTTAAAGATTCAAAGGATATCTCTGACATTTTACTTTTTTTACCTAGTTAGGACAACCAATTCGTTTCACAGTAACTTAAATGAGGACCTGTAATTTCAGTTGGCCAAGTTGGCCGTTCAAAAGGCGACTTCATTTTTGATGCCACAAGGTTCAAATTTGTAGAAATGCGGTGAGCAAAAATAATTTTAACTTTAACTTTGACCATCGTGCTAGCTTTTTACAAAGCAAATGTTACTTCTAGTGTAAAATTTAAACCCTTTGCTCCCCGCTCATCATACAATAATATACGTTAATAATATACTAGAGTTCTTCAAAGAACTTGCTAAAAGGTGAGCGGACACCACTGGTGACCAAAGGGATGGCAGCTTCCTCGCTCAACGCATAAGCCTTGCTATACAGCGAGGAAACGAGAATAAACCTTATTTTGTTATTATTTATTATTCATTTATTTATTTTTCGCCTTAGGCTAGGTTTTTACAATATCTTTATAAAAAGTAAAATATAAAAATACACTTACAAAAGATAAAATAATTATAAAAACCTAACCTAGTGTGCCGCCGGCAGCGTGGCGGGGCCTAAGCTACCGGTGGTTAGGGCGACAGAGAGAGGAACATCCTGACTATCCGCGCCGTGTCTAGGAGTACCGCCTTCTGTATCTGACCCTTGACCCAGCCATCTAGCGAGAGTCTCTTAAGGTGTTGGTTGAAACTCTTCGCTATTAGACCGTTCGCAGAGACGACTATGGGGACAATGATCATTGAATCAACATCCCACATGGCGGTCACCTCGTGTGCCAAGTCTAGGTACTTGCTGACTTTGTCCTTCTCGGCCTTCACGAGGTTTTCGTCATGGGGGATGGTGATGTCAACGAGCACTGCCTGGCGCTTCGATCGATCTGTCAGCACGATATCAGGTTTATTGGCTACAATAGTCCTGTCCGTGATGACAGATCGATCCCAATAGAAAGTGGCACGACCAATTTCGAGAACTGGCGCAGGTGTATATTTATAGTACGACACTTATTATTATTTATTTATTTATTTATTAAGAAATAATAATACTACACAAACAAGTACATAGACCCACAAAACCGTTTGCACAGTTTGACTGTGGGATCGATCAGTCTCATCTCTCTTCTAACAGTAAATTATTTTATGAGTTTAACAAGGCAACTTTATATATTATGATTCTACATTTAGGTACAATAGTTTATTTTACGAGTTTAATAAGGTAACTATGTAGCTTTTTACTGAGTTTAGCTTTATTGGCTTCCTGCCTGATGTCAGAGGGCAGGCTGTTGAGTATGTAGGGAAGGCGTTTCTGAAGACACCTATCGCCGTAGTAATTAGTGACCCTCGGCACAACAAACTTGCCCGCTGACATCGACCTGAATGGCTACCGCGAACTGAAAACGAACGAAGTTCGAATATCTCCCTCTCTGTCGCACTTGCTAATACGTTCCACAGAGAGGGAGATATTCGAACTTCGTTCATCTTCGTTTCGCGGTAGCTCCTCTGGTTTCACAAACATCGTTTCGGAGTAATTGTAATTGTGTGTACGCTCGATTGCCATGATTATTTCATAAATAAATATTTATTTTAGATTATTTATTTTTTAAGTTTAGTTTGTAGGCCTTATATTATTTATAGTTTAGAATGTATGTGTTATATAACGCTCTTTGTTTCCCATTACAATAAATAATTAATATCAGAAAATCGTCTAAATATACTGCGCCAGGTATGGCAATCCGGTACATCGGTTAGTAGTGGGTGACACGACCTACATCATCAGCCAGCATCAGCCTGTCGACGGTATGCGGTGTAGAATGTATTTTAATTGCCCGAGTGAAACGAAGGTCTCTGCTTCACCTTCGACAAAAATGCTTTAGCCCATTAGATCTTCAAAAATCTATCTGGACGTCTGGTCGACGCAACACGTGACCATTTTGGTCTGGCCTTTGTCTGGTACAAAGATTGAGCATTGCCATCCAACGTGGCAATGTGGCCAGCATTTTGGGAACGTTACCTACTGGCAGCGGTTTGTTAGATTAGGGTTTTTGATAAGTATATTTAGGTTCATTTTAGGTTAGTTTTAGTTTTATTTTAAAATAATTAGTAAGTTACTGTTTTTCATTTGGTGGGTTTAGTGTATAGCCAATATCAGTAAATAAAGAGTTTAATATTAATTTAAATGCTTTCGTATGTTCGAATTCCGGATTTCCGGTTGTTTTCCGAAAATTGTGTGAGCGGTTCAGTAATTATATAAATTTTCTTGTGGACTCAGTTTTTGAAAGTTTCCAAAAAAAATTTCTCAATGGCTGGCGGAAAATATCGGTTTTTTCTCGTCTGCAGGTCGCATTTCTAAAGCGATTCATGTGAAATTTTGTTACGGTTTTATTGCTCATTAATATTATTTAACACTTTTACCGCAAAATGGGCCTGATAAAAACCGTGTATGTATTTACGTCCCGTTCTCTGTCTAAATTTGTTCTTTGTGAGATAGTTCAGTTCTATAAGTAAAAACCTTTTTGTATGTAATTCTATTGTAGTTTAAACAAATGTGTTACGCTTGTTTGGTTAATAACATATCCATAATCATCAGGGTGTATATTTGAAATATTAGGGCATTGGGTCATACTACTTATTCATGACAAGTTTCCTATTACAAAAAAAAATATCTATGATATGTATTGAATTAGTGTACAAAAATAGGATTTCGGAATAGTACCTGAACCTAATAAAAGGAATTTATAAGTAAAAATACTTAAATATTAACATATTGCTGTAAAATGTGGGTAACACAGTGGTAAAAACCATTTTTTCATACAGATAGTGAGACATCCAAGGACCACTGAGTTACTCGATTTATGGATATTAGCTGTGGTTCGTTAATTACCAGAACTATCGGAAGTGATACTGCAATTAAACCTCTTTCTAAATAACAATACAAAAATGTGAAGTGAGGGCCAAGTATTACAAAATATGCATTTAAAAAAAGTGTCTGAAAATTATGTACATGAAAAAGTAGAATGGCTCCACTACTGGTAAAACGCTAGTTGGATGATGTATGGCCGGAATTTGACACCCTGGGAAGAGAATACAATTGTTTTAATCACGGTAATAATTACCTATAAGTCTGAAAAGGAGAGATCGATAATTAGAATTACGATTTGAAACGGGATATTTACCATGTATATTTGTATTTGTGAGTTCCCGATATTTCGGCACTGTTGCAAGCGCCATTATCAAGGATTAACTGACATGCTACGAGTTTAGTTGTGGTCTACCCACACACCATAGCGATCTACCCTCTTCCTGGTTCGCTTATTTTAGTTCGTAATTCTAATGTAAATGACCATGTGAGCTTGAAATCTTAGATCGGTAATTGAGACAATGGCTGAAAGAATCGAATATTATAAGTTTAAAAAAGTTTTGATTTCAAATTATGACAAAAGTATTGATAATACCAATAAAGTGATTAAAGGATACGATAATTTTATTAAAGTTTTAGACAGTAACATGGCCATTGTTTGATTTTATTGTATTAGAATTACGATTTGAAACGGGATATTTACCATGTATGTTTGTATTTTTGAGTTCCCGATATTTCGGCACTGTGGCTTGCAACAGCAAATGACCATGTAAGCTTGAAATCTTATATTGATTTTATTGTGTGTATTAGAGTTTAAGCGGAAAAACACAGTTTTTAGCTTGAAAATGGTCGATTAGGAGTGATGTTGGAAACGATATTTCTTAAAGAAAAATCCAAAAAATACATTTTAAATTTTTGACATCAGGTCGCAATAGTTCTTTTCTAAATAGTAACACTGAGAAAATGTCAAGATACGTGTCAATTCAATTAGAAAATCGTCTAAATAGATGAGCGTTTTTGAACTGATAACGACCCTTAACGAATCCTACGCGAACGAAGCCGCGGGCTAAAATTAACTCATAATTTCCAACCGGTTCAATAAAGCACTGTCCACTGCGCTTTAATTATAAAAATATCGGCGAACTAGAGGTGGGATGATATCGATATCGATAATTGAGTTATGTAGTTGAAATTCCTGATGCTGTAATCGAATATAGGAGTTAATTGCATTGCCGCGTGGCTTTAGTGAAATACGTTTTTAGTTGGTAATAATTCAGTAAGGTCATCGTCAAATATGGCGCCGGCAGCTGTCATCCCATAGAAACTTGTCAAACTTTTCATACAATTAGATTTTAACGAACAGCGCTTACGATTACAGACGGTTTGGTGCAACCCACCCTTAAAGTATAATAAAGGGATATGTACCATGTAATTGTATTGTTTTGTGGTGTCATCATCATCATCATCATCATTTCAGCCGAAAGACGTCCACTGCTGAACATAGGCCTCCCCCAAGGCTCGCCATTTAGACCGGTCCTGTGCCGTTCATTTCCACCGGATTCCCGCGACCTTCACCAGGTCATCACTCCACCTTCCTTTGTTGTGTATGTAGATTTAATAGGTGCTTGGTTTCGTAATTGTCCGAGCGAGCGAAGCGTGTTTGCTTGGCCAAAAATGCTTTAGTATGTTGTTGTTCTCCGCTACAAGTCGCATTTTTCAACCGATTCTCGTGAAATTCGGTATGTTCGTTAAACATATTTATGGATTATCTTTGTAGTTTCAGGTTTTGTAGATTTTCCAAATATCCACGTTCCACGCCAAATCTTAGGATAGAAGAGATATTTTCAAAAGATTAAAAACTAGTTTTTAATAATTAACAATCGATAGGATATAATTATTTACATGTATCTTATTGATCGTATTTACTTCTATTATTAACGGTATGTCCTAATTTCAAACGAAATCATTGTAGTCATCATTATCATCATCTTAGCGTTATCTCGGTACAATTGCATCCTAAAGGATGCCCGGGGTCCGCTACGTATTCCCAAGAGTTGGCGTAGGTACTAGTTTTTACGGAAGCGACTGCCATCTGACCTTCCAACCCGAGGGGATACCAGACCTTATTGGAATTAGGCTTGTCAAGTGAGCAACTTGACTGTTAGAAGTTCTTATTCATTCATCATTTCATTTTCATGTTCATTGTATTATTCATGATAAATGTTGAATTGGATGTCAACAAGTATAACAAACAATGTGAGCCCCTAAATAGAAAATTGAACATAGGTAGGCACATTAATGGCCTTATATTATTGTAATTATAATGTAAAAATGACATGTAATTAACTTAATTTATTTTATTTTATTTTAACTGTGTACTTTACTAACAAATATATACTGTGTACCTACTAACAAAACTATGGATTTTTAAAATCTGCAATAAATGTTATTCATTCATTCAAATGATCTATACATTTATGAATAAAATAAATGATCTGAATCTGAATCTGAAAGCGGACAACGCGATTCTTAGGACACCCGGGTAATCGCTGAGGAGAATGATGAATTCTATCGATAAATCTTGTAGCATCACTAGCGTCGGGATCGATATCCAAAGCCGGCTGTCTGTTACTACGGCTACCGCCGGCGCGCACCTATGCGGCGGGAGGTTTGGGACACACCAAGAGGCCTATTTGTTTTTAGACAATAATGGCACAGATCAAAGAATCAATCAATCTTTGTAGATTATGGCCCCATCGATATTGTCGATGATTCCGCCAACGTCAAGGTTAAAAAAGGCACGTATTTATTAAGAATTTGACCGGTTTCATCCGACGTATTTATTAATAATGAGACCGGTGATCGTCAGGTTTAATCAGTCGAGAACCTAAAACAAAAGACAAAACAAGCATTTACAGAGTTAGCTAAACTACTACAAAAACAAGTTGTTAATTTTAATAAACTTACACAGGACATAGACAAAGGGGGAGTGCACTAAGGTAAGAAGGAAATTTATATTAACGGGACGGGAAATTAATATTAACGGGACAAAGGAGTGACGATACGGTTACAGTGAAAAAATAAATGTTCGAGAGTACCCTCCGCCAGACCACAGAATACTATAATGGCTTTGTGAGTGACGCTTTTTTCGCCAGTGAATTTTTTTCAGTTTTCGACCCTCGTGGCTCCGCAAAAGATAATATGCATGCGGATTGAATAATATGTCATTATGTGAATAGTAAATCATCAAATTATGACAAAAGCGTTAATAAATATGCTCAAAATCTTAAATAGATTACACTTGAAAGTTTCGCTCATGTTCTTAAATAAATGTTTCGATATATGTTTTTTTTGTTGACTAAAAGTAAATTATAAACCACCATCAGATTCTTGTTTTAATAAACAAAAAAAATTATGACAACAACGTAGGTACATAAACGCAATATTTCACGGCCGAAACAGAAATCACTCGTTTTTATATACATTGGTAGTACGATCATATTCTGCTCTTAATTAGTATGGGACGTTTTGAGGGCTCAGATTTTATGCTGTGCTTTGAAATACATTTTTGTCTTTCTTGTTGTTCTAATTGTACTTATTCCATATATGTACATATTTGTTCTTCTCTAAAAAGTGGTTCGAATGGCATCATGAAAATAAAGATACATGCCTATTCTTTATTGTAGAAAAAAAAACCAAAAGTAATTTAAAAAAATGCTGTCAAAATTTCACGAGAAATGCGACCTTGTGGTCGAAAATCCGGACAGATACGAAAGCATTCAATCTTCAATACTTTTAATCCGATATTTCGGTATTGGTCTGTTTCAATTCCGGTATTGAAATACCGTAAAAATCGGTTCGAGATAACGGTATTTGGGATCCTGGCATCCCGGTTTGCATGCTCGTTTCCGGCTGATTTTACACTACACCCAAAATACTCTAGTCATTAATAGACCCTAATTTCAAAATCACCTTCTCTCACAAACCTCTTTTTTCGAAGGACACTACTCTCGATACAACCCAAATTCAAATGGACTGCATCCCATTACGAATGAGTCTCAAAATACTCTATTCCCAAAATACCCTAAATTAGCTATACCTAACAGTGGCGAAATAACCTAATGTCATAATCGCTTAATCACAAAACCCTCTAGTCCCAAAATACCCTAACTATATACAATCAAGTCTCCTAGTGTACACCCAGCTTTATAGCAGCATAACAGACACCATCGCATCAGTTTTGAGTTCAGACACAAAGAGAAATTAACAACTCTGCTACCGGGCACCGGCAAATGTATTTTATTCACGCAATAGCTATGGAAAGATCATAAGTATGTAGTCATCTGTACTAATATTAAAAACGAAAGTGTGTCTGTCTGTGTGTCTTTCTGTTTGTTGCCTCCTCACGCTTAAACCGCTGAACCGATTGAGATGAAATCTGGTATGGAGATAGTTTCTGTCCCGGGGAAGGATATCGGATACTTTTTAACCGATTTCAAAAAAAGGTTATGTTCTTTTTTATGTCTGTTACCTCAGAACTCCGTCATTTATGAACCGATTTGGGAAATTCTTTCTTTGTTTGAAAGCATATGATTCAAGATTGGTCCCGTTGTTACTAGAATCAAATTCTGCTGATGGAGTCCAGGAGAATTGCCATTTCATCAACTTTCTCCTAGCGTTATCCCAGTATAGTTGCACCCTGAAGGATGCCCGGGGCTACCTAATCCCAAGATTTGGCGTAGGCGCACTAGTTTTTATGGAAGCGACTGCCATCTGATCTTCCAACCAGAGGGGAAACCAGATGTTATTGGAATTAGGCTTGTCAAGTGAGTGGGCAACTTGACTGTTAGAAGTTCTCAAGCCGCCGGAAGACCTCTAACTTGGCTTAACAACTGCTATCATAGACAGCAGCCGGGATTAATAGCTTAGCGTGCCTTCTAAAGCACGGGAGTTAATAACCACTCAAAGCGGTCACCCATCCAAAAACTGACCTCGACCCATGTTGCTTACTCTCGCATACCGCACGTGGTACGCAGGCGCCGCTGGGCAACAGTATTCTGACATAAAATCGAACTACCTTGTATTATGTTAGTGTCAAACACAGAGACATTTATGTTAGACAGGCAGCAGCAGTGGACGAGAGAGGAGCGGAGTGGTTGGTGGAGCATATAAAACTCATATTAGAAGACAGACTTGTTTTATTAATACACAACAAAAAACAACACAATAATATAAAGCATTATAAATAAAAAATTTGCCCTAAGTCTTCGGTGCTCGGTAGGGTTCCCAGAAGGCTGGCCGCATTGCCACGCTCGATAGCTATGCTAATCCGCTGGGCGAAATAGTGGCCAGCCCTCTGGTCACCGGAAGCCTCTATAAGGCGCCTTGCGATGTCCTTTTATTATATTTTATACTTGCTCAAACGTGTGTACACGACAAGGTGGTTGAGAAGAAGAGAGCGAGCATTCGAGCATAGACAACATATATAGTTTTCTTAACTAGGCATAGACACATTTATGTGAAAGGGTGTATATACGTATGACGACCGGTTTAGCCTAGTGGGTAGTGCACCTGCCTGTGAAGCTGACGGTCCTGGGTTCGAATCCCGGTCAGGGCAAATAATTGTGTGATGATCATGAATATTTGTTTCTGAGTCTTGGATGTTTTCTATGTATTTAAGTATTTATATCTATTAAATAGTCGTCTAGTACCCATAACACAAGCCTTCTTGAGCTTACTGTGGGGGCTAGTTCGATTTGTGTAAGATTGTCCTCTAATATTTATTTATTTATTTTATTTATTATTATTTATTTATACCGCACGCGGTACGCGGGCGCCGCTGGGCAACAGTATTCTGACATAAAATCGAACAACCTTGTGTTATGCTAGTGTCCAACTCAGGGATATTTACCCCCCTTTCATAGGTCTTTACATAGTGGATATGCTGAAAGCTATAAATACCTCATTCGATAATTCAGCCAGGCTGGTCCGATTTCAAGCTCATCTCCTATTCCGCTAGTCTACGAGCTTTCCGAGGACGTTTAAGCAGTGGAAATGGCCGTATACACAGATCGAAAATTAAAGTTCGAAAGTTGGCCAATGAAGCGTTAATTGTACCTAGAGTAGTCAATTATTATGGTAAGAGAACCAGACCTTATCTCGTTCCTAAAATTTATAACAATATACCGTTAAGTATTAGGAAAAGCGTCAGCAAAAATATCTTTAAATCTGAATTTAAAAAGCTTATGTTAAAACAATTTGAAAATACAACAAACTTAATTAGCTAATATTATTAGAATAGTTTATGTTATAACGCTTATAATAAATTTACATTTGTAACTTGCACTACTACAGCAGTTGATGTACTTAACTAAATAGCTAACTTAAAACGGTAATATAAAGAAAGGGAGCTTATATCTGCCAACAAACTGTTATACAGTTTGGCGGTAGTTATAACAAGTTGTAAAAGAGTACTGTTTTCGTGAATAAATGCTTTATTTATTTATTTTTTTATTAAAAAAAAACTTTAATCAGTGGCTCTGTGAGCTGTAGACCTCGTGAGTGCGTTTTTTTTATGATTTCCAAAATCTGACATTATAAAAAAGATCAATTATGCATAATCTGCTAACAAAATTTCACGAGAAGCGGTTGAAAAATGCGACCGCAGGCGAATCACGTAACTTTATGTACTAACGGTAGATAGATTTTACTGTCAATTATGAAGTATAAATGTATGAGATGACAATTAAAATTTGACATTAAAATCTACCTAACGGTAGTAAAAAAGTTACATGATTACCCCGCAGAACAAACCGAAATTCGGACGCAGAAACTTACAAAATCTTTGATTAAAAATTGTTTTTGGAAATTTCCAAAAACCTTCTCCACAAAAAAGTTCTATATAACTATCGAACCTCCTCACGAATTTTCACGAGAATCGGTTGAGAATTGCGACCTGTAGACGAGAACAAACGGAAATCCGGACATACGAAAGCATTTTTGTCGAAGCTGAAGCAGAGACCTTTGTTTCACTCGGTCAAAACTTTACATTATTTTACAAGCTCTTTTTAATCACAGTAATCAATTACTTGAGAGGGTCCAATGAGCCCCGACAGGACGGGTTTATCTTCTGTAGTTTAGGAGTTGGTATGGCCACCGTCTGTCTATATCATCAGTGCTTCTACCATGAGTTTACATGACCGTACTCGCTAGCGACTACGTAAAAAATTATATGGGCGCTTCTGTCGGTTACGCACTTGGACTAATAATCACACTAAATCGTTTATGCAGTCGCTAGCGAGTACGGTCATGCAAACTAATGGTAAAGGCACAGATCAGCTCGGTGGTACCCTAAATTTTGTATTATCACGAACTGACATAAGTATGCCAAATTTATTTATTTATTTTATTTATTTAAACTTTATTGCACAAAATACACAAATTGTACAAATGGCGGGCTTAATGCCAAATGGCATTCTCTACCAGCCAACCATTGCCAAATTTCAGCTCAATCGGTTGAGGATAACTGGTCTCAGCTTCAGTTGCAAGATTTGCCCCGAACACTAAATACGCATACAAATATTGCAAGTTAAATAAAAACCTGCTTGGCTCGAATAAGAAGAACTAGACCAGGTAAGGATATAGTCCCTATCCGTCCCGGTCAGAGTCAGCCCAGGTCGGGCCTAGCTGAGTTTCTTGCTGGACTCTTCAGTTAGGCTACGTTTAGGGAACAGGAACAAAACTCCCAGTAACTCGATTCCACTCACACCTCAAATTCCGTTGAAACCGCTCAACCAATCTCACTGGAGCGCAAACTCAGAGTATTCCAGTGTTCCAAACCACACGCGTGGTCGTTTCGGAGGTTTTCCCCTGGCTACTCTCCAACCGCGCACTCCTATCGCTTTATTGGGCCCGGCCTATAAAGCCACAGTCAGGTACAAAGAATGGACTATAAAATCAGATTTAAAGAGTGACTTAGCAGAAGTAACCATGGTAACGAGCAACAATAGTAGATTGTGTCTCAAGGGAGCAAAATGATATGTTTACGGCGAGGGCGGTATATTGAATTCTGAGTGAAGCGAAAGATTCTACAATAGAATCCTGAGCGTAGCGAGGGATTCTAAAGTAGAATCTTGAGCGTAGCGAGGGATTCAAGTGTTTACGCCCAAGACGGAAATAATTTTGCTACCGTGTGACACATACTGCTATAAAGCCACAGTTAGGTTCAAAGAAAAGACCAGGTAAGTATGGTAGCCAGACGTACGTCTGGAAAGAAACTTAGATACTCTACACAATTTAACCCTAAAATGATATTTCTAGTCCATTAATTACATCCAGCGACCATTAATCTTGGTAAAGTCCGACCACCATTTTAATTACTCATCCTTAATACTGGCTCAGTAATGGAAACCCAAGTTAGCTGTTAAAATAATTGCTTTAAATCTACACATTCAGTTCTAGTGGATATTAACTGAGCGCTCCCGTGCTTTGGAAGGCACGTTAAGCCGTTGATCCCGGCTGCTTCTAGGATATATTTGTTGGGAGGTAGGGCACAGCAAAATGTCATCTTGCTCGAATTTGGAGCAGCCCAACTGGGGAAGTACCTCCGCCTTGCAGAAGACCACAGCTATAATAACATTATCTTAGTAGATAGAGTAGGTATAGTTACCTACAAGTATGTAGTGTTGTGTTCCTGGAGGTGAGCAAGGTTGCCAGAGCTCCCCAGGATGCACTGTGTTGAAATGAAAATGAAATGAAATTTATTTGCCTGAGACATGGTTAACAATAAGGTGGAACAATTTTGTTTGAGAGCGAGGGACCTAAATTTGTCCCTTCTGTTGTCAACACAGTGGATGCAAATTTTATAAACGGTCGGCAATGCGTACATGACTCCTTTGGAGTTGCGGGCGTCTATAGGCTGCGGTGGCCGCTTACCATCAGGTGGACCGTAAGCTTGTTTGCCACCGGCGTTGTATATAAAAAAAAATAGCAGTCTTTAAGCCAAGTTAAAGACCTTAGGGCGGCTTGAGAACTTCTAAGAATCAAGTTGCCCACTCACTTGATAAGCCTTTTGTATTGAAAGATGAGAATTTTATTTTCAGCTTTCAATTTAAGTATATTTGGCCAATTAAGATAATTCTTTATCACGTAAAGTCGACACGTTGTTTTGAAACAAGGTACTTTCAGCATAATCGCGTAGGAATTTACCAACAAAAATACATGCAAAGGTGATTAAATGACAAACTTAGTATAGAAATGTTTTTTGCCGATAAAGAAAAAACTAGATAGAGCTATAGTTATATTTTTCCTGTAAAATATACACTAATATCAATGTTATGTAATAATTTCATATTTTTCCCTTGGTAAACTTCGGAGATAAGGGAGAGGGAACGGTATTTTTTAATCATTTACATTAGAATTACGATTTGAAACGGGATATTTACCCGTTTATTTATTTTTAATATCGGGAACTCAAATATACATATGCTAAATATCCCGTTTCAAATCGTAATTCTAATTTTTTAACATTTTCCGTCATAAAACAAAAATGACACAACATTAAAAAAAAAGTTTTAGAATGTGGAACCCAAGCCGTTTCATCTGACAGCCCACTCGACATATTCACTTGACTTTCACAATTTGACCCACCACATCTGTCTGTTTTCACGGAAAATTGAAAAAAGTATTTAAAAAAGTCATGTTCTACGTGTCTAGGTTAGCCTTCTTTATAACTGACGACCGGTTTAGCCTAGTGGGTAGTGCACCTGCTTGTGAAGCTGACGGTCCTTATAAATTGTAACATGAGTCATAGAAAGAAAGAAAGAAAGAAAGCATTTATTCACTGCACGAAAAGACACATCATTACAAACAGAATAGGCTCAGTACATTGACATATTATTATAAAGTGCGTCTTCGCGGCAGTGAATCGGCATAGTGCCGAGGTGTCAGACACCTGCAGCGTTGGTTTTCAGTCATCATATCTATTATCCTGGGTCCTGAGGCCGAGAATATCTTCCGATTTCCTCTGCTATGCGATACGCAATGTCCACGTCTCCTGACATTTTTTTTTTTTTTTTTTTTTTTTATGGCTTCTACTCCTTGCTGATTTTAGCAAGGTGGATTTGCCAATATCAAGTTTTTGGACTTGACACGCGAAGAAAATGTTCGGTAGCCTGTTTGTTTTACTTTTGGGGAAGGATCAGACTGGAAACCTAAAACAAATAGTACATATGGACATCACATACATTCACATGACATTTACAGACGTTATGAAAAAAGAGGGAATGCGGATGACAGATTGTTAGGCATGCCAACATAACGGGTATTTCGGGAAGAAAATTATATATTTAATGTAGCGAGCAAATTATATTATACAATTGTGATAATAGTAAATGATTATAGTCTTATATTATGTATTTGAATATATTTCACAAGAATAGCAGTCAAGGGAGGATCCATTGAACAGAGAAGTGAGTAGAAGTTTATGGGGCGTGGGATGGTTTTAGGCAATACATCATACAGTGAATAGTTGTATCTAGGACAGTTGAAGAAAATGTGATCCAGCGAACCTTCATCGATCCCGCATTCGCATAGCGAGTTATCCCGCACCCTGATTTTGGCGAGGAACACCGGAGTGCAGTTATGTCCGAGTCTAAGGCGGCAAATAGTTGATGTTGCCCACTTTGGGGCGGTTCGTAATTTAAAAAACCAAGGTTTACGACGAATCCTGGGTTGAATATCTCCGTAATGGCGTCCTGTATGCATCCTGGAAGTGTTCCACTGATCCTGCCATGAGTTAAACAAGTCCGTCTGAGCACAACTCAGTAGGTCAGAAGTATAAACGTGGTTATGGTATTGTGACCCTAACTCTATTGCTTGTTTTGCCCATGAGTCTGCCAATTCGTTGCCAGAGATGCCACAATGACTTGGAATCCACCCAATAACGACATTAAGGCCCCTTGTCTCACATGTTAGTATTTTATCTTTAATTTTTAAGATGAGTGGGGATTTGTTTTGAATTTTAAATTGGTTGCCTACCAGAGCTTGTAGGCAACTTTTGCTGTCCGAGAAAATGATTGCTTTGGAAATATTATGTGTTTCTAAATATGTTACTGCTTCCAGGATTGCAACTGCCTCACCGGTAAAGATTGAGGTTTGTGGAGGACATTTCAAGGATAAAACTATGTTATATTTTGGTATACATACTGCTGCCCCAACACACCGTGTTGTGTCCAGTTTGGAAGCGTCAGTAAAAACAGCTAAGTATTCTGGCCATTTTTCCAGAATTTTACCAAATTTAGAATTAGCTTCTGGGTCATCTTTAAATATGCCAAAATCTAGAATAACTCTAGTTGAGAAAATTATAGTATCAAAGCTTACTTCAAATAGAGGGTTGTTTTTTGATTTACATATGATTGCGTTAACATTATTTAATTTTGAAAAACTGATTACAATCCTCGGGAAGTCCTTATGATCCCAATATCTATTTTCAGCGACCTCCAAAGCAAGGGTGCGCAGCCGTGGGAGTAGCGGATGATTGATGGAGCTTGCTCTAATGAAGAATCTATCAGCCAAATATTGTCTGCGAAGGGAAAGAGGCGGTTCCACACACTCCACCTGCATAGCATTCTTCGGGGAGGACTTCATAGCGCCCAGTATAACCCGCAAACATTTTGCCTGTATTAAATCCAGCTTGTTGAGGGCTCCCTTATTACAGGGCTCTAGAATGAACGAGCCATAATCTATTTGACTCCGTATGATAGCATTATATATGAGCTTCTGGCAATAAGGATGAGCACCCCACCATACACCCGACAAGGCTCGCAGGATGTTGATACCTCTCTCACATTTACTGGTTACATAATTAAGGTGCGGTACCCCAGACATTCTACTGTCTAAAATGACACCCAGGAATTTGACCGATTCCTTGATGGGGATGATCTCACTGCCATAGTAGATATTTGAGTTGGGTATGTTCCTTCTGCGAGTAAACGTCACAATGGAGCTCTTGGATGGAGATAGGGTTAGCCCGTGTTCATCCAGCCAGTCTTTAAGGTAGCTGAGGGCTGTGTTAAGATTAGCAGCGGCCCTGTCAACGGATTGAGCTGAAGTGTACAGTACAAGGTCGTCAGCGTACTGCAGGATATTGCAAAACGACGAAACTGACTGCTCAAGATCGTATGTATAGATATTATAGAGAAGAGGACTGAGGACTGATCCCTGCGGCAGACCTTGCCATAGAGTGCGGGGGCTGGAATATGTGTTGCCACTCCGGACCTTGATACTTCTTCCCATGAAAAGTTTGGAGACAATGTGCACAATCTTCACGGGAATGCTCAGGTGTAGCATTTTTGCTCTGAGCACCGGAAGAAGGACATTGTCGTAGGCCGCAGAAATATCCAGAAAACATCCTAACAGTTGTTCATTTTTAGAGAGTGCTAACCAAATGTCTGATGTGAGTATGCTTACACTGTCCATAGTGCTCCTGCCCTTACGGAACCCGAACTGAGTGTCTGCTAGAATTCCTCTATTCTCTACAAACCACTCCAATCTGTTTTTTACTAAATGTTCAAGTATTTTCCCTGTTGTTGCTGATAAGGCAATTGGACGATATGAGCTTGCCTCTTCTGGGTCTTTACCTGGTTTTAAGATCGGGATAATAACTTGTGTCTTCCATTCCTCAGGAACGTTTCCAGTATCAAAGACATAGTTCAGGATCTCTAGAAGACGCTCCTGTGAGAATGTATTTAATTTTGTCAAGAAGCAGTACGGAATGCCATCCTCACCAGGTGAAGAATCTTTTAATCCATCCAAAACCAGTTTGAGTTCCGCGAATGAGAAGGGCTTGTCGAGGGCGCTCAGGGATGAGGGAGGAAGAATAGGCGAGACGCAAACCACTTCTGGGACTGTACACGGAGCTAGCAAGTCTGTAAAATTACTAACCCATGCTGATGGATCAGAGGAGAACGACGGGTCTTGCTTAAATGATCCTCTGAATTTTTTAATGTGTCTCCATATTACTGTAGCTGGGGTTCTGGGGGATAGGCTTTCACAAAAACCTTTCCATCCCCTCTTCTTACATTTTGCCAGTAAACGTTTGGTGCGAGCCGAGGTTTTCTTGAAAGAGATAAAGTCTTGTAGATTACCTGAGTCGTTAAAAGTTTTTTCGGCCTCATCCCTTTCACTTACGGCAGCTGTGCATTCAGCATTCCACCAAGGCGGAGATGGGATTAGGTCTTTTATGGACTTTTTCCGGGGGATAAATTTATCAGCTGATTCTAATAATATTTCTTTGAATTTTTTATATTTTTCTGTATTGTCAAATAGATCTAAGTTATATTCTTTTATTTTTGTCTCTACATATATGGAAAAACTAGGCCAGTCCGCTGAATGTAATTTATGTTTTAGAAGGGGCTCGGGTTTAGCTAGGGGAGTAACAGATGAAGGTTTCGAGATGATAATTGGGAAATGATCACTTCCAAATGACTGTGGTAATACCTCCCATGCCAGCACAGAAGACAGGTTAGGAGAGCAAGCAGTCAAGTCCGGTACTGACTGTGGGTTTTGACCTGGGTAAACCCGGTGTGTGGGTGTACCGTCATTGATCACACAGACATTGATGTCATCAAACAAGTCAATGAGGAATGATGAAAATACATCGCAATGGTGTGATCCCCAAGAAGAATGGTGACAGTTGAAGTCTCCTAGGACTATAAGAGGTGGTGGAACAGAAAAGAGGATGGTGGAGAGATCAGGAATGAGATTTAAATGAGGATGAGGAATGTAAATTGAAATAAAATTAACGCCCATAACTTCAGCAGCTACGGCGTTAATTTCCCGTGTATGGGGAGGAAGAGAGATCTGTGAAAAAGGGTATGAACGTTTAATCAACAATGCACACCCTGCACGTCCGTCATCACGGTCATCCCGGAGACATGAGAAGCCCGGGACCCTAAAAGGGTAGCCGGGACTCAGCCATGTCTCCGAGATCGCCGCAACAGAGACAGAGTGATTGTTGATTAACTGAATGAGGTCAGGTTTTTTTGGTGTAATACTACGACTATTCCATTGTAGAAAGGTGACCAGGGGGGCCATTGATGAAGGAAAGAGCTTGAGCGAGTTTACCCATGAGAGATGCAACGTTGTTCGGTAAGATATCGCTCCATTTGGCGATGATATTTGTGAGTATTTTGAATACCAATTCAAATAAATCTTCATTGGGAGTCACCGCTCCTATATTGTGTGATGGGCCAGCAAAGGCCTGTCCATTAGGCATCTGAGATCTTGGGGTACTAATTATATCCTGATGAGATTGTCTATCGTACCCTGGAGAAAGAGGAGTTCTTGCTCGCGGTGTTAAGAATACAGTTTTGCGATACGAGGATTTGGAGGGGGATTCGGAGTGAGTAACGACTGGGTGGGGAGGTGATTGAGACGATCGAGAAAAGTCATGTGTAGGCGAAAATATAGCTTGGGCTACATCCGAATATGCCCTTCTGACAGGTTTAAATTGTGCCGCAGCTTCAGAATACGAAATATTTTGCTCAGACATAAGCAGCTTAATTGATTTTTGTCTAGTGTGTTCTGGGCAATGCGGGTCAGTGGCATAATGATTTCCTGTACAGAAAATACACCTGACATGTTCTGCAGCCACATTACATTCACTACCGGGGTGTTTTTGAGAGCATTTAAAGCATCGGGCATCTGAACGGCACTGTGTTTGGATGTGTCCGAATCTTAGACACTTCCGGCACTGAATTGTTGGTAACAAGTATACCTCAACTACCAGGGAGGTGTAATATGCATAAATTTTAGATGGTAGAGATTGTCCCTCCAGGGTTACAACAACCGACTGGGTTGGGACCCAAGTTGGAGAGCCATCACCACCGGAGATCTTGCGTTGGAGCCTGCGGGCTTTCAATATTTTCCCTTTCCCATCCTTAAGATCTGTCCCATTCACAAAATCTGACATACTCCAATCGGTTGGAACGCCTCTAACTAGCCCCATTCGGGAGATGTGATACGACGGAATGTCAGCAGTTAATTTATTTTGACTAAGCATTGGATTAATTACCATGGCGTTGGCATCATTAGCTGAATTAAATGTCACTGCCACTCTATTCCGACCTACTGATTTCACTCCATCTTTCTTAATGTTTTTAACATTGGCTTGTGATAGAAGCCTGCCTACATGAATGGCTTTCAGTGGGGTATCAGTTTCAGCGGAATGGGATTTCCTAGATACATGAATGACAAATGGGCCGAGATCATCCGAGTGGTACATGCGGTGTTCATTGTCCAAATCAGGGTGTCTATACAAGTGAGGGTTGGGTTCATTAGACAGTGTTTGGCTGGGTTCGTTAACTTGGGGTGGTTGAGTAAGATTTGTCTGTTTGTTCGTTAAGTCCACGAGTTCCTCTGTTACGATTTTTTTTGGGAAGGGCTCTAGCATTGACTCGGTTGGTGACAGATCTATGTTCCTTTTCCTCGAGTTATTTTCGATGTCCATGTCATTAGATTTGCCACCACCCTCGTCGGGGGGCTTCTCCTTCTCGTTCCCCTCCATTGTCTTGGCCTAACCCACTTAAACCAAGTCTTGTGCTAATACTATTAATAAAATAAATGTAGTAAACTTATCTAAATTATACGAATAAACCGTCACCAAATATAAATTAATAAAAGGATGTTTTATTTGTGAGAGGATAACCTAAAAACAACAGACTCACTCAGCGCGCTTCTGTCGAGTCCGTCTCCTGACATCTTTCTGACATCTGATTTGACCTCCGGTGACTTGACAGTTGACAGTTCCAAGGAGCGTTTCAGTCGATCTGATTTCTTTGGAAAGCGCAGGAGCGTTTTGACCGCTCATTTGTAGTTCCGCTGTCCGATGATAGATGGCGTCGCCAGTATGATAAATTTGCAGTGTGACAACTTGTGCACAAATTTCATGAAGATCGGTCGAAAAATACGACCTGTAGAGGAAAAAAATCGGATATCTGCCGGACATACGATTTTTTTGACTAAACTACAACAGAAACGCTTCGCTCTGGGTCAATTATTTCTTAGTTTTGCTTAACTGTACTTTCTCAAGGTGCCTTACCGATAATAATGTAATTTAAGTTAGTTGCTAAAGCTGACTTAAGAAATTGCCAAAATATTTACCCTATCAGCGATAAAGCTCGGGGACAAATTAAAGTTAATGAGAAATCTAAAGTTAGTTTTAAGTATCAAGTATCTTTATTATGTCTTCGTAAGATCCGATAGACTCATTAAAATGACGATAAAATAGGAGGTTAGTTTGTCACGACATTGCGCAATTTTTTGTTATTGACCGAGTGAAACGAAGGTCTCTGCTTCAGCTTCGACAAAAATGATTTCCGTTTGTTCTCGTCTACAGGTCGCAATTCTCAACCGATTCTCGTGAAATTTCGTGAGTAGGTTCGATAGTTATAGAGATTTTTATCGACGAGACGGTTCTTGGAAATTTCCTCTACAGGTCGCATTTCTCAACCGATTCTCGTGAACATTTGTGAGTAGCTTGGATAAATATACAGTTTTTATTTGTCGACTAAGTTTTTGGAAATTGAAAAACAAAAAAAATTGTTCAACGGTTTGTTCTCCTCTACAGGTCGCATTTCGCAAACGATTCTCGTGAAATTTTGTGAGCAGGTTCGGTAATTATATAGGATTTTATTGTCGAGTCAATTTTTGGAAATTTTCAAAACCAATTATTATTTCAAAGATTTTGTAAGTTTCTGGGTTTGAATTTCGGTTTGTTGTCCTCTACAGGTCGCATTTCACAACCGCTTCTCGTGAAATTTCGTTAGCAGGTTTTTGGAAATGATAAAAAAACTCACTCACGAGGTCTACAGCTCACAGAGCCACTAGTAATATTAGGTACTATAATACTTTTATAGGACATTACCTACTGCTGGTAGGACTGGCTGAAAATTAGGCGCGCCGGTGGGAATGGAGTTGTATGGACGCTGCGCCACTGTTATATATTCACAATGAAAATAACTATAAGACTTATATAGATATTTTGAAATACATATTTATCGCTACCCTAAGGTTGTCTGGAAAAGATCGCTCTCTAGCGATAAGACCGGCTGTTCTCCTCTACTCATTGTAATTATGTACTGTACTGTGCTTTTTTGTTGAGCCTATGCACTAAAGAGTATTTGTATTGTATTGTAATATACATAGATAACATCCAAGACACAGCTTTTTATTTATACCACGTCGGTGGTAAACAAGCCACCAGCGCATCTGATGGTAAGTGGTTACCGTCGTCTATAGACGCTTGCAACACCAGAGGCGTTGCTCGCGCGTTGCCGACCCGTAAGAAACCCTTTCACGCCCTTTTTGAAGAGTCCCATTCTGTAGCCCATTGGGAACACCTCGGCAGGAAGCTCATTCCACAACCTAAGTGTTCTTGCTATAAAGTGCCTGATGAATCGTACTGTACGAGAACGCAATGGCTCCAAGGTGTGGGGATGAGCTCGCTGCCGATGGCGAGCGGTGCGATGATGAAAGGTGGCCGTGGGCATCATATCAAACAGTTCTTCAGAGCACATCCCGTTATACAGGCGGTAGAACACGCACAGGGAGGCAAAGGTACAAATATTCGTGCTCATCACACAAATAAATCGTTCTGATCGGGATTCCGAACCATTTATAAACTTTGTATATCTTGGAAGCAAGCATTTTTGTTAAAAACAACATTTCCCTTTTCCCACAGTACAATCGTCAGTCACATCTACGTCCCAATAGTAGAAGCCCGACCTAATCCAAAAATGTAAATGATACACTCCGGTCCATTTGCTATGTCAGTTAACATATTTAATAAAATCTCGAAGACATTACAGGACAAAACTAACAAACATAGATTTAAAACACAATTAAAACGGCACTTGGTCAATAAAGCATACTATGCCGTCAAAGAGTTCTTAAATGAATAAGTAAGTAAGACTCAGATAAACATAATTATATATAAATATTTTATTTTGTATAAAAAATTATGCCTAAGTTTTTAGCATGTACCAACCTAGTCTTAGTTGCGTTGCTATACCCTCACAGGGTTCATGTTGATACTAGGTATATATGTTTTTTATTACGATCACAATGTACACATGAAAAGCAATAAACCATTTGAATTTGAATTTGTAGGCAAGGCCAACTTAGTTAGGTTAACTCGTTGTCTACCGGTCCCGGGGATCCCCGGGCTCATTAAAAAGAAATGCTATTGTTTATTTTTTTCGACGGGAAACGACGGCTAAGTCCGCAAAAGTTAAAAATGTTTCATAAGTTTGAGACATAAATTTTAAAGAAAAGGTTGAAGAATGAAAGTTTAAATGAGTGTTATAACCAATTATAAACTAGTGGCTCTGTAAGCTGTAGACCTCGTGAGTGAGTTTTTTTATCATTTCCAAAGTCTGACATTATAAAAAAGATCAATTATGAATATCGAACCTGCTAACAAAATTTCACGAGAAGCGGTTGAAAAATGCGACCAGTGCCTTTACCATGAGTTTGCATGACCGTACTCGTTAGCGACTGCGTAAACGATTTAGTATGCCTATTATTCGTTCTATTGCGTAACCGCCAGAGGCGCTGTACTTTTGCCCATGCAAATTTTTACGCAGTCGCTAGCGAGTACGGTCATGTAAACTCATGGTAAAGGTACAGAGCCACCAATATAGTAGGTGCGTCAATCAACTTTTCTTTGTTGTTTTCAGCGAGGAGACAACAGTAACCGAATTTCTTAGAAAAATATTCATAATATGGACTTCAAGTATGCTCAAGAGAAAACCCATGTCCAAATGGATAGATACTCATAGCTAAAACTCATGTTTAGTAGATTTAAAACCTATAAAAACACATGGTAAAGGCACTGTAGAGGACAACAAACTGAAATTCGGACGCAGTAACTAATAAAAATTGTTTTTCAAAATTTCCAAAAATTGACTCGACAAAAAAATTCTATATAACTACGGGACCTGCTCACGAAATTTCACGAGAATCGGTTGAGAATTGCGACCTGTAGACGAGAACAAACGGAAATCCGGACATACGAAAGTATTTTTGTCGAAGCTGAAGCAGAGACCTTCGTTTCACTCGGTCAATAGAGGCGTTAAAATTGTGTTTATCTCTAAATTTTCATTTTGTAATTGAACGGGAACACTGGAAGGGGTTGGAGGAGGCCTACGCCCGAAAATGGGCATCTCACAAACAAAACGATGACATAATATAATTTATTTTAATAATTTATTTATAGCATTAACACTGATATGTATTGTACCTAATAATTTTTATCTTTAATAATGTGTGCCTACTATAATATAATTTATTGATATGAATTACTTGACATTTAACATTGAATATTAAATAAACAATTTATTGTAATATCAGTATAATGCATGCCACAAATTTATTAGTATTAATTTAGATGAAAAGCATGTATTTTGTGAGAAATAAAGGCTTAATAAATAAATAAATAAATATAAATAATTGACTGTGATTATTTCGCACGGAACTGTACAAACACATAATATTTAGATTAGTTTTTAGTTTGTAAATATGTTGGTACACCCTACTAGGGTGTACCAACATGTCTGTCTGTACTGCCTAGCTTATAAAAACACCTTGTAAATACCATGGCTGCAACAAATAAAGAAATAAAAAACAGTTCGCCACAAGAAGTGATACCGCCGAAAGAAGCGACCTTCATCACATTCATTACATCTTGACCGGTGTATTCAAATTGTATTGTAAGCCGACTCGAGATCCTATCTCACCGTGTCTCGCTGTATCTATCTGTATCTCGCCGTATCTCGCCGATATCTCGCCATCGCGGTGTCCACAATAATTGCTATTGTTCAGTGGGGCCGCTCTCAACACGCATTTTGGAAGTTAATGTAGGAATCTATTAGAATGGACAGAGTAAAGACAAAGAAACAAAAGTAATAATTGCAAGTAATTCCTGTTCTTATGAGAATAAAGTTCTTTAAACATATAATTATAAATAACTAGTGGCTCTGTGAGTACAGCTCACCTCGTGAGTGAGTTATTTTATCATTTCCAAAATCTGACATTATAAAAAAGATCAATTTACATATGAATATCGAACCTACTCACAAAATTTTTCGACAAAAAAAATCTTTATATTTATCCAACCTGGGGGGTAATCACGTAACTTTTGTACTACCGTTAGGTAGATTTTAATGTCAAATTTTAATTGTCAGCCCATACATTTATACTTCATATTTGACAGTAAAATCTATCTACCGTTAGTACATAAAGTTACGTGATTCGCCTGCTGCTCACAAAATTTCACGAGAATCGGTTCAGAAATAAGACCTGTAGAGGAGAACAAACCGAAATTCGCCCGCAGAAACTTACAAAATCATTGATAAAAAAATTGGTTTTGGAAATTTCCAAAAACCGTCTCAACAAAAAAATTCTATATAATTATCGAACCTGCTCACGAAATTTCACGAGAATCGGTTGGGAATTGCGACCTGCGGGGTAATCACGTAACTTTTGTACTACCGTTAGATAGATTTTAATGTCAAATTTCAACTGTCAGCTCATACACTTATACTTCAAAATTGACAGTAAAATCTATCTACCGTTAGTACATAAAGTTACGTGATTCGCCTGCTGTAGACGAGAACAAACGGAAATCCGGACGTACGAAAGCATTTTTGTCGAAGCTGAAGCAGAGACCTTCGTTTCATTCGATCAATAAAGAAACATAAATTGCTTTCTATTATTTTTTTTCTGAATAATAATCATGTTAGTGCTAGGTGCATGTTTCTTTTCTTAATGTATGCCATGTAAATTGTGGGAATGAATAAAGTGTTTATCTATCTATCTATAAATTATGAATATACAAACAAGAAGCAAAAACGAATTACAAAAAAATTATAATGAACCTTGTAAAAAAGAATATCAAAGTATATCCTTGTCCATTAGCCTTGACAAGCCTTTATCCACGGTTGTCAGTATACACAAAGTATACGTGAATTAACTAGTTCTATAGATTTGCCTGTCTGTGGTATCGTCCGATGACGCAGCATTCGGCCGGCGGTCGCGACCGGTCACTCGGTCACGGAGCCACGAAAACTGTATGGATGTGCGGTTACTACCGAGGTGGATCAACTATTCTTTGTTGCTCGTTGCCATGGTTACGTCTCCTGAGTCACTCTTTAAAAGAGT
This sequence comes from Epiblema foenella, assembly GCA_963556455.1. Taxonomy (NCBI): domain Eukaryota; kingdom Metazoa; phylum Arthropoda; class Insecta; order Lepidoptera; family Tortricidae; genus Epiblema; species Epiblema foenella. Next base: position 2,241,881 of record OY747120.1, on the reverse strand, counting down.
GATTTTATTGGGTTTAAATCCACCAAACATTTAGCGATGAGCATAAATCCATTTGGACATGGGTCATCTCTTGAGCATGCTTGAAGTCCATATTATAAACATTTTTCTAAGAAACTCGGTTACTGTTGTCTCCTTGCTGACGGGACAGAATACCAACAAGAAAAAGTTGATTGACCCTATTAAACCGTTCGCAGAAACTACTATTATTATTATTATACTCACGTGGTATTAACGAACAACGACCCCGTAAAGTGCGCGTAAGATGTCTTGATATTAGAAAACGCCACATCGTAGAACGAGCAATTCCTGAACGCCGCGTGAGACAGCATCATATCCCAGAAGGTACATTTGTAGAACGTAACATTTCTGTATTCCACATTCTCTAGAGCAGTGTAGGCGAACCTTTATGCATCAACGTGCCATTTTTTCTAAAGAATGTTTAATGGGGTCATCAACGTGCCATCAAATAATTTTGACTTTCTGATTCACTCCGCAGCGTAGGATTACTCGCGTTCGATCGTCATAAAATACTTAATACATTTTTTACACATGTTTTATGATCGGCGACGTGCCCAAAATATTGTGCCGCGTGCCATCAATGGCACGCGTGCCATTGGTTCGCCTACCCTGCTCTAGAGTCTCGTTAAAGTGATGGTTCTCGTATGTGGCGTTCTCGACGATGCGTTTTGATGCTTTTGAAGCAGACATTCTAATTTATTTATTATTTTTTAATGTATTGGATATAATGTTCTTAATGTAATAGTGTAATTTTGTGTTGTTATATGGGCTAAGCCTGAAATAAAGAATTAGCATACATATGTACGGCCAGGATATGAGAGCAGTTCGGATTTAAAATATTCTGAAAATGATGTTGCTCCTTTTGTTGTCCATGTGTCCCGGGAAGATGTCACGGATTTACCAAACGCCCCATCTCGTATGCGAGCCCTTAAAATGGCACAGGTTATATATAATAACAAAATAGCGGGAATTAAAGAAATTAAAAGCATTTCAAAAACTAAAATGAGCGTATATTTTGCATCCGCTGCTGAAGCCAACTCATTTCTCTCCCACTCTGCTCTGTCCACCCACAAGCTATCAGCAGCCATACCTAAGTTCCAGATATCTCGCATGGGTGTTGTTAATAACATCCCTTTAGACTGGACATTGGAAGAATTTGTCAATGCTATTGAATGTCCTACTGGGTCTGGCCCAGTAATAAAAGCCCGCAGGCTAAACAAGAAAAGAGATGTTGACGGAAAGAAAACATGGGAACCCACTGGCACAGTGGTAATCACTTTGCTTGGACAAACATTGCCAGAAAGAATTTTCTGTTTTAGCATGTCTCTTCCTGTTTCTTCCTACAGGCTGCCCATCATCCAGTGCCGCAAATGCTGCAGGTTTGGTCACATTAAAGAACAGTGTAGATCTAACCCGAGGTGTTCCCAATGCACACAAAATCATGAAGCCTCCGAGTGTTCGGTCCCTGCCACCGAAGTGTCCTGTCTGTTCTGCTCTGGTCCCCATGCGGCCACTGACCCAAAATGTCCCGAATTTTCCAGACAGAAGTCCATCAAACTTGTTATGTCTGAGGAAAACATAGGATACATTGAAGCAGCTAGGAGGTTCCGCCCGGTTCGTACAACATATGCTGACGCATCAAAAACCGTCTATGCCAACCAACAGGCCTCAGGGAATACGTCTTCTCCTCCCCCCCTCTCAAGCCCAGCCCGGCCTCAATCCCACCCTCAAACACAATCCTATAGAAAAACTGTTCTCATCGAAAGGCGTCCCAGGCCTCAGCCTGGCAAGTCATTTGATGTTGAAACCCATAGAGAGATAACGTCAACCCCACAGTCAACTTTACCCAATGGTTGTGCACTAGGAAATACCCAGCCGATCACACCAAATGATTCCCTGGGAGAACACATCTCCCAGATTATAATATTAGTACTGTCGAAATTTTCCGATATTTTACCGTACACTGTTCTAGAAGCCATTAAGGGCCACATTTGTAATGCTATCAATAAAGTGATCCAAGATCAATTACAAACTGATTCAATGGAATACTAGAAACATAAGAAATAAAAAACAAGAAATATTCCAATTAATAAATTCTTTTAGCCCAGTCATTCTTGCCATCTCGGAGACATGGTTGAAACCTCGATCCCTATTTAGGGTGACGGGATACTCCTGTGTCCGGGATGATAGGGATGATGGCTGGGCTGGTTGTGCTGTCCTTGTAAATAGAAAATTCCCGTTTTCCCAACTTCCCGTTCCTCCCCATTCTTCTGGCTTAAATGTTGTCGCGGTTAGGTGCCTCAACATTTCCTTCGTGTCCGTCTATATCCCACATCCTAATCGTGAATTAATTCAGGAACTCACCACTATACTATTAACCCTTCCAGTTCCCATTATAGTTCAGGGAGACTTCAACTGTCGTCACACGCTATGGGGCTCTCATAGCTGTGATGCGATGTCGTTTGTTTTGTTAGAGCTGATGGACGAGGTAAATTTATGTGTTTTGAACGACGGAACCCCTACGCGCAGATCATCACCCCTCCAAAATGCTAGTGTACCTGATCTTACACTATCATCCCCAAATTTAGTTCGTTCTTTGTCTTGGTCGGTTTACCCTAACTCCCTTGGGAGTGACCATCTTCCTATTATCTCTACGTTATTAAATTCTCCCGTAGCTCCGTTTCCCATTCAAACCCCACTCCTCAAATACAGAACATGCCGGGCTGACTGGAGCAGATTTAGGTCAACTCTAGAACTATCAGTGGGAAACTTGCCCAATAGCACGGAAATGAATGTTCTGGAAGTTTATGAACAGTTTATAGCGGCTATTTATTCTGCGGCTGATAACTCTATACCTCTGAAGAATTCGGTACGCAACAAAATTCCTTCTCCAGCATGGTGGGATGCTGAGTGCTCGGCCGTTATTAAAGAACGTAATTTGGCAGAGTCTCTTTTTGCCGCGGATCTCTCTCTAGAAAACTTTCTAAATTTCCAGCGTGTGTGTGCGCATAGTAAGAGGTTCTTGAGTAAAAAGAAATTTCAGGGCTGGCGATCCTTTTGCGAATCTCTGTCTCCTAGGGCTCCGGTTACACTAGTTTGGAAAAAAATAAAGGCCTTTCGATGTTCGCAAACTGACAGCAATGTTTCCACTAACGAGCCCTCGTGGCTTGATGGATTTACTGCCAAGCTTGCCCCTCCGTTCGTTCCACACTGGGAAGGTGTCGGTGGGTATTCTTCACTCTCAGCCCCACCTGAAAGAATGAATGAAGCCTTTAGTTTCGACGAACTATGCTGCGCACTCGATCATTTACATGACTCCACTCCAGGGTATGACGGCATCCCATATTCTTTTATTACTCAAAGCTCCAAGCCAACTAAACAATTCTTTTTAAACATTTTAAATCACATTTTTTTAACGGGAAATATACCTGACGTCTGGAAAACCCAAATCATTGTACCTATTTTAAAGCCTGGCAAGGATCCAGTTAGCCCTAATTCTTACAGACCTATTGCCTTATCGTCAGTTTTATGTAAAATAATGGAACATCTGCTGAAAAACAGACTGGAGTGGATTCTGGAGAATAGGAATATTATCCCTAAAACCCAGTTTGGGTTCAGAAAAGGTATGGGAACAATGGACAGTTTGAGCATCCTTACCTCCGACATTCGGCTGGCTCTCACTCGTGGGGAACACGTAGCGGGAGTCTTCCTGGATGTCACAGCAGCCTACGATAACGTGGATCTTCCTATACTCAGGCAGAAAATGCTTCATCTGAGTATCCCTGTGAGGATTACCAATATCGTTTGTAACATGTACATGGGCCGTTCTATCCTTGTTCGGACGAATGGTAAACTGTCGGCTCCCCATCATGTTTGGAGGGGCCTTCCCCAAGGTTCTGTTTTGAGTCCCCTTCTCTATAGCTTATATACCTCAGACCTAGATACCTCAGTTAACTGCTTCTGTAAGATCTTGCAGTATGCTGACGATATTGCACTATATTCCTCATCGAAGAACTTTGCGGAAATATCTCACGCTCTAAACTCTGCCCTGTACTACCTCAATACGTGGCTATCTGACCATGGACTCTCCTTGTCTGCTGAAAAGAGTAATTTGGTTATATTTTCTAGAAAAAGGCATGTTCCAGATCTAGCCATCCACATTCAAGACGAACCTGTTATGGTTAAAGACGAAGTTAAGTTTTTAGGAATTATCTTGGACTCAAAGTTATCTGGGATCAGTCACTTAAATTATGTCTGCCAAAAGGCTGAAAAAAATATCAACGTTATCCGCGCTTTGTCCGGGGTAAGATGGGGCTCGCACCCATATAGTCAGAAACTTTTATACAATGCCATCATAAGAAGCCATTTCGACTATGGCGGTTTTATTCTTGAACCCTGTAGTAAACTCGCGTTGGCAAAGTTAGACAGAATTCAGGCAAGGTGTTTAAGAATAATCACTGGAGCTATGAAATCTTCCCCCACAAATGCTCTGCAAGTTGAGTGTATGGACCCACCTTATTCTTTGCGGAGACAACTCTTGGCTGATCGGTTTTTTTTCAAATCTCTGCAAATATCTTCACATCCATTAATCCCAATCCTTGAATCTCTTCATCAACTTGTAGTTGCATCCCAATACTGGACGCACAAGGTACATCCTCTTCTAGTGAACAGTTATATAAAATTCTTGGAACTACCTGTAAAGGTACAACAAAATTACAAAAACCCTCTGTTTGAACTAAGTTATGACAGTCTAATTTTTCAGCCTACAGTCCTTCTCAGTTTAGGCATTTCAAAAAATCAAATAGACGCCGATAATCTATTTAATAAAGTGATTGATGAGAAGTGGTCTGACTATCTCACCATTTTTACGGACGCGTCCAAGTTGAGTAAGGAGGGCCCTGTGGGATCTGCAGTGTGGATTCCCAGGTATAAAATCATTCTAAATTTTAAACTCCCTCCGGGAAACTCTGTGTTTTCCGGAGAGGCCATTGCATTGTTAGAAGCAGTATCTTATGCGCATTCCCACCATCTTAACAAAACACTTATTTTGACCGATTCTTTAAGTTGCTTGCAGGATTTGATCAAACGCCCATTCCGAGCGAAAGAAAATTTTCCTGTGACCTTAAAAATTAAAGAACTCCTCCATAAGTGCCACGTGGAAAATATTGAAATCGTTCTGGCCTGGATTCCAAGCCACTGCGGTATAAAGGGCAACGAGACGGCCGATCTTTGCGCTAAAGAAGCAGTCACAATTGGCAATGATGCACATAACCAATGTTATACTCGTGACCTCAAGGCACTTTCTCTCCCACACATGCGAGATTCCTGGAACACCCGTTGGCAATGTACCCGTCAAAATGTCGGCAAAAATTATGGCAAACTTCAACCTGATCTGCCCTCTAAACCCTGGTTTTTTGTTCGGAAGGATATCCCGAAAATTATAACGTCTGCGATCATTCGTCTACGGTTGGGTCACATTTGTACGCCTGTATTCTTGGCAAAGATTCGTGTTCGAGACCACTCTCTGTGCGAGTGTGGTCTGGCGGAGGGTACTCTCGAACATTTATTTTTTCACTGTAACCGTATCGTCACTCCTTTGTACGATATCCTACCCACAGAAATTCCCCGTCCCGTTAATATAAATTTCCTTCTTACCTTAGTGCACTCCCCCTTTGTTTATGTCCTGTGTAAGTTTATTAAAATTAACAACTTGTTTTTGTAGTAGTTTAGCTAACTCTGTAAATGTTTGTTTTGTCTTTTGTTTTAGGTTCTCGACTGATTAAACCTGGCGATCACCGGTCTCATTATTAATAAATACGTCGGATGAAACCGGTCAAATTCTTAATAAATACGTGCCTTTTTTAACCGTGACGTTGGCGGAATCATCGACAATATCGATGGGGCCATAATCTACAAAGATTGATTGATTGTACATAAAGTTACGTGATTCGCCTGCTGTAGACGAGAACAAACGGAAATCCGGACGTACGAAAGCATTTTTGTCGAAGCTGAAGCAGAGACCTTCGTTTCATTCGATCAATAAAGAAACATAAATTGCTTTCTATTATTTTTTTTCTGAATAATAATCATGTTAGTGCTAGGTGCATGTTTCTTTTCTTAATGTATGCCATGTAAATTGTGGGAATGAATAAAGTGTTTATCTATCTATCTATAAATTATGAATATACAAACAAGAAGCAAAAACGAATTACAAAAAAATTATAATGAACCTTGTAAAAAAGAATATCAAAGTATATCCTTGTCCATTAGCCTTGACAAGCCTTTATCCACGGTTGTCAGTATACACAAAGTATACGTGAATTAACTAGTTCTATAGATTTGCCTGTCTGTGGTATCGTCCGATGACGCAGCATTCGGCCGGCGGTCGCGACCGGTCACTCGGTCACGGAGCCACGAAAACTGTATGGATGTGCGGTTACTACCGAGGTGGATCAACTATTCTTTGTTGCTCGTTGCCATGGTTACGTCTCCTGAGTCACTCTTTAAAATTGTGATTTTAAAGGTTTTAAATCTACTAAACATGAGTTTTAGCGAAGAGTAGTTTTTTTATTTTTTATTTTTTGTAATGGGAAACAAACAGCGCTATATTACACATACATATAAGGTAAAAATGTAGTTTGTACATATGCCAAAACTCCCACCAAGAGTTAATTACATATTTGCTTTGAGTATAAACAACATGCAGCAAAAGCAAATCTTTTGTTGCTAGGCCTATTTGAATAAAGAATATTTTGAGTTTGAGTTTAGTTTTATTGAACCAATCAGTAAGTAATCATTCGAATTTAGAAAGAGAACACACATGAGACATGGAAGATAAAAATTGATAATAACAATAAAATAAAATAAAAAGAAATGACTTAATTACAATTAGAGTAATATTAGCGCAGTTTCCATTAATATGTTTAACAAGGAGTAAATAAACTCTTACGATTTAACACTTGCTTTAATTGCAGAAACAAACTTGTGATGGTTTAATTGAAATATATCTAGATGTGAATATTTCTTATTATAAATATTACATGCTCTTGCTATGTACTTGTTGTTAACGTATTTTAGCGATGAGTATCTATCCATTTGGACATGGGCATGCTTGAAGTCCATATTATGAATATTTTTCTAAGAAATTCGGTTACTGTTGTCTCCTCGCTGACGGGAAAGAATAACAACAAAGAAAAGTTGATTGACGCACCTACTATATTGGTGGCTCTGTGCCTTTACCATGAGTTTACATGACCGTACTCGCTAGCGATTGCGTAAAAAAAATTATGGGCAAAAGTACAGCGCCTCTAGCGGTTACGCAATAGAACTAAGACTCGGCATACTAAATCGTTTATGCAGTCGCTAGCGAGTACGGTCATGCAAACTCATGGTAAAGGCACAGCCTGGGCAAGAAACGCTATCGTATGTCCAGCGGATAACCGGCTGTTTTCTACAAGCATTTCTCGACCGATTCTCTTGAATAGAATAGAATAGAATAGAATATCATTTATTGTATCGATCATACATTGACAAAAACAGTATCAAATATAAAATTACTTAAATAAATTTACAATATAAATTAATGTATGTAACATACAATTGCAAAGTCATATTAGAATTACATAATTTAATTAATTAATGTCAACCATGATACATTCTTTCACAAATCAACTTGATATTTTATGGGCAGGGTTCGATAATAGTATAGAAGATTTTATTAATGGCGAAGCCACGGGGTTTGCCCACCGAGGGTGCCGTATAAATTTGTAGCTATTAATAACGTACTTAATGACTTTTTTGTTAGTTTTGTCCCTGTGCTTGTAGTATAAGACGATATTTATTGCCAACAGAAAGTACCCTTTAGATTTTGATTCTCTTGAGTGTTGACATACAAGTTTTTTGCAGCATAAACGGCTGTATCTTTGTTTACGTTAACTTAGTTTTTTTTTCACTGCTTGAAGTGATTGTAGAGCTAAATATAAAATACTAAAATAAAATATATTTTTTACAATTCATAATTTTTTTTTTAAATTTTATACCCACGCACTTGACAGACAGACGCACAATAGTGTTTCTATAAGGGTTCCTTTTTTTTGAGGTACGGAGCCACCAATAGTGCCTGTATAAGATTTGCCTCATCTATTTTTTTCATAGTTCCTCATCTATCATTTTTTTATTTTCAATCGCAGACATAGATGCTTGTAATGATGAGATGCGCGTGAGCATACAAAAGATTTAAAATCCCACAACTATTATGCTTACTTTCATCATCGTCCTAGTTATGTCCGGAGTCCGCTGCCTAATCCCAAGATTTGGCGTAGGCACTAGTTTTTACGGAAGCGACTGCCATCTGACCTTCTAACCCGAAGATCAGACCTTTATATTTCCACTTCTTTCGCAATTTTTACAATAGGGATGATGAGTCACGTCACAATTTATAACATAGTCATCATCATCATTATCCCGGTACAGTTGCATCCTGAAGGATGCCCGGGATCCGTTTGTAGGGAAGTGACTGCCATCTGACCTTCCAACCCGAGGGGAAACCAGACTTTATTGGAATTAGGCTTGTCAAGTGAGTGGGCAACTTGGCTGTTAGAAGTTCTCAAGCCGCCCGAAGACCTCTTACTTAACGACTGCTATCATAGACAGCAACCGGGATCAACGGCTTAACGTACCATCCAAAGTACGGGAGCGCTCAGTTAATAACCACTCAAAGCGGTCACCCATCCAATAACTGACCTGGGCCGTTGCTTAACCTTGCATACCGCACGCGGTACACAGCGCGGGCGCCGCTGGGCCACGAGCGCTCACATAGTGTGGCTATATATAAATATTTTAATTTAAACTAACTTTGACAAGAATTTCGACACCAAAAGGTACAAAAATGTACTCTGCCGAGGCCCCTATATTTATTAAGCTTTAATATTTCGGCATTTACCGCAGCATTGCATTTAAAAAAAACGTGTCTGATTATATACATGAAAAAGTAGAATGGTCAACCTACAGCCTGGTGACAGAGGGATAGATAGACGGACGGACAGCAGAGTCTTAGTCAAGGGCTTATTATAGGGGGGCTCACGTGAAACTCTAAGAGATCTCTTTAAAGAAATTAACATTTTAACGGTAGCGTCCCAATATATCTATGAGAATATTATTTATGTCATAAAGAATCGAGAATCATTCTGTAAAAATTCTGATATACATAATTTTAATACCAGGAATAAAAATAAAATTGCCACTAACAAGTTTCGTGTCCGTAAAGTTTACAAGTCTTTTGTAGGTCAATGTGTCCGTTTTCCCTTTCGATCTACTCGCTCCATTAGAACCGACTCATTTCCCCCATAACGTAGAGCACCGACCTGACATACTCGACATAGCACTCCTAAAGAACGTAGCGTTAACTCTGCGTTCTATAGAAGTGATACACGAACTTGACTCGGACCATAGGCCAGTTCTTTTGAGACTAGGACCTCACCCTAATAATGCACCTCGTACCAGAACAATCGTGGACTGGAATAAGGTACAATCAGGTCTCTTACAGACAGATCCTCCCCTGCTTAGAGACATCCCTGACTGCATAACTACTACTGAACAGACCGACCAAGCGATCGATTCTTTCACCAACTATCTCAACACTGTTCGAAGTGAGGCCTCAAGGGAGGTGTCGGCGGAGGATATCCAAAACCGACCTCTGCCTAGGGAATTGAGGGAGTTAGTGACTAGAAAAAATCGTGCAATCAGGACTTACTCCAACCACCCTTCTGCTGAAAACCGTCAAATCCTGAGGGACTTGTGTAACGAGTCCAAACAGAGAATTGCCGAATTTCGGGAGAACTCGTTCAGGGATCTGATGGGTGAGATCGCTCCTAGTCATCTGGCTTACTGGAAACTAGCGAGATCTTTCAAATCAGATGCCTGTTGGACCATACCCCCCTTGGATCGTCCGGATCACCCTACCCCTGCTCTCGAGGATAGTGAGAAAGCCGAATGCCTTGCGAGTAGCTTAGAGTCCCAATGTTCGCCTAGTCTCCTTCACACCGACGAAGCCCATATTAGATGGGTCGATTCCGAGGTGGACAGGAGATCGCGTCTCCCCGTAACTTCACCCATTTTACCGGTGTCGGTTAAGGAAGTCAGTGACTTAGTCAGGCGTCTTCGTGTTAGGAAGGCTCCGGGTGCGGATGGTGTATCCAATCGTATCCTGAGACTTCTCCCTGAAACCCTCCTCCTCATTTTGGTCGGCATCTTCAATGCCGCGCTGACCAATGCTCACTTTCCAGCCGCGTGGAAAGGTGCAACGGTCATAGGGATAGCGAAGCCCGGTAAGCCCCGGACTTCGCCTGCCTCTTATAGGCCGATCAGCTTGCTTAGCTCTCTAGGAAAGCTATATGAGCGGATCCTTCTCACTAGGATTCTCAGATTTACGGCTGAGAATAACGTCATCATCGACGAGCAGTTCGGCTTTAGATCCGCGCACTCGTGCGTCCAACAGGTGCACCGCGTCACGGAGCACGTGCTGGACGGTTTCTCTCGATTCCAGGGGCTCAGGACCGGTGCAATCTTTCTCGACGTGGCGAAAGCATTCGACAAGGTCTGGCATAACGGGCTGATATACAAGTTATATCATCTCGGTATGCCTGACAGACTCGTACTCACCATACGAGATTTTCTCAGGGATCGAAGCTTTCGATACAGACTAGAGGGAACGTACTCGGACCCACACCCCATCCGGGCCGGAGTCCCGCAAGGCTCCGTGCTCTCTCCCACTCTTTATTCGTTATTCACGAACGACATTCCCAGGCACCCTAAAGTGCAACTGGGGTTGTTCGCGGATGATACCGCGCTCTTTACGACTCATTGTAAGTATACTTTTATCCGGCGATACCTCCAGGAGGCAATCACTGACCTAGGTCGTTGGTTTAATCTTTGGCGTATCGAAGTCAATCCGGAGAAAAGCACTGCGATAGTCTTCCACCCGTCTGACCGCGTTAGCACGGAAAGGCGTGTGGCTCCGATCCAGATGTTTGACCGGCCCATCCCCTGGGCCAACGAAGTCAAATATCTTGGAGTGACCCTCGACAGAAAACTGACTTTCCGTAGCCACATCAGTAGGGTACGCAACCGTGCGTTGTTCGTGCTAGGAAGGCTTGGGCCGATGATTAACAAGTTTAGTAAAATGTCACTTAGAAATAAGCTGACACTCTACAAAACTTGTGTTCGTCCAATCATGTCTTATGCAAGCGTAGCTTTTGCTCACGTGCCTATGACATCGCTCAAGCCGCTTCAGGTCATTCAGAATCGTTTTCTCCGTAGGGCGACTGGTGCTCCGTGGTACCAGTCGAACCTCAGTCTGCACCACGACATGGGGATTAGCACTATGTATGGTTTCTTTAAGCAGACTGCCAGACGTTATTTTGACAACGCTCCCCATCATAGGAATCCGTTAGTTAGGAAGGCTGTCGACTACGTTCCCATCCCTCCCCCCTCTGTCGTTACTCGGCGATCACTGATTAGGGGCCGCACGGTCCGGCGTCCTAGGCACACACTTACGGACCCGGACGACGTAATCACAGCGTCTATCGAAAGATGGAACGCTGCGCTTGCGGCGTCCAACTCTGACACGACGCGTACACTTAGGCATTCCCGCCGGCGGGGACGTCCACCGCGCGATCGCGACAACAGTGACACATATAGTCCCTATTCGTCCCGGTACCGCCGCACACCGGGTAGAGTCAGTCCGACCCAGGTCGGGCCTAGCTGAGTTTCTTGCTGGACTCTTCTCAGCTAGGCTAGGTTTAGTGAACCAGCGACAAAACTCCCAGTAGCTCGATTCCACTCACACCTCAGATTCGGTTGAAACCGCTCAACCAATCTCACTGGAGCGCAAACTCTTAGAGTATTCCAGTGTTCCAAACCACACGCGTGGTCGTGCCGGAGGTTTTCCCCTGGATTTTCCCCAGGCTACTCTCCAACCGCGCACTCCTATCGCTTTATTGGGCCCGGCCTATAAAGCCACAGTCAGGTTCAAAAAAAAAAAAAAAAAAAAGTGTCCGTTTTTATAATAAGTTACCCGATGAAATTTTGAATTTACCCTTTTCAGCTCTTAAAAATTACTTAAAAAAACTTTGATGTCAAAGGCTTATTATAGGGTTAAGGACTATCTAACAGACAGAAATGCATGGCCCAAACCAAATACCTAAATAGCGTAAAAAGTCTAATATTTTCATTGTATCTAGTTGACACATTTCTTGCAGGAAAGCATATCAAACGATTCGACATGTTTTGTTTTCTTGTGTAACTACACATTGTAAATACCTATTGTTATTTTTTCATTGTTTTTCTTTCAATTCTCTTTTGTTGTGTACCATTTACATTTACTTAAGTAGGTTAAGTAGTATCATTGTAATAAGCATATTTTGGAGAAAATGACTGACTGTCGAGTTTCTTTCGGCGTTTCTTCTCGGCAGTGGTCTCATGTAGTTTTTGACTTGTAAAAGTGCCTTTGCGGCCTACTTGCAGAATAAAATTCATTTATTTCATTTAGGGTCCAACTCAAAACCGCAATTTTTTTGCTACACCGATGATTAAAATCACGATTACTGTAAATATGCCGTTTCATTTCCTTATTATAAATATTAATTGTTCTAAGAACTTTCGTTAGAGTTGATTCTAACTGTAAACATAATGAAGCCAGTGAATGAATCATTATATCTAGTTCAAAAGGAGCGCTCGTGGCCCAGCGGCGCCCGCGTACCGCGTGCGGTATGCCAGGTTAAGCAACGTCGGCCGAGGTCAGTTTTTTGATGGGTGACCGCTTTGAGTGTTTAGTAACTTTTTTTTTTAATATAGATATATAAATAAATAAACAAATTTTTTTGGACAATCTTACACATATCAACCTAATTCCAAACTAAGCAAAGCTTGTACTAGGGGTACCAAGTGACGATATAAATAGATACTTAAATACATAGAAAACATCCAAGACTCAGGAACAAATATTAGTGTTCATCACACAAACACATGCCCTGACCGGGATTCGAACCCGGGACCTCCAGCTTCGAAGGCAGGGTCACTACCAACTAGGCTAAAGCGGTCGTCTCTAAGTAACTAAGTGCTCCCGTATTCTGGAAGGCACTTTAAGCCGTTGATCCCGGCTGCTGTCTATGATAGTAGTCAAGCCAAGTTAGAGGCCTTCGGGCGGCTCGAGAACATCTAACAGTCAAGTACAACACTTGTAGGTAAAGGTGTATTTCAGTAATTTAACTACATATTCTAGAACAGAAAAGTGTGCCGCCATCTTGTATAAAAATAAGTTACTATATTAACATTTATTAATTTACAGACGGTAATAATAGTTAAATAACAAAAACTTAAATACAGTAGAATCTGCTTGTAACGACTTCGAAATCACCACACATGAGATTTCATCCCAAACATTTTCAAAGTAAATTTGTCCGTTTTGTGCGACGTCCTGTTAGTGCGACGTAATATCATCGGTCCCTTGACTGTCGCTTTATCCGGATTCTAATGTAATATTACAACTAAATTAAATCTAAAACAGGCATTTCCTCGCTGTATCGCAATGCTGTTACGTTGTGCGAGGAAGTCGCCAGCTCTTCGGTCACCAGTTACGTCACTCAAACGCTATTATAATGAAAAACTAGTCCGATGGCTTATAAGTTATTAACATTAATTCCCAGTTATAAATGAGTGTAAATGTCAGATTTACCAAATTAACACCTATATTGGCTACCAAACTTGTCCTTTAAATAGGACTGTCACGGATTAATGTCGGGTATTTGTTTGTCTCATATTTAACACATAATTTATGTAGTGTTGAAATTTAAAGGCGGTGCTACAATGTTGATTTTAAGGGTCAATCAACTTTTGTTTGTTGTTATTCTGTCCCGTTAGCGAGGAGACAACAGTGCCTTTACCATGAGTTTACATGACCGTACTCGCTAGCGACTGCGTAAAAAATTGTATGGGCAAAAGTCCAGCGCCTCTGGCGGTTACGCAATAGAACTAAGAATCGGCATACTAAATTGTTTACGCAGTCGCTAGCGAGTACGGTCATGCAAACTCATGGTAAAGGCACAGTAGTCGAGTTTCTTAGAAAATTTTCTTTGTGACTTCAAGCATGCTCAAGAGTTGACCCCATGTCCGAACGGATTTATACTCATCGCTAAAACTCGTGTTTGGTATATTTAAACCCTAAAAATCACAGTTTAAAAGAGTGACTCAGGAGACGTCACCATGGTAACGAGCAACAAAGAATAGTTGATCCACCCGAAGTATCTTCTGGGAGAGCTCGCTTCCAGAGGGCCTACTCCGAACTTCGAAATCCGAACTTCGTATCGTGCCGTCCCTTTCACTCATATAGTATATGTACGTGAGAGTGAAAGGGACGGCACGATACGAAGTTCGTATTTCGAAGTTCGGAGTACAGACTCAGTATTCGGACTCACGCGCAGAAATCGCTAAGAGCCTGTCTTTGTCTCTCGCGGTGGAACATATGTCTGTAATGTGGGTGTGTTCTCTTGAGCTTTGCCTTTACCATGAGTTTAGATGACCGTACTCGCTAGCAACTGCTTAAATTTTGTATAGGCAAAAGTACAGCGCCTCTGGCGGTTACGCAACAGAACTAAATAAATAAATAAATATTAGAGGACAATCTTACACAAATCGAACTAGCCCCACAGTAAGCTCAAGAAGGCTTGTGTTACGGGTACTAGACGACGATATATTTAATAGATAAATAGATACTTAAATACATAGAAAAACATCCAAGACTCAAGAACAAATATTCGTGTTCATCACACAAATACATGCCCTGACCGGGATTCGAACCCGGGACCTCCAGCTTCGAAGGCAGGGTCACTACCAACTAGGCTAAAGCGGTCGTCAACTAAGAATCGGAATACTAAATCGTTTACGCAGTCACTAGCGAGTACGGTCATGCAAACTCATGGTAAAGGCACTGGTCGACATATTCCAAAATAAAAACAGTTTTTTTTTAATCTAATTCTACTACACACAATAAAAACAAAAACTGACTACGTTACTTACTAAACGTGTCTTTTAACTCGTCGTCTACCGGTCCTTGGTAAAGGCACTTATCGGCAAGTCGCACAGTTTTTAATTATATATATTTGTGGGAAATTTTGTACCAGGACAGGGCTGCTTCCAAGCGTCCTTACCCTAGGAGTCCTAGGACAAATAGGCCACCTCAAGATCGGAGAGAAAAGGAGATAAAATTTACCGGTAAGAGATAGCAAGCTATGTGCCGAGGAAAAAATAAATTCCATTGCAATTATGTCCTTAGACGCAATTAATTATAATTATAATTCATCATCATCATCATCATTTCAGCCGAAAAACGTCCTCTGCTGAACATAGGCCTCCCCCAAGCGGGGGGGGATTTGCCATAGTCGCCACGCTTGGCAAGCGGGTTGGCGACCGCAGTTTGATGGTGATAATGATCGAAGGATGCTGCTGCCCACCCTCCGATTTTCCCTTATTCGCCTCCTACGAAACCCACGGGAAGAGATGGGGTGGCGCAATTCTTACCCGGCAACCACACGGGGATAATTATAATTGTGACAAATGTATACTATTAATTATTGTGATATTTTAAAATGTAATCTAATTTAACTTGCAAATTATGTAGATTTTATCTTCTAATAATGTTTGAAATTTTATATTTTTTATCAATTATACATTTTTTAATATTACTTAACTCTGCGTAAGAAATATAAAAATAGAAAAGTTAAAGTTATTATCTAAATTACAGTATATAAGTTATTTCATTGCTGTGCCCTTACAGGGTTCATGTCAGTGTTGCCAGGACCCTTAGGACGAAAATTACGTTTCTTTTCTTGAAAAGTTACATTTTTGATGCAAAAGTTACATTTTTTTATATTTTTCATAATTACTTTCGTAACGTTCGATTTTAAGAAATGAGTAGCCACATACAACTATAATTCGGCGCGTTCGGCGACAGTATTACGCCCGTCTGATGGGCGGTATCTCGAATGTCATACATAGTTGCAACAGACGGACAGACTGAGGCGTACCATGTAGGTTCTTTTGTCACCGTTTCTATACGAAACCCTATAAATTTTCTCGCTTGGTCCCGGTTAGATACAATTGACCTTTCTTTTTAAATAGAGTTTCATTATTCTCAAAAGTTACAAAAAAATCCTTTACAACAGAAGTTACTTACATGTTACGCGAGCCGGCCAAAAGTTACGAAAAATGTAAGAAATGTAGCCATCTGGCAACACTGGTTCATGTTGAACTGTAATCAATAACTGAAGAACTGTACCTATAACTAACATGAGTGCAATAAACGATTTGATTTTGATTTTCAATATTCCACAAAATAGCAATTACATACTCGTTTTTCCATACAACGGGATTACGAGGTCTTTGCACTGTGATGTCACATTTCACTGCCTTACCTCTAGTTTTCGTCTTTTGTGTTGCTCACATACAAACATTTGACCGTCTCTAAAAACTGGATCGAATGGCATCATAATTTTTAGACCCTGAATGTGGACTTATAGTTCGTTTTACATCAAACGTTTATGTACAGTGGAATCCGGATAAAGCGACAGTCAAGGGACTGGTGATATTACGTCGCACTAACAGTAGCACTACCATGAGTTTACAATGACCATACTCGCTAGCGTCTGCGTAAACGATTTACTATGCACAAAAGTACAGCGCCTCTGGCGGTCACTCATAGAACTAAGGATCGGTAGTATGAGTTCTACGGTAAATTACCTATCGAAAACTAAACGCTAGCGACTGACGTTTTGTAGCTGTCAAATGGCTGTTACCGTAGAAAATCGGCACCATGAGTTACAAACTTGACAGATGCTATCGAATAATACGCTATCGAGTGTAGTAACTATTTCACTATAGCGTTACCATGAGTCGACAGTGACCGTACTCGCTAGCGTCTGCGTAAACGATTTGTATGTACATTAGTACAGCGCCTCTGGCGGTTACTCATAGAACTACAGGACGTCGCACAAAACGGACTGATTTACTTTGAAAATGTTTGGTGTGAAATCTAATGTGTGGTGATTTCAAAGTTGTTAAAAGCGGTCAAATGTTATAAGCGAAGTCGTTATAAGTGGATTCTACTGTATATAAATAAATAGAAATAAATAAATAAATATTAGAGGACAATCTTACACAAATCGAACTAGCCTCACAGTAAGCTCAAGAAGGCTTGTGTTATGGGTACTAGACGACGATATATTTAGTAGATATAAATACTTAAATACATAGAAAACATCCAAGACTCAGAAACAAATATTCATGCTCATCACACAAATATTTGCCCTGACCGGGATTCGAACCCAGGACCGTCAGCTTCACAGGCAGGTGCACTACCCACTAGGCTAAACCGGTCGGTATATACGTCATACATTTAAATAAATAAATAATTTTTAGTCAAATAACCAATTAGAAATTGTGAGTTCTCAGCTTTACAAATGCAAATCAAAGTAATTTATACACTAAAATCAAATGTTACCACTAAATTATTTTGCTCATCTTTCCAATGATGTCATTATTTTAGCGCCGTTGTATGTGAATTGTATAATATGTTTTTATCTATAATGTTGGTATCGTGCTGAGTTA
The DNA here is from genome assembly GCA_963556455.1 of Epiblema foenella. Lineage (NCBI taxonomy): Eukaryota > Metazoa > Arthropoda > Insecta > Lepidoptera > Tortricidae > Epiblema > Epiblema foenella. The sequence goes on along the minus strand of OY747120.1, from coordinate 2,224,205 downwards.
ATACTTACCGGTAAACAGGGGTTACTTTCAAATTGAGGGGCGACTTTCAAAAGTCAGTTCTTATGACGTGTTTTGGTTTTCATTTAGTTGAAATGGGGTCAGTGCTATTCCTTCGTAAACTTCTTAACTATCTACCAAACTGAAACAATCTAGAAATACTTAGGGATGGTTATTATAAGTCTTCTAAATCTATCAAAGTGGCCCCGTTTTCTTCTAAAGTCACCCCAGTTTACGGTATAGTGTTATTTTTTTCTACTCATCGACTTTAATGTTCGAATTAAGATTATCATCATCATCCTCTTAGCGTTATCTCGGTACAGTTGCATCCTAAAGGATGCCCGGGGTCCGCTACCTAATCCCAAGGTAGTAGGCTGTAGTAGGTAGGTGTAGGTTAGGATTTCATTAAAGTGTCAAAAGGGCCTCTACGTGTTGGCTATGTGGTACTCGTTTGGTACTTCGGTGCCTCGGTACTTCGGCTCCACGCACGCCTCACAAAGGTCCGGGATACCATTGTCCCGTGAACGGGAAAGACATACAAATAATAATAATTTTATTTTCAGACAAGACATCCATAGCATTGTTAGTAACATTTGTTCACTTATATATCTAAATTAGATATAATTATATAACTATTTAATTAATTACTAGGAATATTACTTAACATTATAAATGGGAGTCCTGTCCCCCATATGTATAATGTTCCAGTGTTTTACAACTGGGCAGTCAACTTTCTCCAATATGCTATGCAGGAGGCTGTTGGCACTATCCCTCACTCTGCGCATCAGTGATGCTACTCGCTTCCGTAGTATTTCGCTAAAACCGTCGACATTTGCATCCATAAACATACCTAATACGCTACAGTATCGTGGTAGTCCCAACAGCATCCTGATCGCATTTTTTTTTACAGTAGGCATATGATTTTACCTCGCCAAACTGTATATGCAGTTTGTTGGCGAGTGTTGCGCTCTCTCACTTACAGGTTCGGAACTTACACCTACTTCTTTCATACCTAAATCATGCAATGCTAATGTATTGTACACGAAGGGCGTTTAGCGATTTTTGAGAATATTTGGTCCAGAGACGAGTATAAAATGTCTGGAAATACGCTCGGAACAATATAATAACAATTTTAAAACTCCCATGTTGAGAAAACTCGAATACACTTCGCGTCTTGAGTGCTTATATTGGAGTTTCTTTTATTACTTTCTACAATAATAACATGTATTATATCATGTCCCTTAAAAGAGGAGAGACATTCTTTATTTGCTATACCGTAACGTCGGGCTACTTTGACCCAAATTGAAGATAACTTTGGTTTGTGGAGTCCGGTCTATTCATGCTTGCTAGGACATAGTGACTACGTTAATACTAGTGTCTTTTTATAGGGGATTGACGAGAGACATCATCCTGTTGTGGATTCGTTTTTATTATCAGTGACTTAGAGACCATATACATCTCTAACAATATTAAATTAATTTTAATTTTGACGCTCAGAGACCATGTACATCTCTGGGATATTATATTAACTTCATTATACTCCTTATTTAATCTTGAGACCTTATACATCTCTAACTTTACTGATGTTGTAATATTTGTAATAGATAACTTTGCAAGTTTATCTTCACTGTATGACATTAATTTTGTTATAATTGTAAACTCGAAATTATTATTCCTTCTTGAACTGTAAATTAATATTTTGACATGAAAAATGTATTACTTATTATAGTCAGACTTTCTTAAATTGTAAATTAATATTTTGACATGTAAAAGTGCCCTTGTGGCCTATTTGCAGAATAAATGTTTGTATTTGTATTTGCTATTTGAAAACCACACATAAAGTTCTATTAAATATATATTTATTTCACGTCAACGGTTAGATTTACCTTTCATATTGTTAGAAAAATAAACTTACAGTTATTCTAATTTCCTTTTACATCATACATTTCGAGCCTTTCTTATTGATCTATGGTCAAAATTGTTAAAAAGGATTAAAAGTGCGGCCAATGATTAAATTTGCAATAGAAACTGTTTAAATATTGTTAGTTAACACACACAAACGCTTTTTAATTTTATTTCATATTGAAATGAAATAAATGAAATAATTTATTCTTCAATTTAGGCATATTATATGCACTTATGAATGTCAAAAAACTACCACCGACAATTAAAATTTGACATTAAAATCTACCTAACCGTATAGTACAAAACTTACGTGATTACCCCGCGGTTCATAAAATAAACCTCTGCGTCGAGAAGAACCTGCGTAAGAAACTCGGCGACAGGTAATTATACAATTTCCCAAGAACGACTTTTTCGCCTTTACAAGTCTGGTCTTTACTAGTCTATCTAATAAAATATACAACTTCAAACATATCTCAATAAGGATTATGATTAAACTTGGTATACAATGAGTTTATAGTCTGGATTAACATATAGGATACTTTTTATCACGAAAGTCACCCATCGAAGGGATGAAATAGGCAGTGGATGTTTACGCAGACGAAGTAAGATGTATAGACCCACCGCGCGATCGCGACAACACTGACACATATAGTCCCTATTCGTCCCGGTACCGCCGCACACCGGGTAGAGTCTGCACTCCGACCCAGGTCGGGTCTAGCTGAGTTTCTTGCTGGACTCTTCTCAGCTAGGCTAGGTTTAGTGCACCAGCGACAAAACTCCCAGTAGCTCGATTCCACTCACACCTCAGATTCGGTTACAACCGTTCAACCAATCTCACTGGAGCGCAAACTCTTAGAGTATTCCAGTGTTCCAAACCACACGCGTGGTCGTGCCGGAGGTTTTCCCTTGGATTTTCCCTAGGCTACTCTCCAACCGCGCACTCCTATCGCTTTATTGGGCCCGGCCTATAAAGCCACAGTCAGGTTAAAAAAAAAGAACAACGTATTTAATGATAATTTCGACAAAAACTGTTCAGGTATACAGCTTTGCTAAAATCAACCAATCAGGAAACAGAATTGACTTCCCTTAAGAGTCTAAAGATTAAGTTTGTAGTAGTCCCCATTTCAAAATAATTAAAAAAGTGATTAACTCGTTCGAGAAACACATTGAAGCGCTGTATGAAAGGTCAGTTAGCTTTTTTCGCGCGTTAATGTTGCGCGTGAACCGCTGTATCTATGTTTTGTGTGTCAAAGCAGTTTAGAAAATAAAACATGCTGCCAAATTATATATGTTCACCATGGAATTCATTCTATTTTAAATTCAAATTCAAATTCAAAATGATTTATTGCCAAAAAAAACAAAATGTGTACAGTACACAGGATCTCTTATAACATAACTTAAAATAGACACTTAAAATACATATTTATTTGTATTAGGTTGGGCAATGGGTGCTCGTCTCAGCATATGCAGGGCTTTAGGCCTTGCGCTGATTTTCAGACGAGTCCCTTCGACAGGGTTGGTCGTAACACTACGTCTAGGAGACAATAATTGAATTGCTAACTGAATCATTTGCCCGGCAACTTTTACATTTGAGGTTTAGAGCGTTTAGATGTGTTCAAATACTATAACTGCCTATCTATCTATATTGTTTAGCAGCGTACCTACCTATATATAAGAATTGTATGTGTGTGATGTGTGTTTAATGTTGCCTTTGTTTTTTGAACTTTAGGTAGTGCATAGGTTGCCTGGTCGTTTAAGTATTAAGGATTTCAAATAAAGGGTTACAAAAGTTTGAGAAGTTGTGTTGTAAGCTGGCTTTGGTACTAAAATAACGATGCTAGTGTAATATGGAGATATAACCAAGTTATCCGAGTATGTTAAACTCGCCTGACAGCATGATTTAGCCGACGCACGGGATATGTTTAAAAGATTAGGGCGCAGCGGATTGGGTACAGTGGGAAGGGGCTTGAAATTACTTTTTATGGAACCCTTTTGAGAAATCATCCCTTTCAATTAATACATAAGCTTTAGAGATTTGTCGAGTAGTCGACAAAGCCGACTATCCCGCTACATTTATAGTCGTCGATTAGTCGGCGATTAGTAGGCAAAAGAGACCGACTATTCGGCACTTCACTACATAGTATATAACAAAGTCGCTTTCTCTGTCCCTATGTCCCTATAAATGAAATAAATGAAATAAATGAACTTTATTCTGCAAGTAGGCCGCAAAGGCATTTTTACAAGTCAAAAACTACTAGCTTTCTCATGAAACTACTGCCGAGAAGAAACGCCGAAAGAAACTCGACAGTCAGTCATTATCTCCAAAATATGCTTATTACAATGATACTACTTAACCTAATTGACGAAACGAGGAAAAAATAACAATAGGTATTTACAATGTGTATTTACACAAGAAAACAAAACATGTCGAATCGTTTGATATGCTTTCCTGCAAGAAATGTGTCAACTAGATACAATGAAAATATTAGACTCTTTACGCTATTTAGATATTTGGTTTGGTGGTTATATCCCTATGTATGCTTAAATCTTTAAAACTACGCAACGGATTTTGAAGGTTTTTTTAATAGATAGAGTAACTCAAGGGGAAGGTTTATATGTTTAATACATGCATCAGCATTGCACCCGTGCGAAGCCGGGGCGGGTCGCTAGTATCTATACATATAATAAAGCTGTAGAGGTTCGAAAATCTGTACATTGAAGATATTAGCAAAAAAATCGATGGAGGGGTCTTAGAATCGATAACAGAACACGTTACAACAGTTTTTAAAATTTGTGTCTGTTTGTCTCTGTTTATTTGTCTCACCATCACGCGAAAACCAGCCAATAGATTTCAATACAACCTTCACTAATAAGTTTAATTGATCTTCGGCCAGGTTATAGGCTATAAAAATTATACAGATTGCGAATGGAAGGGGGTGAAAAGAGGGGTTGAACTTTGTATGACAAGTCCTTCAATTAATGACTTAAAGGCTTGAAAATTGGTAAGCATACAATTGGAAGCAAAATAAAAAGAATCCCATTCAAAAATTGTACAATAAATAGATAATATGTGAAAAAATGGAGAGTCCCTCAACCCATAGTAACTGTTTGAAATGAGAGATTTAATAATGTTAGTCAGTGGCTGTCAACATTGCCTATCTGCCTCCAGAGTCCATGGATGTTTACAATGCACGCTGACTTACGAAAATTCGTCTCAGTTGATCCAGTGTAAGTCTGAGCTCGAAATAAGCACATAGTTGTTACGAATCGTGTGGACAAGATACAATAAGGAAGTTTCGTGAGGCGAATCAAGACAATTGTAAATATCACGATATTTGACGTTTGGCGTTTCGGAGTCGTGCCATTATACAGATGACATTCGGTTAAGTCGAATCAAAGTTAATGAAAATTATTTAGTACTTGCACAATTTAATAATTTGAGTCTTATAGTAGCGACGATAAAGTAGTTATTTGGATGGAAAGTTTTTATTTTTACCATCGTAGTTATAAACTGAGTAATGTGGTTATGATGATTGATTATGATGAGCTATTATTATGAAATATTTAGTTCGGATATTTGTGACTCTTAGAGCTTAATTATCTCAAAACCAAAGCGACTTATGTGAATGTAAATATTTACCGCATTTCAGTATATAAAGTTCTATTAATTACATGCATAATCGTAAGAAAAACAGAATAGATTTGTGTTATTTAGGTACTGACTTACAGCCTCTAAGGCGCTTGCGTCTTAAGCCAAAACTTGCTGACCCATCGAGCCTTAATAACTTTACTCTTTATAAAATTGGAGATTGGACGTAGACGGTTGTTGTCAGCATTGACTGACCAGCGCTTTGATGTATGCCTACCTAAAATTTATCGAATTTCACTCCTATCGCTTTATTGGGCCCGGCCTATGAAGCCACAGTCAGGTTCAAAAAAATAATATTTTATATGTTGTATTTGTCTACAAAATGACAGAAAATCAACGTATTTGAAATCCACTCCGAAATCTTTGTAGTAAAAACGGAAGGTTGAGAAATATAAAATAAGTTTTTTTTTTAAGTTGACTGTGGCTTTATAGGCCGGGCCCAATAAAGCAATAAGAGTGCACGGTTGGAGAGTAGCTTAGGGACAATCCAGGGGAAACCTCCGACACGACCACGCGGGCGTTTTAAACACTGGAATACTCTAAGCGTGTGCGCTCCAGTGAGATTGGTTGAGCGGCTTCAACCAAATGTGAGATGTGGGTGGAATCAGACTACTGGGAGTTTTGTCAATGGGTCACTAAAGCTAGCCTAGCTGAGAAGAGTCCAGCAAGGAATTCCTTGCTGGACTCTTCTCAGCTAGGCCCGACCTGGGTCGGACTGACTCTACCCCGTATGCAGCGGTACCGGGACGAATAGGGACTATATATGTCTGTGTTGTCGCGATCGTGCGGTGGACGTCCCCGCAGGCGGGGTAATTTTGTGTCTGTCCTAAGGACCCATAGAGACTGTTACAAATCTTTTTGGTTACTATAAGTCAGTTTATCAAAAATATTAATTTAATTATTCATATTTTAAGGTTCTTAGAAACGAAAGTTAAGGAAAAAAGTACTTAAGCATTTTGCCTCTCAGTCTTCGGACTTAGATTTCTTTTTAAATATAATTGTAAAACGATAATATGTGCGTAGATACTTAAAAATATTAATATGTTTTAAGCAGTAACATCTGCAAAAGAAAATTATAGATTGAAGTTAAGGAAGCGCGAGTCTTTTTGGTAGATATAAGTCACTCTGCGTACGCCTCCCCAGGCTTCGTAAGAGAGAACTGGTTGAAGGACTTGGTAACCGAGTGTGATTACTTATTGTTATTATAGACGTTATATTATAGACAGCTCAGTTAAAGCGATTGGCTGCGTACGAGTATTTCAGGATGTCACAGGTTCGATTGTACGTTTTGGAGGTAGAACTTTCACTAGAAAAATACGCGATTAAGGGAGAATTCTGTACAGATATTTTGAGAGGATGCTTAAAATTTTTGTAAATATATTTGTCTTAGTAAACTACAAGTACATATAAAAAACATTTTCTTAATAAACTAGAAGTGTTCAATTAATTTTCATACAGAGGGATAATGCGTAGAGGTTTTCACTGCAAGTAGAGCGTATCATATTGTTGTAGAACATTAAAAAGTCTTGAGTTATGATGTTGGACTCCTAACACTTTGCATTTCGAGAAACATCAAAGTTTTTGTTCGATTCAAGCATGTCTTCCCGTGTAGTCGCTACATCGAGCATGTCAGTACTAAGGCTCGGAAAGTAAGGAATTGGGTAACGTCGTCGAACAAGAACGATGTGTAGACGTACACGACATCGAACCATGACACCACTATGCTACATGGATGTGATAAGGTAGTTCCTTAGCAGATATTAGTGTTTTGTTACATAGTATAAGAGATCATCAAAAATAATTCATACGCATAAATGCTATATGGGATCGAGTCGACGTTGTTCTCCGGGCTGGAATGAAATGTGTAGTATTTAACGTCTGACTTACTTATCCAGTACCTATTACGAACATATATACGTACCTATATATAGATATTGATAAATCTTACCCATTTTGTTTCATTATCCGCCTATTACATCCTACTTCAGGACACATGCCTTTCATGGACAAGAGGGCCCATTTCACTTGCTAATTATTATATTTATATAAATTTGAAACTTTGTAAGGTTGTAACTTTGAGATGTAAAAAAGTTGGAGTAAATTTTGAGTGAGTCACTCAAAGTTAAGTACTTTATAACCTAACCGGCATTTATCTACCAAGGGCAAGGAATAGTCAGTAGAAGTTCACGCGAACGAAGTCGCGGGCAAAAGCTAGTAATGAAATAAAGTGCTTACATACATACATAATTGAGTCAAAAATTTGTAGACTGTTTGGCAGTCTGTACTAATAGCATCACAGAACTGTATAATATGTCGCATTATGTTATACGTATAACGTTTAGTTGTTATAATACCCGGATAGATGTCGCTGTTACGGTAGAGCACTTTCCTGAGTCACACAAACGTTTGTTTTCCGTGGTCTACATAAAGGGTTTTAATTTTTTTTGATTTTGTGGATTTAACTGTGTGGCTAAAGTGAGAATACGTCGTTTTGTCTTCAAACCGGTGTTTTTCTTACTCCTCCCCGACACCTACACTGACCATTTATAGACCTTATCCCGTTGCAATAAGGTTCACGAATAGTTAACTGTGATGCTGAGTCCATACATCTCATTATTTGTATCGCCTAAGCGATTTCAATCATGACACAGTCAAGAGGGATTTCTCAGTAATGCACCATCGAGCCCATACAGGGTGGGAAACGCATATGGTCAATCACAAACTATCCATACAATACTCTATCCATTACACCAGAACAATTCATGTAAACAAATCACATTTGAGTACTTTAAAGGGATGACACCAAATTAGTACAAGAAAGAAATACAATATCCTTGTGATGAGTTATATTTTACGCAATGTCACGTGTCTAATTAGTGTAAGTATAAAAGGTATGCATTCCTGAATAAAAGTCAGTTTTTACGAATACCCGGGTTGTTTACTTGTTTCCCTACGTCCCACTCCACATGGCGACCCTGCCAGGATGATGAAAGATTTTAATTATTTATTTTATCTACACCCATACAGTAAATCCTCTTTAATGTGCTCAAAAAGTGTACGTAAGGACCAGCTTTACAATATCGCGCCGGCCCAGGGCGGAGATGGCCATAATAACATCGACAACGGTGTCGTTATGGCCATCTCCGCCCATTACGATACAGGCTCGTGCTCAAAAAACTTCAACGGGCTCACGCTCGACCTCACTACACTTGCAACGCAATGGTTCCTGAACACATGAAGCAGGATTTAATAACGGATGTAGATAAAGTAGTGTATGCAACTACATAATTAGGCCTTAAAACACTCGTGTGATCCTATTATGAAACTCGCTGACGCTCGTTTCCTAACGAAACTTATGTGACAGACGACAGACGCGTGAGCGATAGTAGTAAGGCTTCGTTTGGACCCTTCCGGGTACAGAACCTTAAAAATAACATCCTACTTCAGCAATACGAACTGAAAAAGTAAAGACATAATATTTTTGTGACAGTTTAAATGACTGAAATATTATGTTCATTTTAATATCATCGCCACCAATGACAAAAATACGGAAAAGAAATCCAAAAACTGACTCGACAAAAAAATCCATATAATTATTGGACCATTTCCCGAGCATCGGTTTAAAAATGCCACGCAACCAAGACCACAACTTGTTTTTTTTTATTTTGTCTCCGATATTTCTCACCCTGTAGCCATCACGGACAGGACTCGAACCCGCGACACGCCGGGATGAGGGCTAATACGACATGATGCTTGATAGTTGCATCTGAGATGTGCAATGTATGCGCTCTAATGGGGTGACAATGATTTGAGAGACAATTTTTTTTATATTTCCAATTATACAGGGTATAACAAAACTAGAGGATCCGTTTAAGGGCATATTCGGTATCGTGTTCTGATTAAGAAAAAGTAGAAGAAATTTTTTTATGACGCAATAAATTTTTGGCCTTTGTATGGGCAGTTGGCTGACTTGGATGACCTGCCCCATAGAAAAAAAAATATTTCGCGTCAAAAATTTTTTAACCTAGCCTAACCTAACATCTCAGAACACACTGCCGGTGGTCCCTGTCATCGAGGAGTAAATACCTACCAATTTACTTACACATCTATGCAGCTGTTCAGACTAGATCGGATAGTATACTCGTAATATGTTAGTTATAGAGGTAATATGTTAGTAATAATAGGTATAATAATAATAATAATAATAATATACTTTATTGTGCACTATACAAAATGGAAATGTTAAAAACAAATTTTATCACTGACAAGGTATGAGGTATGTGTTTGAAACTGAGCGCGTCTCTCGCCATCAAACGTTTGGCCAGTACAATATTGAAATGTAATTTAATTGTATTTTTTTAGAAATAAAAAAAAACCGTTAAGCCGTTTTTGCGTGATTGAGTAACAAACATCCAAAAAACTATTTTAATATTGGTATAATTTAGTTGGATTTATTTATCTACTAGCGACCCGCCCCGGCTTCGCACGGGTGCAATGCTGATGCTTGTATTATACATATAAACCTTCCCCTTAAGTCACTCTATCTATTAAAAAAAACCGCATCAAAATCCGTTGCGTAGTTTTAAGTATTTAAGCATACTAGGGATATAGGGACATAAGGACAGAGAAAGCGACTTTGTTTTATACTATGTAGTGATGTATATAAGTATGTATATCGTCGCCTGGTAGCTTTGCTTAGGTAAATTTGTATAGATTGCCAAAAAATGTTTATTATTTGTTCATTTAATAAAAATCAAACCTAAAACGATGGCCACCCTACCAACTCAGCATTGAATGCGCCAGCGCAAGCCACAAAATTCAAATCAGTCGAGGCATGCGCACGGGGATTTACATACACGTCACCCAAAAACGACCCAAGCACCCTCCTCACCCATACTCACTTACACCCTTTCACCCAACCGTCGCAAAATACTTGTTTTGAATGTAAAACTGAGTTTATACTAAAACATTATTTTTTTTAAGTTTCCCAGGCTAACGACTACCATTTTGAGCAGGTTCAATGACCTGGCCTGTCACTGTCAATTTGCATTGAAGTAATGGGAATTCATCACCTTGATTTGAATAAGTTTTTACGTGGTTGTTTATAAAATAAAATAAAATAAATAAATATTAGAGGACAATCTTACACAAATCGAACTAGCCCCACAGTAAGCTCAAGAAGGCTTGTGTTATGGGTACTAGACGACGATATATTTAATAGATATAAATACTTGAATACATAGAAAACATCCAAGACTCAGAAACAAATATTCATGCTCATCACACAAATATTTGCCCTGACCGGGATTCGAACCCAGGACCGTCAGCTTCACAGGCAGGTGCACTACCCACTAGGCCACTAGGTTTATATAATGTCATTACATTTGTTTGTCAGTAATCAAGATCATATTTATGCAATATTTCTCTCTCATACTTACGTTGATTAAGGCGTGCGAGTGAGATAGTTGGCAACACGATGCTAGAAAATATTGATGCAGAATATATTCCTATTTAACCTCTCCCTACATAGATATATGTAAGGTAAACATCCCTGTTCTCGACACTGACCCGATACATGGCACATTCAACTTTATGTCATGATGACAGAGGTGATTATAAGCTGTCATCTATTGGGCTCGCTATAAGGGCTTTGCCTACGGTGGCGTCGTTGATCGGGTCGCCACCTTCCCTAACAGATGGTCGAGGGAGGCGATGGCTGAGATACGCGTCATACTCGTGATCGGGTGCTGTTTGTGGAGTCCGGTCTGTTCATGCTTGCTAGGACATAGTGACTACGTTAATACTAGTGTCTTTTTATAGGGGATTGACGAGAGACATCACCCAGTTGTGGTTTTTATTATCAGTGACTTAGAGACCATATACATCACTAACAATATTAAATTAATCTTAATTTTGACGCTCAGAGACCACATCTCTGGGATATTATATTAATTTCATTATACTCCTTGTTTAATCTTGAGACCTTATACATCTCTAACTTTACTGGTGTTGTAATATTTGTAATAGATAACTTTGCAAGTTTATCTTCACTGTATGACATTAATTTTGTTATAATTGTAAACTCGAAATTATTATTCCTTCTTGAACTGAAAATTAATATTTTGACAGGAAAAATGTATTACTTATTATAGTCAGACTTTCTTAAATTGTAAATTAATATTTTGATATGTAAAAGTGCCCTTGTGGCCTATTTGCAGAATAAATGTTGGATTTTGATTTTGATTCAAATTTATGTCATGATGACAGAGGTGATTATAAGCTGTCCTCTTTTGGGCACTGTGCCGAGCACTGAGACATTTACCTCAGCTTTCAAGGTACTGAGATGGCAATGAGCTAGGCTAGGTTTAGTGAACCAGCGACAAAACTCCGAGTAGCTCGATTCCACTCACACCTCAGATTCGGTTGAAATCGTTCAACCAAGCTCACTGGAGCGCAAACTCTTAGAGTATTCCAGTGTTCCAAACCACACGCGTGGTTGTGGCGATAAGCATAAGCTTATCGATATGTATTTTTACGATATATATCGTAAATGCGTGGACAATCTTACACAAATCAACCTAGTCCCAAACTAAGCAAAGCTTGTACTATGGGTACCAAGTGACGATATACATATTTATATAGATAAATAGATACTTAAATACATAGAAAACATCCAAGACTCAGGAAAAAATATTCGTGTTCATCACACAAATAAATGCCCTGACCGGGATTCGAACCCGGGACCTCTAGCTTCGAAGGCAGGGTCACTACCAACTAGGCTAAAGCGGTCGTCTTATCTCAATGACAATAAGAGTTAAAAAAATACGTGTTTACGTTTTCTTTACTGTACATTCCATTTCGATAATATTCAGACAAAGTTATGAAAAACATCTGAACACGACTTTATTATTAAGGGCATAAGTCCCGTTGAACTCCATCATTCGGTTTGTGGAAATGCTGGAGAGCAGTTTGGAGTAGGCATAAAGGAGGGGCAATTGCACAAAAGATCCCACTGGGTCGAAGTGCATCCGCTAGGGCCCTCATCCAAATAAATAAATATTATAAATAAATATTAGAGGACAATCTTACACAAATCGAACTTGCCCCACAGTAAGCTCAAGAAGACTTGTGTTATGGGTACTAGACGACGATATATTTAATAGATATAAATACTTAAATACATAGAAAACATCCAAGACTCAGAAACAAATATTCATGCTCATCACATAAATATTTGCCCTGACCGGGATTCGAACCCAGGACCGTCAGCTTCACAGGCAGGTGCACTACCCACTAGGCTAAACCGGTCGTCAAAAAATAAGATAAGATAAGATAAGGGCATAAGTGTTGCTCAGATATTTTTGGACCCTTGGGAACGTACATAATAGATTGAATACCACTGCATACGCTTTAGCCCTAATGTTTCAAATTAGTGTTCTGACATCTCTATAACAGTTTCGAAATGTGTTTGTTGAAGAAATTAGAGCCTAGTGAGTGGCGTTTGCGCAGTAGGTACATATACGGAGTGCTTTCAAAACTATAAAGTGTAAGAGTGAAGAAATGGGCGGAGATGACTTTAATGTACTATTACAGATCTTCGCTTCAGATAATATATTTTTCACTTATTAATCAAAATCAAACATTTACTCTGCAAATAGGCCACATAAGGGCACTTTTACATGTCAAAATATTAATTTACAATTTAAGAAAGTCTGACTATAATAAGTAATACATTTTTCATGTCAAAATGAAATTATTATTCCTTCTTGAACTGTTTTTCACTTCTCCTATTCTTTTATAGCCCGTTTAGAGGGAGCAAAAGTTTTGGCTCCCTCTTAATATTTTTTAATGTTTCATTTCTGCTCTACCGACAGGGAGCAAAAACGAGTTTAGCTCCCTGTGCCTGGTCGCAGGAGGACAGCGCGCGTGGGCGGCTGCGCGGGCGCGCCCGAGCAGAGGGGCTACCGCGAACCACAAACGAAGTTTTCCTTCTCTGTCGCACCTATGTGCAAACTTGCAAGTACAACAGAGAGGGAAAATTTCGAATGTCTTTCGCGGTAACAGCCCTGAGGGCCCACTCCGAACTTCGAAATTCGAACTTCGTATCGTGCCATCCCTTTCACTCATATAGTGTATAATACGAGAGTGGCGGTTAAAATACCGTATTATAACATGACCTGGGGCCTATTGCATAATGACTTATAACTAATAATACAAGCGGAAGTCTCTTTCGAATGAAAAGGATTGAAAAGAAACCAGGGGGGCTAGCACAACTACCGCTGCGACGCGACGCGAGTAGAGAAAAATCTACCCTCCTCTTTCTAACCCGCACAGTTCGAGCGAGACAGAAATCGCTGAGTCGCGCGAGATACGGTTTATCAGCAAGTTGTGCAGGGACCGATACCGGTATTTTTAAAAAACCCTGAATTAGCCCAATATTTTGGATTATTTTTTGCTCTTTACGTAGGGCTGAATTTAGGTAACAACATCGTATTATTAGATTGTCCCATTAAAAACGAAATAATGAACCGGTGACCGTAATAATACCGGTATTTTTCTATGGAGAAAATACCGGTATCCAATCCCTGAAAGAAACATCCATTTGAAATATTAGACACAATTCATTGTGCAATAGGCCCCTGTTTAATTTTGATCCATTTTTCCCTTTACTCGTTCTTTTTCACCTGTACCTGTTATTAAAATTAAATATCGGGTACTCGTGATCGGGTGCTGTTTGTGGAGTCCGGTCTGTTCATGCTTGCTAGGACATAGTGACTACGTTAATACTAGTGTCTTTTATAGGGGATTGACGAGAGACATCATCCTGTTGTGGATTCGTTTTTATTATCAGTGACTTAGAGACCATATACATCTCTAGCAATATTAAATTAATCTTAATTTTTGACGCTCAGAGACCATGTAAATCTCTGGGATATTATATTAATTTCATTATACTCCTTGTTTAATCTTGAGACCTTATACATCTCTAACTTTACTGATGTTGTAATATTTGTAATAGATAACTTTGCAAGTTTATCTTCACTGTATGACATTAATTTTGTTATAATTGTAAACTCGAAATTATTATTCCTTCTTGAACTGTAAATTAATATTTTGTCATGAAAAATGTATTACTTAAATATAGTCAGACTTTTTTAAATTGTAAATTAATATTTTGACATGTAAAAGTGCCCTTGTGGCCTATTTGCAGAATAAATGTTTGATTTTGATTTGATTTGGTATCAATAACCTTTTTCTTCATTACCCAAAGATTGTCTGGAAGGGATCGCTCTTAGCGAAAAGACCGACCTCTTTCTCCCTTATCTTTGGTTTTCTTTTTTTTGTGCTGTCCTTTATTACATGAGGTATGTAATATTTTAAAAGTATTTGCATTGTATTTATACACCATTATTTTACGTCATGTCCATCGTTTTCATTCCCGCCAACCGCCATTAGCGCCGCTAATGAGGTGCGTACACGCATCGCTGCTGTCTGCGCCTCTTTAGCGCATGCGTCGTTGATGAGTCGATGTTCACGACGCATTGAATTTAGACCGCCACGACAAATCGAGATAATATAGAGATAACACTGGTTTTTTTTGGTAAATTCTACTAAACACAATTTGGTATAAAGCGCGCCATTTGTAGGTTACATTTCAGTGTTTTGTAAAATAACGGTATTGCGCTATCCCCGACGATAGGTCAAGTTATACTAGATTATAAAAATAAGATGAGTCAAGCTCTCTTGTGAATCGAATAGCTATTTAAAGCTGAGCATGTATTTCCGATATTTTCGAAGCGTTAATGAATCTTATATTGTATTCGTTCTCAAAGAACGAAATAATTCGTCCGATGTCAATCCATTTCGATGGAACTAAAGGTATGATGGGTGATTCTCATCGTTAAAGTTAATTGATGTCCTTACCGGTCCGAACGTTAAGTGAAAGTTAAGGAAATCAGAGTGCAATTTAAACTTATTGTTGCCTCCAGTTTACTCTATACCTGGATCCCTAACTGTTAAAATAGTTAGTCAGAAATAATCACTCACGAGTCGTTAACAATCTGGGCCCGGTAAGGACAATTTTTTTTCATTAAAAATGGGATCGCTCTTGGCCAGCATCTAGCCAGGGGGCAAAGATGAGGCCGACGATGAAGCGAGCTCACCCAGAAGGTGCCTATTCACTCGTGCCTTAAAAAGGTCTAGGTTATAATATATGAGCTCGATGTTGATGATGGGATGATGAGCGATGGGACTCACAAGGGACAGTTGTACAACTGTCCCTTGTGAGTCCCATCAGTACGTCCCTTTTTAGGGTTCCGTAGAAAAAATGGCAAAAACGGAACCGATTTAGTATGCCGATTCTTAGTTCTATTGCGTAACCGCCAGAGGCGCTGTACTTTTGCCTATACAAATTTTTACGCAGTCGCTAGCGAATACGGTCATGTAAACTCGACGGACGAGATAAATCTTCTGTCACTTTCTGATACCACTCAATAGAAAAGACAGATGCTTTAAATTGCCGTTTGTCGTCGATAAACGTGACCATAATACGGGGTCTGAATTTGTGCTTTTTTTTTTATTCTGCTGGTACTTTCTCAAAGTAAGTCCATGTCAAAAGTATTCTTAGATGTAATCAGTTTATAAAACTCTTCATGGAAGGAGTGGATAAAGGCTGGACCAAAAAACTTTGGAAATACAGCAGAAAGCAACTCAGGATGATAACTGGGGTGTTTACAGGTCACTTCGGGGTCAAAGGAACCTTGGCCAAGATGGGACTAGCAGACGACACAGAAAGTAGGATGTGTGGCGAGGATGACGAGACAATGGAACACTTACTGTGTGAATGTCACGCCCTTGCCAGACAAAGAATGAATGACTTTGGCAATGATTACCCTGAACCAAAGGAATTTAGAGTACTCCCGCTGAACTCCATCATTCTGTTTGTGGAAATGCTGGAGAGCAGCTTGGAGTAGGCATAAAGGAGGGGGCAACTGCACAAAAGATCCCACTGGGTCGAAGTGCATCTGCTAGGGCCCTCATTTAAATAAGATAGGATAAGATAAGAATCAGTTTATTAATATTATCAGCAGAGTCCATATAAGAATGCAATAAGTCATAAAAATCACGATTATAGAAAGATCCTCTGGGCCATTCTACTTTTTCATGTACATAATTTTCAGACACTTTTTTTTAATGCAGATTTTGGAATACTTGGCCCTCACTTAATATGTTTGTATTATTATTTAGAAAAAAGTTTAATTGCAGTATCACTTCCAATAGTTTAGTATTTAACGAACCACAGCTAAATATCCATAAATCGAGTAACTCAGTGGTCCTTGGGCGTCTCACCATTTGTATGAAAAAATGGTTTTAACCACTGTGTTACCCACCTTTTACAGCAATATGTTAATATTTAAGTATTTTTACCTATAAATTCCTTTTATTAGATTCAGTTACTATTTCGAATTTTTTGTACACTAATTCGATACATATCATAGATTTTTTTCTGTAATAGAAAACTGGTCATGAAAAAGTAGAATGACCCCTCTACAAAGTTATGGATTTTAAATTCCGAAATGTTTCTCGTAATCACTGGTGGCTTATATATAGTTTGACATATGTGCAATTAAAAAAACTCATCGCTAAGGTGACTTTTTTAAATTTGAAATGAAGACATAATATTACCCCTATATTTATTTTTGATATTCTAAAAGAACGTACGAGATCCAAATTGTTATTGATTAATAATAATACTTAGTGTTCTACCCACTTACTTTCCTACTCGCTAAGACGCAGTTGTATATTTTTGCTTAATGTTTGTATTTATTTTTCCCTTGGGGGGGATTTGCCATAGTCGCCACGCTACATGAACATGGGGAGGCCTATGTTCAGCAGTGGACGTCTTTCGGCTGAAATGGTGGTGGTGGTGGTGGTTTGTATTTATGAACCTCCAGGTCTGTTTTATACATATTTGTAACTTACCATTATCTTTTTATGTATGACCGTATGTGTTCTGAACAATAAATATAAATAAATAAATAAATAAATATTAGAGGACAATCTTACACAAATCGAACTAGCCCCACAGTAAGCTCAAGAAGGCTTGTGTTATGGGTACTAGACGACGATATATTTAATAGATATAAATACTTAAATACATAGAAAACATCCAAGACTCAGAAACAAATATTCATGCTCATCACACAAATATTTGCCCTGATCGGGATTCGAACCCAGGACCGTCAGCTTCACAGGCAGGTGCACTACCCACTAGGCTAAACCGGTCGTCAAAAAAATAAAAAAAAATAAAAATAAAATAATGTTAAGATAAATGTCAATTCACACGAAAATAGCTGTAAAGTAGCTTATAAGTGCCGACATTTCATACTAAATTTCCAACGGCCGAAAGCGACAAAGAAATATGTTTACACACTTGAAATATTCGGTAGCCCACTTCAAACTACAAAAAGTCGGCGACATAAGAACGTTAAAAGGGCGCAATGCACACAAGGTTTAGGTGTTAAAACGACCGTCGCTAACAGCACGACAAACACTCAGCCACTTACGTACCGATGTGACTCGTAACCAGTGTTGCCAGGGCCCTTAGGACGAAAATTACGTTTTCACACCTGCTATTCAAAAAAGAGTTATTGTTGCCTTCGAATGAGGGATCAAAGTTGTACTTTTCTTCCCTCATTTGAGGGAAACAATGACTCTTTTCCTCATAGAAGGTGTGAAAAGCAGTATGTGACACTGTAGTAAAATCATTTGTAAGATATTTCATGTTTTTAGCAGCGGGCCTCATAGACGGTGTGAAAAGCAGTATGTGTCACACGGTAGCAAAATTATTTTCGTCTTGGGCGTAAACACTTGAATCCCTCGCTACGCTCAAGATTCTACTTTAGAATCCCTCGCTACGCTCAGGATTCTATTGTAGAATCTTTCGCTTCACTCAGAATTCAATATCCCGCCCTCGCCGTAAATATATCATTTTGCTCCCTTGAGACACAATCTACTATTCTTTTCTTGAAAAGTTAAATGGGCCATTCTACTTTTTCATGACCAGTTTTCTATTACAAAAAAAATCTATGAATGTATTGAATTAGTGTACTTGGGTGGATCAACTTTTTTGTGTTGTTATCTTGACCCATTGTCCAAGGGACATGAGTGGCTCAGTTTGTTCAAAAAAATGTTGTATTAAGTTGTACTAACATGCTTAGTAGATGGACCATTATGGAAATAGCTTATAAGCACCACAAATACGTATGTTTGATAAACATAAATAGCATAAAATCACGAGTGCATTCGAATTTTGTCCCTGGACAACTAGACGTAACCACGGCAACGAGTGGCACTAAAAAGTTGATTCACTCACAAAAATAGGATTTCGGAATAGTACCTCAACCTAATAAAAGGAATTTATAGGTAATAATACTTAAATATTAACATATTGCTGTAAAAGGTGGGTAACGCAGTGGTAAAAACCATTTTTTCATACAAATGGTGAGACATACAAGGACCACTGAGTTACTCGATTTATGGATATTAACTGTGGTTCGTTAATTACCAAAACTGTCGGAAGTGATACTGCAATTAAACCTCTTTCTAAATAACAATACAAAGTGAGAGCCAAGTATTCCAAATTCTGCATTTAAAAAAAAAGTGTCTGAAAGTTATGTACATGAAAAAGTAGAATGGCCCAAATTTTTGATGCAAAAGTTACATTTTTATATTTTTCATAATTACTTTCGTAACATTCGATTTTAAGAAATGAGTAGCCACATACAGTTATAATTCGGCGAGTTCGGCGACAGAATTACGCCAGTCTAATGGGCGGTATCCCGAATATCATGACATAGTTGCAACAGACGGACAGACTGAGGCGTGCCATGTAAGTTCTTTTGTCACCTGTTCTGTATGAAAGCCTATAAATTATCTCGCTTGGTCCCTGTTAGATAAAATTGACCTTTCTTTTTAAATAGAGTTTCATTATTCTCAAAAGTTACAAAAAAATCCTTTACAACAGAAGTTACTTACATGTTACGCGAGCCGGTCAAAAGTTACGAAAAATGTAAGAAATGTAACCATCTGGCAACACTGCTCGTAACGAGTAGTGATGTTTTTTTTACTTGACTGTACCTTTTTACTCCAGCAGAAACAAGTGAATTATACAGGGTGTCCCGCGGCTATGCCACATGGAGAGAAAATACCTTGAATATTGTAGATGGAACATTTTACTGAAAGGAGACATTATATTAATTTTAAAAAACAATTTAAACTGCATTCACAGATATTTAAGTAATTTTATGGTTGGACCGGGAATCGAACCCGTTACACGTGATATATTGATTAATTTTGTATTAAAAATGTTAAAATTCATGGTCTTCCTTTTATTTCTGACACTATGTTATTAAGCAAAAAATAATCCATATGATAAAGCCTTTCGATCGGTATGATAAAGCTACAGGGTAGATATTTTTCTCGTGTAACGGGTTCGATTCCCGGTTCAACCATAAAATTATTTAAGTATCTGTGAATGCAGTTTAAATTCTTTTTTAAATTCAAATAATGCCTTCTTTCAGTAAAATGTTCCATCTACAATATTCAAGGTACTTTCCATCCATGTAGCATAGCCGTGGGACACCCTGTATACTTAGACTGCCAATATCTATACGTTGTGGAGTGCCTTAAAAATAATGAGCCTGCTGTAGCTAGTTTCACTATGGAGAGGCGCTTTTTGGGCATGCTTTTTTTTTTTGAACCTGACTGTGGCTTTATAGGCCGGGCCCAATAAAGCGATAGGAGTGCGCGGTTGGAGAGTAACCTGGGGAAAATCCAGGGGAAAACCTCCGACACGACCACGCGCGTGGTTTGGAACACTGGAATACTCTAAGAGTTTACGCTCCAGTGAGATTGGTTGAGCGGTTTCAACCGAATCTGAGGTGTGAGTGGAATCAAGCTACTGGGAGTTTTGTCGCTGGTTCACTAAACCTGGCCTAGCTGAGAAGAGTCCAGCAAGAAACTCAGCTAAGCCCGACCTGGGTCGGACTGACACTACCCGGTGTGCGGCGGTACCGGGACGAATAGGGACTATATGTGTCACTAATGTTGTCGCGATCGCGCGGTGGACGTCCCCGCCGGCGGGAGTTGGGCATGCAATGACTTGGTGACCTGTCCTGTCTACTGTCATAATTAAGTTTTATGCAAAAACTATGATCTATAAAAAAAAATTCCTTAACTTTCACTTAACGTTCGGACCGGTAAGGACATCAATTAAATTTAATGATGAGAATCACCCAGTCGCCGACTAATCGATACATCTCTAAAAAATATTATTAAGGGTCCTTATGAGTTAGAAAACGCTCATCTATTTACACCATTTTCTGTATAAATTAAGACATATCTTGACATTTTCTCAACGTTACTATCTATAACGGGAGTATTGCGATCTAATGTATAAAATTTAAAATTTATGTTTTTGATTTTTCATTAAGAAATGCCGTTCCAAACATCACTCCAAATTGACCATTTTCAAATTAAAAACTGTGTTTTTCCGCTTAAATCCTAATGCACACAATAAAATCAAAATATTGCTATGTTACTATCTAAAACTTTAATAAAATCATTGTATCCATTAATCACTTTGCTGGTATTATCAATACTTTTGTCATGATTTGAAATCAAAACATTTTAAAACTTAAACAGATTTGTTACGTAGAAAAAGTAATTACCTTAAGCCTTTGTAATGTATACTTTTTCACGCAAACTGGAGCAAAATAGATTACATTCATGTCATACGCTTATTTCATTCAATCAGTTGATTATAATGTTAATAAGGTGCTTATAATAAAGTACTGAAATTGGCATTACGACCCTCGCATATGCTTTTACGTGGAATTCTTTGATCGCTAAATTAATTTTGGCATTATGTGTTGAAGTCATTTAGGCTATATAATGCTTTTTATATAGCTCATAAAGATGTGTACAGATTCAGAAAACCGGCCAAGTGCGAGTCGGACGCCGCACATTTAGGGTTCTAATATATTAATAACTAGTAATGATTACTATTTCTAATGAAAAATTAAAACTAGACCGATTTTGCCTAGTGGGTAGTGCACCTGCCGGTCCTGGGTTCGAATCCCGGTCAGGGCAAATATTTGTGTGATGAGCATGAATATTTGTTCTGAGTCTTGTATATTTTCTATGTATTTAAGTATTTATATCTATTAAATATATCGTCGTCTAGTACCCACAACACAAGCCTTCTTGAGCTTACTGTGGGGCTAGTTCGATTTGTGTAAGATTGTCCTCTAATATTTATTTATTTATTTATTTATCACGTCTAATACTTTGTCGGGGTCTTTTCACTTGACCTACTAACTTTTGCTCTAACGTTTCATTAGACTTAATGCGAAGCGGGGCTCCGACTCGCTGGCAGGTCAGATTTGCTCAACACCACAGTGCATTTTCCCAGATAACATCGTTTGTTACCATGTTTCCCTTAGAGCCGAAAATAGGAGTCCCGCGAAGCGGGCCTCCGTCCACTCGCTGGCAGGTCAGAATCAAAATCAAAAATCAAACATTTATTCTGCAAATAGGCCACAAGGGCACTTTTACATGTCAAAATATTAATTTACAATTTAAGAAAGTCTGACTATAATAAGTAATACATTTTTCATGTCAAAATATTAATTTACAATTCAAGGAGGAATAATAATTTCGAGTTTACAATTATAACAAAATTAATGTCATACACATAAAATAATGTCAATAAATAATAAGTAATAATAATAATAATAATATGTGTGTAATTAATGTCATATAAATTAATGCCATTAATGTCGTGTGTAGTGTGTGTGTGTGTGCTCAACATTACAGTTGTTTTCCCCAGATACACATTCTTCAGATGAATATTCGGGATACTGACATTCAGGCCTAATGAACAGTTAGACAAAATGAACATTCGGGTTTATGATTTTAGAGATATAAATAATTAGGTTTACTTAGTCATTGTTAGGCTTTGTAATATTAGGTCTATTAAAAAAATCGGTTTAATAAAATAAGTATTACTGAGAGTGCCGTTATGAGACATAAGACTTTATGAAAATTCGTGATAGTGACATTAGAACTAATGCGTAGTATTGGAGCTGGTAGGTTAGGATTGAAACACTATAATCCATTTGTATAATCATGTTAATTATATTTCTCACTTATACCACAAATTGCACTTAGTACCTAAATAGCCCAACAACGAATACAGACTTATTCGAGATGTTTACTCATCAACAGCTTTTGATCGAATGCGCTAGTCCCCGCTTGTGAGTCTGGCCGGCCTCTTTATCCCTTCCAGTCTACCCCCTCCAATCGGTCCGATAAACAAGTCACGCCACCGATGGCGTGACGTATCAAAACGATCAAATGACCGTCTTTTAATACGTTATACATATTGCATTTATTATCTGTATAATTTTTCCTTACAGTAGTTAGGAAAAATTAAAATTCGGGTTTGCGATTTTAGGATTCACAACATTAGGCCTAGTGAAATTAGGTAAGAAATTCCTAAGGCTAATAGAAAGTCAAATAAAAGTTTGTAATAAAAATACACTCGATTACATCGGGCCGATTGTTCTAAACAGTCCCCGGGCCGATAATTCCGAAGGAATATTCCGGGAAAAATGTCAAAATCGCGGATCGGAATCCGTCGAGAGGGCTTCACTGTGATCCGGAGAGGTTGGAGGTGCACAAGGAGGCAAATAATCAGAACTAGCTTTTGATCGCGACTTAGTCCAGACGCGGCTTTACCTATGGTGCAGGTTGTGTGTTTCACAAGGGCACAGGGGTCCTAGGGGGCGCTCTAGGCTCTAGGGGAATGATTGCACACGGGTGCAGCGGTCCTAGGGGGCGCTCTAGGCCCTAGGGAATGATTGCACACGAGCACAGATGTCCTGGGAGGTGCTCTAGGCCCTAGGGGAACGACTGCACACGGGCACTAGGTTCCTAGGGGGCGTTCTATACCCCTACGGGAATTATTGCACACGGGCACAGGGGTCCTAGGGGGCGCTCTAGGCCCAATGGGAATGATTGCACATGGGTACAGGGGTCCTAGGGAACGCTCTAGGCCCTAAGGGAATGATTGCACACGGGCACAGGGTTCCTAGGGGGCGCTCCCTACCTACAATTGGTAAATGTGGCACTGAAATTGAATTTCATGTGCTCTGCCTGCCCCTTTTGGGAATACAGGCGTGAGTTTATATAATGTTGACGACCGGTTTAGCCTAGTGGGTAGTGCACCTGCCTGTGAAGCTGACGGTCCTGGGTTCGAATCCCGGTCAGGGCAAATATTTGTGTGATGAGCATGAATATTTGTTTCTGAGTCTTGGACGTTTTCTATGTATTTAAGTATTTATATCGTCGTCTAGTACCCATAATACAAGCCTTCTTGAGCTTAATGTGGGGCTAGTTCGATTTGTGTAAGATTGTCGTCTAATATTAATTTATTTAACGTATGGATAGAAAGTTTAACAAACTCAAACTCAGACTCAAAATATTCTTTATTCAAATAGGCCTAGCAACAAGCACTTTTGAATCGTCAGTTATATATTACATAAATTGAATCTAATTATTCAGAGCAATTTATTTATTTTTTTTTTTTTTTTTTTATTTATTGATAATGGGAAACAAACAGCGTAAAATAATTCATGCAAAATACTAACATTTAAAATTATACAAAAGCCAAACCAGTTTCCACTAATGAGCTTATATCATTATGGTTGCTCAGACAAGACTTGTTTATACAATTCAATTAAAAAATAGTTGATTTAAGTAGAATATAAAGTACCATGCACAAAATTGACCTTACAAAACTTTAGTAATTTCTATGAAGCAGGTATCACTATTCTATTAGTATTGTGTTAACATATGAATTAATTAACTTTTATTACATTTATTATTAATTATTAATTGATTGATTTATTAATTGCAGAAACAAATTTCTTTACTGAAGGAATGAAAAACAAGTCAATATGAGAATATTTCTCGTTATAATTTTTACACGCTCTCGCAATAAATCTGTTCCTTGCGTAAGCAGTTCGATGGGAAGGGACGGCGAATAATTTGGTAGAGCGCGTACGCTGGTCCACGCAGCGGAGGAAGGTACGCGCGAGCAGTGCAGGGGAGTCCACCAGCCCGTTTAGGATTTTATATAATAGAATTTGATCTCTGATTTCGCGTCTAACTTGAAGTGATACTATATTATTACTGTCAAATTCCTTGAATTTATATTTCATCCACCTGATAAATTTATTTTGGATTTTTTCAATTAAATTAATATGAATAGAAAAATGAGGAGTCCATACTGTAGAGGCATATTCCAAGCGAGATCTTACGTAAGCATTATATAAAATAATCAATGTGTTTGAATTTTTAAAGTCTCTACCCTGTCGAAATATAAACCCGAGCATACTATAGGCCTTCCGAACAATATTGTCAACATGGGTGGTTAACTGCAATTCATGGTCAAGATTTACGCCAAGATCTTTTATTTCTTTCACCTTTTTGAGTTGTCTGTCATTTATGGAGTAGTGATAAACTATAGGATTACGTTTACGTGAGAATGTAATAGAGCAACATTTTTCAGTATTTAGGCAAAGGTTATTGTACTGGCAATAGTTATTTAGTCTGTCGAGGTCGTGTTGTAGATTGAGACAGTTATTTTGTGATGTAATAACACTGAATATTTTCATATCGTCAGCATATAATAATACTTGAGAATGCTGAAAACATTCAATGACGTCGTTAATAAATACGTTAAATAACAACGGACCAAGATGGGAGCCCTGGGGGACCCCCGACGAAATAGGCACAAAGCTAGAGGTATAACCTTTGACTGTCACCGCTTGGGTTCTGTTACGGAGATATGATGTAAGCCATCTCAAAAGGTTGCCGTGAATTCCAAATGTTTCTAATTTATCTATAAGTATGGAGTGGGAGATTTTATCGAACGCTTTAGAAAAATCTGTATAAATAGCGTCCACCTGAAAGCCTTTGTCCATTGCTACAAGAGTGTAATCAAGTAATTCGCAAAGGTTGGACTCTGTGGATCTTCTGTTAATAAATCCATGTTGTTGAGGAGCAAGCATTGGTCTAATTGCATGATATAGCGTATCAAATATAATTTTTTCAAAAAGCTTGGGTATTACTGATAGTTTAGAGATCCCGCGATAATTTTTTATATTTCGTTTGTCCCCGCTTTTGAAAATAGGAACAACAATCGACTTTTTCCATGTTTCTGGCATTACTCCGGTTTTCAAAGACAGATTGAATAAATAGCTAATTGGCGGAGCTAAAGTTGTGCGACATCTATGAAGAAAAACTGGATGGATACCATCTGGTCCACTTCCTTTAGAAACTTGTAATGATTTTAAATAAGTTTCGACTATAGTTGACGTAATCTTAACATGGCTTATAATATTATTGGAAGGATTTTTTGATGTATTGATAGTAACATTTACATCTTTTACAAAAACCGACTGAAAAAATATATTAAATAAGTCCGAAATATGTTGACCGTTGTAGCCTATAACATTATCTAAAAAGAGAGAGTCTGGTATACCACTATGGTTAGTTTTAGATTTTATAAAGGACCAAAATGATTTTGAATTAAAGAGAATATTTTTTTCGGTCCTAGAAATATATAGAGTATAACAGGAGTCTTCTAACCTTTTTACTGTAGTACGTAACTTTGAGAAGGCAATGTAGTCTGATTGTCTCTGATAAATTTTCCATTTTTTATGCATTTTTGTTTTTTTATTTATCAATTTAATTAGCAGACGTGAATACCAAATAGGATATTTTTTTTCGTTTAAATTAATAGTTTTGGTCGGTATAAGTTTATCTATTATTTCATTTAAAATTGTATAAAAATTTTCAACAGCTTTTTCTACGTTATCCGATGAAAGATGATAGTCCCAGTCTACCTTCTGCAGTTCAGCATTTACTTTGTCGTAGTCCGCTGCAAAAAATCGACGAACTATGCGAGATGCAGGTTTCAAAGAGTGGTCGATCATCCTTAAATCAATATTTACACAGAATACCGGGTGATGACCATCTATCGGAACTAAAGGTTCCACGGAGTATAATTTACAACAAATATTTGATATCACCAAATCCAATTGTCTATCATTTTTGTTTCGAATATTATTAAATTGATGCCATCCAGTAAAGCTAATGAATGCCGAGAGCTGTGATGTCAATGCATTACAACTAGGATTCTCCATTACCAGACTGTTTTTCTCACTATCCGTAGGTATCCAGACAGCGTCCGTAATATTAAAATCGCCCATAACCATAAAAACATCGTTGGGAGAATCGGTGTATAAGTCTGATACATGTTCAAAGAACGATAGTTGTGATTCCGCTTGAAATTTGTTTTGGGGAAAATAACATGTAAACAGCCTCAACTTCTTAGTAATAGGACATGGGGATAACAGGATATCTATCCAAGTAATATCGGCATCGGGTAAGTCTATTACAGAGCGAAAGTCTCGTGGTTCCACATTGAACCGACGGCGCACGGCTACGAGCGTGCCGCCGCCGCGCGTCACCCCACGTCTGTCGTAGTCGCGGTCCGTGCGATATACGTTATAGCGTGAGTCGAACAGTTCACCATCAAAAATACCTGGTAGAAGCCAAGTTTCAGTAATGCAAATGATGTCATAGTTGAATCGCAGTACGTTTCGTAAGAATCCTATTGTTTTAGATCGCAATCCACGAGCGTTTTGATAATATATTGAAATATCTATTTTTTAATGAATATATAAAGACCAATAAATATTTGTATGTTCCTTTTGAGATAAGTTAAACATGAAAAAATAATATCGGCTATTGTTTTATGTTTGAAATTTAGAACGAACATTCTTGCAAAAATACTCGAAAGGAATGATTTTTTTATCGATCTACGAAGAGCTTTATATTCATATAACAAATAATTTTTATAGTAAGTTTTGTTTCTGCAATTTTTCACATTGTTTCCATTAATTAGAGCTATAGTGACTACCTGTACTATTATAAAGTATCCTAAGCATAAACCTAAAACTAGTAACACTAAAAAGATAACACTTATACAATTTTGTTTAAAGAATCTTCAGACGTAATGTAGAGAATCGGCGAGTTCTCACTGCGTCGAACCATGACGGTACAGTTACGAACCCAGCAGAATTTGTATTCTTTCTTAGCGGCTCGTTGCTTTGCTTCTTTAAGAAGGTATTTGTTGTAACTGGACAGGTGATCATTTATATAGATTCTATTCGGGCTGCCTGTGTAACCCAGGTCAGCGGCTTTTAAGTTTTTCAGCTTACGAAGACACGCCAGAAAGTCATCCTTTTTGTAGCGAGCCTGCATCTTCACTATAATAGGCTTAGGTTTGGAGTTGTTCGTATCATTTCTCACGGCGACCCGGGTAACAAAGTCGATGTCAGTATTTGTGTTCAACGAGAAGCCGGACGCCTCTGCTAAGCATTTTATCACAGTGAAGAGATTCTCTCCTTTCATTTCGGGGACTCCATTAATCTGTATATTTGAGCGCCGGACCCATTGCTCGTTTTTCCTGGAATCCATCATAATATCGTTTAACGCTTTTTTGACCTCATCAAGTTCCGTTTTACTGTCTTCCAGCGCGCTGACGCGGGACTCTATGGTGCTCATCCTTCCAGCCAAATCCTCTAATTTAGAATCGATGCTATTCTTCATTTCGGCTATATCCGTTCTGACTTGGGATATATCCATTTGGATTGATTGAATTGCGGAAAACTGCGTCTGTAATGCAGTTACTTTTGATAAAATGTCATTTAATAACTCTGCGGGACAAGTTGCAATAAAATTGTTACCATCTTGAATTTGAGGGGGAATCAGGAACGAATTTGGAGGTGTAGATGGAAATGTATTGATGCATATAACAACGTGTTTATAGCCTGCATTAACATTTTTATTTACTTACTTACTTACTTAATACTTTTATCCCGAAAATTATGCCTGGAAGGAGTTAAATAGGTAGTGGAAGTTAACGTGGACGGCAAAATCTAGTTATCTAGTCATGGTATGGCAAAGTCTAGTCTATATAAAAAAAATGTTCTGCCCCTTTTTTGCTCCCTGTATGTCATTCAGTAATTCGCAGAAAAATGTGTCAAGTGCGATTTCTTCCGTTTGCTAAGATCCTTTTATCCGGGGCCCAAATAATTGTATATGTACAGTCAGCCTAGATTGGGCGATAAATTCCTTTCAATTTACAGTTACTAAGGTAAAAGTGTCCTTTATATTTTAATCTAAAATTGGACTGTGCCTTTATAGGTCCAATAAAGCGATAGGAGTGCGCGGTTGGAGAGTGGCCTGGGGACAATCCAGGGGAAACCTCCGACACGACCATGCGTGTGGTTTGAATTTGAAACACTGGAATACTATAAGAGTTTGCGCTCCAGTGAGATTGGTTGAGCGGCTTCAACCGAATCTGATGTGTAAAAGTCTCAGTACGTATAGTGATCATAATATAATATGTATTAACACTTTCACCATCAAATTTTTCGCAGCGCTACAAAATTCTCTCTACATAAGGGGAAACGCATGGTATCGGCAAAGCGTCTACGAGAGGGGAGGTTACACAGGGGACGGTTAAAAGACGGGCGATTCATTTTGATAATTCCGTAATAATCATTCGTTTTGATAAGTCATCGAGTGGGCTCGTTAGCTCCCCTCCACCCCTTCCGCCAGTACTTTTAGTATATTGTTTAGGACATCTTTACCTACTGTGCCTAAATTCGCTTAGACACGAATTATTTCCGGCAATTTTCCTACGTTGCGAATTTTCTTTGCTTAAAAAACGATTAAAAAAGATTAGAGGTACTAATAGTCTATACTCTATTCTATATAATATGTAATCTCGTATCTACCGGTGACGACCGGTTTAGCCTAGTAGGTAGTGTACCTGCCTGTGAAGCTGACGGTCCTGGGTTCGAATCCCGGTCAGGGCAAAAATATTTGTGTGATGAGCACGAATATTTGTTTCTGAGTCTTGGATGTTTCTATGTATTTAAGTATTTATATGTATTAAATATATCGTCGTCTAGTACCCATAACACAAGCCTTCTTGAGCTTACTGTGGGGCTAGTTCGATTTGTGTAAGATTGTCCTCTAATATTTTTTTTTTTATGTATGTCGTATGTAATACCTATGTAATGTCGTATGTTGTCGTAACAATAATTTTGGCGTGGAATGACAAGTCGGTAAGTCGTTTTACGGTCGGTTGCACGAACATACGATCACAGGCCGGTCATCGTCAAATATGGCACCGGTTGTTGCGGGCGTCTATAGGCTGCGGTGGCCGCTTACCATCAGGTGGACCGTAAGCTTGTTTGTCACCGGCGTTGTATAAAAAAAAATTTTTATTGACTAAAAGTAAATTAAAAACCATCATCAGGAGCCTTATGTTTTAATAAACAAAAAAATGTATAATAACAAAGTACATACACGCAATATTCCACGACCAAAACAGTAAATTACACGTTTTCCATACAATGGTAGTACGGGCGCATAGTATATGACGTCACATGCTATGCTCAATTAGGGTCGGGTTGGTTGCACCAACGATCACAGGCCGGTCATCGTCAAATATGGCGCCGGCAGCTGTCATCCCATAGAAAAGAAACTTGTCAAACTTTCCATACAATCAGATTTTAACGAACATCGCCTACGATTACAGACGGTTTGGTGCAACCCACCCTTAGTCTAAAGAATAAATAAATATATGTTTTGGCAGTCGGAATCTGGAATCTGGAATCATTACGCGCCCCTCACGAGCTAATAGTCATAAATAAATCCCTAACAACCAAAATCAATATCCGGAGGGGAAGGGATGCGGCGGTGCGCTCCACTTGCGACTCGGTCACAAGTGGTGACTTGCGGCTGGGTCATTGTCAGATTTAGGTTCGCGTCTTTTCGGTGGACATATCTAAAGTTAAGAGCCACAAAGCTTAATTTTGGATTGGTCTAGTAACCCGCACAAACCGTAATTCCGTAACTATAAATCCATGTAATAGAAACATAACTTACATGTACATAAGCCGTTAACTATTGACCACTGGGTGGACAACTTTTGTTTTTACAACTGACAATGACCCGGCTCGGTGATCTGAGGGGCTACCGCGAACCGAAAACGAACGAAGTTCGAATATCTCCCTCTCTGTCGCAGTTACTAATTAGTGCGGCAGAGAGGGAGATATTCGAACTTTGTTCGTTTTCAGTTCGCGGTAGCCCCTCTGTGCATTTACCATGCGTTTGCATGACCGTACTCGCTAGCGACTGCGTAAACGATTTAGTATGCCGATTCTTAGTTCTATTGCGTAACCACTAGAGGCGTTGTACTTTTGCCAATACAAATTTTTACGCAGTCGCTAGCTAGTACGGTCATATAAACTCATGTTAAAGGCACTGTGACCTGTGTATTCTATGGTAGAATAATTGGGAACCTCTTTTTTTGGAGTAGTCCATATTATATTTTTTATTGATAATAGACATATTATATAGTTTAAAACTGTTGGCGGTTTTTTTAATCAGTATCGTTTTCAAGAAATATATATTTTTAATCTTATATTTGAGCCACACGCTTGGAGGGATTAATAGGATCGCGCCTTGGTCTGCCGCGAAATAAAATTAAAACATTCATATATATAACTGCCACATTTGATATCTGTCAGTTGTCAAGTTGATTTTTTTTTTCGCGACAGACTAAGTCATACATACATGTACATGTTTTCTGCCAACAAACTGTTATACAGTTTGACAGATGAGAAAAAAAAAATATATGTAAACTTCACGTGTAATAAATAAATTAAATTTAAAAAAAAAGATCCTATTAATCCCTCCAAGCGTGTGATGATGATATGACAATGATAATGTTCAAAAGAATATCCCGAAAATGATACTTAATAAAAAACCGCCAACAGTTTTTAACTAATAATAAAAAATATAAATAAACAAATAAATATTTTTGGACAATCTTACGCAAATCAACCTAGTCCCAAACTAAGCAAAGCTTGTACTTATGGGTACCAAGTGACGATATGTATACATACTTATATAGATAAATAGATACTTAAATACATAGAAAACATCCAAAACTCAGACATATATAATCAGGTCAGATAATATGGACCATTCCAAAAAAAAGGTTCCCAATTAATAGTATAGTACAGAAGGTTTTCTATATTTATTTAAACTCCCACGTTTTTCAAACATTTTTATTGGAAAACAGGACTTAATCTTAATAATTAGCTTTTTCAAGGTTTGCCCGATCTACAGAATGTATCATAATATCAGTGCAAGCTGAAAAATGAAATAAAAAGGAAATGAAAATAATTTATTCCAGAACAAGTCCATAGATAGCATTATAAAATTAAAAAAAGAAAAAATTAAGTACAGTTTTCCAGTAATAATGTAGGTTTTCTGTTTAACAAAACCTCGTAAAATACGTGTCGCGATAACGTCAAGATCAATTTTGAATTCCAATAAACTGCTAAAAAAGCGGCCAAAGACTTTGAGCTTGAAATTAGTTAATTTGGATGAATGTTAAAATCATATTTCTTCACGAAAAATTAAAAAAAAACATAAGCAAAAATCTATGATAGTGTTCAATATAAATCACGGTTATTCTCCTATCGTTTTCCCGGACATCTAATCCCAAGATTTACCAGATGTTCCATCCCAAAGGGTAATACAGGGTGTAACAAAACTAGTGAGGGTTCAGGGAATATTCAGTATCGTGTTCTGATTAGGAGGATGAATCAACTTCTTAGTGCCACTCGTTGCCGTGGTTACGTCTAGTTGTCCAGGGGGCAAAATTCGAATACAATCGTGATTTTATGCTATTTAAGTTTATCAAACATACGTATTTCTGGTACTTATAAGCTATTTTCATAATGGTCTATAATTAAGCATGTTAATAGAACTTAATACAACATTTTTTTGAACAAACTGCGCCACTAGTGTCGCTTGGACAACGGGTTAAAATAACAACACAAAAAAGTTGATCCACCCAGGAAAAAGCAGAAGAAAATTTTTTTAACGCGAAAAAATATTTTTTTTTCTATGGGGCAGGTTGTTCAAGTCAGCCAACTGTACAAAGGCCAAAAATTTATTGCGTCAAAAAAATTTTTCTTCCACTTTTTTCTAATCAGAACACGATACCGAATATTCCCTTAAAAAGATCCTCACTAGTTTTGTTACAATCTGTATACATCTTATTGGGATGAGATCGGTGACCTTACAATATTTTTATCTGATTTTATATTACTTTTGGTATTATTATAGAAATCATAGTAAACATTGAATAATCATAACTCTTATTCGAACCAAGCGCTTTACATAATCATTTATAATGCGCACTTCTAAGGTTTGGAATTCTCTGCCGGCGTTTGTGTTTCTGAGCTCATATAACCTAGACCTTAAGGCACGAGTGAATAGGCACCTTCTGGGTGAGCTCGCTTCATCGTCGGCATCTTTGCCCCTGGCTAGATGCTGGCCAAGAGCGATCCCATTTTTAATAAAAAAAAAGATATGTAAATAATTTGGGCCCCCAGCGGAGTAAACCCCTGGCATCCAGGATGTCCCCGGTGTCATTTACCTGTCCTCATTATAACCTGCTTATGTATATTTAGTCTTATATTATATATATTTAGCTTTCAGATGAGGTATTGTGTTTATATTTGGCATTTTCCTTGCTTTTAAGAACGTACTGATCTCCGTCATATTTGATATCTATTTATGTAAGTTTATGATGTTTCTTATCTTAGTCATAGTTAATACTTTTGTTTGTTTGTATGTACTCTGTTTTTCTGTTTTCTTTTGGGAATGTAGACACTTCAATTAGTAGACGGATCCAACTGGGATGGGGCATTCGGCAAGCTCAACGACGTCTTCAGGTCAAAGATTCCTCAGTCGCTTGATAACTCATCATCATCATCATCATTTCAGCCGAAAGACGTCCACTGCTGAACATAGGCCTCCCCCAAGGCTCGCCATTTAGACCGGTCCTGTGCCGTTCGTTTCCACCGGATTCCCGCGACCTTCACCAGGTCATCACTCCACCTTGTCGGAGGCCTACCGACAGCTCGTCTTCCGGTGCGTGGACGCCACTCAAGCAGTCTCAAGCTTGATAACTACTTAAAAAGTAATAACAGGCAGCCATTAAAAAGTTTAAAAAAAGTAAATAATGTTACGTGATATCACTCACTCGAAGTCGCTCGCGATCGCTCGTGGCCCAGCGGCGCGTACCGCATGCGGTATGCAAGATTAAGCAACGTCGGCCGAGGGCAGTTCTTGGATGGGTGACCGTTTTGAGTGGTTATTAACTAGCGCCCGTGCTTTAGAAGGCACGTTAAGTTGTCGATATCGGGTGTTGCCTATGATAGCAGTTAAGCCAAGTTAGAAGCATCCGGGCGGTTTTAGAACTTCTAACAGTCAAAGTTGCCTCTTGACAAGCCTAATTCCAATAAGGGCTGGTTTTCCCTAGGATTGGAAGGAATGGCAGTCGCTTCCGTAAAAACTAGTGCCTACGCCAAAATATTGGAATTAGGTAGCGGACCTCGGGCATCCTTCAGGATGCAACTGTACTTAAAAACGCTCAATACTCAATACTCGATACTCAATACTTTATTGCAATTTCACAAAGTAGTTGCGCAGGTGGTAAACTTATAAGGTAGAGCTTTGTGAACCCTGATGGGCACTGCAATATTATTTACAATTCCAGGGAGAGGAGAAATTGTATTTGTGATTGATTTTCTAATAAACAATAATTATTAGATTTATTAGCAAATTATGTTCGAAATACAGATTGTGAATGATATACTTAAAATATGGGATAAAATATATATGTCAAAAGATTTAAATGTAATGTTATTTGTCAGTTATAAATAATAAAATAAAATAAAAATAAAAAGCCTTTTATTTCCCGTTAAATCTTAAAGTAACACATAACTTCTTCTAAGTTCTGCTAATTAATTAGTTGTAAGGTTTTACTTAATATCTATGTTAGTTTTCATGTTTATAATTTTGCTTTAAAAATATTTATATTTATTTAGTTCTGGGTATGTAACAGGAACCCCTCTCAGGTGAAGGCCTCTTCCAAAGCTTGCCATTTTTCTCTGTCTAGAGCAGTGTATTGCCAATTTGTCAGTTATTATTCATTAAATTATTACATGATTCAAAACATTAAATTAAACGCTTGGAGTATGATGCGTCGGGTTACAAGCAACAGTCACTAAGTAACAAATACCTACTTAAAATAAAGCTTGTATATCAGCATCGTTTCCGTACTTCCGGTCTGTTCATGCTTGCTAGGACATACTGACTACGTTAATACTAGTGTCTTTTTATAGGGGATTGACGAGAGACATCATCCTGTTGTGGATTCGTTTTTGTTATCAGTGATTTAGGCTCGGTTGCACCAACTTACGATCACAGCCCGGTCATCGTCAAATATGGCGCCGACAGCTGTCAGCCCATAGAAACTTGTCAAACTTTCCATACAATCAGATTTTAACGAACACCGCTTACGATTACAGACGGTTTGGTGGAACTCACCCTTAAAGACCATATATACATCTATAACAATATTAAATTAATCTTAATTTTGACGCTCTGAGACCATGTACATCTCTGGGACAATTAATTTCATTATACTCCTTGTTTAATCAGACTTGAGACTTTAGACATTTCTAACTTTAATGATGTTATAATATTTGTAATAGATAACTTTGCAAGTTTATCTTCACTGTCTGACATTAATCACTACATAGTATAAAACAAAGTCGCTTTCTCTGTCCCTATATCCCTATGTATGCTTAAATCTTTAAAACTACGCAACGGATTTTGATGCGTTTTTTTTTAATAGATAGAGTGATTGAAGAGGAAGGTTTATATGTATAATAACATCCATTAAATAGTGCACCCGTGCGAAGCCGGGGCGGGTCGCTAGTTTTGTTATAATTGTAAACTCGAAATTATTATTCTTTCTTAAATTGTAAATTAATATTTTGACATGTAAAAGGGGCCTTGTGGCCTATTTGCTTTTTGACTGTGATACGAGGTTTAGAAAAATAGTGACAGATTTGGTAGTGAGTTTTTCACCCGACGAATGTTGAGATTTATGAGTCACTTTATGTCACTGCCCTTCAAAAACGCCAGAAAGAGAAAGTATGATGATTGTTATTTATTAAACGACTTATCTATTAGAACATCCTTATCAACTCAAGAGAGTATTTAATAACAACAAATTGAGTTTAACCATTATTGCACCCTTAATAAAAATACAATTAATGTTCACCTAATTGATCTAAAGTACCCTTAAAATGTTTACGTTTTTAACGTGACACATTTAAGTGTCTTCGATGACAAGCTATAATACACCCTATCTTTAACTTAGAAGGTTGTTTATTGGATGAAGCATGTATAACAAGGATATTGTTTATTATAGTCATCTTGAATGTGGTTTTAGGGAACTGTTTGAGAAAAATAAGGGAGTGAATTCATCGGTCAAAATAGTAGAGTAAACCCATTTTTGAAATGAACACACTAATTTCAGTTCACAAGTTTATTTATTGATTTATTTAATATTGTATCTCATGTACATAATAGGTGTTACATCTTGGTTTAAGTTAGATCATGATACCCTGTAAGGGCACACAATAGTATAACAAACAACACATGACATTAGTTGTTGACGTTAAATTTTCCTCTTGACATTCAGATTTTATTCTAGAAACTGTCTAGATTATACAATTTTTTATGTTTTTATTTTACTTATTGACGATCTTTTTGTGAATTTATTATACTCTCTTTTGACATACATTACAGTAATTCATGTATTTTTTTAAATTTCATATACATCAATAAATTGCTCTGAATAATTAGATTCAATTTATGTAATATATAACTGACGATTCAAAAGTGCTTGTTGCTAGGCCTATTTGAATAAAGAATATTTTGAGTTTGAGAGACAACACACACAATAGTAGTAGTAGGTAGTCTATAAGTTAGCATAATAACATTTATTTATTAGTAATTAATTTAAATTAAATTAAAATAAAATAAATGACAGCAAATCTTAAAACTAAATGGAGGAATATAACGTCAACAATATAAACAATATAAATGATGCAAGCCAGCGTAATATATAGAAACTAACACACGAAACAAATAAACCGGCCAAGTGCGTGTCTCTACGCGCAATGAAGGGTTCTGTACCAACACCTAGTGTCCACACTTTTATGATTCTGACAGCTAATATCTCATTAACGGTTGACTTAAAGGGAATTTTTTTTCAGAAACCTCAATATCATTTTAAATACCTATCCATCGATAACCCACACTACTATGCAGGTTGAAATTGTTTTTTTCATTTACCGGTTACTTGTATGGAGTGCCCCCCCTAATTTAATATTTTTTTGTGATTACACATCACTTTTATGTAGCGGTTTATAGAATACACCTTCCTACCAAATCTCATAATTGTAGTGCTTATAGTCTCCGAGTAAATCGGCTGTGACATACGGACGGAAGGATGGACAGACATGACGAAACTATATTACTTGTATTTTTAGGGTTCCGTAGCCAAAATGGCAAAAACGGAACCCTAAAAATACAAGAAATGAAAAATTTCAAGCTAAACTACACACAAAAAAACAAAAAATGGCTCCGTCACTTTTTAAAACTTAAATAAAAGCGTCGTATCCTCTAATCTTTGGACTGACGATCTTAAAGAAATTAAATACTTAGAAATTAAATCTAGGTACTTATTATTATTTTATTCTATTCATACGTAACAAATATAAATCACGGATTAATATGCGCTGAAAAATAGTAATGAAATAAAGTATAAATAATAATGCAATAAAATAAACAAAATAATGTGTCTAATTTTGAATGTTTAGTATAGTCTATATGTATATACCGTTAAAACTAAACCGCTTCCGTAAAAACTAGTGCTACGCCAACTCTTGGGATTAGATAGCGGACCCCGGGCATACTTTAGGATGCAGCTGTACCGGGATAACGCTAGGATGATGATGAGTATAGTATCTAAATGCACACAACATTACTATAATGTAATTAGAGTTAATTGTAGACTTTTTCTAAATTGTAGCGGATTGCTATGCCCGAAAGAGTAGTACATGTTGAAACAAATTGTATTTTAACACCAATGTAAACACATGTATATGCAATAACTAATATGAATATGAATAATCTGGTTATCAATACTATTGTCATAATTGAATTCTTTAAATCAGAAAGAAACAAATTACAATTCAAAAATTACATAAATTAAATTAGATTAAATTACAAAAGCAACTGACATAAACATTTTTTTATAATATTAATATGATATCTAAATAATTATAACTAAAAATAACATGAGAATATATGACTAAAAATTAAAGCTAAACTAAACAAACTAAAAATATGTGACGTTATCAGGGTTAGGGTACCACTTTGTCGCTTATGGATTCCGAGATATCACTGATTTTGTCAATCAACTCGAAAATAGCGAAAATTTGTTTTGATTAAAAATAGCTTCTACACACTTAAAATAATACGGTGTATTGATAAAAAGTTAAACTTTTCAACTAAAAGTCGGAAAAAAACACGGCCAAAGTTTACCGACTAGGGTACCACATTGTCGCTCATAAGCTTGAAGTAAACTCATTAAACTTATTTGCTTTGAAAATGAAAATATAATTTAGAAAACATAATATGTAATAATTGCAGACGTAAAATCCATACTTCCATGCTAATATTATAAATGGGAAAGTGTATGTGTGTGTTTGTTTGTTTGTCCGTCTTTCACGGCAAAACGGGGCGACGAATTGACGTGATTTTTTAAGTGGAGATAGTTGAAGGGATAGAGAGTGACATAGGTTACTTTTTGTCTCTTTCTAACCCCCCCCCCCCCCTTCCCGAAGGGGGGGGGTGGAAGTTTGTATGGAGCATTTAACGCGAGCGAAGCCGCGGGCAAAAGCTAGTGCGTTATAAATTATCATAAAATAACAACATTAACTAGGTAGGTATTATTTGTACACGTCACGCTTATCACCCACACTAACACGATGTACTAGTTTGTTAGGCACATGTTCTAAACCCTAAACTAAATTTTAATTAAAATTATGTATTTTGATTCGATATAAACAACAAGCTTTATGTGTTGTTACCCTTTTAAAAATAGTGGTGTAAATCATTTTCATAATGATGTTAAATGCATATGATTACTTGTGTAAGTAATAATTTTAATATAATAAGTCTTAAAATAATTTTGATCTCATAACTCATAAGGCGACAATGTGGTACCCTAAGGAATGTTAAACTAATAAACTTGATCTAAATTAGTAAAGCTGACGAAAAGACTGTTATTTTTTATAAAATAAGATATGTTATTGATATTATATTATATTATTATTAGATATATGCACTTCTAGTGCGGACACTATGTTAAAATAATGGAAGTGGAATTCTTATTTCTCTAAACTTATGAATAGCGACAATGTGGTACCCTAGATCACTTTTCATATAAAAATCATGTTAAAATTACTAAACTTTGAAGTCACTTTTTTGATAGAAAACTACATTACTTTTGTGTTTAATTACACTTGATCGTTAGTTTTATTCCTAAATTAATGTAAATTATGAGAATTAAACAGTATAATGTTCATTTTATATATTTTTTATATAAGTGTTGATTTTTTTTGTTTTATTATTTTAAAAAATTATGCCTTGAGATATGGTTGTTTCATTATTTTTATTATAAACCTTACCTACATCATATTCAGAAATCAACATAAGCCGGCTGAAAATTTGTCGATTTTGAGTTTTATAAAATATTTTATTTTTGATTTTGCCTCTACACCCTACGTGCATTATTCTTGTATTATTTCTATAAAATGTAAAATGTTAGAGACAACATATGATTTGTCGAGTAATATAATGTATGTGGAACATTTTAAAACCACTATCTCCATAACTTCAACCTATAACTAGGTTTTTTAGGCTTTCAAACTTTAAACTCGAATATCTCAAAACAGTATAATGATATGTTGGAACTTCAAAAAATTATTAAAAATAAAATACTCAACATAGCGATCTCGTTCTTTTTGTATATGAAGGAGAATGTTCCCAGCTATAAGGAGGTACCAATAACTCAATACCGACAATATATTACCTTTGCCATGAAAATGTCACATATACTTAAAAAAGTGACATAATTTAAGTCAAAACATTTAAAAAAATGTAAGACCATATACTATGTTATCTTTACACGTGTTTCTGGGTCTACTTTTTCAATGCCACTTCACCTCGAGCACCTTTTACATTATAATTTATTGCTTCCACGTTAAAAGCATGGGCCTTCATTATGGGAACCATTTTTTGCAACATTGAACTCTGAACGGGTTAATAGCTGATTAAATCGGTAGCTGTGGCCACTTGAGATTTTGGATCTATTGAACGATGCACTGTAGCCGAGAGGTAGTTAAGGCAAGGTCGTTCCATTGCAAATGAATGTTTAGCATACAAGCGATCAGTCCAAGCTTATTTGCTAGAGACGCAAAACTAGCTTTTAATACTATCCCTTTCTTGCGATAGCGACACACATATGACACACACAGCACATATAACACATTTAACATACTCATCAGACGCAATCTCTAAATGGCACTATATACCCTTTTTGACTGTTTTTTAACCTATTTTTTTTTTGTTATACTTATCATTTTCTTCCTCTGTGTATATTACAAAAATTCTGTAGGTATTAGATTGTAAGTACTGTCTTATTGTAATTATTGTAAATATTTATACTTAAGCACGGTAATTTGTTAGCCTGCGATCGACCGATCTCTCGGGACCAGTCTGAGAATCAGCGCTGGGCCTCGCCCAGCACATGCTGAGACTAGGGCCTATTGCCCACTAATTCTGTTTGTTTTTTTTTCTTTTCTTATTTTTTGTATTTAATTTGTAAGTTTATTTTTAATTGCTTTTTGTAAATTGTTTTTCATTTTATTTTGTGTGGCAATAAATACTTTTCGGATTCTGATTCTGATTCTGAATGACCCCCTCTAACGCGTGAGTTTGCAATTAACCATCCCGCTCTGTACGGAAGCTCTGCGCGTAATTTCGTAAATATTTAGTACATGTTTATTAATTGTTGGAACACTGAATCACTTGTGAAAAATCTATCCGGTTATTTCCTTAGAACAATAAAAAAGCTATCGTTTTTGTAAAAAAAAACGTATCACTGTCGTTGATACTCGTAATTACGAGATCTGCAGCATTAAAGTTTATTTTTACTATGATATTCATCATCATCATCATCATCATCTCAGCCGAAAGACGTCCACTGCTGAACATAGGCCTCCCCCAAGGCTCGCCATTCAGACCGGTCCTTTGCCGTTCGTTTCCACCGGATTCCCGCGACCTTCACCAGGTCATCACTCCACCTTGTCGGAGGCCTACCGACAGCTCGTCTTCCGGTGCGTGGACGCCACTCAAGCAGTTTCTGGCCCCATCGACCGTCAGTCCTGCGAGCAATTACTATGATATTATACACTTTAAAATTACTGGCGATTTACCCTATGTAGTGGGAACTTTTGTTGCCCAAGTATAGTTATTGTTTTGTCACGTTATACACATTGTTGCACAATGTGTATTTAAATTTGCCGCTTTTCTAGTCTCAGTTATCAGACTTAGTATTTTACCCCTATCTTGGAATGTTACCTATTACCCCCGCTGTCTCAGTACCGGTATCGGTAACTTTCTCCGTCAGTGCACCCTAAATACGCTCGTCTGATTACCTATCTTACTATCGGTTCTCGACACCAAGTTACGGATCAAAATTAAATCATCCTCCTAGGGGTTTATATAGAAATCACGCGAGGCTCCGAGGGAGGGGGGATGACGGAAATCTCACGACTAATTACGTTCGAGGGGGGGGGGAGGTTACAAGGTCACCTCACGTGTATTATATATACATAGTATTTGCCCATGTAGGAAATTATAAATCTTCATTTCACACGTCAAAAACAGCGAGTCTATTTGCATAACACGCATACAAGAAGAAATACAAGATCAAATTTGTCCCTTCTGCTGTCAACACAGTGCATCCTCAAATTTTATAAAGGGTCGGTAACGCGCACGTGACTCCCTTGGAGTTGCGGGCGTCTATAGGCTGCGGTGGCCGCTTACCATCAGGTGGACCTTAAGCTTGTTTGCCACAGGCGTTGTATAAAAAATAATAATTAAAAAAAAGTATTTAAACCTGAGAAAATATACAATACAAATGCTAGAACTAAAC
This sequence comes from Epiblema foenella, assembly GCA_963556455.1. Taxonomy (NCBI): domain Eukaryota; kingdom Metazoa; phylum Arthropoda; class Insecta; order Lepidoptera; family Tortricidae; genus Epiblema; species Epiblema foenella. The sequence goes on along the minus strand of OY747120.1, from coordinate 2,182,275 downwards.
TAAACCTACCTTAAACTACGGTGCTACTACCTATAAAGGAAATGAAATGAAATGAAAGAAAAGTGAACCAGGAAGAGGGTAGATCGCAATGGTGTGTGGGTAGACCACAACTAAAACTCGCAGCACGTCAGTTAATCCTTGATAATGGCGCTTGCAACAGTGCCGAAATATCGGGAACTCAAAAATACAAATATACATGGTAAATATCCCGTTTCAAATCGTAATTGTAATGAGTATCGTATCGCATCCGCACGGACTAATCAGCAAGTTACCATACACGGGAGCTATAATCGAAAACAAGTAGTAACATCAACTGTACCCACTTCACCCTTGACGCGTAATTAGCCGAAAATACCCCAAAAGGTACACCGATTTTGTGGATTAAAATTTGAATGCTTTACAAAATCATAATACCCTGTCGTTTTCAACTTTGTATAGCCTAAACGGGTATTTCGGTCGAGTGAATGCGACATGGTTGTAAATAGGTAAATTTGACTAAGGGGACTATGAAAAAGTCCATTGATAACATTCAAGAAAGATTTTATGAATTATGGATATTTTTTAGGGTAAAACGGTGATTAGAATCTTGATTTAAGGACTGTTTAATCTTTAGGGTTCCGTACCCGACGGATTCAAACGAAACCCTATTACAGTCACTCACGCGTCTGTCGTTTGTCAAATTTTGTTCCGGTGATTTTTTTATTTCTCATTGACCTATGAACTTGAAGTTGTGTTGATGTTTGTTATTACGTATATTTTACCATCAAATACTAATATATCGAAGATAGATAGATATATATATATTTATTTCCTTTATAAAATTACATCATGGTTTACATTTTTAAAACAAGATAAAGTCACAAAACGATCGTCAATAGGTATCATAAAATGAAAGACAAATAATTGAAATCAAATAATGTCAAAGGTAAACAATAAATAGAAATGTCAAATTTGTATACACGGCTAGAATATCCTAGGCAATGTCATTAGTCAAATTTAAAATAATAGAAATAAAAACAATATAAACGCTCGATTCCAAATATCAAATACAATGTCAGAATAATAAATAATATGGTAATGTCAAGAATTAAACGAAATAAATAAATAACAGAAATACAATTTAACAATAATCAACAATATTATACTGGCTGTCCATTGTATTCCTTTATGGAATACAGTGATTTGAGCATTAAAAGTTCTTTTAGCCGGCGTTCAAATATGTCGTTGGAGGATTCGTTCTTAAGTGTGGCGGGTAGGCGCTCGTACATCGACGGGCCTATTACGCGTGGGCTCTTGTCGAGCAGCGCGAGTCGCCGCGGCACAGGCAGTAGTCGGCCCGTCTGACGGGTGATTCTACCAGGCATATTCGCCCGTTTAAATAAGTTAATGTTTCGACGCGTGAACATTAATACTTCAAACACGTATAATGAATAGTGCGTCATTATTTTGAACTGCTTAAAGAGCAGCTGCGACAACTCAGCTGATGGGTTCCTTGCCGACAGCGCGAGTCACTGCTTGTCGTTTATTTGAGAGGGTAGGATTGGACTTCACTGGCCCGGTATCAGTCAAGAATAGTCGCATTAGAAAATCAGTAATCGGAAAGGGATACATAGCCCTATTTGTATGTTACGTCACGTAGGCGATTCATCTCGAAAATCGACCAAAATGGCAGTCTGTAACGCCAAACATAGCCGTAGGTAGTTTGGTCATATTGCGTTTTTGATGCGTACGCTGTTATTTTTATTCTCGAGGCGCAGCTATGTTAGAAACCTAAAAACTATTCCAACGCGGCAACGCTGCAAGCGTTTTGGGCACCTTTGCAGCAGGAATGACTCGGGGTGATTTATTAGATTAGAATAGGTTAAGTTTCGTTTTTAATTAATTATTGATAATTGATTTTCCATTTGAATTTTTTTAATTAAAATCAGCTTAATTTTGCGGTTGGTTCGGAACTCTAAATATATCTAAATATCTCATAATATCTTGAGACCTTATACATCTCTAACTTTACTGATGTTGTAATATTTGTAATAGATTTTGCAAGTTTATCTTCACTGTATGACATTAATTTTGTTATAATTGTAAACTCGAAATTATTATTCCTTATTGAACTCTAAATTAATATTTTGACATGAAAAATGTATTACTTATTATAGTTAGACTTTCTTAAATTGTAAATTAATATTTTGACATGTAAAAGTGCCCTTGTGGCCTATTTGCAGAATAAATGTTTGTATTTGTATTTGTAAATGTGCGAAGTCCGACACGCACGTGGCCGGTTTTTTTATGCAATAAGTTTTCCCTGATTTATAGTTAGTTATCATCTTCCTCCTAGCGGTTTCGGTAATCGCTCTATTTTTTTTTAACCTGAGTGTGGCTTTATAGGCCGGCAGGCTAATCACGTAACTTTATGTACTAACGGTAGATAGATTTTACTGTTAACTTTGAAGTATAAATGTATGAGATGACAATTAAAATTTGACATTAAAATCTATCTAACGGTAGTACAAAAGTTAGATGATTACCCCGCGGGCCCAATAAAGCGATAGGAGTGCGCGGTTGGACAGTAGCCTGGGGACAATCCAGGGGAAAACCTCCGACACGACCACGCGGTTTGGAACACTGGAATACTTCAAAAGTTTACGCTCCAGTGAGATTGGTTGAGCGGTTTCAACCGAATCTGAGGTGTGAGTGGAATCGAACTACTGGGAGTTTTGTGGCTGGTTCACTAAACCTAGCCTAGCTGAGAAGAGTCCAGCAAGAAACTCAGCTAGGCCCGCCCTGGGACTGACTCTACCCGGTGTGCGGCGGTACGGGACGAATAGGGACTATAAGTTCTTTGACGACCGGTTTAGATAGCCTAGTGGGTGGTGCACCTGCCTGTGAAGCTGACGGTACTGGGTTCGAATCCCGGTCAGGGCAAATATTTGTGTGATGAGCATGAATATTTGTTTCTGAGTCTTGGATGTTTTCTATGTATTTAAGTATTTATATCTATTAAATATATCGTCGTCTAGTACCCATAACACAAGCCTTCTTGAGCTTACTGTGGGGCTAGTTCGATTTGTGTAAGATTGTTCTCTAATATTTATTATTTATTATTATTTTATAAGTGTCAGTGTTGTCGCGATAGCGTGGTGGACGTCCCCGCCGGCGGTAATGCCTAAGTGTGATGAATATTTCAGTTTTTGGTTCTATAAAACGTGTAAGTTATATGGGCGCTTGCCATTTGTCAAAAGACTACTAACGGCCAACGCTCTGTAGGATAAAGATGATAAATACTCTGAAAAATCGGAATACTATGAAAAGAGAACTATTATTTAAACGTGCAAAAGATTAATGAGTTTTTTGACTAGACAGTTTTATGGGAATCTTATTGGTTGCTAATGTTGCTATGCAATTTAACTCTCTTCAATATAACCAACATACTTGAGCCCTGACTACATACAATTGTTATGCGTTTGCGGGTCAAGTTACTAGGTAACTTGCTTTAGTCGAGATTGTGAATCACGTTGAGAGCTAGACTCAGTCTGGGGCTAATTACTTGGAAATAATTAACTCTATATCTTGAGTAAGTGTGGATTCATGTGCTTGTGAAAATCTTAATTAAATGGGAATAAGTTTTGCAACTTGGATTAAGAATAAATCACAAAGGGTTCTTAATTAGAGAAAGAACATTTTATAATATAATATTTTAGGTTAACTTTCGGGTAAAAATGTCTTTCTAATATTATTACACAAATAGACATTTAAATGATTAGTTTATTATTAATTAGTTTCAATACGGCCCAGGGTGGCCATAAAATGCAGATGCGTCTAACGTCACATTTCTGTAAAAGCAATTTAAACTTTTGGCAAAGGCCCTAAAGTTGGTAATCCTGTAAAATGTAAATGCAGTCAGTACGAAGTTTTCTTATCTATTATGACGGCCGCTAATGAGGTAGCAAATCCGCACAATAGGACAAAGAATCGGACACAAACAAAACACAACAACTATACACTAACCTAAATACAATTGCCTAACAGCTTTCCAAGGAGAGAAAGAAGTGCTATTACATTACCTGGCAAAACTCTCAGACTATAATAACAAAGGCGGCAGTTTAGCCGTCTGAGCATGTTGAGCATTTACACGGTAGGTACACAATCTAGCCAAGAATTTACACGGTAGGTACATAATCTAGCCAAGTACAAATATTATACCGATTTGTGTAAGATTTGATAAGATATTTATTTAATTTGTTTTCTACTTTACGTATACAAGTATCCTATATACCTTACGTATTTACAAGTACGTAGGGTTGGTCTAACAAGTACGTATGGTTGGTCTAAAAAACCACCAAAAAACCTACGCGAGTAGGTATAAGATGTTATTTTTTAATATAATAGCCTAGTTTAAACGGTTAAATGTAAAAAAAGAGTGCTGGCTTCGCCAACAAACTGTTTTGCAGTTTAGCGAAAATATTTGAAGTATTTTCTTATTGTATCTTGTGGCTTAAAAAAAATGACATTGAAATCAATATGACATACGTTTGACACGTTAGTTAACCAACCTAAACGTATAAACTACAACTTAACCATTTCGTCACAGAAATGCGGTAGGTTAAGAAATTGACGGACTTTCCGAATAAGCTCCTGGACTACACTAACAAAAGAGGCAATTTAGCAGTCTGGGTATGCAAGGAATTTACACGCGTTACTCATTATAGCCAAATTGTGGCTTAGTTCAACATTATCGCCCTCCTATCGCTTTATTGGGCCCGGCCTATACGCCACAGTCAGGCTAAAAAAACATTGTGTGTTAATAACTGCACTGTTAATTGGTCCTTAACATAATGTTAAAAACGCTTATTTTAGATAGGAATAAGTAATAATACATTACTTACCAAGGGCGGTAAAACAAAGAATGTCTCAGATCGCAGGTATTTATGCGATTACGATAATTATGCGATCTGAGGCTTTCTTAATTACCGCCCGAGGTAAGTACAAAATTTTATGTTACCCTCTGGCCAGGAAGTGGGATTTTCCGCGCGCGTAGCGTGCGGTAATTGCGACTTTATGGCCAGGTGTGACATAAAAAATGTTATTATAGTTAGTGATAAAGAGAATTGAGACAGTGAATAGCTGTCAAGTTTAAATTTAAAACACCTTATAAGTTTTAAAATGTTTAGATTTCAAATTATGACAAAAGTATTGATAATACCAATAAAGTAATTAAAGGATACAATGATTTTATTGAAGTTTTAGATAGTAACACAGCCATTTTTTGGTGTTATTGTGTGTGGTAGAATTTAAGCGGAAAAAGACAATTTTAAGCTTGAAATTGGTCTATTTGGAGTGATGTTTGAAACGATTTTTCTTAATGAAAAATCCTAAAAGTATATTAAAAGTTTATGTCATAAGGTCGCAATAGTCCTGTTCTAGATAGTAACATTGAGAAAATGTAAATTCAAACATAAAATGGCGTTAATGGATGAGCGTTTTTTAACTGATAAGGACCCTTAAGAATATGGTAGAGGATAAGACTATCCATTGAATTAATTTCAAGTTAAAAATCCAAATTAATCCTGAAGGTTTTTAGCAAGGGAATAATGGTGATATCGTGTTTACATTTAAATATATAATGTTGAAACCTGTTGACCTAATTTAATGTGACGAGGATCTTTTAATGTTGTTTTTAAAAACATTTTGACTTCCCACTCAGTCCCTATATTTGTGATAAACCACATCGAAAGGGACCTTATGGCGGCAGGCGCTTTCGTTGCACCTATTCACTATTGTATTGGAACAGCGGCAATAAAGGCGTAAGTGCCGGCCGCCATAAGGTCCCTTTCAATATGGATTATCACATTTGTGCCGTTCATATAATCAATAAGAAAAACCGGGCAAGTGCGTATCGGACTCCGCACATTAAGAGGGGCACCAAACTGTCTGTAATCGTAAGCGGTGTTCGTTGAAATCTGATTGTATGGTAAGTTTGACAAGTTTCTATGGGATGACAGCTGCCGGCGCCATGTTTGACGATGACCGGTCTGTGATCGTCTGTTGGTGCAACCAATCCTTAGTGTTCCGAACCAACCACTAAATCAAAATAATTTTAATAGGAAAAAATGAGGAAATTTCAGTAAAAAAATCTGATTTATCCATATACTAGTTTTTTTATGTTATAGGGGGCAAGCGAGCAGGCGGATCGCCTGATGGTAAGCAATTACCGTCGCCCATAGACACCTGCAACACCAGAGGAGTCGCAAGTGCGTTGCCGGCCTTTCAGAAGGGAATACGCTCTTGAAGGTTTGAAGGTCATATCGGTCCAGAAATACCGCAGACGACAGTTTATTCCATAGTTTGTTGGTAGACTACTCGTATAAAAATTATCACCAAATTTATAGGTTAATGGGAAGTTAAATAATTCTTCGTAACAATATTTTGCATAAATAACTGACTATGAAGCCACAAGCTTCTCATTCAAGCGACTATATTTTTAAAATAGGGATATCCGGGTTATGTTCCGACGTCTTACTTTTAATCTCGAATAGCGCTCTTGTTATTAATTCCATGACGCCTTGCTAGATGGCGCTACGGGTACAAAAACTTTGAAGCTGCGTTCGGTCAATTAAGTTTGTAGACTCCAAAAGACATTTTAAGTTAATCTAGAAAGGTGTGTCCCAAATCATTATTAACACCAGAAATGAGACAATCGGGGGAGACGGACTCACAAAGATAAGCGCCTACACTTTCATACAGATTAGTTACTGTGAAGATAAATCATTAAATAAAATAACTGTATTATTATAGCGATCAGTGAATTACTTTAATTTCTTAATGTAATTATTATTTATTTATTTAATAACAAATAATAATACAACACAAACAAGTACATAGTCCAAAACCGTTTGAATGTGGGATCAAGCAGTTTCTACTCTCTTCTATCAACAAATTATTTTATGAGTTTAACAAGGTAACTTTATATTATGGATCTACATAGATACAATAAATTATTTTAAGAGTTTATTTTGTATGCATGTTAATTTGTTACTGGTATGTGATTGTTACTATTACTACTACTACCAGTTATACCTAATTTTAGGATTGAATTTGATTGGTGATTGAATAAAAAAATAAAAAAAATATCACGAGTTATAAATTATTTGTACGAGCGAGCAAATGAGCGAAGTTAAATACATTGATGATATGAGATCAATTTGATTCACATTACCTGCCAGTGTCAAAGTTTCAGTAATCGTAAGTACTGTAAGTAAGTACAAATTACCTATAAGTTTAAATTACCTAAGTTTCTTAATATATTATTTCAGTCTTTAGTTAGGTATATTTAAAAGGTATTTTTTATTTCTTTTGTTTTTCGTGTATATAACTGTATTTCCAAATTAAAGTTTCTTAATGTGCATGGTAAAATAAATGTCAGATTTCTATTTCCGTATATAATTAATCAACTACCTAAAAGCCTTCAGCAAAGATATTTAAACAACTTCAAGTCGATACCGGCTATAAAACGGTATTTAACTAACGTTATCTACACCAACTCTTTTGTAATGTGGGTTAAATTTACTTACAACTACATTTAATGTAATAGTACATTACTTACCAAGGGCGGTAAAACAAAGAATGTCTCAGATCGCAGGTATTTGACGCCCGAGCCGAAGGCAAGGGCGATATTTATGCGATCTGAGGCTTTTTTAATTACCGCCCGAGGTAAGTACAAAATTTTATGTCACCCCCTGGCCAGGAAGTGTGATTTTCCGCGCGCGGAGCGTGCGGTAATTGCCAGTTTATGGCCAGGTGTGAAATAAATGTATATTATGTATATCATAGCGAAATATTCACCAGGATATAAACCCTTGAGGTTTCCGTTGGTGAAACAGTTTACCATTCTCTGTTAAAATAGTTTTTGGCCAATACATTAAAAAAAGTATGTATATATCGTAAAGTATATATAACAGGCGGTCTTATCGCACTTTAGTGATAAGACCGTCTGTTGTCTACCTCTACCTGTGTACTGTTGTTTTTTTGATTCTGTGTGTAGGTGATTCATTTGTGTGAGGTGTGCAAATAAGTTTTTTTTATGTTATGGGGGCAAACGAGCAGACGGATCGCCTGATGGTAAGCAATTACCGTCACCCATAAACACCTGCAACACCAGAGGAGTCGCAAGTGCGTTGCCGGCCTTTCAGAAGGGAATACGCTCTTTTCTTGAAGGTTTGAAGGTCATATCGGTCCGGAAATACCGCAGGCGACAGTTCTTTCCATAGTTTGTATTTGTTTTGTGTTAGTATTTGTATTGTATTGTATATATTATGTAAGTTCAATGAACATACCTACTATTAAAAAACTAATTGTAAACCATATTTGTGATTGAATGAATGATTTATTTATTTTATTAACGTTTTCAAATTCAAGTGGCCTCTCTGTCCTCTCTGTGTGTAAGCTGTGCCGCTTTCCATCACAGGGTTATCTATATTGAATGGAATTCCGTTTTACTGTTAATTTATTGTTTTTTCTGTGTGGTCGGTATTTGTTTGACTCAATAAATCTGTCAAATTGTGTGTCAATTAGAAAGTGTCACTAAAATTAATGTGAGCTTAAAACTTTTGCTCTTTGTGAGAATGTACTTAATGGATTGAACTTAGCTGAAGAATTTGATACTAATATGAATGCGAAAGTAACAGGCATGATGATAAAAGAAAAAAAAATTCATTCGAACCAGTTTTTGGAGACGTCCAAATGTTTATATGGGCCCGACTACAATTAGAGCAAGACAAAAGACGAAAATGAGAGGTAAAGTACAGCATAGCTGACGAGCACTGAAAACGCTCCCTGATTCACACACAGGTGTGACGTCACACCTGCCTGGCCTCGTACTACCGTCATATTGAAAAAAGGGAAATTTGTCGTTTTTGTCGTGAAATATTGCAATCCCATTTATTATAAAAAAAGTCGTTTAAAAATAAGTCCGCCGACAGGCACGTATCCAGACTTTTGGTTCGGGGGGGGACAAACATTGAAACAACCATGTGAACTGTGTAAAAATTGCTGTAATGACTACTGACTAAAAACGTTTTCGGGGGGGATAAATCCCAACTATCCCCCCCTCTGGATACGTGCCTGTCCGCCGGTGAAGTTTACCGCGTCTAGTTCTCGAGTCCTGAGACGTCCACTCCGTAGTGGCATACATATACTCCGTTTTTTTAAGATTAGAAAAATCCTGCGTTATCCGCCGTGCGATTTTAACGAAAACCATTTTGAAACTGAAAATTAGGCGGTGTGGTGTCTTTGACACGGGATAAACTACTGAAAAATGTGAAATAACTATGTATAATATTATCCTCAGGTATCCCAGGGAATCGAAGAAGTCTGTACGAAATTTACCGTTAAAACTCTAATCCTAAAAAAAGAGGTATAGTGGTGGATTTTTATATAATCCTGAGCGAAGCGAGTGGTTTAAAACTAGAATCCTGAGCGTAGTGAGTGTTGCAACAAACGAGGCGTAAAATAACTTTGCAGCCGTGTATTTCACCTCACTAGAGCGAGGAAAAAAAGTTATTTTTTATTACAGTTACATCCTAAATATAGTTGGATGCCCGGGGTCCACTACCTAATCCCGAGATTTGGCGTAGGTACTAGTCTTTTAACACAACAGCACAATATAAAATTATTGTTGCTGACTGTCTGGACTGGCCTTTACATGTTATTATGGTTAATAAAAGTTATATTTCTTTTATTTTTATTTATTTATTTCAGAGTATATCTATAATATGTTATTATACATCATAAAAACACACAACACAAAGCAATTAAATTCAAATATTCTTTGCACCCTTGTGGATAAAACGCAGTTTTGCTGTCTGTTTTTAAAGAATAAAAAAGGGCTTTCTGAGCTAGTGAAGTGAAAAGTAATTAACCTGTAGGTAAGTACTTAAACTGTGTACAACATCCGTAACAGCCGTTTTAAAATTAAATATCGCGATCAAAAACACCACAAAACTTTGCACAAATTAATTAACATGTACAACATAATTGAGTTGAGAAAGTATCATGTTACCATGTCCGCAGCTTTAATAATTAAACCAATACAAATATCAGATTACAAAGCAATTAGCAAAACCTTAGTACCGCAACGAAACGCAATACTTCAGAACATTGCAGGAACAAAACGCTCCGCTTACAAGTCCCAATTTAAAAGTTTAAGAAAAAAAGTCATTCATAGACAAACTTAGCGTAAAACCAACTTGCAAATTTAAGTTTGCAGTTGATGAAGTCGACACTGACCGAAAATAACCTTTATCTTTCCATAAATAAAGCTCATATTTTAATTTTAAAATCTCGTTATTAATATTGTCTAAATTCGGAAAGCAAATTTATCGGTTCACTTTTGAAAATCGAAGCCATTTGAAATTGAATTTTAACATAATGCATTTGCTGCTCACTGTCGCATTTAAGTGGCAAGTTTATATTGGTTTTCTAAACAATACCGACATGTCTTTGTAGCGTTCGAAGATCAAAATTTAACGCCTCAAAGATTTTCAACATTCTTTTATACTTTTGAATGATAATTTTTTTTGGAAGCAGATGTTCGCAAATATGTATTGTGCGTCGAGAGGCAAAGTCGAGTAGATAATAATTGACATTAAATGAAGTGTCCTTGCGATTTGGGAGAATTTAGGGATCCGTATAAGCGGTAGGTAGTGACAATAGTGACTTTGTGCTGCATTTCGGAACGCGTATTTCAATTAGAGCGTTTACAAGGTGATGGACGAAGAAATTAGGTACATACATTAGATAAAAGTCGTTAAATCACTACTTGTTCTTTAGGTGAATGAAATACACACAGCTACATGAAATACTGATTCCAAAAAAAGTGAATGAAAGAAATGAATGACAGAATGTAAATAAAAACGCTTAAATATATATGGGACAGGAAGTAAGTCTTCCTGCCTGTGACTGCCTAAGATTTAGTATTAGGTTACCATTTAATATTATCTTATTTTTATGTTTATTTTTAATTTTTGCATTTTTATATACTTATAAATAGGCCACGGATTTTAAACTTATGGGTTTTTACTGTCAATAGATAATTTATATTATTATATATTTTTTTAATAGGTGTAAAAATAAGTTTTAAAAATAATAATAAATAAATAAAACAATTGGTTTTTCCCATTAATATCATATCCCTACGCATATCTGACCTTTATTTATTCATATAACCCATTTGTTTATAAACTGTTTAAATTGGTATCTATAAATATTTAAATAAACTAGATATTTTTATTACATTTTCGGCGCATCTCTAGTCTATGCTATGATGGTTGGTTTGTCACGGTAGTGATTAAAAAAAAATTGCAAATGGCGGCTGAATAGGGTCCAAAATTGAAAGAAATTGTAAATAATGAATGTGTCCCCTTGAGTTTAACAATTTGATAAATAAGGTGTGGTACAATTTAAGATTTAACTTATTATACAGGGTGGGAAAAAATGGGCCTTGTAGGGGAACTTATTATTCTCGTTCTCGTATATGTCAGTTACTTACAAGTAATTCATTATTGTATTGTATTGACGTTTCTATTGTAAAGTTGCGCGTACGTCTATTGTTGGATGTAAATGTCACCAATGTAGATAAGTAATGTGCTGCTAGCAGAATAATGTACAAGACTTCACTACATAGTATAAAACAAAGTCGCTTTCTCTGTCCCTATGAAATAAAATGAAATGAATGAAATGAAATGAAATGAATGAAATGAAATGAATGAAATGAAATGAAATGAAAATAATTTATTCCAAAACAAGTTCATAGATAGCACCTATGTCCCTATATCCCTATGTATGCTTAAATCTTTAAAACTACGCAACGGATTTTGATGCGATTTTTTTTATAGATAGAGTGACTCAAGGGGAAGGTTTATATGTATAATACATACATCAGCATTGCACCCGTGCGAAGCCGGGGCGGGTCGCTAGTAATATATACAGGAATGGTGTATCTAGTTTGTTTTATACCACGTCGGTGGCAAATAAGCGTGCGGCCCGCCTGATGGTAAGCGGTCACCACAACCTATGAACTCTTGCAACTCCAGGGGTGTCATATGCCCGTTGCTGACCCTTTGATGTTTGTAACACTCATTTCTTGAAGAACCCCATACTGTAGTCCCTCGGGAAAACCTAGGTAGGGAGCTCATTCCACAACCGGAGCGTCCGAGGGAGGTAATTAACTGAAACTGTACCGTAGGCGGCCATTTTGGTTGTAAGGTGTGAGGATTAATGCCCGCTGACGGATTATAGACAAATAGACAATAGACAATAGATACCTTTGTTTCTCCAGAGGAAGAAACGACAATGGAGAGATTTCTCTGGGACCGAAGTCCAATAACAGTTGTTTGGAATGTTTGGTAATTGTCTTTATGCAACTGACTTAAGAACATCTTTCGATCCGATGTCCTTTTTTTTTAACCTGACTGTGGTTTTATGGGCCGGGCCCAATAAAGCGATTGGAGTGCGCGGTTGGAGAGTAGCCTGGGGAAATCCAGGGGAAAACCTCCGGCACGACCACGCGTGTGGTTTGGAACACTGGAATACTCTAAGTATGCGCTCCAGTGAGATTGGTTGAGCAGTTTCAACCGAATCTGAGGTGTGAGTGGAATCGATACTGGGATTTTTGTCGCTGATTCACTAAACTTAGCCCAGCTGAGAAGAGTCCAGCATGAAACTCAGCTAGGCCCGACCTGGATCGGACTGATGTCTGATTTGATAGTTGACACAAGCGACGGCATAGTTGAAAATGTTTTTGTTAGACAGAACCTCACCATCCAAAACTAAACTGGCTTTACTTTTTTTATGATAGGAAAGGTGTCTTCCGTCTTGACAAAAAAAGCAGTGTGTCGTTTGATTGTTATTTAAAAGTTATTGACAATATTATTTATGGTACAGCAGGTGATATTTTTATAAATGTAAGTTTACTTTGTCGTTTTGTTGTATATGCATACAGCGCGGGCCACTGTCACTGCCCGCGCACACCTAAGTTAGTAATAAACGGACCGCCGTCGTAACTGCCGTGTTTCATTATGCTAGCCACATACCCCTTACTGGCGACGATCTACCGCGCGTGCACACAAAAAAAAAAGTGAATTATGTCTTTTGTCGGAAATCTTTCAATTTTCGATCACAATGCTCAGGAGTGGCAGATATTTTATGGAAGATTGCAGCAGTACATTAAATTAAACTCACTGGACGACGACAAAAAGGGCCCGTTATTACTCACTCACTTGTCAGATGAAACCTATCGACTGGTGACAAATCTCGTGCACCCAAAGAAATTGGAGGAGGTTGCCTTTAATGTCTTAGTCGACCAACTCAACAAGCATTTCTCTCCGAAAAGGTGTACTTTCGCTGACCGGGAAAGGTTTTTTGAGGCGAGAAGAGGACCAGGAGAAAGCGTCGAAGAGTGGGCGGTGCGTGTCCGGGGACTCGCTGTGCACTGCGAGTTCGGCAGTGCATTAGACATGCTTTTAGTGAACCGTTTTGTACTTGGCATGAACGTAGGGCCCGAACGTGACCGCTTATTCGAGCAGGACGCTACCACGCTTACATTTTCCAAGGCATTGGAGGTAGCACAGCAGGCGGCAAGTGCGCGCCAATCCCGGGCTGCAGCCTCGATTCCATCTGCGGCACTCGTCAAGGAGGAGCCGGTGTACCGGGTGAGCGGCAGCAAGGCCGCCGCCGACCGCGGGCGAGAGGTCCGTAAGTGCACCGTGTGCGGCATGAAAAGTCATGATACTGACAAATGTAAATATAAAGGCTATCGTTGCCAAAAGTGCGGTGCAGTAGGGCATTTAAAAAAAGTGTGCCGGAGCAAGGTTTCTCGTGTTAACAATATCGAGGGACAAAATAGCGACACTGTGGTGGAAAAATCATGCTGTGAGGAATGTCAAAATTTCAGTTTGAGGTATGTTTCGATAAAACCTATTGAAATTGAATTGAAATTAGGAAACAAATTGGTTACTATGGAGCTGGACTCTGGGTCCGGTACTTGTGTCATCGCAGATAGTTTGTATTTTAATCAATTCTCAGAGTATCAATTACTGCCAAGTAAATTACGCATGTGCCTTTATAACGGACATAAAATTGCACCACTAGGGTATTTTACAATCGATGCTACTTACAACAATGAAACTAAAAAGATTAACATTTTTGTGGTAAAAAATGGGGGTCCTGGTTTATTGGGCCGTGATTTTATGTCCGCCTTTGGTCTCGTATTTACTACGAAAATTAATAAAATTAGCGACGATAAGGACGTCGACCTTTTGTTGGAACAATTCCCTAACTTATGGCGAGACGAGCTCGGAACATTTAATAAGTTTAAAGTAACATTAACGTTAGGCGAAAAAGCAAGCCCTAAGTTTTTTAAGCCGCGACCGATACCCTTTGCCCTAAAAGAGAAAGTAGAAGCTGAATTAGATCGATTAGTAAGCTTGGGCATTTTAATACCAGTCAACCATTCCCAATACGCTACCCCTATAGTCCCTGTTCTTAAAGATAACGGCAAGGTGAGAATAGCGGGAGATTTTTCCGTGACCTTAAATAGGGACCTAGTAATAGATAAATATCCGCTCCCGCGGATAGAAGAAGTTTTTGCAAAGCTGGGTGGTGGAGAGCACTATAGTAAAATTGATTTAAAAAACGCTTACAATCAGTTTGTGCTAAGCGATGCTTCCCAAGAGCTCACTACCATCAATACTCCGAAAGGATTATTTAAATATACGCGTCTTCTATACGGTCTAGCCAATGCTCCAGCAATCTTTCAGAAAGCCATGGATACCTTGCTTTCGGGTATTGATGGGGTAAGCTGTTGGCTGGATGATATTTGTATTACAGGTCCAAACAAAATCACACACGTTAGTAGGTTGCGGGAAGTTCTTAGCAGACTAGACGACGCCGGCCTCCGACTGCAAAGGGAAAAATGTGAGTTTTTTAAGAACAGTGTCACTTATTTAGGTTATACCATAAGTAAAAAAGGGCTTCAAACGTGTTCGCAAAAGGTTGAAGCAATAATTAATGCACCAGAACCTACTAACGTGAGGGAAGTTAAGCGTTTTTTAGGTGTCGTTAATTATTATAGGAATTTTATTCCCAACGCATCGAGTGTGTTAAAACCGCTGCATGAGTTGTTATGCAACGGAGCCGAGTGGCAGTGGGGCGAGCGGCAACGCCGCGCTGTGCGACAGGTGCAGCGCGAGCTGGCCTCGGAGCGCGCGCTGGCGCACTTCGATCCTGACTCGCAACTCATTCTGGCGGTTGATGCCGGTCCCGCAGGTCTTGGTGCGGTCTTATCTCTGCGTGACGCTTCAGGTCTTGAGAGGCCGCTGGCATTCGGCTCGAGGTCACTCACAAAAAGCGAACGAAACTACAGCCAAATCCAGAAAGAGGCGACGGCAATTATTTTCGGGGTCAAAAGGTTCCATCAATACCTGTACGGGCGTAGTGATCCATTCATTCTTAAGACCGATCACCGGCCGCTTGTGTCAATTTTTAACCATAAAGGTGGGATATCAATAACGACCGCCTTGCGACTGCAGAGATACGCTATTATTTTGTCCGCGTACAACTACATTATACAGTATGCATCTAGTGAGAATAACGTAGTAGCTGACTATTTCTCTCGCGCGCCCTTAGCGGAATCATCTTGCGATAGTGATATGCAATACGACACTTTCAGCTCCTTACATTTTTTGAGCGCAATATCACCAGCAGTTACGTCAGATGAGATCAAACAAGCCACACGACAAGATGCAGTATTGAAAACAGTCTTAAGGTACATGCAATGCGGCTGGCCACGTAAACTAATTTGTAGTCAAATTAGACCTTATTTTTTATGCAAATCAGACTTACAATTAGAAGATGGGGTCTTGTTACGCGGACATAGGGTCGTCATTCCAATGTCACTAAGGGAGCGCATGTTGAATGAATTACATCATACACATCTAGGTATTGTAAAAATGAAATGCAACGCTAGGAGTCGCATGTGGTGGCCAGGAATCGACGCAGATATCGAGAGCTGCAGCAATGCCTGCGCCACGTGTATATCACTGCGAGCGCGGCCGCCGCGCGAGGAACCCGCCAGCTGGCCGCGCCCGCCGGCAGTTTGGAATCGCGTTCATTTCGATTACATGACAATAGGGCAGCGGGTATATCTCGTAGTGGTCGATGCGTATAGCAAATGGTTAGACTGTATACACATGAATAATGGTACATCTACGCAAGCTCTTATTTCCAAGCTAACTCACTTATTTTCGTATTTTGGCATACCGAATGTATTAGTTTCAGATAATGACGTCAAAATAAATTGTAACGAGTTTAGGCTATTTTGTTCCAACAATGGAGTCACGTACTTGAATTCACCAGTTTATCATCCTAATAGTAATGGCCAAGCCGAAAATACTGTCAAAAATTGTAAACGAATGATTCGATGTATTCTAAAGGAAAACATGTCTCAACAGAAATTACATGATACATTATGTGCGTACTTATTTCAATACAGAAATACAGAACACTGTACCACAGGAACGACCCCCGCTAAGTTAATGTTTGGTAGGAATCTAAGGTCACGACTCGATTTGATATTACCCTCAGATAACAAACACGCGCACGCACAAGCGCCGACGCCGGAACATCGACGGCATTTCGATCTCGGTGACAGGGTTTTGGTTCGATGGTACAGTGCTCGCAAAGAAAGTTGGCAATTAGGTGTTTTAAAAGAAAAGGTCGGAAATAAAATGTTTAAAATATACATGTTCAAATATAGATCTTATTGTGTACGACATATGGATCAACTATTAAAATATAAAGGGCCTGATAATTTTATACCTAATGAGAGGGATATTGTGAATGACCTAAGTACACAGACCCATTCGTCTACATTTCCAACTCCACTTATGCCGGAACCCGCAGGTAATTTCAGTACAGCTGAACCTCGGACAAATAATGAAGTTGTGAGGCCTATGTCTGAATCGACGTCAGAGGAGAGGCATGAGAGACGCGCGGAGGAGGAAATGTGGTCGGACTGCGTCGGTGACGATGGGCTCCCGCCGGCCTCCCCGCGGGGCTCCCCGCCCGGGACGCCGGTGCCGAGCGCGGTCGACCCGCCCGCGGACGAACCCACTGAGTCAACCGCTCTGGCGGAACCGGAACCGTCGTTAAGACGTCAATTGCGCCCAAGGAAAGGTGTTAATTATAAAATATAGTATTATTACCTAAGAGTATTATTGTTTTTAATTCTAAGCGTATGTTTGTATAGTATGCTAGTATAGCTGTATATACATGTTATATATGGTTATCACTGTTTTGGTTGAGGGTATTAATAGTCACAGTTTAATGTATGTACCTACCTTATATTATATTGTTAATTCGATTAATTTGTTCTCTTGTTATTAGGTTTCAAGATTAGCGTGGAAGGGATGTTGTATATGCATACAGCGCGGGCCACTGTCACTGCCCGCGCACACCTAAGTTAGTAATAAACGGACCGCCGTCGTAACTGCCGTGTTTCATTGTGCTAGCCACATACCCCTTACGTTTACACTTTGGTGCACTCTTAAAATGGGTGTTTTAGCAGACTAACTTTCGCTGCAACTTCGCGTAGAATGTCGTAGTTACCTTAGAGAAAACTATTAAGCCGTTAGACACCGTACATTACCATTTAATCATACCATTACCATTATATTATCACTTAATTATATTGCCATGTGATCAGCTGCAGATATCGAAACTGTATTTATATTGCAAAAATGGGCTATACGAGCAATTTATAACTTGGGATCGCGTGAGTCATTGAGAGAAATCTTTAAGGAAATGGATATCCTAACCCTGCCTTCGCTGTATATATTTGAAATAATCATGTATGTTAGTAAGACTTTATACAATTTCCCAACAAATACTGATAAGTTAATGACTACAAGAACCACTGGGAAACTCAAAATAACTTTTTATAGACTAGTGAAGGCGAAAAAGTCGTTTTTGGGAAATTGTATAAAATTCTACAATAAAATCCCAAGACACATTACTGAACTTACGGATTCTAAATTTAAGTCTGTCGTGAAACAGACACTTATTTCAAAAGCATATTATAAGATAAACGATTATATCATGGATAGGCATTTTATTATTATTATTATTTAATTAAATTTAAATACAATTTATTGTCGTAACATGGATGTTTGGCAGTGATAGCGTCCCGCACAAGTAATCTAACATAGAAATATTTTGTCCTTAATATTAAAAAATATGTATGTTTATATTGTAGCATTTGAATTCTGTAGTATTATAATACTGTTATTTTATATACATTGTATATTGTTTTGCAGAAATGACACCTCGCCGAGTTTCTTACGCCAATTCTTATCGAGGCAGAGGTTTATTTTATGAACCGGTGGTAGTTTTTTGACATTCATAAGTGCATGTAACATGCTTAAATTGAAGAATAAATGGTTTCATTTCATTTCAATCAACAACTCACGTAAACGTAATTACGTGTTTTTGTTATCTACATGCCAATTGTATACAAGATCGGATGTAATCGGTATTCGACTTCCTCTGTCGGATACAGGCAATTTTTATTCAATATGCCATGTACAGTATGATTCAAAATGTTTATTGACCGAGTGAAACGAAGGTCTGCTTCAGCTTCGACATAAATGCTTTCGTATGTCCGGATTTCCGTTTGTTCTCGTCTACAGGTCGCATTGCTCAACCGATTATCGTGAAATTTCGTGAGCAGGTTCGATATTTATACAATTTTTTTTGTCGAGACGGTTTTTGGATATTTCCAAAAACAGTTTTGTAAGTTTCTACGGGCGAAAATCGGTTTGTTCTCCTCTGCAGGTCGCATTTTTCAACCGATTCTCGTAAAATTTTGTGAGCAGGTTGGATAAATATACAGATGTTTTTTGTCGAATAAGTTTTTGGAAATTAAAAAAAAATGTATTTGTTCAATGGTTTGTTCTCGTCTACAGGTCGCATTTCGCAAACGATTCTTGTGAAATTTTGTGAGCAGGTCCGGTAATTATATAGACTTTTTTGTCGAGTCAGTTTTTGTAAATTTTCAAAAACAATTTTTATTTCAATGATTTTTTAAGTTTCTGCTTCCGGATTTCGGTTTTTTGTCCTCTACAGGTCGCATTTCTCAACCCTTCTCGTGAAATTTTGTTAGCAGGTTCGATATTCATAATAGTTTTTTTGTAATGTCAGATTTTGGAAATGATAAAAAAACTCACTCACGAGGTCTCCAGCTCACAGAGCTACTAGTTTATTGATTTACAAGCGGAATAATAGTTAAATATTATTAAAACTTAAAGCTAAAACAGGCCCTTGCGGGATTCTGGCGGCATTTCTTCGGTGTATCGCAATGCTGATACGTTGTGCGAGGAAGCCGTCAGCTCTTCGGTCACCAGTTACGTCAACCAGACGCTTCGCAATTTCGGTAAATAACTTGTGCGCGCTGGGAGCCCATGGATGAAGAGTTTCGACACTAAAAGGTACAAAATGGTTCTGACAGAATACCAGTGTTTTGCTCAGTTGCGAGCAAAGCTACGCACTGAGTTGGGACCTTTTTGTTTTGCTGCAATGCACACAACACAACCAACCTATTTTTCGGTACTATGTTTGATATGTTATTTAAACTGTGTTCCTAATTTTCTTTTCTTTTTTTAAATCCTGTTTTATAATTGCTTCTTTTTTTAATATGTGTTGTTTTAATTTTGATTTCCTGGTGTATTTCTTTTTCCGTTCTTTGTTTTTATTTGTTGTAACGTGAGTGTGAATGTGGCAAACAAATAAATGATATATCTATCTATCTAAAATTGTACTCTGCCGATACCCTTATATTTATTAAGCTTTGATATTTGGGCATTTTCCGCGGCTGTACCCGATTTCACAGTAGGATATTGTAATTTGAGTTTACCATTGAAATTTAGAGCTTCCGTTACAAACTTACAGTTTTTAGACAGTTTGTATGCTGTACATAACATGACAGCCCCCGTGTGGTTGCCGGGTAAGAATTGTGCCACCCCATCTCTTCCCGTGGGTTTCGTAGGAGGCGAATAAGGGAAAATCGGAGGGTGGGCAGCAGCATCCTTCAATCATTACCACCATCAAACTGCGGTCGCCAACCTGCTTGCCAAGCGTGGCGACTATGGCAAATCCCCCCCCAAGGGAAAAATAAAAAACATGGGGAGGCCTATGTTCTGCAGTGGACGTCTTTCGGCTGAAATGACGATGATGATGACATAACATGAACTGATATGTGAATAATATGAAATAAGTACTAAATAGAATAATTATTAAAAATGTTATTATTATTAGATTTTAGATATTTTGACCTTGATTTTTTTATATAAATTTAATTATTTTACACACTATGCAATATATTTATATGTAATTAACGTTTAATTGACTTTTAAAATATTTGTACACCAGATTATGGTAAAATAAGGTATGGACATGCTAAAAATTTGTAACACCTAATTGTACCCTTATTTATGCAAATAAATATATGATTGATTGATTGATTGATTGATTGATTGATTGATTGATTGATTGATTGATTGATTGATTGATTGATTGATTGATTGATTGATTGATTGATTGATTGATTGATTGATTGATTGATTGATTGATTGATTGATTGACTGGATGATTCTCAATCCCGGGATCCCGGGATAGAAGATTTATGCGACTATGAAAACAATATACTATACCTTTTATATGTAGAAGACTTTTATGACTATGAAAACAATAAATACACACTTTTAGACCAAGAATATAATAAATTGAAAGAAGTGACTAACATTTTTTTTATGTTATAGGGGGCAAACGAGCAGACGGATCGCCTGATGGTAAGCAATTACCGTCGCCCATAAACACCTGCAACACCGGAGGAGTCGCAAGCGCGTTGCCGGCCCTTCAGAAGGGAATACGCTTTTTTTTAAGGTTTGAAGGTCATTCCATAGGTAGTTTAGTTGTGCGAGGCAGGAAATTTCTTGAGAAACGCACAGTTTTGGACTGCCAACCATCTAAATGGTGAGGATGGAAATGCTGACGCGTAGGACGATGACGAAAAGATGCGGCAGGGATCATTCCGAACAATTCCTCCGAGCACTCCCCGCGCACATCGTTCAAGAGGTGACACACTATGACAGTGGTATCGCATTGAGCGTGGGTGTGGACGTGTCGGATGTTTCCCCTGGATTGTCTCCAGGCTACCCTCTAAACGCTCACTCCTACTTTATTGGGCCCGCCCTATAAAACCAGTCAGCTAAAAAAAGTACTGAGCAAACAGAAAATACTAAGACAGAGTATTAAGCAAGGACTCTCACACACAAGTAAACACACATTCAACCACACACCACACATCACTCGAGCATATGTTTAGACACGTAAGCAAATTAAAATATAATTATGTAACTAAGCTAGGACAAAGTAAACATAGGTTCATATATTAAGTATACTCATCTATTTTTTATTCTATGCAATACATCTAACCAGGTTGTTAACTACTATCTATTGTCCTGCTTGAAGATCAATGTAGCGAAGTAGCGATCTCTAAATGAGCATCGGAATTCGCCTGTTCCCTATAAGACAGGTTTACCTAGTTTAGGGCACAGGACACCGTTCCTAGGCTTATCTAGTAATAAGTGACTATGTACCTACTCTAGTATATACACCATAAGCTGATGTATTGATACCCAATAAATATTCACTCTGGTCTTCAAACATTTTCACTCTGGTCTGGTCAACAAGGTTTAGATTCATGGTTCAAACGTTTATTCGTGAAACAAATATGACACGTAATAATATAAAACAGAAGCATGTAGTGCTGGGAATGGTGGGAAACTAGGTGCTGGAAATGAGGAGTAATCTCAGTCTGGTACGATTCGTCATCAGATTGATAAGAGGCAACACAAGGAACAGTTATCTACTAGAGCAGGTTTCCTCGAATTTTCGGCCAATCACAAAGCATAATCTGCGTCGTAAACTGCCCTTGATTAGCATCCCAAGCTAGCACTAGATCGCTGTCAAATTCACCTCTCTACCGAGCCATGTCTCATCAACAACATATTAGACCAAGATGGAACTTATGACTTGTTCTCGACTCCTGAGTCGAGATTCGTAGCCGCGGCTGGACACTATCTGCAGACCATTATGGTCTCAAGCACCATTGTTTAAGTAGCTATCATTAATATTACTGTTGACATATTATATTAATACGGAATGACGTTGGTGCCTTGGAGTATGGGTCGGCCCCTTGTCTGGGATGCTACTTGTGTAGATACCCTGGCGCCGTCCCATATTCCAGGCACCAAAGTTGATGCTGGTGCAGCTGCATCCTCAGCTGAAAACCTCAAGCGCCGCAAATATGCCACTCTCGGCAGTAGTTATATGTTTGCGGCGTTTGGGGTTGAGACCCTGGGGCCATGGGGTCCAAGTGCTCGGCGCCTCTATAAGGACATCGCAAGGCGCCTTATAGAGGCTTCCGGTGACCAGAGGGCTGGCCACTATTTCGCCCAGCGGATTAGCATAGCTATCCAGCGTGGCAATGCGGCCAGCCTTCTGGGAACCCTACCGAGCACCGAAGACTTAGGGCAAATTTTTTATTTATAATGCTTTATATTATTGTGTTGTTTGTTTTTTGCTCGTTTTTTGTTGTGTATTAATAAAAACATTGTCTTATATTAATGTAATTCTATCACAATTGTATATTATCTATGTGTAATGTCTAGTGTATGCTGTTAGTGACATTATTGTATGAATAAATAAATATTAACGGCCGTGTTCCGAAATGGGCCCAACTCAGTATTTTGTTTGTATTTGAATTGAATAGAATTGAAATCATTTATTTCGTGTAACATTGACACATAGAAATTATATACATAATGCAGCTAGATATTAAGTGCACACATAGTGCTACCAATTGATTACACTGGCGGAAGAATGCAGCCCCGCACAGTGTAACGTGATAGCACAGTCAGGCTTGTCCGCTATCATTCTCAGAATGGTACCGGGACTGTCCCGCACCCGGCGCACCAGGGATGCGGCTCGCCCGCGCATGCTCGCATAAAAACAGGCAACACGCGCCTCCGTAAACATCCCTGATGCGCTACAGAAACGAGGCAGCCCCACTATCATCCGGAATGCGTTATTGTATTGTACTCGAAGGGCCCTAAAGGCCCGTTGCGAATACTGCACCCAGAGGCTGCAGGTATACCTAGATGTGCAGAAGGCTCTAAACAGGGTAACCTTGACCTCCCTGGAGCACCCTGCAAACCTCCGAGCTATCATATTCGTTCGCACCGACAAGGCCCTCCGCTCCCGTTCCATGTCCAGGTCGTCCTTGATGTCCGGTCTTATTTCTTCTGTGTTGGAAGATCAAATGGCGGTCGGTTTCGTAAAACCAGCTTTCGCCAAATCTTGGGATACAACCGGGAACGAGGATGATGAAAAGGTAAGAGATAGAAGATAATTAAAAGGCGAGCTCTTTTAGTACTGTCACTAAGGACAAACATTCGGTATCAAATCATAAGTTTTAGGATTCGTCTCGACCAATTTAAGCTTAGGGCGCTGAAGTTCTCTTTGTGCAACGGCAATAGGCAGAGCTGCCTCCGTACGCTTACCCAGATCTTCATCTATGAGATACAAAATCCTTAACCATTCTTTTTGTATACTTGGTATCGCACCTATCATTATACCAGCTGTGTTCAATGCCAATCTCTCCCTCTTGCCTTCCGTATTCACGTAATGTTTGTAGAAGTAAGCTGACTCCTCTAGATCCATTGATTGTCTGAGCTTAACTGATATGGTCTCTTTAGGTTTGGCTTCGTCTACATAAGGAGCTGGTCCGTTGAATGCGTTCTGATAATAATTCGGGGCGTCTCTCATATTATCTAATACCGGCGGTACACCATCTCGGTTGTAAGTCTTGGCGTATTTAGGTTGATTTACTTCTATATTGTTATGATTGATTCCTAAGCGGTAACTTTGAGCGTCCCTGTAAGAGAATCTCCTCGCTTTGAACGTATCGTCGACTGGACCAGGGATTCCTGGAACCAGATTTCCAGGATTAAACGCAGTTTGTTCTACATCCTTGAATTGATTATCGACGTTCCTGTTTAAGATCAAGCGGCCGATTGTTACAGTTTTGTATGTTCCGTTTCTCCAGAGGAGGGTCATATCGAAAGGATTGTAGTTCAGTTTGGGGAGATGGCTCTTCGGTATTACGTCCATATCTAGTCTCCAGGATGGGAAGTTTCCTGCAGCTATGTTGTCGTACAGATCTCTAATAGAGTAGTCAGCGTCGAACGATCTTATAGCAGCGGCTGCTCTTTCCGTAAGCAACTCTAAACCCTGTTCGGTTCTAAAATTAAACCTCACAAAGTAACTCTCACCATGTTTGTTAACAATCTCATAAGCATGAATCGGGAATGCATCTATTTTTCTATATCCATTAAATATGCCATAATCGGAGAGCAACCACAATATCTGTTGAATAGCTTCAGGCTGTTGAATCACTTGATCTAAACGCGCTGTTGAATCAATGATGTATGTCTTTGGGTTTCTTTTAAACGCATGTGCAAGAGAACTGAAGGCATGAGGTTGGTTATAGAGGAACACTGGGAAGCTAACCCCAAGGAAGTCTAAATTGCCTTCTTTTGTGTAGAACTTGGTTACTAAGGCCCCAGTTTCTCTTACTACATCAACACCACTGGCGCCCTGGACTAGATAGGAGAAGCGGACGACTACTGGGGTCTTCTTTCCGACGCCGTTGAAGACGTCTGCCTTCGTGTATTTGGAGACATCGTTGGTGACTACGAAGTATCCGTAGGCGCCAGTTCCCCGCGCGTGGACAACGCGTTCTGGGATACGCTCGTGGTCAGAAGCGGATTGCAGGTCCCAGAAGAATTGGTTGTTGAAAACGTCCGTGTTAAGGGTGATCGTCTCTCGAACATCTACCGGTTTGCCGGCGGAAGTTGTGAGCACCCCTATTGGTTGCTGAAACAAAGTTTCGTATTAGATTATTGCGTTTTTGGCGAGTCTATGGGTCAAACGATGACTTCGATGAATTTGTGGATGATATTAGGTAACTCATTAGAGATAATTTCTGAAAAGCACTCAATTTCAAGGTTCAATCCTCCGTGTAAAACGTTATTAAAATTTTCAATTGTAATATTTTTTATATGTGACAAGGCGGCATGGAAATATGTATGATAGTGATATTATTAGTTATTTCTGTAAAGCGAGCTAGAAATGTAACATATTTCTCAAAAAACTCTCTTTGGCCTTGATGGCACTATATTTTAGCTCGTTTTATCCCACATTTTCGTACCACATTTCTGACTCAAATAAAATCAGGATATCGTCAATTACGATAACCTACTAAAATTATGCAAGTTACACAGTGCAGTCGAATAAGAGCAAATTTTTAAATGGTGGTGAGCATATCCTAAGAAGTATATTACGTTTTGGTCGACGGCCTGTTTGTTGGACGTCGTCCTAGGACCGGTGGGGCCACGAAGTCCAGAGAGACCTAACTGAGCAGACTGTCGAGGACTGGACGAAATTGGCTAAGAACAGGGAAGCCTGGCGGTCTTTGGTGTCGGGGGCCAAGATCCACTTGGGTCGTTGCGCCACAGCAAGTAAGTGATTATTTTAGTTATGAGAAATAATAATTAACTACAAGACTCTATATATTTTTCATATATATTTTTCTCTTTTTTTTGTATGATTTTAATGGACTAGACTGCGAATTAGACTCATAGGCTGTGGCAGAATAACAGCGTTGCAGTTTGCACATCAAATATCAACACATGCTGAGTCTCAGCCTTTTCTTTATGGCACACATTGCTGGATTCATTGTGCACCTTTACTCACTGTGTATTATCTTACACCTATTTATTATGACCGGCTGTGTGTGCTTTATTGAATAAATGGTTTTTCCTTCTTTCTTTCTTTCTTTCTTGCTTTCTTTGATTGCTAACACCACTTAACCTTATGCCCGGTAATTTTACTGAATTTACACTAGAGACAAGTGAATTATATAGACTGCCAATATCTATACGTTGTGGCGTACCTTTAAAATAATGAACCTGCTGTAGCTAGTGTCACTATAAAGGGGTCGCTGTACCAATCATTCCGTACGACACATAGACCTCTGCTTAACACATTGGCGGCATCTATTAGGATATTTCTTGTTGTATTCATAGATGGCGCTAATGTGTTAGGCAGAGATCTAAGTGTCAAACGAATTTAATGGTACAGGGACTTCTACATATCAAGAGAGCAACTTATCTCAAATGAGCCAAAAATATGGCACCAGGTCTGTAGCTGCAGGTAAGTATGCTGTACTTAGGCCGGGTTTTATAAAAATCCGTTAGACCAAATGTCAGATCAAAGTTCAGTAACACAGTACATTTTTTGACATAACAAACCGACAAAAGATCTAACGGATTTTTATAAAACCAAGCCTTAGAGTTAGCAATTACTATGGGGATAGACTCATTGAAAAATGATTACCTTAGTTACTTAACGCCTTGCCTGCGGCTATTAGAAGGGAGCGAAACAAAAATAGATTCAAAAGAGTTGTTCCAATACTACCTCGACAGTATGTGAATAGGTACTTTATATCTAGCTGACTATTCTCTTTTTGGCACAACACTTAAGGCTGTTTTTTTTATTCAATAAGACTTTAGATGAAGATAGTAGGTAACTAACTCACTTAAGATTACTAACTTATATACTTTATCTACACCCATACAGTAAATCCTCTTTTATGTGCTCAAAAAGTGTAGGTAAGGACCAACTTTACAATATCGCGCCGGTCCGGGGTGGAGATGGCCATAACAGCACCAAAAACAGTATCGTTATGGCCATCTCTGCCCATTACGATACAGGCTCGAGCTCAAAAAGACTTCAACGAGCTCACGAACTCGAACTCCTGCACTTTCAACGCAATGGTGCCTCAACACGAAAGAGGATTTAATGTATGGATGTAGATAAAGTAGTGTATATAACTGTACATAATTAGGCCTTAAAACACTCGTGTGATCCTATTATGTATCAGTTGCATAAACTACTATAAGATTATAATAGACTCATGGATCCCACAGTCAAACTGTGCAAACAGTTTTGCGGGACGTTGTATTTAATTTTAAATCATGTCATTTGCTTTTACTGAATAAATAAATAATAATAATAATACAGTAGAATTAGCTTATAACGACTTCGCGTATAACGTTTGACCGCTTTTAACGACTTCGAAATCACCACACATTAGATTTGATACCATACATTTTCAAAGTAAATCAGTCCGTTTTGTGCGACGTTCTGTTAGCGCGACTTAATATCACCGGTCCCTTGACTGTCGCCATATCCGACCTCTGCTTGACACATTTGCGCCATCTATTAAGAGATTTCTTGTTGTATTCATAGATGGCGCTATTGTGTTAAGCAGAGGTCTGAGTGTCACTCGATATTAATGATACTGTGACCTCTCCATAGTGAAACTAGCTACAGCAGGCTATTTATTTTAAAGGCACTCAATAACGTATAGATATTGGCAGCCTATATAATTTACTTGTCTCTGATTTACACTTAATGTTAAATTAGTTAGCCTTACCGGGTGTCTTAGTTTGAAGTCCAAAAGCTGAGTTGCTACTGCATCTAAAGTATTGTTAGTATAAATCCCGTATGTATCCGCTATAGCAAAACAGATGATCGCCGCAATAGACTTCATTGTTAAAGATATTATGCAAGAAACGATACTCGTATTTATTACAATGCCTTTAATACGTTATTTCCGACGTAATTGTTGGCGGTTTTCATTTATTAATTGTGATAATCTACATCGAAAGGGACCTTATGGCGACAGGCGCTTACGTTACACCTATTCACTATTGTATTGGAACAGCGGCAATAAAGGCGTAAGTGCCGGCCGCCATAAGGTCCCTTTCAATATGGATTATCACAATTGTACAGTTTGTGTAATTTATAACAAAAATTAATAGCATGTTAATTCAGTTAATTGTTTATGTTGCTTACTATTGTAGTGATGCTCGATACTTGGACCTTTGAGGGTTCCGTAGCCAAAACGGGACGCTTATAGCATCGACATGTCTGCCCGTCCACTCGTCCGTAACACTAACGCCGATTATACCCGTCGCAGTGTGCATAGCGATATTAACCTTACATGCGTTTCTATAAGGTTCAACTTCGTATTTAATATTGATAAGATAACATAACGTAGTGGTCCCGAACTCGTACGCGAATCCAACTCGCGCTAGTCCGTTTTTACAATACAATACAATACAAATAGTCTTTATTGCACACCTCACATAATAAAATAGCAGATAAAAAAACAAAAAATAAAGATACAGGGAGACAGAGGCAGAACAACAGGCGGTCTTATCGCTAAAGAGCGATCTCTACCAGACAACCTTTGGGTAGTGGAGAAATGAAATATAAAGCTGAAAAGTAGGTGGTGCATAAACTATTACAATGAGAAAAAAAGATTCCAAAACAACTATATAATAATCTACCGATTAATTCAAGGACATAGTTAACCTGATTCAATAAATATAATAATAATGATATTTTTATAATTTCCTTCAATTACATACAGGATGTACATAAATCGATCCTTTTATAAGGCATTAATAAGTATCGATCACGGACTAGAAAAAAACCGGCCAAGTGCGAGTCGGACTCCGCACATTTACGGTTTTGAAACAACCGCAAAAATAAGTTGGTTTACGAAAAATAAGGAAATTTCAATGAAGAAAACTGATTTATCAACATATTATATAGTATTTGTTGGTAAAATATACGCAATAATAAACATTACCACCCAATTTCTAGTAGCAAAAAAAACTGGAAATATTTTTGTAAAAAAAGCTAAATTTGGTGGCTTCTCAGTCCTTTGTTTTACAATATTTTTAAAAGCAAAAAAATAGCATGTATCTACTCTATACGCTCTAAACAACAATACCTCACGGGATAGGTAAAATATTTGACGACTGTAGCTCCAAACCGTTTGGCTATGGTCAAAAAAATTACATCAAAAAACTCTTTGCACCAATATTCTTTGTGTGAGGATATGGCAAAATTTAAAGAACGAATGCCCCCAATTAGTAAAATTTTGCCAAGTTTCATACCTACAAATAACATATTGTAAAGTATAGTGACCAACAGAATGTCAATCGGAATTAAGGTTTAACCTAGGGACGTTTACCTTACTGAAGGGTTCATCCATAAATCACGCGAGGCTCCGAAGGGGGAGGGGAGAATTACGAAAACGTCTCGACTGATCACGTTGCGGGAGGGGGTACAAGGTGACCTCACGTGTATTATTACTGTACATACATAATGGCTCATGTAGGAAATTATAAATCTTCAATACAATACTAATGCTCTTTATTGCACACCTCACACAAATGAATCAAAACAACAACAGTATAAAGGTACTTCATTTCGGACGTCAAAAACAGAGAGTCTATTTTAGCATAACACATATACTAAACACAAGATCAACTAATACAATACAATATCATTCAATGAAAAATGTAAATACGGCAAAAAAATTAAAAAAATACACGTGAGGTTTCGTGGGGGGGGGGGGGGGGGTCGCATAAAACCTCACCAAAGGGAAGGGGGGGTCTAAAAGTGGCCGAAAAACCTCGCATGATTTCTGAATAAGCCCAAAAAAAATCTAAATACAAAAATACAAATATTTTATTTCACCAATAAGCATAAATAATCAATAACATGACTATGCCTAGGGGACCACATTTTTTAAATATATTTTAGTTTTAGTTTAGTTTAGTTTAATTTTTAGTCATATATTCTCATGCTTTATACCGATTATGAATTGAATTTGTCTTTATTGAAATAAAATATCAATAACATTAGTACTGACCCCCACGCTAGGCATTGCCTGTCCCGTGGGGGAGAGATTTTAGTTCTCAAACGCTTCTAAATCTAGAAGCGACTTAATCTTAAAACTTTATTAATATTGTACCATGAGATTAAGATCAATAAAATATGCAGTAAGTAAGACGAGATGAGGTTAAACATTGATTTTTATTATTATTTTTATTGGGCTGATAACACTTTTGCGGAACGAAAATTTCGCAAGTGCAAATAATTCAAAACATTAGGGTGACCATGCTAAAATAAATGTGAGAGGACTTTAAAAGACAAAATAAAATATTTATACTGCAAACAAGTTACAATCGCACTTTTATATATAAAAATGTAGTACACAAATTAATAAAAAATATTAAAAAAAACTACGGGAGTCCAGCGCAGATCGTAGGGCTGGCTCATTCCTCTGTCTAAGGATAGATATTGCCATTCAGCGGGGGAATGTAGCCAGCCACAGCGGATAGATTTGGGGGATTTTTATTAGGTTAAATAAATAATTAATAAATAAGTATTTGTGGATAATCTTACACAAATCAACCTGGTCCCAAACTAAACAAAGCTTGTACTATGGGTACTAGGGGATGATATACATACTTATATAGATAAATATATACTTAAATACATAGAAAACATCCAAGACTCAGGAACAAATATTCGTGTTCATCACACAAATAAATGCCCTGACCGGGATTCGAACCCGGGACCTCCAGCTTCGAAGGCAGGGTCACTACCAACTAGGCTAAAGCGATCGTTAATATTCAGTAATACGTTAGTTTTAATGTTACATATTTTGTTTTTTATTTTTATAGATTCTGTTGTAATCAGTGTTGAATAAATGTTTATTATTAAATATTCTAAAATGTAATTGTTTTGCAATAAAAGTTTTGCAAATATAATATTCCCAAAACCAAAAATTACTTAGGTTGTGGAATGAGCTTCCTGCCGAGGTATTCCCAATGGGCTACAAAATGGGACTCTTCAAAAAAGGCGTGAAAAGGTTTCTTACGGGTCGGCAACGCGCGAGTATCGGCTCTGGTGTTGCAAGCGTCTATAGCTGACGGTAACCACTTACCATCAGGTGGGCTGTCAGCTTGTTTGCCACAGACGTGGTACTTTTTTTTAATTACAAGGTTATGTACGACTTAAAATTACAAATTTAGGAAACTAGAGTTGTGTACAGTTTGTTCCTTCTTATATTAGGGCATGAATTCATACATGAGACAATAGAGCGAATTTCATTTGGCTCGTATTTGGAGCAGCCTAACTGGTTAATTACCTCCACCTTACGGAAGACCGTAGGCATAATAACCACACAATTTGTTATTTAGGTATGTGGTGCTGTGTTTCTGGTAGTGAGTAGGGTCGCTAAGCTCTCGAGGATGCTGTGTTGAGACTGAGGGACTTGCTCTCTAGCTGCAGATACAAGAAATCCTTTGATCAATAAAGAGTCTGCAACGTGCTTGCTCGTCTTCAGTCTCAATCATCCATAGGCGACGGTGTCAGTTAATTATCAGGCAGTCTATTCACCACCGTAGGATTGTCATCATCGAAAATCTAGCGCCTTTCATATTAACTTTAACTGTGACGGTATGGAGTGACCTGGAAATCAAATTCCTTGACTGTATCTCTTAGCAGAAGACCGCAGCCAAAATAACATAGAAAATTGTTCTTTAGGTATGTGGTGTTGTGTTCCTAGCGGTAAGGTAGCCAGAGCTCCCGAAGATGGTGTGTTGAGAGTGAAGGTCGCAAAACGATCTATGCGAAGAACATATTTAACATGTGCATCGTAATATATAATAAACTGCCGGATGACATGAAATTACTACAAGGCAATAGTTTTAAGAACAAAATGACTGGCTGGCTTCTGGACAAATGCTTTTATAGTGTAAGACAATATTTGGACCCTAATTGACATTGTAATTCATGAATTATTATTATTATTATTTGATATCATTATTATAATTTTGACTACTTTGACATTGTTTCGTAAATTTTGCAAATTGTGTAGATATATTAAATTATTGATTAATTATGTCGCTCCTAAATAATGTTTGCACGCCTGCATGCAGGCTGAATGCACTGGACATATTTATTTTCAACACCTTATGTATTAACATGTATTCAGAGCAAATAAATTCTTTGAATCTTTGAAGGATCTGCATATGTGTTATACACTATGGACGAAATATTTAATACTGTTTTAGATATAGGCTAAGTCTTTTGGTAATTTACTTTTTTAACTTTTGACATTTTTTATTTTGCTTCTATGACATTTCTTATCATTAATATTATTGTTTTTTTTTGTATGTAATAACTTTATATGTAGTATTTTTTTGTATGTAATAAATAATTTTAAGTATTGTATTTCAAACACAATACCTGTATTGTTTATGAATAAATACTATTGACTATGACTATGTTCTGTGCGTTACCATGAGCTTCATGACCGTACTCGTTAACGACTGCGTAAACGATTTAGTATGCCGATTCTTAGTTCTATTGCGTAACCGCCAGAGGCGCTGTATATTTCCCCATATAATTTTTTACGCAGTCGCTAGCTAGTACGGTCATGTAAACTCATGGTAAAGGCAGCTGTCAACACAACGAGTAAAGGCTCGGCATCGCGCTTGTGATCTTCTGCAAGCATCTATAGTCTATGATATTTGACGACCGGTTTAGCCTAGTGGGTAGTGCACCTGCCTGTGAAGCTGACGGTCCTAGGTTCGAATCCCGGTCAGGGCAAATATTTGTGTGATGGGCATGAATATTTGTTTCTGAGTCTTGGATGTTTTCTATGTATTTAAGTATTTATTATCTATTAAATCTATCGTCGTCTAGTACCCATAACACAAGCCTTCTTGAGCTTACTGTGGGGCTAGTTCGACTTGTGTAAGATTGTCCTCTAATATTTATTTATTATTATTATTTATTATATCCGCTTACCATCAGACAGGCCGTTTGCCTTTTTGTCACAGTCGTTATATAAAATCGTGTTTCCCAAAAACCCATCCCATTGCCACCATAGCGCACGAATGTTAAGATCGCCGATAGCCGCCTGCGCATATTTCATGCGGCCAGAAAACCCATCATTACCGTCCGATGCTATCTCATTACTGTTTATTTAGCAAACCGCAGTTTTCGAGTTTTTTCTTAATTTAACGGAATGGAATATTGAGGCGGTGGATTTTAATTATTTTTGATGATTAAAAGATTATTGGAATAACTTTTAAGATTGTAATTCAAGGTAAGAGTTTTTGGAGACTAAGAATCCATGACGAGATAACTCAAGAGGCCTGATTTATTTAAGGCAGTGCAAAAAGAAATATCGCGTTCGTTGAAACGCTGTTCTACCCAGACGAGGAACCAATAAGGATTGATTTTCAGATATATGATTCTTGACTATATGACTG
Organism: Epiblema foenella; assembly: GCA_963556455.1. Taxonomy (NCBI): domain Eukaryota; kingdom Metazoa; phylum Arthropoda; class Insecta; order Lepidoptera; family Tortricidae; genus Epiblema; species Epiblema foenella. The sequence continues at coordinate 2,148,895 of OY747120.1, read as the reverse complement.
TGTTTCTGATAATACCGAAACATGATTACTTAAAATTTTCTCGATAGAAAAAAAATCCAAAGTTGAATCTTTATTTTCCTTTTTTTACTCAGCCTACCAAAACAACGCATTATCAAACGGCACAATTAAGTTAAAATGATGGTATTTTACATAGTCTAAAGTCTGTCAAGAGGAAATTTAATAAAACTGCACAGAGACATTTAACGACATTTTTCTAAAATAGGCATTCTCGAAGAGTGTTGCATCCCGTTTTGTCGTGCGCGAAAGATATAAGCGTGTCTCTTTCACGGGGGTTTTTACGGCTGCTATCTGACCTTCCAACCCGAGGGGAAACCAGACCTTATTGGAATTGTGCTTGTCAACTTGACTGTTAGAAGTTCTCAAGCCGCCCGAAGGCCTCTAACTTGGCTTAACGACTGCTATCACAGACAGCAGCCGGGATCAAGTGCTTAACGTGCCTTCCAAAGCACGAGCCGCTCAGTTAATAACCACTGAAAGCGGTCACCCATCCAATAACCGACCTATGCCGACGTTGCTTAACCTCGCATACCGCACGCGGTGGAGTGTTAAAAAATTTAATGGGTCTGCAACAGACATGTGACACCCCTAGACTTGTAAGCGTCCATAGGCTGCGGTGACCGGTTACCATCAGGCGGGCCGCACGCTTGTTTGCCACCGACGTGGTATAAAAAAAAATTGTTGGGATTGTCCGGTTTTCTCACAGATTCGCCTACACTAAAAACCCACTGTTAATTGGACGCTGTTATGCTTTTTTTTTTGAACCTGACTGTGGCTTTATAGGCCGGGCCCAACAAAGCGATAGGAGTGCGCGGTTGGAGAGTAGCCTGGGGAAAATCCAGGGGAAAACCTGCAATAATGTGTCAACCTAATACGAAAACCTGTAGTAGGTTGACACATTATTGCTTAACAGCGTCCAATTGTCAAATGATAATGATACCTACTTTTTCTATTTCATCCTATGGTACAAAGTATGCCCAAAATTCTTTCCTTAGGCGCACTTGTAATATGTATAACGAAATGCTCAATGACATAGACATTTTTGCTCATAGTTTGTCCTCTTTCAAGAATAAAGTTCGGCAATGTTTGTTTTCTAGATAATATGAAGTGAGGGAATACATTGTTTTTAATAATCTCTTTTACTTTAGTTAAACTACTTTGCATGAGTACACAATTAAATAGGTAATTATAACGGCACCTGTAACTTATTTAGTCAATAATTGTTACGTAGTAATATATGAAACTTTAGGCCTAATCTGCGTCCATTTTTGTATGAATTCTTTCTATTCAATTTAATTTAATTCAATTTAATGTCATTTTTAATTTTTATTTTATAATGCTGTCTATGGATTTGTTCTGGAATAAATTATTTTCATTTCATTTCATTTTCATTTTGTAAATGGCTGTTTGTTTTCTAAATAAACTAAAAATGATAATTCATATTACGTAACAAGTTTTTTGAGGAAAACCCAGAGATTCGAACCCACGTCTTCTAGATTAAACGTGCCTTTACGCTTAATTACAGCAGCGTTCTCCAAATCAATTTAAATCGGCCCTCTATAATCAATTCCAATCCATTGAAAGGAAAAAAACAGAAGATAATGACAATTGGGTATTTGACACATATTAAAAGTTATTCCATAGTGTTACGCCGGTGGCAAACAAACTCACAGTCCACCTGATGTAAACGGCTACCGCAGCCTATAGACGCCCGCAACTAACTAACTAAAATTTGAGGATGCACTGTGTTGACAACAGAAGGGACAAATTTAGGTCCCTCGCTCTCGACACAGTGCATCCTCGTCTGGCAACCTTGCTCACTATACTTTGAATTAGCCGATACAGTGTAATCAACCCTATTAGTGATGTTTTACTCCTTATTTCCGTGCGTCAGTGTGAATATCTAGTTACGAAGTAGTGATGATGATATGTGCTCGATGCCATCCCTACCGTGTCTATTGCATACACCGCTCGACCACCACCCACCGAGCCGCCTCGTCGATAAATATATAAATAATAATAAATAATAAATAAATATTAAAGGACAATCTTACACAAATCGAACTAGCCCCACAGTAAGCTCAAGAAGGCTTGTGTTATGGGTACTAGACGACGATATATTTAATATAAATATATAAATATTTTTGGACAATCTTACACAAATCAACCTAGTCCCAAACTAAGCAAAGCTTGTACTATGGGTACCAAGTGACGATATACATACTTATATAGATAAACAGATACTTAAATACATTGAAAACATCCAAGACTCAGGAACAAATATTCGTGCTCATCACACAAATATTTGCTCTGACCGGCTGGCGAATCACGTAACTTCATGTACTAACGGTAGATAGATTTTACTGTCAATTTTAAAGTATGAATGTATGAGCCAGCAGGCGAATCACGTAACTTTATGTACTAACGGTAGATAGATTTTACTGTCAATGTATGAGCTGACAATTAAAAATTGACAGTAAAATCTATCTACCGTTAGTACATAAAGTTACGTGATTCGCCTGCTGACAGTTAAAATTTGACATTAAAATTTATCTAACGGTAGTAAAAAAGTTACGTGATTACTCCGCGGGATTCGAACCCGGGACCTCCAGCTTCGAAGGCAGGGTCACTACCAACTAGGCTAAAGCGGTCGTCATATATACATGTTTATGTTTACTTACATTTAGCCCTAAAACGTGATCATATAACCTATCGTGCTAGCTAGCTACTTTGGCTACTCAACAGCAGACGTCTTTTTGCAATATACAAGGTGACGTAGAAATCCGGTCACGCCACGGCCACCTAGAGCTACCGGGACCGGGCCCGGCCCGTATCGCGTATCGGATTCCTTCATGCCACCGAAACGTGTAGACCTGTTATGACTTTTTTTGTGTTAGGGTTGTCACGTCTATTAAAATGATTCAGATTGAGATTCATTTATTCACAATATAAGATTACAATATAAATTACATATCAATTTACAGGAATCTCTATTGTGATCGTCAATAACATTATATAAAACAAAATAAATTAAAAATCAATGAATAAAATACCAGTTAAATAATACAATGAGTATGATAAAATTCACCTGAGAAGATCGTCATGAATATATTAATATTTTTGGTAACTCTTAACACGGTTAAGAATTAAATTAATTCACTAATATTAAATTAAATTAAACAATGTCAACTATATTTTATTTCCATGTATTCGCTAATGGAACATAACGGGGTTTCTAATAAAAAGTTTCTCAGTTGACGTTTAGTTGATGTTGAATATTTTTGATAGTCCCGTTGAATATATTAAAAAACAGTATATTTACCTACCCTTAAATTTTACAGAGCCTGATCTATGAATATCCTAATAATATGCCAAAGAAAATGTATTGTGTGAGAGACTAATAAGAGGGATGTGAATGAAGTTGTGATGGAGAACGAAGATGTGTATTAAAATATATTTCAAAATTTTTAGTTCTCTTGTTTTTTTTATATTTCTTACGCAAAGTTAAGTTAATTGATAAAAATATATAAGAAATCAAACATTAAACTAAATTTTAAAATCTCAGTCATCAATCAATAATATTCATTTGTTACAATTATAATTATAAATACGTCCACTCTTCATTCTCATCATTAAAAAAATCATCTAATCTATTATAAAGCAGGTTCAATGGTTATATACAATTTTATTATAGAGACGGTATTTGAAAATTTCCAAAAACAATTTTTTTATCAATGATTTTGTAAGTTTCTGCGTCCGAATTTCGGTTTGTTCTCCTCTACAGGTCGCATTTTTAACCGATTCTCGTAAAATTTTGTTAGCAGGTTCGTTATTCATAATTGATCTTTCTTATAATGTCAGATTTTGGAAATGATAAAAAAAACTCACTCACGAGGTCTACAGCTCACAGAGCCACTAGTAGTATGTAATTGTTGTAGTATTTTATTTTCGTTTGATTGAATAAAAATAAACTAATTTCATGTGGATTTTTTCCTCCTAACCCACAGGTTAAACGGTACCCCACAGAGTCAGATTTTAATGTAATATTATAATGTCAGATTTTGGGTATAATAAATAAAAATAATAAAATAAAATGTTTATTGTGTCTTTTACAGGTTTAGATACATAAGGTTGGAATCTCCTTTTAAGCATAAAGTAAGCTTGTGTCAGGAAATTCCGCTCTTCCGTAAATACAAGAGGTTTGACAAAATAACATAAATATTAAATCCGGAGCAAAAAATCAAAAATCATACAATCTTAAAATAATAATACATTAATTAATTATAATATTATAATATTCTACTAATTTAAATTATTCAACTTGGTCTTTGTTTTAGTTTATTATATGAATGCAGTGTGTGCGTGCGTGCGTGCGTGCGCGCGTGTGTGTGTGTGTGTGTGTGTGTGTGTGTGTGTGTATTTGAACGCGGGCGTCTGTAAGTGTAAATTTAAACATTTTGTAATAGATTCTCAATCTCATTATATGTTTTCGTTTTTAGCCAATTTGTTACATTTATGGTATGATAAAAAAAACTCACTCACGAGGTCTGCAGCTCACAGAGCCACTAGTTTATTAGGTGTAGATTGTGTGGCAACCCTGACTGCCTTAACAAGGGCCACTGAAGCGAGAATGTTTAGTTTAAATAACAGCATGGCGGACGTCGGTTCGTATTAACTTTTTTATAAACTATAACACATTGTTTCAACGCTTCAGCAAGTTTAGTTATAGATTTTTTGCTCTTATTATTGTTGGTAACGAAAGGTAATTGTTAAAATGATTTTATAGAATATGTACCACAGCCATAATAACATTATCATCTTATCTTATCTTATTTAGATGAGGGCCCTAGCGGATGCACTTCGACCCAGTGGGATCTTTTGTACAATTGCCCCCTCCTTTATGCCTACTCCAAGCTGCTCTCCAGCATTTCTACAAACCGAATGATGGAGTTCAGCGGGAGTACTCTAAATTCCTTTGGTTCAGGGTAACCATTGCCAAAGTCATTCATTCTTTGTCTGGCAAAGGCGTGACATTCACACAGTAAGTGTTCCATTGTCTCGTCATCCTCGCCACACATCCTACATTCTGTGTCGTCTGCTAGTCCCATTATCATACAAGTATGTTGTACAGTCTCAATACTGTACATTTTTCCGTTTACGTTGCGACCTACTTTCGGCCGCGCTTTAATATGGCGAAATAAAGTAAAATATAGTAGTGCAAATTAAACTCGCATACGATCAACATCAACTGAAGGAACGGTCAATTAACTTTACTATTTTGTACCTACTTTTAAATAATAAAACAGTTTCATAACTACAACTTAACTTCTCCGTTCTCTCAACGCACTCAAACACAGCTTTCAAGTGTATGGGCTAACTGGCTCATACATATGCAGTGTTGTGTTCCTGGAGGTGAGCAAGGTTGCCAGAGCTCCCGAGGATGCACTGTGTTGAGAGCGAGGGACCTAAATTTGTCCTTTCTGTTGTCAACACTGCATCCCCAAATTTTATAAAGGGTCAGCAACGAGTGACTCCTTTGGAGTTGCGGGCGTCTATAGGCTGCGGTGTCCGCTTACCATCAGGTGGATCGTAAGCTTGTTTGCCACCGGCGTTGTATAAGAAAATATATATGTTTATGGCATATTTAAGGGTCCTTATTAGTTAGAAATCGCTCATCTATTTAGACCATTTTCTGTATAAATTAAGACATATCTTGACATTTTCTCAATGTTACTATCTATAACGGGAGTATTGCGAAAGGGAGTATATAAAAATTAAAATTTATGTTTTTGATTCTTCATTAAGAAATGTCGTTCCAAACATCACTCCAAATTGACCATTTTCAAGTTGAAAACTGTGTTTTTCCGCTTAAATTCTAATACACACAATAAAATAAAAAAATGGCTATGTTACTATCTAAAATTTTAATAAAATCATTGTATCCATTTATCACTTTACTGGTATTATCAAATTCCAAAAACTTATTTATTCGACCTACTCACAAAATTTCACGAGAATCGGTTGAGAAATGCAGCCTGTAGAGGAGAACAAACGGAAATCCGGACTTACGAAAGCATTTTTGTCGAAGCTGAAGCAGAGAAATTCGTTTCACTCGGTCAATTAAATTTCTAGTTTTATTCAGTCTAGTAAATAGTTAGGAAACTAACTAAGGTATAACTGGAACTTATGACATTACTTTTAAATAAATGTCATTTAATATTGACATAATTTGTTCTAATGTGTAGGTCTGTTTTTAATTATCTTCTGTAAAATTAGATCATAACTACAGTAATTATTTCTAAAATAAATTAAATAAGTAAGAGGGTACTATAAAATAAAAATTAACAGAGAAAGCTTAACCTAAATTATTATCAAATATAAATTAACAAAAATAAAAACTGACAATTATAAAAAGAATACTCCCTCCAACAGCTCCGCCTGCGGCATGGTTCCCATTATGCTGGCGGCATTACCTCTCTGTATTGCAATGGCAACGCGTTGTGAGAGGTATGCGCCAGCTCTAGGGTCCCCCGAACTGCGGATCAGCCGTGACGACAGGGCCCTCATGAATACCTTCATGTCCGCCGACCAGGGTCCCAAGGTCTCTACCGCAAGCGCCGCAAACTCGTAGTCTTTTACTAGCGACGAGTATTTGCGGCGCTTGAGGATTTGGGCCTGGTCAGCTGCAGCGCCGGCTTGTGAACGGGTCGCCTGGATGTGGGACGCGGCAAACGTATCGACGCATGTCGCGTCCCACACCAAGGCCCTACCTAGTTTCCACGGCACCAATGTGGTACCGTCTGGGCGCCTGCCATCGTCTCGTGCCATGCCCACGGGTTCTAAAACCGCGGGCACAGAGGCAGTGGCAAGCGAACGGCGGACCAAATCATTTAGGGTGCCGTGGCGATATACACGGCCGGCGCTTTTAATACATGAGAGGCCATGCCGTCCGAGCTGATCCACATTCTTGCCGCAGGTGCATGTGTGGGAGACACATATCCTGGCTCCAAGTCTTAAGCATATGGCTATTCTTAAGCAGCTTGGATCCAGAATAGTCCCTACATTGCGGGAGGGAAGGGCGTGCAGCCAATGGCCGGACTCATTTACTGAGACGGCCAGAAGACGGGCACGTTCTGAATCGTCCTGACTATTTTCAAGGAGAGACGCATGGGTTGCCTTGAGACGAGGAGCGTCCCATACCCTCTGATTATGTTTTAGAGCCTGAATATCCGCGCCTGGGCACGAGACACACCAGGCTTCTTTGGCCTCCACCAGGCTCGCTATCTCCGCGTCAGATATCTGTGGGTGATTTAAAATGACACTGACGAGAGACAACGAACTGTAGGCGGAGGACAGGAATGCCGGTAATGCCACGCTTGACGAGGTGCGGACACCTAGACCGCCGAACCTTATTATCAATACTTTTGTCATGATTTGAAATCAAAACATTTTAAAACTTATAAGGCATCTTAAATCCTTTGACATATTTTTTTTACTAGCCTATTTGAGTGGGCAAGGGCCTCTTTTCCTCCATTCGGCCCTATTATTCTTCTTCCCGCCAAGTTAAGCAAAATGGCAATGCTGCCATCAAAAGGCGATTTCGGTTTTTTTTTATTTATAATTATTTTTAAGATTTGTAATTTGAGTCATAATCCCTAATAAGTACGTGATTTTTAGCTGTTTAGTAAATTATAGTTTTTAGCATGCTCACGAAAATTTATATCTTGTTATAGTAAAAACCTTATGTGATGGTAGCTTGATAATTATCATCATTGCATTGCCGCCCTATACGTCAACTCACTTAAGTGTCATTAGGGCCGTGACACACTGGGTACGGTAAATCGTCGATTTATAAGCAAAAGTCACTAAGTAAGAAATACCTACTTAAAATATAACTCGTATATCAGTATCGGAACACTGAATCACTTATAAAAAATCTATCCGGTTATTTCCTTAGAACAATAAAAAAGCTATCGTTTTTGTAAAAAATCATTGTCGTTGATAATTACGAGATCTGCACCATTAAAGTTTATTTTTACTATGATATTTAGGATTTTTTGACAGAGTTACCAAGGCATTTATTCAATACTAGCTATTGCCCGCGACTTCGTTCGCGCGAACTTCTACTGACTATTCCTTCCCCTTGGTAGATAAATGCCGGTTAGGATATAAACTGCTTAACTTTGAGTGACTCACTCAAAATTTACTCCAACGTTTTTACGTCTCAAAGTTACAACCTTACAAAGTTTCTAATTTATATAAGTATATTAGCAAGTGAAATGGGCCCTCTTGTGCATGAAAGGAAGCATGTGTCTTGAAGTAGGATGTAATAGGCGGATAATGAAACAAAATGGGTTATATGATTTATCAATACCTATATATATAAGTATGTTGGTAATAGGTACTGGCCAAGAATGTCAGACGTTAAATACACATTTCATTCCAGCCCGGAGATCGACGTCGACTCGATCCCATATAGCATTTATGCGTATGAATTATTTTTTAAGATCTCTTTTATACTATGTAACAAAACAAGACAAGAGTGGTGAAGGACGGCTATTTTTCAGACACTTACTTAGCTACTTCAGGAGTTCCGCAAGGTTCGCACCTTGGCCCTCTTTTATTCGTATGTTTCATAAATGATCTGGTCAAATCTATTCAGCACAGCAAATGTCAATTATACGCTGACGACCTGAAGCTATATAGAGTAATAACTTCAACTAATGACGCAACGGTCTTGCAGGAGGATTTGAATAGAGTTAGGTCTTGGTGCTTAGCAAATAATATGATTATAAACGCGGACAAATGCCTGTACATTAAATGTACACGCAAGAGAATACCTACTAACTCAATTCACTATCTTAATGACGTTGCACTCCTCGAGGTATCTTGCGTCAAGGAGGTTGGAGTAATCTTGGACTCCAAACTGAACTTTATAAGCCATGTATACGTAGACTCTGTTATAAATGCTCGGGTTTACAAAGCGCACTGGCAAAAATTTCAAAAAAATTGAGACCTTTATGACGCTCTTTAATGCCTTAGTCCGATCTCATCTCGAATATTGCTCTCAGATTTGGAGTCCCAGTTATAATAAAAAAAGAAAAATAAAGACTCAACTTTGGTTTTGGTTTGGACAAAACTTTAAGCAACCATGTTTCGGCTATTGTCAGAAACAGTCATACAGTCAAGAATCATATATCTGAAAATCAATCCTTATTGTTATCTAGTCTGGCCAGAACAGCGTTTCAAGGAACGCGATTTTTTTCGTTGCAAACCTGCACCAATGTGCCACAAGATTAACACTATAATTAGTAGTAAAAACATCCAATTAGTAGTACAAACGACTCGCTATAATCGCTTGCACTACGGGTTTAGTTTTTACTGTGTAAACACGTGATTTTCAAGCGCCAGTTATTTTATAATTCCACGTAGTTATGCCAAAGTTTTTACAAAAATATCGAAAACTACGGACGGACATGTGATTGCTTGACATTTATATTTGATAAATGCAGCATAAGTTTTGCATTTCAAATTTATTTTCAATGAATTTTTAATTTGGGCAGCGTGTGGTACCAGGTTAGAATATAACCATCTCCTTTCTTCCCGTGGGTGTCGTAAGAGTCGACTATCATACACTAACACTAACATACACCTGTTCAAAGAGCTACCGAATAAGAGGCACAAATACAAACTTAAACTACCTGCACCAAAACTAGAAACCTTCCGTAAAAGCCCTCATTATGCAGCTGTAAAATATTATAATCACATACCGGACTATATAAAAGCCGAGGAAAAAGACTCATCATATGCGAAACAGTTGAAATCATTTCTTACTAAAAAACCATACTACACAGCAAAGGATTTTCTTGCAGATAGTTTTTAATTTATAGAACCAATTTTTAATTCCCAATTTTATTCTGATGTTTTTTTATAGTTTTATTTTTTTTCTTCTATTCTTGCACTGTAAATTAGCTAGCTGTAAGCCACATTATAAATATTGCGATGCCCTTACAGGGCTCATGTTTGAGACCTATTATAACAATTATCATCTATGTACTTACTGTAACAACATGAAAGCAATAAAATACTTGAAATACTTGAAATCAAACCGGGATGTAGTGTGTTGTAATCTACTGATCACTGAAATATATTTTCTCCGTCTTTAAGCCTATAATTGCTAAATGTGGTGCTGGTTTTAAATACATGTGGTCTACCTACCCCTTTAGGGAATACAGGCGTGAGTTTATTGTATATATGTATTAGTATTTGTTGGTAGAATATACGTAATAATAAACATTATCACCAAATCTCAAGTTCAAAGGTCAATGGGAAGTTAAAAAAAAACTATTTTCTGTCACCTAAGTTTAGATGTATCACTAATCTGCAATAAAAAAAATGCTTTTATTTCAGACCTTATGACCCATAATGGGTTAGTAACAATAACAATACCGTATCTTAAAAGTACTGTGTTAATTTTTTCAATTTAGCCACATCAAACTTTATCTAGTCACATTCAAAAGTATGACCACATACACTTAGTACGTGTATATGGTCACACCTGACAGTGCTTTCGTCCAACTTGTGAGGAGCTGACTGTCCAGCCTGTCAGCTATAACGGCTAGGAGGCTGTTGCGAGTGTCCCGCAGGCGCCGCGCCGCAGTGCGTCTGCGCACCGCGCGCGCATGATGGCCGGGAAACCATCCACACGCGCGTGCGCGAACATCCCTGACGCACTGCACCAGCGTGGCAGCCGCAACAACGCCCTGAACGCGTTATTATATTGGATACGGAGAGCATTCAGCGTCCTTTGAGCATAATTGGTCCATAACGCACATGTGTAAAATGTAGTACAAAAAGCTCAATACCCAAATTATAATATCTATTCCCTAGAAATATTAGTCATCATTTTATTAGAAACTATTTTTAATCATAAATAATCGGATTAATGTCAATATGTATCTCAAATTACAGTTTGATACTTTTTTTTATAGCCTAAATAAAGGTAAAAATGGTTAAATAGTACTTATTTAGCAAAAACGTCAAAACACAATGTATTGTTATTTTTAAAATGAGTATAACATTTTAAATAACCTAAAAATAGCAAAAACTAAACTAAAATTCAAGTAATCAAATTATATATAATAAGGGCCCCCGTGACATCTTACCAAAGGCAAGTTAAAAAATTATTAGGAACAAAATTTTGTGGCAGACAACGGACGGACGGAAGCATGAGTGACAGCACTAGGGTTCCGTCCTTCGAGTACCGAACCCTAAAAGTACTAAACTCCCACCAAATTGCCCACATTATGGAATAAGGAACATATGTCTGAAAAAACTAAAAGTATTCATAGGTATTGTCCCATTTTACATTGGTATGATACAATTATACCATTGTCGTTGGTGCACACACTACGTATCTTAGGTAGTTATTGTTAGATTTGTTAGTCTGTCATTAGCATTGCATGATTTAGTTTATAGGAAAGAAGTAGGTGTAAGTTCCGAACCTGTAAGTGAGAGAGCGCAACACTCGCCAACAAACTGTATATACAGTTTGGCCACGTAAAATCATATGCCTACTGTAAGTTATATTTTTGAGTTAAATAAATAAAATAAAAAATGAATGTTGTTCGTTCAATAGTATCATTAGAATCCGAAACGCAAGTTTTAATCGACCCAAGTAAATCATATCATAATTATTTGTGTTAAGTCTACAATAAAACAAACATACACAATTATCTGCGAAGCCAATTAACCAACGCTGACGCGGATTCCGTGTTAATCGTTCGTTTTTGTACAAACAGACAAACAAGACTCGATTAGGTTCGTAATTACTGTAGTCAAGGGTATTCGAAAATATCTGTAAAAGCAAACAATAATAAGGGACTAAAAAAGGCAAGTGTTCGTCCTACGGCGGCGCCCGCTTTCCGCGTGCGGTATGCCAGGTTAAGGCAAGGCTTCACAGATAGATAGATAGATAGATAGATAGATAGATAAATTCTTTAATTCTTTTCCACAACATACATGGTAAAAATTTAAACACAAGAAAAAAAAAAGTTAAAATATCAAAGAGCATGCAGCTTAGAACTGACGTGAAAAACAAATTAAATACAAAACCATGTGTCGTGGTACAGAATAGGCGCTGGCTCAGCATAATGATGTGGCTAGCCACATCGCTGGTATTCTGCCAGGACCTTAACCCCAAGGACACAAGATCTGACGAACATACACACGAAAATATCGTTTATCTACTTATATATTCGTTTTTTTTGGTAACATACAAGTAGTAATAAAGACTGTGACCAAATTTAAAGTCCATAGGTCAATGGATGGTTAAAAAAATCTCCGTAACAAAATTTTGTGACAGTCGAAAGTCGGACAGAGGCGAGACGCGGGAGTGACAGCAGTAGGGTTCTGTAACTCTAGTATAAGTTTTGTCGAAACAAAACACAAACGAACGCGTTTGCGTTTAGTCTCAATTTGTATGTCAAAAATAGTTACCACCAAAGGCCGAAAAAAGTAACTGGCCCCTTTGGAGGCTTGAAGATTCTTAATATAAAACCGGCCAAGTGCGTGCCGGACCACGCACAATGAAGGGTTCCGTACCAACACCTACTAGTCCACATTAAAATCACTATCCAATACATTGAATCTAAAAAAAGTCGTATCTTCATAAGGATATACGGGTGACCTATTTAATGAAAGAAGAAAGAAAGAAAGAAAGAAAATACATTTATTTAACGTCACAACAATACACATTACAAATAGAACAGTTAAAAAGTACATATAACGTTAAAAAAGGTTCCCCACTCAGCATGATGCCACGGCGAGACTCAGCAAGCTGTGGCGCTGATTTTCAGTGGGGACCTGACTTAAAAAGTAAGGTTATTATACATATAAACCTTCCTCTTCAATCACTATCTATAAAAAAAAACCGCATCTAAAATTGCGTAGTTTTAAAGATTTAAGCATACATAGGGATTTAGGGACAGAGAAAGCAACTTTGTTTTATACTATGTAGTGATGATAACACGGGAGTGAAAGGGACGGTACGATACGAAGTTAGGAGTACAGGTACTGGTAATTCGAAGGTACAGGATGCTGTGTTGAAATTGAGGAAGGAAACACAACGAAAACAAAAAGCGAATCCTCGAATCAAAAGGTCAGCAGTCACGCATTTTGAGTTAGTTCTGAAGTCACAAGCGGCTATAGGCTATGGTGTCATCAGGTAAGCTAATGCCAGAGTCATTGTATAAAAATACTGATAAAATCAATTCAATACCTTCAATATTAACGGAGCATTACCTATTCGTAGGCTGTCCATACAAATAGGTACAAATTCAGTGGACGGACAGACGGGCAGACAGTGACTGACGCATAGTGCTGGAGTGTGGACAGTCCGGTTTATTTCCAAAGGATTTTATGCATAATTTACAGCTTAGCTACTATAACCGAATAGTAAACCACAGGATTTTCAATCTTCAGGTCGCGGCTTCGAATCCAGCTGGTAACACTTGATTTTTAAAAAACGTAGTAAATAAATGACCTTCAAGAAAAGAGCGTATTCCCTTCTGAAAGGCCGGCAACGCACTTGCGACTCCTCTGGCGTTGCAGGTGTTTATGGGCGACGGTAATTGCTTACCATCAGGCGATCCGTCTGCTCGTTTGCCCCCTATAACATAAAAAAAAATAAGATAAATTGCATTTGTTGTTTGAAAACAATTGGTTTTCCAGGGATATACGTACTTATGCAAATAAATATATACTTAAATACATAGAAAAAAACTCAGGCTAACGAACAGACATTCGTGCTCATCACTCAAACAAGTGCTGAACGGGATTCGAACCTGGGAGCTTCGTAAGCAGGGTCACTACACTACCAACTCGGCTAAAGTGGTCTTCAAAAAATAGGCAATAGTCCTGTACTAAAAGAATGTCAAGATATGTGTCAATTCGCACAGAAAATATCCTAAGGGACGATTTTTCAATCGCCAGAAAAAAATATCCTTTAGTTAAAAATTATCGCATCACTTTCTAATGTCATAGATAGATAGATAGATAGATAGATATATTTATTTCCTTTATAAAATTACATCATGGTTTACATTTTTAAAACAAGATAATTTCACAAAAGGATCGTCAATAGAAAAATAATTGAAATCAAATAATGTCAAAGGTAAATAATAAATAGACATGTCAAATTTGTATACACGGCTAGAATATCCTAGGCAATGTCATTAGTCAAATTTAAAATAATAGAAATAAAAACAATATAAATGCTCGATTAAAAATATGGTCAAATATCAATATAATGTCAGAATAATAAATAATATGGTAATGTCAAGAATTAAACGAAATAAATAACAGAAATACCGGCGGCGGCGGGGGATATTCGACGACCGGTTTAGCCTAGTGGGTATAGTGCACCTGCCTGTGAAGCTGACGGTCCTGGGTTCGAATCCCGGTCAGGGCAAATATTTGTGTGATGAGCATGGATATTTGTTTCTGAGTCTTGGATGTTTTCTGTGTATTTATGTATTTATATCTATTAAATATATCGTCGTCTAGTACTCATAACACAAGCCTTCTTGAGCTTACTGTGGGGCTAGTTCGATTTGTGTAAGATTGTCCTATAATATTTATTTATTTATTTATTTATTTAAATACAATTTAACAATAATCAACAATTTTATATTGGCTGTTCATTGTATTCCTTTATGGAATACAGTGATTTGAGCATTAAAAGTTCTTTTAGTCGGCGCTCAAATATGTCGTTGGAGGATTCATATAAAAGAAAAGGACAGAGCTAAGTATAGCATTTATCTGACAGATAGGTTTATCTGATTGAAAAATCGGCCTTAAATAGATGACCGTTTTAAGACTCAACATTCATACCGAACTTCACACGTTCGGTAGCTACACACGGATAGACAGACAACCGTGAATGGCGCACAGTAGTTGCGGCGCGACAGATGCAGTCGGTTTTTGTAGGTACAGTCCGCAACATATTTATAATAATCCTACTAATAATATTAATGCGAGCGGATTTTATTGCGTTTCAGAGTGCGTAAGAAAGATGTCATGAAATAGAAACAAACTTTAAAAAAATAATTAAACCAACGTCAAGGTAAACATCACAACTCCCTATATAAAAACTAAATATAATTCGTTCTACAAATTAAAATATATTAAAAAAATAATTCAGTTAATTTTTTTTTGCCATTCAGTCCGAACCATTAAGGAGTCGTACCTTCCATCATTAGCTCATGAACATGAGACGATGAATATCAGAAACAAATACTTTTATACTTAGTCTTAGAAATTATATATCAACACTTAATATACCTACGTCTATTAAATTTAGATTTCCTCAGAAATGTACTCTTTAAAAAAAAGTTTTTAAAAATCACCCCAAAATTGACAGAGAAATCGGTGAACATAGATAAATACAGTGGAACATCAAACCTCCCCTTTTTGAAGTCAGTTAAAAATGAAGATTGAATAACTCGTTTTACTTACACCGTTATGCTTTGATTTGATTGCTTTAAAAAATACTTGCTCCCCAAACAAACTTTCAACCCCGTTTTCGCCACTTCAGAGGGTATTCAAAAACGCTGGAAACAATTTTCTTATATTTTAATGCTTGGTCTACGAACGACGTATCAAGTTTAACATTAAAAAAGCTCTCGAAATAAACTTTCAACCCCATTTTCACCCCTTCAGAGGGTGAATTTCAAATTAATTTAATCTGTGTTTTTGATTGTACATTAGGAGCTTGTGACCGACGGCTTACACTTATTACAACATATTTCCCATACAAAGTTTCAACCCTTTTTTACCCTTTTAGGGGACGAATTTTTATAACAACCTATATCATTTAGGCACTTGTCCCACCGCCGGCGAGCAGCGAGTACTTTCATAGTAATTCTACTCGTTTCCTCGCTCAAGCGAGTGGAATTAATATGAGATTACTCGTTACTCGCCGGCGGTGGGACAAGTGCCTTATTTATCTTTTATTAAGAAACTTTTATACAAAGCTTCAAGTCTATAATTTAAGAACTGCTTAACCCCTATTTCACCCCCGTTGCGATAATACTTTCTTAGTACACGTCTACGTGCTTTAAAGAATGTAACCATGGTCCATTCATGCTTATATCTTCAGCGGTTTAAGCTCTGCGCTGTCTGTCAATCATTGTGTCAGTAACACAAGAATTTTATAATATACTGTATATAGATGACATGGGCGCTAACGATGGGCCTCATAAGAAAGCAATTAGGAATGAAGCTATCCGTAGCAGAACTGGGGTCACCGACATAGCCTTCAAAATTGCGAGACTTAAGTGGCAGTGGGCAGGGCACATTGCTCGCAGGACTGACGGTCGATGGGGCCAGAAACTGCTTGAGTGGCGTCCACGCACCGGAAGACGAGCTGTCGGTAGGCCTCCGACAAGGTGGAGTGATGACCTGGTGAAGGTCGCGGGAATCCGGTGGAAACGAACGGCACATGACTGGTCTAAATAGCGAGCCTTGGGGGAGGCCTATGTTCAGCAGTGGACGTCTTTCGGCTCAAATGATGATGATGATGATGATGATGAGATAGGACTCTTCAAAAAAGGCGTGAAAAAGTTTCTTACAGGCTGGCAGCGCGCGAGTAACGCTTCTGGTGTTGCCAGTGTCTATAGGCAACGGTAACCATTTTACCATCAGGTGGGCTGTCAGCTTGTTTGCAACCGACATGGTATAAAAAAAGATAAATGTCAATAACTAGGCACGAGTATGTTTGTTAAATATTTAGTCTCGATAAAAGTTGTCCCACTCGTCCAACTTATAAGTATTTTTGACTAAGAAAGTTTTAGTATCTGATAAATATTGAATGAGTAAAGTTAGTCTTAATGAATGTCATTGAGACTAACTTTACTAACACTAACTTCTGCTATTTATTAAATAATATAAAGGTTAAAGACAGCTTTACTAGCCGGCGTAATGCCCCTACTTAAACTATTTAACCAATCACACTTACTGATAACAAAAATCTATATAAAGTGTCTTCGGGTAATTTCGAATGTAGGGTAATTCCGAAAATAACAAATTCCAATCTAACTAAGCTATTTTATTGCATGCATCTCATCATCATCACCATCAAAAAGCATGTTAATTTTTTTGTTGATGTTTGGTAGTGCAACAAAATCACTTAGTTAGACAGAAATCTGTTATTTTCGGAATTACTCGACATTTGGATTTACCCGAAGACACCATAAAAGAATATAAAATAAAAAATGCAGTTTGTTGTAATAGATTGTACACCAAGGGGACAAAGCACTGTTTTATGTCATGGGCGCGATATTGAATCCTGAACGTAACGAAGGACTCCATATCTTTTCGACGTAATAAATTTTTGGCCTTTGAAAAAAAAAAATTCTCGTCAAAAAAATTTTTCTTCTACTTTTTCCTAATCAGAACACGATACCGAATATGCCATTAAAAGGGTCATCACTATTTTTGTTACAGCCTGTGGGTCAATTAACTGTTTCTTGTTGTTATTCTGTCCCGTCAGCGAGGAGACAACAATAAGTATGATTCTTAGAAAAATGTTTATAATATGGACTTCAAGCATGCTCAGGAGATGACCCATGTCCAAATGGATTTATACTTATCGCTAAAACTGGTGTTTGGTAGATTCAAACCCTATAAAATCACAGTTTTAAAGAGTGACTCAGGAGACGTAACCATGGTAACAAGTAACAAAGAATGGTTGATCCACCCCTGTAATTATACAAATGCCGCAATTCTACACAGATAAACTAAAATAGTATAAAAAATTGAAAATGTCAAGACAGGTACAGTGCCTCAGTCAATTCACATAGAAAACATCATAAATATGTATACGTTTTATTAACTGATCAACCTGATCAATTTCTAAATCAAAATCAAAATCAAAACATTTATTCTGCAAATAGGCCTCAAGGGAACTTTTACAAGTCAAAATCTATCTAGGTACATCAAATAAAAATAATACAATAATCAAAGTATCATTAATTAAATGTAGTGTTACATGTCACAAATAAGACTAAGAAACTAATAACTCTCTCTAAAAATCGAAATAAAATAAGTACCTATTCAAACCGACTGTACTTCAACAAAAAGTCAATCTATGTCACCAAGACATAAGTTAAACTTTAACTCGACACAAAACGTTTTTTTAGCTTCCAGACTTTTTTAAGTCACGGGAGACAGATATTCTGTCAGATTTTTTGTTAATAACTCAATATGGTTGAAATTGTTTGTTTTTGTGTACATACTTCAGTTTTTTAAACGCATCTGTTGAGGCTCAAATAACTTGTAAGGTTTTGATGTGACATGACAACGATTCTTGTTTCGATTTTTTATTAAATTCGGAAATGAGATGTTTTCATACTGTGAAACTTTTTATTGGAAAATCCGTTATTATTTTGATTTTGATGAGTACTGTGACATAACTGATTGAATTTATTATATATTATTGTATTTTATACGTATGACATCTGAATTGTTTAATTATTTGAATTATGTGGGTAGTCTTAGGATTAATGACGATCCATAGATGGTGATTTTCATTTTAACGTATTGACATCTTAATCTGGAATCTTTATTTTGTAAATTATTGACATATTATATACTTACTTGTAAAATATTGATAATTTTAATTCGATTTGTAAATATATAACTGACGATGACAATTTCAGTTCCGTAAAAATTTACTATGGTTAATTTTAAGTGATATTTGTATATTGTGAGATAACAATACAATATTGTGAGATAACTGCTTTTTTATTTCGTAATTATGAACGACAGTGATATGTCATCTTTACAAAAAAGGATAGTTTTTTTTAACTGTTCTAATTTAATAACCGGATAGATTATGCATAGGTGATCCAAAAATCAATCAAAATGTTTTGAAGATTTAAAATTTGACGACCGCTTTAGCCTAGTTGGTAGTGACCCTGCCTTCGAAGCTGGAGGTCCCGGGTTCGAATCCCGGTCAGGGCATGTATTTGTGTGATGAACACGATTATTTGTTCCCGAGTCTTTGATGTTTTCTATGTATTTAAGTATCTATTTATCTATATAAGTATGTATATCGTCACTTGGTACCAATAGTACAAGTTTTGCTTAGTTTGGGACTAGGTTGATTTGTGTAAGATTGTTCAAAAAATATTTATTTATATTTATTGAAAAAAAAAATATTTAATTTACTAATATTTACGAAATTATATCCAGAGTTTCCGTAGAGAGCGTGTTAGAGAGGGTCAGTTGCACTGGGACCGCCTTGCCCTTACCACACTGTCAGTAATCCTAAGTGATGTTGATTAAAATCTAATTGCATGGAGAGTTTGACAAGTTTCTATGGTATGACAGCTGCCGGCGCCATATTTAACTTTGAACAGTCGGTAAATGGGTCCGGGGGTCGGTATTGTAATAGTTTATGCACCACCTACTTTTCAGCTTTATATTTCATTTCTCCACTACCCAAAGGTTGTCTGGAAGAGATCGCTCTTTAGCGATAAGACCGCCTGTTGTTCTGTCTCTGTCTCCCTGTATCTTTGTTTTTTATGTGCTGTTTTATTATGTGAGGTGTGCAATAAAGAGAATTTGTATTGTAATCGTAAGTTGATTCAACCCGCCCTTAGCGATAATGAAGCATCCATCTTCTTTTCGCACGCGC
Organism: Epiblema foenella; assembly: GCA_963556455.1. Lineage (NCBI taxonomy): Eukaryota > Metazoa > Arthropoda > Insecta > Lepidoptera > Tortricidae > Epiblema > Epiblema foenella. The sequence goes on along the minus strand of OY747120.1, from coordinate 2,129,178 downwards.
AAACGGAGGTCTCCCCTGGATTTTCCCCAGGCCTCGCTCCAACCGCGCACTCAACACAACTCGCTTCGCTCGTTCAATCATAGAATCTGTGGCGTCCCTCCTGTCATCTGTCAAATCTGACATGTTCTGCATCGCGCTATCGAAGTTTCTAAAATCAGTTACATAAATATAACTTCCCAACGACTCTCATTGGACTTCGGTCCCTGAGAGATCTCTCTATTGTCGTTTCTTCCTGTGTTTCCTATCTATTGTATACATGTATATAATATGTAGATATCCTTTCCTGTATATATCCAACCCTGTACATTATTCTTTATATTCCTATATAAATATAAAGACATGCACATCCTACTTATCCACAAATCCATTTGCTGGCTCGTAGATCGACCCTAGAATCCATTCGCTAGCTTGCGTTTAAACACGCGGTTAAAATACAACTTTGCACCCGTTATACAAGGGTTATTATCAGGGTTCGAAAGGATAATTATCAATGATAATTATCTTGATAATTTTCAAGATAATTATCGTGATTTTTATGCTTTGATAATTATCGATTTGACAGTAACCTAAAATTGTAAATTCGACATGAGTCTTAAAAAAATACGTGCGTGAATTCGAACGTCAATAATTGAACTTTGTAGGTATATGTGTTTTAATGATGTCGTAATGATTAATTGATTATATTTTAATTGTTACTAAAAAAACTAATAAAACATTGTATAGCAACTATTTATTTTGCAGCCTAAAACACCATAATCTATACATATAATAAAGCTGTAGAGGTTCGAAAGTCTGTACATAGAAGATATTAGCAAAAAAATCGATGGAGGGGTCTTAGAATCGATAACAGAACACATTTCAACAGTTTTTAAAATTTGTGTCTGTTTGTCTGTCTGTTTATTTGTCTCACCATCACGCGAAAACTAGCCAACAGATTTCAATACAACCTTCACTAATACTTTTAATTGATCTTCGGACGGGTTATAGGCTATAAAAATCATACAGATTGAGGACGAAAGGGGGTGAAAAGAGGGGTTGAACTTTATATGAGAAGTCCTTCAATTCGTGACTTAAAGGCTTGAAAATTGGTAAGCATATAATTGGAAGCAAAATAAAAAGAATCTTATTCAAAAATTGTGCAATAAACAGAAAATATGTGAAAAAATGGAGGGTAAAAAAGTGCTTAGGGGACTACCGACCAAAAATCTCTCAACCCATAGTGACTGTTTGAAATGAGAGATTTAATTACGTTAGTCAATCGTTGTCAACATTGTCAAACCGGTGCCTTGAGTTCAAGGCACGGATGGAGTTTCATCTACCTATAATTGATACGTCTTCAGTGGTCATCCAGAACGTTGTCAGAATGGTCGAGTGTGATAACGGTGTTATCTGAGGGCTTACAAAATCCCACTAATTCCCACTATTCCCACTAATATTATAAATGTGAAAGTTCGGATGTTTAGATATTTGGATATTTGTTACTCAATCACGCAAAAACGGCTGACCGGATTATGATGAAACTTGGTACACAACGAGGTTATAGCCTGGATTAACATATAGGATACTTTTTATCCCTTCGTCATCCCTCAAATAGATAAATTCGGGGGTGGAAGTTGAATTTCATAGATCCAGAATCATGTAGAATATTTACAATACCCGCTGACTTACGAAAATTCGACTCAGATGAAACAGTGTAAGTCTGAGCTCCAAATATGCACATAGTTGTCACGAATCGTAGGGTCAAGATACAGTAAGGACGTATCGTGAGGCGAGTGTAGACTGTTGTAAATTCACGATATTTGACGTTTGGCGTGTCAAAGACGTGCCATTACACAGATGCCATTCGTTCAAGTTCTTGCAGAATTCAATAATTTGAGTCTTATAGTTGCTAAGATAAAGTACGTATTTTCATGTAATTTTTTTATTTTTACCATCGTAGTTATAAACTGAGTAATGTCGCTACCAATTGATTATGATGAGCTATTATTATGAAAGATTTCGGATATTTGTGACTCTTAGAGCTTAATAGTTCAAAACCAAAGCGACTCATGTGAATGTGAATGTTTACCGCATTTCAGTACCTGAAGTTCTATTAATTATTTACATGCATAATTGTAAGCAGTACCTAAATAATGCAAATCTATTATGTTTTAGATTTGCGTTATTTAGGTACTGACTTAGAGCCTTTAAAACGCAAGCTAACGCAACGCTGAGTTACTTAGGCTCAATGGAGCCTGAACAGCTTTACTATTTATAAAATTGGAGATTAAATAGCTTGGACATAGACGATTGTTGTCAGCATTGACTAACCAGCGCCTTGATATATGCCTACATAAAAATTATAGAAATTCCACTCCACTCTATTCTTTTTATTGAATATGTAAAACAATTTTTTTTCTTGAACATGACTGGCTTTATAGGCCGGGCCCAATAAAGCAATAGTGAGTGCGCTTTTGTTTGGAGAGTGGCCTGGGGAAAATCCAGGAGAAACCTCCAACGCGACCACACGGGGGGTTTAAACACTGCAACTGGAATACTCTAAGAGTATGCGCTCCAGTGAGATTGGTTGAGCGGCCTCAACCATATCTGAGGTGTGGGTGGAATCAAACTACTGGGAGTTCTGTCAATGTTTCACTAAACCAAGCCTAGCTGAGAAGAGACCAGCTAGGAACACAGCTAGGCGCGACCTGGGTCGGACTGACTCTACCCGGTATGTACCGTTATCGGGACGAATAAGGACTATATTATGTGTCTGCGATATCGCGATCGTGCGGTGGACATCCCCGCCGGCAGGGTAATCTTAAGGACCCATAGAAACCGTTACAAATCTTTTTGGTAACTGTAAGCAGCTTATCCAAAATACCAATTCAATGTAGGTAATATGAAAACATGGATTACCTGACTGATTAGTTGTAAAACGATAATATGCGCGTAGGTAGTTAAAAATATTACTACTGTTTTAATTACAAGTTGAAGTTAAGGAAGCGCGAGTCTTTTTGGTAGATGTCACTCTAAGTACACATCCCCAAGGCTTTGAAGAAGAGAAGAAAGAACTGATGAAAGATTACTGATTTTTCATACAGACAGCTTAGTTAAAGTGATTGGCTGCGTATGTCAGGATGTCACCGGTTTGATTGTACGTTTTGGAAAGTGTTTCTTCACTAGAAAAATACCTATGATTAAGGGAGAAAATTTAACACTTTTGTAAACGTGTTTGTCTTAGTCAACTACAAGTACATATGAAAAAAAATTCTTAGTAAACTAGAAGTATTAAATAAAGTTTCATACAGAGGGATAATGCGTAGAGACATGTGCCCAAGGTGTTCACTGCAAGTAGAGCGTGTCATATTGTTGTAGGTCATTACAGATCTTGGGTTATAATGTAGGACTCCTAACACGCTGTAATTCGAGAAACATAGAAGTTTTTGTTCCATTCAATCATAATATGTTTTCGCTACATCGAGCATGTCAGTACTAAGGCACGGAAAGTAGGGAATTGGGAAACTTCATAGAACAAGCGAAGAATGTGCATACGTACGCAACATCGAACCATAACACCACTATGCTACATGGATTTGATGACGTAGTTTCTTAGCACACATTGTGTTTCGTTACGTAGTATAAGAAATCATAAAAATTATTTGTACGAGTCGACGGCGTTCTCGGGGCTGGAATGAAATGTGTATTTAACGTCTGAATTTCCTGGCCAGTACCCTTGACCAGTACCTATTGAAAAATCATATTACCCATTTTGTTTCATTCCGCCTATTACATCCTACTTCAAGACACATGCCTCCTTTCATGAACAAGGGAGCCCATTTCACTTGCTAATATATTTATATGAATCAGAAACTTTGTAACGTTGTAACTTTGAGACGTAAAAACGTTTCAGTACATTTTGAGTGAGTCACTCAAAGTTAAGTAGTTTATAACTTAACCTGCAGAATATATCTACCAAGGGGAAGGAATAGTCAGTAGACGTTCACGCGAACGAAGTCGCGGGCAAAAGCTAGTCTTTTATATATTAGTACAGAGTACAGTCTTTATTGGTAAAAATACATTTTACAGGTCATATCATACATCGGAAATAAATCTGCAGCATGAAAGTTAATTTTTACGATGCATGATGCATGATAGGATATTTTGGCAGAGTAATTAAGGCATTTTTCATCGGAAAATTAATTTAACTAATAAAATAACGTACATTACCCTACCCATAAGAGGATAATTATTTTATTTATTATTTTTTTTTTTATTTATTTTATTGGGAAACAAACAGCTTAAAAATTATACATAATATTAAAATTGATCAACTGATACATGAGCCAAAACAGTTTCCACTAATGAAATCCGATAATTATCCGATAATTATCCGACAATTATCGCGATAATTATCCGATAATTTTCGCGATATTTATCGCGATAATTATCAAAGACCATAATTATCTTGATAATTTCGAACCCTGGTTATTATTATCCACGTATAATACTTGTATTAGTACCGATTTTTCTCCACACCTCAATTTCAAAGCGTACTGAGTGCACACAATAGACAAATATTTAAATTATTTCACACTATTCAAACGTGACGTTTCATATTCAAATACAACGGGATGCGAACCCGCGACCCCCACGTTACCGTCTTATTGTGTCGTGACAATAGCTAGATAGTGGCGCTGATATATGAATATTATGAATCCTGCAAGTGCCTCAGCTGAACTCATACACACATCGCTTGCCATGTATGTATGTATGTAAAATTCTCTATTGTACATGAGTAAAACACAACAAGTTGATATATGCAAAAAACATTCCTTAGGTTCTTATACAAAGCTGTATACCTACTATCCTTTCTTATATCCGACCAAGTTCTTATCGGGGTCGCTAGGTTTTAATTCCCTTGCTGTAAGGCGTAATTCCAATCTCCTAGTGACAGCATGTGGAATTTTACGTGGCGATACAGACTGTCCTGAGCTCGTAGCACGAATTGTTAGGCTCGCTATCCCGTTTCTGCCTAAAAATTTCCTAAGACCGCGAAGTCCCAACCTTTTGGCAGTCCCAATTACACGCACTGTGGCGCATAGAAGCTCGCCAGCTGTACGCGCTCTGCGACTGCTGAGCTCGCTTCTGTCATGGGCACCAGAATGTGATATGTTTGAAAGTCGATGGACGGTTGTGTATCGAATATGTCTGCGGTACTGTGAGATGATGGATGAGAGTTGATCGATATTTGAATTTTCCTATTGTGAATTATGTGTTTTATAACCTAAATTATACAGTGCCTTGGTTTCGACTGTAATGCTGAATATGTTTTGTTTGCAATAAATAAATAACGCGGCCGGCACTTACGCCTTTATTGCCGCTGTTCCAATACAATAGTGAATAGGTGTAACGTAAGCGCCTGTCGCCATAAGGTCCCTTTCGATGTGGATTATCACATATTATTTATTTATGTATAGATTCTATCTACCTATCTTACCCTTGACCCAGCCATCTAGCTAACTTTTTAAGAGAGGTAGGGCACAGCAAAATGTCATCTTGCTCGAATTTGGAGCAGCCCAACTGGGGAAGTACCTCCACTTTGCAGAAGACCACAGCCATAATAACATTATCTACTATACGAGTATGTAGTGTTGAGTTCCTGGAGGTGAGCAAGGTTGCCAGAGCTCCCGAGGATACACTGTGTTGAGAGCGAGGGACCTAAATTTGTCCCTTCTGCTGTCAACACAGTGAATTATCAAATTTCATAAAGGGTCAGCAACGCGTACGTGACTCCTTTGGAGTTGCGGGTGTCTATAGGCTGCGGTGGCTGCTTACCATCAGGTGGACCGTACGCTTGTTTGCCACTGGCGTTGTATATAAAAAATAGAGTCTCATGAGGTGTTGGTCGAGACTCTTCGCTATAACACTGTTCGCAGAAACTACTATCGGGACAATGATCGTTGAGTCAACATCCCACATGGCGGTCACCTCGTGTGCCAAATCTAGGTACTTGCTGACTTTGTCCTTCTCGGCCTTCACGAGGTTCTCGTCATGGGGGATGGTGATGTCAACGAGCACTGCCTGGCGCTTCGATCGATCTGTCAGCACGATATCAGGTTTGTTGGCTATAATAGTCCTGTCTGTGATGACAGATCGATCCCAATAGAGCGTGGCACGACCATTTTCGAGAACTGGCGCAGGTGTATACTTATAGTACCGCACTTCGAAGTTCACAAGACCGAATAAAAGAGCAAGTTGCTGCTGAATGATCCTGGCTACTAAGTTATGTCTGTGCAAGTACTCGCCGTTAGCAAGATGACCACAACCGGAAATTATATGTCCATTATTATTATTTGTATGTCTTTCCCGTTCACGGGACAATGGTATCCCGGACCTTTGGGAGGCGTGCGCGGAGCCGAAGTACCGAGGCACCGAAGTGCCAAACGAGTACCACATAGCCAACACGTAGAGGCCCTTTTGACACTTATGAAATGCAAGGGATACACCGAGCGGATGCTGTCCCTGCCCGTGTCATGGGACGCACACAGAGACAGCACCCGCCAGGGTGTCAAGGGAATATTTCTGGTTGATGGAGCCTAAATAAACTGGGTTATTGGGTGAAAATGATGAATTAATGTCTGGGCTATTGCGTGAGACAACGGACGCCTGCCTAATAAAACTGTCTCAGATATTTATTTTCGACAGGCGGTGACTTGCTCTCTGCTAGATGGGCCCCCATAAAATAGCGACATTATAAAATGGCCTTAAGGGCAACACCGGTCAGAGAGCTGGGGGTGGAGAGGTGGCACTGGACTAAACATATAGCCAACTAGCCACTTAGGTGACCACATCCACCCTCGAGTATCAGCTCTTGCGACTCCACTCTGGACGGCCGGTTAAAGCAAGCCAGAGGCGGGGGGGCCTGTCCCACCAACCACACAGGCCACCCCCAGGAGGACTCAGGTACGTAGGGCCGCTACTCCCTAACAGCTCGCCACAAGCCGCCTTACGTTGACTGATTGCACTGGAAAACCAGTGGGCGATGGGGTCGTCACATCCCATTATACATTATCGTCGTCATCTTATTATTATTATACAGTTTCTTAGCGATTAATACGCTCTCTCATTTACATAAAAATAATAACATGTATTATACTCAAACATATGTTTACTATACGTATACGGTTATCATTCAAGTCTTAACACACTTCAATCCAAATCATTAAAACCGAAAACTAAACTCAATCAACACCGAACAAAGCTGAATTCAAAAATGGAACAAAGCAGATAACGAATGAATGACGTCTGTTAAAAAGTGTTTGACGGGCAAATTATGGGTGCGCGGGCGCTCGCCGGGGCCGGTATAGACCAAGAGCGAGTGACGTTTCTGATGGCTAAAAGCCGATTTACCGTAACCTGTCAGAAATTACGATTGTTAGGTAGCCTGGGCATAGAATATGGCTACGGTATCCTCTGCCTGTCGTAGAAGGCGACTAAAAGAGGGACCTCGGGGTCATAGACGGTCATAGTTGGGTGTTACGTTCGTCATAGAAACATAGCGGGACCCACATAAGTGGACTCTAGGGCGGCACTGGTGCGTTCCGTAGGAGATCCCAGAGCCGCCAGAAATGGGTTGAGGAGGACAAGCGGGGGTTTTTAGTCGGTGCAAGTCCGACATAACCACCGCGCCGCCCCCACGGTGCGGAGGTATCCATAACGGATTTTCCCCCGTTGAAAAAAAATGTATGGTATAATTTTGCCTTTCATTACCGTAAACCGCGCTTACATTTAAATTCGGGGGCGACTTTTAAAATCAGGGTTTTAAGGTGTATTTCTAGTTTTTATTTGGTTAACCTGAGTCGGTGTTATCCCTTGATATATTTCCTAATTATTTACTGAACTGAATCAAATTAGAAATACTCAGTGACGATTATATTAGTGTTCTTAATCTATCAAAGTAGCCCAGATTTTTTTTAGAACCTCATTTTACGGTATCTAAAATATGTCGAAATTACAAATATAACACACAGTGGTTCAGTACGACTTCTTTAATTTCTTACATCCATGCTATGTCGTCGTCGGTCGTTAGTTTAGTAATATATTATTGAAAATATAAAGGACGTTGGATGGTAATTTGTTCAAAACCAAGTTAAATAACTGGCTGTTAGATAAATGTTTTTATTGTGTTAGATATTTTTAGAGCAATATAAAATTGTTTAGTATAGACCTAGAATCTAGATATTGAATTAATTGTGACTATGTTATTTTTATTATTTATATTTGACATGTACTTTTTATAAATGTAATTGATTAAGTGAATTGAATGTCAGATTTTAATTAATAATAACCTGTAACTGACTAGTAACCACAATTCACTCAAATATTTCTACGCCGATGTTGGCAGAATATGCAGTACTAACGCATTTTGTTCAAAAAATCAAAATCAAACATTTATTCTGCAAATAGGCCACAAGGGCACTTTTACATGCCAAAATATTAATTTACAATTTAAGAAAGTCTGACTATAATAAGTAATACATTTTTCATGACAAAATATTAATTTACAGTTCAAGAAGGAATAATAATTTCGAGTTTACAATTATAACAAAATTAATGTCATACAGTGAAGATAAACTAAAAGTTATCTATTACAAATATTACAACATCAGTAAAGTTAGAGATGTATAAGGTCTCAAGATTAAACAAGGAGTATAATGAAATTAATATAATATCCCAGAGATGTACATGGCCTCTGAACGTCAAAATTAAAATTAATTTAATATTGTTAGAGATGTATATGGTCTCTAAGTCACTGATAATAAAAACGAATTCACAACAGGATGATGTCTCTCGTCAATCCCTTATAAAAAGACACTAGTATTAACGTAGTCACTATGTCCTAGCAAGCATGAACAGACCGGACTCCACAAACTTACTAAACAATACTTTATCATATTCTCAGAAAAAATAAAAAAAAATACGTTTCTGCCGTGACATGGGGTGATCACGATTGTCGCATGAATCCGGAGAAGTGTCAAATGGATGCCATAAGAGCGACACAGACGGGGCGGCCTAGACGGAGATACCGGGATGACTTAGACGCCTTCATAAGTAGTCAATAGGTCGGAAGAAACACAGATAGGCGCTCACGGTATCTGTGGGGAGAGGCCTGTGCCCAGCAGTTATTGCCAATTAGAAGCCTGCTTAAAGCTATCTATGGTTGAAATTTGAAATATAAGTTTCTATTATCACGATACCAGATCTTTTGATTGACCCAACTCAGTGGAAATTGAGTTACTGTTTATTCGAAATTTGATGAACACTTTTTTAGGGTTCCGTAGCCAAAATGGCAAAAACGGAACCCTTATAGTTTCGTCATGTCCGTCTGTCCGTCTGTCCGTCTGTCCGTCTGTCCGTCTGTCACAGCCGATTTACTCGGAAACTATAAGTACTACAGTGATGAAATTTGATGGGAATATGTGTTGTATGAACCGCTACAAAATTATGACACTAAATAGTAAAAAAAAGAATTGGGGGTGGGGCCCCCCATACATGTAACTGAGGGATGAAAATTTTTTTTTCGATGTACATACCCGTGTGGGGTATCAATGGAAAGGTCTTTTAAAATGATATAAAGTTTTCTAAAAAACATTTTTCTTAAAGTGAACGGTTTTTGAGATATCAGCTCTCAAAGTCGTAAAAAGTATGTCCCCCCCCCTCTATTTTTATAACTACGGGGTATAAAATTCTAAAAAAAATAGAGGTGATGCATGCTAATTAACTCTTTCAACGATTTTTGGTTTGATCAAAGTATCTCTTATAGTTTTTGAGATAGGTTGATTTAACTGTAATTTTGGTTAAGTTATTTTTGCTGTTTTATAGATACTAGTACGGAACCCTTCGTGCGCGAGTCCAACTCGCCCTTGGCCGGTTTTTTTTTAGATAAAATTCTATTCTATTATATTCTATGGCAGGGATTGTAAAACCGGTTTTATTTAATACCTGTATAGAAATTGACAAACTATTGCCGCTAATAAAAGAATACCTGAATATAGGTATTCTTCTTAGAATACCTATATTCACACCTATATTCATTCTAATAATGATAACAATACCTCTATTGTTGTCATTCCGCTTTTATCTGTACCTCTATGTATAGGCTATTTACGATATTAAATACCTTCATTCATTTGATCAGGGTTGTGAAATCGAACTTAGAATTTATTTTTTAAATGTAATGAATCAATATTAATTAAATAATTATTTACTAACTTTAACTATAAGCCACATGTACCTACTAAAGAAATTGGATCACTGTTATCTGTAAATAAATACAATTTGAATTTGAATTTGAATATCGCTATTTATTGCACTTGAAAGGTAAAATGTCAATTAAACATTACTACTAAAACGCAACAACCTTTTACAATACGCCAGTTTCCAGAAACAAATAATTAAGTATATTGACACTGACAGCTATAACCAGTAATGGTTTTTATGGGTAAAGTGTCAAATAGAGGTTGGCGAAACCGTTAATATATTTGATTATACCGTTAATCAGAGATTTAGCGATATAAATAGTGAAATGCAATTGTAACCGGTTGTACCTTATTAAAAACCGGTAGTAAGAATACCGGTAACGATTCTATGGTAGACGCTATATTTAGTAGTAGCTCTTAGACTATAATAACATATTAATAAAACACTTTTTGACAGCATTTGATTTTCATTCCTCTAACATACCAACCCTTTAAAGGGTTCGATTTTTTGTTAATAACTTTAATTTTTAGTTACAATATTTCATTGGTTTCCGATGTAAAATATGTATTTTTAATTATAGTTTAGTGTTAGTTTATGTGTGTTTTTATGTCCGTAATAGAAAGGATTTGGAAGTCATGATGATAGTAAATAGTTTTGAAATTTTCACTATTCAGTAATTTTTAATTACGTCTAAGAAGTTGTGTTGTAGTTAGGAGCTTGCTGGAGCTGAAATCATCATCATAACGAAAGCTTCGAAATAAATAAGGCGACTGAATAACTTAGTATGTATGCATGTAAACGATTTCATTTTTTTTATCTTTATATGAAAGAAGGTACTTTCAGCATAATCGTAAGAGTTTATAAAACAAAATTCAGTAATACATACCTAATACAATAAATGCGAAAGTGTGTTTATCTGTCTGTTACTTTTCAGACTTAAACCGTTGAACCGATTTAGATTTTAGTATGAAGATAGTTAAAGTCCCGGGAAAGGACATAGGCTACTTTTTCAAATCCCGGAAGTTTGTATAGAAGAGCGATAAATAGGTAAGCGGCTGATATAAAAAAAACCGGCCAAGGGCGAGTTGGACTCGCGCACGAAGGGTTCCGTACTAGTATCTATAAAACAGCAAAAATAACTTAACCAAAATTACAGTTAAATCAACCTATCTCAAAAACTATAAGAGATACTTTGATCAAACCAAAAATCGTTGAAAGAGTTAATTAGCATGCATCACCTCTATTTTTTTTAGAATTTTATACCCCGTAGTTATAAAAATAGAGGGGGGGGGACATACTTTTTACGACTTTGAGAGCTGATATCTCAAAAACCGTTCACTTTAAGAAAAATGTTTTTTAGAAAACTTTATATCATTTTAAAAGACCTTTCCATTGATACCCCACACGGGTATGTACATCGAAAAAAAAATTTTCATCCCTCAGTTACATGTATGGGGGGCCCCACCCCCAATTCTTTTTTTTACTATTTAGTGTCATAATTTTGTAGCGGTTCATACAACACATATTCCCATCAAATTTCATCACTGTAGTACTTATAGTTTCCGAGTAAATCGGCTGTGACAGACGGACAGACGGACAGACGGACAGACGGACAGACGGACATGACGAAACTATAAGGGTTCCGTTTTTGCCATTTTGGCTACGGAACCCTAAAAAGCATTAAAATTTTATCGCTATAAAGGAGTTCTACGCAGTCGAAGTCGCAGGCAAAAGCTAGTGACTTATTAAATACATTCCCAATGTGTCAAACGTATATCTATCTTCCTAGCGTTATCCCAGTACAGTTGCATCCTGAAGGATGCCCGGGGTCCACTAACTAATCCCAAGACTTCTAGTAGACACTAGTTTTTACGGAAGCGACTGCCATCTGACCTTTCAACCCGAGGGGTAACCAGAGCTTGAAATTAGGCTTGTCAAGTGAGTGGGAAACTTGACTGTTAGAAGTTCTCAAGCCGCCCGAAGGCCTCTAACTTGGCTTGGCTTAACGACAGCAGCCGGGATCAACGAATTAAAGTGCCTTCCAAAGCATGGGAGCGATCTAATAACCATTGAAAGCGGTCACCCATCCAAAACTGACCTTGGCCAACGTTGCTTAACCATGCATACCGCACGCGGTACGTGGGCGCCGCTGGGCCACGAGCGCTTACTGTTCTCGTATAATTCAATATTTTTGATAAGATGTACAGAATATTTAGTAAAAAACAAACAAACAAACGGTCGATGGGGCCAGAAACTGCTTGAGTGGCGTCCACGCACCGGAAGACGAGCTGTCGGTAGGCCTCCGACAAGGTGGAGTGATGACCTGGTGAAGGTCGCGGGAATCCGGTGGAAACGAACGGCACAGGACCGGTCTAAATGGTGAGCCTTGGGGGAGGCCTATGTTCAGCAGTGGACGTCTTTCGGCTGAAATGATGATGATGAAACAAACAAACAAACAAACAACCTCTCACCCTAAACGCATATACCTTCTCCGTTCCGTCGTGGGTAAAAAAGATCTTCATTTGCATGAATATTACTTCTACTAATCTACTGTAGCTCGATTCCACTCACACCTGAGATTTGGTTGAAACCGCTCAACCAATCTCACTGGAGCGCAAACTCTTACCCCCTTATTCATAAACATCTGTCAAACCTATATTAGTTAACTAGCCGCTAAAGTTCGTTTGTCCTTATCTGTCACTTTGACATTGACGTTTGTGAGAATGGGACAAAGAACTATTTAGTTAGCAGAGGTTTGTTAAGTTTTATGAATATGGGGGTTAGAGTATTTTATTCCAGTGTTTAAATCACCCGGGTGGTTGTCCCCTCGATTTTCCCCAGGTCACTCTCCAACTGCGCACTCCTATCGCTTTATTGGGTCCGGCCTGTAAAGCCAAAGTCAGGTTCAAAAAAAGATGTTTTCGATTCTGTAACACTCGACATTCAAGCTGGAGGTTGCGGGTTCGAATCTCGGCTCTTACTAGTTCTTACTGGGTTTTCAAAACACTTTAATGAGAAAGGCCGTAAAGCTGTTTTCCACTGTCATTATATTAAAAAAAACCGGACAAGTGCGAGTCGGATTCACCCACCTAGGGTTAAATAAAGAGAAAATTTTTTATGATTTAATTTTGTTCCATCGTAAGTTAAAAAAAAGGAAACCGGTCTAAACCTTACAGCTTTCCCTCAGATTTGGAATGGCAGTTGGTTTCTTAAAACTAGTTCCTACGCCAATTCTTGGGATAATGTATCAAATTAGACTCCGTACTCCTTTTTCTGAAAAACATCCCGAGTTTTTTCCAAATTTCACATTCGCATAATTAGAGATCAGCAGCGGTTGATATTCTTCTGGAATTGCAAGCATCCATAGGCTACAGTGTCTGCTTGCCATCAAGCAGGCCGTCTACTTGTTTGCCACGTAAAAAAAAAAGCCTTTTATTTCTTGCTAATACTTTTACAATGTCAATTCTTGTTAGTAAGTTTAAATTTGATTTAGTCAATGTAATATAATAATATAAACTAAGTTAATTTGAAAATTAATGTCTTATTTTATGATATTACTATATTACATGTCAATTTACATTATTTTAAGATTAAAGAATACATGTTGAGAAGCAAGAACCCCCTCTCAGGTGAAGGCCTCCTCCAGAGTAAGCCAGTTGGTCCTGTCTTGTGTTTTTTCCATCCAGTTTGTACCTGCAACTTTTACTATTTCGCCTGACCACTGAGTATAGTATGTCTACCCCGCGTGCATTTTCCCAGTGGCCACGTATAAAACGATATGTCCATAACGCACAGAAAATACCCAATATCCACAAACACCCACACCACTATAAAACCCAAACTTCAGATAATCATCTTAAAACTGGGTTTTAAACTGAATAATTACCAATTAAAGTTGGTAACGATTAAAATCAGGTGATGTCAAATAATCAATTAAATTTTTTCTATAATTTATCAACGGCGATTACGATCGACAAGATGGCGGCGGCGTTAAGATGGCCGCACAGGAATCTACGCAGAATAGAGAAGAGTATAGAGGGGCAATACAATACAATACAAATACTCTTTATTGCACACACACCTTACATAATAAAGTAGCACATAAAAAACAAAAAAACAAAGATACAGGGAGTCAGAGGCAGAACAACAGGCGGTCTTATCGCTAAAAAGCGATCTCTTCCAGACAACCTTTGGGTAGTGGAGAAATGAAATATAAAGCTGAAAAGTAGGTGGTGCATAAACTATTACAATGAGAAAAAAAGATTCCAAAACAACCGTTCAATATAAATACACATACAGTACGATTATATAATAATAATTTATTGAAAATAAGGTCTGGTTTCCCCTCGGGTTGGAAGGTCAGATGACAGCCGCTTCCGTAAAAACTAGTGCCTACGCCAACTCTTGGGATTAGGTAGCGGACCCCGGGCATCCTTTAGGATGCAACTGTACCGGGATAACGCTAGGATGATGATGATGATGAATAATTTATTGAAAAAACGTTTTACGGAATTATACTTACGTACTAATATTTAATATTAACTACTACTAGGTTTCCCTGTGTTTCAGGCAAAAGAACTTATTTCCTCCTTTTTTCCGAACAAAACGGGACTGCGCTGCAATGCGGGATGTTCGATATTTTTACGGTATGGTTTTAAGGTGTTAAATATGATTTAAATGTATACTTCGTTCCCATGCCCATAATAACCAATAACATTTTTTGACAGCTGGACCTTACTCGACAGTGGCGCCAACTGGTGAGCACAACAACGAGAGCCCTTTTTAATTATTACTCACAAGTCAGACAGGTCTACTCGCTAGCTACTCTATGCTTTTTCTTTCAATAATTAATTGGCGCTAAATTCAAGACACTACGTACCACAATGTTTTGCGAAACATTTCGAACATTAAAAAAAAACACCGCGGGGACAAATTTCTTTCGGTTTTCGGCGCGCTATTCGCTTTTTAAGTTTTACAGTTCAAATTAAAATATACCTTAACTTCATTCCGACTAAGTCGCGATTCAACTGTCGATGGAATTCAAATAATTTCATCGCCATTTTAGCTTTATTTTTTTAAATGTGCAAAATTGTTTCATGCCAGTTTGGAGATACCATTTGACAAACTTATTAATGCAATTCAAAATTTTATTTTATTCTTTAAATGCTTGAAAGTAGGGGCCATTTTGTTCGACACCGAGTGAAAATATAAGTTTGTGTTTTAATATCATTAATTTTTTTTGCAAGTAAATTGGTGGGATGGTGTTTTTGTTTATGTGACTAATTATGTATTTGTATTCGGAATGTACAAGTGACCATAATTAGGTATTTTCGCATTTGGTACGGCGGCCATTTTGGGCGATTCCCACGAAGATTATACTTAAAAAGTGCCGCTGTTATTTTTCAATACATAAACTCACGCCTGTATGGGGTAGGTAGGACACATGAAATTGAATTCCAGTGTCACATTTAGCAATACACCTTTGCCTGTAATATTACCTATTGTAGCTGAAAGTCTTCCCCGTAATTAGAGGTCCGCTTTGGCGCATCCTAAGATTTGACGAAAGCACTAGTTTTATATACAAAAGCGACTGCCATCTGACCTTTCAATAAAGAGGGAAAACTGGAACCTTGTTGTGTTTACACGGGTATACTCGCTGTTTTCCTTTACCGAAAAACCACTGTTAAAGGACGTTGTATTTAATTTTAAGTCATGTCATTTGTTTCACTGAATAAATAAATAATAATAATAATAATAAACTACTCACTGCGCACCGCATGCTACACCCACGCTCGTCTGTTATGAGGCTGTACATCCCACGGAAGTGTGGAGGTCGCGGCTTTCTAAATGCCAAAGACTTCCACAACGGTGAGGTGTGCAGTCTCAGGGATTATTTCCTTAACAGCGAGTGTGTTTGATGCATCGGGACGTAGTAGCAGTAGACGCATCTTTCATCCCGCTTTCCATGGCAAAGGAGAACTGGCGCAGTCTTAAAGTATGGAGCACCGAGGAACGCAAGGTGGTATGGAAGAGTAAGGAGCTACATGGGCGGTTCGACAGGGCCCTCACAGTCATTTCCGGTTGTGGTTATCTTACTAACGGCGAGTACTTGCACAGACATAACTTAGTAGCCAGAATCATTCACCAGCAACTTGCTCTTCTATACGGTCTTGTGAACTTCGAAGTGCCGTACTATAAGTATACACCTGCACCAGTTCTCGAAAATGGTCGTGCCACGCTCTATTGGGATTGATCTGTCATCACGGACAGGACTATTGTAGCCAATAAGCCTGATATCGTGCTGACAGATCGATCGAAGCGCCAGGCATTCCTCATGGCGAGAACCTCGTGAAGGCCGAGAAGGACAAAGTCATCAAGTACCTAGACTTGGCACACGAGGTGACCGCCATGTGGGATGTTGATTCAACAACCATTGTCCCGATAGTCGTCTCTGCAAACGGTCTAATAGCGAAGAGTCTCGACCAACACCTCAAGAGACTCGCTAGAGGGCTGGGTCAAGGGTCAGATACAGAAGGCGGTACTCCTGCTCACGGCGCGGATAGTCAGGAGGTTCCTCTCTCTGTCGCCCTAACCACCGGTAGCTTAGGCCCCGCCTCGCTGCCGACGGCACACTAGGTTAGGTTTTTATACTGATTTTATGTTTTGTAAATGTTGTTTTATATTTTACTTTTTATATAATTATTATAAAATCTAACCTAAGTCGTAAAGTAAATAAAGAGAATAATAATAAAACATTACGTCAGTTACGACTGTCAGAATGTATAAAGGCAGTGAACGGTAAGAATTTTAAACTCTAAGAAATACTGCTTACAAGGTAGATTTTGGTATTCTAATCAATCAGTACGTTTACCTTCTAACACCAATGAAATTGCTAACAACAGTGTTGCAAGCAAATCGACTCCCGCGCAGCTGTGCCACGCTGTCTGCCGCGCCTTCCGGTACTGGCTATTTGTAGTATTTATAGTAAGGAAACAACCACACTGAAAATTTCTTGCACAATACGGTATTAAAAACATTAAATGGGTAGATCAACTATTCTTTGTTGGTCGTTTCGTGAGAATAATGACAAGAAAAAGTTGATTGACCCATGTAACCTAACACAAACAAACGTATAATTCATTGTCAGAAGAGAGTAGAGACTGCTTGATCCCAAAGTCAAACTGCAAACGGTTTTGTGGGACTATGTACTGGTGTGTGTTGTATTATTTTTTGTTAATATATAAATAATAAACATAAACGAATAACTACCCTTGTTTGCGTCACAACTAAATTCCGAAATATTAAAAGCATCACTACATAGTATAAAACAAAGTCGCTTTCTCTGTCCCTATATCCCTATTTGTGCTTAAATCTTTAAAACTACGCAACGGATTTTGATGCGGTTTTTTTAATAGATAGAGTGATTGAAGAGGAAGGTTTATATGTATAATAACATTCATTAAATAGTGCACCCGTGCGAAGCCGGGGCGGGTCGCTAGTAATAAATATAAGGGCCTCGGCAGACAGTACAATCTTGTATGTTGGGGTCGAAACTCTTGGTCTATGGGGCCCAGCGCGCACAAGTTATTAACTGAAATCGCGAAGCGTTTGGTTGACGTAACTGGTGACCGAAGAGCTGGCGACTTCCTCGCACAACGTATCAGCATTGCGATACAGCGAGGAAATGCCGCCAGCATCCTCGGTACAATGCCCCAAGGGCCTGTTTTAGATTTAAGTAATAAATTATTTTTATTGAAACAAATGAAAATAAAATACTATAACAATTGCATACTATTAAGATAAGGCTTAAGTCTATAAAAAAAAAATTAAAAACTAAACTAAATTTAAAAATGGCCCCTGCGGCATTGTGCCGAAGACGCTGGCAGCATTTCCTCGCTGAATAGTAAGACTAATTTTCTGTGCGAGGTAACTGCCAGCTCTTCGGTCACCGGTAGTATCTTTAAGCCTCTTCGCGATTTCTTTGAAGAGGCTTTAAGATTTAAGTTAGTTTTAATATTATTTAAGTTATTGTTATTTCTATGTTTACCGCTTGTAAATAAAGTCATTTTAATTCTACAACCAAGAATTAGGTACGCAAGTCGTTTATGTACGTAAATAAAATATGTCACTGACATACGTACATAAGTGAATTGAATTCTGTAGTATTATGATACTGTTATTTTATATACATTGCATATTGTTTTGAAAAAATGACACCTCGCCGAGTCTCTTACGCCAGTTCTTCTCGAGGCAGAGGTTTATTTTATGTACCGCAGGCGAATCACGTAACTGTATGTATTAACGGTAGATAGATTTTACTGTCAATTTTGAAGTATAAATGTATGGGCTGACAATTAAAATTTGACACTAAAATCTATCTAACGGTAGTAAAAAAGTTACGTGATTACCCCGCCGATGGTAGTTTTTTGACATTCATAAGTGCATGTAACATGTCTAAATTGAAGAATAAATGATTTCATTTAATTACATATGCTAATACCATTGGATTTTTTACTTTGAGAGCACTCGTGGCCTAGCGGTGCCCTCGTACCGCGTGTGGTATTCGAGGTAAAGGTTCGGTTGCACCGACATACGATCACAGGCCGCCACATTTGACATCGTCAAATATGGCGCCGGCAGCTGTCATCCCATAGAAACTTGTCAAACTTTCCATACAATCAGATTTTAACGAACACCGCTTACGATTACAGACGGTTTGGTGCAACCCACCCTAAGCAACGTCGTCTCAGGAAACCTAATGTTTGGCAAGTTCATAATGTGTACTAGTAGTGTGCATTTTAAAACCTCTTACAGCCTTGTTATAAAGTTCTAGTTCGAATAAAACATATTTTATTTTCTAATGTTTCAATAACTAAATTAAGTTGGTATTCTAATAAATCTCAACCACTTCCAATAATTAAGAACTGTGTGAAATTTTACACTCTGCCGCTTGAAAAAAAAGCGCTTATTTTAACTGAGCGCTCGTGCTTTGTAAGGCATGCTAAGCCGTTGATCCCGGCTGCTGTCTATGACAGCAGTCGTTAAGCCAAGTTAGAGCCGGGCGACTTGAGAACTTCTAACAGTCAAGTTGCCCACTCACTTGACAAGGGGGGTCGAAGTTGCACCACGTCCGTAGGGAGTACCCACCGTTACCCTACACGTGATCCTTGGATTTTAAACAACAGCTGACTTTATTCCTTGTTGACAAATGTTACTATACCATAAATGATTTTTTTTAATGATACTACTAACACAGCTTTATATTAATATGTAGTAGTTATTTTTCTTTAATTTGCTTATTGTTGTATTAAATTAATGATAGTTGTATTAGTGAATGACATGTTTATTATAACCGCATGAAATGAATTTTTGTACACCTGCATTGCGGGTAAAACATAGTGCTCAACCGTATCTGTCTATGTACCATCTTTTTCTACCTATGTTTAACAAAATAAATATTCTGATTCTGATTCTTGGGTGGTGCTAAACGGTGCAACAAAACTGGACACAAAATTGCCGCACGATAAACGATAAATAAAATGGTGTAAAAATGTAGGTACTACAAGTTGTGCGATTGTGAACACTGCTTTATTAACAAGATTATTTTATGTGTGAATCAAACACATCGGCGGATGCGGGTGTCTCTCTCAGACTGTCGTATTCTCTCGCTCGCACTTTAATGCCGTATGCACACAATGAGCCAATGAAAGCTCGGTTTTATAAAGATCCGTTAGACCTTATGTCGGTTTTTTGTGTCAAAAAATGTACTGAGTTACTAAAATTTGATGTGACATTTGGTCTAACGGATCTTTATAAACCCGGCCTAATGATACCAGCGGGGTAACACGTAACATTTGTACTACCCTCAGGTAGATTTTAATGTCAAATTTTAATTGTCAGCTCTTACGTAACTTTATGTACTAACGGTAGATACATTTTAGTGTCAATTTTGAAGTATAACTGTATGAGCTGACAGTTAAAAAAAATTAAAATGTATACTGTTTATTTCATTGAATTCATAATAAAGTTACATTCTTTTTCTATACTAAACTACTAATTAATAATAAAAGATATAAAAAAAATTAACATTAAAATCTACCAAAAGGTAGTACAAAAGTTACGTGCTTACCCCGCAGGACGCATCTAAGTGGAATGATATGAAAATATGTCTTTCTCTCTTTGACGCATAATCGCGTCCTATACGTTGGCCCATCATGAGTCCAGCATAAGTTAAAAAGGTGATTTAAGAGGGTGTGAGGCTTCGAAAGTGACAGACTAATCGCAAATTTTATCCGATACTTCTAAAGGACCAAAAATTGAAAATTTTATCTGTCTCGTTAGGGACCAAAACTGAAGAATTTTATTTGATACCTTGATATCTCATTGACCACTTCATGGCCACACAATGGGCCAGGATGACAAGGACGCAGCTATGCGCTGGAATAAGATAAAAGTCTTTCTCCCTTTAACATATAATTGCGTCCTGTACGTCGTTGGGCGGTGGGGAAAAACAGTTTTTTAGTTTGAAATTTGTTCATTTACTTATATGTGATGTTTGAGACAATATTTCTTAACCATTAATATTCTGTATTTTTTGAAATGAGATTTTAATTAAATCTTTCTTTGTTTTAGATTTAAAGGCAATTCACAATAACATTATTTTTATTTATTTGTGCACATTCAGTTACTAACACAATAGTTTAATTTAATATTGTATTTTGTTTCATAGACCCTGTTGGTAACAAATAAAGTATGGATTATGGTTGTGTGAAAAAAAAAGAATTTAACATCATTATTTATTAATTTGACAAAAGTAGTATCTTTCTTTATTTTATATTTGAAGGCAATTCACAATAATTTTATATAATTTTTATTTACTAATACAATAGTTTCATTTAATTTTGTATTTTGTTTCATAGACATGTTGGTAACAAACTACGGATTATGAGATCTGAAAATAAATAATTAAATATTATTATTTATAAAAAATAATGTTATAATTCAAGCCCCATTGCCACAAGAAAATTCGTTAAAAAAAACAAAAAAGACCATCAAATTATTTGTTCATCCTGCCATATAATTCCAAAAGGTTGGTACTCACATTTTTTTATAAATTAAAAAGTTAGAAATTATAAAGTAGTATAGTATGTATGGGAGGGCAGGTTGTGTATGAAAGTACTTGAGTCACCCTTATGTATGACCCGGTCTGCACCCGCCTTAATGAGGCGTTGCACAGATTAAAAAAAGAAGAAAGATCACTTCTTCATTGATTTATTTTTATATTTCTATTTCGAATTTATAGTTACAATGCTAAATAAATAAAATATTTTATTAGAGTGGCTAATGAAGGCTGAGACTGAGATTGATTTAAATCTTTTTAAATGGTTACTATAATATCCTAATGTGGGCCTATTAAATAAGCTCAGAGTTGCTCAGCGTGCGATGGAGAAAGCTATGCTTGGAGTTTCTCTGCGAGACATGATCCGAAACTCGGAGATCCGCAGAAGAACGAGGGCTACCGACATAGCTCAGAGAATCTGCAAGTTGAAGTGGCAGTGGGCGGGCCACATTGCTCGTAGAACCGATAACCGTTGGGGAAGAAAGGTTCTCGAGTGGCGGCCTCGCACGGGAAGACGGAGCGTTGGACGGATTCCCACTAGGTGGACTGATGACTTGGCAAGGCAGCGGGGAGTCGCTGGATGCGGGTGGCTCGCGACCGGGTGCTGTGGCGCTCCTTGGGGGGGGCCTATATCCAGCAGTGGATGTCTTCCGGTTGAATGATGATGAATGATGACTATAATATCTATGTGTCAAACGTCACTTAATTTCCGTGTCAATGGAGACAAACATTGTTTGATCCTTTACGGGTCAGAAGCAGAATACAGCAATCTATCATTATTCCTCATGAATTGCTACTTCCATAACAAACTCGGAATATTTAAATATAATAAATCTATAAATCTTCGTTTTGGTAATAATGTTATAGCACTGTACTGTGTAGTGCGAACATTTTATTTTGTTGCCCAAGTATCATAATTGTTTAGTTACATTATATACAGTGTTGCATCGCGTGGGTTGTTTTTTTAAATTTCCGCTCTTTTCCGCCAAACTCTATTTGGTCTCGGACACAGAGATTAAGTTTATTGATTCTATACTGGCTTATCGTTAAAAGGTTCGACCACATCGCAGCTCTGCGCCATGTATGGCAATCCGGTACATCGGTGTCGGTTAGTAGTGTGGGTGACACGAGCTACGTCATCAGCCTGGCACCAGATCGATCGTATGCGGACGTAAGTGTGAGTGTGTCGTCGACAGTGACGTATTGTGGTGCAGGGTGCGAAAGGATAGTTATCAATGATAATTATCAAGATAATTATCGTAATTTTTATGCTTTGATAATTATCGATTTGATAATAACCTAAAATTGTAGTTTCGGCATGAGTCTTAAAAAATACGTGCATGAATTCGAACGTTAATAATTGCGCTCTGTATATGTGTTTTAATGATGTTGTTATGATTAATTGATTATATTTTAATGGTTAATAAAAAACTAGTAAAATATTGTATAGCAACTATTTATTTTGCAGCCTAAAACATCATAATCTTTTACATATTAGTACAGAGTATAGTCTTTATTGGAAAAAATACATTTTACAGATCATATCGTACATCGGAAAATAAATTTAACTAATAAAATAACGCACATTACCCTACCCATAAGAGGGATAATTATCTGATAATTATCGCGATAATTATCAAAGACCATAATTATCTTGATAATTTCGAACCCTGTTGTAGTGTCATTTAATCGGTTAAGTATAAAAAGAGTACTATGGAGTAAATATTTAAGGTATTGTCTGTAATAGAATCAAATTTATTGCACACCAAAATAACAACATATTACAATTTAAAACTTACTACCTAAAAAATAGCTTAAAAGTACCCACATACATGAAGTGAGACTAAGTATAAAGAGCAGGGGTGCTGCTATAATGGCCGCAATTGGACACCACTCAGCATAATGCTGTGACATTTTATGTGTATCTTATAATAGTATCTTGTGGCTTATAAATAAATAAAAAATCCGAATTGTCAGACCTTGTTTTCGTAGACCATGTATCTATCAAACAACGCAGTGTAGTTAAACTCGCATGCGGGTCTCGCACGTGTATACAAATGCCTTTCAGTTAGTGCTATAGACTCCGCCGCCAGACTGAAGTGCACTATCTTTTTTTAAGTTGTTTACGTCCGCACCAAAGCAGGGTAAGTCAAAAACCACTCAAATTTAAATCCAAATAATTGAAGAGGCGAGAAGACCCTTAATGCTAAAATAATTAATTTCTTCATCTGTGCCAAGTCCTGCTTCAAGTGAAATTTCGGTGATTTTGTGTACTTATATCTGATAATGAGTTTTCTGTGGGAATGTGCTGCAAAATAGGTTGTAGACAATTTTTTTTAATAAAACGACATGTAAAAAAGAATCAACATGGAGACAGAGTAAAACAACAGGCCTCTTATCGCTAAGAGCGATCTCTCCAATACAACCTTTCAAAATATAATATAATATAAGTACAAATCAAAAGAACTCGAGAATAAATTTCTAACCACATTTTTCCGTCTAGCGAATTCTAAAACGACAAAATAAATACTGCGCTCAAATTTTAAAATTCAGGACTTACACTTTGACAAAAACACAAAATCGGCATAACAACACGGCGACGAAATTCGCCTAAAAAAACACCTTTTTAATATCTATTTTGAATCTTAAAGTCATAGTGTTAGGACTGTCTGTCTGTTAAGTTTGTTAAAACTCGCCGAAATAATGACTCAATATTATGCCAATTCTATTTTGAACTTTAAAGTAATGAAGATAAAGGTTGTCTGGCTGTAAAGTTAAGTTTGTAGACACAATGTAAACTGATACGGTTAACACCACATATCTTGTTAGGTGTTCGGGAGGTGAACTTGAGTAAGTTGTTTTTTGGCGATTTTTGGGGTTCAGTGGGGATGTGACATTTATTTAAGTAGAGGCTCTGGTATAAGTTAAAAACAAAACACAAACAAACGTTCGTTTAGAGGATATTTCTTGTTGTATTCATAGATGGCGCTAATGTGTTAAGCAGAGATCTAAGTGTCAAACGAATTTAATGGTACAGGGACTTCTAAGTACATATCAAGAGAGCAACTTATCTCAAATGAGCCAAAAATATGGCACCAGGTCTGTAGCTGCAGGTAAGTATGCTGTAGGTACTCAGAGTAAGCAATTACTATGGGGACAGTCTCATTGAAAAATTTGTATGGCAACGCGAGTAGCGCCTCTGGTGGCCTTAAGTGGTAACTATTTTTTGCTGTACAAATCGAGACTAAAAGCAAACGCGTTCGTTTGTGTTTTGTTTCGAAAACTGTTATACTTAGAGTGTGAATTGCAGTTTTATTTCTTTAGTTTCATAGCGTCGGTTAGAAGCTAATTTTCTACTAGAAAAATGATCCTTATCGTAATACCCACAGTATTTTCCTGATAGTCAAATAAACAAGTTAAAATTTATTAAAAACCCTACAGAACCCAAACTGAGTGGCTAATTTTTTTTACTTTTTTGTTTTGTGTTCAACGCCGTTTCGGATGTCGCCGTGTTAGACAAAAAAGTCCAAAATAGCGTCTCCTGTGCCGGAATGCAGCCTAATGTTATAGAGGCATTCAGTTTGAACCACAAAAATATACCTAAAATCTAACTAGTGGCTCTGTGACCTACAGGCGAATCACGTAACTTTATGTACTACCGTTAGATAGATTTTACCTAACCTAACCTAACCTAACGGTAGTACAAAGGTTACGTGATTACCCCGCAGCGGGGTAATCACGTAACCTTTGTACTACCGTTAGGTAGATTTTAATGTCAAATTTTAATTGTCAGCTCATACAGTTATACTTCAAAATTGACAGTAAAATCTATCTAACGGTAGTACATACAGTTACACAAACAAATCTTTCTGCTTCGCCTTAAGGTTGACTGGTAGAGAATGCCATACGGCATTAAGTCCGCCTTTTGTACGATAAGGTACAGGAAAAGGAAGGACAGTAAAATCTATCTACCGTTAGTACATAAAGTTACGTGATTCGCCTGCTGACAATTAAAATTTGACATTAAAATCTATCTAACGGTAGTACAAAAGTTACGTGATTACCCCGCTGTAATCCTAGCGAGTGGTTTTTTTAAATCTATATAATTATCTAACCTACTCACAAAATTTCATGAGAATCTGTTGAGAAATGCGACCTGTAGAAGAGTAGGTACAAACCATTGAAATTTAAAATCTGCCGACAAAAAAAATCTGTAATTATTGAACCTGTTCACAAAATTTCACAATAATTGATGAATGGATAAATGTGCCCTGTAGGGTAGAACAAACCACCTACAGAAATCCTTTCTACAACAGAATACTGAGCGTAGCGAGAGATTCTACAGTAGAATCTTGAGCGTAGCGACGGAGTCAAGTGTTTACGCTCAAGACGGGAATCATTTTGCTGCCGAGTGGCACATACTGCTTTTCAGACCTTCTATGGGGGAAGAAAAGTACCACTTTGATCCCTCATTCGAGGGGAACAATGACTCGTTTCTGAATAGCAGGTGTAAAAAATAGGTTTGATTAACGATTATGAATAAGGGAGTTAGAGTATTCCAGTGTTTGAAACGCCTCAACCACCCACGTCGTGTCGGAGGTTTTCCCCTGGATTTTCTCCAGGCTACTCTCCAACCGCGCACTCCTATCGCTTTATTGGGCCCGGCCTATAAAGCCACGGTCAGGTTAAAAAAAACTATAAACGATCAAATCTTATATAGTTATTTATTTTTGGGTATCTCGAAAACGAGGATAATTACAAATGATAATTATCTACATATTTGCATTGTGTATCACCACCGTAGGTAGTTATCATCATTCTTCGAAAAATATCGCGATAATTACCACAGGAATATAATTACCTTGATAATTTCGAAAGCCTCTGTACTCAACCGACTATTAACTGTTTTTTAATGTTCGTTAAGCTATGGTTAAGCTTTCATGACCATAAAAACAAGTTACCACTCAATTTTAATATCTCACACCTCAAAACAAACGCGTAAGTCAATAAAATAAACACCAGGACCGGTTACGGCCGCTGCAAAGGCGTCTAAGTCAACTTTTTTACTTTTTGCGTAGGTAGTTTTTTATTTTTATTTGCCATTTGCGGGCGACAATGAATATGTTTTTTGTTAAAAGCTGCCGAGTGCCCTCCGATAGTTTTGTTTCGGAGTTTTTGGACTTTTTTTTAAGCGCCGTGCTAGGGATTTGACATTTCTGACGGTTCGTAACTTGGGGTGGTTTAGCGTGGTGAATTTTTTATGTTTCACGACTGTGAGTTATGTGAGATGTTATGTGCCCCACATAATATGTAACGCTGACATGTAAAATTACCTTGTTTTACCAATAGATTCAGATTCAGATTCATTTATTCACAATATAAGATTACAATATAATTACATGTCAATTACAAGAATCTCTATTGTGATCGTCAATAACATTAAATAAAACAAAATAAATTAAAAATAAATACAATGAGTATGATAAAATTAACCTGAGAAGACCGTCATGAATATAATATTAATATTTTTGGTACTCTGAACACGGATAACAAAGAATTAAATATCAATATCTCATAATGATCGTCAAAGTAAATATTAAAACAAGAATTAAATTAAATCAATAATATTAAATTAAATTAAACAATGTCAACTATATTTTATTTCCATGTATTCGCTAATGGAATATAACGGGGTTTCTAATAAAAAGTTTCTCAGTTGACGTTTGAATGTTTCGTCAGATGGTTCAGTTCTTAATTTGGCGGGTAGGCGCTCGTAATAGGTTGGTCCAATTACCCGTGGTTTTTAGCTGAGAGTGCCATGCGACGCGGTAACGATTGTATTGTATTGTATTGATAATTCGATATTAAACAAGTGTAAAAATATATTATTTTTCATCATCAACACTTAAGTGCTTCGCTCTTGTCGGTGGAGTAACCGCCACTATTCTCTATTCATTGCCAGTTTCTTGATTTCCCCATACGACTCGGCAACTTCCTCCCTCACTTGGTTAAAGTAAGTCAGTCTAGGTCTTCCTCTTCCCCTCCTGCCTTCAATTTCGCCCTCTAAGATGTTTTAGAAGAAGCTGTCGTGCCGTATCAGATGTCCCATCATCCTGCCTCTTCTATTTCTAATTGTTTCCAAACTTCTTTTCTCGCCTACCTACTCAAAACCTCTTCATTCGTCTTTCTTTCCGTCCTGCTGATCCTTTCCATCCTACGCTGCAGAGAAAGATTAGAGGCCTTCGAAATGTGTTGTTAAATTTCGAAGGCCTCTAATCTTTCTCTGTCTCTTTGTGTCAAAGTCCACGTCTCACTCCCATACAGCGCAATGCTCCCAGGGATCGGATACCGGTATTTTCTCTATAGAAAAATACCGGTATTACTAGGGTCACCGGTTCATTATTTCGTTTTTAATGGTACAATCTAATAATACGACGTTGTTACCTAAATTCAGCCCTACGTAAAGAGCAAAAAATAATCCAAAATATTGGGCGAATTCAGGGTTTTTTAAAAATACCGGTATCGGTCCCTGAATACTCCAGATGTAGATTTTGATATTATTTTTAAGTTACAAATAATTGGAAATTACGAAAAGAAATATAGGTAGGCAACCAGAGTTCACGCACACAACAATATGTCGTGTAATGACATTGGGATTTTGAAATTATTTCTTTCGTACCGATAGCAAGTTGAACAGTGAATTGCAACATATACCAAAAACTTTCATTAAATTATTTTGTTAATTATTATTTACAACGAATACAAAAATACTTACATCGAATTCAAACAAAGTAGGAAATAAAATATTTAGATCTATTTTATTGGAATATTAATAGATACCGATTCAAATAGTCGATTCTGATATGTTTATTTGTGCTGTTTATTTTACAAGCTGTATACAATAAAAACCAGCCAAGTGCGTGTCGGACCACGCACAATGAAGGGTACCCTACGAATACCTACTAGTCCACATTCACTACGGACATTGAATCTAGAAAAGTCGTATCTTCATAGGGAACTCACGGCACTTCCTTTTGTTTGGGCAAGACAGTTTTTAAGCGAAAACTCAAAAACCGTAAAACCAACATTGGTCAAACCAAAAATCGTTGAAAGTATTTACTAATGTACATCACCTCAATTTTTTTCGGAATTTAATCTTTATAGTTTGGAAATTAGAGGGGGGGGACACACTTTCTATGACTTTGACAGCTAATATCTCACCAACGGTTGAGTTAAATGGACAAGTTTTTTAGAAACCTCCATATCATTTTTAAAGGCCTATTCATCGATACCCCATACGACTATGTGCGTTCAAAATAATTTTTTTCATCCACCGGTTACATGTATGGAGTGCCCCCCCTAATTTAACATTTTTTTTGTAATTTCACATCACTTTTATGTAGCGGTTCATAGAATACACCTTCGTACCAAATTTCATAATTGTAGTGCCTATGGTCTCCGAGTAAATCGGCTGTGACATACGGAAGGACGTACGTACGGACGGACGGACGGACGGACATACATGACGAATCTATAAGGGTTCCGTTTTTGCCATTTTGGCTACGGAACCCTAAAAAGGGCTTTACGAGCTAATGAGGTGAAAAGCAATTAACCTGTAGGTACTTAAACTGTGTACAACATCCGTAACGGCCGTTTTAAAATTAAATATCGCGATCAAAAACACCACAAAACTTTGCACAATTTAATTAATATGTACAGCATAATTTTTTGTTTTACTTGAATGTGGCTTTATAGGCCGCATTAGATTTAGATAATTTATTTCATGGTAAGGAATTACATTATAAATTTGCACACATGTCAAAATTACAAGAATTGTTATCATGATCGTCATAACAGGAAAAATAAAAAATACATAATGTCAACCAGAGTAACACAAAACACGATAAAAAGTAAACAGAAAAATAAATGCATCTTCCATTCGGAATCGTCAGTCAGATAAATAATAATAATAATAATGTCCAATACAAAATACAAATTTCAAAACACAAAAATACACACAAATCAGTTGAATTCAAATCGAGTTATAATTATTTACATGTCAGTAAGCTAAGATCCATATACTCTTTAACCGAGTATAATGGGTTTTCCAATAAGAGGCGTTTCAGGCGGCGTCGAAATGCTTCGTCAGATGGTTCAAGTCTAAGATCAGCGGGCAGTCGCTCGTAATAGGTGGGCCCAATGACACGTGGGTTCTTACCTGCAAGTGCCATGCGACGGGGAACTGTTCTCAAACGCCCATTATGGCGGAGTGTCTTGCCAATTGCATTTACTGTGTTAAAGTCAGAAAGGTTATTCAAGTCCTAAGCGCGATAGGGTATCTGGACTCCACGGAGGTGCCAGTCGAGTCCAGCCGAAGCGGCAAGAAACAGGCCTGTTTAAGGTCAATGATTTCATTCAATCTTATTAATGGTTCTAACTTTGAATGCCAACTATGTCCAAGCACACCTCATTAAACTTTTGAAAACTTGGTCAATTGACAGGCGATACATATCTTTTGTCCAAAGACACCTTATTCCAAACCGGCAAGGTCCATTTACGCATTGAAGATCAAATGTTAAAAAAACTCGCTTAAGTAGCCACTGAATTACTGTCAAGGAAAACGACACATTTTTTATGGAGTGTTTTGACAGGGGCAGAACAGACGAGTGGGTGGACCGCGGGGTTACTTAAAACTAACAGTTACTTTAGGTTGAATCTGCCTACAAAGCTTGTGGTCTTGGATTCGAATTCCAATTAGGGATTTTTTCTCGATCTGACGTCTATATGCTCGTATTTAAGTTTTTGTCCGCCACTTCGTCTGCGTAAACTTCCACTCCCTATCACATCCCTTCGAGCCATTACTTTGCGGATAAAAAATATCCTATACGTTAATTCAAGCTATAAACTCGTTGTATACCAAATTTCATCATAATCCGTTCAGCCGTTTTTGCGAGTAACAAATATTTGAACATCTAAACTTTCGCATATCTATATAATATTAGTAGGAAGTAGGATAAGTATGTGTATCGTCGTCTAGTACCTTTTTTTTACCTACTATATCCAAAACTACAGTAATGGGTATTATGACTAGGTAAAATAAGGTATTTTTTTTATATATATATATTTTATTGAAATAATAAACTAATTAAACGAAATGGAACAATACGAAATAACAATAGTCACACACACATATTTGTTATCCGAATGAAGTCTTTATAGAAATTCGTCTTTATACTCTCCCTCTTCTTTGGTAGAGATCAATTGAAATATAGATAATTTTGACGACCGCTTGACCCTATCGCCGAAGTTGTAGGTCCCGCGTTCGAATCCCGGTCAGGGCATTTAATTGTGTGATGAACAAGAATATTTGTTCCTGAGTCTTGGATGTTTTCTATGTATTTAAGTATTTATTTATCTATATAAGTATGTATATCGTCACTTATTACAAAGCTTTGCTTAGTTTGGGACTAGGTTGATTAAAAAAAAGTTTTTTATAATACTATTTAATTAAGATGTGCGCACGGACACTTACTTATGAATTGTTTATGTTATTTAATATGTACTGTTAAACTAAGAAGCAAATATGGATTCATTCAGTATGAAATGCGTAGTGACCCAGTGTGACCCAAGATCTCTCCTCGTGACCTTCGAATCGAAAGGACGTCACCTTTCCCGATTTGCGCCACTTCCTGTAAAAATAACATTTGTGTAATTATCTGCTTGTGCAAATATATGATTTAGAATAAAGGAAAAATTGAAAAATTTTTAGGCACCGAGCAGGATTCGAATCTGCGACCTCACAACTCATCATCTGGCGCATCGCAACTGACGATTCTCAATATGATTTGAGACGTTAGTGCCGTTAATGAAGCATGAGTCTTCTGGCAGATGTCGCTGTACGCCTCCCTTAAGGCGTTTGTATAAAATACAAATATATGATTATGAGAGAGATAGAGATTGAGATATTTATTCATAAAATTATAAGTAATTTTACTTGTCATTTTTACAATAATTTTCACATTCTTATTATTACTACCAGTTAATACGATACAATCCAGTTTATTGCACACTTTGACACAAACAGATTGGTTTAGAGGTAAACATGCTTACCTGTTTAACACAATAGGTATATTTTACATTCTCAAATAAGCAATTATCAATCCCTAGTTAGTTGGCCTTGACATAAACTCTCTTAGATTGTAACAAGCCAGTTCAATTAACAGTTTTTTTTAGTTTGCTGGCGAATATTGCGTCACTTGCCGAGTTTATAATCGTTTATGATTATAAAATAGCGAGCGGTTAAAAAACCGCTCGTCTGCGCTGCCCGTCACATGTTTATCTAGTATCTCACGACCCTTGTCAATCTGGACACATAGCTCACTAACTTGTACACGTCCACATTGTTCACATTTTATACCGATGTGGCGAACAAGGATACGGCCTTTTCAAGTTCTACTAACCTTTGAGTTGGGGGAGTACTTTTGGGTGTATGGGACTCCTGGGCAGAAGGCCTAGACTACGCATTCAACCCCAATGATTGTCCGAAGATATCGCTTTTAAGGAGGGCCGAAGGTTCGCTTGACGTAGTCCACTTCGACCCAAACTTTACTTTTTTTTTTGAAATATGTCTTTATTTTTTTTATTTTTTATTAAAAATGGGATCGCTTTTGACCAGCATCTAGCCAGGGGGCAAAGATGAGGCCGACGATGAAGCGAGCTCACCCAGAAGGTGCCTATTCACTCGTGCCTTAAAAAGGTCTAGGTTATATGAGCTCGGAAACACAAACGCCGGCAGAGAATTCCAAACCTTAGAAGTGCGCATTATAAAAGATAGTGCGCATTTGTCATAAGCAACTAATACAATGTAAGTACAATAATACAATCACTTACATACGAAAATTTAGGCTATAAATACTTTATACAGGCTAGTTTGCGCCTTTTAAAGTTGGTTGCATATTATATATCTAAATTGTAATTAACAAAGAAACTGATAACATATATATTCTAATACTAGCTTTTGCCCGCGACTTCGTTCGCGTGAACTTCTACTGACTATTCCTTGCCCTTGGTAGATAAATGCCGGTTAGGTTATAAAGTACTTAACCAGTGACTCACTCAAAATTTACTCCAACTTTTTTACATCTCAAAGTTACAACCTTACAAAGTTTCTAATTTATATAAATATAATAATTAGCAAGTGAAATGGGCCCTCTTGTTGAAAGGCATGTGTCCTGAAGTAGGATGTAATAGGCGGATAATGAAACAAAATGGGTAAGATTTATCAATATCTATATATAGGTACGTATGTATGTATGTTCGTAATAGGTCCTGGTTAAGTAAGTCAGACGTTAAATACTACACATTTCATTCCAGCCCGGAGAACAACGTCGACTCGATCCCATATAGCATTTATGCGTATGAATTATTTTTGATGAACTCTTATACTATGTAACAAAACACTAATATCTGCTAAGGAACTACCTTATCACATCCATGTAGCATAGTGGTGTCATGGTTCGATGTCGCGTACGTCTACACATCGTTCTTGTTCGACGACGTTACCCAATTCCTTACTTTCCGAGCCTTAGTACTGACATGCTCGATGTAGCGACTACACGGGAAGACATGCTTGAAGGGTCGGGCCTAGCTGAGAAGAGTCCAGCAAGGAACTCCTTGCTGGACTCTTCTCAGCTAGGCTAGCTTTAGTGACCCATCGACAAAACTCCCAGTAGTCCGATTCCACCCACATCTCACATTTGGTTGAAGCCGCTCAACCAATCTCACTGGAGCGCACACGCTTAGAGTAGTCCAGTGTTTAAAACGCCCGCGTGGTCGTGTCGGAGGTTTCCCCTGGATTGTCCCCAAGCTACTCTCCAACCGCGCACTCTTATTGCTTTATTGGGCCCGGCCTATAAAGCCACAAACAACTTCAAAAAAAAAACTTATTTTATATTTCTCAACCTTCCGTTTTTACTACAAAGATTTCGGAGTGGATTTCAAATACGTTGATTTTCTGTCATTTTGTAGACAAATACAACATATAAAATATTATTTTTTTGAACCTGACTGTGGCTTCATAGGCCGGGCCCAATAAAGCGATAGGAGTGAAATTCGATAAATTTTAGGTAGGCATACATCAAAGCGCTGGTCAGTCAATGCTGCAACAACCGTCTACGTCCAATCTCCAATTCTATAAAGAGTAAAGTTATTAACGCTCGATGGGTCAGCAAGTTTTGGCTTAAGACGCAAGCGCCTTAGAGGATGTAAGTCAGTACCTAAATAACACAAATCTATTCTGTTTTTCTTACGATTATGCATGTAATTAATAGAACTTTATATACTGAAATGCGGTAAATATTTACATTCACATGAGTCGCTTTGGTTTTGAGATAATTAAGCTCTAAGAGTCACAAATATCCGAACTAAATCTTTCATAATAATAGCTCATCATAATCAATCATCATAACCACATTACTCAGTTTATAACTACGATGTTAAAAATAAAAACTTTTCATGCAAATACCTACTTTATCGTCGCTACTATAAGACTCAAATTATTAAATTGTGCAAGTACTAAATAATTTTCATTAACTTTGATTCGACTTAACCGAATGTCATCTGTATAATGGCATGACTCCGAAACGCCAAACGTCAAATATCGTGATATTTACAATTGTCTTGATTCGCCTCACGATACTTCCTTATTGTATCTTGTCCACACGATTCGTAACAACTATGTGCTTATTTCGAGCTCAGACTTACACTGGATGAACTGAGACGAATTTTCGTAAGTCAGCGTGCATTGTAATCATCCATGGACTCTGGAGGCAGATAGGCAATGTTGACAGCCACTGACTAACATAATTAAATCTCTCATTTCAAACAGTTACTATGGGTTGAGGGACTCTCCATTTTTTCACATATTATCTATTTATTATACAATTTTTGAATGGGATTCTTTTTATTTTGCTTCCAATTGTATGCTTACCAATTTTCAAGCCTTTAAGTCATTAATTGAAGGACTTGTCATACAAAGTTCAACCCCTCTTTTCACCCCCTTCCATTCGCAATCTGTATAATTTTTATAGCCTATAACCTGGCCGAAGATCAATTAAACTTATTAGTGAAGGTTGTATTGAAATCTATTGGCTGGTTTTCGCGTGATGGTGAGACAAATAAACAGACAGACAAACAGACACAAATTTTAAAAACTGTTGAAACGTGTTCTGTTATCGATTCTAAGACCCCTCCATCGATTTTTTTGCTAATATCTTCAATGTACAGATTTTCGAACCTCTACAGCTTTATTATATGTATAGATATGATAACTAATGTTCATTTATATGGCACGTGTTGGGTACACTTTTTGCATCGAAACATTATACTTATAAATAGATAAACTATAATTAAGTTACATTTAAAGAACAAGTGAATTAAATAATTACTTAATTCCGCTAATATTGTGGGTAACTCGAAATATTGATAACACCAGTACTAAGCCGTGAGCAACATGTTTTAACTGAACCAGTTAAAATAAGCGAGCGAGCTACCTTCCCCCGCGCGGCCACGTCGCCCAACACCCAAGCTTTACTAACCTAACCTAACCCACAGTTTTTATGTGAATCGCCAAATAAGTACCTTCAAGAAAAGAGCATATTCCCTTCTGAAAGGCCGGCAACGCACTTGCGACTCATCTGGTGTTGCAGGTGTCTATGGGCGACGGTAATCGCTTACCATCAGGCGATCCGTCTGCTCGTTTGTCCTCTATAACATAAAAAAAATAGTGGAAACCTAAAAAATGCATGGGTTTTTTACATCAAGTACTAGCGACCCGCCCCGGCTTCGCACGGGTGCACTATTTAATGGATGTTATTATACATATAAACCTTCCTCTTCAATCACTCTATCTATTAAAAAAAACCGCATCAAAATCCGTTGCGTAGTTTTAAAGATTTAAGCATACATAGGGATATAGGGACAGAGAAAGCGACTTTGTTTTATACTATGTAGTGATGATGCACATGCAGTCATACACGATGGACGACAATAAGGCATTACCGCACAATAGGATAATGGATTGGACACAAGCATTTCCCAAATACTATATGTTGTGAGCACGACAAAACAAAGTTCTGAGAAATAAGTGACGACCGGTTTAGCCTAGTGGGTAGTGCACCTGCCTGTGAAGCTGACGGTCCTGGGTTCGAATCCCGGTCAGGGCAAATATTTGTGTGATGAGCATGAATATTTGTTTCTGAGTCTTGGATGTTTTCTATGTATTTAAGTATGTGTATCTATTAAATATATCGTCGTCTAGTACCCATAACACAAGCCTTCTTGAGCTTACTGTAGGGCTAGTTCGATTTGTGTAAGATTGTCCTCTAATATTTATTTATTTATAAGTAATACGTAAATTTTGAGCGAAAATGCCGGAATGTAAAAAAAGTAGTCGCTCAATATGAACACGCATCCGCGTCCTCTAATATTTCTCAATAGGTAGGTAAGCTACAAATGTGGGGGCTGTCATTTAATCTTTGATGTGTCTCTAGTTTTCCTTTTATTTAACTGTGTGTTTATTTCTTTTTTATTTATAATAATAATAATAAAGGCGTAGGGATGTGACGACCCCATCGCCCACTGGTTTTCCAGTGCAATCAGTCAACGTAAGGCGGCTTGTGGCGAGCTGTTAGGGAGTAGCGGCCCTACGTACCTGAGTCCTCCTGGGGGTGGCCTGTGGTTGGTGGGACAGGCCCCCCGCCTCTGGCTTGCCTTAACCGGCCGTCCAGAGTGGAGTCGCAAGAGCTGATGCTCGAGGGTGGATGTGGTCACCTAAGTGGCTAGTTGGCTATATGTTTAAAGTCCAGTGCCACCTCTCCACCCCAGCTCTCTGACCGGTGTTGCCCTTAAGGCCATTTTATAATGTCGTTATTTTATGGGGGCCCATCTAGCAGAGAGCGAGTCACCGTCTGCCGGAAATAAATATCTGAGACAGTTTTAATAGGCAGGCGTCCGTTGTCACTCGCAATAGCCCAGCCATTAATTCATCATTTTCACCCAATAATCCAGTTCATTTAGGCTCCATCAACCAGAAATAGTCCCTGTACACCCTGGCGGGTGCTGTTTCTGTGTGCGTCCCATGACACGGGCAGGGACAGCATCCGCTCGGTGTATCCCTTGCATTTCATTAAACACGGAAAGCCAGTGTCTAAAAATGTGACTGTCTGGGTTGTCACTGATAGTCTTTAGAATTTGGTTCTTGGAGCTTCTAATAGTCTCCCAGAAACCGGCTACCCTTGTATGGCAATTATTTCTAACGATAAATAAGGTTGAAGACGGTTGCCAGTTTTGTTGCACTTTTAGCACCACCACAACCCGGGGGTCACGTTTAGGGTAGCTGTGACTACTCCCTACGGACGTGGTGCAACTTCGACAACACTTTGTCAAGTGGTTCAACTTGAATGTAAGGGTCGGTTGCACCAACTTACGATCACAGGCCGGTCATCGTCAAATATGGCGACGGCAGCTGTCATCCCATAGAAACTTATCAAACTTTCTATACAATCGTGTTTACGTCAAATCTTATAATTAAATGCCAATACGGATCCCAAACGCCTTTGGGATTTTGGATACAACCGGTAAAAAATAGGAGAATGATAATAATAACTGAATGGACCACACAAAAAGGATAATTCTCAAAAATGTTGTTACCGGCGCGCGCAGACGGGCTGGCGATGCTCTCACGCAAAAACGGGGCCAAATTCAACTCACGCGCACGTTGGACGTTCCGTACCTACTTAGTATCATCATCCTCGATCATCCTCCTAACGTTATCCCAGTACCTCATCATCATCATCATCATTTCAGCCGAAAGACTACTGAACATAGGCCTCCCCAAGGCTCGCCATTTAGACCGGTCCTGTGCCGTTCGTTTCCACCGGATTCCCGCGACCTTCACCAGGTCATCACTCCACCTCGTCGGAGGCCTACCGACAGCTCGTCTTCCGGTGCGTGGACGCCATTCAAGCAGTTTCTGGCCCCATCGACCGTCAGTCCTGCGAGCAATGTGCCCTGCCCACTGCCACTTAAGTCTCGCAATTTTGATCCCAGTACCTAATCCTAAGGTTTGGTGAAGTTCTTAAGCCGCCCGAAGGCCTCTAACTTGGCTTGACTACTATCATAGACAGCAGCCAGGATCAACGGCTTAACGTGACTTTTAAAGCACGGGAGCGCTCAGTTAATAACCACTCAAAGCGGTCACCGATGACCTAGGCCCACGTTGCTTAACCTTGCATACCGCACGCACGGCCACCGCTGGGCCACGAGTGCTCTTTATCTCTCGGCTGGAGTCGCTAAATCACCCTAAGCTACTATCGATACTAGCATGCTCAATAAGCAAACTTGTTCACACGCGCTAAAAGCACGCCCCCCTCCACCCGCGCTGCAGGTAGCATGCGCAAAAATCGAACGACCGTTGATTTTTGAGCAAACTCAAAATCAGCATGCTCATTATTAGCAATGTTTTGACACACATGCTACTAAGTAGCAATTGCTCAATAGTGGCATGCTTTCGTGCTAGAAATCAGCATGTGTAAGAGTACCTTAACATCACTGTCTTAGATTGATAAAACGAGGGACCCTAAAAATCAAGACGAAGCCGGCAATCTTGGTTGATGGCTGCTAATTACTACAAAGGCACAAAAATGAGGCGGGAATGACAGTTAACAGAATACTTGGACGTGGCGAGAATTCGCACACATAATTTGACATAAAAACAGTAATATTTGTCATAACAACACTTTGTCATTGTTCAAATAAGGAACAAAAAATTATTGGACGATTTTTAGGACTTAAAATGGTGGGCTTATTATTTTAGATACCTGATTATCATTTTAATGGTACGGTCGGAGTTCTTTGTTTTTTACTGTTTGTGTAACACCAAATCGAAATGTTACCTTATTGTTACTTATCCTTCGGAGAAACATATTTTTCTCAAACATACAACGAAATATTGATATTATGTTCATTATAACAGCAAGTGAACGAACGTATACTAGATTTTCCGAAAAAACGTATACTAGAGGTACTGGTCAAGTGTTAATAAGGCGATCTGCGATTTCTTTTAAAAAATGAGTATAATGTAGGTATTGTATAAATAAATAAAAAATAAAAAGAGATTTATTGTCGTCAGAAAGAAGTCACACAAAATAAAAGCAACAAATAACAGAAACAGGAGTAATAATAGAGGTAGGTACATTAAAATAAATTAAAAGTAATTGCGACAATAGGCTCGGGTTCAGCATATGCTGCGAGCCTGGACGGCTGGACAGCGCTGTTTTTCAGCCCGCACCTACTTCACAGCTCAAGAATATATGTGTAATAGCTAGTTATGGGAAACATTCGCTTGAGTAATAAACAAAAAATAAAAAAAGTAATAAGTGAAATAGTTAAGTTTCTCATTACATTTATTTTTGACGACCGGTTTAGCCTAGTGGGTAGTGCACCTGCCTGTGAAGCTGACGGTCCTGGGTTCGAATCCCGGTCAGGGCAAATATTTGTGTGATGAGCATGAATATTTGTTTCTAAGTCTTGGATGTTTTCTATGTATTTAATTATTTATTTCTATTAAATATATCGTCGTGTAGTACCCATAACACAAGCCTTCTTGAGCTTACTGTGGGGCTAGTTCGATTTGTGTAAGATGTCCTCTAATATTTATTTATTTATTTAATTGCGCCACCAATTACAGGTGAACACAGCATTCATTACAGGAAGATTGCAATCTGCGATTTCTTTAAAAAAATGAGTATAATGTAGGTATTGTATAAATAGTTTCTCATTACATTTATTTATTTCTATAACATTATTATATCGTGTCAGGAAATCTTAACAACTAAAAATATACTTTGGTTGACGTAACTGGTGACCGAAGAGCTGGCGACTTCCTCGCACAACGTATCAGCATTGCGATACAGCGAGGAAATGCCGCCAGAATCCTCGGTACAATGCCCCAAGGACCGTTTTAGGTTTATGTTAGTTGAAATATTATTTTTCTACTCCTGTACTTTTTTTCGCGACTTACGCAATCATGAACTCTAATATAAATACATCCTTTATTTCTTCTGTAAAAAGCCTATCTAGTCTATTGCCCAAAAACACACTCCTTACCCTACTTTAATGAAAAATTAAAGCACAGTTGGTTGCCACAGACTACTACAAATACTATGTTTAGTAGTCATTCTTCGGTGCGTTCAAGTGAAACGTTTATGATTAAAATCGGTGCTGCCAACTTAACGCAACTTTACTAGATTTTTATGTATCAATTAATGCATAATATACTACTAAGTTATTGTTATTTAACTATTTTTACCGCCTGTAAATTAGTTATTAAAGTGAAGTTCTGTATAGTAAATACAAAACATACTTAAAATGTATAATTCAATAACAATCAGGACATGTCAGCAAATATATGTGATAATCCATATTGAAAGGGACCTTATGGCGGCCGGCACTTACGTCTTTATTGCCGCTGTTCCAATACAATAGTGAATAGGTGCAACGTAAGCGCCTGCCGCCATAAGGTCCCTTTCGATGTGGATTATCACATATATTCATAATATTACAAGAAATAAATACAAAAAAAAAGTCCTAATAAAGATAACGCGTTTTTACCAATGATAACGCGTTCCCTTTTGCGTTCGCGTTCGCTTTTTATTTTTTATTTTATATTTTATTTTTTTCTTCAGACATAGACAACTATTTCGAAAGACAATTAAAAGTGATACATCCCGCAGTCTGTAGAAAATAGGTCAATAATTAGAGGGACGCCGTGGGAATGGAGCGGCTATGTGACGGAACAGAGGTCTGCATGGAGTCGATTATGTTTAATCTTTTTCAAGATTAAAAAAATATTTAATTAAACTGTTTTAAATTCGTGTGTAGTAGTAGTGCCTCAGAATGCAAGGTAATGATTCGCTGTGAAAACGTAGTGGTCTGGATAGCCTAGAGGTGAGGGCGGTCAAAATATTTGAAAAGTTGTAAGCTCTCAAACACTGAACATAAATACTAGATATATGTAGTATTATGATACTGTTATTTTATATACATTGTATATTGTTTTGAAAAAATGACACCTCGCCGAGTTTCTTACGCCGGGTCTTCTCGAGGCAGTGGTTTATTTTATGAACCGGTGGTAGTTTTTTGACATTCACAAGTGCATGTAATATGCTTAAATTGAAGAATAAATGATTTCATTTCACTTTTATTGAAATAGTGGAAAACCATCAAATTTATCAGGCCGGTAAGTAGATACTTTTTGTTGAAACTGAACGTCTGTCTCTATAGTTGACGTTGTTTCAATGTCACTGGGGGATCACATATTGGAATATGCTTACGTCAGTACTAAAACACACTAAAGCGGCGATCGCGTTAAAAAAATAACCCTACCCTACCCTAACCTACTTTTCAGCTTTATATTTAATTTCTCCACTACCCAAAGGTTGTCTGGAAGAGATCGCTCTTTAGCGATAAGACCGCCTGTTGTTCTGCCTCTGTCTCCCTGTATCTTTGTTTTTTCTTCTGCATGAGCTGTTTTATTATGTGAGGTGTGCAATAAAGAGTATTTGTATTGTTTTTTTTTTAAGTCTTATGTCGCGTTAGAATTTAATTGCTATTCATTTATTTCAGGCGTTTACCCAGTTAATGCTTTTCCATACAAACTTCCACCCCTTTAAGGGCATGATTTCTGGCATATCATATGCAAGTATCATATGCCCTCCCCGGGATTATAAACTACATTTGTGCTAAATTTCATACAAATCCGTTAAACTGTTTAATAATGAAGAGGTAAGAGACAGCCAGACATAATTTCGGATTTATAATATTAGTATGGATTAAATTAGTACATTCAGATTCAGATTCAGATTCATTTATTCACAATATAAGATTACAATATAAATTACATGTCAATTTACAAGAATCTCCATTGTGATCGTCAACAACATTAAATAAAACAAAATAAATTAAAAATCAATGAATAAAATAGCAGTTAAATAATACAATGAGTATGATAAAATTCACCTGAGAGGATCTTAATGAAATACGTAGAAGTCAATACAATGCAATAAAGTCAGAATTAAGATTAAAATTATATTTATGCTGTTATGTCAAAAAATTCGCTTACAGAATACAGAGGATTTTTCATTACTACAGAGGCGGCGAATTAGGAGATTACCGACAATCCCTGTTCGCACCGAGGCTTGCATAATGTATTTCTCAAAAAATGCAATGAAATTTGAAAATGACTAGAAAACTAGAAATGAAACTATAAGGATTCCGTTCTAAAAACATGCGGTGCAACAGCCGGCGGTATCTTTTGTTTCCGGGGTGCGGCAGGCAATAAGCATTGCCTAGGTCGGCAATGTTGTATGAAATTCCATTATGGGCCACTCGTTGCGCCGCAACCGAAAAGTGATACTTTGCAGCCTGTTATAACGAACACAACATCAATATTTCATTGCATGTCTGAGAAAATTACATTAATATTTGTGTGATGAGCATGAATATTTGTTTCTGAGTCTTGGATGTTTTCTATGTATTTAAGTATATATCTATTAAATATATCGTCGTGTAGTACCCATAACACAAGCCTTCTTGAGCTTACTGTGGGGCTAGTTTGATTTGTGTAAGATTGTCCTCTAATATTTATTTATTTATTTATTGATTTATATTGGCGAAGCCACGGACTGTAGGAGGCACGATGATGAAGAAAAACTCCCAATTTTATATATAAAAATATGAAAAGAGACACATTTAACAGCTTTGGTCGATGGAACGAGAAGAGGTTGCCTAGTTGCAAACAACGTTGCATTCATATTATCATAGAAAAATTTATCCATATAAATAGTTTTTATGTTTCTAACATATATATTTATTTATTTATTGAATTACATTATACAATGTCGTCTCCACAGCTTCTTTTTCTCAATGTGCACCAAATTCTTATGGGCGTGTGCAGGGCGTCACAATTATATATACATCACAGCGCACCGCCCACGCATGTCTGATCCGGGTTGGGGCCCCCGACCGTTATCTAGACAAAGGTTTACAAGCTTCGTTCACCTGCTGATCTACTTAAACAAGCTTACGACCTGCCTGGTAAGCCGACCCTGTAGCCTGTGGATGCTTGAGTGCCAAGAAATATCATTTATAAGTGCGTTGCCGACCCTTCATTCATATCATATTCATAAAATATAAACATTTTACATGTCAGTTGATTATTATAAGTCTATGATAGCAGTCGTTAAGCCAAGTTAGAGGCCTTTGGGCGGCTTTTATATATTCACATAAAAACCATTATTTAGAAATGTCTCGTCACTTTCAACATTTTTATTTTTGTCGGGTAGTTTATTATAGAGATATTTCGTACAAAAAAACTACTTTAACGATTATGGAATACGTACGAATGTGTGCCCTTAACAGGGACCGATACCGGTATTTTAAAAAAACCCTGAATTAGCCCAATATTTTGGATTATTTTTTGCTCTTTACGTAAGGCTGAATCATGTGTTTAGGTAACAACGTCGTATTATTAGATTGTCCCATTAAAAACGAAATAATGAACTGGTTTATTTTTCTATGCAGAAAATACCGGTATCCGATCCTTGGCCCTTAAACGTCAATTTTCTTGGTCTAATAAAAAAACCGGTCAAGTGCGAGTCTGACTCGCGCACCGAGGGTTCCGAACACAGGTCGTGTACCCGTCCCGACCCCATTTAATTCAGGAAAAATCTTAATAGCGCGATGTACAAAATACAAATTGAACGCCGTGGGTACAGCGTCACAAGTCATTGTTATGATTTTAAACTAAGCACTAACGGCGGGGACGTCCACCGCGCGATCGCGACAACAGTGACACATATAGTCCCTATTCGTCCCGGTACCGCCGCACACCGGGTAGAGTCAGTCCGACCCAGGTCGGGCCTAGCTGAGTTGCTTGCTGGACTCTTCTCAGCTAGGCTAGGTTTAGTGAACCAGCGACAAAACTCCCAGTAGCTCGATTCCACTCACACCTCAGTATCGGTTGAAACCGCTCAACCAATCGCACTGGAGCGCAAACTCTTAAGAATATTCCAGTGTTCCAAACCACACGCGTGGTCGTGCCGGAGGTTTTCCTTGGATTTTCCCCAGGCTACTCTCCAACCGCGCTCTCCTATCGCTTTATGGGCCCGGCCTATAAAGCCACAGTCAGGTTCAAAAAAAAAGCA
Source organism: Epiblema foenella (assembly GCA_963556455.1). NCBI lineage: Eukaryota > Metazoa > Arthropoda > Insecta > Lepidoptera > Tortricidae > Epiblema > Epiblema foenella. The sequence goes on along the minus strand of OY747120.1, from coordinate 2,085,555 downwards.
CTAACAACTCCATAAATTTTCTATACATGCAAAATGGTATTTCATTCTTGTTTTTCATAAAGTCTAAAAGAGGTATCGAGCTAGGTTTGAACTGACCATCTCCAGATCGATATGTGTGCAAGTGCACTAAGTGGGCAAGTGTTGCCCAATGGTGGGCCTGGCGTGATTTGTCCCGGTTTGTTCACGCTCTAATGAGCCGGGGCTTCACTAAACGCCTGTCAAAACACGCGCGTAACACGATAGTCATATACTGAACAGGGTGATGCCAATATAATAGGCATGACGATAAAAAAAAATTTCATACCATTCGAACCAGTTTTTAGTTATATAATAGGGATGTTGACACTAAGTAAGAAACTCAACTACTTCAAATTTTCTCGAAAAAGGATCAAATTCTCAACCAAATAGCGAAAAAAGTAACTCAAAAAAATAAATAATTACATAATTACAAGTCATCAAAGTTTTAAGTGGGGGCATGTTCTGTCCCTTTTTCGCAAAACGCACCTCTGTATGGAACGATCTTCATTTACTATGGCGCTTTAAGTCAGTGACGTCACTACAAATTAGTGCTTTCTCACTCTTATTAACAACATTCTAACGGTTGTAGCTTCGTTATTTTTTGAGATATTTTAATGGGATTTTCACCATTTGGCATAGTTTTATGTCTTCTTTCTTTTGGATATAATTTAGATACCAATAAATTTTGAGTCAACATCCCTATTCCAAGACACATTACTGAACTTACGGATTCAAAATTTAAGTCTGTCGTGAAACAGACACTTATTTCAAAAGCATATTATAAGATAAACGATTATATCATGGCCCTATCCATGATATAATCGTCAAAGAGTCGGCAACGCGTACGTGACTCCTTTGGAGTAGCGGGCGCCTATAGGCTGCGGTGGCCGCTTACCATCAGATGGATCGTGCGCTTGTTTGCCACGGGCGTTGTATAAAAAAAATTAAAGAAAGAAAAAAGTCTGCTTTTTAATGCTCTTATAAAATTTCTATTGGATAATGTTTTTATAGGTTACAGGAATATTTTGAACACAAAAATGAATAATTCAATGTATATAACTTAAGTAGGTTAAGTCAATTTGCAGTGCCCTTGCAGGGTTTATGTTGAAAGCATGTGATATAGTTTTAAGACCTTATTGAACAACATAATGCAATAAATGTATAGTAGAATCCGCTTATAACGACTTCGCTTATAACATTTGACCGCTTTTAACGACTTCGAAATCACAACACATTAGATTTCATACCAAACATTTTCAAAGTAAATCAGTCCGTTTTGTGCGACGTAATATCACCGGTCCCTTGACTGTCGCTTTATCCGGGTTCCACTGTATATGACTATGACTATGACTCGGTTTATGTTGCATTGACGCCGTGACGGATATATGCGTTGTTAGCGTCGAACCGATGGTGCGCATATACGTCGTTGGCGTCGAAAAGGTTAATCTTACATAACATATACATACATAATCTCATGCCTGCATTCCCAAAAGGGGTAGGCAGAACATGACATTTAATTCCAGTGCCACATTTAGCAATTGTAAGTTTAAAGATGGAAAAAAGTGATATTGCAGTGATAGGTTCCTTGCCCATCGCCACACACACAACCCGATTCCCATAATCGACTCTTACGATATCCACGGGAAGAAAGGGATGAAAGAAAGAAAGAAAGAAAATAAGTTTATTTATGTATGTATGTATGTAAGCACTTTATTGTACACAATAACAGGTTAAAACAATATACATGTCACATAAGATTAGAGTACAAAGGCGAACTTATCCCTATGAGGGATCTCTTCCAGCTAACCTTTGAGGGATTGAGTGTATAGTGGGAGAATGAGATAGACAAACTTACACAGTGTACTAAAACTTTTCAATAAGGAAACTTATAGCTAAAACCAGAACTAAATAAATATATAACAACTATAACATATAATAAATACATATTATAAATATATACGTATTTAAATTAATATACATAAATAAATATATATAGTATTCAACCAAATCACAAGTCGTATTTAGCATTTTAAACAAAAAAATATTATATAGAGCTATAGATGCTAAAAACGTCGTCACTCAGCTTGATGTAGCGAAGCAAACCGTGGTTTTACATCGTGACGCTGATCTTCAGGGTAGTATTTGATGGTACAAACATGGTTTACAAAAGTTTACACAAGACATTTTACCTAAGAACTTACAATAAAATTACAATTACACTATAACAAAAATGTGAATAAATTAGTAGTGTGTTAGTGCAATTAACAATGTTTTTAACAATGCTGTGCTATTCTAACCCAGCAATGCAGCAGCAAGCAGTGGTGCTATTCGGGTCGTACTTAGTTGAAAAAACCAAAAGTCGTCCCTCCTGTGGTCAATAGTTAATGGCTTATGTGCTTGTTAGCTATGTTTTTATTACAGGATTTATAGAAACGGAGACACTGTTTATGCGGGTTACTGGTCCAATCCAAAATTAAGCTTTGTAGCCTTTAACTTTTGGTATGTCCACAGAAAAGACGCGAACCTAAATCCGTGTATGATCCATTCTAATTCCACACAGGGAAAGTCTTACACTAAAAGTAATTTATCTCTACCATCCATGGCATTACTCGAAGATGAAAACTGGGTTATTTTTTTTTATTGTATACGGCTCGTAAAATAAACACCACAAATAAACATATCAGAATCGAGATTTTACTGTTTCTTGGTAATTAATAACACGTATATTAATTGCATATTTTCAACCCTGTATTACTGCCATAAGGTTTATAATAGTTGGTAGTGAGCTAACTGTTTTGGCATCAGCCTGTGTACAGAATGCTGCACGCATATCCTGGGGTTGTGGCGAAAGGCCAGTACGCAGGAGCGCACATAGTATGGAGACAGCATTGTAACGTTTACCCTTTGAATGCGACATGTTTCGAACTCGGTAGATCGGGAACTGCTTGAGTGGCGTCCACGCACCGGAAGACGAGCTGTCGGTAGGCCTCCGACGAGGTGGAGTGATGACCTGGTGAAGGTCGCGGGAATCCGGTGGAAACGAACGGCACAGGACCGGTCTAAATGGCGAGCCTTGGGGGAGGCCTATGTTCAGCAGTGGACGTCTTTCGGCTGAAATGATGATGATGATGATGAGATCGGGATGAGTGTATCCGAGACGACCGCGATATACACCATTTTAACTGTTAGTAAAATATAGTTTAAGATGACTCACGATAGTTTAAATTCAAGCTATCCGTCAATTAACCGCATTTCAGGCTCTTTTTTGAGGAGCGAAGAAAGACCTTATACAGGGTGTTACAATAATGGTACATGAAGCGCTTTAGGTATTAATTATAAGGGTCGGCAACGCGCATGTGACACCAGAGAGGTTGCAAGCGTCCATCAGCCGGGCCGTACACTTGTTTGCCACCGACGTGGTATGAAAAAAAGGCAATGATCGGTGTTGAATTGCGATTTCGGAAATCACTTCCCTATTAGTCTCAGACAACAAAAAATACTTTCATAAAAATATTAACATTTGGTCAAGGTTGACATTTTCTCTATGTCTATCTGGAACAGGACTATGGCGACTTTATGATATAAAATTTCATTAAGAAATATCGTTTCAAAAGTCACTCCAAATTGACCATTTTCAAGCTAAAAATTTGTTTTTTCCTTTTAAATTCTACTTCACACAATAAAATCAAAAAAAATGTTACTAATCAATACTTTAATAAAATCATCGTAGCCTTTAATCATTTATTGGTATTACCAATACTTTTGTCACAATTTGAAATCAAAACATTTAAAAACGTATAAGGCCTGTAACACGACTCAAAAATGTTTAAATTCAAAAATTCTTGTTTTCCATTTTAGTTCGCATTGCCGAAGTCGAACAGAATTTTTGCAAATTAATATTTACACCATATTGACGAAATAAATTAAATTATTTTCTTAATCGTAAAAGCCTCTTCCACACCGCTATAGCTTCTACATCGCGTGTCCACGCAGTTATGGCTTCTAAGGCATCCGCGGTAACTCTACATGGCTCCGAAAAAAACATCTTCAGACCCCAACAAGGATCCTGGGTGATTCTCATTCCAAAATTTAACTTTTTTTTTCTTTTTTTTTTGAACTGGGTAGCGATTGCACCTATAGCTCAGTAGGCTAGAGCGACTGGCCGCGAGTGCCTAATAAATTTTTCCGTCATTCTAAAATTTTCTTAATTTGTCGACTCGTGAGTTATTATTTCTGACTTTAACTATTTTAATAGTTAGGGATCCAAGTATAGAGTAAACTGGAGTCAACAATAAGTTTAAATTGCACTCTGATTTCCTTAACTTTCACTTAATGTTCGGAATGGGTCATTGTCAGTTGTAAAAATAAAAGTAGTCCACCCGGTGGTCAATAGTTAACAGCTTATGTACATGTAAGTTATGTTTTTATTACATGGATTTATAGTTACGGAAACACCGTTTATGCGGGATACTAGACTAATCCAAAATTAAGCCTTTTGGCCCTTAACTTTTGATATGTCCACCGCAAAGACGCGAACCTAAATCTGACAATGACCCGAATGGTAAGGACATCAATTAACTTTGACGATGAGAATCACCCTCCTCATCATGCCATTTTATCGTTTCTATCTACAGGACTGCGGCATTATACACGCATTTCCTCATAAAAAATGGAGGTCCCAGCTACGGTCTAAGACCACGGGCTCACGAGTCTAAGACCACGGGTTCATTCGATTTTTGCAGTATAACAGATTAGGGTTTTGTCAAGATTTTGCCTATACAAAAGCTAATTGAGCTCAGTTATCACTTTCAATCAATCAATCAATCAAATCGTTTATTTGCTGGAATACAGTAAGTACAAATAGGTCTTATACATTACAATACAGTCCCATGTATTCAGCCTGCAGGCAGGCATGCAAACATTTGCGAGTGCTGCGTACGTTGCGATATAATATGTCAACAATAATAAATTAGCAAAGAATACAATAATTCACAAAAATAAATGTCAAATGTCAAAATACCCACGGAGTCAAAAATTACAGCTTCTATGTCAACTTTGATTTAAATAGCTTTAACTCACATAGTATAGGGATTGAAAAATACTAAAAACTTCACACATTATATTTACCGAGATTTATCTAAAAAACGAAATTCCCGAAGTGTTGCATATCGCTTTGTGGTGCGCGAAAGACATAATGTCTCATTCACGGGGGTCGTGGCTAACCGAATTGAGGCATCCCTTAACTCGCTAAAAGCGGGTAAGTTAAAGTGGGACTGGGCTGGCCATATCTGCGCATGCCGAGTGAGCTGTGGACCAAGATCGCTACTGGCGTGACAGAATCCAGGTATCCTCTTGATTGATGATGATGATGATGTCCTCCCAGACGCTTCCGTCGACGGCGAGATCCTGACAAATTAATTCTATTGGATGTTAGATATTTTCTTATTGATTACGAGCATGCGCGCGAGAGTGACTTGCAAAGCCAAACTTGGTTTTGAAACTCCGGCAACATGGGAAACAGTGGAGCTCTCCTCTTGAGTTATAAGTATATAGATAGGAGGGCTTGGGTCGAGTTTTACGAAACTAGCGTTTAGCATCCAGAGCTTCGAGACGAGTGCGATCAACGTCACTGAGGCCCTTAAGCCCTTAGATTAACAGCACTTCGCCAGTCCGACCTCCGAGTAGCAAGCTCCTCCCAAGTCTCGCAGGATATGCCGGTTGCAGAAAGGCGGCGTTTCAGGACATCTCTGTACCGCAGGTATTGTCCGCCGACTTTGCGCTTGCCTGAGGCTAGCTCGGAGTAAAATACTGCTTTAGGCAGTCTTGATGACGGCATTATCCTCTTGATTAATAAAGAGTCGGCAGCGAGCCTGTGATTCGCAAGAGAGCGAAGCGTCCATAGGAAAAAGGCTTGCTTAAGCGGCAAGTTACTTGTTTGCTAGCGTCGTATTACGTACATAAAAAAACTGGATCGAACAGAAGCCCTAATAAACAACCTCTTTCAATTCGGTAACGCAAGAATGCGTAACACAGTCAACGCTTTTACCATAATACCAGTCCGTGACGTAAAATTTGTGTGTTTAAACACTTCGCTCTAACAGGGTGAATCGACGTAATTTCTACCAGTTTATACGGCGTTTATGTCATTGTGTTATTAGTACGCAGGCGTCAATAGTTATGGGCCACCCAGGGAGGCAAACATTTAAATGGCTGTCGAATTTTTTTTACAGTTCGTGTACGTACAGTCAAAGGCATAAATATGTATATGTTCGCTCCTAAAGTGATAAAAATATCAGTATATGTAAGATACTGAGGACATAGGCCTCCCCTAAATACTGTCACAATGGCCGGTCCTGAGGACCTACACCGAACTTCGAAATCCGAACTTCGCATCGTGCCGTCCCTTTCGCTCATATAGTGTTATAACTCGAGAGCGAAAGGGACTGTACGATATGAAGTTCGGAGTAGGTCCTCTGAGCCTCCTCATCCAGCGCACGCGAGCAAGTCGTGGCTGTTCCGTCATAAATAAACAATAATATTAAATAAATAAACAAACAGAACAGGAGAGGAAGGATAATTGGACACCAGTGCCTTTACCATGAGTTTGCATGACCGTACTCGCTAGCGACTGCGTAAACGATTTAGTATGCCGATCCTTAGTTCTATTGCATAACCGCCAGAGGCGCTATACTTTTGCCCATACACATTTTTACGCAGTCACTAGCGAGTACGGTCATGTAAACTCATGGTAAAGGCACTGTACGCTCTTAGTTATTCTACTTTTTTATGTTTTCTATTACAAAAAAAATCTATGATATGTATCGAATTAGTGTACAAAAATAGGATTTCGAAATAGTACCTGATCGTAATAAAAGCAATTTATAGTTAAAAATACTTCAATATTAACATATTGCTGTGAAAGGTGGGTAACACAGTGGTAAAAACCATTTTTTCATACAAATTGTGAGGCAACCAAGAACCATTGAGTTACTCGATTTATGGACATTAGCTGTTCAGTATTTACCGAAATTATCGGAAGTGATACTCTAATTAAACCTCTTTCTAAATAACAATACAAAAATATGAAGTGAGGGCCAAGTATTCCAAAATCTGCATTTAAAATAAAAGTGTCTGAAATTTTACATGAAAAAGTAGAATGGCTCTCTTACGGCCCTGTCCTAAAAGTCATCTGCGCATATTTTGTCACTGTATTGCGTATAGATATTTTCGACGTCGAGCGGTAAGAGTACTATAACTCGCCTTTGTACATGATTGATCTGTTTTTTTTCTGTATAATTTATTTTACTTGTCTTGTGTACAATAAAGTATTTACATACATACATACTTTAACTTTCAATCGTGGGTAATGTTATTCGAATTGCATAGCATAAACGACAAAGTAACAAAACGCCAGTTTTACTCCCGTACATTGAGACCATCCAGGAATGCATTTTACGGCCCGCAAAGTCGATGGCGATAGCGTGAGAAAACTTTTAACAACCACCCAACAATGTTATAAGGCTGTAAAATTCTTTAGAATAAGTACTTATGCATTGGGAACAATGACTAGTAAAAGTCGGCCTGTTCCTCTTGCTGCTTCGGCTATAATCGGCGCTGGCACCTCCGAGGTGTCCAGATGCTCTGTCGCGCTAATAGGAACCACAGAGAGCGTGATATGCGCCAAGAGGCGGCTTTATCTATGGTGCCGGGTGTGCGTTGCACACGGGCGCCGTAATCCTAGAGGGCGCTATAGGCTCTAGAGGAATGATTGCACACGGCAACAAGGTTCCTAGGTGGCGCTCTAGACCCTAGGGGACTGATTGCACACGGGCTCAGGGATCCTAGGGGGCGCTCTAGGCTCTAGGGGACTGATTGCACACGGGAACAGGGGTAATAGGGGGCGCTCTAGCCCCTAGCGGAATAATTGCACACGAACGCAGGGGTCCTAGGGGGCGCTCTAGGCCCTAGGGTAATGATTGTGTACGGGCGCAGGGGTTCTAGGGGGTGCTCTAGGCCCTAGGGGAATGATTGCATACGAACGCAGGGGTCCTAGTGGGCGCTCTAGGCCCAAGGAGAATGATTGAATACGGGCGCAGGGATCCTAGGGGGCGCTCTAGCCCCTAGGGGAATAGTTGCACACGAGCGCAAGGATCCTAGGGGGCGCTCTAGGCCCTAGGGGAATAATTTCACATGGGCGCAGGGGTCCTAAGGGGCACACTAGGCCATAAGGGAATGACTGCACATGGCAACAAGGTTCCTAGGGGGCGCTCTAGGCCCTAGGGGAATGATTGCACACCGCCACAGGGGTCCTAGGGGGCGTTCTAGGGAAATTATTACCGACGGGCGCTACATGGGCTAGAGACGCCTCTGGATGCGGCGAGCGCGTGCGAGCGGGACACCATGTTTAGCTGACAAACATCAGTTTTGTTATACAGAAAATATACTGTACGTAAGTACCATTCATTATTTTATGTTGAAAGTATTGCATGACGGTAGCCAACAACCACACAGCCAGCGTGGTAAGCTCTGATGTTCTGAACTATTTGTATTTTTATTGAAGTGGGCACTAATATACTCACGAACAAAAATAAAACGTACAATTTCTATGGAAATTCAATAGAATGTGTAGCCGTATTTTTGCTCATGAGTGTAGGTTACTCTAACTAGTCTATTAGAATCTTTGAATGACGTCAGTTTATGCCATTACTGCCCGAGGCACATACAATGTTTATCATTACATTTGCGGGGAAATAAATAAAAAATGTAAAAATATAAGTAGGCAATGTTAGATTCGATTTACTAGCAAGGGAACTCTTTTTGGATTAGTATAATACAATAAGAAAACAATTTATTTGTAGGTCATTTTTACTATCCTAGTTATTTGTCATTTTATATTTATTTTTAACGTACTGTTTAATAGCATTTATTAATTTTGACAGAAGATAAATAGTAATTAAATTAGGAATTATTTTTACACATTCAAACATTTCATTTCAATATACTGAAAGAGAAGAGAGTGAAGGGATTGGTTTATATAACAAGCATTGAAAAATCACTACATAGTATAAAACAAAGTCGCTTTCTCTGTCCCTATGTCTCTATATCCCTATGTATGCTTAAATCTTGAAAACTATGCAACGGATTTTGATGCGGTTTTTTTTAATAGATAGAGTGACTCAAGGGGAAGGTTTATATGTATAATACATGCATCAGCATTGCATCAGTGCGAAGCCGGGGCGGGTCGCTAGTGTATCATAACGCCAAAATGTTTGTAAAAGGTTTATGCTTATACGCGAATTTGTAGGAACGCATAATCCGACGCTAAGTGAAAACCCACATAACACTTGATGCGGAGAACGGTTCGTTTGTCCGTCGGCATAAAGTTACTACTAGATGTGTCTTATCCTACGATTTTATAAAGATCTGCTAAATTACAATAAACTGAGCAACAATTCCGCAGAAGAACGAGGGTTACCGACATAGCTCAGAGAATCTGCATGTTGAAGTGGCAGTGGGCGGGCCACATTGCTCGTAGAACCGATAACCGTTGGGGAAGAAAGGTTCTCGAGTGGCGGCCTCGCACGGGAAGACGGAGCGTTGGACGGCCTCCCACTAGGTGGACTGATGACTTGGTCAAGGCAGCGGGGAGTCGCTGGATGCGGGTGGCTCGCGACCGTGTGCTGTGGCGCTCCTTGGGGGAGGCCTATATCCAGCAGTGGATGTCTTCCGGCTGAGTGATGACGATGATGAGCAACAATTCAGAGCATCATGACAGTTTAAATCGAGGGTCCTTATCAGTTAAAAAACGCTCATCTATTTACGCCATTTTCTGTTTGAATTGACACATATATCGACATTTTCTCATTGTTACTATCTAGAACAGGACTATTGCGACCTAATGTTATAAACTTTAAACGTATTTTTGGATTTTTCATTAAGAAATATCGTTTCAAACATCACTCCCAATCGACGAAAGGTATAATTTCATTTAGCTTGTTACTATTTGTGAGTTTCTGTAATTGGCTCCATATTTCTATTTAAGACGCTAGTATGTTAAGCAAAGCTGTTGATGCTCCTACAGTAAATAAATAAATAATCGGTATATTTTATCAATTTACCGATTTAAGCAATACCGGTACCCCTGTACCGGTATCAAATAGAATACTCTGATTCTAGTTCAAGGTCACGTTACCGGTCATGGAAAATACCGGTATTACAAGCCCTGTTCATGACACATCTAGTGCTGCTTGATCTCTGTACACATAACAGCGAGCGCTCATTACGCGCAATGACTACACTTTCCACCACTAAATTATGTATGACATCAATCCGTCGACGCATCATGTCATGACATGACACTTGCCAATTTAACGTGAGAACATGTTTTATCATCCTGCTAGCGTTTTCCCAGTTGAGGCCTTGGGAGCCTAAGATAAGATTATAAGATTTCAAGCTTACATGGTCATTTACATTAGAATTACGATTTGAAACGGGATATTTACCATGTATATTTGTATTTTTGAGTTCCCGATATTTTGGCACTGTCGCAAACGCCATTATCAAGGATTAACTGACGTGCTGCGAGTTTTAGTTGTGGTCTACCCACACACCATAGCGAGTTAATCCTTGATAATGGCGCTTGCAACAGTGCCGAAATATCGGGAACTCAAAAATACAAATATACATGGTAAATATCCCGTTTCAAATCGTAATTCTAAGATAAGATTACTTATTATAATTATATTTTTTACCTTTTTATTGTTTTATAATTCCGCCAAAAAATCTTTCCGCTTCGCCTTAAGGTTGACTGGTAGAGAATGCCATACGGCATTAAGTCTGTTTCTTGTAAGATAAGGTTTCTTTTGTGCAATAAAGATTAAATAAATAAATAATTTTATTGTAAATGACGATTTTTGTTTTATATGAAATGTATGACAATGTATTTTTATTACTGAATAAAGATATGATATGTTATGATATGATTTGGCGTAGGCACTACTTCACTAAACCGGTTTCGAGCCCTGCAGGCGAATCACGTAACTTTATGTACTAACGGTAAATAGATTTTACTGTCAATTTTGAAGTATAACTGTATGAGCTGACAGTTAAAATTTAACATTAATATCTACCTAACGGTAGTACAAGTTACATGATTACCCCGCGCTGATGAGGTCCGCCACAGACACTTAATACACCTACGTTTATTCGTCCCGGTACCGCCGCACACCGGGTAGAATCAGTCCGACCCAGGTCGGGCCTAGCTGAGTTTCTTGCTGGACTCTTCTCAGCTAGGCTAGGTTTAGTGAACCAGCGACAAAACTCCCAGCAGCTCGATTCCACTCACACCTCAGATTCGGTTGAAACCGCTCAACCAATCTCACTGGAGCGCAAACTCTTAGAGTATTCCAGTGTTCCAAACCACACGCGTGGTCGTGCCGGAGGTTTTCCCCTGGATTTTCCCCAGGCTACTCTCCAACCGCGCACTCTATCGCTTTATTGGGCCCGGTCTATAAAGCCACAGTCAGGTTCAAAAAAAAACTTAATACACCTACGTTTGTTTTGAAAAAAACATGGACAGACGCCAATAAAAGCTTGTACCAAACAAGAATTGTTTGATAAAAACGTAAATTAACATATTATTGATATCATTGGTTATGGATGATTAAGCATTATCTCATGCGGCACCATAAAGCTTAAAGCACAGATAGCGTCATCAGTCATGTTTGTTTGCCGACTGTACTTGATGGATCGGTGGCCGATAAGATAGGGTTATATTTTAGAAGCAGGTAAACGCGCCTATTATGGAACGAGTTATTGACGAATCGAAATCGTCATTTTAAGAAAGAAAAGACGTTTGTTTGTGGCACAGATACAGAGTACAAATAAACTACACCAAAATACAGAAAATAGCCACGAAATGGCTCCAAATCAGCATAGTGATAGCCATTGGCTAGCGCTGGTCTTCCTTTGGGACCAAGAGAAACCACGAAAGACAAAAAAACACAAAAGTTACAAGCAACATAATCCTAATAATATTATAAACGTGAAAGTTTATGTGCGGATGGATGTACGTTCCGCTTAATCTCAAAAACTACTGAACGGATCTCTATGAAACTTTCCAGTATTGTAGCTTAGACATCAGAATAGGATATAGGCTACCTTTTATCCGCGGGTAACACCCCAGGGCGCTGCTAGTACTTAAATAAATGTGATAATTTACAATTTGAACAGATAAACATGAACGCGACCGTAAACATCTTCAAGTATCTGTGTTGTGTGGTGTGTGTGGTACTGTAGTATTTTGTTTAAACTTTACAACAAAATAGGTAAATATTTAGTTATAATTTTTACCAAGTGGTATCACACGCAAGGTAGTGGATTCAAACCTCGGTCACACTACACCACACCAACGTACCACAGGTGTTTTTAAAAATCTGTCGTACTTACAAAATAATTATCTCAAAAACAGTACCATCTCCAAATCTAAGTTCCAAAACGATGCCGGGCACCTATGATGCATGGAAAACGATAGGAAAAAGTAGAAAAAAATTTTTTTTGACCCGTTAAAAGTTTCTGTTTTATGGGGCAGGTCGTCCAAGTCAACCAACTGTCCATAAAAAGGCCAAAAATTTATTGCGTCAAAAAAAATTTTCTTTTACTTTTTCCTAATCAGAACACGATACCGAATATGTCCTCAAACGGATCCTCACTGGTTTTGTTACATCCTGTATAATGACATCATTATAAAAATTACATGACATCTTAACCAGCATTGATAACGTATGCGAGAGTATTAATAATTAGTACTTTTTTATGAATTTCTATGACAAGTTGATGTATAAGACATAATAATGGATAATTGCGTTAGTGAATAAAAAACGATTTGCATAAACTCGTCTATAATAAAGACTGAATGTTGTGGGTTCCGTCTTGTAATTGGCTTTGTATGACATTTGATCAGCTTTTTTTTATTTTATTTATTTAAAAGGTACACTTTACAGACATCACACGATAAATGATACAATTAAAGCGGCATTTACACTTCGTTCACCTAATGCGGTCGCCGAATTCGTTTTAAACTACTTAGGCCAACAAACGTCGTCTTTACATTAGCCTGTCCGCCTACCTATAAGCGTTGGCAGCTGTCGATCGCCGAATGCGGCCGACTAACGTGTTCTTTACACTTCGTCGTTCGCTGCATGCTGCATGTAAGTCGAAGTGTAATTGCCCCTTAAGTTTACACAAAATCAGTAGCTTATAGACCAGCATGACATCCAAAGCAAGTGCACACAGCATGATCAATAAGTAAGCGCATAATTGACCAAGTATATTAAACAACAGAAAGTAATTATTATATTTACATTATAAATACAAGAATAGCGGAAATACTTGGAAGACGACTAACTTCAACCAATTTATGCTACTTAGATTAAACATTTTTAAATATACATAAAACCAACCACAGAATATTGAAATGCGCATAGAAAATTGTAACGTTATAATTTTTTATGGTATAGAGTTTGTAGTATGAACCGTCATACTTAGTTGAAAAAACCAAAAGTCGTCCCTCCTGTGGTCAATAGTTAACGGCTTATGTGCATGTTAGCTGTTTTTATTACAGGGATTTATAGAAACGGAGACACTGTTTATGCGGGTTACTGGTCCAATCCAAAATTAAGCTTTGTAGCCCTTAACTTTTGGTATGTCCACAGAAAAGACGAACCTAAATCCGTGTATGACCTATCACTATGACCCATGACGTCACGAGTCTCTATAATCAAACTGCGTTCTTTTTTCTACTTACTGTATTAAAAAAAATACTAATACGGCATAAATTGTGGGACGTTTTATGTTCCACGCCATTTCATAAGTTTTGCTCATTGGGAACGTAAAAATGTACAATGGCAAAATTTCCTAATTTTGGACCAATAGACCACAATGTTTCTTAAATTACTGAACCCTGTATAGGTGATCGTGCGCAGGTACAACTTCATTATAACTAGAGATGTTCCGAATATGGGTTTGACCGAATACGAACATTTGGCCGAATATTAGGTCCAGCTGTTGCCGAACCGAATATTCGGCCGAATTATTCGATTCAACGTAATACCTTCATCTATTGTTGTAAAGCAGATTAATTGAATGGTAAAATTTGTTCATTGTTTTGTTCATTATCAAAGCGAAATATTGACAAAAAATAAGTTAAATCACCAAATCAAAATCAAACATTTATTCTGCAAATAGGCCACAAGGGCACTTTTACATGTCAAAATATTAATTTACAATTTAAGAAGGAATAATAATTTCGAGTTTACAATTATAACAAAATTAATGTCATACAGTGACGATAAACTTGCAAAGTTATCTATTACAAATATTACAACATCAGTAAAGTTAGAGATGTATAAGGTCTCAAGATTAAACAAGGAGTATAATGAAATTAATATAATATCCCAGAGATGTACATGTTCTCTGAGCGTCAAAATTAAAATAAATTTAATATTGTTAGAGATGTATATGGTCTCTAAGTCACTGATAATAAAAACGAATCCACAACAGGATGATGTCTCTCGTCAATCCCCTATAAAAAGACACTAGTATTAACGTAGTCACTATGTCCTAGCAAGCATGAACAGACCGGACTCCACTGTTAACAAACTCTTGTAACTTATAACAAAACCCTCTCAAAATTGTTCCGTAAATATTCGGCAGCTGAACCGAATAATTCGGCCGAATACCGAACATTCAAAAACATGCCGAATATGCCGAATACCGAATAATAACCGAATATTCGGCGCATCCCTAATTATAACTATGTCTTATGCTAATACATTTCGCACCGTTCTAAAACCGGTATGTACCGATAATAAATCATTTTTGACGTCTATTGCTATAGACTGGTTATTTTAGCCTGAGTGAGATAAAGTTAGATTAGAAAATTATTTTTCACAACTATTCAGAAGTCATTGTTGCCCTCGAATGAGGGATCAAAGTCGTGCCTTTCTTCCCTCATTTGAGGGAAAACAATATCTCTCTTGTGCGGTGTGAAAAGCAGTATGTCTCAAACGGTAGCAAAATTATTTCCGCCTTGGATCAGCTACTCTCGCTACCCTCAAGATTTTTTTTTTGTTGAATGACTCAACAGCGATTGGCCTTAGACTGGCCTGATGGGAAGCGATGACAAGCCTAAAACGTAGCTCGCTGGTTCTTGACTTATGTTCCTATGTCCCCTAGATGGGGCAGAGGGCTTCCACAGTGCGCCGCCATCCCGTTCGGTCTTGAGCTTCGCGCTTTAATTCGCTCCACGTCTTCCCTATGTTCTTCGTCTCTGCGATGATCGTCCGCCGCCAGGTCTGCTTAGGGCGGCCACGCTTACGCTTTCCTTGGGGATTCCAGTCTAGGGCTTGCCTCGGTATGTGATCAGGGTCCCTTCGGAGCGTATGTCCGATCCAATTCCACTTGCGGCGTTTGATCTGCTGGTCGATCGGAGTCTCATGGCAGCGTTCCCACAGTGCGATGTTGGAGATTTTCTCGGGCCAGTAAACACCGAGAATACGGCGAAGACATCGGTTGATGACGCTCGCTGGTTCAGTAATAGCCTATTCACTCTTACCTTGAAGAGGCTTGGATTATAATTAGCCGGAAATACAGAAGACGGGAGCAAGTTCCTTTGTTATTCGCATTAGAAAAGAGGAAGTAAACCGCTTCGTGCGAATAAACAGAAGACTAACATGAGGATGGCACCGCTCCCCCCGTCTAGATGTCCGCGGATTCCATTCCATTTTAGAAAGGTTTACTAATTCCATACACTCACCGTACGTCTTGTCCACCAATTTAAGGTCGCTCAGCGAGCTATGGAGCGAGCTATGCTTGGAGTTTCTCTTAGGGATCGTATCCGGAACGAAGTTATTCGTCAGAGAACAAAGGTTACCGACATAGCTCAGCGAATTAGTAAGCTGAAGTGGCAGTGGGCAGGTCACATATGTCGCAGAACCGATGGCCGTTGGGGCAGATTGGTTCTTGAGTGGAGACCGCGTGTCGGCAAACGTAGTGTAGGACGCCCTGTAACTAGGTGGGGCGATGATATTCGTAAGGCAGTGGGCAGGGATTGGAGGAGAGCTGAAGACCGAGCTCAGTGGCGTGCCATGGGAGAGGCCTATGTCCAGCAGTGGACTGACACAGGCTGATGATGATGATGATGATGATTACTAATTCCATAACTAACTTAACAAGCGTTTGTTTTGTCCATTTGTAACAAACACAAATGTCAAAGTGAAACATAAAAACCCAATTCTAACGGACTTTTAACTAAATTAGGTTTGATTAACGTTTATGAATAGAACACTATTCGTTAATTCCTACACATAATCTTTAACAAGACACACATAATATTTAACTTAATCATATTTATTTAAGATTTAACAGCCAAACCGTCATCATGTAACTTGTCATAATTAATAGCAATCATCGCTGTGCATCCATTCTATTCTTGAATTCAAATTTAAATTATATTTGTATTGAATCTCTCACCAGTGTAGTTGTAGTGTCAGAAAAACCACCTCAAAGCATATTTGCATCTCGTGCTTTTGAGTCCCTCTCTATGCTCAGGATTCTAAATTTTTCGCTACTCGGGACTCCAAATCAGCACTCGCAGCAAAAATAACTTTGTTCCCTTATTGCACAAAAAACTATTATAACAGACGACAACAGTGACACATATAGTCCCTATTCGTCCCGGTACCGCCGCACACCGGGTAGAGTCAGTGCGACTCAGGTCGGGCCTAGCTGAGTTTCTTGCTGGACTCTTCTCAGCTAGGCTAGGTTTAGTGAATCAGCGACAAAACTCCCAGTAGCTCGATTCCACTCACACCTCAGATTCGGTTGAAACCGCTCAACCAATCTCACTGGAGCGCAAACTCTTAGAGTATTCCAGTATTCTAAACCACACGCGTGGTCGTGCCGGAGGTTTTCCCCTGGATTTTCCCCAATAAAGCGATAGGAGTGCGCGGTTGGAGAGTACTCCAACCGCGCACTCCTATCGCTTTATTGGGCCCGGCCTATAAAGCCACATTCAAAAAATATTATAACAGAATAGCATTATATTCGCTAAAATATTGTGATAACTTGTTCACCATGACGACGACCGGCGACCAGTTTAGACATAATTATTTATTAGAAACATAATAAAATATATGAAGAAACAATAAAATAAAAACTTACCCTAGGCAATAGTGAACAGTAAAACTTAAAGATAAAAAAATTGTCCCAAATCGCCGTCAGCGGGTAGGGTGCCCAGAAGGCTGGCTGCATTGCCACGCTGTATGGCAATACTTATTCTATGTCCGAAATATTGGCCAACCCTCTGGTCACCACTGGTCTCATTAGTCGCGCCGAAATATCTTTGTATAGTCGACGCGCACTTGGTCCCCATTGGTAGTTGTTATTCCAATAAAAAATGAAGATCTTGATGACTTGTTTAATCGAAGTATAGTAGTTTTAAGTACAAAATTTGGAGATAAATTCAGTTTCAAAAGGACGCAAGTAACGTGCGAGCGCGTCAGTGGTTTATGCCGTCTGGTCTTGCGGCGCGGCCGCGGTCCGCCGAGCGGAGACGATGGGGTCCGAAGATTCCCGAACACCCATGATCCAAGGGTTTCAATGCCAAACGCCTCAAAATCCACTCCCTGGGGACGCATACTTGCGACGTTTGAGGTCTTAACCAGTTTAGACTAGCTGCTAGTGAAGGGTCACTAAATAAATGCAGACAGGGGTCTGCGAAGTGGTCCTGGATTCGCATCCCGGTCAGGGCATTTATATTTGTTTCTGAATCTCGGATACACTCAATCTTTCCATTCAGTATCCATTCATCAATACAAGTATGTATGTCGTCGCGTGATACCCTAGTACAAGCGTTGCTTAGTTTGGGTCGATTTATAATAATAATAATCAAATTTATTCAGACTACAAAAGGTCCACACATACAATACATTTTCACATAATCACAATAATGAAAACAAATTAAAACTAATTACAATCCAAACAATTTAAAAATCATAAAAATTAAAGTTGTTAAATTTTAGAATTTTGAGTTAATACATGAATCTTCACTTATGTAAGATGGTTCAAAAACATGTTTTTTTTTAATTGTTGTGTATCCCACTGCTAGGAAAACGCCTATAGTCACTATAGTATTTATTTATTACAAGCGACCCGCCCCGGCTTCGCAAGGGTGCACTATTTAATGGATGTTATTATACATATAAACATTCCTCTTCAATCACTCTATCTATTAAAAAAACCGCATCAAAATCCGTTGCGTAGTTTTAAAGATTTAAGCATACATAGGGATATAGGGACAGAGAAAGCGACTTTGTTTTATACTATGTAGTGACAGTAATGTTAGCAAAATGTTACCACACGCGTAAGACACTAAATCCAATCCAATTTGAAATAAATCCGAGGCACAAAATAGAGTTTTTCTGGAGAAGGCCAACAAACCTCGCCCACACCAAAACTTGTATTAGTATTAATGGCTGACAATGAAATAAGAGTCATTAGTTAAATAACCATTAGTTTGTGTTTATTAGCGATGTTACTTGAATATTTCGTTTTAGAGATGTACACGAAATAAATGGTGTTTTGGAAACTTTATAAGGTCAGTAATGGCAAGTTAGTTTAGATCGGCAAAGCGCATGTGACGCCCCAGGAGTTTCAAGCGTCCATAGGCTACGGTGACCGCTTACTATACGGCGGGCCGTACGCTAGTTTGCCACCGACGTGGTATTAAAAAAAGTTTAGGTTAGGAGGCCGCAGGTTATGCCATTTTAGGGTTCCGTAGCCAAAATGGCGAAAACGGAAGCTTATAGTTTTGTCATGTCTGTGCGTCCGTCTGTCCGTCCGTATGTGACAGCCGATTTACTCGGACACTACTTAGATGCATTAATTTAGAAAAAAGGAAAAATTGAAAAATTTAGGCACCGAGCAGGATTCGAACCTGTGACCTCCCGGCACTCGCGGCCAGTCGCTTTACGTTAGCAGCGGTACTGCTTAACACGAAGGAACGGTTGATGAATTTGGGACTGGGTGGCGATTGCACCTATAGCTCAGTTGGCTAGAGCGACTGGCTGCGAGGACGGGAGGTCGCAGGTTCGAATCCTGCTCGGTCCTAAATTTTTCAATTTTTCCTTTATTCTAAATTTGGGTATGGGATGGCGCATCGCAACTGACGATTCTCAATATGATTTGAGACGTAATCGCCGTTAATGAAGCATGAGTCTTCTGGTAGATGTCGCTGTACGCCTCCCTTAAGGCGTTTGTATAAAATATAGATGCATTAAAATTATGAAATGTGGTAGGAAGGTGTATTCTATGAACGGCTGCATAATTATGATGCAAAATTACTAAAAAATATTAAATTGGGGCATTCCATATATGTGACCGGAGGTTGACAAAAAAAAACAGTGCACATAGGCGTGTGGGGTATCTTTGGATATGCCGGGAAAAGTGATGAGGTTTTTTTATATACTTTTCCATTTAAGTTGTGTGTGTGTTCTATGTAAGTGAGATATTAGCTTTCAAAGTCGTAAAAAGTGTCGCCCCCTATAATTTCCAAACTACGAAGTTTAAAATTCTGAAAAAAATTGAGGTGGTGAACATTGATAAATATTTTCAACGATTTTTGGTTTGATCACGATAGGTCTATCGGTGACTTAGAGACCATATACATCTCTAACAATATTAAATTAATTTTAATTTTGACGCTCAGAGACCATGTACATCTCTGGGATATTATATTAATTTCATTATACTCCTTGTTTAATCTTGAGACCTTATACATCTCTAACTTTACTGATGTTGTAATATTTGTAATAGATAACTTTGCAAGTTTATCTTGACTGTATGACATTAATTTTGTTATAATTGTAAACTCGAAATTATTATTCCTTCTTGAACTGTAAATTAATATTTTGACATGAAAAATGTATTACTTATTATAGTCAGACTTTCTTAAATTGTAAATTAATATCTTGACATGTAAAAGTGCCCTTGTGGCCTATTTGCAGAATAAATGTTTGATTTTTTTTTAGAAGTGAACTTTGATAACAACGGGACCGGGATGTAGTGATTTAAGGATCACCAACAGTGGCAGCAACAGTCATTAGCACTATACACAGAAGTACATGGTTTAGATTTAATTGCGCCACTAATTACAGGTGAACACAGCACGCATTACAGGAAGCGTCGACTTTAGAAAAACATAAGAAAACATCTACATAATGATAATAAGATTAGAATTACGATTTGAAACGGGATATTTACCATGTATGTTTGTATTTTTGAGTTCCCGATATCGAAAAGAGACTGTTTCCGGAAAAAACGCGCGTATTGATACTGTGTGTGGTGTGTCGTGACCGTAATCGAGTTTCAAGTGACAAGGCGGACGGTGACTGTGCGAAAAAAGCGAACCAGGAAGAGGGTAGCTCGCTATGGTGTGTGGGTAGACCACAACTAAAACTCGCAGTACGTCAGTTAATCCTTGATAATGGCGCTGGCAACAGTGCCGAAATATCGAGAACTCAAAAATACAAATATACATGGTAAATATCCCGTTTCAAATCGTAATTCTAATGTAAATGACCATGTAAGTTTATAATGATAATAAGATTATTTTTTTAAATAAGATATTAAAATTAAACAAACAATGGCAAAATATCTTAACGGTATATTTGGCTTGAAAAACTTAAGTAATGTAAAATTACAATTTCAAATGAGGCATTGGTCATACAAACGTCCGAAGACAAAAGTCGTCGGAATACCGGGGGCCGGTCGAAATCTGACTTTGACTATACTTGTAATGTCGGAAATATAAGTGCTAGAGAATTATAATTTGAAATTAAAATCAAACACAAACACAATCGAGGACCGCTTTAGCCTAGTTAGTAGGTTCGAATCCCGGTCAAGGAATTTATTTATGTGATGAACACGAATATTTGTTCCTGAGTCTTGGATGTTTTCTATGTATTTAAGTATATATTTATCTATATAAGTATGTATATCGTCGCCTAGTACCCATAGTACAAGCTTTGCTTAGTTTGGGACCAGGTTGATTTGTGTAAGATTGTCCGCAAATATAAAAACAATAAAAAAACAATTTATCAATCTATATTATTATTATGTAACATGTAATCAAACCTTCAAGAAAAGTGCGTAAATCTTTAAAGATTTTTTCTTCTCGAAAGATTGTTAGTTTAATGTCGATATTTGGCGGCATTGTGCATTGGTACGTAGATATAGAGAGCAGTGGAGTCGTTATTATGATTATAAAAATTCAAATTTTATAAAGGGTCGGCAACGCGTACGTGACTCGACTGAGTTGCGGGCGTCTATAGGCTGCGGTAGCCGCTTACCATCAGGTGGACTGTAAGCTTGTTTGCCACCGGAGTTATATAAAAAAAGAAAAATTTTTTTTTTTTAATTTTTCTAAAATTGCTTACCCCTTAATAAGGCAGAAGCGATTTAGAAACCACTTGGTAATTAAACATTTGCGTTAAAAACCGTCACCCTTTTTATTTACTGTTAACAGTATTATACAGCTGACATACCATGCTTTCTTTCCTCATTCTTACGTTTTCGGTTATTATTCAATTGTAGTGTAATTAATGAATCAGGTTAATATATGCACTATGCCTGTCAAGCGAATACTTGTTTGTTTTTAGTACTGTTATTTATCATTTTTCCTGAAATTCACGTGCCTCTAACAGGCAGAGTGCATATACGAGTAATGACTACATGTTTTTTTAAATTATTTAGTTTCATTTTGCTCTAAATGTATTTCCCAGGGCTCGACAAACATGAGAATATATTAAACCTTACGTAGCATATCCTTACGTAAATAATTTTATTATTGTACAAATCTAAATTCGTCTTGTGTATTTTATGTCTTTACAATTCAATACTTAGATTAATGGAGAATTTCACGTGGTTTATAGATATTAAGAACCTTATGATTTTATTGTATAACATCAAACTCTCATAGTAGTTAGCATAGATCTGTACTTAAGTTCTGTAAAATGATGTGTTCACCTGTAATTGGGGTACATAAACCCCACATTTTTTTATACCAAAGACAACTGTAACCTTACTTTATGTACTCTGTTGGTGTCCCGTGTAATAAATAAATAAATAAATAAATATCTGTATAACGGGGCCTTATTAACGGTTAAATAAAATAAAAATATGTCAGAATCCACTTGTGTCCGCGCCATTACCGGTCTCCCACACCACCGATCAATCATACCATTATCACTCGCATACATTACATATTATAATTATATTGTTAAGTCGATTTACATAGCGTGGGCGGAGTATGTATGGTGTTCTTCATTTGTTTGAGCTACTTCTTAACCGACTTTCGAAAAGGGAAGTCCTCAATTAATTTAGTGCGGCCATGTTTAAAATGTCATACTTAATTTCGAACGAGGGGCTACTCAACATCGAAATACGAACTTCGTATCGTGTCGTCCTTTTCAGTCATATGGTGTATGATACGATGTTTGGAGTATGCCCTCTGGTGTAAGAAACAAAGTACAGTGAAACCGTTAAGTGAGACATCAAGGGACATGTAAATTTGTCTCACTTATAGAGGTATTCCACTTACCCAGTGTCTCAGATGTCCAGGTATAAATAAATATCTGTCTAATTTTCAGAGGGTTCTATTAATAGAGTTCAGAATACAGATAATTTCAGTTATTGCGATTATTAAATAAAATAACGTATGTATTATGTAAATATTATACAAAGTACGTTAGTTTTAATCTTTATTGCGAATTAAAGAGATAAAGGTAATAAATGTAATAAACAAAAACATTCAAGCACGTTCTTTTTATAAATATTTAGTACAAAAATGTAAACAGAAAGTATCAATTATAAAAATCTGTCATTTTAGTTTGTCTTTTGGAAATACCAGCTATCAGATGTTTTTCGATGTTATAAATTTTATCAAATATTCTTTGGTCACCAATTGATGTCATTTCAAAATAACTGTGCAAAGTATCTAGTGCTTTTACTGCTTCGCGTTTAGAATTTTTTACTAAATTTACTTCCGAGCCCATTTTTCATCATCTTCTTCATTTTGAAAACAAATAAAACAATGTTATCTCAGTTACAGAGGTTAATGTACATAAAATTCACTCGTTGTCTCAGTTATAGAGGTAACTATGATGATAAAATAGATAGAACGAATCCCAGATGTAGAGGTTTGCTTCGTCCCACTAGCAGAGGTAATTCAGTGCACTTGTACTTCAGTGCACTGTATAAAAGCGGTCTACTGAACAATAGGGATGTTGACTAAAAATTTTACTACTCCAAAAGAAGCAAGGCAAAAAATATGCCCAATGGGGAAAATTCTATTCAATTATCTCAAAAAATAACGGAGCTATAAACCCTTTAAATGTTACTGGTTAGACAGAGAAAACGCGACAGATCAGAGGTGCTACAATGAACTTCGAAATCCGAACTTATCCTGCTTCTTATCGTACCGTCCCTTTCACTTACTGGATTCCTTTTGGAATCGAGCGTTTATATTGTTTTTATTTTTATTATTTTAAATTTGACTAATGACATTGCCTCTTAGGATATTCTAGCCGTGTGTACAAATTTGGCATTTCTATTTATTTTTTACCTTCGACATTACCCTTTATCTTGACGCTTATACATCTCTAACAAATCTCGATTGTTATTAGTTTCTTAGTCTTATTTTTGAATCAAAATTAATTAAAATAAATGTAGTGTAACATGTCAAAAATTTTGACATGTAACACTACATTTATTTTTGAAGAGAAAACGATTCTGAATGACCTGAAGCGGCTTGAGCGATGTCATAGGCACGTGAGCAAAAGCTACACTTGCATAAGACATAATTGGACATACACAAGTTTTGTAGAGTGTCAGCTTATTTCTAAGTGACATTTTACTAAACTTGTTAATCGGCCCAAGCCTTCCTAGTACGAACAACGCACGATTGCGTACCCTACTGAACCTGTACATGTGTATTTGGCCTTAATACCGATTTTCTCGCTATGTTTTCCCTCAAAAACTACGAAAGAAGCTTGTATCTTCAAATACTTATTACCATGGAAGTATTGATCAGTGTGACGTCATCGAGTTAGCTAGCGCAAGCCGCCGGAAGCCATAAACCCCCCTCATCGCTTTGTCCGAATTTTAGGAACCACTGCCATGCATGCTTAATGCTGTAGTGAGGTCGGTGAGGATTGGGCTATCGATAAAAAATGGTATAATATATATGTATATATGTAAGTATTTTATTATACGCATGACAAAGGTATATAAATACTCAACTGGTAATTTCAAATTGCAGCTTTTTACCCGTGTTATTTTGGTTAAATTACACATGCTATATCTATAATAATAAGAACGAAACACACAAAATTAAACAATTAATGCTACATTTTATATTGAAGTATTTACTTCCGGATAGTAAATTAGTGGATTCTTGAATTTAGGATCTAATAATACGAAAATTAACATGTATCTTAGAATAAATAAAGAGAATAAAACCCCTATTATTAATTAATGTTTCACATAAACGAATTTTTAGTGGAATTACACTTCGGATCACTAGGTATGATCTTTTTAGTAGAAAACCGCGTTTAGTTAGACCATGCGGCTTGCCAAGTGGTCTAAGTAAGGTTCAAGACTTAAAAAACGAATTATATAGGTAACTATTTCCTATTCACTATTTTTTCAACGAGTCCATGGAAATTAATTAAACAAACCGAAATAGTCCACTCAAACTAGTCCTACGGAAATGAAGATTAGGCACATGGGTTGATGGCTCATTGATTTTGTTCTATGTCCGCGGCGACACGTGATTGTCCAATTTTATTATACTGCACTAACAGCGACACGCGATTAAAAAAATTAAATCTGTTTATTTCACGAAAAGTAGGTTAAGTACATACATTAAATCTTGATAGGTTGCTAAATCTCTGTAGTTCAGATTATGTGCGCGGTCACTCCGCTCTCATTTAAAACTAAAACTAAATTTTTATTTATACTTTTGTTTTACACAATTAATATGCTTAATAATTAATATTTGGTATATTTCATAAGAGTTCACTTGAAGGGAGTTCCATAGGGAATAAAATAAATAAATAAATATTTGTAGACAATCTTACACAAATTGATCTAGTCCCAAACTAAGCTAAGCTTGTACTATGGGTACTAGGCGACGATAATACATACTCATATAGATAAACATATACTTAAATACATAGAAAATGTCCAAGACTCAGGAACAAATGTATGTATGTATGTATGTAAAATTCTTTATTGTACATGAGTAAAACATAACATAAATTACAAGAACAGTTGACATATATGTACAAAGGCGAGCTTATCCCTGTAAGGGATTTCTTCCAGCTAACAAATATTCGTGTTCATCACACAAATAAATGGCCTGACCGGGATTCGAACCCGGGACCTCCAGCTTCGTAGGCAGAGTCACTACCAACTAGACTAAGGCGGTCGTCAAAAGCAAGAGATTTAATTTTCGATAAAAATTCAAACTTTCGATAAAAAGTCTACGCGTAGATAAAGAGTATTTACTGTCGTATTGCATAATGTAGTAGTAGCCACTTCTCTACATCCTTACTGCACTACTATTACGGCGCATTCTGCTTTGCATATTAACATGCCTGCTTCTTACTGAGCATATATCGATGGTTCATGCATTTCTACGATGTGTTTATGTACTGACTCAGAAACCGCTTGGATCTCTTGGGGTGCTATTCGACTATATTGTTTACAGCTTGTGACATCGCTGATATGGTAAACCAGTTTTTAATACTGACTATGGCTACAAACCTACTGCCTAGTAAGTGGCAAGTATCGAATCAGGTTCAGTATCGCTATTAATTTTCTTGTATCGTCATTATATAGTAGATTAGATTTCAGTTCCGCTACCCTAAGGTTGTCTGGAAGAAATCGCTCTTTAGCGATAAGACAGCCTGTTGTTTGCCTCTTCTCATTGTGTTTTTGTACTGTACTGTATCCTTTGATTGAGGTGTGCAATAAAGAGTATTTGTATTGTATTGTATATATGTCAATATTAGTTAAAACAATATTTAATGCATATTTATAACTTATATCTATATACAGTAGGTACCTGGACCATTCTACTTTTTCATGTACATAATTTTCAGACCCTTATTTTAATGCAGATTTTGTAACACTTGGCCCTCACTTCATATTTTTGTATTGTTATTTAGAAAGAGGTTTAATTGCAGTATCACTTCTAATAGTTTTGGTAATTAACGAACCACAGCTAATATCCATAAATCGAGTAACTCATTGGTCCTTGGATGTCTCACCATTTGTATGAAAAAATGGTTTTTACCAATGTGTTACCCACCTTTTACGGCAATACTGCCGTCTCAAGGAGAAAAACCATAAGTGACAAAAAGTAAGTTTCGAGATAAAGCCAAAAAACTTTAGATTTCTTGTAAATTATTTTATAGGCAGAGTATAAAGTTGTAACTTTTGTTTATTAATAAACAAATATTGTAGAATTTTTAGCAATTGCGCTTTTTTCAATTATTTATTAATTTATATAAGATATTTAGAAAAAACCGTTTCTGCCTCCTAAAATAAATATAAAAAAAATATGGACACTAAGAATAAAACACACAAGTGAGCATTTGTGTTTTTTGTGCTAGTTTTTCACTTTGGTATCTAAGTAAAAATAACACAAGTACGCACTTATGCTCGCTTTTCCGAGTCGGACAAGAATCTGAAAAACAACAAGTGGGTACTTGTGTTTTATTTATATAGTCCATTATTGCACTTATGGCTTATTTTATAATAGGGTTTCATGAAAACACGATAATTAGCAAACGAATTTATTAAAAGTAAACAAATGAGATGATTTAAGTAGAGATCTTTAGGTATTTATGACACTAGTGAATGCGATACTTAATATTGAACTTAATTCTTAATTAAATATTATGCTCATCTATGAGATTAAGAGCTTTCTCATCACTTGCAAGAACTTAAAATTTTAGCCTATTTGGAGGCATAAGCTTTTCAAGACGCTGTATGATGTCTGTTCTTCTTTTTTTGAGATGTTTCTGGGTGCATCATTCAATTTAGGTGTCGGAAAGCTATTTGTTATAATATTTGGTTTAATAAAGTCCAGCCTAGTAGGGTCACCTTCAAATGACGTTTATATATGGTGACATATCTGGTAAACATAGGAATATGTACAACTGCTTCCGTTCCAAGAGACGCCTTTGTTGTTCCTCTGGCCATACGAAGCAATCGTTAACATCTTTCGTAGATGACTACCGCATCGTTAGTAATCTGATAACCAAAACGAAACAAAAAATGTTCACATAGCCACAAAGCAAGCATACGCAGCCTTTCTTGCAGAGCATAGGCAAAAACCATTACAATATTATTGCAGACGCATCAGAAAAAAAAAATAGGTCATATGTTAGTTACCATATATATTTTTTTACAATCACCATGCAAACTAAGAAACGCACTATACAACAAAGATAATATAAGAACCTAGGTAATAAAAGCTTCATTTACTGCATGACATTATATCATCTTATACTACTAGAATTGTTAAACTATTATCTGTTAGCAGACACTGTCATTCTGCATAAAGCTGTTATACGTTATAAGCTCACAAGTTCGTGTCGTAGTATTCAACATAGACCAATAAGTAACTTAACACGAATATTCAAAAATGAAGCCTTATCTAGAACCGTATAATACAGTAGAATATACGCGCCAGGCTTAATATATCTACTTAAAACGAGCGAGCGAGATGAACAACAAACAAATTTGACAGTTTAGGTCCTTTTTAGGCTAGGCGCCAAGATTGTAGTGTGAGTGAAATGAATACTTACAATTATTTATTGTCTCTAATTGTAGTCACTTATTTACAACTGAATACTCATATTTTGAGTAAAAGTAAGTGAAGTAGGTATTTGAATGCGTGCGCGCAATCTCCTCCCTACGAAAGTAATCGGCGCGACTGACCAACATGCCACGCCGCAATCCGTGCTTGCCAAAATCTGTCCTTGAGTGGTCGGAGTGGGGGACTTGTACTAGCCTAATAAAACACAAGTAGCAACAATATTCTAAGAAATATACCACAAGTTCATATTTTTTGTAGCGTATACTAGTTTAAAAAGTCATAACTTGCCACATATGGTTTTTCTGTATCCTGTATACCTTACTTGTATAAACCTTAATCTGACTAGAAACAACATTTTTGCCAACTTATGTGTTTTTTACATCAAACATTAAAATAAAAACTAGTTATGTTTTTTCTTCTTATGATATAAAAGTTGGGTTCAAGCCCAATACAGATATTTAAAAAACCATAAGTGGTCACTTAACCATTTTTCTGTATCTTATTACAGAGTTATGTCTTTTTTTCCTCAAAAAAGGGCCAATTTTCCCAAAATGGCATGCACTTGTGGTTGTCTAAATCGTGATCTACAAAAGATATAGTAATATCTCCTAGAGAGAAAGATCACATTTTTTTTCCTGATTACAAGGCTGGTAATAAGTCCATTTTGCAAAAAATGTCACTTATGGTTTTTCTTCTTGAGACGGCAGAATATGTTAATATTTAAGTATTTTTACCTATAAATTCCTTTTATTAGGTTCAGGTACTATTTCGAAATCCTATTTTTATACACTAATTCAATATATATCATACAATTTTTTTTGTAATAGAAGACTGGTCATGAAAAAGTAGAATGACCCCTACATAACTATGGCCCTCAAAAAACACCGCTAATCAAATTACATTTTTCTCGTCATTTTTTTAAACATTACCAACACATTGGTACATCATAGAGGATCTATTTCACAAGACGTATAACAACAAAAATGTTCGACCGAAATTTGATGGATATTTGCGTGAAATTTCATATGATAGTAGCTTTTCGGTGAAAGAAAGCGGGCGAGCGTCACCGGGGCCGTCCGTGGCCGGGCGTTGATTCTCTGTCATAGAAAACGGAACGGTCTAGTGTGAATCATCCTTAATGGGTGTAATAAGAGTCAACTACGGGAACCGAGTAGTGTGTTATGGGCTAGCAACTTATCACTACAATATTACATTTTCTCCATCTTTAAACCTACAATTGCAAAATGTGGCACTGGTTTTATATTTCATGTGCTCTGCCTTCCCCTTTTGGGAATACATGAATGAGTTTATAAAGTGATAAATATTTTATATTGTTCACCAGAAAATACATTGAAAACAAGATTAAAAATTAAACATGTTGATGGTAGACAATAGACGGTCTTATCGCTAAAAAGCGATCTCTTCCAGGGTGGTCTGGTATGTATGTGTATGTGTCAAAACGGAAAACAAGCTCGTCGCATAAGGAGCTTGAACCGGGAGAATGATAATAGGATTCCAAACCAACACATTACTTGAATATACCCCCAAATTTTACCGCAGGCCATAATTGGGTGTAATAAGGCCAAATGGCCGGAACTGCCGAATAAATTTAAAAATTGAATGGAAAAAATGGCCGTATCATTGCAATTTTATGACGCCATTTTATAACGTGTCCTGATTGGTTCTGGTTAATTAAGTGTCAGTAAATGAATTAAATAAATGAAATATATAAATGAAATAAATGAATTTTATTCTGCAAGTAGGCCGCAAAGGCATTTTTACAAGTTAAAAACTACTAGCGTTTCTCATGAGACCACTGCCGAGAAGAAACGCCGAAAGAAACTCGACAGTCAGTCATTTTCTCCCAAAAATACGCTTATTATAATGATAACACAGTTTAATTGTAATGCTGTTTCTAAGGTTGGTACTGAACCTTAGAAACAGCATTACAATTAAACTCTTTAACTTAAATCATTATCATTTTCAATTTAATTTAATTATCCACGTACTGTCAATAACTTTTATTTTCTATTTACCATTGTTTGTACCTATAATTTACGTTCTTGTCACGACTTTTATATATTTAGCACTGATTACTGATATCGCATCTAATAACTTGCCGTACATTCTATGCTTGTATAAATTAAACTCCGGACATAACATTTAAGAGTAAGTTTTAGTTTGTACTTCTTGACATTATTTATTAAAATCATAATTTGACATCAATTCCAATTATGTACCTAAAGATTATTGCATGTAAGTCGATTGCTCAGCTAAGATAATATAATACAATTAGTAACGTGTTAAGGTTAGCGATTTCATTCCATAAAGGCTGTAAGATTACTTTCCCTTCGTGAAATGAATACGCTGCACCCTTGCGTAGTATGTAAGAAAATTGCAATGCCCTAACGGGGTATCATGTACCGACTAACCAATAATACTAACACACCAATGTAATGAACATGATGGCAATAAAATATATGAATATGAATATGAACATAATTAATATATTTATTTCAAGTAATTCAATTAAGTTAAACAAATAAATTCACCGCTAACAGCACGAAAGCAATTCCATGTGGCCGGCCTTATGCATGCATGGCGGCTTTATATTAGTCGTAAACGGAAATCGTTCGTGAATGGGAATTTTACGTGTGTTTTATATCGCCTATCTGCTCCAACTTGTTTTTGAACGTTTCTCATTATCATGGCACCTGCTTTTACCACTTTTTTAATCCGACATGTATATAAGATAATTTCTTCTATTAGAAGAAAAGACAAATAAAATCAATGTGTTGCTCTGTAACCAAAGTTTTATTACGTCAGCTATGTTTGACTATTCGACTATAAAACAACTAAATATCTCACTATACCTACCTGTAACCAAAGAAAGGCCAATGGGTATACGATCACAGGCTGGTCATTGTCAAATATGGCGCCGGCAGCTGTCACTCCATAGAAACTTGTCAAACTTTCTATACAATCAGATTTTAACGAACACCGCTTACGATTACAGACGGTTTGGTGCAACCCACCCTTAATCTTAAGACGCTCTTCGCTGGTAAGCATCGTCAACAGATAGACCCCACCTCAGTTTCGGTTGAAACCGCTCAACCAATCTCACTGGAGCGCAAACTCTTAGAGTATTCCAGTGTTCCAAACCACACGCGTGGTCGTGCCGGAGGTTTTCCCCTGGATTTTCCCCAGGCTACTCCAACCGCGCACTCCTATCGCTTTATTGGGCCCGGCCTATAAAGCCACAGTCAGGTTCAAAAAAAAAGATAGACCCTACATCTTCATGTGTCATTTTATTACATTATCTACTTTCACATGTTAGTTCCCTGGAAATAATATCTTTTCTGTTTCATTCTACACTAGTGGTAGTTACGAGTACCTCCCCAGTTGGGCTGCTGCAAATATAAACGAGATGTCATTATGCTCCCTACATCTCTAGTACGTTTACTCTAATAGACTCCTAGTGGTCGGACCATAAATGAAATCCTTCTCATTACCTACTTCATATCTATTTTTTTATTATGTCCGCACCACACCAATCGAATACCTATAAAAAGATACTAAAATCTTAACAACCCACGGCCAAATCACAAACACAATCACAAAAACCTTTTTACAACCAACAAAGGTTGTTCATAAACTTACCGACCTCACGTAACCAGTATAAGAAAGATCTCCGATTATATATATTCATTGGTAACATCAATATCAGGTTATACTAGAAAATAATGACGATTAGATGAACTTTACTTGTCTTATTATTGATTGAGATTCTTTAAAACTATAATTGAATTTTGAACTTTCCAACTTACAATGTAAAGTAGCTTTTAGAACGAGTTACTTTGATACACTCGCCTCTCACACGGCTCTTAAGACCGCTTTTCCCATATATTCTGCTTCTATCAAAGACAATGATACTTGGTTTCCTTATCATACTTTTATTGTGACAAGGACTTATCTTATTGTAAGTATAGTATTAAGATATTACCTTGTAAAAGTACGTCTTTGTGTGAAGAGTTTGACATACTTTTAGTGACACAAGGTATTATCATATTTTAAGTAAAGTATGAAGATAGGACCTCGTTCAATTAAGTTTTTCATGTATGTTTGATATCAATTGATGGATTCTAGTTCCAAGGTGTGGGTTTGGGTCTCTAATGTTTTTTTTTAACCGAATCGGTCACTTTAAGTGATAATTAAGTAATCATCTTTGGATTGTTTTGACATGTTTGTTGAGCGGTTAAGCTGAATTAAAAAAGGAGATCATCTATTTGACCCTTCTTAAGATAGATGCATTCGTTAATATCAAAATACACAATTATAATTAAAAAATTGTGTTTGTTTGTCAATAAAACGACCATTAAAATAAATACAAGATATTTTGAACTCTTCCTTTGAAAAAATTCCAGTCTTTTGAAAGTCAAATCGTATACATTGTTGGTTATATTCGTAATCAATTGTGGATTTGCAGTAAGATGTCCAGTTTCACCAGAATCTATATACCATTTATTCTTCCCGTAATGGCCATTAAAAAATACGGCACTGAACGCGTTTCTTGATTTACGTTCTCGATAATTTTTATCACAATTCTCTTCTGTACGTTCATTACGATAGTGACCCGGTTTTTTGCAATTAGCATTTGACAAGCTTTTGTTTCGCTTTTGACATTGACACTCCATTGTAGAGATGCGCAAAACGTGTCACTGAAGTGAAAGGAGCGATTCATATCTTTATGTCACAATGATATACATCACTCTTTTCGCTCATTTCGCTCAGTGAATCTGTAGCTCGTATCAACTCTTTAAATCGCGACATACGAAAGGAGTGGAAAGGAGCGACTCACACATTGGTTACTTTTTCTATCGTACGTAAACGTGCATGCGTGAGACGGGCTTATACGTTCGATTCGTGAGTGCGAAGAGCGCAACCTGCT
The DNA here is from genome assembly GCA_963556455.1 of Epiblema foenella. Taxonomy (NCBI): domain Eukaryota; kingdom Metazoa; phylum Arthropoda; class Insecta; order Lepidoptera; family Tortricidae; genus Epiblema; species Epiblema foenella. The sequence continues at coordinate 2,052,643 of OY747120.1, read as the reverse complement.
CAGACACTCACATCACACAGTCAGTTCGGCTCACGAGCTCAGTGTTGGGAATTGGTGATTGTTACGGATATAGTGAGTTGTTTCGTTCTTCAGTGAGCGAGTGAGCGAGTGAATTATACGAAAAGATGCAGTTCATTTGAATCACTCCTTCATGAGTTACACATCTCTACTCCATTGTCTTTGGACGCACTAGAGTTGCCATACTTATTTTTCCGTAACTCACACGCTAACGTCAGCACCATCTTCTTCCGAATCCATTAATTTAGTTTTTATGGTGTCTGTCGTTATTGCGATCCCCGAATACTCGATCGCCATTATCATCGGCGTAATTTGTCAGATAATCCTGCCAAGAGAAGCGATCCGACCCACTCATCGTTTATCTTGAAGCCTGTCCCACTTAGCTTTTGACTCGTTTCTATAATCTGCGTCACATAACATATCTTAGACGTACAATTTTCTAGACGAATTGAGATGATACTTCTCAACAAGCTAATTCTTCGTGTGAACCCTGAGTCATCGAATAATTGCTTAAGCATGTCCGAAAGCTTTTTGTATTCTTTACTTCCTTAATGTGGATGTAAAGCGAAGAGTCAATCGTTAAGATTAGTTTAGCCTTAGTTTTCGCGTCAGCTGCGAATTTAAATATCTGTGAATGCAGTTTAAATTGTTTTTAAAATTAAAATAATGTATTTTTTCAGTAAAATGTTCCATCTACAATATTCAAGGTACTTTCCCTCCATGTAGCATAGCCGTGGCACGCACTGTATAGACATGATATTGACCTTAAAACTTATCTCACTATATTATAAAGCTCAATTTATAATGATCGAGTTTAATTTCTCTGCAATATATTCCTTATACGTAGTCTTCAGAAAACCTAAACGGCCTAAGAATAGGGTGACCACATTCAATTTAATAAAGGAACCGAGACACATATTGCGTTTTCATTATGATTCCTCAACATAATTTCGTAGCCGACTCCATACAACAGTAGCAGACGGCAGCAGCAGTCGGATTGCGAAGCTGTTAAAAAAAAAGAAAGAATAAATAAAAAAAAGAATTAAAAAAGAAAGAGAAAAAATAAGAATTTAAGATAGTGTTGTCGTTTAAATAAAACACAGTTCGATTTCAGGGTTCCGTACCCGAAGGGCCCAAACTGAACCCTATTGTTGTCCCTCACTCACGCATCCGTCCATCCGTATGTCTGTCCGTCGCGACATAATAGGTAACTTGCAATATTTCATTGATCTAGTCTATCTCAAAAAATTAAGGTTTAATAAAGATGCCAGATCAGAAAAAGTTATAATATGCACTATTCATTCACTCACTGGCCTGACGTGACGTCACTGCATAAGACGTCAAACTTTTCATGCCGCATGAATATTATTAGCATCACAAAAATATATTTTTAGTTTCATTTATTATAATAAATCATTCAAATTAAATCATTTTCCATTTTATAGACATTTTTTAATGTTTTCAACTAAAGTTAATGAAGTGAGTAATGGAGTGACGTCACTGCGTGTTGTAAATTTCGTTCCAATTTACGTAACTTATAATTAAAATATATTGCAATAAAATAGTACTTTAAGAATATAGGTATCTCCCGGTAATGGCTATCATTTGTAATGGTTATCATTATTAGATTACTAATATATTTCTTCGATATAATCTTAAAGCAAGTTCCCCATTTTTCGCTGTTTTCTATCTCTCTAACATCTCTTTCCCCTGTCTCACCCAAAACAACATAATGAAGTGATTAATCGCATTTCAGAGCTTTAAAAAAAACATATTATATGCATCTAGCCATCTAGGTTACCCTTCTATATAACTGTCCCAAATTTGAAATCGATAGCATAAGTAGTTCTTGAGATATTTAGCGATGTGACAGACAGATAGACAAAGTGAAACCATGAAGGTTCCTTTTTACCATTTTGATATGGAACCCTAATGAATGTCGTACTGTCAATCCCCTAATACTATTTATGGATAACGGTATAAGGCATAGACTTATCCTTCAATTATCTAACAACTTGGTTAACCTACCAACGATACTTCTAAACGCCAGTAACCTGTCAAAATAAATTACTACATTAAAATAGACAATCCAATCCACACCTGCGCCCCAAGCCGATATACACCTTAAATTTATAGCTATAAAGTTGGAAGTTAATTTATTTGTATACACAAATTATGGCCATGATTTCGGATTAAAGGTGATTCTGGACTTTTATTAGTTTCTAGTAGATTAACGCACGGTTTTATAAAGATACGTTAGACCTTATGCCGGTTTGTTATTTAGAATGAAGGAAAAATTGAAAAATTTAGGCACCGAGCAGGATTCGAACCTGCGACCTCCCGGCACTCGTGGTAAGTCGCTCTAGCCAACTGAGCTATAGGTGCAATCGCTACCCAGTTCCAAATTCATCAACCGTTCCTTGTTGTTGTTCGGTTTGTTATGTCAAAAAATTATACATACATACGTATGTATGTAAAATTCTTTATTGTACATGAGTAAAACATAACATAAATTACAAGAACAGTTGACATATATGACCCCGAGTTACTGAAATTTGATCTGACATTTGGTCTAACGGATCTTTATAAAACCCGGCCTAAGTTTATCAAACTAGCTGTTTACCAATGTAAGAACCAATCTCACTGGAGCACAAACTCTTAGAGTATTCCAGTGTTTAAACCACCCGCGTGGTCGTGTCGAAGGCTTCCCCTGGATTGTCCCCAGGCTACTCTCCAACCGCGCACTCCTATCGCTTTATTGGGCCTGGCCTATAAAGCCACAGGTAAAAAAACAGATGTAGGACTACTTTTTTATACAATGACTGTCGAAAATAAGCCCTGTCTGATGGTAAGTAGACACCGTAGCCTATGGACCTACAAGAACCTAAAGAAGCGAGTACTTAGTGTTCTCACTTGGATGAAGGACTACAATTGTAGTCCGAAACATGTCGCAAATAGTGACTTTCGAGCTTTCCAAGTGAGTTCCAACCGTTGTTCTCTTATTAAGTGTAAATATACTTAGTAATAGTCTTTTTTTTTTTAATACCACCGTAGGTGGCAAACAAGCGTATGTGACATGACATAGCGCATGTGACACCCCAGGAGTTGCAAGCGTCCATAGGCTACGGTGACAGCTTATCATCAGGCGGGCCGTACGCTTGTTTGCCACCGACGTGGTAAAAAAAAGTGTCAAGACTGCATTTCGCGTTACAGGAATATCACACTGAATTTTTTAATTTACCGCGACATCTCATTATCATCTTTCATTTGCCCGACTAATTACCTACGGAACCTGTGAACCGGTCCTTCCCTTCTCGGCTGAGGTCACAAAGGGGGTCATAGAAGGACTAAAAGAGAAAGAGATGGAGAGAGAGTGGCGAGTAGTGCCTGGATGCAGGCAGGCAAAGATGGTGCTAGGAGGGATAGACCGTAGGAGAACCAGGTACCTGAAACTGGGTAAGAGCAATCTTAGACTATTGACCGGGATCATCACTGGTCATAATACTCTTAATAGGCACCTGAAGATAATAGGGATCAGCAATGTCGCTTCCTCCGCGAGAGAAAATCTCCAACATCGCACTGTGGGAACGCTGCCATGAGACTCCGATCGACCAGCAGATCAAACGCCGCAAGTGGAATTGGATCGGACATACGCTCCGAAGGGACCCTGATCACATACCGAGGCAAGCCCTAGACTGGAATCCCCAAGGAAAGCGTAAGCGTGGCCGCCCTAAGCAGCGCTGGCGGCGGACGATCATCGCAGAGGCGAAGAACATAGGGAAGACGTGGAGCGAATTGAAGCGCGAAGCTCAAGACCGAACGGGATGGCGGCGCACTGTGGAAGCCCTCTGCCCCATCTAGGGGACATAGGAACATAAGTCAAGGAAGTCAATGTCGCTTCCTGCCCACATTGTGGGGAGGAAGAAACCAGCAAGCATGTCGTAGCGGAATGTATTATGTACGCAGCAATGCGGTTTAATATATTCGGTAGCGATATGCTAGAGGAGAACGGATTGAGGGATGTCAACCTTAAAGATGTCCTTCTCTTCTGCAGAAAAATAGGAAGAATGGAAGACTGTGTGGGAATGCCGCCGGGACGGTAACCTTAAGCTCCGGCTTCAAGGGAATTGGGCTGAATGATCCTGACCTGCGATCGACAGCCCGCCTGCTTCCGGCCAGGCGTCCCTACACTACATCTACATCTACATTACCTACGGAACCCTAAATTCGCATTACGTGCTAATGCACAAGCTAATATGCGTGCAGTGTTAAGTAATTAAAACGCAGTTCGAGTCGGGGCTTAATTGCCAATTGTTTTGTCATAATTACCATGTGTAATGGAGGTTGCGGGCAGGGTGACAGGCGGAGCGGGAGCGGGAACAGCAGCGGAAAGATATATGGACAAGAACACTACAGAATTGATTAAATGCCGGCCATTGGCCGGACTTTTTGTAAAAATGACTTACTTTTTTGACTTATGTTCCTATGTCCCCTAGATGGGCCAGAGGGCTTCCACAGTGCGCCGCCATCCCGTTCGGTCTTGAGCTTCGCGCTTCAATTCGCTCCACGTCTTCCCTATGTTCTTCGCCTCTGCTTAATTTTTTTTTTATTAATTTTTTTTTTAAATTACAAAATATACAAACTCAAAATATTGAAAGTCGGGTTTCGTATCTAAGAATTTACCACTATTTACGCATGTCGTAACCTGTTAAGACAATTCTATATTTCTATAAAGAATGCAATTGTTGTACTTTATTTTAGTCAACATAGTATAAAACAAAGTCGCTTTCTATGTCCCTATATCCCTATGTATGCTTAAATCTTTAAAACTACGCAACGGATTTTGATGCGGTTTTTTAATAGATAGAGTGACTCAAGGGGAAGGTTTATATGTATAATACATGCATCAGCATTGCACCCGTGCGAAGCCGAGGCGGGTCGCTAGTTTTAATCATAATCGCTTTGTTTTAATCGACGGCGTAACACTTTTTGATAATAAGAAGTATGGAGGGCGACAAATAGGAAATTCGTGTATTATTTAGACATTATTGGAGACAAAAAATTAAAGCAGCCGCGGCAGCAAGAAAATCATGTGAATTAGAAGGAGGAGACGCTAAATGAACGAATGGCACAACGTTGGTTTAATAGTTTTAATAGTGGAGATTTGACCCTTGAAGATCGATCGCCCTCTCGATCGATATTGAGGCTACAAAGGAAGCCGTTGAAAACCAACCCAGTACCAGCACTCGTCGATTATAATAATAATTATTATTTAATTTATTTATTACACGTGCAATTTACATATATATATTTTTCTCTCATCTGCCAAACTGTTTTACAGTTTTTTGGCAGAAAACATGTATATACCCTCAATTACAATACTATGGTATTTAGCTAATATTTATGTACTAGTTTGAAAACAATTGTTTTTAAGAACTTTATCAGTCTCACTTAGACCTTCTAAAGACACTATACATCGCCACTTAACATCATTAGACCTTTATAAGTTGTCGAACCGACATTATTTATGAGACACCCCAATAAAAAGGTACATACACAGGCCACTGTGCCGATATTTATGAAACTTTACAATATTAAAGCTTAGGGAAAGGGATGTTCAAACCAGCTTGCTCTGTTTTGAGCTAGACTCATCCACGAAATTCCCGCCGACTGTCAAATGTCATCGCACAAACCACAGCTCCACGGCCCAGCGGTGCCTGCGTACCGCGTGAAATATGCGAGAAATGAAATGAAATAAAATGAAATCATTTATTCTTCAATTTAGGCATGTTACATGCACTTATGAATGTCAAAAAACTACCACCGGTTCATAAAATAAACCTCTGCCTCGAGAAGAAGCGGCGTAAGAAACTCGGCGAGGTGTCATTTTTTCAAAACAATATACAATGTGTATAAAATAGCGAGGTTAAGCAACGTCAGCTGGGGTCAGGTCTTGGATGCGATCGCTTTGAGTGGTTATTATCTGACTACTCCCGTGCTTTGGATGGCACGTTAAGCCGTTAATCCCGGCTGGTGTCTACGATAGCAGTCGTTAAGAGGCCTTATAAGTTTTAAAATGCTTTGATTTCAAATTATGACAAAAATATTGATAATACCAGTAGGATACGATGATTTTATTGTGTCTAGTAAAATTGAAGCGGAAAAAACAAGTTTTTAGCTTGAAAATGGTCGATTTGGAGTGATGTTTGAAACGATATTTCTTAATGAAAAATCCAAAAAATACATTTAAAGTTTATGACATAAGGTCGCTATAGTCCTTTTCTAGATAGTAACGTTGAGAAATTGTCAAGATACATGTCAATTCAAACAGAAAATGGCTTAAATAGATGAGCGTTTTTTAACTGATACGGGCCCTTAACCTCGTAAAAAGTAAATTAAGAAAGAAACGATGAATAAAATCATCAGCAGGAACTAAATAAAATAATAAACCTTAAAATCGCTATCGCCTATGCTTATGTCCACAGTCAACCGTCTCGTTTTACATACCGGTAACATTAAGCGAGTCTTACCGCTCCTGTGCGGGTTTGAGTCCCGGACAATACACGTAGGCTTTTTTTTATACAACGACTGTGGCTTTTTTTTTAAATTTAGGTGTTGTGGCTATTCCCGGGCTTGTCAGCCCTCGTATCACTGCGACCATTTCTGATCTATTGTGATCGCCACATACTACAATTCTCGGTCAAGTCCTACAAACTCAAAGAATCGCAGGATTTTCCTGTACTCGAGACACTTAATCTGGCATACGCACTTACTGCTGCCTGACAGTAAGCAGACACCGCAGCGTATGAACGCCTGCGACTCCAGTGCCTTTACCATGACTTTACATGACCGTACTCGCTAGCGACTGCGTAAAAAATTGTATGGGCAAAAATATAGCGCCTCTGGCGGTTACGCAATAGAACTAAGAATCGGCATACTAAATCGTTTACGCACTCGCTAGCGAGTACGGTCACGCAAACTCATACCTAATAACAATCGAGATTTGTTAGAGATGTATAAGAACTGTGTCCACACGTTTCCAAGAGAGTTTCAACCGTTGTTCTCTTATTAATCGATGTAGGCTTTTCTATTTAACTACTACATACCTCTCTACCTACCCCATGTGTATTAAAGTCGTGAGGGTAATTTCGCAAAGACTCCGTTACCTGCATATATCACAGTTTGACATTTACAGCGAACTGTAAACTGTAAATGAAATGTCAAATTGGTACGCGGAGTATTTAGTTCGAGGGAAAGGTGGTTTGGTATTACTATTGGAACTCACTTGTTTAAACTTTAAACCCTTTTGACAGTAATTTATCTCACGAACGAGGTTGACCCATGGTTCTGTGTTGAGCTATAGAGAGCACCTCTAACTTGACGACTGCTATCATAGACAGCAGCTGGGATCAACGGCTTAACGTACTTTCCAAAGCACGGGAGCGCTCAGTTAATAACCACTCAAAGCGGTCACCCATCCAATAACCGACCTAGGCCGACGTTGCTTAACCTCGGATACCGCACGTGGTACGCGGGCGCCGCTGGGCCACAAGCCCTCCTCGGATCTAGTCCTATAAAAGCCTATAAAACACTAAGGGTCGGTTGCACCAACATACGATCACAGGCCGGTCAGTGTCAAATATGACGCCGGCAGCATTCATCCCATAGAAACTTGTCAAACTTTCCATAGAAACAGCTTTTAACGAACACCGCTTACGATTACAGACGGTTTGGTGCAACCCACCCATAATCGTGTAAATGTTAGGCGAGTTAAAAGTGAGTTCCGCTGTTACCGCCACCGTCTCATATAATTTACGATGAGTGGTATAAATATCTTGAAAATATAATTGTAGGTGTCGAGCTGGATTGGCGGTTATGTTCGCCTTTATGACCGCGCGGGTGCGCGCCGACCGCATGCGTCGAGGCAAGTGCGGATCAAAATCAAAAAATCAAATCAAAACATTTATTCCGCAAATAGGCCTCAAGAGCACTTTTACAAGTCAAAATCATTGTTTTTCCAGGAATGCCTCTTTCACAGGCGTTCTAGAATAATTTGAAACAAGAAGACAAGAAGTTGAAAAACAAGTAAAAACAGTAAAAAAGGTGTAAAACAAAAAGAAAACAATCAATAATGCCACGAAATGGTCCCGACTCAGCATGGTGCCAACCTAACTGGTCGACGCTGGTCTTCCGTCGGAGCCAATCGGTGAAATTCACGGCGGGTAACACGTAAACAAAAACGAACTATAGAGACATATTACAAATAGCTAAAAAGAAAAATTCGCACATGAATTTTAACACGACTAAATCTAATAAAAAAAATTATATAAATAAAACTAAATATCTCGTATCCGTGAACGCGACTTAACAATAAACGTCATACATTATCGCCTCCAAAGACAACTAGCGCCAGCGGCCACTACGTAAACTACAGCAGACGACAATCAAAACAAAATAAAAACTGGGTCATGGTCATCCTCTCTTCACAATGAGATTTGTATACGTTCTGGTACACCCACATGGCCCGACTCATACCGTAGCATCTACAGTACTGAGTCAGTGGGTTGGGGGGTAGTGCCCTCTAAGTCCCTCGTCGTTATAAGTGTAAAAACAATTCGCAAAGTACCACAGGTGCTGAATGAAATTTTACGTGTTACGCGTGTGTTAGTGATTAGATTTCATTTCCGCTACCCTAAGGTTGTCTGGAAGTAATCGCTCTTTAGCGATAAGACCCCTGTTGTTTGCCTCTACTCATTGTGTTTTTTGTACTGTACTCCTTTAATTGAGGTGTGCAATAAAGAGGCGACCACAGGGCTGGCTTCTTCTTTGCTCAGCGGCTAAGGCACCGCCGCCGGCGAGTAACAAACGTTTGGCGTTCTGCGTTATGTTGTTATTATTACTTGTTTATTATTATTTTTATTTTTTTAGCTAGTTCTTGTTAATTCTGTGTGTTTGCGTTTTCGTCACTGTGCCGTGAAATCACCAAATTGTCACAACGGAAGATCAGCGCTGCCCTGCCAGCATAACGCTGAGTTGTGATCATTTCGTGGCAATATGTCTTGTGTTTGTCGCGAATAAATGTTTCTTTCTTTCTTTCTTTCTTTCTAACGAGTAATCTCATAGTAATTCCACTCGCTTGAGCGAGAAAACGAGTAGAATTACTATGAAAGTACTTGCTGCTCGCCGGCGGTGGGACAAGTGCCTAAGTCTGGCGGTGCAAAGGGGCAATGCCGCCAGCGTCCTAGGGACCATGCCTCAAGCGGGTGAACTGGGTGGGGTATTTTATATAGATTAGTTATTAGTAGTTAGTGTTTCTTTTAATTATAGACGTCAATAAAATATTGTATTGTATTGTGGCATGACTTTCAGTGGTTGTAGATAGTCTCAGAACCAACGAGATAAGACACCATTTTTGAACCAGTATGGTTGGCGTATACCCTCCAAAACGTAATAAATCCTTTTTTTACCAGATGTATCCTCCTTTAAGGGGAAAGAGGCGGATTGGTAACCGATATTTAAAGTATTTTTGAATATAAATGTCGGTTTGTTTCAACAAATAATTTTGTGTATATTTAATTGAGGGTTAAGTGTTATAAAAATGTTATTCATGAACATAATCCAAAAGATAAAAAAGGATAGAAAATGGTTGATTGGTAGAGAATGCCTTAAGGTAGTAAGGTACAGGTAAACAACTTTCGAAAGGTTTTTGCATTTCTAGTTGTGTGCGGTCATCATATAAAGAAATAAACCAATACTTTTAATTTTTTTTTTATAATTTTTGTAGTCAGGTACATCAATGGAACTAATAATGTTAAAAAATATTTAAGAGTCCTTACAAGTTTAAAAAAAAATTGATTTGAAATTATGACAACAGTATTGATAATACCAATAAAGTGATTAAAAATTAAGTACGATGATTTTATTAAAGTTTTAGATAGTGACATAGCCATTTTTTGATTTAATTGTGTGTAGTACAAAAAAAATTTTTTTTCTACTTTTTCCTAATCAGAACACGATACCGAATATGCCCTTAAACGGATCCTCACTAGTTTTGTTACACCCTGAACGTATAGATTTCTGTAACAGACATTGTTAGCGTAAACAACGTACAGTTAACTCAGTTTTTGAAGTCAAACTTAATTTATATAACACATAAATAATAAGCAATATACCTATCTCTAGCATATAACACATAGTTAATAAGCAATCCGCCTATCTTTAATACGGTAGAATAAGCAAAGGAGTGTTAACCTATTTGCCAACAAACTGCATCGCAGTTTGACGAAACTTTTGACGACCGCTTTAGCCTAGTTGGTAGTGACCCTGCCTTCGAAGCTGGAGGTCCCTGGTTCGAATCCCGGTCAGGGCATTTATTTGTGTGATGAACACGAATATTTGTTCCTGAGTTTTGGATGTTTTCTATGTATTTAAGTATCTATTTATCTATATAAATCTTATCTTATCTTATCTTTATTTGTGTAAGATTGTCCTCTAATATTTATTTATTTATTTTATTTATATAAGTATGTATATCGTCGCCTAGTACCCATAGTAAAAGCTTTGCTTAGTTTGGGACCAGGTTGATTTGTGTAAGATTGTCCACAAATATTTATTTATTTGTAGTAACTTTTAAGGTTCTTTTTAGTGAGCAACACATTAAAAAATCTACTTATCTATATAAGTATGTATCCTCACCTATCCATAGTACAAATGCTTAGTTTGGGACTACGTCGATTTGAATGCATTTGTCCACAAAAAAAAATGTATGATTTTTAACCACTACCGTAACAACGATAGATCCTATTACCCAATCCACTCCTAATCAGCAGTCACGAATACAGCACCAAAACTGTTGACCAACTTGCATGAAAGTAACTTCAAAAATCTATTTTCCAGTTCAAACAATAAGTCTTAAAATCCGATAACATTGTTATGAAAATACTCTCAACAAAAAGATAGACTGACTTATGATGTTATTCCATTGTATATTTTACTTTAATACTGATATAATAGAGTTCTTATTAGGTAACCTATACGTACACACTGTCTAACATCGTATGTTTGCAATAGAAACTCTATTAAATTAGCGTTAGAGTTGAATATCTAATGAATAAGAGCATATGCTCTGTCAGTGTTAAACTTCAAGTAATTGTATTGTAACCGAAGACCGAAACTAGGGTTCAAGTTATATTGGATGGTTAGGTTAGTTAAAATTGTCGCATAGCTGCGTGCGCGACGAATTGATCTTCTGCTCTAATTGGATAAAACGTGGCTTATGCTATCAACTTTTACGTCACTGATGTTACAGAGAACATTCCAGAAAAGTATTGGAGTCGTATTGTCTATTGGATCAGTTTCACTATCCAATTCTTGCAGGTTTCTGAGCAGAGGTACGAAGAAGATATATAGTCCGATTCAGGTCTGGACTCTTCTCAGCTAGGCTAAGTTTAGTGAACTAGCCGCAAACTCCCAGTAGCTTGATTCCAATCACACCTAAGATTTGGTTGAAGCCGTTCAACCAACCTCGCTGGAGTGCAAAGAGGATTCCAGTGTTTAAGCCACGCTTGTTGTCGGAGGTTTTCCCCTAGATTTTCCCCAGGCCACTCTCCACCCACGCACTTCTATCGCTTTTTAGGGCCCGACCTAAAGCCACAGTAAGGTCATAAGGTCTATCTTCCATGTATGGCTGCGAAGCCTGGACACTAACACAAAAAGAAGAATCCTCCACTCCTGGTAACAGAGAGAAAGGTTTTTCGGAAGAACCTGCGACCTGTCAAGAAAGATGGCGGCTCTTTGAGGTTTAGGAAGAGTGCCGAGGTGTTGGTGGCTGTACCTAACATCATTGGCGAGACAAAAGCACAAAGACTTCGCTGTTTCGGTCATCTACTGAGATTGGGAGAGGATCGAAGCGTCAAGAGAGCATATTTGGGTCGACCGAGAGGTCGCCGCCCGGTTGGCTGGCCAGGAACTGCTGGGAGTCGATCGAGTGGTCGCCGCCCGGTTGTCCGGCCCAGGTACCACTGAGAGTCGACGGAGGGGTCGCCGTCGTGTTGGCCGACCCAGGTACCGCTGGGAGTCGACGGAGTGGTCGCCGCCCGGTTGGCCGGCCCAGGTATCGCTGGGAGGAGTGAGGTGGAGGAACTGAAGCAGCTTCAGGTTTCAGACTGGCAGGAAACTGCGCAGGATCGGAAAAGGTGGCGTTCTCTCGTCTTTGAGGCCAAGATCCTTGGGTCACTGCACCGATAAAGCATCACTCATTCATTCACTCATTCTTGGGCCAAATAAATGGATAGAAGTGACAATGATTATTTTGTTATTAACTTATTACTCACTGCTTCATTCGATAATGAGCTACGGGCTTGATTTGTGGGGGGCAGCGCGCCGTGTGTATTATCTCGTTTGTCGCAGCACGCACTCAATATCTCTTCAGAGAATAATATCCTCACCCTGCCCTCGCAGTACATTTATAATGGCGCTAAATTTGTCATTGAGAACATTGATGATTTTAGTAATTTGTAGAATACTGTATAATTGAATTATAACAATGACATGTAATATTGATGATCCGTGGGGACTGGATGCAATTAAACTTTTCAAAAGATTAAGTTATTTGCTTATCCGTTCCTCAGGTGACCGTAGGGCTGGCTCGTTCCTCGCACAGCGAATTGGCATTGCCATTCAGCGAGGCAACGCGGCCAGCCTTATGGGAACTCTGCCCAGTGGCAGCGACTTGGGCGACCCATGCCCATACAGTTTAGGCCTTTAGTTTAGGTTAGGTTTAGGTAGTTAGTAAGATCTTGTTTTGTTTTTGTACTATATTTTAATTATTGCTTAATAAAATAACGTGTATATTGATAATATTATTAATAAATGACTATTACTATGACTATGAGTCCGCTCCTGGGGTAAAATCCAGGGAAATATTCGGATACGACCACGCGGCTGGTTTAAACACTGGTGTACTGTAAAGAGTTTGCGCTCCAGTGAGATTGGTTGAGCGGCTTCCACCGAATCTGACTGACTTAGACTGACGCTCAGAGACCTTATACATCTCTGAGGATATTTATTTAATAGATTTTATTATTTTCATGGTGACGTGTTATAGATAAAGTTCAACATATTTTATTATGATTAGTGTACCTACTTTATTACATTTTATCTTGACGCTTAGAGACCTTATACATCTCTAACAAATTTCGATTGTTATTTGTTTCTTAGTCTTATTTTTGACATGTAACACTACATTTAATTAATGATACTTTGATTATTGTATTATTTTTATTTGATGTATGATAGATATTGACTTGTAAAAGTGCCCTTGAGGCCTTTGCAGAATAAATGTTTTGATTTTGATTTCTGGGGTGTGAGATTAGTATCAACCACTGTGCCTAATGGTTTCACAGAAAAACTGTCAATTCCATTACCGACCCCTCAAATAAAACCTATCATCGTACTGAAATATTAATAAACAGAAATTCAACATTTCCATATTCGTTTCCAAAAGCAATCAGGTCTGTTAACAGAGCAAACATTAATTTCGGACACAAAAACGGACGCCGTATTGAATTTTTTTCAACGAAATGACGAAAACAATGGATGTGATGATTTTAGACGTAACTAGTTACGAAATTGATTTAAATGCTTTGCGATTGAAATAAAATTAATATAAGCTAATTGGTAAATGGATCAATCAACTTTTATTTATTTTATTTTATTTGTTCTATGTTAATATAGATCTTGTATTTTCTATTAAATATTATGTCCTACGTAACAATATAATTATCTTACCTAGGATCTTCCAAACCCTCAATTTAGTAAACTTCTTTCCATTTCTAATTTTCTATACATTTATATCATCTTATTGTCATTCATATACGTCACTTTTGCTAATTAAAACCTACGATTAAAAAAAAAACAACTTTTTCTTGTTGTTATTCTGTCCCGTCAGCGAGGAGACAACAGTAACCGAGTTTTTTAGAAAAAAATATTATAATGTGGACTTCAAGCATGCTCAAGGGATCACCCATGTACAAATGGATTTATGCTCATCGCTAAAACTCATGATTGATAGATTTAAACCCTATAAAATCATAGTTTTCAAGAGTGACTCAGGACACGTAACCATGGTAACGAGCAACAAAGAATAGTTGATCCACCCACATACATACTGTGTATGTTTGGATTTAAACCCTATAAAATCACAGTTTGAAAGAGTGACTCAGGAGACGTAACCATGGCAACGAGCAGCAAAGAATAGTTGATCTACCCAAATCTAAAGTTTTAGACTCTTAATGTAGAGGTAGTGGTTTCGGACCACAGCTTGTGGCATAACCACTGGCATAAAAACTAAAACTCTGGGTCCGTGGGGTCTCATATAGCGCGCACAAGTTATTAACTGTAATTGCGAAGCGTCTGGTTGACGTAACTGGTGACCAGGAGTGTTTTCGACGAAGTTTTCCCTCTCTGTCGCACCTATGTGAAAACTTGCAAGTGCGACAGAGAGGGAAACTACCGCGAATCACAAACGAAGTTTTCCCTCTCTGTCGCACTTGCAAGTTTTCACATAGGTGCGACAGAGAGGGAAAACTTCGTTTGTTTTTCGCGGTAAGACTTCAGAGCTGGCGACTTCCTCCCACAACGTATCAGCATTGCGATACAGCGGAAATGCCGCCAGCATCCTCGGTACATTGCCTCGAGGGCCTGTTTTATATTTAACCTATTGACTTGATATAAAGTCAGTACATTTAGTGGTCCACACGGCGACTTCATATCAAGTCGATGCAAAGCAACCTAGGTCAAGTAAGGTTCATTTTCGGTCGCTTGCTCTGTGACTTTGGCGTGTGAGACAAATTATGAAATCTACTGTGCAGTAGCGGTGAAGAGGTTAAGTTAGTTCAAAAACTATTATGTTTGTTAAGCAAGGGCCACGTGAGCTCCAGTGAGATTGGTTGAGCGGTTTCAACCGAATCTGAGGTGTGAGTGGAATCGAACTACTGGGTTTTGTCGGTTCACGGCACGGCTGACAACATTAACACCTACATCAGACGGAATACTTTAAATACTTCCATATATATGCGTTAGCCTGCCTCTTTATGAACTTGGTAGACGGTAAGTTATTGTTTTGGATGTGGTCCAAACACAAACTGTCATTCCCATGTCTTCATTTTCCATGTCAGAACTGGTAGCTATAACCGTGATTATCTTTCATCGGCAATCAGTCATAATCTCCCTTCATTGGAAAAGAGAAGATTATATCTTGATGTTTTATTTTTATTTAAAGTTATTAGTAATCGTATAGACTCTAACGAATTACTAGAAAAAATCTCATTAAAAATTTCTCGTTTCCACACACGTTATAAACCTACTTTTTCTATCTCATCCTGTGGTACAAAGTATGCCCAAAATTCTTTCTTTAGGCGCACTTGCAATATGTATAACGAAATGTTTAATGACATAGACATTTTTGCTCATAGTTTGTCCTCTTTCAAGAATAAAATCCGGCAATGTTTGTTTTCTAGATAATATGAAGTGAGGGAAAACATTGTTTTTAATAATCTCTTTTACTTTAGTTAAACTACTTTGCATGAGTATACAACTTAATAGGTACAACTAAATATTATAACGGCACCTGTAACTTATTCAGTCAATAATTGTTACGTAGTAATATATGAAACTTTAGGCCTAATCTGTGTCCATTTTTGTATGAATTGTTTTGTACATGGCTGTTTGTTTTCTAAATAAACTAAAAAATGTCTTGTGGTGAGAAAATATTTTCTATAATACGGTAAGGTGTCCCTGTCGACACTGACCCAATGCATGCCACTTTCAATGTTATAACGATTATATAGTCTTCGCTCTGTTCTCATTTGATTTTATTTTTAGACTAACGCTCAGAGACCTTTTACATCTCTTGAGGATATTTATTTATTAGATTTAATTATTTTTAAGTTGACGCTTAGAGATATATCTCACAATATCACTCTCACAAAATGAAGTCGCACAACAAATATGTAACTAGCCCTAACACAGGCCTCGGTCGTCCTGGGCTGTTACTGCACACTAGTCTTTAGATGCTTGTCTGGACCAATATGTAATAGTAAAATTAATAGTGTTAATTCATTTTTATATTTAATTTGTGTAAAAATAAATAAATAAATATTTTATTATGATTAGTGTACCTACCTTATTACCTTTTATCTTGACGCTTAGAGACCATATTTAACGAATCTCGATTGTTATTAGTTACTTAGTCTTATTTTTGACATGTAACACTACATTTAATTAATGATACTTTGATTACTGTATTATTTTTATTTGATATAGATCGATTTTGACTTGTAAAAGTGCCCTTGAGCCTATTTGCAGAATGAATGTTTTGATTTTAATTTTGATTAGAGACTTCACTGTTCTCATTTGATTTTATTTCTTTAGACTGACGCTCAGAGACCTTATACATCTCTGAGGATATTTATTTATTAGATTTTATTATTTTCATGTTGACGTGTTATAGATATAGCTCAAAACATTTTATTATGATTAGTGTACCTACTTTATTACCTTTTATCTTGACGCTTAGAGACCTTATACATCTCTAACAAATCTCGATTGTTATTAGTTTCTCAGTCTTATTGTTGACATGTAACACTACGTTTAATTAATGATACTTTGATTATTGTATTATTTTTATTTGATGTAGATAGATTTTGACTTGTAAAAGTGCTCTTGAGGCCTATTTGCAGAATGAATGTTTTGATTTTAATTTTGATTAACATTATGATAGAGATGATTTTTAGGTGTCATCTATTGAGCATGAAGAGGTCGACCATTGCGACTTTCAACTTACAGTAAAATACCGTAAGTTGATGTGTTAGTTGTTACAATATACTCAACATTAATATCTCAAATAATCCTCAAGAAGTTCTATTAATTGCATGTTTAGTTTTTAATTAAATTACTACGTAACTATATGAAATCAGTATAATGAGCGAGAAGGGGGGATTCCTCGTTCCTATCACTACCCGGCGCAAAGGTCCCTAGTATACTGGCGGAGTTCCCACGTTGTATGGCCAGGGATATTCTTTGCACCAGGTACTCACCAGAACGGGGATCGCCTCCCCGATCTCTTAAGCGAAGTTTTTAATGAATATTGTTGAAAAATCATAATTTAAGTATAATTACAATTTGCATGGCTTTTTAAAGTCTAAATGTGTATGAAAAGCTTGAGTACGAGTCGGGATTCAAACTCACAACCGCCGACAGATTTATGCTGAAACAACTAGGCCGTAGGTTAATTAAATAAAAAAATAAAAGTCAGTCTAAAGTTTAAGTACCTACTCGCTACCTCTTATGATACTCGCTCCCGCTCGTGTCACAAACCACTCTAAGCCCCTCGATGCGTAGGCGCACTCATTACAATGCTAGAGCATTGTGCCGTTTATGATATGTAAACAAAATGGCGGTGGGATAGTATGGATGAGGCTGATGCCAAAATGGAACGTGAAATCGAAAGATAAGGGTTCTTTTTTAATTTTTTTTAGTACGGAACCCTAAAAATTAAGGTATTATTTTTATGTATATATTTTTTCGTATTATAATATTAAATAATACTATGTATGTGTTTCTATTTCTTCTTAAGGGTCGTTATAAGCTAAAAACGCTCATCTATTTACGCCATTTTCTGTTTGAATTGACACGCATCTTGAATTTTCTCAATGTTACTATCTAGAACAGGACTATTGCGACCTTATATTGTCATAAACTTTTCTTAATATCGTTTCAAACATCACTCCAAATCGAATGATTTAAAGTTAAAACTTGTTTTTTGCGCTTTATTTCTACTACACACGATAAAATCATAAAATGGCTGTTACTATCTAAAACTTTAATAAAATCATCGTAGCCTTTAATAACTTTATTGGTATTATCAATACTTTTGTCATAATTTGAAATGAAAACATTTTAATACTTATAAGGCCTCTTAATTTACAAAGATATAAAAGGGCCCTTAAATCCCGAAAAGTACAAATATCCTTAATTAATATTATTTTCTGCTCTAAGTACTTGATTTGTACAATATAGTGCTTACGATAACTACTACTTTTCGCTAGTTATATCTCCCGGATCACTTTTTAAAACAGACTTTATGGGTTTGAAAATAAGAAAGATATTTAGATAAAGCATTCTGGTCTCGGCGCCGAATGTTCCGTCCCTTTCGGTGTCGAGACCCTCGGTCCGTGGGGCCCAAGAGCTTAGAGCCTCTTCAAAGGGATCGCGAAAAGAAAGACACTACCGGTGACAGAAGAGCTGGCAGCTACCTCGCGCAAAATATTAGGCTTACTATTCAGTGAAATGCTTCACAATTTCACCAAGATGGCACTCTAGTAAGTGATGTAAAACAGAAAATGTTTAGATTACAGTAGTACCCAACTGATATGGCTTACCGATGTACCTGCGCAGAAGACGAATTTTTAAAACGCGGGAAATGCTATTGACCAATCGGCACGCTCCACGCACCGCGCTTCTTTTTCCTGTACCGCTATTGGTCCAAAGCTGCCGCCATGTTAGCGCGCACCGCGTGGCATGTTAGTCAGCCGCCATACTTCTGATCGAGTGCACGCGCATTATGAACAGTGTATTATGAACCTTATAGTAGTGATCTTAGATTAATTGTAAGTTTTAAGCATTCTTTCGTTAATCTTCGGAGCGATACTTTCTTTTCTGCGCGAACGAAGATTCACGACGCGCCTTATCAGTTGGGTACTACGTACCTAGATTTAATTCCCGTAGATTGGCACGCTCTAAGGCCGCGCTGCATCTTAATGATATTAACGATCATCATCAAAACTGAAGAGCTTCGCTCTTGTCGGTGGAGTAACCCCCACTCTTCTCTATTCATTGCCAGTTTCTTGACTTCCCCATACGACTCGGCAACTTCCTCCCTCACTTGGTTAAAGTAAGTCAGTCTAGGTCTTCCTCTTCCTCTTCTGCCTTCAATTTTGCCCTCTAAGATGATAAATGATAGTAAAGGTAAAATCCATACTAACCTACCTGCGCGCGCAGTGACAATACAGTCACATTATGAGGGCATTACGGTAGTACAAACCCGTTTGGACAATTGATTATTTACATAATGACTATAAACATACAATACATAAAACTACACACACAAACACTCCAGTTTTAGCAGCGATTCTGTCGCGAAACAGAATTCTATACATACATTTACATAAACTCACCGTATCCCAGAGACATTGCATGGCAGAGACCAACCAATTCTCACCTGGGTGGATCAACTATTCTTTGTTGCTCGTTACCATGGTTACGTCTCCTGAGTCACTCTTTAAAACTGTGATTTTATAGGGTTCAAATTTACCAAACATGAGTTTTAGCGATGAGCATAAGTCCATTTGGACATGGGTCATCTCTTGAGCACGCTTGAATCCCATATTATAAACCTTTTTGTAAGAAACTCGGTTACTGTTGTGTAATCGCTGACGGGACAGAATAACAACAAGAAAAAGTTGATTGACCCAAATTCATAGTTCTTTCCCTTCAATCACATTTATTTATAATGTTATTGTTGTAATTATTAGCAGGTTTCATATGTATTAACTCTGCACCACCTGCTATGAATCGTTATGATTAGATTTCATATCCGCTACCCTAAGGTTGTCTGGAAGAAATCGCGCTTTAGCGATAATACCTCCTGTTATTTGCTTCTACTAATTGTGTTTTTGTACTGTACTATGTTGTTAATTGAGGTGTGCTATAAAGAGTATTTGTATTGTATTGTATGTCGCAGTCGGATCGTGTAATTCGCCGTATTACATTACGGCTAGATGTTTTCAAAAACAGGGTCGTTTTGAAATGCGGCGGTTCAACATTTAGCCGAATTGTCATTGAGAAACGTTCTTCAATAAGGAGAGCTTGTCCCAACAGGTCTTTCTAGGCTATTATAAAAAAATAACCCTCGAAGATTATCTTCGCTTCGCTTCAGCTTCTTCTAACTTATCCGCGTTAGCGTACGCATAGACACTTGAGTCCCTCGCTACGCTCAAGATTCTACAATATATAATATACAATATTGTAGAATCTTGAGCTTCACTCAGAATTCAATATACCGCCCTCGCCGTTAATAAATCATTTTGCTCCCTTGAGACACAATCTACTATTTAATCGATGCGCCGTCATCGAACCCGAGCCACCTGGCAGTGGGTTTGAACCGGTGCCTTGTGCCGCGGATGCATATACTGGTGACACGTGTCACAGCGACGCTGGTTCTTGCTCTGAGCCAGCCCTGTATAGTGCTTAGGGAGCGATTCCAGCGTTCAAATATGGTTTCACTCACATTGCCATGTCTATATGTCTATGAAATCTGTCTTTATGTAAAATGTAATAAAAATCAATTCGCTAAATTTAACAGTGTGCGTCAACAAGGGAAAATTAATTTTAGGCCATGCAGAACAGCTTTTATGTCAAAAAGTGTTTTTGTAATGGCACCCCGAATATTTAATAAATTACCAATAAAGTATGAGTATGAGTATGAGAATGAGTATGAGTATGAGATATATAGGGTCTCCAAGCGTCAATATTAAAAGAACAAAATACAAATATTCAAAAGATCAACCCTGTAATTATTCACTTGTAACAGGCACCTCTCCGAAACAACTCCCCAATATTGACTGTTAAGATTAAACTTAATAAAAAATCACTAAATAACAAATGTTCAGTGTTTATTTTGCTACCCGTCATTAAGACGGGTTAAGCTAAAAGATACCTTAATGCCAAATGATAAGGGACACCGGTGAAGTAACATTGCAATCTAAATTTTGGGCGTGTCTGCGCGCTTGATATATAAGAGGTTATCACGAATATAGGCTAAGAGGTAGGACCTTATGAGACCTTCTAAATATCAAAATATTTTGAAAGCAATTTGTTACAACTTATTTATCAGCTGAACTTCGAAATCCGATCTTCGTATCGTGCCGTGACTTTCACTCCCGTGTTATTCACTATATGAGTGAGAGGGACGGCGTTAACTGATATTTGAAGTTCTATTTAGAAAAGAAATCAGACTTAGACATAATGAAATATAGTAAACGGGATACTCAACTCTTTAAGGGGATGCCTGGTTTCGGTCAGCCACGCCCGTTGTGAAAGTAAGGGTGCGCGGTTGGAGAGTAGCCTGGGGAAAATCCAGGGGAAAACCTCCGGCACGACCACGCGTGTGGTTTGGAACACTGGAATACTCTAAGAGTTTGCGCTCCAGTGAGATTGGTTGCGCGGTTTCAACCGAATCTGAGGTGTGAGTGGAATCGAGCTACTGGGAGTTTTGTTGCACTAAACCTAGCCTAGCTGAGAAGAGTCCAGCAAGAAACTCAGCTAGGCCCGACCTGGGTCGGACTGACTCTACCCGGTGTCGAATATGGACTATATGTGTCAGTGTTGTCGCGATCGCGCGGTGGACGTCCCTACCGGCGGGAATGCCTAAGTGTACGCGTCGTGTCAGAGAAAGAAATTTGCTTGACTGTGGCTTATTTCGGCTTTGGAATTCTTTATCTTCTGATTTGAGGCGTGCTGAATCTCTTGCTGTCTTCAAAAAACAGCTTAAAGCCTAGACGTTTTTAAGGCACGAGTGAATAGGCACCTTCTGGGTGAGCTCGCTTCATCGTCGGCCTCATCTTTGCCCCCTGGCTAGATGCTGGCCAAGAGCGATCCCATTTTTAATAATAACAAAAAAAAAGATCACTATTTGTCTCTCTCATGACAACTTAAGACTTAGCTCCTTTAGACTATGTGGCTGACTATATATTTGTATATGTTTATACGTACGTATATTTTTTTATACTATATTTATGTATGTTTATTATCCTTAATTAAATGTTATTGTTGTAATTATTAGTAGGCTTCATATGTATTAACTCTGCACCACCTGCTGTGAATCGTTCTGATTAGATTTAATTTCCGCTACCCTAAGGTTGTCTGGAAGAAATCGCTCTTTAGCGATAAGACCGCCTGTTGTTTGCCTCTTCTCAGTGTGTTTTTGTACTGTACTGTATCCTTTGATTGAGGTGTGCGATAAAGAGTATTTGTTTTGTTGTATTGTATTGTATTAACCTAGTCTGTCCATCTGGTTGGTGAGCGTCCTCTGGCCCTCTTGCTTTCCAACCACGACCAGTTCCTCCAGACTGTCGACATCGCGCTTCACAAGATATCCGACTTTAAAAACGTGAGGGATTAAGGTTTTTTAATCTTGAAGAATATTATTTGTCTCTCCTTTAAAATTTTTAATTAATTATTATGGCTGACACTATTTTATTCTTAATATTCTATAGCAGTGATATATATAATTATATATTACATGTATGTATATTTGTATATTATTTAAGTATGTGTATTTATATTGAATAGTTGTTTTGGAATCTTTTTTTTCTCATTGTAATAGTTTATGCACCTACTTTTCAGCTTTATATTTCATTTCTCCACTACCCAAAGGTTGTTTGGAAGAGATCGCTCTTTAGCGATAAGACCGCCTGTAGTTCTGCCTCTGTCTCCCTGTATCTATG
Source organism: Epiblema foenella (assembly GCA_963556455.1). Taxonomy (NCBI): domain Eukaryota; kingdom Metazoa; phylum Arthropoda; class Insecta; order Lepidoptera; family Tortricidae; genus Epiblema; species Epiblema foenella. The sequence goes on along the minus strand of OY747120.1, from coordinate 2,030,060 downwards.
TTTTTTGTTTTTTATGTGCTATTTTATTATGTGAGGTGTGCAATAAAGAGTATTTCAGATTCACATCCTGATGGCACTTGTTTTGTATTATTATTATTCTTTGTCACTTTCAATGTCTACCTACTTTCTCGATGTAATTTTTATTTGTTTTTATTTTCTTTTTCACTTATGATGTGTTACCTGAAGAAATGTTATTCTATTCTATTCTATTCTATTCTATTCTATTCTATTCTATTTGTATTGTTTTTTCAAATCGGCGTAATTTCCCGAGCCGGACTCTCGGACTAGTGATGGGCCGCGTCCGGTTAATAGCATCTGTGTTGATTCGGATTGACGCAACGCCCCGTTTATGACTGCAGTTTTAATACTCCAATCAACGAGAACTTTCCAGATATTTTTAATTTGAATTCTCTTACCCTCGTCGCGCGACGCGCGAAAGTATTTAATTAATTTAATTTAATTTAATCTTTATTTCGGACTTAAAATCCATATATTGTTAGTAATTTCTTAACCTAGGCATGTTAGTATTTACATTATTACAATAAATTACTTTTTGAATTAATTACATTAGAACAATTTATATAATCAAAAATACATTCAATTAATTTCATTACTTTTTTATTTTTGGGGTAAGCTAATTTGCATGAAAACAAGTACGTATTGCACGAACTATTAAATTTAATGGAACTGGCATAATAATATAATAATCTTTAGATCTGACATGTAATATTTCATATAATATTCTAATAAATATATATTATAATAAGTATTATAATTTAACATGTGTACCTGTGTATGTGTATGTCGGTCTGTGGCGTCGTATCTCCCTAACGGATGAACAGATTTAATTGCGGTCTTTTCAATCGAAAGTCTTGATTACGGAAATGGTGCTTAGCTGCGGTTTGCGTCGGGGTTTTATTTAATTTTTAATTTAGTTAAGAGCTCTTATCAGTTAAAAAACGCTCATCTATTTACGCTATTTTCTGTTTGAATTGACACGTATCTTGATTCAATGTTACTATCTAAAACAGGACACGCCCTTATGTCATAAACATTAAATGTATTTTTCATTAAATATCGTTTCAAACATCACTCCAAAGCGATCATTTTCAAGCTAAAAACTTGTTTTTCCGCTTAAATTATAATAGACACAATAAAATAAACTCGCCAACTCTACAGCTCACATAGCCACTAGTTAACATATATTCCAACCTCTTTGACTGGGCTATCTTCACTTTCTTATTGCATTTCGACAACCGCGAGCCATTTTTTTAATTAAACAAGAGGTATTTGCATCAGCACAATTATAGCAACCCAAAACTCGTATTCCATGGCAATAAAGACTATTTTCAGTTAATTTTTAATCGTATTAATTTGGTAGAATTGTGAAGAGGTTTTCTTAAGAAATGGATGAGTCGAGAGGTCTGATTTACCTTTCTTTCAAATATAGGACTACTTATTTGCAGTATATTTTCCTCTGAGTTTGTTCTTAATATAATGAACATCATAAAACCACATAATAAATTACATTGCCAATGTAGTCCTTTTGAACCTGACTGTGGCTTTATAGGCCGGGGCCAATAAAGCGATAGGAATGCGCGGTTGAAAAGTAGCCTGGGGAAAATCCAGGGGAAAACCTCCGACACGGCCACGCGTGTGGTTTGGACCACTGGAATACTCTAAGAGTTTGCGCTCCAGTGAGATTGGTTGAGCGGTTTCAATCAAATCTGAGGTGTGAGTGGAATCGAACTACTGGGGGTATACCAATAAATAAATAAATATTAGAGGACAATCTTACACAAATTGAACTAGCCCCACAGTAAGCTGAAGAAGGCTTGTGTTATGGGTACTAGACGACGATATATTTAATAGATATAAATACTTAAATACATAGAAAACATCCAAGACTCAGAAATATTCATGTTCATCACACAAATATTTGCCTTGACCGGGATTCGAACCCAGGACCGTCAGCTTCACAGGCAGGTGCACTCCACTAGGCTAAACCGGTCGTCAAAACCAATGTATGTAGTGTTGTGCTCCTGATGGCGACCTTACGCCAGAGTTTCCGAGGATGCTGTGAAGAGCATCTAGGATCTGCATGTCTCTAGCTGTCAACGCAACGATTCCTCAAGTCAGTGCTATAAGTATCCATAGGCTACGGTATCGTCTTACCATCAGACAGGCCGGTAATTCGTGTGGTTGCCGGGTAAGAATTGCGCCACCCCATCTCTTCCCGTGGGTTTCGTAGGAGGCGAATAAGGGAAAATCGGAGGGTGGGCAGCAGCATCCTTCGATCATTACCACCATCAAACTGCGGTCGCCAACCCGCTTGCCAAGCGTGGCGACTATGGCAAATCCCCCCCAAGGGAAAAATAAATTGGGGGAGGCCTATGTTCAGCAGTGGACGTCTTTCGGCTGAAATGATGATGATGATGATGATCAGACAGGCCGTACAGTTTGTTTGCCAACGTCATTATAAAAGACACCTACAGGTAAATTTATTTTTCTGAAACATGCAATGAAATATTGTCGTTATGTAACATTGAGTTTTAATAACGATTTTCAATATAGCTGTCTCTTTAATTTAATGTATTTATGTAAGTAAACTATATGAAATGAGTATAATGAGTGAGAAGGGGGGATTCCTCGTTCCTATCACTACCCGGCGCAAAGGTCCCTAGTATACTGGCGGAGTTCCCACGTTGTATGGCCAGGGATATTCTTTGCACCAGGTACTCACCAGAACGGGGATCGCCTCCCCAGGGTTGCAATAAACGCTTTAGCCTCGTTATGTTCGTTATAACAGGCTGCGAAGTATCACGTTTCGGGTGTGACGCAACGAGCAGCCAATAATGGAATTTCATACAACATTGCTTTAATGCCCCTGAAACAAAGACGGCCGCCGGCTGCTGCAAGCAAATCCTTTAGAATTTCATTTGGGTTTTCTTATAATTTTCAAATGTCATTGCATTTTTTGAGATAAGCACTATACAAGCATCGGCGCGAAAGAAATTGCCAGCCGAGTAGTTATAGATGACCGAGTGTTACCGAGGCCTTCTAGAGACACGAGGCCGACAATTTTGTATTTCGCGGCAGTAATGTACCATTAATTTTAACGGTTTGTCCTACGATGTGAACAAAATTATAGGACAAAACGGACTACTTCATACTTATATTGATAAATAGATACTTAAATACATAGAAAACATCCAAGACGCAAGAACAAATATTCGTGTTCATCACACAAATAAATGCCCTGACGGGGATTCGAACCCGGGACCTCCAGCTTCGTAGGCAGGGTCACTACCAACACCAACTAGGCTAAAGCGGTCGTCTGTTGATATATGACCTGTAAAATTATAGAAGTAGCATTTTGACATCAAAAGTCGGTAAAGTAGTTGATTTTAAGCCACTCGTTAAATTTAACGGTGGTTGTAAAATAACCGCGTGGTTAAGTAAATGTCACTGCTAACCGCAGTGAGCTAAAGACAGCATAATTTACTTTACTGCTAAAACCACAGTTATTTAAACATTGCCAGTACTTTATGTGATCGACGGATGCGTTCTAAGAAATTACTGGGTGCACACTACGGGCAAAAGTTTTTCGGTTGTTCTATAACTACCTTTAAGGGTCCTTATTAGTTAAAAAACGCTCATTTATTTACGCCATTTTCTATTTGAATTGATACGTATCTTGAAATTTTCTCAATGTTACTATCTAGAACAGGACTATTGCGACGTAATGTCATAAACTTTAAAGGGTTTTTTTTTGGATGTTTCTTTAAGAAATATCGTTTTAAACATCACTCAAAACGACCATTCATCATCATCATCATCATCATTTCAGCCGAAAGATATCCACTGCTGAACATAGGCCTCCCCCAAGGCCCGCCATTCAGACCGGTCCTGTGCCGTTTGTTTCCACCGGATTCCCGCGACCTTCACCAGGTCATCACTCCACCTTGTCGGAGGCCTACCGACAGCTCGTCTTCCGGTGCGTGGACGCCACTCAAGCAGAAAACGACCATTATCAAAATTAAAACTTGATTTTTCCGCTTAAATTCTATGGCACACAATAAAATCCAAAAATGGCTATGTTACTATCTAAAACTTTAATAAAATCATCGTAGCCTTTAATAACTTTATTGGTACTATCAATACTTTTGTCATAATTTTAAATCAAAACATTTTAAAACTTATAAGGCCTCTTAAATTAACTTTCAATACTTACATTCCAGTTTCTTATTTATATATTCCAGTACCTAGTTTTTATTTTTGCAACACCCACTGAATATGTGTGTTATTTCCGCTACCCAAAGGTTATCTGGAAGAGATCGCTCTTTAGCGATAAGACTGCCCGTTGTCTGCCTCTGCTTATATCTCGTTATGTTATGTTTCTGAACTGCTTTGTTTTTTATTGAGGTGTGCAATAAAGAGTATTTGTATTGAATTTTATTGTACTTACAGGCGCCTAATTTTTTTTTTAATTAAATTTCGCATTTTATATTTAACTAAATGTACTCATATTCATTGTAGGAGCACGTAACTTAGAACGAGTCGCGTCAACTTAGAATTACAGATATCTCAACTTTAAGGCAAGTAAGTGTAATTACGTAATTATTTAGTACATTTTAATTGATTTTTGAAACACTGGATCCAAAATCTATCCAGTTATTTTGTAAGAGCAATAAAAAAGCTATCCTTTTTGTAAAATAAAACATATCATTGTCGTTGATAATTTTTTTTTTGTTTATACAACGCCGGTGTCAAACAAGCGTACGGTCCACCGGATGGTAAGCTGCCACCGCAGCCTATAGACGCCCGCAACTCCAAGAGAGTCACATACGCGTTGCCGACCCTTTATGAAATTTAAGAATTCACTGTGTTGATAGCAGAAGGGACAAATTTAGGTCCCTGGCTTTCAACACAGTCCATCCTCGGGAGCTCTGGCAACCTTGCTCACCTCCAGGAACACATCACTACATACTTGTATATAGTGTTGTGTTCCTGGTAGGTATAGTAGTATAGTAGATAATGTTATTATGGTTGTGGTCTTCTGCAAGGTGGAGGTACATCCCCAGTTTTTATTTTATAAGTGTGATTATTTGTGTGACTGTTCTTGTAATTTATGTTATGTTTTACTCATGTACAATAAAGAATTTTACATACATACATACATTATTGTAAGAGTAGTTTTTTTTATAAATTGTTAAGTCATATCCGTCAATAAAGATTTCAAACAAACAAACAGTTGGGCTGCTCCATATTCGAGCAAGATGACATTTTGCTGTGCCCTACCTCTCTTGAAAGTCTCAAAAAAAGTTTCAAAAAAAACTTTCTTACCAACCTTTATATGTAGGTACTTATGGTTTTCACATAGGACAAAGATACCCATCATTGCATCGAGTAACTCGACTTTATGGTAGTGAGTTAATATACTGGCAGTATAAATAGTACTATATTTATAACCACAGTGAGTCAACAGTGTGGTTTGTCAGTCTATCGACAACTCATAAACTGGGTAGTAATGGGTCTTTTTGCAAAATCGATTGGAATATAAACAATCTTAAAAAAAAAAACGCCAAATGTGTGAGTTTCCACGTATTGCACCTATATGGTTATGATAAGTCAGTTGTGAGCGGAAATGAGAGGGGCGTTCAGTTTAAGAATGGTTTTACTCTACAATGCGCCTCGAGGGGAATCCAAATAATTTTACGAGCGTAGGCATTGCAAATATATCATCACAACAATCTTATACAAATCGATTTAGTCCCAAACTACACAAGAAAATTCTTTCTATTATTTTGCTCCAAATTAAAATCGATTAAAAATCGATTTTTTATCTATTTATTAATAATTGATTATTTTTTGACATCCCTAGATTTTACTTCCGATAAACCCTTTTCGCCGATAAACTTAACGTTTGGCGAAACGGAAACAGATGTAAACAGTACCATACTTTTTTGGGAAAAATAAATTAAATTAAAAAAAAAAACTATGCACGTACCAGACGATGACATACCATACTTTATAGATAAATATAATACATTAATACAGTAGAAAACTTTCAAAACTGAGGCGGTTTCTTGGAAGTTTCTTGTACCTGACTGTGGCTTTATAGGCCGGGCCCAATAAAGCGATAGGAGTGCGCGGTTGGAGAGTAGCCTGGAGAAAATCCAGAGGAAACCTCCGGCACGACCACGCGTGTGGTTTGGAACACTGGAATACTCTGAGAGTTTGCGCTCCAGTGAGATTGGTTGAGCGGTTTCAACCGAATCTGAAGTGTGAGTGGAATCGAGCTACTGGGTGTGTTGTCGCTAGTTCACTAAACCTAGTCTAGCTGAGAAGAGTCTAGCAAGAAACTCAGCTAGGCCCGACCTGGGTCGGACTGACTCTACCCGGAGTGTGGCGATACCGGGACGAATAGGGACTATATGTGTCAGTGTTGACGCGATCGCTCGGTGGACGTCCCCGTCGAAACACGATGTCACTAGTGTCACTATGACTATTAAATATTCATTACACATAAACAAAGTATTCAACACGAACAATTCTTCTCTGTCCCCTTACATCCTGAGACCAGGGACCGATACCGGTATTTTTAAAAAACCCTGAATTAGCCCAATATTTTGGATTATTTTTTGCTCTTTACGTAGGGCTGAATCATGTATTTAGGTAACAACGTCGTATTATTAGATTGTCCCATTAAAAACGAAATAATGAACCGCAGGCGAATCACGTAACTTTATGTACTAACGGTAGATAGATTTTACTGTCAATTTTGAAGTATAAATGTATGGGCTGACAATTAAAATTTGACATTAAAATCTATCTAACGGTAGTACAAAAGGTACGTGATTACCCCGCCGGTGACCGCAATAATACAAAAATCTCTATAGAAAAATACCGGTTGGTATCCGATCCCTGCCTGAAATGAATGTAAATTGTTGTTTACTTTTAGAACCAAATGGTTGGTTAAAAATGCATTGAATTATTTTTTTGCGGACTAAGGAGTTAAATTATGTTAGTCATAGATTAGTACGTATAATGTTACAAGTCCACTGGTATGAGTCAATAATTCTGTCTCTTTGTCTGTATCTCATAAACTAGACGATTTAGGTTATTTTGTGGTCTCAGTTTTTCGGTACCTGTCTCATAAAGTGCAAGATAATCGTTTCTTTGCTAAATATTTTGTTTTCGGAAATCGTAAAGTAGATTTGATCGCACACCACCAAGAATTCGAGTGACTCAGATATTAAACAGGTAACATAAAATGTGATTTGACAAACTTCAAATAAGGTATCAATTACCTTATTTGAAGTTTGTCTAATAATATTAGTGAGGTCGCCAGAGATGAATCAGGGTGTGTGGCAAGCTGTACTTAGCTTTAGCTTTTTTTATTGCTTACCATCAAGCGATCCGTCTGTTCGTTTGCCCCCTATAACATAAAAAAAGCTGATACACTACTTGAATTTAGGTACTTTTCATCATTATTGACTACAGAATGTATGGTGAATATAAATCATAGAGATGGATGTGGTCCCAAAGGAAGATTTATTTATTTATTTAAATATATTTACACAGCATTACAGATTTAGTCTAATACACTGTGAAACGAAACATCAACTTAAAGGAACAAAACAATGATCCTAATTATCTACGTAGGTACACCAGAAATCCTATCCTTCATCTCACAGAACTTCAGACACTCCCTACACACAGCCGTCCATCGCCACGCAAGCAGATCACACTCAGGTGCTGACACCAACAGGGCATTCAGCAGCGTCAGGGCGCGGAGGTGCGGTGAGTTCCTGTGCGACACAGTGCGAGCCGGAGGCACTGCTAAAAGCGGGCGCGTACGAGGTCTAAGATCCATTCGTGGGACTCCTGCAAAGATCAGCGCTAGCCAATGGCTAGCACTATGCTGATTTAGGGTCATTTCCTGGCTATGTTCTGTATTGCAGTGTTATGTTTATTTGTACTGTATCTGTGACACGAATAAATGTTTTATTTTTATTTCTTTCTTTGTTTTCATAGGTATGGATTATCCTTAGATATACAAGTTTGGAGATATAACGATAATATAGGGCCCTGTGAAACTGAAAGTTATTTTTTCTTCAATTTAGGTATAATACCTATGAATGTCATAAAACTACCACCTGCGGGATAATCACTTAACTTTTTTTCTACAGTTAGTAAGATTTTAATGTCAAATTCTAATTGTCAGCGGGGTAATCACGTAACTTTTTTACTACCGTTAGGTAGATTTTAATGTCAAATTTTAATTGTCAGCAGGCGAATCACGTAACTTTATGTACTAACGGTAGATAGATTTTACTGTCAAATTTGAAAGATAAATGTATGAGCTGCGGGGTAATCACGTAACTTTTGTACTACCGTTAGATAGATTTTAATGTCAAATTTTAATTGTCAGCTCATACATTTATACTTCAAAATTGACAGTAAAATCTATCTACCGTTAGTACATAAAGTTACGTGATTCGCCTGCTGCTCACACATTTATGCTTCAAAATTGACAGTAAAATCTATCTACCGTTAGTACATAAAGTTACGTGATTCGCCTGCGGCTCATAAAATAAATCTCTGCCTCGAGAACAACCGCAGGCGATTGACGCAACTTTATGTACTAACGGTATACTATACTATATATTTTACTCTCAATTTTGAAGTATGTATGTATGAGCTTACCCCGCTGGAGTAAAATTCCGTGTCATATTTTCATAGCACTGTAAAATGTTTTTTTTAATTTTAAAGTCAATAAGGAACGTCTGTAAGGCAAATGCCACCTTAAATACAAGAAACAGTAAACAGTAGGTACTTATTAAAATTAGTAACTCAGTGGTCCTTGGATGTGTCACCATTTGTATGAAAAAAATGGTTATTACCACCCACCTTTTATAGTAATATGTTAATATTTAAGTATTTTTACCTATAAAATCCATTTATTTGGTTCAGCTACTATTTCGAAATCTTATTTTTGTACAATAATTCAATATATACTATAGATTTTTTTGGTAATAGAAAACTGGTCATGAAAACGTAGAATGACCCAAAAATCCAATAATCCAATAGACAAGAACTCATACCTCATACCAATCAAAATCAAAATCAAACATTTATTCTGCAAATAGGCCACAAGAGCACTTTTACATGTCAAAATATTAATTTACAATTTAAGAAAGTCTGACTATAATAAGTAATACATTTTTCATGTCAGAATATTAATTTACAGTTCAAGAAGGAATAATAATTTCGAGTTTACAATTATAACAAAATAATATCATACAGTGAAGATAAACTTGCAAAGTTATCTGTTACAAATATTGCAACATCAGTAAAGTTAGAGATGTATAAAGTCTCAAGATTAAACAAGGAGTATAATGAAATTAATATAATATCCCAGAGATGTACATGGTCTCTGAGCGTCAAAATTAAAATTAATTTAATATTGTTAGAGATATATATGGTCTCTAAGTCACTGATAATAAAAACGATCGAAATCCACAACAGGATGATGTCTCTCGTCAATCCCCTATAAAAAGACACTAGTATTAACGTAGTCATAATCTCTTCGAGTATTCGTCAAAAACTTACCTTCGACATTCCTCCAACTTTATTATTGTATATTTTTTGTTACAACGGATGCATGGCGCCTGTTCTGTACTAAACAAATATTCTATTAAAAACCATATAAAAACCACATTTGCTTGGGGATTGGGATGCCGTGAATATGATATTTTCGATGGACAAAAACTTGTTTGATGTGTTACAAGTGGTGACATTAGACACCACTTAATTTTTGTACCTCTTTTTTATCAAGACGGCGACAAACAAACAGACTGATGATAAGCACAGTAGCCTATAAATAAATATTATTGGGGACAATGTTGCACAAATAGACCCAGACCCAAACTAAGCAAAGCTTGTGCTATGGGTACTAAGCGACGATTGTACAGTTGCCGGCAAACATCTTGAACCTGCGCAGTAGCCGATTTACGTAGAAATCAAGCTACTGCGCACTCAAGCTTAAGCTCAAGATGTTTGCCGGCAACTGTACTATGGGTACTAAGCTACGATTTACATACTTATATAGATAAACATACTTAAATACATAGAAAACATCCAAGACTCAGGAACAAATATTCGTGAGAGTCAGGATGGCGGGTGTACCTAAACAAATATGTAAATAAAGTGTAGCAAAAATTTGTACTGAATTTGTACTATTTTGTACCACTTTAGAAAAAAATTGTACCCTTCCGTATTTAAAGCTATTACAAAGTGAAGATATACCCGCCATCCTGACAGTCAGTATGGCGGGTGTACCTGGGAAAATTATGATCCTACCAATTATCAACCAATGTTAATATCTCAATTTTTTGTACCAAATTCGTACTCAAATATACAGTAAAAACTTCAGCCATCTAATTAGTAATTTGCGAGTTTTACACATTTTAGGAACAAATATTCGAGCTCATCACGTAAATAAATGCCCTGACCGGGATTCGAACCCAGGACCTCCAGCTTCGTAGGCAGAGTCACTACCAACTAGTCTAAAGCGGTCGTCAAAAGCGGTCTATGGACGGTAGCATATCGATTGCGATCTCAGTGTGTTTCAAGAGAGGTAGGGCACAGCAAAATGTCATCTTGCTCGAATTTGGAGCAGCCCAACTGGGGAAGTACCTCCGCCTTGCAGAAGACCACAGCCATAATAACATTATCTACCATACAAGTATGTAGTGAGTGTTCCTGGAGGTGAGCAAGGTTGCCAGAGCTTTCGAGGATGCACTGTGTTGAGAGCGAGGGACCTAAATTTGTCCCTTCTGTTGTCAACACAGTGCATCCTCAAATTTTATAAAGGGTCGGCAACGCGTACGTGACTCCTTTGGAGTTGCGGGCGTCTATAGGCTGCGGTGGCCGCTTACCATCAGGTGGACCGTAAGCCTGTTTGCCATCGGCGTTGTATATATAAAAAAAGTGTTGCGGCGTTGCTGTTTTTATATATATATATATATCTACCAAAACTTCTAGATGCACGGAGTCACATATTGAGTCAAAGTGCATAAAAAAATACTCTTCACATTATAAAATAAAATAGCACTTTGAAACTGCACCTTAAAAAGCCCATCGTTGAGCCATATGTAGCTCAGACTTTTGTTGGCCGATATTGTATAAAACAGTTATTTAATTTTTAACCTTCTCGCATACACAATTAAGTCGCTTTTTGTACTCATTATTTTGACTAGTCGGCCAACTTAAATAATCTTAAGTAATAACTAAAAATATACTCGTTATATAAATTTCCGATTTAATGTCGGCTGCGCACATTTTGATGCGGTTTTAATAGGCGGTTTAAGCATTAACAGCGAGCGTCGAAATTGCTGTGCAACTGTTATCGGATTTGTATGGAGTGGATTATATTGGACGGTTCTTTGGCTTTAACACTCGTTAATTGAAAAAAAAAACTACGATTTAACAATACTGAAATGCTTTTAAGGGTTCGGTACTAGGAGGGTCCAAACGGAACTCTACTATGGTCATTCACGCGTCCGTCCGTCCGTCCGTCGTCTGTCACACAGGTTTTACATTCAAACGGTTGGAGTTACAGTCTTCAAAAAAAATATGGCAACAGCGAGGTAATCACGTAACTTTTGTACTACCATTAGATAGATTTTAATGACAAATTTTAATTGTCAGCGCATACATTTATACTTCAAAATTGACAGTAAAATCTATCTACCGTTAATACGTAAACTTACGTGATTACCCCGCGGTTAGTAATGTCAGAATAATCGGAATAATGACAATTAGACGCGTTTACCTGTCATTGTCATTCCGATGTTAATTTTCAAATGTTTTGTAGTGAAATAGTTTCATTTCCCGAGCATTTTTATTTTATTATATACATTATTGATAATGTTCCGCTGTTGACAATGAATCCTTTTGGGCGATTATTGTCATTTATTATTTAATATTCAACGCATCACAATTTTTTTTTGTTTTTTTGTCGGCTTTGACTCCTTGCTGAATTTGGCAAGGACTATTATTGAAATAAAACGCCACAGTGACACTGACAACGGTGTGGCGTCAACCTTTTCTGTAAATAGTTAATACTCTATGATGTTATGTTATCGCGCATGCCTACTGTTTTTGTTCTTCTTCTCGTATGATGCCAAGCAACGTACATGGCTCCTGTGCCTTTACCATGAGTTTGCATGTCCGTACTCGCTAGCGACTGCGTAAACGATTTAGTATGCCGATTCTTAGTTCTATTGCGTAACCGCCCGAGGCGCTGTACTTTTGCCCATAATTTTTTTTTATGTACCTAGTCGCTAGCGAGTACTGTCATGTAAACTCATGGTAAAGGCACTGTTGTGATTTGTGTATCGTAAATAATAGCATGTACAAACTGTAAATATAATGTAAATACGAAGGTCCGTCTCTCATTCTCGCTATATTCGACATTTCCCACAACGGTGACAGCCTATCATTAGAATGATTGCCAGTGTAAGAAATTAGTTCCAATTAAATTCCGCAACATGGCGCACGGTCGTAAATTTTAATGTTAATATTTTCTTATCGCAATATTCGTCGCTTGAATCATCGTATAAACAAACAAAACCCAATGTTGACAGCACAGAACCTTGATCAAAATCCTCGAGCTACACTCTTATGAAAACCCATTCAATGCAAAATTAAACACGTGTCATAACATAACACGTAAATTATAAATGCAAACACGACACATTCAGACCACCCGCGGGTCCTAAGTATTGCTTAATGAACGTGCGAAAATTGGCTCATAATCGCACATACTTACTTAATGATGTTTTAGTTCATGCATTTGTTTTTAAGTCCTTTGCGTTTACCATGAGTTTACATGTACTCGCTAGCGACTGCGTAAAATATTGTAGGGGCAAAAGTATAGCGCCTCCCCCGGTTACGCAATAGAACTAAGAATCGGCATACTAAGGCCGGGTTTTATAAAGATCCGTTAGACCAAATGTCAGATCAAATTTCAGTAACCCAGTACATTTTTTGACATAACAACAACATAAGGTATAACGGATCTTTATAAAACCGAGCCTAAATCGTTTACGCAGTCTCTAGCGAGTACGGTCATGCAAACTCATGGTCAAGGCACTGATCACTTAAAAAATGCTTATCAATTTCGGCCATTTTCTGTTTGAATTGACGCCTATCTTGACATTTTTTCAGCATTACTATCTAGAATAGGATTAATGCGACCCAATATCATAAATTATAAATGAACTTTTTACAGTTTTCATTAAGAAATATCGTACTTAACATCACTCCAAATAGAACATTTTCAAGCTAAAAACTGTTTTTTTCTGCTTAAATACTACTACACAATCATCATCATCATCCTAGCGTTATTCCGGTACAGCTGCATCCTGAAGGATTCCCGGGGTCCGCTACCTAATCCCAAGATTTGGCGTAAGCACTAGTTTTTACGGAAGTGATTGCCATCTGACCTTCCAACCCGAGAGGAAACCAGACCTTATTGGAATTGGGCTTGTCAAGTGAGTGGGCAACTTGACTGTTAGAAGTTCTCAAGCCGCCCGAAGGTCTCTAACTGCTATCATAGACAGCAGCCTGGTTCCACGGCTTAACGTGCCTTCCAAGGCACGGGAGTGCTCAGTTAATAACCACTCAAAGCGGTCACCAATCCAATAACTGACCTTTATTTGCGTTGGGGGAATGCTTTGGCGCACCGTCCGCCCAGACGAGGGGGACCGGGCGGGCGTATGAGACTCCTGGGCCGAAGACCCAGACTACCCACAAAACCCTATAGGATTATCCGACAACATCGCTTCCAGGCAGGGCCAAAGGTTCGCTTGACGCATTTCACTTTGACCCTCGCGACACTCCCGATTTATGCGGTTCTGGCCAGGGCGAGCGCCCCGGGACAATTTCGGGGCGCTTCAATCCCGTGGACTTAAAGGATGATTAAAGTTCCATTAAGGTTTTTGTCGAAAGAGCTATTACAACTCAAAAGACACAAAACCAGCGCAGTGGCAAGAATACTCACTGGTCACTGCAAACTTAACAAACATTTAACACAAATGGGCATAAAACAAAACGCAGCATGCAGATTCTGCCAAGAGTCGGAGGAAATTGCCATCCATATCCTCTGCTCCTGTGGACCACTTATGCGCAAAAGAAGTATCTACCTAGGGAGGCACATCGTGCCCCCAGAGGAGATACAACAGATTGCGACCCAAAGAAACTGGAAATTCCTGGAAGCAACGGGTATAAGCAAAGAACTTTAAGGGCTGCCACAATAGATCAGTACTGGTCGAGGCGGCAACGAAGGCCCACAACAAACAATAATAATAATAATAAGGTTCCCCGACCCTACCTCCTGGTCCACTACCTGGGGGGAGCAAGTGCGCGTCCCGCTCTTCTTCTGCGGATATGGGGAGCAGATGGGTCGTATCCAATAACTAACCTACGTTGCTTAACCTCGCATATCGCACGCGATATGTTCTTTATAAAATCGTCGTGTCGTATAAGATGACCAATAATTTTCCCTCTTCTTTTTTCTATAATTTCCAACAGTCATTATTGCTGATAACTATAATCCGCTTATTATTTAAAAACCATCAAAAATCATCTCCGATCATCACTTGTTCTATCTAAATTAAAATCTTTTAATATTACCAAGGTCGAAAATAACTCATACATACTACAAAGTAAATAAATGTACGAGTAGTGAAATGCTTGTGAATGCTTATCAGTTATGCTCTTTTGGCATGGAATGAAGTGTTGTACTCCTGCGCAGTAAAGGTATTAAGGTATAGTAAATTGTTGGTGATTATGTCGTTTTGTGGTGTGTTTTTACCGTGTGTGGTGAAAAAATCATGTTGGCATTCTTTATCGCTAAATGATCTTTTTGTTTGGCGTAAAGCGTAAGCTTTTTATGCCTTTTTCAAGAACAGAAGACCCCAATCACGATAACACCACTAGTTGCTTTAGGTATGTGGCGTAGAAAGAGGGTCCTGTTGATGGTGGATTAGCGAATACCCAAAAGAGACAGACTTATGATAACTTGAATAAATTAAAATGTATCAGAAGACTGAATCCATTAGCACAATTCTGACATCTCATAATTAGTCTTGCTGTTTATATATTGGCGCCAAATTTAAACTTAATAGATTGATGACGTTTCGGTGACAAATAATATGTATTCCAGTATTTAAACCGCCCGTAGCCGTGTCGGAGGTTTCATTTTAAACTGACACGATTATTTACACTAGAAATAATATCCAACAACTACTACATGGTAAATATTCTGCTATGATTATTATTTCTAACGAAGAAGTTTTCTAGTGGATTGCGAGCGGAGTTTTTCAGTACCTACTTAAATACATTTTTATAAGAAATAAGAAATATTTATTCGAGACAAAAACAACAATTTTTGATGTAAAAAGAAATAAACCGACTGCTCAAAATTTGGAAAAATACTGATTGTTTTTTTAAGAAATATATACTTGAACAAACTTTTGTATTTATTAGGAATTAAATTATATGTCAAGTAAGAAATTAAGTAATTGATTAACATTTTGATTAATTTTTGAGTCATGGCCACATTATTGCGAGCAATAACGCAAATTTGTCCGATCTCTGATGGGATACCGCGAACCACAAACGAAGTTTTCCCTCTCTGTCTCAATTATATGCAAACTTGCAAGTGCGACAGAGAGGGAAAACTTCGTTTGCACACTTCAATTAAAGTACACGGTTCAGTACAATATTCTTTCCTCCATTCGCTTGTCGCTTGTGCTATCATCGGCACAAAATATATTCATGTAGCAACTTATTACCGCGTCCAACCTTTCGTCTTGCGTAAATAATACGACAGACGTACAGACATACGAGCGGACAAATGTACGATAAATCTGACGTGGCATTTAGTTTGGTGAAACGGATCTTACACCGTCTGTCATTATTTTTAAAATCGCCAAGGCAAGTAACTGTAGAAATTTAGTCGTTTTCTTAGTCCGCGCAAATGAAAGCTATCGTTTTTGTGCTCACCAGTTGGCGCCACTGTCGAGTAAGGTCCAGCTGTCAAAAAATGATATTGGGTTATTATGGGCATGAGAACGAAATACACATTTAAATCATATTTAATACCTTAAAACCGTACCGTAAAAATATCGAACATACCGCATTGTAGCGCAGCCCCGTTTTGTTCGGAAAAAAGGGAGGAAATAAGTTTCCGAAAGACAAAACTGTCTCAAAGCACTGACAGTCACCCGTAACTCATATTTGCCATAAGCTCAGGTATTGAAAAATGCTCACCATATTGTTCCTATTAGATATTAACCCGCGTAGCGCAACCACAAAGAGTGAGATTTGACATTTCGGAGACCTCACGCTACACTAGCGCCTCTGGCGGCGAATACATACGCGGTAAGCCTCATTGGGTAGGCCAAATAATAACAATTAATTTGACGACCGGCGGGGTAATCACGTAACTTTTGTACTACCGTTAGCTAGATTTTAATGTCAAATTTTAATTGTCACCTCATACATTTATACTTCAAAATTGACAGTAAAATCTATCTACCGTTAGTACATAAAGTTACGTGATTCGCCTGCGGTTTAGCCTAATGGGTAGTGCACCTGCCTGTGAAGCTGACGGTCCTGGGTTGGAATCCCGGTCAGGGCAAATATTTGTGTGATGAGCATGAATATTTGTTTCTGAGTCTTGGATGTTTTCTATGTATTTAAGTATTTATATCTATTAAATATATCGTCGTCTAGTAACCATAACACAAGCCTTCTTGAGCTTACTGTGGGGCTAGTTCGATTTGTGTAAGATTGTCTTCTAATACGAGTATTAATATTAATTTAATTAAAAAAAAAATTAAATCTATTGTTTCCTTATTGCGCAGGCCCGAGCAATATGGCTTGCTCTTGTGTCGGAGCAGTGTTTGTTTATTATAT
Organism: Epiblema foenella; assembly: GCA_963556455.1. Lineage (NCBI taxonomy): Eukaryota > Metazoa > Arthropoda > Insecta > Lepidoptera > Tortricidae > Epiblema > Epiblema foenella. Next base: position 2,013,065 of record OY747120.1, on the reverse strand, counting down.
CATAGAATAATGAAAGATGAATAGACTTTACTATAACGATGAATATGTTGTTTAAAATGGTGAGTGTGCATGGAGCCAACTTGTTCAAAGACCCTATAGGGGCGAAGGAGAGGTCCGTGCGAGCGAAACAGCGTATGGAAGGTGTAAAGATGAACACGAAAGTGACGCGTGTTTTAGTGATGGGATGATTAATATGATTATCGATAGAAGGATTTGCAAATCTCAAAATTAATAACTTATACAATTAGATTGCGCAAAAATATTTACTTTTTAGGGTGCAAGATATATAATAAGCTTCCGTCAGATTTGAAACTGTTGCCTATGCCGCGTTTTAAACGGGAATTGCTGACATTGCTTATTAATAAATGCTGTTTTACTATTTCGGATTATTTAAATGACAATTTTGTGTAATTTTAAACTTAAATTACTATTATAAATGTGACTTTATTATTTATTAATTATTACATGCCTTGCACAATTTTTAATTTTTAACTTTAGTTTTGTTTTAATTTAGATTGATTCTATTTTTTTATTTCATTTTTATATAATGTTTTGTACGCCCATTGGCAAGACTTAGAAGATCGCAAATTGTATTTTAGCAACTCTGTATTAATCAGCCTACCAATAAACATTTTTCTAATTCTGACTCTGATAGAACTGGTAACTAGATCGCGGCAATTATTATGGTAATACTTACTTATACTGCCTTTCGTAATACAAGTTACTACAAAAATTTTGAGATTAGGACTCCGGGATGATTCTCACTTGTACTCAAACATTAATTGGTACAGTTCTTTTATCTTATGAACGTAGGTGAGCCATGGCTGTGTGTTTAGATATACATGCAAATTGTCTATGTGTGCGTCAGCGTAGGAGCTAAGAGTTCACATTGTCGTATTGTCTTAGAACTACCACTATGGCTAACCTGCGCTCGTGAGATGAAACTACCGTAATGCCTGCGTTATTTTTTATTTATTTATTTAAGTTTAAATACAATTTATTCTTGTAGCCTAATTTATAGGGCATCGTTAAACCACAGGTGGTTTGTCTCGACGCACGATCCTAATTCTAGTCTAATATAAGTTTATATAAATAAAAAATCTGTACTTTATCTAAATACATGTAAATTATTAGTCTTTTAATAATTAGAATTACGGTTTGAAACGGGATATTTACCATGTATATTTGTATTTTTGAGTTCCCGATATTTCGGCACTGTTGCAAGCGCCAATATCAAGGATTAACTGATAATGGCGCTTGCAACAGTGCCGAAATATCGGGAACTCAAAAATAAAAATATACATGGTAAATATCCCGTTTCAAATCGTAATTCTAATGTAAATGACCATGTAAGATTGAAATCTTTTAATAATTTTAACATGCTAGCCTTACTTGCCATTTCCTTTTGTAATTTATATTTTTTTTATATATTACGTCAATGGCAAACAAGCTGACCTATCTGATCACTGTTTCCTATGAATGCTTGCAACACGTCAGACATTTTGCTATCGTGTACACTAAATAATTTGAATACTACACTGTGGCATGTAATAGAGTGTTAAAGTGGAATATCCAACCCAATAAGCATATGTCAGTGTTATACTTCAAGTAATTTACTTGTGCCTTTACCATGAGTTTGCATGACCGTACTCGCAAGCGATTGCGTAAACGATTTAGTATGCCGATTCTTAGTTCTATTGCGTAACAGCCAGAGGCAATATACTTTTGCCCATATAAATTTTTACGCAGTCGCTAGCGAGTACAGTCATATAAACTCATGGTAAAGGCACAGGTAAATTACTTGAAGTATAACACTCACATATGCGTATTGGGTTGGATATTCCACTTTAAAACTCTATTACATGCCACAGTGTAGTATTTAAACAATTTAGTGTACACGATAGCAAAATTTCTGACGAAAAAAAAACGAAAAAAGTTCACCAACAATCGATATCAACATCCCATCCCTAAAGGTCACAGCTCACGGAACGGGTTCTACGCTGCTAATATACTCGAGAAAAAGTGTCTGGCATAAAGCGAATCACTCCCTTGCCTTAAAAAAACTTCGCTCAATGGTCGGAATTTTTTTAAATAAGAATGGACGCGTTCAGAAATGTTTTATGAAGTTTATGATTCATGCTTTGGAATTTGGTTTTGTCTATTTTATAATTTTTGAATGCACAAAGTTTTGACTTTATAATAGGGTTTGCTTTATTTAGATTGTGTGTATTGAGGTTTTTATAAGGATTACTATAATTATTTGTGGCTTCTTTGGAGAGGATAGACAAAACAAAACTAGCCAAGTGTGTGTCGGACTCCGCACTAGGGTTTCGAGCCAACCGCAAAATTAAGTTGGTTATAATATGAAAAAAAAATCTGAATTATTATGTTAGTATTTGTTTGTAAAATATACGTAATAATGAACATTATCACCAAATTTCAAAATAGGTTAATGGCAAGTTACAGAATTCTTCAAAAAAAAACTTGTAAAAAAGATGGTTTTGGTGGCTTCTCATTCCTTTGTTTTCCAATATTTTTAAAAACAAAAAATACGGTATTTATCTACTCAATGAGCACGGAACAACGATATCCCATTCGATAGGGTACGACAAAAAATTGTGCTCAGGTCTTTCCCTATTTACATCCAACTTAATTTTGCAGTTACCTTCGGAACCCTAAACGTGCGGAGTCCTACACGTACTTGGCCGGTTTTTTGTGGATGACGTCATTGAGTCAGGCGTGACGGGAAAAGCCGGCATACAGCATAACAAATGAATACAAATAAATTGTACAAAATTCCCTTATAAAGTGACCCATTTTTATCAGTGTTGCCAGGGCCCTTGGGACGTAAATTACGTTTCGTTTCTTGAAAAGGTACATTTTTGATGCAAAAGTTACATTTTTTCTATTTCTCATAATTACTGATAAAAACTGCCGATTTTAAGAAATTAGTAGCCACATGCAGCTAGAATTCGGCGAGCTCGGCGACAGAATTACGCCGGGCTGATGGCGGATATCTCAAATGTCATAATGAAATGAAATGAAATGATTTATTGATAACAATTGTTACATGTCGATATTTGTATACATTTAAAATATAATAATAATAATAATATCTGTTAGCTATAATGTATACCTATAGCATTTCATTTTATAAATTCACAATCATTTAACTAAAATACAATTTCCTACAGTACCTGTGGTCTGTTATAGAATTCGGAATAGTCATAAAATGTTTGTTCGTGGAGCCATTTTTTCAGTCTACAGTCAAATATCGAGGTGGAATCTGCATCTATTATGTCTTTGGGTAGACGGTTGAAAATACTAGGTCCCGCATAGTACACGCTACGTTCTGTTTTTGCTTGTTCGTGACTAGCCGGTCCGCGTGCTCGTTGCTGCGCAGTGGATAATTCGTGTTGGTTCCTTGACGCTCAAACAGATGGAGGTTTTTATATGTGAATTGTGCCACTTGCAGAATGTATACGCATGGCAGGGGCAGGACGGAGAAATCCTTAAAAAACTCCATCGCCGGAGCGTCATCCGGAGCCCCGGCTATCGCCCGCAAAGCTCTCTTTGCATCGAGAACACGCGGCGCCACTGCGAGGATCGTCCCCAGAGCTCTGTCCCGTACGAGAGCAGTGAGTGGACAGTCGCAAAGTAGCACTCGCGTAGCGCCGCGCGCCCCGCGGTGCGCGCCAGTCGTCGCAGCGCGAAACAAGCCTTGCCCAGTCGCTCGCACAGCGCCTCCGTGTGCTCTGCCCATGTCAGCGCATCGTCCACGTGGAACCCGAGCAGCCGCGCGCAGGCGACGTGCTGTATAGGGGCGTCGTCCGCCCGCACGCTGATGGACGGGCTCACGTGACCGTTTAACTGGAATGTCAGGTAGCACGTTTTTTCCTTGTTTAGGGCCAGGCCGTTCGATTTAAACCAGCCGTGAAGCTGCTTCAGGACCTCATTTAGCGCCTCCTCCAGCTCGTGTCTCTTACGTGTGGTGACCACAGCAGTGACATCATCGGCGTACATGTATATTTCAGCATTTTGTATAGCCTCTGGCAGGTCGTTAAGAAGGATGCTGAATAACGTATTTGAGAGACACGAGCCCTGGGCGACGCCCATTATGTTCTGGAGGTCCGAGGATGACGAACGACCTTCGTCGCCCACTACTATCATACATAGTTATCTACTCGTACAGACAAGAGTCGTATCATGTGGTTTCTTTTGTTACCTTTCCTGTATGGAAGCTTATAAATTGTCCCACTTGGTCCCGGTTAGATACAAATGATCTTTCTTTTAAATAGAGTTTCATTGTTCTTAAAAGTTACGAAAATTTCCCTTACAACAGAAGTTACTTACATGTTATTCGAGCTGGTCAAAAGTTACGAAAAATGTAAGAAATGTAACCATCTGGCAACACTGGTTTTTATTGCACTTGAGTGTATAGCTTGTTTCTGCCGCCTGTTGTCTACAACTGCCTTTGTCTTGACATAAGCAGAGGTAGATATGGGCGGCGTACCTTCTATTTTTACTATTTAAGCTTATAAATATTCTTATATTGTAAATAAGTTTTGTATGTATATACTAGTTAGAGAAAATGATGCCTTCCGATTTCAGTTTGTTTATAAATCTGAAATATAAGAATGTAATGCAAATAATAAAATCGTGACTATATTTTAATGAAGCTATCCGTAGCAGAACTGGGGTCACCGACATAGCCTTCAAAATTGCGAGACTTAAGTGGCAGTGGACAGGGTACATTGCTCGCAGGACTGACGGTCGATGGGGCCAGAAACTGCTTGAGTGGCGTCCACGCACCGGAAGACGAGCTGTCGGTAGGCCTCCGACGAGGTGGAGTGATGACCTGGTGAAGGTCGCGGGAATCCGGTGGAAACGAACGGCACAGGACCGGTCTAAATGGCGAGCCTTGGGGGAGGCCTATGTTCAGCAGTGGACGTCTTTCGGCTGAAATGATGATGATGATGATGATATTTTAATGCTATGTATCGTGTCTTTATGTGTGATTAACTGTAAAACTAATGTATTGGGATCTAAACCGATTGTCAATGACGTCACTTGTTTGTCCAGGCAGTGGGGCTACCGCGAACTACAAACGAAGTTTTCCCTCTCTGTCTCACTTATGTGCAAACTTGCAAGTGCGACAGAGAGGGAAAACTTCGTTTGCTGTTCGCGATAGCGCCCCCGAGTAGCGTGATCGGGGTAGTGGGGTGAGGTTGTTTGTCACCTAGTATTTAAGTCAGAATGCCGTTGAAACGACGATCATTACTTACTTGAATTTTGGTGTACACTGTTACTATGCCGAAATAAAAAGTGATTATTGCATATAATTGTTTCCTTTATAATATTTTCCATGAACATGGAATCTAGTGAGCCTGATGGTGGAACAACGTCGACATAGACAACAGACTGTCAAATATAATATCAATTTAAATTCCATGACTACGAATGGACCCTTTGAAGTTAGAGTTACTGTTATTGTTAGATCAAGTAAGTTCTTACAGAAGCATTCTAGACACATTTAGTTTAATATCGCGTGTTGGATGAAGATTGCTGGCTCCTCGGATAATCGCTATTTTGTATTTAGCTTCTGTTCTGTTCCTCTTTCACATACCCATAGCATTTCAATTGAGGGGTAAGTTAAGCTAAATACCTACGGTTTGTATTATAAGCGCTAAACGTCGATTAACTTAAATAAATAAATAAATATTAGAGGACAATCTTACACAAATCGAACTAGCCCCACAGTAAGCTCAAGAAGGCTTGTGTTATGGGTACTAGACGACGATATACTTAAATACATAGAAAACATCCAAGACTCAGAAACAAATATTCATGCTCATCACACAAATATTTGCCCTGACCGGGATTCGAACCCAGGACCGTCAGCTTCACAGGCAGGTGCACTACCCACTAGGCTAAACCGGTCGCCAAACTTCATGATAGAGATCCTATAAGTGTGCCACCAAGAGGGATGGAGAAGCTCTTATGCAGATAAATTGAGAAGTTGTTTAATAGCTGACGGCTTACCATAAATAACCTCCCTAACTTAGGCGGATAATAGTTTGTCTGCCACAAAGTCAAATCAGACAGTTTGTGGCAAATAAAAAAATATGGCAAGGACAGCAAATGATGCTATACAATAAATATAATATTTTTATTTGTGAATAATTCAGCAATGTTCTGCCTTGCGGCGTATAAAATAGTTTCTTAAAAACTAACATCATTATATATTTTCTAATATTACATTTAGATATGCATTCTTTAATTCTTATCATGAAAACATTCATTGACCGAATAATAAGGATTTATTAAGTAAATAATTGCGCAGTACTTGCTAAATTTTTTTAATACTCTCATTATTTCGTATAACATTTGGTAGTTTTTAATTTTTTTTGAGGCCATTTCTAGAATACTTTTTGACATGTGCCTCGTCTTTGATATGTCTCTCTCTGCCGCTCGTATACAAACTTGTATAAGACCATCTCACTCGGTAGTGGTATCAGTATATTGTCGAGCGTGGTTCGTCTGAGGGTATGAGCGAGCACGATATACAAACTGAAATGTCTTTGGAATTGTAAGCGATGTAAATAAACGTACCTCTATTTTGCAGTAACGTTTAGGAGTGCTAAGCTGGTCGGTGACATTTGATTATATTGACGTCCTTATCTAGGATTATTCTGGTGGAGTGTAAGAGAGAGAAGAGTATGATAAATGCATTGCTTTATTATGGATATCATCGTCCCAGCGTTTTCTTAGATGTGACCTTAGAAAGAGGATTAGATAGACTGAGGATTAACGAATCACCAAGGGGGAAGCACTTATGATAGGCTGACTAGATTGAAATGTATCACAAGACTGATAAGGATGTAGCACAATTCTCACATCTCATAATTAGCCGTGCTGTATAGACATTGGCGCCAAAATTAAATATAGAAATATAGATATAAATATTTGTGGACATTATACAAATCGACCTAGTCCCAAACTAAGCAAAGCTTGTACTATGGGTACTAGGCGACGATATATATACTTATATAGATAAATATATACTTACATACATCCAAGACTCAGGAACAAATATTCGCGTTCATCACACAAATAAATGCCCTGACCAGGATTCGAACCCGGGACCTCCAGCTTCGTAGGCAGGGTCACTACCAACTAGGCTAAAGCGGTCGTCAAAAAACCAATCCCAACACAATCAATTGAACCAATTCCTACACATAAACGGCGTTGAAAAAAATTTTCAACGCACAGTCGTTGATGGATCCATAGATACGCCTTTAAAAATGATATGGAAGTTTCTATAAAACTTTTCCATTATAGTTAACCGTTAGTGGGATATTAGCTATCAAAGTAATAAATAGTCCCCCCCCCGTTTAACAACCGTTAGTGGGATAGTAGCTATCAAAGTAATAAATGCCCCCCCTTCTGTAACATCCAAACTAAGAAGTTTAAAATTCTGAAAAAAAAGGTAGTGTGCATAATAAATACTTTCAACGATTTTTAGTTTGAACAAGATAGGTTTTACGGTTTTTGAGTTTTAGCTAAAAAACTGTCTTGCCCAAACAACAGGTCGTAAGTGACGTGAGTTCCCTATGAAGATACGACTTTTTTAGATTCAATGTATTGGATAGTGATTTTAAATGTGGACTAGTAGGTGTTGGTACGGAACTCTTCATTGTGCGTGGTCCGACACGCACTTGGCCGGTTTTCTTGTTGTTATTCTGTCCGGTCAGCGAGGAGACAACAGTAACCGAAATTCTTAGAAAAACGTTTATAATATGGACTTCAAGCATGCTCAACAGATGACCCACGTCCAAATGGATTTATGTCCATCGGTAATACTCATGCTTGGCAGATTAAAACCCTATAAAATCAGTTTTGAAGAGTGACTCAGAAGAAGTAACCATGGTAACAAGAACCAAAGAATAGTTTTTTTATAAGGCATCGCGCTCCTGCCACATTCAGCCAACAAAGAATAGTTGGGTCATTCTACTTTTTCATGACCAGTTTTCTGTTACAAAAAAATGTATGATTTATGTATTGAGTTAGTGTACAAAAATAGGATTTCAAATTAGTACCTGAACCTAATAAAGAGAATTTATAGGTAAATATACTTAAATATTAACATACTGCTGTAAAAAGTGGGTAACACAGTGGTAAAAACCATTTTTTCATACAAATGGTGAGACATCTAAGGACCACTGAGTTACTCGATTTATGGATATTAGCTGTGGTTTGTTAATTACCGAAACTATCGGAAGTGATACCCTAATTTAACCTCTTTCTAAATAACAATACAAAAATATGAAGTGAGGGCCAAGTATTCCAATATAAAAAAGTATGTACATAAAAAAGTAGAATGGCCCAGTTGATTCACCCTCATACATAATTAACTGTCTGTTTCGGACTGTCAAGACTGTCAATATTTACTGATCAGCCATGTCTGACAGACTAGTTAAACTAACACAGCTTGAATAATGCCTCTATGGAATACTGCATTGAACACTTAAATTCCCTAGAGAAGTCCTAGGAGTTGTGGTACCAGTTACCTATGCAGGTTTGTTTGCAATGTAGTCGAGCGATAATACATGTTGAGCGATAATACATTTTGAGAGAAGTAGGGCACAGCAAAATGTCATCCTGCTCGAATTTGGAGCAGCCCAACTGGGGAAGTACCTCCGCCTTGCAGAAGGCCACAGCCATAAACATTATTTACTATACAAGTATGTAGTTGTGCTCCTGGAGGTGAGCCAGGTTGCCAGAGCTCCCGAGGATGCACTGTGTTGAGAGCGAACCTAAATGTGTTTCTTCTGCTGTCAACACAGTGCATCCTCGAATCTTATAAAGGGTCGGCAACGCGCACATGACTCCTTTGGAGTTGCGGGCGTCTATAGGCTGCGGTGGCTGCTTACCATCAGGTGGACCATACGCTTGTTTGCCACCGGCGTTGTATATATATATATATATATATAGAAGCTTCTGGTGACCAGAGGGCTGGCCTCTATTTCGCTTAGCGAAGAAGTATTGCCGTGCAGCAAGGCAATACAGTCAGTTTTTTAATTAGATTTTATTATGTATTTAGGTATTAATTTATTTATTAATCTCAGCGTGAATTTATATAGCTTTTGACATGTATATTATGTACGACGATGTGTGATCAATGCAAATAAATGATATGATATGATATGATATGATATTTTTTTTTTTTTTTTTATTCAGGAAACAAACGGTCATGTACAGAAGAGAATATATCTTAAGAGATGTATTAACAAACCTGGAGTTCCATTAGTTGTTTAGGAAATAACAATAGTTGTAATATTTTCGAAACAGGGTGGGGTAAGTACGCATGTGTACACGCCGATATTATGTTAGGTACATTTAAAGTTATACCATGATACTGGAAAGATCCACTAAGCTTAGAGTTATACAATGATGAATTTAGATTACTACTAGAAGTAAAAGAAAATAATAGGTATTATATATGCATGAGAAGAAATAATGAAAACAGGGGTAAGTATGCGATATACTCAGTTAACAAGTAGTAAAGTTATTCGCACTATTTTGAGAAACTTATGCTACGGAGAGCGCTACTATATTTGCCGAGAGATGATGAGAATATATCTAAATTTATAAAATTTGTATTGTAGTCATGACAAACTCTTCTAAAGAAAGTGTTCCTAGCGAAATTGGAATGACATAACCTAACATGGAATGTTAAGGGGTGACGAGGGGGAATACCGCGGAGCAATTTATGTAATAAGTCTCATCTATATTAAATTAGAATTGTCTCTGTTTAAAATGTATCATCTTTTAATATTTAATATTTTGTGGACAATCTTACACAAATCGACCTAGTCCCAAACTAAGCAAAGCTTGTTCTATGGATACTAGGCGACGATATACATACTTATATAGAGAAATATATACTTAAATACAGAAAACATCCAAGACCCAGGAACAAATATTCGTGTTCATCACACAAATAAATGCCCTAACCGGGATTCGAACCCGGGACCTCCAGCTTCGTAGGCAGGGTCACTATCAACTGGGCTAAAGCGGTCGTCATCATTTTAGAACTTTGAAAGGCTTTATCGCGGAAACTGTTCGATCTACAGAGGAAATTCTACTCTAAGAGTTCAAAAGTCTGCTAAAAATCAGAACTACTGTATTTGACGCAAAGTACACTGTACTTTCAGGCGACAAGGTTACCATACGCTCTTCAGGCAACCTTTCCCTCTCTCTCCCACTTCACCGAACTGGTTTCATGTCCTATTCGTTTACCATTCAAGTCGCTCGTCTCTGGAACAGTCTACCCATTAAAATCAGGCAATCTGATACCAAAATAGTGTTTAAAAACTCTCTACGTAAATTTTTTGCTAGGAGAACCGAATATTCCTAATGTTTCTGTACATAGTTGGTCCACTGTCAGATTTAGGTTCGCGTCTTTTCGGTGGACATATCAAAAGTTAAGGGCCACAAAGCTTAATTTTGGACTGGTCTAGTAACCCGCATAAACGGTGTTTCCGTAACTATAAATCCATGTAATAAAAACATAACTTATATTTATATAAGCCGTTAACTATTGACCACCGGGTGGACAACTTTTGTTTTTACAACTGACAATGACCCAGTTTCGTCTGTATATAATATATGTATGTATGTATGTGTATATATTTGTTATTCGTTTTGACGACCGGTTTAGCCTAGTGGGTAGTGCACCTGCCTGTGAAGCTGACGGTCCTGGGTTCGAATCCCGGTCAGGGCAAATATTTGTGTGATGAGCATGAATATTTGTTTCTGAGTCTTGGATGTTTTCTATGTATTTAGGTATTTATATCTATTAAATATATCGTCGTCTAGTACCCATAACACAAGCCTTCTTGAGCTTACTGTGGGGCTAGTTCGATTTGTGTAAGATTGTCCTCTAATATTTATTATTTATTATTATTTATGTATGTATTGGTATTAATATGTACGTACTATATTGACACTTAGTATATTCGTTTTTATATTTGGAGTTGCACCGCCCACAATTTGTCTGCTTTGCACTAAGGTTGACTGGTAGAGAATGCTTATGGCATTAAGTCCTCCTTTTGTACGATAAGTTTTACTTTTGTGCAATAAAGATTAAATAAATAAATATACCACATAGATATGTAAACATACTTGTCTTACTCGCAGTATATTCTGCATAACAGTCAACTAACGTATTTGCCATTACTATGCGGCCGTAAACTGTGTCAGAAATAGAGGATTTACTGCTCATTTGCATAGGTCACCTGGAGATAAGGGTTACCCACCCGCTTCCACTTATGGCGTCTGTGCGGAGGGTAATATTATCTATCTCATGTATGGAGCATATAAGCACACCTAGTTTTGGGAAGTACATCCACTTTACAGATGACCGACTCGACGCGTGTCCTACTTAAGAATATGCCTGCTTATTCTGTAGTTCCTGAGCTTACACAAAACACAAAAAACTAATAGTAGTTATCATATAAAGAAAAGACCTTCCTCCTTAGGCAGGGCTTAGTCGAAGCAGAAAAAAAGAGAAGGACGACTTCTACAGTTCCATGTTTTCTTGGTTTCATTTTGTATGTTCGTCTCCTAACTAGTCCAAACAAAGTTCCGAAATCAAACTTTCTACTTTCAACCATTACGTTCACAATTATTCGTTGCCCAGACTTAGGCTCGGTTGCACCAACATACGATCACGGGCCGGTCATCGTCAAATATGGCGCCGGCAGCTGTCATCCCATAGAAACTTGTCAAACTTTCCATTTTAACGATCACAATACAAATACTCTTTATTGCACACCTCACATAATAAATTAGCATATAAAAAACAAAAAACAAATATACAGGGAGACATCAGAGGCAGAACAACAGGCGGTCTTAGCGCTAAAGAGCGATCACCGCTTACGATTACAGGCGGTTTGGTGCAACTCACCCTAAAAGGCTGAAAATGATAATGATGATTATAAATATCATAGAATTTACATGTATTTTTTGGATTTTAAACTTCACACCATGAACTTCAATCGCTTTGAATGAGTTGCGCAGGAGTCGATTGCGGGTCATCGACCTGTTTAAGGTATTAAATAATACCTAACACGGCACTAACCGCGTGCGCAGGTATGAGAACCGCAATACGCAGTAGGGTTGCCACCGTCGCAAACAGTTTAGATAATAAAAGTCTATAGTGTTCAATTGCATGTAAGCTATGATTAAAAAAAAAAATGTTTTATTGCCACAGATTTAAGTACAGACAAATATTTAAACAGATTAGACATAATTTATATATATATATATATATATATTATTGTGATGTTATTAAGATCATTTTGTGTTCGAATTGTACATGTTTCTCGGTTTGCCTATTAATCTTAATCTCCACTCAATTGCTCAAAGGTTAGCTGGAAGAAATGACTTACAGGGATAAGAAGCTCGCCTTTGTACATATATGTCAACTGTTCTTGTAATTTATGTTGTTTTACTCATGTACAATAAAGAATTTTACAGACATTACATACATACATTTACGTAAAATAAAAAATAAAAAAACACAATAATACATCATTTAAATATTTGGGCAATGGGTACCAGTCTCAGGCACAGCTGGGTAGGTGTTGCACATCCAGCGCTGATTTTCAGACTGATCCATTTTTTACCTAACTATGTAGGTCCCCCATGGTGCGTACCTACGTTCTGTTTGTTACATCAGTATGGCGTATTTTATTACAACGATTCATGTAAATGACACGTGTCTATGTTCATAGATGTAACTGCCATATTTGACATCTGTCAGCTGTGAAGTGTGTGTCAAGCTGATGTTTATTTTTTTTTGTTTGCAGCAGACCAAGGCACGATCCTATTAATGCCTCCAAACGGTTGGTACGACAAAGATAAGATTCAAAACAATATTTCTTAAAAACGATACTTAATATAAAAAAGCGGGTAACAGTTTCAAACTATAATTATGTATGATAAGTTTATTATCAATAACAAAAATAATATGAAAGTTAAGGTTCCTAATTGTGTATTATGTTACACAATATGGTTTTACATATCTTATCTTATTTAGATGAGGGCCCTTGCACGACCCTTGGACGCACTTCGACCCAGTGGGATCTTTTGTGCAATTGCCCCTCCTTTATGCCTACTCCAAGCTGCTCTCCAGCATTTCCACAAACCGAATGATGGAGTTCAGCGGGAGTACTCTGAATTCCTTTGGTTCAGGATAACCATTGCCAAAGTCATTCATTCTCTGTCTGGCAAGGGCGTGACATTCACACAGTAAGTGTTCCATTGTCTCGTCATCCTCGCCACACATCCTACATTCTGTGTCGTCAGCTAGTCCCATCTTGGCCAAGATTCCTTTGACCCCGAAGTGACCTGTAAACACCCCAGTTATCACCCTGAGCTGCTTTCTGCCGTATTTCCAAAATTTTTTTTTTGGTTGTAGTTAATAAATAAAATAAATTGTCGCCCACAGTTTTAAAACGTCTCACAAAAGTTTGATTAAATTTTTATTTGATCGGTGGTGACAACCCTGATTGTCTGCGGTACCGGTGTAGGGCTTGTACAACTCTTGTTTTTATTTCTCATGAATATTATTTTTTAAAAGTACGTCTTATATTTCGTGTTTTTATTTTTATTTTTGTTAATAAGACGGTAAAGTACGAGTACATAGTTTAAGACTTTAAACTGCTTTAGATGTGTAGTAATAACACCATTACTTGTTCTGTATATATGTGGTACCCTATTGTAGACATGTGGTACCCTTTTGTATATATGTGGTACCCTACTGTAGATATGTGGTACCATATTGTAGATATGTGGTACCCTTTATAGATATGTGGAACCTTATTGTATATATGTGGTACCTTATTGTATATATGTGATACCCTATTTTAGATATGTGGTGCCCTATTGTATATATGTGGTACCCTTTTGTATATATGTGGTACCCTGTTGTAGATATGTGGTACCATATTGTAGACATGTGGTACCCTTTTATAGATATGTGGTACCTTATTGTATATATGTGGTGCCCTATTGTATATATGTGGTACGTTGTTGTAGATATGTGGTACCATATGGTAGATATATGGTACCCTATTGTAGATATGCGATGCCCTATTGTAGATATGTGGTACCCTGTTGTAGATATGTGGTACCATATGGTAGATATGTGGTACCCTATTGTAGATATGCGATGCCCTATTGTAGATATGTGGTACCCTATTGTAGATACGTGGTACCCTATTGTTCCTGGTGGTGAGTAACTTTACCAGAGCTCCCGAGGATGAGCTGTGTGAGAAAGGGCCTGAACATGTGTCAATTACTGGAAATGTCAAATCAATAAAGTGTCAAAAAGCTTCTCCTCTCCTCTGGAGGTGCAAGTCTTCGTAGACAGTATGCTGGTTTTCGGAGACAGGTATAAAAATTAAATAGATGATCGACTTTCTAATGTCATATGAAAGAAAAGGATAGAGCTAACATTTATCTCACAGATGGTTTTATCTGGGGAAAATCGGTCCTAAATAATCTAATCTTTAGTTTACGGTTTTTAATATGAATGTCATCAATGTCAAAAGCCAGAGAAAAAAACAAAAATAAGTTAATTAATACATCAATATTTTTCAATAATACATAAAACATATTAATATAAAAATGTAACAATCTAATTTCAAACCTAACGCTTTAAAATAAGATGCTATTCGACTGCAAATATGAATCATCTGATGTTCATCTGATTATTCCGTTAAGTAAGCGACTTGATAGTCTATATCCAAGCAATTCGTCTTCCACATTAAATTGTATATCGATTATTCAATTTTCAACTCTATGGCGCCTATATATGACTCAATCCGAACGCAAAAAAATTAACTCCGTTTTATTATTTACACCCAGCCGTGATTGTGTTTTTTATAGACATTCCAAATTTAAATTCTTCACAACTACATAAAAGTTTTTACTCGCCAATTTATTTTCGATACAATTAATTTGTAGACAGTTTTACCACTTTGAACTTTACCGCTTGCACATAGGGTATAATGTGAGCGTAAACACAATTGGATTTTGCCATTCACTATGCAAATCATTACTCAAGGTGCGCACATGGTTTTGAGCCTTAGCTGTTTGTAATAAGGTGGGGTGCGAACGAATATTAATAGGTTGTTTTTCCAATGTTTTGTCTAGACATGGATAAGTAGTAATAAAATAGGTTTTTTTTTCCTCAGATTGTAATTTGTATTATATTCGGTGTTTGTATAAAGCTCCTACTAGAGGTTTTTCGTGACAATTCGGTATTACAAATACCCAGTATTTGACACATGTTAAGATTAATTCCATTGTGTGGTTATAGATAGAAAACCACCAAATGATCACAATAACTCTCTATCTGTGAGTGCATTTAACTGGCTTTGTATTATTACCTAAGTCTCTATCATAATCTAGTAGCTGTTGGTACTCCTTAAACTATTTTTTTTTAATACAACGCCGGTGGCAAACAAGCGTACGGCCCACCTGATGGTATGCGGCCATCGCAGCCTATAGACGACCGCAACTCCAAAGGAGTCCCGTGCGTTCTTTTTTTTATTGACCCTGACTGTGGCTTTTTAGGCCGGGCTCATAAAGCGATAGGAGTGCGCGGTTGGAGAGTAGCCTGGGGACAATCCAGGGGAAAACCTCCGACACGATCACGCGGACGGTTTGGAACACTGGAATACTCTAAGGCCGGGTTTTATAAAGATCCGTTAGACCAAATGTCAGATCAAATTTCAGTAACTTAGTACATTTTTTGACATAACAAACCAACATAAGGTCTTACTGATCTTCATAAAACTGAGCCTAAGAGTTTGCGCTCCAGTGAGATTGGTTGAGCGGTTTCAACCGAATCTGAGCTGTGAGTGGAATCGAGCATAGGCATTAATTTGCCTAGACAGGTACACAATACAGCCTCAAATCGTTATGGTGCTTATGACTATTCGGAAGTCACTAGCGTCCATAGTCTAAATGGTATGAAGATATCGTCTGTCCACTCCTGCGACTGCAAAAAACATATATGTATATTGTTAGTACATGAATTTGGAACCCTCGATCGTCAAAAAGTAATTCATTCAAAACTTTTTACACTGTCAAATTGACAACAATGACTTCAACGCCATTCAATTATTACCCATAAGCCCACGTTAATAAGAGCTAAAGTTGAATTTTGGAAATATCGTTTTAGTAAAGTGCAAAACCGCCCTTAAGGAGACTTGGTGGTTATGAATTTACCCCTCATGAAAGAGTGCGTTTCCATTAACACTAATAATTTTAATTTTAAAATACTAAAATAATAATCCTGTAGACTCCGACAAGAATATGTCTCCCCCACCCAGGGCTTGAAATACCGGTATTTTCCGGAACCGGTATCGTGTTCTTGAACTAGAAACCGGTATTGGACTTAGCAGCGGTACCGGTATGGTGAAAACCGGCAAATTGATATTTACTGGTAATTAGTAGTTAAAATACCGGTACTCGAAAGTGCGAGTGGAATAAATGAGAGAAAAAGAGAACACAATAATTCTCATCGCACGCGCGCATCGCGTCTTAATTTAGTAATAGTACTACACGTGTAAGAACCATTAATAAAGAATCGGTATTTTTCGGTGATAATACCGGTATTTTTCCTTTACCGTTTCTCTGCAACCAAACCGAAGAATACCTATAAATACCGGTATGTTACAGGTATTTTCGGTATACTGGTTTCAAGCCCTGCCCCCACCTGCCGTGAAAGGAGAAGGCATGGATCGCTCTCAAAGATTGTAAAGCGCGAGAGCTCATCAGTGCCTTCGGTATGAGTTCCTAGAGTCTTTCGCATGAGATCGCAATAGCGGTCACCATGGAGTTTTTACTGGATAGAAATACTAACCACATAACCCAGTCGTCCCCCGATTTCAGGACCGCAGGTTTCCTCCACGTGAAAGAGGTTCCAAACAGTGCGAAATAATATTAGAGATAATTATGGCTTCATTCTACGGAGAGGTATAAATATCCTCCACCTCAGCATTGGTTAAAACTCAACCAATCTCACTGGAGCGCAAACTCTTAGAGTATTCCAGTGTTTAAGCCGCCCGCGTGGTCGTGTCAGTTTCCCCTGGATTTTCCCCAGGCCACTCTCCAACCGCGCGCTCCTATCGCTTTATTGGGCTCGGCCGACGACGGACGGGACGAAGCCACAGTCAGGTTAAAAAATGGAATATCGTCTCGCTGATATTTGGAGTAGACCAACTTCGATAATACCGCAGCCATTACAGTAGATACCACTACGTGCTCCGCATTGATTATAACACCACTACTTGCTCTCTAAGTATGCGATGTTGTGTTCCTGTGCCTTTACCATGAGTTTACATGACCGTACTCGCTAGCGACTGTTTAAGAATTTGTATGGGCAAAAGTACAGCGCCTCTGGGGGTTACGCAACAGAACTAAGAATCGGCATACTAAATCGTTTACGCAGTCGCTAGCGAGTACGGTCATGCAAACTCATGTTAAAGGCACTGGTGGTGAGTAAGGTCGTCAGAGCTCACGACATGTCCTGGCGGCTTAAGATTAGCCGACCGGATAGTTAAAATGCTAGAAGATTAACAATCCAATAGCATACGACCAGCACGTAATATCTTTTTCATCTCTCCTGTTCGGAAAGTTCGAGTTTCATAAGTTGATGGCCGGGTTGAAAGTATTTTTTTTAGAGTTCAATGGGCCGGGGTCGCGCGCCGGCCGCACGCACGGGCCGCGGGGCGCGGCGGCGCCGGCTGCTGGTTGCTGCAGCGCGTGTCTTTATTACTGAATCCTTAGAATATAATTTACTATTACTTTTATTTCTCATTTATTTTCCTCATAGTCGAAATGAAAAGTAGAGTATTTAACTCGGTTAAAAGCACCCATTTCACAATTGAACTATTGGTGCTCGAATAAAGTGAAAGCGCCAAAATATCTCGGCTGAAATGGGTTACTTTCAACCCTTAGTTAAAAATCTACTAAACTATACATCATTTCAAATAAGTACTCTCAACAAATCAAAATTAATCAAATATATTGAACACCGTACATTTTGGTCTACGCTAAATAAATTTCATATTCATATTCATATTCATATTATTTATTGCATATTGTACATGTGTTTACATTGGTGTTAAAATAAAATGTGTTTCAACATGTACCCTTTCGGGCATAGCAATTCACTACAACTAAGAAAAAGTCTACAACTAACTATAATTACATTATAGTAATGTTGTGAGCATATACATACCATACTAAACATTCAAAGATAGAAATACATTATTTTCTTTATTTTCTTATATTACTTATACATTATTTCATTACTATTCTTCAGCGCATATTGATGTGTAATTTATATTTTTTACGTATGGATAAATAAAAATAATAATAATAATAAATATCTGGATTAAAATTATTTAATTTCTTTAAGATTGTCAGTCAATTTAAGCGTTTAAAAAATATCGTAACGCATCCATAACCGGAATGGAAACGCGCCCACCCCGTGATTTATGGGAGGTGCGCCCAGTGTTGCCGTGTTATGAAAGTATTTAATTATTTCCACATTCGGCGAGTCACTGCGAATTTGTTGCCAGCTTTAAACAAAAACGGGGCTTAACGAGTTCACATACAATATGTCTTTGTACAAGTATATTGTCGTGTAAAATTGTTTTCATAATAGTGAGGGAGTGATTTTTGACATGTTTTTTTTTTCTTGAACCTGACTGTGGCTTTATAGGCCGGGCCCAATAAAGCGATAGGAGTGCGCGGTTGGAGAGTAGCCTGGGGACAATCCAGGGGAAAACCTCCGGCACGACCATGCGTGTGGTTTGTAACACTGGAATACTCTAAGAGTTTGCGCTCCAGTGAGATTGGTTGAGCGGTTTCGACCGAATCTGAGGTGTGAGTGGAATCGAGCTACTGGGAGTTTTGTCGCTGGTTCACTAAACCTAGCCTAGCTGAGAAGAGTCCAGCAAGAAACTCAGCTAGGCCCGACCTGGGTCGGACTGACTCTACTCGGTGTGCGGCGGTACCGGGACGAATAGGGACTATATGTGTCACTGTTGTCGCGATCGCGCCCAGCCTATAAAGATACAGTCAGATTCAAAAAAAAACTTTTACTGGTGCTACCAGGTTTTTTGCCTTGCAGCGTCGCCATTTCGTGTTCCCCCATGAATGACGTGTCTGATTATATATATATATCACCTGGGAGTCTTATCGAACTAGGTTCAGTGTCGTCGGCTCTTCTACTACAAAGGAAGACCAGCGCTAGCCAATGCACTACGCTGATTTGGGGCCATTTTGTGGCTGTGTTCTGTATTGGTTTTATTATCAGTGGCTTAGAGACCATACATCTCTAACAATATTAAATTAATCTTAATTTTGACGCTCAGAGACCATGTACATCTCTGGGATATTATATTAATTTCATTACTCCTTGTTTAATCTTGAGACCTTATACATCTCTAACTTTACTGATGTTGTAATACTTGTAATAGATAACTTTGCAAGTTTATCTTCACTGTATGACATTAACTTTGTTATAATTGTAAACTCGAAATTATTATTCCTTCTTGAACTGTAAATTAATATTTTGACATGAAAGATGTATTACTTATTATAGTCAGACTTTCTTAAATTGTAAATTAGATTTTTGACATGTAAAAGTGCCCTTATGTGGCCTATTTGCAGAATAAATGCTTGATTTTGATTTTGATTGTGGTGTTATGTTTATTTGTACTATATCTGCCAAGAATAAATGTTTTTTCTTTCCTTCTTTCTTTCAGAATAGTAATAACAATGGCATTTATAAAACTTTACCAACAATGCAATGTTTGCAACGAATTTCCTTTTGCTTAGTGAACCGAATTCACACATTTATTACAATAATTTAAAAAATGACACAGAACCATCGACAACTACGTTACTTATGTTCTTTTTCGTTTAAGTTTGCCAGAAATATCAAATAGCCAAAACCAATATGGCTGCGGTGAAATAATTAATATTATTAATATAAGCAACGACCGCAGGGTTGGTAAACATACACACAAAAATAATATTTAAATTGAAATTTTATTACGCTATCCATCAAGGTAAGGCTGTGGTCTTGGTTAACTGTCTGCGAAAAACTATTTTATAAAAAGTGATAAAAGGGATATTTGGCAGTGATAGCGTCCCGCACAAGTAATTTTAACACAGAAATATTTTGTCCTTAATATTTAAAAATATACATATACCTATATGTTTTATATTGTAGCATTTTAATTCAGTAGTATTATGATAGTGTTATTTTATATACATTGTATATTGTACTGAAAAAATGACAACTCGCCGAGTTTCTTACGCCGGTTCTTCTCGAGGCAGAGGTTTATTTTATGAACCGGTGGTAGTTTTTTTACATTTATAAGTGCATGTAATATGCCTAAATTGAAGAATAAATGATTTAGAAGTTAGATTTGACCAAACTGGAGCCAATACTAAATTTAGAAATAACCTAATTATACTAATATTATAAATGCGAAAGTTTAGATTTTTTTAAATACTAAATATTTATTGAAACAAAAAAAACAAATAAATTAATAACTAAAACTAGCTTGCCAAGCCCAAGTCACAAAAAACATCCCGTTTAGATGTTTGGATATTTGAATTTGTTACTCGATCACGCAAAAACGGCTAAACGGATTATGATCAAACTTGATATACAATGAGTATTAAATATCTATGGTCAGGCTGGATTAACATATAGGATACATTTAATCCCGAAAGTCATTGATAAATTTCATTACGGTTTCATATTTTTTTGTGTTTGAAACGTCTGAAATTGAATGACCGAAGACTAATATTTTATACTAATATTATTAGGGATGCGCCGAATATTCGGTTATTATTCGGCATATTCGGTATGTTTTTGAATGTTCGGTATTCGGCTAAATTATTCGGTTCAGCTGCCGAATATTTACCGAACAATCTTGAGAGGGTTTTGTTACAAGTTACAAGAGTGTATTAACAGTGATTTAACTTATTTTTGTCAATATTTCGCTCTGATAATGAACAAAGATTTTATCATCCAATTTGTCTGTTTTACAACAATTGATGAAGGAATTACGTTGAACCGAATAATTCGGCCGAATATTCGGTTCGGCAACAGCTGGAACATTCGTTCGAATGTTCGTATTCGGTCAAACCCATATTCGGCGCATCTCTAAACATTATAAACCTGAAATAAACTCGTGAACTGTGTTACCTGTACTTTTCCATACTGTATCTTACTAATCAAATATCAAATATCAAACTTTTATTGCATATCACATTTATACATGAGCAGGTGGAATTACAATATAAGTATAGACACATGTGATGCCCTGCAAGGGCACAGCAATTTGAGGGGGCTACTATTTGAACATAATGTTTACTTACACATATCAATTTTATATCACATTAATACAACACATTTCACACACACACAATCACATTTTTGTCGTTTTTAAAGAACCGCCGCCTGCTCTGCTACCATCCCCGCTGCCACCATAGCCACAACCTCAAATTGTACTGTGTAAAGCACAAACTCCCCAACTGGACAACTGCAGGGTTGGATTAATGAGTTACCTTGAGCTGAGATTAATTTGTCAAGGGTGTGTCAAAGGGGTATACGTTAGCTTTTGCAAACCCTTTATAAATGTTGAAGAAAAGTGACGTAGCTATTTATGGTACCATTATTTTTTGGGCATGTTACAGGATGGATTGCATCAAACCGTCTGTAATCAAAAGCACTGTTTATAATATGATTGTAATATGATTGACGACCGGTTTAGCCTAGTGGGTAGTGCACCTGCCTGTGAAGCTGACGGTCCTGGGTTCGAATCCCGGTCAGGGCAAATATTTGTGTGATGAGCATGAATATTTGTTTCTGAGTCTTGGATGTTTTCTATGTATTTAAGTATTTATATCTATTAAATATATCGTCGTCTAGTACCCATAACACAAGCCTTCTTGAGCTTACTGTGGGGCTAGTTCGATTTGTGTAAGATTGTCCTCTAATATTTATTTATTTATTTATTTATTTATTTATTTATTTATTGTATGGAAAGTTTGAAAAGTTTCTAAGGCACGGCCAATTTAGAGATATGACGAAAATATTGAAGTTTGAGCTTCCAGCGTGAAGAAATAATGAAGAATTACAGTACATAAATTACTGTAGACTGAAAAAGAAACAAAAAAACACTATGACCGAATAAAATACTGAAAAATGCTTTGGAAATAGTTAAAAGATCCTAAATATTTTTTCGTAACGACGACGATTTCGTAATTATCAACGCCAGTGAAATTGTTTTTTTTACCAAAAAGACAGCTTTTTTATTGTTCTAACAATAAACGAAGTATTCCAATAAATTTAGAAATAAAGGAAAAATTCCCCAAAATTTATCCTTTATTTCTAAATTTGTAGTTTACGTTAGCAGCGGTACTGCTTAATACAAAATAAATTTAGTATTCCAATAAATTGCAAACGAATGAAGTGTGTAATTACCCTTATCGCAGAATTTGAAAATAGAGTATCAATTTCTGAACGATACAAAATTTACGTGGGTAGAATAGAAATCATATGTCAAAAGTTCTTACTCTGGATTCGTATCCAGTAGTGAAACATATGGGAACATTAAAAAAACAAATTGTTATAAAATCGATTTGAATAATCAATCACCATTTATTTATATAAGATTTCAAGCTTACATGGTCATTTACATTAGAATTACGATTTGAAACGGGATTTTACCATATATATTTGTATTTTTGAGTTCCCGATATTTCGGCACTGTTGCAAGCGCCATTATCAAGGATTAACTGACGTGCTGCGAGTTTTAGTTAAATACAAAAATATACATGGTAAATATTCCGTTTCAAATCGTAATTCTACCATTTATTTATAATCGCTTCGACAATCGATTCGCCAAACCCTTATCACTACAAACGCCAATTCATAACTGTCAAAAGGGAAATGTAAATATTTCCTACTATAAGAGTAAATCCCTCGAAGTACGGGACAATCAACCGAACTTCTGAATTTAAAATTGTTGCGATTTAGAATGGGGGCTACCGTTTTTGTGCTCACCAGTTGGCGCCACTGACGAGTAAGGTCCAGCTGTCAAAAATTATTATTGGTTATTATGGGCATGAGAACGAAATTTCCATTTAAATAAATAAATAAAATAAAATAAATAAATAAATATTAGAGGATAATCTTACACAAAACGATCTAGACCCACAGTAAGCTCAAGAAGGCTTGTGTTATGGGTACTTGACGACGATATATTTAATAGATATAAATACTTAAATACATAGAAAACATCCAAGACTCTGAAACAAACATTCATGCTCATCACACCAATATTTGCAATATTTGTTATTTTATTTTTTATTTTGTTAAATCATATTTGAAACCTTAAAACCGTATCGTAAAAATATCGAACATCCTGCATTGTAGCGCAGTCCCGTTTTGTTCGGAAAAAGAAGGAAATAAGTTTCCGAAAGACAAAACTGTCTCAAAACACTGACAGTCATTGACCCGTAACTCATATTTACCATAATCAAGCTCAGGTATT
The DNA here is from genome assembly GCA_963556455.1 of Epiblema foenella. Classification (NCBI taxonomy): domain Eukaryota; kingdom Metazoa; phylum Arthropoda; class Insecta; order Lepidoptera; family Tortricidae; genus Epiblema; species Epiblema foenella. The sequence continues at coordinate 1,989,399 of OY747120.1, read as the reverse complement.
GCAAAATACTCACCATATTGTTCTAATTAGATATTAACTCCCGTAGCGCAACCACAAAGAGTGACATTTGACATTTCGGAGACCCCACGCTACACTAGCGTCTCTAGCGGCGAATTCATACGCGATAGCCCCCATTGAAAGAGGGCTCAAATGTCACTCTTTGTGATTGCGCTACGCGGGTTAATATCTAATTGGAACAATATGGTGACTATTTTGCAATACCTGAGCTTGATTATGGCAAATATGAGTTAAGGGTCAATGACAGTCAAGGCTTTTAGACAGTTTTGTCTCTCGGAAACTTATTTCTTCCTTTTTTCCGAACAAAACGGTTTTAAGGTATTGAATATGATTTAAATGTAAACTTCGTTCTCATGTCCATAATAACCAATTACAATTTTTGACAGCTGGACCTTACTCCACAGTGGCGCCAACGGGTGAGCACAAAAACGATAGCACCCATTGTGAAACTTCGCAACGTAGTTGTATAATGAGGAGAAAAACTGCCTTTTTATCACGCCAGATGTCACATAATCGACTATGCTTAACCTCATCTTGTCATCTATCAAATCCTATACATTTATTGTAATTGTAAATAAAGAACACTTCTTCTTAGATAATTATGAAATTAAATGAATTGAAATCATTTATTCTTCAATTTAGGCATTTTATATGCACTTATGAAAGTCAAAAAACTACCACCGTCTCATAAAATAAACCTCCGCCTCGAGAAGAGCCGGCGTAAGAAAATCGGCGAGGTGTCATTTTTTTCAAAACAATATACAATGTATATGAAATAACAGTATCATAATACTACCGAATTGAAATGCTACAATATAAAAATACATATATATGTCGGAGATACATTACATAACCGCCTGTTTATCAGATCAACGCTACGAGATTAGATTAAGAAAACTTAGTTTAATGTTGAAACGCCAAGCGGTGATAGCTTGGGAGTGGTCTGCGTTTGTTCCGTGCGGGTACTTGCTAAAACATGCATTGACAACTACCCTTTTCCAAACTATAAGTCACGTTGACAGTATAAAAGGCTCTGGCCCCTTGTCTGGGGAGGATTATTCTTTCTGACATTGTGGCGCACGGACGTAAACGGAGAATGCTCCGCATTTCTGACTCTACTGAAATTGCCTGAAGGCTTATCCTGAAGGTTTATAATTCGTGATCAGTTAGCTTGGTTCATAATCACTGTTTGTTTGACTGTTAAACGATAAGTGTCTATTTAAAGTTGTAACCGATCCAGTGCTTACTTTGAAATAACCAATACAGTGTAATCCACCCTATTAGTGACGTTTTATTCCTTATTTCCGTGCGTCAGTGAATATCTAGTTACGAAGTAGTGATGATGAAATGTGCTCGATGCCATCCCTACTCAAGTGTCTATTGCATACACCGCTCGACCAACCACCAATGTATCACCTATCGAGCCGCCCTCGTCGATATATATTTTTTAATAGTTAGGATAAAATATTTCTGTGTTAGATTACTTGTGCGGAAAGCTATCAAAATGGGCACTTTTACATGTCAAAATATTAATTTACAATTTAAGAAAGTCTGAGTATAATAAGTAATACATTTTTCATATCAAAATATTAATTTACAGTTCAAGAAAGAATAATAATTTCGAGTTTACAATTATAACAAAATTAATGTCATACAGTGAAGATAAACTTCCAAAGTTATCTTATTACAAATATTACAAAGTTAGATATTTATAAGGTCTCAAGATTAAACAAGGAGTATAATGAAATTAATATAATATCCCAGAGATGTACATGGTCTCTAAGCGTCTAAATTAAGATTAATTTATTTATTTTGTTAGAGATGTATATGGTCTCTAAATCACTGATAATAAAAACGAATCTACAACAGGATGATATCTCTTGTCAATCCCCTATAGAAAGACACTAGTATTAACGTAGTCACTATGTCCTAGCAAGCATGAACAGACCGGACTCCACAAACTCATCACACTATCACTGCCAAACATCCCTATCCTTGATACAATCGTAATAATATATAATTATAATAAGATATGACACAGTGCAGTGCCCTAAACTGCAAAAATAAAGGTGGAATAGTGACTGTACCAATAACAGCGTATCGCGTGTCAAGCCGCCATACTCTTACACTTTAACCCTGTTCTGTTAAATGACGTAAGCGACTGCTTTTTTAAGGTTCCGTATACAAAGGGGACGATTTTATATTACCTACTAGCTTTTGCTTCGTTCTTTTGCGGCGAAAAAAATAGACACTAGCATTCTTTTGTGGGGTCCGGTCTGTTCATGTTTGCAAGGACTAGTAACTTCGTACTAGTGTTCAGTGGAATTGACATGATGAGAGACTTCGCTCTGTTCTCATTTGATTTTATTTTTAGACTGACGCTCAGAGACCTTTTACATCTCTGAGGATATTTATTTATTAGATTTTATTATTTTATTATTATGATTAGTGTAACTACTTTATTACCTTTTATCTTGACGCTTAGAGACCTTATACATGTCTAACAAATCTCGATTGTTATTAGTTTCTTAGTCTTATTTTTGACATGTAACACTACATTGAATTAATGATACTTTGATTATTATTGCATGTAGCTTAACCTCGGCCCTCCCCTTCCTCGCTTTCCTTCAATTTTGCCTTCTATGATGTTCTTTATAAAATCGTCGTGTCGTATAAGATGACCAATCATTTTCCCTCTTCTATTTTCTATAATTTCCAACAGTTTCCTTTTCTCCCCCACTCTCCTCTCATTCTTTTCTCTTTTTTTCTTCTTTCTTTTTTCTCTTTGTGTTATATAAGATATTTTTACAATTTTATAATTTTTAAATTCTCATTGTTTATGTTTTTTCTTTTTTTCGGAGGTTTTCCCCTGGATTTTCCCCAGGCTACTCTCCAAACGTGCACTGCTTTTGCTTTATAGGGCCTGGCCTATAAATCCACAGTCAGATAAAAAAAAAAGATTATGATAGTACGGAACCATCTACAGACGAATCTTACTAACTTAACCAAATTCATTCTCTCAACTTACGGCCTTATCATACAGTTGTAACTTGCGTCCTTTATCATTTAAAAAGCCCTAACCGACTCTAATTTTCACAGTAATATACACCTTTCGTAATAAGTAGTATAACCGGGTCAGTCAGTTAATATCGCGCAGCCACGCATTATGTACGGGTTGGCTACTTATTTAAGAGTCATGACCGTTATATGGGGTTAATGTCTCGAAGTGATTCAATTTCAACTAAATAACAATAATCAGAAATCAGAAATATTTGTTCGTGAAAAACACAAAAAGAACAAGAAAATAAATAAAAACAGAAGAACAAGGTATTGCACGAAATGGTTCTGTCTCAGCGTAGTGCTGGCGCGATTGCCAGCGCTGATCTTCCGACAGAAACATTAAGTAATTTCCCAGAAGGTAACACATTTAAATAAAAATAAACTAAAAATGACAAGAAGCTATAACTACAATTAAAAGAACAGAGAAAAACAAGCGTAAAAAATAACAGAAAACAAGAACATAAATAAATTAAAAATCAAAATCAAAATCAAAACATTTATTCTGCAAATAGGCCTCAAGGGCACTTTTACAAGTCAAAATCTATCTAGGTACTTACATCAAATAAAAATAAAACAATAATCAAAGTATCATTAATTAAATGTAGTGTTACATGTCAAAAATAAGACTAAGAAACTAATAACAATCGAGATTTGTTAGAGATGTATAAGGTCTCTAAGCGTCAAGATAAAAGGTAATAAAGTAGGTACACTAATCATAATAAAATATTTTGAGCTATATCTATAACACGTCAACATGAAAATAATAAAATCTAATAAATAAATATCCTCAGAGATGTATAAGGTCTCTGAGCGTCAGTCTAAAAATTAAAAGAACTAGACTCGGTAATGCCCGATCCAGCAACCCGTCCAGCCGATGGGCGCGGAGTGTCGGGCCGGGCACTACCATAGCCGTTCATTAACAGCACAGATTCTTGCTGACGTAGGTAAAAAACTGCAAGGCTCAAGTGGGACTGGGCCGGCCACGTCTGTCGCATGCATCCAGATAGGTGGGCTAATGTAGCCACCAAGTGGGTGCCACATGATGGACGACGCGGACGGGGCAGGCCCAGACGGAGATGGCGGGATGATCTGGATGCATTTTCCAGGAATTGGGAGGAAGAAGCGCTCAATAGGGAGACCTGGAAAACGTGGGGAGAGGCCTTTGCCCAGCTGTGGGTCAGTCAATAGGCTATAAAGTAAAGTAAGTATTGACGATCACAATAGAATAGAACACTTGAGCCTGGCAGTTTTTTATATGTACAATAAAGAATTTTACATGCATACATACAAATTTGTATATTATATGTTTATGAAGAACTTAAGAATCGAACTCATGTGTCTCGGCAGTTAACGCCACTCGGGCCTAATCTAATTATATAGTGATGCCAAAAAATCATAATTTTCAGTTTATAATGTGTTTTAAAGTCTTTTTATAGGTCACGACTAACTTGTAACTTATAAATAAAATAAATAAATAAATAAATATTAGAGGACAATCTTACACAAATCGAACTAGCCCCACAGTAAGCTCAAGAAGGCTTGTGTTATGGGTACTAGACGACGATATATTTAATAGATATAAATACTTAAATACATAGAAAACATCCAAGACTCAGAAACAAATATTCATGCTCATCACACAAATATTTGCCCTGACCGGGATTCGAACCCAGGACCGTCAGCTTCACGGGCAGGTGCACTACCCACTAGGCTAAACCGGTCGTCTTACATTCTCAAAGATACAATGAAATATCGACGTTATGATGCAGGTTATAACAGGCTGCGAATTATCACGTTTCGGTCGCGGCGCAACGAGCGGCCCATAATGGAATTTCATACAACATTGAAGACATGGGCCGGCAAAGTGATCGTCTTTTGTTTCGAGGGCGCGCCCCGAAATCAAAACCTGGGCTCGGAACCGGTTTTTAAATTTTTCTAAAATATCTTCTAAAGTACTTTCCATATCTCCATTTTTATTTAAAAATTTGATTTTGTTAGCCTTCATCTATAATATAAATGATTTAAAATACGAAAAAATATCGTAAAACGCAATTAACCGAAATTATTAACCGGTTAATTGTATGAAGACGAAACCGGTTTCCGAGCCCTGATCAAAACACGGCGCCGGCCGGCCGCTGCCGCAGCGCGTGTTTTTATTACTGAGTAGAATTTTATTTAATTTTCTTATTATATTCAAATTTCACTGCATTTTTTTGAGAAAAGCACTATACAAGCCTAGGCGCGAACAGGAATTGTCGGTCTCGTATCTCTAGATGGCCTCGTCAATCGCCATCTATAACAACTCGACAGTAATTTTGACACTGACATATGCTCTTGTACCATTGGATGTTATGCTTTTACACAATGCACTCTACTCCTTCGTAATAAGGTCCAAAATGCTTACATATTAATGAACGTTACTGTGCCACGCTTTAGTTGTTTTTCATGACCCCAGAAAGGTCAGCGAGTCAATCTACCGACAGATATTGTTTACGACAAACTTTTATTACCTCAATTAGGAAGCTTGCCAAAAGCTATTGATAAAGCTCAACCCGTGACCAACAGTCTATCTTTTATTCTTTCATTATATTCCTAGTTATTGGAATCTAAAGCGAATAATCGATGAAATCAAGCGTTGTTTTTGTCAATAAGAAAATCAAGAAGTTAGAATTGTTTCGAAATAAAGATCAAATTCTTACTCAAATGGTGAAAAAACTAACTCAAAAGAATGGTGCATATTCCGTCCCGTTTCCGCAATAGGCATCTTTGTATTAGAACGATCGTAGTTTTCTATGGCGCTCGTGGTCAGTGACGTCACTGATACAGTACATAGGTAGAGGTAGACAACGGGCGGTCTTATCGCTAAAGAGCGATCTCTTCCAGACAACCTTATTATTATTATTTTTTGTCTCGTTTCTTTTGGAGTAGTTAAATTTTGAGTCAACAACCCTATTCCATGGTTTTCTAGAAGTAAGTATTAAATTGGATGACTTATATCAAAGGTTTAATAGAAGTTTTTTAAAGAATGACCGAATAGCGATTTCTCTCTTGTTTATACACTATTTGAGTGAAAGGGACGGCACGATACGAAGATCGGATTTCGAATTTCAGACGCCCCTCTGAGATTGTAGCTCGCTGTCAAAGGACAATGGGCAAATTAGTATGGGCGGTGTCCCATTGGTGTATACAGTTGAGACATATATCATTTGAAAGCTCTCAGCAGTAGCTTTAATTTCTTGTACGACGCCGAAGACCGATCGCGTGCAGGGAAGTTGGAATAGCTCATTTTATAACTGTAATGTGGCGATTACTGGAACTAAATATTCTCATACTAATGGAACGTTTGTGCATAGACAGTAGCGCCAATAATTTAATAAATCATTACTAGAGCTTCGAAATGAACGGGAATGAGTTGCTTGTATTAAACAAATAAATACAAAATAACTGTATTAAATCAATTAATTACATAAAAATACAGTGTCGTTTGATTCTGCTACTGCACGCGAGATGTCGCTAGTAAATAATGATAGCTTCACATGGTCGTTTATACACGCTAACAATATGACAGTTGGCATCTAAGGCCCGCAGTAAATGCTAAGTTTCTGTATCTGAGGGACTAAGATGACCGCGTATATATCGGATCATTCGTCCCTCTCGCACTTTCGTACATGACAGTAAGGGATGAATGCTGTATGTCCGACATATAAGCGATTATCTGAGCCCCGTTGGTGCTATGCCACTATTCGGGAATTCGACTAAGAGAGCTCAATAATGTCTATTATTATTCCCGAGCCATGAGAACAGTTTTGTTAGTATGTAAATAATAAATGCTACGAGTGTTCTAATAAGCCGCCGAATTATCTTAGCGGATTCGTATTCGGACTTGTGACTGTACTAATTACAAAAACGTATCGCTCTCTCTCTCTCTCTCTGCCGCTAAAATAACATAAGTGTGATAGAGACTCAAATATTGAAACTAGAATTTTGATTTTGGTGGTTTGGTGGTCTTGATGCAATCAATAAAATAACCGTTAGATATTTGATTATTTATTCATCATAATACAGCTTAGTACAAAAGGCGAACTGTGGGTTAATATAATAATAAGCTAAAAAATCTATATTCGTGCATCTAAGCTAATGAAAATTAAACCGTTTTTCTTTGCTCTTGCGTGTATTATGTTACTATTGCTATGTTACCGTTTCTTTGTTACAAAAATCTATGTCAGAGAGCGCGGACTTCTTGCTCCTGCTGAAAGAAAGCTGCATTGGTGATTACCGTCGAGTATACCTGAAGAGCCAGAACTGCTCTGAGTACGCCTGTGCGTAAATGCGGCCTAAGAACGGAGTGAAAAGCATCTTGGAACTAGTGTTAGCCCATTTGATCCGGGGGTGGTTGCAATATTGGAGGCGTAAATTATTCATTATGTTATGGGGTCCAGAAATGGGACAGTCCGGTGCTATGTACGTAATTTCTGGCTAAAGAGGTTCCGATGCTCATAAGTCCTAGGTTGTAGGTGTGTTGCCCTTGACATCTTTTTTAACTCTCGCATTCTTTACTCATGCACTTCTCGCATAAAAATGTCACAATTAGAGCTGAAAAAGATCAATCTGAGACTGAACGTCGATGTTCTATATACTTGCTTTATTATGGCCACGTATACGAGATTCGCATGCGAGTTTAACTACATTGCGCGGTTTGATAAATCGATTGAAGTCATTTTACCCCGATGACTCGCCTGCAATATAACCAAACTCGCATGCAAAACTCGTACGTGTGTAAATAAGGTTTTATTCTAGATCATGAGCTTGCCGAGGTTGGCTGTAGTCCTCGGGCCAGAAGGAAACATCGTCAGTAATTTTCTCTCTGGTGATAACTTGTACGATGGTTAAGAGGGTTCTATTATACTACGTATTTTCCACTAGAGTAATCTAACAAGATATTCGGTTAGCTATCATTCAATAATATTATCAATCGAGAGAAAATGACAAAAAAACATTATATTTTTACGTGTTTGAGTGATTGTGGAGAGAACTCCAGATGACGTCCATGGGGCTTCAGAATACAAACTCACCACCACTGCCTAGTGACCTACTAGGTAACCACCTTATAATTTATCGCCCAAGAGGGTATTGGTCATGAGATCCTGTTGCTATCCGGCAGTTTAATTCGCTGACGGGTAATAACTATAGGGGAGGTCACGATTCAAATGTTGATTTACTCGAGCGTAATTTAGGACCTATTGGATTTTGAAAATTGGATAGTAGGAAGAAAATATTTAATAGGTGTACCCCTCTGCCTGTGGGGGGAGCGTCTGCAAAAATAACAAGAAATAACAACACGAACATACTCCCGGGCATCAGAGTATATGCACCCCACATGAGGGCTTATAAATGGAGGAGGTTCTCAGAGTGCAAGGTATCCCCCATGTCTTAATCTGACTCGCTCAAGTAAATCCAAAAATCCCCTCTTGGACTCTTCTACCATTATGGCATTTTCTGTCAAAGTAATTTTCTTGCCATCATATTCATATAATTTATATTCGCTCATTTGTAGCCAAAATGTTGACATGTGACATTTTTGTTATTAATGCGTACACGAATATCTTAACAGACGAAAGCTTTTTATATATAAAGGTATGCTCCCTGACAACATGGGCAAATAAAACAAAAAATGTACTACTGAAAGGGTACAATTAATTCAATCCCTTATTGAAGCTTGAGGGTGCTGGTGAGATGCTTTCCAGAAACCCCAAACTGAAATAATTGCCCTTTATTACTGTAGTACCATTGGACAGTACCATCAAAGGAACTAGTGACACATTTATGTATGTAACGTTAGTACCTTTAAAAACTACACTAATTCAATTGTCCAGGGTTTGCTTGTTATACGAATGGCAATGGTACAAGTGATACATTCAAAACCAAAATGTATGTATATAAATTCTTTATTGTACAAAAATAAATAAAACAGCAGTACAGTGAATGCAGTTTAAATTGTTTTTAAAATAAAAATAATATCTTCTTTCAGTAAAATGTTCCATCTACAATATTCAAGGTACTTTCCCTCCATGTGGCATAGCCGTGGGACACCCTGTATATTAACCCTTTCGCCGCCATTGACTTGATATGAAGTCCGAACATTTCGTGCCCCACACGCCACGACTTGATATCAAGTCAGTTCCCTCAGTCAAATAGCTACTGACGTGCGTTAGGATAAGGTTCAATTTCGCATTTGACGTCTGTGACAGTTGGCGTGTGGGGCAAAACTTTTTACTTGTATCGTGGCGGGGAATAGGTTAAAACAAGTTATACAAATGTGTCACTAGTTCCATTGATGGTACTGTCCAATGGTACTACAGTAATAAAGTGGGTTAATCAAACTAACATGTCTCTCCAGTACCATCGATGGAACTAGCAATATACAAGTGTGTTACTAGTTCCATTGATGGTACTGTCCAATGGTACTACAGTAATAAAGCGAATAATTGTACCCTTACGTCCCAGTACGTCCATGCAATCATGTCTTATGCAAGTGTAGTTTTTACTCTCGTGCCTAGGACACCGCTCAATCCGCTTCAGATCATTCAGAATCGTTTTCTCCGTAGGGCGACTGGTACCAGTCGAACCTGTCTGCACCACTATACATGGGGATGTATAGTTTCTTTAAGCAGACTGCCAGATGTTATTTTGACAACGCTCCTCATCATAGGAATCCGTTAGTTAGGGAAGCTGTCGACTACGTTCCCCATCCCTCCCCCCTCTGTCGTGACTCCTCCGGCCGCACGGTCCGACGTCATATGCACAAACTCAAGGACCCGGATGACGTAATCACAGCATCCATCGAAAGATGGATCGTTGCGGTTACATATGCGGGACGCGTATGGTCCCTATTCGTCCCGGTACCGCCGCATACCAAGCTCTCTCACTAGGCCTGACCTGGGTCGGATTGAATCGTTTCTTGCTGGACTCTTAGTAAACAAGCGACAAAACTCCCAGTTACTCGATTCCACTCACACTTCAGATTTGGTTGAAGCCTCTCATTCAATCTCATTGGAGAGCAAACTCAAAGTATTCCAGTCGTGTCGGAGGTTTCTCTGGATTTTCCCCAGGCTACTCTCCAACCGCGCATCTGCCGGCATTGGGCTCGCCCTATAAAGCCACAGTCAGGTGAAATAAAAAACAAAAAAAGATTCATGTACACAATTACTTAACACCAGAGAGCCTACTCCGAACTTCGTATCGTGCCGTCCCTTTCACTCATATAGTGTATAACACGAGAGTGAAAGGGACGGCACGATACGAAATTCGGATTTCGAAGTTCGGAATAGGCTGTTAGAGTTAAAAGACGATGCCGATATCGAACGTTGGCGCAGAGCGTTGTGTCAGGGCTAATATGATAGCCCGCAGGTTCGCTCGCTGTTCCAAGGAAGTAAAGGATAGGTATCCTTTTTGAAGCATATTGTACCGACTTTTATACAAGCACCCTGTAGGTGAATTATACGCAGAGACAATACAACCCTATGCGTGTTCAATATAATAACGCGTTCAGGATGCTGATGGGGCTACCTCGATTCTGCACTGCGTCGGGAATGTTCACGGAGGCTCGACTAGACTGTTTTTATGCAACGATGCGTAAGATAAAACTGTCTACTAACACCCTAACCGTCTAACCCACCCTAACTGTCTAATCCATGTTGGTCGGAAAATAAACAATTATTATTAATATTATTATTAACTACAAATTCAGTACATTTTTAAAAAATAATTCATAAAAAACTGAAAATGCGATTGCCAGGGAGCATGAATTATTTTTTTTATTTAAGAGATTGAATATAAAACCTTACTTAAAAATTATTGACAACGTACGCAATAATAACATTAATACATTCTTGGCGTTCGATGGGTAAAAAATATGAAGACGCTGTCCAAGTTTCCATGCCCACCAGGCCACGACCTCACAAGACACTTTCAAACTATTATCGTTAAATGGGTTTAAACTTACCTCTATTTCCGCTTCTTCATGATCGGAAGTGCTTGTAAAGCCGGATTCATAATATTCAGATGTGATGGTTTCTGATGCGCTCTGATGCCTGACGGTTATAATCACGAGCGTATACGTACTGTATATGTCGCATTATATAAATAAAATTATGACGATGTCTAAAGATTTATTTATTTAAACTTCATTGCAAGAAAAATACAGTGTACAAATGACTACCTTAATGCCAAGTGGCATTCTCTACTAGTAAACCACAGAGACACCTAAAAACGGTGCAGGAAAATGTAGAAACGTTGAAAGTGCAAAACAGATGCCAGTAAAATTAAGATCTAAGCGATCTCATGTGCTGCGATGCCTATGACACATTATGACGATTTCTGACGATATTTTAAATCAGTGATACACTCGTAGCTTATAAAACATGCACAACACAAAGTTCTCATTACGACAGATTCTGAGCTCCCAATGATGCTTTGAGTGAGGAACCTACATTTAAACAGTTTACAATCTTTAATAAAAACAACCTAAATTAAATATTTTTAGATTTTATGTGTCAGTATAACCATTTTCAACTCATCAATGAATCGGCAACGGGCTAGTGAGTGTACTGGAGTCGCCAACATATATATATATATATAATTATATAGGCTTACCATCAGGCCGTATGATTATTTGCTACTGTTGTGGTATTTAAGAACTGATTTTGAAGAAGAATATTTCCAATCTATGGTGTCAGTAAAAATAAATTGATTCTATACATGGTAAAACCCCTTTTTTGTATTGCGCGTCAGGGGCTAAAAGCAGTGTATGCATCATTTCGTTTTTCACGCGATGCTGCGTCAGAGCCCGTCACATACACAAGAACACACGCCCGTGCACACTCGTCAGATCTGTTGTGTCGCGGCCGCTTCCCTATCCCTCGCACCTCAACTGCTCTGCGGGGCTAGTACAACTGTCGCTGCAACGCGACGCGAGTAGAGAAAAATCTACCCTCCTCTTTCTAATTCGCACAGTTCGAGTGAGACAGGAATCACTGAGTCGCGCGAGATACGACTTGGCAGCAAGTTGTGCTAGCCCACCTGATGCGAATCAGAGTCACTTCTGTCGCGCCACAACGTAACATAGCACATCGTCCGAGAGTATCAGATGCGTGTGAACCAAACCGTACTAGTTAAATGTATGAAACCGACATCATTCTGGCGCTTCAAGACACATCACGTGGCAATAGTATGAATCCGGCTTTGATGCGAACAACGTACTGGCTGCGACTCAAATGGTAGGTTCGCGGCTCAGAGGTGCTAAAATAAAATAATCTACAAGAGAAAAAGGGAAGAAAAGTAGGTGTGAAAAAGTGTTTATGATGTGCTCATATATTTTGATGCAGTAATTAACACTTTAAACGCCGTCGTCTGATATATGAGACAAAATAAATGACATTCGGTAGTCAAAGAGTCAAAAAATTACTTCGAAATTAGGGGCCAAACGATTTCACCAAAGCTGACAGGCGCGATAATTGTCAAAAAACATTACAATTGTAGTTGATGAAACAGTTTTCACAATCATGACAATTTTCGATTTGTCAGCCTACATATGTCAAATACATACATATGTCAACTTGGTGAAATAGGGGCCAGATGTTCCATTGTAATAACATTGAATAAGAAACAATCTCAGATGCAGATTACGGGATAAGAGGACTGCCCAGTTTGTTTACAATGAACAGCTCGGCGTACAAGAGGTCGGTCATAAGTGAGCTCAATTCTGACAACCTCCTTTAAATGGCGGTCGTCAAAAATACTGTTATTACAAAAACCACCATAAGCAGATTGGCCGTCAGTGAACTAGTGCAAAAATTAGTGCCTGAGACCGCAAAGCTGTACAATAGAAAATATCTCGAAGGCCAGTACGGCAGTCGACCTGCCGTAATTGGGGCAAAAAGTATTTCATGCTCACATTCTTCTACATTTTTTTAATGACAACACTTTTTTAGATTTTTTTTTCACTATATTTTGTAATCATAACTTTATAGTAACGGCATATCGAATCCCTCCGAACCATACAGAGAAACAAGTTAATATGAATACCAGAAGTATTTATACTTCTTTGGAGGTATTCGAGATGCCATATTTATAAAATATAGATATTGAATTTGAATGAATTGTGGTATACTAATAGTACACTGCCGCTTACTAACAGCGACCATCTGTCGTGAAGTTTAACCTTACAGAAATGCATACAGATAGGTTGATATCCCACTGCACGCCGTGATATGCTGCTGATATATTGATAGTATGCAGTCAACGAGTACGTTCAAATATTTTATGTTACACACTGCACACATACATATCATTAACCCTATTTCCCAGAAGGGTAAGTAGAGTGTTAGAGATCACTGTTTTCCATTTGCTACGATCCTTGACAAACTTATTTCGTGTACTCTCATAACATTTCTCAAATACAAGTCACTTCTTCACTGAGATACGGGGTTATTTCTGGGGCAATTGCACAAAAACGTTCAGTCTAAAAGTATTTCCGGACTGGCACCTAAAATATATAATAAAATGCAAAGAAACATATTCTAAGTTAGAAGAATTGGTAGAATTCAAAAAAGCTTATTTGCATTCCTAGTGCAAGTAGCCTACCAATACTTGACAGATGAAGAATTTTAATTGTCTAGCACGCCCCATCTTTGACTTTGAGTCCATGAGTTTGAGATTATTTATTTGTATGCCTTATGCCAAAATATAGTATACACTAAAATATTTAAAATAGTTGGAAGACTTATGATGAGCTATTGATCTGTGTTTACAAATATAGTTTGTACAGTCGAACAAATAAGGAACTTACCTTTTCACTTTAACGCCATGTTAAACTGTCATACTAACATTTCCAACCAGAGGAGCGCAAGAGGCCCAGCGGCGCCCGTGTGCCGCCTGCGGTATGCCAGGTTAAGCAATTCCGGTCGAAGTCAGTTCTTCCGTGCTTTGGAAGGCACGTAAAGCCGTTGATCCCGGCTGCTGTCTATGATAGCAGTAGTTAAGCCAAGTTAGAGGCGTTCGGGCGGCTTGAGAACTTCTAACAATCAAGTTGCCCACTCACTTGATAAGCCTAATTCCAGTGAGGTCTGGTACCCCTTCGGGTTGGAAGGTCAGATAGCAGTCGTTTCCGTAAAAACTAGTGCCTACGCCAAATCTAGGGATTAGGTAGCGGATCCCGGGCATCCTTCAGGATGCAACAGTACTGGGATAACGCTAGCAGGATGATGATGACTAACATTTGCAACCGGTGGAAACCACAAAGTATCAAAATGTACAGCTACTTATGAGTTCGACTGTACGAAACTCTAAGGCGAAATTGCTTCAATACATGCAAAAATGATTTGGAACTCAAGACTATAAGTTAGATTCTTGCTTGCGTTCATGTGACAGAATTTGGCCTGACAGTTTCGACCGCACTATAAATATTCTAACTGGCTTGACGTTTCTTAGGATACTGTTGTTTCTGTCACATGAGAATTAGCGATAGATTTTTCGCAGCTAATTTTCTTTCAACTTCACTTTCCACACTCCACTTTCACTGCCATGCAATGTTGGCATTGGCACCAATGCTCCGCTATGCACAGTCAGACGTGCCTTTTGCTATATTATCTGTCTTACTGTACCAGATTTCCAAGCATTCCCTCTCTTTTCAATAAAGCTACTATTTCCAGTTATACGAATTCTACATTTTACAATCTTCCTATATCGACCATAAATGGAAAGTCGGTCATAAACTCGCTTATTTTAAATTCCACGACTTTTCTTTTTGCTTATATTCATAATCATTCAATTCCTCTTATAAACCTCATTAATGTATGTATGTAATAATATGAAAGCAATATGCATGTCACATAACATAATCATTGTTAATTCTACGTACCATACACCAAAACATCTCGCCGTCGACGCTAGTAAGGAAACGTACCCAAAATTCGTGACCCGGGAGGAGGGATGGGGGAGCTCAAAATACTATGCTTTTTTGAGCTACATTCAAATGATGGTAAAGCGTTGAACGATTTTTAAATTCGCAGCACCGTTTCCGATGGCACAAAACCTTTTCTTTATACCAAATCCAGTTTTTTTAACTTCCCCGTCTTCAATACGATTTAAAGCTATATATTACCGGCGTATACTATGGGTGATCACCGATGGGGGGCGGGAGTCAAAAATTGTAAACAATGGGACACGGAGTATGGGCACGTTCCCTAGTACCAGATCATTAGCATACGGGTAAGGTTCAGCGGAATAATTGGCTCAGCTGGCGAATTACCTTCACCTCCCTGAAGGTTACAACAGTAACAAATTCATAACTGTGGATTAACTTTTGTAGTCGCAAGCGTCTTTTTGCTACTTACTATCACTGTCGGTAAAAAAGAGATCCTTAGATCTTATGAACAGCGAACAGTTTTCCGTGGACAGAATAAAAGCTGCTGTTAATTATAAAATGATATTTCGTAAGTAAGTTTTTTAAGAAAACCCAGTGGTATACGGGTAACTCACGGCCTATCGAGATTGAAGAGGCTCTACTTAGTTTACCGTATACCTATACAGACTATACATTAAATTCTTGTCAAAAAAAATGGAGAACATGTACCCATCTTGTTACGATACTTCTCCTACACTAAAGGTGGGGATGCCTTATTTGTCCGTCGTAAAACCCATCGAAGGGAGTACCGATAGATGATGGATCATTTGTCGTCATAAGTATTGTGGGTTTTAAAAAACGTATTTCGATCCAGACATCCGTTTGTGCTGAGCACCGGCCACTTAAGATCACAAGCAAATACATCCGTAGTTTGTAGTAAAAAAACCCTTTTAAGCCGCAATGTGACGAGTCGCAACTACGAAATCCTACGTGGCCCGGGCGCAACACACACCTGGACGGTTCTTTTTTCTTCTTGCTTATAGTAACCGTCCTTATCATGACTTGATTAGGTACCTGAAAAACCAATGGTAATTAAATATTTAAGTAGTCACTTTCACGCTAGGTAAGTACTGTGTAACAAAGTACAGTTGTGTCAACAAAGGGGCTATACAAAATAATCCAAAAATGAAAAAAAAAACGAGACTATGTTAGGTAGGAACTACTGTGTAGGTATGCAGTGTTGGAAGAATGTCTAACAGAGCTTCTAAAGGCTGGAGATGCGTTATGTAGTTTGAGGGATTTGTTTTCACTTATATAACAACGTAGGTATAGTAGGGTTAACAGACGGACTATACGAATACAAGAATGGAAAAATGCGCGGCCCGATTATATTTGGTATACTATGTTAGACGACCTTCTGGGATGCGTTGTATATGTCACCGTCAGAGAAATAATGCCTTAAATTGTAAATAGTATTTTATAGTTCCAACTCTTCCGACATGAAACTTGCAGTTTAGGGGGCGTCCATAAATTACGTGAGATGTTTAAGGGGGGGAGGGGGTCGAGTCAAATCTCATCTAATCTTACGTTGGAGAGAGGGGGGTACTCGACAAACATCACGCAATTTTTTTCTGATTGAAACAAAAAAATATTATACTATTTTGGTCCATTTAATCCAGATTGTACACGCTTATAAGATTTAATCTTAAGCGTAATCGTAATACGATTAAGATTATTCACTAATTCGTTCGAAAGAGAATAATTTCATTCATACTTCGACGTTAACTCTCAGCAATATTGATTACTAGTCTTAACTAGTCCTAAATAAAAGCACGAAGCAATTTTTTTATCTTTTTACAATAATAATCCAACGCGTTTACGTAAGAAACCCACATTTTAAAAAATCTCACGTGAGATTGGGGGTTGGGGGAGGGGGTTGAATAAAATCTCACGACATCTCACCAGGGGGGGAGGGAAGGACAGAAAATCTAAAAAAACACCTCACGTAATTTATGGACGCCCCCTTAGGTTAGATTCGTTCGTTGCCTAAGTTCTTCAGAGCGGTACTCGGGGCTTCGTCGACTTGCTGATGGAAAGTACAAAACAGTTATCGGTTTACAATCTGACAGTTTACAATCTCGCTAGTTAGATTATAATGTAACGATTATTACTATTATATGGTAATATACATATATTAGATTGCGTAGTTTGAGGGCTTGTTTTCATCAGTACGCTACAGTCTCTGCTTAACATTGGGCAGACCGTACGCTTGTCTGACACCGTCGTGTTATATAAAAAAGTATGTGGGAAAAATATACCCTATGTTGGGGAAGTAAAGAATACGTACTCAGTAATAAAACTAATAAAGCCTGTTAATAGAACCATGACTGGATCGCAGCAGAGGATTCAGGATCATACTCCTTTAGGGCCGATAACGAGTTTGCAACTACAATGGCATTAATTACAAACCAAATAGAAAAACTAAACACTATCTAAATGGTCATGGAAGTCGAATAAACATTGGTCAGTAATATTCGTGATCGACAACATACGCGGCTATTTAAGTTTTAATATATAAACGAGATATAGATGTTTAGTTCATACATAGCTACATACACTAAAACAAAACCCTCCTTAATTGCAACAGTCGGGTAAAAATCAATAAAGGGTAGTCAACGCTTGTACTTGCGTGCAGTCGCAAGCGGCTATGGTGCGGCTACGGTGTCAACCACACCACCACCACCAGGCACATATAATGTACCTAGAGTGTCCAACTGCTACGGGGATAGGACATTTAAAAAACGCACACAACACCTTGCCCGCGGACATAACCCGCGAAGCTAAGAAATCTAGGTTTAAATATCGCCTGAAAAAGTATCTCGTATAGTAGTTTTTGTTGCCCTATAAAACCACTATACCCACCCGATTCACCCTCTATTAATATGGCTATTGCCATATTATACCTTATTACCTAATAACTAAGTATTATGTATTTTTGAGACTTGAAACTGACATTCGACTCCACAGTCAAACCTAAATAGTTTTGTGGAGCGATATATTATATAATTCCTTTTTGCACTTCATGATTCATAAATAAATAAATAATAATAATAATACATAATTACCGTTAGCTATTCGGCAAAGGAAAACATTGTCAGGATACCTGCATAGATCTGCCATAAAATTCACAGGTGTATGAAAATAAGTCTCCACTGACAATGAGAGAGTAGTCCCCACTGCCTCATTCCTTTCATCAACAAGAGGAGAGATGTGCCCAGCAGTGGGACATATATTGGCTGATGATGATGATGATGATGATGATGATGATGATATACTTGCTGACTTGCAATAGCGTGATCGTGGACATACGTCATGGTGTCATGAATAAATCAACGGGTAAACGGTCAATCAAAAGGCTTCCAAATTCCCAATGCAGCCGTTGTCATTGTGATATCAATGCAATCATTGTCAATCCACTCGTATTACTTGCTATTTGCTTGATATACGTACCACAGACATTATGACGTGTATCGTAGTAATGCCTCAACCAAATTAGCATTCAATAATATTGTTAATTCAAACTTCTTGATAATGCCAGTCGCGCCGTCTAAAATCTTGTGTATTTCCACCATCGCCACTGATTCAGCGATCCGGTTTAAACTGAAAGAACTGGTGTTAAACTAATAAATCTTTATCCCAATGTTTATTACGTATGTAAAGCGATCCTAACCGCGACGCTGGTGGACCTGTGTTCGAATCCCGGTCAGGGCATTTTAGTTCCTGAGTCTTGGATAGTTTCTATGTATGTTAAAGTTTTATCAATCTATGTAGGCAAGCATGTATAACGTCGCCTAGCGCCCATAGTCGTAGTAAAAGCTTTGATTACATGGGGACTAGGTCGATTTTTTAAGATAGTCCACATTGTTACATTTATGCATACAAATGTTTAATGTAAAATGAATACCAATATTGCGATATTTTTGTAATGCATGTTGGCAAAAAGTTACAAATATACTGAAGAGCATATCAAATTAATACTGATGATAATGTATAATGCCGCTTTCAATAATGATCCAGTACTGTTTTCTGTTGATAAAAATTAACAAAACGGTATCATAAAATGCATAAACAATAAAAGCAATGTAAATATCCCTTTCAATACTGCATAAAAACTTTTGATAACATACGAGTATCATAAAAAAAACACTGTGTTAAGGCCCTAAAAATATATGTAAGTAAGAACCATATTATTTGGCCTTCATGGGTTAGCGCAATGTGATAAGGGATTAGTATATCTATTTACGCAATCCTATAAACTTTACGTATTTACCACATATAAAATTAATATGACTGGTAACATGGCAATCCCAAGTTAAGCACTCTAGAATGATAAAATTAAGTGTTAAAATTAAGTCGCTCTTATTGATACCGTTTTTATAACCTATTTATAAACATCCAGTTAGGTAAAATATCAATGTGTACATCTGTGACTATCAAGACAGACAGACAGAAAAACGGACAGAAGAATCAAAGTGAAGAAAGTTCTTTAGGCACCTTACCTAACAGAGTAGCGCAATGACAAATACATAGACGACCGCTTTAGCCTAGTTGGTAGTGACCCTGCCTTCGAAGCTGGAGGTCCCGGGTTCGAATCCCGGTCGGAGCATGTATTTGTGTGATGAACACGAATATTTGTTCGTGAGTCATGGACGTTGAATACATAGAAATATATTTAAGTATCTATTTACCTATATAAGTATGTATATCGTCACTTGGTACCCATAGTACAAGCTTTGCTTAGTTTGGGACTAGGTTGATTTATGTAAGATTGTCCAAAAATATTTATTATTTATTATTATTTATAGATAGAAAGATTCACAAACCGAGGAAACATGGGTCGGGAAGCAGACAGACGGAGGGAAGGATAGTTAGGCACACCTTTATATAGCCTAACGTATTGCGACTTATACAGGCATGGAGACATGGACAAACTGATGATCGTCAGTCTGGTAACAGTACCTCCGCTCAACGAAAACTATAGCCATAATAACCACCTTCAACTGTAGACATGTACCTGTACCTGTGTGTAGTTCGCGTTTGTACTCTAATCTTATGTGACATGTATATTGTTTTAACCTGTTATTGTGTACAATAAAGTGCTTACATACATACATACATACATACATGTGATGTGGAATTCAGGAATATACATAACTTCTTAATGGGAACACAGTGCGTCCAAAAAACAATATAGGGTCGGTGGCGTGTTATCACCCCGGCATTAAAAATATTGTATGGATAAGATTTCTTAGTTCCGTATAGGAGAAAATTGTAAAACAGTAAATACCTAAACCGTGAAACAAAAAGAATGTAGTTATTACAACTATGTAGCTCCTACCTTCTCTTAGCCGAGGCTCGCAGACGCAACTAGCTAGATTGCTAAAAAATCATACCATTGCGATACCAACCCCCCACCTTGTTCAATTCAAGGATCTCCGCAATCATCATCCAACATCTTCATTGGCGAAATTAGCATCAATATCAGAGATAGACGTTGTCAACTGTCTCACGGCCTGTGTTCAGAAAGTGGAATAAATGGATGAAATTAATTAGTTACAAACGAAGCATACATAAATCTGTACACTTATAGCCTGCCCCATAAAATTATCTCCGTGTTCATGACCGCATATCATAGTTTATTTTGCAATATGTATATATAAGGTCTATACATTAATCCAAGACTAAGAAGATACCTAGCTTGTTCAAATTCATCATATTGTTCAACTTTTCAACGCCAACGATATATATATCCGTCACGGCGTGCAGTGCGATATCAACCTATATTCGCACATTATAGGGTTCAACTTCGTGTTTGACATTTCCATGTAATGGCGTGTAAGTGACAGCTTTTGTATTTGACAGGACGTTGAAATGGTGAAGCTGCAGAACGTACCAAAGAAATAGACAAAGATACCTATTCATTCATACACACATACCCACATTTAAGATACATACATACACTCGAAAAACGTGACAGGCCTACTGCCGCAGTCGGGTAAAAAGTACAGACACAGATCAGAAGTTATGATTTCACCTGTTTCTTATCTTAAAACAAGAAAATGTAGTAGGCAACTCAACTCCGAATTATCTCATTTTTTATTTTACCTACACAAGATATATATATATAATTTCATTATGCAGGTTAGAACTTTATGGGTAACATTAGCAAGAAATAGTACCTTAATCCTTAGTAAACTGCGGTGTCTATTTGTCAGTTGGCCATAATAATATTGTAGATCAACATATTAAGGCTCCGAGATTCCTGTATCTAACTCAAAGTTTATTTTCTGTCAAGGGTTATATTTCTGGCATAGAGGTAGGGTACAGCGGACTATCAGCTTATTCATATTTCTTACCATCTTACTCAACTGGGGATTACCTTCTCATTACAGAAGAGCCCAGCCATAATAACACAGTTCCTTTCTAGGTATGAGGTGTAGTGTTCCTGGTGTGAGTAAAGTTAGGCTTGTTCCTCTTCGGCTGAACCTCCGTGGTATCCAGATACCCTATCGCGCTAGTAACATAGAGCTAAGTACCTACTATATATGCGGCAAGCCGAAATGAAAACCTTCCATGTAAGAAGGTACTATTAATTATTATGTGGTAAAGCCGCCTGGTACCCGAGGATGTGCTGTGTTAATATCGACACATATACACAGGAATTCTAATTCTTCTAGAGTCGCCATTATCCACAGGCTACGATGTCTACCTAACCATCAGGCAAGCCGTAAGCTTGTTTGCCACTGTCGTTGCATATCAGAAATGCAAGCAAAATAAGACAGACATACCATACACACATATCTCATTTTGAAGACGCCCGTCTCATATAGACCTTGATGTACGACGTCAAGTAGGAAATATTGGCCCCAAGTACAACTAGGTACATCACAGCATCGACCAGATTTACAGGCTCCGGCTTCGCAAACTATATCAGGGCTCACGCCCGCAAATAACTAGATTAATAAAAATGTATTATAGATCAATGCAGATTACTTACGAATGTATGTCCAATACGTGGACTCTGTATTTTATCCGTTTATTTTTATATTATTCACTATTTTCAATCCCTGTAAAAATGTTGATATTTTTTTATGATATGACATGTAGATAATTGATTGACACGATCTGTCAGATATTTCTTTAAAAAGTAATTCAACCTCTTCCTTAAAAGTAATCGAACATCTTAATGCTAGAGATACACCATCTGTTTGTTGTCAACAATATAAATCTAGAAAAAAGTATACAACTACAGACATCTGGTGTCAAGTAGAATAAGTTATAACACTCAATTAACGTAGAGTTAACTGAGAGTTAAATCCTAAAACTCAATATAATCCGATCCCTGCACGCGTTAGCTCGAAGTTGTATATATCAAAAAATAGCTTACATTAGGGCCTTTAACGTGATATAAGTCACTAGTGTATACACGTAGGCATCCTTGAGTAGTAGCTGATTTTTCGTTCACACATATCTTTGGTTACTTAATTCTAGTCCTGTAAATATTTCAGCGACGATATCGGCAGCCTTACGTGGCCCAATTATCATTATCTTTCGTATGAGATACCTTATATTTAATTATATCATTTGCATTTTGTATAATAAACGTTTTTATGCGATACATACTTTTGTCAATTACTCGGCCCCTGCACGCTGTCCAACATTGGTGCCATACAATGAAATACTCCCACGATTAAGACCTTTCAAACGAGGTATGTCTCAACTGTATACACCGATGGGACATTTTGCCCATTCTCCTTTGACTGGCCTGTTTGTGTTCTTATCCTTACTTTTGACTGTATAAAATTTATCATCATCATCATCATCATTTCAGCCGAAAGACGTCCACTACTGAACATAGGCCTCCCCCAAGGCTCACCATTTAGACCGGTCCTGTGCCGTCCGTTTCCACCGGATTCCCGCGACCTTCACCAGGTCATCACTCCACCTTGTCGGAGGCCTACCGACAGCTCGTCTTCCGTTGTTAAAATTTATATTTTTAATAAAAACCTTATTACCTGCCACACAATCATACACACACACAGACACACAACAAACACACGCACGCACACTTTCACTTGTACTCTCAATATAATATACTTTTCTGTGTTCATTGCTGTTAATTATAAGGTCAGCATCTACGTATTGTTAAGGGATGTTTAGTGTTGCACTGGCCGTTATTTTATAAGGTTCTGGCAGAATACCAGCGCCGTGGCATGCCACAGCATTTATGCTGCGCCAGCGCCTATTCTCTGCCACGACACATGACTTATCTGATTAGTTTCTAAGTCTTAGTTCTTAAGTATTTGCATGTTATAATATTATATACTGTCAGAGTTAATATTTTATTTTATTGTACTTAGTACTGTGTTATGCCATTATGTTGTGGATATGAATAAAGAGTTTATCTATCTATCTATCTATTACGTTGTTGTTAAAGTTGAATATCCAACGCAATTCCACATAGTTCTGTACGTAGTCGTATCGTGATCGTACAGTGTAAAGCCTTAAAATTTAAAACTCCGTAAAAAGACAAAATCACATCTCTTTATTTTCAGACTAACATAAACTATATCTTTATAGCCATAAGGTGTATATTTCTCCTAACTATACGTCTACATAAGACAGTATTCTACTGTAATGAAGGGTCAATCGCAAATTAGGATCACTGTCATTTTCGGACACCATTTCCAAAATGGCGAAGTTAAGTCGAAGCTACTTAAACGGTTTTTCGCACTAATAAGGATTTTAAAGGATTATGACTGACTGGCAGAATGCAGTGAACAGGGATTAAGTTTTACAAACTGCAATTTAAAAAAAAAGGTACTTAGTCAGTATTAGCCCGCCGCTATAAGACCTACTTTTTTTTTGAACCTGACTCTGACTTTATAGGCCGGGCCCAATAAAGCGATAGGAGTGCGCGGTTGGAGAGTAGCCTGGGGAAAATCCAGGGGAAAACCTCCGGCACGACCACGCGTGTGGTTTGGAACATTGGAATACTCTAAGAGTTTGCGCTCCAGTGAGATTGGTTGAGCGGTTTCAACCGAATCTGAGGTGTGAGTGGAATACTGTTGTTTGCCTCTCCTCATTGTTATTTTGTACTGCACTGTGTTCTTTTCTTGAGGTGTGCAATAAAGAGTATTTTTTATTTTACTGATTACATTAAAACTAATTTAATAGACTTATTTTTCACATGGCTCTCCCATTTAAACTTACCCATTTATACTTGTCCTTAATAAATTATACTTATATGTATGTATGTTTTATATCTGTTGTCTTTTTTTATACCTTGTTGTACAGGTTGCTGAATTTGTCTACCTCCGTTCATTTCTTCTCTCATTTGCTCTAAGGTTAACTGGAAGAGATCCCTTAAAGGGATAAGTTCGCCTTTGTACATACCATTTCTTTTTGTATATGTAATTTTTGTTTTTGCGTACAATAAAGAGTTTACTACTACTACTAAAGTGGTTCGGCAAAAAAAGGTAATTATCGAACCCAACTCACAAAATAAATGCGACCTGTATTACAAGACCGGGATTAGTCTGCGGTCGAAATAGATGCCATTACGTTGATGACAGTATATGGAAAAAGAATGAAAGAAACGAATTTATTTGTGACAAACCATACAAAGTAATTACCTACACAAGAGTAGTACTACTTTAATTTAAGAAATAAAAATAAATTGTCATTAACTAAATTTAACTTTGTACATATCAATAATAGTTTTAATAATATCGCAATTAAAATATTTAACCAATTAAGTAATGACATAAAACAATGTAATGACATCCGAATTTTTGATAAAAAGGTCAAGGAGTATTTTATTAATAGGCCATTTTATACAATGGAAGAATTTTTTGCCAATGCACTTGATTAATCAATCCTTTAAAATGAATAATGTCAACTATAATGTAACAATCCATATACCCAATGACATATTGCATTTTTTTTTCCTTTTTGCTTAATTAAGTACCTAGAATAGGCACTGAATGTATACTGTATCTTATAATATGAATGTATTTGCATGTACTTGTACTTAAGGCAAATAAATCATCAATCAGAGGTAAAAAAAATCAAAACTTTAAAACAAGTTACATACTAAGCAGTTTATGTTTAACACGAAATGGTCCCGCCTCAGCATGATGCTGAGCCGGGCAGAAGCCAGCGCTAGTCTTCCGGCGAGACCTTTTTTTTGAACCTGACTGTGGCTTTATAGGCCGGGTCCAATAAAGCGATAGGAGCCTGGGTAAAATCCAGAGGAAAACCTCCGGCACGACCACGCGTGTGGTTTGGAACACTGGAATACTCTAAGAGTTTGCGCTCCAGTGAGATTGATTGAGCGGTTTCAACCGAATCTGAGGTGTGAGTGGAATCGAGCTACTGGGAGTTTTATCGCAATAAACCTAGCCTAGCTGAGAAGAGTCCAGCAAGAAACTCAGCTAGGCTCGACCTGGGTCGGACTGACTTACCCGGTGTGCGGCGGTACCGGGATAAATAAGGTCAACTATGTGTGTCAGTGTTGTCGCGATCGCGCGGTGGACGTCCCCGCCGGCGGGAATGCCTAAGTGTACGCGTCGTGTCAGAGTTGAACGCCGTAAGCGCAGCGTTCCATCTTTCGATGGACGCTGTGATTACGTCGTCCGGGTCCGTGAGTGTGCCTAGGACGCCAGACCGTGCGACCCCTAATCAATGATCGCCGAGTTACGACAGAGAGTGGAGGGATGGGAAGGTAGTCGACAGCCTTCCTAACTAACGGATTCCTATGATGGGGAGCGTCAAAATAAGGTCTGCAGTCTTCTTAAAGAAACCATACATGGTGCTAATCCCCATATCGTGGTGCAGAGTGAAGTTTTGCATTTCATTAAAGTGTCAAAAGGGCCTCTACGTGTTGGCTATGTGGTACCCGACGCGCGCCTCCCAAAGGTCCGGGATACCATTGTCCCGTGACCAGGGATTGTAAAACCGGTTTTATTACCGCTAATAAAATAATACCTATAATAAAATATTACCGCTAATAAAATAATACCTATATTCTAATTAAGAGGTATTGTTATACCGCTCTTATCTATACAGCATTTTGAAGGTGTTAGCTGATAGGTACAACTGTCCTATTCTTTGTCACTGGGTGACACAGATTAGGACACTTGTGAATTATATTAAATAGCCATGATCGTAAATTATATTAATGTTATTCCTTTTAATTTTATTGAATTTATCTATCATGTAACCCCACTAACATAGATATAAGTACAATAATGTTACTAACCATATATGGATTTTATCTGAAATAAAATTATTTGAATTGAATTGAATTGTATACCTCTATGTATAGACTATTTACGATATTAAATACCTGTATTCAATACCGCTATTCCTTGCACTTGAAAGGTAAGATGTCAATTAAACATTACTACTAAAATGCAACAAATAAGTGTAAACACCTACTTTTTACAATACGGCAGTTTGTAGAAACAAATAATCGAGTATATTGACACTGACAGCTATTACCGGTAATGGTTTTTATGGGTAAAGTGTCAAATAGAGGTATTGTTGACAATTGGCGAAACCGCTATTATATTTCAATACCGGTTTTGATTATACCGCTAATCACAGCTTTAGCGATATAAATAGCGAAATGCAATTATAACCGGTTATATCTTATTTAAAACCGGTAGTAACAATACCGGTAACGATCCCTGCTCGTGAACGGGAAAGACATACTAATACTCGACTTGAAGATTGAGTTGACCGATTTCGGTTAAAGTAATCCGTACAAAAAGCTACTTAATTTTGCATGATAGAAGATTCAAAATGCAATAAGAATTTTACTAAATACCGGCTAGTGTTGTGGCTTCGAAGGTTAGTGGACTGTACATAGGTTTCAAAACACGTTCGTTGTTTTTTTTTCCCAAAATCTTTGTAATTGAGCGGCGGTAGGCGGTACAGGTAAGAGACCTTGAAAGCACGTTTCACACTTAAAGAAAACCAAAGCAACTTACCGAACTTCAGCTCCTCGGGATAATCCAAAGCAAAGCATTATATAACACAAATACACAGCACAGCGGTCACAATTAACACCAATAGAAAGTTTTGGAAGCAAAAAGTTAGATGCACACAGTTCGGCCATATTGTCATAACTGATTTTTGCAATTAGTGATGCGATAGCCGCGAATATGGGCGTAATAGTGATGCCCAATTGCCCACATACATTTGGAAACTGACTTGCATCGATTCAGCGAGAGTGTTTAGATTTCAATAAATTATGAAAAATGCTTTCATAGGCCTAAACAGCTAGTATAAAAGACCTCAACTTTATCGAAGTAAAGCGCCATCTGGTGTATTGGTATAAGGTAAAGTCAACCCAAGTTTTAGCGGCTGTCACAATCAATCATTATGTACAGTTGGCCACGAGATTGAATTTACGTAATTTCGTCTTATTCTGGTTTTAAAAGGCGATTTATATCGATGTTTTACTAATTATAGTGAAAAGTTAACAGTTTTAGGCAAGTTAGTGTTACATACATGTTGGCGACCGCTTTAGCCTAGTTGGTAGTGACCCTGCCTTCGAAGCTGGAGGTCCCGGCTTCGAATCCCGGTCAGGGCATGTATTTGTGTGATGAACACGAATATTTGTTCCTGAGTCTTGGATGTTTTCTATGTATTTAAGTATATATTTATCTATATAAGTATGTATATCGTCACTTGGTACCCATAGTACAAGCTTTGCTTAGTTTGGGACTAGGTTGATTTGTGTAAGATTGTCCAAAATATTTATTTATTTAAAATCTATCTAGGTACAACAAATAGAAATAATACAATAATCAAAGTATCATTAATTAAATGTAGTGTTACATGTCAAAAATAAGACTAAGAAACTAATAACAATCGAGATTTGTTAGAGATGTATAAGGTCTCTAAGCGTCAAGATAAAAGGTAATAAAGTAGGTACACTAGTCATAATAAAATATTTTTCACCTCAGTGGCTCAAACACGGCGGTTTTGCTGCTTGAAACCAGTGAGCAAAATGCAATTTTGCTGCGAGCGTGAAGAAAACTAACTTTTTAATTTTTCATATCGTAGGTTAGTCACAGGTCATCTTTTCATACTACGGGTGTAATAAAAACTTGGAACATTTAAACTTCATTTTCTCTGTCACTTTCACTCCGTTACAAAAAAGAGAGAGAGATAAACTATGTCGATTCGTCATTCGACTTCGAACTTCGTAGTAGGCCCCTAAAAAGCGGGAACGAAAAACTCGTTCCGAAACAAAATAAAATTCGAACTCGTGTTAAAGTCGTATAAAAATATTAAACCTATATTAAATCTAATTATTATAATCGTATTAATATTTCATTATTCTTAAAATACAATGAAGAAATGCGATATTGATCGCAAATATTAATTATTATAAGTCTTTAGTTTTTTTCATACGGTGAACGAATATAGATTCATATATAGTTTCAGAACGCATTTTATATTCTTTAAAAAGTTAGCGCGATTGAACTTTTTAAATAAATGTTATTCGTATTACGTTTTCTTGGATATAAAACATAACTTAAACTAAAAACTGTACTAAATATGAGTGAATAAATTGACGAAGCCGATGTTTTAACTCTTCAAGTGTTGAGAGATGCCGTCAAAGACGCTGAACTGTGTTTTATGCCCGAAAAGTCTCGACAGAAGTATTTAAAGGGACACGAAATATTCAATAAATGACGATCGGATAAAGGAGCAACCATTACATCGGAAAAAGTATATGTATAAGTAAGTAAGGTTATCCCATAACAAACAACCGAAAAACATGTGGAACAATATTCGATGCTCAAGCGACGATGAAGACGAAACACAATATTATACATATTGAAACGTACCCAAAACTAGTTGCATTTCTAAAACGGTTGTCAGTGGGCTTTTTCTTAACGTCATATAAAGTGAATGTTATGGGAAAGAGTAATTGTAGTTAATGTTTGTTATTTCACATGTATTTGTTGTTTGATTTTTTTTTCATAAAAATGATTTGATTTATTCTATGTGGCGTTTTATTCCATCGAGTTATATGTTCTCGCCGCTGAGGTGAAAAGTTGTATGTATCACACGAGAGCAAAGATATTTGCATCTCGTGTCTTTGAGTCCCTCGCTACACTCAAGATTCTAATTTTGAATCACTCGCTACGCTCGTGATTCAATTATAGAATCTTTCGCTTGCTCGGGACTCAATATCAACACTTGCAGCAAAAATCTACTTTGCTCTCTTGTTGAACAAATAACTATTGAGCTATACTATATATATTTATTTATGTATATTTATTTAAATACGTATATATTTATAATATGTATTTATTATATGTTATAGTTGTTATATATTTATTTGGTTTTGGTTTTAGCTATAAGTTTCCTTATTGAAAAGTTTTAGTACACTGTGTAAGTTTGTCTATCTCATTCTCCCACTATACACTCAATCCCTCAAAGGTTAGCTGGAAGAGATCCCTCATAGGGATAAGTTCGCCTTTGTACTCTAATCTTATGTGACATGTATATTGTTTTAACCTGTTATTGTGTACAATAAAGTGAAAAAAAAAAAAAAAAAAAAAAAAAAAAATAACACGTCAACATGAAAATAATAAAATCTCATAAATAAATATCCTCAGAGATGTATAAGGTCTCAGAGCGTCAGTCTAAAGATAAAATCAAATGAGAACAGAGCGAAGTCTCTCATCATGTCAATTCCACTGAACACTAGCCCTATTAACCACTCAAAGCGGTCACCCATCCAAGAAATGACTTAAGCCGACCTTGCTTAACCAGAGCTCGGAACCGGTTTATACTATTTTTGAAATATCTCCTAAATTACAATACAATACAATACAAATACTCTTTATTGCACACCTCACAAAATAAAATAGCGCATAAAAAGCAAAAAACAAAGATACAGGGAGACAGAGGCAGAACAACAGGCGGTCTTATCGCTAAAGAGCGATCTCTTCCAGACAACCTTTGGGTAGTGGAGAAATGAAATATAAAGCTGAAAAGTAGGTAGGTGGTGCAAAAACTATTCCAAAACAACTACCTAAATTACTTTTCATATCTCCATTTTTATTTAAAATTTTATTTTTATTAGTCTTCATATATGAAATAAATGATTTAAAATACGAAAAAATATCGTAAAATGCCATTAACCGAAAATTTTTAACCGGTTAATTGTCTGAAGACGAAACCGGTTTCCGAGCCCTGTACTTAACCTCGCATACCAATCAGAGCGCTTCGCTAATAACAAAATGTCGTTAAGAGTCCTTATTAGTTAAAAACGGTCATATATTTAGAAGATTTTCTGATTGAATCGACATGTATCTTGATATTTTCTCATTGTTACTATCTAGAGCAGGACTATTGCGACCTAATGTCATAAATTTTAAATATATTTTTTGAATTTTTCACTAAGAAATACCGTTTCAAACATCACTCCAAATCGACCATTTTCAAGCTAAAAACTGTGCTTTTCCGCTTAAATTCTAAATACACACAATAAAATCAAAAAATGGCTATGTTACTATCTAATACTTTAATAAAGTCACCAAATCCTTTAATCACTTTATTGGTATTATCAATATTTTTGTCATAATTTGAAATCGAAACGTTTTAAAACTTATAAGGCCTCTTAACATAATTAATTTTCCATAATTTACAGAATATTTAAGTGCAGATAAAACGCAACAAAGATTATCAAAGGTCATAGGCCAAACTAGTTACGGTTAATAATCGTAGTTCATTCTTTGTAAAGAGATATTAATTATCATTTATAGGGTTCCGTAGTAAACAATCCCGGAACCCTGGAAGAGATCCCTCATAGGGATAAGTTCGCCTTTGTACTCTAATCTTATGTGACATGTATCTTATTTGACGACCGCTTTTTAGCCTAGTTGGTAGTGACCCTGCCTACGAAGCTGGAGGTCCCGGGTTCGAATCCCGGTCAGGGCATTTATTTATGTGATAAAGTTCCTGAGTCTTGGATGTTTTCTATGTATTTAAGTATATATTTTTCTATATAAGTATGTATATCGTCGCCTAGTACCCATAGTACAAGCTTTGCTTAGTTTGGCACTAGGTCGATTTGTGTAAGATTGTCCACAAATATTTATTTATTTTATTTTTTATGTATATTGTTTTAACCTGTTATTATGTACAAGAAAGTGCTTACATACATACATACAAAAACAAGGAACCCTTATAGTTTCGCCATGTCTGTCCGTCCGTCCCCCGCTTTTCTCAGTAACCGTTAGTACTAAAAAGCTGTAATTTGGCATGAGTATACATATCAATGACGCCGAAAAAACGGTAGAATATAATCATAAAAAAAAATTTTTAGATGTAAAGTGTGGGGTATCGTGGGGTAGCTCTTTCAAAAATATTATAAGGTTTCTAAAAGAATTTTTAGATTCAAGAATCGTTTGGCGTGGTATTAAGCTTTGAAGTGATAATTTTTGCTATGGTCAAGTGTCCCCCCCCCCGCCAGCTAAACGGTGGTGAAAAAATCATGGTAGTAGTATATACGATGAATTTAAAAGGAAAACTATCACAGCTAAGTAGACATTACCGTAAAGGGCAAAAATATGTATACAACACATAATCTCAAAAATGTAAATCATCAGTACTAAGATCAGTAAAAACCGGTGACGTGATGGACGGGCAACTACGGAACCCTACACTGTGCTTGGCCCGACACGCACTTGGCCGGTTTTTTATTTATCGTATGAAATTTATTTCGAACCGAGAGATCTTCGGGAAGACAGTACGGTTGCCAGTTTTGTTGCACTGTTAGCACCACCCAGGGGTCACGTGTAGGGTAGCGGTGGGTACTCCCTACGGACGTGGTGCAACTTCAACTCCCATCAAATCTGGAGAACGTGGGATCGAATTGAAGCAAAAAAAACTTCTTCAACGAGGTACCATATATCTATTGTATTTGTGTATATATAGTTATTTGTTGAGTTAATTTATTATATAGTATCGATCATTGTCGCTAACCACTCCAGCAGGGCGACCACGGGGTGAGGTGTCAGCAGGGGGCGGCAGTCAAGTGATCACGTGACTTACCTATCTACCACCGCGGCCGCGACTCGGCTCCGTATTACAATTTTGTATAAATCTTTATTAAATCCATAACTAAGTAACTGGAGTTCATATTCAGCATCCACAAGTCCAATCCTGGCAAGGTCGCCATGTGGCGATTGTATTAAGGTTGCTGTCTACGAGGTGTGAAATTATAAGACACGTCCTTAGTAAACGAACATTTATTCCAGACTCACTCATGTACGATACTTATGCCCACTACAAGGATAGCCCTTCAACAATCATTGTATATCTATATATCTCTCTGCTAAATATGCACTACCTGTTAACTTTCATTTTCTGAATTTCCCGCTACCCAAAGGTTGTCTGGAAGAGATCGCTCTTTAGCGATAAGACCGCCTGTTGTTTGCATTATTGTCAGTGTTAAAGTTTGTTTTTAACATTTCCATTTTGTATAGTGCACAATAAAGTATAATATTATTATTATTTCTAGCCCAGCAGCTGTTTTTTTTAGTGGCGACCGTCCATAACCTATAGTATCTGTTTACCATCCGGTAGACTGTTTGCCATCGTGCCAAGAAATCCATGAAGACGTTATTTATATTTATAAATAACTTGGCAATAAATTATGAAGCTGACTGTACCGTTCGCCAACAATAAAATAAAAGTAAATATTGTTGTAGGGAAGTTAATCTTTGATTACGCTGTTGGAGCTCGGGCCGGTGGCGCTAAACGCGGTTAAACTATTTTTTTTTAAATAAAGTGGAATCCGGATACAGCGACAGTCAAGGGACCGGTGATATTACGTCGCACTAACAGGACGTCGCACAAAACGGACTGATTTACTTTGAAAATGTTTAATATCAAATCTAATGTGTGGTGATTTCGAAGTCGTTAAAAGCGGTAAAATGTTATAAGCGGAGTCGTTATAAGCGGATTCTACTGTATAGGGGCCATGGCAGAGTGTACAATTTTGTATCTTTTGGGGTCGAAACTCTTGGTTGATGGGGTCCCAGCGCGCACAAGTTATTTACGGAAATCGCGAAGCGTCTGGTTGACGTAACTGGTGACCGAAGAGTTGGCGACTTCCTCGCACAACGTATCAGCATTGCGATACAGCGAGGAAATGCCGCCAGCATCCTCGGTACAATGCACACACTTTCTATGACTTTGACAGCTAATATCTTGCCAATGGTTGACTTAAATGTACACGTTGTTTAGAAACCTCCATATCATTTTTAAAGGCCTGTCTATCGATACCCCACACGATTATGTGCGTTGAAATTTTTTTTTCATCCACCGGTTACATGTATGGAGTGAATAATATTTTTTTGTAATTTACATCAATTTTATGTAGCGGTTCATAGAATACACCTTCCTACCAAATTTCATGATTGTAGTGCTTATAATCTCCGAGTAAATCGGCTATGACATACGGACGGACGGATAGACATGACGAATCTATAAGGGTTCCGTTATTGCCATTTTGGCTACGGAACCCTAAAATCTGTTGGTTTCGCCAACAAACTGCTTTGGAGTGTGGCGAAAATATTAAAGGTGTGTAATAGCATCTTGTGGCTTATAAAAAAAGTCAACTAACTATTTTAAACAATCGTTAATCCGTAGTTTGAAAAGTACCACCGGCCCTAAACTTCTAAATTAATTTATGCCCAATTTAACTCTTTTATAGCTATACTTTACGATCTGATTATAATTCGATCATTAAATATATGACTAATAGTATAGTTAAGCGATGATGATTTTACGACCAAGCGAAATGGCTTCTTGCGAATTAGAAATTATATTATAACTTTTTAATATCATTGTAATTAGAAGTACCTTGACATTATAATACGGTAGGTATTTTTCTCAAACATGCAATGAAATGTTGTTATTACGTGCGTTATAACAAGCTTCAAAGTACCACGTTTCGGGCGGAAAAACTAGAGTGAACTGTAAAGGAATTTCATACAAAATTGAAGACCTAGGCACCGCAGCGAAGTATATCCAGAAATATTTTGTCTATATTGCAACATTTTAATTCTGTAGTATTATGATACTGTTATATTATATAAATTGTAAATTGTTTTGAAAAAATGATACCTCGCCGAGTTTTTTACGCTCATGTCGTGTCGAGACTCTTCGCTATAAGATCGATCGGAGTAACGGCTACATAAAAAATATTGATTATTATAATCGCAAGCACATAAAATGTATTAATTTACATAAACGATAGCTATATGCATTAGTTATAGCTACTATTAATAATGACAGCTGACAATATAAAGATAAACATCTAAATAATCAAGTTATTGATAATTTATTTAAATTATAACTAACTAGTTGCCTCGGCTACAATACAACAGTCGCATTACCATGCCAAACGCAGTTTGACCAAAGAATATTGTAACGTCGTCATAGGACAAACTTCGTGTCAATCGAGCGTTTTACATAAAAAAATTGCTGATCTGTAGTAAAATACCGTAGGGTCATTGTCAGATTTAGGTTCGCGTCTTTTCGCTGGACATATCAAAAGTTAAGGGCCATAAAGCTTAATTTTGGAATGGTCTAGTAACCCGCACAAACTGTGTTTCCGTAACTATAAATCCATGTAATAAAAACATAATTTATATGTACATAAGCCGTTAACTATTGACCAGCGGGTGGACAACTTTTGTTTTTACAACTGACAATGACCCATTATCATTACTAAGTAGGATATTAGGGGTTAGTGAAAGCCGAGACTAAAAAATGTAATAAAACAATAATGATACTTGGCCAACACAATAAAAAGTTCGCACTATACGAACATCGTCATCATCCTAGCGTTATCCTTGGACAGTTGCATCCTGAAGGATGCCCGGGGTCCGCTTCCTAATCCCAAGTTTTGGCGTAGGCACTAGATTTTACGGAAGCGACGACAGTTGTATCCTGAAGGATGCCCAGAGTCCGCTTCCTAATCCCAAGATTTAGCGAAGGCACTAATTTTTACGGAAGCGACTGCCATCTGACCTTCCAACCCGAGGGGAAACCAGACCTTATTGGATTTAGGCTTGATGTCAAGTGAGTGGGCAACTTGACTGTTAGAAGTTCTCAAGGCCTTTAACTTGGCTTAACGACTGTTATCATAAACAGCCTGAATCAAAAAAAAAAAAAAAAAATTACCTACTAATTACAGCCGCCGGGATCAACGGCTCAACGTGCCTTCTAAAGCACGGAAACGCTCAGTTAATAACCACTCAAAGCGGTCACCCATCCAATAACTGACCTTGGCGTTGCTTAACCTCGCATACCGCACGCGGTACGCGGGCGCCGCTGGGCCACGAGCGCTCCTCGCACTATACGATAACATTACTAAACCGATGATTTACGATATTTAAATATTCCGAGTCTCTTATATAAGTAGCAATTTAAGTGGAATAATGTACTATGATACGATTTGCTGTATCCTGTTGCTGACTCTTTTGTCTCCTTTTTTTAGGGTTCCAAATTGGCAAAAACGGA
This sequence comes from Epiblema foenella, assembly GCA_963556455.1. Lineage (NCBI taxonomy): Eukaryota > Metazoa > Arthropoda > Insecta > Lepidoptera > Tortricidae > Epiblema > Epiblema foenella. Next base: position 1,953,791 of record OY747120.1, on the reverse strand, counting down.
ACACTTATAGATTCGTCATGTCTGTCATCCGGCCGTCCGTACGTATGTCACAGACCATTTACTCGGAGACTTTTTTCATCCACCGGTTACATGTATGGAGTGCCCCCCCTAATTTAATATTTTTTTGTAATGTCACATCACTTTTATGTAGCGGTTCATAGAATACACCTTCCTACCAAATTTCATAATTGTAGTGCTGATAGTGTCTGAGTAAATCGACTGTGACATACGGGCGGACGGACAGACATGACGAATCTATAAGGGTTCCGTTTTTGCCATTTTGGCTACGGAACCCTAAAAAAGTCTTACTCACCATCAGGCGATCCGTCTGCTCGTTTGCCCCCTATAACATAAAAAAGTAGAATCGTATTTTGTTAAATTTCGTTAAACACCGAATACACTCGAACATTCAGTGCTTAACCTAAAAATGAAATACCAATAACATAATAAAAACCCGTATATTATTCTAATCTACTCTTTAATCCGTATTTACGAGTGAACTGTCAAATAATTTCACAACAACGACATTACATGCGTAGAGTGAATAAAAACGGGGCCGCCATTTTGAAGCTAGTATTTTTTTTAATTTGTTGGTAAAATGCACGCTATGGGGTTATGTTTGAGGTTTGTTTTATATTTATAAAGTTGTTTAATGGGTGTGTGATGTATTTTATTGGTTGTTGAGACTGGATAAAGATGTTTATTGTCTACCCATACTTATAGGTATTCTTTCTTTTCTGCGAGTGTGAAACAAGCTACAATAGAATACAAGGGAATACAGAAGAATCACAAGCGCGTTGCCGATCATTTGTTGAGTTGATGATTCATTTTGTTGAGGTAGAGACATATGCAGACATATGCACCTATCTTAACACAGAGCATCCTCTATTCATCCTCCCCAAATCATTGACCAGCGATCTCTCCTTCTTCTCCACCATTAAGTTAAGCTGGCTAGTTTAGTTCAGATGTGTTATTAGTTAAGTTTATCTTTGTATCTCTCTTAGGGTGCCCTGAAAACCAGCGCCCTAGCATATTGCTATTGGCATAATAATATGCTGAGTGGTATCCTTTTCGGTGTTCATAACTCATACTTAATTTAGTGTTTATTTCATCTTATTTCATTTGTGTGTATTGTGTACCTCGCCCCGGAATGATTTAACACCAAATAAATATTTCTTTCTTTCAGTACAGTTGTATCCTGACGGATGCCCGGGATCCGCTACCTAATCCCAAGATTTGGCGTAAGCACTAGTATTTACGGAAGTGACTGCCATATGACCTTCCCACCAAATGTGGAAACCAGACCTTATTGGAATTGGGCTTGTCAAGTGAGTGGGCAACTTGACTGTTAGAAGTTCTCAAGCCGCCCGAAGGCCTCTAACTTGGCTTAACGACTGCTATCATAGACAGCAGCGGGGATCAACGGCTTAACGTGCCAGTGCTCTCACCCAAAGCGGTTAGCTCATTCTCCATTAAGTTTTTTTTACTGTTCTGGTCATGTTCTTTCACCTGCCGCTTGATTTTAATGAGTAACAATGACCCTAACAATGTCTGGAAGAATAAATAAATAAATATAAATATTTTGTGGACAATCTTACACAAATCGACCAAGTCCCAGACTAAGCAAAGCTTGTACTATGGGTACTAGGCGACAATATAAATACTTATATAGAAACATATATACTTAAATACATAGAAAACATCCAAGACTCAGAACAAATATTCGTGCTGATCACACAAATAAATGCCCTGACCGGGATTCGAACCCGGGACCTCCAGCTTCGTAGGCAGGGTCACTACCAACTAGGCTAGGGCGGTCGTCAAAAGGAAGGGATCACTTGCTAGCGATAAGTCACCCATTGTCTACCATTGTTTATGTGTAATTTAATTTCTTTTAACACACTCTTTTTAGTGAGCAATAATATTACATTGCTGCAGAGGATGTCAATTAGGGGATCGCCGGCCGAGTAGTTACAGATAGATGGCCGAGTGTTAACGAGGCTATCTAGAGATACGAGGCTGACAATCCCTGTTCGCGCCGAGGCTTTTAAGTATAGTGTTTTTCTCATGAAATGCAATGGAACTTGAAATTATATGAAAACTCCAAATGGAATTCTAAGTAAGTAACGTCGACGTTTGTTTCCGGGGCGAGGCGGCAGGCCCGCGGGGCGGGGCGCCTAGGCCGGCAATGTTGTATGAAATTCCATTGTGGGCCGCTCGTTGAGCCGCAGCCGAAACGTGATACTTCGCAGCATGTTTGAGAAAAGAGTATTAAGTGTGTTGTGAATTGCAGTTTTAAGCAAAAGTAAAAAAATATTAAGTTTTTAAGGCAAATGACCTCCTCTAACACGAGTGAGTTTACAATTAACCATCCCGCTCTCTATGAAAGTTCAGCGCGTAGTTTCGTAAATATTTAGTACATTTAAATTGATTTTAGAAACACTGGATCACATATGAAAAATCTATCCTATTATCGCATTATAACAATAGAAAGTTATCCTTTCTGTAAAAAAAAATAACACTGCCGTTGATAATTACGAAATCTCCAGCATGAAAGTTTATTTTTACGATGATATTAAGGATTTTTTGACAGAGTTACCAAACTATGGAATGAACTGTCGCCTGCGGTATTTCCGGACCGATATGACCTTCAAACCTTCAAGAAAAGAGCGTATTCCCTTCTGAAAGGCCGGCAACGCACTTGCGACTCCTCTGGTGTTGCAGGTGTTTATGAGCGACGGTAATTGCATACCATCAGGCGATCCGTCTGCTCGTTTGCCCCCTATAACATAAAAAAGACATTTTTCAATATTTTCTTTCTTTTTCAACAACTGTAATTTTTTTGTATTGCAATTCTACATTATTTCTTGACACTGGAAGCTCTAACTTCAGTATTTTCGATAGTATGTTGTGCAGGATAATATCCATTTAACGGAATAGCTTGTATCATAACAATAAGTCCCATAAGCATCCGGAGCAAGAAATGTTGATCAAACGATCAGAAGATGGCGTTAAAATGGCGCTTTTCCGTGCGCCCTTACGATTACCGACAGATCAACATTAAATATGGCGCCGGCAACTGTCATCTCATAGGAACTTGTCGAAGTTTCCATACAATCCAATTTTAACGAACACAGCTTATTATTGACGGTCCGTTGCCACCCCTAATCGACGTCAGATAGTCTAGCTAATGAAAGCTGAGACTGAGATTTATTTAAAACTTTTTAAATAACAAGTATAATATCTACGTCAAATGTATCAAACGTCACTTAATTACTGTGATCCTTTACGTATCAGAAACAGCATACAGGAAATTGTATCCATAGTTATTCCGCTTGAATTATTACTTTTTGCGTTTGACGGCCAATCTAGTTACGTCCGAAGCTCGAAACGTATAGCACACTGACACACAAAAAGTTCGGAAACGGATCTCTCCGGAGACGGAACTGCCTAGTGTGAATCATCCTTAATACCCAATAGTTGACACATTTTGTCCACCTCTAATTCGATACGATAAAGAGTATAATTTAATGCTACCATCTGCTGATCTATAAATATGATATGCAATAAACGTTTCATATTTGATAATGAGAGTATGAGTTTGACACACCCAATACTTGACATTTATTCGTCTAACTCGGGAATGTAGTAAACTCTCCAAAGTTGACACATTACGTCTTTTGTGTTTAAAAGGTTAATAAACCCGTTAGAATAATTCAAAGCGGCATTTTAGCTGACTCTGACTCACGCGTAAATATTTACAAACGAGAACGTACAGGCACATAGACAGACAAACAAACAGAAATGACGTTAAATAATTGTTAAATGAAAGTCCATATTTCCATACAATACCTGTATTATGAATTATCTCAATAGTATATTCGTACAATCAGTATGCTTATTCTGCATTATATTAATTTACAACGTTATGACAACAGTTTTAACAATCGATAATTGCTCCAAGAAGCCTCCATAACTTTTTTAATTTCCCATCTGCCAAGGCGACCGCGGAAAAGGCGGCAAACGGATTAGTTACCCGTATCGGCCACCGCTCCGCGGCGCCACTGTCTACGTGTCCACGTCATCGGTATCGCCACTGTTTAAAACTTAACAACTATGATATGATTTAAGGCTTCTGGCGATATCGATGTTTGAATCCCTTAATTTGTTCGTATACTGGGTAATACATAGAACAACAGACAACCTTATTTAATATGGTTCTAACATAATGGATGCGCTGTCAAATTTTGTTAGTTAAATTTCCCGGGAAATAAATGCACTTGTGGCGTCACTCCTGTCATCTATCAAATTGACGTGTTCTGCATCGCGCTATCGAAGTTTCTTAAATCAGTTGCATATATAAAACTTCGCATCTTCAGCTCTTATTACTTGGGTATTTTGATTACAACCTGTCGTTCGGGTACTTAGGTCGAGGTAGAGGAACCAACTTAGGCTCGATTTTATAAAGATCCGTTAGACCTTATATCGGTTTGTTATGTCAAAAAATATACTGAGTTACTGAAATTTGATGTGAAATTTGGTCTAACGGATCTTTATAAAACCCGGCCTTAGAAAGTCTGGTTACAAAAATAAAATATCACTGGACTTCGGTTCCTGAAAGATCTGTCTATTGCAGTTTCTTCCTGTGGCTTCTATATATTGTATATATGTATATAATTTGTAGGTTCCCTTTTCTGTATATATCTAAGCTTACATATTTTCCTATATAGAAACACACTACTTATATACAGAGACTTTTTATTATATGATTTAAAATAAGATTGAATGGATGTATTTATTAATATAACGAATAACACATTCAAAGTGTATAATAATGAAATAATACTAAACTAAGACTAAGGGTGGGTTGCACCAAAGCGTCTGTAATAGTAAGCGGTGTTCATTAAAATCTGATTATGTGGAAAGTTTGACAAGTTTCTATGGGATAAAAGCTGCAGGCGCCATATTTGACGGTGTCCGGTCTGTGATCGTATGATTTTGATAATGGAATTGCGACTATTTCGTACTCGAATTTACCCGTGTCTATGTCATGTTAACTCTATGTCCTGCCTCGTAAAGCCAAGGTGTCCGAATTAGCAGGTTCGAACATTAAACGCATTATGTTAACGACGACTTTAATGACGGGTAAACCCGTCGTGACGACTTCATTTACAAATGGCACTAATTCAGTGATTTTAGGGTTGATTTTATTGGATAATTATATCGTACCTCGGTGGGTAATTGCGGGAAGTTAAGGTGACCCTGTGCTCGAGAGTGACCCGAACATGGCCCATGCCATATTATGATGACAGATTAGAGGTGATTATTAGGGTGGGTTAAAATCCAAATTTCAGTCTTTATTTTCCTTTTTTTACTCAGCCTACTAAAACAAAGCTTTATTAAACGGCACAATTAAGTTAAAATGATGGTATTTTACATCGTCTAAAGTCTGTCAATAGGAAATTGAGTAAAACTGCACAAAGACAGACATTTAACGACATTTGGCTAAAAAAGGCATTCCCGAAGAGTGTTGCATCCCATTCTGTCGTGTGCGAAAGACATAAGCGTGTCTCTTTCGCGGGGGGTGTGGCTGACCGAATCGAGGCAACCCCTTAAGTTATGAAAGTTTTCTGGTATTGCCGAAAATAAGGACTCAATTAGGAAAAAAAATATGAAGGTGCACAATTATATAACAAATTACCGCCTGTTTTAAAAGCTGTAGGCTCACGTAAGGTTTTCAAAAGTAAATTAGCGGTTCATATTTATGAACAATACCCTCTTTAAGAATACCTTAAGCGAGAACACACAAAACAATTAACAAATGTCTACTTTTCTTGAAATGTTCCTAAACCCATGTTCTCATATAAGTGAATTCAATTGTCTTTTTTGAGAATAAATATCTTTAAACTGAGAACTGATTAAAGGGTCGGCAACACACGTGTGATTCTTCTGGAGCCGCAAGTATCCATAGGCTACGTAAGCTTATTTGCCATTGTAAAAATGGAGACATAAAAAATCTCCTCGACCACAAGGCACTTTCATTAACATCCACATTTTATCATTTCCCCAAAACCAATTAAAAAAACTTCATAAACCGCCTTCAGACCGTTTCGTCCAATATTTCCCTCCATTTGTAATTTAAAAAGATAAAAATTAACAACTGTAGCACCGTAAAGACACCATTTTGCTGTTATGAAGTAATAATTCTCTTTTTTTAAACTGGCAAGGCATCTGCTCGCTGTAGGTTGGCTACTTGGGTTTCGTCGCCCGAACTCCTTAGTTTTTATTGCGAAAGAGCTTGGTCTTGGCTAGCATCTAGTCCGTGAGTAAAGACGAGACTCAAGACGGACCGAGCTCACTCGGAAGATTTATAGATTTACTAGCGACCCGCCCCGGCTTCGCACGGGTGCACTATTTAATGGATGTTATTATACATATATACCTTCCTCTTCAATCACTATCTATTAAAAAAAAACCGCATTAAAATCCGTTGCGTAGTTCTAAAGATTTAAGCATATATAGGGATATAGGGACAGAGAAAGCGACTTTGTTTTATACTATGTAGTGATTTGACACTTAAAATGTAGGTACATAGAAAAAATGCACGTAACTGTAGTAGTTAAAATAACTGTGTCGCAGTCGATTACGCCCTCCCTTAGTCACAATAATGTACTTGGTTAGGTACTTAAAGAGAACAAGCCATGTAAATTTAAGTTAAGTGCGACAGAGAGGGTGATATTCGAACTTCGTTCGTTTTCGGTTCGCGGTAGCCCCTCAGATTGAGACTAAACGCAAACGCGTTCGTTTGTGTTTTGTTTCGAAAAAACTTATGCTAGGGATACAGTATCTGTTATATTTACATACTTAGACAGGCTGCTTTGAATGTTTGTATGTATGTGTGTTTAGTGTACGTGTAATGAGTGTGTATGTGTGTAGATGGCTATTCACTCGAGCTTTAACCCTTTTCCAGGCATAATACGATTTATTGACCAAATGCGTGTCAATAGAATTTCAATCTTCGTTCTGCGGTTTAAGGTTAAAATTAGGCTGCATTTTCTTAAAAAGTGATTCGCCTTGAAATGTATCATCAAAACTTATTTTTAATATGTATATTTTGTTTTTGTAAAGCCTTCTAAATTGGTGCGGGTTAAAAGAACTCGGAAATACAGACTCGGAAAATTACAAATGCTGTTCGTGTGATTTGACATTTAGTTTGACATTTTCTCTTCATTTGTTACCTCGAACAGGACCATTGCGCTCTAATAATATAGATTTAGTATGTAATTTTGGTATATTCGTTAAGAAGCATTATAAACCAATTTTAAAATCATGAATGGTCTCAAACAACCATGGTTTTAAAATCGTCCAAATCGACAAAAAAATAAGTATTTAAGTGATAATCTTACTCAAATCGATCTAAATCCAAGCTAAGCAAAGCTTGTAGTACGGGTACTATACGACGATATACATACTAATATAGATAAATATAATACACAAATACATTGAAAATATTCAAGACTACAATACTTACTGTATTCTGGCCTACCATCTTATCATTACTTATTTAAAAAAGTCAATTTAATCGACGTTTTGACATCTTGAGGTCGAAATGCGAAATTACACTTGTCACTATTTTTGTTACCCAAAGTTAATTTTATAAAGGTTCGGCAACGCGTACGTGAGTTCTTTGGAGTTGCGGGCGTCTATAGGCGGCGATGGCCGCTTACCATCAGGTGGACCGTAAGCTTGTTTACCACCGGCGTTGTATATAAAAAAAGTTGTTTAACTCTAATTTTAAGTGATCTATATTTGTATGCGATGGCTGAGATACGCGTCATACTCGTGATCGGGTGCTGTTAGTGGAGTCCGGTCTGTTCATGCTTGCTAGGACATAGTGACTACGTTAATACTAGTGTCTTTTTATAGGGGATTGACGAGAGACATCATCCTGTTGTGGATTCGCTTTTATTATCAGTGACTTAGAGATCATATACATCTCTAACGATATTAAATTAATTTTAATTTTGACGCTCAGAGACCATGTACATCTCTGGGATATTATATTAATTTCATTATACTCCTTGTTTAATCTTGAGACCTTATACATCTCTAACGTTACTGATGTTGTAATATTTGTAATAGATAACTTTGCAAGTTTATCTTCACTGTATGACATTAATTTTGTTATAATTGTAAACTCGAAATTATTATTCCTTCTTGAACTGTAAATTAATATTTTGATATTAAAAATGTATTACTTATTTTATTATAGTTAGACTTTCTTAAATTGTAAATTAATATTTTGACATGTAAAAGTGCCCTTGTGGCCTATCTGCAGAATAAATGTTTGATTTTTTTTTTATTATATATTGTGGTGTGCAATTAAGAGTATTTGTGTAATAGGTAGGGCAAACTTTGGCTATTCGGTGATATGCAGTCATTCGTAGATAGTTTGTTATCGTCTCATAGCAGAGTCATCTGATGTTTTTGTAGCTTGTATTGTTTTTAAATTTGCGCACTTACAGTCATTATGATAGGGAACGTTCCTCGTTTGCTGTTTTGTTTAATGTTTCTCAACAACTCAAGCAATCAAGATCCCAATCGAAGGTTTATTATGATACGGTGTCCATAAAATTAAAATAAATTAAAAAAATAAAATAAAATAATTCTTTATTTAGGCAATAATCCCATCACAATTACAATTACAATTACAGAAACATAAATTATTAGAGAAATTACAGAAATTTAAATTGCTTAAGTCTAACAAGTACATTACGTCATCCGGTCCTTTATGTATTTGGAATGGAGGATACAATATCCAAGTAACAGCTATTAAATCTTGCATTGCGTCTTATTAGGGAGAGTGCTTCTCTTAACACATGAGTAGTACGTAAAACGTAGAAGGGCGTCACCACAGGCCGTGGACAAAATAACCCGTCAGTGCCATGGCTTATACCCAATATTCTCGTGACTATATTTAAAATTCTATCGCTTACCCCGTGTCCATCGTAAACTTGCTCACAATTTTAAACACTTTATAAAAGCTTTAAAATATAATTTGAACTCCGCGATCCGGAGCAATTATCTGTTCTGCGCCCCGATGTCCTCAGTTTTGCCTTGTCCTCCTCTTTTTTTCTTCATCTACCTTCAATTTCTCCCCAAGATGTACCGTCATTATTTAAATGGGGTGTCGTTCCAAACCGAGCATTACAACACAACAAACAAACTATCACCGAATAACTGCATATCACCCGAGTAGCCAAGATTTATCCTACTATTGTCAATGTCGGATTGTTTCGCAGGTAGCGATCGAAACAAAACTACCAAGGGCGGCCATAATTAACAAGTCGCGTTATACGACTTGTTCACCGGAGAGGCGGCCATTTTGAAAATTGGCTCCGCCATTTGCTAATTTATTGTTTTCTATTAACAGTTTATGGACAGGTTGAGAATTAGATGTTAAACGAAATACTCGCCTTAATATTGTTATCTAATGTTTAAGAATTATGAAGCCGTGGTCTGCCGGCAAAAAAATAAACAATAGCATTCTTCTGTAATCAGCCCGGGGATGCCCGGGACCGGTAGACGACGAGGTAACCTCCTGACGAGAGATCATTATAAAACTTTCAGATTTGGTTGCTTATAGGATGAAAGTTACCGAAAAAATAGTTAAAAAAGTCTTCCAACGGAAAACCTCAATTTTCCTTATGTATTACTGTATAAAGTCTATTTGAATTTCATTCATATGTATTTCTTATATTAGTATTTTCGTCAGATCTGTGAATGGGCCTTGCCTTAAGAATATATTCCAAAGCATCAATTATTTTAGTTTTCTTTGAGTTTAATTTTCATGATGTTCAATCGATAGCTCTTTGACATGTTATGATCTTTTGTTTCGCTATCTGCGTGTATTTACATACCTAGTATCTAGTTCTTGTCCTGAAATATTAAAAAAAGATAACAGAATTTCAGTTTTTTTTACAAATATTAAATCGCTTATATCAGCCTTTTACCAAGAACGATACGCCTTAAAGGCATTTTCTTTATCTAAAGACTTTCTTAAGATCCAGTTACGTCGCTATCTCACTACCCTACAAACTTCAAAAACGTCTTATGTCCACTTAAAACCGATAGTACTTACGGCATATCGAATTTTAAGTCTGATCAGTAAAGTCGTAAGTGAAAGAGACTGTGTTGTTAAGAGGCCTCACAAAGTTTTAAAAAAATAGCACAAGCCCATAACACAAACCTTCTTGAGCTTACTGTGGGGCTAGTTCGATTTGTGTAAGATTGTCCTCTAATATTTATTTATATTTAATATTTATTAATAGAATTGAAATTATGAAAATATTGGTGAGGTGCGCAACGCCCATAAAATAGTAATCGATGTGTCAAACTTTCCATATAGTCAGATTTTAACGAAAATCTGACTGTATGGAAAGTTTGACAAATTTCCTGCTGCCGCCATATTTGGGGCAAGGCTCATTCAGAGATTTGACGAAAATACTGAAGTTTGAGATTCCAGTGTGAAGAAATAATGATGAATTTACACTACACAAAAATTAGTGTGGACTAAAAATAAACAAAATAACCGAACAAAATATTGAAAAATGCTTTGGTAACTGTCAAAAAATCCTAAATATCATAGTAAAAGTAAGCTTCAATGCTGAAGATTTTGTAATTTTCAACGACAAAGATGTTTTTTTTTACAAAAAAAATAGCTGATTTTATTGTCCTAACAAAATAACCGGATACATTTTTCATAAGTGATTCAGTTTCCCAAAAATCAAACATATGTACTACACATTTACGAAATTACGCCCAGAGCTTCCGTAGAAAGAGGTATGGATAATTGTAATTATCTTCACTGTATGACATTAATTTTTTTATAATTGTAAACTCGAAATTATTATTCCTTCTTGAACTGTAAATTACTATTTTGACATGAAAGATATATTACTTATTATAGTCAGACTTTCTTAAATTGTAAATTAATATTTTGACATGTAAAAGTGCCCTTGTGGCCTATTTGCAGAATAACCCCCTTATTCATAAACGTCTATCAAACCTATATTAGTTAACTAGCCGCTAAAGTTCGTTTGTCCTTATCTGTCACTTTGACATTTACGTTTGCGAGAAAGAGACAAAGAACATTTTAGTTGGCAGAGGTTCGTTAAGTTTTATGAATAAGGGGTAAATGTTTGATTTTTTTTTTTGCAAACTCACGCGTGTTTTGGGGGCTCATTTGCAATGGAATGGCATTGCCTTAATCGTTGATCGGTTGTTGGTGGAACCCACCCTAAATATGAGCGTTTCTGATGAGGACTCTTAAGTCGTATCGTGAATGGGTGGATGGGTAAACAGGGCGAAGGATAAACGCTTTCACGGGGCATACTTTATTCATTGACGATAACAGGGTCGGGAAAGGTGGCTGTTCACTGGCGGACGGTATGCGATTTTTAATCGAGACTGTAGAATCAAGTAATTAAGAAACTAAGCTACTGTAGCGTTCGTGGCACAGTAGCGCCCGCGAACTGCGAGTTTAAGCAACGTCGGTCGGGGTCAACTCTTGGATGGGTGGGCCTTGAGTGGTTTTAAACTGAGCGCTTGCTTTTAAAATGCAGTTTTGCCCGGCTTCAGTCTATGACACCAGTCGTTAAGCCAAGTTATAGGCCTTCGGGCGGCTTGAGAACTTCTAACAGTCAAGTTGCCCACTAATTGATAGTAAAATAAATAAATAAATAAATATTAGAGGACAATCTTACACAAATCGAACCAGCCCCACAGTAAGCTCAAGAAGGCTTGTGTTATGGGTACTAGACGACGATATATTTAATAGACATAAATACTTAAATACATAGAAAACATCCAAGACTCAGAAACAAATATTCATGCTCATCACACAAATGTTTGCCCTGACCGGGATTTGAACCCAGGACCGTCAGCTCCACAGGCACTACCCACTAGGATAAACCGGTCGTCAACAAAAAAAAAAAATCTACTGTAGCGTTCGTGGCCCAGTGGCGCCCGCGTACTGCGAGGTTAAGCAACGTCGGCCGGGGTCAACTCTTGAGTGGGTGAGCCTTGAGTTTTTAAATAAACGCTCCCGTGTTTTGAAAGGCATGTTAAGCAGTTGATCGCGGCTTCAGTGTACGATAGCAGTCGTCAAGCCAAGTTATAGGGCAGCCCGTTCGGCTGCTCGATGTCGGCCGTCGCGGCTGGTTCTCATGATTAAGGGCCACGTATTAGGCCGAAACATGTCGAGCTATACTCGGCCTTAAAGATATGAGTAACCCGATTATTATATTTCAATACTTATATTTATAGTACATTACTTACTAAGGGCGGTAAAGAAAAGAATGTCTCAGATCGCAGGTATTTGACGCCCGAGCCGAAGGCAAGGGCGATAATTATGCGATCTGAGGCTTTCTTAATTACCGCCCGAGGTAAATACAAAATTTTATGTCACCCTCTGGCCAGGAAGTGGGATTTTCCGCGCGCGGAGCGTGCGGTAATTGCCACTTTATGGCCAGGTGTGACATAAAATTATATATGTGCTTTGGAGGGGCGTTAAGCCGTTGACCTGAACGCTGTCCTTTAAGACTAGTATGAACCTACCGTGCGGAGCGAGAACGGGCATTTCGGAATGTTCTTTATGTCACACCTGGCCATAAAGTGGCAATTACCGCACGCGCGCAGAAAATCCCACTTCCTGGCCAGAGGGTGACATAAAATTTTGTACTTACCTCGGGCAGTAATTAAGAAAGCCTCAGATCACATAATTATCGCCCTTGCCTTCGTCTCTCATGTCGAGCTATACTCGGCCTTAAAGGCGTGAGTAACCCGTTTATTATATTTCAATATTTCTTAAAGTGACAGGAGTTTTATATTCATAATGGCTGTTTTAAATAAAATAAATAAATAATAAATAAATATTTTTGGACAATCTTACACAAATCAACCTAGTCCCAAACTACGCAAAGCTTGTACTATGGGTACCAAGTGACGATATACATACTTATATAGATAAATAGATACTTAAATACATAGAAAACATCCAAGACTCAAAAACAAATATTCATGCTCATCACACAAATATTTGCTCTGACCGGGATTCGAACCCAGGACCGTCAGCTTCACAGGCAGGTGCACTACCCACTAGGCTAAACCGGTCGTTAATTACATTTATTTATCTATATTTTATGTTTGTATCGTCACGAATAAATGTTTTTCTTTCTTTCATAATGGCTGTTTTGAGTCGCATCGTGAATGGAACGCCTTAATAAGCGGGAATAGCATCGTTACGATGTCGGATAGTGATAAACCAGCCTTACATTACCGAATCTAGACACGCACGTAGAGAACTGAACGCCATTCCTATCCACATCTTTTAGGGTTCCGTACCCAAAGCGTAACAACGTGACTCTAAGACTCCGCTGTTCGTCCGTCTTACACCAGGCAGTATCTCATGAACCGTGATAGACAATTGAAATTTTGACAGATGACGTATTTCTGTTGCCGCTATAATTACAAATACTAAAAAAATAGAATAAAATAAATATCTTCCATACAACAAACGTGATTTTTTTTCCGTTTTCGTAGATGGTAGAATTTTATACGATTATACCGATTTTTTCTATTTACCATTGACAATATAATGATTAATGATGTATACTTAATAATTAATAAATAATGTGTAATATTTATAACAATAATGACAATTATATCGAGAGGCTTACTATTCAATAAGCGATTTTTTTAGAGACCGTTGAAATTATAACAAAAATTTGACTATTTATAATTGCTTTTACACACTTCTAAATCTAAGTCTTAAGGACGTACATATGGCAATAATGTAATTAAAATATTATGTAATGATATAATGATGTAATTTAAATAGTATATTAATAATGATAATAATCTGTATAATGTTAATGGCTTAGCTCCTATGTATGTATGTAAGCACTTTATTGTACACAATAACAGGTTAAAACAATATACATGTCACATAAGATTAGAGTACAAAGGCGAACTTATCCCTATGAGGGATCTCTTCCAGCTAACCTTTGAGGGATTGAGTGGAGAGTGGGAGAATGCGATAGACAAACTTACACAGTGTACTAAAACTTTTCAATAAGGAAACTTATAGCTAAAACCAAAACCAAATAAATATATAACAACTATAACATATAATAAATACATATTATAAATATATACGTATTTAAATTAGTTTAGTTTGTATATTGCAATGCTCGAAAGAGCTCATGTTTAGAACTACACCTAACTTTAAGACCTAATTGCTACAACATGAATTCAATAAAGAATCTGAATCTGAATCAGTGATGCATACCTAATTATGTAAAATTAGGACTAATTTTATTTATATACATACTGGCTGTACTGGCTCAAAATCTAGGTGTCTGACACCTCAGCATAATGCTGAGCCAGTGTCCGTTTCACTGCCGCGGGGACACACATGTTGTGGTTTGTTTTCTTCTGTTGTTGTTTTTTTTTGTAATATGTGTGTCTTCTGTGTCTGTGAATAAATGTTTCTTTCTTTCTTTCTTTCTTATATATTGTAAATGACATGTAACAATTGTTACCCATAAAATTTTCATTTCATTTCAAATAGATATCTAGAAACATACAGATAGTTATTATGAAATAGCCTAAAGTCGAATAAAAAGGTTAGCCACAATTTTCGGCCTTATTGTGATACCGTTAACGTCTAAACAGCGATAAACATTTGTGCGACTGTACTGTCGACATCGAAAATACTACGGACAAAGTGATCAAATAATGTGAACACCTGTTGTCAACACAGTGCATCCTCATATTTTATAAATGGTCGGCAACGCGTACGTGACTCCTTTAGAGTTGCCGCTTACAATCAGGTGGACCGTACGCTCGTTTGCCACCGGCGTTGTCTAAAAAAAATAACTCAAATAACATTTATATGTAATAGACACCAGAACATTCCCCCATAAGTTATTAAAACATACCGATTGGAATAAAGTGGTTACTATAGTAGTGGTGTAGTGTTGTGTCCCTGGAGGTGAGCAAGGTTGCCAGAGCTCCCGAGGATGCACTGTGTTGAGAGCGAGGGGCCTAAATGTGTTCCTTCTGCTGTCAACACAGTGCGTCCTCAAATTGCGTGGTTCTGTCGGAAGATCAGCGCTGGCAATCGCGCCAGCACTACGCTGAGACAGAACCATTTCGTGCAGTACCTTGTTCTTCTGTTTTTATTTATTTTCTTGTTTTTTTTGTGTTTTGCACGAATAAATATTTCTGATTTCTGATTTCTGAAATCTTATAAAGGGGCGGCAACGCGCACGTGACTCCTTTGGAGTTGCGGACGTCTATAGGCTGCGGTGGCTGCTTACCATCAGGTGGACCGTAAGCTTGTTTGCCACCGGCGTTGTATAAAAAACGACTGATTGTTACAATAGAGGGATTGGGAAGGGTGCTTAGATATTTTTAAACTTCTTGGAACGTAGGGATATTTGACGGGTTGAGAATGCCATATGACATTATGTCCGCCTTTTGTACCTATAAAATAAGTATCACTCGCTGTTGTAATTAAGAAAGTCATAATTCTTAATACACAAAAGACTTATCCCTTAGAGCCATCTCTTCCAGTAACTAGCGGTAGCCACCCGTTGCCCAAAATTAAATTTCTAAACAAAAGTCATAATCTAGTGCCAGGGGTCGACAACATTTTTCAAGCTATTATAATATTGTATTTATTAGTTGTTTATTCATTAATAATTTTTCAATAATTTATTAATTACTTTGTAAATGGTTAAGAAAAACAATGCAGTTTATTTATTGTGTTTCGATTTTTGCTTCGACAATATTTGTTGTTTGTTGTTTTGTACTCTTAGTAGTTCATTAAATACGTTTTAGGGTTCCGTAGCCAAAATGGTAAAAACGGAACCCTTATAGATTCATCATGTCTGTCCGTCCGTCCGTCCGTATGTCACAGCCGATTTACTCGGAGACTATAAGCACTACAATTATGAAATTTGGTAGGAAGGTGTATTCTATAAACCGCTACATAAAAGTGATGTGAAATTACAAAAAAAAATATTAAATTAGGGGGGGCACTCCATATATGTAACCGGTATATGAAAAAAAATGATACGGAACCCTTCATTGTGCGTGGTCCGACATGCACTTGGCCGGTTTTTAGTATTTTTCTTATACTAAAATAGGTACTTAATAAGTAACTGGACACTATGGTACCTTGTCGCTTTCACGTGTTGGAAATATTAGTATGACAGTTGAATGACGTTAGAGCGACAAGGTCCAAAGGTGAGCCCCTTGTGAGTTCAATTGTCCATAAACTATTCTAATAGTAGGAGATATAAGTAATAGTAGGAGTTAAGAAACGAATAATTTGTAAGCCTTGTATTAGTTTTAAGTCTTTTTAAATACGAGCAACAAATTAAAAAAAAAAAATTTTTTAGAGCTTGCTTTTCCTAGGGCCCTACGATGCCATACTGTAGAATTCTTAGATGTACTGATGTCTTTCTAGATAAGGCTATATTATCCTTAATTGTTTAATTGAAATTCATTGCCGATATATTAAAGCATAATAAGTATAAGGACCTCGGCAGAGAGTACAATTTTGTACGTTTCGGTGTCGAAACTTTTGCGTCCCAGCGCGCACAAGTTATTTACCGAAATCGCGAAGCATCTGGTTGACGTAACTGGTGACCGAAGAGCGACTTCCTCGCACAACATATCATGATTGCGATACAGCGAGGAAATGCCACCAGCATCCTCGTTACAATGCCCCAAGGGCCTGTTTTAGATTTAAGTTTTAATGTTATTGTTATTTAACTATAATTACCGCTTATTTCATTGGTCCGACTTACTATGAACGTCTACCCGCTGAAATACGCACACAGACCTCGGAAACAACATTCAGATGTCGGCTGAGAAACTTTCTACTGAAAAATCCTCTGTATTCTGTAAGTGGATTTTTTGACATAACAGCATAAATATCATTTTAATCTTAATTCTGACTTTATTGCATTGTATTGAGTTGTATTTCATGACGATCCTCTCAGGTGAATTTTATCATACTCATTGTATTATTTAACTGTTACTTTATTCATTGATTTTTAATTTATTTTGTTTTATTTAATGTTGTTGACGATCACAATAGGGATTCTTGTAAATTGACATGTAATTTTATATTGTTAATAAATGAATCTGAATCTGAATCTATCAAAAAAAGATAATTGCCTATTCGATTATTTTATCAACATCATGCAAATTTTAAAAAATTGTTTTACAATTATGCATAAATTTCGACAACTGCTTTCATAAAACGAAGCAGTTGCACCGTCGGAATCTACATACCAAAAGGCCGATGCTATAAGCAATTATATTAATGCGAAAAATTAGTCATGTTACGTTAAAAAGTAGTTAAGGTTGAAGATCCCTGTCGAGTTAAGCGCCCGTTATAACTGACTTACCAATAATTAAAACGTATAATCATTCTACTGTTTAAGTCCGCCGTACACTGTCAGTGATAGCGTCCCGCACAAGTAATCTAACACAGAAATTTGTCCTTAATATTAAAAAATATGTATGTATGTTTGTATTGTATCATTTGAATTCTGTAGTATTATGATACTGTTATTTTATATACAATGTATATTGTTTTGAAAAAATGACACCTCGCCGAGTTTCTTACGCCGGTTCTTCTCGAGGCAGAGGTTTATTTTATGAAACGGTGGTAGTTTTTTGACATTCATAATTGCATGTAACATGCCTATATTGAATTTAAAAAAAAACATAGTGTTTAAAGATGAAGTTTATTAGTAATCCTCAATTTTTTTAAATAATAAATCGTATCGTATCGTATTAGGCTAAGAACCTGTAAAGATACGTGTAAGTGTGGGATAATAAATAAATAAATAAAAACATTAACCTGCTTAGCACGTTAAATAAAAAACAGCCATTACTTATTTATTTTTATTTTATTATTATTTATTTTTTTATTTAACGAACGAAGGAACGGTTGATGAATTTGGAACTGGGTAGCGATTGCACCTACCTATAGCTCAGTTGGCTAGAGCGACTGGCCGCGATTGCCGGGAGCTCGAAATTTTTCAATATTTCCTTCATTCTAAATTTAACAGCCATTACTTTTACGCGATTCTCTCCGTCAATAATACTGTCAGTGTGCAGCGTCCTTAACACCCGCCATCAGTATTGATTGATGACACACCGCCTTAACGAGTTATTTTAAATTACGACCAAATTACAACTATTCAGTTTTTCAACTTTTTAATCGCTAACAAATTGTTGCGTATTGTTGCTTTAATGTATTTAGGTGGGGTCATGGGTTCAGATCCCGGTGAGACATTGACGTGAAATATAATTTCGTTATGAAGTATCGTCGTCTAGTACCCATAACACAAGCCTTCTTGAGCTTACTGTGGGGCTATTTCGATTTGTGTAAGATTGTCCTATAATATTTATTTTATTATTTATTATTATTATTTTTGACGAACGGTTTAGCCTAGTGGGTAGTACACCTGCCTGTGAAGCTGACGGTCCTGGGTTCCAATCCCGGTCAGGGCAAATATTTGTGTGATGAGCAATGAATATTTGTTTCTGAGTCTTGGATGTTTTCTATGTATTTTATATCTATTAAATATATCGTCGTCTAGTACCCATAACACAAGCCTTCTTGAGCTTACTGTGGGGCTAGTTCGATTTGTGTAAGATTGTCCTCTAATATTTATTTATTTAATTATTTTATTTATTCATTTATTAATGAGTACACGGGCGAAAAATAAAATTACTATAAAAGGTAAATGTTCTAGTGCTTGACATTGTCCCAATATATAGCACATTCAATATTATGTAATACTTAAAAAAAAAATGTTAAAAATATTTGAAAAAAAAGAGTTATAAGTATGGCTTTTTTTTAACCTGTCTGTGGCTTTATAGGCAGGGACCAATAAAGCGATAGTGCGCGGTTGGAGAGTAGCCTGGGGAAAATCCAGGGGAAACCTCCGACACGACCACGCGTGTGGTTTGGAACACCGGAATACTCGGCTCGGTTTTATAAAGATCCGTTAGACCTTATGTCGGTTCGTTATGTCAAAAAATGTACTGAGTTACTGAAATTTGATCTGACATTTGGTCTAACGGATCTTTATAAAACCCGGCCTAAGAGTTTGCGCTCCAGTGAGATTGGTTGCGCGGTTTCAACCGAATCTAAGGTGTGAGTGGAATCGAGCTACTGGGAGTTTGATCGCTGGTTCACTAAACCTAGCCTAGCTGAGAAGCCCAGCAAAAAAACTCATCTAGGCCCGACCTGGGTCGGACTGACTCTACCCGGTGTGCGGCGGTACCGGGACTGCCATAGACCTCGTTCATCGAGATAGAATTTCATTGCTATTTCTTCAAATCAGACGCTTACCTAGTTATCGCTCCACCATCCACCAATAACACAAAAATGGAGACCCCAATTAAACTTTTCAAAAGATTAAATTATTTGCTTATCCGGTCCGCGAATTTACAATGCCTATACCATTTGAGTCAAAGTGGGAACTGAACTCGATTAGCTTTTGTTTAGGCAAAAAAAAAAAAAAATCTTGACAAAACCCTAATCTGTTATACTGGAAAAATCGACTGAAATCGCGTAGACATTGCTAACTACATTCGTACTGGCATTGCAGCGACAAATGCTAGTCTATTTCGGTCTATAACTATAACCGGCCAGCCACGTGCCAAAGACTGCCGCGCCTCCCAGCCAAGCACCAAAGGCCGCCGCGCCTCCTACCCACGTACCCAAGACTGCCGCTCCTACCGGCCACGTACCAAACCCGAGCGCGGAAGAAAACTCTGCGCTCGCCAGCCTGACAGAGCAAATTAAATTCCTTAGGCAAGAAATTCTAGGCTTAAAGTCAGACTTTGGAACCGCAATCACTGCAGTACGGCGTTGCGAAAAAAGGCTAGATGAGACGAACAAATTGATAGCTGGATATGAAAGCAGACTGAAGCTGGCTGAGGAAAAAGCGACTGATATGGAAAAGGCAAATGAGAGTCTAAAAGCACAGGTCTCTAACCAGCAGCGCATCATTTCCTCACTTGAAACCCGACTGACAAAAATAGAGGAAAGACCCTCTGACCCCTCCGTCGCCTGTGAAATGATGGAGACCTGCGCGTCGCTCCAGGAACAGCTGAACTACCAATCACAAGCGCTCTTAAGAAATGACATCGAAATAAATGGAGTTCCTGAAACTCCTTCAGAAAACCCGCATCATCTTTTTCACACTCTGGCCGCAGTGGCTGGTATGAGGCTTGCCGACGCTGACATCGATAGTGTGGTACGAGCCGGTCCCCCGAGGGGCGATGCAAATAATACCCCTCGTCCCCTTGTGGTTAGATTCTGCCGTCGGCAAACCCGTGACCAGTTCTATAAGTCTGCGAGGCCAAAACGACTCACTACGAAACATCTGGAAATAAATGGCCCAAGTAAAAATATCTACATCAACGACCGACTAACTCGCGAAAACCGGATTTTATTTCGCGAATGCAGGTCGCAGTCCAGAGCCGCCGGATACAAGTTCTGCTGGACGAAATGGGGACAAATCTATGTTAAAAAGCACGACGGTAGAGGCGAGGGAGCGAAGGCTGTCATCGTGCGGTCACTCGCGCATATGGCCAGCATCCTCCAGAAGCCCGACGTATCCAGCGAGTCCTTTCGACCATCAGAGCCAGTTGAAGGACTGCAGTAAATATATACTCATACCCATAATCATTGCTACTATTCTTAACTACATGTATAAGTATTTAGTGCCTTTATCTTCACTAGCCGCTCACTTAAATTCATCATTCCATTTTACACACAGAAACGCTCACACTCTCACATTCACAACCAATTACATCGCATATCCTCTATCCTCATTTAAAATTTTCAGTTACCTCTCAGTTTCTCACGGACAGGTTCGCTTTCTAAGTAAAGTTATAATTGCCTACAAAATATATGATAATGGCTAATTACGACATATTACACGACCTTGACTCGGATGACACACCTTGCCATGTGATCGACTGCCCTGAGTCTTGTGAGGCTATTATTAATGAAAGCTTTAACATCAAAGTTCTCACTTCCAATATTAGAAGCATACAAAGAAATTTTGATGCATTTTTACTAGCGCTAACCAGATTCAACATTGATTTTGATGTGATTGTCTTAACGGAGTGTTGGCTGAATGAAGGATCTGTCATACCCCAAGTTGATGGTTTTCAATCCTATAGAACTCAAAACACCACGAACAAAGCTGGTGGCGTAGTCGCCTTTGTAAATAACACATGGCAACCACAGGTCGTGGAACCAATCTTTGATGGAGCCGATTGCTTGCACATTTCAGTCAAAAATCGTTTTAATGTTTTGGGTATATATCGATCCCCATCATACACGGATATTACCACTTTTTCTAACTCACTTCTGTCGACGGTTATGTCGCTCAAAAAGTCCCCATGTGTAATGGTTTGTGGAGATATTAATATAAACACGCTTTCGGATAATCTAGGGGTTTCTGCTGACTATATGTGCTTGCTTGCAGAATTAAACTTACGGCAGACTGTCACAAAGCCTACGCGAGGTGAGTCTTGTTTGGATCATGTTTGTGTCACTTCCAGATATCACGCAGCGTCGGTGGTTTGCAAGTCGGATATCACAGACCACGACCTGATTGTTACTGGAGTGGTCACTAAGGCTCCAAAGCAGCAACATAATAAGCGCTTAGCAAAGAAAATTGACTACAAATCGATTGAAGATGAGCTTTGTAGGGTTGACTGGAGCCGCGTCCTGAGCTCAAACACACTGGTGGAAGCAGTCAATACATTCAACGGTTTGTTATCTGAAATCATCTCTAGGCACACAACTTATGTTCCGGTAAGCCGTTCCAAATTCACGATTAAGCCGTGGATGACACCCGGTCTTATCCGGTGTTCAAAACACAGAGATAACCTCCACTTAAAGTGCCGCAGCAATCCTAATGACGAAACCTTGAAACGCGTTTACACCCGCTACAAAAATTTCCATAACACCCTACTACGTAAACTTAAAGAAAATTACGAGTCAGCAGAGCTAGAGAAAAATAAATCCAACCTCAAAGGACTGTGGAATACCATTAAAAATATAACCTACACAAAGAAAATCGCACACAATCCGACCGAGCTCACTCTAACTAAAGGCTCAATAACTGAATCACTTGACCACTGTAACCGATTCTTTGCAGGTGTTGGTGAAAAACTAGCACGTAACATACTTGAAACGACGAACTCCACCCAGGATGATCATGCGCAGGCAGTAACCGTTAAGTCATCGCCCCTGCAATCCCTTTTCTTAAATCCCACTAATGAAGATGAAGTGGATTCTCTCATCAGTGATTTGAAACTCGACAGTGCCCCTGGCCCTGATGGAATCACAAATAGGTTGCTCAAGACTGCAAAAAAACTCATCGTCACACCGCTAACCCACATTTACAACCTTAGCCTGTCGGAGGGAACTTTTCCTGAAGAATGGAAGGAAGCAACAGTCATCCCGATACACAAAGCAGGAGACAAAATGGAACCCGGGAACTACAGGCCGATTTCCTTGCTTGGAGCTCTCTCCAAAGTTTTAGAAAGACTTGTCTGCAAGCGACTTGTTAACTTCCTTGACAGAAACAACATCATTTCTGAGCGCCAGTACGGTTTCCGTTCAAAAAAGTCGACAGAGGATGCAGTCGTGCTGATGACTAGACTAATATCGGATTATTTGGATAACGGCTTGTCCTGCCTTGGTGTATTCTTAGACCTAGCAAAAGCATTTGATACCGTATCCATCCCAATTCTACTTAAAAAACTAGAGCTTGTAGGTGTAAGAGGAACCGCTTTGAGCTGGTTTGCCAGCTACCTTTCAGGAAGATCTCAGCGAGTCAGAGTGAACCAAGCCACAAGTAATCGCATGGATATTGTTTTCGGTGTCCCTCAGGGAAGCGTCCTAGGTCCAATATTGTTCACAATCTACATAAATGACATTGCATCCAATAAACTCGTCAACGCTGATCTCATTTGCTATGCTGATGACACCGCAATCCTCTTCCATGGACGTAACTGGACTGAGGCGACTAAAAACGCGGAGGGTGGCATGGGTCTTGTTGCCAATTGGTTGAAAACCAACCTGCTGACACTCAATATTGCCAAGACTAAATTTCTGTGCTTCCACAAGACACTGATAACGGCTCCCCAGAACCTAACTAATCTGATAATACACTCATGTCAGCGAAACGGAAATTCGATTGCTCCCTGTACATGCCAACCTATTAACAGGACTCCAAATATTAAATACCTCGGTGTAATTATTGATGAAAAGCTAAGTTTTAAAGATCACCTAGAGGCTACAGCAAAGAGAATGAGGAAGCTTATTTACATCTTTAAAAACTTGCGCAACACGGCTAGTAAACAACTACTCAGGATGGTTTACACTAGTATCGGCCAATCGGTTTTGACGTACTGTATAACCGCCTGGGGTGGTGCGTGCAAATCTCACATGATTACTCTGGAAAGAGCGCAGCGTGCTTTGCTTAAGGTCATTCTTCGAAAACCTATTAGATATTCGTCGAAGCTTGTGTACAGTGACATGCAGGTTCTCAGCGTTCGCGGATTATTTGTTCACCATGTAGTTACTAAAATGCACGAAGTGGTCACCAGGTCACCTACATACAATATCATGTTGCAAAAACGCAACCTCAAAATCCCTGTGCCTCCTACTAAATCCACTTTTGCCAGAAGATTCCCCAACTTTATACATCCGTTTATTTACAACAGAGTTAGTGTCAAATTTCCCCTGAAAGAATTTTCCGTAAGAGAAGTGAAATACAAGTTAACGAGTTGGCTACTTTCCCTCTCGTATGAGGATATAGAGGACCTAATGAGAGTAATTAAATAAAGACACCCATGCTCACTCACATCACAAACACACACACACACACACACACATACACACACACACACACACACACACACACACACACACACATGCGCGCGCACACGCACACACTAACACACACACGTGTGAATGAACTGCAAGCGTATTCATAATTTTTTAGATATTATATCCCTTTCTGCTGTTTTTCCCCATGTGTATTTTAGGCTTTAAGTAATTTGGTGATCTTATTAACAATTCGCACCCATTTCGTAAACTCGTAATCGAATTGGCTACCTACGGGACAGGCTGTGCCTAGTGTAGGGGCCAGTGTTTCTCCTATGAATGTTTGTAATATTGAAGTGTAAATAAATAAAATAAATAAATAAAATAAAACTTGAACAAAACAAATTCTATACGATTTCAGTCGAATTCTGTGCTATAACAGTTTAGGGTTTTGTCAAGGTCTTGCCAAAACAAAAGCTAATCTATTTCCGTTATCACTTAACACTTTGACTCACATAGTATACGGATTGTAATTCTGCATCCGGTCCTCAGGTGACCGTAGGGCTGGCTCGTTCCTCGCTCAGCGAATCGGCATTGCCATTCAGCGAGGCAACGCGGCCAGCCTTATGGGAACTGCCCAGTGGCAGCGACTTGGGCGACCCATGCCCATACAGTTCAGGCCCTTAGTTTAGGTGAGGTTTAGGTAGTTAGTAAGATCTTGCTTTGTTTTTGTTCTATAAAATAAAATGGTTAATATGCAGAATTAACTCAAATAATATTTATAAGCCAAACTTAACACCAAAATATTCCCCCATAAGTTATTAAAATATACCGATTGGAAAAAAGGCTGCCACTCTAAAATAACAAAAAAACAATACAAGTCAATAGAAACGAAAAAAAAAATTGCAACTTGCCAAAACACATTTTATCGTCGAATCGAATAAAATACGTTCCTTTTCATGGTCAAAATGTGTATTCTCAATTTGTGTAGGTTACAAAAACTGGAAACGCCCCTACAACGGAACGGGGCGGGACGGCCAAGCGCGAACCGGGTTTAATGTAGCCGAGTTCCGTTTTAACTACTTGTGAATTTTGACTTTCAAATGTACGATGTACAGCTCAGACTCCAAACTCGACATCAAATGCTACTACTACCGAGCGAGGTGGTTGTATACAACTTTTTGTAAGAGCGATAGAGAGAGACATGTCATTTGAATTACGATTTGAAATTGGATATTTACCATGTATATTTGTATTTTTGAGTTCCCGATATTTCGGCACTGTTGCAAGCGCCATTATCAAGGATTAACTTACGTGCTGCGAGTTTTAGTTGTGGT
This sequence comes from Epiblema foenella, assembly GCA_963556455.1. Lineage (NCBI taxonomy): Eukaryota > Metazoa > Arthropoda > Insecta > Lepidoptera > Tortricidae > Epiblema > Epiblema foenella. Next base: position 1,928,501 of record OY747120.1, on the reverse strand, counting down.
CTACCCACACACCATAGCGATCTACCCTCTTCCTCGTTCGCTTTTTTCCCACAGTCGAAAAGAGACTGTTTCCGGAAAGAACTCGCGTATTGATACTGTGAGTGTGGTGTGTCGTGACCGTAATCGAGTTTCAAGTGACAAGGCGGACGGTGGTAGTGACGGTGACACTGTGGGAAAAAAGCGAACCAGGAAGAGGGTAGATCGCTATGGTGTGTGGGTAGACCACAACTAAAACTCGCAGCACGTCAGTTAATCCTTGATAATGGCGCTTGCAACAGTGCCGAAATATCGGGAATTCAAAAATACAAATATACATGGTAAATATCCCGTTTCAAGTCGTAATTCTAATGTAAATGACCATGTAAGCTTGAAATCTTATAGACATGTCATTTGTTGTGCTTGTCATAATCGCTTGACCCTGCGTACGGAGCTGACGATGATGGTCCTAGATTCGAATCCCGGTCCGGGCAAGTATTTGTGATGACCATGATTTGTTTCTTAGTTTTGAATATTTTCGATGTATTTAAGCATCTGTATTTTTTATGTTATAGGGGGCAAACAAGCAGATGGATCGCCTGATGGTAAGCAATTACTTCGCCCATAAACACCTGCAACACCAGAAAAAGACTTATTATTTCTGTATTTTTTTTATGTATTAAATATGTCGTCGTCTTGTACACATAACCAGTGTTCCACTTTTTTCCCTCGTTTTTGCCTCTGGCCCCTCTATCCGCGTTAAGTGTGCCACACGCTGCAGCGGCCTGTTGCACACTATGAAAATCCTAACATTCATTCAGACACACGCGGTCTGGATTGTCATAGTGACAGCAGGCCACAACCGCAGGCCACTGCAGTCTTTGACATGCTTTAACCTCGTGAGGCCCCGTGTCATATAGGTACTACATAAAATACAATTGATTTTGAACTAGACGTAAAATTATTAAGGTCGAGATTATTTTGTTATTTTTTGAAGGTCAGACCTCAGGAGGTTAAGCGAACGCGGATCCACTTTTTTAAATATTACGATTTACTCAGAGACAAAGGCAGTAAACTCAAAATTCTAGCCAGAATGACTGCACGTAACATTTATGATTTCATTGACTATCATTAACTTCATTGGCGTAGAACACATTTTTTTTTTCATTTGTAAATAATTAATTAATCCATATTGACTTGATATTGACATAGGTGCCCTACAAATCTTTAATTTATTTTTATTTTAATTAGTAACTTGACCGTATAAATGCTGTATGACAATCACATTAATTTTGATTTCAATTTATCTGTTTACCCACCATGACATGTTTTTAACCCATATTGTATTGCATTTTATAATTTTATCTCAACGAATTTAAGCATATGTTTGACAATTATATTTGTATGCCACCAGGCACCACATAGTGATACGAAACTGCTGTTAACACCTTGTACTCATTTTTTACCTATATTGGACAAATAAAACTCTTTGAATCTTTGGAACATAAAAAAAAGAAGATTATTTTCATTTTCATAGAAAATCCGTATTTATAATGCGCACCTACAGCTTTTTATTTTTTGGCATCTGACAACACTAACCTCATTTGGGATTATTACGGGACTTGGTTAATTTGTGAAAGATTGTCTCCATAATATTTATTTAAGTAACTCTTTTAACTTTACTGAAAGACAACACAACAAGTTATTACAAATAAAAAATTAACCTAAATATACCTATCAAAAACCATAATCTAACAAACCGCTGCCAGTATGTAAAGTTCCGAAAATGCTGGCCGCATTGCCACGTTGGATCAGGGACCGATACCGGTATTTCTAAAAAACCCTGAATTAACCCAATAATTTGGATTGTTTTTTGCTTTTTACGTAGGGCTGAATCATGTATTTAGGTAATAACAACGTCGTATTATTAAATTGTCCCATTAAAAACGAAATAATGAACCGGTGACCGTAATAATACCGGTATTTTTCTATGGAGAAAATACCGGTATCCGATCCCTGCGTTGGATGGCAATGCTCAATATTTGTACCTATTTTTGCAAAGTTGAAAACAGTCAGATTAAGGGTGGGTTGCACCAAACCGTCTGTAATCGTAAGCGGTGTTCGTTAAAATCTGATTGTATGGCAAGTTTGACAAGTTTCTATGGAATGACAGCTGCCGGCGCAATATTTGAAGATGACCGGCCTGTGATCGTATATTGGTGCAACCGACCCTAAGCATGGATTAAAGAAAACTTTCATTTCACAGCAGAACCCCACAATGTGAATATTAAAATTTAAACATTTCGAACGCTCAACATCGATTGCTGCCCCAAAAGCTGTTTTCTATTTATAAATTCACTCCCAACTGCCAGTGAATTCCAAACTGAATCCGCGTTCGATTTTCAAATTTCTTCCACTGACCGTTAAAAATCGACGCAGGGTTGGCGAGCAGCAAGTTTTTACTTTTTTATCACTTTTTTATTTTATAACCTTTTGTTTGGGCTTCTAAGAAGCTGTATTGTAAATAGTGATTTATCTTTTTAGTGATTGTGTGATTTTGCGATGTTAGTTGTGTTTTATGATTATGTTTCTTTGGGATTTGCGAAGTCATTGACATAATATTTATATGAAGTGCAGTCTATAATACATCAATATAGTTGTTTTTACGAGTTTTTGAGTAAATTTTACACAGGATTTACCTTAAAGTGCTTAACGGTTTTAAACTTTTTAAGGTTCGGTAGGCAAAATGGCGAAAAAGGAACCCTTATATATAGTCCGTCAGTCCGTCCGTATGTCACAGCTAATTTACTCAGAGACCATAAGCACTACAATTTTGGTAGGAAGGTGTATTCTATGACGCTACATAAGTGATGTGAAATTATATAAAAATATTAAATTGGGGGGGGGGGGGGGGGCACTCCATACATGTAACCGGTGGTGAAAAATTATACGCACTTGGTCGTGTTGGGTGTCTAGTAGGATAGAACTTAAAAAAACTCTTAGAGTATTCCAGTGTTCCAAACCACACGCGTGGTTGTGTCGGAGTTTTTCGCCGGGATTTTCCCCAGGCTACTCTCCAACCGCGCACTCCTATCGCTTTATTGGGCCCGGCCTATAAAGCCACAGTCAGGTTAAAAAAAAGCTCTCATACTTAATCGAGAATTAATCAAAACAATTAAGTGAATACGACTAACTGAACACAGCTATTATCAGGGCGGCATATTCGAATAATTTTGGTCACTGAATATAATCTGCTCTAGATAATGCATTACCTAAAATCCCACTTTTCGGCCAGAGGGAGACATAAAATTTTCTATTTGCTTCTTACCACGTACCAAAAAAAGCCTCAGATCGCATATTTATCACCCTTACCTTCGGCTCGGGCGTCAAATAACTGCGATCTGAGACGTTCTTTATTTTATGTAGTCATCATCATTCTCTTAAGAGCTGGTCTCTCGTCGGTGCAGCCTGACGCAGTTCCCCCCATCTTTGCCGGTCCGAGGCTAGCTTCCTGACTTCCTGATACGACACGACCTTCACATCCTTTATCTGGTTCATATAAATTTTTCATCTCTCCTATTCGGAAAGTTTGATTTCATAAGTAGAGCCGGATTGAAAGTCGCTTTCCGAACCTAGTATGAGAAGTATTTTTTTTTAGTTCTATAGGCGGTGGGGCGCGGCGGCGTCGGCTGCTGGTTGCTGCAGAGCGTTTATATTACTGAATCCTTAGAATATCATTTAGTTTATTTCTCATTTATTTTCCTCACAGTCGAAATAAAAAGTAGAGTGTTTAACTCTGGTGAAAGCACTCATTTCACAAAATGTGCGAGTCAAATGGGTCACTTTGAACCCTTGGTTAACAATCTGCTATTTCTCGATCTTCCTCTTCCTCTTTTCCTATTAATTTTACCTTCTATAATGTTTCTGATCAAGTTGTCGTATTGGTAGCAGGTAGCCGATCATTTTCCTCTTCTTGGTACTTTTAATTGAGCTCATCAAAGCCGTGCAACGAGAAATATCGCGTCCTTTGAAACGCTGTTCTGCCCAGACGAGGAAACAATAAAGATTGCTTTTCAGGTATACGATTCTTGACTATATGACTGTGTTTCTGACAATAGCCAAAACATGAGTGCTTAAAATTTTCTCTATAGAAAAAAAATCCAAAGTTGAGTATCTATATTCCTTTCTTTACTCAGCCTAATGAAACAGCGCATATAAAACGACGCAATAAAGTTAAAATGATGGTATTTTACCTCATCTAAACTCTGTCAAGAGGAAATTTAATAAAACTGCACACAGTCAGATATTTATCGAGATTTGTTTAAAAACCCATTCCCGAAGAGTGTTGCATCCCGTTTTGTCGTGTGCGAAAGACATAAGCGTGTCTCTTTCACGGGGAGCATGGCTAACCTAATCGAGGCATCCCTCTAATCATATCTTTTCTTTTACTCTATTCAGGACGGCTTCGTTGGTTGATCGTTCTGTCCATCCCTTTCGTCCTTCAACAGCATCTCATCTCGAATGTTTTAGGTTTTTAACAGTTAGTGACAACCCTCACAATTAATAGTCAGTCCGCGCCCATAGAAGCATAGAACTGCAACAGCCATTTAAAAAAAAGATTGGAACTGACTCGAGGCTATTCCAATTACTGTTGCCACCCCTAACCGGTGTCGTTCCAACACAGGTAGAAAATCTTCTCTATTAAGTCAGTTAAAAATGATAGTTCGTATGAGAGAATACCAATAAATGTTAGAACTATATAGGCCGGGTCCAATAAAGCGATAGGAGAGTAGCTTGGGGAAAATCCAGGGGAAAACCTCCGACACGACCGATGTTCTTTTCTAACAAGACCATTTTATTCCATCAATGAATATTTTTCTAATGCACTAGACTAAGGTAAAAATGTAGGTACCCTAAGATATAAAATTAAAATGCATTGTGTTTATTATTTTACTTTGTATTTGCATGTATATCTATATACTTATGGCAAATAGAATAATTTTGAATTTGAATTTGAATTCATATTTGCCATAATCAAGCTCAGATATTGCAAAATAGTCAGCATATTGTTCCAATTAGATATTAACCCGCGTAGCGCAACCACACAGAGTGACATTTGACGTTTCGGAGACCCCACGCTACACTAGCGCCTCTAGGGGCGACTTTATACGCGATAGCCCTCATTTGGCCTTTGTAAAGTTAAAGTAAACTCTGACAGAAACATATTATTTCAGATAAGGAGGTGATCCCGCATAATATATTCACTAAAATAAATGACAAATGGGTTATTTTGCGTCCATTCTTTACAACGCTAAAAGCCTTTTAAAATTTCGATAAACTTATCACATTGTTTTGGCTTAAAAGAAAATAAAATGAAGTCATGTTTTATAATAAATAAATATTTCGTTTTTCATAATCGAAAAATGGGTCATTGAAAGTTTACATTTATTGATTTACAGGCGGTAATAATAGTTAAAAAATAACAATAACTGAAATTAATACCAAAACAAACTTAGGGTGGGTTGCACCAAACCGTCTGTAATCGTAAGCGGTGTTCAGTAAAATCTGATTGTATGGAAAGTTTGACAAGTTTCTATGGGATGACAGCTGCCGGCGCCATATTTGACGATGACCGGCCTGTGATCGTATGTTGGTGCAACCGAGCCTTAGTTCCCATGGCTTATGATATAACTTTTTTTTAAACCCAAACTGTCTTCTTACAATTCTTCAATCAACAAATAAATGACTTATTATACATATGTACGTAAATATAAATTAAGATAATTATATTTTCTACTTTTTGAAGAACAATGTATGTATAATGTAAGCATGAGATAACGGATTTATTCATTTAGTAATGTCATTCATTCATTAAACAATATACAATACAAATACTATTTATTGCACACCTCAATAAAAATACAAATCAGATCAGAAACATAACATAGCGAGATATAAGCAGAGGTATACAACAGGCGGTCTTATCGCTAAAGAGCGATCTCTTCCAGACAATCTTTGGGTAGCGGAGAGAACTAAACACATATATTCAGTGGGTGGTGCAAAAATAAAAACTGGGTATTGAAATATATAAGTAAAACGCAATATAGGGTCGGTAGGTGGGTTTACGGCCTGTTAATTTGACGCCAGTTTGCGGCCACTTCGATGAATTGATGAACTGAAAGGATATTTTCTTGCTTTTTTTAATATATTCCCATTCAATAGCTACTAATTAAAACGCATACAACTCACTATTTCTTTAGGGCATGTAAAAATGTAAATATCTTTAATTGAAAATACTTCGTTCTTCAGAAGGCCGCAAACTGACGCAGGCCGCGTAACTGGCCTAGCGACCCTATATTACTTTTGAACTTAAGCGTTTTTATATTATTATGATAATAAAAAATCTCGTAAATCATTCTGTCATTTTCTAATACAAAAAATCAAGGTATAGGTTGACTTCTGTCTGTCCTAAAGCTATTAACATCATTTTTTACATTAAACACTGTAAAAATCGTATGTTTGTAACAGGAGGTATGTTTGAAACCGCAATGTCACAAAGATATTTATAAGCGGAATGCATTTAATATGTGTATTGCCATTCACAACCGTCTACCCGAGGAATTAAGGATGTTGGATGGTAATTTATTTAAATCTAAGTTAAATGGCTGGTTGTTAGATAAATGTTTTTATAGTGTTAGATGTTTTCTAGAGCAATATAAGATTGTTTAGTTATATACCTAGAACTTAGATATTGAATTAATTGTGATTATACTGTTATTATTATTTTCATTTGACATGTACTCATAAATTTTAATTAATAATAACCCATTACAAATTACTAACTATAGGTACCATTCTCTCCAATATTTCTACGCCGATGTTGGCAGAATATGCTGAACTAACCCATTTACTAACCTATAATATTGCACCATATTCTTAGAAATAAATGATTGATTGATTGATTGAACTCTATTTCATTAGCGTTAAAGTAGAATATCCAAGAGATGGGGAAAGAGCATGCGTCAGTGTCAATTGAAAGTACTGTAACTACGAAACTTAATAACTAATTATCGAACCAGTTCAACGGACCCAAATAAGATTTACACGCCGCCATTTTGAATTTAAACGTCATTACTGTCATTAGCGATAAATGGCGTTTCTCAAGCGCACATTCAAAATACCGTTCAGATTCGCTTACATGTATATCTTGACCTCTAGGTTTTTAAGAGGCCTTATAAGTTTTTAAATGTTTTGATTTCAAATTATGACAAAAGTATTAACGATACCAATAAGGTTGTTAAAGGCTATGATAATTTTATTAAAGTTTTAGATAGTAACATAGCGATTTTTTGATTTTATTGTGTGTAGCAGAATTTGAGCGAAAAAAACAAGTTTTTAGCTTGAAAATGGTCGATTTGGAGTGATGTTTGAAACAATATTTCTTAATGAAAAATCCAAAAAATACATTTAAAGTTTATGACATAAGGTGCAATAGTCCTGTTCTAGATAGTAACATTGAGAAAATGTCAAGATACGTTTCAGTTCAAACAGAAGATGGCGTAACTAGATGAGCGTTTTTTAACTGATAAGGACCCTTAAGGTTCCTTTGGAGAGTGGCCTGGGGAAAATCCAGGGGAAACCTCCGACACGACCACGCGGTAGGTTTAAGCACTGCAAGACTCGAGTTTGCGCTCAAGTATGCCTTTTTTAGGGTTCCGTAGCCAAAATGGCAAAAACGGAACCCTTATAGATTCGTCATGTCTGTCCGTCCGTATGTTACATCCGATTTACTCGGAGACTATTAGCACTACAATTATGAAATTTGGTAGAAAGGTGTATTCTATGAACCGCTACATAAAAAAGATGTGAAATTAGTAAAAAATATTAAATCAGGGGGGGCACTCCATACATGTAATCGGTGGATGAAAAAACAATTTCAACGCACATAGTCGTGTGGGGTATCGATGGATAGGCCTTTAAAAATGATATGAAGGCTTCTAAAAAACTTGTACATTTAAGTCAACCGTTGGTGAGATTATTAGCTGTCAAAGTCATAGAAAGTGTATCCCTCTAATTTCCAAACTATAAAGTTTAAAATTCTGAAAAAAATTGAGGCGGTGTGCATTAGTCAATACTTTCTACGATTTTTAGTTTGAACAATATAGGTTTTACGGTTTTTGAGTTTTCGCTTAAAAACTGTCTTGCCCAAACAAAAGGTCGCAAGTGCCGTGAGTTCCCTATGAAGATACGACTTGTTTAGATTCAATGTATTGGATAGTGATTTTAAATACGGATTAGTAGGTGTTGGTACGGAACCCTTCCTTGTGCGTGGTCCGACACGCACTTGGCCGGTTTTTAGGGTTCCGTAGCCAAAATGGCAAAAACGGAACCCTTATAGTTTCGTCATGTCCGTCTGTCCGTCTGTCCGTCTGTCCGTCTGTCCGTCTGTCACAGCCGATTTACTCGGAAACTATAAGTACTACAGTGATGAAATTTGATGGGAATATGTGTTGTATGAACCGCTACAAAATTATGACACTAAATAGTAAAAAAAAGAATTGGGGGTGGGGCCCCCCATACATGTAACTGAGGGATGAAAATTTTTTTTTCGATGTACATACCCGTGTGGGGTATCAATGGAAAGGTCTTTTAAAATGATATAAAGTTTTCTAAAAAACATTTTTCTTAAAGTGAACGGTTTTTGAGATATCAGCTCTCAAAGTCGTAAAAAGTATGTCCCCCCCCCTCTATTTTTATAACTACGGGGTATAAAATTCTAAAAAAAATAGAGGTGATGCATGCTAATTAACTCTTTCAACGATTTTTGGTTTGATCAAAGTATCTCTTATAGTTTTTGAGATAGGTTGATTTAACTGTAATTTTGGTTAAGTTATTTTTGCTGTTTTATAGATACTAGTACGGAACCCTTCGTGCGCGAGTCCAACTCGCCCTTGGCCGGTTTTTGTAATTAATTCCATTGTGACATGAAAGTAACCCAAGTAAATTGTATGAGAAATTTTCGTGTCACAACGGAATCGATTAAGATGTAAGCAAATGGGGTTGGCAACTGTCAACTTGATCTTGACAGTTGTTCATAGAAAAAAGGTCCTAGCTATGAGAGCGCCATCTACTGGGAGGAACGCATCTGTCAAAATAAGCCTTGTAAATTGGGACCTAGCTATGAGAGCGCCATCTAAAAAAAAAAATTTTTTTTTAATTTAAGCTGTTTATTTCAGCGAATTTTTTTACATAATTTTATAAACACTTACTTAACTATTAATCTTAAATTACAAAAGATTTTTTAAGTTAAGGAGTTGCGGATATACAATTTTATTAATCAGTATACATTGTTGCTGTTAAAATATTCTTATAACTACCTAAGAATATTTTAACAGCTTGATTTTTTTAACAAATGTAACTTAATGGCATTTGTGAATTTTTTGTCTTTTTTATTATTCAGATCTAGTAACAACTGCAATCTACAATTAGCTTTCCCCGGCCAAACCCATTAATCGCCAAAAATTTGGTCCTCACCCATCTGCGTCTTGTTTGAACTGAACCTGTGCCCGCCCGAACGAAAGCAAAGCCAAATGTTAAAAGTACAAACATTAAGTATGGCCGGCCACGCACCGGGTGTCACATCATCACATGAAGCGACGATGGCCTTGGGCCACGGACAAGGGAGAGGGAATAAGGGAATCCCTAAGCCGAAAGGTAAGCGGTTAGTACACGAAAAACCTAAACCAAATAAGTTGAGGTAAGCGGTAACCTCTTGTTACGATTAGGGTAACCCGAATAATACGGGTTATCATTATTATCGGGTAAGCCGATGAACGGGTAACCCGAACTTTTTTTTTAAATTTATTTTCAAAAAGGTACATAAAGTTTCCAGTTTCAATTTTACTCGCCAAACTGACAAGACAGTTTGTTGGCGAGACCGCGCTCATTTTAACAAGTCTATTATCATGCACCTAAGTTACATAATTATAAGTAATACTTGTAATTGTAAGAACTAGAACAATAAAAATTATACATATTAACTAACTAAATCTGTTAACAGTTAAGGTAATCTTTGTAAAAATGTCTTTTTTAGCTTGCTTTTCACTACACTTGCTTTTCACTAACTATTGGGTTATCATATGAAAGGGTTACCCTTTCGAACGGGTTAAGCGAATGAACGGGTTTCCCGGTCCCTGATCTAAATGGATCTAGTGAGATACATTGAAGATTCTCAATCTGAATAATCTTACACTGGACTGGCTGAGACAAGTTATCGGTAGCCATTGAACTTCCACCGTAGCTGCCACAAAAGAACTCATAAATCATGATCTTCCTTTGAATAGCGTCAATGCATCGATGCAAAACTTTTTAAAAATGGCTTTGATTAATTATTAAAAGTTTTTGCGCAATTTTTTCAAGGTTCCGCTATGAATGGAAGGGATTATGACTTCGGCAAGTTTTGTTACAAGTTCGTGAGAGGCGTTAATTGGTTTTGTTTTTTTTACTTTGGAAGATTCCTCGTAAATAGGAGGTCGTTGGTAAAAAAGGAGGGAATTATGGAGAGACTGTTTCATGAAGTAAAGATAACATTAGATTAATTTTGTATTAAGCAGTACCGCTGCTAACGTAAACTACAAATTTAGAAATAAAGGAAAAATGCTGAATCTCTTGCTGTCTTCAAAAAACAGCTTAAATATTACTATTTGTCTCTCTCATGACACACTTAAAACTCAGCTCCTTTAAACTATGTGGCTGACTATATATTTGTATATGTTTATGTACGTATTTTTTTTATACTATATTTATGTATGTTTATTATCCTTAATTAAATGTTATTGTTGTAATTATTAGTAGGCTTCATATGTATTAACTCTGCACCACCTGCTGTGAATCGTTCTGATTAGATTTCATTTCCGCTACCCTTAGGTTATCTGGAAGAAATCGCTCTTTAGCGATAAGACCGCCTGTTGTTTGCCTCTTCTCATTGTGTTTTTGTACTGTACTGTATCCTTTGATTGAGGTGTGCAATAAAGAGTATTTGTATTGTATTGTATTGAAAAATTGAAAGATGTAGGCACCGAGCAGGATGAAGCCTGAGTCTTCTGGTAGATGTCGCTGTACGCCTCCCTTAAGGCGTTTGTATAATTCATGTGTTCTGCCTACCCCTTTTGGAAATACAGGCGTGGGTTTATGTATCCATTACTATCTAACATACACACTATGTTAGATAGTAATGGATCCATTTTTACGTCAATGTTCAGATTAAAATTTATGTGAAAGAGTCATGTCAACATTGACCACGGGTACCCACGGCCTTTGACATTAAAAAAAAGAGAAAAAAACAAGAATGTCATTATGCGACAAGAAGCCGTGTACGCAGCAATAAAATTTAAAAAATCAAGTGTGAAAACAGACTTGACAAATGCAATCCAATCACATGACGGTCGTCCTTAGATATTTGAAATAAAGTATAATTTTAAATGGCAAACGGTTTTTCAACTGCATCAGTAAATTAGTCCAGTTTGAAATAAGAACTCGAAAGACAACAATATAAAACTGGCCGCTCATAAAACAGTGCATTAAAAAATAGAGTGCAATCTGTTTGCGTTCGAATAGTTCCTTAACGCTTTGAATTAAAGTTGAAATTTATTTGAAAAAGTGTTTAGTGGTTTAAGTGACGTCACAATACTGTATCATACGTCTCAATCTTACGATACGTTTTTTTATTATAGCGTGGCAAAGTTAAATATGCAGTCGCTTAAATCAGTGCTTCGTAAACTTTTTTGAGTTTGGTTCGAATGATGACGGTATATATAACTTTGTAAGTGCTATGTTGGTACAAAGAAATGGACTATGTTTTGGGCTCTCGTTATGGGTTCATGTCAGTCCGCCTTTAAGGGAAAAATGGACATTTAGACTATTTTTGGCGGAAAAATGTTTCTGTGTTAGTTGATAAAAGATACAGTTACAATCGCACATTTAGGTATCAACGGTTGAAGCGGCTCTGGCTTGTGTTCGAAAATATGTGCAAAAAGTGATAAAATGTATTTTTTGGATTGTTCATTAAGAAATATCGTTTCAAACATCACTCCAAATCGACCATTTTCAAGATAAAAACTGTATTTTTCCGCTTAAATTGTACTAAACACAATTAAATCAAAAAATGGCTATGTCACTATCTAAAACTTTAATAAAATCATCGTAATTTTTAATCACTTTATTGGTATTATCAATACTTTTGTCATAATTTGAAATCAATATTTTTTTTAAATTTAGAATAAAGGAAAAATTTAAAAATGTAGGCACCGAGCAGGATTCGAACCTGCGACCTCCCGGCACTCGCGGCCAGTCGCTCTAGCCAACTGAGCTATAGGTGAAACCGCCGTCCAGTCCCAAATTTATCAACCGTTCCTTCGTATTAAGCAGTACCGCTGCTAATGCCTTAAGTAAATGTACCTACTAACACTTCCTTTATTACTTACACTTTAAATGAAAAAAGTCTGGATTATATATACTGTATGACTTAACTACACGACTATAATGTCCCTCAACTAATGTATAAATTTCAATCTTGCTGTGTACACATAGTTTAGAGCATCAGTCTAGTTTTTATAAAAAATATTGCTGTATGGTTGTATTAATGATTGATACTTGTTTTGTGTGCCTATTTAATAAATAAATAAATAACGTAAACTATGTTTTATAGGCCTCCCTTAAGGCGTTTGTGTAAAATATATATATTTTTTTAACTTTTAAGGCCTCTTAAACACGTGTTAATGGAGATTTACAACGAGTTAATACCGAACCTGTATCACGATCTAATAACAAAGTGTCAACCCTATATCTTCTTCAAAGAGCTGAACACCGTTCCAGAACACTTACATTCAGATCTCAACCTAATCCCGTCTACTTTAAGGTCTATATACGTATTATTGGCAATTCATGAAGCGAACTTGGTAGCAATAGGGCTGTCACGTGTTTTTTTTGACAGCAGCTCGCTTCAGATTGAGCGTATCGGTCGTTAATTGAATTGTACTTGAAACCATTCGATGGATGCAGTGTAGATGGACGCAGTAAGGGAAGTCGATTTTTGTTTGTCGCTTCCAATACCACAAACACAGCTGACTGCTATATGCCTAGCGAGTATGGTCATGTAAACTCATGGTAAAGGCACTGACTGTGGCTTACGGCCGGGCCATATAATAGCGATAGGAGTGCGCGGTTGAAGCGTAGTGTAGGAAAATCCAGGGGAAACCTCAGACACGAACACGCGGGCGATTTAACGGAAGACCAAGAATTTGCGCTCAAGTGAGATTGAGTGGCTTTAACCGAATCTGAGATGTGAGTGGAATCGAGCTACTGGGAGTGAGCTCATATCAAAGCACAGAGCATCAATTTAACTGATGGTCTGTGTATCAAAGCATATTATAGCACAAAAGACTACATAAATGATAAAACACCGTGGGTATAATTGTGGTCGAAATACTAATTATATTTTAATAATTATGACACAAGTTGAAGTGGCAGTGGGCGGGCCACATTGCTCGTAGAACCGATAACCGTTGGGGAGGAAAGGTTCTCGAGTGGCGGCCTCGCGCGGGAAGACGGAGCGTTGGACGGCCTCCCACTAGGTGGACTGATGGCTTGGTCAAGGCAGCGGGGAGTCGCTGGATGCGGGTGGCTCGCGACCGTGTGCTGTGGCGCTCCTTGGGGGAGGCCTATATCCAGCAGTGGATGTCTTCCGGCTGAATGATGATGATGAATTATGACATTACATTTTAATGACTATTTTCATAACTATGACATTAGATGTTGACGTTAAATTTTCCTCTTGACATTCAGATTTTATTCTAGAAACTGTCTAGATTATACTATTTTTTATGTTTTTATTTTACATATTGACGATCTTTTTGTGAATTGATTATGCTCTCTTTTAACAAACATTACAGTAATTCATGTCTTTTTTTTAAAGGGCTTAGCAGGCTAAGGAAGGACGTGTGGCCCCTGTCAGGAATATCCGAATTGGTAAATGTCAATTGTTGGTGGCCTCATAACTAGTAATCACTCCAACTTTCAGCCCTCTATCTTGAACTGTCACAGAGATAATGTCAAAAATGTATTTTTATCCCATTTTTTTTCAAACTCTTGTATCTTCTGGTCCATACCAGCTAGAGCATTGAAACAAAATCACAGTAATGTAGGTTTAGTGGGAGTATACCCTATAATTTTATTAATATTTCATCATCATCATCATCATTTCAGCCGAAAGACGTCCACTGCTGAACATAGGCCTCCCCCAATCCCTTGGGGGGGATTTGCCATAGTCGCCACGCTTGGCAAGCGGCAATTGGCAATTAATATTTTATACGTGAGAAATAAAAGAAATAAATATCAAATTATTTTTTGACAGCTCTTTTCAACAAGTTTTTTTGAAAGTGCAACTATGAAAAAAATCATATGTATTGCTTCTAGTATTAGCTACTAGCATACGCAAATTCAGTTAATTATAATTATAATTAATAGTATTGAAATCGACACGACCCTGAAGTGCTGTAGCTGTTTGACCAAATTCTTGTACTTACTGGTGGCATCTGTCCTGTGCGAAGTACGGATGGGTTTTCATTATCTTTCACCCTGTTTTTATTTCTACCGATGCTGGATTAATGGTTCTATGATTGCTTGGAGTGAAATTGTATGCTGTTTTAGAGACATACATGGGTCAATCAATTTTTTATTGTTGTTATTCTGTCCCGTCAGCGAGGACAACAGTAACCGAGTTTCTTACAATAGTAGATTGTATGTATGAGCCATATTACCACGAGATAGTTATTTTCCCGAACAAAGGAGGGAAAATAGTTCGAGGGGTAATATATAAACAAATCACTTTTTTTAATTATTGTGAAATAGGGACTACTACAAACTTAATCTTTAGACTCTTTAGAGAAATGAATGCTGTTTTCTGATTGGTCGATTTTAGTAAAGCTGTATTCTGGTTTGTTAATACCTAATAATACCAAATATTTTTTAAAGAGTTAAATTAGTGTTTTGTGATTGGTGGATTTAATAGGTGAAGTATTATGATTGGTCTAAATTGAATGTTTTGTAAATCATAAATATGTATTCATATTTTCCCTAGGGGTTAAATGTACTACTTTAGCCTCGCTTGACAAGTCTAATATGACACACTTTTCGAGCATAAGAAGTGAAAAAATGTTTATAATATGGGCTTCAAGTGAGATTGTTGTAGCGCAAAATAAATATATATTTAAAACAAAATTGAAAAGTTGGCTAGTCGAGAAAGCCTTCTATAGCCATAAGGAATTCATTGAGTTAGACACGCCTAGGGAAGTGTGACATGTATATTATTCTTAACTTTTGACATATGAACAAATTAGTGACAATTTTGACATACATATTTTATACTTAATATTATTATATACTTCTCTCTTTTAATGTAATGTGAATTAAGTGTTAATTATTTAATTTGAATGTGTTATTTCGTGTTATTTAATGTTATGAAATTTAATTGGAAAGCCTGACCTGTAATTGATATTACCAATAAAGAGAATAAGAATAAGAACAAGCGTGCTCAAGAGATGACCCATGTCCAAATGGATTTATGCTCATCGCTAAAACTCATGTTTGGTTGATTTAAACCCTATAACATCACAGTTTTAAAGAGTGACAGGAGACGTAACCATGGCAACGAGCAACAAAGATTAGTTGATCCACCCACATACATGTTTGGAGTAGAGATAGGGATAGTTACGAATTTATATACTGGCACAATAATAATGTGTTAAAATCGACGACCGCTTTAGCCTAGTTGGTAGTGACCCTGCCTACGAAGCTGAGGGCCCGGGTTCGAATTCTAGTGACAATTTACCCTCACATTGTAACTATGTGTTATACGTAGGTAGAAAAATAATGTAGGACAGAGAATAATAACAAATAATAAAGAAATAATTATAAATACTCAACTTCTTATAAACATTTATAAATACAAAAGACTTTCATATTTCTCTGTTAAAATTTAATGCAAAATCTTCAATACCGGTATTCCGATATTTCGCTATTAGTGTGTTTTAATCCCGGTATTGAAATACTGTAAAAATCGGTCCGAGTTCGCGGTATTTCGTGATCCCGGGATACCGGTTTGCATGCCCTAGTGCCAACAAAAAATCAGCTACTTCATACATTTTGTTTGTTAGTTGAGTTCCGTTGAAGATTTGAAGACCTTTTCCTATGCATGAGCATTATTGTATGTCTCATAAATCATAATTAAAAGTCCAAACCTCCAAAATCGTATTTTATTTATCACGATATATATCGCACCTTGTTTAGTTTTAAAGAAAGAAAGAAAAGAAAGAAAAAGACAAATTATATTAATTAGGTTAAGACTAATATATATATATTTTTTGGTTGTCCTGAAAATCAGCGTCACGACAGATCAGTCGTGGCACATGCTGAGCGACAACCTTTTTGGTGTATACCCACTTCTAATTTGTATTCTTCTTTTTATCTGTATGTACACCAAATAAACGTTTCTTCTTTCTTTCTTTCAAACATTTATTCGTGGCACAGACACAGTACAAATTAACATAACACCAAATTACAGAAAATAGCCACGAAATGGCTCCAAATCAGCATAGTACCAGTCATTGGCTAGCGCTGGTCTTCCTTAGGGATCACGAGAAGCCACGAAAGACAAAAAACACTAAAGTCACAAACAACATAACATTTAAATAAATGTCATAATTTACAATTTAAACAGACAAGAACAGATAAACATGAACGCGACCTTAAACAATCTTCAAATATCTGTGGTCTGTCACAAGTCGCAACTAGCGCCAGCGGACAACCACTAAAACAGTGACAGTGGCGCTACCGCGATCGAAAACGAACGAAGTTCGAACATCTCCCTCTCTGCCGCACGAATTTGCAAGTGCGACAGAGAGGGAGATACTCGAACCCCGCTCGCTTTCAGTTCGCGGTAAGTTTGAAATATTTACATTACCCATGACGTGGAACTTATCAAAACAATACCAAACTCTTTACAATATTACTATTACTTGTATAAAACCTTCACCATAATTCCCTCCCTACAAAAAAAAACTGTCAACTGTCTTATTATATTGTCAACCGCTATTGCGTAAACAATACTATTGCGGTTTAATTTCTAAATTCTAGTTAAAAAAGCCTGTTCGCGCTAACGGACGGTGCGAGCAGGCTACAACCATGTCCGTCGACAAAACAGACACACCTCACATTTGTAACACCCAGTCTCAAGACACAGACAACTCGATCACCAAGATATGCCACGGAAACATCGGCGTCCTTGGAAAACTATGGATCTACACACTCAGGTCTTTCCTCGTCGGCTCAACGCTTTGTTCCATAGCTTCTTGTGCATGCAAAATTAAGCCTAGCCCTCCAGAAGTCACAACAAAGAAGCTGAAACTATCTGAGCTCTCAGTTTACGATTGCCCTACTTTACTGGAGCAGAAGCCTTGTGAAGTGAGACCGATTTTCAACTATCTAATGCCTTATGTAAGACAAGCGAGAAAGAACTGCCAAGATTTAATAGGAGTCGCTGGAAAAGAGTTAACTAATACAGTTGATGAGGTAACAAATGATTTTTATAAAGCTGGAGATAGTATTAAGAAGTATTTTAGAGATGATGAGAATCTGAGGACGAGACAGCGTTTAGTTTATGCTGGAGGGGTCATAGGTTATTTAAAACCTGGTGGCTTATCAACGAGACTGTTTTCATCGACCTGCATGCTCACTGCGACCGGCTTGCTTTGCTTTCCCAAAGAAACTGATCGGATTATAAGGAATGTTTCTTACCAAACGGGCCAAGCAGTTGTCAGTGGTTATTACTTCATGACAGGTAAAAAACCCCCCGACGACTGAACTAGTCGGTGTTACATATGCAAACTATTTTCTTCTGACACATTCGAAGATTGTTTTGTCGTGTAAATGTAAACTGTCATTTGATAATGTCATTTAAAAATCTATAGTAATAACAAGAAAATGCAAAAAATAGATAATAAAATTGCCGAAACAAAACTAAACCATGAGAGAAATTTATACATTGCTGGAAAATTGAGCGTTGTCGCCTTAAAGACAGCGCTTGCTGTCGCTCAGAATTGCTTCATACCCACCGTTTCTGCCGCCGCTAAAGATGAGACTCCTAAACGCCCTCCCCCCATGAAATACACGGACCTCCCCATCTACGAATGCCCTCATCTCCGCTACCAAGAATTCGAGAACGACAAAATCAGCTGTCCAGAACAGAACCGTAAAACCATCCACGAATTCTTCCAACCAATCGTCACAGATTACCGCAAACAGATCGCTAGCAGCATAGACGATTTGAAAACAGGCATGGCTGATACAGTGAACGAAGTAAGTGGAGACTTCTTCAAAGCCAGAACGGTTCTACTGAACAAAATGAGGCACCCAGACAACACAAACAAGCGTATACTTATGGTAACCGCTGGTGCGCTGGCCGGTCTGCGCTTGGGAAAAACGATTCCTCGCAAGCTATTCTACACTGGAATTGGATTATTTGTAACTGGATCCATATGCTACCCTCAAGAGACTGACGAGACGGCGCGGACGCTCATGTACATGCTTGGGAAAGCGTTCGTTCCTGTGTACAACTTCTATTTCGGTACGGATTGGGCGTTGAGGGACAGAGTGCCTTGTGAGAGGGATATGCCTCAGATTCCGCCACCAACGAAACCGCTGCCAGCCTGCAACCCGCCGAAAAAATAAGTTTCTAGCAACGTTATTTTGAAAATGAATAAATAAACAGATTTTCGGTAATTGCTTTTTTCTTCTTCTATATCAACAGTCAAGCGCAAACTTGTCGACATGTGTATTCTGCCCGTCCTAACCTACGGTGCCCAAACATGGTCACTCACGGAGAGTCAAAAGTCCAAATTGAAGGTTTGTCAACGGGCTATGGAACGTAGCATATTAGGTGTTAAGAGGATGGATCACATCCGGAACACCACGCTGCGCTCCAAAACACGCATAACTGATGTAGGCGAAAAAACTGCTAGGCTCAAGTGGGACTGGGCCGGTCACGTCTGTCGAATGCACCCGGACAGGTGAGCTAATATAGCTACAAAGTGGATGCCACAAGAGCGATGCAAACGAGGCCGGCCTAAACGGAGATGGCGGGATGACTTAGACGCCTTTCTTGCCAACTGGCAGGAGGAGGCGCTGATGCGGCAGTCATGGCATTCATGGGGAGAGGCCTTTGCCCAGCAGTGGGACACCCATATAGGCTAATAAAAAAAAAAATCAACAGCCTGCTTAGCGAGCGCTAGTGGGCGCTAGCGGGCTATCCGGCATCTAAGGAAAGTTACGCAACGCCTTCAAAGCGGGTTTAGGCTGTGTTTTTTGAACCTGACTGTGGCTTTATAGGCCGGACACAATAAAGCGATGGGAGTGCGTGGTTGGAGAATAGCCTGGGGAAAATGGAGAGTAGCGCCCCTTACGCGTTCGACTGTACAAAGTGTAGTTATACGCGGTTACATACTCTAGTCCAATCATCATTTATATAGAAAGAAAGAAAAGAAAATTTATTTCGCAAACCTTAATCTAGGTACATATGCATAATTACGCTAGTTACAGGTAGTGGTTTTTAAAGTGCGAAAAAGGAGTCCACTCAGCACAATGTCGGGCCACAGTGGATGACCCGACGCTGATATTATGTGGATCCTTAGGTTGAGTGTCACATGACTGCATTTAGGTTAAATACATGTTTACTTATTACACTATAAAATATATATATAACTAACCATAAACAATATTTACTTAAAATTAACAAATTTTGTGTTACGACCTATTAATAATCTGCAGCTCAGAAATGAACACATATTAATGGAATCATAACATGTATATAGAGCAATGATTATCATCATTAATTTAGCATTTTCGACAGTCGACAACCAAATCACTAACAGAGTCTTTTAATTTTCACATTAATTGCATCTTGTTGACTCAAAACCATACAAATAGACAAAATGTATTTTTATTTGTTTTTAAGGGGGGACTCTGATGCACTAAAGGGGGGCGCGAAAAAAATTGTTTGACCTACCCTATCGAGTGGGTATCGTATTGAGTAGATTAAATACTATATTTTTTGTTTTTAAAAATATTGTAAAACAAAGGAATGAAAAGCCACGAAAGTCAGGTTTTTTAAAAAATTTTGTTCCGAAGAATTTTTTAACTTCCCATTAACCCATGATCTTGAAATTAGGTGGTAATGTTTATTATTACGTATATTTTACCATCAAATACTAATTTATTGATAAATCATTTTTTCATTGAAATTTCCTTATTTTTTGTATTAAAACCAAGTTAATTTTGCGGTTGGTTTGGAACCCTAAATGTGCGGAGTTCGACACGCACTTGGCCGGTTTTTTTTTGTATCAAAACTTTTGTTACACCATGTTATATTGAGATGTAATATTGACAACGAATCTGCGAAACAAAAAAATAGTCGGCAACGCGTTTTCGACTCCCCTAAAGTCAAGTGTCCATAAACCACGGTGCCCACTTTCTATTAGGCCGTACGCTCATTTGCCAACTTAGTAATAAAAAAGGCATTCCCACGACAATTTTTTTTTTACATTTCATGAATGACTACATTCAGCAACTAGTCATATCCTTTTTACATTGACAACGGGTCGTTTCAACAGGCGATAAGCGTAAGTGAGCGTAAGTAAGCGTAAGTAAGCGTAAATAAGCGCGGACAGACAATGAGCAGTAAAAGTAATCGTCCATTGTCTGGCTATACCCGAAGTTATTGTTCAACGAGGATATAGAAACTAAACTGGAAGTGAAATCAAATGCGAATCTGCAGAATGCCTGGCAGGGAAAAGATGAGGGCAACAACAGGGATCGGATACCGGTATTTTCTCCATAGAAAAATACCGGTATTATTACGGTCACCGGTTCATTATTTCGTTTTTAATGGGACAATCTAATAATATGACGTTGTTACCTAAATACATGATTCAGCCCTACGTAAAGAGCAAAAAATAATCCAAAATATTGGGCTAATTCAGGGTTTAAAAATACCGGTATCGGTCCCTGGGCAACAGACCTCGTGGAAGATCCAGTGGGGTAGACGGACCAAATAAAAGCCGCCGTCGCCGGTTCCCTTCACGACCGTCAGTCAAAATGTAAGTAAATAATAATAAGGATGTAATTAAGTAGATAATTTAATGTAAGTTTGTGAATAATGTAGGGTCGGCAACGGCCATGTGCCACCCCAGGAGTTGCAAGCGTCCATAGTCTACGGTGACCGCTTACCATCGGGCGGGCCGTACGCTCGTTTGCCACCGACGTGGTATAAAAAAATATGGTCGCATTGTGAATCAGGCCTCAAAATCTACGTGACGACCACAACCACTCTGGCCATGGAGTGTACGCTATATGAAGAAGTCAGGGTGACTTGTTTAGCATAATCTCTTTCACTTGAAAAAAAAGTCTTCAATTGGGTCATTCTACTTTTTCATGACCAGTTATCTATTACAAAAAAAAAACCTGAACCTAATAAAAGGAATTTGTAAGTAAAAATACTTAAATATTAACATATTGCTGTAAAAGGTCGGTAATACAGTGGTAATAACCATTTTTTCATACAAATGGTGAGACATCCAATGGCTACTGAGTTACTCGATTTATGGATATTAGCTGTGGTTCGTTAATTACCAAAACTATCGGAAGTAATATTGCAATTAAACCTCTTTCTAAATAACAATACAAAAATATTAAGTGAGGGCCAAATATTCAAAAATCTGCATTTTAAAAAAAATTGTCTGAAATTATGTACATGAAAAACTAGAATGGCTCAATTGCTTCGCCAAGCCACTCTGAGAGCAGAAAACTCCGAAGAGCCTTTTGGAGTCTACCAACAAATGCTACTTTCTGAATGCAAATGCTTTTTTTTTACCGAAAATACTAAAATCGCTATGTGATTTCTGTGAATTTTTGAAGAGTTCCCTCAATTCCTCATGGTTCTCATCATCAGAAGTAAACATTGAAAACAACGGGAACAATTTGGAAGCATATGTTTTCGAACAAAGAAATAATTTTCCAAATCTGTTCATTAATGGCGGAATAATCGCGTAACAAACATACAGGCGAATTGAGAACCTCCTTTTTTGGAGTCTGTGCTTTTACCATGAGTTTACATGACCGTACTCGCTAGCGACTGTTTAAGAATTTGTATGGGCAAAAGTACAGCGCCTCTGGCGGTTACGCAATAGAACTAAGAATCGGCATACTAAATCGTTTACGCAGTCGCTAACGAGTACAGTCATACAAACTCATGGTAAAGGCACTGCTAAAAATTAAGGATTGTTCATAGACATCATCATCATCAATATTAAGAGGGCCTGGTCCTCTGTCGTTGCAGCATTCTCCATTCCACTCTATCTTGGGCCTTCGTCTTCAATTCCTGGTATGTGTGGCTACAGCACCATTCCTTCATCTGTGCCATGTATGATATTCTGAGTCTTCCTCTCCCTCTTGTTCCCTCTATTTTGCCTTCTAGGATGGTAACGTTTAACCCTTCATGTCTCAGTATGTGGCCGATGCATTTAGCTCTGCATTTTTCTATGGCGGATATTATCTGTCTTTTTTCCTTAGTCTTTTCCAGCACTTCTTCATTGGTACGCCGTTCTGTCCAGCTGATCCTAAGCATCCTGCGCCAACACCACATTTCAAAGGCTTACAATCGATGTCGGTCTTGGGTTGATGTTCCAACTTTCACATCCATAAAGAGCTGTACTCCAGATGTAGGTTTTTATTAAGTTTATTCTTATGTTTACATGAATTTTGCTATTATACACGTGCCTATTAGTAGTGAATGCTTCATAGACACATCTTGCTAACTACGTCTTCGTCATGTCGAGATAAACTACCATTGAGAAAAACAATGCAATATAAACACATGCTGCCGCTTTAGCCAGTACCCGTCATTGTTCACATTGTCGGACAATAATAACAACATGACAATGGAATTCAATGATTTGAAGCAGAAGTCAAAAATTTACTGCGAAATTAGAAATTCTCAAGTTTAAGAAAGCTTTAATAAAATGTAACAGGCCCACTAGCGCCACTCGTAAATAATCATAATTATTTAAATTTAACGATATAAAACCGGCCAAGGGCGAGTTGGACTCGCGCACGAAGGGTTCCGTACTAGTATCTATAAAACAGCAAAAATAACTTAACCAAAATTACAGTTAAATCAACCTATCTCAAAAACTATAAGAGATACTTTGATCAAACCAAAAATCGTTGAAAGAGTTAATTAGCATGCATCACCTCTATTTTTTTTAGAATTTTATACCCCGTAGTTATAAAAATAGAGGGGGGGGGACATACTTTTTACGACTTTGAGAGCTGATATCTCAAAAACCGTTCACTTTAAGAAAAATGTTTTTTAGAAAACTTTATATCATTTTAAAAGACCTTTCCATTGATACCCCACACGGGTATGTACATCGAAAAAAAAATTTTCATCCCTCAGTTACATGTATGGGGGGCCCCACCCCCAATTCTTTTTTTTACTATTTAGTGTCATAATTTTGTAGCGGTTCATACAACACATATTCCCATCAAATTTCATCACTGTAGTACTTATAGTTTCCGAGTAAATCGGCTGTGACAGACGGACAGACGGACAGACGGACAGACGGACAGACGGACAGACGGACATGACGAAACTATAAGGGTTCCGTTTTTGCCATTTTGGCTACGGAACCCTAATAACTAAAAAAGGGGGCCGCTACGTACAGTAGTTGCTGGATTCGTCAATCTATGCGTCCAAAGTTAAACCGGCCGTTTTAATTTTGAGCTCATAGAGAGACGAATGCTTACGAACCTGCTGACCCTTTTTTGACTTGAGGATCCGTTGTGTTGACAGCTAGACTTGTCCAGTTCTCACTCTCAACACTGACTTCGGGAGCTCTGGCGACTTTACTCACCACCAGGAACACAACACCACGTACCTAAAAAACAATTAAGTAGTATAGTCTTTGGGAATTCCGTTTGGCCGTTCCACTTAAAGAAAACAATGGCTTTGTTCGGGTAAAGCGATGATGTTGTAGAAACGTTACAACCACGATTTTCTACTGTATCTTTATCATCATCATATCAACCGAAAGACGTCCACTGCTGGACATAGGCCTCCCCCAAAGTGTGCCACAATAACCGGTCCTGCGCCACCCGCATCCAACGGACTCCCGCGACCTTAACCAAGTCATCAGTCCACCTTGTGGGGGGCCTACCCACGCTGAGCCTTCCGGTCCGTGGCCGCCACTCGAGAACCTTCCGGCCCCAATGGCCATCGGCTCTATCTCTATGTATTCAAGAAAATCAACTCCTGGTAACAGAAACAACGGTTTATCGGAGGATACTGGGACCTGTCAAGAAAGATGACAGCTCTTAGGATCAGGAAGAATGTCGAGATCGAAGAGTTGGTGGCCGAACCTAATATCACAGGCGAGACAAAGGCACACAGGCTTCGCTGGTTCGGTCATCTATTGTGTGATGATTTTGTAAAATGGAGGGTAATTTGTAAATAATTTGTTTAAATATGAGGGTAAGCAATAATATTGTAATACCAGCTCGGACGTTTGATCTTGACTCCCTACCCTTTTTGGGTGGGGATACGAGAACAAAAAGCCGATGTCTGGGCAGAGAGGGCATTCTGTTACGAGCGCTAGCATTAAGTTCAGTCTGTAGAAGTACACCAAGGAAATAAATCGTGATATTTGCCGTAAGTCAGTGTTTTTCTTAATAATTGAGATTGGGAGAGGATCGAGCCGTCAAGAGAGCATACTTGGGTCCAGTGGTCGCTGCCTGGTTGGCCGGCCCAGGTGTCGTTGGGAGGACAGTGTGGAGACGGCTCTGCATCAGCTACAAAACACACAAATTACAAGCAAACACAAACAAAAAAACAAATTGTACTTCGGAGAGTGTGCTCAGGAGCTCCATGAGCTCATACCGCCTCCCCCCTTCTTCCATCGGACATCCAGACGTACGGCTGGATACCATCCTTACTTGGTCGAAATTCCTCTTATTCGAACCAAGCGCTTTGCATCATCTTTTATAATGCGCACTTCTAAGGTTTGGAATTCTCTGCCGGCGTTTGTGTTTCCGAGCTCATATAACCTAGACTTTTTTAAGGCACGAGTGAATAGGCACCTTCTGGGTGAGCTCGCTTCATCGTCGGTCTCATCTTTGCCCCCTGGCTAGATGCTGGCCAAGAGCGATCCCATTTTTAATAAAAAAAAAGCTCCAGGTTCAAGTCTGGCAGGAGCGGCGCAGGATCGGGAACGGTGGTGTGCTCTCGTTTCGGAGTCCAATATCCTCTGTGTCACTGCGCCGATAAAGTGAGTGAACAATTAGTTACGAGTGCACTAATAGAAAAATGGCGGTCGACATGCCTTTTTTCTTGTACAGATGTTGAGAGGACCTACTATGAACTTCGTATCGTGCCGCCCCTTTTCCTCTCGTGTTAAAAACTAGATGAGTAAAAGGGACGGATAAAGCCCTCAGGTATATGGCTGCGGTCTTCAAAATGTTGGGCACTAAAAACGTGACTTTTAATTGATATACACAGACGTTTTCTTACAAAATATCGTATCTCCATAGTATTCACCAGTCCATTACGATCTTTTGTAAAATAATGTTAGGAGCAATATTATCGTATTATTATAAAATCTCGTATCAGAATGGTATACTTGAAATCATCTAAATTGGAAGGATTGCATCAAAGTAATACGTTCGAAAATCTATTTTACCGTTCAAACAAGAAGGTTTAAAATCCAATAGCACATTTATAGATATAGGGTCAACAAAAAGAATTTCATCTATATAAACACAAGTTACTTAACGACTTTTTGAAAAGTAAGTAATGTTTTGAACAATAATATCACATTCTTACAAAAGGTCGTATCTCCGTTGTAAATAGCAAGTCACTTACGACTTTTTGTAAAATACATTTGGAACAATATTATCGCGGCGCCGGCAGCGGCTATTGTGCGCAAGCGCGAAGATATACTTCTAATAACAATGGCGTATGCAAAATGATGAACATATTTTTTTTTACTTGCTGAACAAAGTTCATTTATTTATTTTATTTTAAGGCTTAAATTCCTTTAGCAGGGTCCGAACCGCTGGATTTTTCAAAATACCTTATGTTCATGTATGAAGTATAATTTGATATTTAACAGTGGCTTTTCGGTGAAGGAAAACATCGTGCAGAAACCTATCTAATCCCAACTAGGTCTAGCTTTCCCTCTGGGTTGAAAGGTCAAAATTGTTCAAACTTTTTTTGTACCTGACTGTGGCTTTATAGGCCGGGCCCAATAAAGCGATAGGAGTGCGCGGTTGGAGAGCGGCCTGGGGACAATCCAGGGGAAACCTCCGACACAACCTAGCGGCTTGTTTTGGGTACAGTCGCCATCAGATATATCGGAGCGAACAAGGTGCTCACAAATATCTGAACACGACTCTATTGTCAAGGCGTTAAAGTGCATCTTCAGATATAATAATATAATATTTTTTGGACAATCTTACACAAATCAACCTAGTCCCAAACTAAGCAAAGCTTGTACTATGGGTACCAAGTGACGATATACATACTTATATAGATAAATAGATACTTAAATACATAGAAAACATCCAAGACTCAGGAACAAATATTCGTGTTCATCACACAAATACATGCCCTGACCGGGATTCGAACCCGGGACTTTATAGGCCGGGCCCAATTAAGCGATAGGAGTGCGCGGTTGGAGAGCGGCCTGGGGACAATCCAGGGGAAATCTCCGATAAGACCACACGTGTGGTTTAAACACTGGAATACTCTAAGAGTTTGCGCTCCAGTGAGATTGGTTGAGCGGCTTCAACCAAAAGTGTGAGTGGAATCGAGCTACTGGGATTATCGCTGCTTCACTACACTTAGCTTAGCTGAAAAGAGTCCAGCAAGAAACTCAGCTAGCCTTGACGTGGGTCGGACTGATTGTAAAACTAGTTCCTATGCCAAATCGGGGGGTCAGATTAAGATTTTTAAGGCACGAGTGAATAGGCACCTTCTGGGTGAGCTCGCTTCACCGTCGGCCCCATCTTTGCCCCCTGGCTAGATGCTGGCCAAGAGCGATCCCTATATTATTAAAAAAAAACGGGCCAACACCTACTAGTCCACATTTAAAATCACTATCCAATACATTGAATCTAAAAGAGTTGTATCTTCATAGGGAACTCACGGCACTTACGACCTTTTGCTTGGGCAAGACAGTTTTTAAGCGAAAGCTCAAGAACAGTAAAACATATCGTGTTCAAACCAAAAATCGTTGAAAGTATTTACTAATGCACACCACCTCAATATTTTTTAAACCTCATTTAGAGGAGTTTAGAAATTAGAGGGGGGCACAATTTTCATGACTTTGACAGTTAATATCTCACCAACGGTGGACTTAAATGGAAATTTTTAATTAAAAATTTTTTGTTGTCCCTCCACCTTGCAGAAGACACAGCCATAATAACATTATCTACTATACAAATATGTAATGTTGTGTCCCTGGAGGTGAGCAAGGTTGCCAGAGCTCCCGAGGATGCACTGTGTTGAGAGCGAGGGACCTAAATTTCTCCCTTTTGCTGTCATCACAGTGAATTCTCAAATTTCATAAAGGGTCGGCAACGCGCACGTGACTCCTTTAGAGTTGCGGGCGTCTATAGGCTGCGGTGGACGCTACCATCAGATGGACTGTACGCTGGTTTGCCAACGGCGTTTTATAAAAAAATAATGAAAAATCGATTATTATTTCTTCAAAAATCGATTGTTTTTTAATCGATTTTAATTTGGAGCAAAAGTGCCGATTATTTAGTAATCGATTATTCAAGACTGAAGTGACATCCTCACATTAGCAAACGTAGCTTCCATACAAGCACCAACTACTTACATACAAAATTGCGGAACCCACTCAATCAATGTGGCCTATAAGATGTATATGGCTATATCCATTCTCAAGAATAAATTCTAGTCAAAAATAAAAGTAATTTTCATGTACAGCTTCTTGAAACCATTTAGTAAACGCAATTACGCATAATTACGCCAAAATAACCTTTGTGTCATACACAATAAGATCGTTAAATTCCTTATGGGATTACCATTACTTTACCTTGACAATAGCATATCTTTATATGGCTACGATAGTGAGATAAGATGTTTTCGAAGTAAGTTTTTAGTAGTGATCGTGTAATGGTAAAGTTATCGAATCATGGTAGATTCACCTTGAAACTTACCACCAGTGGCGGATTTACCAATAGGCTGAGTAGGCTGGAGCCTAGGGCGGCAGATTTTAGGGGGCGGCAAATTTGCCCCGATTTTTTTTTGTCGTACAAAAAAAATCTAAATGTTACTATGTCCGCTCACACAATTCAATCAACATGTAATATCTTTCACCACTTAAATATGTTTTATACCGTTTATTTGGTTTTATAGCGTTATAACCAAAAGTAATATATTCCCATTTGATAGAAAATATGTTTAAAATGTACTTTGTCTGTTCTTAACTCTGTAAAACAGCAATTGTAGTACATACGCAAAATTTGTATGTAGCAGAATATTTGACAACGGGGTAAAATGGCTAGTTTTGAAACATTTTTCATTGTGGAGCACAGTTACCCAAACATTGGCTTACGCTTGTAGGTTGTAGGTAGGCTTCAAAGTGTTTAAATTGACTAAAACATTATTTTGATGCCTATTAAGTGTTATAACAGAATCCATATGGTCATTCTACTACCAAGTTTTTAATACCTATGCCTATAAAAATCTACATACCGCATTATGATAAATCTTAAAATAATTCGGTACTTAATTTAAATTTTTGAAGACGTGTTTAGAGCAAAGAAGCCTCGTTTTACGATCTTCATAGTGTGTCTGTAATTTAGGCATACATTACCACACCTTATAAGTAGTATGTAAGAGTAATTGTAGGTGAACTAAAAAGAAAAAACCGGCCAAGTGTGTGTCGGACCACGCACAATGAAGGGTTCCGTACCAACACCTACTAGTCCACATTTAAAACCACTATGCAATACATTGAATCTAAAAAAAATCGTATCTTCATAGGGAACTCACGGCACTTACGACCTTTAGTTTGGGCAAGTCAGTTTTTAAGTGAAAACTCAAAAACCGTAAAACCTATTTTGTTCAAACCAAAAATCTTTGAAAGTATTTATTAATGCACACCACCTAAATTTTTTTCAGTATTTTAAACATCATAGTTTGGAAATTCTTTATTTTGATTTTTTTTTCTTTTTAGTTCTTTTATCCACTGCAGTCATGTTTTTAAATTTTGATTATTATTTTATTTCGCAATTTTTGATTTTCGTTTTAAAGTATCGTTGCCGTAAAATCATGTTTTAAATTTTTGGTCAGAACACACAAAATATAGATAAATAGTCCGCCATATTATCTTTATTGCGACGTCACATCCTATGTAACAAAGAATCTCACATACATACAGACATGAACCCTGCAAACATTACACTCCTTTTTTTGGGTAGTCGTGTAAAAATGATGTGAAATTACGAAAAAATATTTTTAATTTTGGAAGATACGACCTTTTTAGATTCAATGTATTGGATAATGGTTATAAACGTAGACTAGTAGGTGTTGGTACGGAACCCTTCATTGTGAAAGAAAGAAAGAAAAATGGTTTATTCTATAAAAGGCACAAAACAAGACTTTATACAGACAATTCCTACAACTATGCACAACTGCGCGTGTGATCCGACACGCACTTGGCCGGTTTTTTTTTATTCAATGTATTAGCAAGTGGTTTTAAATGTGGACTAGTAGGTGTCGGTACGGAACCCTTCATTGTCCGTGATCCGAAACGCATTTGACCAGTTTATTTTTTATTCTTTCAGTATCTCAATTTTATTTTTGAATTTCATTTTTCTTCTGCCCGAAACCGGGCGAAACATGACCGCATTTTTCACATTTTATCGATTTTCGAAAAAGAGTTTTAGTCGAGCATCAGTGATCGGCATGTCACCTCCAATATTTTTTTTAAATATATCGCAGTCATTTCTAGGCCTTTTTTTCGGTATCGGAAATAAGTCATTTTTGAAATATGTTTTTTTTCTGACTGAAATCGGGCGACAGATGACCGCATTGCTCACTTATTACTGATTTTTCAAAAATGTTTTCGAGATTGCAATTTTTTTTTCTGTTTTGAAGCCTTCGTCGAGACGAGTTTTTGACACCTCATTCAGCCACTTACTGCCAAAACCCACAACAACAGGGCGATGTTCCGCTTTCACTGAAAATGAGACTTGAGGGCCTACTCCGAACTTCGAAATCTGAACTTCGTATCGTGCCGTCTCTTTCACTCATATAGTGAAAGGGACGAGAATGAAAGGGACGGCACGTTACGAAGTTCGGATTTCGAAGTTCGGAGTAGGCCCTTTGATTCCAAAGCGGCAAAAACTAGGGTATCGAATTGTAGTAGAGGTCAATAGGGGCGGCAAAATTTGAATAGCCTAGTAGCGGCAAAAGTGTAAATCCGCCACTGCTTACCACAGGTCCAAAATATCTTGGCCTCTAAGTTCGTACTAACTGTATGTAACAAAAGTTCAACTTACGTGATTGGTCAGTTGAGGTTATAGCTCATTATTATGAATTGTAAAGATGTATGTCGGTGTACTTTATTTTGTCGGATTATAGGCATGTTTCTGAATTTCCGAGGCTGTGGTCAAAATGGCAGCGGTTTCAGAAGCGCTAAGATATCCACTAGACTGCACTCACACCTCAGATTCGGTTTCACACCTCAGATTCGGTTGTCACACCTCATCAGATTCCGTTGAAACCGCTCAACCAATCTCACTGGAGCGCAAACTTTTAGAGTATTCCAGTGTTCCAAACCACGCGTGGTCGTGCCGGAGGTTTTCCCCTGGATTTTCCCCAGGCTACTCTCCAACCGCGCACTCCTATCGCTTTATTGGGCCCGGCCTATAAAGCCACAGTCAGGTTCAAAAAAAAATCCACTTGACTAATTTTAGATTAATACTTGTGGTGGAATTATATTTTTAGGGATACGTAGCTAAAGGGTAAAACAGAACCCTATTACTGAGACTGCGCTGTCCGTCCGTCTGTCACCAGGCTGTATCTCATGAACCGTGATTTTTGCAAATGATGTATAATTTCTATTGCCACTATAAAAATAAATAAAAATCAGAATACGATACCGAATATGCCCTTAAACGGATCTTCGCTTTGTTACACGCTATATGTACAGATAGAAGATAGATATATAGATAGATAGTGTTTACTTCTACTATTAATACTACATTGACGGTCACCACATGGACAATAGCAGGTGTGAAAAAAACAAATAAACGGTATTCTTCTGTCTCCTGACCACAGCCTTACTAAAAAAGAACACGCCAAACCAGCGGGACGCCAACACAGAGGGACGCCGTAACATAATGACTGGTAATGGACGATGATGGGACGCCAAAAAAATTAAAAAAAAACCTCGTGATACAACGAAACGGAACGCAGACATCAAATGATAGTGTTGGGGCAGGATTGTGAATTTGAAAAAGGCTGTTGGTAAAATCAAGCCAAGTTTATATTTTGCGACTAAGCGACTGTCGAACGTCACACTGACAGTAGGGAACTTTTATTTGTCCTGTTATTTTTGTCATATTCTTTCATCTACCACTTCATTTGTGATAATCCACATCGAAAGGGACCTTATGGAGGCAGGCGCTTACGTTACACCTATTCACTAATGTATTGGAACAGCGGCAATAAAGGCGTAAGTGCCGGCCGCCATAAGGTCCCTTTCAATATGGATTATCACATTTGTTACGATAACACGTGACCGATACAAGTTAGCACCCTACGTTTTTTTTAACAAATTAAGGGTTGGTTGCACCAAACCCTGACCCTAAGCCCTAATCCTAACCCTAAGGGTCGATTGCATCAACTTACGATCACAGGCCGGTCATCGTCAAATATGGCGCCGGCAGCTGTCATCCCATAGAAACTTGTCAAACTTAGGCTTGGTTGCACCAACATACGATCACAGGCCGGCCATCGTCAAATATGGCGCCGGCAGCTGTCATCCCATAGAAACTTGTCAAACTTTCCATACAAACGGATTTTAACGAACATCGCTTACGACTACAGACGGTTTGGTGCAACCCAACCTTAGTCTAGGTTTTGGACAGGCAGTCCCTGTGCGAATTAGCAATATGTCATTGTTACAGAATAATTACTGCGAGTTTGACATTGAAATTTGTGCTACGTGTTTGTGTTCCGTGGCATATTCTACTAATAGAATTTATATTACATACATACCATTTTTAGAGAGAATAGGGATGTTGAATAAAACTTAGAATACTCCAAAAGAAACAAGGCAAAACATAATATGACAGATGGTGAAAATCCTTTTCAAATATCTCAAAAAATAACGAAGCTACAACCGTTTTAATGATGCTAGTTAGAGAGAAAGCGCGACAGATCAGTGACGTCATTGACACGAGCGTCATAGTAAATGACGATCGTTCCAATAAAAAAGGTGTGTTTTGCGGAAAAGGGACAGAGTTATGCCCCCTCTTAAAACTTTGAAAACTTATAATTTTGTAATTGGGTCAATCAACTTTTTCTTGTTGTTATTCTGTCCCAGTGAGGAGACAATAGTAACAGAGTCTCTTAGAAAAACGTTTAAAATATGGACTTCAAGCATGCTCAAGAGATGATCCATGTCCAAATGGATTTATGCTCATCGCTAAATCTCATTGGTAGATTTAAACTCTATAAAATCACAGTTTTAAAGAGTGACTCAGGAGACGTAACCATGGTAACGAGCAACTAATAATAGTTGATCCACCCAATTATTTATTCTTTTGAGTTACTTTTTTCGCCATTTTATTAAGAATATAATCTCTTTTAGAGAAAAATCGAAGTTATTGATTTTCTTATTTGGTATCAACATCCCTATAGAAACTCTATTCCATTAGTGTTAAAGTAGAATATCCCACGGAAACCATATATCGTGTCATACTTAAACAAATTTACTTGTGCAAATATCAAAACTTTTTAAAAACCTTGCTTAATTCAACTGGGACTTATAAGAATCACCGTTTATCCCAAACTTGGCTGGACAACAACATTAGCATTTTTTCCCAACCGTTAATACTTTAAAACGCAATTCCAAATTCAAAAAATTCGCAGAAAATGTTCCGTTTAACGTAATGAGTGGTCTGTAAGCGATTTTGATCGATTCGATTATCTATTTATGCTAATTCGAATCGTATCTTTTAGTTTAGTGTATCATTTTCAATCGTGGAGTTATATTGACTACTGTTTGACTTTTTATTGTTTTTTTAATTGATTGAGTTTCCATTTCGTCTGTATATTTTATTCGGTTCTTCATTTGAATAAGAAATTGAGGTATAAGTAATAAATACAAAGGCAAATGGAGGAAAAATAGTGGTTTCAAATACTTAATTTTATTTTGCCGACAGCAAATCGAGATTTAATCTTTTAAATGGGATATTTGTCAAAAAACTAAAATTTAATTTAGGTTTCTTACGGATCGGCAACGCGCGAGGGACGAATCTGGTCACCAGATTCTGGTGTTGCAAGCGTCTATAGGCGACGGTAACCATTTACTATCAGGCGGGCTGTTAGCTTGTTTGCCACCGACATAGTATAAGAAAAAAACCTAATTGACATAAGAACTGGAATTGTTGATCCTGTTGTGGATTCGTTTTTATTATTAGTTACTTAGAGACCTTATACAATTATTTTCTCGCAATTGAAGAGAAAAGTAGAGTGTATAACTCTGGTCTAAAAGCCACGGGTGTCTATTATTTTATCGAAATATCTTACATCGATTTTCATTTCACCGAAAACTGTTCCACGAATTTCATTAGGTTTTTTTTTCTAATCACATAATCATCAATTCATTGCATTTTATATAATCGAACCACTTTTCATAATCGTTTCGAATCCGTCTCTAGTCGTAGCGTAACGGTACATCGAATTTACCTTTCATAGAAATATTCGTTATTCATAGTATTAATTTAACGAAACATGATTCACAGATAGTACGTTCCATATAGTATTCTTTCCCCAAGAACAATGTTTCATCCAACAACCAAGCAAGCATGATTTTTCAAGGCGCATAATCTTTCTGGGCTTATACAAAAAAAAATAACCCCGAAGATTATGGGAGCTTTGCTCCCGTCTTAATCTTCTAACCTATCCGCATTACAGTCGGTTTTGCCCTAACAGGTCTTTTGTACATTTTAGGTTTTGGGTATTTGTGTTTTTGAGTACTTTTACAGAGTACACCAAGAATCTAGGAAAATTTTAATTTTAGACGTATATCAAGAATAGTAAACAGTGGTGAAATGATGTTCTAGGTAATAAGAATTTTGGAAACTGAAACCTTCATCAAACCAAAATTATACTTAAGGCCATTCGATGAACGACTACGTCGATGAACAAATAAAATACTGAATTAAAATTCGATGAGTTGATTCTTGTGTAAAAGGTAATTCGATCAAATGTTTGAGCGATCTAACGAAGTTCGATGAATGATTCCTAAGTGATAATAAAATTCTGAGAACAGTGTTATGGGAAACGATAATCGATGTAACGATTTTCGGTAAAATGATGGATTCCCAAAAGCCACATTACCACTCGAACTATTTTCCCGAACGAAGTGAGGACGAGGAAATGACTCACTTCGTTCGAGAAAATAACCATCTCGTGGTGGGGTGGTATGGCTTATATTAGACCCTTGTCACAATCGACTATTGTTTGCTAATATCTAAAATCTCTCATAGACGACCTTTCGCCTTTGAAATGAACTAAATACAACCTAAATTCACAAATATCGTTTTAAACGGTTTCAAAGCGAATTTGTGTACATTTATCACTGATATCATTTTGATCGCTACATTAAACATGAATAGATTGTGTACCCGAATTCGGGATCTGATAAAACATAAAGACGCTGAAGTTTAATCACAAGAAATGGGTTTGAAATTATAACTTAATGCGTTAAATGAGATATAATTGATCCGTCTTATTTATGTTCACAAGAAACGTTATTAAGCAACGCTAAAATATATACAATAAATAATAAATAAATAAATATTAGAGGACAATCTTACACAAATCGAACTAGCCCTATATTATATTTAGACCGGAGTTATACATTCTACTTTTCACTTCGATTGCGAGAAAATAAATGAACAAAGATTATCCACCCACAATTAATAATATAATATATTTTTTTTAACTGTTATGCCTCATATGCATAGTAGTTGAAATGGGACTTAGAAAGACAATAACTTTACAAGTTTATCTTCACTGTATGACATTAATTTTGTTATAATTGTAAACTCGTAATTATTATTCCTTCTTGAACTGTAAATTAATATTTTGACATGAAAAATGTATTACTTATTATAGTCAGACTTTCTTAAATTGTAAATAAATATTTTGACATGTAAAAGTGCCCTTGTGGCCTATTTGCAGAATAAATGTTTGATTTTGAATGTTTTTAATAGTAAAATTAGGTGAACAAGGTATGCACCAAAAAGAACCCAACTTTCGGATTGGCTGTTGAATTTTTTTCTGATTGGTGGATTTAATATGGCGAATTTATTCGATTGGTCAAATAAGAATGTTTTGTAAATCATTAATATGTATTCATATTTTCCTTAGAGGCTAAATGTACTACTTTACGAGTATGAAAAGTGAAAAATAGCATAAGTAGTTCTTGAGATATTTGTCGATGTGACAGACAGACAGACAAAGTGAAACCATAAGGGTTCCTTTTTACCTATTTTGATACGGAACCCTAGAACTGAATGAAAAGCAATTTTTTTTTCTCTTTCTTTTTCTCTGTGAAGTGTACACGGGTAAGTAGGTACGTACGTATATAATAGAAGATCTTTATCATCACGTGCTTTTGAGTCTCTCGCTTCGCTCAATATTCTAAATTTGGCCTCGCGAGCATTTTTACGTTTTCAACCCCTCGCCCACCCTGGCTCCACCATTTTGAAAAAACTCTAAAACCTGACAAGTATGAGACCAGAGTCTGACTCAGAATACAGAGAGTATTTGCCAGTCTGGTCACCAGACTGGCAAATACTCTCTGTATTTAGTGATATGGCACTCCTTGATTAATCTAATAATTAACGAAAAATATTATAATTCACTCGTTTTAGCCATTTCTCACGAAGGCTGGCCATGATATATTCGAATCTTTAAATATCGATTTACCGTCATCCGCATCTATTACTAAAACCACACAAAAAATTACTTCTATAGTCGTAAAACCAACCGTTTCACCTTTAGAACAGAATTGAAAGTCCAAGGAACGATTAAAATGATATACGAGCTTCGGTAAGTAATCGGATCAATATGCTTTCCGTATAGTCACGATTCTGACACACGATTGGATGTTCCAAATTTGAATAATACGGTACCACGATAACCGTTTTCTTAGATTCGAAATCCATTGACGGTTATGTGAGAAGCTTTGAAATATCTTATCATACAATATCGCCCATGGATGTGTGTCTATCGATCTGGTAGAATTAGTTCAGGGTTTTATATTCGGGGAAGCGTTTTTTCAAAGATGGCCGAATGATTTTTTAAGTGTAACAAATGATGATAGACTTTCTTTAGCACTTTTACTTTTAATTTACGATTTGAGGCACGCGCTAAAAAAATCAATTGCGTATCAGTTGTGTGTTGTGTGTCAAACTATTTCACTGACCGACCGAATACGCGAAGCAGCGCGAGCGAAATTTTATAATTCTTCTTTCACTTTCCGAGCTATTCGGCTTTGGAATTCTTTATCTCCTGATTTGAGGCGTGCTGAATCTCTTGCTGTCTTCAAAAAACAGCTTAAAGATCACTATTTGTCTCTCTCATGACACACTTAAGACTTAGCTCCTTGAGACTATGTGGCTGACTATATATTTGTGTACGTATATTTTTATACTATATTTATGTATGTTTATTTATTCTTAATTAAATGTTATTGTTGTAATTATTAGTAGGCTTCATATGTATTAACTCTGCACCACCTGCTATGACTCGTTCTGATTAGATTTACTACCCTAAGGTTGTCTGGAAGAAATCGCTCTTTAGCGATAAGACCGCCTGTTGTTTGCCTCTCCTCATTGTGTTTTTGTACTGTACAGTATCCTTTGATTCAGGTGTGCAATAAAGAGTATTTGTATTGTATTGTATTGAATCCTCTTTATTTCAGCTTGGGCAGAAAAGCTTTCTTATGTACCTATGTACGTTGTTTTTTTTTTAAACCTGACTGTGGCTTTATAGGCCGGGCCCAATAAAGCGATAGGAGTGCGCGGTTGGAGAGTAGCCTGGGGAGAATCGAGGGGAAAACCTCCGACACGATCACGCGTGTGGTTTGGAACACTGGAATACTCTAAGAGTTTGCGCTCCAGTGAGATTGGTTGAGCGGTTTCAATAGATACTTAATAGTTAGTTACCCTTATTTAAGATGCAGAATATTATAGGTTTCTCCCGCACTGAATGCCCCTATAAGCATATTTACCCTAATTTAATATCAATAGCAGTTTATTAGATAATATTAATCCAATTTACATACCTAAAAATAATCTTGTTAGGGTATAGGGGTTAGGATGGGAACAACTGGATTGATTTAATACAAATACTTGCTTTTTAATGTTCCGTACCCAAAGGATCAAAGGAGATCCTATTACCTACTAAGACTCGGTGTCCGTCTGTCTGTCCGTCTGTCGCCAGGCTGTATCCCTTGAACCGTGATAGTTATTTATTTTATCTATTTATTTTAAACTTTATTGCACAAAAAGAGTATAAGTACAAAGGCCAGACTTAATGCCACGAGGCATTCTCTACCAGTCGACCATAGGGCCAAACAGAAACTAGCTGGATGCAATTAGAAAATAATTCATAAAAGTTAAATGATAAGTTGAAATTTTCACAGGATATATATTTGTTGCCGCTATCGCTATAACAAAAAAACAATAAAATAAATATTTAACGGGGATCCCATTACATACACATTACATTGATTACATTGATTGTTACATATTTTAATATTTAAAGTAATTTATCTAAAATTCTTAATTTTGTATTTATATTTTGTAGACTTATAATCGTGATATTCTAATAATTGTAATGGTATGTCTTTTTATCTCCCTGTATGAGCCTTTAGACGCTTGAAATAAATGAATTTTATTTTATTTATTTTATTTATTCAACAAACGTGATGAATTTTTTGCCGTTTTTATAGATAATGGTACGGAACCCGTGCGTGAGTCCGACTCGCACTTGGCCGGTTTTAGGAATTGTTGGGTGCCTGGTGGTGAGTAAGGTCGCCAGAGCTCCGAGGATACTGTGAGAGTGGTAACCTGCATATGTCTCCAGCTGATAGCACATCATCATCATCATTCAGCCGGAAGACATCCACTGCTGGATATAGGCCTCCCCCAAGGAGCGCCACAGCACACGGTCATTGGGGGGTTTTGCCATAATCCCCACGCTTGGCAGGCGGGTTGGGGATCGCAGTAATAATAGGTGTGACCTTCAGGGAACGCTGCTGCCCGTTCCCTGGATATTCTCCGTTAGTCGCCTCTTACGACACCCATCGGATGATATGGGGTGGTGCAATTCTAACCCGACACCACACGGGTAACCGATAGCACAACGAATTCTCAAGTACAAAAAGGTCGGCAACGCGCTTGTGATTCTGAAGTCGCAAGCGTCCAAAAACTGTCATATCTGAGATTTGATTGAAACCGCTCAACCAATCTCACTGGAGCGCAAACTCTTAGAGTATTCCAGTGTTCCAAACCACACGCGTGGTCATGTCGGATATTTCCCCTGGATTTTCCCCAGGCTACTCTCCAACCGCGCACTCCTATAGCTTTATTGGGCCCGGCCTATAAAGCCACTGTCAGGTTTAAAAAACCGAACTGTCAAGTTATTTATTACAGGGCAGGCATGCCGACGGACATGTCTTCTGTCCGGGTAAGTGCGTGCCTAAATGCCGTGACGGGGAGGGTAGGCAGCGGTGACAAAATAACAAAACGTTAACTGGAAGCTCTTCGTTGCTGGGTTCGAATCCCGGAATTTTTTTGTGGTGTCGATTCCGAAGATGACGTCCATTTTCAAATCCATGATAGCAGACATTTTTTTTTTAAATCGATACGGGTGTCATCTTCGAAGTTCCTCGGGGTGCTGATTTCGAAAATGACATCTATTTTCAAATCCGAGATGGCAGATATTTATTTTTATTAAAAATCGATACGGCTGTCATCTTCGAAGTTCCTCGGGGTGACGATTACGAAAATGACATGCATTTTCAAATCCAATATGGAGGATATTTATTTTTCTTAAAAATCGAAAAAGGTGACCCCCTTCTTCAAGGTTCCTCGGGGTGCCGGATACAAAAATGACATCCATTTTCAAATCCAAGATGGCGGAGATTTATTTTTCTTAAAAATCGGTATGAGTATCATCTTTCCTCGGGGTAACAATTACAAAAATGACTTCCTTACACACCTATACTCAAACTGGGAACCTCCTTTTTTGTAGACGGTTAAAATAAGCTTAGTAGCGGGCGAAGCCGCGGACAAACGCTAGTAATCTTATAAAATGTCTTATCCACGTACTCGTGAAAGCTTCCCCTTATATCCGTGACTCACACGGTTCCATTTCACTGATTCTGCGTTTGCGCATATAAAACTAACTTAAAACTAAAACGCAATAACCGCATATTAATCTTATATATGCTTGTATCCTTTTAATCGTGTTAATAGAAGCATTATTATACAATGCTTTAAGAAATCATTTGTCTATTTTATTTATTTGTTTGAATTTTAGATTTATTTGGGAGTCAACAACGGAATGACTTATAAATATAAAATATAAATATTTGTGGACAATCCACGGATCTATACCTAAGACGGATTGAGTAAGTACTGCGACGATAGTGTGACCGACAGAGAAGTCAGTCAGTGTGATGCATCTCGTTCTAATGAGGGTTGTGCTCACCAGTTGGCGCCACTGTCGAGTAAGGTCCAGCTGCCAATAGTAGATTGTATGACAAGGGTCTAAAATGAGCCATATTACCACGAGATAGTTATTTTCCCGAACGAAGTGAGGGAAAATAGTTCGAGGGGTAATATGGCTTTTAGACCAGAGTTATACACTCTACTTTTCACTTCGATTGCGAGAAAATAAATAAACAAAGGTTAACCCACCCAAAATTAACAATAAATTCCACGGCGAAGATATATACTTTTGCAGCATGCTTTTTTTTCTATACTCCTTTGACACACAAAACATAGACACTGCGGTTCGCGCGCAACATTCACGCGCGAAAAAAGCTAAACTGACTGCGCTTCAAAGTGTTGCTCGAACGATTTAACCACTTTTTTAATTATTGTGAAATAGGGACTACTACAAACTTAATCTTTAGTCTCTTTAGAAAAATTAATTATGTTTCCAGATTGGTCGATTTTAGTAAAGCTGTATTCTCGTTGGTTAATACCCAATACCAAATATTTTTTTAAGAGTTAAATTAGTGTTCTGTGATTGGTGGATTTAATAGGTGAAGTATTTTGATTGGTCAAATTCAAATGTTTTGTAAATCATAAATATGTATTCATATTTTCCCTAGGGGTTAAATGTACTACTTTAGCCCCGCTTGACAAGTCTAATATGACGCACTTTTCGAGCATGAGAAGTGAAAAAATTATTATTGGTTATTATGGGCATGAGAACGAAGTTTGCATTTAAATCATGTTTAAAACCTTAAACCCGTACCGTAAAAATACTGAATACCCCGCATTGTAGTGCAGTCCCGTTTTATTCGGAAAAAGAAGGAAATAAGTTTCCGAAAGACAAAACGGTCTCAAAGCACTTGACCCGTAACTCATATTTGCCATAATCAAGCTCAGGTATTGCAAAATACTCACCATATTGTTCCAATTAGATATTAACCCGCGTACCGCAACCACAAAGAGTGACATTTGACATTTCGGAGACCTCACGCTACACTAGCGCCTCTAGCGGCGAATTCATACGCGATAGCCCTCATTGGCCCAAATTATAGTCACCCTAATAGGTTTGGCATACCGTCTGGTCGTTTTATCGTCAAATAGAACCGATGGTTCCTTGCCTGTCAAAATGATATTCCGCAATTAGCATAACTTCCACTTTTTTTTGAACCTCACTGTGGCTTTATAGGCCGTGCCCAATAAAGCGATAGGAGTGCGCGGTTGGAGAGTAGCCTGGGGAAAATCCAAAAAACCTCCGGCACAACCACGCGTGTGGTGTGGATCACTGGAATACTCTAAGAGTTTGCGCTCCAGTGAGATTGGTTGAGCGGTTTCAACCGAATCTGAGGTGTGAGTGGAAATTAACGTTCGCCTGGTCGAGCGGCTTAAGGCACTTGTCTCACTAAATTCCACTCGCTTGAGCGAGAAAACGAGTAAAATTACTATGAGAGTACTGCTCGCCGGCGGTGGGACAAGAAATAGAATAGAAATAGAAATACGTTTATTTGCCAGAATGTAGGTACAAAATGGTGACAGTTATACAAAACGAGCCATATACATTCAACCAACTGGTGGCATGCAAAGTCAATATTATGAATTTAATAAATAACATTAACAATGATGTTA
Organism: Epiblema foenella; assembly: GCA_963556455.1. Lineage (NCBI taxonomy): Eukaryota > Metazoa > Arthropoda > Insecta > Lepidoptera > Tortricidae > Epiblema > Epiblema foenella. Next base: position 1,886,735 of record OY747120.1, on the reverse strand, counting down.
TAGCAATCAGTAAAACAAATAATTTCGAGGTGTGCGTCGAATGTCAAAAAAGGAAAACATGAACAAAGAGAATTTAAAATTATAAAATTGTCAAAATATCTAATATAACACAAAATGTCATGCAAGTCATCATAAATAGGTAAGTATCTATCCCTAAGTGCTTATCCCTGTGACTTTGCATCTGTGACGCCAAAAGCCTACAACCTACATTGATTGACACATGTATATATAGCTACATGTCTTATTATAGACTACAAACACGTTTTGATGCCGCTTAAGTGGAATATATGCAATAAAGGCAAAATTGCTTTGTATGATTGGTAGGTAACTATTAATAATTTCGTTTCCTCAATATGTAACTTAACCCCGGGCATTGTTTTTGACGATAGACTTACGAAGCATTAGAATGGAGAATGTTACTAAAAATAACTATTTATTACGATTGCTTCTGGGGTGCAGCCTCAGGGGTAAGAGTGGTCCGTCTAGTAGCTGATCTCGCAACCAAGTGAGCTGTAGCACTACCGTGAGTTTACAATGACCATACTCGCTAGCGTCTGCGTAAACGATTTGTATGCACAAAAGTACAGCGCCTCTGGCGGTCACTCATAGAACTAAGGATCGGTAGTATGAGTTCTACGGTAAATTACCTATCGAAACCTAAACGCTAGCGACTGACGTTTTGTAGCTGTCAAATGGCTGTTACCGTAGAAAATCGGCACCATGAGTTACAAACTTGACAGATGCTAACGAATAATACGCTATCGAGTGTAGTAACTATTTCACTATAGCGCTACCATGAGTCGACAGTTACCGTACTCGCTAGCGTCTGCGTAAACGATTTGTATGTACATTAGTACAGCGCCTCTGGCGGTCACTCATAGAACTAAGGATCAGTTCTACGGTAAACTACCTATCGAAAACTAAACGCTAGCGACTGACGTTTTGTAGCTGATTCCATAGAAAATCGGTACCATAAGTTACAAACTTGACAGATGCTATCGAACAATACGATATCGACTATAGTAAACTATTTCACTAGCACATTGGGCCGTGAAAACATTGGAATTCTTATGTGATAATGTCTGCAAGGCATTAGTTAGTGTGGGATATGTTACCGAAAGGCTGCATATGAAGACGAACGACGTGAACAGAGAAAATTTCAAGCTGTTATGATCTGGATGGTGTAAGTACCTGAACAAAATCAAGGTAGGGTCGCTAGGCCAGTTACGCGGCCTGCGTCAGTTTGCGGCCTTTTGAAGAACGAGATATTGTCAATTAATGATAACATTTTTACATGCCCTAAAGAAATAGTAGCAAAAAAATATCCTTTCAGTTCACCAACTCATCCAAGTGGCCGCAAACTGGCGCATCAAATTAACAGGCCGTAAACTCACCTACCGACCCTACCTATTCTATAATAGAAAATAATTAATATAAACTAGCTGCGCCCTCATAATATACTAAGTACCGAGAACGTAGGCGGACCCGCGAGATGGGACGAGATGTAGCTTATGTCTATTTCAATTTATATACTGGATTTATGAAATTGGATTGGTAGTTCAGAAGATAACTTAAAAATAAATATTTGTGAACAATCTTACAAAATCAACCTAGTAGGCCTACGCCAACGCCTGAGGCCGAAGCTTGTATTATGGGTACTAGGAGACGATATACATACTTTATATAGATAAATATATACTTAAATAACATCCAAAACTCGGGAACAAATATTCATTCCCATCACACAAAATAAATGCCCTGACTGGGATTCGAACCTGCCTTGCAGGCAACAAACAATTACCTGTTCATAAATTTATAGATGTCAATTTGTTCTTACTTATAATTTTCAGATTCATCAACAGAATTTGGTGCTGGAAAATGTTGATGCCAGTGTCTTATTAATGGGAGTACTCTACAGAATCAATTAGCTAGAAGACTTGAATCAAGGCGGCCACAGTATATTCTTGTTTTAGAAATGTATTGTTTGCAAATACCTACTTTTCTGTTTTTTATTGAATAGAAAAAATAAAGAGTATGCATAAACATTAAAAAAAAAGTTTATTAAAATATATTCATTTCTATTTCCTAATGCCAAAAATTGTACAAACAAATCTAACCATTGTTCCACTATCTTTAAGGCTGATTAGAACCCACAAATTTCAGTAACATATAGGGTATAATATAACTTAGATATATTCTCAATAAACATGTAGTTTAGGAACTAAGTATTGCCAGTCAAAGTTCCTCTGTTTTGTCACTGACACACTAACTGGCTGACCGATGATCATTATTCTAAGTTACTTCTAGCAGACCCACAAGCTTCTAATTTTAAACATAATTCTATTTTAGCCTATCAAGTATAAAAAACCTAAAAATATTACAATTTCAGTCACGCCTTAGATATATACAAACTGCATAAGTAAGTTTGTAATACTATACAAATACATGAGATACAAAGTTATAAATTTGCAGTTCTTGTATCTATGATAAGTTTTTGGTTCTAGATGCCTTCATAAATTTGTATTCAAACGTTTACCTACAAAAAGAAGTGAGATCCCATAAAAAATATTCCAGGTAACAGTAGACCAAGTCTCGTAACTCTAACCTCCTTTACCAGGCTACTAAGAACGAGTGTCTTAATAAGTTATTTACTTAAATAGATTTGCAACCATATTCTGTCACAAATCACTCAAATTATTAGTCAAGTGAATTCAAACTGCTGCCAAATTTACATTATTGGATGCGGCTGTATGCTGTGAATGAATCAAACATTTATTCTGCAGACCACAACAGCCTTTTACATGTAAAAATATGTACTTAGCTAAGTCTGACATAACAATAAAAAAATTTAAATGTCAAATATTTATTTACAATTCAAGAATTTTTGATATTACAAAATAATAAAAATAAATAACCACAAGTCAGTTAGTTAGCATTTGTTGGTTCGGAGACGGTATGATACCCGTCGTCTACAGGTCCCTGGGATCCCAGGGATCATAACAAAAAAATGCTATTGTTTATTTTTACACTAGGAGATGATGGTTTAACTCGTATAGTGAAAATAAACTTGAAGAGTAATCTAACCTGTCCTCGACCGATGTAAAAAATCAACATTAGCATTCTTTTGCCATGTGTCTGGAGATCTCCAAGATGGGTAGACAACGGCTTAATATTGTTATAGATATATGTGGTCTCCAAAGACAATGCCAACCAAGCTAATCCAGAACAGGATATCTCTTGACAACACCCAAAAAAAGTGCTTGTGTAAGTCCTTCTGTGGGCAGATGAGAGGTTTTGCATTGGATATCTTCCCCACTGACGCTGCATTGGCGGTAAGGCCGTGTGCCTGTGGTACATGCTGTCTGGCACCAGTAGCTGGATAAATATTCTCGAGAGCCGAGGCGCAAGTTCGTCGCCGTGTATTAGGCCATTTAGACCCGTCTCACTCAAGTCTGGAAAATACAAACAAAATATAAATCAACAGGCCAGTCTCACTCTGTTTGTGTTCTCTGTTGTCTGGAGGATACAAATTAAATATAAAACACACTGTCTTAAGCCGTCGTCTCCCGACGAAAAAAATAAACAATAGCATTATTTTATTATGATCACGGGGATCCCAGGGACCGGTAAACGACAGGTTTAAATAAATACATTATATTACCTTGTCTAGGGAGCCTTATGTTAGGCCCGCTAGACAAGGACGCAGACATAAATAATTTCCACCTTTAACAGTTGATGGTAGCAATTAACATTATTAAGATGTTCGTACAAAATAGATACTTACTGCTGCATATTTATTTAACCAGTAACTGGAATTACGAGGCACTTGTACGCTTTTTTATAAATCATAACCTCAGATCATAACAAAAACAAACGACTGTCACCTACGGGTTATTTTTATATTTTTAAAAGGGATGGATACTTAGATTTTTGCCTAGTATCGTCCGGGCTCTGTCTTTTTAGTATAGTTAGAAAGAGAGATAGCTTTGTTTGCTGTGAAGTTAGGTACGTCACTCGTCGTAACTTTTACTACACGATGGATCGAGCTTACGTGAGCGAGCGTAGTAAACGTCTAATTGACCCATGGTGCCAGTTCAATCGAAATCTATTCGAACCGCGTTAACACGCTAGCGACTGTAGTAAAATAATGTCATTTTTCTATAGCAAGTCATGGTAAATGTACATCGAGACCCATCTTCAATTGAAGAACGTAAAAAAATAAGAGTTTTGAATCGACAACATATATCGGCAAAACTCGGATTGTCGCGTATTTCCTGTTTGTATACTAAATAATGACAAAAACGATCGGCCATATTGTGGCCATACTTGTTTGTTGCCATTGACGGATGCGTTCAGAAAATTTATGATTTTATTTATTGACATTGATGGCGGGTGCGTTCAGGAATTGTGAACGATAAAAATCATTTCAACGAGTGGACAGCCGAATGAATTAAAGTGGGTGACAGACCAGAGGGGCTACTCAGAACTTCGTATCGTGCCGTCCCTATCACTCGTATATTGTATAACACGAGAGTGAAAGGGATGGCACGATACGAAGTTCGGATTTCAAAGTTAGGAGTACAGAGGGGCTAATAAGAACTTCTAAATCCGAACTTCGTATAGTGCCGTCTCTTTCACTCATATAGTGTATAACACGAGAGTGAAAGGGACGGCACGATACAAAGTTCGGAGGACAGACCCAGTAGGGCTACCGCGAACAGAAAACGAACGAAGTTCGAATAATCTCCCTCTCTGTTATTATATATGGAGATATTCGAACTTCGTTCGTTTGCAGTTCCCAGAGGGGCTACCGCGAACCACAAACGAAGTTTTGCCTCTCTGTCTCACTTATGTGCAAACTTGCAAGTGCGACAGAGAGGGAAAACTTCGTTTGCTGTTCGCGGTAGCGCCACAGGCCCAGGGGCGCTACCGCGAACGGCAAACGAAGTTTTCCCTCTCTGTCTTACTTATGTGCAAACTTGCAAGTGCGACAGAGAGGGAAAATTTCGAATGCCGTTCGCGGTAGCACTTCAGGGGCGCTACCGCGAACAGCAAACGAAGTTTTCCGCGCGTGGTCTAAGAAAACAAGGTCTGGGTCTGACAATCGGATTCGTGACACCGTGACGTCACAGACGATGACACACTTAAATCCGCATACCATCGATAGGCTGATGCCGTAGGTCGTGTCACCCACACTACTAAGTACTAACCGATGTACGGGATTGCCATACCTGGCGTTCTATACTCGTACTATTGTATCATGGTCTTTACTTTACAGAATACGCCTTATGGCTTATTAGGGGGATTATTATGATGCTAGGGGGTTATTATTAACACAACTAGGTACTTGCTCTGTAGGTATGTGTGTTTAATGTAGCAATAGCAATAATGATTATGTTATTTAATGAAAATAATGCCAAATTGAGTTGTAAAATGTACTTATACTTTTACCAAAAAAATTATCTGAATCTGAAGTGTCCTTGGCGATGAGTAAGGTCGTCGGAGCTCCGGGAGATGTGTAACTCAGGTCAGTTCTTGGGTGGGTGACTGCTTTGAGTGGTTATTAATTGAGCGTCCCCGTGCTTTGGCAGGCACGTTAAGCGGTTGATCCCGGCTGCTGTCTATGATAGCAGTCGTTAGGCCAAGTTAGAGGCATCCGGGCGGCTTGAGAACTTCTAACAGTCTAATTGACCACTCACTTGACAAGGGAGGTCGAAGTTGTTGGGTGGTAGTAAACGGTGCAACAAAACTGGCAACAAAATTGCCATACGATACAGTGGGGGTTTGCATTGTCACTGTTCAATACAGCGACTCCTCATATCAAAGAAAAGCTCGGCAGCGCGCTTCTGATTGTTCTGTGTCACAAGCGGTCACAAGCTACGGGGTCTGCTGACCATCGCCATGTATATTTGTACCTAACAAACTTGATGGGGACTTTACCGATTTTAAGAAATGTCATATTAATTATTAACCATGACTAATTCAAAGGGAAAACTTCGTTTGCTGTTCGCGGTAGCGCCCCTGAAGTGCTACCGCGAACGGCAAACGAAGTTTTCCCTCTCTGTCTTACTTATGTGCAAACTTGCAAGTGCGACAGAGAGGGAAAATTTCGAATGCCGTTCGCGGTAGCACTTCAGGGGCGCTACCGCGAACAGCAAACGAAGTTTTCCCTCTCTGTCGTACTTGCAAGTTTGCATATAAGTAAGACAGAGAGAGAAATCTTCGTTTGTGGTTCGCGGTAGCCCCTCAGGGGTGCTACCGCGAACAGCAAACGAAGTTTTCCCTGTCTGTCGCACTTGCACGTTCGGACGTAAGTAAGCTACCGTAAGCTACCGCGAGCGCCCCTTAACTGGTAGTGTCTGGACACACGAGTTTTTAATTTTTTATTTTATTTTATTCATAAACAATGCATTAATTGTGTTTGAAAGAATAGGCAACAAATTAGACAATTACAAATAGATTAGGATTAAATATAAATAAAAACAATCTAGGAAAGATGTCAAAAATTCATGTCATGCTAGGTAATTAATAATAAATTTACATTCATTTACATAAATACACTACAATAATGCACAATATCATCTAGATTAAGGTATACACTTTATAAAATAATGTACTTACTGTCAAAGACTAAGTGTCTGGGCCTATACTTCGAAAACAGAACTTCGTATCATGGCGTTGCTTTCACTCCCGGGATTTCACTACATGAGTGAAAGGGACGGCACGATACGAAGTTAGGATTTCGAATTTCGGAGTAGTCCCTCTGTTCACCTGTCAAGTGTCATAAACTCCTCCACTGCATGAAAACACTATTTAAATAGAATCTGTGTTAACTTGTTATTAATTTTATTTCTCCTGTTGTTGTTGTTTGTTTACCTGTTGGATCGCCGGCGAACTTACTCGGCGGTTTTTAAGTACGCGTACTAAGGGTGCCACACTTGCGAGTAAGGTCGACGAGCCGTAAAAACGAAGACTTAATCGGGTGTCTGTCACCGGCTTAATTAATGTTAATGGAAGATGATCGATGGATGGCTGGCTAAAGAACTGGCGAATGGAGGATGGCTAGCTGTATTTTCCACAGAGGTATCTTCTGCGAACCACGAACCGGAAACGTTGTATCTCCCTCTCTATCGCTCAGATTCACTAGTGCGACAGAGAGGCACATATTTCGTTTTAGGTTAGCGGTAGGCCCTGTGTGTCTTATCACTATCACTACATAGTATAAAACAAAGTCGCTGTCTCTGTCCCTATTTCCCTATGTATGCTTAAATCTTTAAAACTACGCAACGGATTATATAATAGATAGAGTGATTGAAGAGGAAGGTTTATATGTATAATAACATCCATTAAATAGTGCACCCGTGCGGGTCGCTAGTTCTAAGATAATTTAATAAACCAAAAACTCTCTGTGATTTGACAAAACTGATGTCTGCTGTACACATTGGGCCAGCACGTTAGGTTAACGTATAGAGACCTACTTGGCTGTATGTTTGTAGTTGGCGCCAACGCTAGCTGGCCAACCGAACAGTATCGGTTTTTCGTGCACACGTCAAAGGATCTTGGCGCACTTCGCAGTGATATATATCGCAGAAATTTAATCAAGACAGCCTCGTCTTGGCCGGCCCCTTCCTACCCTTGTATCCATCTCTTGACCATAAATCCTCTTAGTCAGTCTGTTTTCATACATCCTCTCAACATGCCCTAACCACCGAACACTACATCGTGTTCTATTCCGAATCTTTATCTTATAACACTGTTTTTTATTAGCTCACACAAACGTACTCCACACATACTTCTAACGCTTTCATTTCTACCGCATTTACTCTACTCTCGTGCTTTTTCTGCCATTTCCATACGTCAACGTAGGAACAAGCACTCCATTGTAAACTGCGAGACTATCTAGCGTTTTTTTTATATATTTTGGCTGCATACAAAATCGTGCAATGGTTGATTGGTCTGATTTAGTCTTCTTTTTTTTCTGTTCTAACTCATGCTTTTAGGTAAGTTTTATAGAATAGTTTTTGTTTAACGTTTTTATTTCATAATCTCCTGTTTTTTAGGACAATGTATCTTCTGGTTTTTTCAGATTAGATCTGGCAACCCTGGGGCGCTACCGCGACAGCAAACGAAGTTTTCGCTCTCTGTCGCACTTGCACGTTCGGACGTAAATGCGACAGAGAGAGAAAACTTCATTTGTTGTCGCGGTAGCGCCCCTGAGGGGCTACTGCGAACCACAAACGAAGTTTTTCCTCTCTGTCTCACTTATGTGCAAACTTGCAAGTGCGACAGAGAGGGAAAACTTCGTTTTCTGTTCGCGGTAGCGCCCCTGCTTTGTTAGCTGTGAAGTTAGGCACGTCACTCCGTGACGTAATGATTACTACACGATGGATCGAGTTCACGTTAGCGAGTGTAGTAAACGTGTACTTGACTCATGGTGCGAGTGCAATAGAAAACTATTCGAAACGCGTTAATACGCTAGCGACTGTAGTAACGTAACAAGAGTTTTCGATACCAACTCATGGTAAGCGTACTGGTCGGGAGTTCACCCTCCACAATGCGTTTATACCCTTTCCACGTTACTACCGGTTTTATAATAGTGTTGCCATATAATATATATTTACCCTACTATTGACTAACGTTTGCCATGTAAAAGTTAATTTTCCTCAATCATAATAATAAAATCATGACATTCGGCCATCCGCCTGCGCGCAGTCACCCGGCGCGCGCACTAAAGAAAATTAAGTACTATTCGAATAAGGTGTAAATACCATTAGAATAATTACGTGGATAAAGAATTGATTTATTGCATAACTTAAGATCATGGGAATATGTACATCTTTTATTTACATGTAGTTAACTAATTAGATAAAACTTTTACAAAACGATAATGATTCAATTCTGAATGGCACAATTAATAATATTTTAAGTAACATGACTACTACGGTACGATTTCCGGTATTAGAATATATATACTAAGTAAATCATCAAAATCACGACATATTTAAGGATGATTCACAGTAGACCGTTCCGTGTCCGGGCCGTTCCGTCTCCGGGCCGGCCCGTCTCCGAGCTTTTTGTGTGTCAATGTGCTAACCGTTCCGCGTCCAGGCCGGGCCGGGACCGTGCCGTTTCCGAGCCTCGGACGTAGGTAGATCGGCCGTCAAACGATTGCATTTATAGAGCGACCGTTCCGTGTCCGGACCGGCCCGTTTCCGAGCGTCTCCGGGGCCGTCCGTGGCCGGGCGGCCGTTGATTTTCTGTTATAGAAAACGGGCCGGCTCGGACAGGGAACGGTCTAGTGTGAATCATCCTTTACACCGTCAATTACGTTATCAAAAAATATTAGACACGTCAAATAGAACAGGTTGATGGTAACATTATGGGTCGGTTGCATCAACATACGATCACAGGCCGGCCATCGTCGAATATGGCGCCGGCAGCTGTCATCCCATAGAAACTTGTCAAACTTAGGCTCGGTTGCACCAACATACGATCACAGGCCGGTCATCGTCAAATATGGCGCCGGCAGCTGTCGTCCCATAGAAACTTGTCAAACTTAGGCTCGGTTGCACCAACATACGATCACAGGCCGGTCATCATCAAATATGGCGCCGGCAGCTGTCATCCCATAGAAACTTGTCAAACTTCTCATACAATCAGATTTTAACGTACACCGCTTACGATTACAGACGGTTTGGTGCAACCCACCCTATATCACGACCATAAATTGGCTTCGTCATAGTCACTTCAGTATCTTGATGAACCTCCTCCTTTTTTGAAGTCGGTTAAAAAGATATGGGACTATAAAGTAAACAAAAATGTTGTTTTTAATTTATTGGTCAGTTGGTAAATTGAAAGTTACCAATACAAAAAAAAAGAAATTGTATAGCAACTATGTACATAAATGCATTATTTAACGACACAAACGGCAAATCGGTAGTACAAGGCCATGCAGGCGTGACGTCACGATGGAGAATGAATCTGTATGGATCGTTTTCAGTGCTCGTTGGCTATGCCGTACTTTGTCTCTCATTTTCGTCTTTTGTGTTGCTCTAACTGTAGTTGGTCCCATACAAATATTTGATCGTCTCATAAAACTAGTTCGAATGGCATGAAAAACATTTTTTGACACCATACAATACAAATACTCTTTACTGCATACCTCACATAATAAAACAGCACATAAAAAACAAAGATACAGGGAGGCGGAGGCAGAACAACAGGCGGTCTTATCGCTAAAGAGCGATCTCTACCAGACAACCTTTAGATAGTGGAGAAATGAAATATAAAGCTGAAAAGTAAGTGGTGCATAAACTATTATAATGAGAAAAAAAAACACCATAATATAGTCGAAATATAGCATTTTCTTGGCAGAATCGACAATCATTCTGTACAAATTCAGATATCCATTATTTTAGATATCCATTGCCACTAACAAGTTTCGTGACCGTAAAGTTTACAAGTCTTTTGTGTTTTTATAATAAGTTACCCGATGAAATTTTGAATTTACCCTTTCCAGCTCTTAAAAATTATTTAAAAAAACATTGATGTCAAAGGCTTATTATAGGGTTGAGGACTGTCTAACAGACAGAAATGCATGGCCCAAACCAAATACCTAAATAGCGTAAAGAGTCATGTATAATATTTTCATTGTATCTAGTTGACACAGTTCTTGCAGGGAAGCATATCAAACGATTCGACATGTTTTCTTGTGGAACTACACATTGTAAATACCTATTGTTATTTTTCCTCGTTTTTCTATCAATTCTCTTTTGTTGTTTACCACTTACATTTACTTAAGTAGGTTAAGTAGTATCATTGTAATAAGCATATTTTGGAGAAAATGACTGACTGTCGAGTTTCTTTCGGCGTTTCTTCTCGGCAGTGGTCTCATGAGAAACGCTAGTAGTTTTTGACTTGTAAAAGTGCCTTTGCGGTCTAATCACTACATAGTATAAAACAAAGTCGCTTTCTCTGTCCCTATATCCCTATGTATGCTTAAATCTTTAAAACTACGCAACGGATTATGATGCGGTTTTTTTTAATAGAGTGATTGAAGATGAAGGTTTATATGTATAATAACAGCCATTAAATAGTGCACCCGTGCGAAGTCGGGACGGGTCGTAGTTGCAGAATAAAGTTCATTTATTTCATTTATTTCAATGATTCTTGTCTGGGAAGTTCTACACCTTCTTAACTCTACCTAAATGTCCCAAACCCACCATTACCGCTCTAAATAGAGTCCCAAAAAACGGTAAACACAGCCTGTATGCTTTGATAGCTCTAACATGTAATTATCTATGGTTATACAAGTTTTTAATGTAGTTTAAGTTCCATTGAGTCACAGAAGCTTTTTGGGTCAATTTTTAGATTGTTTTCGATTTTCATTCTTAGTCTGAATTGGATGTAAATAGTTTGGAAGAGCTCCTGATTCTACAAAATACATTTTAAATAATCATATGTACCCTAAAATATTTTTTTTTTCTCATGGACTTTATCCACTAAGTTACGTAAACCCCGTAAGTTTTGTCACTCAATGGAAAAAAATTTTAGGGCGCTGTGGGAGTGCAAATATTGATCAGAAAAAGGAACCCAATGTATCTACCAATTTTTATCTAAAATAAATATTTACATAAAACATTGGCACTTTACTACGGCTCCCAAATTATTGAACAAGCTTCCCGAATCAATTAAAAAAGAACAATATATACAATACAATACAATACAAATACTCTTTATTGCACACCTCAATCAAAGGATACAGTACAGTACAAAAACACAATGAGTAGAGGCAAACAACAGGCGGTCTTATCGCTAAAGAACCTTTTAATAGTTAAAAAAAAATTCATAGAAAAATGTTATAGTAATGTAAATTATTATTTTTGAATGATACTGACTTAACCTTATGTACATTATATGTATTATCAATCTCTGAGATCTTTATACTATGCATTATTTTAAATTTTATTGTTTTCCACATTTCACTTTTTTTTAATTGTGCCATATTTTAACATAATTTTAATTTGGTATTAAATAAATGTCTAAATTTTGTACACGACAAACCTCCCAGTAGCTCGACTCCAGCTCAGATTCGGTTGAAACCGCTCAACCAATCTCACTGGAGCGCAAACTTAGATTATTCCAGTTTTTAAACCGCTCCCGTGGTCGTGTCGAAGGTTTCCCCTGGATTGTCCCCAGGCCACTCTCCAACCGCACTCCTATCGCTTTATTGAGCCCGGCCTATAAAGCCACAGTCAGGTTAAAAAATGTGCTAAAGAAATGTACAAAAATCCCATACGCTCACAATATCGCAATAAATTATTCATTCCAATGTCAAAATTATCATTAGTTGCTAAGAATAGTTATATTATGTGTATTAAAATATTTAACAAGCTGCCTGACACAATAAAAGACCTACCAAAAATCGCAAAATTCAAACGAGCCCTCAAAAAGTGGCTTGTGGAAAAGTGCTTCTATAGTGTGCAGGAGTATTTAGATTATAAGTAATAGAAATGTAATATAGGTACTTTAAAAATAACGAATGTATGACATTAAACTCGATAAATGATGTAATTGATTTTATAATTTTGACTTATAGACATTTTATTTGACTTTATTTTTATCAGTATTTTGACATTAATGACCATAGTATACTGTATTGCAGGTGTATATACCTCTCAATTTCACATGCCATTTATGGTAAATTTTAGTGATACTAAGACTACTTCTAAGATCTCATTGTACCTGAAATTATGTGAAATAAATTATTTGATATTCGATAAAAAAGCACTCCTATCGCTTTATTGAGCCCGGCGTATAAAGCCACAGTAAAGTTCAAAAATAAAAAGAAACAAAAATGTGAGTACGAGTGGGACAAGTATATTATGTCCGATATAAACGCGATCGTAGCTAGGCAGGTAGGTACTAATAAATCGCTAGGGGCTGTATTTCTCCCGAACCGTAAAATTCGGTTAATCGAATCGCATTCGAGCGGATTTGCTCGAATCGGTCATTCGATTTATAAACGGGTAGGGTTGTCGCTGAACGACTATAATTAAAATAATTTAAGCCTTATAAATTTACTAGCTTTTGCCCGCGACTTCGTTCGCGTGAACGTCTACTGACTATTCCTTCCCCTTGGTAGATATATTCTGCAGGTTAGGTTATAAACTACTTAACTTTGAGTGACTCACTCAAAATGTACCGAAACGTTTTTACGTCTCAAAGTTACAACCTTACAAAGTTTCTTATTCATATAAATATGTAGGATGTAATAGGCGGATAATGAAACAAAATGGGTAATATGATTTTTCAATAGGTTCTGGTCAAGGGTACTGGCCAGGAAATTCAGACGATAAATACACATTTCATTCCAGCCCCGAGAACGCCGTCGACTCGATCCCATATAGCATATATACGTACAAATAATTTTTATGATTTCTTATACTACGTAACGAAACACAATGTGTGCTAAGAAACTACGTCATCAAATCCATGTAGCATAGTGGTGTCATGGTTCGATGTTACGTACGTATACATATTCGTTCTTGTTCTATGAAGTTTCCCAATTCCCAACTTTCCGAGCCTTAGTACTGACATGCTCGATATAGCGACTACAGGGGAAAACATATTATGATTGAATGGAACAAAAACTTCGATGTTTCTCGAATTGCAGCGTGTTAGGAGTCCTACATTATAATCCAAGATGTGTAATGACCTACAACAATATGACACGCTCGACTTGCAGTGAACACCTTGGGCACATGTCTCTACGCATTATCCCTCTGTATGAAACTTTATTTAATACTTCTAGTTTACTAAGATTTTTTTTTCATATGTACTTGTAGTTGACTAAGACAAACACGTTTATAAAAGTGTTAAATTTTCTCCCTTAATCATAGGTATTTTTCTAGTGAAGAAACACTTTCCAAAGCGTACAATCGAACCGGTGACATCCTGACATACGCAGCCAATCACTTTATCTAAGCATGAAAAATCAGTAATCACACTCGGTTACCAAATCCTTCAACCAGTTCTTTCTTCTCTTCTTCAAAGCCTTGGGGATGCGTACTCAGAGTGACATCTACCAAAAAGACTCGCGCTTCCTTAACTTCAACTTGTAATTTAAAACAGTATTAATATTTTTAACTACCTACGCGCATATTATCGTTTTACAACTAATCAGTCCAGTAATCCATGTTTTCATACCTGTACCATGTTTACTTACCTACATTGAATTAGTATTTTGGATAAGCTGACCTATAGTAACCAAAAAGGTTTGTAACGGTTTCTATGGGTCCTTAGGATAGACACAAAATTACCCTGCCGGCGGGGATGTCCACCGCACGATCGCGATATCGCAGACATATATAGTCCCTATTCGTCCCGATACCGCTGCATACCGGGTAGAGTCAGTCCGACCTAGGTCGGGTCTGGCTGAGTTCCTAGCTGGTCTCTTCTCAGCTAGGCTTGGTTTAGTGAAACAGCGACAAAACTCCCAGTAGTTTGATTCCACCCACACCTCAGATTTGGTTGAGGCCGCTCAACCAATCTCACTGGAGCGCATACTCTTAGAGTATTCCAGTTGCAGCGTTTAAACCCCCCGTGTTTTTCCCCAGGCCACTCTCCAAACAAACGCGCACTCACTATCGTTCAAGAAAAAAATCTGTTTTACATTTCTCAACCATACATTATTTTTCAATAAAAAGAATAGAGTGGAGTGGAATCTCTGTAATTTTTATGTAGGCCAGTGTAGGCGAACCTTTATGCATCAACGTGCCATTTTTTCTAAAGAATGTTTAATGGCGGTCGTTGACGTGCCATCAAATAATTTTGACTTTCTGATTATTTGGAAAATAATAATAATAAATACTATCAAAACTCTTTATTAAATAAAGTAAACAAAAAAGGTACATTTTGGAATGTTTTTATTACACGCATAAATGAAATTACTGTAAAATTAGTGAGACTTCTGTTGCTGCAGGTTAGATGACAAATAATTTATGTTAGGGTTGTAAGATGTTACTTTTAGCAAAATGCATGCTGAACTGGATTCATCTGTCAAACGGTTTCTAACCGAGTTTTTAATGTTATTCATCTCTGAAAATAATGACTCGCAGGCATAGGTTTTATGATCGGCGACGTGCCCAAAATATTGTGCCGCGTGCCATTGGTTCGCCTACCCTGATGTAGGCAAATATCAAAGCGCTGGTTAGTCAATGCTGACAACAATCGTCTACGTCCAATCTATTTAATCTCCAATTTTATAAACAGTAAAGTTATTTAGGCTCAATGGGTCAGCAAGTTTTGATATAAAACGCAAGCGCTTTAAAGGCTGTAAGTCAGTACCTAAATAACGCAAATCTAAAACATAATAGGTTTGCGTTATTTAGATACTTCTTACAATTATGCATGTAAATAATTAATAGAACTTCAGGTAAGTACTGAAATGCGCTAAACATTCACATTCACATGAGTCGCTTTGGTTTTGAGATAATTAAGCTCTAAGAGTCACAAATATCCGAAATCTTTCATAATAATAGCTCATCATAATCAATTGGTAGCGACATTACTCAGTTTATAACTACGATGGTAAAACTAAAAACTTTACATGAAAATATGTACTTTATCTTACCAACTATAAGACTCAAATTATTGAATTGTGCAAGTAGTAAATAATCTATATTAACTTCGATTCGACTTGAACGAATGGCATCTGTGTAATGGCACGACTTTGACAACCAAACGTCAAATATCGTGAATTTACAACAGTCTACACTCGCCTCACGATACGTCCTTACTGTATCTTGACCCTACGATTCGTGACAACTATGTGCATATTTGGAGCTCAGACTTCACTGGTTCATCTGAGTCGAATTTTCGTAAGTCAGCGGGTATTGTAAATATTCTACATGATTCTGGATCTATGAAATTCAACTTCCACCCCTGAATTTATCTATTTGAGGGATGACGAAGGGATAAAAAGTATCCTATATGTTAATCCAGGCTATAAACTCGTTGTGTACCAAGTTTCATCATAATCCGGTCAGCCGTTTTTGCGTAATTGAGTAACAAATATCCAAACATCTAAACATTCGAACTTTCACATTTATAATATTAGTGGGAATAGTAGGTATTTGCTGTTTAGTAGGCCCTCAGATGACACCATTATCACACTCGACCACACGAACAACGAATATATATCAATTATAGGTAGACGAAGTTCAAGGCACTGGTTTGACAATGACTAACATAATTAAATCTCTCATTTCAAACAGTCACTAAGGGTTGAGAGATTTATGGTTATTTGTCGGTAAGCACGTTTTTACCCTCCAGTTTTTCACATATTTTCTGTTTATTGTACAATTTTTGAATAAGATTCTTTTTATTTTGCTTCCAATTATATGCTTACCAATTTTCAAGCCTTTAAGTCACGAATTGAAGGACTTCTCATACAAAGTTCAACCCCTCTTTTCACCCCCTTTCATCCCCAATCTGTATGATTTTTATAGCCTATAACCCGTCCGAAGATTAATTAAAAGTATTAGTGAAGGTTGTATTGAAATCTATTGGCTAGTTTTCGCGTGATGGTGAGACAAATAAACAGACAGACAAACAGACACAAATTTTAAAAACTGTTGAAATGTGTTCTGTTATCGATTCTAAGACCCCTCCATCGATTTTTTTGCTAATATCTTCTATGTACAGACTTTCGAACCTCTACAGCTTTATTATATGTATAGATAATGGGAAGGCCGAGGTTAAGCTACATGCAACAAATAAAAGGAAAGCTAGCAGTCGTGTCGTATAAGGAGATCAAGGAGGCGGCCCTGGATAGAGTCAGGTGGAGAGAGCTACACTGACAAGAGTCTAACTCTTAAATTTATGATGAAATTTTTAAATGTTTTGAACTCAAATTGTAAGAAAAGTAACGATAATTACAAATAACTGATTAAAATTATACAATGCTTCGTTTAAAATTTTATATAGTAACATAGTAGGTCATAGTACAAGCTTTGCTTAGTTTGGGACTAGGTTGATTTGTGTAAGATTGTCCAAAAAATATTTATTTATTTATTTATTTATTTATTTATATTCTTTCTCTTATAGTGTGCAGTAGAATTTAATTAAAAAAGTCAGTTTTTATCTTGAAATTTGTTGATTAGGCGTGATATTAGAAACAATATTAGGCTCCAATAACAAGATAATAATGAAGAAAAAATCATGTAGTGTGTTGTGGGCGATTGGCTAGCAACCTAACACTGCAATATAACATTCTCTCCATTTTCAAAGCTACAACTGCTAAATGTAGCAATGGAAATTTCATGTGCTCTCTCTACCCCTATTGGTAATAAATGCGTGAGTTGTATGTGTATGTTTATGTGATTTCTGTATACATATGACTTTTGCTATCTTATTCATTTTAACATACAATGTCTATCCTATTTCTAACAGCCCTAATTATAATCATTAGCGCAATACGAATCAGTGGCAACCCTAGCGCCCCCTCGTGTATAAAGATCCCAAACACATTGCGTCCAAATCTGATAAAGCGTAAACACGAACATATGTTTGGATTAAATTCTAGAACGGGTTCAGGTGACTGCCGAAAAGAGAGGTCACAGCGGAATATCGTCTCGCTCACATTTGGAGCAGCCCGACTGGGGAAGTACATCCACTTTACGAACACCGCAGCCATAATACACCAGTAATTCGGTCCTGGGTTCGAATCCCGGTCAGGGCAAATATTTGTGTGATGAGCATGAATATTTGTTTCTGAGTCTTGGATGTTTTCTTTGTATTTAAGTATTTATATCTATTAAATATATCGTCGTCTAGTACCCATAACACAAGCCTTCTTGAGCTTACTGTGGGGCTAGTTCGATTTGTGTAAGATTGTCCTCTAATATTTATTTATTTATTTTATTTATTTATTAGGTATTCTGCATATTCAGCATATTTTTGAATGTTCGGTATTCGGCCGAATATTTACCGAACAATTTTGAGACTGTTTTATATTGTTACAAGTTACAAGGGTGTATTATAGTTACTGATTCATGAAATTAATACTTGACCCGTTATTAACTTATTTTCGTCAATATTTCGCTTTGATAATTAATCGAATAATTCGACCGAATATTCGGTTCGGCAACAGCTGGACCTAATATTCAGCCGAATGTTCGTATTCGGTCAAACCCATATTCGGCGCATCTCGGGATTTATCCCCCCCCCCCCCGAAAACGTTTTTAGCCGTTTTTATAGTACAGTGATTACAGCGATTTTTACACAGTTCACATGGTTGTTTCAATGTTTGTCCCCCCCCGAACCAAAAGTCTGGATACGTGCCTGTCTAGTCCTCATCATCCTCAGCCCGTAGTCGTCCACTGCTGGTCATAGCCTAAGTCACACCACCATTCACACCACCACACCCGGTCCCCAGCTCTCCGCATCCAACCGCTTCCCGCTCTCTTCAGGTCGTCGGTCCACCTGGCGGGGGGTTGTCCCACAGGCCGAGTCATTCGTGGTCTTCACTCCAGAACTCGTCTGCCCCATCGGCCATCGGCTCTGCGGCTAATATGCCCCGCCCATTCGAAATAGTACCTGAACCTAATAAAAGGACTTTGTAGATAAAAATTCTTAAATATTAACATATTGCTGTAAAACACAGTAGTAAAAAACATTTTTTCATACAAATGATGAGACATCCAAGGACCACTGAGTTACTTAATTTAGAAAAATTAGCTGTGGTTCGTTAATTACCAAAACTATCGGAAGTGATACTGCAATTAAACCTCTTTCTAAATAACAATACAGAAATATGAAGTGAGGGCCAAGTATTACAAAATTTTCATTTAATAAAGTGTCTGAAAATTGTGTACCGTAAACCGGGGTTACTTTAAAATGGAGGGGCGACTTTAAAAATTCAGTTTTTATGCCGTGTTTTACAATTTACTTAGTTAAAATTGAGTCAAGTTATACCTTCGTTTTTCCTAACTATTTACTAAACTGAATTAAACTGGAAATACTTAGTGATGAATATATAAGTATTTTATAAATTTAGAATGAAGGAAAAATTTAAAAAAATCTAGGCACCGAGCAGGATTCGAACCTGCGACCCGGCACTCGCGGCCAGTCGCTCTAGCCAACTGAGCTATAAGTGCAATCGCTACCCAGTTCCAAATTCAAGTTAATGAAGCATGAGTCTTCTGGTAGATGTCGCTGTACGCCTCCCTTAAGGCGTTTGTATAAAACAACTGCTTTACTTTCGTTTGACGACCGCTTTAGCCTAGTTGGTAGTGACCCGGCCTTCGAAGCTAGAGGTCCCGGGTTCGATTCCCGGTCAGGGCATGTATTTGTGTGATGAACACAAATATTTATTCCTGAGTCTTGGATGTTTTCTATGTA
Organism: Epiblema foenella; assembly: GCA_963556455.1. Taxonomy (NCBI): domain Eukaryota; kingdom Metazoa; phylum Arthropoda; class Insecta; order Lepidoptera; family Tortricidae; genus Epiblema; species Epiblema foenella. Next base: position 1,867,331 of record OY747120.1, on the reverse strand, counting down.
TTTAAGTATTTATATCTATTAAATATATCGTCCTCTAGTACCCATAACATAAGCCTTCTTGAGCTTACTGTGGGGCTAGTTCGATTTGTGTAAAATTGTCCTCTAATATTTATTTATTTATTTATTTATCAAAGTAGCCCCGATTTTTCTTAAAGTCACCCCAGTTTACGGTACATGAAAAAGTAGAATGGCCCTTTAATCAAAAGTTTTATGGCGGAGATGGTTCGTAGCTGTTAAATAGGGGGAGTCCCCCTATTTGAGAACCCTATACTAAGTCCCATTACATGCAGCATGAATAGATCGGAGTATGATTCATCTGAATCTGATATCGTATTTAACATACACAAGCAATAATCTGACTTAATCCTTAAAAGGGTCAAAAATAGGGGTGAAATTGAGATTTATTTATTTTAAAAAAGGTACACTTTACAGACATCAAGAAGCTGGAGGTCCCGGGTTCGAATCCCGGTCAGGGCATTTATTTGTGTGATGAACACGAATATTTGTTCCTGAGTCTTGGATGTTTTCTATGTATTTAAGTGTCTATTTATCTATATAAGTATGTATATCGTCGTCTAGTACCCATAGTACAAGCTTTGCTTAGCTTGGGATTAGGTCGATTTGTGTAAAATTGTCCCCCAATATTTATTTATTTATCACACAATAAATGATACAGTTAAGTTTGCACAAAATCAGTAGTTTATAGACCAGCATGACATCCAAAGCAAGTGCACACAGCATGATCAATAAGTAAGCGCATAATTGACCAAGTGCACATACAGCACTAGTGTCAAGTCGACCAACACAGAGCAGGGTTAATTACATGGTTAAATCTTTTTTATACAAACGCCTTAAGGGACGCGTACAGCGACATCTACCAGAAGACTCATGCTTCATTAACGGCACTAACGTCTCAAATCATATTGAGAATCGTCAGTTACGATGCGCCATCCCATACCCAAATTTAGAATGAAGGAAAAATTGAAAAAATTTTTTCTTCTTCTCCCTTAAGGCGTTTGTATAAAAAATAATAGTTTACGTTAACAGCGGTACTGCTTAATACGAAGGAACGGTTGATGAATTTGGAACTGGGTAGTGATTGCACCTATAGCTCAGTTGGCTAGAGCGACTGGCCGCGAGTGCCGGGAGGTCGCAGGTTCGAATCCTGCTCAGTGCCTAAATTTTTCAATTTTTCCTTCATTCTAAAAATGGTTAAATCTAATCAAGTTCAGCATTCAATAACACAGTTACCCTACTCTATTTCAGCCAAGTCGAGCCAATGATGTATCAACATAAACACTACTAGTAGCAAAAGTTTAATTAAAGGAGATAAGTATACATTCTTAGGTACTAACTGAATGATAAACGATAAAACGATAAAACTGAAACGAAATTAAATAAACAAACAAGGAAATCAGGGTAAAGCGTTTACTTTTTAGGGTGAGCAAAAAGGATAGCCGCCAAGTCTCTATTAAATTTAATAATGCGTGGATCAAATATGTCAACATGAACATGAACATCACCCACATAAATAGCCACATAAATAATAATAATTAATAAATATTAGAGGACAATCTTACACAAATCGAACTAGCCCTACAGTAAGCTCAAGAAGGCTTGTGTTATGGGTACTAGACGACGATATATTTAATAGATATAAATACTTAAATACATAGAAAACATCCAAAACTCAGAAACAAATATTCATGCTCATCACACAAATATTTGCCCTGACCGGGATTCGAATCCAGGACCGTCAGCTTCACAGGCAGGTGCACTACCCACTAGGCTAACCGGTCATCATAAATAGAAAATGGTTTGTATAGGCTAAATTGCACGCATTGCATTGTATGTAGAACCGATGGTCGTTGGGACCTGAGGATTTTCGAGTGGCGACCACGGACCGGAAGGCGCAGCGTGGGTAGGCCCCTCACAAGGTGGACTGATGACCTGGTAAAGGTCGCGGGAGTCCGCTGCATGCGGGTGGCACAGGACCTGTCATTATGGCACTCTTTGGGGGAGGCCTATGTCCAGCAGTGGACGTCTTTCGGCTGATATGATGATGATGATGAGGCTAAATTATTTTTTTCGTGATTTACTACTTAATCACTACATAGTATAAAACAATCATCATCCATCCTAGGACCGTTCTTATTTTTAGTGTACATAAATGACTTACCAGAGCTTGTGCAGGGTAGACATGATATAGTTTTATTTGCAGATGACACTTCTACACTACGCTAACCCGTGTGGTTGCCGGGTAAGAATTGCGCCACCCCATCTCTTCCCGTGGGTTTCGTAGGAGGCGAATAAGGGAAAATCGGAGGATGGGCAGCAGCATCCTTCGATCATTACCACCATCAAACTGCGGTCGCCAACCCGCTTGCCAAGCGTGGCGACTATGGCAAATCCCCCCCAAGGGAAAAATAAAAAACATGCCCTATTTTGGGGGAGGCCTATGTTCAGCAGTGGATGTCTTTCGGCTGAAATGATGATGATGATGAATGATGATTATCCACTATTGTAAATTGGTTTACATCCAATAACCTGCTTTTAAATGCAAAGAAGACGAAGTGCATAAAATTTATTTTACCCAATGTTAAGAACATAAACAACTCAAGAATTAAATTAAAGGGCGAAATTCTAGAATTCGAAGACAAGACTGTGTTTTTGGGAATAACCTTAGATTCAAAACTTCAGTGGCATGCACATATAGCCACATTAGCAGGAAAACTAAGCTCCGCAGCCTATGCAGTGAGGCGAATCAGGCAGCTGACAAACGTCGAGACAGCAAAATTGGTGTACAGTTACTTCCACAGTGTTATGTCCTATGGAATCCTGCTGTGGGGGAAAGCGGCGGATATCCAGACTATCTTCGTACTGCAAAAACGAGCAGTGCGTTCTATTTATGAACTAGGAGCTCGTGCCTCCTTAAGAGAAAAATTCAAAGAGGCAAATATTCTCACTGTAGCTTCTCAATACATTTTTGAGAACATTATGTATGTACGGAAAAATCTCCATGAATTCAAACTTAACAGCGAAATCCACGACTACAACACAAGAAGTAAAAACAAGCTCGCAGTGGCAGCCTGTCGTCTCCGTAAAGTTAGCACGTCCTTCGTGGGGAACTGTATACGCTTTTATAATAAAATACCCATGGATGTAGTGAATTTGCCCGTCAACAGATTTAAGTGTCACGTTAAAAGTCACTTGGTAAGCAAGGCGTATTATTCCGTCAATGATTTTTTAAACGATCAAGAAGCTTTTAAGCCAGTTGTATAATTTACTAGAATTAGTAATGGTTTATAATGTAGACATGTATAACTACAATTTTAGTCTGGACTTTTACTGTTCTAAAATCATTTCATGTACATTTGAGCACATCATGAGGTATCTCATTGTATTCGATATTTTATTATTAAGTACTACTTTGATTATAAATGTCCTGCAGCTTGAATATGTCCATGCTCGCCTAAAGGTCTTTGCTTACGGTGGCGTCGTTAATCGGGTCGCAACCTTCCCTAACATATGGTCGAGGGAGGCGATGGCTGAGATACGCGCCATACTCGTGAATGGGTGCTGTTTGTGGGGTCCGGTCTGTTCATGTTTGCAAGGACTAGTAACTTCGTACTAGTGTTCAGTGGAATTGACATGATGAGAGACTTCACTGTTCTCATTTGATTTTATTTTTTAGACTGACGCTCAGAGACCTTATACATCTCTGAGGATATTTATTTATTAGATTTTATTATTTTCATGTTACGTGTTATAGATATAGCTCAAAATATTTTATTATGATTAGTGTACTTACTTTATTACCTTTTATCTTGACGCTTAGAGACCTTATACATCTCTAACAAATCTCGATTGTTATTAGTTTCTTAGTCTTATTTTTGACATGTAACACTACATTTAATTAATGATACTTTGATTATTGTATTATTTTTATTTGATGTACCTAGATAGATTTTGACTTGTAAAAGTGTCCTTGAGGCCTATTTGCAGAATAAATGTTTTGATTTTTTTTGATTTTGATTTTTTTGACAAAGTCGCTTTTTCTGTCCCTATATCCCTATATCCCTATGTATGCTTAAATCTTTAAAACTACGCAACGGATTTTGATGCGGTTTTTTTTAATAGAGTGATTGAAGAGGAAGGTTTATATGTATAATAACATCCATTAAATAGTGCACCCGTGCGAAGCCGGGGCGAGTCGCTAGTAATAAATAAAATAAATAATAATTGTGGATAATCTTACACAATCAACCTAGTCCCTAACTAAAAAAAGTACTAAATTTACTTAGCTATTTTAAGGCAAGGCCATTCCATTGCAAATGACCCCCTCTAACACGCGTGATTTTGCAATTAACCATCCCGCTCTCTACGAAAGCTCTGCGCGTAATTTCGTAAATATTTAGTACATTTTAATTGATTATTGGAACACTGGATCACTTATGAAAAATCTATCCGTTTATTTTGTTAGAACAGTAAAAAGCCTATCCTTTTGTAAAAAAAAACATGTCACTGTCGTTAATAATGTATGTAAGTATTTACGTATACCCCTTTTCACTACTATACCGTGTTCAAATTCTAGCATTTGAAGAGTATGATGCATTTCGGTACATTCGTACACTCATCTCAATTATATAAACGATACAAAAATACGTTGAGAAAGTAATCAATATTTTTTTTCGAATCCGTTCGTGATCGGCGGCCATGACAGTTAAATTTTGAATTCCGAACGTCACGATGTCAAAGATTCACACGGGTCAGCTGCCGTCGATAGTTGTGTTCGGATCGCTATCTTGGAACAGAATTTTTTTCTCCAATGGGCGAATTGTCATTATCGTGGCTTTGAAACACATCCTTTACTGCATGACGTGTAAAATTATTTATTTAAATTTGAATAGTATAAATAACTAGCGACCCGCCCCGGCTTCGCACGGTGCATTATTTAATGGATGTTATTATATACCTTACCTTCCTCTTTAATCACTCTATCTATTAAAAAAAACCGCATCAAAATCCGTTGCGTAGTTTTAAAGATTTAAGCATACATAGGGATATAGGGACAGAGAAAGCGACTTTGTTTTATACTATGTAGTGTACAGATGCATCCTGTAGGATGCCCGGGGATCCGCTACCTAATTCAAATATTTTACGGAAGCGACTTCCATCTGACCTTCTAACCCGAGGGGAAACCAGACCTTAATGGAATTTGGCTTTTCAAGTGAGTGGGCAACTTGACTGTTAGAAGTTCTCAGTCGCCCGAAGGCCTCTAACTGGGCTTAACCACTGCTGTCATAGACAGCAACCGGGGTCGACGGCTTAACGTGCCTTCCACGCGAGCGCTCAGTTAATAACCACTCAAAGCGGTCACCCAGCCAAGAATTGTTCTGAGGAGGGGCTACTCCGAAATTCGAAACCCGAACTTCGTATAGTGCCGTCCCTTTCACTCATATAGTGTATAACACGAGACTGAAAGGGACGGTACGCGAGCGCGCATCACTGGGCCAAGAGCGCTCATACATTACATTAGCGTTAAAGTAGACTATCTAATGGAATACGAGGCTAATATCAATATCAAACTCAAATTAATCGATAACAACAAACGGCAGTACATTATCAATTAACCTCAAATTTACAAGCATATTAGCTATCCAGTCAAACATTAGAGGTCATGTAACGAGGTCACTGTCACGACCGCCTTTTATTTTCAAATTCGGAACGCGGTTCAAACTTTTTAAATTCGAAGCTGAATGGGTTTTTTAACGGAATTCCTTTCAAACTTTGGTAATTAGCGTTTAGTTGCTGCTTTATGAAAAAATTATGACGGAAGTTGTATTTTTTGAAGCTCAGCGATCTACTCGGGCTTTTTAAAAGATGAAAGCTGTTTAGGGCCATCCATAAGAACTTTTCCCATCCATAGTGCATGGTTGGAGAGTAATATGGACTATTGTGTAGGAATTATTGTGTCTCTTTCTCTCTCATTTAACTCGCACTTAGGTACTGGTATTTCACTGCTGAAAACCGGTAAATTTAAGCATTATTTTGTAATAAGTCCGGGGATCCCCGGCACCGGTAGACGCGGCTTAACACTTTACCGGATCATCAACTCTAGGACCTTTGCCAAAAGTTTAAATTGCTTTAATATAACGCATTACACCCACGGCCCAATACATCTGGCGGCCTGAAGACCTGAGAATAGTACGAATAGAAGGATATTAATGCATATTTTTCTATTAAGAGGCCTTATAAGTTTTAAAATGTTTTGATTTCAAATTATGACAAAAGTATAGATAATACCAATAAAGTTATTAAAGGCACGATAACTTTATCAAAGTTTTAGACAGTAACATAGCCATTTTTTTGTTTTATTGTGTGTAATAGAATTTAAGCGGAAAAAACAAGTTTTTAGCTTGAAAATGGTCGATTTGGAGTGATGTTTGAAACGATATTTCTTAATGAAAAATCCAAAATATTCATTTAATGTTTATAACATAAAGTCGCAATAGTCCTGTTCTAGATAGTAACATTGAGAAAATGTCAAGATACGTGTCAATTCAAACAGAAAATGGCGTAAATAGATGAGCGTCTTTTAACTGATAAGGGCCCTTAATGCACTCGTAATCTTTTGCTTACGGAGATAGAGTCGACAATCAATTGAACATTCAAGGCGGTTGTCATGACTTATTGCAACGTCATTAGTATTTTTTGCGGTTAACCCAACAATAGCATTGTTCTCTTTAAGTGGATCGACCAAAATTGAAACACAAAGACTATAGTAAATAGAGAGAGTGTAATAAATATAATTAAGGAATATCTACTTAATTTGCATGCCTGTAAGGTAGATTTTAAGAAATCAAAATCATAATCATAATCATTTATTTTGCAAAAACATACACAGATGGTACAGTAGTCATGTCAGTGGTATTACATTTTCATGAATGCATGTTCCGCCACAGCTGGCATGCAAAATTATTAAGATTAAAACAATTACAATAATTCAGTATCGATAAACTTTACATTCACATTTAAATTGCACTTTGGATATACATAAAAAGAAAAAGAAAAAAGTAGGTATCTAGTCAATCAAGCATGTTTTCAAAATATTCCCTTAGTGTATAGAATGGTCTTGTCAATAAATAAGATTTCAATTTATTTGTAAATTCATTAAAATTATTACATTCTTTAATGTCATTTTTTAGTAAATTAAAAACTTTTATTCCATTGTACTCCACACTTCTTTTAAATTGAATATAGTTATTACATTTAGGTAAGACAATCTCCATATTATTTCTTAGAACTCGTGACTTGTTTTTGCCCGTAAAGAAACCGTTATTCGCGACAAACACAAGACATTTACAAAGATGACAGAACAGAATAACATATTGCCACGAAATGGTCACAACTCAGCGTTATGCTGGCAGGGCCAGCGCTGATCTTCCGTTGTGACCATTTGGTGATTTCACGGCACAATGACGAAAACGCAAACACACAGAATTAAAAAGAACTAGCTAAAACAATAAAAATAATAATAAACAAGCAATAATACACTTAACAACATAACAAACGCTTGGCTTAAAAAACCTGATTCCAGGCCGCACGAGATATACCTTTTTATTCTGTGGCGTCAAAATTTAAAACTATTAAACTAAAGCTAACATGACAAGAGCATGACGGATCACGTGAACCGAAAATTAGGTCAGGGACAAAAAATAATAAACAAATAATAAATTTTAGTGATACTTCTAATTGTACCTGTTTGTCTAATTGTACCTGTTTGTTATCTTGCTGTACCTAAAATCGTGCATAATAAATTATTTCATTTCATTTCATATTTCATAGTAAATATTTCTAATAAAATAAATAAATAAATAAATAAATATTAGAGGACAATCTTACACAAATCGAACTAGCCCCACAGTAAGCTCAAGATGGCTTGTGTTATGGGTACTAGACGACGATATATTTAACACACATCACAGGTCTGTATGAAAAGTAGTTATATGCAAATATGACGAACACTTTGTGTTAGCTGAGTAATTGTATGAATAATACTGTGGTTTTTAGTTTTAACAATGAGTAAGACGGTTTGTTTGTCTTCGTGTGGCACATAATGTGTCATTCGAAGCCACAGGAAACAGCGGGTTCCCGGTCCATACAAATTGTGGCGTCACTCCTATCAACTGTCAAATCTGACATGTTCTGCATCGCGCTATCGAAGTTTTTTAAGTCAGTTGCATAAATATAACTTCCAACCAACTCTCATTGGACTTCGGTCCCTGAGAGATCTCTCTGTTGTCGTTTCTTCCTGTGTCTCCTGTCTATTGTATATTTGTATATAATTTGTAGATAAGATACTCCCTTTCTTATATATATATACACCTTTGTAGATTATCCTTTATAGGAAGCACATCGTATTTATCCACAAGTTTTTCCACTGGTACTCTCCACAGTCGCTTCCGTAAAAGTCGTGCCTACGCCAAGAGATTAGGAAAACGGACCTCGAGCTCTTAAATACAACCGGGAAGATCCTAAGAGCATTTAGGAACAGAAAGTTGAATATTTTTAGTTTCGCAAAATGTTGAATTCTTATAATGTTGAAATATTGAGGATGATGAATATTACGAAATATCTTTAATCAGTTTCCGAAACTCAAACTACTTAATCTAACATCATCTACATCGATTCGATTTTGTGGGCGTTGAATCAAAAAAACAAATAGAATTGATTAAATAAAATCGGCCGGCGGCCTTATCGCGGAGAGCGATCTTCCAGACGGTTTAATTGTTTTGCGGACGGTTAATTAGGTTTTATTATTTTCATGTTGACGCTTATAGATATATCTCACAATATTTTATTATGATTACTTTAACTATCGTATTAGGGTTCCGTAGCCAATATGGCAAAAACGGAACCCTTATAGATTCGTCATGTATGTCCGTCCGTCCGTCCGTATGTCATAGCCGATTTATTCGGAGACTATAAGCAATTTTATTATTTTACACACTATGCAATATATTTATATATAATTAACGTTTAATTGACTTTTAAAATATTTGTACACCGGATTATGGTAAAATAAGGTAAGGACATGCTAAAAACTTGTAACACCTAACTGTACCCTTATTTATGCAAATAAATATATGATTGATTGATTGATTGAACCCACCCTTGATGTTTTGATTTTGCATAACTCTCGTATTAGTAATCAGTGGGCATTGGTTCTTGGAAACAGCCATCGATGTACGGGGCGTGTCATACCGAGTCGTTGTGTTCCCATTACGGAAAATGTGTTGGATACCCGCGTTATTTAAGGGCCTCCTAGATCCCAATCACCTTCGAATGAAAGAAAGAAAGAAAGAAAGAAGGAAAGAAAGAAGGAAAGAAAGAAAGAAAGAAAGAAAAAGGAAAGAAAGAACGAAAAAGAAAGAAAGAAAGAAAAAAGAAAGAAAGAAAGAAAGACGTTTATTTGGGAAAACGAAATAATGGATGGCCTAATTCCAATAAGATCTAAAAAATTAAATTTAAATTTTAGAACTATTTATTTCATAAAAAAAGTACATATAAAATTTTCTTCTTTGTGTCTGGTTTCCCCTAGGGTTGGAAGGTCAGATGGCAGTCGCTTCCGTAAAAACTAGTGCCTACGCAAAATCTTGGGATTAGGTAACGGACCCCGGGCATCCTTCAGGATGCAACAGTACCGGGATGACGCTAGGAAGATGATGATGTTGAAAACGAAATGGAACACAAAAAAAAAGAAATAACAAAAGTGGGGACACCAAAAAAGTTCGATCTGTATCTCCGTGTTCTCGTGTTGTTCATGGTTTTCGTATTAAGAACAATAAGTTTTACGGAAATAGTATAACATATTTACTTCAAAAATCATTGTTTTCGAGATATATGCATTTTTAGGCCAAAAAACCAGTTTTTTGGAGGTAACTTTTATGAATATGTGTTTAAAATAAAAATCTCTCTCGAGTTTTAGTGATGCCAATAAGGAACTAAGTGTATTTTATCTGTGCCTCGAATAAATCGTTCTTTTTCTTTCTTTCAGATCTTATTTAGGTACTCTAATAATAATTATCATTTTAGACTACACTCGGGTGGATTTAAGTTGCTTTTTGTAATGAAAAGTATCAAATCACCAATCCATACCTCGACTGCGCGTACGCGTGCTTCGAAACTCTTGCGCCGAACACAACCCGACAAATATCATCGTTTAAATATTTGTTCCAAACGCTACATACAAAGGGGCCGCCCTTTGGAAATAAGTATACAAATATTGATTCATACGACAGTGCAAAAAGCTTGTATTTGACGTGTCACACTTAGCAGTTTAAAGTGAGACGTCCTGTTTGTTTATCCGTTCGGAAACTTAAAAAATACTAAGTATTTAAATTTTTTCAGGCGGATGCGAATGTTTACGACATGAGGACCAATCTATATTTGCTTCCTAAAATAATAAATATTAGCCTCCCAACACATACAAGATTCATACCTATCCAACCCTAGATTACTTAAAGATGTTAACAAATATTTTATGCCATGTAATAATTATGACTACGCCTTGTAATAAGTACTTTCTTGTTGTTTACCAATGAACTAAATGTAATGTAAGTCTTATTCCGAACTCTAGCTGTAAATAAGCCATTCATGGCTTTAGCAGTTAAGCAATTCCAAACTCTGCGCTAAATTACTCGGAACTTTAATAATTAAAAAAAAAATTAAAGCTGTAATGTACAGAGTTTAATTATTTAAGCTATAATTTGTAACTAATTGTTTTATTACTTTATTTAATAAAAATGTGTAATTGTCACTAATTTAGTGAGATACAAAATTAATTATTATTGAATCGTAATTGTTGCGAAAATAACCTTCGATAGTTACTCGTTAGTAATTTGTACGCAATTTTGTTGTGTGATTTCGATAAATTTACTAACGAGTAACTATCAAAGCCTATTTTCGCAACAATTACGATTCAAGACTGTCCTAATGCCGAATCGTAACCAACCAAATCCATAAATTGAGGACTTTATACATACAGCTAGAAGGTTCCGATTTCAATAACAGTGTTTTTCATTGTCAGACAAAATTTTCAACTATGCTTCACATTGCCAAATTTTAACAAAATAATCTACTCAATTAACGACTCTACTTCCAGCGCCCGAAGTTTAAAATTTCAATAACATTCTGAGATGTTTTCGGACATAAATTTCTAATGTAGGTACGATTGAAATTACTTGCAACTATCGAACACTTGCATAAACTGTGATTACAATGCACCTACTCGCCTAGATTTTAAGGTCGAGATTTGAATAACGTGAAGCTCGTAGTTATAACTTTCTTCAATCAGGTTCTATGTTGTTCCATTGTTTTACTTTTAATTGCTCTGGTTTTTGTTTTGACTAAACGATTTCCGATTTCGAAAGGCGCAGCGGTCAAGCGACTGTTGTCGAACAGTCAGTATTAAATAAAAGTAACAACTAATATTTATTTATTTACTAGCGACCCGCCCCGGCTTCGCACGGGTGCGCTATTTAATGGATGTTATTATACATATTAACCTTACTAACCTGGCTTAACGACTGCTATCATAGACAGCAGCCGGGATCAACGGCTTAACGTGTCTTCCAAAGCACGGGAGCGCTCAGTTAATAACCACTCAAAGCGGTCACCCATCCAATAACTGACCTGGGCCGTTGTTGCTTAAGAGGCCTTATAAGTTTTAAAATGTTTCGATTTCAAATTATGACAAAAGTATTGATAATACCAATAAAGTGATTAAAGGATTTGATGACTTTATTAAAGTATTAGATAGTAACATAGCCATTTTTTGATTTTATTGTGTGTATTAGAATTTAACCGGAAAAGCACAGTTTTTAGCTTGAAAATGGTCGATTTGGAGTGATGTTTGAAACGATATTTCTTAGTGAAAAATTCAAAAAATACATTTAAAATTGATGACATTAGGTCGCAATAGTCCTGCTCTAGATAGTAACAATGAGGAAATATCAAGATACATGTCGATTCAATTAGAAAATCTTCTAAATATACGACCGTTTTTTAACTAATAAGGGGGTCGTTCTACATTTTTATGACTAGTTTTCTATTACAAAAAAAAATTATGATATGTGTTGAATTAGTGTACAAAAATAGGACTTCGAAATAGTACCTGAACCTAATAAAAGGAATTTATAGGTAAAAATATTTTAATATTAACATATTGCTGTAAAAGGTGGGTAACACAGTGGTAAAAACCATTTTTCCATTCAAATGGTGAGACATCCAAGGACCACTGAGTTACTCGATTTATGGATATTAGTTGTGGTTCGTTAATTACCAAAACTATCGGAAGAGACACTGCAATTAAAGTTCTTTCTAAATAACAATATAAAAATATGAAGTGAGGTCCAAGTATTCCAAAATCTGCATTAAAAAAAAAGGTGTCTGAAAATTATGTGCATGAAAAAGTAGAATGGCTCAAGGACTCTTCCTCGGATAACGCACGCGGTACGCGGGCGCCGCTGGGCCACGAGCGCTCCCTGCTAACTGTAAATACCTATTATTGGAAAAACTCCCAGGTTTCAATGAAACACCCTGAAGTGTACGAAATAGGTTTAAAGAATTTATTTCTCATAAGAATATTTACAATTCACTTACATGAGAATAAGAAGTATATTAGTTTATAACAGTGATTTGGTGAGCGTATGCAGGCATGCGCATAGCTACATTCACACTAAAAGAAAATGCTTACACTAAATAGGTACCTATTTCTATTTTATGTAAATTACTTAGTATTGATACAATCAATATACACGTGCCATTGAATTTCTGAATGCCACTCGATTTCTCTGTCCTGGGTCTAGTCTAGAGCTTCTGTAATAAGATGTAATGCCGAAGGTTCTCGTAAAGCAATTTGCCGAGACGGTCAAGCGTGATTCGATAATTTCGGTATGGGTTTTTTTGAGATGGACACTTCTTTAACGCTTGTATGACTTTGTCACAATATACAGTATAGATCATAGATTCGCGGAGGCGCGCGTGGATAGTTTTATCGCGATAATACGCAAGAGAACTGCCTCCCTGATGCGGCGCGTGCGTGAGAGTCCCAACAGCCTCCTGAAGTTATTGGTGGAGTTTCCGGCCAGCTCAATGTGGAAGCATTGGGAGTCTAGAGGGAGGAGTATCTATATTTTTTTGTGAATGAGATGTCAAACTAACATAGTAATTAAGGCTTTTTTACTAACATTTTTTATGGACATTGTCTGAAGTAAAATAAATTGAATAGTGAGATTCTACTTTTTCATGTAAATAATTTTCGGCCACTTTTTTTAAATGCAGATTTTGGAATACTTGGCCCTCACTTCATATTTTTGTATTGTTATTTAGAAAGAGGTTTAATTGCAGTATCACTTCCGATAGTTTTGGTAATATCCATAAATCGTGTAACTCAGTGGTCCTTGGATGTCTCACCATTTTTATGAAAAAATGGTTTTTACCCCTGTGTTACTCACCTTTTCCAGTAATATGATAATATTGAAGTATTTTAACTTATAAATTCCTTTTATTAGGTTCAGCAGGTACTATTTCGAAATCCTATTTTTGTATACTAATTCACACATCACAGATTTTTTTTTTGTAATAGAAAACTTGTCATGAAAAAGTGGAATGAGCCATGTAAACGGAGGTAAAAAAGACAGGCGGTCTTATCGCTAAAGAGCAATCTCTTCTACCAGTGTTGTATAGTTTTAAGGCTAAAAATTGTACCCTCGAAATGAGCAACTGTTGTTTCTAGCTATACGTGCTTATACTTTAAGACCTTATGTATAGAGTTTTCAATGAATAATTTTTTACCTTAGGGTAGCGGAGAAAAAATTAAACAACAATAAACAGTTGGTTGTGAATAAAAACGACTAAAATAAGGACAGAAGAATCATAAAACATTTTCAAACTAAAAACTTGTTTTTTCCGCTTAAATTCTACTACACTCAATAAATCAAAAAATGGCTATGTATTCATAAACGTCTTTCAAACCTATATTAGTTAACTAGCTGCTAAAGTCCGTTTGTCCTTATCTGTCACTTTGACATTGACGTTTGTGAGAATGGGACAAAGAACTTTTTAGTTAGCAGAGGCTTGTTAAGTTTTATGAATACGGGGGTAAAACTTTAATAAAATCATCGTAGCCTTTAATCACTTTATTATTATTATTAATACTTTAGTCATAATTTGAGGTTTTGAATATGGTAGGAGAGAAAAGAAGTTTACTGGAAACAATTAGAAATAGAAGAGGCAGGATGATGGGACACCTGATACGGCACGACAGCTTCTTCTTAAACATCTTAGAGGGCAAAATTGAAGGCAGGAGAGGAAGAGGAAGACCTAGACTGACTTACTTTAACCAAGTGAGGGAGGAAGTTGCCGAGTCGTATGGGGAAGTCAAGAAACTGGCAATGAATAGGGAAGAGTGGCGGTGACTCCACCGACAAGAGCGAAGCTCTTAAGTTTTGATGATGAGTCATAATTTGAAATCAGTACATTTTAAAAATTATAAGTCCTTTTAAATACCACAAACACGGCCAGTTTCAGAAATAGTTAAAGTAGGATTCAAAAAAATTAAAAAAAAAAAAATTAAAAATTCTTTATTTGGTAAAGTACAATTTGTTATAATATAAGGCGATGGAGCCATCCGGTAAGCAAAAAAAACCTGTGTTGGATGGCGCCGCTCTTCCTAAAGGTTATAAAAAGTATTATGCTAGAGTTTAATTAATTAAATCTGAAGTTATGTTAATTTAAGTAACATTTCATTCTTCTATGGTTACAACTAACTTCATGGTGAATCTTGCAAAATAAATGTGTTACGTTTAATTGAAATTTACAAGACTTTAAGCCTGGTTGAATTGTTGAATTGTTGAAAAATATTGAAATTTACAAGGATTTACTTACATTATTGCGTTACTTGGATACTCATACTCATATTCATACTCTTTATTGATAATATTGTTAAATTTTAAGAAAGAAAGAAAGAAAATACATTTATTTAACATCACAATTCAACCATATACATATTAATTACATGTCACATTACAATTTTGCACAAAAAAATTTGCAATTTTGTATTTTTTTTTTGTTATTTTACCAGGGAACCCTAAGACCCCAGATGTCTAACAAAATGAATAACTGTACAAATGAAATTTACATTCACAGGCTTCCCTTAGGTAGACTTCCATGAATTTCAACAGGAGACGAAATATGAAACTGTACATACTTATACAGTCGATAAATTTAAACGTTAGGCACTTTTGAACTCTTTTGCAATAGAAATAGAGTTCAAAAGTGACAAACATTCGAATTCTGATATGAAACGGGATATTTACGACTTGTGATTTGGTTGAATACTATATATATTTATTTATGTATATTAATTTGAATACGTACATATTTATAATATGTATTTATTATAAGTTATAGTTGTTATATATTTATTTAGTTCTGGTTTTAGCTATAAGTTTCCTTATTGAAAAGTTTTAGTACACTGTGTAAGTTTGTCTATCTCATTCTCCCACTCTACACTCAATCCCTCAAAGGTTAGCTGGAAGAGATCCCTCATAGGGATAAGTTCGCCTTTGTACTCTAATCTTATGTGACATGTATATTGTTTTAACCTGTTATTGTGTACAATAAAGTGCTTACATACATACATTTACCATGTTATTTTTGTATTTGTGAGTTCCCGATATTTCGGCACTGTTGCAAGCGCCATTATCAAGGATTAACTGACTGAGTGCCGAAATATCGGGAACTCACAAATACAAATATACATGGTAAATATCCCGTTAATCGTAATTCTAATGTAAATGACCATGTGAGCTTGAAATCTTATATTCGAATTCCGACTATAGGACTCAATAGGCATGACGACAAAAAAAAATTATACAACGCCGGTGGCAAACAAGCGTAAGGTCCACCTGATGGTAAGCGGCCACCGCAGCCTATAGACGTCCGTTACTCCAAAGGAGTCACGTGCGCGTTGCCGGCCCTTTATAAGATTTGAGGATGCACTGTGTTGACAGCAGAAGGGACAAATTTAGGTGCCTCGCTCTCAACACAGTGCATCCTCGGGAGCTCTGGCAACCTTGCTCACCTCCAGGAACACAGGATGCCCGGGATTCTACCTAATCCCAAGATTTGGCGTAGGCACTAGTATCTGTGCCTTTACCATGAGTTTACATGACCGCACTTGCTAGCGACTGCGTGAAAATTTGTATGGGCAAAAGTGTCGCCTCTGGCGGTTACGCAGTAGAACTAAGAATCGGCATACTAAATCGTTTACGCAGTCGCTAGCGAGGACGGTTTTTTTTTGAACCTGACTGTGCCTATAAAGGCCGGGCCCAATAAAGCGATAGGAATACGCGCTTGGAGAGTGGCCTGGGGAAAATCTAGGGAAAACCTCCGGCACGACCACGCGTGTGGTTTGGAACACTGGAATACTCTAAGAGTTTGCGCTCCAGTGAGATTGGTTGAGCGGTTTCAACCGAATCTGAGGTGTGAGTGGAATCGAGCTACTGGGAGTTTTGTCGCTGGTTCACTAAACCTAGCCTAGCTGAGAAGAGTCCAGCAAGAAACTCAGCTAAGCCCGACCTGGGTCGAACTGACTCTACCCGGTGTGCGGCGGTACCGGGACGAATAGGGACTATATGCGAGTACGGTCATGCAAACTCATGCTAAAGGCACTGACCTTCCAACCCGAGGGGAAACCAGACCTGATTGGAATTAGGCTTGTCAAGTGAGTGGGAAACTTGACTGATAGAAATACTCAAGCCGCCCGAAGTCCTCTAAATTGACTTAACGACTGCTATCATAGACAGCAGCCGGGATCGGCTTAACGTGCCTTCCATAACACGGGATATTTCTGGGGTATTTACTAATATAAAGTAAGTTAATTTTTAATACTTTATCTAAATTTGGATCCCGGGGTGCTACCGCGAACAGCAAACGACGTTTTCCCTCTCTGTCGCACTTGCAAGTTTGCATATAAGTGAGACAGAAAGAAAACTTCGTTTGTGGTTTGCGGTAGTCACTCCGTTATTAAATTTAATGTTTACTTTTTAAATTTATCTATTTTCCGAGGAACTACAGTATGGGGTTCTTAAAAAGTGTATAAATGTTTAAAGGGTCGGCAACGCACATGTGACACCCCAGTTGCAAGCGTCCATAGGCTACGGTGACCGCTTACGTGGTATAAAAATCAATAGTTTTCAGTGGGCCCATAAACTGATCTATATTCCATTTTGATTTACTGTAGAGGTTATTTACCATCATACGTGTTGCCATGCAATACTAACACTTATGGTAAAAGAACTATGGATTCCTTACTTCCAGCCATTCTTAATAACCTACCTAAGGACTTATTGTATGACCTCACGAATACCGGTTTTAACCAGAATAAATGTAAAAAATTACTTAAAAAATATTACTTAACTTTAGGATAGCTACTTAAAAAAATATTATGTTACTCGTACCTAATTATTAACTTATAATTCTAACTGAAAATGTTAAATTAAATTAAGTTATAACGCGGCATGAACCGCGCGATCTCGCCAACTATTATTTAATCCGTTAAAGGTTTTAAATAGTGGCTCAAATGTACACAATAATTGTTTCAAATGATTGTCTGAAATAAATTAAAAAAAAGGTATGTTCATTGTGTATTGCTAGAGTTGAAACTATGATTGCTATTGACAAATAGAGCCCACTCCGCAGCGATACTGTCTTTCAAAACCTATTCAACTCTTGCGCAACAGTAATTACGGACAATGGACATAGATCGCGGCCCGAAAATGTCTACAATATTGTGCAATATGCAATATTGCGTTGTTGAGTCAATATCATTCAATAGTTTTGTTATTAGTTTCTGTGAAAATCATAGAAGGTTATAAGTATACCTTGTTCTTATTAAGAGGCCTTATAAGTTTTAAAATGTTTTGATTTCTTATTATGACAAAATTATTCTAATATAACACTTAATAGAAAATACAAGATCTATATTAACATAGAACTAATAAAAATAATTTAAATTAAATTAAATTAAGACGTATCTAGCCTAACCTAGGTAAGGCTACGTTAGGTCCCCCAAGTCTGATCCCTGCGGAACGGTGCCCATAAGGCTGGCTGCATTCCCCCGTTGAATGGCGATGCCTATTCTTTGTCCGAGGAATGAGCCAGCCCTAGGGTCACGTGTTGTTTTCAAAATTATTGATAATAAATAAATAAATATTAGAGGACAATCTTACACAAATCGAACTAGCCCCACAGTAAGCTCAAGAAGGCTTGTGTTATGGGTACTAGACGACGATATATTTAATAGATATAAATACATAGAAAACATCCAAGACTCAGAAACAAATATTCATGCTCATCACACAAATATTTGCCCTGACCGGGATTCGAACCCAGGACCGTCAGCTTCACAGGCAGGTGCACTACCCACTAGGCTAAACCGGTCGTCAAATAGGTCGATAATACCAATAGTGATTAAAGGATACGATGATTTTATTAAAGTTTTAGATAGTAACATAGCTTTTTTTTGATTTTATTGTAAATTCTAATATTTAACCGGAAAAACACAGCTTTTAGCTTGAAAATGGTCGATTTAGAGTGATGTTTGAAACGATATTCCTTAATGAAAAATGCAAAAAACACATTTGAGATTTATGACACTAGGTCGCAATAGTCCTGTTTTAAATAGTAACATTACGTAGTACGATAGGTCTATCGTGCGGGGCAAGAACTAAGGGAAGAGAGGTAGGACACAGCAAATGTCATCTTGCTCGAATTTGGAGCAGCCCAACTGGGAAAGTACCTCCGCCTTGCAGAAGACCACAGCCATAATAACATTATTTACTATTCAAGTATGTAGTGTTGTGTTCCTGGAGGTTGCCAGAGCTCCCGAGGATACACTGTGTTGAGGGCGAGGGACCTAAATGTGTTCCTTCTGCTGCAACATAGTTTATCCTCATATCTTATAAAGGGTCGGCAATGCGCACGTGACTCCTTTGGAGTTGCGGGCGTCTATAGGCTGCGGTGACCGCTTACCATCAGGACCGTACGCTTGTTTACCACTGGCGTTGTATAAAAAAACAAGAACAGGATATCGTAGGGTATTGACCCTCGCGACTCCTTAATATTACAAGCACGCTGCCCAACCTATTACAAATAAATAGTCTGAAATAAGGGGCATAGAGTCAAAAATAACATTTTTTATAGGATAGAAAGGGCGCGGTTGGAGAGTAGCCTGAGGAAAATTCAAGGGAAACCTCCGACACGACCACGCGTGTGGTTTGGATACTGGAATATTCTAAGAGCGTGTGCTCCAGTGAGATTGTTTGAGGCTTCAACCGAATCTAAGATGAGATGCTAGCAGCATTTCCCCTCTGTATCTACTACTTTGATTATAAATGTCCTGCAGCTTGAATATGTCATGCTCGCCTAAAGGTCTTTGCTTACGGTGGCGTCGTTGATCGGGTCGCAACCTTCCCTAACATATGGTCGAGGGAGGCGATGGCTGAGATACGCGTCATACTCGTGAACGGGTGCTGTTTGTGGGGTCCGGTCTGTTCATGTTTGCAAGGACTAGTAACTTCGTACTAGTGTTCAGTGGAATTGACATGATGAGAGACTTCACTGTTCTCATTTGATTTTATTTTTTAGACTGACGCTCAGAGACCTTATACATCTCTGAGGATATTTATTTATTAGATTTTATTATTTTCATGTTGACGTGTTATAGATATAGCTCAAAATATTTTATTATGATTAGTGTACCTACTTTATTACCTTTTATCTTGACGCTTAGAGACCTTATACATCTCTAACAAATCTCGATTGTTATTAGTTTCTTAGTCTTATTTTTGACATGTAACACTACATTTAATTAATGATACTTTGATTATTGTATTATTTTTATTTGATGTACCTAGATAGATTTTGACTTGTAAAAGTGCCCTTGAGGCCTATTTGCAGAATAAATGTTTTGTTTTTTGATTTTTTGATTTTTGTATAAAAATGCCGATGCGTTGTGTAAGTACAGGCCCAGGGGTTTTGCGCCCGCATCGTGCGATAGAGTCGCGGCCGTCCGTCATTTAGCGCCTAATTTCTCACAGAATTAGTGCTTCGGGCGGCAAAGTTTCCCACCCCCTAAACCTTTATCAAATGAGACAGTATTGACTTTGATCGATTCCTTACATCCTCAACTAGGTTTATTCGTTTTAATTCTACGGTATTTATTTCTCATTTATTAAGTAATAGCAAAAACCAGGAGGAAGTTTTATAGTCAAAAAAAATTATGACAAAAGTATTGATAATACCAATAAAGTGATTAAAGGATTTGATGACTTTATTAAAGTACTAGCGACCCGCCCCGGCTTCGCACGGGTGCACTATTTAATGGATGTTATTATACATATAAACCTTCCTCTTCAATCACTCTATCTATTAATAAACAACACATTAAAATCCGTTGCGTAGTTTTAAAGATTTAAGCATACATAGGGATATAGGGACAGAGAAAGCGACTTTGTTTTATACTATGTAGTGATTAAATAGTAACATAGCCATTTTTTGATTTTATTGTGTGTATTAGAATTTAAGCAGAGAAGCACAGTTTTTAGCTTGAAAATGGTCGATTTGGAGTGATGTTTGAAACGATATTTCTTAGTATAAAGTCCAAAAAATATATTTAAAATTTACAACATCAGGTCGCAATAGTTCTGCTCTAGATAGTAACAATGAGAAAATATCAAGATACATGTCGATTCAATCAGAAAATCTTCTAAATATATGACCATTTTTTAACTAATAAGGACTCTTAAGGGTTGAAATTTTCACTTGTATGCAATTTTTCCAAATATCAAAACTTGTAAACCTAGTACTTAATTATATCTATAACTAGCGACCCTCCCCGGCTTCGCACGGATGCACTATTTAATGGATGTTATTATACATATAAACTTTCCTCTTCAATCACACTATCTATTAAAAAAACCGCATCAAAATCCGTTGCGTAGTTTTAAAGATTTAAGCATACATAGGGATATAGGGACAGAGAAAGCGACTTTGTTTTATACTATGTAGTGATATTACCAAAAATCATGCAAATAGGTTCAGGATTAGGGGGTAAAACGTTGTCGGTATTTGTTTGGAAAAGTTCCGCTAAACAATCCTCTTCCTCTAACACAACGCTTCCTTGGGAAGCCTGAGGGCCTACTCCGAACTTCTCTTTCACTCTTGTGTTATACACTATATGTGTGAAAGGGACGGCATGATACGAAGTTCGGAGCTCGAAGTTTGTAATAGCCCCTCTGGCCACCACCACAAGGGACTCACGTAGTCGTTAGAATTGGTTCGCTTTTTTCGCACAGTGTCACCGTCACATACCAGCGAAAAAAGCGAACCAGGAAGAGGGTAGATCGCTATGATGTGTGGGTAGACCACAACTAAAACTCGCAGCACGTCAGTTAATCCTTGATAATGGCGCTTGCAACAGTGCCGAAATATCGGGAACTCAAAAATACAAATATACATGGTAAATATCCCGTTTCAAATCGTAATTCTAATGTAAATGACCATGTAAGCTTGAAATCTTATCACGTAGTCGTGTTTATGGCTGCAGTGTTGAGATGGAGTTCCGTTGTGCCCTACCTTTCTTACAACCCTCAAAAAACTCAATCATATAACTCCCAATAGGAGCGCTCGTGGCCCAGCGGCGCCCGCGTACCGTGTGTGGTATGCGAGGTTAAGCAACGTCAGTTATTGGATGGGTGACCGCTTTGAGTGGTTATTAACTGAGCGCTCCCGTGCTTTAGAAAGATATCTACTTTACGCCATAGTCGATATCTTTTTAGACGTAATGAGATCAGAGTATCGAAACAATCACTTTCCTTGAAGATACCAAATCATACCTTGAACCTAATCATTGCACTTTCTACATTCAGATAAAAACTATACGCATAAATATAGATAACTACCTAACCTACCCTACAATTTTATATCTTTTCCCTCACACTTAAGTTTTAAAATTACAAGTTTCAAACGATGTTCTTCCTAGATGTAACGATATTGGTATTTACGTAATGTTCTGTTTTAGAGTGATAGGTACAGACATGGTCATGCTCTGATACGGATCAAACATGGATTAAAGACGCAATTCGAAAGTCTCTAATGACAGCTGATGACATGGCCACAACAGTTGGTACAGTCGAACCAACTGATTCAGTCGTTTCAGGTCGTTTTAAAAATTAATAAATTGCGTCTATACGGGTCGGAAATATATGCAATTTTAACCTTTGTTGTCACTGCAATAGACAAATTTTAAATGAAACTGTTACGTTTGTATCTCGAATAAGCTGTCATTTATAATAAAAAACCTCTCTTTGTTCACAAAAAATATATTTCAATTTCAAAAATAAATAGCTAGTCAGATGTCAAGTGGTCAGTCAATGAGATTTCCACCATCCACATTTGGCATTTGGCAGAACAAAGAGCGGATTATAGTTCTCAGCGAAGAAGGCTATGGTATTACTGTGAAAAACAGAGATAGTAATAGCATTTCTCTTTTGTGATGAACGAATACAGCCGAGGCCAAGACTCAGTCTAACTTTGCAAGTTTATCTTCACTGTATGACATTAATTTTGTTATAATTGTAAACTCGAAATTATTATTCCTTCTTGAACTGTAAATTAATATTTTGACATGAGAAATGTATTACTTATTATAGTCAGACTTTCTTAAATTGTAAATTAATATTTTGACATGTAGAAGTGCCCTTGTGGCCTATTTGCAGAATAAATGTTTGTATTTGTATTTGTATTAGTCATTGTTATCCAAACTGTTTAAGACAGTAGTTAGTAAATGTCAGTGTCAAATAAAATGGTAACAAGTTCGTTACCATAGAAATGTATGTTCAGGCGAATTTCAACCTACTAGTATTTAGATGACTTAGCAAAATTACCTTATGTTGGGTCATGACTGTGTTGCCAGATGGTTACATTTCTTAAATTTTTCGTAACTTTTGACCGGCTCGCGTAACATGTAAGTAACTTCTGTTGTAAAGGATTTTTTGTAACTTTTGAGGATAATGAACTGTATTTAAAAAGAAAGGTAATTGTATCTAACCGGGATCAAGCGACACAATTTATAGGCTTTCATACAGAAAAGGTGACAAAATAACCTACATAGTACGACTCTGTCTGTCCGTCTCTTGCAACTTTGTATGACATTTCAGACACCGCCCATAAGCTCGGCGTAATTCTGTCACCGAACTCGCCGAATTGTAGCTGTATATGGTGACTCGTTTCTTAGAATCGAATGTTTTGATAAGTAATTATGAAAAATATATAAAATGTAACTTTTGCATTAAAAATGTAACTTTTCAAGAAAAGAAATATAACTTTCGTCCCAACGGCCCTGGCAACACTGGGTCATGATTCAATTTTGTCGATCGTACACTAATTTTATCTCACGAACCCGGGTGAGCCATGCTTTTTTTTACCTGACTGTGGCTTTATAGGCCGAGCCCAATAAAGCGATAGGCGTGCGCGGTTGGAGAGTAGCCTGGGGAAAATCCAGGGGAAAGCCTCCGACACGACCACTTGTGTGGTCGGCACAAACGACACGCGTGTTTTTTTTTTAAATGTATTTCTTACAAAAAAGTTTACATTCGTTTACACTATAACTTCGCCAAACTGCATCACAGTTTGTTGGCGAAAGAAACACTCTTTATTTTTTACTCAGCCATCTAAATATGTTAGTAACATTATTTTACCTACTTAATTTCACCTTACTTAAAAATACATACATATTTTTTATTTTTTTATCATGCTAATGATCTACGCTAATTAATAATCTCGGCCTGCGCGAGCGCAGTGGTGTGGTTTGGAACACTGGAATACTCTGTGAGCCATGCTTGTGAGTTGTGTGTCGAGATATACTTACACTTTGTCTACGTGTGCGCCAGCGCATGGATACTAAGACCTATGAATTCACAATTGGCTATTTGACTACAATTTTATATGGTGACATTCGAACCAGTTTTTAGAAACGATGTTTGTATGGGGCCAAATAGAATTAGAGCAACACATAAGACGAAAACGAGAGGTAAAGTACAGCATAGCTGACGAGCACTGAAAACGCTCTATACTGATAGGCAGTGAAATGTCACGTAACAGTGTAATGGCGTCGTAATCCCGTTGTATGGAAAAACGAGTAATTTACCATTTTAGTCGTGTAATACTGGGTCTACGAACGTAGTTGCCATACAATTTATTTTTATTAGAACATGAGAATTCTGTTAGTATTTTTTAGGTTTGGACTACTAAAAAAAACGTTATATATTATGGTTTTGATTAATTTGTCTATTTTTTTTAAATAAATAAATAAATATTAGAGGACAATCTTACACAAATCGAACTAGCCCCACAGTAAGCTCAAGAAGGCGTGTGTTATGGGTACTAGACGACGATATATTTAATTGATATAAATACTTAAATACATAGAAAATATCCAAGACTCAGAAACAAATATTCATGCTCATCACACAAATATTTGCCCTGACCGGGATTCGAACCCAGGACTGTCAGCTTCACAGGCAGGTGCACTACCCACTAGGCTAAACCGGTCGTCAAATTTATTTGATTAATTTGACACCAGGCTGTATCTCATGAACCGTGATATTTAGATAGCTGAAATTTTCACAGATGATGTATTTATGTGGCCGCTATAACAACAAATACTAAAAAACAGAATGAAATGAATATTTAAGGGGGCTCCCATGCAACAACCGTATTTTTTGCTGCTTTTATAGATAATGTTACGGAACCCTTTTTTAAAAGATTTATGTCTTGCAAATGTAGATAAAGCATTGACAAACCGATAACCGTTTGTGCCATAAATATATTTATAGTTTTGACCGAGCAATATCAACTCACTCGTCAAATATCGATGAATAGTACATGTAGCCCCTCAACTGTTCCTGCTGCACCCGCTTGGCCTATTTTACTTTCATGAGAGTATCAACAGACAGTCATACTATTATACTATACTCCGTTTCACTGATAGCAAGCATTAATTATATTTACGTAACAACAGTCGTTGTTCAAGTTTAATGACTGTTGGTCTACCGCGAAATGAAAACGAAGTAGCTCTTGCATATACGAGTGATAGAGAGAGAGATGTTTCAGCTGATTTACACTCGTAGACAGGGCGGGTTGCACCAATTTACGATTACGGACCGATCAATATTAAATATGGCGGTGGCAGCTGGCAAAATCCGACTATACATTTTAACTAAAGTAGCCGGCAATAATCAATCAAGAAATCTACGTTATTGATAGCTACATTGAAGTGCGTTTGATGGGCTTAATTGGCACATCAAACAAACATCAGTGTGTCAAAGTTTCTAACCTCACTTTCCTTCCACATAAAGTGCATTAAATCAAAATAGGTCTATGAAAATACGTACAGGGATATCATCATCAAATCAGCCGAAAGACGTCCACTGCTGGACATAGGCCTCCCAAAAGAGTGTCATAATGACCGGTGCTGCGCCACCCGCATCCACTGAGTGACTTTGAGCCTTCTTATGAGGCCCATGGTGAGCGACCACGTTTCCGTACCATATGCCATTACTGGCAACACACATTGATCAAAGACTTTCGTCTTGAGACACTGCGGAATATTGGACGAAAGAATATGCCGTAGCTTCCCGAACACTGCCCAGCCGAGTCGGACGCGGTATAGGGATATAAAAAGAGAAATAAACTCACGTTCTTCCATATTTTCGTCTTGCCTGCCGCTACCCGCATTTTTCAAATAAATGTCAAACCAAACAAATTGAGGCGGCCCGACAAGGATCAATACCACACCTGTCAATTTTAAATCAAAACTATTTTTTATACAAACGCCTTAAGGGAGGCGTAGGAGGGTTAATGAAGCATGAGTCTGATGGTAGATGTCGCTGTACGCCTCCCTTAAGACGTTTGTATAAAAAATAGTTTACGTTAGCAGCGGTGCTGCTTAATACGAAGGAACGGTTGATGAATTTGGAACTGGGTAGCGATTGCATCTATAGCTCAGTTGGCTAGAACGACTGGCCGCGAGTGCCGGGAGGTCGCAGGTTCGAATCCTGCTCGGTGCCTAAATTTTTCAATTTTTCCTTCATTCTAAATTTCAATCAAAACTACCATCAGGGTCAATATCCCAGGCATGAATTTGAAATGGCACGGCTGATAACGGGGGTGCTCTTTGGTCATACATATTCATGATATTTTTTTTTAAATAGCAGGGTTGTTCTTCTATCGGGGGCAAATAATGCGATTGTATTAAAATTAATATTAATCACTTTAAAAAAATAATTAAGGGCCGATTTATCATCACAGTGACCTGTCCCCCGTACTTTTTTTATGGAAAATTCCTTCATGACACAAATATGGATGGGTATTTACGTTAACTGAGACATTTATTATAATCTAGGATAGTTGCGTTATCGATGTGAGATATTGGGGATTACTAAAATACCCTGTATATGTTTTGGTCAGAGTATATGTATCTGTCCTGCACGACGACATCATATCGGTGAACAAAGTTTCGATGCGTGTAGTTGCTAAGAAACGCCTTGTGGACGCACTGCTTCAATCAAAGGTTATTCGGCCAGTCCCGTGCTAACGTCCGGCGCAAGCGCACGTGTTGAGACCAGCTGCGTATTCGAGTTATACACATAAGTTTGTCAATTCGGTGATGTGGGGACAAAAAAGTTTTCATTTCGGTTACTGGTATATTTTGGTAACAGTGCATATGTTTTGTTTGTTATTTGGATATTATATGTAAGTCAACATTTTATTACATATTCTAGGTTTAATTTTTATATTCCTACGTGACATTTTCGATAATTCGAGTTAAACCTCAATGTTCTTCATTTCAGTGATCTCATTTCGGTTAATTCGGTGAACAATTTGCTCCTATCACCTCACCGAATTCAAAAATGTCACCGAAGATGAAATATTTTTTATCTGGTTGAAGGGTTCCGTACATAATAAAAGTCTTAACTGATTAGAAGTTGTGAATTGTTTTTTACAACTTTTTTGTTATGAAATATATAAAATAAAATATGTTTATTTCTGTTATCATCATCTTGACGTTACTGAGAAATTCTAATCTGCGATGCAGGCTTCGTCAGGTGGGTACAACTATGAATCAGCAATAGACGTCGTCACATATAGATACCCACACTACAATAAAACAATTCGCAACAGGCTCCGTCAATTAATATCAACTAAATAGGATCACCCCGAACTGCACCGCGCTGGCAAAAGTTTCCATTACATTTGCAGCATTTCTGCGCTGTATAGCCAACGAAATCTGTTGAACCAGATACGATTCGGAGCGCAGATCACTGCCCTATCCCTAGGCCGGCAACCCAATTCCTTAATAAATGTTTTAGCCTCCACCTCCACCGCCCCAAGAACCCGCAGTCTCCACTGCAATCGGCATGAAATCGTACAACGGTACCAGGGCAGTGTACTTGGAGTGTTTAAATATGGCTGCATACTCAGTGGCCGACCCCGCAGACCTGACCGTAAGGTGAAGGTGGGACGGGGCAAACGTATTGACGCACGTAGTATCCCACAAGAGACACCGACCCTTTTGCTACGGAACCAGTGTGAGGCTTTTTGCTATCCGTGCGATACAATCCTGGAAGCCTCCAGCCCCTAGACTTGGAGCCCCAAGCCATAGGGGATGTTGGCCGACACCAAAGCCTGCCAAACTGCATCATTGATTGCGTGATGCCTTGAAAACAGCTACGCGCACCTCTGACAGCTAAGGCTGGCCGTCCTCCTCAACCATGACCACACAAATTCACCGATGCGGCTGACAAACCTCACACTTCAAACACAAACCACGAACGGTACTTCGGTATCATCGCCATTATAACACACGATGCGAGCGACGAATCCCAATGTCCCGTGAGCGGTGGCAAGAAATGCTACTACACCGACTTTCCGACAACGACGTATACCCAGTCTCCCATGGCGAACCGGAAGAGAAGCCTGGTACCACTGTGCCTCGTTTAGATGAACATTCAAAATGATCTCAAAGACACTCGAAGCGTATCGTCCAACCTTAACACGTCCCCAATCAACCAGGTGGGGAAAGTTCTTAAAATATACAACATGCGAAGCATCGCTAAAGAGGTCCTTAGCAGGGTAAGCGATGCATGTGCTGACAAATTTCTCAAATGTTCTTGAGCCCCAACTAACACCACCTTTTTTTCCTCAAGAGCAAAAGTAACCCCCTCCGGAAATATGGGAGCACCCAGCAAGCATAAGGACGACTCATTCAGAAGTCGAACCCTGGCAACAATAACCTAAATGCCAACCGTAGCCATTATCATCCATGGGATCACAATAAAACAGCTCACGTTTGCATGAGTTAACCTCCAGACCGATTGCCTTTAGACTTGGCAAAAGCTGTCTCAAATCCTGCAACACTACAGGCCTACCAGCTAACGTTCCATCGTCTAAATAGCACACATTTAGCCTATAATTCAGCGAAGAAACAAGCTTTTGTATGTCCAAAAAAATATTAAGGGCTCTAAAGTATCACCCTGCTGAACCCCGACTTGCGAAGTTATTGATATGTCGTTACAAAATAAATTACTAGACGTGTGCCAACATTGATGGAGAAACGGATAAAGAGATGGCACTCGATCCAAAACTTCCTCGAGAATTGTCTCCTTCTCAACGCTATTGAAGGCATTTTTAATTTCAATCTTGAGAATAACCGAACCCGTATCTCCATTCCCAAGAGCAAAAGCTCTTGAGGCGTGTATGGCCGCGTTACAACCTTGCACAATTCCGAAACCTATCTGAAGTGGTTGTAGGTAATCCGCCATTGCCTCTCTAACTACCCGGTAGCCCAGTTTAGCCGACAGGCGACGCAGAGTGTAGCCTATGGCGATCGGCCAAATCCCCCCGCCCTTTATTGAGAGAGCACAGAGTGAACCTCCGTACAAATAGGGGCAAACCACGAACCTTTTTAAAGGAAATTACAGAGTTTCGCTATACAATCGACTAACCGAGGACCATTGTTGCCAGCCGAGGGCGAGGTTAGCTCTTTGATATGTTGTGGCCGCAAACCATCCAAACAAGACTCGGACGATATATGCATATTTAAATATATATTTTTAATAAAGATTGTATAATATTAATTCTAAATAATAGGTTCCTTTAAAGTTGTTGTTCTCTTATGATTTATATAAATAATACGGACTTAAATATATCTATGTATAATTTATTATGACGACTGACCCTTTTCTTAAATTTCCAAAATGCTTAAAAAAGTTTACCAATGGTCGATTTATATAAATAATTTTACAGAATTTTATTTGCTGTATTTTTTATATATATTATATATATTAAGAAATGAAAGGATAGGCAACATTCATTACATATCAAGTAAAATCAGCAAACAGCTTCGCGTCATTCGCTTGTATTAGGGTTCCGTAGATGCCATTTGAACCATTTTTTATTTTGGTCTTCTATTTTATGACTATTGTGAAACGTATAATTATTTTTTGATATCAAAGGAGCAATAAAACCATTATGTTTATTTATGAAACCTTTTTATGTTAATTTTAGTTTCATTTCAGTGACTGTTATATCACATCGGTGAGACTTTATATCATTTCGGTTAGCTTAATATCATCACGGTGACTATTTATTTAATCTCGGTGACGTTATTATCACATCGGTGACTGCATTTATTTATTTCGGTGACAGTTATTCATTTCGATGAATTAAAAAAAGATTGTCTAATATCTCCGTAACTATTTATCGTATGACAGGGCCGTTAACATATATTAACTACAGTAGCTAAATCTTTCGGTTGATGTTAAAAAATCGATGAAGGACTTCAATTTGAAGAAAATCACCGATGTGAAAAAAAATATTGGTTTGTTGAAATTGACCCATCAATGTCCTTCAAGCACGTAAACGACATTGACAGTGGCTTCAAACGGTGGCAACGATTAATATTCCTTGACCAGTGCCTTTAGCATGAGTTTACATGACCGTACTCTCTAGCGACTGCGTAAAAATTTGCATGGGCAAAAGTACAGCGCCTTTGGCGATTACGCAATAGAACTAAGAATCGGCATACTAAAAAAAAGTAAAAAGTATTTATTATCTCCACCACAAAGTATACAGTTTATACAGTGACTATAGTAAATGATTTTATTAGTAGGTACAAAACTTGTGCGGTGGAGACTGGTGCCCGAACTAGGGGAAACCTGTATGTCAGGTCACCAGGTCTCCAACCCTCAGACAACTGTAACTAAATCGTTTTCGCAGTCGCTAGCGAGAACGGTCATGCAAACTCATGGTAAATATATTGTACATAATATTGACAAGTGACATTGATCGTTGCCGGGCCGCCTAACACCGTGTATGATTACAAACGGTTTGGTGCACGACGGCTTTGTCCTTCTAGAAGGCTCTCATATTTGTTACGTTAACCTTTTCGACGCCGACGACGTATTTATGCGCACCATCGGTTCGACACCAACGCAACGACACATATATTCGTCACGCCGTCCGATGCGATAGCAACCTACACACATTCCTATAATGTACTTCGCATTTGACATTTCCATGTCATGGCGTGTGAGTGACAGCGTGTGTTTGACAGTTAATGGTAAAAAATCAGTTGTTTTAGTGAAAAATTAATTGGTATGTAAATTTGCAGCGTTGATGTAATCTGTCATATTCCAACAAATAAGGGCTATTTTCGAATTCAAATCCATTACGTTTCATTATTTAATTGATTACTGAACTTAAGAGTTACAATTGGTGCCGTGACCAGGATTTGGCGGTATTATAGTGTTTGTAGATGGTATTAATTTGAACACCTTACCCTACGCCCTAGTGGGGTACATGTTCGTACTGGCTCGTGCAGTCAAGTGCAAATATATGCATAGAATTAATCCATTTATAAATATATACCCAAACCTTACTTCGCAGACACAAGAATCTACATATTTTTGAGTAAGTTGTATGAACCTATATTTTTGAAGTATTTGCACTTAACTGTAGCTATATAAGGATTAGGATAGGAAATAAAATCAGAATATAGTTCTCTCCAACATTTATTGGTCGAAAAATAAATAAAAAACTTTGGATTTCAACAGAGGCCCAAATCGTACAAATAAATACTACAGGGTCTACCTTAGATAAACAACATATTTACACCTCTTATTATACTTAGTAGGTACAGTTAGGTTACCTCCCCCCCCTATTTTACAATTTCATCTTAACCAATGAGTAAATTAATACTAAGACAGATGCACTTTTACAGTTTGTTAATTAAACGTAAGCTACTTATTAGGATGACATTTTTAACCTTTTTTGACGTTTACACTAAAAACACTAGATTAGCCAACATGACTGTGTTTATCTCAACATAAATTATTCGTCACTGGCAAGTACATATATAAGTGCGAGAATGCTATGTGAGATTTAATGCAATCACGCTAGCTAAGTACAAAGTATCAAGTATCTCATTTTATCAAGTACAAAGAGAAAGAGAAGATTAATCATAGGCCCAAATAAGTCGATGTCTTTATTTGTAAAAGGATTTTATTAACATTATTGCACAAGAATTATTCAAAGGAAAGCTTTGTTTTAGAGCTGTTTCTACCAGACTAGCAAAAAAATATAAAAACTGCATTGTAGGTGTAGATGTAGGTGTACATAATATACATTAAATATATTCCTATGTACTCAAATATACATATATCCATTTTAGTTCATTCAACTTAAATAAGTCTTTTGAATCCCGTGAAATTACTATGGACTTTCGTGTGGTCTTTACTAAGAACTTCGAAATCCGAACTTCGTATCATTCCTTCCCTTTCACTCATATAGAGTACGTAAGACGAGAGCGAAAGGGACGGCACGATTCGTAGTTCGGAGTAGGCTCTGTCTATAGCTGTAGAAATTTCAGCCTCAGAACTGTCTATCAGCTGACATTTTATAATGATAGCGACTTTATGAACGGTTATTACACCTTATTACACCTAAGTTATAACTGCGTGTTACACCTCCAGTGCTAAACGCTTAGTCTGGTTCCACAAAGTTAGGTTACCTAAATTACTCTGGATTCACCGAAGATAAACTGGGACGTTAGATAACTGAACATTACTGTCGCATAATGGCATTGGAAGCTGCACCCGTACTTATCAGCAATAAACTGGTGCAATTTTATTGGTTTCCCGCCTTTATTCGGTCTTTCAAAGAAATAGACCTTTATCACAAGGTAAGTGCAAGTGGCATGTTATTTATTTAGACCAATTTTTTTTAATACAACGCCGATGGCAAACAAGCGTACGGTCCACCTGATGGTAAGCGGCCACTGCAGCCTATAGACGCCCGCAACTCCAAAGGAGTCACATACGCGTTGCCGACCCTTTATAAATGCCTTGAATGCCTCTTCAATTGACAATTCGATGTACAGCATTAATAATCAATAGCCAGCAATATATGTAGAATTCTCATTGCCAAATTACAATTGACTAGTTAGTGAACTAGGGAACTGATGTTAACTTTGCCCAGTTACTACGAACTTCGAAAGCCGAACTTCGTATCGCGACGTCTCTTTCACTCTCGTGTTATATGAGTGAAAGGGACGGCATGTTACGAAGTTCAGAGTGTGCCCTCTGACTTATAATGAGTGGTTGGAACTGTAAATGTGATAATCCATATTGAAAGGGACCTTATGGCGGCCGGCACTTACGCCTTTATTGTCGCTGTTCCAATACAATAGTGAATAGCTGCAACGTAAGCGCCTGCCGCCATAAGGTCCCTTTCGATGTGGATTATCACAAATATTCAATTTTAAGTTTAGTTATAGTTGATATATGAAGGTAACATTGCAAAAAATTGTTCAGAATACAAAACATGGTCAGTTCTCTGTTACGATATCATTTGTGGTATTCCACAGCAAAATCCACAGCTATGGAACGCCATATTTATCATCGTCATCATCATTAGGGTTTACCCCAGTACAGTTTCATAAATGAATACAATTTAAAACATAGTTTACATCGTAATATTTATCACAAGATGCACATACTGCTGACCTGGATAAATAATCATTTCATCAGCTCACAATTGATATATGTGATAATCCACATCGAAAGGGACCTTATGGCGGCCGGCACTTAAGCCTTTATTGCCGCTGTTCCGATACAATAGTGAAAAGGTGTAACGTAAGCGTCTGCCGCCATAAGGTCCCTTTCGATGTGGATTATCACATATTATTTAATAGGTATACACATATAACTGTAATTCCGAAATAGTATATCGCAAACAAATGTCTTTCTCAAGCAAATGGGTATGTTTTGCGGGATTAATAAGGAGATATTTTCTTACAAACGCAAAAACCAACACATTATTGACAATCTGACATCGACAAAGAGGTACAGACGAGTTCGAAAACATGTGAGCTCTGAAATGATCAGAAATATGAGAACGCGACTTTATTCTAAAGGGTATAATGTTATTCAGATATTTTTGAACGTTTTGGACCGTTCATATATTTATAAACTCAACTGTAGGTACCTATTGCTTGATAATTATACATATCATACGACAGTATTAATCATTAATCCAGAATATCACTAGTTTTATGTCATGACTAACGTAAAATCTTTACATTTCCGGACCTTTGGGGCTTGCAATTCATTTGATTATTAAGTTTACAATTTCATACAAATAACGTCTATATACAATCAAAAATGTCTCTGTCTCAGTACTATAAAATTATATTTGATTATGGCCGCATTTTAGTAATTGCAAATACATCATACTGTTGCAAAAAATATATTTAACACTATACTGCTGCCTACCTAAGTACGTTAATGTTGGGACGCCGTTGTCAGAAACAATAGTCTTTTTTAAAGGACGTTGTGAAACCTGCAACTTTGCCCACGATGCTTGATTTCCCAAAAAATTTATAACAACTTTGCATCAATAAACAGTTATTTTACCTTTTTTGGGAGGTACTCTGCAGGTAATAGCGACGTTAAGGCAAAGTTGTCAGTCTCACAATACTGAATTAGTATTATATAATCATTTAGTCTACATTTTAACAGTATTTTCATTAGGCAACTTGTATACAAATAGATATAACATTAGATGACAAGCGCACCGAATATTAGTCATTTACATAATGAAAACACTTTAATCTACTTTGTCCTTTACAGAGGACATTTGACATAGCCTAGTTTTTACAATTGTATCGGAAAATGTTGTAATTTTTACAATTAATATAATGTATGGGGCAAGATTGCTTTAACCATTGTGAAATATAATACAATTTTGCAAAAGTTACTTAGGCATTGATTATACAATTCAAAACATACAATACTTTTTTTTTAACAACGGCATCCACAACTTTAATCCAATTTTTAAATATCCAACATTTTTATTAGGAAAATGTGAAAAACTTTTTTTATTATTTTAGGATAGTTTTTAACCGTTTCTAGTAATATAAGATAGTGCCGAGCTTAATATTAACATTAGTTATTTATATAAAAATACCTTTAGAACATTTGAAAGAGGTAGCTCATGCTAGTTAATTTCTAATTTTTGCACTAACTCACAAATTAAGTACGTAATATTAAAGCAGAATTAAGTAGGATATAAAAACTTATATACATTGATTATTTTATTTAAAATTTAAAATCATTAATTTACAGCTCTCTCGCTTCTACATGCATATTTCAGTATGTGTTAGAATAAAATCAATCGATTCAATTAGTTTAGAACATTAGTGGCGATGGTTTCATGTATGCTTCTAAAATGACAGAAATAATGAATCATTTGTACAGTTTGAAACACTTGAATTTTTGGCTATTGCCACTATGACAACAAGGAATAAAAAAGTACATATTTCAATTTCTTTTCTAACACTTTTCAATAAAGAATATATACAAAAATGAGACAATAGTATAGACGCAGTAAGGTAGTATAAGCGAGAGGTATGTCGCGCACGAGAGTGGGTGTCATTTTAAAAACCATTATTTATAGGCACAGATAATACCGTACGCTAATAAACTTGAGGTAATGTTATCTATACAATTAATCAATGTATATAAATGGAAACAATAAAATAAAGTAAGTACTTAAAATGAAATAATTGTACTAGTTTAGCCACTGCTATTAGCACCAACGCGAATATATAAAATGGTTTCAATTATAAATAAACAAATTGAAACTAAAGTTAAATAAATGTTGAATATTTTGATTATATACACAATGATATTCAGTTCTGAATCAAAAGAATATATATTTAAATTAAAGTTATTTAGGAACTATGTCAACGCCAAACAATATTAGAAATAAGTTATTAGTGTTGTTACTTGTAATAATAAGACCATTAAACATGTTGAAATTATTGTAACTGAAGGTATATTAAACAAACTTTATTTTGAGTTTATATATGGAATGGCGTTTTCTCATAAAGTATCAAACTAAAATTATATTTCTTATATTATGTTCCTCTTCATACACTCACTCTACTTAAGTAAAGGTTATTTAATATTATATCCATTACGTGAAGTGAATTAAAAGAATTTAATGCAAATAAATCTTTTTAATATTTTGTTTATCTCTAAGCATATGATTCAGAACTGAAAGTCAAAAATACAAAAAATTGGATGGATTTCTTTAGTAAAAATTACACTCAGCAGAAAACAGTAATTATAAAAAATGGAATGGGATCATATAAATATTAATTACAACCGCCACTGAGCAAATTAACCATTTCATTGGTCTGTTTAATGGAGCTAGACTTTTTATTGTTCTTTATAAAGTACAAAATGTATATTTTATGTGTTGGTTTAACGTCAGTTATGTCACATTTTATACCTTATAATTATAACGTTCATTAATAAGGGGTTTGCTTACATGTAAATATATTTCATATATAACATTACGCGACTAATGTTCGTTATATAGTAACTCGTAATGTGAGAAATTAGCGTTTAACTATATCTGTCCGACACGTAAGCAAGCCAAACGGCATTGTTAATATCTCAATACACATCGTTAAATACCTATATAAATAAGTACACTAAATAAAAAATATATATAAATTAAGTAATTTGTCAAATATGTGTACTTTTTAGAGAACATCCAATTTATTATGGCATTAAAAATGTCATTTTATAGAATACTGGTTGTCGTTTAGTTCCGACAAAATAATGGACTGTCTTTTAGTTATAAGAACAGTCATGTGAAATCTGTATAAATATAAAAATAGTTTATAGCGCTCTGATTATGACATGGAACAAAAACATGAATAAACATGTGGTGTTAGAATTCAATCAAAATATTTGATGTCAGATGTATGACACATTGCGGTTGGCCACAAATTATAAATGTTGAAAGCTATAAATAATCATACGTCACTTAAGCAGTTTTATTGTATGATTTACGAGTTTCCCGTTTAGAGTGTATGTTATGTCGTTTAAAAGGTTTTATTTGTATTTATAATTAAGTTACTGCATGTGTGTATTTGATGTACTGCTGTATGTTTCATTGAGATAATTTAATAATAATGTATACAGCAGTCCCACTATTGAAGGATTAAACGAGGTTACAGACTTGGTCCTATATAAAAGACAATGGAAAAAAGTATAGCTCCAAAAATAACCAATAAAATTAGGCACGTTTATAGGAGTAACTCTTCTATCTTACATTACTAAAACGGTTTTATCAATTCATATAAATATTCAATGTCAAATTAAATGACAAACTATTTTAGGTTATCTGCAGGTCGTTTCCAATCAGAAGTTGATTTATATGTTAATAATTGTTTGCTTCGTTGATAATTTCAGAAACCGTTTAAGATTATTTTTGTCCTTTGTGTGGTACAAGTAAAATGGAATTAAAAGATGTTCGAATATGGTTCAAATTCGTGAATACAATAATGACACTGTGACGTCGTCATGGTCAGAAGGTTAATTGATAAGCAACTGGGTGATTCTCATCGTTAAAGTTAACTGATGTCCTCACCAGCCCGAATGTTAAGTGAAAATTAAGGAAATCAGAGTGCAATTTATTATTGTTGACTCCAGTTTGCTCTATACCTGTATCCGTAATCGATAAAATAGTTAAAATCACAAACATCACTCACGAGTCGTTAACAATCCGGGCCCGGTAAGGACAAATTAAGAAAATGTTAAATTTTTGAATGAGAATCACCCAACTGTTAAATCGTTAAAATAAATAATGATTGTGTAACACTAATTTGAACTTACATGATGACTTTATGGCAAAGGAATGGCAGTTTAGATTGTTTGTACAGTAATAGCATTACTGTAAGCACAATGGAAATAAGGTAAGAAATGTAAGTTTTACAGAATAGTACACTATTTACCTCAAAAATATGTAACCAGGCAAGTATAACATTAGAATTACGATTTGAAAAGGGATATTTACCATGTATATTTGTATTTGTGAGTTCCCGATATTTCGGCACTGTTGCAAGCGCCATTATCAAGGATCTCACATCATCATGTTATACATGGTAAATATCCCGTTTCAAATCGTAATTCTAATGTAAATGACCATGTGAGCTTGAAATCTTATATTTCAGGCAAGTGTAGTCAACTACAATGAAGCGTGTCCATTTATTAACCTAAAGACCATATAATTTGCGAGTTACATATTTTTATGTCGATTGTATCAACTGTAAAAGATTATGGTTACTTAATTTTAAGACATAACCTTAATTCCTTTCTCTCTAAGTCATAACTAGTATTTCTCCGTATTGCATTTACAAAACGTAAACCGGTTAACGAACAAGCTCTACGTCCCATTGTGATATACAAAGAACAATATACAAGTCGCGTTCTGTTAGGAAACAACCTACATATTTTATTATTATGCCTTTCAATTAATTCTAGCGGACTGATTTTCATTAGAGATTCAAAATGAGGTCTTTTTAATTAGGCAATTATTAAATCTAAGTACACAGCACAACTAATCAAAAACTAAGATGAGAGAGATTACTATAAAAATGCATACTGTTGAATTTTAAACTATACGGTTCATATTCGTTGAATTAATAGGTCTAGGTTACCTTTTATGCGTTCTGTTTGCCATAAATATAGGCATGACTTTTTACTTCATCTAACCCTCTAAGGCCTATCGCACAATTTAAATGACATTGAAATTTGAACCTTTTAGTGTTAGAAATAGAGTAGAATTCCCTTTGTTTAAAAAAAATTGAAACGAAGGAAATGTAACTCAATTCTGGTTGAAAATGCCTTTAGGAGAAGTCCTACCAGTAGAACAACAGGCCTTAGAAGGGTAAGTTAATTTTCTGTCATCGATTTGACAAAACAAAAACTGCATTTGTAATAAGATTCTTGACATAACTGTGTCTTATCTTATATTAACTCGGTTTCAGTTCAGTTAAATCCAGTTTATATATAAAATATCTTTCTTCGCTGTCTAATAATGAAATAAAAGAGTGACGGACCCTCAAGTTCTTCCACATAATTCTATAAAGATAACTATCGTAGGCAACAAGTGTAAACCAATCAAATGAATTTAGCGTAGCATTAAGCATCGAATTTACTAAACTGATCTCACTTAAATACACATTAACAATGTAGTATTTGAAGTATATTCACGTATTTCTTTTAGTAATACGATTGTTTCAATTTGCAATTTTAATCCTTGCTGTAAATAACATATTATTATGCTGTTTTTTTCCTGTTTTAAATTGATAGTTAGGTAATAGCTACAGATGTATTTTAATCATGTTCAAAAAATTTTGAAATTAAGCAATAAGAGACCAGTTTTTTATTCTCTATAATAAAAGACAGGAAATTTAACCAGAAATTTTTACCGCTTACGTCAAGTTACCGCGCAAGGCAATAAAATGGTAATTATAAATACTTGTTTCGACAAGTCTTAACCATAATGTCTCGATGATCCATTAAGTAATAAGGAGTTTATTGCATTTTGTTCAGATTGTAAGTAACATAAAAACCTGACTTAGCGAATCAATGTCCGTCGTGTAGCACGCCATTTATTGAACGAAATGTGTTATTTCCTTTACTTAAAAACCTAATAATCTAAATCTTGCCCACTGATAACAGTCAGGATTTTTCCACATCTGTCACCAGATCACCAGACTAAAAAATCCCAACTCGGATGAGACAACAAAAGGAAATAATCAACTTCATTTTTGTGATAACAGCTGAGATTTTTATAATTTTTTGCCATTCTGTAGTACCTAACGGTAAAATAATTACTAAATTGCTAGTGGTATAACAAATTGCTGGTAATTGTAGACAATAAGCCCAAAATCTAAAATCAAAATCAAACATTTATTCTGCAAATAGGCCACAAGGGCACTTTAAAATATTAATTTACAATTTAAGAAAGTCTGACTATAATAAGTAATACATTTTTCATGTCAAAATATTAATTTACAGTTCAAGAAGGAATAATAACTTCGAGTTTACAATTATAACAAAATTAATGTCATACAGTGAAGATAAACTGGCAGAGCCCAATATATGAGTTATCCGAATAGATTTTTTAAGCAAGTAAAAGGTATCTCAAAATCTATATTTATAATCCACGCTCCACTTCACGCAAAAATAATATTAAGCTGTCATACATTTATCACGGTTTGAATTCTTTGATGTCACTTTTAACTCTACCGCCGTTTCTTAAGAAAATGACTCTTGATAAATAACCTATGTCACCGAACATTTTACAAACGTAAACTGGCATATTCAATTTAACATGAATAATAGGCTAATATTTTCTAGGGCTAATTTTTGAGTTGGATATTGTAATCAAAGGAATACAGATGTCAGACTTTTGAATGTTCCAACATATTATACAAATTCCTGTTTTTTCATGGTGACATTCATCATCATCGACCACACCTGAGCACAGGCCTGTTCCGATGGATGAGGGGAACGGCCATACGGCTGGAAATTCATTGAATAAAAAACTGTGTCTCCTATTCATTATTGATTATTAGGAGAAATCAAGATTTGCGCACCATCGCTTCTTAGGAGGTCCCGAGTTAGAATCGCCCTAATTAGTATGTGTAACCAAGGAAGACAAACAAAAGACTAGATCGATATTATTAAAAGTTATCAGAGAATTATGTAGGTTAAGTAGTATCATTGTAATAAGCATATTTTGGAGAAAATTACTGACTGTCGAGTTTCTTTCGGCGTTTCTTCTCGGCAGTGGTCTCATGAGAGACGCTAGTAGTTTTTGACTTGTAAAAGTGCCTTTGCGGCCTACTTACAGAATAAAATTCATTTATTTCATTTCATTTAATTCACATTATTTTCTTTTTCAAGCTTGGCAATATATCTTTAAACAAACCTTTTATAATATTTTTGATAAATTTTACAACACAACCGAGGCGACTCACGAATTATCTTTAAATGGTTTAGGGTCGACTTATAAATCAAAAGTGTGACATACCAGCCAAAATACGAGAAGTTTAGTCAAAACATACGTGAGTAAATATAACATACCAGCATTTAAAGGCCATTTAACCGCGCGGTTATTTTAAGAGGATCACCATACATCATGAAAGTAAATTGCGCTTTTTTAAAATAATCACCGAAATATAATCTAAAGGTTTGCTCGGTTAAAATAACTTCAGGTCAGTCATTATCCCTTCTCAATCCTTCGTTGAGGAACAAAAATAGCTAAAACTCTAAACAAATGCACGCTTGAGACATCTGGACTGGAATGAATTTACTTTGTTTCTTTTCAAATTGAAAATGTAATATGAAAGTATTGTTTGTTGGAGATTTGTTTTCAACTTTGCCCATTGCAGTGCATCATATATAATGTATAAGAGGACTTGCAGCGACTTGAACATTGCGTTTTCTTGAAGTTTTATCGGCAATTCAGCGATGTTTCGTAATTTTATTAATTTTGTCTATTTTACCTGACTGTGGCGCATCGGAATACGTAGTGAATACAACCTAGAGAAAATTTCCACCACGGCCACTCTAGCGGTTTTCCTGAGAGACAATATAAAATTAAGACAACAAGACATATATAGATCTTCTTATTTGTGTTACTTATTATATTATTTGTATATTACTTATTATATTAATTGTTAAGTAGTAATATATGAAATTTTAGGCCTAATCTGCGTCCATTTTTGTATGAATTCTTTTGTAAATGGCTGTTTGTTTTCTAAATAAACTTTAAAATAAAAAATGTATTACACATGTATTGTCCAGTTGCAAAAGATCCTTCACTACTCCAGAATTTGGTTAGAAAATAATTTATTTTGACATCACGTACCCTTTTAACATTTCACAAGCATACAATACACTAACAACGTAAATGACATATCAGACAGTGTTACTTACGTCCTTTCGTATACAATACTATTTTGGTTTGTTTAGTTTCAAATAAAAATAGATCCACTCAGAAGGTAAGCGAGTTAATAGCCCCCAAGCCATAAAAGAACATTAATTCTGTGTTTAGAACACAATGCATTAAGACAATGTCAGCGTTCGGGTTATTTAACAAATTTGACGCTGTTTTGGTACCCTTTTACGATCGTAAAAATGACTGTGATGTCGATTCGTTAAACAAGCTTAAAAGTAATAAAAAATCCACAAATTAAACCTTGGAAAAAACCGTTTTCGTAGTACTAATTTCAATAAACTCAATGCCTGAATTCCATGACAAACTATATAAAAGTTTAATCATAAAGAAAAAATATACTGTCATTTATTTATCTTCATTTTATTATGAAATTTATGAACCATCGAAATTACGTACGTTTAAATAAATCATGTTTCTAAGCGCTTGTCACCATAATGACAAAACATTTTTGTGAAGTGCATGTCAATTTTACAATCAATTCAAGTGTTATTTATAAATTACCGGTACTTAAAACAGTACAGTACATGTCATAATATTTTATTTTGATACGCTAATAATTAGGTATTTTCTTCGTTCGATTTAGATCAGGTAAAAAAGAATATTATGACATCGCTTTAAAATGGTGGAGTGTACTGGGATCCTTTCCTTCAATTTGCTTGACGTTCGTTCCACCAATTCAACTTATACTTTTAAATTAGTGTAATAAAGCAACAAATTCTGGGTTTGTTCCACTACTTCTCAGATTTCTCTACCTGCATGCATTATTCGATCGCTCCATTTTTCCTATCTTTTGTCAATGGAGACTTGGAAAAAATGAAACGGCCCGAAGGACCATTTATCTTTGTCTGTCAGTTTTGCCGTCTCATAGTAGTCTTGAATTGATTATATGGTGCCCAATAAATTATATTAACTGCTAGAAACGTGAAGCGAAATAGGTAGTTAATTAAACTTTAGTAATAATGTTTCAAAATATGTTCTGTAAAAAAATATGTGGAACAAAATCTCTCAACTTTAAAAAATAATTGGTAATTTAAGTTCAGTTTTTAATATAAGTATGTTTCGGTCATTATAACACTGGAAAGATTATATCTTTAATATAACTAATGTACCGCGGGTTTCGGAATCTCAGAGATTTGCCAGAATTATTATTTTTTTTGTTGTTTTTTTTTGCATTAGAAAGAATGACTTACGAGTTTTTTTATCAGACACGTTCTACGGTAAAAGTGTCAAATAATCTTAATGAATATTAAAACCGTTATTTCATGCTACCGTTATATATTGTTATTAAAAGAAATGTGTCTTAATTTATATTGACTTATTTTTAAATGATAAGTTATCAATTATTTTTTTAAACAATGTTTCGTTTCATTCATCTAACAGTTTTGCGATAAAAAACCTAAAGAAGCAGAGATAGTAAGTCTGTCCGGGTTTTAAAAAGTAATTTGTCATAGTCACTAATTGTCATTTATTCAGATCTTTCGTGCTTCTTTGTTTACCTAATTTCTAATCTTAAAAAAAAGATATAGTCTTAAACCCCGGGTTTCTTCAAATACAACCGGGAAAACACTAGGATAATATAAAAATAACCTTCAAAACGGAATCAAATTTTTCAGAAATACGCTTTAGTAAACTTTGAATCAAGCTGTATGACACCCTAAAAGCAATATGGCTGGCGTTGAAATGCAAATAACTGTAATCAAGTTTGTAACAGGTTTGGCCGGTCACTGTTCTAAAGGCATAGGTCGCGGATTCGAGTCCCCGGCGTTTCTGAATCCATTTAAACGTATTGAGACAGCAACAGTGTATCATCTGACAGAAGAATGGAATAGATATTTATTTGAAATGTAAACGCATTAAGTTCAAACAGTTACATATGAACTGCCTAATTTATGTTCTTTTTTCCGCTACCCAAAGGTTGTCTGGAAGAGATCGCTCTTTAGCGACAAGACCGCCTATTGTCTACCTCTTCCTGTATACTGTTGTTTTGATTCTGTGTGTAGCTGATTTATTTGTGTGAGATATTCAATAAAGAGTATTTGTATTGTATTGTATAAATTTGTGCACAACCAAATTAAAAAAAATGTTTTTAAGCTAGATAAGAGTGACATGTGGGTAATGAAATCATCTAGTTTAAATGACGAGGAATAATGAGGAATATGGTACAGTCGCCATCAAATATATCTGTACTCTTCAGGGTGCTCAAAAATATCTGAACATGCACTTAAACGCCTTGACAATAGAGTCTTGTTCAAATATTTGTGAGCACCTTGTTCGCTCAGATATATCTGATGGCGACTGTAGCAGTTTTCCACCATCGAGCTCTAACAAAATTCTAAAAAGTATGTGTATTGTGTCAACGTTGTATTTTGACTAGTGAAAAGGTGTTATTTATTTATTTATCGTGCAATTATTTCGA
Organism: Epiblema foenella; assembly: GCA_963556455.1. Classification (NCBI taxonomy): domain Eukaryota; kingdom Metazoa; phylum Arthropoda; class Insecta; order Lepidoptera; family Tortricidae; genus Epiblema; species Epiblema foenella. The sequence continues at coordinate 1,823,398 of OY747120.1, read as the reverse complement.
ACCGTGAGATCCTCGAGAAGACACTACGAAAAGAATAAGTCTCATATAAATAATATATAGGACTTGTATCCGTTTTCACATACGTTTAGTGTATTTAGGCCTTGTTTATTTTTTTTATTTTAACGTAAAAACTTGTTAATAAACATCATCGTTTTACTCTTGAGACACAGAGAAACCTATTTTGAGAGCCAGGGCTTGAACTTAACAGTGTAATGTTGAAATTGCAATAAAGATTATTATTATTATTATTATTATCTTCATTAGAATTACGATTTGAAACGGGATATTTACCATGTATATTTGTATTTTTGAGTTGCCGATATTTCGGCACTGTTGCAAGCGCTTTGTTGCAGTTGAAATATCGGGAACTCAAAAATACAAATATACATGGTAAATATCCCGTTTCAAATCGTAATTCTAATGTAAATGACCATGTAAGCTTAAAATCTTATATTATCTTCATGTAGAAATTATATTTCTCCCGTATACCTAGTTTAAAATTCAACAGTTTCGTTCTTAAAGTCTACCTAAATTATCTGTCTAAATGCGTATGGCTAACTGAACCCGGACTATTTGAACTATTTAACTATTTGACTATCTGTATGTTTGTCTATCTGACACACTCATGGCACGGTGTGCTAAATGCTGTGATCTTGTTCCATGGTTCCGTCGATTCGTTCTAGATGGCAGTGTTGGATACAAATGGGTCATACTTAGTTGAAAAAACAAAAGTCGTCCCTCCTGTGGTCAATAGTTAACGGCTTATGTGCATGTTAGCTATATTTTTATTACAGGGATTTATAGTAACGGAGACACTGTTTATGCGGGTTACTGGTCCAATCCAAAATTAAGCTTTGCAGCCCTTAACTTTTGGTATGTCCACAGAAAAGACGCGAACCTAAATCCGCGTATGACCCAAATTTTACTTAATTAAATTCAGCAAGCTTGGACTGAGTCTACAACTCTCCTAAATTATTCGTTTCGGACCTATATCGAAGAAGCAGTTTTTTCTTTTTGTAAAATTGTAATGTTAAATTAGGACTTTTATCAAGGAAGAAAAATCTGCTACTTCTATAACAATGTCCAAATTTTGTGTCAAATTCCGACACTAGTAAATTGGTATATGAGAATGGCAAACTTAGTTCAACCAAGCGATTTTCACTAATTTTAAAAGTTCATCGACAATACAAACCATGGGATTTTATATCTAGTCTTGATTTGTTCTGTTGTAAATACAAGACTCGTGGTGTTATTTTTATTGTATTTTTCGAGCAAAGGCAGTTTAGTTAGCTCGTTTCAAAATTATCTAGAAAAAGCGGAAATGCGAAATCAGTCGTAAACAAAGTACCTATATTCAGAGGCGAAACTAAGCATTCTTTTAATATATGTAGACTTATATCACATAATAAAAGCATAAAGAGTTAATTACATTCTAAATAAACCCAAAATCACAGTATTTCTGGACAATTTCATAACTTGTCCCATATTTTTTCGTATAAATAATTTCTAACAGATATTTTTTTAGGAAAAAAAACGTCTCGAACTAAACATAAGCTAGCTAATTCGTTCTATTAAGATTTCCCCCTAATATCCGATTTTCAGATTCTAAGTCGTAATCAAATATCCTTCATTGCATTAATGAATATATAAAAAAAATGCTTTACACCTAATGGTTTAAGAAACCTATTTTACCATTATACATGTTAACATTACATATATATATATAACTGAGTCCATAACTATGCTCCCTAGAAACTTCACTGTATCGTACATAAGTTACTTCGATTATTAATAATAGGCCCGATATACTTAAATTAAATTAGGCTGTCCTCGATCACTTCACTTACGTTGTCCTACACTTCACTTCATGAGTAGACTATAGAGTCGGGGCGGAGATGCAGTGTGTGTAGCTGTGTGGTGTGGCAGGGCTTGCCGATGAGGTCTGGGCGCGGGGCTCGCGTCCGGGCGCACATTCACCGAGCCAGCGGCGCCAGCACAGCGCTAGCAGCAAGAGCTAGCGCCAGCGACGACGCCAGCGCCGCCCCGCGGGAATAACTCAGCTCCTCACTCTTCAAAACCTCATTCTGCTCCTTGTCAAACTTGTGCGTCTTCTTCGGCTTGACTGTTGTGATCATAGTGGTTGTGGTCGTTGTTGTTGTGGTGGTTGGGGGTGGTGGGGGCGGCGGCGGCGTCGGCTGGGGCGGTGGCGCTGGGGACTGCTCCTCTGGCTTGCAACACACCCGGAAAACCAGCTTCATATTGTGACTTAGGCAACGCCCGCCGATCCGTCTATGCAGATCATCCTTGCTAGACGTGGATATAAAATAGTAGTCCTTCCCTGGCAGGAACTCTAAACCCCCTGGCTGTGGCGTGAAAGGCCGGAACGTTATAGTAAAAAACATCAGTTTGTGCGGCTTATCGCATATAGCTATTATACGTGGATTAGGATTAGTTATCCTACATGTATCGTACTCTTCTTTACTCACATTATATATTATATACTTTTCTGTGTCTTCCTCAAACGTGCCCGGCGTGTACACAGGGCATATTATGTTCACTTGGTCGTATTCAAATTGCGGATTTCCATTATTCAGGTCAAATACATGATCTGTGTTGTCTATTCTAAATATACTGTTAGTAGTGTTCCAATGTATGTAGAAGGATTTTGCGAGGTTTCCCATCGCGCTTTCTACGAAGAATATAAGCACAATGAAGGTCCACGGCGTTTGGCGCAGCCCGAGGTAACCGAGAGACACCATTCTGTTGCCTTAAACGCTCACAAGCATTATTCGATCGACAGACTATTTATCTTGCAGTATCGACGCTACCAATCCATAATTAGTGCACAAACACATTATCTCGCTTCATACATGTTAAAAACACAACACTTTTCACATAAAACACAACCAAATCCGTTTTCAACGCAGCGAGTCCACCATATTTCTTGTCCGCTGTGAGATCCTATTCATCGATAAAAAGGAATTCCATGGTACGTGGCCGCTTTGAAACGATCGAAAACGCGTTTATAAACCCCAATAGAGTACTTTAAACACCTCACTAATAACGTATTAATCCTTACGCGTAGCGAAAAGTTGGAATTAATCAATACATCACAGATTTTTTACAATACTGAGGTGTTCTTTGTATTGGGGGTGGGACGCGGCGCGACGCAGGAACGTACGTTTCGTTCGGCGTTAGCCCGAGTACTGGCTGGAATGCAGTCGGTACGCATGCGGCCGCCCCTCCCCTCGCCCCGCGCAGTCGCGTCCCCATCGGTCGCGTTCAGTGTAGAGCTTTTGAAAGCGTCGGCTTTATGCGAGACCGGATAGTATGGATTTTGGGGCGGTGAACGCAGCGGTAACGAAGTTTGAATAGGATAGATAGATAAGACCGTATTCCTGCTTCTTTCTTTATGGGAAAAATGACTGACTGACGAGTTTTGGCGTTTCTTCACAGCAGTTGTCTTCTTTTTCAGAAACGCTTGTTTATTTCGTCTTGTAAAAGAACCATTGCTGACTACTTGCAGAATAAAGTACCTACATTTAATTCATTTGTAGATAAGTAGGATGTGCTCCTCTATAAAGGATAATTTACAGGGTAAGATATATACCGGAAAGGGAGTATCTACAAGTTATATACATATATACAATAGATAGGAGACGCAGGAAGAAACGACAATAAAGAGATCTCTCAGGGACCGAAGTCCAATGAGAGTTGGTTGGAAGTTATATTTATGCAACTGACTTAAGAAATTTCGATAGCAGAATATGTCAGATTTGACAGTTGACAGGAGTTACGCCACACATTTACATGTAGGTAACTTACAGTCAAATTTTTAATTAGACCAATGTCACTCGCACTCACAGATGTCAGTGGGAATATTTTTGTGATTTAGACATTATTTCATAAAAATAAATACATAACCGGTGATATAAAGGTAACTTTAATTAACAAACACTATACTTTAACTATTATGCAATACGTCTAAACTAGGCATGCAATTCTAAAAACAATATTTAAGTCTGCTTGTCAAATGTGTAAAGATAGTTTTGATTACACAGTCCGTTCACATGTATTTGCTGACGGCCCACATTTAATTACAAGGAACATAGATATTGGATTAGCATATCAAAAGTACTGGATTAGTGAACCTGTACCGTGGGTTTGCGTCAGAAACATCAAAATATCAGTCTCATAATACATAGAATAGAATAGAATAGAGTTTATTTGCATAGAATATTCTATGCAAAATAATGCTATAAATAAATAATATATTTTACATGATAATAATAATTATTTATTTATTTTATTTATCGTTGATCCCGGCTGTCTATGATACCAGTCGTTAAGCCAAGTTAGAGGCCTTCGGGCGGCTTGAGAACTTTTAACAGTCAAGTTGCCCATTCTCAAGCTGGCCTAGGTCAGTTATTGGATGGGTGACCGCTTTGAGTGGTTATTAACTGAGGGCTCCCGTGCTTTTGAAGGGACGTTAAGCCGTTGATCCCGGCTGCTGTCTATGATAGCAGTCGTTAAGCCAAGTTAGAGGCTTTCGGGCGGCTTGAGAACTTCTAACAGTCAAGTTGCCCACTCACTTGACAAGCCTAATTTCAATAAAGTCTGGTTTTCCAAAGGGTTGGAAGGTCAGATGGCAGTCGCTTCCGTAAAAACTAATGTCTACGCTAAATCTTGGGATTAGGTAGCGGACCCCGGGCATCCTCTAGAAAGCAACTGTACCGGGATAACGCTAGGATGATGATGATCAGATCGTCTCTAAGAACTAGTTGGAATGTTCTTTGGCATATTGATTGGATCGGCTGTTTTTGTTTTTAACCTGGCTGTGGATTAAGCCAAGACCGAATATTTACCCTCCAAGCCCTAGCGAGCCAACAGGCTTAGGCTTTTAGATAATTTAGTTCATAACATTAGAACCTAACTCACTAATACCTTTATTTAGCACTAAGTAAAACTGTAATACATAATAGGCATGTCGGAATAAACGGATGTCTAGATTTCTGTTGTTTGTATTTGCCACTACGCTGGTTACTACCGAGTATGATATCATCCAGAAAGTTGAAATAAAAGCAAATAACCTGTAGACAGCATACCTAATTACTATTAACATTACATTGGCATATTATTTATTTGGCATTGATTATGTTATTTAATGAAATTGCATGTAAACCATATTATTATGCCAAATTGACTTGTAAAATGTATTTATACTTTTACCAATAAAATTGTCTGAATCTGAATCTGAATCTGTGGCTTTATAAGCCGGGCCCAATAAAGCGATAGGAGTGCGCGGTTGGAGAGTAGCCTGGGGAAAATCCAGGGTAAAACCTCCGATACGACCACGTGTGTGGTTTGGAACACTGGAATACTCTAAGAGTTTGCGCTCCAGTGAGATTGGTTGCCGTTTCAACCGAATCTGAGGTGCGAGTGGAATCGAGCTACTGGGAGTTTTGTCGCTGGTTCACTAAACCTAACCTAGATGAGAAGAGTCCAGCAAGAAACTCAGCTAGGCCCGACCTGGGTCGGACTGACTCTACCCAGTGTGCGGCGGTACCGGGACGAATAAGGACTATATGTGTCAGTGTTGTCGCGATCGCGCGGTGGACATCCCCGCCGGCGGGAATGTCTAAGTGTACGCGTCGTGTCAGAGTTGGACGCCGTAAGCGCAGCGTTCCATCTTTCGATAGACGCTGTGATTACGTCGTCCGGGTCCGTAAGTGTGTGCCTAGGACGCCGGACCGTGCGGCCCCTAATCAGTGATCGCCGAGTAACGACAGAGGGGGGAGGGATGGGAACGTAGTCGACAGACTTCCTAACTAACGGATTCCTATGATGGGGAGCGTTGTCAGAATATCGTCTGGCAGTCTGCTTAAAGAAACCATACATAGTGCTGATCTCCATGTCGTGGTGCAGACTGAGGTTCGACTGGTACCACGGAGCACCAGTCGCCCTACGGAGAAAACGATTCTGAATGACCTGAAGCGGCGGACTATACCAGGTGTAGGTACAATCCAAATGGGTCAGTATGGAGAAGTCGGAAACTATGAGAGATAGCGAGATCTGTTCTTAGGAACCATGACGTCGATTTTAGATTTAATAATAATTACATTCAAACTTTTTTATTAACTCTCATACATAACCGGGAATCGAACCTGGTCAAAATCAATGTGTATAAATTCTGCATGTCGCAAGAAGCACGACACTAATGGAATCTTGTTTGTAGGTATGAGAGTTAATAAAAAAGTTTGAATGTAATTATTATTAAATCTAAAATCGACGTCATGGTTCCTAAGAACAGATCTCGCTATCTCTCATAGTTTCCGACTTCTCCATACTGACCCATTTGGATTGTACACCCGGTATGTGTCAGTGTTGTCGTGATCTAAGGATCGGCTGTTAGAGAGAACCCCCGCTAGAGGTGCCCCGTCACGTACACAGGTTGAAAGCGGGCTAATTGCGAGAAATACCTACAAATACCTACTAATACCTAGAACTCAACCTCAGCACTCACAATTCGATTACAACTCAGTTAACCCTACTCGGATAGCTAGGAGTCCTTCACAAACAAGGTGACATTTGGACAAAGTTCCGATATACTTATATACTGTAGTGTCATGTTAACATTGTTTTTATATAATTTCTTAAATGGAGAATACGCATGCGGACTGAATAATAATAATAAGATGTCACTATATAGTATAATTATAGAAACAGTAATTTAATAAATATTTTTATCGACTGAAAGTAGATTAGATTAGATTAGACTTATTTCTTTCTTTCTGAAAATTTACATGGTATTTTATAAAAATCTCAATTGGTAAAATATCATGGATTCACAAAAAGATCGTCAGATTGTATATGAATTAATAATAATAAAATAATAATACAGTCTAACACAAAAGAAGAATATTTTTTAAACAATACAAAATAATTCAATAATAATAATATGGTACAATGGCAAATAGGTGTAATTAAAATGTCAAAAAATAATAATTCAATAATTACTAGGTTATCCTAGATATAAGTAGTCAGAAATCAAAAGATAATAATTAATATACAATGCTGGTCATTTTAATCCTAAAATACAATTTATTCATGTTTAAAAAAATTAAAATCCATCGTCAGGATTCTTATGTTTTAAGAGTTCTTATCAGTTAAAAAACACTCATCTATTTACGCCATTTTCTGTTTGAATTGACACATAAGCAACATAGAACTAATAAAAATAAATAAAATTAAATTAAATTAAGACGTATCTAGCCTAACCTAGGTAAGGCTACGTTAGGTCCCCCAAGTCTGATCCCTGCGGAACGGTGCCCATAAGGCTGGCTGCATTCCCCCGTTGAATGGCGATGCCTATACACATATCTTGACATTTTCTCAATGTTACTATCTAGAACAGGACTATTGCGACATTATGTCAATGTGTATAACATTTCGATTTTTCATTAAGAAATATAGTTTCAAACATCACTCCAAATCGACCATTTTCGAGCTAAAAACTTGTTTTTTCCGTTTAAATTCTACTACACACAATAAAATCAAAAGTGGCTATGTTACTATCTAAAACCGTAATAAAATCATCGTATCCTTTAATAACTTTATTGGTATTATCAATACTTTTGCCGTAATTTGAAATCAAAACATTTTAAAACTTATAAGGCCTCTTAATAAACAAAAAAATGTATGATGACAATGCACATAAACCCAATATTTCAAGACCAAAACAGTAAATTCCTCGTTTTTCCATACAATGGTAGTACGGGCGTATAGTATATGACGTCATATACTATGCTCAATTAATATGGGACTTTTGAGAGCGTTTTGAGATTATTAATGCAGAAATGTACAAATTGTTAATTTGATGCTGATTCTTTGTATATTTGTAGAAACAGCGATTACATCTTGATATTCGATTTAAGGCCTCGCCACATTCATTTCGGTCGCAGTTTACGCGCGGCCCCGCGCTGATCTGAATGCACGGAGCGTTATGTGGCGAGGCCTTCAATGTCTTTCACTGCTACAATTGGTGTTACTCGCGTGTAAAAGGTATATAGGCTTTGTGTTAATCCAGGGTTCACAATGTTGAACAGACCGAGACACTCAGGTCCGATCCAATACTTAACGGCGACCCACTAGTGGGTCGCGACCCATAGTTTGTGAAATGCTGATCCAGGGTACCTATAACAGCTACGTCCGTTCCAAATTTATACAACACATTTAGAAACTAACACAGAAGTAATGTCTACAATGTTATATTTAAGCTAAAAACTGCTTTTTTTGCTTAAATTCCACTACTTATTCTTCTCCTTTGTCCCGATACCCTTTGCTGTGCCTTTACCATGAGTTTACATGACCGTACTCGCCAGCGACTCCGTAAAAAATTGTATGTTCAAGAGTAGGTACAGCGCCTCTGGCGGTTACGCAATAGAACTAGGAATCGGTATACTAAATTGTTTACACAGTCGCTAGCGAGCCAGTCCGACCCAGGTCGGGCCTAGCTGAGTTTCTTGCTGGACTCTTCTCAGCTAGGCTAGGTTTAGTGAACCAGCGACAAAACTCCAAGTAACTCGATTCCACTCACACCTCAGATTCGGTTAAAACCGCTCAACCAATCTCATTGGAGCGCAAACTCTTAGAGTATTCCAGTGTTCCAAACCACACGCGTGGTCATGTCGGAGGTTTTCCCCTGGATTTTCCCCAGGCTATTCTCCAACCGCGCACTCCTATCGCTTTATTGGGCTTGGCCTATAAAGCCACAGTCAGGTTTAAAAAAAAAGTCGCTATCGAGTACGGTCTTGCAAACTCATAGTAAAGGCACAGCTCTTTTTGAGATTAAGAGAAACGTACATCTATCGCAAAAATATTCACGTTTATAATGTTACTAGCGACCGCTTCGCACGGGTGCAATGCTGATGCATGAATTATACATATAAACCTTCCCCTTGAGTCACTCTATCTATAAAAAAAACCGCATCAAAATCCGTTGCGTAGTTTTAAAGATTTAAGCGTACATAGGGATATAGGGACAGAGAAAGCGACTTTGTTTTATACTATGTAGAGATTAGGATACAGATACATGCGTGATTTTATTCTTGACGACCGGTTTAGCCTGGTGGGTAGTGCACCTGCCTGTGAAGCTGACGGTCTTGGGTTCGAATCCCGGTCAGGGCAAATATTTGTGTGATGAGCATGAATATTTGTTTCTGAGTCTTGGATGTTTTCTATGTATTTAAGTATTTATATCTATTAAATATATCGTCGTCTAGTACCCATAACACAAGCCTTCTTGAGCTTACTGTGGGGCTAGTTCGATTTGTGTAAGATTGTCCTCTAATATTTATTTATTTATTTATTATTTATTTATTTATTTATTTATTTATTTATTTAAACTTTATTGCACAAAAAGAATATAAGTACAAAGGGCGGACTTAATGCCATGAGGCATTCTCTACCAGTCGACCATAGGACCAAACAGAAACTAGCAAATGTGGGTGCAATGAGAAAATAATTCATAAAAGTTAAACGATTTCGAAAGAATAAACATACATATAATCTAGGATGTTACAGTGACATTATATTGACTTATTCAGTGACTCAATTAAAGCCTTATGAGTACCTCAATCGTCTTATTCCGGTCTGATTCCCACGGCTTAATACTATAATTAGTATTATTTTAATCTAATTAGGATTACGCAAGGGAATCCACCGCAGCCGAGCGGTAAGACACGCTTTTGTTCTGAAGGTTGTACCACTGATTTTTCAATAGTTGAAAGAAAGAAAGAAAGAAGAATATTTTTTGCCACACAACACAGATAATTACAAAAGAAATACATTCTACAATAAAATTCCAAGACACATTACTGAACTTACGGATTCTAAATTTAAATCTGTTGTGAAACAGACACTTATTTCAAAAGCATATTATAAGATAAACGATTACATCATGGATAGGGATGTTTGGCAGTGATAGCGTCCCGCACAAGTAATCTAACACAGAAATATTTTGTCCTTAGTATTAAAAAATATGTATGTATGTTGATACTGTAGGTAGCATTTGAATTTTGTACTATTTTTACTGTTATTTTATATACATAGTATATTGTTTTGAAAAAATGACACCTCGCCGAGTTTCTTACGCCGGTTCTTCTCGAGGCAGAGGTTTATTTTATGAACCGGTGGTAGTTTCTTGACATTCAGAAGTGCATGTAACATGCCTAAATTGAAGAATAAATGATTTCATTTCATTTCATTCATTTCATTTCATTTCAATAGGTACATGCCTTATTATATATTTGTATGTGACAAAACGAACGGACTCAGCATGTGCTGTGTCAGCCAGTACTGCTGCTCAGCGCTGGTTTTCAGTTCGCCCCTTTTTTGGTACATTCACTAACTAGTTAATTACTGCAAAAATATATCATCGTAAAAATAAATGCAGATTTCGTAATGAGAGCTATCGCGTATGAATTCGCCGCTAGAGGCGCTAGTGTAGCGTGAGGTCACCGAAATGTCAAATACCGTAAACTGGGGTGACTTTAGGAAAAAACGGGGCCACTTTGATAGATTTAGAACACATATATAATCACCAATAAGTATTTCTAGTCTGATTCAGTTTAGTAAATGGTTAGGAAATTTACAAATTTACTAAGATATTGCTCTGATCTCATGCTAACCAAAATAAAACTGACATTCGGTATACAAACTGGATTTTTAAAGTCGCCCCTCAATTTATAAGTGACCCCGATTTACTGTATCACTGTTTGTGGTTGCGCTACGCGGGTTAATATCTAATTGGAACAATATGGTGACTATTTTGCAATACCTGAGCTTGATTATAGCAAATATGAGTTACGGGTCAATGACTGTCAGTGCTTTGAGACAGTTCTGTCTTTCGGAAACTTATTTCCTCCTTTATTTCCGAACAAAACGGGACTGCGCTACAATGCGGGATGTTCGATATTTTTACGGTACGGTTTTAAGGTATTAAATATGTTTTAAAGGTAAATTTCGTTCTCATGCTCATAATAACCAATAACAATTTTTGACAGCTGGACCTTACTCGACAGTGGCGCCAACTGGTGAGAAAAAAAACGATAGCCCTCATTACAATACAATACAAATACTCTTTATTGCACACCTCACATAATAAAATAGCACATAAAAAACAAAAAACATAGATACAGGGAGACAGAGGCAGAACAACAGGCGGTCTTATCGCTAAAGAGCGATCTCTTCCAGAGAACCTTTGGGTAGTGGAGAATGAGATAAAAAGCAAAGTAGGTGGTGCATAAACTATTACAATGATAATAAAAAAGATTCTAAAACAACTATTTAATATAAATACACATACTTAAATAATATACAAATATACATACATATAATATATAATTATATATATCACTGCTATAGAATAGTAAAAATAAAATAGTGTCAGCCATAATAATTAATTAAAAATCATTATGAGTATCAACGACAGAGATTTTTTTTTACAACAAGGTTAAGTTTTTTATGGTTCTAACACAATAACTGGATAGATTTTTCATAACTAATCACACAGCTTCCGTGCCGGGATGGTTAATCGCAAACTCACGCGTGTTAGAGCGGGACATATGTATTGGAATGGCCGTGCCTAAACTGTACGAAGTATAAGTACGTACTATACTTTTAAAATGGCGTCCGCAAGGGTTGTTTAAAACCCAATGCATTAGTAACATGAGCGGTGTTTGTTTGCTTTATTGATAGCCTACGAGCTGTTAGGGTGGTTACACACGGGCAGATTTAGTTAGAAAAATTTAGAATTGTATTTCCCACTTCGATAATAACTATAATTAAGAAATTTGAAATAATAAAATAATATACTTTGTTTTAATAAATATGTAAGCGTCAACACTGTAAAACCATAGTCTAATGTATAGGTAATGTTTAAATTTTAAGGCCAAATATTTGTACACCCTTGTGGGTAGATCACAGAGGACTGTCTAACTTATTATTTCTGTCATCCTATCATGTAACCTGTGTATCACAAATAAAATACTTATAGACTTATAGACTTTTCAAATGCTTTCAATGTTGTTGACCATGACCTACTTATTGCGACGCTTACTCATTTGCGGGTCTCTGCTAAGGCGACAGAGTGGTTCTCTTCCTATCTTTCCGACCGTGTTCAAGCAGTTCGTGCTAATCGCTCATTGTCTGACTGGTGTGAACTGAGCACCGGAGTGCCACAAGGTGGTATTCTTTCCCCTTTCCTATTTTCGGTATTTATTAACCTCATCACCGCTAAGATCCAAAGCTCCTACCATTTGTATGCCGACGACCTGCAGCTGTACGCTCAAGCTGACGTCAATAATATTAACAGTGCCATTTCCCTAATTAACGCAGATCTGGATCACATCTCTGAATGGTCTAATAGTTTCGGCATTTGTGTCAACCCAGCTAAGTGCCAAGCTATAATTATAGGAAGCCAGCGGCAACTTTCCAAACTTGGTTCAGTTTCTGTTGCACCGATCCGGTTTGATAACGTTCAAATTCCCCTCAGCACAGAAGTCAAAAACCTTGGATTAGTTCTAGATCCGACAGTCTCCTGGAATGGTCAGCTCTCTGAAATAAGTCGTAAGGTCACCGGAACGCTGAGAACTCTCTACAAATTTAAGAATTTCCTCCCAGTTAGTACGAAAATTTTGCTGGTTCAGGCGCTGGTGCTCCCAATTATTGATTATGGTGATGTGTGCACTACCAATCTCACTCAACAATCCCTCAATAAACTGGATCGTCTCCTCAATAATTGCATACGTTTCATTTTCGGCCTCCGTAAATATGATCACGTTTCCTTCTACCGCCGTCAGCTCAACTGGCTCTCCATTCGTCACCGTAGATCCCTTAGAATCCTTTGTACCCTTTTCTCAATCCTATTTGAGCCCTCTGCTCCAGGATATCTTAAAAGTAAATTTGTTTTTGATACCCCTCGCCCAGGTTGTGTTCTGCGTACCTCCCGTGTACTCAAATTATCTATACCTTTCCACCGCACTGGTTTCATGACTCACTCCTTCGCCGTACAGGCAAGTCGTCTCTGGAATTCACTCCCTCTTAACATCAGACAAGCCCCAAGCAAGTTTGCTTTCAAGCGGATGCTGCGTAAGCACCTGCTTAAACAAGAATTCGTATAAAATCCATCATCATAATTATAGTATGTATTGAATATGTAGTAGTATATCTAATCCTGTATGTATGTATCTTGTATACCTGTATATATATATTTATTTATATACATTATGTTTATATGTTTTATTAGATATTTTGATATACTTTTTCATACTCTTTTTCTTTTTTTTTTTCTTTTCTTTGCACCTTTTATAAATTATCTGTTTAGCCCAATGGTTGGCTGGTAGAGAATGCCATTTGGCATTAAGCCCGCCATTTGTACAATTTGTGTATTTTGTGCAATAAAGTTTAAATAAATAAATAAATAAAATACTTACTTACTTAAAAGCTGTCGACTACGTTCCCATCCCTCCCCCTCTGTTGTAACCTGGCGATCACTGATTAGGGATCGCAACGGTTCGACGTCCTAGGCACACACTTACTGACCCAGACGACGGTATCACAGCGTCCATCGAAAGATGGAACGCTTGCAGCGTCCAACTTCTTGGCATTCCCGCCGGCGGGGACGTCCACCGCGCGACCGCGACAACACTGACACATATAGTCCCTATTCGTCCCGGTATCACCACACACCGGTTAGAGTCAATCCGACCCAGGTCGGGCCTAGCTGAGTTTCTCGCTGGACTCTTCTCAGCTAGGCTAGGTTTAGTGAACCAGTGACAAAACTCCCAGTAGCTCGATTCGACTCACATCTCAGATTCGGTTGAAACCGATCAACCAATCTCACTGGAGCGCAAACTCTTAGAGTATTCCAGTGTTTAAACCGCCCGCGTGGTCGTGTCGGAGGCTTCCCCTGGATATTCCCCCGGGCCCCTCTCCAACCGCGCACTCCTATCGCTTTATTGGGCCCGGCCTATAAAGCCACAGTCAGGTTAAAAAAATCTGATTTATGTTTTTTTTAAATAGAACACTGACCTATTAAAACCAACTTATCTTTCGATTGGTTCCGAAGCCTAAATGTGTGAGGCAGGCTAAAAAGCAGTTTTTTTATGGTTCCGTACCCGAAGAGTCCAAACGGAACACCTATTGTTGTCACTCACACGTCCGTCCGTCCATGCGTCCGTCGTCTGTCACAAAAGTTTTTTCGGAACAAGTTTGCTCCGAGTTTGTTGGTCAAATAAATACACATAAAAATACAACATTATCACCAAACTTCAAGTTCACAGGTAAATAGGAAATTAAACAATTCTTCGGAACAAAATTTTGTTAAAAAACTGACTTTGGTGGCTTCTCATTCCTTTTTTTTTCAATATGTTTAAAAACCAAAAATATTTATTTACTCAATCAGCTCTAAACAACGATACCCCACTTGATGGGGTAGTTCAAAAAAATCAATCATCAAACCGCCTGTAATCGTAAGCGGTGTTCGTTAAAATCTGATTGTATGGAAAGTTTGACAAGTCTCTATGGGATGACAGCTGCCGGCGCCATATTTGACGATGACCGGCCTGTGATCGTATGTTGGTGCAACCGACCCTTAAAAATAAGTTTTGACAATTTGCATGCCTTCGGGTCACAAAGCAGCAGCCCAACTGGGGAAGAACCTCCACCTTGCAGAAGACCACAGCCATAATAACATTATATACTATACAAGTGTGTAATGTTGTGTTCCTGGAGGTAAGCAAGGTTGCCATAGCTCCCGAGGATAGACTGTGTTAGGAGCCAGGGACCTAAATTTGTCCCTTCTGCTGTCAACACAGTGAATTCTCAAATTTCATTACGTGACTCTTTTGGAGTTGCGGGCGTCTATAGGCTGCGGTAGCCGTCAACCATCAGGTGGACCGTATGCTTGTTTGCCACCGGCGTTGTATAAAAAAAAACAAAAATGAAAATTCGAAGAGTGTATATCTAACCGTTTGGCTTTAAAACTTGTGTGACGGACACGGACGGCCGGATGACGGACGCGTGAATGACAACAATAGGGTACCGTTTGGACCATTCGGGTACGTGTCCCTAAAAAGATCTAGTTTTCTCTCTCACCTTCCTAAAACTAGTCCAAGGCCAAATTTTTAATCCGGGCACGCTAAACGCTAGAAGGATTTTTTTATGTTATAGGGGGCAAACGAGCAGACGGATCGCCTGATGGTAAGCAATTACCGTCGCCCATAAACACCTGCAACGCCAAAGGAGTCGCAAGTGCGTTGCCGGCCTTTCAGAAGGGAATACGCTCTTTTCTGGAAGGTTTGAAGGTCGACGACCGGTTTAGCCTAGTGGGTAGTAAACCTGCCTGTGAAGCTGACGGTCCTGGGTTCGAATCCCGGTCAGGGCAAATATTTGTGTGATGAGCATGAATATTTGTTTCTGAGTCTTGGATGTTTTCTATGTATTTAAGTATTTATATCTATTAAATATATCGTCGTCTAGTACCCATAACACAAGCCTTCTTGAGCTTACTGTGGGACTAGTTCGATTTGTATAAGATTGTCCTCTAATATTTATTTATTTATTTATTTATTTATATCGGTCCGGATATAAGGATTGAGTTAAGAGGAATATGAGGACGAACATATTGGCAAAATTACAATCAGTGTGCAGTGCTAGCTTTTACAAACCACATAATACACGATACAATAATTTTGATTAATGCTACTAGATTTTAGTTACCATAACTACATATTTCACAACTATACAACGCCGGTGGCAAACAAGCGTACGGTCCACCTGATGGTAAGCGACCACCGCAGCCTATAGACGCCCGCAACTCCAAAGGAGGCACGTGCGCGTTGCCGATCCTTTATAAGATTTGAGGACGCACTGTGGTGACAGCAGAAGGAACACATTTTACTACACGTTTTTGAAATATTGTATTAAAATATAACAATGTAATCAACCCTGCTCTGTGTTGGTCGACTTGACACCAGTGCTGTATATGCACTTGGTCAATTATGCGCTTAATTATTGATCATGCTGTGTGCACTTGCTCTGGATATAATGCTGGTCTATAAACTACTGATTTTGTGCAAACTTAACTGTATCATTTATCGTGTGAGGTCTGTAAAGTGTACCTTTTTAAATAAATAAATAAATAAATACTAGAGGACAATCTTACACAAATCGAACTAGCCCCACAGTAAGCTCAAGAAGGCTTGTGTTATGGGTACTAGACGACGATATATTTAATAGATATAAATACTTAAATACATAGAAAACATCCAAGACTCAGAAACAAATATTCATGCTCATCACACAAATATTTGCCCTGACCGGGATTCGAACCCAGGACCGTCAGCTTCACAGGCAGGTGCACTACCCACTAGGCTAAACCGGTCGTCATAAATAAATAAATAAATTTCAGTGTACCAATCCAGTGTGTCACCAGCCTTATAGCTTTTAGCACTTTTTAGCGTCGTCCATGCTGTTTGCAGAACGCGAATCACTTTTATTGCTCGATAATTTCATATCGTACCTATTGCGAACAAAATGCTTTGTGTTAGAGGAATGGACAAGGTACACGCCCCGCATTTTCAATCTTACATCATGGTAATAGAGGCGATCTATAAGTGATAACTATTGGGCATTATCATCATCATCATCATATCAGCCGAAAGACGTTCACTGCTGGACATAGAAAATCAAAATCAAAATCAAAACATTTATTCTGCAAATAGGCCTCAAGGGCACTTTTACAACTCAAAAGGTACACCAAATAAAAATAATACAATAATCAAAGTATCATTAATTAAATGTAGTGTTACATGTCAAAAATAAGACTAAGAAACTAATAACAATCGAGATTTGTTAGAGATGTATAAGGTCTCTAAGCGTCAAGATAAAAGGTAATAAAGTAGGCCTCCCCCAAAGAGTACCATAATGGCCGGTCCTGCGCCACCTGCATCTAACGGACTCCCGCGACCTTTACTAGGTCATCAGTCTACCTTGTGGGGGGCCTACCCACGCTGCGCCTTCCGGTCCGTGGTCGCCACTCGAGAACCTTCCGGCCCCAACGGCCATCGGTTCTACATGCAATGTGCCACGCCATTGGGCATTAACGTGTCGAGAATTGGGACGTTTATAGTCGTTGCTTTTCGCTTTTGTCTAATCCACTTAAAGAAAACAATGCTATTGTTGGGGTAACCGCAAAATAATGACCACGTTGCAAAAAGCAGTAACAACCGCTCAGGACTGTTTATTGATTGTCGACTCTATATCCGTAAGCAAAAGATTACGAGTGCATTCAGAAAAATGGCGGTCCAGATGCCTTCTATTCGTACCATTCTTAGGTATTCAGATAAACGCCGACGGGTGTAGGGCCATGCATGTATTTTTATTATTATTGTTAGTTGTGGGCCTTCTTTGCCGCCTCGACCAGTACTGATCTATTGTGGCAGCCCTTAAAGTTCTTTGCTTATACCCGTTGCCTCCAGGAATTTCCAGATTCTTTGGGTCGCAATCTGTTGTATCTCATCTGTGGGCATGATGTGCCTCCCTAGATAGATACTTCTTTTGCGCATAAGTGGTCCACAGGAGCAGAGGATATGGATGGTAGTTTCCTCCGACTCTTGGCAGAACCTGCATGCTGCGCTTTGTTTTATACCCATTTGGGATAGATGTTTGTTAAGTTTGCAGTGACCAGTGAGTATTCTTGTCACTGCCCTGGTTTTGTGTCTTTTGAGTTGTAATAGCTCTTAAGACAACTTGGCATTATAGCCTTTTATTAAAGCTTTTAATTGTTTTAGTCCTTTAGTGAACTTCCACAATTCTATAGCTTCCGATTTATTGCTTAGCAGAGAGCTTACTTTCTGTTTGGTGATCCCATTTGGCCATGCATGTAACATCACATTTCTATTAAGACAACTTAAACATTTGGCAAAGGCCCTAGTGATCATCTGCTGAAGTACCGTTTTAGTTAAAAGCTATGTTTAAATACATTATGTGCAGGTCTCGGACCGGAACGGCTGGAACACATACAAAACTAACTGAAATCCAGGCTGTATTTATTTTTAGACAGGCAGACTAAAAGTTTTGTCTGTCTATATCTCGCTTCAGGGCAAAACGTTGTAAAAGACTTTTAATGAATTACTTAAATTCTTGAATTGTATGTATAGATATTATGTCACCGTAAAATTGTGAATTTCTATAGTTTATAAACTAACTTCGATTGGTTAGGTTAGGTTAAGAGCGCTTTAATAAAATGTAACAGGTCCACTAGCGCCACTCGTAAATAATTGTAATTATTTAAATTTAATGATATATAACTAAAAAAGGGGGCCGCTACGTACTGTAGTTTGTATTTAAGTACTTTTTGAATCCATCAAACTAATTTTTACGTTGTTTATACCACCGTCCTCAAACTAAAAGGCCGCTAAATAGAACAATTGCCTTCAAAATAGAACAATTTAGCGGCCTTTTAGTCAAACTAATAACGTCAGTATAGGCCGGGTCCAATAAAGCGATAGGAGTGCACGGTTGGAGAGTGGCCTGCGGAAAATCCAAGGTAAACCTTCGACAACCACGCGGGTGGTTTTGAACACTGGAATACTCTAACCCCATCACTACATAGTATAAAACAAAGTCGCTTTCTCTGTCCCTATATCCCTATGTATGCTTAGATCTTTAAAACTACGCAACGGATTTTGATGCGGTTTTTTTAATAGATAGAGTGATTGAAGAGGAAGGTTTATATGTATAATAACATCCATTAAATAGTGCACCCGTGCGAAGCCGGGGCGGGTCGCTAGTCACTACATAGTATAAAACAAAGTCGCTTTCTCTGTCCCTATATCCCTATGTATGCTTAAATCTTTAAAACTACGCAACGGATTTTGATGCGGTTTTTTTTACTAGATAGAGTGATTGAAGAGAAAGGTTTATATGTATAATAACATCCATTAAATAGTGCACCCGTGCGAAGCCGGGGCGGGTCGCTAGTTATTCATAAAACTTAACAAACCTCTGCTAACTAAAATGTCTATTTTCACTGTCTCACAAGCACATGCGTCAAAGTAACAGATATCGACAAACGAATTTTAGCGGCTAGTTAACTAATATAGGTTTGATAGACGTTTATGAATAAGGGCGTAAGAGTTTTTAGACTACGTTGTGCTGTAGATTCAAAAATTAAAGTTGGTGGGTAAACTCTGTCACAATATTACGGTGTTATAGTATGTCTGATGCTATAAGACCAAATTCTGTCTAATGAATGCAAACAAGAATCGACCTTATAGTCAGATCTCTTAGTCGATCTTTTTCTTTTGTTCGTTTGACAAAATCAAAATTAAACATTTATTCTGCAAATAGGCCTCAAGGGCACTTTTACATGTCAAAATATTAATTTACAATTTAAGAAAGTCTGACTATAATAAGTAATACATTTTTCATGTCAAAATATCAATTTACAGTTCAAGAAGGAATAATAATTTCGAGTTTACAATTATAACAAAATTAATGTCATAGAGTGAAGATAAACTTGCAAAGTTATCTATTACAAATATTACAACATCAGTAAAGTTAGAGATGTATAAGGTCTCAAGATTAAACAAGGAGTATAATGAAATTAATATAATATCCCAGAGATGTACATGGTCTCTGAGCGTCAAAATTAAAATTCTTTTAATATTGTTAGAGACAGAAGACAGAATTTGGACTTAAGTATCGTACGAACTATACCAGGTTCTGATATGACGCAGTAGTCCCAAGCCCCGCTTAGCTTGACGCTGTTCCGTTTTATTTTTACCGACTTCCAAATAGAGGTGCCACGTATTCAGAGAACTCTGGATTATAATTACAAATAGTTCTCATAAAATAAAACGATCATCAGCTAGACGATAAGTATAACTTATCCAAAGCTTTTGACGTTATTTCACACCTCAGATTTGGTTGAATACGCTCAACCAATCCACAGTCAGGTACAAAAAAAAGCTGTTTGCGGATGACACTACCATCATAGTTAGCGCGCGAATGCATGAGCAGCTTAGTGATAAAATCCATGAAACTTGCGGACAATTGAAATACTGGTTCACTACAAACGGCTTGTTGTTAAATGTTGCCAAATTGAATGTCATAATTTTCGCTGGGCCATTACAACCTGTATAGTTATTTACTATACAAGTATGTAGTATTGTGTTCTTGGCGGTGAGCAAGGTTGCCAGAGCTCCCGAGGATGCACTGTGTTGAGAGCGAGGGACCTAAATGTGTTCCTTCTGCTGTCAACACAGTGCATCCTCAAATCTTATAAAGGGTCGGCAAGGCGCACGTGACTCCTTTGGAGTTGCGGGCGTCTATAGGCTGCGATGGCCGCTTACCATCAGGTGGACCGTACGCTTGTTTGGCACCGTCGTTGTATAAAAAAAATAGTTAACGTCCCGATGGCACTATCCAGCGAGTGTAGGTTCCTCGGTTTTATTGTAGATTCGAACCTAATCTGGAAGTGCCATGTCGACAAACTGTGATAAGCTGAGTAGTGCCGTCTTTGTATTGCGAAAACTAAAACCACTCATATCGAAGGTTTCATTAAGATCAGTTTACTTTGCAATGGTTCACTCGCTAATGTCGTACGGTACGATCATGTGGGGTAACTCGACACATGGTAATCAAGTTTTAATACTGCAGAAACGTGCCTTACGTACTTACCATGGTTGGAGTGAAAACAAGACACTCATACAGTGGCATTTTCGTTGAAAACCGTATTATGACGCACTACTCGCTTTACTTGTTTGAAAAATTCTGTGAATCAGTATTATGACGTAGATGTAGATGTAGATGTAGTGTAGGGACGCCTGGCCGGAAGCAGGCGGGCTGTCGCACGTCTGGATCATTCAGCCCAATTCCCTTGAAGTCGGAGCTTAAGGTTACTGTCCCGGCGGCATTCCCACACAGTCTTCTTCCATTCTTCCTATTTTCCTGCAGAAGAAAAGGACATCTTTAAGGTTGACATCCCTCAATTCGCCCTGATTACGATAATATTATGACGTAACTAGTTACATTTATTGTAAAAGATGATGAAAAGCTTTGTTCGTAAAAGAGGAATTTCGACCAGGTAAAGGTGGTAGCCAGCCGCACGTCTGGGTGACCGATGAAAGAAGGGGATGGCGGTATGGGCTGATGGATCTCCTGAACACTTCCTTAAGTTTAGAAGTATGTTTATAATAAAGCAAATTAAAGGAGTACTATTTATCTCACCCGTAATTACTCGTATGTGCTGTTTACTTTAGACTGTTGGTGCTACGGCTTCTTGAAGACTTAGTTATTGTATTTATATATGTATGTAGGTTTACATATCTATGTATTTATGTAAGTTTATGGTGCTTCTTATAGTCATAGTTAGTATTATAGGTATTTTATACTCTATTTTTCTATTTCACCTACTCAATTTCAATTTTCTAGCTTAGTTTCTACTACCCAAAGGTTGTCTGGAAGAGATCGCTTGTTAGCGATAAGACCGCCTGTTGTCTACCACTGTTACATGTATTTTAATTTCTGTTGTTCTTTGAATGTACTTCGTTTGGTGAGCAATAAAGAATATTTGTATTGTATTGTATTGTATAATGTACACTATTGGATTAGCGTTAACGAGATGCCTCAATTCGGTTAGCCACGCCTCCCGTGAAAGAGACACGCTTATGTCTTTCGCGCACGACAAACCGGGATGCAACACTATTCGGGAATGGCTTTTTTAAACAAATCTCGATAAATATCTGACTGTGTGCAGTTTTATTAAATTTCCTATTGGCAGAGTTTAGATAAGGTACAATACCATAATTTTAAATTGTGTCGTTTAATAACGCGTTGTTTTAGTAGGTTGAGTAAAAAAGGAAAATAACGACTCTAATTTGTTTTTTTTTCTATTGAGACAATTTTGGGCAATCATGTGTCGGCTATTGTCAGAAACACAGTCATATAGTCAAGAATCTAAAAATCAATCCTTATTGTTTCCTGGTATGGGTAGAACAGAGTTTCAAAGAACCTTAAAGACTATTATTCTGTGGTTAAGAAATAGCTATCCAATGGATTCTGAGAGAGCTGTCAGTGTCAAACTTGAAATAATCTTTCTGTAAACAAACAACTGCATTTACGTCAATATTGTTTAGAAATCTGTGGGATACCTGCGCATACGGCGTTCTCTGAACACTGTGTTTGTAAATAAAATCGTGGAAAGTGACTCAAAAAGCTGTGCGAATCGCAGACGATCCCATAATCTGTGTAATGTGTGTGTGTGGGCTCCGTTTATACAATAAATTATCCTTTACTAGCGACCCGCCCGGCTTCGGACGGGTGCAATGCTGATGCATGTATTATACATAAAAACCTTCCCCTTGAGTCACTCTATCTATTAAAAAAAACCGCATCAAAATCCGTTGCAAAGTTTTAAAGATTTAAGCATACATAGGGATATAGGGATATAGGAACATAGGGACAGAGAAAGCGACTTTTTTTTATACTATGTAGTGATTGGTCACCACCGTGTTTCCAACCATGCTAACTCTGCATTGAAATAATTTAAGGCCGGCAACGCACTTGCGACTCCTCTGGTGTTGCAGGTGTCTATGGGCGACGGTAATTGCTTACCATCAGGCGATCCGTCCGCTCGTTTGCCCACTATAACATAAAAAAAAATTGGCAACACTACCTAAAACGTCACATTTTCATACAAATATGAAGTATAATGCACAGTGTTGCCAAATTATTCCTTGCAGAGTTAGCGTGGTCGCACTCTACAATACAATTTATCTTTTATTGCTCACTAAAAAGCGTACACTAAAAACAAAAAAAAAGAAACTAAATTTAAATATAAACAAGGGTAGAAAACAGGCGGTATTATCGCTAAGAAGCGATCTCTTCCAGACTCTATTTGGGTAGGTACTTAGCGGAAAAGACGCTAAAAAAATTAAAATTACTTGATTGCAATAAATACAAAACAAAAAAAAAGGTTTATAAATTTCTACCTCAAAAACTACTAGCGTTCCTCAAGAGACCACTGCCGAAAAGAAACCCCCATAAAAAACTCGACAGTCAGTCATTTTCTCCCAAAAATATGCTTAACACAAAGATAACACTTATTGCAATGATAACACTTAACCTAGGTACTTAAGATAAGTACCTAATTCCGAGTATGTAAACAACAAAAAACGAGGAAAAAAGCATATTTACATTTTTACTATGAGTTACAAAAGAAAACATGTCGGAGTGTATATGTAGGTACCTAATACTAAATTCGAGATAAGGAATTAAATTCTTTCTGAGAGATTTAGATACATGGCTGATGGCAGTGGTCATCGTCTGAGGTCCAGCGCCAACCTTACTCTTGCTCTACCGTCTAATAAGACGCGAACATACTCTAGATCTTTCACGGTACGCGCTGTGAAGTTGTGGAACGAGTTGCCCTTGTCAATAAGACAGTCCCAGTCTGTCGCCTCACTCAAGAGCAATTTGAAGAAATTGTGGCTCTCCAACAACTTGTGATTTGGTTGAATACTATATATATTTATTTATGTATATTTATTTAAATACGTATATATTTATAATATGTATTTATTATATGTTATAGTTGTTATATATTTATTTGGTTTTGGTTTTAGCTATAAGTTTCCTTTTTGAAAAGTTTTAGTACACTGTGTAAGTTTGTCTATCTCATTCTCCCACTATACACTCAATCCCTCAAAGGTTAGCTGGAAGAGATCCCTCATAGGGATAAGTTCGCCTTTGTACTCTAATCTTATGTGACATGTATATTGTTTTAACCTGTTATTGTGTACAATAAAGTGCTTACATACATACATACATAAATTATAGAGACTAAGATACATACATTAAATAATAATAATAATACGGGCTGTATAGTGTCAAATATTACTGATTTTGTCTAACAACTTACGTCCAATGCGTATGTAGTTTTTCAAAGAGAACCGACAACGCGATCCCGACAACACTGACACATATAGTCCCTATTCGTCCCGGTACCGCCGCTCACCGGGTAGAGTTAGTCGTACCCAGGTCGGGCCTAGCTGAGTTCTTCCTGGACTCTTCTCTAGGCTAGGTTTAGTGAACTAGCGATATTTAGGTAGCTCGATTCCACTCACACCTCAGATTCGGTTGAAACTGCTCAATCAATCTCACTGGAGCGCAAACTCTTAGAGTATTCCAGTGTTCCAAACCACACGCGTGGTCGTGTCGGAGGTTTTCCCCTGGATTTTCCCCAGGCTACTCTCCAACCGCGCACTCCTATCGCTCGGAAAAACAATTTTACTCTCTAAAAACTGCTTCGGAGGCATTATATAAAAAAAATATGCATATTCTCTATTGTCTACAAAAAATGCCTCAATTCTTAAATATAAACGGCCCCCAGTGCTCGACATGGACTCAATGTTTGACACATTTTTTCTTAAAAAAAGTCAAAAGTAATTTATATGCTAAAATACAGTCAAAAGGATGTTAATAATGATAATATTCGTACAATGTATTCTGCCTGCTACTGGGCATGCAAATTATACTACAGTTAAAACTACAATGTTAAGAGTTAAGTTAAAGGTTAGTCAAAATTTAATTTAATTATTAGGGAAAACTTATATCAGGCTTATAATCTAAATATTCTTTCACAGAGTAGAATGCATTTTGACACAAAAAATCTAATAAATATTTCTTAAATTCTTGCATGTCAGATCTTCTTGTTAAAGTCTGGCAATTTATTATATAGTTCGGGTGCAATACACTTTTTGCACGCAAGGCTGATTTTGTGATTGGTTATTTGCGATTCTATGCCGCTGTCGTGCACTATTAAAAACAGAGAATTGGTATATATTGGTATATGTCATATAATTATTTCCAACCGCGCACTCCTATGGCTTTATTAGGCCCGGCCTATAAAGCCATAGTCAGGTCAAAAAAAACCGACAGATAAAAATCTATGACGAAATTTAACGGTATGACAAATTTTACAACCAGAAAGTGCACATGTTTTTGGTCCTTATCACCCTTTTACGTAACTGTAACTAGACAATAGACAAACATTTTATTACACCCTTTCGGCACGAGAAAAGAAAGTCATCGTACTTTCACAAAAAATTTAATTCAAACCTTAATTCAAGGCATTAAGACTGCGTTTAGTAGGAACTAATAATATACAATAGTACCGCTCACGGGTATTTTAATTTCAGTGTAACTGTTTTACGATAAGGTCTGCTTTTCTATGATTGATAACAAAGGTTTTTTTTTTAATTTAGGCAGCACAAAGATAATAAAACAAACAGCCGCCAAAAGGGTAAGTTTAATAGTTTTTTCTATTTAAATGTTTAGTAATGAGAATGGATTGCGAGCTGATTGTTTTATTGTGTGTATATAACGGCTTTTTAAATGACTTGTTACTTTTGAACATAAAAATAACTGTTTTGCTTTCTTCTGGGAATAAAGTAAATATAAACTTGATCTATGTTATAAGGTAACTTGTCTATTGGTCGTATTTACATGTTACTACATAGTATAAAACAAAGTCGCTTTCTCTGTCCCTATGTCCCTTTATCCCTATGTATGCTTAAATCTTTAAAACTACGCAACGGATTTTGATGCGGTTTTTTTTATTAAATAGAGTGACTCAAGGGGAAGATTTATATGTATAATACATGCATCAGCATTGCAAAAATCAAAAATCACTCAAAATCAAACATTTATTCTGAAAATAGGCCACAAGGGCACTTTTACATGTCAAAATATTAATTTACAATTTAATAAAGTCTGACTATAATAAGTAATATATTTTTGCACCCGTGCGAAGCCGGGGCGGGTTAATTATAAATAAATAATAAAAAATAAATATTTTTGGACAATCTTACACAAATCAACCTAGTCCCAAACTAAGGAAAGCTTGTACTATGGGTACCAAGTGACGATATACATACTTATATAGATAAATATATACTTAAATACATAGAAAACATCCAAGACTCTAGAACAAATATTCATGTTAATTCGTGTTAGTGTTTCGGGTATAAGAAAAACCCTTGAAGTCTTTTATTACCTCAAAAGGCATTAGCATCTACGACATACCAACATAGTTAACCCTTCACAGCGACAGAGTTTATTTGCTCTTGATTGTCTAGTCTGGGAATTGTTGCAGTCTAATTGTGGAACGGGCAGACGTACGCGCGTAGTAACACTTACGCCAGACTGGGGCGGTACACAAGAAGTGGCATAGCTTGGGATAAATCTGAAGACAATCTCAATAAATCCATCTGCAATTACAAAAGGTTAGCTGGAGAAGATGCCTTAAAGGGATAAGCTTGTCTTTGTTCTTACTTTAATCAGGAATCAGAATGTTTTATTTGAAACTAGCGACCCGGCCACTCCGGCTTCGCACGGGTGCACTATTTAATGGATGTTATTATACATATAAACCTTCCTCTTCAATCACTCTATCTATTAAAAAAAACCGCATCAAAATCCGTTGCGTAGTTTTAAAGATTTAAGCATACATAGGGATATAGGGACAGAGAAAGCGACTTTGTTTTATACTATGTAGTGACTAGCGACCCGCCCCGGCTTCGCACAGGTGCACTATTTAATGGATGATATTATACATATAAACCTTCCTCTTCAATCACTCTATCTATTAAAAAAAACCGCATCAAAATCCGTTGCGTAGTTTTAAAGATTTAAGCATACATAGGGATATAGGGACAGAGAAAGCGACTTTGTTTTATACTATGTAGTGACTAGCGACCCGCCCCGGCATCGCACGGGTGCATTATTTAATGGATGTTATTATACATATAAACCTTCCTCTTCAATCACTCTATCTATTAAAAAAAACCGCATCAAAATCCGTTGCGTAGTTTTAAAGATTTAAGCATACGTACATAGGGATATAGGGACAGAGAAAGCGACTTTGTTTTATACTATGTAGTGATAGTGAAGCGTACAGTCCACCTGATGGTAAGCGGCCACCGCAGCCTATAGACGCCCGCAACACCAAACGAGTCACGTGCGCGTTGCCGACCCTTTATAAGATTTGAGGATGTACTGTGTTGACAGCAGAAGGAACACATTTAGGTCCCTCGCTCTCAACACAGTGCATCTTCGGGAGCTCTGGCAACCTTGCTCATCTCCAGGAACACAACACTACATACTTGTATAGTAAAATCCAATCTAAATAAATATTATTTGGGTGGATCAACTATTCTTTGTTGCTCGTTACCATGGTTACGTCTCCTGAGTCACTCTATAAAACAGATTTTATAAGGTTTAAATCTACCAAACATGACTTTTAGCAATGAACATAAATCCATTTGGACATGGGGCATCTGTTTAGTTCTCTGCGTGATAGAATTAGGAATGAAGCTATCCGTAGCAGAACTGGGGTCACCGACTTGGCTTTCAAAATTGCGAGACTTAAGTGGCAGTGGGCAGGGCACATTGCTCGCAGAACTGACGGTCGATGGGGCCAGAAACTGCTTGAGTGGCGTCCACGCACCGGAAGACGAGCTGTCGGTAGGCCTCCGACAAGGTGGAGTGATGACCTGGTGAAGGTCGCGGGAATCCGGTGGAAACGAACGGCACAGGACCGGTCTAAATGGCGAGCCTTGGGGGAGGCCTATGTTCAGCAGTAGACGTCTTTCGGCTGAAATGATGATGATGATGATGATCTGCTTAGCATGCTTGAAGTCCATATTATAATCATTTTCTAAGAAACTCGGTTACTATTGTCTCCTCGCTGACGGGACAGAATAACAACAAGAAAAAGTTGATCGACCCATTTAATAAGTTGTAAAATGTGTAGCTAAAATTGAAAGCTCTCATTGCAAATATGCATACTGTGGTTGCCTGTAAGTGGGAGATCTATTGTAAATGATACTGTTAGTTTACTCATAATAATGTGTATTGTATTAAGAGCGCTTTAATAAAATGTAACAGGTCCACTAGCGCCACTCGTAAATAATTGTAATTATTTAAATTCAACGATATATAACTAAAAAGGGGACCGCTAGGTACTGTAGTTTGTCTCTAAGTACTTTTTGAATCCATCAAACTAGTTTTTACGTTGCTGGATTTTCTTAATCATAATTTTCTTTCAATAAATAAATAAATAAATAAAATAAATATTTTCGGACAATCTTACACAAATCAACCTAGTCCCAAACTAAGCAAAGCTTGTACTATGGGTACCAAGTGACGATATACATACTTATATAGATAAATAGATACTTAAATACATAGAAAACATCCAAGACTCAGGAACAAATATTCGTGTTCATCACACAAATACATGCCCTGACCGGGATTCGAACCCATAATAATACATTTTATAATGTGTACGAACTCATTAAAAGTGCCCAAGCTACATGTTCACGCATTAATATTCATTTAATATGAATATTTCTAAGTTTATAAGTTGGCAGCACTTCAGAAAATGATACTGATTCATTCAGTCATAGATCTTTGCTAATCTGTGCAACTTACTTGTCAACTCAGTCAAGATGGTGTAATTTCCTTTTTAGTCTCGAAATAAACTCCATATCGATAATAAGTTGTGTTTTAATCCAACTCGAACAAAAGTACCTAGACCTTTTTAAGGCACGAGTGAATAGGCACCTTTTGGGTGAGCTCGCTTCATCGTCGGCCTCATCTTTGCCCCCTGGCTAGATGCTGGCCAAGAGCGATCCCATTTTTAATAAAAAAAAAGTAAAAGTAAAATATATTCGAAAACTTTTGATATCTCAAGATGTACTTATCTTCAAATACTTCACGTGATTTTAGACCAGACTTGCTGGCAAAAGGACAACATAGCTTTCACGCCCGATATACACTGATACAACTATGCTGTTACGTCATAGTGATAGTATTTTAAGGCGCAGGGTTCACCGTGGTATAGCGTATGATTATAATAATAATAATAATCATTTTATTTTCAGACAAGACATCCATAGCATTGTTAGTAACATTTGTTCACTTATATATCTAGATTAGTTGTAATTATTTAACTATTTAATTAATTACGAGGATAATTATTTGATATTATAAATGGGAGTCCTGTCCCCCATATGTATAATGTTCCAGTGTTTGACAACTGGGCAGTCAACTTTCTCCAATATGCTATTCAGGAGGCTGTTGGCACTATCCCTCACTCTGCGCATCAGTGATGCTACTCGCTTCCGTAGTATTGCGCTAAAACCGTCGACATTGGCATCCATAAACATACCTAATGCGCTACAGTATCGTGGTAGTCCCAACAGCATCCTGAACGCATTATTGTATTGTACACGAAGGGCGTTTAGCGATTTTTGCGAATATTTGGTCCAGAGACAACAAGTATAAAATGTCTGGTAATACGTTATAAAAACTACATTAAATTTTACGTTATATAACGCCTAAAGCATTAGTATGTCAGTGTAGTTAATATCTTTTAATAAAATCGGCTCGTTGATCCCCGCCCTCTACTACATACTTATGTAGATAAATAGATACTTAAATACATAGAAAACATCCAAGACTCAATAACAAATACTTGTGCTCATCACACAGATAATGCCCTAACCGGGATTCGATCCCAGGACCTCCAGCTTCGTAGACAGGGTCACCATCGTTTGTTTAATAGAGAGAGATAGGGCACAACAAAATCTTGCTCGAGTTTGGAGCAGCCCAGCTGGGGAAGTACCTCCGCCTTGCAGAAGACCACAGACATAATAACATTATCTACTATACAAGTATGTAGTGTTGTGTTCCTGAAGGTGAGCAAGGTTGCCAGAGCTCCCGAGGATGCACTGTGTTGGGAGCGAGGGACCTAAATTTGTCCCTTCTGTTGTCAACACAGTGTATCCTCAAATTTTATAAATGGTCGGCAACGCGTACGTGACTCCTTTGAAGTTGCGGGCGTCTATAGGCTAAGGTGGACGCTTACCATCAGGTAGACCGTAAGCTTGTTTGCCACCGGCGTTGTATAAAAATAATTAATATAAATAAATAAATAAATATTAGAGGACAATCAATAAATATTACACAAATCGATCTAGCCCCACAGTAAGCTCAAGAAGGCTTGTGTTATGGGTACTAGACGACGACATATTTAATAGATATAAATACTTAAATACATACAAAACATCCAAGACTCGGAAACAAATATTCATGCTCATCACACAAATATTTGCCCTGACCGGGATTCGAACCCAGGACCGTCAGCTTCACAGGCAGGTGCACTGCACTACCCACTAGGCTAAACCAGTCGTCAAAATAGTAATAATAATACCGTTATTACTTTTTATCTCTCCTGTTCGGAAAGTTCAATTTTCATATGTAGATAGGGTTGAAAGTCGCTTTTCAGACCCTAGGTTGGAAAGTTTTTTTTTTTCAAGTTCTTTTGGTCGCGGGCGCGGGGCGCGGCGGCGCCGGCTTGTTGCTGCAGCGCATGTTTTTATTACTGAATCCAATTTTATTTCTCATTTATTTTCCTCATAGTCAAAATGAAATGTAGTGTTTAACTTTTTGTATCTTTAGCGCAAAATATTCAGTTAAATGGCAATCGGATCTTGTGTCAGCCTACGACACAGGCCTAGCCTAGTGTAGGGGTAACAGAAAAGTGTTTTAATTTACTTTGTCATGCAGTGTCTGTAACATTTTCTTTTTTTATATATTTTGATCGTTTGGTAATGTTAATAGCACTGTGTATAAATAAACTATTTTTGTATTTTTTTTGTATTTTTTTTAACTTGGGTGAAAGCACCCATTTCACCCTTGAACTATTGGCGCTCTCACTTCGTTGGAGGCCAAAATATCTCGGGTGAAATGGTTCGCTTTCAACCCTTGGTTAACCATCTACTATTTACCTTTTTTTTTAACCCGACTGTGGCTTTATAGGCCGGGCCCAATAAAGCGATAGGAGTGCGCGGTTGGAGAGTAGCCTGGGGAAAATCGAAGGGAAAACCTCCGGCACGACCACGCGTGTGGTTTGGAACACTGGAATACTCTAAGAGTTTGCGCCCCAGTGAGATTGGTTGAGCGGTTTCAACCGAATCTGAGGTGTGAATGGAATCGAGATACTGGTAGTTTTGTCGCTGGTTCACTAAACCTAGCCTAGCTGAGAAGAGTCCAGCAAGAAACTCAGCTAGGCCCGACCTGGGTCGGACTGACTCTACCCGGTGTGCGGCGGTACCGGGACGAATAGGGACTATATGTGCTACTATTACCTGTGTAGCGTAAAACCAAGTCGGTAGAGACCCGTTACCTAACTACAATACAAAAGCGCAATAAAACGGACCTTTATCAAACTTTCCCAGTCAATGGGTTAGAAGGAATAATTCACAAGAAAGTATTATTTCATACAAAATTGAAAGATGTCTGTTTACCTTTGGGAACATGTCTATTACCGGGGTAAAAAATGGTGAAATAACGAACAAATACTTTACGATGGGGAGAAATGTATAGGTTTATGGTTTCGGAAATGGTTGACCTAACGGTACCAAATTCCGGAATAAAATAAATAAATAAATGTTTGTGGACACTCTTACGCAAATCAACCTGGTCCCAAATTAAGTAAAGCTTGTACTAAGGGTACTAGGTGACGATATACATACTTATATAGATAAATATATACTTAAATACATAGAAAACATCCAAGACTCAGGAACAAATATTCGTGTTCATCACACAAATAAATGCCTTGACCGGGATTCGAACCCGGAACCTCCAGCTAGAATGAATACTTTGCCCGACTGCCGAGGAAATGGTACACTAATTTTATACTGAACGCCTCTCCAGTTTCCGCTTACATGTAAGCATTATAGGCGCAGTACGCAGATTAGTCGGAACAAGTGTACTTGGAAACTGTTTTGTTAACCAAGATTATTTTTATCGATTCAGATTTCATCCAAAATGGCGGTGCCTTGAGAGTTGGAAACGTAACAAATATTATTTACGATGTGTACAGTTCACAATCTACCAAAAACACTTTTACAAGTCAAAATCTATCTATATCAAATAAAAATAATCAAAGTATCATTCATTAAATATAGTATTACATGTCAAAAATAAGACTAAGAAACTAATAACAATCGAGATTTGTTAGAGACATATAAGATCTCTAAGCGTCAAGATAAAAGGTAATAAAGTAGGTACACTAATCATAATAAAATATCTTGAGCTATATATCTATAAGCGTCAACATGAACATAATAAAATGTAATAAATAAATATCCTCAGAGTTGTATAAGGTCTCTGAGCGTCAGTCTAAAAATAAAATCAAATGAGAACATAGCGAAGTCTCTCGTCATCATGTCAATTCCACTGAACACTAGTACGAAGTTACTAGTCCTTGCAAACACGTGTTAATTCAAACAGAAAATTACCTAAATAATGAGCGTTTTATTAAATAAAATAAAAATGAAATAAATGAACTTTATTCTGCAAGTAGGCAGCAAAGGCACTTTTACAAGTCAAAAACTACTAGCGTTTCTCATGAGACCACTGCCGAGAAGAAACGCCGAAAGAAACTCGACAGTCAGTCATTTTCTCCAAAATATGCTTATTACAATGATACTACTTAACCTACTTAAGTAAATGTAAGTGATAAAAAACAAAAGAGAATTGAAAGAAAATAAGGAAAAAATAACAATAGGTATTTACAATGTGTAGTTCCACAAGAAAACAAAACATGTCGAATCGTTTGATATGCTTTCCTGCAAGAACTGTGTCAACTAGATACGCTATTTAGGTTTAGGTTTAGGTTTTTTTAAGTCATAAGGCCTCTGGGTTAAATAAAAAAGCCGTTATCTTCAAATTATAATAAAGTCATGGGATAGTTTTCCAATAAGCTACACATAATTATTTGTAACTTGTAGATACAAGAAGCTTGTTAACCCTTGTGCACACATGTAGAACATGTTTGAACAAGTTCTGATAAGCTACCGTGTACTCTAATTGATAACAGAACTCTGTTGAGGGTAATCGATCTATTTTAAAAGGTTAATGTTTGTTTTTAGGGTTACTTGCTCCAAAAGGGAGAAACTTTATATGATTAAAGAAAGAAAGACAGAAAGAAAAATGTTTATTTGCATTGGCACACAATTCAGAATTAAAAAAAAAAACAGAAACAGAAACAAAAAAAACTACTACTTATTACTTAGTTATCCGTCTGTCGAGACCTTTTTTCTCTGGAAGGCGTGGTATTAAGTTTATTTATTTATTAGGCATAGTAAGAATATACATATCAAAAAGGTTAAACAAAATAAATTACATAGTTATCTTGTTAAGGCAAGGTCCATTCAGAAATCTGACGAAAATACTGATGTTCGGCGCGTTCTGTATGAGCGCGTTTGCGCCGAATCGCCTTGTACGTGTAACTTCGGGGTTTGACCTAGTGCAGGCCCACTCCCGAACAACGATGCGCGGCATCCGCTATGAGCGTGCGGGTGCTGTACGGCGCGCAGCGTCGCAGTGGAGAGGCGAAGTGAGCGAGACGCACGCGATGCCGTCGCACTCACTTTTCAGTTGTGGATCCGTAGGTTGGAAGAAATCAAACGCCAGTTCTTGAGTGAAAGAGAAGGCTTGATGGTGAAGCTGGTTGCTGAGCGAGATGGGTAGATGTTGTTGGCTTGAGTTTCTGGCGTAGAATGAGAACGGCCATCTTCTTCTTCTGGTTTCTTCTGCACCCTCCTGGGTGCTAGGAGGCTCCGCCTGCGCTGGGCGCTTTGGGAGCTGTTGCGGGTCGCGTCACCGCTACGGCGGGACGGGCTTCTGGCCGTCATTTGGGGGACGGCGGATGCTGCTGGTGGTGTGCGAGCCCCCGGCCTGGGGGCGCGCTACGGTGTCTGCTGCTGGTGTGTCTCGTGCGGCTGGTGTCCATCTGTAAATTCAAAAATAAATATTAATGATTTTACTCATCGATGGTGAGCAGCTCTCTGGGCAGTGCCCGAGAGCTGCGTTCTGGAGGGCGGGCATGCTGTGGGGCGATGCCCTGTAGGTGGACGTGGCTGGAGTTGTCCGCACGGTCGTACATGGCCCTTGCGAGCCGACCGATGAACGACTCCAGTCCTGTCCACTTGAGGTCGTTGGCGATAGTGCTGTTTCGCACATATCGCGGTGCTGCTACGATGGTGCGGAGAGTCTGCGTCTCCTGCACCCGAAGTCTCCTCCTGTTGGTTGCTGCGGCGAGGGCGTACCAGGCCGGCGCGGCATAAGTGAGCCGCGACCGAACGTACGCCTTGTATAGACCCAGCTTGGTCCTCCTGGGAAGCTTGCTGGCGAAGACAGGCCGGAGTGCGATGCGCGCAACGAGGGCTCGTTGCGCGGTGCTGGCGATGTGCTGCTTCATCGTCAGGCCCCTGTCGATGGTCACACCCAGATATTTCACTGTGTGCGACCACTCGAGGGGCTGCCCGAGCAGCGTTGGTGGCTGTGGTAGATGCGTGCTCCCAGTGATGAGAGCCTGCGTCTTGGCCACGTTCACCGAAAGCCTCCACTTGGAAAGCCAAGCTGGGAGGGCGTCGAGTGTTCTCTGGATCTTGGTGACTGCGTGGCGCGGGCTCATCGATGACACGTAGTATGCCGCGTCGTCTGCGTAGAGGCCCAGTTGTGTGTTCCCAACGACTGGGATGTCGTCGGTGAACCGGGCGTAGCACGCAGGTGAAAGGCAGCTACCCTGAGGCACCCCCGCCTGGATGGAGTGTACTTCAGAGAGGGTGCCCTCCACCTGGACTCGGAAGCGTCTGTCTGAAAGAAAAGAAGCAATGACTCGTACGATACGACGAGGGGCCGTGGAGGTGGACATTTTGTAGAGAAGGCCCTCGTGCCAGACTCGGTCGAAGGCCTTCTCCATGTCCAGCAGCACGGCGACAGTATACTCCTTCTTGTTTCTGGCCATCGCCATGTGGTGAAGCACCCTGGTGAGTTGCAGCGTTGTGGAGTGCCCGCCCCGGAAGCCGAATTGCTCCGGCCGGGCGAGATGTGCGGCTGCAGGTGGCGGAGCAGCATCCTCTCGAACACCTTCGAGAGGGTGCTCAGCAGTGTGATGGGGCGGTAGTTCTCCGCCTTTCTTCTGTCCTTCCCAGGCTTGGGCAGGACGATGACCCGCCCCTCTTTCCACGAGGAAGGAAAGTGGCTCGACCGCATAATCCCATTGAAGAGTCGCGCCACCGCCGCTACGGTGCATAGCGGCAGGTGACGCAACGCTGCATTGGGGATGTTGTCGGCGCCAGGTGCCTTCCTCGGTTTGACGTGGTGCCGGATCGATCGCTGGACCTGTGAAGGAGAGAAGAAAATCGGGTCTTCGAGCGGCAGGATCGGTGCTTCGAAGTACTGCTGTAGGTGCTGCTCAACCTCGGCGGTGTGTTGGGCGTCAGTGATGGGGTTCGGCGTGAACTGCCGTTCCAGGCTTTGAGCGAATAGCTTCGCCCGGTCTTTGGCAGCGTAGTGCAGAACCCCGTTGTCGTCTATGAGTGGCCGAACTGGTTCGGCCACCGTCCCCAGTTGCTTGCAGAGCCTGTGAATAGAAGGAACATCATCAGAGATGGAGGCAATGTGTGCTTCCCAGCTCTCAGCGCGGTAGTCTGAGAGTTTGGATTTCACAAGCTCGGTGAGGCGGTTGAGCTCTGTTTTGAGCGCTGGGGCTCGGATGCGTTGCCATTGGAGCCTCATCCAGCGCTTCTTGTCGATGAGGTCCTGCAGGTGCCGCGGCAGCGGCTTGCGGCGGTCGGTGTGTGGCACTGTTTTGGAGGCGGCGTCCAGGGCCTCTTGGATGTCCGTGGTGAGTCTGTCGGCGGCTTCCTCCACCTCCTCTGCCGTGGAGATGGGAGCTGAGCGGGGCTTGGCCTCTAGGGCGCGACCGAACCCCTCCCAGTCGTAGCGACGGCTCGGACCCCTGGGCAGGATTGTTACCGGCCGGTCTGCTATGGTTAGTAGCACCGGCCGATGGTCCGAGGGCAGGTCGGGCAGGACTTCGTGGCGCATGGGTGCGCTGACGCGCATGTGGCACGCGAAGTCGATGATGTCCTCCAGTCCTCTGGCGCCGTAGTGCGTGGGCTCGTACGGGCCGGCCACGCTGAAGTCGAAGTCCTCAGCCGCCTGGTAGATGACTCTACCGGCTGGCGTGGGAGAACGGCCATACATCCGCCATTTTATTTATATAGCAGCCAGCTTAACCATATGGTAGACAATCTTTTATTTTCCAAAATTCAACTTTTTTACATGATTTTTTCACTTTAGATCTAGATTTTACATTCCAGTACTGACTAAGTCTAGTTATTTCTAGGTGTTATATTATATTATTTCGATACAGAATTACTTATGAAATGACAAAGTATGTACTATATATGTATTAAACAAACCAATTTTGTAATATTATCCGATTTCTATGTAATAAATACTAAGTTATAACAATTTTAGGCTTTATTTTTCGCCTGTAACTAAAAGGTGGTTTTAAACCTAAGACCTAAGTATGTTGCTGGTACAATACCTTAATGCAGAATTACTATACAATAATATCTATGGGTTTAAGTTAACGGTTAAGCGAATACAGGTAAGTGAATGTAGAATAGATAACAAAATTTGAACTTTACATACAAATTTGATATAGCGAAAAGGTGAGAAACGCATTCTTATGCGTTTAAACTTAAACTAAGGTTTGGCGCAGTGCCATTGATGCAGAACTACTAATGAAAACAAGGTTGTGGTGACTCTAAGCAAATATTCTAAGTTAACAAGTGATTTTACAGACAATATGGACAACCTTGATACGAATAAAATAAAAATGTGAACCCAGTTTTGGTAATGTGTTAACTACTATTAGTGAACTAAGTAGTAGAACACGGCTTTTAATGGAGCCACCCGCTATTGGCATCTTGGTAAAAAATATATTTTTCCAGTTAAGGTGGGGCTATTCAAACACCATAAATGGTGTGACCCCGTGCGAATACACTTGTTACAATTGTTTTATATGTATTTTACATATAGTTTTGTGATCGCACACGTATATGTCAAGTCCGGTAGTTTGGATGGCAAGTAAACTTAAACCGATCCGTTCATATTAAGATGTTAAAAAGTAAGAATGACTGCCTGACACAAGTATGAAACTATTGCCAGGAAAAAGCTATTCAGATGGTAAATAACGAATAAGGCTAGTAGGATTGACGTCTGCCTTAAACAACT
Source organism: Epiblema foenella (assembly GCA_963556455.1). Lineage (NCBI taxonomy): Eukaryota > Metazoa > Arthropoda > Insecta > Lepidoptera > Tortricidae > Epiblema > Epiblema foenella. Next base: position 1,786,165 of record OY747120.1, on the reverse strand, counting down.
GAAGTTTGTTGAAGACGGTTTAAAATGGCTGCCGGTTTACCATAAATTACTTCCTTAACTTGGCCGGGTAATCGCTTGTGTGACGTATTTGGGCACAACTGTCATAAAAAATAAGTTGTGGTCGACAAAAAAAGTGGTACTGTCACAGGGACAACAAATGATCGCTCTCTGTCGCTCTTATACAAAAATGTATATGACTCGCTCGGTTGTGGTATTATTATTTGCGTGTCTGGTAAGTCTGTGATATATACCGTCACTATTTTTTTTACTCCTGGCAAAATCTTATCTACAAATTTAGAAATAAAGGAAAAATTGAAATAAAAAAAAAACAAAAATCAAAACATTTATTCTGCAAATAGACCTCAAGGGCACTTTTATAAGTCAAAATCTATCTAGGTACATCAAATAAAAATAATACAATAATCAAAGTATCATTAATTAAATGTAGTGTTACATGTCAAAAATAAGACTAAGAAACTAATAACAATCGAGATTTGTTAGAGATGTATAAGGTTTCAAAGCGTCAAGATAAAAGGTAATAAAGTAGGTACACTAATCATAATAAAATATTTGAGCTATATCTATAACACGTCAACATGAAAATAATAAAATCTATTAAATAAATATCCTCAGAGATGTATAAGGTCTTTGAGCGTCAGTCTAAAAATAAAATCAAATGAGAAGAGAGCGAAGTCTCTCATCATGTCAATTCCACTGAACACTAGTACGAGGTTACTAGTCCTTGCAAACATGAACACACCGGACCCCACAAACAGCACCCGTTCACGAGTATGACGCGTATCTCAGCCATCAAAAATTTAGGCACCGAGCAGGTCGCTGATAAATGAAGGAATGATTGAGGAATTTCGGCCCGAGTGGCGGTTGCACATATAGCTCAGTTGGCTAGTGCGACTGGCCGCGAGTGCCGGGAGGTCGCAGGTTCAAATCCTGGTCGGTGCCTAAATTTTTCAATTTTTCCTTCATTTCTAAATTTGTAGTTTACGTTAGCAGCGGTACTGCTTATTACAAAATAAATTTAGTATGGGATGGCGCATCGTAACTGACGATTATCAACATGATTTGAGACGTTAGTGCCGTTAATGAAGCCTGAGTCTTCTGGTAGATGTCGCTGTACGCCTCCCTTAAGGCGTTTGTATAAACGAAGGAATGATTGAGGAATTTCGGCCCGAGTGGCGGTTACACCTATAGCTCAGTTGGCTAGAGCGACTGGCCGCGAGTGCCGGGAGGTCGCAGGTTCAAATCCTGCTCGGTGCCTAAATTTTTAAACTTTTCCTTTATTTCTAAATTTGTAGTTTACGTTAGTAAATATCTTATCTATCAGTTTATTTCACCTAATTATGGATTTTAGTTTACATAAAACTGACACGTGTCGCGTTGTCGACCTCCAATTCACGAAAACATGGAAAATCCATTTAGAACCTTACTTAATCTTACTTTTATATTGAACCTTCTAATTAACACCGTTATAATTAATGAAAGGACGTCCGTAAACAAAGTTAATTGGGTCTCAATGTCATTTACTTATAAATTAAAAACGGATTTTAAGAAGGTATTTTTTTAACTGAATGTCTAAAGGAAAATGTTTTTCACGTACATTCATAATTATAATAAATAAATCATAAATATAAATATTAGAGGACAATCTTACACAAATCGAACTAGCCCCACAGTAAGCTCAAGAAGGCTTGTGTTATGGGTACTAGACGACGATATATTTAATAGATATAAATACTTAAATACATAGAAAACATCTAAGACTCAGAAACAAATATTCATGCTCATCACACAAATATTTGCCCTGACCGGGATTCGAACCCAGGACCGTCAGCTTCACAGGCAGGTGGACAACCCACTAGGCTAAACCGGTCGTCATAGTATGGTTCCTTTAATCAAATGTAACACCAAAGCCCGACCCACACCTAAGATTCGGTTGAAGCTCAACCAATCTCACTGGAGCGCAAACTCTTAGAGTATTTCAGTGTTTAATAAACGTGTGTGTGGTTGGAGAGCGGCCAAGGGAGAATCCAGGGGAAACCTCCGACACGACTATACGCCGGCAGTTAAAGACCATGTAACAGATGTGGTTTTATCGGAACCGGAAACGGAACCGGAATTTTACTAGTATTTCAATTTGACTTCCTATATTTATTTCAATTATTTTTATTTTTATTCTTTTGACATTTTAATGACTGTAACTTTTGACATTTTATGTATTTGCACGCTTGCATGCAGGCTAGATGCATGAAACAAAATGTATTGTAACATCCCTATACTTACTGTGTCTATGTAAATAAATAATTTCTGATTTCTGATTCTGAACCAGATGTGTTAAATTCGGTATATCGGAACCAGAACCGGAATGAAACCGGATGCGGAGCCCGAGTGATAGACGGATATGATGTTAAGGGTAGGGCAGGTCTAAGCTAAGTCTATTCTAAATAAAAATTATAAACCTGTTTGTTTTTGATGTACGCCGTTCATTTCCCCCCGCTGCGCTACTTTGACATCCGATATAACATCCGTTTTAAGGATAACAAAACCGGACCGTAGCGGATATTTAAAACCAATCGGACGTTCCGACTTAACGGAACCGGAACCGGAGCTCTGTTACAACCCTGTTTAAGACACTAGAATACTCTAAGAGTTTGCGCTCCAGTGAGATTCGTTGAGCGGTTTCAACCGAATCTGAGGTGTGAGTGGAATCGAACGAATAGTGACTACGTTAATACTAGTGTCTTTTTATAGGGGACTGACGAGAGACATCATCCTGTTGTGGATTCGTTTTTATTATCAGTGACTTAGAGACCATATACATCTCTAACAATATTAAATTAATTTTAATTTTGACGCTCAGAGACCATGTACATCTCTGGGATAATATATTAATTTCACTCCTTGTTTAATCTTGAGACCTTATACATCTCTACTTTACTGATGTTGTAATATTTGTTATAGATAACTTTGCAAGTTTATCTTCACTGTATGGCATTAAATTTGTTATAATTGTAAACTCGAAATTATTATTCCTTCTTGAACTGTAAATTAATATTTTGACATGAAAAATGTATTACTTATTATAGTCAGACTTTCTTAAATTGTAAATTAATATTTTGACATGTAAAAGTGCCCTTGTGGCCTATTTGCAGAATAAATGTTTGTATTTGTTTTTGAACTACTGGGAGTTGTGTCGCTGGTTCATAGCATCGTTTAAATCCGTCATTCAATAGGGATGTTGACTCAAAATTTATTGGTATCTAAATTATATCCAAAAGAAAGAAGACATAAAACTATGCCAAATGGTGAAAATCCCATTAAAATATCTCAAAAAATAACGAAGCTACAACCGTTAGAATGTTGTTAATAAGAGTGAGAAAGCACTAATTTGTAGTGACGTCACTGACTTAAAGCGCCATAGTAAATGAAGATCGTTCCATACAGAGGTGCGTTTTGCGAAAAAGGGACAGAACATGCCCCCACTTAAAACTTTGATGACTTGTAATTATGTAATTATTTATTTTTTTGAGTTACTTTTTTCGCTATTTGGTTGAGAATTTGATCCTTTTTCGAGAAAATTTGAAGTAGTTGAGTTTCTTACTTAGTGTCAACATCCCTATTATTGATTTCCAGCCTGTAACATTGTTTTGTTATTATGTATAGTATTACTCACGTTTAATACTGTCAACAATGTGCTTTGAGCTCGCTTCAAAGAGTTTATTAGATGGGAAATGTATTCCTCCAGCGACTAGCAAGGTGCTGTAGGCAGGATGTTTTGAACTGGCTCTTTATATACAGTAAATCAAATGTGAGCAAGTATTTATAATAATAATCATTTTTTTTTCAGACAAGACATTCATAGCATTGTTAGTAACATTTGTTCACTTATATATCTAGATTAGTTATAATTATTTAACTATTTAATTAATTACGAGGATAATTATTTGGTATTATAAATGGGAGTCCTGTCCCCCATATGTATAATGTTCCAGTGTTTTACAACTGGGCAGTCAACTTTCTCCAATATACTATTCAGAAGGGCTGTTGGCACTATCCCTCACTCTGCGCATCAGTGATGCTACTCGCTTCCGTAGTATTGCGCTAAAACCGTCGACATTGGCATCCATAAATATATCTGATGCGCTACAATATCGTGGTAGTCCCAACAGCATCCTGAACGCATTATTATAATATTTAAATCGGCTGAAAATCGCGTCATAATCGTCATCGGGTGCTGTTTGTGGAGTCCGGTCTGTTCATGCTTGTTAGGCATTTGCTAGGACATAGTGACTACGTTAACACTAGTGTTTTTTATAGGGGATTGACGAGAGACACCATCCTGTTGTGGATTCGTTATTATCGACTTAGAGACCATATACATCTCTAACAATATTATATTGGTCTTAATTTTGACGCTCAGAGACCATGTACATCTCTGGGATATTATATTAATTTCATTATACTCTTTGTTTAATCAGACTTGAGACCTTATACATCTCTAACGTTACTGATGTTGTAATATTTGTAATAGATAACTTTGTAAGTTTATCTTTACTGTATGACATTAATTTTGTTATATTTGTAAACTCGAAATTATTATTCTTTCTTGAACTGTAAATTAATATTTTGACATGAAAAATGTATTTTTATAAGTAAGACTTTCTTAAATTGAAAATTAATATTTTGACATGTAAAAGTGCCCTGGTGGTCTATTTGCAGAATAAATGTTTGATTTTGATTTTTGATTTTCATTGTGTTAAGCATAAATATAGCATAGGTAAGTTATTTATTTCGAGTTATCATATGGCAATAATTTACCGTGAGATCTTTCGAGACGCGAGATGACATTACGGTTGCCAGTTTTGTTGCACTTTTAGCACCACCCAGGGGTCACGTGTAGGGTAGCGGTGGGTACTCCCTACGGACGTGGTGCAACTCCAACCCCCTTTATCAAGTGAGTGGGCAACTTGACTGTTATAAGTTTTCAAGCCGACCGGAGGTCTCTAACTTGGCTAGGACTTAAAGCCTAACAGCCTTATTCATAAAAAGTTAGAGCCTCCTTGAAGGCTCCTTGTAGGTCCGATGCTTACAAACATGATTCATAAACGTCTGCTAACGCTAATCAGTCCATCAAGGCTCTGCTAAAAGGTCCGAAAGTTAGTGGACCGTAGACCCTTATTTATCTCTCTGCTAAGTCACAAAATGGCCGCCACAAATTTGAACAGCTGATTTTTGACAAGAGAAAAACCATACGCCAGAGAAGTGTGCTAAATCGAAGGGATTCTGTCTGTATTGTGGGTTTTCTTAATTAATCATCTTAATCAGTCTGTTAAGTAACAGGCCGATCAACCCTCAATTAAGGATTTTTTATGAATAACGCTGTTATACTGTAAATTTTATACAAAATATTCAAGCTAATTAAAATCATTTTTCCGCATAAATTATACTATACACAACAAAAGCAAAAAATGGGATTTATCTAAAAGTTTCTTATATAAAAATTGTATCTTTCAATCACTTTATTGTTAGGTACAGTCGCCATCAGATATATCGGAGCGAACAAGGTGCTCACAAATATCTCAACACGGCTCTATTGTCAAAGCGTTAAAGTGCATGTTCAGATTACCTCATATTTATGAGCACCCTAAAGAGTACAGATATATTTGATGGCGACTGTACATTCATATACATTTAAAAAGCCTTTAAGCCTTTTATTATATACGATCCAATTCACACCGACCCGACTATACACGAAGATGCCTGGGTATTAAAACGCACAGCGCAAGTCTAGACTTTATTAGCTCCTGTTGACTGTACAACTATCACACTCCCAACCTTATCACACACACTTAAGATCCATATTCGCTTACCACGCCAGTTCATACAGACATTATATAGCACAGTTATTGTGTTTTATAGGTTGTGTTATAGAATTTAAAACATGATTTATGTTTAAAATGTAGAACAAAGCAATAGTGTTCGTAACACGAAACATGATCAGGGGCTATTCGAGTCAACGTATTATTTTGAAATTGGTTTCGCTTTTGCACACAATAAGCTAAGTATATTAACAAAAATAAATAAAAATAAGCTACTGTAGGATTTCTTTTGTATTTGACACCGATATTTAATGTGAAATAAAATGAAATAAATGAACTTTGTTCTGCAAGTAGGCCGCAAAGGCAGTTTTACAAGTGAGAATTGAAAGAAAAACGAGGAAATATAACAATAGGTATTTACAATGTGTAGTTACACAAGAAAACAAAACATGTCGAATCGTTTGATATGCTTTCCTGCAAGAACTGTGTCAATTAGATACAATAAAAATATTAGACTCTTTACGCTATTTAGGTATTTGGTTTGGGCCATGCATTTCTGTCTGTTAGATAGTCCTCAACCCTATAATAAGCCACATCAATGTTTTTTTTAGGTAATTTTTAAGAGCTGGAAGCTGACTGTGAAGTGGGACAATATACCCTGGGGGAAATTAAGAACAGGCCCATTATTTTTATATATGACACACAAGACCTTTTACCTACCTGATGGTAAGCAGATTTCGTAGCCTATGGATGCTTGCAACTGCAGCACAATCACAAGCGAGGCATCTCGCTCCGGTTGTGGAATGAGCTCCCTGCCGCGGTTTTCCCGAGGGACTACAGTATGGGGTTCTTCAAGAAATGAGTGTTAAATAAAATATTTCTATGTCTATGTCTATGTCTAAATTACACGCAGAGAGCGGATTCCGTACAAAGCGAAGTTAATTGCAAACTCACTCGCGTTGGAGGTCATTTCAATGGAATGGCCTTGTCTTAAAACTAAATTAAAATATCTTCTTTGTTTACATCATTTATTAGAGTGCTATTTATACCCGGATAGCGGAAAATCGCTTTCATAATTTCACCAAGATGGCACTCCAAGAAATGATGTAAAACACGGAATATATTTTAATTAGTTTTCATTTCCAGCAATCTAGATTGCCCCGCTACATCCCATACCTATTCCATTAAGTAGTCTACTTCGATGCTAATATAAAACTTTCTATTATAAATATAAGTTTATCAGACAAAAAGAAATTTATATTTAAAAAAAAATCAAATCAAAAATCAACCATTTATTCTGCAAATAGGCCACAAGGGCATTTTACATGTCAAAATATTAATTTACAATTTAAAAAAGTGACTATAATAAGTAATACATTTTTCATGTCAAAATATTAATTTACAGTTCAAGAAGGAATAATAATTTCGAGTTTACAATTATAACAAAATTACTGTCATACAGTGAAGATAAACTTGCAAAGTTATCTATTACAAATATTACAACATCAGTAAAGTTAGAGATGTATAAGGCCTCAAGATTAAACAAGGAGTATAAAGAAATTAATATAATATCCCAGACATGTACATGGTCGCTGAGCGTCAAAATTAAAATTAATTTAATATTGTTAGAGATACATATGGTCTCTAAGTTACTGATAATAAAAACGAATCCACAACAGGATGATGTCTCTCGTCAATCCCCTATAAAAAGACACTAGTATTAACGTAGTCACTATGTCCTAGCAAGCATGAACAGACCGGACTCCATAAATCTCTCCGGACCGGACTCCATAAATATTTGGTACAATATGTATGTATGTATGTAATAGTAGTTTATCTACGCTCATACAGTAAATCCTCTTTTATGTGCTCAAAAAGTGTAGGTAAGGACCAACTTTACAATATCGCGTCGGTCCGGGGCGGAGATGGCCATAACAGCATCAAAAACGGTATCATTATGGCCATCTCCGCCCATTACGATACAGGCTCGTGCTCAAAAAGACTTCTGCTAAGGCTAGCTGCGTTCTCTCGCTGAATGGCAATGCCAATACATTGAGCGAACAAAGTCTTTACAAAAATATTCTACATAACTATCGAACCTACTTACAAAATTTCACGAGAATCGGTTGAGAAATGCGACCTGTAGAGGGGGACAAACAGAAATACACTGGACACGTGAAAGAATTTTTGTCGAAACTGACGTAGAGACCTTCGTTTCACTCGGTCAATAATACAATACAATACAAATATACTTTTCACACCTGCTATTCAGAAAAGAGTTATGGTTGGCTTCGAATGAGGGATCAAAGATACACTTTTCTTCCCTCGTTTGAAGGCAACAATGACTCTTTTCCTCATAGAAGGTGTGATTAGCAGTATGTGACACTCTGTAGTAAAATCATTTGTAAGATATTTCATGTTTTTAGCAGCGGGCCTCATAGACGATGTGAAAGGCAGTATGTGTCACATGGTAGCAAAATTATTTCCGTCTTAAGCATAAACACTTGAATCCCTCGCTACGCTCAAGATTCTAAAATCTTTCGCTTCACTCAGAATTGAATATACCGCCCTCGCCGTAAATATATAATTTTGCTCCCTTGAGACACAATCTACTATTATAGCACACCTCAAAAAGAGCAAAATTCAGAACATTAGTGTAGAGATAAACAACAGACGGTTAAAAGCGATCTCTTTCAGACAGCCTTATCAATATTCAGTGCTTTTGAATAACGTTGGCCACTCTCAAAGAAACTCCTAATAAATTCCAAAATTTCAAGATACCTCAAATCTCATCAGTACTAAACGATAAATAAAAGAAATACCTACCCATTTTTCTACTATTTATTATTAAAGAGACCCTCCCATTATACGTTTATTAAGCCAATTCCTAAAGGGCTTAAGTGGTAATACGTTAAGAGGACGGATTTTATCGCCGTGGCCTCCCTATCTGAGTCTGCACTGCACTCCGAACTTCGTATCATGCGGTGCCTTTCACTCTCGTGTTATACACTATATGAGTGAAAGGAATGGCGCGATATGAAGTTCGGAGTAGCCCCTCTATCATGCCGTCCCTTTCACCCAAACTAAGCAAAACTTGTACTATAGGTACTAGGTGACGATATACATACTTATAAAGATAAATAGATAGTGACTCAGGAACAAATATTTGTGTTCATCACACAAATAAATGCCCTGACCTGTCAAAACATTTATTCTGCAAATAGGCCACAAGGGCATTTTACATGTCAAAATATTAATTTACAATTTATGAAAGTCTGACTATAATAAGTAATACATTTTTTATGTCAAAATATTAATTTACAGTGCAAGAAGGAATAATAATTTCGAGTTTACAATTATAACAAAATTAATGTCATACAGTGAAGATAAACTTGCAAAGTTATCTATTACAAATATTACAACATCAGTAAAGTTAGAGATGTATAAGGTCTCAAGATTAAACAAGGAGTATAAAGAAATTAATATAATATCCCAGAGATGTACATGGTCTTTGAGCGTCAAAATTAAAATTAATTTAATATTGTTAGAGATGCATATGGTCTCTAAGTCACTCTCGTCAATCCCCTATAAAAAGACACTAGTATTAACGTAATCACTATGTCCTAGCAAGCATGAACAGACCGGACTCCACAAATCTCTCCGGACCGGACTCCATAAATATTTGGTACAATATGTATGTATGTATGTAATAGTAGTTTATCTACGCCCATACAGTAAATCCTCTTTTATGTGCTCAAAAAGTGTAGGTAAGGACCAACTTTACAATATCGCGCCGGTCCGGGGCGGAGATGGCCATAACAGCATCAAAAACGGTATCGTTATGGCCATCTCCGCCCATTACGATACAGGCTCGTGCTCAAAAAGACTTCTGCTAAGGCTAGCTGCGTTCTCTCGCTGAATGGCAATGCCAATGTATTGAGCGAACAAAGTCTTTACAAAAATATTCTACATAACTATCGAACCTACTTACAAAATTTCACGAGAATCGGTTGAGAAATATGACCTGTAGAGGGGGACAAACAGAAATACACTGGACACATGAAAGAATTTTTGTCGAAACTGACGTAGAGACCTTCGTTTCACTCGGTCAATAATACAATACAATACAAATATACTTTTCACACCTGCTATTCAGAAAAGAGTTATGGTTGGCTTCGAATGAGGGATCAAAGATACACTTTTCTTCCCTCGTTTGAAGGCAACAATGACTCTTTTCCTCATAGAAGGTGTGATTAGCAGTATGTGACACTCTGTAGTAAAATCATTTGTAAGATATTTCATGTTTTTAGCAGCGGGCCTCATAGACGATGTGAAAGGCAGTATGTGTCACATGGTAGCAAAATTATTTCCGTCTTAAGCATAAACACTTGAATCCCTCGCTACGCTCAAGATTCTAAAATCTTTCGCTTCACTCAGAATTGAATATACCGCCCTCGCCGTAAATATATAATTTTGCTCCCTTGAGACACAATCTACTATTATAGCACACCTCAAAAAGAGCAAAATTCAGAACATTAGTGTAGAGATAAACAACAGACGGTTAAAAGCGATCTCTTTCAGACAGCCTTATCAATATTCAGTGCTTTTGAATAACGTTGGCCACTCTCAAAGAAACTCCTAATAAATTCCAAAATTTCAAGATACCTCAAATCTCATCAGTACTAAACGATAAATAAAAGAAATACCTACCCATTTTTCTACTATTTATTATTAAAGAGACCCTCCCATTATACGTTTATTAAGCCAATTCCTAAAGGGCTTAAGTGGTAATACGTTAAGAGGACGGATTTTATCGCCGTGGCCTCCCTATCTGAGTCTGCACTGCACTCCGAACTTCGTATCATGCGGTGCCTTTCACTCTCGTGTTATACACTATATGAGTGAAAGGAATGGCGCGATATGAAGTTCGGAGTAGCCCCTCTATCATGCCGTCCCTTTCACCCAAACTAAGCAAAACTTGTACTATAGGTACTAGGTGACGATATACATACTTATAAAGATAAATAGATAGTGACTCAGGAACAAATATTTGTGTTCATCACACAAATAAATGCCCTGACCGGGATTCGATCCCGGGACCTCCAGCTTCGAAGGCAGGGTCACTACCAACTAGGCTAAAGCGGTCGTCAAATCAATAAGCACCACAAATATGTTTGATAAACATAAATAGCATAAAATCACGATTGTATTGAAATTTAGTTCCAAGGACAATTAGACGTAACCACGGCAACGAACCCAGACCTGAGCACATATTTGTTGGATTAAGAGGCCTTATAAGTTTCAAATTACGACAAAAGTATTGATAATACCAATAAACTGATTAAAGGATACGATGACTTTATAAAAGTTTTAGATAGTGACAGCCATTTCTTGATTTTATTGTGCGTAGTAGAATTTAAGCCGAAAAAAGCCGTTTTTAGTTTGAAAATGGTTGTTTCGGAGTGATGTTTGTAACGATATTTATTAATGTAAAATCCAAAATATACATTTAAAATGACATTAGGTCGCAATAGTCCTGTTCTAGATAGTAACACTGAGGAAATGTCAAGATACGTAAATTCAAACAAAAAATGGCCGAAATAGGTGAGCATTTTTTAACTCATAAGGGCTCTTAAACCGGTAGACGTAACCACGGCAACAAACCCAGACCTGAGCACATATTTGTTGGATTAAACTGGTAGACGTAACCACGGCAGCGAACCCAGACCTGAGCACATATTTGTTGGATTAAACCGGTACGTAACCACGGCAACGGACCCAGATCTGAGCACATATTTGTTGGATTAAACCGGTACGTAACCTCGGCAACGGACCCAGATCTGAGCACATATTTGTTGGATTAAACCGGTAGACGTAACCACGGCAACGGACCCAGACCTGAGCACGTATTTGTTGGATTAAACCGGTACGTAACCACGGCAACGAACCCAGACCTGAGCACGTATTTGTTGGATTAAACCGGTACGTAACCACGGCAACGAACCCAGATCTGAGCACATATTTGTTGGATTAAACCGGTAGACGTAACCACGGCAACGGACCCAGTCCTGAGCAGATATTTGTTGGATTAAACCGGTAGACGTAACCACGGCAACAAACCCAGACCTGAGCACGTATTTGTTGGATTAAACCGGTAGACGTAACCACGGCAACGAACCCAGGCCTGAGCACATATTTGTTGGATTAAACTGGTAGACGTAACCACGGCAGCGAACCCAGACCTGAGCACATATTTGTTGGATTAAACCGGTACGTAACCACGGCAACGAACCCAGACCTGAGCACGTATTTGTTGGATTAAACCGGTACGTAACCACGGCAACGAACCCAGATCTGAGCACATATTTGTTGGATTAAACCGGTAGACGTAACCACGGCAACGGACCCAGTCCTGAGCACATATTTGTTGGAATAAACCGGTAGGCGTGACCACGGCAACGAACCCAGACCTGAGCACAAAATCAAGAAATCAAAGTCAAAACATTTATTCTGCAAATAGGCCTCAAGGGCACTTTTACAAGTCAAAATCTATCTAGGTACATCAAATAAAAATAATACAATAATCAAAGTATCATTAATTAAATGTAGTGTTACATGTCAAAAATAAGACTAAGAAACTAATAACAATCGAGATTTGTTAGAGATGTATAAGGTCTCTAAGCGTCAAGATAAAAGGTAATAAAGTAGGTACACTAATCATAATAAAATATTTTGAGCTATATCTATAACACGTCAACATGAAAATAATAAAATCTCACATAAATACAGATACAAAATACAAATACAAAAAGGTTTATTTCTCAAAATTTTACATTGTTCAATCTATAAGTAAATACCCATACATTAAAAATAAGACGTTGAAAAATCGGTTTGTTGGATTAAACTGGTAGACGTAACCACGGCAACGAACCCAGACCTGAGCACATATTTGTTGGATTAAACCGGTAGACGTACCCACGGCAACGGACCCAGACCTGAGCACGTATTTGTTCGATTAAACCGGTAGACGTAACCACGGCAACGAACCCAGACCTGAGCACATATTTGTTGCATTAAACCGGTAGACGTAACCACGGCAACGAACCCAGGCCTGAGCACATATTTGTTGGAATAAACCGGTAGGCGTGACCACGGCAACGAACCCAGACCTGAGCACAAAATCAAGAAATCAAAGTCAAAACATTTATTCTGCAAATAGGCCTCAAGGGCACTTTTACAAGTCAAAATCTATCTAGGTACATCAAATAAAAATAATACAATAATCAAAGTATCATTAATTAAATGTAGTGTTACATGTCAAAAATAAGACTAAGAAACTAATAACAATCGAGATTTGTTAGAGATGTATAAGGTCTCTAAGCGTCAAGATAAAAGGTAATAAAGTAGGTACACTAATCATAATAAAATATTTTGAGCTATATCTATAACACGTCAACATGAAAATAATAAAATCTCACATAAATACAGATACAAAATACAAATACAAAAAGGTTTATTTCTCAAAATTTTACATTGTTCAATCTATAAGTAAATACCCATACATTAAAAATAAGACGTTGAAAAATCGGTTTGTTGGATTAAACTGGTAGACGTAACCACGGCAACGAACCCAGACCTGAGCACATATTTGTTGGATTAAACCGGTAGACGTACCCACGGCAACGGACCCAGACCTGAGCACGTATTTGTTCGATTAAACCGGTAGACGTAACCACGGCAACGAACCCAGACCTGAGCACATATTTGTTGCATTAAACCGGTATACGTAACCACGGCAACGAACCCAGGCCTGAGCACATATTTGTTGGAATAAACCGGTAGGCGTGACCACGGCAACGAACCCAGACCTGAGCACAAAATCAAGAAATCAAAGTCAAAACATTTATTCTGCAAATAGGCCTCAAGGGCACTTTTACAAGTCAAAATCTATCTAGGTACATCAAATAAAAATAATACAATAATCAAAGTATCATTAATTAAATGTAGTGTTACATGTCAAAAATAAGACTAAGAAACTAATAACAATCGAGATTTGTTAGAGATGTATAAGGTCTCTAAGCGTCAAGATAAAAGGTAATAAAGTAGGTACACTAATCATAATAAAATATTTTGAGCTATATCTATAACACGTCAACATGAAAATGATAAAATCTCACGTAAATACAGATACAAAATACAAATACAAAAAGGTTTATTTCTCAAAATTTTACATTGTTCAATCTATAAGTAAATACCCATACATTAAAAATAAGACGTTGAAAAATCGGTTTGTTGGATTAAACTGGTAGACGTAACCACGGCAACGAACCCAGACCTGAGCACATATTTGTTGGATTAAACCGGTAGACGTACCCACGGCAACGGACCCAGACCTGAGCACGTATTTGTTCGATTAAACCGGTAGACGTAACCACGGCAACGAACCCAGACCTGAGCACATATTTGTTGCATTAAACCGGTAGACGTAACCACGGCAACGAACCCAGGCCTGAGCACATATTTGTTGGAATAAACCGGTAGGCGTGACCACGGCAACGAACCCAGACCTGAGCACAAAATCAAGAAATCAAAGTCAAAACATTTATTCTGCAAATAGGCCTCAAGGGCACTTTTACAAGTCAAAATCTATCTAGGTACATCAAATAAAAATAATACAATAATCAAAGTATCATTAATTAAATGTAGTGTTACATGTCAAAAATAAGACTAAGAAACTAATAACAATCGAGATTTGTTAGAGATGTATAAGGTCTCTAAGCGTCAAGATAAAAGGTAATAAAGTAGGTACACTAATCATAATAAAATATTTTGAGCTATATCTATAACACGTCAACATGAAAATAATAAAATCTCACATAAATACAGATACAAAATACAAATACAAAAAGGTTTATTTCTCAAAATTTTACATTGTTCAATCTATAAGTAAATACCCATACATTAAAAATAAGACGTTGAAAAATCGGTTTGTTGGATTAAACTGGTAGACGTAACCACGGCAACGAACCCAGACCTGAGCACATATTTGTTGGATTAAACCGGTAGACGTACCCACGGCAACGGACCCAGACCTGAGCACGTATTTGTTCGATTAAACCGGTAGACGTAACCACGGCAACGAACCCAGACCTGAGCACATATTTGTTGCATTAAACCGGTAGACGTAACCACGGCAACGGACCCAGACCTGAGCACATATTTGTTGGATTAAACCGGTAGACGTAACCACGGCAACGAGCCCAGACCTGAGCACATATTTGTTGGATTAAACCGGTAGACGTAACCACGGCAACCAACCCAGACCTGAGCACATATTTGTTAAACCGGTAACGTGACCACGGCAACCAACCCAGACCTGAGCACATATTTGTTGGATTAAACCGGTAGACGTAATCACGGCAACGAACCCAGACCTGAGCACATATTTGTTGGATTAAACCGGTAGACGTAACCACGGCAACCAACCCAGACCTGAGCACATATTTGTTAAACCGGTAGACGTGACCACGGCAACCAACCCAGACCTGAGCACATATTTGTTGGATTAAACCGGTAAACGTAACCACGGCAACGGACCCAGACCTGAGCACATATTTGTTGGATTAAACCGGTAGACGTGACCACGGCAACAAACCCAGACCTGAGCACATATTTGTTGGATTAAACCGGTAGACGTAACCACGGCAACGGACCCAGACCTGAGCACATATTTGTTGGATTAAACCAGTAGACGTAACCACGGCAACGAACCCAGACCTGCAGGCGAATCACGTAACTTTATGTACTAACGGTAGATAGATTTTACTGACAATTTTGAAGTATAAATGTATGAGCTGACAATTAAAATTTGGCATTAAAATCTACCTAACGATAGTAAAAAAGTTACGTGATTATCCCGCTGAGCACATAAATACAAATACAAAAAGGTTTATTTCTCAAAATTTTACATTGTTCAATCTATAAGTAAGTATGGGTATTAAAAATGAGACGTTGAAAAATCGGTTTGTTGGATTAAACCGGTAGACGTAAAATAAAATAAAAATAAAATAAAATAAAATAGACGTAACCACGGCAACGAACCCAGACCTGAGGGGCTACCGCGAACCGAAAACGAACGAAGTTCGAATATCTCCCTCTCTGTCGCACTTGCTAATTCGTGCGGCAGAGAGGGAGATATTCGAACTTCGTTCGTTTTCAGTTCGCGGTAGCCCCTCAGAGCACATATTTGTTGGATTAAACCGGTTTCTTCACGTTTCCCTCTCTGTTTACCCTTAAAGTCGTTTAAGCTCTTTCTCCAACTCTAGGAAAAGGGCCGAGTGGTTGCTATTTTCCGATTGCCGCTTATTATGATTGATGTCACTCGGCAGCGATACAGCGGAGCTAATGGCCTGGCTGCAGGGATGGGAATAAGTCGATAAAATATCTCCCAGTAGCTCGATTCCACTTTTTTCAAGTTTCCAAAAATCTACGGGATACGGTAGATTTTTTTAACCTGATGGTGTCTTTATAGGCTGGGCCCAATAAAGCGATAGGAGTGCGCGGTTGGAGAGTAGCCTGGGGAGAATCCAGGGGAAAACCTCCGGCACGATCACGCGTGTGGTTTGGAACACTGGAATAATGTAAAAGTTTGACTCTCTGAGATTCGGTTGAAACCGCTCAGCCAATCTCACTGGAGCGCAAACTCTGTTAAAAATGGTATAAAATTTTACCGCTTTTAACGACTTATATATGT
Organism: Epiblema foenella; assembly: GCA_963556455.1. Lineage (NCBI taxonomy): Eukaryota > Metazoa > Arthropoda > Insecta > Lepidoptera > Tortricidae > Epiblema > Epiblema foenella. The sequence goes on along the minus strand of OY747120.1, from coordinate 1,769,578 downwards.
GCGGAGTCATTATAAGCGGATTCTACTGTACTTTCGTTTTTAAGAAATTCCTAAAAAGTATATCTACAAAAATATTTTTTATAATTATAGAACATGCTCACAAATTTTCAAGAAATTCGGTCGACAAATGCAACATCTAGAGAACAGTTGGTCATCCACCGGACAGACGAAAGCATGTCTGCCCAAGCTAAAATGTAGACGCTTCGCTCGCTTTGCATATATATATCGTTGCCCCCCGACTAAAGGCTGGTCAAGAGCAATCCCATTTTATAAATAAAAATAAATAAATAAATAAATATTAGATACAATCTTACACAAATCGAACTAGCCCCACAGTAAGCTCAAGAAGGCTTGTGTTATGGGTACTAGACGACGATATATTTAATAGATATAAATACTTAAATACATAGAAAACATCCAAGACTCAGAATCAAATATTCATGCTCATCACACAAATATTTGCCCTGACCGGGATTCGAACCCAGGACCGTCAGCTTCACAGGCAGGTGCACTACCCACTAGTCTAAACCGGTCGTCATAAACACATTTTTTTATTTAAAAAAATGTGTGGGTAGGTATTTCGTCCGTTGATGTAAGGGCATGAGCTTTACTCTCTTCTGACTTTTCTGGAACAGCTAGCATCCATAGGCTACGGTGCCTACTTACCACCAGACAGGCCGTTAGCTAGTAAGACCATCTACTAGCTGACGGCCTGTCTGATGGTATGGTAAGTAGGCACCGTAGCCTATGGATGCCAACTTTTGTACCATGATATTTCTATCGATATAAACGTTTGGTTGTATCGATAAAAAAGAAAAGAAAGAAAGAAAGGAAAAACATTGATTCGTGGCACAGACACAGTACAAATTAACATAACAGCAAAATACAGAAAATAGCCACGAAATGGCCCCAAATCAGCATAGTGCTAGCCATTGGCTAGCGCTGGTCTTCCTTTGGGACCACGAGAAGCCACGAAAGACAAAAAACACTAAAGTCACAAACAGCATAACAACATAACACAATTTAAACAGACAAGAACAGATAAACATGAACGCGACCTTAAACAATCTTCAATCTTAAAAAAACCTACAAAGTAAAGTTTATTTCATCGACAATTCCATCGACACAATCACATCCCTACTCTCTTTTACGTCAACAAAAGAAATTGCCCAATCTCCTTAACTGCACAATGACTTCAATATTTCATACGCCATTGTCAATTCGACAACTTTCTTCTTTTGTATGGATTATTATTTTAACCGTCTTTTTATGGTGAAGGGTTAACCATTGTGTTTTAATGATAGTCAAGAGGGTTATTAATTTTTAAGGGTGTATTTATAAAGTTTCGTGGAAGCTTTTGTATGGGATGAGTCTTTTAGGTAATGTATGTACTAAGATGATTTCAAGCTCATATGGTCATTTACATCAGAATTACGATTTGAAACGGGATATTTACCATGTGAAATGAAATGAAATGAAATCATTTATTCTTTAATTTAGGCATGTTACATGCACTTATGAATGTCAAAAAACTACCACCGGTTCATAAAATAAACCTCTGCCTCGAGAAGAACCGGTGTGAGAAACTCGGCGAGGTGTCATTTTTTCAAAACAATATACAATGTATATAAAATAACAGTAAAAATAGAAATGCTACAGTATAAACATACATACATATTTTTTAATATGTATATTTGTATACATAAAAAATTGTATAAATTGTATGTTGTATTTGAAAGTGAGATATTTATTGATAAAGTTATAAGTAATTTTACATGTAAATTATAAGTAATATTTACATGCCAATTATAAGTAATATTTACATGTCAATTATAAGTAATTTTACATGTTATTTTTATATTAACTTGCTTACTGTTGTATTATTTATTTATTTATTTTTTACATGTCATTCTTATATTGTATTGTTTATAATTGTATGTTGTGTCGTTGTAAACTGTTTCTATTTGTGTTGTTTGTTTGTGTATGTTTGTGTGTGTGTTTGTTTGTGTAAATATCGGGAACTTACAAATACAAATATACATGGTAAATATCTCGTTTCAAATCGTAATTCTTATGTACTAGATTGGCACGTTTATTGAAATCCGCCTGATAATATAAGAGCTACAAGCAAAGTTATGATTTTAATCTTGACGACCTCTCACGCCCGCCATGTTGAATTTTCTTAAACTCAATATGCACAAACACGTAGGCAGAATTAGGATAAATCTAATACCACTTCTATTGTTGGAATCCATCCAGCATCTTGACTGGGAGACGGCAGCAAAATATAAATACTTAACGATCTATTTAAGAGCGCTTTAATAAAATGTAACAGGTCCACTAGCGCCACTCGTAAATAATTGTAATTATTTAAATTTAACGATATATAACTAAAAAAGGGGGCCGCTACGTACTGTAGTTTGTATTTAAGTACTTTTTGAATCCATCAAACTAGTTTTTACGTTGCTAGATTCGTCTCTCTATGAGTTTTAAATTAAAACGGCCGCTTTACCTTTGGACGCATAGATTGACGAATCCAGCAACGTAATAACTAGTTTGATGGATTCAAAAAGTACTTAAATACAAACTACAGTACGTAGCGGCCCCCTTTTTTAGTTATATATCGTTAAATTCAAATAATTACAATTATTTACGAGTGGCGCTAGTGGACCTGTTACATTTTATTAAAGCGCTCTTAAACCAATACCCTCCTTTTAGGTTTAGCTGTAGTTAGGTAAAATATTAATATTAACATAGCTCATATCTTATTGTGTAAAGATTCACACAAAGAGAAATTCAAATCTACTTAGATAAGAATATCGAGAGCACTAATGATTTCAAAAATAAATTGAAAAATGGCTAATCGGCCAAGCATTTTATAATTGAAGAAAATTTTATGACATTATAATAATAATATAATAACCTTAATTTTAAATAATAATCGAATGCAATTCAGTTTAATAATAAATAGACATGTAATTCAATACAACTCAATGTAGTAACCCATGAACATGTAATTTATTTATTTATTTATTTATTTATTTCAGACATATATAAGCATAACAGTAAAATGCACCAAATCGCTTACATACTAGTCACAATTACAGAATTCACAATAATATATAAAATTCAGTCATATAATATCAATTATATGACTGAATTTAAAGTAATATTTGTAACTAGCTTTTGCCCGCGACTTCGTTCGTGAACGTCTACTGACTCTTCCTTCCCCTTGGTAGATATATTCTGCAGGTTAGGTTATAAACTACTTAACTTTGACTGACTCACTCAAAATGTACTGAAACGTTTTTACGTCTCAAAGTTACAACCTTACAAAGTTGCTTATTCATATAAATATATTAGCAAGTGAAATGGGCCCCCTTGTTCATGAAAGGAGGCATGTGTCTAGAAGTAGGATGTAATAGGCGGATAAAGAAACAAAATGGGTAATATGATTTTTCAATAGGTACTGGTCAAGGGTACTGGCCAGGAAATTAAATACAAAGACGTTAAATACACATTTCATTCCAGCCCCGAGAACGCCGACGACTCGATCCCATATAGTATATATACGTACAAAATAATTTTTATGATTTCTTATACTATGTAACGAAACACAATGTGTGCTAAGAAACTACGTCATCAAATCCATGTAGCATAGTGGTGTCATGGTTCGATATTGCGTACGTATGCACATTCTTTCGCTTGTTCTATGAAGTTTCTCAATTCCCTACTTTCCGAGCCTTAGTACTGACATGCTCGATGTAGCGACTACAGGGGAAAACATATTATGATTGAATGGAACAAAAATTTCTATGTTTCTCGAATTGCAACGTGTTAGGAGTCCTACATTATAACCCAAGATATGTAATGACCTACAACAACATGACACGCTCTACTTGCAGTGAACACCGGTCACCTTGGGCACATGTCTACGCATTATTCCTCTGTATGAAACTTTATTTAATACTTCTAGTTTACTACGAATTTTTTTTCATATGTACTTGTACTTGATTAAGACAAACATGTTTACAAAAGTGTTAAATTTTCTCCCTTAATACACCTAATATTTTTCTAGTGAAGAAACACTTTCCAAAACGTACAATCGAACCGGTGACATCCTGACATACGCAGCCAATCACTTGAACTAAGCTGTCTGCATGAAAAATCAGTAATCACACTCAGTTACCAAATCCTTCAACCAGTTCTTTCTTCTCTTCTTCAAAGCCTTGGGGATCCGTACTCAGAGTGACATCTACCAAAAAGACTCGCGCTTCCTTAACTTCAACGTGTAATTTAAAACAGTAGTAATATTTTTAACTACCTACGCGCATGTTACCGTTTTACAATTATGTATAAACTAATCAGTTAAGTAATCCATGTTTTCATATTACCTACATTGAATAAGTATTTTGGATAGCTGACCTACAGTAACCAAAAAGATTTGTAACGGTTTCTATGGGTCCTTAGGATAGACACAAAATTACCCTGCCGGCGAGGATGTCCACCGCACGATCGCGATATCGCAGACACATATAGTCCCTATTCATCCCGATACCACTGCATACCGGGTAGAGTCAGTCCGACCCAGGTCGGGCCTGGCTGAGTTCCTAGTTGGTCTCTTCTCAGCTAGGATTGGTTTAGTGAAACAGCGACAAAACTCCCAGTAGTTTGATTCCACCAACAACTCAGATTTGGTTGAGGCCGCTCAACCAATCTCACTGGAGCGCATACTCTTAGAGTATTCCAGTTGCAGTGTTTAAACCCCCCGTGTGGTCGCGTTGGAGGTTCCTCCTGGATTTTCCCCAGGCCACTCTCCAAACAAACGCGCACTCACACACATCGCTTTATTGGGCCCGGCCTGTAAAGCCAGTCAGGTTCAAGAAAAAAAAACTGTTTTACATTTCTCAACCATCCATTTTTTTTTTCAATAAAAAGAGTAGAGTGGAGTGGAATTTCTATAATTTTTATGTAGGCATATATCAAAGTATGTAACTATGTAATGAATTAATTGCATGCCTAGCTTCATAATTAAGTAAATCTAATATTTTGCATGCCGACATTGTTGGCGAGATATTATGGGACGATATTATTGTGAACGTATTTTACTACCTAATGTAACCATATCTCTAGCGAAATAAACAATTTCATTTCATTTTATTTCAAAGCGCTGGTCAGTCAATGCTGACAACAATCGTCTACGTCCAATCTATTTAATCTCCAATTTTATAAACAGTAAAGTTATTTAGGCTCAATGGGTCAGCAAGTTTTGATTTAAAACGCAAGCGCTTTAAAGGCTGTAAGTCAGTACCTAAATAACGCAAATCTAAAACATAATAGATTTGCGTTATTTAGGTACTGCTTACAATTATGCATGTAAATAATTAATAGAACTTCAGGTAAGTACTGAAATGCGGTAAACATTCACATTCACATGAGTCGCTTTGGTTTTGAGATAATTAAGCTCTCGCAGAAGTCACAAAGATCCGATCTCTTTCATAATAATAGCTCATCATAATCAATTGGTAGCGACATTTCTCAGTTTATAACTACAATGGTAAAACTAAAAACTTTACATGAAAATACGTACTTTATCTTAGCAACTATAAGACTCAAATTATTGAATTCTGTAAGTAGTAAATAATCTACATTAACTTCGATTCGACTTGAACGAATGGCATCTGTGTAATGGCACGTTTTTGACACGTCAAACGTCAAATATCGTGAATTTACAACAGTCTACACTCGCCTCACGATACGTCCTTACTGTATCTTGACCCTACGATTCGTGACAACTATGTGCATATTTAGAGCTCAGACTTACACTGGTTCATCTGAGTCGAATTTTCGTAAGTCAGCGGGTATTGTAAATATTCTACATGATTCTGGATCTATGAAATTCAACTTTCACCCCCGAATTTATCTATTTGAGGGATGACGAAGGGATAAAAAGTATCCTATATGTTAATTCAGGCTATAAACTCGTTGTGTACCAAGTTTCATCATAATCCGGTCAGCCGTTTTTGTGTGATTGAGTAACAAATATCCAAAAATCTAAACATCCGAACTTTCACATTTATAATATTAGTGGGAATAGTAGGAATTTGCTGTATTTTGTAGGCCCTCAGATGATACCATTATCACACTCGACCACTCTAACAAAGAAGATATATCAATTATAGGTAGACAAAGATCAAGGCACTGGTTTGACAATGTAGACAACAACTGACTAACATAATTGAATCTCTAATTTCAAACAGTCACTATGGGTTGAGAGATTTTTGGTTATTTGTCGGTAGTCCCTTAAGCATTTTTTTACCCTCCATTTTTTCACATATTATCTGTTTATTATTGTACAAATTTTCAATGGGATTCTTTTTATTTTGCTTCCAATTATATGCTTACCAATTTTCAAGCCTTTAAGTCACGAATTGAAGGAATCCTCATACAAAGTTCAACCCCTCTTTTCACCCCCTTTCATCCCCAATCTGTATGATTTTTATAGCCTTTAACCCGTCCGAAGATCAATTAAAAGTATTAGTGAAGGTTGTATTGAAATCTATTGGCTAGTTTTCGCGTGATGGTGAGACAAATAAACAGACAGACAAACAGACACAAATTCTAAAAACTGTTGAAATGTGTTCTGTTATCGATTCTAAGAGCCCTCCATCGATTTTTTTGCTAATATTAACTTTCGAACCTCTACAGCTTTATTATATGTATAGATAGATAGATATTATAAAAAATGAGTGTGAGTAAGTAGATTTGAATTTCTAGCAAACTTCAAATTCAGATATTCCCCTGGAAACACATTAAGGGAAAATCTCATATATGGATGCATTTTACTCCACGAAGACATGTTTTCTCGTCACAGTTATGTACTACAGGTTAGTGCAGAATTTACTAAGCTTCAATGTTACCCTCGATCATATTTTAATACGGTACGTAGATTTCGCACAAAATGCGAATATATTCCAGATGGAGTAAATTTTTCAAGATAGGCCTAGCCCGGGGACTTTTGGGAGACGAAAACAAGGCTATAATGTATTATTCGAACCAAATTTTATTAAAATTACTAACATTTCGAGGTTTTGTTTCCTCGACTGGGTTATACGTAAGTCCTTCCACAGCAAATTTTCTATAACCTTTAATTAGTAACTAACAGTACTTACTGATTAAAAAACCATGTACAGACAACGAATTTGATTTCTGGGCCACTACTTACCTTGCCCCAGTGATAACCAATATAAAAGGCGCTACGTTTCTCAAACACAAACTCAAACATTTATTCTGCAAATAGGCCACAAGGGCACTTTTACATGTCAAAATATTAATTCACAATCTAAGAACGTCTGACTATAACAAATAATACATTTTTCATGTCAAAATATCAATTTACAGTTCAAGAAGGAATAATAATTTCGAGTTTACAATTATAACAAAATTAATGTCATACAGTGAAGATAAATTTGCAAAGTTATCTATTACAAATATTACAACATCAGTAAAGTTAGAGATGTATAAGGTCTGAAGATTAAACAAGGAGTATAATTAAATTAACATAATATCCCAGAGATGTACATGGTCTGAGCGTAAAAATTAAAATTAATTTAATATTGTTAGAGATGTATATGGTCTCTAAGTCACTGATAATAAAAACAAATCCACAACAGGATGATGTCTCTCGTCAATCCCCTATAAAAACACTAGTATTAACGTAGTCACTATGTCCTAGCAAGCATGAACAGACCGGACTCCACAAACAGGACCCGATCACGAGTATGACGCGTATCTCAGCCATCGCCTCTTCTCATATTAATGTCTTTGTGAAAAGGTACGAAGTGGCTGAGAAATCAAATTGGTTGACCGTACCTATCAATACGTAATTTGTACTAATAATAGTACCTTCTCGCAATAGTAGTTTTTTGACATTCATAAGTGCATGTAACATGCCTAAATTGAAGAATAAATGATTTCATTTCATTTCAATCAAAATCTTATTTGACCACCGAACCCCTATCAATAAAATTGTCAACTGATACCTTAATCTTTGTTAAACTGTCCTGTTAATCAGTTGTAGCTTGTAAACCTCTTGTCAATATGTACACAAGAAATGTGTGACAGATTTTTGATAAGATTCCAGTATTTATCTAGCGATTAAAATACTGGAGTACTCCGGGTCGTTATCAGTTCAACCGCTCATATATTTAGTTCAACCGCTCATATATTTAGGCTATTTGTGTACTTTGACGCTAAAGTAATAGAATTTCTTTTACAAACTTGCGATTTTTAATGACTAATTGTAATAGAAGTATATTATATTATGGTTAAAGTAGAATAAATAAATAAACTAAAATAAATAAATATTAGAGGACAATCTTAGACAAATCGAACTAGCCCCACAGTAAGCTCAAGAAGGCTTGTGTTATAGGTACTAGACGACGATATATTTAATAGATATAAATACTTAAATACATAGAAAACATCCAAGACTCAGAAACAAATATTCATGCTCATCACACAAATATTTGTCCTGACCGGGATTCGAACCCAGGACCGTCAGCTTCACAGGCAGGTGCACTACCCACTAGAAAAGAAGAATAATATATAATAGATTAAGGCCGGGTTTTATAAAGATCCGTTAGACCAAATGTCGGATCAAATTTCAGTAACTCAGTACATTTTTTGACATAACAAACCGACATAAAGTCTAACGGATGTTTATAAAACCGAGCCTAAGTACCGCCGCATACCGGGTAGAATTAGACCGACACAGGTCGGGCCCAGCTGAGTAAATTGCTGGATTCTTCTCAGCTAGGCTAGGTTTATTGAACCAGCGACAAAACTACTAGTAGCTCGATTCCACTCACACCTCAGATTCGGTTGAAACAGCTCAACCAATCTCACTGGAGCGCAAACTCTAGTATTCCATTGTTCCAAACCACACGCGTGGTCGTGCGGGAGGTTTTCCCCTGGATTTTCCCCAGGCTACTCTCCAATCGCGCACTCCTATCGCTTTATGGGGCCCGGCCTATAAAGCCACAGTCAGGTTAAAAAAAAAAGGTATCGGACAGAAGCTTGTGCTTTCATAAAGTGTTTTATTTAATTTTTAAGTACATTCGTTACCAATAATATCCGCCTGATAATATAAGAGCTACACAGAAAAAAAATCTTAAATCAATGCAAATATCGTTGATCCAAGACAATGTTGTCTTCCATATAAGAAACACAATATTGTTTCAAATGTGACGCAGCAACCGCCATGAATTATCAATTCACACAAGCATCGGCGAGTTGCGGCGCGCCTGTCGCTGACTTGTCGCGGGTGCGTTCCGCCCTGATTCTATCTCGCGAGCCGGCGGATCGCAGCTTATACCTGCGGCCATTCTCTGCGAGCGAAGTGTTTCGTATAATCACACTTAATATTCCACACAAACGGACGAATGATTTCTACGGCGTGTCCATGGATCTTTTATATCTCGCTGCGGCCCCCCTATCTCCGGTGCTGGCGGACCTGTACAATCAATGTTTATCTGAAGGCATATACCCATCGCCCCTAAAAATAAGCAAAATATCTCCCCTGTTTAAGGGAAAGGGCAAAAGAGAAGACATTGATTGCTACAGGCCCGTATCCATCATACCGGCAATAGCAAAGGTGTTGGAAAACGGGCTAAGCTCACGCTTAACGGATTTTCTCGCCTCAACCGACGCCCTGTCCGAGCGACAGTATGCATACCGAGCGGGGCGCTCGACGGGCGCGATGGCGCGTGAGTTGGTGCGCCGGGTGATGGACGCTCGCGAGCGCGGTCAGCAGGTCGCGGTGCTGTGCTGCGACCTGTCGAAGGCGTTTGATGTCGCCGACCATGGCGTGCTTGCTCTGAAACTGCGCCACTATGGCATTGACGGTAAAGCGCACGCCCTCGTCACAAATATCCTGGATGGCAGGTCGCAGGTAGTGGTGAGCGGTGGAGGTAATGTAAGATCGGACCCGATGTCAACTGCAATGGGGGTGGCGCAGGGGTCATCGGTGTCTAATATTCTTTTCTCGCTGCTCCTCAACGATCTTCCAGAGGCGATACCATCGGGCGAGATATTTATGTATGCCGATGACGTTGCGGCTGTAGTTTGCGCGCCCGACATCGACCAACTCGAACAACGGCTGAATGACGTCACATGTCAGGTTTCGCGATATTTTCGGTGCAATGGCTTGGCCCTTAACCTTAAAAAGACCCATTTCCTCCACTTCCACCTGGGAGGTAAGCCTCCAAGAAATCTGAACGCTTTCGTAGACAACACCAAAATAGAGCAAGTCCAAAATACTACTTTTCTCGGTTTCGAGTTGGACAGGGGGCTTCAGTGGGCATCGCACATTCATAAGGTGTGTACCAAGCTGGGGAGCGCGAGCTTCGCACTACGTCGGCTGGCGAGAGTGGTGCCCAGGGATGTGGTACGCTCCTGTTATTTCGCCACCGTACACTCGCTCCTACAATATGGCGTAGAGCTGTGGGGGCGCGCTGCCAACTGGGAGCGTGTCTTTCGCATGCAGAAAAGAGCCATCAGAGCGATTGTACAGGCAGGCCAACGTGATTCTGCGCGACCGCATTTCAAGTCACTTGGAATACTCACATTACCTTCTGTAGTGATATTCCAGGTGGCTATGTACGAGTATGTGCGATGTCACTTACAGGCATACCCGAGAGGTGCTGACATCCACGGTCGCAATCTGCGCAATGCCCACAGACTTGTAGGAGTCAAGTATAAGTTGGCGAAATCTGCCAAACTCACCCACGTGATGGGGCCCGTGGTGTACAACCGCCTGCCGGTTCACGTCACTGACGCGCCGTCGCTGACCGCCTTCAAATCTCGACTCAAGCGCTGGCTTATCGAGCACACTTTTTATAGTTTTACAGAATTTACTAAGTATAAGTGTGGTACTTAGGTTATTATTCAATTTATTTGTTGACATTGTTTTATTGTGTTTTATTGTATTATTATGACATTGCACCTACTTTATTGTATATTTGATTCTTGACATTGATTTTTACTTTATTATTATGACATTGTGTAATTTCTTTAATTATGACATTGTACTAATTCTTTAATTCTTTAATTGTACTAATTCTCTAATTCTAATTCTTTAAATTCAAATGTAAAATACGATATTGTTCAGATTGTTGTATTCGCCTGAAAGAATATTGTGATGATCCATATTCTGCCGTCTCAAGGAGAAAAACCATAAGTGACAAAAAGTAAGTTTCGAGATAAAGCCAAAAAACTTTAGATTTCTTGTAAATTATGCACTTGTGGTTGTCTAAATCGTGATCTACAAAAGATATAGTACTATATCTCCTAGAGAGAAAGATCACATTTTTTTTCCTGATTACAAGGCTGGTAATAAGTCCATTTTGCAAAAAATGACACTTATGGTTCTTCTTCTTGAGACGGCAATATTGTGAGGGACCTTATGGCGGCCGGCACTTACGCCTTTAATGCCGCTGTTCCAATACAATAGTGAATAGGTGCAACGTAAGCGCCTGCCGCCATACGGTCCCTTTCGATGTGGATTATCATATATTGTTAGTAGAAGATTCAGAGTATGTTTTTGTTTAAGATTTGTTGTATTTTTGACTGAAGTATTATTATTTTGTTCATCTGACATAGGTACTTTATTCTTAAATTAACAATATGCCATTTTTGTTATTACTATATATCGTTTTGTTTACAGTTGTAAGTTTTCTCGTAATGCAAATGCCTGTTTTCTTAATAGATATGAAACTGACATAATTTAACAATCTGGCTCAGTTGAATCAGCTATCTAATGATCTCAAATTGTCAATTTGGTATTTTCAAATTGATGATTCGAGTCTGTTGTGTTAACGAGTGTATATTCTCAAAGTTACCATTTCATATATTCAGATTAATAATTAGGATCTGTTATATTGATAAAAGCGGATTATTAGTGACCTAATATTGAAAATTGAGGGTAAAACCTGTAGTCAAACAAGAACCATTGTCAAACAGTATATGCTGCAAAACAAAAATCAACTATAGAAGATATATGTAATAGTTTAACTTAAAAATTATGTAAGAAGGCTCCTTAACTCAAAAAATCTTTTATAATTAAGATTAGTGGTTAACCACTAGTGGTGATTAGTGGTTAAGTATAGAAAAAAATTTAACTTTATTATGAATTCAATGAAATAAACAGTTAATTTTTTTTTTTAAATCAATTATGACAACTTGTGAGGTAGGGTCTTCGAGTGAGGTGGGGCGTGCGGTGCAGGTGGTCTATAGAAGCAAAGTTATGATTTCAGACGTGATGTCCTCTCACACCCGCCATGTTGAATTTTCTACCTGCACCACGCACCACACACGCACTCTACGCACCTTTCCTTGCATAGAACCGTCTAGAAATTCAACTGTTAATATCCTTCTTGCACCAAAAAGAACCCATCATTGTTGATTATTCTCTCCACAGACCATCAATTTAACTAGACGTCGCCTGTGAAGCAGTTAGTAGATTGACATTGTAATTGATAGTATTGATTCCCTGGCATTGTTCTTAGAAACTTAATGTTTATTATTTCACAGTAAAGCTTAGACGTTCTAATTGTTGATTAGAATTTAGAACTAAAGATTCGATTTTTACAAAAAGAAGCCTTTTCATTAAAAAAAGCCAGACAAGTATCGTTTTTCCGTTTATTGGTCGTCATGGTATTATTTTTTACATGACCATATTTTTCGTGACCGATTTATCCGAGTCCGATTTATCGACTTGACCTGCACGGCGCGGGCGATATATCGCCTTTGTATCGATTTCACGGGGACAACGGAGATTCCACACCACTAATATGCTCTCGTGACGTCACAGTAGGCAGCAAAAAAGTGACACGGTCGGTTCTCATACAGATTGAGGTGCTTAGGGCCTCTAGTTAAATTGATGCTCTGTGATTCTCTCATACGCCATTTTGGAATTCCACTCTCGTTTTCAAACACCTTTATCCTAAGAACTTCTCACAATAACACGGAAGCGAAAACGAAAATATTTAACACCGATTAAGAACCTACTTAACACTTCTGTATAACGTTCCTTATTAATAGTCAAAGATACCAAAATTCATTTTGTACGCCAAAGAAATCTAAACCTTAAAACTTAAACATAAGGTATAGTATTGTAACAATAATTGAGCTTAAAAAAGTCTTGCTTTTAAACATTTTGTATATAATAACTTCCCTTTCTTTTGTTATTTTACGTAATGCGAATGCATAGAATAATTTCTTAGTAGCTACTCGTACCGCAATGGGCTTAGAGGCGGAATACAGATTATCAACGTTAGATTTTACTTTAAACCTTATTCATATACATTTAGAGTACATTTTTGTATGTGTGTCAATATTTAGTAGTACTGTAATGCCTTATTTTCTAGGTAAATCTTTATACCTGTTTTGGGCAAAACAGGTACCATTTTATTGTAGGATTGTTTCTTAATAACGTAAATATTTGAGTCACTTACACTTTCACAATTATTTAAAGTTCTTTTATTTAAATATTTCGGGTGCGAAACGTGGACAATAACAGAACAGACGACGACGAAGTCGCGAAAAAAAGTACAGGAGTAGAAAAAATAAATAAATATTCGCGCTTCCATCACGGCACAGACTAAAATAAAAGAACACGGCAGCAGTCAATACTCCAGGGCTTTTACTGACACGACACAGCTTTTAGCGAAGCTCCACCTGCCGACTGGGGCGCTGTTCGATGAAAACTAAACCTTTTTTTTTAATGCGACAGTAGCCAACAATCATACATCATCTATTATACATCTTCACAGATAAATAAAAAAAATAAATAAATATTATGTCACACCTGGCCATAAAGTGGCAATTACCGCACGCTCCACGCGCGGAAAATCCCACTTCCTGGCCAGGGGGTGACATAAAATTTTGTTCTTACCTCGGGCGGTAATTAAGATAGCCTCAGATCGCATAATTATCGCCCTTGCCTTCGGCTCGTGCGTCAAATACCTGCGATCAGAGACATTCTTTGTTTTACCGCCCTTGGTAAGTAATGTACTATTAGAGGACAATCTTACACAAATCGAACTAGCCCCACAGTAAGCTCAAGAAGGCTTGTGTTATGGGTACTAGACGACGATATATTTAATAGATATAAATACTTAAATACATAGAAAACATCCAAGACTCAGAAACAAATATTCATGCTCATCACACAAATATTTGCCCTGACCGGGATTCGAACCCAGGACTGTCAGCTTCACAGGCAGGTGCACTACCCACTAGGCTAATCCGGTCGTCAAATGAATGATGGTTTAAACAGCGTCTGTACTCGAAGAACAACTTCTAGTGACTATTTTTTTATGTTATAGGGGGCAAACGAGCAGACTGATCGCCTGATGGTAAGCAATTACCGTCGCCAATAACACCTGCAACACCAGAGGAGTCAAGTGCGTTGCCGGCCTTTCAGAAGGGAATACGCTCTTTTCTTGAAGGTTTGAAGGTCATATATATTATTTATTTGTATCAGGCAATAAGGCCCAAATTTGCATATAGGCACCTTACAGACTATTAATATATGAAAATAAAATATTTCAATACATGTAAAAACCGCCGTTACTAAAAAATTGGATTTTATGCTGGCGTATATAGCGACCATACTCACCACTGCACATAACCCTAAACACCAGCAGGCGAATCACCTAACTTTATGTGTACCTAATACCCACTTACCCGCTCGGGGTAATCACGTAACTTTTTTACTACCTTTAGGTAGATTTTAATGTCAAATTTTAATTGTCACCTCATACATTTATACTTTAAAATTGACAGTAAAATCTATCTACCGTTAGTACATAAAGTTACGTGATTAGCATTGATTTTTCCATTTTTAATTCAACTTGATATACAACAAAAGCCATCGACACACGTAAAAAAATCTACAATCATATTCAAAGCCAGCCGTGACACGGACCTACAATTTGCTCATCTTTGTTTAAACGCGACCTAATTTCTATCCTCCAAAGATAGTCCAAATCCAAAGATTGTAAAAACAAAATGGCGGAAAGTAATAAATAAACGGGGTCGGTACACGGGTCGGGCGGGCCTCGTGTCCTAATAACGATAATGAAGACGGAATGCTTAATTATATCCTTCCAGGAAATAGTGAAAATGCAAACATTCTTAATTTTGAAACAGTCCTCTCTTATAGTCTTTGTTTTTCTCGTGTCTAATTCTTTGTCCTATTGTACGGTTTGCTCATCAGGTCATTCAGAATCGTTTTCTCCGTAGGGCGACTGGTGCTCCGTGGTACCAGTCGAACCTCAGTCTGCACCACGACATGGGGATTACCACTATGTATGGTTTCTTTAAGCAGACTGCCAGACGTTATTTTGACAACGCTCCCCATCATAGGAATCCGTTAGTCAGGAAGGCTGTCGACTACGTTCACACCAAAATACAGGAGCAAATTGTAGGTCCGTGTCTCGGCTGGCTTTGAATATGATTGTAGATTTTTTGGGTGTTTTTTTTTAACCTGACTGTGGCTTTATAGACTGGGCCCAATAAAGCGAAAGGAATGCGCGGTTGGAGAGTAGCCTAGGGAAAATCCAGGGGGAAACCTCCGAGACGACCACGCGTGTGGTTTGGAACACTGGAATACTCCAGTTTGCGCTCCAGTGAGATTGGTTTAGCGGTTTCAACCGAATCTGATAAACGTATCTAGAATGATATTTCATAGAACAATGACGTTTGACAATTCAGGTTGTGTTGTCATATAAAAAGTTCCATATAAAACTCATATTCCTGATTGTGGTCAAAGGAGCCAGGACTCGCTTTATAGAGACACCTAACAGAAGATTTGACGTAGATAGAACTAATTTTACGTAAGCGACTGCCATCCGACCTTCCAGCCCAAGGCGAAAACTAGACTTTGTTAATAATTAGACCGGTAGCCTGACGATGTTTCCCTTCATCGACAAGTAAATGATATTACGTAGTGTAAGCAAATGTGTTGTCGCCCGGGTTATTTCGGGTGTCGAGACCACTTGGCGGTACTGGCAACACTGACGGTATCAATCCAGTCTCACCGGTGACGTCACAAAGCTCGGAGCTCTCTTGCTCGGCGGCCGTGAAGGTGACAAGAAGTGGATAAAGTGTCAACCTGAGTATCTTACTTTAAGAAATATGTATTGTTATTAATTAGAATTGTTAAATATTAACAATCATAATTAATAATGCGAATTGGCTTATATTGTAACTTTGTTAGATAATTTTGATTGTCGATATCTAAATATGTATTTGGTAGATTTACTATCGATGAGTGTATATTATGTAAAATGTGCATATCTATATACTAGGTACTATGGTTTAACTAATAAAGTATGTGTAACAGTAATCCTGTGTTTTCTATCAAATGTTGTTACGTAGATTGATAGGAAGTCGCCTGCTCTTCGGTCACCATGTACGTCAACCAAAAGCATCATTGCGATCATCATCATCAGCCTGTGTCAGTCAACTGCTGGACATAGGCCTCTCCCATGGCACGCCACTGAGCTCGGTCTTCAGCTCTTCTCCTCCAATCCCTGCCCACTGCCTTTCGAATATCATCGCCCCACCTAGTTACAGGGCGTCCTACACTACGTTTGCCGACACGCGGTCTCCACTCAAGAACCAGTCTGCCCCAACGGCAGCCGCCGATACCACAAAGCCTAAAAACGAAAGTTTTTAGTCAGTGCGTCCTGCTTGTAATGACATACGGAGCCGAAACGTGGCCACTCACTGTACGTCTTGTCCACCAATTTAAGGTCGCTCAGCGAGCTATGGAGCGAGCTATGCTTGGAGTTTCAATTAGGGATCGTATCCAGAACGAAGTTATTCGACAGAGAACAAAGGTTACCGACATAGCTCAGAGAATTAGTAAGCTGAAGTGGCAGTGGGCAGGTCATATATGTCGCAGAACCGATCATTGCGATACAGCGAGGAAATGCCGCCAGCAGCCTCGGTACAATGCCTCAAGGACCTGTTTTATTTTTACCCCCTTTTTTACTATTATTACCGCCTATAAATCAATAAATGTTTTTTTATTTTTTTATTATTGTTAGGGTGATATGTTGGGTCAGTTCTTGATTTATAAAAGGTGATTATTTCCTGAAATTATTACTTTGTTTTTTTAGCATTAGAAAGAATGTCAGAGAACGACTTACGAAGTTTTTATCAGGCACGTTTTGCATTAAAAGTATCAAATAATCTCAATTAATATTAACCGGTATTTCATGCTTATATTATTATACTAGCGACCCGCCCCGGCTTCGCACGGGTGCAATGCTGATGCATGTATTATACATATAAACCTTCCCCTTGAGTCACTCTATCTGTTAAAAAAACCGCATCAAAATCCGTTTCGTAGTTTTAAAGATTTAAGCATACATAGGGATATAGGGACATAGGGACAGAGAAAGCGACTTTGTTTTATACTATAGAGTGATATTGTTATTAAAAAATAAGAAAGTATGTCTTAATTTACATACTCACATATTTTTTTTATTGATAAGCCATTGATTATTTTATTGATTACGTTTCGTTTCATTCATCTAACAGTTGTATAATAAAAAACCCAAAGAGTAAGAGATTGTAAGAAGTCGGTTCAGGTTTTAAAAAAAAAATTGTCTAAGTCACTAACTGTCACTTATTCTGATCTTTCGATTAATGCGAATTCTATGTATGTGTGTTTATGACCACTGCATCTTTGTTTACCTAATGTCTTGTAAGGATGGGCGTAATCAGACAACCGATAGTGTTGGAAGTATGATGTATTCTCCCTAAACATGGTTACATATTAGCTTATATACTAAGGCTACGCTACGTGTGTGCGTGCAGCGGTGCACATACTACACCTCCCCTGTTGAAGAAAAAAAAAATAGATTAAATAAATTAATCTATTATTTGTCATTAAACATCAAAAATATTAAGATAAAATAAGTATGTTGGTAATTACGAAATATTTTAACAATATTATTTTTATGAAACCAAAAGAAAAAAAAAAAGCAACTGCAGTAAAAAAGGAACAGCTTCATAATTAACTTCTCAAACTTTGGAAAACTTTGTAAAAACACAAAAACAGCAAAAAAAAAAGACATGTACGGTTAAGATATTTAAGCAGTTACGCTTTACCATTACTAGTCTAGTATAGTTTTAGTCAAAAAGAACAACTAATTTTTTTTTTTTTTTAAGTTTAAAAAATGTAGTTATATAAAAAAAAACTTTTTTTTTTATCTTATCTAAGTATTTAACAAATTTCAATCTTATTTTCTAATGAGTAATAATAGTAGTAGGTAAATTATACTTATAATTGTAATGTTAATAACTAGTAACAACCATTTGGCCATTTCAAATCCATGTCATTAGATGCATCGTTTTATTATTTTGTTTACTTGCCCGAGGATCCTTTTCACAAAGTGTTTTATTGGTTAGTCAGTGCTCTGTTATGTCATAATCATGTAAATTTTTCTAGTCACATTTTTGATATTATTAGACGTCCTTACTTTAATTTCATACATTATTATATTTATTTTCTCGAAGTGTGCACCTCATATGCGTCACTTGTAACAAGGGTACACAACGCATTTATGTGGTCGGCCGACCTTGCGTATAATATAATTATTTATTGGCTCAGGATACAAGGTCATTATTTATTATTATTCAGGCAGTTCATTTAACACTTCTTTACATTTATACATACCATGTGTCCAAGGATCTTCACGATTGGTAGCTCGACCGAATCATGATCAGATTTCAAGGATTCCGTGCCTGCCTTGTATCCTGGTGTACCTTGCTATTTACACATTTATACCTACTCGCTCAACGGTACCTCTCGGGTTACCGGAGATAACGGAGGGCATATATCTCATAGTAACATTTATTTGTCTTCTTTCTCAATACACACCATTCAAATTACCCGTTTATCATGAAAACATAAACATATAAGAATTCCAGCAGCTCTTAGGTGATCAGACTAATGGCTCTGTGAAAAACTTATTTGTTTTAGCTTTCCCATACACCATGCTAAAAGAACTTTCAAAACTTAACCCATTCCTTCTCCTAGAAAATACTATCAGACCCCAGTTATCCTACAATTATATATGTCAAAACAATTCCGTTGAAAATATCATAACTACACATCGAATACCAAACTTTACGAAACTTCGACTATTATAATCCAACATTAAGCTGTCCAAAACATCCGAATACTGTACTTCTCTCGTATACTAAGACGGTCCTATTTCTTATCTCAATCTTTTCTTTTTCATTAATTAATATACTCTTGTATCATCCTTCGTATTATAGTTATTGTCACATCCATATTGAAGTCTAATCCGGTACACATGTATACATTGGCAATTTAAAAATTTTAAATATTAGCATTACATTATTAATCACTTAAAAAATAGATATGGTTAAAAGGTAGTGCATGATATATTAGTGCATAAAATCTAGAAATGACATAGCTATTAATTTACGGTCATAATATTTAAATGATCTAAAACAGTGCACAAACTTTTATGTTGACGATGTAATTGGAGCTGTAATAACAGAAGGCCTGCATACCAATCCTTTTATAGTGACACGCGCCTCGCGACGCTTATTTGTAAAATTATGATGAAATCAAATCGAAGTCCTTTTGTATAATTTAAGTTATGAATACTATTTGATTAAATATTTAATAAGACCACATAAAATTCAATTAAGTAACGAATTCTTTTCCAAAAATCTGAAATCAGGATAACGAAATTTTAACCATAATATTGTTAGTTATTGGTCATCAAGCGGTTTTAATGATGACATATTATTATATAAAATAAAACATATACTGACAAAATAACGTAAAAAAAAAGAAAAAATTTACTACGTACCTATTAGTCAAAACTATACATTATATACAATGGAAAATAAAACACTCACTTTCTGTAAATATTAAATTGACTTCTCTAAGTAGCTTCTTTTTTTTCATTCAGCTTTTTTTTTCTAATTACTTATAGTTGTTACTCCTATACTAATCTGTTGTTGCATCTCTAGCAAATATAGCATCGCAATAGTAAAAAAAATATTATATTTCAAGGACCATACAGTATAACTGAAAAGAAACCCTAAGTACTTACAAAATATTTCACATCAGACATGTTTTCAACACCGTATGTATCACACTTAACTTAAAATTTGAGTCATCATTTTCTTTTAACCGCGAACCGAATCTTCATTATTTCACTCGTACAGCAACCCTGCGATTCTTGTCATTCGTCTTCTGCAGCTCGTCCGCCTTAACTCGCAACGCTCGACCAAATCCAAGGACACCAACAACTCCCGGCAGCAACCAATATTACAATCCTTGGCTCCCAGCAGTAATTCCAATTATTTATGATTCGCCATTTTGATGCTCGATTTTCAAAGTATTTTGTATAAACTTTTTGTTGTGTTTTTTAAGTACACAACAGAGTGGTTTTAAGCACTGTTATAAATCATCACATAAAAAGTTATTGTCCATTTAATTGAAAAAAAAAATTTTTTTTTTCACTCGCAGCATATTTGCGTACAGGTCCAAATTAATTCTATCACTCAAATAAAAATGTTCGCTGTATTTCACCAAGGTTACACCTAACTCACTCAAATAAAAATGTTCTCCATATGGCACCAAGGGCACTTATGTTTCTCTCTGGCTAGCGCAGCGCGCCGCCAGTACGGCTCGAGGCCGCACTGGCAGGATCGCCATGTAAGGATGGGCGTAATCAGACAACCGATAGTGTTGGAAGTATGATGTATTCTCCCTAAACATGGTTACATATTAGCTTATATACTAAGGCTACGCTACGTGTGTGCGTGCAGCGGTGCACATACTACAGTCTAAAAAAAAACAAGATATATATATTGCGCCCTTGAAGATTAGGACGGAGACAAATGCCACAGATAATAACAAAGAAGGAAACACTACGTTTTAGATTTTGTTTAAGATAGAATAAAAGCAGTAGCAACATACGACAATTAGCTATTATTGGACACTCCAACAAGTGGTACTAGCCGAGGTCCGAACCCGTGACTTCCAGACTGAAAGCCGCGTGCCTTACTAATCGATTACAGTGGATTTTGTACTTTAAAATACAGAATACAGTCGTTATTGGTAAAAAAATATATTTTACAAGTCATGTCGTTAGATTTTGTGTAAGCAGTACCACTGCTAAAGCAAACTACAAATTTATAACTAAATGAAAAAAGAGACTTAACGATTACTATCATAGACAGCAGCCGGGATCAACAGCTAAACGTGCCTTCAAAAGCACAGGAGCACAGTTAATAACAACTCAAAGCGGTAATCCATCCAAGAACTGACCTCTGTCCACGTTGCTTAACCACGCATACCGCACGCGGGCGCCGTTATAAAAAAGTTATATATCGATCTCCTTTCAGCAAGTTCTAAAACACATGGAACTTGGGCTATAATTTCATACCGAGTATATTATATCGACCGGTCGATATAATATTAACGACGGAGTCGCCCAGATTGTCGAGTCAAAGAGAATCGACTGATTGACGATAAAATTTACTGCGTAAGACACGAGTCAGACACGACTTTTTTAAGCCCAACTGTTGATTGACGGACCTAAGTCTATACACGCTTTCGACTACAGAAGAACCACAACACAAGTGGCAGGAGGTCCAACGCGCGATCGCGACAACACAGATACATATAGTTTTATTTCTTCTGACGACCGGTTTAGCCTAGTGGGTAGTGCACCTGCCTGTGAAGCTGACGGTCCTGGGTTCGAATCCCGGTCAGGGCAAATATTTGTGTAATGAGCATGAATATTTGTTTCTGAGTCTTGGATATTTTCTATGTATTTAAGTATTTATATCTATTAAATATATCGTCGTCTAGTACCCATAACACAAGCCTTCTTGAGCTTACTGTGGGGCTAGTTCGATATGTGTAAGATTGTCCTCTAATATTTATTTATTTATTATATTTATTATTTATTTTTTATGGTATAGGGGGCAAACGAGCAGACGGATCGCCTGATGGTAAGCAATTACCGTCGCCCATAAACACCTGCAACACCAGATGAGTCGCAAGTGCGTTGCCGGCCTTTCAGAAGGGAATACGCTCTTTTTTTGAAGGTTTGAGGTCATATCGGTCCGAAAATACCGCAGGCGACAGTTCATTCCATAGTTCGGTCATAGTCCCAATTCGTCCCGGTACCGCGGCATACCGGGTAGAGTTAGTCCGACCCAGGTCGGGGATAGCTGTTTCTTGCGAGACTCTTTTCAGCTAGGCTAGATTTATTGAACCAGGTACAAAACTCTCAGTAGCTCGATTCTCACACCTCAGATTTGGTTGAAGCCGCTCAACCAATCTCACTGACCTTCCTCACCGCCAGGAACACAACACCACATACCTAAATATGCCATGCCTACTAAAAAACCTCATAATTCGTTCTACGTCATTTTTTAAAACTTATAAGGCCTCTTAAATAAGTCGTTTGCCCCCTATAACATAAAAAAAGGAAATCGTGGAGTGTAAATGTGTCTCGGTCATGGGAACCCCGGCCGGGCGGCGACTTGTCGCATACATTATGCAGCCACTCGGCAATAACTTCGATACCATAATTAGCTCATTAATTATGAGTTGTCCTTAAGTCAAATCAATATTAAAAAAATGGTTTGCAACTCTATCTTACAATGATACAGAAGACATAATACGCACTTACTCTTGGTCTGTGGTCAGCTAAATCTTTATCAGCTAAGCTACTCGCACTCATTCACGTCACACACGCACACACCACACCCCTACTCACTTACACACTCACACATCTTCACACATATTACACACAAACACTTTTACTTAGTTTATTAATTTTCATGTTTTATACTCGTAACTGCTACAAATGGTGCATTCCAAGATACAGGCTCGCCTAGTTTGGACTGCACCAGAAATCCCGTGTAACCTGTTGTATCTTTGTGTTTGAATCAATAAATTTACTCTTTACTCTTTAAAGTTAGCGACAGTATTAAAACAGAAATGTTTAAAAATCATCGTCATCCTCCTAGCATCTTAGGAGCGCTCGTGGCCCAGCGGCGCCCGCGCACCGCGTGCGATATCCGAGGTTAAGCAACATGAGCCGAGCTCAGTTCTTGGATGGGTGACCGCTTTGAGTGGTTATTAAGAAAAAAAAAATCAAAAAATCAAAACATTTATTCTGCAAATAGGCCTCAAGGGCACTTTTACAAGTCAAAATCTATCTAGGTACATCAAATAAAAATAATACAATAATCAAAGTATCATTAATTAAATGTAGTGTTACATGTCAAAAATAAGACTAAGAAACTAATAACAATCGAGATTTGTTAGAGATGTATAAGGTCTCTAAGCGTCAAGGGCAAGAGGCCTTATAAGTTTAAAAAAAATTTTATTTCAAATTATGACAAAAGTATTGATAATACCAATAAAGTTATTAAAGGCGTCGATGACTTTATAAAAGTTTTAAATAGTAACATAGCCATTTTTTGATTTTATTGTGTGCAGTAGAATTTAAGCGGTAAAAACAAGTTTTTAGCTTGAAAATGATCGATTTTCAGCGATTTGAAACTATATTGCTCAATGAAAAATCCAAAAAGTACATTTAAAATTTACGACGTAAGGATACAATAGTCCTGTTCTAGATAATAACAATAATAAAATATCAAGATGCGTGTCAATTCAAGCAAATGGCGTAAATAGATGAGCGTTTTATAACTGATAAGGGCCCTTAACTGATCGCTCCTGTGCTTTGATAGGCACTTAAACCGTTGATCCCAGCTGCTGTCTATGACAGCAGTCAAATGAAAATGAAAATGAAAATGATTTTTATTGATAACAATTGTTACAAGTCAAATTGCAATAAAATAATTTTGTATACATGTCTTAAATTAAGTGGTAGGTACATAATGTTTGGCATGTTATAATGTTAGTGGCATGTTGAAAAACTCAACATAATCATAAAACATGTTAACCAATAGCCACTTTTTCAGTCTGTATTTGAAAGTTGCGGTAGAAGCTGCATTTCTTATGGTCTCGGGTAACCGGGTATAAATTGATGGTCCGAGATTATAGACAGACTTAGCTGATTTCGCGAGGCGGTGCCGCTCCGCCACCAGCCTGTCTCCGTGCTTGTTGCTTGTCATTAAGCCAAGTTGGTCTTCGAGCGGCTTGAGAACTTCTAACAGTCAAGTTGCATTCACTTGACAAAGGGTGGTCGAAGTTGCACCACGTCCGTAGGGAGTACGCATGTGACACCTGGGTGGTGCTAAACGATTCAACAAAGACTGGCAATAAAATAAATAAAAATCCCCCTAGCATTCTCCCGGTTGTGTCCTGTACAGAGACTGGACTCCGAATTGGCATCTAAAGGTACTGTTACACATGCTCAAAATTAGCACGTAAAAAGCATGCTCATTAGTATGCTTAAGATGAGCATGCTTTTGAGTTGTATGCCGGCGGGGACGTCCACCGCGCGATCGCGACAACAGTGACACATATAGTCCCTATTCGTCCCGGTACCGCCGCACACCGGGTAGAGTCAGTCCAACCCAGGTCGGGCCTAGCTGAGTTTCTTGCTGGACTCTTCTCAGCTAGGCTAGGTTTAGTGAACCAGCGACAAAACTCCCAGTAGCTCGATTCCACTCACACCTCGGATTCAGATTCGGTTGAAACCGCTCAACCAATCTCACTGGAGCGCAAACTCAGAATATACCAGTGTTCCAAACCACACGCGTGGTCGTGCCGGAGGTTTTCCCCTGGATTTTCCCCAGGCTACTCTCCAACCGCGCACTCCTATCGCTTTATTGGGCCCGGCCTATAAAGCCACAGTCAGGTTCAAAAAAAAAAAAGAGTTGTATGCATTTGCTTGGGATAAGCATACTACTACCATAATAACTACTAGCATGCTCATTAAGCAAGAGCGTCCACACTTGCTAATCTTGCTAATAGCACGCCCCCTTCCACCCGCGCTGCAGGTAGCATGCCCAAAAATCGCACGAGCGTCGATTTTTGAGCAAACTCGAAGTGAGCATGCTCATTATTAGCAATATTTCGACACACATACTACTAAGTAGCAATTGCTCAATAGTGGCATGTTTTCGTGCTAGTAATCAGCATGTGTGACTGTAGCATTATACCAAGATTAGGCGTAGGTGCCAATTTTATGAAAGCTACTGCCATCTGAACTTCCGGCCCGAAGGAATGTTAAATGAAACGTTAAAAAGTATATGTCAAAATATCTCGAATAGTTCTCTTTCAGTGTATTTCTGCTCACAACAACTGACGTAAACATATAGTGAATCCTAAATTCTTTGTGGTGAGAATTCCTACAGATCATATAGATGTTCTGTTGGTATTGGATGGATCAACTTTTTGTGTTGTTATCTTGACCCGTTGTCCAAGGGACACTAGTGGCGCAGTTTGTTCAATAAAATGTTGTATTAAGTTCTACTAACGTGCTTAGTAGAATGATCATTATGGAAATCGCTGGACCGTTATAGAAATAGCTTGTAAATATCACAAATACGTATGTTTGATAAACTTAAATAGCATAACATCACGATTGTATTCGAATTTTGTCCCCTGAACAACTAGACGTAACCATGGCAACGAGTGGCACTAAAAAGTTGATTCACCCAATTATTTCTTGGTGATAGCAACAACGGAGACAACTAAATTATACAGACTGCCAATATCTATACATTGTGGTGTGCCTTTAAAATAATGAGCCTGCTGTAGCTAGTTTCACTATGGAGAGGTCCCTGTACCATTAATTTCGTTTGACACTTAGACATCTGCTTAACACAATAATCTATGAATATAACAAGAAATCTCCTAATAGATGGCGCAAATGTGTTAAGCAGAGGTCTATGTGTCGTACGAAATGATTGATACAGCGACCTCTTTATAGTGACACCAGCTACAGCAGGCTCATTATTTTAAAAGTACGCCACAACATATTCATACGTTAACTTAATTATGAAAGTCTTGATGTTTTTGATGAGCTTATCAATCGACTTATCACAATCTTATTGTGATAAGATGTGATTGTAAACATACTTTTTTTGGTAGAATCTAAGCGAAACCTGCCAAGTGCGTGCCGGATCGCGCAATGCAGAGTCCCATACCGACCCCCACTGGTCCACATTCAAACTACTGGCCAATACATTGAATCAAAAAGGGTCGTATCTTCATAGGGAACACAAGGCACTTGCGTCCTTTTGTTGGGCATGACAGTTTTTCATATATTACTCAAAAACCGTTAGAGCTATCGTCTTCAAACCAAAAATTGTTGAAAGTATTTAGTAATATTCACCATCTAATTTTTTTCAGAATACCCACACCTATGTGCATTGATTTTTTGAAACCCCCCGTTACATGTATATAATGCCCCCCTAATTTAATATTTTTTCATAATTATGCATCATTTTATAAAGCGGTTCATAGAATAAACCTTCCTGCCAAATCTTAAAACGGTTTTTTTTTTCTTTTTTTTTTACCTGACTGTGGCTTTATAGGCCGGGCCCAATAAAGCGATAGGATTGCGCGGTTGGAGAGTAGCCTGGGGAAAATCCAAGGGAAAACCTCCGGCACGACCACGCGTGTGGTTTGGAACACTG
The DNA here is from genome assembly GCA_963556455.1 of Epiblema foenella. Lineage (NCBI taxonomy): Eukaryota > Metazoa > Arthropoda > Insecta > Lepidoptera > Tortricidae > Epiblema > Epiblema foenella. The sequence continues at coordinate 1,742,881 of OY747120.1, read as the reverse complement.
GAATACTCTAAGAGTTTGCGCTCCAGTGAGATTGGTTGAGCGGTTTCAACCGAATCTGAGGTGTCTCTGTAGAACGGACAGACATGACGAAAGTATAAGAGTTCCGTTTCTATCATTTGGCTACGGAACCCTAAAATCAATTTTAGTTACTAATACTCGTACTCGTAATTCATATAATCAACATCATCCTAGCGTTATCCCGGTACAATTGCATCCTGAAGGATGCCCTGGGTCCGCTACCTAATCCCAAGATTTGGCGTAGGCACTAGTTTTTACAGAAGCGACTGCCATCTGACTTTAAACCCATGAGACATCATCCTGTTATGGATTCGTTTTTATTATCAGTGACTTAGAGACCATATACATCTCTAACAATATTAAATTAATTTTAATTTTGACGCTCAGAGACCATGTACATCTTTGAGATATTATATTAATTTCATTATACTTCTTGTTTAATCTTGAGACCTTATACATCTCTAACTTAACTACTGATGTTGTAATATTTGTAATAGATAACTTTGCAAATTTATCTTCACTGTATGACGTTAATTTTGTTATAATTGTAAACTCGAAATTATTATTCCTTCTTGAACTGTAAATTAATATTTTGACACGAAAAATGTATTACTTATTATTATTTTGACATGTAAAAGTACCCTTGTAGCCTATTTGCAGAATAAATGTTTGATTGTGATTTTGATTTTTTGATGGGGGAAACCAGGCCTTATTGAGATTGGGCTTGTCAAGTGAGTGGCAACTTGACTGTTGGAAGTTCTCAAGCCGCCCGAAGGCCTCTAACTTGGCTTAACGACTGCTATCATAGCCAGCAGCCGGGATCAACGGCTTAACGTGCCTTCCAAGCGCTCAGTTAATAACCACATAGCGGTCACCCATCAAATAACTGACCTAGGCCGACGTTACTTAGTGTGGGTTGCACCAAACCGTCTGTAATCGTAAGCGGAGTTCGTTAAAATCTGATTGTTTGGAAAATTTGACAAGTTTCTATGGGATGACAGCTGCCGGCGCCATATTTGACGATGACCGGCCTGTGATCGTATGTTGGTGCAACCGACCCTTAACCTCGCATGCCGCATGCATTGCAGAATAAATGTATACCAAATTCACCTTCTTGAATGCATTTTCCGTCGGCGGTCGATGAAAACTTAACAACTTTAGCGATATCTTACTCCTTCTAACTCTGGAGACATCTCCCAACTTTCACCAACTCAATTTCCTCTGAGAGGAAACGTCTGCGATGTTTTTAATTATCAACCAAACTAGAGGTATATTTCGCTCGACTTTTTCATGTTGCGCTCTTTCTGACAATTATGACACGTTTGTGTTGCATGTAGAAGAGCAGGTTGTACAATAAATAAATCAAAATAAATAAATAAACATTTGTGGAAAATCTTACACAAATCGACCTAGTCCCAAACTAAGCAAAGCTTGTGGGTGGATTGCAAAAAAAATGTACGTAACGCATAGGAATATTCACAAAAATGTTAAACAAAGGAAGTAAGTAATTGAAAGCTAATTTGTATGGGAAAAAAATTGTGTAACGTCACAGAACGTGACACAATGTAACACAAAGGATGCGAAATTGGAGTCCAAAAAACTTGTAAATTCATATTTAAAAAATACTGTAAGAAATTTTAGCATTCGTATAAGCCCAGCCGTTTACCTATTAATTTTACCATCCAACTATGTAAAAACAGTAATAAAAATCAATAAGATTACCTATTTTAGGTATAACCAATATTTGCGAAAAAACGCTCAGTTTCTCTTTATCGTACCACTATACAAAAACTGATAGAGCTATCGACAAAATCGCTTGTGTTAGTAGTAGACTACTTATAGCCAGAGATAAAACTGCTGTGGCTACGTTAATTGTCTACGTTAAAATGCAGAATATAGCGTTACACAGCTAACGTAATACAAAGGAACGAAATCTTTCCCCGAACTTTGAAAAAAAAATTGATATAGTATATTCGTTCTAGAAACCTGACAAACTATTTTCTATATATTTCAAGTTGTACTTAATAGGACCCTAAGTAATTTCTTGGCCAGGGCTGTTTTAATCAAAGTTAGGAGCAGAAATACACTTTTTTTCGGAATTGAGACTTTTTATAAATCTGTCCGATTTATACTATAAAACTTTATAATATATATACTTGAAAACTATGAGTTGGACAACCTGAAAACAAAAACAAAAAATATGCTACTCTAATACTTATTTTTTTACAGATTTTTGAATTAGGAGGACATTTTGTTTTTTGGAATGATTTTTTTTTTCAATTCACCCTTGTACTGTGGGTGCTAGGCGACGATCATCATAAATTTAAGAGTTAGACTCTTGTCGGTGTAGCTCTCTCCATCCGACTCTATCCAGGGCCGCCTCCTTGATCTCCTTATACGACACGACTGCTAGCTTTCCTTTTATTTGTTGCATGTAGCTTAACCTCGGCCTTCCCCTTCCTCGCTTTCCTTCAATTTTGCCTTCTATGATGTTCTTTATAAAATCGTCGTGTCGTATAAGATGACCAATCATTTTCCCTCTTCTATTTTTTCTAATTTCCAACAGTTACACAACGATATACATACTTATATAGAGAAATATTAAAATACATAGAAAACGTCCAAGAATCACGAACAAATATTATCAAAAAAATCTAAATCACAACATTTATTCTGCAAATAGGCGTCAAGGGCACTTTTACAAGTCAAAATCTATCCAGGTACATGAAATCAAAAAAATACAATTATCAAAATATCATTAATTAAGTGTAGTGTTACATGTCAAAAATAAGACTAAGAAAGAGCGAGATTTGTTAGAGTTGTATAAGGTCTCTAAGCGTCAAGATAAAAGGTACACCCTTAATCCTCAATAGTTTTGTTACACCCTGTATAAAGCGAAAAACTGTTGTTTTCTGCTCCAATTCTATGACATACTTACTTCAATAATTGGATTTACTAAAGCTTTTTATACGTACATGGATTAAAATGCTACAGTAGCTGTGTTTATATAAATTTGACGGCTGTGGCCGGTTACCGAGATATCGGGTTACAGACAGACGAGCTGATGAGCACCTGGCATTGCGATGTGGCCAGCGCAAGCTACAGGCATTAGCGGATACATATTAGCTACGTTAGCAAAACATGAAATAATTAACATAATGTTGAAAGTAAACCTTTGACGACCGGTTTAGCCTAGTGGGTAGTGCACCTGCCTGTCTGGAGTCAACAATGAGTTTACACTCTGATTTCCTTAACTTTCACTTAACGTTCGGACCGGTAAGGACATCAATTAACTTTAACGATGACAATCACCCAATATTGCAATAAATGATGATGAATAAATGAGTATTAGAAGCGCTTGTGATACAGCGTCGCCCTCGTGCCGCGTGTGGTATACGAGGTTAGCCAACATAGGCCGGGGTCAATACTTGGATGCTTGACCACTTTGAGTGATTACTGATTGAGCGCTCCCAAGCTTTGGAAGACACCTCAAGCCAGTGCTCCCGGTTGCTGTCTATGATAGCAGTCGGTAAGCCAAGTTAGAGGCCTCTGGGCGGCTTGAGAACTAAGTCAAGTTGCCCACGCACATGACAAGGGGGGTCGAAGTTGCACCACGTCCGTAGGGAGTACCCAACGTAACCTCCGGGTGGTGCTAAACGATGCAACAAAAACTGGCAAACAAAATTGCCATACGATAAAAAAGAATAACTTTAAAGGAAACCTTCAAGAAAAGAGTGTATTGAAAAAATGACACCTCGCCGAGTTTCTTACGCCGGTTCTTCTCGAGGCAGAGGTTTATTTTATGAACCGGTGGTGGTTTTTTTGACATTCATAAGTGCATGTAACATGCCTAAATTGAAGAATAAATGATTTCATTTCATTTCATTTCATTTATTCCCTTCTGTCGCAATAGCGACACTGTAGTTCCGCCGGTGACCGCTAGATGGCGCCGGCAATCTGGTTTATCGACAATTACTCCGTCGGTAAAACTGATCGATCTTTTCAAAAATGGCCGCCTGCGTAAAAAACACTGTGCCACGATAACTGACACCTAATAAATGTTGTAATAATTAATTAAATTGGGATTGGTTAGAAATAAAAGAATTGTACACTGCAAGCAAGTTTATTTCACCACTTCGTCCCAACACGTTCTGAAAGGCCGGCAACGCACTTGCGACTATCTGGTGTTGCAGGTGTTTATGGGCGACGGTAATCGCTTACCTGCGGAAACGCATACCCTACATTTTAAACTGCGTGCCAACCAGGGATCGGATACCGGTATTTTCTCCATAGAAAAATACCGGTATTATTACGGTCACCGGTTCATTATTTCGTTTTTAATGGGGCAATCTAATAATATGACGTTGTTACCTAAATACATGATTCAGCCATACATAAAGAGCAAAAAATTATCCAAAATATTGGGCTAATTCAGGGTTTTTTAAAAATACCGGTATCGGTCCCTGGTGCCAACAGATATCAGACTGGAGGCCAATAGAGCAACATATAAAAGAAAATTATTTGATTATTTCTTAAATAGCATAGTAGATACTAGTAAATAGTGATAGTACATAGTAATAGTCATGTATGTGAATTTAGTTACCGAAGAGAATCTGATCCCACAGTCAAACTGTGTAAACCGTTTTGTGGGACAGACACTAATTGTAAAATTGTACCTCTTTATAATAATAAATAAATAATAATAATAAATCAGGCGATCAGTCTGTTCGTTTGCCCACTATAACATAAAAAAAGAAACGCTAAAGCTCGTCGCTTATACCACAACGCAAGCCGCCCGTGACATCCTCCGAGTTGACACGGTACTTCCAGAAATTAGCTAATTAGGGTCGTTAGCGACGCCATCGCGATCCAACGATCACACATCACTTAATCATCAGTTAGGTACAGTCAGATTCATTGAGAGGGGGAGGGAGGGTTATTGAAAAGTTTTAGTACACTGTGTAAGTTTGTCTATCTCATTCTCCCACTCTACAATCAATCCCTCAAAGGTTAGCTGGAAGAGATCCCTCATAGGGATAAGTTCGCCTTTGTACACTAATCTTATGTGACATGTATATTGTTTTAACCTGTTATTGTGTACAATAAAGTGCTTACATACATACTTACATACAAGTTAAAAAAAAAATGATTTCAAATTATGACAAAAGTATTGATAATACCAATAAAGTTATTATAAATTACGATGATTTTATTAAAGTTTTTGATAGTGACATAGCCATTTTTTGATTTAATTGTGTTTAGTACAGTTTAAGCGGAAAAATACAGTTTTTAGCTTGAAAATGGTCGATTTGGAGTGATGTTTGACACGATATTTCTTAATGAACAATCCAAAAAATACATTTTAAATTTATGACATTCGGTCGCAATAGCCCTGCTCTTGATAAAAAAAAAAATATCAAGATATGTGTCAATTCATAAAGAAATTGGACTAAATAGATAGTCTTTTTTAACTAGTCAAGACTCTTAATATATGCATTTTTGAGGGATTTCTGTGGACATACCAAAAGTTAAAGGCTAATTTTGAAACTTAATTTTGGATTGGACCAGTAACCCGCATAAACAATGTCTCCGTTTCTATAAATCCCTGTAATAAAAGCAGCTAACATGCACATAAGCCGTTAACTATTGACCACAGGAAGGACGACTTTTGTTTTATCAACTACTAGCGACCCGCCCCGGCTTCGCACGGGTGCACTATTTAATGGATGTTATTGTAAACCTTCATCTTCAATCACTCTATCTATTAAAAAAAACCGCATCAAAATCCGTTGCGTAGTTTTAAAGATTTAAGCATACATAGGGATATAGGGATATAGGGACAGAGAAAGAGACTTTGTTTTATACTATGTATTGAAGTATGACCCTTAAATGAATGAATGAATGATTTATTAGTACATATGGAATTCAAGTTTACAATTTGCAGATACAGTTGCATATGAAAGTTACACTGAACCCCACCTTACCAGGAAATATAGTGAATTATTTTATTTGTTATTTATTGAAGTCTGACTGTCATTAGAAATACTTATCATTATGGCCAGTTATACACTTTGATTAGTGTTTAGTGCGAATCCATACAGAAAGGAGGAGGTATTTTTTTGTACATTTTCCCTCATAAAACAAATGGTAACTTAAAACATATAAAATTGTTTCAGTATGTGCAACCCAAGCCCCTTCATATGACACCCAACTCGACATATTCACTAGACCTTCAAATAAACCACCTATTCTGTCGTTTTTCACAGAAAAAAAGTCATGTTCTATGTATCTAGGTTAGCCTTCTATTCGAAATTTCAAATCGAGATCATAAGCAGTTCTTGAGATATTTAGCGATGTGACAGACAGAGACAGACACACAGTGAAACCATAAGGGTTCCTTTTTTACCATTTTTGTACGGAACCCTAAAAATGGAGAAAAACAATATTGCAGTGATAGGTTGCTAGCCCATCGCCCAACATATACTATATAACCTGTTCCCATACTATCTTCTCTAAATATTACATTATACATGTGAATTTCACATAAGCCCCAAGTCACTTCGATTTCACGTTCTACTTGTTGACGAGTTAATCGTTCAGGCGAGAGGAGATCGAGTTACCGTGGTAACCCAACTCTGTCATTAAAAAGCGTAGCTGTCACGCAATAGTTATTATGTTACTTATAATTAATAACTAAAATAAAGGGCTTTATTATTACTAGCTGTCCCGATATTCGGACGCATTTTGTTTCACTTTTCACATGCATTTCATACAATTAATTACAATTTTGGATTTTCCCCAGGCTACTCTCCAACCGCGCACTCCTATCGCTTTATTGGGCCCGGCCTATACAAGAGAGGTAGGGCACAGCAAAATGTCATCTTGCTCGAATTTGGAGCAGTACCTCCGCCTTGCAGAAGACCACAGCCATAATAACATTATCTATCATTATCATTATCTCATGAGATACAGCCTGGTGACAGATAGACAGACAAGCAGACAGACGGACGGACGGACAGCGAAGTCTTAGTAATAGCGTTCCGTTTTACCCTTTGGGTACGGAACCCTAAAAAGCTTTTTATTTATAACAGGGGGCGTGTCTAATACATCTTAAACGACGTAATTGTCGCAGTAAGCGGCTATTAACCCAAAAAAAAGCCAAGATGGCCGCCAGAATTGCGAAAAAGATGATTAAAGTCAAACGCCCAATATCAAGGAAAGGTTGGCATTTATATGATGAAGTGTGTTACTGAAATAAAGTGTCCGGCCAATGTACGGAGTCTGTACTCCGAACTTCGTATCGTGCCATCCCTTTCACTCTCGTGTTATTCACTATATGAGTGAGAGTGACGGCACGACACGACGTTCGGTTTTCGAAGTTCGTAGTAGCCCCTCAGGACCTCCTCCGAACTTCGTATCGTGCCATTCTATTCACTCTCGTGTTCAAAAATAAATGGTCCGCCATCTTTGATTTGAAATGCATTTGTGTGATGAACACGAATATTTGTTCCTGAGTCTTGGATGTTTTCTATGTATTTAAGTATCTATTTATCTATATAAGTATGTATATCGTCACTTGGTACCCATAGTACCAGCTTTGCTTAGTTTGGGACTAAGTTGATTTGTGTAAGATTGTCTAAAAATATTTAAATATTTATTTATTTTTTTATGTCATTTTCGCAATCGGCACCCCGAGGAACCTCGAAGATGACACCGGAACGAGCTACTGGGAGTTTTTCCGCTCGTTCACTAAACCTAGCCTAGCTGAGAAGAGTCCAGCAAGAAACTCAGCTATGTCAGTGTATTGTGAGACCCTGTTCAAACTATGTTTACAAATAAACAATTATAAATTTTTGAATATCTCAAAATTGTTCAATAAATATTTGTCAGAATAATTCGGCCGAATACCGAACATTCAAAAAAGTGCCGAATATCGAATAATAACCGAATATTCAGCGCATCACTAGTGATGACTGTATGTTATTTCCCCCGTGTTTTCCCGGTTGTACAGTCGCCATCAGATATATCGGAGCGAACGAGGTGTTCACAAATATCTGAACACGACTCTATTGTCAAGGCGTTAAAGTGCATGTTCAGATGTTTTTGAGCACCCTGAAGAGTACAGATATATTTGAGACTGTACTTACCTTATTTAACTTCATCAGTGTAATCTCAACATTTGCAGCGAAGAAGCAACGCCTCCTCCCATTCCGCCATCCACACGGCCTACTTCCAATGACAATAAATATGAAAAGAAAACTTAAAATACACATTAGACCTGAATTAAGAGGACTTACACGTTCTAGAATGTTTTGATTTTTTTTATGTTATAGGGGGCAAACGACCCGCGGGGGGGCGACGGAGCGCTCGTGGCCTAGCGGCGCCGGCGTACCGCGTGCGATATGCGAGGTTAAGCAACGTCGGCCCAGGTCAGTTATTGGATGGGTGACCGCTTTGAGTGGTTATTAACTGAGCGCTCCCGTGCTTTGGAAGGCACGTTAAGCCGTTGATCCCGGCTGCTGTCTATGATAGCAGTCGTTAAGCCAAGTTAGAGGCCTTCGGGCGGCTTGAGAACTTCTAACAGTCAAGTTGCCCACTCACTTGACAAGCCTAATTCCAATAAGTTCTGGTTTCCACTCGGGTTGGAAGGTCAGATGGCAGTCGCTTCCGTAAAAACGAGTGCCTACGCCAAGTCTTGGAATTAGGTAGCGGACCCCGGGCATCCTTCAGGATGCAACTGTACCGGGATAACGCTAGGAGGATGATGATGATAGGGGGCAAACGAGCAGACGGATCGCCTGATGGTAAGCAATTACCGTCGCCCATAGACACCTGCAACACCAGATGAGTCAAGTGCGTTGCCGGCCTTTCAGAAGGGAATACGCTCTTTTCTTGAAGGTTTGAAGGTCATATCGGTCCGGAAATACCGCAGGCGACAGTCCATTCCATAGTTTGGTTGTGCGAGGCAGGAAATTTCTTGAGAAACGCACAGTTTTGGACTGCCAACCATCTAAATGGTGAGGATGGAAATGCTGACGCGTAGGACGATGACGAAAAGATGCGGCAGGGATCATTCCAAACAATTCAAATTATGACAAAAGTATAGATGGGTCATACTTAGTTGAAAAAACAAAAGTCGTCCCTCCTGTGGTCAGTAGTTAATACAGCTATTATGTTTTTATTTAGTTTTTAATTCTAAATAGATTTGCGCTTGACCACAAATCACCTGATGGTAAGCAATATTGTGGTCTAGGATGGAACGCGCTTACCTAGTAAAAACCGATTCACTCTCGCTTTGAAGACAAAAAGGTTGTAGTTTACTGGAAACAAGGATTCCAGCAAGGAGTTCCACAGCTTGGCGGTTCTCACAATAAACGTGGAAGCAAAACGCTTCGTGCGAGTTTTCGGAGTTTATTACAGGGATTTATAGAAACGGAGACACTGTTTATGCGGGTTACTGGTCCAATCCAAAATTAAGGTTTGTAGCCCTTTTGGTATGTCCACAGAAAAGACGCGAACCTAAATCCGTGTATAACCCAGATTATACCAATAAAGTTATTGAAGGACACAATGATTTAATTAAAGTTTTAGATTGTAATTTCTTAAAGTAAAGTTTTAGATAGGAAAATAAACAGTATTAGCTTGAAAACGGTCAATTTGGAGTGGTGTTTAAAACGATATTTTGTAATATATAAACCCATGGACTGGGTTTATTTTCGTTCTTTTAAGGCCTACTAATCCATTTGTGATGTTGGCAAAGTGTTCCTAACCATTTAGCAATTTGTTGGAGAGTAACCTATTCCATTAGTTAGCTTATCTGTGCGCCGTGTGTTGCCAGAGTACTCGCGAGCTACCCGCGGGCGGGTAACTAACGCGGATGAAGTGTGCAAATAATTGATTAGGCGATGTTATCGTCACGGAGGCTTCGTTCTTTTGCGTTTCAGCGGTGTGGGAGTCCACACCTGCTCGATATCGACGTCTACATGCTGCCATTTTCGTATGGGTTGACGCGGTTTAAAACCGCCGCCCTCACATAACTTTGGTACCCAATTTCGGGGAGCTGGCAACACGGGCGTACTGCCGACGTGGCTGGGGTCGACATTTGTCAACACTGGGGCTTAAGCGGGACAATCTTCCTCCAAAAGGTGAGTGGCCGACTTCTCCTAATCGTTTTCCTAAACCTTGCCGTGGTATCGAGTCCCTATATTAAACGTCAGCCCACTTATTCTCTCCCCGTCAGTGTTGGCCTTGAAGCCCGAGCGCACTGCCCTGCCAGGTTTAGTGTGATATGAACGCTCCGACCGGTAATTAACCGGTGACTGGTCTCAGGACGAGTTATTCCATCCTTACTCCTTCTTGCTATGGACGTGCTGGACTTGGCCGCACTCTTACTGCAATAACTGGTAATTTCAGGAGGTGTTTGGTCGGGGCTTGCTGTGCCCGAGGCCTCCGGGATCAGCCGGGCCAGCCCCCCTTTGAGGGAATCCTGCGGAGCATCGCCCGGGATATAATGCAGCTAAGCTTTTAGTCGTTATTAATCGGGTCTGACCCATAGGTGTTAGCGCAATCGACCAAAAGCGTCATTAAACCCTAAGTAAAATAAGTTAATAAGTTATAAGCCCGTGCCGGGTAAAAATTTAGTCCACAGTAGTCTATGGTGGGAAATAAACGACTTGTTATAACTCTTGTTTCATTAAAATACCCAGAAAAATACTATTTCAATTTCTTAATGAAAAATTCAAGAAATACATTTAAAATGTATTATGTTAAGTTTCAATAATCCTGTTCTAGATATTAACATTAAGAAAATGTCAAGATATGTGACAATTCATACAGAAAATAGCCTAAATAGATGAGCGTTTTTAACTGATAAGGACCCTTAAATAATTCAAATAACTATATGACGTAATATAACCCTTTCAGCGCCAATTCTCAATTTTTTTCAGAATTTTAAACTTTATAGTTTGGAAATTAGAGGGGGGGGGCACACTTTCTATGACTTTGACAGCTAATATCTCACCAACGATTGACTAAAATGGAAAAGTTTGTTGGGGGGATGTAGTTACTCGCGTCCGTAGGATTTACCACCTTTTCCTAGACCCACCCTACACGTGTCCCCTGGGTGGTGCTAAACGAGTAACAACGCCGAGCTTCAGGCGGCGGTTACCTAACCTGACAGTGGTCTAACCAGCCACTACAGTTGAAGGTAGGAAATGACTTTCACAACCCGTAACCTGTATTGGCCGGGGATCTTGGCTTTATTGTCTGGATCGCGAGGAAGAAAACCTCTCTAATAAATTACCCTAATCCTAAGGTGTGGACCGTGCCGACAGGATGAATGACTGAAGGGAGTTCAGTCACAAGCGCCAACCTCAACGGACCCGGCAAACGTTGTTGTATTAAGCCTTCTTGCAGGAATGGGCGTCACCCTGTAAGTGACCACTTAGATCGGCCCTACTCGTGGGAACAAAAATGCAGTCACAAAATAATGAAACAAACACCCAATCACCCAACCACAACACAAAACAAGATAGTCGCAAAACATACACCCAGCAAGTCTTCCATAAAAGCTTCTTTGAAAATAATAGACCCAGATCGGCCTCACTATCTGAAATCACCGGAACTTCCCAGTCCACTGATGAACAACAAAAAGCTGTAAAAACGTCTTCCTTAATAGAAAAAAAGGAGATACAGGCACTAGCTAATAGTAATAACACCCCTTGCCCTCCCGATTGGCAAAGAGTTCCCGAAACTAGAAGCAGTAAACGAAAGAAGTTATCACAGTCACCATCTCCAGAAGGAATCAAAATCACCAATAGGTATAATGGCCTACAGATTGACCTAACCGAAGACACGGCCACCAAGCCCATACAAAAACGCCTCAATAAACCTCCGCCAATTATCTTATATGGCATAGAAGACATAAACAAGTTAACGGAACTACTCAGCACCGTTACTGTTAAAGATGATTTTTTCCTAAAAAATGTAAGCAAGACTCAACTAAGAATCAACACCAAGGACATAGATGTATACAAGAAAATCATCACTCTAGTCCGGGAAAATGGCCTTATAGGCCACACTTTCAACATAAAAAACCAACGCTGCTATCGCCTTGTTATAAAGAAGCTCCATCATACAACTCCGCACAGTGCCATCATAGATGAGTTCGAAAAAACCGGTAATAAAGTCCAAGGAGAAATAATTAATGTGAGATATGGCCCAGAAAAGCTACCAACATCTACGTTCTTTGTAAATCTTGTAGCCGGGCTTAATAACAATGCTGCTAAATCAATAAAAGCCATTGACAACCAAATTGTTACAATTGAGGAGCCAAAGAAAAGAAACAGTATGCCTCAATGCCAAAGATGTCAACAATACGGGCACTCAAAAAATTATTGTATGCGCCCGTACCGGTGCGTAAAGTGCGCAGAAAACCACAAGACCTCGGAATGCCCTAAAAAAGATCGAAATACCCCGGCCACCTGTGCGCTATGTGAAGGTGCACACCCTGCTAATTACAAGGGTTGTGAGGTGTACAAAGAAATATTATCTCGAAAAACAAACAGACCAAAGATAACTACGACAACCCAAAACCATAGAGTCACACAAAACGAGACAAATGCTGGGACACAACAAGAACGTCAAAAGCCGGATAGTATGAGTGGTAGTAAAAAAAACTACTCAACAGAAAAAACTTATGCAGATGCATTAAAAGACCAACCCACAACATTAAATGCCAATTTAGAATTTCTCTTAACACAACAAGCTTTAAAGCTAGATAAACTCCTTGAACAAATGTCAACGATTATGAATCTCCTCACAACAGTAATTACCAAACTTGTCAATTGAAATGGCTACCCTGAAAGTAGCAACATGGAACACTAATGGGTTGATTAAACACAAATATGACATACAAACCTTTCTGGAACTAGAAAACATTGACATACTTCTTGTATCCGAGGCACACCTTCCGCCAAATCACAGTACAGCATTAAAAAATTACAGTATATACTCGACATCTCATCCAGATGGAACAGCTCATGCAGGTACTGCTGTAATTATAAAAAAATACATCAAACACGTAATTCTTCCAGAGTATAAAACGGAGCCAATACAAGCAACCACAATAATGGTACAAGATAAACGAGGGTCTATAACTTTATCGGCTGTATACTGTCCACCTAAGCACACCATAAAGGAAGAAGCATTTACAAACTACTTTAAGACGCTTGGACATAGATTCATGTGTGGAGGGGACTTTAATGCGAAACACGTTTATTGGGGATCAAGACTTACATTACCTAGAGGTAGAGAAATGAAAAGAAGTTTAGACCAAAACAAACTAAGTGTGCTTAGTACTGGCGAACCATCCTACTGGCCTACCGATCCAAACAAAAAGCCAGATCTTCTGGATTTCTTTGTTTATAAAGGCTTGTCAAATCATTATTTGTGCGTACAGACTTCCTTGGACAGCAGCTCAGACCATACACCAGTAATTGCTACAATAAGTACCACCATTATTGACAAACCCATGAAAGAGCGACTTTACACCAAAAAGACTGACTGGGAAGCATTCAGGCACTACATCAACGAAAATCTTGACTTGAAAGTGCCACTTAAAACAAAAGGCGACATCGAGAAATTTGCTAGTAATTTGACAAATCTGATACAAACAGCCGCATGGAAATCTACACCAGCTGACAGATTACGACTTGGTAACAGAAATGTGCCTACAGATATCAAAGCAAGAATCCTGGAAAAGAGACGGCTCAGAAGGGTCTGGCACTGTAGTCGGCATCCCCAAGATAAAAGGGCGTTTAATAAAGCATCCGTTGATCTAAAACAGTATCTCAAAGACATCGCAGAAGAAACTCTACAGAACAAACTATCAATCTTGAACCCCCAAGCAAAAAACGAGTACTCTCTTTGGAACGCGGTAAAAAGTAGCAAGGTAGCACCTCAGGCCTCACAGCATCCACTAAAAAAATGTAACAACACTTGGGCTAGAACTGACCAAGAACGGGCTGATGTCTTCGGACAATTCCTCCATGAAGTTTTCACTCCGAACAGCGGCGACGTAGAGACTGAAAAAGAAATACAAGACTATCTGAAAACAGATCTGCAACTATGTCTCCCAATCCTAAGCTGCTCACCCAGAGAAGTCCAAAGAGAAATAAAAGGACTGGAGTTAAATAAGGCTCCTGGTTTCTGCCTGATTACAGCTGAAATCCTACGACAACTTCCTAAAAAGGCGATAGTCGGTATAACATACCTCATTAATTCCATATTTAGGATTGGATACGTTCCAATGATATGGAAAATATCAGAAATAATCATGATACAGAAACCTGGTAAACCTTCGCATCTCGCATCGTCATACAGACCAATTAGCCTACTGCCCGTATTATCGAAGTTGTTCGAGAGAATCATTCTTCGAAGGTTAACACGAGCACTTAATGACAATGCTGTCATCCCTCAACATCAGTTTGGCTTTAGAACTGGCCACTCCACGATAGAACAAGTTCACCGAGTCGTCGACAAAATAAGAGAAGCTCTCGAGAAGAAGCAATACTGCTCTGCAGTCTTTCTCGATGTACAACAAGCATTTGATAAGGTTTGGCACTCGGGCTTACTTTTTAAAATCAAGAAGCAACTTCCACATAACTACTACCTACTTCTAAAATCTTACCTGGAAGACAGAATGTTCAGGGTTAAAATCAATGACACCTACTCTGCCTTTCATAATATAAAAGCAGGCGTACCGCAAGGCTCCATACTGGGTCCCACCTTGTATCTTATGTACACCGCAGACATACCTACAACCGACAATATCTTATCTGCCACATTCGCTGACGACACCGCCGCACTTTGTAATCATGTAGACGCCAGCACAGCGACCTCATTGCTGCAGAATCACCTGAACAAAGTCAACAAATGGATGGAAAAGTGGCGTATCAAAGCTAGCTCCAATAAATCAGTGCATGTTACCTTCACATTAAGAAAAGACAACTGCCCCCCAATTAAACTTGGTAATAACGTCCTACCTCATCAAGACTCAGCAAAGTACTTGGGCATGCACCTTGACAAGAAGCAAACATGGAAAACTCACATAAAAAAAAACGCGACGAGCTAAATATACGGCTTAGAAACCTGAGCTGGCTGATAGGCAGAGGTTCACACGTCACCATGGAAAACAAGATACTCATATATAAAACTATAATTAAGCCAGTGTGGACCTACGGCATTGAATTATGGGGATCAGCAAAAAACTCTAATGTTGAGATTATACAACGGTTCCAGAACAAAGCACTCAAAACAATAACAGATGCACCACTATTTATAAGAACCGAGGAATTGCATGAGTACTCAGAAATGAAAACTGTTAAGGAGGAAGCCGAACACAGAGCTAAAACCTACAAAGACCGTATAAAGGCTCACACTAACACTCTAGCATCAGCATTATGTGAACCAATTAATGAAAGAAGGCTAAAAAGACAGCACATCTGGGATCTTGCTTAAATAACAGTCCCTTGTTAATAAGAGATGGCTTCCTCGCTGGAGGAACAGTCTCCCCTGTCACTGTTACTCGTACAACAAATCTGTTAAGGGCTTGTGAAGCCGATCGCAAGATGATTATTATAAAAAAAAAAAAAAAAAAATGTGACAATTCATACAGAAAATAGCCTAAATAGATGAGCGTTTTTAACTGATAAGGACCCTTAAATAATTCAAATAACTATATGACGTAATATAACCCTTTCAGCGCCAATTCTCAAGTTTTTTCAGAATTTTAAACTTTATAGCTTGGAAATTAGAGGGGGGGGGGCACACTTTCTATGACTTTGACAGCTAATATCTCACCAACGATTGACTAAAATGGAAAAGTTTGTTAGAAACATTCATATTACTTTTAAAGGCCTATCCATGGATACCCCACACGACTACGTGTGTTCAATTTTTATCCACCGGTTACATGTATGCAGTGCCCCCCTAATTTAATATTTTTTTGTAATTTCACATCAATTTATGTAGCGGTTCATAGAATACACCTTCCTACCAAATACAATACAATACAATACAAATACTCTTTATTGCACACCTCAATCAAAGGATACAGTACAGTACAAAAAACACAATGAGAAGAGGCAAACAACAGGCGGTCTTATCGCTAAAGAGCGATTTCTTCCAGACAACCTTAGGAGAATATAAACAGAACGATTCATAGCAGGTGGTGCAGAGTTAATACATATGAAGCCTACTAATAATTACAACAATAACATTTCATAATTCTAGTGCTTATAGTCTCCGAGTAAATCGGCTGTGACATACGAAGCTAAAAAATTACTACCTATTTATAAAGGCGACATGGTGCTAAAAAGAGCAGTCACTTTTGAGGCATCCGAGCTAGTGCAGTACAGTATATAACTCACAGATGACTGGTTCCGTGACACGCCACTGTTGTTGTTTTTAGGGTTCCTTGTCACGTAATAACATGTGCCTTATATTTTTTTTTATTTTATTTATTATTATAGAGGTACAATTTTACAATTAGTGTCTGTCCCACAAAACGGTTTACACAGTTTGACTGTGGGATCGGAATCTCTTCGGTAACTAAATTCACATACATGACTATTGCTATGTACTATCACTATTTACTAGTGTCTACTATATATGCTATTTAAGAAATAATTAAATAATTTTCTTTTATATGTTGCTCTATTGGCCTCCAGTCTGATATCTGTTGGCACGCAGTTTAAAATGTAGGGTATGCGTTTCCGCAGGCATCTATCGCCATAGTAGTTGGTTAATCTTGGTATATCATACTTGCCCTTACTTGTATATAAATATATTTGTGGACAATCTTACACAAATCCTAAACTAAGCAAAGCTTGTAGTATGGTATTGGTTACTAGGCGACGATATCTACATATATTCGACGACCGCTTTAGCCTAGTTGGTAGTGACCCTGCCTTCGAAGCTGGAGGTCCCGGGTTCGAATCCCGGTCAGGGCATTTATTTGTGTGATGAACACGAATATTTGTTCCTGAGTCTTAGATGTTTTCTATGTATTTAAGTATATATTTATCTTTATAAGTATGTATATCGTCGCCTAGTACCCATAGTACAAGCTTTGCTTAGTTTGGGACCAGGTTGATTTGTGTAAGATTGTCCACAAATATTTATTTATTTATTTATATTAATATATATAAATTGAAGAGTATGACTCATGGCATTAAGTCCGCCTTTTATACGTTAGATATCTTTTTGTGCAATAAAGACTAAATAAATATACACTCTGCCTAACTCTATTGGGAATACAGAGGGCCTACTCCGAATTTCGAAAGCCGAACTTCGTATTCGCGTCCCTTTCACTCTCGTGTTATACACCATAAGAGTGAAAGGGACGGCACGATATGAAGTTCGGATTTCGATGTTCGGAGTAGACCCTCAAAGTCAAAGTCAAAGTCAAAGTGATTTATTTGTAAACTTAGGTAATACAATATATGGCGGTAGGTACAAAATATGTGCTCTATGTTTCGCCTTTAGGCATACAAATTCATTTTTAAATTACATAATATTAAAGATAAACATGTCAATTATTAAATTAGTATTAGATAACATCAAAAACGAAAATAAAATCAAATTACTTATAATTAATAAAATAAAAATAGTCAACGTTACAATAAATTATGAAATAAAAAAATAATTTAACTTGTCCAAAAAGATGAAAGTTTTTTTTACGGAACCCTCCATGTTGCACCAACTTGTCATACATTTTTGACTTTTTAACCAATCCTCTATCGCGTGTTGACGCAGATTACTCGCGCACGAATAGACACACGGACTGACAGCTCCAAAACATAGCTACTTGGCTGATGGGCAGCAAAAAACCTTAAAATGGCTGCAATTTAGTTAAACCCACATTTTGACGACTCAACACTCATAATAATAAATATTTGTGGACAATATTACACAAGGGTGGATCAACTATTCTTTGTTGCCCGTTACCATGGTTACGTCTCCTGAGTCACTCTTTAAAACTGTGATTTTATAGGGTTTAAAGCTACCAAATATGAGTTTTAGCAATGAGCAACAATCCATTTCGACATGGGTCATCTCTTGAGCATGCTTGAAGTCCATATTATAAACATTTTTCTAAGAAACTCGGTTAAACTCGTCGGTTCTAAGCGACGATATACATACTTATATAGATAAATAGATACTTAAATACATAGAAAACATCCAAGGCTCAGGAACAAATATTAGTGTTCATCACACAAATGCTCCGACCGGGATTCGAACCCGGGACCTCCAGCTTCGTAGGCAGGGTCACTACCAACTAGGCTAAAGTGGTCATCGATCATCATAATCATTACTAATCTAACCTAGATGAGTTTCTTGCTGGACTCTTCTCAGCTAGGATAGATTTAGTGAACCAGCGACAAAACTCCCAGTAGCTCGATTCCACTCACACCGCAGATTCGGTTGAAACCGCTCAACCAATCTCACTAGGAGCGCAAACTCTTAGGGTATTCCAGTGATCCAAACCACACGCGTGGTCGTGTCGGAGGTTTTCCCCAGGCTACTCTCCAACCGCGCACTCCTATCGCTTTATTGGGCCCGGCCTATAAAGCCACAGTCAGGTTAAAAAAAAAGGTCCAAGTGAGACCGTTAATCGACGAGTGCTGGTACTGGGTTGGTTTTCAACGGCTTCCTCTGTAGCCTCAATATTGATCGAGGGCGGTCGATCTTCAAGGGTCAAATCTCCACTATTAGAACGATTAAAGCAACGCTGTGCCATCCGTTCATTTTACGTCTCCTCCTTCTAATTCACATGATTTTCTTGCTGCCGCGGCTGCTTTAAATTTTCATTTCCAATTATGTCTCAAGAATTCACGAATTTCGTATTTGTCGCCTTCCATACTTTTTATTATCAAAACGTGTTACGCCGTCAATTAACAAAGACAGTATGACTAAAATAAACTACAACAATTGCATTCTTTATATATGTGATAATCCATATTGAAAGGGACCTTATGGCGGCCGGCGCTTACGCCTTTATTGCCGCTGTTCCAATACAATAGTGAATAGGTGCAACGTATGCGCCTGCCGCCATAAGGTCCTTTTCGATGTGGATTATCACATATGTATAACCATGGGCGTATTTACCCTAGGGCCAAGGGGGCCATGGCCCGGGGCGGCAGGCACCGAGGGGCGGCGAAGCGTTTTCTAGTTTACCTACAATATTTTTATGATATTTTTTTTAATTGATATAAATTAAAAACAAACTAAAGTTTCGAACAAAACAAATTATTTACGACACTAACACAACAACTTCGTAAATACCTTTTGCGTTTAAGAATTCTATACAGTAATCAATTAAGGGGCGGCCTACGGCGTAATAACTAAAATGTATATAGCATCCACAGACCATCAATTTAACTAGACGTCGCCTGTGCACGTACTTCGCGTGCCAAAAAGTAGTCAAAACGTCAACCCTCTATGCAGTCTCGCTCAGTCCGCCTTGAACGGTCATTGCCGCGAGACGTCAACCGAAATGCGTAAAAATGACTCGTTGTGCAGTATTGAGTTGTAGAAACTGTTCATAAAATGCTGATCCAAATAATGGACATGTTTCCTACCACAAATAAGTAAATTCCTTCTAAAATTATGTTTAATTCCATTTTAAACTCATTTATTTTAAATTTGTCGTAGTTGTAATATGAAAAATAGTCTATTTGCGACAGCTATACGATTACTTCATGTTCATGCTACATTACCTACTTTAGTAACAAAGTTGTAGGGCCTGCCTACATTAAACGCGCAATGGAAATAAAACGATCGATCTTTAGCTTGTGTCGCTCGGCTTCTTGGTAAGCGGAAATTCTCATTCATCTGTCCAATGAAGCGAATAGTGATGTTCACCTTTCGATTCGTCACAGTTCTTATCGATTGTTGAAATCGAGGTATGGTAATGTTCACTTAGGTATTTTGTGACCCATTATAATTATAAATTACAGGTTTCCTAATTCAAAAGAGAAATGGATGGAAGCGACCGGGCAAAAAAACTGGTTTCCAACGTAAAACATAGCACAATTTGCTCCATACATTTCGATGATAGCAGCTTTAAACAAACAAAAAAATATCGTCGACGACGTCGTGTAGCAATACCAACCATTGACGTACTGAAAAAATCAACAAGTGAAGCAGTTAGTAGATTGACATTGTAATCGATAGTATTGATTCCCTGGCACTGTTCTTAGAAACTTAATGTTTATTATTTCACAGTAAAGATTAGACGTTCTAATTGTTGATTAGAACTAAAGATTATTTGGGTACACGTCCATTGTTTGGGTCAGCATTTTCTGAACAGTTTCTACAACTCAGTACTGAACATCGAGTCATTTTTACGTATTTCGGTTGACGTCTCGCGGCAATGACCGTTCAAGGCGGACTGAGCGAGACTGCGTAGAAGTTTGACGTTTTGACTACTTTTTGGCACGCGAAGTACGTACACAGGCGACGTCTAGTTAAATTGATGGTCTGTGACACTTATTTTGTTTCAAACTAGCACATCATATTTAACGAAATTGCCTATGTTTTCATTTGTCTCGGTAAAAACTTATCTACCGGTGCTTAGTTTTAGTGGTTTTAGTTTGAGACATCATTTACTGTTATTGAAATGGATGCGAATAGACGAAAACTGAGCGGCCACGCATATCGAAGAAAAGCTTTGGAAAAAAAGCACAAAGAAGAAAAACTTGTCAAATAAACGCTTAAAATCGATAGCTTTTTTAATAAAAATAATGACGAACCATCAACTTCGAACTTCGAATTTAGCTAGTTTCGGTACAGACCTAGCAGAAGCCACGACAGAGGCGGTAAGTAATAGTAAACGGAATGATGAGAGTCGCGAAGGAGAAGTGTTGCTACAGGGACGTGACCACTTTCGCGTAAATGCCTTTTTCCCAATTTGTGACCAGTTATTGGGCGAGTTAAGGAGGCGCAAAACGTCATATGATACGGTAACCGGCAAGTTTACCTTCTTAGGTAAATTAAATATAATGTCTGAGGCAGAAGTTAGAAGGCATGCCGTAAATCTTCAAAATGTATCCGTTAGATCTGGCGTCAGACCTACCAGACGAATGTGTTTTATTGAAACACTTCTTGGCGGCGTATGAAAATAAAATGAGTCTAAGGCAACTTAGCTTGTTTATAAAAAATAAAGATTTGCAAGAAGCTTTCCCATACATAGACATTGCTTTACGCATTTTTCTGTGTACCGCAGTAACGAATTGTAGTGCCGATCGTTCGTTTTCTGTACTGAAGAGAGTAAAAAATTATCTACGTTCCACTATAAGCGAAGAACGCTTAAACAACTTAGCTGTTCTGAATATAGAAGCTCAATTAACAAACGTCGTAAGTTATGACAGCGTCATTGACGATTTTGTGCATAAAAAATTTATCTAAATATTAACTACTGAATAAATGGTACATTTTAGGATTTCTTTTTTTCATTTATTATTTCACACCATAGAGGTAAGCATTACAAGTTTTTTTCTTAAATTAAATACTTTTACGTCACTTTATGGGGCGGCAAAGCTGACTGGCCCGGGGCGCCAAATCTTTAAATACGCCTCTGTGTATAACTATAGAATTGTCTTAACAGGTTACGACATGCATAAATAGTGGTGTAGCAACTTTTTAGTTACGAAACCCGACGTTACTTATGAGACACCTTCAGTATATATCCAGAGGGATAGAGGTGGCAAAACAGGGTACAATCTAGGTTATTTTTTATTTATACAACGCCGGTGACAAACAAGCATACGGTCCACCTGATGGTAAGCGGCCACCGCAGCCTATAGCCTCCCGCAACTCCAAAGGAGTCACGTGCGTGGAGTGAGGTTAAGAAAATTGTTGAACCATCGAAAATAGTGGGGTTGATAACTGTTATTTGATAAAACGAAAACAAAACTTTACGCAGACACAATGTTTATTCGCCATCTTCGTTCCCCTGCCCCTCGCCGCCAGTCCTACCATCCGTTCGTGTGGATGGCAGCACTGTTACGAGTTTGTTCGGATACCAAACTTTTAATCTACATCTAAGTTTATACATTGATTTGAAATTATGAATACCAATAAAATAAATATTTAGTTAAATCATATTGTACAGCGTGTTGGTACAATATGATTATTTACCTGTCATAATTATTTATATGCTGGCTGTAGGTTTCTATTTGACAATGATGTTAACAAAATGATCAAAATTATACGAGTAAGAGGTTAACAAAATACATGGAGTAAAAAGGGGTAAACTCACCGCAGGGCCGAATTAGATTTCCGGCTGTCAAACTCAGATCTAGACGTTTTCCGGCGCAGGGTCTGATCATACATTCTACGTTTATCAAGGCGAATGTAGCTGTCGATTTTTTGTGTCGCTCGCTAGATGCTAGCTCGATATATACTGGAAACTGGTAAAAGTCGAAATGAAATAGGTATGAAATTGTTTATGATTGAAGTTTCAAATATATACAGGGCGTCCCACGGCTATGCCACATGGAGGGAAAGTACCTTGAATATTGTAGATGGAACATTTTACTGAAAGAAGACATTATTTGAATTTAAAAAACAATTGAAACTGCATTCTTCGAAATTATTTTTTGACATTTGTTTAAAATTGTGTAATTACATTCGAATTAACCATTTATTTAATTGCCAATTGTTGTCTTAAATTCCATTTGTATTTTATTTATATTTTCTGTGTCCAATTATGTTATGACGATCCTTATTCGGTGAATATGTTTAAATCCTATTCCATTATTATTATTTATATCTTAATTGACGATCATGATGTGAATTCGTATACTTTTGACATGAATGCAAATTTATATTGTAATTTACATCTATGAAATAAATGAATCTGAATCTGAATCTATTGCGTAACCGCCAGAGGCGCTGTACTTTTCCCCATACATATTTTTACGCAGTCGCTAGCGAGTACGGTCATGCAAACTCATGGTAAAGGCACAGTCGTGAGGTTCTCGTAAGCCCTCCCTCACCCTTCGGAGCCTCGGATAATTTCTGGATAAATCTAAGGGCGCGACTCGGTAATGTGACCAGATCTTGATCAGGGATCCCAAAAGTCGCGCCTTCGAATAATAACGGACTCAATGTGAATATTTTTAGGTGGCCGGTATGTAACTTTATAAAGCGTGTCACATACTACGCAGATACGATAATATTTTATCTGCGTATAATAACTTAATGATCTGAAACTATCACATACTACGCAGATACGATAATATACGAGACGATACATTTCAGTCTAAATCCTTCAAACTGAGTAGACTTGTTTTTTGGTGCGGATTGTTTATACAGGATGTTTTCGTGTTTATCTCTGCACCATACGCAGTACGCACGTCATCCAAAGGTAGACAACGAATGAGCCAGCAGCGCAGCGAACACAGCGGGCATCGGAGCGGAAAGGGGTGCGGGCGGACAGCTCCGTCTCACATCAACCTGTATCTATCTGCAGATAAAGTACTATACCATATTTATATCGGCAGATATTATACGCAGATCAATTTATATACATCTTTGCCATCTTTCGATATATGTCGGTGCCCACAGATACTTCACGATAAAATATAACTTATCTGCGCTGTGTGTGTTAGCTCACTGACTTGTATAGGGAGCGATATTGACAGATATGCGTTCAGATACAGATATCTTATCGTTTCTGCTTAGTGTGTGACACGCTTAATAAACTAGTTTTTGCCCGCTACATACACACATACATATATAAACATTATAAACTCACGCTCGTAATCCCAGAAGGGGTAGACAGAGTGCATGAAATTTAATTCCAGTGCCACATTTAACAACTGTAGCTTTAAAAATGGAGAAAATTTGATCTTGCAGTGATAGGTTGCTAGCCCATCACCCACAACACACTACAAACCCGTGCCTTTACCATGAGTTTGCATGACCGCACTCGCTTCCGACTGCGTAAATGATTAAGGCTTGGTTTTATAAATATCCGTTAGACCTTATGTCGGTTTGTTATGTCAAAAAATGTACTGAGTTACTAAAATTTGATCTGACATTTGGTCTAACGGATCTTTATAAAACCCGGCCCTAGTATGCCGATTCTTAGTTCTATTGCGTAACCACCAGAGGGTACAGCGCTTCTGCCTTTTGCCCATACAAATTGTTACGCTGTCGCTAGCGAGTACGGTCATGTAAACTCATGGTAAAGGCACCGATTCCCACAGTCGACTCTTACGACACCCGAGGGAAGAGAGGAAGATGTATATTGCCGATCGCTGGGCTACGGTGTCTGCCTCCCATCGGGCCATCAGGCAAGCCGTAGGTTTGTTAGCCACTTTCGTTAGACGAAGAAAACCGGCAGTGCTTATCGGAATTCGCAAATTTAGGGTTCGGAACAACCGCAAAATTAAGTTGGTGTTAATAGGAAAAAGAGTAGAGTAGGTAGTTTGTAGTAAGGTCAGGTGGGGTAAGAGGATCTATGGGGTAAGAGAACCTATACATCATAAACAGAAAACTATGCGTTCTATCTGTCTAGTTACTCTGTCGGTAAAGCAGTATTTAGGAGGTATTTGGAATATTTTAATAAAAATGTGGGTACGTCATATATATGACATCAAAAGAAACGTTCAAAGATTCAGTTGGGTACGAAAACAAAACACGAGTGGTCGGAAGGTTTTTGGTGAGCTTGAATCGAAAAGAAAAAACTGTGTTAAATAACTTTTTTCGATGGTAAGTGCAATTTGACTAGTTATTCTTAATTCCTGCGATTTAATTTTAGTTAAATTCCTTTATTTTATATTGTTTTCGACGCATTAAAAAATATTATCTGTAAATTACCGAGTGGGGAAAGAGAAACTAGTGTCATCGGGTTAAGAGAAACATATTACATACAACATACAGAAACATATAGGCAATTTTTTATACATGTATACAGGGCGTCCAGTAAATAATGGACAAGCTTCTAACCACCGATAGAGCACCTGAGGCTGGTCCAGAAAAATGACTTTCAGGTTTAGTAAAAGTCCCTTGGTTTTCGAGATAATCGAACTTTTCCATTTTCTTAATAATTGGCTACCACCCGAGTCAACGAAAAAAGTTGTTAATGAAAAACAGAGATAACTTTATGTAGAACCTCGTCTCTACTAGCTGTCAGCACAACCATCCACAAGTCAATAAGTGTAGGCAGCAACTGGGAATCTTCTGGAGTAGCAAGCGTCCATAGGCTAATTTTCAATAATGAGTCCTGGCTACCCTATAGCTCTAATACCTGTCTGTTAGCAACACTATTAGAGAATATTTAGCAATAAAAAGAACGAGAATATCTCTTCATTTGTGGCCTCGACGGTCATTAAAGTCAAAGAAGGTACCAATTATTAAGAAAATGGAAAAGTTCGATTATCTCGAAAACCAAGCGACTTTTACTAAACCTGAAAGTCCATTTTCTGGACCAACCTTAGGTGCCCTATCGGTGGTTAGAAGCTTGTCCATTATTTACTGGACACCCTATATATAGCCCTTGCACACGTGTTAGTTTGTATAACTTCTGATTCCTGTTCTCCACTCAATTGCTCAAATGTTAACTGGAAGAAATCCCTTAAAGGGATAAGTTCGCCTTTTGTACCAATGTAACCGAATTTGTCTGTGTATTGTCTGTGTACCTATGTTTTGCGTAGAATAAAGTATTTACATACATACATAAAAGAAAGAAATTTCGATGAAAAAATCAATTTCATGTATTTGTTGTTAAAATTAAAATTTTAACATAATAATAAACATTACCACCAAATTTTAAGACTCCAACCAATAGGGTTCCGTTTGGACATTTCGGGTACGGAACCCTAAAAATAGCCTACATGGATGGTACAGCAGAGCCAAGCACAGCCATATTTTAAAATACCATACCTATAGCTCATAAGTCAGAAACATAGATCGTATCTAAAGATACGACACGACAATAGCCAAGTATCTTAAGAGGCCTTATCAGTTAAAAACGCTCATTTATTTTGGCGATTTTCTGATTGATATGACAGATATTGACTATTGCGACCTAATGTCATAAATTTTAAATGTGTTTTTTGCATTTTTCATTAAGGAATAATCGTTTCAAACACCACTTTAAATCGACCATTTTCAAGCTAACAACTGTGTTTTTCCGATTAAATATCATAATTTACAATAAAATTAAAAAAGAGCTATGTTACTATCTAAAACTTTAATAAAATCATAGTATCTTTTAATCACTTTATTGGTATTATCAATAAATTTGACATAATAAGAAATCAAAACATTTTAAAACTTATAAGGTCTCTTAAGAGGCCTTACTAGTTTTAGAATGTTTTGATTTCTTATTATGACAAAGGTACTGATAATACCAATAAAATGATTAAATGATACGATGACTTTATAAAAGTATTAGATAGTAACATGGTCATTTTTTAGTTTTACTGTGTTTAGCAGAATTTATGCGAAAAAAAGTCGTTTTTAGTTATAAAATGGTCGTTTTGGAGTGATGTTTGAAACTATATATCTTAATGAAAAATCAATAAAATTTATGACATGAAGTCGCAATAGTCCTGTTCTAGATAGTAACACTGACAAAATGCCAAGATCTGTGTCATTGGGGTTGGCCGGTGAAAGCTAATTGTAGATGGCGCTCTCATAGCTAGGTCCCAATGAGGGCTATCGCGTATGAATTCGCCGCTAGAGGCGCTAGTGTAGCGTGAGGTCTCAGAAATGTCAAATGTCACTCTTTGTGGTTGCGCTACGCAGGTTAATATCTAATTGGAACAATATGGTGCATATTTTGCAATACCTGAGCTTGGTTATGGCAAATATGAGTACGGGTCAATGACTGTCAATGCTTTGAGACAGTTTTGTCTTACGGAAACTTATTTCCTTCTTTTTTTCCAAACAAACCGGGACTGCGCTACAATGCGGGACGTTCGATATTTTTACGGTACGGTTTTAAGGTAAATATGATATAAATGTAAACTCCGTTCCCATACCCATAATAACCAATAACAATTTTGACAGCTGGACCTTACCCGACAGTGGCGCCAACTGGTGAGCACAAAAACGATAGCCCTCATTTACAAGGCTTATTTTGACACATGCGTTCCTCCCAGTAGATGGCGCTCTCACAGCTAGGACCTTTTTTCTATGAACAACTGTTTCAATCAATTTGACAGTTGCCAACCCCATTCAAACAGAAAATGCCCAAACAGACGAGCGTTTTTTAACTCACAAGGACTCTTAATAGAAAGGCTTGTCGGTCAGTAAGTTCGTGACAGAACTTAAGGCTAAGCTTTCGCAATCCGACCTTGGAGCGAAACTAGAGCAAAAGCTTTAACTAATGAGCTACCACGTATGAATTCGCCGCTAGAGGCGCTAGTGTAGCGTGAGGTCTCCAAAATGTCAATGTCACTCTTTATACGAGTACATTAAAACTTTTTTTCTTTTGCTTTATTGCACACCCCAATACAAATACGAAAGCAGGTCAGAAACATAACATAGCGAGATACAAGCGGAGGTAGACAGCAGGCGGTCTTATCGCTAAAGAGCTAGCCTTCCAGACAACCTGTGGGTAGCGGAAAGAACTAAACACACATATCACATATCGACGCCCGCTTTAGCCTAGTTGGTAGTGACCCTGCCTTCGAAGCTGGAGGTCCCGGGTTCGAATCCCGGTCAGGTATTTGTGTGATGAACACGAATATTTGCTCTTGAGTCTTGGATGTTTTCTATGTATTTAAGTATCTATTTATCTATATAAGTATGTATATCGTCACTTGGTACCCATAGTACAAGCTTTGCTCAGTTTGGGGCTAGGTTGATTTGTGTAAGATTGTCCTAAGATATTTATTATTATTTATTTTATTATATTTAGCAAAAATAAAAACTAAGGTAAAACTAAACGATAAAAATTAAAGTAAAACACATATAATAAACATACATACATAGTTAAGTATATGCCATAAACTTAAGAGAAACCCAGTAATAAACTACAGACCAGTATCAAATCAAAGTACAGTAGAATCCGCTTACAACGACTCCGCATATAACATTTGACCGCTTTTAACGACTTCGAAATCACCATTCTCAGACTCGGTTGAAACCGCTCAACCAATTTCACTGGAGCGCAAACTCTTAGAGTATTCCAGTGTTCCAAACCACACGCGTGGTCGTGCCGGAGGTTTTCCCCTGAATTTTCCCCAGGCTACTCTCCAATCGCGCACTCCTATCGCTTTATTGGACCCGGCCTATAAAGCCACAGTCAGGTTCAAAAAAAAAACACCACACATCAGATTTCATACCAAACATTTTCAAAGTAAATCGTCCGTTTTGTGCGACGTCCTGTTAGTGCGACGTAATATAACCGGTCCCTTGACTGTCGCTTTATCCGGATTCCACTGTAGTTATTGTGAAAGAGGCAAGTGCCTTTATCATGAATTGCATGACCGTACTCGCTAGCGACTGCGTAAACGATTTAGTATGGCGATTCTTACTTCTATTGCGTAACCGCCAGAGGCGCTGTACTTTTGCCCATACAATTTTTTACGCAGTCGCTAGCGAGTACGGTCATGTAAACTCATGGTAAAGGCAAAGTAATATTTTTTCATATTATTTTATGCTCGGGGTTTCTCTGCGTGATAGAATTAGGAAGACGTAGCAGAACTGGGGTCACCGACATAGCCTTCAAAATTGCGAGACTTAAGTGGCAGTGGGCAGGGCACATTGCTCGCAGGACTGACGGTCGATGGGGCCAGAAACTGCTTGAGTGGCGTCCACGCACCGGAAGACGAGCTGTCGGTAGGCCTCCGACAAGGTGGAGTGATGACCTGGTGAAGGTCGCGGGAATCCGGTGGAAACGAACGGCACAGGACCGGTCTAAATGGCGAGCCTTGGGGGAGGCCTATGTTCAGCAGTGGACGTCTTTCGGCTGAAATGATGATGATGATGATTATTTTTGAAGGACCGCACTAGACTTAGCCTGCCGTACATCAAGAGGCACAGAGTTCCAAAGTCGGACAACTTGGAAAGTAAACGAATTGTTGTACAAATTTTGAAGAGGATGAAGGTATAGCAAGAAGAAGATTATATAGGAAATTATAAGTCAAAAACAGCGAGTCTATTTGCATTACGCATATACGAAAAAAACATAAAACCATACAAATACAACATCATTTACTTTAAAATCTAAATAGTACAAAAAATTCAAAAAAAAGTATGTATGTAGTTTTGTGTTTCTGGAGGTGAGCAAGGTTGCCAGAGCTCCCGAGGATGCGCTGTGTTCAGACCTAAATTTGTCCCTTCTATTGTCAACAAATTTTATAGAGGGTCGGCAACGCGTACGTGACTCCTTTGGAGTTGCGGGCGTCTATAGGCTGCGGTGGCCGCTTATCATCAGGTGGGCCGTTAGCTTGTTTGCCACCGGCGTTGTATAAAAAAAAGTGAGGTTTCGTAGGGATGGGGTGAATCTATCTCATTAGATCCATTCAGTAGATCCACTGTGTATCTAATGAGATTTTTTTTACAGCTAGATACATTGCAATTGTTCCCAAAAAAAAATACGTACGGTTTTAAAATAAACTTATGTACGAAAAATTATCTGATATCCAACAATAAAATTGTCACTAATGGATCTGGGAAAATTGATCTATTGGAAATAAAAATCTCGTAAGATCCATTGTCTTTGATCTAATTATAATAAATTCTCATAAGATCCACGCTTGGTCAGTAAATGTATTAAGACAGGATAAATTTCTCATCTGATATATTTCATATAATCTAATGAGAAATAAACTCTCACTAGATCCATTCCTCACAGCCCCCGGCTAAAATGTATCTAATGAAAGAAACCATCCCAATAGATCCATTATGAATTGCAACGTATCTAGCGGTAAAAAAAAAACTCATTAGATACACAGCGGAGCTACTAAATGGATCTAATGAGATAGATTCGATGGAGGGGGGGGGAGTCGTCTAGAACCTCACCAAAGATGGCCCAAAAAACTGGATAAGCCCTGAAAACCTTAACTCCTTTAAATTTCAATTTGCGTAGGCATTCAGTTACCTGTCATACACTTATTTTTACACCAAATAATGGTAGGACCGATACACACTCTTATCTAGGGATAGGATTAAGACAAAATTCGAGGAAGTCCCCATCCAAATAGTCACAAAGCAATATAGCTCTTACAATTGACAAAGGCGAGTGAGTGGTTCCTATTACTATGTAGATAAAATCTAATTTCGTCAAATCCCACTCACCTTCGGGAATTGCAAGAGCTATACCAATTAACGCTCTAACCTCGTCTCCGCAAAGTAGATTTCCCTGCACAGAGCAAGCGACCGAAAATGAACCTTACTTGACAGCACGAAGGTCGCTTTACATCTACTTGATATGAAGACATGGCGTGTGGGCAATAGATGTATTGATTTTATATAACGAGTCAATGGCGGCGAAAATTGCTAGACTCTTCTCAGCTAGGCTAGGTTTAGTGAACCAGCGACGAAACTCCCAGTAGCTCGATTCCACGCACACCTCAGATTCGGTTGAAACCGCTCAACCAATCTCACTGGAGCGCAAACTCTTACCCTCTTATTCATAAAACTTATCAAACCTCTGCTAACTGAAATGCCTGTTGTCACTGTCTCACAAGCACATGTGTCAACGTGACAGATAAGGACAAACGAACTTTAGCGGCTAGTTAACTAATATAGGTTTAATAGACGTTTATGAATAAGGGGGTTAGAGTATTCCAGTGTTCCAAACCACACGCGTGGTCATGACGTAGATTTCCCCCTGGATTGTACCCAGGCTACTCTCCAACCGCGCACTCCTATCGCTTTATTGGACCCGGCCTGTAAAGCCACAGTCAGGTTCAAAAAAAAGGCGGCGAAAAGGTTAAGGCAGGCCAATTCAGAAATCTGACGAAAATAATGAAGTTTGAGCTTCCAGAGTGAAGAAGTAATGTAGAATTACACAATAATTACTGTGGACTGAAAAAGAAACAAAGAAATTAAGGCCGGGTTTTATAAAGATCCATTAGACCAAATGTCAGATCAAATTTCAGTAACTCAGTACATTTTTTGACATAACAAACCGACATAAGGTCTGACGAAACTTTATAAAACCCGGCCTAAGTATCTGAACAAGATATTGAAAACTGCCTTGAAAACTCTGTCAAAAAATGCTAAATATCATCGTAAAAATAAACTTTAATGCTGCAGATTTCGCAATTATCAACGATATTCATGTTTTTTCAATTAACCTCTTCACCGCCACAGTAGATTTCGTAAATTGTCTTTCACGCCAAAGTCACAGAGCAAACGATCGAAAATAAACCTTACTTGACAGCACGTAGGTTGCTTTTACATCGACTTGATATGAAGTCATGGCGTGTGGGGCACCAAATGTACTGACTATATATAAAGTCAATGGCGGCGAAAAGGTTAAAATCTATTAAATATTTACGAAATTACGTGCAGAGCTTACGTAGAGAACGGGATGGTTAATTGCAAATTCACGTGTGTTAGAGGGGGTCATTTGCACTGAAATGGCCTCGCCGGGTGATTCTCATATCGTTAAAGTTAATTGATGTCCTTACCGGTCCGAACGTTAAGTGAAAGTTAAGGGAATCAGGGTGCAATTTAAACTTACTGTTAACTACTACTTACTGTTACTCTATACCTGGAACCCTAAGTCTTAAAATAGTTAGAAATAATCACTCACGAGTCGTTAACAATCCGGGCCCGGTAAGGACAAATAAAATAAAAAAATATATATTTTTGGACAATGTTACACAAATCAACCTAGTCCCAAACTAAGCAAAGCTTGTACTATGGGTACCAAGTGACGATATACATACTTATATAGATAAATAGATACTTAAATACATAGAAAACATCCAAGACTCAGGAACAAATATTCGAGTTCATCACACAAATAAATGCCCTGACCGGGATTCGAACCCGGGACCTCCAGCTTCGTAGGCGTGGAAGGGGGTAAATTAAGAAAATGTTAAATTTTGGAATGAGAATCAGTGTCTTTACCATGAGTTTACATGACCGTACTCGCTAGCGACTGCGTAAAAATTTGTATGGGAAAAAGCACAGCGCCTCTGGCGGTTACGCAGTAGATCTAAGAACCGGCATACTTAATCGTTTACGCAGTTGCTAGCGAGTACGGTCATGCAAACTCATGGTAAAGGCACAGGCCCATATTGCTCATACATAAATACTGTAGTATAGTTTCAACAAAGTAGACTTAGAAATGTTTTTTTCTCATGCCAGTCTTACCTCTCTTTCTTTTATTAAAAATGGGATCGCTCTTGGCCAGCATCTAGCCAGGGGGCAAAGATGAGGCCGACGATGAAGCGAGCTCACCCAGAAGGTGCCTATTCACTCATGCCTTAAAAAGATCTAGGTTATATGAGCTCGGAAATACAAACGCCGGCAGAGAATTCCAAACCTTATAAGTGCGCAATATAAAAGATGATGCAAAGCGTTTGGTTCGAATAAGAGGAATTTCGACCAAGTAAGGATGGTATCCAGCCGTACGTCTGGATGTCCGATGGAAGAAGGGGGAAGGCGGTACGAGCTCATGGAGCTCCTGAGCACACTCTCCGAAGTACAAAAAAAAAGTAATGACCGAAAGTACTCTCCGAAGTAGTCTCTTTTCTTTTTGAGCAGTCCAGACTCGAAACCGCTACCTCTCGAGCCAGACTCGTGGAATGTGACGTCACGTACGACAATGGCCGCTTGCCAGCTGATAGGGCTGTCTCAAAGTAATCCGCGCTAGACTCACCTTCATTTTTCTGTCATGAAGGAAAGGAAATAAAAATCCTACCCTTACTACCAATGTGTCAGATAGACAAATGGTTCAGGCTCGCGCAACTAGGAACAAGATTTACAATATGTCACTTTTGTATGGATTTTTTATAAACATGGAATCCACGACGTCACTAGTCATCGATATCGATATCGTTAACCGTACTACATCAAAATAAGATTTCAAGCTTACATGATCATATCATTAGAATTACGATTTGAAACGGGTTATTTACCATGTATATTTGTATTCGGGAACTCAAAAATACAAATATACAAGGTAAATATCCCGTTTCAAATACTACTACATCAAAGTTACATCATCCCTATCGCGCTGTTATGTTGGCATTACCTATTTACTTTATTTTATTTTATAGTGGTACAGAATTTGCCAAACTCTACGTCAATGTCATGCAATGACAATGTCACTGTCATCCAAAACCTAGTTCGAAGTCCCGTCTCTTAGAACGTAGTGGTTATATTCTTTTTGAAATGGTTTCCTAACGGTCATATCTGGGGGCACGATAGTGCCTCCGACAAGTCGAGCAAAACAGAGGTACGGCTGTACCATACCATGCTTTTCCCGAGGCGATTCAGGCCTTTTTCAACATCCTCTAATTTTGTGTTGACTAAAGCTAGAACCCTGACTTTTCAGTAACATACAGGCCATAATACGACTAAAGGTCGGTTGCACCAACATACGATCACAGGCCGGGCATCATCAAATATGGCGCCGGCAGCTGTCATCCCATAGATACTTGTCCAACTTTCCATACAATCAGATTTTAACGAACACCGCTGCGCTTACTTTACGTATGGTGCAACCCACCCTTAGGTATGTGTTCAATCTATTCAATTTAACCTTAGTTTCAGAACTATTGCCCGTCAAAGTCCCTTAGTTTTGTCTTTGAAACACTGACTGACTGAATCATAATTCTAAGGCTCCAAATTAATATAATTAGTTTGTTGTTTGTATATCAAAGTGGCGCCGTCTCTTCTTACATGTTATCTTGCCTACATGTTACGGTTTTTCCCCGTTTTCTCGTGGTCCCACTGATTTGTCCCATCAGTGGGACCACGAGGAAGACTTATTTCTCGTAGTCCCATTAATAAAATTTCACTTCCTGTATAATATCATCATGTACGCATTAGAACCTCTTCGTATTAACAAACTTTATCTAATGATGAGTGAAGTGGAAGATGATAAATAATAAAATATATGACAAATAAGTACTCAAAATGACAAGCAGTTTATCAGTATAATAAGAAGGTACCTACGTATGAAAATATTGGAATTTGCTAATTTAAACTGAAATCAAATTCATTCATGGCTGACGGTAGTGACGAAATTGTTTTCGTTAAACGAAAACGTGGAACAGTCCTGTTATTAGAAGGTCGGCAATATTATCGGCATAGGGGATATAAAAATGGAGGCGTAATTTGGAAATGTACTCAGGCCAAAAAAGTGAAATGTCGTGGGTCTGTGACTCTCAAGGTAAAATAATGATATAAGTATACCTATAATATATAATTGGTTTCTAAAATGAAATTTTGTTTGTAGAACTAGTACGAGTTTTCATAGTTCCTAAAACAGTCTTTATTAAGTTTTAGTGCTGCTGCTGTGTGTCTGTGTTTGTGTGTATGTGTCATTGTATGCGTGCGTGGAGAAGTGAGCGGTTGTGATTATTATAAACTGAATGTATGTACCTATATTGAAGTAGAATATTGCTGCATTTCAGGGTAAACAAATTATAAAACAAAAAAAACATTCGTGTGAAATACGACATGCCAAGAACAAAATTGACGAGAAGCTTTACAAAATGAAGGAAGAAGCCCGTACAACCGACATACCAATCCCGCAAATATACAAAAAGGGCATGACGGATTTGAAAAACGACGGTATTCATTTCGTTACTAAATTGCCTGATCTTAAAAGTGTCCAAACTGCTATGTACACTGGACGTTTACGTACAAATTTCAAAAATGTTGAACAAGTGACCATACCAGCCCAGTTCTCAGATTTTGTGCTTGCTGACTACTACTATAACAATAATCGGATTGTCGTGTTCTGTTCCACTGAGAACCGTAAAATAATGAAAGACATTGATGAGTTTTTCATTGATGGCACATTTCAGAGCTGCCCGGATCCCTTTACGCAACTAGTATCCATTCACGGTGATATTTCGAAGTCAGCATCAGAAACGCACGTCGTTCCACTTGTTTACGCGTTAATGACAAATAAAAGTCAGGAATCTTACATGGCTTTATTTCAAATGATTAAATCCGAAATAAGAAACTGGTCGCCAATTAAATTTCACTTAGACTTCGAGATAGCTACCGCCAATGCGTTGCTAGCTATATTTCCAGAAATAAAATTAAAAAAATGTTATTACCATTTAACAAAAAGTATCTGGAAAAAATCCAAAGAATTGAAAATGAATTCAAAACATGAACGACGTGTTGTTGGTCTATTTACTGCGTTGGCGTTGCTACCCATGGATCATATGTCAAATGGCATTAAATATATAAAAGATGAAAGCCCAAACACTTCAAAAATTATGCTTTTTGAAAAGTATATGAGGCAAACATGGCTAAAAAATGATGAGTTTATATTACAATGGAATGTGTTTGGTGAAAGACACCGAACGAATAACGTCATTGAGAGTTGGCACTCTAGGTTAAACAAGGACATGAAGAAACGTCTACCAAAGTCTATTCTTCGCCTGTTAAACATTTTGGTTGAAAGGGAAAACCAAGAATCTGAAACGACAGAAAGACGAAAGGAATTTATCAGACAGGATGACATAATAATGAATAACCAATTGCAACTGGTCCACGGAGAGATCACGGTGGGACATTTCTTAGAAAAACTTAGATAAATCCATACACCCTTGTAACTTAATTTCAAATAAGGATGTTATCAATTCAGTTGTATTATATATATTAAGTTTGTTACCTTTGAACTTTATTTATTGTTGTGCTTGTGCCTACCTTCGGTCTTGTAACATTAGTTGTTGAAGAATATTATTCCCTTTATTCCATCCAGTCCTACTAGTAGTCCGGTAGGTAGTCGAACTATTTGGACTTTCGATCAATGCTATGTTAACAGCATTTCCAAAAATAACAACTAAAGGCTGTTACTATCATTTTAGAAATAGCACTTGGAGAAAGGGAAAATGCTTATAAAGAACTTGGATATGAGCGCTGACGCCGCTCATGCTCGAAATACCGCATTCCCAAAATACCACATTTTCAAAGAACCACATTCTTTATTTATCTTAGTTCCTGCTCACCACATTCTCGGCACAGCAGATTATAAACGCGGTAAACTTCGTACCGCCATTTTTTTTGCTATAAATCTTTTCTGGCGTCCTGAGAACACAATACCGAAGTTTCATCAGTCATCACAATCCGATCAGTCGATGAGCGTATGGAGGACAAACATACATAAATTGATTTTTATTTATCCATACTAATACGAATAATGCGAAAGTAACTAATCAGTTGCAAATCTAGTGGTTCTTAATCTAATCTGAGATTAATTCATGTTAGACCTACTCGTCAGAGATACTCGTGGTCCAACCGCTATGTCTACAAAACCTTCGTATTAAGTACTTATACTTTAATTACTGACGTGTTTTGTCAGTTTCCAATGCTTGCTTTGTGTTGTCAAATATAATAACTTTAGGTACTGCGAATAAAATGTCTGGGATCATAAATAATAATGGAGCTCGGTTACTGCGAACGACCGAAACTGAAGGCTGTATATTTCCAGGATGCCATCAAAACGACATCGGGGTAGTGCCAAAGGTATTAAAAGTAAATTTCTTGTGCAAGTTGAATTTTCTTATTTCAAGTGAGACGCAAGTTTGCAGTCATCATTGTCTTGCTGGAGAAGAAGAGTGGACACCTATTTTGGAGTTGCCCACCAACCGCACAGATTTTAATGCGAGCCATGCGGAAGACATCATAGACCTTCTCAGGTTTTCGCTTGACATGGTGAAAAGTGTGGTATACACCATGTCGTGCGATGTTATAGAAAGAGTTCACGTTTAGCTCCGTACAGTTTTTTTCGTAGCCAAAATGGCACCTGGCTCGACACAAACTTGGTGGGTTATTGTTCATTTTATATATTATGTTTATTTTAATTTTCATTGTGCAAGGAGTATGCCTATGTAATTGTTTATTTTCAATATAATTAAATGTTGTTTTGTTGTAGCCGTATAAGTGTTTTATTAATGTTTACGGAATGGCAAATAAATTAAAGTATAAGTTATAGATGATAATTATAGTACTTAACTTGGAAATAAACGTACCAATGATCGACGCCTCAATAGTTGCTGGTGCACAAGACAAAAAAGTGCCAAATACGGCGTTTGATGATCAAAAGGATTCCTTTGGCAGAGTGAACCCTCTGAACCCTTAGACCATTTTAAGAAGGAGACCCATCTTGATTTTTGATGCAGGAAGGGAGGGGAGGGGGGGTGGTTATTGTCAATAATATGTTTTAATTATTAACAGCTTGTGTTTAGGCTATTGTATAAAATTTGAAATCAGTTTCGAATAAACAAGAGTTAAGAAATTCATATATGGAATAATATTCATACCATAATCATGCCAGAACCACCAACTACAACGCCCCAGGGACGTTTACCTTACAGTACAAATAATATTCATCAGAACTAAAATATAATATCTTGAAAATATTTTTTTAAAACATGTTTTACACGTCGTAAACAAACGACTTCAGCACTCGGTTGTACTTTCTGTCATTTCTTTACTGTCATGCATTTTGTACAGGAGGTTCAAGATACTTTAAATTGAACTGAATGGGACTACGAGAAATAAGTCTTCCTCGTGGTCCCACTGATGGGACAAATCAGTGGGACCACGAGAAAACGGGGCGGTTTTTATCCTAGACGTTCTATATTTGAATATGATGTTTTAATATGTCTTGTCATGCCAGTAGTGTCAAATATATCTCTCTTCGGTTAGCATCCAAGTTGGTGGTTTCATTAGATAGTTTATAGCCTATCAAGCCATAAAAAAACCTAAAAATTTATTACAATTTCAACCACGTTTCAGAGATATACAAACTGCATAAGTAAGTTTGTAATCCTACAAATACAGGCGATACAAAGTGACACTTTTGTAGTTCCTGCATCTATGAAGTTTTTAGTTCTAGATGCATTCATAAATTTATATTGACACATTTGACAACAAGAATGATATCCCATAAAAAATATTCCATGTATAGGCCAAGTCTCAAAACTCTTTCACCTTAAAAAGTTGTGAGACTATATTACGTAGAGCCAATTGCTGCACGCGGCGACCGCAAAAGTGTAAAGAACACGTTAGTCGGCCGCATTCGGCAATCGACAGCTGCC
Source organism: Epiblema foenella (assembly GCA_963556455.1). Lineage (NCBI taxonomy): Eukaryota > Metazoa > Arthropoda > Insecta > Lepidoptera > Tortricidae > Epiblema > Epiblema foenella. The sequence continues at coordinate 1,704,590 of OY747120.1, read as the reverse complement.
AACGCTTATAGGTAGGCGGACAGACTAATGTGAAGACGACGTTTGTTGGCCTAAGTAGTTTGAAATGAATTCGGCGACCGCATGCGGCGAACGACGAAGTGTAATTGCCGCTTGACGCTCACAATAACCCAGGGGCGCTACCGCGAACAGCAAACGAAGTTTTCCCTCTCTGTCGCACTTGCAAGTTTGCATATAAGTGAGACAGAGAGGGAAAACTTCGTTTGTGGTTTGCGGTAGCCCCTCAGGTTCGCGACTGTACCCCGTCAATCTTCAAAATAGAATAGAATATTTTATTTGCAATTAACATTACCAGGTAGGTGATAATACAATTAATGGTAGGTTTTCATGTTTAACCATTAATGGTATGCAAAAAAAATATTATTACGTTCCACATATCAAAATTAGAATTAATTAATATGTGTGATTTTATAATTACAATAATATATCCATGTCCAAGAATAATATTAGTTTATGCAACTGATACATAATGAGAGGTCTTAAAACACGAGTGTGGTTTTATGAAACGAGAGTCAGCGAGTTTCATAATAGGATGACACGAGTGTTTTAAGGCCTAATTATGTACACTACTTTATCTACATCCATACATTAAATCCTCATGTGTTGAGGCACCATTGCGTTGAAAGTGCAGGAGTTCGAGTTCGTGAGCTCGTTGAAGTCTTTTTGAGCACGAGCCTGTATCGTAATGAGCGGAGATGGCCATAACGATACCGTTTTTGATTCTGTTATGGCCAACTCCGCCCCGGACCGGCGCGATATTGTAAAGTTGGTCGTTATCTACACTTTTTGAGCACATAAAAGAGGATTTACTGTATGGGTGTAGATAAAAAATATTATTTCGTTCTTCATCTTCACTGGCATAACACCGCCCACCAGCCAGCCCGCTTCACGAGCGTTGCAGGGAGTACCATAGACCTGTCGTCGGGGCTCGGGGTAACCCGCGATTTGGAGAGGTGCTTATTAATTTTTTTTTTATTTTTTATATTCAATTTAATTTAATTCTATTCAATATCATTTTTAATTTACATAACACAAGCCTTCTTGAGCTTACTGTGGGGCTAGTTCGATTTGTGTAAGATTGTCCTCTAATATTTATTTATTTTAATTTTATAATGCTATCTATGGAATTGTTCTGGAATAAATTATTATCATTTCATTTCATTTTCATTTCATAATAATGAATGAAATGAAAATAAATGAAATGAAAAAGTTTAAAGTGTAAGAAAGGTAATGTGCCAACCCTAATTTACGCAAGCATTCCTAACTCTCAGTAGAGTATGCAACTACAAAAAGACACGTCACTAATTATTGCGTCCATGCCAACAATTAGAGGCATGCCTTTATTTCGGGTCAGTCTAGACGTACACACTGGAACTCGAAAAGATCTCAACGTCAGCAGTGTCCGGAATTTTCGTGGCATTTCTGAGCTTTCATAGTGACTTCTCATTTACCGATTTTCCATGTATGGTAAGTTACCCACGGTTTTCTGGAAGAAATCGCTCTTTGACGATAAGACCGCTTGTTGTTTGCTTCTACTCATTGTTATTTTGTACTGTACTGTTTCCTTTAATTGGTGTGCAGTAAAGAGTATTTGTATTGTATTTTATTATTAAGTAAAAACATCTTGAGAAGGTAGTATTCAAAACTAGTCAACTTCAGGGTTATAATCAGTTTTTTTTAATTGACAAAAATCTAAAATAGCAATTATTACCCTAAAGCATTATTTTTTGATAGTACTTACTCAGGATTTTTTTAAGTAGACTAAATTTGCTACAGACTAAAATAGTTTATGTAGATCAAAAAGTTTCCGAGATAAAGCCATTCAAAATTTATCACATTTTCGAATTTCTCAAACTTTGAAAGGCTTTATCGCGGAAACTATTGGATCTACAGAGACAATTCCAGTCTCATATAGTAGCAAATTTAGTATTCTCTAAAATCGTCCTGAGAAGGTACTGTCAGCAACTAGTCATTTAGGGTTATTATCGGTTTTTCGATTTTTGTCAAAGTCGCGTTCGGCGCTCGAGTTCATAAACTAACCCGCTTATTCATAAAACAAATGACGGATAAGGACAAACGAACTTTAGCGGCTAGTTAACTAATATAGGTTTAATAGACGTTTATGAATAAGGGGGTTAGATTATTCATTGGGCCTCATAAACAATTGAAAAACATCGGAACTACCGGATTTGATGCACAATACACCATACTTTCAGGCGACAAGATTACTGGATTACTTTTTTTTTCTTAGCCCATATGGGCCCCTCCTCATGAATGCCATGACTGCCGCATCAGCGCCTCCTCCTGCCAGTTGGCGAGAGGCGTCTAAGTCATCCCGCCATCTCCGTTTAGGCCGGCCTCGTCTGCGTCGCTCTTGTGGTATCCACTTTGTAGTTATATTAGCCCACCTGTCCGTGCATGCGACAGATGTGACCGGCCCAGTCCCACTTGAGCCTGCTAGTAAATCTAATATTTTATTATATTATTGGATTCGATGAGTTTTTAACAAAGCCTCAAATACCCCGACTGACAGCTGCTGTCAGTTCGCGCGGGAAACAGTAGATTTGACAGTTGGTTCTAAGATTGTTTAGGCGCGTATAGTGCTCTGTGTCCATAAATTGATAATTGAATGCAGATTCTTTGTATATTTGTAGAAACGGTGATTAAATGTTATTATTTATCGATTTTATGTCTTTCACTGCTAAAAATATGTATATCGATATGACGAAGTCGATAAATGGAAAGTCACTATGATAGATAAAAAATGCCACAAAATTCCGGGCTCTAGTATATTTTCCAAAACAATGGCGGCAATAATATCTGACACGTCCTAACAACTATTAGTCATTTTTTGTGGTAGATATTGATGCTGGTGGACTGTACTATCGACGACACAGTTAGGGTGGGTTGCACCAAACCGTCTGTAATCGTAAGCGGTGTTGGTGCAACCCACCCTTATAATTATGTAATTATCTATTCTTTCGAGACACTTTTTTTGCCCGTTGGTTTAGAAATTTGATCCTTTTTCGAGAAAATTCGATATTATTTTCTTATTTGGTATCAACATCCCTATTTATAGTAATAATAATTTAATTCGAGTAACACAGACACATACAATATTTGCTAGTTATTCAAAATTACTGTTAGTATTAGAAATTTGACGAGCTAGCAAGTGTTCTCTAGTGTTTAGTAAATATTTTATTTCTCATAAATTACTCTTACAAAATTCAATACTTCAGTCACTTATTGACGTTACCACAGATTGCATAACGTCGGTTCACAAACAAAACTCACTGGTAAATCTTTCATTACTCTTAGAGACGTCGTATCTCAATACTAAAACGATGATGAGATACGAACTATATTTCAAGTAGTTATTTTTTAATATTTTTGTTACTTAGTGAGCTTTGGTTGTCAACCATGTTTATAAGGTCACTTAATAATTTTACTTTTCTAGCCACATCTATAGTAAATGAGGTTTTTTGTCCCCATTATGTTTTTGAGAGTGTGACTCTTAGATTTACTTAGGTGGATTAGAAGGTAAATTTTCCTCAGACGTTTTATAATCTGACGAGTCATCACCTTCCTCCAATTCTCCAAAAGGTGAAGATGCTGTAGAAATCAAGCTTTTCACAAGTTCTGCTCCACCTGCAGTAGTTTGGGAACCGTGTGAGGTTTGCAATGCAGGTCTTGCAAAATCTGTTATGCTCTCGAAAACTTCATCATAATAGCCAATGTTTGATGATATACACTGCTTAACCATCCGATCTGCCATTGGAAGGGAGCTGATGGCGTATTCTGAATGAACGTCTCTCGTGACTCTCTCCATTAATCCCTTTCTGTGATGAACGGCGACATGACCGATGCTTTTCTTGTCTTTAAAACTGGAATTTGCAGGAGAAGAGGGCGCTCCTGCTCTTCTTTTGATTGTAATGGTCCTACGTTTCTCAGAGACCGTCCCATCAGGGTTCCGTACTTGGATGATTTCTGTTATTTCCTCTGTTTCAAACACTCCTAAAGGTAGATCAGAGGATTGCTGTCCGCTGCTCGGGGCCTTCGAAGCCATAGAAGCGCTCTGTTTCATGCTAGCTGCGCTTGGCTCTTTAATAGAGACTTTCGACGGTTTACTAGATTTGCTAGATGTTTTAGATACTGGTTCATCTGGCATTCGTTCTTTACAATTATTGCAGAGTCTACTTACATCCGCGTTCTTAGGTATAGGTGGCCCTATGAGTTTATTCTTCAACTCTCCTGCTTTTACTGTGTATTCTTTAACCTTGTCATCCTGCAAGCCTTGACGCTCGCATTCCTTTATGACACCAAGTAATATATCAAGTTCTTCTTCTAATTTTCTTTTGCTTTCTTTAGCTACAGCCAGCTTCTTAAGGTCCTTTACAGCTATAGGTTCAGCACAAACTATACATTTCGATCTAGCTACTTGTTCATCATACTGTTCTCTACATAAATCACATAGTCTTGCAATATCTACATATTCTGGTATAATCGTGGGCGGTACTCGCAGCTTCTTTCTCAATGTCTCTGTGGTTTGCTTAAATTCTCTGACGCTGTCTTTTTCTTGCACAATTTTTTCGTATTGTGCCGTCGCGTCGAGTACTTTACTAAGCTTCTCCTTTAGTTCCGCGAGAGTGGCGCTTTCCTGTTTTCTTTGTTCGTCAGTTAATTTTCTTTTTTGGCCTTCAGGGTGCATAGGGCCTTCGCAAAGAATACAGACTGGTTCGATTGGTACTCGTATAGTTGTAGGAGGTGGCGGTGGAGGTGGGAGTATGAAGCGCTCTTTCTCTATAGGACGTGGAGGCTTTTTCAGTTCTGGTGGTGTTGGTGGTACCTCTGGCAGTGGAGGTGGCGCCTTTGGTGCCGGTGGATGCCTTTCCTCTTCTTCTTCTTCAATACACACAGGGCACGGTATACTCTGTTGATTCTTCTTTTTATGTCTATATTTTACTTCCAAAACTTTCTTTAACCTGAAAAATTCTTCTCTCCCCAACTCCTCCAATTCGGCCAAGATATATCGTATGGTTACCTGCGTTCTTGGTATGATAACTTTCCCCAAGACATTGGCTTTCCTGTTAACAATTTAATTATTTATGACCGAAGCGGAATCCCAACCAACATGTATCGCCAATTACGCAAAGGGAGACCTAATGCCTCATTCACAAACACATAAAACTCAGCTTTACTGACAGGAAAAGGGTCTTTGGGACCAATTTTTTCTAGACTTGCAAGCCATGTTTTAGAGCTCACAGAATAAAAATCCGTAATAACTAGGGTCGCCGTCATCGAAACCGATGTGGAGGACTATACTGCCGATGGTGGATTCCATCTACTTATGAAGTGATGATAGTGGCGTGTATAGTATTTGTGTTTTTCTCATGTCCAGTTCATTGTCCTATTGTGCGGTTTGCTACCATATTAACGTCTCGTCATAAAAGCATATTTTGTAAATAAAGACTGCTTGTGCATTAACACTTTATTATCAACTCTAGGGCCTTTGCCAAAGGTTTAAATTGCTTTAATAGACATGTTACACGCATGACCCAATACAGCCAGCGGCGTTTACTTGAATACCTGAGAATGGTACGAATAAAAGGCATCTGGACCGCCATTTTACTAATGGTGCACTCATAATTTTTTGCTTAGTCGATAATCAATTACATTCAAGGCTCGAATACCTAAACATAAAGTCCACCATTAGTCAAAGTAGTTAGACAAGTCAAAATGCACAAATGTATGGCCATGCTGTTCATATCGATATTATTTAAGGCCTTACTAGACTTACTGATTATTCGGCCCAATTTATCGTGTGATGCTATAATACAGCACGTTCACGGAGGATTTCGTAATTTCTTTTGCGGTACATATTCACGAAAAAAATGTACTTTTATGTACTCATAATTTAAAAAATGTACTCATCTAATGTCCAGATTTCCGAATTTCCAGTTGTGCCCCTTTGCAAGTCGCATTTCTCAACAGATTCTCGTGAAATTTTGTCGGCAGATTCGAAAATTATATAGATGTTTTTGTCTAGTCTGGTTTTAGAAAATTAAAAAAAAAAATAAGCTGTAAAACCTCCTGCGAGGACTATAGCTTACAGAGCCACTAGTTTTATGAGTTATCCCAAAATGCCTAGCTTGTTAAAAATAGGTAATAAATTCAAGAAAGAAAGAGATAAAACAGTTCTGCGATTACTAATTGAAATAATCTGCATTATTGATTTCAAAAGGCACAGTCGCAATTTAAATTATTTAATAAATAAGTTATTGCAGTTAATTGTTTCACAATACTGACCTCTAGGATATCATCTGCACCTATTTACAATTAATTAAGTTACTTTAGAAGTGCTTGCCTTTTTGTATAGAAAACTCAAGAGTTTCAGACTTGACAAAATAACGAAACGAGTCCCTTACGTCCTTAAGGTTGAATACCGCTCGTCATGTCTCAATTCGGTTCTTCACCATCGGTGCTCGCGATATTTGTGCTTTTAGCATTCAAAATATGTCGAGCGATAAGCCACGTTCACCTCTAACGTTGAATTTAAAGACGTGAGTGGCTCCTTTCCATTCTCCTCTTGTCTTTTGAGTTTTGTGAGCATATTCGCTCTTACCTTAGTTTTGGCCTTTATCACTGTCATGGACTATTTCGTATTCACTATTATCCTCCCAATAGAATTTCTCGATATTATTTTCCAATTCCATTATATCAGGATCGTGTTTCTCATGTTTTACGGTGATAACTTCCCGCGTCTCCTGAATCGTACCATCCGACTTTAAGAAACGTGTAACTCTAGTTATAACGCGTGTTTTAGACTCAAATAAACCGAATTCTGGCGTTGATGGAGCTATTGAAGGGGCATGACATTTGGCTTCTTGGTTTTCATCTTTGATGCGGCATTTGAGCTCCTTTGCTTCATTTTCGTTGCTAGTATCACTAGCACTAGTGCATAGACAATTATCAGAGCACTCATCTAAATATTGATCTATTTTGGCCTTGGGCTGAGGCTGAGGGGGTGGGGGTGGGGTTTGGGGCAAAACATCCTTTGTTGTTAGTAGTGGGCACGGACATTGTCCTTCATTACTTTTAGTTTGACAAGCTTTACAAACATTATTTTCATCCTTTTCTTCACACAGACATATTTGTTTTTCTATATTTAATATAACACCAGGTTTTGGAATACATAGTAAATTTGGATCATTTGATCTTCCGTCTTTATTAGTTTTACAGACATTATCTGCATCCTTTTCTTTACACAGACATATGTTTTCTTCTTGATTCAATGTAACACCACTTTTTGGACAAAATAATATTTCGGGCACATTTATATCATTTGATCTTATTGGTTTTACATGCTCAATTGATTTTTTAGATCCTATAGGTCCAGGAGGTAATGTTACAGATCTGTGGCTTGATGGATGCGTAGAATAACAAATATCACACATTTCCCAGTCTTGTGGTGTCTCTTTCTTATCCACAGGGCATGCACAGCATTGGCATTGGCGTGGGTCTGATTTATGTGGACATTTTGATAATTTCCCAGAAGCCAGTAATTCTTCAACTTTTTCGATTATAACTTTGGTAAGGCATAGATCACATACAACTTTAGTCACAAGATCTTTTTTATCTGCATATGCGCAATCGTGTTTATCTGGGTTATCGCCATATTTTGTGCAAAGTTCATAAAAAGTTTTAAAATTATCTTTTTTATCACATTTGTCTTTATCTTTATCTAATTTAATAGGTTTCTGCTCATAACAGTGTTCATTTAATTTAACCCCTCCATGTTTTTTACGAATATCGTAAGAATCAACTTTTTTAATAGGGTTATTATGTGAACGTAAATCCTGGCTACAATAATCACAAGAGGTTTTAGAAACCGTTTCCGAGATGCATCGACTCTCAGAATAAGTATGCAAATACTCTTCCTTGCACAAGTCACAAGAAACTTTAGAAAGACTTTTAGCGATGCATCGACTCGTAGATGAGGATGCAGTTGGTCCTTGGCTTCTACAATAAGTGTTTACAGAATCGGATGAGAGCGAAAATTTACAAGAAATTACTTTAGCTGCTATGCCAGATTTCCGATTCTGAATATTTTTAGCACAGCACTGTTCACATAAACGAAGCAAATTTCTATCCACATCAGAGTGTTCTTTGTCCAAAGAACTCTGACCGCATATATCTGCCTTCTTCTCATTTTGATTAAGCGCCATATCAGGGCAGGTACAAGACTTCGGCGATTCAGTTAAATATATTTTTCCCAATTTTTCAGCAACGCAAACCTCGCACGTGTCATCTTTATTCGTACAATCACTTGCAACACTGCTTTTAGATTTTCTCAAATAGATATTTCGAAGAGCCTTAGGTGTAACAATATTTTTATGTTTAATACAGAGCTGTTCTACTTTACTAGTGGATTTCATTGATAAGTCTACGCCACTTCTTTTGCATGCAACACAATGGTTAGAATCTTCTCCTTTATCTATCTTAGGCCTTTTGTACGTTGTTTTCTTCCGTCTGGAATTATCTGTGTATGCTGGTCGTGCTTGTTTCATTTTTAAAACTTCTCTTTCTTCTTGAATTGTGCCATCGGGATTCAAATATCTAGTGACTTTAGTAATTGTGCGTATTGTTTTGTATAATCCGTTTCCAGGCGTCGTGTGTCTACAACAAATATCACTACGACTGTTTTGGAAAGAATGTTCTAGTTCGCTAATTGACGAATGTTGAGAGAGACAACTATCACACATGTCTTCCAGAATATATTTCGGTTTATTTTCTAGTTTTTGTGTTGGTGGCTCGCTATGTTCACAGCAAAGATTGCACATTACATCGGATATGTTATCAAATTCATTATCATCGTTAGAATAATGGCACACGAGTTCTGACGCCGCATTCTTAGAAGTTTTTACTTTCTTTTGTTTATTATGACGTTGTTGGAGACGTCTTCTGAAATCCTGACAATTTTTAATAAACTTATCCATACTGACCGACGTTGAACTCATCTCCTTAACTTTCTTGCTTAAGTTCATAACATTATCGAGCTGGCTGATCAACGTTACTAAGGACTCTGTACTAATTGGAAGATTTTTATTGTTTTTATATTCGTCTAATTTAAATTTGAAAACCTTGCATGTCTGTACAAGTTCATCGTTTACTTCATCAGTTAAATCAATATCATGTTTATTTGATACGTCTTCAGTTTTGTTTAGAACTCTTTCAGTTGTCTCGTTGTATTCATCAAGCTTTGTTTCATAGTCTCTAATAAATCGCTCAACGCTAGTCAATTCTCCATCTCTATAGTCTTTAGTCAATTGAGCATCTGAAAGCTTTAGAGGAACGCTGTTGCCCTTGACAAAATTGGTCATCCAGTGATCCCTAACATCATGATTAACGTTGATAATTTTAAAAAGATCGCCTTCTAACCGTTCAATTATATCAGATGTAGCAGGCTCCCTTAAATGAAAACTATGCGTTCGGGCCTTTGAGTTGATGAATTCTATCATATTAATTCCTCTACTTATAAATGCTCTTTTATATGATGTGAGATCACGTAAAACATCATCGATGTAATCGAGTGTATCAACAGACAACGTTGAATTTGATGTAATGTCCAAACAAGGATTGGACAAGTTTTGTTGAAAACGATCCATTTTGAATATTTTATTTCAATTATTATATTTTAGTCACACAGTTTAATTATTGTTGTACTTTATATTTGTCCTCGTTGATATCTTAAATCACATTTTATTATAATTGTCGATTCTACAGCAGCAGGTGTTTTAAATTAACCTCGGTTTTTCTTAAAATCATTACGACCACTGACTTGCATGTACTGCTGTCTGTTGTTTCTTCTTTTTTATTTTACTTCTATAATTTTTGTAGCCCCCCAAATTATTTTCTTTCCAATTATTTCAACTTTAACAGGAGACGGTCGTTCTTGGTATGATGACTATCCTCAAATCATGCGAATTCCTATGAACAATTAATTTCAATTGAACTTTCCTTTACTAATTTCGTAAAAAAGCTGCCGATGGTCGATTCCGTTTACTTAGTACTGGTGAAAAGAGGTAACCAAATATATTTTCTCCGTCTCTCGTTTATTTATTCATATAACATTCAATTTACATCAATCAGTGAGAAAACAAAGTTCAATTTTCTCTAATTCCTTTAGTCATTTATAAATAGTTAATGTTTAGATTGATGCGGATTAGGTAAGTAATTCATTCTGTACCAAATAATATTCCAAATCTCAGATACAATCGCTGTCTACAAAGACATTTTCTTCATTTCCGATTTTAACGAAACTGTCCCTAGATTAAATGACATATTGTTACTGAAATACCTATAATGCTATTTTTTGAGCCCTTAGAGCATTAAGTATTTTTTGTTTTTTCAATTCTGATAAAAACTAAACAATGTTTTATACTATTAGTAATACTGTAGTACCATTTTGCATTTAAATAATATCTACTGAAAAAATTAAAGCACTGAAAGTACCAATTATACGACGAGAAAAAAATATTCGCTTCTATTAGTAATTTTTTTTGTGTTACAAATTCATAAGGTATAAGACGGCCCATTACTAGCACCTCGCATTCTTTGAATTTTTAATTGAACTCTACTCCATTGTAATAAGGATAAACCATACCATGATTTAATAAGGATCAGTGGCCATCATAGTGAAGTGAACTGCCTGGGGAGGGGAGGGGGGGGGGTTCGGGGACACAGGACAGCGATATAATAACAATTCTGCTTCGAGCCTATGAGTGCAAGTGCAGTAAGTAGGAGAACACATAATTCGGACAATGGTTTTTAAATTTTTGCAACAATTAAATTTTCTTGTAAACTTTTTTAAAATACCATCTAAATTATCATCATCATCATATCAGCCAAAAGACGTCCACTGCTGACACATAGGCCTCGCCCAAAGAGTGCCAAATTTTACCGGTCCTGCGCCACGCGATTCTGTGTCCTGCGGCCTTTACCAGGTCATCCATTTGCGAGAAAATTCAAATGTGCATTTCAAGTTCCCAACCCGCACTAGGTTAGCATAGGGACTACCGCTCAATCCCTCTCATCAATGAAAGGAGGCTTATGCCAAGCAGTCGGACTTATAAAGACTGATGTTTATGATGATGGCTCCTAATAAGTTGAGCGCAGGTGTGGATCCAGGATTTTCTTAAGGCAAAGCAATATCAGGCGGTAAAAGGGCAATAATAGCTGTTGTTTAGGGGATAATAGCTCCTTTAACTTTATTAGACAACGCTAAATGTGATATGATATCACTAGCTTTTACCCGCGGCTTCGCCCGCGTAATAAAAGTAATTTTTAACCGTCTACAAAAAAGGAGGTTCTCAGTTTGATCCGTATGTTTGTATGTATGTATGTAGATACATATGGATGTCATTTCCGTAATCGGCACCCCGTGGAACCATAAAGACGACACCTATATAATTTTATAAGAAAAATAAATGACCGTCATCTTGGTTTTGAAAATGCATGTCATTTTCGTAATCCGCACCCCGAGGAACCTCGGAGATGACACCCATATCGATTTTTAAGAAAAAAAAATGACCGTATATCCATCATATAACGTCATCATATTTGAAAATGGTTGTCATTTTCGTAATCGGCACCTCGAGGAACAACAAAAATACACCCGTATCGATTCTTAATAAAAAGAAATGTCCGCCATTTTGGATTTGAAAATTCATGCCATTTTCCTAATCGGCACCCCGAAGAACCTCGAATATGACACCCATATTACTGCTCCTCGCACAAACTTGAAACCCCTTTTTCACCCCTTTAGGGGAGCAATTCCGAAAAACGCTGAAACGTGTTTTGTTGTATTTAAACAGAGTCCATATACGAAGTTTTAAATCTCTCATTTCAAAAAGATTTGCTTCCCGTACAAATTTGGACCCCCTTTTCACCCCGTTAAGGAAGAAATTTCAAAAAACGCTGAAATATGGTTTGTTGTATTTTAACAGAGTCTATAATATATACGAAGTTTTAAATCTCTCACTTCAAAAAGATGTGCTCCCCGTACAAACACCACATGGAACCACCTTTTCATACCTTTAGGGGAGTAATTTCGAAAAATGCCGAGTAACTTTTTGTTTTATTTAAACAGAAAGTCTATATACGAAGTTTTAAATCTCTCACTTCAAAAAAGATTTGCTCCCCGTACAAACTTGGAACCCCCGTTTCACCCCTTTAGGGGAGCAATTTAGAAACACGCTGAAATACGTTCTGTTGTATTTAAACAAAGATTCTATTTACGAAGTTTCAAATCTCTCACTTCAAAAAAGATTCGCTCCCCGTACAAACTTTGAACCCCCTTTTCATCCCTTTAGGGGAGCAATTTAGAAAAACGCTGAAATACGCCATTAATGTATTTAAACAGAGAGTCTTTATACAAAGTTTGAACGCTTTTTCCCGCGGCTTCGCCCGCATACTAAGAGTAATTTTTAACCGTCTACAAAAAAGGAGGTTCTCAGTTTGACCTGAATGCAGATATGTATTGGATGTCATTTTCGTAATCGGCACCCCGAGGAACCACAAATATGAAACCCATACCGATTTTTAAGAAAAATAAATGTCTGGCATCTTTGATTTGAAAATGTATGCCATTTTCGTAATCGGCACCACAAGAAACCTCGAAGACGACACCCATATCGATTTTTATAAAAATAAATATCCGCCATCTTTGATCTGAAAATGAGTGTCATTTTCGTAATCGGCACCCAGAGGAACCTCGAAAATGACACCCATATTGATTTTTAAGAAAAATAAATGTCCACCATATTGGATTTGAAAATGGATGTCATTTTTGTAATTTGCACCCCGAGGAACCTCGAAGATGACACCCATATTAATTTTTAAGAAAAATAAATCTCCGCCATCTTTGATTTGCAAATGCATGCCATTTTCGTAATCGGCACCACGAGGAACCTCGAAGACGACACCCATATCGATTTTTAAGAAAAATAAATGTCCGCCATCTTGGATTTGAAAATGGATGTCATTTTTGTAATCTGCACCCCGAGGAACCTCGAAGATGACACCCATATTGATTTTTAAGAAAAATAAATCTCCGCCATCTTTGGGTTGAAAATGAGTGACATTTTCGTAATCGGCACCCAGAGGAACCTCGAAAATGACACCCATATTGATGTTTAAGACAAATAAATGTCCGCCATCTTGGATTTGAAAATGGATGTCATTTTTGTAATTTGCACCCCGCGGAACCTCGAAAATGACACCCATATTGATATTTAAGAAAAATAAATGTCCACCATCTTTAATTTGAAAATGAATGTCATTTTCGTCATCGGCACCCAGAGGAACCTCGGAAATGACACCCATATTGATTTTTAAGAAAAATAAATGTCCGCCATCTTTAATTTGAAAATGAATGTCATTTTCGTAATCGGCACCCCGAGGAATCTCGAAAATGACACCCATATCGATTTTTAAGAAAAGGAAAAATTTGCTCCCCGCTCAAACTTCGAAACCTCTTTTCACCCCTTAAAGGGAGCAATTCCGAAAAACGCTGAAACATGTTTTGTTGTATTTAAACAAAGAGTCTATATACGAAGTTTTAAATCTCTCACTTCAAAAAAGATTTGCTCTCCGTACAAACTTGGAACCCCCTTTTGAACCCTTTAGGGGAGCAATTTCAAAAACGTTTAAATGTTTTGATGTATTTAAACATAGAGTCTATGTACGAAGTTTTAAATCTCTCACTTCAAAAAAATTTGCTCTCCGTACAAACTTGGAACCCCCTTTTGAACCCTTTAGGGGAGCAATTTCGAAAAACGCTTATATATGTTTTGTTGTATTTAAACATAGAATCTATGTACGAAGTTTTAAATCTCTCACTTCAAAAAAGATTTGCTCCCTGTACATACTTGAAACCCCCTTTTCACCCTTTTGGGGGAGCAATTTCGAAAGACGCTTATATATGTTTTGTTGTATTTAAACAGAGAGTCTATATACGAAGTTTCAAATATCTCACTTTGAAAAAGATTTTCTCCCCGTACAAATTTTGAACCCCCTTTTCACCCCTTTAGTGGAGCAATTTAGAAAAACGCTGAAATACGCCATTAATATATTTAAACACAGACTCTATATACAAAATTTCATGTCTCTCACTTTAATAAATACGGTTTTTCATACAAACTTTGGACCCCCGTTTCACCTCTTTAGGGGATGAATTTTGAAAAATCCTTTCTTAGTGCACCCCTAGACCTTATAAGGAACCTACCTGCCAAATTTGGAATCTCTAGAACCAGCGGTTTGGGCTGTGCGTTGATAGATCAGTCAGTCAGTCAGTCAGTCAGTCAGTCAGTCAGTCAGTCAGTCAGTCAGTCAGTCAGTCAATCAGTCAGTCAGTTTCTTCTTTTATATATTTAGATTAAGGATCGACTGCTTAACCTGCATCGAAGATTCGTAAGATCCTAACCAGTAGAGGATGTTACTTAGTAGTGCGTATTACCAAACTTGGTTTGACATTTTTATCTCGCATACGTGAATTAAAACACCAGCGCGATGCTCTTCCTCTTACAACTTTTCGGAGATCAGCCATCATCATCCACCTTGTGCGGAGTCTAGCTACGCTACGCCTTCCGGTACGTGATCGACATAATCAAAATAAATGACGTTAAAGCTCATTACTGAGCCGTTTGATCGTTTGATCTAAACATAATTGAAATTTATAATAAATGTAAAAATTGTATCATACTTAAAGTTGCCTTTTGCATTGGGGCCTAACCTTCTAAAATGCTGTCGAAATAAATTTAGGCATTAGTCAATGATTATTTTTATTCATGATCACTTGTTTGTACTCAGTAGTTATCTTGAGAAGACATAGAATCATGTACATCCGCAGAAATGCATTGACGCAGCGTCGGTTGTATCATTGTGAAATCTTGTATGACATGTTCAGATTTCTGTTTTTCCCGTTTTCTAATAATGAATAAAAGATTGTCCATCTCTGGATTATGCACGTAAGAGCTAGGACCACTTCTTTCTTCTTCAGCTCTTTCGCGGTCTCTAAATATAAGATTATCATGATCCTCATTGCGAACAATCCTCAGATTGCTAGTACTAGGAACACTTTTATCGTCTACTTGATTAGATTTATCACGTCTTTTAAACCTCATCAAAGTGCCGCGACTACTTTGTATAGCAACTTCAGATTTATTGCTTTTATTTAACCCTGCCAAAGCACTCCGGCTACTTTGGACTTCAAAGTCTTCAGCTCTTCTATCGGGTTTTTTATACTTCATCATAATAGTGTTAACACCTCTTTTTATGTCAACACCTGGTCTCAAATTATCACGTCTTTTAGACATATTCGTAGAGCTACGACCACTTCTTAAGTCAGCGTTAGATCTCGAATCATCTTGCTCTTTAAATCCCATCATAGAGCTACGACTACTTATATCATACTTAGATCTTGGACTATCGTATTTTCTAAACATCATTGAGCTACGTTTTTGTCTTGCATCAACTTCTTCAGTTCTCGGGGTATCGTATTTTTTAGACTTGATTACAGCCTTCTCATAAGTTGGATTACGCAAAATGCTAGGACCAAATCTTGTTTTGTCTCGTTTTTTAATCTCGAATACAAGATTATCAAGATCACGCCTACGCAAGAGCTCCATAGTGCTAGCAGAAATTTTTAAGTCAACATCTTCAATTTGTGATTTTCCGTGTTTTGTAAAACCTAATCTAACTTGATCACGATCTGGTGTAAGCAAATTCATGCTAGGACCACTTTTTACATCAGTGCCTCTCCTCTCAAATCGAATAATATCCTCATCTGGATTACTCAACATCCTGACAGGAGGAGAATCTGTTTCTACGTCATCGTCTTCCCCCTCGAATCTAAGAGTATCCTCATCTGTGTTACGCATCAATCTGACAGGAGGAGGACCTCTTTCTAGGTCCAAGTCCTCCTCCTTGAATCTAATATAATGCTCATCTTGATTAGGTACATCAGTTTGTACATCAACGGCTTTGACAGTGCTAACACCTACTGGGTCAATGTCTTCAATCCTCTCATCAATAATTTCATAATCATCTTCATTTAATTCCTGAAACATGCCTATGTTTTCTACTACAGGAGGATCGTGATGTACTTCTTTGAAAGTCGTAACTTCTCTATTTTCTTGAACTGTACCGTCTGGATTTAAGAATCGAGTGATTCTAGTAATTTTATGTACTTTAGTTGCTAAGATGCTTACAGGTAATTCATCTTCATTCCATGCTTCTTCTTCATCTTGCTGTTCTTCTTCTTCTACTGACGGTTCAGTACAGCAATCTTTGCACAATGTTACCGAGACGGTATCTGAATCATTTTTCTCTTGGCTTTCCATCTCACAATAGTCACACTCTCTCGGTAGTGGTGTACAATTATACGCTCTTTTGCGCTTATGTTTTACTGTTTTTAGGTATCTAACTTCTTCCACCTTCCGTGGTATAATTTTTTCTTTTCTATATTGTTGTAAGTACTCCATCGTTTCTTCACAAGCTTTAATAAACTTTGTTAGTCTATTAGATTTCACAGTACTATTTTTAGTTAAATCAATAACAGTACCAATACTGTGAATCAGATTTGTCTTAGAATCTATACTATATTTTGTGTTAGGGTTCATTTTTGCTTTATACTGTCCTAATTCATTCTTGAATCTTTGGCAAGACTGTAAAAATCGTTCTATTTTCTCTGAATCTAATTCATCCAAACTATTACTAGCAGCATTTTTCTCATTTTTATCACCATTTACGAGTATTTGTTTTATAGTTTCGCAATCTCTGACGAACTTTTCAACACAGTACTTTACTGGTTGATCATGTTTGATAATTTCTGCTAACTTTTTAATATCAGAAATCTTATTATTAAGTAGTTTATATGTGGAATTCGCAAGGTTTATTTCATCAACCATCGAAAAACGTTCACAAGAATTTGCAATTATATTTGTATCATGCTCGGTTCCTTCTGCTTTAGCAATTTTGTTTCCCGATCCATTTTCGTTGCTATAGATATCTCGTATAACTGACTCAGTGTTATCGAGTTGGTTTCTACTATGCATTTTCTTATTAAACAATTTATCAGATGCTAGTAGATCAGTTAAAAGAGTGTCAATACAATCAATTGTATCTCTAAACAGGGTAGAAGATGCGTCTGCAAAAACAGATTCCGGAACGCGATCCATTTTAGCAATAATTGTTATTTCATCAAGACATTCAAAATTATCAATTTATTAACATCCGCGGTTATTTTTGTTTCATCTTTACAAATAAATGTATCTTTCAATTCTTTCCTTATATTCTTCTAAACATTCATTAAGTACTTCCTTTATATCGTAATTCATTTTTATCGTCAATGTAGGTATAACACTGTATATATTCAAAACATATATGTTTGCGTCATTTAAATGGATAATTATATTTATTCTTGTATTTTCAACATATTTCAATTCTTGACTGTTTCGCTTCCTGTAGACAATTTTTTAGTTGATATTTTACTATTCTTGCGATTAACCTGCCGATGGAAGACTCCGTTACTTAAATATTTCGATTTGTGTAAAAATATAATGTATTTTCCGCCTTGAATTGTAGTCAACTCTTAATACATTCACAAGTAATATTCAAATGATTATAATTTACAGCCAATAATATAATTTACGGCATGAAACAGAAAAAGAGCGAGATACTAATAATGGCCTATCAGTACAGGTAAGGTACATTCTATTCCCTTTGCTTTAGGTACCCTAAAATTAAAGTGGTTTGGGTGGATTTATAAAGACCCCAAACATCAAACGTCCGAGAAATTTTTGGTAACTTAGTTATATTTTTTTGACATATATTACCGACATAGGTTCTAACGAAGTTTTATAAAACTGAGTAAACTAAACTCTTCAATTGTCCTCTCAAATAACCTTGAGTTCTATATAGGTTCAAATGTTTGACACGCATCTGTACCCAGATCATCATTCGCTTGCCCTTTTCCCATTGACATGGTGCCGGCGCAGTAAGTTTTTTTCTTCCATAATTCTCTATCGCCCGTCATCTCACGCACATCCTTCCCTCCATATCGTCTCTCACGCAGTTCATACACCTTTTTCTTGGCTTACCCCTTCTCTTACATCCCTCAACATTCATCGCTAATATTATTCTGTATGGCTACACATTTCCCACATTGTCAATGTCATGTTGTATGTTAAGGACAGCTCTCTCTCATGTTTATTGTTTTGTAATTTCATATTGTTTCCTGGTTGCCCTGAAAATCAGCGTCATGATTTTCATGACACTATACTGAGCGGCACCCATTTTGGTACTAAATAGGTACCTATTTACTATATCCTAGAATGTGTAAACAACTTGTACCAAATAAATATTTCTTTCTTTCTTTCTTTCTAATACCCTTCTTGTCACATGACTTTCTTCCATCCGCATAACATGACCATACCACCGTAGCCGATGAGCTCTCAACTTTTGATGCCACTTTCAGGCTTCCTCTGAATGTACTCATTTGTAATCCGATCCATTCTCGTCACGCCACTCATCCATCTCAGCATTCTCGTCTCCGTAACATGCAATCTCTTTTCATCTGTTACCTTTGCGGCCCAACATTCTGATCCGTATATCGTCAACAAGCAAGCAAAAGACACTAACAAATACCTACTGAAAATAAAGCTCGTATGTCAGCAGCGTTTCAGGACTGAGATACGAGGTTTAGAAGAGTAGTGACAGATTTTATAGTGGGTTCTGCTTCTCATCCGACGATATATTAGTCTTATAATAGTCTTGTAGACTTTTCGCTTCAACTGAAGGGGTATTTGGGCGTCGCAAATTGATCCCGAGTACGTACTGTCGCCATTTCATATGAATCCGTACCTACAGTAATTTTCTGACTTTTGTGACACATACAAACACAGACAATGTGAACTCATAGCTCCTACGCTGACGCACACATATACAATGTGCATGGGTGGATCAACTATTCTTTGTTGCTCGTTACCATAGTTATGTCTCCTGAGTCACCCTTTAAAATTGCGATTATATAGGATTTAAATCTACCAAACATAAGTTTTAGCGATGAGTATAAATCCATTTAGACATGGATCATCTCTTGAACATGCTTGAAGTCATTATAAACATTTTTTTTATGAAACTCGGTTACTGTTGTCCCCTAGCTAACGGGACAGAATAACAACAATGAAAAGTTGATTGACCCATGTATACCTAAACTCAACCATGGCTCACCCGCGTTCGTGAGATAAAAATACTGTACGAAGGTTACGATGGATTAAGTGATCGTTTATATAAACTCATTCTCAAGCATAAGCATATCATTGTCATTGCCAATAAGGATAACGATTTCTAATAACGTCAGTAAGAGTAAATTACTGTTCACAACTGCTATTCAGAAAAGAGTCATTGTTGTCCTCGAATGAGAGACCAAAGTCATACTTTTCTTCCCTCATTTGTAGTATGTGCCACACGGTAGCAAAATTATTTGCAAAATTATTTTATGTTTTTAGGAGCGGGCCTCATAAGCGGTGTGAAAGAGTATGTGTTACACGGTACCAAAATTATTTCCGTCTTGGTCGTATCCGCTTAAATCCCTCACTACGCTCAAGATTCTACTATAGAATCCCTCGCTATGCTCAAGATTCTATTAAAGAATTTTCATTTCATAGAAACCATTTCTTTCACAAAGGATGGCAGTTCTAACCTAAACTAACCTATTTTTCTTGGGTTCTAAGCAATAGAGAATATGCATCTATTTGTTTAAATGCCATTCGAACCCGTTTTTGGAAAGATACAAATGCGTATATGGAACAAGTACAATTAGAACAATACAAAAGACAAAAATGGATTTCAAAGTACGTATAAAATCCGAGCATTCGAAACGCCCTCAAAACTCCCACACTAATTGAGCATAAGTATGTGACGTCATATACTATGCGCCTGTACTATCATTGTATGGAAAAACGAGTAATTTACTATTTTGGTCGTGAAATATTGCGTTTAGGCACATTATTGTAGTACAATTATTTGTTTATTAAAACGTAAGAATCCCGATGGTGGTTTTTAATTTACTTTCAGTTTAAAAAAAAATGCACTTGCACACACTAGCAGATAAAAATTCGTACTGGCGAAGTCGATCGAGAAGAACTTGGCTGACACAATGCCGTTTATAAATTTATATTTTATCCTTTAAATAGTTAAGTAGACGGAAGCCATCCACCGGCAGCTTTCCTGGTGTGAGGCCATTATCAGGATCCGTAGGCAAAATGGCAAAAGCGGAACCATTATAGTTTTTAGTCTAGTAATTACTATTAGTATACTACTGAACTTTGTTGATCACCGCTCAACTATCCTAATCTTTGGACACCAAAACTTCATCTACTTTTATACTACCATGGTGGAATAAATAACGAGAATAAGGTTTCGAGTGCAGGCGCACCGAGGACGCCAACAACGAAATAAATATGACGTATATTCAACCAATTTGATTTCTGGGCTATTTCGTACCTTGTCACAGTGAAAATCATTTTTTATTATTATTATTTGACGACCGGTTTAGCCTAGTGGGTAGTGCACCTGCCTGTGAAGCTGACGGTCCTGGGTTCGAATCCCGGTCAGGGCAAATATTTGTGTGATGAGCATGAATATTTGTTTCTGAGTCTTGGATGTTTTCTATGTATTTCAGTATCTATATCTATTAAATATATCGTCGTCTAGTACCCACAACACAAGCCTTCTTGAGCTTACTGTGCGGCTAGTTCGATTTGTGTAAGATTGTCCTCTAATATTTATTTATTTATCAACTATTTTTTGTTGCTCGTTACCATGGTTACGTCTCCTGAGTCACTCTTTAAAACTCTTATTTTATAGGATTTTAATCTACCAAACATGAGTTTAAGTAATGAGCATATGTCTATTTGGACATGGGTCATCTCTTGAGCATGCTTGAAGTCCATATTATAAACATTTTTCTAAGAAACTGCACTACGTTGAGGGCGAGGGACCTAAATTTGTCCCCTCTGCTGTCAACACAATGCATCCTCAAATTTTATAAAGGGCCGGCAACGCGTACGTGACTACTTTGGAGCTGCGGGCGCCTATAGCCTGCGGTGGCCGCTTACCATCATGTGGACCGTACGCTTGTTTGCCACCGGCGTTGTATAAAAAACTCGGTTACTGTTGTCTCCGCGCTGACGGGACAGAACAACAACAAGAAAAAGTTGATTGACCCATGAAATCCTCTAGAGGTCTCATATTCATGTTAATGTGACAAGGTACGCAGACATCGAGAAATCAAATCGGCTTACCGTACGTTGTCAGTTATATAGTGCCACTAGAGTTGAGGTCACGCACACAACAACATGTCATGTAATGACAGCGGTATTTTGAAATTACTTTTTTTTTACTTTTAATAGCAAGATAAGAAACTTTTTGGTCTAAGTATTTACAAAAACACGTCGAATGGGGTTGGCCGGTGAAAGCAAATTGTAGATGGCGCTCTCATAGCTAGGTCCCAATTTACAAGGCTTATTTTGACAGATGCGTTCCTCCCAGTAGATGGCGCTGTCATAGCTAGGACCTTATTTCTATGAACAATTGTCAAAATCAATTTGACAGTTGCCAATCCCATTCAAACAAAATATAAAATAAAATATTTTTCATTATTGAAATATTTATATGTAGATACCTATTCAAATAGTTTTATTCAAATAAATGGGTTATATGAATTAATAAAGGTGAAATAGGCGTAGGTATATGAATATAATATTAATAGTAAAAACCAAAGAGAATAATAAATTGTCTTGTTTTTTCAATATTTTTACGTATTAAAAATATTTACATTCACTCACTCATTTCGTTCATTATTTTTTTTGCCATCAGTACTCCCTGTAGCTGTGTGGGTAATCATTCACCTCAACTCCCGTGGCACTACCTATACCTTCGTGCTTTGCAATAAAGTTCATATTCAATCTCTTATGAAAAATTAGTTGGCGTGTGAGTGATGAAGAATGGCGTTCAAAGAGTTAATCCTTAGATGCAATATCAAAAATGATGCTACACTTTTTATTTATGAAATTACATCTTCATTTATATCGACTCAGTTTGATAAAGTCCCAAATTTAAGCTTTTCGATGCCAACGACTGATATATCCGTCACGACATAGATGCGGTATCAACCTCCATGAATTTCTATAGGGTTCAACTTGCGCGTTTTATATTCCGATGTCTTGGCATGAGCTTGTATTTGACAGAGCGTTGAAAAGGTTAAGTTAAGTAGATTTTGACTTGTGCAGTAGTATCGTTTATGATACCTCATCTAAGGGTTAAATAAAATTATAAACTATCAAACTCGATAACAAACATCGCTAAGAAATATCTAGCAAAGCAAGACTCCCGGTTAAAAAACGGCAGTCAAATAGTTTCAATAGTTTGGCAACTGCAATGCTACAGATGTCTATGTGGTTCTCGTTTATCGACGATAAACGAGAAGACAAAGCATCTGTCACTTTCTGATACCACTAGATAAAGTGACAGAAACTTTATCTTGTCATTAAACTTATGTCTCGTCACACCCGCCCCCGTATTTTGGTCACGCACATCGACGATAAACGACAAGACAAAGCATCTGTCGCCCGACCCAGGTCGGGCCTAGCTGAGTTTCTTGCTGGACTCTTCTCAGCTAGGCTAGGTTTAGTGAACCAGCTACAAAACTCCCAGTAGCTCGATTCCACTCACACCTCAGATTCGGTTGAAACCGCTCAACCAATCTGACTGGAGCGCAAACTCTTAGAGTATTCCAGTGTTCCAAACCACACGCGTGGTCGTGCCGGAGGATTTCCCCTGGATTTTCCACAGGCTGCTCTCCAACCGCGCACTCCTATTGCTTTATTGGGCCCGGCCTATAAAGCCACAGTTAGGTTAAAAAAAAAGCATCTGTCACTTTTTGATACCACTAGATAGAAAGTGACAAACTTTATCTTGTCGTTTATCGTCGATGTACGTGACCAAAATACGGGGGCGGGTGTGACGAGACATATTATAAATAAGTCTTACTTGTTAGCATTCTTATTAGCTATATCCAATGTAATGAAGTTGGATCTAAGCTGTTCAATCTGGATCATGCGCCGGAGCAGCTCGTGCCACAGTATCTTCGCTTCAAGTATCGTTTCCCCTCCTTTATCTATGCCCAGGCAGGGATACGAGTCTGGACAATTCTGTGGATGTAACGAAATGAAATGAAATTATTTTATTCTTCAATTTAGGCATATATTATGAAGACCGATCACCTACCACCGGTCGGTATCATAATACTACAGAATAACAATGCTACAATAAGTATAATTATTCTTTTTTTTTTACTTGACTGTGGCTTGATAGGCCGGGTCCAATAAAGCAATAGCAGTGAAACTCTTAGAGTATTCCAGTGTTCCAAACCACACGTGTGGTCGTGCCGGTTGTTTTCCCTTGGATTTTCTCCAGGCTATTCACCAACGCGCACTTCTATCGCTTTATTGGGCCCGGCCTATAAAAAGTTATTATTATTCTCTTTATTTATTTTTGGTCTTACGTTAGGTTTTTACAATATCTTTATAAAAATTAAAATATAAAAATACACTTACAAAACACAAAAGCATTATAAAATCCTAACCTAGGGTGCCGCCGGCAGCGAGGCGGGGCCTAAGCTACCGGTGGTGTCGGGCGACAGAGAGAGGAACCTCCCTGACTATCCGCGCCGTGTCCAGGAGTACCGCCTTATTATTATTATTATTATATTTCCAGCAGTAGACGACTGCAGGCAGTACAAGCTGATGATGATGATAATCTAATTAACATAAGAATCTTGTACTTAATCATTTTTTTCGTACTTTTCAGGCATCTGAAGCTATTTGAAATCATTTTCGTTGGCGTGCCACTCCGTGGCAGGCCTCCTAAGCAGTGTGAAACGCAGTATGTGTCACACGGTAGCATAATTATTTCCGTATTGAGCATAAACGCTTGATCCCTCACTACGCTCAAGATTCTACTTCAGAATCCCTCGCTACGCTTAGGGTTTTATTGTAGAAGCTTTCGCTTCGCTCAGGATTCAATATACCGCCCTCGCCGTGAATCATTTTGCTCCCTTGAGACACAATCTATTAATTATACATTAACTTACATCTTCAAAATGGAACGAGGTTATTTTGCACCCGGCTATGCTTTTAGTAGTTCTTCCGACAGTGACGCAGGGCTGGAAACAAATGCTACATAAATATGTAGAACAATACAACACAATACAATACAAATACTCTTTATTGCACACCTCAATCAAAGGATACAGTACAGTACAAAAAACACAAAGAGAAGAGGCAAACAACAGGCGGTCTTATCGCTAAAGAGCGATTTCTTCCAGACAACCTTAGGGTAGCGGAAATCTAAACAGAACGATTCATAGCAGGTGGTGCAGAGTTAATACATATGAAGCCTACTAATAATTACAACAATAACATTTAATTAAGGATAAATAAACATACATAAATATAGTATAAAAATATACGTACATAAACATATACAAATATATAGTCAGCCACATAGTCTAAAGGAGCTAAGTCCTTAAGTGTCTCATGAGAGAGACAAATAGTGATCTTTAAGCTGTTTTTTGAAGACAGCAAGAGATTCAGCACGCCTCAAATCAGGAGATAAAGAATTCCAAAGCCGAATAGCTAACCAACCAACCAATACAGAATCAACTAATACAGTTATTAGGAAATATATAGTACTAGTACAGTTCTTAGGAATATAAGATTTCAAGCTTACATGGTCATTTACATTAGAATTACGATTTGAAACGGGATATTTACCATGCATATTTGTATCTTTGAGTTCCCGATATTTCGGCACTGTTGCAAGCAAGAGTTCTGATTATAAGGTAGATTCTTGCTTACATTCCTTCAACAGAATTTTTGCTTTACAGTTTCGGACTTACTATAACTGTGTCTTTTTTTCAACCGCCATTGCAATATTTCCTAAATCTAAATAGTGTAGAAAAATCCATATAATGGGCATGATAACAAAAAAATACCAATCGAACCAGTTTTTAGACGATTAAATGTTTTACATGGATCAACTGCAATTAGAGCAAGACCAAAGACGTAAATGATAGGCAAAATACAGCATAGCTAACGAGCACTGAAAACGCTCCATACTAATTGACACGCAGGTCGTAGTGTCGCGTTATAGTCCGCGAGTAAATCGGCTGCGACATACGGACAGACGGACCGACATGACGAAACTATAAAATAAATAAATAATTATTTTGGACAATCTTACACAAATCAACCTAGTCCCAAACTAAGCAAAGCTTGTACTTATGGGTACCAAGTGACGATGTACATACTTATATAGATGATAAATAGATACTTAAATACATAGAAAACATCCATGACTCAAGAACAAATATTCGTGTTCATCACACAAATACATG
Organism: Epiblema foenella; assembly: GCA_963556455.1. Classification (NCBI taxonomy): domain Eukaryota; kingdom Metazoa; phylum Arthropoda; class Insecta; order Lepidoptera; family Tortricidae; genus Epiblema; species Epiblema foenella. The sequence goes on along the minus strand of OY747120.1, from coordinate 1,679,053 downwards.
CCCTGACCGGGATTCGAACCCGGGACCTCCAGCTTCGAAGCCAGAGTCACTACCAACTAGGCTAAAGCGGTCGTCGTAAGGGTTCCGTTTTCGCCATTTTGGCTATGGAACCCTAAAAATAAGGTGTAGTAAAGAAAAAAGTCAAACAAATATTACCTTTTTAGGAAGATTGTTAATCACCATCTTATTTAGGTTAGGATAGAAGTAGCGACATCTAGCGATGAGAATAAAAGCATTTCTCACAAGATCAGTAAAGGAATCGTAGATCCTGCAAACAACAGTACACATTTTAATAATTATATTGTAGTACAGTCATAGAGCGCGTATGCGAGGTTAAGCAACGTCGGCCCAGGTCAGTTATTGGATGGGTGACCGCTTTGAGTGGTTATTAACTGAGCGCTCCCGTGCTTTGGAAGGCACGCTAAGCCGTTGATCCCGGCTGCTGTCTATGATAGCAGTCGTTAAGCCAAGTTAGAGGCCTTCGGGCGGCTCGAGAACTTCTAACAGTCAAGTTGCCAACTCACTTGACAAGCCTAATTCCAATAAGGTCTTGTTTCCCCTCGGGTTAGAAGGTCAGATGGCAGTCGCTTCTGTAAAAACTAGTGCCTACGCCAACTCTTGGGATTAGGTAGCGGAACCCGGGCATCCTTTAGGATGCAACTGTACCGGGATAACGCTAGGATGATGATGATGATGATGTAGTACAGTCACCAGCATTATCTGCCAAAACAAGGGGGGCAAAAATATCTGACACGTCCTAATGGCCCTAGAAATAGAATCGGAAATTTGGGTCATTCTACTTTTCCATGACCAGTTTTCTATTACAAAAAAAAATCTACGATACGTATCGAATTAGTGTACAAAAATAGAATTTCGAAATAGTACCTGAACCTAATAAAAGGAATTTATAGGTAAAAACACTTAAATATTAACATATTGCTGTAAAAGATGGGTAACACAGTGGTATCAACCATTTTTTGATCCAAATGGTGAGACACACAAGGACCACTGAGTTCCTTGATTTATGGATATTAGCTGTGGTTCGTTAATTACCAAAACTGTCGGAGGTGATACTGCAATTAAACCTCTTTCTAAATAACAATACAAAAATATGAAGTGACGGCCAAGTATTCCAAAATCTGCATTAAAAAAAGTGTCTGAAAATAATGAACATGAAAAAAAAGAATGGCTCTTTGTTGTGGCAGATATTGGTGCTGGTGACTATACAAAACTACCCTATCAATGTCAACTGACAGTAGTTTTATACAAACACCTTAAGGGAGGCGTACAGCGACATCTACCAGAAGACTCATGCTTCATTAACGGCACTAACGTCTCAAATCATATTGAGAATCGTCAGTTGCGATGCGCCATCCCATACCCAAATTTAGAATAAAGGAAAAATTGAAAAATTTAGGCACCGAGCAGGATTCGAACCTGCGACCTCCCGGCACTCGCGGCCAATCGCTCTGAGCTACTGTACTGCTTAATACGAAGGAACGGTTGATGAATTTGGGACTGGGTGGCGATTGCACCTAAAGCTCAGTTGGCTAAAGCGACTGGCCGAAAACCGAGCCTTAATTTGAAACTAAAATTGTCTTTGGAGACCCAATAGTTTCCACGATAAAGCCTTTCAAAATTTGCGAAGTTGGATAAAATGATAAACATTGATAGAGTTTATCTAGGAAACGGTCTACAGAGACAATTCTAGTCTCATATTATAAGCACTACTTTAAAAACTTCTGAAAAACGTAGTTTTAAAAACTAGGCCTTTAGGTTTGTAACCAGTTTATTAGATTATTCAAAAAAAAAATCAAAAATCGAGAAGAAACAATGATTACCCTAGAGTATTCGTCTTTGATAGTACCTTCTCAGAAAGATTTTAAAGTAGACAAAATTTTCTACAATCCTAATAATATTATAAACGTGAAAGTTTGTGCGGATGGATGTACGTTCCGCTTAATCTCAAAAACTACTGAACGGATCTCTATGAAACTTTCCAGTATTGTAGCTTAGACATCAGAATAGGCCATAGGCTACCTTTTATCCGCGGGTAACACCGCAGGGCGCTGCTAGTACGATATGAAAATTGTTTCTGTAGACCAAATAGTTTCCGAGATAAGGACTTTCAAAATTTATATTTTTTTTATATTTCGCAAACTTTACAACAATGCCGTGTATGACAGCTAGCATTTTAAAATGAATAAAGCTCGAGAATATATTGCCAATCTTTTGGTCAGGCCTCGAAACATGATCTGACCAAAAATCGGCTTCCCAGCGTTGTCAGAAGTAGTAGAAATACGAGCGACATTCAAGTAGAATAATGCCCCTCAAGAGTACTACAAAACAAAAGGGATGGTTCACAATTACAACCCAAGGAACCCCGATAAACTCGTTGGTATTAGTCGCAAATTGACAAAGTCAACCAAACTGACGCATGTGATGGGACCTACCACGTACAACAAACTACCCCAAACCATAACGGAGGCGCCGAGCCTATGCTTGAAACTTCAAGAGTCGACTGAAACGTTGGCTTGTTGAGCGCCCGTTCTACACGTATACGGAATTCATTGAAAACACCGAACGGTAAAATTAATTGTAAATTACATATTAAATTTGAATGATTTTATTGGAATTTGACCACGTTATGTATTATTATGATCTTTCTTTTTCTCTATTGAGCTATTTTAATTATCATTTTTTTATAATCCATTGTATTTTTCACAATGTGACATAATAATTTGATTTTGGGTCATTGTCAGATTTAGGTCCGCGTCTTTTCGGTGGACATATCAAAAGTTAAGGGCCACAAAGCTTAATTTTGGATTGATCTAGTAACCCGCATAAACGGTGTTTCCGTAACTATAAGACCATGTAATAAAAACATAACTTACATGTACATAAGCCGTTAACTAATGATCACCGGGTGGACAACTTTTGTTTTTACAACTGACAAATGACTCTTTTGATATTGTAATGTAATATTGATATTGCTTAAAATTCTTTTGACATGTAAATTGGCTTTACGAATAAATGAGTATGAGTATGAGTATGAGTATGAGTCATGAGTGACCTAAGAGACACTCACAGTGCAATCTCTTTGGCGATCCTCCTCAACTCCTTTCCAGTAGCAAGGGCTTTCCACTTCATCAGCCGTCTGCCGCTCGAAGCTATGTTGAGCCGGTTCCTCATCTGCTGGAGGGCGATCAGAGACGGGAGGCACGGAAATCGTGTCTTCCCGACAGTCTCGTCTTGTTGGTCATCTGTTGGTCAAAGTAGAATTGATCCTGTTTAATTGAATTGAAAACATTTATTTCGAGTAACATAGGACTCATACGTAATATTTGTTAGTAAAATTAATTAATTATTATTCTTATTGTTAGTTCCTAATTCTAATACATTATGTAACATACTTTGTATGACAATTAAAATGACAGTGTATTTAGACATTTTAACTGTTATACAAAGTATGTAGTCTTGGACACATGCATTGCACAACAGTGCCTCATGTATAGACAGTCCAGCCTGTCCGCTATCGATTTCAGGATGGGGTTGGGGCTGGCCCGCACCCGGCGCACCAGGGATGCACACCGCTTGCGCATGGTCGCATGGAAGCAGTCTATGCATGCTTCTGCGAACATCCCTGATGCGCTACAGAAGCGGGGCAGCCCCACCAGCACCCGGAAAGCGTTATTGAACTGGACGCGGAGGGCTCCGTAGGCCCTTTGTGTGTAGTGCCTCCATAAGCTGCATGTATACAGGGAGGTGCAGTATGCTCTGAACAATGTTGCTTTGACCTCCCTCGTACACCGCGCAAACTTACGTGCAATCATATTGGCCCTCACTGACAGAGCCCTCCGTTCCCGTGTAGTTAACGCTCTTACTACCCGTGTAGTTGCCGGGTAAGAATTGCGCCACCCCATCTCTTCCCGTGGGTTTCGTAGGAGGCGAATAAGGGAAATCTGAGGGTGGGCAGCAGTATCCCTCGATCATTACCACCATCAAACTGCGGTCGCCAACCCGCTTGCCACTATGGCAAATCCCCCCCAAGGGAAAAATAAAAAACATGCCCAAAAAAATTAAACCTAGAACGGCACAGGACCGGTCTAAATGGCGAGCCTTGGGGGAGGCCTATGTTCAGCAGTGGACGTCTTTCGGCTGAAAGATGATGATGATGATGAATGCTCTTACATTACAATACAAATTCACTTAGAAAGTGACTGTGGTAAGTGACTGATGAAAACTGGCATGAAATTGAATGTTATTATAATTTAACAGTTAGAGTCATGCTGTCGGTAGGCCTCCGACAAGGTGGAGTGATGACCTGGTGAATGTCGCGGGAATCCGGTGGAAACGAACGGCACAGGACCGGTCTAAATGGCGAGCCTTGGGGGAGGCCTATGTTCAGCAGTGGACGTCTTTCGGCTGAAATGATGATGATGATGATGATGATTTAGAATCATAAACAAAACAACAACCGGCGCATGATCAATGGTGACTGACGTCCGATTTCACCAGTGATCATGCGCCCGGACTCGTTGCATGACTGTGTTTGTACATTGATCAAATGCTCTGAAGGGCTCCCGCAAGCCGAAAACAAACAAAGTTCGAATATTTCCCTCTCTGTCACACGAATTAGCAAGTGCCACAGAGACGGAGATATTCTAACCCCTCTGATGTGTCTTCTCGTGCCTCTCACCCTAATGGAAACAGCTCTTATTACAGTATTTTTATCTCATGAGCACGAATTAGCCATACCTGAAGCTGACACATACGAACACAGACAATGTGAACTCATAGCTCCTACGCTGACGCACACATAGGCAATACGCATGTATATCTCAACACACAAGGGGGCGTCCATAAATTACGTGAGATGTTTAAGGAGGGAGGGGGTGACCAGTCAAATCTCATCTAATCTTACGTTGGAGAGAGCGGGGTTCTCGCATACATCGCAAATATTACGCATTTTTTTTTCTGATTGAAACAAAAAAATATAATACTATTATGGTCCATTTAATCCAGATTGTACACGCTTATAAGATTTAATCTTAAGCGTAATCGTAATACGATTAAGATTATTCACTAATTCGTTCGAAAGAGAATAATTTCATTCATACTTCGACGTTAACTCCCAGCAATATTGATTACTAGTCTTAACAAGTCGTAAATAAAAGCACGAAGCATTTTTTTTTCTTTTTGCAATAACAATCCAACGCGTTTATGTAAGAAACCCACATTTTAAAAAATCTCACGTGAGATTGGGGGATGGGGGAGGGGGTTGAATAAAATCTCACGACATCTCACCAGGGGGGGAGGGAGGGACAAAAAATTTAAAAAAAAACACCTCACGTAATTTATGGACGCCCCCCAACACAATCATCGATCACCCGCGTTCGTGAGATGAAAGGACTATACTAAAACGGAGACTATACTGAGACACCTAAATTACGGCGCCAGTGTCTACCGTCAGCACATCTTCAGACCGTTTAGACAATAAAATATAAAATAAACATTCGTGGACAATCTACACAAATCAACCTAGTCCCAAACTAAGCAAAGCTTGTGCTATGGGTACCAAGTGACGATATAAATACTTATATAGATAAATAAATACTTAAACACAGAAAACATCCAAGACCCAGGAACAAATTTCGTGTTCATCACACAAATAAACGCCCTGACCGGGATTCGAACCCGGGACCTCCAGCTTCGAAGGCAGAGTCACCCCAACTAGGCTAAGCGGTCGTCAAAACAATGATTTTCAGTCGCCTAGATCTCGCCGCCAGTGACCAGCAAACCGACACTAGTGGCAGCCATGGCAGCCAGGGACCGATACCGGTATTTTTAAAAAACCCTGAATTAGCCCAATACTTTGGATTATTTTTTGCTCTGTACGTAGGGCTGAATCATATATTTAGGTAACAACGTCGTATTATTAGATTGTCCCATTAAAAACGTAATAATGAACCGGTGACCGTAATAATACCGGTATTTTTCTATGGAGAAAATACCGGTATCCGATCCCTGATGGCAGCAGACACGGGGGCAGCTAGAGACGCAGGCGGAGGTTACTGGCGCCAAAAAATAGACACGTGTTCTATCCATCATCATCATCATCATCATCATTACAGCCGAAAGACGTCCACTGCTGAACATAGGCCTCCCCAAAAAGGGGGGGATTTGCCATAGTCGCCACGCTTGGCAAGCGGGTTGGCGACCGCAGTTTGATGGTGGTAATGATCGAAGGATGCTGCTGCCCACCCTCCGATTTTCCCTTATTCGCCACCTACGAAACCCACGGGAAGAGATGGGGTGGCGCAATTCTTACCCGGCAACCACACGGGGGCGTGTTCTATCCATGCCGCGAAAAAGGGGCCATTTTTAGACGCCGTAATTTAGGCAGCTGATAATAGTCTTCAACCTATTTCAGAATATCAGAATATATTTTTTATTGCCTCAAATTAATATAAATGGATAGATAGGTACGAAATCTTTACAGACTAAACATAAACTATTTGTGATAATCCACATCGAAAGGGACCTTATGGCGGCCGGCACTTACGCCTTTATTGCCGCTGTTCCAATACAATAGTGAATAGCTGCAACGTAAGCGCCTGCCGCCATAAGGTCCCTTTCGATGTGGATTATCACATTTGATACTTTACCATTGTTTAGAATTATATAAGTAGTTAACACGGAGCACTTAATAGTACATTACTTACCAAGGGCGGTAAAACAAAGAATGTCTCAGATCGCAGGTATTTGACGCCCGAGCCGAAGGCAAGGGCGATAATTATGCGATCTGAGGCTTTCTTAATTACCGCCCGAGGTAAGTACAAAATTTTATGTCACCCCCTGGCCAGGAAGTGGGATTTTCCGCGCGCGGAGCGTGCGGTAATTGCCACTTTATGGCCAGGCGTGACATAAAAGCAATTATGAAACATGCAGTTCTGTGGTGCACCACATGAGGATCCACAGAATATCAGCGTCGTTTCACCTTCTGTGGATCGACATCATGCTGAGTGGACTCCTTTTTCGCATTAAGCCTTAATTTTAACCTCGTGGCGCCCAAAGATTTTTTGGCTCCTCTTTAACTACGACCCGACTGTCCTTCTTATAGGACATAATAGTTACAGTCATATCCGCCCAAGATTTTGAGTTGAAATTTGTATTTGTGAATTTGTGTATGTTTGAAGTGAAACTTTTAGGGTATAATTATGATTATATTAGCATGTGTTTTTAAATTCAATTATTTGTCTACCTTTTGATCTCTACATAGGCCACTCTGGGCCTCAATTACTAGATTTACAGAGTTTATTAATATGGCCTTCTGAAAGGCGCGTGGACAGTAATTGAAGGTTAGTTGAAAAGTGCTGGGCTGGAGCCGCCATGTTTATTTTGGTTTATCAAAAGACGCGTGGGCGCCACGAGGTTAATATAAGTGTAAATGTACTATGTATTATGTGTAAAATGCGAAATAAAGCTTTTTCTATTCTATTCTATTCTATAACCTACCATCCTTCTCCATAGTATCTTGAGTTCAGTTTTAAGCTCCTGTTGAGTTCAATACAACTTGAATAGGATTTGTACATTCTTGCCCACTATGCTATTTACACTTTATTGGAGTTTATATGGTATTTAACTGCATTTTGTATGGAAAACCTGTTTGTTGGAGGATTGGTGTTTTGTGTGTCATCGGCTCTGTTTTGTTTTTGATAGAACTTGACAGAATTTGGAAATTGAAGTTGACAGTGTTGGTAAGTTGGGCATCCAAAAAGGTTAGGTATTGATGAGAGGTTTACCACCACCTTAAATTTTGGAAAAAATAGTATAATAGTAATGGCTGTCACAAATGTTGTTTATTTGGGTTATGATCATTTCGTCTAAAACGCAACTAGTACAAGCGGTAACAGGTCTAAAACGCTGCTAGTCTAAAACGCATCTCGTCTAAACTGCAACTGGTCTAAGTAGCTACCAGTCTAGGTCGCTACTGGTCTAAACAGTAAGTGGTCTAAAACACAGCTCGCCTAAGAGTACGTGGTCTAAGCCTTAGCTGGTCTAAGTAGTAAAGGGTCTAAGCCACAACTGACCTAAGTAGTGTCTCGTCTAAAATGCAGTTGGTTTAAGTAGTCATTTGACTAAACATTTGCTGTTTTCTTAAGCAGGAAGTAGTCTAAAACTCGACTAACCTAAGTGTCTGTAATAAGTTGTGAATATTCTTGTTTACACAATTTAGAAGAGTAATTAGTTGAAATATAATAAATTTACCAGATAATGAATAAAACAATACGTAGTTCACTTCAATGAGGGCTACCGTGGTTGTGCTCACCAGTTGGCGCCACTGTCGAGTATTGAGCTGTCAAAAATTGTTATTGGTTATTATGGGCATGAGAACGAAATTTACATTTAAATCATATTTAATACCTTAAACCGTACCTTAAAAATATCGAACATCCCGCATTGTAGTGCGGTCCCGTTTTGTTCGAAAAAAAAGGAGGACATAAGTTTCCGAAAGGCAAAACTGTCTCAAAGCACTGACAGTCATTGACCCGTAACTCATATCTGCCATACCTAATCAAGCTCAATTATTTCGAAATACGCACCATGTTGTTCCAATTAAATATCAACCCGCGTAGCGCAACCACAACGAGTGACATTTGACATTTCAGAGACCTCACGCTACACTAGCGCCTCTAGCGGCGAATTCATACGCGATAGCCCTCAATACAAGGGTGCTAAATTGTATTTTAACCGCGAGTGTGGATTTGAAACACGAGCTAGCGAAAGGATTCTATGATTGAACCACGAGCGAGGCCTTATTTTTCAAGTTACAATCACGATTTATGGATGAATATGTTCGTCTTGGATATACCTAGACATGGTTCAGTAAGTAAGCTTTAAATGCTTTAGCCTGTATAACAGCGATGTAAAGTCTGGGTAATAGCTTAGTAATACTGCAGTATGATGATGATCCCACCTTAATACAACTTTTACTAAGCTTAAAGAGGTATTAAAGATCTAAAGGGAATATTATTCAGAGTTTGGCTATATTTATAGCCTTTACTCACACATTATGGAGATTATTGCTGATAAGAGGTGTAAACATTTGCGAATTGCTATTACTCAAACCTTATTCAGTACGCTGTGTTACTTGGGCTGAACCGATAGAAAGAATTACTAAAAAAGAAAAACGTATAAACCTAGTTAAGGGTGTAAAGAATCTATCAATGTGAATACCGTAAACTGGGGTGACTTTAGGAAAAAACAAAGTCTTAGGCTCGATTTTATAAAGATCCGTTAGACCTTATGTCGGTTTGTTATGTCAAAAAATGTACTGAGTTACTGAAATTTGTTCTGACATTTGGTCTAACGGATCTTTATAAAACCCGGCCTAAATCCTCGTTCCAGTAGAGTTGCATTCTAAATATAGTTGGATGCCTGGAGTCCAGTACCTAATCCCGAGATTTGGTGAAGGTACTAGTTTTTTTTAACTAGCCTTTACATGTTATTATGTTTAAAACAGTTACAAATATCAAGTTCGGATTTCAAATATTCTTTGCACTCTTGTGGATAAAATGCAGTTTTGCTATCTGTATTTAAAGAATAAAAAAAACCCTTTTCGAGCTAGTAAAGTGAAAAAGTATTTAAAGACCAAGTGCGGGTAGTTCGATAAATCAAACCTTGAAAAACGTAAATAAATTAGTATTGCACGCCATTTATATATTTATCGTATGACAATTCTTTCGAACCGTGAGGTCCTCGAGGAGGCAGTACGATTGTCAGTTTTGTTGCACTTTTAGCACCACCCAGGGGTCACGTGTAGTTAGCGGTGGTTCGACCTCCCTTTGTCAAGTGAGTGGCCAACTTGACTGTTAGAAGTTCTCAAGCCGCCCGAAGGCCTCCCGAACGACTGCCGCCATAGATCATCATCATCATCATCATCAGCCTGTGTCAGTCCACTGCTGGACATAGGCCTCTCCCATGGCACGCCACTGAGCTCGGTCTTCAGCTCTTCTCCTCCAATCCCTGCCCACTGCCTTACTAAATCATCGCCCCACCTAGTTGCAGGGCGTCCTACACTACGTTTGCCGACACGCGGTCTCCACTCAAGAACCAGTCTGCCCCAACGGCCATCGGTTCTGCGACATATGTGACCTGCCCACTGCCACTTCTGCTTACTAATTCGCTGAGCTACGTCGGAAACCTTGGTTCTCTGACGAATAGCTTCGTTTCGGATGCGATCCCTAAGATAAACCCCGAGCATAGCTCTCTCCATAGTTAGCAGCCGGGAACGGCGTGCCTTCCAAAGCACGGGAGCGCTCAGTTAGTAATGCCGCCAGTGTAGGCTACAAAAAAAGCGATTAAATCCCGTTTTCCAATAATAATTGCGCGGTCGAGACTCGCAACGCACTGAGCTTCGTTGGGATCACACGCAATGTATTATAGGGAAGTCTATGCATAAATTTAGAATAAAGGAAAAATTGAAAAATTTAGGCATCGAGCAGTATTCGAACCTGCGACCTCCCGGCACTCACGGCCAGTCGCTCTAGCCAACTGAGCTATAGGTGCAATCGCCACCCAGACCCGAAATCAAGTCTATGCATGTTATGGGAATAAGACTGTACAATATACTGGACGATGAAATAAAGCAAGCTTCTAGTGATGCAATAATTTGTCCACAAACTAAAGGCCATGCTACTAGAAATGGCCGCAGGCCATTGGCCTACTAATTTACAGGCATTATATTAAAATTAGAATTATGATTTGAAACGGGATATTTACCAAAAAAGCGAACCAGGAAGAGGGTAGATCGCTATGGTGTGTGGGTAGACCACAAATAAAACTCGCAGCACGTCAGTTAATCCTTAATAATGGCGCTTGCAACAGTGCCGAAATATCGGGAACTCACAACTACAAATATACATGGTAAATATCCCGTTTCAAATCGTAATTTTAATGTAAATGACCATGTAAGCTTGAAATCTTATATTTATTAATTGTGTAAGTAATCTATAATTGTGTTTTTACTTAAAATTATGTAGTTAATGTAATTTACATGCAATGTTTAAAATATATTTTCTTTTTTGTAAATGACTTCCAATGAATATCAATCAATCAAAACCGCTTCCGCTACCGCCGCCGCTCGATTTCGTCGCCGTACCTGCATTTCTTTCTGTGCCTTTACCATGAGTTTACATGACCATACTCGCTAGCGACTGCGTAAAAAATTGTATTGGCAAAAGTGCAGCGCCTCTGGCGGTTACGCAATAGAACTAAGAATCGGCATACTAAGGGTGGGTTGCACCAAACCGTCTGTAATCGTAAGCGGTATTCGTTAAAATCTGATTGTATGGAAAGTTTGACAAGTTTCTATGGGATGACAGCCATATTTGACGATGACCGGCCTGTGATCGTATCGATCGCCACTGTTTATACTATAAAAGTTATTATAGACCAGGGGTGGGCAAACTTTTTCATGGCGGGCCAGTAAGCTTGAGAAATTTCGGAGGAGGGCCATAATTGCAGCAAAACTGCACTTTTGTATAAAACCGCTGCTCTGGTTTTTGGCTGAACCGTCAAAATATAATCATCGCGGGCCATGTACTAATTAATTCGATGTATCGGCGGCGGGCCGGATGAAATGCTTTCGCGGGCCGCAGTTGGCCCGCGGGCCGTACTTTGCCCACCACTGTTATAGACCCTGAGACTCTATACATTTCTCTGCAAACGCGTGCCCAGGTTATTCGTCTGATATATTGTCCACTTATTGCTGTGTGCTTTCACTATAGGTACTAACTATATTTTTGACTTGTAAAAGAGCCTTTGAGTGAGGCCTACTAACTTACAGAATAAATGTTTGATGTTTAATGTTTGATGTATGTTGATGCAACCGACCCTAAATCGTTTTCGCAGTCGCTAGCGAGTACAGTCATGCAAACTCATGGTAAAGGCACTGAATTAATATGCTCTTAACCACTTAAGGCGGTGCCTGGATTATGGCGGCGGGCGTAATTGGAAATTTAATCGGATCTAGGTGCCTTCAACACCTGTCTGTAAAGATAGAGGTATTTCAGAAATGTCTAGATCAGGAACGATAATTTGTACAGTCAAAGTCTACATGTACGTTTCCGAAGTGACAAAACATCAAACATCAAACATTTATTCTATAAGTAGGCATCACTCAAGGGCTCTTTTACAAATCAAAAACATAGTTAGTACCTATAGTGAAAGCACACAGCAATAAGTGAACAATACATCATCTAAACATACATCAACAATACATCAGCTAAACTTAGTAAAAAGCTACATAGTTACCTTATTAACTCGTAAAATTTAATAAACTATTGTACCTAGATGTAGAATCATAATATATAAAGTTGCCTTGTTAAACTCATAAAATAATTTACTGTTAGAAGAGAGATGAGACTGATCGATCCCACAGTCAAACTGTGCAAACGGTTTTGTGGGTCTATGTACTTGTTTGTGTTGTATTATTATTTCTTAATAAATAAATAAATAAATAACAATAATCAGACGAATAACCTGGGCACGCGTTTGCAGAGATATGTACAGAGTCTCACGGTCTATAATAACTTTTTATAGTATAAACATAACCTATAACTAAGAGATGTAAAGAGTCTCGAGTGTCAAATTAAAATATGTTTACAAAAGAAAATAAAAGGAGATGTAAAAAGTCTCTATGGTCAGAACTTCAGAAGAAAATTAATTAAGATATGTATAAAAATATCTGTAAGTTCTTAATGGGTCATTGTCAGTTGCAAAAACAAAAGTTGTACACCCGGTGGTCAATAGTTAACAGGTTATATCATACTGTAAATAAAACTACATTATTCCATACAATACCCGTATTATGAATTATCTCAATAGTATTTTTGTACAATCAAAATGTATTCAGTATGCTTATTCTGCATTATATTAATTTACAAAGTTATGACAACAATTTTTACAATCGATAATGGGGGCTATCGCGTATGAATTCGCCGCTAGAGGCGCCAGTGTAGCGCGAGGTCTCCGAAATGTCAAATGTCACTCTTCGTGGTTACGCTACGCGGGTTAATATCTAATTGGAACAATATGGTGAGTATTTTGCATTACCTTAGCTTGATTATGGCAAATATGAGTTACGGGTCAATGACTGTCAGTGCCTTGAGACAGTTTTGTCTTTCGGAAACGTATTTCCGAACAAAACGGGACTGCGCTACAATGCGGGATGTTCGATATATTTACGGTACGGTTTTAAGGTATTAAATATGATTTAAATGTAAATTTCGTTCTCATGCCCATAATAACCAATAACAATTTTTGACAGCTGGACCTTACTCGACAGTGGCGCCAACTGGTGAGCACATAAACGATAGCCCCCAGTGACACGTATCTTGACATTTTCTCAGTGTTACCATCTATAACAGGACTATTGCGACCTAATGTCATACATTTAAAATGTATTTTTAATTTAGAAATATCGTTTCAAACATAACTCCAAATCGACCATTTTCAAGCTAAAAACTGTTTTTCTGCTTAAATTGTAATACACACAATCAAATGTCAGGTTTGACAGTTGACTGATTGGTACAAAGGCGAACTTATCCTTTTAAGGGATCTCTTCCAGTTAACCTTTGAGCAATTGAGAACAGGAACCAGACGTTCCAGAAGTTGTGTGTGTGTGAAATGTGAGTTCAAAGCTCCTAACCTACCTCAAGCGAAAAAAATCACATTACAAACCAGTACATTCACTCTTTCAACAATTATTCCATCCCCTCACAGCCCCACCTCTTGACAAAGCAGCATAACTCACATATCTACAAAACGCGAAATATAAACTTACATCCACTGTAACTTGATCTACCGTGTTCGTATAATCCTAGTTTATTGAGCTTGAAAGGGGTTATTTTATGAAGAATCGGGGATCAGCAAAGATTGGTGTTAGACGTGTTAAAGGACAATGCCTTTATATTTGAACAATGGGACCCTCTTTAACACCTCGCCATTGATTTTGAGGTTTTTGTGACTTGGGAAGCGTGTCAATTGGGATCTGATTACAAGTTAAATATAATCAGTGAGCAATAAGAAGGGAATTGTTTTTGAAGAAAGAAATATGAATAAAATATGTTTGAAATAAGAACCCACGTTTTAAAACAGTTTTTTATGCAAATAGTGTAATGGAACGTAATGGGTACAGACGCTATCAAATGAGCCGAGTGACATATTTGACAGGTAGCTGTCAAGCTAGCGTCTGTGCGGGTACAGACTAGGTGGAATGAAACGAGCCCCGCCGAAGAGAGCAGGAGGATCCGAGACATTCGTTGTCATGTTTTAATTATCGAATAGAAACAAATAAAAAGATTATAAAAAAGTTAAAGGCTACTTTATTAACAAACAATACATGGCGCATTTGATAGCGTCTGTACCCGTTACGTTCCATTACAAATAGATCTGAAAGAAAGAAATGAAGATTTCAATGTAATTTTACTTTGACAGTTTGTTTTGTAAATCAATCATACCTTGACATTTTTATCATTATCATTGTTTCTGACTTGTAATTTATATGATCCATTGGAAATAAATGAGTAGGTATGAGTATGAAAGTGTGGCGTCACTACTGTCAACTGTCAAATCTAACATGTTCTGCATCGCGCTATAGAAGTTTCTAAAATCAGTTGCATAAATATAACTTCCCAACAACTCTCACTGGACTTCGGTCCCTGAGAGATCTCTCTATTGTCGTTTCTTCCTGTGTCTCCTATCTATGGGTATATGGTTATGGTTGTGGACTCCTTTTTTCCGCACTTAGTCCGTGTAGGTCGGACCATTGTGCGTGGGTGAATACCAGCTAGGGAACTAGCCAGCCTAACTCCGACCAGAAGCGCAGGATCTTCCCGGTGTCACCACAGGCTTCGCGGAGTGACCTCGGTGCGTTGAGGATTTGAGTCCGTTGTGCAGCTACACCTTCGCATTCCAGGATGACGTGGGGGATTCCCGGGATTGTCTGCATGTACTGGTATTTGTCCATCGATCAGCGTGTTGTTTTGATATTCTGAGACGTAGCCATGACCTCAGCTGTTTAAAAGGTAGTGGAAGTATTGGGTTAGGGCCAACCGTAGGTCGGCTAGATCCTCTTCTAGCCAGCTCGTCTGCTACGTCGTTTCCTAGAGAGCCGCTGTGCCCTTTTATCCATTGTAGGGTGACAATGTTTGTCCTCCCTATCACCTCTAGGGCTAGGTGGCACTCTAGTATGAGCCCAGACTGGATGAGGTTGCTGTCTAGGGCTTGTAGTACTGCAGCGCTGTCGGACACTATACGTATCTTTTGGTTATTGCCCGTACTGTTAAATTTTTTAACACTCCTTTCATTAAGAACCCCATCCTGTAGTCCCTCGGGAAAACCTCGGCAGGGAGCTCATTCCACAACCGGAGCGTCCGAGGGAGGAAATTCCTCTGAAACCGTACCATGGATCATACTGGGTAACAATACCTATATTTTATGGATGTTAATCTTAGTTTTTAAACGATCAAATCAACTGTATATTTTAATGTACCTTTATACCAAGTTACAAGCAAACTCTAAACAAATCTAGCCATAATATGTGTATATTTAAACATTTATATCGCGCTAAAAAAATAGACCATCTCTTTAATAAAGAATATACCAATAACGAAATAACAACATTTCCCACCTTTCTGTGGCAGTCGGATAAAAACTAAATATAACCGGCCAAGTGCGTGTCGGACCACGCACAATGAATGGTTCCGTACCAACACCTACTAGTCCATATTTAAAATCACTATCCAATACATTGAATCTAAAAAAGTCGTATCTTCATATGGAACTCACGGCACTTACGACCTATTGTTTGGGCAAGACAGTTTTTAAGCGAAAACTCAAAAACCGTAAATCCTATATTATTCAAACCAAAAATCGTTGAAAGTATTTACTAATGCACACAACCTCAATTTTTTTCAGAATTTTTAAACTTTATATTTTAGAAATTAGAGGGGGAGGGGACACTTTCTATGACTTTGACAGCTAATATCTCATCAATAGTTGACTTAAACAGACAAGTTGTTTAGAAACCTCCATATAATTTTTAAAGGTCTATCCATCGATACCCCACACGACTAAGTGCGTTGAATTTTTTTTATCCACCAGTTACATGTATGGAGTGCCCCCCTAATTAAATATTTTTTTTTTATAATTTCACGTCGCTTATATGTGCGGTTCATAAAATACACCTTCCTACCAAATTTAATAATTGTAGTGCTTATAGTCTCCGAGTAAATCGGCTGTGACATACGGCCGGACGAACGGACAGACATGACGAATCTATAAGGGTTCCGTTTTTGCCATTTTGGCTACGGAACCCTAAAAAGTGCCAGTTTGCCTATACAACCCTAAAAACACTATTCATCGCAAAACAAAAATGGCCGCCATTCACACCTATCTTTAAAAACACGATCAGTGTGGGATTTTAATACGAACCACAAAAGGAACTCACCATTTAAATTAAATATGGAACAAGTTAAATAGAAAAACATTACAGAAATAACTTTACGTCGTTAACTTACGATTGAATATTGATTGGTGTGGATAATGTACTTGTATTTTTTAATCTATTAACCATGACTATGTGAAACCATTGCTTTTTATGTTTTGAGAGCCCTTCAACATTTCTAGGGATCTATTTCAAGGGGATGAAAAGTTGAATAACCTCATTCTCTTTCGTTTTTCAGTTATACGCCTTTGCATGGCAGTCTCTATATTTTAATTTTATGATCAACTAGCGACCCGCCCCGGCTTGGCACGGTTGCACTATTTAATGGATGTTATTATACATATAAACCTTCCTCTTCAATCACTCTATCTATTAAAAAAAACCGCATCAAAATCCGTTGCGTAGTTTCAAAGATTAAGGCTCGGTTTTATAAAGATCCGTTAGACCTTATGTCGGTTTGTTATGTCAAAAAATGTACTGAGTTACTGAAATTTGATGTGACATTGTCTAACGGATCTTTATAAAACCCGCCCTTAAGCATACATAGGGATATAGGGATTAGGGACAGAGAAAGCGACTTTGTTTTATACTAGTGTTTTATGATCAAAGCTCTTGTGTTGAGGGCGGACAGTTTTGCTTATAATAATTGCGTAGCATATTAATTAGACTATTACTTAAGGTTGAGTATAAAATACATTTAATTATAGGTAATTAAAACTTAACTCGAAAAATCAAAGCTCTCTGTCAATATTTAGGTATAATGATTCATCATTGTTAAACATTGCTTTCATAATAATTTTAGGCGCTGAATTAAAAATATCTTTGGGTCATACTTAGTTCAAAAAACAAATTCGTCCCTCCTGTGGTCAATAGTTAACGGCATATGTGCATGTTAGCTATGTTTTTATTACAGGGATATATAGAAACGGAGACACTGTTTATGCGGGTTACTGGTCCAATCCAAAATTCAGCTTTGCAGCCCTTAACTTTTGGTACGTCCACAGAAAATACGCGAACCTAAATCCGTGTATGACCCCTTTACCTATCATTCTCTAAGAGAATTAGTGTAGAGATGACACTACTGACACTTAATCCGATCCAGGCCCCTAGCTGAGTTTCTTGCTGGACTCCTCTCAGATACGCTAGGTTTGTCAGCGACAATACTCCCAGTAGCTCGATTCCACTCACGCCTCAGATTCGGTTGAAACCGCTCAACCAATGTCACTGGATCGTAAACTCTTAGGGTATTCCAGTCTTCCAAACCACACGCGTGGTCGTGCCGAAGGTTTTCCCCTGGATTTTCCACAGGCTACTCTCCAACCGCGCACTCCTATCGATTTATTGGGCCCGGCCTATAAAGCCACAGTCAGGTTCAAAAAAAAAAGTTGCAAGAGTGTTTTTCCCGTTACCCGTCAGTGATACCACAGTGAATTTTTGAATTTGCCGCCATTTATCATTGTCATCTTGCCAGACTCTATTTTAAATAAAATGAATTCAATAAATGATCAACAATATACAACTACAATAACAAAATAACATACCATTCCACTGATAATACGGAGAATTTGCCAGGAATGTAACAAAGGATAACTTAGTAACATACTTCATCGATCTTAATACTAAAATACTAGCTTCTGCCCGCGACTTCCTAAGCGTAAACTTCCACTACCTGTTTCATCCCTTCGAGGGATGTTTTTTTTATATACAACGCCGGATTTTCGGGATAAGAGGATTTTACATGTTAATTCAGGCTATAAACACGTTGTATACTAAGTTTTAGTAGGAGCGCTCGTGGCGTAGCGGCGCCGGCGTACCGCGTGCGGTATGCGAGGTTAAGCAACGTCGGCCCAGGTCAGTTATTTAGACTTATCATTCCTTATGAGCATCACTACATAGTATAAAACAAAGTCGCTTTCTCTGTCCCTATGTCCCTATATCCCTATGGACATATGTATGCTTAGATATTTAAAACTACGCAACGGATTTTGATGCGGTTTTTTTTTAATAGATAGAGTGACTCAAGGGGAAGGTTTATATGTATAATACATGCATCAGCATTGCACCCGTGCGAAGGCGGGGTGGGTCGCTAGGTTCCAAATATAGTAAGTTATTGTGGGTGGTAAGACCATAGTTGTAAAAAGCGTTCGAATATTTTACGAATATTCGGGAAACGAAGCGATCGTGGCCCAGCGGCCCCCGCGTACCGCGAGCATAAGCAACGTCGGCTTAGGTCAGTTATTGGATGGGTGACCGCTTTAAGTGGTTATTAACTGTGCGCTCCCGTGCTTTGGAAGGCACGTTAGGCCGTTGATCCCGGCTGCTGTCTATGATAGCAGTCGTTAAGCAATGTTAGAGGCCTTTGAGAACTTTTAACAGTCAAGTTGCCCACTCACTTGACAAGCCCAATCCAGTAAGGTCTGGTTTCCCCTCGGATTGGAAGGTCAGATGGCGTCTTCCGTAAAAACTAGTGCCTAGGCCTGATCTTGGGATTCGGTAGCGGACCCCGGGCATCCTTCAGGATGCAACTGTACCGGGATAACACTAGGATGATGATGATGACTAAGTTAAAAACGAAAACGTTTTGCTCCCTCTAAGCGGGCTAGAAAAACCTTTTTTTCGAATAGGATAAGTGAAAGATTTTCTATTGTAGCATTGTAATTCTGTAGTATAATACTGTAATTTTTGTATATTTTATGAATAAATAAATATGAATATGAATATACATTGTACATTGTTTTGGAAAATGACACCTCGCCGAGTTTCTTACGCCGGTTCTTCTCGAGGCAGAGGTTTATTTTATGAACCGGTGGTAGTTTTTTGACATTCATAAGTGCATGTAATATGCCTAAATTGAATAATAAATAATTTCATTTCATTTCAGAGGGGCGTTCATTAAATTGCTTACTCTTAAGCTTATATTTCCTAAAGCAGTATTGAGGAGGCTTCGTTTTATTTTTAGTATTCTGGCTTGAAAACGCATACACAGCATACTTTATACGTTCTATGAGGTACAAAGAAACGGAGAAAGCATTTTAAAACATTCTCTGGCAATTAGATTTAAATTACAAAAAATAATAAATTAGGGGCGGATGGCACAACATACATGTAACAGGTTGATGAAAAAACAATTTTTCAACGCACATAGTCGTGGATAGGCCTATCCACGACTATGTGCGTTGAAAAATTTAAAAATGAAATGGAGGTTTCTAAAATTTTTTTTTTTATTTCAACACCATTGGTGAGATTAGCTGTAAAAGTCATAAAACCTGTGTCGTCTCTCCCCCTTTTTTGAGTTTTCGCTAAGAAACTGTCTTACCCAAACAAAAGATCGTAAGTACCATCAGTTCCCTATGAAAATACGACCTTTTTAGATTCAATGTATTGGATAGTGATTTTTAAATGTGGACTAATAGGTATTGGTACGGAACCCTTAATTGTGCGTGATCCGACACGCACTTGGCCGGTTTTTAGTTTTTAACAAAGTTAACTGACGTCTGCTGGCGCACATCTAATGTGATTTTTCTATGACGGTTTAAGTACAGTCAACCCGGGTTTCTTTCAAATTGAGGGGCGCCTTTAAAAATCCAGTTTTTATAATAATATCGTAAGTTAGTTTTAATTTGGTTAGCGCGAGGTCAGTGAAATATTTTGGTAAATTTCCTAACCGTTTACTGAACTGAATCAGACTAGAAATGCTTATTGATGATTATATAAGTGTTCTAAATCTATCACAGTGGCTTCGTTTTTTCCTAAAGTCACCCCAGTTTACGGTACAGTGCTTTTTATGAATTAAAGTTACCCTTAAAAGTAAACAAAAAGTAAAAATGTATTTATTGCATAACAATGGGTTACATAAGTGGTCAGTAACTTTTCAGTCTCTATTTTCTACCTTCATGAGGTATGCAATAATAATTGATTATTACCTATTGCAGCAATTGAAATTTTATTAAAATAACAATATATGAAGAAACAATAAAATAAAAACTTACCCAAGGCAATAGTAAACAGTAAAACTTAACGATAAAAAAATTGTCCCAAGTCGCCGTCAGTGCCCAGAAGGCTGGCTGCATTGCCACGCTGTATGGCAATGCTTATTCTTTGTCCGAAATATTGGCCAGCCCTCTAGTCACCAGTGATCTCTATTAGGCGCGCCGACAAATCTTTGTATAGTCGACGCGCACTTGGTCCCGATGGTCCACAGTTTCGACCCCAAACGCCTCAAATAAATATCCGCTCCCTAGGGACGCATACTTGCGGCGTTTGAGGTCTTCGGCAGAAGATGCAGCAGAGCCGGCATTGATACTGGTGCCCGGGAGATGGGTTGGCGCAAGCGTGTTCACACACATAGCGTGCCGCAGTTTAACTATCAGATTTCAAAAAATTGAAATTGATTGATTGATTTTGACGACCGGTTTAGCCTAGTGGGTACCTGCCTGTGAAGCTGACGGTCCCGGGTTCGAATCCCGGTCAGGGCAAATATTTGTGTGATGAGCATGAATATTTGTTTCTGAGTCTTGGATGTTTTCTATGTATTTAAGTATTTATATTTATTAAATATATCGTCGTCTAGTACCCATAACACAAGGCTTCTTGAGCTTACTGTGGGGCTAGTTCGATTTGTGTAAGATTGTCCTCTAATATTTATTATTTATTTATTTTATTACTTCATTCAATATACTATACTAGGGCTCGGAACCGGTTTTTACTATTATTGCAATATCTCCTAAAGTACTTTTCATATCTCCATTTTTATTTTAAGATTTGTTTTCGTTAGTCTTCGTCTATGAAATAAATGATTTAAAATACGAAAAAATATCGTAAAACGCAATGAACCGAAATTTTTAACCGGTTAATTGTATGAAGACGAAACCGGTTTACGAACCCTTATAAGTTTTAAAATGTTTTGATTTCAAATTATGACATTAGTATTGATAATATCAATAAAGTGATTAAAGGAGGAGTGGAGTGATTTATTGTAAATTTAATTTATTTTTAATATTAATTTAATTTAATTCTATTCAATATCATTTTTAATTTTTATTTTTATTTTATAATGCAGATAGCATGGACTTGTTCTGGAATAAATTATTTTCATTTCATTCATTTCATTTTAAAGGATACGATGACTTTATACAAGTTTTAGATAGTGACATAGGTACTTTTTGATTTTATTGTGCGTAGTAGAATTTAAGCGGAAAACAGCCGTTTTTAGTTTGAAAATGGTCGTTTTAGAGTGATGTTTGAAACGATATTTCTTAATAAAAAATCCAAAGGATCCATTAAAAATTTATGCCATTAGGTCGCAATAGTCCTGCTCTAGATAGTAACACTAACAAAATGTCAAGATACTTGTAAAGTCAAACAGAAAATAGCCTAAATAGATGAGCGTTTTTTAAATCATAAGGGCAGTTAATTACGACCGGTTTGACGACCGGTTTAGCCTAGTGGGTAGTGCACCTGCCTGTGAAGCTGACAGTCCTGGGTTCGAATCCCGGTCAGGGCAAATATTTGTGTGATCAGCATGAATATTTGTTTCTGAGTCTTGGATGTTTTCTATGTATTTAAGTATTTATATCTATTAAATATATCGTCGTCTAGTACCCATAACACAAGCCTTCTTGAGCTTACTGTGGGGCTAGTTCGATTTGTGTAAGATTGTCCTCTAATATTTATTTATTTATTTAATTACTCATTTTTCACAACAGGGATTGTTAATCATTTCATTTCAAGCACGAGCCTAAGTATTCTCCATAACGTGGATAGCTCTATGCGAGTCAGCTGTGTAGCGTGCATCATTTCAAAATGGCGGCCGCCATCCATTATTTCTAACCTCACCTCGTTGCAGCAGTTATTGAATTTAGCTTCTTCTGTAGTTAGTACGAACCGGGTTCCATTTAGGTCATGCACAGGTTCAAAGAATAGTAGATTGTGTCTCAAGGGAGCAAAATAATATATTTACGGCAAGGGCGGTATATTGAATTCTGAGTGAAGCGAAAGATTCTAGAATAGAATCCTGAACGTAGCGAGGGATTCTAAAGTAGAATCTTGAGCGTAGCGAGGGATTCAAGTGTTTACGCCCAAGACGGAAATAATTTTGCTACCGTGTGACACATACTGCTTTTCACACCGTCTATGAGGCCCGCTGCTAAAAACATGAAATATCTTACAAATAATTTTGCTACAGTGTCACATACCGCTTTTCACACCTTCTATGAGGAAAGAGTCATTGTTGCGTTCAAATGAGGGAAGAAAAGTACATCTTTGATCCCTCATACGAAGGCAACGATAACTCTTTTCTGAATAGCAGGTGTGAAAAGAATATTTTCAATTTCTAATTTAAATTCAAACATCACACTCCAACTGATGGGACATGTTCACTACAAACTGGTCCGTAATTTATTAGTGGTAAATTAGGGTAGGTATTTATTGAAATGAAATGAAATCATTTATTCTTCAATTTAGGCATGTTACATGCACTTATGAATGTCAAAAAACTAACACCGGTTCATAAAATAAACCTCTGCCTCGAGAAGAACCGGCGTAAGAAACTCGGCGAGGTGTCAGTTTTTCAAAACAATATACAATGTATATAAAATAACAGTATCATAATACTACAGAATTCAAATGCTACAATATAAACATACATACATATTTTTTTTAATATTAAGGACAAAATATTTCTGTGGACAAAATATTATTGTATTTAATATATACTTTTTTTATTTTTTTTAGTTCAAATATACTAACTTCTAACTTAATATTGCAAGGAACCAACACAATATTTATGGATTCTTTATGTATGGGTCCACAAATTAGTTCCATTTCTATTCTTTTTTTGCCGGTATGGTCCCGGCATTACTCAAACGAGTAAGAAGTGCTTTATATTCATTGATTTTATAACTACAGACAAATACAGTTTTTCAGTCACAAACTAGGTACTGTAATCAACTACAACAACTCATATCTAATAGTGGTAAGGGCGCTTAAACTTGTCACGAAATTGCGGATTGCATAGGTACCCTTTAATATCTACAAGAGCAAGCATGTACCTTAGTGCTGGTACTATGGCTGCGGTATTCTGTGATATGACGTACTTCCTCAGTTGGACAGCTCCAAATATGAGCGAGATTACGTTACGCGCTACTTCTACTTCTTTCTACTTTTTGTTATACAGGGTGTACAATCCAAATGGGTCAGTATGGAGAAGTCGAAAACTATGAGAGATAGCGAGATCTGTTCTTAGGAACCATGACGTCGATTTTAGATTTAATAATAATTACATTCAAACTTTTTTATTAACTCTCATACATAACCGGGAATCGAACCTGGTCAAAATCAATGTGTATAAATTCTGCAAGTCGCAAGAAGCACAACACTAATGGAATCTTGTTTAAATAATTGAAAGAAAAACCCACCAATAAGATAATTATTTTATTTCAGTAAATGTTCAAAATGGTAGCCATTCTGTTGAATGCAAAGATTAATTCTTTTGGGTAACGATCGCAAGATTGCATTTCTTATTTTTATGGGGTGCACATGTGTTAAAATGTTTTCTAAGGCTGTAGTTAAATCTTCTACAGTGTCGTAATTTGATTTGTGGATTTCATCTTTGACATAACCCCATAAGAAATAGTCAAGTGGCGTGATGTCCGGCGATCTTGCGGGCCATTTAATAGGGTTATGAAAAGCCGTGTTTCATTTGAAGTTAATTCCAAAAACAGTATTCCATTTTCAAATTTTAAATAAATTGGTACGCCGGCTGAACAAATTGGTTCTATTTTTAAATAAACGCTATTTGTAATGCATAATACCGATGCAGATAAGATATGCATAAGTGGTCTCTTCAGATAATTGATGATCGATTCATATTATTCACGACTTTTTACAAATTAATAAAACTGTGGGCATTTTAGTCTAATTTACTGTCAGTTGTGTTTACACAAGATTTCATAGCCAAATTTGGTCCTTTTTACTTAACGCGGTTACAAAAATATTGACCAGGTTCGATTCCCGGTTATGTATGAGAGTTAATAAAAAAGTTTGAATGTAGTTATTATTAAATCTAAAATCGACGTCATGGTTCCTAAGAACAGACCTCGCTATCTCTCATAGTTTCCGACTTCACCATACTGACCCATTTGGATTGTACACCCGGTATAGCCTAATCTAATCACAAGTTGGCGGGGACGTCCACCGCGCGATCGCGACAACACTGACACATATAGTCCCTATTCGTTCCGGTACCGCCGCACACCGGGTAGAGTCAGTTCGACCCAGGTTGAACCTAGCTGAGTTTCTGGCTCTTCTCAGCTAGGCTAGGTTTAGTGAACCAGCGACAAAACTCCCAGTAGCTCGATTCCACTCACACCTCGGGTTCGGTTGAAACCGCTCAACCAATCTCACTGGAGCGCAAACTTAGAGTATTCCAGTGTTCCAAACCACACGCGTGGTCGTGCCGGAGGTTTTCCCCTGGATTTTCCCCAGGCTACTCTCCAACCGCGCACTCCTATCGCTTTATTGGGCCTGGCCTATAAAGCCACAGTCAGGTTCAAAATAAATAAAAATAAATAATCACAAGTTAACATTTCAACCTGTCATTCCAGTCTAAGATTAAAAACCTTAGTGCTGCCTTAGTTTCAACTACTGGCTTCCCCTTCACAAGATGGCGTCTTGGCATATTTTCTATTCAGTTAGATCAAAAGAGTTTTTACATAGGGGTGACGCCCTCGCCTCGCCTAGGATCTAGGCAAGGGGCTAGCACATAGCTAAGCTGGTTTTTAAGATATTTAAAAGGGTTGACGATTGCGCAAATACATGTGTACATGTACTTATTGCACTAAGAGTTCTTCAGACTTATGAAATGTGTTTAGAATAATGACAGTATTTTCCATAAGATGGCTTTTGTATATTTCGTGAATAATCTCGTATTTTAATGTAGATTAGATTTAAAGTTTATGGGCCCTTATCAGTTATAAAACGCTCATCTATTTACGCCATTTTATGTTTGAATTGACACGTATCTTGATATTTTCTCAGTGTTACTATCTAGAACAGGACTATTGTAACCTTACGACATAAATTTTAAATGTACTTTTTGGATTTTTCATTGAGAAATATAGTTTCAAACATCGCTCCAAATCGACCATTTTCAAGCTAAAAACTTGTTTTTACCGCTTAAATTCTACTACACACAATAAAATCAAAAAATGGTTATGTTACTATCTAAAACTTTAATAAAGTCATCGACGCCTTTAATAACTTTATTGGTATTATCAATACTTTTGTCATAATTTGAAATCAAAACATTTTTAAACTTATAAGGTCTCTTAATTTACCGACGGAAACGAAGGTCTCTGCTTCAGCTTCGACAAAAATGCTTTCGTATGTCGAATTCCGGATATCCAGTTTCCCGGATTTCAGGTTGTTCTCCTCTACAGGTCGCATTTCTCAACCGAGTTTCGTGAAATGGTTCGATAATTATAAAGAATATTTTTGTCGAGTCAGTTTGGTCAAAACTTGGGAGGTCTATAACTCACAGAGCCAACTAGTAAATAAGTATATAATGATATATGAATAAGTTTTCTAATGACGACCGCTTTAGCCTAGTTGGTAGTGACCCTGCCTACGAAGCTGGAGGTCCCGGGTTCGAATCCCGGTCAAGGCGTTAATTTGTGTGATGAACACGAATATTTGTTCCTGAGTCTTGGATGTCTTCTATGTATTTAAGTATATATTTATCTATATAAGTATGTATATCGTCGCCTAGTACCCATAGTACAAGCTTTGCTTAGTTTGGGACTAGGTCGATTTGTGTAAGATTGTCCACAAATATTTATTTATTTATTTCTTTCTTTCTTAATGATAAGCGTAATTCTGCTAAGAAATAGGAAATTCTGAAGTCATAGTTCAGGCTAAGGGAGAAGCTTATACAAATCGAACTACCCAAATAACACAGTCATGTTGAATAAAGTTTGAGTAAATGTCTATTCAGCTGTTATTCAAGGTATTTGGGGACATTTTTAAATGCTTTAGCCTGTATAACAGCGATGTAAAGTCTGGGTAATAGCTTAGTAATACTGTGGTATGATACCAACCTTAATCAAAATCAAAAATCTAAATCAAAACATTTATTCTGCAAATAGGCCTCAAGGGCACTTTTACAAGTCAAAATCTATCTAGGTACATCAAATAAAAATAATACAATAATCAAAGTATCATTAATTAAATGTAGTGTTACATGTCTAAAATAAGACTAAGAAACTAATAACAATCGAGATTTGTTAGAAATGTATAAGGTCTTTAAGTGTCAAGATAAAAGGTAATAAAGTAGGTACACTAATCATAATAAAATATTTTGAGCTATATCTATAACACGTCAACATGAAAATAATAAAATCTAATAAATAAATATCCTCAGAGATGTATAAGGTTTCTGAGCGTCAGTCTAAAAATAAAATCAAATGAGAACAGAGCGAAGTCTCTCATCATGTCAATTGCACTGAACACTGGTACGAAGTTACAAGTCCTTGCAAACATGAACAACTAACAATAATACAACTTTTACTAAGCTTAAAGAGGTATTAAGGATCTAAAGAGAATATTATTCAGAATTTGACTATATTAATAGCATTTACTCACACATTATGGAGATTATTGCTGATAAGGTGTAAACATTTGCGAATTATTATCATTCTACTTTTTCATGACCAGCTTTCTATTACAAAAAAAAACTGTGATATGTATTGAATTAGTGTACAAAAATAGGATTTCGAAATAGTACCTGAACCTAATAAAAGGAACTTATAGGTAAAAATACTTCAATATTATCATATTGCTGGAAAAGGAGGTAACACAGTGGTAAAAACCATTTTTTCATACAAATGGTGAGACATCCAAGGACCACTGAGTTACTCGATTTATGGATATTAGCTGTGGTTCGTTAATTACCAAAACTATCGGCAGTGATACTGCAATTAAACCTCTTTCTAAATAACAATACAAAAATATGAAGTGAGGGCCAAATATTCCAAAATCTGCATTAAAAAAAAAAGTGTCTGAAAATTATGTGCATGAAAAAGTAGAATGACCCATTACTCAAATTTTATTCAGCATGCTGTCTTACTTGGGTAATCCTATAGCTAAGGTAAATAAGGCTGGTGTTATGGTTATCTTATCTTATCTTTGACGACCGGTTTAGCCTAATGGGTAGTGCACCTGCCTGTGAAGCTGACGGTCCTGGGTTCGCATCCCGGTCAGGACAAACATTTGTGTGATGAGCATGAATATTTTTTTCTGAGTCTTGGATGTTTTCTATGTATTTAAGTATTTATATTTATTAAATATATCGTCGTCTAGTAACCATAACACAAGCCTTCTTGAGCTTGCTGTGGGGCTAGTTCGATTTGTGTAAGATTGTCCTCTAATATTTCTTTATTTATTTTTTTATCTTAATTATGGTTACTAGATGAAGATATTTAAAAATGCGAATAGTGTAAAATACTACAATTACTTTGGCTAGGGTAAACGTCACAGTGGTCGACACCTTAGTGCCTAGATGACCTAATCATCCTGACATAAGATTGAAAATGCCATGTATTGGGTCAGTGTCGAGCACAGGGACGTTTACCTTACAATCGAGTTTATAAATATGTACATTCCCAATGTAAAATACTCTTAAAAGGGTCCATATTTTCAATTGTATGCAATATACTACATAGTATAAAACAAAGTCGCTTTCTCTGTCCCTATGTCCCTATATCCCTATATCCCTATGTATGCTTAAATCTTTAAAACTACGCAACGGATTTTGATGCGGTTTTTTTTAATAGATAGAGTGACTCAAGGGGAAAGTTTATATGCATCAGCATTGCACCCGTGTGAACCCGGGGCGGGTCGCTAGTTTTCAATAAATCAAAACGTTTAAATTTAGTATTTAATTTTTCTCTTCCTTGCTCGTCATTTATTAATTACATTATTGTTTCGTCCAATAAAATACGTGCCCAAAATACGATTAAACAAATCATTGTAAAAAACGTAATAATGGCATTAACATATGATTTTAATAAATAAACAACGCCATATTTCCAATAATAAATCAGTGATCGGATTTAGGATGCAATCTCCCTTATCTTTTGTGGTATTTATTATTATTTAAATCTGTTTACTAGTGTAAACAGCTTCCTCCTACAGCAACCTCACATGGCAAAAAACAGCACAAAGACACAGCCGAGAAAAACATCTAAAATATGATCGAGCTACAGAAGACTTAAGAGCCTCATTTACATCATTAGTAATCTCATGTGATGGACCTTTAGGAACTGAATATATGATTTTTTTGAAAAAAACAGCATCCAAATTATCATCCAAATGGGAAAAACCATACTCACAAATAATTTTCTGGCTAAAAGTTAAAGTACAAATATCAGTCATGGAGCTGTCTCCATGAGGGTGAGAGGCACCAGAAGACACATCAAGGCCTTCGATTGCGAAGACGGAGCAGGAATCCTACACTAAGCAAGATTTTCTAACCAACCTCCCCCTCCGCCCCACAGCTTTTGTTTTTGTCCCTCATTGCCGTCGTCTGTATTCTATATTTTTGTTATGTATTTTAACAATTGATACCAATAAAGTTATTAAAAGAGTAAACAAAATTAATATTATTATTGAGTTTACTATATAACTATTAACTTTAAATAACGTTGGGTATAAAAACCCATTACCAGTGATTGGCACTACGGGTACAAAACTTCAACAAAACTAGCGCTGACATATTATAGGAAAACTTATAACCAAAAAAAATAAAATACAAATAATTTTGGTAAATTAATGTCTTATTTAATTGTAAGTATATAGGAATATTTAAATTCTTTCTTCTGTTGTATTAAATTGTTTATTTTAAATTTTGTTTTATAAAGTAGTAACTCACTTATTTATACAATTGCATTTTTTTCTGTATAATTTTTTTTTAAGTATATATAGTTTAAAAATAATTATAGCTATGGAACATTTTTATTTTCTTTATTCAGCATAACCGTCGATAAGAGTTACTAATTATAAACAATAATCAAACATATGGTTTTAAACTAACATGGTCGCGAACATAACAATTATTATTGAAAACGGGATATTTACCATATATATTAACTATATATCGGGAACTCGATACATCATCACTACATAGTATAAAACAGTCGCTTTCTCTGTCCCTATATCCCTATGTATGCTTAAATCTTTAAAACTACGCAACGGATTTTGATGCGGTTTTTTTTAATAGATAGAGTGACTCAAGGGGAATACATGCATCAGCATTACACCCGTGCGAAGCCGGGGCGGGTCGCTAGTCCAATATAAATGGTAAATATATCGTTTTCAGTAATAATTGTTAACAAAAATTCATTTCTAAAATCCCGGGAACTCACGAGTCATATCCATGTTAGCATATGTTTGAGGTCATTCACCCCAAATTACGTCCTACATTCGATCACTGATCATAAAACAGAATCAGTCAGAATGGTGTTAATGGGTGTATCAGAAGACTCAATTTAGTCTAAAGTCAAAAGTAATTTATTTGCTAGAATACAGTCAAGCGGATGTTAATAATGATAATATTCGTACAATGTATTCTGCCTGCTACTGGGCATGCAAATTATACTACAATTAAAATTACAATGTTAAGAGTTAAGTTAAAGGTTAGTTACAATTTAATTTAATTATTAGGGGAGATTTAATAAATATCAGGCTTATAATCTAAATATTCTTTCACAGAGTAGAATGCATTTTGAGTCAAAAATTCTAATAAATATTTCTTAATTTCTTGCATGTCAGATCTTCTTATAACGTCTGGCAGCTTATTATATAGTTTGGGTGCCATGCCAAATACACTTTTTGCACGCAAGGCTGTTTTTGATTGGTTATTTGCGATTCTATGCCGCTGTCGTGCACTATTAAAAACAGAGAATTGGTTTACATTGGACTTAACATACATCGATAGCGGGTACATATTTGAGCCTTTTGGGGTCGAAACACTTGGGCCGTGGGGACCGGGAGCCCATAAGATTTTCAAAGATCTATCTGGACGTCTGGTCGACGCAACACGTGACCAAAATGCTGGCCTTTATCTGGCACAAAGATTGAGCATTGCCATCCAACGTGGCAATGCGGCCAGCATTTTGGGAACGTTACCTACTGGTAGCGGTTTGTTAGATTAGGGTTTTTGATAAGTATATTTAGGTTCGTTTTAGGCTAGTTTTAGTTTTATTTTAATTTCTTTGTTATCAATGTTATGTAATAATTTCGTATTTTTTCCTTGAAACTTCGGAGATAAGGGGGGAACGGTATTTTTTAAATATGTTTTTCCCTCGTAAATCGAAAATGACTCAACGTAAAATAAAATTGTTTCAGAATGTGCGTGTTCATAATTTTCAGACACTTTTTTTTTATGCAGATTTTGGAATACTTCAAAATCAAAATCAGAATATTTATTCTGCAAATAGGCCGCAAGGGCACTTTTACAAGTCAAAATATATCTAGGTACAATAAATAAAAATAATACAATAATCAAAGGTAGTTCTTAAATATATAAGAAACATTAATTGATTATATTAAAATTCCTCAGGTCAATATGTAAGTACATAATAAATACAAATGCAGAATCAACTAAGATAAACTTAAAATTAACTTAAAAAAAAAATATTTCTTTGTTTATTTGTAATTACTATTATGTATTTCACATACATGGCTATTTCAAATATAGTCAGATTATCATAAGTCCGTCCCTTTTGGGTATTCGCTAATCCTTCTATAGGCTCCTCTTTCTACGCCAGCTGTATGGGTGGTAAACACGTTTCTAGGCCGCCTCTAGCCCTAGATAGGGACATTATGCGGCGCGGCTAAACACCTATTACCGCCGCACTCTCCGGCGTCATCTTGTGACTTGTGTAGGCTTAAAAACATACAGAATATCTTTACTTATATATATGTAAGTGCTTTCGACTTTCGGGCTTCGGGCGGCTTGAGAACTTAATAATATATAAATATTAATCATAATATAACCATTAATCATATTAACCAGTGGTAAGTGTTGTGGACCACACATATTGTAAACAATATAGCTATAAGTAATATAAGTACTATTTGTAGTGGCTGTTTGCTTACCGAAATAAATTAAAAAAAAAATAATAATAATAACTAGTGGCTCTATAAGCTGTAGACCTCGTGAGTGAGTTTTTTTATCATTTCCAAATGAAATGAAATGAAGTGAAATCATTTATTCTTCAATTTAGGCATGTTACATGCACTTATGAATGTGAAAAAACTCCCACCGGTTCATAAAATAAACCTCTGCCTCGAGAAGAACCGGCGTAAGAAACTCGGCGAGGTGTCATTTTTTCAAAACAATATACAATGTATATAAAATAACATATATTCGAATCGTTATGAGATGCACTCTGTAATGTATCACTAAAAAGTGTGAAATAAATAAAAAAAAGAATAAAAAAATTATAGCGACTCCAAAAATACTAAAAAGTAAAAAATAATTGCCTTCAAACATGAGACTATACGCTTCTTATTGAACAATGTAGACCTACCTATTGTAATTCTTGTAGTCGGTGCCATTTCGTCAACTTCAGACAATTTCATTGGATGGCATCGGGTTCAAAAATTGCAATAGTTACGTCTACATTGTTCAATAAGAAGCCACACTTTTTAGTGAATCTTTATCAGAGTGCTACTCATAACGATTGCAATAAGCTCAAACACGGATAAGCAACACTGTTTTGTTACAGAGTTCCGTTGCCTACCTTCCGGCTTCAATTACCAGATCAGGTTGACGGTGACATTACATCAGGACCATTTAACTTCGTCATAGTTGCTTCCGTATGTTGATCTAAATTACCTAACTTAATTGACTTAATAAAATATTTATACTTAAGCACGGTAATTTGTTAGCCTGCGTTCGACCGATCTCTCGGGACCAGTCTGAAAATCAGCGCTGGGCCTCGCCCAGCACATGCTGAGACTGGGGCCTATTGCCCACTAATTCTGTTTGTTTTTTCTTTTCTTATTTTTTGTATTTAATTTGTAAGTTTATTTTTAATTGTTTTTTGTAAATTGTTTTCATTTTATTTTGTGTGGAAATAAATACTATTCTGGTTCTGATAAGTCGCTTTTAGTTTAAATAAAAAATGTATAGACAGGTAACTCTATAGTTTCATAACTCTACAATCGCCTTTGATCGCGACGCGACGGTGCACTTTTCTTGTTAGATTAAACACACGCATGCATTAATGTGCATTATCGTGTGGGACCGACCTAACCACACCACAAGCCCGACTTACAGTGGGCCCCGTCACAAATTTTATAATACAATAGAATCCGCTTATAACGACTCCGCTTATAACATTTTACCGCTTTTAAGAGCGCTAAATAAAATATTTCTATGTCTATGTCTTTAATAAAATGTAACAGGTCTACTAGCGCCACTCGTAAATAAGTGTAATTATTTAAATTTAACGATATATAAGTAAAAAATTAATTATTATTAATTTACTTACCTAAATACCTCAATAATATATATTTCACTACCTGATTATATATCTAATATATTTAACTATACAATGAACAAATTGATATCCTATAAGTATATATATATATATATATATATATATATATAGATATTTTGTTTTTTAATTGTTTTTAATAATTTTAACTTTACATTGGTCATATCTACACAATTATAATGAACCCGATCGCTCTCACAAAATAAAGTCGCGCAACAAATATGTAACTAGCCCTACCACAGGCCTCGGTCTTCCTGCGCTGTTACTGCACACTAGTCTTTAGATGCTTGTCTGGACCAATATGTAATAGTAAAATTAATAGTGTTAATTCAGTTTTACATTTAATTTGTGTTTATATAAATAAATAAATAAATAAAAGGGGGCCTACGTAAAATAGTTTGTATTTAAGTACTTTTTGAATCCATCAAACTAGTTATTACGTTGCTGGATTCGTCAATCTATGCGTCCAAAGTTAAAACGGCCGTTTTAATTTTGAGCTCGTAGACACTTACATTTTATTAAAGCGCTCTTAACGACTTCGAAATCACCACACATTAGATTTGATATCAAACATTTTCAAAGTAAATCAGTCCGTTTTGTGCGACGTCCTGTTAGTGCGACGTAATATCACCGGTCCCTTGACTGTCGCTTTATCCGGATTCCACTGTACTAAGTATCGTATCTGCGTAGTGTGTGATAGTTTCAGATCATTAAATTATTATACGCAGATAAAATATTATCGTATCTGCGTAGTGTGTGACACGCTCTAGCCGCGTGGTCTAAATCTAAACTCCTATAGGTTCGTGTAATCTTAAACTGACCACCGCTCTGTTTCCGACCACATCTAACTTTTTAGGGTTCCCTATCAAAATGGTAAAAAGGAACCCTTATGGTTTCACTTTGTCTGTCTGTCTGTCTGTCTCACATCGCTAAATATCTCAAGAACTATACTTATGCTATCTATTTCAAATTTGGAACAGTTATAAAGAAGGGTAACCTAGATGCATAGGACATGACATTTTTAAATATATTTTTTATTTTCTGTTAAAAATGACAGATGGTGGTTCAAAATTTGAAAGTTTAGTGAATAATGTCAAGTGGGGTGTCATACGAAAAGGCTTAAGTTGAATTTTGAAACAATTTTTCATTTTTTATTCTATACTAAATTTGTAATTTAATCAACTTTGCATGTAGTTTTGATTTACAATTTCTACGCCGTTATACTGAAAGTACCTTCTTTTAAATAAAGAAAAAAAAATCGGTTAACGTGATAAAGAATTGTCCTTGAAAAACCACCATACATACTAAGTTATTCAGTCGATCTGTAACAAACTTCGCCGATAAATGGTGCTGTACCCATGGCATTCAATTTCTACACCATGTTTTTGAGATTTTCCTGAATTAATACACATCTGTGTACGGAACACTCGGTGCGCGAATTGGACCGCGCTTGACCGGTTTCTTTTATACCACGTCGGTGGCTACGTTATTAAGACAATGGAAAGTTCGATTATCTCGAAAACCAAGGGACTTTTACTAAACCTGAAAGTTCATTTTCTGGACCAGCCTCAGGTGCTCTATCGGTGGTTAGAAGCTTGTCCATTATTGACTGGGCACCCTATATACCAAACCATTTGGGAGGTTTTTGTTACAAGAATGTAATAATTTAAAGCCCGACAAGAAATATGTGAATCTTATCAAGAGGGCGCTTTAATCTGATTTATATGGCAACAGACTAACTGACATTTGGACTTGTTTACCTGTCAGCTCTGATATTAATTTTGAAATGTTTTCCGCCCTTAACTATGAATAACATTTTATATTGACACTCAACAACATTAATACAATCCTCATTTGCATTGCACCAAATTCAAGAATACAATACGTAATTTTTCGGTCTGTATCCCCCCACTGTTGAATAAATTCCTCCTCATGTTCACACCAGTTTTCCCTGTTTTGCGGTAGTCTCATTCATATATATAACACCTATGATTTTATTCATTATATGTATACCTTTCCTATATGTATAGTTGGTGAAAACCAAACTTCGTTGTGTAATTACGTCATAATAGGTTGGTCAATAGAGGCGGAGTCATAATAAACGGATTCTACTGTAATTCACATTTCCCTTTACTTGGTACCATTTTCCTACTATAAATACACTTTTTTCTGCAATTTTAACGCAAAACAGGTAGAATATGAGGCGTGAATATTGTATGTGGTAACTTTTTGTTATTCGCATCTTCTGTGAATACGACCAGATTTCCTTTTATAACCCAGATTGTGGCTCATGGAGCGGAAAAAGGGTTATTGGCGACGAAACTGTGTTGTTAGTCTCACAGTTGCTATTTATTTCAATAATAGTAGTGTTTAAAATGAAATGATAATTTAGAATGAAGGAAAAATTGAAAAACTTAGACACCGAGCAGGATTCGAACCTGCGACCTCCCGGCACTCGCAGCCAGCCAGTCGCTCTAGCCAATTGAGCTATAGGTGCAATCGCTACCCAGTTCCAAATTCATCAACCGTTCCTTTAAAAATATATGTTTATAATTGATAAAATATGCCCAAAACCATTCATAGTCAAGAGCGGAACCTTTTTAATAATGTATTTAATAAACTGCTGAAAAAAAACGCTTGCGAAATGAAACTATTTCGCTGCAAAACATGTCAATATTAGTTTGTTTGTGTAGTGATGAAATAAGAGATGGCTGTTTTCCGACCTCTATTCAAGAATTATTAAAACATTTCAGTTTGTATAATATTATTTTCAACTTTGTCAAGAACACTTTTGGCGTATTGTGAATACTAATAATAAATAATTGTTTTTCCTTTTTTTTGTATTAGTTATTTCTCTTTATTTTGTATTCTTACAACTTGTATGCTAGTGATACGTACCTGGGCCATTCTACTTTTTCATGTACATTATTTTCAGACACTTTTTTTTAAATGCAGATTTTGGAATACTTGGCCCTCACTTCATATTTTTGTACTGCTATTTAGAAAGAGGTTTAATTGCAGTATCACTTCCGATAGTTTTGGTAATTAACGAACCACAGCTAATATCCATGAATCGAGTAACTCAGTGGTCCTTGGATGTCTCACCATTTGTATGAAAAAATGGTGTTTACCACTGTGTTACCCACCTTTTACAGCAATATATTAATATTTAAGTATTTTTACCTATAACTTCTTTTTATTAGGTTCAGGTATTATTTCGATATCCTATTTTTGTACACTAATTCAATACATATAGTTTTTTTAGTAGAATGACCCACCTATGTTTTTTTTTGTTATCTTATTCTGTCATTTTGTCTGTATTACTCTGATTCTGTTAAATTGTTTAAAGCTGATGGCCCTGGTTGCCAAAGCTTAAAAAGATGTGAATATTGACATCAGAGCTGACAGGTAAACAAAGTCTAAATGCCAGTAATGGGGTTGGTAACTGTCAAATTGATTTTGACAATTGTTCATAGAAAAAAGGTCCTAGCTATGAGAGCGCCATCTACTGGGAGGAACGCATATCGACGCTGGAAAGGCAAAATGGGATAACCGACATTTTTGGCGATATTGAGTTATACACACCGTTGAAATTTCAACGGTGTGTATAACTCAATATCGCCAAAAATGTCGGTTATCCCATTTTGCCTTTCCAGCGTCGATATGCCAAAATAAGCCTTATAAATTGGGACCTAGCTATGAGAGCGCCATCTACAATTAGCTTTCACCGGCCAACCCCATTAGTCTGTTGCCATCATCATCATCATCATCCTAGTGTAATCCCAGTACAGTTGTATCCTGAAGGATGCCCGGGGTGCGCTACTTAATCCCAAAATTTGGCGTAGGCACTAGCTTTTAAGAAAGCGACTGCCATCTGACCTTCCAACCCTAGGGGAAACCAGACTTTATTGGAATTGGGCTTATTAAGTGAGTGGGCAACTTGACTATTAGAAGTTCTCAAGAAGGCCTCTAACTTGGCTTAACGACTGCTATCATAGGCAGCAGCCGGGATCAACGACTTAATGTACCTTCCAAAGTACGGGAGCGCTCAGTTAATAACCACTCAAAGCGGTCACCCATCCAATAACTGACCTAGAGCGACGTTGGTTAACCTCGCATACCACACACGGTACGCGGGCGCCGATGGGCCACCAGCGCTCTAGTCTGTTGCCATATAAATCAGAATTATAGCGCCCTCTTGACAACGGTCATATATATCTGGTCAGGTTTTAAATGGCAGCAGCAATGGTCGCTAGCAGCCGGATAGTTCTTATCGTGAAAGTTGTTTATATTTTAAGTTTATAACTGTTGAAATTCCAATTGATCCTCCAACCGAGAAGGAAGAGTAGTCTTTGTTGGGATAAGAGCAATTAGATTACCAATTCAACTGCCCCGGGAGTTGCATAGATGCATAGATATAGATCTATAAGGTCTTTATGGATGCAATTATGAGGGATGAGTGCACTGTGTAAGGTAAGTGGTGGTTTGCGCTTGTCCGCTGCACACTGTGTCCGTGTTGTGTGGGAGGAATTACCCCATTTCGACATGTTATCCTTAGATCGCCCCACTTCGACCCTGCGTCCCACAAAATACCAATATAAAATGTCCATTACAAAATACCAATTTCATAACATAAAACACAAATAATAATAGATTGTATGACAAGGGTCTAAAATGAGCCATATTACCACGAGATAGTTATTTTCCCGAATAAAGTGAGGGAAAATAGTTCGAGGGGTAATATGGCTTTTAGACCAGAGTTATACACTCTACTTTTCACTTCGATTGCGAGAAAATAAATAAACAAAGATTAGCCATCCAAAATTAACAATTAATTCCACGGCGAACTTATATGTAATTTGGCAGCATGTTTTTTTTCTAAACTGCTTTCATGCTTTGACACACAAAATAGACACCGTGGTTCGCGCGCAACATTCACGCGCAAAAAAGCTAACTCACCTTCCATTGAGCGCTTCAAAGCGTTTCTCGAACGAACTAATCACTTTTTTAATTATTGTGAAATAGGGACTACTACAAACTTAATCTTTAGACTCTTTAGAGAAATGAATTCTGTTTTCTGATTGGTCGATTTTAGTAAAGCTGTATTCTGGTTTGTTAATACCTAATACCAAATATTTTTTAAAGAGTTAAATTAGTGTTTTGTGTTTGGTGGATTTAATACAAATACAAAAATACAAATACGTTTATTTCGTCATCACAGGTTAAAAACAATACAGTTGTTAAGTTGGTGAAATACAGTACGAAGACCATGATGAGCCCATTAGGCATACGAAAATACAATTATGTCAGATTAATCATGATATTCAATACAACAATGTCAATAATTTATAATATAATATGCAATACAATAATGTCATAATTTTAAAAGATGAATTTCGATGTCATATGCAGTGGTAGTAATTATTTATTTATTTAAGCATGCTATTGTCACTAAGAAATATTGTGTAATAGATGAAGTATTATGATTGGTCTAAATTGAATGTTTTGTAAATCATAAATATGTATTCATATTTTCCCTAGGGGTTAAATGTACTACTTTAGCCCCGCTTGACAAGTCTAATATGACACACTTTTCGAGCATAAGAAGTGAAATAGTAGATTGTGTCTCAAGGGAGCAAAATAATATATTTACGGCGAGGGCGGTATATTGAATTCTGAGTGAAGCGAAAGATTCTACAATAGAATCCTGAGCGTAGCGAGGGATTCTAAAGTAGAATCTTGAGCGTAGCGAGGGATTCGAGTGTTTACGCCCAAGACGAAAATAATTTTGCTACCGTGTGACACATACTGCTTTTCACACCGTCTATGAGGCCCGCTGTTAAAAACATGAAATATCTTACAAATGATTTTACTACAGTGTCACATACTGCTAGTCACACCTTCTATGAGGAAAAGAGTCATTGTTGCCCTCAAATGAGGGAAGAAAAGTACATCTTTGATCCCTCATTCGAAGGCAACAATAACTCTTTTCTGAATAGCAGGTGTGAAAAGGTAGTTTCCCAATGATTTCCTTCAAGCGCTCGCGGTTCTGTAGGAGAAACTAAAAATTTTAAAAATCTGAGAAAAAGTAAAAGATTTTTTATATATACCTCGTCGGTGGCAAACAAGCGTACGGCGCGCCTGATGGTAAGCGGTCACCGTAGCCTATGGACGCTTGCAACTCCTGGGGTGTCACATGTACGTTGCCGACCCTTATAAAAATGTATACACTCCTTTCTTGAAGAACCCCATACTGTAGTCCCTCGGGAAAACCTCGGCAGGGAGCTCTTTCCACAACCGGAGCAAAAAAAGGTACATCATTCAAAAATGCTCGCGGTTCTGAGCAGGGATCGGATACCGGTATTTTCTCCATAGAAAAATACCGGTATTATTACGGTCACCGGTTCGTTATTTGGTTTTTAATGGGACAATCTAATAATACGACGTTGTTACCTAAATACATGATTCAGCCCTACGTAAAGAGCAAAAAATAATCCAATATATTGGGCTAATTCAAGGTTTTTTAAAAATACCGGTATTGATCCCTGGTTCTGAGTAGAAAATACAAATTTGAAAAATCTCAGAAAAAATAAAACGTACAAAATTAAGTGAAAATGCGCATAATTCATGCAATCTCATATAATAACTCATGCAAATCTGAATCCACAAACGGCCTGGCTGAATAAAAATGCCGCACAGCTCGGTAAGTTATAAAGTCGTTTTATTATACGCTGAATAACACTCCTTAAGTATTGCGATATTCAGCAGTTATAAAGATATACGGTGGCGATATAGCTTGTGTTTTGTAGCCAACTGTGGTTTCATTTTTAACCCAACAACTAGTAAGAAAACCGGTTAAGCGCGAATCTGACTCGCGCACCGAGGGTTACGTACACAGATGTGTACCCGTCACGACCCAACTAATTCAGGAAAACATAAATTTACACTAACGTGAGACATATTTTTTTGCGCTTCGACAAGGCGAAAATGTTGGCACGGGAAAAAAGTTTTGTGCCACGCAAGATCCGCGAGGCTATTGAAATTGGACGACACCCTAATTTTAATAGAGACAAGGGCTGGGTTTTGCCGCCAGCGTGGAAGCCTGTTATTCCTGGACTACAGTTGTGTAACGATGAACGTGTGGACATAGTTAGTTCAGTGTGCCTGCCGTCGGTCGACTTGGACTTGTTGGAGCAGTCAACTCTAACACAGGACTGCGCCGCCCCACCCCCGCCCCCGCCCCCGCCCGCCTCCGCCCGCGAGCTTCACGCGCGTCGGAGGGCAGTGTTGCGCGGTCGGTTGCCTTGATAACACTCAACCTGATGAAGGACTCCAATTGTAGTCCGAAGCATGTCGCAAATAGTGACTTTCCAAGTGAGTTCCAACCGTTGTTCTCTTATTAATTCCGGAAAATCTTAAAACCATGGTCTAGAAATTGAACGCCATGGTTACAGCGTCATCTATCGGTGAATTTGTATAGTGGTTTTCCAAGGATAATTCTTTATCACGTAAACCGATTTCAGTTTCTTTTTTCTTTATTTGAAAGAAGGTACCTTACCACAATCATGTAGGAATTTATAAGACAAAACTACATCTAAAGGTTTTTCAATTACTAACTTGGTACAGAAATATTTTTTGATGATAAAAAATAATAAAAACTAGATAGAGCTCTGGTTATATTTTTCGTGTAAAATATGATGACAAATGATGTACTTTTTTGAGATGTTGTGTTGTATACATATTTTTGCCCTTTACGGTAATGTCTACTTAGCTGTGATAGTATCCCTTTTAAATTCATCGTATATACTACTACCATGATTTTTTTCACATGCCTAGTAGCCACTGTTTAGCTGGCGGGGAGGACACTTGACCATAGCAAAAATTATCACTTCAAAGCTTAATATCACGCCAACCGATTCGTGACTCAAAAAATACTTTTAGAAACCTTATAATATTTTTTAAAGAGCTATCCAACGATACCCACACGATGGGGTTTGGAAGAATAAAATATTGCACCACCGCTTTACATGCAGGGGAGGTACCATAATTTTTTTTATGATTTTGTTCTACCGTTTTGTCGGCGTTATTGATATGTATACTCATGCCAAATTACAGCTTTCTAGTACTAACGGTTACTGAGAAAAGCGGGGGACGGACGGACGGACATTGCGAAACTATAAGGGTTCCTTGTTTACTACGGAACCCTAAAAAAACAGTATTTATCTACTTAATGAGCTCTAAACAACGATACCCCACTCGATGGGGTCAGCATCATCCTCCTAGCGTTATCCCGGTACAGTTGCATCTTGAAGGAAGCCTGGGGTCTGCTGCATAATCCCAAGATTTGGCGGACGAACTAGTTTTTACGGAAGCGACTGCCTTCTGACCTTCCAACGCGAGGGGAAACCAGACCTTATAGGAATTAGGCTTGTCAGTGAGTGGGCAACTTGACTGTTAGAAGTTCTCAAGCCCGAAGGCCTCTAACTTGGCTTAACGACTGCTATCATAGACAGCAGCGGCTAAAGTGGTCGTCACAATGTTCTTCTAGGAGAGGCATTAATTTTAAGAATCGTTTTATTCTACGTGCCGCCGAACCCCAAAAAATCAATCCGTGATAGATAAAAGAACCAAAAACTTATTTAAAACATCAAATAAAGTTCCAAAAACAAAAAAGTTCGTTGTGATCCGTATTCACAGATTTTTGCTTTTAGTGACGAAAATACGCTCCGATTCATCGTCACCCGATTATTTACTGCATGACAATTAAAATAGAGTTTAAAATTGAACGTTGATGTTTTGATTTTTTTATTTGCTGCCAGTTTCGGTTGCCCTTTGTTACGCACTGGCAGTTTGTAAGTACATGAAAAAGCTTCGATTTTATATATTTTTTTAATGGTTTTATGATTAGGTTCTGGGCGTATTGTATTAAAATGGTAGATTCCTCAATGATTCCTCATTTATACCATGGCGTCGCTATATGGATAGAAAACTCTTAAATTATCACTTTATCGCAATAAGTTGTGAACGACAAAAATAATCAAATAATGAAAACAAGATTTACTTTGAAGTAAAATTGAAGATTTTTTTTTTAATTACCGATAGGAAATCAAAGGCAAACAGGCGTACGGTCCACCTGATGGTAAGCGGCCACCGCCGCCTATAGACGCCCGCAACTCCAAAGTAGTCACGTGCGCATTGCCGACCCTTTATAAGATTTGAGGACGCACTGTATTGACAGCAGAAGGAACACATTTAGGTCCCTCGCTCTCAACACAGTGTATCCTCGGGAGCTCCGGCAACCTTGCTCACCTCCAGGAACACAACACTACATACTTGTATAGTAGATAATGTTATTATGGCTGTGGTCTTCTGCAAGGCGGAGGTACTTCCTCAGTTGGGCTGCTCCATATTCGAGCAAAATGACATTATAAAGCAATTGTTTAACCTACACATCTGAACGCCAAAACAGTAATTAATTTAATTATTTATAAAGTACACAAAATCTACGCTAGTCAACAAAGAAAAATCATCATTTCACTCCCATAAAGCAAAACTGCCATAGAGAAACATCTTACAATGCCAACTTGGCAGCAAAGGCATTCATACCCGCATAAACTATGTAAAATTATATGTAATGTGAGGGTTCTTCGTATAAACTCATTCAGCCAACGTAAAGGAAAAACCCTGGTACATAGATCTATATTCCAGACAGGAATATTCACTAAACACAGGTGTAAATCTGTAAATAAATTATTTTTGTTAGTCATGTCATGTGCATGTGTGGTCTTCACTACATAGTATAAAACAAAGTCGCTTTCTCTGTCCCTATGTCCCTATATCCCTATGTATGCTTAAGTCTTTAAAACTACGCAACGGCTTTTGATGCGGTTTTTTTTAATAGATAGAGTGACTCAATGGGAAGGCTTATATGTATAATACATGCATCAGCATTGCACCCGTGCGAAGCCGGGGCGGGTCGCTAGTTACCGATAATATTAAATGTATGGTTGAAGAAATATAATTTGCACCAATTCGCGATACAAGTTGTTCGAGGGATTGTTGCAAATTTTTTTTTTTATACAACGCCGGTGGCAAACAAGCTTACGATCCACCTGATGGTAAGCTGCCACCGCAGCCTATAGACGCCCGCAACTCCAAAGGAATCATGTACGCGTTGCCGACCCTTTATAAAATTTCAGGATGCACTGTGTTGACAACAGAATGGACAAATTTAAGTCCCAATATAATATTCAATTCAATTCAATTTATGTTCATTTACCAATATACATTGTGTCTGAAATTACATGTCAATCTTAAAATAGAAACGAAAAAAACGAAGTCAATTAAATTAATTATCAATTAAGAAAGTTTATATAATAATAATAATAATACGTTTTTATAATGATTTTATGTTTTGTAAATGTTGTTTTATGTTTTACTTTTTATATAATTATTATAAAATCTAACCTAAGACCTAAAATAAATAAAGAGAATAATAATACAAAACTGAACAAGGTATGTTGTCAGAAAAAAAATGATAAATATATATTTTTTTCTGACATACCTTACAATTCTCAAACATGCAATGGAATATTGACCTTA
This sequence comes from Epiblema foenella, assembly GCA_963556455.1. Classification (NCBI taxonomy): domain Eukaryota; kingdom Metazoa; phylum Arthropoda; class Insecta; order Lepidoptera; family Tortricidae; genus Epiblema; species Epiblema foenella. The sequence continues at coordinate 1,635,379 of OY747120.1, read as the reverse complement.
TGTTCTTTATAACAGGCTGCGAAGTATCACGTTTCAGGTGCGGCGCAACGAGAGGCCCATAATGGATTTTCATACAACTTTGGCTGCCGTAGTCCGGCAAAATGATCGTCTTTTGTTTTCGGGGCGCGTCAGTAGGTAGTAATTGTCTGTTCTGCCTCACCCGCTCGACCGCTCCGCGGTCTCGCTGAGGCAGCACAGACAATTACTTTTTGTTATGACAACATGCCTACTTGATACGCAAGGGACGAGATGATACTCGACAAAATATTCTTGACTGACTGGCCGGTTGTAGCTATGATTCACGCTGCATCTTATAATGCATTTGCATAGGAACACGACCTGTCTCGAATGAAGCATTATAATAAATGAATTCTCATATTATATTTAACCAAGTTGAGAATGCTTTACAATCTCGCACACACTGCTCAGGCGTTTAACATATGATATTTTAGAATCGAACCACTGCCTAATAAACATGTCTCTGAATTATACTTATTGTTGTACGAATACCACTAACAAAGCGAGCAACTAATGCGTAATAGGTTGAGGAGTGTTATTTTAATTTGCCGGCCTGACTTTAAATCTCGATACGATTTCCTCGTCCGACACGAAGTTGTTGAATAGTATTGAAAAATAAGTTAAACCGGAGAATACTGATATTAAATAGGTATATTATTTTAGTTGCTGAGGTATGGCGACTAGGGAAATTTAGAGAGGAATGAGGCTTGAATTTTAACATTAATCATTATTTACTGACTATAACTAGTGCCATATTTTATATAATACAAAACTGACTGTGAATAACAAAAGATTATGAATTAAAAAATATTTTTACATACGAGTAGTTAGGTCAATCACAAATGTTTTACATTTGTAATACACTTCCAACATTAACCCTACAAAAGTTTCTTCTTGTTAATTTCAAAGCCTGGAGGGATACATACCTATGATACTTATAGAAATGCAACATTTTCATTTTCATTTCATTATAATATGGCCTTCAATAAAGTCGAGCGGAGTTAGAATTAGTTAACCAAAGTTTTGGAACAGAGTATAATTATGCTACACCCGTAAACCATTCGATTGCGGATTATTTTAAAAAAATGAAGGATTTATCTTTACAAGTTAATACTAAGCTTTAAAAAAATCTCTACTGGAGTAATTTCAACTGACTCAAATTAATGTTAAAACTATTTTTGTTTTACCTAAAAAAATGTCCGTAGTTCAAGTAATACTGGATATATACTTCATATTACATAACTTTCCAACATACAATGAACCGTGCTCATTCATTACAAATATGTTTTAACCCGACCAAGTTAAATAGCCATCTAAAATGTATGGGTTTTCTTCAGCGTAAGGTGTTTAATTAACTTGAGCGAGTTGGTAGAGAGTACATACCGCCTCCTTTTAAGATTTGCGTATCGATTTTCATGTTGTAAGGAGTTTATGCAAGAGACGCATTTCTTTTTAGGAAAGTTAAGGCATGTTTATAATGGAATCAATGCTCGGAACAGTCGAAGTGTTTATAGATGGTCTACATAAGGACTACATTTGTTCAGCTGTGTTTTATGTTTTTATGCACTGTCTTCCATGATTCTCTTATTAGCCATTGTAATCGTAACTTTAGAATATCGTATAATAAATAGGACAGCCGGACATTTAACGTGCCATTAGCCTCATAACTTCCAGGACTCGGACAGTCCAGGTTCAGGGTGTGTGTTTTAAATAAAAAATAACAACCCGGCTCGGTGTTCGCTGCAATCAAGCAAAAGTGAGTTGGTGTTTGGTGTATATACGCAACTACAACAGGAAACCATGTAAGTGTATGTATATAGTACTTATCGCGTTATTAAGTCGGTTTATTTGGTTTCCAATTCGTTGGCGCATTTCAAATAGATATTGTTTTATTATTGCAGGCCTGGTTGGTCTCTAAATCCGTTTTGGGAGGACGAGCTGCTGGACGATTCTTCGAGGACGATTGACGAATCCTCTTCCGTTCAGCCAACGCCGTCGGTGTCGAAAACAGTAACAGAGAAAAAACCTGCGAAGAAACGTGCACCGAAAAAACCAAAGGCGCCAGCAGCATCTCAAGTTAAAGAGCTATCGGCTCTGGATAGCTGTTCGGAGTCTGAAGACGATGTCATCCCGTGCGCTCAATCACCGCCAGTGAAGCGTAAACGTCCTGCACAGGTGTTGCAATCTGAGGTATGTGCATATCTGACCTACTTAGATTTCTAATTTATTTATTCAGAAAGTCAGTGGTGACCAGATATCGGATGATTAGTGTCATTGTTGGCTACTGTCATTAATATAGAGCCTTTTAAAAAAAGTATTATTTTTTACGTAAAATAGCTAACATTCTTAAGTTAGTGATGAGTACAGCGGGGTTTTCTCGCGAATATTGGAGGGTCATACTAATTATATTCAGCTCTAATGTTTTTAAATTTACTGCCTCATTTCTGACACTGCAGTTAGTTACCCGTGTGTCAAGGCTATTCACCATCAGGCGGTTTGATTTGCTAATTAAACATATTTTCTGTATCGAAAGTTATCTAAAGCACTATTTGTTTTTCAAACTATTTTACAATCTTTTGTCTTTTTTCTAGGCACACAATATTTTCGATTTGATTATAAACTGATTAATTTATTATTATTTTTTTGTCTTACAGGACGAGGTGCAACAGGACAAGTTTCAGAAGCCTGTTCGAGCAGCGGCATTGAGAAGTTTTTTGACTCAGCGCGGCGCATCGGGATTTACGACACAGAGGGATCCTACCAAGACAGGAGAATACTTCATCGAACTCCGGGTCTATAACACCCGTGAAGCAGAGCGGTTAGCAGTGGAAGAGCGATGGAAAAATGCTCTTACCACATTAAAGGTGGCCACTGACGTCAATACATCGCTGTGGGCCGCGGTCTCGAAATTAGTACAGGCCGGTAAACAAGACTTCGTCAAAATTCAGCCGATTATGTACCCATCAGGTTCTCAGTAACATATGTTTAAGAATTATATTTTGCCTAACCAATATACTCGGCGGCATTTAGTATAATATACCTATATATTCGCATTTATCATTTTTGTAAATAACCCGAGCATTAAAGGTATAACCGTTTTACGTGTTCTTTCATTCACAGCATATACAATGAAATAAGGAAATAATGAAATAATGAAATAAGGAAATAATGAAATAAGGAAATAATGAAATAAGGAAATAATTAAACAATTAATTTAAAAAATCTATTCCGTTGATAGTCCTGATAAAATTAAGAACTTGAAAAAACATGTTTTGTAACGAATGCAAAGTTCATGTTTCTAACTTCACATCACACAAAAAGAGCAACCTTCATAAGTCAAACTGTTTGATAAACACCAAGTTCGACAATGTGCAGGTCATAGCTACCGCATTTAAAAATAGAATTAGAAGTTATAGAGTAAATTCTATTGCAGATGATATCCGTTCTACCCCGGAACAGTTCCTAAATAGGATTTCTAAATCAGTATTTGAACTAATAAAAATCTCTCTAGAAAAACACACTGCTTTGAAAGTAAATCTTGAGCTTTTTGTTACATACACACAGCCAAAAAACAATGAAACAGCAATGAAATCATTTAATACACAGTACTTTCAAATTTTTCAGAATACTGACATTTTGTCGATATATTCCAATTATATTGACAACCTTATAACAAAGTGCTCAGAGTTTGAACTTTCAGAATCAGGCTGGACTATTGATTCAATTAGCCATCTAGAAATAAACATAAATAAATACAACCCGTTAAGGGCCGGCACATATGTTAGTTTGCCAACCAAAATTCGCAACTCTAAATCATGTTTAAATATACAAAACAAAGACGATTATTGTTTTTTATGGAGTGTTATGTCTCATATGTACCCCGCCAGTAAAAATCCAAACAGAGTTTCTTCATATCCGCATTTTAGAAACATTCTCAATATTAGAGGCATGTCATTTCCACCAGCCCTGGACGACCTAAAAACATTCGAAAAAAACAATCCGAACATCTCAATTAATGTATATGGTTTAGAAAAAAATTATGACGTGTCTGGACCTCTATATAAGACATTGAAACATAAGTTGACACACGTTAACTTGTTACTTATCGAACAAAATGGAAAATCTCATTTCTGTTTAATAAAAAATATAGAAAAGCTTGTTCATAGACAACTTACTAAAAATACATCTAAAATCCATTTATGTGAAGAATGTTTTATATACTTTGATACAGAACAAAAACTTTATGCTCATAATTGCGCTAGAGTAAAGACTATATTACCTGAACCTAACAGTACACTAGCATTTAGTCATTTTGAAAGGACACAAAGAGTGCCTATAGTAATTTATGGAGATTTCGAAAGTTTGCTTTTAGAATATTCGGACAAAAGCAATTCCAACCACATAGAAAATATACAAGTACATGAAGCGACGTGTTTTGCTTATTATATATGCTGTGAATCCAAACCGGAGCTAAACGAGTACATATCATATCGCGGTCCAAATTGTGCCAAAAAATTTGTGGAAACTATTTCCAAAGATGTAAAGAAATTGCACCAGTTATTATCAGTTAATTGTGAAATGTTGCCTTTATCTGCCGAAGAAAAGCATTCGCTCCAAAATGCTACGATTTGCCATATCTGCAGAAAATCGTTTAAAATCGGCGAGCGTATCGCAGCAGACCATGACCATTTTACTGGTAAATATCGCGGTCCAAGTCACGATTCTTGTAATCTAAATGCCAAGTCTTGTGAGTTTATACCCATACTCTTTCATAATTTTTCCGGTTATGATTGTCACTTATTTATTACAGAACTATCGAAAACAATTGGTCGCATAAATTTAATTCCAAAAACAAAGGAAAAATACATATCATTAACTAAATTCATACCAATAGAGGGTCAAAATCCAGCGCAGTTGAAATTTATCGATTCATTTAACTTCTTGAATTCTGGTTTAGACGAATTGGCTAGTACATTGGATCCTGGCGACTTTAAAAACCTCAAATTTTTTTATCCTAATTCTTATCACTTTGAATTACTTCGTAAGAAAGGCATATATTGTTATGACTACATAGACTCGTGGGATCGATACAACGAAACTGAACTGCCAGACCGAAAGTTTTTTTATAGTAAACTAACAGCGGAGAATATAACAGAAGACAATTACGAACATGCAAAGTCAGTGTGGAAAGAATTTAACATACAAAGTTTGGGCGAATATACTGATTTATACCTAAAATGTGATGTATTATTGTTATGTGATATATTCGAAAAATTCAGATGTATGAGTCTAACTTATTATAATTTAGACCCGTGTTACTATGTTTCTAGCCCAGCTTTGAGCTGGGACGCAATGTTGCTATATACAAAAATAGAGCTGGATTTGATATCTGATGTTGAAATGTACCAAATGATAGAAAAGGGTATTCGAGGCGGTCTTGCTCAATGTTCGCTACGACATGCAAAGGCGAATAACATATATTTGTCAGACTACAACGACGCTCATGCTAGTTCATATTTAATATACTTAGATTGTGTCAATTTGTATGGTTTTGCTATGCTGCAATATCTACCAACAAACAATTTTGTGTTTCTGAACGACCAAGAAATAAACAAATTTGATGTTAAAAGTGTCAGCTGCGACAGTCCTCGAGGGTACATACTTGAAGTAGATCTTGAATACCCCTGTGAATTGCATGATGACCACTCAGATTTGCCATTTGCTCCAGAAAATTATGTTCCTCCCAGCAAAACGAGTCGTAAACTGGTAGCAAATTTGCACAATAAATATAAATACGTAATACATTACGAGCACTTAAAAGAATGTTTGAATAAGGGTTTAAAATTATTGAAAATTCATCGTATTTTAGCTTTTAACCAAGGAAAATTTTTAGAACCTTACATAACACTAAATACAGAACTGAGACAAAACGCTAAATGTGACTTCGAAAAAAACTTCTTTAAAAAGCAGGTTAATAGCATCTATGGAAAGACAATACAAAATAAAAGAAATCAAGTTGACGTTAAATTGGTAAATGTTTGGAGAGATATTTCGAATAAAACTAACAAAATTTGCGGCGCAGAAAAGTATATCGGCGCTCCGAACTTTAAAAGTTTGTCAGTTTTCTCGGAAAACCTAGTAGCCATTCAAATGCAACAATCTAAATTAGTTTTGGATATGCCTATTTATATTGGATTTACTGTACTAGAGCTCGCTAAAAAGCACTTGTATCAATTTCATTATTCTGTCATGAGAAAAAGGTATCCTCAAAATATTCACTTATGTTACACAGACACTGATAGTCTTTTATATTTAGTTTATACTAACAACTTTTACATGGATATGAAAGAAATGCTTCCATACTTTGATACAAGTAATTTTCCAGTTAATAATATTTACAACATGCCGATCGTAAACATGAAAATTCCTGGCTATTTCAAAGATGAAATGAGTGGCGCAGTAATATCTGAGTTTGTTGGATTACGAGCTAAATTATACTGTATCAATACCGAGGCAACATCTATCAAAAAAGCCAAAGGGGTAAAGAAGTGTGTGACTAAAAAACTCAATATGAAAAAATATAAAAAATGCTTGTATAATAACGAGGAATTAAGGGACAACATGTGTATTATTAAATCAAAAAACCATAAAATGTTTACACAGCAACTGAATAAACTAGTGTTAAGTAAAAATGATGATAAAAGGCAATTAATAGACGGCGCAGTTAGAACTTTACCGTGGGGTCACTATAGTAATATATTATAAGACTAAGTAGTTGATAAGATTTATATATATAATTAAAATGTATTTGCTGTACCTATAGGATAATTATGAATGTACCCATAAGTGTATATTAATAGCTTTGTATTTTAATAAATGTTAACATGAAATTTTTAACCATTTTTATTTAATCATCCTTTTGTTCCCGCTGTTTTAATTGACTGTCAAATACGAATAACTACAAGGGCTTTGTAACGCTACAGATTTGAAAGTGTACCTAACGTAATAAAAAAAGTTTTTTTAATTTAGATCAACAAGTATTTATTGATAAATTATTTGGATGAAGACCATTTTACAAATTGTAAGTATCACTGTCGCTTATTTTTTTCACAATTTTCTTGACTAGCGTTTCGGTACAGTCCAAAATTTCGTCATATTTGTCCTCAACCACATACTGTGCACTTAGGCAAACACTATCATCCACATTTTTGCACTTAACTCCAGGACGAAGTTCATAAATGTTTATTTTAATCAAGTGATGTCCATTTTCTATTCCTCGTCGAGATACAGACGATAAATTGTTTGAAATTTCCACCTGTGAATTTTGAGTATTTTCTTTTTTGGTTTATTTTTCAAAGCTTTACATTTCTTCTCATTCGACGCTTTATTTTCCTGATGCTGAACACTGTACAGATCTTCTAGGTCTTGAGTATTATAAAATAAATCATTCACGAGACGACCAGTGACATCAATGCCGCCGTTGAATTCTTGACGTTCAAAGTTTTCGAGGTTCGACATGTTCTGTAATAAGACAATAAAATATTCAGTGACATAACAATTGGTGCATTAAAAACATGAATAATTATTTTATGCAAAACATTAAAAAATAAGCTTACTTGAATCACGAGTAATTTCTGAACCGCGAGTTCTTTCTTTGACGACCACTGCAGAAATGGCAGCATCTTAATATTAATTTAAAAAATGAAGTCTCCTTTAGCCGGAAACGTGACAGCAAACACCACGAAATCTGACACCCACATTGTGACCATAACATCATTTTATTAGGTATATAAGGACTTGTAACTTTTGATTTACCTCACATTTCATCATGAGGTTTGTTAAGCAAACTGAAACATTAGAGGTGAATACTATAAATGTCGAAATAAATGCACAGAAAGTAAAGCATAGCGCCCTGTTACCTAACACAATTCGCTGCATAATATGTGGTCCTTCTAACTGCGGTAAAACTAATGTTATGCTGAATTTATTGTTACACGAAAATGGTTTAAAGTTTAAGCACATTTATTTGTACTCAAAAACGGCCTTCCAGCCAAAGTATCTCTTTTTGAAGCAAGTTATGCAAAGAATTCCAGGAGCAAGTTTTTATTTATTTACTGACAGTAGAGAAGTTCTTCATCCCAATGATGCTTTAACAAATTCAGTCATGATTTTTGATGATGTAGCTTGTGAAAATCAAATGAATATTAGAAATTATTTTGCTATGGGAAGACATAGGCAGATAGACTGCTTTTATTTATCCCAAACTTATTCCAAAATACCGAAACAACTATTAAGAGATAATGCCAATCTTTTGATTATTTTTAAACAAGACGACAGAAATTTAAGACATATATACAATGATCACATAAATACAGACATAGATTGGCTAAAATTTAAGGAGCTTTGTTGTACTATATGGAAAAATCAATACAACTTTTTATTGCTTAATAAAGATTGTGCAATTGATAAAGGAAGATATAGATTAGGTTTTGACACATTTATTTATTTATAAATTCATTATATATACCTAACACATTGAAAAATAACACTCAATTGAACTCCAGTGTCCGTATGTAACACACAGCTAGTGAAATCAATAAGAATGGAAACCAATCTGAAAAAACAGCTAATTACATCAGCAGCTTGCATAAAAAAGAAAATTAGAATGATACAGGACGAAGAAGATGCTGCTAATCTAAAATTAAAGAAAGTATTCAAACCCATTACGGATCCTCTAGAGACATTGATACAAGCAAATGATAAAAAAACTTCTAGTTTAAATATTTCAAATACTATAAATGAACACGATACGCCCATGGACTTGAACTCATCCATAGTATATGAAAAATTCCAAGAGCAGCTCGAAGCTGATTCAAGCAAGCATTCAGAATATTATGATTTTGAAAATGATGGCAAAAATTCTCAAAGTAACGTCAATGACACATTAATATCTCTTAAAAAGAAGACGTGCTAGACATTTACGATAATATTAACATTCCATTTGGAATCCGTAATGAAAATAAGAAACTCATGATGGGAAATTCTGATGTTACTTTATCCTTAGTAAATAAAAATTCCGCAGAGAAACAATATATGATTACAATAAATAACCAAAATTATGAATTCACAGCAGGTTTAAAAGAACTTTTAATTCGAAATAAGCCTAATCTCGAACTAGTAACAGAAAAAGATAAAATTGTATACAAAAATCTGCTTGTTATTACAAGTGCCCACAGGCGAGATTTTAATCCCAATGGACAATTGAAAGGAGACAAAGGATTAAAATACTGTCAGATTATTAAACCTCTGTTCTCGGATACTAAGCAGGAATTCCCTGAAAAGTTGACGGATTTTAAAATTGGAGGTTCCTTGCCTAAATTAAAAAAATATAAGAAAGCTACAGACTATATTTATTGGGATGATCCAAACGAATTAATTGAGAGACTAAAATTATTAATAGCATCTAAAAGCGCTGGTAACAGCAATCATGATAACGAAATCTTATCCATTATTGAAGAGTTAAAAGAATCCGGTATAATAAAAGAATAAAAACTGACATGTGATAATCATTAAGTTTAGTAATCAAAAGGACATCAAACATGAATGTCCGCAAAAAAGAAAATAATTGTTGTAAAATAAAAGGAAATAAAGTATGTGCTATACACGAAGTTGAAATATCGGACAGTATTAAAATTTACGAATACATTGATACAAAAATAAAAGTTACTTCAAACACACTAGCACATCTTGATAAGCTAATCGTGGCTTTATCAGAGCGTATTAAAAAAATTGAAAAAAATATTGAATTAAAAGAACTAGAAGGGAAGTTGACCAAGCACTATGAGCAAAGCCGACGTCGTAAATGAAATTCATAATAATGTAAGAGTGAACTTTCCGCGAAGAAGAGTTATATTAAAAGACATAGATGACCTTTGGCAGGCAGATTTGATTGATATGCAAGCACTATCGAATGTAAATTCGGGTTATAAATATATATTCGTAATTATAGATTGTTTCTCAAAATATGCTTGGGCATTTCCCCTAAAACAAAAAACGAAAGAAATGGTGTCTACCGTATTTAAGGTTTTCTTAGCAAAAGGTCGACTACCAAAAAATTTACAAACAGATATGGGCAAGGAATTTTACAATAATGTTTTTTCGAAGATTATTAAAAATAATAATATTAACCACTATTCTACATATTCGACCAAAAAAGCCTCTATCGTAGAACGCTTCATTAGAACGCTCAAAAATAAATTATATAAAGAATTTAATTTGAAAGGAAATTATAAATGGATTGATGGAACACTAGATTGTAAAATTTATGAGTACAATCATACGTTCCATAGAACTATAGGAGCACCTCCAGCTACAATTAACCATGATAATAAAGAAACAATATTACAAAGATACACTAAAGCCCAAATAGAACAATCTAAGAAAATATCTAAGTGCAAAAGATTCAAAGTAGGGGATTTTGTGAGAATAAGCAAATATAAAAGTTGCTTCGAAAAAGGATATACACCTAATTGGTCTACAGAAATATTTAAGATAATAAAAGTTCAAGATACCAATCCAACAACTTATTTATTAGAAGATTCGAGGTCTAGACCAATTTTAGGAGCATTTTATGAGCACGAAATTCGAAAGACTTTATACCCTGAGGTATACCTCGTTGAAAAAGTTTTACGAGCTAAAGGAAACAAGGTGTATGTAAAGTGGTTAGGTCTGCCTTCAAGCGAAAACAGTTGGATAGAAAAGACTAATCGTTTGTAGGCTAAAAATACTATTGACAGTATTTAAACATCTATTGTTTTTACTTGTACTCAGTTGTATGCGAATCGTCATACTATAAACACTGCATTGACAGGTTAATTAAAATAATTATGAACAAGAATCAAAATAATACCAATAATTTAAACATGAAGAAAAAAAACATATTGCCTGCTTCAAAAGTGAAAACTGGTTCTGGTTTTAAAAAAACATTTAATAATATTGTTTCGCATACCAAAAAACGTATTCGTAAATTAAAGCCCAAGTGCAAAAAACTTTTAGCGGAACTAGCATATACAGCTGCTCATGAACTGGCATCTGACGACTTACCTATAAAACTACCGAGAGTAATCCCAGTGCCTAAAACCGGAGGATTTCTACCATTAATACCTATATTTGCGGGATTGTCTGCCGCCGGTAGTTTAGCAGGAGGTATCGCTGGAATCACGAAAGCTGTCAATGACTATAAGTTTGCAAAAAAAAATTTTGAGGAATTCAAAAAGCATAATATGAATATGGAAGGACTGTGTATTGGAAAAGGATTGCATCTTAAGCCATACAAAAATGGGCTAGGAATTTATGTTACAAAGAAAAAAAACTAATTACTCGGCTACCCAAAAGAGCGTTAACTAATATTGATATTATGAAGTACTCTAATAACATACCTTTTTTTCGAGGTGTGTTTATGAGAGATAAATTACCAGAATTCCCTTTACCGCTAGAATGCGGGGTTATCAATTTAGATTCTTCTAAAAATTCTGGTACTCATTGGGTAGCCTATGGAAAAATAAATGATTATATTGAATACTTTGATAGTTATGGCAATTTAAAACCACCGCAGGAGTTTGTCAAGTACATGGGAGATAAAATTCACTACAATTATGATAATTTACAGGGAAACAATTTGTATAACTGTGGTCATTTAAGTTTAAAGTTCCTTGCCTCTTTTTGGGAGAGAATGAATTAATTACTTACACATGACGTAAAGCTTCTCAACAGACGACAATCAAATAAATAGAAGGGCGTGTTTGAGCAGGGTACATTGTAACGCCAAACGCATTGAATATTGCATGTTTTACTTTCAAATCTTCGAAATTAAAAAATACCGCTACTTAAAATGATTGTTTTCAATAAAAGCTCTGTTCATAATAGATCTCCTGATATTTCACGCCCAGTATTGAAAGATAGAAGACGTGTAAGAGCAACAAAGGCAATTACAAAAAATAATAAGATTTTTTTACGTTCACTCGGTTTTAAAATATAAAAAATGTTACAAATCGCAGATTTACCACATCATGACAATTCCATTGAAAGCTATGAAATTCATAGCTATAACCCTTACAGTAACAGTTTCAGCGAAAACGATGAAATAAGGATACCAATACACCAGCAAGACGTTTATGTTCTACCTTCAGCTAGCTCCATTTACATTGAGGGACGTGCAAGTACGACTACCACAGACACAACAGGGAAAACAACAACGAAAAAAGTTAAATTTATAAACAATCCAATATTGTTTTTGTTTCAAAATATTAGATACGAACTGAATGGTGTTGCAATAGATAACATTAAAAATGCTGGAATCACAACTACAATGAAATCTTATATTTCAATGAATGAAGGAGAAAGTAAAAATGCAGCTTTATGGGGTTGGAAATTAGATGGAACTAAGGCACCAGATGTCCATTTCACAGCTATAATACCCTTAAATAAAATATTAGGATTCGCTGAAGATTATAATAAAATACTCATCAATTGTAGACATGAACTTATATTACAAAGAAGCAGTTCTGCTTCAAACAGTGTGATAGCTGAGAAAAACGAAAATATAAATATAAACATATCAAAAATCCAATGGCGTGTACCACATATTAGAGTTTCTGATCGCGAACGACTTGTGCTACTAAAACATTTAGAAAAAGATCGACCCATACAGTTAGCCTTCAGGAATTGGGATTTATATGAATATCCGTTATTACCTATGACAACAAAGCATTCTTGGTCAATTAAAACTGCTTCTCAAATAGAGAAACCGAGATTTGTTATATTAGGACTGCAAACTGACAGAAAATTCAATACAACAAGAAGTTCAGCTTTATTTGATCATTGTAATATAACAAATGTCAAATTATTTTTGAATTCGCAATACTTTCCCTATGACAGTCTTAATTTAAAGTTTGATGAAAGTAAATATAGTATATTATATGAGATGTATGCTAATTTTCGTCAGTCATATTACAACGCTTGTATCGAACCGTTGTTGGATTTGAACACATTCTCGAAAATTGCTCCACTTTTTGTTATCGACTGCTCAAGACAAAATGATTCACTAAAAACTGGACCAGTTGACGTGCGTTTAGAAATTGAGTCCTCAGAAGACATTCCTGAAAATACAACTGCCTACTGTCTGATCCTAAACGACTGCCTCTTTGAATATAAACCACTCAGTAACATAGTTCGAAAACTATCATGAGTGCCATTGTTGATGTTCAAGGTTTTAAAAGTGAAGACAACAAATTTATACCAAAAGAAATAGCAATTTTATGTGATAATCGTATTCTTGTTTTGTTGATAAAACCACCATATCCATTCTATTACTTGACAAAGGAAGAACGTTTACAGGTGGCATGGGTAGAAAGAAACGTTGGAATTTTATGGAACGAAGGCTTTGCGCCTTACTTTAATTACAAGTTTTTGATATTAGAATATATAAAGAATAAAAAAATATACACTAAAGGTAGTGAAAAGGTGATGTGGCTAAAAGAAATATTAGAAACGGATAATATCTACAATTTGGAAGAATACAATTGTCCCAATTTAAAAACCCTGTATAAAAATTATTCAACATCGTCGGATATTCAAAGTTGTATTTACCATAGTAACATATGCGCCTTCAAAAATGTAACTTGCTTAAGAAAGTGGTGTATATCAAATAATATTTTTTCAAATAAAGAAAACTAATACTATTAATTGCAGTTTTATTTTTTACGAACGAGTGGGAGAGAGACGAATGCATTATGACAGCCGTAAACGCAATCATACCTGCAAAAGACTGATATAAAATGATTCAATTTTAGCTTTCAGGTTAAAATGTATCTGTCAACGTCAGATACAACATCATTCGATAATGTTTGTGGTATGATAAGTAACAATATGGATTTATTGAGACAATGCGGATGGTATTATGAAAGTTTGAATTTGCAAAATGCTAATAGAATGCTTGAAAACACAAGCATTGGAACTTTTCTGGTCAGAAACTCTAACCATCCAAATTTTGAATTTTCGCTGTCTGTACAAACAGTAAGAGGTCCCAAATCCATCAGGATATGGTCTTCATATTCTAAAACTAGATATGCATTTGAAGGCGTAAGAGAAGTTAGAGAAATGTGGAGTAACATCATAGAATTAATTCAATATTATGTCAAATCACCAAATGGAGAAACGTGGCTACAAAGATACCACATAGAATTAAAGAAGCCACTAAGAGTTGAACCACTAGCGCTGCTCCATCTATCAAGATTGGCCTTAAATAGAGCAATTGGTCATGATTTTAGAATCACTAGTGATTGGTCGGATCTCAAAATTATAAATGAGGAACAGAAACTATTGTCCATACCCCAATCACTTGTGAATTATCTTAACAAATACCCATATTCGAACTGAAAACGAAAATAATAGGATTAATATCTAACATGATTGGTAGAGAAAAAGTAATTGTCTGTGCTGCCTCAGCGAGACCGCGGAGCGGTCGAGCGGTTGAGGCAGAACAGACAATTCGCGTCGGGCTCGCCGGCTGCTGGAGCGCGTTTTGTTTATTACTGAATATAGATTAATATATTATAATACAGGTTTTCAATTTTTTTTGCATTTTTTGCACACGTTTTCATTTTTTACAAGCCTCGGCGCGAAAAGGGATTGTCTGCCTCGTACCTCTAGATGGCCTCGTTAACACTCGGCCATCTATAGCTATATGTCCGTGAGTGTGTGGTTAGGACGCCGAACCACGCGATCCCAAATCAGTGATCGCCGAGCCCGTTCTCTCCCCGCACGATAGGTTCAAAATACATTACACTAACGTAAGACATATTTACACTTAATAAGAGAACAACGGTTGGAACTCACTTGGAAAGTCACAAGTCCAAGTAATAATCAAAATAGTTCGTTGGAAGGGTAAATTCGACCCTAATGTACCATAAGTAGCTGGAAACTCATGTCCTTCGTCGCTTCCATTACCTGTTGGATATTTAGTATGATCCGGCCCGGCCTTCAACTTCGTATCGTTCCGTCCCTTTCACACTCGTGTTATACACTATATGAGTGAAAGGGATGGCAAGGTACGATATTCGGCTTTCGACATTCGGAGTAAAAAAAATATATTTTTGTCGACAATCTTACACAAATCGACCTAGTCCCAAACTAAGAAAAGCTGTTTTTTTGAACCTGACTGTGGCTTTATAGGCCGGGCCCAATAAAGCGATAGGAGTGCGCGGTTGGAGAGTAGCTTGGGGACAATCCAGGGGAAAATCTCCAGTACGACCACGCGTGTGGTTTGGAACACTGGAATACTCTAAGAGTTTGCGCTCCAGTGAGATTAGTGAAGCGGATTCAACCAAATCTGAGGTGTGTGTGAATCGAGCTACTGGGAGTATTGTCGCTGGTTCACTAAACCTAGCCTAGCTGAGAAGAGTCCAGCAAGAAACTCAGCTAAGCCCTAAAGCTTGTACTATGGGTACCCTGTCAGATTCAAAAGTATATTCTAGATTTTCTGTCATCATCATCCTAGCGCTATCCCGGTACAATTGCATCCTGAAGGATGCCCGGGGTCCGCTACCTAATCCCAAGAGTTGGCGTAGGCACTAGGTTTTACAGAAGCGACTGCCATCTGACCTTCCAACCCGAGGGAAAACCCCACCTCATTGGAATTAGGCTTGTCAAGTGAGTGGACAACTTGTTAGAAGTTAAGCGGCTCGAAGGCCTCTAACTTGGCTTAACGACTGCTATCATGGACAGCAGCCGGGATCAACGTGCGTGCCTTCCAAAGCACGGGAGCGCTCAGTTAATAACCACTCAAAGCGGTCACCCATCCAATAACTGACCTGGGCAGGCGGTACAGTAGTACCCAACTGATATGGCTTACCGATGTACCTGCGCAGAAGATAAATTTTTAAAGCGCGGGAAATGCTATTGACCAATCGGCACGCTCCACGCACCGCGCTTCTTTTTCCTGTACCGCTATTGGTCCGCAGCTGCCGCCATGTTAGCGCGCGCCGCGTGGCATGTTAGTCAGCCGCCATACTTCTGATCGAGTGCACGCGCATTATGAACAGTGTATTATGAACCTTATAGTAGTGATCTAAGGTTAATTGTAAGTTTTAAGCATTCTTTCGTTAATCTTCGGTGCGATACTTTCTTTTCTGCGCGAACGAAGATTCACGACGCGCCTTATCAGTTGGGTACTACTGTACGCGGGTGCCGCTGAGCGCTCACTTCTAGATTGTCTATATCTTTGTTAAATGCGTATATATTATAGAGATTTTATTCTGTACTGTCAAACCGCATGCGAGTTTCAGTGTGAAAATAAATGTGGTCTCTTTCTGTTTAAGTGGCGTTACTAATTAATGGTTTTGATGTGGGCTAAATATATATACATGGTAATGAACAGACATATGAAATAAAATAGAATATAAACTAACCTTAAAATAAACTAAACTAAAAACTAAATATTTACATGCTAAAATCGGCAAATATAGCGGTCTCGGCGCCGAATACTTGTTCACGCCTTTTGGCGTCGAGACTCTCGGTCCGTGGGGTCCTGGCGCTCTAAGCCTCTTCAACGGACTTTCGAAGAGGCTTGTTGATGCCACAGGTGACCGAAGAGCTGGCAGCTACCTCGGCCAACGTATAAGTTTGGCTATTCAAAGAGGAAATGCTGCCAGTATCTTCGGCACCATGCCGCGGGGGCCATTTTTAGATTTAATTTAGTTTTATATTTAGGTTTTAATTTAGTTGTAATTAAATTACTACGTAACTAAACTATATGAAATCAGTATAATGAGTGAGAAGGGGGGATTCCTCGTTCCTATAACTACCCGGCGCAAAGGTCCCTAGTATACTGGCGGAGTTCCCACGTTGTATGGCCAGGGATATTCTTTGCACCAGGTACTCACCAGAACGGGGATCGCCTCCCCGATCTCTTAAGCGACGAGCCAGGGTTGTTATAAACGCTTTAGCCTCGGCACACCAGGGCCCGCCAGTCTCTACGGCTATTGGGACGAACTCATAATTGTTGTATGTTTATATTTATAAAAGTATGTCAAATGTCAGAATTAAAAAAAATATATATATTTACAAGTAATAAAGTGGCTCCAGCTCGGAGCTCGGCGGTGTGTGCCCAGAAGGCTGGCCGCATTGCGCTGAACAGTAATGCTGATCCGCTGAGCGAGATACGCACCAGCCTTCTGGTCACCCGTCGCTTATTCGGTATGGTGTTCTGATTAGGAAAAAGTAGAAGAAATTTTTTTTTGACGCGAAATTTTTTTTTTTTATGGGGCAGCTCGACCAAGTGTCAGCCACCAGTCAGTACAGTAGCCAACTGTCCATATAAAGACCAAAAATTGATTGCGCCAAAAAAATTTTTCTTCTACTTTTTCCTAATCAGAACACGATACCTAATAAGCCGGGGCAGCTCGCTAGTAAAATTATATAATTATTTATTCTTTTGAGTTACTTATTCGCCATTTTATTGAGAATTTAATCCTTTTTCGAGAAAATATGAATTTATTGATTTTCTTATTTGGTGTCACCCCAACATACCTATTACCGTGACTAAGCCGCTTACCGACTCCTAACCGAAGTAAAACAGCTAGTTTATAAACGATTTTACTAATGAATGGTATAAACGGCATAAACGTAGGTCGGTATCCCGGCTAGTGCAGAGCTAAGTGGCCGCGCCGGCAATTAATTAGGAATGAGAGTTTTGTGGCGCGAGCCACGAGAGATCGTAATAATTTGGAGAGAAAAACAAAGCAAAACTAAATAATAATAATAATAATAATAGCTTAGGCCCCGCCTCGCTGCCGGCGGCACCCTAGGTTAGGATTTTATAATATTTTTATGTTTTGTAAGTATATTTTTATATTTTACTTTTTATAAAGATATTGTAAAAGCCTGACCTAAGAAGGAAAATAAATAAAGAGAATAATAATAATATTTGATTATTTGCAGAGGGTAAGTTTACATTTGTTAGTTTTTACATAATTGTTTCACCTTTCCCAGCTGTTATTAACAGCATGCAAAAATAATTTGTTTAGGTTAGACAGTAACCAAACAATTTACAATTGACTTAAATATGACATAAAATTAGGCATTTTTTTTCTTTATATTCAGTTATTACTCTATAACTTAAATTATATAGTAATTATAGATACTGCTAGCTTTGTTCGCAATCAAAAACAGTGCCTTTACCATGAGTTTACATGACCGTACTCGCTAGCAACTGCGTAAATAATTGTATGGGCAAAAGTACAGCGCCTCTGGCGGTTACGCAATAGAACTAAGAATCGGCATACTAAATCGTTTACGCAGTCGCTAGCGAGTACGGTCATGTAAACTCATGGTAAAGGCACAGGGGCGCCACCGCGAACAGCAAACGAAGTTTTCCCTCACTGTCGCTCTTGCAAGTTTGCATATAAGTGAGACGGAGGAAAACTTCGTTTGTGGTTCGCGGTAGCCCCTCAGGCCCTGTACTCCGTTCGTATCGTGCCGTTTCTTTCACTCTCGTGTTATACCCTGTATGAGTGAAAGGGACGGCGCGATGCGAAGTACGGAATTAGAAATTCTCGATTTTTGAGTGTCGAACGCTCGGCTTTTCACTCGAAATCTATCAAAAAACTATGATGATTTAACAGATGTCGAGTGAAAAGTCGAGCGTTCGACCAAATCATTTGTCTTGAGTTTTCGAGGTAGATTTTCTACCTCGAAAACTCAACACAAATGATTTGGCAATGCAATCAATTAAAAAAAATCTTTATTTGAAACATACAAACTTTTACAAGTTTTTAATTGATCGAGTGAAACGAAGGTCTCTGCTTCAGCTTCGACAAATATGCTTTCGTACGTCCGGATTTCCGTTTGTTCTCGTCTACAGGTCCCAATCCTCAACCGATTCTCGTGAAATTTCGTGAGCAGGTTCGATAGTTATACAGAATTTTTTTATCGAGACGGTTTTTGGAAATTTCTAAAAACAATTTTTATTTCAAAGATTTTGTAAGTTTCTGCGGGCGAATTTCGGTTTGTTCTCCTCTACAGGTCGCATTTCTCAACCGATTCTCGTGAAATTTTGTAAGCAGGTTGTATAAGTTTTTGGAAATTTAAAAAAAGATTATTTGTTCAACGGTTTGTTCTCCTCTACAGGTCGCATTTTGCAAACAATTCTCGTGAAATTTTGTAAGAGTTCCGGTAATTATAAAGAATTTTTTTGTAGTCAGTTTATGGAACTTTTCAAAAATCATTTTTATTTCAAAGATTTTGTAAGTTTCTGTGTCCGAATTTCGGTTTCTTGTCCTCTACAGGTCGCATTTTTCAACCGCTTCTCGTGAAATTTTGTTAGCAGGTTCGATATTCATAATTGATCTTTTTTATAATGTCAGATTTTGGAAATTATAAAAGAACACACTCACGAGGTCTACAGAGCCACTAATAATAAGAATCTTGTGGTTTAGACCACAGAGGAGGAATCAAGTGGCGATATATTAAGCTCGTCGAAGCAGCGATCGGGTAAAAAGCTCAAAGCTTAGTTATTTCGACAAGCAGCTTTTATGCGACATTTGAAACCATTAGATAAGTACACTAGCTACTGAATAAGTTCAGTAAGATACCTACAATAAATGTAGGTAGGTTAAATACATAATGAGATGGCAATTTTTCGACTAAAGCAATTATAAAATTTGGTAGAAAGTAATTTACTGATTTTAGACTTCCTTAACCAAAGGATAAAACGGGACCCTGTTACTAAGACTTCGCTGTCCGTCCGTCTGTCAAAGACTTTAAAAATGTTTGAGGATACCATGTTCTCGTTTTTGACAGGAAAAATATAGGTACTTAGTTACGTAATTTTAATAGTTATTTGTTGCAAAGTTGTATTTTAACCGCGAGTGTGGAATTTCAAACTCACATGGTCATTTACATTAGAGTAGGGATGTTTGGCAGTAATAGCGTCCCGCACAAGTAATCTAACACAGAAATATTTTGTCCTTAGTATTAAAAAATATGTATGTATGTTTATACTGTAGGTAGCATTGGAATTTTGTACTATTTTTACTGTTATTTTATATACATAGTATATTGTTTTGAAAAAATGACACCTCGCCGAGTTTCTTACGCCGGTTCTTCTCGAGGCAGAGGTTTATTTTATGAACCGGTGGTAGTTTTTTGACATTCATAAGTGCATGTAACATGCCTAAATTGAAGAATAAATGATTTCATTTCATTTCATTTCATTTCAGTTACGATTTGAAACGGGATATTTACCATGTATATTTGTATTTGTGAGTCTCCGATATTTTAGTGATAAGGCGGACGGTGGTAGTGACGGTGACACTGGGAAAAAAGCGAACCAGGAAGAGGGTAGATCGCTATGTTGTGTGGGTAGACCACAACTAAAACTCGCAGCACGTCAGTTAATCCTTGATAATGGCGCTTGCAACAGTGCCGAAATATCAGAAACTCAAAATACAAATATACATGGTAAATATCCCATTTCAAATCGTAACTCTATTAATGAGTGTAGAATGGAAACACGAGCTAGCGAATGGATTCTAGGGTTGAACTACGAGCTAGCGAATGGATACTATGGTTGAACCGCGAGCGAAGCGATTGGTTCGAAAATAGAATCCTGAGCGAAGCGAGTGGTTCAAAAATAGAATCCTAAGCGTGCAACACACGAGGCGTAAAATAACTTTGCAGCCGTGTATAACACAAATCTTTCACCTCACTAGAGCTAGTATTTTTTTTACTCCTCTTCCTAGCGTTATTCCAGTACAGTCGCATCCTTAATATTGTTGGATGCCCGGGGTCCACTACCTAATCCCGAGATTTGGCGTAGGTACGAGTTTTTTTAATACAACAGCTCAATATAAAATTGTTGTTGCTGGACTGTCTGGACTGACCTTTACATAAATAAATACTTGTGAACAATCTTACACAAATCAACCTAGTCCCAAACTAAGCAAAGCTTGTACTATGGATACTAGGCGACGATATACATACTTATATAGATATATAGATACTTAAATACATAGAAAACATCCAAGACTCACGAACAAATATTCGTGCTCATCACACAATTAAATTCCCTGACCGGGATTCGAACCCGGGACCTCCAGCTTCGTAGGCAGGGTTACTACTAACTAGGCTAAAGCGGTCGTCAAACATGTACGTTTAAAAATGTTACAAATATCACGTTTGGATTTCAAATATTCTTTGCACTCTTGAGGATAAAATTCAGCTTTGTTATCTGTTTTTCACTACATAGTAGTGTCCGACCGAAATTTCGGTTTCGGTTTCGGTTTCGGCCAGTTTCGGCCAAAAAATCAAGTTTCGGCCCGAGTTTCGGTTTCGGCCAAAAACGGCCGAACCTTTCGGCCGCGCCGAAACTTACAACATCGTACCTTCGGGTCGCGCTCGGCTAACGTCGGGCGCGCTCGGCACGGCTGGCAATATGGCGTCGCTCGCCTGACTCCCCCGGCCGACTTATTTTATACCACCATTAAAAAATCGCTAACTTTGTGTTACAAATAATGTATTTTTTTCACTTTATTTATAGGGTAGTTAAATTTTCAAACAGAACCTCTGTAACTGTGCTGAAATTTCATTGTGATAAATCTTTGAAAGTAGACACCTGTAATTATAGGTCGGCGAGATATTAATTTTAGAAAAAAACTTACTAACATTTTTTCGACTTTTTAAGGACTTTTTTTTTTATAAAAGGTTCGGTTTCGGTTTCGGCCGAAACTACAATGAAACCGAACCTTCGGTTTCGGTTTCGGTTTCGGCAAAATAACATGTTTCGGTCGGTCACTACTACATAGTATAAAACAAAGTCGCTTTCTCTGTCCCTATGTCCCTATGTATGCTTAAATCTTTAAAACTACGCAACGGATTTTGATGCGGTTTTTTTTTATAGATAGAGTGATTGAAGAGGAAGGTTTATATGTATAAGAAAATTCATTAAATAGTGCACCCGTGCGAAGCCGGGGCGGGTCGCTAGTAAAGAATAAAAATGGCTTTCCGAGCTAGTGAGGTGAAAAATAATAAATAATTCACTTAGCTCAAACCCGATTTCCCTAATTCCTTAGAATGCATGTTTTCAAAGCATTTTAAAAACCATTTACATGTTTGTACAAGCCCTCTTTAACTTAATGGTCAAGCCAGAATAGAATATGGTGCAGTTCCTAACATTAAACGGTTAGAAAAATAAAAATCAAGCTATAATCAACCTTTTCTGTAGTTCATAAGATTGAACAAATTTTACGTGACGGTAAAAATAAGTTGGTTGAAATAAAATGTCTCGAATGCTTGCCCCCTGGGAATTTATTCAGAAAAGTCGTATGTGCCATAAGGGTTATTACGGAGATACGCCTGTTTGTTTTTAACAGTGGGCTACTTAAAGCATAGACAATGAACCAATGAACAATTACTTTTTTCAGCACGCACTGGTCACTAGAGCGGGCAAAGTATAGTTTTTTATAATATTTCTATTTAATTGAAATTATTCTTCACAAAACTACATATAAACGTTTGTCTATTAATGTTTTATGATTGAAAGTATGGCAATATTTATTTATTATACTCCTTGTTTAATCTTGAGACCTTATACATCTCTAACTTTACTGATGTTGTAATATTTGTAATAGATAACTTTGCAAGTTTATCTTCACTGTACACATTAATTTTGTTATAATTGTAAACCCGAAATTATTATTCCTTATTGAACTGTAAATTAATATTTAGACATGAAAAATGTATTACTTATTATAGTCAGACTTTCTTAAATTGTAAATTAATATTTTGACAAGTAAAAGTGCCCTTGTGGCCTATTTGCAGAATAAATGTTTGATTTTGATTAAAATCGTATGTTAATGCGATTATTACGTTTTTTATAATGATTTATTTAATTCTATTTTAGGCACGTATTTTATTGCACAAAACCACGAAATAAATGACGAGCAAGGAAGATAAAAAATAAGTACTAAGTTTATATGTTTTGATTTTTTGAAAATATTGCATACAATTGTAAATATGGACTTATAAGTATATTTTACATAGAGAATATGACATATTTATAAACTCGACTGTAGGGTAAACGTCCCTGTGCTCGACACTGACCCAATACATGGCATTTTCAATCGTATTTAATGATGATTAGGTATCATCTGAGCACTAAGGTGCCGACGTTTACCCTAGCCAAAGGAATTGTAGTATTTTACACTATTCGCATTTTATGGTAAGAAACAAAATAATAAACAAAGGACCATAGAAAAAGGATTAGATAGAGGATTAACGAATTACCAAAAGGGACGGGCTTATGATAAGCTGACTAAATTGAGATGATCAGAAGACTGATATAGATGTAGCACTATTCTGACATCTCATAATTAGTCGTGCTGTATATACATTGGCGCCAAATTTAAATTAATTTAATTTAATTTATTATTAAATTTAAAATATATTTTTATTTTTTTTTATTTAATTTAATTTATTATTCTACAGCTACGACGAATTTGTAAACCTGTAGAATATAATGATTATTACTTATTAATAAAATTGATTGTATATGTAAAATGAAATAATATCTGACATGTAATTTTGACATTATGAATAAATGAATATGAATATGAATATAAGCCAATAGGCTTGAATACATTGATAGCGTTTCGGTGACTGGCCGGTGACAAATAATACGCGATGAGGGACAGGAGATGACACATTGTATCACGTTCCCACTTATGTTGTTGTCTATGCTTACATTTCTTTCGCGCATCTTTGTATGTGTGTATTGCCAGCTCCCTTATCCTTACTTCATACAAAGGACCCATTTCTGCATCACTAATAGTGTAACTGGGTCATATTTAGTTGAAAAAACAAAATTCGTCCTTTTTTTTGAACCTGACTGTGGCTTTATAGGCCGGGCCCAATAAAGCGATAGGAGTGCGCGGTTGGAGAGTGGCCTGGGGAAAATCCAGGGGAAAACCTCCGGCACGACCACGCGTGTGGTTTGGAACACTGGAATACTCTAAGAGTTTGCGCTCCAGTGAGATTGGTTGAGCGGTTTCAACCGAATCTGAGATGTGTGTGGAATCGAGCTACTGGGAGTTTTGTCGCTGGTTCACTAAACCTAGTCTAGCTGAGAAGAGTCCAGCAAGAAACTCAGCTAGGCCCAAAATTCGTCCCTCCTGTGGTCAATAACGGCTTATGTGCATGTTAGCTATTTATTATTTATTATTTATTTATTTATTGCAAACAAAACATATACAGCATTACAGTCGAAACCAAGGCACTGTATAATTTAGGTTATAAAACACATAATTCACAATAGGAAAATTCAAATATCAATCAACTCTCATCCATCATCTCACAGTACCGCAGACACATTCGATACACAACCGTCCATCGACTTTCAAACATATCACATTCTGGTGCCCATGACAGAAGCGAGTTCAGCAGTCGTAGAGCGCGTACAGCTGGCTATGTTTTTATTACAGGGTTTTATAGAGACAGACACACTGTTTATGCGGGTTACTGGTCCAATCCAAAAAGCTTTGTGGCCTTACTTTGGTATGCCCACAGAAAAGGCGCTAACCTAACTCCGTGTATGACCCAACTGTCAACACTGGGCAGAAACAAGCAAATAATCTTTGCCAAGCCGGACCATACGATGAGGGGTAAACAAATCAATTATTAAAGCTCCCATTCACTGTCGAGGGCTTACGCCCGTCACGAAATGACGTAACTAACGTGACGTATAGTTTGACATATGACGTTAGGAAAAGGGTTTTTAGTTGGCTGGACGCAGCTGCCCTTGTTGTGCCTAGGCAATTATGGATACCTATTTGGTTAAGTATGTAGGGACTTTAAAAGAATTTTAGTAAGTTATTTTTAGGCGTCACACTCGTGATCGGGTGCTGTTTGTTGAGTCCGGTCTGTTCATGCTTGCTAGGACATAGTGACTACGTTAAGACTAGTGTTTTTTTATAGGGGATTGACGAGAGACATCATCCTGTTGTGGTTAGTTTTTATTATCAGTGACTTAGAGACCATATACATCTCTAACAATATTAAATTAATTTTAATTTTGACGCTCAGAGACCATGTACATCTCTGGGATATTATATTAATTTCATTATACTGCTTGTTTAATATTGAGACCTTATACATCTCTAACTTTGCTAATGTTGTAATATTTGTAATAGATAACTTTGCAAGTTTATCTTCACTGTATGACATTAATTTTGTTATAATTGTAAACTCGAAATTATTATTCCTTCTTGAACTGTAAATTAATATTTTGACATGAAAAATGTATTACTTATTATAGTCAGGCTTTCTTAAATTGTAAATTAATATTTTGACATGTAAAAGTGCCCTTGTGGCGTATTTGCAGAATAAATGTTTGATTTTGATTTTAGGTAAACATCTAGCAGTTAACTGTAGCAGCAGGCCGCTTATAAAATGGTTTAAACTCAAAATAACTAGTATTGATTATTCCAATAAACAGATGAAAAGAACACGCCTTTATTAATGTTTTAGATAGGTAGTAATTGAGACATTTTTCATTTTATTGTATACTAGCAGCGCCCTGTGGTACCCGCGGATAAAAGGTAGCCTATGTCCTATTCTGATGTCTAAGCTACAATACTGGAAAGTTTCATAGAGATCCGTTCAGTAGTTTTTGAGATTAAGCGGAACGTACATCCATCCGCACAAACTTTCACGTTTATAATATTACTAGCAGCGCCATGCGGTGTTACCCGCGGATAAAAGGTAGCCTATGTCCTATTCTGATGTCTAAGCTACAATACTGGAAAGTTTCATAGAGATCCGTTCAGTAGTTTTGACATTAAGCGGAACGTACATCCATCCGCACAAACTTTTACGTTTATAATATTATATTAGGATATTCTACAATTTAAGAGTTAAAAAAACAGATATTTGCTTGAAAATTTTTATTTCGGAGTGATGTTTACAACTAAATTTTTTTATGAAAAATCCATAACACATGGCACATGTAGAATTTATGAAACACTAAATTTGAGGAATAAAATTCAACCTTATTTGCGGGCGCACTAGTTCATTATCGAATAGCTTAACTGACCAATGTGGCTAAGGATCACATTTCATAGAAATTCTCATAAACCAGTAGTCCTTACGTCCAAAAACAGGGTGACGTAAAATGTCAAAATAGCGGCCAAGCGTGAATGGTCAAGTACGAATGTTTTTAAATTGACTGCGTAATCGATGCTCGAATTACGATATTCATTAAAACTTTAATTAAGCAGAAAATTATAATTAAAGCGAAAATATACGTGAATGTAAAATGATGATTCATCTTTTTTGTATCACTACATAGTATAAAACAAAGTCGCTTTCTCTGTCCCTATATCCCTATGTATGCTTAAATCTTTAAAACTACGCAACGGATTTTGATGCGTTTTTTTTAATAGATAGAGTGATTGAAGAGAAAGGTTTATATGTATAATAACATCCATTAAATAGTGCACCCGTGCGAAGCCGGGGCTGGTCGCTAGTATTTGATAAATTACAATATTTTTTGCACTGAAAAACAAACAGCGCATAAAGGATTTTGGAGGAGCTCTTCAGACGCCGGGATCGATTTCGAGACTGACTGTCCCGATGGCTGGTCGAGGTGTTCGGGACAGTAGGGCTGGCTCGTTCCTTGGACAGCGGATCAGCAGCCATCCAAAGGGGGAACGCTGCCAGCCTTATGGGCACCTTCCACAGGGCTCCGATCTTGGAGACCTTTTTAGGGTTCCGTAGTAAACAAGGAACCCTTATAGTTTCGCCATGTCCGTCCGTCCGTCCCCCGCTTTTCTCAGTAACCGGCAGTACTAGAAAACTGTAATTTGGCATGAGTATACATATCAATGACGCCGACAAAACGGTAGAATAAAATTAAAAAAGAAATTTTTTTTAGGGTAGATGTAGATGTAGAGTGGTGGTGCAATTTTTTTTCTTCCAAACCCCATCGTGTGGGGTGGGGGCAACACAACATCTCAAAAAAGTACATCATCAGTACTAAGATCAGTAAAAATCCTTCTACGGGTAAAGAAATAGTTTTTGACAACATTTCAGATTTTCCTATGCCTTTGGCAGAGGGGTATAGGTAATAAGCTTTTAACTAACACGGACCCTAAATCCTACTATATAACAAAATCTTGCTTTATATGTACGACTTAATTTAATTACAGTCGTTTCCACCACCCTGTATACTTCTAATAAACCACAAGCACATTACACAATAGGTAAATAGGAACTCTTTAATTACTAGGGAATAAAGGACTTATAGCATGGGGGCGCTCTCTTCCAGAGGCGTTGAACCGTAGACCAGCTTTGTCTATGCCCATTTTGAAATAAGCATTGTCTGAAAATGGGTGTAAGCTTTTGTTCGATGTTATTAATAGAAAATGATCGTTTTTATTTTATGTGTAGAGGGTATTTTTAGCAAATTGCGTATGATCAGTGGACGGAAATAAACACGTTTGATCATCTAAAAAGGAAGCTATAGGCCAGGCAACTTTTCAGTTCAGAACAATAATTTAAAGACTTTTTTTTTTGAACCTGACTGTGGCTTTATAGGCCGGGCCCAATAAAGCGATAGGAGTGCGCGGTTGGAGAGTAGCCTGGGGAAAATCCAGGGGAAAACCTCCGGCACGACCACGCGTGTGGTTTGGAACAGTGGAATACTCTAAGAGTTTGCGCTCCAGTGAGATTGGTTGAGCGGCTTCAACCAAATCTGAGGTGTGAGTGGAATCGAGCTACTGGGGGTAATTAAAGACTTTATCAGGTTTTATATGAATCGTGAAACAAACACTTATTTCAAAAGCATATTATAAGATAAACGATTTCATCATGGATAGGGATGTTTGGCAGGGACACACAGGGGTGGGATTCCCGGTTCAACCTTAAAATTATTTAAATATCTGTGAATGCAGTTTAAATTGTTTTTTAAATTCAAATAATGTCTTCCTTCAGTAAAATGTTCCATCTACAATATTCAAGGTACTTTCCCTCCATGTGGCATAGCCATGGGACGGCCTGTATACCCGGATATTTAGGGTGAATTTCCAACGAACGTGTCTCATACCAGAAACAAAGTGGATATTATCGAAGAAACAAATATATATGTTTCTATTTACAAATCGGTGATAATAATTAAATAACAATAACTTAAATAATATTAAAGTAACAAATCTAAGACAGGCCCTTGGGGCATTGTACCGAGGATGCTGGCGGCATTTCCTCGCTGTATCGCAATGCTGATACGTTGTGCGAGGAAGCCGCCAGCTCTTCGGTCACCAGTTACATCAACCAGACGCTTAAATAACTTGTGACTCGATGGACCAAGAGTTTCGACACCAAAAAGTGGTTTTCGCATTTATGTTAAGTATAGTTTGAATTGTTGTGTCTTAGGTATAACTTTTTTACTATTATTGCTGGTTTAACTCGTTGTTATACAAAATACGAATATTTCTACTAGTAATATGGCGGTGTCTGGCTTATTAATTATTAAGTAAATAATGCAGTGCCCTAACTTGCAATCTAAGTAGGTACCAGTGTATAGTTTCCGACATGTATGTATCGAGCATTTGTTTTGGAATGTATTCACATATTCACTGTTTGATTACGCTTATTTTAACATTGCTAGATATAGGGTAGACGTACCAACGCTCGACACCTATGCCCAATAGTTGACACATAGATACTGTTCGTTTTTTTACCTATAATGATTTCAGATCGGAGGTGACAAGTATTGGGTTGGTGCTGGGCACTGGGAAATTTACACTATGAGAAATCAATGGATAACTGTTATTGGCCTTCTTTTATGTAATTATCAATACGTCATGGTTATATCTACGGCTGTAGTTGTCCTGAATACCAATAAATAAATAAATAACACTGCTAAGTAAAATTATAAATCATATTTCAACACAGCATGAACGCAAAATCTTGAAAAAACCCCAAGTGTTATTCAAAGTTCACAAAACCAATTGGAATACTCATAAACTTGCGAAATAAACTCTAAAAGGAGCTTAAGTCAGTACGGAAATATATACACGACTTTCAAGTTTATCTAAAGGGAATAAGATATAAAGTTATATGACAGTAGACTCCAGAATTTAGAGATTATGTACCTATCTTTTCAGGACAAACTTGTTGACCTTTTCCTTAGAGGGCGTCGTTCAAAATATAAAGAGTTCTTCAAAATACTTGACGATTTGGACGTTGATGCGATATTGGTGGAGAAGGCAGTATACACGAGCAAGGGCAGTATAGCGAGTTGTTCTAACCTCGTGGCGCCCACGCGCCTTTTGATAAACCAAAATAAGCATGGCGGCTCCAGCCCAGCACTTTTTTCAACTAACCCTCAATTACTGCCCACGCGCCTTTCAGAAGGCCATATTAATAAACTCTGTAAATCTAGTAATTGAGGTCCAGTGGCCTTTGTAAAGATCAAAAGGTAGACAAATAATTGAATTTAAAACACATAATCATAATTATACCCTGAAAGTTTCACTTCAAACCGGTAACTCTAACATACAAATTTCAACTCAAAATCTTGGGCGGATATGACTGTAACTATTATGTCCTATAAGAAGGACAGTCGGGTCATAGTTAAAGAGGAGCCAAAAAATCTTTGGGCGCCACGAGGCTAACAGTGAATCCTGCGCGTAGTGAGCAGTGTTGCCAGATGGTTACATTTCTTACATTTTTCCTAACTTTTGACCGACTCGCGTAACATGTAAGTAACTTCTGTTGCAAAGAAAATTTTCGCAACTTTTGAGAATAATGAAACTATTTAAAAAGAAAGATCAATTGTATCTAACCGGGACCAAGCGAGACAATTTATAGGCTTCCATACAGAAAAGGTGACAAAGAAACCTACATGGTAGGACCGTGTCTGCCCGTCTGTTGCAACTATCTATCATATCTATGACATTTGAGATACCGCCCATCAGCCTGGCGTAATTCTGTAGCCGAACTCGCCGAATTGTAGCTGTATATGGCTACTCATTTCTTAAAATCAAACATTTTGATAAGTAATTACGAAAAATATAAAAAATGTAACTTTTCAAGAAACGAAACGTAATTTTCGTCCAAAGGGCCCTGGCAACACTGGACATCGGTTAGTAGACAGTCGGTTAGTAGTGTGGGTGACAAGTACCTACGGCATCAGCCTATCAACGGTATGCGGACGTGTGTGTGACGTATGTAGTGTCACGATCCGAAATGTTATACCTTGTTTTCTTAGACCATGATGACAAGGCATATTAACTAGTAGTCACTTACTGGACTGCACATTGTTTTATAGACAACATTGTTAAAAATCGTCGCGGTACCGTCGCACACCGGGTAGAGTCAGTCCGACCCAGGTCGGGCCTAGCTGAGTTACTTGCTGGACTCTTCTCAGCTAGGCTAGGTTTAGTGAATAAATAAATAAATAAATAAGTAAATATTAGAGGACAATCTTACACAAATCGAACTAGCCCCACAGTAAGCTCAAGAAGGCTTGTGTTATGGGTACTAGACGACAATATATTTAATAGATATAAATACTTAAATACATAGAAAACATCCAAGACTCCGAAAAAAAAATAACTTTGCTGCCGTGTTAATATTCTCTTATTTTCCTGTGATAGAAACTTCTTCTTCTTGGTCGTAACCTCATGTCTGAGGGACGTGACGAGTTTGGGTGACTCTCTCGACTACTGCTCTCCAGGATGTTCGGTCTTGTGCCGTTTATACAGTTGCCTATAAGGTGGACGCGGCAACTTCTTGGATCACATCTCTCCATCTCCTGCTTTCTAGCGCATACGCATCGCGCCTGACCATGTGCCCGAAGAATTTGAGGACTCTCTGAGTACAAATAAATAAATAATAAATAAATATTTTTGGACAATCTTACACAAATCAACCTAGTCCCAAACTAAGCAAAGCTTGTACTATGGGTACCAAGTGACGATATACATACTTATATAGATAAATAGATACTTAAATACATAGAAAACATCCAAGACTCAAGAACAAATATTCGTGTTCATCACACAAATACATGCCCTGACCGGGATTCGAACCCGAGACCTCCAGCTTCGAAGGCAGGGTCACTACCAACTAGGCTAAAGCGGTCGTCAAAGTAGTGATAGAAACTATTCTTACAAATAATTAGATAAAGTTCAGTAATGTAGGTCCGTCCCAATGCTCCTTATTCCATGCATGCCCTCTCAGTTTCTCAAAGGTTAGTTGGAAGAATAGGTTAGCTGCTTCACTCTATGCTCACTCAGCACGAACACTGACTTGTTTACTGATAGTTTGACTAATTTAACACGTTCACTGTCCCCATACAAAACGGTTTTACAATGTCACAAGTCCTTTTTTTAACCTGACTGTGGCTTACAGGCTCTATAAAGCGATAGGAGTGCGCGGTTGGAGAGTGGCCTGGGGAAAATCCAGGGGAAAACCTCGCACATGACAACGCGGGCAAAAAATCGCGTTTGTTGTATGGGAGCTCCTTAAATATTGATTTATTCTGTTTTTTAGTATTTTTTGTTATAGCGGCAATACATCATCGGTAAAGATTTCAACTGCCTAACTACCACGGTTCATGAGATACAGCCTGGTGACAGACGAGAAGAGGGACGGACAGTGGAGTCTTGGTAATAGGATCCCAATTCACCCTGAAAATGACATGAAATAAACAGGAAAAATAAAATATAAGTAACTTGACACCTCTATTATTTCTATGCTTTTTGACACAATATTACTTATTGCATATTCAGTAGCGAACATAGCAGCCATCTTTCTTTTTATTCCGTCTAATGACGATCAACGGGAGTTGATTTATTCTTGTCGTTAGTGTTAATGGTAGTCTGAATGACTTCTTGCAACAATGACGTCATTTTGCAACAAAGGCGGCAAGCATAATCACTACATAGTATAAAACAAAGTCGCTTTCTCTGTCCCTATGTCCCTATGTCCCTATATCCCTATGTATGCTTAAATTTTTAAAACTACGCAACGGATTTTGATGCGGTTTTTTTTAATAGATAGAGTGAACAGACAGATAGAGTTAATTTCGCGTTTATAATATTAGTATGGAAATATAAGTATGGATAAAAACGCCGAATGTCTCGCAAGAGGTGACCGCTTTGAGTGGTAATTAACTTAGCGCTCCCGTGCTTTGGAACGCCCGTTAAGCCGTTGATTCCGGCTGCTGTCTAAGATAGCAGTCGTTAAGCCAAGTTAGAGGCCTTCGGACGGCTTGAGAACTTCTAACAGTCAAGTTGCCCACTCACTTGACAAGCCTAATTCCAATGAGGTCTGGTTTCCCCTCGGATTGGAAGGTCAGATGACAGTCGCTTGCGTAAAAACTAGTAGCTACTACGCTAAATCTTGGGATTAGACCTAATCCCAATTAGGTCAAAGTTGTGAAGCATTGTGCTAGGTATCAAGCTGTCTCGTTATTTAATAAATTGCCCACTGAACTAAAAGCCATTACGAATTGGTCCCTCTTTAAACGTAAATTGAAACGCTTCTTATTAGTCCGATGCTGTTACAGTGTTCAAGAGATATTTGCATAATTTAAATCATTTGTTATTATTATTTATTCTGACATGTACAATTTTTGATTGATTGAACTGAAAGGATATCAGTGTTGTAGGCTGTAAGTCTAGTGATTTGTATTTTTTATTATTTTTACTTTATTTAAATACTAGAGGATAATTTGTTTTATGTATGACTATTATTTATAAATATTTCAAACACAATGTATATTGTTCATGAATAAAGAATTGAATTGAATTGAGGTAACGGACCCCGGGCATCCTTCAGGATACACTTGTACTGGGATAAAGCTACGAGGATAATTATGTATCTGTGGTATACTCTCACTTAGCTGTTATGTGAGCCCTTAGTGACTAGTCTAGCAATAGTTATATCTGGTTGTTTTGCGTCTAATTATGCGATTTGCAGCAACACCACTCTTACGCGCATCGGTGCCTATTCATAGTCGCATTCTATGATGTATTATTTTACAAGCATTTTAAAAGTACATTCTACAAATATTTTTCCAAAAACCACAATGGCTCTGTGAATTGTAGATATATTATTTATTAAACTTTTGCCCGCGACTTTGTCCGCTAAAACTTTCACTCCCTATTTCCCTTGGAGAGATGTTTTCCGGGATAAAAAATATCATATATTAATACAGGCTATAAACTACTTGTATATCAAGTTTTATCATAATCCGTTTAGCTTTTTTTGCGTAATTGAGCAACAAAAATCGAAACATCTAAACATTCAAACTTTCTTACCTATTAGGATCTATTTTCGAACAAGAAAACACATGTTTGTGAAGAATTATACTTGATTAAAGAGAATACAATTGTTTTACAAGTAAGAAAGTATTAACACGTATACTCATATACACTGATAAATCATTAAGCACCTTGATCTATTAATTCTCGTACATTTCGCTATAAGCGAGATGACGAAACATTCGCTTAGGACAACGATCTACAGAAATTTCGACCTGAGGATCATATCGCATGATGTATATTTTCATTCTCCTTTTTGCGTTGGGGGAATACATGGACTCACCGTTCGCCCAGAAGCAGCCCTAGGCAGAAGACCCAGAAGAGAATACGTAAACTCAAAATAGTTACATTTTGGTGCCGTGACCAGGATTACACTCGTTCGTTCTAGTTCCAATAAATCCCCAGCGATTTCCCAACGACGACCCTTCCAGGGTAGGCCAAAGGTTCACTTGACGCATTCTGCTTTAACCCTCGGGACTTCCCGCCTGGTCAGGGAAATCATTAAAAAGTATCCTAAGTAAATGTAAATTAAGACAAAAAAAACATCGAAGTAGGTTAGCACCCAATACCATTTCATGGCTTTCGTGTTGAGACCGTTGGGCCGTGGGGCCCGAGCGCTCGGCAACTGTACAAAGAGCTCGGTAAAAGGCTCGTCGACGCAACTGGTGACCAAAGAGCTGGCAGCTTCCTCGCGCAACGTTTAAGTATAGCCATACAACAAGGAAATGCTGCAGCGTCTTTGGTACGATGCCACGGGGGCCCTTTTTAGATATAATTTAATCACTTTAATTTTAGTTTAGTTTTTGCTTTTATTAGGGTATTTATAACTTTATATTCATATTAAATATTGAGTAGTACATAATAAAATAATAAATAATAAATTATTTTTGGACAATCTTACACAAATCAACTAGTCCCAAACTAAGCAAAGCTTGTACTATGGGTACCAAGTAGATAAATACATACTTAAATACATAGACAACATCCAAGACTCAAGAACAAATATTATTGTTCATCACACAAATACATGCCCTGACCGGGATTCGAACCCAGGACCTCCAGCTTTGAAGGCAGGGTTACCAACTAGGCTAAAGCGGTCGTCATTAAATACAATTAATTTTATTAAGACAACATCTTGTTTTTGAATAAAAATCTATAATGTAGGCATGAAATAACGGTTTTAATGTTCATTAAGATTATTTGACACTTTTAACACAGAATGTGTCTAATAAACACCTGGTAAGTCGTTCTCACACACACAGTCACACACACAGTCGTTCTCACGGCACATTGCTCGCAGGACGGACGGTCGATGGGGCCAGAAACTGCTTGAGTGGCGTCCACGCACCGGAAGACGAGCTGTCGGTAGGCCTCCGACAAGGTGGAGTGATGACCTGGTGAAGGTCGCGGGAATCCGGTGGAAACGAACGGCACAGGACCGGTCTAAATGGCGAGCCTTGGGGGAGGCCTATGTTCAGCAGTGGACGTCTTTCGACTGAAATGATGATGATGATGATGATGATGAAGTCGTTCTCTGTATTTTTTTCTAATGCTAAAAAAAAAACAAGGTATAGGTACAAGCGGCTGGGCTATGAATAGGGCTGCACATGTATTTTTATATTACCGTGGTAGTGGCGCTCTTTGACGGCCCCCCAGTTCGATAACGCACCCGCAAGGGTTGTCACTATATTTCAATTTTTACAAGCACTTATTTTAATAAGCTAGATATTTTTTACGTTTTCAAAATCAAAAATCAAAACATTTATTCTGCAAATAGGCCTCAAGGGCACTTTTACAAGTCACAATCTATCTATGTACATTAAATAAAAATAATAAAATAATCAAATTCAGATTCAGATTCATTTATTCACAATATAAGGTTACAATATAAATTACATGTCAATTTACAGGAATCTCTATTGTGATCGTCGATAACATTAAATAAAACAAAATAAATTAAAAATCAATGAATAAAATAGCAGTTAAATAATACAATGAGTATGATAAAATTCACCTGAGAGGATATCTCGTAATGATCAAAGTATCATTAATTACATGTCTAAAATAAGACTAAGAAACTAATAACAATCGAGATTTGTTAGAGATGTATAAGGTCTCTAAGCGTCAAGATAAAAGGTAATAAAGTAGGTACACTAATCATAATAAAATATTTTGAGCTACATCTATAACACGTCAACCTGAAAATTTAAAAATCTAATAAATAAATATCCTCAGAGATTTATAAGGTCTCTGAACGTCAGTCTAAAAATATGACCCATTCGAATGGGTCAATAGTTAACGGCTTATGTGCATGTTAGCTATGTTTTTATTACAGGGATTTATAGAAAAGGCACAGCATTTATGGCTGAGATACGCGTCATACTCGTGATTGGGTGCTGTTTGTGGAGTCCGGTCTGTTCATGCTTGCTAGGACATAATGACTACGTTAATACTAGTGTCTTTTTATAGGGCATTGACGAGAGACTAGTATACTGGCGGAGTTCCCACGTTATTACTTATTATAGTTAGACTTTCTTAAATTGTAAATTAATATTTTGACATGTAAAAGTGCCCTTGTGGCCTATTTGCAGAATGTTTGTTTGTTTGTTTACCTACATACTAAACATATTTAGTTATCAAAAACCTTTTTTATCTCTACCCTAATCGAAAGTGACAACCCTAATGCTAGATCCCTCTACCTAGGGCACTACAATAGCGCAGTGGGGTTGTAATTAAAAAAAAGCGAACCAGGGCTGGGGTGTGAAAATTCACGCGTCCGCGCGCAAATATATGTGTACACGTAGGTATATGTCATTAGGGTAGCTAGTTATAGTATGGTTTACACCTTTAACCGAGTACAGTCGAGAGCATAAATATGTATACATTTTTGGACCTTATTGCAATTGGATTAAGGTAAATAAATGTATAGATATTGGAGCCGCTGCTGTACCTATGAGAGGGATGGTGGATCATGATTAGTGTTCGGAGTTTCGGTGGCAAAATTCACAGAGGTAAATGGAGTCGCCTAACAATTTTTGTTGAATTCGTTTGATTCAACGAATAACGATTAAATGATTAATTCTGCATAATACTCCTTATTTAAATTATCATGTGTTAGCAAATATGTGGGTAAGAGAAGAAAAAGTCTTGACTGTCGGTTGAGAGATAAAGTGAAGCCTACCTAATGCCTTATTGTACAAAATAAAGTGTGTTCATATAATTCTAGTATATTTAAAAATAATAATTAACATTTACATTTCATGTTGACTTAATTATTATTTTTAAATATACTAGATTTATATGAACACACTTTATTTTGTACAATAAGGCATTAGTCTCTCAACCGAGAGTCAAGACTTTTCCTTCTCTTACCCACATATTTGCTAACACATGCGAGCATTATCTACTTATACCACGATAACACAGGACTACTAATAACATAAGTATGTAGGTAAACATTGTTTAATAAATTTATTTATTTTTACGTATTACATACGTACAAACATGTCACCTAAACAGTCGGGACAGTATAATGTTTGTACCTGCCGCCAATTATACAATTCGGTATCACAAACATCATACTCCCTATACTTAATAAGAGAACAACGGTTGGAACTCACTTGGAAAATCACTGTCAACCGTTGTTCTCTTATTAAGTGTAAATATGTCTCACGTTAGTGTAAATTTATCATACTCCCTATGTTCACACCTGAAAAAACGGTAAAAACCAACTTTTCTTCGTCTAGGTCTATATCTTTTAATGGTAATAAATAGTTTTAAGTACTTGAAATTTACGAGTACCTACCTAATTAATGTCATACTAAGTACTTCAGGTAAATGAATAATTTATTTAAATTAGTTAATTAAAATTAGTTTAGTACCTTAACTAATAAGAAATGCTCTGAGTTAGCCAATGCATTCGCGGCACGTATAAACCTCTAAACAGGTTTTTTGTAACGCGTCTTACCCTTAGAACCACTGTACTATTTTTTTTAATATGAATAAATAAATAAAAAAAAATATATATATTCAAATCTTAAAAAGTTAATCATAAAAACGACTACATTACCCACTGTGTTTGCCACCGATACTCCGAGCACTAATCATGATTTAAGGTTTAAAATAACCTTCAAATAATTTATTTGCGAAAAATAGGTATACACACAATGTACACTCGCGAACGAACAAGGAACGCACGAGCACGAGTGCACGAGTGAATAGGCACCTTCTGGGTGAGCTCGCTTCATCGTCGGCCTCATCTTTGCCCCTGGCTAGATGCTGGCCAAGAGCGATCCCATTTTTCATAAAAAAAAAAGGAGAACGGACAAAGAATACGAGTCGGTAAAATACAGTCATATTTCCTAAAATAGTGCAAACTTGTACTGTTTTTTAATCCTGCCAAGATCGTTATGGGTCATTGCCAGTTGTAAAAACAAAAGTTGTCCACCTGTGCCTTTACCATGAGTTTGCATGACAGTACTCGCTAGCGACTGCGTAAATGATTTAGTATGCCGATTCTTAGTTCTATTGCGTAACCGCTAGAGGCGCTATACTTTTGTCCATACATTTTTTTACACAGTCGCTAGCGAGTACGGTCATGTAAACTCATGGTAAAGGCGCTGGTGGTTAATAGTTAACAGCTTATGTACATTTTTTTATACAACGACGGTGGCAAACAAGCTTACCCACCTGATGGTAAGCGGCCACCGCAGCCTATAGACGCCCGCAACTCCAAAGGCGTCACGTACGCGTTGCCGACCCTTTATAAAATTTGAGGATGCACTGTGTGGACAACAGAAGGGACAAATTTAGGAGCAATTTTTCATTGTACATATAAGTTACGTATTTATTATATCGATCTCTAGTTACGAGACCAGTAGTAGACCAATCCAAAATTAAGTTTTCGGCCTAACTTTTGATATGTCCACCGAAAAGACGCGAACCTAAATCTGACAATGACCCTTAATTAATTTATATATAACCTGCAAAAATAACATTTAAAAAAAAATTATGTTTCCAGGTTTAAAATGTTTCAATCGGACTTCTAGAAACCCAATGTTAATGGAGCGAGATATCGTAAAAATCGTTAGTTTTGGAAATTGATATTTTTATGATAGTATCCCGGGAATTGCTAATACTGTTGGGTATTACGAAGAATAATATAGCATGTAAATAAAACTAGTGTAAAATATTAAAAAAAAATTGTGTTTATTTACTTAATACAATACAACACAAATACTCTTTATTGCACACCTCAATAAAAATACAAAGGAGGTCAGAAACATACCTGTCTAATTTATTTAATGCCATATAGCCCAATAGATGGCGGTGTTACTATTGCAAACTACATAACGGTATGTTGATATAGAATACTGATTTGTTTAATTTTTGTTTTTTGTTTTGTCTTCGGATCATTGGCTTCAGACCATTAAAGCGGATAAAGTAATTTTCACCTCACTAGCTCGGAAAGCCCTTTTTTATTCTTTAAAAACAGATAGCAAAACTGCATTTTATCCACAAGAGTGCAAAGAATATTTGAAATTCGAACGCGCTATTTGTAACTTTTTTAAACATAATAACATGTAAAGGCCAGTCCAGACAGTCCAGCAACAATAATTTTATATTGTGCTGTTGTGTTAAAAAACTAGTACCTACGCCAAATCTCGGGATTAGGTAGTGGACAACTATATTTAGGACGCAACTGTGAGCGTTAGGACGAGGAGGAGGAAAAAAAATCCTCGCTCTAGTGAGGTGAAAAGATTTGTGTTATACACGGTTGCAAAGTTATTTTACGTCTCGTGTGTTGCAACACTCGCTACGCTCAGGATTCTATTTTTGAACCACTCGCTTCGCTCAGGATTCTATTTTCGAACCATAGAATCCATTCGCTAGCTCGTGGTTCAATCCTAGAATCCATTCGCTAGTTCATGTTTCAATTCCACACTCGCGGTTAAAATACAACTTTGCACCCTTGTATAACAAATAACTATTGCCGTCTTTGATTTTATACCGGACCCTCGAGCTTGCTTGTTTTTTTTTCCATGGCCTTGCACTGATCAGCCAATGACGCGGCATCCTTGTTCAATAAAATAGCAAGATATAAGCAGAGGTAGACAAGAGACGGTCTTATCGCTGGTCTTAATTTAGGATGACCCGAAGTTTTTGATCTCGTGTAATTATGCTAGACGGTAGGTTCATAATGCATTAGTCCAGCTATGTTGTGCTTAAAGGCATACAAAAATCTTATGACTAAGCCATCATGCAAGCTTGACGGCAAACTTGAACGTGTGTGGTTTGGATGGAAGCACTGCAATTGGACACCGCTTCAAGCATCACCAGGCACGTATCCCGACTTTTGGTTCGGGGGGGACAAACATTGAAACAACCATGTGAACTGTGTAAAAATCGCTGCAATCACTGTAATATAAAAACGGCTAAAAACGTTTTCGGGGGGGGATAAATCCCAACTTTCCCCCCTTCTGGATACGTGCCTGAGTGTTTGGCCTGCATGATAGAGAACGACTTACGAGGTTTTTTATCTGAGTCTACTACGAACTTCGAAATCTGAACTTCGTATCGTGCCGTCCCTTTCACCCATCCCAGATTCTCCCTCTGCATCGCATTCAACGTTAGGCTTGTGCAGTACATGTACTAAGAACTAAAAAGACCTAATTCCCAACACTGTACTAGAGCGAACTATTCTGTAACGTTTCTGCTCTTAGTACATTTAGTACATGCAGAGCGAAACAACAATATCCGATCAGATGACCGAACCTGTGAAAGCGACCGAACGAAACTGAACGGCTCTCGAAACCTCGACTGGAGCGAGCGAATGAAACGAAACTGTGTGAACTAATTAAGAATCACGCGGGAATAAGCGAGATGGCGAATTTGATCTGTACTACTTTAAAAACGGATCATGATCCCGTTCGATTATACTGGTCATTCATTCACACATATAGTTCATTCATTCAATTCTGTCAGACGAGAACAAATAGGCCCGATTCTTTCGGTGTACTAGTGTACTAAAAGAACTAAATGACCGAACTAGTACATTTGAGCGAATGTACTAGTCAGGAGCGGATCCGCTCAGTGAACGAGCGCGCACAAGCCTATTCAACGGAGAGCGACAAGAATCGTCGACTGCCAGCGTATTTCTGATCGGCTCGACTCCTTGGCATTGCGTAGAGATGTAGCCTCACTCTGCATTTTCTATCGCTTGTATCATGGGGAGTGCTCGGGGGAATTGTTCGGAATGGTCCCTGCCGCATCTTTTCGTCATCGTCCTACGCGTCAGCATTTCCATCCTCACCACTTAGATGGTTGGTCAAAAACTGTGCGTTTCTCAAGAAATTTCCTGCCTCGCACAACCAAACTATGGAATGAACTGTCGCTTGCGGTATTTCCGGACCGATATGACCTTCAAACCTTCAAGAAAAGAGCGTATTCCTTTCTGAAAGGCCGGCAACGCACTTGCGACTCCTCTGGTGTTGCAGGTGTATATGGGCGACGGTAATCGCTTACCATCAGGCGATCCATCTGCTCGTTTGCACCCTATAACATAATGTATATATATATAAACAGGGCGTCCCACGGCTATGCCACATGGAGGGAAAGTACCTTGAATATTGTAGATGGAACATTTTACTGAAAGAAGACATTATTTGAATTTTAAAAACGATTTAAACTGCATTCACAGATATTTAAATAATGTTGTGGGTGAACCGGGAATCGAACCCTTTACATGTGATCAATTGATTCATTTTGTATTAAAAATGTTAAAATTCATGGTCTTCATTTTATTTCTGATACTATGTTATTTAGCAAAAAATTATCCATATGATGAAGCCTTTCGATTGGTATGATAGCGCTACAGGGTAATTATTTTTCTCGTGTACTGGGCTCGATTCCCGGTTCACGGTTTAATTATTATTTAAATATCTGTGAGTGCAGTTTAAATTATTTTTTAAATTAAAATAATGTCTTCTTTCAGTAAAATGTTCCATCTACAATATTCAAGGTACTTTCCCTCCATGTGGCATAGCCGTGGGACATAGTGTATATATAACACGAGTGAATCGTCGTCATACAGGTTTTACAGCCAAGGTTGGAGCTACAGTCTTAAAATTTTCACAGTAGCATCTTGTCGACCCAAGACTTGGGGCAGACTGGTTCTTGAGTGGAGACCGCGTGTCGGCAAACGTAGTGTACGCCCTGTAACTAGGTGGGGCGACGATATTCGTAAGGCAGTGGGCAGGGATTGGAGGAGAAGAGCTGAAGACCGAGCTAAGTGGCGTGCCATGGGAGGCCTATGTCCAGCAGTGGACTGACAGAGGCTGATGTTGATGATGATGATGATCTTGTCGACCCAAGACTCAAAGCCATACAAATTGTATTTTTTTATATCAGTGTTACGGCGCTAACGATGGGCCTCATAAGAAAGCTCAAGGTCACCCAAAAAGCAATGGAAAGAGCTATGCTCGGGGTTTCTCTGCGTGATAGAATTAGGAATGAAGCTATCCGTAGCAGAACTGGGGTCACCGACATAGCCTTCAAAATTGCGAGACTTAAGTGGCAGTGGGCAGGGCACATTGCTCGCAGGACTGACGGTCGATGGGGCCAGAAACTGCTTGAGTGGCGTCCACGCACCGGAAGACGAGCTGTCGGTAGGCCTCCGACAAGGTGGAGTGATGACCTGGTGAAGGTCGCGGGAATCCGGTGGAAACGAACGGCACAGGACCGGTCTAAATGGCGAGCCTTGGGGGAGGCCTATGTTCAGCAGTGGACGTCTTTCGGCTGAAATGATGATGATGAGTGTTACGAGCTAGTGTTCGAACCCGTGTCCAGATTGAAAGCCTTAGCGTTCGATTACAGTAGCTCTTGTACTGAAATGGTTTAATTCTGATGTTTTCTTGAAAACAACATGGCGGCGAGTGTGCGTGGGGTGCGTGGAGTTCGCTAACGAACCCGCGTTCACGTTGTCACACGTCACACGACGAGCAATGCACCGATAACTCGAAGTTACTTAACACCACGCATTTTCAATACCATCTTTCCAGAACATGATTGTAGTAGCAAACACGTCTTCAAAGCTAAATTGAAAAAAATTCTAATAGATACCCTCTAAATACATATTTTATTTTAGGTTTTAATGTAGATAGGTACATTAATTTGTTAAGAACATGAGTGCATTACTCGCCAATAAACGTTGTTTGGCGAACGTTTGTTAATGTAAAACTGTATCTAACTTTTTTTGGTAAATATATTAAAATTAAAAAAAAAAAGAATTTTCCGGAGTTGAGAAATTTTCTCTATGGAAATATCTCTGAACTTACATTTTCAAACGCTGAAAACATGTTGTTAAATATTGAATTAAAATGAAAATGCACTGTGCCTTTACCATGAGTTTGCATGACCGTACTCGCTAGCGACTGCGTAAAAAATTGTATGGGCAAAAGTTAACGTACAAGTTACTAAACATTCTGGGTTTAAATTTCAGGAAAGTTTTAGCGTTCGTGAGGTTTTCTGAGGCTCACTTTATTTATTAATATTCAATAAAATTATCAACGACAGGCCACTATCGGATTAATAATAGGTACGGTATTAAATAACAGTAAAAAAAAACATTATGGTTACGTTACTGGAAGAGATTCCTTACAGCCATTAATTCGCCTTTGTACATGTATAGTCTGTTTTGTCTGTATTTTTTACCTGTGTTTGTCATCATCATCATCATCATCATTTGAGTCGAAAGACGTCCACTGCTGAACATAGGCCTCCCCCAAGGCTCGCCATTTAGACCGGTCCTGTGCCGTAAAGTACCCTGCCGGCCTGTGTTTGTGCAGTAAAGTATTTACATACATACATACGTTACCAATAAATAAAATGCACGAAAATATTCGGAAAGAACCAAACTTCAACCTATTTCCGCTATTTCAAACATCTGTGAAGGGCTACCGCGAACCGAAAACGAACGAAGTTCGAATATCTCCTTCTCTGTCGCACTTGCTAATTCATGCGACAGAGAGGTAGATATTCGAAATTCGTTCGTTTTCGGTTCGCGGTAGCCCTCTAGTTAAATATATCAAGATGAAAACAGATGCGGTTTGACCACAGAAAATTGTAATGTCATATTTCCCAGCGGACTACACTAGCGTTTTTTTATGTTCCATAAAAATCAGTTTACCTGAAATAAAATTCATTATTATTATTATTATAAGTGAAATACCGTTCCTATTCGGACAATGGAAACGCTCCCAGTTGTTGAAAAGTGCGTAGCGGCCACGAGTGTGCATTCCTTTCACGTTCTTTGACTTCACACACACATACACACAATATTGTGCCTTTACCATGAGTTTGCATGACCGTACTCGCTAGCGACTGCGTAACAGGGACCGATACCGGTATTTAAAAAAAACCCTGAATTAGCTTGGATTATTTTTTGTTCTTTACGTAGGGCTGAATCATGTATTTAGGTAACAACGTCGTATTATTAGATTG
Organism: Epiblema foenella; assembly: GCA_963556455.1. Lineage (NCBI taxonomy): Eukaryota > Metazoa > Arthropoda > Insecta > Lepidoptera > Tortricidae > Epiblema > Epiblema foenella. The sequence goes on along the minus strand of OY747120.1, from coordinate 1,591,481 downwards.
TCCCATTAAAAACGAAATAATGAACCGGTGACCGTTATAATACTTAACTAGATTAAGTATGCCGATTCTTAGTTCTATTGCGTAACCGCCAGAGGCGCTTTTGCCCATAAAAATTTTTACGCATTCGCTAGCGAGTACGGTCATGTAAACTCATGGTAAAGGCACTGTAGCTATGATATTCACTACCGACCTTAACTTATCAATTTCATAGATGTAAATTACAATATAAATCTCACTCCTATTTAATGTGTGAAAGGTATAAATGTGTGTATGTACGTTATTCCCAAAGTGCAAAAATAATCTGGGGCGCTACGGCGAACTGCAAACGAAGTTTTCCCTCTCTGTCGCACTTACGTCCGAACGTGAAAGTGCGACAGAGAGCGAAAACTTCGTTTGCTGTTTGCGGTAGCGCCCCTGTGCGCTCTTAGAAACGCTTGTCACCAAAGTCATGTTTTTTTTTTATACAACGCCGGTGGCAAACAAGCTTACGGTCCACGTGAAAGTAAGCGGCCACCGCAGCCTATAAATGCTCACAACTCACACAAAATTTGAGGATGCACTGTGTTGACAACAGAAGGGACAAATTTAGGTTCCTCGCTCTCAACACAGTGCATCAGAGCTCTGGCAACCTTGCTCACCATACACAATAAATAAATATATAAATATTAGAGGACAATCTTACACAAATCGAACTGGCCCCACAGTAAGCTCAAGGCTTGTGTTATGGGTACTAGACGACGATATATTTAATAGATATAAATACTTAAATACATAGAAAACATCCAAGACTCAGAAACAAATATTCATGCTCATCACACAAATATTTGCCCTGACCGGGATTCGAACCCAGGACCGTCAGCTTCACAGGCAGGTGCACTACCCACTAGGCTAAACCGGTCGTCGAATACACATACATGTTCGCATTTTGTCACTAGAGTGTGGTGTGTATAGTTATTTTCAATGATAGCTCAAGGGCTACTACGAACTTCGGGCTACTACGAACTTCGAAATCCGATCTTCGTATCGTGCCGTCCCTTTCACTCTCGTGTTATGATAAGATAGCATAAAGTTTATATTCACAATTCTTACGCATGAAATACGCCCCTCTGTTATTACTACTCGAAAAAACGTCTAATAGGGGAGAGCGTTTATTTTTAAAATGACTCCTTAGACCATCCAAACTCGAGATCAAATATCGTATACAACTTTATATTTATTTCTTTTTTTTTTTTCTTTTTCTTTTTTTTTCTTTTTTTTTTATTATATTTGACATGTATAAATTAATTAATAATGGCTATTCACTGACATTTATAATAATTAACAACAATTTGTTCACATTGTATCTAATAATGATTGTACTAAGATAATGTTACTTTATATATATTGTGCAAAATTGTAATGTGACATGTAATATTTAACAATATTATGAATAAAGAGTATGAGTATGAGTATGAGTATACTAGCGACCCGCCCCGGCTTCGCACGGGTGCAATGCTGATGCATGTATTATACATATAAACCTTCCCCTTGAGTCACTCTATCTATTAAAAAACCGCATCAAAATCCGTTGCGTAGTTTTAAAGATTTTAAGCATACATAGGGATATAGAGAAAGCGATTTTGTTTTATACTATGTAGTGAAGAGCAACAGAGAGAGACATATCATTTGTTGCCCTTGTCATAGTTTCGCATTTTCTAGCTGCCACAAACCATTTGATATGACTTTGTGGCAGACAAACGACTAGCCGTCCAAATTAAGGAGGTTATTTATGGTAAACCGTCAGTTATTTTAAACAAGGTGCTTTTTTTACCTAATGGTCGGGCCCAATAAAACTATGGGTGTGCGAGGTTGGAGACTTCCCTGGGAAAGATCCAGAAAAACCTCCGATACCACCACGCGGCCGGTTTAAACACTGGTATACTCTAACCCCCTTATTCATAAACGTCTGTCAAACCTATATTAGTTAACTAGCCGCTAAAGTTCGTTTGTCCTTATCTGTCACTTTGACATATGTGCTTGTGACACAGTGACAATAGACATTTTAGTTAGCAGAAGTTTGTTAAGTTTTATGAATATGGGGGTAAGAGTTTGCGCTCCAGTGAGATTGGTTGAGCGGCTTCAACCAAATCTGAGGTGTGAGTGGAATCGAGCTCAGCTAGGCCCTAACTGGGTTGGACTGACTCTCCCGATATGCGGCGGTACCGGGACGAATAGGGACTATATGTGTCTGTTGTTGCGATCGCGCGGTGAACGTCCCCGCCACAAGGTGCTTCTCAATTTATCTGAGTGTATAAATTTTTAAAGGGTCGGCAACGAGCAGGAGTTGCAAGTGTCCATAGGCTACGGTGACAGCTTACCATCAGGCGGGACGTACGCTTGTTTGCCACCGACGTGGTATTTAAAAAAAAACAAGAGTTTTTCGGTCCATCTTGGTGGTACGCGTATAGAATCTCTATTAGATATTTAATGTAAACCACATTAAGGCTCGGTTTTATAAAGATCCGTTAGACCTTATGTCGATTTGTTATGTCAAAAAATCTACTGAGTTACTGAAATTTGATCTGACATTTGGTATAACGGATCTTTATATATTCGGCGGCGTATTTTCGCCGAGTGCTTTGTAGCATACGCCATATATTCATTTAATATTCGTCATTTACAATTTAATTTATTCAGGTTAAACATTAGTTTAGAGTGGGCTTGGATTGTTTGTTTTTTTTTCTTTTTTCTATTTTAACATTCTTGTTCCAATAACGTTTGTAATTGTGTACGAGTGCGCACTTTAGTTCAGTATATACACTAGCGCTATCTGTGAGATCCTGTAATGGGGGCTATCGTTTTTGTGTTCACTAGTTGGCGCCACTGTCGACTAAGGTCCAGCTGTCAAAAATTGTTATTGGTTATTATGGACATGAGAACGAAGTTTACATTTAAATCATATTCAATACCTTAAAACCGTACCGTAAAAATATCGAACATACCGCATTGTAGCGCAGTCCCGTTTTGTTCGGAAAAAAGGAGGAAATAAGTTTCCGAAAGACAAAACTGTCTCAAAGCACTGACAGTCATTGACCCGTAACTCATATTTGCCATAATCAAGCTCAGGTATTGCAAAATAGTCACCATATTGTTCCAATTAGATATTAACCCGCGTAGCGCAACCACAAACAGTGACATTTGACGTTTCGGAGACCCCACGCTACACTAGCGCCTCTAGCGGCGAATTCATACGCGATAGCCCTCATTGGCTCTGCTGTTAATACGCATGTTGTTACATTTTTTGTTCTGCTGTTGGTTCTCCTAATATAAATAAATACATAAATAAATAAATAAAACCCGGCCTAAGTTTGATATAATATTATAACTGCCATAACTGCCTTGTCAGTACCAGTGCTTAAGCGCCCGCCACACGCGGCGTTCGAAATCGCTTTTCATTCAAAATCGGACAGCGCATCAATTTGGGTACAGAGGGTTTGACGCGAATGGTGTCGGCGTAGAACATAACAGCGGGGGCACTGGCTAGAAAACGTCATCATCTATGTAATCACCAGGATAAACGGGAAACACGGGCCCAACAGAGGGCCTACTTCAATCTTCGAAATCCGAACTTCGTATCGTGCCGTCCCTTTTGTGATGTATAGAAGGTAGCTGTATACATGGCAGTCGTCCTGCCAAATCTCTATGCATCCGAGACGTGGTGCATCTATCGCAAGCATATTAGATCATTAGATAGTTTCCACCTCAGATGCCTCCGTGACATTCTGGGGATCCACTGGTCTGATTACATTTATTCATGTATTCTTTATTACGGAAAACAAACAGCATCAATCACACATAAAGTTAATAAATTAAGGTAGATCATAAGCCAGTAAAGTAACAATAACAGCATGTTTCATACTTACCTATTTTATAAGAAAGATTGTGACTTGTGTCACTACAAACTGAAATTACTCAATTAAATATAAAAAAATGTATGTATATATTATTACATCAAAATCATCAAAAATGTATGTTTATATTATTACATCAGGAATACCGAAGTCCTCAGACGAACTAATGTTGCTGGTATAGAGGCATATCTAATGAGGCGACAGCTGCGCTGGTGCGGACATGTCTCCCGCATGTCTGATGCCAGGGTGCCTAAGCGCATCTTTTACTGCGAACTGCAAAGTGGCAAAAGGAAACAAGGTGGCCAATATCTGCGGTACAAAGATGTGCTGAAACGCCACATGAAGAGCACCAGCATAGACCCATCCACCTGGGAGACATTAGCTGATGGCCGAACCGAGTGGAGGCAAACTGTGTTCACCCGGGTGAAAGAGTTTGAAACTAGGCGACGCGCAGACCTTGACGCTAAACGCGACGAGCTTAAGGCCAGACCACCTGCGGCCATAACCTATAACTATGTCGGAGGGGTGCTGACTTGCAGCGAGTGTAACCGCACATTCGCTGCAAAGATTGGCTTTGTCAGTCACCAGAGAGCCCATCAGCGTCGCTCTCAGCAATACAAAAAAAAACAGTCGCTGTGGCCAAATACGGCTAGGAGAAGATGATGTATAGAGTATCTATTGAATAAAGATGTCCGGCGGCCCGCCCGCGAGCAGCCCTGTGACGGTAGCTGTGGAAGTGTACGGACGTACCGCACGGGCACGTACCGAGCTCTTGTGTTTTACTGTGATACCGACTAGGAGAGAGGGCGGAAGTCACACCTTTCACTCATATAGCGTATAACACGAGAGTGAAAGGGACGGAACGATACGAAGTTCGGAGTAGGCCCTCAGATGCGTTGAACAACGCGTTTTCTATCCCGGTGGGGACAATGCGGTACGCGACGCTGAACATCTTAAACCTAAACTTATAGGTTGATTCCTCCCACTCCTGGTATCCAGCTGGTAATTGTGTATCATCATCATCCTAGAGTTATCCCGCTACAGTTGCATCCTGAAGAATGCCCGGGGTCCGCTACCTATTCCCAAGATTAGGCGTAGGCACTAGTTTTTACGAAAGCGACTGCCACCTGACCTTCCAACCCGAGGAGAAACCAGACCTTATTGGAATTGGGCTTGTCAAGTGAGTGCGCGATTTGACTGTTAAAAGTTCCCAAGCCCGAAGGCCTCTAACTTGGCTTAACGACTGCTATCTTAGACAGCAGCCGGATCAACGGCTTAACGTGCCTTCCGAAGCACGGGAAAGCCGACGTTGCTTAACCTCGCATACCGCACGCGGTACGCGGGCGCCGCTGAGCCACGAGTGTTTGTAATTGTGTATATAAATTGTGTAACATGTATGTGTTTGTGTCATCCCGCTGAGCGAAACATTCGCAGCCCGCCCGTTCACCGGCTTTTCACTCCAACGCGCCAGTGGGACTCGTTCCACACTCGTAATTTAATCACCTTACTGACACTAATATTATAAAGTAGTTAGTTTAATAATATTATAACGTATAGCGCTTAATAGCCATTGAGCCATCAAATTCGCGAGACCTTACGAGCCCATCCGCCTGTCCTCGTAGAGAATGCCATAACCGGGTGGTTTTCATTACCGGTAAAAAACCGACTCAGGGATGCGATAACCGGTTAAATTACCGGTTTTGGGTTAATTAAGAAAATTTTCATACTTTTGTATAATTTATTGCGTATCTACTGTTTTTTTTTACCTGACTGTGGCTTTATAGGCCGGGCCCAATAAAATAGGAGTGCGCGGTTGGAGAGTAGCCTGGAGAAAATCCAGGGGAAAACCTCCGGCACGACCACGCGTGTGGTTTGGAACACTGGAATACTCTAAGAGTTTGCGATTCACTGAGATTGGTTGAGCGGTTTCAACGGAATGTAATTAAAATCTGATTGTATGGAAAGTTTGACATGTTTCTATGGGATGACAGCTGCCGGCGCCATATTTGACGATGAACGGCCTGAGGTGCTACCGCGAACCACAAACGAAGTTTTCCCTCTCTGTCTCACTTATGTACAAACTTGCAAGTGCGACAGAGAGGGAAAATTTCGAATGCCGCTCGCGGTAGCACTCCTGTGATGGTGTGTTGGTGCAACCGACCCTATATACCACCGTATAACATAGCGAGTTTTTTTTTTTCAAATGCGCCAGCTGTTATAAGTTACGACAAAATGAGGTGGTGACTTGCACTTCCAAACATTATGTTTGCCCATTCAATCGGAGGGTCTTATTTAGAGGGGGATTTTTGTTGTGCACCTTATCTCAAAGCGGAAAGGGCCAGTTTTGAAAGACGCCTTGTTTGAATGAACGATTATATGAGATTGATAGGTACTTATAGTATAACAGTTGATAACTTAGAACCGTAGCCACCAGGACCGAGAAAGAGACAGAGATTTTTGGAGTTTACTCCTTTAGAATCGATTTTCATATATAAGCCCGGGATATGAAAATTTATGGGGTATAAAATCAAAAGTAATCTGCTGTGCTAAAGTCGTATCTCAGTATACGATCAGGGTAAAGATACGTCTTTTTATAATTTAGCACTTAATGCGTTATACGTTATGTTCGTGCGCAACTTATCTTGCGCTTGCAGCTCTCAGTTGTTGAATTGTCAAGCTATGTTGTCAAGTGTGTCTGTCAAGATCGAAAATAATAAAACAACGTGTAAATATTTTATAATGTGCTATTTAATTGGTATAAAGTTAGTGAAATATTCACTCAGAGTCCGAAAGGGTGCAAACCTTGGACACATTGATTAGGTATAGCCCGGGCATAGAATATGGCTACGGTATCCTCTGCCTGTCGAAGAAGGCGACTAAAAGGGGGTCCTCAGGGTCGTAGACGGTCGTAGTTGGGGGCTACGATCGTCATAGAAACATAGCGGGACCCACATAAGTGGACTCTAGGGCGGCACTGGTGCGTTCCGTAGGAGATCTCAGAGCCGCCCGAAATGGGTTGAGGAGGACAAGCGGGGGTTTTTAGTCGGTGCAAGTCCGACATAACCACCGCGCCGCCCCCACGGTGCGGAGGTATCCATAACGGATTTTCCCCCGTCGAAAAAAAAAAAAAAGGTATGTAGAATTTGACAAAACTGCGTATTGGTTTGCTAGAGTGAAAATCTAATTGGGATACGTGGAAATACTAAGCCGTAAGTCTGCTACGAATACTAAAGGTCCGGCACGCGCTAGAAATAGTAGAAAGCTCGTCCCTGAAATTGCTCCTCATTTAGGTCAATAATTCACTAATCTGTATAATTATTTACTGATCTTTACTAATATATTTTATAATCGTTCGTAAAGAGTAAACTCCAGTCGTGCGTCGGAGCTGACACACACTTTTTTTTTAATATTTCCGTGTCTGTTAGACTGAAATGGATCTTTTTACCGTCGGTTGGGACGGGTGGCACCAACATACGATTACATACGTTGACTATGGCGCCTCAGCGTAGATCTATACTCCGAAATTCATATCGTATCGTCCCTTTCACTCTCGCACTATATGAGTGAAAGGGACGGCACGATACGAAGTTCAGATTTCGAATTTCGGAGTAACCTCTCTGAGGCCAACTGGGTGTCGGACCAGCACAGTGTAGTCTATCGGACCAGCACAGTATAGTCACATTTAAAACCAAGTCCTATTGTGAATCAAAAAGGGTCATATCTTCATACTAGCGACCCGCCCCGGCTTCGCACGGGTGCACTATTTAATGGATGTTATTATACATATAAACCTTCCTCTTCAATCACTCTATCTATTAAAAAAACCGCATCAAAATCCGTTGCGTAGTTTTAAAGATTTAAGCATACATAGGGACATAGGGATATAGGGACAGAGAAAGCGACTTTGTTTTATACTATGTAGTGATGATTAAATTAACAGCACTTACTTTCTCTTGGCTACGAAACACTAAAAAGATTGAAACTGTTTCCAATGAATAGAAAAAAAAATTACACGTAGGTACATAATTAGAAATATATATACAGGGTGTAACAAAACTAGTGAGCATTCGGTATCGTGTTCTGATTAGGAAAAAGTAGAAGAAAATTTTTTTTGACACGAATTTTTTTTTTCTGTGGGGCAGGTCGTCCAAGTCCGCCAACTAACCAACGACAACAAAAAAAATTATTGCGTCAAAAAAAATTCTTCTACTTTTTCCTAATCAAAACATTATACGTCTGTTTTTGCATGCATTAAGATATGGTCAAGTGCAAATTATCTAATAGGGATGTTGAAACCAAATAAGAAATAAAGAAATAAATATTTATTTGGTTACAAATTGTTTACACATTCTAGGAAATTGTGAATAGGTACCTATTTAGTACCAAAATGGGTGCCGCTCAGCACAGTGTCATGAAAATCATGACGCTGATTTTCAGGGCAACCAGGAAACAACATGAAATTATAAAACAGTAAATATGAGAGAGAGCTGTCCCTAACATATAGTACAAATTATTAGCTTTTTATATTTACTATAGAGCTTATTTTTATGTAACCAACTAATTATAGCATTCATTCATGTATACCAACATGACTAAACTTATTTTTTAATTAAACTCAAACTTAAAATATTCTTTATTCAAATAGGCCTAGCAACAAGCACTTTTGAATCGTCAGTTATATATTACATAAATTTAATCTAATTATTCAGAGCAATTTATTGATGCATATGAAATTTAAAAAAAGACATGAATTACTGTAATGTATGTCAAAAGAGAGTATAATAAATTCACAAAAAGATCGTCAATATGTAAAATAAAAACATAAAAAATAGTATAATCTAGACAGTTTCTAGAATAAAATCTGAATGTCAAGAAGAAAATTTAACGTCAACATGTAATGTCATAGTTATGAAAATGATCATTAAGATGTAATGTCATAATTATTAAAATATAATTAGTATTTCAACCACAATTATACCCACGGCGTTTTATCATTCATGTTGTCTTTTGCGCTATAATATGCTTTCGATATGAGTTTACGCTTTACATAAGTCTTAAATTTATTAATAGATAAATTAGTCACATTTGTTTATTACGAATCTGTAATCTAATCTAGTAGAGAAATGTCAATAAAGTTGAAACCAGCCAAAACCGCGCCTTTGGCGCGCTTTTGATATTTAAGTATTATGTGCTCTGTGGAATAAATCGGAGTCGTCTGTCATACTCTTAAAAATTTGTTTTGTATCTTGGTATCGCCGAATATTGTAATAAAAGTGAGAAAGTGAAGCCTGTGTTTGAAGTAGATCCCAAAGCGTTGGCTCGAAGGGTGAGCCAACAAAATTATGTTTGATAGAAACAACGCACTACAACAATGTTAGAAATAGAAATGTTCATTTCCTTTGTACTTCCGCATAAAAATCTAAATCTAAACTTTTCACATGCAAAATGCAGAAACAGGAAACAAAACAAGTACAATATAATACAAATACTCTACAATGTATGGAATATGTGTGTATTTTACACGGACGGGACGGCCTGTCACACCGTAGTGGGGTCATACACGGATTTAGGTTCGCGTCTTTTCTGTGGACATTCCAAAAGTTAAGGGCTACAAAGCTTAATTTTGGATTAGACCAGTAACCCGCATAAACAGTGTCTCCGTTTCTATAAATCCCTGTTATAAAAACATAGCTAACATGCACATTAAGCCGTTAACTACTAAAGAATTTTATTTATTTATTTGAACTTTATTGCACAAAATACACAAATTGTACAAATGGCGGGCTTAATGCCAAATGGCATTCTCAACCAGCCAACCATTGGGCTAAACAGATATTTTATAAAAGTTGCAAAGAAAAAAAAGTATGAAACTGTAATCAAAATATCTAATAAAAGAAAGTGGCCACTTGGCACTTACTTATTTTTGTAGCTCCTTAGGAAAACATCGGTTCCACAACCGAAGTGTTCGAGGGTCAAACGTATAGGTATACATAGACTGCTCTCTAAAAAGATTAAAATAAAGGCAAAATTAAAAATTTTGAAAATCCCCCCGACGGGTGTTCTCAATTGAAAAATAATTAAATAATGCATTTGAAAATCCCCCGACCCTATAGGAAATAATTACGTATAACCAGTTAACCGTTTAGAAAAAAAATGTTTTTATCTATATGTAATTATTTCCTATAGAGTCGGGGGATTTTCAAATGCATTATTTAATTATTTTTCAATTGAAAACACCCGTCGGGGGTATTTTCAAATTTTTTAATTTTGCCTTTTATAAATGCTCGCGTCGGTGTGACAGGCGGCTGCCTGACTGACGCAGAGTGCACCAAATGCAATTTATCCGCTTCGAGACGCGGTCATCCGGTGCCGTACACTCACCTGCATTTACCGACATGACAAAAGGGAGGTCGCTGGCCAGGGCCTGGGGCGCTACCGCGACAGCAAACAAAGTTTTTGCTCTCTGTCGCACTTGCACGTTCGGACATAAGAGCGACAGAGAGGGAAAACTGCGTTTACTGTTCGCGGTAGCGCCCCTGTACTCCGAACTTCGAAATCCGAACTTCGTATCGTGCCGTCCCTCTCACTCATATAGTGAATAAACACGAGAGTGAAAGGGACAGCATTTACCCCCTCAGAGGGTATCTGGACACCACGGAGGTCGTCCCTTTCTCTCATATGGTGTATAACACGAGAGAGAAAGGGACGGCACGATACGAAGTTCGGAGTTCGGAGTAGGCCCTCTGTTCCTTTTACCGCTAGCTAAACTCGGCTCTAGCACACCTCCTGGATGTCCAGATACCCTATCGCGCTAGGAATAAAAGAGCACGTGCTATGCGGCATACGCGAGCGAGCGGGATGCTATGATAATCAGTCAAACATCGATTTTATTGGACAGAAAACCTTCTGTATGTAAGTACCTTTATTTTAAACTAACTGTGGCCTTATAAAATAAAATAATGATATCCAATCAAAAAATGCCAAGTTTGAGTGTGTCGAAGTTAAGGTATCAAGTAGAGGAAGATTTGATGCCCCTAAAATTTCCATGCAGTCCATTAAAAATTGCAAGTTAAATTACTATTTAACATTTTAACAGAAAATAATATGTGGCTCGCCAAGATGGCGACGAGAAAAAAACATGTCATGGTATCGGAACGTACTTCAAAATCTTAACGTCAATGTCATTAACATTGAGTTGGTTGTGGTTGGTTTCATTCGAGGTTGCTTCCTTTCGTAATTTTCGTAAAAGCCCTCGCAAATATGATTTTAATTGATTAAGGACTTACTGTTTTTAATTACAGTATAAATATATGAATAGTATAGTGTAGTGTTGCGAGAATATAACATTTTAACTATAGAACCTAGAACGATTTCTTACCAAGCGTGTTGTTTATTTGTTGATTAAGCACATTTTGCAGTGTAATTTTGTACTCTGGCACTTCGTATGTTTCCTGAATTCATCAGCAAAATTAGAAATAAACGCAATGTAAGTTATCTGCCTATCTGTGGTCATTTTTACAAGCTTTTATTTAACTTTCAATGTTTTTATGTAAAATATGTAGGTAAGTTGCAAATAACAATTTGCAATCCTTTTTTCAGCCACTTGCCTGTATCCGATTGAGCTGAAATTTGGCATACTTATGTGAATTCTGTGACATTGCAATACTCTGTAATATTGGACACAGAAGGTGGCCATAACAACTCCTAAACTTGTGTTTATGAGCTTATTGAAACTGTCTACTTGTAATAATAGTTTGTACCAAAAAAGACAATTTCAGCTGAGCAAATTCACCTTTGGATTTCCACTTAAGCATACCTATTATAAAAATACTAGCAGCGCTGCAGTGTTACCCGCGGATAAAAGGTAGCCGATGTCCTATTCTGATGTCTAAGCTACAATATTGGAAAATTTCATAGAGATCTGTTCAGTAGTTTTTGAGATTAAGCGAAACATACATCCATCCGCACAAACTTTCACGTTTATAATATTATTAGGATTTAGAATGAAATAGAAAGATATTTATTCGGATAACACAACAAGTAACTAATACACCTTAAAACTAATAAATAGAGACATGCTACTGAAACGGTCTCCACTCAGCAACGCAGTTGACACAGCAGTGCCAACGGCGCTGGTATTCTGAGGATCCAGCGAGGTGTGCAGGACAGCATAGGTACCGCATTATACTGCGCGACTTGTGTTAGGAGATCCAGTCGTCTACCGATCCCTGGGATCCCCGGGCTCATTACAAAAGAATGCTTTTGTTTTTTATTTCGCCAGGAGGCGACGGCTTAATATAGGTTATATTTCTAGATATAGGTAATCTTAATATAGGTAATCGCGGGCTTGGTTTCCGCAAACTGCTTGAGTGGCGTCCACGCACCGGAAGACGAGCTGTCGGTAGGCCTCCGACAAGGTGGAGTGATGACCTGGTGAAGGTCGCGGGAATCCGGTGGAAACGAACGGCACAGGACCGGTCTAAATGGCGAGCCTTGGGGGAGGCCTATGTTCAGCAGTGGATGTCTTTCGGCTGAAATGATGATGATGATGATGATGATGACAAGTACAAAAATAATAATAATATCAGTATATATGTTATTACAGGAATTCTTATACGTATCATCATCAGGATATGGAGCAAAGAGTCAAAAGGTTTGACAGTGAATGTGAAACAGCCATCCGTCACATCAGACATTTAAAAAACCAGGTAAATCCCACATTTATTATCCTCCTAGTGTTATCCCAGTATGCTACATCCCAAGGTTTTGTTTGCTGTAGACACTAGTTTTTACGGAAGCAATTGCCATATGACCTTCCAACCTAAGGGGAAACTAGACCTTAAGTCCCAGGAATAGCCACATGAATTGTGCATATTTTTAGCTGTGATCTCCTCCAAGTTCCTCTAAACCTGTACCTCTTTAGCGTCCACAGTACTAAAAAAATGTTTGACTTTTTTTTCAGGCAAGAAGCTTCCTAGATCAGCTGTCAGGTGATCCGAGAGAGCTGAAGAACCGTTTCTTGCAGTGCACGAGACAGCTGGATGAGTTCATGTACCATATCACAGAGTTTAATCTGACTACAAGTAATCTTGGTGTGTGAAATAATAATATCTTCCTAACATTCAAAAAATCAAAAATCAAAACATTTATTCTGCAAATAGGCCTCAAGGGCACTTTTACAAGTCAAAATCTATCTAGGTACATCAAATAAAAATAATACAATAATCAAAGTGTCATTAATTAAATGTAGTGTTACATGTCAAAAATAAGACTAAGAAACTAATAACAATCGAGATTTGTTAGAGATGTATAAGGTCTCTAAGCGTCAAGATAAAAGGTAATAAAGTAGGTACACTAATCATAATAAAATGTTTTGAGCTATATCTATAACATGTCAACATGAAAATAATAAATTCTAATAAATAAATATAATAAAAAAATAAAATCAAATGAGAACAGTGAAGTCTCTCATCATGTCAATTCCACTGAACACGAGTACGAAGTTACTAGTCCTTGCAAACATGAACAGACCATTAGAGAAAGACTCTGTTTTGAGGCGGAGGAGACGCCTGCACACATCCTAACCGAATGCCCTAGCCTAATGCGCAGTCGTAGCTCATTGCTGGGCGAGCACATCATGCGCCCGGATGAGATTAAGTGTCTCGAGTACAGGAAAATCCTGCGATTCTTTGAGTTTGTAGGACTTGACCGAGAATTGTAGTATGTGGCGATCACAATAGATCAGAAATGGTCGCAGTGATACGAGGGCTGAAAAGCCCGGGAATAGCCACAACACCTAAATAAATAAAAAAAAAAACATTTAGAATGAAGGAAAAATTGAAAAATTTAGGCACCGAGCAGGATTCGAACCTGCGACTGGCCGCGATTGCCGGGAGGTTGCAGGTTCAAATCCTGCTCGGTGCCTAAATTTTTCCTCCCGGTGACCTCCCGGCATTCGCGGCCAGTCGCTCTAGCCAACTGAGCTATAGGTACAATCGCTACCCAGTTCCAAATTCATCAACCGTTCCTTCGTATTAAGCAGTACCGCTGCTAACGTAAACTATTTTTTATACAAACGCCTTATGGGAGGCGTACAGCGACATCTACCAGAAGACTCATGCTTCATTAACCAACATTCATTTTAATTGAATTAGAAATAATTGCTTCATTAACGGCACTAACGTCTCAAATCATATTGAGAATCGTCAGTTACGATGCGCCATCCCATACCCAAATAGGCGTTTGTATAAAAAAAAAAATCTTCCTAACATCTTTTTTTACAGTCTATATCAGTGTAGGCGAACCTTTATGCATCAACGTGCCATTTTTTCTAAAGAATATTTAATAGGGTCATTGAGGTGCCATCAAATAATTTTGACTTTCTGATTATTTGGAAAATAATAATAATAAATACTATCAAAACTCTTTATTAAATAAAGTAAACAAAGAAGGTACATTTTGGTATATTTTTATTACACGCATAAATTAAATTACTGTAAAATTAGTGTGACTTCTGTTGCTGCAGGTTAGATGACAAATAATTTATGTTAGGGTTGTAAGATGTTACTTTTAGCAAAATGCATGCTGAACTGGATTCTTCTGTCAAACGGTTTCTAACCAAGTTTTTAATGTTATTCATCTCTGAAAATAATGACTCGCAGGCATAGGTAGATGAAAACATTGTTACACATTTTTTACACATGTTTTATGATCGGCGACGTGCTATAGACTCTATATAGTGTCCCACTGCTGGACAAAGGCCTCCCCTCTTTTTCGCCACTCGTCTCGGTCGTGTGCCAACTCCCGCCAATCCGTACAAAATGTATCAAGCTCGTCCCCGCCATCTCCTTTTCGGTCTGCCTCTGCCTCGGGAGCCTCCTAACATTATAAAACTATAATTTAGTAAATCCGTAACCAGTCTTCGACTGACGAAAACATAAACAATAGCATGATTTTGACTCTGAAATCTTCGGGATGGGTAGACAACGGCTTTCATCGGCTTTGATCGCTAGGAGGATTCCTAGCGTTATCCCAGTTCAGTTTCATCCTGAAGGATGCCCGGGATCCGCTACCTAATCCCAAGATTTGGCGTAGACACTACTTTTTACGGAAGCGACTGCCATCTGACCTTCCAACCCGAGGGAACCAGACCTTATTGGAATTAGGCTTGTCAAATGGCAATTTGACTATTAGAAGTTCTCAAGCCATCCAAAGGCATCTAACTTGCCTTAAAACTGTCATAGGGATCAATGGCTTAACATGCCTTCCAAAACATGGGAGCGCTCAGTTAATAACCACTAAAAGCGGTCACCCATCCAAGAACTGACCTGAGCCGACGTTGCTTAACCTCGCGTACCGTACGCGGTACGCTGGCGCCGCTGGGCCACGAGCGCTCCCTCCAATTGTAAACGGTTAAAACTCACGTTTTAATGAATCTGAATCTAATTTGCACTTCAGTATAAGTGATTTTGCGACGAGCCCCCGACATAAAATGCCGTGAGTTAACTGTTTAGTAAAATATACTTCCCGCCGGCGGGGACGTCCACCGCGCGATCGCGACAACACTGACACATATAGTCCCTATTCGTCTCGGTACCGCCCCATACTGGGTAAACTCAGTCCGTCGGACCGAGCTAAGTTTCTTACTGGACTCTTCTCAGCTAGGATAGGTTTAGTCAAACAGCGACAAAACTCCCAGTAGCACGATTCCACTCACACCTCAGATTTGGTTGAAGCCGCTCAACCAATCTCACTGGAGCTTAGAGTTCCCAGTGTTTAAATCACACGCGTGCTCGTGTCGGAGTTTTCCCCTGGGTTTTCCCCAGGCCACTCTCCAACCACACACTCCTATCGGTACTCCTATAGGTCGGCCTATAAAGCCATAGTCACGTTAAAAAAAAGGAGTAAAATACACTTTAATATGTGATAATCCACATCGAAAGGGACCTTGTGGCGGCAGGCGCTTACGTTACACCTATTCACTATTGTATTGGAACAGCGGCAATAAAGGCGTAAGTGCCGGCCGCCATAAGGTCCCTTTCAATTGGATTATCACATATTAAAACATGACTCGTAAAAGTTTAAAGTCAAATACTCCTAGCGCTATCCTAGTTATCACTAATGTCATAGAGAAAATTATTAGTGTTTTTATCTTTTTTTCAGAAAACAATGTCATTATACCAAATGCACAGAGAAATCCACAGACTCCTAATTCGAAGAGACAGAGCAAAGTATGCTCCCCCTCGAAAACATGGCGATCGGCTGAAACAAAAGATGCGAAAACACAGCAGAAGACACAAAAATTGAAGAACGATAATTGGAGAGAGAATCGGAGTTGTTCATCCGATTCTTCTAGAACTAGAACAATAAAGAAGAATGAAATCAATAGAAGCAGTGATGCAATAATGACAGGTATTTTAGACATAAGCTGTACATCCATGTAATATTTTCTATTCATATTGCGAACCCACGGATATAGCACGACCCAAGTAATAAGGCGTGTGGATTAAGCAATAATAGTCTCTCAGTCAACTACTTAAGAGCTTTGACGCGCGCCATATTAATTGTGTTCTCCTGTACCTATTTGAAATTCAATCGGACCTTCAACTAAAAAGTTCAAAATGGCGGCTATTGTTTATTATTTCGACCCGAACAGAAGTCGGATTCTCTGATATCAAAGTGTAGTACTCAAATCAAACGGCCGGAATCGGCGCGTGATTCGCTAAAGTCAAATTTTCTACACAGCAGTTAAATTTCGTATTTAAATGACAGAAGCGCCGTTTAAGGGGATGCCTCGATTCGGTCAGCCACGCCCCCCGTGAAAGAGACACGCTTATGTCTTTCGCGCACGACAAAACGGGATGCAACACTCTTCGAGAATGCCTTTTTTAGACAAATGTCGTTAAATATCTGTCTGGCAGTTTTATTAAATTTCCTCTTGACAGACTTTAGATGATGTAAAATACCATCATTTTAACTTAATTGTGCCGTTTAATAATGCGTTGTTTTAGTAGGCTGAGTAAAAAAAGGAAAATAAACACTCAACTTTGGATTTTTTTTCTATAGAGAAAATTTTAAGTAATCATGTTTCGGTATTGTCAGAAACATAGTCATATAGTCAAGAATCATATATCTGAGAATCAATCCTTATTGATTCCTCGTCTGGGTAGAACAGCGTTTCAAAGAACGCGATATTTATCGTTGCACGGTCTTAAATATGATATGTAACTTCTGTGTATAAGGATAAGGCTCAAATTCCCTTAACTCTAGTAAGAAGAGCACCGACTCCGGCCGTAGGCCTGATAAAAAATTGAAATGGGGTGGGGCTTTCGAAATTCTCCCTCTCTGTCGCGCTTGCAAGTTTGCACATAAGTGCGACAGAGAGGGAAAACTTCGTTTGTGATTCGCGGTAGCACCCCTGATAGTTCACTTAAACTTTTGTATTTTTCGCAGGCGCTGGCGGTTTTCCTCACGATGTTTTCCTTCACCGAAAAGCTGACGGTAAATATGAGATATCTCTTTCATACGGGCTAGGATTAGAATCCACTGCCTTTATTCGAAAGTCACGTTCTATCAGCTAAATGACAGTCGAATTATGATTTGAAACGGGATATTTACCATGTATATTTGTATTTTTGAGTTCCCATTACATACCTAGGTTGGTTAAGGAAGCCATTGAAATCCAAAGGCATAAGAATTTCAACCGGGAAGATGGGTTTCAACTGTCAAGTGTCTGGCGTCCAGTGACTGTTTCCGGACAGAACTGGCGTATTGATACTGTGAGTGTGGTGTGTCGTGACCGTAATCGAGTTTCAAGTGACAAGGCGGACGGTGGTAGTGATGGTGACACTGTGCGAAAAAAGCGAACCAGGAAGAAGGTAGATCGCTATGGTGTGTGGGTAGACCACAACTAAAACTCGCAGCACGTCAGTTAATCCTTGATAATGGCGCTTGCAACAGTGCCGAAATATCGGGAACTCAAAAATACAAATATACATGGTAAATATCCCGTTTCAAATCGCAATTCTAATGTAAATGACCATGTAAGCTTGAAATCTTATAAATGACAGTCGAATTGAGTTTTTTTTTCAGATTGCCAGCCACTAAGCCTGCCTCCCCAACCTAAGTTGGACCCAGCGACGGTCTCGAAAGCCACCATTGTAACAGTGAACGGGGCTCAGCTGTGGCTGGTTGTGGATGACGATTTGTTTGCCAAGTAAGTATTAATATTTGCTTTTTGTACTCTGGTGAGGAAAAAAAAAAAAAAAAGTTGGACATTCTTACACAAATCGACCTAGCCCCAAACTAAGCAAAGCTTGTACTATGGGTACTAGGCGACGATATACATACTTATATAGATAAATATATACTTAAATACATAGAAAACACCCAAGACTCAGGTACAAATATTCGTGTTCATCACACAAGTAAAAAAAGGCCTCCGACAAGGTGGAGTGATGACCTTGGTGAAGGTCGCGGGAATCCGGTGGAAACGAACGGCACAGGACCGGTCTAAATGGCGAGCCTTGGGGGAGGCCTATGTTCAGCAGTGGACGTCTTTCGGCTGAAATGATGATGATGATGATGACACCAGTAAATGCCCTGACCGGGATTCGAACCCGGGACCTCCAGCTTCGTAGGCAGGGTCACTACCAACTAGGCTAAAGCGGTCCTCTATAAATAGATAATATTAGTATTTTATTGTATTAGAGACTGAGCGCTCGTGGCCTAGCGGCGCCTGCGTACCGCGTGCGGTATGCGAGGTTAAGCAACGTCGGCCTAGGTCAGTTATTGGATGGGTGACCGCTTTGTGTGGTTATTAACTGAGCGCTCCCGTGCTTTGGAAGGCATTTTAAGCCGTTGACCCCGGCTGGTGTCTACGATAGCAGTCGTTAAGCCAAGTTAGAGGCCTTCGGACGGCTTGAGAACTTCTAACAGTCAAGTCGCCCACTCACTTGACAAGCCCAATTCCAATAAGGCCTGGTTTCCCCTCGGGTTGGAAGGTCAGATGGCAGTCGCTTCCGTAAAAAGTAGTGTCTACGCCAAATCTTGGGATTAGGTAGCAGACCCCGGGCATCCTTCAGGATGCAACTGCACTGGGATAACGCTAGGATGATGATGATGATGATTGTATTAGAAACTGATATTTATTTAAAACTTTTTAAATGGCAACCATGATACATGTAAATGAATAAATGTGATAATCCACATCGAAAGGGACCTTATGGCGGCAGGCGCTTACGTTACACCTATTCACTATTGTATTGGAACAGCGGCAATAAAGGCGTAAGTGCCGGCCGCCATAAGGTTCCTTTCGATGTGGATTATCACAAATATTAAATGTTGTCCTCTCCAGGTCCAATTTCTCAACCGATTCTCGTGAAATGTTGTGTGCAAGTTTGATAATTATATGTACTGTATGTCTATTCAGCTTTTGCAAGTCTTTCAAGGGTTTATCCAGAAATCACGCTAGGTTTTTCAGGCCACTTTTCAGTGGCGGCGCGTGAGAATTATCGCCGGGCAACCCCGAGCAAAAAAAACCTACCTTAACATTTATTCTCTATAGTGGTATAGTGAAGCGTGCGCTATGTGTCCTTCGGCAAAACCCCTCGCAGTTAGTGTATACCACCTTTGTCATATAATCCGCTGTGAAAGTGTTTAAAGAAACCATCCCTCCGCTTGTAATCAATTTTTATCTCTGGGCGAGCACGACACGCACATCAAACTTCTTATTTTCAAACGATAGCTTCTTCTTATTAACAAGACGACTCATTTAGTAAATAATCAACGACACAACAATCGAAATTAACTAAAGCAGCTATAACGCCATTAGTAAAAGAAAGTATAGGTACTTTCTTTTACTCAAAACACTGACGAACACAACGAACTGACCTTCAAATACTCGCAACAAAACTACAACCCACTCCCCAAATGAATTATTCATGCACAAGATACTAGTAAATCTGAATTTCACTGGTTAACTTGATTTTCTAATCTATATTTATGCACAAAATTAACTAAACTCACATAAGAATTACAATAATAAATATTTTCACACTGTTCGTACCGCAACCGGGCAAATGACTGTGTTGCCATTACATTCAATTTTTTACCAACGAATCTAAAAGCAAAGAAACTTTCTTTGCGCACTTGTAGGTAAATAAATTACCGAGCTTCAATCTACGTTCGATTTTCGTGTTTTGTGATACGATTTATGCCTTTTTTTAAAGCTTGTGCATAATTTAATTATAAAGAATCGAAATTGATAATATAATTTTGCGCAATTTATTCCACGCAGTATTATATAACAGAAGTATGGCAATGTTTCGAAATGGCCAAGCAGTGCATTCTAATATAAACCTTATCGGCTCATGTTTAAGGTTTAAATTCAAATTCGATCATCTCCCAAAAACTCGATATTTTGCGGGTTGTATGCGATGACGGCGATGTGTGTCTACGACAGAATTTGTGAGTGTGTGCGTGCAATTTCGATGGTCGTGTGCCATTTTTATGAATGAGAAACCTACCCAAGGTAGGCTAATTTACGTCGGGTTTTTTTTACCGTTTCAAGCGCAATGCGTAATGCGGATACGTAGTGAATGTTGTGACTTGTGATTAGATGTCTGGCTGAAATCTATTGTGTGAAGCTATAGTCAAGTGCTGTATTTTTATTGATGATTTATGAGTTTGATATACGTAAGCAAAAAGTTTAGGGCAAGCCGGTGGGAATCGGGTTGTAGGGGGCCGCCGCCACTGCCACTTTTAGACACCTCTTCCCTGGTGATTTTTGGTGAGGGTCTACAACCCAACCTAACAACCCAAAGGTTGTCTGGAAGAGATCGCTTGTTAGCGATAAGACCGCCCGTTGTCTACCACTGTTACATGTATTTTAATTTCTGTTGCTCTTTGAATGTACTTCGTTTGATGAGCAATAAAGAATATTTGTATTGTATTGTATAATCTTTTTCTTTCAGAATTATACAGGAGATGACTGAATACTATACAAATCAGAAGGACCAGGATTATGTTCCAGAAAGTATTTGCGCATATTATGATGCAGAAGAAACTAACTACTTCCTTAGAGCGATATATATACATTCAGAGGTATGTGAAATATACTGTAAATTATTCAAGAATAATTTATTGTAGGTCGTGGGAAAATCTACATCTTTTTTATAGGCCTCATATTTTATTAGGTTTTCCTTATATTTTATATAGACCTTAAAAAAAATTAATGTTTTGAATTCAAATTATGACAAAAGTGTTGATAGTAAATAGGTTATTTATTATCAATACTTTTGTCATAATTTGAACTATCTTCATTAGAAGTTTATTCTTATTATTAATAAGAATCCCAGTATCATCTACTCCGAAGAATATCAGGTTATTTAATTTTAATGTTTTTGCAGTAATAGTTAACTTATTTTTTGTCAAATTTTAATGGTGGCAATTAACTTGATTATTTTCATTTTAATGATGCATAAATTGTCTCTGATGTGTAAGAAATTATAATGTAAGTATATCCCAATTAAATTAAATTAGTGAAATAATTTATATTAATGAAGTAAATTAAATAAATCATATTTCTTAAAATGTACCAAATTATATTGATTCTACGAAATGAATCAAGTTATACGTTTTCCAAATAACATATTTTTTTATAGGTTAAATATAATTTATTGGAAAAACGTGGCATGGTTAAATGGTTAAATGAAATCAAAAAATGCATGATGTTGATTTGTATTATCTTGTCTAACTATTTTGGATCAAATATAGGCTTTTTTATTTTTATTTATTTTATTAATAAGAATAAACTTCTAACGAAGATAGTTTGATACCCTACCATACTACCATATACCTTGTTTTTTTTCTGTATTTTTTTAATTAGTTATTTATTAATTATTTACTAACAGGATGAGCCTGAGGTGTTCCTAGTAGACACGGGTGAATTCCAACCGGCGATACGAGATCGATTGCACCCACTTCACCCCAGATTCTGTTTCGCCCCGCCGCTGGCGCACCTCTGCTTTCTAGCCGACGTGAGTAACGTCTGATACTCAGTTAATTTTCTATTAAGGGGCCATCCATAAAGTACTTCACACGTTAGGGGGGGGGTTTAGAATGTTCCAAGTACTGTAACATAATTGGTTGTACCCAGGGTTCGAAAGGATAATTATCAATGATAATTAAGCCCTTTGCTAATTATCATTGATAATTATCAACATAATTATCATCAATGATAATTATCATTGATAATTATCAACATAATTATCATTGATAATTATCCTTTCGAACCCTGGGTACAACCAATTATGTTACAGTACTTGGGCCATTCTAAACCCCCCCCTCGTTATCATGATTTTTATGCATATAATTATCGTGATTTTTATGCTTTGATAATTATCGATTTGATAATAACCTAAAATTGTAAATTCGGCATGAGTCTTAAAAAAATACGTGCGTGAATTCGAACGTTAATAATTGCGCTCTGTATATGTGTTTTAATGATGTTGTAATGATGAATTGATTATATTTAATGGTTAATAAAAAAACAAGTAAAATATTGTATAGCAACTATTTATTTTGCAGCCTAAAACACCATAATCTTTTATATATTAGTACAGAGTACAGTCTTTATTGGTAAAAATACATTTTACAGGTCATATCATACATCGGAAAAATTTAACTAATAAAATAACGTATACCCTACCCATAAGAGGGATAATTATCGCGATAATTATCAAAGACCATAATTATCATGATAATTTCAAACCCTGTTGTGGTGTCATTTAATCGGTTAAGTATAAAAGAGTGCTATGGCGTAAATATTTAAGGTATTGTCTGTAATAGAACCAAATTTATTGCACACCAAAATAACAACACATTACAATTTAAAACGTAATACCTAAACTAATAAAATAACGTGTACTACCCTACCCATAAGAGGGATAATTATCCGATAATTATCGCGATAAATATCAAAGACCATAATTATCTTGATAATTTCGAACCCTGGTTGTACCGGCCGGAAATAATCCATTATTTTTTATCTGGTTTATTTGCCAGGTGGATCAGACTGAAGATGAGGATTTAGAAGACAGGCAGACGGAATTCCTAAAACAATTCCTGGGACAAAGTTTCAAAATAAAACTTAAAATGGATGACTCTGAAGATAAGTAAGTTTTCTTTTATATTTTTTTATTTGCATTAATCAACAAAGGCCCATATTTAAAGGTACCTTACAGACTAACATACATACTTACTTATCAATATTAAGAAAGCCGGCCAAGTGCGAGTCGGACTCGCGCACAAAGGTAAAAATCACGTTTCTGGTATGGGATCTTAAATATTTCGTTTATTCTGTTGTTTAGTATTTGTTATTATAGCGTCAACAGAAATACATCATATGTAAAAATTTCAACGGTTCATGAGATACAGCCTGGTGACAGACGGACAGACAGCCGAGTCTTAGTAATAGGTTTCCGTTTGACGGTGGCAAACAAGTTTACGGACCGCCTGATAGTCAGGCCGTAGCCTATGGACGCTTGCGACTCACATCACGCGTTGCCGACTCTTTGTTGACTTGAGGATTACTTGTGTTGTCAGCTAAGGACATATTCACGCCCCTTTCTCTCAACACTGCAGGTTATTCAAACATTAACCTTGTTCAACCATTTCATCCATTTTGGTTGGTTGTGTATGACAAATATTGGCACCACCTTCTATTGGTGATAAAATATTAATGTATGAAGGCTAAGAGAAACTCGAAAACTTTTAAAATATCTCCGTCTCTATCGCACTTGAGACGAATATATATATTTATTCATTTCATAATATAAAAGTACCATATAAAATATCGTAAGTCAATTTACCTACACGATTTCATATTATGATCGTCAAATAGTTGACCACTTTAGTTGATTTGTCTTTCTTTCTCTTTTTAACTAGGAACATTAAAATGGTTGTAACTTCGTTATTTTTTGAAATATCTGAATAGGATTTTCACCATTAAGTGATATTTTTTATAGGGTCTATGACGATTAGTGTAAGTTTGTCCACAAATATATTTATTTATTTATTATCTAGGATCACCAACAGTGGCAGCAACAGTCATTAGCACTATACACAAAAAAGTACATGGTTTACATTTAATTGCGCCACCAATTACAGGTGAACACAGCATGCAGATGCATGCTGCATTACAGGAAGCGTCGACTTTAGAAAAACTTAAGAAAATATCTACATAATGATAATAAGTTAATAGTACGTAATATGCTTAAAAATAAACTAGGAGGGTCCAAATTTCCGTAATATTAATAAGTTTAAATTCAAATATACGAAAATTCTAATGATTTCAATGTAAATAAAAGGTTACTATCTATACATGTCAAAAAAGATGACACCAGGAGCCTATACCACAAAACTTTACAAGCATACAATTTGACATTTTTGACAACTTTTTGTATGGAAAATTGTAGAATTTTGTCAAATTGTACGGTTGTAGTCTTGTGGTATAGGCCCCAGAATAAATTGTAAAAATACAAATGAAAATATCATGTAAAAATGATAAAATGGCATGGCGGTTAAGGTCGGGTTTTATAAATATCCGTTAGATCAAATGTATGTATGACCAACACCAACATACGATCACAGGCCGGTCATCGTCAAATATGGCGCCGGCAGCTGTCATCCCATAGAAACTTGTCAAACTTTCCATACAATCAGATTTTAACGAACACCGCTTACGATTACAGACGGTTTGGTGCAACCCACCCTTATACTCTAAATACCATAATTACCCTTATTTCAGTCCTTCGAAGCCTGTACATGTGTACTTATTTCTCGACGACGGAACAACTGTTAACGAGCTACTCGTACAAGCACTGGCTTCAAGTAAGTAGCACGAGTAACTGGCACCTTTGCCACAGATAGAAACACTATTATGAATGTGCTCTTTAAATGCAAAACAAAATAAACACAATATTTTTAGGATTTTTTCGATAATATTTTCTGAGAATAACAAGGTATTGCTGTTTTAGCTATATTTTAAATTATATGGGGTGTGTAACATAAGTCGTAATACAAATATGTATATACAGGGTGTCCAGTAAATAATGGACAAGAATATAGAATATGGGTGGATCAACTATTAACCTTTGTTGTTCATTACCATGGTTACGTCTCCTGAGTCACTCTTTAAAACTGTAATTTTATAGGTTTTAAATCTATCAAACATGAGTTTTAGCGATGAGTATCTATCCATTCGGACATGGGTCATCTCTTGAGCATGCTAGAAGACAAATTATGAACATTTTTCTAAGAAATATCTATCCATTCGGACATGGGTCATCTCTTGAGCATGCTTGAAGTCCATATTATGAACATTTTTTCTAAGAAACTCGGTTACTGTTGTCTCCTCGCTGACGGGACAGAGTAACAACAAAGAAAAGTTGATTGACCCATATATACAATTTTAGAATCACTATTAGATGAACTATGTTTTAGAAAGTTGGTCGCCCTAGTTTCCATACAAATTTTATTCCCGACGAGCGATCAAACCTGTTGAAAATAGAGCCAAATGTAATGTTATTCATGAAAGCCTCATTTTTAATAATGAGTCCTGGCTACCCTATAGTTCTAATACCTGTCTGTTAGCATCACTATTAGAGAATATTTAGCAACAAACAGAACGAGAATATATTTTCATTTACGGCCTCAGCGGTCGTTAAAGTGAAACAAGGTACCAATTATTAAGAAAATGTAAAGTTCGATTATTTCGAAAACCAAGGGACTTTTACTGAAAGTCCATTTTCTGAACTAGCCTCAGGTGTTTTATTGGTGATTAGAAGCTTGTCCATTATTTACTGGACACCCTGTATACCCTGGGACTATGGGACTTACTGAGCTAAATAAAAACACTTTTTTTTCTTTCTTATCAGCTAAAAACCCGAAACATCGCCATAGCTACGAATAATAAAATAAATAGACTAACATTTTTTTTATTTACCTCTGTTTACAGACAAACCGAAATTAAAAGAGAAAGCTCTTTTAGACAACACAGTCGATGAAAACGAAAACATATCACTGCCCGAGTCTAAGCACCAAGTTATACACGATGAAACAGAAAGGCTCGTTGAAATTGCCGATACTCATACTCATACTCATACTCATATTCAGGATGCGAAGGAAAATATTGATATTGACGACGATTTGGATTATTCCAAGTGCCCAGAGTACGAGAATGCTGTGGAAGCGGTTACAGTGAGTATAAAATAGTACATTATTTACAGAGATGCGATTTATTTGAAATACTTCTATTTAAAATGCAAATACAAAATGCAAAATACCTATTTTGTATGTATAATGGCAACACAATTCACAAAATGAAGCCATGGCTATCTTTTCGTTAGTCTAGTTTTTTACATTATTTTAAGTGAGTATTATTATTATTAATAACATAACAGAATTTATTGATACGCGTACTGATAAATATGTCCAAAATGTCATGCATAAGGTGGCATTCGGCTCGGCATTGTATCTCTACCTAAATCAAATAAAAATATCATTCGATTTGGTCAAAAGGTATTTTATTTTGAAAAAGTATTTTGAAAATACCTATTTTGCATTTAGCATTTGAAATACAAAACGCAAAACTATTTGGTATTTTGCATTTGAAATAGTAAATCTGAAAAGTATTTTGCATTTTGTATTTAAATGCTTTTTTAAAACCATTTTGTACATCTCTGATTATTTACCAAGGGCGGTAAAACAAAGAATGTCTCAGATCGCAGGTATTTGACGCCCGAGCCGAAGGCAAGGGCGATAATTATGCGATCTGAGGCTTTAATTAATTACCGCCCGAGGTAAGTACAAAATTTTATGTCACCCCCTGGCCAGGAAGTGGGATTTTCCGCGCGCAGTGCGTGCGGTAATTGCGACTTTATGGCCAGGTGTGACATAATAGTTATTTACGACACAAGTTCGGAAAGTAAGCAATTACCGACAAGTGGTGAACAAAACCACGAGCGATTAGCGAGAATGCAGAGAGACCGAAAAAAACCGGCCAAGTGCGTGTCGGACCACGCACAATGAAGGGTCCCGTACCGACACCTACTAGTCCACATTTAAAATCACTATCCAATACATTGAATCTAAAAAAGTCGTATCTTCATAGGGAACTCACGGAACTTACGAGCTTTTGTTTGGGCAAGACAGTTTTTAAGCGAAAACTCAAAAACCGTAAAACCTATATTGATCAAACCAGAAATCGCTGAAAGTATTTACTAATGCACACCACCTTAATTTTTTATAGTTTGGAAATTAGAGGGGGGGACACACTTTCTATGACTTTGACAGCTAATATCTCACCAACGGTTGACTTAAATGGACAAGTTTTTTAGAAACCTCCATATCATTTTTAAAGGCCTATCCATCGATACCCCACACGACTATGTGCGTTGAAATATTTTTTTTCTTCCACCGGTTACATGTATACATAGAAAACATCCCTGACCAGGATTCGAACCCGGGACCTCCAGCTTCGAAGGCAGGGTCACTACACTACCAACTAGGCTAAAGCGTTCGTTAAATAAAAATTTAGTTTTAGTTTTAAATGAGAGCGGAGTGACCACGCACATAATCTCATCTACACAGATTTACCAACCTATCAAGATTTAATATATGTAACCTATTTTTCGTGAAATAAACAGTTTTTTTTAACAGGGCTACAGCAATAGGGATGAAATTGACATATGCAAACACTACACTGGCGGTGAGGGCTGTTTCAAAGGACATCGGTGCAAGAAACGACACGTTATGATGCATCCCGGTAAGGAAACTATTCAAACTATCGCCATCTATAAATAAATAAATAAATATTAGAGGACAATCTTACACAAATCGAACTAGCCGCACAGTAAGCTCAAGAAGGCTTGTGTTATGGGTACTAGACGACGATATATTTAATAGATATAAATACTTAAAAACATCCAAGACTCAGAAACAAATATTCATGCTCACCACACAAATATTTGCCCTGACCGGGATTCGAACCCAGGACCGTAAGCTTCACAGGCAGGTGCACTACCCACTAGGCTAAACCGGTCGTCATACAAACAGACACAAATATCAAATTGGTTGACCGTATGTAAAACCCGACCAGAATTATATGAGCGTTGTCAAGAGGGCGTTATTATCATCATTTATATGGCAACAGGTCAGTAATGTCAGTATAGTCGGAATAATGACATTTCGACAAACTCTTAGAGTATTCCAGTGTTCCAAACCACACGCGTGGTCGTGCCGGAGGTTTTCCCCTGGATTGTCCCCAGGCTACTCTCCAACCGCGCACTCCTATCGCTTTATTGGGCCCGGCCACAAGAAAAAGCCACAGTCAGGTTCAAAAAAAAAGACATGATTATTGTCGTATAAAGGGCCGGCAACGCGCACGTGACTTCTTTGGAGTTGCGGGCGTCTATAGGCTGCGGTGGCCGCTTACCGCCAGGTGGACCGTACGCTTGTTTGCCACCGGCGTTGTATAAAAATGTTTTTCGAGTAAAATCGAAAATATTGATTTTCTTATTTCGTGTCAATGTCCCTATTGTATATATAAGAAAAAAAAAGAGATTATGTTATTACTTTACAGAAGGATGGACGTTAGACCGTGTGTCGGTAATGGTCAAGTGTCGGCCCGCGGCGCTGCCCGCGCCCGGCACGTGCCACAGGGTCAAGGTCACGCACGTGGAAAGCACGTGTCGACTGTACGTGCACTTCGAACAGCCTGGTGAGTGACTTAGAGATTATGTTATTACTTTACAGAAGGATGGACGTTAGACCGTGTGCCGGTAATGGTCAAGTGTCGGCCCGCGGCGTTGCCCGCGCCCGGCACGTGCCACAAGGTCAAGGTCACGCACGTGGAGAGCACGTGTCGACTGTACGTGCACTTCGAACAGCCTGGTGAGTGACTTAAATCTTTATCTCCACTCGATTGCTCAAAGGTTGGCTGGATGAAATACAGGGATAAGCTCGCCTGTGTAGATAAGATATAACGATACAGGCTCGTGCTCAAAAGACTTCAACGGGCTCACGCTCGACCTCACTACATTCGCAACGCAATGGTTCCTGAACACATGAAAGAGGATTTAATATACGGATGTAGATAAAGTAGTGTATGCAACTGTACATAATTAGGCCTTAAAACACTCGTGTGATTCGTTTCTCGTTTGACGACCGGTTTAGCCTAGTGCGTAGTGCACCTGCCTGTGAAGCTGACGGTCCTGGGTTCGAATCCCGGTCAGGGCAAATATTTGTGTGATGAGCATGAATATTTGTTTCTGTGTCTTGGATGTTTTCTATGTATTTAAGTATTTATATCTATTAAATATATCGTCGTCTAGTACTCATAACACAATCCTTCTTGAGCTTACTGTGGGGCTAGTTCGATTTGTGTAAGATTGTCCTCTAATATTTATTTATTTTTATCCTATTATGAAACCACACTCGTGTTTTAAGACCTCTCATTATGTATCAGTTGCATAAACTACTATTATTGCAGACCTGAATTAAAGGACATAGTATAGTACAAAAACACAATGAGTAGAGGCAAACAACTATGTTTTGTGTCACGGTTTTTTTTAATTTAATTATTTTTTTTTACAGAAGAGCCGATGACACTCGCTAACCTCGTAGATGAGATGACCCGCAACGCCGCCGACTCGAAATCCTTAAAGGTACTGTTTTTTTAGGGTCCGTACAGTGTACCTACGGTGCCCTGTATTAATCGCCATCTTTCCGTCCGTCTATCAGCGCTGTATCTCATTAACCGTTTAATAGCTTGACGGTGACCATGTAGCTTTTGTACTTGCCTTTTTTTACGTATCTATTTTATATATTACATACGGACGGACGGACCGACGGAAAGACAGACATGACGAATCTATAAGGGTTCCGTTTTTGCCATTTTCGCTACGGATCCCTAAAAATATGCCAATATGGTGAAAATCCTATTCGAATATCTCAAAAATAACGAAGCTACAACCGTTTTAATGTTGCTGGTTAGAGAGAAAGCGCGACAGATCAGTGACGTCACTGACCTCGAGCGCCATAGTAAATGACGATCGTTCCAATACAAAGGTGCGTTTTACGGAAAAGGGACAGAATATGCTCCCTCTTAAAACTTTGATGAATTATTCATTATTTTGAGTTATTTGTTTCGCCATTTGATTAAGAAATTGATCCTTTTTTGAGACAATTTGGTGTCAACGTCCCTATACTATCCCTCTCAATATCTCATTGGTAAAAACAGAAAAAAGTGCGCCCCATTTCAATTTTTTATCCGAATAAATAAATTTGTAAATAAGGTTCAAATTCCAATAGTAAATGACGATCGTTCTAATACAATACAAACGCACATTTTGCGGATAATGGACAGAGTATGCCCCCTCTTAAAACTTTGAAGACTTATTATCATGTAAGCTGAGATACGCGTCATACTCGTGAACGGGTGCTGTTTGTGGGGTCCGGTCTGTTCATGTTTGCAAGGACTAGTAACTTCGTACTAGTGTTCAGTGGAATTGACATGATGGGAGACTTCGCTCTGTTCTCATTTGATTTTATTTTTAGACTGACGCTTAGAGACCTTATACATCTCTGAAGATATTTATTTATTACATTTTATTATTTTCATGTTAACGCTTAGAGATATATCTCACGATATTTTATTATGATTAGTGTACCTACCTTATTACCTTTTATCTTGACGCTTAGAGACCTTATACATCTCTAACAAATCTCGATTGTTATTAGTTTCCTAGTCTTATTTTTGACATGTAACACTACATTTATTTAATGATACTTTGATTATTGTATTATTTTTATTTGATGTACCTAGATAGATTTTGACTTGTAAAAGTGCCCTTGAGGCCTATTTGCAGAATAAATGTTTTGATTTTATAACTATCTATTCTTTTGAGTTACTTTTTTCGCGATTTTATTCAGAATTATTTTTTGTACAAACGCCTTAAGGGAGGCGTACAGTGACATCTACCAGAAGACTCATGCTTCATTAACGGCACTAACGTCTCAAATCATATTGAAAATCGTCAGTTACGATGCGCCATCCCATACCCAAATTTAGAATGAAGGAAAAATTGAAAAATGTAGGCACCGAGCAGGATTCGAACCTGCGACCTCCCGGCACGGCGGGTTAATGAAGCATGAGTCTTCTGGTAGATGTCGCTGTACGCCTCCCTTAAGGCGTTTGTATAAAAAATAGTTTACGTTAGCAGCGGTACTGCTTAATACGAAGGAACGGTTGATGAATTTGGAACTGGATAGCGATTGCACCTATAGCTCAGTTGGCTAGAGCGACTGGCCGCGAGTGCCGGGAGGTCGCAGGTTCGAATCCTGCTCGGTGCCTAAATTTTTCAATTTTTCCTTCATTCTAAATTTTATTGATTTGTATTTTGTAATGGACATTATTATTATTTATCTGACTGACGATTCCGAATGGAAGATGCATTTATTTTTCTGTTTACTTTTTATCGTGTTTTGTATTACTCTAGTTGACATTATGTTATTTTTATTTTTCCTGTTATGACGATCATGATAACAATTCTTGTAATTTTGACATGTGTGCAAATTTATAATGTAATTCCTTATCATGAAATAAATTATCTAAATCTAAAATCTAAATCTATTTAGAATTTGATCACTTCAAGAAAGTTCGAAGTTATTGATTATCTTATTTGGTGTCGACATCCCAATTAGTTTGTTTGTTTGTTGACAGTTGGACCCCGCGCCGGGTGAGCTCGTGTCGGCGCGCTTCTCCGACGGCCGCCATTACCGCGCCCGCGTCGTCAGCTCCGACGAGCGCCATACAGAGGTATGCTGCAGCGGGGCAATACACTGTGTGCGTCAGAATGACTGACCAAAATGGCAGATCAATGTTAGACTACCATCAGCATTCTACCTATTTGCTACTAGTTACTACCTATGTTGACATATTTGCCACCTAAGTTTTAAAAAATATATATATATTTAATAAAGTGGGCAGTCATTCAGATGACCCTTGTTTGCAACTTTCTATATACTATGATTTGCTACCTACACATATATTTTTTCCAGATTTTTAAGGCAAATTTTCATCAGTCTGATAATGTCATCGGCGTGGCTCCTGTTCAAATCAATTAGATAACCGCCGTAACTATAAAATCCAGTATTAGCAGAGCCCTGCTCCTAAGCAAAATGTACGCAGTGTGGGGTCATTTTCTATTGGATATCGGCAAAAGCACGTCTGTGGCGCTACCGCGAACAGCAAACGAAATTTTCGCTCTCTGTCGCACCTGCACGTTCGGACGTAAGTGCGGCAGAGAGGGAAAACTTCGTTTGCTGTTCGCGGTAGCGCCCCTGTTGTATGGGAGCCCCCTTAAATATTTATTTTATTCTGTATTTTAGTATTTGCTGTTATACCGGCAACAGAAATACATCATCTGTGAAAATTTCAGCTGTCTAACTATCACGGTTCATGAGGTAATTAAATTCGTAATTAAATTCCATGTTTTGATTATAAAATTTTTATTTTTGCCTTAAAAATCTGGAAAAAAGCAAATAGGTAGTAAATCATAGTATATAGAAAGTTGCAAATAAGGCGTCCAACCCTCACATAATAAATGTGGGCAGTCATCCTGACGTCAGAATGACTGCCCACTTTATTAAATATATATATTTTTTAAAACTTAGGCAGCAAATAGGTAGTGAATGCTGATGGTAGTCTAACATTGATCTGCCATTTTGATCAGTCATTCTGACGCACACCAATACACTGCGGGAATATAAATACAAATCGTTTATTGCATGAAAGTATTATAAAAGTTAACATGTATGATTTATCTCGTCACTAGACCCCGTTGTCTTGTCGCACAGAAATTGTTTTTCAGTAGAGCGTGAATGGTTTTTTTATCGACCTTCTTTGTCACATATTTCAAGTCACATTTTCTTTGTATTTTTTTTATTGTACTTTTTAATGTAGGAAACTAAAATAACATATAACTACATAGCATAAAACAAAGTCGCTTTCTCTGTCCCTATGTCCCTATATCCCTATGTATGCTAAATCTTTAAAACTACGCAACGGATTTTGATGCGGTTTTTTTTAATAGATAGAGTGACTCAAGGGGAAGGTTTATATGTATAATACATGCATCAGCATTGCACCCGTGCGAAGCCGAGGCGGGTCGCTAGTATTAAATAAGAATCGACCTTCTTGATATCGATGTTTATATAATGCAATTGAATTAATCCTTTGGAGTTGCGGGCGTCTATAGGCTGCGGTGGCCGCTTGCCGTCAGGTGGACCGTAAGCTTGTTTGCCGCCGGCGTTGTATAAAAAAAATCACCTTTTAAGTCTATGCTCAATTGTAATGAAAACTTTTTGTATTACCATCACCAGCTTTTAAAAGCAATTTTTTTTAGAACCATACAAACCATACAAAATAAACATAGAAAAAACATGGGATATCCGGCAGATCCCGAACTAGGCTGAGCCTGTATCTCGGGATCTAGCAGTACGCTACACAAATGAGACAGTCATGTAGACATGAAGTGAACGGCAAATATTAGAATTTAGACAAATATTATAATATGTATGTGTGTGTGTGTGTGTGTGTGTTGTGTCTGTTGTGTGTGTGCGTGCGTGCGTGTGAGTGTCTGTGTGTGTGTGTGTGTGTGTGGGGCTGGTCAGCGCGTCCGTCGCATGTATATGCAGCAGGATTTACAGTTGCCGCCCAATGTGGAACTTGTCATCACGAAAATCCCTATAGAACCCATAATTACACTGACGATATACAATCGTGTAAAGTTTATTGTAATTATTGTGGAAAAACTATGCAAAAATCGTAACTAACGAACACCCTATACTTTTATTTCTTCGTTTATTATTATATATATTTTCATACAAAAGTAAATAGATAGATATATTTATTTCCTTTATAAAATTACATCATGGTTTACATTTTTAAAACAAGATAAATTCACAAAAGGATCGTCAATAGGTATAATAATAATGAAAGAAAAATAATTGAAATCAAATAATGTCAAAGGTAAAAAATAATAGAAATGTCAAATTTGTATACACGGCTAGAATAGCCTAGGCAATGTCATTAGTCAAATTTAAAATAATAGAAATAAAAACAATATAAACGCTCGATTCCAAATATGGTCAAATAACAATACAATGTCAGAATAATAAATAAAATGGTAATGTCAAGATATACTATAATAAATTAAAACTAATCGAAATATTTTCCATGTTTTACCTTTGTATTAC
The DNA here is from genome assembly GCA_963556455.1 of Epiblema foenella. Classification (NCBI taxonomy): domain Eukaryota; kingdom Metazoa; phylum Arthropoda; class Insecta; order Lepidoptera; family Tortricidae; genus Epiblema; species Epiblema foenella. Next base: position 1,557,270 of record OY747120.1, on the reverse strand, counting down.
AAAAAATACCGGCCAAGTGCGAGTGTGAACCGCCCAAGTATACACAGATGTGTACCGGTTCCAACCGACTTAATTCAGGGAAATCTTAACAGCATCGTGTAGAAATTGAACGACATGGGTACAGCGCCATCTATCGGCGTATTTTGTTATAAATTTGAGCGACTCGTTAAATGTGCGGAATCCAACACGCACTTGCCCTGTTTTTTTTAATTGTGTCGTTTTAAGTTTTAGTTGTGTTATATATTTTTTTTCTATCTCTGTTCATTAATGTTGTAACTTATGTGTATGTGGCGAACAAATAAGCGATTTATCTATATATCTGTTGCAGGGTGGCCACTTTCTGGAAAACCGGGAAAACCGGGAAAAGTCAGGGAATTTCGCTAGTCATGGAGAAGTCAGGGAATTGTCAGGGAAATTTAATGGAGGTCAGGGAAAAAAATTGTCTCTATGTAAATGAAATAAATGAACTTTATTCTGCAAGTAGGCCCCAATGGCACTTTTGCAAATCAAAAATTACTAGCGTTTCTCATGAAACCACTGCTGAGAAGAAATGCCGAAAAAAACTCGACAGTCAGTCATTTTCTCCAAAAATATGCTTAATTATAATGATATTACTTAACCTACTTAATTAAATCCGAGTGGTAAACAACGAAAGAGAATTTTAAAAAAAGAGGAAAAAAGAACAATAGGTATTTACAATGCGTAGTTCCACAAGAAAACATGTCGAAAATGCATATGTATTACTTGGTATTACCAAATACGAGATAAAGATAATAATTCTAAAAGTGCCCAACATTTATTTTGCAAATAGGTCTCAATATTTGCAAAATAAATGATTTTGATTTTGAATAATAATTGAAAATACTTCTCCTAGACATTAAATTAAGCTTTCCTGCAATAACTGTGTCAACTAGATACAATGAAAATATTATACTTAGGTATTTGGTTTGAGCCATGCATTTCTGTCTGTTAAACAGTCCTCAACCCTATAATAAGCTTTTGACATCAATGTTGTTTTAAAGTAATTTTTAAGAGCTGGAAAGGGTAAATTCAAAATTGCATCTCGTAACTTATTATAAAACGGACACATTGACCTACTAGTATATTTTACGTACACGAAACTTTTAAGCGGCAATTTTATTTTTATTCCTGGTATTAAAATTATGGATATCAGATTTTTTACAGAATGCGTCTCGGTTCTTTATGACATAAACAATATTCTCATATATGTATTGGGACGCTACAGTTAAAATGTTAATTTCTTTAAAGAGTTCTTTCAGAGATTCCCACTTTCGTGTGCTTTGACTAAGGGAATATCTTGTTTCGATCCCGCAATCACAGTCAATGCAGAATTCCGACGACGAGAGAGGCTCGATAAATTGTTTTATTTTATTTATTTTCTTTTTTATATTTATTTTATTTTCTTTATTGGGGAAAAAAACAGATACAGGCCGATGTAATAAATAGGACAAATCAGTATAGATGAAGTATGTACAGTCTGTATCCTAAGACAATTCCCACTAGGATTTCACACATATTAGTTAAGATGACATTGTAAAACAAGTAAGTAATCCTTAATTAAATCTTGACAATATAAGATATACACTATTAACACACAGTACAGGAAATTACATCTTACAGGAGGAGAAATAACAACCACTACCAAAGATAGTTATAAATTATATGAGCTGATTAACTTTGCGCTTAAAAATGGCCCGCGTACTACTAAATATGTCAACCGAGACTAAGCTTTTGTTATAGTTGCAACACATTCTGCGTAATGGTGCTCGTACCCCGGCGTTGGACATATTTGTCCAAAATAACCGGCTTTCAGGATATGACGCAGATAACGCCATAAGTGCCTTCAATGATATTTGTAAATCACCTGAATTTGAAAAATCAATGAAACAATTTTCCATAAGGATAGTCACCGACTGGATGACCTTTGGCTCGGTTTGATATAAAATGAAAATAAAGAAAAATATCCACGCGGTTCGTAATGCTCACTCCTTGCAGGCGCGGATACAGGGGGGGGGGGGGCAACAGGGGCAATTGTCACCCTGAAGCTGTGTCAGGGGAGGGCAATTGCCTATGTCCTGACGTAGGAAATATGTTCTGACAATAAAAACAGTTATCAAGTCAGTTTTATTTTCGGAAAGTTCGAAAGTGCCCCCCCTGAACAAAATCCTGGATCCGCGCCTGACTCTTGTACAGGGAACATACACAAAAAGAAGGAAAATTTGAGTTCAGAGGCAAAAATCAGAGCAGAAAAAAGAAAAACTGCGGAAATGGTTAAAGAACTAGAAGCAAAAAGACAAAATTTCTCGAAGGAGCTGCCAAACAAGCTGCGTTATTGGAAAAACAGATTACCAAGTTGCAATATATTTTTAACCGACTACAAAAAAAGGAGGAGGTTCTCAATTCGGTTGTATGTTCTTTTTTTTAACGTGTGTTACCTCAGATCTCCGTTGTTTATGAACCGATTTGGATCTTTTCTTTGTTTGAAAGCATATGCTCCTGTTGTCCAGAATCTAGTTTTGATGATGAGATTCATGAAGAATTGAGAGAACTCCTCGAAAATTCATGCGAAGCATATAGCGATTTTAGTATTTTCGGTAATAAATCGAGCATTTGGATTCAGAAAGTAGCATTTGGTATACGGGAACTGATGAAAAAGACCACGGATGGTCATCTAAAACTCCTATTGTTTCATGGGTGGCATTAAGATATCTCGACCAAGATACTGAAGCGACTATGACAAAGTCAATTTAAATGGTCCTGATGTAATATCACCATTAACCTGATCTGGTAATTGAACCCGGAAGGTAGGCAACGGAATTCCGTAATAAAACAGTGTAGCTTAGCCGTGATTGAGCTTATTGGAATCGTTATGAGATGCACTCTGGTAATGATTCACTAAAAACGTGAAATAATTAAAATTTTAAATAAAAAAATAAATCCGACACCAAAAATTAAAAAAATAATTGCCTTACTTCTAATACGAGACTTTACGCTTCTTATTGCACAATGTAGAAGTATCTACAAGTCGGTTTATGTTATTATTATTTCAAATTATAATTAACATGATAACTGATGACTAGGTAGTTTTGTTTCAGTTAAACCCAAGATTTTTAACAGAATTCAAATACTGAGGTTTCTCAATTCTTCACTTTAATTTGTACCATAATACGCAAAATGTTAAAGTCTAGTACTTACTAATACGATTAAGGCCCGTATAAAGTGTTCTCTTTAGTATTTCACGCTGGATTATATTATATAATACATTTATTATATCCAATAAATTCAGTAGTCAGATGTACTGTTTCAATTGGTTTTTCCTGTACAGCTTTTAAAATGGTCAAAAATGAAATGAATTATTGGGTAATTGAAATTCTAGAACTGTCTGATAGCAAATTAAAATATATAAATACAAGAAAACAGTACAAAAACGTCACCTGACGTAGAATGTGAACCCACGACTTCCGTCTAACAATGCTTTCGCTCTTACCAACTGAGCTATTCAGATACTACTTCTTATTATTTCCGTTTATGTATTAATTTCATTGTATTTATAAATTGTAATTTGCTAGCAGATTATTCTGAAAAAACGTGTTCAAATTATATAATTTTTTTATTTATTACATTTAAGATTATGGTCAGGGAAAAACTTGAAAAAACGCCTGGAAAACCGGGAAAAGTCAGGGAATTTTGGTTGTAGTAAATAGTGGTCACCCTGCTGTTGGCAAATTAGTCTATTATCTATGTCTTATTTTAAGTTAATGGATAACACACCTGGATCTAGACATAGACAACATGGCACCTTGATAGAAAATATAAACTGACATATTTTGGCTAACGAAATAAATAAATAAATAAATATTAGAGGACAATCTTACACAAATCGAACTAGCCCCACAGTAAGCTCAAGAAGGCTTGTGTTATGGGTACTAGACGACGATATAGATATAAATAGTTAAATACATAGAAAACATCCAAGACTCAGAAACAAATATTCATGCTCATCACACAAATATTTGCCCTGACCGGGATTCGAACCCAGGACCGTCAGCTTCACAGGCAGGTGCACTACCCACTAGGCTAAACCGGTCGTCAAATAAGTTTATTCAATAAATAGTGGGAAAACAATTAACAGTTTCCTCTATTAAAACACTATCTATCTTTTTTTTTCTTCACAGGTGATGTATATTGACTATGGCAACACAGCCACAGTGCCCAACACCGAACTGCGTCGGTTAGAGCCACACTGGCTCGCACTTCCGGTACAGGCGGTCCCCTGCCGACTGGCCGGGATATCCGGTGTGCCTGACGTGTCGGACGCGTCCGAAGTGCTCAAAGACCTGGCGTTGGATAGGGCCATGGAGGCGCATATCATGTTAGTATAATTTTAGTCGTTTTAAAAAAAACATTTAAAAAATTTAATTTCGTGCAGATGTAGCGCAGTCCCGTTTTGTTCGAAAAAAAAGGAGGAAATATGTTTTCGAAAGACAAAATTGTCTCAAAGCACTGATAGTCATTGACTAGTAACTCATATTTGCCATAATCAAGTTCAGGTATTGCAAAATACTCACCATATTGTTCCAATTAGATAAGGGTGGATCAACTATTTTTTGTTGCTCGTTACCATGGCTACGTCTCCTGAGTCACTCTTTAAAACTATGATCTTATAGGGTTTCAATCTACTAAACATGAGTTTTAGCGATGAGCATAAGTCCATTTGGACATGGATCATCTCTTGAGCATGCTTGAAGTCCATATTATAAACATTTTTCTAAGAAAGTCGATTAATGTTGTCTCCTCGCTGACGGGACAGAATAACAACAAGAAAAAGTTGATTGACCCATTAACCTGCGTAGCGTAACCACAGAGTGGCATTTGACATTTCGGAGACCTCACGCTACACTAGCGCCTCTAGCGGCGAATTAATACGCGATAGCCCTCATGTGTGACATTGTTTTTTTTTGACAGCGCTCGGGACTTCGATGAGTTGTCAGTGAAACTCATCGGCGATGGGTTCGACATTGGCGAACAACTGGCGGCGTTCACCGGTCTACAACTAAAACCGTACCAAGTGGACGACGATTCCCAAAGACTATGCCGTCATGTACCAGCTTAAGAAAGAAACGCCAAGAAAATAATAAACCTTTTTTTTTTTTCGACGGGGGAAAATCCGTTATGGATACCTCCGCACCGTGGGGGCGGCGCGGTGGTTATGTCGGACTTGCACCGACTAAAACCCCCCGCTTGTCCTCCTCAACCCATTTCGGGCGGCTCTGGGATCTCCTACGGAACGCGCCAGTGCCGCCCTAGAGTCCACATATGTGGGTCCCGCTATGTCTCTATGACGATCGTAGCCCCCAACTACGACCGTCTACGACCCCGAGGACCCCCTTTTAGTCGCCATCTACGACAGGCAGAGGATACCGTAGCCATATTCTATGCCCGGGCTACAGGGCACATGAAAATAATAAACCTACCTATACATTTAAAAACCTATACTTCTAAAAATGTAATTCGAACAATGTGAAAAATAAACACCTTTTATTTTGTTTTTGTTATTTTAAAAAAAACTTTGTTTTTTTAACCCTTTTCCAGGCCACACCAATCTAGAAGGATTTACGTAAACAAAATATACATTAAAAATACAATACAATACAAGTAGTCTTAAATAAAATAGTTTAGTTTTGGTGATTCATTTCAAAACTATTCGCTTTTTAAGAAAATGCAAACTATTTTTTAACCTTTAGAGCTCTTATAAAATAAATAAATAAATATTTGTGGACAATCTTACACAAATCGACCTAGTCCCAAACTAAGCAAAGCTTGTACTATGGATACTAGGCGACGATATACATACTTATATAAATAAATATATACTTAAATACATAGAAAACATCCAAGACTCAGGAACAAATATTCGTGTTCATCACACAAATACATGCCTTGACCGGGATTCGAACCCGGGACCTCCAGCTTCGAAGGCAGGGTCACTACCAACTAGGCTAAAGCGGTCGTCAAGTTCCGATATTAACATATACCTAACTATTAGTATTACGAATATATTTATTGAGTTATGCACAATATTGTAATCCTACCCACCATAATAAAAAACATTGTACGGCTCTGGCATCCCACGGATGCGAGTAACTCGCTACGCGAAACGTAACCTTACGCTGCATATATTTAGAGTGCTGAGTAGCTCTGCCTTCTTGAGATGCTAAGAGCTAAGACACTGAACTTTTATTATTTCTAAGTTAAATTTTAATTCTCATTTAAGTGAATAATGTATTCTTATGAGAATAAATGTCTTAAACCATATTCGACACAAACGACAAGAAAATAATAAACCTATCTATACTTCTAAAAATGTAATTCGAACAATGTGAAAAATAAACACCTTAGATTTTGTTTATTTTTTTATTTTAAAAAGCTATACTTTGTTTTTTTAACCTTTTTCCAGGCCACACCAATCTAGAAGGATTTACGTAAAACAAAATATACATTAAAAATACAATACAATACAAATACTCTTAAATAATAGTACATTACTTACCAAGGGCGGTAAAACAAAGTCTCAGATCGCACGATAATTATGCGATCTGAGGCTTTCTTAATTACCGCCCGAGGTAAGTACAAAATTTTATGTCACCCTCTGGCCAGGAAGTGGGATTTTCCGCGCGCGGAGCGTGCGGTAATTGCCACTTTATGGCACACCTGGCCATAAAATACATGACATAAAATAGTTAAGTTTTGGTGATTCATTTCAAAACGATTCGCTTTTTAAGAAAATACAATCTATTTTTTAACCTTAGAGCCCTTGTGAGTTAAAAAACGCTTATCTATTTAGGCCATTTTCTGTTTGAATTGACACGTACCTTGACATTTTCTCAGTTACTATCTAGAACACGACAATAGCGACCTAATGTCATAAACTTTAAATGTGTTTTTTGGATTTTTCATTAAGAAATATCTTTTGAAACATCGCTCCAAAACGACCATTTTCAAACGAAAAACGGCTTTTTTCTTATTAAATTCTACTCAATAAAATCAAGAAATGGCTGTGTCACTATCTAAAACTTTAATAGTCATCGTATCCTTTAATCACTTCATTGGTATTATCAATACTTTTGTCATAATTCGAAATCAAAACATTTAAAAACTTCTAAGGTAACGCGCACGTGACTCCTTTGGAGTTCCGGGCGTCTATAGGCTACGGTGGCCGCTTACCATCAGATGGACCGTACGCTTGTTTGCCACCGGCGTTGTATAAAAAAACTAAGACTGAAATTTTATTGACACTTGTCGAGTAGAATTTAGACTCAAAATAATGCATTTGTTGCCCCTGATTGGGGGGAATTTTCACTTTAAGCGATTGCCGTTCGTGCTGACGAATGCTCCTGCTATTCATAGTGATTGATTCATCATCATCATCATCATTTCAGCCGAAAGACGTCCACTGCTGAACATAGGCCTCCCCCAATTTATTTTTCCCTTGGGGGGGATTTGCCATAGTCGCCACGCTTGGCAAGCGGGTTGGCGACCGCAGTTTGATGGTGGTAATGATCGAAGGATGCTGCTGCCCACCCTCCGATTTTCCCTTATTCGCCTCCTACGAAACCCACGGGAAGAGATGGGGTGGCGCAATTCTTACCCGGCAACCACACAGGCCAGTGATTGATTAATGGTCACGTTTTATTTGTTTTTTTTTCTTTGATTAAATAGGTACTTAGTTCACGGATTAACGGAACTTTGGACAGTTAGTCCGTTAAAAATTTTGCAAGTTAACTTAAAAGTTAATTTGATACACGGATGGTTAACTTCGTTAATTAACGATTAACGGATTAACGTGTTAATGCCTAGCTCTGGTCACTGGTAGTTACTTACTAATAAGTCCTAACCGTACATGACATATGTGATGAGAAGAAATAAATATATTTTTTATTTTTATAAACCGTATATTTTATTAATTTCTTTTACATTGAAATGTTATTTCAAATGTTATATAATGATGACACAATAGTAAATGATAAACAAACCACAAAACAAATACATGGGCCATTCTACTTTTTCATGTACATAATTTTCAGACACTTTTTTTTTGAAATGCAGATTTTGGAATACTTGGCCCTCACTTTCGTATTTTCGTATTGTTATTTAGAAAGAGGTTTAATTACAGTATCACTTCCGATAGTTTTGGTAATTAACGAACCACAGCTAACATCCATAAATCGAGTAACTCAGTGGTGCTTGGATGTCTCACCATTTGTATGAAAAAATGGTTTTCACCACTGTGTTACCCACCTTTTACAGCATTATGTTAATATTTAAGTATTTTACCTATAATATCCTTTTATTAGGTTCAGGTGCTATTCCGAAATCCTATTTATGTACACTAATTCAATACACATCATCGATTTTATAAAGGAACTAACAGTAAACTTAAGTGCTATCGTCTTGTCTGATACGTACCGGGCTCAAAATAATGATAGAACAAAATAATAAATATTCACACGCCACAGTCTAAGCGGTTTTGTTGCAAACTGCTACCAAACATCAACAAAAAATCTAACATTTCTTTTTGATGATGATGATGATAAGATGCAATAAAAGCTGTTAGTTAGACAGGAATTAGTTATTTTCGGAATTACCCGAAGACACCATACTTTATTTTCTTAAGCTTAAATACATTAATAAATAAAATAGACAGGAATACATAAATTTACACTAACGTGAGACATTTACACTTAATAAGAGAACAACGGTTGAAACTGATGAAGGACTCCAATTGTAGTCCGAAACATGTCGCAAATAGTGACTTTCCAAGTGAGTTTCAACCGTTGTTCTCTTACCCCCGTATTCATAAAACTTAACAAACCTCTGCTAACTAAAAAGTTCTTTGTCCCATTCTCACAAACGTCAATGTCAAAGTGACAGATAAGGACAAACGAACTTTAGCGGCTAGTTAACTAATATAGGTTTGACAGACGTTTATAAATAAGGGGGTTAGACAGGAATAATGTTTTGAATAAAATACTTTGGGTTCTAATAGTCTTATAAACTCGCTAAGATCCTAAACTATAAGCGAGGGACTAAATTAAAATCCTAAGGGGATTCATCTTGACTTTTTTTGACGACCGGTTTAGCCTAGTGGGTAGTGCACCTGCCTGTGAAGCTGACGGTCCTGGGTTCGAATCCCGGTCAGGGCAAATATTTGTGTGATGAGCATGAATATTTGTTTCTGAGTCTTGGATGTTTTCTATGTATTTAACTATTTATATCTATATCGTCGTCTAGTACCCATAACACAAGCCTTCTTGAGCTTACTGTGGGGCTAGTTCGATTTGTGTAAGATTGTCCTCTAGTATTTATTTATTTATTTATCTACAAGCTGTTAAGCCAATGGCCGATCTCAGTAGGCAACGCTTAAATCTTGCCACAGCCTTATTCAACCCCTCTGCTAGTCATATAACGCACAAGCGAGGGACTAAATTAAAATCCTAAGCGTAGTGAGGGATTTATCTACAGGTCCCCGCTGTTAAGCCAATGGCTGATCTCGGTTGGCAACGCTTAAACCCTGCCACAGCCTCATTCAACCCCTCTGCTAGTCATATAACGCACAAGCGAGGGACAAAATTAAAATCCTAAGCGTAGTGAGGGATTTATCTACAGGTCCCCGCTGTTAAGCCAATGGCTGATCTCGGTTGGCAATGCTTTAAACCCTGCCACAGCCTCATTCAACCCCTCTGCTAGTCATATAACGCACAAGCGAGGGACTGAATTAAAATCCTAAGCGTAGTGAGGGATTCATCTACAGGTCCCCGCTGTTAAGCCAATGGCTGATCTCAGTTGGCAACGCTTAAACCCTGCCACAGCCTCATTCAACCCCTCTGCTAGTCATATAACGCACAAGCGAGGGACTAAATTAAAATGGCTGAGATACGCGTCATACTCGTGATCGGGTGCTGTTTGTCCGGTCTGTTCATGCTTGCTAGGACATGGTGACTACGTTAATACTAGTGTCTTCTTATAGATAGGGGATTGACGAGAGACATCATCCTGTTGTGGATTCGTTTTTATTATCAGTGACTTAGAGACCATATACATCTCTAACAATATTAAATTAATTTTAATTTTGACGCTCAGAGACCATGTACATCTCTGGGATATTATATTAATTTCATTATACTCCTTGTTTAATCTTGAGACCTTATACATTTCTAACTTTACTGATGTTGTAACATTTGTAATAGATAACTTTGCAAGTTTATCTTCATTGTATAACATTAATTTTGGTATAATTGTAAACTCGAAATTATTATTCCTTCTTGAACTGTAAATTAATATTTTGACATGAAAAATGTATTACTTATTATAGTTAGACTTTCTTAAATTGTAAATTAATATTTTGACATGTAAAAGTGCCCTTGTGGCCTATTTGCAGAATAAATGTTTGTATTTTGTATAAAATCCTAAGCATAGTGAGGGATTCATCTACAGGTCTCCGCTGTTAAGCCAATGGCTGATTTCAGTTGGCAACGCTTTAAACCCTGCCACAGCCTCATTCAACCCTTCCGCTGCTAACGTGAACAGTTGATACTCCTTCTGTACTCTACTAGCTGTGGTCTCGCTTGAGGCGTAAATGGAGTCCGAGCCTCGAACGGGGACAAGGAGCTCTAACGCCTGGAGGTGCTCAAATGCTTTTAGGATCACAGGTCGAGGTACGGTCTGGGTTGATGAGTTGGCTGCGGCGAATTTAGTGTATCTGAAATGTGAGAATATTATATTTAAAAAAACCAGCCAAGTGATAGCGTCCCGCACAAGTAATCTAACACAGAAATATTTTGTCCTTAATATTAAAAAATATGTATGTAATTATACTGTAGCATTTGAATTGTGTACTATTTTTACTGTTATTTTATATACATTGTATATTGTTTTGAAAAAATGACACCTCGCCGAGTTTCTTACGCCGGTTCTTCTCGAGGCAGAGGTTTATTTTATGAACCGGTGGTAGTTTTTTGACATTCATAAGTGCATGTAACATGCCTATATTGAAGAATAAATGATTTCATTTCAGTGCGTGTAGGACGACGCACAATGAAGGGTTGGTGAAACCAACACCTAAGTCCACATTTAAAACCACTATCCAATACATTAAATCTAAAAAAGTCTTATCTTCATAGGGAACTCACGACACTTACGACCTTTTGTTTGGGCAAGACAGTTTTTAAGCGAAAACTCAAAAACCGTAAAACCTATATTGTTCAAACCAAAAATCGTTGAAAGTATTTACTAATGCACACCACCTCAATTTTTTCAGAATTTTAAACTTTATAGTTTGGAAATTAGAGAGGAGAGGGACACTTTCTATGAATTTGACAGCTAATATCTCACCAACGGTTGACTTAAATGGACAATTTTTTTAGAAACCTCCATATCATTTTTAATGGCCTATCCATCGATACCCAACACGACTATGTGCGTTGAAATTTTTTTTTTTCATCCACCCGTTACACGTATGGAGTGCCCCCCAATTTAATATTTTTTTGTAATTGAATGAATATAATAAATGAGGTGAAAACAAACAATCACATCGTCGGCTAGACAGAAGAAATTTGTTCCTTTAGCAGATGGAGTTTCAGTTTTATTTTAATTTATAATTAAAAATTTTCTTTCTATCTCTCCAAGACTTACCTATGTAGCACCATTTCGAAGTTCATAGGCTGTCCATCGAATATATCCATTGCGTGTTTCATAGCGATGACGAGAGACAACTCGAGGATGGACAGAGACTGCAGCAGCTTCACTTTATGCTCGGGCGCCACTGTCTTGTCTATGGCAGACGAGAGATCCGAAGCTTGGATGTATGGCTTGGTGGGTGAGATGGTGCATATTACTTGGAACTGAAAAAGAATATCTTGACGCTTAGAGACCTTATACATCTCTAACAAATCTAGATTGTTATTAGTTTCTTAGTTATTTTTAACATGTAACACGTAGTATTTAAGAAGAAAAAAGCCGTTTTTCGTTTGAAAATAGTCGTTTTGGAGCGATGTTTCAAACGATATTTCTTAATGAAAAATTAAAGTTAGTTTATGACATAAGGTCGTTATAGTCCTGTTCTAGATAGTAACATTAAGAAAATGTAAACAGATGAGTATTTTTTAACTTATAAGGGCTCTTAAAACAACAAAAATAAAATAAACCAGGCCAAGTGCGTGTGCAACACCTACTAGTCCACATTTAAAATCACTATCCAATACATTGAATCCAAAAAGTCGTATCTTCATAGGGAACTCATGGCACTTACGACCTTTTGTTTGAGCAACACAGTTTTTAAGCGAAAACTCAAAAACCGTAAAACCTATATTATTCAAACCAAAAATCGTTGAAAGCATTTACTAATGCACACTACCTCAATTTTTTTCAGAATTTTAAACTTAAATGACTTGGGGGGAGGGGGGACGCCTTCTATGAGTTTGACAGCTAATATCTCACCAACTGTTGACTTGAATGGAGAAGTTTTTTAGAAACCTCCATATCATTTTTAAAGGCCCACACGACTATGTGCGTTAAAAATTTTTTTTTCATCCACCGGTTACATGTATGGAGTGCCCCCCTAATTTTTTTTTTTGTAATTTCACATCACTTTTATGTAGCGGTTCATAGAATACACCTTCCTACCAATTTTCATAATTGTAGCGCTTATAGTCTGCGAGTAAATCGGCTGTGACATACAGACAGACATGACGAATCTATAAGGGTGCCGTTTTTGCCATTTTGGCTACATCATTCAGCCGGAAGACATCCACTGCTGGACATAGGCCTCCCCCAAGGAGCGCCACAGCACACGGTCGCGAGCCACCCGCATCCAGCGACTCCCCGCTGCCTTGACCAAGTCATCAGTCCACCTAGTGGGAGGCCGTCCAACGCTCCGTCTTCCCGTGCGAGGCCGCCACTCGAGAACCTTTCTTCCCCAACGGTTATCGGTTCTACGAGCAATGTGGCCCGCCCACTGCCACTTCAACATGCAGATTCTCTGAGCTATGTCGGTAACCCTCGTTCTTCTGCGGATCTCCGAGTTTCGGATCATGTCCCGCAGAGAAACTCCAAGCATAGCTCTCTAGATTTTGGCTACGGAACACTAAAAATGCTTACCAAAATATCCTTAAATATCTGCTCATTATTAGTGTAATAGCACAACTTCTCAAACGCATCTACGACTTTCTCATCGCCTCTCAAAGCCAGTATATGTGCGTTCCAGTCTTCCACGAAGCTCTGATCTAGGGCCGAAAACTCTTGCGGATCTACTTTGCATCGCTGCAGCACTTCTATGGGGATAGAGTTGTTTGAGGCATCGGTGTCCATAGGCTCGACGGCTGAAAAACAAGAATTACGTAATAGCTTTTTTTTATGTTATAGGGGACAAACAAGCAGACGGATCGCCTGATGGTAAGCAATTATCGTCGCCCATAAACACCTGCAACACCAGAGGAGTCGCAAGTGCGTTGCCGGCCTTTCAGAAGGGAATACGCTCTTTTCTTGAAGATTTGAAGGTCATATCGGTCCGGAAATACCGCAGGCGACAGTTCATTCCATAGTTTGGTTGTGCGAGGCAGGAAATTTCTTGAAACGCACAGTTTTGGACTGCCCACCATTAGCAATAATGTCGCGATTACCGCCCGCTACGCTGGCAAATCTATATACAGGGTGTAACGAAACTAGTGAGGATCCGTTTAGTTAGGAAAAAGTAGAAGAAATTTTTTTTGACGCGTAAATTTTTTTTCTATGAGGCAGATCGTCCAAGTCAGCCAACTGTCCATACAAAGGCCAAAAATTTATTCCGTCAAAAAAAAATTCTTCTACTTTTCCTAATCGGAACACGATACCGAATATGCCATTAAACGGATCCTCACTAGTTTTGTAACAGCCTGTATTCGGTCTGTAAGAGGTAGATGCAGTTTTTATATGCGGAAGGATTAAAGAAAGCCTTAATCCAATGTACGAAGTATCATAATTTAAAAGTGGCTTTTCGGTGAAGGAAAACATTAAGGTCCCAGAAGACTACTACGAACTTCGAAATCCGAACTTCGTATCGTGCCGTCCCTTTCACTCATATAGTGTATAACACGGGAGTAAAAGGGACGGCACAATACGAAGTTCGGAGTACAGGGCCAGGACCAGTAATGGCACAGAACAGAATGATTAATAGTATTTACCCACCCATTAAGAAGCGTTAAAAGTTTAAAAATGTTTTGATTTCAAATTATGACAAAAGTATTGATAATACCAATAAAGTTATTAAAGGCGTCGATGACTTTATTAAAGTTTTAGATAGTGACATAGCTATTTTTTGATTTTATTGTGTGTAGTAGAATTTAAGCGGTAAAAACAAGTTTTTAGCTTGAAAATGCTCGATTTGGAGCGATGTTTGAAACTATATTTCTCAATGAAAAGTCCAAAAAGTAAATCGTAAGTGGTGTTCGATAAAATCTGATTGTATGGAAAGTTTGACAAGTGTCTATGGGATGACAGCTGCTGGCGCCATATTTGACGATGACCGGCCCGTGATCGTATGTTGGTGCAACCGAGCCTAAGTTTGACAAGATTCTCTGGGATGACAGCTGCCGGCGCCATATTTGATGATGACCGGCCTGTGATCGTATGTTGGGGCCCCGACCCTAAGTTTGACAAGTTTCTATGGAATGACAGCTGCCGACGCCATATTTGATGATGACCGGCCTGTGATCGTATGTTGGGGCCCCGACCCTAAGTTTGACAAGTTTCTATGGAATGACAGCTGCCGACGCCATATTTGATGATGACCGGCCTGTGATCGTATGTTGGGGCACCCGACCCTAAGTTTGACAAGTTTCTATGGGATGACAGCTGCCGACGCCATATTTGATGATGACCGGCCTGTGATCGTATGTTGGGGCACCCGACCCTAAGTTTGACAAGTTTCTATGGGATGACAGCTGCCGACGCCATATTTGATGATGACCGGCCCGTGATCGTATGTTGGGGCACCCGACCCTAAGTTTGACAAGTTTCTATGGGATGACAGCTGCCGACGCCATATTTGATGATGACCGGCCTGTGATCGTATGTTGGGGCACCCGACCCTAAGTTTGACAAGTTTCTATGGGATGACAGCTGCCGACGCCATATTTGATGATGACCGGCCTGTGATCGTATGTTGGGGCCCCGACCCTAAGTTTGACAAGTTTCTATGGGATGACAGCTGCCGACGCCATATTTGATGATGACCGGCCTGTGATCGTATGTTGGTGCAACCGAGCCTAAGTTTGACAAGATTCTCTGGGATGACAGCTGCCGGCGCCATATTTGATGATGACCGGCCTGTGATCGTATGTTGGGGCCCCGACCCTAAGTTTGACAAGTTTCTATGGAATGACAGCTGCCGACGCCATATTTGATGATGACCGGCCTGTGATCGTATGTTGGGGCCCCGACCCTAAGTTTGACAAGTTTCTATGGAATGACAGCTGCCGACGCCATATTTGATGATGACCGGCCTGTGATCGTATGTTGGGGCACCCGACCCTAAGTTTGACAAGTTTCTATGGGATGACAGCTGCCGACGCCATATTTGATGATGACCGGCCCGTGATCGTATGTTGGTGCAACCGACCCTAAGTTTGAAATTAAATGTCTGAAACTCACCGACACTCTTCTTCCTCCGTTTCTTCACCTTCTCCACCTTCACCGGCACGGATAGCAATTCAACCAGCGCCTTCAGGAAGGTCGCATGCGGACTTCCACCCTCGCCCGGGAATATAAATATATGGCGGTGGGAGAACCGGGACTTGACGCGTTTCTCTAGCGTTTCCATCACGTCGAGACGGTTTGTTATGCCTGGAACAATTATTTGGGTCATAGGTTAATCTAGGATCGTTTGTGGCCCAGTAGCTCGCGTACCGCTTGCGGTACATGCGGTATGCTAGCATAGCATTTCCGTGTCCCTTTAGATTTATTAGTTGCTTCAGTTGCAGATTTCATTAATATGTGTTCATATGAGAACTGTAGATTATTAATAGGTCGTAACACAAAATTTGATAATTTTAAGTAAATATTGTTTATGGTTAGTTATATATATATATTTTATAGTGTAATAAGTAAACATGTATTTAACCTAAATGCGGTCATGTGACACTCAACCTAAGGATCCACATAATATCAGCGTCGGGTCATCTACTGTGGCCCGACATTGTGCTGAGTGGACTCCTTTTCCGCACTTTAAAAAACACTACATGTAACTAGCTTAATTATGTATATGACCTAGATTAAGGTTTGCGAAATAAAATTTCTTTTCTTTCTTCTTCTTTCTTTCTTCTTAAACAATGTCGGCTGTGGTAAAAAAAAATAAAAATCATTTATTTCAGACCATACTGATCCATATTGTGGTTAGTTAACAATCTTACAAACTATGTTAGAAGTACTATAAGAATAATAGAATAAAAATAAAACCCCACCCAATCCAGAGCTGGGCATTAACTCGTTAATCCGTTAATTAACGAAGTTAACTATCCGTGTATCGGATTAACTTTTAAGTTAACTTGCAAAATTGTTAACGGACTCATTAACTTCCCCTAACTGTCCAAAGTCCCGTTAATCCGTTAACTAAGTATCTATTTTATCAAAGGTACACCGCGCCGCATTTCTTACAAGTCCGTTCGATCAGGGCGGCGTAGGTGCGAGCTATAGGCGCTGAGTGAGACAGACGATGCCATTGAGGCGCGTCAGGATTTAACGATTAACGTTAACTTCCGTTAAATGGCCCGAAATTTAACGTTTAACGAAGTTAACTTTTCTTTTTTATTTTGGTTTATTTATTCGTTGTTGTTAAGTCATGTACATTTGAATTAAGGTGTTATTATACAATTTGAATATACGACACCCATGACGCCCTGAAAGGGCACAAAAAAATAACTTAAAAACTAAATACTAAACAATACACTTATTCTAAAAATAAATAATATTCTGAAATTTTATAAACTATCATTTTAACGGATTATCGATTAACAAAGTCAACAATTTGGTTAATGGTGCCCAGCTATGGTAAACCCTTGGACGGGTGACCGCTTTAAGTTACTAACTGAACGCTCGCGTGCTTTGGAAGGCGCGTTAAACCGTTGATCCCGGCTGCTTTATATGACAGGAGTCGTTAAGCCAAGTTATGCAGATATAGTGGCTTGAAAACTTGTAACAGTCAAGTTGCCCAGTCACTTGACAAGTGTCATCGGTCAGATAGTGGTTCAATTAATCTTCAGACAGTTGGTCAAGTAGTCAGATGGTTGGTCAGGCAGTAAGATGGTTAGTCAGGTAATCAGATGGTGGGCCATATAGTCAGATGGTTGGTCAGGTAGTCATGGTTGGTTAGGTACTGAGATGGTTGGCAATGTAGTCCGATGGTTGGTCAGCTAGTGAGATGGTTGGTCAGGCAGTCAGATGGTTGGTCAGGTAGTTAGATGCTTGGTCAGGCAGTCAGATGGTTGGTTAGGTAGTCAGATGGTTGGTCAAGTAGTCAGATGGTTGCTCAGGTAGTCATTGTTGGTCAGGTACTGAGATGGTTGGCAATGTAGTCAGAGGGTTGGTCAGGTAGTCATGGTTGATCAGGGAGCTGACTACCTGATCCTGATGATCTACGATGAGCATGACTACATTGCCAACCATCTCAATACCTGACAAACAACCCAACCTCAATACCTGGTCAACCATCTGTAGTATGGTTGGTCAGGTAGTCAGATGGTTAGTCATATAGTCCATATTCATATTTATTTATTCATAAAATATACAAAAATTTTACATGTCAGAAGATTGTTACAATAATTTAATTATGTCGATTAAATAAAAAATAAAAATTTCAATTAGATTAGGTACATTATTTAAATTATTACATAGTGAATTTAAATGTCAAAAAAAATTACAATTACAAAGGCCTGCAACAAATTTAGTTTACATATTCATTTATGTCATAGAAGGCCTTCGCCGTTAGCCATTTTTTTTTAATTATTTATAAATGTCACGTCACTCTCAATATTTTTAATTGTTTCGGGTAGTTTATTATAAAAACCTGGCCCCACAATAGACACCGTTTTATTAGATTTAGCAAGTCGACAACATGTTGTGGCCAACATATTTTTGTTTTTTTGTGCAATACGTGAGCTTTTTGATGTCTTTGTTGGAAATAATTGCATGTTACTACGCACATATTTAATTATGTAAAACAAGTATTGTGATGTTAGTGTCATGATGTTACTGTGTATGAAGAGCTAAGATAAATGAGTTGATAGATTTGTTAATGAATTACTTACCTAATACGCACATCGGAGCTTGCCTAGCGTGTGTTATATCAAACAAGTTGTACAACAAAGTCTGTGCTCGAGCCGAATGACAGAAAGCATGGAACTCCTCTAAAATGAACACCATGCTGCGACTCCTGTGGTCAGCGCTGCGGAGACAGGAGAGGAGGAACGACAGGTTCTCAGCGAACGTACCGAACACGCGGTCACCGACGGCGTTCTCTAGCTGCATCTAGAAGATTGGAATACAGTTTGAATCTGCAGACCTAGAAAAACCTATGAATCTTTAACCATCCCCAATAAGTAAGCACACCTTAATAGCTTTGACTTGTAAAAGTGCCTTTGCGGCCTACTTGCAGAATAAAGTTCATTTATTTCATTTTATTTCAAATTATTATTATCGTTTTATTTTCCACGAAAAGTTGTTTATATTTAACAGATTAACTCATTCTAAGATAAGATTAATTGAATTAGGTTGGTTTCTTTTTCTTTCAGTATCGTCTTTCTCAATCCATACTTTCCTCTAGCCTGCCATTTTCCAATGGGACCTGGCCATCTTGTTGATTGGATGGTCCACCTTTCATCTGTGTATCATGTAACTTATTATCCTGCTCATTTCTAAGGCTAAACTTGAGTGTCTGATATTTTTGTATATATGTGATAATCCACATCGAAAGGGACCTTATGGCGGCAGGCGCTTATGTTACACCTATTCACTATTGTATTGGAACAGCGGCAATAAAGGCGTAAGTGCCGGCCGCCATAAGGTCCCTTTCAATATGGATTATCACATATGTATGACACTATTGCGTAATAAATATATTGCGTATATTTGTCTGCTTTGCCCTAAGGTTGACTGGTAGAGAATGCTTATGGCATTAAGTCCTCCTTTTGTACGATAAGTTTTGCTTTTGTGCAATAAAGATTAAATAAATAAATAAAAACATTTAAAAAAATAACAGAATTATAAAATATAAAGTAGAAAGGTGAACATATAAGGGATATCTTCCAACTAACCTTCAAGTAAATGAGATAAGTGAATAATATAATGCACAAGGCGATAGACAAACTAAGTACCTATGCATAATACTTAAGGTTCCTTATCAGTTAAAAAACGCTCATTTATTTAGACAATTTTCTGATTGATTTAACACGTATCTTGACATTTTCTGAGTGTTACTATTTAAAAAAGGACTATTGCGACTTGATGTCATAAATTTTAAATGTATATTTGGATTTTTCTTTAAGAAATATCGTTTCAAACATCACTCCAAATCGACCATTTTCAAGCAACACCAGAGTCGCAAGTGTTGCCGGCCTTTCAGAAGGGAATACACTCTTTTCTTGAAGGTTTGAAGGTCATATCGGTCCGGAAATACCGCACTTATTGGGCATAGTTTAAAAACCAGACTAGGTTGTTCATAGTACCTGAGCTGTGATGGACTTAAGCGCCACTTTGTCGTCCTGGTGCATATATCCATTCAGCTTCACTATAACTGCGTCGCTGGCGAGATCTGCCTCCTTGCCCAAGCGGTGAAGGACTGAGTTTACTAACTAAAACAAAATTAAATACAATACAATACAAATATTCTTTATTGCTCACCAAACGAAGTACATTCAAAGAACAACAGAAATTAAAATACATGTAACAGTGGTAGACAACAGGCGGTCTTATCGCTAACAAGAGATCTCTTCCAGACAACCTTTGGGTAGTAAACTAAGCTAGAAAATTTAAATTACTTGAGTAGGTGAAACAGAAAAATAGAGTATAAAATACCTATAATACTAACTATGACTATAAGAAGCACCATAAACTTACATAAATACATAGATATGTAAACCTACATACATATATAAATACAATAACTAAGTATTCAAGAAGCCGTAGCACCAACAGTCTAAAGTAAACAGCACAAACA
Organism: Epiblema foenella; assembly: GCA_963556455.1. Classification (NCBI taxonomy): domain Eukaryota; kingdom Metazoa; phylum Arthropoda; class Insecta; order Lepidoptera; family Tortricidae; genus Epiblema; species Epiblema foenella. The sequence goes on along the minus strand of OY747120.1, from coordinate 1,537,007 downwards.
AAGATAGATCCTATGAGTAATTACGGGTGAGATAAATAGTTCTCCTTTAATTTGCTTTTAAATACGAGACGAGACTTAGCAAGTCTAATTTCAGTAGGCAAAGAATTCCACAACCGAACAGCTCGGAAGGTAAAAGAATTGTATATACCTAAATAATATATATTGTATATTTATTTATCTTATGGCAATTATTTCGAACCTTGAGATCTTCGAGGAGACAGTACAGTTGCCAGTTTTATTGCACTTTTAGCACCACCCAGAGGTCAGGTGTAGGGTAGCGGTGGGTACTCCCTATAGATGTGGTGCAACTTCGACCCCCCTTTGTCAAGTGAGTGGGCAACTCGACTGTTAGAAGTTCTCAAGCCGGCCGAAAGCCTCTACCTTGGCTTAACGACTGCTATCATTGACAGCAGCAGGGATCAACGGCTTAACGTGCATGGTTATTTATTATTTATTCCATGACACTATAGGGCCAATGACGTTCACAATCGAACGTGTTAATAATTTCGAGAATAGGAGGTTGGGAAAAGATTTCAAAATGTAATTCAAACACTTACGGTGGTCTTTCCACTGCCTCTAGGTCCTATTAGTAAGGCAGAATGTGATTCACCTTGTAAAACAGTTCGTTTCATCAAATCGTAAACATGGTTCCATTCTTGTTCGTGTCCGCGAAATGTAACATTGTCCTCCATTATTCTCAATTTCAAATATTTCCTTATCAGCTTAATTTGCTTCGAAGTGAAGTTGCCTGAAGTTAGCTCACACATTTTTAGTGCAATAATAAATTAAAACGCGAACCAAACAAATACATAACCTATTCTGACGATGATAGATTTTCCCGCCGGATTTGTTCTGGTTCTGTCAAAAGTGACAAATGAATGTGACAGTTGAAATGTCTGACGTTTATAAGGAAGTTGCAACATTAAAAAATTGAATGGATTCAAAGAATCGATGGTTTAATAAATTAAATATGGATTGCAACTGTGCTACTCCGATACATTATAATGTTCCTATTAAAAAAAAATCAAAATTCTTTTATAACTTTTAGGAAGCAGTGATGTGTATTGTAATTGAAGAATCACGTATCTCTAATGTTAACCCTTCTGCGCATGTGCTGACTTTCCTACTTGCGCAATGCGTGGACATAACTGGTCAATATGTTAACCGCTATACATGATATAAGAATCATGAGGTTAATCTTTAGATTTCACGATATATTCATATTTCCTCTATGTGATCCCTAAAAAAACATGTATAGCTGTTTTAACTGTTTAGTAATTTATACAAGTTTTTTTTAATTCACTTATTTTGCAGATTATTATACATAGTGTTTGACTAACACCAGGTTTTTTTATGGGATAGTATGTAGTTTATTCCTTTAAGGTTACAATAGCCATCCATAAAAGCTTACATAGGGGCACGGTTAGGCAGTATTTCAAATATGTACATATATTTGAAATACGTATTTCAAACACTCTAGAAGAAGTACTTGGTATTTCAAATACCGCAGTTACATGTATTTTGTATTTCAAATACTTTATGTTTTAAAATAATGTCATGTAGTTAATTACGGGGTTATTCTAATACCTAGTGATTGAGAATTTGGTTCAGGTGCAACGAGATTTATTTTTGGATGATCTATTCAAATTAACAATATTCACGTACGTTAACATCAAGAGAAGAACGAGGCAGTGTTGACAATGATGATGGCGGTGATTACAGTAAAAGTTTAACAACTTATCCACTCATTCTAACCGGCAAATGAAGACGGCTAAGTGAAGACGGAGTCCAGCGTCCGCGGTGATAACAAAGATCCAGAAAAAGCTGAAGCATATTGTGTGAAATATCAGACAGACATTGTAATAGTCCTCTTACATACTTTCAAAATAATGTATTTCAAATTTCGTATCTGAAATACCTTATTTTAAATACTATATTTTGTATTTCAAATACCCGTCACGATTTTTTTTTATTTGGTATTTTAAATGTATTTTGTATTTGAAATACTATGAAGCCAGTAATTTGCCCAACCCTGCATAGGGGGTTAATGCATACATACTTTATTAATTTTTTTAAACTTTATTGCATGATGCAAGAAAAGGTACAAATAGCGGACTTAACGAATGGGATTATTTCCTAATTCCGAGAGTAAATTTGGAAATAAAAAAAACGCCTTAAAACCTATACAACATGCCTCATTTCGTGATGTCATTTACGATGAGCTAGGGTTCTCGCACACTAGCGAAAGCCACGAAAGGTGCACGAACTTTAATTTGGGCCCCCGTTAAGGTTGACAGTTTTGTCAAACTGTATAGAAATACTGAGGGCCTATAGCGAACCGCACTTGATATTTTCCCCCTCTGTGGCATTAGCAATTTTGGACGTAAGTGCGACAGAGATGGAAAAAATCGTTTGCGGTTGGTGTTAGGTTCTGAGATTTTTTGCAAACTGCGACACATATGAAAGAGCGTGACCGTACAGGTATTTTGCCCTATGTTACATATCGCTTGAAAACTCTGATAATATCTTGTGATGTAGGTAACAACTTCATAGTTACTATGGTATTTTTGCTATCTAGGGACTGAAATATCGGTCACGTTGCCTTGATCTTAAGCCCTTCTCTTTCCTGCATCCTACTAACCTACATATTTCATCCCTTTCTTGACCTTAAACTCCTCGTTTAGCACTGCTCCACACGAGATAAATGTATCAACGGACTAGATTCGCATACAATTTTCCATCATAAACTCTCAGTTACTTTGGTTTATTCGGCTTTATTTTAAGTTATGAGTCATATTAATTGTATTTCAGTGCGAAGTGTGTTGATAACTGTTATATAAGTGACTAGTTCCAATAATTTTGCTATAAAATATACTTGCTTGGGTATTCTTGCCATGTCTAGTTAGTGGCAGAGTTTCACAGTTCCTTGGCCATCCGGTATCGCAAAATTTTGTGAATATATTAACAGTTTCAGCCAAATGTGTTAATTGATATATATAATAATGAAATCAAGTCGTCTGAAAAGTGTTTAGTCTATTTGTGACTGAAAAAGTGAAAAATGTGTTTTCGTAAGAAGTGCATCAGGTCTTAAGTTCAATTAAATTATAGCAAATCCGCACACGACACGAGCGATAATAAATCACAATGTAATAATTGTACATACTCTAAAAGTGTAGCACCGCTTTCCGTGTTAAATAACGAACAGAAGCTAATTAATTGCTTAGTAAATGCTTCAAATTGTAAGTTTTCGTTAGTTATATTACTTATATTTACATGTAGCATTTATGTACACAAATAGTCACGTTTGTTTTTATTTTCGCTTCATTTTAAATGATACCACATTATTATTAATACAACAATACGTTATAGATACTTAATTAAACTGTCAAGTTGCATTGCATAAATATTAACAAATAAATGTAACAAACTTTTACTTGCTTATTTTTTGTTCAACATTATGTTTACTTATGTCATTCATTATCAAAATCAACGTCTTGCCCTCGTCTCTCTTATAATAGACATTGTTCGGCTGTAATTAAAAATTAAGTATTTGAAATCTACAGTATTTCCGGTTTTGTTTTTATGAGTTTCGAATACTGGTTTATGTTTACTGCTTATGTATCGGCACTCGATCATAATTCTTTTTTATTGAATTTTATTTGTTTAAGATTATCTGAAACTTATATAGGTCATGGACTAGTATGTCACAATAGTATAAAATTGTTGTTTCATAAACTAAAAAAATCTTGTATGATTACGATAACTTGCTAAAATACTAATCTAATAATCGATACTCGGTACTATTCATTCAAAAGAAATCAATCATTCACTCACAACATAACCTAACAAAATTAAATAGCATCTAAACATACATCATTTCGCATAGCTTCTGGCATAAAAGTGAGTTTGAAGCTAGCTACTAAAATAGTTCAGGCAATACAGTTATTATTTTATTTATTATTGGTTTGGTGGTAGTGGTACATAGTTCTTGCTTGTCTCAGTTGTCTCAATTGTCTCATCTTTGTGGGACTGCTTTCGCTTCAGTCATATAATTATTTTATAAAAAAAACAAGCGTTCTGGTTTATTAGTGTTATTTAATACGAAAAGGCTCATTAGACTTTTACTAAAAAAAGTGTTTGCATTGTGTATATTGCGCTTAAGCCTAGTGAATAAAAAAAGTTTTACTTCGTACATTTTTGTACTTTTTTTTGTCAACATAGAAATTAGAAGCAGTGAAAATCAATTTATAAATCATTATAATTGCACCGTATTATACTATTACGATTTATTTCTTTATCAAGTACGTGCAGTTGGAGTCTCATGACGTATTGTTGTGCTCCCCTATACTTACTTAAATTGGTTAAACGCGCTACTGACTGACTGACGCCCACAGGAATTACCTAAACTTGTCATGAACATGTTGGTGACAAAGAACATTGAGTGAAATTTATCGTCCTTGCATAAAGCAATATTGTGTAATATAAATTGTTTTAAAATTGACTGCAAAAGTAAGTGTACTCATCTTACATTTGTATTAAGAACTAATTCAATTCAAAAAAACCGGCCAAGGGCGAGTTGGACTCGCGCACGAAGGGTTCCGTACTAGTATCTATAAAACAGCAAAAATAACTTAACCAAAATTACAGTTAAATCAACCTATCTCAAAAACTATAAGAGATACTTTGATCAAACCAAAAATCGTTGAAAGAGTTAATTAGCATGCATCACCTCTATTTTTTTTAGAATTTTATACCCCGTAGTTATAAAAATAGAGGGGGGGGGACATACTTTTTACGACTTTGAGAGCTGATATCTCAAAAACCGTTCACTTTAAGAAAAATGTTTTTTAGAAAACTTTATATCATTTTAAAAGACCTTTCCATTGATACCCCACACGGGTATGTACATCGAAAAAAAAATTTTCATCCCTCAGTTACATGTATGGGGGGCCCCACCCCCAATTCTTTTTTTTACTATTTAGTGTCATAATTTTGTAGCGGTTCATACAACACATATTCCCATCAAATTTCATCACTGTAGTACTTATAGTTTCCGAGTAAATCGGCTGTGACAGACGGACAGACGGACAGACGGACAGACGGACAGACGGACATGACGAAACTATAAGGGTTCCGTTTTTGCCATTTTGGCTACGGAACCCTAAAAACAATATTTCATATTCTAAGTATATAAACCGTAGTTTAGTTGCATGTTTGTTTAATTTACATTTGCTAAATTTACTATAAATAATACTGATAACAGTGCTGTTTGTATCACTCTTTATTGATAAGATAACATCTCGCCTTTATTTATTTTAACCTCATAAATCCGCATACACACTATAATAATCTAATTTGATTTTGTTTATTGAATGAATAGCTAATTTAAGCCGTCGTCTCCCTGCGAAAAAAATAAACAATAGCATTCTTTTGTAATGAGCCCGGGGATCCCAGGGACCGGTAATTTGTTCTAAAATTAAATAGGATGGACCAAAAGGAACTCTTGCTTTAACTGAGCTTAAAAACATAAAACAAACAAACAACAACAAACCACAAAAAGGGTTTCATTAAACTTTATCATAAATGGGGTAAATAAACATATATGACTAAACATGGACTAAACTAATATGTCTATAAAATTGTCTAATATCATCTTGCTTTAAATTTTGATTTAGATTTTATTGAGCCGTTTTGTTTTTACAAACATAACATGGGGCTCAGTACATTAAATTTACTATAAATTCATGCTTATCTTATAGTTACAATTTTTTTTTACTTAAGCCTTATGTTAATTTTGGTTATTTTTTTAATATTTTAATTTTGTTTATTTTTTTTCTGTTGTGTTTGTGGCCCCCTCTGGGTGAAGCCTCTAGTTTTTTCCAGTTCTGTCTGTCCATAGCAATGGTCATCCAGTTTTTTACCTACTCTCCTTTTTCCCATTGGGCCTGGCCTTTTTGTTGCTTGCTGTGTCCTCTTTATCTTTATATCTTGCTATCTGTCTTGCGAGGATATATGCCAGGTGGCAGGAAAGAAATGGTACAGAGTCGTAAGCAACAGACATGAGTGGAAAAGGTTGGAGGAGGACTGTGCCGAGGGGCAATCAAACTAGAAGAAGAAAACTAAGATTACAATTAAGGAGTTTGAACTCAAGACTGATAATGATAATATATACCCAACTCCATTCTTGTCTTAGACTGTACTGTGCAAATACAAACAGAACAATAGGAGCAAATTGGCATAAATAATGAAGTTTTAAAATTTTGACAAGTGAATGCATCCGCTATCGAAATTATAATTTTCAATCAAAGTGAAAAATCTCTCTAATAAGCTCGCAAAATAATTGTCATCATAATGGTTTTCATTAGGTACATAAAGTATATAACATATTGTATGTGAGTACTGTATGTATTTTGTATTCTTTAATAAGTTGATATCAAATCAAGCTTTCTAGCAAAGTTAAATGCCTGCACCAGATGTTTCTGTTTAGCCCAGTGGTTGATTGGTAGAGAATGCCTCATGGCATTAAGTCCGCCATTTATACATACTTTTTGAATTGTGCAATAAAGTTTAAACAAATAAATAAATAAAAATTGAAAAATAGGTAATTGGTAGATGTCACTAAGAGTTTCTCTAAGGCGTAATTAGAAGGGTTTAATGATTGAAAGATTCATCACCGCAAGGGATACCCATGGTAGCTCAGTTGGTTAAGAGCAATAGACTGATTACAGATGGATCAAATCCCACCTGTGGCAATTAATTTCTCACTTTGATCAAAATTATAAATACAAAAGTTATTCATCAGACTCGAAACTAGGCTGAGCCTGTATCTTAGATGTCTGTGAGAGTGATTATTAATTTTCGCTACAATAGAGTATTATTCTGGGTACATAGGTTATAGTAGGGTCATTATCATCATCATCATCATTTTCAGTGTTTTTTCGCACTACTGATATATAGCTTGATTTTCCCCTGGATTTTCCCCAGGCTACGCTCCAACCGCGCACTCCTATCACTTTATGGGCTAGGCCTATAAAAGGTGCAAAAAAAAATTTGTGGATAGGGATGTTAACACGAAATAAAAAGCTCAAAAAGTTCAAATTTTCTCGAAAAATTATGAAATTTTTAATTATAAGTCTTCAAAGTTTTAAGAGGTATATTCTATCCCTTTTCCGCAAAACGCACCTTTGTATTGGAACGATAGTCATTTACTATGGCGTTTGTGGTCAATGACGTCACTGATCTGTCGCACTTTATCTGTCTAAGGCTATACATATTTGCTATCGTGTTCTGATTAGGAAAAGGTAGAAGAAATTTTTTTGACGCAATAAATTTTTGGTTTGTATGGACAGTTAGCTGACTTGGACGACCAGCCCTATAGAAAAAAAAACGTGTCAACAATTTTTTTTTTCTACTTTTTCCTAACCAGAACACGATACCGAATATGCCCTTAAACGGGTCCTCGCTACTTTTGTTACAGCCTGTATAAACATTGATTTAATTTTTTAAGGGTATGTAAAACAGTTATGCATAGGTGTAGGTAGCATATATCTGTATAAGTCTTGTTTTGTGTGTTTTATGGAATAAATCATTTTTCTTCTTTCTTTCTTCGATTATTAATGTTGTAAGCAAATAAATAAAAATAGCCTTTATCGTTGAAGTTTTCTTATATATCTATGTTTACTTATCTTTCATCTAAATTCTAATTTTGAACATTTATGTTCTCTATTGACAACCTCAACTTGTCCCTTGTAAATAAATAGAAGTATTAAATTCTTTGTTTATCTGGTGCTGGAGCCTTGCTCACCTTGCTCATAAAATAAGCTGTTCATGTTCAACCTTTGAAATTAGTGGCCTGGTGCATTTTTATAAGAAAAAAAAAATTGTGTTCCAGATGTGTCACATAACAGTAGGTGCGATCGAGAAGCATGGCGGAGGAACAGGCGTGCCTCGTGCGCGCTCGCTCTGACTCAGAGAACTCGTCCAAACTGAGCTTTGGTTCCATAGCACGGACCATGGCTTATACAGAGGACAGACTGACTGGTGAGTACCACGCATATTTGATGTTCCAGATGTGTCACATAGTAATAGGTGGGAGCGGACAACACGGTAGAGGAACACAAAGAACAGAGACAGGAAAACAATAAGGGTGATTCTCCAAGCGTTTACACTTCTTTCAGTGTCTTTGTTCGAATTACTGTCAAAGTTGCTGTAGTTTTGGATGCCATTTATTTTATGTAGTTTATTGTAGTTCCGGATTGCTTCAAAATATCTGAAAATGTCGCCGCAGCACCCAGGAATTTTAACAGTAATGTGGACAAGGGACTGATATCTTGACAGGCATATTATAAACACATGATGTAGAAACATGGTCAATTCATAATACTCTTTTATTAACTTGTATTGCCATCTGTCTGATCAGATCTTATGCTTAATAGTGCACAGACTGACAAGTCACGTCAGACTATCCATCATTAAAAAAAACCTTCACACACGCTTCAGTAACAATCAGTCATTTTATTTTAATATCTGACTGTGAATTTATCTAAGTTCTTTCAAATAAAAGAAAAAAAGAAAAAAATTAGAACATTATAAGTAGGTACACAAGGCTATTCCGTACTACTAACTAATAATAAAATTGACACGAAATGGCCTTAGCATAATGCTGACTCACAAGCCAGCGCTGGTCTTCCGGCGAGGTCATTTCTGTGGATCACGCTGGCCCGTTAGAGTATAAGTAGTTTGTCCTCTCAGTTTCTCAAAGGTTAGCTGAAAGAGATCCCTTAAATGGATAAGTTCGCCTTTGTACAAATATCCATTGTTAAGTTTGTTTTCTACTATGTTCTTGATTTCTGCAATAAAGTGACTACTACTACTACTACTACTACTACTTAATAATCATAAATCACTTATTTCAGGCAACAAAGGCCCATCGATAAATACCTTAAAGATGCCACACATGCAATTATATACTTAAAGCTAAAACATGACTGAATTAATATGAAATTGTTGAATTAAACGTTTTACCCCCAGATGGCACTGGCGAGCCGGGCGCCGCCAGTTTAGCCGTCAATCCGCCCGAGCCCATGGACAATGAAAGCGGCGAGCTCATAGACTATAGCGACACTAGCGCACTAGACCAGTTCCACGAAGACGCGCTTAGACAGGTAATTTTTAGTCGTGGGTTCGTACTAAAACTCAAAGCAATGTTATCAAAAAGACCTATTATTCCGTAGCTGAATTTATGTCAGAATAGCTTGTTCTTATTATTTTATTTATTTATTTTTTAAATGTTGAATTGTACTCTGCCGACATTATCGTAATTCGACTACATTATTATTATGATTTGCTAAAATGAACTTTTATTTTATTCCACTATTATAGACATCTGAATTCTCCACTACATTATTATTATTATTTGATAAAAATTCCGTCTAATTTAATTTTTATTGTATTAAGTACTTTAAATTGTCATGTAATCTCTTGTATAATGACAGTGTATGAATAATACCAATAAATGAATATGAATTCTGTACATTATGGTCGGTTGTTCCAAATATGGAACAAAGGCACTGCTTGGCTAAGAACAGCTTTGTTGCTTCTCCTATAAAATTTAAAGCTACTGTTGTAACTACAAAGAACCAGAAGAAATACTTTTGAAAAAGTCATTATGTACAGTCGGGAAATTGGAATGTGCGTGTTTGGACTCTATTCCAATAGTGACAACATTCAAATTCCTCGATTTTGCCTACAAATTCACGCGCCATACATAATCTGTATTGTAATGTATTTTGGTGCAATATTCCAAATATGGGTCAGTACATTACATTTTTACATGTTTTTATACATATTACATTTTATTTACCGAAAGTTCGCATATTCTTCTTAAGCATCGTTTCTCTTAAATCTAATCGAGATACTTTCCGTGTTTTTACATCATTTACTAATGCCATCTTGGTGAAATTGTGAAAACGCTTTTTCGCTATCCGGGCATAGATAGCTCTCTATTAAATGATGTGAAACACGGATAATATTTTCTATTAGTTTCAATTTTCCGCTGTCTAGATTGCCCCGCTGCACCTTATCCTTGTAATTCTGTCATAAATCACTACATAGTATAAAACAAAGTCGCTTTCTCTGTCCCTATATCCCTATATCCCTATGTATGCTTAAATCTTTAAAACTACGCAACGGATTTTGATGCGGTTTTTTTTAATAGATGGAGTGACTCAAGGGGAAGGTTTATATGTATCAGCATTGCACCCGTGCGAAGCCGGGGCGGGTCGCTAGTACAAATATATAACATATAACACACATTACCCCCGTTCCGGGTCATTTCTGATGCAAAGGCTGAGCGTGATGGGCACCTTGTCACCCGGGATGACCCGGGGCGGGTTATTTGACTAGACATGCTTATGTCAGTGTTTCTTTTTTTTAGTATTTAGATTTTATAGACATGTGACCTTGAATATTAATTTGAAGTTAATGATAAAAAAATATATAACATTTTAAATACGTTTTCAGGCCGGTTGCGGTATCGCCCAAGCCAAGGTGTACCTAGCATGTAGCTTGGCACTAGCTGGAGCTACGCTGGAATTGTCAGCTGTACCCTTCGTTCTGCCTTCGTGTGAGATTGAGCTGTGTATATTGCCGCATGAGAAGAACTGGCTGGGTGAGTTGCGTTTGCCTTTTTTGGGTTCCGTACCAAAAAGGTAAAAGAGGAACCCTTATGGTTTCGAATTCTATGTCTGTCACCAGGGTTCGAAAGGATAATTATCAATGATAATTATCTTGATAATTATCGTGATTTTTATTCTTTGATAATTATGGATTTGATAATAACCTAAAATTGTAAATTCGGCATGTCTTTAAAAAATATGTGCTTGAATTCGAACGTTAATAATTGCGCTCTGTATATGTGTTTTAATGATGTTGTAATGATTAATTGATTATATTTTAATGGTTAGTAAATTTTTTGAAATTTTTGAAATTGAAATCATTTATTTCGTGTAACATTGACACAAAGAAATTATATACATAATACATCTATCATAATACAATAATCACACATAGTGCTACCAATTGATTACACTGGCGGAAGAATGCAGCCCCGCACAGTGTAACATGATAGCACAGTCAGGCTTGTCCGCTATCATTCTCAGAACTAGTAAAATATTGTATAGAAACTATTTATTTTGCAGCCTAAAACACCATAATCTTTTATATATTAGTACAGAGTACAGTCTTTATTGGTAAAAATACATTTTACAGGTCATATCATACAACGGAAAATAAATTTAACAAATAAAATAACGTATACTACCCTACCCATAAGAGGGATCATTATCGGATAATTATCAAAGACCATAATTATCTTGATAATTTCGAACCCTGTCTGTCACATTGTTTTATTATTGCCCATGGGTTTGCTCTTAGTCAGTAGTAAATCACAGTCGATAACTAAAGGTCACTAACAAATCTGCCATTACTCTTAGAAACCTCGTATCTCAGTATTGAAATGATGCTGATATACGAACTTTTTTGTATTTTTCCTCAGTGAGTTTTCGTTATCAACCGATGAAATGTTTTAATATTTTTTATGTCACACCGGGCCATAAAGTGGCAATTACCGCACGCTCCGGTCGCGGAAAATCCCACTTCCTGGCCAGGGGGAGACATGAAATTTTGTACTTACTACGGGAGTAATAAATGCTTGAATTGTAATAAGGAAAGCCTCAGATCACATATTTATCACACTTGCCTTCGGCTCGGGTGTCAAACACCTGTGATCTGAGATATTCTTTGTTTAACCGCCCTTGGTAAGTAATGTACTATAATATATCTTCTACCGCGCCTTTGAATACACAAGTTTGGTTTGTATGACTTGACTTAAGATCCTATGTCGCCTAGATGTACATCGATTTTGAGCTTATCGCTTCGTTTCGCGAAATTATGAATACTTTCAATTAATATTTACTTTTTGCGATCAGGTAAACGTCCCTTTTGTACCAGTAAAAGGAAAGTAGTTGCTCTACTACACTACATGTTAAACTTAGAAATCTGGCTCTTAATTGTATCTACAATTTAGACCCAGATTGATCACTAGGGTCCCATGCCAAAGACTAGATTTTTATAGCGGTTTCTCAATTGCAGTACTGATCAGCCTGGTGGGTGGGTCTCTGGTCGGAGTGAATTGGGGCACTCTCGTGCCCATGCAAAGGGCTAGATTTTGATAACGGTTTTCTCAATTGCAGTACTGAGCGTCACTGGGTGGAGTGGGTGAAATGAAATGAAATCATTTATTCTTCAATTTAGGCATGTTACATGCACTTATGAATGTCAAAAAACTACCACCGGTTCATAAAATAAACCTCTGCCTCGAGAAGAACCGGCGTAAGAAACTCGGCGAGGTGTCATTTTTTCAAAACAATATACAATGTATATAAATTAACAGTAAAAATAGTACAAAATTCAAATGCTACAGTATAAACATACATACATATTTTTTAATATTAAGGACAAAATATTTCTGTGTTAGATTACTTGTGCGGGACGCTATCATGCCATATATATATCCATGCCATATATATATATTCATTCATAAGGTATCCCATGCCACTAGATTTTGATAGCGGGATTTTGATAATTGTTTTCCCAATTGCAGTACTGATCAGTCTGGTGGGTGGGTCTCTGGGCGGAGTGGGTTGGGGCGCTCTCGGGGCTCGACTTGGCCGTCGGCGCGCGTTGGTGTCCGCTCTGGCGGTGAACGCCGTGTTTGCTGCCGTGGCAGCGTTCATGCCCACATATGGCACGTTCATGATGGCCAGGTACGTGCCATGTTCCTTATATGGAACGTTGTGAATTATTGAAATTATTTGCGTAATTGTTAACCCAGCGCTTTTTTTAACCAATACTTTTTTACTTTAGAAGATCAAAACAGCACATCACACATGTCTACCAGTCATCTTTAAAATATACACACCCAAAATCTTTGCATGGTTCCTGCAAAGACAGGATTGATGCAAAAAAGTGTGTATTGTCTAGCCAGTAAAATATACAACCTGCAGTCAATTAATATGCCAGACTTAAAGAAGAAATTAATGACCTTATTAATACAAATATGTTATTACTCCATTTCAGATTATTTAAATGATAATTTAGCGTAATTTGATTGACTTTTAATGATAAAAAATCATTGATTATTTATATCTATTTGACATTCTTGTAACTGGCATTACATCTATTTTATTTTATCTTTTTCTTTTACACACACTAAACTTAAATTCTTACATTGATCTTATTATAATTTGTACAAAGGCACAAAAAGTCTGTATGCGTGATAGATTAGTACTTATTTTAAAATTTAAATATTAAGTTCATTGTTTTTGTACGCCGATTAGCAAACATTTAAAAATACCACCACTGTAACTACCTATGTTCACAAATAAACACTTACTTACTTACAAAAATGATTGGCGATTCATTTAATACACAATGTTGTACTTACAAAACCTCACTGAACCTATTTCATACGTGATTTATAACAACATTCTGAAATCAGAAATATTTATTCGTGCAAAACAAAAAGAACAAGAAAATAAATAAAAACAGAAGAACAAGGTATTGCACGAAATGGTTCTGTCTCAGCGTAGTGCTGGCGTGATTGCCAGCGCTGATCTTCCGACAGAACCATTAAGTGAGTTCCCAGAAGGTAACACATTTAAATAAAAATAAACTTAAAATGACAAGAAGCTATAACTACAATTAAAAGAACAGAGAAAAACAAGCGCTGCTCAAACTAACGAATGTGCTTTTAAAAAAATAATTTTAGTTTGAGATAGCAATGATTTATTTGTCTATTTCACTCAGATTCTGCTCGGCTATCGGTTCTGGCGGCCTCGTGCCCACCTGCTACTCCTACTGCTACGAGGTGTCGCCGCGCGCGCACCGGCGGCGGCTGCTGTCGTGCCTCGTGGCCGCGCACGGTGTGGGCGCACTACTCGCCGCCGCGCTCGCGCACGCCGTGTTGCCGCCGACTGGCGCTGACGCTTTGTTGGATGATAAGGAGCATTTTTCGGCGTGGCACAGGTGAGTCATACGCAAATTTAGGTTCGCGTCTTTTCTGTGGACATACCAAAAGTTAAGTTAACTACAAAGCTTAATTTTGGATTGGACCAGTAACCCGCATAAACAGTGTTTCCGTTTCTATAAATCCCTGTAACAAAAACATAGCTAACATGCACATAAGCCGTTAACTATTGACCACAGGAGGGACGACTTTTGTTTTTTCAACTAAGTATGACTAAGCATTAAGTTCTTACATTCATTGACTTTATTTATGAAGTAAATTGACTATTAGTAGATAATTTTGTAAATAGACCTGTAATTCATTATGAAATAGTCGTACCTGCGAACGGCCCAATAATGAGGAGCCTCGACCAATACTTTAGAAGATTTTCTCTAGATGGTTGGGTCAAGGGTCAGATGCAGATGAATAGTCAGGATATTCATCTCTTCGTCCCCAAATCACAGGTAGATTAGGCTAGGTAAGGTTTTTATAATATATATGTGTATTTTTATACTTTTTATATAAACCTAGCTTAGAGAATTGAATAAATGAATCAGAATATAAATTTCAATTACAATAATAAGAAAATAGCGCTTTATTGACACCTCGAGAAGGTACCCTTTTGCTTGAGAAGATCACAATTGATCCATAATTTGACCCAAACTTCTAGAAATATCACTATTATTTTGTGAAAGTCAAAGTTATTTATTCTTCAATTTAGGCCTAGTACATGCACCTATGAATCTCAAAAAACTACCACCAGTTCGTAATCAACTTCAGCCTCGAGAAGTACCGGCGTAAGAAACTGGGCGAGGTGTCATTATTTCAAAACAATTTATTATAAGGAATTTTATTGCCTAGCCAGTTCCGTTGCTATACGCCCACATGGTTCATGTTGATACATTATATAGTTTTTAAGATCATAATGTACACATGAAATGCAATAAACCATTTGAATATGATTTATATTTGTGGACAATCTTACACAAATCGTCCGAGTCCCAAACTAAGCAAACTTGTACTATGGGTACTAGGTGACGATATACATACTTATATGGATAAATAAATACTTAAATACATAGAAGTCTCAGGAACAAATATTCGTGCTCATCACACAAATAAATTCCCCGACCGGGTTTCGAACCCGGGACCTACAGCTTCGTAGGTAGGGTCGCTACCAACTAGGCTAAAGCTGTCGTCAATTACATATAAATTTAAACGATTTTGTATCAATAGGTACTTGTTGCTGTGCACGCTACCGATCCTAGCGTCACTTGTGTCCCTGATTTGGACGCAGGAATCACCGCGTTACCTGTTGGACGTCGGCAGAGAAGTGGACGCCATGCTTGTTTATCAGGTATGTCATAATTATTTAAACTGTTAAAGAATAACATTTCTTATTAATATTCTGCAAAGTGGCGTAAATATCTATTACTGATTTCAATTTAGGGATGATTTTATCAAAAAAGTTGTCCGGATCTGGACTGGAGAATATTTCCATGATGTTCCATATTTGGCACAAATAGGTGTCACTTTTATTCTATACTAGCGACCTGCCCCGGCTTCGCACGGGTGCACTATTTAATGGATGTTATTATACATATAAACCTTCCTGTTCAATCACTCTATCTATTAAAAAAAACCGCATCAAAATCCGTTGCGTAGTTTTAGAGATTTAAGCATACATAGGGATATAGGGGCGACTTTGTTTTATACTATGTAGTGATTTGTACATGCCCAATAATAATCTGTATGCCTTTGTATGTATGTAATGTCATAAAAAAATTGCGATTTTCGATAATTTATAATCTATAGCGCTGGTTAAGTTAAGTATGTATGTATGTAAATACTTTATTGTACACAAAACACAGGTAAAAAAATACAGACAAATTCGGTTACATTGGTACAAAGGCGAACTTATCACTTTAAGGGAGGAAGTTTTTGATGCAATTAGTCTGGTAGGGTATCTTGTGTTAAAATTTATATATTGTTGTCTTCACTGTTCTCATTTGATTTTATTTTTTAGACTGACGCTCAGAGACCTTATACATCTCTGAGGATATTTATTTATTAGATTTTATTATTTTCATGTTGACGTGTTATAGATATAGCTCAAAATATTTTATTATGATTAGTGTACCTACTTTATTACCTTTTATCTTGACGCTTAGAGACCTTATACATCTCTAACAAATCTCGATTGTTATTAGTTTCTTAGTCTTATTTTTGACATGTAACACACATTTACTTAATGATACTTTGATTATTGAATTGTTTTTATTTGATGTACCTAGATAGATTTTGACTTGTAAAAGTGCCCTTGAGGCCTATTTGCAGAATAAATGTTTTGATTTTGATTTTGATTGTTTGTTAAAGTGTTTGTATGTGTTATCCAGAGCCTGCACAGTAGTAACCAGGTGCGGATCTGCGGCGTCTCACGCGCAGAAGCCGAATACCGTCTCGGAGCGCTGCAGCTCCCGCCGAAGCGGCCCGCGCCCGCGCTGCATCACGTGCGACACAGCGTCAAGATGGTACGTACACTAATGTATGACAGAGCCTCCACAGTAACGAAGTGCGTGTGTGGCGTTGCGCGCGTAGAGGCGGAGTATAGGCACTACATTATACGCGGCACAGCGTCAAGATGGTACGTACACTAATGTATGACAGAGCCTCCACAGTAACGAGCTGCGCGTGTGGCGTTGCGCGCGTAGAGGCGGAGTATAGGCACTACATCATGTGCGACACAGCGTCAAGATGGTACGTACACTAATGTATGACAGAGCCTCCACAGTAACCAGGTGCGTGTGTGGCGTTGCGCGCGTAGAGGCGGAGTGTAGGCGCTACATCATGTGCGGCACAGCGTCAAGATGGTACGTACACTAATGTATGACAGAGCTTCGACAGTAACCAGGTGTCGATTCCATTGAAATAAGGTCTAAAAATGTACACACATTTATGGCCTCGACTGTAACTCTAACCTATTTATATAACACTAGGTTTTTCCCGGGACTTAATCCGCGTGAAAGTCGTTTATATGCCACCATACAAGCTTTCGTTCCCATTATCCCTTTAGGGAATTAAACCATCCTATGTCCTTCCTTGGGATACAAACTATCCCCATTCCAAATTTCATCTAAATCTGTTACGCGGTTTTAGCGTGAAAATGTTACACCTTGTCATTGCAGTCATGTTCGCGAATGTTGTCACTGTATTGCGTATAGATATTTTCGGTGTAGACTGTACACCAATCTCACCGGTCGGCAACAGGCGGCCCGCGAGCCTCTTACTTGCGGCCCACGAGCCCCTCAGTTGCGGCCTACGAGCCCTGTTAGCGACGTGCTCAAATTGGGTGGTGTACATTTGTTTAGGTTTTGCATTTAGTATTAATTTTTTTTTTATTGTATTTTTTTAATTAATTTTAAATTCAATTAGTTGGTGTTATCTGATGAGTAAGTTATGATCGTTTCTTGATATTATTGACTGTTGTCTAACATGTAAGTGCTTTGGTGTCATGCACTGTAAACTTATTATGTATTAACTGAATAAATAAATAAATAAATAAATAAAAATAAATTAAGGTACTCTAAAAATTGTACGCAGTTTTTAAGCCAAATTTGCAGGTAGATATACGTGTGACGCAGCGACATAGTTCTAACGGTCTTGCTTGGCCGGCGAGTCAGTCGTTCTCTGTCTATCCGCGCGCGACACTCGTACCTACTGCTCTCTCATTTGTAACACGTGGTGTCGCTAATTTTCAAAAATTATAGTTTTCTCGTTTCTAAATCAGTGCTTTTTATTCTGGAACACCTAGACCATCAACAAGCCCCTTAGTTGCGGTCTACGAGCCCCTTACTTGCGGCCCGCGAGCCCGTTCCCCTTACTTGCGGCCCGCTAGCCTCCATATGTGCAACGGACAATGTGATATCTTTTATCTTTATGACGCTATGGTCATAAATTATTAACATTATGGCCCCCAACAATTTTGTTAGTTAATGTGGCCCTTGGCTGCTAAAAGGAGGCAAATAACAAGCGGTCTTATCGCTAATAAAGAGCGATTTCTTCCAAGCAACAATAGTATGTACGACAGTAACCGGTGATATTTGTTACAGTTCTGGCAAGCCTTCTTCCAGTTGTTCTCGAGCGCGTACAGGAACACGACGCTCTCGCTCGGCGGAGTCATGCTGTTCTCTATGGCTATTCAGGTATATTATTATTATTATTTTGCGGATTTTTTTTTCTCGGTTTCAACCGGTATTCCGTTAGACCAAATGTCAGATCAAATTTCAGTAGCTTTTTTTGACATAACAAACCGACATAAGGTCTAACGGATCTTTATAAAACCGAGCCTAATTTGGCTAGGTGACCTGCCGATTTTCACTTTAGGGATCTTGAGTATAATCTATGAGGTATATAGAGATTTTTAATTATATGGGTCATTCTACTTTTTCGTGACCAGTTTTCTACTACAAAAAAATCTATGTTGTATATTGAATTAGTGTACAAAAATAGGATTTCGAAATAGTACCTGAACTTAATAATAGGGAATTATAGATAAAAATAATTAGTATTAACATATTGCTGTAAAAGGTGGGTAACACAGTGGTAAAAACCATTTTTTCATACAAATGGTGAAACATACAAGAACCACTGAGTTACTGGATTTATGGATATTAGATGTGGGTCGGTAATTACCAAAACTATCGGAAGTGATACACTAATTAAACCTCTTTCTAAATAACAATACAACAATATGAAGTGAGGGCCAAGTATTCCAACATCTGCATTTAAAAAAAAGTGTCCGAAAATTATGTACATGAAAAAGAAGAATGGCCCATATATCAAAAAAAATAAATAAATAAATAACTAAAAAAATAAAAAAATAAAAAATAAAAAAATAAAAAAAATTATAAAAAAAAACAAAGAAATAAAAATAAAATGGTAAATAATAATGTGGTAAATATTTGACTTGTAACTATGGTGTTATCAATAAATTATTGTATTGTATTGTATTGTATCCTACTTTCAATAGAGAATGTGCATCTTTTTTTCATAATGCCATTCAAATCAGCTTTTAGAGTGTGGAACAAGTACAATTAGAACAACACAAAAGAGAAATATGGATTTCAAAGTACAGTATAAAATCCGAGCGCTCAAAACGCCCCCAAAACTCCCATACTTATTGAGCATAATGTGTGACGTCATATACTATGCGCCCGTACTACTATTGTATGGAAAAACGAGTAATTTACTGTTTTGGTCGTGAAATATTGCGTTTAGATATTGTTATCACACATTTTTTTGTTTATAAAAACATAAGAATCCTAACGGTGGTTTTTTATTTACTTTCAGTTAATTAAAAAAAAACAACATTTTTCTAAACTTTCAAGTGTTCTTTGTAAGATCTTGAGCATATTTATTAACTTACTGTCATAATTTTATGGTTTACTATCAACTTACTGTCATAATTTGATGGTTTACTATTAACTTACTGTCATAATTAGATGGTGTACTATTAACTTACTGTCATAATTAGATGGTTTATTTTTCATATAGTGACATCTTATTTATTCATTTCTTATGCATATTCTCTATTACGCAGTTTTTGTCTTAAGAACCCTTATCGGTTAGAAATGTGGTTCAGGGGTGGGGCTGAGTATATTATGGGAATCTGTGACTATATACATCTTAAATACAAATAAATACAAATACAAACATTTATTCTGCAAATAAGCCACAAGGGCACTTTTACATGTCAAAATATTAATTTACAATTTAAGAAAGTCTGACTATAATAAGTAATACATTTTTCATGTCAAAATATTAATTTACAGTTCAAGAAGGAATAATAATTTCGAGTTTACAATTATAACAAAATTAATGTCATACAGTGAAGATAAACTTGCAAAGTTATCTATTACAAATATTACAACATCAGTAAAGTTAGAGATGTATAAGTTCTCAAGATTAAACAAGGAGTATAATGAAATTAATATAATATCCCAGAGATGTACATGGTCTCTGAGCGTCAAAATTAAAATTAATTTAATATTGTTAGAGATGTATATGGTCTCTAAGTCACTGATAATAAAAACGAATCCACAACAGGATGATTCTCGTCAATCCCCTATAAAAGACACTAGTATTAACGTAGTCACTATGTCCTAGCAAGCATGAACAGACTGGACTCCACAAACAGCACCCGATCACGAGTATGACGCGTATCTCAGCCACCATATATTCTTTGTGAATAACTCAGATTCAGATTCATTTATTCACAATATAAGATTACAATATAAATTACATGCCAATTTACAGGAATCTCTATTGTGATCGTCAATAACATTAAATAAAACAAAATAAATTAAAAATCAATGAATAAAATAGCAGTTAAATAATACAATGAGTATGATAAAATTCACCTGAGAGGATCGTCATGAATATTAATATTTTTGGTACTCTAAACACGGATAACAAGGAAATTAAATATCAATATCTCGTAATGATCGTCAAAGTAAATATTAAAACAGGAATTAAATTAAATCAATAATATTAAATTAAATGAAACAATGTCAACTATATTTTATTTCCATGTATTCGCTAATAGAATATAACGGGGTTTCTAATAAAAAGTTTCTCAGTTGACGTTTGAATGTTTCGTCAGATGGTTCAGTTCTTAATTTGGCGGGTAGGCGCTCGTAGTAGGTTGGTCCAATTTACTGTGAATAACTTCTTATTAATACGAATATTTTGTTTCCAGTTCTTCCTAGCATCATACATACCTTCAGCGGTGCTATCAATCGAGAACCAAGAGTTTGAAGCGTCGAAACGCATCGTCGAGAACGCCACATACGAGAACCATCACTTCAACGAGACTCTAGAGAATGTGGAATACAGAAATGTCACTTTCTACAAATGTACCTTCCGGGACATGATGCTGTCTCACGCGGCGTTCAGGAATTGTTCGTTCTACGATGTCGCGTTTTCTAATATCAAGACATCTTACGCGCACTTTACGGGGTCGTTGTTCGTTAATACCACGTGAGTATAATAATAATAATAATTCTTTATTTCAGGCTTAGCCCATATAACAACACAAAATTACACTATTACATTAAGAACATTATATCCAATACATTAAAAAATAATAAATAAATTAGAATGTCTGCTTCAAAAGCATCAAAACGCATCGTCGACACCACCACCACCACCACCACCACCACCACCACCACCACCACCACCACCACCACCACCACCACCACCACCACCTACATTAAGAAGGACGCCAGTACATTTGTTTAAAATGAACCTCACCAAACTATTGACTTACAAATGTTATTATTCTTTAGCGGATTATTTTTTGGACAAGCTATATTAATTTTTTATTTAATCATTTATTGTAACGTTGACTATTTTTATTGTATGAATTATAAGTAATTTGGTTTTATTTTTGTTTTTGATGTTATCTAATACTAATTTAATAATTGACATGTTTATCTTTAATATAATGTAATTTAAAAATGAATTTGTATGCCTAAAGGCGAAACATAGAGCACATATTTTGTACCTACCGCCATATATTGTATTACCTATGTTTACAAATAAATCACTTTGACTTTGACTTTGTCGAGAACGCCACATACGAGAATCATCACTTCAACGAGACTCTAGAGAATGTGGAATATAGAAATGTCACTTTCTACAAATGTACCTTCCGGGACATGATGCTGTCTCACGCGGCGTTCAGGAATTGTTCGTTCTACGATGTGTCGTTTTCTAATATCAAGACTTCTTACGCGCACTTTACGGGGTCGTTGTTCGTTAATACCACGTGAGTATGCATGGTTTATTATTTTTTCACACCTGCTATTCAGAAAAGAGTTATAGTTTCCCTTGAATGAGGGATCAAAGATGTACTTTTCTTCCCTCATTTGAGGGCAACAATGATTCTTTTCCTCATAGAAGGTGTGAAAACCAGTATGTGACACTCGGTAGTAAAATCATTTGCATCTTGATTTTACTACCTTTCATGTTTTTAGCAGCAGGCCCCATAGACGGTGTGAAAAGCAGTATGTGTCACGCGGTAGCAAATTTATTTCCGTCTTGGGCGTAAACACTTGAATCCCTCGCTACGCTCAAGATTCTACAATAGAATCCCTCGCTACGCTCAGGATTCTATTGTAGAATCTTTCGCTTCACTCAGAATTCAATATACCGCCCTCGCCGTAAATACAATACAATACAATACAAATACTCTTTATTGCACACCTCAATCAAAGGATATATCATTTTGCTCCCTTGAGACACAATCTACTATTACCCACGACTGAACGGAGAAGGTATATGCGTTTAGGGTGAGAGGTTGTTTGTTTGTTTGTTTGTTTGTGTGTGCACATCAATATCTTCAAAACGGCTTGACCGATTTAGAAGCGGTTTTCGGCAATAGATTTGTAGTTTAGTCGGGACGAATTTTAGCTAAGTGTTATGATGATAACTCACCAAGGGGCGCTGCAGTAAACTTTTTTCACCGTACATCCGTCGTGGGTTTTTCAAAATTCTTAATTTTGTTTTTCCATACAAACTCGATATTTAGTAATTTAAGGTGTACTGATAACGGGAAAAATAATAAAAAATTCTGTTGTAAGTTTTTGATAAAAAATGTGTAAATATAAAATAAAAGATTTTTTCAAAATCATCAAAATGTACAGTCGCGAATCGGGATTGATGAGCAGTGATCGGAATTAGGAGAGTTAAAATACCTATTCTTCGAAAGAGGACATAATATAGAGTGGTTACAACCGGATAAAAATATTTTTTTTTTGGATTCCGGGTATTCGATATTTATCCGGGCACTGCGAGTACTAGCCGTAATGTTGAACATTCATGCTTTTCCTTGTAAAGGAAATGTGGGTGGATCAACTATTCTTTGTTGCTCGTTGCCATGGTTACGTCTCCTGAGTCACGCTTTAAAACGGTGATTTTATAGGGTTTAAATCTACCAAACATGAGTTTTAGTGATAAATATGAATCTATTTGGAAATGGGTCATCTCCTAAGCATGCTTGGAGTCCATATTATAAACATTTTTCTAAGAAACATGGTTACTGTTGTCTCCTCGCTGACGGGACAGAAATATAACAAGAAAAAGTTGATTGACCCATGTATGATTTTATGTATAATTTCCTAATAAATTGAAATGGATGGGTAATGTATACATTGCGGGAAAAATAAAGAAATAAAAATATATAGATCTACATCATAATACATTAAAGGGTTAAAATTACACGATTTATACATTATTAACCCGCTCGCGAGCAGGGATAAATAAATAAGTACATGTGGACAATTTTACACAAATCAACCTAGTCCCAAACTAAGCAAAGCTGGTATTTACTATGGGTACTGAGCGACGATATACATACTTATATAGATAAATCGATATTTAAATAGATAGAAACATCCAAGACTAAGGAACGAATATTTATCCGACTAGCATTATAATTGCAAAAGTTTAGATTAAGTGTGGGTTGCACCAAACCATCTGTAATCGTAAGCGGTGTTCGTTAAAATCTGATTGTATGGAAAGTTTGACAAGTTTCTATGGGATGACAGCTGCCGGCGCCATATTTGACCTGTGATCGTATGTTGGTGCAACCGAGCCTAAATAAAATCTTGTAGTTACCACGGGCGGTAAAACAAAGAATGTCTCAGATCGCATATTTATCACCCTTGCCTTCGGCTCGTGCGTCAAATACCTGCGATCTGAGACATTCTTTGTTTTACCGCCCTTGGTAAGTAAAGTACGTACGTGTCCTAGGTAAAGTATTTAGGTCATTGTCAGTTGTAAAAACACAAGTTGTCCACCCGGTGGTTAATAGTTAAAGGCTTATGTACATGTAAGTTACGTTTTTATTACATGGATGTATAGTTACGGAAACACCGTTTACGCGGGTTACTAGATCAATCCAAAATTAATCTTCGTGGCCTTTAACTTTTGATATGTCCACCGAAAAGACGCGAATCTAAATCTGACAATGACCCATTTATTATTTCTGTCTCCGTTCCACAGCATCATAGACACAGACATAACAGTCGGCCGAGAGATAGACTCGTGGTCCGAACTAAGGAACTCCGTAGTCCGAGGCATGAGACTGGCTTGCCTCCGAGAGGCGCCGCTCACCTGGAGGCTGGCGGGGGCTTTGACGGAGCAAGCGCACGCCGCGCTGGCTACTATACTGGCGGCGCTATTTGCGGCTATGTTCGCCCCTATCCTAGCCATTAGTGGCAAGTTTGCACCGAGAGGTAAGAACCTTCGCTTCGCTCGAATTTCTATTTTAAACCCTCGCTTCACTCAAATTTCATTTTTGACCCTCGCATCACCTTTCATCCCTCGCCCCGTTCAAATTTCAATTTAGACCCAGCTTTTCTCAAGATTCTATTCTGAACCCCTCGCTCCTGTCTAATTTCAATTAAGACCTCTCACTCCACTCAATTTTCTATTATGATCCCTCGCTCCTCTCAAATTTCTATTTTGAACCCTCGCTCCGCTCAAGATTTTTTTTTTTCTTCAACTCGCTCCTCTGTATTCAATGTCAATCCCTCCTGCACCCCTCCACCTTGGCCCTCCACGCCCACAGTCCGGGGCATGAGATTCGCCTCGCTGCCTCCGAGAAGCGCCGCTCACCTGGAGGCTGGCGGGGGCTTTGACGGAGCAAGCACACGCCGCACTGGCTACTATACTGGCGGCGCTATTTGCGGCTATGTTCGCCCCTATCCTAGCCATTAGTGGCAAGTTTGCACCGAGAGGTAAGAACCTTCGCTTCGCTCGAATTTCTATTTTAAAACCCTCGCTTCACTCAAATTTCAATTTTGACCCTCGCATCACCTTTCATCCCTCGCCCCGCTCAAATTTCAATTTAGACCCAGCTTTTCTCAAGATTCTATTCTAATCCCCTCGCTCCTCTCTAACTTCAATTATGACCACTCGCTCCACTCAATATTCTATTATGATCCCTCGCTCCTCTCAAATTTCTATTTTGAACCCTCGCATCACCTTTCATCCTTCGCCCCGCTCAAATTTCAATTTAGACCCCGCTTTTCTCAAGATTCTATTCTGAACCCCTCGCTCCTCTCTAATTTCAATTATGACCACTCGCTCAACTCAATATTATATTATGATCCCTCGCTCTTCTCAAATTTTTATTTTGAACTCTCGCTCCGCTCAAAATTTTATTTCTTTTTTTTCTTCAACTCGCTCTGTATTCAATGTCATTCCCTCCTGCACCCCTCCACCTCGGCCCTCCACGCCCACAGTCCGCGGCATGAGATTCGCCTCGCTGTCTCAGAGAAGCGCCGCTCACCTGGAGGCTGGCGGGGGCTTTGACGGAGCAAGCGCACGCCGCGCTGGCTACTATACTGGCGGCGCTATTTGCGGCTATGTTCGCCCCTATCCTAGCCATTAGTGGCAAGTTTGCACCGAGAGGTAAGATTTTGAGTAAGACAAACCTTCGCTTCGCTCGTATTTCTATTTTAAACCCTCGCTTCACTCAAATTTCTATTTTGACTCTCGCATCACCTTTCATCCCTCGCCCCGCTCAAATTTCAATTTAGACCCAGCTTTTCTCAAGATTCTATAACTTCAATTATGACCACTTGCTCCACTCAATATTCTATTATGATCCCTCGCTCCTCTCAAATTTCTATTTTGAACCCTCGCTCCGCTCAAGATTTTATTTCGTTTTTTTCTTCAACTCGCCCTGTATTCAATGTCAATCCCTCCTGCACCCCTCCACCTCGGCCCTCCACGCCCACAGTCCGCGGCATGAGATTCGCCTCGCTGTCTCAGAGAGGGGCCCTTCACCCGGAGGCTGGCGGGGGCTTTGTTGGAGCAGGCACATGCCGCTCTGGTTAATACTGGCGGGGCTTTTTGCCGCTGTATTTGCCCCTGCGCTTGGTATTAGTCAAATATCAAATATCAAATCGTTTATTGCACTCATGTTAGTATACAGTTCTTCAGTTATTGATTACAGTTCAACATGAACCCTGTAAGGGCACAGCAATGATATAACTTATATTATATTATAATTTAGATAATAATTGTACCTAACTCTTCTTTTTTATATTTCGTACGCAGAGTTAAGTAATATTAAAAAAAAAATGTATAATTGATAAAAATATAAAATTTCAAACATTATTAGAAGATAAAATATACATAATTTGAAAATTAAATTAAATTACATTTTAAAATATCACAATAATCAATTAATAATAATTCATAGTATACATTTGCCACAATTATAATTAAGTCCACTCTTCGTTCTCATCATTATCATATTAGTGGGATGTTTGCACCAAGAGGTAAGGGTTTAAAATCTTCGCTTCGCTCGAGATTTTACTCATACTCATACTCGTTTATTGATAATATTATTTAAATATTACATGTCAGGTAGAAGATACATATTATATCGTCACGTTAGAATCAAAACTCACTATCAAATGACTCACTACTCTTCGAAACGTCGTATCTCAGTCCTGAAACGATGCTGATATACGAGCTTTATTTTGCATAGGTATTTTAGGCTCCGAAATTATCAAGATAATTATGGCCTTTGATAATTATCCCTCTTATGGGTAGGGTAGTATACGTTATTTTATTAGTTAAATTTATTTTCCGATGTATAATATGACCTGTAAAATGTATTTTTACCATTAAAGACTACTCTGTATACATAAAAGATTATGGTGTTTTAGGCTGCAAAATAAATAGTTGCTGTACAGTATTTTACTAGTTTTTTATTAACCATTAAAATATAATCAATTAATCATTACAACATCATTAAAACACATATACAGAGCGCAATTATTAACGTTCGAATTCACGCACGTATTTTTTTACTCGTGCCGAATTTACAATTTTAGGTTATTATCAAAGCATAAAAATCACGATAATTATCTTGATAAATGATAATTATCAAGATAATTATCATTGATAATTATCCTTTCGAACCCTGAGGTATTTGTTACTTAGTAACTTACTTGTAATCCGACGATATGGTAGCAAGCCGCACAATAGGACAATGGATTGGACAGGAGAAAAACAAATACTATAATAAATAAATAAATAAATATTAGAGGACAATCTTACACAAATCGAACTAGCCCCCCAGTAAGCTCAAGAAGGCTTGTGTTATGGGTACTAGACGACGATATATTTAATAGATATAAATACTTAAATACATAGAAAACATCCAAGATTTAGAAACAAATATTCATGCTCATCACACAAATATTTGCCCTGACCGGGATTCGAACCCAGGACCGTCAGCTTCACAGGCAGGTGCACTACCCACTAGGCTAAACCGGTCGTCAATAATAAACCTATACACTTCAATATTTTGTATTCACTCTCTTGTTACAGTGATCTTGTGCGCGGTATGCATATGCCTGTCTCCATCTATCTACTTCGTGCAGAGCGAGACGGCGTTATACGTGGTGGAGGCTATATACAGGGTGTTTCTAACTCTGGTTTTTTACGTGGCCTGTGTTGGGGTCGTGGACTCGTATTCCGCTAATTTGAGGTAAATATAATACTAAAGTAAAAAATACCGGCCAAGTGCGTGTTGGACTTCGCACATTTAGGATTCCGAACCGCAAATTTCAATAAAATAGTCTGATTTATCAATATTGTTGTGGGTAGACTTAAGAATATGAATGTACCCGCACCCGAGTTAATAAATCTGTACCTTAATAAGGTTATGTTGACCTTTGCTCCGAAGTACTCATCAAACTTTTTTATTATGGCCTGTACGTCATCCTTGTCTGCCTCGCTATCGAATGTGAAAGTTTGGAATACGTCAAATCCGTCTGGACCGATTAAGTTGACCAGTAGGCTGGCCTGCACACCGCCAGCCTCACTGCTCACCCCTGACGCTTTTATAAACAACATGAATTGCTGCTTCCATCGCTTCCACGAGTCGGCCCGGGTAACGGGTCCGCCCGCCATATTGAGCTCCGGCGGTGGCCTCGCGTGTTCCATAGTTAATTGTGATGTCCACTGACGCTCTTTACACTGGATTTTTATCACAATACACTTAGTATAACTTTTTCTAAGCAGCCGATCTGCTTTTTCTACAAAATATGCCAAAATACGATACTACACCGCTGCCACCATGTAGTATAAATGAAACAGCGCAAGTTCAAGACAGCAACTGATTTATTAACTCGGGTGCGGGTACATTCATATTCTTAAGTCTACCCACAACAAATATACTAGTATTTTTTTTGAGAAATGTACGTAATAATAAACATAATCACCAAATTTCAAGGTTTATAGGTCAATGGGAAATTAAAAAAATCTTAAAAACAAAATTTTGTTAACAAAGCTGACTTTGGTGGCTTCTTATCCCTTTGTTTTCCAATATTTTTTTAAACAAAACTTTGGAAAACTTTACTGTATTTATCTACTCAATGAGCTCTACACAACGATACCCCACTCGATGAGGTAGGTAAAAAAAATTTTAGCACCCCCATTTTTTTGCTGTACGGGAAGCCCCTCTTAAAATATTTAATACTCATACTCATACTCATTTATTTATAATATTACAATTACTACTTGTCCATTTATTAAAAAATCCTGTATATTTACTAATATTTTCTATATACTATGTTGTATAAAATCACACTATGCCTATTTCTGAATCCGAGTTCAGAAAAGTATCGCATCTCCTGCACCTTCGTAATCTTTGCTCAACTTTGATGACGTCATAAAATGGCGGCCGGCGGGAAACGTCACGAAAAATCTTCTAGCTGACCAGAGGGGCATTCCGAACTTCACGCCGTCCCTTTCACTCGTGTGTTATACACTGTATGAGAGAAAGGGACCGCACGATACGAAGTTCGGATTTCGAAGTTCGGAGTAGACCCTCAGTCTATACGTAGTAATAATAGGTCAATGTACAACGGACTGATTTATTTTTAAAATGTTTGCTATGTAAATAAAAAATAAAAATAAAAATGATTTATTCGTAAGCTTAAAAACTTTACAATATTCGGGCTGGTGACTCTTTTTAAGCAATCAAGATGCCTGTGTCAAGAGTCATCGCTCTTCCTTAGAGTTTAACCAATGTACAATATCAACATAGGTGAGATATTGAGATACTTAAGTTAATAGAGGAGGAGGAGAGAGTATACAGGGTGTACAATCCAAATGGGTCAGTATGGTGAAGTCGGAAACTATGAGAGATAGCGAGATCTGTTCTTAGGAACCATGACGTCGATTTTAGATTTAATAATAATTACATTAAATTTTTTTTATTAACTCTCATACCAACCCACCAAATTTGGCTATGAAATCTTGTGTAAACACAACTGACAATAATTTAGACTAAAATGCTCACAGTTTTATTAATTTGCAAAAAGTCGTGAATAATATGAATCGATCATCAATTATCTGAAGAGACCACTTATGCATATCTTATCTGAAATAAAATAATTATCTTATTGGTGGGTTTTTCTTTCAATTATTTAAACATGATTCCATTAGTGTTGTGCTTCTTGCGACTTGCAGAATTTATACACATTGATTTTGACCAGGTTCGATTCCCGGTTATGTATGAGAGTTAATAAAAAAGTTTGAATGTAATTATTATTAAATCTAAAATCGACGTCATGGTTCCTAAGAACAGATCTCGCTATCTCTCATAGTTTCCGACTTCTCCATACTGACCCATTTGGATTGTACACCCGGTATAGTTTAGTATAATTCAGGATGTTGGGACTACTATGTAACCTAACGGGAACTGATTTGTTGGCAATTCGACAATTGTCACTTTTTTGACAGCGGCTGTTTGAAGTAAAGTCGGGCGTAAAGTGGTCTTCACAATAAAATGTTGTTCACAGGTGCACGGCCCACGGTCTCATCATGTCCGTGGCGTACATGGGCGGGGCGGTGGTGCGGGGGCTGGGCGATATGGAGCCCGTCGCGGCGGCCATCCTGTGCGCCGTCATGGCCGCAGCCGCTACCGCCGCCGCCGTCCGCTTGCGATAGAGGTACAATACAATACAATACAATCGATATTTTATTATTTATTTATTTATTTTATTTATTTAAACTTTATTGCACAAAAAGAATATAAGTACAAAGGGCGGACTTAATGCCATGAGGCATTCTCTACCAGTCGACCATAGGACCAAACAGAAACTAGCAAATGTGGGTGCAATGAGAAAATAATTCATAAAAGTTAAACGATTTCGAAAGAATAAACATACATATAATCGTAACTAATATACATTTACCTCGGAATTATATATACAAATACATACATAAATATATATATATATACACACAAATATATACTACTGCATAAGTACAGGGGATACTAACTGATTAGTTTACGCTAGACTTGTTCTAGCAGGTGCTTGAAGAGCATACGTTTGAAAGCCAACTTGCTTGGGGCTTGTCTTATTGTCATTATTAAGTACTACTTTGATTATAAATGTCCTGCAGCTTGAATATGTCATGCTCGCCTAAAGGTCTTTGCTTACGGTGGCGTCGTTGATCGGGTCGCAACCTTCCCTAACATATGGTCGAGGGAGGCGATGGCTGAGATAGGCGTCATACTCGTGAACGGGTGCTGTTTGTGGGGTCCGATCTGTTCATGTTTGCAAGGACTAGTAACTTCGTACTAGTGTTCAGTGGAATTGACATGATGAGAGACTTCACTGTTCTCATTTGATTTTATTTTTTAGACTGACGCTCAGAGACCTTATACATCTCTGAGGATATTTATTTATTAGATTTTATTATTTTCATGTTGACGTGTTATAGATATAGCTCAAAATATTTTATTATGATTAGTGTACCTACTTTGTTACCTTTTATCTTGACGCTTAGAGACCTTATACATCTCTAACAAATCTCGATTGTTATTAGTTTCTTAGTCTTATTTTTGACATGTAACACTACATTTAATTAATGATACTTTGATTATTGTATTATTTTTATTTGATGTACCTAGATAGATTTTGACTTGTAAAAGTGCCCTTGAGGCCTATTTGCAGAATAAATGTTTTGATTTTGATACAATACATTCTTTGTAGGCTCGTAGGATATTTTAATTTTGCTTACTTAGAACCTTCGCTTTACTCTAGTTTTTGTTAGAATCCCTCGCTGTCCGCTTGCGATACAGTGGGGCTAGCACAACTTGCTGACAAGTCGTATCTCGCGCGACTCAGCGATTCCTGTCTCGCTCGAACTGTGCGGATTAGAAAGAGGAGTGTAGATTTATCTCTACTCGCGTCGCGTCGCAGCGGTAGTTGTGCTAGCCCCCCAGGTAGGATTTACTTACTTTTAGAACCTTCGAGTTGCTCTATATTCTCTTTTAATCCCTCGCACAGCTGACTTCCATGCTTTCGTATGTCCGAATTCCGGATTTCCAGATTTCCGGATGTTCTCCTCTACAGGTTGCATTTCTCGACCGATTCTCGTGAAATATTGTGAGCCGGTTCGGTAACTATATAGATTTTTTTTTCTAGTCAGTTTTTGGAACTTTTCTAAAACAATATTTTTTTCAAGAATTTCGGTTTGTTTTCCGCTACAGCATTTCTCAACCGATCCTTGTGAAATTTTGTGGGCAGTTCGATAATTATATAGTTTTTTTCGATAATTTTTAGTTTAATTAATTCGGCAGTTCGATAATTTTTAGTGGTCACCCATCCAATAACTGACCTGGGCCGACGTTGCTCAATCTCACATACCGCACGCGGTACGCGGGCGCCGCTGGGCCACGAGCGCTCATGATTTTAGTTCAACACATTAAAAAAAATTGAGGCCTCTCAATCAATTTTCTTTTTCTTTTCAGATAAAAAAAATACAACATGACATGAACTGACTGCCCCTGGCTACAGAATTGTATGTACATAATCCAATAATTGTAATAATTAAAACTTTTGACTTAGAAGTCTAGATTTTGAATATTCAATGATGTTTTCTATTGATACACTGTTTTATAGACAACATTTTCAAAGAATTTCGTTTCGCAAAAAATGTTTCTCATATTATCATTTCACAGAATAATCATTATTTGAAACATTTTCTGCGAAACAAAATTCTATGAGATTTCTGTCTGCAAAACAAGGGGACACCGTTTTCTATTACTTAAAATGCTGTAACATTGCCCATGGTCTACTTTGCCCGCCCTAAAAATCAGTGATTTTATACCAAATGGTTGTATAAATTGTATCCAGATTATTCTTCCTATTATTGGCTTAGCTATGTGATAGAGTATCTGTTTTTAAGGCGGGCAAAATTTTCTTAAGAGACGATGTTACAGCATTTGACGATTCTAAGAGTTTCAAAACTCAATAATCGACTCTATATGAAAGTAGGAACGATTCATTTTACCTTTTAACCGCCTTGTTCAAATGATACTCACAACTCGTAATTTGCAACGTATTGTGTTGTAATACGTACTACGACACCTTAACCTCTTGCCTGTGTTTGTTAAGGATCAGTATCATCAAAAATTAACTCGATGACAGAAAATAAAAATTCTAATTCCTTCAGCACTGTCAGTTTCATAACGTACGAGAGGTTAATATCAAAGAAATGTGGCTAAAGGTCCGAATACTGGTAAGTTATGAAAAAAAATGTAATTTACTTATTTTGTAAGATAATTATTATTTCTAGCAAAAGCATCACATACAAGTCGAATGTTAAATTCTAATGTATAGAAAAGTTCAATAATGATTTTGTAAAATGTGGCCGCAAACGGCATTTTTTAATACTCAAAGTTTTTGGCGACTATAATTTGGGTGGATCAACTATTCTGTGTTGCTCGTTATCATGGTTACGTCTCCTGAGTCACTCTTTAAAACTGTGATTTTATAGGGTATAAATCTACCAAACATGAGTTTTAGCGATGAGCATAAATCCGTTTGGACATGGGTCATCTCTTGAGCATACAAGTCCATAATTTTTTTTCTATGAAATTCTGTTACTGTTGTCTCCTCGCTGACGGGAAAGAATAACAAGAAAAAGTTGATTGACCCATTTTAAATAAATTTTGAGTATTATCAATGGCATCTACTTATATTTCTGTGCGTTATGAGTTTTCCCGATGATGTCGAATTCTCAAATATCAAAAAGAGGAATTGAAATAGTAATGTTAACAACTGAAATTTATTTTACATTCCTTGTGTTGTGATTTTATTTGATGACTTGCCATCTTATACTAAAACCAAAGGTTCTATAACTGATTCTATGATACTCATTTCAAGTGCTTGTGGCTACCTAACGCGAAACATTGGGTTTAGAATAAAAAAAATTATATATAACATAACATAAACCGTAGAATAGTCGTACAGTCGCCATCAGATATATCGGAGCGAACGAGGTGCTCACAAATATCTGAACACGACTCTATTGTCAAGGCGTTAAAGTGCATGTTCAGATATTTTGGAGCACCCTGAAGAGTACAGATATATTTGATGGCGACTGTACTTTGCCCGCTTTTTACAAACATTTTAATTTATTTCAAATTGTATGCAAGAATTTGGGTATCTATTCTGCTCAAGTACAAGTTGCCTTCGTCTTCTTTGGGAAATTTAACGCACTATAGCAAAAACGTGCTTATTTATTGACAAAAATATCGTTCAAAAGGCCGGGCCAAAAATTTGAAAAGAATTCAAGTTTGCCCACTTTTGTATAAATCGCCCTGGCTGCGGCATTATCGACTTTATGGATATTGCTCTTGAAAAATATTAACGCAACTTCGGATTCACTGCAACTTTGCCCGCTGGAAATATTTTCGGTTATAGAAAGGGCCGCCCGTGAATCGAAAACGTATCTTCCTCTTTGTCACACATGCTTATTGGAGCGACAGAGGGAGATAATTCTAACGCTCTCAGTCTAGTATTGAACTGACGCGTGACGTTACTGTTTGGTTATTATTTTATTTTATCTTCTTTGTTGGGGAAAAAAACAGATACAGGCCGATGTAATGAATAGGACAAATCAGTATAGATGAAGTATGTACAGTCTGTACCCTAAGACAATTCCCACTAGGATTACACACATATTAGTTAAGATGACATTGTAAAACAAGTAAGTAATCCTTAATTAAATCTTGACAATATAAGATATACACTATTAACACACAGTACAGGAAATTACGTCTTACAGGAGGAGAAATAAAAACCACTACCAAAGATAATTATAAATTATATGAGCTGACTAACTTTGCGCTTAAAAATGGCCCGCGTACTACTAAATATGTCAACCGAGACTGAGCTTTTGTTATGTAAGGAAATATCACTGATTGGTGTGTGTGAATCCATTATGAATTGCAGTGTATCTAGAATAAATAAATAAATCTCATTTAGATACACAGTGGATCTACTGAATGGATCTAATGGTGAGATAGATGAGTCCGACCACGCTAACTCAGCATTGAAATAATTCGGCAACACTGCCACAAACGTCACATTTTCATACAAATATGAAATGAAATGAAAATAATTTATTCGTGGCATAAACACTAAAAGATAATACATTTATAACTATTAACTAATAACTAATAAAATTGCCACGAAATGGTCCCGCCTCAGCATAATGCTGACTCACAAGCCAGCGCTGGTCTTCCGGCGAGACCATTTTTTGTGGATCACGTTGCTCCGCTGTCCGACGCGGCCTTAACCTATTCTGAACGCAGCCTTTACGCTTGCGTCAAACAGCGCCACCTGGCAGGCTGCTAATTGTCTAATTGTCAATAGGCAAGGCCGCACGGACATCCGTCAACATGGCTGCAAGTTATAGTAATAGTTCCTTTTCCAAAACATATAACGTATAACGGGGATCCATCATTTTACCGAAAATCGTTACATCGATTATCATTTCCCATAACACTATTCGCAGAATTTTATTATCACTTAGGAATCATTCATCGAACTTCGTTAGATCGCTCAAACATTTTCTCGAATTACCTTTTACACAAGAATCAACTCATCGAATTTTAATTCAGTATTTTATTTGTTCATCGACGTAGTCGTTCATCGAATGGCCTTTAGTATAATTTTGGTTTAACGAAGGTTTCAGTTCCCAAAATTCTTATTACCTAGAACATCATTTCACCACTGTTTACTATTCTTGATATAAGTAAGTCTAAAATTTTTTTTTTCTCAGATTCTTGGTAAACAAAAATACTCCAAAACAAAAATACCCAAAACCTAAAATGTACAAAAGACCTGTTAGGGCAAAACCGACTGTAATGCGGGTAGGTTAGAAGATTAAGACGGGAGCCTTGCTCCCGTCTTAATCTTCGAGGTTATTTTTTTTATATAAGACCAGAAAGATTATACGCCTTGAAAAATCATGCTTGTTTGGTTGTTCGATGAAACATTGTTCTTGGAAAGAATACTATATGGAACGTACTATCTGTGAATCAAGTTTCGTTAAATTAATACTATGAATAACGAATATTTCGATGAAAGGTAAATTCGATGTACCGTTACGCTACGATTAGAGACGGATTCGAAACGATTAACTATGAAAAGTGGTTCGATTATATAAAATGCAATGAATTGATGATTATGTGATTAAAAAAAAAACCTAATGAAATTCGTTGAACAGTTTTCGGTGAAATGAAAATCGATGTAAGATATTTCGATAAAATAATAGACACCCCGTATAACGTTGTTAAATTATTCCTTGCAGAGTTATTGTGGTCGGACTCTAGTGTAACGTTACTGGGCAAAGTAGACCTGAAATTAATTTTTATATTAAGCAGTACCGCTGCTAACGTACCCATGAAGGAACGGTTGATGAATTTGGGGCTGGGTGGCGATTGCACCTATAGCTCAGTTGGCTAGAGCGACTGGCCGCGAGTGCCGGGAGGTCGCAGGTTCGAATCCTGCTCGGTGCCTAAATTTTTCAATTTTTCCTTCATTCTAAATTTGGGTATGGGATGGCGCATCGTAACTGACGATTCCCAATATGATTTGAGACGTTAGTGCCGTTAATGAAGCATGAGTCTTCTGGTAGATGTCGCTGTACGCCTCCCTTAAGGCGTTTGTATAAAAAGAATAGTTTACGTTAGCAGCGGTACTGCTTAATACGAAGGAACGGTTGATGAATTTAGAACTGGGCAGTGATTGCACCTATAGCTCAGTTGGCTAGAGCGACTGGCCGCGAGTGCCGGGAGGTCGCAGTTTCGAATCCTGCTCGGTGCCTAAATTTTTAAATTTTTCCTTTATTCAAAATTTGTAGACCTGATCAAAATTATTATGATAGAAACAGTGACCCTATGCGTTGAGTAGCTATTAGCACAATAAATTTAAGAACGCAATTGAATCGATAAAATATCCAGTACATGAAATCTGATAAAGAAAATGTATAATTTGTAATATACGATGTCTTATATGAAATAAAAATGTAGCAATAATTGAAATATCAATAAATAATCTTGGAGAGATATGTATATACGTAGTAGTATACAGTAAATTAATAGCTCTGAATATATATATCGATATTACGTCTTATTTTTAATAAGAACCCTTCTATGGAAATTTAAAAAAAAAACACTGTTGACATTTGTGATCAAATCAAAAGGGACCTTATGGCGGCCGGCACTTACGCCTTTATTGCCGTTTTTCGAATAAAACAGTGAATCGGTGCGACGTAGGCGCCTGCCGCCATTTTGCTTTGGACTAAAAAAAAACACTGTTGAAATTTGTGATCAAATCAAAAGAGACCTTATGGCGGCCGGCACTTACGCCTTTATTGCCAATTTTCGAATACAAGTGAATCGGTGCGACGTAGGCGCCTGCCGCCATTAGATCCCTTTTGCTTTAGACTGCCACATTTATATATTAAAAAAATCCTACGATAAAGTGTAGCTAATAACCCTTTTTCAGGGCTACGTTTCAAAATATAAAATCCAATGTCAGTCATACTAGTACAAATTAAGATTTATGTTTGAAAGGCATTGTGAAAAGGGGTTAAGCTCACCATGCCGGGAGCTCGTGTTGTCCTTGTTTTTCTTTAAAGGAGAAAACAAGGTGACACTAGTTCCCCGCATGCGGGTTGCGGGCAACAGCTATGAATGAGCTATTCAAGTTTACAGGTTTTTTTAAACACGTGTATAACCAGTAATGTTAATAGCGAATAGAAAATACGAAGTACTAAAATATCCATTATCCATCCATCCATCTAAGTCAAGCGATAGACATATCTGTTCACCACTATTTGTCTAATATTTGGAAAAAATCGACTGAAGTCCGTAAGCTCTTAAAATGCAATTCGGTTTTCGGGTAAAATTTCGAAACAAAATCGACTTCAGTCCGTGAGCTCTTAAAATTCAATTCGGTTTTCGGGTAAAATTTCGAAACAAAATCGACTTAAGTCCGTGAGCTCTTAAAATGACCTTCGGGTTTCGGGTAAAATTTCGAAACGAAATCGACTTAAGTCCGTGAGCTCTTAATGACATTCGGGTTTCGGGTAAAATTTCGAAACGAAATCGACTTAAGTCCGTAAGCTCTTAAAAGGACATTCGGGTTTCGGGTAAAATTTCAAAACGAAATCGACTTAAGTCCGTAAGCTCTTAAAAGGACATTCGGGTTTCGGGTAAAATTTCGAAACGAAATCGACTTAAGTCCGTGAGCTCTTAAAATTACATCCAGCAGTGGACGTCTTTCGGCTGATATGATTTTTTATTTTTTTATTTTATTTGTATTAAGGATAACAACAGCCTTATTATATTACATATTTTTACATAAGTTGTTAGTTAACTGAAGGCGAATAACGGTTATCCGTTATTTACATAACATTTATATTTATATTGCCCAATGTGCAAGCAGAAAAAATCGCTTGGAGCAAAGAGAGATAACAATGTAATGATGATGATGATGATGAAAAGCGGTCAAATGTTATATGCGTAGTCGCTATAATCGGATTCTACTGTATTTTACATTTAAAAAGTTTTGTGAATTAAGAAAGCGGAAATATTCGCGTGTTTTCAAAATAAAAATCAAACATTCTAAGAGCTCACAGCAATTTTACGGTCAAAAACGTTTAAATAGTTTCTGTGCCTGTAATCCGATGTTCGTATCATGCCATCCTTCTCGCTCTCGTGTTATACACTATATGAGTGAAAGGGACGGCACGATACGAAGATCGGATTTCGAAGTTCGAAGTAGCCGCTCTGACTGGAAATACTTGGTACGGTAATTTCACACTCATACAGTACGATTACATTAAGTTTGACAAATGTCCATATTTCATTGGATATTCTACTTTAACGCTAATGTATAGAGTCTCTATTACAAAAACACTTGTCTAAATATCGTGTTATTGTAATACTAACCCCCGTATTCATAAAACTTAACAAACCTCTGCTAACTAAAAAGTTCTTCGTCCCATTCTCACAAACGTCAATGTCAAAGTGACAGATAAGGACAAACGAACTTTAGCGGCTAGTTAACTAATATAGGTTTGGCAGACGTTTATGAATAAGGGGGTTAGAGTATAAATATTTCTACAGAGATCCTATACGAGGGACGGAAACGGTCTTATGCAGATAAATTGAGAATTTGTTTAAAATGGTTGACGGTTTACCTCCGTATTACCTCCTTAACTTGGGCGAGTAATCGTTTGTCTGATGTAATTGGGCACAACTGTCATATAAAATAGGTTGTGCTCGACAAAAAAAGTGAAACTGACAGGGACAACAAATGATATGTAACTTCTCTGTCGCTTTTATAAGAAAATGTATATGACCGTCTCGCTCGGTAGTGGTATTATTATTTGCGTGTCGCGTCTGGTAAGTCTGTGTTGTAATAGAAATTATTAGATTAATATTATAGTAGAATATCCAATAAAAGCGTCAGTGTTTAACTCCAAAGTACTCGTACCTATAATGCGAAATATAATTATTTTCCATTTAACAATATGGTAGCTCTAAAATTGTATAGTTACTAGCAGAGACAAGTAAATTATATAGACTGTCGATATCTATATGTTGTGACGTAGGTACCTTTAAAATAATGAGCCTGCTGTAGCTAGTGTCACTATAAAGAGGTCGCTGTAGCTGTCATTTCATATGACACATAGACCTCTGTTTAACACATTGGCGCCATCTATAGATTTCTTGTTGTATTCATAGATGGCGCTATGAGGGCTATAGTTTTTATACTCACCAGTTGGAGCCACTGTCGAGTAAGGTCCAGCTGTTAAAAAATGTTATTGGTTATTATGGGCATGAGAACGAAGTTTACATTTAAATCATATTTAATACCTTGAAACCGTACCGTAAAAATATCGAACATCCCGCATTGCAGCGCAGTTCCGAAAAAAAGGAGGGCATAAGTTTCCGAAACTGACAGTGAGTGACATGTGACTCAGGTAATGCAAAATACTCACCATATTGTTCCAATTAGATATTAACCCGCGTAGCGCAACCACAAAGAGTGGCATTTGACGTTTCGGAGACCTCGCGCTACACTAGCGCCTCTAGCGGCGAATTCATACGCGGTAGCCCCCATTGTGTTAAGCAGAGGTCTAAGTGTCAAACGAAATTAATGGTACAGGGACCTCTCCATAGCAAAACTAACTACAGCAGGCTCATCATTTTAAAGACACACCACGACGTATAGATATTGGCAGTCTATATAATTTACTTGGCTCTGGTTATTAGTACTTCTGTAATATATCATATGGTAATTAGTATTTTTCAATTATAAAGTAGAATAACGTAACGGGGTAAGTTAGTGGAAGTGAATGGTAAGGCTGAAATAGCTAAGGTACGTACGTGGTTGTATATTTTTGAATTATTGAATCGATTTTTTGTATTCATTGCTATATGTGAAAATTATAATTACCGTCGCCTATGAACTATAATTACCATTTCGCTTGTTGTCTTTGCCGTGACGATTTCAGACTTCATACATAGTTATATCTAATCTAATTGAGTTTAATTTGACGGTATTTCGAAGTTTTTCAGTAAATTGTATTCAACTTGGAGGTAAGCCGTATTGAATGAATTTTCATCGAATTTATTGCAGTTTTTTTATTTAAAAATTTCAAGTTATTTAATGTAATAGATGTGTAGGAAGTCACTTAATCTTAGTTATTATGTATAAAGTCGGTCGCGTACGTAACCGCATGTTCGTAACCTGTTCCAATAAAATATTTAATGTGCATCGTAGAAAATCCTTATAGGAAACGCGTTGCGATCGTGAATATATGCACCAGGTAGAATATAAATCAGAACCCCACTCTGACTGCCGAAATTAGTAATAAAAATTCTTCAATCGCAACTGGTTACGTACGCGGCTGAAGGGGTTAAAATTCGCTATATTTGCCATAACCTTTAGTGATACGTATAGACTGTTTATTTCGTAGTTTCACGATATAAAAGACATTTTTATCACACCTTAAACTTAGCTTGATTTAATTTATTTTGATTATTTATTCGAATAATCCCCAGTATCACAATTAGAAATATTTAAATTTCTTGGTTATTAAGATTATTTTTAAGACGTTTTGTATACTTTCTGGTATTTGTGTTACAGGGCGAATATTCCGTTTTTTTAGCGTTTTTTTCGTCATTGTCGTCTCATTCAATACTGTTAAAAGAGATAATAACCAGAGTTAACTTTTAAACGTAAACAAATATCTATTCTAAGGATATTTCGTTCATTAAGTAACAAATACCTACTTAAAATAAAGCGTATCTCAGCATCGTTTCAGTACTGAGATACGAGGTTTCGAAGAGAAGTGACAGATTTGATAGTGAGTTGGTTGTCAACCGACGATTTGATCAAAGTTGTCGCAATTTTGCTTACCTTTTACTATGTAGATAATAGGGATATTGACACCAAATAAGAAAAACAATAAGTTCGAACTTTCTCGAAAAAGTATCAAATTTGTCAATGTCATACTTAAAGTACCTATATCTAATTACCATGATTAGGCCAAT
Source organism: Epiblema foenella (assembly GCA_963556455.1). Classification (NCBI taxonomy): domain Eukaryota; kingdom Metazoa; phylum Arthropoda; class Insecta; order Lepidoptera; family Tortricidae; genus Epiblema; species Epiblema foenella. The sequence continues at coordinate 1,495,977 of OY747120.1, read as the reverse complement.
ATTTTTTTTAAAGACTTAATTTCCAGTAAGCTGGAAAAAATACCTTCATTTGGTCTAAATACTTGTAATCCGTGTTTGCCCAATCCAACTGGTGAGAATACTTTTTTTTTTCAGTTTTTGTTTGCGAAACCTGCTTAACAGAATAACAAAACGTACATAGACTTTTGTTTCTAAGTAACCTACCAAGGCGTTTTTCTTAACCCTTTGACCGCCACAGTCGGCTATTCACGTCATCGGAGAATCGTACCATGGACGCCAACTGCTACAGCCGACAGCCCGGTCAAAGCAATAGAGATCTATACGCGATTGCGTAAAGTTTAATTTCGCGTTGAACGCGTGGCATCAGCGATACGTCATTTGTATGTAATGCTTGGCGTTCAATAGGTTTAAAATATAAGTTTGCAATTACATGATTTTAACGACCGCTGGGGATTTTGACGACCGCTTTAGCCTAGTTGGTAGTGACCCTGCCTTCGAAGCTGGAGGTCCCGGGTTCGAATCCCGGTCAGGGCATTTATTTGTGTGATGAACATGAATATTTGTTCTTGAGTCTTGGATGTTTTCTATGTATTGAAGTATGTATATCTATTAAATATATCGTCGTCTAGTACCCATAACACAAGCCTTCTTGAGCTTACAGTGGGGCTAGTTCGATTTGTGTAAGATTGTCCTCTAATATTTATTTATTTATAAAACCGAGCCTAAAACGATTTCTAGTTTGCTGGAAATTAATTTCTCAAAACGCCTTTTATGGATCTAATTTTATTGACCTAGATGTTTTTTTAAGCATTTCATATAGAGTTACGGTGATTAGGCGCGGACACAAATTTGTAAAATTACCCAAAAACGGAGATTCGCCCGAAAACTTTTTTTTTATATTTAGTGTAGATATAGATACCCTGTGTGCATTCCTTATTTGTGACTGATTGGTAATATCTAGCCATACGCCTAGTCAAAAGCCATTTCTCTTTTAGTAATTATATACTATCTATGGGCAAATCTTTTAAATCCACAAATTTGCCCGCTACCTTGGAAAAAACAGTCAAGTTCAGAATTAAGTGCACGGACTAAGTAATCAAAAATATGTGAACACGACTTTATTGTTAATGGTAAAGCAGTCAAGTACAGTCAAGTTCAAAAATAAGTGCACGGACAAAGTATTCAAAAATATGTGAGCACGACTTTATTGTTAATGGTATAGGTCTGCTCAGATGTTTTTGAACCTCTGGAACACATATTTATGAACTCGCCTATACACGTAAAGACAGCAAATAAACGGCCAAGTGCGAGTCGGACTCGCGCACGAAGAGCTCCCTTAAATATTGGGCGCCGCTGGGCCGCGAGCGAAAATGAAAGCAAGCAAGAATCTACCTTATAGCCAGGGCTTCTAGTCGTTTTTTGCTTACGTTCGTTTGACAGTATTTGGCCTTGTCAGTTTCGTACGAACTTTTTCTTTATACCACGTCTGTGGCAAACAAGCGGCCCGCCCGATGGTAAACGCTCACCGTAGCCTATGGACGCTACAACTCTAGGGGTGTCACATGCGCGTTGCCGACACTTTCAAAATTTCAACACTTCTATACCTACATCTGTTATTTTCCCATTATATTTTTTCCAGGTCTGAGCGTAATATACTTTTACATATCTTTAGTAAATAAATAAATTATTATTACACTAATTAAGTTCCATTGAATCAAAAGTAATAAAATTGACAAATAAGTTTTGAGAAAAAAAAAATTTCTGTGCTTTTTGTCGATTATGTAATTGGCAACGAAACAGTATAATTCATATTGTTTAGAATTAGTTTTGTAGAAAAAAAACATTACTTATATTTATTTTCTGTATAAAACTCCCACGAGTTTCAACATATTATTTTTAAGGTTGAATATCACTTGAAATTTTTCATATCTTTAATCATGAGCGCCCTTCAGGCCGGCGACGCGTTCAGCACTGCGGGTTCCGGTACCCTGTTCGCTCTGTTGTTCAGCTCGGGAGGTATGAGACTAGCATGTTACGTTGTGTGTTGTATGTAACCCGTGATTGAACAATAAGTAAACGAGATTCTCGTCCCCGGCACGCAGTGCTAAACGTGCCGCCGCTTTTTTTATACAACGCCGGTGGCAAACAAGCTTACGGTCCACCTGATGATAAGCGGCTTATCCTTAATTAAATGTTATTGTTGTAATTATTAGTAGGCTTCATATGTATTAACTCTGCACCACCTGCTGTGAATCGTTCTGATTAGATTTCATTTCCGCTACCCTAAGGTTGTCTGGTAGAAATCGCTCTTTAGCGATAAGACCGCCTGTTGTTTGCCTCTTCTCATTGTGTTTTTGTACTGTACTGTATCCTTTGATTGAGGTGTGCAATAAAGAGTATTTTCACACCTGCTATTCAGAAAAGAGTTATTGTTGCCTTCGAATGAGGGATCAAAGTTGTACTTTTCTTCCCTCATTTGAGGGCAACAATGACTCTTTTTCTCATAGAAGGTGTGAAAAGCGGTATGTGACACTGTAGTAAAATCATTTGTAAGATATTTCATGTTTTTAGCAACGGGCCTCTTAGACGGTGTGAAAAGCAGTATGTGTCACACGGTAGCAAAATTATTTTCGTCTTGGGCGTAAACACTTGAATCCCTCGCTACGCTCAAGATTCTACTTTAGAATCCCTCGCTACGCTCAGGATTCTATTGTAGAATCTTTCGCTTCACTCAGAATTCAATATACCGCCCTCGCCGTAAATATATCATTTTGCTCCCTTGAGACACAATCTACTATTGTATTGTATTGTATTGTACGCGTTGCCGACCCTTATAAAATTTGCCGCTGAGTGCTCATGATTGGACCGCTTCCCGGTTTGAAACATGTCGAACGATATTCGACCTTAAAGACGTTATTATATTAAAAAAAAATTATCACTTGGTACCTATAATTGCATATCCTTTTATATTCGACTGATGTCTAAATTCTAATATTCTTTAGAGTCTGAATATATGTATGAATTTAATTTGAGCTCACTTTACAAAGCTATAAGTTACAGTTTTACAAGTCAAAACTGGTACGGGTATAGTACAGTCGCCATCAGATATATCGGAGCGAACAAGGTGCCCACAAATATCTGAACAAGACTCTATTTTCAAGGCGTTAAAGTGCATGTTCAGATATTTTTGAGCACCCTGAAGAGTACAGATATATTTGATGGCGACTGTACATTAATACAGAGGCCGGGAAGTAAGGGGTTGCCGGCCGAGTAGATATATATGGTAGTTACGAGGTTGGCAACCCCTTTTCACGCCGAGGTATGTATAATGCTTTTCTCAAACATGCAATGAAATAAATTAAAAAAAAACTCCAAGAAATCAAACTTTAATTTCTAAACTAAAAGTAAATAAGACAAGATATAACTAACACATAAATAAATAAATATTAGAGGACAATCTTACACAAATCGAACTAGCCCCACAGTAAGCTCAAGAAGGCTTGTGTTATGTGTACTAGACGACGATATATTTAATAGATATAAATACTTAAATACATAGAAAACATCCAAGACTCGGAAACAAATATTCATGCTCATCACACAAATATTTGCCCTGACCGGGAACATTGGATGTTTTCTATGTACTTAAGTATATGTTTATCTATATAAGTATGTATATCGTCGCCTAGTACCCATAGTACAAGATTTGCTTAGTTTGGGACTAGGTCGATTTGTGTAAGATTTGTGCACAAATATGAAAATATGAAAAATTTGGAATATGAAAGGTTTGGCCTGAACATAATCTACACTAATAAAAATACATTCTTTGAGATACCAGATTTTGAAATGGCGCTAACATATATACATATATAAGACTGTAACTTGTAGTTTATCAAAATTGATCTCTGATTGTTAGTAAATATTGTGACTTGTGTATTTTAAACTTATGGGTCATACACGGATTTAGGTTCGCGTCTTTTCTGTGGACGTACCAAAAGTTAAGGGCTACAAAGCTTAATTTGGGATTGGACCAGTAAGCCGCATAAACAGTGTCTCTGTTTCTATAAATCCCTGTAATAAAAACATAGCTAACATGCACATAAGCCGTTAACTATTGACCACAGGAGGGACGACTTTTGTTTTTTCAACTAAGTATGACCCTTATAATTTTGTTAAGGGCGGGTTGCACTTATACGATTACAGACCGGTCAACGTTAAGTATGGCGCCGGTGGCTGTCAAAGTTAAATTATGGCGTCTGTGGAAAGTTGGAAGTTTCCATCACCACCGTAGGAATCACACGAAGCCGCCAGCGCCAGGGATCGGATACCGGTATTTCCTCCATAGAAAAATACCGGTATTATTACGGTCACCGGTTCATTATTTCGTTTTTGATGGGACAATCTAATAATACGACGTTGTTACCTGAATACGTAATTCAGCCCTACGTAAAGAGTAAAAAATAATCGTAAATATCGGGCTAATTCAGAGTTTTTTAAAAATACCGGTATCGGTCCCTGGCGTGAAGAGACAGACAGACAGACTTTCGCCTTTATAATATTAGTATGGATTGCATTGCGCTACGAAATTGTTAACAAACGGACGGACGGCAAGGGAATGGGTCATTGTAAGATTTAGGTTCGCGTCTTTTCGGTGGACATATCACAAGTTAAGGGCCACAAAGCTTAATTTTGGATTGGTCTAGTAACCCGCACAAACGGTGTTTCCGTAACTATAAATCCATGTAATAAAAACATAACTTATGTGTACATAAACCGTTAACTATTGACCACCGGGTGAACAACTTTTCTTCATCGCTGTCCATTCATTAAAAAAAAGGTTCGTGCAACCCGCCCTCGGCTTTTGCTCTTGTTTGTATCGAAATCAGTGGCAATAATTTTGTAGTGTAATTAATTTTTTATTAAATTATCATTAACTATCAATTTTTATTTATTATAGTGAAATTTTATGGTTCGTGAAGATTTACTAGCAAATAACAATATTTATATAATGGTAAATTATCAGTTTATATAAAAGACGTTTATTTACAATTGTGCGAAGCCCGACCAGAAATATATGATCATTGTCAAGAGGGCGCTCTATTATACTGATTTATGACGACCGGTTTAGCCCAGTGGGTAGTGCACCTGCCTGTGAAGCTGACGGTCCTGGGCTCGAATCCCGGTCAGGGCAAATATTTGTGTGATGAGCATGAATATTTGTTTCTGAGTCTTGGATGTTTTCTATGTATTTAAGTATTTATATCTATTAAATATATCGTCGTCTAGTACCCATAACACAAGCCTTCTTGAGCTTACTGTGGGGCTAGTTCGATTTGTGTAAGATTGTCCTCTAATATTTATTTATTTATATGGCAACAGACTAAATTATATTTAGACTTTGTTTACCTGTCAGCTCTGATGTCAAATTTGAAATGTTTTGCAGCGAAATAGTTTCATTTCGCGAGCATTTTTTCAGCAGTTTATTAAATACATTATTAATAAGGTTTCGCTCTTGACTATGAATGGTTTTGGGCATTTGTCAATTATCATTTAATTTGCTGTACTTTAAGCGGCAATTACACTTCGTCGTTCACCTAATGCGGTCGCCGAATTAAACTACTTAGGCCAACAAACGTCGTCTTCACAATAGTCTGTCCGCCTACCTATAAGCGTTGGCAGCTGTCGATCGCCGAACGCGGCCGACTAACGTGTTCTTTACACTTCGTCGTTCGCCGCATGCTGTATGCGGCGAACGACGAAGTGTAATTGCCGCTTTACTCAAAATCAAAACATTTATTCTGCAAATAGGCCTCAAGGGCACTTTTACAAGTCAAAATCTATCTAGGTACATCAAATAAAAATAATACAATAATCAAAGTATCATTAATTAAATGTAGTGTTACATGTCAAAAATAAGACTAAGAAACTAATAACAATCGAGATTTGTTAGAGATGTATAAGGTCATCATTATAATTATTGACAGTGTAAGAAATTAGTTCCAAAGAAATTCCGCAAAATGGCGCGTGCTCATATATATCTGGTCGGGCCTTATATTCGGAATACGAGTATACCCGAAGTGTCAAACTTATTTACATATGCAAAGTACGTTTTGTTTGAAAATGTCTGTATATTCGTTTAATCATCACATCCATATATTAAATCCTCTTTTATGTACTCAAAAAGTGTAGATAAGGACCGACGAGGCGGTGATGGCCATAACAGCACCAAAAACGGTGTCGTAATGGCCATCTCCGGCCATTACGATACAGGGTCGTTTTCAAAGACTTCAACGAGCTCCTGTACTTTAAACGCAATGGTGCCTGAACACATGAAAGAGAATTTAATGGTTGTAGATAAAGTATTTTATGCAACGTTGTATAACTAAGTCGAAAAATGTTCGTGGCGTATTTATTTACGATATTCGCCTGCAGCTCACATCGTAACCCACGCCACTCCCCTTTTTTGACCTCTATTATATAACTGTTGCATAAAATACTGTTATAAAACAGATACATGTGATGATACATTTATAGTTTTATTTTAAAAATCTTTAGTTTTCAATTTATTTACGTTTTATATAAATATTGTTGTTTGCAACGGCAGAATTGGTGTAGTATGGACTGATGATGTTTGGAAATTGCTATTTGTATATATATGTAAGTCAATAAAGTTGTCATTCGGAACATCGTTTTGTTTTATTTAAACTATATACATATAAATATAGTATAGTAGATTGTTCACCAAGGGTTGAAAGCGACACATTTCACCCGAGATATTTTGCCGCTAGAACGAAGTGAGAATCCACAACAGGATGGTGTCTCTCGTCAATCCCCTATAAAAAGACTAGTACTAACGTAGTCACTATGTCCTTGCAAACATGACATGAACAGACCGGAATTAAAATAACCAATTCTCAAATCAATAAAGGCTCGGCAAGAACGAATTGAAGACCATTGAGACTCCTATAAAGTTACTAGCGTCGTGATTATAAAACTGTGATTATATTTTCTTTGCAAGCCTCCATAGGCTACGTTGTCTTCTAACCAGGCTAGTACGCTAAAAATAACGAAATACCAACGCGTGGGTTTAAAATATTACCAATACAGCGCCTATCTATTGAAACTACAGCGAACCGTAAACGAAACTCGCCGTTGGAACATCGATGCTACTCTTCACTAGATGTCGCGCAGCAAGGTTGTTGTTGACCAAATTAATGCCGCTAGTCAGCAACAGATGTCGCTAGTAGTAGATACTAATTTTCCTTGCTCTTTATTGTGTCAGCATGCGTTTCAGGCAAGGATCTTTTATTTTAACATATGTAGCCTACGTCTAATTTAACTGACGAAATAGTTTTTGGAGACGGACGATAACTGAACGGCGTATGATATTTGGGCAAGTATTTTCTTCCTCATCAGTCATAATTAACATCCACCTAGCGTTATCCCCAGCACAGAGGATTTACTCCAAAGCCTGTATCATGCCGTCCCTTTCACTCACATAGTGTATAACACGAGAGTGAAAGCGACGGTACGATACGAAGCTCGAAGTAGGCACTCAGATCCGACAAACATCGCAATAGTCAAACGTGTATTACTGCTAAATTAACTATTTCGATAGGTATTTTATTATAAAATCGTATACAGTTCCCCACAAATGACGTGCTAACCTTTCGAAGACGACTGGCCTTCACTGCAATCTTGCGTTTACTTCTAGTGTTATAGTCATGGATATCACTGTTAAGCTTGAATTCCTGTAAATTGACTTTAACAACAGCTGACTTTACAAAAAAATCTATCTAATTACCGGACCAGCTCACAAAATTTCACGAGAATCGTTCACGAAATGCGACCTGTAGAGGAGAACAAACCGAGATTCGCCCGCAGAAACTTACAAAATCATTGATAAAAAAATTGTTTTTGGAAATTTCCAAAAACCGTCTCCACAAAAAAGCTCTATATAACTATCGAACCTGCTCACGAAATTTCACGAGAATCGGTTGAAACTTGCGACCTGTAGACGAGAACAAACGGAAATCCGAAAATCCGGACATACGAAAGCATTTTTGTCGAAGCTGAAGCAGAGACCTTCGTTTCACTCGGTCAATAATTACATAATTTCAAGTCTTCAAAGTTTTAAGTGGGAGCATGTTCTGTTCCTTTTTTCGTAAAACGCACCTGGGTGGATCAACTATTCTTTGTTGCTTTGTTTGTTGTTTTGTGCTCTTTACCACGGTTACGTCTCTTAAGTCACTCTTTAAAACTGTGATTTTATAGGGTTTAAATTTACCAAATATGAGTTATAGCGATGAGCATAAATCCATTTGGACATGGGTCATCTCTTGAGCATGCTTGAAGTCCATATTATAAACATTTTTCTAAGAAACTCGGTTATTGTTGTCTCCTCGCTAACGGAACAGAATAACAACAAGAAAAAGTTGATTGACCCACCTCTGTATTGAACGATCTTCATTTACTATGGCGCTTTAGGTCAGTGACGTCACTGATCTGTAGCGCTTTCTCACTCTTATTAACAACATTCTAACGGTTGTAGCTTCGTTATTTTTTTAGATGTTTCAATGGGATTTCCACTATTTGACATAGTTTTATGTCTTCTTTCTTTTGTGGATAATAATTTGGATACCAATAAATTTTGAGTCAACGTCTCTCTTTTTGGGAGTACCTCCGCCTTGCAGAAGACCACAGCCATAATAACATTATCTACTATACAAGTATGTAGTGTCGTGTTACTGGAGGTGAGCAAGGTTGCCAGAGCTCCCGAGGATGCACTGTGTTGAGAGCGAGGAACCTAAATTTGTTCCTTCTGCTGTCAACACAGTGAATCCTCAAATTTTATAAAGGGTCGGCAACGCGCACGCGACTTCTTCGGAGGCTGCGGTGTCCGCTTACCATCAGGTGGTTCGTACGCTTGTTTGCCACCAGCGTTGTATCAAAAAAAGTGAACAAATCGTGAGAAAACCAGTCTAACCCCAAGGTGTAGTTTAAAAAAAAAAAGTCTTTTATTTCAGACCAATTCGATCCATATTGTGGTTAGTTGACTTAAGAATATCTTACAAACTATGTTAGTGTTACTAAAAATATAGAACAAAATAAAAAATAATTAAATAATTTTGCTTCTGGGAGTTTTGGATGGAAGGTTATGGGAAGGTTAGATGGCAGTCGTATGGTAAAACTAGTTCCTAACGCCATCTTACGCCTAATTTTGATAGGTGTCAAATCCCGGGCCTTTATGGCAGGAATGCTTCTAATTCTAATTATAAAACTGTATCTATCTCCTGAGTCCATCGTAGTGGATATATTCCATGAGAGCTCAAATAGGTTTAAAAGAAAAGTGTTAGCATATTTTAAGTCATTAGATAATGCGATATAATAGTCTATTATGTTTAAAAAAGTTACAAATAGCACGTTCGGATTTTAAATACTTATTCTTTGCACTCTTGTGGATAAAATTCACGTTTGTTATTTAAAGAATAAAAAAGGACTTTCCGAGCTAGTGAGGTGAAAATATTTATTTCAAGTTGTGGCAGGTCCTTTAAATCCCATGTCTTATAATCCTGTAACTTTATACATTAGAACTTGCGTCAAATCCTTCAGTTCTGATTCCTTTAACATTATTATCGGTTTTTCGATTATTGACAAAGTTGCGTTCGGCGCTCGATGTCACAAACTTGGATTATTCATTGGGCCAACATCATAAACAAGTCTGCAAAAAATCAGAACTACCGGATTTGACACAAAGTATACCTCCTTCGTACTTTCAGTCGACAAGGTTACTGTACTACGAGTATTAATGCATTTGCTCTAGTTCTGTTAAGTTAGGTACGTATAAACATTGTTTTTTTTTTAATTTGATTATCGAAAATTTTGACAATACTCCAACTAAATCTCGGTTGTACTTCAGACTTTTTGAACCTGACTGTGGCTTTATAGGCCAGGCCCATTAAAGCGATAGGAGTGCGCGGTTGGAGAGTAGCCTGGGGAAAATCCAGGGGAAACTTCCGACACGAGAACGCGAGCGGCTTAGACACTGGAGTACTCCAAGAGTTTGCGCTCCAGTGAGATTGGTTGAGCGGTTTCAACCAAATCTGAGTTGTAAGTGGAATCGAGCCAGGAAAGAATCCAGCAAGACACTCAGCTAGGCCCGAGCTGGGTCGGACTGACTACCCGTGCCTTTACCATGAGTTTGCATGACTACTCGCTAGCGACTGCGTCAACGATTTAATATGCCGATTCTTGGTTCTATTGCGTAACCACCAGAGGCGCTGTACTTTTGCGCATACAAATTTTTACGCAGTCGCTAGCGAGTACGGTCATGTACATTCATAATAAAGGCACTGGTATGCGGCGGTACCGGGACACTACCTACAAACGTGACTAATTAATCTATTAATAAATTCAAGACTTATGTAAAGCGTAAACTCATATCGAAAGCATATTATAGCACAAAAGACTACATGAATGATAAAACACCGTGGGTATAATTGTAGTTGAAATACTAATTATATTTTAATAATTATGACATTCCATCTTAATGACTACTTTCATAATTAGATGTTGACGTTAAATTTTCCTCTTGACATTCAGATTTTATTCTAGAAACTGTCTAGATTATATTATTTTTAATGTTTTTATTTTACATATTGACGATCATTTGTGAATTTATTATACTCTCTTTTGACATACATTACAGTAATCCATGTCTTTTTTTTAAATTTCATATGCATCAATAAATTGCTCTGAATAATTAGATTCAATTTATGTAATATATAACTGACGATTCAAAAGTGCTTGTTGCTAGGCCTATTTGAATAAAGAATATATTGAGTTTGAGTTTTGAGTTTGGACAAACTTCAGACTATTATTTATTATTATTATTGACGACCGGTTTAGCCTAGTGGGTAGTGCACCTGCCTGTGAAGCTGACGGTCCTGGGTTCGAATCCCGGTCAGGGCAATTTGTGTGATGAGCATGAATATTTGTTCCTGAGACTTGGATGTTTTCTAAGTATTTATATCTATTAAATATATCGTCGTCTAGTACCCATAACACAAGCCTTCTTGAGCTTACTGTGGGGCTAGTTCGATTTGTGTAAGATTGTCCACTAATATTTATTTATTTATTTTATCTATCAGTTATCTTCGGAGTTAACTACTTAAAAACATTCCCGTTACCTAATAAATGCATAATTACCGCTCCTAAACCCCGATATTTCATCCTAAACCTACCTGCAAAGCCATTACCCGTTTTAGTCCAAATTGCTAGCAATAAAGTATTTACTCTCTAATAAAATACTTAGTCCGTGCTCACAGCCTAGCCGCAGGCTACAGTATTGAACGACTCATTATTGGATGGAATGAGTTTAAACTTTAACAGTTCAAACACACCAAAATAATCCCTATTCATTTCAAAACAAAACCCAAATTCCATCCTTCCTAATTCGTCTCCAGTAACCTTAATACAATGCCAATTGAAACTCTGCTTTAACTATAAATTTTTAAAGCTCATTGTGGACTGGTTTGATGTTACAAAAGAGAACTCCCTCTAAAGAAGGCGTGGCCAATTATACCTCCAAGCTAGCTTTACGATCAACGCCAGTCGACCGACACACGGGAGTGAGTGTAGTGCAGTGCTATGGAGTCCGAAATAAGCAAAATGCCCACAAAAATACCACCTAAAAACTTCTCAATCGAATCGATTGTGGGCATCAACGACCGGAGATCGCCAGAAATCGATATTGAGAACACTATCTCTCAGGATTACACGGAAGACGAGGATGCCAAAATTCGGGATGCGAAAATGGGGTACTATTTTCAACAGAATCGAGTGCCGAATTTTCCGTTTTTCATGTCGTACGAGAAAAGATTGGGGGGTTATTCGGAGGGGCAGGGAGATGAGTTGAAGAGAGCGAGCCCTGGCAGCGCTAGGAGTGAGGTGGACAGCGATGGAGTGGATGAGAGACCTCATGGTAAGTGGAGAAAGATATTTCCTGTTTTATAATAGTGAAAGTGTTTATAAAAGTACTCGCCGATGTGACAAATTGTATACGAAGTCAATGAAAACAGCTTTTCTTACTAAGTGTTTTCGGGATAGCACCAAAAATTTACAATAAATTGCCGAGAAATATAACCATATTAGAGGGATTGATAGAATTTAAAATAAAGTCTATTTGCATTTCTAGTTAAAAAAGCTTACTATTCACTAAGGGAATACTTTGCCAGACAGAGAATGAATGACTTTGGAATCGGCTACCCCGAGCCAAAGGAATTCAGAGTACTCCCGCTGAACTCAATCATCCGGTTCATGGAAAGGGTTGAGAACAGCTTGGAGTAGACATAAAGGAGGGGGCAATTGCACAAAAGATCCCAATGGGTCGAAGTGCATCCGCAAGGGCCCTCAACTAGACAAGACAAGGGAATACTTGACAGATGAAGAATTGTAACTGTTTAAGCATGCTCCATCTTGACTCAAAATATTTGTATGCCTTATGGCAAAACATAGAGAGACAGTAATATTAATAATTCTAAGACCTATGTACCTATGTTTACAAATAAATGTTTTTGACTTTTGAAGATCTCTAGTTAACGCATTTACTGCCAAAAACCCGCCTTCAGTGATCTACGCGTAGCCGATTCAATGTGTTTTCCCGTATGTAAAGGAAATTGCGTAGTGCTACGAAAGGCTTTCCAGTGACAGCAGACAAAGAGGAGGAGCATTGATTTAAGTATTTAGGGTGGGTAGCACCAAACCGTCTGTAATCGTAAGCGGTGTTCGTTAAAATCTGATTGTATGGAAAGTTTGACAAGTTTCTATGGGATGGCAGCTGCCGGCGCCGGCCTGTGATCGTATGTTGGTGCAACCCTTAATCTTTATTGTACAAAAGAAACCTTATCGTAAAAAGGCGGTCTGGCATTCTCTACCACTCAACCTTATGGCGAAAGAGAAAAATTGAATCAAGTGGTGAAGGATTGCTATTTACCATCATATCAGTTGTATCGACGTTTAATTTGCTAAATTGAAATATCTATATTTAATACCTAATTCTGATTTGAAGATAGATATGTCCTTTATAAAGTGGCCGTTTATAGCAGTGATTATTATCACAAACCTGGGATATAAATATTATTGCGGAATCGATAATTTTCAAATGACATCAGTTACACAGTGATTATAACAAAATTTTATATATAGAAATGTTTCATTATTTAAATTAAAACATATCCCAATCACTCTATAAATAATACGGAAGTTTCATTCGCAAGTTACAAAACTTTGCGAAATATTAAGTCACTGACTTTTGCTTGTGATTATTACTCACAATACTGGGGTGTCACACCTCAGATTCGGTTGAAACCGCTCAACCAATCTCACTGGAGCGCAAACTCTTAAGAGTATTCCAGTGTTCCAAACCACACGCGTGGTCGTGCCGGAGGTTTACCCCTGGATTTTCCCCAGGCTACTCTCCAACCGCGCACTCCTATCGCTTTATTGGGCCCGGCCTATAAAGCCACAGTCAGGTTCAAAAAAAAAAAAAAAACTGGGGTGTCAATATTATCGTGATTATTGTACCTACCTTATAACCTTTTATCTTAACGCTTAGAGACCTTATACGTCTCTAACAAATCTCGATTGCTCTTAGTTTCTTAGTCTTATTTTTGACATGTAACACTACATTTAACGATACTTTGATTATTGTATTACTGTTTTTTGATATTTAGATTTTGACTTGTAAAAGTGCCTTTGAGACCTTGCAGAATAAATGTTTTGATTTTGATTTTTTTTGATATTGATCTTCGTATTATAAATTGTATGGATTTTGCTTCAATATTCATGAAAACACGAATGGTACGTATATGAGTGTCGTATCGCGTAATAACAATCGCCATGTAACTGATGACAATCATCGATAGTTAGTGTTCACGTGATACGTATTTATTTATTTATTTAAATTTTATTGCACAAAATACACAAATTGTACAAATGGCGGGCTTAATGCCAAATGGCATTATCTACCAGCCAACCATTGGGCTAAACAGATATTTTATAAAAGGTGCAAAGACAAGAAAAAAAAAGAAAAAGAGTATGAAAAAGTATATCAAAATATCTAATAAAACATATAAACATATATATATATATACAGGTATACAAGATACATACATACAGGATTAGATATACTACGTACGTATTGTGATATGAGTGTGATAATAATCACCGTGTAAACGCCTCCAAACTAATAGGTATGACGAGTTGATGACGTTTGACAACCGCCGACGGAAAACGTAATATTTTTGCCGTCGGGCGGAAGATAAAGGTTTGATACCTTGCTATCACAAAACATGTAACTGGAGTCGTTGAATAGCACTCTAATTCACACACAAATTCTGCACACTAATTCTGTTATCTACAATAACATTTAGTACTTTTAGTAAATTACATAATAGCTTTGTGGTTATTGTTAATTACCAAACTCAATTAATATATGGACTATGTGTATTGTATATGTCTGTATGAATGTATGTAATCGAATATACTAGTAGAGCTTAATAGTAAAGTTAAATGCCTGCACCATGTATCTGTTTAGGCCAATAGTGTATATATTATGGCATTAAGTCCACCATTTGTACAGTCGTTAGATCGGTTAGCGACCAACTAATTTAGGCCGGGTTTTATAAAGATCCGTTAGACCAAATGTCAGATCAAATTTCAGTAACTCAGTACAATTTTTGACACAACAAACCGACATTTGGTCTAACGGATCTTTATAAAACCTGCAGGCGAATCACATAACTTTATGTACTAACGGTAGATAGATTTTAATGTCAATTTTGAAGTATGAATGTATGAGCTGATAGTTAAAATTTGACATTAAAATCTATCTAACGGTAGTAAAAAAGTTACGTGATTACCCCGCTGGCCTTAGTGTGCTGGTTTCCGATCACTTAAATTGAGTTAGCGTCGGTTGCACCAACATACGATCACAGGCCGGGCATCGTCAAATATGGCGCCGGCAGCTGTCATCCCAAACTTGTCAAACTTTCCATACAATCAGATTTTATCGAACACCGCTTACAGACGGTTTGGTGCAACCCACCCTTAGTTAATGAGAAGAAAGGATATGTTCTCGTTTTTTTATGGATTCTTTCAATAACTCCAATAAAATGCATAGGTACACACTCTTCCTTTAGGGTCTAAAAATTCTACTTCACAGCATCTAAGTATATACCTATTATGAGCAGAGAACTCCCCTTTAAGCAATATCATACTAGTTTAATGATTATCCTACACATTTTGGTGTATTTTTTACATTTGATTATATTGATAACGCACTAATGTATCGATCCTCACACAACTCCACATCAAAGATCGCCTATCCACTATATGCCACCGCCGTATTCTTTCATACTTTGGCCACGTTACGAGGCGAGGAGACAACAGCCTCGAGAAACTGGTCATAGTTGGAAACGTGGAAGGGAAACGCGCCCGTGGTAGATCTCCGACGCGATGGACCAACTAAATCAAGGATAAGACCAGCAAGTTCTGCGATGTGGTGCAGATGGCCACCAACAGAAGCCGTTGGAAGCAAGTCGTGCTGTCCAGCAAGACTGCAGATGATCACGATCTTCAGTCATGAAGGAACGACTACAAAGAAGAGATATTGATAATATTACAATGTATTAATTAACAATGTAAAAATTTTACCTCCCAAAAATAAAACCGTACTGTTCATCTCTACTAAACCTTTACCGTCGTTTTTTTAACTTTAACTATTACTTAGTACCATTTGTATCTAAATTTTTATGGGTTCGGCAAAAACAATAACTGTCGGCATTTTCAAATGGCCTAGTTACCGTATTGTTAATGTTATCGAATAGCGGTAAACCTTAAAGATGGCGGCTGTGCTGGACCGCCAAAGGTTTGTTGTACCGCTTAAAGGTTTATTACGTTAGGAGGTTAGGAGGTAATAAAGTCCAAAACTGTGCGTTTCTCAAGAAATTTTCTGCCTCGCACAACCAAACTATGGAATGAACTGTCGCCTGTTTCCTATAAAATAAATTGCTTACCATCAGGCAATCCGTCTGCTCGTTTGCTCCCTATAACATAAAAAAAACACATTTAAATGTTGTTGAATGGATAATAAACTTATTTGACTACAGGCATCATTTGATTTGATATTGGAAAGTATTAAGGCAATGCCATTCCAGTGCAAATGACCCTCTCTAACACGCGTGAGTTTGCAATTAACCATCCCGCTCTCTACGAAGGCTCTGCGCGTAAATATTTAGTACATTTTAATTGATTTTCGGAACACTGGATCATTTATGAAAAATATGTACGGTTATTACACCAGAACAGTAAAAAAGCTATCCTTTTTGTAAAAAAACATATCACCGTTGTTAATAATTATGAAATCTGAAGCATAAAAGTTTATTTTTACGATTAAATTTAGGATGTTTTGACAGAGTTACCGAGGCATTGTTCAATGATTTGTTGGGTTATTGTTTTTTTTTTCAGTCTACAGTAATTTTTGTGTAGTATAATTCTACATTTTTTCACACTGGAAGCTCAAACTTCAGTATTCTCGTCAGATCTCTAAATGGGCCTTGACTTGTCATTTAGAGATCTCATCACTTACAATTTTACAACATTAACAACTTATTTGCAAACCTATTTCAGCATTCGCATGGGGGCCGGTTACGTGGTGATTATTATCACAATACTTGGGTGTCAATTTTATCGTGGTACAGTCGCCATCAGATATATCGGAGCGAACGAGGTGCTCACAAATATCTGAACACGACTCTATTGTCAAGGCGTTAAAGTGCATGTTCAGATATTTTTGAGCACCCTGAAGAGTACAGATATATTTGATGGCGACTGTACCTTTTCAAAATACAGAATATAAAAAACAAGAACATACTAAAGATAAAAACCTACTTACAAATGAAAAAATGGGCTCTAATAATAATTCAAATTATTCAAAATTGTATGGATTTTGCTTCAATGTTCATCGAGTCAATCGCGTGATAATAAATACCGTGTAATTGACCCTATTGAAAAACGATTCCTAGAATATATACAACACATAAAAAAACATTTATCATTATCACATTAATAGGTACTACTGTAAATTTTACTTAAGCTTTTTGTAATTGTATTATAAATTCCTTTTACAGTATAGGACAGTATTAAACATCAAGCAAATCAAACAATTAAACCGACAAAAGAAAAATCACGGATTATAATTAGCTTAAAATAAAAATTACACTTGATCCCTAAACAAAGACACCCTAAGCGTCCCCTAATCCTGTTTATTTATACTCCAATTGAGCATTACACTGTTTACAAAACAGTGTAAAAAAAGGGCCCGAACCCTGGGGACAGGGGCTCAATGAAGTGCTAAAAAGGGGCTCAAATCTCAATTATTCCACTGTATCAGGTGTTTGCAAGTAATTAAGTTAAAAAGTTATTAACATTTTTAAAATTATTGCTGACACATGATTAAACTAGCCATTGGCAGACGTATAAGTAGGTGCAGTTCTAATTAATACAATTTCAAAACAGTTTATGACCTAACTGATAAAATAACATAGGTAGTTTGTAAAAAAACATTTATTTGCAAGCCATAAAGGTCTATCTATAAAAATACATTATAACAAACATACATAGAAAAATTAGGTATAACTTAAACACAAAATAGTGTACATTTCATTGCTTATCTATAAATACTGACAGCGCATCAAGAAACACGGTTTTGCACAGGTAAAAAAAACTCATAAAACCACGTTTCGTTGATGTGAAATTTGCATAAATTTTAGCTGTGCTAATACTGTTTTAGGTTATTAGGGTTTTTTATGTCTTTAAATACAGAGTAGCACAAATAAACACACTAACTGCGAAAAAAAAGTGCCGAATTTATGTCATATTTTCAACATTTATGTTTAAGGTTTTTACTTTAAAAAAAAACGAACATATTCTTTAAAAAATTATACGGCGAACCTGTATAAATTATATTACTAGCTTAGTTTTACCTTGTTAAACTGTGTTAACACCTAATAGATAATAAACTGTCACTAATAGAAATATCAAAGTTGTAAAATACCGCAGCAATAAATAAACAAATCAAAAGGATAGATATCTACCAAGTATTCACGCTTTAATAAAGACAAATTGAAAACGGTAGCACACATTGTTACTCGCTGCTTCTGTTGTATTGTCCACCATTTTCGCTGCGTGATGTCTGTCAACTTTGCCGCCAAAACGACTCAAAGGAATCCATAGACAATTGGTTTTTCTTTGTTGGCTGTTGTGCCACAACTTTTGTTTTGCTCAATTATAGACTGTTTATTTTGACCGCGCTGTCAACGTTTGAAATTTCTCTTTTATGGTACCCTACGGTTATTATCCTCTTGTTTGGTTACTATTTGGTTTTATTGCTTCCACATTTTTCATGAATGCGTTGTTCTGCGAATCGTCTTTGCCTCCAAACGGAAAGTTTTCTTTGAAAATTTAACTCCAATCGATTTTGTTTTTAAATGTTGCAAAATGAGATCAAAATACATTAAGCGTGTAAGCGAAATGAAATGTCATTATAAATATAGTAAATCAGCTCTAGAGGAGTAGGTATAGGTACTTATCTCCTTAGGTATTAAATTTGAGACCTAAGATACTTGCTGAATAAATATTTGATTTTGTACAGCGAGCGGAGTGTTATCTCGCTCATTTGTGGAGTGTAGGTGGGTCATTGTCAGATTTAGGTTCGCGTCTTTTCGGTGGACATATCAAAGTTTAAGTTTGGATCTGTCTAGTAACCCGCATAAACGGTGTTTCCGTAACTATAACTCCTTGTAATAAAAACATAACGTATGTGTACCTAAGCCGTTAATGGAACCACCGTGTGGAAAACTTTCGTTTTTACAACTGACAATGACCTTAGGTAACCCAACAGGTAGATGAATACAGATAGGTACCTAAAGAAGATGTGGAAATAATATACTGATAATGAACATAGATAGAAGATAGAGCGGCAATTACACTTCGTCGTTCACCTAATGCGGTCGCCGAATTCATTTTAAACTACTTAGGCCAACAAACGTCGTCTTTACATTAGTCTGTCCGCCTACCTATAAGCGTTGGCAGCTATCGATCGCCGAATGCGTTCGACTAACGTGTTCTTTACACTTTTGCGGTCGCCGCAATATATAATGTATACTTATTATCAATCTTTAGCTTTACGTGCATACGGTATTTTACTGATAGACAAATCGGCAATTTTAACATCAAAAACGCTCTGTTAGTATGAATTTTGTAGGAAAATAATGTCTTAGTGATGTCATGAATGATCAAACAGCGTCCTTTTTTTAATCTTTATGCGTATAAAATCTTCGAAATAGCTAAAATAAATTAAAGATTGATGTTTTCAGAGTATTGTCGTAAGAGGTTATTATTAGTAATGTAAAAAACAATTTATCTGTATCTTTGTTTAATACCCTATTATTATTAGTAACGCATATAAATAATCAGGTCATAAGAAAGGGTCAGACAGACATGACTGAAGAAAAATGCCGGGAGGCCGGGAAGTATCGTGAGTACAGCGAGTTTAGTTGTAGCGGGGCCCTGACAATATGCCCGTTTCATGAAAGATGTTAATCTGTAAATAGGACATTAAGGGCATTTTACAAGCATGACTATGATTTTATTTCTAGGGTTTGATCCATAGACAATGCTTTCACTCCCAAAAGGGGGTTGAAGTAAAATAAATCGTCAAATCAGTAGTCAAGTTATTAAGACTTATAAAAATTCAATAACAGTATGTCAACATTTTATTATAAGGCATTTTTTCATGATTAAAGCCGTACTAATAAAATAAACTAAAACAAATCAAACCATAAAAGCCCCGTTATCTTAATCCCTGTCCCCACCGCGGGCGAAAGAGACGGAAGGCGAGACGGCGAACGCCCCGCCCTAACAGGAGGGGATAACTGGACACGTTATTGGCTAGAAGCGTTATAGATTTTTAGTACACCCACTTGCTTACAGTTGCCTTAAACGGGTGCCATAGACAATCTTTTTAAACGCGCTTAAAAACGTTTGACAGTTTGTGTGCGGCCAGTAATTCCGTGTCTTTTTTTGTTTTTTTTTGACGTTTGAGTTATGGAAACGTTGAGAAGTTATACGATGGATCATAAGTTGTTGACAGTTGATTTGATGATGAAACCTTATGATGTTACGCCTCCGTCATCGCCAAAAAGCAAAGGTATTTATTACTTTAATATAGACATTTAATTTTAATAATTCTGTTTTTATAACATTATGTAGGTATGTTGGTTATAATTTTGAAGGCAGCTTATTGGGGCCGGCCGGTTAAACGGTGATTATTATCACACGACACAGTCATATCACAATACATATCTCTTAAATTATTGAAGCAAATTCCAAACAATTTTGAATTCCACGATAGGTACCATATATAAATTATAACTCATAGCCATGATGTGTACATATATTTTTGGACTGTAACCTAGTCATATGTGTCTTCTTATATATATTATTTCACTGTACGTTTCGATTACTGTCTGTTTTATGTACCTTTCGAAATAAAATAATAATGAATCCATGAGGAAACCAGTCTAATCTCTACAAGTAAACAATAAAATAATCTGAAGATCTAGTTTTTCTCTAGGTTGGCAAGTAAATCAGTTTGCCTACGCAAGTTCTTGGACTCGCCTGATAGCTAGTGTCACACGCAGACTTTCTATAAACAATGCCATAATGAACTCCACCTTCATTAGCAAGTAAGTTAGTGGAAGAAGAAGAAAGAAACATTTATTCGCGACAAACACAAGACATTTACAAAGATGACAGAACAGAATAACATAGTGCGAGAGGGACAAATGCTATGTCTGACATAAGCCCGATCTTGCAGCCAGGCTTCATAAACATAAGTGTGTAGATCATTAGACCCTGTGATTGGCTCTCATTGCGCACATGGTTTATGTCAGATAATATCTTAGTCTAGACTTTCTCAAGCAGATGAAGGGTACATTATCCTTAATGGTCAATTAATAAACAATTTAAAAACACATATGTCACTGGCAGTTTGTTTGAAGACTTAAGTAATAAGAATTTGTATTAAGTAGGCGTTTTGAAATTTTGGTAGTATTCTACATGTAGGTAAACCTATAAAACAAAAATGATTAGAAGCCTAAATCTCGATGAAAAAAACTGTGGCGTCTTGCCTATGCCCAACGGTCCTTATTTAAACCTTGAAATGTACCGTTCGTTAGGCAATTGCTTAGCCCCAGTTTGGATACCTAAACAAAGTGCCATAAACACATAGATAACACCCAGGTAGATAAACCAGTAGGTGGCTAAACCTTCTGACACGGGAATTTGAGCCTTAAACCATTCACTTAAGAATTATTCATACTGGATATGTGTTTATAGAGCTGTAAAGGAAACATTGCTAAATTTGTTAAAGTAATTATGAGCTTTTTACAACACCTTTGAAATCGCCGCCTCCTTTGTTAGATTATAACCTCTAAAATCCTCGGTACTGTATTCTTCATAATAATTTCGAGTTTAATATTTTTATTTGTGTTTTATTGCGTACCGTTAGGTTAGGTTATCGGGACAGTCATATTATGGTCAACAATTTTATGGCCCTATGGAAATGCCGACAAATTCGGTTGTAGGTACTCTATATTCGTCAGAGACTTGACAAACATACAATTACGATGACTATTTTATTTATGTTATGTTAATGTAATATTAGAATAAACAAAATCAAAACATTTATTCTGCAAATAGGCCTCAAGGGCACTTTTACAAGTCAAAATCTATCTAGGTACATCAAATAAAAATAATACAATAATCAAAGTATCATTAATTAAATTTAGTGTTACATGTCAAAAATAAGACTAAGAAACTAATAACAATCGAGATTTGTTAGAGATGTATAAGGTCTCTAAGCGTCAAGATAAAAGTTAATAAAGTAGGTACACTAATCATAATAAAATATTTTGAGCTATATCTATAACACGTCACCATGAACATAATAAAATCTATTAAATAAATATCCTCAGACATGTATAAGGTCTTTGAGCGTCAGTCTAAAAATAAAATCAAATGAGAACAGAGCGAAGTCTCTCATCATGTCAATTCCACTGAACACTAGTACTAAACGTATCTCAATAAGTATTAAATTACATCATTACATTAAGAATTTGCAGTTATTATAACTACTATTATGACTCCTAAAAATATTTAACATAATAAATAAAGTAATGGTGTGTATCAAATTTCTTACGAAACCATTTCGAAATTTTATATTTTTATCGGCATTCAGTTAGTTAACCACATTTAATTTCTGTTTTCGGGAAACGACATCCGTTTAGTTACAGTAATAGTTTATTTAGTCGCATCATTTAACCGTCACCAAGCTACCCCACAATCCTAGAGTGTGAGCACACGTCACGTTGGCAATTTAGTAAAGCTAAATGGTTCAATTAACATCAAATAAAGCCGTAAAACTGGCCACAGCTGCCAACACGGCCAAATTAAATCAAAGCCCGAATCAATGCATTGTCTATGGTAGAAAAAGTTAACTGCGCGGGTGGATTCCCGCCACAATTTGACAAGTGGCCATTTTTAATTGTGTACACGTTCACAGTACTGCCAACTAAAGATTGCCGTCGGGAGAGGCGCTAGTATGTTACAAAAAGCCAATTTTTATTCTCATTGTTGCTAGTCCCGAATTTCGCCAATGGTAAATATAAATTTGTACAGTAGCGAGGGTCGAGAATGTAATATGTCTTGTCAATTGGGCTTAAACTGATTTTGTTTTTATTGCACGGTGCTCCCTACTGAGATATTTATCTTCATTATATCGTTGCCGACTAGTAGATACGAATTTTATTATGAAAATTGTGTAGGGGAGACCTGGGACAGGGTAGCGTATAATTGGGTCCGTATAGGATAATTGTTCAAATGGTTGCTGCAAATTGTTTGTGTTCCTTAGGGAGCTTAGTCGTTGTCCGTAGCACTATTGAGCATATTGTTTTAATCGTAACTATTTTATTATTTATGCGGAAGAAAATTTATGTCATAACAGAAATCATAACCTGATTAATTTTTGACTAACGGTAGATACGAGTAAGCAAGTCTTTGTTGATTAGAAATATAAATAGGATCGAATGTTGTATCGACCTTGATATAAGTAGTTTTAATATTCTTTTATTTTGAATTTTTCCGCACAGAGGTACTTTTACTAAACGGAACGTCCGGAACTCAATCACATATTGATGAAACTGGAATGAAAAACAGTTAAATGATGACATTATTATTATTTATTTATTTACGGTACAGTACGGCTACCATGCCAGTTTTGCTGCTTCTTTTATGATGCCAATTAATCAACCAAACAAAATAATTTAAACTTGTAACCATCTCAATTACTCTAAATTATACTAAAAGGTCTTGTTATTAAATTAAAAATGGGATTGCTTTTAGCCAGCATCTAGCCAGGCCATTCAAACACTTCGATATCAATCTAAATTAACGTTAGTGTCCCGGCATTGTAATAATAATAATAATATTCTTTATTGCACTACTAATACAGGAGTACATTTATAGATTCGGTAACATTAATAATGGTAACAACAGGCGGTCTTATCGCTTTAAAGCGATCTCTTCCAGACAAC
Organism: Epiblema foenella; assembly: GCA_963556455.1. NCBI lineage: Eukaryota > Metazoa > Arthropoda > Insecta > Lepidoptera > Tortricidae > Epiblema > Epiblema foenella. The sequence goes on along the minus strand of OY747120.1, from coordinate 1,472,284 downwards.
CTTTGGGTAGCAGGAAATAATTTTATAAGAATTATAACAGGCAGTGCAGGAATACAGCTAGAAGATCAAAAATAACACATACATCTAAATTAAAGATAAATAATAAGATAATAGATAATAGATAAAGATAGATAATAGATAGATTGTAATGGATTAAGCGTAACTATCTGACCATAGACAATCGGCTATTAAGCAACAACATGATACAATTAGACAATTACCGACACGTGGCGAGGGTACACCCATAATGCCAATACGAATTTAGCTGACCAACTTATCTTGCCCTAAAATCACGGGGAAATGATGTTTTCGTTACGGTATTAAGGTTATTGATAGTGTTTATTACTGGGTTGATATGGCTTTTAAATTCGTCACTATTATTAATGAAGCGTTGGATTGGGCGTTCTTCGGTATTTATAGTCAATTAACTACCTCCGTTAGTTTTGATTGATTTTTTAACATTTTAGTGCTTTATGGAAAATTCTTTAGCAATGAAATATAAATGTTTATTTTTAATAGATATATTCACAGTACATTCGGAACCATACTTATATGTATATATAATAAACAAACCTGTTTACGATTTATTACAGAATTCTAATACAACGTATAGCCTACATGTAATGGCTCACAGACGAATCAAGTTGAGACAGTTGGGACGCAAGCTTGTCATCTCAATCCTAACCTTTATATTACCCTTAAAATAATACTTAAACAAAATCTTATTTGTACAATTAAAATAATTGACATGGAGACATAAAACAGATAGCTTCAGTAACAGTAACCGTTTCAACTCAAACAAACGTGTCGTAATCAAATTATTGCCAATTGCGCAGGCGCTAACCGAGCCATAGACAAGTTGTCGTTAGTCAAATGATGGGCGCGTGTGAAAAGGTTGTTTCGCAACGGCTCAAACGCTTTGGTATATGAATTATCGCTGGTTTCGTTTCATATGTAACACAACAGACCCTATACAGTACAGTCGGCCTATAACAGTGTTGCCAGTGCGGATCTTTAGGTTCGATTTTGGATAATTCAGGCCTCTGGCGGATCTTGTGGGGGTCAAATCGGACCGCTTCTCAATGTATGATAAAATAATGAAATTGTACGTGGCGGATCCTCGCGACTGTTTTTGGATCTTTTCAAGGCTGAAATCGGTTGGAATCAAATTCCAGTCCTGGCAACACTGGCCTATAAGTAGCTGGACACGTTGGTACTTTGTCGTTTTCACCCGTTTGTACTTGTAGTATGACTTTTTAAACATGACGTTAAAACGATAGGGTAATTAATGTGTTACTTAAACCCAAATATTTAAGCTTAGAGAGCTTATACATCTCTAACAAATCTCGATTGTTATTAGCTTCTTAGCCTTATTTTTGACATGTAACACTACATTTAATTAATGATACTTTGATTATTGTGTTATTTTTATTTGATGTACCTAGATAGATTTTGACTTGTAAAAGTGCCCTTGAGACCTATTTGCAGAATAAATGTTTTGATTTTGATTTTGATTTTTAAAGCGATTTGTTTGTCAATGTATCCGCAATGTCGGTCTGAAAAATGATTTTCGAGATAAAAATAGGCTGGCTATTTTATTTTTGATAAAACATTATTTTGCATTGTTTTTTTTACATTATATCATAGTAGGATCGAGATATGGATAAGTTTCAATCTCTTCAGTCATGACAAATAGACGCCTCGACTCCGGATACTCGCGGCTTTTTCCTCGTTGAAGCGTTGTTTCTTTTAATTAGCGAGAGTCCAACACGGAGGAAGGTTTCGAGATGATTCTCGTAAATGAGACACGTCATTGCAAAGACTAAGTGCATATGAAATGCTTTCAAAACCTTTTGTTTTTTGTGTAGTTCTTGCTTAACATTAGGGTCAAGCAACTAAAAAATGCATGGTCTTAGTTACATTATATGCCTACCTACGTGAAAATCGAAGAAATCCAAGTTTAGTAAGATTTGATGTAATAAAAATACATGTAGATTAGGCTTATAATTTAGTCGGTTATAAAACAACTTATGTCAAAAAAAGAATGCGAGCGGAAACCGACAAACGGAAGCTTTTTAAAATCATGTTGCGTTTCCTCGTTCTTTTTTCAAAAACTCCAGACACACGCCATAACAGCGCAGCTGGTGACCATAGAGTTATAGAATAGGTTACGGTTGAAAAAAGTTTGTTTGACAACAACCTATTGAATGGAAGGAAGCCCGGCTAGACGTTGCAAATTGCTTTAAGTACGCTGTCGCCACCCAGCATGGGAACGACTCAAGTGGTCCAGACGCCGATCCGATATAAAAAACATCATGTGTTTAAAATTCAAAGTGGTGATAAATTCTTCATAACGATGTCTTAATGTGGTTGCAATTTTCTAGTTGGAATATCAACGTTTGGGACGACATCTATGATTAGAATCCCGCGAGTAAAAGCGTCTTAATTCACCGTTTACCATAGACAATGGAGTTGAAAGTGTTTTAACGGCCAGTGTCAATACCGGCCGCGTTTAAATTTAGAACCACTTCAACATAATCAGATCTGTAAAGTCGGTGTTTTCGGTGGCACTTTTTCTTAAATTGAGCGGCAATGGTCGACCGCTTCGGTTTCTTTGTGGCCAGGCTATAATGGCGCGGGAACACACATGGGAAAACATTTAATTAGACATCAGCTTATTTGTGTTTGCATTGTGTTAATGTATTCCTTTTGAAACGCTGGCTGCGTGCAATTAGCACCTACGCCACGGCTTCCGAGCGTTTTTTTGATAACTCAATTCCATAGACTAATTAGTTTTTTTTTTAAATCGCGGCCCGCTTTGTGTTTCTGGAGTCTGGTGTAATTAAGATTAGAGGGCTGGAGAGCGTACTTGTGTAACCCTTTATGAAACGCGGTAGCTTTTCGTATAGATAATCGGTCCTCTGAAACAGTTTAAACGACGTTCTATTTTTGAAATGAGTATGTTTTCTCTTAAGAACGTATAAAAAGATTAAACGTTTAAATTTGTTTTTTTTTTGTCCACAGAGTCACTTAGTCCACAGTCCGAACAGATGACCAACTCAAATTCGGTGCCGGATCCAAACATAAGGTAAAAAAAAAGGATTTTAATGAATTTGATTAGGTATGCTGTGATGGCGTATGTACTGTGTTAGTTTAAGTATGTAGTTAGTTATAGGGCTTTTCCCGCAAGTCGACCATCCATTAATGCTCAGCTTAGGCTCGGCCTCAGAGTAGAGCGGCCGCTCCACGATTGACGTCTATTAGAGGCGCCTAAATGCCGATTAAGAAAAATCAAGGGTAAAATATAATTTTGGCGCCTTTTGACTGGCGCAGAATTAATCGCTCCACCCTCTGATAAGCCTTATTTTTATTTCGCATTGATCAAATGGCCTGCTCAGAAATTTGAAATCGAACTTCGTATCGCGTCGTCCTTTTCACTCTCGTGTATGAACGAACGGGACGGCACGATACGAAGTTCGGATTTATAATTTCGGAGTAGCCCCTCACAGTCCAAAACTGATACTGCCAACTCCCATTACCTCCACAATGTTATATAGCTAGTTAGGTACTTACTATAGATATAAATAAAGTAATGCCACAATGTCTTATCAACCTTGTCTCCACAGACGATACCGCACAGCCTTCACCCGGGAGCAGCTGGCACGACTGGAGAAAGAGTTCTTCAAGGAGAACTACGTGTCCCGCCCAAGGCGATGCGAGCTAGCGGCCCAACTGAATCTACCAGAGTCTACTATAAAGGTTAGTTCTTGAGAAGTTATGTTAGCCTGGTGGTCTTGGTAGTTTCTTCAATCCACGAAGGTACTCCTAACTGCACTATGGTCATTTGACACTGACTTGTGTACGATAAGTTTTACTTTTGTGTAAGAAATAAAACTCAAACTACTTCATACTTATGCAATTCAATGAAGTGAACGGGTCCTCGAAATTTAGAAAGATCTAGTCTTGATTTTCGCACAATTTAATATTTATTCTTTCGATATTGGAGTCAAAGAAGGTCTGCAAATCAGTAAAAGTTGTGGAAGCATTATTTATTTATTTAAAGTTTATTGCACAAAAAGAATATAAATACAAAGGGCGACGAAACGACGGGCGAGGGGTACGAAGGGCGACGGGGAAGGGGGAAGGGACTTAATGCCATGGGCATGGAACATTATTGTCAACAACTGTATATAACTACAATACAACCTTAATTTGATAAACAGTATTCTGGTTTCAATTGTGTTTGTCATCACGATATCTTTAATTATCAACAGTTACATTTTAGTTATTTATAGTCTATTTAATTTTGCAACACGTTCGTTAACTACAAGTTTGCTTGTATTTTCGTAACTTTCGTAACTCACTTTGTAAGTTTAGTAAGAATTGAAACTTTTAGCGAAGTCTACCTACGCGTGTCCTAGATGAGTGGCCTTAGTCAATTACTGTTTCAGTGACAATTTCGTCATGTGGTTATCACTACTATGTAGTCACGATTAATACCTACAACGGATTGCTCTGTCGTAACTCGGCGATCACTGATTAGGGGTCGCATGGTCCGGCGTCCTAGGCACAAACTCACGGACCCGGCCCATGTAATCACAGCGTCCATCGGAAGATGGAACGCTACGCTTACGGCGTCCAACTTGATACGACGCGTACACTTAGGTATTCTCGCCGGCGGGGACGTGCACCGCGCGATCGCGACAACACAGACACATATAGCCCTATTCGTCCCGGTACCGTCGCACACCGGGTAGTCAGTCCGACTCAGGTCGGGCCTAGCTGAGTTTCTTGCTGGACTCTTCTCAGCTAGGCTAGGTTTAGTAAACAAGCGAACAAAACTCCCAGCAGCTCGATTCCACTCACACCTCAGATTCGGTTGAAACCGCTCAACCAATCTCACTGGAGCGCAAACTCTTAGAGTATTCCAGTGTTCCAAACCACCCGCGTGGTCGTGTCGGAGGATTCCCCTGGATTTTCCCCAGGCTACTCTCTAACCGCGCACTCCTATCGCTTTATTGGGCCCGGCTTATAAAGCCACAGTCAGGTTAAAAAAAAACAAAGCCCTACAATGGATGATAACAAGTGGGTAGTAATGGAGAATAAGGCACATTCTCATAGAGCAAGATAGGGAGATGATGACGTTGGTTTTCTCGCTCTATCTTAGCGTGCAAACTGCAATGTCTAGAATACTACTCTACTATCAACGCGTTAGATGTTACCTACCTGAATACCTATAGATTTGCTTGTATAGTAAAATTATTTAAAATGTCCGACATTTTCAAGAACTTGTATTAGATTTTGAATCTTGCATGCCATAGCATGCAAAATTAAGTCGCTTTTTGTACGGATTAGAAATAAAAATTATTTATTTGCTGTAATTTGGTTAAAAAAGTCTTATATATATATATATTATTGCCCCGTGTGGTTGCCGGGTAAGAATTGTGCCACCCCATCTCTTCCCGTGGGTTTCGTAGGAGGCGAATAAGGGAAAATCGGAGGGTGGGCAGCAGCATCCTTCGATCATTACCACCATCAAACTGCGGTCGCCAACCCGCTTGCCAAGCGTGGCGACTATGGCAAATCCCCCCCAAATTGGGGGAGGCCTATGTTCAGCAGTGGACGTCTTTCGGCTGAAATGATGATGATGATGATGATATATTATTAGCACTTCAAATTACAACATATATTATTACTTTGACATATTTCGGCCAACTTAAGTAATCGTAAGTATACTATAATAGGTATGATTTATACGTTTGCTTTGTCTGTGACGCGGAAGCCTGTTTATGGTGGCGTATGATGCTTCAATTAGGAACACAATAATTTCCATCACGAACACTTTATGGCCATTCGATAATTCGCAGAAATCACGTAACGGACGTGTGAACCGCGCATGCGCTAACAATCTGTTCTAAATTCAAAAAGAAGTGCTAACTTCTACACAATGATTGAATACTGGCTGGTTTGTCGATGAAGAACTCTTTGTTTCAAATTGACACGTTAGAAAGTTTTTTAATCAACGTTCTATAATCAGATTCCAAGGTATGAAGTAAACACTTTAAATGTCACGTCCTAAATGTATTTATTTTCTTTTTTTTTTTAAAGTTGAATGCAACAAAAACTGGCAATCTAACTGTCTTCTCAAAGATCTCACGGTACGAAATAATTGACATACGATAAATCAATAATTACAACTACATCAAATAACTAAAACGCGGAACAGAAATCACGTAACGGATTTCTGCACTAAAAAAAAACAAATATTCTAAATTCAGTCGTCAAGTTTTTTTTAACCAAACAATCAAGTCCAAATTCCTGGCCAGTCATAATCTCAATTATCACTTCCAAGTAAAAAGAAAGCAGGCGGCCCAATAAAAACACGTGTTTTTATTGCACCATAAGTTTTACATTCATGCTAATTTGTCGACTTAAAAAGCACCGGCCGAATTATTCAGTAGCAGGCCCCTAATGAACATCATAGCCAAAAAGAACGGAATCCAAGCCATAAAACGGCTATTAGTGTGTATATGAAGACTTCATCGGTTGTCTTTGCCCGCATCTGTTTTATAGCGCTATACCAATTAAAAACTATTAAACCGTGGCTACCACCTGATGCGGTTTAAAAATCGAGATTTCTCGTTGTTTGTTTATTGTGATGAACCTTTATAGCAACCATAAACACAACATGGGTTTAATTTCGTTCGCACTTCATTTAAATTTTATTGTCAACACAATTAACAGCTTTGGTCATCGGAGTTCTAAAAAGCGATGATCTTAGTCTATGGTTTGACGTTTGACGTTCGGGATTCGCGGCAATTAGCGGGCGGCGGCCATTTTGTGAACAAAAGAGGTTTTAAGTTTAACTTTACGCGCTTTTATGCTAAAGCCTTACTTTGTAAACGACTATTATTTCGCGTTGATGAGTTTAGTTGCGCTTGAGTGTTTCTCGTTGTGTAAATATGTTCGTTTTATTGTTGTTTTACTGCTTGCCGAAAAGCAAACACTTTGATTTTCTCTCAGTTTGCGCTTTCATTATGAAGGTACCCTATACTATGCCTATAGTTACCGTATTACCATTGTATGGAAAACGAGATATTTGCTGTTTTGGTCTTGAAATATTGAGTTTAGGTACTTTATTATTACATTACCCGTCGTCTACCAGTTCCTGGGATCCCAGGGATCATTAAAAAAAGAATGTTATTGTTCGCCGGGAGATGACGGCTTAAAACCTAAGAATCTTGATGGTAGTTATTAATTTACTTTCAATAAAACAAATTACATCACTTTCCTAAACTTTCAAGTACTTATAATAAATAAATAAATAAATAATTATTAGAGGACAATCTTACACAAATCGAACTAACCCCACAGTAAGCTCAAGAAGGCTTGTGTTATGGGTACCTACTAGGGGTTATAATATCTTTCAATATTTTGAGCATATTTATTAATAAACTGCTTTTGTCATATTTTGATGGTTTACTAGGTATTCAATGTATTCATATAGTGACATCTTATTAGTATACGTTGTGCATGCATCTTCCCGATTATAAACTTTTATGGACTTGTTTCGTACGAATAGTGTTGGCTGATAAAATCTTATAACTACGTATTTGCTAGTAATGTTTTACCTTATATAAATATTTATCAACAATCGGCAGGAAAATAATTAGTTTCGGTTTTACGCCATTCATGTCTCCTAATTGTCATATAATATTATTAATTTTCACGATACAAAGTCAGATTTTAGTTAGGTAAACATGAGGAAATTAAATTAACGACAAAGAATTTTCTATACCTTCGAGTCTACTAGGTTCATCTCTTTCCTTTTAGTAAAGTCCGAGAAAGACGCAAGAAGATAAATTGTGCTGGTTATTTAAATTGCGCGAAACTCCTAAATGATTCACACCTCATTGTTTTCGATCAGATTCTCTTATCACGAGAATCTCTCGAGAACTGGTTGAGACAAAGAGTGTTCGCACAACAGTACCGTCCAATTACATTACTCGCTGCCGTAGAACCTTGTCACAATAACAATATCGTATTATTGTTATTGCCACAAGATACTATAGTGTCCGTGATTTATTTGTTTCGCAAATAAACCTAAGGCAGGGCCATTCCATTGCAAATGCCAGGTACGTATCCAGAGGGGGGGGATAGTTGGGATTTATCCCCCCCCCCCCCCCCCCGAAAATACTAAAATACTTAATATAAAATACTTATAAGTGTGTAACTAAACTAAGGACGCTACTTTTTAAGTTTTTAAAAATTATAGTACAGTGATTACAGCGATTTTTACACAGTTCACATGGTTGTTTCAATGTTTGTCCCCCCCGAACCAAAAGTCTGGATACGTGCCTAAAATGCCCTCTAATACGCGTGAGCGTTGCAATGGGGGCTATCGTTTTTGTGCTCACCAGTTGGCGCCACTGTCGAGTAACGTCCAGCTGTCAAAAATTGTTATAGGTCATTATGGGCATGAGAACGAAGTTTACATTTAAATCATATTTAATACCTTAAAACCGTTAAAACATCGAACATCCCGCATTGTAGTGCAGTTCCGTTTTGTTCGGAAAAACAGGATATAAGTTTCCGAAAGTAAAACTGTCTCAAAGCAATGACAGTCATTGACCCGTAACTCATATTTGCCATAATCGAGCTCAGGTATTGCAAAACAGTCACCATATTGTTCCAATTAGGTATTAACCCGCGTAGCGCAACCACAAAGAGTGACATTTGACATTTCGAAGACCTCACGCTACACTAGCGCCTCTAGTGGCGAATTCATACGCGACAGCCCCCGTTAACCATCCCGCTCTCTACGGAAGCTGCTCGTAATTTCATAATAGTACATTTTAATTGATTTTTGGAACAATGGGTCACTTATGAAAATTCTATCCGGTTATTTTGTTAGAACAATAAAAAAGCTATCCTTTTTGTAAAAAAAACATCACTGTCTTTGATAATTACGAGATTTGGATCATTAAAGTTTATTTTTACGATGATATTTAGGATTTTTTGACAGAGTTACCAAGGCATTTTGCTATATTTTGTTTCTTTTTCAGTCCACAGTAATTTTTGTGTAGTTTTTGTGTAATTCTACATTACTTCTTCACACTTGAAGCTCAAACTTCAGTATTTTAGTAAAACCTTAATGTTTCTTGCCGTAATTAAGTATAATGTATTTATTAGTATCATTACGAAGCAATGCTATGAAAGCGCTACACCGCCGTAGATGCTCTACGAAGTCAATCTCAATATATATATATATAAACGATTTACTATGCCGATTCTTAGTTCTATTGCGTAACCGCCAGAGACGCTGTACTTTTGCCCATACAAATTTTTATGCAGTCGGTAGCGAGTACGGTCATGTAAACTCATGGTAAAGCACAGTGCCATATTTTCGAAATTTCTCAAGATTCCTACGGACAGCTTTTGCTACCTCTAATATGTAAAGGCCCGGAAACGTTATATTTTGGAATAAGTTTCGTTATTATTAAAGATATAAACACCAAACGTATTGTCTATGCTTTTAGTAAAATTTTATATATCCAAGGTGTCGTGACATTGGTCTACTTTAATGTTGACTAAAAATAACACTGAAGTGTTCGGAAACCTTTTTATATCCTTCCTTATACATATAAGTGATTTTAATTCTTCCTGTATGCTTTTACAAAAAAAAATATGTCCAAGGTATCGTGACATTTAGTTCAGTGAAATTAGCTGAAAATTTGGCAAAATTAATGGAGAACTTTTATCTATCAGGATATGTAGGTTATAGGACAAAGTTCAATTTTATCTACTCTCCCCCCCCCTCCGGGGCGAGCGTCACCCCCCCCCCCCACCCGTGAAAGTGTCCCGGAGCGCGGTATTTTCCATTTTAAAAGAAAACCGTACACGATACATAAAAAGTGTACAGGAACGAAATAATCCTTGATAAATTAGCTATAAACCTCTACTACATACAAAAGCGATATCACTCATAGTTTCAGCGCAATCTGCCACCAAATACGAACGTTTTCAAAAAATTATCGATATTTTTTGCTGTAAGTTTAGTTTTCTCAAAAACTTCACACATTACCGCCAAAATATGTATGACTAAAGTAAAGAATAGAATATGCTCTTTATAAAAAGGTATAATTCATTTCTAAGCACTTTCATTTACCGTTGCTGTGCTGTTTTTTAAATTTAATTCATTAGGCCATACAGCGAAATATAAATGTTCATACTAATTCAACGGTGGTACTAAAATACCATATTCTTCTTATATGTTTTCCTGTAATCTGTAGGTATAGGACTATTTTCTGTATTTTTTATATATTTTTATGGCCAGTACTTTAGGAGATAAGAGGGGGGCGGAGAAATGGTCAATTTTCGCCTATTTTCTTAAATAACTTCAAAAATGTTTATTTTAAAATTATGAAAAAAATATATTTGATACCCTTTCATTTGATATGTCACACTATATAGTTCGCAATATATATTTTTTTTGTATATTATGTACACCCCACAAGTACCTCCCATGTTTAAAAATTTATTTACTGATAAAATTGAAAAATTTATTTGACTGTAATAAACGGACTCGACTAATTGTGTATATTATACACAGTCGAATTAGTCGAGTCCGTTTATTACAGTCAATTTTCTCCAAAACTACTGGACTGATTGAGTTGAAATTTGGCACACATATGTAAATCGGTGTTCCAAATACGGATGTGTTACGTAAATAAATAAATTTTTAAACATGGGAGGTACTTGTGGGGTGTACATAATATACAAAAAAAAAATATATTGCGAACTATATAGTGTGACATATCAAATGAAAGGGTTCATTATAAGGATATCAAATATATTTTTTTCATAATTTTAAAATAAACATTTTTGAAGTTATTTAAGAAAATAGGCGAAAATTGACCATTTCTCCGCCCCCCTCTTATCTCCTAAAGTACGGGCCATAAAAATATATAAAAAATACAGAAAATAGTCCTATACCTACAGATTACAGGAAAACATATAAGAAGAATATGGTATTTTAGTACCACCGTTGAACTACTATGAATATTTATATTTCGCTGTATGGCCGAATGAATTAAATTTAAAAAATAGCACAGCAACGGTAAATGAAAGTGCTTAGAAATGAATTATACCTTTTTATAAAGAGAATATTCTATTCTTTACTTTAGTCATACATATTTTGGCGGTAATGTGTGAAGTTTTTGAGAAAACTAAAGTTACAGCAAAAAATATCGATAATTTTTTGAAAATGTTCGTATTTGGTGGCAGATTGCGCTGAAACTATGAGTGATATCGCTTTTGTATGTAGTAGAGGTTTATAGCTAATTTATCAAGGATTTTTTCGTTCCTGTACACTTTTTATGTATCGTGTACGGTTTTCTTTTAAAATGGAAAATACCGCGCTCCGGGACACTTTCACGGGTGGGGGGGGGGGTGACGCTCGCCCCGGAGGGGGGGGGAGAGTAGATAAAATTGAACTTTGTCCTATAACCTACATATCCTGATAGATAAAAGTTCTCCATTAATTTTGCCAAATTTTCCATACATTTGAATCTAATTTTCTTGAGCTAATTGGTCTATTTTAATGTTGGCTAAGAAATAGAAAAGAAGTGGTCGAGAACCTTTTTATATCCTTATACATACATACAAAGCGATTTTATTCGTCCTTTAAACTTGGCTACATCATCAATTTGCTAAACATCCATCTCTTTTCCGCAGGTATGGTTCCAAAACCGAAGAATGAAGGACAAACGCCAACGCATAGCCGTGGCGTGGCCGTACGCCGCCGTATACTCCGACCCGGCGTTCGCGGCTTCCATCCTCCAAGCTGCCGCGTCCTCCGTCGGCTTACCATACCCCTACCCCTCCCCCGCCCTCTTACCCCCCTTCCACAACCCCCAACTCATCCCAGGCTCGTACCCCTACCCGTACCCGCGTTACCCCTACATCCCCCCCACCCCACCCTCCCCCGTCAACCCTGATACGATACGACCACAGTATTCCAACTTCAATTTGAATGTTGACAAGTAGGTTTTTTAACTTGTTAATTGAGGCTTTTAATGTAGGTATAAAATGCTGGAAATCGACTACAAAGTTAACTTCTGGGTCATTGTCAGATTTAGGTTCACGTCTTTTCGGTGGACATAGCAAAAGTTAAGGGCTACAAAGCTTAATTTTGGATTGGTCTAGTAACCCGCATAAAAGGTGTCTCCGTAACTATAAATCCATGTAATAAAAATATAACTTATATGTTCATGAGCCGTTAACTATTGACCACCGAGTGGACAACTTTTGTTTTTACAACTGACAATGACCCTTCTACGCGGTCGAGCTCACTAAGGGGCTTCACATCTTTGTAGGTACTTTGTCGCTTTAACGTCATATTAAAACGGTCATATTAACATTTCCAACGGGTGAAAACGACAAAGGAGGTAGGTCTGTCTGCTGCAGACGGAAAAAAGACCTGACGGATGCACGTTGGTACCTTGGCATCTAGACCCTTGGCATGGGACGTGATCTGCGTGGATACACTGGGTGAGGTGCTACCGCGAACAGCAAACGAAGTTTTCCCTCTCTGTCGCACTTGCAAGTTTGCATATAAGTGAGACAGAGAGGGAAAACTTCGTCTGTGGTCGCGGTAGCGCCCCTGGCCCCGTCCCACGTCCAGCTCTGCCAATAAGTTGGAGTCAGCCACTAACGACGCCCAAACGTTAAGTGCCGCAAATACGCATTCTTAAAGGTTAATTACAAATTGCGGCACTTGCAGTGGTGACTAGGACCCTGGTCTTCAAACACTAAAGAGTTAGTGAAAAAAGTGTTTAAAATACTGATCGGGGTCTCAGGTGATCTCAGGGCCGGCTCTTACTTCGCCCTGACGCTGAGCCACTGCGGCACTTGCAGTGGGGACCCTGGGACCCTGGTCTTCAGACACTAAAGAGTTAGTGAAAAAGTGTTTAAAATACTGATCGGGGTCTCAGGTGATCTCAGGGCCGGCTCTTACTTCGCCCTGACGCTGAGCCACTGCGGCACTTGCAGTGGGGACCCTGGGACCCTGGTCTTCAGACACTAAAGAGTTACTGAAAAAAGTGTTTAAAAAACTAATCGGGGTCTCAGGTGATCTCAGGGCCAGCTCTTACTTCGCCCTGACGCTGAGCCATTGCGGCACTTGCAGTGGAGACCCTGGGACCCTGGTCTTCAGACACTAAAGAGCTAGTGAAAGTGTTTAAATAACTGATCGGGGTCTCAGGTGACCTCGAGACCCAGACGCTGAGCCTCGCCATTCAATAAGGAAATGCGGCGAACGTACTGGGAACGATGCCCCGGGCGACATTAGGTTATGTTGAGGGCGGACAATTTTGCTTATATTTTAATTATTCAATTAAGACTTCATATATAAGACATATTTTCTTATTTTTGAATAACAATATGTAATAAAAGCGACAAAGTATCAAAGTGTACAGCTTCCTATGAATTCGACTGAGTTAAATGTTACAGTTAACGAGATTTATTTGTCAGGATGACAGATTTTTTTACAGCTCGTTATGTCATATTTGACGTTTCTCGTACCGATATGACAGCTGCCAAAATGAGTGATCAATCTCATTAACTGTAGTAAAAAGCTTAAATAAGTACGGTTCTTGATGGATCTGGCAAAACCAAGTCTAAACCAGTAAAAATAATGGACCGAGATGCCGGTATAAAGTGTGGAAACATTCATAAATTGTATTAAATAATGTAACGTATATTAAAAAAAAATAGATGATATATTTCAGTATGTATTTGTGATCAAGCATTCTACACCTATCTATTTCTGAAGACAAGTGGTTTGAAAGCGAATGAAGTTGAATGGTTGCTGTCTTTTTCTATCTTATAGCGGCGTCTCTAAGTTGTTAGTGACAAATAGTTCATGAAAGACCAGAGAGCCTACTCCGAACTTCGTATCGTGCGGTCCCTTTCACTCATATAGTGTATAATACGGGAGTGAAAGGGAGACACGATACGAAGTTCGGATTTCAATGTTCGGAGTAGGCCCTCAGGACTCAAATTTTAAAGTCAACTTTAAATAAATGACTGTCTCTGTTAACTGTAAAAGACATGTTTTAAATTTAAGAATTAGTTTAATTTTCTTCCATTCCATATTATAATGACTACAATATTGTAACGCGACTGAAAAAACAGTGTCAGTATTCAATAATTACATATTTTATCAAAGGAATTCATTGTAAAATGAAATTGTAAATTCTGAACTCATTCTCAGTGCTGTATAATTTAACGATGGTTAATAGTAAAATAATGTTGTTCAAATCAGAATAAAACAATGATTAATAGAATACTCGCTTGCATTATGAATTCATGGTGTGTTAGGGAAATGTTTTATGTGAAAATTATATGGATAAAGTTAGGGTAATTGTAAAAACCAAAGCGTGAAAACGCCTCATAGTGCAATACAGAATTGAGAGGCGTTTTTCGAAATGTAAATAAATTTATTATCTTAATGTCAGCTTTCTTTGGCTGAATTAAATTATCCGATGCCTACTTGTGATTAAAAAATATGTTTTTTTTATTCAGTTGTCGAATTGCAAGTACGCACTGGATTTTTTGTATAAAGCATGTATAGGTTTATAATTAGTGTTCATAATAGATTAGTGAAATATTTTATTGGTAGTTATTAAGGTAATTGTAAATAGTAGATTTTAAATATAAAAGAAGTTATTTATAAATTTATTTCGTGGTTTCAATTGATCCCGTACATTCCTCATTTAATTTTAAACAATTTTCTTAACCAAAGAATTTAGTTTAATATCTGCTCATTTCATATTTATTATTTCTTCACTAAACAATTAGTAACCAATTCTAAAATGAAATTGAATATTACATGTTAATAAATAACCTAAGTTTAAATAAACAAATACAAGTGAATATAAAACTAAAAATCTAATTTTATACGTCGACTTTAAAATAAAATTTTGTTATTAAAATAATGAAAAAAAGCTAACTGAATGTGCCATAAATATTGTGTAAATAAATGTACGTGCTAATGCATTTAGTACCTAGCTAAAAAAAAATTATAGATCCAAATATTTCTTAGCTTAGTTCTGCTATAGCTAAAATTGCCCTTCGTCTTTCAATATTTATTTCACTTACGTTAGGTTAGGAAATATTATAATATACAGGGCGTCCCACGGCTATGCCACGTGGAAGGAAAGTACCTTGAATATTGTAGATGGAACATTTTACTGAAAGAAGACATTATTTGATTTTAAAAAACAATTGAAACTGCATTCACACATATTTAAATAATTTTATGGTTGAACCGGGAATTGAACCCGTTACACGTGATAAATTGATTAATTTTGTATTAAAAATGTTAAAATTCATGGTCCTCCTTTTATTTCTGACACTAGGTTATTTAGCCAAAAATAATCCTTATGATGAAGCCTTTCGATCGGTATAAAGCTACAGGGTATTTTTTTTCTCGTGTAACGGGTTCGATTCCCGGTTAAACCATAAAATTAGTTAAATATGTGTGAATGCAGTTTCAATCATTTATTTATTCAAATAATGTCTTCTTTCAGTAAAATGTTCCATCTACAATATTCAAGGTACTTTCCCTCCATGTGGCACAGCCGTGGGACGCCCTGTATACAGGTTCACTAGTGACTATCCCTCTATTAAATATACCATTATATTCACTAGTAAATCTAGTACAATAAGGGCTCAAAAATGTTTAGAATCCCAGCCCTGTCTCTTTGGAACATTCTAAAGTCTACGTGAGCAGGAATGAACTATAGCCATTAATAATCGAATTCGTATTTTTGTACACACTTGCAAAACATTCTCCCTTTACTACGCATCACTACATAGTATAAAACAAAGTCGCTTTCTCTGTCCCTATGTCCCTATATCCCTATGTATGCTTAAATCTTTAAAACTACGCAACGGATTTTGATGCGGTTTTTTTAATAGATAGAGTGACTGAAGGGGAAGGTTTATATGTATAATACATGCATCAGCATTGCACCCGTGCTAAGCCGGGGCGGGTCGCTAGTCTACACTAAAACAATCACGCACGCACATTCAACTCAACAAAATTTGAGCAATAAAATTCGACCTTACTAGCGTTTACACTAGATCCATTATTGGATCAATAAGATGCTTGTACTTTGAAAATTTGAATCCTGTAGCTCCAACCGTTTGGCTGTAAAACCTGTGTGACAGACGACAAACGGACTCGTGAGTGTCAACAATAGGGTTCCGATTAGACTTCGGGTACGGAACCCCAAAAATGAATACCTGATATCCGTTTTACACGAAAGCGATACCACGCAAGCGCCAGCAGCCTTAACTTATCATTAAAAAATCGAAAAAGAGGTGTCCTTACTCCAATTCACCCCGCTTTCCCCGCGCACAGGGGACGAATCAGACTAATCTTCATATCTGAAAATAATCACCGCGGAACACTTTGTCTATGGTACAATTTCCATGCTTGTAACCTGATGCGCACAAAAATGTGAGTAATATCTGCCGTTTAGCATCTCTACTACTGTACTTACCCCAATGAATACTCGCATATTTCGATAACTGTAGGTCCTATTAAAATACATTCAAATAATGAGTTCATCATCATTCAGCCGGAAGACATCCACTGCTGGATATAGGCCTCCCCCAAGGAGCGCCACAGCACACGGTCGCGAGCCACCCGCATCCAGCGACTCCCCGCTGCCTTGACCAAGTCATCAGTCCACCTAGTGGGAGGCCGTCCAACGCTCCGTCTTCCCGCGCGAGGCCGCCACTCGAGAACCTTTCTTCCCCAACGGTTATCGGTAAATAATGAGTTAAGTATAGATATTTTTTTTATATACAAACGCCTTAAGAAAACTCATGCTTCATTAACGGCACTAACGTCTCAAATCATATTGAGAATCATCCTAGGAATCCTGCTCGGTGCCTAAATTTTTAAATTTTTCCTTCATTCTAAATTTAAGTATAGATAATTTTATAAGGAATATTTTTTTCTTTGATGGTTTTCGCCTAGCTTCAGCCGTTTTCAATAAAATTAAAAAAAATGTGATTTGGTACACAAAAGTAGGGGGGGAAGGCTTGTATATGTGTTTCTCCTTAAATATTAAAGGCCCATATATGAATGCTACATGCGACCGGTTTAGCCTAGTGGGTAATGCACCTGCCTGTGAAGCTGACGGTCCTGGGTTCGAATCCCGGTCAGGGCAAATATTTGTGTGATGAGCATGAATATTTGTTTCTGAGTCTTGGATGTTTTCTATGTATTTAAGTATTTATATCTATTAAATATATCGTCGTCTAGTACCCCTAACACAAGCCTTCTTAAGCTTACTGTGGGGCTAGTTCGATTTGTGTAAGATTGTCCTCTAATATTTTATTTTATTTTTATTTTATTTATGTATGCCAAGTTTCGTGATTTCTGCCAGATGTGCTTTATTTCACATATTATAAACATGTTCCTGGTGAAATACATCTTTAAATTAGTTCGTGTTCAAATTACTAACCCCCCATTACTGACCCACATCCCATTCAAAATCAAAACATTTATTCTGCAAATAGGCCTCAAGGGTACTTTTACAAGTCAAAATCTATCTAGGTACCTCAAATAAAAATAATACAATAATCAAATTATCATTAATTAAATGTAGCGTTACATGTCAAAAATAAGACTAAGAAACTAATAACAATCGAGGTTTGTTAGAGATGTATAAGGTCTCTAAGCGTCAAGATAAAATGTAATAAAGTAGGTACACTAATCATAATAAAATATGTTGAGCTATATCTATAACACGTCAACATGAAAATAATAAAATCTATTAAATAAATATCCTCAGAGATGTATAAGGCCTCTGAGCGTCAGTCTAAAAATAAAATGCGTAAACGATTTAGTATGCCGATTCTTAGTTCTATTGCGTAACCGCCAGAGGCACTGTATTTTTGCCCATACAATTTTTTACGCAGTCGCTAGCGAGTACGGTAATGTAAACTCATAGTAAAGGCACAGTGAATCACCGCTGTCCCTGTCACCCTGACGGACCTCGAAGGCGCAATAAGGCGCGTCTCATTACGTCGCTCCTTTATTGGACGGCTCATTCCGTCGACAGGTAATTGCCTTCTCAGATTAATCGCCCTCCAATGGCCTTGCTATGAAAACCGTCTTGGGTGTTGATAATACGGCATTTAACATGTAAAAAATAGAAAGAAAGAAAACATGTTTATTTAGCATATACAATATTAAAATAATAAAACGGGATGGAATGACATTAATCCCATGGAGTATAGGACGGGTACTGGTGTGGGATGCGACGTGTGTAGATACACTAGCCCCGTCGCATCTCCACCGAACCTCCTTGAGGGCAGCAGCCGCAGCGGAGGCGGCCGAGCATGCAAAGGTGGGGAAATATTCTGGTCTCGGCACCGAATATAATTTCGTCCCTTTCGGTGTCGAGACCCTTGGTCCGTGGGGCCCAGGAGCTTTGAGCCTCTTCAAAGAAATCGCGAAGAGGCTTAAAGATACTACCGGTGACCGAAGAGCTGGCAGCTACCTCGAACAGAAAATTAGTGTTACTATTCAGCGAGGAAATGCTGCCAGCGTCTTCGGCACAATGCCGCAGGGGCCATTTTTAGATTTAGTTTAGTTTTTAATTTATTTTTTATTTTTATAGACTTAATGTAATTGTTATAGTATTTTATTTTCATTTGTTTCAATAAAAATTTCAAACTAAAAAAATAATAAAACAAAGGAAAATTAAAATACAACTAATATATACTAAAATGGTCGCCACTCAGCTTGGTGCTACGAAATAAGCTATTAGGCGTTAAGTCGTGGCGCTGATTTTCAGTGGCGCCTGGTAACCGGAGCTGCCACTTATTTAGTATACCACTTACTTAAGGGTCCTTATCAGTTAATAATATACATCTATTTATGCCATTTACAATACAATACAATACAAATATTCTTTATTGCTCACCAAACGAAGTACATTCAAAGAACAACAGAAATTAAAATACATGTAACAGTGGTAGACAACATGCGGTCTTATCGCTAACAAGCGATCTCTTCCAGACAACCTTTGGGTAGTAGAAACTAAGCTAGAAAATTTAAATTACTTGAGTAGGTGAAACAGAAAAATAAAGTATAAAATACCTATAACTATAACTATAAGAAGCACCATAAACTTACATAAATACATAGATATGTAAACCTACATACATATATATATAAATACAATAACTAAGTATTCAAGAAGCCGTAGCACCAACAGTCTAAAGTAAACAGCACACACAAAGATAGATCCTACGAGTAATTACGGGTGAGATAAATAATACTCCTTTAATTTGCTGTGACTTAACGGAATCTGTGTCCGAAACAGTTTTAGGATTTCTTAAAATTACGTAACCAATAAACAGTACAGTAACCTTGTCGCTTGAAAGGGTTCTTTGCGTTAAATCCAGTAGGTAGTTCTAATCTTTGCAGACTTAATAACTCAAATTTGTGACCTCAAGCGCCGATCGGAACTTTATCAAAAATCGAAAACCGATTAGGGTCATACTTAGTTGAAAAAACAAGTCGTCCCGTCTGTGGTCAATAGTTAACGGCTTATGTGCATGTTAGCTATGTTTTTATTACAGGTATATAAGTAGAAACGGAGACACGCGCTTATGCGGGTTAATGGCCCAATCCAAAATTAAACTGGTATGTCCACAGAAAAGACGCGAACCTAAATCCGTGTATGACCCATTATAAACCTAAAGGAATACTTTGTTTTTTTAAGGGGACAATTCTACAATCATCATAATATTTAAGAGCTTGGCTCTTGTCGGTGGAGTAATTGCCAGCTTATTCTACATTGAGCTTTGTCCTTCACTTCTTTGTATGACGTAGCATTTATTTTATGTTTTATTTGCTCCATGTACGTCATTCTAGGTCTTCCCCTTTTCCTAATTCTACAATATGAGACTAGAATTGTCTCTGTACACCAAATAGTTTCAGAGATAACCTTTCAAAGTTTATAATAATTTCAAACTTTTTTTTATTAGCCTATTTGAGTGTCCCACTGCTGGACAAAGGCCTCCCCTCTTTTCCTCCATTCGGCCCTATTGTTAGCTTGTTCCCGCCAAGTTAAGGAATACGCATCCAGGTCGTCCCGCCATCTCCTTTTTGGTCTGCCTCTGTTCCGGTAGCCATCATGTGGGGTCCACTGCGTTCTTATTTTCGCCCATCTTTCGGCCCATACGGCAGACATGTCCGGCCCAGTCCCACTTCAGTTTGGCGGTCTTGACACCTACATCTACAACTCGTGTTTTGGAGCGCAGTTCCATGTTTCTGATGCGATCAGTTCTGCTAACACCTAGTATACTGCGCTCCATCGCCTGCTGGCAAAAAAAGGCTTTATCGTGGAAAATATTGGGTCTACAGAGACTATCGCATATAGTAGCAATTTAGTATCTAATTCAAAAATGTCCTAAAAAGTTACTACTTATCAGTAACTAGCCCTTTAAGGTTATAATCGGTTTTTCGAAATTTGACAAAGTTGCGCTCGGCACTCGACGTCACAAACTTGGATTATTCATTGGGCCAGGATTATAAAAAGTCTGCAAAAAATTAGAACTACCGGATTTGACGCAAACTCTGATTTATAATTATGTCGCAGTCGGAGCGTTAAGGGTCATTCTACTTTTTAATGACCAGTATTCTGTCACAAAAAATAATCTAAGTTATGTATTGAATAAGTGTAAAAACGTAGAATTTCGAAATAGTACTGAATCTAATAAAAGGATTTTGTCGATAAAAATATTTAAATATTAACATATTGCTGTAAAAGGTGGGTAACACAGTGGTAAACCCCATTTTTTCATACAAATGGTGAGACATCCAAGGACCACTGAGTTACTCGATTTATGTATATTAGCTGTGGTTCGTTAATTACCAAAACTATTGGAAGTGATACTGTAATTAAACCTCTTTCTAAATAACAAAACAAAAATATGAGCTGAGGGCCAAGTATTCCAAAATCTGTATTTAATAAAAAGTGTCTTTAAATTATGTACATGAAAAAGTAGAATGGCCCATAATACGATTACAGGAGGTCGTAGTTAATGTTGTACGTTGAACATCATTTTCGTAATTTTGTGCTGCCCTGATTATAGCTGGTCGAATGGCATCGTGAAAATAAATGTGTCATTTAGTCTATTAAGTATCTAGTGAGTTTGATTTGAACCGTGAAGTTAATAGTTCCTAAGTCCTGTTAATTCAGTAACTTCATGTAAGCGGTGTTCATTAACATCTGATTGTATAGAAAGTTTGACAAGTTTCTATGGGATGACAGCCGCCGGCGCTATATTTGACGATGACCGGCCTGTGTGGGGCCCGATTGTCAAATGCTCGACTTTTTACTGAAGATATGTCAACAACTATGATGATTTGACAGATGTCGAGTGAAAAGTCGAGCGTTCGACATTCAAAAATCGGCCCCGAGCTCCTGAAATCGTATGTATGTATGTATGTAAAATTCTTTATTGTACATGAGTAAAACATAACATAAATTACAAGAACAGTTGACATATATGTCCAAAGGCGAGCTTATCCCTGTAAGGGATTTCTTCCAGCTAACCTTTGAGCAATTGAGTTGTTGATTGATTGAGTTGAATCGTCTGTCCCATACTAATTGACCTTGTTTGTGATATCACTGTTCACTAGCCCCAGTTTGTATGGAAAAACGAGTAATTATTTCCCGTTTTGATCGTGAAATAATTTGATATCTGTGTGAAATAATTGTTTATGTCATCGATGTTTATGTATATAGTTTTTATTACAAATGTAGCTGCCAGTCTTCTGGGGCGCTACCGCGAACAGCAAACGAAGTTTTCCTTCTCTGTCGCACTTGCAAGTTTGCATATAAGTGAGACAGAGAGGGAAAACTTCGTTTGTGGTTCACGGTAGCGCCACTGGGCACACTACCACTAGATGGGCTACTCGGAATTTCATATCGTGCCGTCCCTTTCACTCTCGTGTTGTACACTATGTGTGAAAGCGACGGCACGATACGAAGTTCGAATCTCGGAGTAGCCAGTTGAAAATGTTAGTCCAAGAGCAAGGTCCAAATTTCGTCAGTCATTTTTCTCCCGAGCGCTTGTATTATGCTTAGTCATCCTCCTCGTTTTTCCGGTTGTGCCCTAGGCAGCCCAGGGTCCGCTTTGACACTTAACGGGCTCCCTTCACTAGGGCGCTGCGAACACTTAATCGAGTAGCGGTCGAATTGGATCTTTTCTCTTGTTCGCTGAACGAATTCACAAAGGTTACGCTCGGCCTTTTATGTTATAGCAATGTGGAACAGTGATCGCATATGTACATATATTGTTGCTGCTATGTATAGTTGTATATTTTTTGATGCCAATATGTTTGTAAAATCCACACTGTCGAATTAGGATCATAGCCTGTAAGGACTGTTGTGTGTATGAAATAAATAAATAAATAAAAAAAAAAAAAAAATTATCCCAAGATTTGGAGTCGGCATAAGTTTTAGAAAAGAGACTGCTATTTCATATTCCATATCATACGGGAAACTAGACCTAGTTGGAATTAGATCGGTTTTCTGAGGCTGCGGTCTCGAAGCTAGCGAGCAGCGGGGCGGTAAGCGGGGTGTACGCGAGCCACGCGATCAAAATATACCTATAGACTTGAATGAGCCTGTTCTGGACGACAGCGGCGCGATTCTATTGCTCTCGCGCAGGGTTCGAAAGGATAATTATCAATGATAATTATCTTGATATTTTCGTGATATTTATGCTTTGATAATAACCTAAAATTGTAAATTCGGCATGAGTCTAAAAAAATACGTGCGTGAATTCGAACGTTAATGTGTTTTAATGATGTTGTAATGATTAATTGATTATATTTTAATGGTTAATAAAAAACTAGTAAAATATTGTATAGAAACTATTTATTTTGCAGCCTAAAACATCATAATCTTTTATATATTAGTACAGAGTACAGTCTTTATTGGTAAAAATACATTTTACAGGTCATATCATCGGAAAATAAATTTAACTAATAAAATAACGTATACTACCCTACCCATAAGAGGGATAATTATCTTGATAATTTCGAACCTTGGCTGCACCACATCTGTAGGGAGTACCCACCGCTACCCTACACCTGACCTCTGGGTGGTGCTAAAAGTGCAACAAACCTGGCAACCGTACTGTCTTCTCGAAGATCTCACGGTTCGAAATAATTGCCATATGATAAATAAATATACAATTTATATTATTTAGGTATATAATTTTGTTTTAGTTAGTAAACTCCTTCACCGAATAATTATCTTCGCGATAATTATCAAAGACCATAATTATCTTGATAATTTCGAACCCTGCTCTCGACTCGAGCCGCCCCGCTGCTCACGCCGCTCGCCGCCCCGCTGCTGCCCGCTGGCGTGGAGTCTGTGGCCTCACAAGCATGTCGTGTGGATCCTAGGCGACGATTATAGTATAGATAGAATATTAGGTACATAGAAAACATCTAACCCCCGTATTCATAAAACTTAACAAACCTCTGCTAACTAAAAAGTACTTTGTCCCATTCTCACAAACGTCAATGTCAAAGTGACAGATAAGGACAAACGATCTTTAGCGGCTAGTTAACTAATATAGGTTTGACAGACGTTTATGAATAAGGGGGTAAGACTTTAAGGCTATTTTACATTGTGTCAGTAACTGACGTCAGTGCTGGCGCCGAAAACTGACTCGTGCTATTTAGACGCAGTCAGCACTTCGTCAGTAGTCGAGTCAATTTATACGATGGCAGTGCCAGGTCAGCACTGACTCGGCAGTCGACTGACGTCAGTTACTGACCCTGTGTAAAATTGCCTTCATGCACAAATATTCGTGCCCATAGGTACCCTGAGGGGCTACCGCGAACCACAAACAAAGTTTTCCCTCTCTGTCTCACTTATATGCAAACTTGCAAGTGCGACAGAGAGGGAAAACTTCGTTTGTTGTTCGCGGTAGCGCCCCTGAACGGGATTCGAAAATTCTAACCTCCAGAACTACCGCGAACTGGAAATTAACGAAGTTCGAATATCTCCCTCTCTGCTGCACGAATAAGCAAGTGCGACAGAGAGGGAGATATTCGAACTTCGTTCGTTTTCGGTTCGCGGTAGCCCCAGCATTGCAGGCTAAAGTGGCCGACAAAGTTGTAGATGGCTCGCTGACTATATACAAGATTAGGGGAAAGTCAATTTCCATTTAAATAGACAAGACGATAATAATCTAGCTCGCAGTGAAACTGTATTACTCAGAGCATATTACATTGTGATATTACGGCTATCGTCATCTGATTACGCATGAGGGATAACGCTAGAGACATTCCCTGGGGTGACCATGTTTTTGCAATTTGGTGGACTTTTTAACAAAATCAAAACATTTATTCTGCAAATAGGCCTCAAGGGCACTTTTACAAGTCAAAATCTATCTAGGTACATCAAATAAAAATAATACAATAATCAAAGTATCATTAATTAAATGTAGTGTTACATGTCAAAAATAAGACTAAGAAACTAATAACAATCGAGATTTGTTAGAAATGTATAAGGTCTCAAAGCGTCACCGGTTCATTATATCGTTTTTAATGGGACAATCCAATAATACGACGTTGTTATCTAAATACATGATTCAGCCTTACGTAAATAGCAAAAAATAATCCAAAATATTGGGCTAATTCAGGGTTTTTTAAAAATACCGGTATCGGTCCCTGCTTTTTAAACGTTTTTTTTCCTTGGCGAACTTATAGTATATTTTTTAAAGTTTTCTTTATCGAATGTTATTGTTCCATTTATCTAAATTTGGAGTACATTTTAAAACTGTTTCTGCTTTGTCAAAACTCATCTATTAGTTATTAACTTAACATTTATTGATTTACAGGCGGTATATAGTTAAATAACAAACTTCAATAATGTTACAACTAACTTAAATCTAATACAGGCCTTTGGGGCATTACCGAGGATGCTGGCGGTATTTCCTCATTGTATCGCAATGCTGATACGTTGTGCGAAAGTCGCCAGCTCTTCGGTCATCAAATTAATTAACTAATATTGGAATACATTTTATATCAAGCCAGAAAATAATAAAAAAGTAGTAAATAATAAAATCGAATACAAAATTAGTAACTTCTGGTAGATGTCGCTGTACGCCTCCCTTAAGGGGTTTATATAAAATAACGTTTTTATATTATAACATAACGTATTTGAACGTTGAAAGCAACGTACATTTGATCAAATGTCAGATCTTTCGGCAGATCTCAGTAAGTCAGGTTTTTGATTAAGGTTCTATGATACTCTTTTTTCTTATAGGACGTGGTAGACGACAAAATAAGTTATATAGCTCATTAGAATAGACTTAATGTGTTGTTAATGACTGTGCAAAAAGAAGCCCACCCAATAACATTTTCTCAAAAAAAAGTAATTTTTTGATAATACACTTTTTGAATGCTTGTATACAAGTCCTCGTGTTGAGAAATAAATATATATATTTATTAAAATAGCAAATAATACATTAGGTTATAAAAAATTAAATAATAACATACAAATGTTATATTTAGAATGAATATAAAATCATAAATAACCTACTTAATAATAACAAAAACTAAATTAAAATTGAATGTAACTAGTTTATATCTAAAAGGGAGCCTTTTTAGATATAAATTAATTACTTTTGTAATTAAATTATATCTAAAAAGGGCACCAGTGGCATAGTACCAAAGACGGCAGCAATAACTTAATACTTCACTCTTTTAATATATTGTTAAAAATAAGTGACGTACCTACTGCAATATTTCCTTAAAAGTTATTTAGCTATGGAAGAGCGGGACAATCTAACACAGATTCACTTACCTAAAAGGAAGTCTCACCCACTGATGGCAATTGTACATTAATATGAAGGAAAATAAATTACTTTCATTTTCATTTAATCATAATAAAAACAATTGAGGTGACAAACAGCTATTAACTACTTATTAGGAATTTAAAAGTCAAACATTGAAACGTTTACCCTACTCGGACTTACAATAACAGTTATCCAGTAGATCGGCTATAACAATGCTATAAGCTGATCTGAGACACAAGTTATGACTTAGGATCCGATTAACCATCGCTCAATACATCTGGTAAATAATATTACTGTTACAATACTGATTAGGTATACTAAACCATGATTTTATCTGTGAAGTTATGTATAATGCTGTTCAGTGAGACAAAACAACACTTTTTTTTTTAACCTGACTGTGGCTTTATAGGCCGGGCCCACCAATAAAGCGATAGGAGTGCGCGCTTGGAGAGTAGCCTGGGGAAAACCTCCGGCATGACCACGCGTGTGGTTTGGATCACTGGAATACTCTAAGAGTTTGCGCTCCAGTGAGATTGGTTGAGCGGTTTCAACCGAATCTGAGGTGTGAGTGGAATCGAGCTACTGGGAGTGGAATCGAGCTACTGGGAGTAAACAAGACACACGTGCAGTGGTTTCTTCCTTGAGAACCGTATTATGACGCACTACTCGCTATACTTGTTCGAAAAGTGCTTCTACACAGTCAAAGAATTCTTGCAAAACAGTTCTTGTAGATTTAATAAATATTAATTGAGTTTGATTAATCTTAAGAATTTGACATTACTTATATATCTACACATATTGATATATTTAAATTAAATTAAAAAAAATATAGAACCAGTATCTGTAATGTTTTCATGTTAATAAGTAAATTAATCAACCATGACAATTTAAATTCTATTGTATTCATAACATTTGCATGCCGGAATTCCGGCTGAGTATGTACTTAACCTAGTTATATTGTAACAGCTGTAACTCACTTACATCATTTCATTTCATCATTTCATTTCATTTCATTTCGAAGTTTTTGTTTGTTTACAGTAATCTGTCGAATTTAACGAAAGTGGAAGTTACGAATAAAATAATTCGCTCTACAGGACGCCTAAGAACGGTCCCGCGTCAAAGTCAAAAAGTCAAAGTCAAAATCATTTATTGCAAGTCACATTACAGTTAAAAGATGGAATTGAGGGTAGGTATGCATGTGACGCCCTGCTAGGGCACAGCAACATACTTAAGAGGACTAATTTATTACATAATTCTACTTATACCATTACTACTACTGACAATACAATATAACTAGTTTTGTAATTTAAATTTAATTGTGTCCCCTTTTGAGTTCCATAGAATGGCACGGATGTAGAAATGAAGAGCTATCGAAGTGCTGTTAATTATTTGTCATTAAATTCGCGTCGCATGATACTTGCAGGTAAAAACCCACGTGTCATTCGTCCGACATTTTACGAGCGCCAACCCAAGCACTAAAAGAAACTTAAAATGAAAAATATAAGCGTCGACTAACAAAATTTTTATTGAAAAATCCATTATATTCATTACAAAAATCAATTTTCAATATTTTAAGTTAAGGTTCAAAATGTGTCAACCGTTTTCTCAGTAAATTATGTTTTGCATTGGCGGCCTCGGAAAACGTCCATAAACATGCTACTTAATAATAACACGAGATTCATCTTACGTCAGTCATAGATAAAGATGAGTGGATAATACGTATTGCTGTAGGGTGACTACATTTCTTTGTAATAAAGGAATATCTTTTTAATAAATATTTATTGATTTACAGGCGGTAATAATAAATAGAGTAGAGTAAATTTATTGATTTTAACACAAATGATACAACAGGTTACACGAGATTTCTGGTGCAGTCCAAACTAGGCGAGCCTGTATCTTGGAATGCACCATTTGTAGTAGTTTCAAGAGTAAAAAATGAAAATTAATAAACTAAGTAAAAGTGTTTGTGTGTAATATGTGTGAAGATGTGTGAGTGTGTATGTGAGTAGGGGTGTGGTGTGTGCGTGTGTGACGTGAATGAGTGCGATTAGCTTAGCTGATAAAGATTTAGCTGACCACAGACCAAGAGTAAGTGGGTCAATTTCAACAGTGCATGATTTTTGTATCATTCCGGTGTGATTCTTTGTTTGGGAGTTTTTCGTGGATTTTTTAATATCAAAAGACACTTCAGACTATATTATGAAAATCTTCTAAAAGAGATGTTGATATCTATAACAGTTTTTGAGATAACTGAGATTAAAAATGAAACTCACAACGGAATGATAAATATACACTGGGGATGATAATAACAGTCCACAGGAATGAAAATTAGAGCACATACATCGGAATTAAAAAAAAAACTCCTCAAAATTATAAAATTATTTATTTTGTACTGCTAGTACCTGAAAACAATCATTTTCACTACTCAAGACCGCTTTATAATAAACTGGTGGACCACTTCAATTTAATAATTATACTAATAAAAATAATCAGTCACTTTTTCTCAAAAAAAAAACGCATTACAAGCAGCAATGCTACAAACAAGTAATAAAAACAAAAAAAAAATCTTTCACGTAACCAGTAAAAACCTCTACTGACTGACCTGTTAATACAACGGGACTTATGTTATTTATGTTATGTGTTAAATATGAATAATAATAAATAATTGCTTCTTAGACTATAGTTTTATGATTTATAGAAAAAAGTACTAGGTGTATGATTTAAAAACACAAGCATTTTGTATATAAGTTAAAAATAGTGTAAATGTCCAGAGGCTTGCATCCTATTTATAAAACACTTCGTAACTAGTTGTAAATTTTGATAGAAAGAAAAAGAAAAATCATGGTTCATGTGGTTTGGAACCCTATACCTTTTTTTTCTAGAAAACACAAATCTGTAGTATAAGAAACATATTTCAGTAATGTTAAAATGATATTACGGAACTATCTTTTATTTTTGTGTTTTGAAATTTGTATTTTGTAATGGACAATATTATTATTTATCTGACTGACGATTCCGAATGGAAGATGCATTTATTTTTCTGTTTACTGTTTATCATGTTTTGTATTACTCTGGTCGACATTATGTTATTTTTATTTTTCCTGTTATGACGATCATGATAACAATTCTTGTAATTTTGACATGTGTGAAAATTTATAACGTAATTCCTTATCATGAAATAAATTATCTAAATCTATCGTATGACTTTTTACACCAATTTTTGAAATATTTTTTTCATTAATAAACTTCATATTTAGCACTTCCAACCGACGCCTGTCTGTGTAATTATTACCATCTTTTATAGTAAAATGCTTGATCCATTTCGGAAAAACTAATTACGCTAATAATCTTGAGGAGAAGTACATTTAAAATCAATTTAATATATTTTCTATATCTTAATGCGCGAATAATCAAGTTCATTGACAAAACACTATATAGTGAAACATATATTTAAATATAAATACTATATATAGGCATATATGACATCAAATAAATATATTATACTCAGTAAAAATAATCATTAATTCCTATATATAGCAAAGTGAAGCTACATTTCTATTTAACTACACCGGAAACACCGGAATGAAAACGGCGGAATGATAAACACAGGATAAAATTATTTTTTTAAAAAAGGTCAAGCCACTTATTCTTAAATTAACAAGGTTCTAGATATCACAAATATATATTACATGTTATATATTAGTTTCAATCGAAACAGATAAAAAATAAAAAAGATATAGCAAACTCCGGAATGATATTATTTTTGTCCGCGTATCACGGCCACGATATACTCATGTGTATAGCAGGCCGAGGAATTACCGCACCAGGTGTCCTCCCTCGCCGAACACCGCAGCGTAACTGATTCTCGAAGTGCGCAAGAGACGGGGGGCTTACCGAGTCAAACTTCGCAAATAAATCGTTGACAAGCTTGGTCCGCGGTGGTCCGCGGTAATGAAAAAGTTTCTCGGGACAAACATTTTCGCACATTATAAAATGGTTAGGTACACATGAGATTTAAAGGAAGCTATATTTATTGTTGCCTATTTAGCTGGTCTTAAAATGAGGCTAAAATATTTTTATTATCATACATAGTTTTCGAGTTAGGCGACATTATGCAAACAAAACCAGGTTAGGGACAACCCACCTTGATGAGAAATTGGTGCTTTATATATTTTTTTAAATTATTAAATACATTAATATTTAAGTTTTAGCTATTGCCCGAGGTAGTTAACTAGGATGTGTTTCCGAAAAAAAATGGTTAATTATTATTTAAACTTTCTGCACCTGCGTTCTCAGTCTTGCCAACATTTTTTACTGCTTGGGAAATTGACCCAAGTGCGTATTATGTCTTCTGTATCATTGTAAGATAGAGTTGCAAACCATTTTTTAAATATTGATTTGACCTTTATCGAAGTGCAAGTTAAATAACAATAACTTAAATAATATTATAACTAACTTAAATCTAAAAAAGGCCCTTGGGGCATTGTACCGAGGATGCTGGCGGCATTTCCTCGCTGTATCGCAATGCTGATACGTTGTGCGAGGAAGTCGCCGGCTCTACTTCAGTGCCTTTACCATGAGTTTGCATGATCGTACTCGCTAGCGACTGCGTAAACGATTTAGTATGCCGATTCTTAATTCTATTGCGTAACCGCCAGAGTGCTTAATTTTTTATGCAGTCGCTAGCGAGTACGGTCATGTAAACTCATGGTAAAGGCCCATGGATATCTTTGAACATCGGAAACCGCACAGCCGTAGTTTTCCATGTGTTTGGAGGTCAGATAGCAGTCGCTTATCTTGGGTGTAGGGTCACAGAGATCACAACCGGGAAAGCGCCGGATATTTTAGGCTTCCGTAAACTGTAATATTTTACCGTAAATAGTATTTATTAAAATTAAAACTTCCTAAAAACTATATTAAAAATAATTATAGATAAAATGTTGCCCCAAATCGCCTTCTGATGGCAGCGTGCCAAGAAGGCTGGCAGCATTGCCACGTTGAATGGCAATGCTGGTCCTTCGTGCCGGATAGGATGCAGTCTTCCGGTCACGCGTAACCTCCATCAGGCCTTTGGAGCATTATTTAAATAAATAAATAAATATTTTTTGGACAATCTTACACAAATCAACCTAGTCCTAAACTAAGCAAAGCTTGTACTATGGGTACCAAGTGACGATATACATACTTATACTTAAATACATAGAAAACATCCAAGACTCAGGAACAAATATTCGTGTTCATCACACAAATACATGTCCTGACCGGGATTCGAACCCGGGACCTCCAGCTTCGAAGGCAGGGTCACTACCAACTAGGCTAAGGCGGTCGTTAATTATTTAAATAAACTATGGGCGCTTTCACCCCACGGCTCCAGTCTCAAATATAATTTACTTTTTTTAATTACATATTCATCAGATTTAATTAAAAATACATTTTTTATGGATGCATTCACAAAAATTTTAGAATTCATGTGGGATTGGTACTTTTTGATGGCTGTGCAAGGTGCTGGCTGCTAGATGATGAATAAGGAACATTCGAATGTGGTTTGAAATAGTTTGGAATGGCGAATGAGTTGACGTGTGATTCAGTTTGTAAGACGACTTGAACGAGGCAACATAATATATTGAAGTGTAAATAAACCAAATATTTCAATTAGAAGATTATTATTTCCATGTGGACTCTCCGGGCCTACATTACAATACCCTATTGAACGGATCATATTCATATCGAACGGATTCGGTTCTCTCATCATCATCATCATTTCAGCCGAAAGACGTCCACTGCTGAACATAGGCCTCCCCCAAGGCTCGCCATTTAGACCGGTCCTGTGCCGTTCGTTTCCACCGGATTCCCGCGACCTTCACCAGGTCATCACTCCACCTTGTCGGAGGCGTACCGACAGCTCGTCTTCCGGTGCGTGAACGCCACTCAAGCAGTTTCTGGCCCCATCGACCGTCAGTCCTGCGAGTAATGTGCCCTGCCCACTGCCACTTAAGTCTCGCAATTTTGAAGGCTATGTCGGTGACCCCAGTTCTGCTACGGATAGCTTCATTCCTAATTCTATCACGCAGAGAAACCCCGAGCATAGCTCTTTCCATTGCTCTTTGGGTGACCTTGAGCTTTCTTATGAGGCCCATCGTTAGCGCCCATGTCTCTCGGTCCTCTGGCACAGAATAATTAATAGTACTTAAGTAAGTTTTCTGTCTAGCAAAATTGATGTTTGACAGCTAATGGCACCCGCTTGCACGCGCTGCATAGCACGGAGGCGTGCAAGAGATGACTATATCCGAAGCCTTTAACTGAGTTTCCAATAGTTTGAACTACGACAAAACTAAGTATTGGGCTAAGAAAAACGGATTCCACTCACATCCATAGGTTTTGGGTCCATAAACATTCTCCAGATAACTTGCATCACTATTAACGAGGTTTTCACAGTTTTTAGATTTTATCAAAATTTATTGCCAGATTATGGTAAATTCACAATGGTGAAGATGTTTGGTACAGTTTTTTGTTATGCGCGCATAATTACTACATAGTATAAAACGAAGTCGCTTTCTCCGTCCCTATGTCCCTATATCCCTATGTATGCTTAAATCTTTAAAACTACGCAACGGATTTTGATGCGGTTTTTTTAATAGATAGAGTGACTCAAGGGGAAGGTTTATATGTATAATACATGCATCAGCATTGCACCCGCGCGAAGCCGGGGCGGGTCGCTAGTCTACTCATAAGAGCAGCGTTCCGTGCCGGCCGGCGCTTGCGAATGTGTCAAATATATGTTCCTCGATGACAGGAATATAAGAGTTTATAAACTATGAAGTTCGGTAGCGAGGTGGTGAAGGTTGTTGCGCGCCTATTATGAGACGCACATTTCGAGAGGAATGTGTTCCAAGCCCAATATCGTACACCAATTATCAGAGAACAACCTAACTTATATGGCTATACAATAAAGAAGAAGTTATTTCTCTTAGGCGTAAAATAAAATAAGCCACGATTGCGGGGAATGGAAACTAATGGAAAATAAACATGAATATCAGCCGGCTTAGCCAGATGGAGTCCGTGAAAAACGCGCCGCCATTTATTATTACCGCCACGGAATAGATATGCGGGGAGATGATTCCACCGCACTGAAATGAAATGAAATGAAATCATTTATTCTTCAATTTAGGCATGTTCTTAGGTAGTTCTTCAAAGAACTTACTAAAAGGTAGTGGACACCACTGGTGACCAAAGGGCTGGCAGCTTCCTCGCTCGCATAACGCATAAGCATTGCTATACAGCGAGGAAATGCTGCCAGCATCTTTGGCACTATGCCGCGGGGGGACCCCTTATTTTAGATTATTTATTTTTAAGTTTAGTTTGTAGGCCTTTTATTATATTTAGGCATGTTACATGCACTTATGAATATCAAATAAACTACCACCGGTTCATAAAATAAACCTCTGCCTCGAGAAGAACCGGCGTAAGAAACTCGGCAAGGTGTCATTTTTTCAAAACAATAAAATAACAGTATCATAATAGTACAGAATTCAAATGCTACAATATAAACATACATACATATTTTTTAATATTAAGGACAAAATATTTCTGTGTTAGATTACTTGTGCGGGACGCTATTACTGCCAAACATCCCTATCCATGATGTAATCGTTTATCTTATAATATGCTTTTGAATTAAGTGTTTGTTTCACGACAGACTTAAATTTAGAATCCGTAAGATCAGTAATGTGTCTTGGAATTTTATACAATTTCCCAAAAACGACATTTTCGCCTTCACTAGTCTATAAAAAGTAATTTTGAGTTTCCCAGTGTTTCTTGTATAGTCATTAACTTATCAGTATTCGTTGGGATATTGTATAAATTCTTCACTGGTAGTTTATTGACGTTAGGTGCATGTAATATGAATTTAGAAATAAAGGAAAAATTTAAAAATTTAGGCAATGGGCAGGATTTGAACGTGCGACCTCCCGGCATTTGTGGCCAGTGGCTTTAGCCAACTGAGTTATAGGTGCAACTGCCATCTGGCCCGAAATTACTCGTTCCTTCATTTATATAAATGCCTTGGTGGCCTATAATGTACGACTATGATAATGCCCAGCCACAAGAATGTCCGGCCCAGTAATCCGCGTCCAATGTACACGGATTACTGGGCTGGACATTACTGGGTCGGGCATTATAGGTCTGAGCAATCTTGGTCCGGGGCATTAATCCGAAGCCACTTTTGTTCGGGCCTATAATGCTCGGCCCAAGAATCCGCATCCAAAAAAGTGTACGCGGATTCTCGGGCCGGGCATTATTTGGTCGTGCATTCGTGTCTCCCGCGGTCCCTATCTACGAACGTCATTGTCATTTTCGTGCAAAGCCAAGAATCATCATCATCATCATTCAGCCGGAAGACATCCACTGCTGGATATAGGCCTCCCCCAAGGAGCGCCACAGCACACGGAATTTGTGTAAAATAAATAAAATCTAGTTAACGATACTTGTTATAGCCGTTCATCTGAACGACTGCAGGAGGAATTTTAGTCATAGGAGAGGAAATTGCGTTGCTGTTTTCAATATCGACGCTATAGCGGAGCAGACGCGCGCCATACGCATCGGATCTACTTATAGAAGTAATAGATTTTCTAGGCAGTCCACGGAATTATCGATCATTTTATATTGATCGGGTATTTTCAACAACGCTTCAGCTTGGGCAAAAGTGTTATCCTCTTCTTCTGTTCTCTACCTGCAGACAGGTCGCATTTTTCAACCGATTCTCGCGAAATGTAAGCTGGTTCGATATATAGTTTTGTTTTACGATTTACACACGTTATTGGATTTAAAAAAAACTCAGTCTACAGCTTACATAGCCTAGTTTATGTTACGAACCTATTGTTTCCCTTCGAGTCGTATAACTTTATGTTGGAACAAATTTACATTCAGTAGCGTAACATTTCTCCGCATCTTTATGCTCGACCCAAAATGCCAGTTACCAAACATTACAATGTATAATTGGACATGGTAACAATTAACATTTCACCAGAAACACTTACCATTCTTAATTTACAACAGAAGTTGTATTTCTTACCATAGACAATGCTTTTCATTAGTGTCATCGTGTACAATAACTTGTTATTGGGATTCGAAGTCCGGTAGCAATGATTTGGGCTACGCTATTGTTTTTTTTAGTTTTGAGTATCCTTTTACGTGTTGTATAAATAGAGGCTTACCACATTCAGTTTGTTTATGGTTTCTAAATAACCGTTCACTGTTTGATACTTTAAAAAAGTGTTGGAGATATGATATCAATACCTATTGTTTTTGTATCGTAAGTAATATACATTACTAAATAAAAGAAATATTTTCAATTTTATTTTTTCCTAATATTTATTTATTTATTTATTATTTAACTTTTAATACACAACAAAAAACGAACAAAAACAAACAACACAATAATATAAAGCATTATAAATAAAACATTTGCCCTAAGTCTCGGTAGGGTTCCCAGAAGGCTGGCCGCATTGCCACGCTGGATAGCTATGCTAATCCGCTGGGCGAAATAGTGGCCAGCCCTCTGGTCACCGGAAGCCTCTATAAGGCGCCTTGCAAATAAAATTTCAATTTTATTAAGTGAAAATTACAATTATACATATATACAACTATTAATCTAAACCTAAACAACTTATAAATACCTATAAATAAACTTAAATACATAAACATAAAATGAGCGTATAAAAACTAAAAGCCTAATCGAAAAGCCAAGTTATAAATAATATTTATTTATTTACAAGCGGTAATAATAGTTAAATAATAAAAACTTAAATAATATGAGAACTAACTTAAATCAGGCCCTTGGGGCATTGTACCGAGGATGCTGGCGGCATTTCCTCGCTGTATCGCAATGCTGATACGTTGTGCGAGGAAGTCGCCAGCTCTTCCCTCACCAGTGACGTCAACCAAACGCTTCGCGATTTCAGTGAATAACTTGTGCGCGCTGGGACCCCATGGACCTAGAGTTTCAACCCTAAAAGGTATAAAATTGTACTCTCTGCCGAGGCCCTTATATTTATTACGTTTTAATATTTCGGACTATATTAGGCAATGTCATTATAAATTAATGACATTGCTTATTGTTCGCGTTTTATATCATAACATTTTTTTAATGAGAAAGTACCCAGTTAAGTGAAGTGATACCTCCCGAAGTTAAATTTTAAGGAAACTCCAAAATTGATTAAGCGCTGGTCACTAGTGAATATGACCGGGATTCGAACCCGGGACCACCACCTTCGTAGGTCACACCTACTAGGTTAAAGTGGCCGTCACAAATGTCACAATGCAAGTGAAAAGCAAAACTGAAGCAAGATTAGAAAGAAAGAAAAACATTTATTCGTGACGATACAAACATAAAATATAGATAAATAAACGTAATTAAAAAAAAACAAAGAATCGCCACAAAAAGGTTTCGCCTCAGCGTAATGCCGACTCAGGGAGCTGGCGCTGATCTTCCGGCGAAACCTAGGTGGTTAGTGACGGTGTGTGTAGCACGCTTCGCCTAAAAATTGAACGCGACCTGTTACAACTTGACACCGCCATCTTGTCACGTCGGGCCGTCACATGAATGTCCAACTGTCAAAAGGTGCGTCCAAAAATGGCGGGGCCTGCTACACACATTCACGACTACAATTGAAAATAAGATAGTATAGCAATTATAATTTATAATAAACAAGTATGTACATACATTTTTACTTATGAAACCGGGCCTTAGTCATCTCCGCAATATTCACTCCCGCGGCTGAAGGAATATCTGGTATAATTGTCCTAATATTGCAATTTCTTTCCCGTTCCAAGCATTCACGTATGCTCCTATACTACTAAACTCAAAAACATCCCAACTACAACGTGTAATATTGTATCTTACGCCATTTTTAATGGATTAAATACAGGCGCTTGGGATATTTCGATTAAATTCGAATAAAGAACAGAGCGCGAGCAATTTGTTTTGGCCAATCACAAGCGGCGTAGTTTTTTTTAAACAACCAATAGCGGGAGGGAGATAAAAGCCTGTTTCGCTCCGGGATTCCTGCGCAAAAGTCCCTGACTATTTCCACGTATAGTTAGTAAGGAAAAGCGTTCAGTGAATTTCGGCCCGCATTGTATTGTATAATCAGCCATCATGGCAGGCGAGGGCGATTCATGAACGGGTTTCAGAAACGAAACGTCATATTTCGCCTGCTTTTCCTCTTCACGAGTAACTGAGATAGCGCTATATGGAAGTTGGGGAGGAAAAGGGATGCACTGTGCGGCCTATTAGGTTGTTTTGTGGGGAGGTTGGGGTAAAGTAATTTTCCGGGATTTTATTCAACGTGCTACGAACAATGTTCCGTATTTGAGGAACGTTTTCGTTCTAACTGTTTCGAAATTCGAATTTCTTTAAATGTTTTTAGTTGAGTCATAACATAAAAATGTAAAGAGTACATTAAACCCAAATTATTTTTAACCGATTTCTTGTTTAGTAGGAAGAAGTTATGTATCTACAGCGAAATATTATTTTGCTAAGTGGTCCGATTTCGATAATAGGTAGGGTCGCTAGGCCAGTTACGCGGCCTGCGTCAGTTTGCGGCCTTCTGAAGAACAAAGTTTTTTCAATTAAAGATAGTTACATTTTTACATGCCCTAAAGAAAAAGTGAGTCGTATGCGTTTTAATTAGTAGCTATTGAATTGGAATATATTTAAAAAGCAAGAATATATCCTTTCAGTACAGCAACTCACCCAAGTGGCCGCAAACTGGCGCGTCAAATTAACAGGCCGTAAACCCAGCTACCGACCCTACTTTTTATTTTTGTTCGAAAGCGCGCACCCTCGAGATGGCCCCATATTTAGGCTAAGAATTTGGCTCATGGATTGATCTTAGCCCCGTAAACGCTCGTATTGTAAATCTGAACTACCTACAAAATAGCCAACATATGTAAATAAGTATTCAAATATTGCGTTTAACGCAAGGCCCATTCACAGATCTGACAAAAATACTTGAGCTTACAGTGTGAAGAAATAATGTAGAATTACACTACACAAAAATTACAGTAGACTGAAAAAGAAACAAAATAAATAAATAACCTAACAAAATATTGAAAAATGCCATGGTAACTGTCAAAAAATCCTAAATATCATATTAAAAACAAACTTTAATGCTGCAGATCGCGTAATTATCAACGACAGTAATACGTTTTTTTTACAAAAACGATAGCTTTTTTATTGTTCTAAGGAAATAACCGGATACATTTTTCATAAGTGATTCAGTGTTCCAACAATCAATAAAAATTTACTAAATATTTACGAAATTACGCGCAGAACTTCCATAGAGAGCGGGATGGTTAATTGCAAATTCACGCGTGTTAGAGGGGGTCATTTGCAATTTGGACTGGAATGGCATTGCCTTAATATCAAGTATCGGATTCAGATTCAAACATTTATTCATGACAGACAAGTACATAATAATGGGACAGAATACAAAAACAGTCGTGTCACGAAATGGACCCAACTCAGCATAATGCCGGCATTACCGCCGGCGCTGGTCTTCCTATCGCACCTAGTAATCCCTTAAAACTTCACAATTCAAGAAAAGCAACATCAAATCTAACATACAAAACAAGAAATGAACACAAATTCCAGCAACAATGTA
This sequence comes from Epiblema foenella, assembly GCA_963556455.1. Taxonomy (NCBI): domain Eukaryota; kingdom Metazoa; phylum Arthropoda; class Insecta; order Lepidoptera; family Tortricidae; genus Epiblema; species Epiblema foenella. The sequence goes on along the minus strand of OY747120.1, from coordinate 1,433,702 downwards.
AGCTGTTTACACTTTAATGGCATCTCGTAAAACCTCCGCCATCCCGTTTCCACAGACAATGATGGCAGTTTATCCGCGTTCTGCGCGAACTTCTAAATGACGTTAATTTTGGCGCGAAACGGCCCCCGCGTTCGAATTGGCGCGCAATTTGTATGTCTGACGGATCTCTCCGTTGTTTATGGTCGGATTTATTTTGTTGAGGCTTTAATAAATTCATAAATCTGTTTAAGAAACTCGAACGTTCCTTGAGCAAAGAAACGTTCGAGTATTTTCTCTTTCTAATTTCATAATCTAAATAACGCATTAATTGTAATTTTGCTGATATCGGAAACTTAATTTGTACTCTTGATTATTGTTATACTGACCTGATATCTTAACTTAATGATGTTTCACACCTGTTATTGAGATACAGGCAGTACTTGCGTCATCTAACTTTATGTTCTTATTAATGTATTAGCTTGGTATCTTGTTGGTGTGTCAAATAAAATAAAATAAATAAAGAGGTTTTAGTTCAAGAGAACCCACTTAACCTAATATCTGAGCTTTTTTAATAAAGATATTAAAAAAGCTCAGATATTAGGTTCCTACCTACTTACACGAATCAGGTGGATGAAATAAGGATTTGTTGAGTACCTAAAATTATTTGAAATATAAACTCTTACGAAAATTTGGTGGTTGCCGAATTAACTGCGGTTTTTACAGTGCCTTGGTTCTCTTAGGGCAACATACAATCACAGGCCGATCATCGTCAAATATGGTGCCATAGAAACTTGTCAAACTTTCCATACAATCAGATTTTAACGAAAACCGCTTACGATTACAGACGGTTTGGTGCAACCCACCCTTATTCTTTTATAGAACTATTCGTAAGGATAAAGTATCTAAATCATTCATCATTCCACTAAAATAATTATGATGCTGTGAATGGTTTAACAAAATCATACTGCCATACAAACGATATAATCGTTTCAAACAAACACGTTTACAAGTCAATAAAAAGAAATTGTAACAATTTCTCCTTAGCATATTTTTTACGGTCTGGCATAATGAACAATGCCGTCGATAAAAACAATAAATGCGCGGGAAACATTTTGACATTTCGTGAAGTTTATGGTGGCCTGCAATTGTTCAAAAAAGGAAAAGGTTTTATTGCGATAATGGCGGCCGCCCGCTGGGCACGGGCAGGCGTTGATACGCCGTTCGGTAGCAAATAATTAGTTTCGGTCTGTTTCTTAGTGTAAATAATCTTGTTCCGTTGAATGACTTGTTTAGGGTGACTATGACTAATATCTTTGGTTACGCTGCGGTTTCCCCGAAAATGGCCATACGTTTTATGGTGCGCAATGTTACCTGTTTTTCAGAATATAATATTTCAAGCTTACATGGTCATTAGAATTACGATTTGAAACGGGATATTTACCATGTATATTTGTATTTTTGAGTTCCCGATATTTCGGCACTGTTGCAAGCGCCATTATCAAGGATTAACTGACGTGCTGCGAGTTTTAGTTGTGGTCTACCCACACACAATAGCGATCTACCCTCTTCCTGGTTCGCTTTTTTCGCACAGTGCCACGGTCATTACCACGGGTGCAATGCTGATGCATGTATTATACATATAAACCTTCCCCTTGAGTCACTCTATCTATTAAAAACCGCATCAAAATCATGCGTAGTTTTAAAGATTTAAGCATACATAGGGATATAGGGACATAGGGACAGAGAAAGCGACTTTGTTTTATACTATGTAGTGATTAATTCACCCTTTTAAATGCAAGTTACAAAATACTTGTAAAAATGTCATATTGGTCTATTCTATTTTGTTCATACATCAAGAATTTTCCTCTATTCTTTTCGAAACAGCTCTAAACACCCGTAACCCGTTCCTCACGCCCTACCCAAATAAAACATATATTAGGGACCGTCCCCCGGGCCCACTGCAACATTTTCCCGGGAAAAAATAGTGTAGATAGTGGGATGATTGCCCCGGAATATCCGTGATGCCCGACCTGGGTATTTACGAGCGGCCCGGATTAAAAAATAACCCGGGTTTTATACCGGGAGGTGACACGGCGGATTATTTATTAAGATCGGTGAATGTATTGAGATCTTGCGAGAATATACGGTATTATGTGGTTTTGGGTGCGAATTATATGACAAAGTATACAATACGAAGATAAACCGACTAGACTAGGTATAAAAAATAATATGTAAGTAATTCAAAAGAAGATAATTTTATCTTAGCGCTGTGCTCACACCGATTTTTCATAACGTCTTATTTTTAATACCCATACTTACTATAGATTGAACAATGTAAAATTTTGAGAAATAAACGTATTTGTATTTGTGTTTTTTTGTATTTGTATATTAAAAGGAATAAGTAGAAGAAAAAAATTTTTGACGCCATAAATTTTTGGCCTTTGTGTGGACAGTTGGCTGACTTGGACGACCTGCCCCGTAGAAAAAAAAACTTTTCGCGTCAAATAAAATTTTCCACTACTTTTTCCTAATCAGAACACGATACCGAATATGCCCTTAAAACGGATCCTCACTAGTTTTGTTAGACTGTATTTTTTATTAATATAGAATTTAGTCAATATATTATAGAAATAAGTTATATTTGATGGTTTTGCTGGCACTTCTATATGTTTCATAGTTTTGAATCTGAAGATAGAAAATTGTTTCGTTTCTACTTTATATCGACTTATTAAAAGTTCGATATAAATAAAATAAATAAACATTTGGTTACAATTTCACACAAATCGACCTAGTCCCAGACTAAGCTACGCTTGTACTATGGGTACTAAGCGATGATATACATACTTATATAGATAAATAGATATTTAAATACCAAAAACATCCAAGACTCAGGACCAAATATTCGTACTCTTTGTGGAGTCCGGTCTGTTCATGATTGTGCTAGGACATAGTGACTACGTTAATACTAGTGTCTTTTTATAGGGGATTGACGAGAGACATCATCCTGTTGTGGATTCGTTTTTATTATCAGTGACTTAGAGACCATATACATCTCTAACAATTTTAAATTAATTTTAATTTTGATGCTCAGAGACCATGTACATCTCTGGGATATTATATTAATTTCATTATACTCCTCGTCTAATCTTGAGACCTTATACATCTCTAACTTTAGTGATGTTGTAATATTTGTAATAAATAACTTTGCAAGTTTATCTTCACTGTATGACATTAATTTTGTTATAATTGTAAACTGGAAATTATTATTCCTTCTTGAACTGTAAATTAATATTTTGACATGAAAAATGTATTACTTATTAGAGTCAGGCTTTCTTAAATTGTAAATTAATATTTTGACATGTAAAAGTGCCCTTGTGGCCTATTTGCAGAATAAATGTTTGTATTTTGACAGACTAACAAATCTAACAATAACTACCTAAGATACGTAGTGTGTGCACCAACGGCGCTACGCCGTACCGGTCAGCCTCTTGTTCAATTAAAGTCCTTATGTCGTTGCAGTAAGGTTCACAAACGGCCGGTTAATATATATTGAAATATAATACACTGGTTGATGTTTTTTTTTTTGAACCTGACTGTGGCTTTATAGGCCGGGCCTAATAAAGCGATAGGAGTGCGCGGTTGGAGAGTATCCTGGGGAAAATCCAGGGGAAAACCTCCGGGTTGATGTTATCGGCGGCGGTGCGGGGGGTCAGCCGATTGGGCGCGCAGTGCGTGACGCGCGACTGTCGCGGTTAGTTCTCATGATTAAGAGCCACGTATTAGTCCGAAACATGTCGAGCTATATTCGACCTCGAAGTCGTGAGTGATCCGTTCTAAATTTCAATATGTCTGAAACTCACGGGAGTTTTATATTTAAAATTCCTAAAGAAACACTGAATTGTATGCATCTTATGTTGAAAAGGTTAGGGTACATCAGGATTTATCGTCAATTAAATACTGAATAACGGTTAAATTAATTTCATTTATTTTATTTTTTTTTACACTTGGAAGCTAGATCATCTACGAGTAAAGTCTTGATCAAAGTGAGGCAAGGAGAAGGAGCGACTAAAAGATCTGAACACAGAATGAATTGAACTAAACATTCACTCAATCAATCGGTCGTTCATTCCTTTAACAAAGTAGTTAAATCAGTTACCTTTTATTTACAGGATATGTTAATTTTTGTATATCAAAATATAATAAAATCAACATCTTATTTGATTTGTATTGAATGGGAAATATGGAAATCCATTAACAAACCACAAATTATCCACAAATACATCTTTATTTTATTTAAACCGAGATTAGTAATCATTTCAGTTCGCTCAATCCCGAGTGGTCGCAAATCGGCACACCAAATTAGCTGGTCGCTAACCGACTTATCGTCTCTACGTTCTTTATATACCCGTAAATATAGGGAGCCCAGTCATCTCCGTAAACTTTTACATGTATTTCCGCCTGAGGGGCTACTCCGACATTAGAAGTTCGTAATGTGCCTCCCCTTTCACTCATATAGCGTGTAAAACAAGAGTGAAAGGGACGACACGATACTAAGTTCGGATTTCAAAGTTCGGAGTACAGGCACAGGTGCGGATTTCTTAAAAAGGAGTACGTAGGTATTTAACTTGTTTTTTATTACTTACACCTCAACTTTTACCCCCATATTCATAAAACTTAACAAACCTCTGCTAACTAAAATGTTTTTTGCCCCATTCTCACAAACGTCAATGTCAAAGTGACAGATAAGGACAAACGAACTTTAGCAGCTAGTTAACTAATATAGGTTTGATTGACGTTTATGAATAAGGCGGTTATTATTTAAATGAAGACTACCGTATCTGCTTACCACATATTTTTGCACAACAGTACCTACTTCACACCCTCATTATAACTTACAAATTACTAATACATTTAACCCTTTACAGAACTTCTAGAATCCATAACAAATCCAATTACGCCCCAGACAATAAACCCCCCAAAATAATAACGGAACATCATCCCCGCTTATTCCCTAATATAATAACAAGATTGTTAGCTCATTTATTATTAAAATTTTCGTCACATCTCTCAGCCCTGTTCCCCAAACGGTCATGAAAATAAAATCATGGCACCGGCCTGCGTAGATTGAATTCAAAATTGGAATCAAAAGACAATCCTTTTCTTTTTTTATGGCGACGAACGGCCATGGCGCTTGGGTTGCCAGAGGTGAATTTTATATGGATTGTGAGAGGTGATGGAAATAACGTTGGTGTTTAAAAATGTTATTCAGTTGGTGTTGGTAAATAAATAAGTTTATTGTGCTATTTGTAGCGAAATAATCAAATGTAATTTTTTTTATATTCAATTTAATTCTATTCAATATCATTTTTAATCTTTATTTTTATTTTATAATGCTATCTATGGACTTGTTCTGGAATAAATTATTTCCATTTCATTTCATTTCATTTCAAACCTAGGCAGTACAAGCCTCTATCTGCTTTTATAAATGTACTTATATTGTAACTTTCACGAATGTAGAGTAAACATAAACGTCCCATCAATGTATTTACGCTTACAACTGATGTTAAGCTACTTCGCTATTATAAATAATAATAATAAATAAATAATAAATAAATATTAGAGGACAATCTTACACAAATCGAACTAGCCCCACAGTAAGCTCAAGAAGGCTTGTGTTATGGGTACTAGACGACGATATATTTAATAGATATAAATACTTAAATACATAGAAAACATCCAAGACTCAGAAACAAATATTCATGCTCATCACACAAATATTTGCCCTGACCGGGATTCGAACCCAGGACCGTCAGCTTCACAGGCAGGTGCACTACCCACTAGGCTAAACCGGTCGTCACTATTGACACAGTTGATGTGTATCCGTGGGAAAGCCGGAGCGAACTAGACTTTTTTTAAACTGTAGAATAGAGACACTGGAGGAAAATGGTGATGTAAGTGATATTTGAATACATAACATTGAGTATTTCCATAATTGAATTATTGAATGTGAATTAGGTAGAGTCCGACCACCATAACTCTGCATTGAAATAATTTGGCAACACTACCTCAAACGTCACATTTTCATACAAATATCACGTATAACGCACAGTGTTTCTAAATTATTCCTTGCAGACTCTAGATTTATTTGTATAATATATCTATATCAATACCATAACGTTCATAACGGGGCCCTATACATGCCTAAATATAGTAAGAAATAGTCACCATAGTCCTGCCTGGACACAAATTGAAAGAGCTAAGAAATTTATTACAACCAATTAACCACAAACCTAAATTATGAAATACGACCCCAATTTGACCGCCAAAGCTTACCGACATTTATAAACAATACTCAATCCTCTATTGTCGTCAAAACAACACGATAGACAATTGAAAACTAAATTTTATTGCCCACAGAATTGCGGTAGTCGGTAATGAAGATACGGTCGCAATATACCAATAAATACTACTGTAAAATAATAAAATTGGAAAGGATGGCCTTGGGGAAAATGGCGGCGGGCATAGACAAGCGTCACGCTTTTTAAAACCGTACAATGGCAGTGACAAAATATTTCCCCGTTCTTTGAAGCGAGTGTCCCAAGCGCATAGAAATCGGCGCCGTTAAAGATTTTTTCGCGTCTCTAATTGGCGGGTAAAGAAAGTTGTAACTTTTTAAATACACTGTGGTCAGGTTTTGGTTTTTGCGTGAAATACGTAATATATTTTTATGCTGCATAATAACGAAGTTATTATCATAATTTGGACGTTTAGGATGAAAAAGGAGAGATAAAAATACCATGACTTTTTAATATTGCAAAAACATTAGTATTTTTTTTAATCTCGGGCGGGTACTATGTAAGTAAAACTGAACGGTGGTTCGTACTCCAATTATAACTACATAATTTAACCATAAATTGTTATCACCTATTTACTTTGTATATTTATATGTATAATTTTCAACATTTATTGATTTACAAGCGTTAGTAGTAGTAGTAATAGTTAAATGACAATAACTTAAATAATATTACAACTAACTTAAATCTAAAACAGGCCCTTGGGGCATTGTACCGAGGATGCTGGCGGCATTTCCTCGCTGTATCGCAATGCTGATACGTTGTGCGAGGAAGTCGCCAGCTCTTCGGTCAACCAAACGCTTCGCGATTTCAGTAAATAACTTGTACGCGCTGGGACCCCATGGACCAAGAAATAATATAAAAATAATAATAATAATAAATTATAATATATGTATAGGTATCAGAATATGAATTATTAAGCTTTCTTCTTGAGGTTGTGGTAGGCACTAGATTTATTTATTATTACAAGTAATACTGTCTTTATCATTTATTGCAATGCACCTTACACGTGACATGCGCCTGCGTGCGTATGCGATTATTAAGTTGCATTAATTGCGATCAGTTTTAGTTCACGACTCACTGCACATATGTATTCACGGATTCCGTCGCGACCGGGTGCATTCGAACATATTTAATAACATTTTAACATTTATTAACATTCTTTAACTAACTTAGATAATAGTAACAGTTAGTTTTAATAAACATTTCGTACTCTTTTTTGTGATTTTAACATTCACCGCAAACCCGCTCCTCACAATATTTATGCTGTGATTAATATAAATTAAGTAAATACGACAATGGCGAAAATAATTCAATACCTTTATTGCGCAAAAACAATAACGTACAAAAGGCAAACTTATTGCCATATAACATCTACCACCTAATTGTCATCGACACTAACACATCGACACCTCCAACCACTCCGCTCCGCTGGCTGAATCCGCCCTAATCCACTTAAGACCAGTTAAATCCGGTTAAATTCGGATTAATAGTCTGTCAGATTGCCGCGGGGCGCCACCTGCGCCCGCCGGTCCTTTTTTGGGGAGGATATTCGACTTTGGGGTTCGTTTCATTATTTAATTGGTTGATAGTGATTGTCTGTTTATATTTACGAGTTACGACCGGTTCAGCCTAGTGGGTAGTGCACCTGCCTGTGAAGCTGACGGTCCTTGGTTCGAATCCCGGTCAGGGCAAATATTTGTGTGATGAGCATGAATATTCGTTTCTGAGTCTTGGATGTTTTCTAAGTATTTAAGTATTTATATCTATTAAATATATCGTCGTCTAGTACCCAGAACACAAGCCTTCTTGAGCTTACTGTGGGACTAGTTCGATTTGTGTAAGATTGTCCTCTAATATTTATTTATTTATTTACCTTTTTAGCTCATCAAAGTTAGTAATGGTAAGTACATATTGATTGTCGAACTTACGGTCTCTTTTCATCTTATAACTGCGTCTCTAGGTTGTTAGTGAAAAATGTACTTATAGGTGTGTAGAACGCTTATCTGGCTGGAATTACCTAATGGGTAAGCTAAACGTTCCTGTGCCAGACACTGAAAGAAAGAAAGAAAAGAAAATTTATTTCGCAAACCTTAATCCAGGTACAGTCGCCATCAGATATATCGGAGCGAACAAGGTGCTCACAAATATCTGAACAAGACTCTATTGTCTAGCCGTTAAAGTGCGTGTTCAGATATTTTTGAGCACCCTGAAGAGTACAGATATATTTGATGGCGACTGTACATATACATAAGTACGCTAGTTACATGTAGTGTTTTTTAAAGTGCGAAAAAGGAGTCCACTCAGCACAATGTCGGGCCACAGTAGATGACCCGACGCTGACACTGCCCCAATACATGTCACTTTCAAACTGGGACGTTTACCTTACCCTATAGGTAATTGTATTTACGGTATCAAATCACACGGGTTAAGAGAAAAATATACAAACAGCTGCAGCACATACTGAAGAAAGTTATTGCCGCCCATCAAGATTAAAAAAAGTTCCCCGCGACATTATGGCACTCGAAAAAAAGTTAACAACTCTTAATATGTCACAGTTAAAAGTATCATCCAATAAAACCACAATTAGTGTTCGAAATTCAAAATACAACTCGACAAAATTATCCTTTCACGCGGCAAAAACATTAACTAAGACCGGCTTATGCTATTTCTACTAAAAATCTAGACAGCAACGCTGTAATCGACCGCAAATACAACTATGTAACTATTTAGAATAGGGGAGCATAATGCGATATCCTTGTCGTTTAAAAACTTAAAGTAGTCTATGGTGTGTGTTTTTTTAATGGTTAATTTTAATTTAAGCAAACACTTATGTTTAGGAAATGCTTTTGATGCTTTAATAACTTGTTAGGATGAGTTATTTAAATGGGCTAGTGTCGTGTTCCTGGAGGTGAGCAAGGTTGCCAGAGCTCCCGAGGATGCACTGTGTTGAGGGCGAGGGACCTAAATTTGTCCCTTCTGTTGTCAACGCAGTGCATCCTCAAATCTTATAAAGGGTCGGCAACACGTACGTGACTCCTTTGAAATTGGGTCTATAGGCTGCGGTGGCCGCTTACCATAAGGTGGACCGTAAGATTGTTTGCCACCAGCGTTGTATAAAAAAAAATCTAGGGTATCAAAACCCTTCACAATCTCTTTTTTGTCTCCTCTTTCATTCCATTGATCAGAATGTCTGAAGATTCGGTTGAAACCGCTCAACCAATCTCACTGGAGCGCAAACTCTTAGCCCCTTATTCATAAACGTCTATCAAACCTATATTAGTTAACTAGCCGCTAAAGTTCGTTTGTCCTTATCTGTCACTTTGACACAATGTGCTTATGAGACAGTGACAACAGACATTTTAGTTAGCAGAGGTTTGTTAAGTTTTATGAATAAGGGGGTTAGAGTATTCCAGTATTCCAAACCACACGCGTGGTCGTGCCGGAGGTTTTCCCCTGGATGTTCCCCCGGCTACTCTCCAACCGCGCACTCCTATCACTTTATTGGGCCCGGCCTATAAAGCCACAGTCAGGTCCAAAAAAAAAGAAATGTCTGATATCTTTATCAGACAGTGATATGTTATTGTGTTTATTATTCTAACATAATAACCGGATAGATTTATTTATCTTATATAGGGTCGCTAGGCCAGTTATTACGCGGCCTGCGTCAGTTTGCGGCCTTCTGAGGAACAAAGTTGTTTCAATTAAAGATATTTACATTTTTTGACGACTGGCTTAGCCTAGTGGGTAGTGCACCTACCTGTGAAGCTGACGGTCCTGGGTTCGAATCCCGGTCAGGGCAAATATTTGTGTGATGAGCATGAATATTTGTTTCTGAGTCTTGGATGTTTTCTATGTATTTAAGTATTTATATCTATTAAATATATCGTCTAGTACCCATAACACAAGCCTTCTTGAGCTTACTGTGGGGCTAGTTCAATTTGTGTAAGATTGTCCTCTAATATTTATTTATTTATTTTTACATGCCCTAAAGACAGTGAGTCGCATGTGTCTTAATTAGTAGCTATTGATTAGGAATATATTAAAAAAGCAAGAAAATATCCTTTCAGTTCATCAACTCATCCAAGTGGCCGCAAATTGGCGCATCAAATTAACAGGCCGTAAACCCACTTACCGGCTCTATTATGTATTGTAACAGCTAACTTAAAACAGTAATATAAAGATAGGGAGCTTATTTCTGCCAACAAACTGTTATACAGTTTGGTGGAAGTTATATAACAAGTTGTAAAAGAATACCGTAAACCGGGATTACTTTCAAATTCGGGGGCGGCTCTTAAAATAATGGTTTTAAGGCGTATTTCTAGTTTTTATTTGGTTAACCTGAGTCGGTGTTATCCTTTGGTATATTTCCTAATTACTTACTGAACTGAATCAAATTAGAAATACAAATACAAACATTTATTCTGCAAATAGGCCACAAGGGCACTTTTACATGTCAAAATATTAATTTACAATTTAAGAAAGTCTGACTATAATAAGTAATACATTTTTCATGTCGAAATATTAATTTACAGTTCAAGAAGGAATAATAATTTCGAGTTTACAATTATACCAAAATTAATGTCATACAATGAAGATAAACTTGCAAAGTTATCTATTACAAATATTACAACATCAGTAAAGTTAGAGATGTATAAGGTCTCAAGAATAGACAAGGAGTATAATGAAATTAATATAATATCCCAGAGATGTACATGGTCTCTGAGCGTCAAAATTAAAATTAATTTAATATTGTTAGAGATGTATATGGTCTCTAAGTCACTGATAATAAAAACGAATCCACAACAGGATGATGAAATACTTAGTGACGATTATATTAGTGTTGTTAATCTATCAAATTAGCCCCGTTTTTTAATAATAATAAAAATAAATTTATTTGCAGAAAAAAGGGTATATGTTAAATACAGGTCCTAGGTTAATAAATAAGTTCAGCCTTCTTCAGCCGTTTTTTAACGGCATGAAAATATGTTAAACAGATATGAACCTTGGTTATTAGCTATTCGGTACAAGATAACAATACAAGAAACGCAAACACTGTATCATCATAACTAACATTTTAAATCGTTAAATCGATGTTTAATTATAACATTTCCTTTCATTTCATTTCATTTTCCTAAATTCACCCCATTTTACGGTACTGCTTTCGTGAATAAATGCTTTATTTTTTTTTCATAAATCATCCATCATCATTTCAGCCGAAAGACGTCCACTGCTGAACATAGGCCTCCCCCAAGGCTCGCCATTTAGACCGGTCCTGTGCCGTTCGTTTCCACCGGATTCCCGCGACCTTCACCAGGTCATCACTCCACCTCGTCGGAGGCCTACCGACAGCTCGTCTTCCGGTGCGTGGACGCCACTCAAGCAGTTTCAACACAATGCATAAATCATCCAGTATTCCAGAAATTCAATTAAAATGTAATAAAACATTTATTAAACTACGCGCAAAGCAGTATCTCTACTGCTGGATGGTTAATTGCAAACTCATGTGTTAGAACAGGACATTTGCAATGGAATAGCATCGCCTTAAGCAGTTTAAGCGTGAAGAGAGAACAGACAGTTACTTTGTCATTTATAATATTAGTATTAATATGGATAAACGCAAACGAGTTCAACTCTTTCATAATTAGTTTCTATTATATCCAACATTGTAGCTTAACGAAGTCTACACCTAATTAAGTTAACTCATTATTAAGTTTAACCACAGTTTTAACTCAATACCATATTGACGTTTAGGCGTGTTTATGTATTAACTCATTAAATTTACCTTTTCTTGTGGCCACTTTAAAAAATGCAAGTTAGATGTACGGGGTGTTTTTTAGATTAGATTAGATTAGATAATTTATTTCATGATAAGGAATTACATTATAAATTTGCACACATGTCAAAATTACAAGAATTGTTATCATGATCGGCATAACAGGAAAAATAAAAAGAAAATAATGTCAACATAATGTAGAGTAATACAAAACACGATAAAAAGTAAACAGAAAAATAAATGCATCTTCCATTCGGAATCGTCAGTCAGATAAATAATAATAATGTCCATTACAAAATACAAATTTCAAAACACAAAAATACAAATCAGTTGAATTCAAATTGAGTTATAATTATTTACATGTCAGTAAGCTAAGATGCATATACTCTTTAACCGAGTATAATGGGTTTTCCAATAAGAGGCGTTTCAGGCGGCGTCGAAATGCTTCGTCAGATGGTTCAAGTCTAAGATCAGCGGGCAGTCGCTCGTAATAGGAATATATTAAAAAAGTTTATAACGGCAAACAAGCTTATGGCATGCCGATGGTATCCCTAACAGATGGTCGAAGGAGGCGATGGCTGAGATACGCGTCATACTCGTGATCGGGTGCTGTTTGTGGAATCCGGTCTGTTCATGCTTGCTAGGGCATAGTGACTACGTTAATACTAGTGTCTTTTTATAGGGGATTGACGAGAGACATCATCGTGTTGTGGATTCGTTTTTATTATCAGTGACTTAGAGACCATACATCTCTAACAATATTAAATTAATCTTAATTTTGACGCTCAGAGACCAACCAAACAAGTTTATGGCATGCCGATGGTATCCCTGACAGATGGCTGAGATACGCGTCATACTCGTGATCGGGTGCTGTTTGTGGAGTCCGGTCTGTTCATGCTTGCTAGGACATAGTGACTACGTTAATACTAGTTTCTTTTTATAGGGGATTGACGAGAGACATCATCCTGATGTGGATTCGTTTTTATTATCATTGACTTAGAGACCATACATCTCTAACAATATTAAATTAATCTTAATTTTGACGCTCAGAGACCATGTAAAATTAATTTCATACAGTGAAGATAAACTCGCAAAGTTATTTATTACAACGTCAGTAAAGTTAGAGATGTAAAAGGTCTCAAGATTAAACAAGGACTATAATGAAATTAATATAATATCCCAGAGTTGTACATCTCTGGGATATTATAGTTTATCTTCACTGTATGAAATTAATTTTGTTATAATTGTAAACTCGAAATTATTATTCTTTCTTGAACTGTAAATTAATATTTTGACATGAAAATGTATTATTATAGTCAGACTTCATTAAATTGTAAATTAATATTTTGACATGTAAAAGTGCCCGTGACTTTACTTGACGCTTAGAGACCTTATACATCTCTAACAAATCTCGATTGTTATTAGTTTCTTAGTCTTATTTTTGACATGTAACACTACGTTTAATTAATAATACTTTGATTATTGTATTATTTTTATTTGATGTACCTAGATAGATTTTGGACTTGTAAAAGTGCCCTTGAGGCCTATTTGCAGAATAAATGTTTTGATTTGATTTTTACCCACGACGGAACGGGGAAGGTATATGCGTTTAGGGTGAGAGGTTGTTTGTTTGTTTGTTTGTGTGTGCACATTTTTGTTTTTGTAAAACCTACTATACTCGAAAACAGGACATCGAAGTCCCGACTTTGTTGGCATCCTGTACGTAGTTCAGGTTTGCGACACTTAAATCAACTGTTGTTACAATATGTATGTTCTGTCCTGCAGTGTTAAGTTTTTATTTGAATGGACCGTCTTGTAACCGATTATTTCAAATCATTTCAAGAATATGAGTTTGTTTAAACTTGAGTTATGCTCTGTTCAATTAGTCGTAAAGAGATAAATAATTAAGTTTATTTTATGAACAAAGAAAAATGTTTTACTTAACACATGCCTTAAGCCGGGCAGAGTTATGTCGTTAACCGATTTTTAGGGTTCCGTACCTGAAGAGTCCAAATGGCTGAGATTGCTGAGATACGCGTCATACTCGTGATCGGGTGCTGTTTGTGGAGTCCGGTCTGTTCATGCTTGCAAGGACATAGTGACTACGTTAATACTAGTGTCTTTTTATAGGGGATTGACGAGAGACATCATCCTGTTGTGGATTCGTTTTTATTATCAGTGACTTAGAGACCATATACATCTCTAACAATATTAAATTAATCTTAATTTTGACGCTCAGAGACCATGTACATCTCTGGGATATTATATTAACACTTTCAGGTGCACAACGTCTATAGACGTCGCATTATAAGGCTTAACTACGATTTAATTACGGCACCTCACGTGAAAGTGTTAATTGCATTATACTCCTTGTTTAATCTTGAGACCTTATACATCTCTAACTTTACTGATGTAATATTTGTAATAGATAACTTTGCAAGTTTATCTTCACTGTATGACATTAATTTTGTTATAATTGTAAACTCGAAATTGCGAGACTTAAGTGGCAGTGGGCAGGGCACATTGCTCGCCGGACTGACGGTCGATGGGGCCAGAAACTGCTTGAGTGGCGTCCACGCACCGGGAGACGAGCTGTCGGTAGGCCTCCGACAAGGTGGAGTGATGACCTGGTGAAGGTCGCGGGAATCCGGTGGAAACGAACGGCACAGTACCGGTCTAAATGGCGAGCCTTAGGGGAGGCCTATGTTCAGCAGAAGACGTCTTTCGGCTGAAATGATGATGATGAAACTCGAAATTATTATTCTTTCTTGAACTGTAAATTAATATTTTGATATGAAAAATGTATTACTTATTATAGTCAGACTTTCTTAAATTGTAAATTAATATTTTGACATGTAAAAGTGCCCTTGTGGCCTATTTGCAGAATAAATGTTTGAATTTTGAATTTTGAATGGAACCCTATTGTTGTTGCTCATGCGTCCGTCCGTCCGTCAACTGTCACACAGCTTTTACAGCCAAACGGTTATAGCTACAGTCTTCAAATATCAACAGTATAAGTATCTTGTTGACTCGAAGCCATATAAATAGTCAACGACCGCTTTAGCCTAGTTGGTAGTGACCCTGCCTTCGAAGCTGGAGGTCCCGGGTTCGAATCCCGGTCAGGGCATTTATTTGTGTGATGAACACGAATATTTGTTCCTGAGTCTTGGATGTTTTCTATGTATTTAAGTATATATTTATCTATATATACGTAAGTATGTATATCGTCGCCTAGTATCCATATTCCATAGTACAAGCTTTGCTTAGTTTGGGACCAGGTTGATTTGTGTAAGATTGTCCTCAAATATTTATTTATTTATTTTAATTTTATTTTTTATTTGTTTTTAACGGGGGCTTTCCTACTCTAAAGAGGGGAACGAATAAAATTTTGGACCTATCCCATCGAATAGGGTATCGTTATTTAGGGCTCATCGTATATAAATACAATAGTCAGAGTTGGACGCCGTAAGCGCAGCGTTCCATCTTTCGATGATTACGTCGTCCGGGTCCGTAAGTGTGTGCCTAGGACGCCGGACCGTACGCCCCTAATCTGTGATCGCCGAGTTACGACAGAGGGGGAGGGATGGGAGCGTAGTCGACAGCCTTCCTAACTAACGGATTCCTATGATGGGAAGCGTTGTCAAAATAACGTCTGGCAGTCTGCTTAAAGAAACCATACATGGTGCTAATCCCCATGTCGTGGTGCAGACTGAGGTTCGACTGGTACCACGGAGCACCAGTCGCCCTACGGAGAAAACGATTCTGAATGACCTGAAGCGGCTTGAGCGATGTCATAGGCACGTGAGCAAAAGCTATTTCACCTAGTTGACATATGTATGTATTTGACATATGAAGACTGACAAATCGACAATTTTCATGTGAAATCTGTTTCACCAACTACAATTGTAATGTTTTTTGACAATTGTCGCGCCTGTCAGCTTTGGTGAAATAGGGGCCTGATAGTATGGAAAGTTTGACAAGTTTCTATTAGCATATTTGTGTGATGAGCATGGATATTTGTTTCTGAGTCTTGGATGTTTTCTATGTATTTAAGTATTTATATCTATTACATATATCGTCGTCTAGTACCCATAACACAAGCCTTCTTGAGCTTACTGTGGGGCTAGTTCGATTTGTGTAAGATTGTCCTCTAATATATATATATATTTTTCTATGGGATGACAGCTGCCGGCGCCATATTTGACGATGACCGGCCTGTGATCGTATGTTGGAGCAATCGAGCCTAAGTTTGACAAGTTTCTATGGGATGACAGCTGCCGGCGCCGTATTTGACGATGACCGGCCTGTGATCGTATGTTGGAGCAATCGAGCCTAAGTTTGACAAGTTTCTATGGGATGACAGCTGCCGGCGCCGTATTTGACGATGACCGGCCTGTGATCGTATGTTGGAGCAATCGAGCCTAAGTTTGACAAGTTTCTATGGGATGACAGCTGCCGGCGCCGTATTTGACGATGACCGGCCTGTGATCGTATGTTGGAGCAATCGAGCCTAAGTTTGACAAGTTTCTATGGGATGACAGCTGCCGGCGCCGTATTTGACGATGACCGGCCTGTGATCGTATGTTGGAGCAATCGAGCCTAAGTTTGACAAGTTTCTATGGGATGACAGCTGCCGGGGCCATATTTGACGATGACCGGCCTGTGATCGTATGTTGGAGCAATCGAGCCTAAGTTTGACAAGTTTCTATGGGATGACAGCTGCCGGCGCCGTATTTGACGATGACCGGCCTGTGATCGTATGTTGGAGCAATCGAGCCTAAGTTTGACAAGTTTCTATGGGATGACAGCTGCCGGCGCCGTATTTGACGATGACCGGCCTGTGATCGTATGTTGGAGCAATCGAGCCTAAGTTTGACAAGTTTCTATGGGATGACAGCTGCCGGCGCCGTATTTGACGATGACCGGCCTGTGATCGTATGTTGGAGCAATCGAGCCTAAGTTTGACAAGTTTCTATGGGATGACAGCTGCCGGCGCCGTATTTGACGATGCCCGGCCTGTGATCGTATGTTGGAGCAATCGAGCCTAAGTTTGACAAGTTTCTATGGGATGACAGCTGCCGGCGCCATATTTGACGATGACCGGCCTGTGATCGTATGTTGGAGCATGCACAGTCTTGGAGTTAGAGCGTGACATTTGCAATGGTATGGCCTCGTCTTAGGCGTGAACGGTAACAAACAGACAGAGTTACTTTCTTATTTATATTAGGATTACATAGATAACGCTCTAACTAGATAATTTTAAAGTGTCGCCATTTTGGCTGAACCACTGCCGGGGTGTGGACGCCTCGAAGCGCACTGAACACATTATTGTTTAATAATTGAGCATTATTCTACAGCGCGGTACGATGGGCGACGTAAGTTTCTTCTTTGTCGATCACATTGTCTAAAAAAAGTTTATTTTTTCACTTTATTTTCACACAAGCCGCCATTACAAAGATTTACATTTATAGTATATAGATAAAACAGTATCGAATGATTTAATAGATTACATTACTTTTAATTGTTGGAACGGACCCGAGGTATATAAAAAAAATCTTTCTTTAAAAATCTTTGGTGATGGAATTTTATTCACAATTATTATTTTATTTTATTTGTTACCTTTGGGAGCACTTATTACTTGCTGTTAACGTATTTTAAATGTATTAATAGCTTAACCCTGTTAATGTTTTCATATTTGAATGAAGCGATCACTCACACGCCAAGCACTGTTACGGTAAAAAAAACATTTAAACCAATAAGAACAAATAAAAAACATCATAATAGATTTTATTCATGATCAAAGTACACCTTCCCTCCGACCTTTTTAGTGGTTTTTGGCGTGGTGGGCACGACGACACACGACCACTTTATAGGTTCTTGGCGTTCAAAGGGTTATACAAATACAAATACAAACATTTATTCTGCAAATAGGCCACAAGGGCACTTTTACATACAATTTAAGAAAGTCTGACTATAATAAGTAATACATTTTTATGTCAAAATATTAATTTACAGTTAATAATTTCGAGTTTAACAATTATAACAAAATTAATGTCATACAGTGAAGATAAATTTACAAAGTTATCTATTACAAATATTAAATTAGAGATGTATAAGGTCTCAAGATTAAACAAGGAGTGAAATTAATATATTATCCCAGAGATGTACATGGTCTCTGAGCGTCAAAATTAAAATTAATTTAATATTGTTAGAGATGTATGATGGTCTCTAAGTCACTGATAATAAAAACGAATCCACAACAGGATGATGTCTCTAGCTCTCGTCAATCCCCTATAAAAAGACACTAGTATTAACGTAGTCACTATGTCCTAGCAAGCATGAACAGACGGTTAATATGAGCCCTCATATCAATCACACTCTCAGTCGTTACGTAGAACTCGAATACGAGTGGACGCTTGCGACTGCAGAACGATCAGAAATCGTTGTAATGAGTAATGACAGCTATATAGCGACAAATGCGGGTCCTTCACCTCAACAGCGCGTACTCTCTGCTATGATATTTACAACCACAAAAAATACACCACACATTTATATTTACCAAGAGTTTACATGACCGTACTCGCTAGCGACTGCGACCTTTTATTTCTGACACTATGTTATTTAGCAAAAAATAATCCTTATGATGAAGCCTTTCGATCAGTATGATAAAAGTACAGGGTAATTATTTTTCTCGTGTAATGTATTCGATTTAAATTTCAACCATAAAATTATTTAAATATCTTTGAAATTAGTTTAAATTGTTTTTTTAAATTCATGTCTTCTTTGAGTAAAATGTTCCATCACTACATAGTATATAGAACAAAGTCGCTTTCTCTGTCCCTATATCCCTATGTATGCTTAAATCTTTAAAACTACGCAACGGATTTTGATGCGGTTTTTTTAATAGATAGAGTGATTGAAGATGAAGGTTTATATGTATAATTAGTATTAGTATCAGCATTGCACCCGTGCGAAGCCGGGGCGGGTCGCTAGTCTACAATATTCAAAGTACTTTCCCTCCATGTCGTGACGCCATAGAATATTGTCTCTTGGCTCAGCTTCAAAAGTATGCACAATACATAGATTATCACAAAATAGCATAAGTTCTTATTCAAAGATTATAAGCAGAGGAGTCGAAATAATATTTTTTACTGCTTTTAATACCGTAATTTTGTGAGCAAGGTAACATGGCAGCAAAACCTGCGCGGCCCAGGGTACGCAGCTATGAACTTCGCCTGAATTTGGGCAAATTTAATCTACTCGATGAACCAGCAGCTACACACGACGCAACGAGTCACAGACGAGTCTCCAGATACCAACCGAACCGGTTTTTACAATTCTTGAAATATCTTCTAAAGTACTTCTCATATCTCCATTTTTATTTTAAAAACTGTGTTTGTTTTATTTTATTTTATTCAAAATAAACTTATGTGGTAGGTATACAAAAAGTTTCGCCAAACTGAGGTCAGTTTGTTTGTTGGCGAATAGTGCTCACTTTAACAACATTTTATGTTACACCTACTACATAAATTAAATGCTAAGTTACTATTCTACTCTGATCTAAACTTGGTTACAAGACTAAAGTGTGAGTACTATGTGTTTATTAAGTTAAGTACAGCAAGATGTATGCATTTGCTACTCTCTTCGTCCCGCGAAGGCAATGACCCTGGCCAATATTATATGTTTCACTGTTCTCATTTGATTTTATTTTTTAGACTGATGCTCAGAGACCTTATACATCTCTGAGGATATTTATTTATTAGATTTTATTATTTTCATGTTGACGTGTTATAGATGTAGCTCAAAATATTTTATTATGATTAGTGTACCTACTTTATTACCTTTTATCTTGACGCTTAGAGACCTTATCAAATCTCGATTGTTATTAGTTTCTTAGTCTTATTTTTGACATGTAACACTACCTTTAATTAATGATACTTTGATTATTGTATTATTTTTATTTGATGTATCTAGATAGATTTTGACTTGTAAAAGTGGCCTTGAGGCCTATTTGCAGAATAAATGTTTTGATTTTTGATTTTTTTTTTGTTTATTAGCCTTCTATCTATGAAATAAATGATTTGAAATACGAAAAAATATCGTAAAACGTAATTAACCGAAATTTTTAACCGGTTAATTGTATGAAGACGAAACCGGTTTCCGAGCCCTGCCAGGTACATACATAAACTCACACCTGTATTCCCAAAAAGGGGTAAGCAGCGCACATACAATTTAATTCCAGCTACGTGATTCACTAAAGGTCGTTTGCACCAATACGTTTACAGGCCGGTCATCGTCAAATATGGCGCCGGCAGCTGTCATCCCATAGAAACTTGTCAAATTTTCCATACAATCAGATTTTAACGAACACCGCTTACGATTATAGACGATTTGGTGCAACCCACCCTAAGCAAGGTACTTAGCCTGTCAGCTCACAGTTCACCCGTTTTTGGGAAACTGTCAAATGTCATTTGCCAATTTTTGACAGGTTCCATATAAAAACGGATGCGAGGTGAGGTGACAGGTGAGTATGAATCGTTTTGTGAACAATCTCGAGATATCTTGAAAGTATAGTTTACGAACAGACTTTTTGGCAGAGTGTAACGAAGGTCTCCGTTTCAACTTCAACAAAAATCCTTTCGTGTCCGTCTGTTTTTCTCTACAGGTCGGACGGAAAAAATATTAGAAAACAGAGGAATGAGAAGCAAACAAAGTCAGCTTTATTTACAAAATTTTGTTCCGAAGATTTTTTTTTTATACAACGACGGTGGCAAACAAGCGTACGGTCCACCTGATGGTAAGCGGCCATCGCAGCATCGAGTTGCCGATCCTTCAAAGATTTGAGGATGCAGTGTGTTGACAGCAGAAGGAACACATTTAGGTCCCTCGCTCTCAACACAATGCATCCTCGGGAGCTCTGGCAACCTTGCTCACCTCCAGGAACATAATACTACATACTTGTATATTAAATAATGTTATTATGGCTGTGGTATTCTGCAAGACGGAAGTACTTCCCCAGTTGGGCTGCTCCAAATTCGAGCAAGATGACATTTCGCTATGCCCTACCTCTCGTTAAAATTTTTAACTTCCCATTAACCTATAAACTTGTAAACATTTATGTTACCAACAAATACTAATTTATTGACGAATTTGATTTTTTCATTGAAATTTTTCCTTTTTTTTCCTATTCAACCCAATTTAATTTTGCGGCTGGAACCCTAAATATGCGGAGTCCGACACGAACTTAGCCAGTTTTTTTTTAAACATGACTGGGGCTAGCCCAATAAAGCGATAGGAGTGCGCGGTTGGAGAGTAGCCTGGGGAAAATCCGGGGAAACCTCCGACACGACCACGCGTGTGGTTTAAACACTGGAATACTCTAAGAGTTTGCGCTCCAGTGAGATTGGTTGAGCGGTTTCAACCGAATCTGTGCCTTTACCATGAGTTAACATGACCGTACTCGCTAGCGACTGCGTAAAAATTTGTATGGGCAAAAGTACAACGTCTCTGGCGGTTACGCAATAGAATTAAGAATCGGCATAGGTACTACAATACAATACAATACAAATATCCTTTATTGTTCACCAGAAAATACATTGAAAACAAGATTAAGAATTAAACATGTTGATGGTAGACAACAGGCGGTCTTATCGCTAAAAAGCGATCTCTTCCAGATAACCTTTTTTAAACCGTTTACGCAGTCGATAGCGATACGGTCATGCAAACTAAAGGTCATGTAAAGGCACTGAGGTGTGTTATCTTAAGATGCGTCCCCAAGCTCCATCTCTTGTATACAGCGCAGAACATCGTAAACGCTGTATGATCACGTAGAAATATTGCATTAAAATATAATCTAGCGCCTCCCTCCGCCCCCAGGGGGTTAGGAAGGCGATGGTGCCGGGATTCCCGGGATTTTCAAAACGTTTATTCTGCGAGAGACATATTCGCGGGGTTTATAGACTTGTTGGTACAAAGTTTACTGTGCTGCATATGATCTGGGTTGCTGGCTTAATGATATGTGCATTTTGATAATGATATGTGTAATTGCGTATGGAAAAAAAGGTGAAACCATAATTCGAACTAGGTTCGTATAAAATTCTTATTGTTTATGAATAGGGATCAGCCGAATATTCGGTTATTATTCGGTATTCGGCATGTTTTTGAATGTTCGGTATACGGCCGAATTATTCGGTTCAGCTGCCGATTATTTACCGATCAATTTTGATAGGTTTTTGTCACAAGTTACAAAAGTTTATTATAGTTACTTCATCGTGAAATTAATACTTGACCCATTATTAACAGTTATTTAACTTATATTTTGTCAATCGCTTCGATAATGAACAAAAATTTCACTAATGAATTAGTCTGTTTTACAACAATAGATGAAGGAATTACGTTGGACCGAATAATTCGGCCGAATATTCGGTTCGGCAACAGCTGGACCTAATATTCGGCCGAATGTTCGTCCTAGGCACACACTTCCGGACCCGGACGACGTAATCACAGCGTCTATCGAAAGATGGAACGCTGCGCTTGCGGCGTCCAACTCTGACACGACGCGTACACTTAGGCATTCCCGCCGGCGGGGACGTCCACCGCGCGATCGCGACAACAGTGACACATATAGTCCCTATTCGTCCCGGTACCGCCGCACACCGGGTAGAGACAAAAAAAAACGAATGTTCGTATTCGGTCAAACCCATATTAGGCGCATTTATACTTATGACCTCACTAATGCGTGGTAAAAATCTCCACATTCGTCCCGGGCATCCTGTAAGTACATACACATCGCATATATAAACACACGCCTGTATTTCCAAAAGAGGTAGGCAGAGTACATGAGATTTAATTCCAGTGCCACATTTAGCAATTGCAGGTTTAAAGATGGAGAAAATGCAAGTGAGCTATTTATAATGCAGAAAAAGTGCATCCGCATAATAGCTAATATACCCCAAACTGAGAGCTGCAAACCGCACTTCAAAAAACTAGAAGTACTAACTCTCCCTTCTTTGTACATCTTAGAAGCTGTGACGTTTGTCAGAAACAACTTGAATCTATTTAAATTCAATAAGAGTGAAAGGCGTAAGGATAAACTAATTCTTCCCGAATCTGTCCTGGATATTTATAAAAAGGGTCCGCACTACAGCTCGATTAAGATTTATAATAAGATACCCAATACCCTAAAAACAATAAAAAAAGATAGCATTTTTGCAAATTCATTAAAATCATTCCTGATAAAAAAATGTTATTATACAGTATCAGAGCTTATGAACGATAATGCGCTTTAAATTTAACAATAATTAAGTGAAAGTGAACATGTATTGTTTTAATCTGTAGTTCTATATTAGCTCTAAGGCTTTATTACTAGATTGTAAAATGATTGCTATGCCCTAGCAGGGTCCATGAGGTTCAAATAAGTGTATTCCTAAGAACTGTATCTCACCATGGTTGCAATAAAGAATTATTATTATTATTATTATTATTATAAATGTGATATACAACCGCAGCATTAATGATTTATTACGAGACATACGTCCCTTACTGTCAATTAAGTAAGTGCGAGAGGGACGACTGCTATATGTCCAACATATAAGCGATCATCTCTCAACTCTGGTGGACACGGAATTTTAGAAACCGGGATTCCGAGGATTCCCGCGGCGCGAGTTTCGTCCACTTTACCAACGGTAGGAGCCCTATTACGGATGGATTAACTAAGGAGCGTGCATAGGGATGTGCCGTTGCCGGAAACTGGATAATCGTGCGCACTGACTACATGTCAGCGTGCCGCCATTTTGAATTGTGACGATACGTAACGGCTATGTGCCTTCGTCGTCACAGTTACAGCTACAGACATTAAACTCCTAATGTACCTACCTAGCTAGAATTTTAATTAACACAGGTACATATTTTCTCACTAATTTCACAGTAGGCGTCTGTAGGTGCATGGTCATAGACGGATAGATAGACGGACGCAACAAAATGGTTATTCTTTATCTTGGTAGAGCCCTAAATGACGGCTATCGTTTTTGTGCTCACCAATTGGCGCCACTGTAGTAAGGTCCAGCTGTCAAAAATTTGGTTATTGGTTATTATGGGCATGAGAACGAAGTTTACAGTTAAATCATATTTAATATCTTAAAACCGTACCGTAAAAATATCGAACAACCCGCATTGTAACGCAGTCCCGTTTGGTTTGGAAAAAAGGAGGAAATAAGTTTTCGAAATACAAAACTGTCTCAAAGCACTGACAGTCATTGACCCGTAACTCATATTTGCCATAATCAAGCTCAGGTATTGCAAAATAGTCACTATATTGTTCCAATTAGATATTAACCCGCGTAGCGCGACCACAAAGAGTGACATTTGACATTTCAGAGACCTCATGCTACACTAGCGCCTCTAGCGGTGGATAATACGCGATAGCCCTCATTGGACTGTTACGATAAAAATAAATGTTTTATAGCACCATCTATTAATGAGTAGCAAAGATGAATCAAGCTTTTGTGTGCTATAAGGATTGACAACAGCGCCACCTTCTGTTGAGTAGTCAAACAAGTAAGATAAAGTAGTAGTAGTAGTTCATTGAAATTCGTACAGATGGCATTGTTATTAATATCGCGAGCTGTTTAAAATTTTATTGTGGAGTTTATTTCTATCTTATTCCGAACTTTCAAATCCGAACTTCGTATCGTGCCGTCCCTTTCACTCTCGCGTTATACACTATGAGTGAAAAGGACGGCACGATACGAAGTTTGAATTTCGAAGTTCGTAGTAGGCCCTCTGTGTTTCATTCGCATCAATTTGTGCGTCACCTAAATATGAAAGAAAAGGACAGAGCTAACATTTATCTGACAGAAGTGCTACCGCGAACCATAAACGAAGTTTTCCCTCTCTGTCGCACCTATGTGAAAACTTGCAAGTGCGACAGAGAGGGAAAACTTCGGTTGCTGTTACAGGTACTTTTATCTGCGGATTGAAAAATCGGCCCTAAGGTACTTAACTTGTTACTAAAGTTATAGGTCCACTCATCCAATTTCAAAATATTCCTTCTCCAGTTAAGAGGATTGTGTTGCAGAAAATTTCCATAGGTACAAAAAGCGGCAACGTATTCCACCCACTAATCCTGAATTAGCAAGTGCGACAGAGAGGGAGATATTCAACTTCGTTCGTTTTCGGTTCGCGGTACTCCGAGTTTCAAAATCCGAACTTCGTATAGTACCATCCCTTTCACTCATATAGTGTATAACAAGAGAGTGAAAGAGGGACGACACGCTACAAAGTTCCAAACCGATTTGCATGATTTTTTGGAAATGTTGTAGATATCATTAGATATTACGTTATACGTTAGTTAGATTTCTTGGAAAAAATATCTACAAGTGAATGTAATTTATATAATGAAGTCTTGTACTGTGTATAAATGAAATTTTCAAATCTAAATCTGTATCATATCATATAGAGAACATGTTGAGAGTGACTAAATAAATCAATACCTACACACACAGACACACACACACACACTCATGTACACGCCCACGCATACACACTAAACACATACTTACTCTCAGTTCGTAGATTCTATGCTTGTTTCCATTTTTATATCTAGTATATGTTAGTAATAATAATTATATTGTATTGTCATCTTTTTTGACTTTTCGCGCACATATTGTTAATCCATTTTTGAATTGGCTACCTACGGGACAGGCTTAAGCCTAGTGTAGGGGCCAGTCGAACCGCATAACAAAAAATCCACTCTGTACATTACTACATAGTATAAAACAAAGTCGCTTTCTCTGTCCCTATGTCCCTATAGCCCTATATCCCGATGTATGCTTAAATCTTTAAAACTACGCAACGGATTTTGATGCGCTTTTTTTAATAGTGATTGAAGAGGAAGGTTTATATGTATAATAACATCCATTAAATAGTGCACCCGTGCGAAGCCGGGGCGGGTCGCTAGTTACCTAAAATGATGATATCTTCAACTATACCTGTAAACTTTTATGTACAAATAAACTTCTTATGTCTTATCTGTCCGATGACCAGCTCTCCTCTAAATCGGAATCGGTTGTGAAATGCGCCTTCTCAACCGATTCTCGTGAAATTTCCTGAGTGGGTCCTATAATAATAAGTACCTATACCATGAGTTTACATGACCGTACTCGCTAGCGACTGCGTAAAAATTTGTATGGGCAAAAGTACAGCGCCTCTGGCGGTTACGCAATAGAACTAAAAATCGGCATACTAAATCATTTACGCAAAGTACGGTCATGCAAACTCATGGTAAAAGGCAAAGTTGTTTTTTGGTCGGTTCAGTTTTGGCAAATATTTTCAAAAGGAGATATGGGGATTGAAAACATTAAAAAAATCATTTACGAGGTTTACATCTCATTAAGCCACTAGTATAACAAAAATACATTCAACTATTGTAAGTTGACGAGATCAAAACGAAACGGACGTTTAAATGTTTTATTGCGATATTGAATTATGAATTAGTGTATGTGAAACTATCCTCATTTATACATTATGCGGACCACTTTTATCTATATTCACTAGTCTTATAGCACTTAACACTTTCACTGCCGGCTCCAAAAAATCCCCTACAATCTCCGCTATTGGCCTCACTGCTTCTTTTAACCCTCTCCCCACATTGCCAGCGAAAACTAGCGGTGGCTGTATAATAGCATTAAACGCTAGAGTCAAAATCGGTTTTAGAAAATAATCTGACCATATCTGAACGCTACCTACCAGCAAACTACGTAATATGATGAAAATAGAACGTTCTACATTCAGTAGAATAGCTACAGGAATTCCTGCAATGATTTGTGGTATCGAGAACATTTCAGCAACAATCCTATTCGGAATCCTAGATATTTGCTGAGCGAAACTCTCAGTATACGTGTATGTGCCATCGGACGTCGCTAAATATTCTCCATTCGTTCGCTCAAAGTAGTAAAAATCTACTTTGTCTGGAGAATTATCTTCGGTCGCCTCTTTAAACTTGGACCAAAATGAGCGCGTACATTCCTCTTTCACGGTTGGAAGTTTCCTTCTATCATGTTTTTCTATGTTATTTTGTGTGTTAGGGTAAGCTAGTAACATTGGGTGCTGTAGTAGGTATAATTGGGTGTCACCCGAGCCGTTTCTAGGGGCTTTTATGGGGCTGGAAGCGACGGGGCGGCGCGGGGAGGTCTGTGTGGCTGCTGTTATGGGTTCCTTCTTTTTATGCTTTTGAACCACGACTTGTAAATAAGAGCCCGTGTCACCTGGAATCATGAGTTACATATTGGTTTCATCACTACATAGTATAAAACAAAGTCGCTTTCTCTGTCCCTATGTCCCTATATCCCTATATCCCTATGTATGCTTAAATCTTTAAAACTACGCAACGGATTTTGATGCGGTTTTTTTAATAGATAGAGTGACTCAAGGGAAAGGTTCATATGTATAATACATGCATCAGCATTGCACCCGTGTGAAGCCGGGGCGGGTCGCTAGTTCATAATAAGGTATTTTCATCCCTCCTGTTAGGAAAGTTAAATTTTCATAAGTAGGCGGAAAGTAATTTTTTTTAATGTTCTTTAGGCCGCGGGCCGCGGGGCGCGGCGGCGCTGGCTGCTGCACTAGCGACTGCGTAAACCAGGGGTCGGCAACCTTTTAGCAGTCAAGGGCCACATAGTGACTAACAAAATTGTCGAGGGCCACATGTGTTAATATGTAATTTGTGACTCTATCAGACGACAGGTACCAATCACATTGTCGGCTGCCAACAAGGAAGCTCGCGGGCCGCAAGTAGTCTTCGCGGGCCACCTGTTGCCGACCGCTGGCATAAACGATTTAGTATACCGATTCTTAGTTCTATTGCGTAACCGCCAGAGGCGCTGTACTTTTGCCCATACAAATTTTTACGCAGTCGCTAGCGAGTATGGTAAAGGCAGTTGCTGTTGCGAATATTTTTATTACTGAATCCACTTTTGTTTCTCATTTATTTTCTTCATAGTCGAGATGAAAAGTAGTTAACTATTGGCGCTCTCACTTAGTTCAAGCGCCAAAATATCTCGGGTGATATGGGTTGCTTTCAGCCCCTGGTTAACAATCTACTGAGGGGCTACCGCGAGCCGAAAACGAATGAAGTTCGAATATCTCCCTCTCTGTCGCACTTGCTAATACGTGCGGCAGAGAGGGAGATATTCGAACTTCGTTCGTTTTCAGCTCGCGGTAGCCCCTCTGTTTACTAATAGTCAAACCAGCAGCCTATTATGTAACGCGTGATGAAGCATGTAGAAAAATACTCTGTCACACCTGCTTTTCAGAAAAGAGTTATTGTTGCCTTCGAATGAGGGATCAAAGATGAACTTTTCTTCCCTCATTTGAGGACAACAATGACTATCTTCCTCATAGAAGGTGTGAAAAGCAGTATGTGACATTCTGTAGTAAAATCATTTGTAAGATATTTCATGTTTTCAGCAGCGGGCCTCATAGACGGTGTGAAAAGCACCTGTTACTGTCACACGGTAGCAAATATATTTCCTTCTTGGGCATAAACACTTAAATCCCTCGCTACGCTCAAGATTCTACTTTAGAATCCCTCGCTACGTTCAGGATTCTATTGTAGAATCTTTCGCTTCATTCAGAATTCAATATACGCCCTCGCTCAACTCAATCTACTATTTTTTTTTCATCTTTATTCACCGTCTGTCTTGTTTTCTTCATCTGTTTTTGAATTCACTTGACGCCTACGAACAGGGGTGCTACCACGAACGGCATTCGAAATTTTCCCTCTCTGTCGCACTTGCAAGTTTGCACATAAGTGAGACAGAGAGGGAAAACTTCGTTTGCGGTTCGCGGTAGCCCCTCATCACCTGATACTGTTAAGAAGAGTCCAGCTGTATGTTCCCTTTCTCTATCACCTTCAACTCTAGCTGTCAACGTAACGAATCCTCAGAGAGCCTACTCCGAACTTCGTATCGTGCTGTCCCATTCGCTCTCGTGTTAAACACCATATTAGTGAAAGGGATGGCACGATACGATGTTCAGAATAGACTATGAGCTTGTGACTCCTCTGAAGCTAAGTGTGCGTAGTCTACGGCGCCTGATCACCAGTGCTCCTGGCGTAATCCCGGTTGTGGCCTAAAGAGCCCAGAGTCCGCTTTGACACGTAATCCTATGATTTGGCGTAGGAACTAGTTTAAAGAAAGCGACCATCTGATCTTCCAACCCAGAGGGTAAACTACCTTGGATCAGACCGGTTTTCTCACGACTCCTTCATCGTCGTCATTTAAAAACTATTAAAAACAATACTTGGGGATGCCTCGATTCGTTTACCCACGCCCCACGTGAAAGAGACGCGCTTATGTCTTTCTCGCACGATAAAACGGGATACAGTAAGTACTTCGGCAATGGGCTTTTTTAGACAAATCTCGATAAATACCGGACTGTGTGCAGTTTTATTAAATTTCCTCTTGACAGAGTTTAGATAATCTTTTTAACTTAATTGCGTCGTTCAATAAAGCGTAGTTTTAGTAGGCTGAGTAAAAAAAGAAGACTTGACTTTGGATTATTTTCTATCGAGAATAGTTATTTGTTATACAAGGGTGCAAAGTTGTATTTTAACCGCGAGTGTGGAATTGAAGCACGAGCTAGCGAATGGAATCTATTGTTGAACCGCGAGCGAGCGAAGCGAGTTCGAAAATAGAATCCTGGGGCGCTACAGCAAACGAACGTTTCCCTCTATCGCACTTGCTAATTCGTGCGGCAGAGAGGGAGATATTCGAACTTCGTTCGTTTTCGGTTCGCGGTAGCCCCTCTGGAGTGCTACCGCGAACGGCATTCGAAATTTTCCTTCTCTGTCGCACTTGCAAGTTTGCACATAAGTGAGACAGAGAGGGAAAACTTCGTTTGCTGTTCGCGGTAGCACCCCTGGAGTGCTACCGCGAACGGCATTAGAATTTTTCCCTCTCTGTCGCACTTGCAAGTTTGCACATAAGTGAGACAGAGAGGGAAAACTTCGTTTGTGGTTCGCGTTAGCCCCTCTGGAGTGCTACCGCGAACGGCATTCGAAATTTTCCCTCTCTGTCGCACTTGCAAGTTTGCATAAGTGAGACAGAGAGGGAAAACTTCATTTGTAGTTCGCGTTAGTCCCTCTGGACCAGGGACCGATACCGGTATTTTTAAAAAACCCTGAATTAGCCTAATATTTTGGATTATTTTTTGCTCTTTACGTAGGGCTGAATCATGTATTTAGGTAACAACGTCGTATTATTAGATTGTCTCATTAAAAACGTAATAATGAACCGGTGACCGTAATAATACCGGTATTTTTCTATGGTGAAAATACCGGTATCCGATCCCTGCTCTGGACCCACCTGATCCCTGCGATCGTAATTCCACATCGCTCTCCTGGTACTGCGATGAAGAGTCCAGCTGTATGTTCCCTATTTCTATCTCCTTCGCCTCGACCCCTCGGTTTGTGGTCGAGCTAGTGTATGTCGATACGTATTTCTTTGGGGAGTGTGTCATTTTCGCAAATTGTTTAAGCAAATAAACGTATTCGATTTTACAGTAGGTAAACAATTGTTGACGTTTGAAATCTGTTGACAGTTTCAATTACTTTGTTTTTTAAAGTGACATATGTAAAAAGGTTTATAAACTAGTATGTTCTTTTATCTTCCTTTATAAGGAGGCTTAATTTTGCACTCTTAAATAAATAAATAAATAATAAATAAATATTAGAGGACAATCTTACACAAATCGAACTAGCCCCACAGTAAGCTCAAGAAGGCTTGTGTTGTGGGTACTAGACGACGATATATTTAATAGATATAAATACTTAAATACATAGAAAACATCCAAGACTCAGAAACAAATATTCATGCTCATCACACAAATATTTGCCCTGACCGGGATTCGAACCCAGGACCGTCAGCTTCACAGGCAGGTGCACTACCCACTAGGCTAAACCGGTCGGTCAGTATGTTCTTTTTATCTTCCTTTATAAGGAGGCTTAATTTTGCACACTCTTACCCCGTTATTCATAAACGTCTATCAAACCTATATTAGTTAACTAGCCGCTAAAGTTCGTTTGTCCTTATCTGTCACTTTGACATTGACGTTTGTGAGAATGGGACAAAGAAGTTTTTACTTAGCAGAGGTTTGTTAAGTTTTATGAATACGGGGGTTAGAGTATAGATATTTCTATAGACATCCTATACGTGTGCCACCAAAAGGGGAGGAAAAGGTCTTCACTACATAGTATAAAACAAAATCGCTTTCTCTGTCCCTATATCCCTATGTATGCTTAAATCTTTAAAACTACGCAACGGATTTTTATGCGGTTTTTTTATAGATAGAGTGATTGAAGAGGTAGGTTTATATGTATAATAACATCCATTACATAATGCACCCGTGCGAAGCCGGGGCGGGTCGCTAGTATGCAGATAAATTGAGAATTTGTTTAAAATGGCTGACGGTTTACCATAAATTACCTCCTTAACTTGGGCGGGTAATCGTTTGTCTGGCGTAATTGGACACAACTGTCACATCAAATAGGTTGTGCTCGACAAAAAAGTGAAACTATGACAGGGACAACAAATGACATGTAACTCTGTTACTCTTATCATCATCATCATCATTTCAGCCGAAAGACGTCCACTGCTGAACATAGGCCTCCCCTAATTTGGGGGGGATTTGCCATAGTCGCCACGCTTGGCAAGCGGGTTGGCGACCGCAGTTTGATGGTGGTAATGATCGAAGGATGCTGCTGCCCACCCTCCGATTTTCCCTTATTCGCCTCCTACGAAACCCACGGGAAGAGATGGGGTGGCGCAATTCTTACCCGGCAACCACACGGGTAACACAAACTCTTATACAAAAAGGTATATGACCGTGTCGCTCGGTTGTGGTATTATTATTATTATTAAAGTTATAGTTAGTATATTTTGATATACTTTTTCATATTCTTTTTTTTTCTTCTTTTCTTTGCACCTTTTATAAAATATCTGTTTAGCCCAATAGTTGGCTGGTAGAGAATGCCATTTGGCATTAAGTCACCCATTTGTACAATTTGTGTATTTTGTGCAATAAAGTTTAAATAATAAATAAATAAACTTTATTTCAGGCTTGAACCCATATATCTGTTAGTGAAAAAAAAACATGATAAAAAATATGAAAAAAAAAAATTATATGATTATTATTTGCGTGTCGCGTCTGGTAAGTCTGTATGCACACTCGTGGCAATTATGCCAGAGGGACTACCGCGAACCGAAAACGAACGAAATTCGAATATCTCCCTCTCTGTCGCATTTGCTCACTTACTAATTCGTGCGACAGAGAGGGAGATATTCGAACTTCGTATCGTGCCGTCCCTTTCACTCATATAGAGAATAGCACGAGAGCGAAAGGGACGGCACGATACAAAATTCGAAGTTCGGAGTAGGCCTTCAGTTACGCGGTGATTATTATCAACGATTCACTCATATCATATACGTGACAATCGTGTAAAAATGATAAAATTCAGCTACAGAGAATTAATTGATTAAATAAATTGTTTTTCAGACAAATAAAACACAATATAAGTATAATATCAATACATTTTATTGCACACTTCAAAATAACACAGTGCAAATGGCCTACCGCGAACAGCAAACGAAGTTTTCCCTCTCTGTCGCACTTGCAAGTTTGCATATAAGTGAGACAGAGAGGGAAAACCTCGTTTGTGGTTCGCGGTAGCACCTCAGAACACTTAGGTATAGTGCTGAATACATCAATTTGATTTAAATTATTCTACTTAATTTTTATATGCCATTTCTAAATCCCGACCAGAAATATAATTATGACCATTCAAATAAAATTAAATCATTTATTCTTCAATTTAGGCATGTTACATGCACTTATGAATGTCAAAAACTACCACCGGTTCATAAAATAAACCGGCGTAAGAAACTCGGCGAGGTGTTTTTCGAGCCAAAAAAAAGGAATCTTTAATGGTCCATATCTTCACTTTTTTTTATACAACGCCGGTGGCAAACAAGCGTACGGTCCACCTGATAGTAAGCGGCTACCGCAGCCTATAGACGCCCGCAACTCCAAAGGAGTCAGGTGCGCGTTGCCGACCCTTTATAAGGCTTGAGGATGCACTGTGTTGACAGCAGAAGGAACACATTTAGGTCCCTCGCTCTCAACACGTGCATCCTCGGGAGCTCTGGCAACCTTGCTCACCTCCAGGAACACAACACTACATACTTGTATAGTAGATAATGTTGTTATGGCTGTGGCCTTCTGCAAGGCGGAGGTACTTCCCCAGTTGGGCTGCTCCAAATTCGAGCAAGATGACATTTTGCTGTGCCGTACCTCTCTCAAACTTGTAACCAATTTTTCCAAAAAATTGAAACGTATAAACCTACCCCCTTATTCATAAACGTCTATCAAACCTATATTAGTTAACTAGCCGCTAAAGTTCGTTTGTCCTTATTTGTCACTTTGACATTGACGTTTGTGAGAATGGGACAAAGAACATTTTAGTTAGCAGAGGTTTGTTAAGTTTTATGAATACGGGGGCTAGTGTTTAATGATTTCTACAAGATTTCCAAAAATTATGCAAATCAGTTTACCATTAGGGGGTGTAAAACGTTGTCGCTTTTTGTATAGAAAAAATGTGCTACACAATTCTCTTAGTTGTATTGTCGGTGGTACTTATAAGTCCGGTTTAGCAATACAGGGTGTAACAAAACTAGCGAGGAACAGTTGAAGGGCATATTCGGTATCGTGTTCTGACTAGGAAAAAAAAAATTTTTTTGGACGAATCAACGTAGTCCCAAACTAAGCAAAGCTTGTACTATGGGTACCAAGTGACGATATACATACATACTTATATAGATAAATAGACACTTAAATACATAGAAAACATCCAAGACTCAGGAACAAATATTCGTGTTCATCACACAAAGAAAAGGAAAAGTAGGAGAAATTTCTTTTGACGCAATAGATTATTGGCATTTGTATGGAAATTGGCTGACTAAGACGACCTGCCCCATACAAAAAAAAATTCGCGTCACAAAAAAAATTGTTTCTACTTTTTCTTTTCCCTAATCAGGCCCCTATTACACCAAGTTGACATATGTATGTATTTGGCATATGTAGGCTGACAAATCAACAATTTTCATGTGAAAACTGTTCCACCAACTACAATTGTAATGTTTCGCGCCTGTCAGCTTTGGTGTAATAAGGGCCTGAACACGATACCGAATTTTTTTATTTAATTTATTTATCCAAAATACTTAAAGACTAATACATATATCCCAACAGCGAGCGAAAACCGCGTGCGGTTTATCTGTCACTGTTGTCGCTCGTTTTGCAATCTCTTATTTTATTTATTTTACCAACATAGTTATATAATTGTTATTATTTTATGATTTTATTGTGCCTCTTTGACTGTGATATGCCTATTATGTTAATTTTACTAGGATTTCAATTTGACTTCCTATATTTATTTCAATTATTAGTAGAAGGGATTCGCCGGTTCTGCCCCCGGGTCCAGGTAGCTACCCTCCCCCGTCCCCTTTCCCCTCTTCTACCCCCGCACCGCCCCCAAGGGTCCACCCCGCCCCCATCACGGGCTGCTCCTACTCAACCTATCCGGGAGTGGTCATCGCCAACATGGCGACCACCCAAAACTAAAAAAAAAAAAAAAAAAAAAAAAAAAAAAAAAAAAAAAAAAAAACAAATAGCCCCCCATTTGAGTCGTTTGCACCGGGTCCCAGAGCTCTAGGACCACTCCTTCACCTTTTATTTTATGTGCTCATTACACAATACACACTAATACCGCCCTCTTAGCTCGAAGTTCTATTGTTCCATTGTTCGACCATGCGACCCTTCAGCGGCTACCTGCGCCCGGGATGCGCGGCCGCGCGGACCGCTGCCAGTACGGTACCTGGGTACCTGTATTTTTTCCTTACTTGCAATAGACCCATTCCACATTATCTAATAATTATCCATGTATATTTTTAATATATCTGCCTCTTATACCTACTCTTTTATCCGTAGAGTTAATGTTCTAACCTAACCTAACCTAATTTTGCGTTTCACAATCTTTACCTAACCAAACCGTTTGTATGTACATAAACAAATTTAGGTACCTACCTATTTATGATATATGTGTTTAAGGGTAATTTAGTTATTTATTACCTAACCAAGCCGTTTCTTATTCGTTACTTGTACTTACGTACATAACCAAACTTAGGTACCTATTTAAGTTTTATATGTTTGCCGGTAATTGAGATATTTATTAATTCATTTCTTACTCGAGTTAACTGCAAAAAGAAGTAAGCGCCATGAAATTTACGGCGGTTAAGACTTTTTAATTTTTAATATGCTGCACTTTAAGTTTTATATGTTTGCCGGTAATTGAGATATTTATTAATTCATTTCTTACTCGAGTTAACTGCAAAAAGAAGTAAGCGCCATGAAATTTACGGCGGTTAAGACTTTTTAATTTTTAATATGCTGCACTTTAAGTTTTATATGTTTGCCGGTAATTGAGATATTTATTAATTCATTTCTTACTTGAGTTAACTGCAAAAAGAAGTAAGCGCTATGAAATTTACGGCGGTTAAGACCTTTTAATTTTTAATATGCTGCACATTAACCTAACGTAGTTTTAGACCTTTTTCTTGAACGCTCCACGTCTTGGGTGTCCATTTAGGTATTTTTCATTATCATTTCATTTCAATTAATGTTTTCAGGAAGAAACCTGTTTAAACCTGCAATCTGCCCAATTATATACATGATGTTGATGGATTTACATTAACATTAAACCCATTGTTAACTGGCTATTGTAATTTTTGTACAAAGCATTTGTGACAGTCCTCTCTTAAATGTGTGTACGAGCAACATGTTTGAACAGGAGATTGTCGCCGTTGTACGATGCTTAGGAACATGTTACAACCAGTATTTCACCAAAGAAGCAATAGTATATATTTTTTTGTTATTGTAATCTTTGTACAAAGCATTTTTCACTACCTTATTTTGAATGTGTATTCAAGGAACATGTCTGAACCAGTATAACCAACCAAGGAAGTAGTAGGGTATTTTTTTGTGCTGTAAAATACTTATAAAAGGAACCTCTCCATGTTTATACCTTAATAGTTACCTCGTGTCGTTCACCAAGTCAAGTGCACAGTTCCGAAAGTATAACGTGTGAAGTTTTTCGACATTGTTTTAAGTGAAAGTCAGCTGTCAAGTGTAGTGTCTCTATTCGCTCCAAAATGGATGTAAGTATGTTATTTTTTGTTCTCATTCTATAAATTTAATGATTAGTTATTCATGTATGTGTTTAATTAATTGACAAATGTTGTTTCAGTTCTCTGACAATACGTTCAAGAATTACTACTACCCAGAAACCAACCAAGAGGACCCTAGCAGTGACGAGGAGGGCACTGTTGGCCTCAAAATAAGGCAAGCAATAGCTAAGAAGAGACCAGCGAACAACATCGACAGCTTTTTCGAGCGCCCCAAGAAGAAGACAAAAGTGATTAAAAAATCATCAAACGTATCACAAAGTTCAGCGGATGGAGTATCATATTTAACGTCTGGTCAAGACGATGCCGGCTACGCGTCCCACCTCATTAAAATTGAAGTCTATGACATGGAAAAAATAAGAAATTTACCACCCACAGACCACTGGAAACACTGTGATATACGACTAAAATATTATTCCATCGGCGAGGATGATGTACATGTGCAAAGTGCTCGTGACGTTATTTTTAATATTACAAAACAATTAGCTTCAAAAGAAAACAGTGTTAAATATTTTATAGAGACTGATAAGAAAAAGTGATAATTTGTTCATTTAGTTTTTAGTTATCTTTAAGTTATTAATTTTAATACCACTCTTTAGTTGTGAATTCTATTATTTTGGGAGTTATGGTAATTTTTTTTTAATGATAAGAAATTTTTGATTTGTAAAATGCCTTTACCTGGAAGCAATCCCTAATTATCTTTAACAAACCGAACCCGAAATGCATTGTTTCAATTGTTAACTCGAAAACAGAGATAACGTTTAGAAATGGTACACTTTTGTTGTAATTCCCAATCAATAGTCTTAACATTGTTAAGTTATTGTACTCGGTCGAGTTTAGCGGCCACACACCCTAATTCAGTTTCAATTGTATACCTTCAGATTTCTAAGAGTTGACTGATAATGGTTTATCTTGGAAAATAAAATTGTTTCATTCGAATTAAGAGTAGGGAGTACTTATCTGTAGTTATTTAAAGGCACATGCATTTGGTGAGGGCACTCATTCATACGATCCAATCACTATGGACAACTTGAACTGTAATAGTTATAACCCACAACTGGTAAAAGCCTGTGAAGACGTCGAAGAAGATGAAGAATTATATAACGCCGGAGAACTTGCAAGCCAACAGATGAAAGAACCGTGAGTATAACTTTAATCCTTGTTTATACTAAATCTTGTTTCAACCTGTTCATAAAGTTCTTGTCACCACAAGTTCCGGGCTATCCAGTTGGGACATGCCATTGTTGTTGGTTTGGTGGGGCGGACCCTTTCACAATATAAAGGCATTCACTGGGATTGAAATAGTTCAGTAACGTTTGTGACTTCAGTGTTTGAGTGAATTTTATTTGTTACAACAATGGCATTTACGTTTTTTCTTGGGCATAGGCTAGCTAGGAGTGAAATAGCCAGTTTAAGTAAAGGTTTTATCCTTCGTAGATTTCATAAGTATATTCGATTGTGGTATATTGAAGGAGTTCTACCGGATTATCTTATGGAGGACCAAGAAATTATACCATATTATACGCCATGCAGCGGTCATGTACAAGGAAAACCGGAAGCAGTATCACATAGTTCCGATGTAATTGATGGGGTTCTCCCAATGCAAGCCTATTGTTTGCATTGTAAAAACGATTTAAGTTAGTATTTATAATCTAATGAATAGTTCATACATTAATTACTATGTAATTCGTGTATAATTATATGGTGTTTAATTTTTATAGGTATTCACAAGTTGGACGAGGGATAAAACGTCCAGCAGTGGATCCTGTTGCAGAACCATCGGCTAAGAAGAACCTTCCTTCAACCAGCCGTAAAAACATCGCAACAAATCAACCGTCAACCAGCCGGGACACTTCAACAACAACATCAACAGTCCAAGAACCTACAAGTAAAGTAAGTGCAACAAATAATGATAAAATTGAATGTTCTGTGTGCCATGTATTTGTCTCCAAAAAATATTTCACTAATCATCTTAACAGCAACACTCATAAAAATAATGTCTTTTGTTCTGATAGTGAGTTAATTAACGTTCAGTTAATTGAAAACGCGTTCCGAAACCGAGTTGCAACCTACAGAATATCAAATGAAAGTGATCCCAATTGTCTAGAAACACCGGAAGCGTTTTTAGAAAAAAAATAAAGATACGATATTTGCTTTATTAGACCGCTCAATTGCTAATCATCGTTCTTTAAAAGTAAATTTTATACTAAACGCGAATTTTACTCAGGAAACAAAAAGCCTCAACAATGTGTTTGATTTTCAGTTGAGTAATAACCTAGTTAATGTTAGTAGTGTTAAAAATGAGATATTTTTATCCCTTGTCAATGAAATTTCAGTGAGATTATCGAACTTTGAGAGAAAAGATAGTGGGTGGTCTTTAACAAAGGTAAATTATCTAGATGTCAATGTTAATAAGTATAACCCATTATGTGGGTCTTCATATATCAAGTTACCGCGTGATATACAGTTGAAAAAAGCTGTAATTAATGTTCAGAACAATGATCACGAATGTTTCCGGTGGGCTATACTATCTGGATTATTTCCACCAGAAAAGAATAATCGTGCTCATAATGTTAACACATACAAAAATCATAGGAATAAATTAAACTTTGAAAACATTCCATTTCCTATGAAGTTAACGGATATTCACAAATTTGAAAAAATCAATAATTTAAGTATTAACGTTTTTGGGATAGAATACGATTCACAGAGTAAACGGCATGCTGTTATAGGTCCACTACATTTCACAAAATGTAAAAAAGAAAATCATTTCAACTTGTTATACATCACCGAAGGTAATAAAGGACATTATTGTCTTATTAATAATTTATCTAGATTAGTATCTGCTCAACTGACAAACACTCAACATGCTGCTCATATATGTGATGGTTGCTTAACAAATTTCACATCAAGAGAGAATTTAGTAAACCACCAACAAAACGATTGTTTTCATGTATGTACTAACTTGCCTTCTGAACAGAACAAACGAAACAATTGGTTCAATGAAAAAGTTGCTTCCAATGAAGTGACTTTCGATAATTATGATCGTAAATTACGGCATCCATTCGTTATCTATGCCGACTTCGAAGCGTTTTTAAATCCAATCCAGTCATGTTCCAATAATCCACTTACATCTTCAACTACTAATGTACAGAAACATGAAGTATATAGTTTCGGATACTATATTAAATGTTCGTATGATGATAACTTGTCAGTCTATCGAACATACAAAGGAGAAAATTGTGCAAGAACGTTTATGGACTTTCTTAAAAAAGATTTGCAGAATATTTGTAAAAAGAATACATTTGTAAAGACCCCTCTGCCTTTGACATCTGAAAACGAAGAAAACATTGCGCACAGTAGTATGTGTTATATCTGTGATACAGACTTAAACGGAGATGCCACCATTTCATATAATTGCTACACTGGTGTTTACGAAGGTGTAGCACATGAAATTTGTTGTAACAAATTAAGGGTTCCCAATTTTGTGCCAGTGTTCCTTCACAAGTAATTACGACAGTCATTTCATAGTACATGGACTAAATTTTGAGGATGGTGAAATAGAAGTTATCCCGGAAACCAAAGAAAAATACATATCTTTCACAAAAAATTTACAAATTAATAATCGAGTCATGAAATTAAGGTTTGTTGATTCTCTTAAATTCATGTCCAGTAGTCTCGACAAACTAGCCAAGAACTTAATACCAGAACAGTTCCATGAAATGAAATTGAATTTTCCATGTGAAGATGACTTTCAACGTTTAATACGTAAGGGTATATATCCATATGAACACATGACATCGTTT
The DNA here is from genome assembly GCA_963556455.1 of Epiblema foenella. NCBI lineage: Eukaryota > Metazoa > Arthropoda > Insecta > Lepidoptera > Tortricidae > Epiblema > Epiblema foenella. Next base: position 1,393,498 of record OY747120.1, on the reverse strand, counting down.
GATTCATTAAAATTGACATCCCTGCCCTCTCCAGATAAATTCTACAGCTCCTTGACCGATAGTCACATATCGGAAAATGATTACAATCATGCCGAAGATGTATGGAACCATTTTAACTGTCAAAACATGGGGGACTATTCAGATCTGTATTTAAAAACAGATGTCTTATTACTGGCCGACGTATTCGAAAATTTTAGAAACGTTTGTCTTGAAACATACGGTTTAGATCCGGCACACTATTATACTGCACCGGGGTTAAGTTGGGATGCTATGTTAAGAGTCACAAAAATCAAACTTGAACTGTTAACTGACATTGATAAGATTACTTTTATTGCAAAAAATATTCGGGGAGGTATATCCCAATGCAGCAACCGACACGCCAAAGCAAATAATAAATTCATGGCGGAATACGATTCGGCTATTCCTTCATCCTTTCTCATGTATTTAGATGCAAATAACCTATACGGGTGGGCTATGTCCCAATATCTACCAACAGGTGGATTTCAATGGGTGGATGTAAATACGGATTTTAATGTGTCTAACGATGCGGAGCATGGTTTCATTTTAGAAGTTGATCTTGATTATCCCAACGATTTACATGATTCACATTCAGATTTTCCCTTCTGTCCAGAGAACGTCTGTTTTGGTGATTCAAAGGAAAATAAATTGATACCTAACTTGAAAAACAAAAAAAACTACGTAATCCATTATAGAAATCTTAAGCAATGTTTGAAAAATGGTTTACAATTAGTTAAAATACATAAAATTTTGAAATTTAAACAATCTCCATGGTTGAAAAACTACATAGATTTAAACACCCGCATGCGATCACAAGCATCTTCGGATTTCGACAAAGATTTTTTTAAATTAATGAATAATTCAGTCTTCGGAAAAACGATGGAAAATGTTTTGAAGCGAGTAAACGTAAAACTATTGAATCATTGGGAAAATAAAGGTAAATCTCAAGGAGTTCAATCATTGATAACAAAACCTGAATTTCATAGTTTATCAATATTTTCAGAAAACTTGGCAGCTGTACAATTGAAAAAGACTAAAGTTTTGTACAACAAACCAATATATCTTGGTTTTTGTATTTTAGATATGTCTAAAACGTTAATGTACAATTTTCATTACGACTATATGAATCCTAAATTCGGTAATAAACTGAAACTCTTGTACACAGATACCGATAGCTTAATATATCAAATTTTCACTGAAAACTTCTATGATGATATAAAATCAGATCTGAATTTATATTTTGATACATCAGATTATCCCAATAATAATGAGTTCGGTTTACCTTTAATAAATAAAAAGAAATTGGGTTTTTTCAAAGATGAGAACAATGGCAAAATTTTCAAAGAATTTGTTGGACTTCGTTCAAAGATGTACGCAATTGATGTCGAAGGTAGTAGTGTGATGGCTAAAGCTAAAGGAGTTAATAAATGTGTAACTAAAAAACTTACCTTAGATAACTACAAAACGTGTTTATTTGATAAGCGCATACAACATAACACAATGTTACGTTTTAAATCAATTAAACATTTAATATTTACACAAAAAATTAACAAAATATCTCTTTCTTATAATGACACAAAGCGATTCTTGTTGGATGATTCCACAGATACCCTTGCATGGGGTCATTACAAAACACCAAATTTTTTTTAATAATTTCATATTACAACATGGCAGGACATTCATTTATTTGATATTAATTTGCACTTTCTTTCTATAAAAAAATATAGTACTAAAATTGTATGTCTAATATACATACTATTTAGTACTATATTATTTTGATGCGCATGTAACTTGTATATAAAAAATAAAAATGTACTTTGAATATGTAAATAAGATAAAAATGTAAATAATTTTGTTAGTTTTAATCTTGTAAATTTATGAAACTTGTATAAAAGATGTGTTGTTAACTTTTAAATAAAATAAATTACAATGTAACACGACTTTATAACAATGTATATAAATGTCTTTTATTTTAAGTGTAAAAATTTCAATTTAGTATGTGTTATTCTTATGTGTAATTTTGTGATATTTGTGAATGTAAATAAATTACCCTTGATTGTTTTACATTAAGTCTTTGCATGGGTACTAACTAAAATAAAATGAGAAATGTAATAACTATTACGTTAAAATTATTTCAATATTGTATCTTGGTTAATTATTTTATCTAAATAAATTACATAATTATTAACATACTTACTTATGATTTTTATTATCATATATCCAATTCTTACCTACCCTATTCGTTTTATTTAAATGGTAATAACCACCACAACATTGATCATTTGAATTTCAAACGTTTTCATATCAACACGCACATTACGTTGTTACAATGATTCATTTTTACCATCCATTTACTACCATTGTGGCGGGTCCTAGTGGGTGCGGTAAAACCAATTTTGTTACAAATTTTTTAAATCATTCCAATGAACTATGTAATGTTGAATTTGATGAAATTATTTGGTGTTATGATGAAATGCAACCTTTGTACAATCTAGAAAATGTGAATTATAACCAAGGAATACCTGACATCGCCATGTTTGATGGGAAAAAACCTAAACTTATTATTATAGATGATTTGATGAGGGAGTCAGATGGACGAATCGTTGACATTTTTACGAAAGGTAGTCATCACAGAAACCTAAGCCTGTTTTATATTACTCAAAATATATTTCATCAAGGCAAAGGTCAACGTGATATTTCTTTGAATACGAGCTATATTGTTTATTTTAAGAATCCCCGTGATAAAACTCAAATACGCTACTTGTCTCGACAAGTTTATCCAGAAAATTCAAAATTCGTTGATGAAGCCTACAAGGATGCTACTGCAAATGCACATGGTTACCTCATGATTGATTTGCGACAAAATACTGACGATATGTGTCGTTTTAAGACCAAAATATTTCCATTCGATGGTCATTGTACAGTATATATCCCTAAAAAAGGGTTTAAATATAACAAGAATCACCATATTTTAGTCAGTTCTAAATGATGCAAGCTAGAGTTAAGACATATAAACATTTACTTGAAGCGCTACATTTACTCAAACCAAAATATCGCACGGCTTTACTTAAATCGTGTGATGACGAAGAAATTAATATAATTTGTGAGTGTATTTACAACGTACTAAAGGGTAAAATTCCTTTAGAGAAAAAAGAAAAATCCAAATTAAGAAAATATAAGGATACGTTACGAAAATTAGTGACTAAGGGAAAACATAAGCTAAGAAAAACCGTAATTATCCAGAAAGGTGGTGGTTTTCTGCCTATTGTATTAGGTGCAGTTTTAAGTGCTTTAGTGAACTCTTTAACATAAAGAAAATGGAAAACATGAAAAAAATGTTGTTAGTAGAACCAGATTTCATCGAAAGACTCAAACATAGTGATAACCTATCAGAAAATTCATCATCCCGTCTAGATGGTGAAATGCAAAAAATTCTCAAGAGTAAAATAGATGATCGTGTAAAGTGGGCATTATATTCCCAAGCATTACAACGATTTTTACATTTTACTGAAACGGATCGAAAACCGTTTAAAATACCATTAGTGACTGAAGTTGATCAACTCACCAACGAAAACAATGAATTTCATCCGAAGATCACCAAAAAGGAGGAAATTGTTAATAATAACTCAATCGTAAACGCAGTATTGCCAGAACCAGAAGGGGATGTATACGCAACACCACCTGGAGGAAGGAAATCTGATTTACCTAAACAATATTCTCCATCTTATATTATAGACGTAATACCGAAATCGTATCGATCAAAAAGCCAAACTTTGTTGGAATGTATGGTACAAAGTAAACCAAAAATTTGGTGGAAGGAGAACGGGGAAGTAGTAATAAACAATCGTACCATTCCAAACAGTAATATTCTCGATCTAGTAGGCGACGTGCTTAGACCTCTAAAACGTTCAAAACCAAAAGGTTGGGAAGATTTTGCTAGTGTTTTACATGATATAAAAGTTCCTAAATCGTGTATAGGTAATCCTACGAACTTAGAATTTATGAATGGACTACAATCTAATGATTCTAGAACTTCGATTGCTTCTTTAAATCTGGAAACCCCGTCAGTTAAAGAAAAAAACACCTCTACTCCTCTATCTACTAAACCACCCAGGCTATCGAGAAAGAAATTAGATTGGGAGAGATGGACCCCCTATTAGAGATAAATAGGATCTACTACGATGTATCAAATCCAGCCAGTTATAGTAGCGTAAACAAATTGGTGAATGAAATGAAAGGTAAAATGAACAGAGGGGAAGTGAAAGATTGGTTATCATCACAGGAAGCGTACACGCTGCATAGACCCGTTCATAAACGTTTTAGTAGAAACAGATACATCCTCTCTAACTTTAATGAACTCTGGCAAGCCGATCTTAGTGATATGCGAACGTATAGTCAGTATAACGATGGATATAAATATATTCTATGTGTTATTGATGTTTTTAGTAAATATGCTTTTGCTAGGGCTATGAAAAAGAAGGACTCTGAAACAGTTAAAAAATGTTTTGAAAGCATTTTTTCAGAAGCCAATTCTACCCCTCGTCACATCCAATCTGACAAAGGGACCGAATTTGTTTCAAAGGTGGTTAGAGATTACTTTAAAAACAAAAACATTAATTATTATACCACAAATAATCCTGATATTAAAGCAAGTATTGTTGAAAGGTTTCAAAGAACTCTTAAATCTAAAATGTGGCGTTACTTCACTCATCAAAATACTTACAATTACGTCGACGTATTGCAAGACCTGCTTCATTCGTATAACCATAGCTACCATTCTAGCATTAAAATGCGACCAATTGATGTTAACTCTGATAATATTATGACTGTTTGGTGCAATTTATATGACCGCAATAAGGATAAACGAAATATATTGGAATCTCCAATACTTAATGTAGGTGATCATGTTAGAATAACTAAATATAAACATATATTTCAAAAGGGGTATGAGACTAACTGGAGTGATGAAATATTCATAATAGCCTCAGTTATTAAAAGAATCCCACGTATTGTCTATACTTTAAAAGATTTAGAAGGTGAACCAATTATTGGTACATTCTATTCTAAAGAATTACAAAAAGTCACACACCGCCCCTCCATGAGGTATAAAATTGATAAAATAATACGCTCGCGACGCATTGGTGGCAGAAAGGAAGTGTTCGTTAAGTGGCAAGGTTATCCCAATAAATTCAACTCTTGGATACCTACATCAAACTTAGAAGAAATATGAGTGAAGATAGTTTTTATCTAACTTTGTTGAGTAACAGCTCATCGACCTACTTTACCGATAATACTACAGCTCATTTTTTAACTAAATTACCTAGAACCATTAAATTGGAGGGAGAATGGGTTGTTGGATTAGTGGAGTTCCAATACCCATGTTCCATGTATAATGTTCAAGAACATGAAAACATAGTCTACATTAAAAAAAAGGTAGCTGTACCGACTCAGGAAAAATACAAAATCGTTGATGTAAAAACTCACATTCCAGCAACTTCGTATGATAGTATTGATCATTTTCTCAAAGCATTTAACGAAAACCCGCAGCTAAAGACAAAAGTTAAATTTAGATGTGATGCAGTTACTAAAATGGTGGCTGTAACAGCGAACGAAGAGATAACATCAATCATAACTTCCCCTATATTAAGTCTTCAGCTTGGTTATAAACCTAGAACTAATTTAAAAGAAAGTACTATTGGAATACATCCTGCAAATTTATACTTAGGTTTACCATCACAAATATTTGTTTATACTGACATTATTCAACCACAAGTGGTGGGGGATGTAATTACATCATTACTAAGAATAATACCATTAGACCCCACAAAATTTATCTATGGAGCATATAAAATGCATGTTTTTTCACCTGCTCACTATGTTCCTGTTTTACGTAGAGAGTTTGACACTCTTGAAATAGATATAAGGACAACCACGGGATCAAGAATACCATTTCAATTTGGATCCTCTTGTGTGAAGCTACACTTTCGACGAGTAAAATGAATCATAAACGAGTGTCTCACTCCTGTCCCTATGAACATTACTATTCTCATCAAGCTGGCTCTGGTGTAGGAATTGTCTATAAAGGTGTTCCATATCAACGAGGACATGGTATCGGTAGCTTTTTGGGTGGACTATTTAGGTCTGTACTTCCTTTATTATCTAGCGGTTTTAAAACTGTAGGAAGAGAAACTTTAGATGCGGGGATGGGACTGTTGTCTGATATGGTAAATTCACGTCCTATGGAGAGTTCTATTAGATCTCGGCTTAAAGAAGCAAGTGCGAACTTAAAAAGGAAAGCTGACGAAAAAATAGATTCTCTTATGTCGGGATCAGGGTATAAAATGTCAACTAAGAGACGGGAACCTCTCATTACTTTGAAAGCCTCACGACGAAGAGGAGGTAAAAGAAATAAAAAATATAATATTGAGGATATATTTTCAAACTAATTATGTCTTTCTTACATAGTAATTCATGTGAATGTGCTAAATCAGAACTAGATTTGTTTGCACTGCCATCAACTCAAACCAGCATTGAAAGCGGACAGTGGGTTCATTACAAACCAATTTCATCTTTAAGTGACGACGGACCCATTGAGTTTCAAGTTCCCGGATCTGGTGATGACTATATTGACCTATCACATACTTTGTTACATATCAATGCCAAAGTATTAAACCAAGATGGCACAAAACTAAAAGCAGATGCCCCAGTTGCACCCGTCAATAATTGGTTACATTCCCTGTTTAGCCAACTAGATGTATATTTAAATCAGAAACTCATATCACCACCAAATAATACCTACGCCTATCGTGCTTATATGGAAAATCTACTTAATTATGGTCCAGCAGCTAAAGAATCTCATCTTACTTGTGGATTATGGTATGAAGATACACCACACTATATGGATACCGCTGATGTGAATAATAAAGGCTTTCACAAAAGACAGAAATTTATTAAAGAAAGTAAGGAAGTAGAGCTGATTGGTCACTTGCATGGTGATATGTTTAACCAAGAGAAATTCTTAATAAACGGAGTCGAAATGCGTGTTAAATTGGCACGTTCTAAAGAATCGTTTAATTTAATTTGTCACCAAGATCTCAAACTTAAAGTTCAAATAATGGATGCCAGTCTCATAGTAAGAAGAGCAAGAATCAATCCAAGTGTTTTGTTAGCACATCAAAAAGTATTAGCATCAACCACAGCAAAGTATCCAATCACAAGAGCGGAAGTAAAGGTTCTTACATTACCAGCTGGAATACAGGGAAAAACGTTAGATAATATATTTCTCGGGCAAGTCCCTAAAAGATGTATTATTGGATTCGTTTCAAACTCGGCATTTAATGGTAATCTAGCTTTGAATCCTTTTAATTTTCAACATTTCAATATGAACTCTTTTAGTTTGTATGTGGACGGTCATGAAATACCTTCGAAAACATTGCAACCTTCATTTAATTCTGGTTTAATAGCATCAACATATCATACGTTATTTTCTGGATCAGGAATTCATTTCCATAATGAAGGTAATGCAATAGACAGATCAAATTATGGAGGGGGTAATTGTTTGCTATGTTTTGATTTGACACCTGATTTGTCTGCCAGTTCAACTTCACACTGGAATCTTGTGAGACATGGTTCTGTTCGGATAGAAGTTCGTTTTGAATCATCTTTAAGTACTACTATAAACTGTATCGTATATGCAGAATTTGATAACATAATAGAAATAAACAAAAACCGTGACGTTACGGTAGATTACAACAGTTAATAAACAAATAAATAGATTATTTTTATAATTTTTTTTCATTAGCTCATAGTCATTACAAGCAAGATCATCGATAAATGTGAATGTTTATTATTATAATAATGGATACAAATGAATTACAATTATGTATGAACAAAATAAGTTCTAGTTTTAAAACAAATGTTTTTGCTGCAAATCAAATACCTATTTGGGTTAATTTACCTGCTTTCATTATATGCAATTTAGATCCTGACTCCAAGCCCGGCTCTCACTGGGTTGCCATGCATATTGATGTTAATGGGATAGGTGAATACTTTGATTCCTTTGGTAGAAAACCAACTGGTTACCATAAGTTATTTTTAAAAAGAAATACAAAGAGGTGGTTTTATAATAATAAATTACTTCAAAACCATCTTACCTCCGTCTGTGGAGAATATTGTTTAGTTTATCTATATTTTAAGTTTCAAGGAAAAACAATGTCAGACTTTCTAAGTCTATTTTATAATAATACTTTATGTAACGATCTAGTATTAAGAGCTTTGTTTAAATCAGTATTTGTGAAATAAAACAATGTCAATAAGGTTTTTCTGTGTTTTACTTACTTATATTTTAATACAATGTACACGAACAATATAAATTATTACATTCCATAAAAAAGACAGTTTTATAACTTAAGTACAGTAAAAGATAAATAAAAACTAAATGAACAAATTATCACTTTTTCTTATCAGTCTCTATAAAATATTTAACACTGTTTTCTTTTGAAGCTAATTGTTTTGTAATATTAAAAATAACGTCACGAGCACTTTGCACATGTACATCATCCTCGCCGATGGAATAATATTTTAGTCGTATATCACAGTGTTTCCAGTGGTCTGTGGGTGGTAAATTTCTTATTTTTTCCATGTCATAGACTTCAATTTTAATGAGGTGGGACGCGTAGCCGGCATCGTCTTGACCAGACGTTAAATATGATACTCCATCCGCTGAACTTTGTGATACGTTTGATGATTTTTTAATCACTTTTGTCTTCTTCTTGGGGCGCTCGAAAAAGCTGTCGATGTTGTTCGCTGGTCTCTTCTTAGCTATTGCTTGCCTTATTTTGAGGCCAACAGTGCCCTCCTCGTCACTGCTAGGGTCCTCTTGGTTGGTTTCTGGGTAGTAGTAATTCTTGAACGTATTGTCAGAGAACTGAAACAACATTTGTCAATTAATTAAACACATACATGAATAACTAATCATTAAATTTATAGAATGAGAACAAAAAATAACATACTTACATCCATTTTGGAGCGAATAGAGACACTACACTTGACAGCTGACTTTCACTTAAAACAATGTCGAAAAACTTCACACGTTATACTTTCGGAACTGTGCACTTGACTTGGTGAACGACACGAGGTAACTATTAAGGTATAAACATGGAGAGGTTCCTTTTATAAGTATTTTACAGCACAAAAAAATACCCTACTACTTCCTTGGTTGGTTATACTGGTTCAGACATGTTCCTTGAATACACATTCAAAATAAGGTAGTGAAAAATGCTTTGTACAAAGATTACAATAACAAAAAAATATATACTATTGCTTCTTTGGTGAAATACTGGTTGTAACATGTTCCTAAGCATCGTACAACGGCGACAATCTCCTGTTCAAACATGTTGCTCGTACACACATTTAAGAGAGGACTGTCACAAATGCTTTGTACAAAAATTACAATAGCCAGTTAACAATGGGTTTAATGTTAATGTAAATCCATCAACATCATGTATATAATTGGGCAGATTGCAGGTTTAAACAGGTTTCTTCCTGAAAACATTAATTGAAATGAAATGATAATGAAAAATACCTAAATGGACACCCAAGACGTGGAGCGTTCAAGAAAAAGGTCTAAAACTACGTTAGGTTAATGTGCAGCATATTAAAAATTAAAAGGTCTTAACCGCCGTAAATTTCATAGCGCTTACTTCTTTTTGCAGTTAACTCAAGTAAGAAATGAATTAATAAATATCTCAATTACCGGCAAACATATAAAACTTAAAGTGCAGCATATTAAAAATTAAAAAGTCTTAACCGCCGTAAATTTCATGGCGCTTACTTCTTTTTGCAGTTAACTCGAGTAAGAAATGAATTAATAAATATCTCAATTACCGGCAAACATATAAAACTTAAAGTGCAGCATATTAAAAATTAAAAAGTCTTAACCGCCGTAAATTTCATGGCGCTTACTTCTTTTTGCAGTTAACTCGAGTAAGAAATGAATTAATAAATATCTCAATTACCGGCAAACATATAAAACTTAAATAGGTACCTAAGTTTGGTTATGTACGTAAGTACAAGTAACGAATAAGAAACGGCTTGGTTAGGTAATAAATAACTAAATTACCCTTAAACACATATATCATAAATAGGTAGGTACCTAAATTTGTTTATGTACATACAAACGGTTTGGTTAGGTAAAGATTGTGAAACGCAAAATTAGGTTAGGTTAGGTTAGAACATTAACTCTACGGATAAAAGAGTAGGTATAAGAGGCAGATATATTAAAAATATACATGGATAATTATTAGATAATGTGGAATGGGTCTATTGCAAGTAAGGAAAAAATACAGGTACCCAGGTACCGTACTGGCAGCGGTCCGCGCGGCCGCGCATCCCGGGCGCAGGTAGCCGCTGAAGGGTCGCATGGTCGAACAATGGAACAATAGAACTTCGAGCTAAGAGGGCGGTATTAGTGTGTATTGTGTAATGAGCACATAAAATAAAAGGTGTAGGAGTGGTCCTAGAGCTCTGGGACCCGGTGCAAACGACTCAAATGGGGGGCTATTTGTTTTTTTTTTTTTTTTTTTTTTTTTTTTTTTTAGTTTTGGGTGGTCGCCATGTTGGCGATGACCACTCCCGGATAGGTTGAGTAGGAGCAGCCCGTGATGGGGGCGGGGTGGACCCTTGGGGGCGGTGCGGGGGTAGAAGAGGGGAAAGGGGACGGGGGAGGGTAGCTACCTGGACCCGGGGGCAGAACCGGCGAATCCCTTCTACTATTATTTTTATTTTTATTCTTTAGACATTTTAATTACTGTAACTTTTGACATTTTATGTATTTGCACGCTTGCATGTAGGCTAGATGCATGAAACAAAATGTATTGTAACATCCATACTTACTGTGTCTATGCAAATAAATAATTTCTGATTTCTGATTTCATACAATTTATTGCGTACCGCTCGGGCGCGCATCGCTATTATATATCGCTAATATGCCCTTAAACGAATCCTCACCAGTTATGTTACACCCTGTATACCATCACTATTTCTGTAGTATATTAAAAACCCGTTGTTTTTTCTGAAAATCCGTTTGGAATGATATTGGTAGATCCAGATTCGTTGTCTGATAGTTGTCTTTTCGATACCTGCAAATAAAAGGGTTTTAGTATTTATGTAGTCAAATTATTTCAAGTGAAAGTATTTATTACACATCTCAATAAAAGCAAAACAGCAAGACGAGAGACATCATCCTGTTGTGGATTCGTTTTTATTATCAGTGACTTAGAGACCATATACATCTCTAACAATATTAAATTAATTTTAATTTTGACGCTCCGAGAACATGTACCTACATCTCTGGGATATTATATTAATTTCATTATACTCCTTGTTTAATCTTGAGACCTTATACATCTCTAACTTTACTGATGTTGTAATATCTGTAATAGATAACTTTGCAAGTTTATCTTCACTGTATGACATTAATTTTGTTATAATTGTAAACTCGAAATTATTATTCCTTCTTGAACTGTAAATTAATATTTTGACATGTAAAAGTGCCCTTGTGGCCTATTTGCAGAATAAATGTTTGATTTAGATTTTTTGATTTTGAGCTCTTTCCAATAACGACGGATAAATTAATATTAAGGATGTAACAAACGCACTCGTGGCCCAGCGGCGCTCGCATACCGCGTGCGGTAAGCGAGGTTAAGCAACGTCGACCCCGAGGCGCTATAGTGTATAACACGAGAGTGAAAGGGACGGCGCGATACGAAATTCGGAGTATAGGCCCAGGTGCTACCGCGAACGGCATTCGAAATTTTCCCTCTCTGTCGCACTTGCAAGTTTGCACATAAGTGAGACAGAGGGAAAGCTTCGTTTGTGGTTCGCGGTAGCCCTTCAGATACCAATGACCGGGATTCGAACCCGGGACCTCCAGCTTCGAAGGCAGGGTCAAGTCGACAATTTAGTATGTATCCGTTGTTTATATAGGTACTTACAGAGACATTGGTCTCCACTGTAGACTCCCACTGTCGAGTGAAACGTGTTTTAATCGAAAATCTGCAACAAGTTAGAGGATTAGTTTATTTTTTTGAACCTGGCTGCGGCTTTATAGGCCGGGCCCAATAAAGTGATAGGAGTGCGCGGTTGAGTAGCCTGGGGAAAAACCAGGGGAAAACCTCCGACACGACCACGCGTGTGGTTTGGAACACAGGAATACTCTAAGAGTTTGCGCTCCAGTGAGATTGGTTGAGCGGTTTCAATCGGTGCAGGATTAGATAGAAGGAGGATCAATGAATCACCAAGGGGGACAGACTTATGATAGGCTGACTAAATTGAGATGTATCAAAAGACTGATATGGATGTAGCACAAATATGACATCTCATAATTGGTCGCGCTGTACATACATTGGCGCCAAAAAATTAAGCCAATAGGCTTAAATACATTGATGACGTTTCGGTGACACAGGCCGGTGACAGGAGATGACACATTGTATCTCTTTCCCACCTGCGTTGGTGTATATGCTTGCATCTCCTTCGCACATCGTTGTATATGTGTATTGCCAGCTCCAGTTTATCCTTACTTCATGGATTCACATGTATACAGAGAGCTACCGCGAACCGAAAACGAACGAAGTTCGAATATCTCCCTCTCTGCCGCACGCATTAGCAAGTGCAACAGAGAGGGAGATATTCGAACTTCGGTCGTTTTCGGTTCGCGGTAGCCCCTCAGGGTGTCCAGTAAATAATGGACAAGCTTCTAACCACCGATAGAGCACCTGAGGCTGGTCCAGAAAAAGGACTTTCAGGTTTAGTAAAAGTCCCTTGGTTTTCGAGATTGATTTTCCCAATACTCGGCCTTAAAGCGGGATTTAAGATAATGTATTACCTTTTACACAGCATCAAGATCATATCCTTCTTAACCACGAATATGATGAAGATGAAGAAGCCGACAAGCGAGTTGAAGACGTCAGGCAGGTACCACACCCAGGAGTCAGGGCTGAAGAAGGCAGAGAGGGAGTCTAGGATCCAGTTCACTCCCATGACAAGTGTCAGTTTCACGTAGATGATGAATCTGAATCAGAATAGGATAAGTTTTTTTTTAATATTATAGGGGGCAAACGAGCGGACAGATCGCTTGATGGTAGGTGATTACCGTCGCCCATAGGTGCCTGAAACACGAGAGGACCAGGTGCGTTGTCGGCCCTTCAGAATAGAATAAAATAGAATAGAAAACGTTTATTCATGACGTTGATAATTTATTCATGTTATTGTTAAACCCACATACACTCATAAAGATGATATTTTTGTGAAATTGGTACGGTACATCAACGACCGTTTCGCGAGTTCAAAAGAAACAATACAATACAAATATTATTTATTGTACACCAGAAAATACATTGAAAACAAGATTAAAAATGAAACATGTTGATGGTCGACAACTGGCGGTCTTATCGCTAAAAAGCGATCTCTTCCAGACAACCTTTGGGTGGTGCAGACAAGAGAAAAATTTGACATGAGTAGGTGAAACGGAGATATTAAGTAGTATAAACAACCGAATCATAAGAAAGATCATACACTTACATAAATACATAGATTTATAAACCTACTTAAACATACAAATACAATACGTATCGAGACGATGTAACACGTCATAACAGACTTACAAACGACAAAAATACATCAGCGAACATTTACGAAACAGATAAATAGTGATCCTAATCTAGTTCTAAACATGGAAAGAGTTTTAGCACGTCTAATTTCAACAGGTAGTGAATTCCACAATCGGACAGCTCGGAAAGTATAAGAGTTGTAATTGAATTTAGAGTTTGAGGTAGAGACTGAGAAGCAACTTCTGAGTGGACCTAGCAGAGGGAAGGAAACTAAAACGTACCTTAAGATATGCGAGAATGTGAGAGTTACGTCTGAATCGGATAGGAAGCCACTTGAGCTGAGAGCGGAAACTGGATACGTGGTCAGGGAACATACACAAACTACGTGACCCCTCTTGGTCACCGGGGGGAGGGGGGGGGGGGCGGTTTCTTGTCACGTAGCCGGTAGAATACTTTTGAGAAACATTCTAATTGAAGCGGACTCACGCGCCACGGTTTAACCCCATCACTAAAACTTGTCCAGTTTCGCCACATCACTAATTGTACTGTTTCTTCTTGATATATTTTTTACTAAATACAATTACAATTGAATAGCTACGCTATACCACCCTTGCACTCTCGAAGTATACATTTTTAGGGGCCGTATGAGAAAATACAAAGAAAAGCCATTATTTTTTCAACTTTCCGCAATTTTTTTTTTATAATAATATACTACGTGAAAACTAGGGGGGGAGGGGGGGAGATCTTGGCATATACTACGCTTGATCACCTAGGGGGGGGGGGGGGGGGGGTAAAAACGCAAAAAAAACGGTGACGTACTTTGTGTATGTTCCCTCATATTTGCGTAACCCAAATATGAACCTGATACATACATTTTGAATACGCTCAAGCTACTTTACAAACTTACTTTACCTTAAGATACTTTTTGTATTTAACTTTAAAAGAAGCAACTGATAAATAGTTCCTTAAAGGCGGCGGTATATTATTCCAGCACTTCGTGGCAGTTCTTTCAGAAGGGAAAACTCTCTTTTCTTGAAGGTTGGAAGCTCACATCAGTCCGGAAATATCGCAGGCGACTGTTCATTCCATAGTTTGGTTGTGCGAGGCAGGAACTGCCAACCAACTAGGTGGTGAGGATGGAAATGCTGACGTGTAGAACGATCGCGAAGATGCGGCAGGGATCCTCCGAACAATTCCTCCGAGTACTCCCCGTGATAAAAGTGATAGAAAATTCAGGCTGAGGATATTTATTTATTAGATTTCATTATTTTCATGTTGACGTGTTATAGATATAGCTCAAAATATTTTATTATGATTAGTGTACCTACTTTATTACCTTTTATCTTCACGCTTAGAGACCTTATACATCTCTAACAAATCTCATTGTTATTAGTTTCTTAGTCTTATTTTTGACATGTAACACTACATTTAATTAATTATACTTTGATTATTGTATTATTTTTATTTGATGTACCTAGATTTTGACTTGTAAAAGTGCCCTTGAGGCCTATTTGCAGAACAAATGTTTTGATTTTGATTTTGCAGAGCGAGGCTACATCTTCTCTACGCAATTCCAGGGAGTCAAGCCTGTCTGAAATACGCAGCCGACGATTCGAGTTGCTCTTCGTTGAATGCGATCCAGAGGAAGAAACTGGTACTGGGGTACCCCTTCCCACAGATGAAAGAAGTATTCATATCTATGTTCTACTATATACATGTTTAGAATAGAATAGAACCAAATTTATTGCACACCAAAATAACAACACATTACAATTTAAAACTGAATACATAGAAACTAGCTTAAAAATACCTACATACATCAGCAGGCGAATCACGTAACTTTATGTACTAACGGTAGATAGATTTTACTGTCAATTTTGAAGTATAAATGTATGAGCTGACAATTAAAATTTGACATTAAAATCTACCTGACGGTAGTACAAAAGTTACGTGATTACCCCGCAGGTGAACTAAGTATAAAGAGCAGGAGTGCTGCTATAGTAGCCGCAATTGGACACCACTCAGCATAATGCTGTGACATTTTACAATGCCGCAGCGCTGGTCTTCCGTGGAGCCCATGGCTGAAAGATAGCTCAGAACAGCAGAAAGTGAAGGACATGGGACACATAAGAGAAATACATTTTTTTTAACAAGAACTAGTGGAATCAAACAGTTGTCAGTTTAGGGTCAGATTAGGTAGGATACGTGGGATATAGCGTAGGATATATATATGTATAATATTACAATATTTTCAAATTCACACAGGAGTAAGATGACAAACACACCACAAAAGAATTTCGAATATTTATATCGCATATGTACACAACCTTCAAGACATGGTGCAGTTATAACAACAGGCTGTGTTTATTTAGGACAGGCTGGGATTTTTGAACCTATGAACAGTATGAACGCCAGCTCGTCACCCTGCTGCTTATAACTCCAGAGCCCAGAACTCCAGAGCCAATAAGTCCAGAGCCCATAACTCCAGAGCCAATAACTCCAGAGCCCAGAACTCCAGAGCCAATAACTCCATAGCCTATAACTCCAGAGCGCAACTTCAGAGCCCGAGTCATAATACGCATCATACTCGTGATCGGGTCATAGATACGCGTCATACTCGTGATCGGGTGCTGTTTGTGGAGTCCGGTCTGTTCATGCTTGCTAGGACATAGTGACTACGTTAATACTAGTGTCTTTTTATAGGGGATTGACGAGAGACATCATCCTGTTGTGGATTCGTTTTTATTATCAGTGACTTAGAGACCATATACATCTCTAACAATATTAAATTAATTTTAATTTTGACGCTCAGAGACCATGTACATCTCTGGGATAATATATTAATTTCACTCCTTGTTTAATCTTGAGACCTTATACATCTCTAACTTAATATTTGTAATAGATAACTTTGCAAGTTTATCTTCACTGTATGACATTAATTTTGTTATAATTGTTAAATTCGAAATTATTATTCCTTCTTGAATTGTAAATTAATATTTTGACATGAAAAATGTATTACTAATTATAGTCAGACTTTCTAAAATTGTAAATTAATATTTTGACATGTAAAAGTGCCCTTGTGGCCTATTTGAAGAATAAATGTTTGTATTTGTATTTGTATAACTAACCTGCTTTGGTCCTTCTTAGTGTTTCTGCTGTCCCCACTGCCGCCTGGCTTGGCGCTGACCCGCCAGATGTGCCTCCCCGTCAGCACGAAGAATACGATGTTGATGACGGTGGCCACCATCATGGGCACATTCACGTACAGTCTGCGTTCGTCCTCTGTCGACAAAACAAAATTAAAAATTTTGAAAAACCCACGACGGATGTACGGTGAAAAACGTTTACTGCAGCGCCCCCTGGTGAGTTATCATCGTAACACCCAGCTAAAATTCGTCCTGACTAAACTACAAATCTATTGCCGAAAACCGCTTCTAAATCGGTCAAGCCGTTTTGAAGATATTGATGTGCACACACAAACAAACAAACAACCTCTCACCCTAAACGCATATACCTTCTCCGTTCCGTCGTGGGTAAAAAGACGCACTTGTAACTTCTCTGGTGTTAGTGGTGTTACGACTGCGTGAATTGTGGCGCGGCAATCGTTTTATCTGTTCATTGCGGGGTTGAGACGCGCAACGATCTGCGGTTAGCTGGGATCTCACGCAATGTATTAGGAAAGCTGCTGCTGCCACTGCCGCTCGAAGTCGTGGTCTGGATCTATATATTATTATAATATTTGATCGGGCCGTAAAGGCGATGATAATAATAGTAGATAGTGTCTCTCAAGGAGCAAAATGATATATTTACAGCAAAGAGTTTAATCCTGAGTGAAGGGAAAGATTCTACAATAGAATCCTAAGCATAGCGAGGCATTCAAAATTAGAATCTTGAGCGTAGCGAGGGATACAAGTGTTTACGCCCAAGGCGGAAATAATTTTGCTACCGTTTGTGTGACACATAAGGGGGCGTCCATAAATTACGTGAGGTGTTTTTTAAAATTTTCTGTCCCTCCCTCCGCCCCTGGTGAGATGTCGTGAGATTTTATTCAACCCCCTCCCCCATCCCCCAATCTCACGTGAGATTTTTTAAAATGTGGGTTTCTTACGTATACGCGTTGGATTGTTATTGTAAAAAGAAAAAAAAAATTGCTTCGTGCTTTTATTTACGACTAGTTAAGACTAGTAATCAATATTGCTGAGAGTTAACGTCGAAGAATGAATGAAATTATTCTCTTACGAATTAGTGAATAATCTTAATCGTATTACGATTACGCTTAAGATTAAATCTTATAAGCGTGTACAATCTGGATTAAATGGGCCAAAATAATATATTTTTTTTTGTTTCAATCAGAAAAAAATTGCGTGATATTTGCCGAGAACCCCCTTCTCTCCAAGGTAAGATTAGATGAGATTTGACTTGACCCCCTCTCCCCCTTAAACATCTCACGTAATTTATGGACGCCCCCCAAAGAGTTTAATCCTGAGTGAAGCGAAAGATTCTACAATAGAATCCTAAGCATAGCGAGGCATTCAGAAATAGAATCTTGAGCGTAGCGAGGGATACAAGTGTTTACGCCGAAGGCGGATATAATTTTGCTACAGTCTGTGTGACACATAATGAACAGCAGGTGTGAAAGAATATTTACCGTTCTCAAAGGTACAAAAGCTTTCATCGCCAAACACGAAGTGGGGTTGGACGATGTCCGGCACTGACCGAAGGTCGGCGTAGTCGATCAGGACCAGAAACAGCGTAACCAGCAGCGGGGTGCCGAAGCCGTAGAGGCTGTACCAGCAGAACTTAGCGAGGATCCGACGACGGGGTTCCCCGCACGAAAACCGGGATTTGCTGGAAATTAATAATAATAATAATCCCTCAGATCTCTCTCCGAAGCCGAAACCTATAAATATCTTGGTATGTCACAGTCTTTGGGTATTGAGGGTGAGGGCGTAAAGCGGGCGGTGAAGGAACGCTTCTTCTGTCGCCTGACAAAAGTGCTTAATAGTCTTTTGTCGGGCGGCAACAAGGTGCGCGCCTTCAACGCCTGGGTGATGCCCTTGCTCACATACTCCTTTGGCATACTAAGATGGACTCAGGCTGAGCTGGATGCCCTGGACCGAAGGGTGCGTGTACTGCTCACTGCGCACCGCATGCTACACCCACGCTCGTCTGTTATGAGACTGTACATCCCACGTAAGTGTGGAGGTCGCGGCTTTCTAAATGCCAAAGACCTCCACAACCGTGAGTTGTGCAGTCTCAGGGATTATTTCCTTAACAGCGAGTGTGGGATGCATCGGGACGTAGTAGCAGTAGACGCATCTTTCACCCCGCTTTCCATGGCAAAGGAGAACTGGCGCAGACTTAAAGTATGGAGCACCGAGGAACGCAAGGCGGTATGGAAGAGTATGGAGCTACACGGGCGGTTCTACAGGGCGCTCACAGGGCCCGACGTAGACCTGCTCGCATCGGTGAACTGGCTACGTTTCGGGGATCTCTTCGGGGAAACCGAAGGTTTTGTCTGTGCAATTGCGGACGAAGTTATCATGACGAACAACTACCGGAAGTATATCCTGAAGGACGGTACGGTCGACATTTGTCGGGCATGCCGCCGTCCCGGAGAATCACTCAGGCATATTATTTCCGGTTGTGGTCATCTTGCTAACGGCGAGTACTTGCACAGACATAACTTAGTAGCCAGGATCATTCACCAGCAACTTGCTCTTTTATACGGTCTTGTGGACTTCGAAGTGCCGTACTATAAGTATACACCTGCACCAGTTCTCGAAAATGGTCGTGCTACGCTCTATTGGGATCGATCTGTCATCACGGACAGGACTATTGTAGCCAATAAACCTGATATCGTGCTGACAGATCGATCGAAGCGCCAGGCAGTGCTCGTTGACATCACCATCCCCCATGACGAGAACCTCGTGAAGGCCGGGAAGGATAAAGTCAGCAAGTACCTAGACTTGGCACACGAGGTGACTGCCATGTGGGATGTTGATTCGACGATCATTGTCCCGATAGTCGTCTCTGCTAACGGTCTAATAGCGAAGAGTCTCGACCAACACCTCAAGAGACTCTCGCTAGATGGCTGGGTCAAGGGTCAGATACAGAAGGCGGTACTCCTGGACACGGCGCGGATAGTCAGGAGGTTCCTCTCTCTGTCGCCCTAACCACCGGCAGCTTAGGCCCGGCCTCGCTGCCGGCGGCACTCTAGGTTAGGTTTTCATAATGATTTTGTATTTTGTAAATATTGTTTTGTATTTTACTTTTTATATAATTATTATAAAACCTAACTTAAGTAAAAAAATAAATAAAGAGATAATAATAAGACGTTTATTCAATGATTGTATACATTTACAGGTAACCAAGACAGGTACAATAAATCAAAGTATACAAAAACAATTAAAAGGGTAGGTGGCTCAGCTTGTGTCTGTACCAAAAGACCACTAAAGACTCTTGTCTACAGACGCTGTTATTCTGCCACCCCCGTGGCTTAAAAACTATAGCATGTGAACTAAAATAAGCGTCACACGAAGCTAGGCAATTGACTTACATACTAAGTAGGTAGGTGGTGGGTTAAATGAATTAATGATTTTCAATAAAAGCGAAACAAATGATCGCCACAGGTTGGGATCTTCGCGGTAGATGTCGCTACGAGTCTCCCTAAGGCGTAATTAGAGGAGTGTAATGATTGAAACTATCACCAATTAGTAGCTGCCCCATCAAAAACGAGGTATTTGTCGAAAAATATATTAGGCATGGCCCCAAAAATATTTAACAAATTACCGATTGCCATAAGAAATAAAAGTTGCATAAAAGATTTAAAAACTCTTAAAAAAATTTTTTAATACAAAAGGCTTATTAATTTACATACATACCATGTTGTGGACCACATGTCATAGGACATCACATTCAGCCACGTGAAGCTCGCCAGTAGCGTGTAGTACACCGTCAGACCTGCATCATACAATGAGTTCAAATCTTGAGAGTAGCGAGGGATTTAAAGGCACCGTATAATTTAACTCTTCCATTGTCACTTTGGCATTCCCGCCGGCGGGGCCGTCCATCGCGCGATCGCGACAACACTGACACATATAATCCCTATTCGTCCCGGTACCGCCGCACACCGGAGAGTCAGTCCGACCCAGGTCGGGCTTAGCTAAGTTTCTTGCTGGACTCTTCTCAGCTACCAAACTCCCAGTAGCTGGATTACACTCACACCTCAGATTCGGTTGAAACCGCTCAAGCAATCTCACTGGAGCGCAAACTCTTAGAGTATTCCAGTGTTCCAAACCACACGCGTGGACGTATCGGAGGTTTTCCCCTGGATTTTCCCCAGGCTACTCTCTAACCGAGCACTCCTATCGCTTTATTGGGCCCGGCCTATAAAGCCACAGTCAGGTTCAAAAAAAAAAGATATTACTTGCCAAATTTTGTAGTTCTAGGTCAACGGAACCCTATACATTTTGATCCCCTTGACAGAACAAATATACGTTTGGTCCAAATATACGTTTTTTGCGGCATAAACGGCCGTATTTTTTTAAGTTAACTTAGAAACTAGATTTTTTCACAACTCTATTTCGTAACTGTCAAGGGGATCAAAATTTATAGGGTACTTTCCGTTGACCTAGAACTACAAAATTTGGCAAGTAATATCTTTTTTTTTTCGTGTCGGAGGTTTTCCCCTGGATTTTCCCCAGGCTACTCTCTAACCGCGCACTACTATCGCTTTATTGGGCCCGGCCTATAAAGCCACAGACAGGTTAAAAATAAACATCCATTGTCGCCATACAAAACGATCTGGCAATGTCACAAGTCCAACTGACAGTTGGACTGTGCATCCAGTACGGAGAAGTGACTCCACTGGTAGAGCATGGACTCCTGAAACGAAGGTGCAACCAATGTAGGGTGCACCCGGACAGGGAACGTGTATATCTTTATTATGACTTGGTTAAAACTCAAATACCTACACGCAGATGGAGTAGATTGATTAAGGCCTAGTTTGTATAATTGTTTAATAAATTGTTTATTTTGACTTAATAACTAGGTCGATTTTTGTAAGATTGTCCACAAATGTAACCTATTTATTTATTGATTCATAAATATCAATTGCCTTACCTTTTTCTTGAAGCTGACTGTGGCTTTATAGGCCGGGCCAAATAAAGCGATAGGAGTGCGCGGTTAGCGAGTAGCCTGGGGAAAATCCAGAGAAAACCCTCCGACATGACCACGCGGGTGGTTAGCAACACTGGAATACTCTAAGAGATCGCGCTCCAGTGAAGGCCTGCCTTACCTATACATACGCATTCCAACTTGTTCGGCTGGCCTTCCGTAAACACCTGTACTGCTATGAAGAGGAACGAGGTCGCCAGACAGGAAACATAAGCCATCAGCATCAGACTGGGAAGGTTCCTCTTCTGAGGAAGCACAGCATACGCCGCCAGCACCAGGAGGAGGAAGAAACAGGATACCAGCATGCCTGTGGAACAAGTAAAAGATGTATGGCTGAGATACGCGTCATACTCGTGATCGGGTGCTGTTTGTGGAGTCCGGTCTGTTCATGCTTGCTAGGACATAGTGACTACGTTAATACTAGTGTCTTTTTATAGGGGATTGACGAGAGACATCATCCTGTTGTGGATTCGTTTTTATTATCAGTGACTTAGAGACCATATACATCTCTAACAATATTAAATTAATTTTAATTTTGACGCTCAGAGACCATGTACATCTCTGGGATATTATATTAATTTCATTATACTCCTTGTTTAATCTTGAGACCTTATACATCTCTAACTTTACTGATGTTGTAATATTTGTAATAGATAACTTTGCAAGTTTATCTTCACTGTATGACATTAATTTTGTTATAATTGTTAAACTTGAAATTATTATTCCTTCTTGAACTGTAAATTAATATTTTGACATGAAAAATGTATTACTTATTATAGTCAGACTTTCTTAAATTGTAAGTTAATATTTTGACATGTAAAGGTGCCCTTGTGGCCTATTTGCAGAATAAATGTTTGTATTTGTATTTGTAAATCCTGGTACCTATACCACAAAACTGTACAAGTCTACAATTCGACAAAATTGTATATTCTTCCATAGAAAAGGATGACGTCTTTTTCAAATTGTACCCTTGTAGAGTTTTTTGGTACGGGCTCCTGTGCCTTTACTATGAGTTTACATGACCGTACTCGCTAGTGACTGCGTAAAAAATTGTATGGGCAAAGGACAGCGCCTCTGGCGGTTACGCAATAGAACTGAGAATCGGCATACTAAATCGTTTACGCAGTCGCTAGCGAGTACGGTCATGCAAACTCATGGTAAAGGCACTGGTCATAGTCGTAAAGCGGGACGTCACAGATTCCCGGTTCAGCCATAAAATTATTTAAATATCTGTGAATGCAGTTTAAATTGTTTTTTAAATTCAAATAATGTCTTCTTTCAGTAAAATGTTCCATCTACAATATTCAAGGTACATTCCCTCCATGTGGCATAGCCGCGGGACGCCCTGTATAATATGGACCAATAAAAAAAAATTAAGGTTCCCAATTCAAGTAACCGTTGTCACACGGTATAACTCACGGCGGGGACGTCCACTGCGCGATCGCGACAACAGTGACACATATAGTCCCTATTCCTCCCGGTACCGCCGCACACCGGGTAGAGTCAGTCCGACCCAGGTCGGGCCTGAGTTTCTTGCTGGACTATCAGCTAGGCTAGGTTTAGTGAACCAGCGACAAAACTCCCAGTAGCTCGATTCCACTCACACCTCAGATTCGGTTGAAACCGCTCAACCAATCTCACTGGAGCGCAAACTCTTAGAGTATTCCAGTGATCCAAACCACACGCGTGGTCAGAGGTTTTCCCCAGGCTACTCTCCAACCGCGCACTCCTACCGCTTTATTGGGCGCGGCCTATAAAGCCACAGTCATGTTCAAAAAAAAAAGATATAACTCACCTACTGCAGCTACATTGTCCTTCACATTGCCGCCTGTATTACCCACATAATCGCCATAGACTTGCTTGTAGGCCAGCTCTGCGCCGGCGCCGCTTACTCGGACCTCGACGCAGAAGTTCTTGTACGTCATAGGCACCTCCCATTGAACTAGGTAGTTGAGCCGCCTAGTGAGCAGGTGGCCGTTCTGAAAAAAAAAAAAAAATTAGAGGACAATCTTACACAAATCGAACTAGCCCCACAGTAAGCTCAAGAAGGCTTGTGTTATGGGTACAAGACGACGATATATTTAATAGATACAAATACTTAAATACATAGAAAACATCCAAGACTCGGAAACAAATATTCATGCTCATCACACAAATTTTTGCCCGGACCGGGATTCGAACCCAGGACCGTCAGCTTCACAATGACGTGAATGAATGAATGTGACGGTTTTAGGGTTGCGTACCTCAATAGGAAATAAACGGAACCACTTTGTTGTCCGTCTGAGACCCTTTATCTCGGGAACACACGTGGAGGTATCGAGTTGGATTTACAACTATATACTCAAGTTCACACTGTTCTTGTGAACAAAAATTTGACAAATTTTGTAGTTCTAGGTCAACGGAAAGTACCCTATAAATTTTGATCCCCTTATTAAGAAAAACACTGACTTACGACAAATATCACGATTTATTTCCTTGGTGTACTTCTACAGACTCAACTTAATGCTAGCGCTCGTAACAGAATGCCCTCTCTGCCCAGACATCGGCTTTTTGTTCTCGTATCCCCACCCAAAAAGGGTAGGGAGTCAAGATCAAACGTCCGAGCTGGTATTACAATATTATTGCTTGCCCTCATATTTAAACAAATTATTTACAAATTACCCTACATTTTACAAAATCATCACACCCTTGACAGTTTCGAAATAGAAGGGACTTGGAGCTGACAAAAAAATTAGTTTCTAAATTAACTTAAAAAAATACGGCCGTTTATGCCGCAAAAAACGTATATTTGGACACTGTCAAGGGGATCAAAATTTATAGGGTACATTCCGTTGACCTAGAACTACAAAATTTGGCAAGTAATATCGTCATATACTACAAGTACAGGGAAAAATCTGAAAACTACAAAATTGTAGTTAAATCATAAACAATATAGTTTCTTCAAGCTTACGTGATCAGTTACATTAGAATTACGATTTGAAACGGGATATTTACCATGTATATTTGTATTTGTGAGTTCCCGATATTTCGGTGACGGTGACACTGTGCGAAAAAAGCGAACCAGGAAGAGGGTAGATCGCTATGGTGTGTGGGTAGACCACAACTAAAACTCGCAGCACGTCAGTTAATCCTTGATAATGGCGCTTGCAACAGTACCGAAATATCGGTAACTCACAAATACAAATATACATGGTAAATATCCCGTTTCAAATCGTAATTCTAATATAGTTTTTATATAAAGTACGTAATCAATAACTTCAAATTTGTACGGAACCCTCGACGGGCGACTCCGACTCGCACTTCTCCGGATTTTTTGATAGATGTCGCTTATGGAAGATTCATGAGGCAGTGTCTACATTCGAGATGGGTGATAATAACGTCACCATGAAGAAAAGAAATCACAGTGTTCCGCCGTCACATAGAATCACTGTTACTTTTCACGAAGGAACAACGTTCAGACTCGACTATTCGCTAATATTAGACACGGTCGTGCTATACCTCTGTATTAATTTAAGAGCTTAGGTTGGGCTTTTACAATATTTCTATAGAAAGTTAATATAAATACAATACAATACAATACAAATACTCTTTATTGCACACCTCACATAATAAAATAGCACATAAAAAACAAAAAACAAAGATACAGGGAGACAGAGGCAGAACAATAGGCGGTCTTATCGCTAAAGAGCGATCTCTTCCAGGCAACCTTTGGGTAGTGGAGAAATGAAATATAAAGCTGAAAAGTAGGTGGTGCATAAACTATTACAATGAGAAAAAAAGAAAAAAAAAGATTCCAAAACAACTATTCAATATAAATACACATACTTAAATAATATAACAATTACAAAAAATTAAAACATAACCTAGCGTGCCGC
The DNA here is from genome assembly GCA_963556455.1 of Epiblema foenella. Taxonomy (NCBI): domain Eukaryota; kingdom Metazoa; phylum Arthropoda; class Insecta; order Lepidoptera; family Tortricidae; genus Epiblema; species Epiblema foenella. Next base: position 1,367,820 of record OY747120.1, on the reverse strand, counting down.
CCGCAGCGAGGCGGGGCCTAAGCTACCGGTGGTGTCGGGCGACAGAGAGAGGAACCTCCTGACTATCCGCGCCGTGTCCAGGAGTACCGCCTTCTGTATCTGACCCTTGACCCAACCATCTAGCGAGTCTCTTCAGGTGTTGGTCGAGATTTCGCTAGTAGACCATTCGCAGAAACGACTATCGGGACAATGATCGTCGAATCTACATCCCACATGGCGGTCACCTCGTGTGCCAGATCTACTGTATACGTCTCTGTTATTATTATCATTTTTTAATCTTTATTGTTTCTATTATTAGTTTTTTACAATACAAATACTCTTTTTTTCTCAACAACGCGGTATAGCAGTATGGGTGTTGTGTAGGTACGCAGTATTTACCAGTGCTAGTTACGCAATATTGCACTATCCTGTACGTTATGTATAATATTAATATTATTCACTTTTTAAATTATTGTTTAATACTATTAGTCCCATTGATGTACCTAACTACAAAAATTACAAGGAAATAGATTTAGATAATTTATTTCATGATAAGGAATTACTATGGAATTACATTATAAATTTGCGCACATGTCAAAATTACAAGAATTGTTATCATGATCGTCATAACAGGAAAAATAAAAATAACATAATGTCAACTAGAGTAATACAAAACACGATAAAAAGTAAACGTGACTGTCGCCGTCCATAGTTTATGGTGTCTTTTTATAACCAGACAGGCCATTTGTTTGCCACCGTCGTTGTATAAAAACTGAATAATTAACTCACTCATTCCCAATTAAATTTAATGAGTTCAAAGTTCAAACAACGTTTTTAATTAACTATTTTTTTTTTCCTTATTAAAAACACCGGTGTGAAGTTAGCTGAGTATAATAACCCGACTAAATAAAGAAGTCACAACGGATTTTGATGCGGTTTTTTTTAATAGATAGAGTGACTCAAGGGGAAGGTTTATATGTATAATACATGCATCAGCATTGCACCCGTGCGAAGCCGGGGCGGGTCGCTAGTGTATAATATACCATAATGAACATTTCTTGATTTGCAGGCGGTAATTGACCGAGTGAAACGAAGGTCTCTGCTTCAGCTTCGACTTCGACTTTCGTATGTCCGGATTTCCGGATTTCCGTTTGTTCTCGTCTACAGGTCGCAATTCTCAACCGATTCTCGTGAAATTTCGTGAGCAGGTTCGATAGTTACATAGATTTTTTTTTGCCGAAACGGTTTTTGGAAATTTCCAAAAACAATTGAAAGTTTCTGCGAGCGAATTTCGGTTTGTTCTCCTCTACAGGTCGAAGTCGCAAACGATTCTCGTGAAATTTTGTGAGCATCAGGTCCGGTAATTATATAGAAATTTTTTTGTCGAGTCAGTTTTTGAAAATTATCAAAAACATTTTTATTTCAAAGATTTTGTAAGTTTCTGCGTCCGAATTTCGGTTTGTTGTCCTCTACAGGTAACATTTTTCAACCGCTTCTCGTGAAATTTTGTTAGCAGGTTCGATATTCATAATTGATATTTTTTATAATGTCAGATTTTGGAAATGATAAAAAAACTCACTCACGAGATCTACAGCTCACAGAGCCACTAGTAATAGTTAAATAACAATAACTTAAATAATATTACAACTAACTTCAATCTAAAACAGGCCCTTGGGGCATTGTACCGAGGATGCTGGCGGCATTTCCTCGCTGTATCGCAATGCTGATACGTTGTGCGAGGAAGTCGCCAGTTGTCGGTCGCCAGTGCCTTAACATAATTTTGCATGACCGTACTGGCTAGCGACTGCGTAAAAAATTCTATGGGCAAAAGTACAGCGCCTCTGGCGATTATGCAATAGAACTAAGAATCAGCATACTAAATTAGTTTAGGTAGTCGCTAGCGAGTACGGTCATGTAAAGGCACAGTTACGTCAACCAAACGCTTCGCGATTTCAGTAAATAGCTTGTGCGCGCTGGGATTCCATGGACCAAGAGTTTCGAAACCAAGAGTTTCGAAACCAAGATAATATTAGTAGGATACCCATACTAATCCAGTCTATTATAAGCCAGTACCTTGTCGCTTGAAAGTACTGGGTATAAAGGTCTGAATGTGTAAAGTTACTGGATTATACCTTCGTTAAATGTTATTTATTGCCAATAGGTGCCCATTGAGACAATTTTATAGCCAATGCTATCCATTTTATTGCGTAAATGCTAATTAATTATGTAGGTAATTACCAATTTTTTAGAAAGCAACAGGGGAATATATGGTTACACCATGTGACTGTTTTACTGTGTTACTTTAAAGTACCGTAAACTGGGGTGAGTTTAGGAAAAAGCGAGGCCACTTTGATAGATTAAGAATACTAATATAATACAATACAATACAATACAAATACTCTTTATTGCACACCTCACACAATAAAATAGCACACAAAAAACAGAAAACAAAGATACAGGGAGACAGAGGCAGAACAACAGGCGGTCTTATCGCTAAAGAGCGATCTCTTCCAGACAACCTTTGGGTAGTGGAGAAATGAAATATAAAGCTGAAAAGTAGGTGGTGCATAAACTATTACAATGAAAAAAAAAGAAAAAAAAAGGTATAATCAAAAAAAATTGGTTGCCTGTAAAGTCGGTATACGGGCGAAAGTTTTACGTGACAACGACTTTGAGTGGTAAAATGTCTGTCTCTCTCGCTCTTAGGCGGGCTAACCATGCCTCTCACTCGCTCTCATTGTGAGCGCATAACGTGAGCGGAGCGTAACGCAGTTTCTTGAAGTGTCACCCGGCAAACCAATTTATAAGACGTTGTCACGTCAAAAAAGATAAAGATATACATATATAATCGTCACTAAGTAATTTTTAATTTGATTCAGTTCAGTAAATAGTTAGTAAATATACCAAGGTATAACAACGACTCAGTTAACCAAATAAAAACTAGAAATACGGCTTATAAACTCGATTTTAAACGTCGTCCCTGAATTTGATAGTAACCCCAGTTTACGGTATGCGGCTGGATGATATTATTATTGTTTAAGCGGCAATTACACTTCGTCGTTCGCCGCATGTCGCTAGTTGTACATAAAACACAAAAAAGTGAAAATGAAAACATTAAAAAAAGCATACCCCTTTAAGGGATCTTCATCCAACTAAATGATGTGTTGTTGATGTGTGTCGTAATTAACTTAAACATTCACTCACCTCTAGAAGATACAGTTTTTCATTCGGGACCGGATCATAAAAGAAAGCATTTTCTGATGTTTCAAAAACGTCGCTATACACCAGAGTGAACTTCTTCAACGTATAATCCGTTTTGGAAATATCCTTGTCGTAAATCACAACTTCCATATCCTGTAGTTTTCTCCCGTATGTGTTTTCGACGCAGATATCATCAAGTAGAATCTGCGTTCCAGGACAGCATTTTGATATGCAGTCCTTACATTCCGTTACCGTCTCATTAGTATTCACGTAAGTGAAGACTTGATGGGAGTCAGTTCCATTGTCAGCGATTACAGAGCAGAGTATGGCACAGCATACGAAATACCGGAGCATAGCGGCAGCGCGAGATTCGACTGTGAACACATAAGCACATAAGCATATTTCGATACAATAATACCTTCGTGTACAATACAATAATGCGTTCAGGATGCTGTTGGGACTACCACGATACTGTAGCGCATCAGGTATGTTTATGGATGCCAATGTCGACGGTTTTAGCGCAATACTACGGAAGCGAGTAGCATCACTGATGCGCAGAGTGAGGGATAGTGCCAACAGCCTCCTGAATAGCATATTGGAGAGAGTTGACTGCCCAGTTGTCAAACACTGGAACATTATACATATGGGGGACAGGACTCCCATTTATAATATCAAATAATAAATAATTATCCTCGTAATTAATTAAATAGTTAAATAATTATAACTAATCTAGATATATAAGTTAACAAATGTTACTAACAATGCTATGGATGTCTTGTCTGAAAATAAAATGATTATTATTATTATTAACACCAGTGTTCCTACGTAGTTACATGTACATATACGGATCATGCATATCGCCAACATGTAGATTGTATTACAAGGGTCTAAAACAAGCCATATCACCACGAGATGGTTATTTTCCCGAACGAAGTGAGGTAAAATTGTTTATTTATTTATTTATTTAATCTTTATTGCACAAAAGTAAAACTTATCGTACAAAAGGAGGACTTAATGCCATAAGCATTCTCTACCAGTCAACCTTAGGGCAAAGCAGACGAATTGTGGGCGGTGCAACTCCAAATATAAAAACGAATATACTAAGTGTCAATATAGTACGTACATATTAATACCAATACATACATAAATATTGTTCAAGTTGTAATATGGCTTTTAGACCAGCAGGCGAATCAGGTAACTTTATGTACTAACGGTAGATAGATTTTACTGACAATTTTGAAGTATAAATGTATGAGCTGACATTTAAAATTCGACATTAGAATTTATCTAACGGTAGTACAAAAGTTACGTGATTAGTTGATTACCCCGCTGGCCCCTATTTCACCAAGTTGACATATGTAGGCTGACAAATCGACAATTTTCATGTGAAAACTGTTTCACCAATTACAATTGTTATGTTTTTTGACGCCTGTCAGTTTTGGTGAAATAGAAGATACACTCTACTTTTCACTTTGATTGCGAGAAAATAAATAAACAAAGATTATCCACCCACAACTAATAATAAAATACAATGAGTATATTTTTATTATTTATTCGTTTTATTTGAGATAATAAGATAAACGATTACATCGTGGATAGGAATATTTGTCAGTGATAGTGTCCCGCACAAGTAATCTAACACAGAAATATTTTTTCCTAAATTTTAAAAATATATGTATGTTTTATATTGTAGTATTTTAATTCTGTAGTATTATGATACTGTTATTTTATATACATTGTATATTGATTTGAAAAAATGACACCTCGCCGAGTTTCTTACGCCGGTTCTTCTCGAGGCAGAGGTTTATTTTCTGAACCGGTGGTACTTTTTTGACATTCATAAGTGCATGTAATATGCCTAAATTGAAGAATAAATGATTTCATTTCATTTGTTTTTTTAATGTAGTTGTAGTTTTATCACCACATAGTATAAAACAAAGTTGCTTTCTCTATTCCTATGTCCCTATATCCCTATGTATGCTTAAATTTTTAAAACTACGCAACGGATTTTGATGCGGTTTTTTTTAATAGATAGAGTGACTCAAGGGGAAGGTTTATAATACATGCATCAGCATTGCACCCGTGCGAAGCCGGGGCGGGTCGCTAGTTTAAGTTATTATTTTAATTGTCTACTTAGGTATATGCAGTTGTTGTCCTGTTTGCGGGACCGTTAAAAGGAAAAATATTGAATCTATTCTACTCTTTCCTTCCTTATCGCACAGGCGTGCAACACTTGTAAAAAGTTCGAAAATATGTGCACGGAAAGAGATAAAATTTAGTGAACTGTAAATGACATAAGGGGTCTCAGATGTTATTGAACCTGTGTGAAACGGTCGACCAATTTGGTCTTCTAAGGCTCGGTTTTATAAAGATGACGGTGACCTGTGCCTTTACTCGCTAGCGACTGCCTAAACGATTTAGTATGCCAATTCTTAGTTCTATTGCGTAACCGCCAGAGGCGCTGTATTTTACCCATACAATTTTTTACGCAGTCGCTAGCGAGTACGGTCATATATAAACTCATGGTAAAGGCACTGAACCATATTTTGTATCCTCCCGAGTTTCGATTGCTATAGGAAGAACAAAATGGGAAGTCAAGTCAATTTTTAAAGGCATGAAGCTTCATTTCGAAAGGGACGGCACGATTTTGACATGTAAAAGTGCCCTTATTTGCAGAATAAATGTTTGATTTTGGATTTTTTGATTTTGTATGTTTATCCTCCTAAGACCCCGCGTCCTATATAAAGGACAAAATATGGTCAACGGAAAGTAAGTTAAATTTTGAACTGATAGAGTTGCATTTGTTTTGGTTTGTTTGATTTGACATAAAATAAAATTAAAATTTATAATCGGAACTGTTAGGTTCAAATTCGATTGTATTTTTATTTGTATGGTGGGTCTCAGGAGGATATATTTTACTTTTTATAAAGATATTGTAAAAACCTATAAATATATATGAGTATTATACGTAATAGCTACTTACGATCGTGTTTCCAAAATATGATGTACCTACTTTCTTCTCTGACTTATTATTTTATTTATTTATTTTATTTATTATGGTACAAATTATTTCCCAGAACTCGAGCTTACACAGTATTATGATAACTAACTGACGTCAGTGATATTACATTACATGTTAACGTGTGTAACAACGCGAATACAACAACGGAATGATTGTAGGAAAACTAATTGCGTGACACAATTAAATTAGCAGCAATTGCTAAAAAACTGACCAGGTTCGAGTTGGACTGGCCCGGAGAGAGTTCTTCTCGTAAAATATGGTAGTGATAGAAAATAGAAGATAATTTATTTCAGTATAAAAACACAGTAATACAATATATAAGAAAGAAAACAATGGAAAAACTTATTATCTAAAATGTACACTGATTACATTACACTGAAAAAGGTGAACACTCAGCATAATGCCAGGTACTGCTGGAGTACCCGACGCTGGTCTTCCGTGGACACCTAGTGCTTCAAAATGTGAATCAAAACATTTTGCAAGTCAAACTACATTTTAGCGGATCCTTTGTCAAAGGCTGTAAGGTTTGTATACGTTTTTTTTTGGAAATACGTATACAAATTTTGTGGTTTTATTATTAATATATATTATTTTTATTATTTTCATGTTGACGTGCTATAGATATAGCTCAAAATATTTTATTATGATTAGTGTACTTACTTTATTACCTTTTATCTTGACGCTTAGAGACCTTATACATCTCTAACAAATCCCGATTGTTATTAGTTTCTTAGTCTTATTTTTGACATGTAACACTACATTTAATTAATGATACTTTGATTATTGTATTATTTTTATTTGATGTACCTAGATAGATTTTGACTTGTAAAAGTGCCCTTGAGGCCTATTTGCAGAATAAATGTTTTGATTTTGATTTTGATTTTTGATTAGTTTTATTTAATTACATCTAAAAAGTTGTAATGTAGTTAGAGGCTTGCTGGAGCAGACATCGTCATCTTGACGAAAGCTCCGAAATAAATAAAGATAAAAAAAAGTCAAACTACAGTGTTAAAAAAATAGTGATTATAAGGGCATATTCGTGTTCCGATTAGGAAAAAATAGAAGAAATTTTTTTTTGACGCAATTAATTTTTAGCCTTTGTATGGACAGTTGGCTGATTTGGACGACCATAGAAAAAGTATATTTCTCGCGTCAAAAAAATTTTTCTTCTACTTTTTCCTAATCCGAACACGATACCGAATATGCCCTTAAAAGGTCCATCACTATTTTTGTTAGTCTGTATATCTCTATCAATCAAAACCGGCTAAATGCGTGTCGGATCACGCACAATGAAGGGTTCCGCAGCGACACCTATAGTCCACATTCAAAACCACTATCCAATATATTGAATAAATTGAAATTGAATTATAAAAGGTCGTATCTTCATAGGAAACTCGCGGCACTTACGTCCTTTTGTTTGGGCATGACAGTTTCTCAGCGATTACTCAAAAATATTAAAAATAAATGTTTACAGGTCATATCATACATCGGAAAATAAATTTAACTAATAAAATAACGTAAGTATACTACCCTACCCATAAGAGATTGATAACATATCGACTGAATTAATAAAGTTAACTGGATTATACTTAAGTAGACCTTTAGCTCATTTAATAAACTTGTCGTTTAGTCAAGGTTACTTCCCCGACCAGCTAAAGATGTCTATCGTAAAACCGTTATTTAAAAAAGGAGAACGTGATGACCCAGGTAATTACAGGCCAATCACTATTGTCCCAATCCTATCAAAGATAATTGAAAAAGCTTTTTATACTCGGTTAAATATTTTTTTAACGAGACATAATGTTTTACATCCTGATCAATATGGTTTTCGAAAAGGTCTTAATACAGAGCTGGCATGCTTTGAGTTTATCAAATATGTAACTGAAACTATTAATAATAAATCTCCCGTTACGTCAATATTCCTTGATATGACCAAGGCTTTTGACCTCGTTGACCACTCAAAGCTATTTGCAAAGTTAGATGCCTATGGAATCAGAGGTCAGGCGAATGATTGGCTTAATTCTTATTTATCAAATAGAATGCAATGTACGGAAATCTCAAAGTTTGTAGAAATTAAAAATCAAATTCATAAAATAATATATAGATCACCTCTCCGTACTGTGGTCTCTGGTGTACCTCAGGGTAGTAATCTAGGTCCATTGTTATTTTTAATTTTTATTAACGACCTTCTTAAAGTTACAAATCCCAAAACTATTCTCTTTGCAGACGATACAACTATAATAGTAAGAGGAATAGATCAGTGTACATATGAATCCGATATTAATGAAGCATTAACAAACATGAACCACTGGATAAACAATAATAACCTTCTAATTAATCTAAGTAAAACACAATATATACAATTTCATTCTTATGGAGCAGTGCCTCATCAACTAAATATTCATATTAATAATATTACATTACAGGAAACTAAACAAATTAAATTCTTAGGATTAAAGATTGACTCTCATCTGAATTGGAAGGAACACATTAGTTCACTATGTTCCAGATTAGATCGGTTCGTATTTGCCTTGAAAAAGTTAAGGCAGTGTGTTTCTTATGATGCTGCACTCATGGCTTACCACGGACATGTATCATCCATTCTTAATTATGGCCTCATACTATGGGGAAACTCAGTGGAAGTCGAAAGGGTTTTTAAGTTACAAAAGAAATGTGTTCGCGCAATAGTAAACGCTAGGATAGGAAACAGTTGTAAACCCATTTTCAAGAAACTCAATATACTACCATTAGCGTGTATGTACATATTAAAAATCTGCACCTTTTCTAAGACTTTCCCTAAATATTTTATTAAACGTTCAAATATGTGTTCAATTGAACCAAGAAAACAATATAAAGATCTTTTGTATCAGCCACGCTGCATGACTGACATTTATAAAAGAAATGCCTACAACATGGCTATCATGATCTACAATAAGTTGCCCATACAATTAAAAGCTCTAGAAGGTAAAAGATTTAAACATGCTCTAAGAACTTGGCTACTTGATCGGTGCTTTTACAATATCAGTGAGTTTATGAAATAATATTTTTAGTTTTTAATATAATTTAAGTTATAGAGTAATAACTGAATATAAAGAAAAAAAAATGCCTAATTTCATGTCATATTTAAGTCTATTGTAAACTGTTTGGTTACTGTCTAACCTAAACAAATTATTTTTGCATGCTGTTAATAACAGCTGGGAAAGGTGAAACAATAATGTATACACTAACAAATGTAAACTTACCCTTTTTCTGCAAATAAACACATATTATTATTATTATTTGTATGTCTTTCCCGTTCACGGGACAATGGTATCCCGGACCTTTTGCGCGCGATTATTATTATTATTATAGAGGGATAATTATCCGATAATTACCATGCCATTCTACTTTTTCATGTACATAATTTTCAGACACTTTTTTTAATGCAGATTGTCGAATACTTGGCCCTCACCTCCTATTTTTGTATTGTTATTTAGAAAGAGGTTTCATTGCAGTATCACTTCCGATAGTTTTGGTAATTAACGAACCACGGCTAATATCCATAAATCGAGTAACTCAGTGGTCCTTGGATGTCTGAACATTTGTATGAAAAAATCGTTTTTACCACTGTGTTTTTACCTATAAATTCCTTTTATGAGGTTCAGGTACTATTTCGAAATACTATTTTTGTACCCTAATTCAATACATATCACAGATTTTTTTTTGTAAGTAATAGAAGACTGGTCATGAATAAGTAGAATGACCCAATTATCGCGATAATTATCAAGGACCATAAAACCATAATTATCTTGATAATTTCGAATCCTGATACCAAGTGACTATATACATCTTATATAGATAAATACATAGAACACATCGAAGACTCAAGAACAACATCACACAAATACATGCCCTGATCGGGATTCGAACCCGGGACCTCCAGCTTCGAAGGCAGGGTCACTACCAACTAGGCTAAAGCGAATTAAATGGATGGATAATGGATTAAATGTTGATGTTGAATTTTGGTACAATGGTTTATTTATTACTGTTATAGTAAGTGTGTAACCCCAAAAACTACTTACTTAATTAATGGATCATTTCCTTAATCTGACATTACAAAAAATATTAATTATGAATATCGAACCTGCTAACAAATTTTCACGAGAAGCGGTCGAAAAATGCGACCTGTAGAGGCGAACAAACCGAAATTCGGAAGCAGAAACTTACAAAATCATTGATAAAAAAATTGTTTTTGGAAATTTCCAAAAACCGTCTCGACAAAAAAATCTATATGACTATTGAACCTGCTCACGAATTTTCACGAGAATCGGTTAAGAATTGCCACCTGTAGACAAGAACAAACGGAAATCCGGAATCCTGACATACGAAAGCATTTTTGTCGAAGCTGAAGCAGAGACCTTCGTTTCACTCGGTCAATTAAATGTATGGGATCTTTATTAGGTTTATATTTAGTAATAGGTTAGTTTTAATGTTATTTTTAGACATTTGTAATAAATAGAATACATAATCGAATGCAATGTAATAAAATAAATTGTTCAAATATATCCTAAATAAAATGTATTATAATGTAAACAAACATTTTCGATCCATAAATATATAGACACTAATTACACATTGTTGGTGATGTCCTGAATTTTAATGTTATACCATCGCATTTTCTGTTTTTTTATTACTTTTTTTATTTCTATGACATTAAATGTTGATGTTGAATTTTGGTACAATGGTTTATTTATTACTGTTAGTAAGTGTGTAACCCCAAAAACTACTTAATTAATGGACCGTGGACCGCCTAGGGAGGTAGGGAGCTAAACTGGCCATTTCATTACCACATAGATTTATGCGATACCTTCAAGAACTTAAGGAATTACTCACCAAAAATTTTAAGGTAATTAACACATCCGTTGCTGAACTCAGGATTTTCCCGGTGTGTAGCGATAATTGTACAAGGGATTATAACTAGTGGCTCTGTGAGCTGAAGACCTCGTGAGGGAGTTTTTTTATAATTTCCAAAATCTGACATTACAAAAAAGATTAATTATGAATATCAAACCTGATAACAAAATTTCACGAGAAGCGGTCGAAAAATGCGACCTGTAGAGGACAACAAACCGAAATTCGGACGCAGAAACTTACAAAATCTTTGAAATAAAAATTGTTTTTGTAAATTTCCAAAAACTGCCTCTACAAAAAAAAACTATAATTACCGGACCTGCTCACAAAATTTCACCAGAATCGTTTGCCAAATGCTACTTGTAGAGGAGAACAAACTGATTAACAATTTTTTTTTTTATTTCCAAAAACTTATTCGACAAAAAAAATCTGTATATTTATCCAACCTGCTCACAAAATTTCACGAGCATCGGTTGAGAAATGCGACCTGTAGTGGAGAACAAACCGAAATTCGCCCGCAGAAACTTACAAAATCATTGATAAAAAATTGTTTTTGGAAATTTCCAAAAACCGTCACATCAAAAAAAATTCTATATACCTAACTATCGAACCTGCTCACGAATTTTCACGAGAATCGGTTGAGAATTGCGACCTGTAGACGAGAACAAACGGAAATCCGGACATATAAAAGCATTTTGAAGCTGAAGCAGACTTCGTTTCACTCGGTCAATTATGTAGGTACGTTAGTTACTAAGGACAATATTTCGTAACGCCGTCATGAATCAATACGTGGTTTGCCATTTGTGTTTATATTACACTAGCGACCCGCCCCGGCTTCGCACGGGTGCAATGCTGATGCATGTATTATACATATAAACCTTCCCCTTGAGTCACTCTATCTATTAAAAAAACCGTATCAAAATCCGTTGCGTAGTTTTAAAGATTTAAGCATACATAGGGATATAGGGGCATAGGGATAGAGAAAGCGACTTTGTTTTATACTATGTAGTGATGATTCTGGACCTACACGGCCAGCTTCATATCCAACCTCTATAGTATCAAGGATCGGCACCTCCTGTCGTCTACCGGTCCCTGGGATCCCCGGGCTCATTACAAAAGAATGCTATTGTTCATTTTTTTCTCGGCTCAACAGTTGACATGTATTGTTCAGCTCTATTATTTAATACATAAGATTGAAAGTGGCAAGGATTGGGACATTGACCTAGTTTCATTTAGTAATTGTCTTACATAAATTGACTTGTAATTTAATTGAACTGAATTTATTAATATACTCTTGAACCACTTGACATCTCAAATTTCTCTTTTCATTGCCTGTTTTTTTTTAAATTAATTTATGCTGTCGTGTTATTTTGAGTAACGGCCAAAACATAGTGTTACCCTATCAACTATACAGGGTGGAAGAAACTTATGGGCCCTGGAGGTCTACCTTAAATGCTAAGTTAGCTCATTTTTCTTAAAGGAAACATTCTTTTATTTTATAACTATCGACCCGCCCCGGCTTCGCACGGGTGCACTATTTACTGGATGTTATTTATACATATAAACCTTCCTCTTCAATCACTCTATCTATTAAAAAAAACCGTTGAGTAGTTTTAAAGATTTAAGCATACATAGGGATATAGGGACATAAGGACAGAGAAAGCGACTTTGTTTTATATTATGTAGTGATAGTGAAGAAACATAACTATTTAAAGATTTTATATAATTCGCTTGTCTCACCCGGGAATGGAACCCGGGAAAATAAGTACGCGCTATTTTATCCCACTAGTCGATACAGGTCAACTTTAAAGATAAAATTTCTCTAATCATCATATAAATTCATCTATCGTACAAGATATATCCTTAAAAGCGAATATTTAGTACACGAGGAACTTTTAGAAAAGTAAAAAAAAACTGAATGCGGTTGTCTCTTTTTAAGAATAAAATAATGTTTCCTTTAAGTACACTGACTAACATAAGGATATAAGGTAGTTTTCTTCCAGAGCGCATAATTTTTTTCCACCTCCAGGCGTGGCTCGCGACGGCGGCAAGAGACCCGATGGAAAGCTCATTCCATGGCAGATGGGACAGCCGCTTATCTGGAACACCTGTGTGGATACCCTGGCACCGTCCAATTTAGCCTCTACGTGCTTGAGGGCAGGCGGAGCGGCAATTATAAATAAATAAATAAATATTAGAGGACAATCTTACACAAATCGAACTAGCCCCACAGTAAACTCAAGAAGGCTTGTGTTATGGGTACTAGACGACGATATATTTAATAGATATAAATACTTAAATACATAGAAAACATCCAAGACTCAGAAACAAATATTCATGCTCATCACACAAATATTTGCCCTGACCGGCATTCGAACCCAGGACCGTCAGCTTCACAGGCAGGTGCACTACCCACTAGGCTAAACAGGTCGTCAATCTCAAATCGTCGTTTTGAAAATACGGCGACCATAAGGCTGACTTCCTCGGTCAAAGGATAAGGTATCGCTATCCAGCGAGGAAATGTGGCCAGTCTTATGGGCACCATCCCCAAAGGCAGCGACCTTGGGGAATAAATATTATTAGTTAAGTTTATATTGTCTACCCTGTATATCAACCGTATCGCACCTATGTTTTACAAATGATTTATTAACTATATAGATAACTAGCGACCCGCCCCGGCTTCGCACGGGTGCACTATTTAATGGATGTTATTATACATAAAAACCTTCCTCTTCAATCACTCTATTTATTAAAAAAACCGCATCAAAATCCGTTGCGTAGTTTTAAAGATTTAAGCATACAAAAGGATATAGGGTAATAGGGATATAGGGACAGAGAAAGCGACTTTGTTTTATACTATGTAGTGATAATTCCTTGTTCTGTCTCTATCTGTGAGTTCCTTTAATTAGCTTTGTATTATTATCTAAGTCTCTATCATAATCTAGTAGCTGTTGGTACCTACTCCTTAAACTAAATAAATAAATAAAAATGAACCAACCTCTATTAACTGCCGATTTTATTCAAATTGTACTTAAGTAATTAACAGAACTTAACGACTTAGGCGTTACAACTAATACCTAACCCCCGTATTCATAAAACTTAACAAACGTCTGCAAACTAAAATGTCTGTTGACACTGTCTAACAAGAACATATGTCAAAGTGACAGATAAGGATAAACTAACTTTAGCGGCTAGTTAACTAATATAGGTTTGATAGACGTTTATGAATAAGGGGGTAAGAAACTAATTATAAAACTAACCACGGGTTCCGCCATCTTACGATTACAGACCGGTAAACGTTATATATGGCGCTGACAGCTGTCATGCCATACAAAGTTGTCAAACTTGTCATATAATCCGATTTTAACGAACACCGCTTACAGACGGTATTGTGTAACCCACCATATATCTATGTTCTAATCTTATATCACATATTTTCACTAAAAATACATACATTAAAGCTTAGGCTATGTACCTACTTCTTAACTATAAATAATAGTAATAAATAGTCGCGCCGAGGCTTGTATAGTGCTTTTCTCAAAATAACCCTTCCTGGGTCCAATGTATCTTAGTTAGTATCTAACCCCCTTATTCATAAAACTTAAAAAACCTCTGCTAACTAAAATGTCTGCTGTCACTGTCTCACAAGCACATGCGTCAAAGTGACAGATAAGGAAAAACGAACTTTAGCGGCCAGTTAACTAATATAGGTTTGATAGACGTTTATGAATAAGGGGGTAAGTATATTGTATCTAAGTACATGGTTGCAATAGATTTAGATTTAGATTACATTTATTACACAATACAAGACTTCACTATAAATTACATTTAAGTCAATTTCAAAGGATCCCTATGGTGGTCGTCAATACATTGAATAGAATAATAACACATAATAAAACAATTAAAACAAAAGAAAAACAACCATAAATTAAATAAAAAATAACATTTCAAGTTTCACCCAAGAGGATCGTCATACTATTACTAATGTAGGTATTGATAACAATATAATAATGGTTAAAATACGAAATTACCTACCTATTTATCTAAATACTTACAATGTCAAAAAACTCAAAAATACTTAATATCAAATAGAATGTCACAGTAAAGCAATTACGAAGTTAATTTACAAAATTCATTTACAGAATATAATGGATTATCCAATAGAAAGTTTCTCAGCTGACGTTTAAGTGTCGAATCACATGTTTCTGTCCTTATTTCGGCGGGCAAACGTTCGTAGTACGTCGGACCTATGACACGCGGATTTTTACTGGCATAAACGATTATTGTTATTATTATTAATGCAATGAAACTTGAAAATAATATGAAAACTCGAAATGTAATTTCTAAGGATTCAGTCTACAAGCCGTCGTCTCCCGGCGAAAAAAATAAATAATAGCACTCTTTTGTAATGGGCCCAGGGATCCCAGGGACCGGTAGACGACGGGTTAATTAAAACACGCGATGCAGCAGCCGGCGGCCGTCGTCCTTAGAATTACGTTTCTAGATTTGCCGTTACTCAAAATAACACGACAGCATACCTAAATAATTTAAAAAAAAAACATAGGTAATGAAAAGAGAAATTTGAGATGTTAAGTAGTTCAAGAGTATATTAATAAATTCAGTTCAATTAAATTACAAGTCAATTTATGTCAGACAATTACTAAATGAAACTAGGTCAATGTCCCAATCTTTGCCACTTTCAATCTTATGTCTTAAATAATAGAGCTGAACGATAGATGTCAAGTGTTGAGCCGTGGTCTCCCGGCGAAAAAAATAAACAATAGCACTCTTTTGTAATGAGCCCGGGGATCCCAGGGACCGGTAGACGACGGGTTAAGACACGTCACGTCGTCCTTAGAATTACATTTCTATATTTCTTATGGGCGCGGCGGTAGCGGGCCCGCGGCCCGGCGCGCCCTGGAAACTAAAGACGATCACTTTGCCGGCCTAGGCAAGCAATGTTGTATGAAATTACATTATGGGCCGCTCGTTGCGCCGCTCCCAAAACGTGATACTTCACAGCCTTTTATAATGAACATAACGTTAATATTTCATTGCATGTTTGTGTAAATTTTTTTGCCTTTGTCAAAAAGGGCTAAATTACATACATCAGTGTAGAAATATAAGATTTCAAGCTTACATGGTCATTTACATTAGAATTACGATTTGAAACGGGATATTTACCATGTATGTATATTTGTATTTTTTTTGAGTTCCCGATATTTCGGCACTGTTGCAAGTGCCATTATCAAGGATTAACTCAGTTGATGGCACTTGCAACAGTGCCGAAATATCGGGAACTCAAAAATACAAATATACATGGTAAATATCCCGTTTCAAATCGTAATTCAGTGTAGAACAATCATAAAAAGGTAACAGTTCTTCGAGAAAGGAGTGTATAAATTTTTAAAGGGTCGGCAAATGTAACACCCCAGGAGTTGCAAGCGTCCATAGGCTACGGTGACCGTACGGTTGTTTGCCACCGACGTGGTATTAAAAAAAATTACAAGTATATACTAATCAATCCAAGTCATATTAGCCCTCTTCGCATCCTCTTTATAATCCTCCTGATTAAACCTGTGCCTAAACCGATCTTCATTAGCATTTATCTCTCCCAATTCTTCTAGCTCAGTAACAGACAATTCCTTAAACTTTCTCCCCTCAACATCTTCGGGGGCGACTTTTTTATTATTTCTTTTTTTTAAATCAGCTCCATTCAGTTCACTAGCCATAGCGTCTATGGCTCTATGGAGTTCGTTGTCCGGATCGCCGTTGCGACGGTTTAGAAAACCTTCGTTTTTGAAATTGGACTTCGGCCGGTCGCCTTGGAAAGCGTTGTTTTTGAAGATTTGGAGGCCGGTGAATTTGTTTCTTTTCTTTTGTAAATTAGCCTGTGTGTATTAACTGAGTTAATCCTTGATAATGGTACTTGCAACAGTGCCGAAATATCGGGAACTCAAAAATACAAATATACATGGTAAATATCCCGTTTCAAATCGTAATTCAGTGTAGAAAAATCAAAAAAAGGTTAACAGTTCTTCAAGAAAGGATTACGTATACATTTTTAAAGGGTCGGCAACGGGCATGTGACACCCCGGGAGTTGCAAGCGTCCATAGGCTACGGTGATCGCTTACCATCAGGCGGGCCGTACGCTTGTTTGCCACCGACGTGATATTTAAAAAAAAGGTATAAGTATATACCTTTACCAAGATACAGGTTCGCCTAGTTTGGACTGCACCAGAAATCCCGTGTAACCTGTTGTATCATTTGTGTTTGAATCAATAAATTTACTCTTTACTTTACTCTTTATATACTAATCAATCCAAGTCATATTAGCCCTCTTCGCATCCTCTTTATAATCCTCCTGATTAAACCTGTGCCTAAACCGGTCTTCATTAGCATTTATCTCTCCCAATTCTTCTAGCTCAGTAACAGACAATTCCTTAAACTTTCTCCCCTCAACATCTTCGGGGGTAACTTTTTTATTATTTCTTTTTTTTAAATCGGCTCCATTCAGTTCACTAGTCATAGCGTCTATGGCTCTATGGAGTTCGTTGTCCGGATCGCCGTTGCGACGGTTTAGAAAGCCTTCGTTTTTGAAATTCGACTTCGGCCGGTCGTCTTGGAAAGCGTTGTTTTTGAAGATTTGGAGGCCGGTGAATTTGTTTCTTTTCTTTTGTAAATTAGCCTGTGTGTATTAACTGAGTTAATCCTTGATAATGGCACTTGCAACAGTGCCGAAATATCGGGAACTCAAAAATACAAATATACATGGTAAATATCCCGTTTCAAATCGTAATTCAGTGTAGAAAAATCAAAAAAAGGTTAACAGTTCTTCAAGAAAGGATTACGTATACATTTTTAAAGGGTCGGCAACGAGCATGTGACACCCCAGGAGTTGCAAGCGTCCATAGGCTACGGTGACCGCTTACCATCAGGCGGGCCGTACGGTTGTTTGCCACCACAAAAAAGGTATAAGTATATACTAATCAATCCAAGTCATATTAGCCCTCTTCGCATCCTCTTTATAATCCTCTTGATTAAACCTGTGCCTAAACCGGTCTTCATTAGCATTTATCTCTCCCAATTCTTCTAGCTCAGTAACAGACAATTCCTTAAACTTTTTCCCCTCCACGTCTTCGGGGGTAACTTTTTTATTATTTCTTTTTTTTAAATCGGCTCCATTCAGTTCACTAGCCATAGCGTCTATGGCTCTATGGAGTTCGTTGTCCGGATCGCCGTTGCGACGGTTTAGAAAACCTTCGTTTTTGAAATTGGACTTCGGCCGGTCGTCTTGGAAGGCGTTGTTTTTGAAGATTTGGAGGCCGGTGAATTTGTTTTTTTTCTTTTGTAAATTAGCCTGTGGAGATAATTTAGCAGTGTCAGTACAATCGACATCGAAAATATATATAAATAAGTAAATAAATAAATAAATATTAGAGAGCGAATCAACTTTTTAGTGCCACTCGTTGCGTGGTTACGTCTAGTTGTCCAGGGGGCTAAATTCGAGTACAATCGTGATTTTATGCTATTTAAGTTTATCAAACATACGTATTTGCGGTACTCATAAGCTATTTCCATAATGGTCCATCTACTAAGTATGTTAGTAGAACTTAATACAACATTTTTTTGAACAAACTGCGTCACTAGTGTCCCTTGGACAACGGGCCAGGATAACAACACAAAAAAAGTTGATCCACCCTAGAGGACAATCTTACACAAATCGAACTAGCCCCACAGTAAGCTCAAGAAGGCTTGTGTTATGGGTACTAGACGACGATATATTTAATAGATATAAATACTTAAATACATAGAAAACATCCAAGACTCAGAAACAAATATTCATGCTCATCACACAAATATTTGCCCTGACCGGGATTCGAACCCAGCACCGTCAGCTTCACAGGCAGGTGCACTACCCACTATGCTAAACAGGTCGTTAATCTCAAGTCGTCGTTTTGAAAATACGGCGACCATAAGGCTGACTTCCTCGGTCAAAGGATAGGTATCGCATCCAGCGAGGAAATGTGGCCAGCCTTATGGGCACCATCCCCAAAGGAATAACTTGGGGAATGTATATATTAGTTAAGTTTATATTGTCTACTCTGTATATCAACCGTATCGCACCTATGTTTACAAATGATTTATTAACTATATAGATGACTAGATATAAATACTTAAATACATAGAAAACATCCAAGACTCAGAAATAAATATTCATGCTCATCACACATATATTTGCCCTGACCGGGATTCGAACCCAGGACCGTCAGCTTCACAGGCGGGTGCACTACCCACTAGGCTAAACCGGTCGTCAAATATAATTATATAATTGGCAGAGATCCAACAAATTTGCGTCGTTGCTCGCAATAATGTGGACGAGACTCCAAAATTAATCAAAACATTAATTAATTAATTAATTTCTTACTTGACATATAATTTGTTTCCTAGTCAATAAGGGATAAGTTCGCCTTTGTACTCTAATCTTATGTGACATGTATATTATTTAAACCTGTTATTGTGTACAATAAAGTGCTTACATACATACATACATAAATACAAAAGTTTGTTAAAGTATATAGTTCTGAAAGAGAATAATCAGTATTTTTTCCAAATTTTCTGCAGTCAGTCTATTTCTTTTTACATCAAAAATACACTTAAGTGCTGTAAAACTCCGCACGAAAATACACTTAAGTGCTGTAAAAGGTAAAAAAAAGGAAGTCTTATTGTTTCATGTCATCAGTCTGTCTGTCACTAAATATCTCAAGAACTACGTATGATATCGATTTGCAATTTAGAATAGTTATAAACAAGGATAACCCAGATACATAGGACACGTTTTTTTAAAGGCACGAGTATTAAAAAAAAAAGTGTGATGAGCATGAATATTTGTTTCCGAGTCTTGGATGTTTTCTATGTATTCAAGTATTTATATCTATTAAATATATCATCGTCTAGTACCCATAACACAAGCCTTCTTGAGCTTACTGTGGGGCTAGTTCGATTTGTGTAAGATTGTCCTCTAATATTTATTTATTTATTTATTTATTATATTCTCGTTATCGCCGTCGTGGTCTACCGCGACTTTGGATTCAGTTCCTTGGGACACAAGTGGTTATTTTGACCCACAAGTCCATGACAATGATATACGAACCTCATACAGCTTGTCGACCACCAGACTGTGTCCGGTGTTGACCCCTATCCCGCCAACCTCCTCGATGCTCCCGGACCGGTGGAATGGACGGAGGGCCGACACGGCGCGCGACACTCCCACCTGTATCAACCAAATAAATTACAGTCTGTGCAGAATTGGCTACGCAATATCATCCTAGCGATCGTTCGGACTCAGCACACAGTCAATCAGCCATAGGAGTAGCATGGCCACTATACTGCCCCATCCCTAACAACTCACCTGCCAATGTCTGATCCTGTACTCAATGACATCAGCACCCAGCAACGCCTCATACGGGTCCACATTAGCCTGCTTTAGCCTAGTTGGTAGTGACCCTGCCTACGAAGCTGGAGGTCCCGGGTTCGAATCCCGGTCAGGGCATTTATTTGTGTGATGAACATGAATATTTGTTGCTGAGTCTTGGACGTTTTCATAGTACAAGCTTTGCTTAGTTTGGGACTAGGTTGATTTGTGTAAGTGTGCTCCATCCCTAGTTGACAACTCACCTGCCCATGTCTGATCCTGTGCTCAGTGAGATCTGCGCCCAGCAACTCCTCATACGGGTCCATATGCATGGGCAACACGCAGTCAATCAGCCACAAGAGAATGGTCACTATACTGCCCCATCCGTAGTTGATAACTCACCTGCCCATGTCTGATCCTGTGCTCAGTGAGATCTGCGCTGAGCAACTCCTCATACGGGTTCAAACGCATGGGCAACACGCAGTCAATCAGCTACAAGAGCATGGTCACTATACTGCCCCATCCGTAGTTGACAACTCACCTGCCCTTGTCTGATCCTGTGCTCAGTGAGATCTGCGCCCAGAAACTCCTCATACGTATCCATACGCATGGGCAAAACGCAGTCAATCAGCCACAAGAGCATGGTCACTATACTGCCCCATCCGTAGTTGATAACTCACCTGCCCATGTCTGATCCTATGCTCAGTGAGATCTGCGCCCAGATACTCCTCATACGGGTTCATACTCATGGGCAACACGCAGTCAATCAGCCATAAGAGTAGTATGGTCACTATACTGCCCCATCCGTAGTTTACAGCTCACCTGCCCATGTCTGATCCTGTACTCAGCGAGATCAACGACCAGCAACTACTCATACGGGTCCATACGTGTGGTCAACACGCAGTCAATCAGCCACAGGAGCGCGGTCATTATAGTGCCCCATACATAATTGACAACTCACCTGCCCATGTCTGATTCTGTGCTCAGTTAGATCTGCGCCCAGCAACTCCTCATACGGGTCCATACGCATGATCAACACGCATTCAATCAGCCACAAAAGCATGGTCACTAGTGCCCCATCCCTAGTTGACAACTCACCTGCCCATGTCTGATCCTATGCTCAGTTAGATCAGCGCCCAGCAACTCCTCATACGGATCCATTCGAATAGGCAGCACACAGTCAATCAGCCATAAGAGTAACATAGTCACTATAGTGCCCCAAGCTATGAGGCAGACGCCTGTGAGCGCCTGGACGCCTAGAAGATACCAGCCACCGCCTGGGAGGGACAAATTGACGCATGTAAGTCTGCTGTAATGCTTGGGCATTATAGTACCCAGGACACCAATACGCTTGGGCATTATAGTATCCAAGGTCACCAATAAGGGGCTGGCTGGTGGTTGTCTAAGAAATACCAGCCGCCACTGGAAAACTATTGAACGTAAAAAGTTGATCTATACATATAATAAAGCTGTAGAGGTTCGAAAGTCTGTACATAGAAGATATTAGCAAAAAAATCGATGGAGGGGTCTTAGAATCGATAACAGAACACATTTCAACAGTTTTTATAATTTGTGTCTGTTTGTCTGTCTGTTTATTTGTCTCACTATCACGCGAAAACTAGCCAATAGATTTCAATACAACCTTCACTAATACTTTTAATTGATATTCGGACGGGTTATAGGCTATAAAAATCATACAGATTGGGGATGAAAGGGGGTGAAAAGAGGGGTTGAACTTTGTATGAGAAGTCCTTCAATTCGTGACTTAAAGGCTTGAAAATTGGTAAGCATATAATTGGAAGCAAAATAAAAAGAATCTTATTCAAAAATTGTACAATAAATAGAAAATATGTGAAAAACTGGAGGGTAAAAAAGTGCTTACCGACAAATAACCATAAATCTCTCAACCCTTAGTGACTGTTTGAAATGAGAGATTTAATTATGTTAGTCATTGTCAAACCAGTGCCTTGAACTTCGTCTACCTATAATTTATATATATTCGTTGTTCGTGTGGTCGAGTGTGATAATGATGTCATCTGAGGGCCTACAAAAAACAGCAAATACCTACTATTCCCACTAATATTATAAATGTGAAAGTTCGAATGTTTAGATGTTTGGATATTTGTTACTCAATCACGCAAAAACGGCTGACCGGATTATGATGAAACTTGGTACACAACGAGTTTATAGCCTGGATTAACATATAGGATATTTTTTATCCCTTCGTCATCCCTCAATTGATAAATTCAGGGGTGGAAGTTGAATTTCATAGATCCAGAATCATGTAGAATATTTACAATACCCGCTGACTTACGAAAATTCGACTCAGATGAACCAGTGTAAGTCTGAGCTCCAAATATGCACATAGTTGTCACGAATCGTAGGGTCAAGATACAGTAAGGACGTATCGTGAGGCGAGTGTAGACTGTTGTAAATTCACGATATTTGACGTTTGGTTGTCAAAGTCGTGCCATTACACAGATGCCATTCGTTCAAGTCGAATCGAAGTTAATATAGATTATTTACTACTTGCACAATTCAATAATTTGAGTCTTATAGTTGCTAAGATAAAGTACATATTTTCATGTAAAAATTTTAGTTGTACCATCGTAGTTATAAACTGAGTAATGTCGCTACCAATTGATTATGATGAGCTATTATTATGAAAGATTTCGGATATTTGTGACTCTTAGAGCTTAATTATCTCAAAACCAAAGCAACTCATGTGAATGTGAATGTTTACCGCATTTCAGTACTTACCTGAAGTTCTATTAATTATTTACATGCATAATTGTAAGAAGTATCTAAATAACGCAAACCTATTATGTTTTAGATTTGCGTTATTTAGGTACTGACTTACAGCCTTTAAAGCGCTTGCGTTTTATATCAAAACTTGCTGACCCATTGAGCCTAAATAACTTTACTGTTTATAAAATTGGAGATTAAATAGATTGGTCGTAGACGATTGTTGTCAGCATTGACTGACCAGCGCTTTGATATATGCCTACATAAAAATTACAGGAATTCCACTCCACTTTATTCTTTTTATTGAATAATAATGAATGGTTGAGAAATGTAAAACAGATTTTTTTTTCTTGAACGATAGTGAGTGCGCGTTTGTTTGGAGAGTGGCCTAGGGATAATCCAGGAGAAACCTCCAACGCGACCACACGGGGGGTTTAAACGCTGCAACTGGAATACTCTAAGAGTATGCGCTCCAGTGAGATTGGTTGAGCGGCCTCAACCAAATCTGAGGTGTGGGTGGAATCAAACTACTGGGAGTTTTGTCGCTGTTTCACTAAACCAAGCCTAGCTGAGAAGAGACCAGCTAGGAACTCAGCCAGACCCGACCTAGGTCGAACTGACTCTACCCGGTATGCAGCGGTATTGGGACGAATAGGGACTATATGTGTCTGCGATATCGCGATCGTGCGGTAGACATCCCCGCCGGCAGGGTAATTTTGTGTCTATCCTAAGGACCCATAGAAACCGTTACAAATCTTTTTGGTTACTATAGGTCAGCTTATCCAAAATACTAATTCAATGTAGGTAAGTAAACATGGTACAGGTATGAAAACATGGATTACCTGACTGATTAGTTGTAAAACGATAATATGCGCGTAGGTAGTTAAAAATATTACTACTGTTTTAAATTACAAGTTGAAGTTAAGGAAGCGCGAGTCTTTTTGGTAGATGTCACTCTGAGTACGCATCCCCAAGGCTTTGAAGAAGAGAAGAAAGAACTGGTTGAAGGATTTGGTAACCGAGTGTGATTACTGATTTTTCATGCAGACAGCTTAGTTAAAGTGATTGGCTGCGTGTGTCAGGATGTCACCGGTTCGATTGTACGTTTTGGAAAGTGTTTCTTCACTAGAAAAATACCTATGATTAAGGGAGAAAATTTAACACTTTTGTAAACGTGTTTGTCTTAGTACATATGAAAAAAAATTCTTAGTAAACTAGAAGTATTAAATAAAGTTTCAAACAGAGGGATAATGCGTAGAGACATGTGCCCAAGGTGTTCACTGGAAGTGGAGCGTGTCATATTGTTGTAGGTCATTACACATCTTGGGTTATAATGTAGGACTCCTAACACGCTGCAATTAGAGAAACATCGAAGTTTTTGTTCCATTCAATCATAATATGTTTTCCCCTGTAGTCGCTACATCGAGCATGTCAGTAGTAAGGCTCGGAAAGTAGGGAATTGGGAAACTTCATAGAACAAGAACGAATGTGTATACGTACGTAACATCGAACCATGACACCACTATGCTACATGGATTTGATGACGTAGTTTCTTAGCACACATTGTGTTTCGTTACGTAGTATAAGAAATCATAAAAAATATTTGTACGTATATATGCTATATGGGATCGAGTCGACAGCGTTCTCGGGGCTGGAATGAAATGTGTATTTAATTTTAACGTCTGAATTTCCTGGCCAGTACCCTTGACCAGTACCTATTGAAAAATCATATTACCCATTTTGTTTCATTATCCGCCTATTACATCCTACTTCAAGACACATGCCTCCTTTCATGAAAAAGGGGGCCCATTTCACTTGCTAATATATTTATATGAATAAGAAACTTTGTAAGGTTGTAACTTTGAGACGTAAAAACGTTTCAGTACATTTTGAGTGAGTCACTCAAAGTTAAGTAGTTTATAACCTAACCTGCAGAATATATCTACCAAGGGGAAGGAATAGTCAGTAGACGTTCACGCGAACGAAGTCGCGGGCAAAAGCTAGTAGTAAATAAATGAAATAAATGAACTTCATTCTGCAAATAGGCCGCAATGGCAGTTTTACAAGTCAAAAACCTAGCGTTTCTCAAGAAACCGCTGACATAAATTTAAGACACTAAAAAAGAGAACTGAATATGTAAGAAACATGAGTTTCAAAACATACTCTTCTGGGCAGTCATTAAAGACACCAGTTCTCGTTCAAAATGGTGGATGTTTTTGACTTACCTTTGAAGAGTCCGGACCTCCCGTTGGTGGTGTCCATCGGGATTGGATTGTCCGCAAAGAGCCCAACGGCCAGGACGCCTGTAATTTAGAACAACGGTTCACCGTGACACCGGTTTTTTTTTTAACCTGACTGTGTCTTTATAGACAAAGCGATAGGAGTGCGTAGTTGGAGGGTAGCCTGGCGAAAATCCAGGGGAAAACGACGACACGACCACGCGGGTAGTTTTGAACACTGGAGTACTCTAAGGGCGCTCCAGTGAGATTGGTTGAGCGGTTTCAACCGTATCGCTGGTTCACTAAACCTAGCCTAGCTGAGAAGAGTCCAGCAAGAAACTCAGCTAGGCCCGACCTGGGTCGGACTGACTCTAACCGGTGTACGGCGGTACCGGGACGAATAGGGACTAGCAGCCAGGGCCGTCTTTCCCACTGGGCACTAAGGGCACTTGCCCAGGGCCCCGCGATCGATAGGGGCCCACTACTTACTGCCAGATCACCAAACGATAACCAATATTTAGTGATCTGTCAAGGGCATAGGGGCCCCATTACCCTAGTGTGCCCAGGGCTTCCAATTGGTTAAAGTCGGCCTTGCTAGCAGCCTGTGGTTAAACAGCGGCGCGGCGTGGTTGCGCACGCGATCGAGTGAAGGACATAGCAGAGGATAGAAATGGCTGGAACGGATGGCTCCACTGACAGAATAACTCTTAAATATAAGAAGAAATATAGTGTGAACTCACAGAAGGCCGTAGGTCAATGACCTGTACAGTACGTACCCCACAAGCCACAAGCGCCGTGCACGCTTGACGCTCCGACAGGGTCATCGACCCGAAGCCGGTCAAAGAGCGGCGTGGTTGCGCACGCGATCGCCGCGCCGATCATGCCGATCAGGATCGACTCCCACGCACGGTACAGGAAGCAGCCAGCTGGAAAAATAGTTTTAGGCTGGGAACAGTGTGTGGCGACCTTCTTTTAAGAGCGCTTTAATAAAATGTAACAGGTCCACTAGCGCCACTCGTAAATAATTGTAATTATTTAAATTTAACGATATATAACTAAAAAAGGGGGCCGCTACGTACTGTAGTTTGTATTTAAGTAATTTTTGAATCCATCAAATTAATTTTTACGTTGATAGATTGGTCTCTCTATGAGCTCAAAAATGAAACGGCCGTTTTAACTTTGGACGAATAGATTGACGAATCCAGCAACGTAATAACTAGTTTGATGGATTCAAAACGTACTTAAATACAAAATACAGTACGTAGCGGTCCCCTTTTTTAGATATCTATCGTTAAATTTAGACAATCACAATTATTTACGAGTGGCGCTAGTGGACCTGTTACATTTTATTAAAGCGCTCTTAAAGGCTAAGTAAGCCTCCTTTTAGTTTCACAGTTGGTTGCTGTCAATTTAAGTGAGACAAAAAGAAATACAGGACTATATTTATAAATACAAATACAAATACAAAAAGGTTTATTTTTCAAAATTTACAATGTTCAATCTATAGTAAGTATGGGTATTAAAAATAAGACGAAAAATCGGTGTGAGCACAGCGCTAAGCTGGTTTTAAGCCCACCCGTAGTCAGTGAGTTGGTTTCACACTAAATAAGGGTATTTATGTGTCTAAGGGTGGGTTGCACCAAACCGTTTGTAATCGTAAGCGGTGTTCATTAAAATCTGATTGTATGTAAAGTTTGACAAGTTTCTCTGGGATGACAGCTGCTGGCGCCATATTTGACGGTGACCGGCCTGTGATCGCATGTTGTTGCAACTGACTCTAAGAATCCATTTTATTAATTTTACCCGCAGTTAATGTTCTGGCTAATAAATAAATAATATCGAGTTCGCACGTGTTTTGCATTCATCATGGACCGGCGCCTTATCCAGAAGTGCAAGACCGACGGTCAGCGCTAGATTAAGGTTTTTTTTAACCTGACTGTGGCTTTACAGGCCGGGCCCAATAAAGCGTTAGGAGTGCGCGGTTGGAGAGTAGCCTGGGGAAAATCCAGGGGAAAACCTCCGGCACGACCACGCGTGTGGTTTGGAACACTGGAATACTCCAGTTTGCGCTCCAGTGAGATTGGTTGAGCGGTTGCTGTTCGGCTACGTAGGGCGCCACTGTCGATTTCAGTGTCTTTACGATGAGTTTACTCATGTACTCGCTAGCGACTGCTTAAAAATTTGCATAGTTAAAAGTACAGCGCCTCTGGCGGTTACGCAATAGAACTAAGATCATACTAAATCGTTTACGCAGTCGCTAGCGAGTACGGTCACGCAAACTCATGGTAAAGGCACAGGTAAATCACAGAAGCCACAGCGGAAAATAATAATTAACCATGAAATCTTACCAGTGACTGACACTAAGGAACCTAGTACACTGTTGATGAGTTCCATGACATCTGCTTTGCCCTTATTTTTTATGAGAGAGAACCTGAAATGTAAACGTAAACGATATTAACTGAGCACTAATAATTTTGAACTGATAAAACAGACTTTAAGGTTACCTGGTTCATGACTTATAAGAGAGTGAAGGAGATAGCAAAGAACAGAAACGGCTGGAGATTGCTCCACCAATAAGACTAGTCAATTCTAATTCAATTCAATTTAATTCAATTTATTTATTTCAGACAATGTCCATAAAAAAGTTAGTAAAAAAGCCTTAATTACTATGTTAGTTTTCAAAATTAATCACAAAAAACCATAAACATTCCTCCACTCTATACTCCATGTGTATGGAGTCCCAATGTTTCCACATTGAGCTGGCCGGAAACTCCACCAATAACTTCAAGAGGCTGTTGGGACTCTCACGCACGCGCCGCATTAGGGAGGCAGTTCTCTTGCGTATTATCGCGATAAAACTATCCACGCGCGCCTCCGCGAACATGCCTGATGCGCTACAGAAGCGTGGTAGCCCCACCAGCAACCTGAACCCATTGTTGTATTGGATACGCAGAGCATTGAACGCCTTCTTAGTGTAGTTAGTCCATAGGCTGCACGTATAAAAGGTTTGACAAAATGACTTAAACAAAGTTATTTTGACATTCCCGTTACATCGTGCAAACCTACGGGCCAACATATTGCAACGAACGGATAATGCTCTACGCTCCCTTTCAATATCAACATCATCGTGGAGGTTTTCAGTGACCCAATGACCGAGGTACTTAAAGCGAGTAACCCTCCTAATAGGAGCTCCGCATAAGAGAACAGTTGGTAATGTCTCAAGAGTCTTATTGCCTGCTTTAAATACTAACAACTCGCTCTTGCTAGTATTATACCTCAGTCTATGAGCCACCGCATACTCCTCACAAATCCTCAGTAGCTTTACAAGCGCACTGATTGATGGGCACAGTAGCACCATATCATCAGCATAACTAATATTATTGACAGTTATTCCACCAATTGAGCAACCGGAACCAGTGCTACTGAGCCCAGCAATCAGCTCGTCCACGTACAGGTTAAATAACCTGGGTGAGGTGAGGCCACCCTGCCGCACGCCACATTTCAACCTGTACACGTCCGAGAGCGCCCCCGCCCATCTCACTTGATTGGTCTGATGACCATACCAATACCGAAACATGTTAATCACTTCCCTCGGCGTGCTTGTACACCGTTCCATTTTCTCCCAAAGAATATCATATGAAACTGTGTCGAATGCCTTCGATAAATCCAAAAAGCAGGCAAAGACAGGCGTTTTACTATCCGTATAGTACCTGACGGTCTGTTTGAAACAAAGAATCGCACTTTCTGTGGATAACCCTGGCTTAAAGCCAAACTGAGCGTCTTGCGTTCCGATGTGCTTTGATAGTAGACTATCAAACAGCCCGTCAAGTACCTTAGCCGTTATTGTTGCCAAGGATATCGGCCTATAATTGGATTTATCAGAGGCACTCCCGGTTTTATTCTTGGAGATGGGAACTACGACTGTCTTCATGAGTTCATCGGGAAGATAACAGTGACTAATACACAAGTTAAAAAAACATTTTTAACACGCGAGGCAATAATAAAAGAAGTAATTTGAAGAAATTGTGGCTCTCCAACGACTTGTGATTTGGTTGAATACTGTATATATTTATTTATGTATATTAATTTAAATACGTATATATTTATAATATGTATTTATTACATGTTTAGTTGTTATATATTTATTCTATGTATCGGGCGTAGTTTACTACATAGTTACATTTTATTTCACAAACGTAAAAATCGCACACATCACAAAAATATAATTAGATCAATACAAGTCATTACAAAACTAAATCGTGAAATCATGAATGAAAGAGGCGGGAATTAAAAAGTCGGGTTAACTTTTGTAATAGATATTTATTTAGTTTTAGTTTTAGCTATAAGTTTCCTTATTGAAAAGTTTTAGTACACTGTGTAAGTTTGTCTATCTCATTCTCCCACTCTCCACTCAATCCCTCAAAGGTTAGCTGGAAGAGATCCCTCATAGGGATAAGTTCGCCTTTGTACTCTAATCTTATGTGACATGTATATTGTTTTAACCTGTTATTGAGTACCTACAATAAAGTGCTTACATACATACATACAAGAATACATACATAGAAGTGGGGGAATCGTGTAAACTCACAGAAGGCCGAAGCAACCGCCCCCAAAAGATCCCATCATGGTCATGACAGCAGCTCGCGCAGCATATTGCCATTTTGCGCCGCTTACCTATAAAAAAAAGGTAATCAATCAATTAATCAATTAATTTCTTTATTTCGCCATCATAGGTATATAGGTTACTAGCGACCCGCCCTGGCTTCGCACGGGTGCACTATTTAATGGATGTTATTATACATATAAACCTTCCTCTTCAATCACTCTATCTATTTAAAAAAACCGCATCAAAATCCGTTGCGTAGTTTTAAAGATTTAAGCATACATAGGGATATAGGGACAGAGAAAGCGACTTTGTTTTATACTACTACTAGCGACCCGCCCCGGCTTCGCACGGGTGCACTATTTAATGTATGTTATTATACATATAAACCTTCCTCTTCAATCACTCTATCTATTAAAAAAATCGCATCAAAATCCGTTGCGTAGTTTTAAAGATTTAAGCATACATAGGGATATAGGGACAGAGAAAGCGACTTTGTTTTATACTATGTAGTGATGTAAGATTACAATATAAATTACATGTCAATTTACAAGAATCTCTATTGTGATCGTCAATAACATTAAATAAAACAAAAACATTAATGAGTAACAAAAATAACAACTACTATTAATTAATGTTAAACATTTAACATTAATTAATAGTAGATTGTTAACCAAGGGATGCCATTTAGAATAGTTATTTGTTATACAAGGGTGCAAAGTTGTATTTTAACCGCGAGTGTGGAATTGAAACACGAGCTAGCGAATGGATTCTAGGATTGAACCACGAACTAACGAATGGACCCTATGGTTGAACCACGAGCGAAGCGAATGGTTCGAAAATAGAATCCTGAGCGAAGCGAGTGGTTCAAAAACAGAATCCTGAGCGTAGCGAGTGTTGCAACACACGAGACGTAAAATAACTTTGCAACCGTGTATAACACAAATCTTTTCACCTCACTAGAGTTAGGAATTTTTTTTCCTCCTCCTCGCCCTAACGTTGACAGTTGCGTCCTAAATATAGTTGTCCACTACCTAATCCCGAGATTTGGCGTAGGTACTAGTTTTTTAACACAAAAGCACAATATAAAATTATTGTTGCTGGACTGTCTGGACTGGCCTTTACATGTTATTATGTTTAAAAAAGTTACAAATAGCGTGTTCGGATTTCAAATATTCTTTGCACTCTTGTGGATAAAATGCAGTTTTGCTATCTGTTTTTAAAGAATAAAAAAGGGCTTTCCGAGCTAGTGAGGTGAAAAGATATTTAGGCGCTCGAACGAAGTGACAGCGCCAATAGTTCGCGCTGAAATGTTTCATTTAGATTACCTACGAGGAAACTAAAGAAATGCCAATATATGCATTCATTCATTCATACATTCATTTCCTTATTGATAAAATATTGTGTTTTACGAGTCATGATCATAAGCACAAATGTTTTCTGAATCAGCGAAAGAACTATTATAGGGGATTGACGAGAGACATCATCTTGTTGTGGATTCGTTTTTATTATCAGTGACTTGGAGACCATATACAATATATACATCTCTAACAATATTAAATTAATCTTAATTTTGACGCTCAGAGACCAAGTACATCTCTGGGATATTATATTACTTATTTCATTATACTCCTTGTTTAATTTTGAGACCTTATACATCTCTAACTTTACTGATGTTGTATAATATTAGTAATAGATAACTTTGCAAGTTTATCTTCACTGTATGACATTAATGTTGTTATAATTGTAAACTCGAAATTATTATTCCTTCTTGAACTATAAATTAATATTTTGATATGAAAAATGTATTAATTATTATAGTCAGACTTTCTTAAATTGTAAATTAATATTTTGACATGTAAAAGTGCCCTTGTGGCCTATTTGCAGAATAAATGTTTGATTTTGATTTTATGAACCATTTTGGCGGGAACTGTTGAGTGCCGCTAACAATGTGAACCATTTTTTATTTTATTTAGAATTAATCGTAGGTACTTATGTTTGTATAGGTTGCCTTTGCCCAATCTAACTACGATTTACCGTAATTTTTTATTTTTAATACTTTTCTTCTCTAGAACAGAAAAGTGCCACTTTCAGCACGCCATCTTGATGAACAATGACCCGCTTTCAAAGTATGAGAAAATAATTATACATACTCAGGAGCAATGAAAGCAGATCATCATACTACCTACTATTAGCGTATTCCCAGTTGTGCTCTAAGTAGCCCAGGGTACGCCACTTCCCATGATTTGGTGCTTCCTCACGATATATTCCTTCGCCGCAAAGCCACTGTTAAATATCGAATATTTCCTACATAATCAAATCAAATCAAATCAAAACATTTATTCTGCAAATAGGCCTCAAGGGCACTTTTACAAGTCAAAATCTATCTAGGTACACCAAATAAAAATAATACAATAATCAAAGTATCATTAATTAAATGTAGTGTTACATGTCAAAAATAAGATTAAGAAACTAATAACAATCGAGATTTGTTAGAGATGTATAAGGTCTCTAAGCGTCAAGATAAAAGGTAATAAAGGTGGTAGGTAGGTGGTTTAGCCTAGTGGGTAGTGCACCTGCCTGTGAAGCTGACGGTCCTGGGTTCGAATCCCGGTCAGGGCAAATATTTGTGTGATGAGCATGAATATTTTTTTCTGAGTCTTGGATGTTTTCTATGTATTTAAGTATTTATATCTATTAAATATATCGTCGTCTAGTACCCATAACACAAGCCTTCTTGAGCTTACTGTGGGGCTAGTTCGGTTTGTGTAAGATTGTCCTCTAATATTTATTTATTATTATTTTTTATTATTTAAAGTAGGTACACTAATTTTATTTTTACCCACGACGGAACGGAGAAGGTATATGCGTTTAGGGTGAGAGGTTGTTTGTTTGTGTGTACACATCAACATCTTCGAAACGGCTTGACCGATTTAGAAATGGTTTTCTGCAATAGGTTTGTAGTTTAGTCGGGACGAATTTTAGCTATAGATAGTTTCAGGTAGAGAGAGGCAACGGGGTACCCTCGCGCAGAGAATTGCAATCGCAATTCAGCGCGGGAACCCTACCAAGGGCAGTAAATTTGATAGGTATTTTTAGCTTTAGATAATAGATTTCAACTATAGGTAAGTAGTTTTAGTTTTATATTCAACTGTTAATTTCTTACCCAATAAATATATTAGTTTCAGCGAGGAAGGCGTTTTTTGACGTTCGCATTATAAATGCCGACCCCGCTTCGTATGGCTTACTCACATGGCCCACAATCGCCCAAATACACGCTCGTGAAAAACATCGCAAATACGATCTGGCTGCAGAAGATCTTAGAGCATCATTTACTCCCCTTGTGGTCTCCTGTGATGGCATTGTCGGGATGGAATATGAATCCTTTATAAAGAAAACATAAAACTATGTGAAAAGTGGTCCAAACCATACTCACAAATAATAAGCTGGATCAAAGCCAAAATACAAATATCAATCATCAGAGCGGTCTCTATGAGAATTAGAGGAACGAGAAGAAGAATAGAAAGATTTGTATGCGAAGACGGCTGTGGAATACCCATCATAGAACACTAGATTTCTTTTCTTTTTATGATATATTATTTTATATATATTGTATTATTTAACGTAATAAAGTTCCTCTCTCTTAGTTTCAGGTAAATATGGAAATTAAATAAATTACGTATTCATTACATTACTGGTCGATAACAAACAAACACCACAGGATTACAGAAAAACAGATTCGCGTGCGGCAAAATTGCGGTCATTCGATTCAAAATGGCGGCCATTTGACGCAAATAGCCGTTAATCTTTGCATACATTCGTAAATAGTATAATTTAGTTAATTGGTTCGTAAGTAGTTATCTATTATTCAATTTGTTTACTAAACCTTGACTTTGAAATGGCTCAGGTAAGATATATTTACGGACATTAAGTAAATGGGCCTATTTTACATGGAAGCGAAAACGTTTAACCAAATTACCCTAGAAGTGCTACCGCGGACGGCATGCGAAATTTTCCCTCTCTATCGCACTTGCAAGTTTGCACATAAGTGAGACAGAGAGGGAGAACTTCGTTTGTGGTTCGCGGTAGCCCCTTAGGTTAGGTAGGTATTGTCTACGCCAAAGAAACTATAGTAACGAAAATCTATGCCCAGGTTATTATGATATATGTATCTTTACGATTTTAGCATTTCAATTTTGCTAAATTTCAGTAAGAGATAGATATGTCATTTCCGTCTTGAAAAATCGATTATTAATTAATCGCTTATTTTGCTCCAAATTATGATCGATTAAAAAACAATCGATTTTTAAAGGAGTAATAGATTTTTTCAATATCGATTTTTTATTTATTTTTCGTACGGGATGATTTTTATCACGCAAACAAAGAATTTGTAAATAAATTATTTAAAGTATGCTACTGAATCTCAAAATAATGAAATTAGCGTTCCGAAGCCGTCGCGAACGCGCTCAATTGATGAACTCCCGAAGAGATCGATACATGTAGCCCGCAGTGACAACGATATATAGTTTTAACAATGACTGACGAGTTTAAATTTTGGGTCAATCAACTTTTTCTTGTTGTTATTCTGTCCCGTCAGCGAGGAGACAACAGTAACCGAGTTGCTTAGAGAAATGTTTATAATATGAACTTCAATAGAAGACCCATGTCCAAATGGATTTATGCTCATCGCTAAAACTCATGTTTGGTAGATTAAAATCCTATAAATCACAGTTTTAAAGAGTGATTCAGGAGACGTAACCATGGCTACGAGCAACAAAAAATAGTTGATCCACCCTTTTAATAAATAAATTAGTTTCTTGAAATGGGCTATATTTAACGAAAATAAAATAAACCATGTAAAAAAAACGTGAACAGAGCCTGTACTCCGAACTTCGAAATCCTGACTTCGTAGCATGCCGTCCCTTTCACTCTCGTGGCATAGACTATATGAGTGAAAGGGACGGAACGATACGAAGTTCGGATTTCGAAGTACGAAGTAGGCCCTCAGAGACATGCTGTCTTTCGAGCACGACAAACGGGATGCAACACTCTTCGGGAATAGCTTTTTAAACAAATCTCGATAAATATCTGACTGTGTGCAGTTTTATTAAATTTCCTCTTGACAGAGTTTAGATGAGGTAAAATACCATCATTTTAACTTAATTGTGTCTTTTAATAATGCGTTGTTTTAGTAGGCTGAGTAAAAAAAGGAAAATAAAGACTCGATTTTGGATTTTTTTCTATCGAGAAAATTTTAAACAATCATGTTTCGGCTATTGTCAGAAACAAAGTCATACAGTCAAGAATCATATATCTGAAAATCAATCCTTATTGTTTCCTCGTCTGGGTAGAACAGCGTTTCAAAGAACCTATACTTATAGCCCTTTTTTTTACAAACGTAGATATAATACTAGTAAAGTGACTAATAAAATACATATATTTATATATACATAATACATAAATTTAAACATTGCTATTAAAAGTATTAATATTAGCTGTGTCCAAAAATACCATTCCTAGCCATTGCTATCGCAGTGGCTATCAACATAGCGATTGAAACTCGACACGTAATGAAACCCGGCTTATCGGTTACGAGTTACTATGCGAGCGACAATGATAATGTTTTTAATGTACCCACCTTCTTGTGCATATTGCGGTGATACTATTAGTTACTAAGTTTATTTGAAATGTATTCTTTGCATTCGTACACCTTGTTAAACTAGATATTAAGGCATGCTATGTATTTCTCTTGATAAGTGGATTGTATTCTTTAAGAGAAATAAATTCTTAAACCATAAGAACACGATATTTCTCGTTGCTCGGCCTTAAACTCGCATACGAGTCTCGTAAGTGTGTAGTACCTTACACCACCTACCCCATAAGTGCTCCCGGAGTTGAAGGCGAGCCAGCCCCACCACAGCACGAAGGTGCCCATGACTGCGTTCACGGGATTACCGAGGGGCAGGGGCTCTGTGCCCTTAGCGTAGCGCCCCAGTCGGGGCCCCAGCATCAGGGCGGAGGCGAACGCTGAAGACCCCCCTGTGGGAAACGATTGATTACAAATACAAAAACCGGCCAAGTGCGTGTCGGACCACGCACAATGAAGGGTTCCGTACCAACACCTACTAGTCCATATTTAAAATCACTATCCAATACATTGAATCTATCTATCTTCATAGGGAACTCACGGCACTTACGACCTTTTGTTTGGTCACGGCAGTTTTTAAGCGAAAACTCAAAAACCGTAAAACCTATATTGTTCAAATCAAAAATCATTGAAAGTATTTACTAATGCACACCACCTCAATTTTTTTCAGAATTTTAAACTTTATAGTTTGGAAATTAGAGGGGGGGGGGGGACACTTTCTATGACCTTGACAGCTAATAACTCACCAACGGTTGACTTAAATGGACAAGCTTTTTAGAAACCTCCATATCATTTTTAAAGGCC
Organism: Epiblema foenella; assembly: GCA_963556455.1. Lineage (NCBI taxonomy): Eukaryota > Metazoa > Arthropoda > Insecta > Lepidoptera > Tortricidae > Epiblema > Epiblema foenella. The sequence goes on along the minus strand of OY747120.1, from coordinate 1,331,294 downwards.
TATCCATCGCTACCCCACACGACTATGTACGTTGAAATTTATTTTTTCATCCACCGGTTACATGTATGGAGTGCCCCCCCCTAATTTAATATTTTTTTTGTAATTTCACATCACAGTATCGGTTCATAGAATACACCTTTCTATCAAATTTCATAATTGCAGTGCTTATAGTCTCCGAGTAAATCGGCTGTGACATACGGACGGACGGACGGACAGACATGACGAATCTATAAAGGTTCCGTTTTTGCCATTTTGGCTACGGAACCCTAAAAAAGATGTACGTGCGTGCGTGCGTGCTTGTGTGTGTGTGTATGTGTGTGCGTGTGTGTGTGGGTGATGATGAATGATTTCATTAATCACAAAAGCAAATCGACTGAGAAAGTGGGGAGAGTATGCAGTAGGACGATGACAAATAAGCATGGCTGGGGATGGGATAGGATGGAATGAGGTAAGATGGAATAGGATGGGTCGAATGCGGCGAAGTAAAAGGACTGTTATAATGTGATTGGGGTAAAATGAGGTTATGATGAGATTGTGTGGGGTAAAATGAGATATTATGGAGTAAAATGAGGTAGTATGGGGTAAAATGAGGTGATGGAGTAAAACTAATAGGGGCAAAATGAAGTAACCTGGTAAAATGAAACACTAAGGGGTAAAATCTCTAAGACTCTACCATCTCTATATATCCTAGAAATATCCAAATTTGTTAGAAACAATCTTCATTTATTTAAATTTAACACAAGCGCTCGTCGGAGAGACAGGCTTGTCGCTCCGGAGCCAATATTAGACATATACAAAAAAGGTCCATACTACAGATCGATCCAAATTTACAACAAATTACCAGCATATATAAGAAATTTACAAAACAATTACTGTTTCACCAACAAACTAAAAACCTATCTCATAAAAAAAGCCTACTACTCTATCACAGAGTTTCTACAAGATGATTACATAATATAGTTAAGTCACATGTTGTTATCATCATCATATAGTTTCACATTTGTTTAGCTTATGTTATTAATATTTTTCAAATATTCTCTAGATTAGACAAACAACTTAGCTCTTAAGTAACATTGCTATACCCTACCAGGGTCCATGTGATTCCATTTATTATATTTTAACAGCGCTGTAAATACCATGGTTTGCAATAAACATTATTATTATTATTATAAACTAGCTTTTACCCGCGGCTTCGCCCGCGTAATAAAAGTAATTTTCAACCGTCTACAAAAAAGGAGGTTCTCAGTTTGATCCGTATGTTTGTATGTATGCATGTAGATACGTATGGATGTCATTTCCGTAATCGGCACCCAGAGGAACCTCGAAAATGACAGCCATATTGATTTTTAAGATAAATAAATGTCCGCTATCTTGGATTTGAAAATGGATGTCATTTTTGTAATTTGCACCCCGAGGAACCTCGAAGAAGACACCCATATTGATTTTTAAGAAAAATAAATGTCCGCCATCTTTAATTTCAAAATGAATGTCATTTTCGTAACCGGCACCCCGAGGAATCTCGAAAATGACACCCATATCGATTTTTAAGAAAAGGAAAAATTTGCTCCCCGCTCAAACTTGTAACCCTCTTTTCACCCTTTACAGGAAGCAATTCCGAAAAACGCTGACACATGTTTTGTTGTATTTAAACAAAGAGTATATACGAAGTTTTAAATCTCTCACTTCAAAAAAGATTTGCTCTCCGTACAAACTTGGATCCCCCTTTTGAACCCTTTAGGGGAGCAATTTCAAAAAACGCTTAAATATGTTTTGTTGTATTTAAACATAGAGTCTATGTACGAAGTTTTAAATCTCTCACTTCAAAAAAAGATTTGCTCCCCCTACATACTTGAAACCCCCTTTTCACCCTTTTAGGGGAGCAATTTCGAAAGACACTTATATATGTTATGTTGTATTTAAACAGAGAGTCTATATACGAAGTTTCAAATATCTCACTTTAAAAAAGATTTTCTCCCCGTACAAACTTTGAACCCCCTTTTCACCCCTTTAGTGGAGCAATTTAGAAAAACGCTGAAATACGCCGTTAATATATTTAAACACAGACTCTATATACAAAGTTTCATGTCTCTCACTTTAATTAATACGGTTTTCCATACAAAATTTGGACCCCCGTTTCACCCCTTTAGGGGGTGAATTTTGAAAAATCCTTTCTTAGTGCACCCCTAGAGTTTATAAGGAACCTACGTGCCAAATTTGGAATCTCTAGAGCCAGCGGTTTGGGCTGTGCGTTGATATGTCAGTCAGTCAGTAAGTCAGTCAGTCAGTCAGTCAGTTTCTTCTTTTATATATTTAGATTGGACACGGCCTATAAAGCCACAGTCAACTTCAAAAAAACTTATTTTATATTTCTCAACCTTCCGTTTTTACTATAAAGATTTCGGAGTGGATTTCAAACACGTTGATTTTCTGTCATTTTGTAGACAAATATAACATATGAAAAATTTTTTTTTGAACCTGACCGTGGCTTCATAGGCCGGGCCCAATAAAGCGATTGGAGTGAAATTCGATAAATTTTAGGTAGGCATACATCAAAGCGCTGGTCAGTCAATGCAGACAACAACCGTCAACGTCCAATCTATTTAATCTCCAATTTTATAAAGAGTAAAGTTATTAAGACTCGATGGGTCAGAAAGTTTTGGCTTAAAACGCAAGCGCCTTAGAGGCTGTAAGTCAGTACCTAAATAACACAAATCTATTCAGTTTTTCTTACGATTATGCATGTAATTAATAGAACTTTATATACTGAAATGCGATAAACATTCACATTCACATGAGTCGCTTTGGTTTTGAGATAATTAAGCTCTAAGAGTCACAAATATCCGAACTAATTCTTTCATAATAATAGCTAATCATAATCAATCATCATAACCACATTACTCAGTCTATAACTACGATGGTAAAAATAAAAACTTTTCATGCAAGTACCTACTTTATCATCGCTACTATAAGACTCAAATTATTAAATTGTGCAAGTACTAAATAATTTTCATTAACTTTGATTCGACTTAACCGAATGTCATCTGTACAGTGGCATGACTCCGAAACGCCAAACGTCAAATATTGTGATATTTACAATTGTCTTGATTCGCCTCACGATACTTCCTTATTGTATCTTGTCCACACGATTCGTAACAACTATGTGCTTATTTAGAGCTCAGACTTACACTGGATCAATTGAGACGAATTTTCGTAAGTCAGCGTGCATTGTAAATATCCATGGACTCTGGAGGCAGATAGGCAATGTTGACAGCCACTGACTAACATAATTAAATCTCTCATTTCAAACAGTTACTATGGGTTGCGGGACTCTCCATTTTTTCACATATTATCTATTTATTGTACAATTTTTGAATGGGATTCTTTTTATTTTGCTTCCAATTGTATGCTTACCAATTTTCAAGCCTTTAAGTCATTAATTGAAGGACTTCTCATACAAAGTTCAACCCCTCTTTTTACCCTCTTTCATCACCAATCTGAATGTTTTTTATAGCCTATAACCCGTCCGAAGATCAATTAAAAGTATTAGTGAAGGTTGTATTGAAATCTATTGACTAGTTTTCGCGTGATGGTGAGACAAATAAACAGACAGACAAACAGACACAAATTTTAAAAACTGTTGAAATGTGTTCTGTTATCGATTCTAAGACCCCTCCATCGATTTTTTTGCTAATATCTTCTATGTACAGACTTTCGAACCTCTACAGCTTTATTATATGTATAGATGAGTGGTAACATACCGATAAGATGCACGGGCCCGGAGCCAGCGATGTCGACGGCGCCGAGCCTGCTGAGGAAGCCGTGGGAGCCCCACACCCAGCCCGCAGGCACGCAGTACACTATCGTGTTCAAGAAAGAGAACAGGCAGTAGGCTTTGAAGTTGCATCTGGAACATTACATTGGTGGTGTCGCAATTTGGTTTTAGGTACTAGGTCGCGGTATATTGTCGTGCGGCGGCGAAGTAAAGATAAAATTTAATTGTAGATCTAGAGATGGATAATAGTAGATTGTATGACAAGGGTCTAAAATGAGCCATATTACCACGAGATAGTTATTTTCCCGAACGAAGTGAGGGAAAATAGTTCGAGGGGTAATATGGCTTTTAGACCAGAGTTATACACTCTACTTTTCACTTCGATTGCGAGAAAATAAATAAACAAAGGTTAACCCACCCAAAATTAACAATAAATTCCACGGCGAAGATATATACTTTTGCAGCATGTTTTTTTTTCTATACTCCTTTGACACACAAAACATAGACAATGCGGTTCGCGCGCAACATTAACGCGCGAAAAAAGCTAAACTGACCTTCCATTGAACGCTTCAAAGTGTTGTTCGAACGATTTAACCACTTTTTTTAATTATTGTGAAATAGGGACTACTACAAACTTAATCTTTAGACTCTTTAGAAAAAATAATTATGTTTCCAGATTGGTCGGTTTTAGTAAAGCTGTATTCTGGTTGGTTAATACCCAATACCAAATATTTTTTTAAGGGTTAAATTAGTGTTCTGTGATTGGTGAATTTAATAGGTGAAGTATTTTTATTGGTCAAATTCAAATGTTTTGTAAATCATAAATATGTATTCATATTTTCCCTAGGGGTTAAATGTACTACTTTAGCCCCGCTTGACAAGTCTAATATGACACACTTTTGGAGCATGAGAAGTGAAAAATATATGACAGCGATTACTCATACAACCACGGGAAGAAAGTGGGTGCTAATTGGGTATTTGGATGCTGTTATGCAATAATGTGTCAACGTGATAGGAAAACCTATAGTAGGTAATATCGCTCACCAAAAAATAGCACACAAACTAACGGTAAACTTCGCTCTTCTCTACCGGATTCATAAAATATTACAATAAGAAAACAGATGAGTCATTTGATAATTTTCCTTCCTTCTGTAGTCATAACATCAACATAATCCTTGGTAAACAATTAACAAGTTATTAATGCTACCGGTATTGCTGACACTACAGGAAATGCATTACTGGCATTACCCCATCAGATAATGGACCTATTTAAAGGAGCGCTCGTGGCCCAGCGGCGCCCGCGTACCGCGTGCGGTATGCGAGGTTAAGCAACGTCGGCCCAGGTCAGTTATTGGATGGGTGACCGCTTCGAGTGGTTACTAACTGAGCTCCCGTGCTTTGGAAGGCACTTTAAGCCTTCATCCCGGCTGCTGTCTATGATAGCAGTCATTAAGCCAAGTTAGAGGCCTTCGGGCGGCTTGAAAACTTCTAACAGTCAAGTTGCCCACTCACTTGACAAGCCTAATTCCAATAAGGTCTGGTTTCCCCTCGGGTTGGAAGGGCAGATGGCAGTCTCTTCTGTAAAAGCTAGTGCCTACGCCAACTCTCGGGATTAGGTAGCGGGGCCTGGGCATCCTTTAGAATGCAACTGTACCGGGATAACGCTAGGATGATGATGATAATGGACCTATTTGACATACTGATGGAGCATCTATAATTAATTCATGTAAATAACAAGGTGAACCAATAAGTAGGTAACTAGGTAAGAAATAACGATTTGAAACGGGATATTTACCATGTATATTTGTATTTTTGAGTTCCCGATATCCCGTTCCGTTTTTGTGTTCCCGTTTAAAATCGTAATTCTAATGTTAAATGACCAAGTAAGCTTGAAATCTTATATTAGGTAAGAAATAAATTAAGGCAAGACCCATTCAGAGATCTGACGAAAATACTGAAGTTTAAGCTTAGAGCCAAAGTGAAGAAGCAATGTAGAATTACACAATTACACTTACATACTGTGGACTGAAAAAGAAACAAAATAAACGGTCAATTTATTGCTAAATACCATTGTAACTCTGTCAAATAATCCTAAATATCATCTTAAAAATAAACTTCAATGCTGAAGATTTTGTAACTATCGACGACTTTTTTACAAAAAGAATAGTTTTTTTTTATTTTTCTAAGAAAATAATCGGATAGATTTTTCATAACTGTTACAAAAAAAATTAAATGATATTAAATATTTACGAAAATACGCGCAGAATTTCGTTGAGAGCGGGATGGTTAATTGAAAACTCACGCGTGTTAGAGGGGGTCATTGGCAATGTAATGGCCTTGCCTTAAACTGAGTAAAATAACTAACATATTCTTGTCTGTTTGTCTGTCTCATCTGTCTGCACTAACCTTTCAGCCATAGCACCACTAACTATAGTAGTAGCGGTGGTCGCGAATGACAATTGGAACAGGAATGAAGCGAACACAGGCCCCATGAGCTCATCGCCCACCGGTGGGTCCACCAGGAAGTCCCCCACGCCGATGAAGGGGTTCGAATAAGGGCCCTGGCCGAAGGACATGCCGTAGCCAAAGATCCAGTAGGTCAGACCTGGGGAAAGATAACCGTCAAATCCTACTAAATCATATTAAGAGCGCTTTAATAAAATGTAGTGGGTCCACTAGCGCCACTCGTAAATAATTGTAATTATTTAAATTTAACTAAAAAAGGGGGCCGCTACGTACTGTAGTTTGTATTTAAGTACTATCTATGAGCTCAAAATTAAAACGGCCGTTTTAACTTTGGACGCATAGATTGACGAATCCAGCAACGTAAAAACTAGTTTGATGGATTCAAAAAGTACTTAAATACAAACTACAGTACGTAGCGGCCCCTTTTTGTAGTTATATATCGTCAAATTTAAATAATTACAATTATTTACGAGTGGCGCTAGTAGACCCACTACATTTTATTAAAGCGCTCTTAATAGAAACTGCGCTAATATTTCTCTAATTGTAATTAAGTCATTTCTTTTTATTTTATTTTATTGTTATCATTAATTTTTAATTTCCATGTTCTACTCTTTCTAAATTCGAATGATTACTTACTGATTGGTTCAATAGATTTGCTTTTGCTGCATGTTGTTTATACTCAGAGCAAAAATGTAATTAACTCTTGGTGGAAACTGTTTTGGCATATGTACAAACTACATTTTAACCTTATATGTATGTGTAATATAACGCTGTTTGTTTCCCATTACAATAAACAAATAAATAAATAAACGGCTGAATGGATTGTGATGAAACTTGGTAGGTATACAACAAGTTTATAGCCTGGAACCACCGCCGGCCCTAGATCAGGGTAGAGCGAAATCGGGTTTTGGCGCCCTTCGTTGAAGCTTTTACCCAAAACCGTTAGGGAAATATAATATTTTGTAATGAAACTTTTTTTTCTCATTTGCCATTTAGGCGCCTAGAGCGGCCGCTCCACTCGCTCTACCCTAGATCCGGCCCTGCCTGGAACATATACAATATTTTTCATCCCGAAAATCATCTCCCGAAGGGATGAAATTGGGAGTGGAAATCTACACAAATGAAGTCGCCGATTAAAGATTGTGGGTAATAAAATAAATAAATAATAAATATTTGTGGACAATTTTTACACAAATCGACCTAGTCCCAAACTAAGCAAAACTAGTACTCCCAACTAGGCGACGATATACATACTTATATAGAAATATACATACTAAAATACATAGAAAACATCCAAGACTCAGGAACAAATATTTGTGTTCATACACACAAATAAATGCCCTGACCGGGATTCGTACCCGGGAACTCCAGCTTCGTAGGCAGGGTCACTACCAACTAGGCTAAAGCGGTCGTCAATATTAATAAAAGTAATATCGGACATTCATTGGATTACCTAGTTTTTCGCTAAAATACGGAATTATGTATTCAGTAGTAAATAATAAACGCAATTTTGAAATGAAATAGTCTCCTTTGTACACAAATAAAAAAATCCAACAGATGTTTCAATTAATATGCAACCTCGTCGCGAATCACTCATCCAGACGAAGAACTACCGAGAGATAAAACATATATCTCAATGTTGTTTAGTAAATATAAAAAAAAGAAAAAATGATAAAAGGAAAATAATAAATGACACAAGAAAGTTTGAATTCAGATTAATTTTGTATTAAACAGTACCACTGCTAACGCAAACTACAAATTTAGAAATAGGTAAAATGAAAGGAAATAATGGAAAATGATTTAGAAAATAAGGAACGGTTGAAGAATTTGGGGCCGGGTGGTAGTTGCACCTATAGCTCAGTTGGCTAGAGCGACTGGCCACGAGTGCCGGGAGGTCGCAGGCTCAAATATTGCTTGGTGCCTAAATTTTTCCTTTTTTCTAAATTTGAATTCAGGTGTTCCAGTGTCAAGACCAGATTTAAATAAATACGCTCCCGAACAAAGAATACGGGTCGGTAAAATACCGTCATATTTCCTAAAATAGTACAAACTTGTACAGTTTTTTTATCCTGTCATGATCTTTATTTAATTATACACCTAACGCGCTGTGGCGACAGAAAAAGGCGCACACTATTTGAGCGAACGAAGATTGCACCTGCATTGGTATTTTTTTTTTTTTTTTTTTAAAGATTGCACCTGCATTGGTATTTTTTTTTTTTTTTTCTTTTTTTTAAAAAAAAAAAAAAAAATACCAATGCAGGTGCAATCTTCGTTCGCTCAAATAGTGTGCGCCTTTTTCTGTCGCCACAGCGCAAAAAATCAGTTTAAAAAATTAACGTTTCCATGTTTAAATCGGACGTTTAAAAACCCATGAAAAAAACAATATTAACGGAGCGAGGTATCGCAAAAATCGTCAATTTCGGAGATTGATATTTTTATGATAGGATCCCGGGAATTGCTAATACTGTTGGGTATTACGAAGAATAATATACCATGTAAATAAAACTAGTGTAAACTATTAAAAAAAACCTATTGCGGTTGTTTAATTTAGGACGACCCGAAATTTTTGACCTCGAGTATACATTTCTTGTAAATCAGAGGTCTGGAGAGATAGTCAGGGATCTATGATGGTCACGTTTATCGACGCTAAACGACAAGATATTGCATCTGTCACTTTCTGATACCACATCATCAAAACTTGCTTCACTCTTGTCGGTGGAGTAACCGCCACTCTTCTCTGTTCATTGCCAGTTTCTTGACTTCCCCATACGACTCGGCAACTTCCTCCCTCACTTGGTTAAAGTAAGTCAGTCTAGGTCTTCCTCTTCCTCTCCTGCCTTCAATTTTGCCCTCTAACATGTTTAAGAAGAAGCTGTCGTGCCGTATCAGGTGTCCCATCATCCTACCTCTTCTATTTCTAATTGTTTCCAGTAAACTTCTCTTCTCTCCTACCATACTCAAAACCTCTTCATTTTCTTTCCGTCCAGCTGATCCTTTCCATCCTACGCCAACACCACATTTCGAAGGCCTCTAATCTTTCTCTGTCTCTTTGTGTCAGTGAAAGATATGCTTTATGTTGTCGTTAAATTTTGACTAAGTCTAATGTAATCGACATTGCAATTGTATTATTTACGACATGTAAAATGACATTTTATCAATAAAAATTCTGATTCTGATTCTGTTTATCGTCGATAATCGACAAGATACAGCTGCTGTCAGTTTCTGATACCACTGGATAGAAAACAAACGACTTATCTTGTTGTTTATCGTCGATAAACGTGACCATATTACTATTGAAAGAGGACTTACCGCCTAGAGAGATATCTGCTAGATTCTTCATCATGATGTTCGCCTCGTTCTTTATTGAAACACAACCGGACTCCAGCATCCCAAAACCTGGTATTATATTAAGCAATAGCGTATATGAAAAAAACAATTTCTCTAAGGGGAATGAAAATTAGAATCACTAAATTACAAGACCGGGCCTTATTGCGAACTGCAAACGAAGTTCGGAGTCATTCGGACCCCGGTCGGGCCTAGCTGAGTCTCTTGCTGGACTCTTCTCAGCTAGGCTAGGTTTAGTGAACCAGCGACATAACTCCCAGTAGCTCGATTCCACTCACACTTCAGATTCGGTTGAAACCGCTCAACCAGTCTCACTGGAGCGCAAACTCGAGTATTCCAGTGTTCCAAACCACACGCGTGGTCGTGCCGGAGGTTTTCCCCTGGATTTTCCCCAGGCTACTCTCCAACCGCGCACTGCTATCGCTTTATTGGGCCCGGCCTATAAAGCCACAGTCAGGTTAAAAAAAGAGGGGGTCATGTTAATATATATGTATTGTAATGTGTTGTTTAGACGTTAATAAATGTATTTTCTTTCTTTCTTTCTAAACCTTACAACCACATTTTAATACAGGTACTGATTTACCGATTTATTAATATTTTAAGGCTGTTTGAGTCGGTATAATAGCTTTATGCTTAAATATAATGCTGTGTTGGAAAATGTCTAGCTTTTTAGGGTTCCGTGTCTAAAGGGTAAAACGGGACCCTATTACTTCAGGGACTTCGCCGTCCGTCTGTCACCAGGCTAGTTATATTATAGTTCATGTACCGTGATAGTTAGACAGTTGAAATTTTCATAAATTATGTATTTCTGTTGTCGCTATAACAGTCAATACTAAAAAGCAGACTAAAATAAATATTTAAGGGGGGCTCCCATACAACAAATGTGATTTTTTGCCCTTTTTATGGCGACAACGCGTACGTGACTCCTTTGGAGTTGCGGGCATCTATAGCAGCATCTCAGCAAGCGTAAGCACGTCAGATCGCACCAGGGATAAAAATTTAGATAATAGCAGCTATGATAAGACTGAAAATACGTGTAACAATAATAATCTTTTTCGTCTATAAATATATATTTATTTTGCATCAAAATATAAATGGTCTAATAAACAAAGCAGATGTATTAACTGTTCATTTAGAGGAATTATCCAGTACCAATAGACCAATAGATGTACTATGTTTAACTGAGCATAATATGAGAGAAGGTGACGAAGTCCAACTAACTTTAAGTAACTACTTACTCACTGGCTGCGTGCTTCTCACGCAGCAACAGGAATGGTGGTTCTTGCATATTGATCAGAAATGTACATAAATACAAAATTCTGCAAGATATCTCGAGTACATCTTTATCAAATATTTTTGAATGTTCGGCTGTTGAGCTGACAGACCATAATATTGTAATTATCTGTATATATCGTGTTCCCAAATATGACAATTCTGCCATTGCTACTTTTCTATGCAAATTAAGTGATATACTCAGGAAAATATGTGACACTCGGAAAAAAATTATACTCTGCGGAGATTTTAATATAGACATCTTGAAAAGAACAAAGCATTCCGTAGAATTTAAAAACTTAATATCAAGTTTTCATCTTAAATTTGGAATATCAATACCGACACGTTTGCAAAGTAACACGTGTATTGATAACATTATACACAATGCGCGAGGTGGTAAAACTGAGGTAGTAGATCTGGCAATCTCCGATCACACTGCCCAAATACTGAAATGTCCAGTAAAACCTACATGTTCACTTTCTCATTGGTTCATTTGTAAAAGAGACCTAAGCGATGAAAATATTGTTAAATTTACAGAGTGTATAAAAGAACTTAACTTAAATGATGTATATATGGCAAACGATCCGAATGTAGCATTTAATTGCTTCTGCGACCACATCAAATTGTTCTATAGTCTATGTTTTCCTTTCATTAGAGTTAAAATATCAGCTTATAATAGGCCAAAGTGGATCACCAACGGAATAAGAAAATGCTGCAAACGGAAAAGGAATATGTTATGGAAATGTCGTTTAAGACCGAATGAAAGTAACAAAAGCCTTTTAAAGCAGTACTCCACAAGACTTAGGAAAGTTATACTTCTAACGCAAAAAGCTCAGAATAATTACTACATTAAGAATGCATCAAACAAATCAAAGGCTACTTGGAATATTATTAACAACTCCAAAAACAAACAATTTAGGGAAAATATTTCGGAAATAAATATTAATAATACCGTTATTAGCAATCCAATACAGATAGCACAACAATTTAATGACTATTTCACTGACATACACGACCTAGACAAAACTGACAATATAAGTTTAAAAAGCCCTTTTATCAATAATGATAATAATTCGTATAATAATGTATCACAAAACAATACAACAATGACATTTAATTCCTCTAAATCTATGTTTATGAGACCAACAACACCCGACGACATCCGTGTAATAATCAACTCACTGAAAAATACAAAAAGCACTGGTTATGACGACATTAGCACGAAGGTTATAAAAAGAGTGGTAAACATAATCTCACCGCCAATTAGTTACATTGTAAACTTATGCATCGAACATGGCACTTTTCCAGAAAAGTTAAAGGTAGCTATCCTGCGCCCAATGCATAAAAAGGGTGAAAGAACTTCGATTAGTAACTATAGACCAATAGCCCTGATACCTGTCTTCTCGAAAATTATTGAAAAAGTAATATACAATGCTTTAAACAATTACTTTGAAGTGAACAACCTTTTCGCACGCGAACAAATGGGTTTCCGCAAGTGCAAATCAATAAATATGGCAATCTTTGACCTACTTCGTGTAATAATGCTTAACCTGGACAAAAAAATTCCCGTAACTGCTCTTTACATGGACATGACCAAGGCTTTCGATTTTGTTGATCATAAGATTTTATTAACTAAACTCTATAGATATGGAATTCGTGGAAACGTACATAGCTTACTTCAATCTTACTTAACGGGTCGAAAGCAATTTACTCAACTAGACCGTATCTGTACCAAAGCTAAGAAACAAATTACTTATACATCTGATCTTAGGGATACACATTTTGGCGTCCCACAGGGTAGCGTCTTAGGTCCACTACTTTTTCTAATTTATATAAACGACTTTCCACTGGCTATCCAAGAATCTATGGTTCTATTTGCTGACGATAGCACTGTAATATTCACAGGAGAAGACCTAGATTATTACGAAGAAAAAGTCAATAGATCTCTGCAATCGCTTATTGAATGGCTAAACAGGAACAATCTCCGCATTAATTTAGGGAAAACTAACATTATGAATTTTAAACAAAGAATTGACAGAATCACTAATTTAAATGTAACTTATAAGGACCATAGGATTAATGAAACGGACATATCCAAATTTTTAGGTTTAAGCTTAGATAGTAAATTGACCTGGAAAAATCAAATTGACACTTTATGTAAGAAACTAAATAAATATTCATATGCTCTATATCATCTTAGTAAAAAAGTTAACCAATCTGCAGTCTTGACATCTTATCATGCCTATGTCACATCTACACTAAGGTATGGAATAATATTTTGGGGCAACTGTACAGATAGAGACCTAGTCTTCAAAGGTCAGAAGAAATGTATCAGATCCGTCTGCGGCCTAAACCCCTACGAATCATGTAAACCCTATTTTATTAAATTAAATATCCTGACATTTCCATCACTCTATATTTTTGAAACAGCAATGTATGTTAAACACAACAATAACCAGTTCTCGAGCTTTAATAGTGTTCGTATGCAGGGTAAGATAAACTATGGACCATACAAAACTGCCCTACTTTCGAAAAGCATATTTGGAATGGCGCCTAGAATTTTCAATAAATTGCCAACTGCCATCTTGAAACTCCATGACCCTCATTTATTTAAGAAATCGTTGTTTAAATTTCTAGCTACCAAAGCATACTATTCGATACAAGAATATTTAAACGATCCTAACATAACATAAGCGTATAATAGCATAATTAACGATTTTATATTTAGTGTGTAAATATGCATGCTGCATGGTATTTTGTGGCTATTTGTATGCCTTAACAGGCAAGACATAGTGATACAATCCGTAAACTGAAACACCGATGTACATACCTATGTTTAACAAATAAAATATTTTGTATTTGTATTTGTATTTGTATAGTCTGTGGTGGCCGCTTACCATCAGGTGAAACCGTAAGCTTGTTTGCCACCGTCGTTGTATAAAAAAAGACAAGAACAACAAGGCAACAATTGTGATTTTTGCCCTTTTAATGTTACGGGACCCTTTGTGCGCGAATCCGACCGGCACTTGACCAGTTTTTTTGTAATTTTTTTTTTGAACCTGACTGTGGCTTTATAGGCCGGGCCCAATAAAGCGATAGGAGTGCGCGGTTGGAGAGTAGCCTGGGGAAAATCCAGGGGAAAACCTCCGGCACGACCACGCGTGTGGTTTGGAACACTGGAATACTCTAAGATTTTGTAAATTATTATAAGACTTACCTGTTTGCATGGTGAATATGATGAATGAAGATGTCAGTATCCAATTGGTGTCTTCTAAATCGATCTCGAAATTGCCCTGCAGATTTACTGTACTGTTTGTGATGAGGTTCGGTGATCGCAGGCCCGTGTGTGGCTCCGTATAGTTCCAAGTTTTATTCTCTGGATCCATTTTGAGGAATTATAAGACTTCGTCAATCTTGGTAAATTTGTCAGAAGTTGGTAGAAAATGATTGGCGGCTCTATGCCTTTATTTTACTTTTCTAAACAGAGACATTTTGATTTTTCTTGTTAACTTTTGATTTTTATTTGTAACGCAAATTGAATATAAACAATTTTAGATTGTAGTGTTTGCTTTAAAATGAAATATTATTGGTAAGTATTATTAAAATATTTTAAATAATTTTTAATTATTTAGATTTTATATTTAGATTTTAATTTAGTTGTAATTAGATTTATTTTTGTTAGTTAATATGTTTTTATTTCGAAAATCAATTCTTGCACAGTTATTTAATAAATTTTATGTGTTCTAACACCGAACTATAACAATAAAATTTAAGAAGTCGCAAAAAAAAAAAAAAAATCCGTTAACTCACTGAAATGTATGTTTTTAGTAAGTTATATTATTATTTAATTTCACATAAGTTACTTTGCTCCCACGTGTTGAATAAATAAACATTTTAAGACATTTTCAGCATTTACTTATAATAGGTATTTTATAGTATTCTTTTTAGAAAATCCGCGATAAATTTTGTCGCTTCTCTTTAAGCGTTAGAAGTTTGAAACCTGTTGTCTATGGCCCTATAGTGGGTGGGTAATTGTGGACTGTAGGTATAGGTTTTTTATGGGCGCCAGGGACAATGAAAAACACTTTCTTGTTGGAATTGGAGAGGCGAGATCGGAGAGATGTTTACTCGGAGGCTGCTGGTTGCGTAATGAATTTGTATGCGGCGCGCGCCCGCCTTTTATTTGCGCCGGGCGGCTGTATTTATGCGCCTCGTCCCCCGGACCCCGCGCGCTCCCCTCCCTCGCCCCTCTCACTTTATTTGCCTTTTTTATGCTATTTACATGTAGATTCTTATTAAATCTTATTAAATCTAGTTCCTATTGCTACTCTTATTGGAATAATCCTCGGTGAGGTTGCGGGTTATTCCTGTTGGACTCCTTTTTTGGAGTTTGTCTGGGCGGTAGCCCCCCGCACCTCACCGAGGTTATAAATATAAGCCGTGCGTCGCCCGGCCCGCGGCCAGTCGCGGCTCGGGCTTCGCACGGCCTACACCCTACCTGACCTAATTGCTGATGTAATGAAATGCAACGACGGAATGTTTTTTATTTTACAGCTTATTCTACGTACTATTTATTTACAATATTTACTTATTTATATACACTATTATTCGTCGTGAACATTTCTCCCGCCGTCGCCTTGCGATCCCACTGGTAGCACGACGATTTTCTTCGTTGGCCGCCTCAGGATGTGCCCTCTGCTGGTGGTGACGTCCACTACTCGAACCACGCCGTCCTGGCCCGGATACGTCCTCGTCACTCTTCCTCTCGGCCATGTGTTGCGAGGGAGATTAGAGTCGCAAATGATGACGAGGTCGCCTACTGTCGGGCCGGCCCCCTGGTCGCGGGGCTCCCGCCGATGTTGGAGTAGCGGCGCGTACTCGCGCACCCAGCGCCGCCAGAAGATGTCGGCGAGCAGCTGGGCGCGCCTCCAATGTTGGCGCGCGTTGGTGTCGCTCTCGGTGAAAGTGCCGGGCGCGGGCGAATAACAATCGGGCCCGAGCAGTATCATATTCGGCGTTAAGGCGGGCGGGTCATCCGGGGTCACGGCCACGTAGGTTAATGGCCGTGAGTTCACCGTAGCCTCTGCCTCGGCCAGTAGGGTCTGCAGCGTCTCGTCGCTTGGGCATTTGTCGTGTAGGGTGGCCCTCATTGCTTCCTTCACTGTGCGCACCATGCGCTCCCATGCTCCCGCCATAAAGGGTGCAGCGGGGGGGAGGAAACGCCAATTGATGTGGCGCGCAGCGGCTGTGTCTCTCATGGCTTCGGTCAGCTCTCGGGCGGCTCCTCTGAAGGCTGTCGCGTTGTCACTCCATAGTTCGGTGGGACATCCGCGCCGGGCGATAAAACGGCGTAGTGCGTTGATAGCCGAATCGGTACTTAGTGAGGCAACCACTTCTAGGTGTACCGCCCTTGATGTCATGCAGGTGAATAGCGCGACGTATCTTTTTTCCCGGTGGCGACCTACTGTCACCTCCTGGGGCCCATAGTAGTCGAGGCCCGTGTAGCTGAAGGGGCGGGCGTGGTGAGCTAGCCGCGCCGCTGGTAGGTCGCCGGTCAATGGGGTAGCTGGCTTCGCCTTACGTAGTCGGCACTTAGGGCACTGCGCGATTACCGCCTTTACTGTGGGACGAATCTTCACAATGTGAAATCGCTGGCGCAGCTCGTTTACGACGATCTCAGTGCCGCCGTGGTGTAACTTCTCGTGTACATGGGAAATGTACAATTTTGTATAGTGATGCTTCCCATGTAGTACCGCTGGACGTACAGCCTCTTCTTGTAAGTCATCGGCCGCCGCTATTCTTCCTCGTAGTCGTAGCACGCGATTTTCGTCCATATATACACATATCTTAGCTAGTCGGTCGTCCTTGTCTGGCGCGCGGCCGCTCGCTATGCGCTCTCTCTCTCGCGCGTAGGTGTCTTCTTGTGAGGCACGCACTAACAGCTGTTCGGCCGCGAGTAGGTATTTCGCGTCCAATATGATGTATTTTTTCTCTGCTCGCGTGATTTTAGGCTTGGCGGGCACGTCGGGGCGTCGATTGCGTTTATTCCAGGCCCCATCTCGCTCCTCGTTCGCGCGTGTGCGTTTTCTTCGGGCTGCGCCGACGGTTTCTTTTTTCTGTGTTTCCGAGGCACTAGTTTTGTCGCGAAGCAAGTCGATGAACTGTAGCGCGCGCGCGGTCGCTCTTAGTAGCCGCGTCCACTTCGAGAAGCGTTCGATCACTGGTATACACTGTTGTGCTTTTTGTGCTTTAATAATCGTTGCACCGCACCTCTCTCTCTCTTCTCCGGTCGCCGTAATTTCGACCTTATTCTCTCGGGGCCATTTCTCCTCTTGTTGATATAGAAAGGGTGGCCCGGTGAACCATCTGTGGTTCGGGTCGAATTCGGCCGGCGTGGCGCGGGTCGCGTCGTCGGCGGTATTGTGTGCCGTCGGTACCCATCTCCACTCGTTTTTCTTTGTATTTTCTTCGATTTCGGCGAGTCGATGTGCGACGAAGGTCTTGTAGGTGCGAGGCTCGGCGCGTATCCATGCTAGAGCGGTTCGAGAGTCGCTCCAGTATGTTTTTGAGGCGATCTCGAAATCGTGTTCGTCTGCGACCGTTTTTGCTAGCCGTACACCTAGGACGGCCGCTTGAAGCTCCAGTCTAGGTATTGAGATAGGCTTCGTGGGCGTGACGCGGCTCTTCGCGGCTGCTAGGGCGACTTTAATGCTGCCGTCGGCTCGTGTTATTCTCCAATATACGGCGCAGGCGTAGGCTTCCTCGCTCGCGTCCACGAAAGTGTGTTGATCGTAGCGGATGGCGGGCGCGGCGTCGTAGCATCTAGGTATTTCTAGGTTACCTAGGTCTTGCAGCTGTTGTAGCCATGCGCTCCACCGTGCGTGTAGTTCGCTCGGAATATCTTCGTCCCAGCCTGTATTATAGCGCCACGTATCTTGCAGCATTCGTTTCGCCGGCGTAGTGAGCGGGGATATGAGGCCGAGAGGGTCGAATATCGACATAATGACGCTGAGGGCCTCCCTCTTCGTGGGAGGGCGGAGGCCGTCTATTACCTCCGGCGGAGCTCTTCTTTTATTGAAGCGAAAACGAATACTATCTTCCTTAGTGTCCCATAGCAGGCCGAGCGTTTTCTCTATCTCGCTCCCGCCGATAGGGACGGTATTTCCTTCTCGCTCTTTGCTCCCGGCGACGTCGCTTATAGCTTCACTCGTGTTCGTAGCCCAACCGCGCAGCTGGAAACCGGCTTGTTTGTGCACGTAGTCGACTTCTTTTGTTATTCGTTTAGCTTCTTCTATTGTGGCGAAGCTTTGCAGGTAGTCGTCCATGTAATGGTTTCTTTCTATAGCTTCGGCGGCCTGCGGGAACTCCGTTGCGTGCTCTCGCGCGTTTCTATTTTTTATGTACAGCGCGGTGCACGGTGATGAGGAGGCTCCGAATATTACGGAGGTCATGCGGTACTCCTCCGGCTCTCCCTCGCGCCGCTCGCCCCTCCATAGGAAGCGGAGGGCGTCTCTGTCCTCTTCGCGTATTTTTATCTGCATAAACATTTCTTTCAGGTCGCCGGAGACTGCTATGCTGTACTGTCGAAACCTCATGATGACCCCAGGTAATGATTGCAGGAAGTCGGGTCCCGGCAGCAGCATGTCGTTGAGGCTGCGGCCATGGGAGACGGCGGCAGCGTCATGGACCAATCTAATCTTCGCTTTTTCAGGATTGCAGACCGCGAAATGCGCTAGGTACCACGTTTTTTCATTTAGGGGCGTGGTCGCGCGCTCGGCGTAGTGGGAGGTAAGTAGATTTTCGATGCGCTCGTTATATTGTTTTTTCAGTTCTGCGTCGCGATCGAGTTTTCGTTCCAGTGTGAGCAGTCGTTTGAGGGCGTCGGCGCGGTTATTAGGTATTTTATTTATTTCTTCGCGCCATAGGAGGCCCGTTTCGAATCGGCCATCGGGTAGGCGGCGACTCTTTTCTTCGAGTATTTTCAGCGCCTGTAGTTCCGGGTCACTCTTCTGTCTTCTCGGCTCGATTGCTAGTGATTCGAGGGCGAAATAATGTCGCATCATTTCTTCCAGCTTGTCCGTCGGCTCGGAGCGAGTTAGGTGCGCGCAATAGGCGATCGGCTTAGCTTGAGAGTTGCGGCAGCCGTGAAGTACCCAGCCCAATAAGGTTTTAGAGGCCACGAGTTGATCGCGCCGCCCTTTCTTGATCTCGCGCGACACGATTAGCTCCCAATTATCTTGGCCAATAAGTACTTTCGGCGTGGCGTCTTCGTACACTAGTTTTTCTTTTATTCTTGCCAGGTGCGCGCAATCTTCTATCTCGCTCTCGCCTACTGACTGCGTAGCAAAGTCGAGACTGCTGACCGTGTGTGCATTAGTAATCAGCTGTTCGGCGCCGTCGTGTAGGCCTCTAATTCTTAGGTCGACCCTCTTGCTCTTCTTATGCGCTGTCTCTTTCCCGCTTACGCCTTGCACCCACATAGGTTCGGTGGGCCCCTCTAGGCCGAGAGTGTCTGCGAGTGTGGAGTCAATAATTGTCACTGTGCTTCCTTCGTCTAACAGTGCAAACGCGTTTACTTCTGCTTTCGGGCCGCGTAGTATGACGGGCGCGATTTTTAGGTACGCGCGGCTGGCCCTTGTCGCGGCGCCGGCGACCGCCGAGGCGACCACCTCTTCTTGTTTCTGTGGTGGCGATCCTCCTGATGTGGCGGTAGCGGGCGGCTGCGGCGCCTTTTCATGGTGTAAAAGGCGGTGATGCTTCATGGGGCAGCCGTGTTGCCCGCAGGGCTTCGCGCGGCACACGAAGCGGCGATGTGTACTGACGAGGCACCGGTAACAAATATTATTTTTCTTCGCCACTTCCCAGCGTTCGTTTGTTTCTATTTTGTTGAACTGCGGGCACGACGGTAGCGGGTGGCACGCGGGTTGGCACAATGGACACATCATTCTTTCTTCTTTTTTCTTTTCACTTGTTATTGTGTACGTACGTTCAGGCTTCTTTTTCACGAACCTGGCTTCTTTATTTTCAGGCGCGTACTCGGGCGGGGCATACGGCGCGCACTTGTCGGCTTCTTCATTTAAAAAGTCGGCGATTTTCTTTAATTCGGGCACGTCGTCACAGCCGCGCGAGTAGTCGTACCACTTGTTTCGTAAAATAGGCGTCAGCTTGTCTACGATCGACCGCAGCACCTCAGGGTTATAGAGATACTGTGGTTTCTTCAGTATTTCGATCGTAGCGACGGTGTTCGCGATCTTGCTTGCGAATATGCAAAGATCGCGCGGGCTATCTGTCAGCCGCGGCAGTCCCCTCATCTTCTCCGTTTCGTTCATGAGCAGTGCGTCTGGTCGTCCAAATCTTCTTTCTAGCGCTTTCACTATATCTTCGGGATGCGGCTGGCTAATGAGGAGGGCGCTCACGGCCTCCCAGGCGACTCCCTTCAGACTTCTTCTTATTCGGGCGACGTTTTCACTGTCGGAGAAGGTCGGTGATGACTCTATATACGCGGCCTTAAATTGTAGCCACTCTGTACACAGCCCACTAAATGTTGGCAGGTCTGTGATGAACTTCTTGTTTGATTTACTGGCTTGAATGGCGCCAGTGAGGGCGGCGGCCAATGTCGAGACGTCTAATGCTTGAGAAGGGCGCTGCGGGGCGACTTGATGGGGCTCCGGCATCTTGGGGGCGCACGCGGCAGGTTCGTGCCGCACCTCCTCTGGTATCTCGATCATTGTTTCTTCGGCCGCTCGCCGACTGAACCAGTCAGCTACTCTCTTTGGTGCGAGGTCATCTTCTTCATCTCTCTCTGATTCCGACGAAGATTCTATATTCATCCGTTCTTGCCTGATCTTGGCAAGCTCGGTTTCGGCCTGGATCCTCCTCAGTTCCAGCTCGGCTAGCCTCTCCTTGGCCTCCAACTCCGCGAGGAGTCTCTTGCTAGAGGCCTTGGATCGGCGTGACCGAGCCGGCTTCAGAGTCTTCGTATTCGTAGGCGGCGGCATCAAGTCGACTGTACGGCGCTCGACGATGGTGTGGACGCTGGCGGCGGGCGTGACCGTGCTGGGTACGGGCGTGGCTTTGATGCCCGACGACTCAGCTAGGGCTCCCACGACGTTACTAGGGCCAGGGGCCGGTTCGGTCGTGTTGTTCTCCGTCGCGGTGGCGTTGGTCTCGGACGAGGCTTCCGTGGTTCCTGTGGCGTCCGTATCTTCCGTGGAGTTCGTAGTTCTCGTGGTTTCGGTGGCCGACGTGGTTTGAGTTTCTTCTGAATCTTTGCCGCTGCTTGAGGAGGCTTCTTCTTTCTTCCCGTGATTACTGCGTGTCTTCATCTTGCTGGCTTTTCTTCTGTTTCAGTGATCCGGCTTCGACGAGGACCATAAATGTTGTCTATGGCCCTATAGTGGGTGGGTAATTGTGGACTGTAGGTATAGGTTTTTTATGGGCGCCAGGGACAATGAAAAACACTTTCTTGTTGGAATTGGAGAGGCGAGATCGGAGAGATGTTTACTCGGAGGCTGCTGGTTGCGTAATGAATTTGTATGCGGCGCGCGCCCGCCTTTTATTTGCGCCGGGCGGCTGTATTTATGCGCCTCGTCCCCCGGACCCCGCGCGCTCCCCTCCCTCGCCCCTCTCACTTTATTTGCCTTTTTTATGTTATTTACATGTAGATTCTTATTAAATCTTATTAAATCTAGTTCCTATTGCTACTCTTATTGGAATAATCCTCGGTGAGGTTGCGGGTTATTCCTGTTGGACTCCTTTTTTGGAGTTTGTCTGGGCGGTAGCCCCCCGCACCTCACCGAGGTTATAAATATAAGCCGTGCGTCGCCCGGCCCGCGGCCAGTCGCGGCTCGGGCTTCGCACGGCCTACACCCTACCTGACCTAATTGCTGATGTAATGAAATGCAACGACGGAATGTTTTTTATTTTACAGCTTATTCTACGTACTATTTATTTACAATATTTACTTATTTATATACACTATTATTCGTCGTGAACAAAACCCATAGCAAATGGGCTTCTATACTGGTCGGTAAACGACATACATCACTTATTTATGGCGTGACTGTCAGTAAGTGAGGTTTGCAGCTGACGCCGCCGAGAGGCATAACGCCGTAAGTTCCGTTTTGTCATTTATAGGGAAATATTGGCTATGCGCGATGCACGTGGTGGGGGTAAGTAAAACGATCGTAGCGAACGCCGCGGCAGAATATGTAACTTCTCAGGGCGGTCAAAAAATAATCCTACTAATATCATCACTACATAGTATAAAACAAAGACGCTTTCTCTGTCCCTATATCCCTATGTATGCTTAAATCCTTAAAACTACGCAACGGATTTTGATGCGGTTTTTTTAATAGACAGAGTGGTTGAAGAGGAAGGTTTATATGTATAATAACATCCATTAAATAGTGCACCCGTGCGAAGCTGCGTAAAAATTTGTATGGGAAAAAGTACAGCGCCTCTGGCGGTTACGCAATAGAACTAAGAATCGGAATAAGTGCAGACTAAGGCCGGGTTTTATAAAGATCCGTTACACTAAATGTCAAATCAAATTTCAGTAACTCAGTACATTTTTTGACATAACAAACCGACATAAGGTCTAACGGATCTTTATAAAACCGAGCCTAAATCGTTTAAGCAGTCGCTAGCGAGTGCGGTCATGAAAACTGAAGGTAGAGGCACAGTTCGAAAATCTTAACCCGTTACCGCATACAAACCCATATATGGCAATAATTTTGTAGACCTTATTGCATCGTATCAAGGTTCAATTTTAAACGAATATTTTTTTTAAGTCATGTGGTAAAGGGTTAAAAATGAACTTACAGTGTTATGCTTCTCGGGTATGGATGTAATCGCCTTTTAAAATCAGTTGTTTAGGATAATGCCATTACCACGGTCACGTAATTATGGTTGACACATTGTTTAAGTATGGTCATACATTTTGTGTAGAAAGAAAGATTTTATATATATATATGCAATTTGGCAGTGGACGTTACTCGCTACAGAGCCAGAGGGGCTACCGCGAACAGCAAACGAAGTTTTCCCTCTCTGTCGCACTTATGTGCAAACTTGCAAGTGCGACAGAGAGGAAAATTTAGGCCAAATAGGCCAGGCCACAAGGGTACTTTTACATGTCACTATATTAATTTACAATTTAAGAAAGTCTGACTATAATAAGTAATACATTTTTCATGTCAAAATATTAATTTACAGTTCAAGAAGGAATTTCGAGTTTACAATTAAGTATAACAAAATTAATGTCATACAGTGAAGATAAACTTGCAAAGTTATCTATTTCAAATATTACAACATCAGTAAAGTTAGAGATGTATAAGGTCTCAAGATTAAACAAGGAGTATAATGAAATTAATATAATATCCCAGATATGTACATGGTCTCTGAGCGTCAAAATTAAAATTAATTTAATATTGTTAGAGATGTATATGGTCTCACTCACTCAGTCACTTAAATAATAAATAATAAATCTCATACAAATGGTGAGACATCCAAGGACCATTGAGTTACTCGATTTAAGGATATTAGCTGTGGTTCGTTAATTAAAATTAAAATTAATTTAATATTGTTAGAGATGTATATGGTCTCACTCACTCAGTCACTTAAATAATAAATAATAAATCTCATACAAATGGTGAGATATCCAAGGACCATTGAGTTACTCGATTTAAGGATATTAGCTGTGGTTCATTAATTATCAAAACTCTTTCTAAATAACAATACAAAAATAGGAGGTGAGGGCCAAGTATTCCAAAATCTGCATTAAAAAAAAGTATCTGAAAATTATGTACATGAAAAAGTAGAATGGCCCATTAACAATAGAGTCATGATCATATATATGACCACTTTGTCCGTACACATAACTAAATAAATAAATATTAGAGGACAATCTTACACAAATCGCCAGAATATAGAGAATGCCATTTGGCATTAAGCCCGCCATTTGTACAATTTGTGTATTTTGTGCAATAAAGTTTAAATAAATCGAGCTAGCCCCACAGTAAGCGCAAGAAGGCTTGTGTTATGGGTACTAGACGACGATATATTTAATAGATATAAATACTTAAATACATAGAAAACATCCAAGACTCAGAAACAAATATTCATGCTCATCACACAAATATTTGCCCTGACCGGGATTCGAACCCAGGACCGTCAGCTTCACAGGCAGGTGCACTACCCACTGGGCTAAACCGGTCGTCAAAACATATTTTCGAACTCGACTGTATTAATTCGGACTGTTATTTGCGGGTAAGTTTGTTGTTTAAACTTCCTGGGTCTTCCTTTGTGTAGATAATCATGAGCTGACAATTACCTACTGTAGAAACGAGCGTTTCAAACGCTGGGAGTATAGCGGCAATTATATACACTTTGTCGTTCGCCTGCTGCATGCGGCGGCTGCAAAAGTGTAAAGAACACGTTAGTCGGCCGCATTCGGCGATCGACAGCTGCCAACGCTTATAGGTAGGCGGACAGACCAAAGTAAAGACGAAGTAGTTTAAAATGAATTCGGCGACCGCATTAGGTGAACGACGAAGTGTAAAGAACACGTTAGTCGGCCGCATTCGGCGATCGACAGCTGCCAACGCTTATAGGTAGGCGGACAGACTAAAGTAAAGACGAAGTAGTTTAAAATGAATTCGGCGACCGCATTAGGTGAACGACGAAGTGTAAAGAACACGTTAGTCGGCCGCATTCGGCGATCGACAGCTGCCAACGCTTATAGGTAGGCGGACAGACTAAAGTAAAGACGAAGTAGTTTAAAATGCATTCGGCGACCGCATTAGGTGAACGACGAAGTGTAAAGAACGCGTTAGTCGGCCGCATTCGGCGATCGACAGCTGCCAACGCTTATAGGTAGGCGGACAGACTAATGTAAAGACGGCGTTTGTTGGCCTAAGTAGTTTAAAATGAATCGGCGACCGCATTAGGTGAACGACGCAGTGTAATTGCCGCTTATCGCGACCGGGTAGTCAGTCCGACCCAGGTCGGGCCTAGCTGAGTTTCTTGCTGGACTCTTCTCAGCTAGGCTAGGTTTAGTAAACCAGCGACAAAACTCCCAGTAGCTCGATTCCACTCACACCTCAGGTGGGCTAGCATAACTTGCTGGCAAGTCGTATCTCGCGCGACTCAGCGATTCCTGTCTCACTTGAACTGTGCTAATTAGAAAGAGGAGGGTGGATTTTTCTCTACTCGCGTCGCGTCGCAGCGGCAGTTGTACTAGCCCCGCAGATTCGGTTAAAACCTCTCAACCAATCTCACTGGAGCGCAAACTCTTAGAGTATTCCAGTGTTCCAAGTTCCAAACCACACGCGTGGTCGTGCCGGAGGTTTTCCCCTGGATTTTCCTCAGGCTACTCTCCAACCGCGCACTCCTATCGCTTTATTGGGCCCGGCCTATAAAGCCACAGTCAGATTCAAAAAAATAGGCGCTTATCGCCCTAAGAGCCGTATTTTGAAGTCTTTCAACAAATCGTCTAGGCTCTATTAAAAGTCGTGCCTTACACGGCTACAAAGTATATTTATACAGTACTCATATTAGATACAACTGGTTAGAATTGGATTTTGAAAAATTAGCGTACTACCAAATTGTTCTCCATTTTATCTGATATCTGACTTGTTAATTATAAATACTATCAAGTTTAAATCGCGCCTCGCTAAGTGCACATGTCAGCAGCCAAGGAATGATAATCACGCATGCTTCGGATGACATGTACTTTTATTTGCTTGCTGGTTTTTAGAGTTCCGTATCCGAAGAGCAAACAGAACCCTATTGTTGTCAACTTGTCACTCATCGTCCGTGTACAACGCGTTAACATCTAACCTTTTTATATGATTATGATACTTTTATACGTTTAAGATTTTAAATACTTGTTGTCAATAATTAGAACAGAAAACTGTACTGTCACAAAAGTCATGGAATAAAATATATGTAATTGAACTCGGAAAGGTGATTTTAATTAAAATACAAGAAATTCAAGCACAGAGGCCTAGGGAAAGTCATGAGGCCGAACAGTCCGTTACATGGGTTGTGCAGCCAAACGGTTGGAGTTTGGAATACCACCAAATTTCAAGATTATGGGTTAATATAAAAAAAATCCTCGGAACAAAATTGCGTAAAAAACGCTGACTTTGGTGGATTATCATTCCATTGCTTTACAACATTTTTAAAAACGAAAAATATAGCATTTATCTACTAAGTAAGCTCTAAACAACGATACCCCACTCGATGGGGTAGGTCGTAAAAATTGTATCTCGCCCCCTTTTAGGTGTATGAGAGCCTCTTAAAACAAATAAAAAGAAAACTTGACTATTTGTATGGCTTTGGATTAACAAGATGCTTATACTGTGAAAATTTGAAGACTGTAGCTCCAACCGTTTGGCTGCACAACCCATGTGACGGACGGACGCGTGAGTGACAAGTTGACAACAATAGGGTTCTGTTTGCTACACATATTGTTCCAGATTGTGACGATTTTGGTATAATAAACGAAAACGATGGTTTCACGTCTTTTATTTATTTTGTGTATGAGTAAAAAGTTGGGAGCCAAATGCTAGAAAGGTCCCCTAACGTATATAGTTCCAGATTGTGACGATTTTGGTATAATAAATGAAAACGATGGTTGCACGTCTTTTATTTATTTTGTGCATGAGTAAAAAGTTGGGATCCAAATAGTAGAAGGGTCCCCTAACGTGTATTGTTCCAGATTGTGACGATTTTGGTATAATAAATGAAAACGATGGTTTCAGGTCTTTTATTTATTTTGTGCATGAGTAAAAAGTTGAGATCCAAATAGTAGAAGGGTCCCCTAACGCATATTATTCCAGATTGTGACGATTTTGGTATAATAAATGAAAACGATGGTTGCACGTCTTTTATTTATTTTGTGCATGAGTAAAAAGTTGAGATCCAAATAGTAGAAGGGTCCCCTAACGTATATTGTTCCAGATTGTGACGATTGTGGTATAAGAAATGAAAACGATGGTTTCACTTTTTTATTTATTTTGTGTATGAGTAAAAAGTTGGGAACCAAATAGTACAAGGGTCCAATAACGTATATTGTTCCAGATTATGACGATTTTGGTATAATAAATGAAAACGATGGTTTCACGTCTTTTATTTATTTTGTGTATGAGTAAAAAGTTGGGATCCAAATAGTAGAAGGGTCCCCTAACATATATTGTTCCAGATTGTGACGATTGTGGTATAAGAAATGAAAACGATGGTTTCACTTTTTTATTTATTTTGTGTATGAGTAAAAAGTTGGGAACCAAATAGTACAAGGGTCCAATAACGTATATTGTTCCAGATTGTGACGATTTTGGTATAATAAATGAAAACGATGGTTTCACGTCTTTTATTTATTTTGTGTATGAGTAAAAAGTTGGGTGCCAAGTGTTATAAGGGGAGTGCCTAACGTATATTGTTCCAGATTGTGACGATAAATGAAAACGATGGTTTAGTCTTTTATTTATTTTTCGCAATAGTAAAATAAGTTGATTTAAATACATTTAAGCATTACATAATGTTTTATGAATAAAATAAATAATAAAAAAATATGCTTTATTTATTTATAATACCAAATCGTTGATACGTAAATACAATTAGTTTTAAATCCTAGAACTTATTGTATTATCTAAAGGTTAAACAGATGTGGGGAAATGACAATTTTTTTTATTGATGAAAACATGGAATTTTGAACGAGAATGGGTCCTAGCGAAAGCTACCTACATTATTTGGAGGCGTAATTGTGAAAGCTTATGATAGTTATTTACAACCAGTCAAAGATGAAAAATACGATATAAATAAAAAATGTAAATTAAGAAGAAGTTCATTTTCAATTTTTATTATAACTTTAAAAATGTCGAAGATTAATATTACGGTCTAAAATATAAAAAAATTGTTATCAATTGCCAATTTTGGTTGACGTTATAAACATTGAAAAAAATTTACAACATTTTTATAGTTGAAATTCTTTTTGTTGGCCGATTTTCTATAAAAATGCCATTAGAATTTTAATCTTACTGCTTGACCAGTGAAATAGCTTTTTGATGTAAATCAGCCGACTCAATTGCTTGGGTCTAATTTTAAATAAATTTTCCACCGCGTGACCTTCAATGATAGAACGTAATTATAAGATATCAAGCTTACATGGTCATTTACATTAGAATTACGATTTGAAACGGGATATTTACCATGTATATTTGTATTTTTGAGTTCCCGATATTTCGGCACTGTTGCAAGCGCCATTATCAAGGATTAACAAATAAATACAAATATACATGGTAAATATCCCGTTTCAAATCGTAATTCTAATAGAATGTAATTGTTTGTTTAATAATTAGTTGCAACCGAAGTCACAGATGTAAGTGTTGACGTAAGCACGGAGAAGGTAGTTGGCGCAGTAGAAGAAGACCTCTCGCTCGTAGATGTTCAGGTAGGACAGGTCGCTGGTCAGGAACTTGGCTGTTGGCGGATCTGTGGAAAATTATCGATTTATCACATGATTCTTTAAAAAAAAAATATATAGTTTACGTTAGCAGCGCTACTGCTTAATACGAAGGAACGGTTGATGAATTTGGAACTGAGTAGTGATTGCACCTATAGCTCAGTTGGCTAGAGCGACTGGCCGCGAGTGCCGGGAGGTCGCAGCGGGGCTAGCACATCTGCCGCTGCGACGCGACGCGAGTAGAGAAAAATCTACCCTCCTCTTTCTAATTCGCACAATTCGAGTGAGACAAGAATCGCTGAGTCGCGCGAGATACGACTTGGCAGCAAGTTGTGCTAGCCCACCAGATTCGAATTCTGCTCGGTGCCTAAATTTTTCAATTTTTCCTTCATTCTAAATTTATCACACGAGATTGTAAATACCTATTGTTATTCTTTCCTCGTTTATTAGGGTTCCATATCCGAAGAGTCCAAACGGAACCCTGTTGTTGTCACTCACGTGTCCGTCCGTCCATCGTCTGTCACACAGCCAAACAGTTGGAGCTACAGTCTTAAAATTTTCACAGTACAAGCATCTATTGACCCAAAGCCATACAAATTGTCAAAACTTATTATAAATGTAGTAGTAGTAGTAGTAAAACTCTTTATTGTACACAATAACAAAAATTACAAATACAAAAAGAAATGGTATGTACAAAGGCGAACTTATCCCTTTAAGGGATCTCTTCCAGTTAACCTTTGAGCAAATGAGAGAAGAAATGAACGGAGGTAGACAAATTCAAATATTTTAAGGAGGGCTCCCGTACAGCTAAAGGGGGGGGCGAAAATTTTTTTTAACCTACCCCATCGAGTGGAGTATCATTGTTTAGAGCTCTTTGAATAGATAAATACCATATTTATTATGTTTTTAAAAATATTGGAAAACAAAGGAATGAGTAACCACCAAAGTCAACTATTTATATCATCACCATCATCATCATTTCAGCCGAAAGACGTCCACTGCTGAACATAGGCCTCCCCCAAGGGCATGTTTTTTATTTTTCCCTTGGGGGAGATTTGCCATAGTCGCCACGCTTGGCAAGCGGGTTGGCGACCGCAGTTTGATGGTGGTAATGATCGAAGGATGCTGCTGCCCACTCTCCGATTTCCCTTATTCGCCTCCTACGAAACCCACGGGAAGAGATGGGGTGGCGCAATTCTTACCCGGCAACCACACGGGGTTTATATAAAGTACGGAACCTTAAAAAACAATATTTCCAAATTCTTGGAACATATAGTACTATTCTCAACTCCTAGGTTTTTCCCGGTTGTATTCAAACGATCCCACGATCCTCTTTTGCATTTAAGGCACGTATGACCGCGAACGACCTTGCGCGTTGGAGTATGGCGTGGCGTAGCCTTTCCCGCCGCACTACCCGCGCCCCCCCGCTGTAACATGTAATAAACGCCCCTCCCACCCTTATTTATTTAAGAAATAAAACCTTAACCAACGCTGAGAAATTTATTTGGCCAATGTGAATCGTCAGTGGTAGGACCCTGTATTGTTGTGTACCGTAGAAACCCTTGCTCTTTAATGTGAATGCTTGTCAGACCTTGGACTCCCCAACTACCTAGAAACCTTGCTATGCCTAATTTTGTTCTACTAAATCTACTATTTCTTTTTCTACCAAGTGCAACTTTTCTACCATTTCTACTAAAATTCTCCAACCTTCACTACAGCTACCCTAATGCATTTTACCTAAATTTTTGTTCCTTAATCTTATAATAATATTAATGATGATGGTACTAAATCTCCCCTCGACAAACTTTAAAATTGAAATATTTTAGTTCTAGGATTTTATTGAGATAAATTAATGGGATTTAAATTGGGTCTAAATAAGTTGTAATGATATTTAGCCTAAGTAGGTATGTCAAGTCGAACGTACGTATGTCTCGTACCTAGTATACAGAGATGTACTAACCCTATCATATTAGGATCATTTTGTAGGATTGTAGGTATTAAGAATAATTTTGTTATTGGTATAAGGCCGGGCCCCTCCATCCGCCCGAGAGATTGCTATCTCTCTCCGTTATTAAACAGAGACCAGTGGCTCTCGACCCTGACTTGGACAAGCCCCCTCCAATATTTTTCTAACACTGTTCGGAGTGTAAAGACAAATGTTAAAATGACAAATTACTAATATTATGGAGAACTATGCCGAGTTTATTCAACCGCATTGTCCCAGGACGCAACGAGCAAACAACCCTTTGTAGCTCTCGGGCTTAAAATTTGTTTTAGAAAAAGATTACCATATAATTATAGCAATTGAGTCTACTAGTACTTCGAAATTCGCGCTGAAAGATAAGGTGAAATACTGCAAGGCCTTATCTTTGGACATAAGAGTAGTGGACCGCTCAGCCTGCCACTAAATCAGAGCAATCCCATATTTCTGGGAAGTCCTGCTATCCTATTGATTACAAATAATATTATACCTTGCTAAAACATCTACCCTATACCTAGTAAATTGTATGACTTAACCGATCGATAAACCTCCTATCCACGTGAATTAACCTGATAATCGAAAACCAGATACCTAGATTGTACCTAGTAACCACTACATACCCCAAAGTGCTCGATAGCTATTTAACCACGTGAACCATTCTAAAAGTTAAACCCTAGACTTCTAGATCGCCCTTAATATCCGAACTATCAGTTATAGAATAGAATAGAATAGAATAGAATAGCCATTTAACTATCAGTTACCTGGATAAAATAAACCCTTAAATTCCAAACCTGTTACCCCTAATTCAGTGTATGAAGTTAAATCTAACATTAACCCCAGGAGATCTAAACTAGAAACCAAAATCCCTTACCAGATTTAGTTTCAGAGAATGCGTATTCCTTAACTAAGCTCTAAAGAGTTCAGTCGGCTAAACTGAGGATTGCAATTCTAAGCCTGTGTAAGTTGTTCCCCCCCTTGCGCCCGAGGGCATGGTGGCAAGAGTAGAACGCCCTATTGTGTATATAATAGAAATATATAAATATATTTAACAAGACCGTTCCTCAAATACTGTGAACTTCTGTGAGCGGAGTATACACTCCTGTTCTGACCCAAACTATGGCAGATCTCACTTCCATTCAGCAGCTGGACATTGAGACACGGGAGGGGTGAGATCGTCGCCTATGTCGGTATAAAGGCAGACGCCAGACAACACCCTCAATCTGGTAGCTAAAGACTCTGAGTCATGCCCATTAACACCGCAAGGCGGGAATGACCCCTCAGGTATACTGTAAACCTGGACAAAGTTCTGGCTTTTAAATTTATTGAAAATATACAAAAACCCACTAATTTTACTAGTTATAATGCCAAAAAGTGATCCCTCAAGACGGGGAGAACATCCCTCATAATGTCGAACCACCCCTTTGCCAATAAATTCACCCACCAAGAGTTTTTACTGAGCAAGCCAGAGACCTTGACAGTCTGAACGACGAATTCTAAGTGATCGGCCTATCGCCCCGCACGTCCTTTTATACCCTCATATCTGCGACAAGTGCGATAAGTGTGTCAAGTGTGACAAGTGTGACAAGTGTGACAAGTGTGACAAGTGCGACAAGTGTGACAAGTGTGACAAGTGCGACAAGTGCGACAAGTGTGACAAGTGTGACAAGTGCGACAAGTGTGACAAGTGCGACAAGTGCGACAAGTGTGACAAGTGTGACAAGTGCGACAAGTGTGACAAGTGCGACAAGTGTGACAAGTGCGACAAGTGTGACAAGTGCGACAAGTGCGACAAGTGCGACAAGTGTGACAAGTGCGACAAGTGTGACAAGTGCGACAAGTGTGACAAGTGCGACAAGTGTGACAAGTGCGACAAGTGCGACAAGTGTGACAAGTGCGACAAGTGTGACAAGTGCGACAAGTGTGACAAGTGTGACCCACACCCTCAGATCCGCGACAAGTGTGACAAGTGTGACAAGTGTGACAAGTGCGACAAGTGTGACAAGTGTGACAAGTGCGACAAGTGTGACAAGTGCGACAAGTGCGACAAGTGTGACAAGTGTGACAAGTGCGACAAGTGTGACAAGTGTGACAAGTGCGACAAGTGCGACAAGTGTGACAAGTGCGACAAGTGTGACAAGTGCGACAAGTGTGACAAGTGCGACAAGTGTGACAAGTGTGACAAGTGCGACAAGTGCGACAAGTGCGACAAGTGCGACAAGTGTGACAAGTGCGACAAGTGTGACAAGTGCGACAAGTGCGACAAGTGCGACAAGTGTGACAAGTGCGACAAGTGTGACAAGTGCGACAAGTGTGACAAGTGTGACTCCCACACCCTCAGATCTGCGACAAGTGTGACAAGTGTGACAAGTGTGACAAGTGCGACAAGTGTGACAAGTGTGACAAGTGCGACAAGTGTGACAAGTGCGACAATTGCGACAAGTGTGACAAGTGTGACAAGTGCGACAAGTGTGACAAGTGTGACAAGTGTGACAAGTGCGACAAGTGTGACAAGTGCGACAAGTGTGACAAGTGTGACAAGTGCGACAAGTGTGACAAGTGTGACAAGTGCGACAAGTGTGACAAGTGCGACAAGTGTGACAAGTGTGACAAGTGCGACAAGTGCGACAAGTGTGACAAGTGTGACAAGTGTGACAAGTGTGACAAGTGCGACAAGTGTGACAAGTGCGACAAGTGCGACAAGTGTGACAAGTGCGACAAGTGTGACAAGTGCACCTGCCTACTGACCGTCCGAATCCCGGTCGACCCTTTACATAACAGAGAGTCGCATCGGCCCTATCGTGAACCTACTTTATGCTTTCATTAATAAGGTTGAATTTTGAATGTCGAGTGTTTTATATTAGCTGGACGTGCGGCAAACGGAAATCAAAAGCGCGGCGCGCATCAAAGGCAACGCGGCAAGTGTAAAAGGAATTGGGTTGTAGTTATTAATGTTAAATTGATTGATATTTTAGGGTTCCTTTTTCTTAAATAATTTAATATATTAAGCTGGCATTATTACAGGTACTCAGGAATATTTTCTTATTCCTTTACTTTAAACGTTCTATTTGATATAATTTCTAATTAGCCAAGACAAAGAATCATTTAAAATTTACGTAAGATGCACAATAGTGTCTCCGCCAAGGCCTCTAAATACTTATAATTACTTAATAAATGATTCAAAGATATAAAGATGAATTCAACCCACTATCCCTTGGAAAGTTATTTTAATAAGAAAGTGACAGGATCAGCTAGCTGCATTCTGTTACAAACAGATCCGTCAGCCGACTCCAAACAGTGTTGCCAGATGGTTACATTTCTTACATTTTTCGTAACTTTTAACCGGCTCGCGTAACATGTAAGTAACTTCTGTTGTAAAGGATTTTTTTGTAACTTTTGAGGATAATGAGACTGTATTTAAAAAGAACGATAATTGTATCTAACCGGGATCAAGCGACACAATTTATAGGCTTCCATACAGAAAAGGTGACAAAATAACCTACATAGTACGACTCTGTCTGTCCGTCTCTTGCAACTTTGTACGACATTTGAGACACCGCCCATCAGTTCGGCGTAATTCTGTCGCCGAACTCGCCAAATTGTAGCTGTATATAGCGACTCGTTTCTTAGAATCGAATGTTTTGATAAGTAATTATGAAAAATATATAAAATGTAACTTTTGCTTTAAAAATGTAACTTTTCAAGAAAAGAAATGTAACTTTCGTCCCAACGGCCCTGGCAACACTGACTCCAAAAAAGGATTAGGTTTTTTGTATGTATATTTTATATTATTATTTTCTAAATACATAGGAATGTTTGAAGTAATTAAATATATAAAATAGTTAAGTACCTAGGTACATTGTCTCAGAATCGAACTGTTATATTTTAGCGTCGCGCGCAAACCGACACAGTCTTCCCGTCCGAGAGCCGGCGACAAACTGCCGCCCGTCGCCCGCGCACGTATCCGCCCCAACTTTTATGACGGTGTGGTATTTATTCCAGGTTTTTGACAAAAGTAATGATTATTTTACAATATCCGCAGCTCAGATTATGAAAAACTGAATTAAGTTTTATTTTCTGAATATCCCATGTAAAAAATAGTCTTGATAGTGAGCAGTAGCGATTTAAAAGGTCGAAAAATGCCTTATTTGATTATTTTTTTGTTAGGACAATCTAGGCGTATTGCAATTGCCGCAGCTCAGATTGAAGAGGACATATCAATTCTTCAAGTATATTTTTTCGAGACGTATATTTCGGGCCAGTTTTGAGTTTTAGGCCTTTGGCGCAAAATGTGGTATTTCACTCTATTACGCGCCTTAATCTTGCATAGGACAATAATATACAGCGTCAGGTATGGCAATCCGATACATCGGTTAGTAGTGTGGGTGACACGAGCTATATCATTAGGCTTGCATCAGCCTATCGACGGTATGTGGACGTGTGAGTGTGACGTCGATAGTGACGTATGTGGTGTCACGATTGTCAGACCTTGTTTTCTTAGACCATGTTCTAACCCGGAGGGTAATTAGACCATGAAATTAAACCAGCAGAAGTTCACGCGCTATCGTGCTGCAGTGCTCCCGACATCGGTCGGCTGCTTTTAGGGGAAGTTTTCGGTATCAAGCCACTAAATGTTGGAATAACATACCGCCACCAATTCGTGAATTAATGAATAAAAATAATTTCAGGTTACAATATCGCCTACATCTTTTAAAAATACAAAAACATAATCCTTGACTTCCGCAATCCCCCTTTCACTAATGTATGGAAACAGAATAGGAATCGTTGTTCCTACAATATAAAATGCACACTCACACACACACACACCCTCACATATACACATACACTCACACGGACACACAGCGTTGCGTTGTACTGGACGTGTTATAATTATTTTGTGTAGGGTCCTGGCAGAATATCAGCGATGTGGCTACCTGCCGCGTCATTATGCTGAGCCAGCGCCCATTCTCTGCCACAACACGTGGCTCATATTGTATCACTTTTAGTTTATTTGCTTTCTATTTTTTTTCTGATTAATAATCATATTAGTCCTTAAGGTGCATGTTTCTTTTTTTAATGTATGCCATGTAAATTGTGGGAATGAATAAAGTGTTTATCTATCTATCTATCAGTTTCCCGACAACCCTCACTTCACCGGAGTTGTAAATTGCCTACCATTTGGGTTAATGTGGAAGATTGGCAGCGCGGTGACGTCGGCGAAGGTGAACCCGTTGCAGATGTTGAGCCGGTTGGCTTGGGGCACGTTTATCGTCAGTCGGATGAGAGCTGAAAGCAAAGAACATGGTTTAACTAGTTTTTTGAGCGGGCTGCTTACGCTTGCGCTCCGCAGTTCGGCCTGTTCAAACTTGAAACTTCAAACTTCTTTATTTGCATAGAATAATTAACGTACTAGTGTTCAGTGGAATTGACATGATGAGAGACTTCACTGTTCTCATTTGATTTTATTTTTTTAGACTGACGCTCAGAGACCTTATACATCTCTGAGGATATTTATTTATTAGATTTTATTATTTTCATGTTGACGTGTTATAGATATAGCTCAAAACATTTTATTATGATTAGTGTACCTACTTTATTACCTTTTATCTTGACGCTTAGAGACCTTATACATCTCTAACAAATCTCAATTGTTATTAGTTTCTTAGTCTTATTTTTGACATGTAACACTACATTTAATTAATGATACCTTGATTATTGTATTATTTTTATTTGATGTACCTAGATAGATTTTGACTTGTAAAAGTGCCCTTGAGGCCTATTTGCAGAATAAATGTTTTGATTTTGATTTTGATTTTTTTGAGTCTTGTAAATTTCAATTAAACGTAACACATATTTATTTTGCAAGATTCACCATGAAGTTAGTTGTAACCATAGAAGAATGAAATGTTACTTAAATTAACATAACTTCAGATTTAATTTAGTTAAACACTAGCATAATACTTTTTATAACCTTTAGGAAGAGCGGCGCCATCCAACACAGGCTTTTTTTGCTTACCGGATGGCTCCATCGCCTTATATTATAACAAATTGTACTTTACCGAATAAAGAATTTTTGATTTTTTTTGATTTGATAAAATACAATTAAAGAACATATTCTGCTATAGGTATTACAAAAATAATACTAGCATGCAAATAATTAAAACTTATCTAAAAGGAACATCTTTATCTCGTAATACTGTTTCTATTGCAGCAATTTTATTAAACTATTTCGAAATCTATTGAAAGGCAATTGTTGAATGTTTAGCGGTAACTTAAATAGCTTAATGCACATGCCATAACATTGTTTAAAGTAAAATGATGTTCGTGGGACGCAGTCGTCTGCAAGCCGCCCTGGATTTCTAGTATTGCGTGTAAACACGTCTCTTGTTGTGAGGCTTTTGGATTTGTGTCCACGTCAGAGAAGAGAGGGGAGAGAGGGTAGATTTAAAATCTGCAATGGGAAGCGGAGAGCGGGAGAGAGATTAGTGAGGCGG
Organism: Epiblema foenella; assembly: GCA_963556455.1. Taxonomy (NCBI): domain Eukaryota; kingdom Metazoa; phylum Arthropoda; class Insecta; order Lepidoptera; family Tortricidae; genus Epiblema; species Epiblema foenella. Next base: position 1,294,503 of record OY747120.1, on the reverse strand, counting down.
AAGTTGCACTTTGTTTTTCTTCTGCAAGCGGCCCTCGGGCTCGCGCGGAGAGGGCGCTCTGGTGGGACGCTTCGGGCCTTCGGTTTCGCTCGTGAGAATGACGGGAACTATAATTAGTTGTTAAAGAAAGAAAGAAAGAAAAAACATTTATACGTGGCACAGGAGTGATACACATACCAAGGATTAAAGTTGAAAAACGAGTAAAAACAGTAAAAAAGGTGTAAAACAAAAAGAAAACAATCAATAATGCCACGAAATGGTCCCGACTCAGCATGGTGCCAACCTAACTGGTCGACGCTGGTCTTCCGTCGGAGCTAAACGGTGAAATTCACGGCGGGTAACACATAAACAAAAACGAACTATAGAGACATTACAAATAGCTAAAAAGAAAAATTCGCACATGAATTTTAACACGGCTCAATTAAGGCATCTTCAAGCCCCGTATTATGGTAGCGCGATAGTTTGATAAACTACAAGATCAGGCATGTGTCACGATGTGGCATTTTCTGATACCACCCAGGTATCAGAAAATTACGGGTGCTTTGTCGTTTATCACGCTATCACGACTAGCATAGACCCCCAGGCGTGCGATAGGTAAAATCAGCCAAGAAAATGGCCTACCACTTTCCAGTTTTCCAATTATATGGAGCGCTCGTGGCCCAGCGGCGCCCGTGTACTGCGTGTGGTTTGCGAGGTTAAGCAAGCGGGCCCAGGTCAGTTCTTGGATGGGTGACACGTTTAGGCTGCTGTCTATGATAGCAGTCGTTAAGCCAAGTTAAAGGACTCTGGGCTGGCTTCCCACGAGACGGGCTGACTGGATGGTGACAAGTTATAAAGGCGCGTTTAGGCTGCTGTCTATGACAGCAGTCGTTAAGCCAAGTTAAAGGCCTCCGGGCTGGCTTCCCACGAGGCGGGCTGACCCTTATATAGGATCTTATCTGATCTTATTTATCACGTCTGGGTCACCAGTTTATAGGACACCAGTTCTGGTTCCTATGAGGAAGAGTCTATTTGGAAGTTTCAATGAGTATACAAATACACACATTTATTCTGCAAATAGGCCACAAGGGCACTTTTACATGTCAAAATATTAATTTACAGTTCAAGAAGGAATAATAATTTCGAGTTTAACAATTATAACAAAATTAATGTCATACAGTGAAGATAAACTTGCAAAGTTATCTATTACAAATATTAAGTTAGAGATGTATAAGGTCTCAAGATTAAACAAGGAGTGAAATTAATATATTATCCCAGAGATGTACATGGTCTCTGAGCGTCAAAATTAAAATTAATTTAATATTGTTAGAGATGTATATGGTCTCTAAGTCACTGATAATAAAAACGAATCCACAACAGGATGATTATCTCGTCAATCCCCTATAAAAAGACACTAGTATTAACGTAGTCACTATGTCCTAGCAAGCATGAACAGACCGGACTCCACAAACAGCACCCGATCACGAGTATGACGCGTATCTCAGCCATCGCCTCCCACGACCATCTGTTAGGGAAGGTGGCGACCCGATCAACGACGCCAGAAACGATGAGAAAGAGGATTGTCCGATTAAAGTATGTATTGTCACTTGTACAGCCGAGAAATAACTAAAGGTGCGAGGTATGCGCTGTGGCTTCCTGAGGCGCGGGGATAGACTACGCATATCTGTCCCTATACCTTAAGACGTGGTTGGTACTCACGGTATGTCCCACGGATATGGTAGCTGTAGACGGTGTCCTCTCGCAAAGAATAGTGCTGCAGCAGCGTGCGGTCCGACTCGAAGTCGAGGTTGGGACAGTCGATCGCGATAACAGCGACGTCGGTCTTCTTGTTGAAGCTGAAACCAGGTTTCCGTTAGTATGTTTGTATGTAAGCCCTATTTTTAGAAATCCGTAATAGGTTCCGTAGTAATCTACACAATTAGAACGCACTCGCAGTCGCAGAATAGCAGTCGTTAAGCCAGAGGCCTTCAGGCGGCTTGAGAACTTCTAACAGTCAAGTTGCCCACTCACTTGACAAATCAAATTCCAATAAGGTCTGGTTTTGGAAGGTCAGATGGCAGTAGCTTGCGTAAAAACTACTACCTACGCCAAATCTTGGGATTAGGTAGCGGACCCCGTGCATTGATATGTATTACGCATGTGTGCGTGCGCACCTCCAACATGAGCCAGTAATAAACCAACTGTGCATCGGTACACTCGCGTTTCATTCTTATTACCACCCTACTCCGCATACATCTCAGTGGCGACGGTCTGTGACTTACCCACGTGTTAGAAAAAAAAATACATTGAAATGGCTAATTTATTCAGGAATTTGTCTGTGTTCGACCACAATTCCCAAGAATGGGAGATATTCTATAGTCGTTTGGGGCAATTCATCAAATTAAATGCGGTGGAGGTTGATAAGGGTGCGTTGTTGTTAACACACTGTCGGACGAGTCGTACCGTTTAGCAAGGAATTTGGTACACCCTAAGAAGATTGAGGATGCAACTGTAGTGGGATAACGCTAGATGGATGATGATGATTACTTTTCATACTCACAAAAACTCAGAAACGAAGCATTTATTATGATTCCTGACGACGAGTCCCTTGTCGATGTATGACGCGTTGAAGTACGGCGTCTCGAAGCGCCACGACGGTATCGTGTATTGGCCCGGGAGCGCGCCCCGGACTGGCCGGCAGTGGGAGTTGGCTAATAGGTTGTCGCGGATGCAGTGGTGGTCGCTCAGCACGCAGGGCCGGACGACATCGCCGGCTGGAAAACGATTCATTATCATCATCATAATAATATCAGCCGGAAGACGTCTGCTGGATAAAGGCCTCCCCAAATATCTCCACAATGACCTTAGTCGAAAAAGTGCAAAAAACATTCCTTAGGTTCTTATACAAAAAGCTGTATACCTACTATCCTTTCTTATATCCGACCAAGTTCTTATTGAGGTCGCTAGGTTTTAATTCCCTTGCTGTAAAGCGTAATTCCAATCTCCTAGTGATGAGCATGTGGAATTTTACGTGGCGATACAGACTGTCCTGAGCTCGTAGCACGAATTGTTAGGCTCGCTATCCCGTTTCTGCCTAAAAATTTCCTAAGACCGCGAAGTCCCAACCTTTTGGCAGTCCCAATTACACGCACTGTGGCGCATAGAAGCTCGCCAGCTGTACGCGCTCTGCGACTGCTGAACTCGCTTCATGGGCACCAGAATGTGATATGTTTGAAAGTCGATGGACGGTTGTGTATCGAATATGTCTGCGGTACTGTGAGATGATGGATGAGAGTTGATTGATATTTGAATTTTCCTATTGTGAATTATGTGTTTTATAACCTAAATTATACAGTGCCTTGGTTTCGACTGTAATGCTGTATAAGTTTTGTTTGCAATAAATAAATAAATAAATGACTGGTCTTGCGTCGCCCTCATCCAACGGCTTCTCGCAATCTTGACCAGATCGTCGGACCTTGTTGAGTACCATACTTTTCAAACACTTTTTAGTGCAGATTTTGGAATACTTGGACCTCAATTCATATTTTTATATTGTTATTTAGAAAGAGGTTCCATTGCAGTACCACTTCCGATAGTTTTGGTAATTAACGAACCACAGCTAATATCCATAAAAACTCAGTGGTTCTTGAATGTCTCACCATTTATATGAAAAAAAGATGTTTACCACTGTGTTACCCACCTTTTACAACAATATGTTAATACTAGCAGCGCCCTACGGAGTTACCCGCGGATAAAAGGTAGCATGTCCTATTCCGATGTCTAAGCTACAATACTGGAAAGTTTCATGGAGATCCGTTCAGTAGTTTTTGAGATTAAGCGGAACGTACATCAATCCGCACAAAATTTCACCTTTATAATATTATTAGGATTAGGATTTAAATATTTTTTACCTATAAATTCCGTTTATTAGGTTCAGGTGGTATTTCGAAATCCTTCTTGTACACTAATTCAATACATATCATAGAATTTTTATTGTAATAGAAAACTGGTCTCAACAACTGCCAAAAACTGCCAGGCTCAAGTGGGACTGGGCCGGCCACTTCTGTCGCATGCATCCAGATAGGTGGGCTAATGTAGCCACCAAGTGGGTGCCGCATGATGGACGACGCAGACGGGGCAGGCCCAGACGGAGATGGCGGGATGATCTGGATGCATTTGCCAAGAATTGGGAGGAAGAAGCGCTCAATAGGGAGACCTGGAAAACATGGGGAGAGGCCTTGGCCCAGCAGTGGGACAGCCAATAGGCTATAAAGTAAAGTAAGTAGAAAACTGGTCATGAAAAAGTAGAATGACCCATGAAACATTTTAAAAAACATATTAAGAGGGAGCAAAAGCGACTTTTGCGACTCAAAACCGGCTAGAAAAGCTTTTTTTCAAACAGGAGAAGTGAAAACTATATTACCTACTAATCTTGAAGAAATCCGGGAGCTCGAAGCATGTCCCCCATGACAATTAATACCTAATTAATACCTTACCAGATTTCAAGCTTACATGGTCATTTACATTAGAATTACGTTTTGAAACGGGAAACCATTGAAATCCAAAGGCATAAAATTTTCAACCGGGAAGATGGGTTTCAAATGTCAAGTGTCTGGCGTCCAGTGATCCGAAAGTTCTCAAATCGAAAAGACTGTTTCCGGAAAGAACTCGCGTATTGATACTGTGAGTGTGGTGTGTCGTGACCGTAATCGAGTTTCAATTCACAAGGCGGACGGTGGTAGTGACGGTGACACTGCGAAAAAAGCGAACCAGGAAGAGGGTAGATCGCTATGGTGTGTGGGTAGACCACAACTAAAACTCGCAGCACGTCAGTTAATCCTTGATAATGTCGCTTGCAACAGTACCGAAATATCGGGAACTCAAAAATACAAATATACATGGTAAATATTAGGGTTTGCTCCCGGGAAATACCGGAACCGAAAATACCGGGATTCCCCGGAAATTTTAGACCAGCAAAGAACCGGGACTGCAAAATTGAAATCCCGGTACTTTCGGGATTTCGGGAAATCCATTTTTGCTCTATATTTTCTCAAATCTAGTTAAAATACACGAAACAGCCGTTAAGCATAGAGGAGAAAAGTGCAATTCAAAGAAAACTTATGTATTCCTCACCATTGAAACCAGTTCTGAGTCAAAGTGTCAGATAAGGATAAACAAATTTCAGCGGATATTTAAGTAAAATAGGTTTTATGAACGTTTATGCATAAGGCGGTTTATATAATTTAGTACGTAACTGTAGGTCGGCAAAGGCATTGACATTCCTACAGTTGTTTTCTTTTAAAAGTAAGTTTAGAATCATAACTATTGCCTTTCTCGGTTTGTTTACCAATTATATGTAACATTAGTGCGGTCCCGAAAGTACCGAAAATACCGGGAAATCCCGGTTCCATTTCTAGCTGGTACCGAAAATCCCGGTTCTTGAAAACAGTACCGGTTCTGCAATCCCTAGTAAATGGGTGGATCAACTATTCCTTGTTCCTCGTTACCATGGTTACGTCTCCTGAGTCACTCATTAAAACTGTGATTTTATATGGTTTATCTACCAAACATGAGTTTTAGCCATGAGAATAAATCCATTTGGACATGGGTCATCTCTTGAGCGCGCTTGAAGCTCATAATATAAACATCTTTCTAAGAAACTCGGTTACTGTTGTCTCCTCACTGACGGGACAGAATAACAACAAGAAAAAGTTGATTGACCCAAATATCCCGTTTCGAAACGTAATTCTAATATGCCTTACCCTTGGCCAGAGTCAGCGCTGCGCACACAAGGAGTGCTTTATTCAGCATATCGACGTCCGTCAGGTCTCCTAGCTTGAAGACTATTGCTGCTGTTCTGCGCCACAATATAGCAATCAATTATATGTACACACCTGTGTCAATAGTTGACGCTACACGAATACCAACTTAAGTTTGCTGTTCTTATTGTTATTATTTCAGAACAAGAAAGAGCATTAAGGGGATCTAGTAAAATCGCTTTCCTTGCGAACATACAATCTAAACGAAGCACAGTGCCTTTGGGTCATTGTCAGATTTAGGTTCGCGTCTTTTCGGTGGACATATCAAAAGTTAGTTGTCCCGTGTGGTTGCCGGGTAAGAATTGCGCCACCCCATCTCTTCCCGTGGGTTTCGTAGGAGGCGAATAAGGGAAAATCGGAGGGTGGGCAGCAGCATCCTTCGATCATTACCACCATCAAACTGCGGTCGCCAACCCGCTTGCCAAGCGTGGCGACTATGGCAAATCCCCCCCAAGGGAAAAATAAAAACATGCCCTTGGGGGAGGCCTATGTTCAGCAGTGGACGTCTTTCGGCTGAAATGATGATGATGATGATGATCAAAAGTTAAGGGCCACAAAGCTTAATTTTTGATTGGTCTAGTAACCCGCATAAACGGTGTTTCCATAACTATAAATCCATATAATAGAAACATAACTTATATGTACATAAGCCGTTAACTATTGACCACAGGGTGGACAATTTTTGTTGACGTGACAACGTCTTATAAATTGGTTTGCCGGGTGACACTTCAAGAAACTGCGTTACGCTCCGCTCACGTTATGCGCTCACAATGAGAGCGAGTGAGAGGCATGGTTAGCCCGCCTAAGAGCGAGAGAGACAGACATAAAAAGTCGTTGTCACGTAAAACTTTCGCCCGTATACCGACTTTACAGGCAACCAATTTTTTTTTACAACTGACAATGACCGCTTTACCATGAGTTTACATGACCGTACTCGCTAGCGACTGCGTAAAAAATTGTATGGGCGAAAGTACAGCGCCTCTGGCGGTTACGCAATAAAACTAAAAATCGGCATACTAAATCGTTTACGCAGTCGCTAGCGAGTACGGTCATGCAAACTCATGGTAAAGACACAGAAGTCAAAATCTGTAATTTGACATCATTCCATTTGTATTCAAATATAATAACGACTACCGCTTTAGCCTAGTTGGTAGTGACCCTGCCTTCGAAGCTGGAGGTCCCAGGTTCGAGTCCCGGTCAGGGCATGTATTTGTGTGATGAACACGAATATTTGTTCCTGAGTCTTGGATGTTTTCTATGTATTTAAGTATCTATTTATCTATATAAATATGTATATCGTACCCATAGTACAAGCTTTGCTTAGTTTGGGACTAGGTTGATTTGTGTAAGATTGTCCAAAAAATATTTATTTATTTATTATTTATTATAATAGACGGGTCACTCACGTCTTTAAGGTCGAGTATAGCTCAACATATTTCGGACCAATACGTGGCCCTTAAGCGCAAGCGAGTGCGTGGCGAGCGCGCAGTGCTAGACGCGCAGCCGTCGCGGCTGGTTCTCATGATTAAGGGCCACGTATTGGTATGAAACATATCGAGCTATATTGGACCTTAAAGACGTGAGTAACTCGTTTATTATATTTCAGTACTTACTAGCGACCCGCCCCGGCTTCGCACGGGTGCACTATTTAATGGATGTTATTATACATATAAACCTTCCTCTTCAGTCACTCTATCTATTAAAAAAACCGCATCAAAAGCCGTTGCGTAGTTTTAAAGATTTAAGCATACATAGGGATATAGGGACATAGGGACAGAGAAAGCGACTTTGTTTTATACTATGTAGTGATTTGTCTCTAGCTCCTGACAAAACCAATTATCAAAAAATAACGAAGCTACAACCATTTTAATGTTGCTGGTTAGAGAGAGCGCGACAGATCAGTGACTTCACTGACCACGAGCGCCATAGTAAATGACGATCGTTCCAGGGTCTGTACTTCCAACTTTGAAATCCAAACTTCGTATCGTGCCGTCCCTTTCACTCATATGGTGTGTAACACGGGAGTGTAAGGGGCGGCATGATACGATGTTCGGATTTCAAAGTTAGGAGTAGCTCCTCAGTACAAAGGTACGTTTTGAGGAAAAGGGACAGAGTATGCCCCCTCTTAAAACTTTGAAGACTAAGGATCGGTTGCACCAACATACGATCACAGGCCGGTCATCGTCAAATATGGCGCCGGCAGCTGTCATCCCATAGAAACTTGTCAAACTTTACATACAATCAGATAAATAAGATTTTAACGAACACCGTTTACGATTACAGACGGTTTGGTGCAACCCAACCTTATAATTGGGTCATTGTCAGTTGTAAAAACAAAAGCTGTCCATCCGGTGGTCAATAGTTAACGGCTTATGTACATGTAAGTTATGTTTTATTACATGGATTTATAGTTACGGAAACACCGTTTATGCGCGTTACTAGACCAATCCAAAAGCAAGCTTTGTGGCCCTTAACTTTTATATGTCCACCGAAAAGACGCGAACCTAAACCTGACAATGACCCAATTATGTAATTATTTATTCTTTTGAGTGACTTTTTTGGCCATTTGAAAGAAAGAAAGAAAGAAAGAAAGAAAAAACGTTTATTTGGTGTACATACAGATAAAAAGAAGAATACAAATTAGAAGTGGGTATACACCAAAAAGGTCGCTCAGCATGTGCCATGACTGATGTGTCGTGACGCTGATTTTCAGGACAACCAAAAAATATATATACTAGTCTTAACCTAATTAATATATAATGGGTGACGACACGACCGCTCTTAATAACACAGCTCAAATAACGTTTATATTGTATGGCAATACTAAAACAAACAAGTTCCATTTGATTAAGAATTTGATCTATTTTCGAGAAAATTCGAACTGGCTGAATTTCTTATTTGCTGTTAACATCCATATTGTGAAAACTCACGGAAACCACAGTGCAACTAGCAGCAGTTTTTTTCTCAATTACTACATTAACTTGGTCCCAAATAATGCTCACGCACATGCTCCCAGACAATGGAATTGAATTTACGTATAAATTACTCATAGCAAAATATTTTTATAAGAGATAAAATGCACTAAGCACCACTGACCAGCGTTAGAAAATGTACTTTACGGGTTAGATGTAGAGTTGAATGCAGCGTGGCGATATCTGGAGTTTAAGACAAAGTGTAGTAAGTAGATAATTTGTTACTTTGTTTGTGCGTTCGTCTTATTGTTCGCGCTCGTTTGTTTAGGTGTGGCGTCATTAATATAACTATTAATTTATGGGTTTCTGTTTTTGTCTTTTGTTGTTTTTGCTATAAAATGAAACGAGTAATATTAGGGAGAGTAAAGAAAGAAAGGAACATTTATTCACAGACACAGAAGACACATCTTCTCAGAGAGGTAGGGCACAGCAAAATGACATCTTGCTCGAATTTGGAGCAGCCCAACTGGGACCCATAACATTATCTACTATACAAGTATGTAGTGTTGTGTTCCTGGAGGTGAGCAAGGTTGCCAGAGCTCCCGAGGATGCGCTGTGTTGAGAGCGAGGGACCTTAAATGTGTTCCTTCTGCTGTCAACACAGTGCATCCTCAAATCTTATAAAAGGTCGGCAACGCGCACGTGTCTCCTTTGGAGCTTACCATCAGGTGGACCGTACGCTTGTTTACCACTGCCGTTGTATAAAAAAACACACATATATTACAACAAACAGAACAGAAGAAAAACAGTGTGTCCCCGCGGCAGTGAAGCGCTGATTTTCAGCCAGTACCGTCGGTGACCCACGGACCGCCATTACAATAAATAATAGCAAAAAAAATATGACTGCAATAGAAAAATAATACACACATAAATAAATAATAAATTAAATTAATGAAAAAAATATATTTTAAAAAAAGTAATTTAATTAAAATTTATTTAAATTATTAGTTTTAAATTGTAATATTTGTGGTGTTATATTGGTTTGCAATTTTGGTTCTATTCTATTCTATTATATAAGACAAAAAGAAAAAAAAATACAGTAAAATGTAGTGTTTATTGGGTCAATCAACTTTTTCTTGTTGTTATTCTGTCCCGTCAGCGAGGAGACAACAGTAACCGAGTTTCTTAGAAAAATGTTTATAGTATGGACTTCAATCACGCTCAAGAGATGACCCATCCCAACCAGCAAAAATCAGGCTTATAAAAGTCTCAAGACTAAATTTTTTTGCTCTTATATTGATTCTATATCATCGTCTAAGCCCGGATTTGGGCACCAATTATAAGAGTAAATATGCTAATATCGTTCCAATATCAGTCTTATTGAATGCTGTTCGTATTTAAAGTAATCTTGCCCAAAACTAATTTAAGCTGACTTAGCCTAATATCGCTTTTACGTAAGTACCCTATAAGCCTACATAGGATTATATAGGTCCAAAGTTAGAATCCTGTAAGTCTAAACTAGCTTATTTTGATATTGTTTAAATTCACACGGTATTTCAATATTCTGGAGTCGTTAGTGTGACAGCTAGTGCATCATGTGAAAAAAAAGTAACAAACTTGAAGTAATTATTGATATTGAAATATATTGACGTAGTGTTTGTTTTACGGTAAGTAATCGCCTGGGAATAAATTATTTACTGTAAAGTAGACCCTGTTTCTCGCTTCAAACTTGATGCGCCTTATCATTCCTGGTATTTCGTGTTCTCTTTTAGTTATTTTATTTCTTTATTTGTATTGGGAGTATCGCCATTGCTACAGCTGCATTTTCCCAGCGCACTATTAGACTATTGTAAGAGCGTTTACACTAATATTAGCATTCTGAGTACGAATTATATGGCCATGTTGTATTAATTTGGGTCCCGTGCTTACCTACATAAAACCTTCTTCAGAAGTAGTGTTCCAAAAGAATCGAGCCGTTTACTCCAAACTTTAAAGTTCCGAGGTTATTTTTAGGGCTAGATTGATGTAATTAGTTTAGAAGAGCTAGTGATTTTAATAAGGTTTAAGTCATAAAAAAGGCTACAGACATTAAAAACCTAAGTATCAACATATCTTAATAATATTATTACTTATTTAGTATAAATCGCCATTGTGCTTATCTTAATCTGATAAATGATGATTTCTCTCAATATCGATCTCTTGTATATAAGTAGAACCTGCAGAACCCTCACTAATATTAAAATCACAGTCTCACTTTAGCCAACTAAATCTTGCTCTAACAATTGTGTTCCCAAAATATATTTAAGATCAAAGCATTTTATATTGATCTTGTATTTTGTATTGTAAGTGTGTTGATCCAATGTCACTCTAATATTTTACTAGACAAAGTGCTATTGATCTCATTATAGCTTTACTTAAGATCAGAAAAGTACGTACTAACAGTGCAGTCTTGTGCTATGCTGATATTAGCCTGACATCCTTAAAACAGCGTCTAGTAAATATATTATAAAATCAAATGAGCTTAGGGAATCGGGTTATAAGAACAAGTTTTCTCAAGTGCGCGAGTCTTCGTAAATGTTATTATATTATATATAAGAACAAGAGGCTTACTTATAATAGCATTATGAAATGCTCTTAAATAGATATATAAGACTAGGTAATAAGACTAAGCGTTCTTGAGACCGTGCTATCTTGTCTAAGACTAATATAAGAGCAAGAGGCTTATAATAGTATTATACAATGCTCTTATATACATATATGAGACTAGGTAATAAGACTGAGCGTTCTTGAGTCCGTACTATCTTGTCTAAGACTAATATAAGAGCAAGAGGCTAATAATAGCATTATACAATGCTCTTGTATACATATATGAGACTTGGTAATAAGATTGAACGTTCTTGAGTCCGTACTAGCTTGTCTAAGTCTAATATAAGAGCAAGAGGCTAATAATAGCATTATACAATGCCTTATATACATATATGAGACTAGGTAATAAGACTGAGCGTTCTTGAGTCCGTACTAGCTTGTCTAAGACTAATATAAGAGCAAGAGGCTTATAATAGCATTATAAAATGCTCTTATATACATATATGAGATTAGGTAATTAGACTGAGCGTTCTTAAGACCGTACTAGCTTGTCTAAGACTAATATAAGAGCGATGACATTTTCCCAAACAAATATTAGAGCGCTATAAGCCTACCACTCTTATAAAGTGCGCATTCTGGGACTATTTTGCTGGTTGGGATGTTCCAATGGATTTATTCTCATCAGTAAAACTCATATTTGGTAGACTTAAACCATATAAAATCACAGTTTTAATGAGTGACTCAGGAGACGTAACCATGGTAACGAGTAAAAAAGAATAGTTGATCCACCCTATTACACACATGCTGGTCGGGCCGGCCCTAAGTTAGAGCGGGTGGAATGGCCGCTCTAGTTGCCAGCTCCTGTAGCGTTAATAACGCTACTGTGTATTTTTTAATTTTAATTTTGATTCCTGCATAGGCTTCCACGCCATCTATACGTCAATAGGCGAACTTTTAGGCTGTGGTTAGAGCGTTTGATTTCCTGCCGTTAGTCGTCGTTCCGAACTGTTTCGTAGTTTTGCTCAGCGCAAGCAGATGGCGCTTTTCTTAATTTTTACAAACGATACCAAAACGTGTTTTACCTTCGTCGTTATATTTCAGGGGTTCGAAACTGTCTGGTTCAAAAAAAACTAGTCAGATTTGAAATTAGATTTCGCGCTTCGTAATTTGAAACTATTCGTTTGACGGATGTGCAAACAAAATTTGGTTCATTCTGCCATTGAGACTCTCCGAGTGAGGACATATTTATCCATCTTCCATTTTTTTCCCTGAAGTGGCAAGAGATTTTATCTGTGTTATTCTATAATAGTGCCGGAAGTGGTTCGAGGGTTTTTAGCATTAGCGGACACTAGTGTCGAAGTGGTCCGGGAAGATTTTATCCTTCTCTTTCCAAAGAGTCAAGCGTTTCCTAAGCGTTTGGGTAAGTGTTTCGTGTTATTCGTTTAAATGTGCTTGGTGATCATGTTGTGCCGTGGCATAGGTCTCACCTAGTGTATTGTTTTAGCTCTTCCGTCGGGACGGAAGCCTGACTAACCGGCTGACCTAGACGCGGGTTGCCTGACCGCCATTCGTGAGGCCTAAGCTTTCGTGTTGCCTGAAGCTTTGAATTCTGTGGACTCGTGCACGTCGTGGTCGGAGACGTGCGTAATTCGACGGCAGCCGTCAACCCGAAGCTGCCCCGGACCTTCTGCGGAGTTAAGTGGTGGCGGCATACGGCGACGTAGATAGAAGTAAACCGGGTCGACTCATATTGATGTTGCAAACAAGACGCGGGGTTTTCGTGTAGTTCTAGAAATTGTATGTTGATAAATCCAGTGCCCTTCTTTTTTGTACTTTAAACTCTCTACCCAGGGAAACTTGTCGTTGGAAAGCGGTAATTTAACTTATTTTGTTTTAACGTGTCTTTCAATTCTCTAAATTCAGAAAGGTATATTCTATCTACCGACGTCATTTTTATTTTCGGAAAACCTATTAGGCCGTATCATACCACCCTATCCATCACATTCCATCTTCATTCCCGCAACCGTGATTTATTCCGGTATACCCAGAATCAAAAACTTCAATTAACAATTATTTTACCCAACGTTTACAGTTTTCCCAACGATCAATATTTCAATAACTCCCAAAGGGGCATTCATTTCGTATGTGTTAAGATTTTTTATAAATCAGTTTCGGCTGTACTGTTACAAATAAATTTTACGTGATCTTGGAGTGTGTTTTATGTGCTTTATTTTTTAATTACACTACAATTTGGCGCCCGACATAAGGTAAGAACCCTGGTTCGTTTACTTTTTATGTGAAATTTCAACATTGAATTTTTTTTTCTTTCAAACTTGGTGAGAGGAAGGTGACCGATTCTCGGTCGCGTTTAATTAACTATTTATTGTGTTTCAGTGTACCCTTGATCGAAGCTCATCCCTTACGTCACCTGGAACGAGTGGAAAACGTAATTCTTCTTAACCCTGTGTACGCCATTGACAGCTTCGCTGCATTGATTTTTTATTGCTTTGTGTTGTGATAATAATTGATTTACGACAAGTTTTGCCTTTAACCTATTGCGTTGTTCTTCTGACCCCAACCTTATACCCTGTGTCACTTATTTAGTAGACTAGTTGACCCTTAGTTATTTCCCGTAGAGTCTAGGGAAAACCAAGGTAAGTGAGCTTTAGCGTGCTTTATTCCTTAGCTAATCTTTTCAGTGCAGGAATAATAGTCAGTTTGGCATTCGACGTTTGTGGGCAGGTGACGACGGTTATACTTGTTTTTTTCGGTACAAGCGTCATCAAGTCGTAACTCGTAATTCTTAACTAGTCGTTATTTAGTTTACGTGACGTAATTGACCTTCGTGTAAATTTTGAATAGGCCGAGCCATATATAGCACTTTTTCGTATCACCTTATAAGAATCAACTTGGCTCAGTGGGAAAGCGTTGGTCAGTCAAACATTTGTTCGTGGTTCGATTCCCGGCAGGAAACATCTTTTTGCTTTTTTATTTTAGGATTTCTGCATTTTTAGTTACGAATTAGTAATTTCAAACTAATTTTAGTAAATTCCTTTTTTTTTTTCACCAAAATAAATAGTTTGTTTATTTTTGGGCTTGTATACCTAATTCAGTTTAGTCTCGTTGGTACTCAGGGAGGTCCGAGCTGGGCTAAGAGTTCCCTTGTCCTCTTTCTATTACTGGTACAGTTCGCATAATAGTTATTTTCAGTGCTGGTCCGTGTCCTTCCACTGGTGGTCAACTCGCGATAGTATTTCAATCTCTGTCAAATACACCTAGTGACTCATGTGACCCTTAATTCACTTTTATTCACTTTCAATTGATCCCAATTCATCCTCGTATTGACCTTCGTCAACTTCTTGGAAACTATTTTTGTAATATTCGCAATTTTCTGGATGTTTTTTTGATTTTCGTTACCTTGGGTTACGATGAGCTCCGATGAGTTTTTTGTGCTTCGTTGAGCTTCGTTGAGCTTCGTTGAGCTTCGTTGAGCTTCGTTGAGCTTCGTTGAGCTTCGTTGAGCTTCGTTGAGCTTCGTTGAGTTTCGTTGAGCTTCGTTGAGCTTCGTTGAGCTTCGTTGAGCTTCGTTGAGCTTCGTTGAGCTTCGTTGGGCTTCGTTGGGCTTCGTTGAGCTTCGTTGGACTTCGTTGAGCTTCGTTGGGCTTCGTTGAGCTTCGTTGGGCTTCGTTGAACTTCACATGGTTTCGAAATCTTCAACATTTTTTAATTGTGCTTAGTAACAAACCTTTTAGTCATCCATTACAACGTTTTTATTACGTCAGCAGTCTTTGTCCGGTCAATGGTGTAATGAATTTTTTATCGGTTTATCGACCTTTTATAGCGGCACAAACTTTTAGCAACTTTTGAATTTTTGTTTTGATTTTTCTATCGACTTATATAAATTTTCATTTGACTTTACCCTCCTCAACTGCCATCGACTTTTGTTTGATTTTTATCATCGTTCAACTATTACCGATTAACTTTCATTGATTTTTTTTTTCTACTTCGTTTGGCTCACGCCTTCGACGGTGTTTGATGCTTTTATTAGCCCTCATCGATTTCATCATTTTGCGTCGTGCATCATGTTCCGTCGTGTCGTTCGTCGAGTTTCGCCGATTCTTTTCTGGTCGGGTTCCGTCGACCTATTTTTGTGTCGTCTCATCGATTTTTTTTATTTTTTCGTCAAGCCTCGTCGACTTTTTTTGTCTAGCTTGGATGACCCTTTTGGCGAGCTGAAATCGACCATTTTTGTGTCGACCTTCGTTTTTCTTTTTTGTCCGTTTTTTTTTCTCGTCGATATTTTTTTTGCTTTCGTCGAGATGTTCCTATCTTCTGTCGTGCTTCGTCGATTCTCGTCGACACCCCGCACCCGGTAGTTATTATTAAATAAGTAGGGTACCGATTGCCTTCGGTGTCGTTTGTGTAATTTCGTTTCATAGTTTTAGAGTTCGTTCTATATATGGTTGCATGGATTCTGCAGGGGCGTTAGTGCTCAGCTTGAGGGCCCATGGTTGGACCTCAGGCAAGGTTATGGTTTATCCGGAGCGCGTTGATAGTCAGGCTGAATACCAAGAGATGGGACTCAGTCGGGCAGAACGTGCGACGAATCTCCGTACCTTACAGGATGTGTACGCTAAAGTTGCTGACGCTTGTTGACCTATCCGAAACGGTATTTTCCATTTCTTGTTTATTGTAAAAGTGTGTTAGTTAAGTTTTTAGGTTAAGCCTTTTATTGGCAAATTAAATAATTTCGGACGTGACTTAGATCGTTTTAATGTAGGATTTCGTGTGTAGTACGATCCTCATTAGCGATGTGACTTGGCTGTGACGTCGTCATTGGTCAAGGGGTAATATTCAATTCTTTTGGAATATGAATTCCCAACCTGGACAACTACAACCTCACTCAACGTAGTGATGATTTCTTAGCATATGAACGGAGCATCCACGACTGCAGTCTGATGTTTTCATTCTCCCTCTGTGTAGATCAGTGGTCGAGTTCGTGGTGGTCGCTCACCTTATCCGGACGTTTGATTTTAATGGCCTGGCTAACTTTGTTCAGGACCATAGTATATTCTGCGGTAGCACCCGCCCATAATTTAATTTCAAAGGTGTTGTTTTACTTTAACCGGTAAACCGGTAGTGGTTTTTTTGTAGTAAGCATAGGTTAATGTAGATGGTAAGGGGGTTAACTACCATAGGTTTTCGGTTAATAATTCAAAGAAAAGAATTATTAGTCAATGACTGAATGTTGTGGTTTATTATTTATTAGTTCAGGTGTTAGTTTAGGAGTGCACATATTAGCATAATGACCGTTGGTGTTTTTCCTGATGTTTGCCCGGATAGGTCCAAGTGTTCGTTTATGGAGCGTTCAATTCTCGTCGATATTTTGTGGGTTAAAATTGAGGTGTTCACATATTTTTTTTGTGTCAGTATTGCTACGGTGATTATAGTTTTGTGACGGATGTAGTCTCCTTCAATATATTATTTGGGTAGTATCCTTTTCTGTCGTTGTTTTCATTTGGTAGGGAGATGTCTGTAGCGTTAATAACGCTACTGTGTATTTTTTAATTTTAATTTTGATTCCTGCATAGGCTTCCACGCCATCTATACGTCAATAGGCGAACTTTTAGGCTGTGGTTAGAGCGTTTGATTTCCTGCCGTTAGTCGTCGTTCCGAACTGTTTCGTAGTTTTGCTCAGCGCAAGCAGATGGCGCTTTTCTTAATTTTTACAAACGATACCAAAACGTGTTTTACCTTCGTCGTTATATTTCAGGGGTTCGAAACTGTCTGGTTCAAAAAAAACTAGTCAGATTTGAAATTAGATTTCGCGCTTCGTAATTTGAAACTATTCGTTTGACGGATGTGCAAACAAAATTTGGTTCATTCTGCCATTGAGACTCTCCGAGTGAGGACATATTTATCCATCTTCCATTTTTTTCCCTGAAGTGGCAAGAGATTTTATCTGTGTTATTCTATAATAGTGCCGGAAGTGGTTCGAGGGTTTTTAGCATTAGCGGACACTAGTGTCGAAGTGGTCCGGGAAGATTTTATCCTTCTCTTTCCAAAGAGTCAAGCGTTTCCTAAGCGTTTGGGTAAGTGTTTCGTGTTATTCGTTTAAATGTGCTTGGTGATCATGTTGTGCCGTGGCATAGGTCTCACCTAGTGTATTGTTTTAGCTCTTCCGTCGGGACGGAAGCCTGACTAACCGGCTGACCTAGACGCGGGTTGCCTGACCGCCATTCGTGAGGCCTAAGCTTTCGTGTTGCCTGAAGCTTTGAATTCTGTGGACTCGTGCACGTCGTGGTCGGAGACGTGCGTAATTCGACGGCAGCCGTCAACCCGAAGCTGCCCCGGACCTTCTGCGGAGTTAAGTGGTGGCGGCATACGGCGACGTAGATAGAAGTAAACCGGGTCGACTCATATTGATGTTGCAAACAAGACGCGGGGTTTTCGTGTAGTTCTAGAAATTGTATGTTGATAAATCCAGTGCCCTTCTTTTTTGTACTTTAAACTCTCTACCCAGGGAAACTTGTCGTTGGAAAGCGGTAATTTAACTTATTTTTTTTTAACGTGTCTTTCAATTCTCTAAATTCAGAAAGGTATATTCTATCTACCGACGTCATTTTTATTTTCGGAAAACCTATTAGGCCGTATCATACCACCCTATCCATCACATTCCATCTTCATTCCCGCAACCGTGATTTATTCCGGTATACCCAGAATCAAAAACTTCAATTAACAATTATTTTACCCAACGTTTACAGTTTTCCCAACGATCAATATTTCAATAACTCCCAAAGGGGCATTCATTTCGTATGTGTTAAGATTTTTTATAAATCAGTTTCGGCTGTACTGTTACAAATAAATTTTACGTGATCTTGGAGTGTGTTTTATGTGCTTTATTTTTTAATTACACTACACTCCCTAAAGGCGCTTATATAGGCGTTACACTTTTTATAGTACTTTTACGTTTTTTCTGAATTTTGAAATACGCCCTAAAGAAATAGTGACTCGTATGCGTTTTAATCAGTAGCTATTGAATGGGAATCATTCATCATCATCATCATTTCAGCCGAAAGACGTCCACTGCTGAACATAGGCCTCACCCAAGGCTCGCCATTTAGACCGGTCCTGTGCCGTTCGTTTCCACCGGATTCCCGCGACCTTCACCAGGTCATCACTCCACCTTGTCGGAGGCCTACCGACAGCTCGTCTGTCCGGTGCGTGGACGCCACTCAAGCAGTTTCTGGCCCCAGTCGGTCCGCAGTGTTCGGCAGTTAAATGTTGCCAGGGCCAAGGGTCGTCGGTTTTGGTAGCCGGGTCTCTGCCGGGGATTCACTGTAGCACCTTCTGCCCCACCGTTACCATGGCCGCTACCGGAGCCAGGAATAGCGGGGCCGCCGGGGACTAGGGGTCTAGGTTTAGTTTCTTTGGGCATGTTTTTTATTTTTCCCTTGGGGGGGATTTGCCATAGTCGCCACGCTTGGCAAGCGGGTTGGCGACCGCAGTTCGATGGTGGTAATGATCGAAGGATGCTGCTGCCCACCCTCCGATTTTCCCTTATTCGCCTCCTACGAAACCCACGGGAAGAGATGGGGTGGCGCAATTCTTACCCGGCAACTGCATATGCACTGCATATTAAAAAATCAAGAAAATATCCATTCAGTTCATCAACTCATCCAAGTGGCCGCAAACTGCGCACCTACCGACCCTATTTTCAGCGATTTCGTTTAATCATTACACGAGTCACGCTTACACTTTATTATACACACACACTTTATATTATTAAACATCAAAACACATTCCAATTTAAAATAACTGCAGAAGGGTAATTAACTGTAATATTGTACCTGAGTTATTGTCAGATTTAGGTTCGCGTCTGAAAAGAAAGCTCCACCGAAAGGTGGACATATCAAAAGTTAAGGGCTACAAAGCTTAATTTTGGATTGGTCTAGTAACCCGCATAAACAAAGTCTCCATTACTATAAAAGCATGTTCTAAAAACATAACAACATAACTTATATGCACATAAGCCGTTAACTATTGACCACCGAAGGGACAACTTTTGTTATTCCAAGTCCCTATTTCACCAAGTTGACATACGTATGTATTTCACATATGTAGGCTGTCAAATCGACAATTTTCATGTGAAAGCTGCACCAACTACAATTGTAATGTTTTTTGACAATTGTCAAGCCTGTCAGCTTTGGTGAAATAGGGGCCAGCTGACAACTCACCTAATGGTATCTTATTAAAACTGTATTAAATACAAATACGTTTATTTCGTCATCACAGGTTAAAACAATACATTTGTTAAGTTGGTGAAATACAGTACGAAGACC
This sequence comes from Epiblema foenella, assembly GCA_963556455.1. Taxonomy (NCBI): domain Eukaryota; kingdom Metazoa; phylum Arthropoda; class Insecta; order Lepidoptera; family Tortricidae; genus Epiblema; species Epiblema foenella. The sequence goes on along the minus strand of OY747120.1, from coordinate 1,274,865 downwards.
ATGATGAGCCCATTAGGCATACGAAAATACAATTATGTCAGATTAATCATGATATTCAATACAACAATGTCAATAATTTATAATATAATGTGCAATACAATAATGTCATAATTTTATAAGATGAATTTCGATGTCATATGCAGTGGTAGTAATTATTTATTTATCTAGGCATGCTATTGTCACTAAGATAATCTAAAACACTATAGTAACACCTTTCGGATAAAAAGTTAACACTATTAACTTTACACTATTATTAACTTAACGCTATTGCTTAATTAGCCAACGTGTTGTATAATAAACTATTATTCATCGCCCAGCCATTTTATTTACTTCTTTTAATTAGTCATTATTTGAACAAATGATTAAAAAAGCTGTTTAATCTACCTAAATACGTGACACGGTTAAGAATATTGTAGATTACATTGGAAAATTTTTGTACGACTAATTGGCAATTTGTAAAAAAAATATGGTGCCATTCGAACCATTTTTTAGAGACAATCAAATGTTTGTATGGGACCGTTTTCGGTACGGTATAAGCGGTACGCTAGCGGTATTGGATATCGATACCGCTTCTTTATAAAGGTAGAATTATACCGGTTGAAACATAAAGATACCGGTATAAAATAGCGATATCGCTATTTTTCATAGGTGTACTTAAACCTTTATTATAACGGTAGCCAACCGGTATTATTTCGGTACCGAAAAATTTCGATCGTAACTCTTACGATGGGTGCGTAATCGCGACCATCAGCGAACAGCGACTACGTCAGTAATCTATCGCGCCGAACGAAATTTAACGAAAATGAGTATTTTAGGCATAAACTCAATAACTAGCGCTGATTGGTTGGCGCCGTTGACGGCACCCTCGTAAAGCCCAAACGATACCTAAATGAAAACGGTTCAGGTATCGAAAAAAATAGCGGTACCGTTATATTCCGCTACCCAAATATTTCTTTTGCGGTATCGTAACCGAAACGAAACGGTATGACGTCATACCGTTTTAAAACGCTACCCTTATTTTCCGGTTATGCAGTCCCTGGTTTGTATGGTACCAACTACAATTAAAGCAAACAAAAGACGAAAACGAGAGGTAAAGTACCTACAGCATAGCTGACGAGCTTTGAAAAAGCTCCATACTGATAAGCAGTGAAATGTGACGTCACAATGCAATGGCTTCGAGTACCTACTCGTATTTTGCCATTTTCAAAATCTAAATCAAAAATCAAAACATTTATTCTGCAAATAGGCCTCAAGGGCACTTTTACAAGTCAAAATCTATCTAGGTACATCAAATAAAAATAATACAATAATCAAAGTATCATTAATTAAATGTAGTGTTACATGTCAAAAATGAGACTAACATATTAATAACAATCGAGATTTGTTAGAGATGTATAAGGTCTCTAAGCGTCAAGATAAAAGGTAATAAGGTAGGTACACTTCGATTTGTCTAATTTACAATTTTTTGTGATAATTTGACGGTTTTCTATATATATAACCACACTATGGTATACATTTTAATATTGTGTCAAATACCCAATTGTGAGCGTGCCTGCAGGACACGCTTGCAAAGCTTGTATTGTATATTAAAACTAGCGACCCGCCCCGGCTTCGCACGGGTGCAATGTTGATGCATGTATTATACATATAAACCTTCCCCTTGAGTCACTCTATCTATTAAAAAAAACGGCATCAAAATCCGTTGCGTAGTTTTAAAGATTTAAGCATACATAGGGATATAGGGACAGAGAAAGCGACTTTGTTTTATACTATGTAGCGATGATATGAGAATTAAAGTTTCATAATAGACATTTTATTCAGAACATTTTTGTCAACACAAAAAATAACAGTATCAAATCAGACTGTATTTTAAATCTAAGCTAGACAGCCACATAGCCAGTAACTAGCAATATGCACGTTAAAACCTAACTTTTTTTCAAAAAAGGCAAGCAAATTAGACCTTTTTGGTACCTAGATGAGTTACTTCGGTGCTTCCACAGCCATCGACCTAACCCGACTCAAGTCGCTGCTGTAACAGAAAACTGGGTAATAGACGAATGAGAATTGATATTATTGATTTATAATTTAAATTTTGTTATACATAATGTTTATTTATTTATTGTTATAAAGAGGTACAATTTTACAATTAGAGTCTGTCCCACAAAACGGTTTACACAGTTTGACTGCGGGATCGGAGTCTCTTCGGCAACTAAATTCACATACATACATGACTATTACTATGTACTATCACTATTTACTAGCATCTACTATGCTATTTAAGAAATAATTAAATGATTTTCTTTTGTATGTTGCTCTATTGGCCTCCAGTCTGATATCTGTTGGCACGCAGTTTAAAATGTAGGGTATGCGTTTCCGCAGGCATCTATCGCCATAGTAGTTGGTTACTCTTGGTATATCGTACTTGCCCGCAGCTACCGACCTGCTGCCGTGTGACATAAATGAGATAGGCCATTGGCACATAATAGCCCTACTGTATTTGACATGTAAAACCTGTATTTTATACCTCTGATAAGGCACATAATAGCCCTACTCTTTCTCATGTAATACCTGTATTTTATAACTTATGTTGACGAAATAATGATATCAACAAAAGATGGCGTACGGAAATATTCAATAAAACAACAATTTTTTAAATTTAATATATTATACACAATAAATACAAGCTTACACTAAATACAATTCCATCCGTCACCCTAAATTAAAACTATATAAATAAGTTATTGTAAAATAAAGTTAGTAAATAAACAGGCTAACCTAATGTTTTAAGCCTAAAAATAATCTATTTGTATAATATGTATGTTAAAATTAACATGTCTCTGTAAGAGAATTTTATCTACACCTATATGGGTAACTCATCTTTAATGTGCTCAAAAAGTGTATGTAAGGATCAGCTTTACAATATCGCTCAGGCCCGGAGATGGCCATAATAGCATCGAAAACGGTATCGTTATGGCTATCTATATTGAGGTGAGCAAGGTTCGAGCGTGAGCCCGTTGAATTCTTGTGAGCATGAGCCCTGTATCGTTTTGGGCGGAGATTTTTTTTTATACAACGCTGGTGGCAAACAAGCGTACGGTACACCTGATGGTAAGCGGCCACCGCAGTCTATAGAAGCCCGAAACTCCAAAGGAGTCACGTACGCGTTGCCGACTCTTTACAAAATTTGAGGATGCACTATGTTGACAGCAGAAGGGACAAATTTAGGTCCCTCGCTCTCAACACAGTGCATCCTCGGGAGCTCTGGCAACCTTGCTCACCTCCAGGAACACAACACTACATACTTGTATAGTAGATAATGTTATTATGGCTGTGGTCTTCTGCAAGGCGGAGGTACTTCCCCAGTTGGGCTGCTCCAAATTCGAGCAAGATGACATTTTGCTGTGCCCTACTTCTCTTAAAATCTAATAATTTCTTATAGAATTTCGGTCGACAAACAGATATCCAACTTTAAAATAGGGTTGGCAATAATTTATGATTAAGGGCATAAATATTAAACTAGAAATTATAAATATAATAGGCTATCACTACATCACTTTCTACTATATCTACAAAATGTCTACGCGTGTTGAAAAATGCACTCTAAAGCCTTAACAATAGAATCGAGTTCTAATATTTGTTAGCACATTGTTTGAGCCGAATATATGATGATGTCCAATCTCCATTAGATATATCGGAGCGAACAAAACGTTCATTAATACCTGAACATGAAGTCAATAGGGAGCGCCAAGGCGCCAGGCCCTAGACACTATTAGGTACTAAAAATTACTATTAATTTACTATAAAAATTGTAATCCTACAATAGTAGGGTTTATGAAAAGTCAAAATCAAAAATATCGATACGCCCTCAGTGACAAAGTTTTCAAAACATGACTTTAAACAAGGACGCAAGGGCGTACATATATTTTTGTCGCTTTCGGAACGTACACATATTTATGACTCTGAAGATGACAATTGTGACTCTCATATTATTGCACAAGATTACTTTAACTTAAAGGCGGATATAATATAATGTAATTTTATTATTTTTTTACATTTTTTTATTTATTTTTTTACTTGTATGTCACACCTGGCCATAAATCGGCAATTACCGTACGCTGCGCGTGCGGAAAATCCAACTTCCTGGCCAGGGGAAGACATACAATTTTGTACTTACCACGGGCGGTAATAAAGAAAGCCCCAGATAATATGTTTATCAAATATTGTTTATAAATGTATAAAGCTTTTGACGTGTAATGTATTTGCACATTATAAATAAATGAGTATGAGTATGAGTATTGCGATCTGGCACAATTTTTGTTTTACCGCCCTTGCTAAATATCGTTATTACACACATGGCCATAAATTGATAATTACACCGCACGTTCCACACTACATTTAAATCCCAATCCTTGTCTGGAGACATCAAATTTTGTACTTACCACGGGCGGTAATAAAGAAAGCCTCAGATCACATATTTATCAAATATTTCTGGCACGTTCTTTGTTTTACCGCCCTTGTTAAGTATCGTTATTACACACATGGCCATAAATTGATAACTACACCGCACGTTCCACACTACAATTAAATCTCAATCCTGAGAGGCTACCGCGAACCACAAACGAAGTTTTCCCTCTCTGTCTCACTTATGTGCAAACTTGCAAGTGCGACAGAGAGGGAAAACTTCGCTTGCTGTTCGCGGTAGCGCCCCTGGTCTGGAGACATCAAATTTTGTACTTACCACGGGCGGTAATAAAGAAAGCCTCAGATCACATATTTATCAAATATTTCTGGCACGTTCTTTGTTTTACCGCTTTCTTTGTTTTGTATGTATATCGTCGCCCTTGCTAAGTATCGTTATTACACACATGGCCATAAATTGATAATTACACCGCACGTTCCACACTACAATTAAATCTCAATCCTGGTCTGGAGACATCAAATTTTGTACTTACCACGGGCGGTAATAAAGAAAGCCCCAGATCACATGTTAACAAATATTGCGATCTGGCACGTTCTTTGTTTTACCGCCCTTGCTAAGTATTGTTATTACACACATGGCCATAAATTGATAACTGGGTCAATCAACTTTTTCTTGTTGTTATTCTGTCCCGTCAGCGAGGAGACAACAGTAACCATGTTTCTTAGAAAAATGTTTATAATATGGACTTCAAGCATGCTCAGGAGATGACCCATGTCCAAATGGTTTTATACTTATCGCTGAAACTCATGTTTGGTGGATTTAAACCCTATAAAATCACAGTTTTAATGAATGACTCAGGAGACGTAACCATGGTAATAAGCAACAAAGAATAGTTGATCCACCCAACTACACCGCACGTTCCACACTACAATTAAATCCCAATCCTGGGCTGGTGGCATCAAATTGTATACTTACCACGGGCGGTCTATTTCTTGCTTTCGACTCGGGCATCAAAGGCATCTGAGACATTGTTTTACCGGCCCTAGTAATTAAATAATGTTCTAATTACATTTATCTACACCCATACAGTAAATCCTCTTTAATGTACTCAAAAAGTGTACGTAAGGACCAGCTTTACAATATCGCGCCGGCCCAGGGCGGAGATGGCCATAATAACATCGACAACGGTATCGTTATGGCCATCTCCGCCCATAACGATACACGCTCGTGCTCAAAAGACTTCAACGGGCGACGCTCGACCTCACTATACTTGCAACGCAATGGTTCCTGAACACATGAAAGAGGATTTAATAACGGATGTAGATAAAGTAGTGTATGCAACTGTACATAATTAGGCCTTAAAACACTCGTGTGATATTATCACACTCGTGTTTTAAGACCTCTCATTATGTATCAGTTGCATAAACTACTATTGTATCCCCCATACTCGTTCCGTTTTTAATGTTATTTATTACCATCTTAGGCTCGGTTTTATAAAGATCCGTTAGACCTTATGTCGGTTTGTTACGCCTGAATTTTGATCTGACATTTAATCTAACGGATCTTTTTAAAACGCGGCCTTAAAACGTTAGTTTTCATTATGTTGATAATCATCACACTAAATCATTAAATACATTAAAAACCTAAATATGGATTAGGTTTCGCTGTGCAGTAAGCGCCCTTAGAGAAGTCCAGAATGAAGGAGTATATCATCTGCAAAGAAAGGAATTAATAAATAATAAACAATATTAATAAATAACAAACAATTTAATTCTATAATTGACAAGTATGTAGTGGTGTGTTCCTGGCGGTGAGCAAGGTTGCCAGAGCTCCCGAGGATGTACTGTGTTGAGAGCGAGGGACCTGAATTTGTCCCTTCTGCTGTCAACACAGTGAATTCTCAAATTTCATAAAGGGTCGGCAACGCGTACGTGACTCCTTTGAAGTTGCAGGCGTCTATAGGCTGCGGTGGTCGCTTATCATCAGGTGGACCGTACGATTGTTTGCCACCAGCGTTGTATAAAAAATAAATAAAAAAAATGTTTATATTTAATCCTAATCCTAATAATATTATAAACGTGAAAGTTTGTGCGGATGGATGTACGTTCCGCTTAATATCAAAAACTACTGAACGGGTTTCTATGAAACTTTCCACTATTGTAGCTTAGACATCAGAATAGGACATAGGCTACCTTTTATCCGCGGGTAACACCGCAGGGCGCTGCTAGTGTTACATAATTTCAAAATGAACATTCTATATTACAATAGAGATGTTATTTTCTTTTTCTTTACGAGAATGTGCACAAGAATGACTTGCAAAGCCAAACTTGGTTTTAAAATTCCGGCAACATTAAAAACAGTATAGCTCTCCACTTGAGTTATAAGTGTATCGGTAGGAGGGCTTGGGTCGAGTCACAGTTTGCCACCGACGTGGTATAAAAAAAAGCACTTCGCCAGTCCGACCGCCGAGTAGCAAGCTCCTCACGACTCAGAGGATATACCGGTTGCAGACAGGCAGCGTTTCAGGACATCTCTGCACCGTAGGTATTGTCCGCCGACTTTGCGTTTGTGGCCAGCTCGGAGTAGAATACTCCTTTAGGCGGTTTTGAAAATAATCTATCGCGATAAACGGGCTTATGTGAACGAGAAAGTGTTGAGTAAATTAAATGTTATAGGTCTAGATGTTTATATAAATTTACACTAACGTGAGAAATATTTACACTTAATAAGAGAACAACGGTTGGAACTCACTTAGAAAGTCACTATTTGCGACATGTTTCGGACTACAATTGAAATTAATGAAATAATGAAATAAATGAACTTTATTCTGCAAGTAGGCCACAAAGGCACTTTTACAAGTCAAAAACTACTAGCGTTTCTCATGAGACCACTGACGAGAAGAAACGCCGAAAGAAACTCGACAGTCAGTCATTTTCTCCAAAATATGCTTATTACAATGATACTACTTAACCTAATTAAGTAAATGTAAGTGGTAAAAAACCAAAGAGAATTGAAAGAAAATAAGGAAAAAATAACAATAGGTATTTACAATGTGTAGTTACACAAGAAAACAAAACATGTCGAAATTGGAGTCCTTCATCAGGTTGAGTGTTATCAAGGCTCCAATTGTAGTCCGAAAAATGTCGCCGTGACTTTCCAAGTGAGTTTCAACCGTTGTTCTCTTATTAGGTCTAGATGTTGATATATTAATGCTTACCGGCATAGTCTCGGGCACGACGGTCCCATATAGCCTCAGGCGCAGGGCGGGGAGCCGCCAGCGGCTGCGCCGGCGCATCAGCCGCGCCAGGTACACAACCAGGTCGGATGTCACCCCGGAACACTTCTGGATGTTGAGCATCTGTACATCCGTAGCTCTAGTATAATTTTCGAAACAAAACACACGCGAACGCGTTTGCGGTTAGTCTCAATTTGTATGGCAACGCGAACAGCGCCTCTGGCGGCCTTAGGTGGAAACTATTTTTTGCCATACAAATTGAGACTAAGGATGGTGTTCCGTCGAGGAACAGATTTAGTATTAAGTATATTTCTTTTAATTTTGTAATAAGAGAATAGGTATTTCTTTTTGCATACAAGACAACACGATTGGTAAAGAATAAACTTTCCTTGTCTCAGTTTTCTGAGCTGGCAACTTTACAGTTTTCCCAAAGTTCTTCAGGGCGCACGCTAGCGCCCCCTGTGTTAGTATAAAAAAAACCTCGCTGCGCCGTTGATATGAACGATCGCCCCGCGCACGCGCTCGCGAATTAAAATTATTACCCGAACATCTTCCGTCGAATATTCCATTTAAAACAATCTGTACAGTCCTCAAATCAGTGCCTATGTGTGAAAATGTTGGAGAAACAGGCTGGGCGGCGCTAATCTACATAAACACCATCAGACGCCACGTGAACGAAGGTGCTGCTGGATTTCTGTAAGTAGCCACTCAGATTAACTGCCTCAACAGATGGGTTGCACCAAACCGTCTGTAATCGTAAGCGGTGTTCGTTAAAATAAATAAATATTAGAGGACAATCTTACACAAATCGAACTAGCCCCACAGTAAGCTCAAGAAGGCTTGTGTTATGGGTACTAGACGACGATATATTTCATAGATATAAATACAATGAATGGATGGCGCCAAAACAAAACAAAATTCAATAGGCCAGGGGTATGCCGTCGCTGGCGGATTGGCGACCCAGGCCATAGCCCGGATGGCCCTAGGGTAAATACGGCCCTGGTAAAAAGGGAAATTTGCCGTTTCTGTCGTAAAATAATGCCATACAAATTCTTTTTTATTGTAACATGAGAATTATTGATTTATTTAATCTTTATTGCACAAAAAACTTATCGTACAAAAGGTAACTTATTATTAGTAACTTTCAATTTACATTTGACCAATAAACAAACCAATAAATGAGTATATTAACATTCTTAAATAGCACTTGATTTTTTACTTTATTTTTATTTTATTTCTATTGAATTGACATTTTATTGTAATTACAAAAAAAATATAAATTGCACTATTTACTTGTTAGTTATGAGACATTGTTTCTAGTTTTAATTTTTAAGATCTGACATTAATCGATATTTCTATGGTATCACTTACAAATTGTATTATAGTGCTATATTAACTTCTGACATTATCTATTAAATTGACATTGTTATGATTGGTACCCTTACATTGGTACAACTGTTAAATATTTTTTATTTCATCTTAGAGTTTCAATTTAATCTTTATATGACATTTTCAATTGTATTATGTTCTTTAATTGTAAATGATCTGTAAATTTATGAATAAATGATAAAGATTATTTTAATTGTATTGTTTTCCTATTTATACTTTATATGACATTTTTAATTGTATTATTCCCTGATTATAAATATATACCTACCCTCATATTATAATTATTAATTATTTCATTGTTATAACGATCGATATACGATTAGCAAGATAAGCGAACATGTTTTATAATGTAATTGTATATGGAGATAAATAAACTAAACTAAACACCCATAATGTCAACTCACCGTTAGACTAGGACACAGCCTGATGATCGTCTCGACGTCCTCATCAGTGATATCGTCGTTGTTGGCGACGGCGAGCTCGCCCAGCGCTCTCGAGGCCTCGCACACCTCCGTCAGCCCTGTCATGGTTACGCCTGGAGCGGACAATGTGAAATTCACCGTAACGCCACAATGTGAAATTCACCGTAACGCCACAATGTGAAATTCATCGTAACACCACAATGTGAAATTCACCGTAACGCCACAATGTGAATTTCACCGCAACGCCACAATGTGAAATTCACCGTAACGCCACAATGTGAAATTCACCGTAACGCCACAATGTGAAATTCATCGTAACGCCACAATGTGAAATTCACCGTAACGCCACAATGTGAAATTCACCGTAACGCCACAATGTGAAATTCACCGTAACGCCACAATGTGAAATTCACCGTAACGCCACAATGTGAAATTCACCGTAACGCCACAATGTGAAATTCACCGTAACGACACAATGTGAAATTCACCGTAACGCCACAATGTGAAATTCACCGTAACGCCACAATGTGAAATTCACCGTAACGTCGGGTGACAACCGAAACTCACTAGCAAATCAAAATCACCGTATCCTTTAATCACGTTATTGGTATTATCAATCAGGGATTGTATAACCGGTTTTATTTAATAGCTATATAGAAATTGACAAACTATTACCGCTAATTATAGATAGGGAGCCACTCCCACCACCCCATAGTTTAATATAAATCTTAAATGTAAAAGATTATAAACTATGTAGACTGAAATAAATATATTTGTAACCCCTGCAATAAACAGATTTTTTTTTAATAAAAGAATACCTATATTCTAATTAGTGGTATTGTTGTCATTCTGCTTTTATCCATACCTCTATGTATAGACTATTTACGATATTAAATACCTGTATTCAATACCGCTATTCATTTACAAACATTACTACTAAAACGCAACAAATATGTGTAAATACCTACTTTTTTACAATACGCCAGTTTGCAGAAACAAATAATCGAGTATATTGACACTGACAGCTAATTACCGGTAATGGTTTTCATGGGTAAAGTGTCAAATAGAGGTATTGCTGTCAATTGGCGAAACCGCTAATATATTTGAATACCGGTTTTGATTATACCGCAAATCAGAGCTTCAGCGATATAAATAGCGAAATGCAATTATAACCGGTTTATCTTATTTAAAACCGGTAGCTAGAATACCGGTAACGATCCCTGTTATCAATACTTTTGTCACAATTTGAAATCAAAACATTTTAAAACTTATAAGGTGTTTAAAGCTTTTATTTTATTTTATTTTATTTTCTTAATTGGGGGATAAAACAGATACAGGCCGATGTAATAAATAGGACAAATCAGTATAGATGAAGTATGTACAGTCTGTATCCTAAGACAATTCCCACTAGGATTTCACACATATTAGTTAAGGTGACATTGTAAAACAAGTAAGTAATCCTTAATTAAATCTTGACAATATAAAATATACACTATTAACACACAGCACAGGAAATTACGTCTTACAGGAGGAGCAATAAAAACCACTACCAAAGATAATTATAAATTATATGAGCTGATTAACTTTGCGCTTAACCTTCTGTACAGACCAGCAAGCAGCAAAGCTATTTATGAACGCAATGTTTCAAATATGTGCATTGAAATTTTTAATCATTTACCCGAGGACATCAGATCTCTTCAGGGAAAAGCTTTTAAAGTAAAACTGAGCAGATGGCTATTGGAGAAGTGCTTCTATGAAGTCAGACTTTAAAATATTAATTGAATATATAAAATAATGACCATTCTAGATGTATATACTTATAATTATGTGTTGTAATTAAGTAATACTATTATTAATGAATTGTAATGTATAATATTTGCACGCCTGTAGATGGGCTGAATACAAGAGACAAATAATTATGTAACATCCAGTGAAAAACTGTATTCGTAGCAAATAAATAATTTTGAATTTTGAATTAAAATTTTTATTTATTTTAATTCTATAACACTCACCTTTACAATACGACACATCCAAATACACTAATCTGCTTCCCCTCCCCACCGTTTCCATCCAATCGTCGTTCACATTTCTATTCCGTCTCAAACTAAGCCGCCTCAAGCTCGCCAACCTATGGTGCACCTTCAAAAACCCACCTAATTCCATCTTATCATACCCGCACAGCTCCAAATTCTCAAGTTTTGGCATCCCATCGAGCATTACATGGACATTTTTTAACACATCAACCGGATTCCTTGATAATTCCAATGTGGTAAGATCCTTGAGATACTGAAGAATAGAAAGAAGGTGTCGGTAATCTAAAGATGGACAGTTTCTGAGACGTAAGCATGTTAGGTTGTTTTTTAAATGTTCTAAACATGCGCCTGTGAACTGATCGTTGCCAATTACTGTTAATTCCTCTATTTTGTTGTTCAGTAGAAATATTTCAACATCTTGGTCGGTGGCCTGAAAAAAAAAATTGTGTAAAGCCGTCGCTTCCCGGCGAAAAAAATAAACAACGGCATGCTTTTGTTTTATCCCTGGGATCTCAGGGACCGGTAGACGACGAGTTAAATAAAACACTTGCCCCTAGCAGGCGCGGATACAGGGGTACAGGGGGGAGCAACGGCCCTATCTAAAATCAGGGTTCGAAAGGATAATTATCAAGATAATTATCGTGATTTTTATGCTTTGATAATTATCGATCTGATCATGACTTAAATTGTAAATTCGGCATGAGTTAAAATAATACGTGCGTGAATTCGAATTTTAATAATTGCGCTCTGTATATGTGTTTTAATGATGTTGTAATGATTAATTGATTGTATTTTAATGGTTAATAAAAAACTAGTAAAATATTGTATAGCAACTATTTATTTTGCAGCCTAAAACACCATAATATTTTATATATTAGTACAGAGTACAGTCTTTATTGGTAAAAATACATTTTACAGGTCATATCATACATCGGAAAATAAATTTAACCAATAAAATAACGTATACCTCACTCTCACCTCTACTCATAAGAGGGATAATTATCGGATATTTATCGCGATAATTATCAAAAACCATAATTATCTTGATAATTTCGAACCCTGTCTAAAATAGTTAATACCACAGACTTACCAGACGCGACACGCAAATAACAATACCACAACCGAGCGAGACAGTCATATACATTTCTGAATAGAAGCGACAGAGATTTACATATCATTTGTTGTCCCTGCCACAGTTTCACTTTTTTGTCGAGCACAACTTATTTTATATGACAGTTGTGCCCAAATACGTCACGCAAGCGATTACCCGCCCAAGTTAAAAAGTAATTTATGGTAAACTAGCAGCCATTTTAAACCAATTCTTAATTTATCTGCATAAGATCTTTTCCGTCACTCTTGGTGGCCTCCCAAATAACACAGTCATGTTGAATAAAGTTTGAGTAAATGTCTATTCAGCTGTTATTCAAGCAATTTGGACACATTTTTAAATGCTTTAGCCTGTGTAACAGCGATGTAAAGTCTGGGTAATAGCTTAGTAATACTGTGGTATGATACCCACCTTAATTCTACTTTTACTAAGCTTAAAGAGGTATTAAAGATCTAAAGAGAATATTATTCAGAATTTGGCTATATTAATAGCCTTTACTCTCTGTATAACAGCGATGTAAAATCTGGGTAATAGCTTAGTAATACTGTGGTATGATAACCACCTTAATTCAACTTTTACTAAGCTTAAAGAGGTATTAAACATCTAAAGAGAATATTATTCAGAATTTGGCTATATTAATAGCCTTTACTCACACATTATGAAGATTATTGCTGATAAGAGTGATAAGAGGTGCAAACATTTGCGAATTGCTATTCATCATCATCATCATCATCATATCAGCCGAAAGACGTCCACTGCTGGACATAGGCCTCCCCCAAAGAGTGCCATAATGACCGGCCCTGCGCCACCCGCATCCAGCGGACTCCCGCGACCTTTACCAGGTCATCAGTCCACCTTGTGGGGGCCTACCCACGCGGCGCCTTCCGGTCCGTGGTCGCCACTCGAGAACCTTCCGGCCCCAACGGCCATCGGTTCTACGTGCAATGTGCCCCGCCAACTGCCACTTAATTTTAGCGATTCGAAAGGCTATATCGGTTACTTTGGTTCTGCTACGGATGGCCTCATTTCTGATGCGATCACGCAGAGAAACTCCCTGCCCTCTGAGTGATTTGCTATTACTCAAACCTTTTTTTTTTTAACCTGACTGTGGCTTTATAGGCCGGGCCCAATAAAGCGATAGGAGTGCGCGGTTGGAGAGTAGCCTGGGGAAAATCCAGGGGAAAACCTACGGCACGACCACGCGTGTGGTTTGGAACACTGGAATACTCTAAGAGTTTGCGCTCCAGTGATTGGTTGAGCGGTTTCAACCGAATCTGAGGTGTGAGTGGAATCGAGCTACTGGGAGTTTTGTCGCTGGTCCACTAAACCTAGCCTAGCTGAGAAGTCCAGCAAGAAACTCAGCTAGGCCCGACCTGGGTCGGACTGACTCTACCCAGTGTGCGGCGGTACCGGGACGAATAGGGACTATATGTGTCACTGTTGTCGCGATCGCGCGGTGGACGTCCCCGCCGGCGGGAACTTAAACCTTATTCAGCATGCTGTGTTACTTGGCCCGCGTATAGGATCTCTTTAGAAATGTAATAATAATAATAATAAAACAATTACTGTTTCACCAACAAACTAAAAACCTATCATATAAAAAAAGCGTATTTATCGTATCTCAAAGGGGCCTCTTCGTGTTGGATCTGTATCCCCAGGAACGCCTTCCAAAAGGACGGACATTGTGCCGTGATATCCCAAAGGAGAGATACAAATAATAATAATGTTTATTGCAAACCATGGTATTTACAGCGCTGTTAAAATATAATAAATGGAATCACATGGACCCTGGTAGGGTATAGCAATGTTACTTAAGAGCTAAGTTGTTTGTCTAATCTAGAGAATATTTGAAAAATATTAATAACATAAGCTAAACAAATGTGAAACTATATGATGATGATAACAACATGTGACTTAACTATATTATGTAATCATCTTGTAGAAACTCTGTGATAGAGTAGTAGGCTTTTTTTATGAGATAGGTTTTTAGTTTGTTGGTGAAACAGTAATTGTTTTGTTTTGTTTTTACTCTTAGGTTAATACCTGTTCTCTCTCTCCCTCATCCGAGCACAGGTTCCTGAATGCAACTCGCTTCAACTTTCGTAACTTTTCTACACTGTCTCTCATCAAGTCCCGGTCAGGCACACCATAGAACTGAAAATTACAAGGAATGTAATAAATTCATCTAGAATTACCATGCTCCCAAATTACCAGATGCATAATTACCAAATTACTAAAAATGCCGTAATGGCCACATAAAAAAATATTTTTTTTTATGTTAAAGGCCTATTCCATGGATACCCTATTTTTGTTTTGTACTGTCACATCACTTTCACTTTTATGTAGCGGTTCATAAAATACACCTTCCTACCAGATTTCATAATAGTAGTGCTTATAGTCTCCGAGTAATAACCGGACGGACAGACACGATGAAACTGTAAGTGTTCCGTTTTTACCTTTTTGGCTACAGGGAGCCCAAAAAAACTGGCGAAGTGCGAGTTTGACTCGCGCACGAATGTTTTTTAGTACCTACTTGTGGTTATAGCGGCAACAGAAACACATCTGTGAATCAGGGCATGTATTTGTGTGATGAACACGAATATTTGTTCTTGAGTCTTGGATGTTTTCTATGTATTTAAGTATATATTTATTTATATAAGTATGTATATCGTCACTTGGTACCCATAGTACAAGCTTCGCTTAGTTTGGGACTAGGTTGATTTGTGTAAGATTGTCCAAAGATATTATTCTCTTTATTTTCTTTAAGACTTAGGCTAGATTTTATAATAATTATATAAAAAGTAAAATATAAATCAATATTTACAAAACATAAAATCATTATAAAAACCTAACCTAGGGTGCCGCCGGCAGCGAGGCAGGGCCTAAGCTACCGGTGGTGTCGGGCGACAGAGAGAGGAACCTCCTGACTATCCGCGCCGTGTCCAGGAGTACCGCCTTCTGTATCTGACCCTTGACCCAGCCATCTAGCGAGAGTCTCTTGAGGTGTTGGTCGAGACTCTTCGCTATTAGACCGTTCGCAGAGACGACTATCGGGACAATGATCGTTGAATCAACATCCCACATGGCGGTCACCTCGTCTGCCAAGTCTAGGTACTTGCTGACTGTCCTTCTCGGCCTTCACGAGGTTCTCGTCATGGGGGATGGTGATGTCAACGAGCACTGCCTGGCGCTTCGATCGATCTGTCAGCACGATATCAGGTTTATTGGCTACAATAGTCCTGTCCGTGATGACAGATCGATCCCAATAGAGCGTGGCCCGACCATTTCGAGAACTGGCGCAGGTGTATACTTATAGTATATATTATTATTATTTATTATTAAGTAAGTAAAAAAAACGTACTGTAAGTTCTTCTATATTGGGACAATGCTCTACAATCCGCTGGTAACTCTCAGCCGTACACGGCGCCGCGGCTATAGACATGCCCCACTTATACAGGCTGGTCTCGAACCACGGGTCGCGGCTTTCGTCAAGCGGCAGCGGTAGGGGGCGGCAGCCGCGCGGGGGGCGGAGCGGGAGCGGGTGCCATGGCGCGGTTATGTGGAGTCGCGGGCGGATGCGGCGGGCACCTGGAGAGGGGCCAATTGTTCCAATACGGCAGTTGACAGAATTATGGTTATTTTGACGACCGGTTTAGCCTAGTGGGTAGTGCACCTGCCTGTGAAGCTGACGGTCCTAGGTTCGAATCCCGGTCAGGGCAAATATTTGTGAATAGTTGTTTCTGAGTCTTGGATGTTTTCTATGTATTTAAGTATTTATATCTATTAAATATATCGTCGTCTAGTACCCATAACACAAGCCTTATTGAGCTTACTGTGGGGCTAGTTCGATTTGTGTAAGATTGTCCTCTAATATTTATTTATTTATTTTATGGTGCCAGTTGTTCCAATACGGCAGTTGACAGAAGTATGGGGACAATTGTTCCAATACGGCAGTTGACAGAATTATGGGGACAATTGTTCCAATACGGCAGTTGACAGAAGTATGGGGACAGTTGTTCCAATACGGCAGTTGACAGAAGTATGGGGACAGTTGTTCCAATACGGCAGTTGACAGAAGTATGGGGCCAATTGTTCCAATATGGCAGTTGACAGAAGTATGGGGCCAATTGTTCCAATATGGCAGTGGACAGAATTATGGGGCCAGTTGTTCCAATATGTATGTATGTAAGCACTTTATTGTACACAATAACTATAATAATCAAACCATTATGAAGATCAGATGGTCGGACAGAGTGCGTAACACCGAAGTCCTGCGACGAGCCAATGTTGGTGGCATTGAGGCATATTTAATGCGTCGGCAGCTTCGCTGGTGTGGTCACGTATCACGTATGGTGGAGGAGAGAGTGGCGAAGCGCATCTTCTACTCTGAGCTGGAGGAGGGCAAGCGGAAGCATGGCGGTCAACTCCTCCGGTATAAGGATGTCCTAAAGCGACACATGAAGAGATGCGACATAGAGCCCTCTCAATGGGAGTGTTTGGCAGCACAACGCCCAGAATGGCGCAGGCTGGTGAACGGCAAGGTACGGGTATTCGAGGATCAACGTAAAGTTGACCTTGATACCAAACGCGACCAGCTTAAGGCCCGCCCACCTGCTGCCATCTCCTACAATTATGTAGACGGCGTGCTTACGTGCCCTCAATGTGCGCGGAGTTTTATTGCTAAAATAGGCTACATTAGCCATCTTCGGGCGCATGAGCGCCGGGGCACTGATTAGGAGTCGAAGTGGTCGCCATGGCCGAAACCGGTCGGAATCATCATCATCATCAATAATCAAACCTGGTCGCATAATTTTATAAGACCTAGTTGAGAAATGCACCCTGTAGAAGAGAACAGCCAGACACAAAAGCATTTTTGCCAAAACAAGAAACAGAAAAAAAAACTAATTACCTATTAGAAAAACCCGATTAAAACGAGAATATGCCCATGACTCACCTCGCAGATAATGATGCATAGCGTACCTCCACCGATGGCACACTCGCTCGGACCTCAGGATGTCCTTTAGAGGCAAGTAACAGAGTATGGCGCGTCGGCACAGATCTATCTCGAGCAGATCCAGTATTGAGATCTTGCGGAGTCGGCGACGTTTCGGGGGGGGAGCACAAGTACATCTGAAACAGGGCACATAGAGGTTGTTACGGTATTAGGCTGGAATTTTTTTTTAGGGGGCGTCCATAAATTACGTGAGATGTTTAAGGGGCGGAGGGGGTCGAGTCAAATCTCATCTAATCTTACGTTGGAGAGAGGCGGGTTCTCGGCATATATCACGCAATTTTTTTTTGATTGAAACAATTAAAAATTATACTATTTTGGTCCATTTAATCCAGATTGTACATGCTTATAAGATTTAATCTTAAGTGTAATCGTAATACGATTAAGATTATTCACCAATTCGTTCGCAAGAGAATAATTTCATTCATACTTCGATGTTAACTCTCAGCAGTATTGATTACTAGTCTTAACTAGTCGTAAATAAAAGCACGAAGAATATTTTTTTTCTTTTTAAAATAACAATTCAACGCGTTTACGTAAGAAACCCACATTTTAAGAAATCCCACGTGAGATTAGGGGTTGGGGGAGGGGGTTGAATAAAATCTCACGACATCTCACCAGGGGGGGAGGGAGGGACAGAAAATTTTAAAAAAACACCTCACGTAATTTATGGACGCCCCCTTATCTGTTTCTGCAATCAGTCATTCTGACTAATAAGCAGGTATGGTGTCGTTATGATGGCGTTTGGAACGAGTATCCTTTGATTCATGCTGCTCTTAAATAAGACGTCTCCCCTTCCTTCAGGATTCATCGCTTTGTTCGAATATATCGCGTCGTTTCCTCTCCAGCACAGTTAGTCACTACATAGTATAAAACAAAGTCGCTTTCTCTATCCCTATATCCCTATGTATGCTTAAATCTTTAAAACTACGCAACGGATTTTGATGGGGTTTTTTTTAATAGATAGAGTGACTCAAGGGGAAGGTTTATATGTATAATACATGCATCAGCATTGCACCCGTGCGAAGCCGGGGCGGGTCGCTAGTACAGTATATAATAGATTGAGTCTGACATTCGGGCGATGTGACCAGCCCATTGCCACATCAGTTTAAGGGCATGGATGAGAGCATCAGTAAGTTTAGTTTTGCCTTATTTTCTCTTCACATATTCCCTCCATAATGAAAATTTGTGGCATACTAATTGGACAAAACAATAGCAAAGTAACGAATACAAAAGTACTGCAGTAACAAAAGCTATATACTACGATATTGTCTTTTTGGATGAAATATCCACTCTCGTAAATGAAGCAGTGGTTCTCGCCCAAATCCTTTTATGGGCCCAATTACTATACCTAATCTCCGAGTTTAAATAAAGGAATAACATTTTTCTAACCTATGCTCGGTACAGTACTCTTCTTGCGGATCTGTGCTTTCCATTCTTTCACTATTTCTCTAAAAATGTACCGTATTAAAATTAAAAAATAAGGCTACTTTTGTGTATTTTATGTATATTTACGCACAATACTAGACAACATTTTTATATCGGTATTTGATTGACATTGACAACATGACATATTCGATGCATTCCATTTCACCAAATATGAAAGTGTGTACCTAGGTTAGTGAGAGGTGCATTTGATTTATCCTTATAATTTAGCTTAAACAAACTACTAATATAAATACTCGTAAAATTGCCACACAAAAATATCTGGTACATAATTATATTCAATCGCTACACATAAAAGACAAATTATCTACCAACTTCTAATAATTAGTAACGTGAATATCGGAACAACAGTTTAATGTTGCCGTTAAATGTGACACCTGAGTTCTGGGGAGACGTACATCAATTATCTTTGTAAGATATTACTTTTATGACAAATAAATATATTTGTACCAAATTAAAAGTGATATTACAGTATTTTTAATTTTATACATAGTTTTCATAGCTTTTGGAAAGACGCAAAGTGAACACATAAAGTGGTACACATGAAACTAGTATAGCAACACTGCAAGTAGCCATCCTCATGACATGAGACTTGGGCAGTGTTGTCAGATACCCCGCTTTTCCTCTTTTCCCCCGCGTTTTTGCCACTACCCGCTATCCGCGTGGCGGCCTGTTGGACACTATGACAATCCTAACATTCATTCAGGCTCACGCGACCATGATTGTAATAATGACAGCAGGCCACCACCGCGGCCACCACCGCAGGCTTTAAGCTAATGCCGATCCGCTTTTTTAAAAGTTACCATACTCGGTGAAAAAGTCGGTGAATTCAAAACACCGAATGAATAAAACTAACTAGAATGACTCCTAGTAATATTTATAACTTCCCCGATCTCCCTGGTAGTTTATGTGACGGCCTAGAATATATTTTTTCATTTGGAACATAAAATAAAGAAAATTGGTAACAATTAATGTATTCCGCATTTTCATTCAAAACCTTCCGTTTTTTGTATTTAGGTATCTGGCAACACTGAACTTGCGACTTGCAGCGATCTGTCAAAAAAACGTCAAGTTTATCGAACGACGGTCTACTTTGCAGTCCGTTTAAATTAATTATAAGCTTAAAACTAATATTAAAGTGATGAAGTAACATCGTTTGTAACAAAACTGGAACAAATTTAACATAGTCACCTTTAAAAACAGTGAGTATTACGTAAATTTTATTTATAATTGGTGCATCTAATTTTAAGACATTTTTACGAGTTGTAAAATGCCTTGAAGTGTTTTGTCTTATGTCTTTATGAGTTCAAGAGTCTTATGATGGTTATGGACGCAGATTTTTACCGTAAACTCGTCGTTAAGATACGTTAATGGGTTGGTGTATTGTGTAATGTTACATGCCGGATTTCTGAACTGTTTACTTTAATAACTGACCTGCTTGTGGCGTTAGTAAATTATTGTCACGGTCTGTTGGAATTGGTAAAGTGTGAAAACAAACTACACTACACAATATTTAGCTTGTCTATAGAAATACAAGTTTTCTAACAAGTTACTGTCAATAATGTAAATTTTCGCAGCAATAAGACTAAAAATCTATTCTATTTCCCACAAAGATTGAAATACAATCACAATTATATCTTAAATAACTTGCATCATGTGCGACTCTGAGGGAGTGGTGAAGTGGTCCCTGGAAAACCATTGTAGGCTTTCTTACAAACCTCTTCTTTTATAAAATATTTATTTATTTATTTACACATTTATAAAATTAGCACTTACAGTTTAACCTTACGCGCTAATTTGTACAATTTCATTTAGGAACATTTAATAATCGCAAATTATATGAAATAGTTGGATACAAAAATAATGTCAGGTCTTGAAAAAAAAAAATTTAGAAATAAAAAGAAGATTGAAAATTGAAAATATCTGTTTAGCCCAATGGTTGGCT
This sequence comes from Epiblema foenella, assembly GCA_963556455.1. Classification (NCBI taxonomy): domain Eukaryota; kingdom Metazoa; phylum Arthropoda; class Insecta; order Lepidoptera; family Tortricidae; genus Epiblema; species Epiblema foenella. The sequence continues at coordinate 1,253,856 of OY747120.1, read as the reverse complement.
GGTAGAGAATGCCATTTGGCATTAAGCCCGCCATTTGTACAATTTGTGTATTTTGTGCAATAAAGATTAAATAAATAAATAAACCTTTTGCCTAACTGAAAAGCTAATGGTAGATATGAGCTGATATTCTGTAGGTAAATAATTGCCAGAAATACATTGAAATGAAATGAAATGAAATCATTTATTCTTCAATTTAGGCATGTTACATGCACTTATGAATGTCAAAAAACTACCAACGGTTCACAAAATAAACCTCTGCCTCGAGAAGAACTGGCGTAAGGAACTCGGTGAGGTGTCATTTTTTCAAAACAATATACAATGTATATAAAATAACAGTATCATAATACTATAGAATTCAAATGCTACAATGTAAACATACATATTTTTTTAATATTAAGGGCAAAATATTTCTGTGTTAGATTACTTGTGCGGGATGCTATCACTGCCAATTTTGGTAGCAGCATTCACATAATATGCATTATTAAGGGTGGGTTGCACCAAACCGTCTGTAATTGTAAGCGATGTTCGTTAAAATCTGATTGTATGGAAAGTTTGACAAGTTTATATGGGATGACAGCTGCCGGCGCCATATTTGACGATGACCGGCCTGTGATCGTATGTTGGTGCAACCGAACCTAAATATGGGATGCATTTGTTTAGGTATCCCGCTTCCTGTAGCAGATAAGAAATAATCAACTTTATTTTGTTACCTACTCTTAGCATTTGCGCATGAAATAAGTGCTTTTAAATTATTTTAAGCGCAAAATGATTGGTAACACTCCCATTTGGGTCATACGCGGATTAAGGTTTTATTTATTTATTTATTTAAACTTTATTGCACAAAAATAATATAAGTACAAAGGGCGGACTTAATGCCATGAGCAGAGCTCGGAATAGGTAGTGCCTATTTACCTAAACTTCGCAGGAGGACGTAACTAAGAGTGGTTACAAGCAAAAAAATAATTATTTCTTTTTAATGAATGCGAGATTTCCCGGGATTTACTATATTATTCTAGAGGCTTAATACATTTGGCTTTACTTATAAATCTTGTTATATTGCATATTATTTATTTAATTACCTTGAAATAACAATCAGTCATTAAAAATATAATATGGATCAAATTGAATCAGAAGGTTTCGGAAATTTGATAGTTTTTAGTTGACTTAGACAGAATTATACTCCTTTCTTCCATGAGAGGGGACCTGTGTCCAGCATTAGGGCGTATACAGATTAGTGATGAGACAGAACTATGATATGGCATAGAAAATATCGTACAGATGTATTCTAATTTATTTCTGATATGATGGTATACATGTACTTATATATAAAATAAAACTATTTTTCAACCGATTATATCGTGTATAATGAATTTAAAATACATTCCGTGACCACGAGTGCTGTAAAGGACTCGAAACGACGGAATGAATGTCGGAATTTTCTATACGATATCATAGTTCTGTCTCATCACCAATCTATATACGCCCTAATGCTGGACACAGGTCCCCTCTCATGGAAGAAAGGAGTATAATTCTGTCTAAGTCAACTAAAAGTATCAAATTTCGGAATCCTTTTGATTCAATTTGATCCATATTATATTTTTAATGACTGATTGTTATTTAAAGGTAATTAAACAAATAATATGCAATATAACAAGATTTATAAGTAAAGAGAAATGTATTAAGTCTCTAGAATAAAAGAGTAAATCCCGGGAAACCCCACATTCAATAAAAAGAAATAATTATTTTTGGTGGTTGTCACCACTCTTAGTTACGTCCTCCCGCAAAGTTTAGGTAAATAGGCACTACCTATTCCGAGCTCTGGCCATGAGGCATTCTCTACCAGTCGACCATAGGACTAAACAGAAACTAGCAAATGTGGGTGCAATGGTACGCGTCTTTTCTGTGGACATACCAAAAGTTAAGGGCTACAAAGCTTAATTTTGGATTTGACTAGTAACCCGCATAAACAGTGTCTCTGTTTCTATAAATCCCTGTAATAAAAACAGCTAACATTCACATAAGCCGTTAACTATTGACCACAGGAGGGACGACTTTTGTTTTTTCAACTAAGTATGACCCAGTTATCCACCTCCTTCCTCCACACAGGTTTTATAGCCTAACCTTTGAAGTAATGCTACAGTTACACATGCTGTTTACTGGCACGAAAGCATGCCACTGTTGAGCAATTGCTACTTAAGTATGTGTGTGGAAACATTGCTAATAATGAGCATGCTCACTTCGAGTTTGCTCAAAACTCGACGCTCGTGCGATTTTTGGGCATGCTACCTGCAGAGCGGGTGGAAGGGGGCGTGCTATTAGCAAGATTAGCAAGTGTGGACGCTCTTGCTTAATGAGCATGCTAGTAGATAGTATGGTAGTAGTATGCTTATCCCAAGCAAATGTATACAACTCAAAAGCATGCTCATCTTAGGCATACTTAATGAGCATGATTTTTACGTGCTAATTTTGAGCATATGTAACAGTACCTAAACTCGTGTGATTTTTAGGCATGCTACCTGCAGAGCGGGTGGAAGGGGGCGTGCTATTAACACGACGCGTACACTTAGGCATTCCCGCCGGCGGGCACGCCCACGCGATCGCGACAACACAGACACATATAGTCCCTATTCGTCCCAGTACCACCGCAAGGGGGGGTAGAAGATAGGTTGGTATGGGGCAGTTTGCTCGAACGAAGTCGCGGTTAAAATATATTACCTATAGCCTTTTTAGGGTTCCGTAGCCAAAATGGCAAAAACGGAACCCTTATAGTTTCGTCATGTCCGTCTGTCCGTCTGTCCGTCTGTCCGTCTGTCCGTCTGTCACAGCCGATTTACTCGGAAACTATAAGTACTACAGTGATGAAATTTGATGGGAATATGTGTTGTATGAACCGCTACAAAATTATGACACTAAATAGTAAAAAAAAGAATTGGGGGTGGGGCCCCCCATACATGTAACTGAGGGATGAAAATTTTTTTTTCGATGTACATACCCGTGTGGGGTATCAATGGAAAGGTCTTTTAAAATGATATAAAGTTTTCTAAAAAACATTTTTCTTAAAGTGAACGGTTTTTGAGATATCAGCTCTCAAAGTCGTAAAAAGTATGTCCCCCCCCCTCTATTTTTATAACTACGGGGTATAAAATTCTAAAAAAAATAGAGGTGATGCATGCTAATTAACTCTTTCAACGATTTTTGGTTTGATCAAAGTATCTCTTATAGTTTTTGAGATAGGTTGATTTAACTGTAATTTTGGTTAAGTTATTTTTGCTGTTTTATAGATACTAGTACGGAACCCTTCGTGCGCGAGTCCAACTCGCCCTTGGCCGGTTTTTATAGTTCCGTAGCCAAAATGGCAAAAACGAAATCCTTATAGATTCGTCATGTCTGTCACAGCCGATTTACTCGGAAACTATAAGCACGACAATTATGCAATTTATAGGTAGGAAGGTGTACTCTATGAACTGCTACATAAAAGTGATGTGAAATTACAAAAAAATGTTAAATTAGGGGGTGATTACGCGGGGCACTCCATACATGTAACCGGTGGATGAAAAAAAAAATTCAACGCACATAGTCATGTGGGGTATCGATGGATAGGTATTTAAAAATGATTTGGAGGTTTTTTAAAAACTTGTCCATTTAAGTCAACCGTTGGTGCGATATTAGCTGTCAAAGTCATAGAAAGTGTCCCCCCCCCCCCTAATTTCCAAACTATAAAGTTTTAAATTGCAGTGGTGTAGTAAATACTTTCAACGATTTTTGGTTTGAACAGTATAGGTTTAACGGTTTCTCAGTTTTCGCTAAAAACTGTCTTGCCCAAACAAAAGGTCGGAAGTGCCGTATGAAGATACGACTTTTTTAGATTCAATGTATTGGATAGTGATTTTAAATGTGGACTAGTAGGTGTTGGTACGAAACCCTTCATTGTGCGTGGTCCAGAGATCGGATACCGGTATTTTGTCCATTGAAAAATACCGGTATTATTACGGTCACCGGTTCATTATTTCGTTTTTAATGGGACAATCTAATAATACGACGTTGTTACCTAAATACATGATTCAGCCCTACGTAAAGAGCAAAAAATAATCTAAAATATTGGGCTAATACCCGTGTGGTGTCAGGTTAGAATTGCACCACCCCATATCATCCGGTGGGTGTCGTAAGAGGCGACTAACGGAGAATATCCAGGGAACGGGCAGCAGCGTTCCCTGAAGGTCACACCTATTATTACTGCGATCCCCAACCCGCCTGCCAAGCGTGGGGATTATGGCAAAACCCCCCAATGACCGTGTGCTGTGGCGCTCCTTGGGGGAGGCCTATATCCAGCAGTGGATGTCTTCCGGCTGAATGATGATGATGATGATTGGGCTAATTCAGGGTTTTTTAAAAATACCGGTATCGGTCCCTGGCGTGGTCCGACACGCACTTGACCGGTTTTGTATGTATGTGTAATAATTCTCCTAATGATTAGTGTAATATTATTTATAGTTTGTTTCGCAGCTTAGGAATGACATCATTGCTGCATTGTCACCGCCACCGCAAAACGACATACGCGACTTTAGTCTTACGATTTTGATCTTTATTCCGTCAGTAATATACTTGTTTTTGATATGATTACAATCTTGATCTTTTATAAGACACGTGTCGACTCACTCTCAAGTCAGCCTTTTTAAGGTCAATAACATCCATACTTCAATATAACCTTCAAATCTTCAAGAAAAGAGCGTATTCCCTTCTGAAAGGCCGGCAACGCACTTGCGACTCCTCTGGTGTTGCAGGTGTCTATGGGCGACGGTAATTGCTTACCATCAGGCGATCCGTCTGCTCGTTTGCCCCCTATAACATAAAAATAATAATAATATTTGACCGATTGAAACGAAGGTCTCTGCTTCAGCTTCGACAAAAATGGTTTCGTTTGTCCGAATTCTGGCTTCCAGATTTCCGTTTGTTCTGGTCGCATTTCTCAACCGATTCTCGTGAAATTTTGTGAGCAAGTTCGGTAATTATACAGATTTTTTTGTCGAGTTAGTTTTTTAAAATTTTTATGAAAATTTAATGGTTTAAAATTTATTTTTCAATGGTTTTTCAAGTTTCTACTGGAGAATTTCGGTTTGTTATCCTCTACAGGTCGCATTTCTCAACCGGTGTCGTGAAATTTTGTGAGCAGGTTCGATATCGAATTATATAGAATCTTTTGTTGAGTCAGTTTTTGGAAAATTAAAAAAGAAGCCATTGCTTGGCGACCACTTTAGCCTAGTTGGTAGTGACACTGCCTACGAAGCTGGAGGTCCCGGGTTCGAATAGGGCATTTATTTGTGTGATGAGCACGAGTATTTGGGTCAATCAACTTTTTCTTGTTGTTATTCTGTCCCGTCAGCGAGGAGACAACAGTAACCATGTTTCTTAGAAAAATGTTTATAATATGGAATTCAAGCATGCTCAGGAGATGACCCATGTCCAAATGGTTTTATACTTATCGCTAAAACTCATGTTTGGTGGATGTAAACCCTATAAAATCACAGTTTTAAAGAGTGACTCAGGAGTCGTAACCATGGTAACAAGCAACAAAGAATAGTTGATCCACTCATTTGTTCCTGAGTCTTGGATGTTTCTATGTATTTAAGTATGTATATCGTCTCGCAGTACCCATAGTACAAGCTTTGATTAGTTTGAGACTAGGTTGATTTGTGTAAGATTGTTCATAGAATCAGAATGAAATACCCCCGAGATCTACATCTCACAGACCCACTATGAAGGAATAAAAAGTGTCCTATGTCCATCTGCGGGTTCCAAACTATCTGCATACGAAATTTCATCCATATCGGTTCAGCAGTTTAAGCATGAAGAGGTAATAGACAGACAGTCACGCTTTCGCGTTTATATACAGCAATATTTCGACATATTACAACGTCTCGATATTGTATTTGTATGTTTATGTAGGTTTATTTATCTATGTATGTAAGTTTATGATCTTTCTTATGTTTCGGTTGTTTATACTACATAATATCTCTGTTTCTCCTACTCATGTCAAATTTTTCTCTTATGTCTCCACCACCCAAAGGTTGTCTGGAAGAGATCGCTTTTTAGCGACAAGACCGCCTTTTGACCTTGTTTCCAATGTATTTTCTGGTGAACAATAAAGAATATTTGTATTGTATCTCCGTTATGGGTAAATGAAAATAAATAAATAAATAAAAATATCTATGGACAATCTTACACATATCAACCTAACCTCAAACTAAACAAAGCTTGTACTATGGGTACCAAGTGACTATATACATACTTATATAGATAAATAGATACTTATATACAAAAATACATAAATGAAAAAAAAAGTTTGTACCGGTTTATAAAGATTTAAACAAAATAGCCAAGGTTGGAGCCCCTTAGAGTCAGTTGCACCAGCATACAATCACAGGCCGGTCATCGTCAAATATGGCGCCGGCAGCTGTCACCCCATAGAAACTTGTCAAACTTTCCATACTATCTGATTTTAACGAACACCGCTTACGATTACAGACGGTTTGGTGCAACCCACCAATACTAACCAAGTAATTTCGCTTGTGTCGGGAGACACAGTTCTTCAGTAAGTAGTGGCAAATAAACCATAATAAACTACTTAATTATGATGATTACGGTGTTAGCGGAAATACGTAATTGAGACGTCTGTAGGTTATCTGTAATGTATAACTATCTTGCATTATCAAGTGTCACAGAATACACTAGTGGCTTTGTGAGCTACATCGCTATTCGTATTTTTAGGGCTCCGTAGACAAAATGGCAAAAACGGAATGTTTGTCCGTCCGTCCGTATGTCACAGCAAATTTACTCGGATACTGTAAGCACTAAAATTATGAAATTCGCTAGGAAGGTGTATTCTATGAACCGCTACATAGCAGTGATGAAAGATTATGAAAAATTAAATTAAGGGGGCACTCCATACAAACAAAAATTTCATCCCCTGAAAAAAAACATTTTTTTTTTTCAATGCAAATGGCGTGTGGGGTAGATACCCCACACGCCGTTTGCATTATGCCGTTATCCATAGGTATGGATAGGCCTTTAAAAATGATATATAGGTTACTAAAAAAACTCTTCCATTTAAGCCAACCGTTGGTGAGATATTAGCTGTCAGTCTTAAAAAGTTTGTCCCCCCCTCTAATTTCAAAACTATGAACTTGGAAACTTAAGTACTAAGCTCGATGATCTGAGTTGGTCCTCTGAAGAAGTTGGTCTGGTCAAAACGAAGATAATATTTAACGTCCATGTAGACTCCAGTTAAGATCTGAGACTACGCTCGAAGTTATCGACGAACATGTTTACAGTAGTACCCAACTGATATGGCTTACCGATGTACCTGCGCAGAAGATGAATTTTTAAAGCGCGGGAAATGCTATTGACCAATCGGCACGCTCCACGCACCGCGCTTCTTTTTCCTGTACCGCTATTTGTCTGCAGCTGCCGCCATGTTAGCGCGCGCCGCGGGGCATGTTAGTCAGCCGCCATACTTCTGATTGAGTGCACGCGCATTATGAACAGTGTATTATGAACCTTATAGTAGTGATCTAAGGTTAATTGTAAGTTTTAAGCATTCTTTCGTTAATCTTCGGAGCGATACTTTCTTTTCTGCGCGAACGAAGATTCACGACGCGCCTTATCAGTTGGGTACTACTTTGTACCTGGGACAAACGGTCCAGCTGTCCAACTTTGAGGAGATCAATCGTCGAATCCGTCTTGGCTAGCTGATCCGAGCTGATCTGATGCTGGAGACCATAGCTACTCCTAAACTACACATAAGACACACGTCGTGTTTGGTCTCCTTATAACCGAACGAGAAGTTGATGACTGTGGTAAAAAAACGTACAGTCGATAATAAAAGCCTGTACCAATCACTACATAGTATAAAACTAAGTCGCTTTCTCTGTCCCTATATCCCTATGTATGCTTAAATCTTAAAAACTACGCAACGGATTTTGATGCGGTTTTTTTTTAATAGATAGAGTGACTCAAGGGGAAGGTTTATATGTATAATACATGCATCAACATTGCACCCGTGCGAAGCCGGGGCGGGTCGCTTGTAATATATATTCTATTCAGATTTATCATTTCAAAATAGATAATACATTCTTTTAGTTAATATCATATTTTGGATTAAATTTTTAATGATCCGTTAGAACCGAAATATTCGGATGCTGAGAGCCTTAAATCCGGAAAAAACGGAGAATATTACGGATATCCGCATACAGGCACGTATCCAGACTTTTGGTTCGGGGGAGACAAACATTGAAACAACCATGTGAACTGTGTAAAAATCGCTGTAATCACTACTGGCTAAAAACGGGGGGGGGGGGGCGGGATAAATCCCAACTATCCCCCCCTCTGGATACGTGCCTCTCCGCATACGGATTAAGAAGAACGTACATCCATTAGCATTAGCATTATCCTCTGATGTCCTTAAACAAAGAAAAGTGGGCGAAAATTAATACCTTTAAAATTGAAATCTTTATAAAAACTAGAGCTAATCCGTCAGTAAAACCCGGAAACATTTATACTTAACTAGCGACCCGCCCCCGCTTCGCACGGGTGCACTATTTAATGGATGTTATTGTACATATAAACCTTCCTCTTCAATCACTCTATCTATTAAAAATCGCATCAAAATCCGTTGCGTAGTTTTAAAGATTTAAGCATACATAGGGATATAGGGACAGAGAAAGCGACTTTGTTTTATACTATGTAGTGATTACGGCGGATTCAGTTCCGCGTGGTGGCTGATTATCCTGCTATAAAAAGGTAATTAAAAATGGCCGCGGCCTATTGTCAGCTCACCTTGGTTATGTCGCGTTAACGCGACTGTAAAAGGAAATTATTATATCGATCCTATTGTATTTATTTTACAATGGTTGATGAGGTTTAAGCACAGGTTTTAAGGCTCGAGAAGATCCGTTACACCTTATGTCTGTTTATTATGTCATAAAATGTACTGAGTTACTGAAATTTGATCTAAGGAATCTGAGGTGTGAGTGGAATCGAGCTACTGGGAGTTTTGTCGCTGGTTCACTAAACCTAGCCTAGGTGAGAAGAGTCCAGCAAGAAGCTCAGCTAGGCCCGATATGCGGCGGTACCGGGACGAATAGGGATTATATGTCTGTATTGTCGCGATGTTGGACGTCCCCGCCGGCGAGCATGCCTAAGTGGAATTTATTTTTGGACCCTTTATGCAAGCTTCCGTAGGTTTCGGTGTATGTTTACCAGGCAGGCCGTTCGTTTGTTTGTCACCGTGGTGGTATAAAATAGAACAATCATGTTGTGAATCACAGTGAAGGATTCCGACGACGGGAGTATATGTAAATGCAATGATGTCATCGAATTATTAGCGCGCTGCGCTCCAAAAAGACGTATACACCAATCTGTACCTACAGTAAAGTCCGACATTAGGCGAAGGCGTTTGACAAGTCAAAATGCACAAATGTGGCCAGGACAGGGATCGGATACCGGTATTTTCTCCGTAGAAAAATACCGGTATTATTACGGTCACCGGTTCATTATTTCATTTTTAATGGAACAATCTAATAATACGACGTTGTTACCTACATATATGATTCAGCCCTACGTAAAGAGCAAAAAATAATCCAAAATATTGGGCTAATTCAGGGTTTTTTAAAAATACCGGTATCGGTCCCTGGGCCAGGGCCTTACTAGACTTATCGATCTTTCGGCGCAATTTATCACATACTCCTACTTACTTGCCGAGAACATCGAAAATCGAAATTAGTAGTGTTTCTGTCAATCTAATGCTCTGAATTGTCAATTATTACTGGTTTAACTCGTTACACAAAATACGAATATTTGTACAAGTAATAGGGCGATTCTCCGAGCGTTTGAAACGCTCGTTTCTAAAGTCATTGCCGACTCAAGATTAACTACCCAAAGTTGGGATAAACCGGCGAAATAATTGAACAAATAAGACTCGGACCCGACATTGGTTGACGCTTTTAACAAAAGTTTACTCTGATCATCGTCTCCTTTTACAATATTTCCGCTACCCTAAGGTTGTCTGGAAGAAATCGCTCTTTAGCGATAAGACCGCCTGTTGTTTGCCTCTTCTCATTGTGTTTTTTTACTGTACTGTATCCTTTGATTGAGGTGTGCAATAAAGAGTATTTGTATTGTATTGTATTGTATTTAATGAAACGACAATGACGAAAAATAACCGCCGTAAAAACGCTGAATATTCGCCCAATAATATGGTGGTGTTTGGCTTAGGGTGGGTTGCACCAAACCGTCTAATCGTATGCGGTGTGCGTTAATATCTGATTGTACGGAAAGTTTGAAGTTTCTATGGGATGACAGCTGTCGGCGCCATATTTGACGATGACCGGCCTGTGATCGTATGTTGGTGCAACCGACCCTTAGTAAATAGAAAGAAAGAAATAAATATTTATTTGGTACAAGTTGTTTACACATTCTAGGATATTGTAAATAGGTACCTATTTAGTACCAAAATGGGTGCCGCTCAGCATAGTGTCATGAAAATCATGACGCTGATTTTCAGGGCAACCAGGAAACAACATGAAATTATAAAACAATAAACATGAGAGAGAGCTGTCCTTAACATACAACATGACAATTTGAAAATAATGTTCTAAAATTAATTATTAATAGTATTATTATTATTTATTACTGACTTTAAATTTAAATTATATTATTCATATTGCTGTGCCCTACCAGGGTCCATGTGATCTCAAAAATTAAAATTGTAAGACCTATGTAAACCATGGATGCAATAAATGATGATTAAATGATTAAATGACATTGACAATGTGGGAAATGTGTAGCCACACAGAATAATATTTTGTACCTGCACATGCTAAATCGTTCATTATAATGGGTCATTGTCAGATTTAGGTTCGCGTCTTTTCGGTGGACATATCAAAAGTTAAGGGCTACAAAGCTTAATTTTGGATTGGTCTGGTAACACGCATAAACAGTGTCTCCGTTGCTATAAATCCATGTTCTAAAAACATAGCTTCATACACAGAAACCGTTAACTATTGACCACCGAAAGGACGATTTTTGTTTTTGCAACTGACAATGACCCTAATACAGAATTACATGAAGCTAACTAAACACTATAAATCTGTGAGATCCAGTAATTGGCTCTGCTGTTAATACTCATGTTGTTACATTGTTTGTACTGCTGTTGGTTCTCCTAATAAAAATAAATAAAACATAACACTAAACACTAAATGCAGTGCCCTAACTTAAACGTTAAACGAACTAAGTAGGTACCAGTGTATAGTTTCCGACATGGCGGTATCGAGTGGCATCGAGCATCGAGCATTTGCTTTGGAATGCACATTTTCACTAATAATAATAATAATGACACGGGCAGGGACAGTATCCGCTCGGTGTATCCCTTGCATTTCATTAAAGTGTCAATAGGGCCTCTACGTGTTGGCTATGTGGTACTCGTTTGGTACTTCGGTGCCTCGGTACTTCGGCTCCGCGCACGCCTCCCAAAGGTCCGGGATTCCATTGTCCCGTGAACGGGAAAGACATACAAATAATAATAATAAATAATAAATATTAGAGGACAATCTTACACAAATCGAACTAGTCCCACAGTAAGCTCAAGAAGGCTTGTGTTATGGGTACTAGACGACGATATATTTAATACATATAAATAATTAAATACATAGAAAACATCCAAGACTCAGAAACAAATATTCATGCTCATCACACAAATATTTGCCCTGACCAGGATTCGAACCCAGGACCGTCAGCTTCACAGGCAGGTGCACTACCCATTAGGCTAAACCGGTCGTCAAAAACTACTCACTATGTTTGATTAATGCTTATTTTAACAAGATAAGATTAGCAGCTTATTTATAATAATTTTATAATCGTGTCGGTAATATTTATATAATTAACAATATTCAACTTAGAATAACCGTATTACCCAGCAGTAGAAAATCATAAAATGTGTAAAACTCGCAAACTACGAATTAGATGGCTGAAGTTTTTACTGTATATTTGAGTACAAATTTGGTACACAATATTGAGATATTAACATTGGTTGATAATTGGTAGGAACATAATTTTCCCAGGTACACCCGCCATCCTGACTGTCAGGATGGCGGGTGTACCTTCACTTTGTAATAACTTTAAATACGGAAGGGTACAATTTTTTTCTAGTTACAAATTTTTGGTACACTTTATTTACATATTTGTTTAGGTACATCCGCCATCCTGACTCTCACCAAATATCACAATTTTAAACTTAACTGAAATAAAAAAAAACCGGTCAAGTGCGAGTATGACTCGCGCACCGAGGGTTCCGAACACAGCGTGTACATACCCGTCCCGACCCCTAATAATTCAGATTAAAAAAAGTATTATTCCTATTATTAATTTGGGCACTTGAATTACGTAGTAATTCTTTAGCACATGAACAGACTTTACAAAATAAAAATACAAGCGAAGGTGATAAAATTACAAACTTATATGTAATCCATATTGAAAGGGACCTTATGGCGGCCGGCATTTACGCCTTTATTGCCGCTGTTCCAATACAATAGTGAATAGGTGTAACGTAAGCGCCTGTCGCCATAAGGTCCCTTTCGATGTGGATTATCACATTTAGTAATTCGACCTATTCCGTGAAGTGATAAGAGTTATTTTGCAATGATTTTTAACATAGAAGTTTAGTTTTTGCACAGCTTCAAGGGACTGCAGATCTCAGTCTAAGGTTTTAATTTAAACTTGATACCTCTTCGTGTTCCCGAGATAAAGGGTCGTGACAGACAGACAGACGGACAACAAAGTGATCCTATAAGGGTTCCGTTTTTTTCCTTTCGATGTACGTAACCCTAAAAATAAAATAAAAAAGAAATAATAAAATGTGTGTGTCTGTGTGTAGTTGTTTTGGAATCTTTTTTTTTCTTTTTTTCTCATTGTAATAGTTTATGCACCACCTACTTTTCAGCTTTATATTTCATTTCTCCACTACCCAAAGGTTGTCTGGAAGAGATCGCTCTTTAGCGATAAGACCGCTTGTTGTTCTGCCTCTGTCTCCCTGTATCTTTGTTTTTTGTTTTTTATGTGTTATTTTATTATGTGAGGTGTGCAATAAAGAGTATTTGTATTGTATTGTATTGTAAAATGTCGTCAATGTCAGCCAAGACAAGGATAAGAACTTTCAAGAAATTTTTAGAACAATGTAGGGTAGACGTACCAATGCTCGACACCTTAATGCCCAATAGTTGACATATAGATACTTCGCTATTATTACCTGTAATAATTTCAGATCGGAAGTCACAAGTATTGAGTTGGTGCCGAGCGATGGGAAATTTACACCATGTGAAATCAATCGATAACTGTTACTGACCTTCTTCTATGTAATTATATATACTTCATGGTTATATCTACGGATGTGGTTGTCCTGAATATCAATAAATTAAATAAATAAAATAATTTAGAGATAAAAAGTATCCTATATGTTAATCCAGCCTATAGCCTGGATTAACATACTCTTTGTATACCAAGTTTCAACATAATCCCGTTTAGCCGTTTTTGCGTGATTGAGTAACAAAGGGCTTATCTCGAAATCACATTAAAATATCTGTGAATGCAGTTTAAATAGTTTTTTAAATTCAAATAATGTCTTCTTTCAGTAAAATGTTCCATCTACAATATTTAGGGTACTTTGCCTCCATGTGGCATAGCCGTGGGACGCCCTGTATATTATGTATGTGCCCAGTGCAAAATATGTACTTGAATACAAAGATGTCTCATCAATCGTGCAACTGCACTTACGCAATATACACTCGAGACAATCGGCTCTATTTACGTACCTCTGTTAATAACTAGCTCATTGTTTAGGTCAAATATATATTTCTTCTCAAAGATGCAATGAAATATTGACGTTATGTTCGTTATAACAGGCTGCGAATTGCCAAGTACGCAACGACCGGCCCATAAAGGAATTTCATACATTGCCGGCCTAGGTCGGCAAAGTAATCGTCTTTTGATTACGACTGGCGGCTAGCTCCGGGCCCGTCGGCGCAGGCCGCCGGCTGCTGCAGCGCGTGTTTTCATTACTGAATCCTTGGAATTTCATTTCGAGTTATCTTATAATTTTCAAATTTCATTGCACTATTGAACACACTACAAGTCTCGGCGCGAACAGGGATTGTCGGCCTCGTATCTCTAGATGGCCGAGTGTTAACGAGGAGATAACTATGGCAATCCTCTACTTCGCGGCCTCTGCAGCAATGAAAAAATTTGATTACACAATGATTATGCCTACCCACATTCCGGCTTGCGTGCCGATTTTTGAATGTCGAACGTTCTACTTTTCACTCGAGATCTAAAAAACTATGATGATTTGACGGTGTCCCCTTGTTTTGCAGACAGAAAATTCATATAATTTTGTTTGGCAGAAAATGTTTCAAATAATATTTGGTTCTTGTATTTTTATTTCGACTATTATTATTTCAATGACTATTTACTTGAATGAAACATATTTCACAGAAATACAATTCAATGAATTTTGTAATATTATTTTTTTATTTAACAAACTTATCAAACAGTAGAATTATGTTTGGTGTTTCATTGTTTCGCAGACAGAAAGTACATAGAATTTCGTTTTACAGAAACTTATATTAAATAATATTTGGTTCTTGTATTTTTATTTTGAATATGATTGTATCACTGCTTATTCACTTCACAAAAACATATTTTGTTGAAACACAATTCAATCAATTAAAAAATATATATTTAATAAACTTATCAAACAGTAGAATAGTGTTTTGACGAACATTGTTCGTTCGGTGTTTTTTTTCATTCAAATACATCAACACATAATAACTATGTGAACATATTAAAATATAATACCTATCATAATATCTATATATAATAGAGGTTATTTTTTAATAATAGCCCAGAAAGACCTGTTGGGGCAAAATCGACTCTAAGGCGGATAGGTTAGAAGATTAAGACGTGAGCTGAAGCGAAGCGAAGCTCCCGTCTTAATCTTCGAGGTTATTTTTTTTATAAAAGCCCAGAGAGTCCTGTTGGGACAAAATCGACTCTAAGGCGAATAGGTCAGAAGATTAAGATAGTCCAGTTTTACTAGAATTTTTAACCGCATTGTTGTTGTGAACGCAGTGTTGTAATTTTATAGGAGGGTATGCATTTTGTCAAAGGCATGAATTGGAATGTTTAGAAACTGCAACTCAATAACATGTTTTTCTGCGTAATAAGTTTTATATTTTATATAACTAAATAACATAAGGCCAAAGAATATATGATTTGTAATTACCTATATCGTAATGAATATCGAAACATTAAATTTTCTTCGTAATAGAAATCTACGATAAAAATTTTTGCAAAGTAATTATTTTACGAATTGATTATTCTATGAAATGATAATATGAGATTTATTTTATGAGAAACAAAATTCTATAAAACTATTGTCTTGGTAATAATTTTTACGTAAACTAAATAATATAAGAAAAAACAATATTTCATTTGTAGTTCTATGATATGAATATCGATATATTAAAAAATATTGATATCAAAAATCATTGATTTGAGTTTCTACAAAGTAAGTGTTCGGCGTAATGATTATTCTGTGAAATGATAATATGAAAAACATTTTCTGCGAAATGAAATTCTTTAACAAGGTTGTCTATAAAACAGTGTACAACCGTGAAAATGATGAATCTTATTGAAAGAACACGCAAGCGAATAAATAAACAGACGGCTAAAAACGTTTTCGGGGGGGATAAATCCCAACTATCCCCCCCTCTGGATACGTGCCTGCTAACAAGTATGTTTGTCTGTTTGTGGCAGCCACCGCTTCATGGCACAAGCGCATGACGACGACTACGAAGATAGGTATTACTCGTCTGGCCGTGACAGCGATGACAGTCCCATTCTCTCTTACAGGTATGTACTAGCTATTTTTATTAAATCGATATTGTGTAGAGGTAAATGATAATTATTTTGACAACAATGATGTTTTTGGATCGATATGTAAACTGACGGCTGACGATAATGATGCTGTTGAGTTAAATGACGAACAGACGACAATGACTTATGAAGCAAATGACGGTTGACAACAATGACGTGTGATAAATGACGAATTTGTCTCGAACGCTCCGGTTGTGAAATGAAATGAGCTGGCGAGATTTGACTGCCAAGGTAAAAAAGTTGCTTATTTTATTTATCGTATGACATTTTAGTCACTCGATTCAATACAAATTATCGGAAGTAAAACTAAGGTTTAGATTAAAGACTTAGATTAGCCCTCTTCAGGTACTCGGCATCGAGGCGTTTAAGATTTTTAAAAAAGTTGCTGACAATGACGTTCGATGAAGTAAATGACGCAGGTACAAAGTTGCTGACAATGATGTTTGATGAAGTAAATGACGCAGGTACAAAATTGCTGACAATGATGTTTGATGAAGTAAATGACGTAGGTACAAAGTTGCTGACAATGATGTTTGATGAAGTAAATGACGCAGGTACAAAGTTGCTGACAATGATGTTTGATGAAGTAAATGACGATGACGTAGGTACAAAGTTGCTGACAATGATGTTTGATGAAGTAAATGACGCAGGTACAAAGTTGCTGACAATGATGTTTGATGAAGTAAATGACGTAGGTACAAAGTTGCTGACAATGATGTTTGATGAAGTAAATGACGCAGGTACAAAGTTGCTGACAATGATGTTTGATGAAGTAAATGACGCAGGTACAAAGTTGCTGACAATGATGTTCGATGAAGTAAATGACGCAGGTACAAAGTTGCTGACAATGATGTTTGATGAAGTAAATGACGCAGGTACAACATCCGCGCGGCGGCGCGCTCGCCGTCGCCGGAGGCGCGCTCGCGCCGCTCCACGGTCACCGCCCTGGCCAAGTTCTTCCTGTTCTGCACGGCCATGATCTTGTTCTGTGTGCTGCTGTACATACCCGTCTACAATAAGGCCAATGATCAAATGTTTAAAGGTCAGTCTGGAATCTTCTCGTTGTGCCACATCCTCAACGGAGGTTGGAAGTTGTTTCTGTCTTGTGCGAATCTGCAAAAACTGGCAGCGTCATCGCCGGCCATGGCCCTTGACATTTTGTTCATATAATTCATCACCTTTTATCTTTATGACAGTAATTTAAGTGGTGACCTTGAAACGTTAATTGAGATTTAGTTCAAAGGTAAACCACAGGAATGCTATTTAATTTTTTGCATGTTAATAATGATGTTACATTAAATTATGATCAAAGCGTGTCACCAAGTGCACCAATATCTTTAAGGTATGCCTCCACATGTTTCCATCCAGTACGCGGTTCTAAAATCATGAACGCTCGAGTTGACGGCGAGTATAGCACTGCGCGCCCGTGCCTTGCCCTCTCGGCGTGAGGCGAGAATCTTCCCTATGAATGTCGGGTTAAAAATAACACTCACAATGACATTCTATAAAAAAAATACTATGTTGTTGAAAAACTATGACTCGTTGTTGTTATAAATAGGTCTTGCCGATGTAAATGATGACCTTGAGGTTGGAAACTCTGTTGACAATGAAATCATCGACATTAAAAAAGCATTGACGTAGACCAATGAACTCGTCTATGTGACCCAATACAGCAAACCCTATGCCTGCGAGATATGCACATGTATGTAAAAATTTTAAAATGTCTATCAACAAATAACTATATTTCAGGTGCTGCCGTCGCTGGCTGGTCCATCCATACAAATCGCGATACTAAAATATACGTCCAGCCAAACAACGTAACAACCATACATGAACCCAAAAACATATGCCCCTCACACACAAGAGACAAAAAGAACAACTTATTCCTTCTCATCATAGTCTGCTCCTCAACCACTCACTTCGATAGACGAGTAGCTATAAGAGAAACATGGGGACATTATAAAACATATTTACAATTATCAAAAATATATAATGAAGTTAGAGAGAAATATAAAGAATATAATTATACATATGATTTGTACCCTTTAGATAGTCCATCTAGTGTAAATAGTAGTGAGAAAACGAAAAGAGATGTAAGCAGCTTCAAGCTTCTGCTGCCAGAATTAGCGAAAGCTCTTCAAAATGATCTTAATGATAAAAATAATGAAAGAAATGATGATAAAACAGAAGTACCTGATGAAAAGAGATTTGAAGATGACGTCATGCTACCTGAATTCGATATGAATAAAGAATTAGGTGAAGACAATGATTATAATTATGATTATGAAAGCAACGTCATGAAAATACCTCCTAAAGGTTACGAGGATAATACTAATTTAGATAAAGTGCTTAATATGTTAAGGAAAGATAAGACTTTTCTTCAAAACGAAGATAATAAAGAAGACACCGTTGAAATTGATGGTGAACCAGATTTCAAGCTCTTGTTCCTACTGGGCTTGCCCAGTAATGAGAACGACACAGAAGTACAGAGTAAGATAGAGGAAGAAGTGCAGAAGTACGGAGACGTGTTGCAGGAGGGCTTTATTGATTCTTATAATAATCTCACACTAAAATCTATTATGATGTTAAAGTGGGTTACCAATAAGTGCAATGAAAGCGGTAAGTACTCATTTTTGTATTGTTTTAATCGTCATTCTGTTGATTTTGTGACGACCGGTTTAGCCTAGTGGGTAGTGCACCTACCTGTGAAGCTGACGGTCCTGGGTTCGAATCCCGGTCAGGGCAAATATTTGTGTGATGAGCATGAATATTTGTTTCTGAGTCTTGGATGTTTTCTATGTATTTAAGTATTTATATCTATTAAATATATCGTCGTCTAGTACCCATAACACAAGCCTTCTTGAGCTTACTGTGGGGCTAGTTCGATTTGTGTAAGATTGTCCTCTAATATTTATTTATTATTTATTTATTTATTTTATTTTATCTCATTTACCTGGAGTTGGCGCAGCTTGTCTTTTCCTTCCACACCTTCTATCACCCCATCACATCGTCATTCATTCATAGAATTTTACACGCAGTCCATCCTTTTTTTACCCTCTCTCTTACAGTCCTATATTCATCACCATCATCATTCAGCCGGAAGACATCCACTGCTGGATATAGGCCTCCCCCAAGGAGCGCCACAGCACACGGTCGCGAGCCACCCGCATCCAGCGACTCCCCGCTGCCTTGACCAAGCCATCAGTCCACCTAGTGGGAGGCCGTCCAACGCTCCGTCTATACCTATCCTATACCTGTCCTATATTCATACCTAATACCTTTCTTGTTACATGAGTATCATACCTTATAAAGAGTTCTTTTCATGTTCTAAATTCTAAATTAACATTAAACTGCCTGCTTCGTATCATTCGTGCTTCGTTAAAACTCGGTCGTCTATAACAGACTTCGCGGGCATATTCTCCGGCATTTTTAACGACGCAATAAACCTTTTCAGATCTGCTATTCAGAAAGAGACATTATTGCTCTGAAATGAGGGAACGTCGTAGTTTTCTTTCCCTCATTTGAGGGCAACATAGAAGGTGTGAAAAACAGTATGTGCCACAGAAGGTTTTCCCTGGATTCTCCTCAACCGCGCACTCCTACCGCTTTAGTGGGAACGGCATATTAGTGGATGTCGGTGCACGGTTAAAAAAAAGCTCTGCGAATGCTGGCGGCAGACGTGGCCAGTCCAGTCCCAATTCACCAGGCCCCTATTTCACCAAAGCTGACAGGCGCGACAATTGTCAAAAAACATTACAATTGTACATAAATTTACACTAACGTGAGACATATTTACACTTAATAACTTTAATAAGAGAACAACGGTTGGAACTCACTTGGAAAGTCACTATTTGCGACACAAATAGTGACTATCCAAGTGAGTTCCAACCGTTGTTCTCTTATTAAATTACAATTGTAGTTAGTGAAACAGTTTTCACATGAAAATTGTCGATTTGTCAGCCTACATATGTCAAATACATAATGAATGAAATTAAATGAAATTAAATAAAATCATTTATTCTTCAATTTAGGCATGTTACATGCACTTATGAATGTCAAAAAACTAACACCGGTTCATAAAATAAACCTCTGCCTCGAGAAGAACCGGCGTAAGAAATACATATGTCAACTTGGTGAAATAGGCGCCTGATATTAAAGAAACTTTCCTTTCCAGTTCGCTACATATTGAAAACCGACGACGATATGTACATAAACGTGCCAGCGTTAGTTACCAACCTACAGAACCGGTCCCGGTACCACGACCGCAAACATCCGAAGAGTAAGGAGTACTTGCTCATAGGCGATCTGATATGTGGGGCGAGGCCTGTCGCCGACAAGCATAATAAGTGGTGAGTGGTTTTTGAATTACCTGACATTTCTATTATTATATTCTCTGTTTTAAGTATCAGTGACAATCCTTATTGGGCGATACAAATACAAATACAAACATTTATTCTGCAAATAGGCCACAAGGGCACTTTTACATGTCAAAATATTAATTTATAATTTCAGAAAGTCTGACTATAATAAGTAATACATTTTTCATGTCAAAATATTAATTTACAGTTCAAGAAGGAATAATAATTTCAAGTTTACAATTATAACAAAATTAATGTCATACAGTGAAGATAAACTCGCAAAGTTATCTATTACAAATATTACAACATCAGTAAAGTTAGAGATGTATAAGGTCTCAAGATTAAACAAGGAGTATAATGAAATTAATATAATATCCCAGAGATGTACATGGTCTCTGAGCGTCAAAATTAAAATTAATTTAATATTGTTAGAGATGTATATGGTCTCTAAGTCACTGATAATAAAAACGAATCCACAACAGGATGATGTCTCTCGTCAATCCCCTATAAAAAGACACTAGTATTAACGTAGTCACTATGTCCTAGCAAGCATGAACAGACCGGACTCCACAAACAGCACCCGATCACGAGTATGACGCGTATCTCAGCCATGTTTGCCAGATATGTTTGAGGTTTCATATTTTATTAAATAATGTAAACGTAGTTTAAATAATATTCGTTGACAGACCCACGTCCAAAATGGACAGTTCAAAGTTAGCACAGTCACTTTTGTATGCGAATATCGACGTAGAAGCGTCCGCCCTTTCCGCTGCATACCAATTGACTGGTCGACCATAATGGGATAAATTATTCCGTGGTTATCCCATAAGGTCCATTATCGGGTTAAAAACGCTAATTTATTTAAGCTACATATTATGTGAATTGACACGTACCTTGACATTTTCTCTGTTACTATCCAATACATGACTATTGTGGCCCAATATCACAGATTTGATATCTATTTTCTCGTTATTTTACAAAGAAAAAAGAAAGAAAAAACATTTATTCGTGGCAGATACAGTAACAAATCTCGATTGTTATTAGTTTCTTAGTCTTATTTTTGACATGTAACACTACATTCAATTAATGACACTTTGATTATTGTATTATTTTTATTTGATGTACCTAGATAGATTTTGACTTGTAAAAGTGCCCTTGAGGCCTATTTGCAGAATAAATGTTTTGATTTTGATTTTTTTGATTTTGACTAATAAATGATAAACAGGTACAGCCCCCGCTACATGTACCCGGGGCGCGTGTACCCGCGCTACCTGTCGGGCACCGGCTACGCGCTGTCGGCGGCCGCCGCCGCGGCGCTGTACCGCGCCGCGCTGCAGCAGCACTACTTCCACTTGGAGGACATCTACATCACCGGTGAGTCGTACTCAACAGGTACAGCCCCCGCTACATGTGCCCGGGGCGCGTGTACCCGCGCTACCTGTCGGGCACCGGCTACGCGCTGTCGGCGGCCGCCGCCGCGGCGCTGTACCGCGCCGCGCTGCAGCAGCACTACTTCCACTTGGAGGACATCTACATCACCGGTGAGTCGTACTCAACAGGTACAGCCCCCGCTACATGTACCCGGGGCGCGTGTACCCGCGCTACCTGTCGGGCACCGGCTACGCGCTGTCGGCGGCCGCCGCCGCGGCGCTGTACCGCGCCGCGCTGCAGCAGCACTACTTCCACTTGGAGGACATCTACATCACCGGTGAGTCGTACTCAACAGGTACAGCCCCCGCTACATGTGCCCGGGGCGCGTGTACCCGCGCTACCTGTCGGGCACCGGCTACGCGCTGTCGGCGGCCGCCGCCGCGGCGCTGTACCGCGCCGCGCTGCAGCAGCACTACTTCCACTTGGAGGACATCTACATCACCGGTGAGTTATACTCAACAGGTTTCTTTATGTTGTAGGGGGCAAACGAGCAGACGGATCGCCTGATGGTAAGCAATTACCGTCGCCCATAAACACCTGCAACACCAGAGGAATTTGGATTTTCATTTTCATATTTTTGTACTTTTTATGACTTTGTAAGTAGAAGATGGTGGTATGTAGAAGATTCAACTTATATAATAATTATTTACACTGCGGTTAGTTATTTATTCGCCCATATTTTGCACTTATCTACGTGATAATTACTATCACGCGTCTGACCGGAAACTACGTCACTATTCGGTATTCGGATACCGGATAGTAGCCGGATATCCGTTGCATCTCTAATCAAAATTCTGGCACATGGGTATTTTGATAACTGGATTATGATCACTTAGACATTTTACAATTTTCTTTTCTTTTAAATTTATTATTCCAAGAAATGTTACATTTTACATATAACTATTATACTCGCCAAACTAAACATTTCATGACGGCTATTTTAATTTAATTTTATCTATTTATTATGTATGTACCTTAGATGGCAGTCGCTTCCGTAATAACTAGTGCCTACGCCAAATCTTGGGATTAGGTAGTGGACCCCGGGCATCCTTGAGAATACGATAATAATGATGATGATTATGTATGTACGTTACCCCCCCCCCCCCTGTAATCCCGCCGCGCGACTACTCAATGTCGTCCGATGGCGCGCGTGCGCATGAACGAGTTCTACGCGAATGAAGTCGCGGGCAAAAGCTTGTATTATAAACATAGATCGGACAAATTTGCGTCATTGCTCGCAATAATGTGGACATCACTCCAAAATTAATCAAAATGTTAATCAATTAATTATTTCTTGAAATAAAATTTGAATTCCCGGAGATAATATTTTATACGTGCTTATAATTATTACCAAAATGTTATTTATAAGTTTTGAAATGTTTTGATTTCAAATTATGAGAAAAGTATTGATAATACCAATAAAGTAATTATAGGATTCGGTGACTTTATAAAAGTTTTAGATAGTGACAGCCATTTCTTGATTTTATTGTGCCTAGTAGAATTTAAGCGGAAGAAAGCCATTTTTAGCTTGAAAGTGGTCGTTTTGGAGTGATATTTGAAACGATATTTCTTAATGAAAAATCCAAAAAATACGTTTAAAACTTATGACATTAGGTCACTTTAGTCCTGTTCTAGACAGTAACACTGAGAAAATGTCAAGATACGTGTAAATTCAAACAGAAAATGGCCGAAACAGATGAGCGTTTTTTAACTCATAAGGGCTCTTAAAGTGGTTATCGTTTTCGTAAATATTTTTATATATTAACCTAGCCTAGCTGAGAAGAGTCCAGCAAGAAACTCAGCTAGGCCCGACCTGGGTCGGACTGGCTCTACCCGGTGTGCGGCGGTACCGGGACGAATAGGGACTATATGTGTCACTGATGTCGCGATCGCGCGGTGGACGTCCCCGCCAGTATAGACAATTTATTTTTTTACTTTATTTTATTTTATTCAAAATAAACTTATGTGGTAGGTATACAAAAAGTTTCGCCAAACTGAGGTCAGTTTGTTGGCGAATAGCGCGCTCACTTTAACAACATTTTCTGTTATACCTACTATATAAACTAAATACTAAGTTACTAATCTACTCTGATCTAAACTTGGTTACAAGACTAAAGTGTGAGTACTATGTATTTATTATGTTAAGTACAGCAAGACGTATGCATTTGCTACCCTCTTCATCCCACGAAGGCAATGACCCTGGCCAATGTTATTGTTATGTGTTGTTATTGTTATGTTTGTGACGCTGGGAAAGACATAGGACAGTTATTGTGAAATGGGGAGTGGAAGTTTATAAGGAAGTACGAGATAAACTAGCTCCACGCCGATAAAGTCGCGAGCTGAAGCTATTTTTTATTCATTTATTCAACATTTATGTCAAGTGCATTACAGGAGATGTTACAGGTAGTTGGTAGGTACACGACACCCAGATAGGGCACATAATGTTTACTAGTGTTAAGAGAACACAATGCATACGAAAAATATTTAAATTCTAATCGCAATGTCAAGTTCTGTTATTAATAAATTCCAATTTTAATGCCAAGTTTCCTTTTTCTAGATTCTAAATACACTGTTATAATGTCAAATTTTTGTCTTAATAAGTTATAATTACAATGTCAAGTTTTAAGAATAATAAGAATAAGAAGAAATTTATTGCCTATAAAAAAAACCTTAACCTAACAGATACAAAACAATCAACAAACAGTTAGTAACAATCAAAAAAGGTGAGGCAATGGGTCCCAGGCTCAGCATGTGCTGGGCAGAAGTGCCCGTCGCTGGTTTTCAGTCTGGTCCCAAACAAATATTAAATTATTTTGTACTTAATAGGATTCTAATTCAATGTCAAGTTTTGTTCTGTTTTTTTTTAGGTATATGCGCGTCGCGCGCCTCGCCCCACATCCCGCCGCGCGACGACGCGATGTTCTCGTACGCGGTGGCGGGCGCGCGCCCCGCCTGCGCCGCGCACGCGCGCGTCACCGCGCACCACGTGCCGCCGCACGCGCTGCGCGCCACGCTGCGCAGGCTGCTCGACCCGGGGAAGGTTGACCAGTGAGTACTACAACAATCAATAAATTAAATATGAAATTTATTTATTTATTTATTTATTTACGGAGATAACACAGAAACAATCATACAATGTGTGTAAGCAAATAGAAAATAGACAATAGATACAGATGTCAAACTCAAACTCTCAAACTCAAAATATTCTTTATTCAAATAGGCCTAGCAACAAGCACTTTTGAATCGTCAGTTATATATTACATAAATTGAATCTAATTATTCAGAGCAATTTATTGATACATATGAAATTTTTAAAAAGACATGAATTACTGTAATGTATGTCAAAAGAGAGTATAATAAATTACAAAAGATGTCTCCTTGGATATATCTCACTAAGAACACATAGTACATATATTCAAATGCGCGATGCGATAATTATCTGCTTAAGCTAAGTTAGTTAGAGTAGTAAGTAGGAACATAATATACTTCAGCGGAACTTTTACAAATATTTGCTAAGAAATCAACAGGACAAGCTTTAACTAACTAGGACATCAGTATATATTAAGACTTAAAACACAGGACTACAGATACAATAAATTAAATATGAAATGAAATACAAATACAAATACAAATACAAACATTTATTCTACAAATAGGCCACAAGGGCACTTTTACATGTCAAAATATCAATTTACAATTTAAGAAAGTCTGACTATAATAAGTAATACATTTTTCATGTCATGTCATTAATTTACAGTTCATAAAGGAATAATAATTTCGAGTTTAACAATTATAACAAAATGAATGTCATACAGTGAAGATAAACTTGCAAAGTTATCTATTACAAATATTAAGGGTCTCAAGATTAAACAAGGAGTGAAATTAATATATTATCCCGGAGATGTACATGGTCTCTGAGCGTCAAAATTAACATTAATTTAATATTGTTAGAGATGTATACGGTCTCTAAGTCACTGATAATAAAAACGAACCCACAACAGGATGATGTCTCTCGTCAATCCCCTATAAAAGACACTAGTATTAACGTAGTCACTATGTCCTAGCAAGCATGAACAGACCGGACTCCACAAAGTACTACAACAATCAATAAATTAAATATGAAATGAAATGAAAAATGAAAATGAATATATATTTATTGGGTATCAATACATCAGCTTATAGTGTATATACTAGAGTAGGTACATAGAGTGCACTTATTACTAGATAAGCCTAGGAACGGTGTCCTGTGCCCTAAACTAGGTAAACCTGTCTTATAGGGAACAGGCGAATTCCGATGCTCATTTAGAGATCGCTACTTCGCTACATTGATCTTCATATTTTTATTAAATATATGTTTCTTAGTTCATAAGTAAATTATGCATGCGATACACATGACATACCTTAAATATTTGCATGTCCTTGTGACCAAATATGTAGTTCCTTATATTTTAGATTATGACCTATTTGTTGTACCATGTTTTAGCAAATAAACGACTGATTACTGATTACTATTTATTAATTTAATTGTTTCAGACTCAGGTAATATTATAAAAGTTAGTATAATGGACTTAGTCTAGAGTTAGTATATTTTAAATTAAAATCAAAAAAGAATAATGAAAATGTCAAAAAAAGAACATATTAATCAATGGAATAACTATTATAACAATTATTATTATAAATAAATGGCGTATACACTTGAATCCCTCGCTACGTTCAAGATTCTACTTCAGAATCCCTCGTTACGCTCAGGATTCTATTAATGAATCTTTCGCTACAATATACCGCCCTCGTCGTTAGTATATCATTTTGCTCCCTTGAGACAATCAATTGAAGCGCCATCTATTAACTCAATAAAAACACTTGTATTTTTTTAGGATTTATTTATTTATTGTTATCCTACATGTTCATTATATATTCATTATAATGGTAAAACGGTAGTATTACTAAGAACTTTGTCCGTCCGTCCATCTGTCCGTCTTTCACCATATTGTATCTCATGAACTCACAGGTTATGTATTTCTGTTGCTATAACAACAAATATTAAAAAACATAACACAATAAATATTTAAGGGGGCTCCTATACAATAGACTTCATTTTTCCCCCCGTTTTTATAGATAATGGTACGGAACCATTCGTTCGAGCCCGACTCGCACTTGGCCCTTTTTTATTTTAGAATTTTCTATCAATAATTAATTAATTACTTTAATTATTTGTGGACAATCTTACACAAATCAACCTAGTCCCAAACTAAGCAAAGCTTGTACTATGGGTACCAAGTGACGATATAAATACTTATATAGATAAATAGATACTTAAATACATAGAAAACATCCATGACTCAGAAACAAATATTTGTGTTCATCACACAAATAAATGCCCTGACCGGGATTCGAAGCCGGGACCTCCAGCTTCGAAGGCAGGGTCACTAGGCTAAAGCGGTCGTCATTTTCTTATTTGTTGTCAACATCAAAATTAGAAACTATATTAGTATACCTAATTAATACTTGAGATCGTTTGTGTTAACCTAATTACCTATATTTGAAATCGTTTGTTACTAATACAGTGTTGCCATATGGTTACATTTCTTACATTTTTCGTAACTTTTGACCGGCTCGTCAAATTCTATCAATGATGCTTTGTTTCAGATGTGAAAGGTTGAGACTAACTCAGGTAAGGAGGGACCGATTGCGGCCAAAGACGCGCCCCAAGGGCAAACGGCTAACCCCTAAAATTATACCCCCTAGGTTATAAGAACTAACTTGTATGGGGCTTTCAGTGTCAGTGTGTTTATTTATGAGGGTAAGATGAAATGGGTGTTAGTGGGCGCTGTACAAAACCCCCTACAATACAATACAAATGTTCTTTATTGCTCACCAAACGAAATACATTACAATACAATACAATACAAATACTCTTTATGTCACACCTGGCCATAAAGTGGCAATTACCGCACGCTCCGCGCGCGGAAAATCCCACTTCCTGGCCAGGGGGTGACATAAAATTTTGTACTTACCTCGGGCGGTAATTAAGAAAGCCTCAGATCGCATAATTATCGCCCTTGCCTTCGGCTCGGGCGTCAAATACCTGCGATCTGAGACATTCTTTGTTTTACCGCCCTTGGTAAGTAATGTACTATTGTTGCACACCTCGATCAAAAGATACAGTACAGTACAAAAACACAATGAGAAGAGGCAAACAACAGGCGGTCTTATCGCTAAAGAGCGATTTCTTCCAGACAACCTTAGGGTAGCGGAAATGAAATCTAATCAGAACGATTCACAGCAGGTGGTGCAGAGTTAGAGCCTACTAATAATTACAACAATAACATTTAATTAAGGATAATAAACATACATAAATATAGTATAAAAAAATATACGTAAATATATATATGTATAGTATAAATAAACATTCAAAGAACAACAGAAATTAAAATACATGTAACAGTGGTCTTATCGCTAACAAGCGATCTCTTCCAGACATCCATACAGAGGATTACGTAGGTCATTTTTTTTTCATACAAAAATCGGCAGTTTTCCACTCCCCATATAGAGTAAACTGGAGTCAATAATAAGTTTAAATTGCACTCTGATTTCCTTAACTTTCACTTAACGTTCGGACCGGTAAGGACATTTATTATTATTATTATTTTATTTTTATTAAATATATATATCACTTACAGTTAAATCCAACACGTGATACATATTACACACACAAAAAATAAAAGAAGAAAAATACAAATAGAAATATAACTTACTAAAAACAACTACATACATACAATTATACATATAGGTACATTTAATCTTAACTAACAGGAAACGATAATAGTTTATTTAACTTTTATGATAAGAATATGTATTTATGTATATATATAAAGTTGTACAAACCTCATCCACAACGCAGGCTTCGTCAATTTCACGGACAACAGGCATCAGCAACAGGCCTCGTCAAACAATGCACATACTATAAATCCACAACAGGTTTCGTCAGCCTTATACTAAATTAAATTTAATTAAATCACACCCCACTCTGATACTCACCCGGACCAAACGTGCCAAAGATACTAGCGGCATTACCCCGCTGAATGGCTAGCGAAATTTGTTGGACCAGGTAAGAACCAGAGCGAGGGTCGCAGCCCCTATCCCTCAAGCGCCGCCCTATGTCCCTAATAAAATTCTTAGCCTCGGCACACCAAGGTCCAGCCGTCTCTACAGCAACCGGGACAAAGTCATACAACGGCTCAAGGACTTTTATGATTATATAACTTTCACGATGAGAATCATCCCTCCCTCTGTCGCATTAGAGAGGGAGATACTTGGTTTTCAATCAAGTACAACATTGAATAAATAGTCAGTTTTTCAAGGGTCTTGCAAATTTAGATTAAGATAGAAAACCAAAAGAACTGATAACCATTTTTGCTATAAATATATCTATAGTTTTGACGGAGCAATCAACTCAAAACTCACCAAAAATCGATGAATAGCGCGTGGAGCCCCTTAAGCTGTCATACTTAATTCCAACGGCTTAAAGCGACATAGTACAAATACAAATACACATACACAACATAATAAACTCAGACTCATAATATTCTTTATTCAAATAGGCCTAACAACAAGCACTTTTGAATCGTCAGTTATATATTACACAAATTGAATCTAATTATTCAGAGCACTTTATTGATGCATATGAAATTTAAAAAAAGACATGAATTACTGTAATGTATGTCAAATATTGCATAAGGTGGTACCAAAGTGTCCTACTTATGAGGCCGACTGTACAATATGCCTTAAGTTTCCATCTTACCCCCTAAGTTCCTCTTACCCTACCGTAGCATCTTATTTAGAATACTTAAAATACCTGGTTAACACTGTCTGATCACCGTTTTTAGTCACAATATAACTTGTTATTTCCACTTGGTACTACAAATTTGTTGGTACTGGTAACAGCTGGGTATATTCCCAATTCTACGTCTGTTTTAGTAAAATTAAAATAAAGAATGAAAATTCCCAGCCGTTACCACCAGACATTTAAGTGGGCAAAGAAAACAACTATTGCCGGTTGCAATAAGTTGGATTTCTCTTAGAAAATTGCGGTTAATGCATAAAATTTGCATACCCTGTGATTATTTTGATTTAGAATTCCTAATTTAATTATAGTTTGATTTACCTTGCGAGTGATTTAAATCGCTGGTCAGACTACAAACATTATTTTGCAGTGACTTCTAATGATGGCTTTTTGTATAAAACTGTGGTAAAGGTTTCCAATTCATTTTGGACTACAATGTAAAGTTGCCAAAATATTCGGTTTATGAAGTTAATTCCGCATGTTACCACCAATTTCTTACCCTTGGTAACGGCTAGGATTCCATGTCGGTTACCAGTGGTAACTACTGACTTAAAAATCCAAGCTGTTACCACTAAAGGTAGTTACCATGAATTCATATAGAAATATTACATTATCAAGTAATACCAGTGTTAACAAATTGGTTGTAACAAAATTTTAGAATTTAATTCCATGCATAAGACTTAATAAAAGGTTAGTTGGGAAGAGGAATAAGGCTTTTCCCATGGTAATAGAAACGGTACCCTATGGAATGAAATATCACTGTAGTGTTCCACTTACCCCTACCAGCACTTGTAGCTCAATCGCGATATCGTCCAACATAAAGCATTCATCTCTATCGCACTCATATTATTGCTAGAGAAGGACGAATGCTTTACGTCTGACATATATAGGATCATGCTAGCTAGGCTGACCTAAAACATTTATCGACCAAATTCCGAACTTATTTTCTTTTACACTCATATGCTATTTGCGTCAAAATCCGTTTTCTTACTAAAGATAGGAAGTTTTATATGAAAAAAATATCAGGGATTAGGGATTAGTTGTTGGTAGGTAGATTGAATAAATTGCCATTTTCATACTACGAGTTCCTTCTCGTAGCATTAAAATGGCGAATAATGTAAAGGGTGGACGGCTACATGTACGTCGTCCCTACGAAATACATTTAGCCCACCCTTTATATTATTTGGAACAGTTTTTAATAACTAAGCGTATGTCTGTATACATATTTGTTTTTCCTACGTATAGATTAGTAATTGCCGAATTTATTTCGTCTTCCTTAATTTTTTGCTGTACATTTCCATCGGTTACTGCTTATTTGTTGCATCTGGTAACAAATTGGTAGTAAAAGTTAAGTTCAACTAAGAATTGAATAATTAGTTCGCAGTTATCTGCACACGTTGCGATAGAATCTCGTAGATCGGATAATTATATATATATTTTTTTAATTTAGTAGGTTGGTGTCGTAGCTAGGAAAATTTGAAAAGTTTTTATACCGCCTTAAGTTTTTTACCGTTTTGATTACGCTGCTGTATATTCAAAGTAAGTGTGAATTATAATTTAAATTAAATGACACCATTTCGACATCCCTAATCGAAATAAATATTTTGTTTTTATAATATAAGTCCTGCTATAATCAAGGTCATTTTATCTCATTTTAATATATATTTGAGTCTCTTGTGTGGAAAGGCGTTTATGTAGATTTTAAAGAAAAGCGTTAATATTATAATGAATTAGTTATATTTTACATATTTTTTCTAGTTTTTGGAACACCTGCGTTTGGTTTGAACGAGTTAATGTTTTTGTAAAATAGTTAATGTTTTTTTTACGTAGTCATTGTAATTTATATGAATTCTTCGTAGACATAAGAGAAAGATCAAACTCCGTCTTGAATCAAATATAATTCTTTATATAAAGCTAGCATACACATATAAACGTGGCCAATAGAAAATATAGGTATGGTAAGGCTGTACATAAAAGGAATGGTGCATGTATTTATTGTAAGGAATGGTGATATTTAATCAATAGTAATTTATTATTTACTTTTGCAAATATAAACTGTGTCCTCACCACTGGTACCAACAGTCGGGGGGCCTTTCCCAAATGTTATCAGTGGTACCAAAAATTTGGTACATAGTCCATCCCACCCACCACATATCAGTTATTCCTTATCTATCATCATTCTCATTTCACTCATCATTCATTCACACACGCAAAATCGTTCAGAAATAATCATCAAATCAGGTTTCGAGAATTTATCCGCCCGTAACCTTCGCGGGGCTAAATTCAATTCAACATAGTATTTAATAAAAAAAAAATTTTTGATGGTCTCGAATGGGAATAACCCTAATTTAGTCTCTGTAATATGTAGACAGGTATTTAGGACTGCAGTTTCAGATGTGTATATGAATTGTATCACATCACTTTTACCTTTTGTAAATATTTCGAGCATGTAGGTTATGTAAGCGAAAATAATTTGTGTCATATTCGCAAAAGTGAAATAATATTTCTTTACTACTTTATTTGATCTGTTGTAAAATACTGCTGCTTGGTTAATAATTAATTAAAAATTCATCGCACGCATGCTC
This sequence comes from Epiblema foenella, assembly GCA_963556455.1. Classification (NCBI taxonomy): domain Eukaryota; kingdom Metazoa; phylum Arthropoda; class Insecta; order Lepidoptera; family Tortricidae; genus Epiblema; species Epiblema foenella. The sequence continues at coordinate 1,221,658 of OY747120.1, read as the reverse complement.
ACCATCACGATAAAACTTTTTTTTATTTTGTATTTTTTTAATTTTTGTTTTTCGTCCCTTTCAGATGAGAGAGCCCCAACATAGGCTATATGTGTTGTACAAATACATAAAAATGCTCGTCTCAACTGAATGCTAGAATGGCGTAGCTAAGTTACTATATGACCAATATTTTATAACTTTGACAATCTGTCATGGTCGAACTGGGATGCTCTGCGAGGTTTGACAGTTACATAACCCTGTCATATTGATTAGACACCCGTTATGACAAGATTATATAACTGTCTTCCAAAGTGTTCTAAATCTACAAGCTATTATGAATTGTGCAGGTCCATTATTCTCGAATATACTTATTATAACTATACGTATCGGCGATGACTTAATATATGTAAATACATATTATAGTATATAATGTTAATTAATTAAAATATAGTATAACATATCATGTTTTGTCTGATAAGCCTATATTTGTTAATGTAGTAAATATTTACCCGTACATCGGTGTAGTAGGGGGTGTGGTGCGATTTTGTAATATAGGTAAATTGATCGATTTTTAGTTAAAAATCTGATTGCACTTTTAACTCACAATTTATGATACTTTGGAACACTTTTGAAGATTTAGAGAGGGTTGTATTAAATCATCGTTAATCGAAAGCGGTGCTCGTTAAATTCAGGTTGTTTGGAAGGTTTTTCAAGTCTCTATGAAATTACAGCTGCCGGCGCCATATTTGACATTGATCTGTCTGTAATCGTACGTTTTTGCAACCAGCCAGTATCATTTAGGGTCGGTTGCACCAACATACGATCACAGGCCGGTCATCATCAAATATGGCGCCGGTAGCTGTCATCCCATAGAAACTTGTCAAACTTTCCATACAAACAGATTTTAAGGAACACCGCTTACGATTGTCGATTACAGACGGTTTGGTGCAACCCACCCTTAACAGTGATACAATTTTGTAATAATGTGTTTGTCACATCCTTTATTAATTTACCAGTTAGGCCGAACCCATATAGATCCAGACTTCATTTATTACACAGTACAAGACTTCATTATAAATTACATTCGTATCAATTTAAAATAATCTATTGTGACCGTCAATACATTATATATGTATGTAACGTCATGAGAGGATTACAACACCTAATTCCTGCAAGGTATCCCAGACCCCTCAATTCATCATAAATTGTGTAAGTTATGTAATATGTATTCTCATTTTAAGTATATCTTTTAATGTATTGAATGAAGTCTGTCACTTAAGAAATAATTACTTAATGACAGGTTCGCAATATCATGTTTTATTTTTATTAAATGACGAAAGATTAATTAATTATACGGGTGTAAAGTAAGATAGCTATGCCATTCATATACATTAACCTTATTTCAAAAGCTTTGCGATAATTGGTGCTTATAATGCACATAATTTGAATTTAAAAGTCTTACTGTTGGATATAATAAAAATGGGAAAAAATGTAATAATATTAATATATTATGACAATTGCAAGAGCGCCATTTGTCGTAAGAGGCATTTTTGGGGATATAACGTTCACAACGTTATATCCTCGCGTGACTTCCTTTTTTTGTTCATTTTGTTTCTTGTATACTAATCATAGCAAAAGTCTTGTTCGAGTTATCTTTCTGTCTCTGGTCTTGTTGTTGTGTCTCAAATTATATTTGGAATTCTCGTAAAGGTTAGAAGGAAACGTACGTTGACCGAAAACATAATAATTTGTTATATAAATTACATTAATTTTTTCTATAATTAGTACACAAAACAAGATCTGATATTATTTTGTTATGATATTGAGACTATTTTTGGGTCTAATTAATGTATTTCAATTCCGATTTTTTGTCGAAATCAATTATTTTACAACTTTATGTTCTATTGCCAGTATTTAAAAAGGTTTTTTAAAGATTTTGATTGAAATTTATACGTAGAGATGCTAAGTAGATATAGGTATAGTACATATTAGATACTTTAAAAGGACGGAATTGTAAAAAGTATAATGTAAGTAGGCTTTAATTTGTTGAGACCCGTGCACGATGCTGCTCTGAAAATGTCAATAAATATTGGAAAAAAAATTAAATAAAATCGGTAAAAATAATAATTAAGAAATAATTGGTCAATCAAAAAACTGCTTCTTCGTAGATTTCGATTATTCGATTGAAGATCTATGAATTATTTTTTTCGCCCGTATGAGGTTGGTCCCATAGTAAACGTGGTTCAGAATCATGGATAGAATCATTCTTTTATATTTGGTATCACAACTTATGTATGACCTTGTGGAATTATTGACATTTAAAAAAATACATGGTGGCATCGTGTCGCGGTGACTTAGATTTTTATCAATGTGATGTTAGTGCCTTTCGATCCAATGTATTTTTTTCTATATATTGTTTATACCATTCACTCATATTAATCGTTGTGCTATATTATTTTAGGTATGAATCATATATTTTTACATGATTTGAGCATGTTTTTTTGCTGTATCATTTACACCCATTGAGTATGAAAAAAAACTTGTAGTTGTAGATTATTTGTAGATGATATTTTCTCTCTCGGCCCCGAAATATTATCGATAACTTCTTAATCTCGAATATTGCTTCCTACAATAAAATGTCACTCGAGTTAGTAAGATGAACTATGTTTTTAGGCAATATTTTTAATCTTATGAGTACACGTTTTTTTTGTACAAATATGGCGTAAAGAACATTTTTTTTATAATGAATTGCACGACTTATACATATACACCTAATTAATTAAAGTATGTCTCTTGCATACACTAAGTCATTTATCATTTTTGTAAGTCCATTGCTGCGTGCCTGCTTGGTTAACATTATATTAACAGGTAAGTTGTGTTATGTCGCATAATATGATAAATATATTCTACTGGCCAAATTATACGTGTTATTCTATCGTTTTAGATATAGTTATTGAGAGCTTTATGTATAACTGAATCTCTAATATATTTCTGTTTTTCTAAACCAAATATTCCGACATATAATAGAAATTATCGTCTAATAACGTTGAATATTTCCTGATCCGTCACTAATAACTTTTTTCTACTCGTCGACGTCAATGTTTTAATTAAGATATCGTAGACGAAACTAAAATATAAATACTTTTCTCTATGGAGCTCCCTTCAAGACAACTCTTATGAAATATACCAATCACGTGTCGCCATTAGTTAACTCTCATGAAATTGACTAATCACGTGACGCCGCGGATATAGAGCAAAAGACATCAACGACCCTCCCATGTGCCTTTCTTCATTTCCGCACGACTATTTTTTTAAATTATTTCGTTTTGTTTCTCGTAGATAAAATAGTGCAATAGTTACATAATTAGCCTGTTGTCTCGAACTTTACTTACTAAACGCGCTTCTCGACTAAAAAAAATATACATACATTATATAACGATTGCATAAACTACTATTTTGTATTTTACGATTACCTACTCCACGTTATCAGTACAGTTTCAAGCTTAGCTACATTTTGACTTTTGACTGTAACATTGCTGAATTATTCCATTTTCCTAAGTAATTACTTGATTGGTAGTTTTTTGACTAGCTAACTTTAATTATAATACAATATTTTGATGATTTTAGTATAGTAATAATCTTGATAATAATCTCCAATTTCTATTATCTCAATGGTTAAATGCCAAATAGGTCCCGTTTATTCAATATGCATCTTTCGTGTTTATTTAATGTCGTAAGATTATTTCTATGCGTTCTATATATTAAAAAAATTTTTTTTTGAATACCGTATAGGATATTAAACATAAAATGTACATGTTGTAAAATGAACTGTTTTCTTATTATGAACAAGGAAATATTTTATTATTTTGTCACGTTGTTCATTGTGCAATATTTAAGGACAAATATTTTTTTATTACATTTGTCGCTAAGCTGTGTTTGTTATTCCTTCCACAAACAAATAACAGAGCAAATATTGTGTATACTATTATAAAACCTGTAAGTATGTGTAAAAGTAACATTAACCTTCAATTAAAAATGTCTCAATAATATCTCAGTTTAAATGATCTTTTTCTAATATATTATCTTTTTAATAATATTATAAAAACAAAGTTTAATTATTCTCAGCATAATGCTATACACCATCTTAAGATTCATAGTTCTATAGAAAGTACAGTAGGTATATAATAAAACCTTAAACAAAGTATAATTGAATAGTCGAAATCATTTAAAACCGTGTTATATCTTGAAACCAGTGGGTCTATGGTGGTCGAATTTATCACTACATTTGCAATATACTGATTCTAACTGCATAAGGTGCAAGATAAATAGTCCCATAGTCTGTTGGCGTATGTTATTTTATTGTGTACTATAATGGCTGTAGATTTATTCGTATTGATAAATGACCATCATAGACTGTTAAATAAGTAAGGTTTTTATTATATATTTATCAATTTAAAGGAATCTACAGATTACATTAGGTCCATATTGATTAAGAGAATTGTGTTTTATAACGTTACCTTTTCTCAACACGCCTTTCTTCTACAGCCTGTACTCCTTGAAACTCTGTCTCGATCGATGTGACACCTAACAACAATCTTAACTTACAACTACATTACCAATTTTTTACCGTGCTCATTACATGATTTCCCACCTGTTACCACCAATTTGGTACCAGTAACGGGGGGAACCCGCAGTTGTTACCCGAAGTAACAAGCTCACCAGCTTGTTACCACGGGTAACAACTGCGGTTATTTTCATTTGGTACCACCGTACCAAATGAAAATAACCCTTTACCATCACATAATGCTATTCTATATTGTTTCATGATCAATGTATGTTGACTTTAATAGCTGTTGTATAACCTACACTATGTAGATGCCAAACGATCAAATGAATAAATAATGATGTGTCCATGACAAGATTATTCTTATTTCTGTAGATATCTTCAGATTGATAACACATTTTGTAAAAAAAAACGATAACTAGTTAAATGGAGATTGTAATGCTCATTCTCACAGTTTTACATATCTTTTACTCCAGAACGAATTATGTTAGAATGTAAAGCTGTAAAAATGTTAAATATAGTCTACGAAAGGTTGTAGAGAAGAATCTCGAAGAAGGCCATGTTAAATGTAGGATATAATAATAAATATATAGAGGCAGTGTCCCAGAGGTTGCGGTGTATTATGAACCTAAAATCCTAAAATCAGTCGCGAATAACCCCGAGGGGCTACCGCGAACCACAAACGAAGTTTTCCCTCTCTGTCTCGCTTATGCGCAAACTTGCAAGTGCGACAGAGTGGGAAAACTTCGTTTGCTGTTCGCGGTAGCGCTCCCGGATTGTTGAACCACTCACCGAAAAGACGCGAATCTAAATCTAACAATGTCCCATTTGCATTACCAACCAAATTGCGAACATTGTCAAGTAGCTCAACAATCCCAGAGGGCGTACTACGAACTTCGTATCGTGCTGTCCCTTTCGCTCAAGTGTTAAACACTATATGAGTGAAACGGGCGGGTCGATACGAAGTTAGGAGTAGGCCCTCTATTCGCGATGGTACTTAAATTAAATCTCTTATTGTTATTTTGACATTTACACCTTTTTCGCTTGATACATACCTTTACTCGTTATTTTGTAGTTTTAATATGAATTTTATGCTTTTACTTTGTGGTTCCTTTACTGTAAACACGTCATGCGTAAATTAATAATATATGTGATAATCCACATCGAAAGGATCCTTATGGCGGCAGGCGCTTACGTTGCACCTATTCACTATTGTATTGGAACAGCGGCAATAAAGGCGTAAGTGCCGGCCGCCATAAGGTTCCTTTCAATATGGATTATCACATATTTTATCTACACCCATACAGTAAATCCTCTTTAATGTGCTCAAAAAGTGTACGTAAGGACCAGATTTACAATATCGCACCGGCCCAGGGCGGAGATGGCCATAATAACATCGACAACGGTATCGTTATGGCCATCTCCGCCCATAACGATACAGGCTCGTGCTCAAAAGACTTCAACGGGCTCACGCTCGACCTTACTACACTTGCAACGCAATGGTTCCTGAACACATGAAAGAGGATTTAATATACGGATGTAGATAAAGTAGTCTATGCAACTGTACATAATTAGGCATTAAAACACTCGTGTGATCCTATTATGAACCACACTCGTGTTTTATGACCTCTCATTATGTATCAGTTGCATAAACTACTGTTAAGTGTGTCAATGCTTATTAAAGATCGAAAGAAATTGCTCAAATATATTACAATGTACCTAATAAAATTATATTTGTTTAATACTCTGATATTATTGAAATGAAATAAGAAAAAAAATTAAAATGAATAAAGTATCTATCTATCTATTATGGGATAAACTTGAAATTATATAATTTAAGGTTCAAAATACATCGCCCTCAACGCCTTGTAAAATAGATATTTTTTCATACTTGTAAAGTGTTGCAAAATAAAGACATTGTAAGAATAGCTTTGCCTTTAATGAGTCCCTAACGCATAGTGTTCCAGATTGTGATGAATTTTGTAATAAACGAAAACTATGGATTTAACGTGTTTTATTTACGTACAAAAAAATACAAAGCAAATTGGTAAAGATGAATAAAATTAAGTTTAAAATGCTAAATTATTGTACTTATCAATAACATAACTACGAAATTGGGTTAGATATGCCTAAGTACAGGCAAGTGTTATCGCATGAATCCTGTCATAATTCCCAGCTCTGACGGAAACCTTAATGCGTCGACATTAATCTATGGGACATATTTTTAAGTAGCTTGCATGCACCCATATTTTTGCACTCGAATGTACATAATTTTCAAGCGTAATTGTAAAAGCTTGTCGAGAGTAGTTTACTAGTCACAGGTATAACATTATAGCCTCGTGGCGCCCACGCGCCTTTTGATAAACCAAAATAAGCATGGCGGCTCCAGCCCAGCACTTTTTTCAACTAACCTTCAATTACTGCCCACGCGCCTTTCAGAAGGCCATATTAATAAACTCCGTAAATCTAGTAATTGAGGCCCAGTGGCCTTTGTAAAGATCAAAAGGTAGACAAATAATTGAATTTAAAACCACATAATCACAATAATACCCTGAAAGTTTCACTTCAAACCGGTAACTCTAACATATACAAATTTCAACTCAAAATCTTGGGCGGATATGACTGTAATTATTATGTCCTATAAGAAGGACAGTCGGGTCATAGTTAAAGAGGAGCCAAAAAATCTTTGGGCGCCACGAGGTTATAGCAACTCTAATTGACAATTTCAATTTAAAAGTAAATTATCAATGTAAAATTAAAATTGCCAAGTTAAGTTGGAGATGTATTTCGTCGATCAATTGCAACCGAAGTCACAGATGTAAGTGTTGACGTAAGAACGGAGAAGGTAGTTGGCGCGGTAGAAGAAGACCTCTCGCTCGTAGATGCTCAGGTAGGACAGGTCGCTGGTCAGGAACTTGGCTGTCGGCGAATCTGTGGAAAATCAACTATAGCCTCCTGACGACCGGCATCCTATACATAGTACATAGGCCCCAATTAAGTTTTGACTCTGTATCAATTTGACAGAGTAACATTTATTCTGCCAAGTTTTGATACCTAGTCGTCAGGAGGATAGTATAGTGGTGTTTTTCTAAGGGGGCGTCCATAAATTACGTGAGATGTTTAAGGGGGGGAGGGGGTCGAGTCAAATCTCATCTAATCTTACGTTGGAGAGCGGGGGGTTTTCGGCAAATATCACGCAATTTTTTTTCTGATTGAAACAAAAAAAATTATACTATTTTGGTCTATTTAATCCAGATTGTACACGCTTACAAGATTTAATCTTAAGCGTAATCGTAATACGATTAAGATTATTCACCAATTCGTTCGAAAGAGAATAATTTCATTCATACTTCGACGTTAACTCTCAGCAATATTGATTACTAGTCTTAACTAGTCGTCAATAAAAGCACGAAGCAATTTTTTTTTTTCTGTTTACAAATAAATATCCAACGCGTTTACGTAAGAAACCCACATTTAAAAAAATCTCACCTGAGATTGGGGACGGGGGTGGGGGGGGGGGGTCTCACGACATCTCACCAGGGGGGGAGGGAAGGACAGAAAATTTAAAAAAAACGCCTCACGTAATTTATGGACGCCCCCTAATATGTCCGAAAAGCCATAAAACGCAGCAATCCAAAATGAAGGAAATATGAAAAAAGATAAGCCGCATAAATAGCTACCTTCCTTTCTAAATGATAAGGTTCAAGTTGTAATGACTTGGCAATAAAACAGATTTGGATGGACAGATTCGGAGTATGGGGGACTACTCCGAAATTCGAAATCCGAACTTCGTATCGTGCCGCCCCTCTCTCTCATATAGTGAATAACACGAGAGTGAAAGAGACGGTACGATACGCAGTTCGGAGTATAGAGGGGCTACTCCGAAATCCGAGCTACGTATCGTGCCGTCTCTTTCACTCTCGTGTTATTCACTATAATATGAGAGAGAGTAGGGACGGCACGATACGAATTTCGGAGTAGCCCCTCTATACTCCGAACTTCGTATCGTGCTGTCCCTAATCTCTCTCATCGTCCCTTTCAGTCATATCCTGTATAAAACGGGAGGGAAAGGGACGGCGCGATACGACGTTCATAGTACAGGCTCTGGGGCGCTACCGCGTACAGCAAACGAAGTTTTCCCTCTCTGTCGCACTTGCAAGTTTGCATATAAGTGAGACAGAGGGAAAACTTCGTTTGTGGTTCGCGGCAGCCCCTCTGGCTGTAAGTAGCTTACCATTGGGGTTAATATCGAAGCTTGGCAGCGCGGTGACGTCGGCAAAGGTGAACCCGTTGCAGATGTTGAGCCGATTCGCTCGTGGCACGTTTATCGTCAGTCGGACGAGGGCTGAGGGACAGCACGATCGAAAATCATCAATCTATGTAAAAACATTAGTGTTAAAAAAGGGTCGGCAACGCGCATGTGGCACCCCTGGAGTTGCAAGCGTCCAAGGCTGCGATGACCGCTTAGGGGGCGTCCATAAATTACGTGAGATGTTTAAGGGGGGGAGGAGGTCGAGTCAAATCTCATCTAATCTTACGTTGGAGAGAGGGGGGTTCTCGGAAAATATCACGCAATTTTTTTTTCTGATTGAAACAAAAAAATATATACTATTTTGGTCCATTTAATTCAGTAATTCGTTCGAAAGAGAATAATTTCATTCATACTTCGACGTTAACTCTCAGCAATATTGATTACTAGTCTTAACTAGTCGTAAATAAAAGCACGAAGCAATTTTTTTTTTTCTTTTTACAATAACAATCCAACGCGTTTACGTAAGAAGCCCACATTTAAAAAAATCTCACGTGAGATTGGGGGATGGGGGAGGGGGTTGAATAAAATCTCACGACATCTCACCAGGGGGGAGGGGGGGACAGAAAATAAAAATAAAAATACCTCACGTAATTTATGGACGCCCCCTTACCATCAAGCGGGCCGCACGCTTGTTTGCCACCAACGTCGTATAAAAAATAATGCAATGAAATTATTAAAGAGATACTAAAATTGTATAGGTACTTAAATGTTTTGAGTATTTTAGATGGCTTAGTTTCTGAGTGACCCTCAAAAATGACCGTTTTTGTGACCGCGCGGAGGATTCATTAAAGTATACTTATTCCTATTAATAAGACCAATAATGTATAAATAAACAAGACATTACAATGGTTTTTTTTATTTAAGTATATGTGTATTGCCAGCTCCAGTCTTATCCTTACTTTGGAACGTGACCGTACGTAAGTACTATTTAGTACTCACGGTATGTCCCACGGATGTGGTAGCTGTAGACGGTGTCCTCTCGCAGCGAGTTGTGCTGCAGCAGAATGCGATCAGACTCGAACTCAATGTCGGGACAGTCGACCGCGATCACAGCTACGTCGGTCTTCTTGTTGAAGCTGAAACGTTTTTACGTAGTTAGGTAAAGTATGGGCGCTAACGATGGGCCTCATAAGAAAGCTCAAGCTCACCCAAAGAGCAATGGAAAGAGCTATGCTCGGGGTTTCTCTGCGTGATAGAATTAGGAATGAAGCTATCCGTAGCAGAACTGGGGTCACCGACATAGCCTTCAATATTGCGAGACTTAAGTGGCAGTGGGCAGGGCACATTGCTCGCAGGACTGACGGTCGATGGGGCCAGAAACTGCTTGAGTGGCGTCCACGCACCGGAAGACGAGCTGTAGGCCTCCGACAAGGTGGAGTGATGACCTGGTGAAGGTCGCGGGAATCCGGTGGAAACGAACGGCACAGGACCGGTCTAAATGGCGAGCCTTGGGGGAGACCTATGTTCAGCAGTGGACGTCTTTCGGCTGAAATGATGATTATGAGGTAAAGTACCTCGTACACATTGGTCACCGGCGGGAACGTCCACCGCGCAATCGCGACAACACAGGGACTTACAGAAAATTTTCTGTAAGTCCCTCGATTACAGAACTGGTAGCTATAACCGTGACTATCATTCATCGGCAATCAGTCATAATCTCCCTTCATTGAAAAAGAGAAGTTTATATCTTGATGTTCTATTTTTATTTAAAGTTATTAGTAATCGCATAGACTCTAACGAATTACTAGAGAAAATCTCCTTAAAAATTTCTCGTTTCCACACACGTTCTAAACCTACTTTTTCTATCTCATCCTGTGGTACAAGGTATGCCCAAAATTCTTTCTTTAGGCGCACTTGTAATATGTATAACGAAATACTTAATGACAGACATTTTTGCTCATAGTTTGTCCTCTTTCAAGAATAAAGTTCGGCAATGTTGGTTTTCTAGATAATATGAAGTGAGGGAAAACATTGTTTTTAATAATCTCTTTTACTTTAGTTAAAATACTTTGCATGAGTACACAACTTAATAGGTAATATAACGGCACCTGTAACTTATTTAGTCAATAATTGTTACTTAGTAATATATGAAACTTTAGGCCTAATCTGCGTCCATTTTAGTTTGAATTTTTTTTGTACATGGCTGTTTGTTTTCTAAATAAACTAAAAAAAAAAAACACATGTAGTCCCTATTCGTCCCAGTACCTCCGCACACCGGGTAGAGTCAGTCCCGCCCGGGCCTAGCTGAGTTTCTTGCTGGACTCTTCTCAGCTAGGCTAAAAATGTGTATGGGCAAAAGTACAGCGCCTCTGGCGGTTACGCAATAGAACTAAGAATCGGCATACTCAGTCGCTAGCGAGTACGGTCATGCAAACTCATGGTAAAGGCACGCGTCGCCGGCGGGGACGTCCACCGCGCAATCGCGACAACACTGACACATAATATAGTCGCTATTCGTCCCGGTACCTCTGCATACCGGGTAGAGTCAGTCCGACCCAGGTCGGCTTAGCACTGGAGCGCAAACTCTTAGAGTATTCCAGTGATCCAAACCAACCGCGTGGTCGTGTCGGAGGTTTCCCCTGGATTTTGCCCAGGCTACTGTCCAACCGCGCACTCCTATAATCTTAAATCAAAAAAAAATTGAGTTAAGGAGTCTGTTTTGTATCTACTTAATATTAGCTCTCCTTATATCTAAATAGGGAGAACTAATGCATGAGTTATGTGTTTTTTTTTATACAACGCCGGTGGCAAATAAGCTTACGATCCACCTGATGGTAAGCGGCCACCGCAGCCTATAGACGCCCGCAACTCCAAAGGAGTCACGTACGCGTTGCCGACCCTTTATAAAATTTGAGGAGTTTGTTTTTGTGTTTGAGTAGTGTAGTTGATTTATTTCCCTGTCTGTGACCACTGGTAACTACTGGGATAAAAATTCGCAGCTATTACCATTGGTAACAAAATTGGTAGATATTTACCCACCAATTTTGTTACCAATGGTAATAGCTGCGAATTTGGCTATCTACCTGGGAGAAGCAACGATAAAATTTCATCATCATCATTTCAGCCGAAAGACGTCCACTGCTGAACATAGGCCTCCCCCAAGGCTCGCCATTTAGACCGGTCCTGTGCCGTTCGTTTCCACCGGATTCCCGCGACCTTCACCAGGTCATCACTCCACCTTGTCGGAGGCCTACCGACAGCTCGTCTTCCGGTGCGTGGACGCCACTTAAGCAGTTTCTGGCCCCATCGACCGTCAATCCTGCGATAAAATTTAACTCACAAGAACTCAGAAACGAAGCATTTATCTTGGTTCCTGATGATAAGTCCGTTGTCGATGTATGACGCGTTGAAGTACGGCGTCTCGAAGCGCCACGACGGTATGGTGTACTGGCCGGGGAGCGCGCCCCGGACTGGGCGGCAGTGGGAGTTGGCTACCAGGTTGTCGCGGATGCAGTGGTGGTCGCTCAGCACGCAGGGCCGGACGACATCGCCAGCTGGAATTTTTTTAAAGAGGTATTAATGCACAGCAGGTATTTGAGCAGCCTAAATGTCGGAGTGCGTCCTCACTGAAGGCCGAAGCCATAGCGATGCTGCTTATTCTGTTGGTATGTTATGTATTGTGTTTCTGGCACTGTGTTGTGTGTTGAGTGCATCGGCATAATAGGCATCATGACATTTTTTTTTATGCCGTTCGAACCAATCTTTATAGGCGATCAAATTGTGTGGGACCAACTACAATTAGAGCAACACAAAAGATGAAAATGAGAGACAATGGCAAAGTAGCTAAGGAGCACTGAAAACTCTCTATACTGATTCACACCTCCTCCTGCCAACACTGACTTCCTTCGTGCTCCCTGCTGCTGTTGACTGTTCCTTCTGCTGTCAACGTTCGAATGTCTCTCTCTCTCTCTCTCTGTCGCACGAATCAGCAAGTTCTGCGTGTTCAACTGCGTTCGATTTTGGTTCGCGGTAGCCCCTCTGGGCCATGATATCGCAGGACAAGGACGGAGTTACCAGTGGTAACGTAGGAAAAATCCAGGTGTTACCAATGGAAACAAATTATGGTAACAGTAACTTACCCGTGACCAGGGACAGTGCTGTGCATGCGCATACAAGGAGTGCTTTGGTCAGCATATCAACGTCCTTCGGGTCTCGTAACTTGAAGAGGAAAAATTGTTTTTTGACAAAAGATTATTTTTCAATCAAAGTCGTACTTTTCTTGTCTCATTTGAGGGCAACAATGACTCTTTTCTTCACAAAAGTTGTGAAATTATTTATAACATATTTTATGTTTTTAGCAGCGGGCCTCATAGATAAAATCAAAAATCAAAATCAAACATTTATTCTGCAAATAGGCCACAAGGGCACTTTTACATGTCAAAATATTAATTTACAATTTAAGAAAGTCTGACTATAAGAATACATTTTTCATGTCAAAATATTAATTTATAGTTCAAGAAAGAATAATAATTTCGAGTTTACAAATATAACAAAATTAATGCCATACAATGGAGATCAACTTAGTAGTAGGTAGCAAAATTATTTCTGTCTTGGGCGTAAACACTTGAATTTCTCGCTCCGCTCAAGATTCCAATTTAGAAAAAATCTTTCGCTTTACTTAGGATCCAATATACCGCCCTCACCGAACTCTATTAATAATAAAAAACAATATACCTACAGCAGGTATACTTACTTACTCTTTCAACGTTGATATTAGTTCTACATAAAATAAGTCATTCACTATTTTCCACTCCGATTTATTCTGCTACTTATTGCAATTATATCAATGTGAATTATATTAATATTGGGTTTTAGGCTTCGTTAAGTATTTTATATTATTTTTATAGCACTATACGACTGTATTGTCGTCTTTATTAAACTGTTTCTATTCTTAATGCGGCGATGCTTAAATAAGAACGTATGTGTTGCATAATAAACAATTATTCATCGACCAGCCATTTTATTTACTTCTTGAAATTAGTCATTATTTGTACAATTGTTGGAAAGGCTGTTTAATCGATCTTAGACCGCGAGTCAGGTTCAAAATTTCGTCTTTCAAAATGCGTTCACAGGGCCGTCTTTCCCACTGGGCACTAAGGGCACTTGCCCAGGGCCCCGCGATCGATAGGGGCCCACTACTTACTGCCAGATCACCAAACGATAACCAATATTTAGTGATCCGTCAAGGGCATAGGGGCCCCATTACCCTAGTGTGCCCAGGGCTTCCAATTGGTTAAAGTCGGCCTTTCAGTGTGTATCATCGTGTGTAAGCCTGATGTGATCGTCTGCTGTGGTTCTGTAGATGGGTTGAGCAGTGATAGTCTCCTACGCACGAAAATCCCGAGGATTATAATAAAACTACAAGCCGATGCTGGGACTGAAAACCATGCTTATTATACGTGAGGACACAGCAGCAGAGCAGATTTGGGGCAGCCCAACTGGGGAAGTACCTGCACCTTACTGAAGATCGCAGCCATAATAACACCACTACTTGCTCCTTCCTTAGTTACGTGGTGTTGTTCCTGGCGGTGAGTAAGGTCGCCAGAGCTCCTGAGGATGCTGTGTTGAGGAGGACCCTGTCTCTAGCTTTCAACACAACCATTTCTCAAGTCAAAAAAAGTCCGTAACGCGTTTGTGATTTGTCTGAAGTCGCAAGCGTCCATAGGCTCCGTCTGCTAATGATCAGGCAGTAGGTAGCTAGTGCACCACAGTCAGTGCATAAAAAAAAGTGAAGTAAATTCTGATAGAGCAGAGAGAGACGGAAAATACTTTATGCTAATAAATTGAGAACTTGTTTAAACTGGCTGACGGCTTACCAAAAATAACCTTAACGTCGGTGGATAATCGTTTGTCTGCCACAAAGTCAAATCAAATAGTTTGTGGCAGATTAAAACAAAGTCAAACTATGACAAGGATAACAAATGATGTCTCTCTCGCTCAAATACAAAGTTGTATACGACGATCTCCCTCGATAGTGATATTATTTGATTGAACTGTAAATTAATATTTTGACATGAGAAATGTATTACTTATTATAGTCTGACTTTCTTAAATTGTAAATTAATATTTTGACATGTAAAAGTGCCCTTGTGGCTGTAACTCCCCCCCCCCCAATAACTAACTACCCTCCTTCCCTCCTACCCCAACATGTCTCAAAGCCCCTATAATAAATAATTAAACGTAAAACATAATTAATTTGGCCAAGTGATCGTCTAGTTTCAAACCTACGTTATGTACCGAAATAACCCCAGTTCTTTAATGTGAAACAAATCTGACCCGGACTCTTCACTAACTAGCCTAAACCCAACAAAGTCTATTAGTATTTCTACCGAACCTACCAATTTTCCTACCAAGCGCAACCTTTCCTACAATTTCTACTATTTTCCCCAAACAACATAACAAGTTTTCCTAATGTAAATAGAAACCCTTTGTTCCCTAACCGTATAAAAAATAATTTATTTATTTGGTGATTTAACCCCTACAAGGACTAAAGGACCTCTTTACGAAATCAGCAGCTATGGACGCTATAGGAGGCAAGTTTCCCAGAACATCCTTTCCTATATCAAAATTATTCACCAATATTTACATAATAGAGAATGTAATCCTACGTAATGAAGGATCCCAGTATTAAGCTAAAGCTAAAGAATAACTTTGATTTGTATGTTATTGTATTATATTATTTCCATACAGTGCCACTGACTCGCCAAGATGGGGATTGGTCGTAACCTACACCAGAACTAGACATACTAATGAGGTAAACTCATTAATAAGCCTTAGATGATTGAAGATCATCTCTAACTACTCAACCCTTCTAACCTATTCACATTCCCATACTTCCTAACCATACATCAATATCTATGATCTGCGAAATACGGAACTTCATTGCTATCATAATCATGAAACAATGAAATATAAACAATGAGTATTCCTTCACTCATGAAATTACAAGATAAAACCGTGTGACTGCTCCGCCTTGCCACATTCAGAACTAGCCCATCTTTCTGAGCCAATTCTGCTATCCTAATCATAAAAGGAAATATTGAACCATTTAAAGATCGCGTATTTGTTACCTAGCTAACCCTTCAAAATACCTATTTAAACGTAAATACCTATAAAAACCCTAAATCCTAAACCCTTTCCCTAAAATCCAAGTATTATGTAAAACTCTAATCCTATTCTAAACGCATCCCCAAATAGAAATAATCCCTACTCTAGTGTATGCAAACCTCAGCCGAGAGGTATTTATATGTGAGTGTAATGTAGTGAGGGCCCTAATTTAGCTATTCTAAGCGTTTCCCTAATATAAAGTTCAGGAGGCTAATCTGATAATTGCAACCTAAAGCCCGTGTATTGCTCCATATCACAACTGACCGAAGTCTAAAGGGATCTGTGATATGAAACGCCCTAACATATAAGATAATATATAAATATATTTAACAAGACCGAAACTCAAATACTGGACAATTTCATCAAGCGAGGATCACCCTCTGTGCCAGGTCTGAAGAAGAAGCAGATAGGCCATGATTACGTTGCCAGCTGGACATTGAGAATCGCTAGGAGTAATGTTCGTCCCATTTTGATATAAAAGGACGCCAAATCCTCCATACAATTTGGTAAACTAATTTACTCCGAAATAAGCTTGGTTAACACCGCATGGTTAAGCGTATTTCGTTAAGCTTACTGTATGCCTAGACAGTGATCTGGGTCTTTAAAATAAATAACTGAAATCTCAAACCCCAAATAATAATGAGAAAATAAAAGTATGAAAGGATTTCCCCGCTATGGAGAATGCTCTCTTATAACGGCAAAATCCCAACAGAATAACGACAAAAAAACCCACCGATAATAATTTAGTTTAGTAACCAGAGTCACTGACAGTCTGAACAAGAATGAAACCTCGCCTCGATACGTCCGCCCCTTTTATATCGTGAATTATCATAACTGACGCGCTTAGCAGCGATAGGTGCATTAGCCGCGCCAGCCGAACTAGTACTGTTGGCTGCTCTGTCCGCTTTGGCTCGTTTGACCGAATTATCCTAATTGACCGCGTTTTGACGAAACTACACCTTACACGCATGCGTTTACAGTCGCTAATCGGTCTTCACACTTTGAACAGATACGCTCTTAGTAAAAGGAGATGTATACGTCGGGCAAAGTATTCAATACGAACATATATTTGGTTTTGTTTCGTGATGGTTTATTAATAAATTCCTGAATGTATTAATTCCTTTACTATATTATGTAATTTGCTGCTTTGATAATAAATTAGGTACTCTTCTAGTAATTTCTCTTACCAGATGTGTATATAACTAAGATTCATTTTTAATGAATTATTTACGACTACTTTATTAATCTTTCTTTAGTATTCAGGAAGGAAGGCGTTCATTGTAAGCATCCTTCTAGTTACATTCGCCCCCTCGAGGATTTGCCATGTAATTGCTAATGAGCCATTCATGAAGAATCCTCGAACTACTATTATGTTAAATAACATACCTTAGATTTGTCAGTGAACCTATTCTCCCCACCCCGTCCCCCCCCATTCCCTTATCTTAAACGTGTATGTGTGTTTAAACCAATACTCATTGATTGTTAGTGACTCAGTATGAGATCCAGTCCTCTGAATTCCAATAATGATTCATGACAACCTTTTCCCCAAAACTTTTCCGTTTGCGCAAAGTACCAGGTTGTGAGGCTGATAGATTCTAATAATCCGAGTTTGTAGTATCATGTTGGATGTCTAGATCTGGCCGGGCATCTATCGATCCATGTCCACATTGCCCGGACGCATGATACCCCAAAAACTCCCCACGCTAATAGAAAAGTCCTTTATGTAAGTACTAAGATGTTCATTCGCCATTAACCAAAATTCGAACCAAACTTCGATACTTCATTACCATTTTCAATCAAGCTTTCTTGGTGCGTGTCACATACTTGAATCAGATATTCGATTTCAGACTAATTTGAACACCAATTTATGAAATGTTCATTTATGAACTTAGTCAATCAACATTCGTCACCTCAATGCTCCGACTTTCCCATTCGTCATTTAAATGGCTGACAGAACATTAAAACTCAAAATGCGATTAACCATAATGGATAACAATATCCATAACCAACAATACCATTAATGAATCAAACCATTTTCCCCTTATGAAATATTCTGTCAATGCAATTATTATAATAATAATGTACCACTAAGTATGAACACCTCATCACTAGCGCAGGAAATCAGTCTTACTTTGATATCAATAAATATATTGCCATTCTACCAGATTCATAAAATTGCACTTTTACCAAAAATATAATTAAAAAACCATATACATAAAAGAAAATAAAAAATGTTAAATAATCTTCAGAAATGATTGCACTTTGACAAATCATTCTTATTTACCACCCTCCATCACACTCCGATAATTTTGTTCTCGAATGATCCTCTTCAAGATGTGGTGTGTATACACCCAAGATTTTAGCCTTAGCTTCTGTATAGTACTAGTCTACAAAAACTACCCTTATATATAAATGGGTCGAATCGTATTACGATTTTAGCCTACTGATAAGATTTTGTTAGACTAGTTGTGTGTTCAGGTCCCCACAAAACTGACAATTCCAGGTTGATTACAATCCAACACTTGTCTACCTGCAACAATCCATTTTCACAAAAGAAAACCCCTTCCCCCCTGGTTTCATACATCACTAAACATTCATCATATCTCAGTAACTGTCCCACTCAATCAACATTGATCCATCCTCATTCTCCCATTCGCACGACTATTACAGGTAGCCAATGTTCTGATCTGTAATCCTTAGTGAATATAAATTATCACTGTTAAAATTAATCCAATAAACCATTTTGATCTATAAAATTACTACCAAATATTTACCCTTTCTGTCAACAATGAATGTCAACTATTGCAATAAACTGCATTTCTATAATTATATACACATATTTATTACAGGCTACAAAATCTGAGATTTTTATTTAGATTTTTCCTACCATATCAGAATCAATTTCTATCTCTGCCTACAATAATTGCAAAATGCAACAAATATCAGCTATTTTCTAAATAAATTTTACTCAAAGAAATAATTTATAGTCATTTTTCAAAACTAACCCATGAAGTGCTTTATATACCAAGAATATATAAATTGTTCTATTCTATTTGTAACTATAATGTAACATAAATATACTGAATAAATGTAATAACAGAATTTAATTATTTCTTCATGCCGAAGAAACAATTAATGAACGATCACTCTATAACAATAATTATGTATTTATTTTTAAAAGTATTTACTATTAATTGTGCTTTTACTTATGTTACTTTATTTTACTGTAACTGATTGTAGTCCAAGAATAAATTGCACAAACAAAATATACTCATCTCCGAACACTTATTACCCGTCTTATGATTTTCACGGCTTCTAAAATTCTATTTGCCTTGCTATTTCTAAAATGTGAACCTCAATATCGCTCTTAAATTACAATCATCCCATATATTTTGTCAATAAATGCTTTTTCCTTAGGTACTCCATGACATGACCAATCTGCCAAGAATAACATATAAATCCTGTAACTAACCCGAAATAGTAAAGAATTATTTTCAAAAATATCAAATATAATTTTAGTACGAACACTCACCCCGTTTTATTATGTGGTAAATCCGGTAGAAATCATTAATTACATTAATATCACAACCCACAAACACTAAATAACTGCAAGATTTGTACCTCTCTGTTCTCTGGACTTAAATCACTTTCTACCCCGAGATTATTTGATTACTTTATTGGCACTTGTAACGACTTTAATGCTAGCACTATGTATGGTAATTCTTTCAACGGTTATCTGATTAATTTGTCATTTATTCAATATAAATAAACACTGCTTTTGTTATATACTCGCGCTTCATTTCTACGTTAAGTTTCGTCACTATTTTGCTTGGAAAACATACCACATCAATAATTAACTGTCCTCATTCCAAATAAAACATAAATTCCATTTTTCCGTATTTAAACTAAGCTTTTATGGTATTTTTTCTTGTGAAAAACTTTTTACGCGTCTCCTCTAACTAAACTAAAACCTATGTCAAACTTCCAACGAAACTTCAAAGGTTGCGTTCAGAAATTTGTATCCTTTTATACAATTCTGCAATACTGCATTTACTACACGTGTATTTAATTACTCGAGACACTAAATCATACTTCCCAACGAAATATAGTAAATATTAGAAATTATTATCATAAAATATCTAATTTATTTCGGACAACCTTTACAGTATAATATTTTAGTGTCTGGTATTAATTTTCAGTTCAATATATCTATTTTGAGCCTAGTAATGCCATCTATCGACACACGATTTCTCTTAAATTCTCTACCTCGCTGTCGCCATCTGTCGTTAAATAGTAATATCAGTAAGAGAGTGAGCGATATCCAACCATAAACTAACCATTTTTCTAGAACATTCTACAGTGATTCTCGAATTTATTACTGCGTCATTGATATTTATTGTTGAACAGGATAATGAGAGAGAGTGCAGGAAAATACATATTTTGTCTTCGTCTTGTTCCGATGTACTCCTCCACTTTTAATGCAATTTACATATTTTCTTTTTGAAATTTTTGATTTCAATTGTTGCGACATCTGTTATCGAATAGATTAACTGTTATCCTAAACGCATATAACTACCGCGACACCTGTTGTTGAGTGGAGTAACCCTTACGCGAGATAATCGAACCAATGTTTACGTAACTACTCGTTTTTATTTAATGATTTACCTATTTGTTTATACAACATAATTTTGAATGTCTACCTAAACTAAACAATAATTCGTAATTAATTTATTTAGTTAAAACCGATCATAGCCTATTTTTCATTCCCTATTTTCAATGACAACACTAGTACAGTTTTCTACCAACCGTCATAGAAACAAAATAAAAACATGTCTGCCGTTCCTTTGTTATTGTTGAATTGATACAGAAAAAATATTTATTTTTCGTGTTTATAATAGTTTTAACTACGAAAACCTGTGTCTAAGCTTAAGAAAATTACCATGCTTATATTCATTAAGCCACATGATATAATGGAAGAAAACTACATCGTGTTTGTTTTCAAACAAAGACCATGGTGCTACCAGGGACCGGACCCGCTTACCCTAACCCGTTCAAAAACCCGGGTTTTTATAATGCTGATTATTAAAAACCCTTTCATTACGATAAGCTTTTCATTGGCTTACCGGTTAACAAACTAATCCTTACGTTAGAATTAATTCGGGTTTCCGCTTACCCGTATCAAAAACCCAAGAAGCGGTAAGCGTTTGAAGCGCTGATTGGATACGAGCAAGCTATTTTCGCTTTTACGTAACCTACGTATGATCTATTATCACAGTGCCCAATGCGAAACTTAGCGGCATGCGCGCGCGCGCGTTCCCCTCGCACGGCGGTATTTGTCAAAGGCTTTGTGATTCGCCGACGTATAATTGCTAATTTAATGGAAATTAGACGTTAAGTTAATAACATAGACTTCATAACAGGTTTATGAGCAGCGTCGGGGCGGGCGTTGGGGTGATTTCGGCAAATTGCTGTTTACCTATTTATTCGTCACTTTCTTTTTCTTTATCGCTGACTGTGCGCATCTCTCGTATAAAAACCGGCCAAGTGCGTGTCGGAGCATGCACAATGAAGGGTTCCGTACCAACACCTACTAGTCCACATTTAAAATCACTATCCAATACATTGAATCTAAAAAAGTCGTATCTTCATAGGGACGGAAACAGGCACTTATGACCTTTTGTTTGGGCAAGACAGTTTTTAAGCGAAGACCCAAAAACCGTTAAATCTATATTGTTTAAACCCAAACTCGTTGAAAGTATTTACTTAATGCACACCGCCCCAATATTTTTCAGAATTTTAAACTTCATAGTTTGGAAATTAGAGGGACACTTTCTGACTGACAGCTAATATCTCACCACCAGTTGACTGAAATAGACAAGTTTTTTAGAAACCTCATCATCATCATCATCATCATTTCAGCCGAAAGATGTCCACTGCTGAACATAGGCCTCCCCCAAGGCTCGCCATTTAGACCGGTCCTGTGCCGTTCGTTTCCACCGGATTCCCGCGACCTTCACCAGGTCATCACTCCACCTCGTCGGAGGCCTACCGACAGCTCGTCTTCCGGTGCCAGTTCTGCTACGGATAGCTTCATTCCTAATTCTATCACGCAGAGAAACCCCGAGCATAGCTCTTTCCATTGCTCTTTGGGTGACCTTGAGCTTTCTTATGAGGCCCATCGTTAGCGCCCCTGTCTCGGATCCATATGTCATCACTGGCAACACACACTGGTCAAAGACTTTTGACTTGAGGCACTGCGGTAAATTGGACGAGAATACACTGCGAAACCTCTATATCATTATAAAGGCCTATCCATCGATACCCCACACGCCTACGTGCGTTTAATTTTTTTTTTCATCCACCGGTTACATGTATGGAGTGCCCCCCCTAATTTAATATTTTTTTGTAACTTCACATCACTTTTGTGTAGCGGTTCATATAATACACCTTTCTACCAAATTTCATAATTGTAGTGCTTATAGTCTTCCGAGTAAATCGGCTGTGACATACGGACGGACGGGCGGGCAGACATGACGAATATATAAGGGTTCCGTTTTTGCCATTTTGGCTGCGGAACCCGAAAAAGTACATTGTTTTAATAAGTGTTCATATTCAATAATTGTTATACTTAGCCGTGTAGTGTTCTATAATAAATAATTCACGTGAAGTTGATGCTTACAAGAAGTAATAGGTATGCCTCAGTCAAAATGGGAGGCTGCTCATCGACACTTCAAGTATGAACAGGCCTCCAATAAAAAAGTACATGCCTGCTCTGCAAAAACAAGCTAAAAGTAAGCACTACAGAAACCAATGTACTGTCTATAGTACTTCGATTAAATAGTCACTTTATACGGAACTCTTCGGTGATTACCGGTAACCCCCTCGAGTCTGGGCTCATTTTAAATGTCCCAGTAAGCCCGCTACACTGCACATGACTGCGAGGGTCTGATGGTGGAATCGAAAGGTGCGAGTGGAACTCTTCAGTGATTACCGGTAACCCCCTCGAGTTTGGGCTCATTTTAAATGTCTCGGTAAGCCCGCTACACTGCACATGACTGCGAGGGTCTGATGGTGGAATCGGAAGGTGCGAGTGGAACTCTTCAGTGATTACCGGTAACCCCCTCGAGTTTGGGCTCATTTTAAATGTCTCGGTAAGCCCGCTACACTGCACATGACTGCGAGGGTCTGATGGTGGAATCGGAAGGTGCGAGTGGAACTCTTCAGTGATTACCGGTAGCCCCCTCGAGTTTGGGCTCATTTTAAATGTCTCAGTAAGCCCGCTACACTGCACATGACTGCGAGGGTCTGATGGTGGAATCGGAAGGTGCGAGTGGAACTCTTCAGTGATTACCGGTAGCCCCCTCGAGTTTGGGCTCATTTTAAATGTCTCAGTAAGCCCGCTACACTGCACATGACTGCGAGGGTCTGATGGTGGAATCGGAAGGTGTGAGTGGAACTCTTCAGTGATTACCAGTAACCACCTCGAGTTTGGGTTCATTTTAAATGTCTCGGTAAGCCCGCTACATTGCACATGACTGCGAGGGTCTGATGGTGGAATCGGAATGTGCGAGTGGAACTCTTCAGTGATTACCAGTAACCCCCTCAAGTTTGGGCTTATTTTAAATGTCTCAGTAAGCCCGCTACACTGCACATGACTGCGTGGGTCTGATGGTGGAATTGGAAGGTGCGAGTGGACCTCTTCAGTGATTACCAGTAACCCCCTCGAGTTTGGGCTCATTTTAAATGTCTCGGTAAGCCCGGTACACTGTACATGACTGCGAGGGTCTGATGGTGGAATACCGGTATAATACCGGTATTTAAACGTACCCTTCGTTTCGGTTCCAGAGAACCAGTATAGATAAAATACCGGTTCTTTATAAAGGCTCCTACACGTGTATGCGACGTTGTGGTTTCGTGCGAGTGCGCGCCGCAACGGTGGCACGGCACCGACAAAGAGTGCGGGCGACAAGGAGTGTAAGGCTCACGCGGCGTCGCCGCTTCCCACGCCACACAGCCGAGCCGAGCCGAGCCGGCGGCACGCGAAAAGTGATTAAGTTCCGCGAGTAGCTTAGTCATGATATCCTGTTCATGAGCTGGTGATGGAAGGTAGAACTTCTTGTTAGGAACTGAAGGATATTTTTTTAATACTGTAGGTATTTATAGACCCTATCGGTCTATATTGCATTGCAAGTACTCAGTATAACAAAACAAACAAGCCCAATCTCGACTACCTTAGCACCTTTCGTTAGGCAGTTCCAGTGCCTCTCTTCCGGCTGCATCAACAGACCCTCGACATCAAATGTAGTTGTAAGTACTTAAGACAACAAAACCAACAAGCCCAAACTCGACTACCTTAGCATTTGCCGTTAGGCAGTTCCAGTGCCTCTTCCGGCTGCATCATGAGACCCTCGACATCAGGTGTAGTTGTAAGTACTCAAGACAACAAAACAAAGAAGCCCAATCTCGACTACCTTAGCATTTTTCGTTAGGCAGTTCCAGTGCCTCTCTTCTGGCTGCGTCATCAGACCCTCGAAACCAAGTGTAGTGGTAAGTACTCAAAAAAACAAAACGAATAAGCCCAAACTCGACTGCCTTAGCACTTTCCGCTAGGCATTTCCAGTGCTTCTTTTCCGGCTGCATCATCAGACCCTCGAAACCAGGTGTAGTGGTAAGTGCTCAAGACATCAAAACGAACAAGCCCAAACTCGACTGCCTTAGCACTTTTCGATAGGCAGTTCCAGTGCCTCTCTTCCGGCTGCATCATCAGACCCTCGAAACCAGGTGTAGTGGTAAGTACATAAGACATCAAAAAGAACATGCCCCAATCCGACACAATCGGTACGTCATTATTAATTCCAATTAAAAAAATTGGATGAGTATTAGTTGCTACGTCGAAGAAATTAAAAACGTGTCTTGTTTGAACCCGTGCCCGCCCGAACGAAAGCAAAGCCAAATGAAAAGTACAAACATTAAGTACTGCCGGCCACGCACCGCGTGTCACATGAAGCGACGATGGCCTTGGGCCAAGGACAAGGGAGAGGGAATAAGGGTATCCCTAAGCCGAAAGGTAAGCGGTTAATACACGGAAAACCTAAACCAAATAAGTTGAGGTAAGCGGTAACCTCTTGTTACGATTAGGTTAACCCGAATAATACGGGTTATCATTATTATCGGGTAAGCCGATGAACGGGTAACCCGAACGATTGGGTTATCATATGAAAGGGTTACCCTTTCGAACGAGTTAAGCGAATGAACGGGTTTTCCGGTCCCTGGGTGCTACTGCGTTTAAATTAAAGTACAGAGATGAAATTTAAAACCGATTGGATGACTGGTAAGTTAGTTTTGTTTTTTACTATTTCTCCTATATATTAAAATCGTCCACGCACTTTGCCGAACAATTCCTGTACTTACTTGCTTACTTTGTTTTCAAAAGAGCAAAGTGATTATTACAACATATACAGTGATTATTAACATTAATGAAAACATGCAGTTCGATACAAACAATCCACTGTTATAACATACTAGATATTCGTAAACATGTGGAAAATGTTGTGGAATAGCTTTTTGTTTGTAAAGCTGTTTTGTTTTTGTATGCATTTATTATGGGTTAAAATTTCTCATCTACAAGTAACCATGTTTGATGATATTGATAATGAAATCCCGACATATATTTTCCCTTGTCTGTCTGTATGAGACCTGATCATGATGGAATTTTCGCTAACCTACTTCAGATTATGACTAGTTGTTGCTAAAATTACATACTGTAATAATAGTCGACAATATTATGAAAGAATTATGACTACTCCGTTGTTCCAAACAAAAACATGTTTAATTCTCCATTACAACAAATTACTATATTCCCTTCGTTTCTCCTTTGCAGTTTTATTATGATGAAGCAGACATCCAGCAATGATCCATTTATTAAGTTCATAATTTGATGAGCTGCAATCACCAAAGTCATCCTTAGAGAAAGTTTGGTCCGGCCCGCTAACTAAAAATATTGAGTACTTCTTCTACTTTCACAATATATGGATGACTCTAACCAAACGTAAGTACATGAAATTATACAATCTGTAGACTATAAATAAATTTGATAATGTACCCAAGTCAAATTTCTAGTTTCACCGTGCTCTCTGCAGACCCCAAGTCTGTTCAAAGATTTTTCAAAGAATCTTAAATGCTATTTCATTGACTCCCAGTTTCCAAAATATTTTTCACAAACTCTTAAATGTCATATATGAATGCTATCCTCATTTAATGCTAAATTCTCTACTTTTTCATTTTCAGTTGTGAACGATCAACGGTGACTTGCTGGTTGGCTGGCAAGCTACTCATTTTCTACTACTGCAATACTTTCAAGGTAATTATTTAATTTATACCGTATGTAGTGCTAACATATTTTATAAAAATGATATCCATATAAGTTCGAAAACAAAACTAGTGCCTACGCCAAATCATACGATCAGACGATGAACCCGGCAATCTCTCAATACGCAAGTGCACTGGTATTAAGATATTGATGATGATGATCATATACAAATATCTTTTTGTGTCATACATACGTACATACATTCTCTGTGATCATGATTTCATGACAGAATCCAAAATTTAGGGGAATGGCTTGATAAGCTATAACTAACGCCCCCTATTACTTGCACATCTTGTACAGTCATGAAGTTCTAGATCTTTTATAATGATTAATGATGATGATGATTGTAACTAACGCCCCCTGAATCCTTAAACTCTTACAATATCCATTATTGATATCACTTCAGCCCAGTTGGTACCGACCCCACTGACACGAATCTGTAAGTCCCGGGTTCGAATCCCGGTCAGAGCATCAATTTGCGTGAGAAGCACGAAAATCTGTTCCCGGGTCATGGATGCTTTCTATGTATTTAAGTATGCGTTTTATCTATATATGTATTTATATTGCCATTGCTTGCATCCATAGTATTAGACTTGCCCAGTTTTGGACCAGGTCAAACCGTGTAAAGCCGTTCACCAATATTTATTGTTATTTAATATGAAACTATTATAATCATCTGTAATAATTTTATAACGTTCTTTAAACTAAGACAATGTAACATCACATAAACTTGTCACTAATAATGAAATATTTTTTTGTTTCAGATGCAGTTCATAATAAACAGCAGTCTATCGAACATATCCTATACTACGTCGGCGACAAATAGAAATGTCGCGCCCGAGACAAGCGACCACCGCAGCCCATGGACGCCCCCTACTCCAGAGAACTCGAACATACTCTATTTACATTACTTGTTATTTTACCAACTTGTAATAATAAACTCTTTAGTAATAAGACCGCCTGTCGTCTACCTCTACCTGTATACTATTGTTGTTTTGATACCGTGTGCAGCCGATTGTTGAGATGTAATAAACTGAAATATTTTACGTGGACAATTTCTAATTAAAGGGTCCAAGTCAAAATTTGTTCACACTCCGTTCTCACGACAACAAAATGTTGCCAAAGGCAACCATAACCTATTCCGAGACATGTTACACCTGGACGAAGGCCTAGGGCTCCAATCCCAGGTCACGGCCACCAAAATGCAACTTCCCCCCCCTTCACCCCCTGCCCTCTCTAACTACTAACCCCAGCTCCTACCCCAAACATGTCTCAGACCCCCTCAAATAAATAATTAAACGTAAAACATAATTAATTTGGCCAAGTGATCGTCTAGTTTCAAACCTACGTTATGTACCGAAATAACCCCAGTTCTTTAATGTGAAACAAATCTGACCCGGACTCTTCACTAACTAGCCTAAACCCAACAAAGTCTATTAGTATTTCTACCGAACCTACCAATTTTCCTACCAAGCGCAACCTTTCCTACAATTTCTACTATTTTCCCCAAACAACATAACAAGTTTTCCTAATGTAAATAGAAACCCTTTGTTCCCTAACCGTATAAAAAATAATTTATTTATTTGGTGATTTAACCCCTACAAGGACTAAAGGACCTCTTTACGAAATCAGCAGCTATGGACGCTATAGGAGGCAAGTTTCCCAGAACATCCTTTCCTATATCAAAATTATTCACCAATATTTACATAATAGAGAATGTAATCCTACGTAATGA
This sequence comes from Epiblema foenella, assembly GCA_963556455.1. Classification (NCBI taxonomy): domain Eukaryota; kingdom Metazoa; phylum Arthropoda; class Insecta; order Lepidoptera; family Tortricidae; genus Epiblema; species Epiblema foenella. The sequence goes on along the minus strand of OY747120.1, from coordinate 1,193,592 downwards.
AGGATCCCAGTATTAAGCTAAAGCTAAAGAATAACTTTGATTTGTATGTTATTGTATTATATTATTTCCATACAGTGCCACTGACTCGCCAAGATGGGGATTGGTCGTAACCTACACCAGAACTAGACATACTAATGAGGTAAACTCATTAATAAGCCTTAGATGATTGAAGATCATCTCTAACTACTCAACCCTTCTAACCTATTCACATTCCCATACTTCCTAACCATACATCAATATCTATGATCTGCGAAATACGGAACTTCATTGCTATCATAATCATGAAACAATGAAATATAAACAATGAGTATTCCTTCACTCATGAAATTACAAGATAAAACCGTGTGACTGCTCCGCCTTGCCACATTCAGAACTAGCCCATCTTTCTGAGCCAATTCTGCTATCCTAATCATAAAAGGAAATATTGAACCATTTAAAGATCGCGTATTTGTTACCTAGCTAACCCTTCAAAATACCTATTTAAACGTAAATACCTATAAAAACCCTAAATCCTAAACCCTTTCCCTAAAATCCAAGTATTATGTAAAACTCTAATCCTATTCTAAACGCATCCCCAAATAGAAATAATCCCTACTCTAGTGTATGCAAACCTCAGCCGAGAGGTATTTATATGTGAGTGTAATGTAGTGAGGGCCCTAATTTAGCTATTCTAAGCGTTTCCCTAATATAAAGTTCAGGAGGCTAATCTGATAATTGCAACCTAAAGCCCGTGTATTGCTCCATATCACAACTGACCGAAGTCTAAAGGGATCTGTGATATGAAACGCCCTAACATATAAGATAATATATAAATATATTTAACAAGACCGAAACTCAAATACTGGACAATTTCATCAAGCGAGGATCACCCTCTGTGCCAGGTCTGAAGAAGAAGCAGATAGGCCATGATTACGTTGCCAGCTGGACATTGAGAATCGCTAGGAGTAATGTTCGTCCCATTTTGATATAAAAGGACGCCAAATCCTCCATACAATTTGGTAAACTAATTTACTCCGAAATAAGCTTGGTTAACACCGCATGGTTAAGCGTATTTCGTTAAGCTTACTGTATGCCTAGACAGTGATCTGGGTCTTTAAAATAAATAACTGAAATCTCAAACCCCAAATAATAATGAGAAAATAAAAGTATGAAAGGATTTCCCCGCTATGGAGAATGCTCTCTTATAACGGCAAAATCCCAACAGAATAACGACAAAAAAACCCACCGATAATAATTTAGTTTAGTAACCAGAGTCACTGACAGTCTGAACAAGAATGAAACCTCGCCTCGATACGTCCGCCCCTTTTATATCGTGAATTATCATAACTGACGCGCTTAGCAGCGATAGGTGCATTAGCCGCGCCAGCCGAACTAGTACTGTTGGCTGCTCTGTCCGCTTTGGCTCGTTTGACCGAATTATCCTAATTGACCGCGTTTTGACGAAACTACACCTTACACGCATGCGTTTACAGTCGCTAATCGGTCTTCACACTTTGAACAGATACGCTCTTAGTAAAAGGAGATGTATACGTCGGGCAAAGTATTCAATACGAACATATATTTGGTTTTGTTTCGTGATGGTTTATTAATAAATTCCTGAATGTATTAATTCCTTTACTATATTATGTAATTTGCTGCTTTGATAATAAATTAGGTACTCTTCTAGTAATTTCTCTTACCAGATGTGTATATAACTAAGATTCATTTTTAATGAATTATTTACGACTAAGTACTTTATTAATCTTTCTTTAGTATTCAGGAAGGAAGGCGTTCATTGTAAGCATCCTTCTAGTTACATGGCCTATTTGCAGAATAAATGTTTGATTTTGATTTTGATTGAGTTGAGTCTGGATAGTCAGAGCTCTGAACCATCAAATACTAGTACTACCTAGTAGTAGTAATGGTAGGGTCTACCGGTCCCTGGGATCCCAGGGATCATAAAAAAAGAATGCTATTGTTTATTTTTTTCGCCGGGAGACGACGGCTTAAACCTATACCTGACTCGCGGACTATAAACCGTAACACGTTTAAGAAGTTTCTAGTCGCAACAGACAAATAAAATGTTCTAAAAAACCTTGCGCTACATTATTCAAGGTATTTACTAGAGATGCCCGTAGGAATAAGTGATTATCATTTTTATACAAGATTTTAAATGGCCTCGTTGACACTCCTAATCTTCTCTCGAAAATATCGCTTCGATGTCCCGATCGGCGTACTCGTTCCACCAACTTACTTTCAACCTATTTAGGACACACTACATATGCAAGAAATAGGTTCATACTTAGCTAGAGCGTGCAAAAGTTACAATGACAACTATTCTAAGCGGCCGCACGGACCGGCAACCTATTAGGCACACACTCACCGACCTGTGCCTTTACCATGAGTTTGCATGACCGTATTTGCTATCGACTGCGTAAACGATTTAGTATGCCGATTCTTAGTTCTATTGCGTAACCGCCAGAGGCGCTGTACTTTTGCCCGTACAAATTTTTACGCAGTCGCTAACGAGTACGGTCATGCAAACTCATGGTAAAGGCACTGGACGACGTAATCACAGCGTCCATCGAAAGATAACTCAGACACGAGGCGTGCACTTAGGCATTCCCGCCGGCGGGGACGTCTACCCCGCCAACTCGATTCATACTCGGCTCAACATAGACACATATAGTCCCTATTCATCCGATTCAGACACATAGATTCAGCCCGACCCAGGTCGGGCCTAGCTGACTTTCTTGCTCGACTCTTCTCAGGTAGGCTAGGCACGACAAAACTCTCAGTAGTTCGACTCCACTCACGCCTCAGAACTGGTTGAAGCCGCTCAACCAACTCTGACACAACCAACCAACCAACCAACCAACCTCCAACCAACCCCCCCCCAACCTCCTCCAACCTCAACCACCTCCTCCTCCTCTGACCAACTCTGACTGGAGCGCAAACTCTTAGAGTATTCCAGTGTTCAAAACCATCCGCGTGGTCGTGCCGGAGGTTGGATTTTCCCCAGGCCACTCTTCACCGCGCACTCCTATCGCTTTATTGGGCCCGGCCTGTAAAGCCAGTCAGGTTCAAAAAAAAATCGACGACAAACGACAAGATAAAAGCATCTCCCACTTTCTATAAGTAGTGTTATCAGAAAGTGACAGAGATTGAGATTGAGATATTTATTGATAAAATTATAAGTAATTTTACATGTCAATTATAAGTAATTTTACATGTCAATTATAAGTAATTTACATGCCGATTATAAGTAATTTTACATGTTATTTTTATATCAGATGCTTTATCTTGTCGTTTGTCGTCGATAAACGTGATCATCATACGATTAGACCCCCTGGAAGACCAAAACTTGCGCGACGTCGTAAGTGGAACCCGTTTGTTTTTTAAAGAACGAAGAGACGATGTCTTGTAAAATATAGAACGTAAATATTCGGAATTGAAAAGAAATAAGAAATATTCGAGACGAAGACAACAATTGGGTCATTCTACCTTTTCATGACCAATTTTCTATTACAAAAAAAATCTATGATATGTATTGAATTAGTGTACAAAAATAGGATTTCGAAATAGTACCCGAACCTAATAAAAGGAAGTTATAGGTAAAAATACTTAAATATTAACATATTGGTGTAAAAGGTGGGTAACAGTGGTAAAAACCATTTTTACATACAAATGGTGAGACATCCAAGGATCACTGAGTTAAAAGATTTACGGATATTAACTGTGGTACGTTAATTACCAAAACTATCGGAAGTGATACTGCAATTAAACCTCTTTCTAAATAACAATACAAAAATATGAAGTGCAGGCCAAGTATTCCAAAATCTGCATTAAAAAAAAAGTGTCCGAAAATTACGTACATGAAAAAGTTATTTAACACAGCAAAATAGAAAATAAAAATAAACAAAAAAGTTGTGTTATCTCGAAACGGTACCATCTCAACATAATGCGGGCAATCGCCAGCGCTGGTCTTCCGATGCCGGTGCGTCGCAGTAGAATGCCACGGCGATCCTGCGGCGCTCCACTAAAGGCGTCGCCGGTACTCGTTGGGTTTTTAGACGGTAGTACGGTCCATCCGGATAGTCCGTCATACCCACCCAGGTTTTTCACTGGGTGGGATACGTAAATGTATTTTCCCAACGTAAAAAAAAAAAAAAAAAGCGCTAGTCTTCCGATGCAACCGTCGCGTCGAGTGATTTCACGGTGTGACAAAGGTTGCCTGAGTAAGAGAAACAAAGGAATTTTGCACAATTTTATTCAATATTTTACTTAAAGCATTTCTCTACTTACCCATAGATACATTATTGTGCTTTTTTCGTCATTCTTATTTTTTAAATGTACAAACAAACAAGTAAGAAACATTCAAATAAATTCTGAAGGCGAACAAAATACGAAGTCCGTCTTTGTCGCACTTTCCTACTCCGAACATCGAAATCCGAACTTTGTATAGTGTCGTCCCTTCACTCATATGGTATATAACACGAGAGTGAAAGGGACGGCACGATACGAAGTTCGGAGTAGGCTCTCAGAGGCAAATACTTCGTTTTCAATCGCGGTAGGCCCTCAGTTGCTACCGCAAATAACGAAAGTAGTTTCTTCTCTTCCGCACTTACATAGAGTATCGTAAGTGCGAAAGAGACGGGGAACCACTTACTTTTTTCGCGCTAGCAGCCAAGGACACTATGAGAATATACGGAACTTCGTTGTATCCGTTTGTGGCAGACTGGTTGGAACAGAGGGGTTACCGCGAACCACAAACGAAGTTTTCCCTCTCTGTCTCACTTATATGCAAACTTGCAAGTGCGATAGAGAGGGAAAACTTCGTTTGCTGTCGCGGTAGCGCCCCAGGGCTCGATTCTTAGTCTGAACAACTGTATAGTACAATTTATGTCTTCTCGTGCAAGAAGCTCCATTTTAGATGTTAATAAAGACTATTTTCAACAGCATCAGTAAATAAATTGCGCCTTATAGATACGCTGCCAATGGTGGTTCCTCGAAAATGGCACAATGAGGGCTATGGCGTTTTTGTGCCACCAGTTGGTTATTAAGGGCATGAGAACGAAGTTTACATTTAAATCATATACCTTAAAACCGCACCGTAAAAATATGGAACATCCCGCATTATATACAGGGCGTCCCACGGCTATGCCACATGGAGGGAAAGTACCTTGAATGTTGTAGATGGAACATTTTACTGAAAGAAGACATTATTTTAATTTTAAAAACAATTTAAACTGCGTTCACAGATATTTAAATAATAATTAAACCGTGAACCGGGAATCGAACCCGTTACAAGAGAAAAATAATTACCCTGTAGCTTTATCATACCAATCGAAAGGCTTCATCATATGGATTATTATTTGCTAAATAACATAGTATCAGAAATAAAAGGAAGACCATGAATTTTAACATTTTTAATACAAAATTAATCAATTGATCACGTGTAAAGGGTTCGATTCCCGGTTCAACCACAAAGTTATGTAAAAATCTGTGAATTCAGTTTAAATTGTTTTTTAAATTCAAATAATGTCTTCTTTCACTAAAATGATCCATCTACAATAATTAAGGTACTTTCCCTCCATGTGGCATAGCCGTGGGACGCCCTGTATAGCGCAGTCCCGTTTTGTTCGAAAAAAAGGAGGAAATAAGTTTCCGAAAGTCAAAACTGTCTCAAAGCACTGACTGACAGTGATTGACCCTTAACTCATATTTGCCATAATCACGCTCAGGTATTGCAAAATACTCACCATATTGTTCCAATTAGATATTAACCCGCGTAGCGCAACCACAAAGTGACATTTGACATTTCGGAGACCTCACGCTACACTAGCGCCTCTAGCAGCGAATACATACGCGGTAACCCTCATTGACTGGTATTGTATATTGCCTTAAATCCAATTTTTATCATGTGGTTTGTACACATAAAAAGCAAGAATGTATTATAATTAAGTACAAACTCATTTAATTAAGATACATGGGATGACCAATTCGGGTTTTATATGAGAAATCCCGGGGTTTTAGTACCGGTCATAAAAATCCCGGAATCGGAAATCCTAATAAGGACAAATGAGGTAAATATGACATTAACATTTGGGAAGAACTTGTGCTGCCAATTCGGGTTTTATATAAGAAATCCCGGGGTTTTAATACCGGTCATAAAAATCCCGGGATCGGAAATCCTAATAAGGACAAATGAGGTAAATATGAACTTGTGCTCTAATGTTGACTTGTAGAAAATACCTACGTGTATCCCATTTCCACCTTTTTAGGGTTCCTTAGCCAAAATCTATAAAGCTTATAGTTTCGCCATGATCACCGGAAGCAATCAAGTCTATATTTTAGGTCGTAAATATTGATCATCTTATTTAACCCACTTGGCATTAGTCAACATAATATATACTATATATTTATACATACAATATATCATACACGATTTATTATTACACAGACATTGAACACTATAATCCTTACATCTACGTCTAAGTGGCTTCGAAAAATATTTTATTTTCAGTGAATTAAAGTCAGATTTAAGATCATTTATCTATTAAAAAACAATTTAAAAAAATTTAATGCCATTTAATTCAATTTTTAATTAATTCATTAGGTTGAATACGTTTTGTCTGGATTCCATATGAATGGAGTTCCTGTGCCTCCATAGTGGACTGTGAATATTTTCCTTAATTATTAATAAATAAAAAATCCAAAAAAAAAAAAATCCTTGATATTTTCCTTATTTTCTTTTCTATTCTCAGAAGGTATTAACATCTTCATTTATATGAGATTTACATTTTTATGTAGTTACATAAAAAACGTAACTGTTTATTAAGTTTTGTAACCGTTTTCATCAATCATGGCCTACACTCAAGAACAAATAAAATGGATATTGCTGAAAGTTGGAAACCACAATTTTTAAACCGACTTATTCCCAACTCTTACTAATTCACGCTACCACCTACCACCATTAATCAACAATAATCACACCACCCCTACGATATCATCTTTTTTTGTTAATTTCTGTACGTCGCTATCAACTACATCGGAGCAAACAATGTACTCACAAATATCTGAACAACAATCTATTGCCAAGGTGTTAGTGCATTTTTATTATATTTGACCACCTCGAACAGTACAGATAATTATGATTTTTCAAGGCAACTGTACTCAAATGCAATAGCTTTATCTCGCTCCCTCACCAAAGGGGAAAATAAAAGTATTTTTCTCCTTCTCACTCATCCCACAACCGCAGAAGTGGTTTAACATGTTCACTTGCACATGCTTGGAGTTTTTTAATCAATAAATGATATTAATTAACCAAACTGGGAACAGGTGAGAAATAAAAATCAAATAAAATAAATCGAGTTTAAATGCATAATAAAATAATATACAAAAATACTTCTAATGAGATTTCAGAGACACTAGAGACTTCGAGCATTACAAAATTTGTGTCCGTGATTATTATCAGTATGCGACTATTATCAGTATCAATGTATAATTGTATATTAATAAAAACGGGACAAAACAAATAAAGAATAAACAAATTGAGAATTACCTACAAGATATTTACAGACTTTATAATTTGTGGCCCTGGCCACTGATGTCAAAATAAAAGAGGAATTTGACTGGAAGGAAAACTGCTAAGAGTTTTCCTGTTCAAAATGACGGACCAGTATTACGGGCTGTTGTCTACATTCTTTATAGATATTACGCAAGACGAATGTCCTGAATATGTGATACTTGTGTACATTGAGTGTGTATTCAACGTGCACACATTCTAAATATGGCGACCGTGACAGCTCATCTCTTCTAATCCAATATTAGACAATGATATTGATAACGACAGACGGACACATCATGTAACGCACGAAGACTATAATACTGGATAATATATCAGATCAATCCTTACCTGTATTCTGTACAATTCGTTGCTATATTTAATTAAACATTAGCTTTTTACTAGAAATAATAACGGGTCATTACAAAAAAAATCTTAAATTTATATAAATATTTATCATATTGCATCCGGATTCATATTCATCGGACCATATAAAGTATACAAATTATTGTTTATTTTTCATATTTTGATTCTGGCCCCTAATGTCCATACATAATTTCTAGTGATTTTCGTTAATCAAATTAATAGAAAATTCTCGTCAACATTTATTTGACAAACTTATCATTGAATAATAAAAAATACATTTAAATCTGTTACAAACATCATTAGTCTAATTAATAACAATTACAAGGCATATAAAGCAAAAACCATAGGAATAAAATGAGGGGCAATCTTTTTTATTTGTACTTACATATATAACCGCAACTTCATACAAATCACACACTGAATCTATAGACCCGTTATTACAATTAAGAGTAAAACCATTGTAATTCAGCTTTTAGAACTACACAATGGTTAAAAATAAATAAGAGTCGTTTCCAAATAGCTTTAATAACAAAATTGATAATTTTGCCTAGGAACAAAATAACTTAGCTCGAAAAGTCAATTCACCCAGATGTCTATCTAGATAAAAAGAGATCTCTTGGATTCTTTGGTTAGAATTGCATGGACGTTGTAGGGCTATTACGTCAAAAACCTTAGCAGGCCTTGGATAAAAATGCATAAGAGACCGTATCTGGCCATTTCGTTAGAAACGTATGGATCTTGTAGGCCCCCTTGTTTGGAATTTCAAACAATTTACGATACAAATACAAGTTCACGTGTTATCCTCCAACAACCCACCGCACAAGAAAATATGGCGTGAAAGTTTTAATCTACTGTAGAAAATAGAGTAGTTTGTTTTGTTTTCAAATCGAACGAAACAAATGCAACTGTTCTTATTTTGAATGATATAAATTTCATTCATTTTTTTAATTACTATACTGTATTCCTAATTGGCCTTTAGGCGGTTAGAGTTACAGACAGCATTTATTGTGCCTAGTAACGGCCAAACACCTCTTTTAATCCATTATCTCATTAGGATAGACATTTTAATGGCTAACAAAATGTTATATGGCAAATTCTTAATTATTTTAGAATAGTTGAGAACGGTAAGTGTATAAAAACATTTATGCGTAATAGGAAAGAAAAACATTTACTTATACATGACATGACAGGTACAGTTAGCCAAGAAAATAATATTAGCTTGGAAAGTAAATATTAAAATAATTCTGTCATGTAAAAGTAAATGATTTTCCAAGAGAAAATAGACTAAGTTTAGTATTGTGCTATTGGCAGGAAAAATACAAACTTACAAAACTATCGTATAACTAAGATACTTTAAGAGAGACCAATGTGAGATTAGGAGAATTCGTCTGTGTCTAAACGGTGTAGAGAGAAAAGGACAGCATGAGTTTCCTTAATTACTAATATGTAGCTAGTTTAGTTTACGATATATTGCTTTTTTGGTCCTATCATAAGATTTCAGAAAACATGTTCAGTAGAGTGCAAATGGTAAAAAAAGTTTTTTATACATCAACTATAAATATTTTCATCTAGAATCACGATTAAATTCTTTTAAAAATCAAAAATATCATGTATAATTATTTTCAAAAATTATTATCATCATTTTCACATACGTATTTACTGATATGGAATGTTTGAATATACAACAAAATGTCAAACTAATTACAAAAATAATACTTTTATAGGAATGAAACGTTAAATTTTGAAATTATACACACATCGACAAATATAGCACGTGTAAAAATGGCACAATTTAACTATATTTCGCTAAACTACTTAAATTAATATACGTAAAGAATAACCAACAAATTCGGCAAGATTATATAATATGAGGAGAAAACAAAGCAGTGAAAAAGAAATCTAAAATATTATTACTAAATTAAAAATGACATAGGAGTATTGGTGTAATCTTTATCTATGTGGTGGTGACCAATGAACAGTAAAAATATCAATATACGTAATTATTTATACCCTATTACATCGCATAAGAAATCAATTTCATAATTTTGTGAGCTTTTTATTTGCACTTAATTTCAACTGCCATGTTTCTCGCAGTCATTAAAATTTCCGCTACGAAATCGCACTATTCACATCTACATTTTTCTAGGTATAATTATTAACTACTCTAAAAAAATATTACAACTCTTATTGTTTCTTATAATATGTACTATTTATAACAATGACACAAAATTTGAACATTGTACCCGCGAAATTTTCTTTCAGCAAAAAAAAAATATCTTCCGCAAAAAGTATCCTTATGCCAATGTTATGATTGTTGTTTTATGAACCTTTTCGTAAAAGATATCTTTAACGAAATTTACTTCTAAAATTTCTAATATAACTGTCCCCTGATTTAACTTTGCAAAAATGCTATGGCATTGTGTGTGAGGGAAATAGCTGATTCTCCGTGTGCGGCGACCGCAATTTAATATTGCACGATATATTATTTATCTAGTTTATCGGCCCTGATAATCCTAATAATATTATAAACGTGAAAGTTTGTGCGGATGGATGTACGTTCCGCTTAATCTCAAAAACTACTGAACGGATCTCTATGAAACTTTCCAGTATTGTAGCTTAGACATCAGAATAGGACATATGCTACCTTTTATCCGCGGGTAACACCGCAGGGCGCTGCTAGTATTATTCTAAACAGAATGACGGGTCAATTTACCATTTTCCGTGATCGCCGCACTATTGAACAACATAACTTACATATAGGTGAAAAACTTAAAAAAAATCTCTGGACTACGTGTGGACAGTTCGAATAATCATTTTTTTTCTGTTTGTGTTACAAATTTTATATATATTATGTCGAACACATCATAACTACTAGTTTTTGACCTACATATTATAGATAAGTTAAAGCAACCAAATGACCGGTCAATTTCCGGAATTCCCTGTGCTCAGCGGCCGTAAATTAATTTAGACCGGTATTTGTGGCACCGGTATTGAGTTTCTACCGCTTGCCAGCGTCGTACTGTTTAACTAATTCCGGTATAGCGTTAGGCTCGACCGGCACCAACGACATCAGTTCTGTTAGGTTCCGCACGTAGCTGAGTTTGCGGAAGAATTTTGAGCTGAAAAAGTAATAAATTTAGTCAAAAACCTGGAAAAAGATATAAAAATCCCGCGTTCAAGGTATTACCCATATTGCTAAATCCATTATCCAAAATAATTACATAAAGATAAACAATAAACATAAGGCACAATATGTAGTTAGAAGCACTTTATGATCATAAAAAATTATGTATGTGTGATACCGAAAATACAATCCCGGGAATCTTGAGCGTTTTGAGATTGCAGCTAGAATAACGGTAAGATGATGAGGAAAATTCCGGGATTTTTATCATCATCCCGGGATTGCGGAATTATTTGAATTCTGCAATATCTGTAACGTTAAATTTGTTTAATATGGGAAATAAATCGCGGGACTTACGAATATGGGTAATAATACCAAGAACCCGGTTTTTTTGGAATGTTAATAAATCATGATGTTATTCTCTATAAATAGTTAAATACATGATTAGGTCATAGGGAATACTAATCGCATTTTTGATTGCACGCTAATTTATAAATATGCATCATGGTTCACCCAAAGGGAAGAATATAATTTTAAGCTTTTGATATTGTAGTCTTAATGTTTTTTTGTGACCTAGTCCATAACATTTAAATTTTGGTTTATAAATACTTTGGCATAAACTGTAAACGTCACTGTCTTATAGTGGAGATATTTTGTGTTGGCCGATATTCTATAAAATTCTTATACCGTAGCTGAATTTATGTCAGATAACTTGTTATTATTATTTTTATTTTTTTTAATGTTGAAATGTACTCTGCCGACATTACCTGTCATTATTCCACTACATTATTATTGTTATTTGCAAAAACGAACTTTAATTTTATTACATTATTATAAATTGACATGTAATACTGACATCTGAATACCACTACATTATTATTATTTGATAGAAATTTAGTGTAATTTAATTTTTATTCCATCACTTTAAATTGACATGTAATCTCTTGTATAATGACTTGAATAATTTCTTATTTTATTCTGTAATAATTTTTATTTTTATAAGTTTCTAATATGTTTTAAATTTAATAAAATATTTATTAAGCTATACCAATAAATGAATATGAATATCGAATTTTATAATAAATAAATAAATTTATGCAAGAACCCCATCTTGGTGAAGGCGTCCTCCAAGGATTTCCACTTTTCTCTCACACAGTGGCTTACACTTGTATCCAATTCGAATTTTATATCATGCTTAAATAAGTCGCATTTTGTACGGATTGCTCTGACTCCAATCTGCCAAGGGGCCGTTCAAGTATTACGTAAGCATATTTATTACAATTATTTACTCCCCGTCCCCCTTGTCAGCAAAAGTAAGCAAAGCTCTTATTCCCCCCCCCCCCCACGCTTACATAAACATAGGTATCTACTATTTTTTTGATTCATGAGCAGCAGTTTTAATTCTAGAAATAAGAAAAAAGATTTAGGATAGAAGACTTTAACGCACACAATATTAATTCATTTAAACAATTATATGTTATTCTTGGGAATCCCGCAAAATGCGTTTCGTTTTCAAGTATAGACAATGTGTGGGTTGTCATTTGTGTAAAAAAATAAATAACTATTGCTGACGTAATCACCAACTAGACCCCCCCCCCCCCCACCTCCCATGTCATCAAAAATAAGCAAAGTATACGCCCCACCGCCCCCCTGTAGTGCTTACGTAATACTTGAGCGGCCCCCAACTCTTAAGCTTCAAACTCAAAAACTCAAAATCAAAATATTCTTTATTCAAATAGTCCTAGCAACAAGCACTTTTGAATCGTCAGTTATATATTACATAAATTGAAACTAATTATTCAGAGCAATTTATTGATGCATATGAAATTTTTAAAAAAGACATGAATTACTGTAATGTATGTCAAAAGAGAGTATAATAAATTCACAAAAAGATCGTCAATACGTAAAATAAAAACATAACAAATATTATGATCTAGACGGTTTCTAGAATAAAATCTGAATGTCAAGAGGAAAATTTAACGTCAACAACTTAACCTCTCTAAAGAGGTCACGCACGATGCTATCGACTCACCTCACAAAAGCTTTGGTGAAAGCGACGAATATTTTCAATCCATAAGTGGGATGCACCAGGTATAAATGCTTCAGACTTTTTCGTAACCTGTCAAAGAAAACGCGCGTTTTAAAAATCTTTGAAATTACATAAATAGGTTGATTAATGTTTTCCAATAGGGATGTTCACTCATTTTTTTTTGTTTTTTACAGAGTATAGTCTTTATTGGTAAAAAACGGTGCAAGTGTACGTAATATACATATATATTTCATAATAAGTATAAAAAATATTAGTATCCAAAAGAAAGAAGACGTAAAACTATGCCAAATGGTGAAAATCGCATTAAAACATCTCAAAAAATAACGGAGCTACAATCTTTAGAACGTTTTTAATTAGAGAGAGAAAGCGTTACAAATCAGTTACGTCACTGACCTAAAGCGTCATAGTAAATACCGATTGTTCAGTACAAAGGTGAGTTTTGCGAAAAAAGGACAGAACATGCCCGCACTTAAAACTTTAAAGACTAATAATTATATAATTATTTATTCTTTTGAGTTACTTTTTTCGCCATTTGATTGGGAATTTGATCCTATTTCAAGAAAATTTGAAGTTATTGATTTTCTTGTTTGCTGTTAATATCCCTATTATTTAACGTAAATTTGATATTGTTTTACTGTTGTTTAACCCTTTAACCGCCATCGTCTTATATATCAGACAACGTGCAATGCAAATGACACCTTAATTTATGACAGTTGAAAATAACGGGATATTTTTTATAATTATGACACTGACATTATATACTCTTATGCAGCTTCTATGACCTTCTATAGAATTTATTTTACCGTACATTTTGTCAGTGATACGTATAGATATAAGTAGAAAAGTCCATGAAATAAGACCGTATGAGTATTGAAGAATTAGTAGATTGTGTCTCAAGGGAGCAAAATGATATATTTACGGCGAGGGCGGTATATTGAATCCTGAGTGAAGCGAAAGATTCTACAATAGAATCCTGAGCGTAGCGAGGGATTCTAAAGTAGAATCTTGAGCGTAGCGAGGGATTCAAGTGTTTACGCCCAAGATGGAAATAATTTTGCTACCGTGTGACACATATTGCTTTTCACACCGTCTATGAGGCTCGCTGCTAAAAACATGAATTATTTTACAAATGATTTTACTACAGTGTCACATACTGCTTTTCACACCTTCTATGAGGAAAAGAGTCATTGTTGCCCTCAAATGAGGGAAGAAAAGTACATCTTTGATCCCTCATTCGAGGGCAACAATAACTCTTTTCTGAATAGCAGGTGTGAAATAATGGTTTAGCTCACCGTCTGTCTATAAGTTTGTAGTACTCCCTCAGCCAGTGAATGGTCGGTAAACGCCGTGGGCCCGCGCTGCCGTATAAATACACTAGCACGTAATTATCCGTCACTAGACGCTCTAGCGTCCAGATCACGTATCTGTGGACAATTTAGTTGTTAATGTGGAGGTAACACAGGAAAACAACGTAAATAACTTCAAAATCTTCTAATATGTGATAATCCATATTGAAAGGTACCTTATGGCTGCCGGCACTTACGCCTTTATTGCCGCTGTTCCAATACAATAGAGAATAGGTGCAACGTAAGCGCCTGCCGCCATAAGGTCCCTTTCGATGTGGATTATCACATATATTTACATAAAAACCTTTCTGCGTCACTTTCGTCTTACGTCAACTTATACGTCAGTGTAAACAATTCAAAAACATTCAATCGTTCCTTATTATTGTTTATTTATTTATTCAGAAAACCAACAGCGATACAAATTTTATAACTTACTTATACTAAATAGCGACCCGCCCCGGCTACGCACGGATGCGATATAAACCTTCCTCTTCAATCACTCTATCTATTTAAAAAAACCGCATCAAAATCCGTTGCGTAGTTTTAAACATTTAAGCATACATAGGGATATAGGGACAGAGAAAGCGACTTCGTTTTATACTATGTAGTGATAATACAGTAGTACGGCCGATTAGAGGTTTCCCTTATTATCTGTATTACATAAAGGACAATCGAACGGACTACAATGATGAGTGATTTGTAGAAATGATAATTAGTAGTTATTAGTATGTCATGTCTTTGTCGCGAATTGAGATTGAGATTTTTATTGATAAAATT
Organism: Epiblema foenella; assembly: GCA_963556455.1. NCBI lineage: Eukaryota > Metazoa > Arthropoda > Insecta > Lepidoptera > Tortricidae > Epiblema > Epiblema foenella. The sequence continues at coordinate 1,178,386 of OY747120.1, read as the reverse complement.
ATAAGTAATTTTACATGTCAATTATAAGTAATATTTACATGTCGATTATAAGTAATATTTACATGTTGATTATAAGTAATTTTACATGTCGATTATAAGTCATTTTACATGTCGATTATGAGTAATTTTACATGTCGATTATAAGTAATTTTACATGTCGATTATAAATAATTTTACATGTTATTTTTATATTAACTTGCTTACTATTGTATTATTTATTTATTTATTTTACATGTCATTTTTTTTAATCCTACCCACCATAATAAAACACATTGTACGGTACTGGCATCACACGGATGCGAGTAACTCGCTACGCGAAACGTAACCTTACGCTGCATATATTTAGAGTGCTGAGTAGCTCTGGCTCCTTGAGATGCTAAGAGCTAAGACACTGAACTTGTATTCTTTCTAAGTTAAATTTAAATTCTCATTTAAGTGAATAATGTATTCTTATGAGAATAAATGTCTTAAACCATTTTGTATTACAATTATCAATAGTTAGATGGCCTCAACGTAAACTCATTTATGTTGTAACAAGCCAGTTCAGCCAAACAGTTTTTAAATGCATCTTTCTTTATTATTCATCATCTAACAGCCAGCACCTTACACAGACATCAAAAACTACGAATACCACCTTAATGTCATCATTACTTTGGTGATTTTAAGGATTTCGGGGATACAATTCAGTTTAACACCTAGACCATGAGAGTTTATGTATTTTTTTATAACCGCCGTGGGACGGTAGTATCGGTAAAGGTCTCTATGGAAAGTCATTGTTGTAGTCCCGGAATTTTCCGAGATTTCCCGGGAAATTGTATTCTATAAATACAACGCATTTTTTATATAACGACGGTGGCAATCAGACATACGACCGGCCTGTGGACTTTTAGCCTATCTCTCTACTCCCTATTAAAAAAAATAAAAATTAGATTATTTCTGACAAACTAGTTACAGGCACAAAGTTGCTGATTAAACAAAAGACAAAAAAAAATATTGAAACCAAGGGTTGAAAGTGACCCATTTCACCCGAGATTTCAAGGATGAAATGGGTGCTTTCACCCGAGTTAAACACTCTACTTTTCGTTTCGAAAATAAATGAGAAATAAAAGTAATAATAAATGATATTTTAAAGATTCAGTAATAAAAACACTCGCTGCAGCAACCAGCAGCCGAACCCCGCGATCACGCCCCGGCCGATTGAACTTTTAAAAAATAGACACTTTTCACCCCACCAGGGTCGGAAAAGCGACTTTCAACTCGGCTATCTACTCGTGAAAATCGATCTTTCCGAAAAGGAGAGAGGAAAATATATATTCAATTATGAAAATATATATACACTTAAAAACTATGTTATACATATACAATACTAAGCAGTTTTGTCACGAAATAGTCCTGCATCAGTGTAATACTGACTCAGGCACACCATTTGGGCCACGTTCCCTGCTGTCCATATTAGAAACATTGCTTAAAGAACAAAAAGAAGGTTGTGTGGAAGAGATCGCGATAATACCGCCTGTTATTCCGCCTCTGTCTCCCTATATCTTTGTTTTTCCTTGGTATGTGCTCCATTATTATGTGAGGTGTGCAATAAAAGAGTATTTGTATTGTAAATATTCATTTCATTTAATTTTATTCGGACTGTATATTTAGATGTACTTAGATTTTAATTGATAAAACTGTTATACCCTGACAGGGTTACCATGTACTGTATATATGCTATAATAACACGTTGTAAACACATGGTATTGCAATAAATAACCAAATACCTAAATAGCGTAAAGAGTCATGTATAATATTTTCATTGTATCTAGTTGACACATTTCTTGCAGGAAAGCATATCAAACGATTCGACATGTTTTGTTTTCTTGTGTAACTACACATTGTAAATACCTATTGTAATTTTTTCCTCGTTTTTCTTTCAATTCTCTTTTGTTGTTTACCACTTACATTTACTTAAGTAGGTTAAGTAGTATCATTGTAATAAGCATATTTTGGAGAATATGACTGACTGTCGAGTTTCTTTCGGCGTTTCTTCTCGGCAGTGGTCTCATGAGAAACGCTAGTAGTTTTTGACTTGTAAAAGTGCCTTTGCGGCCTACTTGCAGAAAGTTCATTTATTTAATTTATTTCAAATAAATAATAATAATAATTATTATTATTCTTTATTTCAGATTTTTACATCCATATGTTGTTAGTACAATAGTATATATAAACAAAAAACTTATCCGCTAAGGTTAGTAAAAAATAAAATAAAAAATAAAATAATCAAAAACTAATTGCCAGTTACAAGCTCCATCTGCTATCATCTGTTCCAGCGCAATGCAAGCTGTTCCAGTGCCTAAGCAATGGAGCATCCAACTTGGCAACCAACGTCTTCAGGATGCCATTCCCACTATCACTCAGCCGCCGCATTAGTGACGCCGTCCTGTTTCGCATTATTGCGTAAAAGTCGTTCGTACGCTCCGCTGCAAAAATTCCGGACGCACTGCAATATCGCGGCAGAAATAATGGTAATAATACTTACAGGAACAAGTTATCCATGACGTAGTGGTAGTCCGCGCGGCGGACGTCCGGCAGGTGGCACGCGCTGAACACTATCAGCGCGCAGCCAGCGGCGTCGTAGCCGCCGTGGGACACCACGCGTTTGTATGGCTCTATTACCTGGTAAATAACACACATTAAAAAAAAAAATCTTTATTTAGGCAATAATCCCATCACAGTCCCCGTGTGGTTGCCGGGTAAGAATTGCGCCACCCCATCTCTTCCCGTGGGTTTCGTAGGAGGCGAATAAGGGAAAATCGGAGGGTGGGCAGCAGCATCCTTCGATCATTACCACCATCAAACTGCGGTCGCCAACCCGCTTGCCAAGCGTGGCGACTATGGCAAATCCCCCCCAAATTGGGGGAGGCCTATGTTCAGCAGTGGACGTCTTTCGGCTGATATGATGAATCCCATCACAATTACAATTACAAGTACAGAAACATAAATTATAAGAGAAATTACAGAAATTTAAATTGCTTACGTGTAACAAGTACTGTACGTCGTCCGGTCCTTTATATATTTGGAATGGAGGATACAATATCCAAGTAACAGCTGGTGAATATGTTAGAAACAATTGTGTTACCAGAGTTACTCAGCCTATTCAGAAAGAACCACAGTCGCTTTCGCATCAAAGCGAAAAAATCGTCTACCCTGTTCAAGGCAAACATGCCAGACGCACTACAGCGCCATGGCAGCTTCAACATGAGTCGAAATAACATAATTCTCATACATTCCATTTCAATTCTTTTTTTCAGACATGGTCCTAGACCTTGTTAAGATAGTGCTTAAATAAGCACCCCGAAAAAAATAAACTCGTCTAAATAGACTCGGTTGCACCAACATACGATCACAGGCCGGTCATCGTCAAATATGGCGCCGGCGGCTGTCATCCCACAGAAACTTGTCAAACGTTCCATATAATCAGATTTTAACGAACACCGCTTACGATTACAGACGGTTTGATGCAACCCACCCTTAACCTCCGAAAGTCAAAAAAGTTACTCACCATTTCGTCGGGGATTGTGTAAAAACCGCGTAACTAGCACTGGTAAATAGTGTGTATCTACACAACACCTAACTTTATAGGAAAAGCTTAAAACGTTTTTCTAAAGGATTTCACGTTCGTTGGCGGGAAATCTTAATTTGGCTACATTTGTTAGATACGCGGTATTAACCAATGCCAGTTACGCGGATATGTCCTATGGGTGTTGTGTAGATCCGCAGTATTTACCAGTGCTAGTTACGCGGTATTGCTCTATCCGCGACGATTTTCAACTCTCATAAATAAAGGTGTCATTTGCACTCTTTGTCTCATATGTCAAACGATTTCGGTTAAAGGGTTAGATATCTAAATTAGTTTATTCTTGAATTCTTACGATCCCGAGATTTTTAGGACAACTATTATCTTGATTCCGGACTTACTACACCAAAATATTTTTTCCTGGACTTTCAGATAATATGCATAGGAAATAACGGGATCCCGGTATTAATCACTAAAAATCCCGGGATTTTTTAATCACTGAAAATCCCGGGATTTTTCTTAATCACTAAAAATCCCGGGATTTTTCTAAATCCCGGTTTTTTTCTATAGCTTATATGTACAGTCACCTTCATGTCGCATGTGACGAGCCCGCCCCCCCGCGGTACAGTCAGCCACGAGCGCTCGTCCCTCAGTTCGTCGGCCGCACTGTATTCCGGGATCGGCTCGCTGGCGCTACACGAGCTTATTGTGTTTGTTGATCTGATGCCACAAAATAAAACACATTATAATTGTTAGCGGTAATAAAAGTTTGGGTGAAAGCTAGGGATGCGCCGAATATTCGGTTATTATGACCGCTGGATGTCCATGCATGTTTTTAAAAAAAAAAATGTAATAGTTAATAGTTTTTAGCACGCTTTGCCTCTAGTTTAGGTATTTACTAACATCCTTTAGGTTATAAGATTATTATTATTGTATTTACTAACAAATTTGTATGGACCTATGTCTGAAATAAATAAATAAATAAATTATTCGGCATTCGGCATGTTTTTGAATGTTTTGGGTATTCGGCCGAATTATTCGGTTCAGTTGCCGAATATTTACCGAACAAATTTGAGAGGGTTTTGCTAAAAGTTACAATACAATGTATTATAGTTACTGCTTCGTGAAATTAATACTTGACCCATTATTAACCTTGATTTAACTTATTTTTTGTCAATATTACACGTTGATAATGAACAAAATTTTTACCATTCAATTAGTCTGTTTTACAATAATAGATGAAGGAATTACCTTGAACCGAATAAGTCAGCCGAATATTCGGTTCGGCAACAGCTGATCCTAATATTCAGCCGAATGTTCGTATTCGATCAAACCCATATTCGGCGCATCTCTAGTGAAAGCGAAGTACTTTAAAGGGTTCTTACTTGGTGAAGGAAGATTAATGTTGGTAGCTCGGAAAACTGTTTCCAGAATCAGACTTATGACCTAGATATTTCAGGAAACTTAGAGACTTAACACGAGAACGCCACTATTCTGCGCCACCTTACACCAGTTGGGTACTCCGAGGTAGAAAAGGTCTTTTAGGGCTCGGTCTTTCCGCGGTATCTGAGAAGACCAGCCGGACGTTTTCCATTGGGCCACCCAACTTATACATTTTGGGGAAAAACATCGATAACTTACATAGGTCTCCTCGGTTTCGTAGAGTCCACTTCCAACTCGAGCGAGCATACTAGCGCTGTCTACATTGCATCGTATGGTCCATTCTACTTTTTCATGTACATAATTTTCAGACACTTTTTTAATAATGCAGATTTTGGAATACTTGGCCCTCGCTTCACATTTTTGTATTGTTATTTAGAAAGAGGTTTAATTGCCGTATTACTTCCGATAGTTGTGGTAATTAACGAACCACAGCTAATATCCATAAATCGAATAACTCAGTGGTCCTTGGATGTCTCACCATTTGTATGAAAAAAAGATTTTTACCACTGTGTTACCCACCTTTTACAGAAATATGTTAATATTTAAGTACGTTTACCTATTAATTCCTTTTATTAGGTTCAGGTACTATTTCGAAATCCTTTTTTTGTACACTAATTCAATACATATCATAGATTTTTTTTGTAATAGAAAACTGGTCATGAAAAAGTAGAATGACCCCGTATAGGGTCCGACCACGATAACTCTGCATTGAAATAATTTGGCAACACTCCCTCAAACTTTTTTTTCATACAAATATGACGTATAATGCACAGTGTTGCCAAATTATTCCTTGCTTCTAACCTATCACACCTATCTGGCTATCTGTATGTACTGGTTAGGGGGCGTCCATAAAATAAGTGAGGTGTTTTTTTTAATTTTCTGTCCCTCCCTCCCCCCCTGGTGAGATGTCGTGAGATTTTATTCAACCCCCTCCCCCATCCCCCAATCTCACGTGAGATTTTATAAAATGTGGGTTTCTTACGTAAACGCGTTGGATTGTTATTGTAAAAAGTAAAAAAAAAATTGCTTCGTGCTTTTATTTACGACTAGTTAAGAAATTGCTGTTGCTGAGAGTTAACGTCGAAATATGAATGAAATTATTCTCTTTCGAACGAATTAGTGAATAATCTTAATCGTATTACGATTACGCTTAAGATTAAATCTTATAAGCGTGTACAATCTGGATTAAATGGACCAAAATAGTATAATTTTTTTTTTGTTTCAATCAGAAAAATAATTGCGTGATATTTGCCGAGAACCCCCCTCTCTCCAAAGTAAGATTAGATGAGATTTGACTCGAACCCCTCCCCCCCTTAAACATCTCACGTAATTTATGGACGCCCCCTTATGACTTGAACTCACCGCTTGCTGTGCTCCTGTTCGGGGGGCGTGCGGTACCCGGGCTCCGGCTCCAGCTCCGGGGGCTCCTCTTCAGACTCCAGCGAGTGCACACTACAACTATCTAAGCTGCATTCGTCGTCTGGTGGCTGGAACGAGGGAATAACTGTGCGGTTGAACCGTTCCATTCAGTTGATTTGAGGTAGAAACGAAGACCGAATAAACCGACCAAACCCGGAAATTATTGAAATGAATGAAATGAAAACATTTATTCTTCAATTTAGGCATGTTACATGCACTTATGAATGTCAAAAAACTACCACCGGTTCATAAAATAAACCTCTGCCTCGAGAAGAACCGGCGTAAGAAACTCGGCGAGGTGTAATTTTTTCAAAACAATATACTATGTATATAAAATAACAGTAAAAATAGTACAAAATTCAAATGCTACCTACAGTATAAAAAAACATACATACATATTTTTTAATACTAAGGACAAAATATATCTGTGTTAGATTACTTGTGCGGGACGCTATCACTGCCAAACATCCCTATCCATGATGTGATCGTTTATCTTATAATATGCTTTTGAAATAAGTGTCTGTTTCACAACAGATTTAAATTTAGAATCCGTAAGTTCAGTAATGTGTCTTGGAATTTTATTGTAGAATTTTATACAATACGCGTTTCCCGGGATTATCTGCACTGAAAATTCCGTGATATTGCTAGCCCTCTATTAGGATATCATAGGTTTCCACTTACAACCGACTAGAAATTGGAAATTATGAAAATCTAAAATCTCTGCTTAATCCTTTGTATAACCGGCATGATTCAGATTCAGATTATTTATTGGTAGAAATAAAAACATTTACAATTCATGAATACAATACAATAATTAAACAGACACACAATTTAAAATTGGTTAGTAAGTACGCATATGTTACAGTCAGTGATTTCTTTGCCGAAATTCGTTTATATTATAGCATGCCAGTTCAGTGAGCATATTTTGGTTTAATTGCGTTTTATCAAGGCGTGAATATAATTGTATAGTCATCGCAGGAATAGAAAGAAATAATACTATAACGTCCCATGAAGACACAAAAGAACTCCTCAAGTTTTATAAAAACACATTAAATACATGCATTATGAAGGCCTAGTATCTTACAGCGTTTATTCCCGTCCAAAATTATTACAGAGTGAGAAAAAATCAAAGTAAAGATAAAATACATATTTTGACGACCGGTTTAGCCTAGTGGGTAGTGCACCTGCCTGTGAAGCTGACGGTCCTGGGTTCGAATCCCGGTCAGGGCAAATATTTGTGTGATGAGCATGAATATTTGTTTCTGAGTCTTGGATGTTTTCTATGTATTTAAGTATTTATATCTATTAAATATATCGTCGTCTAGTATCCATAACACAAGCCTTCTTGAGCTTACTGTGGGGCTAGTTCGATTTGTGTAAGATTGTCCACTAATATTTATTTATTGAGTCCAAATGATTCGCCCACCCTGATAACGGCGCTTATCATGAATGCATCCAAATAATTATATCGTTCTTATTACAATCCATTCCGTCGGCTTTAGCGAATTCACCTATACATACAGTACACATGTAAACAATGGCTAACATTCGATAACTCTCGACCTATTGTTCCATTTCCCACCATTACGATTGCGCAAGATGTTTGACTTTTTAGCGCTACATAGTTGATATGACACGTTAAAACTACTTTCATTGTATTAAGGAGTTAAACACTGTATTTATACTTGTCCTTAATAAATTATATGTGTATGTATGTTTTATATCTCTTGTCTTTTTTATACCTTGTTGTACAGGTTGCTGAATTTGTCTACCTCCGTTCATTTCTTCTCTCATTTGCTCAAAGGTTAACTGGAAGAGATCCCTTAAAGGGATAAGTTCGCCTTTGTACATACCATTTCTTTTTGTATTTGTAATTTTTGTTATTGTGTACAAATAAAGAATTTTACTACTACTAATACTACTAAACACTGAAGGTGAGTGTTTAGCAAAAAAATTTTATGCTTTTTTACATTTTTTTTATTTCTGTATAAAAATCATTACATCAGCGGATACAATGTCTTCCTCGAATTTGGAGCAGCCCAATTGGGGAAGTACCTCCACCTTGCAGAAGACCACAGCCATGATAACATTATCTACTATACAAGTATGTATAGTAGATAATGTTATTCCTGGAGGTGAGCAAGGTTGCCAGAGCTCCCGACGATGCACTGTGTTAAGAGCGACGGACCTAAATTTATCCCTTCTGCTGCCAACACAGTGAATTCTCAAATTACATAAAGGGTCAGCAACGCGTATGTGACTCCTTTGGAGTTGCGGGCGTCTCTATAGACACACACACACACAGCCTATGCTGCGGTGGCGTTGTATAAATAAAATATGATTTTTATACAGGAAAAGAATTACCCCAGCTTTTGAACTATGTACTCGAGTGCCTGTACTCCGAACTTCGTATCGTGCCGTACATTTCACTCTCGTGTTATACACTATATGAGTGAAAGGGACGGCACGATACGAAATTCGGATTTTTAATTTCGGAGTAGCCCCTCAATGCGTCCAAGTACCAATAAAAAAAGCGACACACAAAAATGTGACGATCTGCGTTTGTTTGTTATCTCTGTATTATGATTATTTTATTTTATCACGATTTGATTTAAAAACAACGATTCGAATAATTAACTATTATTACGGCTGATCAACTATTTTTTATAACGAATCAACTATTTGATTAACAATTAGCAAGCGAAAAATGTTTACTGCAGCGCCCCCTGGCGAGTTATCATCGTAACACCTAGCTGGAATTCGTCCCGACTAAACTACAAACCTATTGCAGAAAACCGTTTCTGAATCGGTCAAGCCATTTTGAAGATAATGATGTGCACACAAACAAACAAACAATCAAACAAACAAACAACCTATCACCCTAAACGCATATGCCTTCTCCGTTCCGTCGTGGGTAATAAACATTATTTTTCATAGAAAAATAATAATAAATAGTAATTATAATGAGAGCATTTAATAGCTTGTACATAAAAATGAAATGAAATCGCATGTTTGAACTTGAGTGTTGTGAAATGTCTACTGGGTAACGGATAAGAGATACTGGATTCTATTTATAAAAAAGGATGTAATTTAAACTTTCCTTGTTTTTAACACCACAAACAATCACAAATGAACTCCTGTAAATTAGTAACATAAAGAAAACCAGTCTCGGCTTCGTATTATTGTGTCCACTGAGTCACACAGGTAAATATTCAGGTTTTTTTCTTTCATTATTCGGTGTGTTATATGAACATTGTTAATTGTTAGACTTTAAAAAGTAGGTAGACTATTAGGGACACAAATGTCAGCCAGGATACTAAATGCGTGACAAAATACAAATACCTAAATAGCGTAAAGTCATGTATAATATTTTCATTGTATCTAGTTGACACAGTTCTTGCAGGGAAGCATATCAAACGATTCGACATGTTTTGTTTTCTTGTGGAATTACACATTGTAAATACCTATTTTTATTTTTTCGTCGTTTTTCTTTCAATTCTCTTTTGTTGTGTACCACTTACATTTACTTAAGTAGGTTAAGTAGTATCATTGTAATAAGCATATTTTAGAGAAAATGGCTGACTGTCGAGTTTCTTTCGGCAGTGGTCTCATGAGAAACGCTGGTAATTATTGACTTGTAAAAGTGCCTTTACGGCCTACTTGCAGGTTAAAGTTCATTTATTTCATTTATTTATTTCATAGTAACTGGGAAAATATATATATATATTAGAGGACAATCTTACACAAATCGAACTAGCCCCACAGTAAGCTCAAGAAGGCTTGTGCTATGGGTACTAGACGACGATATATTTAATAGATATAAATACTTAAATACATAGAAAACATCCAAGACTCAGGAACAAATATTCATGCTCATCACACAAATATTTGCCCTGACCGGGATTCGAACCCAGGACCGTCAGCTTCACAGGCAGGTGCACTACCCACTAGGCTAAACCGGTCGTCATTAATGAATTGATCTATCGATGATCAAGCTGTTCATGAATACTCACCAGTTGTATCCTCCTGCGTTGCGTGGGGCTCCGAGCCTGCGGCGTGGGGCGGAGCGCCACGCTGCCAGTGTACGGGTCTAAGAGCGCCTGGTACGCCGACCGGTCTTCTTGTGACGACGACACCACGTCTGGGGAGTCCAGGTCCTGAGGAAGAGTAAAGGAATTATTCATAAACATCCATACAATAACAGAAACTGATGATTTTAGGGGTCAATCAAATTTTTCTTGTTGTTATTCAGCCCCGTCAGCGAGGAGACAACAGTAACCATGTTTCTTAGAAAAATGTTTATAATATGGACTTCAAGCATGTTCAGGAGATGACCCATGTCCAAATGGATTTATACATATCGCTAAAACTCATGTTTGGTGGATTTAAACCCCATAAAATCACAGTTTTAAAGAGTGACTCAGGAGACGTAACCAAAGGGATCGGATACCGGTATTTTCTCCATAGAAAAATACCGGTATTATTACGGTTACCGGTTCATTATTTCGTTTTTAACGGGACAATCTAAAAATACGAAGTTGTTACCTAAATACATGATTCAGCCCTACGTAAAGAGCAAAAAATAATCCAAAATATTGGGCTAATTCAGGGTCTTTTTTAAATACCGGTATCGGTCCCTGCGTAACCATGGTAACGAGGAACAAAGAATAGTTGATCCACCCTTAGATCAAATGGACACGAGGCCCCTATTTCACCAAAGCTGACAGGCGCGACAATTGTCAAAAAACATTACAATTGTAGTTGGTGAAACATTTTTCAAATGAAAATTGGCGATTAAAAAAATTATAATAAAAAAGTATTTTCACCTCACTAGCTCGGAAAGCCCTTTTTTATTCTTTAAAAACAGATAGCAAAACTGCATTTTATCCACGAGAGTGCAAATAATGTTTGAAATCCGAACGCGCTAATTGTAACTTTTTAAACATAATAACATGTAAAGGCCAGTCCAGACAGTCCAACAACAATAATTTTATATTGTGCTGTTGTGTTAAAAAACTAGTAGCTACGCCAAATCTCGGGATTAGGTAGTGGACAACTATATTTAGGACGCAACTGTCAACGTTAGGACGAGGAGGAGGAAATAAGAGGCCTTATAAGTTTGAGCGTTCATCATTTTCATAAAATCTTAGTCGATAGATGGCGTTAGCGCTCGGCACACGAGCGCACTGCTCTACAGCACACTACTGCGCATATGTGTGCGTTTTAACCCGGACGCAAAAAATCTTGATCGTTTTGACAATTTCCCAGTTGAAGGATACAGTTGGTTGGTTGGGGATACAGTTTTTTAATGTAATTAAAAATGTATTTGATATTTTGAAAGCAGTACTTTAATACTACATTTCAAGAAAATATACTCATACAAATAATAAAAAGTTACAACTCATAATTTTGTTTCGTTGCGTAATTTCAATCTACCTTTGACATTACGTAAATTTTAGCCTAGTTGGTAGTAACCCTGCCAAAGAAGGTGGTGGTCCTGAGGGCCTACTCTGAACATCGAAATCCGAACTTCGTATCGTGCCGTTCCTTTCACTCTTGTGTTATACACAATATGAGTGAAAGGGACGGCACGATACGAAGTTCGGATTTCGATTTTCGGAGTAGGCCCTCTGGGTTCGAATACCGCGATTAGTACATTACTGCAGAGGCCGCGAAATAGGGGACTGTCGGCCGAGTAGTTATAGATGGCCGAGTGTTATCGAGGCCGATAATCCTTGTTAACGCCAAGGTTTGTATTATAGTGCTGTTCTCAAAAAATTCAATGAAATTTGTAAATTATAAGCTAGAAAAGCACCTCGGAAACAAAAGACGATCTCTTTGCCTGCCGAGGCCGGCAAGTTTGATAAAAGGTAATTTATTTGCCTTTTCTAAGGTTTGTATGTATGTATGTAATCACTTTATTGTACACAATAACAGGTTAAAAATAAAGTTGTATTTTTAATCGCGAGTGTGGAATTAAAACACGAGCTAGCGAACGGATTCTAGGGTTAAACTACGATTTAGCGAATGTATTTTATGGTTGAACTGAGCGAAGCGAGTAGTTTAGATATAAAATCCTGAGAGTAGCGAGTGTTTCAACACTCGAGACGTAAAATGACTTTGCAGCTGTGTGTAACACAAATCTTTTCATCTCACTAAAGCGAGGAAAACACTACATAAAAACGACTGAAATATGCAAAATTAGCCTTTATTTTAACTATTACACAAATTGGCAGGAAATCTTATATACAGTCAACAAAACTATTAGCTGATGATTAGATGGATTCGGATATCAAATATTTTTGCACTCTTGTGAAGTAGGATTTGCTATCTGTTTTTAAACAAATAAAATAGTACATTTTTATGCAAGTACGGAAGGTATATCATTTGCACGAGTCCCGAGGTGTCTTGGCCCGAGCTGTCAGGTGAGGGATAACACTCGGGACGAGTGAAAATGACACTTGCGCACGCATATTAAACGATGTTTTTTAATACAGTTGCAAAAAAATATCAAATGAACACAAACAAAATAGTCATTAAAAGAGACAAAACAAAATTCGTGTTCTTGCCAATGTGAGCTTTGCACGTACCTGGTCCATATCTGGCATAGTTTACATACATTTTTTGTAACAATCGTATAAATCACAGCTAGTGAGTTAAAAAATAATACTGCATGTCACATATAACATTACACTAACTAAACAAGGGATCATTGATTACAGAACCCTAAACATGATCATCCCGAAGAGGCATGCCTCTTCGGGATGATCATTTTTAGGGTCTTTCGGGGAGCAAACATTTTTCATAGTGGAAACTGCATCAGAAAGAAGTCGATGATGATATCTAAATATATAAAAGAAGAAACTGACTGACTGATTGACTGACTGACTGACTGACTGACTGATCTATCAACGCACAGCCCAAACCGCTGGTTCTAGAGATTCCAAATTTGGCACGTAGGTTCCTTATAAGGTATAGGGGTGCACTAAGAAAGGATTTTTCAAAATTCACCCCCTAAAGGGGTGAAACGGGGGTCCAAAGTTTGTATGAAAAACCGTATTTATTAAAGTGAGAGACATGAAACTTTGTACATAGAGTCTGTGTTTAAATATATTAATGGCGTATTTCAGCGTTTTTCTAAATTGCTCCACTAAAGGGGTGAAAAGGGGGTTCAAAATTTGTACGGGAAGAAAATCTTTTTTAAAGTGAGATATTTGAAACTTTGTATATAGACTCTCTGTTTAAATACAACAAAACGTATATAAGCGTCTTTCGAAATTACTCCCCTAAAAGGGTGAAAAGGGGGTTTCAAGTATGTACGGGGAGCAAATCTTTTTTGAAGTGAGAGATTTAAAACTTCGTACATAGACTCTTTGTTTAAATACAACAAAACGTGTTTCAGCGTTTTTCGGAATTGCTCCCTTTAAGGGGTGAAAAGAGGGTTCCAAGTTTGAGCGGGGAGCAAATTTTTCCTTTTCTTAAAAATCGATATGGGTGTCATTTTCGAGATTCCTCGGGGTGCCAATTACGAAAATGACATTCATTTTCAAATTAAAGATGGCGGACATTTATTTTTCTTAAAAATCAATATGGGTGTCATCTTCGAGGTTCCTCGGGGTGCAAATTACAAAAATGACATCCATTTTCAAATCCAAAATGGCGGACATTTATTTTTCTTAAAAATCAATATGGGCGTCATTTTCGAGGTTCCTCTGGGTGCCGATTACGAAAATGACATTCATTTTCAAATTAAAGATGGCGGACATTTATTTTTCTTAAAAATCAATATGGGTGTCATCTTCGAGGTTCCTCGGTGTGCAGATTACAAAAATGACATCCATTTTCAAATCCAAGATGGCGGACATTTATTTTTCTTAAAAATCAATATGGGTGTCATTTTCGAGGTTCCTCTGGGTGCCGATTACGAAAATGACACTCATTTTCAGATCAAAGATGGCGGATATTTATTTTTATAAATATCGATATGGGTGTCGTCTTCGAGGTTCCTCGTGGTGCCGATTATGAAAATGGCATGCATTTTCAAATCAAAGATGGCTGAGATTAATTTTTCTTAAAAATCAATATGGGTGTCATCTTCGAGGTTCCTCGGGGTGCAGATTACAAAAATGACATCCATTTTCAAATCCAAGATGGCGGACATTTATTTTTCTTAAAAATCAATATGGGTGTCATTTTCGAGGTTCCTCTGGGTGCCGATTACGAAAATGACACTCATTTTCAGATCAAAGATGGCGGATATTTATTTTTATGGGTGTCGTCTTCGAGGTTCCTCGTGGTGCGGATTACGAAAATGACATGCATTTTCAAATCCAAGATGGCGGACATTTATTTGTCTTATAAATCGATATGGTTGTCATCTTGGAGGTTCCTCGGGGTGCCAACTATGAAAATGACATCCATTTTCAAATCCAAGATGGCGGAAATTAATTTATCTTAACAATTTATATAGGTGTCGTCTTTATGGTTCCACAGGGTGCCGATTACGGAAATGACATCCATACGTATCTACATACATACATACAAACATACGGATCAAACTGAGAACCTCCTTTTTTGTAGACGGTTAAAAATTACGTTTATTACGCGGGCGAAGCCGCGGTTAAAAGCTAGTTATACCTAAAAATAAAATACATAGGTTTATATTTTAAGAGCCCAGAGGAAAATGTTTCGTATTTCATTATTAAAATTTATCTTATAGTGTGTAAATGAATATAGCATATGACGAGTTCCTGTGACCACCTCGTGACTCTACCATAAGACTCTTGGACCATATCTAGGTTGATAGTATTTGTCAAGACACTAACAAGCTCAAACGGATGTGAGAGATGGAGTGATGAGCATATGAGGAGTTCCGGTGACCATCTTCTGACTCCATCGTGAGATCCTGGACCTTATCTATTTCGTTGGTACTCATCAAGACAAATACAACGAGCCCCAACACTGCGGTACTGTGATGAGCATATGAGGAGTACCGGTGACCATATCCTGACTCCATCATGAGGACCTGGACCTTATCTATTTCGTTGGTACTCATCAAGACAAATACAACGAGCCCAAACACGGCGGTACTGTGATAAGCATATGAGGAGTTCCGGTGACCATCTCCTGACTCCATCATGAGGACCTGGACCTTATCTATTTCGTTGGTACTCATCAAGACAAATCCAACGAGCCCAAACACGGCGGTACTGTGATGAGCATATGAGGAGTTCCGGTGACCATCTCCTGACTCCATCATGAGGACCTGGACCTTATCAATTTCGTTGGTACTCATCAAGACCAATACAACGAGCCCAAACACGGCGGTACTGTGATGAGCATATGAGGAGTTCCGGTGACCATCTCCTGACTCCATCATGAGGACCTGGACCTTATCTATTTCGTTGGTACTCATCAAGACAAATCCAACGAGCCCAAACACGGCGGTACTGTGATGAGCATATGAGGAGTTCCGGTGACCATCTCCTGACTCCATCATGAGGACCTGGACCTTATCTATTTCGTTGGTACGCATCAAGATAAATCCAACGAGCCCAAACACGGCGGTACTGTGATAAGCATATGAGGAGTTCCGGTGACCATCTCCTGACTCCATCATGAGGACCTGGACCTTATCTATTTCGTTGGTACTCATCAAGACAAATCCAACGAGCCCAAACACGGCGGTACTGTGATGAGCATATGAGGAGTTCCGGTGACCATCTCCTGACTCCATCATGAGGACCTGGACCTTATCTATTTCGTTGGTACTCATCAAGACAAATCCAACGAGCCCAAACACGGCGGTACTGTGATGAGCATATGAGGAGTTCCGGTGACCATCTCCTGACTCCATCATGAGGACCTGGACCTTATCTATTTCGTTGGTACTCATCAAGACCAATAAAACGAGCCCAAACACGGCGGTACTGTGATGAGCATATGAGGAGTTCCGGTGACCATCTCCTGACTCCATCATGAGGACCTGGACCTTATCTATTTCGTTGAAACTCATCAAGACAAATCCAACGAGCCCAAACACGGCGGTACTGTGATGAGCATATGAGGAGTTCCGGTGACCATCTCCTGACTCCATCATGAGGACCTGGACCTTATCTATTTCGTTGGTACTCATCAAGACAAATCCAACGAGCCCAAACACGGCGGTACTGTGATGAGCATATGAGGAGTTCCGGTGACCATCTCCTGACTCCATCATGAGGACCTGGACCTTATCTGTTTCGTTGGTACTCATCAAGACAAATCCAACGAGCCCAAACACGGCGGTACTGTGATGAGCATATGAGGAGTTCCGGTGACCATCTCCTGACTCCATCATGAGGACCTGGACCTTATCTATTTCGTTGGTACTCATCAAGACCAATACAACGAGCCCAAACACGGCGGTACTGTGATGAGCATATGAGGAGTTCCGGTGACCATCTCCTGACTCCATCATGAGGACCTGGACCTTATCTATTTCGTTGAAACTCATCAAGACAAATCCAACGAGCCCAAACACGGCGGTACTGTGATGAGCATATGAGGAGTTCCGGTGACCATCTCCTGACTCCATCATGAGGACCTGGACCTTATCTGTTTCGTTGGTACTCATCAAGACAAATCCAACGAGCCCAAACACGGCGGTACTGTGATGAGCATATGAGGAGTTCCGGTGACCATCTCCTGACTCCATCATGAGGACCTGGACCTTATCTATTTCGTTGGTACTCATCAAGACCAATACAACGAGCCCAAACACGGCGGTACTGTGATGAGCATATGAGGAGTTCCGGTGACCATCTCCTGACTCCATCATGAGGACCTGGACCTTATCTATTTCGTTGAAACTCATCAAGACAAATCCAACGAGCCCAAACACGGCGGTACTGTGATGAGCATATGAGGAGTTCCGGTGACCATCTCCTGACTCCATCATGAGGACCTGGACCTTATCTATTTCGTTGGTACTCATCAAGACAAATCCAACGAGCCCAAACACGGCGGTACTGTGATGAGCATATGAGGAGTTCCGGTGACCATCTCCTGACTCCATCATGAGGACCTGGACCTTATCTGTTTCGTTGGTACTCATCAAGACAAATCCAACGAGCCCAAACACGGCGGTACTGTGATGAGCATATGAGGAGTTCCGGTGACCATCATTCTCCTGACTCCATCATGAGGACCTGGACCTTATCTATTTCGTTGGTACTCAACAAGACCAATACAACGAGTCCAAACACGGCGGTACTGTGATGAGCATATGAAGAGTTCCGGTGACCATCTCCTCACTCCATCATGAGGACCTGGACCTTATCTATTTCGTTGGTACTCATCAAGACAAATACAACGAGCCCAAACACGGCGGTACTGTGATGAGCATATGAGGAGTTCCGGTGACCATCTCCTGACTCCATCATGAGACCCTGGACCTTATCTATTTCGTTGGTACTCATCAAGACAAATACAACGAGCCCAAACACGGCGGTACTGTGATGAGCATATGAGGAGTTCCGGTGACCATCTCCTGACTCCATCATGAGACCCTGGACCTTATCTATTTCGTTGGTACTCATCAAGACAAATCCAACGAGCCCCAACACGGCGGTACTGTGATGAGCATATGAGGAGTTCCGGTGACCATCTCCTGACTCCATCATGAGACCCTGGACCTTATCTATTTCGTTGGTACTCATTAGACAAATAAAACGAGCCCGAACACGGTGGTGTTATGATGAGATGAGTATATGAGGAACAGAGTGTAAATCACTAAATATTATAAAATATATACTTGCAGGATCTTGATCATTCAATCGCTGTATACGAGTACAGCTTGTCTTGGAATTCTGTGAATCCTATTCGCTATGCTTGTAACGAGGCGCGATCAATAAAAGCGACATAGGTCCGACCTCTGAGAGCGCTCGGCTGGGACTGAGCGCGCGGCATCGGTGCAGCGTAATTTATGGGTAAATTGGGTAATATTTAAAAATGATTACCGAGTTGAATTTTTAAGCCGATTACGCTAAAAAAAATATCTGAGACAAAAAAAGAGTTGCACTTTACTACACTTTTATCTTTAGAGCAAAATATTAATGCGTTTTGCCAGAAAAAAATAAAGTGTAACCCTATTTTTATCAAAAAACTAGGCAACATTCGGATGCTACTTAAGCCCAAATTTTAGATGAATCTGAACTTTTTAACAACGTTACTATCTAGTTTATGATATGTCGAATTGAATTGTGTTCATTTTGTACCAAAATCAGTCGTTTTTGTGTCTAAATTGACAATCGAAACGTCTCGCCTAGCCGCAAATAATGAAGAAACGCTGCCAAGAGAATGCGTTTTTACCAGGTTTAGCACTAAAAAAACAAAAATTAAGCAACGTTACTATCTAGATTAAGAAACGAACTATCAAATACTTTAGGAATTTCTTCAATATTATGGATATTAACGCCAGAATCGTTAATGAAAAACTAAGCATTTTGCGAAATACGCTTATAGGGCCTCATAATTCCTCGCTCTAGTGAGATGAAAAAATTTGTGTTATACACGGCTGCAAAGTTATTTTACCTCTCGTGTGTTGCAACACTCGCTACGCTCAGGATTTTATTTTTAAACCACTCGCTCCACTCAGGATTCTATTTTCGAACCAACCATAGAATCCATTCGCTAGCTCGTGTTTCAATTCCACACTCGCGGTTAAAATACAACTTTGCACCCTTGTATAACAAATAACTATTATTATCGCAAAAAAAAAACACACAATCAGCAATACAGAAAAAAAAACATGGTTAAATTTCGAAGCCAGCAATTTTTTTTGTCAGCCTACATATGTCAAATACATACATATGTCAACTTGGTAGATAAGGGCCAGGGTAAAGAGCGCTAAAGAGATATACGTGGTTGCGATCCTCAGAAATGAGGGAAATAGGAACGAACCCGGGACCTCCATCTTCGAAGGCAGGGTCACTACCAACTAGGCTAAAGCGGTCGTCAAATTATAGGCTCGTAATAATTTCCCAACGAATACTGGTAAGTTAATGACTACAAGAAATACTGGGAAACTCAAAATAACTTTTTATAGACTAGTGAAGGCGAAAAAGTCGTTCTTGGGAAATTGTATAAAATTCTACAATAAAATTCCAAGACACATTACTGAACTTACGGACTCTAAATTTAAATCTGTCGTGAAACAGACACTTATTTCAAAAGCATCTTATAAGATAAACGATTACATCATGGATAGGGATGTTTGGCAGTGATAGCGTCCCGCACAAGTAATCTAACACAGAAATATTTTGTCCTTAATATTAAAAAATATGTATGTATGTATATACTGTAGCATTTGAATTTTGTACTATTTTTACTGTTATTTTATATACATTGTATATTGTTTTGAAAAAATGACACCTCGCCGAGTTTCTTACGCCGGTTCTTCTCGAGGCAGAGGTTTATTTTATGGACCGGTGGTAGTTTTTTGACATTTATAAGTGCATGTAACATGCCTAAATTGAAGAATAAATGATCTCATCACATTTCATAATAACAATAAATAAGAACTTACATTATTCGCCGTAATGTTGGTCTTCAGTTCAATAGGCAGATCGAAGTTGGGTCTCGTTCTGACATGCGCGGGCGACTCGCACCATTCCGCCACCTGATATACATTTTACAAATTTAATTATTTTAATAGAGGTCCAAAAATATTTTAAAATCGACAGAAAGTACCAAAAATTATTTCCGATGCCGGGATATTTGATATAAAAATCCCGGGATACCGGTATTGGGTATACAGGAAATCCCGGAAGCTGAAGACTACTACCTATTCATACAGTTCTAACATAGTTTATGAGATATTCTTAAGTTAACTAATCACAATATGGATCGAACTGGTATTTAATAAATGATTTTTTTTTTATAAACCGTTCAATCTAAGCATGCTATGCCGGGATTTTTCTTAAAGTTATGTACCGATTAGCGATACTGCAAGCCCTATTCATAATCGTCACGAAATTTTGTATAAAATATTATTATTTGTGTCTTTTCTAACAGAGGGATTTTAGATTAGGGATAAGATGCTAATAATTTTCACTATCAGAGCCTGTACTCCGAACTTCGTGCCGTGGCGTCCCTTTCACTCTCGTGTTATATACACTATATGAGTGAAAGGGACGGCATGATACAAAGTTCGGAGTAGCCCCACAGAAAGGTCGCGCCTAAATAAAGGAAACTTAACTTCATTACTATCATTATAATTATTCCCTCATATGAAGACATGCTTAAGAAATTCAATCTGGACACGTTGCAGGCCAGACGTAAGATAAGCGACCTATGCACCTTATATAAAATTGTAAACTCTGTTCTAGACACGACTTTATTGAACCATATTTCTTTTAAAGTACAAAGCAGATCCAACCGTAGGCAACATTTATTCAGCGTACCCCTAGCTACAAATAACGTATCTCACTATAGCCCAATACCGCGAATGTGCTCCCTTTACAATGACATTAACAAAGATCTAGACATTTTTCAACACAGCATCATTACATTTAAGCATAAAGCTATATCCCGACTCAAACGGCCTTAATTTTTATTTATTTTTTTACCGGTAAAATCAAGAGTACATTTAAATGTCGTGCACGGTTGTCATCGATGTACAAATTTAACAAGATAACGATGCAATTTATTTTGTTGTAAACTTTTTGATTTGTATGTTGTTACTGTGCCTAGTAAATAAACAAATAAATAAATAAATCATCTCACGTTAGAACTAAAGGGCAGAATTGTAAATTAATATCTATCCCACTCACCCCTGAATGGAACTCCTCAACCTCTGGAATCTCTTCGTCTCTTTTCGGCGTGCTTTGCCCCGTAACCCTATACACATCTAACCTGTTCAAGCTGCTATCAACCTTATTCTCCATACCGATACGGCCCAAATTCCTATTCTCGAACTTCCTCCTCTCAATCCCTCTAGCGACATCTGGCGGTGTCACATCTAAAGTTGTACTTAATATATGGCTTTCAGCAGTTGTGAAATTATCGTTAAAATACAGGTTACTTTTACTAGTATTCCTTTGAGGACTATAAAAGCCGTTAGTCTCGTTCTTTTCATCTTCTATGCTTGACAGACTTAGGTCTTTATCATCTTCTTTGTGCTTCTTAGGTATTAGGTCTGGATAGTTTTCATCAGGACTCCCTAAACCCATTAGAGGGTGGTTAGTGGTGGATGTTAAAGTAGAACTAAATTTAGGACTAATGTTGAGATGCTTCGGTCTTTCCTCTGTAATCCTCATGTTATCCAGGTTATTTTGCAAGTTGTGGTTCTCTGGTTCGCTGAGCCTGAGGACCTGAGGGTTCTGAGGGTCTACAGGGTTTTGGAGGCGGAGCACCGGGTCCAGAGCGTCGGGGTCTTCATCAGAGAGGGAGTTGGGGGTGTGAATGTGGAGGGACTCGGAGCCGGTGTCCATATTCTCGTCTGAGTGGGAGATTGAGTCTTCTTGCAGCTGAGTGCTGGTGAAAAATAAAAATATTTGTACAGTCGCCATCAAATATACAGTGGAATCCGTTTAGCCTCCTAAGACCCCGCGTCCTATATATAGGACAAAATATGGTCAACGGAAAATAAGTTAAATTTTGAAGTGATAGAGTTGCATTATATATATTGGAGGACAATCTTACACAAATCGAACTAGCCCCACAGTAAGCTCGAGAAGGCTTGTGTTATGGGTACTAAACGACGATATATTTAATAGATATAAATACTTAAATACATAGAAAACATCCAAGACTCAGAAACAAATATTCATGCTCATCACACAAATATTTGCCCTGACCGGGATTCGAACCCAGAACCATCAGCTTCACAGGCAGGTGCACTACCCACTAGGCTAAACCGGTCGTCGAATTTCATTTGTCATTTGTTTTGGTTTGATTGATTTGACATAAAATAAAATTCTAATTTGTAATCGGAACTGTTAGGTTCAAATTCGATTGTATTTTTATTTGTATGGTGGGTCTCAGGAGGTTATAATGACATCGAAGGGAATTGACAAACACGTCATACTAAGCGGACGTCAAACAAAGCATTTTTGTGAAAAAAAAAACAACCTTCTATTTTTTAGGTAATAGAGAAACAGCATATATCTGTACTCTTCAGGGTGCTCAAAAATATCTGAACATGCACTTTAACGCCTTGACAATAAATTTTTGTTCAGATATTTGTAAGCACCTTGTTCGCTCCGATATATCTGATGGCGACTGTACAACGCCGGTGGTAAAGGAAGCTGTCCCCGATTATCCCTAACGGCGAATATGGACGTTGACTCAAAATTTATCTACTCCAAAAAAAAAATGCCAATTGGTGAAAATCCTATTCAAATATTTCAAAAAATAACGAAGCTACAACCGTCTTAATGTTGCTGGTTAGAGAGAAAGCGCGGCAGATCAGTGACGTCATTGACCACGAGCGCCATAGTAAATGGCGATCGTTCCAATACAAAGGTGCGATTTGCGGAAAAGAGACAGAGTATGCCCCCGCTTAAAAAAAAAATATATTTTGTTGATAATTTTACACAAATCGACCTAGTCCCAAGCAAAGCTTGTACTATGGGTACTAGGCGACGATATACATACTTATATAGAGAAATGTATACTTAAATACATAGAAAACATCCAAGACTCAGGAACAAATATTCGTGCTCATCACACAAATAAATGCCCTGACCGGGATTCGAACCCGGGACCTCCAGCTTCGTAGGCAGGGTCACTACCAACTACGCTAAAGCGGTCGTCAATCGGCCGTTAAACTTTGAATACTTATAATTGGACGCTGTTATGCTATAACGTGTCAACCTACTATAGGTTTTCCTATACATTGACTTTTATTAATACACAACAAAAAACGAGCAAAAAACAAACAACACAATAATATAAAGCATTATAAATAAAAAAATTGCCCTAAGTCTTTTCGTGCTCGGTAGGGTTCCCAGAAGGCTGGCCGCATGGCCACGCTGGATAGCTATGCTAATCTGCTGGGCGAAATAGTGGCCAGCCCTCTGGTCACCGGAAGCCTCTATAAGGCGCCTTGCAATGTCCTTATAGAGGCGACGAGCACTTGGACCCCATGGCCCCAGGGTCTCAACCCCAAACGCCGTAAACATGTAACTACTGCCGAGAGTGGCATATTTGAGGCGCTTGAAGTTTTCAGCTGAGGATGCAGCTGCACCAGCATCAACTTTGGTGCCTGGAATATGGGACGGCGCCAGGGTATCTACACAAGTAGCATCCCAGACAAGGGGCCGACCCATACTCCAAGGCACTAACGTCATTCCGTCGGATTTTCCTATTAGGTTGACACATATTGCATCCAATTTATGTAATCATTTATTCTTTTGAGTTACTTTTTTCGCCTTTTGATTAAGTATTTGATCTTGTTTCGAGAAAATTCGAACTAAATGATTTTTTTATTTGGCATCAATATCCCTATTGCGGCTCGGTAAGTATTTTATCTGTTCATTGCGCGGTCGAGGCGCGCAACGCACTGCGGTTATCACCCGTGTGGTGCCGGGTTACAATCACCCGTGTGGTGCCGAGATAGAATCACCCGTGTGGTGCCGAGATAGAATCACCTGTGTGGTGCCGGGTTACAATCACCCGTGTGGTGCCGAGATAGAATCACCCGTGTGGTGCCGAGATAGAATCACCCGTGTGGTGCCGGGTTAGAATCACCCGTGTGGTTGTGGTGCCGCGTTAGAATCACCCGTGTGGTGCCGAGATAGAATCACCCGTGTGGTGCCGAGATAGAATCACCTGTGTGGTGCCGGGTTACAATCACCCGTGTGGTGCCGAGATAGAATCACCCGTGTGGTGCCGAGATAGAATCACCCGTGTGGTGCCGGGTTAGAATCACCCGTGTGGTTGTGGTGCCGCGTTAGAATCACCCGTGTGGTGCCGAGATAGAATCACCCGTGTGGTGCCGAGATAGAATCACCCGTGTGGTGCCGAGATAGAATCACCCGTGTGGTGCCGAGATAGAATCACCCGTGTGTGGTGCCGGGTTACGATCACCCGTGTGGTGCCGGGTTACAATCACCCGTGTGGTGCTGGGTTACTATCACCCGTGTCGTGCCGAGATGGAATCACCCGTGTGGTGCCGAGATAGAATCACCCGTGTGGTGCCGAGATAGAATCACCCGTGTGGTTGTGGTGCCGCGTTAGAATAGCACTTCCCCCTTTCTTCCCGCAGGCACAGATCCAAGAATACTAGTCCGTGGGTTATCGTAAGTCAACACGGGAACCGGGTTGTAAGAGTGCGTTGTAGTTGTGGCCGATGGGCTAGCAACCTATCACTGCAATATCACATTTTCTCCATCTTTATACCTACAATTGTTAAATGTGGCACTAGAATTCAATGTAATTTGCTCTGCCTACCCCTTTTGGGAATACAGGCGTCAGTTTATGTATGTAATTAAGTGAAACCAGGGACCGATACCGGTATTTTTAAAAAACCCTGAATTAGCCCAATATTTTGGATTATTTTTTGCTCTTAACGTAGGGCTGAATCATGTATTTAGGTAACAACGTCGTATTATTAGATTGTCCCATTAAAAACGAAATAATGAACCGGTGACCGTAATAATAACGGTATTTTTCTATGGAGAAAATACCGGTATCCGATCCCTGAGTGAAACTAAGAAAAGCTTGTAAAACGCAAGACTTACTTTTGGAATCACACAAATATCTTAATTTTAAGTTTAAGGTTAAGTGGTACCGTTGTGTGTAATGTTTCTCACGGCTGCTAATTACTGCCCATCACAAACTATAGCATAATGCTATGCAAATGAGGTTGTTAAAAATAATGAAAGGGGAAAATGTACATACCCATTGTATAAATTACACATAATACTTGCTGTCTAAGTATATGCTTGTGTTCCTGATGATAATTGTCATATCTTGAATATCAAACTTCAATTAATTAATGAAGTTTTTTATTTATAATAAGACCAACAATCCACAACCATGCAATTACGCCATCTTGGCCAGAGAGAGCACACACGAGGAAGAGCGAGACAGACCTACCGTTCAGGGTTACCACAATAATGGCACCATAGTCAAATATGACTACAATTTTTTATGGTGTCATTTGAACCAGTATTTAAACACAATCAAATGTTTGTATGGGACAAACTACAATTAGAGCAAGACAAAAGACGAAAACGAGAGGTAAAGTACAGCATAGCTGACGAGCACTGAAAACGCTCTGTACTGATAGGCAGTGAAATGTGACGTCACTATGTAATAGCGTCGTAATCCCGTTGTATGGAAAAACGAGTAATTAGCCATTTTAGTCGTGAAATATTGCGTTTATGTACATAGTTGCCATACAATTTCTTTTTTATTAAAACATGAGAATTCTATTGGTAATTTTCAATTTACATTTGAACTTAAAAAAAAAAACATTTTTGTGAATATTCGAAGTCCCATATCTTTTGATGATTTAATTAATTCATAATTCATTTATTGCATCATAATCATGTGGTACAAGAAGGTGTTATTATATTAGGGTTGATTCCCACATGAACGCTGTTAGGGTACAGCAAATATTTCTTAAAATTAAAGTTACAACTAGGTGATGTAGACACACACGCACACGCACACTAATTTAGTATTTATTGTGCTAATTGGATAGTTTTCTATATATATAACTACGCTATGGAATAAATTTTAACATATGTCAAATACCCAATTCCGGGGTGATAACATTTTTTGACTTTGATATACATATAACATAACAAAACAATGCTATTGTTTTTTTTTATTGGTGGGAGAGGATGGGTTGAAAAATAAATTGATCCAATGTTTGTTGTAAGAACGAACATTTGAAATGTGTTATGGGCTAACTTATCACTAAAATATCACATTTTCTCTGTCTTTAAACCTATTAACGACCGGTTTAGCCTAGTGGGTAGTGCACCTGCCTGTGAAGCCGACGGTCCTGGGTTCGAATCCCGGTCAGGGCAAATATTTGTGTGATGAGCATGAATATTTGTTTCTGAGTCTTGGATGTTTTCTATGTATTTAAGTATTTATATCTATTAAATATATCGTCGTGTAGTACCCATAACACAAGCCTTCTTGAGCTTACTGTGGGGCTGGTTCGATTTGTGTAAGATTGTCCTCTAATATTTATTTATTTATTTATTCTTGCTAAAAGTGATGCTGGAATTAAGAATACAATACAAATACTCAGAATAGCAGGTCAGAAACATAAAATAACGAGGTGTAAGCAGAGGTAGACAATAGGCGGTCTTATGGCTAAAGACCTATCTCTTCCAGACAACCTCTGGGTAGCGGAGAGAACTAAACATATATTCAGTGGGTGGTGCAAAAACAAAAACTAGGTACTGGAATACATAAGTAAAACTAATAGATAAAACCGGCCAAGTGCGTGTCGGACCACGCACAATGAATGCTTCCGTACCAACACCTACTAGTACACATTTAAAATCACTATCCAATACATTGAATCTAAAAAGGTCGTATCTTCATAGGGAACTCACGGCACTTATGACCCTTTGTTTGGGCAAGACAGTTTTTAAGCGAAAACCGTAAAACCTATATTGTTCAAACCAAAAATCGTTATAAGTATTTACTAATGCACACCACCTCAATTTTTTTCGGAATTTTAAACTTTATAGTTTGGAAATTAGAGGGGGGGGACACACTTTTTATGACTTTGACAGCTAATATACCACCAACGGTTGACTTACATAAATGGACAAGTTTTTTAGAAACCTCCATATCATTTTTAAAGGCCTATCTATTGATACCCCACACAACTATGTGCGTTGAATTTTTTTTTCATCCACTGGTTACATGTATGGAGTGCCCCCCCTAATTTAATATTTTTTTGTAATTTCACATCACTTTTATGTAGCAGTTCATAGAATACACCTTCCTAACAAATTTCATAATTGCAGTGCTTATAGTCTCCGAGTAAAAGGACGCACGGACAGACATGACGAATCTATAAGGGTTTCGTTTTTGCCATTTTGGTTACGGAACCCTAAAAATGAAAGTAAAACACATATAATAAATATACACACATACATAAAACAAACTTAAGAGGAACCCAAAAATAAACTACAGACCAGTATCAAAACAAAGCAGTTATTATGGAAGAAACAAATAACTACGCTACTTAATCTATGTCTTTCCTATGCACCAGATTGAGACCTGTTTGCCCATAAATGGAACAGCCTTCGTGAAAATGATTACCTACAGTTTTGTGAAAATTATTTCTAATGAGACTTCATATTCTGTTTCGTTATTTTTTGCCTTGCTATATTGTATGTCCTATATGTAAATAGATTAAGATAACTTTTAGATTATCAACGCCATGGTGTAAGCTGTTATGTTGATAACTCATATTTGTAAATAATTTTTTTTTTTTTTTTTGAAGGATGCACTAGGCTTACCTTGCCGTACATCAAGAGGCAAAGAGTTCCAAAGTCGGACAGCTTGGAAAGTAAACGAACAGTTATAAACTAACTAACTAATTAATAATCTTCAATTTCTCTACCTGTTTTGGTATAAAGCTGGGTATAAAGGTGGAAATATATATGTAGGTATGTGTTAATTACCTTTAATAATAACTACTAGTCTTTTTGATCCTATACACAGTACAACGTCACCAAATACTCGATTAAAATATTTTTAACGTGTTGTGGGTATACTAATAAATCTATAAAAAAGGGTACATATAAACCATTTAAAAACGTATTTTCATATAAGTCGTTACTCAAAGTCCATTCCGGAAGGTTATAACAATTTTATCAACATTAATTTCAATTAAACCTATAGAGATATTAAATCTGAGGAAATAACACACCTAACAAAATATTTTGCACATTTTACACGGTATACTAGTGAATCGTTGGTTACTTACCACATCTGCGTCGTAAGATTTCTCGTGCCACTAATATAATTTAATTTATTGAAGTTAGGAATAAGAATAAATACATGTATAGCAATCGAATTCAATTGATTCTCTACCTATTGGGCAGATTAAGCTTTGTTGGGCTTGCTTGATTTGACGCTTGACGCTGACGTTTGGAATGCGTGTAGTAAACAGATCACTGTTTGAGGTATATTAAAAATCGCTGGCACTTTGGCGTATTTTAAGGACCCCTAAAAATTAGGTTACCGTAGTTTATATCAAGGGTACCCTAACTTTATGGTTTCTGTATGACTAAATCTACATGACTATCGTTTAAATTTTTATAATACGTTTGTCATACTAAGTGATTAATTAATTTGTTCATTTTTTTTATTTATCTATTATAATATTCAAAAGTTCAAATTATGCTATAATTTAGAATTTTTTGATTTAGTTGTCAGTAGGCAAGATTAGAGTTGTTTAGTCTTACATAGGTACCTTTTATATATAATTTTAACACTTTAATGTCTTAACACCCAAATATCTTACAGAACGTAAGGGGTAAGAGATGTACTAGGTCATTAAACCAACTCTCTGTTCACACGGAAAAATCCTGTATCGATTTGATTGCTATATCCATTGTGACCTATTCTCTGAATCCGAGACAATGGGCATTTTACAATACTCGCAGTTGACTCGTTTAGCGTTCTTTCAGATTGCCTCATTTGATCCTGAACTCTCGACTACGACATAGTCATGATATTTTTAAAAAGTAAGGACTATTCTATCAAAAAAAAAAGTCGCATTAGACTTGTTTTACCTCTTTCAGACCTTCGCAGATCACCTTAATTCTGATTCTTAATATAAATCAACACTTTAAAAGAACACACCTGCATTTTTTCTTTGGCCCAAATTTGGGAGATCACTTTAAAATTAATAAATTTTCTAGATTAAGCACTAAAGTAATCTTGACCGAAAATAATGTCAGTGTTTCGATGACTTCAGTGGAATGGATTCTTGAAGAGTAGTAGTTTGTAGAATTTTTCCACGGAAATTATCAGATTTTTTCCCAAAACAACAAACACATTTATCAAGTCAGGCAACGGGCGTGGGATTTCCGTTTGTTTTATAAATATTGGTTCGTGGAATGAGTATTAATACTCCGCGAATCGTTCAATTTGGTCAGAAACAGCTGGTGTATTCACCGAGCACTGTTAAGAAGTAAAGCCAAAGAGGCTTCTTCATTTAAGTATTTAAATTTTATTACAGTTAAAATGCAATTCCGTGAGCTGTTCTTAATAACGTTTATTGTTTTACCCGCCGTCTTCGCTGAGGATTCCAGTTGTGAGTATATTCCAAATATTAATCAACCTAAGAAAAATGTACGCTGGTTCTATTTCATTCACATTTTTACGATGGATGCAATAGCTTGATTACTTTCGGCTTATTACATGACAATCGTAAAAACATTAAAGTTCTCAGAAAAATCGCAACACATCGCAAAACATATTACATTTATGAAATAACACATACACGACTATTTTTATTTGTAGATCAAGCTTGCGTGGATAAGTACTCGAGAAAAGGATATCAGCCTTGGCAAGAATGGTCTGATCATTACACGTGCCACCGGTACCGATGTGAAATTAGAGACGGAAAATACTTCATAGCTGCGGTTGGGTAATATATTCTTCATAGCTATATTTTTCTCGATACATTAAGCATAATAGTTGATTGAATTAATTGCTTTGCTACTTTTGACTTTCAAAGCTTTAGGGTTTAAAAATGGCAAACCTCTTAATTCCTCGACTACACACGTAACGAGGATTCTTATTTTTAGCTGTCGAAAACCAAAAATTCCTGAAAACGCTTTGGAATGCCATGAGTACATCGAAGATGAGAACGTGGGTGAGTGATTAGTATATTTAAATACTATAGGGATATACAGCCTAACGGATGTGGTACCGCATTATACACATAATTAGATAAAGTAAATATGCATTTCATGATCTTCTGATTGAAACGTATTGCAGAATTCCCGACCTGCTGCGCTCGTCTGAGATGTGTCGTTGAAGTTAACGGAGATAGAATCGTCCAAACCAGAGGCCAGCCCGGAGAACTGTTCCCTGATAAGTAAGAAGAAATTCAAATTTTAGATGAAACACTGATTTTTTAAATGAATACATTTCTTTAAAAAAAAAACCCCTTCCTCCAGAGGTTCTATTTCTGAACAAATTACGAAAAATTGATGTTGTGTTGTTTCCAGGCCGTGGAAGGGACAACAAAATGAGCCAAGCCCCGCGGTCGTTGGAATGGGAGGAATACCGCAGGCCACTGTTGGCGGAGACCAACAAGGACAGCCAGCCGCTGGCATATTCAACAGCCGAAGTGCAGGTAAGCTTTAAATCCGTTATTGATTTATTACAAACATAGGTCACATCAATTGCCAGTAACCCTTTGTAATAACTTAATTGATTAAGTAAAGTGCAATTAAATACTGTCATTGATAAATTTAACAAAATACTGACTGGCCAATATTTTTTTAATTGTCTTTTTTTTCTATAATAAGACTTTATTACTTAAAGAGCAAAAATTACGTTCAGAAAAGTTGAATTTGGTATGTTTTTGAAATGTATATCCTATTTATGGTACAGTTCATTAATAGGAACTATTGCCAACAGCGGAAGGGACCGATATTAATGGAAGAAGATACGTAGAATTTCCAGCCCAACAAATGCAGGAATCACCACGCAAAAAGAGATCCGCGTCTCATATAATCTCTAAGAGAAATCAGGACCAGGACGAAAGTCTATTCGATGAACCATCCAAGCAAAGTCGTCGTATGAAAATGCATGGCTACGGTCCGGAAAAATACACATCCTATTTCGCAAATACCAAAAGCCACAGCCACCCTAAATTACTCTTTAATTATTCTTAGTTTAAATCATTTATTTATCCAACGTAATTATAAAAATACTTATTCTTTTTATTTTTAACATGCAATAATTTTAGGGATTAGTGTTTAGTTAGGACAATTTGTTTTGCTTGATGTTTTATATCTAGTTACAATTTATACTCATTTTGTTGTCACCCTCATTAAAGCTCACAAACAATAAATTATGAAATTAGAGTCATATATCTACGCTTATAATGTTTACCAAATTCTTATATTCCTCTAAGTATAGTTCAGTTTTTAGAATCCGATTTGAGTTGAAATATACAATAATAACCCTTGTGTTTTGTGGTTGATACATTAAATGCACCATGCTATGAAATGTAAAATGGTATTGGAAATGTTATTTTTATGTTGTTAATATTTTTTATTATTCATAAATATACGAATAAAAATTAAACTTTATGTTTATTTCATTAATCGCAAACCATGTTTTTTTAAAAGCCTTTTTATCATAGAGTTGTGATAAAATGGCTTTTAAAAAACCTTTCAATATTTAATATCTTTACGATCACGTAAAATACAACCCAGTAGAAGATGAAGATAACAGATAGGTATAATACAAGTTTCGCTAACTCTATCCCTATTGCACAATTATTTTATATTAAACATTTTTACGGAACCCTTAATTTTCCTCACTGCAATAAAGTTTAAAAATAATTTCTATGTTTTTAACATTATCTCAAACAGTTTTAATAAACGTCAATGTCAAAATTTGACACAACAAGATTGACGCGCTACTGCTACTTCATCACACTGGCGATTGCTTATCGCAAAATTTAATTTAATTCCGTATCAAATTATGTATTAAAAAATAAAATGATAGTGTTTACTCACATAAAAAACCCAGTTGCTAACGCTTTGAATATAAACACGCTCAACATTGAATAGTATGGGCTAAGCAACAAACATAAGTAAAGTTGATGACTTCCTGAACCGATTGTGTATAGTTATTAGTTACTTGTGTTGTGTGCAACAATGGGGGAACCTGAGAAGCCGTTTGCGTGTGTTATGCCAGATTGTGGCATGACATTCACGAATGAGGACCATTTGAATGTACACACGAAGAAACATGACATGGTATTGCAGTTGGGCATGGAGCAAAAAGTTGCGTTTGTCGGTAAGTTTTTTTTTAATTTTTGACGCACTATGACCATAACTCGTACAGCCTTGCCAATGCAAAAAGCATTTCTTTTTACTGACAAGCAGCATTTTTTTTTAGTAAAAGGCTGATGAACCCATTTAGATTTAAATTTTTCTGACTATGTTTGTAAACTTTGTATAAATACTACTATCATTTTGCGTGTTAACCATTCAGACACTAGTGGCACAGTAAATTAATACAGCTTAAAGCAGTAAAACAAGTCAGCAGAGTTGACACACTCACAGATATACATGGTTACACTAAGCAGACTGCAGACCTTGGCAGTACCTTGTTCACAAGTGTTCATTCATGTGTTCATATAACTAGTTTTCAATGGGGGCAGGTCAAAGGTCCTAAGGGATTCAAGTTGAGATACTGCTTTATCAAATATATAAGTAAGTCACAATGTTGCAACGTGCAGAGACCATCGCGCAGGCTTCTTCGTCTTAAGGGTCCTTATCAGTTAAAAAACGCTCATCTATTTAGACGATTTTCTGATTGAAGTAACATGTATCTTGACATTTTTTCAGTGTTACTATTTAGAAAAGGACTATTGCGACTTGATGTCATAAATTTTTAATGTATATTTGGATTTTTCTTTAAGAAATATTATTTCAAACATCACTCGAAATTGACCATTTTCAAACTAAAAACTGTTTTTTCCACTTCAATTCTAATACACATAATAAAATCAAAAAATGGCCATGTTACTAACTAAAACTTTAATAAAATTATCGTATCCTTTCATCACTTTAATGATATTATAAACACGTTTGTGATAATTTGAAATCTAAACATTTTAAAACTTATAAGGCCTCTTAAGCAAAAATTTTAAAAAAATATTATCGCCAAAATTATGTACAACACAATCCCCTATTTAAATTAGCCGAATATCCATTGGCCAGATACACAATATTCAACTGATGGTCTCGCTGGATATTCAGGATCCGGCCAAACCAGTATCTGTTCCATCTCTAGGTCAAACCATCCTCTTTCCCTCTTTCCTTCCTACCTTCCCTTTACTTTTTTTTTTCTTGTCCTTTTTTTCATCTTTTTGATGACCGCTTTAGCCTAGTTGGTAGTGACCCTACCTTCGAAGCTGGAGGTCCCGGGTTCGAATCCCGGTCAAGGCACTTATTTGTGTGATGAACATGAATATTTGTTCTTGAGTCTTGGATGTTTTCTATGTATTTAAGTATATATTTATATATATACGTATGTATATCGTCGCCTAGTACTCACAGCACAAGCTTTGCTTAGTTTGGGACCAGGTTGATTTGTGTAAGATTGTCCACAAATTTTTTTTTTTTTTTTTATGTGTTTAAAATCTTTAAAATGGCATAAATATGGTTGAAGTTTGGGGTTTTTCAAGTATTGTGAATTTTGTATATTGTAACGTAGAAATAATATTTTATGTCACACCTGGCCATAAAGTGGATATTACCGCACACTATGCGTGCTGAAATATCAACTCTTTCCTTAAAATTTTATACTTACCATGGGCGGTAATAACGAAGCCTCAGATCGCATATTTATCGCCCTTGTCTTCGGCTCGTGCGTCAAACGTGCGATCTGAGACATTCTTTGTTTTACCTTAGGTAAGTAAAGTAATGTATTATTTTCTGTTGCTTGTTACGAGTTATTGTTAGTTTACTGTTCTGTTCAACAGCAGACCAGACCCCGACACCAACTCGCTTCATCCGCAACTGCGAAGAAGTGGGCTTGTTCCAAGATCTGCAGAATGTCAACCCGTTTGATGAAGGCTTTAAGCGGGCCATGGAAACTAAGTTAGTGGGTCAATCAACTTTTTCTTGTTGTTATTCTGTCCCGTCAGCGAGGAGACAACAGTGACCATTTTTCTTAGAAAAATGTTTATAATATGGAATTCAAGCATGCTCAGGAGATGACCCATGTCCAAATGGATTTATACTTATCTCTAAAACTCATGTTTGGTGGATTTAAACCCCATAAAATCACAGTTTTAAAGAGGAGTTTCAGGAGACGTAACCATGGTAACAAGTGTAGTAAAACTCCTCTGGATCCTTTTGAATAATTTATTAAACAACGCTAATAGTCACAATTACACTCGTCTTAAGTCTAAGGTTTACTTTTACACATCTGCTCTTTCGCACCGTTAACAAAGAAGTACCCAGAAACACCTTGTTCCCCTTTTTTTTTAACCTTCTCACCATTCCGCCCTCTGCCTTCTTTTCTACCCGTTAATCTTTTTCTAAGTCATAATGGCGGCGGAATACCCTCAAACTTAATAAAAAGTGAAACTTAAATGAAACCTAACACAGTATAACATAAAAATAATTACAATAACATAAAAATCATTACACTCGGCCATCCGACTGCGTGCTATCTCCGGAGCACGCAAACAATCATTACACTCATTATTACCAACTAATACTTTAACAATACATAATTATGTTACTATTCCATTGAAATTTCTTTCTCAACATAACAATAATAATAAAATAATAATAATAAAATAATAGTAATAGAGTTTCCTCAATATAGTAGTCAAAAAAAATAAGAAAAATAATCGTACGCTTGTAACAAAGAGTCCATCACACTGATGCTAAGACACAATCTCAAATGGATCAACACCCTTCGTCAGTTTCAAAGTGTCATCAATTGTTCTGTACCAAATTTATGATGCCGGCCAACAGGTTTTTATTTCATGGTAATCAAATTATTTACACATTTAATCATATATCAAACAATAAGTCAGTTTTCGTACATATATCTAAACTGATTTGCTATCCTTGCATATACACACAGTCACACACACACATACATAGTCAAACATACTTAAATAAATATCCATAATATTTATTTGCATACATCTTTACTACAATTTCGCCCATTCGGAATCCGCATCGTTATAGGAATCAGATGTATTAGGCTCGGAACCAGACGACTTGTTAATCTGTAATGCCTGAACGCTAATCCAAGACCACAGCCTACCCGATACTGCCACGATCTCCTTCTTCCTAGCACTGAACCCTGGTACATTGACTATTTTATATTGGTTCCTAAACATTTCCACTAGCACTGAACATTTCCTAAACAACACGTTACTTTGCTTTTTACGGGTCGACGAACTTAGTTAAGAGCCTTTTTGATTTACCCGTCGTTGTAACAATTAGTCTTCCCAAGTTTTACTAAATCGCCAACAGAGCAGAAAATCTTATTGAACCATAAGTATATTTTCCTTTGCCGTATTAGCTAACTAAAGGAAGCTTGATATTATCAGAAGCTTTTTTCCTAATTTCGTCGAACCGATTACCGTTAGTGCTCATCGGAGGTGATGTGGAACACTATTAGGAGCATCGATGGATGAGATCCTACCGAAATCCTCATCATTGGTCAAGTCTGCTATATGAGTAAGTCGATTGTCACCCTTAACTTTACTGGCAATTGAAACAGACTGGCTATCAACTTATTATCGATGGGGCAACTTAATCTAACCCCAAATAGTAATTTCGATGCGCTTTTCATAGTTGCGGCATTAACAGTAATTATTAATACTCCACTGCACTCCACTCAGCTGTTTATATCAATTACGCTCGTTATTCTCGAAATTATGAGTGGATAACGCGGTGAGAATAGTTTGGTTATGCTTGTGGTTATACTTCTTTGCTTCTGCATTCGCCCTCAGACAAGAAACTATATTTAGTAGGTAAATGTTTAATGCCTTCACTGACACAGAAGTCCTGAAATGCAGCTCAAAGTCATGGAATAAACTGTCCAATACTCCAGCTATGTTTTGTTTTTTTGTTTTTGTGTTTTTGACCGGCCTTGCAAAGACATATTTTGTAAAGCCATCACCTATGGTTAGAATTTAAGTATAGCCAGCTTTGCTTTTTACAAACGGTCCCTCGCTACCTTAGAAAGTACTAGCCGACCTAGCCGTAGTCCTTCTTCCTATGTAACGCATTCCTAATCACGAAGTTATTTTTAATATCAATGACTTCCTAACGTGAGCCCGGTTTCCCTAATCAGTTTATTCATCCACTCTAACGTCACATTTATGTAAAGGTGTTCCTTCGTTTTCATTATGGTCAATCTGGACGACTAGAGCTTTCACTTCTGGTATCGTTGGCAACTATTAACTCGCCCGCCTTGAATTAAAGAGGCGCATTACCTAGTCAAAGAAGTGACAAATATTACTGCCTTCTAGAGATGTACCGACTATGGATTTTGCCGACTAGCCGACTAGCCGACTAGTCGGCGCCGAGGTGGCCGACTAGTCGGCCGACTAGTCGGCAAGGCCGATCATTGGTTTCGGCTGAGTTCGGGCTCAATCGGGAATGTTCGTTTCGGTACGCTCATCGCGCCGATCGCCATGCGTTCGTGTTTTGACAAGTTTGTTTTGTTTACGTTTTAGTGATTTACTTGCTACACCAGACGGCGTGTTTCATATAGCAAAAAAAGACAAAACAGTGAAATTATCTAATTATTGTGTTAAACACACAACTAGTGCTCTTCATTAGCATAATGTCGAAAAGGATATCGCGTGTGTGGACATTTTTGAAGGTGATTCAAGTAAAGTTAAGTGTAACCAGTGCCAGGTACTTATTTCTCGTGGTGGTCAGGGCAAATACTACGAGTATGACCAACCATATAAAATACAAACATAAAATATAAACCGATCGAGCAGAGATATTAACTTTCCTGCACCATAATTTGCCTTTAGTAGCAAAATAAATAAAATAATAATGTAAACCACTTGTAACTGTTGATTAAATGATTATATTGATTATTAATTATTCTAATGATGAAAAGTTCATGTTTGTGAGAATGGTTAGCTTATCTGTTTAAAATATACTGCTTGAAATATTGGTAGTTTATTTTATATTTTCCAGCAAGTCATAATGTGCCGAATAGTCGGCCTCTTTTGCCGACTAGTCGCCGACTATAAATGTGGCCGGATAGTCGGCTTTCCCGACTAGTCGGCGACTAGTCGGTACATCTCTACTGCCTTCCCATTGTTAACCCCATAACAACCTTGGTGTAAGTGATATTCTTGGATTCGTAATCCCATTGTGTCCAGAACCACACCATGACATAAGTTTAAGCACCCAAGGGTTCTTAGTGCAATTGTCAGTAAGCATAAGCTCGACCCTACCCTATGGCACCTTTCGCATTTCGTAATGGGTTTTCTACAATCCTGATAGATGTGACCACAACTTGTAATTTAAACATACTGCTTCTGTTCCCCTATTAAGTACTCATGCCGTCTCTATGAGAATAATCCCGCGCAAACCCCGTCTCTTGAAAGCATCTACTACTGGTTGGACTGGCGCGGTGTCCTTTTACTGCGTGGGCTATTTTGATGCTAAATAGTTCAACAAATCCTCTGGTTCCTCACATTTAAGAGCCCCCCATTCCTGACGGAACTGTCAGTGATTCCGTAAGTAAATTACGCAATTAACCGCTTTACGACCGACAATCTCGCACCTACGTAACAATCATAATCTGTCGTAGAAACGTTAAGTTAACTTTTCGTATGCGCGAGATTTTCGGTTCAACATTTCATCTAATAGCTTGTCATATACATCGTTTGAAAAAGCCTTCTTTAGTTTACTCTACCAGACCAGACGTTCCAAATGTAATTCTCAGCACAATCGGTCGCCTTCTCAACGACCGCTCAACGTCCTGCACTCCGTAATTGGGGTCGACCTCAGTTACTCTTACTTGGTACGCCTTGAAGTGCAGATATTATCTTCACCAATTCATCAGCTGATATAGCCGGTTAGCTCGGTTTCCTTTGGTAGGTGTTCTCTCACCCTCACTTTACGATGAAGATCTTCTTCGCCTCCGTTTCGACCGCTTCGGCCGTCTAAGTGTAACTATCGCTTTCTGTATCACCTGAAATTTACAGCGCATTCAATGTTCTTTCTCTGAACCATGTGTAGCCTAGACTTGAACTTTGACCTTGAACTTTAAATGTAGACTTTTTACTTGGACTTTTAACTTGATCTTTTAACATGGACTCTTAACTAGTACTTTTAACTTGAACTCTGAACTTCGTATAACTATTTCGACTTTGAACTTTAATTATGAACTTGAATTTCGTCTTGAAGAAGATCTTCTTCGCCTCCGTTTCGACCGCTTCGGCCGTCTAAGTGTAACTCTCGCTTTCTGTATCACCTGAAATTTACAGCGCATTTAATGTTCTTTCTCTGAACCATGTGTAGCCTAGACTTGAACTTTGACCTTGAACTTTAAATGTAGACTTTTTACTTGGACTTTTAACTTGATCTTTTAACATGGACTCTTAACTAGTACTTTTAACTTGAACTCTGAACTTCGTATAACTATTTCGACTTTGAACTTTAACTATGAACTTGAATTTCGTCTTGGACTTCGATCTTGGACTTCGATCTTGGACTTCGATCTTGGACTTCTATCGTGGACTTCTATCATGGACTTCCAACATGGACTTCCAACATGGACTTCCAACATGGACTTCCAACTTGGACTTCCAACACGGACTTCCAACATGGACTTCCAACATGGAATTCCAACATGGGCTTCCAACATGGACTTACAACATGGACTTCTAACATGGACTTCTAACATGGACTTCCAACATGGACTTCCAACATGGACTTTCAACATGGACTTCCAACATGGACTTCTAACATGGACTTCCAACTTGGACTTTCAACATGGACTTCCAACATGGACTTCCAACATGGACTTCCAACATGGACTTTCAACATGGACTTCCAACATGGACTTCCAACAGACGGAATAATAGGGATCTTGAACAAATTAGAAAATCAATCAGGGGGCGATTTTTAAGTGTCGAACGCTCGACTTTTAATTGTCACTAAAATATTTATTTACGTATTATATTAATTTATGTTATAAATGAAATATATGTAAATTAATTATATCAAACAAAAAGTATCCACCACAGGTTTCGTCAATTTATGCTACAAAGAATCATCCACAACACGTTTCGTCACCTATGCTACACACTCCATTAACAATGACTTGTCCGATAAGTACCTGGCTCAAACGTCCCAAATATACTCGCCGCGTTCCCGCGCTGGATTGCTAAAGAGATACGTTGAACCAGGTACGCACCGGATCTAGGATCGCAACCCCTATCTTGCAAACGTCTTCCCAAGGCTCGTATAAATTGCTTTGCCTCTGAACACCAAGGTCCCGCCGTTTCAACAGCAAGAGGTACGAAGTCATACACCGGTTCCAAGTTTGAATACTTGCTATGTTTAAGTCTAGCAGCAGTCTCTGCTGCCCCGCCAGCCGACCGCGTTGTCCGTGCAAGATGTGACGCGGCAAAAGTGCTCACACAAGTAGCATCCCACAATAGACTTCGCCCTTTTGCCCAAGGAACCAGTGTAAGACCGTCCGGCCTCTTCCCATCTGTCCGGCTAAGACCCTGGGGTTCCAATACGCAAGGAAGGTTCGCCAATGTCATGGCTCGTCGCACAATATCATTCAAAGCATGATGGCGAGGAAACCTACCAGCACACCGAACACAGCTTAGACCATGATGCCCATCAGCCTCCACCATCACCCCACAGATGCAGTCGTGAGGCTCACAGACCCTACATCCAAGTCTCAAAGCAACTGCAATTCTAAGGGTATCGTCGTCCAACAAGGTCCCCAAATGCGACGACGGCAAGGCATGTAACCAAGCCCCCGATTCGGGTTCTGCCACAGCCCTTAGTCGAGCCAAATTGGCCCCCGCCGCACTTTCCACCAAAATACTATAATTTTGCCGGCACATAATGTCATCCCACATGGACACTTCCAACATGGACTTCCAACATGGACTTCCAACATGGACTTCCAACATGGACTTCCAACATGGACTTCCAACATGGACTTTCAACATGCACTTCCAACATGGACTTCTAACATGGACTTCCAACTTGGACTTTCAACATGGACTTCCAACATGGACTTCCAACATGGACTTCTAACATGGACTTTCAACATGGACTTCCAACATGGACTTCCAACATGGACTTCCAACATGGACTTCCAACATGGACTTCCAACATGGACTTCCAACTTGGACTTTCAACATGGACTTCCAACATGGACTTCCAACATGGACTTCCAACATGGACTTCTAACATGGACTTCCAACATGGATTTCTAACATGGACCTCTAACATGGACCTCTAACATGGACCTCTAACATGGATCTCTAACATGGACCTCTAACATGGACCTCTAACATGGACCTCTATCATGGACCTCTAACATGGACTTCTAACATGGACTTCTAACATGGACTCCTAACATTGCTGCATTTTTAATTGCTTTTGAACTTGGACTTTAGAACTTGGACTTTTGAACTAAGACTTGAACTAAGACTTTTGAACTTGTACTTTTGAACTAGTAGTTTTGTACTTAGACTTTGTACTTGGACTTTTGAACATGGACTTTGGAACTTGGACTTTGAACTTGAACTTCGAACTTGGAATTAAAACTGGTCCAACATTGAACTAGGACATCGAACTTGGGCTTGAACCTGGTCATTGACCTTTGACATTGAACTGACATTGCACTTAGACATTGAGCTTGGACATTAAACTTGGACATTGACCTTGGACATTGACCTTGGACATTGACCTTGAAAATTGGACTTGGACATTGGACTTGGACATTGGACTTGGACATTGGACTTGGACGTTGGACTTGGACGTTGGACTTGGACATTGGACTCGCACATTGGACTCGCACATTGAACTTGGGTACTGAACTTGGAGTGAACTTGGTCATTGCGCTTGGACATTGAACTTGTACATTGACCTTGGACATTGGACTTGGGCATTGGACTTGGGCATTGGACATGGGCATTGGACTTGGACATTGAACTTGGACATTGAACTCAGGCTTTTAACTTGGACATTGTTTTTGGTTGAACTTGGACATTGAACTTGGACATTGAACTTGGACATTGAACTCAGGCTTTAAACTTGGACATTGCTTTTGGTTGAACTTGGACATTGAACTTGGACATTGAACTTGGACATTGAACTTGGACATTGAACTTGGACATTGAACTTGGTCATTGAACTTGGACATTGAACTTGGACATTGAACTTGGACATTGAACTTGGACATTGAACTTGGACATTGAACTTGGACATTGAACTTGGACATTGAACTTGGACATTGAACTTGCACATTGAACTTGCACATTGAACTTGGACATTGAACTTGCACATTGAACTTGGACATTGAACTTGCACATTGAACTTGGACATTGAACTTGGACATTGAACTTGGACATACATTGAACTTGGACATACATTGAACTTGGACATTGAACTTGGACATTGAACTTGGACATTGAACTTGGACATTGAACTTGGACATTGAACTTGGACATATATTGAACTTGGACATACATTGAACTTGGACATTGAACTTGGACATT
This sequence comes from Epiblema foenella, assembly GCA_963556455.1. Taxonomy (NCBI): domain Eukaryota; kingdom Metazoa; phylum Arthropoda; class Insecta; order Lepidoptera; family Tortricidae; genus Epiblema; species Epiblema foenella. The sequence continues at coordinate 1,136,483 of OY747120.1, read as the reverse complement.
GAACTTGGACATTGAACTTGGACATTGAACTTGCACATTGAACTTGCACATTGAACTTGCACATTGAACTTGCACATTGAATTTGGACATTGAACTTGGACATTGAACTTGGACATTAACCTTGGACATTGAACTTGGGTATTATACTCTCACATTGAACTTGGGCATTGAACTTGGATATTGAACTTGGGCATTGCTCTTGGACATTAAACTTGGACATTGTCATCAACTTGACTTTCAAGTTAGAATTTAATTTGGACTTTATTTCATTTGGACTTTGAACTTGGACATTCAACTGACTCATCAAAACACGTTGACAAAGTATCACTGCAGGCTTATACGGCATAACTACATGGCCGTTCACCATTTTATAAGCAGCACACTTGCTAAGCAAACAGCACATCTACATGGCTGTTAACTCACTCTATACGCAGCACACCTACATGGCCGCACACATGCTAAACAGCACACCTACATGGCTGTTAGCTCACTCTATAAGCAGCACACCTACATGGCCGCACTCATGCTAAACAGCACACCTACATGGCTGTTAGCTCACTCTATAAGCAGCACACCTACATGGCCGCACATATGCTAAACAGCACACCTACATGGCTGTTAGCTCACTCTATAAGTAGCACACCTACATGGCCGCACATATGCTAAACAGCACACCTACATGGCTGTTAGCTCACTCTATAAGCAGCACACCTACATGACCGCACTCATGCTAAACAGTACACTTACATGGCTGTTAGCTCACTCTATAAGCAGCACACCTACATGGCCGCACATATGCTAAACAGCACACCTACATGGCTGTTAGCTCACTCTATAAGCAGCACACCTACATGGCCGCACTCATGCTAAACAGCACACCTAAATGGCTGTTAGCTCACCCTATAAGCAGCACACCTACATGGCCGCACATATGCTAAACAGCACACCTACATGGCTGTTAGCTCACTCTATAAGCAGCACACCTACATGGCCGCACTCATGCTAAACAGCACACCTACATGGCTGTTAGCTCACCCTATAAGCAGCACACCTACATGGCCGCACATATGCTAAACAGCACACCTACATGGCTGTTAGCTCACTCTATAAGCAGCACACCTACATGGCCGCACATATGCTAAACAGCACACCTACATGGCTGTTAGCTCACTCTATAAGCAGCACACCTACATGGCCGCACATATGCTAAACAGCACACCTACATGGCTGTTAGCTCACTCTATAAGCAGCACACCTACATGGCCGCACATATGCTAAACAGCACACCTACATGGCTGTTAGCTCACTCTATAAGCAGCACACCTACATGGCCGCACATATGCTAAACAGCACACCTACATGGCTGTTAGCTCACTCTATAAGCAGCACACCTACATGGCCGCACTCATGCTAAACAGCACACCTACATGGCTGTTAGCTCACCCTATAAGCAGCACACCTACATGGCCGCACATATGCTAAACAGCACACCTACATGGCTGTTAGCTCACTCTATAAGCAGCACACCTACATGGCCGCACTCATGCTAAACAGCACACCTACATGGCTGCACATATGCTAAACAGCACACCTACATGGCTGTTAGCAAACTCTATAAAATTGTACCAACCATCTCATGTAGTGAGGTACACGTACAAGCGTTACAATCAAATTCCATCATTCGTTACTTATGTCAGGATTACTCAAAAATATTCTCTCAGTGAATGCAACACTATCTCATTTTGTACGTGTACCTACTCTTACGATCAATGGTCTAGTTATCTAATAAACAGGATATTCAAAATTACTTAACTCCGTTTCCCATGGCGCGCAGGCACACGCCCACTTCTGAAGTGTAGTAAAACTCCTCTGGATCCTTTTGAATAATTTATTAAACAACGCTAATAGTCACAATTACACTCGTCTTAAGTCTAAGGTTTACTTTTACACGTCTGCTCTTTCGCACCGTTAACAAAGAAGTACCCAGAAACACCTTGTTCCCCTTTTTTTTTAACCTTCTCACCATTCCGCCCTCTGCCTTCTTTTCTACCCGTTAATCTTTTTCTAAGTCATAATGGCGGCGGAATACCCTCAAACTTAATAAAAAGTGAAACTTAAATGAAACCTAACACAGTATAACATAAAAATAATTACAATAACATAAAAACCATTACACAAGCAACAAAGAATAGTTGATCCATCCTAGTATATTAAAATATAACTCATGTCTTTAAGGTCACTAAAAACAAGACAAAAAACCAAAGTAATGACATATTGACTAGAATGGTTCCATACCATTATCTAAAAAAACGGCAAAAAAATTTTTGTTCTACATTTTCCTAATCAGAACACGATACCGAATATGTCCTTAAACGGATCCTCACTAGTTTTGTTACATCCTGTATAAATGAGGATAATAATGCCCTCTTGATCAGGGTTCGAAAGGATAATTATCAATGATAATTATCTTGATAATTATCGTGATTTTTATGCTTTGATAATTATCGATTTGATAATAACCTAAAATTGTAAATTCGGCATGTCTTAAAAAAATACGTGTGTGAATTCGAACGTTAATAATTGCGCTCTGTATATGTGTTTTAATGATGTTGTAATGATTAATTGATTATATTTTAATGGTTAATAAAAACTAGTAAAATATTGTATAGCAACTATTTATTTTGCAGCCTAAAACACCATAATCTTTTATATATTAGTACAGAGTACAGTCTTTATTGGTAAAAATACATTTTACAGGTCATATCATACATAGGAAAATAAATTTAACTAATAAAATAACGTATACTACCCTACCCATAAGAGGGATAATTATCCTATTAGCTTCATAATGGCCATATATTTCTGGTTGGGCTTTAAATAATGTATGTAATATTATTATAAAATACATAATAAAATAAATAAATATTAGAGCACAATCTTACACAAATCGAACTAGCCCCACAGTAAGCTCAAGAAGGCTTGTGTTATGGGTACTAGACGACGATATATTTAATAGATATAAATACTTAAATACATAGAAAACATCCAAGACTCAGAAACTAATATTCATGCTCATCACACAAATATTTGTCCTGACCGGGATTCGAACCCAGGACCGTCAGCTTCACAGGCAGGTGCACTGCACTACCCACTAGGCTAAACCGGTCGTCAAATGTATGTAATATTATTATAAAATACATAATTTATACTAATATTTCTATTTCTATATTTTCAGAGCTGGCATCCTATCCCTGGAGGCGGGGGAAGATGTTGACACTCTTCACACCCCCCAGATGTTTCCCCTTGTGGACGGGGACTCCGCCCTTTACACCAGCAATAACCAGCGGAACATCACCATTAGCAGGTATTAAGGGGTGCCTCTACGGCGGGGACGTCCACCGCGCGATCGCGACAACAGTGACACATATAGTCCCTATTCGTCCCGGTACCGCCGCATACCGGGTAGAGTCAGTCCGACCCAGGTCGGGCCTAGCTGAGTTTCTTGCTGGACTCTTCTCAGCTAAGCTAGGTTTAGTGAACCAGCAACAAAACTCCCAGTAGCTCGATTCCACTCACACCTCAGATTCGGTTGAACCCACTCAACCAATCTCACTGGAGCGCAAACTCTTACCACTGTATTCATAAACGTCTATCAAACCTATATTAGTTAACTAGCCGCTAAAGTTCGTTTGTCCTTATCTGTCACTTTGACACACGTGCTTGTGGGACAGTGACAACAGACATTTTAGTTAGCAGAGGTTTGTTAAGTTTTATTAATAAGGGGGTTAGAGTATTCCAGTGTTCCAAACCACACGCGTGGTCGTGCCGGAGGTTTTCCCCTGGATTTTGCCCAGGCTACTCTCCAACTGCACACTCCTATCGCTTTATTGGGCCCGACCTATAAAGCCACAGTCAGGTTAAAAAAAAAAAAGGGTGCCTCGATTCGGTTAGCCACGCCCCCCGTGAAAGAGACACGCTTATGTCTTTCGCGCACGACAGAACTGGATGCAACACTCTTCGGGAATGGCTTTTTTAGATAAATCTCGATAAATATCTGGCTGTGTGTAGTTTTATTAAATTTCCTCTTGACAGAGTTTAGATGAGGTAAAATACCATCATTTTAACTTAATTGTGTCGTTGAATAATACGTTGCTTTAGTAGGCTGTGTAAAAAAAGGAAAATAAAAACTCAACTTTGGATTGTGTTTCTATGGAGAAAATATTAAGCAATCATGTTTCGGCTATTGTCAGAAAATTGTAATAAGTACATTTTTTTTTCGATAAACGATCAAAATCAAAATCAAAAGGTACCATAGATCAAATTCTTAATAAAGTGGCGAAAAAAAAAACGACTCCAAAGTTCAAATAATGTCATAATTATAAGTCTTCAAAGTTTTGAGTGGCATATTCTGTCCCTTTTCCGCAAAACGCACCTTTGTATTGGAACGATCGTCATTTACTATGGCGATCAGTCGAGAGATCAGTAGATCTGTCGCGCTTTCTCTCTAACCAGCAACATTAAACGGTTGTAGCTTCGTTATTTTTTGAGATATTTAAATACGGTTTTCACCGTTTGGCATATTTTAATCCTTATATCTTTTCGAGTAGTCAAATTGAGTCAACAACCCTATTACAAATACAGTAGAGTTCAAAAATATGTGCACGGACAAAGTGATCAAAAATATGTATGCACGTTATTGTTAAGGGCTCAGATATTTTTGAATCTTTAATGAAATAAATGAACTTTATTCTGCAAGTAGGCCGCAAAGGCACTTTTACAAGTCAAAAACTACTAGCGTTTCTCATGAGACCACTGCCGAGAAGAAACGCCGAAAGAAACTCGACAGTCAGTCATTTTCTCCAAAATATGCTTATTACAATGATACTACTTAACCTACTTAAGTAAATGTAAGTGGTAAACAACAAAAGAGAATTGAAAGAATAACGAGGAAAAAATAACAATAGGTATTTATAATGTGTAGTTACACAAGAAAACAAAACTTGTCGAATCGTTTGATATGCTTTCCTGCAAGAACTGTGTCAACTAGATACAATGAAAATATTGTACATGACTCTTTACGCTATTTAGGTATTTGGTTTGGGCCATGCATTTCTGTCTGTTAGATAGTCCTCAACCCTATAATAAGCCTTTGACATTTGGGAATGTACATATACTTTATGAATACGACTGCACATACACCTCTCCCGGAGAGGTGTAGTAGTCTAGTGATTCATGCACGCTGTCAAGGTCTTGGATTCGAATCCCATCTCAGACCTTTACGGAATTTGTGTACGTCCCAAGGGCGTATATACGGGCGCACGAGGGTATGTACTCCGATCTTCGTATCGTTCCGTCCCTTTCACTCTCGTGGTATAAACTATGAGTGAAAGGGACGGCACGATATGAAGTTCTAATTTCGCAGTATCTCTCAGTGTTCTAGGGCAGCGTCGCATTACGTTACGCCCACGTTCAAGTGATAGAAATCAAAAAATCAAAATAAAACATTTATTCTGAAAATAGGCCTCAAGGGCACTTTTACAAGTCAAAATCTATCTAGGTACATCAAATAAAAATAATACAATAATCAAAGTATCATTAATTAAATGTAGTGTTACATGTCAAAAATAAGACTAAGAAACTAATAACAATCGAGATTTGTTAGAGATGTATAAGGTCTCTAAGCGTCAAGATAAAATGTAATAAAGTAGGTACACTAATCATAAGAAAATATGTTGAGCTATATCTATAACACTATAGAGCGAGACATACAGTCACCACGCTGACACGCCCTGTAGGTCTGTGCAGCATCTGTTACGTACTAACTTGTATTATATCTGTTTTCTTTTCCAGATCATCAAGCGATGAATCTGGCGCAGTTAAAGAGTACGAAACAACCACTATATCCAAACTCACCAATGAGGTTACTACAATTAGTCGGATAGTAGGGAAACAGGACATACTAGACAAAGTCACAACCACTGACGATGTCTCTATAGTGAGACACGAAGATGTTAACAAAGAAATTAACGAAACAGTCTCTTATACTAACAATGTTATTAAAATCCATAGCAATGTGGAAATCAGGAAAGACGAGATTATAGAAACAGCTAAAATACCTAGGATTATATATTCAGATTCAGTTATAAAAGACGCTAGTAAAGACATTTTGACTGATAAAGAAAAAGCACCGCCTATAATGAGTCAGAAATCGTTGGATTTTGTTGTGGATAGCTTGGAGGAACATAATGATATAAGTAAAGATAAAGACACACAGCTAATAAAAATGCTTAAAAGGAACTATCATAAAGCTTTAAGTAAAACTGATAAAAACATAGATATAGACGATTTCGAGATTATAATTAAAAAGCCAGACGGCAGGCAGGTTAGGATGAAACCCGTTGACGATGATAAAAGTAGAATTCAAGATGAAACTAAGGAAAAACTGAAAAGGGTGCTATCTGATAAAGCCGAGAAGAAATCTAGTGAAGTAACTAATAAGATAGATACACAAATAGTGCAAAATATACTACCGATCCCTACGTTACCTAGTGGAACTTTAGTGCCAGTGACAATAGTAAATCCGAACACTATTCTTATAACGAATGGTTTACAGAAGATACCAATAATGCCTTTTAATGTGAATAAAGTGAGTGACAGTTTTAAGAAGACAGTGAAAAGAAGTAAAGAGAAGGACGATGATTGTGTGATAGTTGATCAGGAAGCGGAGAAGAAGAAGATGCTGGAGCCTAGGACAGCGGCTTCTAGAAGATACAGGTATTGTTTTTCTTTTTTGCAAAGCTCGACCTGAAATATATGAGCACCATCAAATGGGGAATCGTTTACAGCTCATTGAGTAGATAAATCAATCGCAATCGCATAAATCAAGCAATCTTCAACGCGAAACTAGGCAAACGGGTAGGCGATGAGCTGAGAGTGGGGCAATTCGGTGTTGGACGGCGAAACTCCAGAGGACAGCGGCTGGCCGAATTTCTGGAGAAGGAGGGACTCTATATGATGAACTCCTTCTTCAAGAAGAGGCCGCAGCGAAAATGGACCTGGATCAGCCCGGATGGGTCGACAAAAAATGAGATTGACTTCATTCTCGCGACCAATCGCCAAATGTTCAATGATGTCTCTGTGATCAACCGGGTCAAAACCGGTAGTGATCACCGAATAGTGAGAGGCACATTGAACATAAATACGAGGCTCGAGAGGTCGCGATTAGTGAAGTCCACGCTCCGTCCAACCCCAGTCCAATACCAAAACCCGAACAGCTTTCAACTGGAACTCCAAAATCGTTTTGGATGCCTAGAGGAGTGCGAGTCAACGGACGATGTAAGCAGCAGGTTTGTGCAAACTGTCCAGGCGGTCGGGTCTAAGTTTTTCAAGGCTCGCCGCACAAAAAGAACCCAAAAACTCTCAGACCATACACTCAAGCTCATGAGCAACCGGCACGAAATGCGATTGCAGTCTTCGGTCGACGTGCCAAAATACCGCGAGCTCAATAGACAAATCTCCAAGTCAATGAGATCTGACTTGCGCCGGTTTAATACTTCGCGTATTGAAGAGGCGATCGAGCGGAATCGAGGATCCAAAGTATTCGCGAAAGATTTGTCTATTGGGCGAAGTCAACTGGCGAAGATAAAGACTGACGGTGGCATCGTAGTTTCGTCCAAGGCTGAGATCTTGAGAGAGGTTGAGAGGTTCTACGGACAGTTGTATAGATCATCACAACCTGCAGCTAGCTTGGCCACAGACCCTAGAGCCAAACTAACCCGGCATTACACCGAAGATATACCGGACGTCAGCCTGTATGAGATCAGAATGGCCCTGAAACAGCTGAAGAACAACAAGGCGCCAGGAGATGACGGAATAACGGCTGAACTCCTGAGAGCGGGTGGAACACCGATACTTAATGTCCTCCAGAAACTTTTTAACTCCGTCATTCTCGAAGGCAGTGTCCCAGAGGCGTGGACAAAGAGTGTGGTGGTGCTGTTCTTCAAAAAGGGTGACAACACTTTGTTGAGGAACTACAGACCCATCTCGCTTCTTATGCTCGATTATGCTCGAAGATCTCAGCAGAGTATCCCAACAGGTGGGTCTAAGAATGAACATGGATAAAACCAAAGTTATGTTCAATGGCCATGTCTCACCAATACCGGTTCATGTTGGGAATGCTCCACTTGAAGTTGTGGATAACTACGTATACCTAGGACAGACGGTCCAACTGGGTAAATGCAACTTCAAGAAAGAGATCGATCGCCGAATCCAACTCGGATGGGCTGCGTTCGGGAAGTTGAGGAGGATTTTCACGTCAGAAATTCCACAGTCCCTGAAGTCGAAAGTCTTCGACCAGTGCGTGTTGCCAGTGATGACTTATGGTACTGAAACGTGGCCGCTGAATGTGGGCCTCTTAAATAAGCTCAGAGTTGCTCAGCGTGCGATGGAGAGAGCTATGCTTGGAGTTTCTCTGCGGGACATGATCCGAAACTCGGAGATCCGCAGAAGAACGAGGGTTACCGACATAGCTCAGAGAATATGCAAGTTGAAGTGGCAGTGGGCGGGCCACATTGCTCGTAGAACCGATAACCGTTGGGGAAGAAAGGTTCTCGAGTGGCGGCCTCGCACGGGAAGACGGAGCGTTGGACGGCCTCCCACTAGGTGGACTGATGACTTGGTCAAGGCAGCGGGGAGTCGCTGGATGCGGGTGGCTCGCGACCGTGTGCTGTGGCGCTCCTTGGGGGAGGCCTATATCCAGCAGTGGATGTCTTCCGGCTGAATGATGATGATGAGTAGATAAATAACATATCTTTTGTTTTTAAAAATGAGAAACCACCAGTCAGGGTTTTTCAGGGTTCGAAAGGATAATTATCAATGATAATTATCTTGATAATTATCTTGATAATTATCTTGATAATTATCAAGATAATTATAGTGATTTTTATGCTTTGATAATTATCGAAAATTGTAAATTCGGCATGAGTCTTAAAAAAATACTTGCGTGAATTCGAACATTAATAATTGCGTATATGTGTTTTAATGATGTAATGATTAATTGATTATATTTTAATGGTTAATAAAAACTAGTAAAATATTGTATAGCAACTATTTATGTTGCAGCCTAAAACACCATCATATACAATAACCATAATATATTAGTACAGAGTACAGTCTTTATTGGTAAAAATACATTTTACAGGTCATATCATACATCGGAAAATAAATTTAACTAATAATATAACGTATCGAAGATCATAATTATCTTGATAATTTCGAACCCTGATATTCAGCATGTTTTTGAATGTTCGATATTCGGCCGAATTATTCGGTTCAGCTGCCGAATATTTACCGAACAATTTTGAGAGGGTTTTGTTATAAGTTACAAGAGTGAATTATAGTTACTTCATCGTGAAATGAATACTTGACCTATTATTAACAGTGATTTAACATATTTTATCTACACAGTAAATCCTCTTTTATGTGCTCAAAAAGTGTAGGTAAGGACCAACTTTACAATATCGCGCCGGTCCGGGGCGGAGACGGCCATAAAAGCATCAAAAACGGTATCGTTATGGCCATCTCCGCCCATAACGATACAGGCTCGTGCTTAAAAGACTTCAACGGGCTCACGCTCGACCTCAATACACTTGCAACGCAATGGTTCCTGAACACATGAAAGAGGATTTAATATACGGATGTAGATAAAGCAGTGTATGCAACTGTACATAATTAGGCCTTAAAACACTCGTGTGATCCTATTATGAAACTCGCTGACGCTCGTTTCATAAAAACCACAAACCACACACCACACTCAAACCACACTCGTGTTTTCAGACCTCTCATTATGTATCAGTTGCATAAACTACTATTTTGTCAATATTTCTTTCTTACAACAAATATTTCTGTTTTACAACAATAGATGAAGGAATTACGTTGAACCGAATAATTCGGCGGAATATTCGGTTCGGCTACAGCTGGTCCTAATATTCGGCCAAATATCCGTATTCGGTCAAACCCATATTTTATTTTTATTTTTTTATATATTTATTTGGACCTTCAACAATAAGTACACTGATACATGTTAGGTAATTACATTTCCACTTACAGTTAAGCGCCTTATCACTTAAAGAAGATCACCACATGCACAGATAAAGAAATATACATAACTATATAAACTTAACTAAATTCAACTCAGTTAGGCCGCGAGTACCTACTACAGTGACTCGCAATGTTGGGAAGACAGTTTCTGTGTATAAACTGTTAATTTTATTATTAAATAAATATCATTTAATTAAGAGCATCCTTTTTATGTTTGAGAATGAGGTACAGTTAATGTCCAAATCGTGTTGGTATTGTTGGTAAGTACTTATTAAACATGCGCGTTAAAGGACAATGCCGCCTAAGGTTATATTCGGCGCATCTCTAGTTTTTTTTTAAATTGTTTCAGACAAAAACAGAAAGTGCTCATGAACTGGCAAGCGGAAGAGAACCGCTTGCTGAAAGAAACCAACCACAAGCTGGTAGCCGAGAATGCTGCTCTGAAACAGCTCATCACCGACCATCTGAAGAAGTGCTCCAACCCTGAGGACCTGAGTAAGTACGGAGTCTACGGAGACTAGTTAGGTTATTGTAAAGGACACATTAAAAAAGAAATACTATTATAGATTAGACGAATATATAAATGACAAGGATGTATGGTCAAATGTTGTTACCATTACCTGTGTATTTAATACCAAAGTATAATATATGTTAGGTTTTCTTTTTTTTTAATTTACGGACGACCGCTTTAGCCTAGTTGGTAGTGACCCTGTCTTCGAAGCTGGAGGTCCCAGGTTCGAATCCCGGTCAGGGCATTTATTTGTGTGATGAACATGAAATTTGTTCGTGAGTCTTGGATGTTTTCTATGTATTTAAGTATCTATTTATTTATATAAGTATTTATATCGTCATTTGGTACTCATAGTACAAGCTTTGATAGTTTGGGACTAGGTTGATTTGTGTAGATTGTCAACAAATATTTATTTATTTATTATTATATTTAATTTATTAAAAATATTTTTTTTTTGTAATAATCATCTTGCGATCGGCTTCACAAGCCCTTAACAGATTTGATGTATGAGTGACAGTGACTATTCATTTGGAACAGGATATTTTACATACACATGAGCCACTATTACATATATATATACACATACCTAGTTGTTGACAATAATGTAAACCTGAAATTGACATTCAAAAAGTGTTGCAACACAAAATAAATGAACCATAATCTCATTAATACTGTTACAAGTGTTAAGAAACAGTAGTTTATAATTTACTGAACTCGTTGGGTCCGAATCACTCTGTATAAAGTCGTATAAATCGACTTAGGATAATTTGTGTTGTATTTTAATATTACGAAATAAATAAATCTAAACCTATGGTCCTAAAGGTTTAAATGTATGTGGGCAATCTTATTCCCCTAACAATAAAGTCATATTTTGACCACATTGACGACCGGTTTAGCCTAGTGGGTAGTGCACCTGCCTGTGAAGCTGACGGTCCTGGGTTCGAATCCCGGTCAGGGAAAATATTTGTGTGATGAGCATGAATATTTGTTCCTGAGTCGTGGATGTTTTCTATGTGTTTAAGTATTTATATCTATTAAATATATCGTCGTCTAGTACCCATAACACAAGCCTTCTTGAGCTTACTGTGGGGCTAGTTCGATTTGTGTAAGATTGTCCACTAATATTTATTTATTTATTTTTATTTTATTGTCCGTGAAATTATTTTCAAACTCTACCATACTATGAGCAAGTGTGATGGTAAAGTCTACTTTTTTTTTCAGAATTACCACAAGCTGAGCATCACATGACTAGATGATGATTTGAAGTAGATGGCGTTAAGAATTTTTCCGTTTGTGTTTCTTGACATATTTGTCTGTTTATAATCACGCGAAACTAACACCAAGGGGTGGGGGGAGGGTTCATGAACCTCACGACTGACCACGTTGGAGGAGGGGGGAGGGGGGTACAACGTTGCCTCACGTGTATTTTGTCCGGTACCTACAAAACCGAGAAATAATATCTGCTCATGTAGGAAATTATAAATATTTTTTTTTATATACAAACGCCTTAAGGGAGCATGAGTCTTCTGGTAGATGTCGCTGTACGCCTCCCTTAAGGCGTTTGTATAAAAAATAGTTTACGTTAACAGCGGTACTGCTTAATACGAAGGAACGGTTGATGAATTTGGAACTGGGTAGCGATTGCACGGTTGCTCAGTTGGCTAGAGCGACTGGCCGCGAGTGCCGGGTGTCGCAGGTTCGAATCCTGCTCGGTGCCTAAATTTTTCAATTTTTCCTTCATTCTAAATTTAAATTATAAATCATCATTTCGTACGTCAAAAACAGCGAGATATCAGAAATCAGAAATTATTAGTCTATTTGCGTTTTTTGAAGTTTTGAGCGTTTTCATAACACATACGAAAATACAGGAATACATAGTCTATAAAAATGTCAACTGTCTAACTATCAAGGTTCTTGAGATACAACCTGGTGACAGACGGACGGACGGACAGCGAAGTCTTAGTAATAGGGTACCGTTTTACCCTTTGGATATGGAACTCTAAAAACATACAAACATAAGTCGCGTTGCAGTGCTAACTGCGTAGGCATCGCGAGCGCTCACGCTATTTCACTCATACCGGTTCAAAACATGTCGAACGATATTCGACCTCAATGAATGGCTAGATTAATTATTTTTAACATACATTTATTTAGGGTGGGTTGCACCAAACCGTCTGTAATCGTAAGCGGTGTTCGTTAAAATCTGATTGTATGGAAAGCTTGACAAGTTTCTATGGGATGACAGCTGCCGGCGCCATATTTGACGATGACCGGCCTGTGATCGTATGTTGGTGCAACCGAGCCTAAGTGTTAAAATGTTAATTTTATATATTAAGCAGTACCACGCTGCGAACGCATACTTTAGAAATAAAGGAAGAATCGAAAAACAGGCACGGAGCAGGATTTGAACCTGCGACCTCCCGGGACTCGCTGCCAGTCGCTCCAGCCAACTGAGCTATAGGTGTAACTGTCACCTGGCTCCAAATTCTTCTACCGTTCCTTCATTACTCCTAACTTCGAAATCCGAACTTCGTCTCGTGCCGGCCCTTTCGCTCATATAGTGTATAACACGAGAGTGAAAGGGACGGCACCATACGAAGTTCGGAGTAGGCCCTCTGCTCGGTGCCTAAATTTTTCCTTTATTTCTAAATTTGTTAAATTGTTATTTATTTTTATATTCTGACGGTAAAACATTTTATACTCAACATCAATTTTAAATAGTTTTTTATAACATTCCAGAATTGTTGATTATTTTATATGTATAAATGTGACGAAAATGAAGCTACTTGTTTCTTAAGGGCTCGTCCAGAAATCATGTGATCGTTTATGGGGGAGGAAATCACGAATGATCACGATTGGTGGTTTGAGAGTTGATCACATGATTTCTGGACGAGCCCTAACTACTAGTTTCGTAAAGGTACTGTTACACATGCTGATTTCTAGCACGAAAGCATGCCACTATTGAGCAATTGCTACTTAGTAGCATGTGTGTCAAAACATTGGTAATAATGAGCATGCTGATTTTGAGTTTGCTCAAAAATCAACGGTCGTTCGATTTTTGCGCATGCTACCTGCAGCGCGGGTGGAGGGGGGCGCGGTATTAGCAAGATTAGCAAGTGTGGACGCTCTTGCTTAATGAGCATGCTAGTAGTTAGTATGTGAGTAGCATGCTTATCCCAAGCAAATGTATACAACTCAAAAGTATGCTCATATTAAGCATACTAATGAGCATGCTTTTTATGTGCTAATTTTGAGCATGTGTAAGAGTACCTTAACATTATAAGAATAGAAAAATATAGGTAGAGGAATTATTAATTAAGTTGGTTTATTGTTTGTTTGTTCTAAACTTTTAATTTATTGCTAATTTTATGATCATGACAATATAAATAATAAGTGGAATTTGAATCATGTTTTATTTCACATTTCTAGTTCATAAATGGCTATAAATCAATCGTTGTACGGAGTCGATTGTCACATTGATGCGGTTTCCGGACGGTATCCGCAGTGCAAGCGGGATACCGCTATAGACTGCCATGGTCTAAGAAAACAAGGTCTGACAATAAGGATCGTGACACGAGGTCGAGTTGCCGCTTTATAGTAACAAAAAAGATAAGTAAGGAAAAAAAATCCGCCGTTATCATACAAAATAAATTGTTTACGCATCAAAATTGGAATTTACTTGTTTAAGCACACAAAATAGGTCAAGTTGAACATGAATGTACCTAATAATTTAATAAAATACTCACAGAATACCTGAAAGTCAGGTAGTATCATAATACAATATGGCAACACTGCTTACTCACACATACGAGCGTCATGTCAGTCTCTTTGACGTTAACCGCGATCTCGCTCGGATGTACTGATTTGCATATATCGCTCTCGGTCGGTGTCAGTTTAAGCAGTAATTGCCAAACTTTTTTGCGGTGCGGTTGCTAATAAGAGTTAATGTAGGCCAGATTTTGAAATGGTTGGCTGTTCTATTCGGAACTGTAAGAGTAGAAGTGTTAAAGGCGGAACCTTATTGTTTTTCTACACTTCCACAAAACGAGTCAGTAGCCAACGAATGGCTTCACTATAGTGGAACGAAAACAACGAAAAAAAAATGGTACACCGTACTACGTAAAGTTGTGTTTTCTTAATTTGTGCATTTTAATGTTGTTGGGGTCCTTTTTATTCAGTCAAAATATAATTTTGACACTAAATGATAAGAATAGTGATGTGGCTAAGCCGATACTTGGCAATAGGAATATCAACCTATTATTTGCAAAAAACCGTAACCGTTGTGTCATGTTGTTATACTGATTGAATATAGCTGGGTCTATACTTTGGTATAGATGATTAGAATTCATATTATTTGACAGGGAGACATGTAAGACAATTAAGGCCAGATGCCATACCTTTTTTTGTAATGGTTGTAATTTTGTTTTTTATACAGTCGTTTAATATAATTTATATCCTATTTTTTAAGTAAGACAACTATTTTTCCCCAAAATACAAAGTTTGAGAACCATCGATAGCAGGGAGTCCGAAGGTCGTGTCACCCACACTACTAACCGACGTTTCCGTTTGCCATACCTGGCGAAGTATATTATTGTACCATGTAGACTGCCATAGCGTTGTCTCGTACGCACACCGCACCATCGTGCGGAAACCGCATCAGTGTATTACCGGCATTACTCTATGGGAATCTGAGTATTGATTCGCTGAGTAAAAATGTCTATAACGTCCAAGTGTTGCCATGTTCGTCCCTTTCGCACTTACGTACTTGACCAATTTTTCATAAGTTTTCTAAATTATCCATTGAAAGCATGAAGTAAGGATAAGACCGGCCAGCAATACACACATACAAAGATGTGCGAAAGAGATGTAAGCATAGACACCAACACGTGGGAACGAGATACGATGTATGCAAGCCTATTAATTTAAATTGGCGCCAAATTACATACAGCACGACTAATTATGAGATGTGAGAAATTATGCTACATCCATATCAGTTTTCTGATACATCTCAATTTAGTCAACCTATCATAACTCCGTCCCCTCTCCATTTTCTAATCCTCTTTCTTTCTTTAGTCACCGGCCTGTGTCACCGAAATGTCATCAATGTATTCAAGCATGATTCAAGCCTATTGGCTTAATTTAAATTTAGAACCAATGGTATATACAGCCGACTACTTATGAGATGTCAAAATTGTGCTAATGGATGTATCAGTCTTCTGATACATCTCAATTTAGTCCATAAGTCCGTCCCTTTTGGGTATTCGCTAATCCACCTTTTATAGAATCCTCTTTCTGCGATTGAAAGTATTTCATGGTATGTCACGACCTTCGGGTTATATTAGATTACCTTATTTATAATACAGTAATAAACAAAAATAAAACACATATTATAGATATTTTTAGTTAACATGGAAATTATAATTTTCGTTCTTATTTTGTTTACAAACAAATAAAATAAACAGACAGTGCTGGATGTTCCGAGAAGCTGTCAAATACGTTCCAAAACTATTGCTTCAAAAAAATTTTTATGCTCGCATAAAAACCTATTTCCGTACTGTTAATAATTTAGTGAAAATTATAACAATGAATGATTATTTCATATCATTCTCAATTCAGACCATATTTACGTAATCTAGCGAAATATATTCACATTCATGGCAGGTATCTGTCAGCTGTCACACGTAAGTTTCAGAACGCACCCCGAGCCCTCAACGAAGGACGTGAAAAACTAGGAAAAGCCAAATCAAAGTCGTCCATATTTGTTCGGTGCGCTATCGCCGCGTTTATTGAAAATTTTAGGACTACAGTCAGTGAAATTTTGCAGTGTGGCGAAGATAACGCCGTACCCAAACATGAGTTACTCGGGGAGGAGTAAATTCGAGGTAAGAATCGATCGACGTTCCCCAACATGTTTGTGTTTTCGTTTTGATTAGAAACAGCTGATATAGCTGTACATATACGCAAGTACATGCCCTATTCCTTTGTTCTCCCACACGATGATTATTAACATTTAACTACACAGTTTACTATATTGAACTGCAGCGACACAAAAGATCGTGAAAGATAAATAAAGCTAGTTGCGTTCTATTTTTAAACTTTTTTTTTAAACATGTTTTCTTCAATTGCGTTTTTGTTATGCAAATAAATTGGGCGCTGTAGGTGTTGTGCCGGTTTTTTTTCGGTATTCATTGGCGATGGCGCTGTATTAAGTAATTTTCCTTTGTTAGGCCAGTGTATTGACCCCTGCGCGTACATTAACCCGTGCGCTGATACCGTTACATCGGTAGACCGCGAAATTTAACGGCCTTGTGTGACCCTCGTGCACTTGCTTGCAAAAATAAAATAAAATATCTTAAAATAAAAAAAAATATCTTATGTATATGTTAATATAACGGAAAAAAAGTCAAAAGACTAATTAAAATGCACCTACTGAAGTCTAGAGACTTCAGCTTCATTCTGTAATAATAATTGTAACACAGTGTACCTATAGTAGTTAGTTTGAGAACTCCCCATCAGCATACAAACCTCCCCAAGGTTTTGCCTACGATGGGTATTAAATTAAGTTAAAATGTTAATTTTTGTTTTTGATCAATAAAGAAAGAAAAAAAAAGGCATCCTTTTAATAGTTTTTCGCACACGAAACGTTCGGTTCCGTATTAGAAAAGTATTACGTACTGTAAATTAACATATATGTACAATATTTCTGGTCTACCTCCACACTGGAGGTAAAAATTTTCGGGTATTAAATAGTCCTGGAATTAAATAACTGCAATAGGTTTTTCTAAATATTTTACACTAGTTTTATTTTCATCATATATTATTCTTCGTAATACCTGTAGTACTCCCATAAGCACAATCTAGTTACCTATATTAGGTATTCACTGGCTCGATACCACACCAATGTCAGGCAGACGTCCACTCTCGACCGTGGCTATTACTTAACTGCCTACCCACATCCGTGTGCTCGAGACAGCTGTTAAGTATAAAACAGATAGACAAACACTACATCCCTTCCTTAGTACAATTTATTTATAGCAATCATCAAAAGATCAGGTTGATTATGAAACCTCACTCAGTTTAATCACTTTGTTCTCCTGCACTTGCATCTTGATCGTTTGCATCTTCTTGAACTGTCCATTTGCCTTCTACTTTCTTTAGATGTAGCATATTTCGTCTAAGTAACTGGCCAGTTTCTTCATTCCTGACGACTACGTCTCCACCTTCTGATTGTTCTATAACATGAGGTGTAGGTTTGAAATTTGGAGTCAGTTTGTTTCCTTTTTCCATCTCTTTTATATACACTTTATCTCCTTCTACTAGCTTACTATCCTGTGCACCCCTTCTCCTGTCTCCATATTCTTTTCCTTTAGCTTTTTCAATTGTGTCTCGATCTCTGACTTCTGAATCATCAGTCTCATTAGTTAAGTCTTTATATGAAGGAATTTTATCTCTGTTCTGACGGTTGTAAAATAGTTCAGAAGGTGTTTTTCCAGTCACCGAATGTGGGGTTGAGTTATACATCATGAGATATTCCCATACACTCTCTTTCGGATCAGTTCTCTCTATTTGACTTATTTTTAATCTCTTTAGGATGTCTCTATTCTGTCTCTCAACCTCGCCGTTCTGCTGAGGCCAGTAGGGAATCGAGTTAAAGAGTGTTATTTCGCACCTTCCACAATATTCTTTAAATTCTGCGCTAACAAATTGGGGAACATTATCAACCGTAATTGATTTTGGATAACCTGTACGACTGAAAATTTCCTTTAGCAGTGTTATAATTTGCGCGCTAGTAGTACTCCTGGTGAACTTTACTTCCTTATAGCGACTGTAGTAATCGACTAATACTAGTAAGTAGTCGTTGTTTGGTAGTGGACCCAATAAATCCAATGCCACATCTACCCAAGCTTCTTCCGGGAGTACGCGTCGCTTCATGGGTACCGGTGCACAAGGCTGTCCTACCAGAGTACATCCTTTACATGATTTAACCATCTTTTCAGCATCCTTATCGATTCTCGGCCACCATACTTTCAATCTTAGCCTACCCTTCATGGCGACTATGCCTGGATGGCCCTCATGTGCCGCGTCCAGAACTGTTTTCCGAAGATCACGAGGTATGACTATCTTGTTTCCTCTTAGTAGAATATTGTCAAAGAAACATAGTTCGCTTTCAAATGCTTTATAGACTTTAACAGAATCATCCCAATCGTTACAATATATGCCCCTTCGGACTTTAATGATTTCTTGATCATTTTTGGAATGAGCTATTATGTCTTTCATTGGAACTGCATATGGCCGGGCTTGCTCAACAATCTGATTCACATAGTCATCGAAGTGACCAGATGGTGCAACACGGTAATCACATAATCGAGATAAAGGATCTGCGATATTTGCTTTTCCTGGCCGATGAATAATATTGTATCGATAAGTCTGCAATCGCAACACCCATCTCTCTACTCGGGCGCAAGGCTTGGATTTCATTCCAAACAGAAACTCTAATGGCTTGTGGTCTGTAATAAGATCAAATTGCTTCCCGAATAGAAAGATGTTGAAATGTTCGACTGCCCAGACTAGAGCAAGAGCTTCCTTTTCGGTCTGACTGTATTTTCTTTCTAGCTCCGTCAGTGTCCGATTACCATATGCTATTATTCTTGACCCTTTGTCGTCGGTTTGAATTAAAACAGCTCCAAGGCCAACTGGACTGGCGTCCGCAACCACTTGTGTCTTATCGTTTACGTCGTAGTATCCCAAGGTTTTAACCGTAGCGAGAGCTTCTTTCAACTCCTTGAAAGCCTGATTTTGTTCTTCCTTCCAAAATTCCTCAATGCTAGCCTTCTTTCCAACCTTCTTCCTTAATATCGCTTTTAGTGTTTCTGTTTTAGTCGCTAAGTTGGGGATCCATTTGTTAATATAATTAACTAATCCCAAGAAGCTCTGAAGTTCTTCTATGGTTGTTGGTGGTCGAAATTCCGAGATACTTGTAATATATTTTTTCAAAGGCTTGACGCCTTCGGGCGTCAATTCATGTCCCAGGAAACTAATTTCCTGCACTTTATAAACACATTTACTTTCATTTAACGTTACATTATTATCATTTAGGACTTCTTTTAATTTTGCCAATCTAAGGTCATGTTGTTCTTCGTTCTCGCCATATACCAGGATGTCATCAATAAAATTGATAACCCCATCCAAACCAGCTAACATGTTCTCTAAGATCTTCTGGAACAGTTCCGGAGCGCAAGTGATACCGAACATGAGCCGTTTGTATCTGTATAATCCTTGGGACGTGATAAACGTTGTTATATGTCTGGAGTTTGGGTGTATTTCTACTTGGTGGAATGCATTTCTTATGTCCAATTTTGAGAAATACACCGCCTTTTTAATTTTCGGTAACAAATTATCCATGCACGGTAATGGATGGTTTTCTCTCATGATCGCAGCATTAGCCCGCCTCATGTCAACACAGAGACGCAGGTCACTGTCGTCTTTTAAAATTGGGACTATTGGCGAAACCCATTGAGACGGCCCATGCACTTTTTCTATTATGTCACTCTCCAGTAACTCATTAATTTTCCGCTGGACCTTTTCTTCGACTGGTATTGGAATTCTTCGATATGGTTGTGATACAGGCTTTGATGATTTATCAATCGGAATTTCCACCAATACGTTTTTAAACTTTGGGAAGGATTTATCTGATTGCACAACACCGTTTACTCCAATTCCTAGTTTTAAAACACCCAATTTGATGGCTGTTTCTTTCCCCAATAAATCTCTTGAACCCCCCGTGATTACCAGTATGGTTGCTTGCTCCGCCTGTCCATTCACTTTTATCGTGGTTTCGAATGACCCCTTCACCTGCAGTGGGGTTTTACTTCCATATGCGTATAAGGTCTTGTCCGTTGTGTTCAACTGATTTGAGCATAACACTTTCTGCTTCTTTAAATTTTCCCATGATTCTTCAGAAATTAGATTTAACTTACATCCTGAGTCTATAAGCATCTTCCATTTCACTCCTCCTAACTCACATTCAACAGTCGCATCATCATCTACGTTAAAAACATAATGTACCTCCTCTTTTTCCTTAGATTCATTTCCCGATGTTATTTGATTTACTTCTCTTCTATTCTTTGAGCGTTTATGTTTGTAATCACTTTGTTTTTGTTCTAATTTCCTTTTTTCCGGCCTATTTCTGCAAAAGGCACTATAATGTCCAATTTTTCCACATGAATGGCATTTTTTCCATTTTGCCGGGCACTCCTGATTCGGTGCTGTATGTGCGGCGTATCCACAACGTCCACATTTGTTAACTTTGGTTTTGTTCCCATCTTTATACCCACGTGTTTCTTCTTTTGTTGAACTGGATCCTTGATTAAAATTGCTAATTCTATTTATCTCATTCAGTGTTTTTTTCTGTTCGTATCCATTTAATTGCTGTCCAACTACTTCGAGCATATTAGCTTCCGTGATAATCTTATCCAAAGTAACGTCATCTCCTAAAGTGAGTATTTTCTTCCTGAGTTCGGATGCTGAGCATTTCTCCACGATCTGATCAATTAAATGCTCATCAGACTTTTCAAATTTACATTTATCAGCTTGATTCCTTAATCTTATAATAAACTTCTCGAATCGTTCCCCTTCTTCTTGCTTAATTTGACGAAAAATATATCTCTCGTATATTTTATTTTGTTTCGGCTGGAAGTAACTATCTAATTTTTTTATAGCTTCATCGAAGACGTCCACCCCTTCAGCCTCTTTTACTATCGCCCCAGGGATGTTATAAATTATTTCCTGTAGTCCCGAACCTCCAAGTAGCAACAGAGTTGCTCTTTTTCTTCCGTTGTCGGTAATAGCTGACGCTTCGAGGTATATGTTTAATGACCTCTTCCACTTCTCCCAACGAACCGCAATAGTAGCATTATCGCCTTCGACGTCTAGTTTTTCAGGTGGAGGTAAAAGATTGGCCATGATGAGTTGAAGGCGAGGCGACCTGAAACCAACCATTGTTGGTCACATGTCTATATAGTTGTTCAAATTTAAAATAAAGCCTTTCATACCGCCTTAGCAAATTCACGTATGATTCACATTTACATGTAGGCCCACAGCCGTAACACATTCACGCATGATTCACATTTACATGTAGGCCCATACAGCCGTAACACATTCACGCATGATTCACATTTACATGTAGGCCCATACAGCCGTAACACATTCACGTGATTCACATTTACATGTAGGCCCATACAGCCGTAACACATTCACGCATGATTCACATTTACATGTAGGCCCATACAGCCGTAACACATTCACGCATGATTCACATTTACATGTAGGCCCATACAGCCGTAACACATTCATGTATGATTCACATTTACATGTAGGCCCATACAGCCGTAACACATTCACGCATGATTCACATTTACATGTAGGCCCATACAGCCGTAACACATTCATGTATGATTCACATTTACATGTAGGCCCATACAGCCGTAACACATTGACGCATGATTCACATTTACATGTAGGCCCATACAGCCGTAACGCATTCATGTATGATTCACATTTACACGTAGGCCCATACAGCCGTAACACATTGACGCATGATTCACATTTACATGTAGGCCCATACAGCCGTAACACATTCATGTATGATTCACATTTACATGTAGGCCCATACAGCCGTAACACATCCACGCATGATTCACATTTACATGCAGGCCCATACAGCCGTAATAGATTCGCAATCCTTGTATCCATTTACGTCACGACAATAAATAGGTCTCTTTTATTTATAGGTGTTGTACCTATTTTTATTGTGAATATATAAATTTAACCCTAATATAATTTCTATTTTGTTTGATGTCTATTACCTATTTAATGTACGAAGCAAATTATTGTAAAACGATACATAACACCTAGTTACTTGAATGCACCTACTTACCGAGTTCGGCTTCTTGCCGTAATACCTACTAGATCGTTATAATACAGGTTATTCGTAAATACATATACCCAACTGCGAAACTGTAAATGTCATCTTTCCTACTCGTAATTAGCTACAGCTACAACAACTTGACTTCGGCACAAATACCCATACATAGTTATAGGTGAACTGTGTGATAGTAATTAGTTTCTTACATATTTTTATTTAACTCAGTTTTTCCGTCCATCGTTCAATAATTATAATTCTCATTAGTCATTTAAATTTAAAAATGATATGGAATATGTATCTATACACACTATTATCATACCTTCGTGAGATTTTTACCAAAACAAACGAAACGTTACTGTTTTAATATTTGTATTTAATTAGGTACACTTAGATCTATTTAGATTCGCCAATGTACCTATATGAACGTTGTTTACTGCGATCAAACAATATTTCACCGTATGTAAGTTAATTCAGCATATCAATTGAATGTCCGTAATTTATTTTAACTGTTTGGTTCATAATAGGTACAAATTACAAAAATTTTAACTACTACCTACCTACTTTTCCTTATGTTCTTATACTTTTTATTTTTCAGGCAGAAAGTTGACCGTTAGTTAAAATAATTAGAACTAATTGGTTTTACACTAACCTTTATCCTCGTCGCCACTTGTAGTACTCCCATAAGCACAATCTAGTTACCTATATTAGGTATTCACTGGCTCGATACCACACCAATGTCAGGCAGACGTCCACTCTCGACCGTGGCTATTACTTAACTGCCTACCCACATCCGTGTGCTCGAGACAGCTGTTAAGTATAAAACAGATAGACAAACACTACAATACCCAAAAGTATTATCTATTCCCGAAATCCTATCAAAATTAAAATATCAATCCGCAAAACTGTTGTTTTTAGTGATATCTCGCTCCGTTGACAACTTAGTTTTGCGGGTTAGATGTAAAATTAAATGAAGATTATGACAGGATTAAAAAACTCTATATGTTTGCACTGTTATTGGAAATATGATGATACTAGCAGCGCCCTGCGGTGTTACCCGCGGATAAAAGGTAGCCTATGTCCTATTCTGATGTCTAAGCGACAATACTGGAAAGTTTCATAGAGATCTGTTCAATAGTTTTTGAGATTAAGCGGAATGTACATCCATCCGCACAAACTTTTATATTATTATTAGGATCTTAACGAGCCATATTCTTTGTCTGTGAGTGTATTATGAGTAAAGATGCAACCTGTGAGCTGTGAGTTAGTAAAGGCATTTAGACATTCAATCTGCTATTTGTGCTTTTAGTTGCAATGCAATATAGTTGTAATAAAAACAGCCATACGGTGTTATAATTATAACACCCAAATTAGTTTAAACGTCACTTACAAGACTAGAACTTGTGCTAGGCAGGTGAAGTTAAAATAAGTTGTGTATTACGTTATATATGTTCACTTAAGTAATAATATATAATATAATAAACATTGTCTCCTTTTCTATAAATCCCTGTAATAAAAACATAGCTAACATGCACATAAGCCGTTAACTGTTGACCACAGGAGGGACGAATTTTGTTTTTTCAACTAAGTATGACCCATTATAGATGTGTGTGAATATTAATAGAACTTGTAATATTCCTTGTTTGTTTTTACTTGTGGAGTCAAGGTTTTGGCCTCATTTTAATCAAAATCAAACATTTATTCTGCAAATAGGCCACAAGGGCTCTTTTACATGTCAAAATATTAATTTAAATTTTAAGAAAGTCTGACTATAATAATACATGTTTCATTTCAAAATAATAATTTACAGAAAATATAAACTTGCAAAGTTATCTATTACAAATATTACAACATCAGTAAAGTTAGAGATGTATAAGGTCTCAAGATTAAACAAGGAATATAATGAAATTAATATAATATCCCAGAGCTGTACATGGTCTCTGAGCGTTAAAATTAAGATTAATTTAATATTGTTAGACATGTATATGGTCTCTAAGTCACTGATATTAAAAACGAATCCACAACAAAATGATCTTTTTTTTTAACCTGACTGTGGCTTTATAGGCCGGGCCCAATAAAGCAGGAGTGCGCGGTTGGAGAGTAGCCTGAGGAAAATCCAGGGGAAAACCTCCGGTACGGCCACGCGTGTGGTTTGGAACACTGGAATACTCTAAGAGTTGGCGCTCCAGTGAGATTGGTTGAGCGGTTTCAACCGAATCTGAGGTGTGAGTGATGTCTCTCGTCAATCCCCTATAAAAGACACTAGTATTAACGTAGTCACTATGCTCTAGCAAGCATGGAAAAGAGATAGGTAAAGAGTCCAAGTGGCAAACATTTTATTCCTCAACTGTATACAATATGTGGAATTCATGTGTTCTTTGTTTGTAAATACATACAATCACTAGATAAGCTATCGGTCAGACACAGTTGTATCTGCTTAATGATAACACGAAGGGATTTACTTTCACACAGAAATATGCTCTTAATCCAATGGATATTCTACTGTAACACTAATGTAATAGAGTTTCTATTGAAAACATGCTATTTTTAGACAGTGTGCATATACATAATAAAAACTCAATTACATTAGTGTGAAGAGGCCTTATAAGTTTTAAATGTTTTGATTTCAAATTATGACAAAAGTTTTGATAATACCAGTGAGGATAAATGTTTAATTGAATGTGTCTTTTATACTGTAAATGAATTCTATTCTTCTATCCTATTCTTTTTTTCTATGGGGCAGGTCGTCCAAGTCAGCCAACTGTCCATACAAACCCAAAAATTTATTGCATCAAAAAAAAACCTAGTTTTTCCTTATCAGAACACGATACCGAATATACTTACTAGACCTTTTATAATACCTAATGAACTGTTAAATTACTGTCATTTTAATTTGTTATTTTAAAATTGATATTTTTACCTTAATATGTTAGCTAATCTTCTACTTGTGTTTGTTTCTCATTTTACTTTTAGCACATGCATGAAATATTAATTTAAAAAGATGTGTTCACCTATAATAGGGGTACATGTAAGCCCAAAAAAATGTATAATTTTATAAGAAGAACTGTTAATATGTACTCTGTTGGTGTGACAATAAACAATATGCCCTTGAACGGATCCTCACTAGTTTACAGCCTGTATAAAGGCGAGCTTATCGCTATAAGGGATTGCTTCCAGCTAACCTTTGAGCAAATGCCATGTTGATTGGATTGTTTTGTTCAGATCGGGCGGTTCTCGAGCGAGGACGAGTACCACATAAACAAGAAGCTGCCCAAAGAGCTGCTCCTGCGCATCCTATCGTATCTCGACGTTGTCTCGCTTTGCCGCTGCGCACAGGTGAGTTCTTTACGTAAACCGGCAATTACACTTCGTCGTTCGCATGCGGCGACCGCAAAAGTGTAAAGAACACGTTAGTCGGCCGCATTCGGCGATCGACAGCTGCCAACGCTTATAGGTAGGCGGACAGACTAATGTGAAGACGACGTTTGTTGGCCTAAGTAAGTAGTTTAAAATGAATTCGGCGACCGCATTAGGTGAACGACGAAGTGTAATTGCCGTTTTAATAAATGTTTAGATCAATCAACTTTCCCTTGCTGTTATTCTGTTAGCCAGGAGACAACAGTAGGGGCTTATCCAGTAATTATTATTCATACATATAATTCTTTTTTTGTACAAAAAATTTAGATATTAACATTGGTTAATAACTGGTAGGCAGACACGTATCCAGACTTTAGGTTCGGGGGGGGGGCACAAACACATTGAAACAACCATGTGAACTGTGTACCTACTTATTGAAAGAACACGCAAGCGAATAAATAAACAGACGGCTAAAACGTTTTCGGGGTGGGGGGGGGAATAAATTCCAACTATCCCCCCCTCTGGATACGTGCCTGCTGGTAGGATCATAATTTTCCCGGTTACACCCGCCGTCCTGACTGTCAGGATGGCGGGTGTACCTTCACTTTGTAATAATTTTAAATACGGAAGGGTACAATTTTTTTTAAGTGGTACTAAATAGTACAAATTTTTCGTACACTTTATTTCAGGCACGTATCCAGACTTTTGGTTCGGGGGGGGTCAAACATTGAAACAACCATGTGAACATTTACCTACTTATTGAAAGAACACACAAGCGAATAAACAGACGGCTAAAAACGTTTTCGGGGGGGATAAATCCTAACTATCCCCCCCTCTGGATACGTGCCTGCTTTATTTAAATATTTGTTTAGGTACACCCGCCATCCTGACTCTCACCTTGCGTTCATGTGCTAATTTGCTGACCCGACAGGTTTCAAAGCTATGGAACATTCTGGCGCTGGACGGCTCCAACTGGCAGCGGATAGACCTGTTCGAGTTCCAGAGAGACGTCGAGGTGAACTATAATAATTTTATGTACTGCCGACATTAAAATACATACTGTTTTTATTGCAACTTGTTACTCGGGATGACGTAAGGATTCCAACGATACCTCGCACATCTAAATCGGTTAAAGCGTTCAGAAGTTCTGGGTGAACAAAAAATCACACATACATACATACATGAACCCTGAAAACACTTGTGGCGTCACTACTGTCAACTGTCAAATCTGACATGTTCTGCATCGCGCTATCGAAGTTTCTAAAATCAGTTGCATAAACTTCGGTCCCTGAGAGATCTCTCTATTGTCGTCTCTTCCTGTGTTTTCTATCTATTGTATATATGTGATAATCCACATCGAAAGGGACCTTATGGTGGCAGGCGCTTACGTTACACCTATTCACTGTTGTATTGGAACAGCGGCAATAAAGGCGTAAGAGCCGGCCGCCATAAGGTCCCTTTCAATATGGATTATCACATTTATTTATTTATTACCATTAATATTAGCACTAACAGCACCTTACATGCTAAATGGTAAATTAATATTTATCATGCGAATTTTCAATGCACATGTCAAATGAATAATAATGAATACAACAAAATAAATAAATGAATGGTTATTAAAAAGTAATAAAAAATTAAACGTGAGATTGAGATTAAAAATAAATAGAGAAGGTCAATACAAAACGATAAAGGTAAAATTGCAATGTCAGATTAAAATTTAAAAAAATACAGAATGTCAATACAAAAATGATAAAACTAAAATTATATAATACTAGCGACCCGCCCCGGCGTCGCACGGGTGCAATGCTGATGCATGTATTATACATATATAACCTTCCCCTTGAGTCACTCTATCTATTAAAAAAACCGCATCAAAATCCGTTGCGTAGTATTAAAGATTTAAGCATACATAGGGATATAGGGACAGAGAAAGCGACTTTGTATTATACTATATAGTGATTAATAGGTCTAGGTTATTTTTTAATAATAGAGATTATGGAGTTTTTTAATAATAGCTATTAGCTATTATTCGCCTTATTACAACGGAATAAGGTGCAATAGTGTAAACATATCTTTGACAGTCATCATCAAACGGAAGGTTCGATAATTATATTTTTGGCGTTGTTAATTTTACAGGGTTGTTGACTCAAAATT
The DNA here is from genome assembly GCA_963556455.1 of Epiblema foenella. NCBI lineage: Eukaryota > Metazoa > Arthropoda > Insecta > Lepidoptera > Tortricidae > Epiblema > Epiblema foenella. Next base: position 1,108,440 of record OY747120.1, on the reverse strand, counting down.
TGATTACAAAAGAAACAGGCCAAAAAAATATGCCAAATGGTGAAAATTCTATTCAAATACCGAAGCTACAACCGTTGCTGGTTAGAGAGAGAATGCGCGACAAAACAGTGACGTAACTGACCTCGAGAGAAATAGTAAATTCAGTGACGTAACTGACTTCGAGAGACATAGTAAATTCAGTGACGTAACTGACCTCGAGAGACAGTAAATTCAGTGACGTAACTGACCTCGAGAGACAGTAAATTCAGTGACGTAACTGACCTCGGGAGACAGTAAATTCAGTAACGTAACTGACCTCGAGAGACATAGTAAATTCAGTGACGTAACTGACCTCGAGAGACAGTAAATTCAGTAACGTAACTGACCTCGAGAGACATAGTAAATTCAGTGACGTAACTGACCTCGAGAGACAGTAAATTCAGTAACGTAACTGACCTCGAGAGACATAGTAAATTCAGTGACGTAACTGACCTCGAGAGACAGTAAATTCAGTGACGTAACTGACCTCGAGAGACAGTAAATTCAGTAACGTAACTGACCTCGAGAGACATAGTAAATTCGCCTATTCTATCCCTTTTCCGTTTCCAATACAAAAAGCACCTTTGTTTTGGAACGATCGTCATTTACTATGGAGCTCATGGTCAATGACGTCACTGATTTGTCTCTCTCTAACCAGCAACATTAAAACAGCAGTAGCTTCGTTATTTTTTGAGATATTTGAATAGGATTTTCACCATTTGGCATATTTTTATAATAACATTACGTATATATATATCCTAACCACATGTATACAAATTTCCCATCTCTATTTATTTTTTTCTGTGTCATTTTTACTGTATTTCATTTCAATTACATTCCTCTCATTATTGTTATACCTATTGACGATCCTTTTGTTAACTCCTCACTACAAATACAAATTCCTCACTACACTTGCAACGCAATGGGTTCCTGAACACATGAAAGAGGATTTAATAACGGATGTAGATAAAGTAGTGTATGCAACTGCACATAATTAGGCCTTGAAACACTCATGTGATAATATTATGAAACTCGCTGACGCTCGTTTCATAAAACCACACCCGTGTTTTAAGACCTCTCATTATGTATCAGTTGCATAAACTACTATTGTGACATCCCTATTGATACTCGTGTGATATGATATGGGCTAAATCTGAAATAGAGTAGGTATTATTAATGAAGCCAGACACGAATACTTGCAGGGTCCAGTGATAGAGAACATATCGCAGCGATGCGGAGGGTTCCTTAGGCAGCTGTCGTTGCGAGGGTGCGAGAGCATCGCTGATGGCTCTATGAAGACTCTAGCACAGGTAAGTGTTAAGGCCAAGTAGCCTAGACAGACTGTGGTGCGACGAGCAGGCTGAGAAATATTGCTAAGAGTGTTTTATTAGGAGTTTATTCCACTTTTGTATGTCTACCGTGATTTTTAGGGTTCCGTAGCCAAAATGGCAAAAACGGAACCCTTATAGATTCGTCATGTCTGTCCGTCCGTCCGTATGTCACAGCCGATTTACTCGGCGACTATAAGCACTAAAATTATGAAATTTGGTAGGAAGGTGTATTCTATGAACCTACATAAGAGTGTTGTGCAATTACAAAACAACATTAAATTTGATGGGGCACTCCATAACCGGTGGATGAAAAAAAAATTCAACGTACATAGTCGTGTGGGGTATCCGTGGATAGGCCTTTAAATGTATTTTCTTTCTTTCTGTTGTTGGTGATAGAAGTTGGCCATAGCAACTTCTAAACTACACAAGATACACTCGCCGTGTTAGTTCTCGTTAGTACCGTTTCAACGAGTGATGACTGGAAATAACATATAATGATTTTCTTATATATTTTTTCTTACAGTCCTGTCCGAATATCGAAGATTTGAATCTGAACAAATGCAAGAAATTGACAGATCAGACTTGCCAAGCGCTCGGCAGGAGGTGCAGTAAACTACAAAGGTAACATACATTTTAAACTGCCTTTAAATATAATACAAACTCAGAAACCTGCTTTCCATTATACAATACAATACAAATACTCTTTATTGCACACCTCAATCAAAGGACATAGTTAGTACAGTACAAAAACTCAATGAGTAGAGGCAAACAACAGGCGGTCTTATCGGTAAAGAGCGATTTCTTCCAGACAACCTTAGGGTAACGAAAATGAAATCTAATCATAATGATTCATAGCAGGTGGTGCAGAGTTAGTACATATGGAACCTACTAATAATTACAACAATAACATTTAATTAAGGATAATATGCATACATAAATATAGTATAAATTATATTATATGTATTAGCACAAAATTGCCATATGATAAATAAATATATACATTAGTACAAATTATATTGTAATTTACATCTATCGAAATCTGATTTATGGTATTCATGTCGCTCCGATTCGGCCATCCTGCATACCACACGTCCTCATGTGTTTTGACATTCTGAAATTAACTTATCTTTTTTTGCACACTTGCTTGCCACAAGTGTGCGGCCCGCTTGATGATACGCGGTGGTCACCGCAGCCTATGGACGCTTGCAACTCCAGGCAGTCACATGCGCGTTGCCGACTCTTTAAAAATTTTAACATTTGAGGAACCCCATACTGTAGTCCCTCGGGAAAACCTCGGAAGCTCATTCGACAACCGGAGCGCCCGTCTATCTACAATTATTTAATTTGTTTAAATGTTGTAGGTTAACTAGATGTCAACTTGACGACCGGTTTAGCCTAGTGGGTAGTGCACCTGCCTGTGAAGCTGACGGTCCTGGGTTCGAATCCCGGTCAGGGCAAATATTTGTGTGATGAGCATGAATATCTGTTTCTGAGTCTTGGATGTTTTCTATGTATTTAAGTATTTATATCTATTAAATATACCGTCGTCTAGTACCCATAACACAAGCCTTCTTGAGCTTACTGTGGGGCTAGTTCGATTTGTGTAAGATTGTCCTCTAATATTTATTATTATTTATGTATTTATTTATTAACTGTTGTTGTTACAGAATAAACCTGGACTCCTGCCCCAGTATAACGGACATATCACTCAAAGCGCTATCGGATGGATGTCCGGTGAGTTAAAAAAAAAAACTATTTGTTTATTAAGCAAAATTGTTTATATTATCATTTTAAGCAGCAGGAGTAGTAGCTACATGAGTGAAGTACTTTAAATCGTCTACACAACCTTATTGGTTTATAATAAAGACTTGCGTAGATCATTTCGTAATTTATTTGCTATGGTATACAGGGTGTACAATCCAAATGGGTCAGTATGGAGAAGTCGGAAACTATGAGAAATAGCGAGATCTGTTCTTAGGAACCATGACGTCGATTTTAGATTTAATAATAATTACATTCAAACTTTTTTATTAACTCTCATACCAACCCACCAAATTTGGCTATGAAATCTTGTGTAAACACAACTGACAGTAAATTAGACTAAAATGCCCACAGTTTTATTAATTTGCAAAAAGTCGGGAATAATATGAATCGATCATGACGAGAGACCACTTATGCATATCTTATCTGAAATAAAATAATTATCTTATTGGTGGGTTTTCCTTTCAATTATTTAAACAAGATTCCATTAGTGTTGTGCTTCTTGCGACTTGCAGAATTTATACACATTGATTTTGACCAGGTTCGATTCCCGGCTATGTATGAGAGTTAATAAAAAAGTTTGAATGTAATACGTCATGGTTCCTAAGAACAGATCTCGCTATCTCTCAAAGTTTCCGACTTCTCCATACTGACCCATTTGGATTGTACACCCGGTATATTATAATGATGATGATTAATGTAATTTATTGAAGTAATGTAAATACCTACTAACATGCCTAGGCTAAGAAATTACTAACAATACATGGATTGTAAGTCCGAAATAAAGATTAAATTAATTTTGATTTCTTTGAACGCTGAATTGCAGTTATTTGTGTATTTTTTGTTACTTTTACCACAAAATATGTTATAAATACGTGTTTTGCAGCTCCTAACACACGTGAACGTGTCGTGGTGTCAGTCCATCACTGAAAATGGCGTGGAGGCGCTGGCCCGAGGCTGCCCTAAACTGAAGAGCTTCATTTGCAGAGGTCAGTTACCCCTTAGGCGTCGTTCATAAATTAAGTAAGGACGGTTTTGACCCCTCCTAACGGCATTTTAAGGATACAAGATTTCTCGGACCCCTCCCACCTTTACGTAAGATTTTATCTAGTTTTGGTCAAAATAAGCATCGTAGTTAACTGAAATAAGTAGATTCCGATATATATACTATAACAAAGAATGATATATTACAATGAATGTAAGAATGGATTTTATTGGTTACTTAATTGACGATCCTTTTGTGAATTAATTTTTTTTTATAAATATAAAACAATGTAATTTTCTGAAAGAAATAAGTATATCTATTTTATCTATTTATTATGAAATGAGTTTATATAACTACCGGTGTGCAGTGATTATTTTTTATCGCACGGCTTAGGCTGTGTCCATATTATCCGATGTCGGATCCGATACCTATATAAATGTATGGAAATGTGAACTGTGTGAACAGAAATAAGAAATAAGAAAGAAATAAGAATTATCTATTCGAGACAAAAACAACAATTAACACAGCATAATAAAAAATAAAAATAAACAAAAACTAAAAAGTTGTATTAGAATTACGATTTGAAACGGAATATTTACCTTCAATATCCCGTTTCAAATCGTAATTCTAATGTAAATGACCCACATGAGCTTGAAATCTTATATTAAAACACTAAGCGGTTTTCCATGTAGTTTTATCGGTGTCGGATCCTACAACGGATATCATATCGTATAGTGGGAACAGGCACTTAGACGTCCGTGTTTTCTTGTGGCAGGCTGCAAGAACGTGAACGACAGGGCTGTGTCGTGTCTCGCGACGTACTGCCCCGACCTGGAGGTGCTTAATGTACAGGGATGCGAAGTAAGTGCACATAATTTATTTATTTTCACCTCACTACCTCAGAAAGCCCTTTTTTAGGGCTGGCTTTAAAATGGCAAAAACGGAACCCTTATAGATTCTTCGTCATGTCTGTCCGTCCGTATGTCACAGCCGATTTACTAAGCACTACAATTATGAAATTTGGTAGGAAGGTGTGTTCTATGAATCGCTACATAAAAGTGATGTGAAATTACAAAAAAATATTAAATTAGGGGGGCACTCCATACATGTAACCGGTGGATGAAAAAAAAATTTCAACGCACATAGTCGTGTGGGGTATCGATGAATAGGCCTTTACAAATATAAAACACTTGTCCATTTAATTCAACCGTTGATGAGATATTAGCTGTCAAAGTCATAGAAAGTGTGTCCCGTCCCGTCCCCTCTAATTTCCAAACTATAAAGTTTAAAATTCTGAAAAAAATTGAGGTGGTGTGCATTAGTAAATACTTTCAACGATTTGGTTTGAACAATATAGGTTTTACGGTTTTTAAGTTTTCGCTTAAAAACTGTCTTGCCCAAACAAAAGGTCGTAAGTGCCGTGAGTTCCCTATGAAGATACGACTATTTTAGATTCAATGTATTGGATAGTGATTTTAAATGTGGATTACTAGGTGTTGGTACGAAACCCTTCATTGTGCGTGGTCCGACAGGCACTTGGCCGATTTTATTGTTTAAAAACAGATAGCAAAACTGCGTTTTATCCTCGAGAGTGCAAAGAATATTTGAAATCCGAACGTGCTATTTGTAACTTTTTTAAACATAATAACATGTAAAGGCCAGTCCAGACAGTCCAGCAACAATAATTATATATTGTGCTGTTGTGTTAAAAAAACTAGTATCTACCTCAACTCTCGGGATTAGATAGTGGACCCTGGGCATCCAACTATATTTGGGATGCAACTGTACCGAAAAAAACATCCTCGCTCCAGTGAGGTGAAAAGATTTGTATTATACACGGCTGCAAAATTATTTTATGTCTCGTGTGTTACAACACTCGCTACGCTCAGGATTCTATTTTTGAACCACTCGCTTCGCTCAGGATTCTATTTTCGAATACAAACAAACATAGTACAGAAATGTTTTTGATGATAAAAAAAGACGGACGTATGGTTATATTATTGCTGTAAAATGTAAATTGATATTAATGTTATGTGATAATTCCATATTTTTTCCTTCATAAATTTCGGAGTTAAGGGGGGCGGTATTTTGTTTTACATTTCCCATAATAAATCGAAATTGACTCAACGTAAAAAAAAAAATATTTCAGTATGTGTGTTTTTTAATTTTCACTAGATTTTGAAATTTTGAACCACCTTTTATCAGTCAATTTTCACAGAAAATAGGACTAGGACTAGACAGGAATAGGGTAGGTTACCCTTCTTTATAACTATTATTATTTATTTTCAAATCGATATCATAGACAAGTCTCAAAATTTTATTAAGTAGGCAAATAAAGATTTTAAATGCCTGACTTGCTTCACTTAATATCTCACAACTTTTTACGGTGAAAGACTTTCGAGACTTGGCCTATTTTTTAAATAGTTTTTTTTTAATGGGATACAAATATACATGGTAAATATCCCGTTACTAATCATAATTCTATTATCAAACATACTAATGTTATAAACGCGAAAGTGTGTCTATTTGTCTGTCTTTTCGTCTTTATGTCTGTTACCTCTTCACGCTTTAACCGCTGAACTGATTTAGATGAAATTTTGTATGGAGATAGTTTTGGGGCCCGGGAAGGACATAGGCTACTTATTACCCGGAAAACATCCCTTAAGTGGGTGAAAGTTTTTATGGAAGAGTGATGACTAGTGCACCCGCTTGGGGGGCCTACTCCGAAGTTCGTATCATGCCGTCCCTTTCACTCATATGGTGTATAACACGAGAGGGAAAGGGACGGCACGATACGAAGTTCGGAGTAAACCCTCTGATGTAAAAAAAATGTAATAAAATTCTATCACGATGAATGAGTTCTATGCAGACGAAGTCGCGGGCAAAAGCTAGTTATTGTATAATTTATACAGGCAGCTGAATACGTTTAAGGGTGGGTTGCAACAAACCGTCTGTAATCGTAAGCGGTGTTCGTTAAAATCTGATTGTATGGTAAGTTTGACAAGTTTCTATGGGATGACAGCTGCCGGCGCCATATCTGACGATGACCGGCCTGTTTTTTTTTTTTTTTTTTTATTAAAAATGGGATCGCTCTTGGCCAGCATCTAGCCAGGGGGCAAAGATGAGGCCGACGATGAAGCGAGCTCACCCAGAAGGTGCCTATTCACTCGTGCCTTAAAAAGGTCTAGGTTATATGAGCTCGGAAACACAAACGTGTGATCGTATGTTGGTGCAACCGAGCCCTAGGGACACCAACATACGATCACAGGCCGGTCATCGTCAAATATGGCGCCGGCAGCTGTCATCCCGTAGAAACTTGTCATACTTACCATACAATTAGATTTTAACAAACACCGCTTACGATTTAGTGCAACCCACCCTTAGTCTGTTATTCAAGCTTTCATTAAAATTAGGATTCGGAAGACGAGCTGTCGGTAGGCCTCCGACAAGGTGGAGTGATGACCTGGTGAAGGTCGCGGGAATCCGGTGGAAACGAACGGCACAGGACCGGTCTAAATGGCGAGCCTTGGGGGAGGCCTATGTTCAGCAGTGGACGTCTTTCGGCTGAAATGATGATCATGATGATGACGACCCATATTGTTAACCCTTCCAGAGTTTAACGGACGACTCGATATCGAAACTGAACGGCGGCATGCGCCGCCTGTGCGTGTCCGGCTGCGCGCGCCTCACCGACCTGTCCCTGTCCGCGCTGGCGTCGCGCTGCCCGGACCTGGCCACGCTCGAGCTCGCGCAGTGCACGCAACTGACCGACGCCGGCTTCCAGGCGCTAGCGAGGGTGAGTGTGCTCCCTGCTAGTCTCACCGACCTGTCCCTGTCCGCGCTGGCGTCGCGCTGCCCGGACCTGGCCACGCTCGAGCTCGCGCAGTGCACGCAACTGACCGACGCCGGCTTCCAGGCGCTAGCGAGGGTGAGTGTGCTCCCTGCTAGTCTCACCGACCTGTCCCTGTCCGCGCTGGCGTCGCGCTGCCCGGACCTGGCCACGCTCGAGCTCGCGCAGTGCACGCAACTGACCGACGCCGGCTTCCAGGCGCTAGCGAGGGTGAGTGTGCTCCCTGCTAGTCTCACCGACCTGTCCCTGTCCGCGCTGGCGTCGCGCTGCCCGGACCTGGCCACGCTCGAGCTCGCGCAGTGCACGCAACTGACCGACGCCGGCTTCCAGGCGCTAGCGAGGGTGAGTGTGCTCCCTGCTAGTCTCACCGACCTGTCCCTGTCCGCGCTGGCGTCGCGCTGCCCGGACCTGGCCACGCTCGAGCTCGCGCAGTGCACGCAACTGACCGACGCCGGCTTCCAGGCGCTAGCGAGGGTGAGTGTGCTCCCTGCTAGTCTCACCGACCTGTCCCTGTCCGCGCTGGCGTCGCGCTGCCCGGACCTGGCCACGCTCGAGCTCGCGCAGTGCACGCAACTGACCGACGCCGGCTTCCAGGCGCTAGCGAGGGTGAGTGTGCTCCCTGCTAGTCTCACCGACCTGTCCCTGTCCGCGCTGGCGTCGCGCTGCCCGGACCTGGCCACGCTCGAGCTCGCGCAGTGCACGCAACTGACCGACGCCGGCTTCCAGGCGCTAGCGAGGGTGAGTGTGCTCCCTGCTAGTCTCACCGACCTGTCCCTGTCCGCGCTGGCGTCGCGCTGCCCGGACCTGGCCACGCTCGAGCTCGCGCAGTGCACGCAACTGACCGACGCCGGCTTCCAGGCGCTAGCGAGGGTGAGTGTGCTCCCTGCTAGTCTCACCGACCTGTCCCTGTCCGCGCTGGCGTCGCGCTGCCCGGACCTGGCCACGCTCGAGCTCGCGCAGTGCACGCAACTGACCGACGCCGGCTTCCAGGCGCTAGCGAGGGTGAGTGTGCTCCCCGCTAGTCTCACCGACCTGTCCCTGTCCGCGCTGGCGTCGCGCTGCCCGGACCTGGCCACGCTCGAGCTCGCGCAGTGCACGCAACTGACCGACGCCGGCTTCCAGGCGCTAGCGAGGGTGAGTGTGCTCCCCGCTAGTCTCACCGACCTGTCCCTGTCCGCGCTGGCGTCGCGCTGCCCGGACCTGGCCACGCTCGAGCTCGCGCAGTGCACGCAACTGACCGACGCCGGCTTCCAGGCGCTAGCGAGGGTGAGTGTGCTCCCTGCTAGTCTCACCGACCTGTCCCTGTCCGCGCTGGCGTCGCGCTGCCCGGACCTGGCCACGCTCGAGCTCGCGCAGTGCACGCAACTGACCGACGCCGGCTTCCAGGCGCTAGCGAGGGTGAGTGTGCTCCCTGCTAGTCTCACCGACCTGTCCCTGTCCGCGCTGGCGTCGCGCTGCCCGGACCTGGCCACGCTCGAGCTCGCGCAGTGCACGCAACTGACCGACGCCGGCTTCCAGGCGCTAGCGAGGGTGAGTGTGCTCCCTGCTAGTCTCACCGACCTGTCCCTGTCCGCGCTGGCGTCGCGCTGCCCGGACCTGGCCACGCTCGAGCTCGCGCAGTGCACGCAACTGACCGACGCCGGCTTCCAGGCGCTAGCGAGGGTGAGTGTGCTCCCTGCTAGTCTCACCGACCTGTCCCTGTCCGCGCTGGCGTCGCGCTGCCCGGACCTGGCCACGCTCGAGCTCGCGCAGTGCACGCAACTGACCGACGCCGGCTTCCAGGCGCTAGCGAGGGTGAGTGTGCTCCCTGCTAGTCTCACCGACCTGTCCCTGTCCGCGCTGGCGTCGCGCTGCCCGGACCTGGCCACGCTCGAGCTCGCGCAGTGCACGCAACTGACCGACGCCGGCTTCCAGGCGCTAGCGAGGGTGAGTGTGCTCCCTGCTAGTCTCACCGACCTGTCCCTGTCCGCGCTGGCGTCGCGCTGCCCGGACCTGGCCACGCTCGAGCTCGCGCAGTGCACGCAACTGACCGACGCCGGCTTCCAGGCGCTAGCGAGGGTGAGTGTGCTCCCTGCTAGTCTCACCGACCTGTCCCTGTCCGCGCTGGCGTCGCGCTGCCCGGACCTGGCCACGCTCGAGCTCGCGCAGTGCACGCAACTGACCGACGCCGGCTTCCAGGCGCTAGCGAGGGTGAGTGTGCTCCCTGCTAGTCTCACCGACCTGTCCCTGTCCGCGCTGGCGTCGCGCTGCCCGGACCTGGCCACGCTCGAGCTCGCGCAGTGCACGCAACTGACCGACGCCGGCTTCCAGGCGCTAGCGAGGGTGAGTGTGCTCCCTGCTAGTCTCACCGACCTGTCCCTGTCCGCGCTGGCGTCGCGCTGCCCGGACCTGGCCACGCTCGAGCTCGCGCAGTGCACGCAACTGACCGACGCCGGCTTCCAGGCGCTAGCGAGGGTGAGTGTGCTCCCTGCTAGTCTCACCGACCTGTCCCTGTCCGCGCTGGCGTCGCGCTGCCCGGACCTGGCCACGCTCGAGCTCGCGCAGTGCACGCAACTGACCGACGCCGGCTTCCAGGCGCTAGCGAGGGTGAGTGTGCTCCCTGCTAGTCTCACCGACCTGTCCCTGTCCGCGCTGGCGTCGCGCTGCCCGGACCTGGCCACGCTCGAGCTCGCGCAGTGCACGCAACTGACCGACGCCGGCTTCCAGGCGCTAGCGAGGGTGAGTGTGCTCCCTGCTAGTCTCACCGACCTGTCCCTGTCCGCGCTGGCGTCGCGCTGCCCGGACCTGGCCACGCTCGAGCTCGCGCAGTGCACGCAACTGACCGACGCCGGCTTCCAGGCGCTAGCGAGGGTGAGTGTGCTCCCTGCTAGTCTCACCGACCTGTCCCTGTCCGCGCTGGCGTCGCGCTGCCCGGACCTGGCCACGCTCGAGCTCGCGCAGTGCACGCAACTGACCGACGCCGGCTTCCAGGCGCTAGCGAGGGTGAGTGTGCTCCCTGCTAGTCTCACCGACCTGTCCCTGTCCGCGCTGGCGTCGCGCTGCCCGGACCTGGCCACGCTCGAGCTCGCGCAGTGCACGCAACTGACCGACGCCGGCTTCCAGGCGCTAGCGAGGGTGAGTGTGCTCCCTGCTAGTCTCACCGACCTGTCCCTGTCCGCGCTGGCGTCGCGCTGCCCGGACCTGGCCACGCTCGAGCTCGCGCAGTGCACGCAACTGACCGACGCCGGCTTCCAGGCGCTAGCGAGGGTGAGTGTGCTCCCTGCTAGTCTCACCGACCTGTCCCTGTCCGCGCTGGCGTCGCGCTGCCCGGACCTGGCCACGCTCGAGCTCGCGCAGTGCACGCAACTGACCGACGCCGGCTTCCAGGCGCTAGCGAGGGTGAGTGTGCTCCCTGCTAGTCTCACCGACCTGTCCCTGTCCGCGCTGGCGTCGCGCTGCCCGGACCTGGCCACGCTCGAGCTCGCGCAGTGCACGCAACTGACCGACGCCGGCTTCCAGGCGCTAGCGAGGGTGAGTGTGCTCCCTGCTAGTCTCACCGACCTGTCCCTGTCCGCGCTGGCGTCGCGCTGCCCGGACCTGGCCACGCTCGAGCTCGCGCAGTGCACGCAACTGACCGACGCCGGCTTCCAGGCGCTAGCGAGGGTGAGTGTGCTCCCTGCTAGTCTCACCGACCTGTCCCTGTCCGCGCTGGCGTCGCGCTGCCCGGACCTGGCCACGCTCGAGCTCGCGCAGTGCACGCAACTGACCGACGCCGGCTTCCAGGCGCTAGCGAGGGTGAGTGTGCTCCCTGCTAGTCTCACCGACCTGTCCCTGTCCGCGCTGGCGTCGCGCTGCCCGGACCTGGCCACGCTCGAGCTCGCGCAGTGCACGCAACTGACCGACGCCGGCTTCCAGGCGCTAGCGAGGGTGAGTGTGCTCCCTGCTAGTCTCACCGACCTGTCCCTGTCCGCGCTGGCGTCGCGCTGCCCGGACCTGGCCACGCTCGAGCTCGCGCAGTGCACGCAACTGACCGACGCCGGCTTCCAGGCGCTAGCGAGGGTGAGTGTGCTCCCTGCTAGTCTCACCGACCTGTCCCTGTCCGCGCTGGCGTCGCGCTGCCCGGACCTGGCCACGCTCGAGCTCGCGCAGTGCACGCAACTGACCGACGCCGGCTTCCAGGCGCTAGCGAGGGTGAGTGTGCTCCCTGCTAGTCTCACCGACCTGTCCCTGTCCGCGCTGGCGTCGCGCTGCCCGGACCTGGCCACGCTCGAGCTCGCGCAGTGCACGCAACTGACCGACGCCGGCTTCCAGGCGCTAGCGAGGGTGAGTGTGCTCCCTGCTAGTCTCACCGACCTGTCCCTGTCCGCGCTGGCGTCGCGCTGCCCGGACCTGGCCACGCTCGAGCTCGCGCAGTGCACGCAACTGACCGACGCCGGCTTCCAGGCGCTAGCGAGGGTGAGTGTGCTCCCTGCTAGTCTCACCGACCTGTCCCTGTCCGCGCTGGCGTCGCGCTGCCCGGACCTGGCCACGCTCGAGCTCGCGCAGTGCACGCAACTGACCGACGCCGGCTTCCAGGCGCTAGCGAGGGTGAGTGTGCTCCCTGCTAGTCTCACCGACCTGTCCCTGTCCGCGCTGGCGTCGCGCTGCCCGGACCTGGCCACGCTCGAGCTCGCGCAGTGCACGCAACTGACCGACGCCGGCTTCCAGGCGCTAGCGAGGGTGAGTGTGCTCCCTGCTAGTCTCACCGACCTGTCCCTGTCCGCGCTGGCGTCGCGCTGCCCGGACCTGGCCACGCTCGAGCTCGCGCAGTGCACGCAACTGACCGACGCCGGCTTCCAGGCGCTAGCGAGGGTGAGTGTGCTCCCTGCTAGTCTCACCGACCTGTCCCTGTCCGCGCTGGCGTCGCGCTGCCCGGACCTGGCCACGCTCGAGCTCGCGCAGTGCACGCAACTGACCGACGCCGGCTTCCAGGCGCTAGCGAGGGTGAGTGTGCTCCCTGCTAGTCTCACCGACCTGTCCCTGTCCGCGCTGGCGTCGCGCTGCCCGGACCTGGCCACGCTCGAGCTCGCGCAGTGCACGCAACTGACCGACGCCGGCTTCCAGGCGCTAGCGAGGGTGAGTGTGCTCCCTGCTAGTCTCACCGACCTGTCCCTGTCCGCGCTGGCGTCGCGCTGCCCGGACCTGGCCACGCTCGAGCTCGCGCAGTGCACGCAACTGACCGACGCCGGCTTCCAGGCGCTAGCGAGGGTGAGTGTGCTCCCTGCTAGTCTCACCGACCTGTCCCTGTCCGCGCTGGCGTCGCGCTGCCCGGACCTGGCCACGCTCGAGCTCGCGCAGTGCACGCAACTGACCGACGCCGGCTTCCAGGCGCTAGCGAGGGTGAGTGTGCTCCCTGCTAGTCTCACCGACCTGTCCCTGTCCGCGCTGGCGTCGCGCTGCCCGGACCTGGCCACGCTCGAGCTCGCGCAGTGCACGCAACTGACCGACGCCGGCTTCCAGGCGCTAGCGAGGGTGAGTGTGCTCCCTGCTAGTCTCACCGACCTGTCCCTGTCCGCGCTGGCGTCGCGCTGCCCGGACCTGGCCACGCTCGAGCTCGCGCAGTGCACGCAACTGACCGACGCCGGCTTCCAGGCGCTAGCGAGGGTGAGTGTGCTCCCTGCTAGTCTCACCGACCTGTCCCTGTCCGCGCTGGCGTCGCGCTGCCCGGACCTGGCCACGCTCGAGCTCGCGCAGTGCACGCAACTGACCGACGCCGGCTTCCAGGCGCTAGCGAGGGTGAGTGTGCTCCCTGCTAGTCTCACCGACCTGTCCCTGTCCGCGCTGGCGTCGCGCTGCCCGGACCTGGCCACGCTCGAGCTCGCGCAGTGCACGCAACTGACCGACGCCGGCTTCCAGGCGCTAGCGAGGGTGAGTGTGCTCCCTGCTAGTCTCACCGACCTGTCCCTGTCCGCGCTGGCGTCGCGCTGCCCGGACCTGGCCACGCTCGAGCTCGCGCAGTGCACGCAACTGACCGACGCCGGCTTCCAGGCGCTAGCGAGGGTGAGTGTGCTCCCTGCTAGTCTCACCGACCTGTCCCTGTCCGCGCTGGCGTCGCGCTGCCCGGACCTGGCCACGCTCGAGCTCGCGCAGTGCACGCAACTGACCGACGCCGGCTTCCAGGCGCTAGCGAGGGTGAGTGTGCTCCCTGCTAGTCTCACCGACCTGTCCCTGTCCGCGCTGGCGTCGCGCTGCCCGGACCTGGCCACGCTCGAGCTCGCGCAGTGCACGCAACTGACCGACGCCGGCTTCCAGGCGCTAGCGAGGGTGAGTGTGCTCCCTGCTAGTCTCACCGACCTGTCCCTGTCCGCGCTGGCGTCGCGCTGCCCGGACCTGGCCACGCTCGAGCTCGCGCAGTGCACGCAACTGACCGACGCCGGCTTCCAGGCGCTAGCGAGGGTGAGTGTGCTCCCTGCTAGTCTCACCGACCTGTCCCTGTCCGCGCTGGCGTCGCGCTGCCCGGACCTGGCCACGCTCGAGCTCGCGCAGTGCACGCAACTGACCGACGCCGGCTTCCAGGCGCTAGCGAGGGTGAGTGTGCTCCCTGCTAGTCTCACCGACCTGTCCCTGTCCGCGCTGGCGTCGCGCTGCCCGGACCTGGCCACGCTCGAGCTCGCGCAGTGCACGCAACTGACCGACGCCGGCTTCCAGGCGCTAGCGAGGGTGAGTGTGCTCCCTGCTAGTCTCACCGACCTGTCCCTGTCCGCGCTGGCGTCGCGCTGCCCGGACCTGGCCACGCTCGAGCTCGCGCAGTGCACGCAACTGACCGACGCCGGCTTCCAGGCGCTAGCGAGGGTGAGTGTGCTCCCTGCTAGTCTCACCGACCTGTCCCTGTCCGCGCTGGCGTCGCGCTGCCCGGACCTGGCCACGCTCGAGCTCGCGCAGTGCACGCAACTGACCGACGCCGGCTTCCAGGCGCTAGCGAGGGTGAGTGTGCTCCCTGCTAGTCTCACCGACCTGTCCCTGTCCGCGCTGGCGTCGCGCTGCCCGGACCTGGCCACGCTCGAGCTCGCGCAGTGCACGCAACTGACCGACGCCGGCTTCCAGGCGCTAGCGAGGGTGAGTGTGCTCCCTGCTAGTCTCACCGACCTGTCCCTGTCCGCGCTGGCGTCGCGCTGCCCGGACCTGGCCACGCTCGAGCTCGCGCAGTGCACGCAACTGACCGACGCCGGCTTCCAGGCGCTAGCGAGGGTGAGTGTGCTCCCTGCTAGTCTCACCGACCTGTCCCTGTCCGCGCTGGCGTCGCGCTGCCCGGACCTGGCCACGCTCGAGCTCGCGCAGTGCACGCAACTGACCGACGCCGGCTTCCAGGCGCTAGCGAGGGTGAGTGTGCTCCCTGCTAGTCTCACCGACCTGTCCCTGTCCGCGCTGGCGTCGCGCTGCCCGGACCTGGCCACGCTCGAGCTCGCGCAGTGCACGCAACTGACCGACGCCGGCTTCCAGGCGCTAGCGAGGGTGAGTGTGCTCCCTGCTAGTCTCACCGACCTGTCCCTGTCCGCGCTGGCGTCGCGCTGCCCGGACCTGGCCACGCTCGAGCTCGCGCAGTGCACGCAACTGACCGACGCCGGCTTCCAGGCGCTAGCGAGGGTGAGTGTGCTCCCCGCTAGTCTCACCGACCTGTCCCTGTCCGCGCTGGCGTCGCGCTGCCCGGACCTGGCCACGCTCGAGCTCGCGCAGTGCACGCAACTGACCGACGCCGGCTTCCAGGCGCTAGCGAGGGTGAGTGTGCTCCCCGCTAGTCTCACCGACCTGTCCCTGTCCGCGCTGGCGTCGCGCTGCCCGGACCTGGCCACGCTCGAGCTCGCGCAGTGCACGCAACTGACCGACGCCGGCTTCCAGGCGCTAGCGAGGGTGAGTGTGCTCCCCGCTAGTCTCACCGACCTGTCCCTGTCCGCGCTGGCGTCGCGCTGCCCGGACCTGGCCACGCTCGAGCTCGCGCAGTGCACGCAACTGACCGACGCCGGCTTCCAGGCGCTAGCGAGGGTGAGTGTGCTCCCCGCTAGTCTCACCGACCTGTCCCTGTCCGCGCTGGCGTCGCGCTGCCCGGACCTGGCCACGCTCGAGCTCGCGCAGTGCACGCAACTGACCGACGCCGGCTTCCAGGCGCTAGCGAGGGTGAGTGTGCTCCCTGCTAGTCTCACCGACCTGTCCCTGTCCGCGCTGGCGTCGCGCTGCCCGGACCTGGCCACGCTCGAGCTCGCGCAGTGCACGCAACTGACCGACGCCGGCTTCCAGGCGCTAGCGAGGGTGAGTGTGCTCCCTGCTAGTCTCACCGACCTGTCCCTGTCCGCGCTGGCGTCGCGCTGCCCGGACCTGGCCACGCTCGAGCTCGCGCAGTGCACGCAACTGACCGACGCCGGCTTCCAGGCGCTAGCGAGGGTGAGTGTGCTCCCTGCTAGTCTCACCGACCTGTCCCTGTCCGCGCTGGCGTCGCGCTGCCCGGACCTGGCCACGCTCGAGCTCGCGCAGTGCACGCAACTGACCGACGCCGGCTTCCAGGCGCTAGCGAGGGTGAGTGTGCTCCCTGCTAGTCTCACCGACCTGTCCCTGTCCGCGCTGGCGTCGCGCTGCCCGGACCTGGCCACGCTCGAGCTCGCGCAGTGCACGCAACTGACCGACGCCGGCTTCCAGGCGCTAGCGAGGGTGAGTGTGCTCCCTGCTAGTCTCACCGACCTGTCCCTGTCCGCGCTGGCGTCGCGCTGCCCGGACCTGGCCACGCTCGAGCTCGCGCAGTGCACGCAACTGACCGACGCCGGCTTCCAGGCGCTAGCGAGGGTGAGTGTGCTCCCTGCTAGTCTCACCGACCTGTCCCTGTCCGCGCTGGCGTCGCGCTGCCCGGACCTGGCCACGCTCGAGCTCGCGCAGTGCACGCAACTGACCGACGCCGGCTTCCAGGCGCTAGCGAGGGTGAGTGTGCTCCCTGCTAGTCTCACCGACCTGTCCCTGTCCGCGCTGGCGTCGCGCTGCCCGGACCTGGCCACGCTCGAGCTCGCGCAGTGCACGCAACTGACCGACGCCGGCTTCCAGGCGCTAGCGAGGGTGAGTGTGCTCCCTGCTAGTCTCACCGACCTGTCCCTGTCCGCGCTGGCGTCGCGCTGCCCGGACCTGGCCACGCTCGAGCTCGCGCAGTGCACGCAACTGACCGACGCCGGCTTCCAGGCGCTAGCGAGGGTGAGTGTGCTCCCTGCTAGTCTCACCGACCTGTCCCTGTCCGCGCTGGCGTCGCGCTGCCCGGACCTGGCCACGCTCGAGCTCGCGCAGTGCACGCAACTGACCGACGCCGGCTTCCAGGCGCTAGCGAGGGTGAGTGTGCTCCCTGCTAGTCTCACCGACCTGTCCCTGTCCGCGCTGGCGTCGCGCTGCCCGGACCTGGCCACGCTCGAGCTCGCGCAGTGCACGCAACTGACCGACGCCGGCTTCCAGGCGCTAGCGAGGGTGAGTGTGCTCCCTGCTAGTCTCACCGACCTGTCCCTGTCCGCGCTGGCGTCGCGCTGCCCGGACCTGGCCACGCTCGAGCTCGCGCAGTGCACGCAACTGACCGACGCCGGCTTCCAGGCGCTAGCGAGGGTGAGTGTGCTCCCTGCTAGTCTCACCGACCTGTCCCTGTCCGCGCTGGCGTCGCGCTGCCCGGACCTGGCCACGCTCGAGCTCGCGCAGTGCACGCAACTGACCGACGCCGGCTTCCAGGCGCTAGCGAGGGTGAGTGTGCTCCCTGCTAGTCTCACCGACCTGTCCCTGTCCGCGCTGGCGTCGCGCTGCCCGGACCTGGCCACGCTCGAGCTCGCGCAGTGCACGCAACTGACCGACGCCGGCTTCCAGGCGCTAGCGAGGGTGAGTGTGCTCCCTGCTAGTCTCACCGACCTGTCCCTGTCCGCGCTGGCGTCGCGCTGCCCGGACCTGGCCACGCTCGAGCTCGCGCAGTGCACGCAACTGACCGACGCCGGCTTCCAGGCGCTAGCGAGGGTGAGTGTGCTCCCTGCTAGTCTCACCGACCTGTCCCTGTCCGCGCTGGCGTCGCGCTGCCCGGACCTGGCCACGCTCGAGCTCGCGCAGTGCACGCAACTGACCGACGCCGGCTTCCAGGCGCTAGCGAGGGTGAGCAGTGACAGCTATTGTACTGTCACAACAGAGGGTTGTCAATACAACCTTCTATTGTGACGGTGGTGTCAATTGAATGTCTCGATATAGGTATCAATCAGACACGTATCCAGACTTTTGGTTCGGGGGGGGGGACAAACATTGAAACAACCATGTGAACGGTGTAAAAATCGCTGTAATCACTGTAAACAGACGGCTAAAAACGTTTTCGGGGGGGATAAATCCCAACTATCCCCCCCTCTGGATACGTGCCTGGTATCAATCATAAATAATGTCAATTGTCACAAGTGTCAATAGTATCATGACACGAGTGTCAATAGTATATATTGATACAAGTGTCAATCGTAAATCGTGACGCAGTTGTCAATAGTTAAACATGACACAAGCGTCCGTAGTAAATCATGACAGTAGTTTCAACCTTAAAACATGACACTAGTGTCAAGTAGAATTTAAGCGAAAAAAAACAAGTTTTTAGTGTGAAAATGGTCGATTTGGAATGATTTTTGAAACGATATTTCTTAATGGAAAATCCAAAAGTTACATTTAAAGTTTATGTTATAAGGTCGCAATAGTCCTGTTCTAGATAGTAACTCTAAGATGTCAAGATACGTGTCAATTCAAAAAGAAAATGGCCTAAATATGAGCGTTTTTTAACTGATAATCGAAATTTTTCATGTAATTTATACTATTGTAGACAAACAGAGTTACAAAGAGTAGATATAAATATAATTTGAAACTGAAAACTGTTACGTGATTTCATAAATTTCAACTTACTTATGTTATAGCATACAACCTACTTTAAATTAATTGTATTGTTATTGTAATTAATTTAATTTTATAACCCTTATTTAGTGTGAAACCAACTCACTGACTACGGGTGGGCTTAAAACCAGCTGAGCGCTGTGCTCACACCGGTTTTTAACGTCTTATTTTTAATACCCATACTTACTATAGATTGAACATTGTAAAATTTTGTGAAATAAACCTTTTTGTATTTGTATTTGTGTTGTCTGTTTCAGAGTTGTCGGCTGCTGGAGCGGATGGACCTTGAGGAGTGCGTTCTCATCACAGACGTGACACTTGTCCACCTCGCCATGGGCTGCCCGAGGCTCGAGAAACTGGTGAGATATATTTTTTTTAATGTTATAGGGAAAAGAAGATGGCGGGACGACCTTGATACATTTTGTACGGATTGGTGGGAGCTGGCACACGACCGAGACGAGTGGCGAAAAAGAGGGGAAGCCTTTGCCCAGCAGTGGGACACTATATAGGCTAGTAAAAAAAAATGTTATAGGGGGACAAAGAGACATTAGTATTAACGTAGTCACCATGTCCTAGCAAGCATGAACAGACCGGACTCCACAAACAGCACCCGATCACGAGTATGACCCGTATCTCAGCCATCACTCTGCTTTTCATTTCAACTACGAGGAAACTAAAAAACGCCAAAATATGCACAAGCATTTTCTGGATCAGCGAAGGAACCATTTTGGCGGGAACTGTTGAGTGACGTTAACAGTGTTTGTGTGTGGACCATTTTTTTTAATTCGGAATTAATCATACTTATGTTTGTATGACAACATATTTAGAAACCAAAAAGGAAAATGGACAAAACAAGTGTCAGAATGGTACCCAAGAGAGGGAAAAAGCGAAAGAGGTAGGCAAGTTCGAAAGTGGGAGGAGGACCTTAAACTAGTAGCAGGAAATATTTGGAGAAGAAAGGCTATGGATAGAAAAGAGTGGAAATCCTTAGATGAGGCCTATGCCAGAAGGCAAGACGACAGTGTCAATGTCTCATAAAGTTTAATGTAGAAAAATAAAACATGTATTTTAGTCGTTAAATAAAGGCTTATATTATTATTATTCTCTTTATTTATTTTTTCGCTTAAGTTAGGTTTTATAATAATTATATAAAAAGTAAAATATAAAACAATATTTACAAAACATAAAATCATTATAAAAACCTAACCTAGTGTGCCGCCGGCAGCGAGGCGGGGCCTAAGCTACCGGTGGTTAGGGCGACAGAGAGAGGAACCTCCTGACTATCCGCGCCGTGTCCAGGAGTACCGCCTTCTGTATCTGACCCTTGACCCAGCCATCTAGCGAGAGTCTCTTGAGGTGTTGGTCGAGACTTCGCTATTAGACCGTTCGCAGAGACGACTATCGGGACACTTATTATTATTATGTTTGTATGGGTTACTGCCTTTGCCCAATCTAACTACGATTCACCGCACTTTTCTCTTTATAATGCTTTTCTGCTCTAGAGCAGAAAAGTGCCACTTTCAGCACGCCACCTTGATGAACACTGACCCACTTTCAGAGTGAGAAATGAAAAGTATATTGTTGTTCGCAGACGCTGTCCCACTGCGAGCTGATCACAGACAACGGCATCAAGCAGTTGTCCATGTCGCCGTGCGCCGCCGAGCATCTCACTGTGTTGGGTATGTGGAATCTAATATTCTTGTCCCTCATATGTCTAAGTAGCTATGCTAGCACAACTTGCTGACAAATCGTATCTCGCGCGACTCAGCGATTCCTGTCTCGCTCGAACTGTGCGGGTTAGAAAGAGGAGGGTAGATTTTTCTCTACTCGCGTCGGGTCGCAGCGGTAAATAATAATAATAATAATAATATATTCTTTATTGCACCACAAAAAGAAATTGTTACAAGATTATCCATAAAAACTAATAGGTAACAACAGGCGGTCTTATCGCTATAGAGCGATCTCTTCCAGACAACCTTTGGGTAGCAGGAGATGAAAACTTAAGAAAAATAACAACAGGTAGTGCTAGGATAAAGCAAGAGAGATAGAATAACACATACATCTAGGCTAATATATACAGCTAACAATACAATCTATACATATAATAAAGCTGTAGAGGTTCGAAAGTCTGTACATAGAAGATATTAGCAAAAAAATCGATGGAGGGGTCTTAGAATCGATAACAGAACACATTTCAACAGTTTTTAGAATTTGTGTCTGTTTGTCTGTCTGTTTATTTGTCTCACTATCACGCGAAAACTAGCCAATAGATTTCAATACAACCTTCACTAATACTTTTAATTGATCTTCGGACGGGTTATAGGCTATAAAAGTCATACAGATTGGGGATGAAAGGGGGTGAAAAGAGGAGTTTGAGAGGAACTTTGTATGAGAAGTCCTTCAATTCGTGACTTAAAGGCTTGAAAATTGGTAAGCATATAATTGGAAGCAAAATAAAAAGAATTTTATTCAAAAATTGTACAATAAACAGAAAATATGTGAAAAAATGGAGGGTAAAAAATTCTTAGGGGACTACCGACAAATAACCAAAAATCTCTCAACCCATAGTGACTGTTTGAAATTAGAGATTTAATTATGTTAGTCAGTTGTTGTCAACATTGAAAAACTGGTGCCTTGAACTTCGTCTACCTATAATTGATATATCTTCGTTGTTAGAGTGGTCGAGTGTGATAACGGTGTCATCCAAGGGCTTACAAAATACCACAAATTCCCACTATTCCCACTAATATTATAAATGTGAAAGTTCGGATGTTTAGATGTATATGATATTTGTTACTCAATCACGCAAAAATGGCTGACCGGATTATGATGAAACTTGACACGCAACGAGTTTATAGCCTGGATTAACATATAGGATACTTTTTATCCCTTCATCATCCCTCAAATAAATAAATTCGGAGGTGGAAGTTGAATTTCATAGATCCAGAATCATGTAGAATATTTACAATACCCGCTGACTTACGAAAATTCGCCTCAGATAAGAGAGAACCAGTGTAAGTCTGAGCTCCAAATATGCACATAGTTGTCATGAATCGTAGGGTCAAGATACAATAAGGACGCATCGTGAGGCGAGTGTGGACTGTTGTAAATTCACGATATTTGACGTTTGGCGTGTCAGAGAGGTGCCATTACACAGATGCCATTCGTTCAAGTCGAATCGAAGTTAATGTTGATTATTTACTACTTGCACAATTCAATAATTTGAGTCTTATAGTTGCTAAGATAAAGTAGGTATTTACATGTAAAGTTTTTAGTTTTACCATCGTAGTTATAAACCACCAACCACCACTTAGTGCCGCTACCAATTGATTATGTTGAGCTATTATTATGAAAAATTTCGGATATTTGTGACTTAATTATCTCAAAACCAAAGCGACTCATGTGAATGTGAATGTTTACCGCATTTCAGTACTTGAAGTTCTATTCATTACTTACATGCGTAATTGTAAGCAAAACATATATATTATTTAGGTACTGACTTACAGCCTTTAAAGCGCTTGCGTTTTAAATCAAAACTTGCTGGCCCATTGAACCTAAATAACTTTACTGTTTATAAAATTGGAGATTAAATAGATTGGACGTAGACGATTGTTGTCAGCATTGACTGACCAGCGCTTTGATATATGCATACATAAAAATTATAGAATTTCCACTCCACTCTATTCATTTTTTTTTAAATGGATGGTTGAGAAATATAAAACAGGTTTTTTTTCCTTGAACCTGACTGGCTTTTTGTAGGCCGGGCCCAATAAAGCGATAGTGAGTGCGCGTTTGTTTGCAGAGTGGCCTTGGGAAAATCCAGGAGAAACCTCCAACGAGACCACACGGGGGGTTTAAACACTGCAACTGGAATACTCTAAGAGTATGCGCTCCAGTGAGATTGGTTGAGCGGCTTCAACCAAATCTGGTATGAGTGAAATCAAACTACTGGGAGTTTTGTCGCTGTTTCACTAAAGCAAGCCTAGCTGAGAAGAGACCAGCTAGGAACTCAGCTAGGCCCGGCCTGGGTCGGACTGAATCTACCTGGTATGCAGCGGTATCGGGACGAATAGGGACTATATATGTCTGCGATATCGCGATCGTGCGGTGGACATCCCCGCCGGCGGGGTGATTTTGTGTCTATTTTAAGGACCCATAGAAACCGTTACAAATCTTTTTGGTTACTATAGGTCAGCTTATCTAAAATACTAATTCAATGTAGGTAACATGAAAACATGGATTACCTTACTGATTAGTGTATACATAATTGTAAAACGATAATATGCGCGTAGGTAGTTAAAAATATTACTACTGTTTTAAATTACAAATTGAAGTTAAGGAAGCGCGAGTGCTTTTGGTAGATGTCACTCTGAGTACGCAACCCCAAGGCTTTGTAGGAAAAACTGGTTGAAGGATTTGGTAACCGAGTGTGATTACTGATTTTTCAGACAACTCAGTTAAAGTGATTGGCTGCGTATGTCAGGATGTCACCGGTTCGATTGTACGTTTTGGAAAGTGTTTCTTCACTAGAAAAATAACTATGATTAAGGGAGAATTTACGTGTTATAACGTGTTTGTCTTGGTAAACTACAAGTACATATGAAAAAGATTTTCTTAGTAAACTAGAATTATTAAATAAATTTTCATACAGAGGGATAATGCGTAGAGACATGTGCCCAAAGTGTTCACTGCAAGTAGAGCGTGTCATATTGTTGTAGGTCATTATAAATCTTGGGTTATAATGTAGGACTCCTAACACGTTGCAGTTCGAGAAACATAGAAGTTTTTGTTCCATTCAATCATAATATATTTTCCCCTGTGGTCGCTACATCGAGCATGTCAGTACTAAGGCTCGGAAAGTAGGGAATTGGGAAACTTCATAGGATAAGAACGAACGTGTATACGTACGCAACATCTACGACACGACAGACGTAAAAACGTTTCAGTACATTTTGAGTGAGTCACTCAAAGATAAGTAGTTTATTACCTAACCTGCAGAATATATCTACCAAGGGGAAGGAATAGTCAGTAGAGGTTCACGCGAACGAAGTCGCGGGCAAAAGCTAGTACATTAATAAATATATACATACATAACTACATAGATATTTATATATACATATATATACATAGCTACAAAGATAATACAAGCTAAGAGAGTGACAAGTAATGATGTCTCAGGAGATTTTTGAAAATGGGCAGAGACTTAATGAGCGGTAGTTGTGCTAGCGCCCTAGGAATCTTGACAAACTCAAGCCGGGTTTTATAAAGATCCGTTAGACCAAATGTCAGATCAAATTTCAGTAACTCAGTACATTTTTTGTCATAACAAACCGACATAAGGTCTGACGGATCTTTATAAAACCGAGCCTAAGAGTATTCCAGTGTTTAAACCGCCCGCGTGCTCGTGCCGGAGGTTTCCCCTGGATTGTCCCCAGGCTACTCTCCAACCACGCACTCCTATCGATTTATTGGGCCACAATCTGTTAAAAAAAAAGGAATCTTGACACCAAATAAGATATTTTCACAAATAAGGATTAAATACTGAAAAAAGTAACTCAAAAGAATATGCTTACATATTTTTTTAAGACGGGGCATATGCTGTCCCTTTTCCACAAAACGCATCTTTGTATGGAACGATCGTCATTTACTATGGCGCTCGTTTCATACAAACATACAGTTTATATACAGGGTGGCTCATTTATATCGGTCAGTATGGGAAAGTCTGAAACTAGAAAATATACGAAGATCTGTTCTTAGGAACCATGTCATCGATTTTAATAACAAGAACAACTGCATTCATACATTTAAAAAAAAAACCTGTACCCAGCTCGAATCGAACCCGGTCGTTTTGAAAAAAAACGAACACTATTTCTATGTGGATATCAAAATAAAATTAAAATCCAAACATTTATTCTGCAAATACGCCTCAAAGGCATTTTTACAAGTCAAAATCTATCTAAGTACATCAAATAAAAATAATACAATAATCAAAGTATCATTAATTAAATGTAGTGTTACATGTCAAAAATAAGACTAAGAAACTAATAACAATCGAGATTTGTTAGAGATGTATAAGGTCTCTAAGCGTCAAGATAAAAGGTAATAAAGTAGGCTGTGAAGCTGACGGTCCTGGGTTCGAATCCCGGTCAGGGCAAATATTTGTGTGATGAGCATGAATATTTGTTTCTGAGTCTTGGATGTTTTCTATGTATTTAAGTATTTATATCTATTAAATATATCGTCGTCTAGTACCCATAACACAAGCCTTCTTGAGCTTACTGTGGGGCTAGTTCGATTTGTGTAAGATTGTCCTCTAATGTTTATTTATTATTATTATTATTATTATCTCTTTATTTATTTTATCGCTTAAGTTAGGTTTTTACAATATCTTTATAAAAAGTAAAACATAAAAATACACTTACAAAACATAAAATCATTATAAAAATCTAACCTAGTGTGCCGCCGGCAGCGAGGCGGGGCCTAAGCTACCGGTGGTGTCGGGCGACAGAGAGGGGAACCTCCTGACTATCCGCGCCGTGTCCAGGAGTACCGCCGCGCTGTATCTGACCCCTGACCCAGCCATCTAGCGAGTCTCTTGAGGTGTTGGTCGAGACTCTTCGCTATTAGACCGTTCGCAGAGACGACTATCGGGACAATGATCGTTGAATCAACATCCCACATGGCGGTCACCTCGTGTGCCAAGTCTAGGTACTTGCTGACTTTGTCCTTCTCGGCCTTCACGAGGTTCTCGTCATGGGGGATGGTGATGTCAACGAGCACTGCCTGGCGCTTCGATCGATCTGTCAGCACGATATCAGGTTTATTGGCTCCGTGATGACAGATCGATCCCAATAGATTATTATTATTATTAGTTACCATCCTCGTGCTCCTAGCGTTATCCCAGTCCAGTACAGTTGCATCCTGCCCGCTAACTAATCCCAAGTTTTAGCGCTACTAGTGTTTGCGGAACCGCCGACTGCCATGTTCATGTTACCTTCTGTTGCAGGGCTCGACAACTGTCCGCTGGTGACCGACGGCGCGCTGGAGCACCTCACGTCCTGCCACAACCTGCAGCTTATAGAGCTGTACGATTGCCAGCTGGTCACTAGGAACGCGATCAGGAAACTCAGGGTGAGCCCTATTGTAGGTGTGCCTAGGGGCCATCCATAAGGATGTCACACGTTAAGGGGGCGGGAGGGGGTCGACGAAGTGTGACATTTGTGACAAGGGGAGGGAGGGGTCCCACCTTTTGTGACGTCACATTTCAAAATCCAAAACATCTAATGAGTTAAAATGCCAAATATGGACTATTAACGAAAAACTTACAAGTGCATATACAAATAGAGTTGGAAAAACTCTATTTGTATACGCATAAGGTTTAAATTGTGTGTTGGCGATAATTTATTGTTATGTTATTTTTTTTCAAATGTTTGAGTTGATGTTGGTTAGTAGTTAATTTCGGAATATGTGACGTCACACTATGGGGGGGGGGGTCTCACAAATGTGACCAACTGTGGCAAGGACGGGGGAGGGGTCAAAAGATCACAAAATTAGTGTTGACATACTTTGTGGATGACCCCCTACCGGGCGTTTATGAATAATAAGTCCGGAATAAACACACAATATAAATATAATCAAAGCACACACAGGCGTAAGCAAAAGAAGCACGATCAGGATAGGAAGCACAGTCTATAGTTCGGAATAGCAAAGCACAAGATTAACATAAATTAGCCAAAGCACTGCACTCGCGTAAGTATGCGATCAATAGGCAGAGAGACATGCATTCGCCGTCGCGGACGTGATATCACTGGCGAGCGACGCGTGCGCGCCGGCCGTCTCGCTCGCGCGACCGGCCCCGAGGCACGTCACATGCAGCTGCCAGGCGCAGCGCGCGCCTAAACGATGAAGTTTAAGAACGCTTTAATAAAATGTAACAGGTCCACTAGCGCCACTCGTAAATAATTGTGATTGTTTAAATTTAACGATAGCTATCTAAAAAAGGGGCCCGCTACATACTGTATTTTGTATTTAAGTACTTTTTGAATCCATCAAATTAATTTTTACGTTGCTAGATTGGTCTCTCTATGAGCTCAAAAATAAAACGGCCGTTTTAACTTTGGACGCATAGATTGACCAATCCAGCAACGTAATAACTAGTTTGATGGATTCAAAACGTAGCGGCCCCCTTTTTTAGATAGCTATCGTTAAATTTAAACAATCACAATTATTTACGAGTGGCGCTAGTGGACCTGTTACATTTTATTAAAGCGCTCTTAACTGACTGCGTCTGCGGCGCGCGAGGTTATTGGTTTTATTTGCCTGGTCGCTTCACTATATTAGTAACAAACGATTTCAAATATAGCTAATTAGGTTAATACAAACGATCTCAAGTATTAATTAGGTATACTAATATAGTTTCTAATAGGGATGTTGCCAACAAATAAGAAAATAACGACCGCTTTAGCCTAGTTGGTAGTGACCCTGCCTACGAAGCTGGAGGTCCCGGGTTCGAATCCCGGTCAGGGCATTTATTTGTGTGATGAACACGAATATTTGTTCCTGAGTCTTGGATGTTTTCTATGTATTTAAGTATATATTTATCTATATACGTATGTATATCGTCGCCTAGTACCCATAGTACAAGCTTTACTTAGTTTGGGACTAGGTTGATTTGTGTAAGATTGTGCACAAATATTTATTTATTTTTATTTATTTAAATCAATAAGTTCGAATTATCTTGGCAAAGGATTAAATTCTGAAGAGTCTTTATCAATTCATCTATTTAACGATTTTCTGATTGAATTGAAACGTATCTTGACTATTTCTCAGTGTTACTATCTAGAACAAGACTATTGCGACTTAATGTCATAAATTTTAAATGTATTTTTTGGATTTTGCATTAAGAAATATCGTTTCAAACATGAGTCCAAATTGACCATTTTCAAGCTAAAGACTGTCCCCATTATTCATAAACGTCTATCAAACCTATATTAGTTAACTAGTCGCTAAATTTCGTTTGTCATTATTTGTCACTTTGACATATACGTTTGTGAGAAAGGAACAAAGAACATTTTAGTTAGCAGAGTTTTGTTAAGTTTTATGTATAAGGGGGTGTGTCTTTCCGCTTAAATTCTAATACACACACATAAGATCGAAATAGTCCTGTTCTAGATAGTAACATAAAGAAAATGTCAAGATACGTGTCAATTCAAACAGAAAATAGCGTAATAGATGAGCGTTTTTCAAATCAAATCAAATCAAATCAAAACATTTATTCTGCAAATAGGCCACAAGGGCACTTTTACAAGTCAAAATCTATCTAGGTACATCAAATAAAAATAATACAATAATCAAAGTATCATTAATTAAATGTAGTGTTACATGTCAAAAATAAGACTAAGAAACTAATAACAATCTCTAGAGATGTATAAGGTCTCTAAGCGTGAAGATAAAATGTAATAAAGTAGGTACACTAATCATAATAAAATATGTTGAGCTATATCTATAACACGTCAACATGAATATAATAAAATCTATTAAATAAATATCCTCAGAGATGTATAAGGTCTCTAAGCGTCAGTCTAAAAATAAAATCAAATGAGAACAGAGCGAAGTCTCTCATCATGTCAATTCCACTGAACACTAGTACGAAGTTACTAGTCCTTGCAAACATGAACAGACCGGACCCCACAAACAGCACCCGTTCACGAGTATGACGCGTATTTTTAATTAATAAGGACCCTTATAAATGTGTATTCCAGAACCACCTCCCTCACATAAAAGTGCACGCCTACTTCGCGCCCGTGACGCCGCCCGTCGCCGCCGCGCGGCCGCGCTACTGCCGCTGCTGCAACATCATATGATCGCACTGATGTATGTATACTATACACCTGTACGATATACACCGGCGTGGTAGGCGTGGATATACACCGCTACAGTACGACGGAATGCTGATTTGATTGCTGTTTGCTGATTGAATGCTCGTATACTATATATGGAATCTACAGTATATATTTGAATATAGAGCACAATACAGAAAGGAATGTTTGCTGTATGTTATAACACTATCACAATGACGTATGTGTACTATACACCTCTGCAGTATACACTAGTACAGAATCTTGTATGAAACTTTCTAAGCGACTGACATTGTCTGGATACATTTACCACACTGTTCATTGCATTAGAAAGAGGAAAGTTTGTATAGTTCACCAGCTACCTGGACAAGATGTACGTCAGCAAGGTAGAAAACCGATTGTAAATTTCACAGGTTATACACTTACCCAGTAGGTGATTTATATTGATGTAATAATACATTGTTTTCGTGTTGGCTTATAGAAAGCGGTATGTTGGTAACGATTTGGAACAGACATGAGTGTATAATGCCATGGATATGACTATATTGGGTTGGGAATGAATATCAATTAGATTAACTAAAAATTATAAATATGTGTATTAATCCAGGCAACGAAAATATGTATAGGGCAATAATTGGAACACAATTTTTGGCTTCGTACTTTGGACTAGTTAGGAGGTGAACATATCATAAGTAATCTTATAAAGGGTCGGCAACGCGCACATGACTTCTTTGGAATTGCGGGCGTCTATAGGCTGCGGTGGCCGCTTACCATCAGGTGGACAGTACGTTTGTTTGCCACCGGCGTTGTATAAAAAAAATCCCCGCCAACAGCCCTAGAGCCTTTGGGGTCTCAATTTTCGGTTTTTTGTAAATAACTCGTGGGAAAAAATGTTCTTAAATAAAAGTAATTATAAAATTCTCTACAAAAAGGTTCCATTATTTAATGAGATTTTAAAGGGGAAAGTTAGTTTTAAAGACAAAAAATACCATATTTAGATACTCAGCAAGCTCAGAGGCTATGGGCGGGGACTTTTGATATATTCACCTCCTAACTAGTCCAAACTAAGTTACGAAGTCAATAATTGCGTTCCACGCATTTCCCTATATACCTTTTTTGAGCATTCATTGCCTAAACTGTATTATAATAACACAGGGTTTATGCACATATACGGGAGTTAACTCGTCAATGGATTATAAATATGTGTACAACATTAACGTGTGATTATACGCATGTGTAAATGGGTAAAGGATTGGGATGGAAAATGTATACTAGTTTGGTGATTATGGGATTATAGAAAAGTGTGTAACAATTTAAAAAGTCCATGTTGTTTATAATGATACCATAATGTATTCAGTACCGTTTCATAGTAAACTTAGTGTAAGATAGCTAATTATTAATGAGGTTAAGCTGTCGATATAAGGGTTTTTAATAATCCGTAATAACAATTATAACTTTTTTTTTAATATTTATCCTCCTAGCGTTATCCGGGGGGGGGGGGGGGGGGGGTCCGCTACCGTTATAGGCACAAGTATTTACGGAAGCGACTGCCATCTGACCTTCCAACCCGAGGGGAAACCAGACCTTTTTGGAACTAGGCTTGTCAAGTGAGTGGGCAACTTGACTGTTAGAAGTTCTCAAGCCGCCCGAAGGCCTCTAACTTGGCTTAACGCTATCATAGACAGCAACCGGGATCAACGGCTTAGCGTGCCTTTCGAAGCACGGGAGCGCTCAGTTAATAACCACTCAAAGCGGTCACCCATCCAAAAACTGACCTCGGTCCACGATCCTTAACTTCGCATACCGCACGCGATGCGCGGGCGCCGATGGACCACGAGGCCATGTAACCGCAATAAATTAATTAATTGTTTTGCTATAATTTCAGTTTTATGATCAATTTGACAATGTGAATTGACCTAATATTGTTGTATGACATTTTTTGACAGTTTTTATTTTTTAATGAAAATGCGTTTATTACGTAGAAATTGATGATATGACATACTTCATATGACAGAAACTGTCAAATTAGTGAATTTTGACAGTTTTTGACATTGTTTATTTCGATGGTCCAACTTACTATACAAGTGGTAAGATGGTCAAAACTGTCAAATTTTGTATGTTTGACAATTTTTTGTCAATTTTTGTTTCTTAATGCAAATGCATTTATTAGGTGGAAATTGATGATATGCCATACTTCATTTGACAGAAACTGTCAAATTAGTGAATTTTGACAGTTTTTTGACATTGTTGATGTCGATAGTACAACTTACTATACAAGTGGTAAGATGGTCAAAACTGTCAAATTTGGTATGTTTGACACTTTTCAAAATTAAAAAAACTGTCAAATATTGACAAACGAGGTGTCGTTTTTAACCACACTAACTTAATTTCAAAGCGTCGCTACATCTTATTTTAATACATGTATCACTGGTGTTTACGTCCCTCTTTATTATTAACAGGTTTCTATGAACCATTTAAAATGAAACTCATATAAAATAATCGTCCCAATTCTTAACTAACCGAATATCACACTTTTTTTTTTTTTTTTGTATGTCTTTCCCGTTCACGGGACAATGGTATCCCGGACCTTTGGGAGGCGTGCGTGGAGCCGAAGTACCGAGGCACCGAAGTACCAAACGAGTACCACATAGCCAACATGTAGAGGCCCTTTTGACACTTTAATGAAATGCAAGGGATACACCGAGCGGATGCTGTCCCTGCCCGTGCCATGGAACGCACACAGAGACAGCACCCGCCAGGGTGTACAGGGACTATTTCTGGTTGATGAGGCCTAAATGAACTGGGTTATTGGGTGAAAATACGCCGGACGGCTGCCTAATAAAACTGTCTCAGATATTTATTTTCGGCAGACGGTGACTCGCTCTCTGCTAGATGGGCCCCCATAAAATAGCGACATTATAATATTTTTTTTTATTATTATTATGGTCTACAAACTAGATGTTACAAGTTTTGAACACTCATGGTCTATTACATTACAGTGGCTAGTTACACTCTTGTACATCCTAAAAAACTAGACACATCATGCATAGAATACGCGTGCAGGTTTTACAAAAACTAAATATGTAATAGTTTACAAAGTTTACAAAACAATGGTTATACTAATTTATAATTGAATTTAGCAAGTTCAGCTAAACATCATTCATCATTTTCATCATTTTTGTCATTGTTTGTACTGCTGTTGGTTCTCCTAATATAAATAAATAAATAAACAAAACTATGAAAAAAAAAACAAAATTAAAAATTTTAAAAAGCCCACGACGGATGTACAGTGAAAAATGTTTACTACAGCGCCCCCTGGTGAGTTATCATCATAACACTTAGCTAAAATTCGTCCCGACTAAACTACAAATCTATTGCCGAAAACCGCTTCTAAATCGGTCAAGCCGTTTTGAAGATATTGATGTGCACACACAAACAAACAAACAACCTCTCACCCTAAACGTATATACCTTTTCCGTTCCGTCGTTGGTAAAAATGAATGGAACCGGGAAAGACATAAAAATTATAAGAAATAAAATAGCTACAATTAATTCATTAGAGAAGCGCTTTAAGTTTGGATTTTACTGAGGCTAAGAAACAGTGGAAAATGTCTATGTCGGACTTGATGCCGCTATCAGTGTTGCCAGGGCCGTTGGGATGAAAGTTACATTTCTTTTCTTGAAAAGTTACACTTTTAATTCAAAAGTTACATTTTATATATTTTTCATAACTACTTATCAAAACATTCGATTCTAAGAAACGAGTCGCCATATACAGCTACAATTCGGCGAGTTCGGCGACAGAATTACGCCGGGCTGATGGGCGGTGTCTCAAATGTTATACAAAGTTGCAAGAGACGGACAGACAGAGTCGTACTATGTAGGTTATTTTGTCACCTTTTCTGTATGGAAGCCTATAAATTGTGTCGCTTGATCTCGGTTAGATACAATTAACTTTCTTTTTAAATACAGTCTCATTATCCTCTAAAGTTACAAAAAAACCTTTACAACAGAAGTTACTTACATGTTACGCGAGCCGGTCAAAAGTTACGAAAAATGTAAGAAATGTAACCATCTGGCAACACTGGCCGCTATATGCTTTCAATCGTAAATTCTAACAATCGAGGTGAACAATAGTTGTCAATATTTGTATTGTATTCACAAATGGGCAGATCAACTATTCTTTGTTGCTCGTTACCATGGTTACGTCTCTTGATTCACTCTTTAAAACTGTGATTTTATAGAGTTAAAATCTACCAAAAATGAGTTTTAGCGATAAGTATAAATCCATTTGGACATGGGTGATCTCCTGAGCATGCTTGAAGTCCATATTATAAACATTTTTCTAAGAAACATGGTTACTGTTGTCTCCTCGCTGACGGGACAGAATAACAACAAGAAAAAATTGATTGACTCAAATACCATCCTTACTTGGTCGAAATTCCTCTTATTCGAACCAAGCGCTTTGCATCATCTTTTATAATGCGCACTTCTAAGGTTTGGAATTCTCTGCCGGCGCTTGTGTTTCCGAGCTCATATAACCTAGACCTTTTTAAGGCACGAGTGAATAGGCACCTTCTGGGTGAGCTCGCTTCATCGTCGGCCTCATCTTTGCCCCCTGGCTAGATGCTGGCCAAGAGCGATCCCATTTTTAATAAAAAAAAATGACAAACTTAGGGAATATTACCCTATGCATGAGTTGCCAGTGTTCCAAACCACACGCGTGGTCGTGCCGGAGGTTATCCCCTGGATTTTCCCCAGGCTACTCACCAACCGCGCACTCCTATCGCTTTATTGGGCCCGGCCTATAAAGTCACAGTCAGGTTCAGAAAAAGCATGACCCAAATAAAACAGTTATGTTGAATAAAGTTTGAGAAAATGTCTATTCAGCTGTTATTCAAGCGATTTGGGCACATTTAAAAATGCTTTAGCCTGTATAACAGCGATGTAAAGTCTGGGTAATAGCTTAGTAATACTGTGGTATGATACCCACCTTAATACAATTTTTACCAAGCTTAAAAATGATTTAAAGATCTGATGATGATGATGTCCTCCCAGACGCTTCCGTCGACGGCGACATCCTGACAAATTCATTCTATGGAATGTTATATATTTTCTTATTGATTACGAGCATGTGCGCGAGAGTGACTTGCAAAGCCAAACTTGGTTTTGAAACTCCGGCAACATGGGGAACAGTGGAGCTCTCCACTTGAGTTATAAGTATATAGATAGGAGGGCTTGGGTCGAGTTTTACGAATCTGGCGTTTAGCGTCCAGAGCTTCGAGACGAGTGCGTTCAGTCACTGAGGCCCGTATTAACAGCAATTCGCCAGTCCGACCTCCGAGTAGCAAGCTCCTCCCAAGTCTCGCAGGATATGCCGGTTGCAGAAAGGTGGCGTTTCAGGACATCTCTGTACCGCGGGTATTGTCCGCCGACTTTGCGCTTGCCTGAGGCTAGCTCGGAGTAAAATACTGCTTTAGGCAGTCTTGATGACGGCATTCGCACGAGGTGTCCACACCAACGCAATTGGCCCTTCATGAGAAGACATTCCATGCCAACCAAGCCCGTTCGACGCAAGACCACCGAGTTTGGAACACGATCTTGCCACCTCAGCCGAAGAATTGCTCGGAGACATTTTAAGTGAAAAGTGTCAAGACGTTTGATGTCTCCTTTGTATAGACACCATGTCTCCGAGGCGTAGAGCAACAAAGGCAGAATAATTGATCTATCTTATGTTCACTCGCTCGAGAACCTGCCATCTGTGTCTGGTTTGGATGAACCGCCATCGTTTCCGGAGTTCATTGCTGCGGTGAACCGTTTAAAAAACGCAAAAGCTAAAGATCTAAAGAGAATATTATTCAGAATTTGGTTATATTAATAGCCTTTACTCACACATAATGGCGATTATTGCTGATAAGAGGTGTAAATTGCGAATTGCTGTTACTCAGACTTTATTGAGCATGCTGTTTTACTTGGAGAGTTGCTGATAGTTAAATAGATAAACACTGTTAAAGCACTTGGATTCTGGATGTCTTTCACTTTTCACTGTTGTATCTTAACGCCTAACGTCAGACGTGGCATTAAACGTAATGCAGATTTGTGCAACTGCACTGTCTTTAAGTACGATGATTGATAAAAGTCAGACTAAGGCTCGGTTGCACCAACATACGATCACAGGCCGGTCATCGTCAAATATGGCGCCGGCAGCTGTCATCCCATAGAAACTTGTCAAACTTTACATACAATCAGATTTTAAAGAACACCGCTTATGATTACAGACGGTTTGGTGCAACCCACCCTTATTAGGTTCTTTCCAGGGACCGGATACCGGTATTTTCTCCATAGAAAAATACCGGTATTATTACGGTCACCGGTTCATTATTTCGTTTTTAATGGTACAATCTAATAATACGACGTTGTTACCTAAATACATGATTCAGCCCTACTTAAAGAGCAAAAAATAATCCAAAATATTGGGCTAATTCAGGGTCTTTTAAAAATACCGGTATCGGTCCCTGGTTCTTTCCACCTGTTACCGGTATCAGCGGATCGGTAGCAAATTTTGGGTGGTTGTCTTCACGGCGATTACCAGCTGTTACCAATAATACTTCAGTGGTAACTTCCCATTTCGGGATCCCATTTATTCTCCAGTGTTACTAGTAATCGACGGGGAAAATTCTGTTACCAAATGGACACTGTTATGCAATTGTGTCTGTCTGGGACATAGATTGTTATTTTAATAAAAAAGGTTTTTTACCATTTTAAAGTTTTACTTTACAACAATATTACAGGTTATAATATAATGTTTGTAAGCGACGCGCGTGTGTCTATTTTGGGTTAGAAAAAAAAGGGACGCAATGGCGGCGCGTCCGCGGCTTTATACGCGAACTTTGGCGCTGCTGTGCGCATGCGCGAGATGATGTGCTCCAATGGGGGCTATCGCGTATGAATTCGCCGCTAGAGGCGCTAGTGTAGCGTGGGGTCCTCCGAAACGTCAAATGTCACTCTTTTTGGTTGCGCTACGCGGGTTAATATCTAATTGGAACAATATGGTCACTATTTTGCAATACCTGAGCTTGATTATGGCAAATATGAATTAAGGGTCAATGACTGTCAGGGCATTGAGACAGATTTGTCTTTCGGAAAATTATTTCCTCCTTTTTTCCGAACAAAACGGGACCACGCTACAATGCGGTATATTCGATATTTTTACGGTACGGTTTTAAGGTATTGAATATGATTTAAATGTAAACTTCGTTCTCATGTCCATAATAACCAATAACAATTTTTGACAGCTGGACCTTAGTCGACAGTGGCGCCAACTGGTGAGCACAAAAACGATAGCCCCCATTGGCCGCAATCAGTGTCGCGGTGTTGCAAGCTGCAATAGTGTCAACCTATAGGTTTTCCTATTAATTACACATTGCATAACAGCGTCCAAATTACCAGCGATAACGAATTGGCGGTAATAGGCAGAAATAGTTCGACTTAGCAAAATGCATTTATGCGTATATCGTTCTACGTTAATTATTGTTATTAATAATAATATTAATGATATACATAATTGTTATTAATTATTAACACAAACTAGCGAAATACCAAGGAATATGATACAGAAGTTTGAATGACACTGACAATGGGATTATAACTAAATAAATTAAAAAAATACAACAAAAATACATGTTATATGACTAACAATTTAAACTAAAGTACATTAAAAAATTAAAGTCATATACATGTATTGTATCTTTCATGCTATTTTCGTTTTGATGCAATAATTATACGTATAATACAACTTTATCGGTAATTAAATGAAATATTTTATTCTGCAAGTATGCCGCAATGGTACTTTTACAAGTCAAAAACTACTAGCGTTTCTCATGAGACCACTGCCGAGAAGAAACGACGATAGAAACTCGACAGTCAGCCATTTTCTCCAAAAATATGCTTCATCATCATCATATCAGCCGAAAG
Organism: Epiblema foenella; assembly: GCA_963556455.1. Lineage (NCBI taxonomy): Eukaryota > Metazoa > Arthropoda > Insecta > Lepidoptera > Tortricidae > Epiblema > Epiblema foenella. Next base: position 1,071,790 of record OY747120.1, on the reverse strand, counting down.
ACGTCCACTGCTGGACATAGGCCTCCCCAAAGAGTGCCATAATGATCGGTCCTGCGCCACCCGCATCCAGCGGACACCCGCGACCTTTACCAGGTCATCAGTCCACCTTGTGTGTTGGTTTGGGTCATGCATTTTCTGTAGGGGTCCGCCGAATATTCGGTTATTATTCGGTACTAGCGACCCGCCCCGGCTTCGCACGGGTGCACTATTTGATGGATGTTATTATACATATAAACCTTCCTCTTCAATCACTCTATCTATTAAAAAACCGCATCAAAATCCGTTGCGTAGTTTTAAAGATTTAAGCATACGTAGGGATATAGGGACAGAGAAAGCGACTTTGTTTTATACTATATAGTGATTCGGCATGTTTTGGAATGTTCGGTATTCGGCCGAATTATTCGGTTCAGCTGCCGAATATTTACCGAACAATTTTGAGAGGGTTTTGTTACAAGTTACAAGAGTGTATTATAGTTACTGCTTCATGAAATTAATACTTGACCCATTATTAACAGTGATTTAACTTATTTTTTGTCAATATTTCGCTTTGATAATGAGCAAAAATTTTACCATTCAATCAGTCTGTTTTACAACAATAGATTAAGGAATTACGTTGAACCGAATAATTCGGCCGAATATTCGGTTCGGCAACAGCTGGACCTAATATTCGGCCGAATGTTCGTATTCGGTCAAACCCATATTCGAAGCATCTCAATTTATCTGTCTGTTAGATATTACTTATTGAGCATATTCATCTGTGTTTACATTAGTCGTGAGTGTACACTGGACGGGCATTCATTTTATTTTGGTTTTACTTTTCTTCAACAATAAAAGAACTGTAAGTTGCTTTTTCAAATGTCTAATTTATTTTCAGACTTCTGTATCATACTTTGTATAAATAATAAGGATTGTGTACCTATTAATATTTGGGATTTTGGTTAAAGCGAATATATATATCATAGAAATGTCGAAGGTCCGTCTATTTGTGTGTGTGAACATTAAACATGGTACAGGTAAAATAATTTTCTCAGACATGCAATGAAATATTGACGTTGTGTTTGTAACAAGCTGCGACGTATCACGTTTTAGGTGCGGCGCAACGAGCGGGTTATAACGGAATTTCTTACAACATTAAAAGCCTAGGCTGGCAAAATAATCGACTTTTGTTTTGCAAAGCGACCGCAGCGCGTGTTTTTATTACTATGTTCTAAGAATTTCATTTCGAGTTTTGTTATAATTTTGTATTTCATTGCATTTTTGAGAAACGCGCTACACAAGCCTCGGCGCGAACAGGGATTGTCGGCCTCGTATCTTTAGATGGCCTCGTTGACACTCGGCCATCTGTAACTAGTCGGCCGGCAGTCCCCTATTTCGCGGTCTCTGCAGTAATGTACTATTAAGTATATGCGCATATTCCATTGTATATTCTACTTTACCACTACTGTAATAATAAGCAGAGCTCGGAATAGGTAGTGCCTATTTACCTAAACTTCGCGGGAGGACGTAACTAAGAGTGGTTACAACCACCAAAAATAATTACTTCTTTTTATTGAATGTGGGGTTTCCCGGGATTTACTGTACTATTCTAGAGGCTTAATACATTTTTTTTACTTATAAATCTTGTTATATTGCATATTATTTGTTTAATTACCTTTAAATAACAATCAGTCATTAAAAATATAATATGGATCAAATTGAATCAAAAGGATTCCGAAATTTGATACTTTTTAGTTGGCTTAGACAGAATTATACTCCTTTCTTCCATGATAGGGGACCTGTGTCCAGCATTAGGGCGTATATAGATTAGTGATGAGACAGAAATTTCGGAATCCTTTAGATTCAATTTGATCCATATTATATTTTTAATGACTGATTGTTATTTCAAGGTAATTAAACAAATAATATGCAATATAACAAGATTTATAAGTAAAGCCAAATGTATTAAGCCTCTAGAATAATACAGTAAACCCCGGGAAATCCCGCATTCATTAAAAAGAAATAATTATTTTTGGTGCTTGTAACCACTCTTAGTTACGTCCTCTCGCGAAGTTTAGGTAAATAGGCACTACCTATTCCGAGCTCTGGTAATAAGAGATTCTATTACATGCACACCGTCTAAATATCGTATGTTTGTAATAGAAACTCTATTCTATTAGTGTTAAAGTCGAATATCCAGTGGAATAAGAGTAAATGTCAGTAAACTCGAAGTAATCTCCAAAATATTGAATCCCTCGTTCGATTATGTATTTTCGTGCATTGCAATAAAGTCCAAATTACATCGTATGACGCAATAGGGATGTTGACGCAAAATAAGAAAATTAATAACTCAAAAGAATAAATAATTACATAATTATAAGTCTTTAAAGTGTTAAGAGGGGGCATACTTTGTCCCTTTTCCGCAAAACGCACCTTTGCAGGCACGTATCCAGAGGGGGGGGATAGTTGGGATTTATTTAGATGTATATTTAATTGTTCCTCTGTTTATTTTATATAATTCCTCGATTAGTTCCACATCCGGTTCGAAGGACCATGTTGAGATTTCAGCGGGATAAATAACGGAAAGATTAGAATTTCCAAAAAATACGTGTAATCGTTTTGATTAACAAGCAGTGAAGTGACAATGCATATATTGAAAATAAAGTCGGTATACGGGCGAAAGTTTTACGTGACAACGACTTTTTATGTCTGTCTCTCTCGCTCTTAGGCGGGCTAACCATGCCTCTCACTCGCTCTCATTGTGAGCGCATAACGTGAGCGGAGCGTAACGCAGTTTCTTGAAGTGTCACCCGGCAAACCAATTTATAAGACGTTGTCACGTCAATAATAATTCCCTAAGAGGACGTGTGACAATACGCGCCGCGCTGGTGATTGCGGCTCCTCAATGTGTAGGCGCTTGAACACCCCCCGTAAACGTTTTTAGCCGTCTGTTTACAGTGATTACAGCGATTTTTACACAGTTCACATGGTTGTTTCAATGTTTGTCCCCCCCGAACCAAAAGTCTGGATACGTGCCTGCACCTTTGTATTGGAAACTTTGTCATTTACTATGGCGCTCGGGGTCAATGACTTCACTGATCTGTCGCGCTCTCTCTCTAACCAGTAAGATTAAAACGGTTGTAGCTTCGTTATTTTTTGAGATATTTGAATAGAATTTTTACCATTTGGCATATTTTTTTGCCTTGTTTGTTTTGTAGTGAAATTTTGAGTCAATATCCCTATTCACTGTTAAAGTATAGGAGAGTACATATTTCCCATTCTGATATAGCCCTGTCCTTTTCTGACAAATGTAATCTAATAAATGGGTATCTTATAACGTTGGAAAGGAATCGTAGTTGTTTTGAATTGTGTTAAACGTTGGTAGAACGGGACAGTATGTGTAAAATGTTTATATATTGAGAATGAATGAGTAATTTTAAAAATACGATTTTCTGGCACTATTGTTTACTAAATTGACAACCATGCGCTTGAGTCTAAACTAGGCGAAGTAATTTGACACATAAAATGTTGCCAGGTGTAGAAAAAAAATAGTGAAGCTATATATCGATAAAAACATATCGATAAGCATACTACCACGTTGTACTACCACACTTATTCCAATGTTGTAATCTATGAGATGTGCATAAAGGCTCGTTAAGCGGGACAAAAGCGGTATTTAAATATGAATTTTAGTCCTTTAAATAGGAAAAAATCATAAGATTTACAAATCATTTTAAATCATTAATCATTTTAAGCATTGGACACAAATGACCTATCAATGACGTCACACCACCGCATTGTCGCGCGAAATTAAACCTTATGCATTGCATGCCGACTGTAGCGATCAAAGGATTAAACACTTGCGTGAATTTTAAGATCACAGTTAAACTATAGATGGTAGTAATGGACCGTACGCTTGTTTGCCACCGACGTTGTATTAAAAAAAAATTAAAAAAGTAAACAACATTTTGGAACAGTTAGAAAATCGTATTTATAAGATATATATAAATATGTGAAGGCTTTAAGAATGTTAGGTGAATAAAATGTTAATAGTTAAGATTTATAGCTAATTCAATATTTATGAGCTGGTTATATTACATGTGGAAAGTAATTTATCCCGGTGTCATTCTAGAGCACCCGGGGTCGCGACCATGGTACACAGAGGGGTTATCGATATTTTCGAATTATGTTGTTGGGTAAGGTTGCGTTTTCACTGATGCGGAGAGAAGTGGAGAATTGACCAATCAAGTTAAATAGCAACGAATGTCAACCGCCTCCGCTTTAGTGAACTCGCACCCTAAATGTGACCATGGCACGAACATAGTAAAAATCTATGCAATATAACCGCTCGCGAAGTATAATATTGTATGTGATATGTAACTTAGTGATAAGTTTATTAATTGTGTGATATTTCACGGTAATGCTTTACAAAAGTTGTGCATTGAATAAAATCATTTTTTTAACTGTTATTTTTATTTATCCCCATACTAGCGACCCGCCCCGGCTTCGCATGGGTGCAATGCTGATGCTATTATACATATAAACCTTCCCCTTGAGTCACTCTATCTATTAAAAAAAACCGCATCAAAATCCGTTGCGTAGTTTTAAAGATTTAAGCATACATAGGGATATAGGGACATAGGGACAGAGAAAGCGACTTTGTTTTATACTATGTAGTGATATTACAAATAAATAAATAAACACTGGAGGCACAGAAGAAACCTTAGCTTAGATTATTTTTTAGGTATGCAACTGCCTAGCTAAGAAAAACACATGTCGGACATATATAGCACTCGTTCTTCTGGGATAAGATTGACTGGGAGACTTATGTAATAGTGCTCCCGAGGATGCAGTGTGTTGAGAGCGAGGGACCTAAATTAGTGACTAGTTTGGAGTTGCGGCCATCTATAGCGCTTATTACACTATCCTGAATCAGTCGTCCTAACTAGGACGCGAGGGAGGGGATAGGAAGGAAGCTTTTAGGATCCTTGCTTCCTGAATGCGATTACACTTTCCTGAATCTGCTTCCTAGCTCAGTCAGGATTCTGAATTCAGGATGGTGTAATAAGCGCTTATAGGCTGCGGCGACCTCTTACCATTGGTAGTGGTACCATTGGTTGCCACCGTAAGTATAAAAAAATAAAAAGTGACAATCTAGTAAATGGACCGCAGTCCGGCTTTTATAAACAAGAAACAAACAGATATGGCAGTCGTTGGACTTGTCTATTGTTTAAAAAGATAAATATGAAACGAAATAATTTAGCTTCAATGTGTTTTTGTCGCTTAAAAGTATTAAATCTGACAATAATAATCGATATCGATTCTTCCCAGAAACACTGTCACATTTGGCAACATTAATCGGTCGTTCCGATTCACGATACTAGATATGCGCAGTTAGTAAAAAAATAACTAATTTATAACGTGTTTATAGCGTTCATAATAGAATTAGTCATTTTGTGTCTCTTAATTTTGTATAATTTTTCTGCCTTAGTTCGTATACGCTTAATTATTATAATAATTATGTCAAGTGCACCTATCACCAACCAAGTCACAGGGTTCAAGGTTTCATATTTAGTGAAACGGAACGTACGTTACTTTATTTACATTTTCGTTTTTCGATTCGTCTGTAAGTGAAAATATTGAAAAATTCTTGTACAAATAGAGAATGGCAACAAGCGTAACTAAAATGCAGGTCCTATCTATCTACAAGAATCTCATGAGAGAGTCACAGAAGTTCGCCAATTATAACTTCAGGTATTTCGCCTATTTCACAATGTATTTCTAAATTACATAACCTATACTTCTTTTTTAACTTCATTTTGAATTTGTAATTAAATCTAAATGAAGGAATTGGGCGAAATAATTAGGAAATCATTTTTAATATCTTAAGTTACTCTTAATACAGTTTAGACATATTACAGTTTATTTACGTTACTATTTTGGGACTAAGATTTCGCGTTGTTTTGATCGGAGCCATAATTTAAAAAATCATCGCGAATGCTCTCTGATGGATGGAATTTTATACTATTTCATGAAGTTCAAACACCATGCCTGGCAAATACTATATGCTAAACTTATTATTTAACACTATGTTTAATGTTTTTATCGCAAGGAACTTCACTGCTGTAAATGCAATTTGTGTTCTCATTGAATGGGTTTATTACGCTGGTTTTTCCAATTAAAGACAATATTAACATTTATACAGACCTTAAAAAACAGTAAGGCATTTGCAATTATTATCTATATAAGTATGTATATCGTCACTTGGTACCCATAGTGCTTTGCTTAGTTTGGAACTAGGTGGATTTGTGTAAGATTGTCCAAAAATATTTATTTTGTTTATTTATTATTTATTGAAATGTAGTTATTGAATTTGAATTAAGTAACCCGTCCTTGACTGACGAAAAAAATAAACAATAGAGTTCTTTTGTTATGTGTTTGGAGATCTCCGGGATGGGTAGACAAAGGCTTCAGGAATAGTAGATTATTTCAAGGGAGAAAAATGATAAGTGAATCTAAAGATCCTACAACAGCAATAAGGTGTATGTAAGTGGGTGGATCAACTATTCTTTGTTGCTCGTTGCTATGGTTACGTCTTCTGGGTCACTCTTTAAAAATGTGTTTTTATTGGGTTTAAATCAACCAAACATGAGTTTTAGATGAATAAATCCATTTGGACATGGGGTCATCTCTTGGGCATGCTTGAAGTCCATATTATAATCGTTTTTCTAAGAAACACGCTTACTGTTGTCTCCTCGCTGACGAGACAGAATAACATTAAGAAAAAGTTGATTGACCCAAGTAACAAGTACAAGGGAAAGAGGGTCCCCTGTCCTTAACCTGTCGTCTACTGGACCCTGGGATCCCCGGGACCATAACAAAAGAATGCTATTGTTTATTTATTTAGCCGGGAGACGACGGATTAAAGACAACAAAGGGTAGTGGATGGGTAGCGGGTGGCAGTCTCACATCTCAGATTCAGTTGAAACCGCTCAACCAATCTCACTAGAATACAAACTCTTAAGAGTATTCCAGTGTTCGAAACCACCCATGTGGTCGTTTCGTTCCCCTGGATTTTCCCCAGGCCACTCTCCAACCGCGCACTCCTACCGCTTTATTGGACCCGGCCTATAAAGGGGTTGGCTTTATAATTGGGGCGCAGGATTTAAGGGTGCCCATGGGTTAAATTATATAGAGGTTGATATTCAAATACAAAAATACAAATACAAATACAACAGGGTTTATTTCTCAAAATTTTACAATGTTCAATCTATAGTAAGTATGGGTATTAAAAATAAGACGTTGAAAAATCGGTGTGAGCACAGCGCTAAGCTGGTTTTAAGCCCACCCGTAGTCAGTGAGTTGGTTTCACACTAAATAAGGGTTATAAAATTAAATTAATTACAATAACAATATAATTAATTTAAAGTAGGTTGTATGCTATAATATAAGTAAGTTGAAATTTATGAAATCACGTAACAGTTTTCAGTTTAAAATTATATTTATATCTACTCTTTGTGGGGCATCGTATATTTTGTAATTCAGTTTGTATAGATATTCACTTTCTAAAAATCCACTTAAATGTCGTTAAAAAAATAACTACGCGGCTCCGCGGGGTGGGGGTTGTAGAAAGAGAACATCAACCCATACATAATTTAGCCCTTGAACACCCTTAACTCCTGCGCCCCAATTCTACATTTTTCCCCTATAAAGCCTCAAATCAGGTCCAAAAAAGGGGGGATGGCTTGTGCCATCATTTTTAAAGTGGTTAATATTTATATATTTTATTAATCATACTGTGAATAATCATATTTATTTCAGATCATACGCACTACGTAGAGTGAGAGATGCATTCAAAGCAAACAAGACATTATCAGACCCGAAACAGATCCAGAAAGAGTATCAATTCGCCAAAGAAAACCTTGTGGTCATCAGACGTCAAGTGAGTGACAATTTGTAATGTCTATAATCTATTTAAATCTGTGAACTGAATGGTCAAGCTCCCCCCCCCCCTCCCTGCCAGCTAAACGGTGGCTACTAGGCATGTGAAAAAAATTATGATAGTAGTATATACAATCAATTTAAAAGCAAAACTATCACAGCTAAGTAGACATTACCGTAAAGGGCAAAAATATGTATACAACACAACATCTCAAAAAAGTATATCATCAGTACTAAGATCAGTAAAAACCCTTCTACTGGTCCGTAATTCCGCATATGACTGGTGACGTGATGGACGGGCAACTACGGATCCCTACACTGCGTGGCCCGACACGCACTTGGTCGGTTTTTTGAAATAGTTGATAGCTTACCGTAAGCTCGGGTAATGGTCCCAATCTTTCCATTAATCTTTTATCAAATTGTTTGGGGTGGATAGATTTTTTTTTTAAACATATCAGAAATGAAATCTCTCTCAAAACAGGTTCCTTTAGTCTAGTTTAGGGTTGCGGTGAGTACTTTCCCTACGGACATGGTGCAACTTGACCCCCCTTTGTTAAGTGAGTGGGTCACTTGACTGTTAGTTCTCAAGCCGCCTGAAGGCCTCTAACTTGACTTAACGGCTGCCATAGACAGCAGCTGTGAACAACGGCGTTACATGCCTTCCAAAGCACGGCAGCACTCAGTAACCACTCAAAGCACCCAACCCAGAATTGAACCGAGCGCGCTGGACCACAAGCGCTACAAGGAGGGTGACGAATGGTGGCAAACAAGCAACACTTTTATTTTTTTTTTAATAGCCTCTTGTTGCCCATCCAGGTTTTTTCCACTTTTTGTTGCTTTTCCTTGTTATTTGTCCTGGATGTCCACTTGCCAATCGGCAAAGGCCTCCTCCAGCCTTCTCCACTCGTGCCTGTCTCTGGCGACCCTGCTCTATGTGACTCCAGCCACAGGCCTTATGTCGTCGTCCCACCTTTTGTGCTGCCTTCCTCTTTTCCTCTTACAGCCCCTTGGGTACCACTGGGTCACCTTTTTGCTCCACTTGTCACAGCCTCTTATAGTGTGCAGACCACTTCCATTTGAGTCTCCTGATTTTTGTGACTATGTCTTGTACCTTGGTCTGGTTCCTTATGGCATGGTTCTTTATTTTGTCGGCTCTCCTTACTCCCAACATACTGTGTTCCATTGACACTTGGCATATACGTAGTTTATTCAGTTGGTTCTTTGTGAGGGCCCAAGTTTGACTTCCGTACATAAGTATTAACACTTTTATTTATTGTATGGCAATTATTTCGAACTGTGAGATCTTTGAGAAGTGGCAGTTGCCAGTTTGTCGCAGTTTTAGCACCACCATTCAAATGTAGAGTCACAAGCAAGACGGTGTTGACATAAACGACGGTTAGTTTTTAAGCCACGGGGGTGTCAGAATAACAGCGTCTGTAGACAAGCGTCTTTAGTGGTCTCTTGGTACAGACACAAGCTGAGCCACCTACCCTTTCAATCGTTTTTGTATTCTTTGTTTTATTTTACCTGTCTTGGTTACCTGTAAATGTATACAATCATTGAATAAACGTCTTATTATTATTATTTGTATCTCTCCTTTGGGATATCACGGCACAATGTGCGGTCCTTTTGGAAGGCGTTCATGGGGATACAGATCCAACACGAAGAGGCCCCTTTGAGATACGATAATGTATTGGGATGTGTACACCTAGCGGATACTATCTGTTGTCTATGGCCCTATATTGAGTGGGTAATTGTGGACTGTAGGTATAGGGTTTATATATGGCGCCAGGGGTAATGAGAACACTTTCTTGTTGGAATTTGGAGAGGCGAGATTGGAGAGATGTTTACTCGGAGGCTGCTGGTTGCGTAATGAATTTGTATGCGGCGCGCGCCCGCCTTTTATTTGCGCCGGGCGGCTGTATTTATGCGCCTCGTCCCCCGGACCCCGCGCGCTCCCCTCCCTCGCCCCTCTCACTTTATTTGCCTTTTTTATGCTATTTACATGTAGATTCTTATTAAATCTTATTAAATCTAGTTCCTATTGCTATTCTTATTGGAATAATCCTCGGTGAGGTTGCGGGTTATTCCTGTTGGACTCCTTTTTTGGAGTTTGTCTGGGCGGTAGCCCCCCGCACCTCACCGAGGTTATAAATATAAGCCGTGCGTCGCCCGGCCCGCAGCCAGTCGCGGCTCGGGCTTCGCACGGCCTACACCCTACCTGTTCTAATTGTTGAGGTAATGAAATGCAACGACGGAATGTTTTTTATTTTACAGCTTATTCTACGTACTATTTATCTACAATATTTACTTATTTATATACACTATTATTCGTCGTGAACATTTCTCCCGCCGTCGCCTTGCGATCCCACTGGTAGCACGACGATTTTCTTCGTTGGCCGCCTCAGGATGTGCCCTCTGCTGGTGGTGACGTCCACAACTCGAACCACGCCGTCCTGGCCCGGGTACGTCCTCGTCACTCTTCCTCTCGGCCATGTGTTGCGAGGGAGATTAGAGTCGCAAATGATGACGAGGTCGCCTACTGTCGGGCCGGCCCCCTGGTCGCGGGGCTCCCGCCGATGTTGGAGTAGCGGCGCGTACTCGCGCACCCAGCGCCGCCAGAAGGTGTCGGCGAGCAGCTGGGCGCGCCTCCAATGTTGGCGCGCGTTGGTGTCGCTCTCGGTGAAAGTGCCGGGCGCGGGCGAATAACAATCGGGCCCGAGCAGTATCATATTCGGCGTTAAGGCGGGCGGGTCATCCGGGGTCACGGCCACGTAGGTTAATGGCCGCGAGTTCACCGTAGCCTCTGCTTCGGCCAGTAGGGTCTGCAGCGTCTCGTCGCTAGGGCATTTGTCGTGTAGGGTGGCCCTCATCGCCTCCTTTACTGTGCGCACCATGCGCTCCCATGCTCCCGCCATAAAGGGTGCAGCGGGGGGGAGGAAACGCCAATTGATGTGGCGCGCGGCGGCTGTGTCTCTCATGGCTTCGGTCAGCTCTCGGGCGGCTCCTCTGAAGGCTGTCGCGTTGTCACTCCATAGTTCAGTGGGACATCCGCGCCGGGCGATAAAACGGCGTAGTGCGTTGATAGCCGAATCGGTACTTAGTGAGGCAACCACTTCTAGGTGTACCGCCCTTGATGTCATGCAGGTAAATAGCGCGACGTATCTTTTTTCCCGGTGGCGGCCTACTGTCACCTCCTGGGGCCCATAGTAGTCGAGGCCCGTGTAGCTGAAGGGGCGGGCGTGGTGAGCTAGCCGCGCCGCTGGTAGGTCGCCGGTCAATGGGGTAGCTGGCTTCGCCTTACGTAGTCGGCACTTGGGGCACTGCGCGATTACCGCCTTTACTGTGGGACGAATCTTCACTATGTGAAATCGCTGGCGCAGCTCGTTTACGACGATCTCAGTGCCGCCGTGGTGTAACTTCTCGTGTACATGGGAAATGTACAATTTTGTATAGTGATGCTTCCCATGTAGTACCACTGGACGTACAGCCTCTTCTTGTAAGTCATCGGCCGCCGCTATTCTTCCTCGTAGTCGTAGCACGCGATTTTCGTCCATATACACACATATCTTGGCTAGTCGGTCGTCCTTGTCTGGCGCGCGGCCGCTCGCTACGCGCTCTCTCTCTCGCGCGTAGGTGTCTTCTTGTGAGGCACGCACTAACAGCTGTTCGGCCGCGAGTAGGTATTTCGCGTCCAATATGATGTATTTCTTCTCTGCTCGCGTGATTTTAGGCTTGGCGGGCACGTCGGGGCGTCGATTGCGTTTATTCCAGGCCCCATCTCGCTCCTCGTTCGCGCGTGTGCGTTTTCTTCGGGCTGCGCCGACGGTTTCTTTTTTCTGTGTTTCCGAGGCACTAGTTTTGTCGCGAAGCAAGTCGATGAACTGTAGCGCGCGCGCGGTCGCTCTTAGTAGCCGCGTCCACTTCGAGAAGCGTTCGATCACTGGTATACACTGTTGTGCTTTTTGTGCTTTAATAATCGTTGCACCGCACCTCTCTCTCTCTTCTCCGGTCGCCGTAATTTCGACCTTATTCTCTCGGGGCCATTTCTCCTCTTGTTGATATAGAAAGGGCGGCCCGGTGAACCATCTGTGGTTCGGGTCGAATTCGGCCGGCGTGGCGCGGGTCGCGTCGTCGGCGGTATTGTTTTTCTTTGTATTTTCTTCGATTTCGGCGAGTCGATGTGCGACGAAGGTCTTGTAGGTGCGAGGCTCGGCGCGTATCCATGCTAGACCGGTTCGAGAGTCGCTCCAGTATGTTTTTGAGGCGATCTCGAAATCGTGTTCGTCTGCGACCGTTTTTGCTAGCCGTACACCTAGGACGGCCGCTTGAAGCTCCAGTCTAGGTATTGAGATAGGCTTCGTGGGCGTGACGCGGCTCTTCGCGGCTGCTAGGGCGACTTTAATGCTGCCGTCGGCTCGTGTTATTCTCCAATACACGGCGCAGGCGTAGGCTTCTTCGCTCGCGTCCACGAAAGTGTGTTGATCGTAGCGGATGGCGGGCGCGGCGTCGTAGCATCTAGGTATTTCTAGGTTACCTAGGTCTTGCAGCTGTTGTAGCCATGCGCTCCACCGTGCGTGTAGTTCGCTCGGAATATCTTCGTCCCAGCCTGTATTATAGCGCCACGTATCTTGCAGCATTCGTTTCGCCGGCGTAGTGAGCGGGGATATGAGGCCGAGAGGGTCGAATATCGACATAATGACGCTGAGGGCCTCCCTCTTCGTGGGAGGGCGGAGGCCGTCTATTACCTCCGGCGGAGCTCTTCTTTTATTGAAGCGAAAACGAATACTATCTTCCTTAGTGTCCCATAGCAGGCCGAGCGTTTTCTCTATCTCGCTCCCGCCGATAGGGACGGTATTTCCTTCTCGCTCTTCGCTCCCGGCGACGTCGCTTATAGCTTCACTCGTGTTCGTAGCCCAACCGCGCAGCTGGAAACCGGCTTGTTTGTGCACGTAGTCGACTTCTTTTGTTATTCGTTTAGCTTCTTCTATTGTGGCGAAACTTTGCAGGTAGTCGTCCATGTAATGGTTTCTTTCTATAGCTTCGGCGGCCTGCGGGAACTCCGTTGCGTGCTCTCGCGCGTTTCTATTTTTTATGTACAGCGCGGTGCACGGTGATGAGGAGGCTCCGAATATTACGGAGGTCATGCGGTACTCCTCCGGCTCTCCCTCGCGCCGCTCGCCCCTCCATAGGAAGCGGAGGGCGTCTCTGTCCTCTTCGCGTATTTTTATCTGCATGAACATTTCTTTCAGGTCGCCGGAGACTGCTATGCTGTACTGTCGAAACCTCATGATGACCCCAGGTAATGATTGCAGGAAGTCGGGTCCCGGCAGCAGCATGTCGTTGAGGCTGCGGCCATGGGAGACGGCGGCAGCGTCATGGACCAATCTAATCTTCGCTTTTTCAGGATTGCAGACCGCGAAATGCGCTAGGTACCACGTTTTTTCATTTGGGGGCGTGGTCGCGCGCTCGGCGTAGTGGGAGGTAAGCAGATTTTCGATGCGCTCGTTATATTGTTTTTTCAGCTCTGCGTCGCGATCGAGTTTTCGTTCCAGTGTGAGCAGTCGTTTGAGGGCGTCGGCGCGGTTATTAGGTATTTTATTTATTTCTTCGCGCCATAGGAGGCCCGTTTCGAATCGGCCATCGGGTAGGCGGCGACTCTTTTCTTCGAGTATTTTCAGCGCCTGTAGTTCCGGGTCACTCTTCTGTCTTCTCGGCTCGATTGCTAGTGATTCGAGGGCGAAATAATGTCGCATCATTTCCTCCAGCTTGTCCGTCGGCTCGGAGCGAGTTAGGTGCGCGCAATAGGCGATCGGCTTAGCTTGAGAGTTGCGGCAGCCGTGAAGTACCCAGCCCAATAAGGTTTTAGAGGCCACGAGTTGATCGCGCCGCCCTTTCTTGATCTCGCGCGACACGATTAGCTCCCAATTATCTTGGCCAATAAGTACTTTCGGCGTGGCGTCTTCGTACACTAATTTTTCTTTTATTCTTGCCAGGTGCGCGCAATCTTCTATCTCGCTCTCGCCTACTGACTGCGTAGCAAAGTCGAGACTGCTGACCGTGTGTGCATTGGTAATCAGCTGTTCGGCGCCGTCGTGTAGGCCTCTAATTCTTAGGTCGACCCTCTTGCTCTTCTTATGCGCTGTCTCTTTCCCGCTTACGCCTTGCACCCACATAGGTTCGGTGGGCCCCTCTAGGCCGAGAGTGTCTGCGAGTGTGGAGTCAATAATTGTCACTGTGCTTCCTTCGTCTAACAGTGCAAACGCGTTTACTTCTGCTTTCGGGCCGCGTAGTATGACGGGCGCGATTTTTAGGTACGCGCGGCTGGCCCTTGTCGCGGCGCCGGCGACCGCCGAGGCGACCACCTCTTCTTGTTTCTGTGGTGGCGATCCTCCTGATGTGGCGGTAGCGGGCGGCTGCGGCGCCTTTTCATGGTGTAAAAGGCGGTGATGCTTCATGGGGCAGCCGTGTTGCCCGCAGGGCTTCGCGCGGCACACGAAGCGGCGATGTGTACTGACGAGGCACCGGTAACAAATATTATTTTTCTTCGCCACTTCCCAGCGTTCGTTTGTTTCTATTTTGTTGAACTGCGGGCACGACGGTAGCGGGTGGCACGCGGGTTGGCACAATGGACACATCATTCTTTCTTCTTTTTTCTTTTCACTTGTTATTGTGTACGTACGTTCAGGCTTCTTTTTCACGAACCTGGCTTCTTTATTTTCAGGCGCGTACTCGGGCGGGGCATACGGCGCGCACTTGTCGGCTTCTTCGTTTAAAAAGTCGGCGATTTTCTTTAATTCGGGCACGTCGTCACAGCCGCGCGAGTAGTCGTACCACTTGTTTCGTAAAATAGGCGTCAGCTTGTCTACGATCGACCGCAGCACCTCAGGGTTATAGAGATACTGTGGTTTCTTCAGTATTTCGATCGTAGCGACGGTGTTCGCGATCTTGCTTGCGAATATGCAAAGATCGCGCGGGCTATCTGTCAGCCGCGGCAGTCCCCTCATCTTCTCCGTTTCGTTCATGAGCAGTGCGTCTGGTCGTCCAAATCTTCTTTCTAGCGCTTTCACTATATCTTCGGGATGCGGCTGGCTAATGAGGAGGGCGCTCACGGCCTCCCAGGCGACTCCCTTCAGACTTCTTCTTATTCGGGCGACGTTTTCACTGTCGGAGAAGGTCGGCGATGACTCTATATACGCGGCTTTAAATTGTAGCCACTCTGTACACAGCCCACTAAATGTTGGCAGGTCTGTGATGAACTTCTTGTCTGATTTACTGGCTTGAATGGCGCCAGTGAGGGCGGCGGCCAATGTCGAGACGTCTAATGCTTGAGAAGGGCGCTGCGGGGCTACTTGATGGGGCTCCGGCATCTTGGGGGCGCACGCGGCAGGTTCGTGCCGCACCTCCTCTGGTATCTCGATCATTGTTTCTTCGGCCGCTCGCCGACTGAACCAGTCAGCTACTCTTTTTGGTGCGAGGTCATCTTCTTCATCTCTCTCTGATTCCGACGAAGATTCTATATTCATCCGTTCTTGCCTAATTTTGGCAAGCTCGGTTTCGGCCTGAATCCTCCTCAGTTCCAGCTCGGCTAGCCTCTCCTTGGCCTCCAACTCCGCGAGGAGTCTCTTGCTAGAGGCCTTGGATCGGCGTGACCGAGCCGGCTTCAGAGTCTTCGTATTCGTAGGCGGCGGCATCAAGTCGACTGTACGGCGCTCGACGATGGTGTGGACGCTGGCGGCGGGCGTGACCGTGCTGGGTACGGGCGTTGCTTTGATGCCCGACGACTCAGCTAGGGCTCCCACGACGTTACTAGGGCCAGGGGCCGGTTCGGTCGTGTTGTTCTCCGTCGCGGTGGCGTTGGTCTCGGACGAGGCTTCCGTGGTTCCTGTGGCGTCCGTATCTTCCGTGGAGTTCGTAGTTCTCGTGGTTTCGGTGGCCGACGTGGTTTGAGTTTCTTCTGAATCTTTGCCGCTGCTTGAGGAGGCTTCTTCTTTCTTCCCGTGATTACTGCGTGTCTTCATCTTGCTGGCTTTTCTTCTGTTTCAGTGATCCGGCTTCGACGAGGACCATAAATGTTGTCTATGGCCCTATATTGAGTGGGTAATTGTGGACTGTAGGTATAGGGTTTATATATGGCGCCAGGGGTAATGAGAACACTTTCTTGTTGGAATTTGGAGAGGCGAGATTGGAGAGATGTTTACTCGGAGGCTGCTGGTTGCGTAATGAATTTGTATGCGGCGCGCGCCCGCCTTTTATTTGCGCCGGGCGGCTGTATTTATGCGCCTCGTCCCCCGGACCCCGCGCGCTCCCCTCCCTCGCCCCTCTCACTTTATTTGCCTTTTTTATGCTATTTACATGTAGATTCTTATTAAATCTTATTAAATCTAGTTCCTATTGCTATTCTTATTGGAATAATCCTCGGTGAGGTTGCGGGTTATTCCTGTTGGACTCCTTTTTTGGAGTTTGTCTGGGCGGTAGCCCCCCGCACCTCACCGAGGTTATAAATATAAGCCGTGCGTCGCCCGGCCCGCAGCCAGTCGCGGCTCGGGCTTCGCACGGCCTACACCCTACCTGTTCTAATTGTTGAGGTAATGAAATGCAACGACGGAATGTTTTTTATTTTACAGCTTATTCTACGTACTATTTATCTACAATATTTACTTATTTATATACACTATTATTCGTCGTGAACACTATCTCTGCCATGCACTATTGAGGAGATACAGCCAGTATTATTATTATTATATTGTTTTTTCTCTTTCCAGGCCGCTATCGGGCAAATGTACCGGACAGAGAAACTAGTAATAGAGAATCTTCGGTAGAATAACCAGTTGTAAGGACAATATTATTAGTATGTTCAGCGAAATTTAATCAAAAATACCTTAAAAAAATAATTTGCCTTTAATTTTAAATGTAAACCACGTGCAGATATTTTTGATTAAATTTTAACTTCTATAGTAATGAGTATTTTGCGAAGGCTAATCCATCTATGGGTAATATATATGGATAACCATATTCGGTACATTGTGTAAGTATCACATCACATCACACTACTACAGCACACACACTTCCATACATAAACAGAATTCACACGTATTCGGAAAATAATATTATTCTTAATAACAATATACATCTGTTACAAGCCAACATCGACTCTATTTACACATGCCGAGAGTGGAAATCACTTTAAACACAATTAGAAGGTTAAGCTAAAGGCTCTCAGGGGTGTCACTCTTAATAATGACAATTTCTCATATTGTTCTCTACCTCATTACCTCATTTCTGCGAGCTATTAGCTCAGACCTCAACTCATTCTTTTCAGTTGCACTCTATAAGTATTTATTTTTAAAAGACGCTGTATTGATTGCATTTTGTTGTAGTTTAGTGAGTTAAATTTAAGTTGATATAGAAATGTAAATATATGAGATATGTAATGTTTTAATATGTTGTTTTTCTTATAGATACTATATACGAACTTCTGTCTAGCTAGCACGATTGGTTTTATGTCGGATTCATTTGTCCCTTTCTAGGAAGTATTAAATAAATGCAATCGCTTTTTGTATCTTTTTTATGAACAAGAAATTGTCTTTGAAAATTTCCAAAAACCGTCTCGAGAGACCTTCGTTACACTCTGGCAATAAGTGCGACAGGCACGAATCGCTCACAAATGTAATGTGACTTGCAATAAATATTTTTTCACCTCACTGGCTCGGAAAGCCCTTTTTTATTCTGTAAAAACAGATAGCAAAACTGCATTTTATCTTTTTAGCGCCATTTGTAACTTTTTAAACATAATAACATGTAAAGGCCAGTTCAAACAGTTCAGCAACAATAATTTTATATTGTGCTGTTGTGCTAAAAAACTAGTACCTACGCCAAATCTCGGGATTAGGTAGTGGACAACTATATTAAGGACGCAACTGTCAACGTTAGGACGAAGAGGAGGAAAAAAATCCTCGCTCTAGTGAGGTGAAAAGATTTGTGTTATACACGGCTGCAAAGTTATTTTACGTCTCGTGTGTTGCAACACTCGCTACGCTCAGGATTCTAATTTTTGAACCACTCGCTTCGCACAGGATTCTATTTTCGAACCACTCGCTTCGCTCGCGGTTCAACCATAGTATCCATTCGCTAGCTCGTGGTTCAACCCTAGAATCAATTCGCTAGCTCATGTTTCAATTCCACACTCGTGGTTAAAATACAACTTTGCACCCTTGTATAACAAATAATTATTATGTCAAAATAAATTTGTCCTATTTATTTCTAGTCAGAATTGGGTACCAATTAACGCATTATTATCTTCAGTTTTGTTGCCTCAACACAAATTGAAACCCATTCTAAACTCATAAAAATCTGTCGTTATTTTTTCAAATTTCGAAACTTTTTGATAAGAGATTTATGCAAAAACATAAGCTGGTCGCGAGAGAGTCCAAGTGTGCGTAGGCGCCGTCTTCCTATTCGATGTCTCTTCATGGGGTAGATCGCTATTGGCCGGTGGCTCGTTGGTCGACTCGCCATTGGTCGACGTGACCTGATTGGTCGTAGTGGCTTCACCCAACTCTCCGTCGCTCGAAGTTCTTCGGTACCTAGCGAGCAGAGTACTAGTAAATCATAAACGTGGTAATATCGATAGTTTCACTAATTAAGTATGAGCGCTATAAATGTAGGTGATCGTTTTGACAGCGCCATCTAGTGAAACTGACGACATTAGTAGTCTACAATTTAGTAGTATCTGCTTAGTCCCTCGAATCCGTGGTACAATTTCAAATTTATAACCTAACTAGCGACCCGCCCCGGCTTCGCACGGGTGCAATGCTGATGCATGTATTATACATATAAACCTTCCCCTTGAGTCACTCTATCTATTAAAAAAACCGCATCAAAATCCGTTGCGTAGTTTTAAAGATTTAAGCATACATAAGGATAT
This sequence comes from Epiblema foenella, assembly GCA_963556455.1. Classification (NCBI taxonomy): domain Eukaryota; kingdom Metazoa; phylum Arthropoda; class Insecta; order Lepidoptera; family Tortricidae; genus Epiblema; species Epiblema foenella. Next base: position 1,052,946 of record OY747120.1, on the reverse strand, counting down.
AGGGACAGAGAAAGCGACTTTGTTTTATACTATGTAGTGATATTTTGAAGTTATTGTCTTTAGATTTTTTTTATACAACGCCGGTGGCAAACAAGCGTTCGGTCCACCTGATGGTAATAGGCCACCGCAGCCTATAGACGCCCGCAACTCCAACACAACACTACATACTTGTATAGTAGATAATGTTATTATGGCTGTGGTCTTCTGCAAGGCGGAGGTACTTCCCCAGTTGGGCTGCTCCAGATTCGTGCAAGATATCATTTTGCTGTACCCTACCTCTCTCTCTCTTTTCGTATGCTTTTTAATTAGTAGCTATTGAATGGGAATATATTTAAAAAAACAAGAGAATATCCTTTCAGTTCATCAACTCATCCAAGTGGCCGCAAATTGGCGCATCAAATTAACAGGCCATGAACCCACCTATCGACCCTATATCAGGGACCAATACCGGTATTTTTAAAAAACCCTGAATTAGCCCAATATTTTGGATTATTTTTTGCTCTTTACGTAGGGCTGAATCATGTATTTAGGTAACAACGTCGTATTATTAGATTGTCCCATTAAAACGAAATAATGAACCGGTGACCGTAATAATACCGGTATTTTTCTATGGAGAAAATACCGGTATCCGATCCCTGCCCATTATTGGGAAGTGGGATATAGAAAAAACAATAACTCTTAAATACAATTTTATTTCTTAAAACACGTAACAAATTAAATAGTAATTTATATTAAGACAAGTTAAAAAGAGATTCAATACATAGTTATTTTACTTTTATGCTTTCTGGTTCGTTTTGTTAATGATCTATCGAAAGATTTGCGTTGCTCGATCGGTCTGTGAAGCAAATTTTAACTTCATCTTAATATATGTGTATTTTTAATTAAGACATCGTCAGGTTACAAACAAGTCACTAAGTAACAAATAAAATAAAGCTCGTATATCAGCATCGTTTCAGTACTGAGATACGAGGTTTCGAAGAGTAGTGACAGATTTTATCCTCCTGAGACCCACCATACAAATAAAAATACAATCGAATTTGAAGCTCCGATTACAAATTTGAATTTTATGTCAAATCAATCACCAAAACAAATGCAACTCTATCACTTCAAAATTTAACTTATTTTCCTTTGACCATATTTTGTCCTTTATATAGGACGCGGGGTCTTAGGAGGTTATAGTGAGTATTGCTTCTTACCCGACGATATCATTGTTATCAGCAAGGGCCGGTTGCGTTTAAGCCTTTACTCGCCGGTAATTGGGAAATATGGTGGCTGCTTGCATCCCATATTGAACTGTCAAACATCACAATTTATTGGTTCTCTATTTGGATTTATTTATTTAATCTTTATCGCACAAAAGTAAAACTTATCGTACAAAAGGAGGACTTAATGCCATAAGCATTCTCTACCAGTCAACCGTAGGGCAAAGCAGACAAATTGGTATTTAAATAATCAGTAAATTAATAATTTATTAGTAATAAAACCACGTGGCGGCCTATGGGCCAATCAAATTAGCCGTTCCGTAATAAATTACTTAAATATAACACTGTCATGAACTCGGGTAAATCCAGTCTAACCACTTAGGATATTATTTAAAACAAGTGATAATAACGTTAATTCGGTGATTTGAAAGGCAGTATTTTTTTTTATTATGGCTAAAGCATTAAAGAAAGCCATCCTACTCTTAAAAAAGAAAGATTTGCGTTCATTTTTTAAACCAGTCGTCTACCGGTCCCTGGGATCCCCGGGATCATTACAAAAGGATGCTATTGTTTATTTTTTTCGCCGCGAGACGACGGCTTAAGGACGGACGGACGGATTAATCGATTGCAATTTGTCTATCTTTGAAAAATCTCACTGTGGATTTGTATAATTTTGATTTGAGAGACCTGGATTTCTCTAGATTTGAAAAAAAATACTATTATAATGATTAATTCAGCTGACAGCCAAGTTGAACAAACTTCTTTCGCTGATTGGCTTGGATGGACTTACCTAAATTAGAAAAATATGAATGTACCTATCTAATGTTGATAATATCTTATGATTTTTAACTGTATTTTTACTCAACCTATAAAGCTGTATCAAAACTACTTAATCTAAAAAAATTGCAGAATTGGATTTACCAGTTTGAAATTAAGCGACTCATATGCTCTTATTCCATTGAATATTATAATTTAACACTAATGATTCAGATTCAGATTAGAAAAGTTATTGGCGTATGAACTTTATTGTTTGAACAGTAAATTGAAAGAAATAGAGAAAAAAAAATTGGTGTAAACGAAATAGTATACAAAAAAAACATAAGTGGGTATACACCAAAAAGGTTCTCACTAAGCTTATGCCACGACTGATGTGTCGGGACGCTGATTTTCAGGAGAATCGAAAATATACATATACTAGACTTAATCCAATTGATGACTACACGACCGATTTTTTATAATTTTTTTAATTAGCTTTTTGAGCGAATTAATTAGATGCAAATCATACAACTTGAAGTATAATAAATACCGCTTACTAATGTGATTGGCTGCGTGAGCATGTCACGTGACTGTTGACATTTGGTTAAGAATTACGGTTACCGGTGGTTTGCAACCGGCCCTTTGATTAAATGTGAAAACCTTTAAGAATAATAGAAAACTAGAGCAATTAATAATAAACCAACGAAAGCAGATGTAGCATATCTTTCTATCAAATATGTCAAGTTTCTGGCTCGGTTTTATGAAGATCCGTTAGACCTTATCTCGGTTTGTTATGTCAAAAAATACAATACAAATAAGTACTATTTATTGCACACCTCAATCAAAGGATACAGTACAGTACAAAAACACAATGAGAAGAGGCAAACAACAGGCGGTCTGAAAAATGTACTGACTTACTGAAATTTGATCTGACATTTGGCCTAACGAATCTTTATAACCTCCTGAGACCCACCATACAAATAAAAATACAATCGAATTTGAACCTAACAGTTCCGATTACAAATTTGAATTTTATTTTATGTCAAATCAATCAAACTAAAACAAATGCAACTCTATCACTTCAAAATTTAACTTATTTTCCGTTGACCATATTTTGTCCTTTATATAGGACGCGGGGTCTTAGGAGGATAAAACCCGGCCTAAGGGTAGACAGCTGCCGGCGTCATTTTTAACCCTGACCGGTCTGGTAATCGTAAGTTAGTTTTTTCTTTGTGGCCATGCCCAAAGACCATAACGTATTGCTAAGGCTATTCGTTGGCTTATTCGCATCACTAAATTTTTCTAATATTATTAGGGCATGCAATACCAGACGTTTCTCAATCCCGGAATTGAACCTAAATCCCGCGATTTGATTTCGGGATCGCGGGATTTTTTATATGTAAATACGAGTAAGTGGCAATTTACCGTAAAATTTTAACTGTTATATATAAGTATTTTAAACATAATGTAAGACAGAGAGTAATAACAAATACTAACGAGATAATTATAAATACTCAATTCTCTTATTGTTGCCTTCTTATAAATTTCACAAATGGGCGGATCAACTATTCTTTGTTGCTCGTTACCATGGTGACGTCTCCTGAGTCACTTTTTAAAACTGTGACTTTATAGGGTTTAAATGTACCAAACATGAGAATTAGCGATGAATACAAATCCATTTGGACATGGGTCCTCTCTTGAGCATGCTGGAAGTCCATATTATAAACATTATTCTAAGAAACTCGGTTACTGTTATCTCCTCGCTGACGGGACAGAATAACAACAAAGAAATGTTGATTGACCCAAATACATAAGACATTCATATTTTTCTATTAAATTTTAATGCTATCTTCAATATCGATTCCGATATTTCGGTATTTGTCTGTTTCAATCCCGGTATTGAAATATAGTAAAAATCGATCCCGGTATTACAGGACCCCGGAATCCCGGGAACCCGGAATCCCGGGATCCTATAATACCGGGATCGATTTTGAATCTTCAATATCGATTCCGATATCTCGGTATTGGTCCGTTTCAATCCTGGTATTGAAATATCGTAAAAATCGATCCCGGTATTACAGGATCCCGGAATCCCGGGATCCCGGGATTGATTTTGAATCTTCAATATCGATTCCGATATTTGTCTGTTTCAATCCCAGTATTGAAATATAGTAAAAATCGATCCCGGTATTACAGATCCCGGAATCCCGGGATCCCGGTTTGCATGCCCTAAACATTACCAATACAGCGTAGCTGTTTCTAATCTAACCGCAGGCCTATTCATGATCATGCTAACCGCGCCGAACAGGTATCTCCTAACTAGTCATGCCTTACCAAAATCGTTGCTATCCTCCAACGATAGGGCGTTTTTCTCGAACTCTTGTTGGATTTTCGAGAATTTCTTCTCTCTGTCTTCTCTGCGGTGCTTCTTTCTCCCGTGCTTCGATTTCTTCTTTTTGTGCGTGTGCTTTTTGTGTTTTATCTCTGGTTCGTCGGAGTCGGAGGCTGGGGTTTTTTTGTGGTTTGTGTTTATGGGTACCATGTAGGTTCCGCCTGGTTCCTGGAATGGATTAACTTTGGTATAAACTGTATTTTGGAAGGGCTATACGAGCAATTTATAACTTGGGGTTGCGTGAGTCATTGAGAGAAATCTTTAAGGAAATAGATATCCTAACCCTGCCGTCGCTGTACATATTTGAAATAATCATGTATGTTAGGAAGAATTTATACAATTTCCCAACGAATACTGATAAGTTAATGACTACAAGAAACACTAGGAAACTCAAAATAACTGTTTATAGACTAGTGAAGGCGAAAAAGTCGTTTTTGTGAAATTGTATAAAATTCTACAATAAAATTCCAAGACACATTACTGAACTTACGGATTCTAAGTTTAAGTCTGTCGTGAAACAGACACTTATTTCAAAAGCATATTATAAGATAAACGATTACATCATGGACAGGGATGTTTGGCAGTGATAGCGTCCCGCACAAGTAATCTAACACAGAAATATTTTGTCCTTAATATTAAAAAATATGTATGTATGTTTATATTGTAGCATTTGAATTCTATAGTATTATGATACTGTTATTTTATATACATTGTATATTGTTTTGAAAAAATGACACCTCGCCGAGTTTCTTACGCCGGTTCTTCTCGAGGCAGAGGTTTATTTTATAAGTCGGTGGTAGTTTTTTGACATTCATAAGTGCATGTAACATGCCTAAATTGAAGAATAAATGATTTCATTTCATTTCATATACAAACGTATATATTTCTTCTTTCCTTATAGTGAAAGACAAAATTTTATGTAGAAATGAACAGGATATTAATTACTGAACGATACAAGCATTGGCCATGATATTATATACTGCACCGCCGTCGCGGCTAGTTCTCATGATTATGGACCACGTATTGGTCCGAAACATGTTGAGCTATACTCGACCTTAAAGACATGAGTGACCCGTTTATTATATTTAATTATGTCTGAAACTTACGGGAGTTTCATATTGAAAATACGTCGGGGAATCACGGGAGTTTCATATTGAAAATACGTCGGGAATCACGGGAGTTTCATATTGAAAATACGTCGGGGAATCACGGGAGTTTCATATTGAAAATACGTCGGGGAATCACTCGAGTTTCATATTGAAAATACGTCGGGGAATCACGGGAGTTTCATATTGAAAATACGTCGGGAATCACGGGAGTTTCATATTGAAAATACGTCGGGGAATCACGGGAGTTTCATATTGAAAATACGTCGGGGAATCACGGGAGTTTCATATTGAAAATACGTCGGGGAATCACGGGAGTTTCATATTGAAAATACGTCGGGAATCAGGGGAGTTTCATATTGAAAATACGTCGGGAATCACGGGAGTTTCATATTGAAAATACGTCGGGGAATCACGGGAGTTTCAAATCTATACATATAATAAAGCTGTAGAGGTTCGAAAATCTGTACATTGAAGATATTAGCAAAAAAATCGATGGAGGGGTCTTAGAATCGATAACAGAACACGTTTCAACAGTTTTTAAAATTTGTGTCTGTTTGTCTGTCTGTTTATTTGTCTCACTATCACGCGAAATCTAGCCAATAGATTTCAATACAACCTTCACTAATAAGTTTAATTGATCTTCGGCCAGGTTATAGGCTATAAAAATTATACAGATTGGGGATGGAAGGGGGTGAAAAGAGGGGTTGAACTTTGTATGACAAGTCCTTCAATTAATGACTTAAAGGCTTGAAAATTGGTAAGCATACAATTGGAAGCAAAATAAAAAGAATCCCATTCAAAAATTGTGCAATAAATAGATAATATGTGAAAAAATGGAGAGTCCCTCAACCCATAGTCATCATCATCATCATCATCATCATCATTTCAGCCGAAAGACGTCCACTGCTGAACATAGGCCTCCCCCAAGTTGGGGGGATTTGCCATAGTCGCCACGCTTGGCAAGCGGGTTGGCGACCGCAGTTTGATGGTGGTAATGATCGAAGGATGCTGCTGCCCACCCTCCGATTTTCCCTTATTCGCCTCCTACGAAACCCACGGGAAGAGATGGGGTGGCGCAATTCTTACCCGGCAACAACCCATAGTAACTGTTTGAAATGAGAGATTTAATTATGTTAGTCAATGGCTGTCAACATTGCCTATCTGCCTCCAGAGTCCATGGATGTTTACAATGCACGCTGACTTACGAAAATTCGTCTCAGTTGATCCAGTGTAAGTCTGAGCTCGAAATAAGCACATAGTTGTTACGAATCGTGTGGACAAGATACAATAAGGTAGTATCGTGAGGCGAATCAAGACAATTGTAAATATCACGATATTTGACGTTTGGCGTTTCGGAGTCGTGCCATTATACAGATGACATTCGGTTAAGTCGAATCAAAGTTAATGAAAATTATTTAGTACTTGCACAATTTAATAATTTGAGTCTTATAGTAGCGACGATAAAGTAGGTATTTGCATGGAAAGTTTTTATTTTTACCATCGTAGTTATAAACTGAGTAATGTGGTGATGATGATTGATTATGATGAGCTATTATTATGAAAGATTTAGTTCGGATATTTGTGACTCTTAGAGCTTAATTATCTCAAAACCAAAGCGACTCATGTGAATGTGAATGTTTACCGCATTTCAGTATATAAAGTTCTATTAATTACATGCATAATCGTAAGAAAAACAGAATAGATTTGTGTTATTTAGGTACTGACTTACAGCCTCTAAGGCGCTTACGTTTTAAGCCAAAACTTGCTGACCCATCGAGCCTTAATAACTTTACTCTTTATAAAATTGGAGATTAAATAGATTGGACGTAGACGGTTGTTGTCAGCATTGACTGACCAGCGCTTTGATGTATGCCTACCTAAAATTTATCGAATTTCACTCCTATCGCTTTATTGGGCCCGGCCTATGAAGCCACAGTCAGGTTCAAAAGAATAATATTACATGTTACATTTGTCTACAAAATGACAGAAAATCAACGTGTTTGAAATCCACTCCGAAATCTTTGTAGTAAAAATGGAAGGTTGAGAAATATAAAATAAGATTTTTTTTTGAAGTTGACTGTGGCTTTATAGGCCGGGCCCAATAAAACAATAAGAGTGCGCGGTTGGAGAGTAGCCTGGGGACAATCCAGGGGAAACCTCCGACACGACCACGCGCGCGTTTTAAACACCGGAATACTCTAAGCGTGTGCGCTCCAGTGAGATTGGTTGAGCGGCTTCAACCAAATCTGAGATGTGGGTGGAATCGGACTACTGGGAGTTTTGTCAATGGGTCACTAAAGCTAGCCTAGCTGAGAAGAGTCCAGCAAGGAGTTCCTTGCTGGACTCTTCTCAGCTAGGCCCGACCTGGGTCGGACTGACTCTACCTCGTATGCAGCGGTACCGGGACGAATAGGGACTATATATGTCTGTGTTGTCGCGGGGTAATTTTGTGTCTGTCCTAAGGACCCATAGAGACTGTTACAATTTTTTTTGGTTACTATAGGTCAGTTTATCAAAAATATTAATTTAATTATTCATATTTTAAGGTTCTTAGAAACGAAAGTAAAGGAAAAAAGTACTTAAGCATTTTGCCTCTCAGTCTTCGGACTTAGATTTCTTTTTAAATATAATTGTAAAACGATAATATGCGCGTAGATACTTAAAAATATTAACATGTTTTAAGCAGTAACATCTGCAAAACAAAATTATAGATTGAAGTTAAGGAAGCGCGAGTCTTTTTGGTAGATATATGTCACTCTGCGTACGCCTCCCCAGGCTTTGTAAGAGACAACTGGTTGAAGGACTTGGTAACCGAGTGTGATTAGTTATTGTTATTATAGACGTTATATTATAGACAGCTCAGTTAAAGCGATTGGCTGCGTACGAATATTTCAGAATGTCACAGGTTCGATTGTACGTTTTGGAGGTAGAACTTTCACTAGAAAAATACGCGATAAAGGGAGAATTCTGTACAGATATTTTGAGAGGATGCTTAAAATTTTCTTTAAAAGGCTCGGAAAGTAAGGAATTGGGTAACGTCGTCGAACAAGAACGATGTGTAGACGTACGCGACATCGAACCATGACACCACTATGCTACATGGATGTGATAAGGTAGTTCCTTAGCAGATATTAGTGTTTTGTTACATAGTATAAGAGATCATCAAAAATAATTCATACGCATAAATCCTATATGGGATCGAGTCGACGTTGTTCTCCGGGCTGGAATGAAATGTGTAGTATTTAACGTCTGACTTACTTATCCAGTACCTATTACGAACATACATACATACGTACCTATATATAGATATTGATAAATATTACCCATTTTGTTTCACTATCCGCCTATTACATCCTACTTCAGGACACATGCCTTTCATGGACAAGAGGGCCCATTTCACTTGCTAATTATTATATTTATATAAATTAGAAACTTTGTAAGGTTGTAACTTTGAGATGTAAAAAAGTTGGAGTAAATTTTGAGTGAGTCACTCAAAGTTAAGTACTTTATAACCTAACCGGCATTTATCTACCAAGGGAAGGGAATAGTCAGTAGAAGTTCACGCGAACGAAGTCGCGGGCAAAAGCTAGTTGAAAATAAGTCGGGGAATCAGTGGAGTTTCATATTGAAAATACGACGGGGAATCAGGGAGTTTCATATTGAAAATACGTCGGGGAATCACGGGAGTTTCATATTGAAAATAAGTCGGGGAATCAGTGGAGTTTCATATTGAAAATACGACGGGGAATCAGGGGAGTTTCATATTGAAAATACGTCAGGGAATCACGCGAGTTTCATATTGAAAATACGTCGGGGAATCACGGGAGTTTCATATTGAAAATACGTCGGGGAATCACGCGAGTTTCATATTGAAAATACGTCGGGGAATCTCTCTGTGAGTATTATTTGGATGACTACAAAAATGAATATTTGACAGAAACTTATTTCAATTAGTATGAATTACCTATTCGTATCGTACGTTTTAAACGCAGCTAATCTTCAAAAAATTCAGGAATACACGCACGAGTTTATGTCTGTATGTGTATGTCATCCTCAAATAAAGAGAATAATGGCGACACGTATTTGTAACTGATGTATTAAAAAAATAAACCTTTGGACCATTCGGCCTGTTCGATCTCCGTAGTAAGTTGTTGCTGGGATCACTGAAGTACCCATTGATGTTGTCGCCAACGAAGAGAGGAGGTTCCGTGGTTATGTCGACCCCAGTGCGGAGGTACTTACTCCCACCTTGTTGCGAAGGGAACCTGAGGAAATAAATATAATAAATAATACTACACGACTACTATACGACTTGAACCATCTGACGAAGCATTTCGACGCCGCCTGAAACGCCTCTTATTGGAAAATCTATTATACTCGGTTAAAGAGTATATGGATCTTAGCTTACTGACATGTAAATAATTATAACTCAAGTTGAATTCAACTGATTTGTATTTTGTAATGGACATTATTATTATTTATCTGACTGACGATTCCGAATGGAAGATGCATTTATTTTTCTGTTTACTTTTTATCGTGTTTTGTATTACTCTAATTGACATTATGTTATTTTTATTTTTCCTGTTATGACGATCATGATAACAATTCTTGTAATTTTGACATGTGTGAAAATTTATAATGTAATTCCTTATCATGAAATAAATTATCTAAATCTTATCTAATCTAAATAAATATTGTGGACAATCTTACACAAATCAACCTGGTCCCAAACTAAGCAAAGCTTGTACTATGGGTAGTAGGCGACGATATACATACTTATATAGATAAATATATACTTAAATACATAGAAAACATCCAAGACTCAGAAACAAATATTCGTGTTCATCACACAAATAAATGCCCTGACCGGGATTCGAACCCGGGACCTCCAGCTTCGAAGGCAGTGTCACTACCAACTAGGCTAAAGCGGTCGTCAAAAATGAAAATGAACATTAAGGGTCTCGATTCGGTCAGCCACGCCTCCCGTGAAAGAGACACGCTTGTCTTTCGCGCATGACAAAACGGGATGCAACACTTCGGAAATGGTTCTTTTAGACAATCTCGATAAATACCGGACTGTGTGCAGTTTTAGTGAATTTCCTCTTGACAGAGTTTGGATGAAGTTAAATACCATCATTTTAACTTAATTTTGTTGTTTAATAATGCGTTGTTTTAGTAGACTGAGTAAAAAAAGGAAAATAAAGACTCAACTTTGGATTTTAATTCTATAGAAAAAAAATTAAGCAATCATGTTTCGGCTATTGTCAGAAACACAGTCATATAGTCTTTCACTCTCGTGTTATACACTATATGAGTGAAAGGGACGGCACGATAAGAAGTTCGGAGTAGACGCTCTGACACAATAGATCAATCTGGTAGAGGCGGCATGGAAAGCCCAAAAAAAATAGTTTCAATGTACCTGTTGTAGTCATCATTGTACGGTTTCTTAGGTTGCTGTAACGGCTCAGTATCGACGTCTTTCTCCTTCGTACGCGGCATGGCCCTGCTCGTGCTGTCTGCTCTCATTCTGTAGATCACCAGAAGGTTTTTACAAGCTTTTATTTAACTTGCACTGTTCGTATGTAAGTATGTCCTCAAAATTTGCAATACTTTTTTCAGCCATCTATTTCTACTTTACGTTCCCCTCTAAATAGCTTCTTATGTTTATAATAGAAATTCCAACCAAGAATGCTGTGACTGTGACACATCCGAAACGTAGGGTATCTAAGTCCCGTTTACAAATAATAATGTGTTAAATTCGTGTCAGTTTGAGTTTGAACACTACATACTGTCTAAAATAAAAAATGGCACATTACTATTGCGTATACTAAAACTTTAATAAATGCATCCCACCCCTAAACTAGTTTATTACAATTATCAATATTACTGCCAATATTTCAGTTCAAAACATTTAAAGAATTGTAAGGTCTTTTAAGGTTCCGAAAACAAAGAAAAAGAAACTCAAACTGCAGTATTTGCGCCACGTAATGATGAGAAATATGGACTCCTGGGTCATTCTACTTTTTCATGACCAGTTTTCTATTACAAAAAGAATCTAGGATAGGTATTAAATTAGTAAAAATAGGATTTCGAAATAGTACCTGAACCTAATAAAAGGAATTTCCAGGTAAAAACTCTTAAATATTAACATATTGCTATAAAAGGTGGGTAACACAGTGGTAAAAACCATTTTTTCACACAAATGGTGAGACAGGCAAGGTCCACTGAGTTACTCGATTTATGGATATTAGCTGAGGTTCGTTAATTACCAAAACTATCGGAAGTGATGCAATTAAACCTATTTCTAAATAACAATACAAAAATATGAAGTGAGTGCCAAGTATTCCAAAATCTGCATTAAAAAAAAGGTGTCTGAAAATAATTTATATTAAAAAGTAAAATGGCCCTCCTGCAGTCTTATGCTTAGGATGAATAAGTTATAAATGAAACATTAATGATACTACCCATGAAAATTCCTATTGGAAATTTCAGAGAACTTTCCAGCAATTTTGAGTATGTTCTGCTACACAAACGATCCTATACGCTTACCGCCAAGTGGGACGGAAAAACTTAGATAAATAAGCTAGGAAGGCCGTTTACGCCTCCTCCAACACACTGCTTTCGGCGGCGAGAGAGTGGGACTCCAGCCCACTGCATGAGCGGTGGAGGCAATACCACAGGCCTGTCGTCGCGGGATCGGGGAACCCGCGATATTAGACATGGACTTATGCTTAGTTTTAATATTTTATTGTTGTACTCGTATGTTATTTAATCTATTTGAATTTAATTTATGCCATTTTCAATTTAAAATTTATTAATTTAAGGACATTTGTCTGGAATAAAAGTATTTCATTTCATTCATTCATAAATTCAGAACTTTTTAATAATGGCTGACGGCTTACCACAAATAACCTTCTTAACTTGGGCGGCTTATGTGAAATAGCTCCTACGCTAACGCACACCACTCATAAAAAATGTGCATGGATATCTCAACACTCAACCAGTTGGAGTTTACCAATCTCACTGGAGCGCAAAATCTTAGAGTACGAGTTGGTATTCCAGTGTTCAAAACCACCCGCGTTGTCGTGTCGGAGCATAGAAATAAGAAATAAGAATTAAATATTCGAGACAAAGACAACAATTAACACAGCAAAATAGAAAATAAAATAAAAATAAACAAAAAAGTTGTGTTATCTCGAAACGGTACCATCTCAGCATAATGCGGGCAATCGCCAGCGCTGGTCTTCCGATGGGACCGTAACGATTGACATGAAAAAAAAAGACGGATTTTAAAAACCGTGATATGTGAACGCAGCAGCCTGTGCTATCTGTTCCAGCTAAACTAGCGCCAATGACAGTTGGAATGACAGGCAACAACTAAAGTAATAATAACATAGATAACCTCCACTAGACACCTCCTATGACCGATTTGGTTCGAATCATAGAAAGAGGATTAGATATAAGGAGGATTAGCGAATCACCAAGGGGGGCGGACGGAGGAAGATAGGCTGACTAATGTATTATTATTTGATGTCAAGTCTGGTCAGTCAGGGTTCTGCAACTTTTTTTTCTTTTTTTTGAACCTGACTGTGGCTATATATAGGCCGGGCCCAATAGCGATAGGAGTGCATGGTTGGAGAGTGGCCTGGGGAAAATCCAGGGGAAAACCTCCGGCACGACCACGCGTGTGGTTTGGAACACTGGAATACTCTAAGAGTTCTGCAACTGTGCATGGCTAACCTGAGCAAGAGACCGTTATTCCGCACAGCCTTGTCGTAATTCCGTAAAACCCCTACAGCCGACCTCCGGTAGGCGACGACGCTTTAAGAAAAAAAAAAGCTTACCACCTTACCACTCATACCAAGAAAAAACCGACCAAGTGCATGTCTGATCACGCACAATTAAGGGATTCGTACCGTCACCTACTAGTCCACATTTAAAATCACTATCCAATGGGGGCTATCGTTTTTGTGCTCACCAATTGGCGCCACTGTCGAGTAAGGTCCAGCTGCCAAAAATTGTTATTGATTATTATGGACATGAGAACGAAGTTCACATTTAAATCATATTCAATACCTTAAAACCGTACCGTAAAAATATCGAACATACCGCATTGTAGCGCGGTCCCGTTTTGTGCGGAAAAAAGGAGAAAATAAGTTTCCGAAAGACAAAACTGTCTCAAAGCCCTGACAGTCATTGACCCTTAACTCATATTTGCCATAATCAAGCTGTGGTATTGCAAAATAGTCACCATATTGTTCCAATTAGATATCAATCCGCGTAGCACAACCATAAATAATGACATTTGACATTTCGGAGACCCCACGCTACACTAGCGCCTCTAGCGGCGAATTCATACGCGATAGCCCTAATTGAGATGGATTCAACATTGGATCAAAAAAGGTCGTATCTTCTTAGGGAACTCACGGCACTTACGTATTTTTATTTGGACAAGACAGTTTTTCAGCGATAACTCAAAAATCGATAGACCCATCATGTTCAAACGAAAAACCGTTGAAAGTTTATTAATGTACACCACCTCAATTTTTTCACAATTTTTAACTTCATAGTTTGGAAATTAGAGGAGGGAGGGCGCACTTTTTACGAATTTCAAAGCTAGTATCTCACTAACGGTTGACTTAAATGGAAAAGTTTAGAAGTGTAAAAACCTCGTAAAGCCCTAAATAGAAAGTCGTAGAGCGCTTGTTCTACGATTAGTTGGGAGACGCAATGTATTAGTTGGGAGACGCAATCTATTCCCCATCATAGAAATCCGTTAGTTAGGAAGGCTATCGACTACGTTCCCATGCCTCCCCCCTCTGTCGTTACTCGGCGATCACTACTAGGGGCCGCACGGTCCGGCGTCCTAGGCACACCCTTACGGACCCGGACGACCGTCAATCACAGCGTCTATCGAAAGATGGAACGCTGCGCTTACGGCGTCCAACTCAGACACGACGCGTACACTTAGGCATTCCCGTCGGCGGGGACGTCCACCGCGCGATCGCGACAACACTGACACATATAGTCCCTAATCGTCCCGGTACCGCCGCACACCGGGTAGAGTCAGTCCGACCCAGGTCGGGCCTAGCTGAGTTTCTTGCTGGACTCTTCTCAGCTAGGCTAGGTTTAGTTAACCAGCGACAAAACTCCCAGTAGTTCGATTCCACTCACACCTCAGATTCGGTTGAAACCGCTCAACCAATCTCACTGGAGCGCAAACTCTTAGAGTATTCCAGTGTTCCAAACCACACGCGTGGTCGTGCCGGAGGTTTTCCCCTGGATTTTCCCCAGGCTACTCTCCAACCGCGCACTCCTATCGCTTTATTGGGCCCGGCCTATAAAGCCACAGTCAGGTTCAAAAAAAAAGCAATGTATTAGGACTCAACATGGCCGGGCTGTACGCAGCCACTGATTAAAACCCTACATGTTAAAGTCTCACCTCTCTACGCTCTCTAACGGTGGTTGGACCTTTTCGCTCATCTGCTGGACTACGTTCTCGATGTCCCGCATTCGAGTCCCGATGGCGTTCACGAGGTGCTGGAGCGAAGCTGGCTTCTCTTGCTTCTCTTCTGACTCCCCGTTGAGGATGGGAAGGGCAGAGTCCATCTGGAAGAGATTTAAATATAAATTTATACTTGTAGGAAACTAGAGGTCTATTATCACTGCCGTTGGAACTTGACTATCGGAGCTGCGTAACTTTTCTCAGTGGCTTTACAAATCAAGGAAATGTCATCTGAATCGAAATTACAGACTTGGTCACATCACTGATTTAACTGTTTCCGTGGTGAATTATTACCGTAAAAAACTCAACATAGGTTAAACTATGTTTAAGAAATGAAAAGTATTGTTTTTAGGTACTTGAGATGCCCTAATAATATTACGTGATTTTATTTATAATTTCGATGGGTCATGCATGTTTACTTTCTATTAGTTTGTTTCTGAGTCTTGGGTGTTTTCTATGTATTTAAGTATTTATATCTATTAAATATATCGTCGTCTAGTACCCATAACACAAGCCTTCTTGAGCTTACTGTGGGGCTAGTTCGATTTGTGTAAGATTGTCCTCTAATATTTATTTATTTATTTATTAGGTGTTGAGATGTGTCAAATATTTGAAGTTACAAATCACAAAGTATAAGAGTACCTACATGCAACATACGAGTACATTATAAAAATGGAGTTTGGTCAGTTTATCAATCATTCATCAATAAGTTATTGGGGATTCTAATTTACCCTAGCTAGAGACAGGGTCAGAGAACAAGGTCCACTTTGGGTCGATGGGTCACAGCAGCAAATAAGCAAAATCTCACCTTGGAGGCAGTTTCCCGTTCTTTGTCATAATCGTTGTTCTCCAACAAGCGCATGCGTTGCCCGCCGTTAGCGCTCCACGGCTCCTGAGGGACTTTGGCCCACGACTGAAAAGAGACAAGTTATAAGAATAAGAATAAGAAAGAATTTATTGCCATTACACAAACAACATAATACAATTTCTGACACTGTTCAAAACCAGAACCTAATTAAACAGTAACCATAATAAGTAACATTTAAGGGCGAAGGCAAAAGTACATTCAGCGACTGCTGGCGGTGGCGGCCCATAAATGGGCCACCAGCGCTGGTTTTCAATGTGCCCCTGAACTCGGGCTAGGGTTTTTGCCGAGAAGAAGGAAAATGTGTTGGATGAGGGTAGCAATTACCAAACTAACTAATAATATCTAATGACTGTGTGTGTGTGTGTGTGTGCGTGTGAGCGTGTGTGTAAAAAAACTGCAGACGTAGATAATGAAAAGAAAGAGAGAAAGAAATATATATTTCGTGTTAAATCATTACGCAATAATAAGTACATGGGATAAGATGAAATTGACATTCAATTAAGTACGAGTTATGAACACCAAAAAGGATACCACTCAGCATATGCCAATAGCAATATATGTTAAGGCGCTGGTTTTCAGGGCACCCTAAGAGAGATACAAAGATAAACTTCACTAATAACACATCTTAACTAGACTAGCCAGCTTAACTTAATGATGGAGAAGAAGGAGAGATCGCTGGTCAATGATTTAAAATATAAGTGTTATGGAATTAGTTACTTACAAATTTGGTTAAGAGTTTGGTTATAAGTTTTTTAATATTTTGATTTCAAATTATGACAAAAGTATTGATAATACCAATAAAGTGATAACATCTCTAATTGTCAGGAATACCTATTTTTCAGAAATTTCCGAGATTCACATGAAATTGAAACTTCATATAATATTTTAAATAGATTTTTTGTTTCATTCAATATTAGTTTTGTTTATATATTGTTAGTTCTTTAATATCTCGTATTGAGAATTGTTTTTTCATGAATATAAACAACGACTCATAAAAATTACCGTCGAAGTAAACAAATGAAGTTGTGGTCATTAGCAAATACAAAACATACTTCCATAAATAGCACAATAACAGACCTTTAAATTTACATGTCATTTGCATTGAATTATCGAAAACAAAATCATTAGCAAGCATCAAGTACTTACATACTCATAAAGTGATTAAAGTATATAGCTGTTTCTTAAATGTGATTAACGAACTGCCAAACAAATCTGCATCCATACATTTTTCATTATAAGGCACTTGTCCCACCGCCGCCGAGCAGCGAGTAATTTTATAGTAATTCTACTCGTTTTCTCGCTCAAGCGAGTGGAATAACTATGAGATTACTCGCTACTCGCCAGCGGTGGGACTAGTGCCTAAAGCTTGCATGCGCGTATAATGTATGAATTTTGTGCGTGTCTCGTTGCTGAACAATACTTTACTGCGGCAACTACCTGTTCCTCCATATATACCAGTAGGTAGTATTTATTGTTGTGTTCCTGGAGGTGAGCAAGGTTGCCAGAGCTCCCGAGGATGCACTGTGTTGAGAGCGAGGCACCTAAATGTGTTCCTTCTGCTGTCAACACAGTGCATCCTCAAATCTTATAAAGGGTCGGCAACGCGTAAATGACTACTTTGGAGTTGCGGGCGTCTATAGGCTGCGGAGGCCGCTTACCATCAGATGGACCGTAAGCTTGTTTGCCACCGGCGTTGTATAAAAAAAACTACGTTTTGATCTACGAGGTTATAATGTTTTACCATCGGGAAAACTCAAGAATGACTTACTTTTGGACCTCTAGTAGATTTCTTCTCCACGTTAGAATACATTCGCTCGTCTGACACCGCATCGGAGACCTTAAACAATAACTATATGTTAGATTGGATTTATTTCTTGATCTTACATTTAAAAAAAATTGCGGTACTGAGATCAGCTCTGGTCTCTAAACGCCCAAGTGCCTATCAAGGGGATGCCTCTATTCGGTTAGCCACGCCCCCCATGAAAGAGACACGCTTATGTCTTTCGCGCATTACAAAACGGGATGCAACACTTCGGGAATGACTTTCTCAGACAAATCTCGATAGATATTTGACTGTGTGCAGTTTTATTAAATTTCCTCTTGACAGAGTTTAGATGAGGTAATACACCATCATTTTAACTTAATTGCGTCATTTAATAATGCTTTGTTTTAGTAGGCTGAGTAAAAAGAGGAAAATAAAGACTCAACTTTGTTTTTTTATATCTAAAAATTTTTAAGTAATCGTGTTTCGGCTATTGTCAGAAACACAGTCATATAGTCAAGAATCATATATATGAAAATCAATTATTATTGTCTCCTCGTTTGAGCAGAATAGCGTTTCAAAGAACGCGATATTTCTCGTTGTACGGCCTTAAATAAAAAATAAAATAAATAAATATTAGAGGACAATCTTACACAAATCGAACTAGCTCCACAGTAAGCTCAAGAAGGCTTGTGTTATGGGTACTAGACGACGATATATTTAATAGATATAAATACTTAAATACATAGAAAACATCCAAGACTCAGAAACAAATATTCATGCTCATCACACAAATATTTGCCCCGACCGGGATTCGAACCCAGGACCGTTAGCTTCACAGGCAGGTGCACTACCCACTAGGCTAAACCGGTCGTTAAAAGGTATGTAATTTATATCTTTCATTAATTGGAATAGAATCACATTTCTTTGTTTTTTTTGTAGGCTATGCGACTAGAGGTTAAACTAAGCCTGAGGAAATGGGTTGGTAGACGCTACTCGCAGGCTCGCGCAACTAGGAACAAAACGTCATTAATCATCATTTATCGATATCGATATCGTTAACCGTACTACATCAAAGTTACATCCCTATCGCGCTGTTATGTTGGCATTACCTATTCCCTTTTTTTATTTTGTGGTACAGGTTGTTTGCCAAACTCTACGTCAATGTCACTGTCATCCAAAACCTAGTAAAAGTCCCGTCTTTTAGAACGTAGTGGTTATATTCTCTTTGGCTACTCGCTTCGCTGTGTCTATCTCACTCTTACTTTAAGTGTATCGGTATAAATAAGAATTCCTTAGTTTGCAAAATACCTATAGGTATGCTTTCTTACCTTTTGCTTTTTCATTCTATTGTTCAAATAATGTTCATCAGATGATAGCTCTGCTGGCTGAAATGAAAACATGATAATCAATTACAGTAGAAATAGTAGAATCCGGATACTGCGATAGTCGAGGGACCGGTGATATTAATTCGCATTAACAAAATGTCGCACAAAACGGACTGGTTTGCTTAGAAAGCGTTTTGTATGAAAACCTGACACGATATATGATTCTTGACTGTCTTTCTGACAATAGCCGTTTGAATGTTGAGTCTTTATTTTCGTCTCTTTACTCAGCCTACTAAAACAACGTATCATTATTAATAAACGACACAATTAAATTAAAATGGTGGTATTTTACCTCATCTAAACTCTGTCAAATATCAATTTGCCTACCTATAATAAGTATTTATAAGTTTATAAGAGCTGGCAGCTACCTCGCATAGAAAATTAGTCTTACTATTCAGTGAGGAAATGTTGCCAGCGTCTTCGGCACAATGCCGCAGGGGCCATTTTTAGATTTAGTTTACTTTTTAAATTATTTTTTATTTTATAGACTTAAGCCTTATCTTAATAGTATGTAATTGTTCTAATATTTTATTTTCATTTGTTTCAATAAAAATATCTTATTGTACTTATAATTCTGCTACTTATAAGTTTAAATGCTGCTATTTATAAGTTTTATAACTTTACTGGGTAGGATTTCTTCTTACCTTTGGTTTTTTTATTCTTGTGTTCAAATACTGTTCTTCGGACGTCTCGGCTGGCTACAAAAAAAAACGCTCAAATGAGTGAGAATACTGAGAATGGCTTACCAAGGGTTCCGTAATAACTTTCTTTATAAAGGTGTTTTAATGACCTAAAAAAAAACTAACTAGGCGAGTAGAGGGATATACTCGTAGTTATATTTTTCCTCTAATACAGTATGTAACAAAAATAGTGAGGATCCTTTTCAACCATTGTCATTAACAACCTAGGTTTCGCCGGAAGATCAGCGCCAGCTCCCTGAGTCGGCATTACGCTGAGGCGAAACCTTTTTGTGGCGATTACTTGTTGTTTTTTTCTAATTACGTTTATTTATCTATATTTTATGTTTGTATCGTCACGAATAAATGTTTTTCTTTCTTTCTTTCTTTCCTTTTAAAGGCATAATCGGTAACGTGTTCAATTTGCAAAAAATAGAAAAAAAAATTTTTTGACGCAATAAATTTTTGGCCTTTGTATGGACATATGGTTGACTTGGACGACCTGCCCCATAGAAAAAAATATATTTCTCACGTCAAAAAAAAATTTCTTCTAGTTTTTCCTAATCAGAACACGATACCGAATATGCTTTTAAAAGGATCATCAACATATTTGTTACAGGTATTAGAGGAAAAATTTAACTACTAATAACTATAATTAAAAAAAAAAAAAAAAAATAACACTTGCGAGGTCTACAGTTCACAGGGTTACTAGACCAGGTAGTTGTATAAGTAAGTTGACATGTATGACGTAGATATATTCACGCTTGAGGGCCTACCATGAACGGTAAACGATATTTTGCCTCTCTGTCGCATTTGCAAGTCTGTACGTAAGTGGGAAAGTGAGAGAAAACTTCGTTTGTTGTTCGCGGTAGCCCCTCTGCATTAAATACCTCAATAGGGATGGGCGGTTTTGGTATATATCGAGTTTCTATATTATTTACTAAGTTTTAATCCTTACTTTTCGTAATCTGGAATCCTTTGAACCTCTGTACGTTGGTTGTTCGTCTTCAGAAATGATATCTGGAAACTGACAAGAAATTAATTGATAAAAAAGGTAGAAAAAATATTTTTACTAGATTTATTATCTTGACATACAGCTATTTCATGTTTTTTAGACTTCGCTGTCCGTCCGTCCGTCAGTCAGTCCTGTCCATCTATCACCAGGCTGTATCTCATGAACCGTTATAGCTAGACTGGCCAAAAATAAAAAAAATGGATTTGGTTGGAGACCCCTGCTCTAAACAACTAAGCTACAGAACTTACTCTACTTCACAAATTTCACAATTATCTCCCGCTTTCTATGCATAGGAAGGTGCTTTTACTATTAAATAGATGTATTTTGGCCTTACTTTTCGATCTCTTGCCATTTTCTTCTCTGGGGGAAAGATGCGCTCTTCCGATAATACTTCTGGAATCTTTAAAAAAATACAAAATTTGTAAATTAAATTAAGAAGTAAACGTATACAGTTGGTGTACCATATTTCGATGTCTAAACCTTTTTTAAGCATATCTGATATATCAGACAGTGACAACTCTCTCTCTCTCTTTCTACCTATAATCTCACATTGTGGTGAGACCTACATCGTCTTCGGATATCTGACATTACCTCTTTTGGCAGATCTTTCCGCCGTGTTTCCAGATAAAGTGACTGACAGTATAAGTTACACCTTAATACGTATTTACAGAGTTGAAAATCGAGTAACCTTTTTGATATATATGGCGGTCAAACCTTTTTTTTTTAACGGGGCAGACTGTAACGGACTAACTGTCCCTTCTCAGTAGCGGGTGGAATCTCCTTCGCTTTTATATCATTCGGCTGATCATTTCAAAAAGGGGCAGGCTGTAAAGGACTACCAGTACCATCTCAGTAGCGGGTGGCGTCTCCTCCGCTTTTATATCATTCGGCTGTTCATTTCAAAAAGGGGCGACTGTAACGGACTAACTGTACCTTCTCAGTAGCGGGTGGCGTCTCCTCCGCTTCTATATCATTCGGCTGTTCATTTAAAAAAGGGCGACTGTAACGGACTAACTGTACCTTCTCAGTAGCGGGTGGCGTCTCCGCTCTTATATCATTCGGCTGTTCATTTCAAAAAGGGCGGCTGTAAAGGACTAACTGTACCTTCTCAGTAGCGGGTGGCGTCTCCTCCGCATTTATATCATTCGGCTGTTCATTTCAAAAAGGGGCGACTGTAACGGACTAACTGTACCTTCTCAGTAGCGGGTGGCGTCTCCTCCGCTTCTATATCATTCGGCTGTTCATTTCAAAAAGGGCGACTGTAACGGACTAACTGTACCTTCTCAGTAGCGGGTGGCGTCTCCTCCGCTCTTATATCATTCGGCTGTTCATTTCAAAAAGGGGCAGACTGTAACGGACTAACTGTACCTTCTCAGTAGCGGGTGGCGTCTCCTCCGCTCTTATATCATTCGGATGTTCATTTCAAAAAGGGGCGACTGTAACGGACTAACTGTACCTTTTCAGTAGCGGGTGGCGTCTCCTCCGCTTCTATATCATTCGGCTGTTCATTTCAAAAAGGGGCGACTGTAACGGACTAACTGTACCTTCTCAGTAGCGGGTGGCGTCTCCTCCGCTTCTATATCATTTGGCTGTTCATTTCGCTCCTCCATCACTTGCGAAATTAATTTGCTTCTAAACAAAGATACAATTAAGGTAAACGTCTCAATAATCAACACTACTAATACTTGATACAGTTGCACAATACGATGGCAACTGTTGGAATAAGTTAGTTAAAATTATAAAATAGTATATTATTTACCAAGGCGGTAAAATAAATTCTAAGATCGCATATTTCTCAGCCTTTTATTCGGCTCGGCCGTCAAATTCGGCGTTCTGAGACTTTCTTCATTACCGTTCATGGACGTAAGGACAAAATTCTCCCCCTGACCAGGATATGGGGTTTTAATATGTAGGTAGTCTCTCTTGACGTAAGTACCTATTTAAATTTTCTAGATTTATTGCTCGAAACAGGACCTAGGACGCTTTTTTTATGAATGACTGAACAGTGATTGCCCTGTCTCGCCTTATGGAAAGCGATGAGCCTTATGGGAAGACTTAAGATGTAGTTCAGTTCAATAATAGCCTATTCACTCCTGCCTTGAAGAGGCTTGGAGTATAATTAACCGGAAATACAGAAGACAAGAGCAAGTTCCATTCCTTTGCTTTTCACATTAGAAAAGAGGAAAAAACGGCTTCTTGCGAATTAACAGAAGATTAATAACATAAGGATAACGCCTGGATGTCCGCTGATGAAACGGAGAAGGCGGAATTAAATCGCTAACGCTTGCTTCAGAAGCGACTTTTATCTGAGGCAGATATTAATTCTGGTGACTGTACCTGCTTGGCATGTCGACTTCATTCAGCTTTTTCTCATTATTCGTCGTCAGGGCAATCTGTAACAATATCCTTTAAAAAAACATGTAAAGGAGAACCTAGAAATCTTAGAATAACGGCGGGAATAGCGTCCGTCAGATTTAGCGTACGAAAATCCTCCTCATCCTAGAAGAGGGTCCATCACCTAATCCCTAGTGTTCGACGAATAAGTTTCTTCAAAAGTGACTGCAGTCTCTCGTTTCAGTCCTGATTCCTACGTTATTTGATTATTCTATTTGGATTGGAACGACAGGTGGCAGACTTTAAAATGCCCTTGTCAATAAAGTGGGCAACTTAATCTCCGAATGCCGATACTGAACTTAAACTGCTAAACAGGTTTTAGCTACATTTGTCTGGGGTAAGCCAGACTCCAAGGTCAAGGGGTAAGGTTTTGTATGACACACTTTGGGAGGCTCGATCAGATGGCAAAATTGGATGTGCGTAGATGCCCTAAAACCGCACCCAGACGGTCAAGCTTTGCAGTCGTGCAAGTTTTAAGTAACCAAGAAAACCACACACTCATCACCCTCTCTCTCTTATATGCTTCCCGCAGCATACTGCAATGTTGGACTGTCTGGATGCGCCTTAAAGGAGTGTGGTTGTATGTACTACTATGTCTGGAGCGGCCACGGGCTGAGCGCGTTCAACAGGCTTATCGCAGTCCTTTTCGTTGTTACGCCGGTCTGTGGGCTTCTCCTCTGCCAGCTCGTACACGGGGCCAGCTGATGGGCCGCCTCTGAAACAGGTTTTTAATGCAACGACAGTGGCAGATACACTCACGCCCTGCATAAGCAAACACCCTAGTCTATGTGTCCTTCCTTGACTTGAAGATTCATTGTGTTGACAGCTAGAGACATGCATTACTTATGCAGGTCCCTCATTTTAAACACACACCACATTCGTGGGAATCGGCATGATGAAAAACAACATGGCATTTAAACCAGTTTTTAGAGCCTATCAAATGTTTGTATTGCACCAACTGTCATTAGAGCAACACAAAAGACGAAAATGAGATGCTAAGTATAGCATAGCTAACGAGTACAGAAAACACTCCATACTCATCCACAGACCGGCGTGACGTCACACCTGCGTGGTCTCGTGCTACCGCACTACCGTTGTATGGAAAAAAGGGAAATTTGCCGTTTTTGTAGTGAAATATTGCGATTATGTACATAGTTGAATTACAATATCTTTTTTATTGAAACTTGAGAATACTATTGGTAAGGTTGTGAATCTTTACTCCCACATCTGTTTATGACTTAAATTAATTTGTCCAATTTACTATTTATTGTGATAATGTGATGGTTTTCTATCCATATAGCCACACTATGTTATAAATTTTAACATGAGTCATCATCACTATTCTGGTGACCTTACTCAGTACAGTCAGAATCTGGAATATAACACCACGTTCATAAAAAAACATATAGTGATGTTATTTTGGTTTTAGAGGTACTCCGGTTGGGTTGCTCCAAATATGAGCGAGATGACTCCCAGTTTTAACCATCCAAGAGTTAACGCTTTTAAAATTATAATAGGTTATAGGATTCTCTTGTTTCAGTAAAATACAAGTATTTTTTCCTTAATATCAAAAAAAGTTACTTACTTGGGCAGGAAACTGGTATCAACAGGCGGTGGCTTCTTCATCTTATACATGTGACTCCAGGGTGCGGCTGGCAGCGTCTCCCAGGGCTGCCCTAGCACCCGCGTCCACACCTCGCCTCTCACTACCACTAGACATCTGTAAGGTAAGACTTGCAATATAAAAGGTCCAACAAAGTCTATGCTGATGTTGAGAAATGGTCATTTGAAAGAAAATTTTAGGCCAGACCCTATCAGGCTTATTAGTATGGGTCCTACAGAGTCAACTCTAATGCATTGAAATGGTCGATATTAAGATTATTACATTTAAATAAATAGATATTAGGGTAAAATCTTACAAAATACTGAACTTGTCACACAGTAAGTAAGCTTCATAATTAAGGCATATGTGGGTGCTAAATGACAAATTTAGAAAATACTGTAGCGAGTGATGGAAGACATCTGTAAATTCAAAGGTATATGTTAAGTCTCCAACCCACATCGAGCAGGCGTGGGTATCGTTCATTCCCTCTCATCCTGAGTACAGGTAGGAGGTGCTGGTAAGCGGATATCATGATTATTATAACAACTAAGAAGCGGAAGAAGGCAAGCAGAAATGAATCCTCAAGTTACCTGAGCCGCGTGCAGCAATAGGGAAACTGCATATTGGTATCTTCTACCACCTCTTCACACTCTATCGCTGATTCAGGAGCCTCGACGCGCTTGCATCTGAGGACAGAGTTAAGTTAGACCAAGCGGCGTGACCCCGCATCGTGTGGAGCTCCATGTTCATAAACTACTTTAATTTTTTATAGCGAATGGGTTTGCTTTAGCCCAAAGAGTAAAGAGGCTGAAAATGGAGCGAGCCCACAAAATGCCTATTCACTCGAGCTTAAAAAAAGGCTCCGGTTCAAAGAACTCGGAGATACAGAATAACTAATATTACTAATTCGTTATTTTGGTGCATCATAACTACGTACTACGTAGCTCACTCGACTGTACGTATAAATGGCGAGCTTCCGTTCATGAGCCTGGTAGTAATGTCTTGTGGAAGAGTAGGCGTCCTAGCCCCGCGTCGTGCGGGGCTCCTTCTAAGTTACCAATATATTTGGTTATAGTAGCTTACCCGACTGTATAAATAGCGAGGTTCCGCCCTCCAGGCTGGCAACGATGTCTTGTGCAAGAGTACGCGTCTGCCCATTCGGTGTACGCCGCGTGTTTCCGCATCGTGCGGGGGTCTGTGCAATCTGCAATAGCCCAATGAAATAGCGCCATCAATACTCCATACAAACTGCGCTTGTTTCCTAGAGTAGCTCGGATTCCGCTTTGGAACCTAATCCTAATATTTGTCGTAGGAACTAGTACGAAAGCAACTGCAATCTGACCTTCCAAGTCAGAAGGAAAACTAGACCTAGTTGGGATTATACCGGTTCCCTGACGCTGCTTTCCTTCATCAAAAAGCCTACTGTGTGTGTAAAACTATACACACACAGTAGGTATTTTGATACAAACTAGTAACCTCTTTTAAATATATTTCCTATAAAAAACGTTTATTACTTAAAGTTTCATGGTAGTTTAGCCTAGAACCCGCCAAATTGTATGAGTTTGTTGGCGCGGACACGCTTTCATACAACTCTGCCTATTTATAATAGAAACCGATACATAATGAGGTCAGCCGATGGGGACACTCTATCAATCATTTTGCATTGCACACTTCCTTTGTCTTTGTTGTTGAGTAACGTTATAGCTGTCCACCCCCAGTCGAAGGCGGACAGACTCAAAACAAGGTGGTAAGAAAGATGTAGTACAGAAAGACAATAGATGATCAGCCCTTGGGGTCAGGTTCGATTCCTTCCTCGGGATAGGACGTAGGTAAGAAATGATTAAAAATTGATCGTGGTAACTTCCACTTTAAATTAACATGAATTTGAAAAATATTAAATGTATTAATTCATCAATAAAAAGTATAGAGGCGGGAAGTCGCTGCGCTAGCACACTGTCGCCGTATTTTCATGTCAATAATTAGATTTCGTCAGTATCCTGTCAGCGCCAGCAACTGTTTCGGACCTTAAGGTGTGATTATATGTGAGGCAAGTATAGATCCTGGCCCAGCTAAAGAGTCAAAAGAGGCTCTTCACTATCTTGCACTCAATTTTTCGAACACGGAGCGAGAGGTTATGAAAATTTAGAATAATTGATAATGGTCACGTGGGAGGAAAGAGAGGTAAAGGCAGAGGACTTACCCGGTGAGTAGACACTGTAAAGGCAGCAGAAGTAGCGCCCAGGGGGGCGAGTTTTGAGCTTCGAACGCTCGCCTTTTCACTCGAGATCTGTCAAAAAACTATGATGATTTGACAGATGTCGAGCGAAAAGTCGAGTGTTCGAGACTCAAAAATCGGCCCGCAGATGTCCTTAATGACAGAACAGGAGTGGCTAGACGAAGGTGCTAAAAGACGATAATCGTAGTCGCGACCCTCAACAATGAGATACGACTGAGAAGAATATAATGTATAATGCTTACGTTCATCTTTCACACTCTCTTTAACCGATGCGCCTCTCACCGCCACCAAACAACAGAGTAAATATATTATAAACATTATGAATTGTAATTATAACTTTATTCAAGGTCCATCATCTCTAACCGTGAGCAGGACACTGAACACTGAGCACGCTGGGAAGAAGTCGAGAGTATGTGTTTGGGGTACAGTTCGGCAGTAAAACGGTATTTCCACTTAATTGTTGACAGATTCGTTTTAGGTCATGTTTGCGGCCTATTTTAAGCTATTGGGAACCTTATGCTTTTTGGAGTTGTCCATATTATATTTTAAAATAGAATTCTGAACTGTTGCAGGTTTTTTTTATTAAGTATCGTTTTTAAGTAATATTTTTAGAACCTTATTTTTGACATACCACGCGTTTGGGGGCATTAATAGGCTCGTGCTTAGGTCTGCTGTGAAACAAAAAAAATAAACATCAACTTAACAGCTGTCAGATGTCACATGTGACAGTCTATGAACACTATAAAAAGTCTACTATTAATAATAAATATAATATGGACTACTCAAAAAAACTTAAGGTTTCTAATTTGAAATGAAATTAGGAACCTTAAGTTTTTTTATAATAATCGAGGTGGTGATTTCATTGTCTAGTATTCCGCCCACACACAGGCATACAAATATTTATGATTCTGTTAAATTCGATTTGATTATAACCTAAAATTGTAGATTCGGCATGAGTGTTAAAAAAATAAGTGCGTGAATTCGAACGTTAATAATTGCGCTCTCTATATGTGTTTTAATGATGTTGTAATGATTAATTGATTGTATTTTAATGGTTAATAAAAAACTAGTAAAATATTGTATAGCAACTATTTATTTTGCAGCCTAAATGGTCTTTTAGTATATTAGTACAGAGTACAGCCTTTATTGGTAAAAATACATTTTTCAGATCATATCATACATAGGAAAATAAATTTAACTAATAAAATAACGTATACTACCCTACCCATAAGAGGGATAATTATCGGAATTATCGCGATAATTATCAAAGACCATAATTATCTTGATAATTTCGAACCCTGCGCAAGAGATATACATGGCATTTTTGGTCACAATGGAAGCGCTTAGCGATCAATCGGTAAACTAACGACATTTGATATCCATAGAACAGATTAAAACAAGCTGTTTCATTGCTGAAGATTTCGAGATATTTTTTGATAGCCGCACTGACTTTGCTGGCGAACTTACAACCACGGCGGTGGCGAACTTACAACCACTGATCCTACCTGAATATGAAAAGTGGTTAAAACAGACTTTCCTTTCCGACTGTACCTCGCGTTTTCAAAACAAACACTGCTTACAAACAAACGACTTAACTTGTATCCGGAACGTGAAGATCTTAGAAACAATTACGTTTCAAGATCAAGCTAAGTTGCACCTTACTCCTTTATAACAAAGACGTGGCGAGGGAAAAGACGACAGTAAAGTAAGAAAAATAGAAACACATCGTTTTTTCCTGAATACGATTGAAGAAAATGTAACGCCGGATTTGATCAGGAATGGGCATTTAAGACCCCTTGGTAACAAAAAGAACTGAAAATAACACTGTTCGGTAATAAATAATAAATAAAATAAATATTAGAGGACAATCTTACACAAATCGAACTAGCCCCACAGTAAGCTCAAGAAGGCTTGTGTTATGGGTACTAGACGACGATATATTTAATAGATATAAATACTTAAATACATAGAAAACATCCAAGACTCAGAAACAAATATTCATGCTCATCACACAAATATTTGCCCTGACCGGGATTCGAACCCAGGACCGTCAGCTTCACAGGCAAGTGCACTACCCACTAGGCTAAACCGGTCGTCAAGATCGATAATGCGATCTGAAAAGGCTGAAACAAGATATTTTTCACCTCACTAGCTCGGAAAGCCCTTTTTTATTCTTTAAAAACAGATAGCAAAACTGCATTTTATCCACAAGAGTGCAAAGAATATTCGAAATCCGAACGCGCTATTTGTAACTTTTTTAAACATAATAACATGTAAAGGCCAGTCCAGACAGTCCAGCAACAATAATTTTATATTGTGCTGTTGTGTTAAAAAACTAGTACTCTACGCCAAATCTCGGGATTAGATAGTGGACAACTATATTTAGGACGCAACTGTCAACGTTAGGACGAGAAGGAAGAAAAAAAATTCCTCGCTCTAGTGAGGTGAAAAGATTTGTGTTATACACGGCTGCAAAGTTATTTTACGTCTGTTGCAACAGTCGCTACACTCAGGATTCCATTTTTGAACCACTCGCTTCGCTCAGGATTCTATTTTCGAACCACTCGCTTCTCTCGCCATAGAATCCATTCGCTAGCTCGTGGTTCAATCCTAGAATCCATTCGCTAGCTCGTGTTTCAATTCCACACTCGCGGTTAAAATACAACTTTGCACCCTTGTATAACACATAACTAATTCACTTCTCCCATTCGAAGGAAAGGCTTTTCTAGCCCGTTTAGAGGGAGCAAAACTCGTTTTTGCTCCCTTTTAATGTTTTTTTTTATTCTTTCATTTCCGCCCTGGTCGCAGGTCGTCAGCACGCCGCACGGCGCCCCCGCGCTGGCGGCTCCCCCGCGCCTGGGGTGCTACCACGAACAACAAACGAAGTTTTCCCTCTCTGTCGCACTTGCAAGTTTGCATATAAGTAAGACAGAGAGGGAAAACTTCATTTGTGGTTCGCGGTAGCCCCTCTGGTGTAGTTATTCATCTGTAAACATCAGAACAATCAATGTAGGTGTATACTATGTATCTTAATCGAGCAAATTTTTACTTTTTATTTATTATACGTATTTTTTTCTTTTTCTTAATTAATGCATGACAATCACCTCTTGATATCATAACCGATTAACTTTCTTATGATTATTTAAAATAACCCCCGACGTGCCCCGATAGCATCAAATTTATAGGTAAGTACCATCAACATCAAAACTTTCGATTAAAAAAAAGACGCGCTACTTATAATCGATTCATCCCAGATGCAGCTACGATGCCACAGATAACTTTGGGTTGCTTTGGGGTAAAAATGTGACGATATGGAACGGAATGTTTGGGATACTTTTTCTATACGATTCTGACTAAAATAGGGGAAAAAAGTAGGTATATTTTTTTCTCGAGCCCTCTAAAAATCCAGTAGGAATTAAAAAACCAGTTTAAAGGCCTAATAAATTGTAAAATGTTTTGATTTCAAATTTATAGTAACTTTGTAGCGTGAAATTTATAGTACAGTAACCTTGTAGCGTACTTTGAGTCAAATCCGGTAGTTCTGATTTTTGCAGACTTGTTTATTTATGATGTTGGCCCATCGACTAATCCAAGTTTATGACCTCTAGCGCGGAACGCAATTGTGTCTAAAATCAAAAAACCGATTATAAACCTAAAGGACTAATTGAAGATAGCATCTTTTAGTATCGTTTTTCGTTTTTTTTTAGATAAAATTATAATTTAATAAAATACTATTTATAAAGGCTTGCCCTAAAACCATTCACATCTGCATTACACAAATGGCTAGTAGACAAATGTTTTTACACGATACAAGACTTTTTTACGTATAATAATAGAACAAATTAATATAATAATAAATTGTAATGAAAAAAGTAATTCGTGGTAATACTATTAGTCATAAGTTCGTAAATTTTGCATGTCCAAATGTTGGCGAGATGTGCTGATCCTTAACAAAGTTGTTCCACCTTATTGTTAACCATGTCTCAAGCAAATAAATTTCATTTCATTTCATTTCATTTAAGGTTTGTAAAAAAGAATATTTTCGATTTTTGACAAAGTTGCGTGCGGTGCTTGAGGTCACAAACTTGGATTTTTCTTTGGGCCAACATCATAAACATCTCGGATTATAAACTGGATTATTATGACAAAAGTATTGACAATACCAAAACGGATTAATTGCGATGTCTTTATTTAAGTTTTAGATAGATAGGTTTTTGACAACCGGTTTAGCCTAGTGGGTGCACTACCTGCCTGTGAAGCTGACGGTCCTGGGTTCGAATCCCGGTCAGGGCAAATATTTGTGTGATGAGCATGAATATTTGTTTCTGAGTCTTGGGTGTTTTCTATGTATTTAAGTATTTATATCTATTAAATATATCGTCGTCTAGTACACATAACACAAGCCTTCTTGAGCTTACTGTGGGGCTAGTTCGATTTGTGTAAGATTGTCCTCTAATATTTATTTATTTATAACTACGGAGCTAAGTTTTGCTTAATTAGTCTGTCAGAATTTAAGCAAAAAATAACAGTTTTAGCTTGACATTTGGAGTAATGTTAGTAACGCTATTTATAATGAAAAATCCAAAAAATACATATGATATGATAAGCAATAGTCCTGTACTGTAACATTTATTTATTTATTGATAAAACGTTTACATGACATTACAGTATAAAGAATGTGTCACGAAAACTTAAACTAACAATTAAACATTATTTTAGAATTACGATTTACGATGTCATAGTGACAAGGCGGACAGTGGTAGTGACGGTGACACTGTGCGAAAAAAGCGAACCAGGAAGAAGGTAGACCGCTATGGTGTGTGGGTGGACCACAACTAAAACTCGCAACACGTACGTCAGTTAATCCTTGATAATGGCGCTTGCAACAGTGCCGAAATATCGGGAACTCAAAAATACAAATATACGTGGTAAATATCCCGTTTCAAATCGTAATTCTAATGTAAATGACCATGTAAGCTTGAAATCTTATATTAAACATTATTTTTCACAGTAATTACTAATAATTTATACTGAAACTCGGAGTCGAGCACCTAGTTGTGAGTCCGTGGTCTGTTCATGTTTGCAAGGACTAGTAACTTCGTACTAGTGTTCAGTGGAATTGACATGATGAGAGACTTCGCTCTGTTCTCATTTGATTTTATTTTTAGACTGACGCTCAGAGACCTTATACATCTCTGAGGATATTTATTTACTACATTTTATTATTTCCATGTTGACGCTTAGAGATTTATCTCACAATACAGTAGAATCATTACATTTCATACCAAACATTTTCAAAGTAAATCAGTCCGTTTTGTGCGACGTCCTGTTAGTGCGACGTAATATCACCGGTCCCTTGACTGTCACTTTATCCGGATTCCACTGTATTTTATTATGATCTTGTTACCTTTTTATCTTTAGACCTTATACATTTCTAACAAATCTCGATTGTTATTAGTTTCTTAGTCTTATTTTTGACATTTAATTAATGATACTTTGATTATTGTATTATTTTTATTTGATATATATAGATTTTGACTTGTAAAAGTGCCCTTGAGGCCTATTTGCAGAATAAATGTTTTGATTTTTGTTTCTATTTTGATAGCCTCACTAAATCTTAAACATTCACTAAGTTCACACTGCCAATATGTAGAGATACGCGTCAATTCACACAAAATAACTTAAAGAGACGGGCATTTTTATTTAACCGATGTTTAAGGACTTTTAGATACTTAAGCTCTTGGCTTCGAACGGTTATTACTTACATGTGTAATGTTCCCGTTGGCCTTGGGAGGATTCAAATAAAATGAGTTGAATGTTGATTTGGAGTGAAGCGCGAGTTGTCTATGACACGAACAGGTCTAGCCACATGATTTAGATTTAGATTTATTTATTTCATAATATAACAATACAATATAAATTATCTTAAGTCAATTTATACGACTTTATATTATGATCGTCAAAAAAATTATGAAATGTCAAAAATGATAATAATAATAATAACATTAAATTATACAACAATTATCAAAATTATTTAAATAATGATCATACTACTAAAATCGCATCATTTATAACAATAAAAATCCGCGTCAATAATATAATGTCGAAAACTTAAATAATCATCAGTCACAATACATTAAAATTAAAATCAAACAAAACAAATTTAAAAATTAAATGTCAAACAAATTTCATTTCCATGAAGTAATTTACGGAATAAAAAGAATTTTCCAATAAAAAGATTCTAATTTGGCGTTTAAATGCTTCGTCAGATGTTTCATTTTTTAATTTGGTGGGTAGATGTTCGTAATACGTTGGTCCTATAACATGGTACTTTTATTAATACTATTGCGAAGAAGCATACGGACAGATTGATAAGCAGACATCTTAGCTTATATTAGTAGGGTCCTCCGCCTTATTCATAAAAATTAACAAACCTCTGCTAACTAAAATGTGTTTTGTCCCTTACCCACAACCCACAAACACAAATGTCAAGGTGACAGAGGGCCTATATACTAACTTCGAAAACCGAACTTTGTATCGTGCCGTCCCTTTCACTCATATAGGGTATAACACGAGAGATATGAATTTCGGATTTCGTAGTTCGGAGTACTCTGATAAAGGCAAACGAATAATAACGGAATTTTAGCTAATATAGGTTTGATGAACGTTTATGAATAAGATGGCTAATCTTTATTGATTGAGTTTGTTATCACCGTGTGCAACTATCGTTGAATATAAAAAGTTTCACTGGTGCTAACAGTTGGACGCAGGCCGGCAAGGTAATGAATATTTGTGGAATATTTTACACAAATCGAACTCGGTCCGAACTAAGCAAAGCTTGTACTATGGGTACTAGGCGACGATATACATACTTTTGACCGAAGAGCTGGCGACTTCCTCGCACAACGTATCAGCATTGGGATACAGCGAGGAAATGCCGCCAGCATCCTCGGTACAATGCCCCAAGGATATAGATTTAAGTTAGTTGTAATATTATTTAAGTTATTGTTATTTAACTATTATTACCGCCTGTAAAATAGTTATTAATATAGATAAATCCCTTTTGTTTAATGGGCTTTTTATCGCTACTTAAGACTAAGGGTGGGTACGGTGGGTTGCACCAAACCGTCTGTAATCATAAGCGGTGTTCGTTAAAATCTGATTGTAGCGAAAGTTTGACAAGTTTCTATGGGATGACAGCTGCCGGCGCCATATTTGACGATGACCGGCCTGTGATTGTATGTTGGTGCAACCGACCCTAAGTATATATTTTGTGAGAGGATGGATGATAGTTGCTCAACTGTAAAAATGTAGTCTTATAAGTGTGGGATTGGTACTTTTTGATGGCTGTGCAAGGTGCTGGCTGCCAGATGATGAATAAAGAACATTCGAATGTAGTTTGAAATAGTTTGGAATGGCGAATGATATGACGAATGATGGAGATGGTAAGACGATCTGGACGAGTCAAGATGTATTATGTTATTAACGTTGTAAATAAAAGAAGCTTTTTATAACGAAGAGTTTATTTTATCGTGGATCCTGTCCAGAGTCTACATAAGTGTATCATAATGTAATTTAAATGTACCTAATTAACTTTCATGGCGTATTAGTTATATACTGTAATGCTATGTAAACGTGATTTCAATAAATAAATCACTACATAGTATAAAACAAAGTCGCTTTCTCTGTCCCTATATCCCTATGGTGGTGGATTTTGATGCGGTTTTTTTAATAGATAGAGTGATTGAAGAGGAAGGTTTATATGTATAATAACATTTATTAAATAGTGCACCCGTGCGAAGCCGGGGCGGGTCGCTAGTTGCTAAATTAATAAAATAAATAATATTTTTAGCAGCTGTTGTAAGTACTGAAAAAATACATACATACTTATACATTGTATAGAAAACATTCAAGACTCAGGAACAAATACTTCGTGCTCATCACACAAATGGACCGGGATTCGAACCCGGGACCTTCAGCTTTGTAAGCAGGGTACCAATTATGCTAAAGTGGTCGTCAGAATGAAATGAGTTCGAGTGCAAGGTACAGTCGCCATCAGATATATCGGAGCGAACAAGGTGCTCACAAATATCTGAACACGACTCTATTGTTAAGGCGTTAAAGTGCATGTTCAGATATTTTTGAGCACCCTGAAGAGTACAGATATATTTGATGGCGACTGCACAACGTGAATTATATTTAGCGTTATGGCTCCGGACTGTCTACCTAGTTTAATTTGCCGGTTTGCAAGTAAAATGAGTTGTACTCCTCCTAGATGGTATTCGTTGCCGAAGGATCCCCAAACCGGGAATAAAATCCACTCCCGCGCAGCCGGCGTCCCATTAGCAGTCATGCTTCGCGCCGCGATCCTGCTTCTTGCTTGTCGGGTGAGTTTTTTTTTATACGACGGTGACAAGGGGCAAATATAAAATACTTTGTATTGTATAAAACTGTTATTAGATTATGAATCTTCAATTTATCAGAATTAAGTTATTTTTTGAACGATTTTTTAACACAGCTCGGAAAAGAAAACTAATAAGCTTAAGGGGCTCCACGCGCTGTTTATCTATTTTTGACGAATTTTGAGTTGATATAGCTCCGTCAAAACTATAGATATATTTATGGCACAAATGGTTATCGATTCTTCAATACTCTATCTACATTCGCAATAGCCAAATTTTGAAAAAAACTGACTAAAAACGCAGATGCTAATACGTAAAAAGTGGTTCTTAAATGCAGGTTGTAGTTATCTTGTTGATAAGTAGTTTCCAAAAAATGTAGTTACGATTTGGGTGGTACACGGATTTAGGTTCGCATTTTTTCTGTGGACATACCGAAAGTTTAGGGCTACAAAGCTTAATTTTGGATTAGCCCAGTAACCCGCATAAACAGTGTCTCCGTTTCTATAAATTCCTGTAATAAAACATAGCTAACATGCACATAAGCCGTTAACTATTGACCACAGGAGGGACAAGTTTTGTTTTTTTAACTAAGTATGATCCTTATGTATTTTTCTGTGCCTTCCTGCATATTTTTTATGTGAAGTGTACAGGACTTATTTCTAAATTCTAGCAGACAAAAGTGTTCATAAAAAATTACACTACAACATTATTTTTTGAATACGTAAAGACCCCTTGAACTAGTTACTATACAAAATGCACTAAAATTGGTTGACTTTTCTGGGAGCTCCTTAAGGCATTTAATTCACCTACATATTCATTGATTCCGTTGTGACACGAAAGCTACGACACGAAATAAATAGTATGACTTTTTGTGTCACAATAATGGAGTCAATTAAAATGTAGTCGAATTAAATGCCTTGTCGTACAAAAAATTGGTTCTCACCCAATAAACTTATTGAGGTACATCTGTTTGTAATTATATTAGCGACCCGCCCCGGCTTCGCACGGGTGCACTATTTAATGGATGTTATTATACATATAAACCTTCCTCTTCAATCACTCTATCTATTAAAAAAACCGCATCAAAATCCGTTGCGTATTTTTAAAGATTTAAGCATACATAGGGATATAGGGACATAGGGACAGAGAAAGCGACTTTGTTTTATACTATGTAGTGATTAAGGCATTTAATTCACCTACAATTTCATTGATTCTGTTGTGACACGAAAGCTACGACACGAAATAAATAGTGTGACAAATTTTTGTGTCACAATAATGGAGACAATTAAATGCCTTGTCGTACAAAAATTTGGTTCTCACCCAATAAACTTATTGACGTACATCTGTTTGTAATGGGGACTATCGCGTATGAATTCGCCACTAGAGGCGCTAGTGTAGCGTGAGGTCTCCGAAATGTCAAATGTCACTCTTTGTGGGTGCGCTACGCGGGTTAATACCTAATTGGAACAATATGGTGAGTATTTTGCAATACCTGAGCTTGATTATGGCAAATATGAGTTGCGGGTCAATGACTGTCAGTTCTTTGAGAAAGTTTTGTCTTTCGGAAACTTATTTCCTCCTTTATTTCCTAACAAAACGGGACTGCGCTACAATGCGGGATGTTGGATATTTTTACGGTACGGTTTTAAGGTATTAAATATGATTTAAACGTAAACTTCGTTCTTATGCCCATAATACCTAACTAATCAAAATTTTTGACAGCTGGACCTTACTCGACAGTGGCGCCAACTGGCGAGCACAAAAACGATAGCCCTCATTATATGTAACATACGTTTGTAATGTGTCATCTCCTGTCCCTTATCGCGTATTATTTGTCTTTCATTCATTATTTGTCTTTCATTCATTATTTGTCATCCGGCCTGTGTCAACGAAACGTCATCAATGTAATTTGACGCCATTTTTATGCAGCACGACTAATTATGAGATGTTAAAATTGTGCTAATGGATGTATCAGTGTTCTGATACATCTCAATTTAGTCAGGTTATCATAAGTCCGTCCCTTTTGGGTATTCGCTAATCCTTTATCCTCATTCTACGGTAAATGTCTGTTTTGTTTCCCGTGGCGATTATTGCAGTACCCACCTAACTGATACCACTGGTACATAAAATGTGATAGTCCACATTGAAAGGGACCTTACGGCGGCAGGCGCTTGCGCTGCGAATCGGTGCTATTGTACTCGAACAACGGCAATAAAGGCGTAAGTGCCGGCCGCTATAAGGTCCCTTTTGATATGGACTACCACAAATAATAGAAATAACTACCAACTTAATTCAAACTCAGTTGTGGTTGGCTTGCCGCTTCGTGAAGTGTTGTTTAGAGTAACAAAATTGTGTTTGTAAGGTGAGTTTGTGTGATATTATGTATTCTTTTCTGAAAACTTTAACGTCCTATAATAGGGTATTTTACTAAATCAAATTAGCATTATTAAACGTCAAAAACGGTTAGTATGAGGTTTACAGGGAAATAATGTCTTAGGGTGGGTTGGATCAAACTGTCTGTAATCGTAAGTGGTGTTCGTTAAAATCTGATTGTATGGAAAGTTTGACAAGTTTCTATGGGATGACAGCTGCCGGCGCCATATTTGACGATGACCGGCCTGTGATCGTATGTTGGTGCAACCGACCCTTAGTGTCGTCATGGACTATGCAATATAATACAATACAAATACTCTTTATTGCACACCTCAATAGAAATACAAAGCAGGTCATAAACATAACATAGCGAGATAAAAGCAGAGGTAGACAACAGTCTTATCTCTAAAGAGCGATCTATGATCAAACAGCGTCCTTTTTAAAATCTTTATGCCTAGAAAATCTTTAAAATAGCTAAAATAAATGATAGATTGATATTTTACGAGTATTTTTTATTAGTAGGTAATGTAAATAACAATTTATATCTACCTTTGTTTAATACCCTGTGGCGACCTCCTTTTAAGGCGAAGTGAGCCTCCTTTTTGTTTGACAGTTCTCTGCTGTCAATTGATTAGAGAAAAATATAAGACGGTACTAGAGGATTTTATGTTTCCAAGAATTGAGTATTGTCTAAGTATTTCATTATTGTTGTTATGAATAAATAACATATAAGTTGGCACGCGCCTTTTGCATTCACCATCGACCCGCATCTTCGCCACTAAAACCCTATTAGTTGCATCCTGTGCCTTTACCATGAGTTTGCATGACCGGACTCGCTAGCGACTGCGTAAACGATTTAGTATGCCGATTCTTAGTTCTATTGCGTAACCGCCAGAGGCGCTGTACTTTTGCCCATATGAATTTTTACGCAGCGCAGTCGCTAGCGAGTACGGTCATGTAAACTCATGGTAAAGGCACTGTACTGCCGTAAGTGCATCTGGTAATGTACTGCCGTAGGTGCATAGGTAGGTAGGCACCTATTTGACCCCCACTGACCAGGGACCGATACCGGTATTTTTAAAAAACCCTGAATGAGCCCAACATTTTTTTATGGAGAAAATACCGGTATCCGATCCCTGCCACCGACCCGTCCTCGACCGACGAAAAAACAAACAATTCTTTTGTCATGTGCCCGGAGATCTCCGGGATGGGTTGACTACGGCTTTTAAGAGAGACTACTAATTAATAATAGAACAGTGTGTCTTTACTATAATGTAGTACCTCTTCTCAATGGAACAGACAATAATTATTTGTTATACAAGGGTGCAAAGTTGTATTGTAACCGCGAGTGCGGAATTGAAACACGAGCTAGCGAATGGTTCCTATGGTTGAACCGCGAGCGAAGCGAGTGGTTCGAAAATAGAACCCTGAGCGAAGCGAGTGGTTCAAAAATAGAATCCTGAGCGTAGCGAGTGTTGCAATACACGAGACGTAAAATAACTTTGCAGCCGTGTATAACACAAATATTTTCACCTCACTAAAGCGAGGATTTTTTTTATTGCTCCTCCTCGTTCTAGCGTTATTCCAGTACAGTTGCATCATAAATATGGTTGGATGACCGGGGTCCATAATCTAGTCCGAGATTTGGCGTAGGTACTAGTTTTTTAATACAGCACAATATAAAATTATTGTTGCTGGATTGTCTGATGGACTGGCCTTTAGCGCCCTTTACATGTTATTATGTTTAATAAAGTTACAA
The DNA here is from genome assembly GCA_963556455.1 of Epiblema foenella. Taxonomy (NCBI): domain Eukaryota; kingdom Metazoa; phylum Arthropoda; class Insecta; order Lepidoptera; family Tortricidae; genus Epiblema; species Epiblema foenella. The sequence continues at coordinate 1,013,505 of OY747120.1, read as the reverse complement.
ATAGCACGTTCGGATTTCAAATATTCTTTGCACTCTTGTGGATAAAATGCAGTTTTGCTATCTGTTTTTAAAGAATAAAAAAGGGCTTTCCGAGCTAGTGAGGTGAAAAGTTATTTATGAAGCGTTTTGGCGCGCTCTCTTGACAGGTCCTGTACTCCGAATATCGAAATCCGAACTACGTATCGTGCCATCCCTTACACTCTCGTGTTACACTTTATGAGTGAAAGGGTCGGTACGATACGAAGTGTGGATTGGAATGTGATTATGGACTCACGTTGACTGGAAATAAATAAATGATTACGATGATTATGATTACAATTGTATTGATTGTATTGTATTTTATTTATTTATTTATTTTATTTTAGCAACAAACAGTCATTACATGGGTGTTACAATAATTTTTTATACTACCTAACAGATCAAACAGTGCCGAAACAGATGTGAAGTGATTCACTTAGAGAGAAATATAAAAAAAATGTGAGCTTACATAGACGTCGCGGTAATCGCATTTAAATTCTTTAGTGATTCTGGGATATGTCAATTATACAAAGAAAAACAGTTTGCTAGGCTACTTAAAAAGTAATAGTTGTTAGTGCAAAATTTAAAATTTAATTTAAATTAATTATATCTAAAAATTACACAGGTTAGTTTATAACAAGATCAAGGTAAAGAGTAATTAAAGTAGGTATATATGCTTAAGCGTTATCAGACTTTTTAATCAAATATTGCGTAATTTTTTTTCTTAATTATTCTGTGACAGGTGGAATGGATCTATGTGTGAGAAACATTTGTTGTATAAATCTGGGGCACGGGTAAAGAAACAATTTCGAGTGTAAATTTTTTTTCGATTACATGGGACAAACAGATTTTTGGTACGTGAGGAGCGTGCGGGCAATTTTTTACGACTAGTAAAATTTAATTTGAAATAAGTGTTGGAGCATCAATTTGTTGAGGAGTTTGTACAGAAATTTTGTATGTTGCAGCTAGCTGCCACGGTGGAGGTGCCAACATTGAAGCTGAACGATGGCCGGGAGATGCCGGCCATCGCGCTCGGCACGTATCTGGGGTTCGATCAGGTATTTGACAAGCTTTTTAAATTGTACCATATACATACGATCACGGACTTTAATTGTTGAGCCATTGAGCTGACTTTACATATAACTTCACTGGACATTTTTCTTTTAAAATCACCCGTGTGTTGTTTTCTATACGTCCACCGCGCGATCGTGCTGCCGGCGGGGACGTCCACCGCGCGATCGCGACAACAGTGACACATATACGGGGCTAGCACAACTGCCGCTGCGACGCGACGCGAGTAGAGAAAAATCTACGCTCCTCTTTCTATTCCGCACAGTTTGAGCGAGACAGGAATCGCCGAGTCGCGCGAAATACGACTTGGCAGCAAGTTGTGCTAGCCTACATAGTCCCTATTCGTCCTGGTACCGCCGCAGAGTCAGTCCGACCCAGGTCGGGCCTAGCTGAGTTTCTTGCTGGACTCTTCTCAGCTAGGCTAGGTTTAGTGAACCAGCGACAAAACTCTCAGTAGCTCGATTCCATTCACAACTCAGATTCGGTTGAAACCGCTCAACCAATCTCACTGGAGCGCAAACTCTTAGAGTATTCCAGTGTTCCAAACCACACGCGTGGTCGTGTCGGAGGTTTCCCTTGGAATGTTCCCAGGCTACTCTCCAACCGCGCACTCCTAACGCTTATTGGGCCCGACCTATAAAGCCACAGTTAGGTTAAAAAAGGACATTTTTGTATAGACCATCCGAAAGCCATAAAGACAAGCTAATTAGTTAGTCTATTGCAAAAGATCGTAAATGTTTTCTTACACATAGCAAAAGCTAGCGTAATAGTTTGCACTAAAGTTCAATGTCAAATGACACCAATAAAAATTATAATGCGACAAAAAATATTTGACGATAGTTGTTGAGATAATCTCTGTTTACGGAACACACAAGATATTTTAAGCTTTAAAGAAGCTAGTCTTAGTTACATATAGCATGTAACTTTTTTAAACATAATAACATGTCAAGGCCAGTTCAGACAGTCCAGCAACAATAATTTTATATTGTGCTGTTGTGTTAAAAAACTAGTGCCTACGCCAAATCTCGGGATTAGGTAGTGGATAACTATATTTAGGACGCAACTGTCAACGTTAGAACGAAGAGAAGGAAAAAAAATCCTCGCTCTAGTGAGGTGAAAAGATTTGTGTTATACACGGCTGCAAAGTTATTTTACGTCTCGTGTGTTGCAACACTCGCTACGCTCAGGATTCTATTTTTGAACCACTCGCTTCGCTCAGGATTCTATTTTCGAACCACTCACTTCGCTCGCGGTTCAACCATAGCATCCATTCGCTAGCTCGTGGTTTAATCCTAGAATCCATTCGCTAGCTCGTGTTTCAATTCGACACTCGCTGTTAAAATACAACTTGGCACCCTTGTATAAGAAATAATTATTATGCTGTTATGTCAAAAAATCGCTTACAGAACGAATACAAACACAAACGAATATACTTAACGTAAATCCACATTACACATCGATACAAGATGATGATGATGATGATCACTGGTACAGTCGCCATCAAATATATCTGTACTGTTCAGGGTGCTCAAAAATATCTGAACATGCACTTTAACGCCTTGACAATAGAGTCGTGTTCAGATATTTGTGAGCACCTAGTTCGCTCCGATATATCTGATGGCGACTGTACTACTGCTATATATATGTGGGGTATGCCAACAATTACTCATATTTGTATGCGGGTAGACTTAGGAACCTTGTCTTGGATTAAATGGTGGACAATCAATACGTGTATTATTCTTCAACTACCTTATGTTCTTTTGTTTCACAGAACGGTATAATCCGCTCCAAAAACCACCAGCTCCGAGATGTGGTCTCACTCGCCATCGACAAGGGATATCGGCATTTCGACACGGCGTCCGTGTACCAGACTGAGGGGGAGATTGGGGAGGCTGTGGCCGACAAGATCAGAGAGGGGAAAGTGGGGAGGAAGGATATATTTATTACGACTAAGGTGAGTAAAGTATAGTGTTGTTTCCTTTTTTTCTTTTTATTTGTTGTTTAACTGTTGTCATTTATTGTAAACAGTTAGTCGTGAGTTAGTGAATGTACCAAAAAAGGGGCGAACTGAAAACCAGCGCTGAGCAGCCGTACTGGCTGACACAGCACATGCTGAGTCCGCTCCTTTTGTCACATACAAATATATAATAAGGCATGTACCTATTTCTTTTGTAATTATCTGTGTTGTGTGGCAATAAATATTCTTCTTTCTTTCTTTCTTTCTAAAGTTTAGGGCGGGGTATCCTCATTTTGATAAGGCGTTTGTGTACTGAAGGGGAGACGATGATGGTCAGAGAGGGGAAGGTGGTGAGGAAGGATATATTTTTGGGTCATCGACGGTACTGGCTGAAAATCAGCGCTGTAGGTATCTGACATCTCAGCATAATGCTGAGCCAGTGTCCGTTATGTGGTTACACATGTTATGTGTTTTTTTTTTCTTCTGTTGTTTTTTTTGTAATATGTGTGTCTTCTGTGTCTGTGAATAAATGTTTCTTTCTTTCTTTTTATATTATTCGCGCTTTCCCATTTCTAGACAACAACTTTTCGTTTGGCTACTTGCCTTAGAATAGGGGCGTCAACAAATATGCCCCACCGTTGCCAGTGCGGATCCATGGTGGATAGCCTGGGCCACCATGGCATGGCCTCTCAGCAGCCGGAATGCTCGGAGGATCCTGGCGACCTTACTCACCACCAAGAACAACACAACATACCTAAAGAACAAGTTGTGGTGTTATTATGGCTGCGGTCTGCTGTAAAGTGGAGGTTTCTCATTCGATTGCCCCAAATATGAACGAGACCAAGCTCTCTAAATGCATTTATTCGCTTTTTAACCGACTTCAAAAAAAGGAGGAGATTCTCGATTCGGTCGTATGTTCTTACCTCAGAGGCGGTTCCATTTTGTCAACTTTAGATAATGTCTGTGGATGGCACCAGCTTCAAAAATTACAATAGGTATGTACGTCTTCAATGTTCAATAAGAAGCGTAAAGTCTCATATTAGAAGTAAGGGAATTATTTTTTACTTTTTAGTGTTTTTGAGTCGGTTTTTTTTAATACTACGGTGGTGGCTTCAAGAAGAAACACAAGCGGGTTGCCATTGTTGCCAACGCCTTAAGGATAATTCACATTAGACCGTTCCGTGTCCGGGCCGTTCCGTCTCCGGGCCGGCCCGTCTCCGAGCTTTTTTGTGTGTCAATGTGCAACCGTTACGCGTCCGGGCCGGGCCGGGACCGTGCCGTTTCCGAGCCTCGGACGTAGGTAGATCGGCCGTCAGACGTTTGCATTGATAATAGAGCGACCGTTCCGTGTCCGGGCCGGCCCGTTTCCGAGCGTCACCGGGCCCGTCCGTCGATTTTATGTCATAGAAAACGGGCCGACCCGGACACGGAACGGTCTAGTGTGAATCATCCTTTATTGATTTGAGGTTTCGGTTGTGTTGCTAGTTCATATATAATTTAAACCTTTTAAAAGGCACGAGTGAATAGGTATATTCTGTGTGAGCTCGCTTCACCGTCTTCCTCATTTGCCGCCTGGCTAGATGCTGGCCAATAGCTATCCCATTGTTTATATTTAAAAAAGATTGTTAGACAAATGCAGGTCCCGTTCTCTCTCTATATTTTATAGTGTAATAAGTAAACATGTATTTAACCTAAATGCGGTCATGTGACACTCAACCTAAGGATCCACATAATGTCAGCGTCGGGTCATCTACTGTGGCCCGACATTGTGCTGAGTGGACTCCTTTTTCGCACTTTAAAAAACACTACCTGTAACTAGCGTATTTATATGTACCTAGATTAAGGTTTGCGAAATAAATTTTCTTTTGTTTCTTTCTTTCTTTTCTTTCTTAACAAGCATAAATTTGTTTTTGTTTCAGTTATGGAACACCCAACACAAACGTGATCAGGTGGTGGCTGCGCTGCGGGATTCCCTCAACACCTCGAGCCTTAACTACGTCGATCTGTATTTGATGCACTGGCCCATAGGGCTTAATGTGAGTATTTAATCCCTGTTGCATAAAGGACGATTCCCACTGCACCCATCCCTCTCTGGAACGGGGCGTAATCGTATCGTGCCATGTCCGGATTTGCGAAGCTTATGATATACAGGGCGTCCCACGGCTATGCCACATGGAGGGAAAGTACCTTGAATATTGTAGATGGAACATTTTACTGAAGGAAGACATTATTTGAATTTAAAAAACAATTTAAACTGCATTCACAAATATTTAAATAATTTTTTGGTTGAACCGGGAATCGAACCCGTTACACGTGATAAATTGACTAATTTTGTATTAAAAATGTTAAAATTCATGGTCTTCCTTTTATTTCTGACACTATGTTATTTAGCAAAAAATTATCCTTATGATGAAGCCTTTCGATCGGTATGATAAAGCTACAGGGTAATTATTATTTTTTTTTTTTTACTTTCCCTCCATGTGGCATAGCCGTGGGACGCCCTGTATATACCGACAAAGTGCAAGGTTTACAAATTCCTAGTAAAGACATTACACATTATGAGGACATTTCTAACAACGAAGCTAATATTGAAGCCACGCCGCTTAGGTATCGCGGATTTCAAAATGTCCGGATTTGCTCAGATATTATCACGATACTGCAATACACGACAACATTCTTGTGATACTGATCATGATACGAGTGTATCGCATGATAATAATCACCGTGGAGCCGACCCCATAGGAAAAATCAATAAAAAATCGATTACTCATCATCATCATCATCATCCTAGCGTTATCCCGGTACAGTTGCATCCTAAAGGATGCCCGGGGTCCGCTACCTAATCCCAAAAGTTGGCGTAGTCACTAGTTTTTACTGAAGTGACTGCCATCTGATCTTCCAATCCGAGGGGAAACCAGACCTTATTGGAATTAGGCTTGTCAAGTGAGTGGGCAACTTGGCTTAGCGACCGCTATCATAGACAGCAGCCGGGATCAACGGTTTAACGTGCCTTCCAAAGCACGGGAGCGCTCAGTTAATAACCACTCAAAGCGGTCACCCATCCAATAACTGACCTGGACCGACGTTCCTTAAAAAATAAATTACTATTTATTCAAAAATCGATTTTTTTATAATAGACTAGCGACCCGCCCCGGCTTCGCACGGATGCGCTATTTAATGGATGTTATTATACATATAAACCTTCCCCTTCAATCACTTTATCTATAAAAAAAAATCGCATCAAAATCCGTTGCGTAGTTTTAAAGATTTAAGCATTAATAGGGATATAGGGACAGAGAAAGCGACTTTGTTTTGACGACCGCTTTAGCCTAGTTGGTAGTGACTCTGCCTTCGAAGCTGGAGGTCCCGGGTTCGAATCCCGGGGCATTTATTTGTGTGATGAACATGAAATTTGTTCCTGAGTCTTGGATGTTTTCTATGTATTTAAGTAACTATTTATGTATATAATTATTTATATCGTCATTTGGTACCCGTTTTCTATTACAAAAAAAAATCTATGATATTTATTGAATTAGTGTACAAAAATAGGATTTCGAAATAGTACCTGAACTTAATAAAAAGAAGTTATAGGTAAAAATACTTAAATATTAATATATTGCGGTAAAAAGTGGCTAACACAGTGGTAAAAACCATTTTTTCATACAAATGGTGAGACATCCAAGGACCACTGAGTTATTCGATTCATGGATATTAGCCGTGGTTCGTTAATTACCAAAACTATCGGAAGTGATACTGCAATTAAACCTCTCTCTAAATAGCTGTACAAAAATATGAAGTGAGGGCGAAGTATTCCAAAATCTGCATTTAAAAAAAAAGTGTCTGAAAATTATGTACATGAAAAAGTAGAATGGCCCGTCCACTAATATTTATTTATTTATTTATTTATTTACTATTGTAGGAGGACTACAGCCACTCGGCCGTGGACTTCATGGAGACGTGGCGAGGGCTGGAGGACGCGCACCGCCTGGGCCTCGCCAGGTCCGTCGGCGTCTCCAACTTCAACCAGGAACAGCTGGAGAGGCTCGTCAATGAGAGCAGCATCAAGCCCAGCGTGCTGCAGATTGAGGTCTGAAGAACTTGTTTCTTTCAAAAATTTCCTTTTTAGGGTTCCGTAACCGAAGGTTCCAAAAAGAACCCTATTGCTGTCACGCGTCCGTCCGTCGTCTGTCACACATATTTTACAGTAAAGTAGTCTTCAAATTTTCACAGTATAAGCATTCTGATGACCCAGGATAGTTATACTGTTAATAGGTAATGTTTACTAATATGTATATTTTACCAAAAAATAGTATTATTATTATATATATATTCCGATAATATATCCAATCCAATAAAGCGATAGGAGTGCGCGGTTGGAGAGTAGCCTGGGGAAAATCCAGGGGAAAACCTCCGGCACGACCACGCGTGTGGTTTGGAACACTGGAATACTCTAAGAGTTTGCGCTCCAGTGAGATTGATTGAGCGGTTTCAACCAAATCTGAGGTGTGAGTGGAATCGAGCTACTGGGAGTTTTGTCGCTGGTTCACTAAACCTAGCCTAGCTGAAAAGAGTCCAGCAAGAAACTGAGCTAGGCCCGACCTGGGTCGGACTGACTCTACCCGGTGTGTGGCGGGAATACCACTTATGATTACAGACGGTTTGGTGCAATCCACCATTAGTAAGTTTTCGCATTTTGCCCCGCAGGTCCATCCACAACTAACCCAAACTTCACTGGTGAGCTTCGCCCAAGCCCGAGGTCTAGTCGTGATGGGGTACAGCCCGTTTGGGGCTCTCGTGGCCCGCTTCGGAGCCCCGCCGCCTCGACAGGAGCCAGTACTGCGCCAGCTGGCTGGCAAGTACGGGAAGACCGAAGCACAAGTTGCGTTGAGATGGCTGGTAAGTATAGATGATCCAAAAAATCCTTCAGAGATTCACCATTCGCCTCCAGAGATCGCCCGAAGGTATTTAAATATGTATAAATTAATTCCCTTATTCATAAAACTTAACAAACCTCTGCTAACTAAAATGTTCTTTGTCCCATTCTCACAAACGTCGATGTCAAAATGACAGATAAGGACAAACGAACTTTAGCGGTTTGTTAACTAATATAGGTTTGATAGACGTTTATGAATAAGGGGGTAAATATATTATACAGGGTGTCCCACGGCTATGCCACATGGAGGGAAAGTACCTTGAATATTGTAGATGGAACATTTTACTGAAAGAAGACATTATTTTAATTTTAAAAACAATTTAAACTGCATTCACAGATATTTAAATAATAATTAAACCGTGAACCGGGAATCGAACCCGTTACACAAGAAAAATAATAACCCTGTAGCTTTATCATACCAATCGAAAGGGTTCATCATATGGATTATTTTTTGCTAAATAACATTGTATCAGTAATAAAAGGAAGATCATGAATTTTAACATTTTTAATACAAAATTAATCAATTTATCACGTGTAACGGGTTCGATTCCCGGTTTAACCATAAAAATATTTAAATATCTGTGAATGCAATTTACAATGTTTTTTAAATTCAAATAATGTCTTCATTCAGTAAAATGCTCCATCTACAATATTTAAGGTACTTTCCCTCCATGTGGCATAGCCTTGGGACGCCCTGTATATTAATGATTAGTGCTAGTATATGTGTAGTTGTATCATCATCATCATCATCCTAGCGTTATCCCGGTACAGTTGCATCCTGAAGGATGCCCAGGGTCCGCTACCTAATCCCAAGATTCGGCATATGCACTAGTTTGTACGAAAGCGACTGCCATCTGACCTTCCAAACCGAGGGGAAACCAGATCTTGTACTCTTCTTATGTGACATGTATATTGTTTTAAACTGTTATTGTGTACAATAAAGTGCTCACATACATACATACATATAAAGGAATGTTTACTTTGAATAGTTTGAATGAAACCGATCTCCATTGTTTAGAGTACTTTCCCTCTAGGTGGCATTAAAATCAATATAAGAATTTTACACCCAGCCAAGAAAGTGGTCTATCTTTTCGACTCTATTACTTGTGAGTTAAGGTCTAAAATTGATAGACCTCTTTCTTGGCTAACTGTAGGTACTTTACAGGTGGACAGAAACATCGTCCCGGTCCCGAAAACGGTCAACCCGAGGCGGTTAGAAGAGAACATCAACATTTTCGACTTCAAGTTAGAAAAGGACGAAATATCGCAGATCAACACACTGAATACTAACACCAGATTCACGCTGCCGTCGTTCTGGCAAAACCATCCTTATTATCCGTTTGAGAAGATTGAGAATCCTATAGCTGATCCGTTTGGGAAATAGACTATTGCGTGAACGTAACTACATATTTTTATTGTGTTGAATTGGATCTTTATATCAATAATAGTAAAACTGTGGAGTGGGCCATTCCACTTTTTCATGTACAGTCGACGGCAAAAATATGTATACATTTTTCGCCTTATTACAATGGAGTAAGGTGCATAAGTGTAAACATATTTTTGCTGTCGACTGTACATAATTTTCACGAAAAAGTAGAAAGACCCGAGTATTCCACTTTAACTCATTAATATCGTGATAGTAAAAGTATTAATTTTTGTAAACTAGTAAAATACCTAATTTAGATTTAAATTCGTATAGTGAAAAAAAATAGCTTGTCTACCTTCTCTAACTCTACTTTTGGCTTATTGCATTGTATTGTGTTCTTTTTTAGGTGTCCGTTAAGGTGTATTTGTATTGTATTCTTAACTAGTTAAGGACGTACGCTGTCGATAACTTATATCGATAGATTTAAGTTGCGATAATACTCAATAGATGGCGCTGTTGTTAATAAAAGAATTTCCCATTTTGTTTTTTTTTTTCATCTTGTTTGTAGGTGTAATGAAACTGCAAATATATAACAATATTTTTATAATTATGGCACTTCTCAATATTTGACAAAAACACTTTTACTTTACCTTAGGTTTGAAGCCATTGTAAAGAATTCTTCAAATAATACTGCATTGATTTATTGTCAGCATAAAAGCATTTTTACCGCTTTCCCTCCAAACAGCCGGTTTACATCTTTTTGTATTATATCGAATTTCAAAAATTAACTGCACTAATAAGTTTGTTTTTGGAAAAGCATTAGCGACAAACTTATTTAAACAGTTTTAGCATTCTTGGATTCTTTCTTGATAAGCTACATTTTTAGTTAAACTATTGAATTATAACATCGATTGAAGACATTTATTTCTCAAATAGGCACAACTAATTGGTAACAAAAACGTTCACATTGCTCTCTAAAAGATAAAGAAACAAATATAAGTAGAAAATTAGAAACATCGACACATTGACACACCGCTGGTTTCCAACCCATATTTACCATTTGCCACAACCGTCATTCAAATCGGATATAGTATAGCCAAACGGTCTCAGGAGTAGTTACAAGCGTGTTACCGGAATATTGATTTGAGGAATCGTGTCGACATACAGGAGACAAATGCAATTGCCTCACTTTCAACACACTGAATTTGCAGGCTCAGACAACCTTACTGGCCACCAGGAACACAATTATCGAAACCATTTGTCTAATAACCATGTTCTCATGGAAGTGATTGTAGATCTTATATGAGAATAAATGTCTTTAAACCTGGAGTCCGACCACGCTAACTCTGCAAGGAATAATTTGGCAACACTGTGCATTATACGTCATATTTGTATGAAAATGTGACGTTTGAGGTAGTGTTGCCAAATTATTTCAATGCAGACTTAGTATGGTCGGACTGTAAAACAAAAGATCTTTTCAACAGCTGTCCTGATCATTTTGACTAAACTATATCCAATTATTAATCGATGAATAATTAAACCAAGGTTGGAAGTCATAATTGGTAAATTCGGGTTGAAACCCTGACATTGAAAGTGTACTGCACATTAATTGTTGAACCATAGAAAACCATAGAATACATGAGAAAAATTAAACAGACAAGGCCACATTGCGTTCGGAGTCCCCTGAAGCCTCTAACATGGAGCTATGGATACTGAGACTAGACTTACACTATCTTAAAACAAGATTTTGTATTTATTGCTATTTTCGGGTATTAAGCATTTGATTGTCATTGATCCAACAAGCAAATAGTAACTATACTTAGTATCTAAAGTATGATAACGATTTAAAGGCATTTACTATATTTATTTGGCTCAGTTTCCATGGTTCCATTAATTAAGAGACTCCAGCTACAGAGCGGTCAATTTGGTTAGTCGCAAAGCGTAGCTTAGAGAGTGCAAGTTTTTAACCAATTTTAAATAAAACTTCAAACTAAAATATACCATCCATAAATTATGTTAAATTAACTTATCGATAACATTTGGCTTACCTTAGTGACGCTTCACTATCGATATTTTTATTCCTATATTTCTCACTAATAACCAATGATGTCCCCGGCGTTATTTGTTTTCTGACGCTAGCAACATATTTATAGATGGCGTTATTAAAAAACGATTGAGTTAAAGTATAACACAACAATATACAAGAAAAATATTCTGTTCCACAATATTTATAAACTTTAGCGTAACTTATGGAACTTTTTCATGTAAATTGTCCAAGTTATCCAAATGAATACATGCTTATTGTTAAATAAAGTTATCATATCATAGTGTCTTAGGGGTCTAATTGACTATGAATACGGACTAAGCTAGTCGTCTAATGCGTGATATGCCGTATAAGAAAGTGAAGGAAGAGAATTTTTTTTATAAATAAATGTGTTGAAATATATTTTTTTAAAGAAGTCCTAACAGTTAAAGCACCTATGATATCAGGTACCTGTATTTTTTTACTAATTTAAGTAGCATTGTACATTTTAAACATAAAATAACAGTTTGGACAAGTTGTTATTTATATCTACTTATGTACTTTCAGTACTTTAAGTTTACATTTTAGACTCACAGAACAACATAAAAAGTCCTGAGTTGTTGTATGTATTATTAACTGTTCTAGTTCGTATTTCATTCAATATTTGTTTGTGGAACTACATCACCAAGTTCTAGACTTCTGTATTTTTTAATAAAAAAATATATTCCAACACTACATCGCATTCTTATAATAGGTAAATACTAATTATTAAAATTAAAGCGATTTAGGTAAAACGTTACTTAGTCTTATGAACAGCTTTCGTAATTACTATTAAGGTAATATTATAATGTTTAAGTGATTTTGCCACTACCGGACTTTGGCAATATCCGATAGCACTTTTTTATAAATGTCACTTAAACTTGTAGAATAATCAGTTGCTCAAATTCTAGAATCAAATCACAAAACAAATGTCGCATCTTGAATAGCTTCAATCCGTTTCAAATAAAGAATTAAATCTCAGTCAACCGACTGAGTAACCCTCATTATTTGTGTGCACGGTAGTGCCCCAGCCAAGTAGTGGCAGCTATCTTAAAGGACGTTCGCATTCCAAGGTGTCTGGGCCGGTGGGAAGCCTGGCTACAGTGCTGTGACATGCTACAACCCTATACATAACAGTATTTAAAGTTGGGTTTATTCGGCATTTTAACGTAACATAAATTTTCGACAGTAATCCGAAGAGTCGTAGGGGCACATTCATTTAAATTTTCAGTGCAACATCTAGCAATGGTGGGTTTAGAGATAGCGAAACTGTGATATGTCAAATGTCACACAACGATATCTCCTATATAACCCAATAATATCTATATAATAAAATGTTATGGACAATGTTTTTTACTTGAACATTCATAGTTGGTATAGCAATTTTTCAAAACGGGGATGTTAAATAACGATAGTTAACTTTTAAGCATACAGATCTGTTGCAGTAAGCTCTTTAGATGGAGCAATATGTTTCCCATGTGAAGTTAAATTGACGAATAAACCTAGATATTAACAAGTATGGCTGAATTGAGTATGTAGATGGAACAGCTGGATATTTCACAAAATTATCATCACAAGCAAACCTCGTTAGGCAATTTTCGTAAAATGCACACAAAAATAATAAAAAAATGGTTTTTTAAGGAGAAATGCTATACTTATCGACGGATTTAAACCATTTTTCATAGATAAGGCAAATATTAACTTAAATTATTGTGGAATATTTTAGGTAAAGAGAACAAGTGGGATATGGCAATTGATTGTGGAATATCCAAACTGTTTTAAATTAACCAGATCAACATGTTGGACATCTTGTTATGACACATGCGATGGCTCGAGACATGTCGGACCGAACTTACTCTAGATCTAGAAATTTAAAAACAATCAAAGTATCCATTTAATTAAAAAACGTCAGTTAAGACTAGAGTTAACAAGGAAGATTATGTAAGCTATATTTATAGATATAGTCATACTATATATTTAATATACATACAATATTCATCTCCTTATAATATGCTTTGCACTTACATAATTATTAAGGAATGCAAATCCGTTTCGACGAAAATGACAAATTGGTTTTCTGATATTTAAAACCGGTTTTTATTGGTGGTATATTACTGGAAATATAATTCTCACTTTAAGTTAATATTTACAAGAGATAAGAGAAAATGTTATCCATTCAATATACTCAATAGCAAGTAAACCGGATAAGTTGTATTCGATTGCTATTCACAGTACACCCTATGCTCATGAGTATATATAGTAAGAAGTCACCTAGTTTAGTAGTCAAGACATGGTTTTGCTCGCGTAATTTACATGATTACTTTATAAGAACACTAAGTATTAATAAGTTATATTCCCTTTGGGTATATACCAAGCTTGGCCAGAATGTAACTGTAGCTATGTTAATTTTAAACATAATAAACCGAGTTTTACTGTAACTCGTGTGGGATTTACATTCCTTAATCAGATTACTAACCTACTGATGATATGGCGTTAAATTAAATTGCCTATAACCTAGTGTGGCTCCGATTTTGAGTAAAAGGAACTACTGTATTTTATAAAGCTATTTTTCACAAAAATCTCACTGTGTTGGAGTAATTTTAGAGTTCGCTTCGCCGTTTACCGAATTAAAAAAACTAAAATAATTCGGTCAAACGGTGAGTACCCACAACCTACCAAACAACAACGACCAAGTCTCACTTCTACGCACCTTAAGTGCTTTGGTTAAAAAAAAAACTATCTAAAAATCATCGCCGCATATTATCAAACGCTAAATTATCATATAATTTATTAGCTATTTAACGATTAAAAGTTACTTGGTGTTTATGTTCCTAGATTAGTTAAACTAAAGCCGCACGGGAGTGTGGCGGCCAAGTTCTAGAACTATTTATTATTAAAGAGGTCACCTTGTTTCGCATCTTCTTCTAAAACTAGCATCGTACACTACGCCCGTCACACGAAACGCCAAAACGAAAGCAGATTATCTATAATTCGATAACTTTCTTTATCTATTGCCTTTTTAGATCACCAAGGATTCCTACCATTTAAGTTTTCTTATAAATTAATACTTCGGAATTGAAAATTTGGGACTGAAATGCTCTCTGAATCATTTGTAACGTCAAAATTCATATCAACATAGTTTTACTTCCACGTATACGTGGAAAAGTTAAATACGCAAATGGAATTGGGTAGCATCTTCAACAGCTGCTTAATGAATTCGTAGTTATACATAAGTAAATACTAATGCATAGTTAACTTACATTAATTTAACTTTTTCACTTATACCACTTGTAACTGCGATTCCTCCATAAAAAGCGATAGATACCAAGATACCATTTTAATTTGAATCTTAGCGACTGTTTTTGTCATAATTGAGCTATAAAAATAAACACAACCATTTCTATAATAATACCAGGCAACATTATGGAAACAAGGCGGCAATTTTAAAGTCCTTTTTGGGACTCACTGCTATGGACTACTGTTACATCATTTACGTGAACCCAATCAACTTTTTTCTCGTTACCATGGTTACGTATCCTGAATTTCAATTCATCAAAAGCTTTTGTGACTTTCGTAAACCCATTCTATGATATTTTATTATTTTTCTAGAACATCTGTCACTATTTTATCCTTGCCGGGACAGAACAACAAGAAAAACTTGATATCTAAAATGCTTGGACCCGGGCTCCTTTAAAACGCAACTAAGAATTTCAAAAACGACCTTAAATTCAGAGGAATAAGAAAGGAAAGCCTCGAGTAATCCATAAACATATTTAGAAAGCAATTGCGTAAGTTTTACATTTAAAACAGAAAAAAAACTGACTTGGCCGTTTTTTTACAGACACCTAAATCAAATCAGACTGCTAATCGTTGTTAAATGCGTATAAACATTCGAACCCTTTTGTACCTCAATCTATCTTATTTTACACCCCTACTGTACGGCAGTTCGAGCTAGTTCGTCTATAACCAATTTTATTTCTATCTAAAAGTGCCCCACATCTATTATACGTGCATCTATGAGCAAATTCAACTTGGTCTAAGAAATTTGGACCAATAAGAAAGCATTGAGTGTGTTCATCGATATCGATATCGAGCGTCGTACAAGCTAGTCGTTTGGAATCGTAACTACGTCTAGGTTAGAGCAAAATGTTAGTGAGAGCGAATGATAGAGCGTTTCCACATCAGTACAAAATATCAGGTATCGGTTAAGGACGTATAGTGATGTGAAAAAGCTCGACTACGCTACGTTGGACGAAAGTGTCTAGTCTGGACTCAGTCGGACAATCGTTGTTGGTACACTGATTTGTCAATTCACTCACAAAAAACCGCACAAAATATTTGCAGTCAAAAATTGTACCGTACCTTCCACTTTAAACTTATCGATATCGATAACTTTAATGTACAAAGCACAGCCCTCAATTTAAGCCTACATTTTTCAGTACTTATGGATCACAAGCCAATGCCACACTGTCAATTTCTTTTTGAAAATATCGACATAGTAGTATGCACTTTTTAGTAACGTGTCTTTTACAACAGCAAATTAGCATGTGGCTTTGTCGTTTGTAAATATTATTCACTAACATGATTATTTTTGTATGCATTATATGTGATAATCCACATCGAAAGGGACCTTACGGCGGCAGGCGCTTACGTTGCACCTATTCCCTATTGTATTAGAACAGCGGCAATAAAGACGTAAGTGCCGGCCGCCATAAGGTCCCTTTCAATATGGATTATCACATATAAGCCACCTAGCTAGATAAAATAACAAGGTTTAAGTATTCTTAACTATTGTAAAGGACAATTTGACAAATGAATAAAGTGCAAATATCTGTCGACATTTCCCACCCACCTATTGGTTTTCAAATGATTGTTGTTTCTTTTAGTATATTGTCGTTGAGACCATACAATTATTTAACGACATTCATTATTATATATCGTAATCTTAATAAACAATCATTACACTCGAACACAGCATGGTTTTGGAAGAAAATCGAGAACCCTATTAGGCATTCGAACTGTTTGAAACAAATAATCGTGACCTTAATCGGTATTGGAACATTTTATCGAAATGATTTCGACCAATTTTTTATCTATCCAATTTTTTATCTATCTAACTATCTCAAAGTTTTGCCAAAAATTCAAATACCAATTTGAAAGATCCGAATCAACAGGCATCTCGACTTCGACCAAAACATTATCGACCAATAGGCATTATCGATATCGACCAAATCAACGATTGCCAACCTCGCCCCACACTACGCTTCACCTGCATGCACATGCCAGCAGCGCTAGCGCCAGCAGCCCCGCGGCCGCCCGCGCCCCCCACCCCGCGTTACACATGTCCTCCTCACAGAAACACATGTGGCCCGTGCCTGTACTTTCCATCATGCATACGTGGTCCACCATGAACAAGTTGATTTGGAGCTGGGAGGTGCACGTTCGGCGGACAACTTCGTACGCTGGAAAGAAAAAAAAAACATTTTTAAACTCAAACTCAAACTCAATATATTCTATATTCAAATAAGAGAAGAAAAAAAAACATTTTTAAACTCAAACTCAAACTCAAAATATTCTATATTCAAATAGGAGAAGAAAAAAAACATTTTTAAACTCAAACTCAAAATATTCTATATTCAAATAGGAGAAGAAAAAAAACATTTTTAAACTCAAACTCAAAATATTCTATATTCAAATAGGAGAAGAAAAAAAACATTTTTAAACTCAAACTCAAACTCAAAATATTCTTTATTCAAATAGGCCTAGCAACAAGCACTTTTGAATCGTCAGTTATATATTACATAAATTGAATCTAATTGTTCAGAGCAATTTATTGATGCATATGAAATTTTAAAAAAAGACTTGAATTACTGTAATGTATGTCAAAAGAGAGTATAATAAATTCACAAAAAGATCGTCAATATGTAAAATAAAACATAAAAAATTGTATAATCTTAGACAGTTTCTAGAATAAAATCTGAATGCCAAGAGCAAAATTTAACGTCAACATCTAATGTCATTGTTATGAAAATAGTCATTAAGATATAATGTCATAATTATTAACATATAATTAGTATTTCAACCACAATTATACCCACGGTGTTTTATCATTCATGTAGTCTTTTGTGCTTATAATATGCTATAATTGCATTAAGGGTCCTCATCAGTTAAAAAACGATCATCTATTTACGCCATTTTCTGTTTGAATTCACACGTATCTTAACATCTCTATGTTACTTCTTACTATCTAGAACAGGACTATAATAGTCCTAGTATATAGTAATAGTTTGCGCTCCAGTCAGATTGGTTAAGCGGTTTCAGCCGAATCTGAGGTGTTTAAAAACGTGTTTACTGTATTTCAATAGGCTTATATGAAATGAAAATAATTTATTCGTGACATAGATACTACAAGCTAATACATTTTTACCTATTAACTAATAAAATTGCCACGAAATGGTCCCTCAGCATAATGCTGACTCACAAGCCAGCGCTGGTCTTCCGGCGAGACCATTTTTTGTGGATCACGTTGCTCCGCTGTCCGACGCGGCCTTAACCTATTCTGAACGCACCCTTTACGCTTGCTAATAGGCCAGTGTAGGCGAACCTTTATGCATCAACGTGCCATTTTTTCTAAAGAATGTTTAATGGGGTTTCATTGACGTGCCATCAAATAATTTTCACTTTCTGATTATTTGGAAAATAATAATAATAAATACTATCAAAACTCTTTATTAAATAAAGTAAACAAAAAAGGTACATTTTGGAATGTTTTTATTACACGCATAAATTAAATTAGTGTAAAATTAGTCTAACTTCTGTTGCTGCAGGTTAGATGACAAATAATTTATGTTAGGGTTGTAAGATGTTACTTTTAGCAAAATGCATGCTGAACTGGATTCATCTGTCAAACGGTTTCTAACAGAGTTTTTAATGGTATTCATCTCTGAAAATAATGACTCGCAGGCATAGGCTTTATGATCGGCGACGTGCCCAAAATATTGTGCCGCGTGCCATTGGTTCGCCTACCTTTTTTTTTTTGTTGGTTTCACACTAAATAAGGGTGTTTATATGTGTCTAAGGGTGGGTTGCACCAAACCGTTTGTAATCGTAAGCGGTGTTCGTTAAAATCCGATTGTATGTAAAGTTTGACAAGTTTCTCTGGGATGACAGCTGCCGGCGCCATATTTGACGATGACCGGCCTGTGATCGCATGTTGGTGCAACTGACTCTAAGAATTCATTTTATTAATTTTACCCGCAGTTAATGTTCTAAATAAATAATATCGAAGTCGGCGCCTTCTCTGCCAGAAGTGCAAAACCGACGGTCAGCGCTAGATTAACGTTTTTTTTGAACCTGACTGTGGCTTTATAGGCCGGGCCCAATAAAGCGATAGGAGTGCGCGGTTGGAGAGTAGCCTGGGGAAAATGCAGGGGAAAACCTCCGGCACGACCACGCGTGTGTGGTTCGCCTACCCTGTAATAGGCTATGTAGTACTTACGGCTCTTAGAGTACCGCACCATCTTGACGCAGCAGCCGTTGCAAGTTTGTAGCGGCGGCTGGTCGCGCGGCAGCGCTGTGTAGTTAAACGGGTCCTTGCACCGCGGGTCTGTCCAGCTGTCGCACTCGTAGCAATAGATCGTGCGGGCTGCGAGAGAGGGACGGTGTGTTATCAACAAGCAATAAAAGGGGGCAGTGCAGTGTTGCCAGATGGATACATTTCTTACATTTTTCGTAACTTTTGACCGGCTTGCGTAACATGTAAGTAACTTCTGTTGTAAAGAAAATTTTCGTAACTTTTGAGAATAAGTAATGAAACTATTTAAAAAGAAAGGTCAATTGTATCTAACCGGGGCCAAGCGAGACAATTCATAGGCTTCCATACAGAAAAGGTGACAAAGAAACCTACATGGTAGGACTTTGTTTGCCCGTCTGTTGCAACTATCTATGACATTTGAGATACCGCCCATCAGTCTGGCGTAATTCTGCAGCCGAACTCGCCGAATTGTAACTGTATATGGCTCCTCATTTCTTAAAATCTAACATTTTGATCAGTTATTACGAAAAATATAAAAAAATGTAACTTTTGCATCAAAAATGTAACTTTTCAAGAAACTAAACGTAATTTTCGTCCAAAGGGCCCTGGCAACACTGGAGCAGTGGGTCCGAAAGCCGCATTCATATTTGTCTGACGTGAACTGTCGTGGTGCGCGCGATTATTAATGGTGAATGGGACTTAATCGCCTACAAAACGTAATATCAAACAGGTGACATTTTTATGAAGTCATGGAACTTTGTCGAATTCAGTTATTAGTCAAAATACATCGTCCATCATATCAACGAACATTATGACGAAACGTGTTGTGGATGATTCTTTGTAGCATAAATTGACGAAACCTGTGGTGGATACTTTTTGTTGTGGTTGGACGAAACGGCCGCCAATTAGATTGTTTTTGAATTTATAAAATAAACATTTCTTGTAGTAAAAAAAAAAATTACTATAAGATATCTGACGAATATTATTACCTATATTACCTATTGGGTTGCACCAAATCGTAAGCGGTGTTCGTTAAAATCTGATTGTATGGAAAGTTTGACAAGTTTCTATGGGATGACAGCTGCCGGCGCCATATTTGACGATGACCGGCCTGTGATCGTATGTTGGTGCAACCGACCCTTAGTGTTGTGTCGAGCGAGTGACAACCCTAAGTGTTTTAACCCGTTCGTCGAGTGAGAAGCAAAAATCTATCAAATCTGTCACTACTCTTCTAAACCTCGTATCTCAGTGCTGAAACGATGCTGATATACGAGCTTTATTTTAAGTAGGTATTCCTTACTTAGTGACTTGCTTGTAACTCAACGCGTTCTCTCTCGGAAAAATAAACAATAGCATTATTTTGTCACGTACTAAGTGTGTGTGGTCATACTTTTGAATGTGACTAGATGAAGTTTGAATGTGGCTAAATTGAAAAAATTAACACAGTATTTTTAAGTTACTATATTGTTATTGTTACTAACCCATTATGGATCATAAGGTCTGAAATAAAAGTATTTTATTTTTATTTATTTTTTATGAACCCGGAGATCTCCGGTACTGGGAGACAACGGCTTAGCGATAAAGAGGTAGTTTGAAAATCCCGTGCGGCTAGAAAATGTTAAACACATTCGAAACGTCAGGCAAATCTCAAGAAGTTGAATAAATGTCAGTAAGCGATTAAGTCACCACCATGTGTGAAAATCGTGCAAGTTAAATCAATACCGGTACTATATCCTTTTCATACATTAAGTACTCATGGTTAAAAAAATCACATTCTGATACACTCTGACGTGGCGGCTCATGTGTCAGAACGCATCAGAAAACATCACGTCAGATTAGTATGAATAACAACAGCACATCTCAGGGCCTACTCACTTCGCATCGTGCCGTCCCTTTCACTCATATAGTGTACTAGCGACCCGCCCCGGCTTCGCACGGGTGCACTGTTTAATGGATGTTATTATACATATAAACCTTCCTCTTCAATCACTCTATCTATTAAAAAAAACCGCATCAAAATCCGTTGCGTAGTTTTAAAGATTTAAGCATACATAGGGATATAGGGGGTGAATCAACTTTTTAGTGCCACTCGTTGCCGTGGTTACGTCCAGTTGTCCAGGGCACAAAATTGGAATTCAATCGTGATTTTATGCTATTTAAGTTTATCAAACATACATACTTGTGGTACTTGTAAGCTATATCCACAATGGTCCATCTACTAAGCATGTTTGTAGAACTTACTTAACACAACATTTTTTTGAACAAATTGTGCCACTAGTGTCCCTTGAACAACGAATGAAGATAACAACACAAAAAATGTTGATTCACCCAGGGACATAGGGACATGGCAGAGAAAGCGACTTTGTTTTATACTATGTAGTGATAACATGAGAGTGAAAGGGACGGCACGATACGAAGTTCGGAGTGTCTCCTCTGACGCTGCGGTAACGCGAGATGAAAACTAGTCGAGTGAGAAAGGAATGAGCAGCGCGCGAGGCGACTTTGTAGCTTTGCAAATCGCACACTCACCATCAAATATATCTACACTTCAGAGCTCACAAATATTTAAACATGCCCAATGTCATGATTATGAGTAGTCATCATCATCATCATCATCATCATCATTTCAGCCGAAAGACGTCCACGGCTGAACATAGGCCTCCCCCAAGGCTCGCCATTTAGACCGGTCCTGTGCCGTTCGTTTCCACCGGATTCCCGCGACCTTCACCAGGTCATCACTCCACCTTGTCGGAGGCCTACCGACAGCTCGTCTTCCGGTGCGTGGACGCCACTCAAGCAGTCGCATGAGTAGTCGTGTTCAGATAATTTTGAGCACCTGGCGTCGATATATCCTATGGCAACTGTACTTCGGCTCTATAATGGTTGCATTTATCGCATGAAAATTATATTGCGACGCGTGCAATGAGTTTTCCATAATGTTAGTGGTCCGGAAAACCAAGAGAGACGTGCGTATGAGCTAGAATAAGATATCAGTATATATCTCTCTCATTATGTATGTATCTTTCTCTTTTTTTCAGATAGTTGCGTCCCTCTGGATCCTCCAGACTGATTCATCGTCTGTTAGGCATTTTATGGATTTTGCTGCCGTCATGTTTAATATGGGTATTGTTTTTAGGTTATATGATGAAATAAAACAATTATGTAGCCAACTATTTACAATAAATTCTATTCCACTAGTAAAAATTAGTTCCAAGCTACATGGAGTCATAATTAAATTTATCTATCGATATCTATATGTCCCAAAAAATGTCCCAACACTAGTTAGGTAGGTTATGAAACTAATATAAGCAGATTGAGTAATTTACTTAAATTATTTTTTTAATGTATGAATGTCTAGAAATTAACATGATTAAAAATTCTAACGAATTAATTACTAAATTAAATTTCTACGAAAACCGTAAAAATGAGGCCATTTCAGCCTTCGGCTATTTTAGTTTTTTTTTTATAATTAACATTGTTGAAGATGCGCACATAAAAATTGATTTATATACTGCAACGCTGACAAACAAGCATATTGACATAGCCTATGGAAGCTTGAAACTCCAGTCACAACTATGTTGTCGAATCTAAGAGACCCCACACTAGCGTCTTTTGAGCGTTCGTCGTCATGCCAGCGCCCGTGAAGCGGCGACGCAACTATTGCGCAGCGTCAACGCAACGTATTGGCGTAACGCCAGCGGCGTTTATCGAGCATCAGCGTCACCAGCATCTAGTCAGTGCCTACCATGAGTTTGCATGACCGTACTACATCTATTTCTCATTTGATAAAGGTTTAAAGGGTGGAATACGTTGCCACCCGAAGCACTAATTCTGCGAGAAAGTAAACGCCAAACGGCCGACGGTGACGACTCTCTATCGCACGATGCGGACGCAAGACAGGGTAAAACAGAAAGAATATTCCGAAATGCCCGTTCTTGGCCCCCACCAGTGTGACCAGATACCCCGCTTTTCCGCTTTTTTTCCCCGCGTTGGCCCTGCTATCCGCATTAAGCCAATCCGCTTTTTTAAAATGTTAGCATTTGCTCAATGAAAAACTCGGTAAATTCAAAATCTCGAACGCTTACAACTAGCTAAAATGACTGCAAGTAACATGTATAACTTCCGTCGTTCCGCGATAATGCATGTGAGCACATATTTATCATTTGAAACATAAAAATAAAGAAAATTATTAACAATTAATGTATTCCGCATTTTCATTCAAAAATCCGCGTTTTTAAATCGCACCTCCAGCTTTTTGTATTTCGGCATCTGTACTTCTTCGGACCACGCGGTACCTACGCCATATAACTCTCTATGCTTGTTTGCAACCGTCGAGGCATGTAAAACAATGTCGTGCACCATGTTCGCGCATGCTCGGAAGCCATCGCTATTGTCCTTGTACATAACGAGTAATAACGACGTGATGTCACGAAACCTTATGTATTACTAGTGTAGGAATGTAGGGCAAGAGTTAGGCTTCGACACGCGACCTACAAGCGAACCGACGCCCTTTATGTACTAGACCTGCTTTGTAGAAGCAAGCAAGTTTGTCTTTGGTGTAAATCTTGCGGGTTATTAACGCCCACGATGGACATAGACAGGCACGTATCCAGAGAGGGGGGGAGGGGGATAGTTGGGATTTACAAAATCTCTCTTGCGTTGTTAGAGACATCAATAAGTTATATGTATATTTCATATATGCAAGTGCATAAACAACATACTAATATCGAAAGCGCTTTTCTGGACCATGTTTTAATAAATCATAAAAAATAAGTAGTCAGTTTTTCAAAATTTGCTTCTTGCAAATGTAGATAAAGGATTTATGAACAGATAACCGTTTGTGCCATAAATATATTTATAGTTTTGACGGAGCAGTATCAACTTAAAACTCGTCAAAAATCGATGAGAAACTTTACTTGACAGAACGAGACACTATACTGACATCAAGACTAGAGCGAGAGAGACGGCTATAATGAGATTAACTCGACGTAAATTGTTTTAGTTCCTAGGATCTAATCGGACTAATTAGTTTCAAAATAATACCTTAAGTAACGCTGCCTGACATTGCAATTTTAGTCATATCCCGGTACAATACAGTCGATATTACCTTTGGCAGTTGGAAACTTTAGATCAGAGGGGCTACCGCGAACCGAAAACGAACGAAGTTCGAATATCTCCCACTCTGTGGCACGTATTAGCAAGTGCGACAGAGAGGGACATATTCGAACTTCGTTCGTTTTCAGTTCGTGGTAGCCCCTCAGGTAACGTAGTGATGTGCCAGTGCTTCATTTAATTAATATCGATATGCGAGTATTATGGAGTATAAGAGTACATAGCTAATTATAATATTTTTTTTACCAATACTGGCTCAAAAAACAAAAACATTATGACAATAATACCTACTGGCTAAGAAAACTCTTGAAGTGAAACTATCTTTTTACTGATGTGATTGGACAAACATTGCGTTTAGTTTTTATGAACAGGAATACTAAATGTAATGTGTAAATGAATTTACTGTGGATTTGATATCATTTATAAAAAAGTTTGTACCAGAAAGTACCCACATAACTTTTTTTCCTTTTTTATTACCGATTTTTTTGTAATTTTACATCAAGTTAATCACTATTTTTATATTTTACTGATTTAATAGTCTCACAATATTGTATTTTAGAAATCACAAATGAAAAAAAAGGAAATGGGAAAATTACCTAAGTAGTTTAATGAGGTTGGCCTGTAAAAGCTAATTGTAGATGGCGCTCTCATAGCTAGGTCCCAATTTACAAGGCTTATTTTGACAGATGCGTTCCTCCCAGTAGATGGTGCTCTCATAGCTAGGACTTTTTTTCTACGAACAACTGTCAAAATCGATTTGACAGTTGCCAACCCCATTGGTACAAGCTTTTTTAAATATCAATAATGGAAGCAGAATTAAAACGCAGGTATTATCTTAAGGCCTTATCTTAAACCTATAACATTCGGAGTATAATTATGACATTATCGAACATTTTGGTAAATCAAAAATATGTAAGCATATATATGTATTTTAGACACCAAATGACAACATGCACATTCTAGTAAATAACACTTACGGACAAACACTTACCTTCCGAAAATAAATGTTATAATTGTTTAGTGTTTTATGTATTTGCTTTACCCAAAAAAGAATGGAAGTTTTAAAATATACAGAAATATAACAAAAAAGCAGATTAACAAAACAATAATTAGAAGGCAACTCAGTCTACGGCATTTTAGTCGTTGTCTAAATTAATTAAATATATGAATATTATATACATTTTTGAATTACTCCAATGAGAATATTCAAATATTTATTATTTTTTCGCTATTTGCTGTCTACTGGCGAGTGTTTTTTGTATATAAGCACAAGCTTGTGTTAAGCTTTTTTACATAAAGAAGTACTTACTTTGACATTCGGCCGAAGCCAGTGGAAGTAGGCTTATTGCCCATAACGCTGAAAATCCATGCTTCAATTAGTAAAAAAAAATACATAGTACTAAATAGTAAACTGAAAAGTGAAGAAACCCTGGGTCCTGTAAATAACTGAATAAAAAACACCGTAGACTGAGCTCTATAGCTATGAAACAAAAAACAATACTAGAAGATTTTTAACACATTTCGTTTACGACAAAACTTTTCGTGACGTAAGTTAAACAAAAAAATAATTTTCCACGTATTTTTAATAAAAATAAATTTCTTGGAAATAATAAAAAAAATAACAGTTTTTAAGTTATTTGCCAGGTTAAAATAATACAAACTTTACTATATAAATGTGATAGCATCACGAAATGTTCCGTCTACACCTACCGTGGTCAAGTGATGTATTAGTTGTGAATAAAAATCCCTGAAAAATTCACTTCAGTTATTCACAGGAATATAGATGTAATATTTGTGAGTGTTCGTGGTAACCTCGGGGATTAGGAAACGCCAGAACTGTGGAAACGTTAGAAATTTTTGGAAACCCAGATGCATTTGCCGTATAGTAATTTTACAACAGAATTAAATTTTATTTTATTTTATTTTATACAAACACATCTACCAGAAGACACATGCTTCATTAACGGCACTAACGTCACAAATCATATTGAGAATCGTCAGTTTCGATGTGCCATCCCATACCCAAATTTAGAATAAAGGAAAAATTGAAAAATTTAGGCACCGAGCAGGATTCGAACCTGCGATTTCCCGGCAGTCGCGGCCAGTCGCTCTAGCCAACTGAGCTATAGGTGCAATCGCCACCCACTCCCAAATTCATCAACCGTTCCTTCGTCCTCCTCGGTGCCTAAATTTTTAAATTTTTCCTTTATTCTAAATTTAGAATTAAATTTGTTACGTAACAGGTGCTGCACAACTTTGTAGCACTCTAACGCGTTTAAATGCTGCCGTAGCGTTATTTGACATTGTCCAGCACACTGATGCACCCATATATACCTATAGACGGACTTTCTTGCATGATTAGACGAAATACAGTCTTATGTCATTGTTATAATAATTATAACAGGGAAAAACTACCTGTCATATTTTTTGTCGTGTGCTCATTACATAAAATAATTATGTTCTAATGAGGACAAGATTAATTAGGGCATCGTGTGTGAAGAGAAACCAATCAACTATATTTTTCAGATATTTTTTGTTGTAATTGGTCTCGATTTTACAAAACTAAAACATTTATAAATTATTTATTTATTCGTAAATTACAAAGCAAATCATAAGGGTTTCTCGCTTCTTACCACACTGCAAATGGCGCATTTTGTCGTAATAACTCACAGAAACACAGCTATAATTATAATGAAATCTGTGTAATACTGTCTTTCAGTTGTCGTGATACATTGCATTGTGTATAGTGCTTTTAAAATCAACTTTTCAACTCTGGCAATTCCTAAATATAAGAAGGACAGTTGGAACATGCAGAAATTACCCATTCGTCGTAACATGGCAACATTCATTCCTGTGGACATTTACCGCGCTGCAAACACATCTAGAAATGTATAGATTATAACACTGCTCTTTAATAATACACTGCAACGTTGCTTAAATATAATGGGCGTTTTCCAGTTTCTAGTTCTAATGAAGTAAGAGCTACTTACTTATGTACTTTCAGTATTAAAAAAACACATTTTTCAGTCTTTGAATGAGTTAAATATATCGAAAATCTGAAAAACAACCATTCACTATCACTCAAACATATTTTTACACTGAAAATCAGTGCAACACTAAAGAGCGCAACACTACCACGCCACACTAAAGCACACTACAAACTATGCAATTTATCACAACAACTGACAGACACGCAGCTATAGTTTGAATGAAATGTATTTCTGTCTCATGCCAACTACAGCTGCTTAAATTTTTGCGACAAAATGCAAGGTGTGTAATGGCCTTAAGCCAAAATTTGGTTCGACTAGTGCGGTACCACATCATATCGATGATGTTTGCAGCTACGAGCACAACACTGACTATTGACAACCACGTGAAAGAGCTTGGTATTACCGGTCCGGATGCAGGAGTTGCCTTTTACTTCCTCCACTCCGAACCAGGACATCAGAAGAACTGGAAAAGAGTAGATTATACATGAGATGCCTGGCAAATATTACATTAGTAAGTAATGGTAAAACAAAGAATGTGTTATCGCAGGTATTCGACACCCTAGACGAAGGCCAGGAGTGCTACCGCGAATGGCATTCGAAATTTTCCCTCTCTGTCGCACTTGCAAGTTTGCACATAAGTGAGACAGAGAGGGAAAACTTCGTTTGTGGTTCGCGGTAGCCCCTCAGGGCATTAAATATGCGATCTGAGGCCTTCTTTATTACCGCCCGTGGTAAGTACACACTTTTATGTCTCCCCTAGCCTAGTGAGATTTTCCGCACGCGTAGGGTGCGGTCATTTGACACTTTATGGCCAGGTATGACAGAAAAACAATTATAAATATAGGTATAATTAGCCATTTAGGTTAACTACCTACAGATGCTAAAATAGGCACTGAATTTTAATTTAAAGGGCTCAGTCTACCCCATTTTGGGAAAAGAGACGCGCGATTTTAACTGTATGTACGTACTTTATCAATCAATCAATCAATTTATTTATTTATATGAATGTGGTACAATTTAGGGTCGTATAATTATTTTAGTTCAGCACATCCTGCCAGTGTTCATGAAACTGATTACATATCAATAATAAAATATTAATATATTAACAACAACATTAACATCTTTAAGGTGTCTCTAAAAACTCTTTTATTGAATAGTAACATTTTTGAACCAAAAATGCAAGTAATTGTTTTTTAAATTGGCGTGTACCTAAACTTTTAATAGTGTTCGGTATTTTATTAAATATTTTTGTTGGCATTCCATAAAAGCTGTTCCACATTAATGCTGTTTTCATAGATTGCTTATGCAGCTGTGAGCTTAGGCGCCCTTCCGACCTTTTCACCATGCTACGAATATTGAAACAGAAACAGAACTTTCTCTATATTTCTCCTATTTTATTTACGCCTCAGGGACTACATCTATCAACTTTTATTTCCAATTATGTTACCTGCCTCAGAATGCATTTTTAATAACTGCAACCACTGCACGCGACTAGCAATCTTTTCTATTGACATTAGTTATGGACTTTACCTTGGACTATTTTACTACTTTAGTAGAACTAGTTTTTAACAAGCTTTTATTTTACCTGCAACGTTTCATGGTTAGTTTATATTGCGAACAAATTTGATCAACTTCCTGAATTTCGGTCGAGTTGAAATCTTGTAAACTTATACAATACACGACAGAACTCTTTATACACCTCAAAGAAACTATAAAAAAATCAGAACATACCATAGAATAGTATTTTATGCAATAGTTGTATAAGAGGGTTCAAAAAAAGTGAGTGGCGTGTGTAACAATTTGAGGCGAAGCCGAAAATTGTTAATAAAGACGCCATGAGCCTTTTTTGACCTACTTATACAATGTTGCATACATTACTGTTTCTACGACTAGGGATTAAATGATAAAACATAAAATTAAACAGCAATAAAGCATAACAAAGAGCGGTAAGTTGGATAGTGACAGATGACAGTCCACAGAACGTAATCATAGACACGGTAATATTTTCAACTGTCATTTACTGACTTGCGTTTTTCCTTATGTTGCCAGTCATTATTTTAGTTTTATTATTGTTTCAAACCATATGAATTCAGTTGTTTGTTAAGTTGGCAGTTTTGATTTTCGTTGTAAGTCGGGTTCACAGGGCACCTCTGTTAGCAGTTACATTATATCCATTATATCACATAATAACCCTAGGGTTTTTATGAAGAATAGACTAGATAAACTTTTTTGAAATTGCATAAAACATCTTTTATATTCGTTTGCGGGACCATATAATTGACAGATAAAAGTGCCGGAGTAGAAAAATTACCTTATGTATTTCAATCAGATAACATTGCAATACTACCTTTGGTCTTATGATGGGGGTAGAAGGTGGCCTTAGCAAATGATGAAAGAATATAAGACAAACTCCGTCATGTTTGGGCTCATTAGAATTAGAACTGTTTCATCGAGTAGTTACAGAGGGAGAATTAGGCCGGGTTTTATAAAGATCCGTTAGACTAAATTTATTTATTTATTTATTTTAAATACATGGAAAACCAACAGCGTAACACATTTATAAGAAAACTACAATAGAATTACATAGCCAATTAAAGGTTCTCACTTATAGAACTTAACTATTACACAAGAACAGACTTAGCCCAATTAATTTACACACACAAGTGAGCCTACAGAATGAGCCTATATATATATCAAAGACACAGAGTAAATACATAAGTTTCATAACTTTAGTAAACCGAGCCCGAACCCGACCCGCGTCAGGAGTATCACCCATATAAAATTCAATTAACTTTTTCCTAATTACTGATATACTATCATTGAATATGTCAAATGTCAGATCAAATTTCAGTTAAACAGTAAATTTTTTGACAAAACAAACCAACATAAGGTATCATCTTTATAAAACCGAGCCTTAAAGTTTGTTCAAAATGATTTTTAAATCATAACAAATTAATGTATTAATGTTACAAAGTTTGTAAATTTGTAAGTTTGTTTTGTAGCAGATAACCTGCGAAATTACAAATCCGATATTTTAAAAAATCACGTACAGAATGTACCCGAAGGATAGTATGAGTACTATGAGAATTGATCTGCTAAGCTTATATTTTATCACGCGGTCGGAGCATCTAGTTAGTTTCTGAAGCAAATATTTCAAATATTTCCTTTAAGTTTTACCCAAAATTACGGAAACGAAACACATAAATTGTTGTAGTCTAAAAAAAATATTTACTTAATGTGATAAATATTCGTTTTTTAATTCAGGTCAATTAAATGTGTCTCTGGAAATGGATGGAGTCATGGGCGGCCTAATTTTAGACTAGCATCGTCACGTGACATTGACTAATTATAATACGATGCCGACCTAAATACTGAATAAAATATGTTTTTCACTGTGCGTAATATTAGTAGAATAAAAGAAATTGTAAAGGGTCTCGCCGGGTTTCCATATGAAATCTGCACTGGCGTCTTTTTTGACATTGGTGCCTTTAATATGTTGCTAGTAGTTTAAAATAATTTTTGGCCAATTATCAAACCCCTAACTCCATTCGTTTTTGGAAAATGAGGGTTGCAACCCCTAACTTCAAAATTATTTTTCTACGAAACTATGATAGATATTCGCATGAAACCAACGCGACATGAAAGCTCTTAATTAGCTTTACATTACATATTTTTTTTATAATTTTTTAAATAACTATAGGGCTGCAAAAAAAATATTGAAAACAATAGGGGTGGTTTTTAGTAGCTATTTCTTGAGGTACACCGACCAAAAAAAAACCGTATTATCAGTACGTATCCAACTATAATATGTAATAATTACATAGATGTGAGATAGGTGGAACATATTTAAAAAAATAAAAATCTCATTTTGTTACTTAAACTTGATCTAACCTGACGTCTGTTTAGATTTTTTCAATGTCGTATAATGATTAATAAACGCCTTTACAATCTTTTATAATAATTCTGATGTGGTTATTCAAATATGTTACAATATGTTACCGTGTGACTGAACTTGTGAGCGCGCAAAACGCTTGCCGCTGCCGCCGCCGCCCGTTAAACTGATACTAGTTGACACTCGTAATATACCGCGCTATCGACAAGTTATGACAAGTTCACGAAACTGCGTTATTTTTATCAGTTAAAGTATCGTATTATACTACTCTCGAATTTTGTTATTCCACTCATCGAGTGATCATTTCGTTTTCTTTAGAAAAAAACAGTATTGTGTATTTATTGACTTTCAAATAAATAACGTGTTGTGTTTAGCAGAAAATAGTGTTTATTCTTTTGTATATAAGAATATTTGTTGTCATAGTTGAAACCTGCAGAATGGAAGACAACGATAACAGACCAAGATGCATTAATTGTAATCGAAGTAAAAAAAATGTGAAAAATATAAACAAATTCGAACAGACGAAGAAATTCTAAAATACCAAGCTGTTTGCAAAAATACCGTTCAAATAGGCTCTTTATTTTGTAACAATTAATGCATCTAGGTTTGTTCTCGTTAACTAACTTTAACTGATAAAAATAACGCAGTTTCGTGAACTTGTCATAACTTGTCGATAGCGCGGTATATTACGAGTGTCAACTAGTATCAGTTTAACGGGCGGCGGCGGCAGCGGCAAGCGTTTTGCGCGCTCACAAGTTCAGTCACACGGTAACATATTGTAACATATTTGAATAACCACATCAGAATTATTATAAAAGATTGTAAAGGCGTTTATTAATCATTATACGACATTGAAAAAATCTAAACAGACGTCAGGTTAGATCAAGTTTAAGTAACAAAATGAGATTTTTATTTTTTTAAATATGTTCCACCTATCTCACATCTATGTAATTATTACATATTATAGTTGGATACGTACTGATAATACGGTTTTTTTTTGGTCGGTGTACCTCAAGAAATAGCTACTAAAAACCACCCCTATTGTTTTCAATATTTTTTTTGCAGCCCTATAGTTATTTAAAAAATTATAAAAAAAATATGTAATGTAAAGCTAATTAAGAGCTTTCATGTCGCGTTGGTTTCATGCGAATATCTATCATAGTTTCGTAGAAAAATAATTTTGAAGTTAGGGGTTGCAACCCTCATTTTCCAAAAACGAATGGAGTTAGGGGTTTGATAATTGGCCAAAAATTATTTTAAACTACTAGCAACATATTAAAGGCACCAATGTCAAAAAAGACGCCAGTGCAGATTTCATATGGAAACCCGGCGAGACCCTTTGTCCGCGAGTTTTCCTTTATGGGTAAAAATTGCCATCCTT
Source organism: Epiblema foenella (assembly GCA_963556455.1). Lineage (NCBI taxonomy): Eukaryota > Metazoa > Arthropoda > Insecta > Lepidoptera > Tortricidae > Epiblema > Epiblema foenella. The sequence goes on along the minus strand of OY747120.1, from coordinate 981,189 downwards.
AACTTAATCCCCATTTAGTAGAGAATTTCTGGGATAAACTACCCGTTTCCATTAACGTGTTACTATCTGAAAAAGGTACTTTCGTATTTATTAATATTATTATGGATAATACCTATTAATTAAAAATATTATGAAAAGGGTCACTCACGTTTTTGAGGCAGGACTCGGTCGTTTGATCATATTATAATATATATAAAATAAATCTAAATATATAGTATGTATGTATATGAAATATACAAATTTTATATAATACCAAGTGGTATGGAAGTTATGGCTTGTTAGCAGACCGGCTGTTTGACAATAGTTTGCGATTAACAATTTTTTGTGTAGTATTGTTGTTAGCAATAAAGAATATTGGACATGTAGGTTTTATCGATTCATGCGGGTGAAAAATAAAGCGATTTAAAAAAGGCGGTCATATTTCACTCCAAATGGTCCAATTCTGCGCGACATTGTCGATATCTCCAGACGATCTATTTATACTCAGCCTGAATCGTATCAATATTAGCTCGGCTATTTTGAAACACTACTAGCGTGTTACAATGCCCGCAAATTCGTAAACAATGCAGACGTTTTGAGCGGTGATTGATTCATGAAATCAGAATTTACGTATCATTTGTTTCATTGAATATTTTTTACTTATGATTTTTTTTACTTTGAAACGAGCAAATTTGTATTTTTATTTGTTTGTAATGCCTCTCGAACACATCTTTAACTATTTTACGGGGCGACTTATCTATCTATGTCTAATTTCCGAAAAATCGTCTTTTTCAGAAACTTGCCAAGTCCCAGTCGGACTCACACGACAGACAGTACCATCGTACAAATACGTACCGAAAAAAAAATCACGTTTACTGCTCTTTTAATCTTATTTTATTTTTATTATAGCATCAAAATTCTGTAATATAACTGTCTACCAATTATAGTTTATGAAATATAGCTTGCTGACAGATTGTTAGCGTAGGCTCTAATTACGGAAGTATGAGTACGGAACCCTAAAAAACGAAAAACTTGGTGTCCCCCGTATTGTAATTAAATAAAATAAAATAAATAAATATTAGAAGACAATCTTACACAAATCGAACTAGCTCCACAGTAAGCTCAAGAAGGCTTGTGTTATGGGTACTAGACGACGATATATTTAATAGATATAAATACTTAAATACATAGAAAACATCCAAGACTCAGAAACAAATATTCATGCTCATCACACAAATATTTGCCCTGACCGGGATTCGAACCCAGGACCGTCAGCTTCACAGGCAGGTGCACTACCCACTAGGCTAAACCGGTCGTCAATTTGCAATAGTTACCCGAAATTATAAGTGTTTTTAAACACCGTATTTTAAATCTATCAAGCTTTCTATAACACATACTGCCAAACAACTAAATGAAAACAATAAAACCTGTAGTTGTTAAGATTTTTCCTAAATACAATTTAAAACTAGTTAAATCCCAACTTGGCCCATATTTAATGGGCACAGTAAAATGGAGGTGAGACCATGGTTTGGCACGCTGACAGCCCATTAAAGCAAGCATTTCAACGGACGAATATGGAGCATTATCGATACCGATAGTTTGTGTTGAAGTGGTGTTGAACAACACTAGTTAACTTTTGGGGTATATAAGATTTTGTGAATTTCCTAATCAGAATCAATTAAAACTAATGTACCTATATATACATATTTATTTATAATTTTTGGTCCTCCTTTTAGAGTTACTATCTAAAAAGGAGGGAGGGGGGCCCAAATATTATTAAACAAATATTATTTTTACGTTACCAATAAACAAAATCAGGAAAATAACAACTTAACATCAACTTTTGTGCTATTTTCGGTGTTTAAACATTTAATGAAATGAAGTAACAAACATCTATACACCGGACGAACATTACCTCCTTCTTTTGGGAAGTCGGTAAAAAAAGGACGCAGTTTGACCACGGAAAATTGTGACGTCATATTTTGACATTTCATAAAAAGTCCCTGAGGGACTACTCCGAACCTCGTGTCGTGTCGTCCCTTTCACTCATATAGTGAATAACACGAGAGTGAAAGCGGCGGCACGATACGAAGTTAGACTATATAGTGTTGTTTTCTCATACCAACCGTATCTTAATCGGACTACTTATTGGGGGCAAGTTTGGGGTCACATGACTAGTAATAACTCGTTTGTTCTGTTTTATGAAGATTCAGACAGCTCATGTTTACTCTTGTTACTGACGTTAAAAAAATGACCCCAATTTTACACATATTTTATGATACCGCTACGTAACGGTCCACAAAAAATGTATACAATTTTCACATACTGGATTAAAAAATTGAGGACATATATAGCTGCTATAAATCATCGATTGACAACCAAAACTCTGAAAAAAAATTTTTTTTCACCGGGAGACCACGGCTTAAACTAGCATATTTTAAGAACTGCTGTATCAACATGAGGGCAATAAAGTATTATTATTATTATTATAAATAATAACAAATAGGTACTGTCGCCATCAAATATATTATATATCTGTACTCCTCAGGGTGCTCAAAAATATCTGAACATGCACTTTAACGCCTTGACAATAGATTCGTGTTCAGATATTTGTGAGCACCTTGGTCGCTCCGATATATCTGATGGCGACTGTACCCATTTAAAATATAACTAGTACCTCAGCATCGCTTCAGTACGTGGTTTCTAAGAGTAATGACAGATCTGCTAAAATGAGTTTTAGTACTCATACTCATACTCTTTATTCATAATATTGTAGTAATCACCCGACGAACGATATTTGGATAAAATTCTTTTCATTGACACGTTTTATGCCCCCAAAAAATGTGACAGAATGGAATTTTAGATTATTAAATAAAAAGTCGTTTTTTTTTCGGTACCGATAAAATTAGAAAAATATACAATGATACTGGGCTTTTCTTATTTTTTTGTTAGAAGACACAAATAAGAGAAATAGAGTAGTCAGACACAAGTCAACGAAAAGAATTTAACGATTATAATTAGACTGAGGATCCTCACCTGGTACTGGAAATATCCAGCGCATTTTGCGTCGCGTCGTCTCGAGCTCTTAGGACTCAGCTGCGCACCATCACAGCTTGACATGTACAATGCATATCACACAATTACAGCCACTTATCACTAGTGTTGTACAGTCGGCCAACGAAGCGATTTACCAGTTTTTAACCCTAATTAATAAATGGTAGACCACTTTTTTGGCCAACTGTTCACAGGGCCGGCTTTACGTTCAGCGACCGACTTCAGTGTCTTTACCATAAGTTTGCATGACCGTACTCGCTAGCGACTGCGTAAACGATTTAGTATACCGATTCTTAGTTCTGTTGCGGAAGCGCCAGAGGCGCTGTACTTTTGCCCATACCAATTTTTACGCTGTCGCTAGCGAGTACGGTCATGTAAACTCATGGTAAAGGAACTGTTCTGTAATGACCGGCGGGCGGAATTTCGTAGTCGAATTGGTCCGCCTATCTGTAGCAGGGCCGTACATTTGCTGAGGGAGGAATCAGCCAGACAGAATTCGGTCGCCGAATTCAGTCTGTATGTGACGAGCCTTATGAAAAGTACGAAATACAAAAGGACCGTGCGGCCTGTATGGCTCGCCCGGTAGCCCAGCCTTACCATCAAGCATGACCGCAATGTCGGACAGAGCATTCGTCCCTTTCTACCAAGTTTAGTGCGAGAGGAGCGAATGCTATATGTTCAACATGAACGAGATCATGCTAGCTAGGGCCAGCTCAGTGCCTTTACCATGAGTTTGCATGATCGTAATTCGCGTAAACGACTTAGTATGCCGATTCTTAGTTTTATTGCGTAACCGCCAGAGGCGCTGTACTTATACCCATACAAATTTTTAGTCGCTAGCGAGTACGGTCATGTAAACTCATGGTAAAGGCACTGATTGTCAGTCATTAATATACGTACGTCACCAAAGATACAATATCTGTACCTGCTCTCTTACTTACACCTTTGTCATTACAGTCATAGTTAGGGAGGCGAATAGGGGAATTTTCGGTAATACTCGAGCGTGGCAGTTTAAGATATGAGAGATACCTTAGACCTAATAGAACAACCTTGTAAAGTATTTAGCTCTATATGTAGTGACGCGCGCCTAGGATAGACGATCAGAATAGTAAAAAAAAATCGATAGTCTGAAATACTCGAGCGCGTCAGATTAAGATATTGGGGGTTGATTTTAGTGTTTTAAGAATAAATTTAACTAATCTGACGATAAGTCCTTGACGCCGCCGAGTTATAGGGTCGCGAACTTGTAAAAAAAAAACGTTAATCCGGCATTCTCGAGCGCGATTTTTTTATTTTTTATTTTGAAGAATATAATGTAAAACTTACTAAAAATACAAAATCTGCCGGTTTCCGCATGACCGGAAGCGTGGAGGAGCCATTTCGTCTTCCGAAAAACGCGTCGCGGCATATAAGTCGCGAACGATACATTTTACAAAAAAAAAGTTTAAATAAACAAAAAAGGTAATTTTATTTTACACAAAAAAGGTCACTTTACATTTTTGTCCAAAGTTAAAACTTTTTGATTTGAAGCATCATAAAAACTCAAACTCCCGGTTTTTTGAGTATATCTCGAAAACTGAGGGTGTTAAAAAAATTGATATGAAATAACGATGATTAAATTATGTGACTTTTATTATATCTCAAAAATTTTTTTTTTCTAAAGCTTCTCGACAATTTTAGTGGACTCGGAAAAAGTTACGCGTATCTGTATACAAAAGTATTATTAACATGTCCAGTTTCATGTATGTATATTATTCAATAGCCTGTTGATCCTCAAATTGTATTTTGGACGTACCGTAAGCAAAACGAAGTGAAGAATTGAAGCAAAAAAGAGGAATTTGCCATAAACATGTAATACAGACTGAGCGCTTCGCGGAAATATGCCGTCCTACCAGTATTTTTCCTTTATTTCGCAACATTCATGGTGGGGTAAGAAGCGGTAGAAGGGAATTTTCGGTACACCCTAATATATATATATATGTTTATGGTTCCCTACCGTAGACCTATGTGCCCTCAGTATGACGCCGATTGAAGAGAGAGAAAAGACCCGACGGTATATTTCTCGAATGTGCTGGAAACTTTCTCCCCTGTAGCCTTTTCGGTCAGATTAAGAGAACCCACCAACATTTTTGTCAGATTAAGAAAATATGCTTTCAGGATACCGAGATAAACCTCCCCTATGAAAATCTGACGCGCTCGAGTATTTCAAAAAAACTTTTTTTTTTGCATTTTCAAAAATTCATCGTAACTTATCGTCACGCCGAAATCGTCAGTTTTTTTAAAGGGAGCTTCCTTGGGGCCTACTTAACACCCCTTCCGAAAATCTGACGCGCTCGAGTAAATTTTTTTGTTTTGCATTTTTGACTACTTTATATTCCTACCCCCACCACGCAAACCGGCAGATTAGTATACCGTTGTTATCAGAGGCACTTGGGGCATACGTAGTATGAATATCTGACGCGCTCGAGAATGCCCAAGTAACTGTTTTTTTTAACGTTTTTGAAAAACCGTACACGCCAAACCCACCGCTAAAATGGATTTTACCATACGAGCTTTTCTTTTCGAAATTATTTTATCTTTCGATTTTGATAGGTCTCGACGGCGCCGTTGAATTACGCCATTTAGCTACCTCGCCTCCCTAACTATCATGATAGTTTGTCACAAGTGGCTTATAGATATTTTACGGTGTTGACTGTACGGTAGACAAGTGCGGACTTAAAGCAATTATCAATATTATCATCCTTAGAGCGGCATATGGCTATAAGTTAGAGCGAGATGATTCAACCACCGTAAAAATTATCATCGTAAAAATAAACTTTCATGCTGCCATATTGAAATATAACAAACGGGTCACTCACGTCTTCAAGGTCGATTATAACTCGACAATATTTGACATTTGTCTATTGATGTTTCTAGTGATGACGGTAAGACGTCTCGTTTGTCAAATCTAGCGATTTGTAAAGCAAAATATTCTTTATTTAAACAAATTGATTTAAAAAAAATGCTACTTATTTAAAAAAAATCGTATCGTCGTATAAATATTTTTGTTTAATGTTATTTTGTTTTTGGTATAAATTTATAGTTTATATAATCTATTTTTATCAAATTATGGATGTCATCTGAATCGAAACGACAGACTTTGTCACAAAGCTGGTTTAAAAAAAGAAGACATAGGTAACACGTAACTGTTTTCGCGGTGAATTATTATCTTAAAATATTCAACAACTATAAATAGATAATGTTTAAGAAAAGCGAAATATTGTTTTTTGGTACCTCCTTGAGAAGTCCTTTATTTATTTATTTATTTACAACTTTATTGCACAATTCAAGAAGTATGTACAAATGGCGGACTTAAGGCATTCTCTACCATTATTACTCGATTTTACTTATAATTTCGATGGGTCATTCGCGTTTCCGCTTTACGGGTGGTGTGATGTGTCAAATGTTGAAACTAAGAAAATACAAAGTATAACCACACTGCGGTCCCTTTCTCTTCAGCTTGACACATTGCAAAAAGTCCAAATTAACTCGCGAATTAACTACATACATAAAACGAATGTTGCATTAGGACTCGTCTTTTTTACGAGTCATTTAGTGTAATGCTGTCGTATCCGAGTCGCTTAATTATGTGAGGGGTCTATATATACAGTTACATTTTGTGTTCAATAGAGGAGATAGATAGGATATATATTATATATATTATATTAATTATTATCTTTATATATATATTCATTAGGCTTGTGAATAAAAAAAAATGCAAAAACGATCTCACCTGAGACACTTAGCCAATTAAAAGTGAGTAACAGTATAATTGAAATAACAGGTTATTTAATTTTCACAATTAAATTACTACGTAACTATATGAAATCAGTATAATGAGTGAGAAGGGGGATTATCTTTTGACTTCTGACTACTTATATCTAGGATAACCTAGTAATTATTGAATTATTATTTTTTGACATTTTAATTACACCTTATATATTTGCCATTGTACCATATTATTATTATTGAATTATTTTGTATTGTTTAAAAAATATTCTTCTTTTGTTTTAGACTGTATTATTTTATTATTATTAATTCATATACAATCTGACGATCTTTTTGTGAATCCATGATATTTTAATTTTTATAAAATACCATGTAAATTTTCAGAAAGAAAGAAATAAATAAATCTAATTTAATATATTTTTATTTTATACGCTAATATGCTAATACGCTATTAAGTCCTCCTTTTGTACGATAAGTTTTACTTTTGTGCAGTAAAGATTAAATAAATAAATATGTGCGTAATTTCATATGCATAATTAGAATTTGAAAATGACTTTTGCAATATTAATAAAGTGTATTATTATTATTATATTTATTGTATTTAAGTATTATAAAAGCTGTGTTCTCAACACAAGGTCATTGTTAGAGACGTGATCACTGCTCATATTGTATGGTATTGTTTTATTACTAATCTTTATTAAAAAGGGTAGATTAGGGATTTTAAAAATAAGGTTAATAGTTTTAACTGTAACTGCGCTCCTAAACGTGTTCTTTGTAGGTTTGCGGGGTCACGAGTCAGTCGGCCCATGCTATCCGCGCATTCAGCATATGTGATAATCCATATTGAAAGGAACCTTATGGCGGCCGGCACTTACGCCTTTATTGCCGCTGTTCCAATACAATAGCGAATAGGTGTAACGTAAGCGCCTGCCGCCATAAGGTCCCTTTCGATGTGGATTATCACATATTTTAACTTATTAATCCTTATTAAAAATTATCATCAAAATCGCGGTTTCGAGCCCCTGTTGCGCTCGAAAAAAACGTTGTTTTAAATAAATGCTAAAAGGTGATTAAGAATTGTGTGCGTTATTATTATTACTTATTAGATACGCTACTAATTACAAATTATTTTTTAGTAAAATTGTTTAAGGTAAGTAATTCGTATAAACGATTACGTATGCATATTGTAGGCTGATGACTATAATTATGTACGTATTTTCTCGGAATATACATTTTATTCCACAATTTATCTACGATATAGTTCGTAACTAATAAAAAAATGGCTAAGTAAAAAAAATTAACTACGGCACGACGGCCCAAAGTCTATAATATTACCTACACTACACAATTTCATCGACATTGTCCCATCACTTCTAATTTTTTTAGACAATAATAAAATCGAGAGCGTCTCGCGTTTAGGCGTACTAACGGTGAGAAACGACATAATTACATCATTATTTTTAAAACAACGTCCATAAATTACATTAACATGACAGAATATTTTAGCACAATTTTTCTTGAACTATTAATTTTTATAGAACGTTTGTTTTTCAAGAAAAACACTTGTTTTTTTTATCGTTACCTAATACTAGTAACGATAAAAGGTTATGCCAACAACCATGCATAAATAAACAGGTGAAAATATGTGATATTATTAAAATATGAAAGAAAATGTTAAATTAGTTGGAATAGCCTTTGTGAAAACAAAGTCTACGCTATGAAGCAACATTAGAGTAGCGGCAGGTTCTCTGCGCGGACATTATTGATTTTAAGTCGAAAGCAGTGCCAATGTCGTCCTCGCAGCAAAATGGGCATGAAACCACAATCCTTACCAAATATCATTATTAAATGAACACTCGTAACAATCGATCGATACGCCACTGCAGTAATAAAACGTTAAAAAAATAACTGCACAAAAGAGCTAAAAATAATTGTTTTCGCGGGCTTTCCGCGCGTTCTTTCTTCGAATGCGATAATTTTTAATATAAATTGGAGATTCTTACCGGCCAGTAACATCTTAAAGCCCGAAAAACATCGGTCAACATAAAAAAAACACTAGCTATGTTATTCAATGAAACGAACGTTATAAACGTGCTTCGAACATAATTTCGCTATAAATAGTTTGTTTTTTACATTCTATAACACGGTTTTTGGGTTTAAAAACGTTTTCGAGCCCATTTTATAGGGAATGCGGACAATAATCGTCAGTTCACGTCGCGCTCAAATTGTGAGACTGACGGGGTTGCCAGCGAGCAAAAAAGAGGTAATGTCTTAATGATGGCATTTTAACAGACAATTGTTTTCCTTTAATCTTGATAAATAAACAGCTAAAAATTTATATTAATGGACACAGTCCATCAACAATTTTAAAGCTCGTATTGTTCGTATCAAACGCATGTTTACTAAGTACTTTACATTTTATTTTTAACTCTGGCAACATATGAAGGACGGTCATTGGCTATTCGTTTGCCGCTATGCGGAAAAAAGTACCTCATTTTGGCTGTAAACAAAACTGTTTTGATTCTTTTGTATTATCTGAGACAATTTTTATGCACTTTTTTTAATTTTTAGATTTCTGTAAAAAAATGGTGACTTGATCGAGTTCCTTATTCTGATACATATTTGCACGATTTCCTATTGTCCTACATTTTTTCCATTGAGTGACAAAACTTATGTCCATGAGAAAAAAAAAATTAGAGTACATATCGTCGGGTGAGAAGCAAAACTCACTATCAAATCTGTCACTACTCTTCGAAACCTCGTATCTTAGTACTGAAACGATGCTGATATACGAGCTTTATTTTAAGTAGCTATTTGTTACTTAGTGACTTTTGCTTGTAACCAGACGATATTATGATTTGATATATATGGCTCATTCTACTTTTTAATGACCAGTTTTCTGTTACAAAAATAATCTATGATATGTATTGAATTAGTGTACAAAAATAGGATTTCGAAATAGTACCTGTACCCAATAAAAGGAATTTATAGGTAAAAATACTTAAATATTGACATATTGCTGTAAAAGGTGGGCAACAGTGGTAAAAACCATTTTTTCATGCAAATGGAGACATCCACGGACCACTGAGTTACTCGATTTATGGATATTAGCTGTGGTTCGTTAATCACCAAAACTATCGGAAGTGATACTGCAATTAAACCTCTTTCTAAATAACAATACAAAAATATGAGTAGAAGGTCAAGTATTCCAAAATCTGCATTAAAAAAAAGTGTCTGAAAATTATGTACATGAAAAAGTAGAATGGCTCATATGTATTTTGTACAGACTCAGGAGCACTTCTAACCTACCTATTTTCATCCAATTCAGGCGAAAAATAAAAATCGACAACAATATAAAAATTGAAGATGGGTCCATCTATTACTCCACTTTAGACGCCTTGAGACATCGAGTAATTGAAGTATTGTACACAAATTTTAAGTAAGATAATGCATCCCAGCAACTCCACCATTTTCATACCACACGACGGTGATAAACCGCACGGCTGATTACCATGAAATTGTAGTCTATGGACGCTTGTGACTCCAAGGCCTATACTCCGAACTTCTTAGCCGTCCCTTTCACTCACGTGTTACACTATATGAATGAAAGGGACGGCACGGAGTAGCCCCTCAGAAGAATTCTAAGCGTTTGCTCTTTGCCCGATTCTTTTCTTTGAGGATTTTTGTGTTGACAGCTAGTGACAAATACAGGTCCCTCAACACAGCGCCTCGGGAGTTCTGGCGACCTTACTCACCACCAGGAACACAAAACCACAAAGCTACCTTCTCAGCTAGCCTAGGTTTAGTGATTCCAGCGGCAAAACTCCCAGTAGCTCGATTCCACTCACACTTCACATTTAGGTGAAGCCGCTCAACCAACCTCGCTGGAGCGCAAACTCTTAGAGTATTCCAGTGTTTAAACCGCCCGCGCTGTCGTGTCGGAGATTTCCCCTAGATTTTCCCCAGGCTAGTCCCCAATCGCGCACTCCTATCACTTTACTGGGCCGGGTCTATAAAGCCACAGTCAGGTTCAAACGCAACAGAGCAAATATTAATAAAATCAAATTATTTATTTCACAAGGGGAACAGGGCATTTGGGCTACTTTCCACTGTTAAAAACTCTTGTGATAAAATACCAACCAGAACTATTAGCCAATCACTGGGCGCCAGGTCATTATTGGCCCTACGTCAGTTGTGGACACACAACTCATGCCTGTATTCCCAAAAGGGGTAGGGAGATCACGTGAAATTTAATTCCAGTGCCACATTTACACCTAACCTAACCCCCTGGTTTTCGTTGCGCTTTCTAGCTTTTAGCCACTCCTATGCATGGCACTTAGACCACCCGCTCTACCCTATTGCCGGCCCTCGCCGCTTATAGATTGAACTATATGGGCGGATCAACTATTCTTTGTTGCTCGTTACCATGGTGATGTCTCCTGAATCACTTTTTAAAACTGTGACTTTATAGGATTTAAATGTACCAAACATGAGTTTCAGCGATGAGAAAAAATCCATTTGGACATGGGTCCTCTCTTGAGCATGCTAGAAGTCCATATTATTAACATTCTAAGAAACTCGGTTACCGTTGTCTCCTCGCTGACGGGACAGAATAACAACAAAAAAAGTTGATTGGCCCATATGATGGAATTTGTGGATGGACATAGGTCATCATCCAGTCAGCATCCTGAAGGATGCCTGGATCCGCTACCTAAACCGGATTTGGCGTGGGCGTTTTACGGAAGCGACTGCCATCTGACCTTCCAACCAGAGGGGAAACCAGACCTTATTGGAATTAGGCTTGTCAAGTGAGTGGGCAACTTGACTGTTAGAAATTCTCAAGCCGCCCGAAGGCTTCTAACTTGGCTTATATATGCTATCATAGACAGTAGCCAGGATCTACAGCTTAACGTGCTTTCCAAAGCACGGGGGCGCTCAGTTAACCACTCGAAGCAGTCACCCATCCAAGAACTCACCTCTGCCCACAAACTAAAATGGACTTAGGTATTTTGATAAAAATTAAAAACAATAAAGGCTTAAAAAACATTATATTCATAACTATCGTACATGAATCAATTAATAATTAATACATTGAATTACGGGTAATATTTGACACAGCTTTCAAGCGATTTACCTTATAAATGCAATTTTACATAATTAAATAGGTACAATAATAACGAATAACTATCGATACCGCGCGAAGGTCTCCCATTGAAGTGTTTTAAACCATTATTCATACATAAAGCCAAGAGCAATGAAATTGGATACAATCCGTATTGACTCCCCATACAAATTGGCCCTTTTTATTACTCTTGAGTATATAAAAGCCCTTACTAATATAACATTCACATTATATAATCATAAAAATGATATGATTGTCGATGTGTCATTTTAACATACAATTGAAAATAAATGCACTAACTCATGCGCTTGAGTTCTGAGCCATTACTTTATTGATGCAATCAGAAATCGACTTTATTGACATCGATATAGAAAGACATTTCCCCTGAAAATTACTCGAGTTGACACTTACATGTGCTCTTAATCCATTGCATATTCTACTTAATCACTAATATAATACGATTTCTATTACAAACATAAGATTTTTAGACGTGTGTACATGTAATGATGTAATTGTATTAGTTTTAAAGTAGAATATGGGTGGGTCAATTATTCTTTGTTGCTCGTTGCCATGGTTACGTCTCCTGAGTCACTCTTTAAAACTGTGATTTGAAGAGTTTAAATCAACCGACTTTTAGTAATGAGCATAAATCCATTTGTACATGCTTGAAGTACATATTATAATAATTTTTCCAAGAAATTCGCTTACTGTTGTCTCCTCGCTGACGGGACAGAATAACAACAAGAAAAAATTGACCCACCTATATATTCAATGGATTAAAACCATAATTGACAAAATTTCATATCTTTGAGTTACTACTTTCTAATGTACGGCTCGAAAGAACGCAAAATTTTAAGATACAAGAATTTTTTATATTTGTGAAAATTTTATATTTTAATGCAAAAATCCGCGAATATTGTAAGTTTAATAAAAAAGGGGGTATGTAACAAACGTCAAACTATGAACTAAATGACGTCACAGTTGTGTTTCATACACCTAAGAAAACGTTGGAAATAAATGACAAAATTGAATGAGGAGTGACATTTTAGTGCATTCAAATAGTTCTACAGCGACCAAAACGTTAATGTCAGACAAAGATGTCAAACGGATAACAGGAAGAAACGGAAGATTTTTTTTTAGTGGCAGTATTGGATCATCTGTGCAACGTCACTTTGCGTTTTAAATATTTTGGTAATTTCTGGCAAATAAAATGACGAAAAAAACCAAAAAAAATAAAATTTGTTAGTCTTCTATATGCGTTTCACTCAAAATGGTTTTCAATTTAGGAAAACGAAAAGTTTGTCAATTATGTTAAGTGTCATACTTTAAATAATTTTATCTACACCCATACAAGAAATCCTCTTTTATGTGCTCAAAAAGTGTAGGTAAGGACCAACTTTACAATATCGCGCCGGTCCGGGGCGGAGATGGCCATAACAGCATCAAAAACGGTATCGTTATGGCCATCTCCGCCCATTACGATACAGGCTCGTGCTCAAAAAGATTTCAACGAGCTCACGAACTCGAACTCCTGCACTTTCAACGCAATGGTGCCTCAACACATGAAAGAGGATTTAATGTATTGATCTAGATAAAGTAGTGTATACAACTGTACATAATTAGGCCTTAAAAGGACCTCTCATTATTTATCAGTTGCATAAACTACTATACCTGTGTCATATAAGATACATACATAGCTCACAAACCGGCATAATGATTTGGTAACAAAGTAAATTCCAAGAAATTATAATTCAAGCCGATCAAAATTTACATATCACACATTATATAAAATGCCAATATCACATAACAAGCCTAAACTAAAGCCCTTGTTAAGCTCTGAGTGTAGAGGTAACTTCAAAAAAGTATCCCGCAATTTTCAACTCTGTCATCTCATAAATTAAAATGTAATTTACATTGTTGCTATGTCTGATATTATTAAAAGGGCCGGGTGCCTTTTATATGTAGTTGTAGATTGTTGGAATATACATATACAGGGCGTCCCACGGCTATGCCACATGGAGGGAAAGTACTTTGAATATTGTAGATGGAACATTTTAATGAAAGAAGACATTATTTGAATTTAAAACACAATTTAAACTGCATTCACAGATATTTAAATAATTTTATGGTTGAACCGGGAATCGAACCCGTTACACGAGAAAAATAATTACCCTGCAGCTTTATCATACCGATCGAAAGGCTTCATCATAAGGATTATTTTTTGCTAAGTAACATAGTGTCAGAAATAAAAAGGAAGACCCATGAATTTTAACATTTTTAATACAAAATTTATCAATTTATCACGTGTAACAGGTTCGATTCCCGGTTCAACCATAAAATTATTTAAATGAAATGAAATGAAATTTTATTGTGTGACATATTTAGGTTTCCAATTTTGCGGGTCTTATTGCTAAAGTTGCTACACAGCTGGTCCCATTAAATATTACCATGACAGGTGTACACACATTACACATTATAAAACTAAACAAGATAAAAGATAATTAAATCATATATAAATAATAGATAAATATCTGTTAAATCATACATAAATATCTGTGAATGCAGTTTAAATTGTTTTTTAAATTCAAATAATGTCTTCTTTCAGTAAAATGTTCCATCTACAATATTTAAGGTACTTTCCCTCCATGTGGCATAGCCGTGGGACGCCCTGTATATGTATATTCCAACAATCCACAACTACATATAAAAGGCACATGCCCTTTTAATCGCCATCGTCTGATATATCAGACATAGCAACAATGTAAATTACATTTTAATTTATGAGATGACAGAGTTGAAAATTGCGGGATACTTTTTTGAGGTCGCGAGAGTTAGTGTTTATATTTTTAACTATACATATTTGATAGGGCAGTGAAACACAGTATAACAATATTTACAGTACTTACTTCACAAATAAATTGAAACAATCTCTCATCAATGTATATTAGTAAGGGTTTTTCATAGCTTCACTATACAAGAATTTTAAGATGTCTATAATGTCACGTGACATTTTTGGGTTATTTTATATTGACGAACACGTCTAGGTTTCATCAATTTGTATTGAAATATTACATATTTCCAAACCTCATGATATCTGGACGCTGTTACGCAATGAGTCAATCCACAAAACATCAAAACTAACCTGTAGCTTATGTATTGCTTATGCAGCTTATGTAGTGTTACAAAGCTTTGTTAAAGCCTTTTAAAAGCATAAACCTCGTCACCAAAATACATTTGTGTAGCGAGCCATCTCACGATAAACTTTGCGTACTAGTTAATAGTCCACAGACCAAGCTGCAACGTAAACTACCGATCAAAAGTATGTAGCGCACCATTTTCAAAATGACTTTCAAAATCATACTGTTAAATTAAATCACAGGCAACTGACTCTTATATATTGGATTGAATTTACCAGTCGTCTACCGGGTCCCTGGGATCCCCGCTCATTACAAAAGAATGCTATTGTTTATTTTTTTTCGTTGAGAGACGACGGCTTAAAGTAATATACTGAGGGCTAACTCTGAACTTCGTATCGTGCCGTCCCTTTCACTCTCGTGTTATACACTATATGAGGGAAAGGGACGGCAGTAGGCCCTCTGAGCCTACTGGTCCAATCCAAAATTACGCTTTGTAGCCCTTAACTTTTGGCATGTCCAGAGAAAAGACGCGAACCTAAATCCGCGTATGACCCATTATGCATATCATTTCAAAGTTAGAGTTAGCTAAATTAGACAAGTATTTTAACAGAGGTATCAATTTCATTGATTTGCTTTACAAGTATGTAACTTGTTACTGTAAAATACAAGTTAATTGTGTTTTTTTTTTCCTTTTAGCCACGAACCTCCTTATGTTTTATTTTGTATGAAACTATAGGTCTGTTCTTCTTTTCTTTAATTTGTTCCATAAAACTATGTATGACTGTTTGTTTCTGAATAAATAGAAAAAAAAAAACTGTAACCTGACTGTTACTTAGCGGTATAAATCTGAAAGTCATATTTGTATATAATTGTGTGGATAAAAATACGAGTGCCTAAATAGTTATGCGTGGTAGTGTATATTCTGTAACGGGCTTAGAGTGGGTTGCACCAAACCGTCTGTAATCGTAAACGGTGTTCGTTAAAATCTGATTGTATGGAAAGTTTGACAAGTTTCTATGGGATGACAGCTGCCGGCGCCATATTTGACGATGACCAGCCTGTGATCGTATGTTGGTGCACCCGACGCTTAATGTTATTTGGGCCTTTTGTGTTATTATATAAATATAAAATAACAGTGTCCATATGTCTATATTATAATCCAACGCAAAATTCTTATACAATGAAACATAACTAGGAGTATTGAGAGCCCCGAAACAATATACCAACATATTTCAATGCGCAAGCAACAACCAACAGGGTTTTCAGAGATTCTTTATACAAACAAACCTACACTGATTCCGCGTAACATACAAATAAGGGTCAATCAACTTTTTCTTGTTGTTATTCTGTCCCGTCAGTGAGGGGACAACAGTAACCGAGTTTCTTAGAAAAATGTTTATAACATGCACTCCAAGCAGGCTCAAGAGATGACCCATGTACAAATGGATTTATGCTCATCGCTAAAACTCATGTGTGGTAGATTTAAACCTTATAAAATCAGTTTTAAAGAGTGACTCTGGAGACGTAACCATGGTAACGAGCAACAAAGAATAGTTGATCCACCCATAAGCAACATGTAAAGGATGGATCAACTATTCTTTGTTGCCCGTTACCATGGTTACGTCTCCTGACTCTTTAAAACTGATTTTATAGGTCTTCAATTTACCAAACATGAGTTTCAGCAATGAGTATCTATCAATTTGGACATGGGTCATCTTTTGAGCATACTTGGAGTCCATATTACAAACATTTTTCTAAGAAACTCGGTTACTGTTGTCTCCTCGCTGACGGGACCGAATAACGACAAAGAAAAGTTGATTGACCCTAAACTAAAACACACCCTATATTCGCTGTACTTGTATCATATATGATACAATCAATTGTCATACAATACGATTATCTACTTAAACTTTGACACTGGTTTATGCTCCAATTTCATTGGATATTCTACTTTAACGCTAACGCAATAGAGTTTCTATCAAAATCAAAACATTTATGCAAATAGGCCTCAAGGGCACTTAACAAGTCGAAATCTATCTATCATCATCATCCTAGCGTTATCCCGGTACAGTTGCGTCCTAAAGGATGCCCGGGGTCTTCATTCAGAATGTCTTCACTCAGTAAAATGTTCCATCTACAATATTCAAGGTACTTTTTCCCTCCATGTGGCATAGCCGTGGGACGCCTTGTATACTAGTACAGTGGAATCCGGATAAAGCGACAGTCAGGGGACCAGTGATATTACGTCGCACTAACAGGACGTCGCATAAAACGGACTGATTTACTTTGAAAATGTTTGATATCAAATCTAATGTGTGGTGATTTACAAGTCCGTTAAAAGCGATCAAATGTTATATGCGGAGTCGTTATAAGCGGATTCTGCTGTACATACTATTTTTAGACAGTGTTTATGTAATAGAAACTATGACATTAGCGTTAAAGTTGAATATCCAATGGACTGATATGCCTGTACAACAGACTCAAAAATATATTCCATTGCTCTTGTCGGTGAACTAAGATACGAGCCGCCAAGAAATAGGTTTCTCACTTTTCGACTCATTGAGGCCCAAAATTGGTAACCTGTTTCACGGCTGACTGTACATATTTGGGTGGATCAATTATTCTTTGTTGCTCGTTGCCATGGTTACGTCTCCTGAGTCACTCCTTAAAACCGTGTTTTTATAGGGTTTAAATCAACCAAGCATGAGTTTTAGCGATGAGCATAAATCCATTTGGACATGGGTCATCTCCTGAGCATGCTCGAATTCCATATTATAAACATATTTCTAAGAAACATGGTTACTGTTGTCTCCTCGCTGACGGGACAGAATAACAACAAGAAAAAGTTGATTGATCCATTAATGAGTATGGAACATAGTGAACGGTTCTTGTATCATATATGACGCAACTGTCATGGTGACAGGAAATCTAGGGCTTTCGATTCGGACACGCACATATAAACATATCCTTTTGAGTCCCAAGTGCCTATAGGAAGAACCAAATCGTACAAATGTCAAGTCAAATTTGAAAGGAATAGAGTTTCATTTGTTTTGTATCGTTTGAATTTAGAGCAAATGAGGATATTGAAATCTATAATCCGCTTCATTTGGTTCAAATTCCATTGCTAGTTTTCTTGTCTGCGGCCTCAGGAGGATATATATATGTAAAAAAATTAGTCGTCTAAATATTAAAGCATTAGGATTGAAGGAAGGGTTAAATAATTGGAATTAAGAATTAAATAGAGATTAGACTTTATGTTATATGTTAAAAAAGTATATTTTTAATGTTTGATCATAAAAATAAGTCATCTGTAGACCTTATGGCGATTGTAATAAAGAGGATAATAACTGGTCACTAGTTAATTCTATTGGTTTAAATCATATTATAAAAATTAGAAAACAGGCGTATAATAACCGTTTTCAGCGGTTGATTTGACTTTTAAATGTATATGGGTGGATCAACTATTCTTTGTTGCTCGTTACCATGGTTACGTCTCCTGAGTCACTCTTTAAAACTGTGGTTTTATAGGGTTCAAATCTACCAAACATGAGTTTTAGCGATGAGCATAAATCCATTTGGACGTGGGTCGTCTCTTGAGCATGCTTGAAGTCCATATTATAAACATTTTTCTAAGAAACTCGGTAACTGTTGTCTCCTCGCTGACGGGACAGAATAACAACAAGTTGATTGACCCATATAAAAATAAATAGCAGTTTTGACACATTCCTTTTAACATATAACATATAAGTAATCTCTAATACTATTATTAATTCTGATATAATTAATCTTGCTACATGACTCGAGCTGGGTAAACTATATGGACAGTTCACTTGCAAATCCAATTTTCCACAACCAAAAAAATCACAAGCACGTTGCCCACCCTTTATTAATTTGAGGATTCGTGTCGACAGCTAGTCACAGACAGGTCATTCAACCGTGTCATATAGTTTACCGAACTTAAAAATAAACACAAACTAAATTCTGTTCAATTGTTAGAAATGTACATTATAACTTACATACATACAGTTTTTCTACAATAAATGTCTGCAGTATCTTGTCAAATCGAAGACATACAACGTTTTAGGTCAATGTAATGGTAAGTTTAGCTTATATTTAATTCCACGTTAACCGGCTCCAAGGGCGAGTTGAACCAACTTACGAATACAGAGCGATCAACGTTTAATATGGCGGCGGCAGACTTACCATACAACCAGATAATAAGGCAAGGCCATTCCAGTGCAATCAACCTCTAACACGCGTGAGTATAAATATAAATAAATATAAATATTTTTTGGACAATCTTACACAAATCAACCTAGTCCCAAACTAAGCAAAGCTTGTACTATGGGTACCAAGTGACGATATACATACTTATATATATCGTCACTTGTAATGTATGATATTCTTTTTGTATTTTTTTTTGTCTTGTGTAATGTATGATATTTAGGAGTTTTGACAGAATTACCAACGCATTTTTCAATACAGTGGAATCCAGATGAAGCGACAGTCAAGGGACCGATGATATTACGTCGCACAAAACGGACTGATTTACTTTGGAAGTGTTTAGTATGAAATCTAATGTGTGGTGATTTCGAAGTCGTTAAAAGCGGTCAAATGTTATAAGCGGAGTCGTTATAAGCGGATTCTACTGTATTTTATTTCTTTGCTTATTTTTCAGTCCACTGTAATTTTTGTTTAATTATACATTACTTCTTCACACTGGAAGATCAAACTTCAGTATTTTCGTTAGATATATTTTTTTTTAACCTGACTGTGGCTTTATAGGCCGGGCCCAATAAAGCGGTAGGAGTGCGCGGTTGGAGAGTAGCCTGGGGAAAATCCAACCTCCGGCACGACCACGCGTGTGGTTTGGAACACTGGAATACTCTAAGAGTTTGCGCTCCAGTGAGATTGGTTGAACGGTTTCAACCGAATCTGAGGTGTGAGTGGAATGTGAGTTTTGTCACAGATTCACTAAACCTAGCCTAGCTGAGAAGAGTCCAGCAAGAAACTCAGCTAGGCCCGACCTGGGTCGGACTGACTACCCGGTGTGCGGCGGTACCGGGACGAATACGGACTATACGTGTCAGTGTTGTCGCGATCGCGCGGTGGACCCCGCCGGACGTCAGATCCCTGGATGGACCTTGCCTTAATGAAAACCACTAACGATTACAGATAGATCGGTGCAAACTTAACTCTGATACGATATTTACAAAAAATGTCTTCGATACAACACGGTACAGACAGACAAACATATTAATTTCACCGAACAACGATTTTTGGCATGAAGGCACGGGCGCTCGAAGCGCCATCTGTCACAATACGGAAACAACTCCTGCCAATAATAAATATATGCGAATTTAGCACTCGTTTTTATAATCTCGACCTCATAATCTAAGCGATAAGGTTGATATTCTAATGACTGCAAGTAATAATAATACAACGTGACCGTTGCCTATGGACACTAATCGCAAGGTACTTAAATTCACATATATTTAATGTTGGTATCTAAAACCTAACTTGAAACAAGCAAATATCAACTCAGTGACCCACTCATAGAGACCATAATCTATTGTACTAGAGTAACAAAACATGATTTCTTAGTCCATTATAAGGCATTTCTACGTCATAGATTCATTATTCTTTTTTTTTCTTATATCTTTTGTATCTTCGGAAGTTCTAGTATCGATAGGTTTTGGATCATAAATCATAATGATTGAGAAAAACGACCCTCCTGTTTCCGAAAGTCATTAATAATAAAGTCTCAGTTAGCAGGTTTTTGCACGAGCCTAAGGCGAGGTTCACAAATGTGTGATCCTAGGCTTTCTTTATTGTGCTGTGTACAGAATTGACTCTGCTTCAGGGTAGGAAAGATTCCTGACATTTGCCACATTACGATCTGGAATGACATTAACATTCCTGTCTCTGTCTTGCGTTGCTAATGTCAGAGGGGCAGAGAAAGTCTTGTACAGTAAAAAAAAAACTGGTATTAGTTTTCATGTCTGTACACACCTTGTTAGTAACAATAGTCCTGTGCAGATGATTTTGGCGTTAGCTTTATACATATATTAATAATGACTACACCGAATGATACTTTGGAACAGGAGCGACATCAAAACAACTTTAATCTGGAAATAACTCAACCCAGAAGGTATTCTGCATTATTCTGGCCCCTATTTCACCAATTTGACATATGTAGGCTGACAAATCGAAAATTTTCGTGTGAAAACTGTTTCACCAACTACAATTGTGATGCTTTTTGACAATGAGGGCTATCGCGTATGAATTCGCCGCTAGAGGCGCTAGTGTAGCGCGAGGTCTCCGAAATGTCAAATGCCACTCTTTGTGGTTGCACTACGCGGGTTAATATCTAATTAGAACAATATGGTGACTATTTTGCAATACCCGAGCTTGATTATGGCAAATATGAGTTACGGGTCAACGACTGTCAGTGCTTTGAGACAGTTTTGTCTTTCGTAAACGTATTTCCTCCTTTTTTCCGAACAAAACGGGACTGCGCTACAATGCGATATGTTCGATAATTTTACGGTACGGTTTTAATGTATTGAATATGATTTAAATGTAAACTTCGTTCTCATGCCCATAATAACCAATAACAATTTTTGAGCAGCTCAGGCGCGGATACAGGGGGGGGGGGGGGGGGGCAAAAGGGGCAATTGCCCCCCCCCTGAAGCCTGTGTCAGGGGAGGGCAATTGCCTATGTCCTGCCGTAGGAAATATGTTCTGACAATAAAAACAGTTATCAAAAGTCAGTTTTATTTTCGAAAAGTTCGAAAGTGCCCCCCTCTGAACAAAATCCTGGATCCGCGCCTGGAGCAGCTGGACCTTACTCGACAGTGGCGCCAACTGGTGAGCACAAGAACGATAGCCCTCATTGTAATGGTTTTTGACAATTGTCGCGCCTGTCAGTTTTGGTGAAATAGGGGGGTGTCCTGATATATTTTATATCTTATGTTTGTGATAATAACGTCGTGTCAAAATTGTTTCTTTCTGCTACACGCATTATCTTCGCACAGGCAAGCTTACACAAGCGACACTCTAAGGCAACTTGAGAGGATTAACGATACGATATTACCGTCAGTTTCAACATCATGCCTAAGGCCTTAATTACAGTCTCCCTAACATTACCTACCCCAATATAGTTTTCACTGGTTACATATTTTTCTCGTGCGCGATAGCTGTATGAAATACAGCTATGTCACAGAAAATTTGTTTTTTGGGTAGATAATGTTAGATATAACAGGCAATATCGCAGTATTTTACGGCACTTAACCCCTTTATTCATGAAACTTAAACCTCTGCTACAGGAGAACACAATTAATATGGCGCGCGTCAAAGCTCTTAAGTAGTTGACTGAGAGACTATTATTGCTTAATCCACACGCCTTATTACTTGGGTCGTGCTATACCTAAAATGTGTTTTGTCGCTTTCCCACAAACGTAATTATCAAAGTTATGTAATAAGGACACAATTTTAGGGGCAATTTGATAACCCATATTGAAAGGGACCTTATGGCGGCCGGCACTTACGCCTTTATTGCCGCTGTTCCAATACAATAGTGAATAGCTGCAACGCGCTTACGCCTGCCGCCATAAGGTCCCTTTCGATGTGGATTATCACATTTAACTAAAATACGGTTTTAATATATATTCGGTGTTTTTTAAGGGGGTTTCAAATTATTAAAGCACTGATAATTTCGTCCTTCAAACAGACCAACTTTTTATATCCCTACCGCTCTTAATACAATTACAAAATGTAGTTCACCTTGCCTTCGAAAAGCATTGCCAAGCTTATTCCCTTATCCATAAGAAACACTTTAGACTAAAGCTGTTTAAATTCGGTACAAAATGTGGTTTATTCCAAAAGCCTGAGTCAGCATGCGTTTTACACCCTGCCTAATGTCCTATAGAAAGTACTTTAGATTTTTCGACTTCCAACGTGTTACTAAGCCTCTTTCATACTTATATAGTTTTAAACCTGAGAATAGAATATTGTAACTATAAGTGTTATAAATTCACGACCTTACACTGCCAGTTAAAGATTCTTAACATGTCGCCCTTATATCGCTGTCACGCTCGCTGTAGTAACTTACTGTTAGGAGTTAGAAAGAGACCGCATGCTCTCTCAGGCAAACTAAGTATAGGGGTTATTTGTACGGAAGTTGTATGTCTATATAATAATGTCATTTATGTATAAAACTATTATTTTAATTACAACATATCTATATCTGACGTTAAAAAATGACTTCGTAAATGAAGGATTAGACTAAGATTCTATGTTATTTCAAACAGTTTCAAACACAAACTTAAATATTTACCGTCTTATTCATAAATCTTGACGAACCACTGATAAATGAAACGTGTTATCCCTTTCTCACAAACATATGAAAGTGACACGGAATTCAATGGCGTTTTAGCCAAAAACTTGGATAAATTTATGATCAAGGGCGTTTTTGTTTAAAACTGATTGAAAAAAATTAGATGAGGATTTTTGGAAGTGCGTTCAAAAAAACTATTTAATAAGTTACAGAGTTAAATACCTACCAACGTACATAATTTTACACATCGCACTAGACACTGCCGATCCTAAGCGGATACTTTTTAGGGTTAATATTGAATGGCACTCATTAAATCTATAATTTTATTACTTTTACTTCTCAATGTAACGGAATTATAGGTAGACTAACGTACTATAATTAGCACAAGGAACAAAAAAATATATGTTAAGAATGTGAATTATATAAGACTTTACATGATTTTTCGTAAGCAAAATATTTTGCATAACAAAGCTTTCCTTCGTCATCGATCAAAATCGTAAAGATTAGTCCTGTATTGAAATTCATTGTGTATAAAAAAAGCCAACGAAACGTATTATTGTGTTGATTTGTCATCCAATATCACCCCAAAACCACATCCATTATAAATACAATTCTGTACAAATTTGTAGACGCGCGCTTTCCCCCCTTGCCATACGAATATCCGTTTTAAATAAATTAACATGTCTTTTCATTACATAATCAATAACATACAACATTTAATATTTATCAACTTTTAAGAATAAATTCACTTTCGGCTAGACAAAATCTTAACCCTAAATAATGTATTACTCTGTCCTTTGTAAAGGACTTTTGTTTTATGGGGTTAGTTAATAGCGTGCCGTCCAAAGCGTTACTTGGTTATATTGACGACTGAAGTATTAGAGCAAATACATATCATTTACCTTTCACATTATTAATCACTTCTTTTTTACATAATTAGGTGTTCATAATCAACTAAGTCAGTAATACAAATTAGTTTTTTTTTTTTATGGAAGTATATTTATCAATTTAGCCTAATTGTATGGCTGAATGACGTTTTATAAACTGTTTTAGTTGATAAATATGAAATCTTGCATTTAAACACAAACAATTAGTCCTTAAAGCAATACGATAAGAGTCGAAATATAAGAGCACCATTGATCTACGCGAAAGACTACAAAAATCATACTTTTACGTGTAACGAGAATCGTAAATCGTGTCACATTCATATTTAATTGATAGCAAATTTAATACACTAGTGTATTTTTCTAGTAAATCCCAGAATTAAAGAGGTTTCGAATCGTATACATTTATTTTCAAAAACCCAATTTGACTTTGTACTATATTTAGTACCTTGGGATTCATCACGACGTTTAAACATTGTATGCCTGTTCGGTATAGATCAATAGCACATAATCAGTATCACATAAATGAATCATGACAAGGCTTGCCTTCCGCCGACGACGCTACTGTGGTGGTTGATTGTTACGTTTTTTATATTGATAATTAAAAAAAAATTGTAATGATATCAGAAAATAGTAAATTATAAAGATTGCAATTCAAAGAACAATATTTCTTCTAATATTTGTGCTTTATTAGATGGCGTTATGGAAGTGAGCTCCTCTTGCTTATAAGATATCATCCAATGAAACTGTTTTCTTGAATGTCTTTACAATTTACAAATACATAATATTGTTATCAATCAAATTGGATTATTACAGTGCAAATAACTGGAGCGATCAAATATTAAAGAAATAACTGATTGCTATCACTTCTTGCATGTTTGGGAACAAATCATTAATCTCGTGTCCCAATTATTTATACATGACATTAGCCTAACCAAAAAAAAAACTACGTAGAAATCGTAACAACCAACTCACCACATCCACTGCAGGAGACGTGTCCTTTGCAGGACCCGCGTCGACTACAGCCCCCTGTCCTAGCTGAAGGACATCAGGACCAACGTACAGCGGCCCGTTGTCCTAGCTGTAGGACATCAGTCGCCGGTCTGCGTGGCGCGGGTGGTGAGGTGCGCGCGCCGCCGCCTTCGCTACGTGGCCGCCGGGCGACCGCCTTGCTCGTCGCGGTGCTTGCTTATATACACCTGGGGACGATGTAAAGTAAGCACCAGTCGAAAACGAAAAAAATGTAAACAAACATACAAACCTTCATTATTTCGTAATCACGCACTTTCAGAACACAATCTTGGTCTTATCACTAGCTTAAAACCTTGAGTTCACATACATTTTTAGTTAAAATATCCGATATTTATTAGTATTAAAGTTAAAAGAAATCTACGAACGTGTTTTACGATATGTGTCAAAGGCTAAGCGAGATTTTTTACTCGTCGAAATCTACGAAAAAACTGTCTATGAAAAAACTTCAATTGGTAGTGATGGGACTTGAACAGTGTTATTTTATTATCGATTCGATTTAGACACGGGATCTTTTTAATTTAATAATTTGAAATTGTATGTAGGAAAACACAGACTTCGATAGCTAAATAAACCTTAAATTACTTGAATAAAATGTTGTCTATGATTGGGTAAAAATTGATAGAAGAATTAATAATACCTACATATTTATTTAGTGTTCCTTCCAGTTCGTGAATGTTAATACTATTCCCATCACTATTTTCATAGACAACAAATGCAATTGATAGTCAGCCATATTTGTTTCCATTTTTTTCGTTTTCAATTGGTGCTTACTTTAGTAGTACAGCTAAATTGATGTTTGACAGCTACACAATATAGATGGCGTCCACGCTCACTACGTATACATGTACTCTTTCCTTCCTAGCGTGATCGATTTTGTACGGTCGCATCGGAAGACCAGCGCTGGCGATTGCCCGCATTATACTGAGGTGGTACCGTTTCGAGATAACACAACTTTTTAGTTTTTGTTTATTTTTTATTTGCTAGTTGTTGTTTTTGTCTCGAATAAATATTTCTATTACTCGTTTAGTCAATTCGATGGTGAGCGAGTGCAGTTTGGCCGAAGCTGCAATAGAAACTGGCCTGGTGGCTGGGAGTACTGTATTTTACCAAATGGTTAAAACTGACATATTAATTGTAACTCCAGGAAGTTCTTCCACAGGATGAGTTCATAGACGAGGCCGCCTCGTTTCTGCGAGTTTCAACCGTTTGATAAAATATAATTATAGCCTTTTCTCAAGTTAAAGTTTAAATATAAGATTTCAAGCTTACATGGTCATTTACATTAGAATTACGATTAAAAAAAAGAAAAAAAAAGCAAAAAAAAGGCATAAGAATTTCAACCGGGAAGATGGGTTTCAACTGTTAAGTGTCTGGCGTCCAGTGATCCGAAAGTTCTCAAATCGAGAAGAGACTGTTTCCGGAAAGAACTCGCGTATTGATACTGTGAGTGTGGTGTGTCGTGACCGTAATCGAGTTTCAAGTGACAAGGCGGACGGTGGTAGTGACGGTGACACTGTGCGAAAAAAGCGAACCAGGAGGAGGGTAGATCGCTATGGTGTGTGGGTAGACCGCAACTAAAACTCGCATCACGTCAGTTAATCCTTGATAATGGCGCTTGCAACAGTGCCGAAATATCGGGAACTCAAAAATACAAATATACATGGTAAATAACCCGTTTCAAATCGTAATTCTAATGTAAATGACCATGTAAGCTTCCTTTAGTCCACCTTCACAACTATTTTTCACAACTAGTTAAGAATAGACACTTATTATTCCTTCTTTGATACTAGTTATCAAAGAAGGAATAAAAAGTGTCTATTTATCTAACTTATTAATTGTTATCGCGGTTTATTTTATATTTTCACGCCTTTTTTGATCCTGCACAAATTGCTTGTTTCTGTCTGGCCCTATGGTTGACTGGTAGAGAATGCCCTATGGCATTAAGTCCACCATTTGTACCATTTTGTATTGTGCAATAAAGTATAAATAAATAAATATAAAAACTGTTTTCAATTATGACTTGGGAAAAATACACCTGAGAAAAAGGGTCATAGGGAAACATAATTTCTTTATATTGTTTTATTTAACAATTATAGTACGCATATTTAAAGTTTCTGCAGTGATGGGCTCAGTGGTATTTAGAATACCTAGATTTTTAGTTAGACGATACGACACGAGTTAAGATTGTTGTTTCATAACTAGCTGTTAAAGCAGAATCATATTTCTTCTTTCTTAACTTAAATAATTTGGAATGACAGTTATGAAAGGCCACTTTTTATTCCATTTTAATTACTAGTTATCAAAGAAGGAATAAAGAGTGTTTATTCTTAACTAGTTGTGAAAAGTAGTTGTGAAGGTGGACTAAATGGTAAGCTTGAAATCTTATATTAATTATAGCCTTTTCTCAAGTTAAAGTTGTAATTGTGGTGCTATTGACCTGCAGCAGCCGGCACTTGCTGACGGAGAGGTGCTTGAGGTGCGGCTGCATGCGCTCCTCGCCGAGCGCGAACGTGAACGCGACCATGCAGAAGATGGCCGCCTTGCGCACCGCCGAGTTCTGGTGGTCCGCCAGCTGCGGGCAACAGCGGAATTGCAGTTACGAATTAACATTAGTACTTCAGAAATGTATTACTGTATTACTTGGGTGGATCAACTATTCTTTGTTGCCCGTTACCATGGTTACATCTCCTGAGTTACTCTTTAAAACTGTGATTTTATAGGGTTTAAATCTATTAACCATGAGTTTTAGCGATGAGCAACAATCCATTTGGACACGGGTCATCCCTTGAGCATGCTTGAAGTCCATATTATAAACATTTTTCTAAGAAACTCGGTTACTGTTGTCTCCTCGCTGACGGGACAGAATAACAACAAGAAAAAGTTGATTGACCCACTTATTATAGTCAGACTTTCTTAAATTGTAAATTAATATTTTGACATGTACAAGTGCCCTTGTGGCCTATTTGCAGAATAGATTTAGATTTAGATTTCATTTATTACACAATACAAGACTTCATTATAAATTACATTTAAGTCAATTTAAAAGAATCCCTATTGTGGTCGTCAATACATTGAATAGAATAATAACACACAATAAAACAATTAAAACAAAAGAAAAACAAACATAAATTAAATAAAAATAACATTTCAAGTTTCACCCACGGGGATCGTCATACTATTACTAATGTAGGCATTGATAACAATATAATAATGGTATAATAAATGTTTGATTTTGTTTTTTGATTTGATTTTGATTTCAGAAGGACTGCCGAATGTACTACACAAAGTACTAAGAGTTGAGACACATCAAATGGACACCAGCTGCGGACAAAAGCAGAATTGCAGTGTAGGGACACATAATACCTAATGCTGACATAGCATTACAGCCACGAGGCGCGAGACGCGGACGGAGCTCGCCAGTTGTTCCCTACATTTCGCCCTGCCCGGTTAGGTCAGTTAGATTATCGGTTAAAAGTAGCTATACCTAGCTTTACGAACTTTACCTTGTGAGAATAAATTAGTAAATTAAGTGTGACCTTTAACCTCCTAAGACCCCGCGTCCTATATAAAGGACAAAATATGGTCAACGGAAAGTAAGTTAAATTTTGAAGTGATAGAGTTGC
Source organism: Epiblema foenella (assembly GCA_963556455.1). NCBI lineage: Eukaryota > Metazoa > Arthropoda > Insecta > Lepidoptera > Tortricidae > Epiblema > Epiblema foenella. The sequence continues at coordinate 952,252 of OY747120.1, read as the reverse complement.
ATTTGTTTTGGTTTGATTGATTTGACATAAAATAAAATTCAAATTTGTAATCGGAACTGTTAGGTTCAAATTCGATTGTATTTTTATTTGTATGGTGGGTTTCAGGAGGTTAAACCATTTGTGTACACCAGTGAAGAACGGTAAATAAACTAAATTCTACTTATATACATGATTTTCCTTTTGCAAACATTCCTTCTGATCTAGTAGTGACCTCAATATCTTAGCGAACAATTGACTTTCCAGTTATAAACTCAGTGATAAAAATAGGAACGTTAAAGTAATCTCATAACAACTTAGTAAAATAAATCCCATAAGTTCCTATAGCAGTTACAAACTAACATTAGTACTTCAGAAGGACTGCCGAATGTACTACACAAAGTACTAAGAGTTGAGATACATCAAATGGATCTATTGCACTAAACGTATTATATTGTAATGACCCATATCTTTTTATGATTTTGATTAATTTGACTAACATACGATGTATAAAATTAATAAAATAATGTCGTCTAAGCCCTATTCTTAGTATGTACTTGGTAATATAAGATTTCAAGTTAATGTTTGATAATGGCGCTTACAACAGTGCCGAAATATCGGGAACTCAAAAATACAAATATACATGGTAAATATCCCGTTTCAAATCGTAATTCTAATGTACTTGGTAAAGTACACTGGGCAGTTAGGGACTGCTACAGATAAAAAACATAGGGCTTGTGAGGCTAAATAGTACACGAGACAGTATACGCATTCTTTCCATGTAAGTGTTTGACGACCGGTTTAGCCTACTGGGTAGTGCACCTACCTGTGAAGCTGACGGTCCTGGGTTCGAATCCCGGTCAGGGCAAATATTTGTGTGATGAGCATGAATATTTGTTTCTGAGTCTTGGATGTTTTCTATGTATTTAAGTATTTATATCTATTAAATATATCGTCGTCTAGTACCCATAACACAAGCCTTCTTGAGCTTACTGTGGGGCTAGTTCGATTTGTGTAAGATTGTCCTCTAATATTTATTATTATTATTATTATTATTATTAAGTGTAGGCATTCTACTGGTTTCTGTAGTTAGGAACTTTTTTATTTATTATTGTAGTGCTATAATAATCAGGAATTCCGGAATATGACTATTGAGGGTGTACGTACACTCACGGATTTTAATTTATGCGTTGTTTAAGTATATATATATATATATATATATATATATATTATTTGTCTCTCCCTTAAAAATTTTAATTAATTATTATGGCTGACACTATTTTATTCTTACTATTCTATAGCAGTGATATATATAATGATATATTATATGTATGTATACTTTTATAATAAATAATAATAATAAATATTAGAGGACAATCTTACACAAATCGAACTAGCCCCACAGTAAGCTCAAAAAGGCTTGTGTTATGGGTACTAGACGATATGGACGGTTTATGTATGTATATTCATATATTATTTAAGTATGTGTATTTATATTGAATTTTTTTATATTAAAAGTTGTTTTGGATTTTTTTTTCTTTTTTTCTCATTGTAATAGTTTATTCACCACCTACTTTATATTTCATTTCTCCACTACCCAAAGGTTGTCTGGAAGAGATAGCTCTTTAGCGATAAGACCGCCTATTGTTCTGCCTCTGTCTCCCTGTATCTTTGTTTTTTTGTTTTTTATGTGCTATTTTATTATGTGAGGTGTGCAATAAAGAGTATTTGTATTGTATTGTATATATAATTGTATATTCTTACTTATTTTAATTATTTGTTACACAATTGATAGCGCCTAGTTATCATTACACAATAATAGTGTAAGTAGTATACTTTTTGTTTTCTATTACAGCTAACGGGTCCAACGGAAGACCAGCGAATGCCGGCATTACGCTGAGTTGGGTCCATTTCGTGACACGAGTGTTTTTGTATTATGCTGAGTTGGGTCCATTTCGTGACACGACGGTTTTTGTATTATGCTGAGTTGGGTCCATTTCGTGACACGACTGTTTTTGTATTATGCTGAGTTGGGTCCATTTCGTGACACGACGGTTTTTGTATTATGCTGAGTTGGGTCCATTTCGTGACACGACTGTTTTTGTATTATGCTGAGTTGAGTCCATTTCGTGACAGAACTGTTTTTGTATTATGCGGAGTTGGGTCCATTTCGTGACACGACTGTTTTTGTATTATGCTGAGTTGGGTCCATTTCGTGACACGACGGTTTTTGTATTATGCTGAGTTGGGTCCATTTCGTGACACGACTGTTTTTGTATTATGCTGAGTTGTGTCCATTTCGTGACAGAACTGTTTTTGTATTATGCGGAGTTGGGTCCATTTCGTGACACGAGTGTTTTTGTATTATGCTGAGAATAAACCTATCTCTTCAATCACTCTATCAATTAAAAAAACCGCATCAAAATCCGTTGCGTAGTTTTAAAGATTTAAGCATACATAGGGATATAGGGACAGAGAAAGCGACTTTGTTTTATACTATGTAGTGATTTTATCGTTGTTTTAAAGAACATTATATCTTGGTTTGGCGCCCTACGTATTACTATGTAATGATGGACTTAAGTTGTTGTTGAATAAAAAAATAAAAAGACAATGATGATGTACCTGCGAGACTCCGTCCATGAGCTCGCCCACGATATGGTCGGTGAGCTCGGCGCCGCGCGCGCGCGCCACCTCGGCCGCCAGCTTGAGCGCGCACAGCGACGTGGGGACCCGCGCGGGCGGGCCCCGGGCCCCGGTGGAGGCCGGGTAGTGTACCTGCGAGACGCCGTCCATGAGCTCGCCCACGATGTGGTCGGTGAGCTCGGCGCCGCGCGCGCGCGCCACCTCGGCCGCCAGCTTGAGCGCGCACAGCGACGTGGGGAAGCCGCGCGTGCGGATCACCGGCTTCAGCAGCGCCAGCACCTGCCACAACCGCATCAATGTATCGGAATACTAATGCCCAGCGAAGGTGACAAACACGATTACAGTCTGTCAACTTATCGGGAGAGCAGACCTAAGAAACTGGCTTGTTTGGCGAAGTAGATTTAAAGAATTGAATTGTTTGGACAAGTAGACTAAAGTTGGATTGTACCAAACCGTCTGTAATCGTAAGCGGTGTTCGTTAAAATCTGATTGTATGGTAAGTTTGACAAGTTTCTATGGGATGACAGCGGCTGGCGCCATATTTGACGATGACCGACATATGGTCGTATGTTGGTGCAACTGACCCTTAAAGAGGAAATTGGACTGTATTGAATAAGTAGACTTAACGAGTAAACTGGATTGTATGGCCAAGTAGTCTTAAGAAGAAATTGGCTTGTTTGGAAAAGTAAACTGAGGAAACTGGGCTGTTTGAACAGGTACACTTAGGAAAGTGGGCTGTTTGAAGACGTAAAATTAGGAAAGTGGACTGTTTGAAGAAGTAGAATTAGGAAAGTGGACTGTTTGAAGAAGTAGAATTAGGAAACTGGACTGTTTGAAGAAGTAGAATTAGGAAACTGGACTGTTTGAAGAAATAGAATTAGGAAAGTGGACTGTTTGAAGAAGTAGAATTAGAAAACTGGACTGTTAGAAGACGTAGAATTAAGAAACTGGACTGTTTGAAGAAGTAGACTTAGAAAACTGAACTGTTTGAAGAAGTAGAATTAGGAAACTGAACTGTTTGAAGAAGTGGAATTAGGAAACTGGACTGTTTGAACAAGTAGCGTTAAGAGGAATCTGGTCTGGAACATTGGTATTTTTGTAAGTAGATCAGAAACAGGTGTATAGGTGTACAGATGTACAGGTGTAGTGTAGTGTAGTGTAGTGTGGGGGAGCACCTGGTGCGCGGGCAGCGCGTGCGCCACGTGCGGCAGGCCGTGGTCGACGGCGCGCATGACCTCCTTGCTGAGCGCGCCGTCCGCGTTGATGTACAGGTGTCCAGGTGTAGTGTGGTGTGGTGTGGTGTAGTGTGGACGGGCACCTGGTGCGCGGGCAGCGCGTGCGCCACGTGCGGCAGGCCGTGGTCGACGGCGCGCATGACCTCCTTGCTGAGCGCGCCGTACGCATTGATGTACAGGTGTGGTGTAGTGTAGTGTAGTGTAGTGTGGTGTGGTGTAGTGTAGTGTGGGGGAGCACCTGGTGCGCGGGCAGCGCGTGCGCCACGTGCGGCAGGCCGTGGTCGACGGCGCGCATGACCTCCTTGCTGAGCGCGCCGTACGCATTGATGTACAGGTGTGGTGTAGTGTAGTGTAGTGTAGTGTGGTGTGGTGTAGTGTGGGGGAGCACCTGGTGCGCGGGCAGCGCGTGCGCCACGTGCGGCAGGCCGTGGTCGACGGCGCGCATGACCTCCTTGCTGAGCGCGCCGTCCGCGTTGATGTACAGGTGTCCAGGTGTAGTGTGGTGTGGTGTGGTGTAGTGTGGACGGGCACCTGGTGCGCGGGCAGCGCGTGCGCCACGTGCGGCAGGCCGTGGTCGACGGCGCGCATGACCTCCTTGCTGAGCGCGCCGTACGCATTGATGTACAGGTGTGGTGTAGTGTAGTGTAGTGTAGTGTGGTGTGGTGTAGTGTGGGGGAGCACCTGGTGCGCGGGCAGCGCGTGCGCCACGTGCGGCAGGCCGTGGTCGACGGCGCGCATGACCTCCTTGCTGAGCGCGCCGTCCGCGTTGATGTACAGGTGTCCAGGTGTAGTGTAGTGTAGTGTGGTGTGGTGTAGTGTGGGGGAGCACCTGGTGCGCGGGCAGCGCGTGCGCCACGTGCGGCAGGCCGTGGTCGACGGCGCGCATGACCTCCTTGCTGAGCGCGCCGTACGCGTTGATGTACAGGTGTACAGGTGTAGTGTGGTGTGGTGTAGTGTAGTGTAGTGTGGTGTAGTGTGGACGAGCACCTGGTGCGCGGGCAGCGCGTGCGCCACGTGCGGCAGGCCGTGGTCGACGGCGCGCATGACCTCCTTGCTGAGCGCGCCGTACGCGTTGATGTACAGGTGTACAGGTGTAGTGTGGTGTGGTGTAGTGTAGTGTGGGGGAGCACCTGGTGCGCGGGCAGCGCGTGCGCCACGTGCGGCAGGCCGTGGTCGACGGCGCGCATGACCTCCTTGCTGAGCGCGCCGTACGCGTTGATGTACAGGTGTCCAGGTGTAGTGTGGTGTGGTGTGGTGTAGTGTGGACGGGCACCTGGTGCGCGGGCAGCGCGTGCGCCACGTGCGGCAGGCCGTGGTCGACGGCGCGCATGACCTCCTTGCTGAGCGCGCCGTACAGGTGTACAGGTGTAGTGTAGTGTAGTGTAGTGTAGTGTAGTGTGGGAGCACCTGGTGCGCGGGCAGCGCGTGCGCCACGTGCGGCAGGCCGTGGTCGACGGCGCGCATGACCTCCTTGCTGAGCGCGCCGTACGCGTTGATGTACAGGTGTACAGGTGTAGTGTAGTGTAGTGTGGTGTAGTGTAGTGTGGACGGGCACCTGGTGCGCGGGCAGCGCGTGCGCCACGTGCGGCAGGCCGTGGTCGACGGCGCGCATGACCTCCTTGCTGAGCGCGCCGTACAGGTGTACAGGTGTAGTGTAGTGTACAAATACAAATACAAATACAAATACAAACATTTATTCTGCAAATAGGCCACAAGGGCACTTTTACATGTCAAAATATTAATTTATAATTTAAGAAAGTCTGACTATAATAAGTAATACATTTTTCATGTCAAAATATTAATTTACAGTTCAAGAAGGAATAATAATTTCGAGTTTAACAATTATAACAAAATTAATGTCATACAGTGAAGATAAACTTGCAAAGTTATCTATTACAAATATTAAGTTAGAGATGTATAAGGTCTCAAGATTAAACAAGGAGTGAAATTAATATATTATCCCAGAGATGTACATGGTCTCTGAGCGTCAAAATTAAAATTAATTTAATATTGTTAGAGATGTATATGGTCTCTAAGTCACTGATAATAAAAACGAATCCACAACAGGATGATGTCTCTCGTCAATCCCTTATAAAAGACACTAGTATTAACGTAGTCACTATGTCCTAGCAAGCATGAATAGACCGGACTCCACAAACAGCACCCGATCACGAGTATGACGCGTATCTCAGCCATCGCCTCCCTCGACCATCTGTTAGGGAAGGTGGCGACCCGATCAACGACGCCACCGTAGGCAAAGCCCTTAAAGCGAGCATGACATATTCAAGCTGGCGGACATTGATAATAACAAAGTTAAGGCGACTGTGAGGCGAGAAATAGCATCGTGTTACATAAAACGTAACGGAACTATTATACAAGAATATATCCTAAAATAAACATAGATATATTAAAAGTAACAGGATTAAACTACCACTGGCTTGAAAGCATTTTTGTCATTTAAGAAATCGTTGACAGTATAATACGCCTGGCTTAGCAAATACCTTTTAATATGGGACTTAAATTTACTGAATGGCAAATTAACTATTTCGATAGGTATTTTATTATAAAATCGTATACAGTTCCCCACAAATGACGTGCTAACCTTTCGGAGACGACTGGCCTTCACTGCAATCTTGTGTTTACTTCTAGTGTTGTAGTCATGGATATCACTGTTAAGCTTGAATTCCTGTAAATTTTTCCGCACATGCATAATATTTTCAAGAATGTATTGGCATGCTACAGTAAGAATGTTTGCCTCTTTAAATTTATCTCTGAGAGATTCTCTGGCTTTTAGTTCGTAGATGGAGCGTACAGCTCGTTTCTGTAGCACGAAGATGGTCTGGATGTCAGCCGCTTTACCCCACAACAGGATTCCGTAGGACATAACACTATGGAAGTAACTATAATACACCAGCCTGGCCGTTTCAACGTTAGTTAACTGTCTAATACGTCTAACTGCATAGGCCGCAGAACTAAGTTTGCCAGCCAGAGTGGCAATATGCGCATGCCATTGCAGTTTTGAATCTAAGGTAATGCCTAAGAACACTGTGTTGTCTTCAAATTCCAGTTCATCATCCTTTAGTTTGATCTTAGAATAGTTTATTTGCTTGACATTTGGCAAAGTGAATTTGATGCACTTTGTTTTCTTGGAATTTAGAAGTAAATTATTTGCTGTAAACCAGTTCACAACAGTAATTAGTGCCTCATTAATAACATCATAGTTTTTCTCTTTCCGTCCTATCTTGAAGATAAGTGACGTATCATCTGCAAATAGCACTATATCATGTTTATGTTGCACCAAGTTTGGTAAGTCATTGATGTAAACTAGGAACAGAAATGGACCCAGAATCGAGCCTTGAGGGACTCCAAGCGCAACAGTTGTCCCTGCAGATTGAGTTCCATTAATGACTACTCGTTGAGTTCTTTCCGACAGATACGATGAAACAAGGTCAAGAGCACCGTTTTTTATCCCATAATGTCTTAACTTTCTAATTAAGTTCACATGATCAACGCAATCAAATGCCTTTGATAGATCACAGAACACTCCAATAGCATCTTGAGCCCCTTCCCAGGCATCATGTATATGTTTAATTAGTACCACCCCGGCATCGGTGGTAGAACGACCTCTAGTGAATCCGAATTGATTGCTATTGAGTAGTTTATTGCGATTAAAGTGGGACATAAGCTGACTAAGAATAAGTTTCTCAAAAACTTTGCTTAATGCCGGTAGTATTGATATTGGCCTGAAGTTGGTAGGGTCAGTTTTTGCTCCCGATTTAAACAAGGGGATAATTTTACTGTGTTTCATCAGGTCAGGAAAAACTCCAGTATCAATACATTTATTGAAAATATCAGCTAAGAAAGGTGCGATTGATTCTATAATGGAATGTAATACTTTTACTGAAAGGCCCCAGAGATCTTCAGTCTTCTTTAAATTTAATGACTTAAAAGCTTTTATTAAAGTTATGGGAGACACATAAGTAAAGCTAAAGATTTCTGTACATTCTGTTACATTTGCTTTCAATAATGATTCAGCGACATCTGGTGATGAGTTTAAGGACTTCGTAGTCTCGACAGGTACGTTAGAAAAGAACCGCTCAAAATGATCCGCTACTTCGTAGTCAGAACTTACCAGAGTATCATCGATTCGTAGGCTGTAGTGCGGATCTTTTATTTTACTTTTCCCAGTTTCAGTGTTGATAACTTGCCATACAGTTTTGACTTTATCTTTGGAGTTTTGGATCTTTTTTGACAAGTAATCGGCTTTAGCGGCGACACACATTAATTTAAAAGATTTCGAATAGTTCCTAACATACTCTAGAAATTCCGGCCTTTTATCAGTAGTTCTCGAATCGTACAACTCATAGAGTCGGCGTCTTCTCCCGTGAATATCTGGGGTAGCCCAGTCGCTGAATTTAGGCTTGACCTTGATTTGAATTTTCTTTAAAATAAAACTGGCATCAAATTCGGTTTTGATGCAGTTAAACAATTGAGCACATAAACGGTCAGGGCTTTCCTGAACAATTGGAAGGTAACGTAATCGTTTCGTGATATTGCGATTGAATAAATCTAATCTTTTTTCAGAAATAGGTCTGCACATTGTGTCTAGTGTAGTGTAGTGTAGTGTGGGAGCACCTGGTGCGCGGGCAGCGCGTGCGCCACGTGCGGCAGGCCGTGGTCGACGGCGCGCATGACCTCCTTGCTGAGCGCGCCGTACGCGTTGATGTACAGGTGTAGTGTAGTGTAGTGTAGTGTGGTGTAGTGTGGACGGGCACCTGGTGCGCGGGCAGCGCGTGCGCCACGTGCGGCAGGCCGTGGTCGACGGCGCGCATGACCTCCTTGCTGAGCGCGCCGTACAGGTGTACAGGTGTAGTGTAGTGTAGTGTAGTGTAGTGTAGTGTGGGAGCACCTGGTGCGCGGGCAGCGCGTGCGCCACGTGCGGCAGGCCGTGGTCGACGGCGCGCATGACCTCCTTGCTGAGCGCGCCGTCCGCGTTGATGTACAGGTGTCCAGGTGTAGTGTGGTGTAGTGTGGTGTAGTGTGGTGTGGTGTAGTGTGGGGGAGCACCTGGTGCGCGGGCAGCGCGTGCGCCACGTGCGGCAGGCCGTGGTCGACGGCGCGCATGACCTCCTTGCTGAGCGCGCCGTACAGGTGTACAGGTGTAGTGTAGTGTAGTGTAGTGTAGTGTAGTGTGGGAGCACCTGGTGCGCGGGCAGCGCGTGCGCCACGTGCGGCAGGCCGTGGTCGACGGCGCGCATGACCTCCTTGCTGAGCGCGCCGTCCGCGTTGATGTACAGGTGTCCAGGTGTAGTGTGGTGTAGTGTGGTGTAGTGTAGTGTGGTGTAGTGTGGACGAGCACCTGGTGCGCGGGCAGCGCGTGCGCCACGTGCGGCAGGCCGTGGTCGACGGCGCGCATGACCTCCTTGCTGAGCGCGCCGTCCGCGTTGATGTACAGGTGTCCAGGTGTAGTGTGGTGTAGTGTGGTGTAGTGTAGTGTGGTGTAGTGTGGACGAGCACCTGGTGCGCGGGCAGCGCGTGCGCCACGTGCGGCAGGCCGTGGTCGACGGCGCGCATGACCTCCTTGCTGAGCGCGCCGTCCGCGTTGATGTACAGGTGTCCAGGTGTAGTGTGGTGTAGTGTGGTGTAGTGTAGTGTGGTGTAGTGTGGACGAGCACCTGGTGCGCGGGCAGCGCGTGCGCCACGTGCGGCAGGCCGTGGTCGACGGCGCGCATGACCTCCTTGCTGAGCGCGCCGTCCGCGTTGATGTACAGGTGTCCAGGTGTAGTGTGGTGTAGTGTGGTGTAGTGTAGTGTGGTGTAGTGTGGACGAGCACCTGGTGCGCGGGCAGCGCGTGCGCCACGTGCGGCAGGCCGTGGTCGACGGCGCGCATGACCTCCTTGCTGAGCGCGCCGTCCGCGTTGATGTACAGGTGTCCAGGTGTAGTGTGGTGTAGTGTGGTGTAGTGTAGTGTGGTGTAGTGTGGACGAGCACCTGGTGCGCGGGCAGCGCGTGCGCCACGTGCGGCAGGCCGTGGTCGACGGCGCGCATGACCTCCTTGCTGAGCGCGCCGTCCGCGTTGATGTACAGGTGTCCAGGTGTAGTGTGGTGTAGTGTGGTGTAGTGTAGTGTGGTGTAGTGTGGACGAGCACCTGGTGCGCGGGCAGCGCGTGCGCCACGTGCGGCAGGCCGTGGTCGACGGCGCGCATGACCTCCTTGCTGAGCGCGCCGTCCGCGTTGATGTACAGGTGTACAGGTGTAGTGTAGTGTGGTGTGGTGTGGTGTAGTGTGGGGGAGCACCTGGTGCGCGGGCAGCGCGTGCGCCACGTGCGGCAGGCCGTGGTCGACGGCGCGCATGACCTCCTTGCTGAGCGCGCCGTCCGCGTTGATGTACAGGTGTCCAGGTGTAGTGTGGTGTAGTGTGGTGTAGTGTAGTGTGGTGTAGTGTGGACGAGCACCTGGTGCGCGGGCAGCGCGTGCGCCACGTGCGGCAGGCCGTGGTCGACGGCGCGCATGACCTCCTTGCTGAGCGCGCCGTCCGCGTTGATGTACAGGTGTCCAGGTGTAGTGTGGTGTAGTGTGGTGTAGTGTAGTGTGGTGTAGTGTGGACGAGCACCTGGTGCGCGGGCAGCGCGTGCGCCACGTGCGGCAGGCCGTGGTCGACGGCGCGCATGACCTCCTTGCTGAGCGCGCCGTCCGCGTTGATGTACAGGTGTACAGGTGTAGTGTAGTGTAGTGTAGTGTAGTGTAGTGTGGGGGAGCACCTGGTGCGCGGGCAGCGCGTGCGCCACGTGCGGCAGGCCGTGGTCGACGGCGCGCATGACCTCCTTGCTGAGCGCGCCGTACGCGTTGATGAGCTTGAGCAGGATGAGGTCGAAGTAGTCGAGCCACTGCGGCCGCGTCTCCGGGCGGCGGCAGAGCCAGATCAGCACCTTCACCGCCTCCGCGGCCGCGCGCTCGTTCGCCGTCGCCCAACCTGCGCGTAACACCATTCTCAATGAGGGCTATCGCGTATGAATTCGCCACTAGAGGCGCTAGTGTAGCGTGGGGTCCCCGAAATGACAAATGTCACTCTTTATAATAAATAATAATACTACTACTTTACTTTATAGCCTATTGGCTGTCCCACTGCTGGGCAAAGGCCTCTCCCCATGTTTTCCAGGTCTCCCTATTGAGCGCTTCTTCCTCCCAAAATAAAAATAATAATAATAATAAATAAATAATAAATATTATTGGACAATCTTACACAAATCAACCTAGTACCAAACTAAGCAAAGCTTGTACTATGGGTACCAAGTGACGATATACTTACTTATATAGATAAATAGATACTTAAATACATAGAAAACATCCAAGACTCAGGAACAAATATTCGTGTTCATCACACAAATACATGCCCTGACCGGGATTCGAACCCGGGACCTCCAGCTTCGAAGGCAGGGTCACTACCAACTAGGCTAAAGCGGTCGCCAAAATGGTTTATGGTTGCGGTACGCGGTTAATATCTAATTGGAAAAATATGGTGCCTGTTTTTCAATACCTGAGCTTCATTATGGCAAATATGAGTTACGGGTCAGTGACTGTCCGTACTTTGAGACAGTTTTGTCTTTCGGAAACTTATTTCCTAACAAAACAGGACTGCGCTACAATGCGGGATGTTGGATATTTTTACAGCACGGTTTTAAGGTATTAAATATGATATAAACGTTAACTTCGTTCTCATGCCCATAATAACCAATAAAAAAAATTGACAGCTGGACCTTACTCGAAAGTGGCGCCAACTGGTGAGCACAAAAACGATAGCCCCCATTACGATTTCAAACGGGATATTTACCATGTATATTGTAACACCTCGGTGTTGCCAGTGTCGCAGGCAGCCAAAACCACGTCATTCCCCCCACCACCAGCCAGCCCTACCACTGCCTAGCCAAGCCGCAGGTGGGGTGATGACTAGCCAGCCAGCCTATATATACAAGCGTGCCGCCATTGTGGGGTTTGCTTTTTTTGGATAGAACCGAATTGGAGGGCGAAGCTCTGCCCGATTGAATAAAATAATTGATTATTACCAAAAGTTTAATTTTAATCAACTGCTCACTCGTAGGACCTTTTTACAATATACATGGAAATTCAAAATGTAAATAACCATGTACAAATACAAACATTTATTCTGCAAATAGGCCACAAGGGCACTTTTACATGTCAAAATATTAATTTACAATTTAAGAAAGTCTGACTATAATAAGTAATACATTTTTCATGTCAAAATATTAATTTACAGTTCAAGAAGGAATAATAATTTCGAGTTTACAATCTTTTATAATACCACTAGCGACCCGCCCCGGTTTCGCGCGGGTGCAATGGTGATGCATGTATTATACATATAAACCTTCCATTTAAGTCACTCTATCTATTAAAAAAAACGTCATCAAAATACGTTGCGTAGTTTTAAAGATTTAAGCATACATAGGCATTTTAAAAGATAGAGTGACTCAAGGGGAAGGTTTATATGTATAATACATGCATTAGCATTGCACCCGTGCGAAGCCGGGGCGGGTCGCTAGTTATGCATAAATGTCAAACCGAATAATAAATTGTATAATTTAATAATAAGAAAAAAATATATTACGTTGAGTACACAAAAAAAATTTAATATAAAGGTATTGTTCGTTTAAAGCTATCATCGACATCAACATAGTATAAAACAAAGTCGCTTTCTCTGTCCCTATGTCCCTATGTATGATTAAATCTTTAAAACTACGCAACGAATTTTGATGCTGTCTTTTTTTAATAGATAGAGAGATTAAAGAGGAAGGTTTATATATATAATAATAATAACATCCATTAAATAGTGCACCCGTGCGAAGCCGGGGCGGGTCGCTAGTTAGCTATATTTAATAGTTTACCTGAGGACTGTTGGGCATTGGACGCGTTCTCCGAGTTCTCCTTGTCTCCCGCGTTCTCGTCCACCGCCAACGTAGCCAGCGCCACTCGCACGATGTTCCTGGGAAACACCAGTTATTATTCACCAGCTCTTGCGCCCGACTCCGTCTGCGTAAACTTCCACTCCCAATTTTATCGCTTTGACGGATGATTTTCAGGATAAAAACTATCCTATATGTTCATCCAGGCTAGACGCGAGACGCTAATCTCTGATTAGCGGTATAATCAAAAACCAGTTTTAGCGATATAAATAGCGAAATGCAATTATAACCGGTTATACCTTATTTAAAACCGGTAGTAAGAATACCGCTTTTCATAACCGACAGCTGATAACTCACCAACGGTTGACTTAAATGGAAAAAAATTTTAGAAACCTCCATATCATTTTTAAAGGCCACCCCACACGACTATGTGCGTTGAATTTTTTTTTTCAGCCACTTGTTACATGTATGGAGCGCCCCCCTAATTATTTTTTTAAATTTCACTTTATTATTATATAGCGCACCTTCCTACCAAATTTCATAATTGTAGTGCTTATAGTCTCCGAGTAAATCGGCTGTGACATACGGACATGACGACAGTATAAGGGTTCCGTTTTGGCTACGGAACCCTAAAAAATCAACCCCTACGGTACTCACTTGAAGTACTCGCACGGCTTCCTGCAGTCCCCGTACTTGAGTATCTCGTGGGTGGCCAGCAGCAGGCTCTCCCACTGCTCCGGGGGCGCGTGCTGCGTGTCCAGCTGGCAGAGGGCCTCCAGCACCTCTTGTTCCCGGAGCCCAGCTGTTATGGAACAATTTGTCAAGCTTTCCATACAAACAGATTTAAATGGACGTAATACAACCCACGACATTTTTTCCTCCTCCTCGTCCTAACGTTGACAGTTGCGTCCTATATATAAGTACTAGTTTTTTTAACACAACAGCATGATATAAAATTATTGGTGCTGGACTGTCTGGACCAGTCCAGACATGTCTTATATTATGTTTAAAAAAAGTTACAAATAGCACGTTCGGATTTCAAATATTCTTTGCACTCTTGTGGATAAAATGCAGTTTTGCTATCTGTTTTTAAAGAATAAAAAAGGGCTTTCCGAGCTAGCGAGGTGATAGCTCAAGAAAATTAGATTCAAATGTATGGAAAATTTGGCAAAATTAATGGAGAACTTTTATCTATCAGGATATGTAGGTTATAGGACAAAGTTCAATTTTATCTACTCTCCCCCCCCCTCCGGGGCGAGCGTCACCCCCCCCCACCCGTGAAAGTGTCCCGGAGCGCGGTATTTTCCATTTTAAAAGAAAACCGTACACGATACATAAAAAGTGTACAGGAACGAAATAATCCTTGATAAATTCGCTATAAACCTCTACTACATACAAAAGCGATATCACTCATAGTTTCAGCGCAATCTGCCACCAAATACGAACGTTTTCAAAAAATTATCGATATTTTTTGCTGTATGTTTAGTTTTCTCAAAAACTTCACACATTACCGCCAAAATATGTATGACTAAAGTAAAGAATAGAATATGCTCTTTATAAAAAGGTATAATTCATTTCTAAGCACTTTCATTTACCGTTGCTGTGCTATTTTTAGAAATTTAATTCATTCGGCCATACAGCGAAATATAAATATTCATACTAGTTCAACGGTGGTACTAAAATACCATATTCTTCTTATATGTTTTCCTGTAATCTGTAGGTATAGGACTATTTTCTGTATTTTTTATATATTTTTATGGCCAGTACTTTAGGAGATAAGAGGGGGGCGGAGAAATGGTCAATTTTCGCCTATTTTCTTAAATAATTTCAAAAATGTTTATCTTAAAATTATGAAAAAAATATATTTGATATCCTCATAATGTACCCTTTCATTTGATATGTCACACGATATAGTTCGCAATTTTTTTTTTTCTAATATTATTTACACCCCACAAGTACCTCCCATGTTTAAAAATTTATTTATTTACGTAACACATCCGTATTTGGGACACCGATTTACATATGTGTGCCAAATTTCAACTCAATCAGTCCAGTAGTTTTGGAGAAAATTTACTGTAATAAACGGACTCGACTAATTCGACTGTGTGTGTATCCGTCCGTTTATCACAGTCAATTTTCTCCAAAACTACTGGACTGATTGAGTTGAAATTTGGCACACATATGTAAATCGGTGTCCCAAATACGGATGTGTTACGTAAATAAATAAATTTTTAAACATGGGAGGTACTTGTGGGGTGTAAATAATATTAGAAAAAAAAAAATTGCGAACTATATCGTGTGACATATCAAATGAAAGGGTACATTATGAGGATATCAAATATATTTTTTTCATAATTTTAAGATAAACATTTTTGAAATTATTTAAGAAAATAGGCGAAAATTGACCATTTCTCCGCCCCCCTCTTATCTCCTAAAGTACTGGCCATAAAAATATATAAAAAATACAGAAAATAGTCCTATACCTACAGATTACAGGAAAACATATAAGAAGAATATGGTATTTTAGTACCACCGTTGAACTAGTATGAATATTTATATTTCGCTGTATGGCCGAATGAATTAAATTTCTAAAAATAGCACAGCAACGGTAAATGAAAGTGCTTAGAAATGAATTATACCTTTTTATAAAGAGCATATTCTATTCTTTACTTTAGTCATACATATTTTGGCGGTAATGTGTGAAGTTTTTGAGAAAACTAAACATACAGCAAAAAATATCGATAATTTTTTGAAAACGTTCGTATTTGGTGGCAGATTGCGCTGAAACTATGAGTGATATCGCTTTTGTATGTAGTAGAGGTTTATAGCGAATTTATCAAGGATTATTTCGTTCCTGTACACTTTTTATGTATCGTGTACGGTTTTCTTTTAAAATCGAAAATACCGCGCTCCGGGACACTTTCACGGGTGCGGGGGGGTGACGCTCGCCCCGGAGGGGGGGGGAGAGTAGATAAAATTGAACTTTGTCCTATAACCTACATATCCTGATAGATAAAAGTTCTCCATTAATTTTGCCAAATTTTCAGCTAATTTCACTGAACTATGAAAAATAATAAAATAGACGTACTCGCTCCCTCCCATCTCAGCAGCACCACGGTTAGAGCCGGCGCGGCCGAGGCATTAAAGAGGCGCAAACATAAGGGTCTCGACACCAATCACAACTTTGTTCCTTTTAGTATCGAGACCCTTGGTCCGTGGGGCCCATCAGCAAATAAATCATATCGCTTTTTGGCAAAACGGTTGGTCGATGTTACCGGGGACAGGAGAGCTGGCAGCTTCCTCACTCAACGCATAAGCATTGCGATTCAGCGAGGAAACGCTGCCAGCATCCTTGGTACCATGCCACAGGGGCCTATTTTAGAATCTGACTTTTAGTTTTTATTTGATATAGTTATTTTGTGTGGTGTTTTTTGGTTGATTTGTGTAGATTGTCCACAAATATTTTTTTTTTTTTTTTTGTTAATTAAGTTAGTGTTAAGTTAGTTGTTTATTTTATTCTGTAATAACTTTTATTTTTATAAGTTTCTTATTCAATACCTAAAAATACATATTAAAATAATAAAACAGGGAAGCAAATTTTCTTTTAACTTTCCATAGACCTATTGAATTTAAAATTTGGTGATGATATTTATTTATTTTTACGTATGTTTTTACCAACAAATACTAATTAATTAATTAATCAGTATTTTTCATTGAAAATTCCTTAAAACCAACTTAATATTGGATGTTTTCCATGTATATATTTATCTATATAAGTACGTATATCGTCGCCTAGTACCCATAGTACAAGCTTTGCTTAGTTTGGGACCAGGTTGATTTGTGTAAGATTGTCCACAAATATTTATTTATTTTATTTATTTAATATTCCGGTTCATATATATTGGTTCGGAACCCTAAAAGTACGGAGTCCGACACAAATATTAAGCCATCGTCTCCCGGGGAAAAAAATAAACAATAGCATTCTTTTGTTATAATCCCGGAGCATTCCAGGGACCGGTACACGACGGGTCGATATTCAATTGTTTTCCCAAATCATTAACTACTACTGTTGAAGTAAATAGTATACTTACATTTAGTAATTAAAAATCCATTTTCGTCAGTCTCGTACGGCTTGATCTTGTCGCGAGACAGCCCCGAGTTGTAATCCCTGAAATAACATTCGGCGGTCACTTGGAAGCAAAATTAAATACTCACGAGTCTGAAGTGAGTTCAGTAGTGTTGATGACTCGTGTTACTACATGTGTACCACATGTGTGTGGCTATATGGATAGAAAACAATTACAGATATATATTTACTCTGCATAAAATGTAGTACAATAGATGGTAATTTCATGGGTCGGCAACGCGTACGTAACTCCTTCGGAGTTGCGGGCGTCCATAGGCTACGGTGGCCGCTTACCATCAGGTGGACCGTAAGCTTGTTTGCCACCGGCGTTGTATAAAAAAAAAAACTTTGCACGGGTGTGACTCAGGGTGGGTTATTCGATTAGGCTAGTTTTTATAGTTCAGTTTAGTTTAGTTTTATCTTAGCTTAGAAAATCCAAAAATAAAATTGTATTCTTTATGTTTAATTCTATCATATAATTCGTAAAATATTTGCACGCCTCATAAGGCTGAATACAAGAGCCGAAAAAAGCTATAAATTAAGACCTCTTATGAGTTAAAAAAACGTTAATCTAAATAGATTAACACACAGGATTAGGACATTTTCTGTTTGAATTGACACGTCTCATCTTGATATTTTCTCAATGTTACTATCTAGAACAGGACTATTGCGACCTTATGTCGTAAATTAAATATGTATATTTTGAATTTTTCATTAAGAAGTATCGTTTTCAACATCAGTACAGAACGACCATTTTCAATCTAAAAACGGCTTTTATCCGCTTAAATTCTGCTACACACAAGAAAATAATAGTACATTACTTACCAAGGGCGGTAAAACAAAGAATGTCTCAGATCGCAGGTATTTGACGCCCGAGCCGAAGGCAATGGCGATAATTATGCGATCTGAGGCTTTCTTGATTACCGCCCGAGGTAAGTACAAAATTTTATGTCACCCCCTGGCCAGGAAGTGGGATTTTACGCGCGCGGAGCGTGCGGTAATTGCCACTTTATGGCCAGGTGTGACATAAAATAAATCTTATGTCACTATCTAAAACTTATAAACTCATCGTATCCTTTAATCGGTTTATTTGTATTATCAATACCTTTGTCATAATTTGATATCAAAACATTTTAAAATTTATATGATTGATTGACAGAAAATATAATTAGATTTTATTATTTTCATGTTGACAAGTTATAGATATAGCTCAAAATATTTTATTATGATTAGTGTACCTACTGTATTACCTTTTATCTTGACGCTTAGAGACCTTATACATCTCTAACAAATCTCGATTGTTATTAGTTTCTTAGTCTTATTTTTGACATGTAACACTACATTTAATTAATGATACTTTGATTATTGTATTATTTTTAAAAGTGCCCTTGAGGCCTATTTGCAGAATAAATGTTTTGATTTTGATAAATGAAGAGTGTACGATATTGGGCTTGGAACATATTCCTCTCCAAATGTGCGTCTCATAATAGGCGCAACCTTCACCACCTCGCTACCGAACTTCATAGTTCAGATAACCAAGGAGTTAGATATAGATATATTTAATTGCAAGATTCCTTCTGTGAGGCGAGGCATGGAGGCGGCGTATTTTCGCTGAGTGCTTTGTAGCATACGCCATATATTCATTTAATATTCGTTATTTACAATTTAATTTATTCAAGTTAAACATTAGTTTAGAGTGGGCTTGCATTGCTTGTTTTTTTGCTTGTTGTGTTTTTTTTTTCTATTTTAACATTCTTGTTCCAATAACGTTTGTAATTGTGTACGAGTGCGCACTTTAGTTCAGTATATTATACACTCCAGCGCTATCTGTGAGATCCTGTAATTGGCTCTGCTGTTAATACGCATGTTGTTACATTGTTTGTACTGCTGTTGGTTCTCCTAATATAAATAAATAAATAAATAAACTCTTATGTCCCTGTCATCGAGGAACATATATTTGACACTTTCGCAATAGCCGGCCGGCACGGAACTCATATAAAATCTTAAAACTGTTAATACATGTGTAAACCTCGTGAATAGTGATGCAAGTTATCTGGAGAATGTTTATGGACCTAAAACCTATGGATGTGTGTGGAACCCGTTTTTCTTAGCCCAATACTTATTGTCGTAGTTCAAACAAAGAGGGTTACCCGTGCGGCGGCAGGTCCAGGCGATGCTGCGCCGGCACCGGCGAGGACTCCTTGGTGCTGCCCGCCTCCGAGCTGTCCGCGGACGCGGCGCGGGCGCCCTCGCTGGAGACATGCCATAATAAGATTCTAATTAAATAATAGGGATGTTGACTCAAAATTTATTGGTATCTAAATTATATCCAAAAGAAAGAAGACATAAAACTATGCCAAATGGTGAAAATCCCATTAAAATATCTCAAAAAATAACGAAGCTACAACCGTTAGAATGTTGTTAATAAGAGTGAGAAAGCACTAATTTGTAGTGACGTCACTGACTTAAAGCGCCATAGTAAATGAAGATCGTTCCATACAGAGGTGCGTTTTGCGAAAAAGGGACAGAACATGCCCCCACTTAAAACTTTGATGACTTGTAATTATGTAATTATTTATTTTTTTGAGTTACTTTTTTCGCTATTTGGTTGAGAATTTGATCCTTTTTCGAGAAAATTTGAAGTAGTTGAGTTTCTTACTTAGTGTCAACATCCCTATTATGTGATTCTATTTAATTATATATGTATAAATATATATTTTATCTACTTACATATGTGTTTACGTGTTTTTATTGTATACTGTAATTATCTTTAATTTAGATGTATATGTTATTTTCGATCTTCTAGCTGTATTCCTGCACTGCCTGTTATAATTCTTGTAAAAATATTTCCTGCTACCCAAAGGTTGTCTGGAAGAGATCGCTTTGAAGCGATAAGACCGCCTGTTGTTACCATTATTAATGTTACCGAATCTATAAATGTACTCCTGTATTAGTGGTGCAATAAAGAATATATTATTCCTTTATTTATTTTGGTTCTTAGGCTAGGTTTTTACAATATCTTTATAAAAAGTAAAATATAAAAATACACTTACAAAACATAAAAATATTATTATTATTATGTTTTATAATGTACTTTCACCCCCTTTAAAATAAAGAAAAAAATTTAAATCGGCTGACGGGGAGAGGCTTAGCTGATATACTTTGTATTTCTGTTTCACCTACGCATGTTAAATTAATACACGCGAAATTTTTTGGGCCACTTTTAGACCCCTCTCGCCCTTGGTGATCTTTGGTGAGGTTCTAGCCCCCTCCCCCCGTGGAAACTCATGTGTATTTTTTTGAATTTTGCACTACATACATTTTAAACCGGTTGGCTACCGTTATACTAAAGGTTTAAGTACACCTATGAAAAATGGCTATTTTATACCGGTACCTTTATGTTTCAACCGGTATAGTTCTACCTTTATAACGAAGCGGTATCGATATCCAATACCGCTACCATACCGCTTATAACGTACCGAAAACAGTCCCTGGTCTGGACCACCTAGAGATTGTCTGGAAGAAATCGCTTTTTAGCCTGCGCCTGTTGTCTACCACATTCATGTTAAATTTTAATCCTATGAAATGAAATCATTTATTCTTCAATTTAGGCATGTTACATGCACTTATGAATGTCAAAAAACTACCACCGGTTCATAAAATAAACCTCTGCCTCGAGAAGAACCGGCGTAAGAAACTCGGCGAGGTGTCATTTTTTTCAAAACAATATACTATGTATATAAAATAACAGTAAAAATAGTACAAAATTCAAATGCTACCTACAGTATACACATACATACACATTTTTTAATACTAAGGACAAAATATTTCTGCGTTACATTACTTGTGCGGGACGCTATCACTGCCAAACATCCCTATCCATGATGTAATCGTTTATCTTATAATATGCTTTTGAAATAAGTGTCTGTTTCACAACAGATTTAAATTTAGAATCCGTAAGTTCAGTATTATGTCTTGGAATTTTATTGTAGAATTTTATACAATTTCCCAAGAACGACTTGCAGGGTGACCACTATTTACGACAACCAAAATTCCCTGACTTTTCCCGGTTTTCCAGGCGTTTTTTCAAGTTTTTCCCTGACCATAATCTTAAATGTAATAAATATAAAATATATAATTTGAATACGTTTTTTCAGAATAATCTGTTAGTAAATTAAAATTTATAAATACAATGACATAATACAAAAACGGAAATAATAAGAAGTAGTATCTGAATAGCTCAGTTGGCAAGAGCGAAAGCATTTTTAGACGGAAGTCGTGGGTCTCTCACTAATCATATTTTTGGAGAAAATGACTGACTAGAGTTTGACTTGCAAAAGTGCCACTGCGCCCTACTTGCAGAATAAAGTTCATTTATTTAATTTACATAAAGATACATTTTTATTCCCTGACCTTCAATAAATTTCCCTGACAATTCCCTGACTTTTTCATGACTAGCGAAATTCCCTGACTTTTCCCGGTTTTCCCGGTTTTCCAGAAAGTGGCCACCCTGGACTTGATATTTTAGTTTTATACTCACGCGTTATAGTGTCCATTCGGCACCCCGTTGACACCTTTGTTAGACAGAGTCACGTCCGACATCTGACTTATCCCGGAGTCTTTGCTCGACATGTGGTTACCGCACTCCGCTGTGACAAACAGACATACACATGTGACGACCGGTTTAGCCTAGTGGGTAGTGCACCTGCCTGTGAAGCTGACGGTCCTGGGTTCGAATACCGGTCAGGGCAAATATTTGTGTGATGAGCATGAATATTTGTTTCTGAGTCTTGGATGTTTTCTATGTATTTAAGTATTTATATCTATTAAATATATCGTCATCTAGTACCCATAACACAAGCCTTCTTGAGCTTACTGTGGGGCTAGTTCGATTTGTGTAAGATTGTCCTCTAATATTTATTTATTTATTATTTTATTTATACACTGAAGATCATTTGATATGACACAGTCGCATCAAATTATTAAAAAAAAAATCCTTCTTGGGTGTAAACACTTGAATCCCTCACTACGCTCAAGTTTATACTTTAGAATCCTGAGAGTAGCGACTGATTCTATTGTAGTATCGCTTCACTCAGGATTGAATATACCGCCCTCGCTGTAAGTATATCATTTTGCTCCCTTGAGACACAATCTACTATTCCTATTGAAAGGATTAAAATTAATATTTAAATGACTTCATATTTAAATGCCACTTTTGTCCCGCTTTAAGAAACTTTATGCATATCTCGTAGATTACAAAATTGGAATAAGTACAACGCTATATATGCTAATCGATATGTTTATATCGACATATAAATAAATAAATATTAGAGGACAATCTTACACAAATCGAACTAGCCCCACAGTAAGCTCAAGAAGGCTTGTGTTATGGGTACTAGACGACGATATATTTAATAGATATAAATACTTAAATACATAGAAAACATCCAAGACTCAGAAACAATATTCATGCTCATCACACAAATATTTACCCTGACCGGGATTCGAACCCAGGACCGTCAGCTTCACAGGCAGGTGCACTACCCACTAGGCTAAACCGGTCGTTTAATATAGGTTTAATAGACGTTTATGAATAATGGGGTAAGTCTACAGTGGCTTCCGTGGACTCGAGGGGTGTATGAGCCAGTTAGCCCATACACTTGAAAGCTGTGTTTGAGTGCGTTGAGAGAACGGAGAAGTTAAGTTGTAGTTATGAAACTGTTTTATTATTTAAGAGTAGGTACAAAATAGTAAAGTTAATTGGCCGTTCCTTCAGTTGATGTTGATCGTATGCGAGTTTAATTTGCACTGATATATGTGATAATCCACATCGAAAGGGACCTTATGGCGGCAGGCGCTTACGTTACACCTATTCACTATTGTATTGGAATAGCGGCAATAAAGGCGTAAGTGCCGGCCGCCATAAGGTCCCTTTCGATGTGGATTATCACATATTTTACGTTATTTCGCCATATTAAAGCGCGGCCGAAAGTAGGTCGCAACGTAAACGGAAAAATGTACAGTATTGGGACTGTACAAGGGGGTTTTTTTTGTGTCGTCATGACATAGGAAGTGGTAATAGTCACCGTTGGCGTGTTGCGCGGTGTAGGTGTGTATCTCGGTGGTGGTGCGGCGGATGCGCGAGAGCACGTCGTCCGCGCCGGCCCCGGCGGCGGCGCCGGCGCCGGCTCCCGGCGCGGGCGCGGCGGCCGGCGACGCGCGCAGCGGCGACTCGCTGCCGGCTGCGAACACAAGTTAATACCGGTGCGTTAAAACAGGTTAACTATTACACGAATTTGACGACCGGTTTAGTAGTAGTAGTAAAACTCTTTATAGTACACAATAACAAAAATTACAAATACAAAAAGAAATGGTATGTACAAAGGCGAACTTATCCCTTTAAGGGATCTCTTCAAGTTAACCTTTGAGCAAATGAGAGAAGAAATGAACGGAGGTAGACAAATTCAGCAACCTGTACAACAAGGTATAAAAAAGACAAGAGATATTTACTTTTTAGCCTAGTGGGTAGTGCACCTGCCTGTGAAGCTGACGGTCCTGGGTTCGAATCCCGGTCAGGGCAAATGTTTGTGTGATGAGATATTTGTTTCTGAGTCTTGGATGTATTCTATGTATTTAAGTATTTATATCTATTAAATATATCGTCGTCTAGTACCCATAACACAAGCCTTCTTGAGCTTACTGTGGGGCTAGTGCGATTTGTGTAAGATTGTCCTCTAACCTTGTCGGAGGCCTACCGACAGCTCGTCTTCCGGTGCGTGGACGCCACTCAAGCAGTTTCTGGCCCCATCGACCGTCAGTCCTGCGAGCAATGCGCCCTGCCCACTGCCACTTAAGTCTCGCAATTTTGAAGGCTATGTCGGTGACTACCACCGTCCGCCTTGTAAATATCCCGTTTCAAATGGTAATGAGGGCTATCGCGTATGAATTCTCCGCTAGAGGCGCTAGTGTAGCGTGAGGTCTCCGAAATGTCAAATGTCACTCTTTGTGGTTGCGGTACGCGGGTTATTATCTAATTGGAACAATATGGTAAGTATTTTGCAATACCTGAGCTTGATTATGGCAAATATGAATTAAGGGTCAATGACTGTCAGTGCTTTGAGACAGTTTTGTCTTTCGGAAACTTATTTCCTCCTTTTTTCCCGAACAAAACGGGACTGCGCTACAATGTGGGATGTGCGATATTTTTACGGTACGGTTTTAAGGTTTTAAACATGATTTAAATGCAAACTTCGTTCTCATGCCCATAATAACCAATAATAATTTTTGACAGCTGGACCTTACTCGACAGTGGCGCCAACTGGTGAGCACAAAAACGATAGCCCCCATTGTATAGTATAAGCTGCGATATATGCTCACTGCTGCTGGTCCGGCGCACGTGCTGCTGCAGCACGGCGTTGGCGAGCGCCTGCGCGTCCGCCGGCAGCGAGCTCATCAGCGCCGTGAACTGGACACAACACAACACAACACACACTATCTTACAAAACATCTAAATCAAAACATCAAAATCAAACATTAACCCCCTTATTCATAAGTAGATGATTATACTGTATGACAATTGACTGTATCATGTATGATACAACAGGGAATATAGGGTGTGTTTTGGTTTAGGGTCAATCAACTTTTTCTTGTTGTTATTCTGTCCCGTCAGCGAGGAGACAACAGTAACCGAGTTTCTTAGAAAAATGTGTATAATAAGGACATGTCAAGCATGCTCAAGAAATGGCCCATGTCCAAATGGATTTATGCTCATCGCTAAAACTCATGTTTGGTAAATTTGAACCCTATAAAATCACAGTTTTAAAGAGTGACTCAGGAGACGTAACCATGGCAACGAGCAACAAAGAATAGTTGATCCACCCATAAACGTCTGTAAAACCTATATTAGTTAACTAGCCGCTAAAGTTCGTTTGTCCCTATCTGTCACTTTGACATTGATGTTTGTGAGAATGGGACAAAGAACTTTTTAGTTAGCAGAGGTTTGTTAAGTTTTATGAATACGGGGGTTATTCTGCAAATAGGCCACAAGGGCACTTTTACATGTCAAAATATTAATTTACAATTTAAGAAAGTCTGACTATAATACGTAATACATTTTTCATGTCAAAATATTAATTTACAGTTCAAGAGGGAATAATAATCTCGAGTTTACAATTACTCTCCTCTCCTGAGGGTCTACTCCGAACTTTCCGTCTCTTTCAATCTTGTTTTATTCACTATATGGGTGAAAGGGACGGCATAATACGAAGTTCGGAGTAGGCCCTCTGTTCGGAAAGTTCCATTTTCATGACGGGTTGAAAATTGCTTTTCTGACCATAGGGTGGAAAGTATTTTATTACTGCAATAGGCGGGGTATACTTTTGAAACAAAGAAAAAAATGTTTAAATCGGTTAATAAATGATGGAGTTCTGAAGTTACACACATTAAAAAAAATAACATACAATTGAATTGAGAACCTCATCCTTTTTAGAAGACAGTTGAAAATTGTTTTCATTATTGATATCAATAAAATGACTAGGGCTAAAGGAGTGTGCATGTGTGCGTGTTTGTGTGTGTGTGCGTGTGTGCGCGGGCGTGCGTGTGTATATGTGTGTGTGTGCGTGTGCGTATGTTTGCGTGTGTGTGTGCGTGTGTGTATGTTTGCGTGTGTGTGTGCGCGTGCGCGTGTGTATTCGGGTGCGTGTGCGTGCATGCGTGCGTACGCGCGTACGTGCTTGCGTGCGTGCGTGCTTATGTGTGTGTGTGCGTGCGTGCGTGTGTGTGTATTGAGCATGATATAATTTGTTTGCATAGGGACACGGGAGTGGGTAGTGGGTAGTGTGGAGCGGGGGGCGGGGGGCGGAGGCACGCACCGGCACGGGGTTGCAGTCGTAGAGCGCGGCGAGCGCGCGGCGCGCGGCCACGCGCACGTCGGCGGCGCGCGGCTCCTGCGCGTGCGCCGCCACCTTCGCCAGCGCGCGCCCCGCCACGCCCAAAGCGCCACCTGCAGGACATATATACACTAAATAATTTCCTGACTTCTAACAGGTCAATATGGTGCCGTCAACTTTAGGCGATGTCTTTTAAGGCACCGACTAAAGTTACAATACCTTCACCGACCAATCAAATGTCAACTTCGGCACTAACATCGACATGTATAGTTACTACAGTTTACAGAATGGGAAAAAATATAGGTTCTGAAAAGGAACTATCTTAAATCCATATGTTAGATCATTTTCCTTAAAAGAAACATTTTTTATTTTTAAAAAGAAAAAAAAAATCAGATTTTCTAAATTTTGCTAAGAACTGCATGGTGTACTAAATATGGAATGTATTGTACGATAAATGTTTCTTAGAAAAAAATTATCTTTAATATTGACCTGTGTCGACTAGTGACATAAATAATTAATTGAATTTTTCGCTGGTACGATTCCCGGGTAAAAGAAACAAATTTTAGAATCTCTTTGAATATGGTTATATTTCTTTTTAAAAATAAAAGTATGATTGTTTTAAGTAAAACGAGCCAAGATTGAAGATAATTTCTTAGGATGCGCCGAATATTCGGTTATTACTCAGTATTCGGCATGTTTTTGAATGTTCGGTATTCGGCCGAATTATTCGGTTCAGCTGTCGAATATTTACCGAACAACTTTGAGAGGGTTTTGTTACAAGCTACAAGAGTGTATCATAGTTACTGCTTCGTGAAATTAATACTTGACCCATTATTAACAGTGATTTAACTTATTTTTCGTCAATATTTCGCTTTGATAATGAACAAAAGCATTCTTTGTACGCAACTGGTTTCGTAGTAAGACGAATTATTTCTTGTACGAAACTGGTTACGTAGCATTTATGCTAGTTTCGTAAGAAGAAAAAGTATTCTTTATACGTAACTAGTTGCGTAGTAAGAATATTTATTCCTTGTACGAAATTGGTTATGTAGCCCTGGTTTCGTAGGCGGCCGAAGGGAGAATTTTAGGATTCAATTAGTCTGTTTTACAATAATAGATGAAGGAATTACGTTGAACCGAATAATTGCGCGCGAGCTCGGCGAGGAAGCGCAGCGCCGTGGGAGCGGACCCCGGACAACTGTACTGTACTGGGACAGCGCTGGGAGTGGGAGTGGGAGTGGGAGTGGGAGGGTGACGGTGTGTGTGTGTGTGTGCAGTATACCTTGCAGCGCCTGCGCGCACGCGTCGGGCGTGCAGTAGTCGTGCGCGAGCTCGGCGAGGAAGCGCAGCGCCGTGGGAGCGGACCCCGGACAACTGTACTGTACTGGGACAGCGCTGGGAGTGGGAGTGGGAGTGGGAGTGGGAGGGTGACGGTGTGTGTGTGTGTGTGCAGTATACCTTGCAGCGCCTGCGCGCACGCGTCGGGCGTGCAGTAGTCGTGCGCGAGCTCGGCGAGGAAGCGCAGCGCCGTGGGAGCGGACCCCGGACAACTGTACTGTACTGGGACAGCGCTGGGAGTGGGAGTGGGAGTGGGAGTGGGAGGGTGACGGTGTGTGTGTGTGTGTGCAGTATACCTTGCAGCGCCTGCGCGCACGCGTCGGGCGTGCAGTAGTCGTGCGCGAGCTCGGCGAGGAAGCGCAGCGCCGTGGGAGCGGACCCCGGACAACTGTACTGTACTGGGACAGCGCTGGGAGTGGGAGTGGGAGTGGGAGTGGGAGGGTGACGGTGTGTGTGTGTGTGTGCAGTATACCTTGCAGCGCCTGCGCGCACGCGTCGGGCGTGCAGTAGTCGTGCGCGAGCTCGGCGAGGAAGCGCAGCGCCGTGGGAGCGGACCCCGGACAACTGTACTGTACTGGGACAGCGCTGGGAGTGGGAGTGGGAGTGGGAGTGGGAGGGTGACGGTGTGTGTGTGTGTGTGCAGTATACCTTGCAGCGCCTGCGCGCACGCGTCGGGCGTGCAGTAGTCGTGCGCGAGCTCGGCGAGGAAGCGCAGCGCCGTGGGAGCGGACCCCGGACAACTGTACTGTACTGGGACAGCGCTGGGAGTGGGAGTGGGAGGGTGACGGTGTGTGTGTGTGTGTGCAGTATACCTTGCAGCGCCTGCGCGCACGCGTCGGGCGTGCAGTAGTCGTGCGCGAGCTCGGCGAGGAAGCGCAGCGCCGTGGGAGCGGACCCCGGACAACTGTACTGTACTGGGACAGCGCTGGGAGTGGGAGTGGGAGTGGGAGGGTGACGGTGTGTGTGTGTGTGTGCAGTATACCTTGCAGCGCCTGCGCGCACGCGTCGGGCGTGCAGTAGTCGTGCGCGAGCTCGGCGAGGAAGCGCAGCGCCGTGGGAGCGGACCCCGGACAACTGTACTGTACTGGGACAGCGCTGGGAGTGGGAGTGGGAGTGGGAGTGGGAGGGTGACGGTGTGTGTGTGTGTGTGTGCAGTATACCTTGCAGCGCCTGCGCGCACGCGTCGGGCGTGCAGTAGTCGTGCGCGAGCTCGGCGAGGAAGCGCAGCGCCGTGGGAGCGGACCCCGGACAACTGTACTGTACTGGGACAGCGCTGGGAGTGGGAGTGGGAGTGGGAGTGGGAGGGTGACGGTGTGTGTGTGTGTGTGCAGTATACCTTGCAGCGCCTGCGCGCACGCGTCGGGCGTGCAGTAGTCGTGCGCGAGCTCGGCGAGGAAGCGCAGCGCCGTGGGAGCGGACCCCGGACAACTGTACTGTACTGGGACAGCGCTGGGAGTGGGAGTGGGAGTGGGAGGGTGACGGTGTGTGTGTGTGTGTGCAGTATACCTTGCAGCGCCTGCGCGCACGCGTCGGGCGTGCAGTAGTCGTGCGCGAGCTCGGCGAGGAAGCGCAGCGCCGTGGGAGCGGACCCCGGACAACTGTACTGTACTGGGACAGCGCTGGGAGTGGGAGGGTGACGGTGTGTGTGTGTGTGTGCAGTATACCTTGCAGCGCCTGCGCGCACGCGTCGGGCGTGCAGTAGTCGTGCGCGAGCTCGGCGAGGAAGCGCAGCGCCGTGGGAGCGGACCCCGGACAACTGTACTGTACTGGGACAGCGCTGGGAGTGGGAGGGTGACGGTGTGTGTGTGTGTGTGCAGTATACCTTGCAGCGCCTGCGCGCACGCGTCGGGCGTGCAGTAGTCGTGCGCGAGCTCGGCGAGGAAGCGCAGCGCCGTGGGAGCGGACCCCGGACAACTGTACTGTACTGGGACAGCGCTGGGAGTGGGAGTGGGAGGGTGACGGTGTGTGTGTGTGTGTGCAGTATACCTTGCAGCGCCTGCGCGCACGCGTCGGGCGTGCAGTAGTCGTGCGCGAGCTCGGCGAGGAAGCGCAGCGCCGTGGGAGCGGACCCCGGACAACTGTACTGTACTGGGACAGCGCTGGGAGTGGGAGTGGGAGTGGGAGGGTGACGGTGTGTGTGTGTGTGTGCAGTATACCTTGCAGCGCCTGCGCGCACGCGTCGGGCGTGCAGTAGTCGTGCGCGAGCTCGGCGAGGAAGCGCAGCGCCGTGGGAGCGGACCCCGGACAACTGTACTGTACTGGGACAGCGCTGGGAGTGGGAGGGTGACGGTGTGTGTGTGTGTGTGCAGTATACCTTGCAGCGCCTGCGCGCACGCGTCGGGCGTGCAGTAGTCGTGCGCGAGCTCGGCGAGGAAGCGCAGCGCCGTGGGAGCGGACCCCGGACAACTGTACTGTACTGGGACAGCGCTGGGAGTGGGAGGGTGACGGTGTGTGTGTGTGTGTGCAGTATACCTTGCAGCGCCTGCGCGCACGCGTCGGGCGTGCAGTAGTCGTGCGCGAGCTCGGCGAGGAAGCGCAGCGCCGTGGGAGCGGACCCCGGACAACTGTACTGTACTGGGACAGCGCTGGGAGTGGGAGTGGGAGTGGGAGGGTGACGGTGTGTGTGTGTGTGTGCAGTATACCTTGCAGCGCCTGCGCGCACGCGTCGGGCGTGCAGTAGTCGTGCGCGAGCTCGGCGAGGAAGCGCAGCGCCGTGGGAGCGGACCCCGGACAACTGTACTGTACTGGGACAGCGCTGGGAGTGGGAGTGGGAGTGGGAGTGGGAGGGTGACGGTGTGTGTGTGTGTGTGCAGTATACCTTGCAGCGCCTGCGCGCACGCGTCGGGCGTGCAGTAGTCGTGCGCGAGCTCGGCGAGGAAGCGCAGCGCCGTGGGAGCGGACCCCGGACAACTGTACTGTACTGGGACAGCGCTGGGAGTGGGAGTGGGAGTGGGAGGGTGACGGTGTGTGTGTGTGTGTGCAGTATACCTTGCAGCGCCTGCGCGCACGCGTCGGGCGTGCAGTAGTCGTGCGCGAGCTCGGCGAGGAAGCGCAGCGCCGTGGGAGCGGACCCCGGACAACTGTACTGTACTGGGACAGCGCTGGGAGTGGGAGTGGGAGTGGGAGTGGGAGGGTGACGGTGTGTGTGTGTGTGTGCAGTATACCTTGCAGCGCCTGCGCGCACGCGTCGGGCGTGCAGTAGTCGTGCGCGAGCTCGGCGAGGAAGCGCAGCGCCGTGGGAGCGGACCCCGGACAACTGTACTGTACTGGGACAGCGCTGGGAGTGGGAGTGGGAGTGGGAGTGGGAGGGTGACGGTGTGTGTGTGTGTGTGCAGTATACCTTGCAGCGCCTGCGCGCACGCGTCGGGCGTGCAGTAGTCGTGCGCGAGCTCGGCGAGGAAGCGCAGCGCCGTGGGAGCGGACCCCGGACAACTGTACTGTACTGGGACAGCGCTGGGAGTGGGAGTGGGAGTGGGAGTGGGAGGGTGACGGTGTGTGTGTGTGTGTGCAGTATACCTTGCAGCGCCTGCGCGCACGCGTCGGGCGTGCAGTAGTCGTGCGCGAGCTCGGCGAGGAAGCGCAGCGCCGTGGGAGCGGACCCCGGACAACTGTACTGTACTGGGACAGCGCTGGGAGTGGGAGTGGGAGTGGGAGGGTGACGGTGTGTGTGTGTGTGTGCAGTATACCTTGCAGCGCCTGCGCGCACGCGTCGGGCGTGCAGTAGTCGTGCGCGAGCTCGGCGAGGAAGCGCAGCGCCGTGGGAGCGGAGAAGCGCAGCGCCGTGGGAGCGGACCCCGGACAACTGTACTGTACTGGGACAGCGCTGGGAGTGGGAGTGGGAGTGGGAGTGGGAGGGTGACGGTGTGTGTGTGTGTGTGCAGTATACCTTGCAGCGCCTGCGCGCACGCGTCGGGCGTGCAGTAGTCGTGCGCGAGCTCGGCGAGGAAGCGCAGCGCCGTGGGAGCGGACCCCGGACAACTGTACTGTACTGGGACAGCGCTGGGAGTGGGAGTGGGAGTGGGAGGGTGACGGTGTGTGTGTGTGTGTGCAGTATACCTTGCAGCGCCTGCGCGCACGCGTCGGGCGTGCAGTAGTCGTGCGCGAGCTCGGCGAGGAAGCGCAGCGCCGTGGGAGCGGACCCCGGACAACTGTACTGTACTGGGACAGCGCTGGGAGTGGGAGTGGGAGTGGGAGTGGGAGGGTGACGGTGTGTGTGTGTGTGTGCAGTATACCTTGCAGCGCCTGCGCGCACGCGTCGGGCGTGCAGTAGTCGTGCGCGAGCTCGGCGAGGAAGCGCAGCGCCGTGGGAGCGGACCCCGGACAACTGTACTGTACTGGGACAGCGCTGGGAGTGGGAGTGGGAGTGGGAGTGGGAGGGTGACGGTGTGTGTGTGTGTGTGCAGTATACCTTGCAGCGCCTGCGCGCACGCGTCGGGCGTGCAGTAGTCGTGCGCGAGCTCGGCGAGGAAGCGCAGCGCCGTGGGAGCGGACCCCGGACAACTGTACTGTACTGGGACAGCGCTGGGAGTGGGAGTGGGAGTGGGAGGGTGACGGTGTGTGTGTGTGTGTGCAGTATACCTTGCAGCGCCTGCGCGCACGCGTCGGGCGTGCAGTAGTCGTGCGCGAGCTCGGCGAGGAAGCGCAGCGCCGTGGGAGCGGACCCCGGACAACTGTACTGTACTGGGACAGCGCTGGGAGTGGGAGTGGGAGTGGGAGTGGGAGGGTGACGGTGTGTGTGTGTGTGTGCAGTATACCTTGCAGCGCCTGCGCGCACGCGTCGGGCGTGCAGTAGTCGTGCGCGAGCTCGGCGAGGAAGCGCAGCGCCGTGGGAGCGGACCCCGGACAACTGTACTGTACTGGGACAGCGCTGGGAGTGGGAGTGGGAGTGGGAGTGGGAGGGTGACGGTGTGTGTGTGTGTGTGCAGTATACCTTGCAGCGCCTGCGCGCACGCGTCGGGCGTGCAGTAGTCGTGCGCGAGCTCGGCGAGGAAGCGCAGCGCCGTGGGAGCGGACCCCGGACAACTGTACTGTACTGGGACAGCGCTGGGAGTGGGAGTGGGAGTGGGAGTGGGAGGGTGACGGTGTGTGTGTGTGTGTGCAGTATACCTTGCAGCGCCTGCGCGCACGCGTCGGGCGTGCAGTAGTCGTGCGCGAGCTCGGCGAGGAAGCGCAGCGCCGTGGGAGCGGACCCCGGACAACTGTACTGTACTGGGACAGCGCTGGGAGTGGGAGTGGGAGTGGGAGTGGGAGGGTGACGGTGTGTGTGTGTGTGTGCAGTATACCTTGCAGCGCCTGCGCGCACGCGTCGGGCGTGCAGTAGTCGTGCGCGAGCTCGGCGAGGAAGCGCAGCGCCGTGGGAGCGGACCCCGGACAACTGTACTGTACTGGGACAGCGCTGGGAGTGGGAGTGGGAGTGGGAGGGTGACGGTGTGTGTGTGTGTGTGCAGTATACCTTGCAGCGCCTGCGCGCACGCGTCGGGCGTGCAGTAGTCGTGCGCGAGCTCGGCGAGGAAGCGCAGCGCCGTGGGAGCGGACCCCGGACAACTGTACTGTACTGGGACAGCGCTGGGAGTGGGAGTGGGAGTGGGAGTGGGAGGGTGACGGTGTGTGTGTGTGTGTGCAGTATACCTTGCAGCGCCTGCGCGCACGCGTCGGGCGTGCAGTAGTCGTGCGCGAGCTCGGCGAGGAAGCGCAGCGCCGTGGGAGCGGACCCCGGACAACTGTACTGTACTGGGACAGCGCTGGGAGTGGGAGTGGGAGTGGGAGTGGGAGGGTGACGGTGTGTGTGTGTGTGTGCAGTATACCTTGCAGCGCCTGCGCGCACGCGTCGGGCGTGCAGTAGTCGTGCGCGAGCTCGGCGAGGAAGCGCAGCGCCGTGGGAGCGGACCCCGGACAACTGTACTGTACTGGGACAGCGCTGGGAGTGGGAGTGGGAGTGGGAGGGTGACGGTGTGTGTGTGTGTGTGCAGTATACCTTGCAGCGCCTGCGCGCACGCGTCGGGCGTGCAGTAGTCGTGCGCGAGCTCGGCGAGGAAGCGCAGCGCCGTGGGAGCGGACCCCGGACAACTGTACTGTACTGGGACAGCGCTGGGAGTGGGAGTGGGAGTGGGAGTGGGAGGGTGACGGTGTGTGTGTGTGTGTGCAGTATACCTTGCAGCGCCTGCGCGCACGCGTCGGGCGTGCAGTAGTCGTGCGCGAGCTCGGCGAGGAAGCGCAGCGCCGTGGGAGCGGACCCCGGACAACTGTACTGTACTGGGACAGCGCTGGGAGTGGGAGTGGGAGTGGGAGTGGGAGGGTGACGGTGTGTGTGTGTGTGTGCAGTATACCTTGCAGCGCCTGCGCGCACGCGTCGGGCGTGCAGTAGTCGTGCGCGAGCTCGGCGAGGAAGCGCAGCGCCGTGGGAGCGGACCCCGGACAACTGTACTGTACTGGGACAGCGCTGGGAGTGGGAGTGGGAGTGGGAGGGTGACGGTGTGTGTGTGTGTGTGCAGTATACCTTGCAGCGCCTGCGCGCACGCGTCGGGCGTGCAGTAGTCGTGCGCGAGCTCGGCGAGGAAGCGCAGCGCCGTGGGAGCGGACCCCGGACAACTGTACTGTACTGGGACAGCGCTGGGAGTGGGAGTGGGAGTGGGAGTGGGAGGGTGACGGTGTGTGTGTGTGTGTGCAGTATACCTTGCAGCGCCTGCGCGCACGCGTCGGGCGTGCAGTAGTCGTGCGCGAGCTCGGCGAGGAAGCGCAGCGCCGTGGGAGCGGACCCCGGACAACTGTACTGTACTGGGACAGCGCTGGGAGTGGGAGTGGGAGTGGGAGTGGGAGGGTGACGGTGTGTGTGTGTGTGTGCAGTATACCTTGCAGCGCCTGCGCGCACGCGTCGGGCGTGCAGTAGTCGTGCGCGAGCTCGGCGAGGAAGCGCAGCGCCGTGGGAGCGGACCCCGGACAACTGTACTGTACTGGGACAGCGCTGGGAGTGGGAGTGGGAGTGGGAGTGGGAGGGTGACGGTGTGTGTGTGTGTGTGCAGTATACCTTGCAGCGCCTGCGCGCACGCGTCGGGCGTGCAGTAGTCGTGCGCGAGCTCGGCGAGGAAGCGCAGCGCCGTGGGAGCGGACCCCGGACAACTGTACTGTACTGGGACAGCGCTGGGAGTGGGAGTGGGAGTGGGAGTGGGAGGGTGACGGTGTGTGTGTGTGTGTGCAGTATACCTTGCAGCGCCTGCGCGCACGCGTCGGGCGTGCAGTAGTCGTGCGCGAGCTCGGCGAGGAAGCGCAGCGCCGTGGGAGCGGACCCCGGACAACTGTACTGTACTGGGACAGCGCTGGGAGTGGGAGTGGGAGTGGGAGGGTGACGGTGTGTGTGTGTGTGTGCAGTATACCTTGCAGCGCCTGCGCGCACGCGTCGGGCGTGCAGTAGTCGTGCGCGAGCTCGGCGAGGAAGCGCAGCGCCGTGGGAGCGGACCCCGGACAACTGTACTGTACTGGGACAGCGCTGGGAGTGGGAGTGGGAGTGGGAGTGGGAGGGTGACGGTGTGTGTGTGTGTGTGCAGTATACCTTGCAGCGCCTGCGCGCACGCGTCGGGCGTGCAGTAGTCGTGCGCGAGCTCGGCGAGGAAGCGCAGCGCCGTGGGAGCGGACCCCGGACAACTGTACTGTACTGGGACAGCGCTGGGAGTGGGAGTGGGAGTGGGAGGGTGACGGTGTGTGTGTGTGTGTGCAGTATACCTTGCAGCGCCTGCGCGCACGCGTCGGGCGTGCAGTAGTCGTGCGCGAGCTCGGCGAGGAAGCGCAGCGCCGTGGGAGCGGACCCCGGACAACTGTACTGTACTGGGACAGCGCTGGGAGTGGGAGTGGGAGTGGGAGTGGGAGGGTGACGGTGTGTGTGTGTGTGTGCAGTATACCTTGCAGCGCCTGCGCGCACGCGTCGGGCGTGCAGTAGTCGTGCGCGAGCTCGGCGAGGAAGCGCAGCGCCGCCGCCTTCGTGCGCGCCGTGGGCGCCGTCGCGCCGTCCGCCAGGAACCTGCCACACCACCATTAGCATCCATCATCATCAGGCTAGCTGCTGGCTACCGGCCAAGTGCGGGTTGCACTTCGTACATTTAGGGTTCCGGACCAACCGCAAAATTAAGTTGGTTTTAATAGGAAAAAGGGTACAAATTTAGAAATAAAAGAAAAATTGAAAAATTCAGACACCGAGCAGAATTTGAACCTGTGACCTCCCGGCACTCGTAAAGCGTTAAAGAAGCCCGAGTCTTCTGGTAGATGTCGCTGTACGCCTCCCTTAAGGAGTTTGTGTAAATGAAGGAATGATGGGTGTCTATTATTTTATCGAAATATCTTACATCGATTTTCATTTCACCGAAAACTGTTCAACGAATTTCATAAGGTTTTTTTTTCTAATCACATAATCATCAATTCATTGCATTTTATATAATCGAACCACTTTTCATAGTTAATCGTTTCGAATCCGTCTCTAATCGTAGCGTAACGGTACATCGAATTTACCTTTCATCGAAATATTCGTTATTCATAGTATTAATTTAACGAAACTTGATTCACAGATAGTACGTTCCATATAGTATTCTTTCCAAGAACAATGTTTCATCGAACAACCAAGCAAGCATGATCTTTCTGGTCTTATATAAAAAAAATAACCTCGAAGATTAAGACGGGAGCAAAGCTCCCGTCTTAATCTTCTAACCTATCCGCATTACAGTCGGTTTTGCCCTAACTGGTCTTTCTGGGCTTATATAAAAAAATAACCCCGAAGATTAAGACGGGAGCAAAGCTCCCGTCTTAATCTTCTAACCTATCCGCATTACAGTCGGCTTTGCCCTAACAGGTCTTTTGTACATTTTAGGTTTTGGGTATTTTTGTTTTTGAGTATTTTTGTTTATGAGTACTTTTACAGAGTACACCAAGAATCTGAGAAAAAAAAATTTTAGACTTATTTATATCAAGAATAGTAAACAGTGGTGAAATGATGTTCTAGGTAATAATAATTTTGGGAACTGAAACCTTCGTTAAACCAAAATTATACTAAAGGCCATTCGATGAACGACTACGTCGATGAACAAATAAAATACTGAATTAAAATTCGATGAGTTGATTCTTGTGTAAAAGGTAATTCGAGCAAATGTTTGAGCGATCTAACGAAGTTCGATGAATGATTCCTAAGTGATAATAAAATTCTGCGAATAGTGTTATGGGAAATGATAATCGATGTAATGATTTTCGGTAAAATGATGGATCCCCAGGAATGATTGAGGAATTTCGGGCCGAGTGGCGGTTGCACCTATAGCTCAGTTGGTTAGAGCGACTGGCCGCGAGGGCCGGGGGAGGTCGCAGGTTCAAATCCTGTTCGGTGCCTGAATTTTTCAATTTTTCCTTTATTTCTCCATTGTCAAGAGGGCGCTATGATTCATTTATATGGCAACACACTAATAGTATATTGTTTAACGAGGGGCGTAAGGCTCGGGCTTCTGATAGACTCTTGTTCGCAATATTCTTACGCCCGTGTTATACACAATGTTTTTCATCACGTTTGCGAGGAAATAAATAACTACAAAAGACAGAAAAATCTATTTCATACCACCGCACCAATCAAAAATTTACGAAATTGACAACTTCACTTCCAGATCAACGCGAGTGGAGCGCGCAGCTGCAATATTTCAACCAATCACAGAGCAATACAGTATTCTTGGGGCGGGTCGCATGGCCAACTAGATTTTTTTCAACCAATCACATGGTGGTCCTGCCGGAGGTTTTCCCCTGGATTTTCCCCAGGCTATTCTCCAACCGCGCACTCCTATCGCTTTATTGGGCCCGGCCTATAAAGCCACAGTCAGGTTCAAAAAAAATGTTTAAGTATCAATAATATGAACCTTATTGCTTCGGGGCGGTCTATCGTCCTACATTACCAAAACGTAATATCTAGAATATCAGTGACATTAAATTTGAACATTAATACTATGACGATACAGTTTGTTTTTCAATATGAATGTTGTAGTGGCACGTGCTAACTCGGTAGCTAGCGGCTTTGCGATAATAGAGACAAAGGCCTTTGTTTGAGAGATTAGGGCTCGAAGCGAAAAATTCACCTGGGAAGAGTCGTAAGTACTACACCATCCGCATAATGGGGGCTATCGCGTATGAATTGGCCGCTAGAGGCGCTGGTGTAGCGTGAGGTCTCCGAAATGTCAAATGTCACTCTTTGTGGTTGCGGTACGCGGGTTAATATCTAACTGGAACAATATGGTGCCTGTTTTTCAATACCTGAACTTGATTATGGCAAATATGAGTTACAGGTCAATGACTGTCAGTGCTTTGAGACAGTTTTGTCTTTCGAAAAATAATTTCCTCCTTTTTTCCGAACAAAACAGGACCGCGCTACAATGCGGGATGTTCGATATTTTTACGATACGGTTTTAAGGTTTTAAACATGATTTAAATGCAAACTTCGTTCTCATGTCTATAATAACCAATAATATTTTTTGACAGCTGGACCTTACTCGACAGTGACGCCAACTGGTGAGCACCAAAACGATAGCCCTCATTCAATGCTTGAAGAATTTACAATATAAATATTTAGTTATTGAGGTCTAGTCTCATTTATACACCCACAGATTAGTATACCTCCTTAGGTCAATGGGGAGTTAAAAAAATCTTCGTAAAAAATTTTTTTAACAGACGACGAACTGAAGCGTGAGTGACAGTAATAGAGTTCCGCTCGGATACTGTTCACGTGCGTTGAACACGCATACACAACATCAGCTTCAAGATCTGGGACAAGTAAAGTCTGTTTTAAAGTAAACCAACGAACAAGCTGTAGACATTTGTTTAAGAAGCTGGGTCTGCTGACACTAAGCTCCATATATATTTATGAAGCTTGCGTTTTTGTTAAGCAGTACATGAGTCGCTTCAAAATACAAATTAATAAGCATCCTAGAGCAGATAAGCATAAATTTAAATTACTTCCACCAGATAACTGTAAAACTTCTTTCTTTAAACGATCTATTTACACAATGGCTCCAAAATTATATAATAAATTACCAGAGTCTATCAAAGATGGAAAACTGTCAACATTTAAGATAAAATTATATAATCTATTAAAAGAGAAATGTTATTATAATTTAAATGAATTTTTATCTGACAATATTACAATATAGCTATTATTATAAGTACAGTTTGATCATGTATGTGATTGTTTGACATAAGTAATAGATTATTATTGTTATTTTTAAATTTTGCATGAAATCGCTAATTATTATTATTATTTATTTATTTATTATTAGGAGAACCAACAGCAGTACAAACAATGTAACAACATGCGTATTAACAGCAGAGCCAATTACAGGATCTCACACATAGCGCTAGAGTGTATATACTGAAGTGCGCACTCGTACACAATTACAAACGTTATTGGAACAAGAATGTTAAAATAGAAAAAAGAAAAAAAACAAGCAATCCAAGCCCACTAATGTTTAACTTGAATAAATTAAATTGTAAATGACGAATATTAAATGAATATATGGCGTATGCTACAAAGCACTCAGCGAAAATACGCCGCCTCCATGCCTCGCCTCACAGAAGGAATCTTGCAATTAAATATATCTATATCTAACTCCTTGGTTATCTGATTTAGACCATGACTAGCGCGTCTCAAAAAGCTGTTTTTTCTATAGTTTGATGAAGTATTTTTAAGTGATATAGGCGGAAAATGTCTTTTGGAACGCACGGGGGTATTAAACGAAAGCTTACTAAGAAGTTCAGGACAATCAACTACGTTACTAGTAACCTTTAGAATATAAAGAATATCCGCTATTTCTCTACGATTTAATAATGATATCAGGTGGTGTTTTTTACAAATGTGTTTGTCGACTTAATAAAATACAAGAATATTATATTATATTCACTCACACATACGTATAAATTAGTTTAAATATCCTGTAAATGTGTAAATAAAGTCTCTTTGAGTTTGGACATTGCTGTTGTCACTCTTCAGGTTTCCTCTCACTGTGGCCAAGACACCTTTAACCGTCGTTTACGATCAATCACATGAGTCTGTGATTGGCAGTGAGAAAATTCCACCTTTACCCTGTTCCGTCTGTTGCCTTAGGTCTCTTGGTGCAGACATCCCGCACTTATTATATATATGTATATTTCAAACCTATGGTTAGGGCTAGGCATTGTACGCTTTCAGAATGCTGTTGAGACTACCAAGATGGTGTAGCGCCTCTGGAATGTTCGCGGACGCTCACACGGACGGATTTCACGCGATCATGAGAAAAAAGATTGCATCGTTGATGGACCGTGTCAGAAATAGTCAAAACAGCATTTTGAAGGTGTTAGCTGATAGGTACAACTGTCCCATTCTTTGTCACTG
The DNA here is from genome assembly GCA_963556455.1 of Epiblema foenella. Classification (NCBI taxonomy): domain Eukaryota; kingdom Metazoa; phylum Arthropoda; class Insecta; order Lepidoptera; family Tortricidae; genus Epiblema; species Epiblema foenella. Next base: position 912,752 of record OY747120.1, on the reverse strand, counting down.
GGTGGCACAGATTAGGACACTTGTGAAATATATTAAATAGCCCTGATTGTGAATCATATTAAGTAGCTTTATTATGTTATTCCTTTTAATTTTATTGAATCTATCTATTATGTAACCCCACTAACATAGATATAAGTACAATGATGTTACTAACCATATATGGATTTTATCCGAAATAAAATTATTTGAATTTGAATTTGTAGGGTTTTAGGGTTGTTTAGGGTTGTTAGGAAGATAGGGCAGTTAGGTTTGTTAGGCTACAGCTCTTCCCATAGTTTGTTGGTAAAATCAACTAGGTGATTTACAGGTGGGTCAATCAACTTTTTCTTGTTGTTATTCTGTCCCATCAGCGAGGAGACGTCAGTAACCGAGTTTCTTAGAAAAAGTTTATAATATGGACTTCAAGCATTTTCAAGAGATGACCCATGTCCAAATGGATTTATACTCATCGATAAAACTAATGTCGGGTAGATTTAAACCCTATAAAATCACAATCTTAAAGAGTGACTCAGGAGACGTATCCATGGCAACGAGCAACAAAGAATAATTGATCCACCCAGGTACGGAACCATAAGAAGGTAGCCTAAATGGTCCACATGTGAGGTGGTCACCTGAATATGTTGTGGAGCTGCAGCTCCGGCGGGAAGCACTCGTGGATGACGTCGAGGGTCTTCATGATTTTGCTCTGCACCGAGCCGAGGATGTCCGTGCCCAGTTTCATCAGCAACCTGAGATGTTTCAGTCGTGAGTAACGTACTTATTCGAGTCCAAGATGCTGACGTCTTTGCCGACAGATTGAGTAAGTTTCTTAATACCACTGTACTTGCCTTAAGATCGCTTTAATAAAATGTAACAGGTCCACTAGCGCCACTCGTAAATAATAGTAATTATTTAAATTTACCGATATATAACTAAAAAAGGGGGCCGCTACGTACTGTAGTTTGTATTTAAGTACTTTTTGAATCCATCAAATTAATTTTTACGTTGCTAGATTGGTCTCTCTATGAGCTCAAGAATAAAACGGCCGTTTTAACTTTGGACGCATAGATTGACGAATCCAGCAACGTAATAACTAGTTTGATGGATTCAAAACGTACTTAAATACAAAATACAGTACGTAGCGGCCCCCTTTTTTATATATCTATCGTTAAATTTAGACAATCACAATTATTTACGAGTGGCGCTAGTGGACCTGTTACATTTTATTAAAGCGCTCTTAAACTTTGCTTAAACGGAATGAATAATTGTAAACTGCATTACGATTTAATGAAGTCTAATGTTAAAGTGTTGTAATTGTGACATCTGATGTTTTCCCGTGTAAGCGTTTTGGTGAAATGCTGTTAGCTTATGTGTGTGTTGAATAAATAAATAAAATAGGGAAATCATCATCATCATCATCATTCATCATCAGTCCACTGCTGCACATAGGCCTCTCCCATGGCACGCCACTGAGCTAGGTCTTCAGCTCTTCTCCAATCCCTGCTCCCTGCCTTACGAATATCATCGCCCCACCTCGTTACAGGGCGCCCTACATTACGTGTTCGCTCCAGGACTAACGAAAGCCAGGGGCCAATAGTTGGCACCTCCAACACTGAGTAACCCTGGGGCGAACACCAATTGCAATACGCGCTTCTAAATCTTAACCTACAAAATTAACTGTAAATTTTTCATCAACTGATAGCTCAATGACGTGTGACATTTAGGTCGTGTTTTATAAAGATCCGTTAGACCAAATGTCAGTAACTCAGTACGTATTTTGACATAACGAACTGACATAAGGTCTAACGGATTTTTATAAAACCGAGCCTTAGTCAGTCCGAATTACGCTAAGGATGCGTCTGGCCGCAACACTACGTATGTGACCTGCCCATTGCCGCTTCAGCTTACCAATTCGCTGAGCTATGTCGGTAACGTTGGTAAATAGGTAAATGTTACTACATAGTACCGTATTTGACACATATTAAAATTTATAACATGCTGTCACTCTATGGTTAATAAATCGTCAAAATATCACAATGAATCGTAAATTACAAAATTTTCCTAAAATTATAAAAATATGTCAAATCGAAGATTCAGTAATCCTTGAGCTGCTGCCAGTGCACCAGCAGCAGCTCGCAGACCGCGTCCAGCAGTAGACTGAACACCTGGAGCTAATTACCTGAACACCTGGAGCTAGTAACCTGAACAGCAGCTGGTACAGCCAGTCCTTGAGCTGCTGCCAGTGCACCAGCAGCAGCTCGCAGACCGCGTCCAGCAGTAGACTGAACACCTGGAGCTAGATACCTGAACACCTGGAGCTAGTTACCTGAACAGCAGCTGGTACAGCCAGTCCTTGAGCTGCTGCCAGTGCACCAGCAGCAGCTCGCAGACCGCGTCCAGCAGTAGACTGAACACCTGGAGCTAGTAACCTGAACACCTGGGCCTAGTTACCTGAACAACTGGAGCTAGTTACCTGAACAGCAGCTGGTACAGCCAGTCCTTGAGCTGCTGCCAGTGCACCAGCAGCAGCTCGCAGACCGCGTCCAGCAGTAGACTGAACACCTGGAGCTAGTAACCTGAACACCTGGGCCTAGTTACCTGAACAACTGGAGCTAGTTACCTGAACACCTGGAGCTAGTTACCTGAACACATGGAGCTAGTTACCTGAACAGCAGCTGGTACAGCCAGTCCTTGAGCTGCTGCCAGTGCACCAGCAGCAGCTCGCAGACCGCGTCCAGCAGTAGACTGAACACCTGGAGCTAGTAACCTGAACACCTGGAGCTAGAAACCGGAACACCTGGAGCTAGTTACCTGAACACCTGGAGCTAGTAACCTGAACACCTGGAGCTAGTAACCTGAACACCTGGAGCTAGTAACCTGAACACCTGGAGCTAGTAACCTGAACACCTGGAGCTAGTAACCTGAACACCTGGAGCTAGTAACCTGAACACCTGGAGCTAGTAACCTGAACACCTGGAGCTAGTTACCTGAACACCTGGAGCTAGTAACCTGAACACCTGGAGCTAGTAACCTGAACACCTGGAGCTAGTTACCTGAACACCTGGAGCTAGTAACCTGAACACCTGGAGCTAGTTACCTGAACACCTGGAGCTAGTAACCTGAACACCTGGAGCTAGTAACCTGAACACCTGGAGCTAGTAACCTGAACACCTGGAGCTAGTTACCTGAACACCTGGAGCTAGTAACCTGAACACCTGGAGCTAGTTACCTGAACACCTGGAGCTAGTAACCTGAACACCTGGAGCTAGTAACCGGAACACCTGGAGCTAGTTACCTGAACACCTGGAGCTAGTAACCTGAACACCTGGAGCTAGTAACCTGAACACCTGGAGCTAGTAACCTGAACACCTGGAGCTAGTTACCTGAACACCTGGAGCTAGTAACCTGAACACCTGGAGCTAGTTACCTGAACACCTGGAGCTAGTTACCTGAACACCTGGAGCTAGTAACCTGAACACCTGGAGCTAGTTACCTGAACACCTGGAGCTAGTAACCTGAACACCTGGAGCTAGTAACCTGAACACCTGGAGCTAGTAACCTGAACACCTGGAGCTAGTTACCTGAACACCTGGAGTTAGATACCTGAACACCTGGAGCTAGTAACCTGAACACCTGGAGCTAGTTACCTGAACACCTGGAGCTAGTAACCTGAACACCTGGAGCTAGTTACCTGAACAGCAGCTGGTACAGCCAGTCCTTGAGCTGCTGCCAGTGCACCAGCAGCAGCTCGCAGACCGCGTCCAGCAGTAGACTGAACACTTTGGTGTGAGCGTCCACGAACATCTTGTTGAGGAGTTCAGTGAGACGACGGAGTTGGGAGTCGGTGAGGAGGCGCCCCGAGTTCAGGTAGTTGGCCTGTGGGCATAAGTTTTGATTAGGTACAATCTTCTTCTTTTAAAGAGTATCATTTTATTGATGGAGTCTTCTTGTCTTTTATTCTCTGGTATGAAAAACCTCAAATTTCTCTTTTTATTTCTCTGTCACTATGGACGGTCTATCTCAGGCTATAGTCAGCGTATGGCAAAGTTTAATGTCACATCATTAGAAATTAGACGTAAGCAATGTGACCTTATTTATTTATATAAAATTATCCATTCCCATATCGATTCTCCTTATCTATTGTCACTTTTGAATATCAATATAGTTTACAGGACTCGTTCTCCAAAAACTTTTACTCTGGCTGAATACCGAAATAATACTTCATATTATAATCCAATTGTTCGCATGTGTCGGGAGTTTGATGACTTGGTTCGCGTCTGTAAGGACCTTGATGTTTATGTTTCCAATATCTCTCAATTCAAAAAATCTGTATTTTTAGCTACAAATAAATTAAAATGATTGAATAACTGTTTGTTCGCCTTTTGCTATTCACTTTCTCTGTAATTCAAACTACTTTTTTATTTTCTCTCTAAATTATAACTCATAGCCATGATGTGTACATATATTTTTGGACTGTAATCTAGTCATGTGTGTTTTCTTATATATATTATTTCACTGTACGTTTCGATTACTGTCTGTTTTATGTTACCTTTCGAAATAAAATAAAAATAAAATTTCTCCTTGGCTCACCTATCTTTCGTTCCTTGATCTTACAAAATATAATAGTCTTTTAGACTCAAAAAGAAAATCATGTGTCTTAGACAATTTTCCGTCATTACTCATTGGTTTTCTATTTCTGGCAAGTCCATTAATTTCAATATAAGATTCCAATTTACATTAGAATTACGATTTGAAACGGGATATTTACCATGTATATTTGTATTTGTGAGTTCTCGATATTTCGGCACTGTTGAAAGCGCCATTATCAAGGATTAACTGACGTGCTGCGAGTTTCAGTTGTGGTCTACCCGCACACCGTAGCGATCTACCCTCTTCCCGGTTCGCTTTTTTCGCACAGTGTCACCGTCACTACCACCGTCCGCCTTGTCACTTGAAACTCGATTACGGTCACGACACACCACTTGGCACATGCAACAGTGGCACATGACATGGCGCTTGCAACAGTGCCGAAATATCGGGAACTCACAAATACAAATACACATGGTAAATATCCCGTTTCAAACCGTAATTCTAATCCATTAATTTCTTTTAAATAAAAAAACTCTTTATTCTATAACGTCATGAGTAAACTTTTTGCTATTCTATTTTACACCCAGGTATCGGATACCGGTATTTTCTCCATAGAAAAATACCGGTATTATTACGGTCACCGGTTGATTATTTCGTTTATAATGGAACAATCTAATAATACGACGTTGTTATCTAAATACATGATTCAGCCCTACGTAAAGAGCAAAAAATAATCCAAAATATTGGGCTAATTCAGGGTTTTTCAAAAATACCGGTATCGGTCCCTGTTTACACCCCAGTAAAATAACACGGTAAAGCCCGCCCAACCCAGCAGCGCCGAGCCCGCCCGCGACACGCTCCGCAATACAAGTCACTCACCAAGTGTGTGAGGCCATCCTTCCTCTCGGTCCAGTGTGTGCTGGCGCACAGCGCGATGATGTCGTCGGGGGGCGGGGGAGGGGGAGGGGAGCCCTCCCACCCCAGTCGAGAGGCTGACCCCGACCACGACACGCTCTGCAATAATAATAATGCTTACCTAGGGCGGTAAAACAATGTCTCAGCGCTTTCCTACTGCTCGGGCGTACCTGCGATATTAGGTTCTCTTGCCCGTCGTAAGCACAACATTCTATGTCTCTCTAAACATTAAAACGAATTTGAATTATCTAATAACACTGGCCAATACGAAAAAAAAGGAGGCGGGAGATTGTGAAAAAAATATCATGCTACTCCAATTTCTACAGACTATAATCAACTAATTGTAAAAATAGATTTCCTCGCAGTAGACGTGAGAAGCACTGTGTTAAGTCTGGGCTGAAGTGCAATAGCTGGACTCGAACTAACATCTATTGTTTATTTTCTAGCCTCTATAAAAATGCACTACGACTATTCTTCCGCAAACAGCCATCAATGGCACTTTTACCAGTCAAAATTAGTAGCGTTTATGAAAAAGGAACACTGCTGAGACAAACGCCGAGGCGATCTCTACAGTCAATCATATTCTTCTAAAAATATGTTTATTAGTTTATTTTATTACAATGATTATACTTCACCAGCATAAAATAAGTAAATCAGATCATGAATACAACACCAAACGTGAAAACATATTTTTTCCCAAAAATGGCCCACAAAGTGAACCTTACTCGCTTATTGGAAATTTAAGGTCAGATCAAATTGCAACACTGCAGGCCGCCTGGAATGTTACATATAAATTCCTTTATTTGTCAAGTTCCAAACTTTTTAAAAAGTTGAAACAGGCATATAAAAGACTGCAGAGGTCGTTTTCAGCCAATTCACTTTTGTATTTTTCTGTTCGAAACGCGACGTTTTTGAATGTCTCAAATATAGTTATACTTTACGTTGTTCGGTAGAAAAATACACTTGCGATTCTGTTAAGGGTCCTTACCAGTTAAAAATCGCTCATCTATTTGACGATTTTCTGTTTGAATTGACACGTATCTTGACATTTTCTCAATGTTACTATCTAGAACAGGACTATTGCGACCTTATGTCACAAACTTTATATGTATTTTTTGGATGTTTCATTAAGAAATATCGTTACAAAGATCACTCCAAATCGACCATTTCCAACCTAAAAACTTGTTATTTCCGCTTAAATTCTACTACACACAATAAATTTAAAAAATGGCTATGTTGCTATCTAAAACTTTGATAAAATTATCGTAGCCTATAATAACTTTATTAGTATTATCAATACTTTTGTCATAATTTGAAATCAAAACATTTTAAAACTTATAAGACCTCTTAAAGATACAAACGGCGGGATTCGGGTTCGATTCCCGGTTCAACCATTAAATTATTGAAATAACTGCGAATGCAGTTTAAATTGTTTTTTAAATTCAATTAATGTCTTCTTTCAGTCAAATGTTCCATCTAGAATATTCAAGGTACTTTCCCTCCATGTGGCACAGCCGTGGGACGCCCTGTATATAGAGTAGGGAATGCAATCCCGACTCGAGATTGCAAATTGGAGATCCCGCGGGATTAGAAATATCAATCCCGCGGGATCTCGGAATTTTCGGGATCCCGTCTAGTTTTAAAAAAATAATAAATTTGGATGACTAAAAAAGCTAATAACTGCTTGTTCGTGATAGTGAGGTTAAGTAAAATAACATATTACTCGAAAGAAAATAAAAACCTTTATTCTTTAATCTTACCAAACAAAAATAGTATAGGTTTTAAGGAAATTAACATAGGTAAATCAGGTAAGCAAAATAATAAACATATTTCAAAGGAATTAGGAAGTAGTTACCTAAGACGAGTGATTTTGAAAATGACTCCTTAAAAAGCAAAGGGTATTAATAGTATCCCAATCCCGTCAATCTCGAACGGGATCTCGTCATATGATGCGTCGGGATTGATCCCGAAAAATTACCCGAGATCTCGCGAGATCGGGATCTCGCGGGATCGGGATTGCATTCCCTAATATAGAGTTTGAGAACTTACGTCATGCCTCCTGTAGGAATCCAGGCTCCTCTCGGAGCAGACGCTTGAGGCTTCCGAGTCGTCGTCGCGTCGCCCGCTGTCGTATGCGGAACTGTCGTCGGGACTCTGTCGAAACACAACGTCATTATCATTATCGTCAAATCTGATGCTGCCAACTAGGATAATAAATGGATATTTTTAGGACAAAAAAAAACATAATAAAATTAGTTTATTGCGGACAACCAGCAGGATCCATAGATTGTTAGTTCTACAAAGACTTACCCCTTATTCATACACGTTTATCAAACCTATATATTACTTAACTAGCCGCTAAAGTTCGTTTTTCCTTATCTGTCACTTTGACGTATGTGCTTGTGAGACAGTGACAACAGACATTTTAGTTAGCAGGGGTTTGTTAAGTTTTATGAATACGAGGGTTATACAATTGCAACAATATATGCCAACTAGAAAAATAAATAGATATTTTTGTGGATATATGCCAATTAGAAAAATAGATGAATATTTTATGGACATATGCCAACTACAAAAAGAAACATGTATTTTTGGATATATGCTGACTAGAAAAATAAACGGATATTATTTGGATATATGCCAACTAGAAAAATAAATGAATATTATTTGTACATATGCCAACTACAAAAAGAAACATGTATTTATATATGCTAACTGGTTGGCTGGTAGAGAATGCCATTTGGCATTAAGCCCGCCATTTGTACAATTTGTGTATTTTGTGCAATAAAGTTTAAATAAATAAATAAATAATGATTGTAACCTGGTTGATGTCTCGAAGGCACTTACCCTGAGCACTCCCTCCGCGTCCCTGGTCTGCTGCAGCAGCCGTAAGGTGGCTGAGGGCGCGCGGGACGGCGCCGTGCGCTCTATGGACTCGCGGCGGCGCACGGCCGAGCCCACCACGCTGTTTGATCTGCCCGTCCTGTTCAAACAAGTGCACTCAACGTCAAACATTTCCGGTCACCCTAAATTAATAAAGTATGTACCTGGTGGGGCGAGACATGTGTAGGGTGTGTGTACCTGGTGGGGCGAGACATGTGTAGGGCGTGTGTACCTGGTGGGGCGAGACATGTGTAGGGCGTGTGTACCTGGTGGGGCGAGACATGTGTAGGGCGTGTGTACCTGGTGGGGCGAGACATATGTAGGGTGTGTGTACCTGGTGGGGCGAGACATGTGTAGGGCGTGTGTACCTGGTGGGGCGAGACATGTGTAGGGCGTGTGTACCTGGTGGGGCGAGACATGTGTAGGGCGTGTGTACCTGGTGGGGCGAGACATGTGTAGGGCGTGTGTACCTGGTGGGGCGAGACATGTGTAGGGCGTGTGTACCTGGTGGGGCGAGACATGTGTAGGGCGTGTGTACCTGGTGGGGCGAGATATGTGTAGGGCGTGTGTACCTGGTGGGGCGAGACATGTGTAGGGCGTGTGTACCTGGTGGGGCGAGACATGTGTAGGGCGTGTGTACCTAGTGGGGCGAGATATGTGTAGGGCGTGTGTACCTGGTGGGGCGAGACATGTGTAGGGCGTGTGTACCTGGTGGGGCGAGACATGTGTAGGGCGTGTGTACCTGGTGGGGCGAGACATGTGTAGGGCGTGTGTACCTGGTGGGGCGAGATATGTGTAGGGCGTGTGTACCTGGTGGGGCGAGACATGTGTAGGGCGTGTGTACCTGGTGGGGCGAGACATGTGTAGGGCGTGTGTACCTAGTGGGGCGAGACATGTGTAGGGCGTGTGTACCTGGTGGGGCGAGACATGTGTAGGGCGTGTGTACCTGGTGGGGCGAGACATGTGTAGGGCGTGTGTACCTGGTGGGGCGAGATATGTGTAGGGCGTGTGTACCTGGTGGGGCGAGACATGTGTAGGGCGTGTGTACCTAGTGGGGCGAGACATGTGTAGGGCGTGTGTACCTGGTGGGGCGAGACATGTGTAGGGCGTGTGTACCTGGTGGGGCGAGACATGTGTAGGGCGTGTGTACCTGGTGGGGCTGGTCTCGCGCGAGCCGGCGAGCGAGCGCGGGATGCCGGACGGGCGGCGCCGCGCGCTCGCCAGCGACAGCGGGCCCGAGCGGGACGAGGGGGACGACGAGCGAGATGTCGCTGGGGAACGAGGGCAGAGGTTGTAAACATTATTATATTATACCTAGGTCGATTAATCATCACAATGTCAGCACAGTTGATCTGTGTGCATTTATACAAGTTTATAAGCATGGGGTCACTTTTCTACATAGCTAACTGTATACACTGTAGAATAATATACTAGCTGCCTGCACGGCTTCGCCTGCATATTACTAACAACGCAAGAATAAAGACGCATCGAATTACTGAGATTTTCCTATCTACATACAAACTTACACTCACAAAGCTTCACACACTTATAAACATTACCTCTTTATAATATTTGTACAGGAGAATGTACTCAGACATTTCTCATTGTTAGAGATGGGTAAATCCTGACTTGAAGATTTAAATGATTCGAATCCGTAAGCGGATCCGAATCCCTTATCGACTCTTTATAAATCTTATCGAATCCAAGGAGTTATTAACTCCGATTCGATTCATCGGTACCGCGGGCCGCGCGAAACAGTAAATCGGTTCGGGCTCGCGGCTCGCTCGATTATCGAATCCGCGGAGTTACCTACTCGCCGGTCCTCGTTTGGTTTGGTGGCGTCCGCCTATGTTCGGTTCCAGTCGGTTCCGTGCGGCTGTGTAAAGTACGAAGGGAAATCAACCTTGTACATAAAAACCTAAATTTATATTTTTTTCTTCTCATACAATTATCATAATATATTATACGTAATATTTTTTTTATAGGTGTAAAATTTCATAGCATTTAAAAAAACACTTAAACGAACCTGGGGATTCAAAGAGTCGCTCCTTCTTATAATAAATCGGTACATCTGCACTGCCAACAAAGCCAAAAGAGCCAAGGATTTAAAAGAGTTGAAGAGTCATTAAGAGGATTCGGTACCGATAGCGGATTCGGATTTAGTGATTCGAATCACAGCAGTGAGTTGAGATTACCCATCTCTACTCATTGTTGACTCGACTCTGGATCAGTCAGTAGAAGACATCATCATAAATTTAAGAGTTAGACTCTTGTCGGTGTAGCTCTCTCCATCTGACTCTATCCAGGGCCTCCTTGATCTCCTTACACGACACGACTGCTAGCTTTCCTTTTATTTGTTGCATGTAGCTTAACCTCGGCCTTCCCCTTCCTCGCTTTCCTTCAATTTTGCCTTCTATGATGTTCTTTATAAAATCGTCGTGTCGTATAAGATGACCAATCATTTTCCCTCTTCTATTTTTCTATAATTTCCAACAGTTTCCTTTTCTCCCCCACTCTCCTCAGCACTTCATCGTTTGTAATTTTTTCCGTCCAGCTAATTTTCTCCATGAAGACAATGACATGCTTAGTCGAAAAAAAAAACTCACGTTGCGACTGCGACACGCCGGGGCGCGAGCGAGAGCGTCCTACCACCCTCTCCGGGCTCGGTGGGACTCCGCTGTTGCTTTGTGGCGACCTCTTTGCACGCGCTGTGGATACAACGTTAGTTTTATTTAAGCCGTCGTCTCCCGGGGGAAAAATAAACGATAGCATTCTTTTGTTATGATTCCTGGTATCCCAGGGACCGGTAGACGGCCGGTTTTCAACATGACACTGGTAGAACTATATCTTTTTTTGTTTACAATTAGACAGAGCGATAACGACACGATTTTATCAGGCACGTTATGCGCCTGCTATTAAATAATCTCAATGAATATTAAAATCATTATTTCTTGCTTAAATTATAAATTGTTATTCAAAAATAAAATTACTTATATATAATTTAAAAAAGATAAGGCATCAATTATTTTTTTAATTATATTTTGTTTTATTCATCTATGTTGTACAATAAAAAACCCAGAGGCAGAGATTGTAAGAAGTCGATTCGGGTTTTAAAAAAGTAATTTGTCATAGTTAGTTTCACTAAGCGTCACTTAGGGTCGGTTGCACCAACATACGATCACAGGCCGGTCATCGTCAAATATGGCGCCAGCAGCTGTCATCCCATAGAAACTTGTCAAACTTACCATACAATCAGATTTTACCGAACACCGCTTACGATTACAGACGGTTTGGTGCAACCCACCCTTATTCTGATATTTCGTGCGAATAATGCGAATTCAATGTGTGTGTTTACGACCAATGCTTCATTGTTTACTTGCAACGAACCATTGCGTTCCTGAACACATGAAAGAGGATTTAATATACGAATGTAGATAAAGTAGTGTATGCAACTGTACATAATTAGGCCTTAAAACACTCGTGTGATCCTATTATGAACCTCGCTGACGTTCGTTTCATAAAACCACACTCGTGTTTTAAGAGCTCTCATTATGTATCAGCTGCATAAACTACTATTAGCATAATGTTATAGATTAAAAAAAATATATACAACAAAAGCAATTTTACTGAATAAGATCATAGCAACGAAAAGGTGCGATAAAAAACTACTGTGCATTATATTAAAACTATTGTTAAGATTAAGTACCTTGTTGGGCAACTTCTCCCTCTATGTGGAGGCAGAAACAATTTAAAAGTTATTTATTATATATCTAATTCGCATACAATTATAGTCCTATTTATCGTTAAGAAAGAGTTAAAATACACAGAAAATATCTAATCCGCTTATTCATAAAACTTAACAAACCTCTGCTTACTAAAATGTTCTTTGTCCCATTCTCACAAACGTCAATGTCAAAGTGACAAATAAGGACAAACGAACTAGCGGCTAGTTAACTAATATAGGTTTGATAGATGTTTATGAATAAGGGGGTAAAAGTTCTCATCTGCTTGTCGCCGCTCCCACTTTTATGGCGAAATCATTTTTACTGAAAGGTCCTACCACTATTGGAACGCATCTAGTTTAGAAATCGAATGATTTTTTTCCATATAATCGGACATTAAGCCGTTGATCCCGGCTGCTGTCTATGATAGCAGCCGTTAAGCCAAGTTAAAGGCCTTCGGGCGGCTCGAGAACTTCTAACAGTCAAGTTACCCACTCACTTGACAAGCCTAATTCCAATAAGGTCTGGTTCTCCTTTGGGTTGGAAGGCAGTCGCCTCTGTAAAAACTAGTGCCTACGCCAACTCTTGGGATTAGATAGCGGACCCCGGGCAACCTTTAGGATGCAACTGTACCGGGATAACGCTAGAATAATGATGATGATGATGAATCGGGAAAAAAATCATCAATTATTGCGTTTCACCTAAAGAACTTACGTTGATAGAATGTAAAGGTCCTACCACGTCTACAGAATTGCTACAAAAAAAGCTTTGAAGTATCATATTTCAAAAATAGCAGTGTAGGTTAGAGCGGGAACGAAGACACGATGGAGCCACTTCGCTGGAGTGGACATTTTGGTGTCAGGTAGGCCGAGCAATGGCTTCAGGCACTTGAGATTGTCATTTTTACATGCAGGGCCGCGTACAATTTGAGAGCCGTACAGAAGAGGGATAGATGCTTTCTACTACTCTGGGTGTAATAATAACGATCGTAATAAAGATGGCAGAAGATGGAGGAGGCTTGTACCCTATCAGGGACCACACAAGATTACATAACAATATTTTAAGATTAAGTAATGTACTGTGGAAATAAAGCTATAATAATAATAATAATAATTTATAATGTCTCTATTTTATGGGGGCCCATCTAGCAGAGAGCGAGTCACCGCCTGCCGGAAATAAATATCTGAGACAGTTTTATTAGGCAGGCGTCCGTTGTCTCACGCAATAGCCCAGCCATTAATCCATCATTTTCACCCAATAACCCAGTTCATTTAGACTCCATCAACCAGAAATAGTCCCTGTACACCCTGGTGGGTGCCGTCTCTGTGTGCGTCCCATGACACGGGCAGGGACAGCATCCGCTCGGTGTATCCCTTGCATTTCATTAAAGTGTCAAAAGGGCCTCTACGTGTTGGCTATGTGGTACTCTATTGGTACTTCGGCTCTGCGCACGCCTCCCAAAGGTCCGGGATACCATTGTCCCGTGAATGGGAAAGACATACAAATAATAATAATAAGGATGTTGACTTAAAATTTGACTACTCCATAAAACTAGTCCGAAAAAACAAGGCAAAAAGATATGCCAAATGACGAAAACCCTATTCAATTATTTAAAAAAAGAACGAAGCTACAACCGTTTTCATGTTGCTGGTTAGTGAGAGAAAGCGCGACAGATCAGTGACGTCATTGACCACGTGCGCCATATTAAATGACGATCGTTCCAATATAAAGGTGCGTTTTGCGGAAAAGGGACAAAGTATGCCCCCTCTTAAAACTTGGAAAACTTATTATTATGTTATTATTTATTCTTTTAAGTTACTTTTCTAATTCTAATCTTTTCTAATAGAGAATATGCATGCGGAATGAATAATAATAAAATATCTTCTGAGCTGGAGCGAAGTGAGAAGCGCGGCTGAAGACTGGAAGGCGTGGCGCGATTCCACGAAGACCATTAGCACCTCTGGGGTGTTTTAGAATACCAACAACAACATCAAAGTCTTCTAAGCATCGCTGTTCAAACAGTGTCGGTGGTAATCACGCATCCATTCGGTGTTGGGCGTGTAACAACGGTCTTAATTATTATCAATGTTTAATTATTATAACTGATTTTTTCGTTTTTTTTTTACAATTTTTTTTTTTACTGTGATCTTTTTTTGTTGTGTAATCAATATTTAATGTCAATCTAATAAATTACTATATTAAATTGCGATGCCCTCACAGGGTTGTGTTGATACCTATGTATTATGTTTAAGACCTTATTTGTACACACAAAGCAATGAATAAATGGGTCAATCAACTTTTTCTTGTTGTTAGTGTGTCCCGTCAGCGAGGAGACAACAGTAACCGAGTTTCTTAGAAAGATGTTTATATCATGAGCTTCAAGCATGCTCAAGAGGTGACCTATGTCCAAATGGATTTATGATAATCGCTAAAACTCATGTTTGGTAGATCTAAACCCTATAAAATCACAATTTTAAAGAGTGACTCAGGGGACGTAACCATGGTAACGAGGAACAAGGAATAGTTGATCCACCCAAATGAATATGAATATGAAAGTAAATCGTAAGCGATGTAAAGTGGTACAGTGGTGGTGTAGTGGTGGTAGTGGTAGTGGTGTGGTGGTGGTGTAGTGGTGTGTGGTGGTGTGGATGTGGTGGTGGTGGTGGTGGATGTTATTGTTGTAATTATTAGTAGGCTTCATATGTATTAACTCTGCACCACCTGCTATGAATCGTTCTGTTTAGATTTCCGCTACCCTAAGGTTGTCTGGAAGAAATCGCTCTTTAGCGATAAGACCGCCTGTTGTTTGCCTCTTCTCATTGTGTTTTTTGTACTGTACTGTATCCTTTGATTGAGGTGTGCAATGAAGAGTATTTGTATTGTATTGTATTGTGGTACTCACGCAGGCTGGCGGTGCCGGCGGCCATCTTGGCGCGCGTCATGTGCGAGTAGAGCGCGCGCGCGCGCGCGCGCTGCGCCGCCGCCGCGTCCACCGCCGACACGGAGCGCGCCGCGCTCGAGCCCGCGCCCGCGCCGGGGGACCGATCTACGGCAGACGGATCCGATGAGGTAGATTATATCAGCTGCCACACACTATGCTGCTACTAGAATACGGTGTAACACTGAATTGCGAATAATAAATCTGCGATGAACGTTAGTGTGACAGAATTTTATCGCGACAAATGTTAGTTCGAAAGCACTTGGTTGCGACAAATTATTAACCGACGAACAGAAATTCGATGCACGTTAATGTTTCATAAAAAAAATATTTGGCAAAAAAGGCCCAGAAAGACCTGTTAAGGCAAAACCGACTCTAACGCGGATAGGTTAGAAGATTAAGACGGGAGCTGAAGCGAAGCGAAGCTCTCGTCTTAATCTTCGAGGTTATTTTTTTATAAAACCGCAGAAAGACCTGTTCTTAATCTTCGAGGTTATTTTTTTTATAAAAGCCCAGAAAAATCTGTTAGGGCAAAACAGACTCTAACGCGGATAGGTTAGAAGCAGGGATCGGATACCGGTATTTTCTGATGAGGTGGATTATGGGTCATTGTCAGTTGCAAAAACAAAAGTTGTCCATTCGGTAGTCAGTAGTTAACGGCTTATGTGCTTGTTAGCTATGTTTTTATTACATAGATTTATATTAACGGAGACACTGTTTATGCGGGTTACTAGACCAATTCAAAATTAAGCTTCGTAGCCCTTAACTTTTGATATGTCCACCGAAAAGACGCGAACCTAAATCTGACAATGACCCTTATATCAGCTGCCACACACGCTACTAGAATACCCTCCTGAGACCCACCATACAAATAAAAATACAATCGAATTTGAACCTAACAGTTCCGATTAAAAATATGAATTTTATTTTATGTCAAATCAATCAAACCAAAACAAATGCAACTCTATCACTTCAAAATTTAACTTATTTTCCGTTGACCATATTTTGTCCTTTATATAGGACGCGGGGTCTTAGGAGGATACGTTAGGTTCCGACTGTACCGTTCAAACTGCACAGATAATCGAAACATGTGTGATACATATTTTTTTTACGATTTTTTTTAACTCGAATGATTCTTGATGATTCGATACACACCGCTAGGCGGCGCTGGGATCGCACTGCTTTGCCAACCGAATAACCCACGCTCCTAATTTAAAGCAGGGCGATCTCTTTCTTGACTCCAAAATGGCTACCAATGAACACAACTCTGTCCATTAGAATTACGATTTGAAACGGGATATTTACCATGTATATTTGTGATTTGTGAGTTAATCCTTGATAATGGCGCTTGCAACAGTGCCGAAATATCGGGAACTCTAAAATACAAATATACATGGTAAATGTCCAGTTTCAAATCGTAATTCTAATGTAAATGACCATGTAAGCTTGAAATCTTACAACTCTGTCCTCCGCTTAAAATACTTAAATATACAATATGAAGATTCATCATATTTTATTGGAACAAGAAACATTTTCTTTAACTACAGGTACAAGGGCCTATTGCATATTAACTTGTAAGTCTTTTAACAGGGTGACCACTATTTACTACACCCAAAATTCCCTGACTTTTCCCGGTTTTCCAGGCGTTTTTCAAGTTTTTCCCTGACCATAATCTTAAATGTAATAAATATAAAATATATAATTTGAATACGTTTCAAAATTATCTGCTAGTAAATTACAATTTATAAATACAATGAAATAATACAAAAACGGAAATAATAAGAAGTAGTATCTGAATAGCTCAGTTGGTAAGAGCGAAAGCATTTTTAGACAGTCGTGGGTTCACTCAATAATCATATTTTTTGAGAAAATGACTGACTAGAGTTTGACTTGCAAAAGTGCCACTGCGCCCTACTTGCAGAATAAAGTTCATTTATTTCATTTACATAAAGAGACATTTTTATTCCCTGACCTCCAATAAATTTCCCTGACAATTCCCTGACTTTTCCATGACTAGCGAAATTCCCTGACTTTTCCCGGTTTTCCAGAAAGTGGCCACCCTGTTTAACTAATAGTGGTAACAAACTTTTGTATTTATTGACTAGGAATCAAAATATATGTCAAGTAACACATTAATTAATTGATTAACATTTTGATTAATTTTGGAGTCATGTCCACATTATTGCGAGCAATAACGCAAATTTGTCCGATCTCTGGTTACAATTCATGCAATAGGCCTCATATACAGGGTGTCCCACGGCTATGCCACATGGAGGGAAAGTACCTTGAATATTGTAGATGGAACATTTTACTGAAAGAAGACATTATTTGAATTTAAAAAACAATTTAAACTGCATTCACAGATATTTAAATCATAATTAAACCGTGAACCGGGAATCGAACCCGTTACACAAGAAAAATAATTACCCTGTAGCTTTATCATACCAATCGAAAGGCTTCGTCATATGAATTATTTTTTGCTAAATAACATAGTATCAGTAATAAAAGGAAGACCATGAATTTTAACATTTTTAATACAAAATTAATCAATTGATCACGTGTAAAGGGGTTCGATTCCAGGTTCAACCACAAAATTATTTAAATATCTGTGAATTCAGTTTAAATTATTTTTTAAATTCAAATAATGTCTTCTTTCAGTAAAATGTTCCATCTACAATATTCAAGGTACTTTCCCTCCATGTGGCATAGCCGTGGGACGCCCTGTATAAATAATAATAATAAATAAATATTAGAGGACAATCTTACACAAATCGAACTAGCCCCACAGTAAGCTCAAGAAGGCTTGTGTTATGGGCACTAGACGACGATATATTTAATAGATATAAATACTTAAATACATAGAAAACATCCAAGACTCAGAAACAAATATTCATGCTCATCACACAAATATTCGCCCTGACCGGGATTCGAACCCAGGACCGTCAGCTTCACAGGCAGGTGCACTACCCACTAGGCTAAACCGGTCGTCATATGTCTTCATATATAATGTATTCACCTCGCATAGCGACAGGTATATGCGACATGGGAGGCCGCTCCTGCGACGCGCGGCGTCGACGCAGCGAGTTCGTGCGACTCACGCCCGATACTAGATTCTCAGTTGATGCTACTTATATATATCATTGACATACCGAATCCAATGGCGGCGTGAAATATAACAGGTATTAGTTATTGATGATGATGATGATTAGTTACTTCTAATTATAACATACTTCCCAAAATGTTCGCGAACCGGGATTGTTGAGCCACTTGTCATTGTCCGTAATTTAGCCGTGTAATGAACAGGGATCGTTACCGGTATTCTTGCTACCGGTTTTAAATAAGGTATAACCGGTTATAATTGCATTTCGCTATTTATATCGCTAAAGCTCTGATTAGCGGTATAATCTAAATCGGTATTCAAATATATTAGCGGTTTCGCCAATTGACAACAATACCTCCATTTGACACTTTACCCATAAAACCATTACCGGTAATAGCGTTCAGTGTTAATATACTCGATTATTAGTTTCTGGAAACTGGCGTATTGTAAAAAGTAGGTATTTGTCGCATTTTAGTAGGTAATATTTAATTGAAATCTTACCTTTCAAGTGCAATGAATTGAACACAGGTATTTAATATCGTAAATAGTCTATACATAGAGGTATATAAGGTTGTCTGGAAGAAATCGCTATTTAGCGATAAGATCGCCTGTTGTTTGCCTCTACTCATTGTGTTTTTGTACTGTACTATGTCCTTCAATTGAGGTGTGCAATAAAGAGTATTTGTATTGTATTGTAAATATAAAAGCGGAACGACAACAATACCTCTAATTAGAATACAGGTATTATTTTATTAGCGGTAATAGTTTGTCAATTTCTATACAGGTATTAAATAAAACCGATTTTACAATCCCTGGTAATGAATGACAGATGTCACCCGATGTCGTGTCAGGCCCGATTAGCAAACGCTAATCGGGACTGCTGATTCGTTATTTGGTCGTGTGATCACGATCAAATAACGAATGTTGTCAAGTGGCTCGACAATCCCTGTTCGCGATGATACATACCCTCGTAAGTCCCAAATTAATGTATGCGATTCATAATTTCAATCCTTTGTTAATGCCATTAAAGTTCTTTTCTCATATTTAAAAAATTAAAATTTGACTACTCAAAAAAAATTGAAGCTCTCGATTTAAAGGTCCTTACCAGTTAAAAAACGTCATCTATTTACTCTATTTTTTGTTTGAATTGACACGTATCTTGACATGTTCTCATTGTTACTATCTAGAACAGGACTATTGCGACCTTATGTTATAATCTTTGAACGTATTTTTTGGATTTTTCATTAAGAAATATCGTTTCAAACATCACTCCAAATCGACCATTCTCATGCTAAAAACTTGTTTTTTCGGCTTAAATTCTATTACACACAATAAAATCCAAAAATTCTTTCACTGGCAAAATTAATAGGTTCAAATTGTGACTGATTCATTTCGATACGCGACCCTTTCAAATACGTCTAATAATGAAAAGGTTACTTCTTGAATTGTGAACCTTATTATTCAGATAATAAATCCGCGTGAACAAAAATGCATAAAAAATATAACATGCAAGTTTCACACACCGTGCAACATATATTACAAGACCGGAATTAGTTTACACTCGGAATAGCTGTCATTTCATGTACACTTTGACGTAAGTATATGAAACAACTGTCACATCTAATACTATTCTAATCGCGGCTAGGTAATACATATAGCCCGACAAATTATATTTGGCCCTGAAATAGTGTCGCTACAAACAGATTCCATATGGCAATCATGGTTATTTATCGTATGGCAATTATTTCGAACCGTGAGATCTTAGGTGAGATACGGTTGCCAGTTTTTGTTGCACTTTATCACCGCCCAGGCATCACGTATAGGGTAGTGGTGGGTGCTCCCTACGGACGTGATGCAACTTCGACCCCCCTTGTCAAGTGAGTGGGCAACTTGACTGTTAGAACTTCTCAGGCCGCCTCTAACTCGGCTTAACGACTTCTATCATAGACAGCAGCCGGGATCAACGGCTTAATGTGCCTTCCAAGGCACGGGGGCGCTCAGATAATAACCACTCAAAGCGGTCACCCATCCAAGAACTGATCCGGCGGGCTATAATGAAATTCAGTACAACATTACAACCCGGCTAAAGTTCAGTGTTATAATTTTGCTTTGTAAGGTGATATCATGATATATGCATTATATAATTGGACATTGTCGAGCAGGCCGTGTAAAAAAAATATTGTAGCCGCTGATTAGGTTTTTATAAGGGATATGGCCGTTCCGAGATGTGGCTGATGTATTCAAAATATTTTTTCTTCCATTATTGGACATTTGGCATTTATGAGGTAAAATCGTTTATAATTGCGATAAGTATATTATCTTCTTGTTTACATTGGCGACATTCGATAACTTTCAACGTCTGTTGTCAAAGAGTACTTTGGCAGTCAAAAAAATTAGTACCACTGAAAATCCACAACACGGCGAGGGCCAAATAAAATCTCGCCGGGCTATACTTATTAATAACAATTTATTGTTAAAATAAAATAGTGTGTAAACGTAAAATGTATATTTTATACAAATTATTATACAGTGTAATTATTTCAATTAGAATAAGAGCTATTTTACAGAAGCTTAAATATTAGGTACAGCAGTACACATATTCATTTGATTATAAAAGCCAATCACAAATAGATTTTCAAGGTAAAAAAAAAACATGGTTGTCATTACATGGACCAATCAACTATTGTTTTTTTTATTATTGCCATTGTGTTGTATTTTGGGTCACATTATAAAATTAATGTGATTCTCTTTTAAACCTTTAACCAAGAAAAAAAAGCAATTATCAACTCTGTCATAAATTAATAAGGCGTCATTTACATTGTCAGTTTGACGGACGGGGTTAAAGGGTTTAAACCATCAAATGTTGACTGGCATTGGCCATCTTCTAAGCACGTTATAAGTCCATATTTCAAGATATTTTCTAACAAAGTATGGCATATTGTACCTTTGGTAAAGGTACAGAATAACAGGAAATAGTCAATCGATCCACATAATGGTTCTTTTAAGTATTCAACACATAACACACACAAAAATGTCAATATCAAAACCGTGTATAATAATCTAAAGGTTCTAAGTTACATGCATTGACATACAGGGTGTCCCAAAACTATTAAAACAGTTTTGACATCTTTAGAAGAAAGGAAATACATTACTAAGCGAAATATATCCAAGAGAGACAAACTAGTAGCCTCGTCTAAAATTAACACCAATGGAATGATTACAATATAAGTAAAAAATATATATATTATTGAATGAATCTCGTTGTCGCTCCGTGGTATTTTTCAAAAGGTTTTTTAATCGTTATCTTTTTACTATTTTTTATTTTTCAGTTTTCATTTCTTCAGTCATCGTCTGCTGAAAAAATACGCTAATATTATTCACTTCGAACGCGAAATAAGACAATTTGTATGTGACAAAAACGAATTAAAACCTGATTTAATGAATGATCAATAAACTACAATATTTTTTAATAATACGAATGTAAAGATGAGTTCTATATTTTCCGTAGATTCTAATACTACAGTTTTTTTTTATTCTCTAATAGGGCTATTGACTCAAATTTTAATATTACTTCAAATAAAATAAGACCAAAAAATATGCCGAAATCCCCTCCTAAAACTGTTAACACTTACTTTGTGATTATTTATTGTATTAAACTGTTTTATCACCATTTCGCTCTAATTTTCACAAGAAAATTAACTATCCATTTTTTAATTACGTGTCAACAACCCTATTATCATTAAAAGTGTATATTTTTATTCACATCAAACCATACGTAAAGTTTATAATTAGATTATTTAATTAATTATCTACTATATCTACTAACGAGATTTTTATACTCCCACGTCATTAAAATCCTCCAACGCAAGAATTATCTAATGCTTTTGGGACACCCTGTATGTTCGGTACATGCGTAATGAGGCGGGCTACAATGAGTGCTAATGAGTGTGCGTGTACAGACCTGATACGCTGGCCGACGGGCTGCGTGGACTGGTGATCGTTCGCCTCTCTGTAAAAAAAAATAAAAATGAAACAACCTGCAGCTAACCGGCTGTGTGAGATGAGAATAACGATGACCAAATTATGACCTTGATTTTTATGGCTACCGTGGCAGGTATCTCCCATTTTGTTGTCAATAAAGCGTAAGAAGGAAATATAATTTGATATTTAAGCCGTCGTCTCCCGGCGAAAGAAATAAACTTTTGTGTGTTCGGCGTGTGAGTCTTAGTGTTCGGTGTGTGTTCGGCGTGTGAGCCTTAGTGTTCGGTGTGTGTTCGGCGTGTGAGTCTTAGTGTTCGGCGTGTGAGCCTTAGTGTTGGGTGTGTGTTCGACGTGTGAGCCTTAGTGTTCGGTGTGTGTTCGGCGTGTGAGCCTTAGTGTTCGGCGTGTGAGTCTTAGTGTTGGGTGTGTGTTCGGCGTGTGAGCCTTAGTGTTGGGTGTGTGAGCCTTAGTGTTGGGTGTGTTCGGCGTGTGAGCCTTAGTGTTTGGTGTGTGTTCGGCGTGTGAGCCTTAGTGTTCGGTGTGTGAGCCCTAAGTGTCGGGTGTGTGTCGGGCGCGGCACTGACCGGTGCCGACGTGGTGCAGGCTGTCGACGCTGCCGCCGCCGCCGCCGCCGCCGCGCTCGCGCTCGCGCTCGAGCTGCTTCTGCGCGGCGACGTCGAGCCGCGCGAACAGCTGCTCCGCGTCCGCCGGGAACGCCCGCCTGTACGCCCAGAACGCTCTGCGGGACAAACGGACATTCATATACTTTTCTCAAAAATGGCCCGCAAAGTGAACATTACTCGCCACATATTGGACGGTAAAGTGTATAGTTTAAGGTCAGATCAAAATTAGAAAATAAAAAACATTGCAGGCCGCCTGGAATGTTACATATAAATTCCTTTATTTGTCGAGTTACAAACTTTTTAAAAAGTGGAAACTGGCATATTAAAGACGGCACAGGTTGTATTCAGCCAATTGAACTCGTATTTTTCTGTTTGTAAACGCGACGGTTTTGTAAGTGTCTCAAATAGTTTGCGTTTTTCGATGGAAAAATACACTTGCGATTCTGTTTAAAAAAATAAAAACGGCGGGAAATCTTCAATACTTTCACATTGCGCAACGATATTTAAAGTTATTAAATAAATAATATGAGTTCAAGTGACGAAGAAACGGAGTGTACGCCTGAGGAATTGAGGGATGAAGCGAATTTAGTAATCAATAATTTGTTTCCAGAAAAGTCAAAAGAAAAATATATGAATACCTACGATAATTTTATGAAGTGGCGAGAAGCAAAGAATGTCTCCAACTTTTCAGAAAGCATATTTTTAGCTTATTTCATTATATAAGGACTGCACTATGTCCAATGTGACGTTTAATTTTAAGTAATTAGCGGTATCCTCAGTTTGTACATAATAAAACTTAACTTTAATTTTACTCTTTTTTATTCCCCCATTTTTGAGAAAAGCACTATATTAGCCTCGGCCGGAATGGCAATTGCAATTTAAACAAATACTCAGCCTGCAATTGGCTCCTTCCCGGCCACGGCAATAATGTACTATTTCACCTCACTAGCTAGGAAACATATTGATATTCTTATTTGGTATCAACATACATATTACATCAATAACTTACTACAGCTTTTAGGTATCGAGTTACCATGGTTACCCGTGCTGTTGCTTTTTTATACCATGTCGGTGGCAAACAAGCTGACAGCCGACCTGATGGTAAGTGGTTACCGTCGCCTATAGACTATGTTTCTCTAAGTTAGTCGAGTATTTTTCTAACATGACACAGTTTAGGCACAGAATAAGTAATATTACAAGCTTCAGCGTATAGAAGCTTCACTTTCTAACAAAAACGGCGTTTAGGCATAAATAATGTGCTTACTCTGTGCATCTCTGTCTATCGTATAACTTGTATTCATTCACACGCGGCACGCGTAGCGCTAGGGCTTTCACGCCAAAAATACATCGATGAAAACATGTTCTAGCTCACCAGAGGTCGCTCGAGTACAGTGAACCCATATTATTTAAGCACCTACCTATGTGTTACTTCACATAATTGTACCTATGTATGTCAGTGTCATTGTGAATAACGCTACAAATAAAACAACACCGCCACAATTCTCTTGAACTCTTGAAATTTTAAAGATACTCGTTTTAGGGATCCATAGCTATTTTTATAGAAAATTGTTTTGAACAGCAAATATCATAGCTTTATGCCTTTGGCATTAAGTCCGCCATTTGTACACTGTATTTTTGTGCAATAAAGTTTAAATTAGTGAAATAAATAGCTCAAAAGATTACGTTATCAACGGAAAAAAGAACGGCGGAAATTGAGACGACGTGCATGTGCTCGCTCGCGCGGCGACAGCCCTCGACTGACAGGCGGCCCCGGGCCGCGCGAGCGTTAGGTATGTAAAGCTCGGCGCGCCGCCCACTGCGAGGCCCCCGGAGTAGGTACCTGCGGCCGTAGGTCCGCGCGGTGCTGTCCGCGTCGATGCAGGCGCGGCGGATCGCGTCCCTCACCACCGGCAGCTGCTTCTCTATGGCCGGCGTCGACCATTTCTCTAACATGAGCACTAGAATTTCACTGCAACAAACACATTCAAAAAAATCAAAATCAAAACATTCATTCTGCAAATAGGTCTCAAGAGCACTTTTACAAGTCAAAATCCATCTAGGTACATCAAATAAAAATAATACAATAATCAAAATATCATTAATTAAATGTGTTACATGTCAAAAATAAGACGAAGAAACTAATAACAATCGAGATTTGTTAGAGATGTATAAGGTCTCTAAGCGTCAAGATAAAAGGTAATAAAGTACACTAATCATAATAAAATATTTTGAGCTATATCTATAACATGTCAACATGAAAATAATAAAATCTAATAAATAAATATCCTCAGAGATGTATAAGGTCTCTGAGCGTCAGTCTAAAAATAAAATCAAATGAGAACAGAGCGAAGTCTCTCATCATGTCAATTCCACTGAACACTAGTACGTAATTGTAAAATGATTATCACTGGCAGCAGCACAAAACTCTATTACATTATTGTTAAAGTAGAAAATCCAATGGAACAAGAGAATATTTCGTGTCAAATCAAATTCGTGTGTGTCAAACCGAACACGAAGTATCTCCCTCTCTCTCATTCCTGTCGCTCGAATGCGATAGAGGGAGATATCTCGTTTTCTGTTCGCGGTAGGTGTAGGGTGATTCGTAGTCAAACGCAAACCTGTTTAGAGTAAAAAGGTTTACCTCAATGTAGGGCGAATCTCTTTGGACTTGTTCGAGGTGAGGTTGGTTGCTATGACGGGCACCCGGCGCGGGCAGTGCACGTACGTCAATAAACAAAGGTTTACCTCAAAGTGGAGCGGATCTCTTTGAACTTGTTCGAGGTGAGGTTGGTCGCTATGACGGGCACCAGGCGCGGACAGTGCACGTACGTCAATAAACAAAGGTTTACCTCAAAGTGGAGCGGATCTCTTTGGACTTGTTCGAGGTGAGGTTGGTCGCTATGACGGGCACCAGGCGCGGAATGTGCACGTACGTCAATAAACAAAGGTTTACCTCAAAGTGGAGCGGATCTCTTTGCACTTGTTCGAGGTGAGGTTGGTCGCTATGACGGGCACCAGGTACGGGCAGTGCACGTACGTCAATAGACAAAGGTTTACCTCAAAGTGGAGCGGATCTCTTTGGACTTGTTCGAGGTGAGGTTGGTCGCTATGACGGGCACCAGGCGCGGACAGTGCACGTACGTCAATAAACAAGGATTTACCTCAAAGTGGAGCGGATCTGTTTGGACTTGTTCGAGGTGAGGTTGGTGGCTATGACGGGCACCAGGCGCGGGCAGCGCACGAACGTCAATAAACAAAGGTTTACCTCAAAGTGAAGCGAATCTCTTTGGACTTGTTGCAGGTGAGGTTGGTCGCTATGACGGGCACCAGGCGCAGGCAGTGCATGTACGTCAATAAACAAGGATTTACCTCAAAGTGGAGCGGATCTCTTTGGACTTGTTCGAGGTGAGGTTGGTGGCTATGACGGGCACCAGGCGCGGGCAGCGCACGTACGTCAATAAACAAGGATTTACCTCAAAGTGGAGCGGATCTCTTTGAACTTGTTCGTGGTCAGGTTGGTCGCTAGACGGGCACCAGGCGCGGACAGTGCCCGTACGTCAATAAAGAAAGGTTTACCTCAAAGTGGAGCGGATCTCTTTGGACTTGTTCGAGGTGAGGTTGGTCGCTATGACGGGCACCAGGCGCAGGCAGTGCACGCACGTCAATAAACAAAGGTTCGCCTCAAAGTGGAGCGGATCTCTTTGGACTTGTTCGAGGTGAGGTTGGTCGCTATGACGAGCACCAGACGCGGTCAGCGCACGCACGTCAATAAACAAAGGTTTGCCTCAAAATGGAGCGAATCTCTTTGGACTTGTTCGAGGTGAAGTTGGTCGCTATGACGGGCACCAGGCGCGGACAGTGCACGTACGTCAATAAACAAAGATTTACCTCAAAGTGGAGCGGATCTCTTTGGACTTGTTCGAGGTGAGGTTGGTCGCTATGACGGGCACCAGGCGCGGACAGTGCACGTACGTCAATAAACAAAGATTTACCTCAAAGTGGAGCGGATCTCTTTGGACTTGTTCGAGGTGAGGTTGGTCGCTATGACGGGCACCAGGCGCGGACAGTGCACGTACGTCAATAAACAAAGATTTACCTCAAAGTGGAGCGGATCTCTTTGGACTTGTTCGAGGTGAGGTTGGTCGCTATGACTGGCACCAGGCGCGGGCAGCGCACGTACGTCAATAAACAACGATTTACCTCAAAGTGGAGCGGATCTCTTTGGACTTGTTCGAGGTGAGGTTGGTGGCTATGACGGGCACCAGGCGCGGGCAGCGCACGTACGTCAATAAACAAGGATTTACCTCAAAGTGGAGCGGATCTCTTTGAACTTGTTCGTGGTCAGGTTGGTCGCTAGACGGGCACCAGGCGCGGACAGTGCCCGTACGTCAATAAAGAAAGGTTTACCTCAAAGTGGAGCGGATCTCTTTGGACTTGTTCGAGGTGAGGTTGGTCGCTATGACGGGCACCAGGCGCAGGCAGTGCACGCACGTCAATAAACAAAGGTTCGCCTCAAAGTGGAGCGGATCTCTTTGGACTTGTTCGAGGTGAGGTTGGTCGCTATGACGAGCACCAGACGCGGTCAGCGCACGCACGTCAATAAACAAAGGTTTGCCTCAAAATGGAGCGAATCTCTTTGGACTTGTTCGAGGTGAAGTTGGTCGCTATGACGGGCACCAGGCGCGGACAGTGCACGTACGTCAATAAACAAAGATTTACCTCAAAGTGGAGCGGATCTCTTTGGACTTGTTCGAGGTGAGGTTGGTCGCTATGACGGGCACCAGGCGCGGACAGTGCACGTACGTCAATAAACAAAGATTTACCTCAAAGTGGAGCGGATCTCTTTGGACTTGTTCGAGGTGAGGTTGGTCGCTATGACGGGCACCAGGCGCGGACAGTGCACGTACGTCAATAAACAAAGATTTACCTCAAAGTGGAGCGGATCTCTTTGGACTTGTTCGAGGTGAGGTTGGTCGCTATGACTGGCACCAGGCGCGGGCAGCGCACGTACGTCAATAAACAACGATTTACCTCAAAGTGGAGCGGATCTCTTTGGACTTGTTCGAGGTGAGGTTGGTGGCTATGACGGGCACCAGGCGCGGGCAGCGCACGTACGTCAATAAACAAGGATTTACCTCAAAGTGGAGCGGATCTCTTTGAACTTGTTCGTGGTCAGGTTGGTCGCTAGACGGGCACCAGGCGCGGACAGTGCCCGTACGTCAATAAAGAAAGGTTTACCTCAAAGTGGAGCGGATCTCTTTGGACTTGTTCGAGGTGAGGTTGGTCGCTATGACGGGCACCAGGCGCAGGCAGTGCACGCACGTCAATAAACAAAGGTTCGCCTCAAAGTGGAGCGGATCTCTTTGGACTTGTTCGAGGTGAGGTTGGTCGCTATGACGAGCACCAGACGCGGTCAGCGCACGCACGTCAATAAACAAAGGTTTGCCTCAAAATGGAGCGAATCTCTTTGGACTTGTTCGAGGTGAAGTTGGTCGCTATGACGGGCACCAGGCGCGGACAGTGCACGTGCGTCAATAAACAAAGATTTACCTCAAAGTGGAGCGGATCTCTTTGGACTTGTTCGAGGTGAGGTTGGTCGCTATGACGGGCACCAGGCGCGGACAGTGCACGTACGTCAATAAACAAAGATTTACCTCAAAGTGGAGCGGATCTCTTTGGACTTGTTCGAGGTGAGGTTGGTCGCTATGACTGGCACCAGGCGCGGGCAGCGCACGTACGTCAATAAACAACGATTTACCTCAAAGTGGAGCGGATCTCTTTGGACTTGTTCGAGGTGAGGTTGGTCGCTATGACGGGCACCAGGCGCGGGCAGCGCACGTACGTCAATAAAGAAAGGTTTACCTCAAAGTGGAGCGGATCTCTTTGGACTTGTTCGAGGTGAGGTTGGTCGCTATAACGGACACCAGGCGCGGGCAGCGCACGTACGTCAATAAACAAAGGTTTACCTCAAAGTGGAGCGGATCTCTTTGGACTTGTTCGAGGTGAGGTTGGTCGCTATGACGGGCACCAGGCGCGGACAGTGCACGTACGTCAATAAACAAAGATTTAGCTCAAAGTGGAGCGGATCTCTTTGGACTTGTTCGAGGTGAGGTTGGTCGCTATGACTGGCACCAGGCGCGGGCAGCGCACGTACGTCAATAAACAACGATTTACCTCAAAGTGGAGCGGATCTCTTTGGACTTGTTCGAGGTGAGGTTGGTCGCTATGACGGGCACCAGGCGCGGGCAGCGCACGTACGTCAATAAAGAAAGGTTTACCTCAAAGTGGAGCGGATCTCTTTGGACTTGTTCGAGGTGAGGTTGGTCGCTATAACGGACACCAGGCGCGGGCAGCGCACGTACGTCAATAAACAAAGGTTTACCTCAAAGTGGAGCGGATCTCTTTGGACTTGTTCGAGGTGAGGTTGGTCGCTATGACGAGCACCAGACGCGGTCAGCGCACGCACGTCAATAAACAAAGGTTTGCCTCAAAATGGAGCGAATCTCTTTGGACTTGTTCGAGGTGAAGTTGGTCGCTATGAAGGCCACCAGACGTGGGCCGTGCACGTACGTCAATAAACAAAGGTTTACCTCAAAGTGGAGCGGATCTCTTTGGACTTGTTCGAGGTGAGGTTGGTCGCTATGACGGGCACCAGGCGCGGACAGTGCACGTACGTCAATAAACAAAGATTTACCTCAAAGTGGAGCGGATCTCTTTGGACTTGTTCGAGGTGAGGTTGGTCGCTATGACGGGCACCAGGCGCGGACAGTGCACGTACGTCAATAAACAAAGATTTACCTCAAAGTGGAGCGGATCTCTTTGGACTTGTTCGAGGTGAGGTTGGTCGCTATGACTGGCACCAGGCGCGGGCAGCGCACGTACGTCAATAAACAACGATTTACCTCAAAGTGGAGCGGATCTCTTTGGACTTGTTCGAGGTGAGGTTGGTCGCTATGACGGGCACCAGGCGCGGGCAG
The DNA here is from genome assembly GCA_963556455.1 of Epiblema foenella. NCBI lineage: Eukaryota > Metazoa > Arthropoda > Insecta > Lepidoptera > Tortricidae > Epiblema > Epiblema foenella. The sequence continues at coordinate 883,044 of OY747120.1, read as the reverse complement.
CGCACGTACGTCAATAAAGAAAGGTTTACCTCAAAGTGGAGCGGATCTCTTTGGACTTGTTCGAGGTGAGGTTGGTCGCTATAACGGACACCAGGCGCGGGCAGCGCACGTACGTCAATAAACAAAGGTTTACCTCAAAGTGGAGCGGATCTCTTTGGACTTGTTCGAGGTGAGGTTGGTCGCTATGACTGGCACCAGGCGCGGACAGTGCACGTACGTCACTATGAAGCGCACGCACACAGTGCCGGCAGACGATACCACCTGAGAGGGAGAAAAAGAGGCAAATTGTTATTCGTTATAAGATGTAGCGGAGCAATCTAGACTACGGGAAATTGAAATTTATACAAAGTATCTTCCGTGTTTTAACCTCCTCAGCCCCGTGTCATTTAGATACTACATAAAGTACAAATGATTTTGAACTATACGTAACTTTATTAAGGTAGAGATAGTTTTTTTAATTTTTGAAGGTCAGACCTCAGGAGGTTAAATCATTTACTAGAATGCTATCTTGATGAAATGAGGGCTATCGTTTTTGTGCTCACCAGTTGGCGCCACTGTCGAGTAAGGTCCAGCTGTGTGCTATGTGTGTATTGGTTATTATGGGCATGAGAACGAAGTTTACATTTAAATCATATTTATATGTAAACTTCGTTCGTATATAGATTATTTTAACCAGTACACAAATAACAAGGGTAGGAAAAAAATCGATAGATATGGTAGCGGAAAATAAATCTAATCAACGATTAGATAGTACAACATAGTAGGTGGTGGTTCGTACCTTGTCACAGTGACTTTTAGAGTTCTCTAGCTGCTTTCATGTTGATTTTCACTGCGACAAGGTACCAAGTGGCCAGAAATCAAATTGATTGACTGCACTTACCTTACGAAACGAACGATACGAAGGAACGGTTGATGAATTTGGGACTGGGTAGCGATTGCACCTATAGCTCAGTTGGCTAGAGCGACTGGCCGCGAGTGGCGGGAGGTCGCAGGTTCGAATCCTGCTCGGTGCCTAAATTTTTAAATTTTTCCTTTATTCGAAATTTGCACTTACCTTGGCAGCGTTTTGTATCAAGTTTATTAGCTCCTGCAGTATGTACAGACTGAACTGTTCTAGTTTGTTCTTCAACACTTTTGCCATGTGGGCGATGGTGATGCACGCTTCTCGGACCACCTGGTAAAAATAGGAAACATTTATTTAAGACATTGTCTACCTATCCCGGAGATCTCCGGGCACATGACAAAAAAATGCTATTTTTTATTTTTTTTCGTCGGTCGAGGACGGGTAGGGACATAGAACTTTTCATTTAAGGTTGAAATTCTTTTTATAGGACAATATCTGTAAAAAGTTGTTGTTGGCCAGGTTTAAAGTTACTTAAGACCTGTTAGGGCAAAATCGACTCTAACGCGGATAGGTTAGAAGATTAAGACGGGAGCTGAAGCGAAGCGAAGCTCCCATCTTAATCTTCGAGGTTATTTTTTTTTATAAAAGCCCAGAATTACTTGTTGAGACAAAATCGACTCGAATGCGGATAGGTTAGAAGATTAAGACGGGAGCTGAAGCGAAGCGAAGCTCCCGTCTTAATCTTCGAGGTTATTTTTTTATAAAAGCCCAGAAAGACTTGTTTGGACAAAATCGACTAATAATTGTATCGACTGTTTGTAAGCTGATCATAATAATGAACGTAATTTTTAGTCCTAGCCGAAATATAATTAATTATGAGTATCCTCAATCAGCGCCTGCATTTAAATTTGTTATAACTCGATGGAAATGAACTTTGTTATCTTTAGAAATATCTGGATAATTACGTTACGGTATTTTAACCCTACGGACAAATAAAAATTTGGCAAATGAATGTACGGAATTATAATCATAGTGATTTTAAATCAGCTGGATAACAAAATTGTGACCATACAAAAATTTGTCAATAGAAAATATAGAAAATGAAACTTCGGACAAATGAAAAAAATGTAAAACGTGAAAAGGCGTTTCGTTTTCGGACTTTTAATATTCGGCATAAAAAATTTCGAATTTGCGATAGGTAACCCAATTCCAGTCTAAATCATAAAATGTGAGTGTCAATGTAACATTTTAAACTCTAGCGCTTTTTACACCTACTGAAATAGTAGATTGTGTCTCAAAGGAGCAAAATGATATATTTACGGCGAGGGCGGTATATTGACTTCTGAGTGAAGCGAAAGATTCTATAATAGAATCCTGAGCGTAGCGAGGGATTCTAAAGTAGAATCTTGAGCGTAACGAGGGATTCAAGTGTTTACGCCCAAGACGGAAATAATTTTGCTACCATGTGACACATACTGCTTTTCACACCGCCTATGAGGCCCGCTGCTAAAAACATGAAATATCTTACAAATGATTTTACTACAGTGTCACATACTGCTTTTCACACCTTCTATGCGGAAAAGAGTCGTTGTTGCCCTCAAAAGAGGGAAGAAAAGTACAACTTTGATCCCTCATTCGAAGGCAACTATAACTCTTTTCTGAATAGCAGGTGTGAAAAGATTTTTTTACACGGTTATATACCTGACTCCTCAGATCCTTGATGACGACTAGAAAAGGTACGGAGAGCTCCTTCAGATGCGCCGCGAACTCAGTGGGGTACTGCGCGTGAGCATTGGCTGTCAGTAGCGAACGGATTTTCTTGAGCTGTAAAAGAGTATCATAATAAAACAAACGGTTTGAAAACGCGCTACGGACCGTAATATTTTAGGTGTTTTGAAGAGTATACATCCGACAACGTTTTGACGACCGGATTAGCCTAGTGGATAGTGCACCTGCCTGTGAAGCTGACGGTCCTGGGTTCGAATCCCGGTCAGGGCAAATATTTGTGTGATGAGCATGAATATTTGTTTCTGAGTCTTGGATGTTTTCTATGTATTTAAGTATTTATATCTATTAAATATATCGTCGTCTAGTACCCATAACACAAGCCTTCTTGAGCTTACTGTGGGGCTAGTTCGATTTGTGTAAGATTGTCCTCTAATATTTATTTATTTAGTTATTTTATTTTATACATTAAAATTTGGATAATAATAAAAGTAGTAGTAGTAATAGTAAACACTTTATTGGATGTAATAGTTTGTCAATTTCTATACAGGTATTAAATAAAACCGGTTTTACAATCCCTGGTGTAGACTGCAGATAAATAAACTTTTTTAACCTGACTGTGGCTTTATAGGCCGGGCCCAATAAAGCGATAGGAGTGCGCGGTTGCAGTAGCCTGGGCAAAATCAAGGGGAAAACCTCCGGCACGACCACGCGTGTGGTTTGGAACACTGGAATACTCTAAGAGTTTGCGCTCCAGTGAGATTGGTTGAGCGGTTTCAACCGAATCTGAGGTGTGAGTGGCATCGAGCCACTGGGAGTTTTGTCGCTGGTTCACTAAACCTAGCCTAGCTGAGAAGACTCCAGCAAGAAACTCAGCTAGGCCCGACCTGGGTCGGACTGACTCTACCCGGTGTGCGGCGGTACCGGGACGAATAGGGACTATATGTGTCACTGTTGTCGCGATCGCGCGGTGGACGTCCCCGCCGGCGGGAAAATAAACGTATAACACAGTATGAATGAATGAATGAATGAATGGTTTATTCATATTGAATATATGGTTTTACATCAGATCTTAGTACATATTTTTTCTTCCCATAATATATTCAGCCAGATCAGGCATATGAAAACTTAGGTCAGTGATTTAATCACTCAGTCTATAAATAGGGATAAAATTACATGTAAATTAAGTCATTATATTAAACATTAAACATGCAATGTACTCACTGCATCAACCCTCCTCTCCCACTCGGCCTGCTTGTCCCCGAGCAACGCGGCGGCGTGGCGGCACAGGTCGTCGAGGCCGCGGGGGCCGTAAACGGCGGCGGGCGCGGAGGCCGCGAACGCCGCCTCGAAGGCCTCCAGCGAGACCGCGCCGGCCTCACCGCCGGCGCCCGAGGCGTTGGACGATACTGGGGATAAACGGTACGGTATTTAACGACGGTAATAGTATTTTTTCTACTCCGGTACTTTTATATGTCAATTATATGGTCCCGAACGAATATAAAAGCATGTTTTATGCAATTTCAAAAAAGTTTATCTAGTCTATTCTTCATATTATTTCATATTTTTTCATATTTCATTTATTAGCCATATTGTAACATGATCATTACATGGTATGTCAGTAAATACAATAATAATTTAGTCATGTGTATATAAAACAAGATCTTAATTTTGATCTTAATTCTAAAATATGACATACTAAATAGTATCTAGTCCCAATTTATATTTTTATGGTTTTAAGTGTCAAATATTCATTAATGGAATAAAACGCATGTTTTTGGAAAAATGTTTAAAGACCGAGAGGTTATTATGTGATATAATGCAACTGCTAACAGAGATACCCTGTGAACCCAACAAATAAAAATTAAAAATAAAACACTAAATTACAACGAAAATCAAAACTGCCAACTTAACAAACAACTGAATTCATATGGTTTGAAACAACAACAAAACTAAAATAATTACTGCCAACATAAGGAAAAACGCAAGTCAGTAAATGACAGTTCTGTGGACTGTCATTTGTCACTATCCAACTTACCGCTCTTTCTTATGCTGTATTGCTGTTTAATTACTATTATACAATAATTGTATAAGAGGGTTCAAAAAAGGCGAGTGGAGTGTGTAACAATTTGAGGCGAAGCCGAAATTGAAGCCGAATTGTTAATAAAGACGCCATGAGCCTTTCTTGACCTACTTATACAACGTTGCATACATTACTTTTTCTACGACTAAGGATTAAATAATAAAAAACAAAACTAAACAGCAATACAGCATAAGAAAGAGCGGTAATTTGGATAGTGACAAATGACAGTCCACCAGTGTTGCCAGGGCCCTTTGGACGAAAATTACGTTTCGTTTCTTGAAAAGTTACATTTTTGATACAAAAGTTAATTTTTTTATATTTTTCGTATTTACTTATCAAAATATTTGATTTTAAGAAATGAGTAGCCATATACAGCTACAATTCGGCGAGATCGGCTGCAGAATTACGCCAGGCTGATGCAACAGACGGGCAGACAAGGTCCTACCATGTAGGTTTCTTTGTCACCTTTTCTGTATGGAAGCCTATAAATTGTCTCGCTTGGTCCCGGTTAGATACAATTGACCTTTCTTTTTAAATAGTTTCATTATTCTCAAAAGTTACGAAAATTTTCTTTGCAACAGAAATTACTTACATGTTACGCGAGCCGGTCAAAAGTTACGAAAAATGTAAGAAATGTAACCATCTGGCAACACTGCAGTCCACAGAACGTAATCATAGACACGGTAATTTTTTTTCAACTGTCATTTACTGACTTGCGTTTTTCCTTATGTTGGCAGTAATTATTTTAGTTTTGTTATTTGTAATAGTGACATGAAATGGACCCTTCTCAGCATAATGCCGGCATTACAGCCGGCGCTGGTCTTCCTTTTTTTTATATAGGAGTGCGGTTGGAGAGTAGCCTGGGGAAAATCCAGGGGAAAACCTCTTGGTCTTCTGGTCTTCCGTTGGACCCATTAGGTATCAGCACGGTGGGTAACACACAGTAATAGAAAACAAAAAGGTTACACAAATACGTTAAAGTATTCGGGAACACAAGAGTATGTCAAACGATTTTTCTAGTAAATGAACCATTCGGGCAAATGTTTATCGAGCAATTGAAATTATTCCATATGAATTTCGGGCAAACAATAGACACCCCTCAATAGCTCTTGAGGGTTTATGCGCGAAATTTGAAACGTGACGTCACTGCGTAAAACGTCAAACGTATAATAGCGCATGAATATTACGTTCGCATCACATAAATAATATATTTTCAGTTTCATTTAATATAATAAGTTGCGGTTGCACCAACATACGATCACAGGCCGGTCATCGTCAAATATGGTGCCGGCAGCTGTCATCCCATAGAAACTTCTCAAACTTTCCATACAATTGACGACCGCTTTAGCCTAGTTGGTAGTGACCCTGCCTTCGAAGCAGGAGGTCCCGGGTTCGAATCCCGGTCAGGGTATTTGTTTGTGTGATGAAGACGAATATTTGTTCCTGAGTTTTGGATGTTTTCTATGTATTTAAGTATATATATTTATCTATATAAGTATGTATATCGTTACTTGGTACCCATAGTACAAGCTTTGCTTAGTTTGGGACCAGGTTGATTTGTGTAAGATTGTCCAAAAATATTTATTATTATTTATTTATTATTTATAATCAGATTTTAACGAACACCGCTCACGATTACACACGATTTGGTGCAACCCACCCTAAATCATGAAGTGACTAATGTAGTGACGTCACTACGCGTTATAAATTACAGTGGAATCCGTATACAGCGACAGTTAAGGGACCGTTGATATTACGTCGCACTAACAGAGTGTCGCACAAAACGGACTGATTTGTGAAGTGTGTTGTTTAAATCCTATCATGAGGGGATTTCGAAGTCGGTAAAAGCGGTAAAACGTTATATGCGAAGTCGTAATAAGCGGATTCTACTGTAATTTTTATTCTTTTTGTTTTAATTAAAATATTTTGCAAAAAAATAATAAATTCAGTATAAATCTACCGGTAATACACTTGTAATACCTATTATTATTGGATTACTAATATAATTTGTAATCTTAACGCTAGTTCCTCATTACGATATTTCGGGTATCATATTTTTTTAATTGTAATATTTTGCAAAAAAAAAATCAGAACAAATCTACCGGTAATACGATAATAATGGCTAACATTATTTTTTTAATTAAAATATTTAGCAATAAAATAATAATTTCAGAATAAAGCTACCGGTAATACACTTGTAATGGCTATCATTATTGGATTACTAATATATTTTCTCAGTGTAATCTTCAGTTTCAGTTTAAAGATATTTATTCTCAAAAAAGACAATTGAAGTCACTTATATGAGAACTAGGATTTAGGAACATTTCAAGAAAAGTAGACATTTGTTAATTGTTTTATGTGTTCTCGCTTAAGGTATTCTTAAAGAGGGTATTTATTGTTCATAAATATGAACCGCTAATTTACTTTTGAAAACCTTAAGTGAGCCTACAGCTTTTAAAACAGGCGGTAATTTTAAACAATATTGTATGCATGCTCCATCCTGACATAAAATATTTGTATGCCTAAATGGCAAAACATAGTGATACCTAATTTAAGTTTATTTTTACCAGCCTTATACCTATGTTTACAAATAAATGATTTTGACTTTTGACAAATTTGTTATATAATTGTGCACCTTCATATGTAAACATTTTTTTTCCTAGTTGAGTCCTTATTTTCGGCAATACCAGAAAACTTGCACGGCGGGTGTTTCTTAACGCAAGTTTAATTACGATATTTCGGGTATACTAATATGCCGGGTTTCCCCGTTGGTAAAACAATAATCACTACACCTGTAAACGGAAGAAGGGCAAGTGATCGATGACGGAACTTACCGCTCGTGGCGCTATTGAATTTGGTGGGCGGCGGCGGTTTCCTGCTCGCAGACGGTAGACTGTACAATCCTGGTACCGTCCTCTTTGGTACTTCACACGCTACTCGATTAACGACACGTGACATATACATATGACGTATATATCAGTACATAGAATATTTATAAATGTTATGAGCAAAAAATTCAATGTATCATGAATATTATATATTTATGAATAAATTGCAGTGGATACGACAACATTTGGAAAATTAAGATAAACATAGATATAAAATATGATAATGTTATTTTAATTGGTAGCATAATAAAAGTGGATTCATTCGTGGTATAAATCAATGAAATGCCATTTAAATTATTGGATATTAAATACGTTAAATTATTGGATATTAAATATGTTAATTTGTTGGATATTAAATATGTTAAATTGTTGGTTATTAAATACGTTAAATTATTGGATATTATATATGTTAAATTGTTGGATATTAAATACGTTAAATTATTGGATATCAAATATGTTAAATTATTGGATATTAAATATGTTAAATTGTTGGATATTAAATACGTGAAATTATTGGATATTAAATATGTTAAATTGTTGGATATTAAATACGTTAAATTGTTGGATATTAAATACGTTAAATTGTTGGATATTAAATATGTTAAATTGTTGGATATAAAATATGTTAAATTATTGGATATTAAATATGTTAAATTATTGGATATTAAATATGTTAAAATTAAAAGGATTTTTGTATAATTTTTCACGATAAAGTGTGAGAAATAAAATAAAGTGGTGTAATAAGTTAATAAGATATGAAATATGATGATATGTGTATGTCCCTCGTTGCATGATGAATTAGTCGCAGTCGGTTACGATGTGGCCCCACGGTGAACATGTTAAGAAAAGAGAGGTTATGCGTTAGACCAGCTTGAAGAGAAGTTAAAGCTTATGGCTAATTAATTGATTAGATTGTTAATGGGGTGGATCAACTATTCTTTGTTGCTTGCTACCATGGTTACGTCTCCCGAGTCACTCATTAAACTGATTTTATAGGGTTTAAATCCACAGTTTTAAAGAGTGACTCAGGAGACGTAACCATGGTAACGAACAACAAAGAATAGTTGATCCACCCTGTTAATACTGAGTAAAAGACTCTAATTTCAGGATAAATTAATTATGATTTCTAGCTTTCGCATATTCAGTACATTCTAGTGCTATCGCAGCCTTAGCGTGGGTGGAATATCAGAGCTTTTTGAAAGTTTCATTTCTCTAGCATCAGTTACGGTGAAGATTCTGTAAGGTTCATGCTATTTCTGGTTATTTAGTATGGTGGATCACTCAATGTTTGAAAAAAAAAAATTATAATCATAATCATTTATTTGCATAATCAAATACATTACATTTACACAGATGTTATTTGCAAAGTAAGAGGTATTGATACCCTGGTAGGGCATAGCAAAAATATCTTACAGAGTCAATTTTTTTTTTTGCTTCTCTACTTTTAGGCTGCTATGAAAAAGTTGTCACAGACCTACCTAACATTCATAATATAGGATATCAAAGAGATACATTCATATTTAGTACCACCCCAAGCTAATCATGCCAAATTAGGCAATAAGGATGTTGACTTGAAATTTGACTACTCCATAATACCACTCCAAAAGAATCAAGGCAAAAAAATATGCCAAATTGTGAAAATCCTATTCAAATATCTCAAAAAATAACGAAGCTACAATCGTTGTAATGTTGCTGATTAGAGTGAGAAAGCGCGACAGATCAGTGACGTCATTGACCACGAGCGCCATAGTAAATGACGATCGTTCCAATACAAAGGTGTGTTTTGCGAAAAAGGGACAGAGTATGCCCCCTCTTAAAACTTTGAAGACTTATAATTATGTAATTATTTATTCTTTTTAGTTACTTTTTTCGCCATTTGTTTAAGAATTTGATCCTATTTCGAGAATAACAGAACTTATTGAGTGTCAACGTCCCTATTTTGTAAAAGTTTGTTATTAAGCAAATTTTTTTTCGTACATTGAGTGATCCAGCCTATTATTTAGTAAAAGGCCGGGACCAATTTTAAACGACGGTGTTTACCGTCAAAATGTACTCAAACTTCACCATAAATGCCAAAGAAGTTAGGCTTTTGAAATGGCCCTTGTTTCTTGTACAGTCGCCATCAGATATATCGGAGCGAACAAGGTGCTCACAAATATCTGAACAAGACTCTATTGTCAAGGCGTTAAAGTGCATGTTCAGATATTTTTGAGCACCCTGAAGAGTACAGATATATTTGATGGCGACTGTACTTTAAAACGCTTCTTGAGCGATTCAAACAGTCTGGCTAGCAAAGGATGAACGCAACATTTTTTTAAATCAGTAAAAATGTACAAGTTTTCTATGCAATTAGTATGTATATCTTAGTTTGGGACTAGGTAGATTTATGTATTCTATAAGATTGTCCACAAATATTTTTTTTTATTTATTTGTTTATTTGTATGATGACCTACCCAACACCCCACACCCCTTACCCAACCCGCCTGCCAAGCGTGGGGATTATGGCAAAACCCCCCCTTTGGGGGAGGCCTATATCCAGCAGTGGATGTCTTCCGGCTGAATGATGATGATGGTGATGATGATGATGATGACCTACTATAATCATCTTTTCTCAAACATGCAATGAAATATTGACGTTTTGTTCATTATAACATGCTGCGAAGTATCACGTTTCGTGTGCGGCGCAACTATTTTATTTATTTATTTATTTTAAATACATGGAAAACCAACAGCGTAACACATTTATAAGAAAACTACAATAGAATTACATAGCCAATTAAAGATTCTCACTTATAGAACTTAACTATCACACAAGAACAGATTTAGCCCAATTAATTTACACACGCAAGTGAGCCTACAGCATAAGAGCAGTGGCTACCTTTAACCTATATATCAAAGACACAGAGTAAATACATAAGTTTCATAACTTTAGTAAACCGAGCCCGAACCCGAACCCGCGCCAGGAGTATCACCCATATAAAATTCAATTAACTTTTTCCTACTACTACTAACTACTAACTAGCGGCCCATAATGGAATTTCATACAACAATGAACGCCTAGGCCGGCAAAGTGATCGTCTTTTGTTTCGGGGGCGCGCGGCCCGGCGCGAAAACAATAGACGGCGCCGGCCGACCGCTGCCACTGCGCGTGTTTTAATTACTGAGTTTTAGAATTTCACTTCGACTTTTCTTATAATTTTCAATTTTCATTGCATTTTTAGATAAGCACTATACAAGCCTCGGCGTGAACAGGGATGGTCAGCCTCGTATCTCTAGATGACCTCGTTAACACTCGGCCATCTATAACTACTCGGCCGGCAATACCCTATTTTGCGGCCTCTGCAGTACTTATTATTCTAGCTCATTTATGAAGCGATTGTAAATGATTATGAGGCGGATGAAAAAAAAACCAAATAAAATAGAATGTATGAATTGGAAAACGATAAAAGTACTTTTTTTTGTCGCTGTACGCCTCCCTTAAGGCGTTTGTATAAAAAATAATTTACGTTAGCAGCGGTACTGCTTAATACGAAAGAACGGTTGATGAATTTGGGACTGGGTAGCGATTGCACCTATAGCTCAGTTGGCTAGAGCGACTGGTCGCGAGTGCCGGGAGGTCGCAGGTTCGAATCCTGCTCGGTGCCTAAATTTTTCAATTTTTCCTTTTATTCTAAATTTTGATAAAAGTACATATTTTCATTGTTTGCATATTTCGCCCATCCATACAATCTATTCCAAAGATTGACGTATCATCATCATCATCATCATCATCATTTCAGCCGAAAGACGTCCACTGCTGAACATAGGCCTCCCCCAATTCGGGGGGGATTTGCCATAGTCGCCACGCTTGGCAAGCGGGTTGGCGACCGCAGTTTGATGGTGGTAATGATCGAAGGATGCTGCTGCCCACCCTCCGATTTTCCCTTATTCGCCTCCTACGAAACCCACGGGAAGAGATGGGGTGGCGCAATTCTTACCCGGCAACCACACGGGGGATTGACGTATCAAAAGAAGCCAATTGCAAGAAGATTTGGCAGTAATCTAAAATGGTGAATAAAATACGTATTACCGCTTAAATAGAAAATGATCGAGTCAAAGTTAGAAATTCTTTTAATAAAAGTGTTTCCCGCTATTTATTTTTAAATATCCTCGCTGTTGAAAGAAAGAAAGAGAAATTTCGTTCTTACGACCGTCGTTTTGTCGACCGCTTTAGCCTAGTTGGTAGAAACCCTGCCTTCGAAGCTGGAGGTCCCGGGTTCGAATCCCGGTCAGGGCATTTATTTGTGTGATGAACACGAAAATTTGTTCCTGAGTCTTGGATGTTTTCTATGTATTTAAGTATATATGTATCTATATGTGATAATCCATATTGAAAGGTACCTTATGGCGGCCGGCACTTACGCCTTTATTGCCGCTGTTCCAATACAATAGTGAATAGGTGTAACGTAAGCGCCTGCCGCCATAAGGTCCCTTTCGATGTGGATTATCACATATAAGTATGTATATCGTCGCCTAGTACCCATAGTACAAAGCTTTGCTTAGTTTGGGACTAGGTTGATTTGTGTAAGATTGTCCACAAATATTTATTTATTTATTTCTAATTATCCTCGCTGTTGCAGTTTCAACTTCCGCTAGCCAGACTATATTGGCCGGCCCTAGTGTTGTGATTTAATTCGGCCACGCCTTAAAACTATTGGATGTACGAACACAGGATTGTACAAAAAATCTCAGGCCCAATCCAATATCATAGTTTGGGTAATGCTGTAGTGTTACACCCTGTATTAGTATACAGGTTGTAACAAAACTAGTGAGGATCCGTTTAAGGGCATATTCGGTATCAATCAATCAATCAATCAAACATTTATTCTGGAAATAGGCCACAAGGGCACTTTTACATGTCAAGATATTAATTTACAATTTAAGAAAGTCTGACTATAATAAGTAATACATTTTTAATGTCAAAATATTAATTTACAGTTCAAGAACGAATAATAATTTCGAGTTTACAATTATAACAAAATTAATGTCATACAGTGAAGATAAACTTGCAAAGTTATCTATTACAAATATTACAACATCAGTAAAGTTAGAGATGTATAAGGTCTCATCTCTCTATCGTGTTCTGATTAGGAAAAAGTATTTTTTTTTTACTAAATACATTTTTGGCCTTTGTATGGACAGTTGGCTGACTTGGATGACCTGTCCCATAGAAAAAAAAAGTTTTATTCGCATCAAAAAAAATTTTCTTCTATTTTTTTCTAATCAGAACACGATACCGAATATGTCCTTAAACGGATCCTCACTAGTGTTGTTACATCCTGTATATATATACACATATATATATTTATATATATATTTTTTTAATCTCCCTCTGCTGGTCCATCAGGCCGCAGGTGGAGTCTGTCCACACCTCTATCTGTCACTCTGTCACTCGCTGCTTAGCAAGCCAAACAGGAACAAAAAAAACATGTAGTAGCATAGTGTAGAACTGACCGGGCGTGGTGGGTCCGGAATCCCCGTCCCTGGATCGGGCGGAGGTGGGAATGGCGAAGTTCCGGCGTGCCGCGGTACGACACACGTAGTCCGCTTCATCGGCGCCGGCGTTCGCTGCAACAACAAGGACATTTTACAACCGAAACTCTTCAACGATGGGTTGTATCGAGGGATTGTAAAACCGGTTTTATTTAATACCTGTATAGAAATTGATAAACTCTGATTTATCACTAGATTGGTATTTGTTTGTAAAATATAAGTAATAATAAACATTATCACCAAATTCAAAGTTTGTACGTTAATGGGAAGTTAAAAAATTTTTGGACAAAATATTGTAATATGTGCTAAATTCTCATTCCTTTGTTAATGCTTTTAAAAACAAAATATATATCTACTCAATGAGCTCTAAACAACGATACACCACTCTATGGGGTAGATAACAATTTTTTAAAGGGTCGGCAACGCGCATTTGACACCCCAGGAGTTGCAAGCGTCCATAGGCTACGGTGACCGCTTACCATCAGGCGGGCCGTATGCTTGTCTGCCACCGACGTGGTATATAATAAAAAAAACCGTTTGGCTGTAAAACCTGTGTGACAGACGACGGACACGTGAGTAACAACAATAGGATTCCGTTTGGACCCTTCGGGTACGGAACCCTAAAATCTACATTGATTATAAAATAAGAAAAACTAGATTAGCAAAGAATGCTGAAAAGCGATAACTTGATGAACCTATGAAGTAACCAAAATTTAATAATGAACCGTGTGTAAGCTACAATGTATTGTATAATAAGAATAAAATAATTTGTCCTTAGAAAAAGACACACACTCACAAAAGTGACTGATAAAGATGGAAATAAAGATATACCTGCCGGTAATAATAAAGATTACCTGTCGGTAATAATAAACCCGCTTCCCGGGTCTCGTCGAATTTCTGCTCAAGAAGTGCCAGCTTCTGTGCTGGCACTAGTTCTTTCTTCTTCAGGTCAGATCTCAGTCTCTCACCTGTAAATAGAATAATCATATTAACACTTTCACTGCTGATAAAACACACGTCTTGCACCGGCTGTACGCTCTCGCACGAGAGCGGCGCGACTCAGCGTCGATTAAAATAAATAAAAATAAATAAATATTTGTGGACAATATTACACAAATCGACCAAGTCCCAAAATAAGCAAAGCTTGTACTATGGGTACTAGGCGACGATATTATACACTTATATAGATAAATATATACTTAAATACATAGAAAACATCCAAGACTCAGGAACAAATATTCGTGTTCATCACACAAATAAATGCCCTGACCGGGATTCGAACCCGGGACCTCCAGCTTCGAAGGCAGGGTCACTACCAACTAGGCTAAAGCGGTCGTCATTAATAGTAGATTGTGTCTCCAGGGTGCAAAATGATATATTTACGGCGAGGGCGGTATATTGAATTCTGAGTGAAGCGAAAGATTTTACAATAGAATCCTGAGCGTAACGAGGGATTCTAAAGTAGAATCTTGAGCGTAGCGAGGGATTCAAGTGTTTACGCCCAAGACGGAAATAATTTTGCTACCGTGTGACACACTGCTTTTCAGACCGCTTAGAGGCCCGCTGCTACAAACATGAAATATCTTACAAATGATTTTACTACAGAGTGTCACATACTGCTTTTCACACCTTCTACGAGGAAAAGAGTCATTGCCCTCAAATGAGGGAAGAAAAGTACATCTTTGATCCCTCATTCGAAGGCAATAATAACTCTTTTCTGAATAGCAGGTGTGAAAATATAATGTATGTAATAAATATATGTAAATATATCATTTTATATTCGTCCCTTTCATTTTGGGTCTTTATTTGTTTATTGAAATCGCCGAATAAACAAATGAAGGCCCAAAATGAAAGGGACGAATGTATCGCATGACATTTCCGAAGAACCCCCCACTCCTCATATCGGCATACAAACCTCCTCAAGGTTTTGCCTACGATGGGTATTAAATTAAGTAAAAATGTTTGTTCATATTTTTGTTTTTTTGATCAATAAAAAAAATCTTCTCTATGAACGACAAATTTCGAAATTACAATAAGTATTGGTTTGTTTACAGTGCGGATATGTATGAGCTTTGCATGTTTACATATTTTTGCCCGCTTCTTATGCAGATATAATTTTCTTTGTAATTTGCCAACATATCATTTTTGTATTTGAATGTTTGTTGCCTAAATAATAATAATAATAAAGATGCGCGGAAATGTTTTTTTTTTAATAATAGTCCAAATATAAATTGAATTCTCGTTTCAATAAAAAAGAAATTGAACGGCAAGTATGACAATTAACGAAATATTTCAAAAGTAAAATAGTATATTACTCGTTTTTCCATACAACGGTAATAGAACTGTGACGTCACGTTTCACTGCCTGCCAGTATGGAGCGTTTTAGAGCTAGTCAACTATGCTGTATTTAACCTCTCGTTTTTTGTCTTGCTCTAATCGTATTTGGTGCCATACAAACATTTGATCGTCTCTAAAAACCGGTTCGAATGTCACCATAAAAAAATGCTGGCTTCTGACTAACGCAAGCAACTAAAAAGTTCAAAATGGCGGTCACTTTCTCTCAGACTGTTTTGCATTCGGAATCACAAACACGATTATAGAAGCACTCATTTAGATAGTCTCTTTTCAGTAGAGTAGACTATGAAGAAGGGGATTGTATAAATAGGTCATTATTCGCGCGTTTCAACCAGTGTTGCCAGATCGTTACATTTCTTACATTTTTCGTAACTTTTGACCGGCTCGCGTAACATGTAAGTAATTTCTGTTGTAAAGGAAATTTTCGTAACTTTTGAATAATGAAAATGTATTTAAAAAGGAAGGTCAATTGTATCTAACCTGGACCAAGCGAGACAATTTATAGACTTATAGATATAGAAAAGGTGACAAAAATACCTACAGGGTACGACTGTGTATGTCCGTCTCTTGCAACTATGTATGACATTTGAGATATTCCACCCATCAACCTGACGTTATTCTGTCGCCAAACTCGCCGAATTGTAGCTGTACGTGGCTACTCATTTCTTAGAATCGAAGGTTTTGATAAGAAATATAAAAAATGTAACTTTTGCATCAAAAATGTAACTTTTCAAGAAAAGAAACGTAATTTTCGTCCCAAGGGCCCTGGCAACACTGGTTTCAACCGTCTTCACTTTTGTGTACACGTTTTAAGGTCGATTCATATCTGACATTGAGCCAGACACGTGCCGTGACAGACAAAATAATATTTTCTACAGTGTCATTAATGTATTTATATGTATCGTCTGTTGGTACCTGCACGGCTGTGTAACTATATATATAAATACGTTAATAGACATACTGTATAAAACAAATATTATTTCGTCTGCTACGTTACGTGTCTGGCGGCACGCTCAATATCTGTAGATATGAATCGACCTTTTGACCATTTGTCTGTAGATTTGTTAGTTGGTAGCGTTCCCGTACTAAATAACCGAAAACGGCATTAAAATGTTTATCATCATCATCATCATCATCATTTCAGCCGAAAGACGTCCACTGCTAAAATATTTATGTCTAAAGTGATTTGGAACAAACGCCCAAATAACCCTCTAAATAAATCCCCCTAAATATCGCTCTTTAGCGATAAGACCGCCTGTTGTTTGCCTCTTCTCATTGTGTTTTTTGTACTGTACTGTACCCTTTGATTGAGGTGTGCAATAAAGAGTATTTGTATTGTATTGTATTGTAATTTCTTGCCATTCCTGTGCAAATGACCCCCTCTAACACGCGTGAGTTTGCAATTAACCATCCCGCTCTCTACGGAAGATCTGCGCGTAATTTCGTAAATATTTAATAAATTTTTATTGATTGCTGGAACACTGAATCACTTATGAAAAATCTATCCGGTTGTTTCCTTAGAAAAATAAAAAAGCTATCGTTTTTGTAAAAAAATACGTATCACTGTCGTTGATAATTACGAGATCTGCAGCCATTAAAGTTTATTTTCACACCTGCTATTCAGAAAAGAGTTATAGTTGCCTTCGAATGAGGGATCAAAGATGTACTTTTCTTCCCTCATTTGAGGGCAACCATGATTCCTTTCCTTATAGAAGGTGTGAAAAGCAGTATGTTACACTCTGTAGTATAATCATTTTTAAGATATTTCATGTTTTTGGCAGCGGGCCTCATAGAATCTCTTTCGCTTCACTCAGAATTCAATATCCGCCCTCGCCGTATATATCATTTTGCTCCCTTGAGACACAATCTACTATTTTTACTATGATATTTAGGATTTTTTGTCAGAGTTACCAAGGCATTTTTCAATATTTTGTTTGGTATTTATTTTCTTTGTTTATTTTCCAGTCGACTGTAATTTTTGTGTAGTGTAATTCTACATTATTTCTTCACACTGGAAGCTCAAACTTCAGTATTTTCGTCAGATCTGTGAATGGGCCTTGCGTTAAAAGTTGTGTCGTGTTACTCACCAACATGTCTGTACATGTCAACTAATAGTTGCATCGCGGCGTCTCTCACCGCGCTACTGGGGTCACCGAGTAGGGCGGCGAGGTTGGGTACGGCGGCGCGAAGTTGCAACTCTTGCGCACCGTGCCTGTAATACAAAACGAAACATTCATTAAAACGATTAATGGTGAATTATTCGCGATCGCGACAACAGTGACACATATAGTCCCTATTCGTCCCGGTACGGCCGCACACCGGGTAGAGTCAGTCCGACCAAGGTCGGGCCTAGCTGAGTTTCTTGCTGGACTCTTCTCAGCTAGGCTAGGTTTAGTGAACCAGCGACAAAACTCCCAGTAGCTCGATTCCACTCACACCTCAGATTCGGTTGAAACCGCTCAACCAATCTCACTGGAGCGCAAACTCTTAGAGTATTCCAGTGTTCCAAACCACACGCGTGGTCATGCCGGAGGTTTTCCCCTGAATTTTCCCCAGGCTACTCTCCAACCGCGCACTCCTATCGCTTTATTGGGCCCGGCCTATAAAGCCACAGTCAGGTTCAACAAAAAAAAAGGTGAATTATTGGAAGTGATGTAGGTGGGTCAATCAACTTTTCCTTGTTGTTCCGGGAGACGACAATAGGCAATGTGGACTTCTAGCATACTCAAGAAATGATCCACTTCAAAATGGGTTAATAACCATCGCTAAAATGAATATTTAGTAGAAACCCTTCTTTCTTTTTTTGACGACCGGTGTTCGGTGCAATGCACCTTACACGTGACATGCGCCTGCATGCGTATGCGATTATTAAGTTGCATTAATTGCGATCAGTTTTAGTTTAATGTATTCACGGATTCCGTCGCGACCGGGTGCATTCGAACATATTTTATAACATTTTAACATTTATTAACATTCTTTAACTAACTTAGATAATAGTAACAGTTTGTATAGTAGTCGTTTAGTTAATAAACATTTCATACTCTTTTTTGTGATTTTAACATTCACCGCGAACCCGCTCCTCACATTGGTCCTTCGAAACGTGGACCTCGCGCGCTATAAAATCGGGTTTGAATATAGTGAGTGAGGTGATTGAACTGGTAAACATTGGTGGGTGAGCAGTGACTGAAGGAGAGGCGTAACCAACAGCAACAACAGCAAGGCAGGAGTGGTCGGTAACGACGTACATTGAAGACCTTCAAGTAAGATCTTTCCTATTTTATACTAACAAAACATCAAGATGGCGAGCATAATCCGTCAAGAGGAGATTCAGCGAATCATTGAGTCTATGCTTACTAACTTTAAGAAAGATAGTGCGGAAAGGAAGAAGAAGCCCGAATATTTTAAGAAACGTTTAGACGAATTGAATACCTTGTGGCAAGAATTTATATTCAATCATGAACAAATAGGAATGGTTGAGAGTCAGTCTCATCCGTACTTCACTAACCGTACGTATGAAAGTGCGAAACAATCTTATTCAGTGCTTAGTTCTGTTTTGAACGCGGGTTATCAGGCGCTCGCGTCAGGAGTAACGCCACAGTTACCACCGACAACACTTTCTTGGGACAAGGATGAAGAAGAACAAAAAGACCAGGCCGAGCAGGTGGAACAGTGATCGAAACAGAAAAGGACGCTAGAACGAGATGGCACCTAACTCAAAAAGTATTTAGAGATATCTAAGAGATGGAAGTTCGAATATTTGAGTCAATTATCAGCCAGACCGAAGTGGAACACAACTCAAAAAAACCTCGAAAAGGATGACATAGTAGTAATACACGACGATAACCTACCAGCAGGAAAATGGGCCCTCGGACGTGTTGTAGACGTTCATACCGGGCCGGACGGACATGTCCGAGTCGTCACCTTAAAAACAAAAAATGGGCTCCTAAAGCGACCAGTAGTAAAACTATCTCTCTTACCAATACCAAAGGAAACAGAACCACAAGAAAAAGAAGCCTCCATGCCTGAAAAACAAACAAACAAGCAGAAACCTAACAAAAAAGTCGGATGTGCAACAACATTTCTTATGGCATTCATATACCTTATGTCACTGTTAACAATGGGATGCTGCGTTCAAGTAACCCACGTAAATGAAAATAGAGGACTATACTTCGATAACATTGGAAACATGCTGCTTGTAAAAGATGAATGGAAATTAGTAGCTTACCAGGACCTCAACCCCTACTGGGAAGGAATAACGGCCTACAGAAAATATAATACCCAACTAGAAAACATATGCAAACAAATAAAAACCTTAACACATTGTGAGATCATTACATTACAACTACGACAGTCTTATGACGAATTACAACACTACAACCGTATTCTATTGAGTCAACAGTTGAAATCGGAAACAAGAAGACGGCGCGGCTTAATTAATGGTATCGGGAACATTGCAAACACTCTGTTTGGAGTCCTGGATGAGAGGTTCGCAGAGCAATATCAAAAGGACATTTTACTAACAAGAAACAATGAGAAACACCTCGCCAACCTTTGGAAAAACCAGACATCGATAATAGAGGCCGAATATAACATGTTACTAAGGAACAAAGATACCATCGAAAAACAACATAAAATGATACACGCTCATTTAATTAGCTTAGACCAAGGTACTTCCGCATTGCAAAAGGAAGTAAGCAACGCTGAGTGCATGGCGCAGTTCAACATAATTGCGATGGCCGCTAACAACCTACTCAGTCATTTAAGAATTATCCAGGATACCTTATTAGAAACCCTTACAAACATATACAACGGGAATATGAACATACATATCATTAACCCTCAACAATTTCAAAGAGAACTCAACATTATATCTGGACAACTAGTAAGCGACCTATCCTTACCATTAGATAACATTCCTACCAATTTGCAAAATATCTATCACCTATTAAAGATTAAAGCCAAGATAACTGACCAATACATAATAATAGAAATTCGTATTCCTCTTGTGAGCCGAGACAGTTACGATTTATACAACATCATACCAATACAACACCGTGCTGGAAGAAACATGATATCTATTACTCCTATAGAAAAATATGTGGCTATTAATTTACGGAAGGATGCCTATTTGCCTATAACGGATAAAGAAATAGAACACTGCATTATTCGAGACGCAACAACATACATGTGCTACCTAAAAACACCAGTCTTTAAAATGAATTCAGACAAGGATTTATGCATTAAAGATGACAATTATCAATGCAAAACAATCACAGCCGCTTGTCAAAACAAATGGATAAGCCTATCGAAAGTGAATCAGTACCTTTACTTTTGTTGTGACGCGTGTCAATTGCGCGCGCTATGCAAGAATCGGGTTACATCCCAGACAGTAGTCCAGACGAATATAATTAATGTAGACGAGAATTGTGTTGTGAAAACGGATAACTTTACCATTCACACACATCAAAACATGCAAAGCAAGATCGACTTGAGTTTCAACATAAAAACACCGGAAATAGATCCCATCAACCACATTATAAATATAACTTTATCCGAATACAGAAATAATAGTCTGGACAGCTATGGTGAGAACCAATTAAAGGACATCGGAGGTAAAATAAAAATCATGAAAGAAACCGAACCTCTTCTGGACAATTATTCGGCAAACGACATACATTGGGATTATTATTTACGCAACCCGAAAAACACGTTGTCAGTTGAAGCTGAAAGCAACTCCTCCACCAGTGAACAACGAGGTGCAAGAAGCCCCTCAAGCACAAGATGTAGAGCAGAGCCGAGCGAGGGACGTCCTCCCCGCCCCCCGCAGCCCCCGCAGGCATCGCGGGCTGGTGCGCCAGTGTAGTGTTAGTGTTAGTGATAAGTGCATTGCAAGTGCGCGAAAAACACAACAGTGTTGTGATGATGGCATTGAGATGATACAAGTGGACAGAGGCAGTTCGCCGATATTTAGAAAGTTATCGTTTAAGGATTAATTACTTAGTTGTATTAAATATTGTTGGTCATCTTGTATCACTTAACTTTTCTTTCTCATTTCATCTCATCGTTTGCCCCCGGCAAGATGTTCGGTGCAATGCACCTTACACGTGACATGCGCCTGCGTGCGTATGCGATTATTAAGTTGCATTAATTGCGATCAGTTTTAGTTTAATGTATTCACGGATTCCGTCGCGACCGGGTGCATTCGAACATATTTTATAGCATTTTAACATTTATTAACATTCTTTAACTAACTTAGATAATAGTAACAGTTTGTATAGTGGTCGTTTTAGTTAATAAACATTTCATACTCTTTTTTGTGATTTTAACATTCACCGCGAACCCGCTACTCACAACCGGTCTAAACCGGGTAAAACCTAGTGGGTAGAGCACCTGCCTGTGATGCTGACGATCCTGGGTTCGAATCCCGGTCAGGGCAAATATTTGTGTGATGAGCATGAATATTTGTTTCTGAGTCTTGGGTGTTTTCTATGTATTTAAGTATTTATATCTATTAAATATATCGTCGTCTAGTACCCATAACACAAGCCTTCTTGAGCTTACTGTGGGGCTAGTTCGATTTGTGTAAGATTGTCCTCTAATATTTATTTATTTATTTATTATTTATTTCTTGTATTTATTCTGTCCCGTCACCATAGAGACAACAGTAACAGAGTTTCTTAGAAAAATGTTTAAATAATATGGCCTTCAAGCATGCTCAAGAGATGACCCATGTCTGTCTGAGCATGAATGGATTTATGCTCATCGCTAAAACTCATGTTTGGTAGATTTTAACCCTATAAAATCACGGTTTTAAAGAGTGACTCAGGAGACGTAACCATGGTAACGAGCAACAAAGAATAGTTGATCCGTCCAATTACTTTTTTCGGCATTTGAAGAAAGAATTTGATCCTTTCTCGAGAAAAATCAGTACCTATTGATTTTCTCATTTGTTGTCAACATCTCTAGGATCCCAGGGATTATAACAAAAGAATGCTATTGTTTATATTTTTCGCCGGGAGACGACGGTTTAAGCCTGCAAAATCCACAGTTTTAAAGAGTGCCTAAGGAGACGTAACCATGGTAACGAGCAACAAGAAATAGTTTATGATTATCTTGTCTAGTAGCGTCTGGATGGTCCTCACAACCTCCTCCCTGGTGTACGATGCCTTGTGCTGCTATTCTTTGGGATATATACTCAAGATCTCCTTCACAATCATATGACACCAATAGTTGACACCTGTTTCTCACCTCTATTACTATGACATAAGATTGAAAGTGGTTGAGGTATTGGGTCAGTGTTGAGCACTGTGACATTTACCTTATTACAGCGACCGCATGAATACTATAACTACATACTTAGATATAATGACACAAGTGTATCAAGAGCATTCTAACTGCCAACAAACTGTTACGCAGTTTGGCAGTGTAGTTAATTTTGTGTAAATTGATGTGTCTTTATGAAATAAACGATTAATAATAATAATGAGACAACTAACGGTGCAGGAGGGCCGTAACGACCACCACATTTATAGGACACTAGCTTTTGCCCGCGCCTTCGTCCGAGTTCATCGCATTCGAATTTAATTGCTATCACTGTACATCAGGCGCTTACCTATCGCTCTTCCATACAAACTTCCACCCCTGTAAAGGATTATTTCCGAGATAAAAAGTATCCTATGTACTTCCCCGGCACTCCAACTATCTTCATACCAAATTTCATCTAAATCGATTCAGCGGTTTAAGCGTGAAGAAGTAACAGACAGATAGACAGACACATTATAGTATAAATTATGTATGACTGACGTGAGTCACGTGTCTAGCAGCGCCTGGATGGTCCTTACAGCCTTCTTCCTGGTATATATCCCTCACAAACATATGCGAGGACTAACAATGACGCAGGATGGCCGTAAAATCTTGGTCACACGGAGCGCGCGATTTGCGGAATATACAAGTGGGACGCTGCGAAACGCGACCACTGCGCCCCGGAATGTATAAAATAAAAAAATAAAAATAAAAATCATTTCAGACTCAATGAATCCATATTATAATTATGACTCATGTGTCTAGCAGCGCCTGGATGGTCTTCACGACCTTCATCCTGGTGTGCGGCGCCTTTTGCTTAGGGCATTCAAACCGAGATCCCGGGATGCCGAAATACCGGGATCTCGGACAGATTTTTTATAACGGAAGGTATTTCAATACCGGGATTGAAACAAACCAATACTGAAATATCCGAATACCGGTATTGAAAATTATGCATTCAATTTTAATAGAAAAATATGAGCCATATGTTTGTAAAATTTATAAGATAGTTGAGTATTTATAATTATCTCGTTATTATTCTTTGTCCTACATATTTTCTACGTATATATAACACAGGTTACAACGGGACGGTAAACTGATACTTTATTCGTGTTCTCACGTGAAAAATCCTGGGTTACAGAAATCCCGGGATTGAGATCCAATATCGGGTTTCAATCCCGGGATTGAGAATCGTCCGATATTGCATGCCCTAACTTGTGCTACGCTTTGGGATTAGAGATGTGTAACTCATGAAGGAGTGATTCAAATGAACTGCATCTTTTCGTATAATTCACTCGCTCACTCGATCACTGAAGAACGAAACAACTCACTATATCCGTAACAATCACCAATTCCCAACACAACTGAGCCCGTGAGCCGAATTGACTGGTGTGATGTGAGTGTCTGAGCAGGTTGCGCTCTTCGCACTCACGAATCGTAACTCATCGAAAAGTAACCAATGTGTGAGTCGCTCCTTTCCACTCCTTTCGTATGTCGCGATTTAAAGAGTTGTTACGAGCTACAGATTCACTGAGCGAAATGAGCGAAAAGAGTGATGTATATCATTGTGACATAAAGATATGAATCGCTCCTTTCACTTCAGTGACACGTTTTGCGCATCTCTATTTGGGATAGGGCTTTATATAGATAAGGTACTCACGTGTCCAGCAGCGCCTGGATGGTCTTGACAGCCTCCTCCCTCGTATGCGGCGCCTTGTGCTGCGTGGCGGGGGTGAGGCGGGCGAGCAGCGCGCGGGGCGGGGCGGCGCGACTGGAGCCGAGCGCGGCGATGCAGACGCGCGCCATGTGACGCACGCCTTCCTTTGTGTCCGCCAGCCTGGGGTATGATACTCGTTAACACATTTATCAACACAATTATAGTGAAACAGAAGATATAGTATCATAACAATAGACTCGTACGTACACACACTCACACACAGACACACACACACACCCACACACACACACACACACACAATCTCACCTACTCAAACGCACATTTTCATACAAACATATGGGTACCCCAAAGTCCAGGAACTACCAGCAACATTTGATTTAATTTCTAGGAAACATCATTAATATGCATATTATTTAATTATCATTGTACTTACTCTTATTTAAACTTGTAAAGTTCTTTAGCGCTTAACAATAGTATAACGGGTAATCAAATGCAAAGTGCCATCCTGCGAGACAGGCATTGCCTAGTGCAGGTGTCACGGGCAATCTATGTTGTTACATTATATTACAGTGTTATGCAACCAACTATGTTAAAGAAAGGATGATTGATTGTTTGCAAGTTGTATCACTGTCTAATAAACTATTTTGATTTTGATCAAAAAAATCAAAATCAAAACATTTATTCTGCAAATAGGCCTCAAGGGCACTTTTACAAGTCAAAATCTATCTAGGTACTAATCTAGGTACATCAAATAAAAATAATACAATAATCAAAGTATCATTAATTAAATGTAGTGTTACATGTCAAAAATAAGACTAAGAAACTAATAACAATCGAGATTTGTTAGAGATGTATAAAGTCTCTAAGCGTCAAGATAAAAGGTAATAAAGTAGGTACACTAATCATAATAAAATATTTTGAGCTATATCTATAACACGTCAACATGAAAATAATAAAATCGAATAAATAAATATCCTCAGAGATGTATAAGGTCTCTGTGCGTCAGTCTAAAAATAAAATCAAATGAGAACAGTGAAGTCTCTCATCTCATCATATTTGTTCCTGAGTCTTGGATGTTTTCTATGTATTTAAGTATCTATTTATCTATATAAGTATGTATATCGTCGCCTAGTACCCATAGTACAAGTTTCGCTTAGTTTGGGACCAGGTTGATTTGTGTAAGATTGTCCACAAATGTTTATTTATTTATTTATTTATGTCAATTCCACTGAACACTAGTACGAAGTTACTAGTCCTTGCAAACATTTACTGTCAAGAACCCGCCTAGCTGCCGATACCATGCGTTTCTCTGTATGTAGAGTAAATTGCGTAACAGCTTGAATATGTCATGCTCGCCTAAAGGTCTTTGCTTACGGTGGCATAGTTGATCGGGTCGCAACCTTCCCTAACATATGGTCGAGGGAGGCGATGGCTGAGATACGCGTCATACGCGTGAACGGGTTATCTGTGAGCATCATTTATGTCGAAGCTGAAGCAGAGACCTTCGTTTAACTCGGTCAATGAATATAATAAACTTAATGACAACCATGGAAATGGATTACAATATTATTATTTGGTCATAATTGTCGAAAAGAAGTCGAAACTTCAGGACGTATTTAATACATAATATAATGAAATTCGTTTATATAATTTAATTTAAATGATAATCACGGAAATGGCACGTTAAGCCGTTGATCCCGGCTGCTGTCTATGATAGCAGTCGTTAAGCCAAGTTAGAGGCCTTCGGGCGGCTTGAGAACTTCTAACAGTCCCTCGGGTTGGAAGGTCAGATGGCAGCCAAGTCTTGGGATTAGGTAGCGGACCCCGGGCATCCTTCAGGATGCAAATGTACCGGGATAACGCTAGGAGGATGATGAATCACGGAAATGGTTCACAATATTATTAACAATCGCAGAAACCGCAATATTATCATCGGTAGTATTATTATTTCGTCGCAAAAGCAATAAAAAGGTTTATAATAGCTAATGATAAGACATCCCAACCCAAGAGAGTAAATATGTGATAATCCATATTGAAAGGGACCTTATGGCGGCCGGCACTTACGCCTTTATTGCCGCTGTTACAATACAATAGTGAATAGCTGCAACGTAAACGCCTGCCGCCATAAGGTCCCTTTCGATGTGGATTATCAAATATGTCGATGTATGGTGTAACGCTCTGTCGGGCCGCTAACGAGGCCTTGTGATGTCATCGCTAGAGGTTGCATGCTAAGTGTAGTTTTCGGCCTAGTACTTAAAGAGTGAATCAACTTTTTAGTGCCACTCGTTGCCATGGTTACGTCTAGTTGTCCAGGGGACAAAATTCGAATACAATCGTGATTTTATACTATTTAAGTTTATCAAACATACGTATTTGTGGTACTTATAAGCTATTTCCATAATGGTCCATCTACTAAGCATGTTAGTACTTAATACAACATTTTTTTGAACAAACTGCGCCACTAGTGTCTCTTGGACAACGAGTCAAGATAACAACACAAAAAAGTTGATCCACCCTAAAACAACTTACAGACAGGAGGAAAACCGCTTTCTTTCTGTCAAAGAGTACCGCCAGTTCAATGTCAGACCACAAAATACCGCACAGTGGATTCACTGTTTAGCGTAGGTATCCTCAATACAATACATTGACAGAATTTTAAAAATGTTTCGTAATGAAAGTTTTTACAAATTGATTTTTTATTTTCGTTTTAAATTCGGCACCAAAACGAACATTCACAGTGGACGCCATATTATGACGTCAGTATATACTCTTTGGTAGCGATAGCGACAATCAATGACTGACATTTGGCAATACATACTACATGACATCACATCACAAGTAACCTCTTCACACGCTGCATATTTTTGTTTGCAATCACGTGACACACAGATTAAAAAAAATGTTTTAATATTGCGAAAATAAAATGTTGGACGTATTAACAAAAAATTGAGTATTCAAAAGATTCAATTGATAATAAACTTTAATTTGGTCCGTATATTATATTTTATCTCCATCAGTGGAAAATATCCTCTACTCATATTAGATAGGACCACCAAGTCAATCATTCCGTTTCTTTCACACTAGTTCTCTTTCGTGCACAGTAATTGTGATAATCCACATCGAAAGGGACCTTATGGCGGCAGGCGTTTACGTTGCACCTATTCACTATTCTGCCGTCTCAAGAAGAAAAACCATAAGTGACATTTTTGCAAAATGGACTTATTACCAGCCTTGTAATCAGGAAAAAAAATGATATCTTTCTCTCTAGGAGATATAGTACTATATCTTTTGTAGATCACGATTTAGACAACCACAAGTGCATAATTTACAAGAAATCTAAAGTTTTTTGGCTTTATCTCGAAACTTACTTTTTGTCACTTATGGTTTTTCTCCTTGAGACGGCAGTATTGTATTGGTGGAACAGCGGTAATAAAGGCGTAAGTGCCGGCAGCCATAAGGTTCCTTTCAATATGCATTATGACAATTAGTAAACGCATAAAATGCTGAACAAGACTGAGAGTTCATAAGGTGTCGCCCGGAATTACAATACGTGAGTTTTACCCGTTTAGTAAAGTGTTGGACGGCGTTATGTAATATTTAATTAAGCGCTATGGAAATCCTAAGGAGTTGATTCGATATTACATAACGCTGTCCAATTTTAAACTAGTAGTAAACTAGTGGTTTCCGGTGGAATCCGGTGGAAACAAACGGCACAGGACCGGTCTAAATGTCGAGCCTTGGGGGAGGCCTATGTTCAGCAGTGGACGTCTTTCGGCTGAAATGATGATGATGATGATGATGATGATGAGTTTATGAATAAGGGGGTTCAAGTATACCTGTCGATAATATGAGGCAGCACGTTCGGCACAAAGTAGGAGAACTCGGATCCGAGCCGCTCGGCGAGCGCTGTGATCGTCTCCAAACCGTTCTGGGCCACCTGCGAACACATACAATATTCAGATTAAGATTATTTATTGGTAAAAATAAAAACATTTACATGTCATGAATACAATAACTGAACAGACACACAAGTATTTAAAATTTGTTAGTAAGTACGCATATGTTACAGTCAGTGATTTCTTTGCAGAAATTCGTTTACATTATAACATGCCAGTTCGGTGAGCATATTTTTTAATTTCTTTACAAAATTTGTATCGCTTGTTGAGTCTTTAATTTCAAGCGGTACACAGTTATACAGGTTGGGTCCGACAACGCTGAGCGCCGAACGGGCCTTAGCTAGTCGTCGGCGAGGAGGCACCAGGAGGTGCTGCCTGCGCGACGGTCTCTGGTTACCTTCGCCATAGGTTTTACATCGATGGAGGTTGGATCGGACATATTTACAAGCTGCTAATATATAGACACAAGGCAAGGTCAAGATTCGTTGATTCGTTGATACAATAAATATTGTTGATCGGAATTCACTGTTTCGCCCGCTCTATGACGGAATTAGGGCAACACTGGGGACGTGTCTCGAAACAAATGACAGTCGAAAATAATGGCGTCGGCTTGATATCTTCGGTTCGTCGATAATTTGCTATATGGGTCATTCTTTGACGACCGGTTTAGCCTAGTGGGTAGTGCACCTGCCTGTGAAGCTGACGGTCCTGGGTTCGAATCCCGGTCAGGGCAAATATTTGTGTGATGAGCATGAATATTTGTTTCTGAGTCTTGGATGTTTACTATGTATTTAAGTATTTATATCTATTAAATA
Organism: Epiblema foenella; assembly: GCA_963556455.1. NCBI lineage: Eukaryota > Metazoa > Arthropoda > Insecta > Lepidoptera > Tortricidae > Epiblema > Epiblema foenella. The sequence goes on along the minus strand of OY747120.1, from coordinate 853,926 downwards.
TATCGTCGTCTAGTACCCATACCACAAGCCTTCTTGAGCTTATTGTGGGGCTAGTTGGATTTGTGTAAGATTGTCCTCTAATATTTATATTATTATTTTTTTTTTTTTAATATTATTTAGTATTGACAATCATGATAGAAATTCTTGCAATTTTGACATACACTCAAATTTATATTGTAATTTTTATCTTGAAATAGATGAACCTGAATCTCATTCAAGTCTTATTCATGATCTATGTATCTATCTATTAAGCACTTTTATTCTGAATTTTTTTTTCTTTTTTTTTAATAAAAATGGGATCGCTCTTGGCCAGCATCTGGCCAGGGGGCAAAGATGAGGCCGACGATGAAGCGAGCTCACCCAGAAGGTGCCTACTCACTCGTGCCTTAAAAAGGTCTAGGTTAGGTTTTTAGAGAATGTCTCTTAATTCAGTGTGCCGCTTGGCAATGGCCTACTCTAGCTCTTTCCATTGTGCTCTGTCATGGGCCACTCTCCTCCAATTTGGGCCTGCAGTGCGTTTAAGTTCGTCCTCCGATCTTCTATGGGGTCTTTTCCGGCTGCGTTTGCTATCTCTGGGATACCAGTCTGTTAGAATCGAAGAATTGCTCCATTTCTCTTGTTTGTCCCTTATCATATAGCCAGTCCCCCCCACTTTTGCTGGTCAATTTTAGTTCATGGTCATCACACAAATATTTGCCCCGACCGGGATTCGAATAAATGACTCAGCTTCTTAGACTTACCTATCAAGATTTCCTAATTCTCAGTCACATAACACACACTACACAGTTCGGTAGTTACGCTTCCGAACAATGGTACGTTAGGAGCGCCCAAGGCGTACTGATCTACAAGAGTGAATAAGACACTATTCTGATCGAGATAATTGCAATAATCGATTCATTGAACACATGGTAACAACTGAACCGCGACTGAGGCTACGTCGTGGTATTTCAAACTGATTATTTGTAAAAACATAGTTGAATTTGTCATGAAAGTGCTGGAATAATATGACGCTACACTGTTTTACCCGTGAGTGTACAAAAACTTATTAGAAACTTGCAACTAATTAAATTTAACAAGAGAAGCAAAATTATACGGGATGTCCCTAAAACCAACGACAAAACGAAGAGGGGTGATAGAACAGCTCATAAGCTATCCGATTAAGCAAATTTGACCCTAATGAAATAGGCATGGTTTTCGAGATTTTGACACTTTTAAAAAACTCGTGATTTTTGATGCCCTGCGTCAGTGTATCGATTGCCACCACTGCAAATTTAAGTAGTTTGTAAGTCTGTCTTTTGCAGGATGTTACCAAAAACATTGGGACAGTCAGGTTCAAAAAAACCTCCGCTAACTAAAGTGCGTTTTGTTACTTTTCACACCTGCTATTCAGAAAAGAGTTATTGTTGCCTTCGAATGAGGGATCAAAGTTGTACTTTTCTTCCCTCATTTGAGGGCAACAATGACTCTTTTCTGAATAGAATGTGTGAAAAGCAGTATGTGCCACTCTGTAGCAAAATCATTTGTAAGTTATTTCATGTTTTTAGCAGCGGGCCTCATAGACGGTGTGAAAAGCAGTATGTGACACACGGTAGCAAAATTATTTCCGTCTTGGGCGTAAACACTTGAATCCCTCGCTACGCTCAAGATTCTACTTTAGAATCCCTCGCTACGCTCAGGATTCTATTGTAGAATCTTTCTCTTCACTCAGAATTCAATATACCGCCCTCGCCGTAAATATATCATTTTGCTCCCTTGAGACACAATCTACTATTAATATCGACTATATATAGGTACATTTTGTTTCTTTTCTGGCTGATGTATATATGTGATATTGATATATGTGTATGATTGTGTATAAATGTTTATATAATATATGTGTATTTAAGCTTGTATATTTTATAATAATTTCTGCACCACCCACTGTTATTTTTTCCGCTACCCAAAGGTTGCTGGAAGAGATCGCTCTTTAGCGATAAGTCTACCTCTACCTGTGTACTGTTGTTGTTTTGATTCTGTGTGAGGTGTGCAATAAAGAGTATTTGTATTGTTGTATTGTAATTTATGGCAAACCCGTAGCGCAGCCATTTTCCGTCACTCTTGGTGGCACGCATATAGGATCTCTATAGAAATATTTATGCTCTAAGTTACTGGTTATCGATGCTCATCTGTGGCGCCGGCGTCAGAATATGCGCGCGCGCAATGGAGCGCGACGCGAATCAGACTGTGCACGATACATGTGACGCTGCGCGATCATTTTCTCGCTGGATTCCAATTATGATCGCCTAGATTATGACAGCCCTACCCAGGCACGTATCAGGGGGGAATAGTTAGCATTTATCCCCCCCGAAAACGTTTTTAGCCAGTAGTGATTACAGCGATTTTTACACAGTTCACATGGTTGTTTCAATGTACGTGCCTGGCCCTACCAACGACATCCGACATTGAAATTGTTTTTTTTTATACCACGTCGGTGGCAAGACAGCCCACCTGATGGTAAGTGGTTACCGTCGCCCATAGACGCTTGCAACACCAGAGACGTTACTCGCGCGTTGCCGATTGATTTAGACGTATGAGAAGTCAATAGAATATGTGTGGTAGGGTCAGTTTGCGGCTTTCTGAAGAACGAAGTTATTTCAATTAAAGATATTTACATTTTTAAATGCCCTAAAAAAATGGTGAGTCGTATGCGTTTTAATTAGTAGCTATTGAATGGGAATATACTGAGAACAGCAAGAAAATATCCTTTTAGTTCATCAACTCATCCAAGTGGCCGCAAACTGGCGCATCAAATTGGCAGGCCGTAAACCCACCTACCGACCATATAGCGTGGGTGAATCCTTTCTTTTTACACAAACCTTGAAGCTGCTTCCGTTGAGCCAGCTCACTAACGCGTCGAACAGTTGCGCGGCAACATCCTGCTCGCGGGCTCGCGCCGCACAAGCGCGGACAGCTGCTCGCCGAGCCGCCGCCGCACCGTCACAGCTACATACACACCTTGAAGTTGCCTCCGCTGAGCCAGCTCACTAGCGAGTCGAGCAGTTGCGCGGCAACATCCTGCTCGCGGGCTCGCGCCGCACAAGCGCGGACACCTGCTCGCCGAGCCGCCGCCGCACCGTCACAGCTACATACACACCTTGAAGTTGCCTCCGTCGAGCCAGCTCACTAGCGCGTCGAGCAGTTGTGCGGCCACGTCGGGCTCGCGCCGCACAAGCGCGGACAGCTGCTCGCCGAGCCGCCGACCGCACCGTCACAGCTACATACACACCTTGAAGTTGCCTCCGTTGAGCCAGCTCACTAGCGCGTCGAGCAGTTGCGCGGCAACATCCTGCTCGCGGGCTCGCGCCGCACAAGCGCGGACACCTGCTCGCCGAGCCGCCGCCGCACCGTCACAGCTACATACACACCTTGAAGTTGCCTCCGTCGAGCCAGCTCACTAGCGCGTCGAGCAGTTGTGCGGCCACGTCGGGCTCGCGCCGCACAAGCGCGGACAGCTGCTCGCCGAGCCGCCGACCGCACCGTCACAGCTACATACACACCTTGAAGTTGCCTCCGTTGAGCCAGCTCACTAGCGCGTCGAGCAGTTGTGCGGCCACGTCGGGCTCGCGCCGCACAAGCGCGGACAGCTGCTCGCCGAGCCGCCGACCGCACCGTCACAGCTACATACACACCTTGAAGTTGCCTCCGTCGAGCCAGCTCACTAGCGCGTCGAGCAGTTGTGCGGCCACGTCGGGCTCGCGCCGCACAAGCGCGGACAGCTGCTCGCCGAGCCGCCGACCGCACCGTCACAGCTACATACACACCTTGAAGTTGCCTCCGTTGAGCCAGCTCACTAGCGCGTCGAGCAGTTGCGCGGCGACGTCGTGCTCGATCTCGGGCTCGCGCCGCACAAGCGCGGGCAGTTGCTCGCCGAGCTGTTGGCGCAGCCGTAAGTCCGGCCGCACCATCAGCGGCAGCGCCGCCTCCAGAGAGGCCGGTTGCGGGTAGTGGGCCATCTGGGGAATGATACAGTATCAGGGCCTGTACTCCGAACTTCGTATCGTGCTGTCCCTTTCACTCTCGTGTTATACACTATATGAGTGAAAGGGACGGCACGATACGTTCGTAGTGGCCTCTTAGTTTCAATCACTATTCGTGGTTGAAAAAAGGATTGCAAATTTTTAAGAAATGTTACATTAATTGGGTCCTTGGTCAATCAACTTTGTTGTTATTCTGTCCCGTCAGCGAGGAGACAACAGTAACCGAGTTTCTTAGAAAAATGTTTATAATATGGACTTCAAGCATGCTCAAGAGATGACACATGTCCAAATAGATTTAAACTCATCGCTAAAACTCATGTCTGGTAGATTTAAACCCTATAAAATGACAGTTTTAAAGAGTGACCCAGAAGACGTAACCATGGTAAAGAGCAACTAAGAATAGTTGATCCACCCACTTACATACAAAGTGCCAGTTTTTTTTTTTTTTATTATTGTTTGTTGTGGACTTTCTTTGCTGCCTCGACCAGTATTGATCTATTGTGGCAGCCCTTAAAGTTCTTTGCTTATACCCGTTGCTTCCAGGAATTTCCAGATTCTTTGTGTCGCAATCTGTTGTATCTCCTCTGGGTGCATGATATGCCTCCCTAGGTAGATACTTCTTTTGAGTATAAGTGGTCCACAGGAGCAGAGGATATGGATGGCAGTTTCCTCCGACTCTTGTCAGAACCTGCATGCTGCACTTTATTTTATGCCCATTTGTGTTAGACGTTTGTTAAGTTTGCAGTGACCAGTGAGTATTCTTGCCACTGCACAGGTTTTGTGTCTTTTGAGTTGTAATAATAAAATAAATAAATACATATTTGGGGACAATCTTACACAAGTCGACCTAGTCCCAAACTAACCAAAGCTTGTACTATGCGTACTAGGCAACGATATACATACTTATATAGAGAAATATATACTTAAATACATAGAAAAAATCCAAGACTCAGGAACAAATATTCATGCTCATCACACAAATAAATGCCCTCACCAGGATTCAAACCCGGGACGTCCAGCTTGGTAGGCAGCGTCACTACCAACTAGGCTAAAGCGGCCGTCGAAAGATAATAGTAATAGCTCTTTAGACAACTTGGCATTGTAGCTTATTGCTAATCAGAAGTGACAGTTAAATGTGATAATCCACATCGAAAGGGACCTTAATGGCGGCAGGCGCTTACGTTGCACCTATTCACTATTGTATTGGAACAGCGGCAATAAAGGCGTAAGTGCCGGCCGCCATAAGGTCCCTTTCAATATGGATTACCACAAATAAAAGCCTGTAATAATCAAACCAACCTTGTTATCCTAATCAATCGGAGATGACCAGCTCTCTCGTGACACAAACTGTCCAAGTCTCCAGAGCTATCATCTCACCCGCACCCAGCACTGACACTTCACTTGCACTGTATCCAACAGTCCTACACTAACTACACTGGTTGCACTATTTTTTTAGACTGCGCTAAGGCACTTATCACATCTTCAGGTTGGGTACCTGCAAAAAAGAAAATAACATGTTAGAAACACAGCCAAAAAAATGACTGCCTTGCCTCAAGGTTGCCTGGTAGAGAAAGCCATATCGCATTAATTCCGCCTTTTGTGCGATAAGGTTTCTTTCATGCAATGAATATTTAAATGCGTGCGTGCGAGCCGGTAAACTCCCCCTGTGCCCAACAAACTCGCAAAATCTCGGAAACTCAGCCACGTCATGGGTCGTAGGGTCTATAATCACCTTCCAGGTGACATTACCGCTTCACAAAGTGGTCCAATATTTAAAGTGAAACTAAAAAAATGGCTTCTCGAGCAGGCGTTCTATGACCATAGAGAGTTATTTTATAGAATTTAAGATAATGACATGACCTGTATTTAATATAAATTGACATGTAATCGGATATTATCAATAAAAATGAATATGAATATGAATAAAATAACTAAATAGAATGGATTTGTACCTACATAACCAAACTTTTTTATTTTATTTTCCTCTTCTTCCATCATTCTCTAGTTTCCTGTCTTGTGCTTTTTTAACTCAGTCACGTCTGGCTATCTTTAAACTCAAACTCAAAATATTCTTTATTCAAATAGGCCTAGCAACAAGCACTTTTGAATCGTAAGTTATATATTACATAATTTTACTATGTCATCGTTTGCTTTGCCATTTGCCATAGTTTTGGTTATATTTCTAAATATCCTGGTGGACCAGGTGGACAGAAAATTTAAAAAACACCTCACGTAATTTATGGACGCCCCCAAACATAACCAAAACTTTTTCTGCTTTGCCTCAAGGTTGCCTGGTAGCGAAAGCCATATGGTATTAACTCTAATTTGAACAATACCTATAAGGTTTGTTTAGTGCAATAAATATTAAATAACTAAATAGAATGGTTTTGGGACGAACTACATAACTCTATTTAACTTCTATTTGTATGTGGTGTTGTGTTCCTGATGGTAAAGTCGCCACAGTCGCTACCGGGACAGTAACCCTAGCTCCAGTGAAGGGGATTTGGACTGATTGAACGCCAGGAGCGATCAACAGCCCAACTTCGTATCGTGCCGCCCCTTTCACTCATATAGCGTATAACACGAGAGTGAAAGGGACGGCACGATACGAAGTTCGGAGGTCCCACAAGGTCACCAGAGTTCCTGAGGACCTTCACACACGTTTCTAGCTGGCAACACAGCAAATCCTCAAGTTTACAAAGGGTTGGTTTGGTTGAGTTGTATTTCATGACTCAGGTGAACTTTATCATACTCATTGCATTATTTAACTGATAGTTTATTCATTGATTTAATTTAAATAAATAAATAAATATTTGTGGTCAATCTACACAAATCAACCTAGTCCCAAACTAAGCAAAGCTTGTACTATTAATGTATTTATTTAATGTTATTGACAATCACAATAGAGATTCTTGTAAATTGACATGTAATTTATATTGTAATCTTATATTGTGAATAAATGAATCTGAATCAAGCTTGCTCATCATCATTCGCTTGCCCTTTTCCCATTTATTTGGGGTCGGCGCAGCATGTCTTTTTCTTCCATACATAATACTATGACATGTATACATAATAATGATTATAATGACTGCATTTAACTGCTATACCTACTTGACATATTACTATTTCCTAATTAAATGTGAACTAATATTTCATATAATAAAACGTTATATAATATAAATTTGATATCCCTATCTAATATCTATAATTAATTAAATTGTAATTTCCGCAAGTTGCATGCTATTAGGCTATTACTATAATTGTAACATATAGGATATTTAAAATGTGCAACCAGGGTCCATGTGAAACCACTATAACTATATAAGATCTACTGTATTTACCATGGTTGCAATAAATAAATAAAATAAATAAATAAAGTATCAATATCTGAATCAAGCTTGTTATTATATGTTATAACTTATACCCCTATATCATATATCTCTAAGCCGTTTTAGTTTGAAATATTTCTTCTTCATCCCGTTACCCGCTGCTGGGGTGTAGGGCTCCAATCAACTCTCCATTTGCTTCGAACATTAGTTAGAAATAAGAAATAAAAATACAAATATTGCTTGTTATAGTAGATTGGTTTTAGTGGGATTTGTACCTATTCATACCTTATTTCATACCATAGACGACCGGTTTAGCCTAGTGGGTAGTGCACCTGCCTGTGAAGCTGACGGTCCTGGGTTCGAATCCCGGTCAGGGCAAATATTTGTGTGATGAGCATGAATATTTATTTCTGAGTCTTGGATGTTTTCTATGTATTTAAGTATTTATATCTATTAAATATATCGTCGCCTAGTACTCATAACACAAGCTTTTTTGAGCTTACTCTGGGGCTAGTTCGATTTGTGTAAGATTGTACTCTAATATTTATTTATTTATTTATAGACCCTTTAGGCCATTGTCAGTTGTAAAAACAAAAGTTGTCCACCTGATGGTTAATAGGTAGTTAATGGCTTATATACGTATAAGTTACGTTTTTATTACATGGATTTATAGTTACGGAAACATGAACCTGACTGTGGCTTTATAGGCCGGGCCCAAATCCCAATAAAGCGATGGGAGTGCGCGGTTGGAGAGTAGCCTGGGGAAAATCCTGGGGAAAACCTCCGGCACGACCACGCGTGTGGTTTGGAACACTGGAATACTCTAAGAGTTTGCGCTCCAGTGAGATTGGTTGAGCGGTTTCAACCGAATCTGAGGTGTGAGTGGAATCGAACTGCTGGGAGTTTTGTCGCTGGTTCACTAAACCTAGCCTAGTTGAGAAGAGTCCAGCAAGAAACTCAGCTAGGCCCGACCTGGGTCGGACTGACTACCCGGTGTGCGGCGGTACCGGGACGAATAGGGAAAATATGTGTCACTGTTGTCGCGAATGTCGCGATCGCGCGGTGGACGTCCCCGCCGGCGGAAACACCGTTTATGCGGGTTACTAGACCAATCCAAAATTAAGCTTTGTGGCCCTTATCTTTTGATATGTCCACCGAAAAGACGCGAATCTAAATCTGACAATAACCTATTTGAATACGAGGGTAGATGTTTCTTTTTGTTTCTTTATGTTGTCGCCTGTGTATAGATATTAATAAATGTATTTTCTTTCCTCCTATTAATAGTAAAAGCTCAGCCAATTAACCCGTACTCAGCTAGTTCACTTTCCGTGTGAACATCAAAGATATTTATAAATAGGCATCAATGAGTTATTGCCCCATAAATTACAGCATAGTTATCAGATTAGATTTATATCTTCCTGATATTAACTAAGAGATATCACTACATAGTATAAAACAAAGTCGCTTTCTGTCCCTATATCCCTATGTATGCTTAATTTTTTTAAAACTACGCAACGGATTTTGATGCGGTTTTTTTAATAGGTAGAGTGACTCAAGAGGAAGGTTTATATGTATAATACATGCATCAGCATTGCACCCGTGCGAAGCCGGGGCGGGTCGCTAGTTATAAACATTAAAAAACTCAGTGCTATTGATAAATATATGTTGATTAGGGTTCCGTACCCAAAGGGTAAAACGGGACCCTATTACTAAGACTTCTCTGTCCGTCCGTCTGTCACCAGGCTGTATCTCATGACCCGTGATAGACAGTTGAAATTTTCACAGATGATGCACTATAACAATAATTACAAAAAAAACAGAATAAAGTTAATATTTAAGGGCGACCATACATACAAAATTACAGTGAAAAGGAACTGTCGATTTTTAAGACGAACTATTTTTAGTGTTTTATTGTTCCTAAAAGAGGCACAAACTACACGTATCTACATACAGTAGGCGCTCGATAATCCGGCACCCGATTTTTTTCCTTTATGCCGGATTGTCGGAACTGCCGGATTATCGAATTTGTATAGGAAGTAAAATAGATCCACAGTAAAAGACTATTTTATTATGGCTATGGTATGGCTTCACTTTTAAGGTTAGGCCCGGACTGCCGAGCGAGAGAAACTACTCGAACAATTCAACCGAACCGCTCAGTAGTCCGGCGTTCAGCTGTCTAAAATGCCGGATTATAGAGCGGGCTACCTGGTGGGCTAGCACAACTTGCTGCAAAGTCGTATCTCGCGCGACACAGCGATTCCTGTCTCACTCGAACTGCGCGAATTGGAAAGAGGAGGGTAGATTTATCTCTACTCGCGTCGCGTCGCAGCGGCAGTTATGCTAGCCCCGCTGAGTCCTAAAGTGCCGGACTACCGAGCGTGCCGGATTGGCGAGCGCCGGATTATCGAGCGCCTACTGTATACCTATATTTGTTCTGTTTCTGAATAACTATGGGAATTCCCGTATTATAGCGACGTTCCGATGCGGCTACGGGACTCTAGTTGTCCGTATTTTAGTTAGTTAGTACCGATAGGGAGATAGTAATTTTATATACTCATCAAATGAAGTTAAGTGAGCTAGGAACGGAAATGAGTTAGGAGCGCTCGTGGCCCAGCGGCGCCCGCGTACCGCGTGTGGTATGCGAGGTTAAGCAATGTCGGCCCAGGTGAATTATTGGATGGGTGACCGCTTTGAGTGGTTAACTGAGCGCTCCCGTGCTTTGCAAGGCACATTAAGCCGTTGATCCCGGCTGCTATCTATGATAGCAGTTGTTAAGTCAAGTTAGAGGCCTTCGGGCGGCTTGAGAACTTCTAACAGTCAAGTTGTTCACTTGACAAGCCTAATTCCAATAAGGTCTGGTCTCCCCTCGGGTTGGAAGGTCAGATGGCAGTCGCTTCTGTAAAAACTAGTGCCTACACCAAATCTTGGGGTTAGGTAGCTGACCCCGGGCATCCTTCAGGATGCAACTGTACCAGGATAACGCTAGGATGATGATCAAATGAAGTTAAAGTGTTAAAGTACCTACTATCAGATAATGTCCTGTCATCACATACAACTGATGAGTAATTCCACAAGAAAACTTCTACTTATGTTTAAAACAAAATATTTAAGAAATTGCCCAAGCCCTGAGGCGCGCTACTCTGAATTTTTTATCGTGCCGTCCCATTCACTCATATAGTGAATAACACGAGTGAAAGGGACAGCACGATACGAACTTCAGAGTACAGGGCCTGTTTATATAATGTGTGAACAAATAAAGAAACTTCTGACAAACTTTAACATATATAACTTAATTAGTTTACTTCCCATAACTTTCTTATAAACAATGGAGCTCTGAGAAAATATAAAGATGATGCTATTTAGACATACTATTTAATGTTTGAGACACAAACTATTACTGTTCCATCTTCCTCATCAAAATTTTGTAATACTTCCTTCACTTTTCGAGCTATTCGGCTTTGGAATTCTTTATCTCCTAATTTGAGGCGTGGTGAATCTCTTGCTGTCTTCAAAAAACAGCTTAAAGATCGCTATTTGTCTCTCTCACAACACATTTAAGACTTAGCACCTTTAGACTATGTGGCTGCTGATATATGTGTATATGTTTATGTATGTATATTTATATATTATATTTATGTATGTACATTATTGTTAATTAAGGCTATTGTTGTTATTAGTAGGTTTCATATGTATTAACTCTGCACCACCTACTATGAATTGTTTGATTAGATCCCTTGCCTTTTGCAAAAGGCAAGGGATCGTGACAAATGGAAAACTCTGGAAGAGGCCTTTGTCAAGGGACAAGTTGAGGTTGTCGATGGAGAACTACAACATTAGATTAGATAAAAGAAATAAAAGTATACAGAATATTAAAAGTAAAACAATGATGTAAGAACACAAAACTTCAACAATAAAGGCTATTTTTATATATATTTTTTTTTTTTATGATTGACTGACATTCTCACACAGCCTTGATATGGCGTTGGGCTGGGCATTTATCGTATTACCCCGACAGATGAACTATTGAAACCACAAAATGGAGAGGCTATTTTTTATTTTATTTTATTTATTTCTATGATTGACTGACATTCTCACACAGCCTTGATATGGTGTTGGGCCGGGCATTTATCGTATTACCCCGACAGATGAACTATTGAAACCACAAAATGGACCTCTCCATGTGGGGTTCCCAGTGGGGTTAAGGCATGTAGGCCGGGCGGTCCAACGGTGGGCTGATGACCTAACTCAAGTTGCAGGAAAACTGGATGAGTCTTGAAAGAAACAGTACTTTGGATGAAATTGGAGGAGGCATTTACCCATAGCGGGGTTCATATCAAAGGCAGAAAAAAAAGAATAGAAATAAAACAAAAGACAAAAATGTAAAACATTATGATATGAATAAATACGCTTTTTTATGGCTTTATTATTTCGTCAGGTTACAAGCAAAAGTTACTAATGGTGGGTTGCACCAAACTGTCTGTAATAGTAAGCCGTGTTTGTTAAAATCTGATTGTATGGAAAGTTTCTGTGGGATGACAGCTGCCGGCGCCATATTTGACGATGACCGGCCTGTGATTGTATGTTGGTACAACCAACCCTAAGTAACAAATACCTACTTACAATGAAGCTTGTATATTGGCATCGTTTCAGTACTGAAATATGAGGTTTCGAAGAGTAGTGACAGATTTGATAGTGAGTTTTGCTTCTTACCTGACGATTTCTAAGTTTATGTCCTGGACCTGGTACTCATAGTTTTTTATTCTGTCCCTCAAAATATAAACGGGAAAAAGAGGATAATGATTTATACAGATGTGCCAAATATTAGGTTTTTTTAGGATAAAAGGGGCTTGTCACCAGGTGAACAAAGCCTGTACAATATTCGGTGTTATTATTTGGTATTTAACACATTTGGCGAATCTGTGTTGTTTATTAGGGGAAGCACATTTTTTAAACATATAATACACCTATTATATCACCCTGAACATTGGCCTTACTAGTAAGGTTTCAGTGGATTATGAATTCATAGATTAACCATATAGATAGTATATCTATATAAATAACTCAGGTATTACGAGATTAGAAGCCATATGTGTCTGAGACAACTAATTATTTATTTACATCATGAACTAATTGATTGATATATTCAATTCATATCAATAAGCACATATTGTTTACATGTTCAGTATACGTAGGCACATATCCGTAGTGATGTCATCATATAACCGACCAATTGAACTCAGTAAGAGATAAATTAACTCGTTTGTATGAGTAAGAACAACACCTATACTAATAAAATTCAAATTTATGCCAATTTCTCATGACCCAGATAAAGATATCTAGTTATTTCTATTAAAAGTGACTGAATGAGCTTTTATAATGGTCACTGTTACTTAAAAACCTTGAATTCATCAGCGAAATTCAGAGATCTTCCGAGAAGAGGATTGTCAAATCGTACGGCTAATTTGCAAACCGCAAAATAAGACCGTTACAATGCGATTTAACCGATATAAATACGCAAATAACTCCGCATCCCCAACGGCGATGTAATGAGAAAATGAGTCAGAAGCAAAACAAAGAATTTGTCAAGTTATCCGCCGCATAAATACCATTTGGAGGAGACATTACCTTTTTCAGAACCTGACCTTTGCGAGTAACACTTCCTTGCACAATCTACTTGAAACACAAACACTTTTGGTACACTAGATTTTATGCACTGTGATCGATATTTAGGCTCGTATTAGAGTATTTTATAACAATTTTCTCCGCGAAAAAGTCCATGGTTTCAAAATCACTTGTAAAATTCGAGATGTCGCGCATGCCCGACAAAAATTTACATCACGTGATCTGTCATGGCGTCATGAAAGTTTTTTTTTTCTTCTTTACAGTGTGACATTGGAATGTGTTCAAACAGCCCGCGTGTTTAAGTAGATGGGAAGCGTGTATAACACATAATATTTGTTTTATTCAATCATATTATCACAGAATAATTAATAGTTCTTAAGTACAGAAGGTTTCGTGTCTAACAAATCCGACTCTAATCATGGCATCGTGCTCGCACGCGCATTCCACAAATCACGTGCTCTTTCTTCCCTAACGTGATAGCATGTCTGGATACCACGGAGGATATGCCAGAACGTGGCCAGAACCGAATTTAGCTGAAATGTACTGTAAAGAATATGGTACCTAATTATCAACCAATCTAAACTGGCAAAACGAAGTTCACCAATTAACGGCTGGCCATTTGATTAGTGGTTCCGGTTTAGACTTGTAAAGATTTGTGTCGCATCACACGTGTCGCACTTGCATATTCGAGCGATAGAGAGGGAGATAATTGGTTTTCGGTTCGCGACAGGCACCGTCTCTTTTTCTGCAACTACTTGGAAAAGTCGCTATACGTTTGGGTTGACAAAAAAAATTTCGTAGGACCTATAACGTATTGCGGCGAGTGATAAGGTGAGTATAAACACTCTTATCTAGGGGTGAGTATTATATTCTTTGGTGATAAGTCCTATGACACAGACAGTAACAGTCCATTTATATAACCTTGGAACACCTTGGAATGGCGTCGCTGTCAGATCGAAATGATAATAACTTAATAAGCATCTTTTGGGAATGTAGTTAATTATTTTATCCAGAAATGTAACATTTACATTATCATAATATGAAATAAAGTAGTATTTCCCGAAATAGGCTTAAAGGTATATATACAGTAACGTATTGCAAAAGTTACGAGTTACGTATATCTATGCAATGCTACCGCCAACCAAAACGAAGCTTTCCCTCTCTGTCGCACTTATGTGCAAACTTGCAAGTGCTATATTTACGTAGGAATAAAAACCCTGATACCATTTTCTTTATTCAACGTTGTTTAAAAGCAATATCTACAATCTCAGAAGTACATGTAACGATACCATCGCATAGTATGAGCACACTCGTCGTCTCTTTCACACGTCTCGCAATAGTCTTGCCCGCTGGCTGGCCTTCTCGTTCTCTCTCTACCACGCTGTTCTTCTGGGCATTCTGTTAAAGAGCGTGGACTATTCGTACTTCGGGCCCGTGCCGTGGTTCTACTTCCCGCACCAGCAACTACTGGCACACTTGAGTGTTCATTTCGTGGTTCTCTGGATTCAACGAAACCTGGTTCAACTAGCTCTGGCTGATCCGGTTCTCTATACTGTTGATTATGAGGTATTGGTGACTGATACGCGTTTGAATCTCTCTGGTTGTACACTGGAGGAGGGAGAGGAAATGGGCGTATTTGAAAGGATGTGGCTAAAGGGGAGGAAGGAGGTAAAATTTGTGGACCAATTATTGGTGTTCGGAGAGATGTTGGGACCGGTGGCATTCGTGGAACTGATGTTTGGGATGCTCTTGTAGGGAGAGACATTGACAAAGGCGTAGGCCTGTGAGGTATCTGTGAAGAAGGACCGGGATTTGACATATTAAGATGTCTTGGAGGAAGGTTTTGAGTTGGAGCGAATCTAGGACACGAATGCTGTGGAGGATGAGGAAGCGAATAGCGTCTTAAGGCAGGAGTTGAGGATAAACGATTGAACGGTTCAAGAGGGTTCGGTTGAGAAAATCTTCTTCCTGTGTGTACTTTGAGCTGCTTAGGCGGTTCCACTTTTGATAATTCGCAAATCAGCCGATTAGCTGCTAGCAAAGGATCCACAACGTCTTCATTTAATTCATTGTTTATAGTTTCGTTTATTTTCAATTTGTAAAGCTCTTGACTCTCGAAATCTCCTTTATGGTTTTGGTATTGTATGAAGTCGTCTAAAATAGCTTCTTGCGCGTTTTTGCTTAACTCTACATCTCGCGCCATAGATTCGTGGAAACTCGAGATGGTGTGTTTCAACTGTTCTTTATACTGTTCTCGATCTTTTATATCTTGGACTAAAGGTCGAATTGCTTTGAGAGCATTGATGAGCTGGCTTTTTCTGTCATTCCTGCCTTGTTGTGCCTCCCAGTACAGCCGATCACTAGTTAGTTGCGCAAGTATAGCTTCCAATTGATTATTTAAATAATACTCATATAGTCCTTCATTCCTTAATGTATTCGGTCGATAGTGCAACTCGATTACAAAACGTTGTAATTTTTGCGAAATTAGTACTTTCATTCTTTGTACTGCATTTTGTTCTTCAGCATTCCCGAATGTTAGTGGTAGTTGTATACACCAATTGTTTATAGCATTAGTTATGAGGAAAGCCAGTTGTTCTTGTGATACACCATTGTCTTTGTTGTTCGTGGATGTGCTGGGTCCAGCAACTTGACTTCTACACTCCTGGTTTGCTTTAGGTACGCCTAAATCTTCGCCAGATTTCAAGTTTGACAATGTTTCTTCTACAGCAGCGAGATTTTTAGGTTCTGGCTGCCTTTGACATTTCCTTGAATCTGAAGAGGCTTTAAGAAAACACATCAGCAAATTAGCATATCTAGATAGATTATTCTTCTCTCCAGATATTATCGGCAGCTTGTTTGCCCATTTTATAATTTCCATGCGCATTTTCTCTTCTGAATCAGGTTCTTCACTTCTTTCAATATCAAACAATATTTTAGTTAATATAGTCAATATCTGATCACGTTCCAGCAATGTGTTATAATTTGTGACTTCTTTTAAGGGCAATTCGTTAGCCCATACTTCAATTTCACACCTAAGTTTTATATTCTCAATTTCATCAATTATTGCATCTTCATTGGGCGGCTGTGCTTTATAAAATGAGCTCATTATATCGTTCATCATCGCATCCTTGTCTGGATAAAGGTTTTTCTTTTGAATCTCCTTTGATAATGAACGTATTTCTTCTGAAAGGATCTTTTTGTATTTTAAAGAATGAAAGTCTACAGCGTAATCGTAATTTTCCAGGAGCCAAAACATCACCATTTTCTTTTTAAATAGTTCATAACCAGGGTCATTTTTAGAAGAACGATGTGGTGTGTTGAACAGGGACTCATCAATACTATTCTCCAGGGCATGTACATAATCATCCCCAGCAGTTATGTCTCTAATCGTGTTTTTAATTTCCATTACGTTGTCAAGCAAAGAAGCTTTCAAACTCTCCTTGTTCTCTTCAATACCATTATGTTCTGATAAATTCTGTAATTCCATCTCAATTTCACTATCCAAGACGCTTCTAAGTTTCTCATTATCATTAGCTATTCGTGGGTCATCAATGTGGGCTCCTACTATCTGGAATATGTTAGTAGCTACTTGTTCTTTAGTAGCCTTTATAGCTTCTTCGTTGTCTTCTGTTATTGGTAGATTATTACACCAGTCTTCTATAACTTCTACCATTTGCTCTCCAGGGTCTTTTTGTTTAGAATCGTGAGTTTTTGAGTGACGTCTGGACCTGTAATAAATATTATTCCTATTTTTGGGATTTTGAAGTAGATGGACGTTAAAGTTTATATGAATAGGAACGTTATGGCTTAGAATTCATCTGTCTATTTGAGGCAGGGCCTTACATTTACATGGAGGAAGAGCTTTTGGAATTCGCCGAATTCAGTTGCGGAATTCGAGCTTTATTGAAGTGCCTTAGACTACTCTATAAGTACAACTAATACATGTATAATACCTAATTTTTGAAACATATATATTTAAATCATATAGGCTAAGACAAAAAAGTGTTTGCAATACCAACCTACTAATATTTTGCACGTGAACATCAGGCGGCCGCTGTGGTTGTATCTCCGACCATCTCACGTACTCCAAAGCAACTCTCAGTTCCCCCAGCAAAGCGGGCACATTAACGTTTCCCTTTTCAAATGGCAACTGAGTTATCCAATAAGCCAAATATTTATCCAAGTCGTCATCAACTTGCCCATCATGAGGATTCTCAGCTTTCCTTTGATCGTATTCCATCACTACGTGTAACAATTCTTGAATCCTGTTTTTCCGTGCATTTTCCTCCTCATCGCTTCTAATCGGCACAAGTGGGAGACCATGTAGCCAATCATGAATTGTTATGTTGTATTTGATTTCCAATTTATATTTTATAACTGATTCGTCGCGCGGGAAAGGTACCATTTTCAATACATTTTCCAAATCAGCACGGGATGCTGTTGGTTTTGCGATAATCAGTTTTTTCACATTTTCACCCAGGCGTCGGTGCCATAATACCTTTTTTAGATAGTCTTTAGCGAGTATACTGTCGTATTTCTTCATGTAATCAGTTACTATTTTATAAAGTTCATCAGATGGATCGTTAGCACTTTTCCGAAGAGCCATAATTCGGCCACATAAATTAGTTACGCAATTGTCAAGTTTAGTTTTGTTCTCAATATTAGTGAACGCTGCTTCCTTTTGCAGCATAAACGTGGCTATTTCTGTCGCCAACCAAGTATTGTAATCCATTCTATTTGGATAATTTATTCTCTCTGTTTCTATATCAACTATATTTCTTGCTAGACTATGAATAAATTCTTTAACTTCTGAACCGGGATTGAGGGTACTATAATAAAAAGGTATGTCCTTTAGCCAATCATATACTACCTTTACAATATCCAGTTCCATTTGAAACCTGTCAGTATTGAATTCATCGTTAATGTCATTATTATACAGAGCTTCTCTTGCTGAGGGATTTAATTTATATAGCTCATGTTTCAACATTAATTTCAAAACTCCATTTAGTACGTGATCATCTTCATTATAGTTGTGCTGTATATATTTATCAATGTATTCGTTAAGTTGCTCATCAGCCTCATTTTTATAGCTATCTTCTCGTGACTCAAATTTGAAAGAAGGATCATTTGTCCTTTTTTGATGAGCTCTAGTCAGAGTCTCATCCTTAGGTAACTTCATTATCTTATCTTTGAGGTTTTCTGCTAAACCATCGACGTTTTTTATTTGTGGCTTCACAATTTTATGCAACCACTTCAGTAGTTCTTTTTTTATTTCATGCTCTGGCTTTTTGTTGATCATTTTGTCTTGAATATTAGCAGCAATCTCTCGTAATAATTTGTTTCTGGTAGATTTGTCATTGACATTATATATCTCAGACGGCTGCTCATTCATCCAGACAGATATATTGTCTTCTAAGACATCTAATGCTTCTGGTTGATAAAATTCTTCTCCGTTTCTCGTATCGTTCATATTACTGAACTTTATATTTGCCATAGCTTGTCTGTTGCCATGCTGCGGTTCCAAAAGTCCAGACCTATTTAATATATTTTCGTTATTTAAAGCCATAATACGTCTTCGAAGGTCAATTACTTGCGGCGACTTGTCTGTCACGCGTGTTGTAAATAAATCGAATTTCATTATTCCTTTCATTATTATTTTATTTAACTGTTGTTCGTCTATTTTTGCTTTTGGATCTTGTGATTGTAACGATTTTTTGACAATACCATGAACTTCATTGGTTATATCATCAACTATAGTTTCTTTAAACATCTGATCTTCCATGGTGTCAAGAGTTAAGTCAGTTGTATCTAGCCAAGTTCTGATGATGGCTGATACTTTTTCAATGAAGACTATGTCTGCCTTGTTCAGTTTCGAGATTTCTTTACGTCGCTTGTCAGATGTTAGAGTCGAATGGAATTTTGGGCCGCTTGTCGTCGATATATCATGTTCGGATGTCAATACAATAAAAGAGCTGGAATGGCTCTGATTATTTGGTTTTGTATAAATATCATCATGAAAATAGTCTCTTAAATTTGTCAGCAGATTCTTAGCCAAAGTTGATGCTTCAGAATCAGTAAATTCTGTTGAAGACTTAAGAACACGACCAATGTTTTTAACCACATCGTGCTTATTAGGTTGTAAATCTTCACTACTAAACAGAATATCAGTGATTTGACTAATGGTTTCATTTTCAATCTTATCTTTCCACTTGGCGTGTTCAGCCGTATCTCTATAATTATATATGTCGATAAAGTCATATTTGTCTTCCGAATCACTTAAACGTTTTGTTAAATCGTTGGCTAAAATATTTACACACAATTCTTTGTTTCTAGAAAAATCCATATATGGTGATAATCCTTCCAGAACGCGAACTATTTCTTCTTTCATCAAATGTTTTTCGCTCACGCCAGCTCTCAATAAAGGTTTTATTTTCTTAATTAGCATATTAGTTATGAAATCTCTTTCATTGGAATTGTGAACGTTCATTTCTACCCAATTACTTATTTCTTTTTCTAAATTAGAACTTCCATAGTTGTTATGCGGTACAAAACTCTTAGGATATTTTTTTAATGGTTGCATATCTTTGTTATTGTGCCATTTTTCATTAAATGTCTTTATAAATTTGAACAATGAGTCAATCAGACTGTCTCTATATCCCTTCTTCTCTGTATCTACCTGAGGTTCCCACATTGGTAAATTGCGTAAACATTCATATATCTCATGTTCCACTTTATCATAGTAATCTACATTATTAATAAACACAAACAGATCCGCAATATTATAAACAAAGTTATCAATAACATTCAATCGTTTTAGTTTAACCGTCTCATTAGTATTTGGAAAAACTGGTATATCATGAAAGAATTTTTGAATCTCTTCATTGAGTATATCTCGATATAAATGTCTACCTGGTAAAATTTGCGTTACAGTAGCTTTTACAGGTATCATATCTTCTACACGATTGTTGTATTCTACCTCATTTGTTTCAGTTAGTTTAATAGGAATATTATCTTGTAAGCCATTTTCTTTTTCGTCAGGTTGATGGTTTCGATCATTAAGCACGGGATTAAGATCATCATTAAGGGTCAAATGCGTTTGAGCTGAACGTACATCATAATGATCATGTTTATGAAATGGAGGTGTCAAATCAGCGAATGTTACACTGGTTTGTGTTGAATGTATTCTAGGCTTTTTCGTTGACGGAGAATTTCTTCGAGTAGCCACTGCAACCGACGACTTTCTTGTTGTGGATGACGATTGATCAGAGATTCTTACTAAAAAGAAACAGAAGCATTATTTGATAAATAGGACGGGTGACTGGGGCCATAAGATAGGTCATCACTCATCAGTCCAGGAGCGCTTTTTTAAAGTTGGAAAAAGGAACCGTTCTCGAATGTTTGCTCTCCGAAAGTTAACCAATCGTAACATAATATTGGATTCTGAATAGGAAGGCAATATCCTGTTTTTTTATGTTATAGGGGGCAAACGAACAGACGGATCGCCTGATGGTAAGCAATTACCGTCGCCCATAGACACCTGCAACACCAGAGGAGTCGCAAGTGCCTTTTGCTGGCCTTTCAGAAGGGAATACGATCTTTTCTTGAAGGTTTGAAGGTCATATCGGATTTCAAAGTTCGGAGTACAGAGGGGCTACTCTTCGAAATCCGAACTTCGTAACGTGCCGTCCCTCTCACTCTCGTTTTATTCACTTTATGAGTGAGAGGGATGGCACGATACTCACTCACTCGTGGTCACTGTATGGCAAAGTGACCACGAATGCTCCTAAGGTAACATGGCAACTGTTAACGTGTAACTTACCCGGGGATGTGCTGGCCGTCCCCTGTAAATAAATGTCTCGTTTGAAGTAACAAATTCAAGAACACACCATAAAGCACCCCTTCATCTTCAAGACAGGTTTCTTTTCTTTGTTTCCCCTCTACTTATTTACGTAACTGGTTTGATGCCCTACATTTACGAACGGTTCACATTATATATAAGCTAATGGAGTCATCATCATTAATCTACTAAAATAAAGGTCCAAAGATATCAGTTAAGTAAATCCCAAAAGCCCTAAAAATAGAGTCGTGTCATGATACAATAATATACTGCGCCGGGTATGGCAATCCGGTAAACCGGTTAATGGGTCAATATCCCAGGCATGAATTTATTTATTTATTTATTTTATGTTATTCAAAATAAACTTATGTGAATTTGAAATGGCACGGCTGATAACTTGGGTGCTCTTTGGTCATATTTGGGTCAATATCCCAGGCATGAATTTGAAATGGCACGGCTGAAAACGTGGGTGCTCTTTGGTCATATATGGGTTAATATCCCAGGCATGAATTTGAAATGGCACGGCTGATAACTTGGGTGCTCTTTGGTCATATATGTGTCAATATCCCAGGCATGAATTTGAAATGGGACGGCCGATGACGTGGGTGCTCTTTGGTCATATATGGGTCAATATCCCAGGCATGAATTTGAAATGACACGGCTGATAACTTGGATGCTCTTTGGTTATGACCAACACCCACGTGACACGACCTACGGCATCAGCCTATCGATGGTATACGTAAGTGTGAATGTGTCGTCGACAGTGACGTATGTGGTGTCATGATCGCGAATGTCAGACATTGTTGTTGACAATGAGTCGCGTCAGATATTTATGTGCGCTTTGTCACAGAGGGGCTACCGCGAACCACAAACGAAGTTGTCTCTCTCTGTCTCACTTATGTGCAAACTTGCAAGTACGACAGAGAGGGAAAATTTCGAATGCCGTTCGCGGCAGCACTCCAGTTATCGTCGGGTGACAGCCAAAATTCACAAGCCAATCTGTCATTACTCTGAGAAGCCTCATATATCAGTACTGAAACGATGCTGAGATAAGACCTTTATTTTTAGTACTTGAGAGGTGTCAAAAAACGATAGCTACTTTCTATTTTCGATAGCGCGATTCAGGAATCAACTAAGACGGTACAGCGCCGTCTACTGTCAAATTTGAGCAACATATACTGAACCACTCACTTTCTCTCCTCCCTGTAGTGTTTTCGATGCAGGGCAGTGCATCCGATGCTGATCCAGTCTCTCTTTCATCTTAGCGCACAGGGCTTGCTTGCAACACTAGAGCAGAAAACCACTTGGTGCTCCCGGTGCTCGAGTCAGAATTGTTATTCATTACTTAATCAATAACAAGTCTGACTCGAGCACCGGGAGTTCCACATAAATTTAGATTGCGATGGCTCTTGGCCAGCACTCTCGGTACCGCTGCATATCGGGTAGAGTCAGTCCGATCCAGGTCGGGCCTAGCTGTTTCTTGCTGGACTCTTCTTATCTAGGCTAGATTTAGTGAATCAGCGACAAAACCCAGTAACTCGATTCCACTCACACTTTACATTTGGTTGAAGCCGCTCAACCAATCTCATTGGTGCGCAAACTCTTAGAGTATTCCAGTGTTTAAACTGCCCGCGTGGTCGTGTCGGAGGTTACCCCTGGATTTTCCCCACAGCCACTTTCCAACCGTGCACTCCTATCGCTTTATTGAGCCCGGCCTATACAGGCGCGGACCCAGGATTTTGTTCGGGGGGTGCACTTTCGAACTTTCCGAAAATAAAACGGCTTCAGGGGGGGGCAATTGCCCCTGTTGCCCCCCCTGTATCTGCGCCTGGGCCTATAAAGCCACAGTCAGGTTCAAACTAAACTAAAAGAATACTCGTGCCTTAAAACGCTCAGGTTATATCACAGAATATGTAATACTCGTATGAACTCGGATATACAGACGCCGACAGGGAATTCCAAACCTTAACAGCCCGCATTATAAATTATGAAGAGCGCTTGGTTCGTAAGAGTTATTTCGACCAGGTAAGGGCAAGGCCGACTTTAACCAATTGGAAGCCCTGGGCACACTAGGGTAATGGGGCCCCTATACCCTTGACAGATCACTAAATATTGGCCCCTATCGATCGCGGGGCCCTGGGCAAGTGCCCTTAGTGCCCAGTGGGAAAGACGGCCCTGGGTAAGGGTGGTAGCCAGCCGTACGTCTGGATATCCGATGGAAGGGGGAAGGCGGTATCAGCTCATGGAGCTTCTGAGCACACTCGCCGAAGTACAATTTGTAGAAGACAACAGACCTGCAACGTTACGTATAGTGCGAAGCTCTACAGCTTAGTTCCTACTACCGTACTGCCGCTAATGAGTCTCCTCTGCCTGCCGTCGACCGAGTCGAGTGCGGCAGGTTGGCACTTAGCCAGAAGCGTATTTTTTAAATTTGGCGCCCCGGGCCAATAAGGTTCGCCGCCCCATAAACCAAGAAAAATAATGTATTTTTTTTTAATAGTCTATATTTTTATTATATGATAGTACATTAATGAAGAGGCCGCGAAATAGGGGATTGCCGCCGAGTAGTTATAGATGGCCGAGTATTAACGAGGCCTTCTAGAGATACGAGGCTGACAACTCCGGTACCGCAGAGGCTTTTATAGTGTTTTTTTCAAAAAATGAAATAAAGTTTGAAAATTAAAAGAAAACTCGAAATGAAATTCTAAGGATTCTATAATAAAAACACACGCTGCAGCTGCCAGTCGGGGGCGGCTAGGCGGTTACGCCGCCCTGGCGGATTGGCGCCCCGGGCCATGGCCCTGATGGCCCTAGGGTAAATACGCCCCTGCACTTAGCCGAGCCTACCGTTTGTTTCCCAAGTCCTAGCTCCAGCAGATCCCTGCACACCTTGCTGCTCCACCGCTCCCCCTTGTCCTCACAGCGACAAGTGCTCATCGTATTCTTGGATCGTTTTGTGGACATGGTTGTTCTGGAATTAATTGGTATCGTCGATTCTGGAAACGTCAGAGGCCTTATAAGTTTTAAAATGTTTCGATTTCAAATTATGACAAAGTTATTAAAGGTTACGATGATTTTATTAAAGTTTTAGATAGTAACATAGCCATTTTTTGATTTTATTGTGTGTAGTAAGTAGAATTTAAGCGGAAAAAACAAGTTTTTAGCTTGAAAATGGTCGATTTGGAGTAATGTTTGAGACAATATTTCCTAATGAAAATTCCGAAAAATACATTTAGGGTGGGTTGCACCAAACCGTCTGTAATCGTAAGCGGTGTTCGTTAAAATCTGATTGTATGGAAAGTTTGACAAGTTTCTATGGGGTGACAGCTGCCGGCGCCATATTTGACGATGACCGGCCTGTGATCGTATGTTAGTGCAACCGACCGTTAATGTTTATGGCATAAGGTCGCAATTGTATGGCGTAAATAGATGAGCGTTTTTTAACTGATAAGGACCCTTAAGACCTTCAGCAGGAGCATTTGTGCCTGCAAAAGTGAGATGTGGACTTTACCTCAGTGAAATGGAGAAAAATCAGGGCCTCGGAATGTCGTGCTGGACGCGTAATGGAAGCTGGACAAGAAAAGAATAAGTAAATGAAGAGAATCCGGATTTGATATGAGAGAAAAGACTTCTGTTTGTGATCATTCACAACAGAAGAAGGAATAATGCTTGGGTACCTGACCAGTGGCGCTACCGCGAACAGCAAACAAAGTTTTCCCTCTCTGTCGCACTTGAAAATTTGCACATAAGTGAGACAGAGAGGGAAAACTTCGTTTGTGGTTCGCGATAGCCCCTCTGGTGTCGAAAGCGTCCATATTAGGCTGCGGTGTTTGCTTGACATTAGACGTATGCCTTGCCACCGTCTTAGTATAAAAAACAATTACAGCGGGGTTTTTACCTACCTTGGTATCTAAATCCTACATTGCACTGATGTTTGTGGTACAGGACTTAGGGTTTAGATTTTCCAGCATGCTGCTTTCCCTCCACAAGTTCTTCCACTCATTGGGGAATGCGGGCTAGGATGCACATAAGAGCTGATGATACCACAAATAAGAATTAAAACATTTGCTGTAGTTGGGCTGTGGTTGGGTTGTAAAATTGGGCTGTTTACTGAATGTTGAATATACTTAAGACTAGAGATTTTGTTTGTTTCATTTTAGAAAATAGGAAAATATTATGGGGAAAATGACATGATTTGTTAACTTGTTGACTTGTTGAGAATTGTTGAGGATTGAGTACCTATCAGATAGATCCGTGTTGAGAATGACACTGCTTGACAGTGAAAAAATCATCATGAAGGTAGAATCTTTATTTTAATGTGGTTCCACTTGGCTGTATTTGTCAAATATTCGTGTTGCATCCCTTTCATTTTGTATTGTGAAAGGAAAAAATTAAACACAAATATTTGGCAAATATAGCCAAGTGGAGTACCACCATAATAAGGTTATCGTGGTTTCTTACATCGACCATCGACCATAGTTATTTCTAAAATATGACAGAAAAATTGTCATAACATTCTGTCAAATCACGTCAAATTCTATTCTTTATTTACGCAATGACCTAAAATTCTAAATTGTATATTGTACGTATTTTGAAATATAATAATTATTATAAAAATCAGCCGTGAGCGAAGTGAAACACTCTGTGTACCTTATTTGTTACGGGCCATGTGAGTTGTAGCTTATGTATACGCTATCCTGTATTTTTACTATCGACCCGCCCCGGCTTCGCACGGGTGCGATGCTGATGCATGTATTATACATATAAACCTTCCCCTTGAGTCACTCTATCTATTTAAAAAAAACGCATTAAAATCCGCTGCGTGGTTTTAAAGATTTAAGCATATATAGGGATATTTTTATTTTATTTATTTATTTATTAGCTTAAGCACACAAGTTTATAATACATAACAAAGAGATGTCTGGCGGACCTCAAACTAGGCTGAGGTTGTATCTTGGGGCCCTGGAGTGCAGATATGTGAGACAGATTTGATTAAGTGAGCAGACTCTTTTTATAATAAGATAATAACAAGACAAATTAAAGAAATGACACGACAAGTGCATGAGACACGTGTGTGTGTGGGTGTGCGTGCGTGGGTGTGCGTGCGTGCGTGCGTGCGTGTGTGTGTGTGCGCGTGCGATATAGGGACATAGGGACAGAGAAAGCGACTTTGTTTTATACTATGTAGTGATGATAGTGATACAGTAAGGAAAATTCGCGTAGTCAGTAGTTAGTCATCCTACCATAAATCTACAAACATTCCTCCATCTGCTGATGGATACAGGCCCCTTGTTATGGAAGCAGGGATCGGATACCGGTATTTTCTCTATAGAAAAATACCGGTATTATTACGGTCACCGGTTCATTATTAAATTTTTAATGCGACAGTCTAATAATACGACGTTGTTACCTAAATACATGATTCAGCCCTACGTAAAGAGCAAAAAATAATCCAAAATATTGGACTAATTCAGGGTTTTTTAAAAATACCGGTATCGGTCCCTGTATGGAAGAGAGGGATAGGGTGGTAGTCAGGGCTCGGAATCGATTTTTACTATTTTTGAAATATCTCCTAAACTACCTTTCATATCGCCATTTTTATTTTTGTTAGCCTTCATCTATGAAATATTTTTTTTAAAATACGAAAAAATATCGTAAATCGCAATTAACCGAAATTTTTAACCGGTTAATTATATGAAGACGAACAGGCACGTATCCAGACTTGGTTCTGGGGGGGACAAACATTGAAACAACCATGTGAAAATTATGAATGTTATTGAAAGAACACGCAAGCGAATATATAAACAGACGGCTAAAAACGTTTTCGGGGTGGGGGGGGGGGGGGATAAATCCCAACTTTTCCCCCCTCTTTCCCCGATACCGGTATTTTTAAAAAACCCTCGCCCAGTATTTTGGATTATTTTTTGCTCTTTACGTAGGGCTGAATCATGTATTTAGGTAACAACTTCGTATTATTAGATTGTCCCATTAAAAACGAAATAATGAACCGGTGACCGTAATAATACCGGTATTTTTCTATGGAGAAAATACCGGTATCCGATCCCTGGATTAAACTTGGACAGTAAGTAATTGTTTGGGAGTTTTTGGATAACACGACGTACAGCGCAGTTAGGATTTAAATTCGTTAGCTTACTTCAGATGCCCGAAGAGCAGGGCCGTCTTTCCCACTGGGCACTAAGGGCACTTGCCCAGGGCCCCGCGATCGATAGGGGCCCACTACTTACTGCCAGATCACCAAACGATAACCAATATTTAGTGATTTGTCAAGAGCATAGGGGCCCCATTACCCTAGTGTGCCCAGGGCTTCCAATTGGTTAAAGTCGGCCTTGCCGAAGAGAGTAGGAATATACTTCAGATGCCCGAAGAGGGCAACCTAGGAAAAGGAGTGCCGCGCAGCGGGGCTCCGTCGAGCCTGTGAAACTACGGTCGTAAATTCGATCAACAATTTCAAGTCTCTAATTAATATGGAACTGGCCACGGCCGTTGCGCCCTTTATAAAAATCGCTGCGGTTGGGTGGAGTCTCCAGCTTGTGCTTGCGGTGCCGACAGGCGCGGATACAGGGGGCGGGCAACAGGGGCAATTGCCCCCCCCTGAAGCCTGTGTCAGGGGAGGGCAATTGCCTATGTCCTGACGTAGGAAATATGTTCTGACAATAAAAACAGTTATCAAAAGTCAGTTTTATTTTCGGAAAGTTCGAAAGTGCCCCCCGTGAACAAAATCCTGGATCCGCGCCTGGGTGCCGACGCACAGTCCATCCGGCACATCATCGAGGAGTGTCCCTTAACGCGCTACACCGGTGGCCCTCCGGATGACCTGATCACCCTTAGCGACGAGGCCACCAAGTGGCTGACCGACCTCAAGATTAATTTATAATGTATTCTGTATCTGTTTACAACCTGTATGCCATACGCTTAAATAAATAAAATAAATATAGAACCTCTGTCATCATCATTTCAGCCGAAAGACGTACACTGCTGAACATAGGCCTCCCCCAAGGCTCGCCATTTAGACCGGTCCTGTGCCGTTCGTTTCCACCGGGTTTCTTTGGGCATGTTTTTTATTTTTCCCTTGGGGGGGATTTGCCATAGTCGCCACGCTTGGCAAGCGGGTTGGCGACCGCAGTTTGATGGTGGTAATGATCGAAGGATGCTGCTGCCCACCCTCCGATTTTCCCTTATTCGCCTCCTACGAAACCCACGGGAAGAGATGGGATGGCGCAATTCTTACCCGGCAAGCACACGGGGTATAACCTCTGTGCTTTAAGCCAACCGGACTATTAAATAGTAAATAATCGTTTACAGGCTGGGAGAGACCAAGCAGGGCTGCTATCGACCCGACCTTTTCAATTTTGTATCAAAGTGGCTTAAAGTGGCGGTAATAACCAATGTGATAATCCATATTGAAAGGGACCTTATGGCGGCCGGCACTTACGCCTTTATTGCCGCTGTTCTAATACAATAGTGAATAGGTGTAACATAAGCGCCTGCCGCCATAAGGTCCCTTTCGATGTGGATTATCACAATTTATCTTTAACGGATTTTAGCCGAACCCTATACCGTCACGTAAGTATGACCAAAATGTACTAAAATGTGCATTATATGGTAGCTGCCAAAATGAATAAGGCTCAGCGTGACCACTTTTAGTAGTTTCCTACTTTTTTGGGAGTTTTGTGGGAAGTTTTTCAAGCTTTTAGTTTAGGAGAAAATAAGTCAGTAGTTTTTAGTAGTTTATAGCAATCCACAATTGGCTACTTGACAATTTTTGAAAATCTGTTTCAATATGTTAAAAATGTTGTAAATTAAACGTTTCAGCTTTTAAGAAAACATATATTTGTTTATTTATTATGAAATCCATACTTTTAGAATTTCATTTTTCGCGCTGAAACGCGATTCAGTCCATATTTCAATACCACGATAATATTGACACCCCATTATTGTGATAATAATAACCGTCTATCTGACCCCTATGGGAGATCATAGCAATACTGCAAGTTATAAGATTGGCAAGATAGGGATATGGTGACGTTGGTTGTCTCGCTCTATCTCGAAGCTGTCCCTTTGCATGATTGAGTGTTTTACTGACATTCTTTCCCTTTCGCACTCACTAACTTACTAGAAAAGGACGAATGCTTGTTCCGAACTACGATATACAAGATTTATACACAAATAATTGCGATTTAAACACAATCAAGCTTGATTTAGTTAGTCTAGTAGATTCTAGTAGATTATGAAATTCATTTGGTATTTTTTAGTAGTTTTCTGACCACTCTTTTAGTAGGAACGCCGATTATAAAGTGGTCACGCTGATAAGGCTCGAGATTGTCTATATCTTCTTCAATATCTCTTCGGCTTGTAACATTGTCAGAAATAGTACAAGAACCTTAACCTTATGGGCCATTCTACTTTTTCATGTACATAATTTTCAGACACTTTTTTTATGCAGATTTTGGAATACTTTGCCCTCACCTCATATTTTTGTACTGTTATTTAGAAAGAGGTTTAATTGCAATATCATTTCCGATAGTTTAGGTAATTAACGAACCACAGCCAATATCTATAAATCGAGTAACTCATGGTCAGAGCTCTGAATAGGTAGTGCCTATTTACCTAAACTTCGCGGGAGGACGTAACTAAGAGTGGTTACAACCACCAAAAATAATTACTTCTTTTTATTGAATGTGGGGTTTCCCGGGATTTACTGTATTATTCTAGAGGCTTAATAAATTTCTCTTTACTTATCAATCTTGTTATATTGCATATTATTTGTTTAATTACCTTGAAATAACAATCAGTCATTAAAAATATAATATGGATCAAATTGAATCAAAAGGATTCCGAATTTGACTTAGACAGAATTATACTCCTTTTTTCCATGAGAGGTGACCTGTGTCCAGCATTAGGGCGTATAGAGATTGATGATGAGACAGAACTATGATATCGTATAAAAAATTCTGACATTCATTCCGACGTTTCGAGTCCTTTACAGCACTCGTGGTCACGGAATGTATTTTAAATTCATTATACGCGATATAATCGCTTGAAAAATTGTTTTATTTAATATATAAGTACATGTATACCATCATATTAGAAATAAATTAGAATACATCTGTACGATATCTTCTATGCCGTATCATAGTTCTGTCTCATCACCAATCTATATACGCCCTAATGCTGGACACAGGTGCCCTCTCATGGAAGAAAGGAGTATAATTCTGTCTAAGTCAACTAAAAAGTATCAAATTTCGGAATCCTTGATGTTATTTCAAGGTAATTAAACAAATAATATGCAATATAACAAGATTTATAAGTAACGCGAAATGTATTAAGCCTCCAGAATAATACACTAAATCCCGAGAAATCCCGCATTCATTAAAAAGAAATAATTCTTTTTGGTGCTTGTAACCACTCTTAGTTACGTCCTCCCCCGAAGTTTAGGTAAATAGGCACTACCTATTCCGAGCTCTGCTCATGGTCCTTTGATGTCTCACCATTTGTATAATGGTGAGACATCCAAGGACCAATGGTTTTTACCACTGTGTTACCTTTTACAGCAATATGTTAATATTTAAGCATTTTTACCTATAAATTCCTATTATTAGGTTGAGGTACTATTTGGAAATTCTGTTTTTGTACACCAATTCGATATTCATCATAGATTTTTCTTTATAATAGAAAACTGCTCATGAAATAGTAGCATGACCCTTATGCCCACAATAATGATGGCTCTGTCTTGCAGAACAACCTTGTCTATCAGGTGTGACATGGAGACCGAACGGTTGATGCAGGCTGTCCTCCAGAGCTTCCTGGATGCGGATTTTCAGGTTTGTTTGATAGCAAACTTTGTCATTTCGATATGAATGTGGTACAAAGGGGCTACTCCGAACATTGAAATCCGAACTTCGTGTCGCTTTCATTCATATATTATATATTATATAACACGAAAGTGAAAGGGACGGCACGATACGAAGTTCGGAGTACAGGAGCGCTACCGCGAACAGCAAACGAAGTTTTCCCTCTGTCGCACTTACGTCCGAACGTGCAGTTTGCTGTTCGCGGTAGGCCCCAGGCCTAGAGGCGCTACAGCGAACCGAAAACGAACGAAGTTCGAATATCTCCCTTTCTGTCGCACTTGCATATTCGTGCGACAGAGAGGGAGATATTCGAACTTCGTTCGTCTTCAGTTCGCGGTAGCCCCCCAGTTGTTCTAGACATGGTTTAAATACTTAATAGTTTTGGACACAGACCACTTAAAGTGGTCTGTTGTTATGGACAAATATTGTAAAATTCATTTTAGTACTTTCCTATGAACTTTTAGGTGAGATAAATTACCATCATGTTAACTAAAATTGTATCGTTTGATGACATAAAAGAGGATTTTTTAAGCCTTAATTTATGGCTATAATCAGAGAAACAATCTTATTCAAGAATCTGTTCTTATTGATTTCTAATCCGGTCAGTAGTCTTAAAGACAACGCAATTTTCCAACACACACGCTCATTAACATCACCAAACCCCGTCTGTCCTCGAGCCGCCAGGTCTTGCGACTCAACTCTGGACGTCCAGCTAATAGCTGTTCTGCCTCTCCCACAGGACTCCACCAGGAGCGTTCAGGTAAGTAGAGTCAGTTCCTCCACAGTCCACCACAAGCTGCCAATGGATGTTGCCAATAGACAGCATATCATTGATATGCAGCAAAAACAGCATCGGGGATAGCGTGGAGCCTTGTGGGACGCCGGTATTAATTTCCATGCTTTTGAAGCTACTGCCGGAGAGAAAGCTTTTCAATCAAACCCTCGGGTAGTTCAAAGGTCGGAAGCTTTGACAGAAGACCCGGCGCCAGACCCGATAGAACGCCTTCATTATTTCCAAGCTGGTCAGCTAAAGCCTCACCTTGACTCTCAATGGCTGATAACCACTGGCAGATATAATTTACAAGACGAAGTTAAGTATAAAAGAACTTATTCTCAAATTAAGGTACCTAGAGTTTAAAGTTCATCATCATCATCATCATTTCAGCCGAAAGACGTCCACTGCTGAACATAGGCCTCCCCCAAGGCTCGCCATTTAGACCGGTCCTGTGCCGTTCGTTTCCACCGGATTCCCGCGACCACCACTCCACCAGGTCATCACTCCACCTTGTCGGAGGCCTACCGACAGCTCGTCTTCCGGTGCGTGGACGCCACTCATGCAGTTTCTGGCCCCATCGATCGTCAGTCCTGCGAGCAATGTGCCCTGCCCACTGCCACTTAAGTCTCGCAATTTTGAACCACACGGGGAGTTTAAAGTTACTGGCAATTAAACAACCTAATTTTTGTCCTCAGGTGGAACTAGTGCCAAGATTGGAGAACAAGCCGTGCACGGCAAACACCGGGACGGGTCCGAGCCGGGAGCGGTACGATGTCACCACGCAGGCTGCCGACGGACGGGTTACTTACAACGTACGTTGTTAATTCCCAGTGATAATGATGAACCTTCATTTTTTAAATGATGGCAGACAGGCATACGGTCTGTTGGCAAGCACATGGTCTGTGCCCCTAGAAAAGTACCAAGTGCATTGCAAACCCAAAACAGAATCAAGCCACTGATTCTGCACACAGCATATCTTCGGGAGCTTTAGCGACCTTCTCACCACCAGGAACACACCACCACGTACCTACAGAGCAGTGGTGTTGCGTCTGCGGTTTTGTATTAAATGCAAATGACTCCCTCTAACAGGCGAATTATGTGAGGGGAGTGGCAGCAGCGGAGGAGGTAAATGATAAAAGGTCTGTACGACGGAATAGAATATAATTGGTGCAAAAGGTTACAATAATATCTTAACTAAAGTGTCCAACCTAACTGAATTTGAAGTAAAGATTGGCCGCGAGCCTTGGCGGCGATTTGCTTTTATTGTTCATGTTACTGGGTATTACACAATCACAAGCACTGTATTCGGCGGTGGCCCGATACACTACGTATGTTGATGACGCGGTGTGACGTAGGCCGACGCAAAGGGCTGACGGCGAGCCGTGACGTGGTGAAGTGTGATGTCACCCGTGACACCTCCCCCCTAAGCTGAGCAACTAATTGCTGAGTCTACAGCAAGTGTTGCGACGTTTTGTTCTTCAGTCTGTACTCCTGTAGATGCGTTGGTGCGTACGGCGGCGGCTGTTTTATGTCTGCGGTATAGCATGAATGCGAGTGCGCCTGCACCGGATATTGTAAGTAGGTATAGTGGTATCGAAGTATGATAGAAATTTGTCGATTGGATTCTGTCGATTTGTATTGGTTTTTCTATCGCCAGTTGTTGTTCGATTTTCTCGAGGTTGCTGAGGTTGATAGAGTTCATTTTCAATATGTCGGTGCGGTCTGCGCTATACGTAGTAGGTATCTTCCGCTGAGGTATATACATAATTTTCAAGGGTTGGCCGCGTACTTTATTGTTGTTGTTTATGATAGTAAAAAGTTGTGTCTTCATGGAGCAATGTTGGGGTACAGTAGCGACGTAGCTACCTTTCAGAATGACGTGTTGTTCCTGTTGGCATTTTATTTCGACCTTTGTAGATTTCGGGAAACTGACGGCATAGTGTTGATCATCTAGCTCTAATAGAGCCTCCTTGGACAGAGAGATAGGCGTGGATCGACACGTTTCATCTACCTCCTGTGTATGAATGAGTTTCTGGATGCAATCCTGGTCTGTTCGTATTTGGTGGCTCAGCCTCTGTTCGCAGATGTACCAGTCGCCAGACTTCGGGCATTCTGCCTCCATGTACACATGTTCTAGAGAATTGGTTGCAATTAACGGGTAAGGGGGAACAAGGATTTCCTGATTTTTGTTAGGCAGTGGACACAACTTATATAGTTCAAAGGTGCTTTTATAAATAATAGGTACTCTAAGTGCAACTACTAGTTTATTCCCTGAGAAATATGAACCTATCCTAATACACGAATAATAGTCCCTTATATCTAAATGGAGAATCTGCTCTGTATCATAGATTTTGTGCAAGATCTCAATTATATATTTTATTGATGCAATACTTAAAATAGAATGGTGCACATTACTTATTTTACTATATGCTAAAATATTTTCGATCCGTAGCATCTCCGTATATAAATCGTTTGCATTATCAGTAATAATATTAAACAGCTGGTTAAGATGCGCGTAATTAATTAGTTTGTCGTTATTTGATGCGGTGCTATTACTCAACATTAAAAGAGCTTTATATAATTTATTTTGATTTCTAATTAAAGTTGATAATGTTTGGTTTTGTTCAACTATCCATTTTTTACACAAACTAATATGTTGGTTAAATTTCTTGGTCAAAATTTCGTCATTTGTTTGTAGCAATTTAATCGCATTGTCATATTTTATTGCGTCATTATAGTCTAGGTTTCCACTAATACTTTTGATTAATGTGCCCAGAGGGTCAATGAGGCCTCTCTTTATCCTTTTATTGGAAAAAGTACTAATTTGTGCCGAAATCTTGTCAATTTTTGAATACAAATATTTTATTTGGTATTTAAAGAAATTAAAAGTACTGTTGTTCAAGGAATTAGTTGCTTCAGTCAGTTGTGTCCGGATCAAGTCTATGTTTCTCTGTGTGTCATCAATGTCAATGTATTGTAGAAAAGTGTGGTAGTGCGTGACTACCTTTGTGGGTCCCAGTTTGAAAGGTAAAAGTCCAGGTCCGTCGTCGACATTGTCAAGTTGGATCTCCTGAGCTAGGGCCAGGCCGATCCCTGTCCATAGTGTTATCAACCTGTAACAATTGAGACCGTGGTACTTTCTTTAGTTGTGATTTAGCTACAAGTCCACGTTTCTTGGAAGTGTAAATGTGTACAGGTAAGTTAGCTGTTACTTTGTCTTGTGTAAATCGTGGGGCCAGTTTTTGTCGTGCGGCTAAAGGGTTCTGTATGAAAATTTCCTGGTTGGGGGAATAGTCTATTACGGAGTCTCTACTCCTATTAATTCTTTCCATTATATTAGATCGTTCATTTTGACAGTTGTCATGGACTATGTCGTAGACAACTCTCATTCTATTTCTATGATTATCTATATATTTTTGTAATAAAGTTTCCTCAATTTCAACGTGTGTAGGGTCTCGCGGATCGAAGTGTCCGTTTAAAAGGTCGTAAGGACGACATTTTGTCAAACTGTGGATGGAACTGTTATATGCCAATAGCGCATAGGGTATTAAATCTCTAGAGTGTTCATTTTTATGTTGTAGTTTTAATAGTCGCAAGTGTTCCAGTATGGTAGAATGAAATCTTTCAATTAATCCGTTTTCGTTCGGTGAGTGTGCTGCTACTTTATGGTGGTTTACTTTGTGTAATTTTAAAAATTCTCCTACTACTTGATTGCTAAATTCAGTGCCTTGGTCTGTGACTAAAGTATAAGGGAAGTTATGGTGTGTACTATAGTTCAATAATGCCTTTACTATGCTAGGTGCCGTGCCATCTGGTAAGAGATATGCTTGTCCATACTTTGTGAATGAATCAATTAGTGTTAGGTACTTTTCTTGCTCAACCGTGAATGTGTCAGCGTGAATTATTTCAAAGGGCTTTGTTGCAGGTGGAACTACCTGGAACTGCTGATTAACTGGGTTGCGGTCATACTTCGCGCAACTACATATGTGACAGTTGTTTATGTACTGTGAAATGCTTTCTCGCATTTTCGGCCAATAATATTTGTGAGACAATGACAAATATGTTTCGTTAACTCCGCGATGATTTGTTTTACCCTCATGATAATTTCTTAGAATTTGTTGTTGTTGCTCAACGCTGGTGACATTTTCTAATTCGTATTTTACTAACATTAGTTTCATGGAAGAGTTTTTGAATCTGTTCTGAATGATGGGAACTACGCTGTACATTTTGTCTAATGGTTTAACTAAGATCGCGGTCCGTTGTTTGGGGTCAACATGCTTTATTATTGCGTTCGCTATTTCTTGTTCTAAGTTATCTTTGAATATCTCAACATATGTTTTTGTTCGTGATTCGAAAGGTTTTGTTACAGTGTCCGAGATGCGTGATTTGCGATTTAATATGTTAAAGATGATTTGTCTAGGAAATTTATTAAGGGGATCCTCGGAAATTGGTATTTCCAAAATTGGGTTTTCCTGGCTTGTATGGTCAGTTTCCGTCTGTCTGTCATCTAGGTCACGTAAATCGGGGGTTTCAGAAGCATTTACTATTACAGAACTAATTTCATTGTGGATTTCAATACGAGAAAGTGCGTCTGCGTTTGTATTCCATTTTCCCTTTTTATATATTACTTTATAATCGTACTGTGAGAGTTTTAGACTCCATCGAGTGAGTCGTGAATTGGGTTCCTTGATATTTATTAGCCATTCGAGGGGTCTATGATCTGTTACTATTTTAAATTGTCGTCCGAACAAATAGGGTCTAAAATATTTAGTTGCCCATACGATTGCCAGTAGCTCCTTCTCAATAGTGCTGTAGTTCAATTCGCTATCGGATAATGTACGTGAAGCGTACGAAATAGGTTTGTCAGAGCCTATGGGGCCTTGAGATAAAATTGCGCCTAAAGCTACGTTAGAAGCGTCGGTTGTCAAAATGAATTCTTTACTAAAGTCTGGGTATTGTAGTATTGGATCATTTGTTAGTAAGGTCTTACATTTCTCGAAACACTCTATGTATCTTGAATCAATCTTTATTTTCCTACCTTTTTTTAAACATTCTGTAAATGGTTTCGTAACGCGGGCAAAATCAGGAATGAACTTTCTGTAGTATCCTAAAAGTCCAAGGAATTGTTTTATCTGTCGGTTAGTTCTTGGTAAGGGGTAATTTTCTATGGCTTTAATTTTATCGGGGTTGGGCTTGACACCATTAGGCGTAATGATGTGTCCTAAATATGGGGTTTCCTGTTTTAAGAATTCGGATTTATCCATTTGGATCTTGAAATTCGATTCTCGTAGTCTTTGGAAGATTTTTTTCAGATTTACCGTATGTTCCTGCAATGATGTTGAGAATACGAGGATGTCGTCTAAATAGACTAGACAAATGGAATTTTGTAATCCCTGAAGTACATTGTCCATGACTCTCTGGAATGTCGATGGTGCATTTTTCAAACCCATTGGCATTCTCAGGAATTCATAGGCGCCATTCTCGACCTTGAAACTAGTTTTATGTATATCCGCGGGGTCCATTTCGACTTGGTAAAAACCGCTTGCCAAATCGAGTGTGGTGAAATACTGACATCTACCTAACTTGTCAAGTATGTCCGTGATGTTCGGTATCGGGTATTTGTCAGCTATAGTTTTTTCGTTTAATTTTCTAAAGTCAACTACCAATCTCCATTTTTTTTTACCAGATGCATCATCTTTTTTGGGAACTATCCAAATAGGGGCACTCCAAGCTGAAGTTGAAGGTCTGATTATACCCTGTTCTAACATTTTTTCGATCTGTGTTTGTACCTCTTTCCTGTGAACATAAGGGTATCTGTATGTTTTGGCATGTATAGGGGCGTCGTCAGTTGTTTTTATACTGTGTTTAATTTTGTTAGTAAAAGTAAGGGGTTCGTTCTCTACGTAAAATATATCTGAATACTCTGCGCAAAGGTTTCGTAAGTTAATTGTTTCCTCTGAATTTAAATGCTCTGTACGTAATCGTGACAAAACATGATTAACGCGATCATATGATGACTCAGTGCGCCTGCACTTGGTCTCACAATTGAATACCTCCGCGCGAACGGGTTCGGTCAGCGAAAAAATTATATCTCTCGATAATGTATTGTTTACCTCGAGTATGCAATTGTTATTTTTCGCGGAACTGATGCAACTTGTTATGCTGCAATTACAAAGTATTTGTTGCTCAATGAGAATATGACCATTTTTAATATTTACGGGGGCTTTAATTAATTTTGATGAGTTTGCCGGGATAATAGTTTCAAATAGGTTCTTATTTCCGGATGAATACATGCGTATCGGATTGACTGCGTTTGGGGTTTTGAATTGTCGGGTGCCATAGTTAATTTCGGCTTGCCACTGTTCTAATAGATCGCATCCAATTAGTCCGTCAAAATAGTCGTGAAATTTATATACGTATAACTTTAGAGGGTTTGTACTATTAAATTCCGGGAATGGTGGCACTACTATGGAGTGGGTGTTTCTTGTAGATGCATGTATATTTGTTACAATAAATGGGTCATAGGTCAATGGGCAACTCGGATAGAATTTACGCACTGCTTCGGGACTTATAAAAGATTTGTTCGCTCCTGTGTCAATTAATAATTTAAGCGGCGGGTTATTAATTTGTATATACGGAAGTTGTTTTTGGTTCTGTAGGTGAATTTCTATCTCGGTGGGTTTTTCTTCGGAATATGAGAAAAATTTGAATTTACTTGTTGTGTGTCGGTATTTGTCTCCGGGTTAGGGCAATTTTCAATTGGAAGATGGCTTGTCTGTGAGAAATTTTGTTCCTGTAAATTATAAGTTTCGTATTCCTCTTGGTAGGGGTACATTCCGTCGTAGTTATTGTCATAGTCATATTGATAGTCATTATAAGAGTAGTTCGGGTAGTCATTTTCGTAGTCATAATCAAAGTCGTTTAAGTTAACATCCATGCGGTTGTTATTGCGGGGTAGCGATCTCGCATCGGGGTGACTTATGCCACTCATAGGTCTAGGATAGTCATTGTGTTGGGGCCTAGGTGGGATTCTAAATCCTGTGGACATGTTAGATCTCGGGAGAGCTCTAAACATTTGTTGTGTGCGGGAAGGACCTTGTGAAAATTGATTAAATCTTTGGGCTGGTGGGAACCGTTGGTTGGGTAGGTTTGGTGGGTTTTGCCTAGATGGGCCGGGTACATTGACCATAGGGTCGGGTTGTCTCAAGTGCATGGGTGGGCGTGGGGAAGTAAAACTGTTCGGATATCTAGGTGGTTGAAATTGCATTGGTCTTCTGTCAGTCATAAATTTATCACTTCGGCTCTGTAAATAAAGGGTGTTACTCTCTTCATGTACAAATTCTAATGCCTTTTCTATTGTATCTGGACGCATACACCGGATACGATAGCCAAGGGGGTCCTTAAGTCCTCTGACGAATGCCTGTAGTGTTAATTTTTTGTATAAATCGCGTTTTGACTGAATAGTACTTTGTATGGTTTCGTGTAAAGTCACATATGTCATTATGGTGCTGAAAAGATTTTGGCACTGTTCATAGAATTCTTGGGGTGTTTTCATCCCTTGTGTAAGTAATGCAAGGTCATTATAAAGGGAAGTCTCATCTCGTTGGTCAGCAAAATTATTTATTAATGCATTCCGAATTCCTAGCCAATCGTCTGGGATGCCATTCGTATTTATTAATCTAGCTGCGGGTCCAGTAATCTTATTTAAAATACCATTTACTAATGCACAATTAGCAAGCTCTTGTTCTTCTTGAACATACTCTGCTACTAACTGATCGCAAAGTTTTACAAATCTAGTCAAGACGTTTGGGTTACCGTCGAAGTCCGGTACCAGGCGGAGGGCCTTAAAAATTCCGTCCAAATCTGCCATATTCCTAACTTCTACTTCTAGTTCAGATTCTATACTATTATCTAAGTTACTTAAATCTCGGTTAGCGTCAAGAACGACGTGCCTCGAATTGTTATTACTTAACCTAGGGGAACTTGCTCGGCGGGGATGAAAAATTTTGGCGGGGAGAAACACTGGGATAGTAAATTGCAACCAATCTCATATGTGTACTCACCAAGCCGATTTCATTGCCGATTCCCTTGGATGCGCCAGGTCTTCTATTCCGCTGTCTCTACCTCTTGATCGCCTCGTCTGTCTGCCAGGGTTCTTTGGTTGATCGATGCCGGAACAAGATCTCGGTGATCTATTCGCGACTAGACCGACTCAACTCAACGACTGCGCCAATTATGTGAGGGGAGTGGCAGCAGCGGAGGAGGTAAATGATAAAAGGTCTGTACGACGGAATAGAATATAATTGGTGCAAAAGGTTACAATAATATCTTAACTAAAGTGTCCAACCTAACTGAATTTGAAGTAAAGATTGGCCGCGAGCCTTGGCGGCGATTTGCTTTTATTGTTCATGTTACTGGGTATTACACAATCACAAGCACTGTATTCGGCGGTGGCCCGATACACTACGTATGTTGATGACGCGGTGTGACGTAGGCCGACGCAAAGGGCTGACGGCGAGCCGTGACGTGGTGAAGTGTGATGTCACCCGTGACAGGCGTGACTTTGAAATTAACCATCCCGCTCTCTACGGAAGCTCAGCGCGCAATTTCGTAAACGTTTTGATTGATTTTTTTGGACCACTGGATCACTTATGAAAAATCTGTCCGTTATTGCGTTAGAACAATAAAAGAGCTATCCTTTTTGTAAAAAAACATATCACTGTCGTTGATAATCACAAAATCGGCAGCATGAAAGCTTATTTTTAGGATTTTTTGACAGAGTTACCAAGGCATTTCCCAATATTTTGTTCGGTTAAGTATTTTGTCCACAGTAATTTTTGTGTAGCGTAATTCTACATTATTTCGTCACACTGAAAGCTCAAACATCATCATCATATTTTCGTCAGATCTCTGAATGGGCCTTGCATTAAGTGATGACTGTATAAATGTGGTGACATTTTCATGCATTTGCCCACCCTAAATCTCTAGCAGAGATAGTAGAGATTTTGTGTGGGTTGTACCAGACCTATAAATGGTGTGGACAATCCTAGTGCTCTGTGCAAATTTCATTTATTTGTTCCCGAAAACTTTGTAGTCGCGGTAGGCCACAAGGGAAGAAGGGCGCGAAATCTTTTTGCCACTACTTCTGGTACAACTCGTACTCATCAAGCCCGGAATGCACCAACTGTCAGAGCCATAGCCCTGATGAATGAGTTCCTTTCACAAATCCAGGACGCTGAATGTATTTGCTGACGACTTGTCAATATTAAAAACTAAAGTTGTCCTATTCGCAAACCGCCTAGTCGGTTCGTTATAATTATAAGTATTTACTGAATCAATGTTAACTGTTTAGCTCTAATTAAACTCATCTTGTAAATGTTCTTTTAAATTTTAGTTGTTAATATTATGTACGTATGCAATATTAATCTTGTGGGCATTTTTGGGATGACCTGTAAGCTCACAGGAGTTTTTATAGTACATTACTTACCAAGGGCGGTAAAACAAAAAATGTCTCAGATCGCAGGTATTTGACACCCGAGCCGAAGGCAAGGGCGATAATTATGCGATCTGAGGCTTTCTTAATTACCGCCCGAGGTAAGTACAAAATTTTATGTCACCCCCTGGCCAGGAAGTGGGATTTTCCGCGCGCGGAGCGTGCGGTAATTGCCACTTTATGGCCAGGTGTGACATAAAATAAATAAATAAATAGATAAACTGTAGTCTGACTATGATCGCAGCGCCCTCGTCCGGACCCGGTCCGTATAAACACCGGACCGACTGCGCCTGACCACGTGGACGGCACTGCGCAAGCTGTTGACGGGCGATACGCTACAGTTTACAAGGTAAACACTTAATTGATTTCCATTCTTTACTTGGGTTTATTACAATTCATACTTCCGTACTAATCCTAATAAATATTATAAACGTGAAAGTTTGTGCGGATGGATGTACGTTCCGCTTAATCTCAAAAACTACTGAACGGATCTCTATGAAACTTTCGAGTATTGTAGCTTAGACATCAGAATAGGACATAGGCTACCTTTTATCCGCGGGTAACACCGCAGGGCGCTGCTAGTAGTATTATAAATGCGAAAGTGTCTGTCTGCCCTCTTCACGCTTAAAAACCGCTGATCCGATTGAGATGAAATATGATATGGAGATAGTTTGAGTCCCAGGCAAGGACATAGAATATTTTTTATCACGAAAAAAATCCTTTAAGGGGGTGCAAGTTTGTATGGAAGAGCGATAACTAGTTAAGCGCCTTATATAAAAACCTAGCAATAAAATTCTAATACCATGAACGAGTTCTACGCAGACGGAGTCGCGGGCAAAAGCTACTAACCTACCTGTCTAGCCTACCTGGCTATCTAGGGAAAATTCTCACCCGCCCCCCTCTCTGTCGTATTTGCAAGTTCGGACGCAAGTGCGACAAAGAGGGAAAACTTCTTTGGCGGTTCGTGTTAGGTATTCAGATAGCCTTTCCGCACCGTGTCCAGGAGTACCGTCGTCTTCATCTGACCCTTAAGCTTGACCCAGCCATCTAGATAGTCTCTTGAGGTTTTGGTCGAGCCTCTTTGCTATTCGAAGAGCTGATATGACGGTTACCTCAACCAGCGAGAAAACTCCCAGTAGCCCGATTCCTCTAACACCTCGGGGGGGTCTATGATAGCGTGATAAACGACAAGACAAAGCATCTCTCTCTTTCTATCGAGTGGTATCAGAAAGTGATAGATGCTTTATCTTGTCGTTAATCACGTTATCACGCGACCATAATACGAGGCCTGATTTGATTGAAGCCGCTAAACCAGTCTCACTGGAGCGCGAACTCGTAGAGTAATCCAGTGTTTAAAACGCACGCGTGGTGGTGTTTCCCCTGGATTTTCCCCAGGCCACTCTCCAACCGCGCACCCCTATCGCTATATTAGGACCGCCGTATAAAGCCACAGTCAGGTTCAAAAAAGAAAACGATTATCTCGTGTGCCAGGACCAAATTGAACCTAAATGTTTTTGTGAAAGTACTTCACAATCTAATTACAGTTCAGGTTTTGTTGGTAGTTGAAGTTGTGGAAGAGATTATTCTTAACCTTTTAACAGTCGAATGTCATGAAAGTTACTCTCAATTTTCAACTCTGTCAATATATCAAGGTTTCATTTACACTGTCACTTTGTCTGATATATCAGATGATGTCGTTTAAGGTGTTCAGTATCAGACGGTCTGTTCTTCTGGACTTCTGGTAATACTCGTGGTGTGAATTAAAAGTGTTTTTATGGTATTAAAATACATACACTAAGGGACAAACAAAACAAATGGGCCAGAGAAGTGACCCCTTGGTATCCTAGAGGAAACAGAAAACGAGGAAGATCACAAGATGGGAAGAAGACCAGGTGATATCAGGTGCCACATGGAGGAGTGAAGTCCATGATCGGAAATTATGGAGAAGCTTGGATGAGGGAAATGCTGGAAAGCACGATAAATAAAATGGTTGTTTTTTTAATGTTATAGGGGGCAAACGAGCAGACGGATCGCCTGATGGTAAGCAATTACCGTCGCCCATAAACACCTGCAACACCAGAGGAGTGGAGTGCGTTGCCGGCCTTTCAGAAGGGAATACGCTCTTTGGGAATACGGTTGTTGTTGTTAGGTTAAGATTAAAATTAGAATTATTTCAGGTCAATCACTGTAAGTTGACTCCAACGTCGCCGCCTCTGATGACAACAGAGTTCCCGCCTCAACGGCCTGATGTTTCCTACGGTGCGTGCCACCTAAGACACAGAGGGGCTACCGCGAACCGAAAACGAACGAAGTTCGAATATCTCCCTCTCTGTCGCACTTGCTAATTCATGCGAAAGAGAAGGAGATATTCGAACTTCGTTTTCAGTTTGCGGTAGCCCCTCAGATGTATTCGTAGTGATTTATTTATTTATCGTATGTTAATTAAGTGTATTTCGAAGCGTAAGATCTTCGAGAAGACAGTACGGTTGCCAGTTTTGGCTGCACTTTTAGCACCACTCAGGTCACGTGTAGGGTAGCGGTGGGTCACCGGTGGGTACTCCCTACGGACGTGGTGCAAGTTCGACTTTCTTTATCGAGTGAGTGGGCAACTTGACTGTTAGATGTTCTCAAGCAGCCAGAAGACCTCCAACTTGGATTAAAGACTGCTGCCATAGACAGCAACTGGGACCAACGGCTTAGCGTGCTTTCCAAGACACGAGAGCGCTCTCAGTTAGCAAGCACTCAAAGCGATCACCCATCCAAGAACCGACCCTGGCCCATGTTGGTTAACCTGGCATAGACAAATTTATTGATGTAGATTTAGAATGAAGGAAAAATTGAAAAATTTAGGCACCGAGCAGGATTCGAACCTGCGACCTCCCGGCACTCGCGGCCAGTCGCTCCAGCCAACTGAGCTATAGGTGCAATCACTACCCAGTTCTAAATTCACAATATGATTTGAGACGTTAGTGCCTTTAATGAAGCATGAGTCTTCTGGTAGATGTCGCTGTACGCCTCCCTTAAGGCGTTTGTATAAAAAGAATTATTGATGTAGGTTCATATAGTACTGCACGGCGTAACGGATAATCCATCGTTGTCGTCGAAATCGGTCGGGATGAAACCTACCTAAAGTTATTGTTTCCAGGAGGCGACAACTTCCAAGTAGGAGGTACGGGGAGCGGGGAAACTGGCAGTGTACCCATCAAGTCGTCCAGCTACAGAGGAGGCGGTCTCAACTGGCCTAGCAGAGGTAAATAATATTTAGAATTATTAGAATTGACTACTGGGGCCCCGTTTACATATCTACCATCATCACCAGGTACATATATGGTATACCTGGTGATGAATATTGTACATCGGCCTTTGGAAACAGATACGACTATAGGCGAGTCTGCTGCGCCAAAAATCTAACAAAACATGTTTACAAAACATGTTTGCATAACATGTTAGTTACAACTGCCCGTCCGTTGCGACTTTCGAGTGTAATGTATCTTTTCTTTTGACAGCTGTCATTCCAGTACGATTCTAACCTAAAATAATTAACTTGAACCTTCTAAATATAAACCATTATAAAACTGCACGTCCCAAATGATGGGCCAGTCCTTTATTAATTGTATAAAATACAACGTCTTATCTTTATTCCACTCCA
This sequence comes from Epiblema foenella, assembly GCA_963556455.1. Taxonomy (NCBI): domain Eukaryota; kingdom Metazoa; phylum Arthropoda; class Insecta; order Lepidoptera; family Tortricidae; genus Epiblema; species Epiblema foenella. The sequence goes on along the minus strand of OY747120.1, from coordinate 809,333 downwards.
TGACGAAATTTAAATTCAGACGCAGACGAACGCGGGGAATGTTTTCCATCCGAAGCGGAAAACATGTTTGAGTGTTTTTAAACAAAAAACATTGAGGTCATGAACTAAATGAACTTTATTCTGCAAGTAGGCCGCAAAGGCACTTTTACAAGTCAAAAACTACTAGCGTTTCTCATGAGACCACTGCCGAGAAGAAACGCCGAAAGTAACTCGGCTGTCAGTCATGTTCTCCAAAATATGCTTATTACAATGATACTACTTAACCTACTTAAGTAAATGTAAGTACATATTTTTATTGTTTTTAAGAATAGTTTGTATTGTATTGTGCATCTTCAACCCCTTCTCATCCAGGTGCAGTGTACACCCCCCGCGCGTCCTGCGCCTCGGACAAATTCGCTAGCTCCCTTCGGAAGTACCCCTCGATCTCACCTGAGCGATCTTCTGAAGTCTTCGAGCGTCTGGTCAACTACTCCATGCCGAGGGCATGTAAGTAACTCATAGGCAGTGGTCCCACCGCCGGCGTATAGCGAGTAATCTCATAGTAATTCTACTCGCTTGAGCGAGAAAACGAGTAGAATTACTATGAGAGTACTCGCTGCTCGCCGGCGGTGGGACCAGTGCCTTTATCATGAGTTTACATGACCATACTCGCTAGCGACTGCGTTAAAATTGGTATGGGCAAAAGTGCAGCGCCTCTGGCGGTGGCGGTAGAACTAAGAATCGGCATACTAAATCGTTTACGCAGTCGCTAGCGAGTACGGTCATGCAAACTCATGGTAAAGGCACAGTGCCTTAGGCTCGGTTGCATAAACATACGATCACAGGCCGGTCATCGTCAAATATGGCGCCGGCAGCTGTCGTCCCATAGAAACTTGTCAAGCTTTCCATACAATCAGATTTTAACGAACACCGCTTACGATTACAGACGGTTTGGTGCAAACCACCCTTTGACTCCGGATTCTTGTCGCGATGACGTCACAATATGGTAGTTTTGGGGAGTAAATTGAGTGGAACAGAATAAAACATATGTGATAATCCATATTGAAAGGAACCTTATGGCGGCCTGCACTTACGCCTTTATTGCCGCTGTTCCAATACAATAGTGAATAGGTGCAACGTAAGCGCCTGCCGCCATAAGGTCCCTTTCGATATGGATTATCACATATTACCACTATTTTTAGTGAAACAATGTAGTAAAATATAGTTATATAAGCGGCCGCCCGCGACTTCGTCCGCGTAGATTTTAGATGGTAACAGACATATAAATGTAGTCTATTTTTTTTGTCAATTGTCTGATGCTGTTAGTCTTTTATGAAAAACTACTCGAAATAAATATAAATGTTCGCCATCTTGGATTTGAAAATAAATGTCATTTTCCTAATCAGCGCCCCGAGGAATCTCGAAGATGACACCCATATCGAGTTTTAGGAAAAAAATATGTCTGCCATCTTGGATTTGAAAGTGCATGGCTTATAACATTATTTAAAATAGTGTGTACAAAAGCAAAAACAATGCACTTGATAACAAAATAAAATCCTCAGATAATAAGGCCAAGACAGTCTGGAAAATAATAAATACAGAGACTGGGCAGAGTAAAAATAGAGAGTCCACAATTTCATTGAAAATAGAGGATAATTTAATAACTGACGTAGTAAAAGTAGCAAATGAATTTAATAATATCTTTTCCAAAATTCCTATAATTACTATAAGCAGTTTGGCAACGTCTTCCACAATAGCTGAATGCCTTTTGAGTGAAAACGTAAAGCTAGATAATTTATGTATTTTTAATTTTCATAATGTTTCTCCTCTGAATGTCTTTTAAAATGATAAAAATATCTTTATTTTTATCATTTTAATAATTTAAATATCTTTATTTTTGCACAGAAGACTTATGGGGCGTGCCAGTCAAGGCACTGGAATCTATTCTGAAGGTCCTTGCACCCACTTTGGCTCTCATTTTTAATACTTGTATAGACAATGGCATATTTCCAGATTTAATGAAATGTAGTAAAGTAGTTCGTATTTTTAAATCAGGCCATAAAGATAATCCTTCTGATTATCGTCCAGTGTCTATCCTGCCTGCGTTTAGCAAAATATTCGAAAAAATAATGCTGACGCAATTGATTTCACACTTTAATTTCAAAAATATTTTGCACGCACAGCAGTTCGGCTTCACGAAAGGTAGATCGATTACTGATGCTGGTGCAAGTTTGATAAAATTCATTTTGCAGTCTTGGGAAGAGTCACAAGACGCCATTGGAGTCTTCTGTGATCTTTCCAAGGCTTTTGATTGTGTAGACCATGGTACTTTAATTTGTAAGCTGAAATTTTATGGCATTAGAGGACATGCATTAGATCTCATTAAGTCCTACCTAAACACAAAGATCAAAGAGTAGCGATAAATGGAGCTATTTCATCAGACACAGTGGTAGAGATGGGAGTACCTCAGGGATCTATTCTAGGCCCGTTCCTATTCCTTGTTTATGTAAATGATTTACCATATATGGTAAGTCGAAGATCCGGCATTGTCATGTACGCAGATGACACATCATTACTGTTCAAGGTTAATAGAAAACTGGATTCGTTTAACCAAATCATACCATTTCTATAATATCTGACTGGTTTGCTGCCAATAATTTAGTGACGATTCCGAAAAAAACGAAATGTATAAAATTCTCACTAGGAAACTCATCATCTTCAAATATTAATGTAGATTCATAAAACTTAATGGTGAAACTTTCGAATTTATTAACCCTGCCTACGAAGCTGGAGGTTCCGGGTTCGAATTCCAGTCAGGGCATTTATTTGTGTGATACGCGAGTATTTTTTCCTGAGTCTTGGATGTTTTCTATGTATTTAAGTATATATTTATATATATAAGTATGTATATCGTCGCCTAGTACCCATAGTACAAGCTTTGCTTAGTTTGGGATTAGGTCGATTTGTAGAAGATTGTCCACAAATATTTATTTTATTATTTATTTACAACTGTATTCTTAGGTATTACATTGAACTCAAAATTGCAGTGGGGTTCCCATATAACCGCTATAGGCAGTAGGTTGAGCTCTGCTGCTTTTGCAGTCAGGAGAATTCATGAGGCAGCTTACCAATGTGGCAACGGCTCGGTTAGTTTACTTCGCTTATTTGAATAATACTTATAATTAGTTATGGTCTTATCCTATGGGGATCATCTGCAAATATCGAAACTGAGTTTATATTGCAAAAAAGGGCTATACGAGCAATTTATAACTTGGGGTCGCGTGAGTCATTGAGAGAAATCTTTAAGGAAATAGATATCCTGACCCTGCCGTCTATTTGAAATAATCATGTGTGTTAGGAAGAATTTATACAATTTCCCAACGAACACTTGATAAGTTAATAACTACAAGAAACACTGGGAAATACAAAATAACTTTTTACAGACTAGTAAAGGCGAAAAAGTCGTTCTTGTGAAATTGTATAAAATTCTACAATAAAGTTCCAAGACACGTATGTATGTATGTAAGCACTTTACTGAACTAACGGACTCTAAATTTAAATCTGTCGTGAAATAAACGGGGATCCATCATTTTACCGAAAATCGTTACATCGATTATCATTTCCCATAACACTATTCGCAGAATTTTATTATCACTTAGGAATCATTCATCGAACTTCGTTAGATCGCTCAAACATTTGCTCGAATTACCTTTTACACAAGAATCAACTCATCGAATTTTAATTCAGTATTTTATTTGTTCATCGACGTAGTCGTTCATCGAATGGCCTTTAGTATAATTTTGGTTTAACGAAGGTTTCAATTCCCAAAATTCTTATTACCTAGAACATCATTTCACCACTATTTACTATTCTTGATATAAGTAAGTCTAAAATTATTTTTTTTCTCAGATTCTTGGTGTACTCTGTAAAAGTACTCATAAACAAAAATACTCAAAAACGAAAATACCCAAAACCTAAAATGTACAAAAGACCTGTTAGGGCAAAACCGACTGTAATGCGGATAGGTTAGAAGATTAAGACGGGAGCTTTGCTCCCGTCTTAATCCTCGGGGTTATTTTTTTATATAAGCCCAGAAAGACCAGTTAGGGCAAAACCGACTGTAATGCGGATAGGTTAGAAGATTAAGACGGGAGCTTTGCTCCCGTCTTAATCTTCGAGGTTATTTTTTTTATATAAGACCAGAAAGATTATACGCCTTGAAAAATCATGCTTGCTTGGTTGTTCGATGAAACATTGTTCTTGGAAAGAATACTATATGGAACGTACTATCTGTGAATCAAGTTTCGTTAAATTAATACTATGAATAACGAATATTTCGATGAAAGGTAAATTCGATGTACCGTTACGCTACGATTAGAGACGGATTCGAAACGATTAACTATGAAAAGTGGTTCGATTATATAAAATGCAATGAATTAGGATTGTTCATATTTTTTCAAAAGTGCTAATTCGAAATCCATTTCGAGATATAAGGTTTTCAAACCATTTCAGGCAATTGCTTCGGCAAAATAATCAAGGATTAGAGATATTTCAATACATATACGTGTGATCTTTGTTTGACTTTTCCTCAAATCCCCTTTGGCTGGATATGTAAAATCTACGGTCATTAAAATAGTTTTGATCTGTGGTGTTTAACCGTCACTGTGACTTCCTTCACTGACGTAAATTAATGTTATACGGGTGTTTTCGATTTGTTTAGTCGTCAAAATCACTTAAAATATGGAAAAATATATGAAATGTTTTATTTCTACGTGTAAAAAATGATTCAAAAATAGCTCTAAACTACTAGTTAAAATCCGGGAAGAAAACGCGGTGTCGTGAAGTCGATGTGGAGTATTTCCAGTGCTATACACAATACTACTGCGAGGATCACTGAGACGTGAGTACAAACGATAAGATTCATAAGACGACACAGTTTATTCGTTATTTTGGCTCTTTAATGTAAATAGTATCTTATCGGGAGACAATTACATAAACTATCTAAATTTTGTTGAACAGTGTTCTCACATTAAGATATATTCTCTATAGTATATTGCGTATGACTGACTATGAGATAAAAACAGGTATACCATTTTTATTTTTTAGGAACAAGCTGCAGTTCAGGATATTGTTACAATGGTGGACAAATTTACAAACAAGAGGTTTGAGGCAAGCAAGCTCGGTTCTACAACAGTTCTCAAAGTACATTCATTGGAACACGGATATTCAACATCAGTGTCTTCTCCATCTTTGTCTAGTTTTACACCAGAATCAGATTAAAAATGCCTCAGAAAAGAATTCGACTCAAGAAAACTGAACATAGAATTTTTAAGAAACCAAAAATGTATTAAGGGTTACCTAAACAATACAGTAGTGATTCAGTAGTTTACATAGTAAGCTCTATGAAGAATACAGAAAATATTTTTATACAGTAGCTGAATAATTGATAAATTGTGAAACCTAATGTGATTTGAAGATGAAATAAAAGTGGTTACTCAAAACAAGCTTTTTAATATTAATTAATTACACCATTATACAGCTTCCATCTGTGTTAGTTAACTATAAACTATGGAAGGATCTTTAGGCACCAGTTTTGGTTTATTTTACTTTTGGGAATGTCTTTGCTTGAGTCAGGTTCGGCACGTGCATTGGACAGTGTCAGCTTCTTCCAGAACTTTCAGTTGAGGTTGATGAGGGTTTGGCACACTATTTTACCTACCAGAAGAGAAGCAACAGTGTTTGCATCCGTCTGAAAAAAAGTTTTATTAAAAAATGGAAGTAAGTAAACTATATTAAGCCTCGGAGATTAACAAAACATGGGAACTGTAGGAAGTAAGCATGGAACGAATGAGACTCAACACCCAAATCAGGCATTCAGATTTGTGTCTCTTTTTATATGTATATAGCGAACATTATCAAAAACGACATAAACCATACACAACTTTCTAGTGAGTGACACTATATTTATGACAAGGACAAACATTATGTTGGCAATAAACTAAATTGTTAGGAGGGCCGTCTGTGTAGCCAAGACCAACATGACAGTAGGTATACAAAAGCAAACACCAATAGAAAGAGAGATAGTATACCCCGAGCATCTTTCTGGATGCAACTGTACTCGAATAATGCTAAGAGCATTCAAGAGATGTATTGATGCAGCATTCAAGCAATGATTTAAGAATTACGAATGTGTAATTTATAATGTTACTTACGTTAGTATTTTTGCTCCCCTGATTTTCCATTAAAGCTCCATTGTCCAATTTAGGAAGAGAAACCTTCCTCTTCGACTTTTAACTAATTTGTCGATCATATTTGAAAATATTCCTTTAAAGCAGACGGATGATAGGAACCTACGCCAAATCTTAGGACTAGGTAGCGAACCCCGGGCTGTTACTGGGATAACGCTTGGAGGATGATGTTGTTTTAGGAACACACGAAAGAATAGAAAAAACAGACGGATGTATCGCCTTTAGCGAAAACGGGCAGAGGTAGACGAGTTAGGTTAAGGCAAACGGTGGGAACAGTGTTGCCAGGGCCCTTGGGACAAAAATTACGTTTCTTTTCTTGAAAAGTTACATTTTTGATGCAAACGTTAAATTTTTTATATTTTTCATAATTACTTGTCAAAACATTCGATTCTAAGAAATGAGTAGCCACGTACAGCTACAATTCGGCGAGTTCGGCGACAGAATAACGTCAGGTTGATGAGTGGTATCTCAAATGTCATATACAGAGACAGAGTCGTCATGTCATAGACAGAGTCGTACCATGTAGGTTCTTTTGTCACCTTTTCTGTATCTGTAAGTCTATAAATTGACTCGCTTGGTTCCGGTTAGATACAATTGCCCTTTCTTTTTAAATACAGTTTCATTATTCTCAAAATTTACGAATATTTCAGTTACAACAGAAGTTACTTACAAGCCGGTCAAAAGTTACGAAAAACGTAAGAAATGTAACCATCTGGCAACACTGGGTGGGAATGGAATTTATGGAATGGGTGATTACATTGACAGATGACAATTACTAACCATCGATGATTGACATTGACAACTTTTTTGGGTCTCTATTGTGCTTATGCTTTATCGATTCAGCCACGGAACGTAACTTACGCGAGGTAGTATCTTATATTTTAAATATTTTTTTAAAAATAAACTAAGCCCTTAATTGCTAAAATATTCAAATTAGTTTCTTAAAATACTCTATATTTTCGAAAAAAAAATTAATAATGGGGGGTTAAAAATAATGAACAATGCTAATTGATGATTATGTGATTAGAAAAAAAAACCTAATGAAATTCGTTGAACAGTTTTCGGTGAAATGAAAATCGATGTAAGATATTTCGATAAAATAATAGACACCCGAAACAAACACTTAATAAATGATTTCATTTCATTTCAGACCGCTCCCCGCGCTGCTCCCCCCACCGCTCCCCACGCTGCTCCCCCCACCGCTCCCCACGCTGCTCCCCTCACCGCTCCCCGCCGCGGGAGCCCATCAGCTACCGCAGTCCGAAGACCTATGAAGAGACTTACGCGGCCAGCACGAAGCCTAGAGCGCCTGAGGACTGCCCTACAAGAGACAGGAGGGATGATTTCAGGTGCCACTTTCAATATTAAGACCGGCCATAATTTAAATGACAGAATGCTTCCATGTATATTTCTGTTCACTGTAGGGATCTATTTAAGTATTTATCGTATGGCAACTTCGGCACCTCTTGTCAAGTGAGTGGGCAACTTGACTGTTAGAAGAGGCCTCTAACTTGGCTTAACGACGGCATCATACACAGCAGCCGGGATTAATGGCTTAACGTGCCGCAAAGGGAGCGCTGAATTAATAACCACTCAAAGCGGTCACCCATCTAAGAACTGACCTGGGGTGATTTAGCTTAACCTCGATCGTACGCGGGCGCCGCTGCGCTACTGTATTTTCCAAATGCACTGTATTTTCCAGGAAACAGCTGCACACGAAGCAAGGAGATATCAGGCTCATACGTGAAGTGTCCAGGAGACTCCGAAAGACCTTAAAAAGTATATCCTCTTATGTGAGTCTTTCGCGCTTTAGTTTAACCACCGATAATAATTGTAGATCTCTTTCTGCTTTTGCGGTAAAATTTTTTTGAATACCCAGTAAATACTCCCTGGCGTCCACGGGTCGCATAAGGGACGTTCCTTGTGAACGTCAGTCGATGAACAGTGCCTTTACCATGAGTTATTTATTTATTTATCGTATGGCAATTAATTCGAACCGTGAGATCTTTTGAGAAGACAGTATGGCTGCCAGTTTTGTTACACTTTTAGCACCACCCAGGGGTCACGTGTACGGTAGCTGTGAGTCATCGGTGGGTACTCCCTACGGACGTGATGCAGCTTCGACCCCCATGAGTTTACATGACCGTACTCGCTAGCGACTGCGTAAAAATGTGTACATGGGCAAAAGTACAGCGTCTCTGGCGGTTATGCAACAGAACTAAGAATCGGCATACTAAATCGTTTACGCAGTCGTTAGCGAGTACGGTCACGCAAACTCATGGTAAAGGCACAGACGAGGAATGTTATATGTTCGTCATAAATCACACTAGCTATGCCAGTGTACAGGTAGCTCAAAGGATAAGGCGAAATTCAACTATACTATCCGCAAAACTATCTGGCCGGTAGGGCAATAAACGTCCGCTACCGTTAGGGGTGTAACATGTCGATAACTTATAATGTAAACGTCGATATAATTATTATATTTTCAAATGAAATGTTATATCATTATTGATATTGTTTTTAAAGTTATCTAATGAATAATACTAAATGTTTAAGATAATTAAATGTTTAAGATATTTCTTAAATAATTAGTTCAATATACCTATTTATATTTCGATAGTAACTATACAATACTGTTATATAAAACACCACGTAATTGATATTCTTTGTTTCATTACTTTATCGACATTCCTTTTTATGCGTAACGCTACCTGCCCTATTGCTGCTCGGCCCGTTCCATAAGCCGTGCAGGTGTGAAAGAGATAGCACGATTCCGATGATTTATAACCTGACCGGCCAGATAGTTTTGCGGATAGTATAGTTAAAAAATAATTTTGTATTAAGCAGTATCGCTGCTAACGTAAACTACAATATTTAAAGGTAAGGTAAGGTTCAAATACTGCTCGGTGCATACATTTTTCAATTTTTCCTTTATTTCTAAATTTGTTAGTTTAAAAATTGTTCTGAATTCTACTAAAGTCAGCTAAGTAATCCTGTGTTTAACACATTATAAAGGGGCCGTTTCAGCTCTGAATCCTGATGACGCCACCTTTTTTTTTTCTTTCTTTATTTAAAGAGCTTTGTCACTGAGTGACGATGTCGCTCTGTATATACATCCTTATATATTAAATTATTATCTTCTACCTAAACCTACTTTTACAAGCTTATAAATAAGATATGCCGAATCTGACACTGGGTGAGCTAGAATATAATTACATCCGCCCATTTCAAAAAAAAAGACTCTACCCTAAAATAGTGGTATGTTTACAGTCAGCCACCCAGACGTTAAGCTCCGGTCTAGACCGTAACCAGGAGTGGTGCGACACCCCCATCGCGGAGACGTCGGAGACAGATCACGATCAAGACCCTCAGGAAAGCAGGCATCCGCCCACAGTGTGTGTGAGTTACCGACCAATACGGTTTTCTATTGAAATATAATAATAAATGAACTTTATTTTGCAAGTAGGCCGCAAAGGCACTTTTACAAGTCAAAAACTACTAGCGTTTCTCATGAGACCACTGCCGAGAAGAAACGCCGAAAGAAGCTCGACAGTCAGTCATTTTCTCCAAAATATGCTTATTACAATGACAGTACTTAACCTACTTAAGTAAATGTAAGTGGTAAACAACAAAAGAGAATTGAAAGAAAAACGAGGAAAAAATAACAATAGGTATTTATTGTTTATTTATTTTACAATTTACAATGTGTAGTTACATAAGAAAACAAAACATGTCGAATCGTTTGATATGCTTTCCTGCAAGAAATGTGTCAACTAGATACAATGAAAATATTAGACTCTTTACGTTATTTAAGTATTTGGTTTGGGCCATGCATTTCTGTCTGTTAGATAGTCCTCAACCCTGTAATAAGCCTTTGACATCAATGTTTTTTTTAGGTAATTTTTAAGAGCTGGAAAGGATAAATTCAAAATCTCATCGGGTAACTTATTATAAAAACGGACACATTGACCTACAAAAGACTTGTAAACTTTACGGACACGAAACTTGTTAGTGGCAATTTTATTTTTATTCCTGGTATTAAAATTATGGATATCAGAATTTTTACAGAATGATTCTCGATTCTTTATGACATAAATAATATTCTCATAGATGTATTGGGACGCTACCGTTAAAATGTTAATTTCTTTAAAGAGATCTCTTAGAGTTTCTTAATAAACTCACTCACGTCTTTAAAGTGAATACCTATCTCTTGCCATGTATCGGGCCATTACAGTCATGAACCAGTCGCGACGGCAGCGCGTCTAGCACTGGGTGCTTGCGCCCTGTGCCTTTACCATGAGTTTACATGACCGTACTCGCTAGCGACTGCGTAAAAATCTGTATGGGCAAAAGTACAGCGCCTCTGGCGGTTACGCAATAGAACTATAAGAAGGCAGGAGATCCATTAAAATGAAAAACAATGTCGACTTCAATCACACTATATAATTATAACAATCACAACCAACTAGGTGCTATTAGCTTGCCTTCAGGTGTAAGAATGCCTCAAAATGGCGTACATCTTGCTTTTATAGCCTACCCCCAAAAACAAAAGTACTTATCAGTAACACATCTTATTTCTAGGAGTTCTACTATTACTACATAATATTTGAACACAGTAATTATTGCTTATAATCAATTTATATTTTTATCAACATATTCTGCAATATATCAAGAACCTAGACAGAAACGGCCGAACATTAGTTCCAAGTGTAAACCGGAAGTTACCCCATCACCTTTTTAAAGTACCAATACTTATGAAATCTAACAGAACTAAAAATCGGCATACTAAATCGTTTACGCAGTCGCTAGCGAGTACGGTCATGCAAACTCATGGTAAGGGCACTGCCCCTTCGGCTGCTGGAGGTTGGCGGCGGTGAGATCGAGGGAGGGAGAGGGGTGTCGACGAACCCATATTTTAATATATTCAATATGTCTATTACAAGTGTAATTGGTTATTTTGTTACCGTTCTTATAAATAAATAATGTCTGAGATTCACCGGAGTTTTCTACTAATAGTTAAATCTGCAGAAAAGTCAATAATAAAGAAATATTTCGGATCCCAACGACATTTTTACAACAGACTGATTAATTCTCTATCACTAATACCTAATACTTGTTTATTTCAGGCTCATCCAGTTAATACAACTGTGCAAGGTAAATATATATATTTTTTTTATTAAAAATGGGATCGCTCTTGGCCAGCATCTAGCCAGGGGGCAAAGATGAGGCCGGCGATGAAGCGAGCTCACCCAGAAGGTGCCTATTCACTCCTTAAAAAGGTCTAAGTTATATGAACTCGGAAACACAAACGACGGCAGAGAATTCCAAACCTTAGAAGTGCGCATTTATAGCAAGTGGTAATATTACTAACATTAGTAAACGGGAGTTAATGGAATCTATTCACATTTCTTGGGGTTCCGCCGGCGTTTCTTTTATAACAACAAAATATCCTTGATAATCGCGAGCTGACGGTGTGCGCGAGGGTATCTCGTACTAACTCTGTATCGGGAATTATGCCGATACACCTCACAATCAAAATTCAAGCAAATAAGTTTGTATTTATCTCTAAAATAGGGCTTAGACTTGTAATAATAACCCTTGAACCGGCTGATATATAGGCTGTCCAGTAAATAATGGACAAGCTTCTAACCACCGATAAAGCACCTAAAAGTTGGTCCAAAAAATAGACTTTCAGGTTTAGTAAAAGTCCCTTGGTTTTCGAGATAATCGAACTTTTCCATTTTCTTAATAATTGGTACCTTCTTTGACTTTAATGACCGACGAGGCCATAAATGAAGAGATATTCTCGTTCTTTTTATTGCTAAATATTCTCTAATAGTGTTGCTAACAGACAGGTATTAGAGCTATAGGGTAGCCTGGACTCATTATTAAAAATTAGCTTATGGACGCTTGCTATTCCAGAAGATTCCCAAGCCAGTTGCTGCCTACCCTTATTGACTTGAGGATGGTTGTGCTGACAGCTAGTAGAGACGAGGTCCTACATAAAGTTATCTCTGTTTTTCATTAACAACTGTAAAAAATATAACTGAAAATGGAAAAGTTCGACTAACTCGAAAACCAGGGGACTTTTACTAAAACTGAAAGTCATTTTTCTGGATCAGCCTCAGGTGCTCTATCGGTGGTTAGAAGCTTGTCCATTATTTACTGGACAACCTGTATAAGTAGAAAACAAAGTGACAATTATGAAGAATAATATTTATGTACCCCACACATTTTCTGACGCACTGTTTTAGTTAGTCGTAATATTATTTATGTTATTGTTATTTAACTATTATTACCGCCAGTAAATCAATAAATGTATTTTTTGTTAGAAAAATAATAATTATAATTTCGATGAAGCGGCTAAAGGGTTAAACATTAATTTAGTCGTTCACGCTTAACACTTTTTCAGCTGTTGCGTCAACTACCTCGCAAGGAGTGGAAACCAAATTCCCAAGCAGTCGAACAGTAAGTAATACACATTTTACACATTTTATAGTTTCTATAAATTATCTATATTCTATAAATTTAAAAAATACTATAAATGCAAAAATGTCTGTCTGGTTCATGTTTAAACCGCTGAACCGATTTAGATGTAATTCGCTCCCTAGTCCACAGGCCACAGTTTAAGAAACCCTGAAACAGAATTCAGTATTCATGAGCTTGTGAATTCACAAACTCATGAATTATAATTAGTAACGGGATATTTACCATGTCTAATTGTTTTTGTGAGGGCAGACCACAATTAAAACTCGCAGCAGGTCAATTAATCCTTGATAATGGCGCTTGCAGCAGTGCCGAAATGTTGGGAACTCACAAAAACAATCCCATTCCATTACTAATCGTAATTATTATGTTAAGTCGCTGTCTAATTTGACTACAACCTCCCTTTCTTACAGATAGCGGTCCCTATCTCCCCATCACCTTCCTCCGGACTGTCATACCGAACCCGCAACCTCCCAGATCCCGTCACCAGGTCCATCCAGACCGAAATGCCGCGAACATCTGTTGAAACCATCACTAGTACTACAGAATTGAAAACACATGACCATGTCAAAGTTGTCGTTAAGAAAAGCAAAAGTCTCAGCGACTTTAGACTCAATAGGGACTTCAAAAGTGAGATTCTTGCCTGGCTTGATGATATCAACGATCCTAAAATTAAGGAAATACAGGACACTGTATTAAGGAATTTGAAATACAGATTGAAAGGGGCATCAACCACAGGAGTAGAAAAAATTAAAGTAAAGTTGGGTAATTGTTTGAGACATAAATTGCACATCAAACATCCATCAAGCTACGAGTTTAATAAAAAACATGGAATTAATAGTAACACTCAAAGCCAAGATGAATTTAGTGCTGATGACACTAAAAATGAAACGGATCAGAACATCTTTGAAGACGTCATAAAAGATTGGCTCAGTGATATATGTATAAAGAAACGTGATATTCTCCTGAGACCTGTGAAAAAAGATCAAATTTATCATACATTTGTGAACAGGTTGAAGCACATAGTTTTTGAAAAATCGAGACAGTGTAAAGAAGAGTCGTTGAGGGAAGAAATATCGGAGATTCTTGATGAAGTGCCTATTGAAGTTGACAATTGTGATAAGACAGTTTATCTTAGCAAAATGACTGACATTCTTGTGTATAGATTAGGAAATATTCTACAAAATCGAGCGAAAAGAGAACCTTTGAAGTGCAACACGTCCAATAAATTAAATACATATTTAGGGAAAAAAAGTTTGATGCGAGTTGAAAAAGAAACAAAAGATGTTGTGGTCAAAGCAATGGCGGAGGTTTTGAAAAAGCAAAACGCTGTAAATCCTAATACGGTTAAACAAACAATTGTAGATTTGGAAGATAAATTAATGAACTCGCTACATTCTAACATTGAATTAGAAGAGATAGCTACTGTACTTCATAAGGCCAAGAAGATCTCAGAAAAAGAAGCTTTTCAAATTGCTTCTGACATTATTGGAAACTGTAAAGATCTTAACAACAAGTATGCAAAGTTGGCCAGATCGCAGCCATTGGCTGTTTTTATGGTTCATCATTTGTCAAAAAATCATATTATGAAAACATCAGGCACTAACATGTCTCGGCACAGTATTGGCTCGATTGTGGACAGAGATATTGAATATAATTTAAACCAATATAAAACCAAACTCACTCAGAAGATAAACAGTTGGCTTTCTGATTTGGCTGTATTTCGAGGATACGATACAGATTTCAGACAAGCTGTAGTTCTAGATTTAGCTGGTGATATAATCGATAGGCAGAAGTATTTGGAATTTAACAAAGATAGAGGAACAGAAGTGGATGAGCTCGAACATTTGAAATATCAAATATTTAAATGGCTGAAAAGGTACGTCGGTGAAGACAATTTGGAAGCTGTAGAACATGCAGCGGAATTAATGGAAATGATTAGGAATATTCCTGTTCCAATAATGAATATATCCCAATATTATTTGTATAAATCAAACAGCGGTATATGCTGTAGGGATCGCCTTAATCCCTGTACTTCCACTGACGTTACAAACAATGTATATGGTTCAAAGTCAGATTCTGGTATATGCAACCGCGAATCACATAGTGGTTTAGTATCTACACATATTCCGGTAGGTAACGTAGATAATAAGAAAAATGATCAACTTCTACTTAAAAAAAGGAGACAACAAGTTCAAAAATCACCGTTATTTAATAGATGGAACTTTATACTTAATCTGAGTAACACAAGTATTCATGATAATTCTGACCTTTTAAAACTTAGCAATAATCTAAAGAACTCGAAAGCAACATTAAAAAATGAAGATTCAACCGAAAACACTAACTGTGAGGAAATCCATCCTACTCAAGAGCAAATAAAACAATCTACTAGTGTCAAAAGAGAAAGACATATAGGTCAAGACGCCATACCATCTAGATCTCGAGATAATCTGTATAAGTATCAAAGTGGTGTAGGATGTAGAGACGATAACGATAGTAACGATGAAATCAACCCAAAGTCAAACTCTAAATATAAGAAGGAAGAGTCTCATAATGGTTTAATACTAACAAATTATATGGTTCATAAAGTGTCCAACAATAAAACAAGCGAATTGAGGAAACAGAAACATCAATCACCATCGACCTCTAGGGGAAAAACCAATAATACAAATATCGATTCGGACTCTTCAAAACGTAGTTCAATGAGTAAAAGAAACTCTCCTGAAAAGTCACAACATAAACGTAGTAGCGGATCAAACACTGCTGACTCCAAAGCCTTTATGTCTCTTGAAGACATTGACCAAATCCCAGGACCCGCAGACCTAAGGACTCCCGTACCAACTCATTCGGACAAGCCATCTAGTGCAGCTGCTAAACTAATGGCAGAATGGCGACCACCTCCTGTCTTCACTCCCCCTCCACCCGGTCGACCTTTGCTCAGTCAAGTACACGAAGATTTTCAGGAATACCTTAAAAACTGGTGTCAACAAATACCTATGACTGCAAACACTCCAGACGAAATAAAATTATCAGAAAAAGCTAGACAGGGTATTTTAAATGGCATATGGAAAATAATAACGAAGATAAAAACACAACCGGCCGTATTTCAAAATAAATTCTATTACGAAGACGTGTTGGGAAAGGAGATAGATGAATTGCTGGATTGTTTGCCGCAAACAGAGGAGTTGCAAGAGAAAAGGTACGCGCTTAAAGCTCAACTTCTCGAGAAAAATTCCGAAATGAACGATATGATTAGGGAGTTAGAGATGCCGGAAAACTATAAGGAATTAGTGACTGAAAAAGCTAAAAGAATAGAAGACGAGAAATTTAGAAAAACTGTCAGAACAGAGCACGATGATCCTACAAAGATATACGAAGCGTTGCTCACCGACTGTCTTATTGATGACTTCTTAGCGAACAGTAATTATATAGAGACCGATAAAGTTTTAGCAAAGGCGTATAAATACAAACTACAGAGAACAATTAAAGCGTATATAGATAAACTAAAGAAAAAATATGGTAAAGAAATGGAGGATCTTGCAGATTTCTGTAAATTATCTGATTTTTTTGATTTACTTTATAAAGTCCCCTTACCGACAGAGGACAGCGTAAAAGAAAATGCAGATGAAATTCTTATCGAACTAGAAATTGACGAGTGGATGAAACATTTACCACTAGTTAAAAACGATGAAGGAAATGAACCACGACATCGTAGAAGGTTAAGAGATGCATTAACTAAAAAAATATTTGAAATGGAAAAAAGAACCAACGTAGCTGACTGTTGCGGAGACACGCAATTAAGGCATGAGATATCCGTCTTTTTAGATAAGGTTCCACTTGAAAAAGACCAAGATTTGAAAATTAATGAAATGGTGGAAGACCTTACTAATAGATTAAAGAGACAAGCAGCTGGCGGCAGGAGAAAATCTGTAGCATTTCAAGATGGTCAACTAAATCAAAGCGCCAACAGATTGAATAAATTACTAAATAGAAGCCAGCTTGACTCAAGGAATATAGGACCCGACCTGCGATATTCAACTGGCAATGAATGGGCACTTCAAAATAACGAAGACGTTGATTACAATGATTTCCAAAACGCTCCTTTATACTCGACCAGAATTGATCAACCGGGCGACGAATGGGCCATGGAGGAAAATGAAGATGCTCAATACAGAACACTTTTCAAAAACAAACCAGCATGTTCTTCTATGATTGAGCCACAAGCTGCCTACGGAGAAGTTAACGCACCCATTCCACCCGATTTCCACCATTCATATAATGAAAACACATATTTCGATTACAACCCAGGACAATTCCATGAAAGTGTTCGCGGCGGCGCATTCGGTTTCCCCCAAAGTCCAACCCCACATTTTGCCAATAATTTTCAATATCCTAATTTGGCATCGTCTCGCCGTGGTTCCCCTCAGTCAAGGTTTTATGAAAGCGCGGCGGATTTAGTTCCTAACGGCTCGTTTTTAGATGGCCAATACCAGTCAGTTCAGAGCAATGAGCAATACCAGCCAGTTCAAGGGCCGCATAGTTTCGTGTCAGCTATGGATGCTGATCAGGCATCAGCTATTCAACGATCACCTTTCAATCCACCTCCACCACCACCTCCGCCTCCAAATGTAGTATGGCAACAGCCGAACGAAGCATCCGGTTTCATATCTATGCATGACTATGGGTCACCTAGATCACAAATGCAGATGTCTGGGCAACGTTTTTCAAACGGGCGACCCCAATACAACTCACTTCGCTCTCAGATAGACCCCAATATGTCACAAGGATTAGCTGCTAGTTTACATGCATCTCGACGAAGCGAGCCACCTTTTGTAGAGCCTGCCCCTTTCGTTCCTGACGCGTCCCGGTTTGCAAGACCGTCGAATGCCTCGAGACCTAACAGAACTGAAATTGATCCTAACATGATACAAGAAGCACTAGAACCATCTTTTCATGAGTCTCAAAGACCAATGGAAGCATCTAGAGCTGCAATATCACATCGACAGGACCCCGTTGGGTTACAGCCAAACGCAGCCAGCGGGTTTATGTCGATGCCAAGTTATCCACCACCAGGTGAA
The DNA here is from genome assembly GCA_963556455.1 of Epiblema foenella. Taxonomy (NCBI): domain Eukaryota; kingdom Metazoa; phylum Arthropoda; class Insecta; order Lepidoptera; family Tortricidae; genus Epiblema; species Epiblema foenella. The sequence continues at coordinate 791,542 of OY747120.1, read as the reverse complement.
ATTCCAGCTGCAGTCTTAGAAACCTCCGCTCGATATCATGCAACACCAGTACCTTTGGAAACCTCTCGAAACCAATCTATACAGGAAGCCAATCAACCTTCCATTAGAATATACCCAGCTCCTCCGGAATTCAGAAGATCTACCGACCGCGAAGGGATACAAGAGATAATCAATCAAAATAGGAGCGCAAGATCAGCTCAAGACGTTCCGCCACAACCCAGCCAGGAGCCACAGGTCTCAGTTCACCATGCACCGAATGACAGAGTTGCCGACGCTGCTGGAGCACCATCATCATCGCTGAGATCCGACAGACGTTTCACAGCTACAAACGCACCTTCTTCTGAAATAAGCAACCAGCCTGGTTTCTATTCAACACCTGACCAACGCACCAATCTTGCACCACCTAACATGAGAGAGAGGCGGCAGTTAGAAAAAGAAAGAGCAGCCAGAAGACTGGATATGGATGCTCAAGACAATGAAGGCGAAGAGAGATGCCATTGCCGCGAAAGATTCAAGAGATGGCGCATGCCAGAGCCAAATTGCGCTACGTGTGATGATTGCGTTCATGGCTACTATCCTTCTATGCCGTTTCCATACCCACCTTATCCTTACCCTTATATGCAGTACGGTAGACCGCCGCCACAGCCGTATCCACCTCTTTGTAGAAGGTAAATTATGAAGCCTAGTTCCTAATCCTTCATTATATTTGGCTTTGAAAGTGTAGTGATTGTTAGTTGTGTTAAAGTGATGTTGAAAATATTCTGTTTTTTGTACAACAACCTGAAGAAAGTAGGCATATCTTCTATTGTTATACTACGTTTCAATATTGATTTAAGATCTGCAGGTCTATACAAACACTCCAGCATGGGTGTTGTTCACACGCTTGGCAAGCAAACACAAACCCCAACATGTTCTTTGACTCGTTTGAAACACGACACATCAGTCACAAGCCTGCACGAGCCGAGGCATACCACCAACAGGCCGGTCAGGTTCAGTGTTTCCTGTGAGCATAACTAAAGTTTTTAAGGGCTGTAAAGCCTAATTTGGGATTGACCTTTTAATCCGCTTAAATGGCATTACCGTTTTTTACTAATTTATGTAATAAAAAGAACAAGATATAGAAATACCGGGTCTAGAATAATATGAAGGTGCCCCCAAAATAATCCTTGTGACCTCAAATTAAAATACATTTATACGGGTTTTCGATTAAATTGTTATAGTTCAGAATGTTTCTCGTGTTAGCCTTTAAAGTCCATGTTTCCACTGGTTCCAAAAATACGAGAAAAAAGTATGCTGTGGCAGCGAACTAATTTATGTTTACTTTTTTTTATCTCATGTTCATTTGTTTCGTATAACTGTTTCTTTCATATTTTGTCCTTGTTTACCTGTATTTGTCTTAATAAAACTAAATCTAAGTATAACAACGAATTTTAATTATCACAAAAGAACAACAAACACATTGTACATACAAGGAAAGACAATTAGACACAACAAGAAAGAATCACTTAAAATAGAGACACGTAGGATACGGACACACATTCATGGGGATACAGTTAGGGCAAAGTTCAGGGCCATTTTGGCATGACAAGCGAGACGATTTCTTTCTGGGACAACTCTGTTCACGACGTCTGCATTGACTCCTCATTTCTTGACACGGATGGGGGGGCCTCAAACAGTTATGCGGTTTTGGACGACCGAAGTACTCATTTGGACACACACTGGTGAACTGTTTCTTTGGTGTCCTCCTACAACTGGGACTTTCTACGTGCCCACGTGGTCGTTGATGTTGTGGCGTAGGTCTTCGTATACATTCTCGGGAGTGGCATATGTCTTCAGGGCTTACGGGCGTCGAAGGTATACATATTCTACCGGATTCCTGAACAGGAGTCTGAGTTGCGAATTCTGTTCTGTTGCCTGAAGGTGAATCCCAGTAATATTCTTTGATGAGGACATATGGGGACACATCTGCTTGGCTCCCTGTTGAGGTGCAGGGACGAGACCTTACTGGGCTCCGTTTGGTTTTTTGGTCGGGATATTTAGAGCAAACAAGTTCAGATGTATCAGTATGTTGACAACATTTGCTTTGGCAGGGCATTTCTGTCTGACTCTCGTTGTCTAAAGGGGGCGGGTTGATAGCGGCATCTCTACACTTCCGTAATTGTGTCCCGGCTTCGCAGGGTCGCGATCGGTCTCGTATCCTTCGCATAAATTCTTGGTCCTCTTTACTTAAACCGCAAGGTGGGATGAAAGAAACACTAGATTTCATGCTAGCCCGCTCAGGTATACACACCGGGGAGAGAGGTACATTACAAGACCTAGCAGGAACATTACCGGGCCGAGCAGGTAGGCACACAGGTGGCACTGGTATATCATAACAAGGCCGAGCACGTGTATACACCTGTGGCACAGGTACATCTGGACATAAACAGTCATCAAGTTGTGATCTCGTTCCGTCGATGAACGATCTTGAGTCGGTAGTACTTTTTATTTTTTCAACTAATCTTTTCGCCATCCCATTAAGATTATTTTTATTTTTTAAGGGAAGCTTCTTTAGATATGTGACGATTTCTTCCACTGCGATATCTTCAAAGTCAGGATTAAAATCATTTTCTAGTTCTTGCAATTTCTGTGCCATGAGGGTTATAATTTTATTCGTACGTAATAGTTCTGCTTGAGATTGTTTATGCATTGGTATGGTTTTTAGCCAATCGTTTATAAGGTCTTTCATTCTCACTGTTTCTACTTCAGACCGCATCGACTCATCGCCTGGTACGGGTACATTGATTAAAGCCTTATATAAATCTTCGTTGAGCTTTCTAGCGTTAACAGGAGGTGCCGGACAACGATTCAGATATTCATTAACGTATTTGTTGATTTCATCTATTATTCTGCGTTTGAACTTAGCTTTTACTGCTTCATCTTCTCCAGAATAATTTAAGTTAATGAAAGCGTCAGCTAGATTTTCCTTCATTAATTCAAACGACGCAAGATCATCTACCGTTGGACATGCCATTGAAGGTACAGTGTTGGATATAGTGTCACGAAGTTGTTGCTTGTACGCTCTTCCAACCAAATCATCCTGGACTTTCTGTTTCACTTGCTTAATTTGGTCAATGAGAACTCTTTTATAATCTTCAGTAAGATATTGACCGATTTCCAATGCATTTGCCTGTTGATCAATAAAATCTTGCAGTATTTCCTCATACAGAGAGTCGTCATTAAATATATCTTGGTTCATATTCATTTCTCCGATTTTCAATATTATTTTATTAGCGAGATCTTGTTGTATTCGTAATGATTCATCTGTGCTCGGTAGTGGTATTTCTTCACACCACTCATTAACAACGTCATTTAAATGGTTTGTTGTAGGCATTAAAGAAGAATTCGTTCGTTGTGAAGTTTTTAAACTGCCCCTAGCTGAAATATCCTGAAATAACTGTAAACTTTTTAGGTAGTCTAACATATGGGCACCCAGCCTCCGAATATAATCCTTAGATTTAAATTGCGGTTCCAGTGGAAGTTCTTCTAGGTGTTTTATTATTTCTCTCAGTAAAGCTTCATCGGATTTTGCTCCTGGTTTTGTCATTGTCTGAGAGCTAAGAACTGCAGCTAGACTTTTAGCTAACTTTGACATTGTCTCTTCCTGAGACTGTTTGTTATTTGGAGACCTACTTTGGTAAATCGGGGAACCTCTGAGCCAATTTAGCAAAGCTCCTTCTAAATTTTCCTCGACAAATTCTATGCTATCTTGAACTAGGCCTCCGAGTGATGCCTGAAGAGGTGGTATTTCTTTTAGAGAATGCGTTAAAACATCAACGTTTTTCATAATTGATTGCACCGATTTTTTATCCATAAATTTGTTAACGGCCTTGTAAATTTGTTCTTTTAATATTTCTGATTCTTTCTTCTCAGAAACTTTAATTCCGGGATTCAGCTGTAGATACTTTTGTCTGTCTAAAGTTTCATTTGCTATAACCTCAGCTACTTCATCTATTTGTTCATCTTTTAAACCAATGTCCATATTTTTTAACCAATCTCTTGTTTTTCCGTAAACCTCATCATGATATATTTTATCCTCGTATTGAGTAGAAGACGCAAGTGGTCCACTGCTTTCTCGGCTAAGGCTTAGAGATTTTTGCTCAGCGAGTGCTAGTATTTTCTTAGATATTTCTTTGGCCTGACTATCCGAGACTTTGCCCTTCAGTGAACTATTAATGTAATCCTGAGCTTCGTTTTTGTCCATACCGCGCATAACTATATCATTTACAATATCACGTAAGCTTTCTTCTACTTGGCTTCTGTTTTTACTAGGAATATCAATGTCAACAAGGATATCACTTATATCATGCTTAAGGGTTTCTTGGAATTTTGGATCGTCTATGGTTTGTTTTGCCTTCATTTTAGTAGCCAATTCTAGGCACTTATTCGAAATATCTTCTAATTCTTTATCCGATACTTTTCCTTTGAGTATAGTTTTAAGATGCCTCTTAGCTTTGTCTGTTCCAATACCTCTCGAGAGCATACTGGATATTAGATCCCGTACATGCTCTTCAACTTCACCTCTGTTTTTGATATTAGACTTGGATAGATCAAGAATGTCACTAACATCCTTCTTTATACTTTGTTTTGTTTCCTGATCTAACGGTTTTGAATGAGTTGGTTTCATTTGATTGGCCAATTTCAATATTTCGTCAGTAATATGGCGCTGTTTATCTTCCGAAACTTTGTCCTTGAGCAGAGATTTTATCATAGATTCAGCTTTACCTTCGTCCATACCTGTGGTAACTATTTCTTGTACGATTTTGTTCAAATTGTTTTCTATTTTCTCTCTGTCCTTGATTTTAGTACCAGAAAGATCAAGAACGTCATGAATGTCACCTTTAATTATTTGTTTTGTTTCGCTATCGAGTGGTTGTACTTGATTTGCCAATTTTAATACTTTATCAATAATGTCGTCTTGTTTGTCTTCAGGGACTTTTCCTTTAAGTAGAGATTTAATCATCGCCTCCGCTTTTTCTTCGGTCATACCTGTCGTAGCTACGTCATTTACAATCTTATTCAAAGAGTTTTCTATTTTCTCTCTGTCTTTGATCTTAACACCAGAAAGATCAAGTGCATCATGTATATCACTTTTAATCATTTGTTTTGTTTCCTTATCGAGCGATTGTTTTTGAATCGGTGTTACTTGATTAGCTAACTTTAAGACTTGATCAATAATATCATCTTGTTTGTCTTCAGGGACCTTTCCTTTAAGTAAAGATTTAATCATCGCCTCCGCTTTCTCTTCGGCCATACCTGTAGTAGCTACGTCATTTACAATCTTATTCAAAGAGTTTTCTATTTTCTCTCTGTCTTTGATCTTAACACCAGAAAGATCAAGTGCATCATGTATATCACTTTTAATCATTTGTTTTGTTTCCTTATCGAGCGATTGTTTTTGAATCGGTGTTACTTGATTAGCTAACTTTAAGACTTGATCAATAATATCATCTTGTTTGTCTTCAGGGACCTTTCCTTTCAGTAAAGATTTAATCATCGCCTCCGCTTTCTCTTCGGCCATACCTGTAGTAGCTACGTCATTTACAATCTTATTCAAAGAGTTTTCTATTTTCTCTCTGTCTTTGATCTTAACACCAGAAAGATCAAGTGCATCATGTATATCACTTTTAATCATTTGTTTTGTTTCCTTATCGAGCGATTGTTTTTGAATCGGTGTTACTTGATTAGCTAACTTTAAGACTTGATCAATAATATCATCTTGTTTGTCTTCAGGGACCTTTCCTTTAAGTAAAGATTTAATCATCGCCTCCGCTTTCTCTTCGGTCATACCTGTAGTAGCTACGTCATTTACAATCTTATTCAAAGTGCTTTCTATTTTCTCCCTGTCTTTGATCTTAACACCAGAGAGATCAAGCACATCATGTATATCACCCTTAATCATTTGTTTTGTTTCCTTATCAAGCGATTGTTTTTGAATCGGTGTTACTTGATTAGCTAATTTTAATACTTGATCAATAATATCATCTTGTTTATCTTCAGAAACTTTTCCTTTGAGTAGAGATTTAATCATCGCCTCAGCTTTCTCTTCAGTCATACCTGTAGTAGCTACGTCATTTACAATCTTATTCAAAGTATTCTCTATTTTCTCTCTGTCTTTGATCTTAACACCAGAAAGGTCCAGCACATCACTAATGTCATCCTTAATCATTGCTTTTGTTTCTTGATCTAGTTTTATTGGTTTTAGTTTATTATTGGCCATTTCTAATACTTGATCAGTAATATCGCTGAGTTGATCCTCGGCGACGTTTCCCTGAAGTAAGGATTTAACTTGATTAATAGCTGTTTCTTCGTCTATACTCTCTGTAGCAACATCACGTGCAATCTTCTGTAACCCCTCTTCTACTTTCACTCTATTCTTAACATCAACTCCAGAAGTATCAAGTATATCACGTATCATTTGTTTTGCTTGTTCATTAAGTTTTGCACTTATCGGCTTTACTTGTTCAGCCAACGCTAGTACTCGATTTGTGATCGTTTCGATTTTGTCTTCTGGGACGTTTCCCTCGAGCAAACATTTGATCAGTGATTCTGCTTTGATTTCGTCCATATCTTTTATTGCTATATCATTTACAAGCTTTCTTAATCCGTCTTCAACTACAGCTCTGTTCTTCACAAGAACATGAGAGTCATCCAGAATACTTCCTATTTCTTTTTTTATAGTTTGTTTTGCTTCCTGATCCAAATGGATTGGATTCAACAAGTGTTCGGCAAGTTCATCAGACAATTGATTCAAATATTCGTATTTGTTTCCAAAGGTTCTTATAGGAAGTTGGTCCAACAATTCAAACGCTTTCATTTTCAACAAATCTCTATAAGTATTATCATCCTCAGGCCTACTGGCTGCTATTTTATTTAGTTCCGCAATCATGTTGTTCAATACTTGTAGTCTATTGATTTCTTTACTAAACGTTATCCCATCAAAAAAATCTTCTATAGCCTGATCAAAGCTTTTCAGCTTTTTAATACCTTGAATCTTTTCTAATAGATTGTCAGTAATCATATTTTTGAAATGTTCTCGTTCTCTTTCATTACTCGGATACCACATCGGCATTTTCTGTAAAGCCCGTTCAATTTCTTCTTTACCTTCTTTATCGAATTGCCTCTCACTCATTCCGCATAGAGATTCGGCTAATTTTTTAACAATAACGTCTCTTATGTATTTATCGTGTGGGTTTTCATTTGGGTAGATGGGTATATCTTTAAGCCAAGAAAAGATGGCATCCTCTAACTGTCGTCTTTCTTGTTCCTCTTTATCTAGAAAGAAAATTAAATTAAATATAAAAGTGGGAAAACGGGGAATTTAGCGTTACATGAACGGGATATGGACCTTATTTACGCACTTGGATCTTTGAGGAAGGCAGAAAATCGAAATGAAATGAAATGAAATGAAAATGAAATGAAAATGAAATGAAATGAAAATGAAATGAAAATGAAATGAAAATGAAATGAAATGAAATGAAAATAATTTATTCGTGGCATAGACACTAAAAGATAATACATTTATAACTATTAACTAATAACTAATTAAATTGCCACGAAATGGTCCCGCCTCAGCATAATGCTGACTCACAAGCCAGCGCTGGTCTTCCGGCGAGACCATTTTTTGTGGATCACGTTGCTCCGCTGTCCGACGCGGCCTTAACCTATTCTGAACGCACCCTTTACGCTTGCGTCAGACAGCCCCATCTGGCAGGCTGCTAATTGTCTAATTGTCAATAGGCAAGGCCGCACGGACATTCGTCAACACAAAATCGGTCTGTTTAGCACTGTAAACTAAAGCGACTTATGGTGGTCACGACCCTCGTGCGTGAGATTTCGAAGACTTCAAGCCCACGCAGGTCCAGTGCGGGTTGGTGAGTCATCAGGACCTCGTTTCCAATTTTTCAGGGTGTACCACGAGCAGGTGAAGTTGGCTTTAGTACTCAGTATGGGCCCCTTTCCTCCCCAGAGGAGGCCCTTGCCCAATGAGATACACTATAGGATCGAAAATGGGACAAAGTTAGGTCTACAGCTACAGCACAATTTTTAGGAGAAGTTAAGATACTTCTGTGATCACTTCTGGATGAGTGTTCTGAGCGTGTATGTGTGTGAAGCATGTCGTGCTGTGTCTAAGAATGTGTGTTTCAGGATTATCGGATCCAGGGGGCTAAGTGGCTCCTCGCCCCCAAAAGAAAATCTTGGATCTACTTCTGGTTGTTACCAGCTAGTCATAACTCATAACCAGGCTCACCGACGACACGTCGCATAATCCTGCCAATCTCGCAGGAGCACGGCCTCCTCTTCAGGCACTTGCTGCACATCTCGAGGCTCTCGTAGTCCACGCGGGGGGTCATGGAGGTCGTCTGCGAAACCACATCATCATCATAACCAGCAATCTTACAAATATTGTATCTCAATAATATTATAGAGGAGCGGGAGCGCTCGTGGCCCAGCGGCGCCCGCGTACCGCGTGCGGTATGCGAGGTTAAGCAACATTGGCATAGGTCAGTTCTTGGATGTTCTGGTGGTGTGCAAAGAGTTCTGGTGGTGTGCAAAGATCGTTCCCAGAACTCTGTCTAAAAGCGAGCGGTGGAACACCCCAGGGTTTTTAGTCCGTGCGAGTCGGACATACCCACTCGGCTTCTCCCGGGCTGAGTGGGATCCATAACGGATTTCCCCTGGGTAAACATAAAAAAAAGGTCAGTTCTTGGATGGGCGACCACTTTGATTGGTTATAAACTGAGCGCTCTCGTGCTTTGGAAGGCGCGTTAAGCCGTTGATCCCGGCTTCTATCTGTTATAATAGTCGTTAAGCCAAGTTAGAGGCCTTCGGGCGGCTTGAGAACTTCTATCAGTCAAGTAGCCCACTTGACAAGCCTAATTCCAATACGGTCTGCTTTCCCCTCGGGTTGGAAGGTCTTTTTTTTAATATTATTATATTATATAGAGTGCTGGTTGTGGAAAATCCTGCATCGGACACTGGGAATGGAGGGCCCAGTCAGTGCCAGACTCCTACTGGCTAAAAACCACAACTGGCAATCTTTACAATTTCTGTACATATCACTGATTTTGATTCAGTGCTTAAATCTATGATTGGATATACAATAACAATACATGCATTACTATAATTATCTAACTTGATATTTTCAACACTTTATTTTGGATTTGGATTTGGATGTTTATTACTCAGTCACGCCATTTGTCTCTGAAGATGTATATTAAGTACTTCTTTTTCTTACCGGGTGGTATTGCTTCAGATGCTTCTCAAATCTGCTTCGAAGCATAGGGCATATTGGGAAAGCAGTCTGAAAAATAACATTATTTGAATTAGCGAACGAAGTTGTCCTGGTACTGTAATAATCTGGCTTTTCAATGTACGCACAGATGTAGTGAATAACGTTTTTCCATCGGGAAAACCATTATTGTCTACGATTTGGTATTTGAATACGAATTAGTTTACGTTTCCGGTTTCGTGGTTGATGTCAAAAGATTTCGTCAGTTAACTCGTCGTCTACCGGTCCCTGAGATCCCAGGGATTATAACAAAAGAATAAATAAATAAATATTTGGAGACAATCTTACACAAATCAACCTGGTCCCAAACTAAGCAAAGCTTGTACTATGGGTACTAGGCGACGATATACATACTTATATAGATTTTTTTTTTAATGCAATTTCTATTATCTTATTTTATTATTGTTAGTATTAATGCCTAATTTATATTTACAGTTATTACATCTCAATAACAATTTAGTCATATAACCCGCCCCTCATCGTCCCGGTGCAAAAGTGCCCATAACGCTAGCAGCATTTCCGCGCTGAATAGCGACAGAAAGTCTTTGCACCAGAAACGATTCGGAGCGGGAGTCACCCGTATAGATAAATATATACTTAAATACATAGAAAAGATCCACTCAGGAACAAATATTCGTGTTCATCACACAAATAAATGCCCTGACCGGGATTCGAACCCGGGACCTCCAGCTTCGAAGGCAGGGTCACTACCAACTAGGCTAAAGCGGTCGTCGAAATTAAAAATCTCACCAGTGGTTTCTTCTCACGGCGCGCCTCACGAAAAACATTCTTGAGTTGTTTGTTGTCACTTTTTTTCTCTGGTGTTTTTGGTGATGATATTCCACTTTTCAGATAGTCGAAGCCAGTAATACTGAGGAGGAAACACAATAAAAGTCACTTGGTAACCAAGGCGTATTATTCCGTCAATGATTTTTTAAACGATCAAGAAGCTTTTAAGCCAGTTGTCTAATTTACTAGAATTAGTAATGGTTTATAATGTAGACATGTATAACTACAATTTTAGTCTGGACTTTTACTGTTCTAAAATCATTTCATATACATTTGAGCACATCATGAGGTATCTCATTGTATTCGATATTTTATTATTAAGTACTACTTTGATTATAAATGTCCTGCAGCTTGAATATGTCATGCTCGCCTAAAGGTCTTTGCTTACGGTGGCGTCGTTGATCGGGTCGCAACCTTCCCTAACATATGGTCGAGGGAGGCGATGGCTGAGATACGCGTCATACTCGTGAACGGGTTATTAGTTTCTTAGTCTTATTTTTGACATGTAACACTACATTTAATTAATGATACTTTGATTATTGTATTATTTTTATTTGATGTACCTATATAGATTTTGACTTGTAAAAGTGCCCTTGAGGCCTATTTGCAGAATAAATGTTTTGATTTGATTTGATTTGATTTGAATACATTCTAAGTGTATACACCAGGGAGAACCTAGACAAGTATCCTAGACGAGGGGATGGTAGCGATCGGGTCACGCGCTACGGCCACAAACTAGCCCCAGTGCCTCGAAGACTGGTAAAAATGGCTAACTATACGCGTAATGGGGCCCTTAGTGTACAATAAATTGCCAATAAGCATAATAAACTCCCCTAGTCTCATCAACTTCAAATACAAACTTAAAGCTTGGCTTGTTGAGCAGTCGTTGTATACTATAGAAGAATTATTAAATTTGAAATAATGTAATTTCTCGCTCATGACATGAATGTGTACAATTTTGAGGTTAAGTGTTCAAATACCTGTGTAATACGTTGACGTAATCTATATTACCAATAAAGTATGAGTATGAGTGTAGTGTGCTTACCATCAAGTAAGTTGTCAGTTTGTGTACCACCGTTGAATAAATAAACATCCTCGCACATCTTTTACGGAAAGGGCTTAGCAGGCTAAGGAAGGACGTGTGGCCCCTGTCAGGAATATTCAAATTGGTAAATGTCAATTGTTGGTGGCCTCATAACTCGTAATCACTCCAACTTTCAGCCCTCTATCTGTCACAGAGATAATGTCAAAAATGTATTTTTATCCCAATTTTTTTCAAACTCTTGTATCTTCTGATCCATACCAGCTAGAGCATTGAAACAAAATCACAGTTATGTAGGTTTAGTGGGAGTATACCCTATAATTTTATTAATATTTTACACGTGAGAAATAAAAGAAATAAATATCAAATTATTTTTTGACATGAGGCCACCAACAATTGACATTTACCAATTCGAATATTCCTGACAGGGGCTACACGTCCTTTCTTAGCCTGCTAAGCCCTTTACTTAACAAATAATGGTTTTCTTTCGTTGCATCCTTATGACTGAGTGTCGAGGGTGCACGGTTCTTGGCTTCCATATAGACGTCTGCAAGTTTCTTTGCAGATTTCCTTCACAGCATCGGTACGACGGGTTGGCGAAATAATGCTGGTGGTGGTTAATGAGGTCCCCAAAGCTCCCGAGGATGTGCTTTGTTGAGAATAACTGCATTGTCTCTAGTTTTCGAACGAATCTTTCAATCAGTAAAGGATCGGTACCGCCCTTGTGACCTTTCTAGTATCGCCAGCGTTCGTAAGCTGTTTTTATCTTACCATCAGACAGGTCTTATCTTATCTTATCTTATTTAGATGAGGGCCCTAGCGGATGCACTTTCGACCCAGTGGGATCTTTTGTGCAATTGCCCCCTCCTTTATGCCTACTCCAAGCTGCTCTCCAGCATTTCCACAAACCGAATGATGGAGTTCAGCGGGAGTACTCTAAATTCCTTTGGTTCAGGATAACCATTGCCATCAGACAGGTAGAGTACTCTTATCTCACGAGCACGGATTAGCCATACTTGTGTTAGTGACACGTACAAACACATAGACAATGTGCATGTATATGTGAATCTATCACATTTATTTCAGTTTTATGTTGTTTGTAACTTTTGTGTTTTTTGTCCTTCGTGGCATCTCGTGGTCCCAAAGGAAGACCAGCGCTAGCCAATGGCTAGCACTATGCTGATTTGGGTCATTGTCAGTTGTAAAAACAAAAGTTGTCCACCCGGTGGTCAATAGTTAACGGCTTATGTGCATGTAAGTTACGTTTTTATTACATGGATTTATAGTTACGGAAACACCGTTTATGCGGGTTACTAGACCAATCCAAAATTAAGCTTTGTGGCCCTCAACTTTTGATATGTCCACCGAAAAGACGCGAACCTAAATCTGACAATAACCCATTTGGGGCCATTTCGTGGCTATTTTCTGTGTTTTGGTGTTATGTTTGTTTGCACTGTATCGGTGCCACGAATAAATGTTTTTTCTTTCTTTCACACAGCCATGGCCCACCCGCGTTCCTGAGACAAAAGTATTGTGTTTGTTTGTTCTCATTCGCTTGCCCTTTTCCCATTTATTTGTGGTCGGCGCGTCATGTCTTTTTCTTCCATACATCTCTGTCACTCGTCATCTCTTCATTCACATCCTTATTCATATCATCTCTCACACAATCCATCCACCTTTTTTTTGGCCTACCTCGTTCACATTCATTCCTTCCAGTCCTCTCACATTCATATCTAATACTCTCCTTGTTACATGGCTTTCATTCCTCCTCATGACATGTCCGTACCACGCAAGGCGATTGGCTTTTAGTTTTTCGGCGATGGGTGCTATATGCTTAATATGAGAACAACGGTTGGAATTCACTTGGAAAGTACCTAATTTTAATAGAGACAAGGGCTGGGTTTTGCCGCCAGCGTGGAAGCCTGTTATTCCTGGACTACAATTGTGTAACGATGAACGTGTGGACATAGTTAGTTCAGTGTGCCTGCCGTCGGTCGACTTGGACAATTTGTTGGAGCAGTCAACTTTAACACAGGACTGCGCCTTCGCACGCGTCGGAGGGCAGTGTTGCGCGGTCGGTTGATAACACTCAACCTGATGAAGGACTCCAATTGTAGTCCGAAACATGTCGCAAATAGTGACTTTCCAAGTGAGTTCCAACCGTTGTTCTCATATTAAGTGTAAATATGTCTCACGTTAGTGTAAATTTATGTGGGTGCTATATGGGTGTGTTTGTTTGTTCTATCAGAAAAATATTTACCTCACAGGTCCCGGCAGCGGATACTTCTCCGGGCCAGGCTGTTTCGGATCGGACAGAGCTGGCGCTGGTCTCCTGTGGCCTTTCCTCTCCCGGCTCCTGTTGACGTAAATGCTGAGGGGGCCGAGGGGCTGGGGCTTGTCCCAATGGTGACGACGTTTCTTTGATGGCGGTGGGGATTCTTTTGAAGCTGGAAAATAAATTTTTTTTTTTAGTTTATTTAGAAAACAAACAGCCATGTGGGTCATTGTTAGATTTAGGTTCGCGTCTTTTCGGTGGACATATCAGAAGTTAACGGCCAAGAAGCTTAATTTTGGATTGTTCTAGGAACCCGCATAAACGGTGTTTCCGTAACTATAAATCCATGTAATAAAAACATAGCTTACATGTACATAAGCCGTTAACTATTGACCACCGTGTGGACAACTTTAGTCTTTACAACTGACAATGACCCATGTACAAAAGAATTCATACAAAAATGGACGCAGATTAGGCCTAAAGTTTCATATATTACTACGTAACAATTATTGACTGAATAAGTTACAGGTGCCGTTATAATTACCTATTATGTTGTGTACTGATGCAAAGTAGTTTAACTAAATTAAAAGAGATTATTAAAAACAATGTTTTCCCTCACTTCATATTATCTAGAAAACAAACATCGCCGAACTTGATTCTTGAAAGAGGACAAACTATGAGCAAAAATGTCTATGTCATTAAGCATTTCGTTATACATATTACAAGTGCGCCTAAAGAAAGAATTTTGGGCATACCTTGTACCACAGGATGAGATAGAAAAAGTAGGTTTAGAACGTGTGTGGAAACGAGAAATTTTTAAGGGGATTTTTTCTAGTAATTCGTTAGAGTCTATACGATTACTAATAACTTTAAATAAAAATATCATCGTTAAGCCAAGTTATAGGCCTTCGGGCGGCTCGAGAACTTCTAACAGTGAAGTTGCCCGCTCACCTGACAAGCCCAATTCCAATAAGGTCTGGTTTTCCCTCGGGTTGGAAGGTCAAATGGCAGTCGCTTCCGTAAAAACTAGTGCCTACGCCAACTCTTGGGATTAGGTAGGGCAGCTGTACCGGGATAACGCTAGGATAATGATGATGATGATGATCCCAGTACTGAGACGATGATGAGATACGAGTGTGATTTTGGGTCAATCAACTTTTTCTTGTTGTTATTCTGTCCCGTCAGCGAGGAGACAACAGTAACCGAGTTTCTTAGAAAAAAGGTTATATTATGGACTTCAAGCATGATCAAGAGATACCCATGTCCAAATGGATATATGCTCATTGCTAAGTCATGTTTAGTTGATTTAAACCCTACTAAATCATAGTTTTAAAGAGTGACTCAGGAGACGTAACCATGGCAACGAGCAACAAAGAATAGTTGATCCACCCTTTTAATTCGGGTATTTGTTTGGCAGGAACACAACCGACATTGTTTGTGTTCCTGTCTAACATTAAGATTGGCAGAGATTCCGACTGGAATACTCTAAGAGTTTGCGCTTCAATGAGATCGGTTGACCGACTTCAACACAATCGGAGACGGTGTGAGTCTGAGAATCAAGTTGCAGTTTTGGGCCATTCTACTTTTTCATGTACATAATTTTCATTTTTTTTTTTCAATTAAGATTTTGGAATACCTGGCCCTCACTTCATATTTTTGTACTGTTATTTAGAAAGAGGTTTAAGTGTAGTATCACTTCCGACAGTTTTTGTAATTAACGAACCACAACTAATATCCACAAATAGTGTAACTCAGTGGTCCTTGAATGTCTCACCATTTTGAAAAAATGGTTTTTACCACTGTGTTACCCCCACCTTTTACAGCAATATATTAATATTTAAGTATGTTTACCTATAAATTCCTTTTATTAGGTTCACGTACTATTTAGAAATCCTGTTTTTGCACACTAATTCAAAATATATCATAGTTTTTTTTTATGTAATAGAAAACTGGTCGTCTAGAATTACCCTTTTATCGCTGGTCCACTAAACTTAGCCTAGCTAAGATTTCAATAACGGGGTGTCCATAAATTACGTGAGATGTTTAAGGGGGGGAGGGGGTCGAGTCAAATCTCATCTAATCTTACGTTGGAGAGAAGGGGGTTCTCGGCAAATATCACGCAATTATTTTTCTGATTGAAACAAAACAATATTATACTATTTTGGTCCATTTAATCCAGATTGTACACGCTTATAAGATTTAATCTTAAGCGTAATCGTAATACGATTAAGATTATTCACTAATTCGTTCGAAAGAGAATAATTTCATTCATACTTCGACGTTAACTCTCAGCAATATTGATTACTAGTCTTTACTAGTCGTAAATAAAAGCACGAAGCATTTTTTTTTTCTTTTTACAATACTTAACAATCCAACGCGTTAACGTAAGAAACCCACATTTTAAAAAATCTCACGTGAGATTGGGGGATGGGGGAGGGGGTTGAATAAAATGTTACGACATCTCACCAGGGGGGGAGGGAGGGACAGAAAATTTAAAAAAACACCTCACGTAATTTATGGACGCCCCCTAAGAAGCCAACTTACAGTGTGTCTGCGAGTTTTTGATGAGTTTCTCCAGCAGTTCCTCAGAGGGCGTCCGGTCGGTGCTGCTCGGATATTTCCGGAGGGAGCTCACGAACGCCTCGACGTCTCGGTCGTGCTGCGGTCGGAACTGGCATCCTGGTAAACGAGCTCGAGGTGAACAGAGACGGGACGAGTTTAGCTGACGTGGTAAAGTAACACCTACGGGTATAAGCTCTCGGAGATTGTCTGTTGTTAAAAAAAAACTTCACACCGTGGTAAATCCAGTGTTGCCAGGACCCTTAGGGCGAAAATTACGTTTCTTTTCTTGAAAAGTTATATTTTTGATGCAAAAGTTACATTTTTTATATATTTCATAATTACTTTCGTAACGTTCGATTTTCAGAAATGTATAGCTACATACAATTATAATTCGGCGAGTTCGGCGACAGAATTACGCCAGTCTGATGGGCGGTATCTCGAATGTCATACATAGTTGCAACAGACGGACAGACAGGCGTACCACGTAGGTTCTTTTGTCACCTTTTCTCTATAAAAGCCTTTTTATAGAGGAAAAATTTAAACTCTATAAAAGCCTTTTAATTGTCTCGCTTGGTCCCGGTTAGATACAATTGACCTTTCTTTTTAAATAGAGTTTCATTATTCTCAAAAGTTACATTTCCTTTACAACAGAAGTTACTTACATGTTACGCGAGCCGGTCAAAAGTTACGAAAAATGTAAGAAATGTAACCATCTGGCAACACTGCTCCTAATATAAATAAATAAATACCGTCCCTTTCTTTCTCGGGTTACATTATATGAGTGAAAGAGACGGCACGATACGGATTAACTCCCCAGTCGTGAGGTTTTCGTAAGCCCCCCTTTCGCTTTGGAGCCTCGCGTGATTTCTCGATAAACCCATACAGGGATAATGGGAACGAAAGTTTATATGAAACTACGATAAAAAGAGTCCCACGCGGAGAAAGTCGGGGGGAAAAAGCTAGTTATTAATATACTACAGTAGAATCCGCTTATATTTTTATATACGACATTGGCCATTTCATAACAAAATGGGCAGATCAAAAGGAGAAATAATGTCGTTTTAAGAAGTATAACTATCAAGACAAGCAACAATAATAATGCAAATGCGAATAATACTCGCAATTTGACAAAAGGCACGTACAAAGGCACACTTATTTCCTCTCTACTCTAAAAGCATTCTGTAGCGGTTTGTCTATAACAGAACAGACCCTTGTTTTAACCACCGACACGCAACGCAAAGAGCGGTTTTATAAGTTTGATATGTCTCTGTCATTTGTATATATGTGAGCCTGTCTGAGGCATCGTAGCTAGGGAAAATCGTTAGGGAACGGATGAGCGGATTAGAATGCGTTTTTTTGATCGAATGTCTTGATGGCGGAGATGGTTCGGGTTTTTATTTTTTTGTAATTTAATTAACTACAGTAGAATCCGCTTATAACGACTTTGCTTATAACATTTGACCGCTTTTAACGACTTCGAAATCACCACACATTAGATTTCATACCAAACATTTTCAAAGTAAATCAGTCCGTTTTGTGCGACGTTCTGGCACCTATTTCACCAAAACTGACAGACGCGACAATTGTCAAAAAACATTACAATTGCAGTTGGTGAAACAATTTTCACATGAAAATTGTCGATTTGTCAACCTACATCATCAAGAATCATTAAGATCATCATCATTAAGATTAGTAGTTAAGTATAGAAAAAAAATGTAACTTTATTATGAACTCAATGAAATAAACAGTTTAAATTTTTTTTTTTTTACATATGTCAACTTAGTGAAATAGGGGCCTGTTAGTGCGACGTAATATCACCGGTCCCTTGACTGTCGCTTCATTCGGATTCCACTGTACATATTTACCTGAGTCTTTCTCAATTCGATTGCTGTAGATGTCGCTACGGGCCGGTGAGTGGCTTCGATTACCCACTTCAAAGTTGCCTAGAGCTGAAAAATGCACGCATTTACTAAGGCTCGGTTGCACCAACATAACGATCACAGGCCGGTCATCGTCAAATATGGCGCCGGCAGCTGTCATCCCATAGAAACTTGTCAAACTTTCCATACAATCAGATTTTAACGAACACTGCTTACGATTACAGACGGTTTGGTGCAACCCACCCCTAATAACTAATTGGCATTTCTTTAGGAGGGTAGGGGATAGGGGTTTCCCTCCCTGTAATTTTTGATATAAAATAACGATAAATAATAAATACTGGCAAAAATGGCTAGTGGCTCACAGAAAAGACGTTAGGAAGATAGGTACCCATAAGTATTTCTAGGTCACGCCTGGCCATAAAGTGGCGATTACAGCATGCTACGTACGCGGAGAATCCTATCTCCTGGCCAGGGGAGGAGAGACACAAAATCACACATTTATCATCCTTGCCTTCGGCTCAGACGTCAAATATCTGCGATCTGAGACATTCTTTGCTTTACTGCCCTACATAACTAATGTACTATTATTATACAAAGACGATGGCAAACAAGCTTACAGCCTGCCTGATGGTAAACTGATACCGTAGCCTATGGAGACGCGACTGTAGTACCTGGTGATGGTTTGAGTCGCTGTGGCGGGAACTCCGTGTGCCAGCGCGCTGGGGAGCAGGCGTCAACTCCGCAGTGGGTTACCTGCGGCATACATCCAAATTTCATTGGACAAATATACTTGTTGTAACTTGTAACAATACGATACTAGAACAGGGGCGCTACCGCGACCACAAACGAAGTTTTCCCTCTCTGTCGCATTTGCAAGTTTGCACATAAGTGAGACAGAGAGGGAAAACTTCGTTTGTGGTTCGCGGTAGCCCCACAGAGGGCCTACTCCGAACTTCGTATCATGCCTCTCACTCATATAGTGAATAACACGAGAGTGAAAGGGACGAAGTTCGGAGTACAGGCTCAGGGGCGCTACCGCGACAATCAAACGAAGTTTTCGCTCTCTGTCGCACACATGTTCGGACGTAAGTGCGACAAAGAGGGAAAACTTCGTTCGCTGTCGCGGTAGCGCCCCAGGGCTTGATAGTCGAATTATAGATTAACGTATAAAATCAGCGCCATCTATGCACGTATCCCTGAGAGCAGTAAGTTTGCCGGCTTATAAACTTAATTTAATGAAGGTACTTTTACTACTCGTTACTAGATGGCGCATAGGACAATAATTATAGTTGCATAAAAATGTCCTCGACTGCGTTAGTCCAATTTCACTAAATGAATTAATGAATAACATTTATTTCAAATTATAATCCGCATTTTTGTTAGTAGGTTATGAGATGCTCTCTGAAATAAAAAAAAAAACAGACTACGCTTCTTACTGAACAATGTAGATGTAAGTACCTATCTAAATTTTTGTGATCGATGCCATTTCGTCAACGTTAGACAGTTTCTTTGGATGGCAACGACTTTAAAAATTAAAATAGGTACGTCTATATTGTTCAATAAGGAGCGTAAAATCTCATATTAGAAGTAAGGCAATTATTTTTTACTATTTAGTGTTTTTTTTTGGAGTCGGTTTATTTTTTTTGTATGGCACTGACTTCATAAATTAGAATAGATACGTCTACATTGTTCAATAAGAAACGTAAAGTCTCATATTAGAAGCAGGCACGTATCCAGAGGGGGGATAGTTGGGATTTATTAGCCGTCTGTTTATTTATTCGCTTGCGTGTTCTTTCAATAACATTCATCATTTTCACATGGTTGTTTCAATGTTTGTCCCCCCCCCCCCCGAACCAAAAGTCTGGATACGTGCCTGATTAGAAGTAAGGCAATTATTTTTTTACTTTTTAGTGCTTTTTTTGGAGTCGGTTTTTTTGTATGGAAAAATTCTGCTACTCAACCGCCTTAGTAGATTCTCTCTATTGCAGCCGCCCTGAGATTCCTAAGAGCGCATTCTATGTATAGATATACATAGTTTACCTGGTAGGTACTGGCATAGGGCTCGGGGTCGACGGGTCGATGCTTGAGCGCCCTTTCGGGGAACGCCTGCGAGACGCGCGGCTCGCGCAGCGCACGTCGGGGCGCTGCGGAAACTAACACAAAACGAACATATCAAAATCAAAAAATCAAAATTAAACCATATATTCTGCAAATAGGCCTCAAGACCACTTTTACAAGTCAAAATCTATCTATATCAAATAAAAATAATACAATAATCAAGTATCTTTAAATCACATACAGTGGAATTCGGATAAAGCGACAGTTAAGGGACCGGTGATATTACGTCGCACTAACAGGACGTCGCACAAAACGGACTGATTTACTTTGAAAATCTTTGGTATCAAATCTAATGTGTGGTGATTTCAAAGTCGTTAAAAGCGGTCAAATGTTATAAGCGAAGTCGTTATAAGCGGATTCTACTGTAGTTAATTAAATTACAAAAAAATAAAAACCCGAACCATCTCCGCCATCAAGACATTCAATCAAAATAACGCATTTTAATCCACTCATCCGTTCCCTAACGATTCTCCCTAGCTAGGATGCCGCAGACAGACACACATATATACAGATGACAGAGACATGTCAAACTTATAAAACCGCTATTTGAATGAACGGAATAGTAGCGGCTGGATCTGCCAATCGGTGACCCGAGGGGCTACCGCGAACCACATACGAAGTTTTCCCTCTCTGTCTCACTTATGTGCAAACTTGCAAGTGCGACAGAGAGGGAAAACTTCGTTTGCTGTTCGCGGTAGCGCCACCGGTCTTTATGAGACCGGGAGTCAATGTGGCCACGATATAAAAATAATGTTTGTGAGAATAGAGTGGTGTTTATACGCCACACAGAATGCTTTTAGAGTAGAGAGCTAATAAGTATGCCTTGTACGTGCCTTTGTCAAAATTGCGAGTACTATTCGCATTTACATATTATTGCTTGTCTTGATACTTAGTTATACTTCGTAAAACGACATTATTTCTACTTTTGATCTCCCATTCATTTTGTTATGAAATGGCCAGTGTCGCATATATTACTTTTTATCTTGACGCTTAGAGACTATCCATATCTAATAAATCTGGATTGTTATTAGTTTCTTAGTCTTATTTTTGACATGTAGCACTACATACATTTAATTAATTATATTTTGATTATTGTATTATTTTTAATTGATATAGATAGTATACTTGTAAAAGTGCCCTTGAGGCCTATTTGCAGAATAAATGTTTCATTTTGATTTTGAATAGCGAACAGGTTAGCGACGGGCGCCACACAGACTGCGCAACGCAAGTGGGACGTTGTTGGGTATCACACATTCCATTGCGCAGCCGTCACGTTGCGCGGCGTGTCGCTTGCGTTGCGCTGCGTATCGCTTAAATGCGTTGCGCGGCGTGTCACTCGCGTTGCGCTGCGTATCGCTTAATGAGGGCTATCGCGTATGAAATCGCCGCTAGAGGCGCTAGTGTAGCGCGAGGTCTCCGAAATGTCAAATGTCAATCTTTGTGGTTGCGCTACGCGGGTTGGGCTATCTAATTGGAACAATATGGTGACTATTTTGCAATACCTGAGCTTGATTATGGCAAATATGAGTTAAGGGTCAATGACTGTCAGTGCTTTGAGACAGTTTTGTTTTTCGGAAACTTATTTCCTCCTTTTTTCCGAACAAAACGGGACTGCGCTGTAATGCGGGATGTTCGATATTTTTACGGTTCGGTTTTAAGGTATTAAATATGATTTAAATGTAAACTTCGTTCACATGCCCATAATAGCCAATAACAATTTTTGACAGCTGGACCTTAATCGACAGTGGCGCCAACTGGTGAGCACAAAAACGATAGCCCCCATTGCGTTGCGCAGCGTGTCACTCGCGTTGCGCTGCGTATCGCTTAATTGCGTTGCGCGGTGTGTCACTCTCGTTGCGCTGCGTATCGCTTAATTGCGTTGCGCGGTGTGTCACTCTCGTTGCGCTGCGTATCGCTTAATTGCGTTGCGCGGTGTGTCACTCTCGTTGCGCTGCGTATCGCTTAATTGCGTTGCGCAGCGTGTCACTCGCGTTGCTTTGCGTATCGCTTAATTGCGTTACGCGACGAGCCACTCGCGTTGCGCTGCGTGTGACCAGTATGAGTAAAATGCCGTTACCTTTTCCACCCGGTTCCCGTTGGGCTCGCTCGGCCGGCCGCAAGGGCTGCGCGAGCACCCCCACTGACAGCCCCGCGTCTGACAACCACCGCACCACCGCCACCACGCCCTCGCCACCACCTTCCATCATTGTGGGGGGAGGGGGATGTGCTGTAACGTAACATGTTCTTCATTTCCCACACATTGATATTCCCATGTTTTATAATTTAAAATTTATGTAAAAGAGATTTATAAGAGAATTATCTTTTACTGGTGAATTCTTCAGCGTAAAGCGAGTACAAGACTCACTATTTCATCCCTGCGAGGGATGATTTTCGGGATGACTATTCTACAAGTAGACTGCATAATTGACCAGCCGGACTGTAGTGTATACATTTTGTGTTCACAGTGAGATATGTATTACGAAACGTCTATACCTAAATAATCCTACCAACATACCAATCTTCTGTACTTATTTTTGTGACTGTTTATGTTTTATCTCCTTATATACAGGGCGTCCCATGGCTATGCCACATGGAGGGAAAGTACCTTAAATATTGTAGATGGAACATTTTACTGAAAGAAGACATTATTTGAATTTAAAAAACAATTTAAACTGTATTCACAGATATTTAAATAATTTTATGGTTGAACCGGGAATCGATACATCCAAGACTCAGGAACAAATGGGTGAATCAACTATTCTTTGTTACTCGTTACCATGGTTACGTCTCCTGAGTCACTTATTAAAACTGTGATTTTATTTATAGGGTGTATAAGGGTGTAACCAAACATGAGTTTTAGTGATGAGAATAAATCCATTTGAACATGGGTCATCTCTTGAGTGTGATTGAAGTCCATATTATAAACATTTTTCTAAGAAACTCGGTTACTGTTGTCTCCTCGCTGAAGGGACAGAATAACAACAAGAAAAAGTTGATTGACCCAAATATTCGTGTTCATCACACAAATAAATGCCCTGACCGGGATTCGAACCCGGGACCTCCAGCTTCGAAGGCAGGGTCACTACCAACTAGGCTAAAGCGGTCGTCAAATTAAGTTTCATCATGATTCGTTCAGCCATTTTGGCACGATTGAGGGATCAGGGGCGCTACCGCGAACAGCAAACGAGGTTTTCGCTCTCTGCCGCACTTGCACGTTCGGACGTAAGGGGGCGTCCATAAATTACGTGACATGTTTAAGGGGGGGAGGGGGTCGAGTCAAATCTCATCTAATCTAACGTTGGAGAGAGGGGGTTCTCGGCAAATATCACGCAATTTTTTTTCTGATTGAAACAAAAAAAAAATATACTATTTTGGTCCATTTAATCCAGATTGTACACGCTTATAAGATTTAATCTTAAGCGTGATCGTAATACGATTAAGATTATTCACTAATTCGTTCGAAAGAGAATAATTTCATTCATACTTCGACGTTAACTCTCAGCAATATTGATTAGGTACTAGTCTTAACTAGTCGTAAATAAAAGCACGAAGCAAGTTTTTTTTTCTTTTTACAACAACAATCCAAAGCGTTTACGTAACAAACCCACATTTTAAAAAATCTCACGTGAGATTGGGGGATGGGGGAGGGGGTTAAATAAAATCTCACGACATCTCACCAGGGGGGGCGGGGGAGGGCCGAAAATTTAAAAAAACATCTCACGTAATTTATGGACGCCCCCTAAGTGCGACAGAGAGGAAAAACTTCGTTTGCTGTTCGCGGTAGCGCCCCTGAATGATAGGGTGAGATACGTTACGGTCATTTTAATGAGTCGAAGCGAGGAGCAGCACACTTCGGGCTTGGAACAGCCCTGCCAAGCGTCGTGGTGAAGAACGGGCCTGGAAATACGATAATATTAGTTACTAGCAGCGCCCTGCGGTGTAACCCGCGCGTAAAAGGTAGCCTATGTGTTAATCCAGGGTATTCAGATTCAGATTATTTATTGTTAAAAAAATTTTTACAAGTCATAATTTACAGTAGAAAAAAATTAACGCTACACAAATATAAGTATAAGCTACCTCCATTCCAAATTCCAGTCAAATCCGTCCAGCGGTTTTTGAGATTAAAAGGAACATACATCCATCCATCCAAACATCCGCACAGACTTTAACGTAGCCACTTTATAGCCCTAAAGTGGCAAATATCTCACGCTTCGCATACGGAAAATCCCACTTCCTGCTGGCCATTCGGAGACATAAAATGTTGTAAGTACTTACCGTACTTTTGCAATAAAAAATCGCAAATTTATCACCCTCACGTTCGGCTCGGGCGTCAAATACATGCGATCTGGGGTATTCTTTGTTGTGTTACTAGTTTACTTGCCTTTACTCTCGGCCCGCTTCCCGACTCACGCCTTGTCACTTCACTACTTTTTTTTATATATACCAAGTCGTCGGCAAACAAGCGTACGTCCCGCCTGATGATAAGCGGTTATCGTAACCTATGAAATCTTACAATTCTAGCTCATATGCGGTACGAAATACAGTCGTGTCTGCGTCTTGCTTCAATACGGAGTTACGGACAGACAGATATCTTAGAGTCGAAATCTAACAGCCCACTTCGCTGGTTCGGTCTCTTGTGTAGATACCTTGCTTCACCATAATTTAGTTCTTTCTACATTCCGTTAAACCCTTTGATCGCCAAGGACACCCAAAGGCGTACCTAAAGGGTAAATTTTACCAAAACACTCCTCAACATATACGAGAAAATGCTAATAAAAAAATTCAGGCGTTATCATAATATTGTTAAAAATTACTTACATGTTAATCTAAATAGAAGTGAAACGAGAAATCTGTAAATAAATAAAACAGAAATAATTTTGAATTTGAAATAGTCAAACCAACTTCATCTTATGACAGCTTTCAACAAGTACAATATGAGACATGTCGTTTTGGTTTTTCTTCTTGACATCTACAATATAGCAGAAAGGTCAAAATATAAGATAGAATATAGACACAAGAGTTTAAAGCATACATTTTGACTGGTATGTCCGGTATCTGGACACATATAGTCCCTGTTCGTCCCGGTACCGCCGCACACCGGGGGTAGTCAGCCCGACCCAGCAGCGCTACTGTGAACAGCAAACGAAGTTTTCCCTCTCTGTCGCACTTGCAAGTTTGCATATAAGTAAGACAGAGAAGGAAAACTTCGTTTGTGGTTCGCGGTAGCCCCTCAGGTCGGTCCTAGTTGTGTTTCTTGCTGGACTCTTCTCAGCTAGGCTAGGTTTAGTGAACAAGCGATAAAAGTAGCTCGATTCCACTCACACCTCAGATTCGGTTGAAGCCGTTTAACCAATCTCACTGGAGCGCAAACTCTTAGAGTATACCAGTGTTCCAAACCACACGCGTGGTCGTGCCGGAAGTTTTCCCCAGGCTACTCTCCAACCGCGCACTCCTATCGCTTTATTGGGCCCGGCCTATAAAGCCACAGTCAGGTTAAAAGAAAGAAATAAAAAAATATATTGAAAAAGCCTGCTCCATCATGTGGTCGCTAATTGGAGCCGGTCGGTTAACCGGCGCAACGAACTACGTTCAGAGATCACACTTATTTGGTCTGCGAGTTGGTCAACTTGAATACCTACGGAATTTTATTTGATATTAAAAGTCTTATAGGTGTGATATATGTGTTAACCTTCTTGATGATATAGTTGTAAACCTCTCCCAGGTAACACAGCATGCTGAATAAGTTTTAATTAATAGCAATTCGCAAATTTTTACACCTCTTATCAGCAATAATCTCCATAATGTGCGAGTAAAGGCTATTAATATAGCCAAATTCTGAATAATATTCTCTTTAGAACTTTAATATGGTGTCTTCGGGTAATTCCGAATAATTCCGAAAATAACAGATTTCTGTCTAACTAAGTGATTTTGTTGCACTACCCAAACATCAACACAAAATTTAACATTTCTTTTTGATGGTGATGATGATGAGATGCAATAAAACCTAACTCTTTAAGCTTAGTAAAAGTTGAATTAAGGTGGGTATCATACCACAGTATCACTAAGCTATTACCCAGACTTTACATAGCTGTTATACAGGCTAAAGCATTTAAAAATGTGCCCAAATTGCTTGAATAATAGCTAAATAGACATTTACTCAAACTTTATTCAAAATGACTGTGTTACTTGGGCTGCGAGCATGTTCTTGACACCTTTTGTGTCATTCTTAGGGTCGGTTGCACCAACATACGATCACAGGCCGGTCATCGTCAAAACACCGCTTACGATTACAGGCGGTTTGGTGCAACCCACCCTTAGTCTTGCAATAAATATGGTTGTGTGAACATGTGTTTTCCTATCGTTGACCCTCAAGTCTTCCTGGGTCAGGACTTGTCATTAGGATTTTTAATTTTCTAGTCCTTTTACTCCGGATCTTCCCAATTTCAAAAATCAAAATCAATCATTATTCGTCAAAATATTAAATTACAATTTAAGAAAGTCTGACTATAAGAATACATTTTTCATGTCAAAATATTAATTTACAGTTCAAGAAAGAATAGTAATTTCGAGTTTACAATTATAACAAAATTAATGTCATACAGTGAAGATAAACTTGGAAAGTTATCTATTACAAATATTACAACATCAGTAAAGTTAGAGATGTATAAGGTCTCAAGATTAAACAAGGAGTATAATGAAATTAATATATCCCAGAGATGGACATGGTCTCTGAGCGTCAAAATTAAGATTAATTTAATATTGTTAGAAATGTATATGGTCTCTAAGTTACTGATAATAAAAACGAATCCATAACAGGATGATCTCGTCAATCCCCTATAAAAAGACACTAGTATTAACGTACTTATTGCGCCTGTAATATTGACCAGATATAATATATGTTATTCTGACCGTTAACGATTACGTTGTTAAGATAATACACCGGGTCACGAGATCGTAACGGTTTCTATTGGGGACAATATGGCTACTGGTAACTTTCATAAGTGGCTGATGCGTAGGTACAAATCGATTTTCCACGAAAAAGCGGCTACTCGTGAACAATCGATACCTAAAACTAACTGGAACTTATTTTTTAATTCACTTTGACTCCAATTCTATTTTATCAGAGCAGACTTTTTTTTATATATTTTTTTACTCTATCTAGCAGGCTGCAATTTCACCGAGTGCTTTAGTTCGTATATAAAGAGACTTAATTATCACTAGATCATAATTCCATAACCCAGCTAAGTTTTGGGGTGTATACAATCTTCTTTTTCCCGTTATTATTTAGTTAATTCTGAATAGCAAAGTGTGAATGTGAACGCAAAGTTGGTTAAATTCCTTGTTTTGTTTCTATCTGAGTTCCTTTAATTGGCTTTGTATTATCATCTAAGTATCTTATCATAATCTAGTAGCTGTTGGTACTCCTTAAATTAAATAAATAAATAAATAAACTAGCATTAAAAAATCTGTGCTCGCTCTAACACGCGTGAGTTTGCAATTAACCATCCCGTTCTCTACGGAAAATCTGGGCGTAGTTTCGTAAATATTTAGTACTATGTATTTATTATTTTGAATTTGATATTTGACATCACCTAGGATATCCTAGTCATGTATACATTTAGACATTTTTATTCTATTATTTCATTAACATGTGATATTTCTTAAATTATTATTATTGTTTTGAAGTTTTGAAATTATTATAGACGATCCTTTAATGAATCCATTTTATTTTATTTTGATGTAAAATAATAATGTTACTTTCTAAAGGAAATAAATGAATCTATCTATCTATCTATCTATTTGATTTTGGGATACTGGATCTCAATACAATACAATACAAATATTCTTTATTATTACCAAAACATATCATTGAAAATTACGAACTTGGCAGCAAAGCTTCTTTTTACGATGGTATTTAGGATTTTTTTGAGAACTTTGCCAAGGCATTATTCAATATTTGTTCATTTTTTTTTAATACGGACAAGCCTACGATCCACCTCCAAACCTTCACCCGCAACTCCAAAGCCAACCATTTGTGATATCCATATTGAAAGGAACCTTATGGCGGCCGGCACTTACGCCTTTATTGCCGCTGTTCCAATACAACAGTGAATAGGTGTAACGTAAGCGCCTGCCGCCATAAGGTCCCTTTCGATGTGGATTATCACATTTTTTCGGTTGTTTTTCTTTGTTTATTTTTCAGTTTACAGTACTTAATTAGTGTATCTACATTATTTCTTCACACTGGAAGCTCAAACTTTAATATCCTCGTTAAGTCTCTAAATTGACTTGCTTTAAGTGTAGATACAAGTACGAACTACGAATATTTTTGTATATTCGTCATATCCTAAAAATATCTAAGTTTTGTAACTAACATGATCATGATTTTTTGACGACCGGTTTAGCCTAGTGGGTAGTGCACCTGCCTGTGAAGCTGACGGTCCTGGGTTCGAATCCCGGTCAGGGCAAATATTTGTGTGATGAGCATGAATATTTGTTTCTGAGTCTTGGATGTTTTCTATGTATTTAAGTATTTATATCTATTAAATATATCGTCGTCTAGTACCCATAACACAAGCCTTCTTGAGCTTACTGTGGGGCTAGTTCGATTTGTGTAAGATTGTCCTCTAATATTTATTTATTTATTTATTTATGATGGCCCGCAAATGTACCTATAGACAAACGGACTGCCCTGCTACCGCTAACGGCATTCGAAATTTTACCTCTCTGTCGAACTTGCAAGTTTGCACATAAGTGCGACAGAGAGGGAAAACTTCGTTTGTGTTTCGCGGTAGCACTCCTGTTATGCACAAACGTCCAAGGGTTCACCGTTAAAATGCATATATTTTAACAAAAAGGTTCCTTTTTAGGGTTCCGTAGCTAAAAGGCAAAAACGGAACCCTAATATAGATTTGTCATGTCTGTGACAGCCGATTTTCTCGGAGACTATAAGCACTACAATTATGAAATTTGGTAGGAAGGTGTATTCTATGAACCGCTACATAAAAGTGATGTGAAATTACAAAAAAATATTAAATCCATCCATACATGTAACCGGTGGATGAAAAAAAATTTAACGCACATAGTTGTGTGGGGTATCGATGGACAGGCCTTTAAAAATGATATGGAGGTTTCTAAAAAACTTGTCCATTTAAGTCAACCGTTGGTGAGATATTAGCTGTCAAAGTCATAGAAAGTGTGTCCCCCCCCCCTCTAATTTCCAAACTATAAAGTTTAAAATTCTGAAAAAAATTGAGGTGGTGTGCATTAGTAAATAATTTCAACGATTTTTGGTTTGAACAATATAGGTTTTACGGTTTTTGAGTTTTCGCTTAAAAACTGTTTTGCCCAAACAAAAGGTCGTAAGTGAGTTCCCTATGAAGATACGACTTTTTTAGATTCAATGTATTGGATAGTGACTTTAAATGTGGACTAGTAGGTGTTGTCACGGAACCCTTCAATGTGCGTGGTCCGACACGCACTTGGCCGGTTTTCAAATTAATTGTTGGTTGGATCGCTTATGATCCTTGCTTTCACGAGTGTCGTAATGTACCTAAAACTTGAGTATACTTTCACAATATAATAGATTACGAATAAACCCTATCGTTATGAAATACTTAGATGTAATAAAACAGGCAAATACCTTGCACCACCCATGAAGCAAGTAGCAGACATTTTTTATGCGTGAAATGTACAAAAAACCACAGATTACATTTTTTATTCATAAAACCGTTATGGCGTTTTGGTTCGAATAAACAAAGTTTAAAATGCAGTTTTTAAATTTGTTTGTGGTTCTTATGCGTTTATGATAAAGATGAGTTTTTTATGTTATTGTATTCGTAGTTGGAAATGGTAAGTTTGTTGCGATACTGCATTCCAATGGTTGATATTGATGTGAATTATAGGATTGCTAGTGGGTATATTGACTGGTGAAATGTTTTCGTCTTATTTATGGCAATCCGTGGAACGACTGTTTATCCCAATTATGATTTTTAATTGTAGTTACTTATCTATTTTGGTCAAATGGACAATGTACCTAAAATAGTCACGACTAAACGCTCGAGGCTTACAAATGACTGACACAAACTAGAGTAAGGTCATTGTGCCGATTACGCGACTTGCTTCAGTAAGCGACCACCTAAAGCAGTACTTTTTTTTAAATTTTGCTAACGCTACACCGCATGACCTATAAACCACAAAGTAATTTTTTTCATTAGTGATTTTTATTATTCTGAATTGGAATCTGGAGGTATTTCTCAGGGTATACATACGTTGGCTTCGTGGTAGGTCTAATAAGGTTCTCTATAATTCTTCATAATATGAACGAGTGCTCAGGTAACATTTTTCCACTTATCTCATTTTCTCGGTTAGCTGGAAGAGATCTCTTAGAGGGATAACTTTGCCTTGGTACTTTATAGGTATTATATAATTATTTTTTGGTAAATATTGTTTTTTTTTGTTTATGTGCTATAAAGTATCATATATAGTTCGGTTTAGCCTAGTAGGTAGTGCACCTGCCTGTGAAGCTGACGGTCCTGGGTTCGAATCCCGGTCAGGGCAAATATTTGTGTGATGAGCATGAATATTTGTTTCTGAGTCTTGGATGATTTCTATGTATTTAAGTAAGTATTTATGTCTATTAAATAAGTATACAAAATGAAGTAACAGTTTATTTTAAGCTCAAACAGTTTTGTATAATTATTGTACATTTATCAATAACAAAATATCAATCTGATATAAATACAATATAACAATAATTTAAAAAAAATAAACAAAAGAAAACTAATCAAATAGACCGCCCCTCACCGTTTCCGGTGCAAAGGTGCCCATAACACTGGCGACGTTTCCTCGCTGAATAGCCATGGACAGCCTTTGCACCAAAAACGACTCAGCGCGGGGGTCCTCACCCTTTTGCCGAAGTCGACGGCCTATATTATGTATAAATTTCTTAGCGTCGGCCCCCCAGCACCCCGCAGTCTCGAAAGCCAATGGGACAAAAATGTAGGCAGATTCCAGCGAAGAGTATTTTTGCCGCTTCATTGAGGCCTGAAATTCAGCTGCCGCACCGGCGGCGCCAGTAGTGCGGCTGATGTGGCAGGCCGCGAAGGTGCTGACGCACGTGGCGTCCCACACCAGGCAACGCCCCCTTTCCCACGGCACCAACGTGAGGCCATCGGGTCTTTTGCCATCGGTGCGGCTAAGGCCCGGCGGTTCCAGTAATGATGGCACGCCAGCCGACCTCAGAGCCCTTTGTATAATATCATTGAGGGCATGGTGACGCGGATGCCTGCCGGAGCACCGGCGGCAACTCAGTGCGTGATGGCCGTCAGCACCCACCATGGTACCACAAATGCATGTATGTGGTTGACATACAAAACAGCCCAGGCGGAGGGCAACGGCCACACGCAACGAGTTACCGTCTAGTGAAGTTCCCAATAATATTAAATAAGTATATCGTCGTTTAGTACCCATAACACAAGCCTTCTTGAGCTTACTGTGGGACTAGATCAATTTGTGTAAGATTGTCCTCTAATATTTATTTATTTATTATTTATTTATTTATTATATATACATTACATTTACTAATTATCTCTATCCTTTTCATGTCGCATTATTATTAGAGCTAGCTCTCCAGTCAAACATCACAATCGCCGCAAACGGCGCAAACGCAGATAACTTCAGTACAGCCATTAGTTTAGTTTTCGAACCGCCGCGCGAGGCAACGGCTGCGCTCGTTCAACCACGCGTAAAACTTTTTTTTTAATTCCACAACGGCCGTTTTTTAAAAACAAGTGACATGTGGTGTATACAACATTAACAATAAACTTTAAATTGGTTGTTATTACAGTTAAAGACCGTTTTTAAGTGACTAGTGAAGTTTTGAACACAAGGACGTATTGGTAACATGTTTAGTAATTAAAATAATACAAAATGGAGGACGTGTATACTATCAAAGTGAGGACTAAACCTGATACGAGAAACTTGTATCCTTCTGAGAGAAGATATTCTGCCTCCACAGTTTCTGGACTAGCTTGGGTCCATCTGGCATTGGCGGCTACGTCCTTCCTGCTAGCATGTTTAGCCTTAGTAAACCCACACTCCGGCATTAAGAGAATAACGTTAAATGATACAGAAGAGCGAACTGTCAATAAGAGTGAGCTTATATTTAATTTAACGGATTCCGTTGAAGTTAATGATACTTTTCAAAACATTACAAGCGAAAATTATGAAACACAGCATGAAAGCAGCTACATATTGGTCCTGGCGCCTACTTTAATAACTGTATTTGCGACAGCAGCGGGAATTGCATCAATAATGGCGTCTGTAAGATGGTACATAGACCATAATATAACCTGGCTATTCATAATGTCTATTTTATCGACTATAATCGCTTTCGTTTCCTTCACTATGATCATCGTCTGGTTTGTAATGACATCTAACACGGATTTTTCGGAATTTTACAAAGATAAAATACCATTTAAAGATCAATTGGTGGTGAAACATAGCGATGTGTTGGTAAAAAATGAAACGCATTTAGTTATAGCTCTAAAGGCAGGAAACGACAACGAGGAAGAGTCATATGTGTTTACAAAACGAGTTCTATCAATTAATATCATGATTGCTGCCTTTTTGGAGCTGCTCTGGTCGATTCTAAGCGTAAAAATAGCTTTTAAAGGCATGAGAACTAACTACAAAGACGATACAGAACCGAGAAGCAACTGTGTTTCTGTAGTTACTAAAATAAAAGGGAACAACACGAAAAAACTGCCAAGAAATCTGAAACTCATCCCTCCTAAACCAGATTTAATCGATTATCCGAGTGGCAAGATAAAACGTATATTCCTGGCTCAAACCGACAACGGTTTTTATTTAAAAAATCAGAATTCGAAAAAGGACGAGACAAATTCAGAATACAAAGAGAGAATGATGAACTTTTTGAACCGCTGCGCTTCCTCTGAGGTGTCCAACCCGGATCAAACTCCCAGCGTACAATCGGAAACTTTGAATACTATCCCGGAAGTTCATGTACCAATAAACGACACGAGCCGGGCTACGCCGGTCAGCTGGGGCGACACGCCCGACCACACAATATACAACCAAAACAACATTAATTTTGAGAAGATTTTCAACTTCGCAAAAGATGCGAAGGAAAGTGAAGAAGCCAGTGAAAATGCGCATTAATTGCGATAAAAAACGTGAAAGTGTTGTGAAGTGGCCGCTTGTAGCCACTGGAGTGTAGTTGCTCGTTATGGCTCTGAATGACTATAATTAAGATTTCAAGCTTACACGGTCATTTACATTAGAATTACGATTTGAAACGGGATATTTACCATGTATATTTGTATTGTTGAGTTCCCGATATTTCGGCAAGCGCCATTATCAAGGATTAACTGACGACTGAGTTTTAGTTGTGGTCTACCTACACACCGTAGCGATCTACCCTCTTCCTGGTTCGCTTTTTTCGCAGTGTCACCGTCACTACCACCGTCCGCCTTCTCTGGTAAATATCCCGTTTCAAATCGTAATTCTAATGACTTTAATTAATAATTAGCTTGATGTCTTAAGATGAACAATATATAAGCATCTTTTTTATATTGTATTTAGATTAGGTATCTGTTGTGTCTATTAGTGGGTCACTTATTCACATGACTGATCGAGGCCTAATATCTGAAGAAAAAACGTTAAGATTGTTTGCCTGATTTTGTAACTATTGTTGTTGGTTGAATAGACAATTAGGCGAAGTACTTATCAATTTGACCAACCAAGACTTGAGCTGATATGAAACGGCAAAATTGTATGAACTGATCTGGGAATAAACTCTGTTTTTGATTGCTCATATTGATATTTAGTCGATTTCTGTAAGATTGATCCTCAAAATCATGCTTAACCTATATTTACTATATGTACCTACTATAAAAGGAGTAATATTGATGTAATTGTTTGTAAATTGGTTATAAAACGGGTCCGGTCACCTAGGTCCAATTCCCTGAATGTCACTCTGTCTATTTCGTCCAAGTCTCCAGATGACCAATTCCCAAAGTTCAGTCATTTTTAACCCCTTAAAAGCCAAGAGCCACAAAAGTGGTCGTACGTGACGTTAAGGCTCACGGCTCGGTACAGGTTATACAAAGTCATGACATCACGAGCCTCCACTCCGAAACTTCAAACTAGTCATAATGTGCAGAGTGTTGGTATGCGAGTACAACTAATAGACGTTCGGGGAATAGACATTCGGAGAATAGACATAGAGGTAATTAGACATACAAGTAAATAGGCGTACAAGTAAACAGGCATTAGGAGAATAGCCATGCAGGTAAATAGACGTTTGGGGAATAGACATTCGAGGAATTAGACATTTGAGGAATGGTCTTTCAGACAATAGACTTTCGGAAAATGGACATTCAGGGAATTGGACCTAGGTGACCGGACCGTATAAAACACGTCATACGGCTTCGGTGATATTTACATACAAAGATTTGCAAAGGTGTACCTAGTAACTAAGCACACCTAGCTATAGATATAAAAGCCGTTACGGAAACCACGTGCTAGTTTCCTTAAACGGTTATCAAATTATCCGAGTAAATCCATTCCCGGGTACTTAACATTTAAGTCGTGCTCAAAAGTAAATGCAAAAAAAACTGATGCAATTGACAATGACCCGACCAAAATGGCTGCCGTTTGTAGCGAAGAAACAGCTCACTGTATCGAATTGATTGTATTGTACCGACGTGAAAATGGATGTAATGTGTTCATGCAATTGAGTGTTGTAAGACATGTAAATGTACAGCAGTTATTACAGTACGCATTATACATGGACTCTTTCTCTTAAATAGGGTTGGTAATCATTTGGGTCATTGTTAGATTTAGGTTCGTGTCTTTTCGGTGGACATATCAAAAGTTAAGGGCCACAAAACTTAATTTTGGATTGTACTAGTAACCCGCATACACGGTGTATCCATAACTATAAATCCATGTAATAAAAACATAACTTACATGTACATAAGCCGTTAACTATTGACCACCGGGTGGACAATTTTTGTTTTTACAACTGACAATGACCTATTTGGTAATAGAAGAATGGAGCCTAGATAAAGGATCACAAATATTGTATCCTAGAAAACAGTGTAAGAGGTGGCTCCGATCCTATGGCTCAGTTGGTACCAGTGACTGACCTCGTATTTCGTGAGGTATCAGGTTCAAATTTTGCTCGGAATTACACATTTTGTCTTAAATTGACGTTTTATTTATTGAAAATGGGATTCATAAATTTACACTAACGTGAGACATATTTACACTTAATAAGAGAACAACGGTTAACGGAACTGATGAAGGACTCCAATTGTAGTCCGAAACATGTGGCAAATAGTGACTTTCCAAGTGAGTTCCAACCGTTGTTCTCTTATTAAGTGAAAATGGGATTCCTCTTGATTAGCATCTAGCCCTTGGGCTAAGATGAGGGTGACTGAAGTGAGCTCTCCCAGAAAATGTTCATTCACTCGTGCCTTAAAAAGGTCTAGTCTAAGTACTCGGAAATACAGACGTGGGTCCGGACTGAAGAGACGACCTTTCCAATTTACGGTTACCGACACTTACCTACTGCATAGTACAAAAACTAAAATCTATCCCTGAATACACCGTATATCAGGAATAAACAATACAATACAATACAAATACTCTTTATTGCACACCTCAATCAAAGGATACAGTACAGTACAAAAACACAATGAGAAGAGGCAAACAACAGGCGGTCTTGTCGCTAAAGAGCGATTTCTTCCAGACAACCTTAGGGTAGCGGAAATAAAATATAATCAGAACGATTAACAGCAGGTGGTGCAGAGTTAATACATATGAAGCCTGCTAATAATTACAACAATAACATTTAATTAAGGATAATAAACATACATAAATATAGTATAAAAATATATATACGTACATAAACAATGGAATACTGACTAGACTATAATCTAATCCAATTTTCCAAACCTGTGGTAATACAATAGTAAACTATTGTGATGTCTATATGTGATAATCCACATCGAAAGGGACCTTATGGCGGCAGGCGCTTATGTTGCACCTATTCACTATTGTATTGGCACAGCGGCAATAAAGGCGTAAGTGCCGGTCGCCATAAGGTCCTTTTCAATATGGATTATGACATATTATAAAATTCGCATCCTCGTGACTGCCAGATGCTGCAGGTATGTGTATTCGACGTAAACAAAGACTTTGTTTTACGACTGGCTTCAATATCGGATCCGGGGGACGAGGCAAAAGGAATCAAGGCTCCCCGCTACCCTGTCAGAAGCATTAGATTTCTTCCTTAACTAATTTAGAACCAACATTTAGTTTTATGGAAGTCAAACCGCAAGCCCGCAACCTTTAATTTTAGAATCAGAATCAGAATCAGAATATTTATTTTGTTAAACATAGGTAGAAAAAGATGGTACATAGACAGATACGGTTGAGCACTATGTTTTACCCGCAATGCAGGTGTACAAAAATTCATTTCATGCGATTATAATAAACATGTCATTCACTAATACAACAATCATTAATTTAATAAAATAATAAGCAAATTAAAGAAAAATAACTACTACATATTAATATAAAGCTGTGTTAGTAGTATCATAAAAAAAATCATTTATGGTATAGTAACATTTGTCAACAAGGAATAAAGTCAGCTGTTTTTTAAAATTATGTATGTCAAGTGATATAATTGAGTCAGGGATTTTATTAAATATTAAGAAATAAGAAATATTTAATCGAAACAAAAACAACAATTAAATTCATAATGCAATGTCTCCCTGGATTCAACTACGCAAACACACGTATAATTTTACGTTAAAAAAAAACGTATAATTTTGACATTAATTGTGCCTAAAACTTGGCAATATGTGGCCGTTCTAGTGTAACTATGAGCCATTAACGACAGGGTTTTTAAATAATGTACCCATTTTTAAGCATTTCATTAAACAAGGCGTGGCTCACACGGGTGCGGCTCGAGTACATTACTTCATATTCATATGTGATAATCCATATTGAAAGGAACCTTATGGCGGCCGGCACTTACGCCTTTATTGCCGCTGTTCCAATACAATGGTGAATAGGTGCAACGTAAGCGCCTGCCGCCATAAGGTCCCTTTCGATGTGGATTATCACATATGTAGAACCACTACAATAGACGACCGTTCCCCTCGTAATCCCATTAATTTAAATTAAATCCAATTTATTTTAATAACTAATTTACAGGCGGTAATAATATAATAATAACGACCGGTTTAGCCTAGTGGGTAGTGCACCTGCCTGTGAAGCTGACGGTCCTGGGTTCGAATCCCGGTCAGGGCAAATATTTGTGTGATGAGCATGAATATTTGTTTCTGAGTCTTGGATGTTTTCTATGTATTTAAGTATTTATATCTATTAAATATATCGTCGTCTAGTACCCATAACACAAGCCTTCTTGAGCTTACTGTGGGGCTAGTTCGATTGGTGTAAGATTGTCCTCTAATATTTATTTGAGAAATAAACCTTTTTGTATTTGTATTTTTGTATTTGTATTTTTGAAAACATCCAAGACTCAGGAACAAATATTCATGCTCATCACACAAATATTTGCCCTGGCCGGGATTCGAACCCAGGACCGTCAGGTTCGCAGGCAGGTGCACTACCCACTAGGCTAAACCGGTCGTGAAATTTAAAAAAAGAAAACTTAAACGGATCCTCACAACTTTTGTTACATCCTGTATAACTTTAAAAAATACACTCAGCTTACTGATTGTTTATGGTTTATAAAAAAAATATTTTCTTTAATAATAAACCTTGTCCTTCAGGTGGACGCTAACTGAATCTGTTCGCGTAACAGGCGCATTGACCCTACCTAGTACATTTGTTTACATCGTGCGTCCCCAAGCTGAATGTCGATGTTAATTCGGACAATTTGTAATGAGGGCTATCGTTTTTGTGCTCACCAGTTGGCGCCACTGTCGAGTAAGGTCCAGCTGTCAAAAATTTTTATTGGTTATTATAGGCATAAGAACGAAGATTACGTTTAAATCATGTTTAATACCTTAAAACCGTACCGTAAAAATATCCAACATCCCGCATTGTAGCGCAGTCCCGTTTTGTTAGGAAATAAAGGAGGAAATAAGTTTCCGAAAGACAAAACTGTCTCAAAGAACTGACAGCCATTGACCCGTAACTCATATTTGCCATAATCAAGCTCAGGTATTGCAAAATAATCACCATATTGTTCCAATTAGATATTAACCCGCGTAGCGCAACCACAAAGAGTGACATTTGACATTTCGGAGACCTCGCGCTACACTAGCGCCTCTAGCGGCGAATTCATACGCGATAGCCCCCATTGCGTCAATTAGGTTTTTTTTTTAATTTATTTATTTAAGGATCACCAACAATTGTTAACATCAATACTTTCATGATTTGCAGTTTTAAATACTTAAGAGATAAATGTTACAATCAATTACAGGCGACCACCACATGCGTTAAAATAATATAAAAACGTTGTAAGTTAAAAATTACATCTATATAAATGCATTAATTACCTAGTGTGTGTAATGTATTACTTTGCAATGTGCTTAACAACAGATGTTATAAATTTAGCAAGCGAGTCAGAGTGGATATCCGCAGTGTCACTGCAGCTATTGGCAATTTTGCATAGCATATTGGGAAGTTACTACCTGCTGTATTTCTACACGACTGTCCATAAAAAGGAGTGTATTGTTTTCTACGTGTTAAATTTATAAAATGGTGTCGTCTAAGTAAGCCATCGAATAACACAAAAAATTTAAAATACAATAGGGTCGCTAGGTTACGGCCTGTTAATTTGATGCGCCAGTTTGCGGCCAATTGGATGAGTTGATGAACTGAAAGGATATTTTGTTGCTTTTTTAATATATACCCATTCAATAGCTACTAATTAAAACGCATACGACTCAATATTTCTTTTGGGCATGTAAAAATGTAAATATCTTTAATTGAAAAAACTTCGTTTCGTTTGACGCAGCACGATCCCTAAGGCATTTCAGATTTTCGGAATCACTCGCGTCGAGCTAGGTTTGTCCCTAATTTTTGCCTTACATTATTTTTTTTATACCACGTCGGTGGCAAACAAGCGTACGGCCCGCCTGATGGTAAGCTGTCACCGTAGCCTATGGACGCTTGCAACTCCTGCGGTGTCACATGTCCGTTGCCGACCCTTGTGCTCGAATACTTAGTTAGTTCCATACATATATTTTATGGTTTCTAAAATCTAATTCAAATTGCACCATATTTTTTATCAAATGTCAAGTAACGTATGAATTCATTTATTGTTTAATGGTAAAGACTTACATAAATTGTGATAATCCATATTGAAAGGGACCTTATGGCGGCCGGCACTTACGCCTTTATTGCCGCTGTTCCAATACAATAGTGAATAGCTGCAACGTAAGCGCCTGCCGCCATAAGGTCCCTTTCGATGTGGATTATCACTAATAGTAATTACAAATAAACAAAGAAATTAAAATAAAACTAAAACTAACCTAAAATGAACCTAAATATACTTATCAAAAACCCTAATCTAACAAACCGCTGCCAGTAGGTAATGTTCCCAAAATGCTGGCCGCATTGCCACGTTGGATGGCA
Source organism: Epiblema foenella (assembly GCA_963556455.1). NCBI lineage: Eukaryota > Metazoa > Arthropoda > Insecta > Lepidoptera > Tortricidae > Epiblema > Epiblema foenella. The sequence goes on along the minus strand of OY747120.1, from coordinate 751,901 downwards.
ATGCTCTATCTTTGTGCCAGTAACGTATTGATGCCAAAAGGTACCCGGCGTGCAGTGTTGCCAGATGGTTACATTTCTTACATTTTTCGTAACTTTTGACCGGCTCGCGTAACATGTAAGTAACTTCTGTTGTAAAGGATTTTTTTGTAACTTTTGAGGATAATGAGACTGTATTTAAAAAGAAAGGTAATTTTATCTAACCGGGATCATGCGACACAATTTATAGGCTTCCATACAGAAAAGGTGACAAAATAACCTACATAGTACGACTCTGTCTGTCCGTCTCTTGCAACTTTGTATGACATTTGAGACACCGCCCATAAGCTCGGCGTAATTCTGTCGCCGAACTCGCCGAATTGTAGCTGTATATGGTGACTCGTTTCTTAGAATCGAATGTTTTGATAAGTAATTATGAACGTTTTGATAAGTAATTATGAAAAATATATAAAATGTAACTTTTGCATTAAAAATGAAACTTTTCAGGCCCTGGCAACACTGCCGGCGTGACAAGGTCGAAAAGTCGACTTGTGGTCAGACATTTGCCCCTGTTACCCTTTTAGGTTTCAGGTAACTTTTATAAATGGTAAAAATCATTGACGGCTTCTCGCGAGAAAGGTTGGGACTAGAAACCGGTCTAGATTATAAATAGGCAGCCTGCGAAATAGTTTAACGGTGTAGTTACACTGCTAGTGGGCTAGCACAACTTGCTGCTAAGTCGTATCTCGCGCGACTCAGCGATTCCTGTCTCACTCGAACTGTGGGAATTAGAAAGAGGAGGGTAGATTTTTCTCTACTCGCGTCGTGTCGCAGCGGCAGTTGTGCTAGCCCCGCTAGTTCAAATCCTAACTAGAATCAGGGACTAGTAAATGACATATTAAACAATATTATAAGTAGTTTATGCAACTGATACATAATGAGAGGTCTTAAAACACGAGTGTGGAGTGAGGTCTTAAAACATAAGAGGATCACACGAGTGTTTTAAGGCCTAATTATGTACAGTTGTATACACTACTTTATCTACATCCATACATTAAATCCTCTTTCATGTGTTGAGGCACCATTGCGTTGAAAGTGCAGGAGTTCGAGTTCGTGAGCTCGTTGAAATCTTTTTGAGCATGAGCCTGAGGGTCTAACGCGAACTGAAAACGAACGAAGTTCTAATATCTCCCTCTCTGTCGCACTTGCTAATACGTTCCACAGAGAGGGAGATATTCGAACTTCGTTCGTTTTCGGTTCGCGGTAGCCCCTCTGTATCGTAATGGGCGGAGATGGCCATAACGATACCGTTTTTGATGCTGTTATGGCCATCTCCGCCCCGGACCGGCGCGATATTGTAAAGTTGGTTAACCTACACTTTTTGAGTACATAAAAGAGGATTTACTGTATGGGTGTAGATAAAAACTATTTATCACACAGAATGTGTCTCAAATTTGTAATTGGTGTATTTGGTGGCAATTTGAAAACCCCCTGCGGCCGTCTACATTCTTTAAAAGAAAATTTGTAAGTAGGGGATAATCTCCGTAACCCCTCATCGGATTCATGAAAATATTTCTCCATTAAATCTTCCGGGTGGACATATTCTATGGCTACTTATATTTGATTCGGCGGCTTCGTTTGCGCTTTTACCTAATAAGCAAGCGGGTTGTATTTGGATATACACATGTCATGCTTTCAAACGGTTTGCAAGGACAAAATATAATAGGGTCATACTTAGTTGAAAAAACAAAACTCGTCCCTCCTGTGGTCAATAGTTAACGGCTTAAGTTAGCTATGTTTTTATTACAGAGATTTATAGAAACGGAGACACTGTTTATGCGGGTTACTGGTCCAATCCAAAATTAAGCTTTGTAGCCCTTAACTTTTGGTATGTCCACAGAAAAGACGCGAATTTAAATCCGTGTATGACCCAATACTATTTGATTGTTACAAGATAGAACCAGCACTCAACCGATTACAATTCATTTTTAATAGGAAACTGGTTTTGTTTAGGCTGCATTTGCTAAATGCTAACTTTGTCTGCATCCGGACGACGTAATCACGGCGTCCATCAAAATATGGAAGTGGAACGCTGCGCTTACGGCGTCCAACTCAGACACGACATGTACATGGACCCGGTCTATACAGCCACATTCAGGTTAAAAAAAAATGTCAGTTTCGAACATTTCTCCCGACCTGGATCGGACTGACTCTACCCGGTATGCGGCGGTACCGGGACGAAAAGGGACTATATGTGTCTGTGTTGTCGCGATCGCGCGGTGGACGTCCTCGCCGGCGGGAATGCCAAGTGTACACGTCGTGTCTAAGTTGGCCGGTTTTCTTTTTCAATAGAAGATAATATTAACGTTTTTCCAGACACTAAAGAAACAGTCGTATGCATTTTATTTGGTAATAATTGGATAGGAATCCATTAAAAAAACTGAAAATATCCTTTCAGTTCATCAACTTTTCTTTACCTTATGCCTTATCCAAGTGGTCGCTACTGGCACACTAAAGGAGAAAAAATAGGGGCGAACCTAGCTAGGTTCCGAAAATCCGAAATGCCTACCGTCTCCACCGCCGACCTATCGTCTCCATGACATTAACAATTTCATTGATAGATTTTTTACAATACTGTATGTAGTAATCGAGCCTGAGCGAGCGAGACAATAGCGAATCGCATCTTTCATCACTTGCATTTGCAGAAGTAAAACTTATCGTACAAAAGGCGGACATGATGCCATAAGTATTCTCTACTAGTCAACCTTGGGCAAAGCAGACAAGTTTTTTAACCTGACTGGCTTTAGAAGCCGGGTCTAATAAAGTGATAGGAGTGCGCGGTTGGAGAGTGGTCTGGGGACAATCCAGGGGGAACCTCCGACAAGACCACGCGGGTGGTTTAAACACTGGAACACTCTAAGAGTTGCGCTAAATCTGAGGTGTGAGTGCAATCGAGCTACTGGAAGTTATGTCGCTGGTTCACTAAACCTAGCCTGGCTGAGAAGAGTCCAGCAAGAGACTCAGCTAGGCCCGACCTGGGTCGGACTGACTCTACCCGGTGTGCGGCGGTACCGGGACGAATAGGGACTATACGTGTCAGTGTTGTCGCGATCGCGCGGTGGATATCCCCGCCAGGAATTCGTCTATTGACTGAAGACTGGTGAAATAAGTATAAATAGGTAATTATTGTAATTAAAACTCTTAAATTAGCTTTAATTATTTAGTTACCTTATATTTTCTGAATAATATAAGTAGTTTATTAAAATCCTTCGTTTTCCATTCCTTTAATTACAGGTATAATTAATGCTATTATTTTAATGTCGTTCAATGTTACTCGAACATTCCTAAAATTATTAAGATTAACTACTATAGAGGATACTTCTAATTGCGAGTACAGTCGACGGCATTATGTATACATTTCTGGATCTTATTCCAATGGAATAAGGATTTTTTTGAACCTGACTGTGGCTTTAAAGTACCCTCATCCTAATATATACTGATAAAAATTACCCTCAATACTGAGGGGCTTCGAAATCCGAACTTCGTATCGTGCCGTCCCTCTTACTCATACAGTGAATAACACGAGACTGAAAGGGACGGCACGATACAAAGTTCGTATATCGAACAGAGGGGCTACCGCGAACCACAAACGAAGTTTTCCTCTGTCTCACTTATATGCAAACTTGCAAGTGCGACAGAGAGTGAAAACTTCGTTTGCTGTTCGCGGCAGCGCCCCAGGCTCCGACTAGAGGTCATTGGTGCATGAAAAATCTTATTAGCTCGATTCAGGAATCCTCGCAAGGGTACAGAGCCATCTAGCGGCCACTGACTCTTATAGAATGTAGATCGCCCTTATTGACTACGACTAAGGCCATTTTGCTTGAGAATCAGACAAATAGTGTTGTTGATGTTGTAATATTTGTAATAGATAACTTTGCAAGTTTATCTTCACTATATGACATTAATTTTGTTATAATTATAAACTCGAAATTATTATTCCTTCTTGAACTGTACATTGATATTTTGACATGAAAAATGTATTACTTATTATAGTCAGACTTTCTTAAATTGTAAATTAATATTTTGACATGTAAAAGTGCCCTTGATGTGGCATTATTTTCAGAATAAATGTTTGATTTTTTTTGATTGATTGTAAGAATTGATGCATTTTATAAATAAATAATACGTATTTGATATATGTACATGTATTACTAATTATATGAATGCAACGACCATGACATTTTGCAATGTGTAATTAAAGTATCATTTTGTAATCATTGTATTTTAATTTGGGTATGCGCGTGACGAGTCGTCATACCGTGATGGGATGTCTCGGTCTGTGACGGAATGTAATTCTAAGCTTTCAAGCTTACATTTTCATTTACATTAGAATTACGATTTGAAACGGGATATTTACCATGTATATTTGTATTTTTGAAAAAAGCGAGCCAGGAAGAGGGTAGATCGCTATGGTGTGTGGGTAGACCACAACTAAAACTCACAGCACGTCAGTTAATCCTTGATAATGGCGCTTCCAACAGTGCCGAAATATCGGGAACTCAAAAATATAAATATACATGGTGAATATCCCGTTTCAAATCGTAATTCTAATGTAATTCTAAGGCCGGGAACAAATTTGGCGGGAAAAACGAGGCGGAATTCGGTGTAGGTTCCAGGGATCGGATACCGGTATTTTCTCCATAGAAAAATACCGGTATTATTACGGTCACCGGTTCATTATTTCGTTGTTAATGGGACAATCTAATAATACGACGTTGTTACCTAAATACATGATTCAGCCCTACGTAAAGAGCAAAAAATTATCCAAAATATTGGGGTAATTCAGGGTTTTTTAAAAATACCGGTATCGTTCCCTGGTAGGTTCTACCTTCTACCTACGTAATGAGGGCTATCGCGTATGAATGAGGGCTATCGTTTTTGTGCTCACCAGTTGGCACCACTGTCGAGTAAGGTCCAGCTGTCAAAAATTATTATTGGTTATTATGGGTATGAGAACGAAGTTTGCATTTCAATCATGATTTTAATAATAAAAGTTTCACTTGAACGCACCAAAGAATGACTACTAAACATAGTATTTGACAAATACTACTACAAATACTATTTGTAGTAGTCTGTGGCACCCAACTCTGCTTTAATTTTTCATTAAAATAGGGTAAGGAGTGTGTTTTTGTGCAATAGACTAGATAAGACTTTTTACATAATAAATAAAGTATGTATTTATATTAGAGTTCATGATTGCTTAAGTCGCGAAAAAAAGTACAGTGGGGCTAGCACAACTTGCTGACAAATCGTATCTCGCGCGACTCAGCGATTCCTGTCTCGCTCGAACTGTGCCGGTTAGAAAGAGGAGGGTAGATTTTTCTCTACTCGCGTCGCGTCGCAGCGGTAGTTGAGTAGAAAAATAAGCAAGTACAACTATGGATATGGATATATTCGCGCTCGTGAGATAACAGTATTGTATCTGAGGTATTTGAAACAGCTGGACTATCTGGCTTGAAATCATTTGAGATGACCGACTCGCATGAAAATAATTCGTTGAAAAAGCTATTTTACTAAGCAAACAATAAAGTTCAAAATTCAATAACATTTTTATGGAAATTCGGTCAACAAAAGAATTTCAACACATAGTTAAATGACTTCATGAGCCTTATTGCAACGAGATAAAGTCCACCTACACTTAACAAAATAACCAAAGTACTTTATATAACCAGGGGCGCTACCACGAACAGCAAACGAAGTTTTCCCTCTCTGTCGCACTTGGTCGTTCGGACGTAAGTGCGACAGAGAGCGAAAACTTCGTTTGCTGTCGCGGTAGCGCCCCAGGTGTGTTATCTAGAAATAACTCCAGTTAATGAGTACTAGCTAATGGCGGGTATAATTTGAGACATAATAACGAAGATGGCGGAAATTGCAGGATGCTACAGCAATTACGTCAGCGGTAATCTGGACAGAGGAATTTGTCTACGACTGAGGCCTGAGGGCTTACTCAGAACTTCCTATCGTACCGTCCCTTTCATCATCATCATCATCATCATTTCAGCCGAAAGATGTCCACTGGTGAACATAGGCCTCCCCCAAGGCTCGCCATTTAAACTGGTCCTGTGCCGTTCGTTTCCACCGGATTCCCACGACCTTCACCAGGTCATCACTCCACCTCGTCGGAGGCCTACCCCCCCTTTCCTTTCCCTTTCCCCTGGTCCCCATCCCTTTCACTCTCGTGTCATACGCTATATTATGAGGGACGGCACGATACGAAGTTCGTAAGTTCTAACATACGTAAAGGGTACCAATATATTGTACTTATACATTGTTTCATCTTATTATTTGAATCATTTAATACCGTCCCTTTCACTCTCGTGTTATACGCTATATGAGTGAAAGGGACGGCACGATACGAAATTACAATACAATACAATACAAATACTCTTTATTGCACACCTCAATCAAAGGATACACAGTACAGTACAAAAACACAATGAGAAAAGGCAAACAACAGGCGGTCTTATCGCTAAAGAGCGATTTCTTCCAGACAACCTTAGGGTAGCGGAAATCTAATCAGAACGATTCATAGCAGGTGGTGCAGAGTTAATACATATGAAGCCTACTAATAATTACAACAATAACATTTAATTAAGGATAAATAAACATACATAAATATAGTATAAAAATATACGTACATAAACATATACAAATATATAAGTCAGCCACATAATCTAAAGGAGCTAAGTCTTAAGTGTGTCATGAGAGAGACAAATAGTGATCTTTAAGCTGTTTTTTGAAGACAGCAAGAGATTCAGTACGCCTCAAATCAGGAGATAAAGAATTCCAAAGCCGAATAGCTCGAGCCGAAATTCGGAGTAGGGCCTGACTTAAATAAGATACTGGGAGCAATAAAAACTATTCACTTTGTAAGTTCTAACGTAAAGAGTACCAATATAGCAAAGAGCGTATTCCCTTCTGAAAGGCCGGCAACGCACTTGCGACTCCTCTGGTGTTGCAGGTGTTTATGGGCGACGGTAATTGCTTACCATCAGGCGATCCGTCTGCTCGTTTGCCCCCTATAACATAAAAAAATATGTATATTGTACTTATACATTGTTTCATCTTATTCCATTAAAATAAAGTCCAGGAGTGTACATATTTATGACCTCGACTGCTCCAGTTTTGTTGCGCTTGATTGTAATAAATAATCACTACATATGTATAAAACAAAGTCGCTTTCTCTGTCCCTATATCCCTATATCCCTATGTATGCTTAAATCTTTAAAACTACGCAACGGATTTTGATGCGGTTTTTTTTAATAGATAGAGTAATTGAAGAGGAAGGTTTATATGTATAATAACATCCATTAAATAGTGCACCTGTGCGAAGCCGGGGCGGGTCGCTAGTCTAACTATAAAAAGTTCCCCCTCCGACCGAAATTGCCTCCACCGTCCACCTAAAATAATCTTGATCCGCGTCTGTGAGTTAGGACCACTTTTGTGTAGGTACTTACTTACCAAAATTTTTTGCTGATTTCTGTTAGGTATTTTGTCACGACATTTCCATTTATAAATACATTTATTTTAGTTTTTTGCTGAAGAGTGGCCTGCCGAAAATCCAGGGCAGACCTTCGACACGACCACGCGGGTGGTTTAAACAATGGATTACTCAAGATTTTGCGCTTGAGTGCGATTGAACCAAATCTGAGGTTTGAATGAATCGAGGAACTTGGGGGTTTTAAGGGGGTAGGTAAGACCACCAAAGGGCCCAAAAGAGCACTGTGTGGAAACTAGTTACAATCCAATAAAATACTTTTTTTTTTGTTGTGAACTTTAGCTATCGACAATGCTAATCCTCATCATCACCAATGGATCCGCAACGCGCTTGCAAGCGTCCATAGTCCATCCTTCACGCCACCGAACCGACATATCGGAAATAATTCAAAAATAAAATTACAAGTCATTAGCTGTCAACACGAGACTTCAATTATATAAGGGGTAGGCAACGCGGTTGTGTTTGTTCTCGAGTTGCGTCCATAGGCTACGTTGCTTACAAGGCAAGTCATAAGCTTTTTTGCCACCGTTGTTGTGTATAAAAAGAACATAAGCTGTTTATGGTAGAATATTCGTACATGTGAATTTACGTGCAGTTAAATATACACGAGTGTAATTCTAATAGCCGATTCGAGTTTCACGAAAGCAATAATTCATAACTAGTTACGTTTTCTCCTTCGTGACTGGTTTAGTTTCGCTAGTCGACGATAGAGGGCGAGAACTCGGAGCGAAGGTAGTAACTGATTTAGTTTTGCTAGTCGACGATAAGATGGCGCTGATTCGGAATGAAGGCAGTAACTGGTCTAGTTTTGCTAGTCGACGATAGAGGGCGAGAACTCGAAGCGAAGGTTGTAACTGATTTAGTTTTGCTAGTCGACAATAAGATGGCGCTGATTCGGAATGAAGGCAGTAACTGGATTAGTTTTGCTAGTCGACAATAAGATGGCGCTGATTCGGAATGAAGGCAGTAAGTTTTTTAGTTTTGCCAGTCGACAATAGAGGGCGAGAACTCGCAGCGAAGGTAGTAACTGATTTAGTTTCGCTAGTTGACGATAAGATGGCGCTGATTCGGAATGAAGGCAAAGAAGGTTAGCTGGAAGAAATCCCTTACAGGGATAAGCTCGCCTTTGTACATATATGTCAACTGTTCTTGTAATTTATGTTATGTTTTACTCATGTACAATAAAGAATTTTACATACATACATACAAGGCAGTAACTTTTGTGTTTTGCTAGTCGACGATAGAGGGCGAGAACTCGGAGCGAAGGTAGTAACTTATTTAATTTCGCTAGTGGACGGTAGGATGGCGCTGATTCAGAATGAAGGCATAACTGGTTCAGTTTTGCTAGTCGACGATAGATGGCGCTAATTCTTTCAGGTAGCTACAAGCGAATGTTATACCATAAAAACATTCCATGTAAAAATAGGTAAAAAGTTGTGAGATATTACGTAGAGCCAAGTCAGACATTGTTATGTAACAGGTCCACTAGCGCCACTCGTAAAATTAAAACGGCCGTTTTAACTTTGGACGCATAGATTGACGAATCCAGCAACGTAAAAACTAGCTTGATGGATTCAAAAAGTACTTAAATACAAACTACAGTACGTAGCGGCCCCCTTTTGTAGTTATATATCGTTTTTAAATAATTACAATTATTTACGAGTGGCGCTAGTGGACCTGTTACATTTTATTAAAGCGCTCTTAATCTTTATATGCTTACTAAATACAATATTGAGACTTGAGAATCAAAACTTTACCTCATTCACTAATTTTTACATCCCTAAAGCATTTTTTTGCTCCATATACGTTATTCTAGGTCTTCCCCCTTTTCTTTCCCTCTGTTATTGCTCCAATCCAGTCATCACGCCGTATGAGATGTCCAAACATTTTCATCAAATTCCTTTTTTTAGGGTTCAGTAGTAAACAAGGAACCCTTATAGTTTCACCATGTCCGTCCGTCCATCCCCCGATTTTCTCAGCAACCGTTAGTACTAGAAAGCTGTAAGTTGGCATGAGTATACATATCAATGACGCCGACAAAACGGTAGAATAAAATCATAAAAAAAATTTTTTTTAGGGTACCTCCCCTACATGTAAAGTGGTGGTACATTTTTTTTTCCAAACCCCATCGTGTGGGGTATCGTTGGATAGCTCTTTCAAAAATATTATAAGGTTTCTAAAAGCATTTTTTGATTCAAGAATCGGTTGGCGTGATATTAAGCTTTGAAGTAATAATTTTTGCTATGGTCAAGGGTTCCCCCCCCCCCCCCCCCCAGCTAAACGGTGGCTACTAGGCATGTGAAAAAAATCATGGTAGTAGTATATACGATGAATTTAAAAGGAAAATTATCACAGCTAAGTAGACATTACCGTAAAGGGCAAAAATATGTATACAACACAACATCTCAAAAAAGTACATCATCAGTATTAAGATCAGTAAAAACTCTTCTACGGGTCCGTAATTCCGCATATGACCGGTGACGTGTTGGACGGGCAACTACGGAACCCTACACTGTGCGTGGCCCGACACGCACTTGTTTTTATACAACGCCGGTGGCAAACAAGCTTACGATACTGATGATAAGCGGCTACCGCAGCCTATAGACGCCCGCAACTAGCGTATGTTTCTTATCTCTTTTACTATGTAAGGTACGGTATGTAGTGAAAAAAAATGAAACAAATATTGACATACAAAAATAATATTATTTGGCGACAATTCGAAAAGGAACATTAAATCATTGTACAATTATTTGAATCATTTAATTAATACTTAACATTAAAAAATGCGATTGTATCAAAAATACTTATCAATAACAAACTAATACTTAAATATTTTATTATTAAATCTTGTTATAATGATTATATAAGACAGACCAACAACATGTACATATTAAGGCGAGGCCACCCCCTCTAACACGCGTGAGTTTGCAATTAACCATCCCGCTCTCTGCGGCAGATCTGCGCGTAATTTCGTAAATATTTAGTACATTTTTATTGATTGCTGGAACACTGAATCACTTATGAAAAATCTATCCGGATATTTCCTTAGAACAATAAAAATGCTATCGTTTTTGTAAAAAAAAATTATCACTGTCGTTGATAATTACGAGATCTGCAGCATTAAAGTTTATTTTTACTATCATATTTAGGATTTTTTGCAAGAGTTACCGAGGCATTTTTCAATATTTTGTTCGGTTATTTCTTTTTCAGTCTACTGTAATTTTTTTTATCCGCAGCTCAGATTATGAAAAACTGAATTAAGTTTTTTTTTCTGAATATCCGGTGTAAAAAACATGTCTAGATAGTGAGCAGTAGCGATTTAAAAGGTTGAAAAATGCCTTATTTGATATTTTTTTTGTTGTTAGGACAATCTAGGCGTGTTGCAATTTCCGCAGCTCAGATTACCGAGGACATCAATTCTTTATATTTTTTCGAGACCTATATTTCGGGCCAGTTTTGAATTTTAGGCCTTTGAACACGACCAAAATGTGGTATTTCACTCTATTACGCGCCTTAAACGACCCGCCTCATAGTATTTATTTTTCTATGAGGCAGGTCGTCCAAGTCAGCCAACTCCAAGTCCATACAAAGGCCAAAATTACGTCAAAAAAATGTTCTTTAACTTTTTCCTAATCAGAACACGATATTGTTACACCCTGTATATAAAATATACAGGGTGTAACAATATATAACAAAACAAAACTATATATTTTTGCATACATATAAGATATTGAACAATTAGGCTTATACTAACACTTACACTGTACTTACTTCAAATTGCATTGATTCTTATAAAGAAAAAGAAATATTATAGTAACTAATTTTACCTTTAGGTGTGCAACAGTGGCAGATTATCGGTTTGTTTCGAAACTAAAACCCAAATCTTCGGTTTCAGCTTAAAAATACATGATTCGGTTGGACACTTACGCTCGGTTGCACCAACATACGATCACAGGCCGGTCATCGTCAAATATGGCGCCGGCAGCTGTCATCCCATAGAAACTTGTCAAACTTTCCATACAATCAGATTTAACGAACACCGCTTACGATTACAGACGGTTTGGTGCAACCCAGCCTAGTAGGTATATTGACTCAAAATTAATTAGTATCTGAATTGACCAAATTATACAAAAAAAAGACATAAAACTATGCCAAATGATGAAAATCCCAACCGATCATCTATAGGTCCCTGGGATCCCCGGGCACATTACAAAAGAATGCTATTGTTTTTTTTCGCCGGCTTAAAATATCTCAAAGAATAATGAAGCTACAACCGTTAAAATGTTTTTAATTAACAAATCATTAACGTCACTGACCTAAAGCGCCATAGTAAATGATGATCGTGCAATACAGAGGTGCGTTTTGCGAAAAAGGGACAGAACATGCCCCCACTTTAAACTTTGAAGGTTTTATTTTTAAAGTTACTTTTTTCGCTATTTGGTTGAAAATTGGATCCTTTTCAAGTAAATTTAAAGTTACGTACTTTACGTATATTAATTGTGAATTAACTGTATTTAGTGTATGAAACTGACACATCTGTATTTGACAATGACGTGTTCTGTATTTGACAGTGAAGTGTAGTTAACAATGACGCCTTCTGTATTTGACAATGAAGTCTTCTGTATTTGACAATGACGTCTTCTGTATTTGACAATGAAGTCTTCTGTATTTGACAATGAAGTCTTCTGTATTTGACAATGACGTCTTCTGTATTTGACAATGAAGTCTTCTGTATTTGACAATGAAGTCTTCTGTATTTGACAATGACGTCTTCTGTATTTGACAATGAAGTCTTCTGTATTTGACAATGAAGTCTTCTGTATTTGACAATGAAGTCTTCTGTATTTGACAATGAAGTCTTCTGTATTTGACAATGACGGCTTCTGTATTTGACAATGACGTGATCTGTGTTAGACAATGACGTGTTCTGTATTTGACAATGACATGTACTGTATTTGACAATGACGTGTTCTGTATTTGACAATGACGTGTTCTGTATTTGACAATGACGTGTTCTGTATTTGACAATGACGTGTTCTGTATTTGACAATGACGTACTGTATTTGACAATGACGTGTTCTGTATTTGACAATGACGTGTTCTGTATTTGACAATGACGTCTTCTGTATTTGATAACGACGTCTTCTGTATTTGACAATGACGTCTTCTGTATTTGACAATGACGTGATCTGTATTTGACAATGACGTGATCAGTACTTGACAATGACGTGATCTGTATTTGACAATGACGTTTTTGTATTTGACAATGAAGTGTAGTTGACAATGACGTGATCTGTATTTGACAATGACGTCTTCTGTATTTGACAATGACGTGATCAGTACTTGACAATGACGTGATCTGTATTTGACAATGACGTTTTTGTATTTGACAATGAAGTGTAGTTGACAATGACGTGATCTGTATTTGACAATGACGTGATCTGTATTTGACAATGACGTGTTCTGTTAGACAATGATGTTTTCTGTATTTGACAATGACGTGATCTGTATTTGACAATGACGTGTTCTGTATTTGACAATGAGGTGTCCTGTGTTAGACAATGACGTCTTCTGTATTTGACAATGAGGTTTTACGCTGAAGTTACGTGAGTTACTGTTGCTCCTTCCTCGGTGAGGTTACGTGAGGGGCTCCTCGGTGAAGTAGGGGTGCTCCAGGCAGTCCAGGGCTGTGAGGCGCTTCGCCGGGTCGAACACGAGCATGCGCTGACAGAAATAAACAAATACATGTCAGGAGATAGTGTAAAAAACTTGTTACTTTATTAAATTACAAAGGTGTACTTCTCGTAAAAGGAATCGTATATAAGAATCGGCTATTTATTATATATTACTAGCGACCCGCCCCGGCTTCGCACGGGTGCAATGCTGATGCATGTATTATACATATAAACCTTCCCCTTGAGTCACTCTATTAAAAAAAAACGCATCAAAATCCGTTGCGTAGTTTTAAAGATTTAAGCATACATAGGGATATAGGGACATAGGGACAGAGAAAGCGACTTTGTTTTGTACTATGTAGTGATGTAAGAAACTAATGGAAAAAAGTTAGTTTTAATATTAAATAAGTTATTATTGTTAAGTATTCTTGTAATATTTCTTTCGTATCGTGCTGTCCCTTTTACTCATACAGTATATGACACTAGAGCGAAAGGGGCTGCACGATACGAAGTTCACAGGGTTCTCAGTAAATTTGCTTTAAAACAAAGAAAAGGAAATACAATTTTGGTTTGTTTTCGCGCGTTACACATATGACACACTTAGCTAAGACCCATAATATGATTTCGTGTAGAAAAATTCATGTGTTAACATTTTTCAATATATTTTAACCTGCAATGGGCTTTCATAACTTTTGTTTATAAGTAGCGTATATATTTTTTGTTGTTTTATACCTTACTATGACTTTTAACTCTGACATGTATTGTACCTAATATTTTTTATCTTTAATAATGTGTGCCTACTATAATATAATTTATTGATATGAATTACTTGACATTTAACATTGAATATTAAATAAACAATTTATTGTAATATCAGTATAAGGCATGCCACAAATTTATTAGTATTAATTTAGATGAAAAGCATGTATTTTGTGAGAAATAAAGGCTAACCCCCTTATTCATAAACGTCTGTCAAACCTATATTAGTTAACTAGCCGCTAAAGTTCGTTTGTCCTTATCTGTCACTTTGACATTGACGTTTGTGAGAATGGGACAAAGAACTTATTAGTTAGCAGAGGTTTGTTAAGTTTTATGAATACAGGGGTTAATAAATAAAATAAATGACTTTTAACTTACCCTAATGAGATCAAGGGCGTGGGGGTGTATCCTTGGCAGGATATCCGCAAGGTCCTGAGGAGGGTAGTCAGGGAAGCTGTCCGCCACTATGGACACGTTCTCTGGCCATTCTTCCCGGGGTGGTCGCCCGATCAATCTGAAACAGACAAGTCAGTTGAGACTCGTTAACAGATTAGACTTACTCTAGGAACCGTATTTGGCCCCCACCTAATGTCCAGCTGTTCTCATGCTGAAATAAAAATCTCAGCTCAAAACTACGAGTTTAGATTTAGATTTAATTTATTACACAATACAAGACTTCATTATAAATTACATTTAAGTCAATTTAAAAGAATCCCTATTGTGGTCGTCAATACATTGAATAGAATAGAAACAAAAGAAAAACAAACATAAATTAAATAAAAATAACATTTCAGTTTGACCCACGAGGATCGTCATACTATTACTAATGTAGGTATTGATAACAATATAATAATGGATAAAATACGGAATTAACTACCTATTTATCTAAATACTTACAATGTCAAAAAACTCAAAAATACTTAATATCAAATAGAATGTCACAATACAACATTACGAAGTTAATTTACAAAATTCATTTACAGAATATAATGGATTATCCAATAGAAAGTTTCTCAGCTGTCGTTTAAATGTCGAATCACATGTTTCTGTCCTTACTTCGGCGGGCAAACGTTCGTAGTACGTCGGACCTATGACACGCGGGTTTTTTGTTTGTGTATTGTATTGTAAATTGTGTTACTAGTAACACAATTTTGCTGATATGATCGAGCCAGCAGTTCCGACATCAATATTAAAATTTTAGCCCAAAGTTCCAAGGTTTTCCCAAAGAAACCAGTTCACAATATCCTGAATATGCAATGTAGCTGGTTGGAGTCAGATGCTCCAGGCAGCTGCGGCACGCTAGAGTCGAGTTGAGCCAACACGCAGCCCGCAGACCACATGTCCACACCAGGGATGTAACAGAGCTCCGGTTCCGGTTCCGTTAAGTCGGAACTTCCGATTGGTTTTAAACATCCACTTCGGTTCCGGTTCTGTTATTTTTAAAACGGATGTTATATCGGATGTCAAAGCAGCGCAGCGGAGAGAAATGAGCGGCGTACATCAAAAACAAACAGGTTTATAATTTTTATTTAGAATAGACTTAGACCTGCCCTGCCGTTAACATCTTATCACTCGGGGTCCGCATCCGGTTCCGCATACCGAATTTAAAACATCTGGTTCCGCTTCCGGTTCCGATAAAACCACATCTGTTACATCCCTGGACCACACCACTATTCGACTCTCCTATGATGACCTGGAGAGGTCGGTGCCAGATCATACTTACTTTAGGAACCGTTATTTGGCCCTCACCTAATGTCCAGCTGTTCTCATGCTGACCTAAAAATCTCAGCTCAAACTGCCGAGTTTTACTGCAGAAACCAGTAACATAATGTTGGTAATATGGCGGAAGGCGGTGCCCCACCTAATCGCCAGCAGTTCCGACATCAATATCAGAATTTTAGCTCAAAATTCCAAGGTTACTTAAAGAAACCATTTCACAATAACCTGAATATGTAATGTAGCTGGTTGGAGTCATACCCTCCAAGCAGCTGCAGCACGCTAGAGTCGAGTTGAGCCACCACGCAGCCCGCAGACCACATGTCCACACCACTATTCGGCTCTCCTATGATGACCTGGAGAGGTCGGTGCCAGATCATACTTACTTTAGGAACCGTTATTTGGCCCTCACCTAATGTCCAGCTGTTCTCATGCTGACCTAAAAATCCCAGCTCAAACTGCGGAGTTTTACTGCAGAAACCAGCAACACAATGTTGGTAATATGGCGGAAGGCGGTGCCCCACCTAATCGCCAGCAGTTTCGAGAACAATATGAGACTTCCAGCCCAAAATACCAAGGTTTCTCAAAGAAACCATTTGACAATAACCTGAATATGTAATGTAGCTGATTGGAGTCATACGCTCCAGGCAGCAGCGGCATGCAAGAGTGGAGTTGAACCAGCACGCAGCCCGCAGACCACATGTCCACACCAGTATTCTTGGAAACTCTTATGATGACGTGGAGAGGTCGGTACCAGATCATACTTACTTTAGGAACCGTTATTTGGGCCTCACCTAATGTCCAGCTGTTCTCATGCTGACCTAAAAATCTCAGCTCAAACATACGAGTTTTACTGCAGAAACCAGTAACACAATATGGGTTGGCGGAAGGCGGTGCCCCACCTAATCGCCAGCAATTTCGAAAACAATATGAGAATTCCAGCCCAAAATTCCAAGGTTTCTCAAAGAAACCGGTAAACATTAACCTGAATATGCAATGTAGCTGGTCGGAGTCAGACGCCCCAGGCAGCAGCGGTGCGCGAGAGTGGAGTTGGGCGAGCACGCAGCCCGCAGACCACACGTCCACGCCAGTATTGTAGGAGACTCCGAGGAGGACCTCGGGAGGTCGGTACCAGAGGGTCACCACCTGAAAAAAAACAAGACCTTCAATTTTTTATTATACTTCTACAGGCTTAACAAGCATACGACCTGCCTGATAGTAAGCGTCACCGTAGCCTATGGGGGTTATTCGCGGATCGTCTAGAACGCAAAATGACTAGTTTGTTGTTTTGCCTAAACTGCAGTTTACCCAACGTGCAATCGGTCTAAAACTCAAATTGACTAAAACGCAAAATGCCTACTTCGTATACTGCCTTCATAGCACTATGACTAAAACGCAAAATGTCTTAACAGTTGAGTGCAAAAGTTTAATGATACAGAATCAAAAGATGAACCAGATGGCGTGGGTCATTAGTTATTAATCACCAATATTGATGATTCCTTTTCAGATAATAAGTAGAAAATATATTTTTTGCATACAATTTGGTCACCCTAATCAATGTGACATTCTGTCGTTTTTCATATATCGTATGTCAAAAGGAGTATAATTCTGATTTGTATAAATACCACCAAGTGATCATGTCGACCCTTTACTGAGTCAGAAAAGTGGATTGGATCACGACCCAGATTTCACCCTGTAAACAGTATTTACTTATAATCTGAAGAGGTTTGATGTACCTAGGTTTATAGTTAATGGCCGCTATCAATTACGATAAAAAGTATTCGAGTTTGCATTGTCATCATTGACAATTGTAACAATATTAATGTTCGATATCGTTGCAACAAAACATATTAAAATGCAACGAAATAGTCTGTTATATCTGAATAATAAGAAAATTGTTTGGTGCGACGGATTCCGCTATAATTTTGTTTCAAGTAATAATAAAAACGGAACTACATTTTGGAGGTGTTCAAAAAGAAAAGACTGTAGTGCATCAATTACAATTGCTAATAGAGACGGTTTATCTCAATGAGACGAACTTAAAAAGATTAAACGGTGATAAGGATGCAAAATAATATCACCTTCTCTGTCTGACGTCTGACTTAGTCTCATAAGGCTATCTCATTCGGCCTTGGTGTTATATTAAGTACCTGAGCCTGTGTATTGAATCCTAAGATTATGACAATACTATTTTTTAAAGTAGATTACAATTATTGTTAACCACGGTGGACAAAAAACTAATGGAGGCTGTAAAGCTTCTCTTAAACGAAGCCACAAGTTACAAGTGGACCACCGTTTGTCACATTTGTAAGTAGCATTAGAACTAGTTTCTTACGGAGGCCATAGTTTTATCAGGAGAGTATCATTAAAATCTCTTGTAATGCTCACGGCCACCTTGCAGTCCTTGCACTCAAATGTAACACTATGTTATACAAGCCAGAAAATACACGTAAGTAAATCCACCGCTTATCATCAGACGGGTCGTATACTTGTTTGCTACAGTCCTATTATAATCGTAAATCGCAAAAGTTATATGTTATCGATTTTATGGTTACTCGACTGTTTGTGACTGTACTCGCAAAAACAAAAGACAAAAGTAGGCAAAATGCGTTCTTGTCGTTCTGCGTCTTGGGTAATTTGCTTTCAAGTCGATCTAAGGTTTTGGCATAATGCTCGATGGGCAAACTGCAATGTAGGCAAAAAAACACACTTGTCATTTTGCGTTCTAGACCATCCGCGAATAACCCGCCTATGGTGCCTTGCCACTTCAGGACGGTCACATTTTTTGAAGTTGAAGAACTCACCAGGAAGCTCATTCTACAACTGGAGCGACCTAGGGAGGAAATTAGTCTAAAACAATATAGAGTTAACCCTGCCACACTCTTTTTGAAAAATTCCATAGCGTTCCACACCACCTAATTGCCAGCAGTTCTAAGGCTAACTTCAGAACACCAGGTCTAAAATCCGAGATTTGTAGAAGAAACTAGTCGTCATACTTACCAAACTGGTAACAAACCCTTCCAGAAATATACCACATAACCTCACCCTACCTTATTGCCAGCAGTTCTAATGCTAACCTCAGAATATCAACTCCAAAATCCAAGATTCCTAGAAGAAACTAGTCGTCATACCTAACAAACCCTTCCAGAAATATACCATATAACCTCACCCTACCTAATTGCCAGCAGTTCTAAGGCTAACCTCAAAATTCCAGCTCCAAAATCCAAGATTTCTAGAAGAAACCAGTCTTACCACACTGGTGAGCTTCATGTCAGTGTCGTAGGTCTTGGCGAGGCCGAAGTCGGCGAGCTTGACGCGGCCCTCGGCGGTCACCAGCAGGTTGTGCGGCTTCAGGTCGCGGTGGACGATGCGGTGGGAATGGAGGAAGTCCACACCTGATAGGATATCGTACGACATGCTCTGGGGACAAAAAGATGATTCATGAGTTTGAAGTTTCTTTAATAACAATTTCTTGAGAGCTGTTATTATTATTTGTATGTCTTTCCCGTTCACGGGACAATGGTATCCCGGACCGCGGTTTGGGAGGCGTGCGCGGAGCCGAAGTACCGAGGCACCGAAGTACCAAACGAGTACCACATAGCCAACACGTATAGGCCCTTTTGACACTTTAATGAAATGCAAGGAATACACCGAGCGGATGCTGTCCCTGCCCGTGTCATGGGACGCACACAGAGACAGCACCCGCCAGGGTGTACAGGGACTATTTCTGGTTGATGGAGCCTAAATGAACTGGGTCAATAACCCAGTTCATTTAGGCTCCATCAACCAGAAAATGATGAATTAATGGCTGGGCTATTACGTGAGACAACGGACGCCTACCTAATAAAACTGTCTCAGATATTTATTCATCAACCATAATAATAAAAAAGAAAAATATACAATGCCAGTGGCAAACAAGCGTACGGTCCACCTGATGGTAAGCGGACACCGCAGCCTATAGACGCTCGCAACTCCAAGTCACGTACGCGTTGCCGACCCTTTATGAAATTTGAGAATTCACTGTGTTTACAGCAGAAGGGACAAATTTAGGTCCCTTCGCTCTCAACACAGTGCATCCTCGGGAGCTCTGGCAACCTGGCTCACCTCCAGGAACACAACACTACATACTTGCATAGTAGATAATGTTATTATGGCTGTGGTCTTCTGTAAGGTGGAGGTACTTTCCCAGAGATTTTTGAGAGAGATTTTTGTTTTTAATAATATTGGAACGTAAACCCAAAAACCGGCCCCAAGTGCCCGGCAGCTCCGACGGCGGTGCTGCTGACGACGGTGGGCAGTATCACGTCGGAGATCGGGGTGCTAAGAATCCTCGGGCGTTGTTATCTCCTAACCGTCAAACAACAAAAGCTACTGTTAAAAGGAACACTGATAAAAAGCTTAATATTCTCACATACAACGTTCGACCCTTGAGGACAGAAGATAGACTTTTAGAATTGGAACACGCACTTGGCAATATTTCGTGGGACATAATCGGTCTTTCTGAGGTGCGAAGAGAAGGAGAAGACGTAATCGAGCGAGAATAAAATATATTTTTCCACCACGGTGAAGCCAGTGGTCTTCACGGAGTAGGCTTTATGGTTGCTAAACGGTGGAAAGACAACATACTCGAGTTCATAGCCTACTCTCAGCGGATCGCTGTGTTAAAATTACGAATCACCGAAAAAGAAATCCTCACCATCGTTCAAGTGTACGCCCCCACGTCGTCGCACCCGGACGAAGACGTGGAGGAGTTTTACGATTTGTTGAACAGGGCTTGCGATGAACAGCGTAGCACATGGAATATAGTACTCGGCGATTTTAACGCTAAAATCGGTACAAAAGAAGAATTGGATAATGGCCAAATTCTAGGACCTTATAGTCTGGGAAACCGAAACGACCGTGGTACTCGCCTTATTCAATTCGCCTTTGGACAAAACCTAAGTATTTGTAACTCTTTCTTCTACAAAAAACCACACCGCAGATGGACTTGGGTTTCACCTAATGGCGAAACCAAAAATGAAATAGACTTTGCACTCACACCTACTTCCAGCAAACAAATTGTACAAAATGTTGAAACCATTAACCAGATACAGTTTAACTCAGATCATAGGCCCGTCCGCATTCAGTTAAGATTTACCCGCAAAATTCTCCGACAGCGCAAAATAATAAGCAAAATCAAGAAGCTAGACAAGACCTCTCTTATACTGAATAAAGATCGTTTTAACTTAGAGTTATACAATGCTTTTAGCCTATTGAAACCAGTTACTGACAGCGACGACGTAGATACAGAATACCTAAATGTATTAAAACAGCAACCATGAAAATTAAAGTACAAAACCACAAAACAAAGAAACTGTCCACTGAAACCATAGACCTATTAAAACAAAGAGAAGAACATCGATTGAACATTACTAGCACACATTACAAATCGTTGGATAAGAAAGTAAAGCGCAACATACGAAGGGACATACGAATTTTTAACAACAATATAATACAGGTAGCATTAGAAAAGAACCGTTCATTAAAAATAGCCAAACAGGGTATATCGAAGGGAAAGTCGTGGATTACTTGTTTACGTGATGAAGGAGGTGTGAAACAAGGAAGCCGAGAGAAAATAACCAGCATATGTACAAACTTTTATAAACAGCTATACTCCGACGACAACGCAGTAACCACCCACCAATCCACTATCAGTTACACCTGTCCTGGATCTATCCCACCCATTACTGGCTACGAAGTTCATCTCGCTCTCGCGAAGATGAAATATAGTAAAAGCCCTGGTGAGGACGGAATCACGGCGGAAGTGCTAAAGATCGGAAAATCTTCACTGTTACCACACATCACAAATCTTTTTAACTCCATTTTAAAATCAGGCAAATTTCCAGAAAACTTCTGTCATTCCAACATTATATTATTGCACAAAAAAGGTGACAAATCCGACATTAATAATTACAGACCTATAAGCCTAGTTTCACATCTTTATAAAGCTTTCATTAAAGTAATCGAGAATCGCATTGCGGGCCAATTGGACAGTAATCAACCTCCTGAACAGGCAGGATTTCGACCTGGGCTTTCCACTATTGACCACTTACAAACCCTGAATCAAATTCTTGAAAAATACAACGAATATAACATCCCCCTTTATTTGGCCTTCGTTGACTACAGTAAAGCTTTTGACAGTATTACCCATTCATCAATATTTACCGCACTACAGGATCATGGCATCGAATCCACCTATATTCACCTTATACGCAATATATATTCCTCAAGCACCGCTAGTGTTAAGTTGCAGTCTCCCGGACCATCGTTTAATATAAAAAAAGGCGTCAAGCAAGGCGATCCGCTGTCACCCAAGCTGTTTAATAGTGTCCTTGAACAGGTATTTAGGAGGTTGGCGGCGGGGTGGATAGATAAGGGGATCGACATTGGTGGGAAGCGACTGATCAATCTGCGTTTCGCCGATGACATCGTCCTTTTCTCATTGTCAGCTACAGAGCTCAATGTCATGCTACAAGACCTTAGCAGAGCAAGCCTTGAGGTCGGATTAATGATGAATATGTCAAAGACCAAGCTCATGACCGACAGTGTCCGGAGGCATGTACAGGTGGATGGCGGAGTAATGCAATATGTCCATGAGTATTTATACCTGGGCCAAATAGTCTCCTTCCAGGCTCGACAAGACAAAGAGGTTGCTAGGCGCACTGAAAACGCCTGGAGGAGCTATTGGTCTATGAAGGAGTACATGAAGGGAACCCTTCCAATATCTTTAAAACGGAAACTCATGGACATGTGCATTCTTCCAATCCTTACCTATGGAGCACAGACTTGGTCATTGACAAAGGTTCAGAAATCTGCCCTCAAGGTTTGCCAGAGAGCCATGGAACGCAGTATTTTGAGCGTGAAATTAACAGATCGCATTAAAAATACAATACTGCGTTCCAAAACTCAAATAGCTGACGTAGCTCACACCGCCGCCAAACTTAAATGGGACTGGGCTGGGCACGTCTGCCGCATGCCGGAAGACATGTGGGCTAAAATCGCCACCAAGTGGGTCCCACAAAACCGAGCGCGGCGTCGCGGCAGACCTCGGCGGAGATGGAGAGACGAACTTGACGTCTCGGATCAGAAGTGGTGGGAGACTGCACAAGAAAGGGACGCGTGGAAAGAAAAGAGGGAGGCCTTTGCCCAGCAGTGGGACACTTGAGGCTCTTAATAATAATAATAATAATATTGGAAAACGAAGGAATAGGAAGCCACCGAAGTGAGCTTTTTCTACAAAATTTTGTGATAATGTTTATTATAACGTATATTTTAAAAATACTGATATATTGATACAGTTATGTATGAATATTGTGGACAAAGTGGGTAGATTTGTGACAAGTGTGAAGATATGGAAGGTAGACTGAAAAAGCAGTCTGTCATCGCGTTTCCAGACCAGAGCATGTGCTAGGATCCCTAAACTGTGAGTTATAATAGTGGCGACGAGGATGGGATCCTAGCACATGCTCTGGTCTGGAAACGCGATGACAGACTGCTTTTTCAGTCTACCTTCCATATCTTCACACTTGTCACAAATCTACCCACTTTGTCCACAATGTTCATACATAACAGATACCATTATTCACTATATGATGTTCTACCTGAAAATATTCCGCGTCCGGCCAATTTTCAATCGCTTCTAACTTCCATGGACACTCCCCTCATTGCCCTTCTTATCAAATACATTCAGGAGCACAATATTAAATTATAACCGTCGATTACTTTTTTCTATCACTTTCTATACTCCATTTTTTCCTTTATGTTGGCATGCTTAACGTTCTGTCACCCACTTCCCGCTCTTTTACTAACTGTACAAACGTCCTGTATTGTCTGTCCGTCCTTAATATGTGTTATTATTTGTTTTAGGTTCCCAGACATATCCTCCCACAAAAATCAAAATTTTTATTATGATCATTCTCCTTTCGTGTGATATGTCTGTATACGGCGACATTGGCGAAATACCCCTTGCCAAAGTCAGCAAGGAGTGAAAGCCATGGAAAAAAAAAAAAAAAAAAAACATATACCAAGGCCAAAGTCGATATGGACACCAACACCAACATTGATCAATATCACCATGAGCTCACTCACCCGGATCCTGTTCTCAGACAGCGGCCCCAGGGCCCGCTTCAGGTACGAGTCCAGGTCCTGCTCCACATGCTCGAACACTAGGAACAGGACCAGCTGCTCGCGCTCCATGGAGTGGCCGCCGTGGCAGACATCCAGCAATCTGAACACACAATAATTTCCTAACTACTGAGTGTGTAGCAACTCGGCTCGACTCGGCAAGCCTCGTGATCTAATCGCGGTTCTCGACTAAAAAAACATACATTATATAACGATTGCATAAACTACTATTTCGTCTTAGTAAAACTGCATTTTAGAATAAAAGCTTTTTTTTAATAAAGTTTTTTTTTATTATAATTTTTTACTTGTAAATATAGCTTATTTATTTAGTTTATTTTTAGCTTAGGATATTTTGATTAAAATTATTTGACTAAAAGCTCCTCCTGTTCTATTTCTTTTAAATCCTGAACTTCTAGATCATGTGTTTATTTTACAAGCTACCCACCGCACGATGTTGGGGTGTTTGTACGCCCCCAGCTGCTGTAACAAGGCGATCTCCCGGAGAGTGGAGAGCGGGATCCCATCTTCTGTGAGGGCCACCTTCACCTTCTTCATGGCTACGATCTGGCCGCCCTTCTGCAGGTCTCGGGCCTTGTACACTGTTCCATAGGCACCTGGCAATATGATGTTATGAATACAATTCAGGGTTCGAAAGGATAATTATCGTAGCAGAGATATGCAATACTTCTATTTGAGTAGGTGTTTAAGTAAAATGTGGGGCTGGGGACTTCAATAATAATAATTAATAATGAGATAAGATAAGATCCTTTTATTTGCTGAATTATTTTCACATTGCATTTATATTAACCGTCGTCTATGGTCCCTGGGATCCCAGCCGGCCAGGGACCATAACAAAAGAATGCTATTGTTAGTTTTTTCGCTGCGAGATGACTGATGGCTTAATATTAATTACATTTTTTTTTCCGAGATCCAGAAGACAAATCTGAACTGATTAAGGTGTCCTCGGGTACTTCCTAAAATAGCAAATTCCAGTCTAACTAAGCGATTTTGTTGTACGAAATAACATCAACAAAAAAACTACATTTCTTTTTGATGATGATGATGATGAGATGCAATAAAAGCAGTTAGTTAGACAGGAATATTGTTATTTTCGGAATTACCCGACATTCGGAATTACTCAAGTATACCTAACTAAAGTCAGTGAGGCGAAAATTAGGGAACTTATTTTTTAATCCACTTTGACTCCAATTTTATTTTATCAGAGCAGACTGTTTTTTATATCTATTTTTTTTTTTTGACTCTATCTAGCAGGCTGCGATTTCACCGAGTGCTTTAGTTCGTATATAAAGAAGCTTAATTATCACTAGATCATAATTCCATAACCCAGCTAAGTTTTGGGGTGTATACAATCTTTTTTTTTTCCGTTATTATTTAGTTAATTCTGAATAGCAAAGTGTGAATGTGTACGCAAAGTTGGTTAAATTCCTTGTTTTGTTTCTATCTGTGAGTTCCTTTAATTGGCTTTGTATTATTATCTAAGTCTCTTATCATAATCTAGTAGCTGTTGGTACTCCTTAAAATAAATAAATAAATAAATAAATAAAACTGTACCCCTTTCTGTCAGTTAGCCAACATATCGACGCTGGAAAGGCAAAATGGGATAACCGACATTTTTGGCGATATTTTGTTATACACACCGTTGAAATCGGCAGATTCTGTCGGTTATCCCATTTTGCCTTTCCAGCGTCGATATATCAATTTTTATAGTTATTGTAATGATACATATAAGGTATAAAATTGTAAAACATGAAACTCAAAGCATATAAATTTAAAATTGTAGACTTATCTAAGAACAACATCTGTTTTAGGAAAAATAGGTATGTACTAATTTCTATCATAATTAGGCCTAAAGAACACAACTTCCGATTCTTCATAATGCCACTTCGTAATTTTTTTTTAAGTAATCATGTCAGGTCGTTGTAATTTTTTTGAGTTAAGTAAAATAATATAACATTAAAAAACTAACACTAACAATTGAAAAAAAAACGATTTTGTCATTTTTGACAGTAACCATACAATACAAAATATGCGTGAAATGAAATGAACCGGCACATGGGTGAGAACATTTATGAAGGTTACATTACACATTCCCGTTATTAAATAAAACATTACCCGTTCCGATGACATTCAACTCTTCATATTTCTTCGCAGACTCGAATAATCCACTAACTTCACTAATTGACACAATTGGAGCTGATTTGGAACTACCACTAGCCGAAGAGTCGGACATATTTTGTTGTTTATTACTTCTAACTCACAAGAAAACTAAATTATATCACAGAATACAAGTGCACATTCTTCAGGAGTGTCTCAAGGTTTTACTTAGTTACTTTTATAAGCCCAATGCTCTATTTTGTGTTAAACTTGTTTAAAAGTTTGTTTTATTTTACTATGAACTTAACAACACTCAACAGTAAGCTAGGGGCGGGAGGGGAGGGGAGGTATGATCGTATCAACGAACGAACACCTGTCGTATAACCCAACCATGCTGGGAAGATCATATGAACAGTTATTTTTAGATGTAAATAAAATGTTTTTAATTTAATCGGGTTATGGCGTCTGTTAATTGTTTTGGTACATGTGCTGCTATCTAGCACAGTTTTGTTGGACTAATTAAATAAAAGAATGACAAATAGTTACGCTTAGAAATAATAGATGGCAGCATATGTTTAATTACGGACATAGCTTTTATGTTTGTCAATTTTATTTTACTGTGAAACCAGAAAACCTGAAATAAGTTTATTTACTAAAATTCTGAATACCTTACAAACGCCAGACGTACTGTAAGGGCAGGCTGTAGAATAGTTGGTGTTTCACACTAGAAGTCTAAATTTTCGATTCACTAATTTTCCATTCCATCCTATGTTCCTAAGAATCAAAAACCGTAACAAGTGTCAAACAATGAGTCTTTCTCATGAATATAATCGGTATAATAATGAATTGCGTATTTTTATTTTACACGGTACTTTCCCTATTTTTACAATAACTAGGTATAAAAAGTGAAATACAACAATATGAAAATAAAGTCACAAAAAGGACTCAGCCGGGCTCGTCCGGGATTTGAACCCGGGACCTCTCGCACCCGAAGCGAGAATCATACCCCTAGACCAACGAGCCATGTCTGAGAATGGCGAAATACATTATCAGTCTGCACTACCGATGACGTATTTTAAAAGGAATTATTGGTCCAAATCTAAACAACTTTGATAAGTCAATTAATCAAATAAACCATTTTAACATGTTCACAAGCATTTCAGTGACTGATTGGCATCTGATTGAGTATAGTATATGCTTTCATATAAGTAAAAATATAAATACCATGTACCTACCTAGGTGTACCTATTGTAGGTACCTACTTATACCAATTAAGTATGGGTAGGTAGATACCTATTTGGATTTCTCTCCTTTGATTGACATAAGTTTCGTGTTATAATGTAAATTAGAATTACGCATATTTCGTGTAAAACGTATTCGTGAATTAATTACCTATTCGTTCAAAGATGCTGTATCAGAACCGTCATTATTTCTAGCAGTATAGTCTGCATTTTCTAATAGATGCCTGTATTTTTTAATTATTTTGATAGTGCTACAATTCACGCGTAACCAAAACAGCGCTCAAATGCAAAGAAATAAGACAGAAAACGGTTCAAACCATTTTAGAAAGTTGACGCGGGAAAGGAGAAAAAAAATACCGCTACATGACACCTATAGCTGTCTCCCTCACTCCCGTTAAACTTGTATGCCCACTCCCGTTCTCGCTTACGGCACGGTCGAATTCATTTTGAATGAAGCCAGTCGTGTGTTGTATACCTACTGCGCGCGCATGTTTAAAAGATGGCTAACTTTTCGGTGTGAATAATAAACAATATAAATACTTTTTACAAATTGGAAAATCTTAAATTTCGTAATTTTTAGTGTCGTGTGTGTTTAAAAATTAGTAATTATTGTGTATGTAATTGTTATTGACTAGTCAAGTGTTAAGACGTGTGGCAGTGTAAATGTGAAAGTTGGTTTCATATAAGAAAACAGTGTTCTTTTTTGCAAGTTCATCCTACTTTTTTATTGGAACAGCTGTTTTTATTGCTAATTAAGCTAAGGTAAGTTATAATAATACAATTTATAAATAATAAGTGGGTTCATTGTTTTAATTTATGGCGGGTAGTTGTTACGTTAGAACTTTTTTATTACGCTCCGGATACGTGTAATTTTGAGCCATAATTAGGTAGTGATAATTAAAAACTAAACAAAACGTCAGAATCTTACAGGTAAATCAGGCGCTAAGATTATAAATAAGTAGGTACATCAACCCATAATGGTGCATCTACTATAAAATATCATGAAAAGACCTGTCCCTGTGACCACCTGGATAGCACTTCATTTTAGCCACCTTGGTCTTTTTTAGATGACTAAATTAGAAATGCGCCGAATATGGGTTTGACCGAATACGAACATTCGGCCGAATATTAGGTCCAGCTGTTGCCGAACCGAATATTCGGCCGAATTATTCGGTTAAACGTAATTCCTTCATCTATTGTTGTAAAACAGACTAATTGAATGGTAAAATTTTTGTTCATTATCAATGCGAAATATTGACAAAAAATAAATTAAATCACTATTAATAATGGGTCAAGTATTAATTTCACGAAGCAGTAACTATAATACACTCTTGTAACAAAACCCTTTCAAAATTATTCGGTAAATATTCGGCAGCTGAACCGAATAATTCGACCGAATACCGAACATTCAAAAACATGCCGATTATCGAATATTTTCATAACCGGATACAAATCCCATCACATTTCTGAGTTGTTTCATTCGGACATGGTTGGACTTAACTAAAGGGTAAAGCTCTTAATGGGTAAATTTGGGCTGCTGGTCTCTATAGGTACATAGTTATATACTTACGGATATTATTTCCATCACTACATAGTATAAAACAAAGTCGCTTTCTCTATCCCTATATCCCTATGTATGCTTAAATCTTTAAAACTACGCAACGGATTTTGATGCGGTTTTTTTTAATAGATATAGAGTGATTGAAGAGGAAGGTTTATTGCTTAGCAAAAATAGGTACTTAGTAGTCTTATCAATAAAACTTTGTTAAAATAAACAAAAACGAAGTTCGCTCGTGTTGCACTTGCAAGTTTGTATTTAAGTGCGACAGAGAGGGGAAACTTCGTTGCTCTTAGACATATAGATGTAGAAAATTTTTATTTAACATCAAATTGATAAATGTTTACAATGCAATAAAACATTACAAGCCTTACAATAAAACTTAAATAGGCACAAATTGCCCGTGTGGTTGCCGGGTAAGAATTGCGCCACCCCATCTCTTCCCGTGGGTTTCGTAGGAGGCGAATAAGGGAAAATCGGAGGGTGGGCAGCAGCATCCTTCGATCATTACCACCATCAAACTGCGGTCGCCAACCCGCTTGCCAAGCGTGGCGACTATGGCGAATCCCCCCCAACGGAAAAATAAATTGGGGGAGGCCTATGTTCAGCAGTGGACGTCTTTCGGCTGAAATGATGATGATGATGATGAGGCACAAATTGATATGTTTACATGTAAAAATAAAGACTTAAAACTCTTCGCGGTAGGCCCTCAGTACAGTAGGGCCTTAAGCACCGCAGCACAAAAGAAAACAATTATCAAATTAAACATGTAAAGACAACAGACGGCCTTATCTCAAAAAAAAAAAACAAAAACAAGGTTCGTTCGTATTTCTCGCTCTTTCATTCAAAGTGCAAGAGACGGAAATACAATCGAACATGGATTTCGATTCCGTATCAACCCTGCTAAGTGTTTTGCTGTTGCCAGGCGTCACCTTTATCATAAGGGAATAGAGTTCTCAAAAACAAGCGAGTGGATAGAGTCAAGTATAGGTTTTGAAGGTCATTTCTGACCAGACCGGTCCATCAACTGGGTCAGCAACGCCTTTGCCTTGTATTAACTGTTCTATAGATGTACTGACGTACAGTCGCCATATATATCGGAGCGAAGAAGGTGCTCACAAATATCTGAACAAGACTCTATTGTCAAGGCGTTAAAGTGCATGTTCAGATATTTTTGAGCACCCTGAACAGTACAGATGTATCGGAGCAAACAAGGTGCTCACAAATATCGGAACACGACTCTATTGTCAAGGCGTTAAAGTGCATGTTCAGATATTTTTGAGCACCCCGTAGAATACAGATAAATTTGATGGCGACTGTCGGAGCGAACAAGGTGCTCACAAATATCTGAACAAGACTCTATTGTCAAGGCGTTGCGTGCTCAGATATTTTTGAGCACCCTGAAGAGTACAGATATATTTGATGGCGACTGTACTTATTACTTTCCCGCCGGCGGGGACGTCCACATATAGTCCCTATTCGTCCCGGTACCGCCGCACACCGGGTAGAGCCATTCCGACCCAGGTCGAGCCTAGCTGAATTTCTTGCTGGACTCTTCTCAGCTGGCTAGGTTTAGTGAACCAGCGACAAAACTCGACACCGACAGCTTCAAAAAATATTTGTATGCCTAAATGGCAAACATAGTGATACCTAATTTAAGTTTATTTTTACCAGCCTTATACCTATGTTTACAAATAAATGATTTTGACTTTTTGACTTTTTTTAGCTCGATTCCACTCACACGTCAGATTCGGTTGAAACCGCTCAAACAATCTCACTGGAGCGCAAACTCTTACATTATTCCAGTGTTCCAAACCACACGCGTGGTCGTGCCGGAGGTTTTCCCCTGGATTTTCCCCAGGCTACACTCCAATCGCGCACTCCTATCGCTTTATTGGGCCCGGCCTATAAAGCCACAGACAGAACGGGGAGAACGATTTGAACGAAGAACGGAAGCGTGCGTGGCTAAGGGCATTAAAATAATTAAAAAAGTGTATGTACTCGCGTTCTCTCTCATCTTGTGGAGCTGGATACATTAGATTGTTATGTTTAAAGAAACATTTAAGTATATGCATATAATAATAAGCATAATAATAATAATAATATGCATATTAAGTATATGCATATCGTTCTGTTTAGATTTCCGCTACCCTAAGGTTGTCTGGAAGAAATCGCTCTTTAGCGATAAGACCGCCTGTTGTTTGCCTCTTCTCATTGTGTTTTTTGTACTGTACTGTATCCTTTGATTGAGGTGTGCAATAAAGAGTATTTGTATTGTATTGTAATGTATAATTAGTACTAGACAAGTCTCACATCTTTTTTCTTATCATTAGGATTTGGCCGTTACAACAACTCAAATGAAACTTGTTTGTTTTAGTGTTGCCATACAATATAAACGTTATTTGAGCTGTGTTATTAAGAGCGGTCGTGTCGTCACCCATTATATATTAATTAGGTTAAGACTAGTATATATATTTTTGGTTGTCCTGAAAATCAGCGTCACGACACATCAGTCGTGGCACATGCTGAGCGACAACCTTTTTGGTGTATACCCACTTCTAATTTGTAAAATCTTCTTTTTATCTGTATGTCACCAAATAAACGTTTTTTCTTTCTTCTTTCTTTCAAAAGTGTTTAACGCTGTAATAAAACAAAGTATTATATATTCTCGATTTTTATAGTGGCTTTCCAAAATCCCACATAATTTTAGTGTCAGAAGTGTGATACGAACCCACGCTCACGCTTAATTTGTCGCAAATCATTTTGTTTTGTTTTTGTCAGATATTTTAGAGCGTCGTATCCTAGTAGATATTATTACAAGTGAGCTGTAGTTAGCAGACTAGTTTTCTCTCTGGATTCGAAGTTTAGATGACAGTTGATTTGGTAAAACTACTCCAAAACTTGAGGTTGGGGTGCCAAAGAGGAACCCGGTCGTCAACAGAAAAAAGAGTAGGTACAATACAATACAAATACTCTTTATTGTACACCTCAAGTAAAGGATACAGTACAGTACAAAATCAGAATATAGAGGCAAACACTAGAAGGAAAGTAATGTTATTTCACACCAACCTGCCCGATGGTAAGCGGTCACCGCAGCCTATGGAAGCTTGCAACTCCAAGGACGTTACATGCGCATTGCTAACCCCATTCCTTGAATAACCACATATACGGTAGTCTTTCGGAAAAACCTCATTTCATGTTACATAGGTACAAGTAATGGCAGTGTCTGTATGTTCTGCACAGCTTATTTCGACAAGTGTCCAGATCATTTTGACCACGTCGTTGGTGTAGATATTTCTGCCGCTGACAGTACATTGGATCGAACAGGTACAGTTAGTAGAACGAGTCGGCATTCCACACCGCAGCGATCGAGTGAAGGTGTAAAAATTATCTAGTTTAGGCCATAAAAAAATAAAAAAACAGTAAGAAACAAGACTTAACTACTGTTGACGGCATTTATTATTATTGGTCTTAGGAATTTTTAAATCGCCAAATTATAATTGCTGTCACTAAGTAAGTACATATAAGTATTTTATCTACACCCATACAGTAGATCCTCTTTTATGTGCTCAAAAATTGGTTGCCTGTAAAGTCGGTATACGGGCGAAAGTTTTACGTGACAACGACTCACTCTCTCTCTCTCGCTCTTAGGCGGGCTAACTGTGCTCGAGTGGAAGGGACGCGTTTATGTCTGTCTCTCTCGCTCTTAGGCGGGCTAACCATGCCTCTCACTCGCTCTCATTGTGAGCGCATAACGTGAGCGGAGCGTAACGCAGTTTCTTGAAGTCACCCGGCAAACCAATTTATAAGACGTTGTCACGTCAAAAGTGTAGGTAAGGACCAACTTTACAATATCGCGCCGGTCCGGGGCGGAGATGGCCATAACAGCATCAAAAACGGTATCGTTATGGCCATCTCCGCCCATTACGATACAGGCTCGTGCTCAAAAAGACTTCAACGAGCTCACGAACTCGAACTCCTGCACTTTCAACGCAATGGTGCCTCAACACATGAAAGAGGATTTAATGTATGGATGTAGATAAAGCTGATAAAGTAGTGTATACAACTGTTCATAATTAGGCCTTAAAACACTCGTGTGATCCTATTATGAAACTCGCTGACGCTCGTTTTATAAAACCACACTCGTGTTTTAAGACCTCGCATTATGTATCAGTTGCATAAACTACTATCTCTAAAATTCCTTTTTCAAACTGAAACCTTTACGTATAAAGAAAGAGGTCTTGCAAATTTTAAAATTTTTGAACACAAATTAGGTAAAAGATACTTTTATTAAATATAGAAATGCGGTTGGAGAGTGGCCTGGGGAAAATCCAGGGGAAACCTCCGAAACGACCACACGCGTGGTTTGGAACACTGGATTACTCTAAGAGTTTGCGCTCCAGTGAGATTGGTTGAGCGGTTTCAACCGAATCTGAGGTGTGAGTGGAATCGAGCTTATATGTGGTCGATTTGACTGCCTCAAAGATAATATCCATACAAATAGGCCGGTATTACATGGACCTAAATTCTCACTACACGGTACTAAGACAATTACACAGGTAATTATGTGTACAATCTCTCTCAGTACTCTGGCACTCCCACGATTAAGACAATCTACACACCATACCTTCATACGTTAAAATCCGTTAAACACTTAGGCCGTAGCATCATATAGTGTGCCAAAAAAAATACAGACAATGTAGGTACATAAAATTGAACATTAGGTGCCCTCCTTTCCATAGGTCTGACAATTGTCATCAAATGGGCCACTTATTGCTGGATTCCTCCATAGCAGTTGATAGAGGGACAGGAAGAGTAAATTTGGTATTGAATTGTTGTAATACTTTTATTGTAACTGACAGAGAGTTAGCTTACACAATCTAAGTTCAACAGATAAGCAGGAAAAATGAGCATGCAATGGCTTATATACCCTTTTCAACCATCCCCACTACGCTCCCTCACGCTACCTTGCACCTGCGTAGTGGCGTGTTACTGAGGGGAAACAATACAACTCCTTATTTAATGATTTACATGCTTAATTGCCTAAAATATCAATATTATTATTAATTTATTATTTACTCTAACTTGATACTTTATTATATTTATTATCATGTAAAAGTAAGAATGCAACATAAATAAACAGTGTATTAAACTATTATTATTACACGAGGGTAGTTGTTGCATTAAATTATGATAAAAGTAAGACGGTAGCAAAGTAAATATAATTTTTTACACAAAGATTAACCATTGTCAGTACAAAGTTGCTTAAAAATATCTTATAATGTACAAATAAGCTCTGTGAGAAATAAAATAAACAATAATCATGGAATGCCGCCCACAGCTACATTGACCATGTGTTCATGTGTTGTTGTGTGTGTGTTGGGTGTGTTATGTAACCTATTTGTCACAGTAATTTTCTAATCCTCTATTTCCTATATAAATGCACTGGAATTACTTGTTAAAAACAACTTAAAATGACACTGCATTTTCCAGCCCGCATGTATGAACATTAAAAAGTGAAAACTGATAAAGCTTCAGTTTAAACCGCATACAACCAGTACACCCACTGGACTACATAGCTGCATCTAGATCGCAAATTACTACCTAGGCCTAGAATTATCTTTGTCTATGGATATTACGGGTTATTGTGACTTTCTATGGCGTTTCTGAGGGATAATACACAATTCTGCACACACATCGGCCATGAACGTAATTTATTTTTTAAGCTGAATGTAGAATAAGCTGGCAATTACTCCACCGACAAGAGCCAAGCTCTTAAATATTATGATGATTTATAATTATCCCTCGAGCACAAAAACAGCTTAAATTTCTGGACTAGCGACCACTCTCTCAGGGACCAGTTTGAAAACCAGCGCTGGGCTGCTAAGCTTGGCACATGCTGAAATTGGGACCTATTTGCCAACTTACACTCAAAGTTTTTCGTGTTATAAATTTAGTTAAGTTTTTTTTCTCTCTGTTTCATAATTGTTTTTTTTCTTTATTAAGTACCTTGTTTGTCTCACTCAATTGTATCTGTTTTTCTTAATGGCAAATAAAAACATTAGGTATTCTTATTCTATAATGAAAGGTGTTAATACCGTCTTATGTTGTGGTTCTAATCCCGCAACGCGTTCATACAATAGAAAACGCTTAAACCAATTTTTAATAGGAAACCACAATGCTTATGGGTTAGTGAATTTACTAAGCGCAGGGACCGATACCGGTATTTTTAAAAAACCCTGAATTAGTCCAATATTTTGGATAATTTTTTGCTCTTTACGAAGGGCTGGAATCATGTATTAGGTAACAACGTCGTATTATTAGGTTGTTCCATTAAAAACGAAATAATGAACCGGTGACCGTAATAATACCGGTATTTTTCTATGGAGTAAATACCGGTATCCGATCCCTGCTCAAGCGTCATAATGTACTCATTGGATTTAAGGTTGAAGGACTCCCCAGCAAACAAATTATCCACAACGTAAACATTTTTTTTTTAAGGACTGACCAGTGGTTTCTATGGTTGGCCCAAGCCTAGGAGGGCTTAGAGCTACAATACAATACAATACAAATACTCTTTATTGCACACCTCACATAATAAAATAGCACATAAAAAAACATAGATACAGGGAGACAGAGGCAGAACAACAGGCGGTCTTATCGCTAAAGAGCGATCTCTTCCAGACAACCTTTGGGTAGTAGAGAAGTGAAATATAAAGCTGAAAAGTAGGTGGTGCATAAACTATTACAATAAAAAAAAAAGATTCCAAAACAACTATTCAATATAAATACACATACTTAAATAATATACAAATATACATACATATAATATCTAATTATATATATCACTGCTATAGAATAGTAAGAATAAAATAGTGTCAGCCATAACAATTAATTAAAAATAATAAGAGCTAATAGTGGGCCTAGGTGAGACTTCCCCTCACTGAAGGGAATTGATGACTGGGCGTAAGATGTAGCTCACTGGTTCAGTTATTAGCCTATATACTTACTCTTGCTTTGAAGACGCCTAGATCGAAATTTTATCAAGTGAATTCCCTTTCTTAGCATATAAAATGGCAACCATCAATGAATGCTCTCGTTGTACCTTTACAAAATCCTGTGAATTTTCGTAGGAACTAGTTCCCGTACAAAAGCAAAAAAAAACATTTTATTATTTAAATTTTAAAACGGGACTGCTTAAAAGTTTTAAATAAACGGGTGTAATGCGGTATTTATACAAATACAAAATATTTTATTTGTTAAACATAGGTATGTACATCGGTGTTTCAGTTTACGGATTGTATCACTATTTCTTGCCTGTTAAGGTATACAAATAGCCACAAAATACCATGCAGCATGCATACTTACACACTAAATATAAAATCGTTAATTATGCTATTATATGTTATGTTATGTTAGGATCGTTTAAATATTCTTGTATGGAATAGTATGCTTTGGTAGCTAGAAATTAATACAATGATTTTTTAAATAAATGAGGGTCATGGAGTTTCAAGATGGCAGTTGGCAATTTATAAAAATTCTAGGCGCCATTCCAAATATGCTTTTCGAAAGTAGGGCAGTTTTGTATGGTCCATACCATTATGTATTCAATTTTGTTACCTAAGCAGATTTTAACTTGTAAAACAGCTTGTTGACTATTTCCAGAATAAATGCTCTTATAGATGTTGTTTAAATTAAAGCCATTAATAGAAGTCTTACCCCATTCACCGAAGACACTGTCCAGTACTGGCAGTAATTATAAATGGCGGGTGATCCGGCGCGCACATAACGGTATGACAGGTGCGCGTGCGCCGACCTACATACGAGTACCGTAGCGTAGCGACCCTTCGGCTAGCCATACATGTATTATACTTGCGCTGACCTTGAGGAATGCCTATATGTATAAACGTGTACTCAATGGCACCGATATGTATATATTTGTTCACCTAATTCCTATGAAATAAGGCCCAAAAATGTATACATATTTATGTCCTCGACGTCTCTATCACCATCCCAAATGCACATCATCCGCGCCTTCAAAATCAAAAAATCGAAATCAAATATTTATTCTGCGAATAGACCTCAAGGGCAATTTTACAAGTCAAACTCTATCTACTTATATCAATTAAAAATAATACAATAATCAAAATATCGTTAATTAAATGTAGTGTTACATGTCAAAAATAAGACTAAGAAACTAATAACAATCGAGATTTGTTAGAGGTGTAGGTCTCTAAGCGTCAAGATAGAAGGTAATAAGGTAGGTACACTAATCATAATAAAATATTGTGAGATATATCTGTAAGCGTCAATATGAAAATAGTAAAATCTAATAAATAAATATCCTCAGAGATGTATAAGGTCTCTGAGCGTCAGTCCAAAAATAAAATCAAATGAGAACAGAGCGAAGTCTCTCATGTCAATTCCACTGAACTATTAAAAACATGTTTGAGGGCTTCAGTAGACGCTCTAAAAC
The DNA here is from genome assembly GCA_963556455.1 of Epiblema foenella. Classification (NCBI taxonomy): domain Eukaryota; kingdom Metazoa; phylum Arthropoda; class Insecta; order Lepidoptera; family Tortricidae; genus Epiblema; species Epiblema foenella. The sequence goes on along the minus strand of OY747120.1, from coordinate 714,664 downwards.
TAAACGACTAAAAAAACTTCAGTCTAACATATTAGCTCACTAACAATGAATACTTCTAAAATAGGTACATACTTAATGATTTTTTGAACGCATTTTGGGTTTTTTTCTATACAACGCCGGTGGCAAACAACCGTACGATCCACCTGATGGTAAGCGACCACCGCAGCCTATAGACGCCCGCAACTCCAAAGGAGTCACGTGCGCGTTGCCGACCCTTTATAAGATTTGAGGTTGCACTGTGTTGACAACAGAAGGAACACATTTAGGTCCCTCGCTCTCAACACAGTGCATCCTCGGGAGCTCTGGCAACCTTGCTCACCTCCAGGAACACAACACTACATACTTGTATAGTAGATAATGTTATTATGGCTGTGGTCTTCTGCAAGGCGGAGGTACTTCTCCAGTTGGGCTGCTCTAAATTCGAGCAAGATAATATTTTGCTGTGTCCTACCTCTCTAAAAAAGGGAGTTCTGGGGTTAAAGTTAAAGTAAGAACAAATCAAAATCAAAATCAACCATTTATTCTGCAAATAGGCCGCAAGGGCACTTTTATATGTCAAAATATTAATTTACAATTTAAGAAAATCTGACTATAATAAGTAATACATTTTTCATGTCAAAATATTAATTTACAGTTCAAGAAGGAATAATAATTTCGAGTTTACAATTATAACAAAATTAATGTCATACAGTGAAGATAAACTTGCAAAGTTACCTATTACAAATATTACAACATCAGTAAAGTTAGAGATGTATAAGGTCCCAAGATTAAACAAGGAGTATAATGAAATTCATATAATATCCCAGAGATGTACATGGTCTCTGAGCGTCAAAATTAAGATTAATTTAATATTGTTAGAGATGTATCTGGTCTCTAAGTCACTGATAATAAAAACGAATCCACAACAGGATGATGTCTCTCGTCAATCCGCTATAAAAAGACGCTAGTATAAACGTAGTCACTATGTCCTAGCAAGCATGAACAGACCGGACTCCACAAACAGCACCCGATCACGAGTATGACGCGTATCTTAGCCTAGAATAAAACTCATTGTTCACTTGTTTAGGACTAACATTGACATTACACAACATTAAGTAATTTTTCTAGAAATTCGATTATATTACCATTTCTATTTCAGTTCTTTGAGAGTCGCGCTACTTATGTAATCTAACGACAAATTTCTTCTCATCTGCATGTCCGATGACCGTATATATTTACATACATTACATGTTTATTTAACAGCAACTTGACAGGTCGATGAACCCAACGGTATTTTATCATTAAAAGTCGTTTAGGTGCTTGTTTTACTAGTTTTTACGGAACAGTTACGTCGAAATAGAGAGGTACACATTCTATTCGACGTTAAATAACGATTTAAAAATAAAATTTTAAACAGTCAGTTCCTGCCGAATAAAGCAGTGCCCACTCCAATATTAGGTAGCAAACTACGCGTAACTAACATTTATCTATATATTTACTACTTAGCTGCACATACAACTCCGTCCGTGAGTGCAATGAACCAAAGTGATAAAATTTACCATGCCATGCCCATTCCGAAGGCCCACAAATTACCGGTTACATATGAAAATACCTAAGATTGATTTACTTATTTTCAATATACCTACGTTCTAAACACCTATTTTACCTAATGAGTCATACCTACGCGGATTTAGGTTCGCGTCTTTTCTGTGGACATACCAAAAGTTAAGGGCTACAAAGCTTAATTTTGGATTGGACCAGTAACCCGCATAAACAGTGTCTCCGTTTCTATAAATCCCTGTAATAAAAGATAGCTAACGTGCACATAAGCCGTTAACTATTGACCACAGGAGGGGCTTTTGTTTTTTTTTTTAAACTAAGTATAACCCTGATACTTATTATCATAATATCTAACGGTCGAAATACCTACTGAACGATTAACCTAAACGTACGTAATAAACTACGTACGTTTACTACGTACTATTTCTAAAATACCTATATGTCGTGAAACCTATAGTTGAAATACCTACAGTACTAAAGTTCGGGTCTGGCTGTAAGCTGTAAGGCGTGCAGTTTTTCCTAAAGGCCGCTTTACACCCTGGCCTGGCTAAATTTAGTGCACTAACTGGTGAAGAGCAGTTAACCTATTTCGCTTTTTGCGCTCCAGTGAGATTGGTTGAGCGGATTCAACCAAATCTGAGGTGTGAGTGGAATCCAACTACTAGGAGTTTTGTCGCTGGTCCACTAGACTAGCTGAGAAGAGTTCAGCAAGAAACTTAGCTATGCCCGGCATGGGTCAGTCAGACTGATTCTACACGATAGAGATGTAACCCAAATCGATTGTCATAGCAAGCGTTTACGATTGGATGACACCTAGACTGAGGTATCGAATTGTGACGATTAATTAATTTTTATTAGTAATTTAAATAAAGCTAGAATTATATGGGTTTTACATTTTTTTTGTAAGAAATATTTTTTCAGAAAATGTAACAAATTTAATAATGCTTTGTTGCGACCTAAAACGAAAAATTCATGTCTATTTACTTAGACGATTACCGATTAATAACGGTGATGTCCGGCCAACCCTGAATTAAAAAAAAGACTTAGAACGTAAACGTTCGCAGTGCAATTGTCTTCCTTCGTGATTTCGATGTGCAAGACATTTTACGTTGTATTGCTGTTGTGAGTGACATGTGTCAAATAATGCAAAAAAAGAGTGCATATACTATAGATAAGGTGTCTTCGGGTAATGCCGAACGTCGGGTAATTCCGTAAATAACAATTTCCAGTCTAATTAAGCGATTTTATTGCATCTCATCATCATCATCAAAAAGGAATGTTAAAATTTTTGCTGAAATTTGTTAGTGCAACGAAATCGCTTAGACTGGAATTAGTTTCTTTCGGAATTAACCGACATCCGGAATTACACCATATTTCATGCGTTAGGCGTTTTGAATATTATATTTCGCTCATTAGGTTATTTAAACTCCGGTCATTCAACACTCCCAACAAGGTCTAGTTTCAAAATTCAAATGTGTCAAACTTATCTTGTTGTTTTGGTGTCGAAAATCCTGCTCCATCGGATCCCAACGCACGCACACAAGTTATTTACTGAAATCGCGAAGCGTCTGGTTGACGTAACTGGTGAGGGAAGAGCTGGCGACTTCCTCGCACAACGTATCAGCATTGCGATACAGCGAGGAAATGCCGCCAGCATCCTCGCTACAATGCCCCAAGGGCCTGTTTTAGATTTAAGTTAGTTGTGATATTATTGAAATTATTGTTATTTAATTGTTATTACTAGAGATGCGCCGAATATGGGTTTGACCGAATACGAACATTCGGCCGAATATTAGATCCAGGTGTTGCCGAACCGAATATTTGGCCGAATTATTCGGTTCAACGTAATTCATTCACATTATCAAAGCGAAATATTGACAAAAAATAAGTTAAATCACTGTTAGTAATGGGTCAAGTATTAATTTCACGAATACTATAATACACTCTTCACTCTTGTAACTTGTAACAAAACGCTCTCAAAATTGTTGGGTAAATATTCGGCAGCTGAACCGAATAATTCGGCCAAATACCGAATAATAACCGAATATTCGGCACATCCCTAATTATTACCACCTGTAAATCAATAAATGTGATAATCCATATTGAAAGGGACCTTATGGCGGCCGGCACTTACGTCTTTATTGCCGCTGTTCCAATACAATAGTGAATAGGTGCAACTTAAGCGCCTGCCGCCATAAGGTCCCTTTCGATGTGGATTATCACAAATGTAAAAAAAATCTTGTACTTATTAAGTTATTAGTCTACTACTTACTATATTACACCCAATTACCACATAAGTAGGCCGTAGACCTGTGTTAGTTTAGGATGTCCGCTTGTGATTCATCTGAGATTGAGGACAGATGCCGAGTTTTCGACATCAACACTTGCCGCAATTTATTGGTGCCTTAGCCCAGTCAACGAGGCGGGCGTAACATCATTACGACTAGGAATGTGAAGCCGTTATTTTCCATTATGTATGTAAACACTTTATTGTACACAATAACAGGTCAACCAGGTCAGGTTTGCCATTATTATTCTAAACCTAAATCAAAACAAGCCTACTTCATACAATTGGAATATGACGTTATCTTTTCATTTTAATTTTTTAAGAAGAAGTAAGACTATATGAACGCTTAAAATAGTAAACAGTAGTTTATGCAATCGTTATACATATAATGTATAAATTTAGAAATAAAGGAAAAATTGAAAAATTTAGGCACCGAGCAGGATTTGAACCTGCGACCTCCCGGCACTAAGGCGTTTGTATAAATGAAGGAATGATTGAGGAATTTCGGCCCGAGTGGCGGTTGCACCTATAGCTCAGTTGGCTAGAGCGACTGGCTGCGAGTGCCGGGAGGTCGCAGGTCCAAATCCTGCTCGGTTCCTAAATTTTTAAAATGTATTTATCTAAAGCTAAAAATACCTATCAAAATTTAGTGCCCTTGGTAGGGTCCCCATCAGGCAGGCAGTTCCCGTCGCGCTGATTTTCTGGTTTAAATCAGGGACCGATACCGGTATTTTAAAAAACCCTGAATTAGCCCAATATTTTGGATTATTTTTTGCTCTTTACGTAGGGCTGAATCATGTATTTAGGTAACAACGTCGTATTGTCCCATTAAAAACGAAATAAAAAACCGGTGACCGTAATAATACCGGTATTTTTCTATGGAGAAAATACCGGTATCCGATCCCTGGTTTAAATATGAATGAATGAATGGAATCTCCAACATAAGTCACGGTTCGTTACTTAATAATTGACGTGACGTCAGAGCTGCCGTCGCACAACGGATCCGGCGTCACATGGGCGTCACCCGGACGCGTTGCACATTGGTTGCACAATCGCGCTCGCAACACCTCGTCATCGTCACGTCGTAGGGGTTACGAAATTGGGGAGAATGAGTTGCGTTGCTTTCTATTCAAATTCGCAAGTAAGTATATGATACTGTATATCGTCGGGTTACAAGCAAAAGTCACTAAGCATAGAAGCGTATTTTTTAATTTTGGCACCCGGGGCCAATAAGGTTCGCCGCCCCATAAACCAAGAAAAATAATATATTTTTTTTTAATAGTCTACATTTTTATTGTATGATAGTACATTACTGAAGAGGCCGCGAAATAGGAGATTGCCGGCCAAGTAGTTATAGATGGCCGAGTATTAACCAGGTCATCTAGAGATACGAGGCTGACAACCCCGGTACCGCAAAGGCTTTAATAGTGTTTTTTTTTTCAAAAAATGCAATTAAGTTAAGTTTAGTTGAAATTAAAAGAAAACTTGAAATGAAATTCTAAGGATTCTGTAATAAAAACACGCGTTGCAGCTGCCGGTCGGGGGCGGCTAGGCGGTTACGCCGCCCTGGCGGATTGGCGCCCCGGGCCATGGCCCGGATGACCCTAGGGTAAATACGCCCCTGATCATCATCATTCTAGCGCCAATGCAACCCGACATGTAAAGCCACAGTCGGATTAAAAAAAAGTACGGTTTTATTTTTTTCATTATTCATCATCACTAGTATAAAACAAAGTCGCTTTCTCTGTCCCTATAAATTTCCGCTTCTGCACGTTTTCCTTCACCAAATATCACTAGATAACTAACTGGGTTGGCACGACGACCTAAAGTGAGACTAGAGTCCGACGACGCTAACTCTGCATAGAAATAATTTGGCAACACTACCTCAAACGTCACATTTTCATACAAATATGACGTATAACACACAGTGTTGCCAAATTATTCCTTGCAGTTAGCGTCAGTGTTGCCAGGGTCGTTGGGACGAAAGTTACATTTCTTTTCTTGAAAAGTTACATTTTTAATGCAAAAGTTACATTTTATATATAATTCATAATTACTTATCAAAACGTTCATAATTACTTATCAAAACATTCGTTTCTAAGAAACTAGTCGCCATATACAGCTAAAATTCGGCGAGTTCGGCGACAGAATTACGCCGAGCTGATGGGCGGTGTCTCAAATGTCATACAAAATTGCAAGAGACAGACAGAGCCGTACTATGTTATGTAGGTTATTTTGTCACCTTTTATGTATGGAAGCCTATAAATTGTGTCGCTTGATCCCGGTTAGATACAATTACCTTTTTTTTTAAACAGTCTCATTATCCTCAAAAGTTACAAAAAATCCCTGTAAGTACAACAGAAGTTACTTACATGTTACGCGAGTCGGTCAAAAGTTACGAAAAATGTAAGAAATGTAACCATCTGGCAACACTGGTTAGCGTGGTCGGACTCTAGTAAACTACTCTCTTTAAAAAAATGCGATGACATGACAGCATATTCATTTATCGATGCGGTCCGCACCTCCGCACACATAGGCATTGCACGCTTCAGTGGACGCGTGCCAAAGAAACCATGACACGAAGATATAGATTAGCTGGATACACAGATTAAAGATGTCTATAGAGATCCTGACGATCTGATGGAGTGATGACCTGGTGAAGGTCGCGGGAATCCGGTGGAAACGAACGGCAAAGGACCGGTCTGAATGGCGAGCCTTGGGGGAGGCCTATGTTCAGCAGTGGACGTCTTTCGGCTGAAATGATGATGATGATAGAGATCCTAGACGCGTGCCATCGTGATCGCGACAACAGTGACAACATATAGTCCCTATTCGTCCCGGTACCGCCGCATACCGGGTAGAGTCAGTCCGACCCAGGTCGGGCCTAGCTGAGTTTCTTGCTGGACTCTTCTCAGCTAGGCTAGGTAGTGACAGCGACAAAACTCCCAGTAGCTCGATTCCACTCACACCTCAGATTCGGTTGAAACCGCTCAACCAATCTCAGTGGAGCGCAAACTCTTAGAGTATTCCAGTGTTCCAAACCACATGCGTGGTCGTGCCGGAGGTTTTCCCCTGGATTTTCCCCAAGCTACTCTCCAACCGCGCACTCCTATCGCTTTATTGGGCCCGGCCTATAAAGCCACAGTCAGGTAAAAAAGAAAAAACTCCACTAACCGAATACAAAGGGAAATACTTGGAATCAGAGAGACTACTTCGAACAGTCCGAACTTCGAAATCCGAAGTACGTATCGCGCCGTCCCTTTCGCTCTCGTGTTAACTATATGAGTGAAAGGGACGGTATGAAGTTCGGAGTAGGCCCTCAGTGTCGTGACGCATCCAGGTGCGTCTGCGCAGAACTGTTACACGTTTATTATTCAATCGCCGAACGGCCCACTTTTGCCGGTGTATGGCCGCCATAACTTATTTATAAGGCTTCCAACTTAACTGTTTTGTGGGTATGTGGTCCGTACATAAATATATAACTAGATAAATGTTGTCGCAGCCAATTGCAAAGTTAAAGGCATATGAATAATGAGGACTTTGTCTTAACAGTGTTACTACGAATACTATTATACTATTGGGGTATTTGACATAAGTCTTGAAATAAGTCTGATATGTTGTTTTTGGTTACCATCACGATTAAGTATGTCAATAATTTAGATGTATTACATAATAGTGGCAGCTTTACTGGTCGATGTATCTAGTGTAAGTTATAATTTTAAGAAAGAAAGAAAGAAATATTTATTTGGTGTTAAATCATTACACAACACACAAAAATGAAATAAGATGAAATAAACACAAATTAAACACCAAAAAGGATACCACTCAGCATATGCCAATAGCAATATATGCTAAGGCGCTGGTTTTAAGTATTATTTGTACCGTTGTTTGCCCAAATAAACATAAAAAAATGTTAAAATCTATAACAGTGGCTAAACTAAAAAAATCGAGAGAGGTAGGGCACAGCAAAATGTCATCTTGCTCGAATTTGGAGCAGCCCAACTGGAGAAGTACCTCCGCCTTGCAGAAGACCACACACACACACTACAAGTATGTAGTGTTGTGTTCCTGGAGGTGAGCAAGGTTGCCAGACCTCCCGAGGATGCACTGTGTTGAGAACAAGGGACCTAAATGTGCATCCTCAAATTTTTTATAAAGGGTCGGCAACGCGTACATAACTCCTTTGGAGTTGCTGGCGTCTATAGGCTGCGGTGGCCGCTTACCATCAGATGGACCGTAAGCTTGTTTGCCACCGGCGTCGTAAAAAAAAACGAATAGAAAACCTTCAAGTTATCACAATAAATAGTAAATTAATTAATCAAAATTATAAAAAGATAGGGGACTATGGGCACGAAGGATGACCACCATATGGAGACACCGGTCTGGCCGCTCGAGTCCTCCCCGTGCCCTTGTACCCATGTAGGTTCAAGGTTCATTGGTTGCTTGTTCAATATTATCCTATCGTCGGTTCTGAGAGCTAATAAAATGTCGGATAGAAAAGATAGATGTTTGCTTTAGTCACAAACTGTGTTATAAAATATTAACTATATAATAAGAAATCTGAGGACATCTTTACAAGCTCAGTCCATACATCCAATTCATTAACAGTTAATGTCTCTAGACAGAACATTATTTTTCTGCCCTTTTCTGCCTAAGGGTGGGTTGCACCAAACCGTCTGTAATCGTAAGCGGTGTTCGTTAAATCTGATTGTATGGAAAGTTTGACAAGTTTCTATGGGATGACAGCTGCCGGCGCCATATTTGACGATGACCGGCCTGTGATCGTATGTTGGTGCAAACGACCCTAAACCTAACCAGCTTGTGGTGCAACACAACAGTATGGCCACAGGACTAAAGATTCGAAAAAATATTGTTTTTTTGTAGCCCAAATGTAAATTGAAAGTTATCAATAGAATTCTCACGTTACAACAAAAAAGAAATTGTGCGGCTATGTCCATAAACGCAATATTTCATGACCAAAACGGCTTACTCGTTTTGCCATACAACGGTAGTAGGAAGCTACAGAGCTATGACGTCATCTTTCGATTGTTAATCAGTATGGAGCGTTTTCAGGGCTCAAAAACTTTGTCTCTCGTTTTCGTCTTTTATGTTGACCTAATTTTAGTTGGTCCTACACACCTCAACCTCAACCATCTGAAATCAAGGAATGACTAATGACTACCTTTTTTGATACCTGCAATGTCGGTGTGGCAAACCCTTTAGGGTCTGCCTGATGATAAGCAGATTAGCAGACATCATAGCCTATGGACGCTCTAGACCCCAGGTGAATTGGAATCGCGTCACTGACCATTTATTGACTTGAGGATTTGTTCTGTTATTCTTGGGTGTTTCATCTACAAAACATGCAGGAAGCATGTCCCTAACTTAGAGCTGCCATACGTCCCGGTATGCCGGGACATGTCCCGGTTTGAAGCGTGGTGTCTCAGTGTCCCACCCATTAAGCAAATTGACCCGGTTTTTAAAGCATATTAATTAGTAGGGACTAGCAGCTAGGTAAATAAGTACTTATGCATGTACGTAGTACGGACGGCTATAAGCCTAACGCTTAAGACAGGCAGTGCCTGCGTGGCGCGCGCGCATGAAGGATGCCGTCCCACGGCAAAGACCGGACCCGCTCCCACATCTGATTTGACTTTGGGGATGAGGCATTGCGCTGATGTCCTTCCAATTTTTCTTCATGAGCTCTACCTATACTACTTTTTCTTTAATTGTCCCAGTGCTCGTCCTCATGCTTATGGCAACTCTACCCTAACTCTCAACACTCTATTAACCACAAAAAGGATAAAAAAATAGTACTTCCTATCTTATTTGTTATTTCCTTGTTACAGTTACAAATGTGAGCGGCTACAGGGCAGACATGAGGAGCGGATGGCCACGGGACTGAGCTCACAAGATGGCCGCCGGAGCGACAAAATGGCGGACCAAGTGCCGCGGCGCGGTGCTGTTCGCTATTCTGCTGCAAGTTGTTAATGGTCAGTTAGAAACATATGTGGTAGTCCATATCAAAAGGGACCTTATAGCGGCCGGCACTTACGCCTTTATTGCCGTTGTTCGAGTACAATAGCACCGATTCGCAGCGTAAGCGCCTGCCGCCGTAAGGTCCCTTTCAATGTGGACTATCACATATATGGTATAGGAAAGCTCAAGGTCACCCAAAGAGCAATGGAAAGAGCTATGCTCGGGGTTTCTCTGCGTGATAGAATTAGGAATGAAGCTATCCGTAGTAGAACTGGGGTCACCGACATAGCCTTCAACATTGCGAGACTTAAGTGGCAGTGGGCAGGGCACATTGCTCGCAGGACTGACGGTCGATGGGGCCAGAAACTGCTTGATTGGCGTCCACGCACCGGAAGACGAGCTGTCGGTAGGCCTCCGACAAGGTGGAGTGATGACCTGGTGAAGGTCGCGGGAATCCGGTGGAAACGAACGGCACAGGACCGGTCTAAATGGCGAGCCTTGGGGGAGGCCTATGTTCAGCAGTGGACGTCTTTCGGCTGAAATGATGATGATGATGATGATGGTGTAGGCAGAACGCATGGAATTACATTTTATTTTAAAGTTTTATGATGGAGAATGATAGGGTTCAGCTCAGAAGACACTTCAACCCTGTCCCGTAGTTTTCTCTTTCGGCACCTTTGGAAATAAAGGGGTGCGTCCTTTTCTCTCCCGACACCCAAGTATTCAATTCAATTCAATTCATTTATTGCATACATGTTGTTAAGATTACATGGCGTTAACTCTAAGCTTATGTATCAAACATGCACCCTGCAAGGGCATCGCCATCTAATACTTATAACTAAATTCACAATTCAAGAATAATTCTAGTACAATTTTATTATTATGAGCTTTATACACATTTAATTATTATTATTTTATCGTTATATGCGTGTGCCTGTGTGTGTGTTTATGTGTGTGTGCGTGTGTGTGTACGTGTGTATGCGTGTGCGAGTGTACGTGTGTGCCTGTGTATGTGTATGTGCGCCCGTGCGTGCGTTTAGTTTGTTATATTTTATCGTCTAGGTCTAGGTATTCATTTAGCGAGTAGTAGGCTTTATTTAGTAAAATTTGTTTCAGTTTGTTTAAGAATATATTATGTTTTGGTTCACTTTCACTCTTAGTACCTACTCTAGGACCTCTAGGTTATAAAATATGGACCTGAGAAGTGACAGGAATATGATTCCTTCTATTTTTCATACATGCCGAGTTCAAATTTAGATACTCCATATAATTGTTTTTGGACATACGCCAGATATAAGTGCAACGCTAAGGCTGCGGTCAGCGGGCAGCAGGGCGGCGAGCGGGCGCTCTTACTTATACCTTTGAACGACCGCTCCCCGTCCCGCTGCCCGCTGACGTCTAGACCGCAGCATAAGGGCGGATTGCACCAACTTACTCCAAACCGATTCTTATGGTAATGATGTCACTTCCGTCTTGAAAAATCGATTATTAAATAATCTATTATTTTTCTCCAAATTAAAATCGATTTTTGAAGAAATAATAATCGATTTTTTATTTTTCCTGTTGAGTCCGTTCCACGGTGATGATTATCATGCGATACACTCATATCATGATCAGTATCATAAGAATATTGACGTGTATTGCAGTATCGTGATAATATCTGAGCAAATCCGGATATTTTGAAATCCGCGATACCTAAGGGACGCGGCTTCAATATTAGCTTCGTTGCTAGAAATGTCCTCATAATGCCAGGGTCTTTACTAGGACTTTGAAGGTGTCTAATATTCTCATGTCCAAGGTGTTAGCTTACAATATTCATTGATAAATAATGTCCCGATTAATCGGCTGTGAAAATCATAATCGATTTTATATTAATCGATTTTCTGCAAAATCTAAATCGATTAAAAAGTGATTATTTTTTAAATACTAATCGATTTTTAATCGATATTTCAATAATCGATTATTTTTTGACATCCCTACCTTATGGCGATGGCAGCCGTCTTTGCCATAGAAACTTCTCAATCTTTCCCTACTAACAGATTTTAAGGAACCTAAATAAAAATATATATATGTGATAATCCATATTGAAAGGGACGCTGCGGACCGACTAAGGCCATTCAGAATCCAAAAACGAGCGATCCGCTGCATATCTGGGGTCCCATGGGACAACCCAGCTCAGGAACTGTTCAAAAAAACGGGAATTCTAACCCTACCGAGTCTATACATCTTGGAAGTAGCAAAATATGTAAGACGCAATTTAAAACAATTTCCGACCCGCAGTAATGCGAATTCAAGAAGGCACGGTGAACTTTATCCACCGAAAAGACGACTTGCCAAATCCAGAAAGTGTATACACACGGTAGGACCCAAGGTATATAATAAAATCCCGCTAGAAATAAGACAAGCTACTAGCTATGGATCTTTCAGTAAAAAACTTAAAATGAAACTGGCATCCAACGCCTACTACACACTCGATGCCTTTTTCGAGAGCTAACACCTGCGCTAAGTAGGTTTTAAATTTCAAAATGGAATCGGTTCGCTTGCCCAGCCTTGCACTATAACCTGTATTATGATGTTTATGATAATGTACCTAATGTAATCACATATTTATTTGACATGTAAAATTTTATAAATAAATAATTGAATTGAATTGGGACCTCATGGCGGCCGGCACTTACGCCTTTATTGCCGCTGTTCCAATACAATAGTGAATAGGTGCAACGTAAGCGCCTGCCGCCATAAGGTCCCTTTCGATGTGGATTATCACATATCTTTGGACAATCTTACACAAATCAACCTAGCCCCAAACTAAGCAAAGCTTGCACTATGGGTACCAAGTGACGATATACATACTTATAGATAAATATATACTTAAATACATAGAAAACATCCAAGATTCAAGAACCAATATTCGTGTTCATCACACAAATACATGCCTTGACCGGGATTCGAACCCGGGACCTCCAGCTTCGAAGGCAGGGTCACCACCAACTAGGCTAAAGCAGGGACCGATACCGGTATTTTTAAAAAACCCTGAATTACCCCAATATTTTGGATTATTTTTTGCTCTTTACGTAGGGCTGAATCATGTATTTAGGTAACAACGTCGTATTATTAGATTGTCCCATTAAAAACGAAATAATGAACCGGTGACCGTAATAATACCGGTATTTTTCTATGGAGAAAATACCGGTATCCGATCCCTGGGTTAAAGCGGTCGTTGCTTGCGGTTCAACTATGCTAAGTTAAAATTTACCTGTGTTGGTCGTAATACCTATTCAAATCAAATACAAACAACGACGCAAGCGCAGCGTTCTCACCGATCTGTCGATGTCTCACAGTGTTGCCAGGGCCGTTGGGACGAAAGTTACATTTCTTTTCTTGAAAAGTTAAATTTTTAATGAAAAAGTTATATTTTATATATTTTTCGTAATTACTTATCAAAACGTTCGATTCTAAGAAACGAGTCGCCATATACAGCTACAATTCGGCGAGTTCGGCGACAGAATTACGCCGAGCTGATTGATGGGCACTGTCTCAAATGTCATACAAAGTTGCAAGAGAAGGACAGACAGAGTTGTACTATGTAGGTTATTTTGTCACCTTTTCTGTATGGAGGCCTATAAATTGTGTCGCTTGATGCCGATTAGATACAATTACCTTTCTTTTTAAATACAGTCTCATTATCCTCAAAAGTTACAAAAAAATCCTCTATAACAGAAGTTGCTTACATGTTACGCGAGCCGGTCAAATGTTACGAAAAATGTAAGAAATGTAACCATCTGGCAACACTGATGTCTCATCTCAGGCTTCAAGGACGCGCGGTCAATTGCCTCGAGTTCGCCCAAATACTTCGATATATAACGGTACCTCATGACTATCCAATAAAACTATGATACATGTTTTTTGTAACTTGTATAAAAAAACAACTAACAGTCGTGATACGAAATAAAAAATCTAGTTAGTTTTTAATGGGACTAAGCTTCTGAAAAACTGCGTTTTATGGAAAAAGTCTACGATCGACTAACCAAAATGGCCGGCCCCAATAAAACGATAGGAGTGTGCGGTTTAGTTTAAGAGCCGACGACACTGAACCTAGTTCGATAAGACTCCCAGATGAGATATATATTATAAGATGCGTCATTCCTGGGGGAACACGAAACGGCTATGCTGCCATGCAAAAAACCTGGTGGCCATAGTAAAAAAATTTTTTCAAAAAAAATAAAATTTCCGGTTTCTAGTACGATAAGTCTCCCAGGTTTCGTTTGTTCCTCGATACAGGGGAGGGGTAGGACTATACGATAATGCAGTGCTGCAAGCCCCCCTGACTGGCCTTGTCAGTGGCAGCAGCATGATAAGTGACGCCAATATTGAGGTATCTAGTATGATCGGTCTCCTAAACAAAACAAGGCTCATCTGAAAGATCATCAATTTCTGTGTAAGAAAAACCACTGCTGCCTTTTCCGAATAGTGGAGAAGGTGGTTGTTGCTGTGATTGAAGATCACCTTGAGCGCAGCTGGATTCGGTTTTTCAATTCAGTTTTGTCAGCAATCACCCGGTTCCTTTCGATTTATACTGATTTAATACGCGTGCCACGTACACTTAAGAATAATTTTGCTTGTCGTTGATTGCATAAACAAATGATTTTGAAAAGTTATTCTCCATTATACCGAAATAAGAGCTCCATAGAGAATCCACAAAACACTTTTTATACACTAGCTGAATAATTGCTAAAATGTACATCAACCTTGTGTGATTTGAAGATGAGATAAAAGCGGTAACTCAAAATGAAGCTTTTTAAATAAAAATCAAGTACACCTATTCAGTTTCCATCTCTGTTAGTTAGCTGTAAAATATAACTGTATTTCCATTATATCGAAATAGACTATAGAGAATCCAGAAAATACTTTTTATACAATAGCTGAGTAATTGATAAAATGTACAACCTTATGTGATTTGAAGGCGAGATAAAAGCGGTTAATCAAAATGAATCAGTTATTCAACTACTGTATAGAAGTTTTTCCTGGGTTCTTTATCCTCCTCGGGTTCAAAGTGATAATACTAGGACAAAATCAGTTTGCAGTGAAAGCCCAAGTATTTTAACAGAGAATTGGAGCAATGACCCACTGTGATAGTACTAGAACAAAATATACGGTTAACCAGATATGAACAATTTTTGGTCCGGGCGTTCAGTACTTTATTAATTAGTTCTAATATTAGGACATTGGGTCTTCCTCGGAAGTACCGTCTTCGAAATTGGGTCGTAGGAGGTTAAAGAGCTTATTTCGATATAATGGAAATACAGTTATATTTTACAGCTAACTAACACAAATGGAAACTGAATAGGTGTACTTGATTTTTATTTAAAAAGCTTCATTTTGAGTTACCGCTTTTATCTCATCTTCAAATCACACAAGGTTGATGTACATTTTAGCAATTATTCAGCTAGTGTATAAAAAGTGTTTTGTGGATTCTCTATGGAGCTCTTATTTCGGTATAATGGAGAATAACTTTTCAAAATCATTTGTTTATGCAATCAACGACAAGCAAAATTATTCTTAAGTGTACGTGGCACGCGTATTAAATCAGTACAAATCGAAAGGAACCGGGTGATTGCTGACAAAACTGAATTGAAAAACCGAATCCAGCTGCGCTCAAGGTGATCTTCAATCACAGCAACAACCACCTTCTCCACTATTCGGAAAAGGCAGCAGTGGTTTTTCTTACACAGAAATTGATGATCTTTCAGATGAGCCTTGTTTTGTTTAGGAGACCGATCATACTAGATACCTCAATATTGGCGTCACTTATCATGCTGCTGCCACTGACAAGGCCAGTCAGGGGGGCTTGCAGCACTGCATTATCGTATAGTCCTACCCCTCCCCTGTATCGAGGAACAAACGAAACCTGGGAGACTTATCGTACTAGAAACCGGAAATTTAATTTTTTTTGAAAAATTTTTTTTACTATGGCCACCAGGTTTTTTGCATGGCAGCATAGCCGTTTCGTGTTCCCCCAGGAATGACGCATCTTATAATATACATATCACCTGGGAGTCTTATCGAATTAGGTTCGGTGTACTGAGCTCCTTCAATCGCTGCAGCACCACCTTCTCCACTATTAGGAAAAGGCAGCAGTGGTTTTTCTTACACAGAAATTGATGATCTTTCAGATGAACCTTGTTTTGTTTAGGAGACCGATCATACTAGATACCTCAATATTGGCGTCACTTATCATGCTGCTGCCACTGACAAGGCCAGTCAGGGGGGCTTGCAGCACTGCATTATCGTATAGTCCTACCCCTCCCCTGTATCGAGGAACAAACGAAACCTGGGAGACTTATCGTACTAGAAACCGGAAATTTTATTTTTTTAAAAAAATTTTTTTTACTATGGCCACCAGGTTTTTTGCATGGCAGCATAGCCGTTTCGTGTTCCCCCAGGAATGACGCATCTTATAATATACATATCACCTGGGAGTCTTATCGAATTAGGTTCAGTGTACTGAGCTCCTTCAATCGCTGCAGCACCACCTTCTCCACTATTAGGAAAAGGCAGCAGTGGTTTTTCTTACACAGAAATTGATGATCTTTCAGATGAACCTTGTTTTGTTTAGGAGACCGATCATACTAGATACCTCAATATTGGCGTCACTTATCATGCTGCTGCCACTGACAAGGCCAGTCAGGGGGGCTTGCAGCACTGCATTATCGTATAGTCCTACCCCTCCCCTGTATCGAGGAACAAACGAAACCTGGGAGACTTATCGTACTAGAAACCGGAAATTTTATTTTTTTTGAAAAATTTTTTTACTATGGCCACCAGGTTTTTTGCATGGCAGCATAGCCGTTTCGTGTTCCCCCAGGAATGACGCATCTTATAATATATATCTCATCTGGGAGTCTTATCGAACTAGGTTCAGTGTCGTCGGCTCTTCTACTAGTTGGAGAGCATTAAGTAGCCTAGGGACACGACCACGCGGGAGGTTTAAACGTTTAAACATTGAAATAGCTCTAAGAGATTGTGCTCCAGTTATTATTTATTTATCGTATGGCCATCATTTCGATTTCGTTTTTCATCTTCGGGAAGACAGTAGATAGACTATCCGTCCTTTTTAAATTAGTAGTATTAAGTACACGCAGAAACAGACAGGCAGTCTATCTCATGTCGAGATAGCTCGCGCGCCATATTGTGCTAGCCGTACTGATCAGCAGGGCTCGGAACCGGTTTTTACTATTTTGGAAATATTTCCTAAAGTACTTATCATATCTCCATTTTTGCACAGTACGGTTGCCAGTTTTTATTGCACTTTTAGCACCACCCAGGGGTCACGTGTAGGATAGCGGTGGGTACTCCCTACGGACGTGGTGCAACTTCGACCCCCCTTGTCAAGTGAGTGGGCAACTTGACTGTTAAGTTCTCAAGAGGCCTCTAACTCGGCTTAACGACTGCTATCATAGACAGCAGCCGGGATCAACGGTGCCTTCCAAAGCACACAATAACCACTCAAAGCGGTCGCCCATCCAAGAATAGACCAGTGGGGCTAGCACAACTTGCTGGCAAATCGTATCTCGCGCGACTCAGCGATTCCTGTCTCGCTCGAACTGTGCGGGTTAGAAAGAGGAAGGTAGATTTTTCTCTACTCGCGTCGCGTCGCAGCGTTAGTCGTGCTAGCCCGCGGGCGCCGCTGGGCCATGAGTGCTCCGATGACATTGGTTGAGGGGCTTCAACCGAATCTGAGCTGTTCCCAGTATTCAAGGAATCACGTAAAGGTAATACATACACGAGCCGCCACGCCCGCTGGAGCGTGCAGTGATTTATACTTAATACTACAGTTAATTGCGTGTGCGCCCGCGCATACGTGCCTACAGTTAGTTAACTGCGCACTTGCCAAATAGTGCGTAGTGAGGGGCGGGTGCAGTTGGGAATGAACCTGCGGGGCTAGCACAACTGCTGCTGCGACGCGACGCGAGTAGAGAAAAATCTACCCTCCTCTTTCTAATTCGCACAGTTCGACTGAGACAGGGATCGCTGAGTCGCGCGAGATACGACTTGGCAGGCAGCAAGTTGTGCTAGCCCACCTGGTCAATACTGACACGCCTAGTATATGCCGTTGCCAGGAGCATTCACCACCATGGCTCTTCAATTTTGCAACACTGACACAAACTGGTGGGCTAGCATAACTTTGCTGCCAAGTCGTATCTCGCGCGACTCAGCGATTCCTGTCTCACTCGAACTGTGCGAATTAGAAAGAGGAGGGTGGATTTTTCTCTACTCGCGTCGCGTCGCAGCGGCAATTATGCTTGCCCCGCTGAATCGAACGTTCAGAAAATTGCACGAGATTCGATTGAGAAATGCGACCTGTACCTACTACTAGTTAATAGTAGATTGTGTCTCAAGGGAGCAAAATGATATATTTACGGCGAGGGCGGTATATTGAATTCTGAGTGAAGAGAAAGATTCTACAATAGAATCCTGAGCGTAGCGAGGGATTCTAAAGTAGGGTCTTGAGCGTTAGCGAGGGATTCAAGTGTTTACGGCCAAGACGGAAATAATTTTGCTACCGTGTGACACATACCGCTTTTCACACCGTGTGTCAAGAGAGAGACAAATAGTGATCTTTAAGCAGTTTATGAAGACAGCAAGAGATTCAGCACGCCTCAAATCAGGATATAAAGAATTTCAAAGCCGAATCGCTAGAAAAGTGAACGAAGAATTATACAATCTTTCACCCACGGATGGAACTTGGAACCCCTTTTTTGTCTCTCCTGTTAACACGTTTAGCTTGTCTGTAAGTGTTAGCCTAAGGCAGTGGTGGGCAAAGTACGGCCCGCGGGCCAACTGCGGCCCGCGAAAGCATTTTATCCGGCCCGCCGCCGATACATCGAATTAATTAGTACATGGCCCGCGATGATTATATTTTGACGGTTCAGCCAAAAACCAGAGCCAGTTCGTCTAGCCGCGTAGTTCATGTGTCACAGTTGAATAAACTTAACGCAGAATTTGAAACTAGGATTCAAGATTTTAAGAACATACAGCCATTAAGTACTAGATATTTTTTCGATGCCGTTTAACGTAGACCCCGAGAACGTCTCTGCAGAGTTGCAATTGGAAATTATCGAAATGCAGTGTAGCAGCCATTTAAAACAACTCTTCTTAAATTCAACAAAGCTAGATTTTATAGAACCCTGCCGAAAGCTGAATACCCAAAGATTGCTCACGCCCAGAAAGTCATGGCGATGTTTGGGTCATCGTGAGCAGACATTTTCAACAATGAAATTGCGAAAAAACTCAATCAGAAACCGACTTACTGATGAACACCTTTTTTCGCTGCTGAAAGTTACTTCGTCGCAACTCGAACCTGCATTCGACGATATAATGGCACAACAAAAAAACAATTTCATATGTCTCACACACCTGGCCCTTCGAATAAAAATAAATAAAAGCTAAAAAGTGTGTCATTTTGATCACTACATATGATTAATTAAAGTTTAATTATAAGATTCATGAAACCACTTGAAATAAAAATTTTGTGTATATTTGTGGTTTTTTTAACGGTTTTATACAAAAGTGCAGTTTTGCTGCAATTATGGCCCTCCTCCGAAATTTCTCAAGCTTACTGGCCCGCCATGAAAAAAGTTTGCCCACCCCTGGCCTAAGGAATAATAAATAAGTAAATAAATAAATAAACAATTTTGACGAGGAACTAATAGCTATATTGATAATCAGAATTAATATTATTATAAATATATCAAGTCTGTAGCTATCTGCAGTTGCTAAACAAACATACTGGTCAGACAAAAAGAAATGTAACCATCTGGCAACACTGCCGGTCCGTGTGGTGACGCCAGTACCACAGGCGCGGCATGTGTACTATGTATGTAGGGCTTACCGTTACTGCTCGTATTGTGTAGAAAACACGTCGCCTGCCATTCCTAAGGCGGCAACCTGCCGTTTCCTAAGTCAGTGTTAAGGCCTTAATTCGGCGAAAATAGATTTAGTATATTTACATAGTTATTAGATACATTTATTGACCAATATAAGATTTCAAGCTTACATGGTCATTTACATTAGAATTACGATTTGAAACGGGATATTTACCATGTATATGACAAGGCGGACGGTGAGTAGTGACGGTGACACTGTGCGAAAAAAGCGAACCAGGAAGAGGGTAGATCGCTATGGTGTGTGGGTAGACCACAACTAAAACTCGCAGCACGTCAGTTAATCCTTGATAACTCAGAAATACAAATATACATGGTAAATATCCCGTTTCAAATCGTAATTCTAATTTATTGACCAGAAAAAAATCCAGGGTAAACATCCGACACGACCACACTTTGAACACTAAGAGTTTGTGCTCCAGCGAGATTGGTTGAGCGGTTTCATTTGAATCTGAGGTGTGAGTGGAATCGAGCTGGTGGGAGTTTTGTCGCTGGTTCACTAAACCAGAAGAGGCAGCAAGAAACTCAGCTAGGCCCGACCAGGATACTCTTTATAAAACTCTTCCAATACATGGCACTTTCATCTTATGTCATGGTAAGAACAATACGGGGCATTAAGATGTCGTGCATTGGAACGTTTACCTTGCAATGAATCAGAATCAGAATCAGAATGGATTATAAAAAGTACACATTGCTAATATTGTGGCACAAGGAAGTAGCATTGTCATAGACAAGTTATGTCATATTAAAAGTTTTAAACATTCATATGTAATCTTATCTGAATATCTGATCTTAAGCTTTAATGCTTTCAACAATAGTTTATTCACTACAGTATACAATAACAAAATTAACAATCTGTACCTTCCCAGTTATAAATCGAAATATTATTTTTAAGCTACTTTCTATGTATTAAGTTTTAAATTGTAATGTGTTGTTATTTTGGTGTGCAATAAATTTGGTTCTATTCTTCTATAAACAGCTATTCAAAATCAGAGTTAAAACACTTTAAAGTGGACTGACATGATCTAGCGGACTAGGATTATCATCATATGTGCCCGGGCATAGAATATGGCTACGGTATCCTCTGCCTGTCGCAGGAGGCGATTAAAAGGGGGTCCTCGGGGTCGTAGACGGTCGTAGTTGGGGGCTACGATCGTCATAGAAACATAGCGGGACCCACATAAGTGTGGACTCTAGGGCGCACTGGCGTGTTCCGTAGGAGATCCCAGAGCCGTCCGAAATGGGTTGAGGACAAGCGGGGGGGTTTTTAGTAAAAGATTATCACCAAAAATTGTGTATCATGAATGGACATGTGATTGCGTCATTTGCCGTGGAGACACTGAACGACTTTTTGGGCAACTGTCCCGAAGGCTGGCCGAGGTGTCAGGGACCGTAGGGCTGGATCGTTTCTTGGCCAGCGGATCAGCAGCCATCCAAAGGGGGAACGCTGCCAGCCTTATGGGCACCGTTCCACAGGGCTCTGATCTTAGAGACCTTTTTTAATATAATTTTATGTGTCAATTATTTTGTGAATGTGCTAATTCTGTTCTTGAGTAGGGCATTCTACTTTGGGGAAATTTGAGTCATGTACCTACGCTATTCCCATTACTGAAAATATGCTAATTATGTTCTTGAATAAGGCATTTTTCTTTAGAGAAAATCGAGTCATGCATAACGATAATTATGCATTCTTCAAGAATGCCCGGAGTCCTCTACCAAATTTGGCGTGGGCACTAGTTTTTACGGAAGCGACTGCCATCTGACCTTCCAACCCAAGGGGAAACCAGACCTTATCGGAATTAGGCTTGTCAACTTGACTGTTAGAAGTTCTCAAGCCGCCCGAAGGCACAAACTTCGCTTAACGACTGCTATCATAGATAGCAGCCGGTATCAATGGCTTAACGTGCCTTCCAAAGCGCGGGAGCGCTCAGTTAATAACCACAAAACGGTCACCCATCCAAGAACTGACCTTGGCCGACGTAGCTTTACCTCGCGGTACGCGGGCGCCGGTGGGCCACGATCGCTTCGTTTCTCGAATCGTAAAAAAATCGATCGCTCTTTACAACTATGGTCTTACCACCCACATAACTTACGATATTTGGAATCATCATCATCATCATCATCATTTCAGCCGAAAGACGTCCACTGCTGAACATAGACCTCCCCCAAGGCTCGCCATTTAGACCGGTCCTGTGCCGTTCGTTTCCACCGGATTCCCGCGACCTTCACCAGGTCATCACTCCACCTTGTCGGAGGCCTACCGACAGCTCGTCTTCCGGTACGTGGACGCCACTCAAGCAGTTTCTGGCCCCATCGACCGTCAGTCCTGCGAGCAATGTGCCCTGCCCACTGCCACTTAAGTCTCGCAATTTTGAAGGCTATGTCGGTGACCCTAGTTCTGCTACGGATAGCTTCATTCCTAATTCTATCACGCAGAGAAACCCCATGATATTTGGAATGCTTATAAGGAATGATAAAGTCATTGTTTTTGCGCCGAAAACATCTCAATAAAGCGGTACTTTCATTGAATATAGTCACGATTGTTTTACACTTTCACCGTTTCTGTGCTCTCTCGGACATGCCTAAGGATACTTCGAATTCCGCGCATTATAATCTACCTACTAGCTTGCCCGCGACTTCGTTCGTATAAAACTCGTTAATTTATTTTAGACGCAGTCTTAACTATCGTTTTCCCATACAAACTTCCATCACCGATTTGACAGTTGACACCCCTTAACGAAGCGCTTTCGGCTGCTGTCTATGATAGCAGTCGTTAAGCCGAGTTAGAGGCCTCCGGGCGGCTTGAGAACTTCTAACAGTCAAGTGACACTCACTTGACAAGGGGGGTCGAAGTTGCACCACGTCAGTAGGAAGTACCCACAAGGATTTTTTCGAATGTTATTCACTTCTGTCTGTATCCCTGATTGTGATTATGATCTATCTATAAGTGTTTCCAAAGCAAAAATGAATAAACTATTACTGAACCAGTGAACTCCATTGTAGAGTCGTCACTTCTATCACAGTCGGGGAAAGAAACTTTCATTTGCTCGAGAATTACACATTAAATCCTAGGGGCGCCCATGGCCTAGCGGTACCCACGTGCCGCGTCCGGTAGGCGCGGTTAAGCAACATGGCCCGGGGTCAGTTTTTGGATGGGTTACTAACTGAGCTCTCTCGTGCTTTGGAAGGCACGTTAAGCCGATGATCCCGGCTGCTTTCTATGATAGCAGTCGTTAAGCCGAGTTAGAGGCCTCCGGGCGGCTTGAGAACTTCTAACAGTCAAGTTGCCCACTCACTTGACAAGGGGGGTCGAAGTTGCACCACGTCCGTAGGGAGTACCCACCGCTACCCTACACGTGACCCCTGGGTGGTGCTAAAAGTGCAACAAAAACTGGCAACCGTATTGTCTTCTCGAAGATCTCACGGTTCGAAATAATTGTCATCTGACGAAGCATTTCGACGCCACCTGAAACACCTCTTATTAGAAAACCCATTATACTCGGTTAAAGAGTATATGGACCTTAGCTTACTGACATGTAAATAATTATAACTCAACCACGAAACATCAGTGTATTTTTCTGAATTTTTGCACTATTTAAATTTTAAAGTAAATGATATAGTATTTACATGATCTTGTGTTTATTTTCGTATATACAGTGGAATCCGGATAAAGCGACAGTCAAGGGACCGGTGATATTACGTCGCACTAACAGGACGTCGCACAAAACGGACTGATTTACTTTGAAAATGTTTGGTATCAAATCTAATGTGTGGTGATTTCGAAGTCGTTAAAAGCGGTCAAATGTTATAAGCGGAGTCGTTATAAGCGGATTCTACTGTTCATTTAAATACAATAATGGACTCGCTGTTTTTGAAGTATTATTTCTCGGTTATGTAGGAACAGTAAAAAAATACAACGTGAGATCACTTTTTTTACCCCCCCAACGTCATCAGTCGTGAGGTCTTCGTAAGTCCCCTCTTCCCCCATCGGAGCCTCCCGGGATTTCTGACGAAAACGTAAACACGCGTACCTTTTTAGCCCATATTTTCATTAGTATAAGAGCGAAAAAACTACGAGTTTCGATTTCCTTGACTGTAAAGTCGAGTTCATTCATGTACGTCTTTTGCACTCTATTCAATACAATACAAATTTATACTCCTTATTGCTCACCAAACGAAGTACATTCAAAGAACAACAGAAATTAAAATACATGTAACAGTGGTAGACAACAGGCGGTCTTATCGCTAACGATCTCTTCCAGGCAACCTTTGGGTAGTAGAAACTAAGCTAGAAAATTTAAATTACTTGAGCAGGTGAAACAGAAAAATAGACTATAAACAACCTATAATACTAACTATACCCCTTATTCATAAACGTCAATCAAGCTTATATTAGTTAACTAGCCGCTAAGTTGGTTTGTCCTTATTTGTCACTTTGACATTTACGTTTGTGAGAAAGGGACAAAGAGCATTTTAGTTAGCAGAGGTCTGTTAAGTTTTATGAATAAGGGTGTATGACTATAAGAAGCACCATAAACTTACATACAAAAACACTACGCTGAGACAGAACCATTTCGTGCAATACCTTGTTCTTCTGTTTTTATTTATTTTCTTGTTCTTTTTGTTTTGCACGAATAAATATTTCTGATTTCTGACATAAATACATAGATATGTAAACCTACATACATATATAAATACAATAACTAAGTATTCAAGAAGCCGTAGCACCAACAGTCTAAAGTAAACAGCACACACAAAGATAGATCCCACGAGTAATTACGGGTGAGATAAATAGTACTCCTTTAATTTGCTTTTATTTATTTATTTATTGCAACCATGGTAAATATAGTAGATCTTATATAGTTATATTGGTTTCACATGGACCCTGGTAGGGTTTTAAATACGGGAAGAGACTTAGCAAGTCTAATTTCAGTAGGCAAGGAATTCCACGACCGAACAGCACGGAAGGTAAAAGAATTGTTGTAGAATTTTGAGTTTGAAGGGGGAACACTGAGACTTCCTTTGCAATAATTTCCTAAAACACGTACATTTTTTTTTTGAACCTGACTGTGGCTTTATAGGCCGGGCCCAATAAAGCGATAGGAGTGCGCGGTTGGAGAGTAGCCTGGGGAAAATCCAGGGGAAAACCTCCGGCACGACCACGCGTGTGGTTTGGATCACTGGAATACTCTAAGAGTTTGCGCTCCAGTGAGATTGGTTGAGCGGTTTCAACCGAATCTGAGGTGTGAGTGGAATCGAGCTACTGGGAGTTTTGTCGCTGGTTCACTAACACGTACATATTAGTGAACTCGACTGCACCTACTACAAATTGTCCCCGAAACGCGACACAATTATTCTGCAATTGTGCTGTCACATGCGCCATTACAGTGGAGTGGAGTCGTCAGTCGTCGTCGTCACGGCGAACAATGCGACATGACGTAACGACTGACGGTACTTTCACTGCTCCGGTATCTACTAACCACGGTAGCACATTTAGGCTGGGTTGCACCAAACCGTCTGTAATCGTAAGCGGTGTTCGTTAAAATCTGATTGTATGGAAAGTTTGACAAGTTTCTATGGGATGACAGCTGCCGGCGCCAGATTTGACGATGACCGGCCTGTGATCGTATGTTAGGTGTCCCTTAGGGTCGGTTGCACCAACACAGATCACAGGCCTACCAAATATGGCGCCGGCAGCTGTCATCCCATAGAAACTTGTCAAACTTTCCATACAATCAGATTTTAACGAACACCGCTTACGATTACAGACGGTTTGGTGCAACCCAGCCTTAGTGTTCAATTGTATAGGTAATGATTTGAGGCTTGAAATGTCTATTTTCACGTTTGGAGATCGTTTACACCTCGAAAGTTGTTTTATTTTTATTTTTATTTTAGACTGTGGTGATCTTTTTATAGGTCCTTTCTTAATTATTGGGCAAGGGTATTCTCCAATTTATAGGTTACTAGCGAGTTAGCGACCCGCCCCGGCTTCGCACGGATGCACTATTTAATGGATGTTATTATACATATAAACCTTCCTCTTCAATCACTCTATCTATTAAAACTCAACACTCAACCTAAGGATCCACATAATATCAGCGTCGGGTCATCAACTGTGGCCCGACATTGTGCTGAGTGGACTCCTTTTTCGCACTTTAAAAAACACTACCTGTAACTAGCGTAATTATGTATATGTACCTAGATTAAGGTTTGCGAAATAAATTTTCTTTTCTTTCTTTCTTTCTAAAAAAAACCGTATCAAAATCCGTTGCGTAGTTTTAAAGATTTAAGCATACACAGGGATATATATAGGGATTAGGGACAGAGAAAGCGACTTTGTTTTATACTATGTAGTGAATTTTAGTGGGTCTATTAACCTGGAATATCTATACTTTCCCCTTTAAATGTGTGAACAGGTATTTGTAGATTTGTGTCAATGCAATGTAATTATAAACGTATTTGTAAAATGATGTACCTGCTAACCGCAGACACCGACATACTTAGTATTCATACATCAACCGCAATAGTAGATTGTGTCTCGAGGGATCAAAATGATATTTACGGCGAGAGCGGTATATGGAATCCTGAGTAGAGCGAAAGATTCTACAATAGAAGAGTGCCGCGCCTGAACGCAGCGAGGGAAACTAAAGAATCTTGAGAGTAGTGAGGGATTCAAGTTTTTACTCCCAAGACGGAAAAAAATTTGCTATCGAGTGACATATACTGTTTTTCACACCTTCTATGAGGAAAAGAGCCGTTGTTGCTCTAAAACGAGGAAAGAAAAGTACGACTTTGATCCCTCGTTCGAGGGCAACAATGACATCTTTTCTGAATAGGAGGTTTGAAAATTTAGTGCGGTCCTGTGCTTTCAGCATCCAATCCCTTCGAGCCTCTTGTGGCTGTCCTGCCACATTCCTGCACACCTCATCACATTCCTCCCACTACGCCCCGTTCGGTCTCCACACCACCAAGATCTACCATCTTCCATCGGATCTACTGCAAATATGGCACGGTTCCACTTCCTAGTGGCTACAGATCGGTCCACTAAATATGGCGCCAGGAAGCTGTCATCCCATACTTGTCTATCTTTCCATACAATAGGACTTTAAGGAACACATCTTACGATTTGGTGCAACCTGCCTTTATTCGCACTGGCCTCATTTTTTTCTAATAAAACAAGAACGTCATCCATACAACAAAGTTGTCTTGTAGAAGCACCAGCTTTTCGTATTGGTTGGGAAATTAGCACCATGTGTGATATTTTTATTACTTTATTTGCGTATGATAACAGTTATTACACTTTCATAAAGTGTGGTTTCCGCGTCTCGCTTTCATATTTTAACGGACGGTTAAATCTTAACGACTACATTTTATCCTAAAGAGCTAAAGAAATTCATTAGAAGAAATAAAAGTATTCGTATCTACTTATATAATTAGTTACTTACTTTATGGTAAGTTTATTTAATTAAAAACCCGTTTGTAGCAACATCTTGCTCAGTTTTATTAAGTTTGTAACATATACTCATATATATATATTTAATTTATTTAGCCAACAAACAGTCAAAACAGAAATGACATTATTACATACTTTAAAACTGACTGATAATATCATGTAACGGTTGTCAGAAAAAATACAAAACCCCGTGGGAGAGAAAGTAAAAACAACAAATTTGGCCTTTCCGAATTCAAGTATTAACCCACAACGATTATATACATACTTTTACTTATCATGGTACAAGACTTGAGTGCCATATCTTTACAAAAACATTATAACCCAAAGTAGCTAGCCTAAATAAGGAAAGAATTTATTAAAGACACGAACATTGTGATTTGGTTGAATACTATATATATTTATTTATGTATATTAATTTAAATACGTATATATTTATAATATGTATTTATTATATGTTATAGTTGTTATATATTTATTTAGTTCTGGTTTTACCTATAAGTTTCCTTATTGAAAAGTTTTAGTACACTGTGTAAGTTTGTCTATCTCATTCTCCCACTTTACACTCAATCCCTCAAAGGTTAGCTGGAAGAGATCGCTCATAGGGATTAGTTCACCTTTGTACTCTAATCTTATGTGACATGTATATTGTTTTAACCTGTTATTGTGTACAATAAAGTGCTTACATACATACATACATTCAAACATGTATTTTTCTCTTTATTTACAGGTTACGAAGAAATCTACACGATATCACAATTATCACCAAAATCAGACGGCGTGGACGCACCAGAAGACGCCATTCTACACACTACACAGTCAGACAACCTAGCATTTAAGATAGAACCCAGCGTAGGCTACGACGATCAAGACGCCGTAGCGCCAAAAGACATAATCACTGATGAAGAGACTGAAAAACATGTTATTATAGCAAGATCAGCCCACCCCACCGACAGGGAATCAAGATCGATCAACTTCGACGAAATACCGTCATCCAACAACGAAATAGACAACGAATTAGAACTACACAATAAGAGGAAATACTACGACATACATCCAACGAAAACCGCACGGTTTAGTCACGAAAACGATGTAATAATGTCATCTGAAGGTGATAAGTTCGAGTTTAATTTTCCGGGGGAAGCCAGGAGGGCTCCAAAGGCGAGGGCGTTACCACCTTTGGGGCCCAGAATACGGCCTACTGCAGTGCAGCCGATGTATGCGACTATCAACCCTAACGAGGGTCGACAGAACACGGAAATACAGAATATTATTACGGGCATAGTCAAGCTACTAAACGGTAATGTGAATGTACAAGCCAACACGCAACTTCTTAGACCAGGGAGACCAATGAATTCCAGGATAAACAACAGAGGGCCGCCTCGGATCTCCGACGTACCACCCCTACCCGACTTCGATAAGCCAATCACCCCTCCAACTCACGCCTTCCATCCTACCAAGACTCCCCCACCTTACCCCTTCGATAGACCCCATCATGGTGTCAATTTGCCTGAGCAAATTGTTCCACCACTGAACCCTCACAGACCAGGGTTCCATAGGCCCAACATTCCGCCTTGGCAAAGGCCGCGGCCGAGGCCTACGCCTGGTAGAAGGCCTAACCCTGGTCTACCTATATACAAGCCTACCCCACCTCCAATGCCTATTGATATACCAAACTTAGACGAGGAAGAAGAAGCAGAAAATGAGACTAACCATGATAACCACTTGGTCAATGATGAGAAAGAGACGGTACCTGTTCTCAATCTCCCTGTGGCTAACACTACTGAAGAGAATGAAAGAGAAGAAAACAAATTAACCACAGCCCCTGAAACTACAAGCAGTACAACAAC
This sequence comes from Epiblema foenella, assembly GCA_963556455.1. Classification (NCBI taxonomy): domain Eukaryota; kingdom Metazoa; phylum Arthropoda; class Insecta; order Lepidoptera; family Tortricidae; genus Epiblema; species Epiblema foenella. Next base: position 685,615 of record OY747120.1, on the reverse strand, counting down.
CACAACTACAACAACGACGGAAAAAACAACAACCTCCACAACAGAGAAAACCACCACCGAAACACCAACAACCACAACAGAAAAAGCCAAAATCACTACCGAAAAAGCCAAAACCACAACAGAAAAGGTCAAGACTACTACAGAAAAACCAAAAACGACAACCGAACGCAAAACTACCACTGAAAAGCCAAAAACTACAACAGAAAGTAAATCTACTACGGAGAAAGTTAAAGTTGAAAAGAAGCCAGAAAAGAAGAAGGAGCCTTTTAATATTGAAAAGAAAGATAAATACAAGATTGACGATAAACCTGCTAACAAAACTAAGATTGAGACTATCATAGACATCATAGAATCTTCTATAGATGAGTATAAGGCTTCTGTGGCGATGGCGAGTGCGACTCCTACTGAGGGGCTGATGTCCCACGCGCCGACTGTCAGCGCTTCCGACAGTGCGCAAAGTGTTGTGAAGACGTCCTCAATTAATGCGCAGCCTTTACCCTGTAAGTATACTTCTGGTTTTATTTAACAGCCAATGGATTATCTGTTAACCGCTGCTGTTCCCGCCAATTGTAACACCCACTTTTGGTTTTGATAGATGATTTTTATTTTTATTTCGAAAGGTACATAAAACAGACAGTAATCGAAACGTACAGTGAAATAATATATATAAGAAGACACACATGACTAGATTACAGACCAAAAATATATGTACACATCATGGCCATGAGTTATAATTTAGAGAGAAAATAAAAAAATAGTTTGAATTACAGAGAAAGTGAATAGCAAAAGGCGAACAAACAGTTATTCAATCATTTTAAATTATTTGTACCTAAAAATACAGATTTTTTGAATTGAGAGATATTGGAAACATAAACATCAAGGTCCTTACAGACGCGAACCAAGTCATCAAACTCCCGACACATGCGAACATTGATGAATGTATTCTCAAATAAAAGCATCCACAACGGTATCAGTTTATCGTCAGTTGGACTTTAAGTTTTACAATGTTAGCATAAGGTTTCCATTCCATAAAAGTATCCCTTTTTCCACAGCCTCTCAAACCCCGTACCGGCCCTACCAGCGACCAGGAATCGTGTTAGATGACCCTGATTTCAAGCCGCACGGCAGCCGGCGGCCGGACGCGCCCGTCCTCACGGCGCCGGTCTACGGGGAGATATTCCAAGTCACCGTCTCCGCTGTGCAGGGACCGGGAGAGAAGGGACAGGGGTCTGGTGAGTTCTTGAATCCGTTCTTGGGTCATTGTCAGTTGTAAAAACAAAAGTTGTCCACTCGGTGGTCAATAGTGGATTTATAGTTACGGGGACACCTTCTATGCGGGTTACTAGACCAATCCAAAATTAAGCTTTGTAGCCCTTAACTTTTGATATGTCCACCGAAAAGACGTGAACCTAAATCTGACAATGACCCTCTTCTTCATGTACATGCCGGTTTCTTTCATGGATCAGGTAGACGTAGGGTGAATTCAACCAGAGATATGTTTTTATATATTTGACACATCGTAAGCTAGACAAGGTATAATTTTCCTTCTGAGTTGGAAGGCCAGACGCCAGCTGTTTTCGTAACATTAGTTCCTACGGCAACTCTTTGGGATTAGGTGTCAAAGCGAGCCCCGGGCTACCTAGGGCATAACCGGGACACGCTACACTTGCGAAGATTACTGGCACCAACGATGATGACATACGGCCTGACACCCCCCATATGTCCAGGGGCGTATTTACCCTAGGGCCATCCGGGCCATGGCCTGGGGCGCCAATCCGCGGCATAGCCCCCCCTGATTTTTTTAAAATAAATTTGCACACCGCAAAAATTTTGACGTTAATATTTTTTTTTTCTGTATTTATTAAATTATATCCTTTTTTTTTGACTTCTGTGACGGCGAAACTTATTGGCCCAGGGCGCCAAATTTCAAAAACGCCCCAGCATATGTCTACATATAAGCGGATCTCACCATTATCTTTTAGAATAGGGACTATTGGAGAAACCCATCGGAGGAACCGTTTACTTCTTCTATAATGTATCTCTTGACTAATTATTTTTTTCTCTAGTGCCGTAGTGATCCTTCTGTAGGGTTGGGAAACAGAAACCTATGACATCTCCTTCTTTAACGATATCTCCAAGTAATTCGATTCCGCTCACACCTCAGATTCAGTTGAAGCCCCTCTCCCAATCTCATTGGAGTGTTTAAGCCAGCCGGCCTACAGCCAGTCAGGTTAACAAAAAAAGCTGACGATATATAGTTATTTGTTATACAAGGGTGCAAAGTTGTATTTTAACCGCGAGTGTGGAATTGAAACACGAGCTAGCGAATGGATTCTAGGATTGTCCCACGAGCTAGGGAACGGATTCTATGGTTGAACCGCGAGCGAAGCGAGTGGTTCGATAATAGAATCCTGAGCGAAGCGAGTGGTTCAAAAATAGCATCCTGAGCGTAGTGAGTGTTGCAACACACGAGGCGTAAAATAACTTTGCAGCCGTGTATAACACAAATCTTTTCACCTCACTAGAGCGAGGAAATTTTTTTCCTCCTCCTCGTCCTAACGTTGACAGTTGCGTCCTAAATATAGTTGCCCACTACCTAATCCCGAGATTTGGCGTAGGTACTAGTTTTTAACACAACAGCACAATATAAAATTATTGTTGCTGGACTGTCTGGACTGGCCTTTACATGTTATTATGTTTAAAAAAGTTACAAATAGCGCGTTCGGATTTCAAATATTCTTTGCACTCTTGTGGATAAAATGCAGTTTTACTATCTGTTTTTAAAGAATAAAAAAGGGCTTTCCGAGCTAGTGAAGTGAAAAAATAATTACCCTTTCCAGTCCACATAGAGAACCTGAACCCGATTTCGGGTCACTTGGACGACGACATAATCGTGTCGCCGTCGGGCGAGCAAGGCTTCGTGTCGATCGACGGCAAGCGGACGTTTATCAACCTATTCGACACGTCGAGTCACCAGGAGGTGCGGCCCACTGCGGTGCAGAGCGTGTTGCATTCTGGTAAGTCAATTGGGAATTATTTGATATTGACTTTCAAGTACTTTTACTCTTAGTACGATCATGCTACGTGAGTTGTGACCTATTTCGCAAAACGTGTTTGAATTTCTATTTAGTTTGACAAGACTTCATGAACTGACACTTATTGTATGGGTAAACTTTGTTGCCATATAAAGATGTTTTTAGCATTCGAAAATCAGGCAGTCTTTTATATTAAAAATCGAAAATTAAAACATTTATTCTGCAAATAGCTGCAGGGTCCCGATCTGGGGGATCTAATTTAGCTTATTATGTTTTGTTATAAAATTAAGACTTACTTTGATTATTGTATTATTTTTAATTGATATAGATAGAGTTTGACTTGTAAAAGTGTCCTTGAGGCCTATCTGCAGAATAAATGGTTTAATTTTTGATTTTTAATATAAAAGACTGCCTGATTTTCGAATGCTAAAAACATCTTTATATGGCAACAAAGTTAACCCATTCAATAAGTGTCAACTTAGTTTTGATATGTTTACATTCACAATTATCACTTACGTATCGTCGGGAACTTGCAAAATTAGGATGAAGTAACTAGTTCCTTTTATAAGTAAACTAGCGACCCGCCCCGGCTTCGCACGGGTGCAACAGAAATATTCTACATATAAACCTTCCTCTTCAATCACTCTATCTATTAAAAAAAACCGCATCAAATACGGTGCGTAGTTTAAAAGATTTAAGCATACATAGGGATATAGGGACATAGGGACAGAGAAAGCGACTTTGTTTTATACTATGTAGTGATTGACATAGATAGAGTTTGACTTGTAAAAGTGCCGTTGAGGTCTATTTGCAGAATAAATGTTTTAATTTTTGATTTTTTTAATATAAAAGACACAACATCTTTATATGGCAACAAAGTTTACCCATACAATAAGTGTCAACTTAGTTTTGATATGTTTATATTCACAATTATCACTTACATACATATCCACAATCATCGGGAACATGCGAAATTAGGATGAAGTAAGTAGTTAAAATAAAATTTTTGGGGACAATCTTACACAAATCGACCAAGCCCCAAACTAAGCAAAGCTTATATTATGGGTACTAGGCGACGATATACATACTTATATAGAGAAATATATACTTAAATACATAGAAAACATCCAAGACTCGGGAACAAATATTCGTGTTCATCACACAAATAAATGCCCTGACCGGGATTCGAACCCGGGACCTCCAGCTTTGTAGGCAGGGTCACTACCAACTAGGCTAAAGCGGTCGTCGTTTATATGTAAATATTATACATATAAACCTTCCTCTTCAATCACTCTATCTATTTAAAAAAACAGCATCAAAATCCGTTGCGTAGTTTTAAAGATTTAAGCATACATAGGGATATAGGGACAGAGAAAGCGACTTTGTTTTATACTATGTACTCGTAGTGATTAGGATTGATCTGTTTGCAGCGCCCCCAGCAGTTCTGCCAAGCGCTGCCTTGGGCACGGGGGTGGCGGTGCCGGCCGAGCTGGAGCCCCAGGGGCCCGCGCCGCACCCGAAGCCCCCGGGGCCCCCGCAGCCCCCGGGGCCCCCGCACGTCCAGCGCCCGGCGCGCCCGTCGTACCGCCCGCGCCCGCAACCTCCCGTCAGGTTTGGTCAAGATTCACTGACTCATCCAATGTAACACATCTGATAAAGAATAGAAAAAAAAAGTGTTTAGCAATTTTTGACTAGGAAGAAGTATAAAACCGACTGTTTTTTATTTAATTTTGTATTAAGCAGTACCGCTGCTAACGTAAACTACAAATTTAGAAATGAAGGAAAAATTTAATGCAATGGATGGCATCTATAGCTCAGTTGGCTAGAGCGACTGGCCGCGAATGCCGACTGGTCGCAGGTTCAAATCCTTGTCGGTGCCTAAATTTTTCAATTTTTCCTTTATTTCTAAATTTGTTTTGTATTTTATTTTATACAACGCCGGTGGCAAACAAGCGTACGGTCCACCTGATGGTAAGCGGCCACCGCAGCCTTTGGACGCCCGCAACTCCAAAGGGGTCACGTACGCGTTACCGACCCTTTATGAAATTTGAGAATTCACTGTGTTGACAGCAGAACGGACAAATTTAGGTCCCTCGTTCTCAACACAGAATTTTATTAAAAAATAATAACAATAGTAATAGATTTAGATTAGATTTATTTATTTCATAATATAAAAATAAAATATAAATTATCGTAAGTCAATTTATAGGACTTTATATTATAATCGTCACAATCGTCGTCGTCGCTTGCGGTATTTCCGGACCGATATGACCTCTTCAAACCTTCAAGACAAGAGCGTATTCCCTTCTGAAAGGCCGGCAACGCGCTTGCGACTCCTCTGGTGTTGCAGGTGTATGTATGTATGTAAATACTGTATTGTACACAAGACAAGTAAAATAAATTATACAGAAAAAAAAACAGATCAATCATGTACAAAGGCGAACTTATCCCTGTAAAGGATCTCTTCCAGTTAACCTTTGAGAATTTGAGGTGTTTATGGGCGACGGTAATTGCTTACCATCAGGCGCGCACTACACTAACATTAAAACGGTTTAAGATTCGATATTTTTTGAGATATTTTAAAGGATTTTCACCATTTGACATATTTTTTTCGCCTTGTTTCTTTTTACGTAGGTAAACAAACTTTGAGTCAACATGCTTATTGTAAAAAAAAATTAGCTCTCCTGGCAAGGTCGCCATGTACTATTGGTACAAATGATGGGGGGTGGAGCTTCCGAGAGGGGAGGTAAACTCAAGTGTTGCTGGTAGTAGAGTTCTATTATTAATATCGTGACCTAACTATATATATACTTTAGGTTGCGCTGATACAAGCAATATGGGTTTATGTCGCAGTAAACTATTGTTACTGCTAAACACAGAAAGTGGCTAATCGCCATACTACATTAGTATATTAAGTTTTTTTTTATGTGCACTCCTACATTAATATACGTTTATTTTCAGAATCGACACATGTATAGTTGGCGATGACTCCACGTGCGATCAAGCTCAGAACGAAAAATGCAGGACGGAAGCAGGTAAATAAAACTTGTCTTTTGTGTGTGACCTTCAAGAAATATCACTGCTAAAGACATTAATTACCAGTCATTAGTCATTAGTCATTAGTCGCTCGTCTCTGGAACAGTCTCAGGCGCGGATCCAGGATTTTGTTCAGGGGGGGGGCACTTTCGAACTTTCCGAAAAGTCTTTCTGTTTTTTTTGCAGAACATATTTCTTACGTCAGGACATAGGCAATTGCCCTCCCCTGACACAGGCTTCAGGGGGGGGGGCAATTGCCACTGTTCCCCCCCCCCCCCGTATCCGCGCCTGAACAACCCATTAAAATCAGGCAATCTGATACCAAAATAGTGTTTAAAAACTCTCTACGTAATTTTTTTGCTAGCAGAACCGAATATTCCTAATGTTTCTGTACATAGTTTCGTCTGTGTATATATTTGTTATTCGTTATTTATGTATGTATTGGTATTAATATGTACGTACTATATTGACACTTAGTATATTCGTTTTGTATTTGGAGTTGCACCGCCCACAATTTGTCTGCTTTGCCCTAAGGTTGACTGGTAGAGAATGCTTATGGCATTAAGCCCTCTTTTTGTACGATAAGTTTTACTTTTGTGCGATAAAGATTAAATAAATTAATAAATTAATTTTCGTTATTATATTATTATAAAGAGCCTCAAGTGTCCCACTGCTGGGCAAAGGCCTCCCTCCCTGCTTTCCACGCGTCCCTGTCCTGTGCAGTCTCCCACCACTTCTGATCCGAGACGTCAAGTTGATCTCTCCATCTCCGACGAGGTCTGCCGCGATGCCGCGCTCGGTTCTGTGGGACCCACTTGGTGGCGATTTTAGCCCACAGGTCTTCCGGCATGCGGCAGACGTGCCCAGTTCCTTCCATGCATCCCTCTCCTGTGCAGTCTCCCACCACTTCTGATCCGAGACGTCAAGTTGGTCTCTCCATCTCCGACGAGGTCTGCCGCGATGCCGTGCTCGGTTCTGTGAGACCCACTTGGTGGCGATTTTAGCCCACAGGTCTTCCGGCATGCGGCAGACGTGCGCAGTTCCTTCCATGCCTCCCTGTCCTGTGCAGTCTCCCACCACTTCTGATCCGAGACGTCAAGTTGGTCTCTCCATCTCCGACGAGGTCTGCGACGCCGCTCTCGGTTCTGTGAGACCCACTTGGTGGCGATTTTAGCCCACAAGTCTTCCGTCACGCGGCAGACGTGCCCAGCCCAGTCCCATTTAAGTTTAGCGGCGGTGTGAGCTACGTCAGCTATCTGGGTTTTGGAACGCAGTATTGCATTTTTCACTTCTCATGCTCGAAGTGTGTTATATTAGGCTTATCAAGCGGGGCTAAAGTAGTACATTTAGCCCCTAGGGAAAATATGAATACATATTTATGATTCACAAAACATTCTAATTTGAACAATCAACATACTTCACCATATTAAATCCACCAATCAGAAAACACGTTGACAGCCAATGGGAACGTTGGGTTCTTTTCGGTACATACTTTGATCAACTGATTCAACTATTAAAAACAGTTAGAAAAAAGTTGCCGCCATATTACTCATTATATTTTATTTAATTGTGGGGTGGATAATCTTTGTTTATTTATTTTCTCGCAATCGAAGTGAAGTGAGGGTGAGTGAAAGTGTATAACTCTGGTCTAAAAGCCATATTACACGAGATGGTTATTTTTCCCGAACGAAGTGAGGGGAAATTGTTCGAGTTGTTTTAGACCCTTGTCATACAATCTACTATTTAATGCGATCTGTTAATTTTACGCTCAAAATACTGCGTTCCATGGCTCTCTGGCAAACCTTGAGGGCAGATTTCTGAACCTTTGTCAAAGAAGTCTGTGCTCCATAGGTAAGGATTGGAAGAATGCACATGTCCATGAGTTTCCGTTTTAAAGATATTGGAAAGGTTCCCTTCATGTACTCCTACATGGACCAATAGCTCCTCCAGTCGTTTTCAGTGCGTCGAGCAACCTTGTCTTGTCGGGATCCATAGGTAAGGATTGGAAGAAAGCACATGTCCATGAGTTTCCGTTTTAAAGATATTGGAAGGGTTCCCTTCATGTACTCCTTCATGGACCAATAGCTCCTCCAGGTGTTTTCAGTGCGTTGCGCAACCTTGTCTTTTCGGGATCCATAGGTAAGGATTGGAAGAAAGCACATGTCCATGAGTTTCCGTTTTAAAGATATTGGAAGGGTTCCCTTCATGTACTCCTTCATGGACCAATAGCTCCTCCAGGCGTTTTCAGTGCGTCGAGCAACCTTGTCTTGTCGGGATCCATAGGTAAGGATTGGAAGAAAGCACATGTCCATGAGTTTCCGTTTTAAAGATATTGGAAGGGTTCCCTTCATGTACTCCTTCATGGACCAATAGCTCGTCCAGGCGTTTTCAGTGCGTCGAGCAACCTTGTCTTGTCGGGATCCATAGGTAAGGATTGGAAGAAAGCACATGTCCATGAGTTTCCGTTTTAAAGATATTGGAAGGGTTCCCTTCTCTCCTTCATGGACCAATAGCTCCTCCAGGCGTTTTCAGTGCGTCTAGCAACCTTGTCTTGTCGGGATCCATATGTAAGGATTGGAAGAAAGCACATGTCCATGAGTTTCCGTTTTAAAGATATTGGAAGGGTTCCCTTCATGTACTCCTTCATGGACCAATAGCTCGTCCAGGCGTTTTCAGTGCGTCGAGCAACCTTGTCTTGTCGGGATCCATAGGTAAGGATTGGAAGAAAGCACATGTCCATGAGTTTCCGTTTTAAAGATATTGGAAGGGTTCCCTTCTCTCCTTCATGGACCAATAGCTCCTCCAGGCGTTTTCAGTGCGTCTAGCAACCTTGTCTTGTCGGGATCCATAGGTAAGGATTGGAAGAAAGCACATGTCCATGAGTTTCCGTTTTAAAGATATTGGAAGGGTTCCCTTCTCTCCTTCATGGACCAATAGCTCCTCCAGGCGTTTTCAGTGCGTCGAGCAACCTTGTCTTGTCGGGATCCATAGGTAAGGATTGGAAGAAAGTACATGTCCATGAGTTTCCGTTTTAAAGATATTGGAAGGGTTCCCTTCATGTACTCCTTCATGGACCAATAGCTCGTCCAGGCGTTTTCAGTGCGTCGAGCAACCTTGTCTTGTCGGGATCCATAGGTAAGGATTGGAAGAAAGCACATGTCCATGAGTTTCCGTTTTAAAGATATTGGAAGGGTTCCCTTCTCTCCTTCATGGACCAATAGCTCCTCCAGGCGTTTTCAGTGCGTCTAGCAACCTTGTCTTGTTGGGATCCATAGGTAAGGATTGGAAGAAAGCACATGTCCATGAGTTTCCGTTTTAAAGATATTAGAAGGGTTCCCTTCATGTACTCCTTCATGGACCAATAGCCCCTCCAGGCGTTTTCAGTGCGTCTAGCAACCTTGTCTTGTCGGGCCTGGAAGGAGACTATTTGGCCCAGGTATGGACATATTCCATTACCCCGCTACGCACCTGTACATGCCTCTGGACACTGTTGGTCATGAGCTTGGTCTTTGACATGTTCATCATTAATCCGACCATCATTATCAATGATCATTCTCAATTCTTATAAATAAATAAATGACATCATAATCAGGGATGTAACAGAAGTGGTTTTATCGGAACCGGAAGCGGAACCAGATTTTTTAAATTCGGTATATCGGAACCAGAACCGGAACCGGAGCAGAAACTGAAAAACGGATGCGGAAATATGGATAAGATAAGGGCAGGGCAGGTCTAAGTCTATTCTAAATAAAAATTATAAACCTGTTTGTTTTTGATGTATGCCGCCCATTTCTCACCGCTGCGCTGCTTTGACATCCGATATAACATCCGTTTTCCGATCGTCATCCGATTCACTGCCGTGAAGACGCACTTTTTAACTGTATGTTCATGTACTGAGTATATTATATTTGTAACGGTGTGTCTTTTGGTGCAGTGAATAAATGCTTTCTTTCTTTTTCTGTTTTAAAAATAACAGAACCGGAACCGAAGCGGATGTTTAAAACCAATCGGAAGTTCCGACTTAACGGAACCGGAACCGGAGATCATGATTTAAAATGTATTAATAGACAATTTTACTAATTATACACGACACTGAAATCATGTAGACGAAAGTCTTTCACAGTCCGTCACCCCACATTAGGTGCTCATTTAACTCACATACATGATTTTCACATATTCAGCTTAAATTAAGGTAACATTTGCTCACTGGATTGAACATTAATTAGAATAATGGTATAAATAGGGAGGATTTTAAGCGTTCAGCACATTCCATCGACATCAGCCGTCGGTCCAACAAGGAACATCCACGGAAACTAAACTCGATATGAAGGCTCAACTGTCTCTCATCTTCGCTGTAGTCGTGTTGTTCGCGGCGGCGTATAGCCAATCAGGGGACTCCCCTCAGGTGTACTGCGGCCGAAGCCTGGCGAACATGATGGCGGCACTGTGCTACACGAAGTACGAGAAGAGATCCGACTACAATACTATACGCATGGCGTACGAGCCAGAGTATACCTGGCCCTGGGCGAGCCGTCTGCAGCGACACGTTCCAGAGAAGGCTCTCGCGCACGACATGAGTCGCGGCAAACGCGGCATCATCGAGGACTGCTGCGAACAGTCCTGCTCTATACAGACGCTCATGAGCTACTGCTGAGCTTACTGACATGGCGACCTTGCAATGCATACGATGTTTCAAAATTAATTAAAATAAGTTAAATTAATGCTTAGTTCAATGAATACAGTTTTTGTGAATGTTCGGGTACTGTATAACGTTTTTGTTGATATGAATGAACTTAGTTTAACGTACAAGTAGTACCCAACTGATATGGCTTACCGATGTACCTGCGCAGAAGATGAATTTTTAAAGCGCGGGAAATGCTATTGACCAATCGGCACGCTCCACGCACCGCGCTTCTTTTTCCTGTACCGCTATTGGTCCGCAGCTGCCGCCATGTTAGCGCGCGCCGCGTGGCATGTTACTCAGCCGCCATACTTCTGATCGACTGCACGCGCATTATGAACAGTGTATTATGAACCTTATAGTTGTGATCTAAGGTTAATTGTAAGTTTTAAGCATTCTTTCGTTAATCTTCGGAGCGTTACTTTCTTTTCTGCGCGAACGAAGATTCACGACGCGCCTTATCAGTTGGATACTACAAGACATTAATCTAATTTTGTAAAGAATTAATTTCACAAACACATTTAAATTGTTAAAATTTGGAAAATGAATAATTTTGGGGATTAGATAAATAAAACCAAAAATTGCAGCTGAATTAAAGCATACTAAACATACTAGTTTAAAACCAGCGTACGATTTTGTTCCGGTCGCCGTCAAACGGCTGGGCCTTGGGTTGGGGTGCCGAAGCAAGGAACCTAATTAAGAATTGAGGACGTCGCTTGACGGACAGGGGCTGTGACCCACGTCCAGGCTCTTACCTGCTCCATCAGATTTCTGTCGCCATACAGCGTGGCAACGCAGCCAGTATTTTTGGCACATTTCGATCGGAGTAATCACGTAACTTTTGTACTACCGTTTAGGTAGATTTTAATGTCAAATATTAATTGTCAGCTCATACATACATATAATTGTAAGTTTAAAGTGGGGGCATGTTCTGTCCCTTTTTCGCAAAACGCACCTCCGTTTCTGTATTGCACGATCATCATTTACTATGGCGCTTTAGGTCAGTGAGCTTTAGGTTTGTAGCGCTTTCTCACTCTAATTAAAAACATTCTAACGGTTGTAGCTTCGTTATTCTTTGAGATATTTTAATGGGATTTTCACCATTTGGCATAGTTTTATGCAGGGGTCGGATATCGGTATTTTCTCCATAGAAAAATACCGGTATTATTACGGTTACCGGTTCATTATTTCGTTTTTAATGGGACAATCTAATAATACGACGTTGTTACCTAAATACATGATTCAGCCCAACGTAAAGAGCAAAAAATAATCCACAAACATTGGGCTAATTCAGGGTTTTTTAAAAATACCGGTATCAGTCCCTGGCTCATACCGTAAATGTACGTTTTGGTCCTGAAATATTGCGGCTATGTACATATTTGCCATACAAATTATTTTTCGTTGAAACGTGATTCTATTGATAACTTCCAATTTACATTTGGGCTATAAAAAAACAATATTTTTTCGAATCTTTAGTCCTGTGGCCACACTGTTGCACCACAAGCTGGTTAGGTTTAGGGTCGGTTGCACCAACATACGATCACAGGCCGGTCATCGTCAAATATGGCGCCGGCAGCTGTCATCCCATAGAAACATATCAAACTTTCCATAAAATCTGATTTTAACGAACACCGCTTACGAATACAGACGGTTTGGTGCAACCCACATATACTTCAAAATTGACAGTAATATTAATATCTATCTACCGTTAGTACATAGTTACGTGATTCGCCAGCAGGTCAGAGCCGGCCGTAGTATAATTGTATTATATTTTATTTCATTTTTAAATATGTAACACTGTATTGTATAATAATTTTACAATATACCCTTATTAAATTAAAACCGAACTCCGATGAACGAATTTATTATGTATATGGTGTATGGACAAAGAGGAGATATTCTTACTATATCTGATTATGTCATTTTAAACAAAGCCATGTCTAAATTATGCTTAAGTATGTAAAGATAAGTATCAGTCTAATAAAAACAGTTATCAGTATAGTTACCTACTTATGTTGGATTTATTTTGCCCTACATCTACAGGGAACTTGCATTATTTCATTGATCTAGTCTATCCTAAAGATTTAAGGATAACGTAAAGATACTAAATACGAGAAAGTTAAAATATGCACAAATAAATTCCGTGCATGACGTGAAGAAGTTGACAAGTCGAGGCGAAAAATGAAAGAAATTTGAACATTATGCAATGTAGTCAAAGTACAAAGTTCGGCAAAAAAACATCTTGAGTTGTCAACTTCTTCCCGCCATGGGCGGAATTATTTCATTCAAATTAAAAACGTACATTTAAATTTCGCGCGTATACACTCACTGGCTTGACGTGACGTCACAGAATAAGGTGTAAAACGTTTAAATAATTTCAGAATAAATCTTCCAGTAATAACTTTGTAATGACTATCATTATTGTTTTAGGTAATCTTAAGCAAGTTCCCCTTTGGTAACCTTTTATGAATTTATTCATACCTGTATAATACATTGCTCATATTATACCAACCTAAATATTATATATTTTACTGCTGTATAGTAGCTATTCTCATAGATGCAGGCATGTACAGCTGAACTAACTAAACTCAGGCATAAGAGACTATTAATACGGCGCGCGTCAAAGGCTCAAAGTTCTCGTGTAACTGTCTGATAACCTATTATTATTATGTTTTCTATGTATTTAAGTATATATTTATCTATATCTATATATATATACATATATCGTCGCCTAGTACCCATAGTACAAGCTTTGCTTAGTTTGGGACCAGGTTGATTTGTGTAAGATTGTCCACAAATATTAATATATTATATGTATATTATACTTAATCCGCGCCTTAAATCTTGGGTCTAGTTAAAATAAATATAAATAAATATTTGTGGACAATCTTACACAAATCGACCTAGTCCCAAACTAAGCAAAGCTTGTACTATGGGTACTAGGCGATATATACACTTATATAGATAAATATATACTTAAATACATAGAAAACATCCAAGACTCAGGAACAAATATTCGTGTTCATCACACAAATAAATGCCCTGACCGGGATTCGAACCCGGGACCTCCAGCTTCGTAGGCAGGGTCGCTACCAACTAGGCTAAAGCGGTCGTCAAAAAGCGGTTATAACCTTTTATACATTTTTGTAAAAAATACTGCATACCTGATACCAGCCCACATCTCTTATAGGTATATCCAGCTGTCAGTGCCGGCCAGGCTACGCGCGGAGGACTCATCGAGACCCGTGCCGTCGCGTCGTCGCGCTAGTGCTCAACTTGAGGGTGGATCGCCTGTATGACAGAAAGGTAACTTTATAGCTGTCAGTGCGCACTGTAGAACCAGCGACAACAATCCCAGCAGCTCGATTCCACTACACCTCAGATTCGGTTGAAACCGCTCAACTAATCTCACTGGAGCGCAAACTCTTACCCCCTTATTCATAAACGTCTATCAAACCTATATTAGTTAACTAGCCGCTAAAGTTTGTGTCCTTATCTGTCACTTTGACACATGTGCTTGTGACACAGTGACAACAGACATTTTAGTTAGCAGACCTTTGTTAAGTTTTATGAATAAGGGGGTTAGAGTATTCCAGTGTTCCAAACCACACGCGTGTTCGTGTCGGAGGTTTTCCCCTGAATTTTCCCCAGGCTACTCTCCAACCTCGCACTCCTATCGCTTTATTGGGCCCAGCCTATAAAGCCACAGTCAGGTTAAAAAAAGCCATTACTAGTTATTCCGCGTTGTCGCGCTATTCTAGTGCTTAACTTATAAGGTGGCCTGTACCACAGCTCATGTTGCCCCTGCTCTAGGTTCAAGCTGTCAGTGGGCACTGTTATCTATGAGTACAGAAGACGCATCTTACTGTGACAATTATTATTGTGCTTGAAATCCACGATACTGGGTTTGCCTAGTGTGGGTGTCAATGTAACTTCTTATTTGGCCTTTTCAAACGTTGGTAAATAATTGTTTTTTTTTTGAGAATAGTATAAATAACGAAGCCTAGTTATTGAACTGAAAAAAAAAATTAAAATATATTTATTTACGAAAATAGCAATTCGATACATAGTGGCTATGGTCCCACACTAGGCTACGCCTGTCCCGTGGAAACCAAACAATACAGATTAACAATTATGCGCCTTGATAAAAAAATGCAAGACAAGACATGAAATTTTACAAAGTAGTATACATACAAGAAATAATAATAATTATTAAATACCGAAATAACTATTATAATTTACTATTTTGAAGAGTCGTACTAGTGCTTAACTTAAAAGTAGGTAGCCTGTAGAACTGAAAGGTAATATTATACTCATGTTACAATCTCCAGTATATCAAAAGACCCATTACACTATAATAACTCGATTTTCAGGTCGCATGGGATCCCAAGCTAGCCGACAAGGAGTCTGAACCATACCAGCAGTTGAGCTACGAGGCACTCAGAGCTGTAAGTGACTACTTCTATAAGTAAGCAGCTACTACAAAATTATCAGAAGCTCAGGTTAATGTGTTTGACCATACGTCTATGATACCATTATCCAACTTTTTTTTCGAATGTGTGCTACAAAACGAAATATCGCTCGTAAAATGTGCCCCGTTTGACACTTAATAAATGGATCCATGTTGCCCCACAGATCGACTCTGCGTTCTCAATGACTCCGTTCTCCGACGATTTCGTCGCCGGCTCCGTCAACTCTGTGCACCGAGAGCTTGGCACCGGTGTGTTCGTTAACTACACCATATTGGTAAGTTTCAGTTATTACTAGGTACACTTAGAACCTTAGAAGTGTAAACTGTAATATAACTTGATGACAATAATTTAGAAAATTATTATAAGTAAATTGAAATAAAATGTAAGCTTAAGCTTCTACTTAGTCTTAGATTAACATTATACATAAAATAATAGTAATATATATTATATAATTAATTGTGAAGTAAATAGTTGATTCACCTAACTTATTTGACATATACCATAATTGTAAATATAATAATCGAGTTTTTTAAATCTAGATTTAACATTATGACTATTGTGTGCCCTTACAGGGTGTCATGAAATGACTTAAATTAGAAATGTAACATCTCATTGTGTATGCATGACATTACAATGAATAAATAAATAAGTACACGGATCGCTCTCTTTAAATAAGAGAAGGATAGACATAGACAAACTTCATTATTGTGAGACTAGCCCTTATAATGTGCGTATCGTAATGGATTGGGCTTACTTTCTAACCCGTTCAACAGGGGTCGCCAAACTACGCCCCGCGAAAGCGGGCTGAACTCTGGCTTTACGCGTTTTTCTTTGATGCCAGCTTGTCATGAAAGTCTCAAAAATGTACTAGATAATGTCCATGTGATAATCCACATCGAAAGGGACTTTATGGCGGCAGGCGCTTACGTTACACCTATTCACTATCGTATTGGAACAGCGGCAATAAAGGCGTAAATGCCGGCCGCCATAAGGTTCCTTTCAATATGGATTATCACATATGTATACTTGCAGATGTCGGAAACAGCAGAAACGCTCCGGCCGGCAGTAGGAGTCGAGATCCAAAAGCACGTGCTTGGAGTTTTGCGGAGACGCTCCAACAACGTCGGCACTTCTGCGCTCTGGGTGGACGGCGTGGCTGGGGCTGTTGCACCGCTCAAAGGTACAATAGTAGCGCTGTGTAGTCATATATACACACACACACAACACACGGAACAGATGATAGCAGATGGAGCCTCTAGCTGGCAATTAGTTTTTGATTATTTTATTTTTTACTAACCTTAGCGGATAAGTTTTTTTGTTTATATATATTATACTAACAACATACGGATGTAAAAATCTGAAATAAAGAATTATTATTATTATTATTATTATATATTAGACGTCGAGCTAAGAAATAAATTTAGTAATATCTCGATTAACTAAATAAAATAATATGAAAGAAAGAAAGAAAGAAAAGAAAATTTATTTCGCAAACCTTAATCTAGGTACATATACATAATTACGCTAGTTACAGGTAGTGTTTTTTAAAGTGCGAAAAAGGAGTCCACTCAGCACAATGTCGGGCCACAGTAGATGACCCGACGCTGATATTATGTGGATCCTTAGGTTGAGTGTCACATGACCGCATTTAGGTTAAATACGTGTTTACTTATTACACTATAAAATATGATAAATGAGAGAATAATGATAGAATGCAATGAATTTTATAAAGGGTCGGAACGCGCACGTGACTCCTTTGGAGTTGCGGGCGTCTATAGGCTGCGGTGTCCGCTTACCATCAGATGGCCCGTACGCTTGTTTGCCACCGGCGTTGTATAAAAAAAACGCCATATCATAACACGGAGGCCCGTCCTATGACCTGCTAACACGTACCATAAAACACACACAAACACACACACATGGCTCGTGCAATTGTCGTGTAATGTCTTAATTTTCTCTTGTAAAAATCTTGTTAAAATGTCTTTGCCCGTATAATCAAATCTGTCTCACATATCTGCACTCCAGGGCCCCAAGACACAGATTCAGCGTAGTTTGGGGTCCGCCAGACATCTTTTTGTTATGTATTGTAAACTTGTGTGTTTAAGCGAATAAATAAATAAAAAGTCTCCGTTTATTGCTCGATGACTCAGAGGATCTTGGCCTCTGACACAAGAGAATGCCACTCTTCACTCACGCCAGTTGGGTACTCCCAGGTTGACCAGTAGTTTAAGGGTTTCATCATCAAAAAAAAATCAAAATCAAACATTTATTCTGCAAATGGGTCACATGGGCACTTTTACATGTCAAAATATTAATTTACAATTTAAGAAAGTCTGACTATAAGAATACATTTTTCATGTCAGAATATTAATTTACAGTTCAAGAAAGAATAATAATTTCGAGATTACAAATATAACAAAATTAATGTCATTCCGGTAGTGAAAATAAACTTGCAAAGTTATCTATTACGAACATTACGACATCAGTAAAGTTAGAGATGTATAAGGTCTCAGTCTGATTAAACAAAGAGTATAATGAATTCATATAATATCCCAGAGATGTACATGGTCTCTGAGCGTATGGAACGCCGTATCTGGGACCAACTGGACGTTTTCCATTAAGCCGCACCACATACGCTCTCTTCACTGCGCGATTACCCAGCAATGGGACGTATGATGATGTAACGTGTTGTGTCTCAGAGGAGTGAATTTTGTAATTAAATTTGTCTTCCAGATTTGGACGAATGCGCATCTCCAGAATATAATGACTGCCACAAACTGGCTTATTGCGTCAACACCTGGGGAGGATTCCGGTGAGTAACGGTTTTTGCTTCTAAAGCTATCAAGATTTGCTTGTTTAAAGGTATAATTAAATTAACTTGTTTTAAACAAGTAAAAAGTGTTATTGTACGATCAGTTGCTAACCCGTTCCGCTTGCATATTCGCACGATGTCAGACCAGTCAACATTAATTGACCAATACTTCGAATCGGCGCTGTCCTTAGTGAAAACTGCAGGAAACCTTATAAATGATCACGTTACTGGTTGCAAGGATTTTGAATTGAAGTCGTGTGACATCGATATGGTTACAGAAATAGATAAGAAGGTGGAAGAAACGTTAATAGGAGGGCTATTTTGCTTCGTAAATAAGGTTAACAGGTATCATAAATGAATAGGTATTGTCCCTTGTACAGATCGGATCTTCAAAATGAGAGGTCGTTAAGCAAGTTTCTTCTCTAGGAGTTAAGTTTATAAGGTCACAGTTTCTGCATACTATGGCAGGCTAAACACTTTCAAGTAGGTTTATAGTGATAGTAACGTAGTATAAAATTGTAGTGTGTCTTAAGGGAGCATATTTATGGCGAGGGCGGTATATTGAATTCTGAGTGAATTGTGAGATTCTATTCAAGTGTTTACGTCTAAGATGGAAATAATTTTTCTGCCGTGTGACACTTACTGCTATACACACCGCCTATGAGGCACGCTGCTAAAATATAAAATGTTTTACAAATAATTTTGCTACCGAGCGGAGTATACTGACATACATGACGACCGGTTTAGCCTAGTGGGTAGTGCACCTGCCTGTGAAGCTGACGGTCCTGGGTTCGAATCCCGGTCAGGGCAAACATTTGTGTGATGATTCAGATTCAGATTCAGATTCATTTATTCACAATATAAGATTACAATATAAATTACAATGTCAATTTACAGGAATCTCTATTGTGATCGTCAATAACATTAAATAAAACAAAATAAATTAAAAATCAATGAATAAAATAGCAGTTAAATAATACAATGAGTATGATAAAATTCACCTGAGAGGATCGTCATGAATATTAATATTTTTGGTACTCTAAACACGGATAACAAGGAAATTAAATATCAATATTTCGTAATGGTCGTCAAAGTAAATATTAAAACAGAAATTAAATTAAATCAATAATATTAAATTAAATGAAACAATGTCAACTATATTTTATTTCCATGTATTCGCTAATAGAATATAACGGGGTTTCTAATAAAAAGTTTCTCAGTTGACGTTTGAATGTTTCGTCAGATGGTTCAGTTCTTAATTTGGCGGGTAGGTGCTCGTAGTAGGTTGGTCCAATTACCCGTGGATTTTTAGCTGAGAGTGCCATGCGACGCGGTACTGTCCTAAGTCTCCCGGTGGATCGGATCTGCTTCCCCGTGACTTCAACTCGTTTAAAAGTTTGCAAATTGCTTCTGACAAACATGAGCACCTCAAACAAGTACAGGGAGTAGTGTGTCATGATGAGCATGAATATTTGTTTCTGAGTCTTGGATGTTTTCTATGTATTTAAGTATTTATATCTATTAAATATATCGTTGTCTAGTACCCATAACACAAGCCTTTTTGAGCTTACTGTGGGGCTAGTTCGATTTGTGTAAGATTGTCCTCTAATATTTATTTATTATATTTATTTTATACTATTTTTCACACCTTCTATGAGGAAAAGAGTCAGTGTTGCCCTCAAATGAGGGAAGAAAAGTACGACTTATCCTTCATTCGAGGGCAACTATGACTTTTTCTGAATAGCAGCTGTAAAAAAGCAGTTAATGTTGATACTATGTATTGAACCCCCTTATTCATAAAACTTCTGCCTTTTCGCATGAACATGAATGTCAAAGTGACAGATAAGGACAAGCTAATTTTAACGGAAATTTAATTAAAATAGGTTTGAGAAACGATTATGAATAAAGGGGACAGGAACTATAGTACGCTTTGCTTAGTTCTGGACTTGGTCGATTTGTGTACGTAAGATTGTCCTCAAATATTTATTCATTAATTCCATTCCAGCTGCTCGTGCCCGGACACGACGCTGGATGCGCACGAGTCGGGGTCGCTGGCGGGCCGCGACTGCCGCGCCTGCGCCGCCAGCCACTGCAACGAGCGAGGCACCTGTCACTACAGCAACCGACGACCCGCCTGCAGGTATGACTAGTCACAGCCGGCCCCCATGACCCTGGACACGAGTCGGGGCCATCAGCCACTGCAACGAGCGAGGCGACTGTCAATACACCAACCGACGACCAATTTGCAGGTGTACTAAACTAGTCGTAGTACTAAACAAATCATGAATATAAACTCAAATTTATGTATTTGTACAAAAGCGCATTAAATGTATTCCCTTAAGGGATCTCTTTCAGCTAGCCATCTCACATTAACGACAGACTAACGACCACAGGTCGGTCTCAAATTCGAAGAAACAAAATTTGATTAAAAAAATGATATTCGTTTGGAACGCTACGTAGAGGCCAGAAAATAGTGAAACAGTTAATGAAATCATAGATTGCTTAAAGTAGGTCTAAGTTCAACTGCTCGGTTTCCAAAATAAGCAGAGATCAGGAGAGCCGTATTCTGTTTTGGAAAATAAAATTATTAATTCATCATCATCATCAGCCTATATGACCCACGTGTCTCCTGTCGTTAATGAGAGCAAAACTGATTAGGAGGAAGCATTAAATTCGTTTTATGCTGTATTTAAACTTGGCAAACTGTAACGTCGGCGACGGAGCGTTGGACGGCCTCCCACTAGGTGGACTGATGACTTGGTGAAGGCAGCGGGGAGTCGCTGGATGCGGGTGGCTCGCGACCGTATGCTGTGGCACTCCTTGGGGGTGACCTATATCCAGCAGTGGATGTCTTCCGGCTGAATGATGATGATGAAACTGTGACGTATGTTCCAGCTGTTCGGCGGGCTACTACGGCTCCACGTGTGAGGTGGACGGTGAAGTGGTGGGGGTGGCGGTGGGGGCGTCGCTCGCGGCCGCGCTCGTCATCGCCGCCACGCTCGCCGCTCTGCTCAGCTGGAGGTGAGCATATTCACTAATGAAAGCAGCAAAAGCATGCAATTCCTAGGTCTAGAACTGCCGTGAGTCTCAAACATGTTTTTTTTTTTATCTTTATTTATTTCGAAGCTTTCGTCAAGATGACGATGTCAGCTCCAGCAAGCCTACTACAACACAACACAACATCACAACATGTGTTGCTACATTACAACTTCTTAGATGTAATTAAAAAAAAACTAATAATATAACCACAAAATTTGTATACTTATTTCCAAAAAAAACCGTATACAAACCTTGCAGCCTTTGACAAAGGATCCGCTAAAATGGACTGAAAAATCCCAACATGCAAAAGGGAGAAGCCCCAAATTCTGTTCAACTTCTCAAACATGTTGAAATATGATAAATAAAATAAATAAATAAATATTAGAGGATAACTTTACACAAATCGAACTAGCCCCACAGTAAGCTCAAGAAGGCTTGTGTTATGGGTACTAGACGACGATATATTTAATAGATATAAATACTTAAATACATAGAAAACATCCAAGACTTTGAAACAAATATTCATGCTCATCACACAAATATTTGCCCTGATCGGGATTCGAACCCAGGACCGTCAGCTTCACAGGCAGGTGCACTACCCCCTAGGCTAAACCGGTCGTCCGGAAACCGGATAACTTTCAGAGCGAATATCGATCGACTTGTTTCAGACCAGTACGTGGTCTTTAATGATAGTCATAATAGTCGGTCTCGACGGCGGCAAGTCTAGCACTGCGCGTGCGTAACAGTTGATAAATTTCTTACGAGGATTCTGCACTGCACTAACATAACTAGATATAATTTAGCTTATAAAGTAAATCCGTAGTGATGGTATTTCTTTTTTCACTACGAAATGGAAAAACACTCTTCATTAGCTACGTATGTATACATGGGATCAACTACATCACATATTGACACTAGCATGACGTCACACGTTATATGGAAAAATAAATGGGTATTTTGCTGTTTTAGTCGTGAAAGTAGCGTTTTGGTATGATCAAAATCAAAACATTTATTCTGCAAATAGGCCTCAAGGGCACTTTTACAGGTCAAAATCTATCTAGGTACATCAAATAAAAATAAGACAATAATCAAAGTATCATTAATTAAATGTAGTGTTACATGTCAAAAATAAGACCAAGAAACTAATAACAATCGAGATTTGTTAGAGATGATATAATATGACATGATTTATTTATCTCATAATATACCTACAAATAACACTTAAAATTGAATATAGTCAATTTTGAAGGAACTGAAATTGTGATCTTGTGTTACATAACATTTCAAAATTGCATTTAAATTATCAATATTTTACAAGTAAGTATATAATATGTCAACAAGTTACAAAATAAAGATTCAAGATTAAGATGTCATTACTTTAAAATGAAGACCACCTTTCACCATATCTAGATCGTCATTCATCCTAAGACTACCCACATAATTCAAATAACTAAACAATTCAGATGTCATACAAAATAAAAATAATTAAAATTCCCAACGTCTTGTAACTTGCATGCCCTCGTAAATTCATTAGTACCTAATAAAATAGAATAAGATAACTCACATTTGTAAACAACAATTACCTTATGTTAAAAAGTAAACTGAGCGCGACGCGCCAACAAACTGTTCGCTACAGTTTGGCGCATTTTGTGAACTGTATTATGTAATTGTTTTTACATGAATAAACGATTTTTATCTATCTATCTATCTATGTAATAAATTCAGTCAGTAATGTCACAGTACTAATCTTCTGAATATAATGGATTTTCCAATAAAAAGTTTCTTAGTCGACTTAAATTTTTCATTTGAAGTTTATTTTTTTAATGCATGAGTTGTAGTACAATTTATTCTTTATTTTTACATAAGGATTCTATTAGTGTTGTATGTAATTGCAGTCGCAAGTGGTCCCGCGAGCAGAAGGCGGCCGGCATGGGCTCGCCGGTGTTCAGCTACATGCAGGGCGCCTCCACCATCAAGGCGCCACCTGTCGGCGGCCCGCCGTACCAGGTACTTTTACCCCGGTTGGATTCATTTTGCCCCTGCGATTCATTGTACCCCATAAGTTTAAATGTTGCCCCTTGCATACATCGTACTTCGCAGATCCTTAAATTTAATGAAATAGTCGTAAAGTATACATACAAATCCTACTTATATTATAAACGCGAAAGTTTATATGTTTGGATGTTTACATATTACTCAATCCCGCAAAACTGTTTGAGCGGATTTCCAATATATTAATATGGCGGTGAGAGGTAGGGTTTGTGGTTGCAATGAGAGCCAGGCGTACCCAAGTAAACAATTTCATTTATTATGTATCTCAAATTGGCGTAATAGGGAGTGGATGTTTACGCGGACGAAGTAGCGGGGAAAGCTAGTTTTAAATAAATTCAATATTATTACATACTGAGGCAGTCGAATATAGGGCTCTCGGCACCGAATATAACTTTGTTCCGTTCGGTGTAGAGACCCTCTATCCTTAGGGTCCCAGGGCCCAAGAGTTCTTCAAAGAGTTAGTGGAACCCACTGGTGACCAAAGGGCTGGCAGCTTCCTCGCTCAACGCATAAGCATTGCTATACAGCGAGGAAATGCTGCCGGCATCTTTGGCACTATGGCGGAGGGACCCCTTATTTTAGATAATTTATTTTTGTTTTTATTTTAAGTTTAATTTGTAGGCCTTTTACTATTTGTGGTTTAGAATTTATATCCATCCATGTTTCATATTGTTGAAATAAATAACTTTCGCTGCAAAAGTTATATACTTCATTTAAACAATGCTGATATTTTATCTGCTCACTATGGGGCAAAATAAATAACGCATATACGTAAAGTAAGGCTCTTGTATGAAGTTGTGACGTGTTCGAATAGACATTGATAATACCTATTGTTATTTTTACCTCGTTTTTCTTTCAATTCTCTTTTGTTTTTTACCACTTACATTTACTCAAGTAGGTTAAGTAGTATCATTGTAATAAGCATATTTTGGAGAAGATGGCTGACTGTCGAGTTTCTTTCGGCGTGTCTTCTCGGCAGTGGTCTCATGAGAAACGCTAGTAGTTTTTGACTTGTATAAGTGCCTTTGCGGCCTACTTCCAGAATAAAATTCATTTATTTCATTCATTAAAAACCTTATTGCTCCTATTAAAACCAACTTAATTTTGCGGTTGCTTCGGATCCCTAAATGCGCGGAGTCTGACTCGCACTTGGCCGTTTTTTTTTCACCTATGTATACAAAATGAGGTGTTTTTTGTGTTTAGGTGACACTGGAGGAGAGGATGCGCTGGGCGCAGATCGCGGAGGCAATGGCTCAGTCCAACCACTACGCGGTAAGAAAATCACAATAACTAAAACACTTAATACACCGTGGGCCTTAATAACCCGAAAGATTAAACCAAGTATTTTTGACGACTGTATCATTTTGTATAAGATACAATGTGAACGGCGTTAGATATGCTTACCTTGCTTGCTTACCTTTTAGTATAGAAATATTTAATTTTTCCCCGTTATTATATTATGCATCTTGAGCGTGTTTGCAAATCGCTGGGACAGTCCTATGTATGCCCGTTGGACGTCCATGAATGTTTAAAAAAAAAAGTTAATAGTTTTTAGCACGCCTTGCCTCTAGTTTAGATATTTACTAACACCCTTTAGGTTATAAGATTATTATTATTGTATTTACTAACAAATTTGTATGGACCTATGTCTGAAAAAATAATTGAATTGAATTGAATTATTCTTTGACTTGGTCATCGTCTCATCTATCTATATTTTTCTATACACTGTGGGCGTCAATAACCCGATAGATTTGAACCACGTATTTTCGACGACAGTACGAGTAAATAATCCTATAATCAACATGCGTCCAATTATGTGTCTTAATCAGATTACTATTTCAGTACAAACTAAATCATATTTATTGACCGCTTCTTTGTGAATAAACCTTTACTTCAGAGAGTGAGCGAGCTTAATTAATCTCAAGTTGAGAAACAGATAGCGAGCATTGTCATTGCAGTAACGTCAATTCCAAACTCTCAGCCAGTTATCAGTAAAGGTAAATAGTCTCGCGATTGAGAACAGAACAAAACTGTCGGTAGTGAAACCTTTTTGTAGGATAGATACCAAACTTAATTAAGTGAAACTGGCTAAAAACCATGCAGTTAGTGCGTCTGCGTGTAAAAGTTGTAAGTGGCTACGTCTCGCCTTTAGGGTGTGTTAGAATTGAGATTATTTAACTTGTGATTTGTTTAAAATAATTAATATCTCTTAAGTTATGGGTTTTTGGACTATATGTTATATAACTTTGTGTACTATAATTAGGCTCTAAAATCGTTGGTTTAAATCTTTTGGGTTATTAACGCCCACGTTGTATATTGTATGTACTTCTATGAAGTCACAGAACGGCGCACTTACCTGGTCATATAGTTTGACAGACCCTACAGCCTCCAGTTACATTATGATTTTATGGGTGGATCAACTGTTCTTTGTTGCTCGTTACCATGGTTACGTCTCCTGAGTCACTCTTTAAAACTGTCATTTTATAGGGTTTAAATTGACCAAATATGAGTTTAAGCGATGAGCATAAATCCATTTGGACATGTATCTTGAGCATGCTCGAAGTCCATACTATAAACATTTTTCTAAGAATCATGGTTACTGTTGTCTCCTCGCTAACGCGACAGAATAAATAAATAAAATAAGTATATAAATATTTTTGGACAATCTTAAACAAATCAACCTAGTCCCAAATTAAGCAAAGCTTGTACTATAGGTACCAAGTGACGATATACATACTTATATAGATAAATAGATACTTAAATACATAGAAAACATCCAAGACTCAAGAATAAATATTCGTGTTCATCACACAAATACATGCCCTGACCGGGATTCGAACCCGGGACCTACAGCTTCGAAGGCAGGGTCACTACCAACTAGGCTAAAGCGGTCGTCAAATTGGTAGTGACCCTGCCTTCGAAGCTGAAGGTCCCGGGGTCCGGAAATTGAAACTAATCGAAAATATCTTCCGTGTTTTAAATAAAATAAATAAATATTAGAGGACAATCTTCCACAAATCGAACTAGCCCCACAGTAAGCTCAAGAAGGCTTGTGTTATGGGTACTAGACGACGATATATTTAATAGATATAAATACATAGAAAACATCCAAGTCTCAGAAACAAATATTCATGCTCATCACACAAATATTTGCTCTGACCGGGATTCGAACCCAGGACCGTCAGCGTCACAGGCAGGTGCACTACCCACTAGGCTAAACCGGTCGTCAAAACCGGTCGGTTTTACATCGTTTATTAGAGTGCTATCCATGCCCGGTTAGCGAAAAAGCGTTTTTACAATTTCACCAAGATGGCATTAGTAAATGATGTAAAACACGGAAAATATCACGATTAGTTTTAAGAGAAACGATGCTTAAGATGAAGATGTGTTGTGTTCCTGGAGGCGAGCAAGGTTGCCAGAGCTCCCGAGGATGGACTGTGTTGAGAGCGAGGGATCTAAATTTGTCCCTTCTGCTGTCAACACAATGCATCCTCAAATTGTATAAAAGGTCAACGCATATCTGATTCCTTTGGAGTTGCGGGCGTCTATAGGCTACGGTCGCAGAAGAAGTTGATTGACCCGATACGACGACCGGTTTAGCCTAGTGGGTAGTGCACCTGCCTGTGAAGCTGACGGTCCTGGGCTCGAATCCCGGTCAGGGCAAATATTTGTGTGATGAGCACGAATATTTGTTTCTGAGTCTTGGCTGTTTTCTATGTATTTAAGTGTTTGTATCTATTAAACATATCGTCGTCTAGTACCCATAACACAAGCCTTCTTGAGCTTACTGTGGGGCTAGTTCGATTTGTGTAAGATTGTCCTCTAATATTTATTTATTAATTTATTATTGATTTTAACAGGCGGAGGCGAGCCAGACGATGGCGACGCGACCCTCCTCGGCCATGTTCGGCGGCTACCCCACGCTGCCGCCCGTGCCCATGCCCAGGTAACCACCATTTTTAGCTTCCAGCCCGTCACACGTCACATCATCCTACCTAACTTCCAATCCATCACACATCACCCCAACAACATCCACTGCTGGACACGTGTCTGCCTCAATTTTTTCAGTTCAGTTCAGTTTCTTTATTAGTAAAAATAATTTAGAAGTCATTAAATTAAGTACTATAACTAGTTATGCATATTGGTTACATGAATTACATATTTATGTTATCTTATGATCACATTATTTCATTAAGTACATTATTAATTATTATTATTAATCCAAAAGTTAAGACGCTAAAATTAACCTAATCAGCCTAGCAAAAACTCATCTACGCTGTAGCAAGCAAGTTTTATAAGATGGGATTTGAGTTTCTTGGAAAATACTGCGGCACTTTCGGATGATTTTATGTCACTAGGCATCTTATTATATATTTTGGGGCCAATAACATTGAGCGACTTTCTGAGCAATGATCGAAATATTGGGGTGTCTCATAAATAGCATCGACAACTTTTGTAGGTCGTATCTAATGATTTTTAGTGGCTATATATAGTGTCTTTAGAAGGTCCAAGTGAGACCGCTAATCAACAAGTGCTGGTAATGGGTAGGTTTTTAACCGCTTCCTTTGTAGCCCCAATATCGATCGAGAGGGCGGACGATCTTCAAGGGTCAAATCTCTACTATTAGTATTACTAGCGACCCGCCCCGGCTTCGCACGGGTGCACTATTTAATGGATGTTATTATACATATAAACCTTCCTCTTCAATCACTCTATCTATTTAAAAAAATAGTATCAAAATCCGTTGCGTAGTTTTAAAGATTTAAGCATACATAGGGATATAGGGACAGAGAAAGCGACTTTGTAGTGATAGTTAACGGATTAGATAGATCTACCTTTACGGGTCCAGCGCCAAAATTAGGCCTCATAACTGTGTGTCTATGGGAAAAACTAACACTAACCCTTATTAAAAAAATGCATTTAACTCTTGGTACCGACAATACTATTATACTGAGTCAAATCAGCAACATTTTATTAAACACGAAAAGCCTTTTTTACTATGAAGTTTGTAGGGAAATAATGTCTTAGTGACATCATGAACTATGATCAAACAGCATCCTTTTCAGGGTTCCGTACTCGAAGGGTCCAACGGAACCGAAATTGCTGTCACTCACTCGTCAGTCCGTCCTCTGTCACAAAATTTAGCGTAGCTGATGAAGCAATGTTTAATATAATGACCTAATTTACATGTAATTTTATCCCTATTTATAGACTGAGTGATTAAATCACTGACCTAAGTTTTCATATGCCTGATCTGGCTGAATATATTATGGGAAGAAAAAATATGTACTAAGATCTGATGTAAAACCATATATTCAATATGAATAAACCATTCATTCATTCATTCATACACTAATTCAATATATATCATAGGTTTATGAAAAAGTAGAATGAACCTAATATCCTTTTCTTGTTTAGGCTGGGATTGCACCACTCGGGCACGCTGAACACCGTGGCCTCCCGCGCCAACACCTCGGCCTCGCATCACAACTTGTACGGTGAGTACACTCGACATTGAACATTTCACATTTAACAAAGGTTAGCTGAAAGAGATCCCCCATAGGGATAAGTTCGCCTTTGTACTCTAATCTTATGTGACATGTATATTGTTTTAACCTGTTATTGTGTACAATAAAGTGCTTAAATACATACATTAATATTTATATGCAACTAGCGACCCGCCCCGGCTTCGCACGGGTGCGGGATGCTTAAATATTTAAAACTACGTAACGGATTTTGATGCGGTTTTTTTAAATAGATAGAGTGATTGAAGAGGAAGGTTTATATGTATAATAACATCCATTAAATAATGCACCCGTGCGAAGCCGGGGCGGGTCGCTAATAGAGTATATTTCTAAAGAGATCCTATACGCGGGCCACCAAGAGTGACGGAAAAGGTCTTATGCAGATAAATTGAGAATTGGTTTAAAATGGCTGCCGGTTTACCATAAATTACCTCCTTAACTTGGGCGGGTAATCGCTTGTGTGACGTATTTGGGCACAACTGTCATATAAAATAAGTTGTGCTCGACAAAAAGTGAAACTGTGACAGGGACAACAAATGATATGTAACTCTCTGTCGCTCTTATACAAAAATGTATATGGGTCAATCAACTTTTCTGTATTGTTATTCTGGTCCGTCAGCGGGGAGACAACAGTAACCGAGTTTCTTACAAAAAATTTCATAATATGGACTTCAAGCATGCTCAAGAGATGACCCATGTCTAAATGGATAGATACTCATTGCTAAAACTCATTTTTGGTAAATTTAAACCCTTTAAAATCACAGATCACATTGACATGAGTAATGATAATATCACTAAGTATAGAGTAATTTCCTTAAGCACCATTAGTAATAAGTCTTTGTAACCTATAACTTGCATGTTTGATTTATCTGTAAATGTAAGTTGGTTAATAAATTTAATAAGTAAGTAACAGCTTTAAAGAGCGACTCAGGAGACGTAACCATGGTAACGATCAACAAAGAATAGATCCACCCATATGACTCTCTCGCTCGGTTGTCGTATTATTTGCTTGTCGCGTCTGGTAAGTCTGTGTTAGTTAATGATCTGTCGTGGGTGGGCAGGCTACACGAGCCACATGGCGACGGAGTCGTCGAGCTCGGAGGCGTCGTCGCACGCGCAGGAGCGCGCCGACCTGCTGCACGTGCCGCGCCCCAAGTCGCGCGCGCGCAGCCTGCACGTGAGTGCCACGTCACAGCTATTCATTTAATTTATCCTCCTGAGACCCACCATACAAATAAAAATACAATCGAATTTGAACCTAATACCAGATTTACACTCGCGCTTCGTCCCTCGCCGCGTCCCTCGTGCGGGAGGGCGAATGTAAACATCCACTCGCGTCCTCATCGTCGTCGTGTCTCAGGTCCTTTTGACTCGTGCCCAAAAACCGCTCCGGACGCGAGCGCCGCGAGTGACGAGGCGAGGGACGAGGCGAGCTACGAGCGTCTGTTCACACTCGCACCTCGCCCCTCGCCTCGTCCCTCGCCTCGCGACTCGTACGCGAATGTAAATCTGGTATAACAGTTCCGATTACAAATTTGAATTTTATTTTATGTCAAATCAATCAAACCTAAACAAATGCAACTCTATCACTTCAAAATTTAACTTATTTTCCGTTGACCATATTTTGTCCTTTATATAGGACGCGGGGTCTTAGGAGGATAAGTCACACCTGGCCATAAAGTGGCAATTACCGCACGCTCCGCGGAAAATCCCACTTCCTGGCCAGGGGGTGACATAAAATTTTCTACTTACCTCGGGCGGTAATTAAGAAAGCCTCAGATCGCATAATTATCGCCCTTGCCTTCGGCTCGGGCGTCAAATACCTGTGATCTGAGACATTCTTTGTTTTACCGCCCTTGGTAAGTAATGTAATATAACAACATATTACGTTGGTCATTCTACTTTTTCATGTCCAGTTTTCTTACAAAAAAAAAATCTATGATACTTATGTTGAATTAGTGTACAAAAATAGGATTTCGAAATAGTACCTGAACCTAATAAAAGGAATTTATAGGTAAAAATACTTAAATATTAGCTTATTGCTGTAAAAGGTGGATAACACAGTGGTAAATACCATTTTTTCATATAAATGGTGAGACATCCAAGGACCACTGAGTTACTCCATTTATGCATATTAGCTGTGGTTCGTTAATTACCAAAACTATCGGAAGTGATACTGCAATTAAACCTGTTTCTAAATAACAATACAAAAATATGAAGTGAGAGCTAAGTATTCCAAAATCTGCAATTAATGAAAGTGTCTGAAAATTATGTACTTGAAAAAGTAGAATGGCCCACGTCACACCTAGCCATAAAGTGGCAATTATCGTCTGCTTCGCGTGCAGAAAATCCCACTTCCTGCCCAGGAGCTTTAATACTGAGTAAACTTTTATACTGAGTATAATGGGCGGGCCCATGGGCCCATACAGGGCCTGAGGGACTATTCCGAACTTCGTGTTGCACCGTCCTCTTCACTCATATAGTGTTAGACGAGAGTGAAAGGGACGGCACGATAAGTTCGGAGTACAGGCCCTGGCCGCTAAATGACCTATCGGCCTTAAGAGAGCTTTAATAAAATGTAACAGGTCCACTAGCGCCACTCGTAAATAATTGTAATTATTTAAATGTAACGATATATAACTAAAAAAGGGGGCCGCTACGTAATGTAGTTTGTATATAAGTACTTTTTGAATCCATAAAATTAATTTTTACGTTGCTAGATTGGTCTCTCTATGAGTTCAAAAATAAAACGGCCGTTTTAACTTTGGACGCATAGATTGACGAATCCAGCAACGTAATAACTAGTTTGATGGATTCAAAACGTACTTAAATACAAAATACAGTACGTAGCGGCCCCCTTTTTTAGATATCTATCGTTAAATTTAGACAATCACAATTATTTACGAGTGGCGCTAGTGGACCTGTTACATTTTATTAAAGCGCTCTTAACCCAAGAAATATTTCTGTGCAGAACCAGACGGGGATCTACTACGACGTGGAATACGAGAACGCGGAGCCGATCTACGGCGCGAAGGGCATCCCGCTGTCGACGTACACGGTGAGTCGCGGCCCGCCCTTCTACCGCGCGTAGTACCTCTAGTGTCGGTGCTCTGCGGCCTGCTCAACGCTCCACTTCGACTCTTCATTATTTCATTATCAGGAGCGTATTATGAAATCTGACGCCCCGGACCCATAAGTTTCGCCGCCCCAGAAGTCAAGAAAGAACGATATAAATAAAAAAACTACAAAAAAATATATTAACGTCTAAATTTTTGGGGTTGTACAAGGCAGGAGAGGAAGACCTAGACTGACTTACTTTAACCAAGTGAGGGAGGAAGTTGCCGATTCGTATGGGGAAGTCAAGAAACTGGCAATGAATAGAGAAGAGTGGCGGTTAAGAGCGAAGCTCTTAAGTTTTAATGATGACAAATTTTTTAAACAGTTTCATGGGGGGACTATGGCGCCCCTATCGGATTGGCGCCCCGGGCGATGGTCCGGATGGCCCTAGGGTTAATACGCCCCTGTTCATTATAACTTTACAAATTTCAAATTAGAGGGACAAAATTGAGTCCTTATGAATTAAAGAAATTTAGGCGAATTTCTGACTGAATTGACACGTATCATGACATCTTCTCAGTGTTACTATCTAGAACAGGACTATTGCGACCTAATGTCGTACATTTTAAATGTATTTTTTGGATTTTTAATTAAGAAATATCGTGTCAAACATCACTCCAAATCGACCATTTTCAAGCTAAAAACTTGCTTTTTCCGCTTAAATTGTACTACACACAATAATATCAAAAAATAGCTATGTTACTATCTAAAACTTTAATAAAGTCATCTTGTGCTTTAATCACTTTATTGGTATTATCAATACTTTTGTCATCATTTGAAATCAAAACATTTTAAAACTTATAAAGCCTCTTAAGGCTCCGAGCCTTCGGACCTGCGACATTCTGGATTCGTGGCCAATAGCTACAGTAAAGTCCACCATTAGGCGAAGTTTGACATGTCAAATGCACAAATGTTGCCACAATATGTCTTGCTAATTCGTGCGACAGAGAGGGAGATATTCGAACTTCGTTCGTTTTCGATTCGCGGTAGCCCCTCAAGAGTGCTACCGCGAACGGCATTCGAAATTTTCCCTTTCTGTCGCACTTACAAGTTTGCACATGACTGAGACAGAGAGGAAAAACTTCGTTTGTAGTTCGCGGTAGCTCCTCAGTGCTGTTCGTATCGATATTATTTAAGGCCTTACTACACTCGCCGATCTTTAGGCGCAACTTATCCCGTACCCCTAGGTGCTTGTCGAGAACATCGAAAATCGAAATTAGTAGTGGTTCTATCAATCCAATATGTTCTTAATTTGTCAAATTAAAATGATTTGTAAGTCTTTTAATTTTTTTTTGAACTTGACTGTGGCTTTATAGGCCGGGCCCAATAAAGCGATAGGACTTCGCGGTTGGAGAGTAGTCTGGGGAAAACCTCCGGCACGACCACGCGTGTGGTTTGGAACACTGGAATACTCTTAAGAGTTTGCGCTCCAGTGAGATTGGTTGAGCGGTTTCAAGTTTGTGTAATGCACAGTGTTGCCAAATTATTCTTTGCAGAATTAGCGTGGTCGGACTTTATGATAGAATTGAAACTTGTGAATACCATGTTTGACGATAAGCGGTAATAGGTTTAATAAACAATGGTGCGAAGATATCAAGAAGCAATTGCACAAATGTTCATTAGTACTAATGATCCGCTAGGAAAAATCCTACTTTAGCTATCATATGACAGCATTAGCAGAACTTGAGATGCATATGAATGTAATTATATGTAATGAGTCTATTAAAAATACGAGTACTTAGTCCAATAAGGTAAAATACCCGGAAATAAATATTGCAGGTCGGTCTTTGGAAAGAGACTCGGCAAATTTCGGTTTTGTAGAGCGTTGTCGCACACTACCTGTGACAATGTCAGTCGTAGTCCAAATATACAGGGGGCCGATTTATGAGTGTCGAACGTTTGACTTTTCACTCGAGATCTGTCAAAAAACTATGATTATTTGACAGATGTCGAGTTAAAAATCGAGCGTTCGAAATTCAAAAATCGGTCCCCTGGGTCGACACCTAATACGAACAAATATTTAAATGGTAGTTAGTATATGTAAGTATACTAATATAGCTAACTTATGTAGAAAATTGCAACTATAAAATTAATTATACGTAACCTAACCTTAACTGCAATGTTAATATATTATTATGTAGCACCTGTTGTATACTGTATGGTCTTGTGAATAAAACATTCATTCATTCATTCATTCAACGGTCGTTGACATGCAATATATATTACCGGGTAGTTAAGAAAGTGCTAAGATTGTACATATTTTATTTAATAACATATAATTAAAGATATTTTTAATATTTCGTTTTTTTTCGGGCCATCGACACAAGTTTTTTAACTAAACGAAACGTCATGTTCAACGAACCTTTTTATATATACGTTCATCGAAATCTTAGACTGAATAAAAATAGATTTAAGTTTTTATTTTGCATTTTAAAACAGTTACGTAGTATTTTATTTGAGAAAAACATCCTTGTGATTTTTTTTACATTGTACATATTTCTAAGATATCGAATTAACATAGTCATTATAAACTTTGTTGCATTTATAATGTAAAAGCAGTTTTTATGTAAACAGAAGTATAGTTATAAGTCGTTATATGTATTTATCATATTTAATTATATTAAAATATAAAACTGATTTCTTTGTTTCATTTCAGTTCATATTTGATAAATGATTAGTGGAACTGGAAGAAGTCTTACAGAGGACGTACCGCGAACCGCTAACGGAGTTTTCACTCTCTATCGCACTTGTGTACAAACGTGCAAGTGTGACCGAGAGGGAAGTTGTACGCGGTACGCGTTCAGTAAGTTTAATTTTAATATGAAAAGGTTTTCAATCGACTAATCAAAATGCATAAAATAGCCACTTTTTTGGCACAGATAAATTTTGTTCCCAGATTTTTTAGGCCTAAAAATTTCATCTGTCTAACAGTCACGGTTCATGAGATACAGCCTGGTGATAGACGGACGGACAGCGAAGTCTTGGTGATAGGGTCCCGTTTAACCCTTTGAGTCTTATTTAGATGAGGGCCCTAGGGGATGCACTTCGACCCAGTGGGATCTTTTGTGCAATTCCCCCCTCCTTTATGCCTACTCCAAGCTGCTCTCCAGCATTTCCACAAACCGAATGATGGAGTTCAGCGGGAGTACTCTAACGTACTTTGGTTCAGGGTAACCATTGCCAAAGTCATTCATTCTTTGTCTGGCCTACCTACCCTTTGAGTACTCTCAAAGTAATTCCACTCATTTTCTCGCTCAAGCGAGTAGAATTACTAAGAGATTACTCGCTACTCGCCGGCGGTGGGACCACTGCCTTAGGTACGGAAACCTAATAGGAGTACAGTAGAATCCGCTTATAACATTTGACCGCTTTTAACGACTTCGAAATCACCACACATTAGACTTGATATCAAACATTTTCAAAGTAAATCAGTCCGCTTTGTGCGACGTCCTGTTAGTGCGACGTAATATCACCGGTCCCTTGACTGTCGCTTTATCCGGATTCCACTGTATTTGGACGCACTAAAATGTCACTCCGCGTACAATTTTGTCATTTATTTCCAACGTTTTCTTAAGTGTATGAAACACAACTGTGACGTCATCTAGCTCATAGTTTGACGTTTGCTACATAGGGTCGGTAGGTGGGTTTACGGCCTGTTAATTTGATGCGCCAGTTTGCGTCCACTTCGATGAGTTGGTAAAGTGAATAGTTATTTGTTATGCAAGGCTGCAAAGTTGTTGTTTGGCGCGAGTGCTATAAATTAAAAAAGTAGGTAAAACAATGATATAAAACTAAAATTGAATGATTTTCAATTTAATGTAAGTACCTAAAATAAAATGTTTCATCGGATGACACATTCGTTGTGCGAGCGGGCCGTCGCTATATACATGTATAGCGCTGTATCACTCGCACACCGCTCCATCGTGCGGAAACCGCATCAGTGTAGAACCGCCTTAAGATCGCATGGCCGAACCATGATTCTGAACGCATCCATAAAAAAATTGGGTAGCGCGGTACTACGTCATGTTCGAACTTCAAAATCACTTTATCCGCTAGCGGATAAAATGGACTTTTGCACGCAGATTGGAAACGATAAAGTAAGCCTTTCAGAGCGGGTGAGGTGAAAAGGATATTTTCTTGCTTTTTTAATATATTCCCATTCAATCAGTCCGTTTTGTGCGACGTAATATCAACGGTGCCTTGACTGTCGCTTTATCCGGATTCCACTGTACTTATTAGGTTTGGGACATTTAAGAAATGAAACAAGCAATACAATTAGTTATTTATTACACCCATAATGCAATGTAAGTGACGGGGCGCCCGCGGACGCCAAAAACAATAAACTTATGAAATCAAGCGATTAACAAAACAATAATTAGTGTTTTTATTTGGTTTCCCTATAGAGGTTATATAATATAGAAGTATCAAAAAATGTATTCGCATGTGAGCTGCATGTTATAGACTTAAATTACTTTTGTAAAACCTACCAACTGACTCGGAGCGGTTTATGCGCGGCGCGCGTAAAACGGGACACGTTCCTACCAGGGGCGCTACCGCGAACAGCAAACGAAGTTTTCCCTCTCTATCGCACTTGCAAGTTTGCATATAAGTGAGACAGAGAAGGAAAACTTCCTTTGTGGTTCGCGGTAGCCCCTCAGGGCTCGGAAATCGGTTTCGTCTTCATACAATTAACCGGTTAATTTCGGTTAATTGCGTTTCACGATATTATTTCGCTCTTTAAATCATTTATTTCGTAGATGAAGGTTAAC
Organism: Epiblema foenella; assembly: GCA_963556455.1. NCBI lineage: Eukaryota > Metazoa > Arthropoda > Insecta > Lepidoptera > Tortricidae > Epiblema > Epiblema foenella. The sequence continues at coordinate 649,077 of OY747120.1, read as the reverse complement.
AAAAACAAATCTTAAAATAAAAATTGAGATACGACAAATACTTTAAGAGATATTTCAAAAATAGTAAGTTCCGAGTCCTGGCTCCTACAGCCCGTTTCCTATCCGTTAACTTTGCAGGTTTATCTTCACTGTATGACATTAATTATGTTATAATTGTAAACTCGAAATTATTATTCCTTCTTGAACTGTAAATTAATATTTTGACATGAAAAATGTATTACTTATTATAGTCAGACTTTCTTAAATTGTAAATTAATATTTTGACATGTAAAAGTGACCTTGTGGCCTATTTACGAAATGTTTGATTATGATTTTTGATTTTGAATCCCCTCTTGCGCCGCGCAGGAACCGTCGGAACTAAACAATAGGCCTATAGTAGATTATATTATAAATTAAACTTTAAAAACAAAAATTATAATGAAATAATATTCATATAAGGCATGCAGCCCACACGCAAAACACGACTACACAGTACATATATTAGATGTAAAGATTACAGACGTAACTATCTTTATTATTATCTATATTAATAAGACACCAGATTAGCCTGACGTATATAAACGTCATAAATTAATACAAACTTCGCTACATAACTGAAGTTTAATTAAGTTTGACTCGACATACATACGTCATAGTCATATATGCGTCCAAAACGTTACACAAGAGCACGGCCCGTCTGATGGTAAGCGGTCACTGCAGCCTATGGACGCCTGCAACTCCAGGGGTGTCACATGATTGTCACCGCAAGCCCTAACGTAAGAATGTAACTGCACAAGTCACAGTGTATAGCATATATATCATTCTTATGTCATTTTTTGTATAAAGTTTCACGCTCTATATATCAACAGAGAGAAATATAAATTACACTTAAGTTACTGAATATAATATGAAATACACAAAGTTATGTTATAGACATAAATCTAACATGATTGGTGTTATATTACCTCCAGTGGACGTGTCGCTTGTCGCGGGCTCCTTATTTAATATACAAAAATATGTCACACGCTTAAAAATATTATCTAATTCTAAATATCCACTATCGATAAAGCTGTCATAAATAAAATAATATATCGGAATTGTCTGTATATATTTAAGCGTGCTAGATACGAATAGAATTAAGGCACAATAAAATATAAACGGGATCTTCAGACCACAGCAGACGTCGCCATGATTTTTCTATAAAAAATAAATAATATATCATAATTCGTTTACATTGAAATCATTGTAAGTATAAGCATTAGAAGTCATAATCTCAGATAACTTTACAGAAAGCTTTCTAATTTGTATTACATTTTTTATATAACACTTTAATTGAGACTCCACATAAATGCTTATTAGAAACTATTTAAAATTATAAATATATTTAAGCTTTAACCATACCTCAAGGGTAATATTTAATATCCAATCTAAACCGGCAATTACACTTCGTCGTTCGCCGCATGCCGCATGCGGCGACCGCAAAAGTGTAAAGAACACTTTAGTCGGCCGCATTCGGCGATCGACAGCTGCCAACGCTTATAGGTAGGCGGACAGACTAATGTTTTTATTTATACCACGTCGGTGGCAAGCGAGCGTACGGACCGCCTGACGGTAAGCGGTCACCGTAGCCTATGGACGCTTGCAACTCCAGGGGTGTCACATGCGCGTTGCCGACCCTTTAAAAATGTATACACTCCTTTCTTGAAGAACCCCATACTGTAGTCCCTCGGGAAAACCTCGGCAGGGAGCTCATTCCACAACCGGAGCGTCCGTGGGAGGAAATTCCTCTGAAACCGTACCGTACGCGACCATTTCGATTCTAAGGTGTGAGGATGAATGCCGATGGCGAGCGGTTCGATGGTAGAAAGCATCCGTGGGCATCATGTCGAACAGTTCTTCGGAGCACAACCCATTATAATGTAAAGACGACGTTTGTTCGCCTAAGTAGTTTAAAATGAATTTACGACCGCATTAGGTGAACGACGAAGTGTAATTGCCGCTTATATCTATATAAATCAAGGATTGTATCTGAGACTACATATAGCTACATATTATAATTAGTACATAATATAGTTTATACAAACTGCGGAGTTCAACCAACCACACATATTGCATGAGTGGCTGAGCTGCGCCTTATATCAATTTGTTATGCACCACGCTACAATCACATCAAATATTATGTACATACAATATAGTACTAACCGACCAACCAACTAGACACACTAGATGTATAATTATTCTTCCAAGCAGGGATCGATACCGGTATTTTTAAAAAACCCTGAATTAGCCCAATATTTTGGATTATTTTTTGCTCTTTACGTAGGGCTGAATCATGTATTCAGGTAACAACGTCGTATTATTAGATTGTCCCATTAAAAACGAAATAATGAACAGGTAACCTTAATAATACCGGTATTTTTCTATGGAGAAAATACCGGTATCCGATCCCTGCTTCCAAGGCAGTGGTCTACTTTGTTTGGTCGGGTTATATGACTGTATTAAAATTTAAATGGCACTTTTTATATAGTTTTTGTACATTTGACATAACATTAAACACATTATATCAAAAGTACCTGTTGTTAAATTTTACGTTAAGCACTTTAATATTTTAATTTTTTATATATTTTAACATGTTGTTGAAGGCTTTAATTTGTTTTAAAGGCACGGTTGTAAATAAATACGTTATAATGGCACATTTGGTGTTGGCTCGAAGACTAGGGACGTGGCAATATTATTTTTTTACCTTTATATCACTATTTCTAGGGTGCTACGACCTCAAAAAAGGGACCCTTATAGGATCACTTTCTTGTCCGTCTGTCTGTATGTCAAGACCCTTTATCTCGGGAACGCGTGGAGATATCGGGTTGAAATTAAAACTGTACTCAGGTCTACAGTCCTTTTAAGCTGTGAGAAAAACAAACTTCTAAGTTAACGTAAAAGAAAGATACGGGAGTTTATGTCGCAAAAAACGTATAATTTCGACACTCTCAAGGGAATCAAAATTTATAGGGTACTTTCCGTTGACCCAGAACTATGTTTGGTAAGTAATATCGTCTTAGGTATATTACAAGTGCAGGGAAAAATCTGAAATCTATACATTTGTAATTAAATCATAATTATAGTCATTTTATAATTATCCTCGACGAGTCCGACTCGCGTTAGTCCGTTTGTTTTTATCGCGGTCGTACATTCCGAAAAATATCGCTATAAATAAATTAAATGATGTATATAATTATACATATGGCAAGACATTTCATAAGTTAATAAGCTGTGTCCAATATATCATAAAATGTTCCAAATGTAAAGAAATAGGGTCGCTAGGCCAGTTACGCGGCCTGCGTCAGTTTGCGGCCTTCTGAAGAACGAAGTTTTTTCAATTAAAGATATTTACATTTTTACATGCCCTAAAGACATAGTGAGTCGTATGCTTTTTAATTAGTAGCTATTGAATGGGAATATATTAAAAAAGCAAGAGAATATCCATTCCGTTCATCAACTCATCCATGTGGCCGCAAACTGGCGGATCAAATTAACAGGCCGTAAACCCACCTACCGACCCTAAGTATTTTTGGAATTGATTGGAGCAGCTGCAATTGTAACCGCTTCAGAGATCAATTTGTGTTTCATAAGTAAATTTGTTTATTTTATTTCGCCACGTCCCGTCCCTTCTATGTCAGCTGCCTTGGTTTAAAAAGTTCATATTTATTTGTTTTATATTAATTTATAATTTATAAGGCATAAATATAAGGTGCCCAAAGGCTAGCACTTCGTGAATCGACTAGGAGCTTCGTTTCAATTGTTTATTTATAAGTATAAACATATTTTAAAGTTATTTTAGGTAAGTATTTAATAACAATCATATATCACGCAACTGCTATGCTAGCACAACTTGCTGACAAATCGTATCTCGCGCGACTCAGCGATTCCTGTCTCGCTCGAACTGTGCGGGTTTGAAAGAGGAGGGTGTATTTTTGTCTACTCGCGTCGCGTCGCAGCGGTAGTTGTGCTAGCCCCCCTGGTGTTCAAATATTTAGCTTCTTTTTAAGTATTTTTTGTTATGTTTCCTGTCTATTTATTTGCACTCTGCAGCCATTTTCACGGAAAAAAGTGGTATCTAGATTTTTATCAGTTACAAAAAATAGCACGTCGGTTTTTAAATACTATTTCTCTTTTTAATTCTTATTTATTATTATTACGTGTATAAAGATAATTAAAAATTATCACAAGTCGATTTAAAACGTCAAGTTTTATCATGTTTATGTATGATGTAGTTTATAATTTCCAAGTTAGTGTTATTCATTATTTTAGTTACCCCAAAACCAGACTTTTATTACATTTTAGTTATTTTTCGACTCCGCTCCCAGTCCAAACAACAATATTCATAAAAACCTCAACTCTCGTAGAATTTAGAAATGGAAACAATAATCTTTGTATATTCTTGTATTAAGGTCAAGTTTAGGCACTAGTTTTATAAATTAACGTGTTTAGCACCCGCTTAGAAAGTATTAGCTGAGAAATGTCCAGTAGGCTGATTGCGAAACTTTACGAACGAGCGTATGGACATACGGGTCATTGTTAGTTGTAAAAACATAAGTTGTCTGCCCGGTGGTCAATAGTTAACGGCTTATGTACATGTAAGTTTTTATTACATGGATTTATAGTTACGGAAACACCGTTTATGCGGGTTACTAGACCAATCCAAAATTAAGCTTTGTGGCCCTTGACTTATGATATGTCCACCGAAAAGACGCGAACCTAAATCTGACAATGACCCATATACCAATATATAGTGTCATTAATCTTCAAAAAGTGGTAATAATTCCTAACGCGTGTTTGGAAAGTTTAGCAACTGTCCCGCTGTACATAATGGATTCGTCTTTCTCGCACTTTCGGTAAAAAGTGAGATAGACATTTTCCATTCCTAATACTTTGAGTCAATCGGCACTTACATGGCAAGAGTTTTAAAAATATTTAACCATGATTTTACCCCAGTTAAATATCTATATAAGTGTGTAAACCTAGTGAATAAGGGTACAAGTGCCGTACAATGTACGAGTTGTACCCCTTTTCAAAAGGACCAGAGGTACACATGTAAGTACCCTAAACTTACTATTGTCGTTTTTTGCCCTTAGAGTTCAAATTATTTCTATATATTAGATTGAATTACAATATGTTTATAGTAATTTTACCGCTGCAATTTCAATTATATTCGTATTATTTACTGAAAATATAACTACGATGCCAACTCATTCTAAATATACGTATCTTTAAACAGAACTGGCAAAATAGTTTTTGAGTAGGTTAATGTGAACTGTGTAGATGTTTTTGAACTCAAGGAACTAAAAACGACAGGACACGATTTAATTTCGAGACATTAAGGCAGTTTTAAAACTAAACATAAAATCTTCGAGACATAATTTAATATATTGTTATACTTTAAATATATATTTGAAATTCAACGTGCGTTCACACATATCATAAGAATCAATTTCATTATAATGCACACACAAATGCCATACTAGTGTCAACTCTATTACCTTAGCTATAAAGACTAGTTTTGGTTAATCCACGTGCACTGCTACATTGGATAGTAAGATTGTATGGGACCATACCATCTTACATCCGAACGGAATACACAAAGCTAAAGCACGGTCGCGAAAAAAGATAATATCGGACGTTGACCCCATATCTAGTAGCTTCGCTACTGTGCTAGTGTGACAGTAACATTGCTGCGCGCGTGCGTCAGAGACAAAAAAGGTCAATAACCGAAATTATTTACTTAACGCGACCGAGCTTTACGATACCTCTCTATACAAAGTTCAAACACAACATCTAAGCCTTGAAGCCGATTCTATTGCCGAAGCCAAATACTTTTAATTTATATTTACATTTTAAAATAAAAAGCCAGTTTTTCTTAAATATTAGAAACAATTCCAGAATGTTAGCTAGTTTCGCGTAAATATTAAGCAAACGAGTTCAATTGACAAACTATATTATGAAGATGACTACCGAATATCCATATGGTAATACAGTGGAATCCGGATAAAGCGACAGTCAAGGGACCGGTGATATTACGTCGCACTAACAGGACGTCGCACAAAACGGACTGATTTACTTTGAAAATGTTTGGTATCAAATCTAATGTGTGGTGATTTCGAAGTCGTTAAAAGCGGTCAAATGTTATATGCGGAGTCGTTATAAGCGGATTGTACTGTACTTGATTCATAATAATTCAATTGCAATACATTTTAAAGACAATGTTAAACAAAATGGATACTCAATGGCTCTATTCAAAATAAACGTAATTTCGACCTCGCTTATCAAGGCAGTACATTTTATGTTACGTTGTCAAAAACATAATCTGGCTTACAATTATACACACCGCAGCAAGCGAAACGCGTCAGTAACTACGGATTTCTATACAGTGTACCCATTCGGTTCCTATAAGGAATAAAATCTAAAATCGCAGATAGAATCCGACCACGGTAATAGCAAGGAATAATTTGGCAACACTGTGCATTATACGTCATATTTGATTGAAAATGTGACGTTTGAGGTAGTGTTGCCAAATTATTTCAATGCATTTAGCGTGGTCGGACTGTATTATAGATTGACATAGCGTAAGATATAGTACATATCAGTGCTTGAAACCGGTTTTTACTATTTTTTAAATATCTCCTAAAGTACTTTTCATATCTCCATTTTTATTTTAAAACTTGTTTTTGTTGGCTTTCATCTATGATATAAATGATTTTAAATACGAAAAAATATCGTAGAACGCAATTAACCGAAATTATTAACCGGTTAATTGTATGAAGACGAAACCGGTTTCAGAGCCCTGGTACAGTCGCCATCAAATATATCTGTACTCTTCAGGGTGCTCAAAAATATCTACTTTACCGCCTTAACATGTACTTTAACGCCTTGACAATAGAGTCGTGTTCAGATATTTGTGAGCACCTCGTTCGCTCCGATATATCTGATGGCGACTGTACACACAGTAAAGTTGTGCGAATTTTAGAATCTATTCTTTATGGGTGATATGGCTCGTAAAATGACCAATAAAATCGGCAAACTACCAAGCAATAACGAACCTCAAAAGTTGCCAAACTTCTTCGTAACGGTGGAACTAGTCTCAGACTTGTGCGAGCTGGTCATCACACTCTTCCTCTCAATCGTCTCCGAGGTTATCGTCGATTTCGAGAACTTCTTATCCAAGTTGTCTATCTCTTTCGTGAGATCCTTCTTTGTCTCCGATTGGAATTCTGATGGTCGCATGAACGAGCGGCTAGTGTCGGAACTGAGTTTAGACTCTAACGTGTTGAAGCGAGAGTCCAAAGTGCTGTAGCGGCTGTCGTTATCGAAAGACTTTGACAGCTCATCTATCCCTTCCAGCTTGATAGGCTCGTATTTAGTGTTTGTTGTCGTTAAATTGACAGGAGACGAGCTGTAGATCTTAGTGGTGGTAACTTTTTGAGTGCCATTCGGTATGTCTTTAACTTCAGTGGTGGTTTCCTCCATGTAGTTGGGACCTCCGTGGATCTCTTTGCCGTATGGTGAGGATATCCTGTCGAGATCTGGCGTCGCCGCTTTGACTAGATCTGTCGAAGTCTGTTTATATTCATGGTGGTAATCCGATTTGGAGGATTCAAACTTGGATGGTGTTGAAGTCGCGAAAGGCGATTTAGTTTCTGTTTTGATGTATGATTCCGTTGTGGGGTAGCTCTGATAGGATTCGCTCTTAACAGTGATTTCTGTTTGCTTAGTGCCGCCTGGGATCGCTTCGGTAGACTTCTGATGTTCGGAGAAAGTTTGCCCGATGCCGTCGAAAGGTTTTTTGAGCGTCGAATATATAGGTTCCTTATCATCGAACTTGAGGTCTCTAGCGTTGAATTTAGGGCTTAACGGTGAACTTAATTTAGGTGCGTCATGACCGAATTCTTTTTTATAGAAGTTGGATTCGTACTGCCTTTGCTCTTCAGTCTTCGAGTACTCGCGCGGGGTGTCGTAGAGTCTTGTCTCATAACTGTAATATTTTCAGTCATTAGTCGTTGGCCGGATGTTAACCGCCACCGGAAGGGCATGCATTAGTTACAGTTAAGAAGCGATGTGCGAGGCTCGTCTCTGTCACACGTGGGGCGTGCGAGCGGGAGAGTCGCCTGCTGTACGACTGGTGGAAATGCTGATGTCGGACTTAGCAATTTTTTTAACAGCCAAATGTCCTTTTTTGGTGCAGACGACAGCGGCATTAGGCTGCAAACCTATTATGACAATTGTGACTTTTTTCGAAATTAATTTGTTCTCTGAGTGAATTCATTTTTAGTTTTAATGTAGGTATAATCCACGAAATTCGCTCCTCTGTAAATGAAGTGGGCAAAGTTACGACCATATCCTCCTAAGACCCCGCGTCCTATATAAAGGACAAAATATGGTCAACGGAAAATAAGTTAAATTTTGAAGTGATAGAGTTGCATTTGTTTTAGTTTGATTGATTTGACATAAAATAAAATTCAAATTTGTAATCGGAACTGTTAGGTTCAAATTCGATTGTATTTTTATTTGTTTGGTGGGTCTCAGGAGGATAATTAGTTTCGCCTGGTATCTGTACCTGTTTGTTAATCTTTTAGCAGCCAAGAGCCATACAAGAGAAATTAGCAATCAAAATTGAATCCAGTATTATGTCATAGAATAGAATTATTTTGTTATAGAGTCGAACGAAACAAAAGAAACTCTTGAATTTTTTTGAGTGACATAATTTCCGTTGAAGGGAAAGATGCCTTTTGAAAGGCCTTTCGGCGTTTTTGTCCAAAACGATATACAGTATAGAATTATTTTGTTATAGAGTCGAACGAAACAAAAGAGACTGTTGAATTTTTTGGAGTGACATAATTTCCGTTGAAGGGAAAGATGCCTTTTGAAAGGCCTTTCGGCGTTTTTGTCAAAAACGATATACAAAAGTCACAATTCCCATGATACGTTTGCAGCGACCGCCTGGTGATGGTGCGATGGCTACCCCCGGTGCTGGAAAATGATTCAACCAACCCAATTAACTTGCCGCCTCATACTTTAGCAAGGACGCGCGACGCGGCGGCGGCGGCGGCTTCTCCCGCCTGTAGTATATCCTGTCCCCACTGTCCCCCTTGTCCCGCGTGTCCCCCTTGTCCCGCCCGTCCCCCTTGTCCTCGACGAGCACGGCGGTTCGCACCTCGGGCAGTCGCAGCGATCGCACGGTTACAGTTTCTTCCATGCTCCTATTAGTTCACCCCATGCAGGTTAAATAGAAAATTAGTTGCGATTAATTGAGGGCGGGTTTTCAAAAAGGTAACTTTGCCCGCGCACAACTTTGCCCATTGACTTTTTTAAAGATGAAAGAGAGAATTTTAAGAAACTAAAATACATTGGGCATGCATGCAAAATTAAAACGACTGCCGCAGTCAACAATATCACTAAAAATCTCAGCGCCAAAGTAAAGTAATATTGAATTGGACCTTATTTAAACAACGCCATCTAGTGGAACTGTTGATAATGGTAATTTAGTAATGCAGTTTAGAAATGCAATACAAATAGAAAATTACACGAATGAGGACTATCGCGTATGAATTCGCCGCTAGAGGCGCTGGTGTAGCGTGGGGTCTCCGAAATGTCAAATGTCACTCTTTGTGGTTGCGCTACGCGGGTTAATATCTAATTGGAACAATATGGTGACTATTTTGCAATACCTGAGCTTGATTATGACAAATATGAGTTAAGGGTCAATGGCTGTCAGTTTTGTCTTTCGGAAACTTATTTCCTCCTTTTTTCCGAACAAAACGGGACCGCGCTACAATGCGGTATGTTCGATATTTTTACGGTACGGTTTAAAGGTATTGAATATGATTTAAATGTAAACTTCGTTCTCATGTCCATAATAATCAATAACAATTTTTGACAGCTGGACCTTACTCGACAGTGGCGCCAACTGGTGAGCACAAAAACAATAGCCCCCATTAGATACGTATTAAAATAAGTGGGTAAATATTTCAACTCAAGTCCCTGCCCCAAGTCAGTCTGTTCGATGGGCAAAGTTGTATTATTTTTAAAGGCATGTTATAAACTCATTAAATTTCGTTAGTCAAATATATAAAACCCGCACTCTCTACGGGTCAAACATATTACAGTCGGTTACAAAACTGTCAAAGCTGTAAAAATGTAAAACATGGAATATGTACAGAACGATGGTTCGCGCAAGCGCCGGCCGCACCCTCGCGAGGTACCTTACTTTATTACATTTTATTTTGATTAGTATATAAAGATAGGTTATATTTAGATTATGGCTCCCGGCCCAGAAATCTGCTATTTTAGTGCTAGCGACTTACTAACCTATTAAAATCATTTTTAGGATGAAAATATTTACCCAAAACAAAAAAAAAATCTAGAATTCTAGTGGTTAGAATTACGATTTGAAACGGGATATTTACCATGTATATTTGTATTTTTGAGTTCCCGATATTTCGGCACTGTTGCAAGCGACATTATCAATTAACTGACGTGCTGCGAGTTTTAGTTGTGGTCTACCCACACACCATAGCGATCTACCCTCTTCCTGGTTCGCTTTTTTCGCACAGTGTCACCGTCACTACCACCGTCCGCCTTGTCACTTGGAACTCGATTACGGTCACGACACACCACACTCACAGTATCAATACGCGATAAATACAAATATACATGGTAAATATCCCGTTTCAAATCGTAATTCTAATGTAAATGACCATGTAAGCTTGAAATCTTATATTCTAGTGGTTATTCTTCTAATGTTTTTTGGATAATAAATGTCAATAAAAAATGTGTACCTAAATCAAAATGGCGCTTGAAAGTCGTATGATTAAGTATCAAAGTTAGTTCAATTAAAGGTGTATAAGAGTCGTGAGGTACCTCGCAGGATTGTCACACAAAATGGCAATTTCAAAACGCGGAGTAAGCGGTCTGAATATACGGCGTCAGATCAGATATCGAGGGATAGAACTCTAGCACCAATTATCGATGTATATAAATAAATATAGTTCTCGATTTAGATTAAGGAAAAGCATGAGAGATTGAACATGTAATAAAGATAATCAAATTAACGTATTTTAAGTAAACAATTGTTTTTGTAAAGTGTCATGTAAGTTTCAATTTGTGATAATCCACATCGAAAGGGACCTTATGGCGGCAGACGCTTACGTTGCAGCTATTCACTATTGTATTGGAACAGCGGCAATAAAAGCGTAAGTGCCGGCCGCTATAAGGTTCCTTTCAATATGGATTATCACATTTTATAAGACAGTAAAGCATAAACATGTTTTATTACACAGTGGGCGTTAATAAACCGAAAGATTTAAAGCAACGATTTTAAAGCCTAATTAGAGTATATAAAGTTATATAATATATAGTCCAAAAACCCATAATTGAATACATATTAATTATTTAAAACAAATCACAAGTAAAAAAATTTCAATTCTAATACAGCCTAAAGGCGTGACGTAGCCACCTACCACTTTTACATACAGACGCACTAACTGCATGGTTGTCAGCCAGTTTCACTTCATTAAGTTTGCTATCTATCCTACAAAAAGGTTTCACTATCGACAGTTTTGTTCTGTTCTCAATCGCGAGAGTGTAAACTATTTACCTTTACTGATAACTGGCTGATAGTTTGAATTGATGTCGCTAAAATGATAATGCTCGCTCTCTGTTTCTCAACTTGAGATTAAATTAAACTCACTCACTGAAGTAAAGGTTTGTTCACAAAGAAGCGGTCAATTAAATTTAACTTGTACTGAAATAGTAATTTTAAGACACATAATTGGGCCCATGTTGACATAGCATTATTTACTCGTACTGTCGTCAAAAACGTGGTTTAAATCTTTCGGGTTATTGACGCCCACGATGTATAGAAAAATATAGATGAAGCGATGACCGAGTCAAAGAATAATGTCGGGGAAAATTTAAATAATTCTATACTAAAATGTATTTAAGCATGTCTGACGCCGTTCACACAATAAAATTTCATACACTTCTACAATTCGTGTTCAAATTGCATCTTATACAAAATGACATAATATCATTTTATGTCACACCTGGCCATAAAGTGGCAATTACCGCACGCGGAAAATCCCACTTCCTGGCCAGGGGGTGACATAAAATTTTGTACTTACCTCGGGCGGTAATTAAGAAAGCCTCAGATCGCATAATTATCGCCCTTGCCCTCGGCTCGGGCGGCAAATACCTGCGATCTGAGACGTTCTTTGTTTTACCCTTGGTAAGTAATGTACTAATATAAAATCAAAGAGACACGAATCGCGAAGTTTTAAGCTCTCTGTACAACTTACGGCATCGTTCTGTCATTTCTGCTTCTGTAAATTGAAATATATCGGTATACGGCTAGGTCTAACACAGATTAGGATTCAGATAAGTTCTAGAGGTAGACAGAGGAAGCGCCGGTCTGCGGCGTGTCAGACGCTAAATAAGAAGATAATTTACTAAACAATTAGATTTTGTATTTACTAGCTTTCTACATCAATTTAATTTCGCTATTTAAAACGTTTCTACTTTAAAAAACATTGTAATCTATAAGAAAAGCAAGAAAAATGGGTATTGTTTGTACTAATTATCCAAAAATAAAGTTTATTAATTCACTTTCTTAGGGTGGGTTGCACCAAACCGTCTGTAATCGTAAGCCACTTTTTTTAATACAACGCCGGTGGCAAACAAACGTACGGTCCACCTGATGGTAAGCCGCCAGCCTATAGACGCCCGCAACTCCAAAGGAGACAAATTTAGGTCCCTCGCTCTCAACACATTATGATTGTATGGAAAGTTAGACAAGTTTCTATGGGATGACAGCTGCCGGCGCCATATTTGACGATGACCGGCCTGTGATCGTATGTTGGTGCAACCGACCCTTGATGTTTTCGTAGGTAACAGCAACTAATGTAGCTATTCACACTTCATTGACAAGGATATGTAGAAAACTAGTAATACACAATAATTTTCCCATTTGTCCTATAGAAAGGACAGCGTCGAGTCACACGCGTCCTTTCTAAAGTACAATTAAGAATCCAATATTTGCCCTTTCAGGAGAAAGAAAGCGCGAAGCCATGCTTATGATAAGGGTAGGTACATAGTCTTATATCTAACTTAGTCTAAGTTTAAGCTATTCGTGAATATACCACACTTTTGAATCATATTAAGACGCATTTATGACACACCATTCGTCTCTGTCGCACTTTAAGTATTGTGCATTAATAGAATGAGATGTTAGATGGCTAACATGTGATTTGTTACTGTATGAGTGACAAATGTATGTTTTTAAAATAATTTTGAATGAAATACTTTAATGTCATCAAAATAATGTGACTTGAAAAAAATGTGAATGTGTTCTTTAAAAAGTGTAGTGTATTCTTAATGACAATACCTTAGTATTTTCATCTAAAATATGGCTTAAAAGCAAGAGGCAATGCCATTAATATATGCTTTGTTCATTTAAAAAAATACCCTCATAATATTTCTAAATAATTGAGGGTAGTTGAAAAATGAACGGTAATGTCAACTAATATTTGTGTCATATAAAATTTAGAAAAACCTTATCAAAAACGCTTAAACTATTTTCAATTTATTTTAGGCACATCATAATTTGTAGTAAAGGCACTTCTAAAATTATCAAAATGGTTTTTTTTAATTTACTATCACTTAATGCATTTTTCAATAAATATTCATAAATGCAAGAGACATTGTCGCTTACAAAGACCCTGACACGAATGTGTTATAAAAAGTACAAAATCATAAATGTCCTTTACAAAGGACGTTTTTTCCAAATTACGGATTATACAGTCTTGTTAAGTGTCCGTGATGTTATGGTGTTATGTACAGGGCGTTATCTTCAGGTGGTCCAATGGTAGCGTGTAAAAAAGCATTAATAAGTTAAACATTGTGAAAAGTTAGTTTTTGCGATTCTCTTTGGATCGTATCTCGGATTAAATTACAGTTAAATGGAAACATTACTATTAGACATTTAATAATTAGTTTAAATGTCAGTGGTTTGAAATTGTAAAGTGATTAAAAAATAGGCCAAGAGTAGAAAAATAATAACTAATTGTAGTTAGTATTACCACGGAACAATCAATACATATTTAAATATCAAACGATCTTTTTGTGAATTTATTATACTCTCTTTTGACATACATTTTAGTAATACATGGCTTTTTTTAAAATTTCATATGCATCAATAAATTGCTCTGAATAATTAGATTCAATTTATGTAATATATAACTGACGATTCAAAAGTGCTTGTTGCTAGGCCTATTTGAATAAAGAATATTTTGAGTTTGAGTTTGAGTTTAAATACTTGAGATTTAAGTCCCAGAACACAAGTTATTCATTAAAATTGCGAGGCGTCTGGTTGACGTAACTGGTGAGGGAAGAGCTGGCGACTTCCTCGCACAACGCATCAGCATTGCGATACAGCGAGGAAATGCCGCCAGCATCCTCGGTACAATGCCCCAAGGGCCTGTCTCAGATTTAAGTTAGTTGTAATATTATTTAAGTTATGGTTATTTAGCAATTATTACCGCCAGTAATTCTTTGTTTTACCGCCCTCGATAAGTAAAGTTACTATTAAAAAGCGAGGATAGCTATTATTTTTAGCCTTTACTAGCAACTACAAGAGAACATGTCAAATACCTATATGCTGCAGCCGCTAGGCTGTAGCATCATGCGGAGCTTGATCCTTTTTGCTGGCACACGAATTAGGTATATATTTTTGTTTCTGTTTCTGTTTTTTTTTTAATTCTGAATTGTGTGCCAATGCAAATAAACATTTTTTCTTTCTTTCTTTCAAATAGTAATCGAAGCTATAGTAATATTTCCATTTCCCTCCACATGACAGCACGAAACGTGCCGCACACTCACCGAGTGGTGAATCCCTCGTAGTTTTGCTTCGGCTCCTCCTGCGGCCGGAAGCTGGAGAAGGTCGGGCTCTGTACGGTATACTGCTTCTCATCGTGCTTGCGCTCAAGCGTGGAGTACCCGTTGCTCGAGTGTGACGTGTGCGATATATTCTGGCCAGTCTGACCGTGGTTGTAGTTCTGACCGGGAGTGTAGTTCTGACCGGGAGTGTAGTTCGGACCGTGGTTGTAGTTCTGAGTTTGAGCGTAACCGGGGCTGGCCGGGCCGTGCGCAGAGTGGTCGTGGTGGGAGGTGTTGGTGATGTTGGTGGTGTTGTGCGCAGAGTATGTGCTGTTAGGGCTGTATGTTGTGTTTATGTAGCTGCTGTTTGGTGTGCGCGGTCTGGAAAGAATGGGGTGAGCTTATGAACATCATTCGAGACTTAGTAGAGGGAGAACTAGAGGATGCTAGCAAAGTTATTATAGGAGAACATTTTTTACTTGATGATGTCGTCTATACCTACCACCTCATCTCTGTTATTCTCATAAGAAAACTAACTGTCTGTTTTAACGATTGTTACTGACACGTTGCTTTTAATATATAGTACCTAGCACCTAATTAGTAATTACAAATGTTACATTGTTATCTCTCTTAGCTCCAAGCGATTTTTTCTGCTTGCACATTAGGCAATATAAATGTTATGTAAATAACGGATAACCGTTATTGGCCTTCAGTTAACTAACAACTTATGTAAAAATATGTATATAATAAGGCTGTTGTTATCCTTAATATAAATAAAATAAAAAATAAAATAAAATAAAAATTTACAATTCTAACTAAATACAGCCTGCAGTGCATAATTGTCCTTTAAAAATGACGTTAGTCAACATTGCCCAATATTTGTGAACATCATTCAAGATTTAGGCGAGAAGATGCTAGTAAAGTTGTTATAGGAGAACATTACAAATCTAACGAGATACAGCCTGTAATGCATAATTGTCCTTTAAAAATGACGTTAGTCAACATTGCCCAATATTTGTGAACATCATTCAAGATTTAGATGAGAAGGTGCTAGTAAAGTTATTATAGGAGAACATTACAAATCTAACGAGATACAGCCTGCAGTGCATAATTGTCCTTTAAAAATGACGTTAGTCAACATTGCCAAATACTTGTGAACATCATTCACGATTTAGGCGAGAAGATGCTAGTAAAGTTGTTATAGGAGAACATTACAAATCTAACGAGATACAGCCTGTAATGCATAAATGTCCTTTAAAAATGACGTTAGTCAACATTGCCCAATATCTGTGAGCATCATTCAAGAATTAAGGCGAGAAGATGCTAGTAGTTATTATAGGAGAACATTACAAATCTAACGAGATACATCCTGTAATGCATAATTGTCCTTTAAAAATGACGTTAGTCAACATTGCCAAAAACTTTTATCTGCGGCAATCACTCACTACTACATCGTTTTAGGTATGCAAAAAACAATAAATGCAATAAACTCTTCTGATTTCTAAGTCACAAAAAATAAATTTTTCAAGAAAATAAAGATTAATAATAAGGCCCGATATTTTCTACATGTAATATTTTATGGGATTTTATTTTATAAATATTATCATTCTACAAAGATGGGATTGTTTAAATTAACTGTGTTTTTATACGTTGTAATTTATACAGGACTGCCCAAAAAAGAAATATACCTATAAACTGTATGCTGGCAGTTGTTATGAGTTTTGTATATTACCCACTTTATTTTTAATGATAATAGCTTGTTTACCTATTATAGGATTTATAGGTTACGAACTAACTTATAAATACCTTATGCTTTAGTGTAAAACTGCTCTTGATGCATGATAATTTTGTTACTTATATATTTTTCTCATTAAGTGAAATGTAAATTTCTTTTGAGAATAAAGTTCTATAAACTGAATATGAAGTTTTTTAGACTGTGTTAAAAGACACTGTCCTTTCTAAATGACAACGTGCTTCCTAAAGGCCCGTCCTTCTCCCAGCACACTTGTTACTGTTACTGTTATAAGGCACTGTCCTAGAGCGTGTTATAAAAGGCACTGTCCTCTCTAAATGACAACGTGCTTCCTAAAGGCCCGTCCTTCTCCCAGCACACTTGTTACTGTTACTGTTATAAGGCACTGTCCTAGAGCGTGTTATAAAAGGCACTGTCCTCTCTAAATGACAACGTGCTTCCTATAGGCCCGTCCTTCTCCCAGCACACTTGTTACTGTTACTGTTATAAGGCACTGTCCTAGAGCGTGTTATAAAAGGCACTGTCCTTTTTAAATGACAACGTGCTTCCTAAAGGCCCGTCCTTCTCCTAGCACACGTTACCTGGCGGGCAGCCGGCCGAGCGTGACGTCGGTGTCGGTCTCGTCGCCGGAGGTGTCCACGCCGCGCATCTTGTACTTGGCCTGCCGGATCGCGTTCAGGCGGCCGCGGGCCTCGTGCTTCCTAAAGGCCCGTCCTTCTCCTAGCACACTCGTTACCTGGCGGGCAGCCGGCCGAGCGCGACGTCGGTGTCGGTCTCGTCGCCGGAGGTGTCGACGCCGCGCATCTTGTACTTGGCCTGCCGGATCGCGTTCAGGCGGCCTCGGGCCTCCTCCAACTCCTTCTCGATGCGGAGGATCTCGGATCTGGGGGAATTATTTATTTAAATACAAATACAAACATTTATTCTGCTAATAGGCCGCAAGGGCACTTTTACATGTCAAAATATTAATTTACAATTTAAGAAAGTCTGACTATAATAAGTAATACATTTTTCATGTCAAAATATTAATTTACAGTTCAAGAAGGAATAATAATTTCGAGTTTACAATTATAACAAAATTAATGTCATACAGTGAAGATAAACTTGCAAAGTTATCTATTACAAATATTACAACATCAGTAAAGTTACAGATGTATAAGGTCTCAAGATTAAACAAGGAGTATAATGAAATTAATATAATATCCCAGAGATGTATGAGCGTCAAAATTAAAATTAATTTAATATTGTTAGAGATGTATATGGTCTCTAAGTCACTGATAATAAAAACGAATCCACAACAAGATGATGTCTCTCGTCAATCCGCTATAAAAAGACACTAGTATTAACGTAGTCACTATGTCCTAGCGAGCATGAACAGACCGGACTCCACAAACAGCACCCGATCACGAGTATGACGCGTATCTCAGCCATCTCAGCTTAAGGATTATAGGATCACTATTTATCTATTGCATAAATGTTCGCTGATGCATCTTTTGTAGTTTATAAGTCTGTTATGACGTGTTACATCGTCTCGATACGTAATGTGTTTGTACGTTTATGTAGGTTTATATATCTATGTATTTATGTAAGTGTATGATTTTTCTTATGATTCGGTTGTTTATACTACTTAATACCTCTGTTTCACCTACTCATGACAAATTTTTTTCTTACGTCTCCACCACCCAAAGGTCGCTTTTTAACGATAAGACCGCCTGTTGTCTACCATCAACATGTTTAATTTTTAATATTGTTTTCAATGTATTTTCTGGTGAACAATAAAGACTATTTGTATTGTATTGTATTTACTTATTTATTTAAACCTTAAGAACATTACAAAAAAGTAAAGTATTAGGCTCGGTTGCACCAACATACGATCACAGGCCGGTCATCGTCAAATATGGCGCCGGCAGCTGTCATCCCATAGAAACTTGTCAAACTTGCTATACAATCAGATTTTTACGATTACAGACGGTTTGGTGCAACCCACCCTAAATGATGGACGCAATGCCTTAATTTCACTGCAAAATCTGTAAGCTGCACTGCATAACCTGTCACCATAGGCTATGGAAACTTGCAACGGGGTGTGTCCGCCGACCCTTCCGCATGACGAGGCCTCCCCGGCCCCTCATACCCCGGCCCCGCACCGACCTGGCGTCGATCTCCTGCGCGATGCCGCCCACCATGCGCCGGTTGAGCACCAGGCTGCGCTCCTCCTCGCAGGTCATGGCGGAGCGCGCGGCGCGCACCAGGTTGTCGGTGGAGCGGATCACCTCCGCGCCCGCCGCCTGCAGCCGCCGCGTCGACTCCGACGACGGGTCCGCCTTCACCTGGACCGAACATTAAATAAATATTAGAGGACAATCTTACACAATTCGAACTAGCCCCACAGTAAGCTCAAGAAGGCTTGTGGTATAGGTACTAGACGACGATATATTTAATAGATATAAATACTTAAATACATAGAAAACATCCAAGACTCAGAAAAAAATATTCATGCTCGTCACACAAATATTTGCCCTGACCGGGATTCGAACCCAGGACCGTCAGCTTCACAGGCAGGTGCACTACCCACTAGGCTAAACCGGTCGTCAAAACACAACAACAACCACCACACACACATTCACTCATTTACTTACGGACTAATTAGGAAATAGGCCAATTCACGGCTTAAAACCTTGCATGCATTGCGTCGGCTACCCAAAGAGTTTAACTGTTACTTAGCCGCGATTACAGGTGACAGATTTTCCATATACTTACGTCAAAGTGTATGTGAAATGACAGCTATTCCGATCATAAACTAGTCCTGACTTTGTAACATATTGCGCGGATTTATACAGCAATTGACCTTATTGTACCCGCAGTGTATTTAAATTCGCATACGAGTCTTTGGCAGAAAAAATGGTGAAATTTGGCAGTTTCCAAGACAAGTAAGTGTTAGTTTAGGCGAGCTAAGGGAACATAACTTAGCACTGGTTTATGCCTACTCAATAAGGTGGTGTGTGGTTTAATAGGAATGTAGACATAAAACAAGAAATTCAATACGATCGAATATTCTCGAAACAGGATCAAATTCTCAATCAAATAGCTAATAAACTAACTGATAATTACATGTCTTCAAATTTTTAGGATATTCTGCCCCTTTTCCGCAAAAGGGTCATACTTAGTTGAAAAAACAAAAATCGTCCCTCCTGTGGTCAATAGTTAACGGCTTATGTGCATGTTAGCTATGTTATTATTACAGGGATTTATAGAAACGGAGACACTGTTCACACGGGTTACTGGACCAATCCAAAATTAAGCTTTGTAGCCCTTAACTTTTGGTATGTCCACAGAAAAGACACGAACCTAAATCCGCGTATGACCCAAAACGCACTTTTGTATTGGAAAGGTCGTCATTCACTATGGCGCTTGAGGTCCGTACCGTCATGGATCTGTAGCTCTCTCTAACCAGCAACATACAACCGTTCTGGTTGTAGCTTTTGAGATATTTAAATACGATTTTCTTCCTTTTTTTCGTGTTTTGTTTCTTTTGCAGTAAATAGTAGATTGTGTCTCAAAGGAGCAAAATGATATATTTACGATGAGGGCGGTATATTGAATCTTGACTGCTTGGCAATGACTCTATTCTGAGCAGGGGTAAAAGTAAATTTTGTGTCAACAACCCCATTTCTGAATGTAACCAAGTCCTCCCCCCCCCTCACCTTGCAGGCCACCAGCAGCTGCGCCGTGGACGAGGCCACCTGGCGCGCGCTGGAGATGAGCCGCTCCTCGGAGCCGGCGCCCCCCCCTCACCTTGCAGGCCACCAGCAGCTGCGCCGTGGACGAGGCCACCTGGCGCGCGCTGGAGATGAGCCGCTCCTCGGAGCCGGCGCCCCCCCCTCACCTTGCAGGCCACCAGCAGCTGCGCCGTGGACGAGGCCACCTGGCGCGCGCTGGAGATGAGCCGCTCCTCGGAGCCGGCGCCCCCCCCTCACCTTGCAGGCCACCAGCAGCTGCGCCGTGGACGAGGCCACCTGGCGCGCGCTGGAGATGAGCCGCTCCTCGGAGCCGGCGCCCCCCCCTCACCTTGCAGGCCACCAGCAGCTGCGCCGTGGACGAGGCCACCTGGCGCGCGCTGGAGATGAGCCGCTCCTCGGAGCCGGCGCCCCCCCCTCACCTTGCAGGCCACCAGCAGCTGCGCCGTGGACGAGGCCACCTGGCGCGCGCTGGAGATGAGCCGCTCCTCGGAGCCGGCGCCCCCCCCTCACCTTGCAGGCCACCAGCAGCTGCGCCGTGGACGAGGCCACCTGGCGCGCGCTGGAGATGAGCCGCTCCTCGGAGCCGGCGCCCCCCCCCTCACCTTGCAGGCCACCAGCAGCTGCGCCGTGGACGAGGCCACCTGGCGCGCGCTGGAGATGAGCCGCTCCTCGGAGCCGGCGCCCCCCCCCCCCTCACCTTGCAGGCCACCAGCAGCTGCGCCGTGGACGAGGCCACCTGGCGCGCGCTGGAGATGAGCCGCTCCTCGGAGCCGGCGCCCCCCCCCTCACCTTGCAGGCCACCAGCAGCTGCGCCGTGGACGAGGCCACCTGGCGCGCGCTGGAGATGAGCCGCTCCTCGGAGCCGGCGCCCCCCCCCTCACCTTGCAGGCCACCAGCAGCTGCGCCGTGGACGAGGCCACCTGGCGCGCGCTGGAGATGAGCCGCTCCTCGGAGCCGGCGCCCCCCCCCCTCACCTTGCAGGCCACCAGCAGCTGCGCCGTGGACGAGGCCACCTGGCGCGCGCTGGAGATGAGCCGCTCCTCGGAGCCGGCGCCCCCCCCCCCTCACCTTGCAGGCCACCAGCAGCTGCGCCGTGGACGAGGCCACCTGGCGCGCGCTGGAGATGAGCCGCTCCTCGGAGCCGGCGCCCCCCCCCTCACCTTGCAGGCCACCAGCAGCTGCGCCGTGGACGAGGCCACCTGGCGCGCGCTGGAGATGAGCCGCTCCTCGGAGCCGGCGCCCCCCCCCTCACCTTGCAGGCCACCAGCAGCTGCGCCGTGGACGAGGCCACCTGGCGCGCGCTGGAGATGAGCCGCTCCTCGGAGCCGGCGCCCTGCACGAGCGCGTTGGCCGCCTCCACCAGCGAGTGCGCCGCCGCCGCCACCAGCCGCGCCGCCGACACCAGCCCCTCCGACCACTGCCCGTCGTCCGACGACGACGTCGGCCGCCGCGCCACCTTGCCCTGGGCACACACATTTTCAACATCATTCCAAAAAAATTAATAAATATTTCCTCATCATCCCATCTTCAACGGAGTTGAGTTGAAAGGATTACACGATTCCGAATGGTAGACAAAAGTTGGTAAACCAAACCATATTTGTTTACTCACTACGTCCTTTTTGTAATGAAATACTTTCCAGCCGACTTGGGCCGGGATTTTACAAAGATCCGTTAGACCAAATGTCAGATCAAATTTCAGCAACTCAGTACATTATTCAACATAACAAACCGACATAAGGTCTACCGGATCCATATAAAATCGAGCCTTATACTATACTCATTCCATTTTATGCGGAATTGGAAGGAAGCTTTAAACGATCTACGGGAAAACTTCGTTAGCCTGTTTGATTAATATAACACCGCCATCTACCACGAAATTAGTGTACTATAAAAATAAATAACTAAAACATAGCACTTTAAACAACATTAAATGACCACGGTAGCTTGAAATCTTACGCATGTTCATTCCTCATCATCGCATCTTCAACGGGGTTGAAAGGATTACACGATTACGAGTGGTATACAAAACGAGGTGTCAAGGAATTGATACTTGAGGAATTGAACCACGGATAGTCATCCAAAACTCCTAGTGCTTCATAGTTAGCGCTAAGATATTTCGCCTAAGATAGGTACTGAAGCGACTATGACGAAGCCAATTTAAAAGGTCCTGAGGTAATGTTATCAACTTGATCTGGTAATTGAAGCCGGAAGGTAGACAACGAAACTCCGTAAGAAAACGTGTTTGAGCTTATTGGAATTGTGGTCTGGTAATGACTCACTAAAAAGTTTGTCTGGAAAAAAATATTAGAAACAAAACTGACCAAAAAAATGGCTTTCGGTGTTTTCTGCTCTCAAAGTGGTTTGGCGAAGTATTAAATTGAAGTAGGTTTTTTTAAGAGATTATTATTGGGACATAACACTTTTCTCAGAGATGAAACGAATAATTTACTGAGTTTAGTCCATGAATTGCGATGAATAAATAAGGTAGGTACGGTTGACGAAATATAATTTGCATCGATTCGCCATACAAGTTTTTAGAGAAATCGGTGCAAATTATATTTCGTCAACTTTACATAAAACAGTGAAACGGATCCAATCATTCCAACATAAAAAGTAACCATTGAAAATGACGTTAAAACAGCAAGGTTTCAATTTCAAAATTATAGTCGTAATAGATAACATTGGTTAAACCGAATGCATTACCTAACCCCCTTATTCATAAACTTCTATCAAACCTATATTAGTTAACTAGCCGCTAAAGTTCGCTTGTCCTTATCTGTCACTTTGACATATGTGCTTGTGAGACAGTGACAACAGACATTTTAGTTAGCAGAGGTTTGTTAAGTTTTATGAATACGTGGATAAGAGTATAAATAGATGCCAAAATGAAACAGATAACTACTGACTATTAATTATGATGATTTCAACCAAAAGAACGAATGCAGGCCATTCTACTTTTTGATGTACATTATTTTCAGACACTTTGTTAAAGCGTTAATTATTATTTCATAGTTTCTCACTACTCGTCTACAGATGGCGCTAGTAGTGCTGATTTTCCGAAATTATATTAATATCTACAAATTTAAATAATTACCATAATGTTCATAAAAATATCATAGATGATTATCACCTTGTTACACCGCCCGAAATCCACTACATTTTATCAATTAGTATTTAACCAAATACCCCCTAGATGTCGCTGTACTGGTGACAAACTAGCTAACGCGAATTCTCCTTAGATTACATACACAGGTCGAGGCTACTTGCACGTATGACCTCAAGACAACTGAACTGTCATTAATATTGTCAATAAATAGTTAATATAATAAAGTGCAGTGTTCAATTTTGGGACTCTTTTACACACTTTTTTTTTAATGCAGATTTTGGAATACTTGGCCCTCACTTCATGTTTTTGTATTGTTATTTAGAAAGAGGTTTAACTGCATCACCTCCGATAGTTTTGGTAATTAACGAACCACAGCTAATGTCAATAAATTGAGTAACTCAGTGGTCCTTGGATGTCTCACCATTTGTATGAAAAAATGGTTTGTACCACTGTATTACCCACCTTTTACAGCAATATGTTAATATTTAAGTGTTTTTACCTATAAATTCCTTTTATTAGGTTCAGGTACTATTTCGAAATCCTATTTTTGTACACTAATTCAATACATATCCTAGATTTTTTTTTGTAATAGTAAACTTGTCCGCGAAGTAATTATTTATGTTAGTAATTGTTGGAAGAGCGGGGTATCCCAACACAGGGCCCTGTAAGCCTAAACCGACCCCCCCCCAGACAGTTATCATAATAATTAAGAGCGTGGCTCTTGTCGGTGAAGTAGTTGGCAGCTTGTTCTAAATTCAGTTTCATCCTTCACTTCTCTGTATGATGAAGCAACACAGACACCCCAGACAATCATCATCATCATCATCATTTCAGCCGAAAGACGTCCACTGCTGAACATAGGCCTCCCCCAAGGCTCGCCATTCAGACCGGTCCTTTGCCGTTCGTTTCTACCGGATTCCCGCGACCTTCACCAGGTCATCACTCCACCTCCTCAGACAATAATAAAGATATTTTGATTTTTGTTTTATAAGAACGCAAAGAAAGAAAGCATTTATTCACTGCACCAAAAGACACACCGTTACAAATATACTCAGTACATTGAACATATAATTATAAAGTGCGTCTTCGCGGCAGTGAATTGGTTGCTGTCTCAGCATTATGCCGAGGTGTCAGACACCTGTAGCGCTGGTTTCAAACAGCACCGTACGTGATCCACGGCACGCAACACAATATACTATATAGGAAACGTATAGATACATATAATGACTTTCAAATCGCTAATCTTAAGTGGCAGTGGGCGGGGCACATTGCACTAGGAACCGATGGCCGTTGGGGCCGGAAGGTTCTCGAGTGGCGACCACGGACCGGAAGGCGCAGCGTGGGTAGGCCCCCCACAAGGTGGACTGATGACCTGGTAAAGGTCGCGGGAGTCCGTTGGATGCGGGTGGCGCAGGACCGGTCATTATGGCACTCTTTGGGGGAGGCCTAAGTCCAGCAGTGGACGTCTTTCGGCTGATATGATGATCATGATGATGACACTTATGTTTATGCATTGTGTGTTGTATGTACGATCGACAAAATTGAATCATGACCCACCATAAGGTCATTTTCCACTAGTAGGTTGAAATTCGCCTGAATATACATATCTATGGTAACGAACTTGTTATCATTTTATTAGACACTGAAATTTACTAACTACTGTCTTAAACAGTTTGACTAGACGAGACTAGACAACCATGACTGAATCTTGGCCTCTGCTATACTCGTTGATCACAAGAGAAATGCTATTACTATCTCTGTTCTTCATAGTAATGCCATAGCCTTCTTCACTGAACACTATAATCCGAGCTTTGCTCTGGTGGAAATCTCATTGACCATTGACATCTGACAAGATTGATTTTATAATATATTTATTTTTTGTAATGTAGAGTTCCTTTGATTGAGGTGTGCAATAAAGAGTATTTGTATTGTATTGTATTGTTAAGTTTTTTAATTATTAATGACAGCTTATTCGAGATTCAAAACAACTGTTTTATTTGAAATATATCTAATGCAGTGATAACAAGAGGTTAAAATTGCATAGATCTACGAACCGTATTGACACAATTTGTTAATATTTAAAATGACCTAAGTGCTGCATAGTGCGACACATGTAAACCCTATTGTTTTGACGGTTCCAAACCATTTGTAGGCCAAGTGGGTCATGAATCAGTTGGTTCGAGTGTACCTGGTCAATGAGCTCCCGCTGCGCGGCGGAGGCGGCGCGGACCAGCGCGGACGTGGCGGTGATGATGGACTTGGCTGCCTCCAGGATCATCTCGTCGAAGTTCAGGCTCTCGTCCGCCTCCTGCAAAATGGACCACAGATTAACTTCCTGACGATACTGTAAATAAAATGCTTTTATTTCAGACCTTATGATCCATAATGGGTTAGTAACAATAACAATATCGTATCTTAAAAGTACTGTGTTAATTTTTTCAATTTAGCCACATTCAAACTTTATCTAGTCACATTCACAAGTATGACCACACACACTTAGTACGTGTATGTGGTCACATTTGAATGTGCTTTCGTCCAACATGTGAGGAGCTGACTGTCCAGCCTGTCAGCTATAACGGCCAGGAGGCTGTAAATGATAATACCAGGGCAAATACACTTCAATAAATAAAGATATAAATAATACAACAGTAAGCAAGTTAATATAAAAATAACATGTAAAATTACTTATAATCGGCATGTAAAATTACTAATAATTGACATGTAAATATTACTTATAATTGACATGTAAAATTACTTATAATTTTATCAATAAATATCTCAATCTCAATGGAATTTATATCTTTCAGAATTGGAATAAATGAGATAAATGAACTTTATTCTGCAAGTAGGCCGCAAAGGCACTATTACAAGTCAAAAACTACTAGCGATTCTCATGAGATGATCTTCCGAGAAGAAACGCCGAAAGAAACTCGACAGTCAGTAATTTTCTCCAATAATATGCTTATTACAATGATACTACTTAACCTGCTTAAGTAAATATAAGTGGTAATAGAGATGCAATTGTTTTGTATCATTCATTTCCAAAACAAAACAAAATTCTACTCTATTTCTTGTTGCAGGAGATTCAAATATCATTGTCAATTTCTTGTATGGTGGGCAAGAGGTTAAGAAAGAAAGAAAGAAAGAAAGCATTTATTTACTGCACGAAAAGACACATCGTTACAAACAGAATACACTCAGTACACTGACATATTATTATAAAGTGCGTCTTCGCGGCAGTGAATCGGTCGCTGTCTCAGCATTGTGCCGAGGTGTCAGACACCTGCAGCGCTGGTTTTCAGACAGCACCGTATGTGATCCTTAAGAGCCTTATTTATAATCCTTATTCGATAAACTATTTTAAATTAAATGCCGTTAATATTTGTTTCCTCATCTGTCACTTTAACATTTGTGTTTATGAGAAAGGGACAATTTTACAGACATTTTTAGTTAGTAAAGGTTTGTTTATTTTTATAAATAAGGCGGTTAAACACTGCCATTTATTTTACTTAAAATCAGATCAGAAAAATGTCTCCCTTTCCAACTGTCCTGTCCCTTTCTAACACAAGCATACGCTGTATCCAACAAAATCTAAATCAAACATTTATTCTGCAAATAGGCCACAAGGGCACTTTTACATGTCAAAAAATTTAATTTACAATTTAAGAAAGTCTGACTATAAAAAGTAATACATTTTTCATGTCAAAATATTAATTTACAGTTCAACATCAATTATCAACCATAAAAACATGAATGAAATTGATGTAACACTGTCAACAAAGTAATCTTCTTCCGTATCTTGACTCTTCTGTCTTCTTCTCCCGCCGATGCGCCAGAGCCGTTGGGTAATATGTTTGATTCCCGGGTGATACAGAAGAACAACCAAGAATATCAAACATATCTCAACGACAACTGGCATTCTATACTTCTTTTCTTTGTTCAAGTTTTCGGTGATGACTCCTAATTTGGGTGATGAGTGGTGCACAAAATGTGTTCTTTTAGTATATATCTTGCTGTTACTTTTACATAATCACTAATAAGACGCGCAGGTCATTTGCAACACTTTATTTTTAGTGCTATTGGTATAATCAGCTCCTAAAGTCTAACCCCATTATTCATAAACCTTTATCAAACCTATATTAGTTAACTGGCCGCTAAAGTTCGTTTGTCCTTATCTGTCACTTTGACACATGTGCTTGTGAGACAGTGACAACGGACATTTTAGTTATCAGAGGTTTGTTAAGTTTTATGAATATGGGGGTAAATTTATTTGATACATATGTTCTTACAATCAGCCCCTATTTCACCAAGTTGACATATGTAGGCTGACAAATCGACAATTTTCATGTGAAAACTGTTTCCCCAACTACGTCCCTAATAGCAAAGAACAACTTAGGGTGGGTTGCACCAAACCGTCAGTAATCGTAAGCGGTGTTCGTTAAAATCCGATTGTATGGTAAGTTTGACAAGTTTCTATGGGATGACAGCTGCCGGCGCCATATTTGACGATGACCGGCCTGTGATCGTGTGTTGGTGCAACCGACCCTTAGTTCAATTATATAAATAAATAAATATTAGAGGACAATCTTACACAAATCGAACTAGCCCCACAGTAAGCTCAAGAAGGCTTGTGTTATGGGTACTAGACGACGATATATCTAATAGATATAAATACTTAAATACATAGAAAACATCCAAGACTCAGAAACAAATATTCATGCTCATCACACAAATATTTGCCCTGACCGGGATTCGAACCCAGGACCGTCAGCTTCACAGGCAGGTGCACTACACACTAGGCTAAACCGGTCGTCAAGTCAAATATGCCATGTAAGTTATGGGAATGAATAAAGTGTTTATCTATGTATAGTGAAAAGGCAACTGACCTGCACTTTCATGCTCTTCCTCGGCCGGAGCGACTCCAGTTTCTTGGCCGCGGCGTCGATGGAGGCCGCCGCCCCCAGCAGCTCGTGCTCGGCGATGATGGTGGGGTCGTCGGGGTCCACCCAGTCTGACCCTATACGACAAATAAATGAAATAAATGAACTTTATTTTGCAAGTAGGCCGCAAAGGCACTTTTACAAGTCAAAAACTACTAGCGTTTCTCATCCAGTCCACTGCCCAGAAGAAACGCCGAAAGAAACTCGACAGTCACTCATTTTCTCCAAAATATGCTTATTACAATGATACTACTTAACCTACTTAAGTAAATGTAAGTGGTAAAAAACAAAAGAGAATTGAAAGAAAATAAGGAAATAATAACAATAGGTATTTACAATGTGTAGTTACACAAGAAAACAAAACATGTCGAATCGTTTGATATGCTTTCCTGCAAGAACTATGTCAACTAGATACAATGAAAATATTAGACTCTTTACGCTATTTAGGTATTTGGTTTGGGCCATGCATTTCTGTCTGTTAGATAGTCCTCAACCCTATAAATAAGCCTTTGACGTCAATGTTTTTTTTAGGTAATTTTTAAGAGCTGGAAAGGGTAAACTCAAAATTTCATCGGGTAACTTATTATAAAAACGGACACATTGACCTACAAAAGACTTGTAAACTTTACGGACACGAAACTTGTTAGTGGCAAGAGCATGTTTTATTAATAGAGATCGGGCGATTGAGTGCCAATGACATAAGTAACAGTACTAATGTAGTAGAGATCAGTGTTACATCTTTTATGTACTCGATAAATTTGTCGATGTCGTCGGACATAATATTTTATCGTTATCAATGATGATTAAACTTTATACAAGGCGTCCTACGGCTATGCCACATGGAGGGAAAGTATCTGGAATATTGTAGATGGAACATTTTACTGAATTAAGACATTATTTGAATTTAAAAAACAATTTAAACTGCATTCACAGATCCTCTGCTCCTGTGGACCATTTATGCGCAAAAGAAGTATCTACCTAGGGAGGCACATCATGCCCCCAGAGGAGATACAACAGATTGCGACCCAAAGAAACTGGAAATTCCTGGAAGCAACGGGTATAAGCAAAGAACTTTAAGGGCTGCCACAATAGATCAATACTGGTCGAGGCGGCAAAGAAGGCCCACAACAAACAATAATAATAATAAGCGGTAGCAAAGCAGCGGCGGCGATCACGTCTGCCACGGCCGCAGCGGCACGGCGGCATAGATCAGGAATGGCAAGAAACAACTTGTTTCTTCCCGTTCCCGCTAAGCAGCGCCAAGCGGTAGCAAAGCGCGGTGCAAACGTATTAGGATGTTTTAATGTTTATTTGGGCAAACAACGGTACAAATAATACTTAAACTTATAACTTACACTAGATACATCGACCAGTAAAGCTGCCACTATTATGTAATACATCTAAATTATTGGCATACTTAATCGTGATGCTAACCAATAACAACATATTAGACTTATTTCAAGACTTTGAGGACATTAAACATCCAGCAGGACATTAAGGATCCCTAAACTGAATAATTAAGTTTTAAAACTCACCTTTAAGCAAGTCAGCGGTGGCGATAATATCTGCCACGGCCGCGGCGACGCGGCGGGACAGATCAGGCAGTTGCTTCTTCTCGCTCCCGCTCAGCACCGCTTGCAGCAGCGCGCGGTACGCCAGGGCGGCCTCGCGGCCGGACTCTATGGTGCGGATGCGGAGCTCGTCGGTTTCCGCAGCGAATGCAGCCGCCTGCGAAATTATGTACGATTTAGATATAGACAGATCAAATAATTATTAATGTATAAACAATTACTAAAACACAGTACATAAAATGCGCCAAACTGTAGTGACCAGTTTGTTGGCGATTCGCGTACAATTTACAATATGTACATATAATACTAGGTAATTGTTTACAAGTGTAAGTTATTTTATGATATACGGACGGAAATGGTAATAGAAAACTGACTAGGTAATATTGAGTAGTAGTAATACATGGTAGATCTATCAATTTTGACATGTACCATTAATATAAAAAACATCGTTATAACGATGACTGATTAATATAAAAAATAAAATCATTTATATAATTTAGGTGAGATGACTATTTGTTGATGAGATGTAAGCATCTCGACACATCTTGTCTGATTATTTGTATCTATGTGAGTATGTTACACTTTGGTGCCTTGACCAAGATTTTTTACAACGCCATAAGTTACTAATTTAATCGGAATTAATGAAATTTCCGAATTCTAAATCACTAAAATCATCGCCGTCGTCTCTGTTAATCCTTAATTTGACAAGAAATAACAAAAGGGAGGATCAACTATTCTTTGTTGCCCGTTACCATGCTTACGTCTCCAGAGTCACTCTTTAAAACTGTGATTTTATAGGGTTTAAATCTTCCAAACATGAGTTTCAGCGATGAGCATAAATCCATTTGGACATGGGTCATCTCTTGAGCATGCTTGGAAGCCATATTATAAACACATTTCTAAGAAACTCGGTTACTGTTGTCTCCTCGCTGAAGGGACAGAATAACAACAAGAAAAAGTTGATTGACCCAAAAGTTCATAGTTCAAGTCAAGCCTCGGTGATACTGAACAGTCCAAACGATTCTGCTCAGGACAAAAAACGCAAAAAGACAATCGAAGATACGTACGAAGATAAAATACATACCTTGCAAGCCGCCAGTAGGTCTACAACAGTCTTCCGCCCCAGGTTGGCGGCGGCAACGAGCTGGTCCTGCTTGTTGCTGTTCCCGGCCGCGACGGCCTTCGCGGTGCTGAGCGTCATCTGCCGCGTGCAGCGCACCAGCTCCTCGGGCGTCGCCTTCGTCCGGGGGGCCGTGGGGTTCATGAGGATCTGTACCGACAACAATCCATAGTAATCCTTCCTACAACTATAGTACATTCTTGCCGTGGCCGAGAACAGAGTAACTGCAGACTATTTGTTTAAACGGACAAGCTTGCGAGTCCGTTTAATCATAATACGAAGCTTGCAATTGCCATTCCTGCCGAGGCTAACATGGTGTTTATTTCCCAAATGGGGGAAATATGACAAAATTTGAATTAAGGTTTGATAAACATAACCTTAAGATGTCAAAAACTTCATGCCTTCCCACCGTGTATTTTTTTTAAGTGTGTATGGAAAAGCAATAACTAGGTTAACCTAGTTAACCCTCTTAAGGGATGATTTCCGGGGTAAAAAGTATCCTATGTCCTTCCCAAGGGCTCAACAAATATGGTGCCGGCAGCCCATAGAAACTTGTCAAACTTTCCATACAATCAGATTTTAACGAACACCGCTTACGATTACAGACGGTTTGGTGTAACCCACTCCCAGTTGATCACATACCTCGATCTCCTGGGAGATGGCCTCGATGGTGCTCTCCAGCGCCCTGGTGCCCCTGGTGTGCTCGTCCTCTACCGACTTCACGGTCTTCAGGAGTGACGTCACGTTTGTCACCATCACCTGGAACACGGGGGGCGTTTAGTAACTTGCCGATATTGGGATGCCTCGATTGAGAGTTGAGTCATAATTATACTGAATATTAAACATAGACATTTTCATTAAAGGTTTTTAACCGACTTCAAAAATAGGAGGAGGCTCTCAAGTCGGTGCCATTTCTTCAACTTTACAATTTCTTTGGATGGCACCTGCTTTAAAAATTACAATAGATACGTCTACACTGTTCTATAAGAAGCGTTAAGTCTCATGTTAGAAGTAAGGCAATTATTTTTTACTTTTTAGTGTTTTCATTTTTTGTTGACATTTTTTGTAGGATCCTAAGACAGTTGATTATAACGTAGAGCAAGTATTTGTATTGTAAAACTTATTATCTGATACTGCAAAACTAATATTGCTTTATTTTGTTACATATGTTGCATCAATAATGTTTATTAACTAATTATTTCGTAAGTGATGAATCTATTACTAAAAATTATTATTAAAAGCATCTAAATCGCTCAGCTTGTAACTCAACTACACAAATCAAGGCATATTCACCCCGCAAAATGAATGCAATGAATGATACGCTGTATTAAGACTTATTTCGTACCCCAATGTTGCCTGCGCTCTTAATATTAATAACTAAAGCTTAGGGTTGCCAACTTTGTTTAGGATGATAACAATTGATAAAACATGTGGAGCGATCAACGATTTGTTTGTCGCTATAGTCCTCCTTGGGAGGCTCTTTAAAACTCATTAAACATGTGTTTTTGTGACAATTTTAAACTTATTTTGAGATTGGGCATCTCCTGAATTTGTTAGGATTCTATATTATAATCATTCTTCTAAGAAAAACTCTCATTCAGTTAACTCCCGTGAGTATAAAAATTATTAAATATAATGACATCTTTCGCTGGCAATGCCGGCGCGTTCAACATATTTTCGAAGCATATCAAGCGATATTTTATCTTAAAGACACAGAACAGACTTTTAATAAATTCTGTCTGTATTGCCACCTGGTTTACTAGAAAAGAATACCAACAAGAAAAAGTTGATCGAGCCAAATACAAAAGCACCATGCCACAGCGGAAACCCATAAGCTTTCGACACCGTGATATAGATACATATATATAATAGACGAAGCTCGTCAATATTGGACTTTTATTGCTTGTGATAAAATGAAAGCTTGTGGTTTTGAGTTATTCACTTCTAGACCAATCAACGACGACATTTTTAAATCTCACACTCAATTTTTATAAACGCATGTGTACCACAAGGTATAATGTTAGGTAAAATATCAGCATGAGAATTGTTTTATTAGTCGTCGTTGAATGGGGTATGGATGTCAAGCAGAACTTGTCCAATACCATGAGATGATCGAAATGTGTTTAGTAATTCATACAGTTCTGCTGAAAAACTAACGGCACATAAGAGGTGGTTACCCCAATAGGGGTACGCGATTACCCCGCGCATGTTTAAATGGATTTACCCATGAATTCCTACTTAATGTACAAATATGTGCACTCAGATCAACGAGAGGTGCTGGCATTCCAAATATTTAATAACCATTCGTATCTTCCAATATTAAATTAAATTTTCTTTGGCATAGAAAACGAAAAAGATGCAATATGATAATTATTTCTCTGAAATTTTGACCATAAGTCAATTTAATTTATTTTGTATTAAGCAGTACCGCTGCTAACGTAAACTACAAATTTAGAAATAAAGGAAAAATTGAAAAATTAAGGCACAGGATTTGAACCTGCGACCTCCCGGCACTGGCGGCCAGTCGCTCTAGCCAACTGAGCTATAGATGCAACCGCCACTCGGGCCGAAATTCCTCAATCATTCCTTCTTTTATACAAACGCCTTAAGGGAGGCGTACAGTGACATCTACCAGAAGATAATTTTTTCAATTTTTCCTTTATTTCTAAATTTGAAGTCAACTTAAGTTGTATCAACGAATCTACAAACAATAAATTATTGTAAAATTAAATTGAAATATTCAATATCTCCCTTTGGCCTATTTACACTTGTACGATTACCCCACAGGATAAGGCGCAATGAGCGTGGTCAAAATGCCGATGCGTGGTAACGATCTAACCCTACGGGCTAGGGGCTAGGGTCAAAACATGCCACACCAAACGAACTAAACACATTTCTTATAGATGACACAAGACCTGGAAATGACAAGAAGAGAGGTGAGAGCTCGTGTCCAGAACACAAATACTTTTACCAGCCAATTTCTTATATTTAGAAATGCTATACAGGAGAAATGCAGTCTTTTGGAGTAGAATTTTGAGTCAACAACCCTATTGTACTCAGATAGATCTTTCTTTGTTTGTAGAGTTAACTATTATCCATGATTATCATAGCCGTAAGTGGAAGTTTGAACCGACTCTAAGATATTTTCAATCTAAAGATTATTTAACTTTGGCAAAAGTAGCTATAATTACACATATTCTGTATCTTCATATCGGAATATAAAAAACAATCACAAACGGGAATGAATTCAAAAATCTACTGCATGCCTCGAAGGGAGCCAGTCCTGTCAAGCTGATCTAGATTTCCGCTACCCTAAGGTTGTCTGGAAGAAATCGCTCTTTAGCGATAAGACCGCCTGTTGTTTGCCTCTTCTCATTGTGTTTTTGTACTGTACTGTATCCTTTGATTGAGGTGTGCAATAAAGAGTATTTGTATTGTATTGTATCTAGATTGACGACCATCTTGATGTACGTATCGAGAAAGGACTGAGTTACCTTCGAAATCTCCATAGAAAATCGATAGTAGTGGTTGAAACAAATTGGCTGACTTTATTATAAGATAAAAGTATTTACGTTCCGGACGCAAGCCTAACAGAGGCACGACATCTAGCGACCGCGGCCATGCGTTAGTGTCGAGGCAACTGGCTCTGACCGATTCTCTGTTATCCTTCGCGACGTCCTCAGTCTCCGTGAACGACTGCCTCTTCACATCATCCAGCATCCTCAGTTGTTCCTCCATTCGAGAATTAGGCTTGCGTAGACTATTCCTGTATTGAACTACGGCGCGGATGCGTTTTAGCTCCTCGTCTGACGTGTCTTTCTTGTTCAACATGGCTTCGTAGAAGTGCCACCAATTGTCGATGGAGCCGAATTGGTGCTCACGATTCTTAAGGATATCCTCATAAATGGACCACCAATTGTTAGCGTAGTACTCTTCAGGGTATGTTCTGGTTAGATCAAAGATTTCAAGACTATTTTTGGAGTCGTTGCGGTTAGTTTTTGAGCGTTTTAGCGAATCACCATTTGTAATTGTTGTGCTGGCGTAGTGGTTTATGTTCTTGGTCAGATTTTGGCTTGAATGGATGTTTAGGATGACGTTTCTGTGGTAGGAAGGCGGCGCGGATTGTGTTTCGTCTCTACACAAGCTAGGCGATCTGTCATCTCTGATAATATTCTCTTTGTCGTTCGTTTCTTGTTTGTATTTACGTATAATTTCCTTGTAATACCTTTCTAATAGACATAGCTCTTCGTAAGTGTATTTGGATATGTCAATTTGAGTGTAAATGTTCAAAATGTCTTGTATTTTAACTTTCTTTTTGCGAGCTTCTATCTGCACGTTAGAGAGAGCTTTAAGTTGTTCTATCAGCGGATCAAAACCTTTATAGATGAAATCTTTCTTTGCGAATTCGATCAGTTTCAAAACCATGTCTTCATATTTCTTATCATATTCCAAATCTTTGTTTACAGCTTTCGAATTATCGACATCATCGATAAACGTCTGTAACGTTCTCTTTTCTTTCTCAAACTTGTCTATCTCATTCTGGAATTCGCCTAGTACTAACTCATGTCCACTGAACCTCTCTAACTCTCGCCTAGTCTCCTCCATTTTGTCCAAATTTCTCTTAGCTATTGCCTTCCACCACTCTGAATCATCGTTTAACATCTTTTGGAATATCACTTTGACATCTTTTGCTACTACTTCCGGTGCAACTGTTATTTCCGCAAAACCATTTTGTTTTTCCTGACCAGGACTCTTAGGATCCACTGGACTAGGGCTTTTATGATCCACTGGACTCGGACTTTTGAGATCCAACGGACTAGGACTCTTGTTATCCAAATTGACCGGTTTGACTTTTCTAACTTTAAATATAGGGCTTTTTAGTTTCTCGCCCACTTTATTAGATCTGGGGAAAGTGTGTACAGATCTTATAGTCTTCGTTACTTCTGTTACTTCCACTTCAGAATCCATGTCCTCTATCACTTGAGACAATCTCTTCATTTCATTATCTAAATCATCATTCGCCTTCAATCTCTGGAGCATGATTCGCTTCCTCTTATTTTGCGCCCTCTCATTATAATCAACAAACAAATCCACTAGCGTCTTAACTTCCCCAAGTAGAATACTCTCTCCATACTTGAGCACTCTCCAATCCATATCTATCAAGCTATTTTTCGCGGCTAAATTGTATCTAACATTAATATCATCATCGACATTTCTTTCTCCCGGATTTTTCATCAATCCTTCTATATACGCAATGATTTCTTCACAATTATCGTGGAAGACTGATGGTGAGACGTCATCGTCTTGCGAGGAATAGTCTAGGAGCTTGATTAGTTCGTCCTCTTGGTCGGACTGGAAGAGGTCGGTCTCCGAGTCGGCGGAGTTGTAGTCGCGGCGGCGGGGTGGGTTGAGCGGGAGGCTCCGCCGCTTGTCCGTCAGCCACTATTGGAAACAGTACGTTAGGGCTGCTTTGGACACTCTAGAATGTTCTTGAGAAGTTTAGTTACTGACGCCATCACTAGTCACTTAATACTTGCAAAATTTAAGGTGGTCTAGAATTATTTGCGAGATTGAAGAGTGATTTTTATAACTTTGATATAATTCTGTCACAATTTGGGTTTTAAATAAATAAGCAATATGACAGAAATGTTATTACATCGTTATATCCTTCTCAATCTCTCAAAGTTTTCTAAACCGTAGAGCTATCATAAATTGTGATTAATTTTAGTGATGGCATCAATTCACTTCCCGTATTGCGGCCTGCGTCTCACTCTACAAGCGTTCTGTCCCGCTTCAAAAAGTCCAATATTGACTACAGACAACACACACATCAACCCCGTATACACAACACAACCATGTTTAGTATCAATGTTTAATATAATATTTAAGATAAAACTTACTTGACACGTCATTTTTCGGTGAGGAATCGAACCCAACGACTTTTTTAACATACTCGTTTCGTCAATAGTTTTCTGAGTAAATATAAGAATAAGTAAATAGAGATAGCACTCGGATTTCTGAGTTATACTGCAATATGACGTAATGTGCTACCTACGTACCTGGGCAGCGTGATTAAGTCTCCATATGAGAATCTGCTTCTCTGTTGTGCTAAAAAATGACGGCTAATACCTGCCTGCAGTCACAGGTAGGCCAGGGCGACTCTTACAACTACAGACTAATCGCAGCTTTGAACGACTCGGTTTGTTTACTGCGGTTTATTTTTCGTTGTTGTGATAAAACTGATAAAAATAACTTCAGCAGAACACTTTTCAGATCTGCAATCAGTCGTCAACCTTTTAACATTGAGTGTTTTTTTTAAATCTGCCTGTGGCTTTATAGGCCGGGCCCAATAAGGCGATAGGAGTGCGCGGTTGGAGAGTAGCCTGGGGAAAACCTCCGACACGACCACGCGTGTGGTTTGGAACACTGGAATACTTTAAGAGTTTGCGCTCCAGTGAGATTGGTTGAGTGGTTTCAACCGAATCTGAGGTGTGAGATTACATTGCGTGACTTAAACACGCTATGCTTTAGCAGCATGCTTCGGTCTCTCAATATTGGGATGTGTGACATGTAGCTTCATGTCATATACTCTGCTTCTATTGATCTAAGTGACATACACTCTGCCTCTATTGATCTAAATTACGTACCTGGTAGCATGATTGAGTCTCTCCTTGACGGGGTGCGACATTCTGTTTCATATGGTAGTTACACTCAATATTCTGCTTCTATTTCCTCTAAAGTAGAGGAAAAGTAAGGTAAGTCATTGGTCATCTATATTAAGCGAGCAGAAAAGTAAAAAAAAAATAACGCCTTCAGAACCAATGCCTGATAATGGTCCATACACAAACATTGTTGAACTAAGTGACATATACTCTGCCTCTATTGATCTATAAGCAACGTACCTCAGCAGATTTGAGTCTGTCCAAGATGGGGTGTGCGACATTCTGTTTCATGTGGTAGTTAGAGTCATATACTCTGCTTCTATTGATCTCAGTGTAACATAGATTCGGTCGGGGTGTATCTCGTAGTTGCCTCTATTGATCTATAAGCTACGTACCTCGGCTGATTTGAGGCTGTCCAAGACGGGGTGTGCGACATTCTGTTTTATGTGGTAGTTAGAGTCATATACTCTGCTTCTATTGATCTCAGTGTAACATAGATTCGGTCGGGATGTATCTCGTAGTTAGAGTCATACCCCCGTATTCATAAAACTTAACAAACCTCTGCTAACTAAAAAGTTCTTTGTCCCATTTTCACAAACGTCAATGTCAAAGTGACAGATAAGGACAAACGAACTTTAGCGGCTAGTTAACTAATATAGGTTTGACAGACGTTTATGAATAAGGGGGATATAGTCTGCCTCTACCGTTGTGCGGCACGTACCTTGGCGGCGTGCTTGAGGCGCTCCATGTCGGGGCTGGCCACGTGCTTGCCGCTGGCGGCGGTGGTGGCGGCGGCCGGGCGCGCGTACCTTGGCGGCGTGCTTGAGGCGCTCCATGTCGGGGCTGGCCACGTGCTTGCCGCTGGCGGCGGTGGTGGCGGCGGCCGGGCGCGCGTACCTTGGCGGCGTGCTTGAGGCGCTCCATGTCGGGGCTGGCCACGTGCTTGCCGCTGGCGGCGGTGGTGGCGGCGGCCGGGCGCGCGTACCTTGGCGGCGTGCTTGAGGCGCTCCATGTCGGGGCTGGCCACGTGCTTGCCGCTGGCGGCGGTGGTGGCGGCGGCCGGGCGCGCGTACCTTGGCGGCGTGCTTGAGGCGCTCCATGTCGGGGCTGGCCACGTGCTTGCCGCTGGCGGCGGTGGTGGCGGCGGCCGGGCGCGCGTACCTTGGCGGCGTGCTTGAGGCGCTCCATGTCGGGGCTGGCCACGTGCTTGCCGCTGGCGGCGGTGGTGGCGGCGGCCGGGCGCGCGTACCTTGGCGGCGTGCTTGAGGCGCTCCATGTCGGGGCTGGCCACGTGCTTGCCGCTGGCGGCGGTGGTGGCGGCGGCCGGGCGCGCGTACCTTGGCGGCGTGCTTGAGGCGCTCCATGTCGGGGCTGGCCACGTGCTTGCCGCTGGCGGCGGTGGTGGCGGCGGCCGGGCGCGCGTACCTTGGCGGCGTGCTTGAGGCGCTCCATGTCGGGGCTGGCCACGTGCTTGCCGCTGGCGGCGGTGGTGGCGGCGGCCAGGTCGCGCAGCGCGCAGCACACGTCGCGCGCCGCGTGCAGCAGCAGCACCTGCGGCTCCGGCGCGCGCGAGCCCAGCGACATCGCGCCCTGCTTCACCACCTCGCACAGCTGCACTGTGGGCCGACACAACACCTCAACCACCAGCAATGAGGGCTATCGCGTATCAATTCGCCGCTAGAGGCGCTAGTGTAGCGTGAGCTCCCCGAAATGTCAAATGTCACTCTTTGTGGTTGCGCTAAATAAATCTAAATCTATACGTCGTGTTGTTTACGAACACATGTGGCTGCACCGTGTACAGTGCTTGTTTGTGTGGCGCAAACGTCAAAAAATACCGACATTTAACTTGCGGCCTGCGGAGTAAGGTAAGAGGGTACGAACGAAAAGTTGGTATTTTAGCAAAAGTAAGGTTTTTTCAAACGCCATATCTTTGTTTACGTAATTATATTGTTAAAGTAAACTTCTGTTTTGTATAGATAAACTATTATTCTAGACCATAGCGTTGCTATACGGTTATTTAAAAAAAAAACACGTTTTCCACGGAGTATTTTGCAAAAACACGCGTCAGGGCTATATTTCAGGTACAATATTTCCATTTTAAACTGACAAAAACGATTAGGTGTTTATCTTTTACGATGTATAGTCTTTTAGTGCATAGCGATCGCATTAGTCCTAAAATATTGGTTTTTAATATTTAAAAAAAATACTACAAAATGTCGAATTCGGGTTGTTTTGACATTTTTTTCTCACGTATTTGATTATGTGTCGAAAAAACATATTATTATAAAACTACAGGTTTTGCTTGACATTTCTTTTTTTTTAACGCTTATGGATGATCCACTTAATTTATACGATTTTTAAAAACCACTGTATAACGGCGCGCGAAAATGTTGTTCGATTCATTACGCGCCGGGCCTTCCCAGGGAACGGACGTGTCGCTCTCGTCGCTGCGTTAAGGTCGGTGACCGAGCGTACCCCTATTCTCTATATGTATGGATTGATACTTGGTAAGTAAGTTTATTTATTTTATTCCTTCTCAATGCACTAAAGTGATA
This sequence comes from Epiblema foenella, assembly GCA_963556455.1. Classification (NCBI taxonomy): domain Eukaryota; kingdom Metazoa; phylum Arthropoda; class Insecta; order Lepidoptera; family Tortricidae; genus Epiblema; species Epiblema foenella. The sequence goes on along the minus strand of OY747120.1, from coordinate 608,732 downwards.
TGATTTTTTTACAGAAATCGGTAATAAACGTGAATTGTTTGGGTCAAAACAATCCAACAGTACTACGGCCACACAAGTTAAAAGGTAATTCGCCATGTTATTGCTGCTAGTGATATTTTTATGTTTGGATATGTGCCTCTATATTTTTGACGTTCTGTGAAAATTTTGGATGTTTCCTTTATAAAACAAAGAAGTTAGTCTATGAAAATCTAAATCATGCGGCTATTTCTGACGCCACGGTGGGATGCGCAATCTAACCAGGACTCCAGATCAGTTTTAGAACTAAGCAGAGTGCATTAGTTTCCATTTTATTCATCAAACTAATTGTAAAATTCAAATTGTAATAATTCTTAACTAGCGCCCGATAATGTATGATTGCCTGGTTCGGAGTAGTTATCGAATTATATGTATGTGCAATTTCAGATTTTTAGGACTAGGAAAGTAAAACTAGTCCCCGCCTAACATTTAAACTCTAATAATTTTTATTTTTAACGAGCGCCCGAAAATTTATGATTGATTTGTTTAGATTAGTTATAGAATTATACGTCTGTGCAAATTCAGATTTTTAGGCCAAGTAGTTTCTGTGGAAAGTAATTTAAAGTAAAACTAGTCTCCGAAACCCGTGGACTCCACGTAATTATCATTCCAAATTGGATTTTTTTCCTGACAAACTTATTCTAATTTTGATGATTATTTCGTATACATGCACCTCTAAAAATAGTTTGTATAGTCTCCCAACACATGTTTACTAGTTATCTTTTGTGTAAATTTACTTTGTAATTCACATTTTCTCCAACGAGTTCAACCTGGATTCAGATTTATTTTTAACGAGCGCCCGATAATTTATGATTACGCTGTTTAGATTAGTTATCGAATTATATGTATGTGCAATTTCAGACTTTTAGGACAAGCAGTTTTAGTGGAAAGTAATTTAAAGTAAAACTAGTCCCCGCCTAACATTTAAACTCTAATAATTTTTATTTTTAACGAGCGCCCGAAAATTTATGATTGATTTGTTTAGATTAGTTATATAATTATACGTCTGTGCAATTTCAGATTTTTAGGTCAATTAGTTTCTGTGGAAAGTAATTTAAAGTAAAACTAGTCTCGGAAACCCGTGGACTCCACGTAATTATCATTCCAAATTTGACTTTTTTCCTGACAAAATTACTCCAATTTTGCTGATTATTTCGTATACCTCTAAAAATAGTTTGTATGGAGTCACAACATATATTATCAGGTAATTGAAATTTGGAAATAAACCGGGTACTTTGCTATCTAGCCAAAATTTCGCAAAGCGGTTTTTATGTAGATCGGAGGATAATGCAAGTAAAACTACCGTGAAATCCAGTCATAGTTAAATAAACGAATCACTCGTGTAAAAACGTCGAATATAGTTCGACTTGTATAGGCAATCGAACACTTGGAGATGTGCTAGAGCTATATTCGACGTTTTTACATGAGTGATCGGTTATTTTACTTTAGTATAGTGATGTCAAGAAAAGAAGTGAATAAAATTAATATATTGTAAAATCGTTATTTGTTTTCAGCCAAATAAACGGATGTTTATTTGCGGTGTGGATAGGTGCAACTTCTAGCTGCAAAAATTTATAAATATGACCAGTTTTGGAAGGAGTCTTGCCAGAAATGGGTGACGGAAGAAAAAGTAGATCGATGTCTATAGGGACATACGTACCTAGTATTAGATAATTAATAGGTGCGTATGTAATGTCAATAAAATAAAAACATTTAAAACTCATCACATTTTTTTTCCTACCTCACTCTAAACCCTCTAACAGTGATCAACACTTGTTAGTTGAACTGGCACGGCATCGGCAGCACTCAAACCGCACGCACACAGTAATCGTTTTAGTGTGGGTAGCTAAACATGGCCGCTCGCAGGCGATCGCGACTATGACGGGTTGGAACGAAATGTTCGTACCCTCTTAAATACTACTTCTTTAATCGATTATACGAAATCGTTCCCGTCGTATGAAGAGCTCTGTCAATAGCCGTCTAGTCGTCATATTTGATTGGTAACCAAGTGAGTGCATAGTAACGGTGTAAACAAAGTGGTCCTTCGAACCGGATAATTTTTCCGTCATTTGGGCGGGAGTATGTTTAGGACGATATCGTGTTTGTGGACCACTAGATGGCGCTGTACCTAATAGAAACTAGATAACGGTTGTTCGATTCGAATTCCCTAAGAAAGAGCCGTCTAGTCGTCATATCTGATTGGTAACCAAGTGAGTGCATAGTAACGGTGTAAACAGTCAAAATGCCTTTATGTGCTGTTTTAGAGTGCACAAAACATTTTAATTTATCAAATTTACGAAAAGATTTTTTTATTTTTATTTATTTATTGCAAACAAAACATATACAGCATTACAGTCGAAACCAAGGCACTGTATAATTTAGGTTATAAAACACATAATTCACAATAGGAAAATTTAAATATCAATCAACTCTCAACTCAAGATGATTTATCATTTCACTTGCACCTATGTTTTCGCTTTAATTATAATATTTAATTTAATCATAATACATAATTCTGCTAGGACCATATAACTGACAGATAAAAGTACCCGAGTAGAAAAAGAAATAAAAAAAATTGAATTTGTATTATTTTTAAATATTATATAAACGCATGGAGGATATATAGTATATTCTACACTTACCGATGGTGGTGACGGAGTTCTGCGCAGCATGAGCCAGCTGCTCCTGGGTGCCGGCCGCCCCCCCCACGAGGGTCTTCGTGTCCTCGACCAGGGTCTTGGCCGTCTTCAGGATGTTCTCACGGTGGTCGGAGAACGTGTCGTTCTCCTTCTCCGAGTGGAGAGTACCTGGTGGACAGAGTATGGTTAGACATTGTTTTTTTTTATGTTATAGGGGGTGTAAAATCACCTATTTGATTTTACCAACAAACTATGGGAAGAGCTGTAGCCTAACAAACCTAACTGCTCTATCTTCCTAACAACCCTAAACAACCCTAAAACCCTACAATGCCTAGCCCTACCATAGGTTTGAAATATACATATATATAATAAATGCGGGAAGTCTGCACCAAGAGACCTAAGGCAACAGACGGAACAGGGTAAAGGTGGGATTTTCTCACTGCCAATCACACAGACTCATGTGACTGATCGTAAACGATGGTTAAAGGTGTCTTGACCACAGTGAGAGGAAACCTGAAGAGTGACAACAGCAATGTCCAAACTCAAAGAGACTTTATTTACACATTTACAAGATATTTAAACTAATTTATACATATGTGTGAGTGTATATATATAATCTTCTACTTAGATGTATTTTGTTAAGTCGACAAAACGTGGTCTTAGCACTTTGCCCGCTCTCTGTGCGATTGCAGTTTCTTGTCCCAGGTCTTGAGGCTGATGTTGCATATGCATGTTCAACGCATGTGAACAGGGGGCAAACGAGCAGACGGATCGCCTGATGGTAAGCAATTGCCGTCGCTCATAGTTCAAAAAACTCGTATGTTATATCTATATTAATATATAACAGATTACCCGATATGTTTAAGGACAAAACTCTAAATGTATTTAAATCACACATTCATGAGTGGCTTGTGCAAAAGTGTTATTACAGTGTCAATGAATTTCTTAATGGTATGTGAGCAATTAATGTGACTAGAAATTTTATTTTATCAATTTCATTTCATACCAATTTCTTTTTTTTTTTTTTTACTTAATATTTAATTATTTTAATTATCTTACTGAATTAATTTAATAGACTGACTCACTTTGAAATCTTGATTTTGACATCACATGAATTTATTATTATTTTATGTATTACAGTAATAGTATGAGATAATAATGATTTTCAAAATTTTTAATATAATTATGATGATTAATATGTTATATTTAAATTCAATAGTTTTGTACACCTGAAAAGGTAGAGTCTTGGTGAAACTCTATGTGTAAAATTGTTTATTATACCTGCAATGTAACCCAATTCTCCCAAACAATAAATACTTTTGACTTTTTGACCATTGGGCTAAACAGATATTTTAGCCGCCCCCTTAGTTTTCTGTAGGTACAGTAGTACCCAACTGATATGGCTTACCGATGTACCTGCGCAGAAGATGAATTTTTAAAGCGCGGGAAATGCTATTGACCAATCGGCACGCTCCACGCACCGCGCTTCTTGTTCCTGTCCCGCTATTGGTCCGCAGCCGCCGCCATGTTAGCGCGCGCCGCGTGGCATGTTAGTCAGCCGCCATACTTCTCTTCGAGTGCACGCGCATTATGAACAGTGTATTATGAACCTTATAGTAGTGATCTGAGGTTAATTGTAAGTTTTAAGCATTCTTTCGTTAATCTTCGGAGCGATACTTTCTTTTCTGCGCGAACGAAGATTCACGACGCGCCTTATCAGTTGGGTACTACTGTAGTAACATATTGTGTTTCATCATCATCATCATCATTTCAGCCGAAAGACGTCCATTGCTGAACATAGGCCTCCCCCATTTAGACCGGTCCTGTGCCGTTCGTTTCCACCGGATTCCCGCGACCTTCACCAGGTCTTCATCAGGTCATATTGTGTTTGATGGTCATTTAAATAAAATCCGTTTACTTACCGGCGCTGGCGAAGAGGATGGTGGTGTCCAGGTCCTGGATGATGGCGGCGATGGTGGCGGCCGCGTCGATGCAGGCCTGCGTGCCGCGCGAGCCGGCCTGCAGCGCCGCCAGCACCGACACCACCTGCCGGCCACACACTGTTTCATTAAATGCTCCAACATTACATCTTAATACCATGAATATGATGAAACCCTGGAGTGTAATGAAAATAGCACGCAAGTTCGTGCTAGTCTAGACCGCCAGTGCCTTTACCATGAGTTTACATGATTGTAAAAATTATATGGGCAAAAGTACAGCGCCTCTGGCGGTTACGCAATAGAACTAAGAATTGGCATACTAAATTGTTTACGCAGTCGCTAGCGAGTACGGTCACGCAAACTCATGGTAAAGGCACGGGTGGCGCGACATACCTTTGACAACCGCTTTAGCCTAATTGGTAGTGACCCTGCCTTCGAAGCTGGAGGTCACGGGTTCGAATCCCGGTCAGGGCATGTATTTGTGTGATGAACACGAATATTTGTTCTCGAGTCTTGGATGTTTTCTATGTATTTAAGTATCTATTTATCTATATAAGTATGTATATCGTCACTTGGTACCCATAGTACAAGCTTCGCTTAGTTGGGGGCTAGGTTGATTTGTGTAATATTGTCCAAAGATAATAATAATAATAGAATAGATGCTCTAGATCGCTGGGTCAAGGGTCAGATACAGCGCGGCGGTACTCCTGGACACGGCGCGGATAGTCAGGAGGTTCCTCTCTCTGTCGCCCGACACCACCGGTAGCTTAGGCCCCGCCTCGCTGCCGGCGGCACCCTAGGTTAGGTTTTTATGATTTTATTGTAAGTGTATTTTTATGTTTTACTTTTTATAAAGATATTGTAAAAACCTAACTTAAGCGAAAGAATAAATAAAGAGATAATAATAATATATTGTTAATTGCACCACAAAAAGAAATAATAAGATATTTATTTATTTACTATTATAACGGCCGCGCTTCCAGTTTCGGTTTCGCGCGCATTTATTACCCGTTTTACCGCGCTCGCCCGTTTCCGTGCTCGCCGCGAGGTGGCGCGCACTCGGCGTGGCCGCCCGCGCCCGCGCGCCCCGCGCCCCGCGCTGCCCGCGCGCCATAATCAGTTCGAGAGAATTCACACAGCGCGTCGTACAGAGCTATCTCGTTTCGTTTTGCATTTCCATGGCCCTCACTTCCTATGTTTACTTCTATGTTACTTGTACCTACTGATGACTGTAGTATTGTGTTTGTTAATGTTTGTAGTGATCAATAAAAGCGTTACAACCATTACACTATAGATTATTACCTTCTCGCTGACGCGGCGCGAGCAGTCGGCCACGAGGCGGCGCGCGTCGGCGCTGGCGCCGAGCCGGCACGCGCCGCCCGCCTTGATCAGCTCCGCCGCCGCCTCGCCCAGCTCCACCACCGCGATCCGGATGCTGGGAATTTAACTATCACTAAAATACCGTATTTTTTTTAGATTTATAAACCACAAAATTCTATTACAGGTAAAATCTCAAATATGCAAAGCAGTTTGTTGGATTTGTAAATCACTGTAATAAACATACTAAAATTTTGGTGGAAAAAAACTCTTACCCCCGTATTCATAAAACTTAACAAACCTCTGCTAACTAAAAAGTTCTTTGTCCCATTCTCACAAACGTCAATGTCAAAGTGACAGATAAAGACAAACGAACTTTAGCGGCTAGTTAACTAATATAGGTTTGACAGACGTTTATGAATAAAGGGGTTAGTCATTTACCACTGGTCTAATTTAGACCATTACTTGTTTCTACATTTATGTCCTTGAACATTATCATTATTGAGTGCATAGCTGTACATTTAGTTATTACTACAATGGTAAAAAAGAGCAATTTAATTAATGAATTAAATTGCTCTTTTTTACCCCCCGAACCGACTTCTTACAATCTCAATTCCTTTGGGATTTTTATTTACAACTTTAATATGAATGAACGGAAACGAAATTTGAAAAATAATTGATGCCTCATCATTTAAAAATCTATATAAGTAAATATAAATTAATTCAAATTTTCCTATTTTTTATAGCAATAACTATACTCGTATAACGTGAGGCATGAAATAACGGGTTTTAATATTAATTAGGATTATTTGACAGTTAGGTTCGGTTGCACCAACATACGATCACAGGCCGGTCATTGTCAAATATGGCGTCGGCAGCTGTCATCCCATAGAAACTTGTCAAACTTTCCATACAATCGGACGAACACCGATTTTTTTTTATACAACGCCGGGCGCAAACAAGCTTACGGTCACGTACGCGTTGCCGAGCCTTTATAAAATTTGAGGATTCACTGTGTTGACAACAGAAGGGACAAATTTAGATCCTTCGCTGTCAACACAGTGCATCCTCGGGAGCTCTGGCAACCTTGCTCACCTCCAGGAACACAACACTACATACTTGTATAGTAGATACTGTTATTGGTTAATGGCTGTGGTCTTCTGCGAGGCGGAGGTACTTCCCCAGTTGGGCTGCTCCAAATTCGAGCAAGATGACATTTTGCTGTGCCCTACGTCTCTTGAATTACAGACGATTTGGTGCAACCCACCCTTATACCGCAGAACGTGTCTGATAAAAAAACCTTGTCAGTTGCTCTGTCTTTCTTTCTAACCCTAAAAACAGGGTATAGGTGTCGCGGTTGGAGAGTGGCCTGGGGACAATCCAGGCGAAAACCTCCGACACGACGACGCGTGTGGTTTGGAACACTGGTATACTCTAAGAGTTTGCGCTCCAGTGTGCCGGCTGCGACTGCAGCGCCAGTGATTGGCTGAGCGGTACCTGTTGGCGACGTCGGCGTTGGGCGTGGTGGCGGAGGCGCCCACGCTGTCCTGCGCCAGCTGCTCGTAGCGGCCGCACAGCTCGTTGCCCAGCACCACCAGCCGCGACGCGTCCGTCGCCGCCTTCGCCGTCTGCCCACAACACAATCAAAATCAAACATTCATTCTGCAAATAGGCCACAGGGGCACTTTTACATGTCAAAATATTAATTTACAATTTAAGAAAGTCTGACTATAATAAGTAATACATTTTTCATGTCAAAATATTAATTTACAGTTCAAGAAGGAATAATAATTTCGTGTTTACAATTATAACAAAATTAATGTCATACAGTGAAGATAAACTTGCAAAGTTATCTATTACAAATGTTACAACATCAGTAAAGTTAGAGATGTATAAGGTCAATTGTTATAATTTTTTTTATTTTATTTTATGAATACACTCATTCAAGTCTTTCTATAAAAGAAAGTAATAAACATTCTTAGACCAAGCAAATAATGACTATTGTTTGATTCAATACAGATTCCTATATTAGATTCAGATTCAGATTCAGATTCAGATTCAAACATTTATTCATGACAGACAAGTACATAATAATGGGACAGAATACAAAAACAGTCGTGTCACGAAATGGACCCAACTCAGCATAATGCCGGCATTACCGCCGGCGCTGGTCTTCCGTTGGACCCATTAGGTGTCGGCACGGTGGGTAACACACAATAATAAAAAAAAAAAAAAATAATAATAATAAAAGGATTACACAAATAAGCTAAAGTTTTACAAATAAACAATAGAATTGAAAGAAAACCAAACAAAAGTATAAACACATAACAAAAATAACAAATAGTTTGCGCAAACGCACCGACAAGTGGTTCGTCTGTGCGGGCCTTAAAATTGCGTTGACCATGAACGCAGCCGTTTTCGCTGCTACTAGCGCCAGTGATAATTTTAAGCAAACGAAACGTCAAACAAAGTGTATATATATATAATTTACTCTATGGTCAAACATTTAATCATTAAATCAGGTCAAGGTTAAACACGGTTCAGTTAAGGAAATATGTCTAGAATATTAGTTAAGAGTGCCTGGAAGAATGCTATTACATGGTTAACTCACCATATCGGTGGCGATGCGGGCGATCTCCTTGGCCGCGCCGACCATCCTGGTCTGGTAGTCCACGAACGAGTCTGTCTCGTCGTACGAGCCCACCAGCGACAGTCTGCAACAATAACGATCATCATGAGTCCACTGCAGTCCATTGCTGGTCATAGACCTCTCCCAAGGCGCGATAAAAAACCCGCTCTGCTTTACGCTAAGGATTGCCTAATCTATACTAATATTATAAATGCGAAAGTGTCGGACTGCCTCTCCGTCTGGTAAATTGTTTTTGAAAACTTTCAAAAACTGAATCGAAAGAAAAATCTCCATTTTTTATTTATTTATTCGTATTAAAAGAGAAAAAATTACAAAACATATTTAGTAGTCGCGCACAGAAACCTGTTTAAGGTTTATGCGTGACGCGAATGTATCGCACCGCTCACAACAATAATATTAATAAATAATACTAAGTAGGCGATTAAAGTATGTAGGTTTTACGCTCCAGCAATCACACCTCGCTGTCTGTTCCCGTTAGATAATATCTTTTTAATGCGATTTTGCACGACTTTTTGTCTCCAAGGACACTTGTGTGTATATCTTCTGGTATTGTATTTAGAATGTTAGGTAGCATGTACTCCCACGTCCTCTTGCCATATACATTTATATAGTTAGGTAGAATATATCTAGCTTGGTAGTCTAAGTTACGTAATTGTTTATGTCTATATCGAGTTTTTAACAATTTTATCTTATCATAGTTTTCTAGAACTATTGACATATCAAACCATATTACCGAACCAACTTACAAAAATTCAAGAGAATCGATTGAGAAATGCGACCTTTAGACGAGAACAATTGGAAATCTGAAAATCCGTACATCTGGACATACGAAAGCATTTTTGTCGAAGCTGAGGCAGATACCTTCGTTTCACTAGGTCAAATAAATACGCTTACTCGCCTTTATCTTCACTATTAGATATCCAATATCAACTGTACATGAAATCACGAACAGGGCTCGGAACCGGTTTTTACTATTTTTGAAATATTTCCTAAAGTATTTGTCATATATATCTCCATTTTTATTGTACGATTTGTTTTTGTTAACCTTCATCTATGGAATAAATGACTTAAAGTGCGAAATAGTATCGTAAAATTACCGAAATTTTTAACCGGTTAATTGTATGAAGACGAAACCGGTTTCCGAGCCCTGATCACGAATAATACTTTAATAGCCTCCACCTTAAAACATAACCCTTTATAAAATACATTTGCATGCTGTTATGCAATAAATCAACCTAATATGAATACCTATAGTTGGTTGACACATTATTGCATAATAGCGTCCATTTAAGAGCGCTTTAATAAAATGTAACAGGTCCACTAGCGCCACTCGTAAATAATTGTGATAGTTTAAATTTAACGATAGCTATCTAAAAAAGGGGGCCGCTACGTACTGTATTTTGTATTTAAGTACGTTTTGAATCCATCAAACTAGTTATTACGTTGCTGGATTCGTCAATCTATGCGTCCAAAGTTAAAACAGCCGTTTTATTTTTGAGCTCATAGAGAGACCAATCTAGCAACGTAAAAATTAGTTTGAAGGATTTGATGGTACTTAAATACAAACTACAGTACGTAGCGGCCGCCTTTTTTAGTTATATATCATTAAATTTAAATAATTACAATTATTTACGAGTGGCGCTAGTGGACCTGTTATATTTTATTAAAGCGCTCTTAAGGTTCACTCGACGCCACTGATGGCTTGGGAACGATCCTATTGTGAGAGTCAGGATGGCGGAGATATTAACATTGGTTGATAATTGGTAGGATCATAATTTTTCCAGGTACACCCGCCATCCTGACTGTCAGGATGGCGGGTGTACCTTCACTTTGTAATAATTTTAAATGCGGAAAGGTACAATTTTTTTCTAAAGTTGTACAAAATAGTACAAATTCAGTACAAATTTTTCGTTCACTTTATTTAGATATTTGTTTAGGTACACCCGCCATCCTGATTCTCACATCCTATTGGACGGAGAGACCATATCCTTATTGTTTCCCGAATACAAGCTGTCAAGATATTTTCAGTTTAATTCACAATTTTCGCAATAACATCGGTTTCACAGATCGCCCGCATTACAGCCACATGGACGCAACCGGTGCCAAACATTAATTTTACGAGCGCACTGCTTTTGACCTTGTCTTATGTCGGAATCCGCTCTGTTTCGCGTCCATTACGTCTGTCGGGGGAGTGGAGCGGCCGAGTACTGAGCATGCATTTGTTTTGACGCGTGACTAAATTTTGCACAAATTTATAGACGTCCAACGTCCAAGCCGAGTTTCCTACGCCGGTTCTTCTCCAGAGGTTTATTTTACAGGCACGTATCTAGACTTTTGGTTCGGGGGGGGACAAATATTGAAACAACCATGTGAAAATGATGAATGTTATTGAAAGAACACGCAAGCGAATAAATAAACAGACGGCTAAAAACGTTTTCGAGGGGGGGGGGATAAATCCCAACCATCCCCTCTCTGGATACGTGCCTGTTATTTTGTGAACCGGTGGTATTTGTTTGACATTCATAAGTGCATTTAATATGCCTAAATTGTAGAATAAATGATTTCATTTCATTTCATAAGCAAAAAGCATAAATGAATTACTGAAACAATACAAATTAGTTTTTGCTGTGGAAGTACAACTTACAGATAAAGGCTATTATGTAATACCACCATAGTGTGTGGTTCATGGTGTTAAGTAAGGTCACCAGAATACGACAGATGACAAAAAAAATGGCATTCGAACCAGTTTTTAGGGACGATCGAATGTTTGTATGGGACCAAATACAATTAAATAAATAAATAAATATTAGAGGACAATCTTACACAAATCGAACTAGCCCCACAGTAAGCTCAAGAAGGCTTGTGTTATGGGTACTAGACGACGATATATTTAATAGATATAAATACTTAAATACATAGAAAACATCCAAGACTCAGAAACAAATATTCATGCTCATCACACAAATATTTGCTCTGACCGGGATTCGAACCCAGGACCGTCAGCTTCACAGGCAGGTGCACTACCCACTAGGCTAAACCGGTCGGTCGGTAATTAGAGCAACACAAAAGATGAATATGAGAGGCAAAGTACAGCATAGCTAACGGACACCGAAAACGCTCCACATACTGATTCACACACAGGCGTGATGCCTCGTTGTTTCCTTTAGAAAGAAAATAAAGAAAAAAAAATTCGTGGCACAGACACAGTACAAATAAACATAACACCAAAATAAAGAAAATAGCCACGAAACGGCCCCAAATCAGCAGTATATATGAAAAAAAGAAAATTTGTCGTTTTAATCGTGAAATATTGCGTTTATATACATAGTTGCCGTACAATCTTTTTTTTATTCAAACATGATGATTCTATTGGTAACTTTCAATCTACATTTGTCCAATAAACAATAAACAACGGTTTTTGCGAATCTTTGTAGTCTCATATCATTTTGATTTTAATTATTTCGTCTTATTTATTTAAATAATTTGATGGCTTTCTATCCATTAGTCACACTATGTTATAAACTGTAACATGAGTGGTCATCCCTATTCCTGAGGACGCGCTCTGTTGACAATGAGGGACCTGAATTAGTATTTTGCGACACTGCAGTAAAATCTCAAAGCGACGACTGCATTTTTGACTTCTCTGTAGTCACACGGTTATTATTAATCCGAATATGTTATTAATTACTATAAATAAGTGAGTTATTAAGTCTGTTCAGACTATCTTTAATCCGTTAGATCAGCTCTCGAGGCTGGCTGGGCGCCAATGCAATCGATTGAAGACTCGGTATTTACGTCTGTGAAGTCACTCGTCAATCTGGCCGGTGTATCCCGGTGAGTCACGGAATGCTTTACAATTGACGTAACTACTATTTACAATTGTATACACTACTTTAATTATTTATTACTGTATACACGTAAATTTAAACAGAGCTAGCTGCAAAGTTTTGCATTTTATGAATGTTAGGTGTTGAGTCGGTGTGTTCTGTAGACCGCCTGTTTGTTTACCCCTAGTTTTAAGTCTGATGTACTCTGTATTAGTTTTATTTATCAATAAAGAGTATTGTACCCCGTTATATTCCATTAGCGAATACATGGAAATAAAATATAGTTGACATTGTTTCATTTAATTTAATATTATTGATTTAATTTAATTCTTGTTTTAATATTTACTTTGACGATCATTACGAGATATTGATATTTAATTCCTTGTTAACCGTGTTTAGAGTACCAAAAATATTAATATATTCATGACGATCCTCTCAGGTGAATTTTATCATACTCATTGTATTATTTAACTGCTATTTTATTCATTGATTTTTAATTTATTTTGTTTTATTTAATGTTATTGACGATCACAATAGAGATTCCTGTAAATTGACATGTAATTTATATTGTAATCTTATATTGTGAATAAATGAAATGAAATGAATCTGTATTGTTTTATAAAAATGATCTCGCCTGAGATAATACTGAAAATATTGTACTATCAATTATAAAGTGAGACACATTGAGGTATCAATTGTTATAAAATTCGTGACTCCGTAAGATGGAGCTAACTTCGTATCGTGACGTCCCTTTGACACGAGAGCGAAAGGGATGGCACGATACGAAGTTCGGGGCACGGCCCTCTGGTATGACTACGTCGGCCCGTTGGACTTAAAACGTATGATTGAATGGGTCGTGATGAAGACAAGTAAAAAACACGGATACTTTTTTGCATATACACATAGTAAACATCGAAGATATCGATGCGGACTCAGTGACAAATTTATGCGAAAATAGATCCTAATAACAACAGCGGTAGAGCGGGCAGACATTTTAGACGCTTTGGTAACGTACATATATTTATTGGCTATCATTCTCAAGTAAAAAGGTAAAGTACGTTTTACCGGAGTCAATAAGGCGTACTTTCCTTTCCTTACTGAGGCAATTAGAAATCGCCCTTATTGACTGACATCAACAATGAACTTTTGCTTGTGAAAGATACATAAAGTAAGGATAGTCAGGTTAATTCACAGGCTTTTTACTAATTAATACAACGGCGATGCGCCCCGGGCTATTCCGGTCTCTCGGGTCATCGCAGACGTATTTATAACCGCGCTTGGTTAAGGACGGCTCCGTAACTAGAACATTACATAAATAAAGAAAAATACCCATTGTAATATACATATGCGTATAATGTATCATAAAGATTCGATCTTCGCTGAAGATTCATGACTAGAAAACATTTTGAAATGTATGTTTGATACAACAACTTTTTGTATTGAGACTTCTTCTGGTTGGTCTTGATTTTGCAAATTCTAAAGTGACATTCTATGGCTGGGAATGCACTCGGCATGTTCGTGTGTCCACTCCTACAGTCGTAACATGTGCTGTCAGCTTGACACTAGCCCGCTGAGTCGCCTCTTTGAAGGATATTTTTGACTCTAGACCTTTTACATTCAAAGGCATGGACTTTGTTGGTCCTTTTCCATAGAACTGTATCACCACTTATTAATTGTTTAAGTCGGATTACTTCTATCACTGATAGTCGTTAAATACGGCGATATTGTTAACTGATTTTAACTGATTTAAGCTTTATCTTTCAGGTAAGAATTAGTTTAGTTCCTAACCATATCAAATGAATTAGGTCGATCGTGTCGGTCTCTAAAATATCGTCAGATCAACTAGTAGCATCTGAAGGAATTATTGACCATCCGCCTTCAATCCAAACAAGAAGCTGCGAAAATATGAGATTTTAGATTCTCAGTATGGGGGGAAAGACGAACTTTTCACGTGCTCATTACAGGAGCGGAAGGGCAGAGCTGGCTTTGTGAGCCTTAGCTAGGAGGAAAGTTTACCTCGTAATCTTCTCTATGGTAGAATTTTAGATCCAGAACACAGTCGATTACTGCGATAATAGAAAATATATTTTTTTATACGACGATGGTGGTAAACAAGCTTACGGCTGCCTTATGTTAAGCAGATACCGTAGCATATCGATGTTTGCGAGTCCGGAATCCACTCAGTACGAATAGTATAGATTTGGTGGGGCCGCTGCGTTACCTGCTGGGGGTGAGCTTGCAGATGGAGCGCTGCAGCGAGTCCAGCAGCGGGCCCACGGCGCCGCGCTCCGTGCTGAGCGCGCGCGCGCACTCCAGCAGCTCCGACAGGGCGGAGCGGCACAGCTGGCACTGCGAGTCCACGTTGCGGTGCGCGTTGATGGCCTGCGAGGAAACGTTGCCAATTTAGGACAACTCGCGACATAGTAACTATTGTATCTTCACGTATCTCGTGGTATGTGGTAATTAATTAATAACACTACACTATTGGAAACGCACTTATTTATTTTGTAAACTTTAAACTACAGGACTACACTGTTACCGTTATCAGTGTCCGGGAGCAAGAGAGTGAACCAATGAGAATGAATGCAAGTATGTGTTACAGATAGCTGAATGACTGGATATATAACAGTAACGTATAGTATATTACTTATCTAGGGCAGTAAAACTAATGAAGGCAAGAATGCAAGGACGATTAATATGCAAACGAGCTGAGGCTTTCTTTGTTAGCGCCCATGTGATGTACAAAATTTTATATCGCCCCTGACCAGGAAGTGGGATTTTCCGCAAATCTAGTATTTCCAAATAAAATTTTAGTAAGGTGGCAACTAATGTTGTTTGAGATATAAATATATCAAGAGTCGTCTCTTAACCTAGTAACTACAAGAGCTATAATCCAAAGTGATCGCAAATTACTGATGCACGTGCTAATGAGTATTGCCTTTTCTGAATAAGTTTATTAGTTTTCTACCACGCTCATGTTCAGCCATGGCCGCGCCACGGCATTATAATTTGGGGTAATGTTTTATGTTTTATGTTTTACGTTCTTTTTCAATCAACTGTATTTGTGTGGACATCTATAATTGGCTTTGTTATTAGCTATTAAGTTTTGTATTATTTTTCTGTAATGCTGTTGATGCCCCGAATAAATAAAAATAAAAATAAAAAAAATAAAAATTCAACTACCAACTGGGTACTTTTTGTGTATATATCGTCGAGTGACAACCAAAACTCACTAGCAAAACTGTGATTTTTTTTGGACAATCTTACACAAATCAACCTAGTCCTAAACTAAGCAAAGCTTGTAATATGGGTACCAAGTGACGATATACATACTTATATATATATAAATAGATACTTAAATACATGGAAAACATCCAAGACTCAGGAACAAATATTCGTGTTCATCACACAAATAAATGCCCTGACCGGGATTCGAACCCGGGACCTCCAGATTCGAAGGCAGAGTCACCAACTAGGCTAAAGCGGTCGTCGCTTACTTATTATTACTCTCAGAAACCTCGGGTCTTAATACTGAAACGATGCCGAGATGGCTAATAGAGTATACTGACGCTGGGGTTCCCGGCGGCCTGGCCGGCCGCGTGCGCCGCGAGCGCCAGCGCCTCCAGCGCGGTGCGCGCGTGCTCCATCAGCGCGCCGGAGGACGACGACGACGTCATGTTGGACGCGGCGCCGATGGTCGCGGACACCAGCGGCTCGCAGTACGATACCTGCCGACACATCACTTTTACATGCACTGCTTTCGGATTATAAAATTCTAGACGAGTGGTAAACTTCAATATATAAAAATAAATAAGAATCCTAATAATATTATAAACGTGAAAGTTTGTGCGGATGGATGTACGTTCCGCTTAATCTCAAAAATTACTGAACGGATCTTTATGAAACTTTCCAGTATTGTAGCTTACACATCAGAATAGGACATAGGCTACCTTTTATCCGCGGGTAACACCGCAGGGCGCTGCTAGTATTTATATAAATGCGTCTTTGTACACGTGTTGGTTTGTCTATCGTTTAGTTCCTATTCTTCACTCAATTGCTCAAAGGTTAACGGAAGAGCTTTCTTACAGGGATAAGTTCGCCTTGTACATGACTGATCTGTTTTTTCTGTATAATTTATTTTACCTTGTCTTGTGTACAATAAAGTACTTACATACATACATACTTCACAATCCAAAAAGAATCTTCTTCATCAACGTTTAAATGTGAACACATGACGATTGGATAACAAACTAAAGAGTAAAGAAAGCCCTCTAAGGCCGGGTTTTATAAAGATCCGTTAGACCAAATGTCAGATCAAATTTCAGTAACTCAGTACATTTTTTGACATATAACAAACCGACATAAGGTCTAACGGATCTTTATAAAACCAAGCTTTAGACAATCAAATTATTTACCAATTATTCGATAACAACAAAAACAAAGAAAAAACAAATACAAAGAAAAGACAACAAGAATTTGATCGTGGTAACTTCCACGTTAAATTAACGCGAATCAAAAATAATTTGATTCATGAAAACGAGTATAATCAAATTAACTAGAATAAATATCTATCTCGCACTTATTAAATCAATCAAGCATTTTTGATGGGCATAATAATTCATAATTCATTTATTTGCAACCATGGTACAGTACAGGTGTTACATTATGTTTTGTTATCTCATGGACCCTGATAGGGCACAGCAAAATACTTAAAATTAAAATTTACGATATACATTGAATAATTATGAAATAATTTTACCTAACACATGTATATATAAAATTATTGGATTATTCTAATTCATTAAACAATTAATTATTTTTGATATCATTATTTACATTATTATTTACCCTCATACCCTCATATCATACCCTCTCATATTGCAACAGATAATCTGTTTATCATTATAATAAACTGTTTAGCCCAATGGTTGCCTGGTAGAGAATGCCATTTGGCATTAAGCTTGTCATTTGTACAATTTGTGTATATTGTGCAATAAAGTTTAAATTATTATTATTAATCGTTTATTTCATAACGACACATCAATTTACACGAAATTCACTACACTGCCAAACTGCGTAACAGTTTGTTGGCAGTTAGAATGCTCTTGATACACTTGTGTCATTATATCTAAGTATGTAGTTATAGTATTCATGCGGTCGCTGTAATAAGGTAAATGTCACAGTACTCAACACTGACCCAATACCTCAACCACTAAATAACTAAATAAACCAATAAATAAATAAAGGATGCAGAGCGAAGCGATACTCACCAGCTGTACAACAGAATGCCCCAGGTTCTCTGCCTCGCCTTTAGCCGCGATGCGGACCGGCTCCACGCGCTCCAGCATCTCCGAGGTGCTGTTCTCGATCTGCTCCAGGTAACCTGTGAAGTAAATAACGATCAAACATACACCAAACGGCAACAGTCACTATTAAAATAAAGTTAGCTTAGAAGGAATAGTTTTGTTGGAAGAGAGTTCTAGACGCGAAATCACTACATAGGGGGTCGAAGTTGCACCACGTCCGTAGGGAGTACCCACCGCTACTCTACACGTGCCCCTGGGTGGTGCCAAAAGTGCAACAAAAACTGGCAACCGTAGTGTCTTCTCGAAGATCTCACGGTTTGAAATAATTGCCATACGATAAAATAAAATAAACTACATAGTATAAAACAAAGTCGCTTTCTCTGTCCCTATGTCCCTATATCCCTATGTATGCTTAAATCTTTAAAACTACGCAACGGATTTTGATGCGGTTTTGTTTAATAGATAGAGTGACTCAAGGGGAAGGTTTATATGTATAACACATGCATCAGCATTGTACCCGTGCGAAGCCGGGGCGGGTCGCTAGTTATTGATAAATAAGCTAATGGCTCGGTGAGCTGAATCACTCGCGAGTGATATTTCTTACGTTTTCACGCCCATTTTGAAAATAAAAACCAAAAACTGAATCGATTGAAAAATAATATCAATTATCGATGCTGCTCATATAATTTCAAAAGAATCGATTGAAAAATGTAACCTGTAGTGGACAGCCGAGTATCTGGAATATTCAGATAGACATACGAAGGCATTATTGCCCCGAAACGGAAACGCTCTTGTGACGTCTTTTCCGACAAAAATCGTTTCCGTTACGACATAATCTTGAGTAGGGATGCGCCGAATATTCGGTTATTATTCGGCATGTTTTTGAATGTTCAGTATTCGGCCGAATTATTCAGTTAAGCTGCCGAATAATTTTGAGAGGGTTTCGTTACAAGTTACATAAGTGTATTATAATTACTGCTTCGTGAAATTATAAATAATTTAATTTAATTTAATTTTTGTTTATTATCAATTTTATTTTTATTTTTATTTTTTAAATTAATACTTGATCCATTATTAACGGCGATTTAACGTATTTTTTGTCAATATTTCGCTTTGATGATGAACAAAAATTGTACCATTCAATTAGTATGTTTTACAACAATAGATGAAGGAATTACGTTGAACCGGATAATTCTGCCGAATATTCGGTTCGGCAACAGCTGGACCTAAATTCAAATTCAAAATGATTTATTGCCAAAAAAGAAACAAAATGTGTACATATGACATAACTTAAAATAGACACTTAAAATACATATTTATTGTAATAGGTTGGGCAATGGGTGCTCGTCTCAGCATATGCAGGGCTTTAGGCCTTGCGCTGATTTTCAGACGAGTCCCTTACAGGGTTGGTCGTAACACTACGTCTAGGAGACAATAATTGGATTGCTAACATTTGCCCGGCAACTTTTACATTTGAGGTTTAGAGCGTTCAGATGTATTCTAATACTATAACTGCCTATCTATCTTTATTGTTTAGCAGCGTACCTACCTATATATAAGAATTGTATGTGTGTGATGTGTGTTTAATGTTAATTTGGGTTTTAAACTTGCCTTTGTAGTTTAAGATAATGTGCTAGTAATATTTTTTTGAAGTTTAGGTAGTGCATAGGTTGCCTTAGCGGCGGTGGTAGGTCGTTCCAGACTTTAGCTGCGGCAAATTTAAAACCTCCTCTGAAGAGTGCTGTGTTGTATTGCGGAACTACTAGCCTAAATTCCCTGTGGCTTCTCAGTGGCCTTCTGTGTGTGGATCTGATAATAGATAATATTCGGCCGGATGTTCGTATTCGGTCAAACCCATATTGCATGTTGCATGTCCAATTTTGAGACAATATCTGTTTAGGTGTACATATTGTGTGGTGTTACCTTGCAGCGAGTCTGTCTTCATCTGCGGCAGCTCCTGCGCCACCGCCTGCAGCCCCGCCTGGTCCAGAGCCCGTCTCTGTCTCTCGATGGTCTCTAGCGCTGCGGCGCACTCCCTCTGCCCGGGGGCCTTCTCCCTGCGACAACGGTTATTTTTAAAATTATTTATAGGCGTAGCTGGGCACAGTTAACCAAATAGTTAACTTTGTTAATCGATAATCCGTTAAAAAAAAGTTAACTTCGTTACACGTTAGATTTCGGGTCATTTAACGGAAGTTAACGTTAATCGTTAACTCCAGACGCGCCTCATTTGCGTCCACGCCGCCCCGATCGAAGGGACTTGTCAGAACCTATTTTTCACGGCGCGGCGGCGCGGTGTTCCATTGATAAAATAGGTACTTAGTTAACGGGATTAACGGAACTTTGGACAGTTAGCGGAAGTTAATGAGTCCGTTAACAATTTTGCAAGTTAGCTTAAAAGTTAATCCGATACACGGGTGGTTAACTTGGTTAATTAACGAGTTAACGCGCAGCTCTGGTAACAAGTTATTTAGTTAGACTGTGACATGCAGTATATAGGCGTGGCGTCCCCGGCTAAAATAGGTACTTAGTTAACGGATTAACGGAACTTTGGACAGTTAGCGGAAGTTAATGAGTCCGTTAACAATTTTGCAAGTTAATTTATAGTTAATCCGATAGACGGATGGTTAACTTCGTTAATTAACGAGTTAACGCGCAGCTCTGGTAATAAGTTATGTAGTTAGGCTGTGACATGTAGTATGTAGTATGACGTCCTGTTTAGCCTAGTGGGTAGTGCACCTGCCTGTGAAGCTGACGGTCCTGGGTTCGAATCCCGGTCAGGGCAAATGTTTGTGTGATGAGCATGAATATTTGTTTCTGAGTCTTGGATGTTTTCTATGTATTCAAGTATTTATATCTATTAAATATATCGTCGTCTAGTAGCCATAACACAAGCCTTCTTGAGCTTACTGTGGGGCTAGTTCGATTTGTGTAAGATTGTCCTCTAATATTTATTTATGTAAGCGTGGCGTGTATGGTGGGTGGGGGTGGGAGGGTGAGACCTGATGTCGCCGAGCAGGCTCTTGATGCTGTCGGAGACGGTCTTGCTGCTGGCGGCGAGCGCCTGCCACTGCGCGCGCGCGGCCGGCGCCGGCGCCAGCGCCTGCGCCGCCTCCAGCATCGAGCACGACGCCGAGATGATGCTCCTGCGAACAACACGTACCGCTCTCTTATCTTATTTTATTTTTATTTGTTTTAAATACATAGAAAACCAACAGCGTAACACATTTATAAGAAAACTACAATAGAATTACATAGCCAATTAAAGGTTCTCACTTATAGAACTTAACTATCAAACAAGAACAGATTTAGCCCAATTAACCTCTTGCCTGTGTCTGATAAGGATCAGTACAATCGAAAATTAACTCTATGACAAAAAGGAACAAGAGTTAATTTTCGATTGTACTGATCCTTATCAGACACAGACAAGAGGTTAATTTACACACACAAGTGAGCCTATAGCATAAGAGCAGTGGCTACCTTTAACCTATATATCAAAGACTATCTACATTTTATCTACATGATTAGATTAGATTAGATTTATTTATTTCTTTCTGAAAATTTACATGGTATTTCATAAAAATGTCAATTGGTAAAATATCATGGATCCACAAAAAGATCGTCAGAGTGTATATGAATTCCGAATAAAAATAAAATAATAATTCAGTGTATCATAAAAGAAGAATATTTTTTTTAAACAATACAAAATAATTCAATAATAATAATATGGTACAATGGCAAATATATAAGATGTAATTAAAATGTCAAAAAAAATAATAATAATTCAATAATTACTAGGTTATCCTAGATATAAAGTCAGAAGTCATGAGGACCCTTGCGGATGCACTTCAGATACAGATACAGATACTTTTGTGTCAGCGCCCCCTACTTATCTCTAATATTTTCGAAAACCGGATGTTGGAGCGGGAGTAACTATGAATTCTTTTAGATTTGGATGACCATCGCCAAAGTCCTACAAATATAGCCTCCTGACGACTAGGTATCAAAACTTGGCAGAATAAATGTTACTCTGTCAAATTGACACAGAGTCAAAAGTTAATTGGGGCCTATGTACTATGTATAGGATGCCGGTCGTCGGGAGGATAGGGTTAAATCTGATGCAAACCATTGTTTGGTTGAAGCTATGTGATATATATTATGATTGAATGTTATTTTTTGTAACCACTCTTTTACACATTGGTTCGAAAGGTTGGGTTGGGAAAATCATACTGATAACATTAAAAGATACAAGTGACAGTTTCTGTATGTAATTATTCCTGTATGCAACCTTAACGATTATTTATTATAATACAAACATCCTGTAATGTTATCTGTTTTTTTATATTCTTTATTCCACTTTAGTTATTCATTTTGGGATAAGCTGGTATTTTAATATAAGTTTTCTTCATCAAATCCCCAAAGTTTTCCTCAAATATTGAGTGTAATATATTATATTTTCTTTTCTTCTTTTTATATTTGTCAAGGTGAAATAATTGTTTTCACACCTGCTATTCAGAAAAGAGTTATTGTTGCCTTCGAACGAGGGATCAAAGATGTACTTTTCTTCCCTCATTTGAGGGCAACAATGACTCTTTTCCTCATAGAAGGTGTGAAAAGCAGTATGTAATACCCTGCAGTAAAATCATTTGTTCATGTTTTTAACAGCGAGCCTCATAGACGGTGTGAAAAGCAATATGTGTCACACGGTAGCAAAATTATTTCCTTCTTGGGCGTAAACACTTGAATCCCTCGCTACGCTCAAGATTCTACTTTAGAATCCCTCGCTACGCTCAGGATTCTATTGTAGAATCTTTCGCTTCACTCAGAATTCAATATACCGCCCTCGCCGTAAATATATCATTTTGCTCCCTTGAGACACAATCTACTATTCTCTGTCCCTATGTATGCTTAAATTTTTAAAACTACGCAACGGATTTTGATGTAGTTTTTTTTAATAGATAGAGTAACTCAAGGGGAAGGTTCATATGTATAATACATGCATCAGCATTGCACCCGTGCGAAGCCGGGGCGGGTCGCTAGTATATTATATTTTCTTTTCTTCTTTTTATATTTGTCAAGGTGAAATAACCGTTGTCTGACCTGCCACTGTCGAGGATGGAGGCCTGGTTCCTGCGCGCCTGCGGCGAGATGCGCGCGGGCACGGAGCTGAACTGCGGCGAGTCCGCGAACTGGCACAGGCCGCGCACCGCCTCCTGCAGCGGGCCCGTGGCGGCGGCGCAGCGCGCGCGGTTCGACTGGGCAGTTACATAACAATCAGTATCATACAGACGTGACTTAACTTACGATGCTTCTATAAGATTCTATGAGATTTCTAACTTTCTATAAGTCATCCATTGAGGCTCTAGATAGTTTTATAAAGTTTTTAAGAAGGATGATATATAATAGGGTGGATCAACTATTCTTTGTTGCTCGTTACCATGGTTACGTCTCCTGAATCACTGTTTAAAACTGTGATTTTATAGGGTTTAAATTTACCAAACATGAGTTTTAGCGATGAGCATAAATCCTTTTAGACATGGGTCGTCTCTTGAGTATGCTTGAGCCCATATTACAAACATTTTTCTAAGAAACTCGGTTACTGTTGTCTCCTCGCTGACGGGATAGAATAACAACAAGAAAAAGTTGATTGATCCAATAATTTGTATCATACAGTCGTGACTTAACTTACGATGCTTCTATAAGATTCTATGAGATTTCTAACTTTTTATAAGTCGTCCATTAAGGCTCTAGATAGTTTTATAAAGTTTTTAAGGAGGTTGCTTGAGATTTATAGATTTCTATGAAATTCATAGAAGTTTATAAAATTTACGATCATTCTAGAAAGCAAATATAAAAGTGTTTAAGAGCCGTCCATAGTGATCAAGACAATTACGCCAGGTATTTAGACGATTCTATGAGTTTCTACGAAATTCATAAAATAAATCTATAACAATACACTATATGGTTAATGGTCTCGCCGGAAGACCAGCGCTGACTTGTGAGTCAGCATTATGCTGAGGCGGGACCATTTCGTGGCAATTTTATTAGTTATTAGTTATAAATGTACTATCTTTTAGTGTCTATGCCACGAATAAATTATTTTCATTTCATTATATAATCTAGAAGCCTCTACGATGTTTCTTCAAGACTTTTGTTAGTCACCTCACTATAGTCGCTGTCCAGCGCCTTGATCTCTTTAACCAGCGCTGCGGTAGAGTTAGCGACATCCTTGGCCGCCTGCACGAAGTGCCTCTTGGCCTGCGGCTCGGCGGTCTTGCCCGACGCGACGCGGCACGCGTTGCACAGCGCGCTCGTGTGCTTGGCGATCACTGTGGCCGCGGATAGCACCTGGGGAACATTTTATTTATGAAACAGAGTTATAGGATTATACTATTTATTTATTTATTCAATAATTGCAACCATGGTATTACAAGGTCTTATTTCTAAACAATGAGCAGGACCCATCATGGACCCTGTTAGGGTGTAGCAATTTATATTAATCTAATCTAATGTAAGTATTCTAAGTTATGGTAGCTGTAGGTTAACAATAAAATGAATTAAATAAGATAATATGATGAGAATAATTTAACGGTGGTCAAATTTCAATTATTACTAAAAAATTGTATCGAAGATACGAGATTATTTAAAAGGACCACACGGATGGTTTTGGACACTGGAATACTCAGAGTTTGCGCTCCAGTCAGATTGGTTGAGCGGTTTCAACCGTATCTTAGGTGTGAGTGGAATCGAGCAATCGTTTCACTAAACTTGGCCTAGCTGAGAAGAGTCCAGCAAGAAAGTGGGCTAGGTCAGACGCTTCCGGCTGATTTTACACTACACCCAAAATACTCTAGTCATTAATAGACCCTAATTTCAAAATCACCTTCTCTCAAAAACCTCTTTTTTCGAAGGACACTACTCTCGATACAACCCAAATTCAAATGGACTGCGTCCCATTACGAATGAGTCTCAAAATACTCTATTCCCAAAATACCCTAAATTAGCTACACTTAACAGTGGCGAAATAACCTAATGTCATAATCGTTTATTCACAAAACCCTCTAGTCCCAAAATACCCTAAAATTTCATTTTCTTGAATTTATTTCTATGAACAGAAGCGGTCAGACGTAGGTCGGAGTGAGTGTACAGGAATAGGGTGAGTGTACCTGCTGCTGGTCGCTGGTGGGGTCGGCCAGCGCCTGGCACGCCTGCTCGATGGCCACGGCGGCGCGCGCGAACTGCGCCTGGTCCACCAGCCCCGGCCGGCCCGCCACCGACGTCGAGTCCGACACCGCCACCTGCCAAACAACATTACTATTATCATCCTTTCTACATAAAAAAAATAAAAAATAAATATTTTTGGACAATCTTACACAAATCAACCTAGTCCCAAACTAAGCAAAGCTTGTACAGTAGTACCCAACTGATAAGGCGCGTCGTGAATCTTCGTTCGCGCAGAAAAGAAAGTATCGCTCCGAAGATTAACGAAAGAATGCTTAAAACTTACAATTAACCTTAGATCACTACTATAAGGTTCATAATACACTGTTCATAATGCGCGTGCACTCGATCAGAAGTATGGCGGCTGACTAACATGCCACGCGGCGCGTGCTAACATGGCGGCAGCTGCGGACTAATAGCGGTACAGGAACAAGAAGCGCGGTGCGTGGAGCGTGCATTTCCCGCGCTTTAAATATTCATCTTCTGCGCAGGTACATCGGTAAGCCATATCAGTTGGGTACTACTGTACTATGGGTACCAAATGACGATATACATACTTATATAGATAAATAGATACTTAAATACATAGAAAACATCCATGACTCAGGAACAAATATTCGTGTTCATCACACAAATACATGCCCCGACCGGGATTCGAACTCGGGACCTCCAGCTTCGAAGGATCACTACCAACTAGGCTAAAGCGGCCGTCAAACATACATGCATACATGCGTAAACTCACATCTGTATTCCCAAAAGGGGTAGACAGAGCACATGCACTCTAACGCCTTGACAATGGAGTCCTGTTCGGATATTTGTGGGCATCTGGTTTGCTCCGTTGTATCTGATGGCGACTGTACCTTCTGTTTATGCGGTGGGAGGCAGTGGGCCATAGAATAGAATCTCAACAAAGATCACCAATAGGGATGTTGACTCAAAATGTATTAGTATCCAAATTATTATCCAAAAGAAAGAAGAGATAAATCTATGCCAAATGGTGAAAATTCCATTAAATTATCTCAAAAAATAACGAAGTTACAACCGCTAGAATGTTGTTAATAAGAGTGAGAAAGCGCTACAAATCAGTGATGTCACTGACCTAAAGCACCATAGTAAATGAAGATCGTTCAATACAGAGGTGCGTTTTGCGAAAAAGGGACAGAACATGCCCCCACTTTAAACTTTGAAGACTTGTAATTATGTAATTACTTATTCTTTTGAGTTACTTTTTTCGCTGTTTTGTTGAGAATTTGATCCTTTTTGGATAAAATTTGAAGTAGTCGATTTTCTTATTTAGTGTCAACATCCCTATTGGGGGGTCTAAGAAACGCCAGTAGGTTTTGACTCGTAAAAGTGGCCATTGCGGCCTATTTGCAGAATAAAGTTCATTTATTTGAACATACAACCATTGTTCATTCACACACGTGGCATTAAAGTACTACACAGTTCATCCAAAGCTGTAAGTTTAAATGCTGTCAAATGAGCGCAAGCAAGAATCTACCGTGTAGCGGGAGTTTTTAGTCGTTTTCTGCTTGCGTTCGTTTGACAGAATTTGGCCTTAAAGTTTCGTGCGAACTATAGAATAACAGGGCTGGTCTCTCGATTGAGAGCGCCACATGTGTGTCTTTTTTTTGAACCTGACTGTAGCTTTATACGCTGGCCCAATAAAGCGATAGGAGTGTTAGAGAGTAGCCTGGGGAAAATCCAGGGGAAAACTCCGGCACGACTTGCGTGTGGTTTGGAACACTGGAATACTTTAAGAGTCGGTCGCACCAACATACGATCACAGGCCGGTCATCGTCAAATATGGCGCCGGCAGCTGTCATCCCACAGAAACGAACACCGCTTACGATTACAGACGGTTTGGTGTAATCCACCCTAAAAGTTTACGCTCCGGTGAGATTGGTTGAGCGGCTTCAACCGAAGCTGAGGTGTGGATGTGTGAGGAGTGAGTTGAGGTGTGGATGTGTGAGGAGTGAGTTGAGGTGTGGATGTGTGAGGAGTGTGTTGAGGTGTGGATGTGTGAGGTGTGGATGTGTGAGGAGTGAGTTGAGGTGTGGATGTGTGAGGAGTGTGTTGAGGTGTGGATGTGTGAGGTGTGGGGGGTGGGGGGTGGTGTGTGGGGGGTGTGTTACCCAGTAGGCGGCCTGCGCGGTGCACTCGACCAGCCCCAGCACGGCGTCGGCCACGCCGCGCACGGCGCGCGCGAACTGCGCGTGCTCCGAGCGCTTCAGCGCCGTCGCCATGCCGGACATGCCCTCGCCTGCAACAAACAACACCCACATCACTCTTCTATACCACGTCTGCTGGCAACGAAGCCTTTGCTATTCAAAAAAAAATGTGTAAGAGCAGTTTGTGGCAATAGACCTAGGGACTCCTGTAAAGCCTTGTTCCAAAGACTTGGCCTGCTTACACTGACTGGCTTATACATTCTCGAGCTGGCATGTTGTGTAAGAAAAGAGCTCTCATCATACTCCATACCGAAATACAATCAAAGACTTAAGCAGAGACAGTAAATTAGTAATGCCAACATGCTCAACTGCTTTATTTAAAAAAAACTGTTACGGTATGAGCGTCACCGTATATAATAAGATACCAGAAGAGCTGCGTAAACTACATGACAGATTATTTATGACAAAATTAAGAAAATGGCTAACAAATTGCGACAACTGCATCTAAATAGCACGAGTCAGTTTTCAGCGCCAGTACTGACGTCAGTTACTGACCCTGTGTAAAATTGCTGTTAGACCAGGCCCCTATTTCACCACAGCTGACAGGCGCGACACTTGTCAAAAAACATTACAATTGTAGTTGGTGAAACAGTTTTCACGTGAAAATTGTCAATTTGTCAGCCTACGTATGTCAAATACATACGTATGTCCCTGCCATGATCGTTATGATTAGATTTCATTTCCGCTACCCTAAGGTTGTCTGGAAGAAATCACTCTTTAGCGATAAGACCGCCTGTCGTTTGCCTCTACTCATTATGTTTTTGTACTGTACTGTATCCTTTGTTTGAGGTGTGCAATAAAGAGTATTTATTTATTTATTTTAAAAACATGGATTAGAGACCATATACATCTCTAACAATATTAAATTAATTTTAATTTTGACGCTCAGAGACCATGTACATCTCTGGGATATTATATTAATTTCATTATACTCCTTGTTTAATCTTGAGACCTTATACATCTCTAACTTTACTGATGTTGTAATATTTGTAATAGATAACTTTGCAAGTTTATCTTCACTGTATGACATTAATTTTGGTATAATTGTAAACTCGAAATTATTATTCCTTCTTGAACTGTAAATTAATATTTTGACATGTAAAAGTGCCCTTGTGGCCTATTTGCAGAATAAATGTATGATTATGATTTGATTTTGGAAAACCAACAGCGTAACATATTTATAAAAAAACTACAATAGAATTACATAGCCAATTAAAGGTTCTCACTTATAAATTTGTATTGTATTGTATGTCAATGTTGTTGGTGAAATTATTTTATTTTTTTTTATTAAAAATGGGATCGCTCTTGGCCAGCATCTAGCCAGGGGGCAAAGATGAGGCCGACGATGAAGCGAGCTCACCCAGAAGGTGCCTATTCACTCGTGCCTTAAAAAGGTCTAGGTTATATGAGCTCGGAAACATAAACGCCGGCAGAGAATTCCAAACCTTAGAAGTGAAATAGGGTCCAGATGGCGCGGTGCACTTACTGAGAGATTTGCTGTGTCCCACGCAGGCGTCGACGTTGGCGAAGTAGGAGAGCTCGCTGACGGGCTGCTCGGGGCTGTCGAGGAGCACCCTGGAGCCCTCGATGCTGCGGATGGCGGCGGCGCACTCCTTCTGGCCGGGCGCCGCCTCCGTACACACGTCCACCTGAGTTCATTGCTACTTTGTACAATGGAGGCCTTGCGGTTATGGCTCAGTACCTCTAGTTATGTTCTTTCGAAACAAAACGAAAACGCGTTTGAGTTTAATCTCAATTTGTACCGCAAAGCGACCAGCGCCTCTAGTGGAATTTGGTGGTAACTATTTTCTGCCATACGTTCGTTTGTGTTTCATTTCGAAAAAAAATATACTAGTGGCTTGGAAGCCTTAGAAAGACAAAAAAAATAATATTAGAGTAACGATGCCATAAGTAAGAGTTATTCACATCAAATAAACATTTAATGACATTATTTTCGTTCTTATATGAGGTTATAAACAAGCTTCGTTTTAGTTCAGACAACGAATGCACAAAAAAAGGAAAATGCTTGGGACACAAATTTTGACTGCATATCTTTGTTTGGACTAGTCAGGAGGTACACATATCAAAAGTCCCCGACCATAGCCCTTGAGCCGGAGGGAAGGAGGGTTCCATTTTCAGTTTTTCGTAAAAAAACTCGCAAACGGTGGCCTATGACAAAAAATGTTCTTAGACATAAGTAATTTCCATAAAATTCTCTATAAAAAAGATTCTGTACACTTTTTCGCTAGGATGAATATTTAATGAGATTTTAAAGGGGGGAAAGTTAATTCAGAGCATTTTTAAGTGGTTTCTCATTGCTTTGTATTTCAATATTTTTAAAGCCAAAAAATATAGTATTTATTGACTCATCGTCAAAATTACAGAAAGACAAGTCTGCTTACCCTATATACCTTCATTATCTTCTAAGAGCTGTAAAGGTTAACCCCCTTATTCATAAACGTCTGTCAAACCTATATTAGTTAACTAGTCGCTAAAGTTCGTTTGTCCTTATCTGTCACTTTGACATTGACGTTTGTGAGAATGGGACAAAGAACTTTTTAGTTAGCAGAGGTTTGTTAAGTTTTATGAATACGGGGGATAGAAAATATCCAAGACTCAGGAACAAATATTCATGTTCATCACACAAATAAACGCCCTGACCGGGATTCGAACCCGGGACCTCCAGCTTCGTAGGCAGGGTCACTACCAACTAGGCTAAAACGGTCGTGAAATTTCCTTCGGTATCGTGAGGATGAGGTCCTGGCTCACGGACTGGGCCCCGGGAGCAGCTCGGGGGTGCGCGTGTACTCACGAGCCTGTTGATGGTGTCGGTGAGGGCGCGCGCGGCGGCCGCCAGCTGGTTCCTGGCGTTGGGCCGCGCCAGGTCCTGGCTCACGGACTTGGCCACCGTCAGCAGCTTCGACGAGTTGATGGTCACCGATTTCATGGAGTTCACCATCAGCGATTGCGTGTCGTGGTCCTGCAAGGAATGGGGTACGTTCACCGCTTGAAAACCTCAAAGATATTTAACATCAAGTCTGTTGAATGTTGTCTGTGAAAGTAGTCGCCACTTATAGGCCAATATCCCGTGCCCTTATATAAAGCATTTGTAAATAAATAAATAATAAATAAATATTAGAGGACAATCTTACACAAATCGAACTAGCCCCACAGTAAGCTCAAGAAGGCTTGTGTTATGGGTACTAGACGACGATATATTTAATAGATATAAATACTTAAATACATAGAAAACATCCAAGACTCAGAAACAAATATTCATGCTCATCACACAAATATTTGCCCTGACCGGGATTCGAACCCAGGACCGTCAGCTTCACAGGCAGGTGCACTACCCAAGGCTAAACCGGTCGTCAAAAAGCATAAGAAAAACACCTGTAAAACAATCTAAATATATAAAAGAAGAAACTGACTGACTGATTGACTGACTGACTGACTGACTGACTGACTGATCTATCAACGCACAGCCCAAACCGCTGGTTCTAGAGATTCCAAATTTGGCCCGTAGGTTCCTTAGAAGGTATAGGGGTGCACTAAGAAAGGATTTTTCAAAATTCACCCCCTAAAGGGGTGAAACGGGGGTCCAAAGTTTGTATGAAAAACCGTATTTATTAAAGTGAGAGACATGAAACTTTGTACATAGAGTCTGTGTTTAAATATATTAATGGCGTATTTCAGCGTTTTTCTAAATTGCTCCACTAAAGGGGTGAAAAGGGGGTTCAAAATTTGTACGGGAAGAAAATCTTTTTTAAAGTGAGATATTTGAAACTTTGTATATAGACTCTCTGTTTAAATACAACAAAACGTATATAAGCGTCTTTCGAAATTACTCCCCTAAAAGGGTGAAAAGGGGGTTTCAAGTATGTACGGGGAGCAAATCTTTTTTGAAGTGAGAGATTTAAAACTTCGTACATAGACTCTATGTTTAAATACAACAAAACATATTTAAGCGTTTTTTGAAATTGCTCCCCTAAAGAGTTCAAAAGGGGGTTCTAAGTTTGTACGGAGAGCAAATCTTTTTTGAAGTGAGAGATTTAAAACTTCGTATATAGACTCTTTGTTTAAATACAACAAAACGTGTTTCAGCGTTTTTCGGAATTGCTCCCTTTAAGGGGTGAAAAGAGGGTTCCAAGTTTGAGCGGGGAGCAAATTTTTCCTTTTCTTAAAAATCGATATGGGTGTCATTTTCGAGATTCCTCGGGGTGCCAATTACGAAAATGACATTCATTTTCAAATTAAAGATGGCGGACATTTATTTTTCTTAAAAATCAATATGGGTGTCATCTTCGAGGTTCCTCGGGGTGCAAATTACAAAAATGACATCCATTTTCAAATCCAAAATGGCGGACATTTATTTTTCTTAAAAATCAATATGGGCGTCATTTTCGAGGTTCCTCTGGGTGCCGATTACGAAAATGACATTCATTTTCAAATTAAAGATGGCGGACATTTATTTTTCTTAAAAATCAATATGGGTGTCATCTTCGAGGTTCCTCGGTGTGCAGATTACAAAAATGACATCCATTGTCAAATCCAAGATGGCGGACATTTATTTTTCTTAAAAATCAATATGGGTGTCATTTTCGAGGTTCCTCTGGGTGCCGATTACGAAAATGACACCCATTTTCAGATCAAAGATGGCGGATATTTATTTTTATAAAAATCGATATGGGTGTCGTCTTCGAGGTTCCTCGTGGTGCCGATTACGAAAATGGCATGCATTTTCAAATCAAAGATGGCGGAGATTTATTTTTCTTAAAAATCAATATGGGTGTCATCTTCGAGGTTCCTCGGGGTGCAGATTACAAAAATGACATCCATTTTCAAATCCAAGATGGCGGACATTTATTTTTCTTAAAAATCAATATGGGTGTCATTTTCGAGGTTCCTCTGGGTGCCGATTACGAAAATGACACTCATTTTCAGATCAAAGATGGCGGATATTTATTTTTATAAAAATCGATATGGGTGTCGTCTTCGAGGTTCCTCGTGGTGCCGATTACGAAAATGGCATGCATTTTCAAATCAAAGATGGCAGACATTTATTTTTCTTAAAAATCGATATGGGTTTCATCTTTGTGGTTCCTCGGGGTGCCGATTACGAAAGTGACATTCAGTACATATCTGCATGCAGGTCAAACTGAGAACCTCCTTTTTTGTAGACGGTTAAAAATTACTCTTAGTACGCGGGCGAAGCCGCGGGAAAAAACGTTGAAACTTTGTATAAAGACTCTCTGTTTAAATACATTAATGGCGTATTTCAGCGTTTTTCTAAATTGATCCCCTAAAGGGATGAAAAGGGGGTTCAAAGTTTGTACGGGGAGCGAATCTTTTTTGAAATGAGAGATTTGAAACTTCGTAAATAGAATCTTTGTTTATATACAACAGAACATATTTCAGCCTGTTTCTAAATTGCTCCTCTAAAGGGGTGAAAAGGGGTTCCAAGTTTGTACAGGGAGCAAATCTTTTTTGAAGTGAGAGATTTAAAACTTCGTATATAGACTTTCTGTTTAAATGCAACAAAAAATTACTCGGCATTTTTCGAAATTACTCCCCTAAAGGTATGAAAAGGTGGATCCATGTGGTGTTTGTACGGGGAGTGTATAGACTGTGTTAAAATACAACAAACCATATTTCAGCGTTTTTTGAAATTTCTTCCCTAAAGGGGTGAAAAGGGGGTCCAAATTTGTACGGGAAGCAAATCTTTTTGAAACGAGAGATTTCGAACTTCGTATATGGACTCTGTTTAAATACAGCAAAACACGTTTCAGCGTTTTTCGGAATTTCTCCCCTAAAGGGGTGAAAAAGGGGTTTCAAGTTTGTGCGGGGAGCAGTAATATGGGTGTCATATTCGAGGTTCTTCGGGGTGCCGATTACGAAAATGGCATGCATTTTCAAATCCAAGATGGCGGACATTTCTTTTTCTTAAAAATCGATATGGTTGTCATTTTTGTTGTTCCTCGAGGTGCCAATTACGAAAATGACAACCATTTTCAAATATGATGACGTTATATAATGGATATACGGTCATTTTTTTCCTAAAAATCGATACGGGTGTCATCTCCGAGGTTCCTCGGGGTGCGGATTACGAAAATGACATGCATTTTCAAATCCAAGATGGCGGACATTTATTTGTCTTATAAATCGATATGGTTGTCATCTTGGGGGTTCCTCGGGGTGCCAACTATGAAAATGACATCCATTTTCAAATCCAAGATGGCGGAAATTAATTTATCTTAAAAATTTATATAGGTGTCGTCTTTATGGTTCCACAGGGTGCCGATTACGGAAATGACATCCATACGTATCTACATACATACATACAAACATACGGATCAAACTGAGAACCTCCTTTTTTGTAGACGGTTAAAAATTACTTTTATTACGCGGGCGAAGCCGCGGGTAAAAGCTAGTATAGAATATAAATATCAATGTAAAATCCTAACCTTAAAAACATATTGCAAAACCATGTGTATTGAAATAAATAAAAGTGTCGTCTGTGTAAAAATTAATGCCCCCGATAGAAAGAAAAGTAGTCAAGATCAAGTAGATGGGAATCCCACCCTAATAAGATGAAAGAGGATGAAAGAGGATGAATGATAGAAAGAAACAAGTATGGAGAATGAAAGTGCGAGAATACTTGAGAGTTGGAATGTTAGCAGTTAGCATAGGTTCCGATCATGTTAGATAAGGCACATTTTCAGTGTTGCCAGATGGTTACATTTCTTACATTTTTCGTAACTTTTCGACTGGCTCGCGTAACATGTAAGTAACTTCTGTTGTAAAGGAAATATTCGTAACTTTTGAGAATAATGAGACTGTATTTAAAAAGAAAGGTAATTGTATCTAACCGGGATCGAGCGGGACAATTTATAGGCTTCCATACAGAAAAGGTGACAAAATAACCTACATAGTACGACTCTGTCTGTCCGTCTCTTGCAACTTTGTATGACATTTGAGACACCGCCCATAAGCTCGGCGTAATTCTGTCGCCGAACTCGCCGAATTGTAGCTGTATATGGCGAATTCTTAGAATCGAATGTTTTGACAAGTAATTATGAACGTTTTGATAAGTAATTATGAAAAATATATAAAATGTAACATTTGCACTAAAAATGTAACTTTTCAAGAAAAGAAACGTAATTTTCGTCCCAACGGCCCTGGCAACACTGCACATTTTCTTTTAGACGGAATTAATGTTTCATAAATGTGCATTAACTATAACACAGCATTATAAAAAAAATATATGGCGACCGGTTTAGCCTAGTGGGTAGTGCACCTGCCTGTGAAGCTGACGGTCCTGGGTTCGAATCCCGGTCAGGGCAAATATTTGTGTGATGAGCATGAATATTTGTTTCTGAGTCTTGGATGTTTTCTATGTATTTAAGTATTTATATCTATTAAATATATTGTCGTCTAGTACCCATAACACAAGCCTTCTTGAGCTTACTGTGGGGCTAGTTCGATTTGTGTAAGATTGTCCCCTAATATTTATTTATTTATTTATCAAGTAGATGGGAATCCCACCCTAATAAGATGAAAGAGGATGAATGATAGAAAGAAACAAGTATGGAGAATGAAAGTGCAAGAATACTTGAGAGAGTTGGAATGCAAGCAGTTGGCATACGCTTAGATAAGGCACATTTTCTTTTAGACGGAATTAACGTTTCATAAATGTGCATTACCTATAATACAGCATTATAAAAAAAATATATGGCGACCGGTTTAGCCTAGTGGGTAGTGCACCTGCCTGTGAAGCTGAAAGTCCTGGGTTCGAATCCCGGTCAGGGCAAATATTTGTGTCATGAGCATGAATATTTGTTTCTGAGTCTTGGATGTTTTCTATGTATTTAAGTATTTGTATCTATTAAATATATCGTCGTCTAGTACCAATAACACAAGCCTTCTTGAGCTTACTGTGGGGCTAGTTCGATTTGTGTAAGATTGTCCTCTAATATTTACTTATTTATTTATTTATATATATTTTCGATGTCGATTGTACTGACATCGCTAAATTTTCTACACAGGCTAATTTACAAAAGAAAAAAAACAAATTCACCGGCCTCCAAATCTTCAAAAACAACGCTTTCCAAGACGACCGGCCGAAGTCCAATTTCAAGAACGAAGGTTTTCTAAATCGTCGCAACGGCGATCCGGAAAACGAACTCCATAGAGCCATAGACGCTATGGCTAGTGAGTTTTTTTTTTATTTTTTTTATATATCTGGTGCGCACCTCGGTCCGGCCGGCCATCTCGACGCCGACGCCGAGCAGGCGGTTGAAGGCCTCGCCGAAGCGGCGGGAGGAGGCCGCCAGCGCCGCGGGCGCGTCCACGCCCTGCGCCACCGCCGACGACGCCGTGTGCAGCGCCGCCGCCGCCGCCGACAGCTCCGCCTGCAGCTCGCTGCCACACAACACAACACTAACTGTATTACGAATAGAACTTATGTATTTACTCTGTGTCTTTGATATATAGGTTAAAGGTAGCCCCTGCTCTTATGCTGTAAGCTCACTTGTGTGTGTAAATTAATTGGGCTAAATCTGTTCTTGTGTGATAGTTAAGTTCTATAAGTGAGAACCTTTAATTGGCTATGTAATTCTATTGTAGTTTTCTTATAAATGTGTTACGCTGTTGGTTTTCCATGTATTTAAAATAAATAAAACACAAACACGCACAGCATTCATATATTAAACGCGCATGTAAGCTTTACAACGAAAAATGTATGGACGCAGATTTGTTTGGCAATTCGTATCATATATTCAAAAGATTTGTTTATGCTTCACTGTCTAATATTTAATAGTTAAAAACATATTAATGTGTAGTAAGCTGAAACTTTATACAAATATAATATAGGTACTTAAGTTGTTTTTTGTGTGTAGGGGTTTATGGATGTAAATGCACTTTCAAAGCATGATGCCGGTCATATTTTAGAATTAAAAATAACATAAATATCTAATTGTAATTGTATTGTAATGTATGAAACTATAGGTCTAGTATGTTACTACTCACAAAGCCACAGCTAAGTTACTTATATTTTATAAGACCGTTTGTTTCTAAAAAAAAAAGAATACTAGTGGCTCACCGAGCTGACCCACGTAATATCCTCATGTAATAATTCTACATGTAGTGCACAATAAAGCATTTTAATATTATTATCTTTTACGTTTTCAAACCCCGAATTTTGAAAAAACCGAAAACTGAATGAACAAAAAACAACACAGAGTAGGACCCTCATCGAGGCTGCTCACAAAATTTCTCGAGGTAAGCCAAGGAAAAGACAAATGTTATGTGAGAAATGTGACGAGGAAAATAACAAAATTCATGCTCTTTTTTTAGTATCTGAGCATTTTCTCATTCTTATTACAGAGTTTATTGTCTGTTTGGTTATTACAAAGTAGTACGGTCGTTAACCCTTTACCGCATGACGTTAAAAAATAATCATTTAAATTTGAACCCTGATATGATGCAATAAGGTCTACAGCGATATCTGCCATATATGGCCTCGTATGCGGTAACTGGTTAACTTAATCGTGAATTGTTTTGTTGCTTTTTGACTTAACATGTGTATACCTACCTACTTGTTTAGTTAACGCTCAGAGTCAAAAACACAGTTAAAATATTGTATTTCTTCATCTCATCAACTGTAATGTAAATTTTTTTTGAGTAATAATTGTCTTTAACCCGAAATAACGCATGATAGAAACGTATAGCTGTAGTGATAAATCTTTTCAAACCGAAACGAATAAAGTGGACATAAACTAGACAGTTACTTATACTCATTCTCATTTATTTGCAATGGATCGTATACATTACGCGTCAGAAACAATGATTGACAATAATAAAAATGTCAAGGCATGATTGATTTACAAATTATGTCAAACTGTCACAGTAAAATTACTTTTAAATTTGAAATTCCAGTCATCATCCTCCTAGCGTTATCCCGGTACAGTTGCATCTTGAAGGATGCCCGGGGTCCGCTACCTAATCCCAAGACTTGGCGTAGGCACTACTTTTTACGGAAGCGACTGCCATCTGACCTTCCAACCCGAGGGGAAACCAGACCTTATTGGAATTAGGCTTGTCAAGTGAGTGGGCAACTTGACTGTTAGAAGTTCTCAAGCCGCCCGAAGGCCTCTAACTTGGCTTAACGACTGCTATCATAGACAGCAGCCGGGATCAACGGCTTACCGTGCCTTCCAAAGCACGGGAGCGCTCAGTTAATAACCACTCAAAGCGGTCACCCATCCAATAACTGACCTGGGCCGACGTTGCTTAACCTCGCATACCGCACGCGGTACGCGGGTGCCGCTGGGCCACGAGCGCTCTTAAATTTGGAATTCCAGTATAACATTAAAAAAATATTTAAAAAAAGAAACATATTATACGGTACGGTATGGGTTATATACGGTAGTTGATTAAAACTTCGAATAGACTAGTATTTGGAGTTTTCCTGGTGGCACAACAGTATAATAACAATCTCACCCGTAGCTGCGGTCGCTCTGCGGGAACTCCCCCATGTTGAGGATGCTCAGCGTCTCGTTGATGTTCTCCACGGCCGCGTTCAGCTCCGAGTGCGAGGGCACCGCCTCCAGGCTCGTGTCCAGGTTCTAATACAAAAAAAAAATACAAAAATATTTATATATTTTTTTCTCAATATGATTCGAGACGTTAGTGCCGTTAATGAAACATGAGTCTTCTTGTAGATGTCGCTGTACGCCTCCCTTAAGGCGTTTGTATAAAAATATAGATATAGGTTTGACGACCGGTTTAGCCTAGTGGGTAGTGCACCTGCCTGTGAAGCTGACGGTCCTGGGTTCGAATCCCGGTTAGGGCAAATATTTGTGTGATGAGCATGAATATTTGTTTCTGAGTCTTGGATGTTTTCTATGTATTTAAGTATTTATATCTATTAAATATATCGTCGTCTAGTACCCATAACACAAGCCTTCTTGAGCTTACTGTGGGGCTAGCTCGATTTGTGTAAGATTGTCCTCTAATATTTATTTATTAATATTTTTTTCTCAATATGATTTGAGACGTTAGTGCCGTTAATGAAACATGATTCTTCTTGTAGATGTCGCTGTACGCCTCCCTTAAGGCGTTTGTATAAAAATATAGTTTACGTTAGCAGCGGTACTGGTTAATACGAAGGAACGGTTGATGAATTTGGGACTGGGTGGCGATTGCACCTATAGCTCAGTTGGCTAGAGCGACTGGCCGCGAGTGCCGGGAGGTCGCAGGTTCGAATCCTGCTCGGTGCCAAAATTTTTGAAATTTTACTTTATTCTGAACAAAAATATTTAATTGGTATCTTGTTAGTTTTAACATATGAACGTAGCCGGCCCCTCCAGGTAAGTATGACGATACTTGTGTTAGGAGAAGCCGCTCCACCCACCCGGATTTATATACAGACTGGTTTATAATAGTACATTACTTACCAAGGGCGGTAAAACAAAGAATGTCTCAGATCGCAGTTATTTGACGCCCGAGCCGAAGGCAAGGGCGATAATTATGCGATCTGAGGCTTTCTTAATTACCGCCCGAGGTAAGTACAAAATTTTATGTCACCCCCTGGCCAGGAAGTGGGATTTTCCGCGCGCGGAGCGTGCGGTAATTGCCACTTTATGGCCATGTGTGACATAAAAGAAACTTAAGTTCTAAGCGGACAAACATTCCTTCTAGAGTATTCCCAGTACAGTTTCATTCTAAAGGATGCCCGGGGTCCACCACCCCCCAAAGACGAGGCAGTAGACATACAGATAGAAATATTTTATTTAACATCACAAGGCGTGACTTAATAGAGAATAGATTCCAACCACGCAACTCTGCATTGAAAGAATTTGGCAACACTACCTCAAACGTCACATTTTCATACAAATATGACGTATAATGCACAGTGTTGCCAAATTATTCCGTGCAGAGTTAGCGTGGTCGAACTCTTAAACATATA
Source organism: Epiblema foenella (assembly GCA_963556455.1). Lineage (NCBI taxonomy): Eukaryota > Metazoa > Arthropoda > Insecta > Lepidoptera > Tortricidae > Epiblema > Epiblema foenella. The sequence goes on along the minus strand of OY747120.1, from coordinate 569,597 downwards.
TTTAAAAGAAAATTAAAAAGTTGGCTAGTGGAGCCAGCATTCTATAGCCATAAGGAATTCCTTTAGTCAGACGCCTCTAGAGATGTGTAACATGTATATTAATATGCTTAACTTTTGACATGTATACATATTAACTTTGCAAGTTTATCTTCACTGTATGACATTAATTTTGTTATAATTGTAAGAATAATATAAGAAAAATTGGACTCTCCTTTACACGAATAAGAAGAATTGTAACTCGAAATTATTATTCCTTCTTGAACTGTAAATTAATATTTTGACATGAAAAATGTATTACTTATTATAGTCCGACTTTCTTAAATTGTAAATTAATATTTTGATATGTAAAAGTACCCTTGTGGCCTATTTGCAGAATAAATGTTTGATTTTGATTTGATTATTAATGTCAATTTTGCATTACATATTTTATACCTAATATTATTATATACTTCTCTCTCTTAATGTAATGTGAATTTAGTGTTATTTAATGTACCAATTTTCTAACAAGACCATTTTATTCCATCAATGAATATTTTTCTAATGCACTAGGCTAAGGCAAAAATGTAGGTACCCTAAAATATAAAATTAAAATGCATTGTGTTTATTATTTTACTTTGTATTTGCATGTATATCGATATACTTATGGCGAATAATTAATTTGAATTTGAATGTTATGAAATTTAATTTGTAAAAACCTGACCTGTAATTGATATTACCAATAAAGAGAATATGAATATGGACAGTTACAAAGCCCTAATAATAATAATAACCCCAGTAGTTTTTACGAAAGCCTTATAGACCTTATTGGAATTAGGCTTATCAAGTGAGTGGGCAACTTGACTGTAAGAAGTTCTCAAGCCGCCCGAGGTAATGTCATCCATCCACCTTCTAAATGGTCTACCTCTTTTTCTGTTACCGTCTCGTGGTTGCCAGTCTGTAATTATTTTGGTCCATTTTTTGGGTTCCGTAGCCAAAATGGCAAAAACGGAACCCTTATAGATTCGTCATGTCTGTCCGTCCGTCCGTATGTCATGTTTGATAGAAAAGTGTATTCTATGAACCGCTACATAAAAGTGATGTGAAATTACAAAAAAATATTAAATTAGGGGGGGGGGGGACCACTCCATACATGTAACCGGTGGATGAAAAAAATTTCAATGCACATAGTCGTGTGGGGTATCGATGGATAGGCGTTTAAAAATGATATGGAGGTTTTAAAAAACTTGTCCATTTAAGTCAACCGTGAGATATTAGCTGTCCAAGTCATAGAAAGTGTGTCCCCCCCCCCTCTAATTTCCAAACTATAAGGTTTAAAATTCTGAAAAAGAATGAGGTGGTGTGCATTAGTAAATACTTTCAACGATTTTTGGTTTGAACAATACAGATTTTACGGTTTTTGAGTTTTCGCTTAAAAACTGTCTAGCCCAAACAAAAGACCGTAAGTGCCGTGAGTTCCCTATGAAGATACGACTTTTTTAGATTCAATGTATTGGATAGTGGTTTTAAATGTGGACTAGTAGGTGTTGGTACGGAACCTTTCATCCACCGGTTACATGTATGGAGTGCCCCCCTAATTTAATATTTTTTTGTAATTTCACATCACTTTTATGTAGCGGTTCATAGAATGTAATGCTTATAGTTTCCGAATAAATCGGCTGTGACATACGGACGGACGGACAGACATGACGAATCTATAAGGGTTCCGTTTTTGCCATTTTGGCTACGGAACCCTAAAAACTTCACGGCGGTGATATGAGCGATATATGTACCTGAGTGACGTCTTTGGCGATGGAGACGATGGAGGCGATGTCCACCTGCTCGGAGGTCGACAGGTACGTCTTGACCGTCTCCACCAGCGTCAGCGAGGAGTGCAGCACCTCGCGCCCCGTCGAGGTTAACCTGAAGCAAGCAGACACATGAAGAAACAAGTATTTTTAAATTTATAATTTATTTATTTTTGATTTATTTGTAAATAAATGAATGATGAATTCCGGTCTAAATGTGCGAGCCTTGGGGGAGGCCTATGTTCAGCAGTGGACGTCTTTCGGCTGAAATGATGATGATGATGATGATGAATGATGAATTACAAAATATACGATGCCCCACAAAGAGTAGATATAAATATAATTTTAAACAGAAAACTGTTACGTGATTTCATAAATTTCAACTTACTTATATTATAGCATACGAGTACAACCTACTTTAAATTAATTATGTTGTTGTTGTAATTAATTTAATTTTATAACCCTTATTTAGTGTGAAACCAACTCACTGACTACGGGTGGGCTTAAAACCAGCTTAGCGCTGTGCTCACACCGATTTTTCAACGTCTTATTTTTAATACCGATACTTACTATAGATTGTACAGTGTAAAACTTTGAGAAATAAACCTTTTTGTATTTGTATGAATAAATGTGTTTTTTGGCGAAAAAAATAAGCGTTCATTAATCCGGTGCGGGGTCTTGCGTAATACTATATTAATCGGAGGTCTCGCATAATACTCGTTTCCGGTCACTGGTCTACTCAATCAGTCAACTTTTTGCAAACAGTTTTACGTTTTTTAATGTTGGACAACCCAATTAATTTGTTTAATATACTATTTGAATGTTGTAAATATAATAGAAGTATAGTTTTAATGTCGAATGCTTTATTTAATAAATAAGTAAACTGATTGAACCTAAAACTCTTCGGTTGGCTGTGTGGCTTGAAACAACTGTAATACAAAAAAAAAGGAAAAGTAAAAAGCACTAGTGCGAGAAATTCAATTTTGCGCACAATATACAGCTACATAAAGTACCACTTTTTGAGCAACTGTATTAAAAAAGAGTATTTTTTGTTGTGGCACGTTTGTGAGGGCTACGTTCAGGATTCTTTCGGCTGACGTGATGGTAATGTGAGTCTGTGTGTAAGAGCAGCTCGGTCCGACAGAAAACTGTTCAATATTTTTTATTGTTATTAGCGTTTTATCTCTTCCTGTTTCAGTCGATGCTGAGATTTTACATAATTATAATAGAAATAGGTTTAAAGTTTAGGGTTTTTTTGTAGACATTTTGGTGTCCTTACTGGGCAGTATCATTAACATAGAAATAAAATTTACAATGCATATATATGTTCAGAAAGTGCTCTTTGTAAGGGTAAACTTATGCATAGACAATGACATTTTTCCGCACTAGTGCTGTGAATATTGTTTCACTTTGCTCGCATTTGTATTGTAAAATGTTGTATGATATTCCTGTTGAAATGTAGGCTTCTTCCCAATGAGTGTCGGCGATCTTAGAACACGAATGAAGTGAGTGTTTTAAGCCGTGGTCTACCGGCGAAAAAAAATAATCAATAGCATTCTTTTGTAATGAGCCCGGGGTCCCCGAAATCGGTAGACGACTTAAATGAGTATTTTTGACATTCGTATCATAAATAATAAATAACGATTATGTGGGTGGATCAACTATTCTTTGTTGCTCGTTACCATGGTTACGTCTCCTGAGTCACTCTTTAAAACTGTGATTTTATAGGCTTTAAATCTACTAAACATGAGTTTTAGCGATGAGTATATATCCATTTGGACATGGGTCATCTCTCAAGCATGGTTGAAGTCCATGTTATAAAATTTTTTCTAAGAAACTCGGTTACTGTTGTTTCCTCGCTGACGGGACAGAATAACAACAGAAAAAAGTTGATTGACCCATGTATGTGATTTTGTGTGTGTAATGTATATAGTGGGATGTGCGGCTGTCGGATGCCTCAGGTCCAGGCGCACAGGTCGCTTCGCTTCGCCTGATGTGTTATTTTATTTTTGGTCACCTGGGTGTGTGCTGGCTATCGGCGTGCGCGGCGGCGCGCAGGCCGCCGGTCCAGGCGCGCAGCGCGGCGGCCAGGTCGGCGGCGGCGGCGCCGCAGCCCGCGGGCTCCGCGCGCCGCGCCGCCGACACCAGCTGCGCCGTGCCGCCGGCCGCCGCGCGCGACGCCACAGCCATCGTCGAGCGCGCCCACTCCGCCTGACAAAGAACACCATTTTTCACCGACCCACTTTTCAAAATTTTTACTAAATGATATTGATGTCGATTTAACGTCAGGTTAGGTTTAACGATATTTATTCTCATATAAGATCTACAATCACTTTCATGAGAACATGATTACGTTGATACGTTCATACGTTGATATTAACATTATGTAAAAGTTCTATATTTTTTTCTTGGGAAACTTCGGAGATAAGAGGGGAAGAGTTTTTTTTTACCCTCATAAATCGAAAATGACTACATAAAAAAAATGTTTCAGAATATGTAACTCAAGTCATTTCATATGACACCTCACTTGACATATTAGACTTTGAAATTTTGAAAAACCTTTTATCTATCACTTTTAAATAAGAAATAAAAAAAAACATGTTCCATGCATCTAGGGTAACCTTCTTCATTTTCCTTTTCCATACGATTCCCACGAGAAGTTGCAAGGGACTTATGCGCAAAAGAAGTATCTACCTAGGGAGGCACATCATGCCCCCAGAGGAGATACAACAGATTGCGACCCAAAGAATCTGGAAATTCCTGGAAGCAACGGGTATAAGCAAAGAACTTTAAGGGCTGCCACAATAGATCAATACTGGTCGAGGCGGCAACGAAGGCCCACAACAAACAATAATAATAATAATAACCTTCTTCATATCTATTCCAAACTTCAAATAGATAGCATAAGTAGTGCTTGAGATTACCGATGTGACAGACCATACAGACAATTTAAAAAAAAACTTAAGGCGTGGCTGCTAGACAAATGTTTTTATGACTTGAACGAATATTTTAAATGGAATGTAAAATGACGATTATTATTATTATTTCATTAATTATTTATTATATCACTGTTTCCTTAGTTATTACAGATTATTATCTTATTATTATTGTACGTCCGAAATGGGCAAACTGTTGATACTCATTATTTTATGACATGTTATAACAATGTACACAGTTTTGACAATAAATAATTATTCTATTCTATTCTATTCTATTCATAAAGTGAAACCGGGTTTTTTTTACCATTTTGGTGCGGAACTCTAAAAATACTGTAATAACAAACAACTTACGCTCTGTCCCGGTAGCGGTTTGAGATCGAAGGCCCTCGCCGCCTCGTCCAGCTCGTCCAGCTCGTCTTGTAAAGAGCGGATGATCTCCGCCGCCGCGTCCAGCTCCAGGCCCTTGCAGGAGATGCGCGCGCGGCTCACGGCGGATCTACATGACATACATACTACATCACTCACTGGAATTACGATTTTAAACGGGATATTTACCATGTATATTTGTATTGTTGAGTTCCCGATATAAATATCCCGTTTCAAATCGTAATTCTAATGTAAAAGACCATGTAAGCTTGAAATCTTATATCACTCACTGGTTTGTGAAATGTATCAAAACGTATAATATCCTCCTAAGACCCCGCGTCCTATATAAAGGACAAAATATGGTCAACGGAAAATAAGTTAAATTTTGAAGTAATAGAGTTGCATTTGTTTTGGTTTGATTGATTTGACATAAAATAAAATTCAAATTTGTAATCGGAACTGTTAGGTTCAAATTCGATTGTATTTTTATTTGTATGGTGGGTCTCAGGAGGATACACAACTTTTTTTAACAAACAGTCAGATAAATATATCCTAATTGAAGAGTATATTAAATGTACTCTATACAAAAACAAACAATAGAGCTGGGGGTTCATTATTTTACATAGTGTTAACTGTATTTTGTTTTGTTTAACCTGCAAATATAAGTAGGGGCCAATCTGAAAATCAGCGCTGGATAGACAGAAACTGTCTGGCAAAGGCTGAGATTGGTACCTATTGCGATTACTAATACTTACTTAGGCTCGATTTTATAAAGATCCGTTAGACCTTATGTCGGTTTGTTATGTCAAAAAATGTTCCGAATTACTGAAATTTGATACGACATTTGGTCTAACGGGTCTTTATAAAACCCGGCCTTAAGGTTAATGGTACTTAATGTTAAGTTTACGATAAGTTTCTAAGTAATTTAAATTTATACCTACCTGTCTTTTTTAAGTGTCGCAATAAACAGTTTTTTTTATTTTATTTTTTGAAGATGTTAATGTTAACTGAAAAGGTTGGCTGGAAAAGATCGCTGTTTAGCGATAAGACCGCCTGTTATGTTTCTGACCTGCTTTGTATTTTTGTTGAGATGTGCAATAAAGAGTATTTGTATTGTATTGTTAACTAAAGCAAAAGCGATTAGTAGAAACAAACTAACCTCAGTCGACAATTTTAATATCTAACTTCAACTTTAACTGCTGGACTAAAACAAACTACGTTTAACTAGTAATTTTAGACTAGATATAGAATTATGAAAGGGAACAATATCATATAGATGCTTATTATAGTAACTGGGCACTCGTCTGAAAAAGTTATGCCTAGAATAATTTATAATATATAACTTTTAATTTAATCCTTATTGCGTTTATCCAAATGACCATTATCTTTAAAAGAGGAATATTTTAAGGGGTTGGCTGTAAAACAAAGAATGTCTTAGATAGCAGGTGTTTAACATCCGAGCCGCAGACGAGGAAGATAAATGTGCGATCCGAGAATTTCTTTATTGCCGCCCGTAAGTACAAAATTGTAAGTCTCCTTCTGGCTAAGAACGGAAAATCCTTCTGCACGTGTGGTAATTGCCACTTTATTGACAGATGTGACATAAAATGTTGTTTAGGTATGCCGTGTTTTACATGATCTACTTATACGTATTACTTTTGTTTTCATGGTGTGAAAGAGAAGGCTCGGTTGCACCAACATACGACCACAGGCCGGTCATCGTCAAATATGGCGCCGGCAGCTGTGATCGCATAAAAACTTGTCAAATTTTCCGTACAATCAGATTGTGAGGAAAGCCGCTTACGATTACAGACGGTTTGGTGAAACCCACCCTAAAATTAACTAACCGATTGGACCATGTGAGTTGTCCTTGTCATATAAATAAATAATATTCTCTTTTTAACGTAGTTGCAACCGACGCGATCATAAATTGTGCCAGTTACAATGATATGGTTCAAAATCATTATTTCGACGCAAGTGACGTGACTAATTACTGTGTGTTGCTAACTGAAAAATATTCAATGTAAATTGCCTTACAATCCGTAACCATTAAAATTCAAATCATCTATTTGTAAGAATATAGTAACATGAGGGTTTTCCATATTCTATACACTGTGGGCGTTAATAACCCGAAAGATTTCAACCAACGATTTTTAGAGCCTAATTAGAGTATAATAAGTTACATAACAAACAGTCCAAAAACTCATAATTTAAGAGATATTTATTATTTAAAACAAATCACAAGTTTAAAAACACCATGATGATGATGTCTAGGTGGCGTACCTGAGGTCGGCGGCGCTGGCGGCGAGGCGCTGCGCGGTGCGCGCCAGCAGCTTGGCGGTGGGCGCGTCCGCCACCGCGGGCAGCGCCGCGCGCGCCGCCGCCAGCGCGTGCCCGCTCGGCTGCAAACACACCATAGTTACTGCCTTCATACTTCCCACTAGTGTTAGTAAAATATCTGTTTAGCCCAGTGGTTGGCTGGTAGAGAATGCCATTTGACTAGTAACTTCGTACTAGTATTCAGTGGAATTGACATGATGAGAGGCTTCGCTCTGTTCTCATTTGATTTTATTTTTACACTGACGCTCAGAGACCTTATACATCTCTGAAGATATTTATTAATTAGATTTCATTATTTTCATGTTTACGCTTAGAGATATATCTCACAATATTTTGCTTTTATCTTGACGCTTAGAGACCTTATATATCTCTAAATAAACCCCGATTGTTATTCGTTTCTTCGTCTTATTTTTGACATGTAACACTACATTTAATTAATAATATTTTGATTATTGTACTATTTTTATTTGATATAGAAAGAAGAAAGAAAGAAAAACATTTATTCGTAACGATACAGACATAAAATATAGATAAATAAATGTAATTAAACGAACATGGAATCGTCACAAAAAGGTTTTGCCTCAGCATACATAGATATATTTTGACTTATAAAAATGCCCTTTAGGCCTATTTACAGAATAAATGTTTTGATTTTGATTTAGTGGAATCCCGATGAAGCGACAGTCAAGGGACCGGTGATATTACGTCGCACTAACAGGACGTCGCACAAAACGGACTGATTTACTTTGAAAATGCTTGGTATGAAATCTAATGTGTGCTAATTTAGAGGTCGTTAAAAGAGGTAAAATGTTATATGCGAAGTCGTTATAAGCGGATGAATTTTATTGTGGTCACAAAGGCACTTTTAAAAGTCAAAAACTACTAGCGTATTTCATGAGACCACTTCCGAGAAGAAACGCCGAAAGAAACTCGACAGTCAGTCATTTTCTCCAAAATATGCTTATTACAATGATACTACTTAACCATCCGAGTATCGTGTGATTTAGCTTAATTTAATTTAGTAAAAGGCTGACGAAACCTGTTGTGGATTTATAGTGTGTGCAATGCATGCATTGTTTGACGAGGCCTGTTGCTGATGCTTGTTGTTTGCGAAATTGACGAAGCCTGCGTTGTGGATAAGGTTTGTACAACTTTTGTCGTGTTAAATAGTTAACCTATATATAACAAAAACAACGAGGTAAACGTGGCAAGAAAGTTAGGAGATGAACAGCATCCCTCCGCAAGTTACCTGCAGGAAGGCGTCGGCGCTGGCGATGAGGTCGAGCCGCGCGGCGGCGTGGTCGGGGCGGCGCTCCGCCACGCGCACCGCGTCCACCACGCGCGGCACGTGCTGCGCCAGCGCCGCGCACTCCTGCATCAGCGACTCCTGCTGGCCAACCACAATACCGTATCACTACATACTATAAAACAAACTCGCTTTCTCTGTCCCTATATCCCTATAAATTCAAATTCAAATTATTTTTATTTCGAATAAAATCCATATATGGTTAGTAACATTATTGTACTTATATCTATGTTAGTGGGGTTACATAATAGATAAATTCAATAAAATTAAAAGGAATAACATAATAAAGGCTACTTAATATTCACAATCAGGGTTATTTAATATATTTCACAAGTGTCCTAATCTGTGCCACCCAGTGACAAAGAATGGAACAGTTGTACCTATCAGCTAACACCTTCAAAATGCTGTTTTGACGATTTCTGACACGGTCCATCAACGATGCAATTTTTTTCTCATGATCGCGTGAAATCCGTCCGTCCTATGTATGCTTAAATCTTTAAAACCACGCAACGGATTTTGATGCGGTTTTTTTTAATAGATAGAGTGATTGAAGAGGAAGGTTTATATGTACAATAACATCCATTAAATAGTGCACCCGTGCGAAGCCGGGGCGGGTCGCTAGTTGCCTATAAATTGCCACCCCCCAATAACTGGCCATTTCGCTAAAATATGCACAGAGCGAATCAATTGTTGATCGTGTTCATCACACAAATAAATGCCCTGACCGGGATTCGAACCCGGAACCTCCAGCTTCGAAGGCAGGGTCACTACCAACTAGGCTAAAGCGGTCGTCAATAGTATCTGTGTTTAGTACAAGTGCGTTAGGAGAAAGTGAAACAAGAAGTGTGACCTGCGTGTACTTGTTGGTGTTGTGCTGCGCAGCGTTCTGCGCAGACGTGATGAGCTGCGTGGCGCTGGACGCCGCGAGCCGAGCAGTTTCCTGATACAAAAAAATAACATAAAAATTTAAGTCATCTAGATCCTGTGAGGTGGTAAATCTATGTTCGATTCCTTAGATCCTAACCCCCGTATTCATAAAACTTAACAAACCTCTGCTAACTAAAAAGTTCTTCGTCCCATTCTCACAAACGTCAATGTCAAAGTGACAGATAAGGACAACTGACGTGCTGCGAGTTTTAGTTGTGGTCTACCCACACACCATAGCGATCTGCCCTCTTCCTGGTTCGCTTTTTTCGCACAGTGTCACCGTCACTACCACCGTCCGCCTTGTCACTTGGAACTCGATTACGGTCACGACACACCACACTCACAGTATCAATACGCGAGTTCTTTCCGGTAACAGTCTCTTTTCGTAATAGTAATTCTAAATGACCATGTAAGCTTGAAATCTTATATAGTACGATACGAAGTTCGGATTTGCGGGGCTAGCACAACTGCCGCTGCGACGCGACGCGAGTAGAGAAAAATCTACGCTCCTCTTTCTATTCCGCACAGTTTGAGCGAGACAGGAATCGCCGAGTCGCGCGAGATACGACTTGGCAGCAAGTTGAGCTAGCTTACCTGTTGTTAAGCACATTGCAAAGTAATATATTATACACACTGGGTACTTAATGCATTTATTTAGATGTAATTTTTAAATTACGTTTTTTTCTTATTTTAACGCATGTGGTGTTCGCCTGTAATGGATTGTGACATTTATCTCTTAAGTATTTAAAACTGCAAATCATTAAAGTATTGATGTTAACAATTGTTGGCGATCCTTAAATAAAAAAAGGGACGGCACGATAAAGCGTTCGGATTTGGAGTAGCCCCTCTGTAGAGGTGATGAGTGAGGTGTAGGGAATGCAATCCCGATCCCGCGAGATCCCGATCCCGCGAGATCCCGATCTCGCGAGACCTCGGGTAATTTTTCGGGATCAATCCCGACGCATCATATGACGAGATCCCGTTCGAGATTGACGGAATTGGGCGGCAGTAGTCAGCGACATTGCAAAGGACATTAGATGCCGTTTAGCAGATGATACTATTAATACCCTTTGTTTTTTAAGGAGTCATTTTCAAAATCACTCGTCTTAGGTAACTACTTCCTAATTCCTTTGAAATATGTTTATTATTTTGATTACCTAATTTACCTATGTTAATTTCCTTAAAACCTGATAATTATTTTTGGTTGGTAAGATTAAAGAATAAAGGTTTTTATTTTCTTTCGAGTAATATGTTATTTTACTTAACCTCACTATCACAAACAAGCAGTTATTAGCCTTTTTTAGTCATCCAAATTTATTATTTTTTTAAAACTAGACGGGATCCCGAAAATTCCGGGATCCCGCGGGATTGATATTTCTAATCCCGCGGGATCTCGAATTTGCAATCTCGAGTCGGGATTGCATTCCCTAGTGAGGTGATGAGTGTACCTGCAGACGAGCCATCTGCGAGCTGACGATGTCCTGCCCCTGCGCGTAGTCGACCGTGATGTAGCGGAGCTCCTCCGCCGCCTTGCGGAGATTATCCTGCTTCTCGCGATCCTGCAAACAACACACGCAACATTAGAATGAAGGAAAAATGGAAAAATTTAGGCACCGAGCAGGATTCGAACCTGCGACTCAAACTCAAAATATTATTTATTCAAATAGGCCTAGCAACAAGCACTTTTGAATCGTCAGATATATTACATAAATTGAATCTAATTATTCAGAGCAATTTATTGATGCATCTGAAATTTAAAAAAAGACATGAATTACTGTAATGTATGTCAAAAGAGAGCGACCTCCGGGCACTCGCGGCCAGTCGCTCTAGCCAACTGAGCTATAGGTGCAATCGCTACCGAGTTCTAAATTCATCAACCGTTCCTTCGTATTAAGCAGTACCGCTGCTAACGTAAACTATTTTTTATACAAACGCCTTAAGGGAGGCGTACAGCGACATCTACCAGAAGACTCATGCTTCATTAACCGCACTAACGTCTCAAATCATATTGAGAATCGTCAGTTACGATGCGCCATCCCATACCCACAAAATCAATTTGGCAAAGTCATAACAAGTCGGCTTCTTGGAAAATGTTACTACTCCATTCAGGACTTTCTAAATGAACGACATAATAATAATATGCCTGATTTTGACATATAACTACTATTTAATAATAATAATTTGACATTTAAAATAACACTGTGACATTTTAGTTGAATGGTTTATAATTATTGTATAGAAATTATTATTTATTTTTATTTTTCAATATAAGGGTCGGTTGCACCAACATACGATCACAGGCCGGTTATCGTCAAATATGGCGCCGGCAGCTGTCATCCCATAGAAACTTGTCAAACTTTCTATACAATCAGATTTTAACGAACACCGCTTAAGATTACAGACGGTTTGGTGCAACCCACCATAATGGGGGCTATCGCGTTTGAAATGTAGAAATTATAATAATGTTCCTATACCTATAATCATGACTTGTAAAATACAATATTTTATCAATAAATAAATGAATGAATGAATGAATGAATTCGCCGCTAGAGGCGCTAGTGTAGCGTGGGGTCCTCCGAAACGTCAAATGTCACTCTTTTTGGTTGCGCTACGCGGGTTAATATCTAATTGGGACAATATGGTGACTATTTTGCAATACCTGAGCTTGATTATGGCAAATATGAGTTACGGGTCAATGACTGTCAGTGCTTTGAGACAGTTTTGTCTTTCGGAAACTTATTTCCTCCTTTATTTCCTAACAAAACAGGACTGCGCTACAATGCGGGATGTTGGATATTTTTACGGTACGGTTTTTAGGGTACCTATTAAATATGATTTAAACGTCAACTTCGTTCTCATGCCCATAATAACCGATAAAAAAATTTGATAGCTGGACCTTACTCGACAGTGGCGCCAATTGGTGAGTACAAAAACGATAGCCCTCATTAGGCCCCTATCCCCGGGTAATGGTGACGTATTATATGGTATCACTACATAGTATAAAACAAAGTCGCTTTCTCTGTCCCTATATCCCTATATATGCTAATCTTTAAAACTATGCAACGGATTTTGATGCGGTTTTTTTAATAGATAGAGTGACTCAAGGGGAAGGTTTATATGTGTTTAGGACGATATCGTGTTTGTGGACCACTAGATGGCGCTGTACCTAATAGAAACTAGATAACGGTTGTTCGATACGAATTCCCTAAGAAAGAGCCGTCTAGTCGTCATACTTGCCTGGTAACCAAGTGAGTGCATAGTAACGGTGTAAACAATATGTATAATACATGCATCAGCATTGCACCCGTGCGAAGCCGGGGCGGGTCGCTAGTATAGAATATTGTTTAGAATTTATTATTTATTTTTATTTTTCAATATAATTAGGCCCGTGTCCCCGGTGATGGTATGGCAGGGTTGGGTTACCTGCGGCGAGGAGGCGCACTGGCGCGCCGCCTCCACCATGCGCGCGGTGGCGTCGGCCAGCAGCTTGGCGGCCGCCAAAAGCTTGCGCTGCGCCTCCGACGGCTGCTGCTCCGCCTCCGTCTACACAATCACACATAAATCAAAATCAAACACTTACTTAACAAAATCTCATTTAGCATTCCCGCGAGAAGGTTTAGGCAATTTCGTCCCATTAGTATCTATATACTAAATATAGGAAAAACAGTTTCTTGGGCAGGGCAGGCATGAGTCTAAACAAAGTCTTAGTTAATTTAGACTTTGACATATTCAATGATAGTATATCAGTAATTAGGAAAAAGTTAATTGAATTTTATATGGGTGATACTCCTGGCGCGGGTTCGGGTTCGGGCTCGGTTTACTAAAGTTATGAAACTTATGTATTTACTCTGTGTCTTTGATATATAGGTTAAAGGTAGCCACTGCTCTTATGCTGTAGGCTCAATTGTGTGTGTAAATTAATTGGGCTAAATCTGTTGTTGTGTGATAGTTAAGTTCTATAAGTGAGAACCTTTAATTGGCTATGTAATTCTATTGTAGTTTTCTTATAAATGTGTTACGCTGTTGGTTTTCCATGTATTTAAAATAAATAAATAAATAAAACATTTATTCTGCAAATAGGCCTCATGGGCACTTTTACAAGTCAAAATCTATCTACGTACATCAAATAAAAATAATACAATAATCAAAGTATCATTAATTAAATGTAGTGTTTCATGTCAAAAATAAGACTAAGTAACTAATAACAATCGAGATTTGTTAGAGATGTATAAGGTCTCTAAGCGTCATCCGTCATCGTCATATTCAGTGGAATCCGGATACAGTGACAGTCAAGGGACCGGTGATATTACGTCGCACTAACAGGACGTCGCACAAAACGGACTGATTTACTTTGAAAATGTTTGATATCAAATCTAATGTGTGGTGATTTCGAAGTCGTTAAAAGCGGTCAAATGTTATATGCGGAGTCGTTATAAGCGGATTCTACTGTATAATAATTTATATAAAGAAATGACATTTCTTTGTATCAGTTTTGTATTAGCGACTTAGGGTGAAGTCACACTTATCAGCATCGAATCGCATTTTGTAATACAAAAACGCAATATTGTATGAAGATGCGTCCGCATCAATTCACCCTTCCTCATAGATTCAGCTTCAGCATTAAATGCGTATAAGTGTAGCTATCCAGTTAACATACTGAAGAATGCTTATTCATGATAAAGCATGAGGACGGCGGCTAGGACGCGAAACTAGATGCTTGCGAATGAGAATACTTGATTACGCGTGAGACATAAATCGTCAAAAGATGGCGCTGTTTCCTATAGCAGCGCGATGGTTGAACTCTGTCGGTAAAATGGTTTGTTTTGAAGACGGCGATCGTGAATGTAATTCGTGAGGTTATGTTAAGAAGTGAGAGGATTAATTTAAGAATTACGATTACAACATATAGTGGGAATCGTAAAGCCGGTAAATAGACTTTAAATGTAGTTTCTTTGATTTATCAGGTATAATGTATTGTCTTGTTTATTAAACCAAACTGAATTTTCCAGCGCCTCGGTGCAAACTGTAATGCTGTGTAAATTTCTTGTGTCAAATAAATAAATAATTGTGTACTTAAGGTTATAATGTAATAACAAAGTAGTGCAAACTTGTGTTAAATAAAATACTTTGGTTTTTCAGAGCGACACAATACATTTATTTTAGCCGGTTCCTAATAACCCTAAATGAATTGTCTTATACATGTATGAATAATGGAACACCATAAACAGAGTATACATGACTACATATACAGGATGTCCAGTAAATAATGGACAAGCTCCTAACCACCGATAGAGACCCTGAGGCTGATCCAGAAAATGGACTTTCGGGTTTAGTAAAAGTCCTTCGATTTTCGAGATAATCGAACTTATCCATTCTCTTAATTATTATTATTTTTTTTAATTAATTTATTTACCAAAAAAGTTAGATACAGTTTTACATTAACAACCGTTCGCTAAACACAACGTTTATTGGCGAGTAATGCACTCATGCTCTTAACAAATTAATGTACCTATCTACCTTAAAACCTAAAATAAAATATGTATTTAGAGGGTATCTATTAGCAATTTTTTCAATCATAATCATAATCCTTTATTGCACCATGGTATACAAGTTGTTACATTATATTATAGTCTCTCATGGACCCGTTTCGGGTGTAGCAATTTACACATTACATATCAAAGAAGAATTGTAATAATAAATACCTAAATAAAACATGGCACAAAATGATCCTTAATTAACAAAGGCATACAATTAAAAATATGAATCTTCTATCCTTTGAACTAATTACTATCATTATAAAAATCATCAATTGTATAGTAGGTTTTTTTTGTAAGGAATGACTTCAACTTTTTTGCATATACTGTATCCTATATTTAGCTTTGAAGACGTGTTTGCTACTACAATCATGTTTTGGAAAGATTGGTACCTTGATTCACTTTTAGCATGTGTGTGCGAAGGGGAATTTCGCTGAATGAACGCCAGGAGCGATCGTCCCCGCCCCCCCACACCCCCCAACAACAATAATGAATACGGACAAAGGGTCTGGTCTAGTATCCTCCCAAGTACCGCACAGACGAACCACTTGTCGGTGCGTTTGCGCAAACTATTTGTTATTTTTGTTATCTGTGTTTATACAGCGCTGAGAAAATATGTATTCGTTTTTTTGTTTTGTTTTCTTTCTATTCCATTGTTTATTTGTAAAACTTTAGTTTATTTGTGTAACCTTTTTATTTTCCATTATTGTGTGTTACCCACCGTGCCGACACCTAATGGGTCCAACGGAAGACCAGCGCCGGCTGTAATGCCGGCATTATGCTGAGTTGGGTCCATTTCGTGACACGACTGTTTTTGTATTCTGTCCCATTATTATGTACTTGTCTGTCATGAATAAATGTTTGAATCTGAATCTTCAAATTTTAATTTTTTTTTTTAACTGAACCCAGCACTCACCTTGATATTAGTAATGAGATGTGCCGTAGCCTGTCCCAGCAGCCGCGCCTGCCGCACCATCTCCGCCGGGTCGTGCGCCTCCACCACGCGCTCGCTGGCCGTCATCACGGTCTCCACCGAGCGCTCCGTCACGCTGGGCTGAGCCCGACGGTCTGGGAAAGAAATACATTCGTCAATAACGAAATAATCATGAAATCAGCTTCTATAAAACAGGTTTTAGTTAATATGGCTTGTTACAGCATTGATGATTTTATTAACAATGTATCATTGACCAACACATAAAAGTATAGGTAATTTATTTAATGAATATAACTGAGAATAAATGTTTCTGATCCAAATGTATAAAATAAGATATTATGACTTATGACATAGTATTTCAGAACTCAATGATTAATTTTAAATTATATACGTACATAATTTTAATTCACATACATTTTTTGACATGTAAAATGACATTTTACCAATAAAATTTCTGATTCTGATTCTGATATGTCCACTGTAAGAAACCCTCCCTTCAAGGATTTTCAAAAATAATGGCTCCTATACAGAACCAACTGTGCTAGACAGAACCAATGTACTTGTAGCTCACCAGTGTTGCAGTGCTGCAGCAGGCGCTCCAGCTCCTCGGAGCCGCGGCAGCTGTCCACGAGCTCCGTTCTCCTCGGACTGACCCCACCTGCGCTAGACGGAGCCACTCCCCATGTAACTGACCGGTGTTGCAGTGCTGCAGCAGGCGCTCCAGCTCGTCGGAGACGCGGCAGCTGTCCACGAGCTCCGTTCTTGGACTGATCCCACCTGTGCTAGACGGAGCCAACGTCCATGTAACTGACCGGTGTTGCAGTGCTGCAGCAGGCGCTCCAGCTCCTCGGAGACACGGCAGCTGTCCACGAGCTCCGTTCTTGGACTGATCCCACCTGTGCTAGACGGAGCCAATGTCCATGTAACTGACCGGTGTTGCAGTGCTGCAGCAGGCGCTCCAGCTCCTCGGAGACGCGGCAGCTGTCCACGAGCTCCGTTCTTGGGCTGATCCCACCTGTGCTAGACGGAGCCAACGTCCATGTAACTGACCGGTGTTGCAGTGCTGCAGCAGGCGCTCCAGCTCCTCGGAGACGCAGCTGTCCACGAGCTCCGTTCTTCTCGGACTGACCCCACCTGTGCTAGACGGAGCCACTCCCCATGTAACTGACCGGTGTTGCAGTGCTGCAGCAGGCGCTCCAGCTCCTCGGAGACGCAGCTGTCCACGAGCTCCGTTCTTGAACTGACCCCACCTGCGCTAGACGGAGCCAACGTCCATGTAACTGACCGGTGTTGCAGTGCTGCAGCAGGCGCTCCAGCTCGTCGGAGACACGGCAGCTGTCCACGAGCTCCGTTCTTGAACTGACCCCACCTGCGCTAGACGGAGCCAACGTCCATGTAACTGACCGGTGTTGCAGTGCTGCAGCAGGCGCTCCAGCTCGTCGGAGACACGGCAGCTGTCCACGAGCTCCGTTCTTGGACTGATCCCACCTGTGCTAGACGGAGCCAATGTCCATGTAACTGACCGGTGTTGCAGTGCTGCAGCAGGCGCTCCAGCTCCTCGGAGACGCGGCAGCTGTCCACGAGCTCCGTTCTTGGACTGATCCCACCTGTGCTAGACGGAGCCAACGTCCATGTAACTGACCGGTGTTGCAGTGCTGCAGCAGGCGCTCCAGCTCCTCGGAGACGCAGCTGTCCACGAGCTCCGTTCTTCTCGGACTGACCCCACCTGTGCTAGACGGAGCCACTCCCCATGTAACTGACCGGTGTTGCAGTGCTGCAGCAGGCGCTCCAGCTCCTCGGAGACGCAGCTGTCCACGAGCTCCGTTCTTGAACTGACCCCACCTGCGCTAGACGGAGCCAACGTCCATGTAACTGACCGGTGTTGCAGTGCTGCAGCAGGCGCTCCAGCTCGTCGGAGACACGGCAGCTGTCCACGAGCTCCGTTCTTGAACTGACCCCACCTGCGCTAGACGGAGCCAACGTCCATGTAACTGACCGGTGTTGCAGTGCTGCAGCAGGCGCTCCAGCTCGTCGGAGACACGGCAGCTGTCCACGAGCTCCGTTCTTGAACTGACCCCACCTGCGCTAGACGGAGCCAACGTCCATGTAACTGACCGGTGTTGCAGTGCTGCAGCAGGCGCTCCAGCTCGTCGGAGACACGGCAGCTGTCCACGAGCTCCGTTCTTGGACTGATCCCACCTGTGCTAGACGGAGCCAATGTCCATGTAACTGACCGGTGTTGCAGTGCTGCAGCAGGCGCTCCAGCTCCTCGGAGACGCGGCAGCTGTCCACGAGCTCCGTTCTTGGACTGATCCCACCTGTGCTAGACGGAGCCAACGTCCATGTAACTGACCGGTGTTGCAGTGCTGCAGCAGGCGCTCCAGCTCCTCGGAGACGCAGCTGTCCACGAGCTCCGTTCTTCTCGGACTGACCCCACCTGTGCTAGACGGAGCCACTCCCCATGTAACTGACCGGTGTTGCAGTGCTGCAGCAGGCGCTCCAGCTCCTCGGAGACGCAGCTGTCCACGAGCTCCGTTCTTGAACTGACCCCACCTGCGCTAGACGGAGCCAACGTCCATGTAACTGACCGGTGTTGCAGTGCTGCAGCAGGCGCTCCAGCTCGTCGGAGACACGGCAGCTGTCCACGAGCTCCGTTCTTGAACTGACCCCACCTGCGCTAGACGGAGCCAACGTCCATGTAACTGACCGGTGTTGCAGTGCTGCAGCAGGCGCTCCAGCTCGTCGGAGACACGGCAGCTGTCCACGAGCTCCGTTCTTGAACTGACCCCACCTGCGCTAGACGGAGCCAACGTCCATGTAACTGACCGGTGTTGCAGTGCTGCAGCAGGCGCTCCAGCTCGTCGGAGACACGGCAGCTGTCCACGAGCTCCGTTCTTGGACTGATCCCACCTGTGCTAGACGGAGCCAATGTCCATGTAACTGACCGGTGTTGCAGTGCTGCAGCAGGCGCTCCAGCTCCTCGGAGACGCGGCAGCTGTCCACGAGCTCCGTTCTTGGACTGATCCCACCTGTGCTAGACGGAGCCAACGTCCATGTAACTGACCGGTGTTGCAGTGCTGCAGCAGGCGCTCCAGCTCCTCGGAGACGCAGCTGTCCACGAGCTCCGATCTTCTCGGACTGACCCCACCTGTGCTAGACGGAGCCACTCCCCATGTAACTGACCGGTGTTGCAGTGCTGCAGCAGGCGCTCCAGCTCCTCGGAGACGCAGCTGTCCACGAGCTCCGTTCTTGAACTGACCCCACCTGCGCTAGACGGAGCCAACGTCCATGTAACTGACCGGTGTTGCAGTGCTGCAGCAGGCGCTCCAGCTCGTCGGAGACACGGCAGCTGTCCACGAGCTCCGTTCTTGAACTGACCCCACCTGCGCTAGACGGAGCCAACGTCCATGTAACTGACCGGTGTTGCAGTGCTGCAGCAGGCGCTCCAGCTCGTCGGAGACACGGCAGCTGTCCACGAGCTCCGTTCTTGAACTGACCCCACCTGCGCTAGACGGAGCCAACGTCCATGTAACTGACCGGTGTTGCAGTGCTGCAGCAGGCGCTCCAGCTCGTCGGAGACACGGCAGCTGTCCACGAGCTCCGTTCTTGGACTGATCCCACCTGTGCTAGACGGAGCCAATGTCCATGTAACTGACCGGTGTTGCAGTGCTGCAGCAGGCGCTCCAGCTCCTCGGAGACGCGGCAGCTGTCCACGAGCTCCGTTCTTGGACTGATCCCACCTGTGCTAGACGGAGCCAACGTCCATGTAACTGACCGGTGTTGCAGTGCTGCAGCAGGCGCTCCAGCTCCTCGGAGACGCAGCTGTCCACGAGCTCCGTTCTTCTCGGACTGACCCCACCTGTGCTAGACGGAGCCACTCCCCATGTAACTGACCGGTGTTGCAGTGCTGCAGCAGGCGCTCCAGCTCCTCGGAGACGCAGCTGTCCACGAGCTCCGTTCTTGAACTGACCCCACCTGCGCTAGACGGAGCCAACGTCCATGTAACTGACCGGTGTTGCAGTGCTGCAGCAGGCGCTCCAGCTCGTCGGAGACACGGCAGCTGTCCACGAGCTCCGTTCTTGAACTGACCCCACCTGCGCTAGACGGAGCCAACGTCCATGTAACTGACCGGTGTTGCAGTGCTGCAGCAGGCGCTCCAGCTCGTCGGAGACACGGCAGCTGTCCACGAGCTCCGTTCTTGAACTGACCCCACCTGCGCTAGACGGAGCCAACGTCCATGTAACTGACCGGTGTTGCAGTGCTGCAGCAGGCGCTCCAGCTCGTCGGAGACACGGCAGCTGTCCACGAGCTCCGTTCTTGAACTGACCCCACCTGCGCTAGACGGAGCCAACGTCCATGTAACTGACCGGTGTTGCAGTGCTGCAGCAGCCGCTCCAGCTCCTCGGAGACGCAGCTGTCCACGAGCTCCACTCCTCTCGGACTGACCCCACCTGTGCTAGATGGAACCAATGTACTTGTAGCTCACCGGTGTTGCAGTGCTGCAGCAGGCGCTCCAGCTCGTCGGAGACGCGGCGCGCGGCGGCGGCGAGCTGCTCCACGGAGTGCGGCGCGGCGGGCTCGGCGGCGCGGCAGCTGTCCACGAGCCGCTCCACGGCGCGCGCCACGAGGCGCGCGGCGGCCGTCAGCTGCTCGCGGCATTGAGGGTTGTGCAGCGTCGGGGCCACAACCTAAAGAAATAACGACCCAGTAAATAATAAATAAATAAATATTTTTGGACAATCTTACACAAATCAACCTAGTCCCAAACTAAGCAAAGCTTGTACTATGGGTACCAAGTGACGATATACATACTTATATAGATAAACAGATACTTAAATACATATAAAACATCCAAGACTCAGGAACAAATACTCGTGTTCATCACACAAATACATGCCCTGACCGGGATTCGAACCCGGGACCTCCAGCTTCGAAGGCAGGGTCACTACCAAATAGGCTAAAGCGGTCGGTCAATATACTGTATATGTCATATTACTTTGACATTAGGAAAATCCTCTTCCCCCAGTAGACGTAAACAATGTTACTACGTTTATTTATTTCTCAAATTCAATACAATTAAAAAAAACATATTTTATATTATTGTTGTATCGACAACTAAACTGTCAAAATTATATAAGTTTCTTGTATAAACCTGTCTGTATATAACTCCGGATGGGAGGAGCTGCTTCTCCTAACACAAGTATTGTCATACTTACCTGGGGGGGTGGCCACATTCATATGGTAAAACCAACAAGATACCAAATAAATACATAAAATATAACTATAAAATATAATAACTGACATTTAAAATTATTTTTTTCTTTTTAGCGTATCTTGTTAATTTTTAATGTGTTTTTATGTGCAAATATTTCTGAACTGAACTGAAAATAACGGCAGGGCCACGACCTTGAGCGAACGAGAATGTTCACACCAAAGGAAGTAACTCCGTAACTTCCATCATTCTCAAATCATCAAATTTTCAATCAAGTGGCGAAGTAACTTCAAAGAATAAATATTTACATAGTTATGTCTTCAAAGTTTTAGTAGAGGGGATATTATATTCTGTCCCTTTTCCGCAAAACGCACCTTTGTATTGGAACGATCGTCATTTACTATGGCGCATGCGGTCCGTGACGTCACGGATCTGTAGCACTTTCTCTCTAACTAGCAACATTAAAACGGTTATAGCCTCGTTATTTTTTAAGATATTTGCATAGGATTTTCACCATTTGGCATAGAAACATGATAAAAAATTTCTAGATACAATAAAAATCCAAAGCTGAGTCTTTATTTTCCTTTTTTTCCTCAGCCTACTAAAACAACGCATTATTAAAAACCACAATTAAGTTAAAATGATGGTATTTTATCACATCTAAACTATGTCAAAAGGAAGTTTAATAAAACTCCACACAGTCATATATTTATCTAGATTTGTCTAAAAAAGCCATTCCCGAAGAGCGTTGCATCCCGTTTTGTCGTAAGTTGGTCCGAGTTTGTAAAAAAAAATATTACCAACGGGACAATTGAAGAAATATATCGACTGAAATGAAAGATTTAAAAACTATTCAGATCCATATGAGCCTTCTGATACATATCAATTTAGTCCACCCCCTTGGTGATTCGCTAATCCTCCTAGACAGCACATCGAGTAGTACTGACCTTGGCGCAGGCGACGAGCTGGCTGGTGGCGAGCGCGCAGTGCGTGGCGGCCGCGATGATGCTGTTCTGCAGCGGCTGGTCGTCGCGGCACTGCGCCGCCACGTTCTTCGCCTTCAGCACCAGCGCCGCCGTCGTGTTGGCCACGGCCTTGGCTAGAGACAGGAGGATGTCCTGGGGAACGATTGTTTAGTGTTATATTTGGGGTACATCTTACACAAATTGTGATAATCCACATCGAAAGGGACCTTATGGCGGCAGGCGCTTAGATTCAGATTCATTTATTTCATAGATGTAAATTACAATATAAATTTGCATTCATGTCAAAAGTAGGTATACGAATTCAGATCATGATCGTCAATTAAGATATAAATAATAATAATGGAATAGGATTTAAACATATTCACGAATAATGATCGTCATAACATAATTGGACACTTATTCTTACTTACGTTGCACCTATTCACTATTGTATTGGAACAGCGACAATAAAGGCGTAATTGCCGGCCGCCATAAGGTACCTTTCAATATGGATTATCACAATTGATCTAGTCGTCAGCAAACTCAATAACAAGCTTTATTCACTGATATTATGGTTAGTAAACGACGATATACCATTCGATTAATAGTATATTACTACAGAGGCCGGTAAGTAAGGGGTTGCCGGCCGAGTATATAGACGGCCGAGAGTAGCAAGGCCGGGTTACGAGGTTGGCAACCCCTTTTCACGCCGAGGTATGTATAGTGCTTTTCTCAAACATGCAATGAAATAAATTAAAAAAACTGCAAGAAATCAAACTTTAATTTCTGAAGAAACTAAAAGTAAATACAACAAAAAATCCAATTACAGAATGAAAAAAATCAATTATGTCTCCAAAATGATTTCAAAAGTACCTTCACGGTTTGAGTAAATATTTTTACCTCTAATATGCAGATGAAATATTTTAAACGTGTATTTTTGTAGTTAAACTTGTAATTAAAATCATTGGACTGTGTTAATAATGTGTTATTTATTATGTTCATGTCGATTTTATATAAATAAAACAGCAGAAAATAGCAAACATCGTTTTTTTTTTTAATAATCGTAGTGACAGAATGTCATGACGAACCAAAAAGCAAATAATTGCTCATGGCTGAACGCCGTGATACTGTGATCCTGCAGGCCTAGGCCTCCAATTTTGTATGAAATTCCTTTAAAGACCTCTCGTCTAGCCGCACCCGAAACGTGACACTTCGCAGCCTATTATGGGTCATTGTCAGATTTAGATTCTCGTCTTTTCGGTGGACATATCGAAAGTTAAGGGACAAAAAACTTAATTTTGTATTGGTCTAGTAACCGCATAAACGGTGTATCCATAACTATAAATACATGTAATAAAAACATAACTTACATGTACATAAGCCGTTAACTATTGACCACCGGGTGGACAACTTTTGTTTTTACAACTGACAATGACCCTTATAGGGAACATGATCTCAATATTTCATTGCATGTTTGAGAAAAAACATATTAGTACAGTAGAATCCCAAAAGAGCGAGATATGAGCATTGTCAGGAGGGCGCTATTATTTTCATTTATATGGCAACAGGTCAGTAATGTCAGTATTTGTCAGTTCTGATATTTATTGATTTTGTCACAGACTTACCAGACGCGACACGCAAATAATAATACCACAACCGAGCGAGACAGTCATATACATTTTTGTATAAGAGCGACAGAGAGTTACATATCATTTGTTGTCCCTGTCACAGTTTCACTTTTTTTGTCGAGCACAACTTACTTTATATGACAGTTGTGCCCAATTACATCACAGAAATGATTATCCGCCCAAGTTAAGGAAGTAATTTATGGTAAACCGGCAGCCATTTTAAACCAATTCTCAATTTATCTGCATGAGACCTTATCCGTCACTCTTGGTGGCCCGCGTAAAGGATCTCTTTAGAAATATTTGCACTCTAAGGATTTTGTAATATATTGTAGCAAAATAATTTTTTTTTAAATATTCCGAGCTTATTTTTTTCTATTTTATTATATACATTGTCAATAATGTTCCGCTCTTGACAATCGTTTTTGGCCTTTTTGTCATTTATAATTTTATATTCAACTCTTAACCTAAATCACCACAGTGACACTGACAACCTATGATTAAAATTATTCCCAGTGTAAAAAATAGTTCCACTGAAATGCCGCAACATGGCGCATGGTCATATATTTCTGCTTTAAATACAAACATCGATTTTCAGAGCAGCGCCGGAGACTTTTGTCTCTATAGTTAAGTTCCCACTCTATTTATATATATTTTTGCTACAGCAACACTAAGAACAGTGAGTTTAAACCGTCAAATAGTTAAAAAAAATCGTCAATTCATTCTTGTTCGATTCGCGTTCGCTTGAGCGGCGTGAGCGCGCATATATTCTTTTCGATATCGGACAGCGCGCCTGGAACGCAGCCTATTTAGAGTTCGGTCTACATCGTGTGCCTTGAGAAGAAAGGAGATAGATGCTCTTAGTGGTGCATTTCAGAGACTGCAAGGTAACCTAAGGTCTCGTGAGGTAAGTCGGCGCTCGCTCTCTGAGATTCAGTGGCCCTTCAGTCTGTTCATCGAAGCTTCGCACCCTCCAAACACAAGGTGAGTGTCTAACTTCTTCCATCAAGGCACTAAATTACCGGAACCTAAAATCTAGCCTCGTTATCGCACTTAGCTACAGTCCATTATTTAACACTATATATCGCGCTATTCTCCTATACTATAGTTATGGAACTAGCCAATTATTAGGACAATTTAATTTGAAAACTAGCTTGGTAAGTTTCTATTTTTAACCTTTTAGTCGCCATTGACTTATATAAAGTCAGTATATTTAGTGCCCAAACGCCATGACTTCATATCAAGTCGATGTAAAGCAACCTACGTGCTGTCAAGGTTCATTTTCGTTTGTTTGTGCTGTGACTGGCGTGTGAGACACAACTTATTAAATCTACTGTGGCGGTGAAGAGATTAAGGCTGGGTTGCACCAAACCGTCTGTAATCGTAAGCGGTGTTCGTTAAAAGCTGATTGCTTGGAAAGCTTGACAAGTTTCTATGGAATGACAGCTGCTGGCGTCATATTTTTTTTTTATTAAAAATGGGATCGCTCTTGGCCAGCATCTAGCCAGGGGGCAAAGATGAGGCCGACGATGAAGCGAGCTCACCCAGAAGGTGCCTATTCACTCGTGCCTTAAAAAGATCTAGGTTATATGGTGTAGGTTATTTGACGATGACCGGCCTGTGATCGTATGTTGGTGCAACCGAGCCTAACTGGGCATAGACTAGTGTTTAACAGCCATCTCGCCTGATTGTAACATGACGGTACCTGTTCACTCGCACCTTGAAGACCTCTATATCGTACGATCGGCCTCACAAGGGGTTTTACACCTTTGTCCCGTGTCGCTTTAATACAATGTTAGATGTTCCTTTTTTATACTTAGGCCGGGTTTTATAAAGATCCGTTAGACCAAATATCACATCAAATTCCAGTAACTCAGTACATATTTAGACATAACAAAGCGACATAAGATCTAAAGGATCTTTATAAAACCGAGCCTTATACTATCAACGACATGGTTAACTGCTCCGTTGCAACGCCTATTGCAACAAGATAAGGTTTACGAATCGTTACATGTCGTCGACAATAGCACTGATAATAGTATTTGTTATACAAAGGTGCAAAATTGTATTTTAACCGCGAGTGTGGAATTGAAACACAAGCTAGCGAATGGATTCTATCCTGAGCGAAGTTAGTGGTTCAAAAATAGAATCGTGAGCGTAGCGAGTGTTGCAGCACACGAGACGTAAATAACTTTGCAGCCGTGTATAACACAAATCTTTTCACCTCACTAGAGCGAGGAAAATATTTTATTTTCAGTAGAGTTGCATCCTAAATAATAGTTGGATGCCCGGGGTCCACTACCTAATGCCGAGATTTGGAGTAGGTACCAATTTTTTTAACACAACAGCACAATATAAAATTATTGGTGCTGGACTGTCTGGACCAGTCCAGACATGTGTTATATTATGTTTAAAAAAGTTACAAATACCACGTTCGGATTTCAAATATTCTTTGCACTCATGTGGATAAAATGCAGTTTTGCTATCTGATTTTAAAGAATAAAAAAGGGCTTTCCGAGCTAGTGAGGCGAAAATAAATAAACCTTGGCCACCACTCTGTGGCTTTTGACCATCTGTCGTCGTCTCGTCTTTCCAAGTTAGGAATACGCTGGTAATTCCTCTCGAGACACCTTGTATGATGTTACCTTTTCCTGTAGTTTCCTAAGACCAATATAATATTTTCAACCGTTGTTCTCTTATTAACTAGCTTGGGAAGTTTCTATATTTAACCTTTTAGTCACCATTGACTTATATAAAGTCACACATACACATGTATGTATGTTTTATATCTCCTGTCTTTTTTATACCTTGTTGTGCAGGTTGCTGAATTTGTCTACCTCCGTTCATTTCTTCTCTCATTTGCTCAAAGGTTAACTGGAAGAGATCCCTTAAAGGGATAAGTTCGCCTTTGTACATACCATATCTTTTTGTATTTGTAATTTTTGTTATTGTGTACAATAAAGAGTTTTACTGCTACTACTACTACTACACATTACATTTAGTGCCCCACACGCCATGACTTCATATCAAGTCGATGTAAAGCAACCTACGTGCTGTCAAGGTTCATTTTCGGTTGTTTGTGCTGTGACTGGCGTGTGAGACATAACTTACTAAATCTACTGTGGCGGTGAAGAGATCAATATAATATTTATTTAATTTGTAAGGATTGTTAGTAAAAATGTAGGAAATTTTGCAATACTTAGTACAGTCATTCATCGTGTCTAATTCACGATAATCGAAGTAGTAACTAATTTTTAATAGAATCAATACTTCTACTCTTGCTGCATTTTGCTCTAAGATAGTTATCAAAACGTCATTTCAATATTATTTCTATAGAAGAAACGATCTTTCATATTCTCATAGCAAAATATTTATAAAATGTCGTTACGGAAGCAATGGACTTTTCAAATTAAGGTATTTAAAGTATCTTTTGCGGTCCAAAGTTACTGTTTACAAATAAGGATCGTTTCTCCAAAGATTCTTGCATTATTCTTGTCACTACATTCACTTGTGTTGGACAGTTAGTGTTAAATAAAACCCCAGTTGTCAGATCAAGCAAATGTATTAACAAAAATAATCCAATATGGCGGACGCGTGCTATAATACCTTAAATATAACCGTCACCGAATCGTGGCCGTTTAAAAATGGGTAAGACACTAAATGAAATATTTTTAAAGTATAAATGTAATGCTAGATGATCGCTTTTATACGGGACATAGCAATCGTCTATACTTCTTAGGGGCATACCACCAATATCGTACTGCAAGCTACAAAAAAGAGAGAGCGAGATATAAGACGACATAAAAGTCTAGATCACCAGTATCTCACTCACTCTTGTAGCTTGCAGGATGATTAATATATACATGCAGAACAGTGTGGATGTGCCTTTTGTCCTGTGTTGCTAGAGATGAATGCTTTGTATTTACTGTGCTGAGGCGGGAAATTTGAAACAATTTCTTAGTAATTTTAGCCATCTATTTCAGGCCCACTACTACAACAATAATTTTAAATTAAATGTAAATGATTACAGTAGTACCCAACTGATAAGGCGCGTCGTGAATCTTCGTTAGCGCAGAAAAGAAAGTATCGCGCCGAAGATTAACGAAAGAATGCTTAAAACTTACAATTAACCTTAGATCACTACTATAAGGTTCATAATACACTGTTCATAATGCGCGTGCACTCGATCAGAAGTATGGCGGCTGACTAACATGCCACGCGGCGCGCGCTAACATGGCGGCAGCTAACAATAGCGGTACAGGAAAAAGAAGCGCGATGCGTGGAGCGTGCCGATTGGTCAATAATTTCCCGCGCTTTAGAAATTCATCTTCTGCGCAGGTACATCGGTAAGCCATATCAGTTGGGTACTACTGTACTTTAATTTATGTATATAGTTATGTTTAATAGTCATATTTATTCAGTTTAAGCCTTGGTCTCCCGGCGAATAAAATGTACAAATAGCATTATTTTGTAATGAGCCCGGGGATCCCCGGGACCGGCAGACGACGGGTTAAGCAAAATTAAAGGTGAATTGAAAATTCTAGTGGCGAAAACATAAAAACAATATCTAATCCTTTTCATATGTAAGTTACCCATTTATAAAGCCGTTAATATTGCTATAAATAATATTTTTTCTGACAGTAATATGCGTGTCACTGGTAAATGAATGACTGGTTAATAGTAAGGTATTTTCGGGGAATTCCGAAAATAACAATTTCCAGTCTAACTAAGTGACTTTATTGCATCTCATCATCATTATCATCAAAAAGAAATGTTATATTTTTTGTTGATGGTTTGGTAGTGCAACGAAATCGCTTAGTTAGCCTCCTGAGACCCACCATACAAATAAAAATACAATCGAATTTGAACCTAACAGTTCCGATTACAAATTTGAATTTTATTTTATGTCAAATCAATCAAACCAAAACAAATGCAACTCTATCACTTCAAAATTTAACTTATTTTCCGTTGACCATATTTTGTCCTTTATATAGGACGCGGGGTCTTAGGAGGTTAGACTGGAATTTGTTTTTTTCGGAATTACCCGACACTCGGAATTACCCGAAGACACCTTAATTAATGTTATGAATGTCAACACAATTAAATAATTATTAAAATTACTGCCAAAAAAATAAAACACAGGATACAAACTTAATGAGTAACAAAAATAATTATAACAATGTACAAAAATATTACAAAATAAACAATGTGTAAAACTAAGCCAAATAATAAATTAATAATTTAGAAAAACAATATCGTATGGCACTGTATGTACAATTTTTAAATCTAAACAAAAAAAACAATACCAAAAATGTCACTGTTGCATTGCGACTTTCTGTTTCGGTCAAAAGGATGCAATTTATCAGAAAAAAAATACATTTAAAAAGTCAACAACACACAAAAGGTAGTCAACTAGTCACATGTAGCATTTGAATTCTGTAGTATGATACTGTTATTTTATATACGTTGTATATTGTTTTGAAAAAATGACACCTCGCCGAGTTTGCCGGTTCTCGAGGCAGAGGTTTATTTTATGAACCGGTGGTAGTTTTTTTGACATTCATAAGTGCATGTAATATGCCTAAATTGAAGAATAAATGATTTCATTTTACATTATCTTGCACAATAGAGAATATGCATTCTTTTCTCATTCGTACCAGTTTTTAGAGGAACAAATGTGTATATAGAACAAGTACAATTAGAACAATGCAAAAGACAAAAATAGATTCCAAAATACAAAATCCTCAAAACTCCCATACTAATACCTCCTCCTCCTCCTTTGACGACCGCTTTAGCCTAGTTGGTAGTGACCCTGCCTTCGAAGCTGGAGGTCCCGGGTTCGAATCCCGGTCAGGGCATTTATTTGTGTGATGAACACGAATATTTGATCCTGAGTCTTGGATGTTTTCTATGTATTTATGTATCTATTTATCTATATAAGTATGTATAACGTCACTTGGTACCCATAGTACAAGCTTTGCTTAGTTTGGGACTAGGTTGATTTGTGTAAGATTGTCCAAAAATATTTTTTTTTATTTTACTAATTGAGCATAGTATGTGACGTCATATACTATGCGCCCGCACTATCGTAAATTAACTTCGTAATGCTTTACTGTGACATTCTATTTGATATCAAGTATTTTTGAGTTTTTTGACATTGTAAGTATTTAGATATATTTGTGCATAATAGAAATTGAAAATAGGATTTCAAGACAATATGTAACTAAACTATACAGTTTGATTAATATACTTAATTCTCACAATTAAATTACTACGTAACTATATGAAATGAGTATAATGAGTGAGAAGGGAAGATTCCTCGTTTCTATCACTACCCGGCGCAAAGGCCCCTAGTATAGATATATAGGTAGTATATATATTTTTTAGATATATAGGTAGGTAATTCCGTATTCTAACAATTATTATATTGTTATCAGTACCTACATTAGTAACAGTATGACGATCCTCTTGGGTGAAACTTGAAATGTTATTTTTATTTAATTTATGTTTGTTTTTCTTTTGTTTTAATTGTTTTATTATGTGTTATTATTCTATTCAATGTATTGACGACCACAATGGGGTTTCTTTTAAATTGACTTAAATGTAATATATAATGAAGTCTTGTAGTGTGTAATAAATGAAATCTAAATCTATCATTGTATGGAAATATGAGGAATTTGCTGGCTTGGTCGGGAAATATTGAGTTTAGATATTTACATTGTTGTCATACATTTTTGTTGTTTTCCAGTTACAATGACATGGCTCAAAATCGTTATTTCGACGCAACTAATATGACTAATTACTGTGTGTTGCTAACTGAAAAATAGTCAATGTAAATTACCTTACAATCCGTAACCATCAAAATTCAAATCATTTATTTGTAAGAATATAGTAACATGAGGGTTTCCATATTCTATACACCGTGGGCGTTAATAACCCGAAAGATTTCAACCAACGATTTTACAGCCTAATTAGAGTATATAAAGTTATATAATATATAATCCAAAAACTCATAATTTAAGAGGTATTTATTATTTAAAACAAATCACAAGTTAAAAAATCTCAGTTCTAACACTTCCTAAAGGCGTGACGTAGCCACCTATCACTTTTACACGTAGACGCACTAAGTGCATAGTTGTTAGCCAGTTTCACTTAATTAAGTTTGGTATCTATCCTCACTATAACTAAACTATTTACCTTCACTGATAACCGGCTGATAGTTTGAAATTTATGTCAATACAGTAACAATGCTCGCGCTCTGTTTCTCAACTTGAGATTAAATTAAACTCGCTCACTCTCTGAAGTAAAGGTCTGTTGCGAAAGAAGCGGTCAATTAATATGATTTAATTTGTGCTGAAATAGTAATTTAATTAATACACATAATTAGACCCATGTTGATATAGCATTATTTACTCGTACTGTCGTCAAAAATACGTGGTTTAGATCTTTTGGGTTATTGACGCTCACGGTGTATATCGGTATCATGTCCCTTCATGTTTGACCGATTCCAATCAATCTAAGTAAAATAAATGTTACGAATCAGGCAATTTAATGCAATTTATTATGTCAAAAACAAGAATTACATCAATGTGTTACTGCACCAAGAACCGAGTGTTAAACCAATAAATGCTTTTCCGTTAGGTATTTTATGACTAGTATTACGTAGTTAAGTACTTTAATAGTACATTACTTACCAAGGGCGGTAAAACAAAGAATGTCTCAGAGCGCAGGTATTTGACGCCCGAGCCGAAGGTAAGGGCGATAATTATGCGATCTGAGGCTTTCTTAATTACCGCCCGAGGTAAGTACAAAATTTTATGTCACCCCCTGGCCAGGAAGTGGGACTTTTCGCGCGCGGAGCGTGCGGTAATTGCCACTTTATGGAAAGGTGTGACATAAAATATATTACGAATTAATGCAACTTTAAATTAATTTCGTTTCAGCAACTCAAAGATGTATCTCTCACAACGCCAAAAACAATAATACTGATAATTTTGTTAAATAACACCGAATATAAATGCCAATAACCATCTTAATATATATAATTATAACAAAATTAACGTAAGACTAGATTAGTTAAGCACCGTAAAAAGTTAACAAAAATATAAAATAACAATAAAAATAAAGTATATAATGGTTCATGTGTCAGGCAAGACGTGAGGGACCGTCAACCGGGGTTACTTTAAATTGAGGGGCTACTTTAAATATCCAGTTTTTAATGCGGTGTAGTTTTTATTTGCTTAACACGAGGTCAGTAAAAATACCTTGGTAAATTTCCCAAGTATTCACTAAACTTAATCAAACCAGAAATACTTGATGATGATTATATGTGATAATCCACATCGAATGCCGGCCGCCATAAGGTCCCTCCTGGCGGCCGGCACTTACGCCTTTATTGCCGCTGTTCCAATACAATAGTGAATAGGTGTAACGTAAGCGCCTGCCGCCATAAGGTCCCTTTCGATGTGGATTATCACATATAAGTCTTCTAAATCTATCAAAGTAGCCCCGCTTTTTCCTAAAGTCACCCCAGTTTACCGGTAACAAAAATATACAGGATGGTGACCTGCACCGTCGCAGGACCGTACAAAATGATTCCTATAGTGCCCGCAAAACATACTGACGACCGAGGTCATAAGAAATGTGAGACACACTTCGTAATACCATGCTAGTACGCAAGAGATAGCGATATCAATTCGGCCGTCAGTTTGATTTGCGGACACTATAGTATCGATTACAATGCCAATGCCTAGCACTATGCTGTTTTGGTGCCATTACATGGCTATTTTCTGTATTTTGATATTATGTTAATTTGTACTGTGTCTGTGCCACGAATAAATGTTTTTTCTTTCTTTCTTTCTATTGATGCGACCATTGCATTCTAGCGGATTGTGACTACATACAGATCTATCAATAGACTAAGCTAAAATCCACAAGCAGGCGACGTAAACTGTTTTATGAACCGGTGGTAGTTTTTTGACATTCATAAGTGCATGTAACATGCCTAAATTGTCATTAAACCTTATCCGCTATCGTCTGACATATAAGACAAAGAGACAGTGTAAATGACACCTTCTTGATTTACGACAAGAGTTGAAAATTGCGAGCAACTTTTTTGATGTACGGCGTAATATTTTGTTAAGAAAAATAAGGGAATAAGGGTCTAATTCGGTCATGTGACGGTTTTTACCTATTCAGATGGTGAATCATAAATTTTCTACAACTTTTTTCAGTTAATCTTAAAAAATACTAATACTACTTGCATGCTATAAATATAAATCACTTAAATTTAAATTTAGAATGAAGGAAAAATTGAAAAATTTAGCCACCGAGCAGGATTCGAACCTGCGACCTCCCGGCACTCGCGGTCAGTCGCTCTAGCCAACTGAGCTATAGGTGCAATCGCTACCCAGTTCCAAATTCATCAACCGTTCCTTCGTATTAAGCAGTACCAAAAAAAGTAAAAAAATCACTTAAAACTACGTCATTTTGGCAGTCTTTTTCCTTCAACTTTCGTCTTTTAACAAATAAATGTAGGTCTTGAGGCTTCGAGATTGGCTCAAAGTCGCTTGTGAAAAGCAAAAGGAAAATGACAGCGAGGAGTAATCAGTACAAAAACCCTTGGTTTGTTTGAAAATAGTACATGCACATTATTTTATTACAATAAAAAGTTAAGGATATCCTGTATATGAATACAACACTAGATGATAAAACACAACAATAACAAAAAAATTGGAAATAAATATGATAACCTCCTGAGACCCACTATACAAATAAAAATACAATCGAATTTGAACCTAACAGTTCCGATTACAAATTTGAATTTTATTTTATGTCAAATCAATCAAACCAAAACAAATGCAACTCTATCACTTCAAAATTTAACTTATTTTCCGTTGATCATATTTTGTCCTTTATATAGGACGCGGGATCTTAGGAGGTTAATGTAAGTTACCGATTGGACTATTTTTATTCAAGTTAATAATTAATGTAATAGGTTTTTGTATTGATTCAAAAAGAGCAAAATTACAGCAAAAAAAGTATAATATAAAATTGTCATTGTCAATTGTCGAGTTTTCATATGTTCCGACTATAATTATTTCTTATTGCGAAATAAAGATGTCATGAGATTAAGAAGTATCTACTAAAATATATAATTTAAATCGTATTCGAGTCATACTTAGTTGAAAAAACAAGTCATCCGTCCTGTGGTCAATAGTTACGTACGGCTTCTGTGAATGTTAGCTATGTTTTTATTACAGGGATTTATAGAAACGGAGACACTGTTTATGCGGGTCACTGGTCCAATGCAAAATTAAGCTTCGTAGCCCTTAACTTTTGGTATGTCCACAGAAAAGACGCGAACCTAAATCCGCGTATGACCCATTCGAGACTTCAGATTAACTTTATTAATCTCGCGGTAGCGGACCCCGGGCATCCTTCAGGATGCAACTGTACCGGGATAACGCTAGGAGGTTGATATATATATTCGAAAATTTCGCCTAATGAATTGGGTAATTATATCGAATCGAAAATTTTAGTGAGTTTGACTGGTGTATTCAATTCTGTACATAAATACTTACAACTACAATTTGTATGTAGCTTGGGCATTCATTAAAAAAGTTGTCCCTCCGGTGGGCAATAGTTAACAACTCATGTGCATGTAAGTTATGTCTTTATTACATGGATTTATAGCAACGGAGACACTGTCTATGCGGGTTATTAGAACAATCCAAAATTAAGCTTTGTAGCCCTCAACTTTTGATATGTCCACCGAAAAGACGCGCACCTAAATCTGACAATGACCCAAATATGAAAGCATCCTTCAGAGTGGTACCTTTTTAACAGGCAGTAATGGGTATATGGGTATAGTAGTTGGCATACCATGGACTGTCATTTCATCTAATCTGTTGATAAATTGATAATATTTGTATGAAGATCATTCGCTTTCCTTTTACATGGGGTCGGCATGCAGCATATTTCTTCCATTCTTCTCTACCGTCCATCTCTTCACTCAAATCCTCCCGTTTCATACAATCTCTCACGAAGTCCATTCACCTTATTCTTGGCCTACCCCCTCTTTTACATCCGTCCACATTTATTCCTAACACCCTTCATGTCACATGATTTTTCACGCCTGCTATTCAGAAAAGAGTTATTGTTGCCTTCGAATGAGGGATCAAAGTTGTACTTTTCTTCCCTCATTTGAAGGTAACTATGACTCTTTTCCTCATAGAAGGTGAGAAAAGCAGTATGTGACACTCTGTAGTAAAATCATTTGTAAGATATTTCATGTTTTTAGCAGCGGGCCTCATAGGCGGTGTGAAAAGCAGTATGTGTCGGTAGCAAAATTATTTCCGTCTTGGTCGTACACACTTGAATCCCTCGCTACGCTCAAGATTCTACTTTAGAATCCCTCGCCACGCTCAGGATTCTATTGTAGAATCTTTCGCTTCACTTAGAATTCAATATACCGCCATCGCCGTAAATATATCATTTTGCTCCCTTGAGACACAATCTACTATTCTTTCCTCCGCATAACATGCCCATACCAGAGTAGTCAATGAGCCATCGACTTTTCAACAATGTGTGCTACATTCAGGCTTCCTCTTATAAACTCATTTGTTTGAAGATATCCATAATAATTGCAAGTTATATTCGCTATTTTTAGGCGTTCGTGGCTTTAAGGCGACATTTCCTAACACACGCAATTAGAAATCGTCCTTACTGCCGCTCTAAGGGGTCTTTTACTCAACACTACACCATCTCAAAACACTTCTCGCCACCCTCCGTCCCTTGCTCGCATATATCTTTAGAAACGAAACATTGCACAAGCAACGCGAAAAACGCCGCAACCAAAGCTAACAACAACAATATATTCAGCCAATTTTCCTTCCAAATTGTCTTCAGCTCTAAATCTACACAGACACACTGGGGGCAGCATTTTTGCTGCGTCCTAGGGCATTTTCTTTTGCAATACTGACAGAAACCTTTTAAGAAACCGGCAGTTACATTCCTAAATGAGGGATTATAGAAAATGCGTATTTCTGTCCTTGCTTTTTTATCGCTGTCTAACTCTACTGTAGTTTTACGGTCGCGCATCTCTGTCGTGTAGTATTTCTCGCTCTTTTTAACAAACGTCTCGAAATCGTCGCGTTTCACGTTGATCTCGTTTTTAGTGAAGCTAGCTTCAGCTTTTTCCATGAAAGTCTCTGTTGTGGTCAACACTCTATTGTACTTATCTAGATTATTTAAAAGTTTCATGTTAAGAGAACCAGATACTTTGACATCGGGCCCCGCTTTAAAAACATCATTACGGATGCTGTGACACTCGATTTTCCCCTTCTGTTTATTGATATGCTCATTAATCTTATTCTTTTCAACATTCTCAGAGAAAAAGCGCTCGCGCAAGATATCATTCTTCGACTTGGGCCGCTCAAAGTTGATATTAACGTAATCATGACTGGAGAAATCTTTCTTAAAGTTGTATATTTTATCTGATACAGTTCTGGGATAAAGTTTTGGAGTTTTATCAGTTGCATCTGTAATATTAGATTCCAAATATACTTCGCAATCGTTCAGTATCGCTTCAAAATCACTGCCTTTCATCGGACTGTCATCCTTTACATTCCTATTGATATCGTCTATCGTAACTGGTTTGCCTGGCTTGAAGAGCGCATTGCAATAATCAAGGCTCCTATAATAATCCGAGTCAGTTTCTTCCTGTATAACATCTAGAACATTCCAGTGTCTGGTATCGATATCCTCATATATGCCGTCGTCGTTGTATTTAGAGTCAAAGTCGGAGTCGTACTGGTTCTGGTCACCGAAGAACGCTTTGTAGAAGTTGTCGTAGCAGTAGTGTAACTTCCTGTAGAATGTGGAGTTCTTTACCTGCGTCTCCTTGTCTAGTTCGGACTCCTCGCCGATGGTGTGGAGGACTGAGGTGGAGGCTTCCCCGACGCGGGAGGCCGCGTTCAGGAGGCTCTGGCGGGGCTGGAATTGAGATTACTTGAGTTTAGGACAAGTTCAGTAGCAATGATATTCGTTGCCAGAGCTCCCGAGGATGCACTGTGTTGAGAGCGAGGGACCTAAATGTGTTCCTTCTGCTGTCAACACAGTGCATCCTCAAATCTTATAAAAGGTCGGCAACGCGCACGTGACTCCTTTGGAGTTGCGGGCGTCTATAGCCGGCGGTGGCCGCTTACCCTTATATATCCCCCTCTTATATATCACCCACCGAGCCCCCTCGTCGATAAATATATTATTAATAGGGTGGATCAACTATTCTTTGTTGCTCGTTACCACGGTTACGTCTCCTGAGTCACTCTTTAAAACTGTGATTTTGTAGGATTTTAATCTACCAAACATGAGTTTTAGCGATGAGCATATATCCATTCGGACATGGGTCATCTCTTGAGCACGCTTTAAGTCCATATTATAAACATTTTTCTAAGAAACTCGGTTACTGTTGTCTCCTCGCTGACGGGACAGAATAACAACAAGAAAAAGTTGGTTGACCCTAATATATGTACGTTTTCAAAGGTTCAAAAATATTTAGGCAGCCTAATGCCCCTCAAATAAAGTCGTGTTCACGTATTTTGATCACTTTGTCCGTTCACATGTTTTTGAACTCAACCGTACGGTCCGTTAAATCGCTGAGTCATTTAGAACTCATTTTATACTGGACACTTCATAGTTAAATATAATGGCTCTAAATGGATCAACAGTTAAAAGTCCGTGGGAGTATTATACTTAATTGTAAGATTTTGAACCTCCCAAAGGCAGAAATTAAAAAAACTGGCCAAGTGCGAGTCGGACTCACGCACGAAGGGTTACGTAACATTATTTATAAAAACGGCAAAAAATGATGTCTGTTGTATGGGAGCTCCCTTACATATTTACCCCCTTATTCATAAACATCTATCAAACATAATTAGTTAACAAGCCGCTAAAGTTGGTTTGTCCTTATTTGTCAATTTGACATTTACGTTTGTAAGAATGGGACAAAGAACATTTTGGTTAGCAAAGGTTTGTTAAGTTTTATAAGGCCGGGTTTTATAAAGATCCGTTAGACCAAATGTCAGATCAAATTTTAGTAACTCAGTACATTTTTTGACATAACAAACCGACATAAGCTCTAACGGTTCTTTATAAAACCGAGCCTAAAGGGGTTATTTTGTTCTGTTTTTTAGTATTTGTTGTTATAGCGGCAACAGAAATACATCATCTGTGAAAATTACAACTGTCTAACTATCAGTCTGGTGACAGACGGACGGACGGACTGCGAAGTCTTAGAAATAAGGTCCCGTTTTACCGTTTGGGTTCGGAACCCTAAAATTCCGGTAGCATTATCTTTCTTGCTGTAAATCATATTTTAGGTACTGTGGTAACTAACGTGGTATTTATATTGTCTCCTCGCTGACGGGACAGAATAACAAGAAGAAAAAGTTGATTGACCCCTATATTAGAAACATTTTTCTAAGAAATTCGGTTAGTGTTGTATCCTCGCTGACGGGA
The DNA here is from genome assembly GCA_963556455.1 of Epiblema foenella. NCBI lineage: Eukaryota > Metazoa > Arthropoda > Insecta > Lepidoptera > Tortricidae > Epiblema > Epiblema foenella. Next base: position 531,145 of record OY747120.1, on the reverse strand, counting down.
TCGTATAACAGCAAAGAAAAGTTGATTGACACAATAATCATTCATCATTTATTCAAACTAATTTCTATATTTCTAAATTTTTCGTTTATTTTTCAACATCCGCATCTCAATTTCAGGTAAACACTTTTGGACTACACCTGCTTCGAAAGTTCCCTTCAACAAGTACTTACACAGAGCATCAATTATATATAACTAGAGGCTCGAAGCACCTCAATCTGTATGAGAACCGACCGAGTCACTTTTTGCTGCCTACTGTGACGTCACGAGAGCATATTAGTGATGTGGAATCTCCGTTGTCCCCGCGAAATCGATACAAAGGCGATATATCGCCCGCGCCGTGCAGCTCGAGTCGATAAATCGGACTCGGATAAATCGATCACGAAAAATATGGTCATGTAAAAATAATACCATGACGACCAATAAAAGGAAAAACGATACTTGTCTGGCCTTTTTAAATGAAAAGGCTTCTTTTTGTAAACATCGAATCTTTAGTTCTAATCAACAATTAGAACGTCAAAGCTTTACTGTGAAATAATAAACATTAAGTTTCGAAGAACAATGCCGGAATCAATACTATCGATTACAATGTCAATCTACTAACTGCTTCACTTGTTGATTTTTTCAGTACATCAATGGTTGGTATTGCTTCAGGAATCAGTCGACGATATTTTTTTGTTTGTTTAAAGCTGCTATCATCGAAATGCATGGAGCAAATTGTGCTATGTTTTGTTGGAAACCAGTTTTTTTGCCCGGTTACTTCCATCCATTTCTCTTTTATGTATGGATTACTTGGAATCCCGTAATTTATAATTATAATGTGTCACAAAATACCTAAGTGAACATTACCATACCTCGATTTCAACAATCGATAAGAAGTGTGACGAATCGAAAGGTGAACATCACAATTCGCTTCATTGGACAGATGAATGAGGATTTCCCCTTACCAAGAAGCCGAGCGACACAAGCTAAAGATCGATCGTTTTATTTCCATTGCGCGTTTAATATAGGCAGGCCCTACAACTTTGTTACTAAAGTAGGTAATGTATCATGAACATGAAGTAATCGTACATCTGTCGCAAATAGACTATTTTTTATATTACAACTACGACAAATCTAAAATAAATGATTTTAAAATGGAATTAAACATAATTTTAGAAAGAATTTACTTTTTTTGTGGTAGGAAACATGTCCATTATTTGGGTCAGCATTTTCTGAACAGTTTCTACAACTCAATACTGAACAACGAGTCATTTTTACGTATTTCGGTTGACGTCTCGCGGCAATGACCGTTCAAGGCGGACTGAGCGAGACTGCGTAGAAGGTTGACGTTTTGACTACGTTTTGGCACGCGAAGTACGTACACAGGCGACGTCTAGTTAAATTGATGGTCTGTGAGTACTTACCTCCTTGGTCTCGGGCTCGGCGGCCTTCAGAAGGTCGCTGAAGGCGGAGCACAGCTTCCTCGTGGCGTCGAGGAGGCGGTCGCCGTTGTCGCCATCCTCCATCAGAGCCGCGATCATTTGTACCCCTACAACATTTAATCATACATTACATTATATATATTTATATATTAGTAGTTATATATGTTTATTAATGTGTAGTTGTATACCTAGAATATTTATATAAATACATCTTTGTACACGTGTTGGTTTGTCTACAGTTTAGTTCCTATTCTTCACTCAATTGCTCAAAGGTTAACTGGAAGAGATCCCTTACAGGGATAAGTTCGCTTTTGTACATGATTGATCTCTTTTTTTCTGTATAATTTATTTTACTTGTCTTGTGTACAATAAAGTATTTACATACATACATACATTAAGGGCCATACTTAGTTGAAAAAACCAAAGTCATCCCTCCTGTGGACAATAGTTAACGGCTTACGTGCATGTTAGCTATGTTCTTATTACAGGGATTTATAGAAACGGAGACACTGTTTATGCGGGTTACTGGTCCAATCCAAAATTAAGCTTTGTAGCTGTTGCGAACGCAACTCTTATTTAATTTTATACATATATAATAACTTAGTATGCAGTAGCAAAACGCGCCCGTCGGGCTCGGTTAGTATAAGAGCGGCTTTTTTAAAGCCTAGCAACGCTTCACATACGCTTTATCCCTACCATTTTAACATACGTTAACTCAAATTATCAAATCTTGCTCGTCATTACCTATTCTTTGTTCTTACATACAACCACTTCTGCACATACTTCTTTTGGCCAAACTATTTCGTAAATCAGCACCTATTGAAATTATACAGTCAACACAAGCCTTCTTGAGCTTACTGTGGGGCTAGTTCGATTTGTGTAAGATTGTCCTCTAATATTTATTTATTTATTTATTTATTTATTTATTTAACTTTACATCGAAGTTTTACTTGAGTCGTCGAGTTCCATCATCACCGGCACCGGCGTCTACAGTAGCCCTTAACTTTTGGTATGTCCACGGAAAAGACGCGAACCTAAATCCGCGTATGACCCTTAAAGCGATAGGAGTGCGCAGTTGGAGAGTGGCCTGGGGAAAATCCAGGGGGAAATCTCCGACAGGATCACGCGGGCGGTTTAAACACTGGAATACTCTAAGGTTCGATTGCACCACCATACGATCACAGGCATTTTCTTTTGTAAACATATTTTAATTTGACACTAGAGACTCTTTACATCTCTTAGTTATAGGTTAAGTTTATACTATTTGTCATAGCCTAACTCCGTCACCTAGATACGGTTGTTGACATGTTTTGCCTGTCACTTGAAAAATATACTGATATGATCAAGTAACGCTCTTACATTTCATAATTTATTTAACAAATTGGCGACGATGGCGGAAGAATTAGACCGTCTCACGCGTTTACGGGCCGCAATACGCGGCCAATTAACGAAATTACAGACACAATTGGAACAAATACAAATTACATCGGATTTCGAATTAAGTCAAAGACTGACAACTCTCGAAAATTACGAAAAGAAATTTGATAATATTCAAAGTGATATAGAAGCTCAGGGGGGAGAGTGGCGGAATACTACACAAAGTCCGCACAGTTAGAACTCTACTTCGGGCTACCCCGGTCAACTCTGGAGACTCGCCGTATTTGCTTATGTTTGGAAGACAAATAAGAACAAGACTGGACGCGAAGATTCGAGCGCCACCGAAGTCTGAACCCCGACCTGGTACCATTGTCAGGGAGTTCTTACCAGGGAACCGGGTTCAAGCTCGAAACTACTCCATATCTGGGAGCAAGTGGGAGTTCGGCAGAGTGACCCGCCGTCTTGGAAACCTACACTATGAGGTCACAATTGACGACGGGCGCGTCTGGATCCGCCACCTGGATCAGCTGCTCCCGGCTCCAGGGATTCCTAGGAATCACGGCGGAGGCGTGTCATAGCCTAACTCCGTCACCTAGATACGGTTGTTGACATGTTTTGCCTGTCACTTGAAAAATATACTGATATGATCAAGTAACGCTCTTACATTTCATAATTTATTTAACACTATTAAAAGTTATTATAGACCCTGAGACTCTATACATCTCTCTGCAAACGCGTGCCCAGGTTATTCGTCTGATGTATTGTTCACTTATTGCTGTGTGCTTTCACTATAGGTACTAACTATGTTTTTGACTTGTAAAAGAGCCCTTGAGTGAGGCCTACTTACAGAATAACAGCCTTATTCATAAAAAATCCTTAATTGAGGCTTGATCGGTCTGTTACTTAACAGACTGATTAGGCTTGTTGGACGCTTGTTAAGAAGTATGATTCATAAACGCTTGCTAGCCCTCTGTTAGTTGTTGAGCTGCTGACAGACTGATTAGACGCGTTATGTTGGCCATCTTGACAAATCATAGACAAAAACATGACTTCACTGTGAATTAAAAAAAAAATTGACAGCTAATTAGCGGGAAACAAAACAGAAAACTTGATCTTACACGCGAGTTTAGTGCGAGTATTTGATTTGATTAAATAATGAATACTACCAAAAAGGAAGCAATAATTGGACAGCGGAGGATAAAGTAAGAAAAGTTATAAATTTGCTTAGTTTGGAGTTATATGTGAAGTGGATCATTGCTTACTTACCGTCAGTGTTTCTATGGAATCTAATCAGTTTTATCATTTTCAGATGTTGCTTCAAGAGCTGGTAAAAGAAAGAGTAGATGTAATAGAAAACGAAAATACCGAAACCAATCCAAATAACCACAAGCTAGCTTCGTGGGCGGACCCTGGAGCTCGAGACGGACGCCAAGGATTTCGATTCGGCCGCAATAAATCGGGTTGGTATGATGTGCTTGTGTCGGTATGTTTTATGTAGTGAGTGAGTACAATTTAAGTACTGGTGTCCAGATCGTAACTAGCCGTTCTGCCATCTAAATCCAAATGACAAAGGGCTGTATACATGAAGAGAGTGTTGGTAGTTTATAGTATTTAAAATCAAGTCAATATGCCTAGATAATGTGAATGTAGGTAAACACACCTGTCCAAGGTTATGTTTTCTTGTTCAACGTGCCTACAATTTCGTACAAGAATAGTGTAGGTATAGTTTTTAGCAAGTTTAGGACAAAACAAATATACTTGAAAGATTATATTACACATCTATAATGTTATTTATGTGTTGATTAGATTAAGCCCCAAAATAATATCTGACTTTGCCTCCCTGTAAAATTAATGTCAGTCAATCAGGCAAATTATCATAACAATAAAATGCTTGAATCAGATGAACCTACCGATGAGTATTGGGTTCCTGTTAGTTCCATTCAGTAAGTTCTTACACCTTTACTTTTAAAAATAAGATGTGTTTTAAGGAGGTATAGATTTATAAGCAGCATTTATATTCATAATATGAGACCAACAACAAGCAATGGATCAAGTTATTGTAGTTACCAGGGTCTGCCTGAAAATGCTGTTGTAGTAAACTTGCTGCAACATTATGCTCTGGCAAGCCCCTTTTCAACATCATATAATAATTACCTACATAGGTAGGCATCAGATGATTCTAACTGCATGATTATTTAAAGTTGCTCTGTTAAGTGTATTTTTGAAGATACTTGTACATGAACTGTTACAATCAAATCAAACATTGTGATATAACATTATATGTCTATGTTTATATGCTTGTTTCCAGCAGATGGTGAAAAAAATTATGAAGAAAGAGTATGTGAGACATACATATTATTGACTATACTAATGTAGATGAGTAATGTGGATGGAAGTTAAAAATAAAAGTATGTCGGCTCAAAAAATATTTTTATTAAATATGTTCCTTATTATTTTCAGGTACTGACTGCTACTACAACTCACTAGTTGTCACTACCTAGTCCTAGAAGCCCCAGTAGTGTTAGAACCTGCTCCCTAGAAATGACACCAGCCGAAGTCATTGGCAACTCAGGAAGCCCCGGCCTCCGGCTCTGCTAAATGATGAATAAGGAACATTCCAGTGTAGTTCGAATTGCTTAGCAATGACGAGTACAAAGATGTTTATTTACCAGACAGGGTTCTTTTTAACATTTTGGTGTTCTGTAGTTTGTAATACTGTTTTCTTGTCTGTCGAAGGCTTTCTCAAACTGTCTGTCTGGTTAATGCTTTTTTGGTTCAGGTGCCTCCAGGAGGCTCCAGACATTAATAATGTGAGAAGGGTGTTTAATGTAAATAAATTAAAAGATTTTGAACTTATACTCATTGTTTTCCCATGCTGCCTCCAAATATATTAATTTTTATATATGTCCATGAAGTTTCATTTACCTACTATTTTTTTGACTTGTTATTTTCTTTAGCAACTTTGTCATATACATTATTCATCTCAAATTCAGATATAAATAAACTTGGTTGAAGAGATTGGGCCTGAAAATTTCACAGGATGTACACACATTTTTCTTATTAATAAAATAAGAAGTAAAAATGTAGACATCTTTAACGCCGATTTTATTTAATGTACAGTCAGAAACATACAAGTAATTTTGTGTACAGTAATATGCTTTTGGGTTATTCTTCTCTCTGCCTAGCTCTATAAGGTGGGAAACGGTGCTCGACCTACTGTCGGTCAGGCGTCTTTTATATGGCCACATACATATAATATGAATGCACGTACCTATGCTTTCAACAGCGATAGCTACGCCCGACCGACCATACGCGTTAGACTAAGAACGACATCTCCAGCGAGCACTCGCTGAAGATGTCGTTCTGATTGTTGGGTGCATGGGTGCCGCCGGTATTGTTGCGTGCATTGACTGCATCCAACAATACCGGTCCTTGGTGACGTCTGCCCTGACAATTCGACAATAAATTAGACCGTCAGTTTCAAACCGGTACCGCGATCGAAATTCTTTATCAAGCAAAACCTATCCTACAGGATTTGATAATGATATAAGGCTCGCAGAAGAGTTCTCTTTTTGTCACGGTCTTGCGTGGCTTCTTCTAGCTCCTTCCAGCCGAGGCCATTAGAGCCCGCCTCCTCCATGTAGAATGGCAGAGGACGCCCCGGCCGTCTTCTGCCATTAGATTGTCAACGGAGGCACTGCTTGGACAAGTAGCAATCCGATCATCGAAGTGGGTGTCCACTCCATCGCCACTTGTTGTGGGCTTCTGGTTAGTTACCTATCTGCCACAGTCGCGCGTTAGACATAGTTTGTGACCAGAATATTCGAAGAATGCGATAAGATTTCCCTTTTGTTATACATCTAGCGACGTCGCGGTTGTAGTGGTTTATACTTCCTCAGCCAGCCTATTGCCTGGATAGCTACCTTGTATTGCGCGAAAGTAACAAAAATAGGTACTTAGGTATCGTAAAACACCCGCCATTTCCGATCCGTGTGTACCTAGTGTTGTACAGTCAGCAGCAAAAGTAGCTACGCGGGCGAGTTGACCATAATGATCTGCACACGCTTTTATTCCCTTCTATTAAAGTCGAACGCGTAGCTAACTACTTCTGCTGCTGACTGCAAGTGCAAAAAGCAGTACTTAACTATGTTAATCATTGTAATTTTATTTGGAACATATATCAAGTTTTAAATCAACACGTACCTATCTTCAGAAACACCCAATTAAGATGATTAATTAAGAAAACCCATGGAAAACCCACAATACAGAATCCCTTCGATTTAGCACACTTCTCTGGCGTATGGTTTTTCTCTTGTCAAAAATCAGCTGTTCAAGTCTGTGGCGGCCATTTTGTGAGTTAACAGAGAGATAAAGAAGGGTCTACGGTCCACTAACTTTCGGACCATTTAGCAGAGCCTTGAAGGACTGATTAGCGTTAGCAGACGTTTATGAATCATGCTTTTTAGCATCGGACCTTCAAGGAGCCTTCAAGGAGGCTCTAACTTTTTATGAATAAGGCTGTAAATGTTTGATGTTTAACGAACACCGCTTACGATTACAGACGGTTTGGTGCAACCCACCCTAAGAGTTTGCGCTCCAGTAAAGCACTGGGTTGGTTGGGCAGCTTCAACCGAATCTGAGGTGTGAGTGGGATCGAGCTACTGGGTTATTTTAAGTAGGAAACAGATTTTGACTTATAAAAGTGCATTTGTGTCATATTATTTATTTTATGCTGCATCGAGACAAACTACGCTGTGGTTTAACGGTGCTGTTTAGCCTATTGTAATATTTATGTGTTTTTACTTTAATAAATAATAATAATTTGCAGAATAAACGAATTGATTTTAAAAAAGAAAGCCTGTAATCTTAGCAAGGCATAGAGCAAATAAAAGAATAGACTATAATCGAGAGAAACAATCTACTTTTCACATCTTCGTTGTTGTTCTCAAATTAGAGATCAAAGTTGCACGTTTATTTCTTAATTTGAAGGAAACAATGATCCTCTTTTGAGCTGTGAAGATTATTTCCCTCGTGGGCGTCAAACACTTGCATCTCTCGTTACATCAAGTCTTGTTTTAGTAAGGGGGCGTCCATAAATTACGTGAGATGTTTAAGGGGGGAGGGGGTCGAGTCAAATCTCATCTAATCTTACGTTGGAGAGAGGGGGGTTCTCGCCAAATATCACGCAATTTTTTTTCTGATTGAAACAAAAAAAAATTATACTATTTTGGTCCATTTAATCCAGATTGTACACGCTTATAAGATTTAATCTTAAGCGTAATCGTAATACGATTAAGATTATTCACTAATTCGTTCGAAAGAGAATAATTTCATTCATACTTCGACGTTAACTCTCAGCAATATTGATTACTAGTCTTAACTAGTCGTAAATAAAAGCACGAAGCAATTCTTTTTTTCTTTTTACAATAACAATCCAACGCGTTTACGCAAGAAACCCACATTTTAAAAAATCTCACGTGAGATTGGGGGATGGGGGAGGGGGTTGAATAAAATCTCACGACATCTCACCATACAGAAAATTTAAAAAAACACCTCACGTAATTTATGGACGCCCCCTAAGGATTATATCGACATATCTCGGTCAAGTAAATTGATGTTAAGTATAGCCGGGGATGGTACTTACCCTTGGTCATCTCGGGCAGGTTGCTGGTGATGGTGGTGATGGCGGCGCCCACCGCCGTGTGGTCCACCTCCTCCGTTGAACCTGGCAAATCGACACACATTAATATTGTTCGCTATTATAATTTCGGTAAATCTCGTTGTTCTACGATACACCATAAAAAAACACGAGAGAACGGAGTTACAGATCGAAGGTCATTTGGAGCTAGAAGCTCCTTAAGTAAATCCTTACAGTAGTACCCAACTGATATGGCTTACCGATGTACCTGCGCAGAAGATGAATTTTTAAAGCGCGGGAAATGCTATTGACCAATCGGCACGCTCCACGCACCGCGCATCTTTTTCCTGTACCGCTATTGGTCCGCAGCTGCCGCCATGTTAGCGCGCGCCGCGTGGCATGTTAGTCAGCCGCCATACTACTGATCGAGTGCACGCGCATTATGAACAGTGTATTATGAACCTTATAGTAGTGATCTAAGGTTAATTGTAAGTTTTAAGCATTCTTTCGTTAATCTTCGGAGCGATACTTTCTTTTCTGCGCGAACGAAGATTCACGACGCGCCTTATCAGTTGGGTATTACTGTACTGCTCTGTGTCGTGACCATCAGGCCCTTATTTCACCAAGTTGACATATGTATGTATTTGACATATGTAGGCTGACAAATCGACAATTTGCATGTGAAAACTGTTACACCAACTACAATTGTAATGTTTTTTGACAATTGTCGCGCCTGTCAGCTTTGATCCGGCCCCTATTTCACCAAGTTGACATATGTATGTATTTGACATATGTAGGCTTACAAATCGACAATTTTCATGTGAAAACTGTTTCACCAACTACAATTGTAATGTTTTTTGACAATTGTCGCGCCTGTCAGCTTTGATCCGGCCCCTATTTCACCAAGTTGACATATGTATGTATTTGACATATGTAGGCTTACAAATCGACAATTTTCATGTGAAAACTGTTTCACCAACTACAATTGTAATGTTTTTTGACAATTGTCGCGCCTCTCAGCTTTGGTGAAATAGGGGCCTGCTCGCTCGAGGTAGGGTAGGGGCGCCTGTACGCAACACTTACCCGAGGTGAGCGTGACCACCTGCGCGGTGGCGGCGATCTGTGACGTCCCCACCTGCTCGCTCGAGGTAGGGTAGGGGCGCCCGTTCGCGACACTTACCCGAGGTGAGCGTGACCACCTGCGCGGTGGCGGCGATCTGTGACGTCCCCACCTGCTCGGTCGAGGTAGGGTAGGGGCGCCTGTTCGCGACACTTACCCGAGGTGAGCGTGACCACCTGCGCGGTGGCGGCGATCTGTGACGTCCCCACCTGCTCGCTCGAGGTAGGGTAGGGGCGCCTGTACGCGACACTTACCCGAGGTGAGCGTGACCACCTGCGCGGTGGCGGCGTTCATGGCGGCGATCTGTGACGTCACCACCTGCTCGCTCGAGGTAGGGTAGGGGCGCCTGTACGCAACACTTACCCGAGGTGAGCGTGACCACCTGCGCGGTGGCGGCGATCTGTGACATCACCACCCGCTCGCTCGAGGTAGGGTAGGGGCGCCTGTTCGCGACACTTACCCGAGGTGAGCGTGACCACCTGCGCGGTGGCGGCGATCTGTGACGTCCCCACCTGCTCGCTCGAGGTAGGGTAGGGGCGCCTGTACGCAACACTTACCCGAGGTGAGCGTGACCACCTGCGCGGTGGCGGCGATCTGTGACATCACCACCCGCTCGCTCGAGGTAGGGTAGGGGCGCCTGTTCGCGACACTTACCCGAGGTGAGCGTGACCACCTGCGCGGTGGCGGCGATCTGTGACGTCCCCACCTGCTCGCTCGAGGTAGGGTAGGGGCGCCTGTACGCGACACTTACCCGAGGTGAGCGTGACCACCTGCGCGGTGGCGGCGTTCATGGCGGCGATCTGTGACGTCACCACCTGCTCGCTCGAGGTAGGGTAGGGGCGCCTGTTCGCGACACTTACCCGAGGTGAGCGTGACCACCTGCGCGGTGGCGGCGTTCATGGCGGCGATCTGTGACGTCACCACCCGCTCGCTCGAGGTAGGGTAGGGGCGCCTGTTCGCGACACTTACCCGAGGTGAGCGTGACCACCTGCGCGGTGGCGGCGATCTGTGACATCACCACCCGCTCGCTCGAGGTAGGGTAGGGGCGCCTGTTCGCGACACTTACCCGAGGTGAGCGTGACCACCTGCGCGGTGGCGGCGATCTGTGACGTCCCCACCCGCTCGCTCGAGGTAGGGTAGGGGCGCCTGTTCGCGACACTTACCCGAGGTGAGCGTGACCACCTGCGCGGTGGCGGCGATCTGTGACGTCCCCACCCGCTCGCTCGAGGTAGGGTAGGGGCGCCCGCTCGCGACACTTACCCGAGGTGAGCGTGACCACCTGCGCGGTGGCGGCGTTCATGGCGGCGATCTGTGACGTCACCACCTGCTCGCTCGAGGTAGGGTAGGGGCGCCTGTTCGCGACACTTACCCGAGGTGAGCGTGACCACCTGCGCGGTGGCGGCGTTCATGGCGGCGATCTGTGACGTCACCACCCGCTCGCTCGAGGTAGGGTAGGGGCGCCTGTTCGCGACACTTACCCGAGGTGAGCGTGACCACCTGCGCGGTGGCGGCGTTCATGGCGGCGATCTGTGACGTCACCACCCGCTCGCTCGAGGTAGGGTAGGGGCGCCTGTTCGCGACACTTACCCGAGGTGAGCGTGACCACCTGCGCGGTGGCGGCGTTCATGGCGGCGATCTGTGACGTCACCACCCGCTCGCTCGAGGTAGGGTAGGGGCGCCTGTTCGCGACACTTACCCGAGGTGAGCGTGACCACCTGCGCGGTGGCGGCGTTCATGGCGGCGATCTGTGACGTCACCACCCGCTCGCTCGAGGTAGGGTAGGGGCGCCTGTTCGCGACACTTACCCGAGGTGAGCGTGACCACCTGCGCGGTGGCGGCGTTCATGGCGGCGATCTGTGACGTCACCACCCGCTCGCTCGAGGTAGGGTAGGGGCGCCTGTTCGCGACACTTACCCGAGGTGAGCGTGACCACCTGCGCGGTGGCGGCGTTCATGGCGGCGATCTGTGACGTCACCACCTGCTTGCTCGTGTCCATCGTCACCTGCTTCCACTTCACCGACGCGGCGTCTTGTCCGAGGGACGGCAGGGTGGCCTGTGTGTTTTGATTTACATATATTCGCTGAACTACATGAGATGCGTCATACTCGTGAACGGGTGCTGTTTGTGGGGTCCGGTCTGTTCATGTTTGCAAGGACTAGTAACTTCGTACCAGTGTTCCGTGGAATTGACATGATTTGAGACTTCGCTCTGTTCTCATTTGATTTTATTTTTAGACTGACGCTCAGAGACCTTATACATCTCTGAGGTTATTTATTTAATAGATTTTATTATTTTCATATTGACGTGTTATAAATATAGCTCAACATATTTTATTATGATTAGTGTACCTACTTTATTACATTTTATCTTGACGCTTAGAGACCTTATACATCTCTAACAAATCTCGATTGTTATTAGTTTCTTAGTCTTATTTTTGATATGTAACACTACATTTAATTAATGATACTTTGATTATTGTATTATTTTTATTTGATGTACCTAGATAGATTTTGACTTGTAAAAGTGCCCTTGAGGCCTATTTGCAGAATAAATGTTTTGATTTTGTAAATCTACGCTACGAGAAACCCTAAATAAGTTGTCATATGATGACACAGAGAAATTATTAATTGTTTTAAAATAATTTTGCATCGTAGCATATGTTTTATTTTGCATGTGAATATTTCTAAGTAATTGTAAGTCCTTCTTTGCCTGAAACCAGGGTTTCCTAGCTCAGGCACGTGTTATTTACTACCATATATTTGTAAACTCCTAGCCTATTATAGTTCTTAATTTTGTACAACATGTTTTATTAATAAATTATTATTATTTCAAATTATAAGAAAAGTATTGATAATACCAATAAACTGATTAAAGGCTACGATGATTTTATTAAAGTTTTAGATAGTAACCCTGGGTTGCACCAAACCGTCTGTAATATATAATCGTAAGCGGTGTTCGTTAAAATCTGATTGTATGTAAAGTTTGACAAGTTTCTATGGGATGACAGCTGCCGGCGCCATATTTCACGATGACCGGCCGGTGGTCGTATGTTGGTGCAACCAACCCTAACACAGCCATTTTTTGATTTCATTGTGTGTAGTAGAATTTAAGCGGAAAAAACTAGTTTTTAACTTGAAAATGGTCGATTTGGAGTGATGTTTGTAACGATATTTCTTAATGAAAAATCCAAAAGATACATTAAAAGTTTATGTGGATCATTGTCAGTTTTAGGCTCGCTTCTTTTCGGTGGACATATCAAAAGTTAGAGGCCACAAGGCTTAATTTTGGATTGGTCTAGTAACCCGCACAAACGGTGTTTCCGTGACTATAAATCCATGTAATAAAAACATAACTTATATCTACATAAGCCGTTAACTATTGGCCACCGGGTGGACAACTTTTGTATTTACAACTGACAATGACCCATGTCATAAAATAATTTATGGATTTCATTCCCCTCATTACTGACCCTGCCGAGTCCCTCCTCAGTGGTTTTGATGAGCTCCCTCCCCGTAGTGATGGTGGACAGGAGGGCCCGTTGCGGCTCGCTCAGTACGGACGTCACTCTAGTCTGCTGCACTTGAGACGCCTACAGAAATAATACATATTATTATTATCGCACAACTTTACACTTAATACGTGAAGCTCGACAAATATCTAATATAATAATTTATATTTATGTCCCACCTGGCCATAAAGTGGCAATTACCGCACGCTCCGCGCGCGGAAAATCCCACTTCCTGGCCAGGGGGTGACATAAAATTTTGTACTTACCTCGGGCGGTAATTAAGAAAGCCTCAGATCGCATAATTATCGTCAAATACCTGCGATCTGAGACATTCTTTGTTTTACCGTCCTTGGTAAGTAATGTACTATTATTGCATACATTGCTTATGAGTAGACCCCGTTATCTTGTCGCACAGAAATTGTTTTTCAGTAGAGCGTGAATGTTTTTTTTATCGACCTTCTTGATATCGATGTTTATGTAATGCAATTGGATTTTCGCCTTTTACGTCTATTATGTTCAATTTTAATGAAAACTTTTTGTATTACCATCACCAGCAGCTTTTAAAAAGCAATTGTTATTTGAAATTGTTTGGGGCTGGTCAGTGCGTGCTTCGCATGTATATGCAGCAGGATTTACAGTTGCCGCCCAATGTGGAACTTGTCATCACGAAAATCCCTATACAACCCATAGTTACACTAACGATGTACAATTGTGTAAAGTTTATTGTAATTATTGTGGAAAAACTATGATAAATCCTAACGAACACCCTATACTTTTATTTCTTCGTTTATTATTATACATATTTTTATATAAAAGTAATAAGTAGTACCTAGTGACACCTCTTTGAAATTATCAGTGACATAAAGTATCGACATTTAGATAGTGGATATAAAATACATTCACGCTCTACTTTAAAAACAATTTCTGTGCGACAAGATAACAGGGTCTACTTATGAGATGAGTGTTTGAGTTAGTTAGTTAGTTCTACTGGACCTTTTCCTCAAGTCGACTTAAAACGTGCCTATTATGAATGAGTGATTGAGTTTGTTAAGTTTGAAATCTAAGGAATATAATCTAGAAATATTAAGATTTAAGGCAAGGCCATTCCAGTGCAAACGACCCCCTCTAACACGCATGAGTTTGCAATTAACCATCCCGCTCTCTACGGAAGATCTGCGCGTAATTTCGTAAATATTTAGTACATTTTAATTGATTTTTAGTAACTTATGAAAAATCTGTCCGGGTATTGCATTAGAACAATAAAAAAAGCTATCCTTGTTGTAAAAAAAAAATACTGTAGTTGATAATTACGAAATCTGCAGCAGTAAATTTCGACGACCGCTTTAGCCTAGTTGGTAGTGACCCTGCCTTCGAAGCTGGAGGTCCCGGTTTCGAATCCCGGTCAGGGCATTTATTTGTGTGATGAACACGAATATTTGTTCCTGAGTCTTGGATGTTTTCTACATATTTAAGTATATATTTATCTATATAAGTATGTATATCGTCGCCTAGTACCCATAGTACAAGCTTTGCTTAGTTTGGGACCAGGTTGATTTGTGTAAGATTGTCCACAATTTTTTTTTATACTATGATACTAGCGTCCCGCCCCGGCTTCGCACGGGTGCACTATTTAATGGATGTTATTATACATATAAACCTTCCTCTTCAATCACTATTAAAAAAAACCGCATCAAAATCCGTTGCGTAGTTTTAAAGATTTAAGCATACATAGGGATATAGGGACAGAGAAAGCGACTTTGTTTTATACTATGTAGTAATTTAGGATTTTTTGACAGAGTTACTAACGCATTTTTCAACATTTTGTTAGGTTATTTCATTTCTTTGTTTATTTTCAGTCCATAGTAAATATTTCTTCAAACAGGAAGCTGAAATTTCAGTATTTTCGTCAGATTTCTGAATGGGCCCTGCCTTAACCTCGTGAGGCCCAGTCACATAGGTACTACATAAAATACAATTGATTTTGAACTATACATAAATTTATTAAAGGTCGAGATTATTTTGTTAATTTTTGAAGGTCAGGCCTCAGGAGGTTAATGACATCTATATGAAATCTAAGGACAATGATCTACAAATATTAGTGTTAGTATGTACCTACACAGCCTATCTCGTAGACTGTACAGTCCAAGATTAATGCGTGAAACAAAGAAAAATCAACGTTAGTTTAGTTAGTATGCAGTTCAATAAGGGGGCGTCCATAATTTACGTGAGATGTTTAAGGGGGGGAGGGGGTCGAGTCAAATCTCATCTAATCTTACGTTGGAGAGTGGGGGGTTCTCGGCAAATATCACGCAATTTTTTTTCTGATTGAAACAAAAAAAATATATACTATTTTGGTCCATTTAATCCAGATTGTACACGCTTATAAGATTTAATCTTAAGCGTAATCGTAATACGATTAAGATTATTCAGTAATTCGTTCGAAAGAGAATAATTTAATTCATACTTTGACGTTAACTCTCAGCAATATTGATTATTAGTTTTAACTAGTCGTAAATAAAAGCACGAAGCAATTTTTTTTTCTCTTTACAATAACAATCCAACGCGTTTACGTAAGAAACCCACATTTTAAAAAATCTCACGTGAGATTGGGGGATGGGGGAGGGGGTTGAATAAAATCTCACGACATCTCACCAGGGGGAGAGGGAGGGACAGAAAATATAAAAAAACACCTCACGTAAGTAATCGACGCCCCCTAAACTCTTAGGCCTTTTATAAAAATCCGTGGTGTTACAATTTTTAAAGGATCAGCGACGGACATGTGACACCCCTGTAGTTACAAGCGTCCATAGGCTGCGGTGACCGTTTACCATCAGGCGGGCGGGTTGTTTGCCACGGACTTGGTATTAAAAAAATCCATTATAGTTCTAATTTCTGATCAAATTCTGTCTAACAGGAACAGATTTTTATAAAATCGGGCCTCAGAAAAATGTACAAAACACAAGATAATCTCAACTGGGCCTGTACTCCGAACTTCGTATGGTGCCGCCCCTTTCACTCTCATATTATTCACTGTATGAGTGAGAGGGACGGCACGATACGAAGTGCGGAGAAGCAGAGGTACTGTTCAATGTACAAAACGTGAGACACAGAGTACACAAATTGAGACTCGTTTGTGTTTTGTTTCGAAAAAACCCCTCCGGCCGTTTTGGCAACCAAGTTTCGCAACCAGTTGTAGAAAAAGAATGAATATTTTTGTTACGCAACTAGTTGCCTAAAAAGAAATTATATTCCTGTTTCACATCTAGTTGCCAAAGAAGAATAGGTTTCCATTACTTAAACTTTAGGTGCATCATACAAGATGTACAGGGTGTGTAGAAGTATAAACTAGGTTGTGAACCCACAGCGGGAGGCGTGTGGCCGGTGATGACCTGCCCCGACACGGTGGTCTGCTGCGCGCCCGTCATGTGCCCCACCGCGAACGACTTCGCCCCTAGAGCCGGGGCAAACAAAACAACAACATAAACAAATAAAAAAAAAACAAAAAAGATAACTGATTATCCTCCTGACCCCTGAGCATTTACTGAAATCACTTGCCACTACGACCAAATGTACTTTGCAAAGCATTAAACTGTTTTTGTTGTAAAGTCCGAGACCTTTTCTGTTAAATAAAATATAAACTAAGGTATGTATGTATGTATGTAAATACTTTATTGTACACAAGACAAGTAAAATAAATTATACAGTAAAAAAACAGATCAATCATGTACAAAGGCGAACTTATCCCTGTAAGGGATCTCTTCCAGTTAACCTTTGAGCAATTGAGTGAAGAATAGGAACTAGACTGTAGACAAACCAACACGTGTACAAAGATGTATTTATATAAATATTCTAGATATACACCTACACATTAATAAACATATATAACTACTAATATATAAATATATATATACATATATGTACATATATCTAAATAAAATATAAAATAATACATATAATAATACATATAAACTAAGGTTTTCTCGAGTTTTCACTAAAACAAATCATTTTTAATATTACTTGACAAAGACATTGAGCATTTTTTTGTTTAGGTATTTTTTGTCTTTTATAAAGGACTTTAGGAAAAAACAAACACTCTGGAATTGATGCTACCAAAAGGTCGGCCGTCTGTTGGCCAAATAAGAAGTTCAAAAATATTCGGACTTTACTGTAAGGTTTATTTAGCACTTTGTAAAGGACGCCAGGTGTCAGGAGGTTATATGTGTAGAGTGCATGAGGTTCTGTGAGGTGATGGATATCTTATCTTATCTTATTTAGATGAGGGCCCTAACGGATGCACTTCGACCCAGTGGGATCTTTTGTGCAGTTGCCCCCTCCTTTATGCCTACTCCAAGCTGTTCTCCAATGAAGTTCTGTGAGGTGATGGATAAGAGACCGCCCTCTGTATTATATTGATTGTATTTTAGTGATTGTAAATTGTGATTTTCTCAGTGTCTTAGGATTCAATCCTGTAAAACTGTGTAATGTTTGGCATAAATAAATAAATAAATAAACTTGAGGTGTATGTGTATATATTGGTTATTACCGTAAACTGGGGTGACTTTAGGACGAAACGGGGCTACTATGATACATTAAGAACACTAACATAATCGTCACTAAGTATTTCTAATTTGATTCAGTTCAATAAATAGTTAGGAAATATACCAAGGTATAACACCGACTCAGGTTAACCAAATAAAAATTAGAAATACTACAATACTATATAAGTATGTATATCGTCACTTGGTACCCATAGTACAAGCTTTGCTTAGCTTGGGACTAGGTTGATTTGTGTAAGATTGTCCAAAAAATATTTAAAAAATATTTATTTATTTTTAAAACTTGATTTCAAAAGTAGCCCCTGAATTTAAAAGTAACCCCGATTTACGGTACTTATTTATGTATGTATTGGGAGTACTCACCGCTACCCTACACGTGACCCCTGGGTGGTGCTAAAAGTGCAACAAAAAAACTGGCAACCGTACTGTCTTCTCGAAAAATAATTGCCATACGATAAATAAATAGTAATATTAATTTAATTTTATAACCCTTATTTTGTGTAACCAACTACACTCTAAGTTGGTTTTTAAATAAAACATAACCTAACCAAATGAAACTGTAAATATTTATGTCAAAACAACACATTACAAATGAATACAACACATTACAATAATGCACTCTTTTGCAAATCGTTTAGCTTCTTACCGCTCCTACAATAAGCTACGTTAAGTTAAAATGTTTATGTAATCTTAAGATATGGCACTCAAGGTCTTTTACCACAATATGTAAAAATATCATTTTTGTATTTGACTGTTTGTTGCCTAAATAAATTAAAAATATATATATATATATGAAAATGAAAATATATTTATATTTATTGGGTATCAATACATCAGCTTATGGTGTATATACTAGACTAGGTACATAGAGTGCACTTATTACTAGATAAGCCTAGGAACGGTGTCCTGTGCCCTAAACTAGGTAAACCTGTCTTACAGGGAACAGGCGAATTCCGATGCTCATTTAGAGATCGCTACTTCGCTGCATTGATCTTCAAGCAGGGCAATAGATAGTAGTAACAACCCGGTTAGATGTATTGCATAGAATAAACAATAGATGAATATGCTTAATATATGAACCTATGTTTACTTTGTCCTAGCTTAGTTACACAATTATATTTTAATTTGCTTACGTGTCTAAACATATACTCGAGTAGGTTTGTGTGGTTGAATGTGTGTTTACTTGTGTGTGAGTGTCAATGAGAAGAGGGGTGTGGGCATTGACGATTGGATGTTAAATTAATGAATTAAAGAGCCTAATTTTCTGTAGATTTTAAATGAGTAACTTTCCTTAAATACTCGTAGGTAAGTATTACTTTACTGTTTGTAGAATTTTTTAGAATATATAATAATAATTTAAGAAAATAACGCAAAATTGTAAATTATTGTAACATTTTAATTTATATCTGTTGTAATAAATGTTATTAGATGTATAATACCTTCAGCGCCGGGCCGCATGACCGCCGGCTTCGCGACCGACTCCGTGTTCACTTTACCGGACTTGAACGTGTCGTGCTGGATAATGTTAGCCCTGAGGACAACACAAACAATCATTTTTAATACAGTTGCTCAAAAAGTATTATGTACGCAGCAATGCGATTTAATATATTCGGTAGCGATATGCTAGAGGAGAGCGAATTGAGGGATGTCAACCTTAAAGATGTCCTTCTCTTCTGCAGGAAAATAGGAAGAATGGAGGAAGACTGTGTGGGAAGGCCGCCGGGACAGCAACCTTAAGCACTGACTTCAAGGGAATTGGGCTGAATGATCCAGACCTACGATCGACAGCCCGCCTGCTTCCGGCCAGGCGTCCCTACACTACATCTACATCTCTACATCTGCTCAAAAAGTGGTACTTTATGTAGCTGTATATCATGCGCAAAGTTGGATTTAGAATAGAATAGAATACATTTTTATTTTGCAAAAACAACATAATAAATTACATTACAAAAGGCTTATTTATTTATTAAATAGGCACACAAAACAAGTATCAATCATTAATACAATCATACAGCAATATTTTTTATAAAAACTAGACTGATGCTCTAAACTATGTGTACACAGCAAGATTGAAATTTATACATTAGTTGAGGGACATTATAGTCGTGTAGTTAAGTTATACAGTATATATAATCCAGACTTAATTTTCATTTAAAGTGTAGGTAATAAAGGAAGTGTTAGTAGGTCCATTTACTTAAGGTATACTAAGGTAAAAGTGAAAGTGCTTATGTAAAGATTTTGGTTATTTGTCTCTTAAATACAGGAAAACTACTTTTTCACTTCTCATGCTCGAAAAGTGTGTCATATTAGACTTGTCAAGCGGGGCTAAAGTAGTACATTTAACCCCTAGGGAAAATATGAATACATATTTATGATTTACAAAACATTTGAATTTGACCAATAAAAATACTTCACCTATTAAATCCACCAATCACAGAACACTAATTTAACCCTTAAAAAAATATTTGGTATTGGGTATTAACCAACCAGAATACAGCTTTACTAAAATCGACCAATCTGGAAACATAATTATTTTTTCTAAAGAGTCTAAAGATTAAGTTTGTAGTAGTCCCTATTTCACAATAATTAAAAAAAGTGGTTAAATCGTTCGAGCAACACTTTGAAGCGCTCAATGGAATGTCAGTTTAGCTTTTTTCGCGCGTTAATGTTGCGCGCGAACCGCATTGTCTATGTTTTGTGTGTCAAAGGAGTATAGAAAAAAAAACATGCTGCAAAAGTATATATCTTCGCCGTGGAATTTATTGTTAATTTTGGGTGGGTTAACCTTTGTTTATTTATTTTCTCGCAATCGAAGTGAAAAGTAGAGTGTATAACTCTGGTCTAAAAGCCATATTACCCCTCGAACTATTTTCCCTCACTTCGTTCGGGAAAATAACTATCTCGTCGTAATATGGCTCATTTTAGACCCTTGTCATACAATCTACTATTAAATATGTCCAGCTTATTTCTAAGAGATATACAGTGTTCTCACAAAAAAGGAGTCCACTCAGCATGTGTCGAGGCACAGAGTGCAACAACGCTGATTTTCAGTGGATCCCATGAACTAAAACTAAAGAGATCAGTTGTGACAAGATTGAAAATTTCGCGCACTAGAGCTTTTTACTTTTCCAATTTTTTAAATTTACTGTTGGTCCAATCCAAACATCCAACCGAAGAGTTTTAGGTTCAATCAGTTTACTCATTTATTTAATAATTTGGCATTAAAACTGTACTTCTATTATATTTAAAAGGTAACCCATCGATGTTTCGAAAATCTATTTACCGAATTTCACTTACCAAATACTTTGTTTCGCAACTGTTTGAAACACCACGGATTCATTTTACCACAATGTCATTTGTCCGCAATTCAAAAGCCCGCTTTACAGTTCCCAATTTTTACATTTGACAACGTATACGTTAGCCACATTTTCATAATTTCAATGATACGGAAAGTCGACGTGACATTTTCCATAATTTCGATATATAAACTTCGGACAAATGAAAAAAATGTAAAACGAAAAAAGGCGTTTCGTTTTCGGACTTTTAATATTCGGCATAAAAAATTTCGAATTTGCGATAGGTAACCTTTGTTATGTCAAAAAATGTACTGAGTTACTGAAATTTGATCTGACATTTGGTCTAACGGATCTTTATGGAACCGAGCTTTAAAAGCTTGAGCTCAACGGAGCCAATACCTCTAGTATTTTATTTCGAAACATAATTACAAACGAATGCTTTTTTTTAAACCTGGCTGTGGCTTTATAGGCCGGGCCCAATAAAGCGATAGGAGTTTAAAAAATTTAGAATGAAAGAAAAATTCAGGCACCGAGCAGGATTCGAACCTGCGACCTCCCGGCACTCGCGGCCAGTCGCTCTAGCCAACTGAGCTATAGGTGCAATCACTACCCAGTTCTAAATTCATCAACCGTTCCTTCGTAAAAAGAAAAGAAGCGATAGGAGTGCGCGGTTGGAGGGCCTAAGTCTATAAAAAAGTTCATGATAGATCGTTGTAGCATTCTCTGAGGGAGGATTGTCATCACATTGTTGTGTTGGAATAATATACCCCCTCCTCTCCGTGGCTTAAAATCAATACAAGGTTTTAAATCAAAACTTCGAGCACATCTTTTATATGTACAAATTGGTGACTAGTTTGATTTTTAATTTAAAAGTGTGGTAATACTTACCGTTTTTCTTTAATGGTTGCAGTCGGGTTTTATTATTCTTGAATATTATATCTGCCAGTGATTTTGTAAATTGATGTATGCCGCGACGTCAGGTTATAAGAAAAATCCTGTTCACCGTATTATAGCTAATTAGTTTAGTTTAGTATTGCCAGCTTAGAAACGATTGGACTTGTGATGTCACCCGCTAGTGTTAAGTCAACTTTTAGAGTTTTTAGGTAATACGACCGGTTTAGCCTAGTGGGTAGTGCACCTGCCTGTGAAGCTGACGGTCCTGGGTTCGAATCCCGGTCAGGGCAAATATTTGTGTGATGAGCATGAATATTTGTTTCTGAGTCTTGGATGTTTTCTATGTATTTAAGCATTTATATCTATTAAATATATCGTCGTCTAGTACCCATAAACACGAGCCTTCTTGAGCTTACTGTGGGGCTAGTTCGATTTGTGTAAGATTGTCCTCTAATATTTATTTATTTATTTTATTATTTTAATAAGTTGCCTAAAAATTATAAAAGTTTTGTTTATTTATTGTTTAGTTTATTTTATTTTATTTTATTCCTAGTTTTGGGGCACTCACTGAAAACCAGCGTCACGGTTTCCGTGACAACATGCTGAGTGTCCTATTTAGCACATAAGATGTACCTACAAGTTGTTTTACAATTAAATTGTATACTTTTTTAATAACGTGTGTCCCCCGTGTGGTTGCCGGGTAAGAATTGCGCCACCCCATCTCTTCCCGTGGGTTTCGTAGGAGGCGAATAAGGGAAAATCGGAGGGTGGGCAGCAGCATCCTTCGATCATTACCACCATCAAACTGCGGTCGCCAACCCGCATGCCAAGCGTGGCGACTATGGCAAATCCCCCCCTTTTTGGGGGAGGCCTATGTTCAGCAGTGGACGTCTTTCGGCTGAAATGATGATGATGAACGTGTGCTAAATAAATACATTTCTATTCTATTCTATTCTTATTCACATTGACTCACTTGGAGGGCGACACGGAGTCCTCGAGCATGGCGGAGCCCTCGTCGCCCTCGATGCCGAGGTGGTCGCGCGCCCTGCGCTTGCGCACGATGATGTCGATGTAGCCGGCGATCACCTGCAGGATCTGCTCCGCCTCGGTCGTCTGCACCGAGTAGTACTGGTCGCTGGTGACAAACAGGCATCTTAGTACATCTCCCTCGCATCATGCCGTCCCTTTCACTCTCGTGTTTTACACCATATGAGTGAAAGGGACGGCACGATACGAATTTCGGATTTCAAAGTTCGGAGTAGGCCCTCATCATCATCAGCCTGTGTCAGTCCACTGCTGGACATAGGCCTCTCCCATGGCAGTAGTGGCGGAGTAGGCCCTCAGCGCTGTGATATATTTTTGGCACAGCATTTATTTATTTACCCCCTTATTCATAAAAGTCTATCAAACCTATATTAGTTAAATAGCCGCTAAAGTCGTTCGTTTGTCCTTATCTGTCACTTTGATTTATGTGCTTGTGAGATAGTGACAACAGACATTTTAGTTAGCAGAGGTTTGTTAAGTTTTATGAATACGGGGGTTACTTTTTCATACCACAGTCCTTACAGGCTATAATCCTAATTCGATAATGTGGGTTTTACAAACACATTGGCATCAAACTGTATACAATTATACATAGCAGCAATAATATAGGTACATATGGGTACTGTTCAACATTGCTATAACATAAAAGGCCTAGCGTAACCTTTGTGAATTCGTTCGACGAACAAGAGAAAAGATCCAATTCGACCGCTACTCGATTAATATCGCATATGCTGAGTGGTGTCCTTTTGTAGCCACCATAACAGTAGCAAATATAATATATAGTAAAAAAGGTATAAGCTTTTTTTCTGTGTTATAATTTTAAGTGTCTATGCCACGAATAAATTATTTTCATTTCATTTATTTTCATTTCATTCATTTCATTTCATTTCATTTCATTTCATTTCAAATATGTTCCTTTTTGTTTTTTATATGTATTTTTCATTTCAATGTGGTGCTGTATGTTGCTTTTTCAATAATAGTAGATTGTTAAACAAGGGTTCATCATCATCATCATCATTTCAACCGAAAGACGTCCACTGCTGAACATAGGCCTCCCCCAAGGCTCGCCATTTAGACCGGTCCTGTGCCGTTCGTTTCCACCGGATTCCCGCGACCTTCACCAGGTCATCACTCCACCTCGTCGGAGGCCTACCGACAGCTCGTCTTCCGGTGCGTGGACGCCACTCAAGCAGTTTCTGGCCCCATCGACCGTCAGTCCTGCGAGCAATGTGCCCTGCCCACTGCCACTTAAGTCTCGCAATTTTGAAGGCTATGTCGGTAAACAAGGGTTGAAAGTAACCAATGTCAGTCGAGATATTTTGGCGCCAATAGTTCGAGGCTGAAATAGGTGGTTTCATCCAAGTTAAAACTCGAGTTTTTCATTTCGAGTACGAGGAAACTAAAAAATGCTATAGAAACCATTTTGGTGGGAACTTTTGAGTGACGTTAACAGTGTTTGTGTACGGTTCATTTTTTTTTTAATTAAGAATTATTCGTACTTATGTTTGTATGGATTATCGCCTTTGAATAAATAGGGGCCAGGCTCCTATTTCACCAAGTTGATATATGTATGTATTTGACATATGTAGGCTGGAAAATCGTCAATGTTCATATGAAAACTGTTTAACCAACTACAATTGTTACAATTGTAATAATTTTGTAATTTTACAGTGACAGAAAATGTTTACATTTAATTTTTTTTTTTTTTGTTACTTTATCTATCTTGTGATGCTCACTGTTTTAACTTTGTTTAGTATAAATTCTCATTAAGTGAAATGTATAATTTCTTTTGAGAAATAAAATTCTTTAAACAGAATGTTTTTTGTCAGCTTTGGTGAAATAGGGGCCAGAGGGGCTACCGCGAACTGAAAACGAACGAAGCTCGAATATCTCCCTCTCTGTCGCACTTGCTAATTCGTGCGGCAGAGAGGGAGATATTCGAACTACGTTCGTTTTCAGTTCGCGGTAGCCCCCCAGGTATTGGTTCCCAGCTGCAGCAGGTGTTCGGAGACCGACCTGTAGTCGCCGAAGTCCAGCGTGAAGGTGTTGGGGCTGGCGCACCAGCGGCGCACGGTGGTCAGCGGCCACGTCTGCAGGATCTCCTTGGTCTTCTCGTCCAGCCGGAGCACCGAGTCCTTCGTCACTCCGAGGAGACGCGGCACCAGTTTGTTCTTGCCCTTCATTTTCTCCTGCAACACGTAAAACTTGTAAATATAGTATTGTCACAAGCGACACCTAGTGGCGCGGCCTGAAACCACAGGCTTGGATTACCCATACAATTGAGCGGTGGTTCGGGCCGTACCCGCTAGGCGGCGCTGGGATCGCGCTGCTTTACCAACAGGAACCCGCGTTCCTAGAACAGGCAGGGCGATCTCGCTCTCTCCCTCTCTCTTGAAAATGGCGAAACGATATAGACGGCTCCTTGATGGATTAATAGGATTAATATTGTAAATCGATAATAAAGTAAATTTCATGAAGATTTCTCATGTTTTTATAAAAAGGGATGGGAATCAATTTCCTTCAAGTATTGTAATTGTATTGTTAAACACTACACTGCGCTCTAAAACACGCGTTGCTGACGTAGGTAAAAAAACTGCCAGGCTCAAGTGGGACTGGGCCGGCCACGTCTGTCGCATGCATCCAGATAGGTGGGCTAATGTAGCCACCAAGTGGGTGCCACATGATGGACGACGCAGACGGGGCAGCCCAGACGGAGATGGCGGGATGATCTGGATGCATTTGCCAAGAATTGGGAGGAAGAAGCGCTCAATAGGGAGACCTGGAAAACATGGGGAGAGACCTTTGCCCAGCAGTGGGACAGCCAATAGGCTATAAAGTAAGTAAGTAATTGTATGTTTGTTAATAAACTAGCCTTTACTTTTTATAACATAAATAATAAATAAATATTTGTGGACAATCTTACACAAATCAACCTGGCCCCAAACTAAGCAAAGCTTGTACTATGGGTACTAGGCGACGATATACATACTTATATAGATAAATAGATACTTAAATACATAGAAAACATCCAAGACTCAAGAACAAATATTCGTGTTCATCACACAAATACATGCCCTGACCGGGATTGGAACCCGGGACCTCCAGCTTCGAAGGCATAAATAAATAAATATTTTTGGACAATCTTACACAAATCAACCTGGTCCCAAACTAAGCAAAGCTTGTACTATGGGTACTAGGCGACGATATACATACTTATATAGATAAATAGATACTTAAATACATAGAAAACATCCAAGACTCAAGAACAAATATTCGTGTTCATCACACAAATAAATGCCCTGACCGGGATTCGAACCCGGGACCTCCAGCTTCGAAGGCAGGGTCACTACCAACTAGGCTAAAGCGGTCGTCGTTGTATTGTTTGTTAACTAGCCTTTACTTTTTATAACATGTTTTATTAAAAAAGTGTGTTTGTTTTATAAATAACTAGCGACCCGCCCCGGCTTCGCACGGGTGCAATGCTGATGCATGTAATATAGATATAAACCTTCCCCTTGAGTCACTCTATCTATTAAAAAAACCGCATCAAAATCCGTTGCGTAGTTTTAAAGATTTAATCATACATAAGGATATAGGAACAGAGAAAGTGACTTTTATACTATGTAGTGAAGCTCATTTATTTGGGTCAATCAACTTTTTCTTGTTGTTATTGTGTCCCGTCAGCGAGGAGACAACAGTAACCGAGTTTCTTAGAAAGATGTTCATATCATGAGCTTCAAGCATGCTCAAGAGGTGACCTATGTCCAAATGGATTTATGATAATCGCTAAAACTCATGTTTGGTAGATCTAAACCCTATAAAATCACAGTTTCAAAGAGTGACTCAGGAGACGTAACCATGGTAACGAGGAACAAGGAATAGTTGATCCACCCATTTCATTTAAATAAAAATAAATAAATAAATAAATATTAGAGGACAATCTTACACAAATCGAACTAGCCCCAAAGTAAGCTCAAGAAGGCTTGTGTTATGGGTACTAGACGACGATATATTTAATAGATATGAATACTTAAATACATAGAAAACATCCAAGACTCAGAAACAAATATTCATGCTCATCACACAAATATTTGCCCCGACCGGGATTCGAACCCAGGACCGTCAGCTTCACAGGCAGGTGCACTACCCACTAGGCTAAACCGGTCGTCAATTTATTTATTACGAACAGCTGATTGTACCTTGACAAGGAAGAACGCCACGCCGTAAGTAGGCAGGTCCCTGGCGTTCTTAGTGTAGAGTACTTTGGCGTCCAGCTCCGAGAGCCCGGCGTGCCTCTTGTGCTCCTTGAACACTTTCTTCTCGGCGCCCTTCACTTTCACGTACGAGCCGGGGAGGAACTCCTTCAAACTGCGCCAAAAAACAATACCAATTACATACAAACAACGGGGGCGCTACCGCGAACAGCAAATTTATTTTATTTTTATCTTATTTTTTTTTTTTTTTTTTTATTTATTTTAAATACATGGAAAACCAACAGCGTAACACATTTATAAGAAAACTACAATAGAATTACATAGTCAATTAAAGGTTCTCACTTATAGAACTTAACTATCACACAAAAACAGATTTAGCCCAATTAATTTACACACACAAGTGAGCCTACAGCATAAGAGCAGTGGCTACCTTTAACCTATATATCAAAGACACAGAGTAAATACATAAGTTTCATAACTTTAGTAAACCGAGCCCGAACCCGCGCCAGGAGTATCACCCATATAAAATTCAATTAACTTTTTCCTAATTACTGATATACTATCATTGAATATGTCAAAGTCTAAATTAACTAAGACTGACAAATGAAGTTTTCCCTCTCTGTCGCACTTACGTCCGAACGTGCAAGTGCGACAGAGAGGGAAAACTTCGTTTGCTGTTCGCGGTAGCGCCCCTGGACGCTTATGTGAAAATGTAGATCTTAATACTCATTTACTTAAAAAATCAAAATCAAACATTTATTCTGCAAATAGGCCACAAGGGCACTTTCACATGTCAAAATATATTAATTTACAATTTAAGAATGTCTGACTATAATAATACATTTTTCATGTCAAAATATTAATTTACAGTTCAAGAAGGAATAATAATTACGAGTTTAACAATTATAACAAAATTAATGTCATACAGTGTAGTCAATATTTTGACATGTAAAAGTGCCGTTGTGGCCTATTTGCAGAATAAATGTTTGTATTTGTATACTTACTCTAAGAATCCTATGGTGTGTTTGTCTTCCTTGTGATCACCGAACTGGATCTGACATTGTATGCCAGCGAACTCGCACGCTGTGAACAAAACCACACGTTAAGTTCCGGGTCTAGCTGAGTTTCTTGCTGGACTCCTCTCAGCTAGGCTAGGTTTAGTGAACCAACGACAAAACTCCCAGTAGCTCGATTCCACTCACACCTCAGATTCGGTTGAAACCGATCAACCAATCTCACTGGAGCGCCAACTCTTAGAGTATTCCAGTGTTCCACACCACGCGCGTGGTCGTATCGGAGGTTTTCCCATGGATTGTCCCCTGGCTACTCTCCAACCGCGCACTCCTATCGCTTTATTGGGCCCGTACAGCAGGTTCAACTAGACTGGGTCTCGAAAGCTCTAAAGCTCTAATCTAAGGTTTCACGACTACTATTGATTGCTCCTGTGGGTTCATAAATAGATGCAGCACCATTAAATATCTAGGCCTTCTGATAGATGAACACCTATCTTTTAAACCGCACCTAACTAGTCTATCTAAAAAAGTGAGAAAACTTATCTACGTAGTAAAACGACTACGAGACTGTTCACCTCTACATATATATTCTTCGCATTGTCTACCATGCGCTATGTCAATCTGTTTTACAATATTGTATTGCAGTTTGGGGTAGCGCTGGAAAGACCCTACTACTTGAACTTGAGCGCGCTCAGCGAGCTGTAATCAAAGTAATGCTAAAAAAACCTTTCAGATATCCTACAGACTTGTTGTTTAGTGAAACCGGGTTTCTCAGAGTTAGACAATTATTTATTCTCAATGCTGTTATCAGGGTTCACAAATGTTTAGGAAAATCAGCCCTAAAAGATGTCATTATGACTAGACGTACATACAGAGTCCCTGTACCTACCATCCAAACGGCTCATGCTCAACGATCTGGCTATTACATTCACCCATTTACATATAACGCTGTTTGCAAATTCTGCGACCTAAAAACTTGCACTTCGATAAAAGTCAAATCAATATTAAAAAAATGGTTTGCAACTCTATCTTACAATGATACAGAAGACATAATACGCACTTACTCTTGGTCTGTGGTCAGCTAAATCTTTATCAGCTAAGCTACTCGCACTCATTCACGTCACACACGCACACACCACACCCCTACTCACTTACACACTCACACATCTTCACACATATTACACACAAACACTTTTACTTAGTTTATTAATTTTCATGTTTTATACTCGTAACTGCTACAAATGGTGCATTCCAAGATACAGGCTCGCCTAGTTTGGACTGCACCAGAAATCCCGTGTAACCTGTTGTATCTTTGTGTTTGAATCAATAAATTTACTCTTTACTCTTTTACTCTTTACTAAGACTCACCCTTGTCCTGTGTGATCTGATGTGTCCCATCTAAGATCGCGTCCCTCGCTTGCACGTACAGCAGGTTCAACTGGACTGGGTCTCGAGAGCTCCAAAGCTCTAATCTAATGTTTCACGACTGCTAAGACTCACCCTTGTCCTGTGTGATAGGGTGTGTCCCGTCCAAGATCGCGTCCCTCGCTTGCACGTACAGCAGGTTCAACTGGACTGGGTCTCGAGAGCTCCAAAGCTCTAATCTAATGTTTCACGACTGCTAAGACTCACCCTTGTCCTGTGTGATAGGGTGTGTCCCGTCCAAGATCGCGTCCCTCGCTTGCACGTACAGCAGGTTCAACTGGACTGGGTCTCGAGAGCTCCAAAGCTCTAATCTAATGTTTCACGACTGCTAAGACTCACCCTTGTCCTGTGTGATAGGGTGTGTCCCGTCCAAGATCGCGTCCCTCGCTTGCACGTACAGCAGGTTCAACTGGACGGGGTCTCGAGAGCTCCAAAGCTCTAATCCAAGGTTTCACGACTACTAAGACTCACCCTTGTCCTGTGTGATAGGGTGTGTCCCGTCCAAGATCGCGTCCCTCGCTTGCACGTACAGCAGGTTCAACTGGACTGGGTCTCGAGAGCTCCAAAGCTCTAATCTAATGTTTCACGACTGCTAAGACTCACCCTTGTCCTGTGTGATAGGGTGTGTCCCGTCCAAGATCGCGTCCCTCGCTTGCACGTACAGCAGGTTCAACTGGACGGGGTCTCGAGAGCTCCAAAGCTCTAATCTAAGGCTTCACACTGCTAAGACACACCCTTGTCCTGTGTGATAGGGTGTGTCCCGTCCAAGATCGCGTCCCTCGCTTGCGCGTACAGCAGGTTAAACTGGACGGGGTCTCGAGAGCTCCAAAGCTCTAATCTAAGGTTTCACGACTACTAAGACTCACCCTTGTCCTGTGTGATAGGATGTGTCCCGTCCAAGATCGCGTCCCTCGCTTGCACGTACAGCAGGTTCAACTGGACGGGGTCCCGGGAGTCCACGTTCCGGTCGGAGAAGAAGAGCTTGCGGCGGAGGAGCAGCGTCTCCGTCACGTCGATGCCCTGCTCGCGGAGGGTCTTGGCTGGCTCCACCCAGTTCACTGCGCGGGAGATTACGAATTAGCTCATGTCAGGTCAGTTGCGACAAAATACCAGGGGCCAGGGGATATTTAAAAAACTTATGAAAACTCTGCTAACCAAAATATGTTTTGTCCATTTATCACAAACATAAAAGTCTAATGACATATAAGTACAGACGAATTTTAGCGGCAATTTATCTAAAATGAATAGTGGTAGTGAGTGGGGGGAAAGATGATAGAAGTAAGTAATGGAAGAAGACAGGAAAACATTCGCCCCGCCCGATACCCATCCCACACACTGGGATCCCAGGAACCGTCGTCTACCTGTCCCTGGGATCACAGGGAACATAACAAAAGAATGCTATTGTTTTTTTTTTTCGCCAGGAGATCACGGCTTAATAACATTTATAAAGTCCCGACTGAGATTGTTGCCAGACTAACTTTAATGGCCAGCGCTGGTCTTCTGTCGTAGTCGGAGTCAACAAGTTAAATCACGGAAGTCACACCTAAAATTCCGTTCACTCACACCTCAGATTCGGTAGAATCCGCTCAATCAATCTCACTGGAGCGCAAACTCTTGGAGTATTCCAGTGTTCTAAACCACCCGCGTGGTCGTGTCGGAGGTTTTCCCCTGGATTGTCCCCAGGCTACTCTCCAACCGCGCACTCCTTTCGCTTTATTGGACCCGGCCTATAAAGCCACAGTCAGGATCAAAAGAAATCACGAAATCATCGCCATCAAGTGATATGAAAAAAAAATAGCACTACACTTTCACTGCGGACGATTACGTACCCTATAACATGCGAAATGCCGTATGTAGAGGAAACTGTCTACGGGACCAGCGCCCGCCTAGGGTTCGTGGAACTGAAAGTAAGGCCGTGCAACGAGAAATATCGCGTTCTTTGAAACGCTGTTCGGCCCAGACGAGGAAAGAATAAGGATTGATTTTCAGATATGATTCTTGACTATATGACTGTGTTTCTGACAATAGCCGAAACATGATTGCTTAAAAATTTCTCGATAGAAAGTTGAGTCTTTATTTTGCTTTCTTTACTTAGCCTACTAAAACAACGCATTATTAAACGACACATTTAAGTTAAAATGATGGTATTTTACCTCATCTAAACTATGTCAAGAGGAAATTTAATAAAACTGCACACAGTCAGATATTTATAGAGATTTGTCTTCGTGGAACTGAAAGTCTGAATTATGAAATTACTATCAGCGCCCTGCGGTGTTACCCGCGGATAAAAGGTAGCCTATTTCCTATTCTGATGTCTAAGCTACAATACTGGAAAGTTTCATAGAGATCCGTTCTGTAGTTTTTGCGATTAAGCGGAACGTACATCCATCCGCACAAACTTTCACGTTTATAATATTATTAGGATACCTTCATCATCAGTCCGCAGTTTCTTCCTGAGCTGGTCCATCTTGGCATCCCTCTCTTTATCCTGATGTTTCCTCTTCAGAGTCAGGGTCCCGTAGTTGGGCTTCTCGCAGGGGTCGGGCTCCTCCTTCTGTTCCTCGCGCACCTGAACAATGACATATGGATGTTATTATGCAATAATACATAAATAAATAAATATTAGAGGACAATCTTACACAAATCGAACTAGCCCCACAGTACGCTCAAGAAGGCTTGTGTTATGGGTACTAGACAACGATATATTTAATAGATATAAATACTTAAATACATAGAAAACATCCAAGACTCAGAAACAAATATTCATGCTCATCACACAAATATTTGCCCTGACCGGGATTCGAACCCAGGACCGTCAGCTTCACAGGCAGGTGCTCTACCCACTAGGCTAAACCGGTCGTCAAATAAAAAATAATGTATCAACCTAATAGGAAAACCTATAGTTGGTTGACACATTATTGGATAAATGCGTCCATATTATACCTTCAGGAAAGTGCTAAAGAGTGTTAAAGAGGGTGCTTGTTTTGATTTCCGGTTTATTGAAAAAAATATGGCTGTGAGTACTCATAATCAATTAGATCAGGGGGTCGTCATTTGTCATGATAACTGCGACCATCATACGGGGCTTGATAGCCGGTACGCTGCAAACGTTCATGATTGGCGTAACTTTTTATAGGATGGACTGGCAGTGGCGGAGCGCCCATTTCACCGGCTTGTCTAATATTCAGCAAGTATTTTTTTAAATTTTTAGTTTTTTTAAATTAAAAAATAATAATGAACGAATAAATCTATATAATTATCGAACCTGCTCATAAAATTTGACGAGAATCGGTTGAGAAACGCGACCTGTAGAGGAGGACAAACCGAAATTCGCTCGCAGAAACTCGCAGAATATTCCCAAAAACTGTCTCGACAAAAATTTTCTATATAATTACCGAATCTGCTCACAAAATTTCACGAGAGGTTGAGATATGCGACCTGTAGAGGAGAACAACCGGAAATCCGGAATTCGGATATACGAAAGCACTTTTGTCGAAGCTGAAGCTGAGACCTTCATTTCACTCGGCTTAATGTGTAGTGGTACTCACCAGACCGTACTCATCGTAGTTGGTGATACCGATTTTGGTGCAAATCACCACCATCAGGTTGGCCACAATCTGGCTGTCGTCTACGAGGAGCGTCTTCACGGAACCTGCACACAACAATTTACATTAACAATATGAGCTTAAAACAAACTTAGGAAGAGCTACACTCAATAGCAAAAAATGGGCACACGTTGCATTTCTTCTTTTGTCACGAATAAATGCTGCCTTTCATTCTATCGAAGTTTCATACAAAGTGTACCCGTATTATTTGTTCTTGAGTGTAGGTATTCTGTGTTTTAGAACTCAATGAGACGGCGTGGAAAAGTCGCAGGAGGCAGGGCCCCGCCACCCGTCTAACGTCTCCCCTCTTACTCCTGCCCAATCAGACGCCGTCTCATTTAAACGGTATACCACCTTTGCTAGTATAATTCCTCTTCCACTTCGAATGATGTTCGAAATTCTTTGTAATCAATCCTTGCCATCTGAATTTATTTTATAATGAGTAGCATATTTACCAATAAATATCAATCATAAGCCGTCGTCTCCCGGCGAAAAAAATAAACAATAGCATTCTTTTGTTATTATTCCTGGGATCCTAGGGACCGGTAGGCGACGGGATAAAAGCTCAACTAGATGTCGGCTATTTGTTCACAGGTAGGTGTCGTAGGAAATTAATGGTTTAGAGACTTTTGTACTACTCTGTATAGACATTAGGGGTCCACTTATTTTTGTATGTGGTAAAGAATAAAAACGAAGCTTCGGTCCACCAGCTCGACGGGTTGTCGACATTAGGAAGATCTCGGGTAACTTCCCGATTTCTCAGGACGTACGAGAGGGGTACTCGAAGAGAGGCCTATGCTCAGTATTGGTCGATTAGGGGGTTATTAGATGACAATGAAAGTGTAAAAGGCTCCAGCTCACCGTCTAACATACGAACACGCAGGTTCCTCGTCTTCCGACAGTACTCGAGGACGTCCCCGTTGCGCAGCATGTAGTAGTCGAGGCTGCGCGACGCTTCCAGCCAGATGCCCTTCTTGTTGTCCTCTTCTGACGCGAGAAACAGGCCGTATTCTTTCGCTGGGGGCAAAGTGAACATTGTTTGTAATTTTTTTATTAAGCGAGCGAAATGTCAGCCTAGAACTGGGATAAATTTGACCTTCAACAAAGGAACTTACTTATTCGGAATCTGACAAGAGTATCAGAGTAGGGAATTTGTATCTTAAAAGTTTTCAGTACAAAACACCCGAGGAGATAGTCTGTGAGCCTGAGCCTACCAAACCACGAACTCAAAAGCTAACTAGACCATACTCCCAAGCCACTCAAAGGTCGTCAGTCTTTACGCCATCTTTAGGACAGCTGTAGAATAAGTGCCTCTGCTGAACCTATAATAGAGAGAATATGCATAATTGTTTTTCATGATGCAATTCGAAGTATTCGAACTAGTTTTAAGAGAAGAACAATGTGTATATGGAACAAGTACAATTGGAACAACACAGAAGACAAAAATGGATTTCAAAGTGCAGCATAAAATCCAAGCCCTCAAAACATACTAATTGAACATAGTATGTGACGTCATATACTATGCGCACATTTTATTATATTTCAATTCTATGGAAAAACGAGTAATCAGCTCTTTCGGTCGTGAAATATTGCAACATTATTATACTACAATTTTTTGTTTACTATAACATAAGAACCCAGATGGTAATTTTTTTTATAATTTTTTTTTGACTTTTAGTCAATCCGCATACATATTTTCTATTAAAAACTGAGTACCTATTGCATATCGAAAAGGAAGTATCAATCTCTCTGTCGTTTGAATTATTAAGTGCGACAGGGAGGGAGAGGGAAACACTGTCCGCCGTTGCCGCGGATTATTCATCCACCAGCGCCGCTAGGCTCCGACCTATCTCGGTTAAAGGTAGACCCCGGTTCAGGACTCACGGTCACTGGAGCTGGCCTCCAGAATCTTTTCCCTGATGATGCGGCAGGCGTCGTAGACCGTGGTGGAGGGGTCGAACTGTATGGTCTTCACCACCTTGCCGCCCTCCAGCGATATCTTCAGCGACAGCGTCGCCATCTTGGTTAACGAGTACGCTCTGGAAAGATTTGAGATGCATATTAGTAAGGCTAAACTCGGCTCCGGCACTACTCCGTGCAGGCACGTATCCAGACTTTTGGTTCGGGGGGGGGGGGGACAAACATTGAAACGTCTATATTTTTATTTACCTACTTATTGAAAGAACACGCAAGCGAATAAATAAACAGACGGCTAAAAACGTTTTCGGGGGGGGATAAATCCCAACAATCCCCCCTCTGCATACGTTTCTGACTCCGTGGTGTCCTGAAACCCTATCGCGTTAGGTACGAGATCTTCGTGTAAGTCAACATCCTCCTAGCGTTATCCTCGTACAGTTGCATGCTGATGGATGCCCGGGATCCGCTACCTAATTCCAAAGTTTGGCGTAGGCACTAGTTTTTACGGAAGCGACTGCCATCTGACCTTCCAAACAGAGGGGAAACAACCTTATTGGAATTAGGCTTGTCAAGTGAGTGGGCATTCAATGTGAGTGTGTTCACGGTCACTGCTTCTTTGTTTACCTAGTTTCTAATTAAAAAACACCAGCATAGACCCATCCACCTAGGAGACATTAGCTGATGGCCGAACCGAGTGGAGGCAAACTGTGTTCACCCGGGTGAAAGAGAAACTGGGCGATGCGCAGACCTTGACGCTAAGCGCGACGAGCTTAAGGCCAGACCACCTGCGGCCATATTGCGTGCTGACTTGCAGCATTCGCATTGGCTTTGTCAGTCACCAGAGAGCCAATCAGCGTTGCTCTCAGCGATAAAAAAAAAAACACTCGCTGTGGCCGAATACGGCAAGGAGAAGATGGTGATGATGAATTAAAAAAAACAAGATATAACATATATACAACCAACCTGTGTATAGTAGCGGTGCGTTCAGGACTGGGGTCTCCACTCGTTAGATCGGGCTCTAGGTCGAGCGAGCGCGCGCTGGGCCGCCGTCTGCGCGGTTGGCTGAACGAGCGAAGTCGCTCACGAGGTTGGCCGCTCTGCGGACAAGATGCCAGCTAAAGAAAGTTACTAGGAATAAGCCTATGTTGAGATTTCCATCGGCATGATCTCGAGAGGCAATGCCGGTGGGGTTCGGGATAGAATTAGGAATGAAGCTATCCGTAGTAGAACTGGGGTTACCGACATAGCCTTCAAAATTGCGAGACTTAAGTGGCAGTGGGCAGGGCACATTGCTCGCAGGACTGACGGTCGATGGGGCCAGAAACTGCTTGAGTGGCGTCCACGCACCGGAAGACGAGCTGTCGGTAGGCCTCCGACAAGGTGGAGTGATGACCTGGTGAAGGTCGCGGGAATCCGGTGGAAACGAACGGCACAGGACCGGTCTAAATGGCGAGCCTTGGGGAGGCCTATGTTCAGCAGTGGACGTCTTTCGGCTGAAATGATGATGATGATGATGGTGATCTCGAGAGGAGACGCGCGGGCGGCAGACACAGCGCGACGTCATCATCGCGGACGGCGCGGCCACCCGCGAGCGACTCGGCTTCACGAACCCCACCGGCAACGGACGACTCTCTTTTTAAAATTACCTTTTGTTTGGCCGGGTTCCCAGTTGTATTAAGGCGGAATAAACCAGCCTATTAGAAATTACAGTCCACTTTTATTTAAGTCCCAGTAGGACCCTAACACCTACGTCAAAAATATGTTGCATTTTTCACCGGATCAACAAAAGCAAGGCGTCCTCGAAGCTAGCCGAACATGATGTATATTCAAAATAGTTTCGGCGCGGCCGAAAGTTTCGACGTTTATTTGACCGAAACAGAACCTTCGGCCGAAACAAAGATTTTTATGCCGAAATCGACACTTCGGTCGAACACTAACGGATTTTTCTACTGCTTTAAGCTAGAAATGTAGGGTAAGGACACTAGTGTTGGCACTTGAAGCTGACTAAAGGACACTTAAATTCATGATTAATTCAAAGACTAAATAAAAATAAAATATAATAGCCTTTTATTCACCACCTTTATATATCAATAAGCTTAAGTATGTATATCATTGACATCGGTGGTGTGGTCGTTTTGCCTCGCGGCATAGGCCTCCCCTACAATCCTCCATTCCTCTCTATTTGTTGTAGTCCGTCGCCAAATGGGACCTGCAACTACTTTTATGTCATCTTCCCATCTGCTCAATGGCCTGCCTCTCTTTCTTTTCCCATCTCTGAATACCCCAGAGAATTCCAAGACTACGGTTTTAAAAATGAATAACTCACAACTAACTGGGCCGGCACGACAACCCAAAGTGAATCTTGGCCTCCGATACAAGAGCACGCCACTTTGCTCAGTCCTGTGCAAATTCTCGCCAGCTTGCACCAGCTCCGAGCTCACGCAGGTCCACTTCCACCAAATCCTTCAAGCGATATCTGGGTCGACCCACAGGACGTCGTCCGGTCGGTCGACCCAAGTATGCTCTCTACACCTGTCGATCTTCTCCCATCCTCTCGAGGTGGCCAAGCCAGCGGAGACGATGCGCTTTGGTTTCACCGGTTTGGTTGGGCTACCAACTGTTCTATTTCGGTGTTCTCCTAGTTCATTTTAAATAACTCCTACTTTCTTTTAAATATGTGCATCATTTGGTCCTTGGTACTCGACTGTGTCACTATCTTGCAGACGGCATATGGTAAGGCGGTACTCACATTGTGCGTCAACCGTCGCCAGTTGTCGTGTAGCGCGTGTTCGATGCGCTCGCGCAGGTTGCGTCACGCGCGCGGCGATGCTTGCGGTGCTGGGTCCTGGCTTGGATCCGTCTGCAACAATCAGATCATCACCATCAGCCTATATACATAAGGCTTCCTGCTGCGCACGGGCCTCCTGTCATAGATGAGAAGGAACGGGAAGTAATGGCTTGGTCACACAGCGTACGCTTTGTCCACTATAATATGTGATAATCCACATCGAAAGGGACCTTATGGCGGCAGGCGCTTACGTTACACCTATTGTATTGTATTGGAACAGCGGCAATAAAGGCGTAAGTGCCGGCCGCCATAAGGTCCCTTTCGATGTGGATTATCACATATCGTAATGGGTTAGCAACGCCAGACAGGCTATGCGAAGCTAGCAGGACTGGGACATACTTAGTTGAAAAAACAAATGTCGTCCCTCCTGTGGTCAATAGTTAACAGTTTATGTGCATGTTAGCTATGTTTTTATTACAGGGATTTATAGAAACGGAGACACTGTTTATGCGGGGTACTGGTCCAATCAAAAATTAAGCTTTGTAGCCCTTAACTTTCGGTATATCCACAAAAGACGCGAACCTAAATCCGTGTATGACCCGACTACATCATAACTTTTTTTAAACCCTTTGATAAGAACCGATGTTTATTTGAACCCACGGTCTTCAAATTCAAAGCACCTACCGCTTACCGCTTGCGGCTACAGCGGCTTATTTTTCATATTTTCTTGTAAAAGACACCATCGATTGACCGCTAGTCCCTGATGGTAAATATTGATCTTCATTGAGCATTCTCTGCCTGAACTATATAGCTAATTCATCATTTCAGCCGAAAGACGTCCACTGCTGAACATAGGCCTCCCCCAAGGCTCGCCATTTAGACTGGTCCTGTGCCGTTCGTTTCCACCGGATTCCCGCGACCTTCACCAGGTCATCACTCCACCTTGTCGGAGGCCCACCGACAGCTCGTCTTCCGGTGCGTGGACGCCACTCAAGCAGTTTCTGGCCCCATCGACCGTCAGTCCTGCGAGCAATGTGCCCTGCCCACTGCCACTTAAGTCTCGCAATTTTGAAGGCTATGTCGGTGACCCCAGTTCTACTGCGGATAGCTTCATTCCTAATTCTATCACGCAGAGAAACCCCGAGCATAGCTCTTATATAGCTAATTAGTCCGTATATTTGTAACAGAATGACGTGACCTATAACCAGCCCTACATACCTATAGTTACAAGTTATAAACCTCTATGCAGAAGCGGGGCACGCGGGCATCTGTTGCGCCACGCGCGTGCGCGGAAACAATTAACGTTAATATTGGACGCACGTGTTTAAACGGTTAGCTACAGTGTTGCCAGTGCCGTTAGGACGAAAATTACGTTTCTTTTCTCGAAAAGTTACATTTTTGATGCAAAAGTTACATTTTTTATATTTTTCATAATTACTTTCGTAACATTCGATTTTAAGGAATGAGTAGCCACATACAACTATAATTCGGCGAGTTCGGCGACAGAATTACGCCAGTCTGATGGGCGGTATCTCGAATGTCATACATAGTTGCAACAGACGGACAGACTGAGGCGTACCATATAGGTTCTTTTGTCACCTTTTCTGTATGAAAGCCTATAAATTGTCTAGCTTGGTCCCGGTTTGATTCAATTGACCTTTCTTTTTAAATAGAGTTTCATTATTCTCAAAAGTTACAAAAAATTCCTTTACAACAGAAGTTACTTACATGTTACGCGAGCCGGTCAAGTTACGAAAAATGTAAAAAATGTAACCATCTGGCAACACTGGTTAGCTAACACCAGTGTTTGTTTCGACGGCTCCTCCCGCCAGAGGGGTCACTAGGAACTTCGAAATCCGAACTTCGTATAGCGCCGTCCCGTTCACTCTCGTGTTATATACTATGTGAGTGAAAGTGACGGCATGTTACTATTTCGAAGTTCAGAGTAGGCCCTCAGTTGTCTTCCTTTTCAGAAAGATGTTGTTTTCGATTCGAAATTTACTGATGTTGTAATATTTGTAATAGATAACTTTGCAAGTTTATCTTCACTGTATGACATTAATTTTGTTATGTATGTATGTAAATACTTTATTGTACACAAGACAAGTAAAATAAATTATACAGAAAAAAAAAACAGATCAATCATGTACAAAGGCGAACTATAATAATAAACTCAAATAATGTTATAATAGTAAACTCGAAATTATTATTCCTTCTTGAACTGTAAATTAATATTTTGACATGAAAAATGTATTACTTATTATAGTCAGACTTACTTAAATTGTAAATTAATATTTTGACATGTAAAAGTGCCCTTGTGGCCTATTTGCAGACAAATGTTTGATTTTGATTTTTTGATCGACTAGCATAATAAAGCTCATTTAGTCATTTTTGAGTGTTATTTTTTTATTGTCCTGATCAAAAGAACATAAAATTTTGGATTCACAATTTTTTTTACATTTGCAAAAAACTTACATTTTAACAAAAATCTTAGATTTAGGGAATACGAAAAAATTAAATGTTGTCAACTTATATGGCCTGGCGTGACAATGATCGCAACAATTTTGCAGGTTCGGCATCTTATAGTCGATTTGACTGCTTATTGAGTGCTGATTTAGTGCTTTGTCAGTGAAATTGTATAATATCTATATTGTAAAAGTCGACGACAGACAGATTTACTAACAAAGATACACTCGAAAAGCCTAAACCCTCCTTATCCCGCAGTCAAGTGAAAATACTGATTATATGAATGAATGTCGGTTGGATACGGTTTTTTCCCATCCCTCACAACCCCAAAAGGCTCAGTCCCATCCCGCAATTTAATCATTTTAAAGTACAGCGTTAAACTCCTCAATAAGTCCATATTGCGCCGTCAAAATTCCGCCTCGCTCGACCGCACGCGTTTTTATGCAAAAGGGAGTAATAACTTTCCTATAAGGACCAGACCGACTTTAATGAGCTGCATACGAATCTCATTGAGGGGATTCCACACTGTATTAAAAGGTGGTAACGACTGGTTTGGTCTGGCGATGAATGATTGGGAATTTAATTTAAAGAATTTTGAGCCGTATTGTGTTCGGATCGAATGTGTAGTTTTGGTTGGTAATGGTAGGTTTAAATTTAGCGGAATATGGATCATTCAGTGTGTTGTTTAGTGGAATTCCTGGCAGTTAGGGTGTGAGAGTCGATTTGAGTAGAATGTGGCACCTATAGTGGAGGATATAGTTGTATGTGATTGAGATAAATCTAGCTACTCTAGATATTATAGGTACAGACAGCGCAGATGATCTGACGACGAACCATCGTGGATCTTTTTATGGATAGAAACATAAGAACTTAATATGCCGATAAAACTGTGGAAAATATTGCGCTCAATCAAAATCAAACATTTATTCTGCAAATAGGCCACAAGGGCACTTTTACATGTCAAAATATTAATTTACAATTTAAGTAAGCCTGACTATAAAAGTAATACATTTTTCATGTCAAAATATTAATTTACAGTTCAAGAAGAAATAATAATTTTGAGTTTACAATTATAACAATATTAATGTCATACAGTGAAGATAAACTTGCAAAGTTATCTATTACAAATATTACAACATCAGTAAAGTTAGAGATGTGTAAGGTCTCAAGATTAAACAAGGAGTATAATGAAATTAATATAATAGCCCAGAGATTGTACATGGTCTCTGAGCGTCAAAATTAAAATTAATTTAATATTGTTAGAGATGTATATGGTCTTTAAGTCACTGATAACAAAAACGAATCCACAACAGGATGATGTCTCTCGTCAATCCCCTATAAAAAGACACTAGTATTAACGTAATCACTATGTCCTAGCAAGCATGAACAGACCGGACTCCACAAACAGCACCCGATCACGAGTATGACGCGTATCTCAGCCATCGACTGAACTATGCTATCATTGGCTTCTTTCCCCTTCATCGTATCTCTCTCTCTCTCTCACCTATCTTGTCTCTTACATCGCCTATCTGCTCTTTTACCTCCCTCCACCTCTTCCGTTATGTTATGAAAGATTACTGGCCAGTGGTTATTATCCTAGGAATACTCGTACACTCGATAGTGCGATTCAGGAATCACGGCAAACGTTCCAGCGCCATCTACCGGGTAATACGACCAGCCTCGCTAGCAATATTGCGTCCGACACGCGCTTACATATTTGCTAATAAAGGACAAATGCTAATATATGCCCAATTCATATGAGCTAGGCCTAACCGCGGTCCACACTGCCTGTCGGACGCGATTATGCATGCTAGCGAGGCTGTAGCATAATCGCGTCCGACATGCGCTTGCATATTTTCTAGTCACGGACGAATGCTATATTTTCAACATGAGCTAGGCCTGACCGCTGTCGACACTGCCTGTCAGCTAGTCATCTTCATCATCCTAGGATGATGGAAGATGACTCCCCGGAGCGGAACCCTAGGGTTACCCCAGTCAGATCCTGCAAGCCCGGGGTCCGCTACCTAATCAGAAGATTTGATTTCAGTATTTACTGAAGCGACTGCCACCCGACCTTCCAGTCCAAGGGGAGCGCTCGTGGCCCAGAGGCGCCCGCGTACCGCTTGCGGTATGCGAGGTTAAGCAATGTCAGCTCAGGTCAGTTATTGGATGGGTGACCGATTTGAGTGGTTATTGACTCTGAAACTGAGCAATCGCGCGCATTGGAAGCAGGCGCGGATCCAGGATTTTGTTCAGGGGGGGGCACTTTCGAACTTTCCGAAAATAAAACTGACTTTTGATAACTGTTTTTATTGTCAGAACATATTTCCTACGTCAGGACATAGGCAATTGCCCTCCCCCCTGACACAGGCTTCAGGGGGGGGCAATTGCCCCTGTTGCCCCCCCCTGTATCCGCGCGTATTTGGAAGGCGTGTTGAGCCGCTGATCCCGGCATTTATGATAGATAGCAGTCGTTAAGCCAAAGTTAGAGGCCTTGAGAGCTTCTAACAGTCAAGTTGCCCAGTCAAGGTGGATCGAAGATGCTCCACATCCGTAGGGAGTACCCGCCGTAACCCTACACGTGACCCCTGGGTGGTGCTAAACGACGCAACAAAATTGCTATAAGATAAATAAATCAAAGGGGAAAAGTTATACTTCAGATTCGGTTGAAACCGCTCAACCTATCTCACTGGAGCGCAAACTCTTACAATATTCTAGTGTTCCAAACCACACACGTGGTCGTGCCGGAGGTTTTCCCCAGGCTACTCTACAACCGCGCACTCCTATCGCTTTATTGGGCCTATAAAGCCACAGACACAACTCTTACTATACAAGTATGTAGTGTTGTGTTCCTGGAGGTGAGCAAGGTTGCCAGAGCTCCCGAGGATGCACTGTGTTGAGAACGAGGAACCTAAATGTGTTCCTTGCTGTCAACACAGTGCGTCCTCAAATCAAGGGTCGGCAACGCGCACGTGACTCCTTTGGAGTTGAGAGCGTCTATAGGCTGCGGTGGCCGCTTACCACCGTTGTATTAAAAAAAAAAGGGGGAAAAGTGGGAATAATGTGTGTGTGTGTGTGTGTGTGTAATTATGTCGTTATATACCATGTATGATGTGGAAATGAATAAAGTAATTATCTATCTATCTACCTTACTATAATTAGGCTTGTTATGTGAGTAACTGTTAGAAGTGCTAGTATAAATGCTTAAATCAGTTTCATGTGCATTCGGTGCCGTTTGCTACATCTCAGTCAATAAACACAAGCTATAAATGTAAGGAGTAATAACTGTTACGATTTCAACTACACTGAGTGGTTTTGTTGAAGGGGACGAGTGACGGAGTATTCCGACGGAATATCAGAACATCTTGAGTTATAAAGAGGCAAAGCTAATGCACTAGAAAGCAAATAAAATGTGTACACTTTGTATTGAGCTCGAGTGTACCAATTCTTTTAATCTTGAGTTTAGGTTGGTAATAGAGCGATTTTGTGTTGATTGTCCACTTTGAGAAGATTTTTATTGAGTAC
Organism: Epiblema foenella; assembly: GCA_963556455.1. Lineage (NCBI taxonomy): Eukaryota > Metazoa > Arthropoda > Insecta > Lepidoptera > Tortricidae > Epiblema > Epiblema foenella. Next base: position 487,338 of record OY747120.1, on the reverse strand, counting down.
TTGATTGAGCGCTCGTGGCCCAGCGGCGCCCGCGTACCGCGTGCGGCATGCGACGTTAAGCAACGTCGGCCCAGGTCAGTTCTTTGATGGGTGACCGCTTTGAGTGGTTAACTGAGCGCTCCCGTGCTTTGAAGGCACGTTAAACCGTTGATCCCGGCTGCTGTCTATGATAGCAGTCGTTAAGCCAAGTTAGAGGCCTTCGGGCGGCCTGAGAACTTCTAACCGTCAAGTTGCCCACTCATTTGACAAGCCTTATTCCAATAAGGTCTGGCCCCTATTTCACCAAGTTGACATATGTAGGCTGACAAATCGACAATTTTCATGTGAAAACTGTTTCACCAACTACAATTGTAATGTTTTTTGACAATTGTCGCGCATGTCAGCTTCGGTGAAATAGGGGCCTGGTTTCCCCTCGAGTTGGAAGTTCAGATGGCAGTCGCTTCTGTAAAAACTAGTGCCTAGGCTTAGTCTTGGGATTAGGTAGCGGACCCCGGGATGCAACTGTACTGGGATAACGCTAGGAGGATGACTGTACTTGATTGACACTTTGTGTCTAATCATTCCGATGGGAAAGCATTATTCGCTACATCTGGTATCTTTTTTATTAGTTATATAGTGCTATATTAACTTCTGACATTATTTATTAAATTGACATTGTTATGATTGGTACCCTTACATTGGTACAACTGTTAAATATTTTTTATTTCATCTTAGAGTTTCAATTCAATTTAATTCTGAATAAATAAAAATAGTATTAAATTATAACTAAAAAAAAATTTTTATATGACATTTTCATTTGTATTGTTTTCCTATTCATACTTTATATGACATTTTTAATTGTATTATTCCCTGATTATTGTTTAAATGTAGGTATATATTTAAGTATATACCTACCCTCATATTATAAATATTAACTATTTCATTGTTATAACGATCGATATACGATTAGCAAGATAAGCGAACATGTTTTATAATGTAATTGTATATGGAGATAAATAAACTAAACTATTTTTCTTTTCTCTGATAATTTCAAATTAATATATATATTGAAATATATAGGTTTACAATAAAATAAAAATGAACAAATAAAACTACTACCTGTTTACAATTTACTAAACAATACTGCTACCAATCATTGCTAATGCTAACACTATTTGACAGCCGTCCGTCACCATTTGTATAAATAGACGCGTGCGCAGGTGACGGGGCGCCGCCGGTGTGAAATATATATAGAACCCAATAATCTATTTCAATATCAACTTTATTATTTAAGTCTGAAAGTTGAAATTGTATTGACAGTGTTCGCATGTTTTCGTCCATTTCAAGAGTAACTCTCAATTTGTCTGTCATATGAGTCATCGTTACTATATGTATGTCGGCGCGGGGCTGGTTAAAAGCTCATGATAGCTGGGGCCCGCGCAGGTGACACGCATTCCTAGTTCAATGTTTATGTTAACAGCATTAAGATTGTTATTTGACACAGAGGAAGTCTTTGTTCTTTGAGACGGGGCAATGTATGAGTTGTTTTGATGAGATTATATTGCCGAACGTAGCCGTGGGTCTGAGAATTGAATGAAATTTGATATCATGTTCATTGTTCTAAAGCTTTGGTTAGGATGCCGAGCGGGCATTCTGATGGGATCTATGATTGAGAAGGGACGTATTCCCTACCGTGACCGCGCCGTGCGAGTACCACTTGACCCACGGATTCGTTTCCGTTTCAACATTGTTGTTGTGTTTTCCGCTTGATAATTATTTAGTGTGAAATACCTTGTGATTTGATTTCCACCTTATGTGATTGTGATTTATTGACACTGTAGTGTGCTTTTATGATATGTGATCTAATTCATTATTATTACCGTGTGAAACTCGTGTGCGTGACTGTACCCACTGTTCCGCCCACTTAACATGGATTCAACTCTTGATCCTTCTGATGCCGTTGTTGAGCTCTCGTCTCTCCCCCGCGCTCTCTCGCTCTCTCGCTCCGACATCAGAAGTGGGATACGCGCAACGAGAATCAGGTGGAAATCGCGTGAGAAAAATGTGATCGTATGCAGAATTAAAGTTAGAACTTGATATGGCACAGTGGCTTCGGGCATTGAAGAGAAACGGATAATCAGAGAGAGATTTTACAATTATTCTGAATACCATGTTGATGGTTTGGCGTCATCGTTATTTTCTCAGACGAGCTAATTCGGAATGAATTGGAAATAGTTTTGTGAAATAATTTTGGCCATATTTGATTCCACTGAGATCTTTTTCCGCAGCTTTTGGTGTGAATAAATTGTAGTATGCCTAGTGATGATGAACATGTGCGTGAAGTTTTCCATTAGAAATCTGTCATATTTTTGGCAGGATGGGCGATGTTAATGTTTCGACCCTTTTGGCATTTATGTCTGAAGAGAACTTTGGTGTATGTGATTGTTTTTAATTGCCTTGTGCTATACACATGGTCAAATAAAATTGTAGATGACAACAAGGATGAAAGCAGAATTGATCTGTAGTTTAACTTCGAATATGGGCGAATTGCCATCACTCCTCAATGTGGTGTTCATCGAGAATCTTCGTCGCACTCACCCAGCGCGAGTGACAAGTGAACTGCGGTGCAGCAGCGAGTTGACAGCTGAAGCTGTGTTGTCTCAGCTTACATATCCGGTCAGTCGTTCCAATTATTGTTTTGATTCTGAACGATATCTGATTTTAAAGATACTTTTTGAGCAAATTATTTGTGAGGCCAAAGCCTTTTGTTACGTTGTTGGTCATGTCTATGTGCATTGAACAGTATTTGTCAGATAAACTCTGAATCTGAATGAGAAACATAGTGCTCATGAATTAAACAAATTTTGTATTGATGATACTATTTCAGAATCTCTGTTGCATACTGTTTATTTCTGATAATGCAATATTTATGACATTTTATTTGGCAGGGATTTAAGTGCCCCATGTTTTTCAGTTGAGTTTCAACGTATGAAATATCAGTAAGCCAACGTTTACTTATTGACTTTATAAATGCAGATGCATTTGTGATCATCGTGTATTTAAAAAAAAAACCGCGCTGTTTTAAGGTACGCACTCGATAGCAGTGTTAAATGCAGTTGAATCAAAAGAGTAAAACCTTATTGATCGTAATATGGTTTCTACAGTTCAATAATGTTCTTGTAGATTGGTTCCTGGTGAGAGATGAGGTCGTCAGAAGATATAAAAAAAAAATTGATAGCTAATACATTAAAACTAGTAGCTCATTGTTTGCGAGCCTTATACCTTTTGAGATTTTGTGTTCATTATACAAAGAGAACTAAATAATAATTCTGCAGTGTGCCTGATAGATCAAGGTTTCTATCGAGAAGACAATATTATTTTGATTGTACAAGAATATTGCGTCAGTCTGATGTGTAATGTTTATAACTACGAATGTTTTTCAGTAAAAAATATTTGACGATGCGATTATAAAAAAAACCTGCCTCTAATACGTAGAGACACTTTCATGCGTCAGTGGGAAAGTTTGAGACTACGTGTAGTCCCTGGCCATTGATGGACTGGGGGGAACTGTTGTAGCCTGTTCTCTCTCGTCTATAGGAGATTGGGCCTGTGGCTTTTATGATTATGGTTATCTATGTTATCGTAATGATGATGATACTGTTGATTATGATAATGTCATGGTTGGTATGATGACTTTATGATGGACATGATGATGACCATGATGATGTTGGTGATCATGAATTATGAGTTTATGATGGTCATTGGTGGTCATTGAGTTTATGGCGGTCATGATGGGATTATGGTGATCATAATGAGATTATGATAACTAAACGTTAATGCAGTCTGAAAATCCAATATTAAAAATTGATGTTTCGGAACTCGATTAGTAGCATATTTGGGCTACCAAGCCACGCTAGTTTTCAGTAGCATACTGAAGCTAAGAAATACACTAGGATACAGTTGATTAAAGTGCTGTGATAATGCAGAAGAAGGACAGCAAGTCCCTGTTGTTACATATTACTTATGGCAGAAAAAGGATATGTTGTTGTTTTGAAATCAATTACGAACAAGAAAATTTCGCGGTTGTTGATGGAGTAAAGCATTTTCGTAATTTTTGCAATGTACACTGTTCGTAGTAAAGCCTTACTTGTGGTACATAACATTTAAAAACCCACCAAGTATTGTTGTTGATTTTTTTTTTGTATTTGATATTTCTTGTAGAAACGGTAAACGAATGGGTCATATTGTTTTTATAAATCCTTAACTGAAGTAACACGCAATTGGAAATGTTTGATTTGTTACTTAAAACGAAAACACGACGGCTTCATACTGGATAGAGCACAACATGTCGACATTTTTACTATATTTTCAAATGAAAATGAAATGAAATCTTTCAAATACAAACTAACTTATAAGAACTTTCAGTGTTTGTGTATACCGTGATACCGCGAGACTTTAAAAGAGAAAGACATTTAATAGACATTGGATTGGTACTGGTTTCCCAATGTGAGGAAACACCGTGAAGATTTTATTGGGAATTACACAAAATGCACATTAGTTAACTTAAACAATTTCCGGTAAAAAATATCAGCTAAGCTTCATCCAGCTACATTAATGTTGCATGGTTTCCATATTTACGCTCTAGGAAAGTTGAGCTGAAAACCGATATTTAAAGACTTTATTTTGTCCTTGTTGATTGTCAATTCTGAATTCTGATTTATTGACGTTGCTATTAATGTCTTGCATTCTGGAATACGTTTAGTTTATAAATCTATTAGGACAACAGTCAGACTTCTGATCTGTCCGATTTTTGAGATAGACTACTGATTTTTGTAATGTTAAAAAAAGAAAACATGATTTACGTATGGTATGAATTGTACTACGATTTCGTATTTACTTCAACTTAGCGTGCCAGCTAAAGCAACGTCTTTACAGCAAGTGCTATTAAGCTAAACTAAAGAATTGGTTGCTTGTTGAAATTTATAATGGCAGAACATAACATGATGTGATGGCTCCGTAACAGAACAGCTTACTTTTAATAATAAAGCCAAAGTGATAAAGAGAGTTAGTCTAATAGAGTTATTGATGAAACTGTTATGGTTGGATCAGGGATCAGGTGATGAATTCTATGTTTAAAGGTAAAACGTTTGTTTTGATTATAATTAATCATAATCATATGAGTGGAAATTAAATTAAGTAAAACATGAAGTTTTTTTTTTTGGTAAATTTAAGAATTCAATTTGTTTGAAGGAGACCGTATTTTTTGAAAGCTATTTTACAAGTATGTGGGTTGTTTGCGATGCTGAAATGCTATATACCCACAGAGTTTAATATGCCTACGCTTTAACGTTTATGGGGAACAGTCAGGATCAGCCCATGTCGGCGGTGTGTATTGAATGTGGATTTTACACAGATTTTGTATTGTTTGCTTAATATACTTCGATTTGGCTCTTGCAACGTGGTCTACTGACTTGATCACTAGCCGTAGGTCAATTGCCAAACCCAGTTTAGCTGGTACGGAGACTGCGCGGTGCGGTGGCAAGCAGGAGGATTACGGTTGCGTTGTGGTCTGTGAGACCTTGTGTTGGTTGCACTGTGGTCATTTTGGTATGGCCGTGCATTTTATGCAACGTGGTCTACTGACTTGTTCACTAGCCGTAGGTCACTTGCCAAACCCAGTTTAGCTGGTACGGAGACTGCGCGGTGCGGTGGCAAGCAGGAGGATTACGGTTGCGTTGTGGTCTGTGTGACCTTGCATTGGTTGTGGTCTGTGTGACCTTGCATTGGTAATGGTCTGTTTGAGACCATTTGTTATGCTACCATGGGTGATATCACGTGTGTGATGATGGTTGAGCCAAATAGCTGTATCCATATCAAATTGAGTAATGTTGTACTAGATACTTATGGAAGTGCGAGTTTTGGGCTGTACCTAACTGTGTCCTGTGAAATGTTTAATGACTGTTGATGACTTGGTGATAAGTCATGGGTTTTGGAAACTACCTATAGTTATTTATGGCTGTGCCTTAGTGGCAGGATAGCCGAGCGAGTGGTACCATATGAAATATGTTTCAGTAGAGACTCTGTGAAATTGTTTGGCACACGAGGACGTGTGACAGTCAGGATCGCCGTGTCGGCGCGGGGCTGGTTAAAAGCTCATGATAGCTGGGGCCCGCGCAGGTGACACGCATTCCTAGTTCAATGTTTATGTTAACAGCATTAAGATTGTTATTTGACACAGAGGAAGTCTTTGTTCTTTGAGACGGGGCAATGTATGAGTTGTTTTGATGAGATTATATTGCCGAACGTAGCCGTGGGTCTGAGAATTGAATGAAATTTGATATCATGTTCATTGTTCTAAAGCTTTGGTTAGGATGCCGAGCGGGCATTCTGATGGGATCTATGATTGAGAAGGGACGTATTCCCTACCGTGACCGCGCCGTGCGAGTACCACTTGACCCACGGATTCGTTTCCGTTTCAACATTGTTGTTGTGTTTTCCGCTTGATAATTATTTAGTGTGAAATACCTTGTGATTTGATTTCCACCTTATGTGATTGTGATTTATTGACACTGTAGTGTGCTTTTATGATATGTGATCTAATTCATTATTATTACCGTGTGAAACTCGTGTGCGTGACTGTACCCACTGTTCCGCCCACTTAACATGGATTCAACTCTTGATCCTTCTGATGCCGTTGTTGAGCTCTCGTCTCTCCCCCGCGCTCTCTCGCTCTCTCGCTCCGACATGTATATACGCTCTTTTGGAAAGGGGGAGAAAATGGCTTCACGGCACGAATTGATTTCGTAGTACAGTTGTTGTTAGGAGTTCTTGTTGCGCAATGGCAAGAGGATCTATAATACCTCTTATTAACATCATGACTATCATGCGAAAGACTGTCCTATTTAATCCCAACATAGTCTAGTTTTCTCTGGGTTGCAAGTTCAGATGGCGGTCGCTTTAGTAAAACTATTGTCTTTTTTTTTATACAACGCCGGTGGCAAACAAGCGTACGGTCCACCTGATGGTAAGCGGCCACCGCAGCCTATAGGCGCCCACAACTCCAAAGGAGTCACGTACTCGTTGCCGACCCGTTATAAAATTTGAGGATGCATTGTGTTGACAGCAGAAGGGACAAATTTAGGTCCGTCGCTCTCAACACAGTGCATCCTCGGGAGCTCTGGCAACCTTGCTATGCCAAATCTTAGGATTAGATGCCAAAGAGGATCCCGGACTCGTCTAGGCCACAACCGGGAAAGTGCTAATACGAGGATAAAACTGACGATTCTACAAATAGTATTTAAACAAGATTTAAATATATATTCCAGTAACTTTATACATCCAGAGCTTGCGTCAAATCCGGTAGTTCAAATTTTTTTGAAATTTGATTATGATGTTGGCCTAATGAATTTTGTTAAGTCTATAAAACTGATTATAACCCCAAAGGATTAGTTTAAATACTACATTTAGATTACAAGAAGACTAAGTTTGCTACAATATGAGACTAGAATTGTCTCTGTAGACTAAATAGTTTCCGAGATAAAGTCTTTCAAAGTTTATCATTTTTTTGAACTTCGCAAACTTTGAAAGACTTTATCGCGGAAACTATTGGGTCTACAAAGACAAGTTTTGCCCCTTATTGTATCAAATCTATTCTAAAAACGTCCTAAGAAGGTACTATCAGCAACTAGTCCTCTAGGGTTATAGTAGTTTATGCAACTGATACATAATGAGAGGTCTTAAAACACGAGTGTGGTTTTATGAAACGAGCGTCAGCGAGTTTCATAATAGGATCACACGAGTGTGTAAGGCCTAAGTATGTACAGTAGCATACACTACTTTATCTACATCCGTATATTAAATCCTCTTTCATGTGTTCAGGAACTATTGCGTTGCAAGTGTAGTGACGTCAAGCGTGAGCCCGTTGAAGTCTTTTGAGCACGAGCCTGTATCGTTATTGGCGGAGATGGCCATAACGATACCGTTGTCGATGTTATTATGGCCATTTCCGCCCTGGGCCGGCGCGATATTGTAAAGCTGGTCCTTACGTACACTTTTTGAGCACATTAAAGAGGATTTACTGTATGGGTGTAGATAATAATCGGTTATTCGATTTTTGACAGTTGCGTTTGGCGCTCGAGGTCGCAAACTTGGACAATAGTCTATGTTCACGTGCGTTGAACGCTTACATAGCATCAGACAAGAAATTGCACAATCGCACAGAGAGCGGGCAAAGTATTAAAACCACGTTTTGCCAAACTAACAAAATGCGTCTAAGAAGAGGACTATTCATATTCACACGGTCTGTTCATGTTTGCAAGGACTAGTAACTTCGTACTAGTGTTCAGTGGAATTGACATGATGAGAGACTTCGCTCTGTTCTCATTTGATTTTATTTTTAGATTGACGCTCAGAGACCTTATACATCTCTGAGGATATTTATTTAATAGATTTTATTATTTTCATGTTGACGTGTTATAGATATAGCTCAACATATTTTATTATGATTAGTATACCTACTTTATTACATTTTATCTTGACGCTTAGAGACCTTATACATCTCTAACAAATCTCGATTGTTATTAGTTTCTTAGTCTTATTTTTGACATGTAACACATTTAATTAATGATACTTTGATTATTGTATTATTTTTATTTGATGTACCTAGATAGATTTTGACTTGTAAAAGTGCCCTTGAGGCCTATTTGCAGAATAAATGTTTTGATTTTGATTTTTTGATTTTGGACACACACAAATAGGTATATGCAAATTAGTATAAATAGCTTGTAAATTTGTAAATAAAGTCTCTTTGAGTTTGGATATTGCTGTTGTCATTCATCAGGTTTCCTCTCGCTGTGGTCAAGACACCTTTAACCGTCGTTTTCGATCAGTCACATGACTGTGTGATTGGCCGTGAGAAAATCCCACCTTTACCCTGTTCCGTCTGTTGGCTTAGGTCTCTTGGTGCAGACATCCCGCATTTATTATATACAGGCAGCGGAACTTTGGTGCCGATGACAGACGCATGACGTAGCGGCTGTACACAGAGTGTTTTTATCTAGATGATAGATAATCATTAATCACTAACAACTTATTGGCCTCTTTAGTTCACGGATGTTTTATTGACACTTGAGACGGCCAGTACTTATAAAAACATAATAATAATAATAATAATATTCTTTATTGCACCACTAATACAGGAGTACATTTATAGATTCGGTAACATTAATAATGGTAACAACAGGCGGTCTTATCGCTTTAAAGCGATCTCTTCCAGACAACCTTTGGGTAGCAGGAAATAATTTTATAAGAATTATAACAGGCAGTGCAGGAATACAGCTAGAAGATCAAAAATAACACATACATCTAAATTAAAGATAATTACAGTATACAATAAAAACACGTAAACACATATGTAAGTAGATAAAATATATATTTATACATACATAATTATACATACATACATACATACATACATACATATATATACTAAAAGGCAACTCAAGGGAGCGACAAGTAGTATTGTTTCAGCTGATTTTTGAAGATGGGAAGAGATTTAGCACATCTGATAGATAATGGCAAATCATTCCACAGCCGAACAGCCCGGAAGGTGAATGAGTTATTATAGAATTTTGTGGACGATGGTGGTGGAGCGAGAAGATGGTTTTGTGAAGACCTGACTGAAGTGAGACGTCTAAATCGCTCTTTGAGATATGGAGGAGTTGTGGGAATAAAAAGTAAGCTATAGAGTAACGCAAGAATATGAGAATCACGACGGAGACGAATTGGAAGCCATTTGAGCTGACAACGGAAAGAGGAAACGTGGTCATACTTGCGTAAACCGAATATAAATCTAATACATAGACTTTGAAGGCGCTCGAGTTTATTAAGCTGGTCCTCAGAAAGATCCAGATAGCAAATGTCAGCATAATCTAGAATTGGGAGAAGGAGAGATTGAGCTAGCGCAATTTTAGTGGCGAGAGGCAAAAAGTTACGGAGTCGACGAAGAGAACCCATCGAAGCGAAAATTTTCCTGCTGACCTCGCTCACCTGAGGTGTCCAAGATAGAGTAGAATCTATTATTACACCAAGGTTCCTTACCTGGTGCGAAAAAGGAATGGTAACACCGTTGAACATTATGGCAGGTAAACTATAGAAATCAACCCTAGGTAAGAGCTTTGGACTTCCTACGATTATGACCTGGGTTTTAGCGGGGTTAACTCTGAGTCCATAACGTTCGCTCCAATCAGAGATTCTCTCCAAGTCTTTATTTATGGATTGGATAACTTGAGGCAAGTCATCTAAGGCTCCCTGAGAGTATATTTGGAGATCGTCGGCATAAAGATGATAAGATGAGAGAATGTTTCTAGTAATGGAATTAATGAAAATAGAAAAAAGAAGAGGTGACAGTACGCCGCCCTGCGGGACGCCGGCATGGGTGCTGCACCACGAAGAATGGGAAGAATCTATCTTTATGCGCTGCCGACGACCATGTAAATAACTATGAAACCAATCAATCACCGCAGGAGATATGTTAAGAGAACGTAATATCCTAAGCAAAATTTCAAAGTCGACGGTGTTGAAAGCATTACTAAAGTCTAGTAGGGCTAACACGGTGACTTTCCTGCTGTCCATGCCTGCACGTATATCGTCAGTAATTTTCACGAGAGCAGTAGCCGTGCTATGACCAGATCGGAAACCGGACTGAAAAGGATTCATTAAATTATACTTGTTCAAAAAAGATGTCAGCTGTTGATGAACAAGGCGTTCCAAAACTTTTGATAGAAAAGGAAGAATAGAAATAGGACGATAGTCAGAGTAAGAGGAAGGTTTGGACTTTTTAGGCAGAGGAATTACATCGGCATCCTTCCACAACGTGGGAAAGACACCAGAGGATATAGAATTGTTAAGGATATGGGTAATGACAGGAACAAGGATATCAAGGAGAGGGAGGATCATTTTACGGCTAATGCTGTCGACACCAACTGCATTGGACGAAATAGCTAATACGTTCCTCTTAACATCACTGACAGCGAATTGAGCAAGAGAGAAAGGAGGAAAGTCAGGAGTTGGGATACTCGAAAGAAAGTCAAGAGTATTAGTCTTAACTGACCCGGTAGAAGTGGTCGTCGAAGAAGAGAAATGCTGGTTAAGCTTGTCGAAGTCAACGTCACTAGGAACTGAATTATCTGTAGATTTCCCAACTCCCAAAGACTTAAGAAATTTCCAAATTTTAGAGGGATCACCATTTTCCACAGCCGAGTGAATGTGACGCCTCTGAGCATCGCGGCAAACAGTGCTGCAGCGATTTCGCAGTAAATGGAACTTGGCTTTGTTTCTATCTGACGAATTCCCTTTATATCTGGCTTTAGCCAGATTCTTCTTATCTATCAGTGCCCTAATCTCCTCAGTGAGCCAGGGCGCAGGAAGATGCTTAACCTTAATTGTGCGTACCGGAGCATGAATATCAAAGAGATTAGACAAGGCAGTGTTAAAAAGAGCTACTTTTTCATCTACGGTACGAGCCTCGAGAATTGGTTCCCAATCCGCATTCAGGGCATCTTCGCGAAGCTTGTCAACATTCAACCGACTAAAATTGCGCTGCAGAAGAATTTTAGGCTAGTTTTTTACATAATCACTTAACTGTCTTTGTCATTGTCATCAGAAAATTATCGAAAACAATATTGTACATCTTTATATGATTTTTTGTTCGTGAATTTTAGAAATGTAAATTGATAAGGTACAACATTTATAATTAACTCATTATCAACATCGCTTGACCGCAGTCGCCATGGAGTCGATGCAGCCGTTTTTGCAGACATTTCCTTTCTTAGTTGTTAAAGATAAAAAAATGTTTTGCTCTTGCTGTCAGCAAAATATAACAGCTAAACCTAGTAACATAGAAAAACATTTAAAAACTAAAAAGCACATTGAAAGAGAAGGATCGAAAATGACACAACAAGACTTTAATATGGATTTAACCAATTTCCTGATAGCTTCAAACATACCATGGAAGCAATTGCAAAATAAAAACTTTTCTGATTTTCTTCAAAAATGCATAAGCGGTCATTACGCAAATTCTGTGAGTTTGACATTGCTATTAACTCGGCGAGCTAGTGACAACTGTTGCATCTGTCAAAGCGTGATAAAAGTTAATAGTTATGTTGTGTATAATTTATAAGAACATCCTATATCCCTATTATTTTGCGTCATAATGATGTCATCGGCACCAAAGTTCCGCTGCCTGAATTTATATACTAGCGACCCGCTCCGGCTTCGCACGGGTGCACTATTTAATGGATGTTATTATACATATAAACCTTCCTCTTCAATCACTCTATCTATTAAAAAAACCGCATCAAAATCCGTTGTGTAGTTTTAAAGATTTAAGCATACATAGGGATATAGAGATTAGGGACAGAGAAAGCGACTTTGTTTTATACTATGTAGTGATATGTATATTTGGACCTATGATTAGGGCTAGGCATTGTAGGGCTTTAGGATTGTTTAGGGTTGTTAGGAAGATAGGGCAGTTAGGTTTGTTAGGCTATAGCTCTTTCCATAGCTTGTTGGTAAAATCAACTAATTGTGATAATCCACATCGAAAGGGACCTTATGGCGGCAGGCGCTTACGTTGCACCTATTCCTTTCAATATGGATTATCACAATTGATTTTACAGTCTGCAAAATATCAGAATTCCCGGATTTAACACGAAGTATTCTTTTAGGCGACAAGGTTACTGGATCAATATTATTTCTGTACGGAGGAACCTTAGCGCTCATTTTGGCCTGTACTCCCTTCCCTCGTATCGTTCAGATCTGGGCCATCTTCGACTGAAGGCGGCCGAGCTATATTTAGAGGTATGAATGAGCGCCTGAATCCGACAACAGACTTACGTGTCAATGACTTTAAGACTCACTGGAACTCGACTGAAGTTATATTTACAGTCAATAGAGGAGGCAGCTAAGCGGGTTAAGTGCTGAATATTGTCTACATTATTATTGGCAATAATGATGATATCCATAAATTTACACTAACGTGAGACATATTTACACTTAATAAGAGAACAACGCGTTGCACGGTTGCCTTGATAACACTCAACCTGATGAAGGACTCCAATTGTAGTCCGAAACATGTCGCAAATAGTGACTTTCCAAGTGAGTTTCAACCGTTGTTCTCTTATTAAATGATGATACCCTCCCAGACAGAGCAGTAGATGGCGACATCCCGAGATATTAATTATATGTGTATAGGTAATGTGGAAATAGGTAAATGGATGATTACGAAGAATTAATTCAATTAATCTCTTTACACGAGCATACATACAATACAAACAGATACTCTTTACCTCTGAAAATACAACTAATACAAAATATAAAAGCTTAAATTTAAAACTAGATGTTATGTGATGATGTGATTCGAGCGAATTCATACAGACAACCTTTGGGTAACGGAAAAATGAGAAATGGTAAACAAAATAAAATAATTACTTCTTTCTGACATGTTACTCCGATAAATATCTGATGTAAGCTGCTAGTGTTTACAACAAAAGTTAGTTTGTTTATAGATTACCTCGCTCCAGGTTAATGGGTTACAATGCTATCTTATCAGCATTAATAACATGACATCTGTTTTGTACGCTTTAGATATGATAACAGACTTTTTTTTTAACCTGAATGTGACTTTATATCATCATCATCATCATCATTTCAGCCGAAAGACGTCCACTGCTGAACATAGGCCTCCCCCAAGGCTCGCCATTTAGACCGGTCCTGTGCCGTTCGTTTCCACCGGATTCCCGCGACCTTCACCAGGTCATCACTCCACCTTGTCGGAGGCCTACCGACAGCTCGTCTTCCGGTGCGTGGACGCCACTCAAGCAGTTTCTGGCCCCATCGACCGTCAGTCCTGCGAGCAATGTGCCCTGCCCACTGCCACTGTGACTTTATATGCTGGGCCAAATAAAGCGATAGGAGTGCGCGGCTGGAGAGTAGCCTGGGGAAAATCCAGGGGAGCCCCTCCGACATGACCACGCGGGTGGTTTTCAACACTGAAATACAAGAGTTCGCGCTCCAGTGACATTGTTCGAGCGGTTTCAACCGAATCTGAGGTGTGAGTGGGAGCTTAGTCGCTGGTTCACTAAACTTAATAGCCTAGCTGAGAAGAGACAACAGACGTGAGAAGCTCAGTGCATGGAACAGATTACGAATTGCGTATAAAATACTAAGTCAACAGAAATATTTTGTCCTTAATATTAAAAAATATGTATGTATGCTTATATTGTAGCATTTGAACTCTGTAGTATTATGATACTGTTATTTTATATACATTGTATATTGTTTTTAAAAAATGACACCTCGCCGAGTTTCTTACGCCGGTTCTTCTCGAGGCAGAGGTTTATTTCATGAAGCGGTGGTAGTTTTTTGACATTCATAAGTGCATGTAACATGCCTAAATTGAAGAATAAATGATTTCATTTCATTTCATAAGTAGTTTCATTGCACCCATGTTATGTTGTCCAGGAGCTCAGAATCATGATTCTCATGCAGCGTTTGTCGGCCGCAGTAGAATCGCGCATACTGCAGTACTTTGGGCATGTCTAGGCGGGATAGCGACTCCATAGAGCGGCTGGTCGTACAGGGAAAAGAGGGAAGTAGATCGCGCGGCAGGTCACCTATGCGCTGGACTGACCAAGTGAAATCCGCTGTAGGAAACCGCGTATCTGACTGCGCCAATCTCCCAACATGGAGAGGCCAGGAGATCGTGCAGCGTATCTGACTGCGCCTGTCTCCCAACATGGAGAGGCCGGGAGATCGTGCAGCGTATCTGACTGCGCCAGTCTCCCAACATGGAGGCCGGGAGATCGTGCAGCGTATCTGACTGCGATAGTCTCCCAACATGGAGAGGCCGGGAGATCGTGCAGCGTATCTGACTGCGACAGTCTCCCAACATGGAGGCCGGGAGATCGTGCAGCGTATTTGACTGCGCCAGTCTCCCAACATGGAGGCCGGGAGATCGTGCAGCGTATCTGACTGCGCCAGTCTCCCAACATGGAGGCCGGGAGATCGTGCAGCGTATCTGACTGCGACAGTCTCCCAACATGGAGGCCGGGAGATCGTGCAGCGTATCTGACTGCGCCAGTCTCCCAACATGGAGGCCGGGAGATCGTGCAGCGTATTTGACTGCGCCAGTCTCCCAACATGGAGGCCGGGAGATCGTGCAGCGTATCTGACTGCGCCAGTCTCCCAACATGGACAGGCCGGGAGATCGTGCAGCGTATCTGACTGCGCCAGTCTCCCAACATGGAGAGGCCGGGAGATCGTGCGGAGAGCTGTGTCCGCCTCTACCACCGATGTGGACGCCTCAACGTGAACCATGAACCTTCCGCCAAAAGCGAAACGACGGAGACGAAGATGTTGTCTTGTGAAACTCTACTGATGAAGCAAGAATTAAATAATAGACGAATGAAAAGCCTTGTGGTACTCACTCTTACTTCGTGTATTGTCTAGATTCAAGATTCAAACATTTATTCATAACAGACAAGTACATCATAATGGGACAGAATACAAAAACAGTCGGTCAGTCGGTGTCGTGTCGTCGTGTCGTGTCTACGTATGCGTACGCGGTTTGAGTGAATAGGCACCTTCTGGGTGAGCTCGCTTCATCGTCGGCTTCATCTTTGCCCCCTGGCTAGATGTTGGCCAAGAGCGATCCCATTTTTAATTAAAAAAAAAGTTAATTTAATTAACGTATGAAAAATAACTAAAGATAAATGAGACTTCTTCAAGGGGGTTTAAGAATACTCATCATCTCCAAACGTTTTAAATATCGCATATGTCATAAAAACATGAGCCATCGAAGCATAAACCAATAAAATACCAAACCGTACCGTACAGCACAGCCAACATTAAGTATATGTTAACAATTTTGCACCTTATCCCCTTTAGATAAGGTTTCAAAAGTATACATATCGTTGCTGTGGACTGTACAAACGAAGGATTGTTCCATTGTTCGGTAATGGAACTTATCTGGTTGCAATAAGGTCTACAGTGTTGTAAGGTGCAGCAACAAGTCTTCACGGCCATTAAGCTTGGAGAGGCAGTCAGCGGCAGATAATGTATTGTTTTGGGGTTGGACTTCATTTTAATTCAGGCAACTATGTTTGTAGTATTTTTTAAGCCTCGACGGTGGCAAATAAGTATACCTGCCTGTTGATATATCCTGCCAAGATATGATGATTTCAAAGATTCAAAGATTTTGACGACCGGTTTAGCCTAGTGGGTAGTGCACCTGCCTGTGAAGCTGACGGTCCTGGGTTAGAATCTCGATCAGGGCAAGTATTTGTGTTATAAGAATAACACACACAGACATAAGAGACAGAATAATAGTATCCTGAATATAAAAAAATAAATATTAGAGGACAATCTTACACAAATCGAACTAGCCCCACAGTAAGCTCAAGAAGGCTTGTGTTATGGGTACTAGACGACGATATATTTAATAGATATAAATACTTTAATACATAGAAAACATCCAAGACTCAGAAACAAATATTCATGCTCATCACACAAATATTTGCCCTGACCGGGATTAAAACCTAGGACCGTCAGCTTCACAGGCAGGTGCACTACCCACTAGGCTAAACCGGTCGTCAATAAAGTTTTGGATAATGCCATTGCTGTTGTAACCTAACCTAGGTAACATTCTGGTAAACCTTTAGCAAGGGGGACTTTCCACCAAAGCCAACATGCTATGCAGATTCGGATTCATTTATTTCAAGTTAAATACAATATTGAGTGTATGTCAAAATTACAAGAATTTCTATCATGCTACGTTGCTATGGATGCGTCGATATCCACCAATCATATTTATTGGTTCACATAGCGTAGCATAGCTGCACAGCATAGCTCTGTTGCAAAGGCAGCCTAACAAACTTGGATACACTAATATTCGAAATAAATAATATATTGATTATAAAGGTCCTTAGAGAGTCAACTAATAATATTGTTAGAGAAGATAATACAATAAATGGCACAAGTGTAACATTAACCCTCTCCACGAGACAAAGGCTGTCACGGCGGTGACAACGCGCTACATTAGTGAAGGGATCGCTGACAGTGAAGGAGTAGAAGATAATAGACAAGTTACTTATAATATCGATGTTGACGGGCTTAATATAAATGTTAAAGATAAAGGAAAAATTAGTTGTCAAGTTAAAGAGACTCCCATATGTGGTAATCGAGTATTTTCGAAGGTAAGGGAAGGAAAAACAGATACAAACTGAGCAATTCCCATAGTAAGCTCGTAAGGTCTTTGTGGGTATTGTGTGGGTTTGTATCCTAGACCACGATATATTTAATAGATTTACATACTTGAGTACAGATTACATAGAAAACATCCAAGATTCGGACTGGAGAGAAGAATATAGCACATACAACTATTTTTAAACTGAGACCTGAATAAAATAGCAATGATGTTCATAAAACCCTAATACAATATTAAAAGCTCGAATAACTTAAGATTATTTAATAGCGAATTAGGATAAGGAAAGTAATAAACACATATTTGAATACACCAATTAAGCAAAACAACAGAAACAAGATAAACAAGTGAAGTAAAATACATACTTCTAAAAGAACGGTTGAAAAGTCTCTAGACAGCCAATTTACCTCTCAATGCAACAAAAATCACGAGAAGTAATCACGTAAGACATTAACAAACTATAGAATTATATAAGAAGGAACCTGATCACGCCCTTATTGACTAGCTATATGTATTGGTGAATCATACATAGAAGCCATTTACCTCCCACCCTCAAGATTATGTACTCAGCACATGACGCAAGGAAATCTATAAATCCGGAGAAATCTGCGCAAACAAGCAAAGCGCATGCGTCACCCCCACCCAAATGGGAGGGGGGATCGATACACTCTGGCGCCGGCAAGTCTGGCGCCTACGACGATGTCTATCTCCTTCTAGCTAGGGGAGATGAAGGGGATGGAAGAGTGTAGGGTGTGGCTGGATGATAAATAGATTTTGGGATAAATTATTTCTATGATAGTTTTGAAGAAGATGGGAATAAATAAGATTTTACAGAGGGAATCACGACTTGAACTTAAAGCTAAAAATGACAGTAATCCTAAATGATTAACTTTCTTTAGAAATATTACATTTTTCTAAACATGAACTCACTAAAACAAACGCAATAAATTCAGTAAATGCAACTAACGCAAGTAATGTTAAAGTACTTTTGAATTTAAATTCTTTAAAAGTACCTCAGTCTTAATGTCAAGAGATTGATTTCTAATTATCCAGCGTAACTGATATAGATAAAATCAACTTCTCGATGTTTAACACTTCCGAATTCTTCTCAACTGATTTTAGGATAAGCTAACTTTAAATATTGACACAAGTTAGTTATTAGTTAACATTCAAACTAACTTGTGACAATATTTGAAGCTAACTTATTCTGAAATCAGTTGAGGAGAATTCGTAAGTGTTAAACATCAAGAAACTGATTTTATCTAGCTACTATATTTAGTTAACATTCAGACTAACTTTTGTCAATATTTGAAGATTCTGTAATCGGTTGATGATGTCCAACCTCCATATCTTCTCACCGTTCCGGATATCCTAACTTGTATGAATATTAGCTGTAAATATTTGAAGATTCTGTAATCTGTCCCTAACCAGGACATGTCCATCCATTACGAGATAAAAGCCAAGTCCGCCATATTGGACTTCCTCCCGCCGGAAGTTCATGCTGTCCGGTAATCTGATAGTCTGTTTTCTATTAGCGGAGGGTGTCTAGTGGACCGTTAATGCAAGTTTTATTGGCGAACTTAAGGGTGGATTAAATTCATTAGTCACGTAGATGTTTTATGTGGCGCTTAGATGAGCTCATGGTCATGAAATGATGGCTATTTGAATGGTTATGTCAATAACGAAATTGGATTGATCAGAACATACTCTAGTCACATTCAAAAGAAAATGACATTTCTGCACAATATTAATATTTGCTTAGAACTCTAGTGGTTTAGAAGAATATAGAACATTAAAACATAAAGACGAAAGCGGGAAACTAATAGCATGCACATATTGATATGCAGAAAATTTAAGAGAAAAACTTGCACAAGTTCCATTTGATAAAATTTTAGTATTAAAACAGGAATAAAACTAAAGGTCTGCGAGACGATATAAATTATGGCATGCAAATAAGCGAGACTCTAAATAATGACGAATCAGACAAGGTTGAAGAATATGTCGCCTCGTTAGCTTTGCTTTAAGTAAATATGAGTGAAACCGTTAACCCCGAAAGCCTTCCTAAAGTTCCCGAACACAATTCACTCAATCACTCAGTAATTGGTGAGCCAACAGTCACCCGAGCCAGCAATTTAGCAATTACTCTGCCATCGATCACCGAGACCCCGTCGAGAACTAACGAGAACTGACGAGACGTAATGAAGAGATTTGAATAAACCCCGTGGTGCTTTTTTAGGAGGATTAGATCTTAGCAAAGCGTAGATAGATACTAGATAGTTACGAGAATTAGAAGGTCTTTCAATAAGGTTCCCGTAAAGCTGATAACGACGCCGAATTAGGAGCTCCCGGAACTGTATTTGACGAAGACTAATGAATAATGAACCAAACAATATTACTTAATTCAGAGATCAGCAAAGGGTAGATATTAGCTATGTAGTTTAGAGAATTAGAAGGTCTTTCAATAAGGATTCCGTACAGCCGATAACGACGCTGAATTAGGAGCTCCGGGTATTTTATTTGACTAAGACTAATCTAATATTACTGAATACATACACATACATTATATTTTGGTTTAGAAGATCAATTTGTAACTATTATCTCTGAAATTTGGTTGGGTTTTTACGACTGTCTTTTAAATTGCAAAGGAAATGTGACTTGAAGAGTTTACATAAAATAAACTTGAATCGACGGCCCTTAGTGAGAAGAAATATTTTATCTAAATTAATTCCTATTTCAAAAAGACAGAACCTCAACCAAAAAAATACTCGTTTTTAATAATGATAACTAGAATGATAACTAGGTACACATCTGATGAAACCAAAATAAAATCAGTTTTAATTATACATGACGAAACAAACGTGACTGCGTGTCATCTCTGAAGCCCTAACGAAGTGTAATGACAGGGCGACGCGGAAATTATTCAAATCAAACAAACAGATTACAGGGGCAATGGCCCCGGTCGATGACGTTGATTAGGGAGTTGAGATTCTGTACAGCTACAGTAAAAACAGTACAGAGAAATAAAAAGAAGGAGAATATAGTTTCAAAGTTTGCAGTCCATTAAAAAGAGATGTTTCCATTATTTCACCGGGTTACAGGCCAATAAGGAGAGAAAATAGAGAGTGGATAACAAGATTTTCCATACAGTTATAAGGTACACTAGTAAACAAAATGGTACGAAGAGAAGAAAACATAGTGTATCGAATCTATCGAAGAAGAAGATACTAGAAGAAGTGACGACAATGAGATCAAGAGACATTCTACTACCACAACCGTTTGAATATTCTGCGGTTAATATTAGAAATCATGAATAATTAATTATAAATTTATTGAACAATGGTATCGAGCTTAATTTGTACTTTGAAGTTATAATCAAGAAATTACGAAGTTTTCGTAACATTAACTATGCTCACTAAACTCTATGGACGTTTTTTCAGTAAATATTAAGAGGATACAGTGAGAGAATCACCTTAGAAATTATTTATAATAGCAGCTAAATTTAAAAATACATTATTGATCAGAATATAGCAAATGAGTTTTGAAGAGCTAAATTTCGCCCGATTTAAGGAAACTGTTGACTTTATCTCAAGATTGTGGGTGTTAGAGGACTAGTAAATATTTATATAAAGCAAATGAACTAAGAATACTTCATTTCTGTAAATAAAGAGATCACATTCTGAGGAATATATCGTTTAGATATTAAACTAATTTTCAACTAAAAAAGAAATGATTTAGTGGATTAGACAAGTATTTTTAAAGCAACTAAACCTTTGAATTGTCTGGAATTTATTGAATTCAGCACTGTAGACAAGTTTTTAAGTATGAAACCTGTTCGAAAAGAAATCTCATTCAGATCTCGTTGGCTTATCTGGTTTCCTCTCGATTTTGTATAGGTTACTAGTTAAACTATTACCAATACCCACAATTAACAATGAGTAACTTCTAATACAAGGATTTACTAAAACGTGACAACATCGAGGGCTTTGTAACCACAAACAGAAAGTTCCAAGCACGTGCACTCACCTGACGGAGCGGCGAGCCATCTCGTCGTCTCGTTCCCACTTTAGATAAACTGATACTCCTCGCTCTTTCACGCCCTGCTTCCACTTTTTAATTTTCTATGGTGGTGGTGTGTAGAGGATGAAAGAGCGAGGGACCACCGCTTGGGCGGACGGTCCTTTGAGGAGTGCTCCGTCGGCGTCGTTGCAGAGTCTCATGCTTCTGTCATCTCGACGTTCATGAGGGGTCGAGGCGCGCATGCGTACGAGCCACCCTCCGTCCCGCTTTAACGCCCGGGTTAGACAGGGTGGGCTATAGGGATGATTACGGAGGGTGAACTAAGGAAATGCATCTAGGAGAGCGCTCGGATTTCCTCTTGTGATTTTGTTTATTGATTTCGGAGCCTGTGTTATTAATACGCTGATTATGTTTACAGATTTTTCTCCAGATAAAAATGTTGATCTAATGATGTCCTTTTCACAATTACTGTTATTGTGTTTGTGGCTAAACCCGATTCTACCGAAAATCTATTGAAAGCAGATAATCATGCAAAAATGATATATATATGATCTGAGAGCAATAGAAAAGCGTTGTTTGTGGAACTTGAAATTCACCAAAGGTGTTTTTGCCGTATCAATTAGTTCTAGAACAGAAAATATGTGCACGAATATAGTGATCATAAATGTGTGAACTCGATTTTTTTAAGGGCATAAGGTTGCTAAGATAATTTAGAAACTGGTTAGTATTTATAAACTATACTGTACGTAGTAATACTGTATTGTGGAATGGACCGCCCAACGTCGCAGGGCGCGAGTGTGTAAACCGCCTAACGCAGGGGTGCCGAAACCGCGGTTCGCGAGCCGTATGCGGCAACTATAGAGAAAAACGGCTCTTTGAGGTTCCCAATAAGTTTTTACTGTGAATTTGGCTCTTTGGTTAAAAAGTTTGCCGACCCTGGCCTAACACATGCGAATCACTGCAAGCTTTCCTAGCTCTACGCTAGGTGCGTAGCCGATGTGTTTGATAATTAAAATTCGTTTTTATACGTGCGTGGGAGGCTAGCGCTGCTCAACCCACCCAACAGCACTGCAGCTGACGTTCACGCTTTTTTTTTTGAACCTGACTGTGGCTTTATAGGCCGGGCCCAATAAAGCGATAGGAGTGCGCGGTTGGAGAGTAGCCTGGGGAAAATCCAGGGGAAAACCTCCGGCACGACCACGCGTGTGGTTTGGAACACTGGAATACTCTAAGAGTTTGCGCTCCAGTGAAATTGGTTGAGCGGTTTCAACCGAATCTGAGGTGTGAGTGGAATCGAGCTACTGGGAGTTTTGTCGCTGGTTCACTAAACCTAGCCTAGCTGAGAAGAGTCCAGCAAGAAACTCAGCTAGGCCCGTCCTGGGTCGGACTGACTCTACCCGGTGTGCGGCGGTACCGGGACAAATAGGGACTATATGTGTCACTGATGTCCGATCGCGCGGTGGACGTCCCCGCCGGCGGGAATGCCTAAGTGTACGCGTCGTCTCAGAGTTGGACGCCGTAAGCGCAGCGTTCCATCTTTCGATAGACGCTGTGATTACGTCGTCCGGGTCCGTAAGTGTGTGCCTAGGACGCCGGACCGTGCGGCCCCTAATCAGTGACGTTCACGCAGCTTCATGCTCAGCATATGTATGTTAGAAAAATAAACTTACAATTATTCTAGTTTCCGTTTATTAATTTATGGTCGAAATTGTTCAAAAGGGATCAAAAGTGCGGCCAATGACAGGATCTTAGCGATAATTATTTGCAATAGAAATTTCCAGCAGGACCATATTCGAATTTTTTTTGCTTAAATATGTATTAACAAAGAGATTAAGTGGTTAAATATTGTTATTTGTTCGCACAGCTTATTTTAACTAAATATTAACTGTATAAAGTATAAATCAAGAAAATTTCAAGAGCACAGCAAAATGTCATCTTGCTCGAATTTGGAGCAGCCCAGATCTATTTGGGAAGTACCTCCGCCTTGCAGAAGACCACAGCCATAATAACATTATTTACTATACAAGTATGTAGTGTTGTGTTCCTGGAGGTGAGCAAGGTTGCCAGAGTTCCCGAGGATGCACTGTGTTGAGAGCGAGGGACCTAAATTTGTCCCTTCTGTTGTCAACACAGTGCATCCTCAAATTTTATAAAGGGTCGGCAACGTATACGTGACTCCTTTGGAGTTGCGGGCGTCTATAGCCTGCGGTGGCCGCTTACCATCAGGTGGGCCGTAAGTTTGTTTGCCACCGTCGTTGTATAAAAAAAAAGCACGAATTTTCTCGAAAAAGAATCAAATTCGTAATTAAATGGCGAAAAAAGTAAGTCAAAAGTATAAATGATTACATAATTATAAGTCTTGAAAGTTAGATGGGGCATATTCTGCCCCTTTTCCGCGAAACTCACCTTTGTATTGGAACGATGTTCATTTACTATGGCGCTCGAAATCAGTGACGTCACCGATTTGTCGCGCTTTCTCTCTCCAACCTTGAGATATTTGAGTAGGATTTTCAACATTTGGCATATTTCTTCCCTTCTTTCTTTTGGAGTAGTCAAATTTTGAGTATATTGTACTGACGTAAATAATGTGAGAAATAGATTAAATATTACCTACACTAGTGATAATTCCATATAATAGGGATATAGACACCAAATAAGAACATCAATAAGTACGAATTTTCTCGAAAGGGATCAAATTCTTAATCAAATGGCGAAAGAAGTAACTCAAAAGAATAAATAATGACATAATTATAAGTCTTGAAAGTTATAAGATGGGGCATATTTTATCCCTTTCCCGCAAAACTCACCTTTGTATTGGAACGATGTTCATTTACTATGGCGCTCGAGATCAGTGACGTCACTGATTTGTCGCGCTTTCTCTCTCCAACCTTTTAGAGATATTTGAGTAGGATTTTCAACATTTGGCATATTTCTTCCTTTCTTTCTTTTGGAGTTGTCAAATTTTGAGTCTATTGTATACATATAATGTGAGAAATACATTATATATTACCTACACTAGTGTGGGTAGGCACAAGGTGGATTGATGACCTGGTAAAGGTCGCGGGAGTCCGCTGGATGCGGGTGGTGCAGGACCGGTCATTATGGCACTTTTCGGGGGAGGCCTATGTCCAGCAGTGGACGTCTTTCGGCTGTTATGATGATGATGATGACACTATTTTTTTTTTATAGAAACGCCTTAAGGGAGGCGTACAGCGACATCTACCAGAAGACTCATGCTTCATTAACGGCACTAACGTCTCAAATCATATTGAGAATCGTCAGTTACGATGCGCCATCCCATACCAAAATTTAGAATGAAGGAAAAATTGAAAAATTTAGGCACCAAGCAGGATTCGAACCTGAAATAGTTTACGTTAGCAGCGGTACTGCTTAATACGAAGGAACGGTTGATGAATTTGGAACTGGGTAGCGATTGCACCTATAGTTCAGTTGGCTAGAGCGACTGGCCGCGAGTGCCGGGAGGTCGCAGGTTCGAATCCTGCTCGGTGCCTAAATTTTTCAATTTTTCCTTCATTCTAAATGATGACACTAGTGATAATTCGAGATAATTATCTTGATATCGGATCCTGCCGGGACATGTCATGAGGAGGGATGAAAGCCATGTAACAAGAAGAGTATTAGATATGAAGGTGGATGGATGCAAGAAACGAGGTAGGCCAAAAAAAAGGTAGATGGATTGTGTGAGAGATGATATGAATAAGATGGATGTGAATGAAGAGATGACGAGTGACAGAGATGTATGGAAGAAAAAGACATGCTGCGCCGACCCCAAATAAATGGGAAAAGGGCAAGCGAATGATGATGATGATTGGATCCTGCCGGTGTTAAAAGCCAAGCTGCGGTGCATCACACATTGTATTCACAACTTTACGGACAATTATGAATATTTGCCCACCGAAGCGGGAGAGGCGACGAGGCCGAACTAACCCGCGCCGACGCAAGGGTTAGGGGACAACGTAAACAAACATAAGTATTGCTTTAGCTGAAAGCATTTGTTTATATAAAATCTTATAATTGTATTAGAATTACGATTTGAAACGGGATATTTACCATGTATATTTGTATTTGTGAGTTCCCGATATTTCGGCACTGTTGCAAGCGCCGTTATCAAGGATTAACTGACGTGCTGCGAGTTTTAGTTGTCATAGCGATCTACCCTCTTCCTGGTTCGCTTTTTTCGCACAGTGTCACCGTCACTACCACAGTCCGCCTTGTCACTTGAAACTCGATTACGGTCACGGCACACCACACTCACAGTATCAATACGCGAGTTCTTTCCAGAAACAGTCTCTTTTCGATTTGAGAACTTTCGGATCACTGGACGCCAGACACAACAGTGCCGAAATATCGGGAACTCAAAAATACAAATATACATGGTAAATATCCCGTTTCAAATCGTAATTCTAATGTAAATGACCATGTAAGCTTGAAATCTTGTACATAAACATGTATACAATTTTCAACGTATCTGAGCAATACAGTCCTAGAATGTATACATCGACACCACAGTCATCATTATAGACATAATGATGACTGTGGTGTCGAACTTAACGGAAGTACGTGCCACATTACTGTTTTAAAAGCATAAGTATTAACTATTAATTTATACTCCCCCATTTCGAAAATTTGATTGGATTGTATCGATCAATAATCTATATTAAAACAAATCATTTCTCGAAATGTATTGTACGCGCATACTTATTGGAATAAAGATTAAGAACAAGGTTTGTTTGTATGAATGATATTGTTTGAAATATTGTACGAATAAGTGAAAATTGGGTTGATAAAGTCCATATAAAAAAGTAAGCTACCCAAAGGTTGTCTGGAAGAGATCGCTCTTTAGCGATAAGACCGCCTGTTGTTCTGCCTCTGTCTCCCTGTATCTATGTTTTTTGTTTTTATGTGCTATTTTGTTATGTGAGGTGTGCAATAAAGAGTATTTGTATTGTATTGTAAGTGAAAAAAGTGAGACAAAACGTAGTCAGCGATTGTAAAGCCGGATTTGGACTTGGAGAATATGATTTCATAAGTGGAAGCTACTAGTTAAGTTAAATACTTCCACTTGTAATAAAAGTTACAAATTATGATATGGGCCTAAACTTCAGTAAATCTTTACAACGACGAATGTTCGTCACGTACCAAATGCTTCCAAAATCTATATAAAGAGGGTAGGTTCGTCAAGAAACCGTAAATGTATGCAGCGCAGCGTGACGTCCGTGTAGCATAGGGGCGGATCTAATGGAAAAAAATCAGGCTAAGCATTCATAAAGGATATCTTCTACTGTAAGCTACTGGCCAGTTTAACTTAACCGCCACAATGGTAACAACTAAACGTAATCAGAGGTCGGAGATATAGCGGCCAGCCGGTGGCAAGGCGGTCAGGGAAAGCTGTAAATAAGAACCTTGACTAGAGCTATGTTCAGCCGTATATCGGGATTTGATAAGCGTTTGGTAGCAGGTTTTTTTGAAAAATAAGTGAAATATCGTGTACCGCTTTTTGAACTATTTCTTTTAGGGTTCTGATGCTTTACTTTCTATCCTGCAGAGTTATAAAACGATCCTAACAGGTATCGATTTTAATTAGTATTAAATAAATAAATAAATATTAGAGGACAATCTTACACATATCGAACTAGCCCCACAGTAAGCTCAAGAAGGCTTGTGTTATGGGTACTAGACGACGATATATTTAATAGATATAAATACTTAAATACATAGAAAACATCCAAGACTCAGAAACAAATATTTGCCCTGACCAGGATTCGAACCCAGGATCGTCAGCTTCACAGGCAGGTGCACTACCCACTAGGCTAAACCGGTCGTCAAAACCCGGGTCGGGTCGGGTCGTCGGGTGTATTAACACCTAAAAATTATCGAACCGTTTTTAAAATGACAACTTAGCTTGTAATCTTGTATACAATGTAATCATATGAATGAAGCGGTTGAAAAAGTCCTGAGCCAGGATCAATTCGCGCTCATCACACAAATAATGTTCCAAGATTCCCATCAGAACAGCTACAGGTCAAGGCAGAGACTATTTGTAGTTGTACCACGACGCGTCGAAAACTACTCGCAGCTTAGTCGTCGAATATCTGAACAAACACTCGGAGAAGTGCAATATGTTAAATAAACTCTAAACTACTTCAGGCTCTTGAATCGCGGTGTCAATAGTCAATACTGTACGTGTTTCCATTTACTCAAGGCACGGCAAATCGGAGCGGTTATCTACGTAGCCTTCCGTACCTTAAATCAAGAGATTTGTTTCTCTTTCGCAAAGTAGAAAGAGCCTTAGAAGAAGCAGAAGTAGATAGTGTAGTGAAGAAAATAATCTAAAAGCTACTACTAATATATATATAAAATCAATAAAAACAGCATTTCTGGCAAAAAGCATTTTTGGAATGGCGCCTAAAATATATAACAAATTACCGAAAAATCTATCCAAAATACAAGATTTGGTAGAGTTCAAAAAAAGCCTGTATACACTTTTAGTCGGAAAAGCGTACTATTTACTGAAGGAATACTTTACGGATTTTGAATTGTAGGTGTATCGTGACGCATTCTTTATACCCATTAATTGCTATTTTTAAACAATACTGTATGCATGCTCCATCCTGACATAAAATATTTGTATACCTAAATGGCAAAACATAGTGATACCTAATTTAAGTTCTTATAGCCCTAAGAGCCTGGCGATTTTCGAGCGGTTGAACCAATGAGCGCTGTGAAAATTGCGGCGAGTACGTTCATTGGTGTCCCTTCTGAAGAAGCGTGTGACATCGCGCGTGGTTCCCGTGGCGCCATGGAAACGCGCCCGGCCGTGTGACACGCGGGCTGTCACAATATTGACTCGTGGGAAGGGTTGTTAGCTTATTAGCTGTGTTGCCACAATCTATTGTATCAAAAGAGCCATCCACGATGTTTCAATTTCATGTTTGGATATAGCGAATATTAGAAGAGATGAGAGAATATTTACAAAATAGACGACCCGATGATGAGGGAAGGGTGAAAAATACTTTGATGACATGTGAAATTGATCAAGCAATCTTTGCATGTTATGGCCCGATCCGTACTGTCGATAATTCCGCCAACGCGAAGTAAAATTTTCTATGAATGTCATGATATCATTGTCATTTGTGTGAGGTGTGCAATAAAGAGTATTTGCATTGTATTGTTGTATTGTATATCATCAACGCTCACGTCAAAGTTGTTTTTACCTTTTGCAGTAAGCTTTACTGTAATAATGAAGCTTACATTGCGTAACTGAGAGCATACTCACGCTTTGTGCCTGGCATTCCTCTTGAATATTATACGTATGAAAGAAAGAAGGAAAGAAAAAACATTCGTGACACTTATTTCAAAAGCATATTATCAGATAAACGATTATATCATGGATAGGGATGTTTGGCAGTGATGGCGTCCCGCACAAGTAATCTAACACAGAAACATTTTGTCTTTAATATTAAAAAATATGTATGTATGTTTATATTGTAGCATTTGAATTCTGTAGTATTATGATACTGTTATTTTATATACATTGTATATTATTTTGAAAAAATGACACCTCGCCGAGTTTCTTACGCCGGTTCTTCTCGAGGCAGAGGTTAATTTTATGAACCAGTGGTAATTTTTTTTTGACATTCATAAGTGCATGTAACATGCCTAAATTGAAGAATAAATGATTTCATTTAATTTCATTTCATAGGGGATTGACGAGAGACATCATCCTGTTCTGGATTCGTTTTTATTATCAGGGTTTTTATTATATATTAGTCTTAATTTTGACGCTCTGAGACCATGTACATCTCTAAGGACGTTACAATAGTAACTATTAATTGTATTTGGACCATGTACATCTCTGACATATTATATGAATTTATTATATTCTTTGTTTAATCAGACTGAGACCTTATACATCTCTAACTTTACTGATGTTGTAATTCGTAATAGATAACTCTGCAAGTTTATTTTTACTGTCGGTATGACATTAATTTTGTTATATTTGTAATCTCTAAATCATTATTCTTTCTTGTACTGTAAATTAATATTATGACATGAAAAATGTATTCTTATAGTCAGACTCTTAAATTGTAAATTAATATTTTGACATGTAAAAGTGCCCTTGTGGCGTATTTGCAGAATAATTTTTGATTTTGATTTTGCGTCAAGGGCTCTTTTATTTACACGTCAGTTTACAAAGGCATCATTAAGTGACATGAAGATCCATTGCAACATACACTTAAATAGTAATGATGATGCCATTGTAACCGTAGATAGGTACGTATAAGTATATAAAAACTATCAAGTCAAGTAGCATCCACGGAAGACCAACGAGGGCCTTATAAGATTTAAAATGTTTTGATTTCAAATTATGACAAAAGTATTGATAATACCAATAAAGTGGTTAAGGGCTACGATGATTTTATTAAGGTTGTAGATAGTAACATATCCATTTTTTAATTTTATTGTGTGTAGTTAGAATTCGAGCGGTAAAAACAAGTTTTTAGCTTGAAAATAGTCGATTTGTAGTGATGTTTGAAACGATATTTCTTAATGAAAAATCCAACACTGTTGAGAAAATGTCAAGATATGTGTCAATTCAACTAGAAAATGGCGTAAATAGATGAGCGTTTTTTAACTGATAAGGACTCTTAACCATTTTCCAGGCCGCAAAAATACTACACATAAAACAAAACAAAATATATATTAAAATAGTTCTGTTTTACTGATTCATATCAAGACGAATCACTTTTTAAGAGAATGCAATTTAATTTTAACTTTAAACCCCAGCACTAAGATTGAATTTATAGTGACACGTATGTGGTCGATTAATCGTACTATGCATGGAAAGGATTAAAATAATATATTGAACTTACCAGATACAAAAATATCTTCGTTCGCGTTTCGTTCGTTTATAAATATCTAAATAAAGGCACAGTTTCGTTGGCTAATATATGTATAAGGCACTTGTTTTGGCGTGTTGCTGTCTCTCTCACATCTCAGTTATACCTGGGGAAGAAAGAGAAGGGGATTAGTCAGCTGTTTACATATGATTGTATCTGAAAAATGTGTATGAAGCTTCTTTGTTTGCCCTGTGCGTATGTCTGTATACATAAACGTACGCTTGAATCCCAAAAGAGGTAGGCAGAGCACATGAAATTTAATTTCAGTTCTACATTTACCAAGTGTAGGTTTAAAGATGGAGAAAATGTGACATTGGCGATATTGCAGTGATAGGTTTCTAGCCCATCGCCCACAACACACTACAACCCGGTTCCCATAGTCGACTCTTACGAAGCCCTCGGGAAGAAATGGGAACATAGGGCATAAGGCACAAGTATTTTTTTTAAACTTGACTGTGGCTTTATAGGCCGGGCCCAATAAAGCGATAGGAGTGCGCGGTTGGAGAGTAGCCTGGGGAAAATTCAGTGGAAACCTCCGACATGACCACGCGTGTGGTTTGGAAACTTTGGAACACTGGAATACTCTTTTAAGAGTTTGCGCTCCGGTAAGATTGGTTGAGCGGTTTCAACCGAATCTGAGGTGTGAGTGGAATCGAGCTACTGGGAGTTTTGTCGCTGGTTCACTAAATCTAGCCTAGCTGAGAGGAGTCCAGCAAGAAACTCAGCTAGGCCCGACCTGGGTCGGACTGATTCTACACCCGGGTCGAATAGGGACTCTATGTGTCAGTGTTGCCGCGATCGCGCGGTGGACGTCCCCGCCGGCGGGAATGCCTAAGTGTACGCGTCGTGTCTGAGTTGGACGCCGTAAGCGCAGCGTTCCATCTTTCGATGGACGCTGTGATTACGTCGTCCGGGTCCGTAACTGTGCCTAGGATGCCGGACCGTGCGGCCCCAATCAGTGAGCGCCGAGTTCCGACAGATGGGGCACAAGTATGTCTGTATAGTATGCGTGGGTTAATGTTGCAATTGAATTTTAAACCGGTTATCCACAACCTGTTGAGCTTATTTGGCATACTTATGTAATTTCGGTGACGCATTGCTATTATCACCGAGCTCATCTGATGATAGCCATAGCAAGTACCCGTAAGCTTTCGCCAACCAATAACTCACGGCCACGCCCAAGCGCACAATAACAACTAGTAAACCATTCACAAAGTTTTCGCCATCAACTTAACTTGACCCCTCGATTCGTAAGAACTATACGTAAGGGTGGGTCTAATATTAGTGATTTCTGTCGCGACGTCGGTAAGCGAGGTTGAATATCGTTTTATGTTTCTATCCGTAGTTCGGCCAAAACACATAAATACTATATTATTTAGCTATTTTTCAGCCCTCGCTTTATTTAAGTATTAGCAATACAGACAAGATGAATATTACTGGTTAAAGAAAATGCATCAGCGTTAAATCTGGCATGACAAAGCTGGCAATAATATCTGACAAGTCTTAACGACCCTAGAATAGACAGTTGCCAGATATTAATGCGAGCTTTGTTGTGGCACCTATTAGCGATTGTTTTTTGAAATTATTCTGAAATCTATGGCATGTACATGTTGTCATTACATTCATCAACCTATGTTGTATATGTCCTAGGTCCTATTGAATAGTGTGAGCGGGTTTACTGGGTGTACAATCCAAATGGGTCAGTATGGAGAAGTCGGAAACTATGAGAGATAGCGAGATCTGTTCTTAGGAACCATGACGTCGATTTTAGATTTAATAATAATTACATTCAAACTTTTTTATTAACTCTCATACATAACCGGGAATCGAACCTGGTCAAAATCAATGTGCATAAATTCTGCAAGTCGCAAGAAGCACAACACTAGTGGAATCTTGTTTAAACAATTGAAAGAAAAACCCACCAATAAGATAATTATTTTATTTCAGTAAATGTTCAAAATGGTAGCCATTCTGTTGAATGCAAAGATTAATTCTTTTGGGTAACGATCGCAAGGTTGCATTTCGTATTTTTATGGGGTACATATGTGTTAAAAGGTTTTCTAAGGCTGTAGTTAAATCTTCTACAGTGTCGTAATTTGATTTGTAGATTTCATCTTTGACATAACCCCATAAGAAATAGTCAAGTGGCGTGATGTCCGGCGATCTTGCGGGCCATTTAATAGGGCCGTTTGTACCAATCCAGTTACGTTGAAAATGATCATTGAGAAAGTCTGTGGCAATTCGACTATTGTGTGCGGGGGCTCCATCTTGTTGAAAATACATATTTTCTATGAAATCCTGTGACATTCCTCGTATGATTTCAACAACGTCTTCTAAAATTTCGATGTATTTAAATCTATCTAATCGCCCGTCATAAATTTTAAACATCAAGACTCTGTTATGTACAAGCCCAACCCAACAGTTAAATGAAAATCTTATTAGGCGTCGCATAAGATATGCATAAGTGGTCTCTTCAGATAATTGATGATCGATTCATATTATTCACGACTTTTTGCAAATTAATAAAACTGTGGGCATTTTAGTCTAATTTACTGTCAGTTGTGTTTACACAAGATTTCATAGTCAAATTTGGTCTTTTTTACTTAACGCGGTTACGAAAATATTGACCAGGTTCGATTCCCGGTTATGTATGAGAGTTAATAAAAAAGTTTGAATGTAATTATTATTAAATCTAAAATCGACGTCATGGTTCCTAAGAACAGATCTCGCTATCTCTCATAGTTTCCGACTTCACCATACTGACCCATTTGGATTGTACACCCTGTATATATAATTTAGTCCCCACGGCCGGCTCCTTCTAGGTCGTGGCCGTTTTCACATATCTGTATTCATTCACCATAAACTAAGTATAAAATGGTATTTCCGACGATTGACATGAACCCGCAACCTTTTGAAGGTCACACCTGAACCGCTCAGCCACCTCCTCAAACTTTTAAAGAATTCACCAGAATCCCTATCGACCAAGGGTTTCATAAAGTGCCAAATTCCCGGGCCCGTTACATAAGAGGCTCCGCGGCGGCGACAGACGCAACCCAGACGGCGCCTTGGGCCGGCGCCGAGAGCGAGACAGCTGTACTTAGCTAGTTGTCTCGCTCGCCGGAAAACTGGCGCCCAACGTGGGGCCGACGAGGAAAAAAGGTCGTATCTGTTGTCGAGTCCCAGGGATGTATGGCTTTTGGATTGGGGCAGTATCCCCACATACAGAAGCGATGCTTTATCTTAGAGACCTCTGGGTTTAGTAAGAGAGATTAATATAGTCGTATACAAATAAGTTGTGTAGGTACGAAGAAGTACCTACATAAAATAATAAACAAATACATATTCGGGGACTATTTTACACAAACCTACTTAGGTACTTAGTCTGAAACTAAAAAGATGTATAAGGATGCATGTGTTGTCAGTTTGAGGACAAGTGCCGAGGAGTAAAAGACCGCGGTAATGAAGAGGTTGATTTTTTCTCGCTGGTCAATAGTACACTAAATTTAGAATAATTACTTAAAAAATATTACTTAACTTTGGGATAGCTACTTAAAAAATATTATGTTACTCGTACCTAATTATTAACTTATAATTCTAACTGAAAATGTTAAATTAAATTAAGTTATAACGCGGCATGAACCGCGCCATCTCGCCAACTATTATTTAAACCGTTAAAGGTTTTAAATAGTGGCTCATATGTACACAATAATTGTTCCTAATGATTGTCTTAAATAAATTTAAAAAAAAATGAAGGAAAAATTTAAAAATTTAGGCACCGAGCAAAGCGTGAACAAAAAAAAACAAAAAAGAAAAAGCAGAAAAGAGAAGGCATGAGCGAGGCATGAGTCTTCTGGTAGATGTCGCTGTACGCCTCCCTTAAGGCGTTTGTATAAAAAGAATCGTACACTAGTTATTGTTAAGCTTATAATTAATATTACACATCGCCTATATCGATGCGTGTGCGAGATTAACGACTTTATTTGGGGCTAGTGCAAAGTGCACTTGCATCGTTGCAGAAAATAATGTACATCTTTTTTACAAAAGAGCTTGCACTTCTACTAGCTAGACAAATATATGTCAATTTCAAGCAAAAAATCTCCCTATGTTAATGCTAATAAGGACGATAAGTATGGAATTTAAAAGGAAAACTATATCACAGTTATGACAGACATTGCTAGTTAACGAGTATAGCGGAATTAAAGAAATGTATGTACTTGGAGAGGAACATTTTCGTACAATTGCCATGAATTACTTAGATAATGTTGTTAGGTGTGTCGAACACATAGTAAATATAATTTTGCGTAGTTTTAAGTCCGTATAATAACGATTCGAAAGTTGGACAACTACGGAACCCTACATTGAGCGTGGCTAGACACGCACTTGTTTTGAATCATGAAAGGCCAACAGATAAGCAGCTTCGAGAGGTAGGGCACAGCAAAATGTCATCTTGCTCGAATTTAGAGCAACCCAACTGGGGAAGTTCCTCCGCCTTGCAGAAGACCACAGCCATAATAACATTAACTACTATACAGGTATGTAGTGTTGTGTTCCTGGAGGTGAGCAAGGTTGCCAGAGCTCCCGAGGATGCACTGTGTTGAGAGCGATGG
This sequence comes from Epiblema foenella, assembly GCA_963556455.1. Classification (NCBI taxonomy): domain Eukaryota; kingdom Metazoa; phylum Arthropoda; class Insecta; order Lepidoptera; family Tortricidae; genus Epiblema; species Epiblema foenella. The sequence continues at coordinate 452,554 of OY747120.1, read as the reverse complement.
ACCTATGTCCCTTTCTTGTCTTTTCCAAATTTTATAAAGGGTCGGCAATGCGTACGTGACTTTTTTGTAGTTGCGGGCGTCTATAGACTGCGGTGGCCGCTTACCATCAGGTGGACCGTAAGCTTGTTTGCCACCGGCGTTGTATAAAAAAAAAGCTTGCCATAGTTTAAGGCACTGGTCCCACCGTCGGCGAGCAGCGAGTACTGTCATAGAAATTCTATTCGTTTTCTCGCTCAAGCGAGTAGAATTACTATGAGATTACTCGCTACTCGCCGGCGGTGGGACCAGTGCCTAAGTCCAGTAGCCTAAAAACCCATTAAAGTATGCTCATAGTTTGTCGACAGCGCAGACATACGAGAAACACTTGTTTAAATTGAGTGTTTTGAAATATTGCGCATGCTACAGCACGGCGGCCTCAATATTGTGCCGCTTCCTCTCGAGTTGGCCTATTTTCCGAAGCGCTAAGATTAGTACTCGTAAAGCTAGACTTAAAAGTGTTCAGAGCCTGTACTCCGAATTTCGCATCATGCCGTCCCTTTCACTCATATAGTGAATAACACGAAAATCCCGTGTAATATAAATAAAACGACCCGTGCTCGTGAGATAAAAGTACTGCAATAAAATTACAGGTCATAAGTTCCCACAACCGATGAGCATGTATGAAGAGATGTATGGATGTGGTTGAAGCAAAAGAAGTATGTAAGAAGTATTTGGCGTTCTTTGCTCTTGTCCTGCCCCATAGGATACGGCCGTGAGTCCAACACCTCAGATTCGGTTGAAACCGCTCAACCAATCTCACTGGAGCGCAAACTCTTAGAGTATTCCAGTGTTCCAAACAACACGCGTGGTCGTGCCGGAGGTTTTCCCCAGGCTACTCTCCAACCGCGCACTCCTATCGCTTTATTGAGCCCGGCCTATAAAGCCACAGTCAGGTTCAAAAAAAAAACCGTGAGTATATCTATGTGAAGGACAAAGCACGCTATTGCAATAACAAAATGATAAGCGGACAAAGCGCGCGCGCAGCGCCTACATGAAGTAGCGACGTAAAGTTTACTTTACATCTGTGCCTTTACCATGAGTTTACATGACCGTACTCGCTAGCGACTGCGTAAAATTTTGTATGAGCAATGAGCTTGTGTCATACACCATATGAGTGAAAGGGACGGCACGACACAAAGTTCGGAGTAGGCCCTCAGGTCGCATTTCTATTCTTTGTACACGTGTCAGTTTATTTATCTTCTGGTTCCTGTGCCCCACTCTCTTTTTCTCTTTTTATTAGGGTTGAATGCGCTTTTATTTATACCGATACTAGCGACCCGCCCCGGCTTCGCACGGGTGCAGTATTTAATGGATGTTATTATACATATAAACCTTCCTCTTCAACCACTCTATCTATTAAAAAAAACCGCATTAAAATCCGTTGCGTAGTTTTAAAGATTTAAGCATACATAGGGACAGAGAAAGCGACTTTGTTTTATACTATGTAGTGATACCGATTTGTCTGTTATTTTTACCTGTGTTTTGTGTAGGTACAATAAGTATTTACATACAATACATTTCTCAATCGATTTTAGTGAAAGTTCAAGTAGCCTGTAGAGAGCGGGTAAGTTTTAAATGTGAAAATGGAACAGTAAGAAGAAAGTTATGATCCATCGCTACCGCTTTCTCAAGCGTTGATAGCACTAGTGTTAGGAAGGGCGGTTTTTAAACGCCGCGATTAAGAGGCCTTATAAGTTTTAAAATGTTTTGAATTCAAATTATGACAAAAGTATTGATAGTACCAATAAAGTTATTAAAGGCTACGATGGTTATATTAAAGTTTTAGATAGTAACACAGCCATTTTTTGATTTTATTGTGTGTAGTAGAATTAAAGCGGAAAGAACTAGTTTTTAGCTTGAAAATGGTCGATTTGGAGTGATGTTTGAAACGATATTTCTTAACGAAAAATTCAAAAAATCCATTTAAAGTTTATGATATAAGGTCGCAATAGTCCTGTTCTAGATAGTAACATCGAGGAAATGTCAAGATACTTGTAAATTCAAACAGAAAATGGCGTAAATTGATGAGCGTTTTTTAACTGATAAGGACCCTTAAATAAGCTCACACGTGCGCGCAGCCTAGGAACGGCGCACGCGCCGGCTGCGATACGGCACGCGACAAGGCGCCACTGTTATTAATACTGAATGCAGTATGCACAACGACAACCGCCGTTTATCCAATTTGTTTATACATATCGTACATTGAAGGATAGCCGCTTCGGACGATTAGGATGGGCCTAGATGAGTTTCTTGCTGGACTCTTCTCAGCTAGGATAGATTTAGTGAACCAGCGACAAAACTCCCAGTAGCTCGATTCCACTCACACCTCAGATTCGGTTGAAACCGCTCAACCAATTTCACTGGAGCGCAAACTCTTGGAGTATTCCAGTGTTCCAAACCACACGTCGTGTCGGTGGTTCCCTCTGGATTTTCCCCAGTCCACTCCAACCGCGCACTACTATCGCTTTATTGGGCCCGGCCTATAAATCCAGTCACGTTAAAAAAAGGCGTAAAGTAGTTTTTACTTTATTTTCAAACTGCGTTGCGGGATTTGATAGATCGAGGTTCGGTTATATAAATAGAACATGTCGGTAAGTTATGTCAACTAAAATTTGATCGACATTTCGTCTAACGGATCTTTATAAAACCCGGCCCGACTGAACACATTATACCTCGGACCTCGGTAACCAGAGAGGCTACCGCGAACCGAAAACGAACGAAGTTCGAATATCTCCCTCTCAGTCGCACTTGCTAATTCGTGCGGCAGAGAGAGAGATATTCGAACATCGTTCGTTTTCAGTTCGCGGTAGCCCCTCTGCAATCTAATGAAACTTGCATAAGTGTTGGTAAAGTTTAACATTTACATTAGGCCTTGTTTATGTAAATTGGCAAGTTGGTGATACCGTGATAGTTACACAGTTGAAATTTTCACAGATGATGTATTTCTGTTGCCGCTGTAATAACAAATAGTAAAAAACAGAATATACGTAAAATAAATATTTGAGGGGGCTCCGATACAACAAACGTGATTTTTTTGCCATTTTCCCTCCCTCACTGCTCTCCCTCTTTCATTGCCGCGGGGACACACGTTATGTGGTTTATTTTCTTCCGTTGTTTTTTTTTGTAATATGTGTACCTTCGTATCTCTGAATAAATGTTTCCTTCTTTCTTTCTCTTTCTATTTTATAGATGATGGTACGGAACCCTTCGTGCGCGAGTCCGACTCGCACTTGGCCGGTTTTTTATTTGTTTGGTAGAAGGCACAAGTAAAGTAGTGACAGTGATCAAAAACAAGGCAACATAAAGAATTTTCATACCAGATGTTTCACCAATTCGTTTATTTGAAACAGGCTATTTAAATAAATAAATATTAGAGGACAATCTTACACAAATCGAACTAGCCCCACAGTAAGCTCAAGAAGGCTTGTGTTATGGGTACTAGACGACGATATATTTAATAGATATAAATACTTAAATATATAGAAAACATCCAAGACTCAGAAACAAATATTCATGCTCATCACACAAATATTTGCCCTGACCGGGATTCGAACCCAGGACCGTCAGCTTCACAGGCAGGTGCACTACCCACTAGGCTAAACCGGTCGTCAATATTTGCTACTTAAAATAAGCTTCTGATTGCCGCATGGTCTGGCTGTCCAATCAAATATCTCCATCTCTCTCACTGGTGCAGTACTGTGATCAGTGTGAACAGGACAGTGTCAGCCCTTTATGGATCGCAGCTTTCGCCGCCGACCTTTCCGTCGCGTGGGACGCGCCCGCGCACCGGACGTGACGCAACGCGCAATGTGGAGCGAGAGCACAGCTTCCCCGACGGATTGCGAAGTACCGAGGTCGCTAACAAGCGTACGGGGCGGACTTATTATTGACATTATTACTGGCCAACGCATCATCTTCACCAGCCGAGGGGCTTCTCTTTGCAGAGGAAATACTGGTCAGCAGAATAGAAGTACAAGTGGGTCACTGTCAATTGTAAAAAGTTGTCCACCCGGTGGTCAATAGTTAACGGCTTATGTACATGTAAGTTGGGAGGATCAACTATTCTTTGTTGCCCGTTACCATGGTTACGTCTCCTGAGTCACTCTTTAAAACTGTGATTTTATAGGTCTTCAATTTACCAAACATGAGTTTTAGCAATGAGTATCTATCAATTCGGACATGGGTCATCTGTTGAGCATACTTGGAGTCCATATTATAAACATTCTTCTAAGAAACTCTGTTACTGTTGTCTCCTCGCTGACGGGACCGAATAACGACAAAGAAAAGTTGATTGACCCAGTTACGTTTTTATTACATGGATTTATAATTACGGAAACACCGTTTATGCGGGTTACTAGACCAATACAGAAGCGTTTTTGGCCCTTAAATTTTGATATGTCCACCGAAAAGACGCGAACCTAAATCTGACAATAACTCAAGCGGGGATGGAAGGAAGCATCATCTTTCCTGATCCAGCTCAAAAGCCGAGGTTCTCTTTGCAGAGGAAACACTGGTCAGCAGAATCCGCACGGGCCACGGAAAGTGCCTTCAAGTACAAGTGGGTCACTGTCAATTGTAAAAAGAAACAACGACCAACCACGACGATACGAGACCAGGTATAAAAATAAACTAGCACGAACCGTATTATCGAAACTTAAACTACATAATAATAGCCCTAACGTAATGTGTATAAAGATATTCAATAAACTTAGCGATGAGATAAAATGCCTAAGCTCTGGAAACATCTTCAACAACTGTCTAAAGAAATTCTTGATAAAGAAGAGCTACTATTCTTTAAATGAATTCCTTGATGACAAAGATAAATAAATAAAATATGTTCCTACCCCCAATGTATAACTTGAATTAAAATATTATTATTAGTTAAGTTAGTATATAAGTGCTATTGTGTGCCCTGACAGGGCGTCATGTACAGACTTCCTCGAAATGTAACGTAATAATATTATACACTTTGTATATGCCGTACGATTAAATAAATGAATTACTGGATAACACGGTCATCCTATGTTTTCAGCCAGACCAACAAATTAATAAAGTTGAACTTGTGTGGCAAAAAACCGGAAAAGGGGACATGACTCATAATGAGTTTGGCTGCAGCGTCATGTGTTAGAGGTTAGAGGAAAACCACTTTAATAATATATAAGTTAAGTTTAATCCGTCAATAACGTTGTGAGTACAGCTGTTAGAATATAAATGAGAGAGAGCCATCCTTATTGTATCTACCTGTTTTACAAATAAAATCTCCAGTCTTGCCAGGTCCGTTCGGAAGAAAGTTACATTTCTTTTCTTGAAAAGTTACATTTTCTAATGCAAAAGTTACATTTTATATATTTTTCATAATTAGTATAATTACTTATCAAAACATTCGATTCTAAGAAACGAGTCGCTATATACAGCTACAATTCGGCGAGTTCGGCGACAGAATTACGCCGAGCTGATGGGCGGTGTCTCAAATGTCATACAAAGTTGCAAGAGACGGACAAACAGAGTCGTACTATGTAAGTTATTTTGTCACCTTTTCTGTATGGAAGCCTATAAATTGTGTCGCGTGATCCCGGTTAGATACAATTACCTTTCTTTTTAAATACAGTCTCATTATCCTCAAAAGTTAAAAAAAATCCTTTACAACAGTAGTTACTTACATGTTACGCGAGCCGGTCAAAAGTTACGAAAAATTTAAGAAATGTAACCATCTGGCAACACTGAAAATCTCTGATATCTGAGTAACAACCTAACAATCAATCATTTGACAGAGAACAAATACTAAGAAAAAATGGACCGTATCCATGTAGGACATAGTAACCGTCGTATATTAGAAACGTCGTTATCTACAGCTATATCAAGCACATGCATACGATAGGCTTGAGTGACACAAGGCGGTGCAGACTCTGCTTTGAAGCGGAGGCGCCTGCACACATCCTAACCGAATGCCCTAGCCTAGCCTAATGCGCAGTCGTAGCTCATTGCTGGGCAAGCACATCATGCGCCCGGATGAGACAAGTGTCTCGAGTACAGAAAAATCCTGCGATTCTTTGAGTTTGCAGGACTTGACCGAGAATTGTAGTATGTGGCGATCACAATAGATCAGAAATGGTCGCAGTGATACGAGGGCTGAAAAGCCCGGTAATAGCCACAACACCTAAATAAAAAAAAAAACTACAGCTATTATGTAGCCAGTATAGGACATTTAGTTTACCTATATTGCAGATCCTAACAATGTGGAGGGGAGGGGAGAATTGTGAGTTTTTAATACCACACCTGAACCACAAGCACGCGCGCATAAATATATGACACGACTCTTTGTATAGGGCCCTCAAACGCAGATATTTTTGCCGCCATCTTTTTGGCAGATTAATACTGGTACTTTGACAGCGGCGCTTTTTACTCTGGTCATTTTTATAGCATGCTATCCTATTGTCGTGAGTGTTACCTGTCCCTATGCGTAGGAAGGCGATATCTTTTCTTATCCGCCCACCTGTTTTAGTTTGATATTATATCTATCGTTTCATTTCATTTTCGGACGACTACTAAAAAGGAATAGATTCAAACTTCTTGAGTTTAAACTGAGTTATCATACCCAGGGGTGCCAGATTGTATAATTGGATACAAAACGTGTATAATTAGGTGACAGATTGTATCCTTTTTGTATCCTGGATCCTCATGTATAATTGGATACATAAAACCTAATTTCATAATGTAAGTTCATACTCTATTATTCTACACGTACAATTCGGACCCATCGCTACGTTGAGTGACGTTGTGGGCTAGGTACTCTACTATGAAAATAAGTCTAAAGTCGAAACTCGCGATATAACTATCCTCTCTATCTCTGTCGCTTGAATATGCAAAAGTGCGACAGAGAAGGAGATATGGCGAGTTTCGACTTTCGATTTTTGTTTAAGGCCGCTAATTGCTACGGTTGTCATACTTGTCATTGTTGGGTTTTGGATTTGGCGCCAATCGACTTCTTTTTCTTTTCGTTCCGAACAGGCAAATAAGTTATCGCGTTATATGCATACTCAATAAATAAATCAATCATGTAGGTAAGTTTACGCCATTAACAATCAATATTGTGTTTGTAAAGGATTTTTATGCAGTGTATGTATCCTGACACGCAATTTTGTATAATTTCAGTCACGACTGAATAATTTAAAAATATCAGCTGGCAGCCCTGATCATACCTGTACTTAACGCCTGATGACAGGCACGTATCCAGAGGGGGGGATAGTTGGGATTTATCCCCCCCCCCCCCCCCCCCCCGTAAACGTTTTTAGCCAGTAGTGATTACAGCGATTTTTACACAGTTCACATGGTTGTTTCAATGTTTGTCCCCCCCGAACCAAAAGTCCGGATACGTGCCTGCCTGATGACTTTGTAACATGTCGTCCGGAGTGACAATTAACACATTTCTTTTAACTAGAGAGTCGACTATCCGGCCACATTTCACACAGCGGAGTCTTAATAGGGTCCCGTTTAACCCTTTGGACACGGAACCCTAAAAACATCAGCAAAGAATACAATACCACATGAGGAGAAAGTACTGGTATTATTTTGACGACCGGTTTAGCCTAGTGGGTAGTGCACCTGCCTGTGAAGCTGACGGTCCTGGGTTCGAATCCCGGTCAGGGCAAATATTTGTGTGATGAGCATGAATATTTGTTTCTGAGTCTTGGATGTTTTCTATGTATTTAAGTATTTATATCTATTAAATATATCGTCGTCTAGTACCCATAACACAAGCCTTCTTGAGCTTATTGTGGGGCTAGTTCGATTTGTGTAAGATTGTCCTCTAATATTTATTTATTTATTATTATATTGCGATCTTCTGTAATGTGGAGGCATATATTTGTTCAAAATATCCTCCAATTGTATCCTCGCTGCCTTGGATCCAAGAATACAAGACTGATTCAATTCCTCAAATTACTTATATCGTGACGTCATCATTTCACGCACAATGCATGACGTGACTCAGTAATAAACAATTAACGAAAATAATGTAAATTCGAACACGACCTTAAGTCAAGCCATTAAATGCTATATTAGAATGGTAAATAGTTTTATATGTAAATAAGATAATTCATTGCTAGTGTGTCAAGGTTTGTAGTGTGGAAGGATAATTGGGGTTTCGTTTTTGCGGTTTATGTATTAAACCAACTATGACGCATGAAATATATTAAGTTGTAAGCTGTATTCATTGAAGTGAATGGTTTATTCATAGAATTCTTGAGGAAAAAACTGATTATTCAACTGAGTAATCAGTAGTGACCAGGCACGTATCCAGAGGGGGGGATAGTTGGGATTTATCCCCCCCCGAAAACGTTTTTAGCAGTCTGTTTATTCGCTTGCGTGTTCTTTCAATAAGTAGGTAAATAAAAATATAGATGTTTCAATGTTTGTTCCCCCCCGAACCAATAGTCTGGAATCTGGATACGTGCCTGGTAGTGTCCGGTTTCGGCCTAAAAATCATGTTTCGGCCGAAGGTTCGGTTTCGGCCAAAAAACTGCCGAACCATTCGGCCGCGCCGAAACTTTCAACACTGTACTTCCGGATCGCGTTCGGCTAACATCGGCACAGCCGGTAATGGCGTAGCTCGCTCGACTCCGCCAACAGTACATCTTATTGTAGCTAAGTATTTTATATTTTTATATCCCACAAAAACATAATCACTTATTTTGCTTTTCTACTTTTAGACCCCTAGTTCTAGGCGACCCAACGAGTGCGAAATGAAGATTTATAATTTCCGACATAAGCAAATATTATTTCACGGTTTTGTAGGTACAGTAAAAAATACGCATGAGGTCACCTTGTACCCCTCCATCCCCCAACGTGAGAGTCGTGAGACTCGTGAGGTTTTCGTAAAGCCCCCTTCTCCTTAGGAACCTCGAGTGATTTCTGAATAAACCCTAAACGAGTGCTATAATTTTGCGAGTGATTTTTTTAAATTTCCAAAAACTGACTCGACGAAAATTCTATACCACTCTTGAACCTACTTACAAAATTTCATGAGAATCTATAAAGAAATGCGACCTGTAGAGGAGAACAAAACGAAATCGGGCTGATTCGTTGACAGAAACATAGAAGAAAAAATGTCTGTAAATTTCTAAAAACCAACTCGACAAAGTTTAATTTATTATTAGTTCCTTAATTTTTTAAGTTGTTATAATCACTTACTTTATCTGATTTATAATGTAATATTTGTGACTTTAATAAAAGATTTACTCGACAAAAGGTTCTATATAATTACCGAATCAGCTCACAAAATTTCACGAGAATCGGTAGAGAAATGCTATCTGTAGAGGAGGACAAACCACTGAAAAACTTTTTTTTTTGTTTCCAATAACTGCCTTGACAAAAATTCTATATAATTATTGAACCTGCTCACAAAATTTCAGGAGAATCTGTTAAGAAATGCGACTTGTTGAAGAGAACAACCGGAAATCTGGATATATCAAAGCATCATTTTTGTCGAATCTGAAGCAGAGACCTTCGTTTCACTCAGTCGATTAGTATTGTACGCGATTAAATCCCGTCTTCCAATAATAATGTGTGAAAATCATGTAACAAGTTCATAGCAATATGTTGAACCACACTCTGTAGTAGGTAGGTACGCTTTAGTAGTTTATGCAACTGATACATAATGAGAGGTCTTAAAACACGAATGCGGTTTTATGAAACAAGCGTCAGCGAGTTTCATAATAGGATCACACGAGTGTTCTAAGGCCTAATTATGTACAGTTGTATACACTACTTTATCTATATCCATACATTAAATCCTCTTTCATGTGTTGAGGCACCATTGCGTTGAAAGTGCAGGAGTTCGAGTTCGTGAGCTCGTTGAAGTCTTTTTGAGCACGAGCCTGTATCGTAATGGGCGGAGATGGCCATAACGATACCGTTTTTAGGGTTCCGTAGCCAAAATGGCAAAAACGGAACCCTTATAGTTTCGTCATGTCCGTCTGTCCGTCTGTCCGTCTGTCCGTCTGTCCGTCTGTCACAGCCGATTTACTCGGAAACTATAAGTACTACAGTGATGAAATTTGATGGGAATATGTGTTGTATGAACCGCTACAAAATTATGACACTAAATAGTAAAAAAAAGAATTGGGGGTGGGGCCCCCCATACATGTAACTGAGGGATGAAAATTTTTTTTTCGATGTACATACCCGTGTGGGGTATCAATGGAAAGGTCTTTTAAAATGATATAAAGTTTTCTAAAAAACATTTTTCTTAAAGTGAACGGTTTTTGAGATATCAGCTCTCAAAGTCGTAAAAAGTATGTCCCCCCCCCTCTATTTTTATAACTACGGGGTATAAAATTCTAAAAAAAATAGAGGTGATGCATGCTAATTAACTCTTTCAACGATTTTTGGTTTGATCAAAGTATCTCTTATAGTTTTTGAGATAGGTTGATTTAACTGTAATTTTTTTTTCGTTTTTATAGACAGTAGTACGGAACCCTTCGTGCCCGAGTCCGACTCGCACTTGGCCGGTTTTTTTTGATGATGTTATGGCCATCTCCGCCCCGGACCGGCGCGATATTGTAAAGTTGGTCCTTACCTACACTTTTTGAGCACATAAAAGAGGATTTACTGTATGGGTGTAGATAAACATTTTTTCTAAATTGTTTTGACAGCTTGTATAATCCGAACCATTCCAATTTGTAATTACATACTTCAATAAATCAACATTCTTAAACCGTGTAAATAAATATTGCTCATCTTATATAAATAAATCAACACACGCGAATTTCAACCATCTTCCGTTGTTCATAAACTCTAAATTCTAAAACCAAAGAATATAATCCGATGATATCTTTTACTATATTGTTCATATGACAGTTCAAGCGCCCGTTGGCCGAGCGCCAGAAACCATTAAGAACAGACTGACTAAACTGAACCCTTTGACGGCGGAATAAAGTCTACAATTGGTAACATGTTTTCGCTCGTTCTGTTCTATATGGCTATTGTATTTTCTCGCTTACGCTAGCCAGTTCTTACAACGTTGGCAAACTAGAATACTGCCCACTACTAGCAAACTATTAGCGTGGAAACACAAATTATTGTTATTGGTTTTCTCTAGACCTTCTTATATGCCGCCTCGACCAGGCCTTTATACAACGCCGGTGGCAAACAAGCTTACGGTCCACCTGAAGGTTACGGTCCACCGCAGCCTATAGACGCCCGCAACTCCAAAGGAGTCACGCGTTGACGACCCTTTATAAAATTTGAGGATGCACTGTGTTGATAACAGAAGGGACAAATTTAGATCCCGCGCTGCAGGCATAATCTTACCATGGTAAACTAATATCGGAGGAAACTGCCATCCACATCCTCTCATCCTGTCGACCACTTATGCGCAAAAGAAGTATCCACCTAGGGAGGCACATCATGCACCCAGAGGAGATACAACAGATTGCGACCCAAAGACTCTGAGGGCTAACTCTGAACTTTGTATCGTGCCATCCCTTTCGCTCTCGTGCTATACACTATATGAGTGAATGGGACGGTACGATACAAAGTTCGTAGTAGGCCTAAGAGAGGTAGGGCACAGCAAAATGTCATCTTGCTCGAATTTGGAGCAGCCCAACTGGGGAAGTACCTCCGCCTTGCAGAAGACCACAGCCATAATAACATTATCTACTATACAAGTATGTAGTGTTGTGTTCCTGGAGGTGAGCAAGGTTGCCAGAGCTCCCGAGGATGCACTGTGTTGAGAGCGATGGACCTAAATTTGTCCCTTCTGCTGTCAACACAGTGAATTCTCAAATTTCATAAAGGGTCGGCAACGAGTACGTGACTCCTTTGGAGTTGCGGACGTCTATAGGCTGCGGTGGCCGCTTACCATCAGGTGGACCGTACGCTTGTTTGCCACCGGCGTTGTATAAAAAAATATATATTCACGGACGACCGGTTTAGCCTAGTGGGTAGTGCACCTGCCTGTGAAGCTGACGGTCCTGGGTTCGAATCCCGGTCAGGGCAAATATTTTTGTGATGAGCATGAATATTTGTTTCTGAGTCTTGGATGTTTTCTATGTATTTAAGTATTTATATCTATTAAATATATCGTCGTCTAGTACCCATAACACAAGCCTTCTTGAGCTTACTGTGGGGCTAGTTCGATTTGTGTAAGATTGTCCTCTAATATTTATTTAATATTTATATTTATATATATTAAGATTATAAGGATTATGACAGTTTGCAATTGCAACGTTCATAGGCTACAATCACTTACCAACAAACGAGCCGTGGTCTAGTTTGCTACCATCATAAGCATAACACGAAAACTCCGCTAATGTCGATACCACTTATGGAAACGAAGTGATTATAGTAACTAGTCAGTGTTGCCAGGTGGTTATATTTCTTACATTTTTCGTAACTTTTGACCGGCTCGCGTAACATGTAAGTAACTTCTGTTGTAAAGGAATTTTTTGTAATTTTTGAGGATAATGAGACTGTAAATAAAAAGAAAGGTAATTGTATCTCACCGGGATCAAGCGACACAATTTATAGGCTTTCATACAGAAAAGGTGACAAAATAACCAACATAGTACGACTCTGTCTGTCCGTCTCTTGCAACTTTGTATGACATTTGAGACACCGCTCATAAGCTCGGCGTAATTCTGTCGCCGAACTCGCCGAATTGTAGCTGTATATGGCGACTCGTTTCTTAGAATCGAATGTTTTGATAAGTAATTATGAACGTTTTGATAAGTAATTATGAAAAATATGTAAAATGTAACTTTTGCATTAAAAATGTAACTTTTCAAGAAAAGAAATGTAACTTTCATCCCAACGGCCCTGGCAACACTGTAACTAGTTATACTATGCAATTCACAGCCCGTCCCGACTACCTAAGCTCTAACTTGACTCCTCGATTCATACTAAACATGCTTCGTCAGGGTTCAAGCAAAATGGTTCAACTGAGGCGGATTGTTGGTAAATGTTAGGCATTACTCGTTTGCCTAATGATGTGGTGAGTCATCATATCGCCGTCGGAAACTCTGTTATTGTTTTTTATAATCTATCAGAGTATGTATAGTTGTTTCGTACTTCGTAGACAGTGTTATATCTAACTTAGATCTTACTGTTACGAGCAGGGTTCGAAAGTATAATTATCAAAATCAAAACATTTATTCTGCAAATAGGCCTCAAGGGCACTTTTACAAGTCAAAATCTATCTAGGTACATCAAATAAAAATAATACAATAATCAAAGTATCATTAATTAAATGTAGTGTTACATGTCAAAAATAAGACTAAGAAACTAATAACAATCGAGATTTGTTAGAGATGTATAAGGCTATCAATGATAATTATCGATTTGATAATAACCTAAAATTGTAAATTCGGCATGAGTCTTAAAAAAAATTGTGCGTGAATTCGAATGTTAATAATTGCGCTCTGTATATGTGTTTTAATGATGTTGTAACGCTTAATTGATTATATTTTAATGGTTAATAAAAAACTAGTAAAATATTGTATATCAACTATTTATTTTACAGCCTAAAACACCATAATTACAGGATTAAACGAACTTACCTGAAGTGAAGTTCTATCCTGATTATATGAAGTATTCAGTCCGTGGTAGGTAGGTCCCTCCCTCCCAAATATTATCATGATAAGTACATGCTAATTTTTTCCCTATTGTTTTCTTTATTTAGCTCTAAACTTAATGACTTTGACATCTGTAGTGTTGACAGGTGCTGTTTATTTTTTTTTATCTAGGGGCTATGAAAATCGCGGCGTTTAGGCAATGGTAACTCCCGTCTCTCAAGTTAATATACCACGGACTTAATACGAATATAATCTTTTATATATTAGTACAGAGTACAGTCTTTATTGGTACAAATACATTTTACAGGTCATATCATACATCGGAAAATAAATTTAACAAAGACCATAATTATCTTGATAATTTTGAACCCTGGTTACTAGATAAAGTCTACTTTGGCTTAGTTAGTATTAGTTTATAGCGCACTGCGCCAAAAAACTAACCCACACCACAGAATGCAAAACAACAAATGAATGACTATTCGCATTGTTCACTGAAAACAGAGACCTTTATGCATTATTTAATACCATTATTTTGGTGTAGTAGTGGCATACAAGCATACGGCCTGCCTGATAGTGCGCAGACCATGACCAGCTCGAGACTAATATAAGTCCCCCAATCTTCAACACAGCGTACCCTCGGAACTTGTATCAAAGTCCGTTTTTCCTGCGAGCGACTCATTTTTAACCGACTTTGAAAAAGGAGGAGGTTCTCAATTCGCCTGTATTTTTTTTTGTATGTTTGTTATGCGACTACTCCACCATTTATGAACAGATTTGGAAAATTATTTCTTTACTAATTCTATAATATATTTTTTTTACGTCCCGTGACGACCGGTTTAGCCTAGTGGGTAGTGCACCTGCCTGTGAAGCTGACGGTCCTGGGTTCGAATCCCGGTCAGGGCAAATATTTGTGTGATGAGCATGAATATTTGTTTCTGAGTCTTGGATGTTTTCTTTGTATTTAAGTATTTGTATCTATTAAATATATCGTCGTCTAGTACCCATAACACAAGCCTTCTTGAGCTTACTGTGGGGCTAGTTCGATTTGTGTAAGATTGTCCTCTAATATCTATTTATTTATTTATTTTACGCAACAGAAAACTTGTCACGAAAAAGTGTAATGTCCCAGGTGTCAAAGCGGACTCCGGACTTCTTACCTTAGGCCACAACCGGGAAAACAGTAGGAGAATAATGTCTCAGAAAACTACGAGACAGACGAACAGACACCGAATGATACAAGTGGTCCGATGAACCAATTTTGAAATGAAATGAAATGAAAAGAAATCATTTATTCTTCAATTTAGGCATGTTACATGCACTTATGAATGTCAAAAAACTACCACCGGTTCATAAAATAAACCTCTGTCTCGAGAAGAACCGGCGTAAGAAACTCGGCGAGGTGTCATTTCTTCAAAACAATATACAATGTATATAAAATAACAGTAAAAATAGTACAAAATTTTGGTACAAAACGCTAAAACCGTTCGAATTCAGAGACTGTTGTTGGTTTCCATTTGAACAAAAACAGCGTCAATAATCGGTAACCTGTGGTGTCCCAATTCCGCTAAAACCGTACAAACAACAGCCTTCGTAACTGAAAGCGATTGGTACAAGCCAAACACTTTGGCGTCAGAAACATTTCGACAGCAATGGATTGCTAATTTGGAAGTAAAGAAATCTGTCTATGCCAGGGACCGATACCGGTATTTTTAAAAAACCCTGAATTAGCCCAATATTTTGGATAATATTTTGCTCTTTACGTAGGGCTGAATCATGTATTTAAGTAACAACGTCGTATTATTAGATTGTCCCATTAAAAACGAAATAATGAACCGGTGACCGTAATAATACCGGTATTTTTCTATGGAGAAAATACCGGTATCCGATCCCTGGTCTATGCTAGATGCTATCTAAGAGGCTGGTGGCCCCGGTTTTGAATCCCGGTGAAGGCATTTGGAAAGAGACATTTTTGGAATACGTGTTCCTAAGTCCAGGATGTGTTTATTCAAGTACTAGCAGCGCCCCGCGGTGTCACCCGCGGATAAAAGGTAGCCTATGTGTTTAGCCACGGTACAAGCTACATCCATTCCAAATTTCAGCCAAATCCGACCCGTTTTTGAGATTAAGACCGTGCAATGAGAAATATCGCAAATTTAGAATAAAGGAAAAATTTAAAAATTTAGGCACCGAGCAGGATTCGAACCTGCGACCTCCTGGCACTCGCGGCCAGTCGCTCTAGCCAACTGAGCTATAGGTGCGATCGCCACCCAGCCCCAAATTCATCAACCGTTCCTTCATTTATTTCGACGACCGGTTTAGCCTAGTGGGTAATGCACCTGCCTGTGAAGCTGACGGTCCTGGGTTCGAATCCCGGTCAGGGTAAATATTTGTGTGATGAGCATGAATATTTGTTTCTGAGTCTTGGATGTTTTCTATGTATTTAAGTATTTATATCTATTAAATATACGATATCGTCGTCTAGTACCCATAACACAAGCCTTCTTGAGCTTACTGTGGGACTAGTTCGATTTGTGTAAGATTGTCCTCTAATATTTATTTATTTATACAAACGCCTTAAGGGAGGCGTAGGAGCAATATCGCGTTCTTTGAAACGCTGTTCTGCCCAGACAACAATAAGGATTGATTTTCAGATATATGATTCTTGACTATATGACTGTGTTTCTGACAATAGCCGAAACGGATTACTTAAAGTTTTCTGGATAGAAAATAAACCAAAGTTGTATGTTTATTTTCCTTCTTTTACTCAGTCTACTAAAACAACGCATTATTAAACGACACAATTAAATTCAAATGATGGTATTTGCCTTCATCTAAATTCTGTCAAGAGGAAATTTAATAAAACTGCACACAATCAGATATTTATAGAGATTTGTCTAAAAAAGCTATTCCCGAAGTTTTGCATCCCGTTCTGTCGTGCGCGAAAGACATAAGCGTGTCTCTTTCACGGGGGTCGTGGTTCACCGAATCGAGGCATCACCTCAAGAGGAACGTACATCCATCCGCACAAACTTTCACGTTTATAATATTATTAGGATTTACCAGATTTTTTTATGCTGCCTACCGAGGGGCTACTCCGAACTTCGTATCGTGCCGTCCCTCTCACTCATATAGTGAATAACACGAAAGTGAAAGGGACGGCACGATACGAAGTTCGGATTTCGTAGTTCGGAGTACAGGCTCTGACTACCTTAGGTACACATAAGGGCAGGCACGTATCCAGAGGGGGGGGATAGTTGAGATTTATCACCCCCCCCCGAAAACGTTTTTAGCCGTCTGTTTATCAGTGATTACAGCGATTTTTACACAGTTCACATGGTTGTTTCAATGTTTGTCCCCCCCCGAACCAAGTCTGGATACGTGCCTGCCTAAGGGGCGGGGTCACAGTTTACGTTTTTCATAGTCGGGAATCGCTTCAGCTGTACTCTTGCGCGCCTTACGTCAGCGGCCATTGCGGTACGAATTCTCGATACCGCGCCCTAATTGACTCCGCCGATCTTTCATTTAAGGACGATTGAGAAACACTGGCAATTTGCTTTGTACGCTGTGCCACGCTGTGCTTGCTCTAAGGCAAGCCCCAGAGATCTGACGAAAATACTGTAGTTTGAGCTTTCAATGTGAAGTAATGTAGAATTACATTACACAAAAATTACTGTGGACTGAAAAGGAAACACAATAACAGAACAAAATATTGACAAATGCCTTGGTAAGTCTGTCAAAAATCCTAAAAATAACCTGTCTGTCTGGAGTCGCTAACGCCCTGGGGTGTTTCACTCAGCTCATATATTAATTAAATCTTATACAAATGTTTTAGTACTTCGGTTCTGAGGGCTTACTCCGAACTTCGTATCGTGCCGTCCCTTTCACTCTCGTGTTATACACTAAATGAGTAAAAGGGACGGCACGATTCGAAGTTCGGATTAGACCATATGTGATAATCCACATAGAAATGGACCTTATGGCGGCAGGCGCTTACGTTGCAGCTATTCACTATTGTATTGGAACAGCGGCAATAAAGGCGTAAGTGCCGGCCGCCATAAGGTTCCTTTCAATATGGATTATCACATATTTTGGCTTCGGCGTCATGAACAGTATTCGAATCTACTCCTTTGCGGGCATGCCTCGACTTAAAAGGAGTACTTGACCAAGTCTATAAACCAGGGATTGTAGAAATTGACAAACTATTACCGCTAATAAAATAATACCTATATTCTAATTAGAGGTATTGTTCTTTCCGCTTTTATCTATACCTCTATGTATAGACTATTTACGATATTAAATACCTGCATTCAATACCGCTATTCATTGCACTTGAAAGGTAAGATGTCAATTAAACATTACTACTAAAACGCAACAAATTGGTGTAAATACCTACTTTTTACAATATGCTAGTTTGCAGAAACAAATAATAGAGTATATTGACACTGACAGCTATTACCGGTAATAGTTTTTATGGGTAAAGTGTCAAATAGAGGTATTGTTGTCAATTGGCGAAACCGCTAATATATTTGAATACCGGTTTTGATTATAGCGCTAATCAGAGCTTTAGCGATATAAATAGCTAAACGCAATTATAACTGGTTACACCTTATCTAAAACCGGTACTAAGAATACCGGTAACGATCCCTACTTTAAACCATTAGTGGCCCATTAACTAGGATGGGCGCAAGAGGGAAGTTTAAGGGTAGCGGACGAGAGAGATAGCAATTTTGCAAGGTTAACGCTTAACCGTAGGCAACTAGGCTACGTCTCCATAGTATAATAGTATTTTATGCAATAGTTGTATAAGAGGGTTCAAAAAACGTGAGTGGCGTGTGTGGGTGGATCAACTATTCTTTGTTGCTCGTTACCATGTTTACGTCTCCTGAGACACTCTTTAAAACTGATTTTATAGGATTTTAAACTACTAAACATTCGTTTTAGCGATGAACATAAATCCATTTGGACGTAAGTCATTTCTTGAGCATGCTTGAAGTCCATATTATAAACACTTTTGCTAAGAAACTCGGTTACTGTTGTCTCCTCGCTGACGGGACAGAATAACAACAAGAAAAAGTTGATTGGCCCGTGTAACAATTTGAGGCGAAACCGAAAATTGTTAATAAAGACGCCATGAGCCTTTTTTGACCTACTTATACAACGTTGCAATTACTTTTTCTACGACTAGGGATTAAATAATAAAACACAAAATTAAACAGCAATGCAGCATAAGAAAGAGCGGTAAGTTGGATAGTGACAGATGACAGTCCACAGAACGTAATCATAGACACGGTAATTTTTTTTCAACTGTCATTTACTGACTTGCGTTTTTCCTTATGTTGGCAGTAATTATTTCAGTTTTGTTATTGTTTCAAACCATATGAATTCAGTTGTTTGTTAAGTTGGCAGTTTTGATTTTAGTTGTAAATTACTTAAGTGTTTTTTTTATTTTTATTTGGTGGGTTCACAGGGCACCTCTCTTAGCAGTTGCATTATACCACATAAAAACCCTGGGGTCTTTATGAAGAATAGACTAGATGCTTTTATATAATACTAGTGTCTTTTTATAGGGGATTGACGAGAGACATCATCCTGTTGTGGATTCGTTTTTATTATCAGTGACTTAGAGACCATATACATCTCTAACAATATTAAATTAATTTTAATTTTGACGCTCAGAGACCATGTACATCTCTGGGATATTATATTAATTTCATTATACTCCTTGTTTAATCTTGAGACCTTATACATCTCTAACTTTACTGATGTTGTAATATTTGTAATAGATAACTTTGCAAGTTTATCTTCACTGTATGACATTAATTTTGTTATAATTGTAAACTCGAAATCATTATTCCTTCTTGAACTGTAAATTAATATTTTGACATGAAAAATGTATTACTTATTATAGTCAGACTTTCTTAAATTGTAAATTAATATTTTGACATGTAAAAGTGCCCTTGTGGCCTATTTGCCGAATAAATGTTTGTATTGTATTGTATTGTATTATTCGTTTACGGGACTATATAATTGACAGATAAAAGTACCGGAGCAGAAAAAAAAAGCAATATTGATAACATTATAAGCACAATGAATGGCCGATTCTAAGTATTCTTCGAGACGTTGACTGATGATTCATCATTTATTATTACAATACATTCTGTCAACGGTCACGTGTCGAGAGAACTTTTTATCAACGTTCTAGGAATGTGGCAAGAGGCTGACCGACCGTACATTCAATACAATACAATACAAATATTCTTTATTGCTCACCAAACGAAGTACATTCAAAGAACAACAGAAATTAAAATACATGTAACAGTGGTAGACACCAGGCGGTCTTATCGCTAACAAGCGATCTCTTCCAGACAACCTTTGGGTAGTAGAAACTAAGCTAGAAAATTTAAATTACTTGAGTAGGTGAAACAGAAAAATAGAGTATAAAATACCTATAATACTAACTATGACTATAAGAAGCACCGTAAACTTACAAAAATACGTACATTCAGCACGTTCTAAACATATAGTTGACCGTGAAACGAAGGTCTTTGCTTCAGCTTCGACAAAAATGCTTTCGTATGTCCGAATTCCGGATTATCCTCCTTTACATATCGCATTTCTCAACCGATTCTCTTGGAATTTTGTGAGCAGATTCCATAATTACATACAGTTTTTTATTTGCCTTCAAGAACAATTTTTTTTCTTCAATATTTGATTTTGTAAGTACGGGCGAACTTCGGTTTGTTCTCCTCTACAGGTCGCATATCTCAACCGATTCTCGTGAAATTTTGTGAGCAGATTCGGTAATCATAAAGCTTTTTTGTCGAGTCACTTTTTGGAATATTTCCAAAGAAAACTCCCGTAAATATCAGTTCAAAAATCATAAACTTCAATCTAAAAATTGGCAGTGTTGCCACTGTTGAAATGTCAGTTTAGCACTTTTCGTTCTTGTCATTCATGGCTTCGCACGGGTACACTATTTAATGGATGTTATTATACATATAAACCTTCCTCTTCAATCACTCTATCTATTAAAAAAAAACCACATCAAAATCCGTTGCGTAGTTTTAAAGATTTAAGCATACATAGGGATATAGGGACAGAGAAAGCGACTTTGTTTTATACTATACTAGCGACCCGCCCCGGCTTCGCACGGGTGCACTACTTAATGGGTGTTATTATACATATAAACCTTCCTCTTCAATCACTCTATCTATTAAAAAAAACCACATCAAAATCCGTTGCGTAGTTTTAAAGATTTAAGCATACATAGGGATATAGGGACAGAGAAAGCGACTTTGTTTTATACTATGTAGTGAAATCTGCTGTAACTATTTGAACTTACTTCAAAATTCGATATAATCTATATTTATAGGGGTATATTTACCATGTACGTATATTTGTGTTTTCAAGTTCCCGCTAACCATCCATGAATAATTATTGTTTTCATTCGGTGAAAACAACACTATTCCAGGTCAAAATGTAACCAGATTATCCAAATGCCCAGGTCAAGGTCGACAAATATTGAACTAACCATAGTGGTACAGACTTATGTACATATGTTTGTATAACAGTTAACACTGAACATGCAACCTTACGAGTTTTAGGATTAGACAAGTGTGGGTAGAATTAAAACAAAAGAATCTATCTCATTAGATCCATTCAGGCTCGGTTTTATAAACATCCGTTAGACATTATGTCGGTTTGTTATGTCAAAAAATGTACTGAGTTACTGAACTTTGATCTAACGGATCTTTATAAAACCCGGCCTCAGTAGATCCACTCCACACATCTCACACCAATCACACACCACACATCTCATTAGATACATCTAATGATTTTTTTTTCCCGCTAGATACATTGCAATTCATAATGGATCTATTCGGATGTTTTCTTTCATTAGATACATTTTAGCCGGAGGCTGTGAGGAATGAATCTAGTGAGAGTTTATTTCTCAAAAATCAAAATCAAAACATTTATTCTGCAAATAGGCCTCAAGGGCACTTTTACAAGTCAAAATCTATCTAGGTACATCAAATAAAAATAATACAATAATCAAAGTATCATTAATTAAATGTAGTGTTACATGTCAAAAATATGACTAAGAAACTAATAACAATCGAGATTTGTTAGAGATGTATAAGGTCTCTAAGCGTCAAGATAAAATGTAATAAAGTAGGTACACTAATCATAATAAAATATTTTGAGCTATATCTATAAGCGTCAACATGAAAATAATAAAATCTATTATAAAATACCATTTTTATACTACTTATAACAGTGGTCAACAAGCATAAGGGCCACTTCATGAACGGCAATACACGAGAAGAATAATAAACGCATTGCTGCGAGGATTAATAGCATTAAGGGGATGCCTCGTTTCGGTCAGCCACGCCCCCCGTGAAAGAGACACGCTTATGTCTTTCGCGCACGACAAAACGGGATACAACATTCGGGAATGGCTTTTTAGACGAATATCTATAAATATCTGACTGTGTGCAGTTTTATTAAATTTCCTCTTGACAGAGTTTAGACGAGGTAAAATACCATAATTTAACTTAATTGTGTCGTTTAATAATGCGTTGTTTTAGTAGTCTGAGTAAAAAAAGGAAAATAAAGACTCAACTTTGGATTTTTTTCTATCGAGAAAATTTTAAACAATCATGTTTCGGCTATTGTCAGAAACACGGTCATATAGTCAAGAATCATATATCTGAAAATCAACCCTTATTGTTTCCTCGTCTGGGCAGAACAGCGTTTCAAAGAACGCGATATTATTTCTCGTTGTACGGCCTCAAGGCCGACTTTAACCAATTGGAAGCCCTGGGCACACTAGGGTAACGGGGCCCCTATGCCCTTGACAGATCACTAAATATTGGTTATCGTTTGGTGATCTGGCAGTAAGTAGTGGGCCCCTATCGATCGCGGGGCCCTGGGCAAGTGCCCTTAGTGCCCAGTGGGAAAGACGGCCCTACACGGCCTAACAGCTACAAAAAATAGGTCCCAACTCTCAACATCGTCACGAGCTCTGTTATTATTTAAATCTTTCAATGCTAAGAATACCTAAGGGCAACATTATCATGGTGTTTGGACACAAAGTGACAAACTTGCTTTCAAGTGTGTTTATGTTTATACTAGCGACCCGCCCCGGCTTCGCACGGGTGCAATGCTGATGCATGTATTATACATATAAACCTTCCCCTTGAGTCACTCTATCTATTAAAAAAAACCGCATCAAAATCCGTTGCGTAGTTTTAAAGATTTAAGCATACATAGGGATATAGGGACAGAGAAAGCGACTTTGTTTTATACTATGTAGTGATGATACTGATGATTCACAGTCACACTAACCTAGTAACACCCTGAGGGGCTATTCCCAAATTCGTAATCCGACTTTCGTATCGTGCCGTCCCTTTCACTCTCGTGTTATACAGCGTATGAGTGAAAGGGACGGCACGATACGAAGTTCGGGTTTCGAATTTCGGAGTAGCCCCTCCGAGTCTGTATACAAAACAACTGATATGGTTTTGATACTAGGTTTGTTTATTTAAAAGTAAAACAAGATAAAAGGAACTCTCTATCTTCAACCTCTTCACCGCCAAAGTCACAGCACAAACGACCGAAAATGAACTTTACTACACAACGCGTAGGTTGCTTTAAATAGACTTGATATAAAGTCATGGCGTGTGGGGCACTAAATTGTACAATGAATGGATTAAAATTTGATTTAGATTCAATACCTAGGGTTATAGACGAAATTTTAAAAACGTTTCGTAATGAAAGCATACACGTATTATGTGTAAAAATGATTATTCCGCGAATTATAGTACCTAGTTAAGACTAAAAAATGGTGTTTTTTATTTTCGTTTTAAATTAGGCGCTAAAACGGACATTCACAGTGGCCGCCATATTATGACGTCAGTAAGTTGCAATCATAAACATCGCCGTCATAAATATACTTAAATACTCTTTGGTAGATATAGTGACTATCAATGATTGACATTTGACAATACAACTAGATGACGTCACATCATCGATAACCTCGTCACACGCTACATATTTTTATGGTTTGAAGTCATGTGACATACAGATTATAAAGTGTTTAAATATTGCGAAAATAAAATGCTTTGAAAGTATAAATCAAAAACTGAGTATTCAAAAAGAATTCATTAAATAATAAACTTTAATTTAGTCGATGTTTTATATTTTATCGATCACTGAACGAAGACTAAACTGGTAGCAATGTAAGTATGTACAAGTTAAAATGGTTCATGATTTTGATTTCCTCCCAAAGTATTTTGTAGTAAAGAGCAATTGTGAGGTGTCACTAACGGCCGGGCACAATTATTCATAATTAATTTTATTATAAATATTATAATTAATTACTGAGTCATACATTTATGATCAATGGACGACCGGTTTAGCCTAGTGGGTAGTGCACCTGCCTGTGAAGCTGACGGTCCTGGGTTCGAATCCTGGTCAGGGCAAATATTTGTGTGATGAGCATGAATATTTGTTTCTGAGTCTTGGATGTTTTCTATGTATTTAAGTAATTATATCTATTAAATATATCGTCGTCTAGTACCCATAACACAAGCCTTCTTGAGCTGACTGTGGGGCTAGTTCGATTTGTATAAGATTGTCCTCTAATATTTATTTATTTATTTATTACTGAGTCATACATTTATGATCAATGGAAATATTACTCAATAAGTGTATGAGTAATTATTACCGATCACAGCAGATCACCAAGAAGGAAAATAATAATTCACAACTCAAACAAATATATAATGCGGATAAACAGATTCACAATCAAATTAATTAATAATTTAATGACCACATCATTAATCAATCATGTAATATAAATTGATATAAAATAGGTTTTCCAATTACAGTTTAACCTTTGGGCAGCGGTACATACATTTTTACACCACTTATTATAAAGGTTGTTTCATATTCTAATTGTTTTTTTTTAATATTGAAAATTGTTCCAGATCCCAATAGATCCAATGATGTTGGTTTTCAAAAACATGGTGCAGAGACCTGCTTAATTATAGATTGATTGGTTTTGTGTTTTACAAGCCAATTTATTTCAATTTCTTGGCTAATTTACTGTTCCTTTAATAATTAGTAATATTAGTTATTTTATTACTTGCTGTGACTATCAGGAAGTGATCTAGGTTTAATAAATAACCAGTAAAATACTAGTTTTGGATGCATTGGCAATGGGAACGCGAAAGTAGGCGTAGGTGGCGAAATTATTGATTTTCGAGCGCGCTAAAAGTAACCAAATACTGGCTGAATGAGAATTTGTAAGCCATACTTTTTAGGGTTCCGTAGCCAAAATGGCAAAAACGGAACCCTTATAGTTTCGTCATGTCCGTCTGTCCGTCTGTCCGTCTGTCCGTCTGTCCGTCTGTCACAGCCGATTTACTCGGAAACTATAAGTACTACAGTGATGAAATTTGATGGGAATATGTGTTGTATGAACCGCTACAAAATTATGACACTAAATAGTAAAAAAAAGAATTGGGGGTGGGGCCCCCCATACATGTAACTGAGGGATGAAAATTTTTTTTTCGATGTACATACCCGTGTGGGGTATCAATGGAAAGGTCTTTTAAAATGATATAAAGTTTTCTAAAAAACATTTTTCTTAAAGTGAACGGTTTTTGAGATATCAGCTCTCAAAGTCGTAAAAAGTATGTCCCCCCCCCTCTATTTTTATAACTACGGGGTATAAAATTCTAAAAAAAATAGAGGTGATGCATGCTAATTAACTCTTTCAACGATTTTTGGTTTGATCAAAGTATCTCTTATAGTTTTTGAGATAGGTTGATTTAACTGTAATTTTTTTTTCGTTTTTATAGACAGTAGTACGGAACCCTTCGTGCCCGAGTCCGACTCGCACTTGGCCGGTTTTTTTTCATAAACTTCAAAAACAGCTGAGTGAGACTAGTTAGCTATTATAGGTTAAAGTGAGTTAAATGAGATAAATAAAATGGCAAGCCCTTGTTAGAGGACGCGCGCTTCAAAAACACTGTATTCGTGATCAAATCTATTTAAAATTTCTGATGTCACCTCTTATGCCGATGTAGGCGCGCAAGGCAAGGCCATAGAAATATGGTAACAAACATCAGTGAAACCTTGAGAAAGCCCATTACAAAACATATTACGCTAACTTTTTTGGGGTTTCTACCTAAAAATTCAACCGGAAAGCAACTTTTTCAGGCCTCAAGTGCGAGATTCCTTATGTCAACAAAGCGATTTTACAAGTTTCCTGCCGCTTAATAGTTACGCAAGTTATTCTAGCGAGTTAATTGCTTCAAAGGCTACTTATAAACGAGAACTCAAACCGAATTAGGTTACGGTAAGCTTTCGATCGATATATTTATACGAAATCCTGAAAGCTCCTCACAAGATGGCGGGAACGTAACCCGATCGAATACGGAAGAACGGGAACATGAGGAGGTGAACCGCGGACGTAGCGACCTAAATTCGGTCGGGTTATACGTCTGATCGGACATATGTATGGATTCTCAATTTTTACACGTTATCTATAAGCACTACATTTTTGCGACTCTTGTTTCAGTTAGATAATGTAGTTAACTAATTGTACTTACTGTTTTTATTCTCCATTAGGGTTTAAAACATCACAAAACACAATTTTATGTCACTAGCACTCACACGCCCCATTCATGTAACAACATCACGGATACACTGCGCCATCTGGTGCGTTCGGAAATTAGACGATCACCGATCACCTGTGGCTGCATTCACGACGGTGTTAAATTTAATTTAGTACCTACTCAATAGTGATGCAAACTGTCAATTTAGACTATTATTCACAAAACGAAAATAGCAATGATATTATTTATAACTTTAAATTTATTTTTTAGCGCTGCACGACGTGTTAAACCGCTTGGACGTGCTATTGTTTTACTAGCGACGAAACTATTGATTTTCGCCACAGCTGATTCATTCTGACGCCTACGCGAGTGTGTAATCGTTGATTTCGCGCAATTCTGTCACAAAAGCATAACCTATTTCTCCTTGCTTCCTGGTTCTAAGCGAATTCCACGCAAGTACAGACAAGGCCATCGCCTTAAAAGGCGACTTGTCGGCGATGCGGCACTTTGCTAAACAAGTTAGCTTAGTTATTCAGATTGTGTCCAATGGGCAAGGTCTCAAGTCTTGTCTTTTACGGAATCCTATGCGTTTCTATACGACGCTGATGATGTATTATAATTAGCAACGATTTGGAACGGATCTCTAGTAAATGAATGAGTTATCTTACATAGGTAAAAGGTAAGTGAGCAAGACACCAACCATAAACAAAGTTTAACCAATAGTAGCCCGTATTACAATGTAACAAGGTCTAACAGTCAGTTAAGTGCATTCAAAGATGATGATCGTCTTTTCGACGCCCAATTCTTTTGCAACAGTTTTTTTTTTATATTAGGGCGACGGCACTGCTGCTGTCGATGCAGTTTAAAGCGATCAACACATATATTAATATGTCAGCATAATCCCCTTTACTTTAATTAGGTAACGGAATGTTGAAATTGTTGTCTCTATTCGTCCTATGAATCTTCTACATTGTTACAAATTAATAGGTCTGTAGAACGCTTAATAAACATCTAAGTTGCTTGATTGCAACGCTATCCCTGAACATTTCATATTCATATTTCAACTGAATCTTCGTATTAATCACTTTATTCGATATTCGAATATTGCACACGTAATAAAATGATGTATTGGGATAGTTAAGAATTTATATCAGCGCCATCTATTGTTGAGTAGAATTGCCGAGTTTTTCGTAAATGGATAATTGAGATGGGAGCTCGTAAAGTTAAAATTAAATGGATATTGGCTATGGTGAATTGGTGACTAAATGATACATTAAAAAAGTAGCAGTGAATGACATATGAAAGCCCTTGATTCAATGAATATACATAGTAATAGTTGTAAGAGCCGCCGATGTTATTAAAAAATAAAAGAGAGCAATGTACCTGCGTGACCCCAGGATTTGCCGAAGACCATAAGGGGTCATCCACAAAGTATGTCACACTAATTTTGTGATTTCTTGACCCCTCCCCCGTCCTTGCCACAGTTGGTCACATTTGTGAGACCCCCCCCCCCCCATAGTGTGACGTCACATATTCCGAAATTAACTACTAACCAACATCAACTCAAACATTTGAAAAAAATAACATAACAATAAATTATCGCCAACACACAATTTAAACCTTATTATGCGTATACAGCAAATAGAGTTTTTCCAACTCTATATGCACTTGTAAGTTTTCCGTTAATAGTCCATATTTGGCATTTTAACTCATTAGATGTTTTGGATTTTGAAATGTGACGTCACAAAAGGTGGGACCCCTCCCTCCCCTTGTCACACAATGTCACACTTCGTCGACCCCCTCCCGCCCCCTTAACGTGTGACGTACTTTATGGATGGCCCCTAAACTAAAATACAGTGGTCACATACGATCAAGGGAGTCAAAATCAAAAAAAATATTCTGCAAATAGGCCTCAAGGGCAACTTTTACAAGTCAAAATCTATCTAAGTACGTCAAATAAAAATAATACAATAATCAAAGTATCATTAATTAAATGTAGTGTTACATGTCAAAAATAAGACTAAGAAACTAATAACAATCGAGATTTGTTAGAGATGTATAAGGTCTAAGCGTCAAGATAAAATGGTCTTTAAGAGTCAAACGTACAACTCAAATTATTTATCTGTTTTTACGCCACTACCATTAAGTAGGCACCTATTTGTTCAACAATTTGCAACAGGATATTAAAAAACCCCTTTTAAAGACCATATGTGATAAACAAGCTTACGGCCCGCCTAGTTAAGAGACAGTATATCCTATGGACGCTTGCAAGTGGCTGAATTAAATTGAAGTTGAACAGTTAGTTCGGTTTAGTTTCTATACCAATATATTGAGAAGGCTACAAGTGAGACATATTTACTTAAATACATAGCTGACAGGCAAAATCCTCCCCTTCCTTTGAAGATCAATGAAATAAACACGGCATATGCATAAAGTAATAGAATTACCAAGACCTACTTCATTCGATAGTTTTCTGTAGTGAAGAAAAACTCGGTTACTAACCGATATTCGATTCGAGTTCGAGTTTAACCGAATAACAACCGACATTCGATTTTCGGTCGTAGTTGCAATCCCTACTTCCTTCCCTGCCTCGCCCAACCAAACTATGGAATGAACTGTCGCCTGCGGTATTTCCGGACCGATATGACCTTCAAGAAAAGAACATATTTATTTATTTATTTATTCAACATTTATGTCAAGTGCATTACAGGAGATGTTACAGGATGATTCCCTTCTGAAAGGCCGGCAACGTACTTGCGACTCCTCTGGTGTTGCAGAATGCAGGTGTTTATGGGCGACGGTAATTGCATACCATCAGGCGATCCGTCTGTTCGTTTGCCCCCTATAACATAAAAAAATGAAATGCACCCGAACTGTCAAAAAAATAATCCCGCAAAGAGTGCATTTCCATAATTCCTACACACCAAGCCGAGCGCACATTTTAGATAATCATCTCCAATCTCCACAGATACCCCAAAACTTATAAATTACCGAACCTGTCCCTTTCTTTCAAATGCAACTTTTACAACACGAATAGAGAGGGAAGGAATATGAATAGTTATTGCTGGGGTGGCAATAGCAAGTTGTCAGTAAATTGAGTTTGCTATTTTTATTACGCAGGGGCCGTTTTAAATCTTGCTGCCGCGTGTACACACGCGAGTGGCGGCGAATAGCGCTCATTCACATTCATTTAGTAAAGAGTAAAGAGAGAGTAAATTTATTGATTCTAACACAAATGATACAACAGGTTACACGGGATTTCTGGTGCAGTCCAAACTAGGCGAGCCTAAACAAAAAAATACAATTTATATTTCTTATTTATATTTCTTTTTTTTCTTTTTCTTTCTTATTTCTTCTTTTTTATTTATATTTCTTTTTGCCCAATTTTAAACCTTTTATAAATTAATAAAACTGTTTAGAGTCCGACCACGCTAACTCTTCATTGAAATAATTTGGCAACACTACCTCAAACGTCACATTTTCATACAAATATCAGTGCATAGTATAAAACAAAGTCGCTTTCTCTGTCCCTATATCCCTATGTATGCTTAAATCTTTAAAACTACGCAACGGATTTTGATGCGGTTTTTTTTAATAGATAGAGTGATTGAAGAGGAAGGTTTATATGTATAACAACATCCACTAAATAGTGCACCCGTGCGAGCCGGGTTGGGTCGTTATATATATACAATACAATACAATACAAATACTCTTTATTGCACACCTCAATCAAAGGATACAGTAAAGTACAAAAAACACAATGAGAAGAGGCAAACAACAGGCGGTCTTATCGCTAAAGAGCGATTTCTTCCAGACAACCTTAGGGTAGCGGAAATCTAAACAGAACGATTTATATATGTGAGTATTTGGTAACACTCGAAGGAGGAGTTGAGATGCTCCTTTGCATTACCCGTTTATTTATTTATTTAAACGTTATTGCACAATTTAAGAAGTATGTACAAATGGCGGACATAATGCCATAAGGCATTCTCTACCAGTCAACCATTGGGCTAAACAGAAACACCCGTTCTCGCCGAACGTTTCGCCCCGCAACGAGGCGAACAGCGAGCGCGAATGTGTAAACGCGGCTTTATCAAGAGAGCTCATTTCATTATTTCATTAATCTTAGCAAAGTGCCGTTAATTTTGAATTACTTCGTTAGTTCGTTTTGTTAATAGCTGACTATGCTTTTGGGATTCATTGGTAACGAAGTTAAATGGAAGTGTTTTAGCCATTACATCTTAGTTACTATTAAATGTCTATCTATTTAATGATTTTACTGCCACTGTAGCCGAGCGGCTTTCAATCTGTGCCTTTACGAGGGAGTTTACATGACCGTATTCGTTAGCGACTGCGTAAAAAATTGTATGGGCAAAAGTACAGCGCCTCTGGCGGTTACGCAATAGAACTAATAGAATCTAGGGGAAAACCTCCGACACGACCACGCGGGCGGTTTAAACACTGGAATACTCTAAGAGTTTGCGCTCCAGTGAGATTGGTTCGGCTTCAACCAAATCTGAGGTGTGAGTGGAATTAAGCTACTGGGATTTTCGTCGCTGTCACTACCTAGTGTAGCTGAGAAGAGTCCAGCAAGAAACTCAGCTAGGCCCGACCTGGGTCGGACTGACTCTACCCGGTGTGCGGCGGAACGGGACGAATAGGGACTATAATCCATCCATCCATCTCATTGTAATAGTTTATGCACCACCTACTTTTCAGCTTTATGTTTTATTTCTCCACTACCCAAAGGTTGTCTGGAAGAGATCGCTCTTTAGTGATAAGACCGCCTCTTGTTCTGCCTCTGTCTCCCTGTATCTTTGTATCCTGTTTTATTATGTGAAATGAAATGAAATGAAAATAAAATGTGAGGATGTGCAATAGAGAGTATTTTGTCTTGTATAAATCAATAAATAAATAAATATTACAGGACAATCTTACACAAATCGAACTAGTCCCACAGTAAGCTCAAGAAGGCTTGTGTTATGGGTACTAGACGACGATATATTTAATAAATATAAATACTTAAATACATCAAACATCCAAGACTCAGAAACAAATATTCACACAAATATTCGCCCTGACCGGGATTCGAACCCATGGACCGTCAGCTTCACAGGCAGGTGCACTGCCCACTAGGCTAAACCGGTCGTCAAACATCAGTAATTAAATCAATTAATTTAATATTGTTAGAGATGTATATGGTCTCTAAGTCACTGATAATAAAAACGAATCCACAACAGGATGATGTCTCTCGTCAATCCCCTATAAAAAGACACTAGTATTAACGTAGTCACTATGTTCTAGCAAGCATGAACAGACCGGACTCGAATAAAGAGTATTTGTATTGTATTGTATTGTAAAATCCAGCTACTTCATAGTTGTGAGTGTTGCGACTACGTAATGTGCGTAACATCTCGCATGGTAAGCCGTTAATCATATTGAACGAGGGCGGCGCCGGCGCTCCGGTTGTTACAATAAACCCCCGTATCAATTCGCCCGATCACACACGCCACTAGAGGGCCTGGATATGGCCCGCGTCTTGAAACTCATACTCATACCACCTCATACTTATCACTACATAGTAT
Source organism: Epiblema foenella (assembly GCA_963556455.1). Classification (NCBI taxonomy): domain Eukaryota; kingdom Metazoa; phylum Arthropoda; class Insecta; order Lepidoptera; family Tortricidae; genus Epiblema; species Epiblema foenella. The sequence goes on along the minus strand of OY747120.1, from coordinate 420,733 downwards.
AAAACAAAGTCGCTTTCTCTGTCCCTATGTCCCTATATCCCTATGTATTTTTTTTTATAAAAACGCCTTAAGAGAGGCGTACAGCGACATCTACCAGAAGACTCATGCTTATCGTCATGCATAACGTCTCAAATCATATTGAGAATCGTCAGTTACGATGCGCCATCCCATACCCAAATTTAGAATAAAGGAAAAATTGAAAAATCTGCTCGGTGCCTAAATTTTTCAATTTTTCCTTTATTATAAACTAGCGACCCGCCCCGGCTTCGCACGGGTGCAATGCTGATGATATTATACATATAAACCTTCCCCTTGAGTCACTCTATCTATTAAAAAAAACCGCATCAAAATCCGTTGCGTAGTTTTAAAGATTTAAGCATACAAAGGGATATAGGGACATAGGGACAGAGAAAGCGACTTTGTTTTATACTATGTAGTGATTTGGAGTTAAACCCCTTGTGAAGCCAACCATCCTGTACAAGTACATTGCGCGTGCGTCATAGCACTCATTTGCACCATCAGCATTTGCTTTGTATAATATTTCGTAATTAGCTAATAAGTCAATTCACCTCACTTTACGTTCGCTACTCATAAGTACACACCTATCAAGTTAAATAAATCAAGATAATATCAATAATCCGTCTTTCGTGTTCCAATCTACTATCAATCCTATCAAGTAAATGTGAGAGTTAACAAGTAATCGCACACATCCTACTTAATTAATACTATTAAAATTCTCTACATGTGAAAAGCGAGGAGCCTTGAGACTCATTTGTAATCAACACGGCACGTCCGCTTTTCGTGGCGGGTTTCGATATACCGCCACGAAGTGTTGGAACAATCTGCCACCACCTATCAGAAACAGTAAATCCGTAGCATCCTTTAAAATCAATATTAAAACATATCTAATCAACTCACAAATTGCTAATGTATAAGCGGACACTCCATATATACTAAGTACCATATATGACAATGTTGTATCATCTACATATTTTAGTTTAACCAAATCTGTAACTAATTTCCAAATATTTGAAAGCATTGACCAGCGATCTCTCCTTCTTCTCCATCATTAAGTTAAGCTGGGTAGTTTAGTTAAGATGTGTTATTAGTTAAGTTTATCTTTGTATCTCTTAGGGTGCCCTGAAAACCAGCGCCTTAGCATATATTGCTATTGGCATATGCTGAGTGGTATCCTTTTTGGTGTTTAATTTAGTGTTTATTTCATCTTATTTCATTTTTGTGTATTGTGTAATGATTTAACACCAAATAAATATTTCTTTCTTTCTTTCTTCTTTACTAAACTCTCAGCTACGACCCCGCTGCGCCGGCCGCTTCCAGCCTCCCTATATCCCCCAATAAGTTAAGTGCAGCTAAGCCGCGTCAATATTTGTGTTTTCACTTACGCTGTTGACTCGCAGATACATTTAGATTTAGCTGACAAACCACGTTGGTTAAGTGAGACGTCTGAGGCTCGGTTTTATAAAGATCCGTTAGATCCTATGTCGGTTTGTAATGTCAAAAAATGTACTGAGTTACTGAAATTTGATCTGATATTTGGTCTAACGGATCTTTATAAAACCCGGCCTGAGACAACGTTGTGGTAAGTATACAGGTTGTTAAGGCTGTACGAACAATTACGAGCGAGTCCACTGCCTGTGTCTACCTCTACCTACATATTGCTGTTTTTATTTACGTGTGTAACTGATTTTTACATGTGTGGTACGCAATAAAGAATAGGTAAATATTTGTAGGTCCCTATTTTATTGTATTGAATACAGGGTACAGACAATTACGAGTGAGTCCACTAGCGCCACTCGTGAATAATTGTGATTATTTAAATTTAACGATAGATATTTAAAGAGCGATCTCTTCCAGACCTCATTCGAATGTCAGAATTTGTGTAATTTAGGAAAAACAAATAAAAAAGTGATTGTCTGTAAAGTCGGTTTACGGACGATAATTTTACGTGATAACCTGGACTTGCTGCACCTGATGGTAAGCGGACACCGCAGCCTATAGACACGCGCAACTCCAAAACGTGCACGTCGCCGACCCTGACCGTTGTGTTGTTATTTAGTCAGAGCCTACGAGACGAGCGCTCATCTAGCGGGTTCCTAAAAGTAAAATAAAATAAATAAAAATAAATATTTAGGGACAATTTTACACAAATCTATCTAGTCCCAAACTAAACAAAGCTTGTACTACGGGTACTAGGAGACGATATACATACTTATTTAGATAAATAGATACTTGAATACATAGAAAACATCCGGGACTCAGGAGCAAATATTCGTGCTAATCATACAAATATATGCCCTAACCGGGATTTGAACCTGTCCCAGCTTCGTAGGCAGAGTCACAACCAACTAGGCTAAGACTCGGTGGTACCAACATACGATCACAGGCCGGTCATCGTCAAATATGGCGCCGGCAGCTGTCATCCCATAGAAACTTGTCAAACTTTCCATACAATCAGATTTTAACGAACACGGCTTACGATTACAGACGGTTTAGTGCAACCCACTCTTAAACGCAAAACGGGTTCGTTTGTGTTTACTTTTCGAAAATACATATATTCCAAGTACTGTTTAATGTACAAAACGTGAGCTGAGTAAAAGAACTTCGACCAAAGGACAAGCAGCGAGGTAAGGAGGACGAAATGGCCCCCACGGCCCATGACGGAATTATCATTTGTACTGGTATTGGCACTCTAAAAGAATACGAAATGTAAGGTCTTTGAGATATTCGAGAAAGTTCGTAGGCGCGCCGATTTTTTTCAAAAAATTTTTTCCGAAAAACTACAAAAGCTAGAAGGAGGAATATGAACAGTGTCGAAGGAATCCGAGGATATTGTTGTGATTGTCCGAATGGAAACAGGACAGTTGGATGCTGCGCTCATGTCGCAAGTGTAATATATTATTTAGCTCATGCGAGATATCTATCTCGCATTTTACGTCCTGCTGAAATTCTGTCGAAAATATTTTCAAATGATACAGTCAATGTTGTAATAAATGAAAATAGTGATGATGATGATTAAAATTATGTTTAACATGTAATTATAATAATTAATCCAAAAACGACCTCTTTAATTAGTTCCTACCAGCCGTACGCACACTAAGTAAATTCATAATTACTCAAGAAGCGCCTCTTTGATTTTGATCAGCTTTTGTGTGGTGTAAGTATATAAATCAAAGAGTATTATATATTTTTTTTGGCGCGGTAGACATAATAGAACAGTACTAAAAAAAATTATTTATAATTTGTTTAATTATTTTGCACAGTTGTCATTTCACGAGAACTCTGAAAAAAATACAGAATATTTTTCAAAGTATCCCTCATTATACGCAATTGGTCCCATCCTTCTAGCTTTTATAGTTTTTCGGAAAAAAAATTTTGAAAAAACTCGGCGCGCCTACGAACTTTCTCGAATATCTCAGACAGGTCAAGGTCAGGGGTCAACGACCTTACATTTCGTATTCTTTTAGAGTGCCAATACCAGTACAAATGATAATTCCGTCATGGGCCGTGGGGGCCATTTCGTCCTCCTTACCTCGCTATACCCTTTGTGTGATTCCACAAATCAAAATACTGAAGAAATAAGCTACACCAAGACTTGATGATTGTGGTCGTAGATGTCGGCATTAATCGAGTTTAAATGCTTGTGGCTTATATTGATTTAAATTTACACGATTTTCACACATTATTGGGAAATGAGATTTAATTGCGTACACTTGTAATTTATTTACCCTAAGGCGGTCGTCCAAAAAGTGTTCGACAAAATCGAAATTCGAACCATCGTTATGTTCCCCTTACAAATATTTCTCGAAGACAACAACTTAGACAGAAGGGGTTCTCGATAAATCAGAAGACACTCGATTTAATCTCGTGGAAAGCGGAGAAAAATTCCCGCCCAGCACAAGTTCCGCCGGCATATATTACAATTACTGGCGTGGTGACTCGTGCGCACGATTTATGGGGCGGGAGCAAAATTGATGCTTCTCTATGATTTTTAGGGTTCCGCACCAAAATGGTAAAAAAGGAACCCATATGGTTTCACTTTGTGTGTCTGTCTGTCACATCGCTAAATATCTCAAGAACTAATACTTACCCTATCGATAGGACAGTTATAAAGAAGGGTAACCTAGATGCATAAAACAGGTTTTTTTTAATACGTATTTTTTATTTTTTTTTCTGTGAAAACTGACATATTTAGTAGGTGGTTCAAAAGTGGCACATTTTGAAACATTTTTGTTTTTACGTCAACTCATTTCCGATTTATGAGGGAAAAATATGAAATTATTACATACTATTGATATTAATGCATATTTTACAGGAAAATATAACTGTAGCTATCTAGTATATCTTCTTTTTTATAATCAAAAATCATTTTAATAATGAGTTGTAATTTAAACACAGTCGCACAGACGGACGAACTGCGATGTTTTATTGATAGGGTCCCGTTTTACCATTTGGGTACGGAACCCTAAACACAGTTTACTCACAACAAGGAACATAACCTATACTACGTACGTCACATAATAATTTCCCAATAATATCTTCATAATCATCATCATCGCCCACTACTGAGTATAGGCCTCTCTTCGAGTACGCCGCTCGTCCCGGTCCTGAGCCAGTCTCATCCAAGAGTGACCCGCGATCTTCATCGTCGACCCATCGAGCCGGTGGACGCCCGACGCTCCTTTTACCACTAAGTGGCCACCAGGCTGACACTATTTTGGTCCACCTGCCATCACTCTGCCTGGCAAGGTGTCCTGCCCAACTCCATAATATCTTACAGAACATAAATACACTAAACACATACTTACTCTCAATTCGTAGATTCTATGCTTGCTTAACCGTGCAAAAACGAGCTATCCGTATACTCTCCGGAGTGAAGCACAGGCACCCTTGTAGGCCTCTTTTCATTTCGCAACGCATAATGACACACTATTCACAACATATGTATGATTTATTGCTATATGTCCGAAATAATATTTCTCAGTTTGCTCGGGTGAATATTCCGGGAAAAGAACTGCGTTCCTCGGGGCGCCATCGAACTGTCTTCCGTCGCATGGCTCTCTCAAGAAAAAACCCCCGGGTAATCGGTCCGACCTACTTCGAACGGTTACCTACCTGCAAGTCTAAGGAATGAGTCATCTGACAAAACGTTTAAACATCAACTGAGAAAGCTTTTGTTGGATAACCCTCTGTACTCGGTCAATGAGTACAACATGGAATTACATTTTTAATTTTTAATTACGGACATTTTGCTGATAAACTGTTTTATTATAAATTGTGTGATTAATTAATTTTTGACATTTGTTTAAAATTGTGTAATTACATTCGAATTAACCATTTATGTAATTGCCAATTGTTGTCTTAAATTCCATTTGTATTTTATTTATATTTTCTGTGTGTCCAATTATGTTATGACCATCCTTATTCAGTGAATATGTTTAAATCCTATTCCATTATTATTATTTATATCTTAATTGACGATCATGATGTGAATTCGTATACTTTTGACATGAATGCAAATCTATATTGTAATTTACATCTATGAAATAAATGAATCTGAATCTGAATCTTGTTTCCATTTTTATATCTAGTATATGTTAGTAATAATAATTATATTGTATTGTCATCTTTTCTGACTTTTCGCGCACATATTATTAATCCATTTTTGAATTGGCTACCTACGGGACAGGCCTAGCCTAGTGTAGGGGCCAGTAGGTTTAGGTTTAAAGACATTTATTCTCATATAAGATCTACAATCACTTCCATGAGAACATGGTTATAGACAAATACATGTATTCGACTTGGTTGTTGTCACCGCAAGAATGCAAAACATACAGTAAAATAAAGTAATAAAAAAAAATTAAAACATAATAGTAATAACAGGAATTAAGTCATGCAAAATATGGAAAGAATACAGGTAGGTAGTGTACTAATTATAGACAAGCTTATTCACCCATTCAGCTCATAAAAATATTTATTTACTTGATACAACCCGGAAATGCCAAAATTAATGGTTTGCTAGGATATATTCAGCGAGTGCCTTTTTGAATGAGTTCACATTTTTAATTTCAGGCGGTATTTTATTGTACAGGAGCCAGTCGAACCGCATAACGAAAAATCCATTCAGTACATTACTTATAAATGATGATATGTTCAACTATACCTGTAAACTTTTATTTACATATAAACTTTTTATGTCTATGTCTTAAAATAGTCTTCTGTATATGTTGTGAATCCAAACGCGCTCGTAGCAAGTGACTGGTCAGTGGTCATACCATAAAAACAGAGGCGTATTTAAAGATTTGGCGCCCCGGGCCAGTCAGCTTTGCCGCCCCATAAAGTGACGTAAAAGTATTTAATTTAAGAAAAAAACTTGTAATGCTTACCTCTATGGTGTGAAATAATAAAGGAAAAAAAGAAATCCTAAAATGTACCATTTATTCAGTAGTTAATATTTAGATACATTTTTTATGCACAAAATCGTCAATGACGCTATCATAACTTACGGCGTTTGTTAATTGCAATAGCTATTCGCTTATAGTGGAACGTAGATAATTTTTTATTCTCTTCAGTACAGAAAACGAACGATCTGCACTACAATTCGTTACTGCGGTACACAGAAAAATGCGTAAAGCAATGTCTATGTATGGGAAAGCTTCTTGCAATTTTTTTATAAACAAGCTAAGTTGCCTTAGACTCATTTTATTTTCATATGCCGCCAAGAAGTGTTTCAATAAAACACATTCGTCTGGTAGGTCTGACGCCAGATCCAACGGATATACATTTTGAAGATTTACGGCATGCCTTCTAACTTCTGCCTCAGACATTATATTTAATTTAACTAAGAAGGTAAACTTGCCGGTTACCGTATCATATGACGTTTTGCGCCTCCTTAACTCGCCCAATAACTGGTCACAAATTGGGAAAAAGGTATTTACGCGAAAGTGGTCACGTCCCTGTAGCAACACTTCTCCTTCGCGACTCTCATCATCCCGTTTACTATTACTTACCGCCTCTGTCGTGGCTTCTGCTAGGTCCGTACCGAAACTAGCTAAATTCGAAGTTCGAAGTTCATGGTTCGTCATTATTTTTATTAAAAAAGCTATCGATTTTAAGCGTTTATTTGACAAGTTTTTCTTCTTTGTGCTTTTTTCCAAAGCTTTTCTTCGATATGCGTGGCCACTCAGTTTTCGTCTATTCGCATCCATTTCAATAACAGTAAATCATGTCTCAAACTAAAACTAAGCACCGGTAGATAAGTTTTTACTGAGACAAATGAAAACATAGGCAATTTCGTTAAATATGATGTGCTAGTTTGAAACAAAATAAGTGTCACAGACCATCAATTTAACTAGACGTGGCCTGTGTACGTACTTCGCGTGCCAAAAAGTAGTCAAAACGTCAACCTTCTACGCAGTCTCGCTCAGTCCGCCTTGAACGGTCATTGCCGCGAGACGTCAACCGAAATACGTAAAAATGACTCGATGTTCAGTATTGAGTTGTAGAAACTGTTCAGAAAATGCTGACCCAAACAATGGACATGTACCCAAATAATCTTTAGTTCTAATCAACAATTAGAACGTCTAATCTTTACTGTGAAATAATAAACATATTGATGTACTGAAAAAATCAACAAGTGAAGCAGTTAGTAGATTGACATTGTAATCGATAGTATTGATTCCCTGGCATTGTTCTTAGAAACTTAATGTTTATTGTTTGTTTGTTTAAAGCTGCTATCATCGAAAGATATGGCGCAAATTGTGCTATGTTTTTCGTTGGAAACCAGTTTTTTTGCCCGGTCGCTTCCATCCATTTCTCTTTTGAATTAGGAAACCTGTAATTTATAATTATAATGGGTCACAAAATACGTAAGTGAACATTACCATACCTCGATTTCAACAATCGATAGGAACTGTGACGAATCGAAAGGTGAACATCACTATTCGCTTCATTGGACAGATGAATGAGAATTTCCCCTTACCAAGAAGCCGAGCGACACAAGCTAAAGATCGATCGTTTTATCCATTGCGCGTTTAATGTAGGCAGGCCCTACAACTTTGTTACTAAAGTAGGTAATGTAGCATGAACATGAAGTAATCGTACAGCTGTCGCAAATAGACTATTTTCATATTACAACTACGACAAATCTAAAATAAATGATTTTAAAATGGAATTAAACATAATTTTAGAAGGAATTTACTTATTTGTGGTAGGAAACGTGTCCATTATTTGGGTCAGCATTTTCTGAACAGCTTCTACAACTCAATACTGCACAACGAGTCATTTTTACGCATTTCGGTTGACGTCTCGCGGCAATGGCCGTTCAAGGCGGACTGAGCGAGACTGCGTAGAGGGTTGACGTTTTGACTACTTTTTGGCACGCGAAGTACGTGTACAGGCGACGTCTAGTTAAATTGATGGTCTGTGGATGCTATATACATTTTAGTTATTACGCCGTAGGCCGCCCCTAAATTGATTACTGTATAAAATTCTTAAACGCAAAAGGTATTTACGAAGTTGTGTTAGTGTCGTAAATAATTGGTTTTGTTCGAAACTTTAGTTTGTTTTTAATTTATATCAATTCAAAAAAAAAAAAAAAAATATTGTAGGTAAACTAGAAAACGCTTCGCCGCCCCTCGATGCCTGCCGCCCCGGGCCATGGCCCCCTTGGCCCTAGGGTAAATACGCCCATGCATAAAAAACAAAACTAACGTTTGTCTATGTTACCGCTGTCGTCGTTTGCTAGCTTGCCCATCAACATGTCGTAATTCTGTGTTAAGAGCGCTTTAATAAAATGTAGTGGGTCCACTAGCGCCACTCGTAAATAATTGTAATTATTTAAATTTAACGATATATAACTAAAAAAGGGGGCCGCTATGTACTGTAGTTTGTATTTAAGTACTTTTTGAATCCATCAAACTAGTTTTTACGTTGCTGGATTCGTCAATCTATGCGTCCAAAGTTAAAACGGCATTACAATTATTTACGAGTGGCGCTAGTGGACCCACTACATTTTATTAAAGCGCTCTTAAAACCCAAAAATGGAAATAAAAGTGAGTCTCGAGATATGAAGCATTTTAATTGAAGAATATTTCCCAGCGGCATTTCCCTCTGCGTTTCCCAACAGTATAAGAAACCCGTTAAAAAATCCATTCGGTAGTTTTTGAGTTCGGTAACGGTCGCGGCGGGGACTTTCTTTTATATACAGTAAATGTATCACTAGATTTATCTATAAATAAAAGATATTTGTACTCACCGCCCACCGCTCCCTTACATCCCCAGCTCCATCTTTATTGTCCCGAAGATTTATTCGTCCATCGCAACTTCTTATCGCCGATATCTGCCATTTCGGCTTGCAATAAAAGATAACTATCTACGAAATGAGGCAACTTTGGGGTCCCTGGTTTGTATAAAAACTGATAGCTCAGTAAATTAGGAATACAGAGGATATCTTTATTTTTCGCGATCAATTTGTATTTTGCTTTGATAGTACGATATGGTACGCACAGACTACTGAGAAGATACTATGTCTCAGTTTGTATAATTGTAGTCTTTGATACTATGGTACGATAAGTCACTTCGAGAGCCGTAGACGTTTCCTTATGTTGCTAATTGTTGTGTATACACTTGATATTAACGTTTTTAGATATCTAAGCGGTGTATACACAGTGCCTTTACCATGAGTTTAAATCAGGGACCGATACCGGTATTTTTAAAAAACCCTGAATTAGCCCAATATTTGGGATTATTTTTTGCTCTTTACGTAGGGCTGAATCATGTATATAGGTAACAACGTCGTATTATTACATTGTCCCATTAAAAACGAAATAATGAACCGGTGACCGTAATAATACCGGTATTTTTCTATGGAGAAAATACCGGTATCCGATCCCTGGTTTACATGACCGTACTCGCTAGCGACTGCGTAAAAATTTTGTATGGGCAAAAGTAGGTACAGCGCTTCTGGCGGTTACGCAATAGAACTAAGAATCGGCATACTAAATCGTTTACGCAGTCGCTAGCGAGTACGGTCACGCAAACTCATGGTAAAGGCACTGGAATGATTTATTTATAGTCTAGGCAGAAAAGTGAGCATCGTTGTCCTCTTCGCGTCTTCTTGGTTGTCCCTGAGAAGGCCGGGGTCCACCGCCGGGGGCATTCCGTGAAATTGGCACTAATTTTAGAAAGCGACCATTCCTTCCAACCCACAAGGAAAACTGAAAAATCACCTCCTTAAACTCCAGGGTTCGAAACATGTCGCCCGTTAATTTACGTGACCTTAACCGTTTTCAGTACCTTGTTACTAGTTTCTTAGTCTTATTTTTGACATGTAACAATTTTGATTACATTATCATTTTTATTTGATATAGATAGATTTTGATTTGAAAAAGTACCCTTGAGGTTTTTTGCAGAATAAATGTTTTGATTAATTTTGTATTAAGCAGTGCCGCTGCTAAAGTAAACTACATTTATATAACTGCTCGGTGCCTGAATTTTTCAGTATTTCCTTTATTTCTAAATTTGTTTAAATGTCTTGATTTTGATTTTTTTTAGTACAATATTGTATACAGTTGATCTAATGGATATTCTGTCTTCTTAACATATAGACATAGACATAATTTATTGGTAATAAGGTATTACAAGTCAGTGTTTTTACAATTGTACATTCATTATAGATTATATTAATTAGATAATTGATTAAATTGGTAAATTACAATCATTACATTACATTAGAACATTGCATTATACCCCGTGTGGTTGCCGGGTAAGAATTGCGCCACCCCATCTCTTCCCGTGGGTTTCGTAGGAGGCGAATAAGGGAAAATCGGAGGGTGGGCAGCAGCATCCTTCGATCATTACCACCATCAAACTGCGGTCGCCAACCCGCTTGCCAAGCGTGGCGACTATGGCAAATCCCCCCCAAATTGGGGGAGGCCTATGTTCAGCAGTGGACGTTTTTCGGCTGAAATGATGATGATGATGATGATGATGATGATTGCATTATATATTTTTGCTATGTTTATCATTACATATTTTATATTCTAAAAATTCTTTAATAGTATAGAAACATTGGTTTATTAGCCATTTTTTTCATCTAATTTTAAAAGACGGGAGACTTTTTGCTTCCGTGATGCTGTCTGGTAACTTGGTCGTGTTATATATACACCATATTTCGTTTAAAATATTATTCGATTAACCTTTTCCCAAAGACTAAGTACTATGACTTTTCGTATGTATATACTATGTACGGCAGATTGTTTCCTTCACACGGATATTGTTGGTCGCATAATAAAGTGGTTCTGGATTAAAAAAAAAAAATAAAAAAAAACATTTATACGTGTCACAGACACAGTACACGTTACGGATTAAAATCACATTTTTGATGTTACATCTATCTTCGTGAGGGTGTCATATAGGCACTACATAAAATACAATTGATTTTGAATTATACGTAAAATTATAAACGTCGAAATTACTTTGTTAATTTTTGAAGGTCAGAACCTCAGGAGGTTATACAGCTAGTGACCCGCCCCGGCTTCGCACGGGTGCACTATTTAATGGATTTTATTATACATATAAACCTTCCTCTTCTATCACTCTATCTATTAAAAAAACCGCATCAAAATCCGTTGCGTAGTTTTAAAGATTTAAGCATACATAGGGATATAGGGACAGAGAAAGCGACTTTGTTTCATACTATGAATATTTAATGAATTGTTATAATTATGTTTTATAGCTTTAATTTTTTTTTATAAGCCTATTTATTCATAAGAGTATAAACACCTCAATTTATAATATAAACACATAATAAAACAAATAATCAAATTAAAATTAAAATTATAAATAAAAAATTTGACCCAGATCGCTGTAAAATGGTAGGGTGCCCAGAAGGCTGGCTGTATTTCCTCGCTGCACGGCAATACTTATTCGCTGAGCGAAATAGAAGCCCTTATTAGGCGCTTCGAAAAAAAAAAAAATAATTAATATATATTATCAATAAGTAAAATTTATAATACATGACTTGTAACAATTGTTATAAATAAATCATTTCATTTCAATTATGTAGTGATGATGAGAATCTGATCTGAAATCCTGAGATGTGTGTTAAGCCTTATATATGTTTTGTTCTTCGCCAAATTGTGTATTAATCTGTCCCACGTCTGTCCTCTGTCCAGAGATTCTGTCATAATTCTGTCAATGTTTGCGTCAACACGGTGTCGACAATCACAATGCATATTACCAGATTTATCCAATAATTTTGGTTATAAACTGAATTAAATACCTAACTAGCAGAACATGAGCCAATGTACAGACTAAATTGGTAGTCTTTAACTTATTGAGGTAAGTAATAAAAAGTAGTCCATATTATCTAGTATTTATTATATGAGCGAGAGATATATAAGTACTTAAGCATCGTATGGAATATAAGATTTCAAGCTTACATGGTCATTTCCATTAAAATTACGATTTGAAACGGGATATTTACCATGTATATTTGTATTTTTTGAGTTCACGATCACGATTAATCAGTTAATCCTTGATAATGGCGCTTGCAACAGTACCGAAATATCGGGAACTCAAAAATACAAATATACATGGTAAATATCCCGTTTCAAATCGTAATTCTATCGTATGGAATATACATAGGTAGTCAGCATGATCGAACGAACGGGTACAGTGTTTGTACTTCCATATTACATTTTTTTACTACTTTTCTTGAGACAACAGCAAGTTCCTTTGTTGTAGATAAGTAAAGTGTGTTCCTTATGTAATTATAATGTACAGGGCACACGACACACGATATATACAGGAAACGAAGTTTCTACAATTATGTGCATATATACATTAGAGAAACGACAATAGAGAGAAATCCAAAGAGAGTTGTGGGGAGGTTATATGTATATAACTATATACCTAAGCAACAGATTTACGAAACTTCGATAGCGCGATGCAGAACACGTCAGATTTTTATAGGTTTGACGCCACAGTCACAGAACAATAGCGACCTTACTCACCAACACAGTTAAAACCACATACCTCATAGCAGGTAGTGGAAGCTACCTTATGCAAAATGTATCCTTATATAGAAAAAGAGTAACTACAATTCCCTACATTTTTTTCTATTTTGCCTAAAGACCGCTTGACGACCGCTTTAGCCTAGTTGGTAGTGACCCTGCCTTCGAAGCTAGAGGTCCCGGGTTCGAATCCCGGTCAGGACATTTATTTGTGTGATGAACACAAGTATTTGTTCCTGAGTCATGGATGTTTTCTATGTATTTAAGTATCTATTTATCTATATAAGTATGTATATCGTCACTTAGTACCCATAGTACAAGCTTTGCTTAGTTTGGGACTAGGTTGATTTGTGTAAGATTGTCCACAAATATTTATTTAAAGATTGTCTGGCATTAAGACCGCCTCTTGTACATTAAGGTTGTTTTATGCAATATGGATTAGATGCCTATATAAATACTGTCTATATGTCTCGTTTGCAGACGAGGCCATACACACCATGAAGCCGCTATGGTTGGCCATCGCCTTCATCTCAGTGCTGTCCCTGGTCGCCCTGTTCTCCATAATAAAGTTCGCCACCGAAATTAGCGAGAACCCACACGAGGACGCGTCTAAAGAACTCGACGTTTTCCCCAAATTCGATAGTTTGGTGCTGAGAGTCGCCACGAATTCCGGGATAGTCAGTGTACCAGATAATAGTTCTTTAGTTGCGTCACAAAGGTAAGATGGTATCTTCATATTCATGATGTTTTTTGCCGGAGAGGTTATGGTTATGGTTGTGGACTCCTTTTTCCGCACTTAGTCCGTGTAGGTCGGACCATTGTGCGTGGGTGAATACCAGCTAGGGAACTAGCCAGCCTAACTCCGACCAGAAGCGCAGGATCTTCCTGGTGTCACCACAGGCTTCGCGGAGTGACCTCGGTGCGTTGAGGATTTGAGTCCGTTGTGCAGCTACACCTTCGCATTCCAGGATGACGTGGGGGACTGTTGCGTGAATGCCGGAGAGGTATAGGCAGATTATTTTTTATTAATTTTTTTATTTTATTTTATTCAAAATATACTTATGTGGTAGGTATACAAAAAGTTTCGCCAAACTGAGGTCAGTTTGTTGGCGAATAGTGCGCTCACTTTAACAACATTTTCTGTTATACCTACTATATAAACTAAATACTAAGTTACTAATCTACTCCGATCTAAACTTGGTTACAAGACTAAAGTGTGAGTACTATGTATTTATTATGTTAAGTACAGCAAGACGTATGCATTTGCTACCCTCTTCATCCCACGAAGGCAATGACCCTGGCCAATGTTATTGTTATGATATTATATTACCTTTAATGATTACCTACTCTGAGTAAATCACCTTCGTGAGTTGGAGCAGGCATCTACATACACAAATATATATGTAATAATAATAATAACACTAATATATATACCTATATTTACGTTACGTATCTATATTATCTAAGAGTGATATTATAGAAGTCCATTTGCTGCCATTATTAATTCATGCTACATTTCTCTTGGTTCTTGCGTTTAGGCATCAATTGCCAGCGTCTGTAGGCTACGGAGACCGCTTACCATCAGTCGGGCCGTACGCTTGTTTACCATGGACGTGATAGACGATTGTAACACTAGGGGTATCACATGCGTGTTGTCGAAAAGCCACTGCCATATGACCTCCTAACTAAGGGGGAAACTAGAAGTTGTTCGATTAGATCGATTTACTCACGATATTTTTCTCCAACGATAAACTGTCATTAAATATTACAAAATGATATTACATATGTACATAAGCTTTTTTAAACGCGGGGTTGGAACCCACAACCTGTAGGTTGAAAGTCGCGTGTCACGTGTTTTTTAAAGGTAAGCCCTCTAAAGTGGCAGTGGGCAGGGCACATTGCTCGCAGGACTGACGGTCGATGGGGCCAGAAACTGCTCGAGTGGCGTCCACGCACCGGAAGACGAGCTGTCGGTAGGCCTCCGACAAAGTGGAGTGATGACCTGGTGAAGGTCGCGGGAATCCGGTGGAAACGAACGGCACAGGACCGGTCTAAATGGCGAGCCTTGGGGGAGGCCTATGTTGAGCAGTGGACGTCTTTCGGCTGAAATGATGATGATGATGATGAAGCCCTCTAATAATGCAACGGGCTTGATCACTTCGTTTGTCATTAATATCATTATGAAAGTCTAATGTTACAATACTTGGCTAAATTAAATGTTGAACTAGGTATCCGTACGTCGCCGCGATAATGGCCCAGAAATCCGGCGAACCCCACAAATTCACCTGCTTCGGCTGTGTCATACTAATGAACTGGATAGTCACCGCTGCGCACTGCAAGATGCCTGGTTAGTATCAACACCCAACAGAGACATACTTAGTTGAAAAAAAAAACAAAATTAAAAATTTTGAAAAACCCACGACGGATGTATAGTGAAAAATATTTACTATAGCGCCCCCTGGTGAGTTATCATCGTAACACTCAGCTAAAATTCGTTCCGACTAAACTACAAATCTATTGCCGAAAACCGCTTCTAAATCGGTCAAGCGGTTTTGAAGATATTGATGTGCACACACAAACAAACAAACAAACAACCTCTCACCCTAAACGTATATACCTACTCCATTCCGTCGTGGGTAAAAACAAAAGTCGTCCCTCCTGTGGTCAATAGTTAACGGCTTATGTGCATGTTAGCTATGTCTTTATTACAGGGATTTATAGAAACGGAGACACTGTTTATGAGGGTTACTGGTCCAATCCAAAATTAAGCTTTGTAGCCCTTAACTTTTGGTATGTCCACAGAGAAGACGCGAACCTAAATCCGCGTATGACCCAATGATATATGACGATAGTTATATAATTTCGACGAAGAAATTATCACTTCGATGACAGCTTTCAATCATTTCGGTGACAGTAAATCACTTTAAGTGAGTTAAAAAAAGAAAAGCCAAACACCCCCTTAATTATCTATGATGTGGCAGGACCGTTATTGACCGCAGTAGCCATATGCTATTATAGAAGATCTCACCGAAGTGATAAAAATAAAAATATAATTCAGCGGTGCATGGTGTTTGGAATTATGAAATCCGAAAACAATATGGGTACGGATTAAATACTTCGGAATTACTTAGTGAACGTACTATATTACTGTATTGCGTAGTCAAACTTAAAAAAAATTAAAAGAGATTTATTGTCGCCAGAAAGAAGTTACACAAAATAAAAGCAACAAATAACAGAAACAGAAATTAATAATAGAGGTAGGTACATTAAAATAAATTAAAAGTAATTGCGATAATAGGCTCAGGCTCAGCGTATGCTGCGAGCCTGGACGGCTGGACAGCGCTGTTTTTCAGCCCGCACCTACTTCACAGCTTAAGAATATATGTGTAATAGCTAGTTAAGGGAAACATTCGCTTGAGTATTCTACTGATATAAGCTAATCTATTGTACTTAAAACATTTCTATTGTACTTAAAACATGTACTTATCAGTTTTATCCCTCAGGTCACTCCCACCGCATCCTCCTCTACTACGACTACGTGCGCAACCACACGCGCACTCACCCCATCGTCCAGTGGCGCATCCACGACGGCTACAGCGCCAACAACTCATTCCCGTGGCACGACATCGCTGTGGCCAAGGTCGGCGGGAACGTCGAGCCGGTTATGTACACTGATTTCGGTGGACCGTTACAGCAGGTCAATTACAATACAATACCTCGTATTATAGAACGGCATGTACAACAAAATTTATATATGTATACTAAAACCGTTGTCCGTTCCAATCCTCGTCAATAGGTAAATAATTCCGATCTGTGACTTTTATACATTTATTCCATATCCATCAATTTATCATAAATATAAAGTAAATCATCAACTTTCATTTGTAATAATAATTAACAACATAACATATCAATATTTTCCAAAGAATATCATTGACAGACATAATATCTGATAGATTTTCGAATGCCCGACCGGTTACATGCGGCCAGCAATACAAAACTGAGCTAAATAAAGCGGAGTAGACACGGCTGAGTAAACGTTCAGTACAAATTAAGCATGGTTCACATGACGAGAACCAACGTTTTGTTACAGTATTGTGTCAAATTAATGGAGTTGGGCGGTGAAAGCTAATTGTAGTGGCGCTCTCATAAAGGCTTATTTTGGCAGATGCGTTCCTCCCAGTAGATGGCGCGCTCATAGCTAAGACCTTTTTTCTATGAACAACTGTCAAAATCAATTTGACAGTTGCCAGCCCCATTCTATGCATTCTATGAGTTTCATTCATTATTCTGGCTTTGTCTTGGTTTTACATAAATAGACTTATTAATAATGTATGTATGTAAAATTCTTTATTGTACATGAGTAAAACATAACATAAATTACAAGAACAGTTGAGATATATGTACAAAGGCGAGCTTATCCCTGTAAGGGAGTTCTTCCAGCTAACCTTTGAGCAATTGAGTGGAGATTAAGATTAATAAGCAAACCGAGAAACATGTACATTTCGAACACAAAATTATCTTATTAACATCACAAGGAAGGATAAGCTCGCCTTTGTACATATATGTCAACTGTTCTTGTAATTTATGTTATGTTTTACTCATGTACAATAAAGAATTTTACATACATACATACATACAATGTTAACATGTCCTAACCGAATTATGGTTAGACGTATCAGCGTCATTTATAATATTTTCTCAAACATGCAATGAATTATTAAATAATAAATTAAATATTGACTTTGGACTTTGGACTAGGCTGCGAAGTATCACGTTTCGGATTCGGCGCAATGACCGGTCCATCATCATCATCATCATCATTTCAGCCGAAAGACGTCCACTGCTGAACATAGGCCTCCCCCAAGGCTCGCCATTTACATGTTTTTTATTTTTCCCTTGGGGGGGATTTGCCATAGTCGCCACGCTTGGCAAGCGGGTTGGCGACCGCAGTTTGATGGTGACCGGTCCATAATGGAATTTAAAGGGTTAAGCCGGCAAAGTGATCGTCTTTTGTTTCCGGGGCGCGGCTCCTGGCCCCCCGGCCCGTCGGCGCCGGCCGCCGGCTGCTGCAGCGCTTGTTATTAGTATTGAATCCTTAGAATTTCATTTAGAGTTTTCTTATAATTTTCAAATTTTATTGCATTTTTTAAATTTAAATTTAGAATGAGGGAAAAATTTAAAAAAATAGGCACCGAGCAGGATTCGAACCCGCGACTTCCCGGCACTCGCGGCCAGTCACTCTAGCCAACTGAGCTATAGGTGCAATCGCTACCCAGTTCCAAATTCATCAACCGTTCCTTTGCATTTTTTTTGAGAAAAGCACTGTACAAATCGCGACCGAGTCTCGACTCGGCCTCGTATCTCTTAATGGCCTCGTTAACACTCGGCCATCTATAACTACTCGGTCAACAATCCCCTATTTCGCGGCCGCTGCAGTAATGTAATATTTCACACCACCTGTTCGACAATGCCTAATTGTACGTAATGTAAGTGCAAACTTTACCAAATCAAATCAAATCATATAGCCCTTGGCTTGAGCTGGGTTGTAATATTGTACCGAATTTCATTATAACCCGCCGGATAGGTAATAATGTGATTTCACTTTTCATAGTTGTTATTGTTATATCCTTAAAGTCGAATGTCGTGAAGTCCTCACGGCGGGGCGGACGGGCTCGCTCCACGTCGCTCTTCTTGTTCGAAACAAAAGGCGTCGCCGTCGCCGGCCGCCGGCTGCTGCAGCCCGTGAAAGTAGGTAAAGGTAGTGTGGGAAGTTTCTTTTCACCTCACTAGCTCGGAAAGCCCTTTTTTATTCTTTAAAAACAGATAGCAAAACTGCATTTTATCCACAAGAGTGCAAAGAATATTTGAAATCCGAACGCGCTATTTGTAACTTTTTTAAACATAATAACATGTAAAGGCCGGTCCAGACAGTCCAGCTACAATAATTTTATATTGTGCTGTTGTGTTAAAGAACTAGTACCTACGCCAAATCTCGGGATTAGATAGTGGACAACTATATTTAGGACGCAACTGTCAACGTTAGGACGAGGAGGAGGAAAATTTTCCTCGCTCTAGTGAGGTGAAAAGATTTGTGTTATACACGGCTGCAAAGTTATTTTACGTCTCGTGTGTTGCAACACTCGCTACGCTCAGGATTCTATTTCTGAACCACTCGCTTCGCTCAGGATTCCATTTTCGAACCACTCGATTCGCTCGCGGTTCAACTATAGAATCCATTCGCTAGCTCGTGGTTCAATCCTAGAATCCATTCGCTAGCTCGTGTTTCAATTCCACACTCGCGGTTAAAATACAACTTTGCACCCTTGTATAACAAATAGCTATTTCACACCACCTGCTCGACAATGGCTAATTATGTATCATGTAATTATAAACCTTATGGAAAGCAAATCATTATAGCCCTTGGCTTGAGACGGGTTGTAATATTGTACTGAATTTCTGTATTAACCGCCGGGTAATAATGTGATTTCATTCATCATAGTTCTTAAAAAAAAAAAAATTGAAGCTGTTTATTTCAGTGAAATTTTTTACATAATTTTATAAACACTTACTTAACTATTAATCTTAAATTACAAAAGATTTTTTAAGTTAAGGACTTATTGTTATATTCTGAAAGTCTAATTTCCTGAGGTCCGCACGGTGGCAGGAACGCGTTCACTCCGCGTCGTTCGCCGACAAAAAACGTCGCCGGCCGGCGGCTGCAGCAGCGCGGGTTTCGTTTGGAGCATCCTTAAAATTTTTAATTTTTTTTTTTTGAGAAATGGCCTCGGCCGGAACGGGGACGACCTTCCTTCCTTCGCGGCCTTTGTAGTAATTAAATGCCTGAAACAAAAGCCGCGAATGCTACCTATAAGACGTTACACATTATACAGAATTAAACTGCAGATTCTAAAAAATAAGACAAAATTATAATAACATGGTGAGTCACGAAAGTGATTGGCTGACAGATTGATTCTGTTTCTAGATACTTGGTTTTTCTTTATTGTCTCGAAAATTGTGAAAAAAGTAGATAAAGCTGCTTTTGTTTTGGGTGCGCTTAAATCCCTCACTGCACTCAGGACTTAGTTTTAATTCCCTCCCTTCGGGAACTACGCTCTCTTCTCTCGCCCGTGACATAAAACAGAGCATCCCCTTGGTGTACAATCCCAGGAATGGGTAGACGACGGGTTAAATCAAAATCACAATATTTATTCTGCAAATAGGACCAAGGGCACTTATACAAGTCAAAATCTATCTATATCAGTTAAAAGTAATGTATAATGATATTGTTATTTTATATAAATTGTATATTGTTTTGAAAAAATGACACCTCGCCGAGTTTCTTACGCAGGTTCTTCTCGAGGCAGAGGTTTATTTTATGAACCGGTGGTAGTTTTTTGACATTCATAAGTGCATCATCATCATCATCATTCAGCCGGAAGACATCCACTGCTGGATATAGGCCTCCCCCAAGGAGCGCCACAGCACACGGTCATTGGGGGGTTTTGCCATAATCCCCACGCTTGGCAGGCGGGTTGGGGATCGCAGTAATAAAAGGTGTGACCTCCAGGGAACGCTGCTGCCCGTTCCCTGGATATTCTCCGTTAGTCGCCTCTTACGACACCCACCGGATGATATGGGGTGGTGCAATTCTAACCCGACACCACACGGGTGGGGTCATAAGTGCATGTAACATGCCTAAATTGAAGAATAAATGATTTCATTAAATAGATAAATAAATAAAATAAATATTTTTTGGACAATCTTACACAAATCAACCTGGTCCCAAACTAAGCAAAGCTACTACCAACACAGCTACAGCTAGCTACTAGCTGCTAGCTTGGTACTATGGGTACCAAGTGACGATATACATACTTATATAGATAAATAGATACTTAAATACATAGAAAACATCCATGACTCAGGAACAAATATTCGTGTTCATCACACAAATACATGCCCTGACCGGGATTCGAACCCGGGACCTCCAGCTTCAAAGGCAGGGTCACTACCAACTAGGCTAAAGCGGTCGTCATTTCATTTCATTTCAATCTACTATCACTTCCTCAGGTGTACGCCAGTATCTGGAAGACGTTACTCACCATGGACCGTCAAACCTTCCTCACCAACAACATGGAGATATACGAGGTTGCCATAGCTGAACCCCCCCGCTGCTACGAGCTGTACGGCATCTTAATGGACGAGTCGCTTATATGCGTCGACTTCTCCCAACACGCCGACTGCTTCGTGACGGAGTTCGGGCCTATATTCACGACCAGCGAGCGAGCGGTCGGTGTGCTCGCCATGAAACCTAAGGAGTGTGAAAATAAGCTAGCCATCTTCACCAATGTGTCTTCGTATTTCTACTGGATTATGAAAGCGACTGACATGAGGGGGGGACAGCGGGCGATGTGAAAGCATTTCTTAATAATTACCACTTTATTTAATTGTATTTTTTTGTGGTTGTTTCTTTTACGCAGACACGAAAGACATTGAGAAATAGTTATTTGTTATACAAGGGTGCAAAGTTGTATTTTAACCGCGAGTGTGGAATTGTAACACGAGCTAGCGAATGGATTCTAGGATTGAACCACGAGCTAGCGAATGGATCCTATGGTTGAACCGCGAGCGAAGCGAGTGGTTCGAAAACAGAATCCTCAGCGAAGCGAGTGGTTTAAAAATAGAATCCTGAGCGTAGCGAGTGTTGCAACATACGAGACGTAAAATAAGTTTGCAGCCGTGTATAACACAAATCTTTTCACCTCACTAGAGCGAGGATTTTTTTTCCTCCTCCTCGTCCTAACGTTGACAGTTGCGTCCTAAATATAGTTGTCCACTATCTAATCCCGAGATTTGGCGTAGGTACTAGTTTTTTAACACAACAGCACAATATAAAATTATTGTTGCTGGACTGTCTGGACTGGCCTTTACATGTTTAAAAAAGTTACAAATAGCGCGGTCGGATTTCAAATATTCTTTGCACTCTTGTGGATAAAATGTAGTTTTGCTATCTGTTTTTAAAGAATAAAAAAGGGCTTTCCGAGCTAGTGAGGTGAAAATATATTTGGCCCATGCTCCATTCGAATGGACGAGTCTCCATAACAAACACACCAGCTGGGTTCTTTGTGTCAAACTTGCCCATCTGAATTATTTTGAAATAAAACAGGTAATAGTTGACCAGCCGACACCATCTCTCATTAAATACTGCTTGGTTGCGATAACCGCCATTGGAGACCTTTTTATAGTTTAATCTCCCCTCAATAACACAGGGCTGGTTGCCCAAGTGATTCATTGTATTTCATGACGAGATTTTGATCTTAGATTTTAATACCCTATTAAGATTGATTAAATTGACCTACTTATTAAGGATAAAAATGATCTTGCCTTTTTCCTGTTGTGTTACATTTCTATATAAATATTCTAGTAACATAAAGAGAAATTCTGGATATTTACAGACATTTTTTTTCTTCTATTTGGTTGGTGAGAGCTAGAGATGGGTAATCTCGACTCCGAGGAGAAATTCAAATCACTAAATCCGGCTCCGCTATCGGAACCGACTCCGCTTATCGGCTCTTCGACTCCTTTGAATCCCTCAAACCGAATCACTCCGGACTCGCTTGTTTCAATACAAATCCAGTGATTTGGTTGGTTCTTTGGATCATTTGATCCGAGCTGAAGGCCAAGCCCGCCTCGCTCATCGCCGACTCACCGATTCAAGTCATTCATTCGGCTCTGTACCGAGTCGGAATTAATAAATCCTCGGAGTCGATAAGATTTGAAAGGAGTTGATAAGGAAACGGATCCGCTTACGGATTCGACTCATTTAAATCTTCAAGTCCGGATTTACCCATCTCTAGTGAGAGCTATAAATTCTGAGTAAAAGGAACATAAATTGCAGAAAATATCGCAATATAAGTTGGTTTTGACTTAAGAAATGCTCGTGAGGTGTTTGTTTTTGTCCATTTTGTACAGTTAACGTGAATATAACTTTATTTTCATGATTTTTGCGTATTAATTACAAGTTATATTAGAGTAAAGTGAAGGATTCTAGACCAGAATCCCGAGCGTCGTGAGGGATTTTAACATGATCACATGTTACGGTCCTACTGGGACTTAAATAAAAGGGGACTGTAATTTCTAATAGGCTGGTTTATTCCGCCTTAATACAACTGGGAACCCGGCCAAACAAAAGGTAATTTTAAAAAGACAGTCGTCCGTTGCCGGTGGGGTTTGTGAAGCCGAGTCGCTCGCGGGTGGCCGCGCCGTCCGCGATGATGACGTCGCGCTGTGTCCGCCGCCCGCGCGTCTCCTCCCGAGCGCATGCCGATGGAAATCTCAACATCACAAGACAACAGTAATTTGATATGTAGCCTGACACCTCGTAAAGTGAGAAAGACCTTTTTTTAATCTGACTTTGGCGTGACTTGTGGCGCGGTTGGAGAGTGGTCTGGGGACAATCCAGGGGAAACCTCCGACACGAGCACGCATCGTTTAAACACTGGAATACTCTGAGTTTGCGCTGCAGTAAGATTGGTTGAGCGGCTTCAACCAAATCTGAATAGTGAGTGGAGTCGAGCTACTGGGAGTTTTGTCGCTGGTTCACTAAATCTAGCCTAGCTAAGAAGATTCCAGCAAGAAACTCAGCTAGGCCCGACCTGGGTCGGACTGTCATATCAGAGAGTAAAGGAGATGGTAGACAAAGGACAGAAATGGCTGGCGATTGCTCCACCGACAAGAGTAGTAAACTCTTAAATAGAAGAGAGAATATTTGTGGATAAAAGGGTCATACACGGATTTAGGTTCGCCTCTTTCCTGTGGACATACCAAAAGTTAAGGGCTACAAAGCTTAATTTTGGATTTGACCAGTAACCCGCATAAACAGTAGGGTGGGTCGAAAATCACGAATTTTGGAGTACCGCAATGTAATAGGGCTCAAAAGTTGATGTGTATTCTGTAGATTACAGGAAAAATAATTTAAAAATTCTAGATTTAGACTTTTAACCCCCGCACCGCCGCCAAAGATAGATGTTAAGGCCTAGATTATATAAGTACTTAAATAAAGTAAGTGACAATTATTTTAATAATTTATCACTTAATAAAGTAAATTAAACTGTAATAAAGCTAAATTATACTGAGACTTTTTGGTTATTTTCAAAATAGTGCTTGATGCATGATAATTTTGTTACTTATATATTTTTCTCATTAAGTGAAATGTAAATTTCTTTTGAGAATAAAGTTCTATAAACTGAATAGTCGACATTATAGCGTTTTGAAGTTTGATAACTTAAAATATTATGGCACAAATAAAGCAAAATGCTGTATTTATATAAATTTTTGCTACTATTTTTTAAATACAAGCTTAAATGTAAGAGCTAATCTAAATCTTACAGGAAAGAATTGTTTTCTTCTAAAACATACGGTATTTATATGTTTTGAATGGTACCCAATAGTACCAAATAGCCTTAAAATTGTGTTTTTCGAGTATTGTTTCTCGCCTCGTGTTGCTTTAATCGATATATTTTTTGTTTCTATTGTCTGTGTTTAGACCACTGATGATCCGTTAACAGTTTTAAATTATAATTTTGCCGGTTTAAGCACATCAAAATGCGTTTTACATAAAAGGCCAATTCTCTAGTTTGGCTACATGATGACAAAATATGATACATGGATAAAATATAATAAAAAATAAATAATTTTGAAATACAATAGTGTTATTTAATGATTTAAATAGTTTGTATTTATATATTTAATATGGAGTGAAAATAAAAAAAATAAATATTTTTTTTTAATTTAACAGCTGTGCGGGGGTTAAAAGTCTAAATCTAGAATTTTTTAATTATTTTTCCTGTAATCTACAGAATACACATCAACGTTTGAGCCCTATTACATTGCGGTACTCCAAAATTCGTCATTTTCGACCCACCCTAATAAACAGTGTCTCCGTTTCTATAAATCCTTGTAATAAAAATTGACAAAGTTGTATAAAAAAACAAAAACTATCTATAAATAAATGAATAATAATAATATTATTATTATTATTGACCAACACCTCAAGAGATTCTCGCTAGATGGCTGGGTCAAGGGTCAGATACAGCGCGGCGGTACTCCTGGACACGGCGCGGATAGTCAGGAGGTTCCTCTCTCTGTCGCCCGACACCACCGGTAGCTTAGGCCCTGCCTCGCTGCCGGCGGCACCTTAGGTTAGGATTTTATAATATTTTTATGTTTTGTAAGTGTATTTTTATATTTTACTCGTTATAAAGATATTGTAAAGACCTAACCTAAGAACGAAAATGACTAAGAGAATAATAATATTCTTTTCACTTCTCATGCTCGAAAAGTGTGTCATATTAGACTTGTCAAGCGGGGCTAAAGTAGTACATTTAACCCCTAGGGAAAATATGAATACATATTTATGATTTACAAAACATTTGAATTTGACCAATAAAAATACTTCACCTATTAAATCCACCAATCACAGAACACTAATTTAACCCTTAAAAAAATATTTGGTATTGGGTATTAACCAACCAGAATACAGCTTTACTAAAATCGACCAATCTGGAAACATAATAATTTTTTCTAAAGAGTCTAAAGATTAAGTTTGTAGTAGTCCCTATTTCACAATAATTAAAAAAAGTGGTTAAATCGTTCGAGCAACACTTTGAAGCGCTCAATGGAAGGTCAGTTTAGCTTTTTTCGCGCGTTAATGTTGCGCGCGAACCGCATTGTCTATGTTTTGTGTGTCAAAGGAGTATAGAAAAAAAAACATGCTGCAAAAGTATATATCTTCGCCGTGGAATTTATTGTTAATTTTGGATGGGTTAACCTTTGTTTATTTATTTTCTCGCAATCGAAGTGAAAAGTAGAGTGTATAACTCTGGTCTAAAAGCCATATTACCCCTCGAACTATTTTCCCTCACTTCGTTCGGGAAAATAACTATCTCGTGGTAATATGGCTCATTTTAGACCCTTGTCATACAATCTACTATTATTGCACCACTAATACAGGAGTACACTTATAGATTCGGTAACATTAATAATGGTGACAACAGGCGGTCTTATCGCTTAAAATACAAATACAAATACAAACATTTATTCTGCAAATAGGCCACAAGGACACTTTTACATGTCAAAAAAATTAGTTTACAATTTAAGGAAGTCTGACTATAATAAGTAATACATTTTTCATGTCAAAATATTAATTTACAGTTCAAGAAGGATTAATAATTTCGAGTTTAACAATTATAACAAAATTAATGTCATACAGTGAAGATAAACTTGCAAAGTTATCTATTACAAATATTAAGTTAGAGATGTATAAGGTCCCAAGATTAAACAAGGAGTGGAAAAGCGATCTCTTTCAGACAACCATAGAAATGAAATGGGTACTTTGGAATTTTCTTACAAATTAAGCGGTTTTAATTGCTTCTGAGCATGTGGCCAGGGGTCACACCCGGGCCCCAGACACGCTCACGCCGGGGTCATCGTCCTGTCTTATTTGCTCTTAATTGGTGCCGGAATGACCGCCAGATCCGATTGCAGTTTTACGAGGAGGGCTATCGCCATTCGATGCCATTACACTCTTCGGGGGAACCCATCTTAAAATATATCTAACAGGATTTTACATCACTATATAGTATAAAACAAAGTCGCTTTCTCTGTCCCTATATCCCTATGTATGCTTGAATCTTTAAAACTACGCAACGGATTTTGATGCGGTTTTTTTAATAGATAGAGTGATTGAAGAGGAAGGTTTATATGTATAATAACATCCATTACATAGTGCACCCGTGCGAAGCCGGGCCGGTACCTTTAACATGAGTTTACATGACCGTACTCGCTAACGATTGCGTAAAAAAATGTATGGACAAAGAACAGCGCCTCTGGCGGTTACGCAATAGAACTAAGAATCGGCATACTAAATCGGTTACGCAGTCGCTAGCGAGTACTGTCATACAAACTCATGGTAAAGGCACGGGTCGCTAGTTTGTTAATAAAGTAAAGTGCGAATTCGCTATCGACTTTTATTAACGGTGGTGAGGAACAAGACAAGCTGTTTGATAATATACCCTGCAGTGGCATTTCAATGAACCAGCGACAATTCTCCCAGTAGCTCGGTTCCACTCACACCTCAGATTCGGTTGAAACCGCTCAACCAATCTCACTGGAGCGCACTCTTAGAGTATTCCAGTGTTCCAAACCGCACGCGTGGTCGTGTCGGAGGTTTTCTCCTGGATTTTCCCCAGGCTACTGTCCAACCGCGCACTCCTATCGCTTTATTGGGCCCGGCCTATAAAGCCACAGTCAGGTTCAAAAAAAAACTGATATGACATGACCTTAACCTTCTCTTTTATTAGCTCGAAGTAGTTTCTTCTTGGCTTACCTCTTCCTCTCTTTCCCTCAATCTTCCCTTCCATATTATTTTCTATTTATTAAAGACATGTTCTACGTTCAGTTGATTTACATACAAAATACCGAGTACATGGAATAGGAAAGCTCAGGCACGTATCCAGACTTTTGGTTCGGGGGGGACAAGACAAACATTGAAACAACCATGTGAACTGTGTAAAAATCGCTGTAATCACTGATAAACAGACGGCTAAAAACGTTTTCGGGGGGGGGGGGGGGGGGGATAAATCCCAACTATCCCCCCCTCTGGATACGTGCCTGGGAAAGCAACGCATTTCGAAAAATTCTCGTCTGTCTAATATTATGTATGTCTTTCTGTATAACTTTCCAAAAGTATCTTCACGAACGCATCCTATGAACTACATATCTCAACACTTAACAGCTGGAAAACATACAATGCAACTTTAATACAACGGCGTAAAAGTTAAAACACTTTGACAACTATTTTGACAACTGCAGCCTGTATTTCTGTAAAAATAAATGCATTTAAAAATAACATTAGTAGACCTTAATTCTTATAACTTAAGGTCGTCTTTCGTTATAGTATAGATTGGGAGACAGTAATATTAAATTGGCAATACAGTTTCGTCTCGGTCTGGCCAATGATGCATAGATTTTTATGATCTTGGGATGAATCCGCGAATTTGACTCTTCTATTGTTGCGATATTTCTTTTATTCGAAACGATGCCAAGAAAAATACACTCTAGCGATGCTGGCGTTTGATTTATTTTGTATCTTATGCGTATATGATCAAGGTTAAGAATTGGCGGAGATGAAGGGTTTTAAAGGTGGTTTTTGTGTGGATATTTATGGAGTAGTTGCGGAAATGATAATGTGAAGTTATTAGTCATATCGCGAGGGCCCGGGCTACAGTTTGTATGATTAATATTGCGGTTGTTCTGCTAAGTAAGCTGAGCTAAACAATGTAATCCACTACATATGTACATACGAAAATAGCTTGAGAAACAGTCGCCATGTAATAGGGTGATTGCGCCTTTGAAATGAAATGAAATGAAATCATTTATTCTTCAATTTAGGCATGTTACATGCACTTATGAATGTCAAAAAACTACCACCGGTTTATAAAATAAACCTCTGCCTCGAGAAGAACCGGCGTAAGAAACTCGGCGAGGTGTCATTTTTTCAAAACAATATACTATGTATATAAAATAACAGTAAAAATAGTACAAAATTCAAATGCTACCTACAGTATAAACATACATACATCTTTTTTAATACTAAGGACAAAGTATTTCTGTGTTAGATTACTTGTGCGGGACGCTATCACTGCCAAACATCCCTATCCATGATGTAATCGTTTATCTTATAATATGCTTTTGAAATAAGTGTCTGTTTCACAACAGCCTTAAATTTAGAATCCGTAAGTTCAGTAATGTGTCTTGGAATTTTATTGTAGAATTTTATACAATTTCCCAAGAACGACTTTTTCGCCTGAAGAACGAGTGTTTCTTGTAGTTATTAACTTATCAGTATTCGTTGGGAAATTGTATAAATTCTTCCTAACATACATGATTATTTCAAATATGTAC
The DNA here is from genome assembly GCA_963556455.1 of Epiblema foenella. Taxonomy (NCBI): domain Eukaryota; kingdom Metazoa; phylum Arthropoda; class Insecta; order Lepidoptera; family Tortricidae; genus Epiblema; species Epiblema foenella. Next base: position 391,736 of record OY747120.1, on the reverse strand, counting down.
AGCGACGGCAGGGTTAAGATATCTATTTGCTTAAAGATTTCTCTCAATGACTCACGCGACCCCAAGTTATAAATTGCTCGTATAGCCCTTTTCTTTTAGCGACAGATTCAGATTCAGATACTTTATTAGTAAAAAATATTTTTTACAGGTCAATAAGATTACACAATTACAATTTACAAAGATGTCGACAAGAAATAAATAATAATAAATTATTAAACAGAGAAATTAAAAATAAGAGAAACAAAAATAGTGTGTTCAGTACAATAATTATAAGATTATATTAACATTATTGGCAGCGAAAAAACACTTTGTCAATTAGATCCCCGTAGAAACTCGTCAACGCTGTAACATGCTTGCTGTACGAGAAACACTTTCAATTTTTTGTTGAAAACAATGTCACTGTCGATGACTTTATTTCTAATGGGATCTTATTATAGATCTTTGGCCCTACGACACTCAGTGACTGTCGGAGCTTGGCAAGTCGTTTTACGTGAGCTAGCAGTAAGGGTTGCCTGCTATTACCTCCGCGTATATTTGTTTTGTACTTAGACAGACTGCGTCTAACGTATTGGCATGCCGACAATATATAAACTGCGGGGAGCGTCAGTATATTATATTTCGTGAAAAGTTCCTTAGCTGGATGGTCAAGAGGCGCCATCTAGTGTGTCGGTTGGCGACTTAAAAGATTTAGTTATAAAGGTTATAAGGATTCCGCTTCTACTTGTATGTATGTACATATGTAAAATTCTTTATTGTACATGAGTAAAACATAACGTAAATTACAAGAACAGTTGACATATATGTACAAAGGCGAGCTTATCCCTGCAAGGGATTTCTTCCAGCTAACTTGGCTTCTCCGCTGTCGGACGAGGCCGCAGCACTGTTGGAGCTAGTTCGGAAGGCTATTTTGAATAGAATAAGTTAGATTTAGATAATAATATATATGTTGATCATAACGGAGCGACATGATCACCTGTGTGACAAGCTCCTTAAATAAAGAGAAAAAAAAAACCAATTGAGTGGAGATTAAGATTAATAGGCAAACTTGTATATGGTTCGGAACCTTTAAATTTAATGTCGGAGAATTAAGAACAACCTAGTGAAACCGGTTTTTGAGGGTTCCGTATCCAAGGGTCCAAACAGAACCCTATTGCTGTCACTCACGCGTCCGTCCGTCCGTCCTCTGTCACAAAATTTTGTTCTGAGGATTTTTTTAAATTCCAGGCACTAAGTAATTTGTTACTTAGTGACTTGCTTGTAACGGACTTTAGCTGCTGACCTTACGTTCGTAGCTCCTCGTAGCACGCCGTAGCACGTAGCACGCCTACGTCAAAATATATACGAAGCATTACGAATAGTCCAGTCTGTTATTTAACACACACTTACGGACCCGGACGACGTAATCACAGCGTCTATCGAAAGATGGAACGCTGCGCTTACGGCGTCCAACTCTGACACGACGCGTACACTTAGGCATTCCCGCCGGCGGAGACGTCCACCGCGCGATCGCGACATCAGTGACACATATAGTCCCTATTCGTCCCGGTACCGCCGCACACCGGGTAGAGTCAGTCCGACCCAGGTCGGGCCTAGCTGAGTTTCTTGCTGGACTCTTCTCAGCTAGGCTAGGTTTAGTGAACCAGCGACAAAACTCCCAGTAGCTCGATTCCACTCACACCTCAGATTCGGTTGAAACCGCTCAACCAGTCTCACTAAAAAAAAAAAAATCAAAAAAATCAAAACATTTATTCTGCAAATAGGCCTCAAGGGCACTTTTACAAGTCAAAATCTATCTAGGTACTTACATCAAATAAAAATAATACAATAATCAAAGTATCATTAATTAAATGTAGAGTTACATGTCAAAAATAAGACTAAGAAACTAATAACAATCGAGATTTGTTAGAGATGTATAAGGTCTCTAAGCGTCAAGATAAAATGTAATAAAGTAGGTACACTAATCATAATAAAATGTTTTGAGCTATATCTATAACACGTCAACATGAAAATAATAAAATCTAATAAATAAATATCCTCAGAGATGTATAAGGTCTCTGAGCGTCAGTCTAAAAAAATAAAATCAAATGAGAACAGTGAAGTGCAAACTCTTAGATTATTCCAGTGTTCCAAACCACACGCGTGGTCGTGCCGGAGGTTTTCCCCTGGATTGTCCCCAGGCCACTCTCCAACCGCGCACTCAGGTTCAAAAAAAAAATCGAAAATAGTAGTGTTTCTCTCAATGTAATGTATGTGTGTGTCTCTGAATTTGTCGAATAAAAATGATTTTTCACTTCTCATGCTCGAAAATGTGTCATATTAGACTTGTCAAGCGGGGCGAAAGTAGTACATTTAGTGCCTAGGGAAAATATGAATACATACATATGATTTACAAAACATTTTAATTTGGCCAATCAAAATACTTTACCTATTAAATCCACCAATCACAGAACATTAAATACTATTAGTAAAACTGGTTTATAACCATTAGTATAATCTCCTTGCCCTGGGATTCACTAAAATTTTACTAATGATTAATATTTTTTACTTGTTTCTAGTAAATTTTTCTCTCCGTGTAATCATTCCTTTATTTCCCTGTCTGTTACCGAAGGATTGTTTCGTCTAGTGACTGCAATACGACTAAAATAACCCACAATACAGAATCCCTTCGATTCAGCAAACTTCTCTGGCGTATGGTTTTTCTCTTGTCAAAAATCAGCTGTTCAAATTTGTGGCGGCCATTTTGTGAGTTAGCAGAGAGATACTTTCGGACCTTTTAGCAGAGCTTTGATGGACTGATTAGCGTTAGCAGACGTTTATAAATAAATAAAATAATAAATAAATAAATAAATATTAGAGGACAATCTTACACAAATCGAGCTAGCCCCACAGTAAGCTCAAGAAGGCTTGTGTTATGGGTACTAGACGACGATATATTTAATAGATATAAATTAAATACTTAAATACATAGAAAACATCCAAGACTCAGAAACAAATATTCATGCTCATCACACAAATATTTGCCCTGACCGGGATTCGAACCCAGGACCGTCAGCTTCACAGGCAGGTGCACTACCCAACCCACTAGGCTAGATTATGAATCATGTTTTTTAGCGTCGGACCTACAAGGAGCCTTTAAGGAGGCTCTAACTTTTTATAAATAAGGCTGTTAATGTATTTGTTATTTGAAATGTAGCCGTATATGACTGCTATACGGTCATATAGCATCACTTGTTTCTATTCCAGTCAACATTCCATCAGCTTGGCTGAGTTTATAATCACTCATGTTTTCACAACAACGTTTATAGATAGTATCAATCCGCCGAGGGGGCAGACAGGCAGCTACAAAAACTGTTTTATGTTGCACTTCCCGCCAGCCCCCACAGTATACAATTCATCAAATTTATTACGTAACGACATATTTAAAGTACACCGCATTCAAAGTTGAACTTTAACAGAAGTGGTGTAAGATTGAAAGTGAAAGTATTTTTTTTGTAACTATGACGTTGTGTAGCGAGTTGATCGAAATGTCTGTCTGTCCGTTTTACAATATATGCCATAAAATTATCATAAATGGCATGGACTCGAGTTTATGTCTTCATGGGGCGTTTGTGCATCATTGGTTTTGATTTTTTTTTATCTATTTAAATATGAGATTTATCTGTAATGAAATAGATTTAATATTGTTGAATGAAGCCGTAAATATCGTATGAAATCAATTTATAATAAAAGTTTTCCAACAATTTAAGTATACAGTAAAATATTTTTCTCAAACATGCGATGAATTATTGACGATATTTTCGATACATAGGTATCACGTTTAGGGTGCGGCGCAACGAGCGGCCCGTAATGGAATTTCATACAACTTTGCCGGCCTAGATCGGCCAAGTGATAGTCTTTTGTTTCTGTGGCGCGACGGCGGGCCCGTGGCCGTGCGCCGGCTACTGCTGCGCGTATTTATTTATTTATTACTGTATCCTTAGAATTTCATATCGTGTTTTCTTATACTTTTCAAGTTTCATTACATTTTTTGAGAACAGCACTATACTTATTACATGGATTTATAGCAACGGAGACACTGTTTATACGGGTTACTAGAAAAATCCTAAATTAAGCTTTGTGGCCCTTAACTTTTGATATATGCACCGAAAAGACGCGAACCTAATTCTGACAATGACCCACCTACTATAAACGCTTTGCCTCTGCATTTTTAAGTTTTTAGGTTAAATTAGAACTAAGATACCCATTAAATAAGCACGTACAAACCATGAAAAGACATTAATCACAAATTAACTATTTGGTCAGAACAAATCCTCCTTTCATTTACCTCCACGTTTCCTCGCAGCATCCTCTCGAGGGCTGATTTATGAGCTCATAATTGAGTTACGAGTTTTACGTTAACAACTTTTTAACATTACGATAAATGGCGGCCGATATTTAATTAAGTTCACACACGAATGAGCTAAGTGTCTGCCATAAGGGTAAACTGGCAATGATGGTTGTAGTTATAGCCTCCTGAGACCCACCATACAAATAAAAATACAATCGAATTTGAACCTAACAGTTCCGATTATAAATTTGAATTTTATTTTATGTCAAATCAATCAAACCAAAACAAATGCAACTCTATCACTTCAAAATTTAACTTATTTTCCGTTGACCATATTTTGTCCTTTATATAGGACGCGGGGTCTTAGGAGGATAGGTAGAATGTGCACTCAAACTAACAAGAGGAAGAGAAATTCATGACCATGCGTTATGTTGCGGAATTTCATTGAAATGAAATGAAATGATTTATTCTTCAATTTAGGCATATTACGTGCACTTATGAACGTCAAAAAACTACCACCGGTTCATAAAATAAACCTCTGCCTCGAGAAGAACCGGCGTAAGAAACTCGGCGAGGTGTCATTTTTTCAGAACAATATACAATGTATATAAAATAACAGTATCATAATTCATAATACTACAGAATTAAAATGCTATAATATAAAACATATATATGTTGATATATATATATATATATATATATACGTTTTTAATATTACGGACAAAATATTTGTTAGATTACTTGTGCGGGACGCTATCACTGCCAAACATACCTATCCATGATGTAATCATTTACCTTATAACATGCTTTTGAAATAAGTGTTTGTTTCACGACAGATTTAAGTGCCAAAGTGTCTAATTACTGAGGCCGACTGTACACGTATTCGAGCCGGGGCAAAGAGAATATAATCACTGACGTTTTAAGAAACGGGACTCTCATACTAAAGAACGCGAATTGAATGCAATTGCCATGTAAATCCAATACTACCGCCATTATCCGCCTCGATTTAAAATTTTTGATATTTATATTTTATCAATAAAAGTCTTATTTTTGACATGTAACAAACACTACATTTAATTAATAAAAAATACAAGATCTATATTAACATAGTAACATACAACTAATAAAAATAAATTAAATTAAATTAAATTAAGACCTAACATAGGTAAGGCTACGTTATGTCCCCCAAGTCTGATCCCTGCGGAACGGTGCCCATAAGGCTGGCTGCATTCCTCCGTTGAATGGCGATGCCTATTCTTTGTCCGAGGAACGAGCCAGCCCTAGTGAACCTAGGTCGTGTCAATAAAATGAGTATGAGTATGATGAGTATGACTGTTCTATGCTATCATCAGATATCATTTTTTGTACCGAGGTGCACCAGCCAGAGCCGGGTCTGAACCCGCGACCTGCAGATAGAAAGCCGCGTGCCTCATCACTCGGGTACAGCGACCTTTAACTCAATTACTTACTCCAGTCTGTAAATCAAACGAGGGGCGCTAATCCCATGAAAAAAGACATCAATACATATTACCACTCTTTAGTTTGTATGTATTTGTAGGACTTAAGTGACGCTGTCTTTACAGTTAGTCACGGGGTGTGAATATTTCAGTGTGGTTCAAAAGTGCATTGAATCTCGGCACACCTTTTAAAGTTATAAGGGGTTAGAAAAGTATATGAGAGATTAATACTTACAAAGTCAAAATCAAAACATTTATTCTGCAAATAGGCCTCAAGGGCACTTTTACAAGTCAAAATCTATCTAGGTACATCAAATAAAAATAATACAATAATCAAAGTACCATTAATTAAATGTAGTTTTACATGTCAAAAATAAGACTAAGAAACTAATAACAATCGAGATTTGTTAGAGATGTAACTAAGCGTCAAGATAAAAGGTAATAAAGAAGGTACACTAATCATAATAAAATATTTTGAGCTATATCTATAACACGTCAACATGAAAATAATAAAATCTAATAAATAAATATCCTCAGAGATGTATAAGGTCTCTGAGCGTCAGTCTAAAAATAAAATCAAATGAGAACAGAGCGAAGTCTCTCAATTCCACTGCACACTAGTACACGTTTTGAAAGTCTACTATATAATATTATAAATGCGAAAGACTTCACGCTTAAACCGCTGAACCGATTGAGATGAAATTGGATCGAGGTAGTTTAAGTACCGGGGAAGGACATAAGACATATTTTATTACGTAAATCATTCGTTTGAGAGCCAACGCCGAAGGAGAGAGATAGGGCACAGCAAAATGTCATCTTGCTCGAATTTGGAGCAGCCCAACTGGGGAAGTACCGCCGCCTTGCAGAAGACCATAGTAACAAGTATATGTACCTAGTGTTGTGTTCCTGGAGGCGAGCAAGGTTGCCAGAGCTCCCGACGATGCGCTGTGTCTGTTGTCAACATAGTGCATGTACGTTATTCCTTTGGAGTTGCGGGCGTCTATAGGCTGCGGTGGCCGCTTACCATCAGGTGGACCGTATGCTTGTTTGCCACCGGCGTTGTATATAAAAAAAGGAGCAGGGTTGCTATTCACTCGATGATGGCCATCAATTAGCCATCCATTTTGTCGTCGACAGAACACAATTCCTCACATCGCTTTGCCTCATATTCTCGCCGTGCTTCCAGCCTTATGCTTTCGAAGCTGGAGGTCCCGGGTTCGAATCCCGGTCTGGGCATGTATTTGTGTGATAAACACGAATATTTGTTCCTGAATCTTGGATGTTTTCTATGTATTTAAGTATATATTTATCTATATAAGTATGTATATCGACGACCGCCTTAGGGTTTGCACCAAACAGCACCAAACCATCTGTAATCGTAAGCGGTGTTCGTTAAAATCTGATTGTATGGAAAGTTTGACAAGTTTCTATGGGATGACAGCTGCCGGCGCCATATTTGACGATGACCGGCCTGTGATCGTATGTTGGTACAACCGAGCCTTAGCCTAGTTGGTAGTGACCCTGCCTACGAAGCTGGAGGTCCCGGGTTCTAATCCCATTTATTTGTATGATTAGCACGAATATTTGTTCCTGAGTCTCGAATGTTTTCTATGTATTTAAGTATCTATTTATCTAAATAAGTATGTATATCGTCTCCTAGTACCCATAGTACAAGCTTTGCTTAGTTTGGGGCTAGGTTGATTTGTGTAAGATTGTCTAAAAATATTTATTTTATTTATTTATTTATGTAAATAGCCTATCTAATTACCATATTACAAAATACCTTAAAGACTAACATACACATAAATTAAATATATTTCTAAAAACTAATTTCGTGTCACGTAAGGACGACGCGAGGCACTTATGGGTGTCGCTGTCGAAGTCGATCGAACATCAGTAGACATTCAAACGCCACATCATCCGAGACATTAGCATGAGACGTGACGCGAGGGCCCTCCCCAGCGATGAGGGCTCGCGGGTCATTGAGCACGGTGAGGGCTCTAAGCTGTACACATTCGCAACCCTATTAAGCATGTGTCATGCTGTCAAGCGTCTTTGGTGGCTGCGCAGATTTACGCCGATTACAAATGCAGAGGAAGTCTTCGAATATTTGTATTCTGCATTCGGATGGTTTGAAGCAATCTTAAGGGCCCTTATCAGTTAAAAACGCTCATCTATTTACGCCATTTTCTATTTGAATTGACACGTATCTTGACATTTTCTCAATATTACTATCTAGAAAAGGACTATTGCGACCTTATGTCACAAACTTTAAATGTAATTTTTGGATGTTTCATTATGAAATATCGTTTCAAACATCATTCCAAATCGATCATTTCCAAGCTAAAAACTTGTTTTTTTTCGCTTAAATTCTACTACACACAATAAAATCAAAAAATTGCTATGTTACTATCTAAAACTTTGATAAAAATATCGTAGCCTTTAATAACTTTATTGGTATAATCTATACTTTTGTCATAATTTGAAATCAAAATATTTAGAAACTTATAAGGCCTCTTAACTAATAACATATCATCATAATAAACGATTGTAGGTTGTACAATATTTGCATTCTTAATTTAAACAAAATGGATCTCATTCGACCTTCACCAAGGAAGATTTTTGCTAAAAGGAGCCAAGTTCCGGCGTTTTCGGTCGGTTACCTGACACCACTAACGGTAGGTTGCATCAACTTACGCTTACAGACCCGTCAACGTTAATTATGGCGCCGGCAGCTGTCATCCCATAGAAACTTGTCAAACATTCCATGCAATCAGATTTTAACGAAAACGCTTACGATTACAGACAGTTTGGTGCAACCCAGCCTAAGTTGCGTAACACATAGCAGTTGTAGTGTGTTTATTTGTTATTTTCTTTTATTGATATGTATGTTAGTCTGTAAGGAAACTGTCAAAACGCTTAAGGGTCATACTTAGTTAAAAAAACAAAAGGAGGGACGCCTCCTGTGGTCAATAGTTAACGGCTTATGTGTATGTTAGCTATATTTTTATTACAGGGATTTATAGAAACGGAGACACTGTTTATGCGGGTTACTGGTCCAATCCAAAATTAAGATTTGTAGCCCTTAACTTTCGGTATGTCCACAGAAAAGACGCGAACCTAAATCCGTGTATGACCCTTAAAAGAAAATAAATGCCCAGTTCTGGTATAGTTAACGTCCACCTTTGACATAATATTTTTGATGATCAATATTATACTGGTTATGTTAGATCATAAATTTATTTGAATGAATTCACAAAATACATCTTCAAGTGCTAAAACTAAACTAAACCTACCTTAAACTACGGTGCTACCTATAAATACAAATATCGCCTGGTTATGTTAGGTTTCGTAAGTAAAATGTTATTAATTTAAACAATATGAAATATGGATGGACATAAATTCTAAAATACAAATAATAAAAGGCCTACAAACTGAACTTAAAATAAAAACTTAAAAATAAATAATCTAGTCTGTAAGGTATGTAAATATGGGCGTTGTTGTCAGATGCAAATAACTAAATTAAATTGACAGAGTGAGCGAAGTGGCGAGGCTTAGCGTACGGTATTTAGACGAGCCCTGCATTTGTCCCTTTTTTGTTATCAAAATCTCACATTTAGTACGACGTAGACTTAAGTATAATGTTTTTTGTGGCAATAAATTTATTTCATTTCTTTTTTGTATTTACAATTTACTTCTTATAAGCTTCGTTTTATATAGAGTCGGTAACACAGTTCGGTAACGTATGTCAAAAAATGTACTGAGTTACCAAAATTTGTATTGACATTTGATCTAAGTAGCGGATCTTTATAAAAACCGGCCTAAGTCGTCTAATACAATATAACAATTACACAATATATACAGTTATAATACACAATTATAATTATATTTACAATTTAATTTGTGAAAGTAAATCATAATTGTCGAAAGCCAAAATAAGTAAATTACGCATCATAAACTGTGTTTTACTACGACACGAAGACACGACCCTCCAAGCGAGCAAATCCTTACAAATCCATACAAATATGAACAATAAAACTGCGACGGGGCAAATTGAGACAAACGGGGAGAGTGGGGTGACACGGCTACGGGGCTCTGGCGGGATGATCGCGTGCTATTTATAAAAAAAATATATACCCCGTTGTTTTCGCTCAAATCTGACTTGCTGGTGAATGGTGACTAAGTGGTGTGCATCGCAGCAGATTTCCACCAGTTCATTTTAAAATAAATGCGAAGTGTGCGGCGTAGGGAATTATAAATGACAAGTCGAAACTTGAGACGATATTGACGAACTGATTTATTAGGTAAAATACATTGCTTTTATAGGAAAGATTGGAATGCAAGGAATGCGTATTGCGCAATAGTGAACAAAGGAAAGTGTCAAAGCTACGCACTGAGTTGGGACCTTTTTGTTTTGCTGCAATGCACACAACACAACCAACCTATTTTTCGGTACTATGTTTGATATGTTATTTAAACTGTGTTCCTAATTTTCTTTTCTTTTTTTAATTCCTGTTTTATAATTGCTTCTTTTGTTTAATATGTGTTGTTTTAAGTTTTGATTTCCTTGTGTATGTCTTTTTGCGTTCTTTGTTTTTATTTGTCTCATGTTACAATGAGTGTGAATGTGGCAAACAAATAAATGTTTTATCTATCTATCTTATCTATCTTATTATTTTCCATCCAGTATTGGAATGTCAAGGTTAATATAATGGTTGGTTAGGAATGGCGCTGTTCTCGGAAGTTATAAAATAGAAAATCATTTATTATTTTAACTCAGCTGATCAGCTGGCGCTTTGGGTGGTCTATCACTGCAAATGTCGCTTACAGTATTACGGAACAACGATAAAAAAGTACTTTACTAATGGTTAAACTCATTTTACCTCTTTGAGTGAAACCAAAAAAAATAATAATGTTGCCTGAAATAAGCTTTTTTTTATCAAATTAAGTAAATCTCTTTCTACACAATGTCCTTGTTCATGGTGACACTACTTGTCTCCGTCCTTCCGGCGAAGGCGGTGACGTCACGCCGGAAGTTGCGCGCCGGATGCGCCGCCATTTGCAGTTACTCACCGAAATACTTGCGAAATGTGCATTCTTTTGAACGTTAGGGAACAAATCGTATATAGTTACGATACCTAAAAAATATCTTTCAAATACTATATAACAGCGATCAATGCCAAGTTCTTCATCGGCTTCTTTAAAAGCATTTTTTTTATACAAAGCTGGTGGCAAATAAACGTACGTCCATCTGATGGTAAGCGCACACCGCAGCCTGTAGACGCCCGCAACTCCAAAGGAGCCACGTACGCATTGCCGACCCTTTATAAAATTTGAGGATGTATTGTGTTGACAGCAGAAGGGACAAATTTAGGTCCCTCGCTCTCAACACAGTGCATCCTCGGGAGCTCTGGCAACCTTGCTCACCTCCAGGAACACAACACTACATAATTTATAGTAGATAATATTATTATACGCAGACGGGGCAGGCCCAGACGGAGATGGCGGGATGATCTGGATGCATTTGCCAGGAATTGGGAGGAAGAAGCGCTCAATAGGGAGACCTGGAAAACATGGGGAGAGGCCTTTGCCCAACAGTGGGACAGCCAATAGGCTATAAAGAAGAAGAAGAAGAATATTATTATGGCTGTGGTCTTCTGCAAGGCGGAGGTACTTCCCCAGTTGGGCTGCTCCAAATTCGAGCAAGATGACATTTTGCTGTGCCCTACCTCTCTAAGTGAAATCTAACTGGAAACCAAGATCATTCAAAGCTCCATCTATCTAAGATTCTAAGCATACGCTTATGCATGCATGCTCATGCTGGGCATGGCTTCACTGGATTTTTCGTAATACCATTTATCATTTTTCTTAATTAATTAATCGTTTATTTCATAAAGACACATCAATTTACACAAAATTAACTACACTGCCAAACTGCGTAACAGTTTGTTGGCAGTTAGAATGCTCTTGATACACTTGTGTCATTATATCTAAGTATGTAGTTATAGTATTCATGCGGTCGCTGTAATAAGGTAAATGTCACAGTGCTCAACACTGACCCAATACCTCAACCACTTTCAATCTTATGTCATAGTAATAGAGGTGAGAAACAGGTGTCAACTATTGGGTATTGAGGCGTCAATCACTGGGACGTTTACCCTATTTATTACTTACTAATTATGATGCATGCAATTTTAATCTTAGTTAATATACTAATAGTTATCTATAAGGCATTTTTTAACATTGGTTACCAAAGTATTTTTTCTCACTTTCTCATCAAACAGCTTCTGTGGCAAGTTGTTATATAATTTAGGAGCCAAGTACTCAAATGTGCGTTCTCCATAGTAGTTAGTTGCACTATCTTGATCCGAGGACTCGAGTGATCGAAGCCCACCGCCTTCTGCGTCTATGGTTTCTGATCTCATTTGTAGAATAACTCCGACTTCGTGGCACAACGCACCGTACCGCCTACGTACGTAATTTTATTTAAAAAGAATCAAGTTGTGCCACACGGTATTCTAATATCATATACGCGTCATACTCGTGAACGGGTGCTGTTTGTGGGGTCCGGTCTGTTCATGTTTGCAAGGACTAGTAACTTCGTACTAGTGTTCAGTGGAATTGACATGATGAGAGACTTCACTGTTCTCATTTGATTTTATTTTTTAGACCTTTTACATCTCTGAGGATATTTATTTATTAGATTTTATTATTTTCATGTTGACGTGTTATAGATATAGCTCAAAATATTTTATTATGATTAGTGTACCTACTTTATTACCTTTTATCTTGACGCTTAGAGACCTTATACATCTCTAACAAATCTCGATTGTTATTAGTTTCTTAGTCTTATTTTTGATATGTAACACTACATTTAATTAATGATACTTTGATTATTGTATTATTTTTATTTGATGTACCTAGATAGATTTTGACTTGTAAAAGTGCCCTCGAGGCCTATTTGCAGAATAAATGTTTTGATTTTGACTTTTTTGATTTATATTTAATAGATATAAATACTTAAATACATAGAAAACATCCAAGACTCAGAAACAAATATTCATGCTCATCACACAAATATTTGCCCTGACCGGGATTCGAACCCAGGACCGTCAGCTTCACAGGCAGGTGCACTACCCACTAGGCTAAACCGGTCGTCAATCATCTTTAAACAACGCAATAAATGTTGAGTTTTTAATGTTTTCATGCAACAAATTAGAGAGGAAGTTGGGGAGAACGGGCATCATTGCCCGCACGCGTTCGCGGTTAACAAATTATTGTACAGATGGAATTAACTGGTGCCGATTTATAAGTTTTGACGACCTGTTTCGCCATAGTTTAACCTATTGGTTAGTGACCCCGCCTACAAAGCGACTGCCCAGGATTCGAATCCTGGTAAAGGCAAATAAATAATAATAATCATTTATTTCGATCAACTAGGATCATACAAGTTAAATTAATTGACATAAAAATAAAAATAAATTCACAAAAATAAATTCACAATCAAATTTAAAATGTTAAATTCAAAAAATATATATATAAATATACTTAAAATAAAAATAAATAATAATTACATGTCGATGTTAGTAGGTTATATAACATATCTTACACCTAATGTTAGTACTTAACCATAAAGTCAAAGTCAAAATATTTTATTCAAATATATCAACAAGCACTTTCGAATCATCAGTTATCACATGATTAAAATTAATTATCCATAACAATTTATTGATGTGATTATTATTATAATAATGCTGTAGGTAGTGTAGGTATGTCAAAAGAGAGTAGGTCTAATAAATTCACAATAAGATAAATATATTAGTCTACTAGCGACCTGCCCCGGCTTCGCACGGGTGCACTATTTAATGGACGTTATTATACATATAAACCTTCCTCTTCAATCACTCTATCTATTAAAAAAACCGCATCAAAATCCGTTGCGTAGTTTTAAAGATTTAAGCATACAAAGGGATATAGGGACATAGGGATATAGGGACAGAGAAAGCGACTTTGTTTTATACTATGTAGTGATTTGTTTTGGGTTGGGCAGCAGCGGGAATTGTAAAAATAACAGAATAAAATTAACGGCAGCAAATTAAGTAGGGATGCATATTCAACTTAACTTCGTTCCTACTCGGATTCGGTATTTATCTCTGATTATCGAACAAAATTATCCTTAACGAAAAATGTTTTACATGTACAAAGTAAAAATTGTCAATTTACTAAAGCGGAATTAGCAAACTCTATTTAAGCAAGAAAGCCTATCTAACTAAATGAAATAATGGTATTTTCGACCTTTTATGCTCTCACACTAATGTAAGTGTATTGGCAACGGATCCGCAGTTATTGAGGGGTCCTTATGACTAAGGAAGGGTCGACGTTATGAATTATGTTTATTGAGCATCCAATTAAATTCATTATTTAAATTAGTCTGTTTCTTTATGCGACATCGCATAAAGCTGGGGTGTTAACCGTGACTGTGGCAGTTTACAAACAATACCGTTTCATTTTATTGTTATAGCTGTCGACTGTTATTCATTACTCATTGATTTGATTGATTGAGACGAATAATTTATTTTATAAACAAACGATGACAAAAGTTGGGTCGTTACACCTCGGCATGGCTGTTTATCATCTAGCCAAGCGGATGTCCACTTAATCAAGTAACGGGCCAAACTTAAAGGATATCTGTAGGTATAAAAATTTAAGTCGTTGCGCCGGCTACGGGACCAGCATCAGTTTGAGACCACTTTTACACAACAAGGTTTTTATTACATTTATTGATAACAGTTTTTCAGACCCTAAAAATTATATATATTTTTTTAATTCAATCGGATTTAATTAAACAATCAAGATAATATCCTTTCATTTCACTAACTTGTTCAACTGGTCGCAAACCGGGAACACTAAATTAGCTAGTCGCTAACCGACCTAATAATACTAAGAAATCGAGAAATTAAGGAGGGGCGGGGCTCCCTTTCTTATTGCCAATCAGATAAACAAACGGCAAACAATTTAGTAGGTAGTGTAAGGTTGTTATGGTATGAGACTGGCCGTGTAGGTCCAGAATCATAACGTATTTGAAAATACGATTTGTATACAAATCGTCAAAAGAAGAAGAAAAGAATGCATCAAAGCGGCATTTTTCTGGAAACAACTGGTTTTCCGGGGACTTGACTCCACGACTCCCTCAAAGTCGCATGTGCTGTAATTTATCACTACATAGTATAAAACAAAGTCGCTTTCTCTGTCCCTATATCCCTATGTATGCTTAAATCTTTAAAACTACGCAACGGATTTTGATGCGGTTTTTTTAATAGATAGAGTGATTAAAGAGGAAGGTTTATATGTATAATAACCTACTATAGCTATGTATAACGCTTTTGTCATAGTTTAAAGTTTCATTACTTAATTACAACTACATACTAATAATAATAATTTTGTCGTCTCGGTTGATCCGCGCATCGGGAGACCCCAGGGCTGGCAGGTACCTTTGCCAACGGATCGCCATTGCGATCCAAAGAGGTAATGCGGCTGGCGTCCTGGGGTCCATGCCGCGGGAGGGAGAGCTGGACGCTGTTTTCTTTTTATAATTATACTTTTTGTCTCTTTATTATATTTATTTTTAATTTAGTTGTATTATGTTCTTTAATAAGAATAATTAATATAACATATTCGTATACAGTACGGTATGTCTAACCATTCTAACTACGTACTATCCAAACATATCTTTGACCCCAGCCCACAACGCCATGCCAACAAATGTTTCTACACAAGTGTCAACTGTTGCATTAAAAGTTGCCCCATGTATTTTGCAATGATTACTCATTTCCCCCCAACCTCCCCAAGCATTTGAACATTTGTTATTCCAACCGCTAACATCTTTTTAATTGCCGTTGGCGCGCAGCCATAGACGCAGGGGCGGAGACAAAGCAGATAATGACAGTTATTGTTTTTACGGAGTGACGACGCGGACGGGAGGTTTTTTGCCGTTTGGAATAATAAATTCATTTCTTTATTATTATTAGGGTACACTTTAATGTCTTTTGTGGTGAAATTTTAAGCGACGTCATGGCGGAATAACGAACTGGTGATTATAGTTTTCTTTCGAATATTGCTGAATAGAGCAGGTCAATAAATTTAAATACTTGGAAAGTATCATTACCAATGACTCCAAATGCACTGCTGACTTTATACAAAGGATTGCTATGGCTAAACCAGCATTCAATAATAAAAACCACGTCCTTAAATCTCGTATATCAAAAACAGCCAAAAAACGCCTCATCAGAATATACATCTGGAGCATTGCGTTGTATGGGAGTGAGACGTGGACTCGGACACAAAGAGACAGAGAAAGATTAGAGGCCTTCGAAATGTGGTGTTGGCGTAGGATGGAAAGGATCAGCTGGACGGAAAGAAAGACGAATGAAGAGGTTTTGAGTATGGTAGGAGAGAAAAGAAGTTTACTGGAAACAATTAGAAATAGAAGAGGCAGGATGATGGGACACCTGATACGGCACGACAGCTTCTTCTTAAACATCTTAGAGGGCAAAATTGAAGGCAGGAGAGGAAGAGGAAGACCTAGACTGACTTACTTTAACCAAGTGAGGGAGGAAGTTGCCGATTTGTATGGGGAAGTCAAGAAACTGGCAATGAATAGAGAAGAGTGGCGGTTACTCCACCGACAAGAGCGAAGCTCTTAAGTTTTGATGATGATGATTACAATATATGTTGTAGGTATTTCATTGTATACAATAACAGGTTAAAACAATATAAAGCCCGACCAGAAATACATGATCATTTATATGTCAACAGGTCAGTAATGTCACTATAGTCGGAATAATGACATTTTTACTTGTTTATCTTTCAGTTTCGGTACGTGACCCCCGTGGTGCTAAACGGTACAACAAAATTGCCATATGATACAGTAGATGGTTAACTAAGGTTTGAAGCCACCCATTTTAGAAGAAATTTTTTTAGTTTCAGGCTGAAATGGGTGTTTTCAGCCGAGTTAAACACTCTGCTTTACATTTCGAATATCAGGAAACTAAAAAAAGCTAAATATGCACAAACATTATATATATCGTCCTGGAGATGTACAATATAAATTCAATATTTTATTTTATTCTATTTATGTACGCCTGTCCGTCTATAATATATATTAACACATATGTCCTTTGGGTTCTGACAGAATACCAGTGTTTTGCTCAATAGCGAGCAAAGCTACGCACTGAGTTGGGATCTTTTTGTTTTGCTGCGATGCACACAACACAACCAACCTATTTTTCGGTATACTATGTTTGATATGTTCTTTAAACTGTGTTGTTAATTTTCTTTTCTTTTTTTAATTCCTGTTTTATAATTGCTTCTTTTTTTAATATGTGTTGTTTTAAGTTTTGATTTCCTTGTGTATTTCTTTTTCCGTTCTTTGTTTTATTTGTTGTAACTTGAGTGTGAATGTGGCAAACAAATAAATGATTTATCTACCTATCTAACATTTTCTGAGCTGTGGAACTCCTTGCCGGAATCCTTGTTCCCCGTGAACTACAACCTTTTGGTCTTCAAGGCGAGAGTGAATCGGTTTCTACTAGGTAAGCGCGTTCCATCCTAGACCACAATATTGCTTACCATCAGGTGATTTGTGGTCAAGCGCAAACCTATTTAGAATAAAAAAAATGGATCATTTTCCCGCTACGTAGTCATAGATACTTATAACGCGGTAATCTATTTTTTTACAGTGATTTAGCTAGAATCTCTTGTAGAACTTCTTTTAAAGACAGTAAATCATTTAAAAATAGTTTCTAATAGGTATTTGTACTCGATTTTGGAAGTTCTGACCATGCAATGAAAATCTTAAATAAAATGACAAAAACCGGTTTTCATACCGATTATCGCAAGTTTCTGTGAGTTGAGAAGTGGAACAGCAAATATAGACTTTTACACTTTCGCTGCCAAGATTATCGTAGCGCTACGCAATTTCTTCAACATACGAGGAAACGCATGGTTCTCCGACCGCGTTAGGCCGGGTTCTATAAAGATCCGTTAGACCAAACGTCAGATCAAATTTCAGTAACTCACTCAGTACATTTTTTAACATAACAAACTGACATAAGGTCTAACAGATCTTTATAAAACCGAGCCTTAAAGTATGTATATAACTAACGCTTTACATCGCTCTTGGTACCTAATATAACCTTATAAATTATGCCCCCAAAAGCGCTCTGCGTTCCGCAATCTCCGTGCGTATATCTAACATTTATTCTTCAGACAATCCAGTTTATCTCGATGTAACTTTTCACTCCACTCCCTTCCACCTTTCTCTACCCCAAAACAACTCCTATCACAAAGAGAAACAGGCCGAAATCGCATAAAACACAATTTTGTAACTTTTGGCACCACCCAGACAACGACAAACGAAAAATAACTTTGCTTTTACTGTTAACTCTCAATAAACAAGCGAAAAGCTACCTAAATCTTTTCAGTTAAGGTTTTAAAACGCTTGCAAGTCGATTATGTAGCCGGCAGTAGAAAATGCATAGAGAAAATTGATATAGAAAAGTCAATACGATGCTGCAGTTTTCTGCCAATGTAATTTAAACGCTAACTCCTATGCTTACGGTATGTGTTTCCTAGTTCTGTAAAGGTTCGTACCACATTTTTCTTTTGCGCGGGAAATTTGGCGCCAGGCGGACTGACGCCATCTTGTCGGCGCGCCGGGCGAGTCGCATTCAGCCGCTTCCGTAGGCCTATTATGGCAGCTAATTTATTGTGCAAAGTTGCGGATTATATAGTTTTAGCGAATGGGCGCCAATGAACTTTATTTACATACATCTTAGCTGAGATATGGAGGCTGTTATGTTAGAATTACGATTTGAAACGGGATATTTACCATGTATATTTGTATTTTTGAGTTCCCGATAAATATCCCGTTTCAAATCGTAATTCTAATGTAAATGACCATGTAACCTTGAAATCTTAGGCTGTTATGTTTCAAGCTGACTCGGGATATGCACATGGCTTGGGTTTTATAGAATGCGCATTACGTTTGGCGTATTTGAAACAGTCGCACGTTAGGTATGTAGGGTCGGTAGGTGGGTTTACAGCCTGTTAATTTGATGCGCCCGTTTGTGGCCACTTGGATGGGTTGATGAACTGAAAGGATATTTTCTTGCTTCCTACAATCTATGTTGTCTGTTAGTCCCAGCTTAGCTAAGACTCCTTTGACTCCGAAGTGACCTGTAAACAAACACCCCAGCCACACATATGATTTTGAGCAGCTTTCTGCTGTATTTCCAAAGCAAAGAAATATATTTCCATTCAATAGCTACCAATTAAAGCGCATACAACTCGCTATGTCTTTAGGGCATGCAAAAATGTAAATGTGTTTAATTGAAAAAACTTCGCTCTTCAGAAGGGCGGAAACTGACGGAGGCCGCGTAACTGGCCTAGCGACCCTACGCTATGAACGAGAATGAGTCTAAATTGTCTGCCCTGTTGACTAAAGGTGACGACAGGGTTTATGACGACATTCGTTACGCTCAACGGCTCAACCCACCTGAGACCATGAAGATAATGATAATCCATGAAATAAAAATGCTCTTTCCAGAAGCTCTATTTTATTCTTATTTTATTGTAAAACTAGCGACCCGCCCCGGCTTCACACGGGTGCGTTATTTAATGGATGTTATTATACATATAAACCTTAATTTAGATCGCTACCCAGTTCCAAATTCATCAACCGTTCTTTCGTATTAAGCAGTACCGCTGCTAACGTAAACTATTTTTTATACAAATGCCTTAAGGGAGGCGTACAGCGACATCTACCAAAAGACTCATGCTTCATTAACGGCACTAACGTCTCAAATCATATAAACCTTCCTCTTCAATCACTCTATCTATTAAAAAAAGCCGCATCAAAATCCGTTGCGTAGTTTTAAAGATTTAAGCATACATAGAGATATAGGGACAGAGAAAGCGACTTTGTTTTATACTATGTAGTAATTGTCAAGATACTACCGCCCTTGCTCCTTTCGAGAACCATAGCTCCCTAGGGGTGAGGAGCTGGCGGGATTTTTGAGGTTACTTATGGCAAAATTGGTTTTTTATTTTTTATATATTCATATTAAAAAAAATAGTACAGTGGCGCTAAGGGTAAGACACGTTACAAAAAACCTGTTTAGAGGTTTATACGTGCCGCGAATGCATTGCCTAACTCAAAGCATTTCTTAATATTTAAGGTACTAAACTCTTGGTCCATGGGGTCCCAGCGCGCACAAGTTAATTACTGAAATTTCGAAGCGTTTGGTTGACGTAACTGTGCGTTTACCATGAGTTTACATGACCGTACTGGCTAGCGACAGCGTAAAAATTTGTAGGGGTAAAAGTATAGCGCCTCTGGCGGTTACGCAATAGAACTAAGAATCGGCATACCAAATCGTTTACGCAGTCGCTAGCGAGTACGGACATGCAAACTCATGATAAAGGCACTGGTGACCGAAAAGCTGGCGACTTCCTCGCACGACGTATCAGCATTGCGTTTGCGATACAGCGAGGAAATGTCACCAGCATCCTCGGTACAATGTCCCAAGGGCCTGTTTTAGATTCAAGTTAGTTTTAATAAAGTTTTAGTTTTTTAGGTACTAAATTAATTTTAATTAACTTACTAGTCAAATAGCTGGATTGGTATCGATAACGCCGGTAATCACAGCAACGGCTCGCGCCGTCCGCTCCCGTGATGGGTCATACTTAGTTGAAAAACAAAAGTCGTCCCTCCTGTGGTCAATAGTTAACGGCTTCTGTGCATGTTAGCTGTTTTTATTACAGGAATTTATAGAAACGGAAACACTGTTTATGCGGGTCACTGGTCCAATCCAAAACTAAGCTTTGTAGCCCTTAACTTTTGGTATGTCCACAGAACCTAAATCCGCGTATGACTCTGATATAATGTTTTTTAGAGCGTTTTTGCACGTTATTTTATCTTTGAGGATACTTACGTATTATAATAGGCATAAGTGTATAGTAGGCAGCGGGTATACAGGTTAAGGTTTAAAAAAGAAAAGTATCCGAACTTTTTATCTCGATTATCTTGATTATCCTCTCGGAAATTTGACAGAAGCAGAAGCAACAGTTTTGACAGCATTTGACAGCACTCTTTTGCTTTTCCCAGCGATGATTTTGAGTGATATTTACTTGATTTGTTATGTATTTTACAGTTATTATGTCCATGATCAAACGGAGATAAAAGCTTCGATAGGTACCATTTTGAAGGCGTAGAATATATAGCAGTATATGCGGACGTGTTTCGTCATGTGTTGGCGAATGATATTGTTCGTGGGAGTCATCGTTACTGCCCAGCAGTACAACCCTCACGACCTGAGTGGTAAGTAAGAATAGTCTAGAAATGAACGCCCGTCCAGTTTCATCTAAATTCTTTCAGCGCTTTAGGCGTGAAGAGGGGTAACAGACAGACAGTTAGTTAAATGAAATAAGGCCGAGTTTTATAAAGATCCGTTAGACCAAATGTCAGATCCAGTAACTCAGTACATTTTTTGACATAACAAACCGACATAAGGTCTAACGGATCTTTATAAAACCCAGCCTAAATGAACTTTATTCTGCAAGTAGTAAAAGGCACTTTTACAAGTCAAAAACTACTTATAGTTAGTTTCGCATTTGTAATAGGATTCCAGAATTGTTTCTAGTTTCAGGATTAGCTTTTAGTTTAGTAGGTATGTTTTTAGGGTTCCGTCCCCAAAGGGTAAAACCCAATTACTAAGACTTCGCTGTCTGTTTGTCCGTCTGTCACCAGGGTGTATCTCATGAACCGTGATAGTAAAACAGTTGAAATTTTCACAGATGATGTATTTGTGTTGCCGCTATAACAACAAAGACTAAAAACAACATAATGATTGTTTACGGTGGCTCCCATACAACAAAAGTGATTTTTTGTCGTTTTTATAGATGATGTACAGAACCTTTGCGCAGGCGGTTTTTATTTGTTTATTTAGGAGTTGATTTATTTAATTTTTAGTTTAGTTTATTGTTGTATTCTTTGTTCATTAAAATAAAAAATAAAAATAAATATATTTAAGAGTTGATTTATTTAATTTTAGATCAGTTTATTGTTGTATTCTTTGTTCATTAAATAAATAATTCCAAAATTCCAGTCTAGTGATCAAACCAGCATTGGAACGCCACTGAAATAATGTGAAAAGTGTCGTTACCATGAATTTACATGACCGTACTCACTAGTAAGCACGTAAAAAATCTTAAAAAAATCTTAAGTCACACAGTAAATTTCAGCATATATTAGTTGTATTTTAATTTTCCTTTTCTTTTTTATTATTTTAATATTATGTATATGCTAAATAAACATGTTTTCTTTCTTCTTTCTTTCTTTCTTTCTTTAAAAAATTGTATAGGCAAAAGTACAGCGTCTCTGGGGCGTTTTTTTTTATACAACGCCGATGGCAAACAAGCATACGGTCCACCTAATGGTAAGCGGCCACCGCAGCCTATAGACGCCCGCAACTCCAAAGGAGTCACGTGCGCGTTGGCGGCCCTTTATAAGATTTGAGGATGCACTGTGTTGACAGCAGAAGGAACACGTTTAGGTCCCTCGCTCTCAACACAGTCACTCGGGAGCTCGCAATACAATTAACGCAATAGACCAAAAACGCAACAGAACGAAATAGAACTAAAAATCGGCATACTAACCCCCTTATTCATAAAACTTAACAAACCTCTGCTAACTAAAATGTTCTTTGTCCCTTTCTCAGAAACGTAAACGTCAAGGTGACAAATAAGGACAAATGAACTTTAGCGGCTAGTTAACTAATATAGGTTTGATAGACGATTATGAATAAGGGGGTAAATCGTTTACGCGTCTCTAACGAGTAGCGAGTCAATTTCTAGCGAGTACATGCAAACTCATGATAAAGGCAAAAATGGTATGTATGGTAATGCTGGAATACTTATGTTATGGTGACGACCGGTTTAGCCTAGTGGGTAATGCACCTGCCTGTGAAGCTGACGGTCCCGGGTTCGAATCCCGGTCAGGGCAAATATTTGTGTGATGAGCATGAATATTTGTTTCTGAGTCTTGGATGTTTTCTATGCATTTAAGTATTTATATCTATTAAATATATCGTCGTCTAGTACCCATAACACAAGCCACTTGAGCTTACTGTGGGGCTAGTTCGATTTGTGTAAGATTGTCCTCTAATATTTATTTATTTATGTTCCAGTGCCTGCTTGATAGTGACAACAAATAATTTTTAATGAATTCGGATATTATTCGATTCGCAGATTATGTTGACAACGCGGATGATGAAACGTTAAACGACTCTGTTCCGATCAACGATATTGAAGCCAGGGTTAGAAAAGAAAATAAGATCCAAGGTTTGAATAAATAAATAATTAATAGAGAAGCGCCGAATATGGGTTTGATCGAATACGAACAGTGTTGCCAGGGCCGTTGGGACGAAAGTTACATTTCTTTTCTTGAAAAGTTACATTTTTAATGCAAAAGTTACATTTTATATATTTTTCATAATTACTTATCAAAACGTTCATAATGACTTATCAAAACATTCGATTCTAAGAAACGAGTCACCATATACAGCTACAATTCGGCGAGTTCGGCGACAGAATTACGCCGAGCTTATGGGCGTTGTCTCAAATGTCATACAAAGTTGCAAGAGACGGACAGCAGACAGAGTCGTACCATGTAGGTTATTTTGTCACCTTTTCTGTATGGAAGCCTATAAATTGTGCCGCTTGATCCCGGTTAGATACAATTACCTTTCTTTTTAAATACAGTCTCATTATCCTCAAAAGTTACAAAAAAATCCTTTACGACAGAAGTTACTTACATGTTACGCGAGCCGGTCAAAAGTTACGAAAAATGTAAGAAATGTAACCATCTGGCATCACTGAATACGAACATTCGGCCGTATATTAGGTCCAGCTGTTGCCGAACCGAATATTCGGCCGAATTATTCGGTCCAACGTAACTCCTTCTGTTGTAAAACAGACTACTTAATTGAATGGTTTTTTTTTCTACAATGCCGGTGGCAAACAAGCTTACGGTCCACCTGATGGCAAGCGGCCACCGCAGCCTATAGATGCCCGCAACTCCAATGGAGTCACGTACGCGTTGCCGACCCTTTATAAGATATGAAACAATTTTTTTTTTATAAATTGAATTTTTGTTCATTATCAAGACGAAATATTGACAAAAAATAAGTTAAATCACTATTTAGTAGATAGTTGAGGATGTTGTAAAAGACATTAACTATAATACACTCTTGTAATTTGTAACAAAACCCTCTCAAATTTGTTCGGTAAATATTCGGCAGCTGAACCGAATAATTCGGTCGAATACCGAACATTCAAAAACATGCGGAATATGCCGAATGCCGAATAATAACCGAATATTCGGCACACCCCTAATAATTAAAGTTTTAAAAATGAATAACAATAATTTTAACCGACTTCAATAAAAGGAGGTTCTCAATTCGGTTTATGTTCGTTTTTTTCTTATTGAACCTAACCTAACCTATCGCAATTTTGTAGTCGGCGCCATTTCGTCAACTTTAGGCAATATCTTTGGATGATACCGTCTTCAAAAATAAAACATTAACATCCGTCTTTAAAAGAAACATTTAAAAAAACAAACAAACAAACAACCTCTCACCCTAAACGCATATACCTTCTCCGTTCCGTCGTGGGTAATAATCGATAAATACACTAAAAATTATACTTACACGTTTTATTTATATTTAGTTTCTTTTTTTGGAGTCGGTTTTTATTATATGATTGCATTACCTAGTACCTACACAGGACAGGACTAAGTAATATCACTGTCAACTCGATCGTTCATACTTAAATCTTAATATTAAGAGGCCTTATAAGTTTTAAATGGTTGATTTCAAATTATTTCAAAGGTATTGATAATACCAATAAAGTGATTAAAGGAAACGATGATTTTATTAAAATATTAGATACTAACATAGCCATTTTTTGATTTTATTGTGTGTATTAGAATTTAAGTGGAAAAATACAGTTTTTAGCTTGAAAATGGTCGATTTGGAGTGATGTTTGAAACGATATTTCTTAATAAAAATATCCAATAAATACATTCAAAATTTAAGACATTAGCTGGCAATAGTCCTGGGGCGCTACCGCGAACAGCAAACGAAGTTTTCCCTCTCTGTCGCACTTACGTCCGAACGTGCAAGTGCGACAGAGAGCGAAAACTTCGTTTGTTGTTCGCGGTAACGCCCCTGTTCTAGATAGTAACACTGAGAAAGTGTCAATTCAATCAGAAAATCGTCTAAATAGATAAGCGTTTTTGGCCATTCTACTTTTTCATGTACATAATTTTCAGACACTTTTTTTAAATGCAGATTTTGGAATACGTGGCCCCCACCTCATATTTTTGTATTGCTATTTAGAAAGAGGTTTAATTGCAGTATCACTTCTGATAGTTCTGGTAATTAACAAACCACGCCTAATATCCATAAGTCGAGTAACTCAGTGGTCCTTTGGATGTCTCACTATTTGTATGAAAAAATGATTTTTACCACTGTATTACCCACCTTTTAGAGGAATATTTTAGTATTTCAGTATTTTTACCTATAAACTCCTTTTAGTAGGTTCAGGTGCTATTTCGAAATCCTATTTTTGTTCACTAATTCAATGCATATCATAGATTTTTTATTGTAGTAGAAAACTGGTCATGAAAAAGTAGAATGATCCTTTTAACTGATAAGGGCTTAACACGTGGTCAGATGAGGTCGAGAAACTGCTGAGGCAGCCTATAATCCACTTTGAAGAGCCTAGCGCCGCCGAGACTGCCAGAGAGCCTTCCAGATCTACAACCAAGAGTCCTACCAGGTCTACCCACGGTCCTACCAGGTCTCCCGCCAGGAGTTCTACCAGGTCTATCACTGATACTACCAGGTCTACCGTCGGTCCTACCAGGTCTATCACCAGGAGTCCTACCAATATCACCGATGCTACCAGGTTTACCACCAGTAGTTTTAGCAGGTCTATCACCGATACTCCCAGATCTATCACCGGTCCTACCAGGTCTACCCTTGGTCCCACCAGGTCTACCACCAGGAGTTCTTCCAGGTCTATCGCCGATACTACCAGGTCTATCACCAGTCATACCAGGTCTATCACCGAATCTACCTGGTCTCTCACCGGTCCTACTAGGCCTACTACCAGGAGTCCTACCAGGTCAACCGCCGGTCCTACCAGATCTACCACCAGTCCTACCCCAAGCTCACAAACAAAGAGGTTAGTGTCGGAGCGTTTGTTCGAATTTGTCCAATTCGCTGGCTTTCGTAAAACTACTCTACTTAGGGTTGATTGCACCAACATACGATCACAGGCCGGTCATCGTCAAATATGGCGCCGGCAGCTGTCATCCCATGGAAACTTGTCAAACTTTCCATACAATCAGATTTTAACGAACACCGCTTACGATTACAGACGGTTTGGTGCGACCCACCCTTAGGCACTTGTCCCACCGCCGGCGAGTAGCGAGTAATCTCATAGTAATTCCACTCGCTTAGCGAGAAAATGAGTGGAATTACCAGTGCCTTAGTGCCTTCGCCGAACAGTTACCCCCCGGGACCGTTAGGGCAGGGGTCGGCAACCTTTTAGCGGCCAAAGGCCTTTGGAGTGGTCCATATTATAAACATAGTATAAACAAAAAAATCAACATCAAGCTAAATTTGATGTTTATTTTTTTGTTAAGTAGCAGACCAAGACACGATCCTATTAATAATGCCTCCAAATGTGTGGTATATTAAAGATAAGATTTAAAAAAAATCTTAAAAACGATACTTAATAAAATAAATCGGCAACAGTTTTGAACTCTATACCAAGGGTGGGTTACACCAAACCGTCGGTAATCGTTAGCGGTGCTCATTAAAATCCGTTTGTATGGAAAGTTTGACAAGTTTCTATGGGATGACAGCTGCCGGCGCCATATTTGACGATGGCCGGCCCGTGATCGTATGTTGGTGCAACCGAACCTAAGTCTACTATCAATAAAATATATAATATGGACCACTTCAAAAAAAATGAAGGTTCCCAAATGCCGTGTTAATGATGGCTCTATCAGACAAAAGTTCAAACATTGTCGCGTGTCAGCAAGGAGGCTCGCCGCCGCAAGCAGGGGCTCGCGGGCCGCCTGCTGCCGACCGCTGGTGCACCTAGGGTGCAACCGGGAATTCTGTCTCAAGAGGCCTCATAAGTTATAAAATGTTTTAATTTCAAATTTATTATTCGATTGAACAATGAATGAAGCTGGTATAATATAATTATTAATAAAAAATAACATTAAAACTAACCTATTACTAAATATAAACCTAATAAAGATCCCCAAATCGATCCCCTGTGGCAGGCTGCCCACAAGGCTGGCGACATTCCCCCGCTGGATCACAATGCCTGTCCTTTGGCAGAGGAATGAGCCAGCCCTGCGATCTGCGTTGGACTCCCGTTATTTATATTTTTTATTAAATTTCAAATTATGACAAACGTATTGATAATAAAAGATTTCAAACTTACATGGTCATTTACATTAGAATTACGATTTGAAATGGGATATAAATAAAAAAAAATAGGACAAAAAAAGGAATAGGATATAAATAAATAATGAAATATCGGGAACTCAAAAATACAAATTTACATGGTAAATATCCCGTTTCAAATCGTAATTCTAATGTATTGATAATACCAATAAAGTGATTAAAAGATACGATTATTTTATTAAAGTTTTAGATAGTGACATAAACATTTTTTATTTTATTGTGTGTATTAGAATTTAAGCGGAAAAACACAGTTTTTTAGCTTGAAAATAGTCGATTTGGACTTATGTTTGAAACGATATTACAAACACATTTAAAATTTATGTTATGACATTAGGACGCAATAGTCCTGTTCTAGATAGTAACATTGAGAAAATGTCAAGACAGGTGTCAATTCAATCAGAAAATCGCCTAAATAGATCAGCGTTTTTAACTGATAAGGACTCTTAAGACGCCAGGAGTGTAAAAAAAATTTTTTTTTTAATTTAAGCTGTTTATTTCAGTGAAAATTTTTACATAATTTTATAATCACTTACTTAACTATTAATCTTAAATTACAAAAGATTTTTTAAGTTAAGGAGTTGCGGATATACAATATTATTAATCAGTATACATTGTTGCTGTTAAAATATTCTTAGTTACCCAAGTCATAAGTAACTAAGATATTTTAACAGCTTGATTTTTTTAACAAATATAACTTAATGGCATTTCTGAGTCTTGTCTTTTTTAATATTCAAATCTATATGTACAGGTCCATAAAGTCCACTCAGCGAAGTAAGGTCACTGTCATACCGCACTGGGATGACGAAGACGGCCCGGGACACAGCGCGTTAAGGCAGAAGCATACCAGAGCGCGCAAGCGCACCACCGAGGCGGTTTACAGCGTACACGTGGGCCACTGGGACGGACACCAGCATCAGGATAGAAAATATTGTAACTAAATCTAATACGAACATAGTTTTCATCATCATCATCATCATCATTTCAGCCGAAAGACGTCCACTGCTGAACATAGGCCTCCCCCAAGGCTCGCCATTTAGACCGGTCCTGTGCCGTTCGTTTCCACCGGATTCCCGCGACCTTCACCAGGTCATCACTCCACCTCGTCGGAGGCCTACCGACAGCTCGTCTTCCGGTTCGTGGACGCCACTCAAGCAGTTTCTGGCCCCATCGACCGTCAGTCCTGCGAGCAATGTGCCCTGCCCACTGCCACTTAAGTCTCGCAATTTTGAAGGCTATGTCGGTGACCCCAGTTCTGCTACGGGTAGCTTCATTCCTAATTCTATCACGCAGAGAAACCCCGAGCATAGCCTTTCCATTGCTCTTACACAGTTTTCAAGGGTCAATCAACTTTTCCTTGTTGTTATTCTGTTCCATCAGCGAGGAGACAACAGTAACCGAGTTTCTTAGAAATATATTTTTGTTATGAGCTTCAAGCATGCTCAATAGGGTGGGTCGAAATTCACGAATTTTGGAGTACCATAATGTAATAGGGCTCAAAAGTTGCTGTGTATTCTGTAGATTACAGGAAAAATAATTTAAAAAATCTAGATTTAGGGGGTTAAAAGTCTAAATCTAGATTTTTTAATTTTTTTTAATACACAGCAACTTTTGAGCCCTATTACATTATGGTACTCCAAAATTCGTGATTTTCGACCCACCCTAATGCTCAAGAGATGACCCATAATGGATTTATGATCATTGCTAAAACTCATCTTTGGTAGATCTAAACCCTATAAAATCACAATTTTAAAGAGTGACTCAGGAAATTACGTTTCCATGGTAACGAGCAACAAAGAAAAGTTGATCCACCCTCAATCAAAGTGAAAAATAGAAAAATTAATCGCTACTGGTGGGATTTGAACCCACGACCTCTTGAATCCGTCCATTGCTCTTAACCATCTGAGCTACTGTGGGTATCCCTAGTGGTGACGAATTTTACAATTTTTCTTCTTTTCTTCACTTCTATCGCTTTATTGGGTCCGGCCTATAAAGTCGCAGTCAGTTTAAAAAAAAAAGACACTTATACTCGTCACAATAAGGGGCAACCTATAGCGCTACCCGCGTGACGTCACGTCTATTACATATTACAACTGTTCCATTATATATGTAATTTATGTATCTCCTATTCCCAGCCCATCCACAAGTGATCGAAAGCCTCGTGGAGGCCCACGACATCGTCCGCTTCGAAACGCGACCGAGCCCCATCCGTCCCCCACTCCTGCACGTCTCTCGACGATACGACCCTGGCACGTGGACAACGCACAGGCCCATGCGCGTGGGCACACGGACAGCGGACGGGGGACGGACGAAAGAGGACGCGAGTACAGGTATAACGGAACCGCGTACCACGTGCGGTAGACATAAACATAATTTATTGGTAATAAGGTATTACAAGTCAGTATTTTTACAATTGTTCATTCATTATAGATTATATTAATTAAATAATTGATTACATTGGAAAATTACAATCATTACATTACATCAGAACATTGCATTATATATTCTTGCTATTTTTATCATTACATATTTTATATTCTAAAAAATCTTTATTAGTATAGAAACATTGATTTATTAGCCATTTTTTAAATCTAATTTTAAAAGACGGGTGACTTTTTGCTTCCGTGATGCTGTCTGGTAACTATTCGAGGTTAAGCATCGGCCGAGGTCAGTTCTTGGATGTGTGACCGCTTTGAGTGGTTACTAACTGAGCGCTCCCGTGCTTTTGAAGGCATGTTAAGCCGTTGATACCGGCTGCTGTCTATGATAAGTTAGAGGCCTACAGGCGGCTTGAGAACTTCTATCATTTAAGTTGCCCACGCACTTGTCAAGCCCAATTCCAATAAGGTCTGGTTTCCCCTCAGGTTGGAAAGTCAGATGGCAGTTGCTTCCGTAAAGACTAATGCCTATATATCTTGGAATTAGGTAGCGGACCTCGAGCATCCTTCAGGATGAAATTGTACTGGGATGATAGGGTTGGAGTATGATATAATCTTTTTCAAATATTAAAATGTAAACTCTTTAACGTCTTTATTCAAAAAAGTCAAAAGTCAAAATCATTTATTTGTACACATAGGTATAAGGCTGGTAAAAATAAACTTAAATAAGGTCTCACTATATTTTGCCATTTAGGCATACAAATATTTTATGTCAGGATGGAGCATGCATACAGTATTGTTTAAAAATAGCAATTAATGGGTATATAGAACGCGTCACGATACACCTACAATTCAAAATCCGTAAAGTATTCCTTCAGTGAATAGTACGCTTTTCCGACTAAAAGTGTATACAGGCTTTTTTTGAAATCTACCAAATCTTGTATTTTGGATAGATTCTTCGGTAATTTGTTATATATTTTAGGCGCCATTCCAAAAATGCTTTTTGCCAGAAATGCTGTTTTTATTGATTTTATATATATATTATCACATCGGCGAGCACTATTAAAAAACGAAAATTGATGCAAGTTGTTTTTAACATAAACTGCAGTTTCAAAAATGTAAAGGCATGGCAGTGTAAGTATGTTATGTCTAATGAAATTCGTTTTACATGATTCTGTTGGCGGTATTCTACATAATGCTCGTAAACATCTTTTCTGTGCTCTGAAAGCCATCTCTCTATCTTTATTCGTACAGCGTACATAGCGGAGACTGCGCACACGGACAGAGCGCGGAGAGGGCACAACGCGACGTGGACAGCGTACAACGAGGGCGGTGTTCGGGCGTCCGCGGACGGGAACCGCACTGGTCCAGGCGGAAGACGACAAATCGGGCTGGGTAAGCCACCGTGGTCAAAACATTTGTCTGTAATAATCCCAATCCCCAATTTGTAATAATCATTATGGAAATAGCTGCCAAATCTGGAACTTTTAGGTACACACTAAGATCTCGTCTAAGTCATAGCAGAGGCGTTAATACTAGTGTCTTTTTATAGGGGATTGACGAGAGACATCATCCTGTTGTGGATTCGTTTTTATTATCAGTGACTTAGAGACCATATACATCTCTAACAATATTAAATTAATTTAAATTTTGACGCTCAGAGACCATGTACATCTCTGGGATATTATATTAATTTCATTATACTCCTTGTTTAATCTTGAGACTTTATACATCTCTAACTTTACTGATGTTGTAATATTTGTAACAGATAACTTTGCAAGTTTATATTCACTGTATGACATTAATTTTGTTATAATTGTAAATTAGAAATTATTATTCCTTCTTGAACTGTAAATTAATATTTTGACATGAAAAATGTATTAATTATTATAGTCAGACTTTCTTAAATTGTAAATTAATATTTTGACATGTAAAAGTGCCCTTGTGGCCTATTTGCAGAATAAATGTTTGTTTTTTTTCTTCATATTGCGCAAGTACTAATGAATATGACACACAGTGACGTTGCCGGCTTACCTCGTGACGGACACGACGCGTCGTCCGCGGCCCACGCCCACCTGGACACTGCTTTCCCAGCCTTACAAGTGCGTATTATCTTACCATACCTTACCTTACCTTATTTTATTTTATTGATTTTGTACCATTTTATTATTTGGGTCAATCAACTTTTTCTTGTTGTTATTCTGTCCCGTCAGCGAGGAGACAACAGTAACCGAGTTTCTTAGAAAAATGTTTATAATATGCACTTCAAGAATGCTCATGAGATGACCCATGTCTAAATGGATTTATGCTCATCGCTAAAACTCATGTTTGGTAGATTTAAATCCTATAAAATCACAGTTTTAAAGAGTGACTCAGGAGACGCAACCATGGTAACGAGCAACAAAGAATAGTTGATCCACCCATTTACAACATGATTGTTATTTTATTTAATATTCAATTGTAGTTTGTGAAATCGTTTTTGTACGCCAGACGGTAAAACATAGTGATACCAGTTTTTTTTTATGTATACAACATCTACATTGTAACCTATGTTTAACAAATAAACACCTTTGACTTTGACTTATTTAGAATGGCAACAATTTGACAATCCCAGAATCCTGGGACACGGCTGTGAAAGAATCTCAGAATGGAAAATCTTGTAATAATACATTTGGGTGGATCAACTATTCTTTGTTGCTCGTTACCATGGTTACGTCTCCTGAATCACTCTTTAAAACTGTGATTTTATAGGCTTTAAATCTACCAAACATGAGTTTCAGCGATGAGTATCTGTCCATTTGGACATGGGTCATCTCTCAAGCATGCTTGAAGTCCATATTATAAACATTTTTCTAAGAAACTCGGTTACTGTTGTCTCCTCGCTGAAGGGACAGAATAACAACAAAGAAAAGTTGATTGACCCATTTAATACGGAAGATTGGCCCTCGAGATTTTTTTATGGGCATCCCCAGAATACCGGGTTTTGAACATGAACAAACCCACAACCCTGTTTAATGTTAACTATATGTGAATATCGGGATGTTCTTTGGGGTATCCCGGAATTCCGGAATTAAGTAAAGAATTAAGTATAGTAGTACAATATAATAAATTTGAAAATGTTTTGATTTCAAATTATGACAAAAATATAGATAATACCAATAAAGTGATTAGGATACGATGATTTTATTAAGGTTTTAGATAGTAACAGAGCCGTTTTTTGATTTTATTGTGTGAATTTAAGCGGAAAAAACACAGTTCACAGCTTGAAAATGGTCGATTTGGAGTGATGTTTGAAACGAAATTTCTTATTGAAAAATCTAAAAATATACGTTTTATATTTATGACATTAGAAGGCAATACTTCTGTTCTAGATAGTAACACTGAGAAAGTGTCAAGATACGTGTCAATTCAATCAGAAAATCGTCTAAATAGATGAGCGTTTTTAACTGATAAGGACTTTCAAGTAAAAAAAATATCAGACTTTCTTAAAATGTAAATTAATATTTTGACATGTAAAATTAAGTGCCCTTGTGGCCTATTTGCAGAATAAATGTTTGATTTTGATTTTGAATAGCAGGTGTGAAAAGAATATTTTGACTTCCACTTTACCCTATTATACGGGGCCTTGGGAGGGTAAATATTAACCGCCAGTGTGTTCGGGGCAGGTACACGCGGAGGACAAGGAGGAATCCGAACTGCACGGACTCTTACTACCAGTGCCTCGACTACTGCTTCGACAGGAAGGGATACAAGTAAATATGACACCGACCAATATTTCATTCATCATCATCATCATTCAGCCGGAAGACATCCACTGCTGGATATAGGCCTCAGTGTTGCCAGATGGTTACATTTCTTACATTTTTTGTAACTTTTGACCGGCTCGCGTAACATGTAAGTTACTTCTGTTGTAAATGAAATTTTCGTAACTTTTGAGAATAATGAAACTGTATTTAAAAAGAAAGGTCAATTGTATCTAACCGGAAGCAAGCGAGACAATTTATAGACTTATAGATACAGAAAAGGTGACAAAAGAACCTACATGGTACGACTCTGTCTGTCCGTCTCTGTATAACAGTTGAGATACCACCCATCAACCTGACGTTATTCTGTCGCCGAACTCGCCGCATTGTAGTTGTACGTGGCTACTTATTTCTTAGAATCGAACGTTTTGACAAATAATTATGAAAAATATAAGAAATGTAATTTTTGCATCAAAATGTAACTTTTCAAGAAAAGAAACGTAATTTTTGTTCCAAGGGCTCTGTCAACACTGATAGGCCTCCCCCAAGAAGCGCCACAGCACACGGTCGCGAGCCACCCGCATCCAGCGACTCCCCGCTGCCTTGACCAAGTCATCAGTCTTGATCAAGACATCAATATTTTATTATTATTATTTATTCATTTAATAATCGTAATTAGACCCCGTTATCGTCTCGCACAGAAGTTGATTTTCAGTAGAGCGTGAATGTTTTTTTATCGACTATCTAAACGTCGATAATTTATGTCACTGATAATTTCAAAGAGGTGTCACTAGGTACTACTTATTACTTTTGTATAAATATATATCACTACATAGTATAAAACAAAGTCGCTTTCTCGGTCCCTATGTATGCTTAAATCTTACAACTACGCAACGGATTTTGATGTGGTTTTTTTAATAGATAGAGTAATTGAGGAGGAAGGTTTATATGTATAATAACATCCATTCAATAGTGCACCCGTGCGAAGCCGGGGGGGGGGGGGGGGGGTCGCTAGTATAATAATAAACGAAGAAATAAAAGTCTAGGGTGTTCGTTAGTTCGGATTTATCATAGTTTTTCCACAATAATTACAATAAACTTTACACAACTGTACATCGTCAGTATCACTATGGGTTATATAGGGATTTTCGTGATGACAAGTTCCACATTGGACGGCAACAGTAAATCCAGCTGCATATATATATGCGAAGCACGCACTGACCAGCCCCACACAATTTTAAATAACAATTGCTTTTTAAAAGCTGCTGGTTATGGCAATACAAAAAATTTTCATCAAAATTGAGCATAGACTTCGCGAAAATTCAATTGCATTATATAAACATCGATATCAAGAAGGTCTATAAAAAAACCATTCACGCTCTACTGAAAAACAATTTCTGTGCGACAATATAACGGGGTCTAATCGTAATAGTTAAAAACTTAAATAACATTATATTGGCTCCTCCAAATATGAGGAGCTGGCATCCTTGTGCCAAGTCCAGTGATATTATTTGAAATGGGCTTGGCTTGGCTAAATTGGGATGTTTAGCTATCCAAAGGCGCAACACTGCCAGCCTACTTTTGTCTAAGTGTTTTATTTCATAGCAAGCACGTATCCAGACTTTTGGTTCGGGAGGGGACGACGACAAACATTGAAACATCTATATACTACTTATTGAAAGAACACGCAAGCGAATAAATCAACAAACGGCTAAAAACGCTTTCGGGGGGGGGGGATAAATCCTAACTATCCCCCCCTCTGGATACGTGCCTGTTTTATAGTATTATTGTTATACTTAGTTTAATTCCGAAGAACTCAAATGGCTCATTCTACTTTTTCATGACCAGTTTTCTGTTACATAAAAAATCTATGATATGTATTGAATTAGTGTACAAAAATAGGATTTTGAAATAATACCTGAACCTAATAAAAGGAATTTATAGTTAAAAAAACAGGAATGCCTTATTTATATGAAATGAAAAGTCCCGAAATTTTCGGGATTTCTCTTATAAGCGGAATCCCGAACTGCAAATCCTACAAATACAAATACAAATACAAATACAAATTCTTTATTTGCTTGAACACGGTTACAAAGATCTTATATTTAGAAAGTTCATGCGTATTCAACCTGCATGCAGGTGTGCAAATTTTATCAGTCATATTTCTAATTTAATAGAAGTCAAATGTATTACAATGTCAAATATTTGTTGTATCATATTATAATTTAGCTTTTAGCGCGTCAAATATTCATTAATATTGTAGAAACAATTTTCCTGTAGCCATTTAGTCAATTTACTTTTAAATAACATCTCATTTTCTAGTTTAATATTAATAGGTAGTTTATTATACAAGTCTACTGTCTGATGTCGCAGAGTGAACTGCCCTTGGTACACGAGGCCGACGCGGGCCGAGCCGGCGCGCATGAACTTCACCGGCCTCTTCTGGGCCATACAGAAGGAGGCCCGCATGACGCTATACGACGTCTCCGACATCTTCTGGGTACGGTTTTTGTAAATTCAAATTCAAATTCAAATAATTTTATTTCAGATAAAATCCATATATGGTTAGTAACATTATTGTACTTATATCTATGTTAGTGGGGTTACATAATAGATAAATTCAATAAAATTAAAAGGAATAACATTAATATAATTTACGATCATGGCTATTTAATATAATTCACAAGTGTGCTAATCTGTGCCACCCAGTGACAAAGAATAGGACAGTTGTACCTATCAGCTAACACCTTCAAAATGCTGTTTTGACTATTTCTGACACGGTCCATCAACGATGCAATTTTTTTCCTCATGATCGCGTGAAAAAGAACCAAGACCAGGGCCGTCTTTAACCACTTTGAGACCCTGGGTACATTAGGGTAAAGGGGTCCCTATGCTCTTGACAGATCACTATTTTACAAATACAAATACAAAAAGGTTTATTTCTCAAAATTTTACAATGTTCAATCTATAGTAAGTATGGGTATTAAAAATAAGACGTTGAAAAATCGGTATGAGCACAGCGCTAAGCTGGCTATTTTGTTAGTATAGACAAAGAAAGTAGCTAAACAAGATTCTAACATTTATTTTTATTGACCGAGAGACGAAGGTCTCTGCTTCAGCTTCGACAAAAATGCTTTCTATGTCCCATTTTCCGGATTTCCGGTTGTTCTCCTGTACGTGTCGTATGATATGATCCACAAAAGTAACACTTAGTATTCACAGGTCAATGTTATGATTCTGTCAAAAATTTCATTTTTGTAGGTCATTATCGTTTAATTTTTTGAACTAAATATTTTTTCGGTAATAAATATTGGTTATCGTTGGTGATCTGGCAGGAACTAGGGGGTCCTATCGATCGCGGAGCCATGGGCACTTGCCCAGAGAGCCTTGCCTTGTCCTTACACGTCGCCACTCTTGCGCTGTGAGTCCCGCAAGCGCCGATTAAGTTTAAACGGTCATAATCATATATTTAAGAACCAAGCCTAGCTCTTGCTGGTGGAGTAATCACCATTCTGTTCGGTTCTCCGCCAAGGCTTTGAGCTCCTGATACGACATTACATTGACCTTCTCTTTTGCTTGATCTATATGGGCCAATCAACTTTTTGTTTATAATGGTCACAACGGAAGACCAGCGCTGGCCCTGCCAGCATAGCGCTGAGTTGTGACCATTTCGTGGCAATATGTTATTCCATACTGTCATCTTTATTTAATTATTTAAAAAGGTACACTTTACAGACATCACACAATAAATGATACAGTTAAGTTTGCACAAAATCAGTAGTTTATAGACCAACATGACATCCAAAGCAAGTACACACAGCATGATCAATAAATAAGCGCATAATTGACCAAGTGCACATACAGAACTAGTGTCAAGTCGACCAACACAGAGCAGGGTTAATTACATGGTTAAATCTAATCAAGTTCAGCATTCAATAACACAGTTACCTTACTCTATTTCATCTTTGTAAATGTCTTGTGTTTGTCGCGAATAAATGTTTCTTTCTCCCTTTGTTTCTTCTTTCTTTTTCTTGTTGTTACTTTGTCCCATCTGCGAGGAGACAACAGTAACTGAGTTTCTTAGAAATATGTTAATAATATGGACTTCAAGCACGCTCAGGAGATGACCCATGTCATTTGGATTTATGCTCATCGCTAAAACTCACGTTTGGTAGATTTCCTATAAAATCACAGTTTTAAAGAGTGACTCAGGAAACGTAACCATAGTAACGAGCAACAAAGAAAGAAAGAAAGAAAGAAACATTTATTCACAGACACAGAAGACACACATATTACATAAAAAACAACAACAACAGAAGAAAACAAACCACAACATGTGTGTCCCCGCGGCAGTGAAACGGACACTGGCTCAGCATTATGCTGAGGTGTCAAACACCTACAGCGCTGATTTTCAGCCAGTACCGTCGGTAGAAAGAAGAGTTAATTAGTCTTTTCCTGCCTCTCCTCCCCTCTATCTTTCCTTCCATTATGGTTTTATGTAATTGTCATGTCGTATCAGGTGCCCCAGCATGTTCCCTCTTTGAATTTAAACGGTAACCATATAATATTATTCTAGAGCTGGAAGGTCCAACTGATCAATAAGGGCTACCGGTCATGTCGCACCTTTACTGAAAGAACAACGACCACTAAGAAGCTGTACCCAATCTACTATGACGACGTGCTGAGTCCGGGGACGGGCAAGATCATGGCTAAGGTCTGTCACATCTTAATCAAGTGTCGTCCCGCGACCGGCTTATCCTCCTGAGACCCACCATACAAATAAAAATACAATCGAATTTGAACCTAACAGTTCCGATTACAAATTTGAATTTTATTTTATGTCAAATCAATCAAACCAAAACAAATGCAACTCTATCACTTCAAAATTTAACTTATTTTCCGTTGACCATATTTTGTCCTTTATATAGGACGCGGGGTCTTAGGAGGATGTAAAGTGAATATTTAATTTGTTGTAGCGTGCAAGTGTTTTTTTTTATTAAAAATGGGATCGCTCTTGGGCAGCATCTAGCCAGGGGGCAAAGATGAGGCCGACGATGAAGCGAGCTCACCCAGAAGGTGCCTATTCACTCGTGCCTTAAAA
The DNA here is from genome assembly GCA_963556455.1 of Epiblema foenella. Lineage (NCBI taxonomy): Eukaryota > Metazoa > Arthropoda > Insecta > Lepidoptera > Tortricidae > Epiblema > Epiblema foenella. The sequence continues at coordinate 353,125 of OY747120.1, read as the reverse complement.
AGGTCTAGGTCTAGTGTTTTGGTTATGAACTGTAAACTTGCATCATCTTCATCCTAGCGTTATCCCGGTACAGTTGCATCCTAAAGGATGCCCGGGGTCCGCTACCTAATCCCAAGAGTTGGCGTAGGCACTAGTTTTTACGGAAGCGACTGCCATCTGACCTTCCAACCCGAGGGAAAACCAGACCTTATTGGAATTAGGCTTGTCAAGTAAGTGGGCAACTTGACTGTTAGAAGTTCTCGAGCCGCCAGAAGGCTAACTTGGCTAAACCTGCATGCGTTTATAAATAAATAAATAAAAGTCTCGGAAAATGCCGGGATTTTTTTTCGTACAAGCCGGTCCCGGGACTTCATGCCCTAATTTTATTGTATACCTACATGTAGTATTAGGGTTCGATAAGAATGTGCGGAGTGCGGAACCCGCGCGTGTCAGCTCGCACTCTAAGCTCGCAAAATAACAATTACAATAGTTTACAACTTACACTATCAAGTTGGCCGGGTTCGATTCCTGTTTGCGTATTAAGGTTTTTTTTACATTTCTGTGGCTTTATAGGCCGGACCCAATAAAGATATAGGAGTGCGGTAAGAGAGTGGCCTGGGGAAAATCCAGGGGAAATCTCCGACGCGAGCACGCGGGCGGTGTAAACACTGGAATACACTAAAAGTTTGCTCCTCCCAGGTGCGAGTGGAATCGAGCTACTGGGAGTTTGTAGTGAGTTTATTAGACATGTTAATCATCGGCCCAAGCCTTGCTAACTCGAATAACGCACGGTTCCGTAATAAGTATCCTACTGATGTGGCTACGAAGTCAGTTTCCTGTCGAGAAATATTATAGTCTATCACCAGTGGTAACTACTCGGAAAAGTTACTATTAAAAAAATCGACTGGCCGCGAGTGCCGGGAGGCCGCAGGGTCGAATCCTGCTCGGTGCCTAAATTTTTCAATTTGGGTATGGGATGGCGCATCGCAACTGACGATTCTCAATATAATTTGAGACGTTAGTGCCGTTAATGAAGCATGAGTCTTCTGGTAGATGTCGCTGTACGCCTCCTTTAAGGCGTTTGTATAAAAATAAAGTTACTATTGAACTTATTTAACATTCATATTGAAATAAAATATAATAAACGGTTCCACTCACGTCTTAAAGCTCGAGTATCGCTCGATATATTTCGGTCCAGTATCGTGGTACGTAGTCATGAGAACTAGTCGTGATGGCAACGAATTACCAACGTAATAGTGGAAATCCCCGGGAAAATCCCGGGAATTCTGGAAAAATCCCGGGAAATCTCGGAAAATCCCGGGAAATCCGATATTTTCATAGAAACGGATTCCGATACTGTCTCCTCATAAACTCCCGTTTTGCAGTGCTGGGTGTGCGGTCTGCTGGGCCAGGGTATCCCGAGGAACGCGAACTGCTACGACAACTTCGCTAACACGGGCTCCGGCTCCGCGCTGATGGAGAAGAACACCTACCGGAAATACTGCCGGTGGATGGACGAGTGAGTAACTTACCTTCTCCAAGGTTTATCTACAGATGTTACAAAAATGGCATATGAATCGGTTAAGGCACTGGTCCCACCGCCGGGGAGTAGCGAATAGTCTTATAGTAATTCTACTCGCTTGAGCGGGAAAGCGAGTAGAATTGAAAATAAATGAAATGAAATGAAAATAATTTATTCGTGACATAGATACTAAAAGATAATACATTCTTAACTATTAACTAATAAAATTGCCACGAAATGGTCCCGCCTCAGCATAATGCTGACTCACAAGCCAGCGCTGGTCTTCCGGCGAGACCATTTTTTGTGGATCACGTTGCTCCGCTGTCCGACGCGGCCTTAACCTATTCTGAACGCACCCGTTACGCTTGCGTCAGACAGCGCCATCTGGCAGGCTGCTAATTGACTAATTGTCAATAGGCAGAATTACTATGAGAGTACTCGCTGCTCGCCGGCGGTGGGACCAGTGCCCAAGGCAATAATCGTTGTCGAATTGTGATCCCGGAAATCACTTCCCTATTATTCTTAGACAACTTTAAAAAAAATCTTTCACAAAAAAATAATACATTAAAAACATTTCGTAAAAGGTTGCACCCCTGGCCCCTATTTAACCAAAGCTGACAGGCGCGACAATTGTCAAAAACATTACAATTGTAGTTGATGAAACAGTTTTCACATGCTGCACGCATTAGCAAATGCGACAGAGAGGGTAGATATTCGAACTTCGTTCGTTTTCCGTTCGCGGTAGCCCCTCTGGTAGGTAAATTGGCCCCACCTTACTGTGCGCACTTTTTACTCGACATCTGTCAAATCATCATAGTTTTTTGATAGATATCGAGTGAAAAGTCGAGCATTCGTCACTAAAATCGGCTCCCTGATCTGTCGCGCTTTCTCTCTCTAACCAGGAACAGTTGTAGCTTCGTTATTTTGATACCCATTTGAATTGGATTTTCACCATTTGGCATATTTTTTGCCTTGTTTCTTTTTTTTTGGAGTTGTCTTTTGAGTCTTCAACCCTATACGTTTAGTTAAACTCGCATGCAATTCTCGTACCTACTTGTGTATTAGGGCCTTAAGGCTTAAGAGCCTTTATGAGTTAAAAAAAAGCTCATCTATTTAGGCCATTTTCTGTTTGAATTTACACGTATCTTGACATTTTCTCAGTGCTACTATCTAGAACAGGACTATTACCACCTAATATCATAAATTTTGAATGTATTTTTTGAACCTATTATTAAGAAATATCGTTACAATCAATACCAGGCACGTATCCAGACTTTTGGTTCGGGGGGGACAAACATTGAAACAACCATGTGAACTGTGTAAAAATTGCTGTAATCACTGTACTATAATAACGGCTAAAAACGTTTGCTAGCTTTGTAGCCCTTAACTTTCGCTATGTCGACAGAAAAGACGCGAACCTAAATCCGTGTATGACCCATAAGGGCGTTTTTCCGCTTAAATTCTACTACGCACAAAAAATTAATAAAATGGCTATGTCACTATCTAAGACTTTTATAAAGTCATCGTTTCCTGTATCGCTTTATTGGTATTATCAATATTTTTGTCATAATTTGAAATCAGGACATTTTATAACTTATAAGGCCTCTTAACCCAATACCGCATACGAAGTCATATATGGCAGATATCGTTGTAGACCTTATTGCATCGTATCAAGGTTCAAATTCAAACGAATATTTTTTAAAGTCATGCGGTAAAGGGTTAAGACAGAATTCCCGGTTGTACCCTAGGTGCACCAGCGGTCGGCAGCAGGCGGCCCGCGAGCCCCTGCTTGCGGCCGGCGAGCCTCCTTGCTGACACCCGACAATGTTTGAACTTTTGTCTGATAGAGCCATTATCAACACGTGCGGCCCGCGGCGTTTGGGAACCTTCAGTTTTTTTGAGTGGTCTATATTATATTTTTTATTGAAAGAAAGAAAGAAATATTTATTTGGTACAAGTTGTTTACACATTCCAGGATATAGTAAATAGGTACCTATTTAGTACCAAAATGGGTGCCGCTCAGCATGTGTCATGAAAATCATGACGCTGATTTTCAGGGCAACCAGGAGACAACATGAAATTACAAAACAATAAACATGAGAGAGCTGTCCTTAACATACAACATGACATTGACAATGTGGGAAATGTGTAGCCATACAGAATAATATTTTGTACCTGCACATACAAGCTAAATCGTTCATTATATTACAGAATTTACATGAAGCTATCTAAACACTATAAAACATAACACTAAACATCTGCTTATTGGCAATTTGCTTTTCTGTTAAGGGTCCTTATCAGTTAAAAACGCTCATGTATTTACGCCATTTTCTATTTGAATAGACACGTATCTTGACATTTTCTCAATGTTACTATCTTGAACAGGACTATTGCGACCTTATGTCACAAATTTTAAATGTAATTTTTGGATTTTTCATTACGAAATATCGTTTCAAACATCACTCCAAATCGACCATTTCCAAGCTAACAACTTGTTTATTCCGCTTAAATTCTACTAAACACAATAAAATCAAAAAATTGCTATGTTACTATCTAAAACTTTGATAAAACTATCGTAGCCTTTAATAATTTTATTGGTATAATCAATACTTTTGTCATAATTTGAAATCAAAATATTTTGAAACTTATAAGGCCTCTTAAATATTTTTTGATATTGTGTTTGAAGGAGGCAATAGACTATTGGAAGGCCTCTTAAGCCATGGCTGGTTGCAGGGTCCCGCTCTGGTTCAACCGCTCGGACCCGTACTCGGTGTGGGGCCAGTGGACCGGCGGCTGCACGTACCGCTGGCTGGACATCACGGGGCTGTACGCGCAGCGCGCCTGCCGCAGCACCATCATCCCGGCCGAGGGAGAGAGTTACCTCAGCAGGAGGATGGCCAGGCTCGAGCTCGCTTTAAGGGTATTTTATTTATTTATTTGCATCACCAAGCGGGTCCCACAGAACCGAGCGCGGCGTCAAAAAGTCAAAAAGTATTTATTGTTTGGGAGAATTTTGTTACATTGCAGGTATAATAAACAATTTTACACATAGAGTTTCACCAAGACTCTACCTTTTCAGGTGTACAAACAAAACTATTCGACGACCGCTTTAGCCTAGTTGGTAGTGCACCTGCCTGTGAAGCTGACGGTCCTGGGTTCGAATCCCGGTCAGGGCAAATATTTGTGTGATGAGCATGAATATTTGTTTCTGAGTCTTGGATGTTTTCTATGTATTTAAGTATTTATATCTATTAAATATATCGTCGTCTAGTACCCATAACACAAGCCTTCTTGAGCTTACTGTGGGGCTAGTTCGATTTGTGTAAGATTGTCCTGTAATATTTATCACCAAGCGGGTCCCACAAAACCAGTGTCACCAGTTTTCGTAACTTTTGACCGGCTCGCGTAACATGTAAGTAACTTCTGTTGTAAAGGAATTTTTTGTAACTTTTGAAAATAATGAAACTATTTAAAAAGAAAGGTCAATTGTATCTAACCGGGACCAAGCGAGACAATTTATAGGCTTCCATATAGAAAAGGTGACAAAAGAACCTACGTGGTACGTATCAGTCTGTCCGTCTGTTGTAACTAAGTATGACATTCGAGATACCGCCCATCAGACTGGCGTAATTCTGTCGCCGAACTCGCCGAATTACAGTTGTATGTGGCTACTCATTTCTTAAAATCGAACGTTAAGAAATTAATTATGAAAAATATAAAAAATGTAACTTTTGCATTAAAAATGTAACTTTTCAAGAAAAGAAACCTAATTTTAGCCCTAAGGGCCCTGGCAACACTGCACAAAACCGAGCGCGGCGTCAAAAAGTCAAAAAGTATTGTTTGGGAGAATTGGGTTACATTGCAGGTATAATAAACAATATACATAGAGTTTCACCAAGACTCTACCATTTCAGGTGTACAAACAAAACTATTGAATTTAAATATAACATCTTAATCATCATAATTATGTTAAAAATTTAGAAAAACATTATTATCACATACTATTACTGTAATACATCTATGCGTCGCGGCAGACCTCATCGGAGATGGAGAGACGAACTTGAGGTCTCGAATCAGAAGTGGTGGGAGAATGCACAAGACAGGGACGCTTGGGAAAAAAAGAGGGAGGCATTTGCCCAGCAGTGGGACAGTCGAGGCTCTTTATCACTACATAGTATAAAACAAAGTCGCTTTCTCTGTCCCTATATCCCTATGTATGCTTAAATCTTTAAAACTACGCAACGGATTTTGATGCGGTTTTTTTAATAGATAGAGTGATTGAAGAGGAAGGTTTATACGTATAATAACATCCATTAAATAGTGCACCCGTGGGAAGCCGGGCGGGGGAATTTGCATCAGATAACAAGGCCCATATTTACATACACCTTACAGACTAACTTACATATTAATGAAAGAAAATAACTAAATTATTAGCTAATAAACAGTTATTATACCAAAAATAACTATTTAATCATATAATATAACCCGCGCCTCATCGCCCTGGTGTAAAAGTGAAAAACAACTTTTGCATTAAAAATGTAAGTTTCCAAGTAACGAAACGTAATTTACGTCCCAGGGGCCCTGGCAACTGTTGAAAAGGTTAGGGTAGGTATATCAGGATTTATCGTCAATTAAATACTGAATAACGGTTAAATTAATTTCATTTATTTTTACACTTGGAAGCTAGAACACGTCTATCTACGAGTAAAGTCTTGATCAAAGAGAGACAAGGCGAAGGAGTGACTAAAAGATCTGAACAGAGAATGAATTGAACTAAACATCAAACTAAACTAAACTCAATCAATCGGTCGTTCATTCCTTTAACAAAGTAGTCAAATCACTTACCTTTTATTTACAGGATATGTTAATTTTTGTGTATTAAAATATAATAAAATCAACAGCAACACTGTATTAGCGTAACCCAAATATGAACCGAATGCGGGCATTTACTATCGTTGCAGGACGAGAAGGAAGGCTGCGTGGTGAGCCCCATGGCCTCGCTGGTTCCGTTCTCGCGCGCCGTGTCGCTGTACGCGCGCTTCCACGTGTGCGTGTGCCGCGGCAGCTGGTGCAACCGCGCGGGCCGCCCGGGACCGCCGGTGGCCCAGCTTCTCATCTACTATATCATCATCAGAGGACTTACGCGTTAGCGTTACATATCGCTCTGGCCCCTATTTCGCCAAGTTGACAATTGTCAGTGACATATGACGGCTGACAAATCGACAATTTTCATGTGAAAACTATTTCACCAACTACATATTGTAATGTTTTTTGACAATTGTCGCGCCTGTCAGCTTTGGTGAAATAGGGGCCAGGCCATATGTATGTATTTGACGTATGTGGGCTGACAAATTGACAATTTTCATGTGAAAACTGTTACACCAACTACAATTGTAATGTTTTTTGACAATTGTCGCGCCTGTCAGCTTTGGTGAAATAGGGGCCAGGACATATGTATGTATTTGACATATGTAGGCTGAAAAATCGACAATTTTCATGTGAAAACTGTTTCACCAACTACAATTGTAATGTTTTTTGACAATTGTCGCGCCTGTCAGCTTTGGTGAAATAGGAGCCAGGACATATGTATGTATTTGACATATGCAGGCTGACAAATCGTCAATTTTCATGTGAAAACTGTTTCACCAACTATAATTGTAATGTTTTTTGACAATTGTCGCGCCTGTCAGCTTTGGTGAAATAGGAGCCAGGACATATGTATGTATTTGACATATGCAGGCTGACAAATCGTCAATTTTCATGTGAAAACTGTTTCACCAACTACAATTGCAATGTTTTTTGACAATTGTCGCGCCTGTCAGCTTTGGTGAAATAGGGGCCTGAGGCGCTACCGCGAACAGCAAACGAAGTTTTCCCTCTCTGTCGCACTTGCAAGTTTGCACATAAGTGAGACAGAGAGGGAAAACTTCGTTTGTAGTTCGCGGTAGCCTCTCTGGTCACGTTGCTTATATTTAATGTGGTTAGTTCAACAGACGGATTTTGATCTTTCAAAACTTTACCTATAAGACAGAGACCTTTGTTCGACACCACAATAAGTTCGGATTACATTATGTTACAATGTTATGAATTGGCAGTCGAACTTAAAATATCTTATTTTGGGACAGTATTATGTTTAGATTTAAGTCTTTAACTGTTATACTAGTTACCTATTGAATGTCATGGTATAATGAAAATGCCATCCTTATTTAAGAATTTAACCACTTAAATGTGTTTTTGGATTAAAAAAGGACAGGATATGTTTATATGACTACTATTTAGATGTGATTGGTGTTAATTATATTTTAATATTTTTACTGTTGTTTTCTACTTGTATTCATGTTTATAATATACGTATGGGTTATTATTTATTTAATAAATATAAAAAAACTATGCATATTGTAGTTTTATTTCTAATTAATAATCAAAGGCGCAAAAGACCGTGTACGCGCTAAAGGACAACTTTAATGTTCCCACTAAGGCTCGGTTTTATAAAGATCCGTTAGACTTTATGTCGGTTTGTTATGTCAAAAAATGTACTGAGTTACTGAAATTTGATCTGACATTTGGTCTAACGGATCTTTATAAAACCCGGCTTAAATCTAAAAGAAACACTAAGGGTCGATTGCACCGACATACGATCACAGGCCGGTCATCGTCAAATATGGCGCCGGCAGCTGTCATCCCATAGAAACTTGTCAAACTTCCAATACATCAGATTTTAAAGAACACCGCTTACGATTACAGACGGTTTGTAACCCACCCTAGATGCTAGTTTCCTGCCAATATTCAGTCATCATACAGCACGCCGACAACAAACGGACCACTTATTATACTCTTTGAAGCGGACTGAGCCTTTACCATGAGTTTACATGACCATACTCGCTAGCGCCTGCGTAAAAATTTGTACGGGCAAAAGTACAGTGCCTCTGGCGGTTACGCGATAGAACTAAGAATCGGCATACTAAATCGTTAACGCAGTCGCTAGCGAGTACGGTCATGCAAACTCATGGTAAAAGCACTGCGCAGTTGGTTTGTTTCGATTTCCGTTTGGACTTTTGCCAGCCAGAAAGCAGCTGCGGGGCTACTCCGAACACCGAAATCTGAACTTCGTATCATGCCGTCCCTTTCACTCATATAGTATATAACACGAAAGTGAAAGGGACGGCACGACACGAAGTTCGGATTTCGAAGTTCAGAGTATAGACTCTGATATAAATAAATAAATAAATAAATATTAGAGGACAATCTTACACAAATCGAACTAGCCCCACAGTAAGCTCAAGAAGGCTTGTGTTATGGGTACTAGACGACGATATATTTAATAGATATAAATACTTAAATACATAGAAAACATCCAAGACTCAGAAACAAATATTCATGCTCATCACACAAATATTTGCCCTGACCGGGATTCGAACCCAGGACCGTCAGCTTCACAGGCAGGTGCACTACCCACTAGGCTAAACCGATCGTCGGTATGCAGCCCTTCTGTAATGGCCCTTACATTTATTGGTTTCAACGCTAGCCTTTCCATATTGACAGAATTAAAAAGAAACTTCCTGTAACTGTCATTTGCAAAGAATAAATAATATTTATGTAGTAATTTTACAGACGTCATTGTTATACTGATATTTTTTATTTTACAACATATTACATATTTTATTAGCATATAGCTGTTTTTAGAAGATGTTATTTCAAGTGTTAATTATTTTCATAGAAGGATTCGTCCACGCAGATAATACCACGCAAAATGATATTGGAGAAATACCATATGAAAATCCTGGTAAGAATATATAATATTGGACGAATATTACTAGCGCAGAACAAGAAAAATGTACAAACGGAGCATGACGAGAAACTTTAGTGAAGCTGGTGTTTAAGTAAGCACGTTCACACACAGTATACAAGCATAAACTTTTCGTCGCCATTCACTTGATATTAAAGCCAGATACTGTACTCCGAACTTCATATCGTGCCGTCCCTTTCACTCTCGCGTTATAAATTATATGAGTGACAGCTACGTGAAGCCGACCCCCCCCCCCTCCCCCCGGTGTAAAGTACCAAGAGTGGTACTTTGACGACCCCCTCCCCCCCTAAACGGGTTACGTAGTTTGGGTATGTTCCCTAACTTGTTATTATTAATTGTTCTAACAGCTGTCAATTTACTTTTAGCGATCCCGGTTGCATCCGCTATGTTGCCCAAGACCTCGCTCGACTACGGCGATATTCCATACGACAAAGGTAAATTATTTGATATCACATAAATACATATTCTTGCAAAACAGTTCTTGTAGATTTAATAAATATTACTTGAGTTTGATTAAACTTAAGAATTTGACATTAATTATATATCTACACATATTGACATACTTAAATTAAATTAAAATATATATAGAATCAGTATCTTGTTGTAATGTTTTCATGTTAATAAGTAAACTAATTAACCATGACAATTTAAATTCTATTGTATTCATAACATTTGCATGTCGGAATTCCGGCTGAATATGTACTTAACCTAGTTATATTGTAACAGCTGTAACTCACCATATTCAGCAAATATAACATCATTTCATTTCATTCCATTTTACATACATATACTCACGCCCGCATCCCATTGGGGTTGGCAGAGACCAAAGAACGCCAAATAATACGCTCCTTACATACTTCTTTTGCTTCGATCACATCCACACATCTCTTCATACATGCTCGTCGGTTGCAGGAACTTATGACCTGGCCTTTTTTCAGTATCACAGAAATTTGATCAAGATACCCTCGCCTTGGCAGCCCCCTTCCGACCCTTCCACCCATCTGACCACACATCCTCTCAACATGACCAAACCACCTCAGATTCGGTTGAAACCACTCAAGCAATCTCACTGGAGCGCAAACTCTTAGAGCAGGGTAGGCGAACCAATGGCCATTGATGGCACGCGGCACAATATTTTGGGCACGTCGCCGATCATAAAACATGTGTAAAAAATGTGTTAAGTATTTTATGACGATCGAACGCGAATGATCCTACGCTGCAGAGTGAATCAGAAAGTCAAAATTATTTGATGGCACGTCAATGACCCCATTAAACATTCTTTAGAAAAAATGGCACGTCGATGCATAAAGGTTCGCCTACACTGTCTTAGAGTATTCCAGTGTTCCAAACCACCCGCGTGGTCGTGCCGGAGGTTTTCCCCTGGATTGTCCCCAGGCTACTCTCCAACCGCGCACTCCTATCACTTTATTGGGCCCGGCCTATAAAGCCACAGTCAGGTTCAAAAAAAAAATGCCCAAACCACCGAAGCATACCTTTTGCAATTCTAAGCTGTCGTCTCCCGGCGAAGAAAATAAACAATAGCATACTTTTGTTATGATCCCTGGGGTCCCAGGGACCGGTAGACGCAGGCACGTATCCAGAGGGGGGGGAATAGTTGGGATTTATCCCCCCCCGAAAACGTTTTTAGCTAGTAGTGATTACAGCGATTTTTGCACAGTTCACATGGTTGTTTCAATGTTTGTGGTTGCACTACGCGGGTTAATATCTAATTGGAACAATATGGTGACTATTTTGCAATACCTGAGCTTCATTATGGCAAATATGAGTTACGGGTCAATGACTGTCTTGTTGTTGATTCTTTGAGACAGTTTTGTCTTTCGGAAACTTATTTCCTCATTTTCTCCCGAACAAAACGGGACTGTGCTATAATTATTTATTTATTTTTATTATTATTAAAGTTTATTTCAGGTTTGAACCCATATCTGTTAGTAAATCTTAAAGTAGGTTAGTAATACATTCTTAAACTAGGTATATTAACTAAAGGTCGCTTGGACATGAAGCTGCGTCCACCGACGCATGAGCGCGGAGTCCCAGCAGTCCGCGAACGCGCTCAATCCTAATTCTGCGGCATTAAATACAACCAAACCTAACTGTATACAAATAAATACAACCAACCACCGACACGTATTCTATCTCACTCTCAACATTATTCATGAATATATATTAGACAACAGTAGGTTCAGAAAACTTATGGTGTTTTTCAACTAATATTGGTTCTAGGGCCCTCGAAGAGTGAAGACTATGGCAACATCCCGTACGAAGCCGGTGCAGGTAATTCGGTTTCAAGTATCTAGAAGAGATTATTCCTCGATATAGACATAAAAGTTTATCTATGTGCTCAAAAAATGTAGGTAAGGACCAACTTTACAATATCGCGCCGGTCCGGGGCGGAGATGGCCATAACAGCATCAAAAACTGTATGGTTATGGCCATCTCCGCCCATTACGATACAGGCTCGTACTCAAAAAGACTTCAACGAGCTCACGAACTCGAACTCCTGCACTTTCAACGCAATGGTGCCTCAACACATGAAAGAGGATTTAATGTATGGATGTAGATAAAATAGTGTATACAACTGTACATAATTAGGCCTTAAAACACTCGTGTGATCCTATTATGAAACTCGCTGACGTTCGTTTCATAAAACCACACTCGTGTTTTAAGATCTCTCATTATGTATCAGTTGCATAAACTACTATTGTAGGCCCTTTCAGGACATTATTTTGGGCTCCGGATTTTTAACGTCTTCATATGTGTCATAGTACGTAGGTTAAGTATAGCACCTAAAGCAGTAACTATTGCAAGTATAGAACATACTCTTGGCCAATAATTATGGCGGAAAGGTTCCACTTTTTCAATTTCAAGTAGAGAAAATTAACCGATTGTCACAGCGCGTGTAGACCATAACAGATTTCTCTGTCCAGTGATGAAGTTTAAAATGAATAAATTACACCTTTTCCCTCTCTGTCTCACTTGCAAGTTTGCACATAAGTGAGACAGAGAGGGAAAACTTCGTTTGTGGTTCGCGGTAGCCCCTCTGCATTATTTCTTTTCAGTTGTTCTGAAGCCTCAAGTTGACGTGGACTACGGGAACATTCCTTATGAAAATGGTAAGAGATCTTGTTGAAACCATTTCACTTATAAGTAGTTACAAAGAATAACTTTTTAGGGGAGACATAACGTGGAAGGACTTACTACAGTCAAGTTCGAATATATGCGGAGAAAGTGATCAAAAACATGTGAATACATTTATGGTGCAGGTCATAAGGTTGCTGAATATGTTTGTATTGAACTCGGCCGTACAGCTAATGGTAATGTTATGTGGATAAGCGCATCGCCAACAAACTGCCTCGCAGTTTGGCGAAACTTTAGTCTAAGTACATATTTTGTATTTTTCTTAGAGATAAATTAAAAAAAAGGTCCCGCTAGCTAGATGAAGCAGCGAAACCACTGCAACGTTGCACAACTTTTTTTTTTTATACCACGTCGGTGACAAACATTCTGACGCTGACAGCCCACCTGATGGTAAGTGGTTACCGTCGCCTATAGACGCTTGCAACACCAGAGGCGTTCCACGCGCGTTGCCGACCCGTAAGAAACTTTTTCACGCCTTTTTTGAAGAGTCCCATTCTGTAGCCCATTGGGAAATAGGAAGCTCATTCCACAACCATCTTTATCTTTATTGTTATTTAAGCTACCTTAGTTGTAAGACCAGTAAGGTAATCAAGAGCAAATGTAAGTTAACATTTGCACCTTGATCCATTAGTGAACCCGTCGTGTACGGGTCCCTGGGATCCCCGGGCTCTTTGCAACGGAATGCTATTGTTTATTTTTATCGCCGAGAGACGACGGCATAAAGTGCCAAACTGTTCACTTATTATCGCTTTTCTTAAAAGTATATTTTTCTAGTTCTCATCATGACGACATTGAGGGCACAGCTTGAAAATGGCAGCATAAACATACCAGGTAAACAGCCAAATCATTGATGTTTGTGTCCAAATAAATCATAGATCATACACCAATCTGGCATAAACTTCAGAGCGTGTTTTTTGTAAAATAAACTGTAGTTGTATATCTAAAATATTTATATATATACATCTTTGTACACGTGTTGGTTTCTCTATTGTTTAGTTTCTATTCTTCACTCAATTGCTCAAAGGTTAACTGGAAGAGATCCCTTACAGGGATAAGTTCGCCTTTGTACATGATTGATGTGTTTTTTTCTGTATAATTTATTTTACCTTGTCTTGTGTTGTGTACAATAAAGTATGTACATACATACATACTATAGTGTTTTAACCGCCGCCATGATGGTAAGCGTCAACGCAATATAAAGTGTATCATTGGTTTCCAGTTAGATCTCACTTCTTTTATTTGCGAAACCGCTTACGATCTTGTAGCCACCATAACAGCACCAAATAGGTATAAGTTCTTTTTGACTGTTTTATAATTCAAAATGTGTTACTTTTTTTACTTTGCTCTATTTGTTTAAATATTTTCATGTGGTGCTGTATGTTTGGTTTATCAAATGTTTTTCTATTCTATTCTATTCTATAACTTTCTTTCGTATTTATTTTTTTATGGAACCGATAAAACTGTTTGCAGGGATTCTTCAAAACATATTGGGCGGACGCGTAGTGCCGGGGGCCGAGAAGACGATCACGACTGAGTAAGATGTTCACCTCTTAACCGCTACTGAGGTAACAGACAGACAGACTGATAGGCTGAATTAGGTACTTTAGCATAATACTCATACTCATTTATTCGTTAAGGTACTGTTACACATGCTCAAAATTAGCACGTAAAAAACAAGCTCATTAGTATGCTTAAGATGAGCATGCTTTTGAGTTGTATACATTTGATTGGGATAAGCATACTACTACCATACTAACTACTAGCATGCTTATTAAGCAAGAGCGCCCACACTTGCTAATCTTGCTAATACCACGCCCCCCTCCACCCGCGCCGCAGGTAGCATGCGCAAAAATCGAACGACCGTTGATTTTTGAGCAAACTCAAAATCAGCATGCTCATTATTAGCAATGTTTTGACACACATGCTACTAAGTAGCAATTGCTCAATAGTGGCATGCTTTCGTGCTAGAAATCAGCATGTGTAACAATACCTTAAAGCCAATTTCATCATCATATCAGCCGAAACACGTCCACTGCTGGACATAGGCCTCCCCCAAAGAGTGCCATAATGACCGGCCCTGGACTGCGTCCAAAGCCAATTTACATGTCAAAAGAATCTTAAGCAATATCAATATTTCATTATAAAAGTATTTAAGTATCACTACATAGTATAAAACAAAGTCGCTTTCTCTGTCCCTATATCACTATGTATGCTTAATTCTTTAATACTACGCAACGGATTTTGATGCGGTTTTTTTTAATATATAGAGTGATTGAAGAGGAAGGTTTATATGTATAATAACATCCATTAAATAGTGCACCCGTGCGAAGCCGGGGCGGGTCGCTAGTTAAAGTATATAATTGAAAAGCGCATGCCATGCGTTTATGAATATCATGCTTAATCTGACATTGTAATTGTATTTTCGTATGCCTAATGGGCTCATCATGGTCTTCGTACTGTATTTCACCAACTTAACAACTGTATTGTTTATAACCTGTGATGACGAAATAAACGTATTTGTATTTGTATTTATTTGTATTTGTATTTTATGTACATAGTTGCCATACAATTTCTTAGTTATTGAAACATGAGAATTCTATTGGTCAATAAACTCTCAATTTTCATTTGGTCAATAAACAAAATGGTCATTCTACTTCTCATGACCAGTTTTCTATCTCAAAAAAAAATCTATGATATGTATTGAATTAGAGTAAAAAATTAGGATTTCGACATAGTACCTGAACCTAATAAAAAGAATAGTTAAAAATGTTGGCATATAAAAAAAAGAGTGGGTAACACTGTCATACAAATGGTGAGACATACAAGATCCACTGAGTTACTCGATCTATGGGGTTTAATCGCATTTGGACAGATTTTTTGATATTAGCTGTGTTTCGATATTTACCGAAGTGATACTCTAATTAAACATTTCTAAATAGCAATAAAAAAATATGAAGACGGGGCCAAATATTTCAAAATCTGCATTTTTAAAAAGTGCCCGAAAATTATCTACATGGTAAAAGAAGAATAGCCCAAAAACAACGGTTTGGAGAATCTTTACAGTCCCTTATTTTTTATGATTTTAATTTACAATTTATTCTGATAATTTGATAGTTTCGTTGCCATTTAGCCACTCTAATGTTATAAATTGTAACATGAAACATCATCCCTATTGTATGGAAATAGACACTCGAGCGGCTGCGAACGGATAACGAAATTCGTTAGTGTGTCTCCCTCTGTCTTAGTTCGCTTCGGATTAAATTTTCGCTTCGCCGTTGCCTCCTGATTGTCCATGACAATATTGCATATGTACAAATACAAGCTTGCGGTACCCTCCACTCGGC
Organism: Epiblema foenella; assembly: GCA_963556455.1. NCBI lineage: Eukaryota > Metazoa > Arthropoda > Insecta > Lepidoptera > Tortricidae > Epiblema > Epiblema foenella. The sequence continues at coordinate 337,317 of OY747120.1, read as the reverse complement.
TCCAAAAAATAAGAAAATCATTCATGTGTAATTGTGTAAAGCTTTATAATAAACTACCAACAAACGTGACTAATTTATCTATTAATAAATTCAAGACTTATGTAAAGCGTAAACTCGTATCGAAAGCATATTATAGCACAAAAGACTACATGAATGATAAAACACCGTGGGTATAATTATGGTTGAAATACTATGATATTTTAATAATTATGACATTACATCTTAATGACTATTTTCATAACTAAGACATTAGATGTTGACGTTAAATTTTCCTCTTGACATTCAGATTTTATTCTAGAAACTGTCTAGATTATATTATTTTTTATGTTTTTATTTTAGGTACATATTGACGATCTTTTTGTGAATTTATTATATTCTCTTTTGACATAGGTACATTACAGTCATTTATTTATTTTTTTTAAATTTCATATGCATCATTAATTGCTCTGAATAATTAGATTCAATTTATGTAATATATAACTGACGATTCAAAAGTGCAAGCACTGTAATAAGTTGCTAGCTTGCTAGGCCTATTTGAATAAAGAATATTTTGAGTTTGTAGTTTAAAACTTTATTGAACAAAATACAGAAATATACAAATGGGCCTACCATTAATGTTCATATCTGTAATAGCGTTCTATACCAGCTGGGTCATTGTCAGATTTAGGTTCGCGTCTTTTCGGTGGACGTATCAAAAGTTAAGGGCCAAAAAGCTTAATTTTAAATTGGTCTACTAACCCGTATAAACGGTGTTTCCGTAACTATAAATCCATGTAATAAAAACATAACTTACATGTACATAAGTCGTTTACTATTGACCATCGGGTGGACAACTTTTGTTTTTACAACTGACAATGACCCAGCTAACTATTGGTGATTTATATATAGTTCGTTACTTTGATCCTGTATGACAGTGTGTCGTAGGGCGCCCGCTGCGACTGCCGCCTCCCCCCCGGGCATCCCCCCGCTGGAAACTATAACGGAAACCGAGATCATCAACAGTAAGTATGATCGACGGTTACATATATGCACGTTCCAGGAGTCCCACGAATGGATCTTAGACCTCGTACGCGCCCGCTTCTAGCAGTGCCTCCGGCTCGCACTGTGTCGCACAGGAACGCGCCGCACCTCCGCGCCCTGACGCTGCTGAATGCCCTGTTGGTGTCAGCACCCGAGTGTGATCTGCTCGCGTGGCGATGGACGGCTGTGTGTAAGGAGTGTCTGAAGTTCTGTGAGATGAAGGATGATAGGCCTTCTAGTGTACCTACGTAGATATTAGTATCATTGTTTTGTTCCTTTAAGTTGATGTTTCGTTTCACAGTGTATTAGACTAAATCTAATGCTGTGTAAATATATTTAAATAAATAAATATCGGTTACCTGCCGTTTTCTGAGCCGGCTCCTGCGTGGTGCGTGGCGCAAGAGGAGGGGGGAGAGGATAAGAAGCAAGCAGGGGGACGTCAAGGGTAGCGGTGGTGTCAAAGTGGACCCGTGCCTTTACCATGAGTTTACATGACCGTACTCGCTAGCGACTGCGTAAAAATTTGTATGGGCAAAAGTACAGCGCCTCTGGCGGTTACGCAATAGAACTAAGAATCGGCATACTAAATCGTTTACGCAGTCGCTAGCGAGTACGGTCATGCAAACTCATGGTAAAGTAAAGGCACCGGTCTCCTTTTACTTTCGGTTCGCGCCGGGCTGCACGCCCGCCCGCCGCCGTAACATAAGACAATCACTTTGCCGGCCTACGCCTTCAACGTTGTATGAAATTCCATTATGGGCCGCGCGTTGCGACGCACCTGGAACGTGATACTTCGCAGCCTGTTATAACGAACATAACGTCCATATTTCATTGCATGTTTGAGAAAATAATTTACCTGTAGGTACGCGGCGATTCAAAACGCGTGACAAGCTATATACAGAGTGTCTCACGGCTATGCCACATGGAGGGAAAGTACCTTGAATATTGTAGATGGAGCATTTTACTAAATGAAGACATTATTTGAATTTACAAAACATTGTAAATTGCATTCACAGATATTTAAATATTTTTATGGTTGAACAGGGAATCGAACCCGTTACACGTGATAAATTGATTAATTTTGTATTAAAAATGTTGAAATTCATGGTCTTCCTTTTATTTCTGATACTATGTTATTTAGCAATAAATAATCCATATCATGATGCCTTTCGATTGGTATGATAAAGCTACAGGGTAATTATTTTTCTTGTGTAACGGGTTCGATTCCCGGTTCACGGTTTAATTATTATTTAAATATCTGTGAATGCAGTTTATATTGTTTTTAAAATTAAAATAATGTCTACTTTCAGTAAAATGTTCCATCTACAATATTCAAGGTACTTTCCCTCCATGTGGCATAGCCGTGGGACACCCTGTATATATATACTGAGTGTGGTGGTACGGTGATAGGTGTCACCCCACTACAAATAATTTCATAATGTTTAACGCTAGGTTATACATTGCACTCTGGAATAATCAACTCAAGCCATATTAAAACTACGTCATGACAAATAGACCCCGGTAACCACAGTAAATACTTACCCCTTTAGGGGAGCGGGGGGGCGAGGAGGGTCCGCCTACCGGTGGTCACGGCCTCCTCCTCGAATGCCACCCATAATCAGGGATCGGATACCGGTATTTTCTCCATAGAAAAAAACCCCAATTTTACGGTCACCGGTTCATTATTTCGTTTTTAATGGAACAATCTAATAATACGACGTTGTTACCTAAATACATGATTCAGCCCTACGTAAAGAGCAAAAAATAATCCAAAATATCGTGCTAGTTCAGGGTTTTTTAAAAATACCGGTATCGGTCCCTGCCCATAATACGACCGTTTTAGCCTAACTGGTAGTGACCCTGCCTTCGAAGCTGGAGGTCCCGGGTTCGAATCCCGGTCAGGGTATGTATTTGTGTGATGAACACGAATATTTGTTCCTGAGTCTTGGATGTTTTCTATGTATTTAAGTATTTATATCTATTAAATATATCGTCGTCTAATACCCATAACACAAGCCTTCTTGAGCTTACTGTGGGGCTAGTTCGATTTGTGTAAGATTGTCCTCTAATATTTATATTTATTTATTTAATATTTCATACGATGGAATGCCACTGGTCCCTGACGCGATATCAAACAGTTACAGGGACTTTCATGCCGCGCGCTTGGGACGACGACCCTGACTACAAGTCGCCGGGGACCATCGACGACTCCGATTGCAACCCTAAGAAGAGAAAATGCTCCTCGTGCCGGGATAAAAAGGGATACAGGTTACTGTTCCAAAATAAGCAGGGCGTCCCTAGGGCAGAGCAGCCAGAGGAACCACTAATGAGAGAAATCAAGAGGAAGACAACATTATTGACGACCGGTTTAGCCTAGTGGGTAGGTACGTAGTGCACCTGCCTGTGAAGCTGACGGTCCTGGAATCCCGGTCAGGGCAAATATTTGTGTGATGAGCATGAATATTTGTTTCTGAGTCTTGGATGTTTTCTATGTATTTAAGTATTTGTATCTATTAAATATATCATCGTCTAGTACCCATAACACAAGCCTTCTTGAGCTTACTGTGGGGCTAGTTCGATTTGTGTAAGATTGGCCTCTAATATTTATATATTATTTATTATAGGCGCCTTTTGAGTTGCGCTGAAGTCTTCATCCTGATATTAGAGCCGCTGCTAATCAGAGAGTATTCTATAGATAACAGAACACGGGAGGACCATAGGCAACTCCTTATTCAACCAGAGGAAGGAGAATCGGTCGACATCAGTGGCGTAGCTACCCAAGGGCTAGACGGGATGCCCCAGGGCCCCCAAGCTCTGGGAGCCCCCAGAGCCTGACTAGCAAACCTTTTTTTTTTTTTTTTTCGACGGGGGAAAATCCGTTATGTATACCTCGCACCGTGGGGGCGGCGCGGTGGTTATGTCGGACTTGCACCGACTAAAAACCCCCGCTTGTCCTCCTCAACCCATTTCGGGCGGCTCTGGGATCTCCTACGGAACGCACCAGTGTCGCTCTAGAGTCCACTTATGTGGGTCCCGCTATGTTTCTATGACGATCGTGGCCCCCAACTACGACCGTCTACGACCCCGAGGACCCCCTTTTAGTCGCCTTCTACGACAGGCAGAGGATACCGTAGCCATATTCTATGCCCGGGCTATTATTGAACTAGCGTAAAATTCTTCCACTTTCGGAATCTAAATACAATGGGTTGTAACAGTACTTGAATCACGGCAAGTCATTAAAAAAACCAGGGCTCGGGACCGGTTTTTACTATTTTGGCAATATCTCCTAAAGTACTTCTCATATCTCCAAAGCAAATATTTTATTATATTTTATTTTTATTAGGGCAAATATTTGTGTGATGAGCATGAATATTTGTTTCTGAGTCTTGGATGTTTTCTATGTATTTAAGTATTCATATCTATTAAATATATCGTCGTCTAGTACCCATAACACAAGCCTTCTTGAGCTTCCTGTGGGGCTAGTTCGATTTGTGTAAGATTGTCCTCTAATATTTATTTATTTATTTTATTTATTTTTATCTCCATTTTTATTTTAAGTTTTGCTTTTGTTAGCCTTCATCTATATGGAATAAATGATTTGACGTGTGGAAAAATATGGAAAAACGCAATTAACCGAAATTTTTAACCGGTTAATTGTATGAAAATGAAACCGGTTTCTGAGCCCTGAAAAAAGTACGTTTAGGGGCCAAGTCTTTTTATATCCCTTGGTCACCTAGCTACGCCACTGCTCGAGGTGCCTGGATCACGTCAGTTATACACTTGCGGTAAGTGTATTTAAATAAAAAAATGTAGGAGTCCTTTTTAACTACATTTAATTAAAGTTCTTCAATACATGTTACTCCAGTCATGTGTGTTGGGTGTGTGTTGTCATGTATATCCAGGGAGCGGGCAGCAGCGTTCCCTGAAGGTCACACCTATTATTACTGCGATCCCCAACCCGCCTGCCAAGCGTGGGGATTATGGCAAAACCCCCCCAACTTGGGGGAGGCCTATATCCAGCAGTGGATGTCTTCCGGCTGAATGATGATGATGATGAATACATGTTACTTGACCGAATAATATGTTAGGACTAAAAAATAGAATCGGCGCTCTCACCGTCGAGCCTGGCCGGGCGGATGTCGCCGCGGTGGGTCGCTTATCGTTCAGAAAACGCAAGGCAGCGTCTGGCTGGGCTCGGTCGCTGGAACGCTGAAGTTACACAATGATCTTATGCCTAGAGGTTTTATTCTATTACAGTATTTTGAACTTACGATATTACTAGTGATATACCTAGGTGGAAAAGTTATGTAAAGCATAGGTACATGGTACATAACACGCCGGATACAGTACTTTATATAGCCAGGCAAGCAGACATCGGACCATGATGGACGCTTGCGACTCCAGAAGTATGCCGAGCGTGATGCCGACATCTGTCTCAACACAGCACATCGGGAGCTCTGGCGACCTTGGGGGGCGTCCATAAATTACGTGAGGTGTTTTTTTTAATTTTCTGTAGCCCCCTCCCCCCCTGGTGAGATGTCGTGAGATTTTATTCAACCCCCTCCCCCATCCCCCAATCTCACGTGAGATTTTTTTAAATGTGGGTTTCTTACGTAAACGCGTTGGATTGTTATTGTAAAAAAAAAAAATGCTTCTTGCTTTTATTTACGACTAGTTAAGACTAGTAATCAATATTGCTGAGAGTTAACGTCGAAGTATGAATGAAATTATTCTCTTTCGAACCAATTAGTGAATAATCTTAATCGTATTACAATTACGCTTAAGATTAAATCTTATAAGCGTGTACAATCTGGATTAAATGGACCAAAATAGTATTTTTTTTTTTGTTTCAATCAGAAAAAAAATTGCGTGATATTTGCCGAGAACCCCCCTCTCTCCAACGTAAGATTAGATGGGATTTGACTCGACCCCCTCCCCCCCCTTAAACATCTCACGTAATTTATGGACGCCCCCTTGCTCACCACCAGGGACACAACACCACATATCTAAAGAGCAAACAGCGCACCAGGAGCACAATACCATGGCGGCGGTGTACTGTAAGGTTTCCCTATACCCTAAGCCATCAATTATCTTTAAAATTACGTTTCGTTGCATTCATCTAAATGTTGTACAATAGAAAACGCAGAGGCAGAGAATGTACGAATTCAGTTCGGGTTTTAAAAATAGTTATTTGTTATACAAGGGTGCAAAGTTGTATTTTAACCGCGAGTGTGGAATTGAAACACGAGCTAGCGAATGGATTCTAGGTTTGAACTATGAGCTAGCGAATGGATTCTATGGTTCGAAAATAGAATCCTGAGCGAAGCGAGTGGTTCAAAAATAGAATCCTGAGCATAGCGAGTGTTGCAACACACGAGACGTAAAATTATAACTTTGCAGCCGTGTATAACACAAATTTTGTTGTTATGTTTAAAAAGGTTGTATACAAATAGCACGTTAGGATTTCAAATATTCTTTGCACTCTTGTGGATCTGTTTTTAAATAATAAAAAAGAGCTTTCCGAGCTAGTGAGGTGAAAAGTAATTTGTCATAGTCACTAACTGTCACTTATACTGATCTTCCGTGTGAATAATGGGAATTCAATGAGTGTGTATTTACGATTACTGCTTCTTTGTTTACCTAATTTTTAATTATAAAAAACAAGGTATAGTTGGGCGCTCCGAATATGAGCAAAATGACATTGCGCTAATTATCTCTCTCATACTTAAATTATATCGCTGTCACATTGTTGCAGAATATACTGCCTTGACGGAACCACCACAAAAGCACCCACCAATTTGAATAGGGTATGTATAATTGTGCTGTCGAGAGGCCCCATTAGCTTTCACTGAATTGACAACCAAAATACGCTGTAGGTACCAGAAAAAACATCAAACTCAGAAAACATCCGTCGCCCTCAGGCACATCTACGAACGAGGTACCTACTTCGAACATCTTAAGTTACATGCTCAGATACTTTTGAGCACCCTACAGGATACAGAACTATTTATTAAAACTTAGAATAGCAGTTATACCATGGACGAATTTCTGATGAAAGTTTTTGATCGACTAACGACAAAATAGGACTTGGTAATAAGAGAACAACGGTTGAAACTCACTTGGAAAATCACTATTTGCGACATGTTTCGGACTACAATTGGATTGATAACACTCAACCTGATGAAGGACTCCAATTGTAGTCCGAAACATGTCGCAAATAGTGACTTTCCAAGTGAGTTCCAACCTTCCAACCGTTGTTCTCTTATTAAGTGTAAATATGTCTCACGTTAGTGTAAATTTATGTAGGACTTGGTAAGTTCACTTGGCATTTGGGACCCGATTTTAAACCGTTCTGCCACTGCACAGGAGCCCCTAGAGGTTCTATGCCGGGTCCTTGTAGGCCTAGGCTGAAAGCCTTACCTCCAATCAGGTCCTGGAACTGCCGCTCTCATCGAATGACACTTGAAATGAAATGAAATGAAAATTACTAAAAAAACTATTAACTAATAAAATTGCCACGAAATGGTCCAGCCTCAGCATAATGCTGACTCACAAGCCAGCGCTGGTCTTCCGGCGAGACCATTGTTTGTGGATCACGTTGCTCCGCTGTCCGACGCGGCCTTAACCTATTCTGAACGCACCCGTTACACTTGCGTCAAACGGCGCCATCTGGCAGGCTGCTAATTGACTAATTGTCAATAGGCAAGGCCGCACGGACATCCGAAGTACTACTTTGATTATAAATGTCCTGCAGCTTGAATATGTCATGCTCGCCTAAAGGTCTTTGCTTACGGTGGCGTCGTTGATCGGGTCGCAACCTTCCCTAACATATAGTCGAGGGGGGCGATGGCTGAGATACGCATCATACTCGTGAACGGGTGCTGTTTGTGGGGTCCGGTCTGTTCATATTTGCAAGGACTAGTAACTTCGTACTAGTGTTCAGTGGAATTGACATGATGAGAGACTTCACTGTTCTCATTTGATTTAATTTTTTAGACTGACGCTCAGAGACCTTATACATCTCTGAGGATATTTATTTATTAGATTTTATTATTTTCATGTTGACGTGTTATAGATATAGATCAAAATATTTTATTATGATTAGTGTACATACTTTATTACCTTTTATCTTGACGCTTAGAGACCTTATACATCTCTAACAAATCTCGATTGTTATTAGTTTCTTAGTCTTATTTTTGACATGTAACACTACATTTAATTAATGATACTTTTTTTTTTTTTTTTTTTTTTTTTTTTTTTTTTTTTTTTTTTTTTTTTTTGATTGGATGTACCTAGGTAGAATTTGACTTGTAAAAGAAAGTGCCCTTGAGGCCTATTTTGTTTCCTTGAACGAAAAACAAATACTATACCAGGTGCTGAACATGCTAGTAGATATATGCGACATCTACTGGAGCAACGGCAACTTGCTGCTGCTAAGCAACTTCCGTGAGAGCGTCCTGAGCGCCTACCCCAAAGGCTGGCCCCTGTGCCCCACCACCACCACCACCACGGACACGCCCTCGCCCACTGACGCGCCGAGCAACCTCACTGGAAAACTCATTGCTAAGGTAGGGTTCTTTTCATATCTGACACCTGGACGCTACGCTTACAACTCCGCAGGAGTCATACGCCATCCCGATCGTTGGAAACTTTCACTCCCCATTCAAAGTCTAATTATTATATATAAGAATTACTGAATTCTTAAAAATGGTGATCTCAAAGACGGGAAATGAACCAGCGCTTCTGGTTTGCCGGAGCAGCGCCCATCTCATATCATATCATATCATATCGTTTATTTGCATTAATCAAACATCGTCATACATTTATTTATTTGGCTTACCAATAATTGTTTTCACTAATACATGAAATACTGATTCATTACATTTTGATAATGCTAAGCTTAACAATTACTTAAAGGTAGTAATTGTTACGCTTAGCGTGTATAATTAGGAACTGAACTTTTAAAATTACTACACTACATGTCAAAAGTAATAAATATGGGCAAATACAAAGGACAATTGATTATAATAAGGTTTAAGTTTGAATACATTATTAGTTAAGGGAGAAAAAGTCCCTTCATGGTCAACTGATCCCACATAAATTTCATCCCGCGGGCTGAATGGCCCCTTTTGATTTTTTCGTGGGTGACTCGAGCCATTGCCTCGAAAACTCATCCCACGGGCTCAGTTGACCACTCTCTGCCGTTTTATGGTCAATTCAGCCCGCGGGCTCAGTCGACTACTCCTTACCAGTTTAGGGTTGACTCAGCCCGCGGGCTTAATCAGCCACTCTACTGATTCAGGGTTTACTCAACCCATGGGAGAATAGTTCCCTAATCTCCACAAAAGATACTGTCTGCGGTCTACGTAACTAGTAGGTATTAGGTATTACTTATTTCAACGATTTGTAAGTACATTTACTAAACATGCTGATGCCCGCGGCTTCGCTCTCGTGGTTACAGGAGAGTGTACCTTTTATTCAAGTTTGCACTTTTATTTCGACCCAACCTACCCCATTTTACGATAATTACGGGGGATTCCCCTTATTCAAGTTCCTTTCGCATTAATGTAAAGAGGTTGCGTAACATTGTTAGTTATTATTATTACTGGCATACATTTTTGAAACCGAAACCGAACATTATTCAACTTCTTGTAATACTGCAACGGATGATGAAAAACGATGTAGAAAAAATAAGAAAAAATGAATTTTCTAAAAGAAAAAGCGAAATAATGGAAGTGAATGATCACATTTCTGAAACAGTGTTGGACTTAAAAAACACAAAAATTAGCCTCGATGTCTGTATCGAACATTTAAGAATGTAGGTAGCTTCTTTTTTCTTCAAGCAAGCTTAATAGGCACTAATTTCCATGTTTTTTTAAATTTGCATTTAGAATTTACTTTATTTTGATGTACTGTCGTGGAAATTAAATATTTGTTTCATGTACCCGTGTTTATTACCCTTTAGGGTTATCGTAAGGGTTATTCCAGTCCAGAAAAGCTTACGTCCCATTAGTGCTGAATTTCATCACATTACCTTTTTAATACTTACCTTCTTCACGAATCCGTCTAGTGACAACCATTAAGCCGGTAGGGTGAGTAAACCCTTAAGCCTCGGATAGGGGTCGACTAAACCCGCGGGCTCAGACAACTCATACCTAATAGAGAGTGGTAAACTGAGCCCGCGGGCTGAGAAGACTCTTTAATGCTAAGAGTGGTTGAATGAGCCCGCGGGTTGAGTAGACCTGTAAGTGGGATAAGTGGTTAACTGGGCCTGTAGGCTCAGTTGGGTCGAGTCACCCACAAAAAAAATCAAAAGGGGCCATTCAGCCCGCGGGATGAATTTTATGTGGGATCAGTTGACCATGAAGGGGAAAAAGTGAGCGGAGAGAATACGTGAGGCAGACAACGTGTAAGTACTTACCTACAGACTATTTATCCCTGTAAAAAATCCTTAACCGAGCAAAAGGCCTTTTAGATCAAAAAATACTTGAGTTTACATGCCTAACCGATATCTGAGGTAGCATCTTTCAGTTCCTATATTTTATTTAAAGGATAACTTAAATAAAATATCGATAATAAAAGATTTCATTTATAAAAAGGTACTTCCCTAGTCGATCAACGTCGGTTAGTAGGTTGAGTTGGCTTCTCTACTTGAGCCAGTAGAAAATCCGAGTTGCTTCCGATTTCCGTAAATGAATTCTCCGTAAAAGCGACACACCACGGACTCGGTATACCATCATTGTCCGTAACCGCTTACCATGAGGCGAGTCGTGTTAGCCGCCAAAGTAACCGTAGTTTAAACCCTGACATCTGTTGACAGTGCTTCGTTTGCGGCATGTTCGCGGGGGGTATACCCTATGAAGACCATACTTGCTCCGACTCTTACTTGGCCCACGTCTACAAAAAACATTGCAAATACCTCAACAGGTGAGTCGTGACAACAGAATACAGGCCCGCCACCCCGTGACAGCAGGCTACAAACCCGCTACCCTGTAACAACAGGCTACAGGCCCGCTACCCTGATACAGACCCACTACCCTGTGACGGCAGGATATAGGCCTACTACCCTGTGACGACAGGCTACAGGCCCGCTAGCCTGTGACAACAGGATTTAAGCCCACTACCCTGTGACGACAGGATGTTGGCCCACTACCCTGTGACAACAGGATACAGGCCCGCTAGCCTGTGACAACAGGATTTAAGCCCACTACCCTGTGACGACAGGATGTAGGCCCACTACCCTGTGACAACAGGATACAGGCCCGCTACCCTGTGACAACAGGCTACAGGCCCGCTACCCTGTGACAACAGGATACAGGCCTACTACCCTGTAACAACATGATACAGGCCCACTACCCTGTGACAACAGGCTACAGGCCCGCTACCCTGTAACAAGACGTTACAGGCCAGTCAATATAGCCCCAATTACTGTCATCCCATAGAGAACTGTATTAACCACCCAAACATACCAATAGATTTTAACGGACATCATTTACAAATTACGAGCGTTTAGCCTTTGGGTGAATCAACTATTCTTTGTTGCTTGTTACCATGGTTACGTCTCCTGAGTCACTTTTTAAAACTGTGATAGTATAGGGTTTAAATCTACCAAACATGAGTTTTAGCGATAAGTATAAATCCATTTGGACCATCTCCTGTGCATGCTTGAAGTCCATATTATAAACATTTTTCTAAGAAACATGGTTACTGTTGTCTCCTGGCTGACGGGACAGAATAACAACAAGAAAAAGTTGATTGACCCCTTTAGTAGGGGTCGAAATAATAGTTTGAGTGAGTATTACAGAGATGGATGGTTCGTTAATGGCACCAACGAGTTCTACATGTGGGGCCGCTGGACCGGCGGCTGCTCGCTGCGCTTCGTTGACATCAGTCGTGAGTGCACTTCTTACGCTTAACACCGAATGCTTGTTGGAGTTTATTAGAGTTTACACCTTAAGAATCTTTTTTCTTATTTGAACCTGACTGTGGCTTTATAGGCCGGGCCCAATAAAGCGGTAGGAGTGCGCGGTTGGAGAGTAGTCTGGGGAAAAGGATACGATGGTTTTATTAAATAAATGAAATAAAATGAAATAAATGAACTTTATTCTGCAAGTAGGCCGCAAAGGCACTTTTACAAGTCAAAAACTACTAGCGTTTCTCATGAGACCACTGCCGAGAAGAAATGCCGAAAGAAACTCGACAGTCAGTCATTTTCTCCAAAATGTGCTTATTACAATGATACTACTTAACCTAAAACCTACCTTAAAGTTTTAAATAGTAACATATCCATTTATAATTTTATTGGGTGTGGTAGAATTTCAGCGGAATAAAACAATTATAGCTTAAAAATGGTCGATTAGAGTGATGTTTGGAACGATATTTCTTAACGAAAAATCAAAAATATAACTGAAATTTATGACATTAGGTCGCACTACTCCCGTTCCCGTGTCTTAATTCATACAGAAATTGGTTTAAATAAATGACATGAACATTTTCTAACTGATAAGGACCCTTAAGCTGTGACGGGACGGAATTAAAGCAGGGACCGATACCGGTATTTTTAAAAAACCCTGAATTAGCCCAATATTTTTGATTATTTTTTGCTCTTTACGTAGGGCTGAATCATGTATTTAGGTAACAACGTCGTATTATTAGACTGTCCCATTAAAAATGAAATAATGAACCGGTGACCGTAAAAATACCGGTATTTTTTTATGGAGAAAATACCGGTATCGGATTAAAGCGGTTTTCGTTGTTCCCAGCCGTCTACCACGAGAGAACATGTCGGAACAAGGACATCCCCTCCATGGGCGGCAGCTACGCCAGCCGAAGGCTGGCAAGACTCGAGTATTCACTGCGAGTATGTAATATTTCCATAACTTAACATACTCCACTAATCATGTAACTTATGTATTTTTTTTTATATATATATATTTTTTGGACAATCTTACACAAATCAACCTAGTCCCAAACTAAGCAAAGCTTGTACTATGGGTACCAAGTGACGATATACATACTTATATAGATAAATAGATACTTAAATATGACGAACAATATTATTCATAAAATTGGTTAGTCATTACATTCAATGTAAAACGAGCAAAAAACAAACAACACAATAATATAAAGCATTATAAATAAAAAAATTGCCCTAAGTCTTCGGTGCTCGGTAGGGTTCCCAGAAGGCTGGCCGCATTGCCACGCTGGATAGCTATGCTAATCCGCTGGGCGAAATAGTGGCCAGCCCTCTGGTCACCGGAAGCCTCTATAAGGCGCCTTGCAATGTCCTTATAGAGGCGCCGAGCACTTGGACCCCATGGCCCCAGGGTCTCAACCCCAAACGCCGCAAACATATAACTACTGCCGAGAGTGGCATATTTGCGGCGCTTGAGGTTTTCAGCTGAGGATGCAGCTGCACCATACTTAAATACATAGAAAACATCCAAGACTCAGGAACAAATATTCGTGTTCACCACACAAATACATGCCTTGACCGGGATTCGAACCCGGGACCTCCAGCTTCGAAGGCAGGGTCACTACCAACTAGGCTAAAGCGGTCGTCAGATGTGCTTGTGAATATTTTGTTTTTATACAGCGACGGTGGCAAACAAGCTTACGGCCTGTCCGACTAAGCAGACACCGTAGCGTACGTACGCCTGCAACTCCAGAAGAATCACAAGCGCATTGCCGACTCGAGGTTTCTTTGTGTTGACAGCTGGAGACACATACAGACAGAAACAACATTGAAACGACAAATAAATACATACATTAATAATATAAGATTTCAAGCTTACATGGTCATTTACATTAGAATTACGATTTGAAACGGGATATTTACCATGTATATTTGTATTTTTGAGTTCCCGATATTTCGGCACTGTTGCAAGCGCCATTATCAAGGATTAACTGACGTGCTGCGAGTTTTAGTTGTGGTCTACATCACAAACCATAGCGATCTACCCTCTTCCTGGTTCGCTTTTTTCGCACAGTGTCACCGTCACTACCACCGTCATACATTAATACTGTAACTAGGTCTATAGCTATTCTGCGATGTATGGATCGGCTTCACTAGTGTGTCGTATTGTCATTGCACGTCTACCAAATGTTTTTCCTGGTATTAGTTGGATTCAACAAGCCTGTTTTTTTTATCAGATCGGCGACATTCTTTATTTTCAATTAAAAGGTCTCTTTCTATTAAATACAAATACAAACATTTATTCTGCAAATAGGCCACAAGGGCACTTTTACATTTCAAAATATTAATTTACAATTTAAGAAAGTCTGACTATAATAAGTAATACATTTTTCATGTCAAAATATTAATTTACAATTCAAGAAGGAATAATAATTTCGAGTTTACAATTATAACAAAATTAATGTCATACAGTGAAGATAAACTTGCAAAGTTATCTATTACAAATATGACAACGTCAGTAAAATTAGAGATGTATAAGGTCTCAAGATTAAACAAGGAGTATAATGAAGTTAATATAATATCCCAGAGATGTACATGGTCTCTGAGCGTCAAAATTAAAATTAATTTAATATTGTTAGAGATGTATATGGTCTCTAAGTCACTGATAATAAAACGAATCCACAACAGGATGATGTCTCTCGTAAAAGGTATTGAAAAGAGACTTCCTCTTTTTATTTGTAACTTGTAGCTCCGTAAAATGGGCCCCAGTTCATATCAAAAACAGATACCGGAATAAAACAAGGTTCGATACAATCGTAATATTCTAACCTAAGATTAAAAATATCTAATTAGCACCTATCGCGATTAAAGTTACTTATTTTAATTGCATTTGTTTTTGTTGACAGAGAGAAAAGGATGGCTGCATAGCCTCCCCGACGGCATCCCTCGTCCCGCTCTCGCGTGGCATCTCTCTCTACTCGCGCTTCCATGTGTGCGTGTGTTCAACAGCCTACTGCAACCGTGCCAAGCGACTCGCAGCAATGTTGCATTGGTACAGAGTCGTATTTACCGTGATACAAAGCCTTTATGAAGGTTTGAGAAGAATTGACTATTTACGTTAACTATTTGAACGCTAAGCGAATATAAACCTTCTTTGAAAGCACGTAGATAGCCTTTAACAACCTGACGACTATAGTTGGTATGAGCTTAAGATCATTATAAAAGTCGTCGGCTTACCTAGGTAGTCAACCTTTCCGTGTTGTGAACTAAACCTGTAAAATAAATAAAATATAACAGACAGGATTTTTTACTTATAGGCTTACATATAGCCTCTCTCTTTTTGGTGTATCCACACACTATAACCACACGTAGTGAAACAATAAAATACAATACAAATACTGATTAAGTAACATAGAATTAAAAAACATCGACATGTAGAGGTAGACAACATTAGATCTTATCGCTAAAGAAGAACCAGTCAACCTTTGGGTGTCGTAAAAAACAACAAATTAGGCTATGGTTGGTCCAGAAATTATTATGAAAACAGATCACCAGAGACAAAGTGTTAACTACAAGAGTAAGTACTTTTTTCGAGCAGCAATACTTCCTACACTATTTATGATGCATATGGTGAAGCTAAGGTCATTCCGTTTTTTATCTCGTACTATCTTAATTAATATAAACCCGCTCGGGCGCGTGAATGCACCTACAATTAGAAGGAACTATATCTGCGGTCGAAGATCGAAACTAATAACCAAAACGCTCCCAAATACAAGGGGTCGCAGGGTTGAAAAGGACACTAAGTTTTAATTGAGATTATGGCAGTTTTGAAATTTAATATTATTTTATATAATGTACCCAAAGGCTACCCAAAGGTTGTCTGGAATACATCGCTCTTTAGTGATAAGACCGCCCGTTGCCGCCTTTGTTTATATCTCGCTAAGCTATGTTTCTGACCTGCTTAGTATTTTTATTGATATGTGAAATAAATTGCATAATGTATTAATTTAATTAAACTGTTTTCACATATTTTTATTGTATTATTTATTGGGCCGATTTAACCTACTACACAAGGGCTGGCCATCGCAAATTGTACTACTTCTTCTTTCGTGACGAGGTTCCACAAATAAAATGTGATAATCCACATCGAAAGGGACCTTATGGCGGCAGGCGCTTACGTTGCACCTATTCCCTATTGTATTGAAATAGCGGCAATAAAGGCGTAAGTGCCGGCCGCCATAAGGTCCCTTTCAAGATGGATTATCACAAATATGTCCAATGAGCAGCGATGAAACAGCCTTGACGGTCGCCTCTCTCAGAGGGTTTACTTCGAACTTCGAAATGCGAACTTTGTAACGTGCCGTCCCTTTCACTCATAGGGTGTATAACACAGAGTGAAATGGCATGATACTAAGTTCGGATTTTGAAGTTCGAAGTACAGGACCAGGTCGTGTTCCGAGCAGGAGTCTGGGCACGCGGGGTGCGCCAGCACGTGCGCCATGGTCTGCGGTGCTGTACCGTGGACAGATTGGGTAGAGTAGCCCCAGTGGAGTACCCATTTGGTCATGTTCTCCTTGCGATCTAAGCCAACCATGGCCCACTTGGAGGGCGCTAAAGACCCTTTAGAAGGGTCTTGGTTGCTTGTGACCCGGTGATAGTTCCGAGACTGGTACAGACGTTAGGCGGAGGGCATTGAGTCTGCCACAACTGGCTGCGAACATCGGAAGGATATTAGAATTACGATTTGAAACGAGAATATTTACCATGTATATTTGTATTTCTGTTTCCGGAAAGAACTCGCATATTGATACTGTGAGTGTAGTGTGTCGTGACCGTAATCGAGTTTCAAGTGACAAGGCAGACGGTGGTAGCGACGGTGACACTGTGCAAAAAAAGCGAACCAGCAAGAGGGTAGATCGCTATGGTGTGTGGGTAGACCACAACTAAAACTCGCAGCGCGTCAGTTAATCCTTGATAATGGCGCTTGCAACAGTGCCGAAATATCGGGAACTCAAAAATACTAATATACATGGTAAATATCCCGTTTCAAATCGTAATTCTAATGTAAATGACCATGTAAGCTTGAAATCTTATATCGGAAGGATATAAATTGTACTACGACGGTGATAGAGATAGGTGAATCCGGACTTGAAAATGTAAATGATTCTAATCCGTAAGTGGTGCCGATTTCTTATCGGCTCTTTTCAAATTTTATCGAATCAAGGAGTTATTAACTCCGTGTCATACGGAGCAGAATGAATGACCGGCTTGCGGGCCCACCGGCTATTGAAAGGCACGAACTTGGTACAGTAAGCCAAGAAATTCGTCTATCACTGTTAAACCTTAATTAACAATAATAGAGTCGAAAAGTGGCACATTTTTGACGGTCTGTACCGCAGCATCGCCAGTCGGCGGCGATTAACTTTCACTGTCCCCATACAAAACGATATGTTAATGTCACAAGTCCAACTGTCAGTTGGATTGTGCATCCAGGGAACGTGACTCCATAGTGGGAGCATAGACAGGGACCGTGTTAAGTGACAGTTTACGTTGTCGCTTTCTTCGGGTGAAAGAAATGTTCGTACGAAATGTTCGGCTCTTATTCTAAATAGGAAAAAGAGACAAATTTTATTAAATGAAAGCACAATACAAATTCTAAGCTAAGATAAAAGTAAACTATATACTATATAAAGTAAATTATAAAAACTAGCCTAATCGAATAACCCACCCCGAGTCACACCCGGGGCAAAGGTGCCCATCACACTAGCGGCATTGTCTCGTTGAATAGCGACTGCCAGCCTTTGCACCAGGAATGACCCGGAGCGAGGGTCTAAACCCCTCTCCCTTAAACGGCGCCCTACGTCCGCAAAAAAGGTTTTCGCTTCCGAGCACCAACAACTCATTGTTATGACCGCAAGCGGCACGAACACGTAGTTAGTGAGCACGGCGTACTTTTCCCGCTAAATTAGTCAAGAAGGCTTACTTGTTTTCCTTGAAATATTTTCGGAACGCTCATCGCAGGTTCGCAGCGGATCGATACCACTCCAAAATGGCTGCCGCGCCGCCTCGCCCACCTGTGGCTGTACTCCATAATAAACGAAATATCTACGTAGCAAATCGTGTGTAATTACGTCGTTTTCGAATGGAGAGACGACGCGAGCTGCCATTGGCGGGGTACACCTGTGTCTGGTAAATGACTGCTAATGTACCGCGTATATATAGTGGGGAAACTTTGGCGGCTCGGTTATATGAAACATGAAACTTAAGCAGATCCGGGCTCAGTCAACATCGAGAATATCTATGCACTAAAGTGCGTACAGATATTCTTGTTATTGCGGGAACGTACATGGATCATTATACTTTTTCATGACCAGTTTTCTATTACAAAATAAAATCTAGGATATGTATTGAATTAGTGTACAAAAATAGGATTAGGAAATAGTACCTGAACCTAATAAAAGGAATTTACATGTAAAAATACTCCAATATTAACATATTGCTGTAAAAGGTGGGTAACACAGTGGTAAAAACCATTTTGCATACAAATGGTGAGATATCAAGGACCACTGAGTTACTCGATTTATGGATATTAGCTGTGGTTCGTTAATTATCAAACCTATCGGAAGTGATACTGCAATTAAACCTCTTTCTAAATAACAATACAAAAATATGAAGTGAGGGCCAAGTATTCCAAAACTTGCATTTAAAAGGAAAGTGTCTGAAAATTATGTACATGAAAAAGTAGAATGGCCCACGTACCTAAATATATGACTTATGACTTTATATACATGAAGGTGCTAACAAATTTAATACCAATGCTTTTAGGGATGTTATTTACTTCCATCAATGCCTCACAATCGCCTTAACACCTTTGAACCCTGTCGCTTTAACGTTTTGTTTAAACGCGAATGACAAATAAAATGATTGAATGATTAATTATTATTAATATTCGAATATTTTATTCGTGAAATAATTCATTCGCGAATGAATTGGCACGAATAATTATTTACTTGTGTAGGGTTCGGAAGGTGAAAGTAATCAAACAAGCAGATGCTGTAATAAGACTGACTATATTTGATATAATGCTCCCTTAAATACACGATACAAGTGCATAGATTAAATAGTGTGTAGAGGTGACACCACACTTGAATATCTGAAGAGTATAGGTTATAGGTATTTGAGAGCTTGGTTTCCGCTACTCGGCGTCATATTATGCGCCTATTTATAAATATCTGAAGATTATTGATTTGTTTATTCATAAATATGTTTCAACAATTTTACATTTCACAAAATCTACAAAAGTAATAATAGAGAAAGCTAAAAAAATACTTCTAAATATAGCTAGTAAAATTCCCCTAAATCTTTCCTCTATGGCAGGCCTTTTGAATACCTAATTGTATGTAATGTAGGTTTTCTAAAAAGCATAACTATAAACATAACTGAAAGACTTGTTTGTACCAAGACTAAGATTATGCTTTCATTAAACAACCGTCTATCCCACATTTACTCGTCTGAATGGGAGAATAAAACAAATGTTTAATGTAAAACTGCAAACTTTAGCCGGTTCGGATAAATATTGTGGGTTTCTTGAGTTATAAGATTATCTTATCCTTATCCCTGCTGCATTGCTTGTTTTTTTTGCTTGTTGTGTTTTTTTTTCTATTTTAACATTCTTGTTCCAATTTTTGTAATTGTGTACGACTGCGCACTTTAGTTCAGTATATACACTCTAGCGCTATCTGTGAGATCCTGTAATTGGCTCTGCTGTTAATATGCATGTTGTTACATTGTTTGTACTGCTGTTGGTTCTCCTAATATAAATAAATAAATAAAAATATACCTACATCACACTGAAAACGTCGCATTTTTAAATATATTCTCATTATTTATTTGAAAAGAATACCCAATAAATCTTAAATTTGATTGTGGTTTATCTAAAGTAACGAATTAATCATTCGTAACATGAAAAGTGATTGATTTATTTATTCGCAGATAAAGATCCAGGAACGATCTCACCTGCGATGGACCGATCAAATATGTATGTAAAAGCTTTCTGCTAGTAATTTTTAATAATCATAATATTTTGTCTCGTCCAACATAAAGTGTATGAAATATAGTATTCGAATAAAAATAAAAATAAAATTGCCACTAACGTGTCCGTAAAGTTTACAAGTCTTTTGTAGGTCAATGTGTCCGTTTTTATAATAAGTTACCCGATGAAATTTTGAATTTACCTTTTCCAGCTCTTAAAAATTACCTAAAAAAACATTGATGTCAAAGGCTTATTTATAGGGTTGAGGACTATCTAACAGACAGAAATGCATGGCCCAAACCAAATACCTAAATAGCGTAAAGAGTCTAATATTTTCATTGTATCTAGTTGACACATTTCTTGCAGAAAAGCATATCAAACGATTCGACATGTTTTGTTTTCTTGTGTAACTTGTGTAACTACACATTGTAAATACCTATTGTTATTTTTTCCTCGTTTTTCTTTCAATTCTCTTTTGTTGTTTACCACTTACATTTACTTAAGTAGGTTTAGTAGTATCATTGTAATAAGCATATTTTGGAGAAAATGACTGACTGTCGAGTTTCTTTCGGCGTTTCTTCTCGGCAGTGGTCTCATGAGAAACGCTAGTAGTTTTTCACTTGTAAAAGTGCCTTTGCGGCCTACTTGCAGAATAAAGTTCATTTATTTCATTTATACTTACATAGTACGACCTATTTTTAGGGTTCCGTACCCGAAGGACCCAAACGGAACCCTATTGATGTTACTCAGGCGTCCGTCCGTCCGTCCGTCGTCTATCCCACAGGTTTTACAGCCAAACGGTTGGAGCTACAGTCATAAAATTTTCAGTCAAAGCATTTTGTATGGCTTGTTGACCCAAAGCCATAGAAATAGTCAAAACTTAATTTAAAAAAAAGGGTTGGGGGGGCATACAGCTAAACGGGGCGCGAAATAAAATTTAAACTTACTCCGCCGAGTAGAGTATCTTTGTTTAGAGCTAATTGAGTAGATAAATACTACATTGTTGTTTTTGAGAAATATTGCAAAACAAAGAAATGAGAAGCCACCAAAGTCAGCTTCACTACATAGTATAAAACAAAGTCGCTTTCTCTGTCCCTATATCCCTATGTATGCTTAAATCTTGAAAACTACGCAACGGATTTTGATGCGGTTTTTAATAGATAGAGTGACTCAAGGGAAAGGTTTATATATATAATACATGCATCAGCATTGCACCCGTGCGAAGCCGGGGCGGGTCGCTAGTTTTTCATAAAATTTTGTTCCAAGGAATTTATTAACTTTCCATAGACCTATAAACGAAATTTGGGGACGATATTCATTTATTTTTCAGTATGTTTTACCAACAAATACTAATATATTAATATATATAACAGATTTTTTGGTATAAAATTCCTTAAGACCAACTTACTTTTGCGGTTAGTTCTTAACCCTAAATGTGCGGAGACCGACACAAATACTAAATTACAAAAAGCCAAAATAGAACGAGACAGTCTAAGCCCGATAAGTCATCTAAAAGGTTTATTGAAAATAGAACTCTGCGTAATGGATGTTGAGTTCTTATTTCAAAAAACAATTATCTCGATTTATCGGGTATGACCACTCACCCCTCGGAGTGTCGCATTTGACAAGGCTGGTTACAGTGAACATGGTAGGTGGGTACTCAATATTTCTTTTTTTTAAGTAATAAATTTGAAGAAATGTTATGGCTTGGCTTCGATGTAGGTAGAAGGTTTGTGAGGATCTATGAATATTTTTTGTTATTCTAAAAAAAGGAAAAGAAAACATATATTCTATTCCAAAAGTAAAAGACAGGTTAACGTGCCACTTTTTTTGGAATTACCCCTATAACAGAATATTATTATTAAGAATATTATTTGTCTCTCCCTTAACATTTTTAATTAATTGTTATGGCTGACACTATTTTATTCTTACTGTTCTATAGCATAATTATACATTATATGTATGTATACTTTTATGTATGTATATTTATATATTATTTAAGTATGTGTATTTATATGGAATAGTTGTTTTGGAATCTTTTTTTCTCATTGTAATAGTTTATGCACCACCTACTTTTCAGCTTTATATTTCATTTCTCCACTACCCAAAGGTTGTCTGGAAGAGATCGCTCTTTAGCGATAAGACCGCCTGTTGTTCTGCCTCTGTCTCCCTGTATCGTTGTTTTTTGTTTTTTATGTGCTATTTTATTATGTGAGGTGTGCAATAAAGAGTATTTGTATTACCAGCATACCGACACAATAAAAAAATACATTACGTCCATGAGCGTAATAGAAGCTCTGGGTGTAGCCCTGCACTTTATGAAATCCTTTAAAATCATTGGTGGGGTGAAATTAACGCCCTCTTACGGAAACAAACTGAACTACAAAGAGAGCCCAGTGTTTTATAAAAGTTGTATGACGCTGTCGTACAGCGACATCTAGTGGTGGCAGCGGTGCTTAACTATAACATACACTTACGCCGCTGCCCTAATCCTAGCTGTTTCCGCTCACATCCGATGTAAGCATTTATTTATTTAAACTTTATTGCACGAAAAATACAGTGTAAAATGAAATGAAATATTTTATTTCAGAAAATACAATTCATAAGATGACAACAATCTTGGAGCTTCCTAGTCGGTAAAACCTGAGGACTGGATGAAGCCATTATCATTTATCACCGTTTATTTATTAAAAAATACACCATCAACGTCGACGAAACTGTAGTGTAATAACGCCTGATTTTATCACTGAGAATATTGTAGTTGTGGGGTGGGTTGCACCAAACCGTCTGTAATCGTAAGCGGTGTTCGTCAAAATCTAATTGTATGGAAATTTTGACAAGTTTCTATGGGATCACAGCTGCCATATTTGACGATGACCGGCCTGTGATTGTATGTTGGTGCAACCGACCCGTAGCAGGGACCGATACCGGTATTTTAAAAAAACCCAATATTTTGGATAATTTTTTGCTCTTTACGTAGAGTTGAATCATGTATTTAGGTAACAACGTCGTATTATTAGATTGTCCCATTAAAAACGTAATAATGAACCGGTCACCGTAATAATACCGGTATTTTTCTATGGAGAAAATACCGGTATCCGATCCCTGACCCGTAGTCTGTCCACTGAGCCGTCAGTTCTTCTCGAAGGGGTAGTA
This sequence comes from Epiblema foenella, assembly GCA_963556455.1. Taxonomy (NCBI): domain Eukaryota; kingdom Metazoa; phylum Arthropoda; class Insecta; order Lepidoptera; family Tortricidae; genus Epiblema; species Epiblema foenella. The sequence goes on along the minus strand of OY747120.1, from coordinate 314,194 downwards.
GGGCGAGTCCCGCCACCACGGCACGTCGATGGTGCGGTGGCCGCGGTCGAAGGCTCCCAGGGTCTCTCGCTCCTGCGGCGTCAACTCAAAGTCGAAAATCTGGATGTTCTGTTCCAAGCGCGCGCGCGTCACTGACTTCGGGATGGGGATGGTGTCGAGCTCCCACTGTTGAAGAAACATTATTTATTTATTTATTTATTTATTTATTATTCCTTAGGCTAACACTTACAGACAAGCTAAACGTGTTAACAGGAGAGACAAAAAAGGGGTTCCAAGTTCCATCCGTGGGTGAAAGACGGCGGGGGTGGGGGCGTGGGTGGGTTTATTGTAACTATTTGCATTTATTATAATATATATATATTTTTTTATGTTATAAGGGGCAAACGAGCAGACGGATCGCCTGATGGTAAGCAATTACCGTCGCCCATAAACACCTGCAACACTACAGGAGTCGCAAGTGCGTTGCCGGCCTTTCAGAAGGGAATACGCTCTTTTCTTGAAGGTTTGAAGGTCATATCGGTCCGGAAATACCGCAGGCGACAGTTCATTCCATAGTTTGGTTGTGCGAGGCAGGAAATTTAATATTTGTTAATATTAAATTTATTTTTTGTTAATATTTGTAGAAACATTTTTCGCTGTAGCTACTTACACGTACAGATATTTTTGCACACCCGTAAGTGTACAGATGAATCTGATGGCAACTGTACAAAATATACAATATTGATCTTACCAAATATCCGGAACCGGGTTGTAGTGTGTTGTTGGCGATGGGCTAGCAACCTATCAGTGTATCACATTTTCTCCATCTTTACACCTACAATTGCTAAATGTGCTACTGGAATTAAAATGATTGTGCTCTGCCTACAGCGAATACAGGCTTGAGTTTATGTATGTGTGTATAAAGAATTGTGGGTGGCTCGGGTGGCGTTGCACAGGTGGGCAGATCGAAAAGAAACAGCGTGTACTTCCTTTCGTGTATATTGGCAAAGTGATTAAATATAATTATCCTTTTTTTTTCTTTTCTACGGGGGAAAATCCGTTACGGATACCTCCGCACCGTGGGGGTGGCGCGGTGGTTATGCCGGACTTGCACCGACTAAAAACCCCCGCTTGTCCTCCTCAACCCATTTCGGGCGGCTCTGGGATCTCCTACGGAACGCACCAGTGCCGCCCTAGAGTCCACTTATGTGGGTCCCGCTATGTTTCTATGACGATCGTAGCCCCCAACTACGACCGTCTACGACCCCGAGGACCCCCTTTTAGTCGCCTTCTACGACAGGCAGAGGATACCGTAGCCTTATTCTATGCCCGGGCTACAGGGCAAAATATAATTATCCTAATAACAACTATAACAAGGCGATTTTTATTATAGCGACCTCTGTCGACAATATCTTTTAACTATATACTTAACTAATTTCCTATGTAAGGATCTGAGAGATTTACCTAAATAAGCCATCTAGTGGTTCCAGTGTGGAATAATAGATGGCGCTGTTCCACTTACACCTGTAACCTGTGCCTGTGTACACCTGTTCTGTGTGTGTGTTGTGTGTGTGTGTGTGTGTGCTTACTGTTGTGGCACTTACCAAATATAATAGATGGCGCTGTTCTTAACACTTACCAAATATCTAAGCGCAATCTGCGGCACAGTCTTGTTGTACTTGTGCGCGAGGGCGACCAGCGCGGCGTCGTCGACGCGCGGGGGCGGCGCGTCCGCCGCGGCCTTGCCCGGGAACAGCGAGCCGAAGGGCGTGTAGTCGGTGACGAGGATGCCCTGCGCCTTGCAGTACGACCGCAGCGCGGGCTGCTGCAGGTTCAGGTTAAGCTGGGAACAGAAATCAGAAATTATTTATTTGCATAGACACAGTAAGTATGGATGTTACAATACATTTTGTTTCATGCATCTAGCCTGCATTCAAGAGTGCAAATACATAAAATGTCAAAAGGGGCCATTCATAAAATACGTCACACGTAAAGGGGGGGGGAGGGGGTCGACAAAGTGTGACATGGTGTGACAAGGGGTGGGAGGGGTCCTAAGTTTCGTGACATCACATTTCGAAATTTATAAATCTAGAGGTATTAAACCGCGTCATTTGCAATATTAATTATACTAAAACATATTTCCAACTCTATCTTGTTGATTTCATAAAAAATACTTAATTTGAATGGTAATAAAACTTATTTCGGAACTGCTGTTTTAATTTAATAATTTTTCGATGTGAAATTGCAAAACATGTGACGTCACACTAGGGAGGGGGGGGTCTCAGAAATGTGACCACCTGTGACAAGGACGGGGAGAGGGGGCAAAAAATCATGAAATTCGTGTGACGTACTTTATGGATGGCCCCAAAGTTACAGTAATTAAAATGTCAAAAGAATAAAAATAAAAATAATTGAAATAAATATAGGAAGTCAAATTGAAATACTAGTAAAATTAACATAATAGGCATATCACAGTCAAAGAGGCACAATAAAATCATAAAATAATAACAATTATATAACTAAATATTACTAATTCTAATGCTGGTGTTCGAGATACGCCTTTACGCTGTAAAAACAATGCTCTAAAAGCCAGTTTGTTAGACTGCGTTTAAAGGCGTTTCCCTCCAGCAGCTTTAGTTCCTCCGGGAGATGATTATAAATGACAATACACATGTTGAAGACGTTCCTCTTCCCGAACAGTCAAAAATCAAAATCAAACATTTATTCTGCAAATAGGCCACAAGGGCACTTTTACATGTCAAAATATTAATTTACAATTTAAGAAAGTCTGACTATAATAAGTAATACATTTTTCATGTCAAAAGATTAATTTACAGTTCAAGAAAGAATAATAATTTCGAGTTTACAATTATAACAAAATTAATGTCATACAGTGAAGATAAACTTGCAAAGTTATCTATTACAAATATTACAACATCAGTAAAGTTAGAGATGTACAAGGTCTCAAGATTAAACAAGGAGTATAATAAAATTAATATAATATCCCAGAGATGTACATGGTCTCTGAGCGTCAAAATTAAAATTAATTTAATATTGTTAGAGATGTATATGGTCTCTAAGTCACTGATAATAAAAACGAACCCACAACAGGATGGTGTCTCTGATCAATCCCGTATAAAAAGACACTAGTATTAACATAGTCACTATGTCCTAGCAAGCATGAACAGACCGGACTCCACAAACAGCACCAAGCGTCGTAAGTAGAGGGTTTTGAAGAGAGGTAGCTAGGGCACAGCGGAGTCTTAGTCCCCTTAGCCATTTGGAGCAGCCCAAGTGGGTAATTGCCTATAGACAACCGCTGCACCACGCATAATGTCTAACTTGTTTGTGAGCCAAATAAATAGATAACAACACGATTGCTTGCTTTCCGTGGTCCAATCGTCTAGAGTGTAAATCGGACATTGTTGTTATAGCACTACAGTAGAATCCGCTTATAACGACTTCGCTTATAACATTTGACCGCTTTTAACGACTTCGAAATCACCACACATTAGATTTTATACCATACATTTTCAAAGTAAATCAGTCCGTTTTGTGCGACGTTCTGTTAGTGCGACGTAATATCACCGGTCCCTTGACTGTCGCTTTATCCGGATTCCACTGTATTTTTATATGTTACGACTGTGGCTAACAGACTCTATCCTCCTGACGACCGGCATCCTATACATAGTACATAGGCCCCAATTAAGTTTTGACTCTGTGTCAATTGGACAGAGTAACATTTATTCTGCCAAGTTTTGATACCTAGTCGTCAGGAAGCTATAGCCATGGACTTTTGCGACTCCCGAACAATCACAAGCGTGCTGCCAACCCTTTATGATTTGAGGATTCAGAGAACAGCTACGGCCAAACGCAGGTGCTCTCGTAACACAGCGCATCCTCGGTAACTCTGGTGACCTTACCACCAGGAACACGACACCACATGCAGGGCAAGTGTGTTTTACTTACTTTACTTTATAGCCTATTGGCTGTCCCACTGCTGGGCAAAGGCCTCTCCCCATGTTTTCCAGGTCTCCCTATTGAGCGCTTCTTCCTCCCAATTCTTGGCAAATGCATCCAGATCATCCGGCCATCTCCGTCTCCCACCTATCTGGATGCATGCGACAGACGTGGCCGGTCCAGTCCCACTTGAGCCTGGCAGTTTTTTTACCTACGTCAGCAATGCGTGTTTTAGAGCGCAGTGTAGTATTTCGGACACGATCCGTCCTTTTGACACCCAAAATGCTGCGCTCCATAGCAAGTATGTTTTAATAAGTCGTATTAAATACACACACACACACACACACGCGCACACGCAAACGCGCACGCACTCACACACACAGTCACACACACACACACTACTAAGTCTCTTTGCTCCATCATTCTGTTTACTTGTTGTTCTAACTGTAAATCCTGAGATCATCTGTATCATCTTGCTGTTTAAATCTTCCGGTAATATCATACGGCCTTCACGACACAGGCTCGGCCTAGTGTGAAGACCACTGATTGCTCTAATGTAATGTTATAAACTAAGGTTATGGTTAACTTTCTGAATGTACACATATACAATCTGGTAAATAAATAAAATTTGTATTTGTATTTGTAAATGGAGTTGAAACCTCGATTTGCAGCATGGCCGGCTTCACGCTGCTGCTGGAGATGAGCCGCTCCAGCTGCTGTTGGTTGAAGTTGGAGACGCCGATCGATCTCGTCAGCTCCAGCTCCTTCACGGCGATCATTCCCTGCCAGGTGTCCAGGTAGTAGGTCGGACCCATTACCCGGGGTTTTTTCTTGAGAGAACCCTTTATGATTTGAGTATTCAGAGAACAGCTATGGCCAAACGCAGGTGCTCTCGTAACACAGCGCATCCTCGGTAACTCTGGTGACCTTACTCACCACCAGGAATACGACACCACATGCAGGGAATGTTAAATAAGAATCTTTAATTAGTTTTTTTTAAATATGTTTAATAATTGTAGCTTCTGAACGCAACCTGTGAAAGAATCCTGTGAAAGAGTCCTGTGAAAAAAAAAACCGTCTTGTGCTAGTGTCGCCGTCTTATACTGCTGTAAAAAATGTAATTCTGTGCTCATTGTTTGTTATTAGCTAAATAAACAACCATTAGATTAAAAACCCCTCTTATACCTTTAAAAAACCTCACAGGGAAATGTTTTAATAAGTCGTATTGAATGTAGTTGAAACCTCGATTTGCAGCATGGCCGGCTTCACGTTGCTGCTGGAGATGAGCCGCTCCAGCTGCTGCTGGTTGAAGTTGGAGACGCCGATAGATCTCGTCAGCCCCAGCTCCTTCACGGCGATCATCCCCTGCCAGGTGTCCAGGAAGTCGGAATTGTCGATACTGTTGTTTGCCTGCAATTCATTATGCAATCATTTTTTTTTTAACCTGACTGTGGCTTTATAGGCCGGGCCCAATAAAGCGATAGGAGTGCGAATTAAGATAACGACATGAACTTTAGTTAAAAAAAATCTTTATTAATTCCGACAGAGTAACAGTGTAGCTTACAATCAAGAGAATTCTAACTTAAAAATAATTAATAACTAGTATATATACTAAATTAATGCAATTCAGCATTGACGCAATGCCCTCAATTGGTAAATGCTGAAGATGCGTTAGTTTCTGCTGATGAAGCAGATATTGGGGGTGGAGGCACCCTTAACTCCTCCCTCCTCAAGAGAGAAATTATCTGAAGGTGGCGTAGCTGGCTTCAGAGAATTTCGTTTTAGAAATAAGGGGCGTAGTTTACGTGTTATGTATACAAGTAATAGTGAAATTAGGAAAACATATAAGATTAGGGTCCAAACACTGACTCTATTGCTAATAACGAAGTTATCACTGTTATCACTTTCACTATTGTATTTAACGCTGTTGAGGATGTCCTTCACGTCGCTGAAATCTACTCCTCGTAGATCTAACTCGTTCTCGTTCTGCTGGATCTCTAGTCGTAGTTCCGGTAGTACAACAGGAGGCAATGTATAGCTCGTTACTGTGGTGTTGCTGACTGCTTTTATGGTGACGTCTTCTACTTGCGTCTCGCAATGTTTTGACGGAGTTACTATATATGTTCCCTCTAAATCAGTGGTGGGCAAAGTACGGCCCGCGGGCCAACTGCGGCCCGCGAAAGCATTTTATCCGGCCCGCCGCCTATACATCGAATTAATTAGTACATGGCCCGCGATGATTATATTTTGTCGGTTCAGCCAAAAACCAGAGCAGCGGTTTTATACAAAAGTGCAGTTTTGCTGCAATTATGGCCCTCCTCCGAAATTTCTCAAGCTTACTGGCCCGCCATGAAAAAAGTTTGCCCACCCCTGCTCTAAATTATGTTTAGAGACTTCGTCTCCGCAGGTTTCGGTTATTATTGCTCTTTTTCTAGTGTAAAGGAGCCAATGGTCTGGTGTAATTTTCTGAATGACTGTGTCTTCTGTCTTGATTGCTTGTTGGTTGCATTTGGAAAGGTTTTCTTTCAATAACATAAGTTGTTCGATGCATGTTGTTATTGGATGCTGGGCTATGTCGTCATCTGTGCAGATGTATCTATCTTCTTCTATTTCTTCGCAGTGTTTTGCTATGGGTCTGAATTTCAATCTGTTCATCATTAGGTAGGGGTATTTGGGGATAATGGTTAAGGTTTTGTCGGTTTGGGGAATATAAATCGGGATGGGGATAATTTTGTAATAAATATATGTGGTTTTTTCAATTAATGGAATATCTAATACAAAAGTTAAGCGATTATTACTAATAAAGGATTTTAAGTCTATACTACGTTCTAATTTAATTAAGGTTGCCTTTGATACAGGGTAAATTAGAGTGGCATGTTTTTCTACTTCTAAAAGAATGTTAATTAATTCCGTTGAATTTATTACAGATTGGTGTAATGTGGATAGCTTGCTGAAGGCAATAGCTGTTTCTATCTCTTGTATAATATTATAAATGGTGCGGAAGTTATTTAGGATCTGATACATGCTGTTCATTACAGATATCAAGTTAAAAAGTTTATGTTCATCTTCTTTAATGTTTTCTAGTTCTTTAGTTTTGTTACCCAAGTGCTTAACATTTAGGTTGATGTCGCTTGAAACGTTAGTTAACTTGTCAAGGGCTTTTTGAAGTAATGTTACTTTATTCTCTACTGATACCTCCTTATGCTTCATATTTTCAATAACTGAATCGTATCGAACGGCGTCTTCATTATCCAAGTTTCCCGTTATAACCTTAATTATAGATCCTAATGGGTTGAGAATAGCTCGTCTAGTTCTTACCGTTGGTAGAATTTGTAATAGTCTATTTCTAGAGAGGTCTGCAAAAGAATTTATTTGTACTTCTAAACCCATTAGTTCTTTTCGAAGATTTATTTTACTATTAACTAACAGTTTTAACTTATCGTATTGTTCTAAATTTATTTCTAATAATGACTTAACCGATTCTAAATCTATAATCTTAATTATGCTCCAGGAGCTAGTCCTCATCAGAGCTGTACCCATCCTGACTGGAGCTATCCCTGGACTCCGCTCGAGGTTTTGGATGTTGAGGCTGCATCCCTGATGTGCCAGGGCCATCAGTAATATCACACGCCACCTGTGGAGGTCGTTTGATATTTTTGAGAGCTACTCGAGTATTCCTTTTCTTAATTTGTACGGGAATTATGTTCTTTTCCGGTTTGCCAATAACTTTGGCTTTCTCGTACCTGGGTAGTTCCTTTGCTTTACGTATCCTAGTATCTTTCATGTAAATTGTATCGCCTTCTTTAATTTCCGGTGGAACTTCACCACCTTTCTTGTTTCTAACTTTAACTTTATCGTTAACTAGTTTCTCGCTAACATATTCATACAATACTTTTAACCGTCTTCTATGATCTATAAGTAGTTTCTGCATCATGTTTCGTTCCCTATCTATGTCGAACGGGTTTCCCGTGTCTGTATGTCCAAAGACAATCTCAAAAGGTGTAAAAGTTGTTGCACTGTGTATTGAGTTATTATAGGCCATTATGGCATACGTCATTACTGCTGCGGCATCTTGCTCGCTCCTGTCGTATTTCGCTAAACGGTAAATTTCTATTATAGTAGAATGGAATCGTTCTACTATGGCCATTGAATTTGGGTTATTCGGTGTTCCTATGTGCAAATCTATTTTATATAAACTTAATAATTCCTTCATGAGTTCGTTATTAAACTCTGACCCAGAGTCGCAGCTGATTTTCCTAGGGATGCCATACATGCTAAAGTATTTGATCAAAGCTCGAACTACTTCCGGTGTGCTTCGATTAGGTATGTCTATAGCCTGTCCCAACTTGCTAAATGCGTCTACTGCTGTCAAATAGTACTTGCCCTCAATAAACAGAAGGTCTATAAATATTTCCTGGAATGGTGATTCCTGACTCTGAGTTAGTTGGATAAATGGTTTGATGGGCTTTCTCTCATACTTCATCTTGCGGCACTGTGTACATGCATTTATTATGGCTGAAATTGTTTCTTTCATATTGCTCCACCAATAATCTCTTTTGAGTTTAGCAAGGGTTTCATTAATACCCCTATGGCATGTTTTCCCTTCATGGTATCTCTTAACTAATTCTCTCATATCATCTTCGTCCGTTATATTTATAATTCGTTCTGTGCATTCTATCAAGTTATTTGTCCCTTTCTTATAGAGTTTAGTTACGACGTTACTAAATACTCTTCTAAGTTCCGGTGTTTCGAAATGGATGAAGTATTTATTTTTCATGTTTACATATTCCTTTAGAAATTTATTCACTAAGCCTTCATTATCAACCGGCATGTGTACTTCAAGGATTTTTTGTTTTTTATGAGAAATGTCTTTGACGCTAATATCATTTTTGAACCATGTATAGACTAATATTTGTTTAGGTTTTGAGTCTATGGCTTCTTTTAATATTGGGATACCTTCATGTTCTCGATTTGAAATAGAATGAGCTGTGGCTCCATCATCAGAATCGGAAATTTCTACTGTTTCTATTTCTGGTTCAGATTCCGGCCTACTCAACTTAGCAATCTGGTCCGTTAAAGATTCTACGTATTTTATCAGCTTCTCCTCTTTCTCGTCTACATTAACGGCCATTGACTCATTGTCGTCGTTTGTCATATTAAGTCTTATACGCGACATTGCGTCAGCATTAGTGTTTTGGTTACCCTTTTTGTAATAAATTTCGAAATCATATTCTTGTAATCTTAATCGCCATCTCGTGAGTTTACTATTTGGTTCTTTCAAAGAGTAAAGCCAGGCAAGTGGTCGATGGTCGGTGTAAATGAAGAATTTGTTCCCATACAAATAAGGTCTAAAGTGCTTTACACCTTCTAGTACAGCTAATAGTTCTTTCTCTATTGTGCTGTATTTTACCTGTGTATTGCTTAGTGTTTTGCTGAAATAGGCTACAGGTTTGTCGGACCCGATTTGTCCCTGGGACAATACTGCTCCTATAGCGTAATTAGAGGCATCGGTTATCAAAATGAAAGGTTTCTTAAAATCTGGAAACTGTAGCAGCGGTGCATTAGTTAAAATCTTTTTACAAAGCTCAAAACTTTCTTTATATTCGTCATTCAATACTACTTTTCTCCCTTTCTTCAGGCATGCAGTCATTGGTCTAGTTATTTTCGCAAAATCTTTAATAAACTTTCTATAATATCCTATGAGTCCCAGAAAGCTTTTAATTTCGCTTGTTGTTTTCGGAATGGGATAATTCAGTACGGCATTAATCTTGTCATTATTTGGTTTGAGCCCTTCACTCGTGATGGTGTGTCCAAGGTAGAGGACTTCCTTCCTGAGGAAATGGGACTTGTCCAGTTGGACTTTTAAATTTGTTTCCCTAAATCGATCGAATACAGCTTTAAGCTTCTGAACGTGTTCTTGTAGACTTTTAGAAAATATAATGACGTCATCAAGGTACACTAGACAGTGTATCCCTTGTAAACCCCTAAGGACGTTGTCCATGGCTCTCTGAAAGGTAGCTGGTGCTGTTTTAAGTCCAAAAGGCATTCTATTAAATTCAAAATGTCCAAAGGCTGTACTGAATCCTGTTTTGGCCCTATCCTGTTCATCGACTTCTATTTGGTGATATCCACTAGCCAGATCTAATGTCGTGAAGTATGTACTTTTCCCCAACATATCAAACAGGTCGTTTATGTTTGGTAGAGGGTACTTATCGTCAACTGTAATGTCATTAAGACGTCTGTAGTCGATCACCATACGCCACTTTTGTTCACCTGACATATCCATCTTCTTTGGGACGAGGTGGACTGGGGCACTCCAAGGAGAATGTGACTCCTGAATAACATTGTCTTTTAACATTTTATCTATTTGTTTTTTTATTTCCTGCGTTTGAACAGGGGGCATCCTATGGGCTCTAATGAAAACAGGGTCCTCGTTGACCGTGCGAATCTTATGCTTTACTTGGTTCGTAAAAGATAATGGGATATGTTCGCAATAAAATATATCCTTATATTCCTCACATAGTTTACCAATAGCTTTTCTTTCTTCTTCGTTTAGGTCGTCTAATCTCAATTTGGAGAGATTTTCAGTTAAGAGTTCATCTGTCGAGGCTACATCCTCGGAAAAATTCACGTCAATTTTTTCGCTGCTGTATGGTTGGACCTGGAAAGGTGCCGTGACTACTAAAGTCATGGGTTCAAACTTGCAATTCTGAATTATGGTGGTTGCATATCCATTGACGCAATTCACTAATGCGTCAGGCATTCTTATACCTTCCGTAAATTTCTTAAATCCTAATATTGCCTCGCCATTTAACAAATTGACCGGTAACCTAACCCTAAGTTCGCTACGAGCCGGCAGCTCGAATGTCTCTCTCATAGGTGGCGTATAAACAATAGGTATTCGCGCCGTTTTTGTAATCAAAGTTTGATTTTTCATGTCAATATTCGCTTCCAATTGTTTTAATAAATCGCTTCCTATTAAACCGTCATATCTATTATCCACACTATATACATAGAATTTATGACGTTCTGGACTGTTAAAAATCTTAGGCAATGGAACGTAAACAACTGTATCATGTTTACTAGATGCGTGGGTGCTTACGACTTCGAAACTTTCTCGCTGTTTGTAATTACTAAAATATTTTTCTACCTTTTGCGGACTAATGAATGATCTAGTTGATCCCGTATCGATCATGAAAACCGCCTGTAATTCAGGAACTAAAATGTGCGGCAATCTTAATATTTTATTACAATTTAACTCTATTCGAGTCCTTTGCTTGAGGCCATTATGAGAAAATTTTCTACTTCGTTATCGTTCCTATAGGATGGTCCCGGGGTTGATTCGTCCCTTGGCTCGAAGTACATGGGATCCACATCATTATTTTCCGTGTAATTAACGCGTCTCGCACTAGCAGTTCTCATAGTGACATCGGTATTAGAACCCGACGTCACGTTGCGAGGCGGCACGTGCTGATACTGCGGTGAATAACCCGCTTGTTGCTGCGACTGCAATTGTGGTGGCCCAGTTACTTGTTGCCCTTGGTATCGCGTATTGGAATAATTACGATTTTGCATTGAATTATTCCTGAATTGTTGGGAACCGCTTGGTGAATTTATATTATTAAATGGCCTTTGGTTAAAATTCTGTCTAGGTGAATAATTATTACTATTCGGGAATCTCTCCTGCCTAATTTGGGGTCCGAACCCGTTATTGTTAGGGTTCTGCCTATTATTCGCGTTATTCCTAAAAGGGTTCTTCATATTATAAACCATATTGAAGTTTTCTTCTTCCAGGACGGTTTTAAGGGCACCTTCTAACGTGGTAACATTCCTTAAACGAATCATTTTAACTAAGTATGGGGGCAAGTTATACAGGAATACGTCGAAGGAGGTATGAGTATAGATTTCGTGTTTTGCCGTTCGTAATGCGGCATCATCAACTGTTTCTGCGACTTTTACTAACAAAAGATTTCTAAAATGTTGAATCCTGTGGCAGAACTCTAAATAACTTTCGCCCTTATTTAATTTTAACGCTTGCAATTCTAATAGTAGGCATTTCTCGGACCTGGGGTCCCCGAAGTGTTCCTTCAGCAAAACCTTAAGTCCGCCCCATGTTGTAGTACCCTCTCTTTCTCCGAATAAAATTGCTGCGGGCCCCGCTAGTCTACTAGTTAACACGTGGAATAAATATTCATTTTGTTCGGGTCCACCGGCGAATTGCGTAATAACATATTCGCATTTATTAATATATCCCGGTAGCTCCCTAGCATCCCCATTGAAAATCGGGATCATTTTGACAATGTCCGCAGGAACCCGGTTAATGCCTTCCATTATAAATGCAATATAATTTACACACGACTAAAATAAACTATACGATTACACAATAAGTAGGTCAATTGAAAGTGGAATTGGACACCTTCTATGACGTTAGAATTAATGTTATTACGGCGTTTTCTAATCCACAATAACACACATATATTTATTGCAAGTAAGGACACGTATAAAAGGAAAAGAAAGGATGATGAAAAAGATTGACTCACATTCCCCCTGGTCGCTTTCACGAGTCCCTACGGCTGGCTGGAATCTCCTGGATTGTTTCCGGTTGGCTGGAGTTGGACAGCTTTCTGGATCAGCTAGTGTTGACTGGATACTTCTGCGGCAGGTTCTCTGGACGTTACTTAATAAATTTATTTGTTCGGCTTCCCGTTGAAACGTAGAAACGTACGTTGCCCGACACGGTGTGATCGCGAGATTTTTATCGGCCACTGAACGTGCAAGGATAACGACGGGAATCCTGTCCTCAGCGCCAATTAAGATAACGACATGAACTTTAGTTAAAAAAAATCTTTATTAATTCCGACAGAGTAACAGTGTAGCTTACAATCAAGAGAATTCTAACTTAAAAATAATTAATAACTAGTATATATACTAAATTAATGCAATTCAGCATTGACGCAATGCCCTCAATTGGTAAATGCTGAAGATGCGTTAGTTTCTGCTGATGAAGCAGATATTGGGGGTGGAGGCACCCTTAACTTGCGCGGTTGGAGAGTAGCCTGGGAAAAATCCAGGGGTAAACCTCCATGCATATCATATGCAATCATTATTATTGTCACTTGATAAGCTCAATAAGGTTTGTTTCCGCCATGAGTTGGAAGGTCAAAGTCAAAGTGAAAATCATTTATTGCAAGTCACATTACAGTTAAAAAGATGGAATTAAGAGTATAAAAAATTATGCCTAAGTTTTTAGCATGTACCAACCTAGTCTTAGTTGCGTTGCTATACCCTCACAGGGTTCATGTTGATACTATATATGTTTTTTCATTACGATCACAATGTACACATGAAAAGCAATAAACCATTAGAATTTGAAAAAATTGAATTTGAAAGAAATTAAGAGTAGGTATGCATGTGACGCCCTGCTAGGGCACAGCAACATACTTAAGAGGACTAATTTATTACATAACTAGCGACCCGCCCCGGCTTCGCACGGGTGCAATGCTGATGCATGTATTATACATATAAACCTTCCCCTTGAGTTACTCTATCTATTAAAAAAACCGCATCAAAATCCGTTGCGTAGTTTTAAAGATTTAAGCATACATAGGGATATAGGGACATAGGGACAGAGAAAGCGACTTTGTTTTATACTATGTAGTGATTCTACTTATACCATTACTACTACTGACAATACAATATAACTAGTTTTGTAATTTAAATTTAATTGAGTTCCATAGAATGGCACGGATGTAGAAATGAGCTATCGAAGTGCTGTTAATTATTTGTCATTAAAGAAACATTAAACTATAGAAACATCTGACAATAGGTATCTTTTTAATTCTTTGTTCGCAAAGTCAGATAGCAGTATCTGTGAAAAGTAGTGGCTACGCGAAATCTTGGGATTAGGTAGCGGACCCCGGGCATCCTTCAGGGTGCAGATATTCTAAGAGAACGCTAAGAAGATGATGTTTAGGTCTACTACCACTGAAGCTACTGGAGGGGAGTAGTGAGGCGCGCGATTCTACATCTTCAGGACGAAAATTTGAACTCCGGCACGTACCACTGGTTATAAAAGAAACTTACTATGTAAGAAATATAATTTGATATTTATCAGACCTGCGAAGGACCTGCGCGATCTCTAAATCGTGTACTGGAGGGAGGTGGCGCAAGATCGGGCTAAGTGGCGCTGACGAGGAATACTGTCGGAGACTAAGACTCACTTTGGGTCGGTGAGCCATCGTTTAGCTAGTTTCATTTAGGGGGCATCCATAAATTACGTGAGGTGTTTTTTAAAATTTTCTGCCCCTCCCTCCCCCCCTGGTGAGATGTCGTGAGATTTTATTCAACCCCCCCCCCCCCATCCCCCAATCTCACGTGAGATTTTTTAAAATGTGGGTTTCTTACGTAAACGCTTTGGATTGTTATTATAAAAAGAAAAAAAAATTGCTTCGTACTTTTATTTACGACTAGTTAAGACTAGTAATCAATATTGCTGAGAGTTAACGTCGAAGTATGAATGAAATTATTCTCTTTCGAACGAATTAGTGAATAATCTTAATCGTATTACGATTACGCTTAAGATTAAATCTTATAAGCGTGTACAATCTGGATTAAATGGACCAAAATAGTATAATATTTTTTTGTTTCAATCAGAAAAAAAATTGCGTGATATTTGCCGAGAACCCCCCTCTCTCCAACGTAAGATTAGATGAGATTTGACTCGACCCCCTCCCCCCTTAAACATCTCACGTAATTTATGGACGCCCCCTTAACAGTAAGTAGATTATCGGTGGCTAATCACAAAAATGTCTAGTCTCTGGGTTAGAAGGTCAAATGGCAGTGTTACTCACGTAGGTGCCGACCGGCCAGTGGATGAGGTACAGGTCAACGTAGTCGAGCCCGAGCTTCTCCAGCGAGCGCCGCAGCGCCGGCTCCACCGCCTCGCGCGCATGCGCGTCATTCCACAGCTGAAACACGTGGTTAAGACAGGGATCGGATACCGGTATTTTCTCCATAGAAAAATACCGGTATTATTACGGTCACCGGTTCATTATTTCGTTTTTAATGGGAAAATCTAATAATACGACGTTGTTACTTAAATACATGATCCAGCCCTACGTAAAGAGCAAAAAATAATCCAAAATATTGGGTTAATTCAGGGTTTTTTAAAAATACCGGTATCGGTCCCTGGGTTAAGAGCGCTTTAATAAAATGTAACAGGTCCACTAGCGCCACTCGTAAATAATTGTGATTGTCTAAAAACGATAGATATCTAAAAAAGGGGGCCGCTACGTACTGTATTTTGTATTTAAGTACGTTTTGAATCCATCAAACTAGTTATTACGTTGCTGGATTCGTCAATATATGCGTCCAAAGTTAAAACGGCCGTTTTATTTTTGAGCTCATAGAGAGACCAATCTAGCATCGTAAAAATTAATTTGATGGATTCAAAAAGTACTTAAATACAAACTACAGTACGTAGCGGCCCCCTTTTTTAGTTATATTTCGTTAAATTTAAATAATTACAATTATTTACGAGTGGCGCTAGTGGACCTGTTACATTTTATGAAAGCGCCCTTAATACGTTTATTAGTTCATCCACGCTTTAGCTTTACAAAATCCCTTGCGAGACTTTCCAAAACTCCCTGTCGATTTTTTTCTGCGTGACTTCCAGCACTTGAGCAGTTCTGGGTCATTCAAAAATGGAATGTCCTGCTGTTCAGATTTGGCAACGATCATGATCTTTCTAGTAATCAACTCTTGTTTGTCGCTGACATGGCTCACATACCATTTCTTTAATGGCAGGCCAACTCAGCACTATTTTTTAGCGCGAATGCGAATTTCAAATTTCTCCTAATAAATACTTGTGTACATTTTCTAGAGGAAACTACCCCAGCACTAAGGCAAAGAAAAGAGCTTGAAACGTACCTAGATCATGCTGGTAAATAGGTACATATATTTACGGCAGGGATTCGATAAATATCTTGAAATGACTGAGCTGGAGTCTCGTCGCACGGAGGAAACGAAAGGTCTGCAATTTGTTTCACATTGTTTCACAAATTGATAAATCAGATAACACAAAAAGTCACTCACCTTAGTAGTTACAAAAAGGTCTTCTCTCTTCACTGTCCCGTCGTCTATTTTCTTCTTAATAGCTCGCCCTATCTGACAACATATCATTATTCTTAATGGTGGTTTACAATTAGGTTTGAAATTACATTACGTTACACTGGCTCGTCGTAAGCCGTGGTCTCCCGGCGAAAAAAATAAACAATAGCATTCTTTTGTAATGATCCCGGGGATCCCAGGGACCGGTAGACGGGTAATTGAATTATAAACCATATATTGCAGAACGGCGATCACTGTCTTTGGTTCCGTTCATTGTTAGTACCATCAGATATCAAAATTGGTTTTGAACAGGCACGTATCCAGAGGGGGGGATAGTTGGGATTTATCCCCCCCCCAAAATGTTTTTAGCCGTGTGTTAATCAGTGATTACAGCGATTTTTACACAGTTCACATGGTTGTTTCAATGTTTGTCCTCCCCCGAACCAAAAGTCTGGATACGTGCCTGGTTTTGAAAAATCGGATCATTAAAAAAAATTAAAATGGCGGCATACTATTCACTATTTACAAAGTTTTTTTTGACAAATTGTGGCATGATGACCAATTTTGTGGTATCATAAGTGTACCTGTGCTTCCGTGTCGTAAATATGCGCCGTGTCGATGTGCCGGTAGCCGGCATCAATCGCCCACACCACCGCATCCTCCACCTCGTGCCCAGTCGGCTTCACACGCCCGCCCTGACAGACAGACAAACATACAAGTTAGGGCAAACAAAGAGAAAAACTACTATCTTTTGATTCAGCAGTCTGGCTAAGTTAGAGTCTGAAGCGTAATGAAGACGGTAGTCGACCGCATTCGATGAGCGACAGCTGCAGTCACCGTCCAGTATACGAACAGACTAACTGATGTGAAGACGACGTTCGGTAGCCAAAACCGAGTCATCATCATCATCATCATCATTTCAGCCGAAAAACGTCCACTGCTGAACATAGGCCTCCCCCAAGTGGGGGGGATTTGCCATAGTCGCCACGCTTGGCAAGCGGGTTGGCGACCGCAGTTTGATGGTGGTAATGATCGAAGGATGCTGCTGCCCACCCTCCGATTTTCCCTTATTCGCCTCCTACGAAACCCACGGGAAGAGATGGGGTGGCGCAATTCTTACCCGGCAACCACACGGAAAACCGAGTGTACACAACTAATCCAGGTAAAATGCGGGTTCCAGGCACGTATCCAGAGGGGGGGATAGTTAGGATAGGAAAACGTTTTTAGCCAGTAGTGATTACAGCGATTTTTACACAGTTCACATGGTTGTTTCAATGTTTGTCCCCCCCCCCCCCCCCCCCGAACCAAAAGTCTGGATACGTGCCTAGCGAGTCCCTCAGTCTCAACACAGTGCATCTTCCGGCTCTGGCGATCTTACTTACACACAACAGCACATAAGAAATACTAACGTTGCTGGAAAAGCCAAGCCACGTGCCGAGCCCCAGGCTAGGCACGCTGTTGTTGTCATTAAGAGGGCGCCACGGGGCCAGCCCGCCGCTCCGCAGCGCCAGCGCCATCTGTGAAGCGAAACCGTAACCATGTCATGTATGGCCTTAAAATTGTACACCGTGTATTTCTTCATCACTACATAGTATAAAACAAAGTCGCTTTCTCTGTCCCTATATCCCTATGTATGCTTAAATCTGTAAAACTACGGAACGGATTTTGATGCGGTTTTTTTTAATAGATAGAGTGATTGAAGAGGAAGGTTTATATGTATAATAACATCCATTAAATAGTGCACCCGCGCGAAGCCGGGGCGGGTCGCTAGTTTCTGATAAATTAAATCTCATCAAAGTTAAATGTTAACTAACTGGTAGGTTTTAGAGTAAAACCAATTTTATTAAACTGAACGCCCGACCTGCTGGGGCCTACTGCATATATTGATATTTATTATTTGTAAATTACACAGATAAATTATCTTGAGTCACGTAGGGCAAGGCCGTGGCGGAGTCCAGAGATTAATAAACGTAAGTTGAGACTATGTTTTGTATTGTTCCAAATAGTTACAACTATATGTAAAACATAATAGTAATTACAAATAAACAAAGAAATTAAAATAAAACTAAAACTAACCTAAAATGAACCTAAATATACTTATCAAAAACCCTAATCTAACAAATCGCTGCCAGTAGGTAATGTTCCCAAACTATATTAATTTTCTGATTAATATAAGAATAGTAATTAGGTACTTAGTACTGGAATTTTAGTTTTATATTGCTGTTTAGCTTATTTAGGTATTTATTTTCCTGCTGGCTGGCTCTTAGACTATTTAGGGTCACCATTCGCTATTTATTGTCCGTTTAAGGATAGGTTGAAGTCAGGTTTGGCGGTCAGCAGCCAGGTAGTAGTTAAATAGCCATGTCATGTCCACGGCGTAGGTTAACCTTGTGTAGATGTACCCGTTTGTATGCGGTCATCGGCGCGATGGTAATCGTTGACTGGTTAGCCTTGAAGGCAGCTTATGATGCTACAGAGCTTTTTGCTACGTTTTTGTACTTATTCACTGTTTCTTTATATACAGACACGAGCTTGCTCAGGGAATTTATTTATTCAGCAGATCATCGAAATTGTTACAGCTGTTTACGAGATTCTTTTGAAAATGTACAGACTAAAAAATGTTCAAATAAAAATGAAAATAACACTTTTTTTAGAGGTTCCTCGTGGAAATACATTCTACTTCGGTAGCAGGTAATAAAATAATGCATAATTCGTAGCTGCCGGCGCCGGCCATCACGAAAGTTGTATTTAGCTGGAAGAAATCCCTTACAGGGATAAGCTCGCCTTTGTACATATATGTCAACTGTTCTTGTAATTTATGTTATGTCTTACTCATGTACAATAAAGAATTTTACATACATACATTACATACATTTTTCATACTACAATAATTATAACTAAGTAATGCCAGGTATAACCCCGGATCTCGATGTACAAACTTATATCTCTATTTATAGAATTGCAAATATTAAGGGCAGAGATACCCACATAGAACTTAGTCATAAAAAATATCATGTTTCAACAACAAAAACTGAATCATTGATAATCACAAAATTCTTTGTAAAATATATTATGAAAAGTAAACTCACCGGCGCGCATAACGCAAGGATCGCCAGTAACTTCATATCGTGCGCTTACGCATACAGCCGACGACACACTGAGCCAACACTGAGCGTATATGATTATTAAGAGATTAATATTATGGTGAATACACGCAGAACAAGCATCGCTTTCGCGCAAGCGCGCCTCAACCTCACATAGAATATCTCGAAATCTACGAGAGGTTCAGCCCAAGGGGCTACCGCGAACTGAAAACGAACGAAGTTCGAATATCTCCCTCTCTATCGCACTTGCTAATACGTTCCACAGAGAGGGAGATATTCGAACTTCGTTCGTTTTCGTTTCGCGGTAGCCCCTCAGGAGTGCTACCGCGAACCACAAACGAAGTTTTCCCTCTCTATCAAATTGCCAGTTTTCACATAGGTGCGACAGAGAGGGAAAACTTCGTTTGTGGATCGCGGTAGCACTTCAGAGGGACTACTCCGAACTTCTAAATCCGAATCCGCTCCGAATTTCTTTCTTTCTTTCTTTCTGTCGTGCCGTCCCTCTCACTCATATAGTGATTAACACGAGAGTGAAAGTGACGGCACGATACGGCCTCAGCAGTGGAATGTGTTTAGGTGTGATGATAAAGCATAAGCATTGTGAATAATACGTAATAGCGAAACAATAGTGGGCACGGGCACCTAATATTGCATAGTTGCACAATAAGCTGCAGCTGTTAGTTCAGTGAAATTAGCTGAAAATTTGGCAAAATTAATGGAGAACTTTTATCTATCAGGATATGTAGGTTATAGAACAAAGTTAAATTTTATCTACTCTCCCCCCCTCTCCGGGGCGAGCGTCACCCCCCGCGCCCGTGAAAGTGTCCCGGAGCGCGGTATTATCCATTTTAAAAGAAAACCGTACACGATACATAAAAAGTGTATAGGAACGAAATAATCCTTGATAAATTAACTATAAACCTCTACTACATACAAAAGCGATATCACTCATAGTTTCAGCGCAATCTGCCACCAAATACGAACGTTTTCAAAAAATTATCGATATTTTTTGCTGTAAGTTTAGTTTTCTCAAAAACTTCACACATTACCGCCAAAATATGTATGACGAAAGTAAAGAATAGAATATGCTCTTTATAAAAAGGTATAATTCATTTCTAAGCACTTTCATTTACCGTTGCTGTGCTGTTTTTTAAATTTAATTCATTCGGCCATACAGCGAAATATAAATGTTCATACTAGTTCAACGGTGGTACTAAAATACCATATTCTTCTTATATGTTTTCCTGTAATCTGTAGGTATAGGACTATTTTCTGTATTTTTTATATATTTTTATGGCCAGTACTTTAGGAGATAAGAGGGGCCGGAGAAATGGTCAATTTTCGCCTATTTTCTTAAATAACTTCAAAAATGTTTATTTTAAAATTATGAAAAAAATATATTTGATATCCTTATAATGAACCCTTTCATTTGATATGTCACACAATATAGTTCGCAATATATATTTTTTTTGTATATTATGTACACCCCACAAGTACCTCCCATGTTTAAAAATGTATTTATTTACGTAACACATCCGTATTTGGGACACCGATTTACATATGTGTGCCAAATTTCAACTCAATCAGTCCAGTAGTTTTGGAGAAAATTGACTGTAATAAACGGACTCGACTAATTCGACTGTGTGTATCCGTCCGTTTATCACAGTCAATTTTCTCCAAAACTAATGGACTGATTGAGTTGAAATTTGGCACACATATGTAAATCGGTGTCCCAAATACGGATGTGTTACGTAAATAAATACATTTTTAAACATGGGAGGTACTTGTGGGGTGTACATAATATACAAAAAAAATATATATTGCGAACTATATTGTGTGACATATCAAATGAAAGGGTTCATTATAAGGATACCAAATATATTTTTTTCATAATTTTAAAATAAACATTTTTGAAGTTATTTAAGAAAATAGGCGAAAATTGACCATTTCTCCGGCCCCTCTTATCTCCTAAAGTACTGGCCATAAAAATATATAAAAAATACAGAAAATAGTCCTATACCTACAGATTACAGGAAAACATATAAGAAGAATATGGTATTTTAGTACCACCGTTGAACTAGTATGAACATTTATATTTCGCTGTATGGCCGAATGAATTAAATTTAAAAAACAGCACAGCAACGGTAAATGAAAGTGCTTAGAAATGAGTTATACCTTTTTATAAAGAGCATATTCTATTCTTTACTTTAGTCATACATATTTTGGCGGTAATGTGTGAAGTTTTTGAGAAAACTAAACTTACAGCAAAAAATATCGATAATTTTTTGAAAACGTTCGTATTTGGTGGCAGTTTGCGCTGAAACTATGAGTGATATCGCTTTTGTATGTAGTAGAGGTTTATAGCTAATTTATCAAGGATTATTTCGTTCCTGTACACTTTTTATGTATCGTGTACGGTTTTCTTTTAAAATGGAAAATACCGCGCTCCGGGACACTTTCACGGGTGGGGGGGGTGACGCTCGCCCCGGAGGGGGGGGGAGAGTGGATAAAATTGAACTTTGTCCTATAACCTACATATCCTGATAGATAAAAGTTCTCCATTAATTTTGCCAAATTTTCCATACATTTGAATCTAATTTTCTTGAGCTATGTGAACAGGTTTCTTTGTAGACGGTCTTCTATTAGGTACACAATCGTGTTACTAACTCATTACATGTAGGTACAGCCGATAATGGTTTTATTTTTTTATTTAAATACCGGGTTCTCGAAAAACTCTATTTGTGAAAAAACGATTTAACGGGCGTTAGGATTACAATTTCACGTCTCGCCATAGCAGCAGGGGCGCTACCGCGAACAGCAAACGAAGTTTTCCCTCTCTGTCGCACTTGCAAGTTTGCATATAAGTGAGACAGAGAAGGAAAACTTCGTTTGTAGTTCGCGGTAGCCCCTCAGGGCTCGGAAACCGGTTTCGTCTTCATACCATTAACCGGTTAAAAAATTCGGTTAATTGCGTTTTATGATATTATTTCGTACTTTAAATCATTTATTTCATAGATGAAGGTAAACAAAAACCAATCTTAAAATAAAAATGGAGATATGACCAATACTTTAGGGAGATATTTCAAAAATAGTAAAAACCGGTTCTGAGCCCTGCATATA
Source organism: Epiblema foenella (assembly GCA_963556455.1). NCBI lineage: Eukaryota > Metazoa > Arthropoda > Insecta > Lepidoptera > Tortricidae > Epiblema > Epiblema foenella. The sequence goes on along the minus strand of OY747120.1, from coordinate 291,923 downwards.
TAGCAATGTTGCGTGAGCCAGTTCATGTCTGAGCTGTGCCTTGCCTTTACCATGAGTTGACATCCGACCCAGGTCGGTCCTAGCTGAGTTTCTTGCTGGACTCTTCTCAGCTAGGCTAGGTTTAGTGAACCAGCGACAAAACTCCGATGGTTGAAACCGTTCAACCAATCTCATTGGAGCGCAAACTCTTAGAGTATTCCAGTGTTCCAAACCACACGCGCGGTCGTGCCGGAGGTTTTCCCCTGGATTGTTCCCAGGCTACTCTCCAACCGCGCACTCCTATCGGTTTATTGGGCCCGGCCTATAAAGCCACAGTCAGGTTCAAAAAAAAAAAGAGTTGTAATGACCGTACTCGCTAGCGACTGCGTAAACGATTTAGTATGCCGACTCTTAGTTCTATTGCGTAATTCCCAGAGGCGCTATACTTTTGCCCATAGAAATTTTTACGCAGTCGCTAGCGCACTAGGCACTGAGCCCCATCTACTTTACAATTATCTTTACGTTAAGAGATATTTGTAAAATATCTTTGCTCGTACTAGGCAGGCCAAAACTGTAAACCCAATTATATAAATTAAAGTTTGTTCTATTCTATTCTCTTCTAACGCCATTTTCAAGCAATTTCCATATAAGTTTAGGATCATTCATTCGCGCCAGTTTTATTACGTGCACCGCCGCACACATGTAACACATGTTAATACTATTTTTATTTATTTATTTAGTTAATCTTTATTGCACAAAAGTAAAACTTATCGTACAAAAGGAGGACTAAATGCCAGACTTCTCTACCAATCAACCTTAGAGCAAAGCAGATAAATTGTGGGCGGTGCAATTACAAATATAAAAACATACATACTAAGCGTCAATATACATAGATATTAGATATTACATATTAATACCAATACATACATAAATAAGTAATAACAAATATATACACATACATATATTTATATACAGACGAAACTATGAACAGGAACAATAGGAATATTCGGGTTGCTAGCAAAAAACTTACGTAGAGAATTTTTAAACGCTATTTTGGTATCAGATTGCCTGATTTCTATCTTTTTTCCTGATTTCTTTGACTACGGATCAGATTCCCTGTTTCTCTCGTGACGTCATTTTACGCTGCGCTAGCGCACTGATGCGCCCGTTCAATACTATGTTATATTATTGTTAACTTAGTACTATTCTGTGATAATACTACCCGTGGAACTTATTTTCGTCTATATTTGTATGTATGTAAGCACTTTATTGTACACAATAACAGGTTAAAACAATATACATGTCACATAAGATTAGAGTACAAAGGCGAACTTATCCCTATGAGGGTTCTCTTCCAGCTAACCTTTGAGGGATTGAGTGTAGAGTGGGAGAATGAGATAGACAAACTTACACAGTGTACTAAAACTTTTCAATAAGGAAACTTATAGCTAAAACCAGAACTAAATAAATATACAACAACTATAACATATAATAAATACATATTATAAATATATACGTATTTAAATTAATATACATAAATAAATATATATAGTATTCAACCAAATCACAAGTCGTATTTGTTCGCGGACGTCCGCCCGCCGCGTTCGCGCAGGTAGCCTGCCCACAGATAACCCCTGTCCAACGTTATCGTTCCCTCTGTCAGTGTTTGTATGGTGCGCCGGCGCCGATCACCATGTATTTTTGCCTTGTGTTTATATTATTCAACCTCGTTTTTACTGTAAGTTGACTGATAATCTTTTTTTTGTATAAGTGGTATAAGCATCCTATCCTATTCAGGGCTGTTTTAAATAAAAATCGATTGAAGGACTGCTGTACAGTAGCCGGGTGGTCAGGCACGCAACTTAATAATCCGGAGGTCGATTCTACCTCCGGTTCTTACCACTATCTTTTTCAAAAAAACGTATACTTACCTACAGTACTAAATAGAATGTATTTATATAGAGTTGAAAAACAAACCCAGATTAGTTTTCCACACTTTATTGGAACGTCATCACATTTTTTAACAGTTATTTTTCAACAAATTCGTGTAGGCTTATTCCTTTCCGCCATATTCTAATCTTCTTTCTTTGTCCCAAAAAACAAAAGTCCATCAAACCGATTCCTTCTACTCTATTCATACGTTTTACATTCAACCTTTCTTGTTCATAATCATAAGGCCTTTACACATTCAGCCCTATATTTAATTAAGGAACAGTAAACAGTATTAAAATTAAAACTTAGTACTAAAACTATCTTAAAAATTATTCAAAATAAAAAAAATCCCCAAATCGGCTTCTGGTGGCAGCGTGCCCAGAAGGCTGGCATTGCCATATTGAACGGCAATGCTGATCCTTTGTGCCGGATAGGATCCAGCCTTTCGGTCACGCGTTACTTCCATCAGGGGCATGGAGCATTCTTTAAAGAGACTGGGCGCTTTCGCCCCTGGGCCCCAGAGTCTCAACCCCAAACGGCGTAAATTGGTGTTGGCTGTTGATGGTTGCGTATTTGCGCCGCTCGAGGCGTTGGTCGATTCCGGCAGAGCCGGCCTTACGAATGTATTGTGTAAGGATTATATCATTCGATATTTAACGTTGAACAACATCAACATTTGACGACCGCTTTAGCCTAGTTGGTAGTGACCCTGCCTTCGAAGCTGGAGGTCCCGGGTTCGAATCCCGGTCAGGGCATTTATTTGTATGATGAACACGAATATTTGTTCCTGGGTCTTGCATGTTTTCTATGTATTTAAGTATCTATTTATCTATATAAGTATGTATATCGGCGCCTAGTACCCATAGTACAAGCTTTGCTTAGTTTGGGACTAGGTTGATTTGTGTAAGATTGTCCACAAACATTATTCTCAGATAGTTAAGATAAATAATGATAACCACAAGACTCATATATTTTAACTAGGGTTGCGCCGAAACGGTTATTATTCGGTATTCGGCATGTTCTTGAATGTTCGGTATTCGAATTATCCGGTTCAGCTGCCGAATATTTACCGAACAATTTTGAGAGGGTTTTGTTACAAGTTGGCAGGGTTGTGTAAAGATACCTATATGTAAAATTGTATGTATGTAGTTGTTTTTAGTAAGTTATATTTCTATTTGTATTTTTCTTCTTTTATTTTTTGTGTGTGTAATATGTATCACGTGTTGGATTAATCTGTAAGTGATATATATATTCAATAAAATAAATAAATAAAGTTACAAGAGTATATTAAATCATAACTACAGTAATTATTTCTAAAATAAATTAAATAAGTAAGAGGGTACTATAAAATAAAAATTAACAGATAAAGCTTAACCTAAATTATTATCAAATATAAATTAACAAAAATTATATTAGAGTATATTATAGTTACTGCTTCGTGAAATTAATACTTGACCCATTACTAACAGTGATTTAACTTATTTTTTGTCAATATTTCGCTTTGTAAATGAACAAAAATTTTACCATTCAATTAGTCTGTTTTACAACAATAGATGAAGGAATTACGTTGAACCGAATATTCGGTTCTGCAACAGCTGGACCTATTAATATTAGGCCGAATGTTCGTATTCGGTCAAACACATATTCGGTGCATCTGCATTGATTACCGAACCTGATCACAAAATTTCTCGAGAACCGGTTGAGAAAAACTGGAAATCTGGAAACCCGGACATCAAGATATACGAAAGCATTTGTGTCGAAGCTGAAGCAGAGACCTTCGTTTCATTCGGTCGAAACTCAGGTGCAACGAGCTAACGACTGGGACGTTTATTATAATTGGGAAAGACCTAATTGATAATCATGGGTTTTAGCTGTTCTTGGGTGTATGGATGTGATTTGATTTCTTATATCGATATTGAGCTGCCGCAGGCGGCATGAATTGGAAATTGATTGACCATGCAGTAATAATTTTCGACGCATGCAATGACTTGAAATATTAACTTAAAACCTGACTTTCCCCGCAGCTCCACTCGCTAATCATACATGGTTAAAACAAAATGTTTACTGGACCTATGCCAATTTCGGAAGATTTTTGGAAATTAATTATTATTTTTCTATATATAAGATTTCAATATTAGATGCTCATTTAAGTACGTTAGAATTACGATGACAAAATTTATTGATTTACAAGCACTAATAACAGTTAAATAATAATAACTTAAATAATATTACAACTAACTTAAATCTGAAACAGGCCCTTGGGGCATTGTAGCGAGGATGCTGGCGGCATTGCCTCGCTGTATCGCAATGCTGATACGTTGTACGAGGAAGTCGCCAGCTCTTCGGTCATCAGTTACGTCAACCTGCAAACGCTTCGCGATTTCAGTAATTAACTTTTGTGCGCTCGCTGACCAAGAGTTTCGACATCAAAAGGCAGAAAATTGTACTCTCTGCCGAGGTATATGTAGGGAATATGTTACTACCGTCGAGACTCTTTACATCTCTTAGTTATAGGTTAAGTTTATACTATAAACAGTTATTATAGACCCTGAGACTATACATCTCTCTGCAAACGCGTGCCCCGGTTATTCGTCTGATATATTGTCCACTTATTGCTGTGTGCTTTCACTATAGGCACTAACTATGTTTTTGACTTGTAAAAGAGCCTTTGAGTGAGGCCTACTTACAGAATATGTTTGATGTTTGATGTCACTAATTACGATTAGGTAGTAATGCGATATTTAACATGTATATAATATTTTAAAATCGGGAACTCACAAAAACATGACACAATATTTCTATATTCTTAGGATTCCGTACCAAAAAGACAGAAGAGGAAACCGTTGCATCTCTGTCTGTCTGTCTGTAAATACATAATTTATGGGCCAAACTAAGTTCAGAACGGCCATTGCAACATACTTATTCCCAACATACTTATTATACTCTTTGGGCCATTGTGTTCCAGTGCGCGGACGAGTACGGACGAGCGCCGCTGGTGCGGCTGAACGACGGGCGGATGATGCCGATGCTGGCGCTGGGCACGTGGCTGGAGGCCAGCGCCCCGGTAAAGGATGATTCACACTAGACCGTTCCGTGTCCGGGCCGTATTCTATGACAGAAAATTAACGGCCGCCCGGCCACGGACTGCCCTGGTGGCGCTCGGAAACGGGCCGGCCCGGACACGGAACGGTCGCCTATTATCAATGCAAACGTTTGACGGCCGATCTACCGACGTCCGAGGCTCGGAAACGGCACGGTCCCGGCCCGGCCTGGACGCGGAACGTTTAACATATTGACATACAAAAAAGCTCGGAGACTGGCCGGCCCGGACACGGAACGGTCTACTGTGAATCATCCTTAACACCACGAAGTTATTCTAGTCGACTTCTGGATGGTCGAGACTAGCCTACTGCAAAGCTACCTTAATCGTACATCACTCCATCAATTTTTAAGTCATTTTTATACAACCTGGTATTGACATTCATTACATAACTAAATTAGATCCCCCAGATCATAACTCTGGGGGAGGGTACCTACCCATAAGGCTGGCCCTATTTCCCCCGTTGGAAGGAACGAGCCAGCCCTACGGTCCCCGGAACTGGATTTTTTCTGCTTAAACACCACACCTAAGCTAAAAAGTACTGCTACATTTAATTAGTTTTGTCATAATTTGGGATGAAAATATTTTAAAATGTGTAAAGCCTGCCTGCCTTTAAGCAGTCCGAAGAGCAAGCGAGATAGAAGTAACCAACAATACAATCATCATCAGGCCTCGTACATCGTGAACCAGCTACAAAACTCCCAGTAGCTCGATTCTACTCACACCTCAGATTTGGTTGAAGCCGCTCAGCTTATCTCACTGGAGCGCACTCTTATTTATTTATTTATTTGTTACACGGGACACCAACAGAGTACATAAGGTAAGGTACAAAAAAAATGTGGGGGCTTATGTACCCCAATTACAGGTGAACACATCATTTTACAGAACTTATGTACAGATATATGCTAACTACTATGAGAGTTTGATGTTATACAATAAAATCATAAGGTTCTTAATAGTAGTTGGTTCTCTTAGAGTATTCCAGCGTTTAAGCCGTCTGGGTGGTCATGTCGTCGGTTTCCCCTATATTTTCCCCATGCCACTCTCCAACCACACACTCCTATCGCTTTATTGGACCCTAAAAAGTCACAGTCAGATTAAAAAAAGATTTAAACAGGGTCTGTACGCTCATTTAGTCTCAGCTTCATTTGTTTGATTGTATAGGATCGCGAACCAACCGAGGTGGAGAATGCCGTGATCTGGGCGCTGGAGGCGGGCTACCGGCACATCGACACAGCCTGGGCGTACCAGGTCGAGGACCAGGTCGGCAGCGCGGTGCGCTTCGCCGCCGCTAGCTACCACGACCTGCACAAAGTCACCACCACTCCAGCGGTAACTATCAACCTGCAGCAGTCAGGTACCAGGCTGAGGGCCAGGTCGGCAGCGCTATGCGCATCGCCGCCGCCAGCTACGACGACCGGCACAGAGTCACCACCACTCCAGCGGTAACTGTCAGCCTGCAGCAGCTTGATACCGGGTCGAGGACCAGGTCGGTAGCGCCGTGCGCATCGCCGCCGCTAGCTACCACGACCTGCACAAAGTTACCACCACTCCAGCGATAACTATCAGCCTGCAGCAGCCAGGTACCAGGCTGAGGACCAGGCCGGCAGCGCTGTGCGTATCGCCGCCGCCAGCTTCGACGACCTGCAGAGAGTCGCCACCACTCCAGCGGTAACTATCAGATTAAATAGTAGATTGTTAACCAAGGGTTGAAAGCCGAGTGTTTCAAAAGACAACGAAATGAGAGCGCCAATAATTCGAGGCTGAAATGGGTGGTTTCACCCGAGTACTATTAATTATTCTTTGACACAACATTAAAATACAATGACAAGCTTAGAAGGCGAGCCTAATATAAAAGATCTCTTCCAGTTAATGACTTGACGACCGGTTTAGCCTAGTGGGTAGTGCACCTGCCTGTGAAGCTGACGGTCCTGGGTTCGAATCCCGGTCAGGGCAAATATTTGTGTGATGAGCATGAATATTTCTTTCTGAGTCTTGGATGTTTTCTATGTATTTAAGTATTTATATCTATTAAATATATCGTCGTCTAGTACCCATAACACAAGCCTTCTTGAGCTTACTGTGGGGCTAGTTCGATTTGTGTAAGATTGTCCGCTAATATAAAAAAAAATGTGATGTTGCGTTGCAGCTATGCGACTACGAGTGCTACTTGAACAAGCTAAAGGACACCGTGTTCCGCGCCACGGAGGACGTGCCTCCGGTGCGGCGAGAGGACGTCTTCCTCACTACCAAGGTGCTGTACTAGTACTACCACTGTCTAATAAGCTTACAGCTACTACATTTTGGTTAGTGGTCATTATTTATGTGAGGTGATTTTGGCAAGTTTTCGTGATAAACATCTTCCCCTTTTTGTGAGATTTTTCTCGTCTCTTTAATCTCACGTGAAGTTTTTCATAATGCTGATTTAGATTTAGTGTTTAAACACATTAATTTGTATAACACATTATTTATGTGATATAAATCTTAAGTAAAAATCATAATATGCTTATTATTATACCTATTAGTTTTTAAGGTTAATCTTGTGACAATTTCTTTTTGTGGTGCAATAAAGAATATATTATTATTATTAAAATCGCTAGCTCACGTGATATTAGTTGAGATGTTACGTCACGTACGTAATTAATATGGAATACATTCTCTCTACCTCACGAGCTTCAGCTTACAATGGCATAGTTTTAACCAGGGACCGATACCGATATTTTTAAAAAACCCTGAATTAGCCCAATATTTTGGATTATTTTTTGCTCTTTACGTAGGGCTGAATCATGTATTTAAGTAACAACGTCGTATTATTAGATTGTCCCATTAAAAACGAAATAATGAACCGGTGACCGTAATAATACCGGTATTTTTCTATGGAGAAAATACCGGTATCCGATCCCTGGTTTTAACACGTTCCCTGTCCGGGTGCCCCTAATATTTGGGTCATGCCGCTTTTTTTCAGCAGTCCATTATAGAGTCACGTCCCCAGACTTGCGACATTGTCAGATCGTTTTGTAAGGAGACAGTGAACGTGTTACCTGTATTTCCTGATATTAGATGACCATTTTTGGAGCTGAAAAGTTCTCGAATGGCGACCTCTCGAAAGGTCGCGAGAGTCCGCTGGATGCGTGTGGCGCAGGTCTGGTCGTTGTGGGTCTGTTTGGGGGTGGCCTATGTCCAGCAGTGGACGCCGTTCGGCTGATATGATGATGATAATGATGTACCTTTATTGCTGTGGGCAGCTATGGAACGACGCGCACGCGCGTGCAGCCGTGGTGCCGGCGCTGAAGAAGTCGCTCAAGCAGCTGCAACTAAGCTACGTGGACCTATACCTCGTGCACTGGCCGCTGGGCCAGTTCGTGAGTACTCTCCTCCGTCGGTAGGTTACATGTGTCCAGCACGGGTACTGTAACAACAACAATAAGTGGTGCTCATTCTCTGGTGCCCACCTGGTGGGCTAGCACAATATGCTGACAAGTCGTATCTCACGCGACTCAGCGATTCCTGTCTCGCTAGAACTGTGCGAGTTAGAAAGAAGAGATAGATTTTTTCTACTCACGTTGCAGTGGCAGTTGTGCTAGCGTTGCAGGTAAAGATCCTTTTTTGATGCCAATAAGGGTGCTTTCTAAATTGCGTCGTTTACATTCGTGAATATGGCCCCTATTCCCCAGGACACCAACGCTACAGGATATATTTTTACAACCTCTTTAATAATTTGGCACGACCCGTGTGGTTGCCGGGTAAGAATTGCGCCACCCCATCTCTTCCCGTGGGTTTCGTAGGAGGCGAATAAGGGAAAATCGAAGGGTGGGCAGCAGCATCCTTCGATCATTACCACCATCAAACTGCGGTCGCCAACCCGCTTGCCAAGCGTGGCGACTATGGCAAATCCCCCCCAAGGGAAAAATAAAAAACATGCCCTTGGGGGAGGCCTATGTTCAGCAGTGGACGTCTTTCGGCTGAAATGATGAATAATTTGGCAACTCTGATCAAATAAGCAGTCGTTATTTGTTGAGCGACTCGGTTTTGCCAGTGGGTGAAGGGGACTTCAAGTAGCATAGCGTCAGAAGAATGGTAAGATTCAACAAGACTTTAATGTCTTTCATGATACACTTTGACTTTCACTTTCGGTTGGCAGGCCAACTCCTCCTTCGACTACACTTACTACACCGATACGTGGCGCGGCATGATGGACGCGCAAGAACTCAACCTGACGCGCTCCATCGGCGTCTGCAACTTCAACGAGCGGATGCTGGAGACCCTCCGAGCTCACCAGCTTCCCACGCCGGCTGTGCTGCAGATTGAGGTGAGTTCGAAGAACTTTACTGGAAATTGGTGGCCATCACAAGCAGCATTTCAGACAGAGGTCTTACATTGCTAAACACAGGTCTCCCCAAGGATTTCTTCTACAACCGACGCTCGCATCCAAGGGTTTCACGCAATCATAGCCAGATCGCCGGCATCACTCGTGTGTGGTCTTCCTACACTACGTTTACGTCTTCCTATACTGCCCCAACGGCAATGGCAGTGTCTCAAGGACAAGGAAAGGTTTTCAACTAGTGCCATGATGCCAGTAAGGAGCCGCGGTCGCTGAAAAAAGTAATAATAATACAATGCGGGATGTTCGATATTTTTACGGTACGGTTTTAAGGTATTAAATATGATTTAAATGTCAATTTCGTTCTCATGCCCATAATAACCAATAACAATTTTTGACAACCTTACCCGACAGTGGCGCCAGCTGGTGAGCACAAAAACTATATCCCTTATTGCACTTGTTGCTTTGCTCCCCTGTATCCGCCCCTAGATACTGTAAAGATTTTTAGTTTGAGGGTATTCCGCCGCCATTATGACTTTAAAAAAGATTAACGGGTAGAAAAAAGGCAGAGCGCGTAATGGGGAGAAGGTTTTAAAAAGGGGAACAACGTGTTTCTGGGGACTTTTTTGTTAACGGTGCGAAAGAGCAGACGTGTAAAAGTGAACCTTAGACTTAAGACGAGTGTAATTAAGATAAGATAATAGTTTATTCACAAAAACATCTTTACAAAGTTTGTCTTAGTAACTAGAAACTCTACTTCCTAAATAGGTATAACCTGAGCTTTAGGATAAGCAGTGCTCCTCCCCAGATCACATGTCCTAATTGTGACTATTAGTGTTGTTTAATAAATTATTCAAAAGGATCCAGAGGAGTTTTACTACAATACTGTATCTACAACCTAAAGATAATTAGAATTAGAATGATGTCTCACGATGAGGGTTCCTTCCAGTGGAACCTGAACCTGCAGCAGCCGTCGCTGCTGGAGTACTGCCGGCGCCACGGCATCGCGGTGGCGGGCTACATGCCGCTGGGCTCGCTGCTGCCGGGCCGCGCCGCGCGCGACGCGCCGCCGCCACGCGTCGATCACCCCGCGCTGCGCGCCATAGCCGACAAGTACAACAAGACTGTGCCGCAGGTCGTGCTGCGGTATGCTGTGAGTATCCTGCAACTTACCTCTCGTGAGGTTGCGCAGACTTGAAATCGGGGCTAGAGCTTCAGTGTAATTATTTTGTGAGAGCGATCGGGTTCATTATAATTGTGTAGAATGACCAATGTAGAGTTAAAATGATTAAAAACAAAAATTTTAACTCTACATTGGTCATATCTACATAATTATAATGAACCCGATCGCTCTCACAAAATAAAGTCGCGCAACAAATATGTAACTAGCTCTAACACAGGCCTCGATCTTCCTGGGCTGTTACTGCACACTAGTCTTTAGATGCTTGTCTGGACCAATATGTAATAGTAAAATTAATAGTGTTCATTCGGTTTATTTTTAATTTGTGTATAAATAAATTAATTAATATCTGTGGAAGATCATGCCGTTATCGCATTGGTATACATTCACCCAACATTATACTCCCACTCACTCTCAACTCAAACTCCCAACATATTTATTATACTCTTTGGCAGTCACCAAAAACGGTGTACAAAACTACAGAGCAATGCTGCAATAGACGCATGATGATGATGACCCGACGTACTGAGCCATATGTCGGAGTTGAGAGGTTGACTAGGGCTTTGTGGCGCAGCTCCTGGCTGATATAATGAAGCATTTCCTCCACCTCCTCAAACCTGCCTCTCGGCGTTACGTTAGTCCGGTCTGTACGCCGAGAGGCAGGTTTGAGGAGTATACCCACCAGGTGGGCTAGCACAACATGCTACCAAGTCGTATCTCGCGCGACTCAGCGATTCCTGTCTCACTCGAACTGTGCGAATTAGAAAGAGGAGGGTTGATTTTTCTCTTCTCGTGTCGCGTCGCAGCGGCAGTTGTGCTAGCCCCGCAGGGGGACAAAAATAGGTATAAATGGAAAAATGATTTCCATCTTGCCCTACCATTGAATACTGGGAGGTATAGATGAAAACTCAATTCCATATATCATTACTAGTAGAAATAAATAGAAAAAATATTACATATGTCCCCACTGGGGGGAGATATCGCAGTGGGAATATGTGGAACGAGTGCAGTTTCTTGAGGCCCTACAAATTCAAAATTAACGTCCCAGGCTTTCACCCTGCCCATCACACCACTTGGGGCCATAACACCACTTTACTTGTTTGTTAGCTATGTGGTGTTGTTTTTCTGGTGGTAAGTGCAGAGCTCGCCAGAGCTTCCACCGTTGAGCTGTGTTGAGAATGGGAGCCTTGCAATCAAAGAAAGGGTTGTTAGCGCTCTTGTGATAGTTCTAGAGTCGCCGGCGTCCATATGCTGCTGTGTCTACTTACCTTCTGTTAGAATAAAAAAATAGAACCGTAGTCTATGACGTGTTGTCTTTGACACACGTCGGTACTAACTAATGTTCACACAGAAAACCGGCGCTCCGTATTATTTTATGTATTTGCTCATAATATATATCGTGTACAACGTGCAACTTGTTTAAATTTCAATAGGTTATGGGCCCAGATTGCAGAGGCAGATTGTATGCTTTTATACCACATACGCACGTATCCAGAGGGGGGGAAAGTTGGGATTTATCCCCTCCCCCCCGAAAACCTTTTTAGTCACTAGTGATTTTTACACAGTTCACATGGTTGTTTCAATGTTTGTCCCCCCCCCGAACCAAACGTCTGAATACGTGCCTGTACGAAGGTGACTTTGACACCTATAGGCGTCACAGGCAGGCAGGCTTGACATTCAAAGGTTTAATGCACATTATGACTATATATATATACCACCGTAGTATAAAAAGCCTAATTTTCAGGTGGAAATGGGCGTGACTCCAGTTCAAAAAGCCGTGACCCCGGACCGCATCGTGGAGTACCTCCTGCTGTTCGACTTCCAGCTCGACGAGGAGGACCGGCGCGCGCTGCGCGCCTTCGACTGCGGGTACCGCTCCGCGCCCGCGCTCAAGTACCGCGACCACCCCTACTACCCCTTCGAGAAACTACCACTCACCACTGAGGGTACCACCACAACCGTCAGTGTGACGGAGCAGGTGGTGACTATAGGCGACTTGAATGATAAATCGGCTAGAATTGATTTTAGGGATATAGAAACATGAATCTGTTATCTGTCGATTGTTGTTTTATTTCTCGTAAATAAATAAATATTGTGTAAGATTGTCCATAAATTATTTTTGGACAATCTTACACAAATTTAGAATGAAGGAAAAATTGAAAAGTTTAGGCACCGAGCAGGATTCGAACCTGCGACCTCCCGGCACTCGCCAAAAAAAAAAGAATCTTACACAAATCAACCTAGTCCCAAACTAAGCAAAGCTTGTACTATGGGTACCAAGTGACGATATACATACTTAAATACATAGACAACATCCAAGACTCAAGAACATTCGTGTTCATCACACAAATACATGCCCTGACCGGGATTCGAACCCGGGACCTCCAGCTTTGAAGGCAGGGTCACTACCAACTAGGCTAAAGCGGTCGTTAAATATCGAGACAGGCTGAAGAATATCTGATACTTTGACCAAATTACTGAAATGTTTCCGACTTTAAGAGGATCGCAGCTCAAGTGGCGGGAACCCCTTGTTAACACGTCGTCTACCGGTCTCTGGGATCCCCGGGATCATAAGAAAAGAATGCTATTGTTTATTTTTTTCGCTGGGAGATGACGGCTTAAAAGTTTCCAGACGCCACAGACGCTATCACTGTTACACAGGGTACTGTTAATCGATCCTGTATTTTTTCTTGAAAAATCACTACATAGTATAAAACAAAGTCGCTTTCTCTGTCCCTATGTCCCTATATCCCTATGTATGCTTAAATCTTTAAAACTACGCAACGGATTTCGATGCGGTTTTTTTTAATAGATAGAGTGACTCAAGGGGAAGGTTTATATGTATAATACATGCATCAGCATTGCACCCGTGCGAAGCCGGGGCGGGTCGCTAGTATCGAGCGAGTTTCAATAATAATATGTTACGTTGACAATGTACTCAAACGATAGGGTTGTTCACTCAAAATTTTACTACTCCAAATGAAAAAAGGCAAAAAATATAACAAATGGTGAAAATCTCGAAAAATAACGAAGCTACAACCGCTTTAATGTTGCTGGTTAGAGAGAGAACGCGACAGATCAGTGACGTCACTGATCTCAAGCGCCATAGTGAATGACAATACAAAGGTGCGTTTTGCGGAAAAGAGACAGTATATCCACTCTCTAATCTTCGGAGAATTATAATTATGTAATTATTTACGCTTTTCAGTTACTTTTTTGCCATTTGATTAAGATTTTGATCCTTTTTCGAGAAAATTCAAACTATCGAATATTTCCACTGCTCATGTAGCGTGATTATAACTATACTACACATAAAATAATTTAAAAATAAAACACAGTAATATTTGGCACATTTTATTGTTGAACAATAAACAATGTATTTTTTTATTACAATTGCCTTCTCTTTCTATTAAATTCGTTAGGAGAAGTTGCGAGTGCAAACAAGAACCTACTAAGACAAACGGAGACATCTCAAGACACCCGGGAATTCTCGAAACTCATAGAGACATTGTTCGAGGCATATAACCTCGAGAATTCTCGATATTAGCTCGAAAAATCTCCTTAACAACCAAGTAGAATAAATGCCAACCAAGTCTTCATTTATCTTTAAAAAAATACAACCTCACTCAATTTCCGGCCTTCAATAAAATTTCATAAAAAAAAAATTGTTGAGAGAAAAATAAATCTATTACAGGACACAAAAATATAAATATTATTTACAAATTATTTATTTCTTACTCTCGACGTGTGGTAAAAAATTGAACTTCTACAATACAGTCATGTCGATACAATGACTAGTGACGGCGTGTGACAACGTGAGTACAATCTGGTTTGATGGCAAAGCCCTCACCGTAGCCTTTGGACGTGCGTAGTCCTTTAAAGGCCGATTTACATGGTGCAAGAACTTGCATGCAGTTTTGATTACATCGCGGGCTGCGGACTAACGAGGTAAGACGAGGTCGATTTAGGCTCGGTTTTATAAAGATCCGTTAGACCTTATGTCGGTTTGTTATGTCAAAAAATGTAGTGAGTTACTGAAATTTGATCTGACATTTGGTCTAACGGATCTTTATAAAACCCGGCCTGCACCCTGCAGTATAGTGAAAATTGCCTTCAAGTTTGCACCGTGTAATGGGCCTTAGAGCCCCTGTGCAAGAATTATTCACCACATGGCGGGTTCGCCAGGTAAAACGTATTCAATCGACCTATCAGACCACGCAATGTAGTTAAACTTCAATGCGATTCTTATATGTACGTAAATGGGGCTTAAAACTTAAATTTTGACCCACTAGTCTGACTAATGAAAGCTGAGACTGAGATTTATTTAAATAAATAAATAAATAAATATTTTTGGACAATCTTACACAAATCGACCTAGTCCCAAACTAAGCAAAGCTTGTACTATGGGTGCTAGGCGACGATATACATACTTATATAGATAAATATATACTTAAATACATAGAAAACATCCAAGACTCAGGAACTAATATTCGTGTTCATCACACAAATAAATGCCCTGACCGGGATTCGAACCCGGGACCTCCAGCTTCGTAGGCAGGGTCACTACCAACTAGGCTAAAGCGGTCGTCAAATCTTTTTATATGGCAACTATAATATATACGTCAAATGTGTCAAACGTCACTTTACTGCCGCGCCAATGGAGACTAACATTGCTTGATCCTTTACGGGTCAGAAACAGGATACAGCAAATCGTGTCATAGTATATTCCGCTTGAATTGCTACTTCCGTAACATACTCGGAATATTTAAATATCATAAATCTTATTTTTGATAATGTTATCGCATAGTATGTACTGAAATATGTAGTGCGAACATTTTATTTTGTTGCCCAAGTATCATTATTGTTTTATGTATGTATGTAAAATTCTTTATTGTACATGAGTAAAACATAACATAAATTACAAGAACAGTTGACATATATGTACAAAAACGAGCTTATCCCTGTAAGGGGTTTCTTCCAGCTAACCTTTAGCTTATCCCTGTAAGTGTTTTATCACATTATACACTGTGTTGCATCGTGTTTTTTTTTAAATTTGCCGCTCTTTTCTAGACTCAGCTTATATTAGCCAGACTCCATCCCATATGGGACACGCACTGTCAATGTTAAATCATGACAATGTCGTCACGATGACACATATGTCACCTTCTATTTTAGAAACACGAACTCAGATTTGTCGAACGTGTCGTGACGCGACAGAAGGATCTGACATTTATTACGGTTAGATGTACATTTATCTGACGTGACTCCCCATAATACTTCACGGTTGTCACGTGACACCTGTCATTGCATTGACGCGACTCGCCCCGCACCCCCGTTGCTCCGAAGAATAATACTGTGCTCTCGAAATTCCATCCTGTATTTATTTATTTCTTACAATACATAGGATTTTAATTATGACGCGTCATATTTCTTAGGACATGTCCCCAAACTCTGTTGCGAGATAATTTTAGACATAAATAAATATTATTGCTGTCAACTATAGTTGACGCTTTCAGTAAGACATAGTTGCGTTAGATTGAGATTAGACGAAGTGTTTTTTTTTACATTATGTTTGTTTTTGTGACTCTGTTTGAGAATGTTTACTGTAATAGAGGTCCCACACACGTAATGTGTGAAACTAGTTATCTAAGTGTATAACCACCTTTATATTATATAGTTTTCGTGTCGTACAATATTTTATTTGAAATCTGTCCACCACGTGAAGAAATATCAGTGAGTATAGAATTATAATACATGAAATGATAAAGCAAAAGTATAGTTTTTATAGATGACAGATTTAGGCTGGGTTTTATAAAGATCCGTTAGACCAAATTTCAGTAACTTAGTACATTTTTTGATGACATAAGGTCTAACGGATCTTTATAAAATCCAGCCATAAATGTCTATTTAATCTCATACGGAGTATTAACATAAAAGTGTATGTAAATAATGTGGTAGACATGGCATATAAACTTTCTTATATTGACACTTTAAATGCTAACTTTATTGGTCTGTTCTTGGTCATTTTCTATAATTATTTTAACCATGGTTAACATAATTATTATTCAGCAATTTTCTCTGTAACCACACTTTTATCAATACAATAAATTATCTTAGCATTAAATCCAGTCGGTTAGTTTTTGCGAGCCTAATAAATAAATAAACAGATTTTGAAAAAATCGACAGCGGAAATGTCATGATGAAAGACATTAGAAATCTATTTTGGTTCACTAGAATTACGATTTGGATATTTACCATGTATATTTGTATTTTTGAGTTCCCGATATTTCGGCACTGTTGCAAGCGCCATTATCAAGGATTAACTGACGTGCTGCGAGTTTTAGTTGTGGTCTACCCACACACCATAGCGATCTACCCTCTTCCTGGTTCGCTTTTTTCGCACAGTGCACCGTCACTACCACCGTCCGCCTTGTCACTTGAAACTCGATTACGGAAGAGGAAGAGGGTAGATCGCTATGGTGTGTGGGTAGACCACAACTAAAACTCGCAGCACGTCAGTTAATCCTTGATAATGGCGCTTGCAACAGTGCCGAAATATCGGGAACTCAAAAATACAAATATACATGGTAAATATCCCGTTTCAAATCGTAATTCTAATGTAAATGACCATGTAAGCTTGAAATCTTATATTTTGGTGCACGCTATATGAGAGTGTAACTTCTCTTGGCTAACACAGTGACACTCGCACTACACTTGAGCCGCACAGCTGGTAACTAGTCGATGGTCCCTCGACGAGGGTGCGCGGGGTTGGGGGGGGGGGGACGCTCTAGAAGAATTTCTTCGCTTGTGCTTCTTTTCTTTCCCTGGAAATGACAATTTATTATTATCGGATGAGGGCTCTCGAGATTCTCGTTGCTTTTAGGTGAATCAACTTTTTAGTGCCACTCGTTGCTGTGGTCACGTCCAGTTGTCTAGGGGACAAAATTCCAATACAATCGTGATTTTATGCTATTTCAGTTTATCAAACATACGTATTTGTGGCACTTATAAGCTATTTAGAAAGAAAGAAAGAAAAATGTTTATTTGTATTGGCACACAA
Source organism: Epiblema foenella (assembly GCA_963556455.1). Lineage (NCBI taxonomy): Eukaryota > Metazoa > Arthropoda > Insecta > Lepidoptera > Tortricidae > Epiblema > Epiblema foenella. Next base: position 274,351 of record OY747120.1, on the reverse strand, counting down.
TTCAGAATTTAAAAAAAACAAACAGAAACAGAAACAAAAATATATAACTAAGTCGTGTGCCAGCAAAAAATCCTTTTTGCTGGCACACGATATTATTATATATTTCCATAATGGTCATCTACTAAGCATGTTAATAGAACTTAATGCAAAATTTTATTGAACAAACTGCGCCAGTTAGTGTTCCCTGGACAATGGGTCAAGATAACAACACAAAAAAAGTTGATCCACCATTTTACTGGTTTTGTAATTATTCTTAGCTCTAGATGGTCCTTTTTTGCTTCAAAAAACTTTATAATACAGGTAAAAGTGACAGAATAAGGAGGTGATCCAATTTTAGTTTTATAGAATAAAATTATAGGGGTCAATTAACTTTTTCTTGTTGTTATTATGTCTCGTCAGCGAGGAGACAACAGTAACCGAGTTTCTTAGAAAAATGTTTATAATATGGACTTCAAGCATGCTCAAGAGATGATCCATGTCCAAATGGATTTATGCTCATCCCTAAAATTCATGTTTGGTAGATTTAAACCCTATAAAATCACGGTTTTAAAGAGTGACTCAGGAGACGTAACCATGGTAACGAGCAACAAAGAATAGTTGATCCACCCATAGGCGATTGTTTATTTGATGTATCCATACTAACGTGGAGGTGTCGCCTTAGAGTTTTTAAAACTTTCCTCCGAATTATTGTGTACCCAGCTCCACCGGACATCCGGACAACTATAATACTATTAACAAGATTATCGTCTATGTCCGGATAAGAATGGTTACGTGTACGTTTGGGCAACATGTCAGGTCGCGCAGGATTGTAACCAAACGGATGTACTGTTACCCCCTTATTCATAAAATTTAACGAACCTCTGCTAACTAAAATGTCTGTTGTCACTGTCTCACAAGCACATGAGTCAAGGTGACAGATAAGGACAAACGAACTTTAGCGGCTAGTTAACTAATGTAGGTTTTATAGACGTTTATGAAGCTGTTTCTTGCTTTATTTTTTATTTTTTTCATTTCGGTCTATATCCCCCCACTGTTGAGTAAATTCCTCCTCATGTTCACACCAGTTTACCTTGTTTTGTGGTAGTCTCATTCATATATATGAATGAGACTACCACAAAACAGGGTAAACTGGTGTGAACATAACACCTTTGATTTTATTCATTATATGTATACCTTTCCTATATGTATAGTATGTTGTGTTGCGTTCCCTGGATCACGTACGGTGCTGTCTGAAAACCAGCGCTGCAGGTGTCTGACACCTCGGCATAATGCTGAGACAGCGACCGATTCACTGCCGCGAAGACGCACTTTTTAACTGTATGTTCATGTACTGAGTATATTATATTTGTAACTGTGTCATTTGGTGCAGTGAATAAATGCTTTCTTTCTTTCTTTCTTTCTTTCTTTTATGAATAAGGCGGTGAGAGTGTACTAACTTGTAGAGGTTGTAGAGGAACATAACGAGTAGTTGCGCGGAGACCACGACCACTAGCCCCGTGAGCCCCACGCAGCTCGGCGCCGGGCACGCCGTCTGCGCTTGCGCAGGCCCCGCCCCCGCGCCCGCGCCCGCCTGCGCCGGCGACGATATCCTGCAAGAGAACACAACTACAGTCATGTCCCGGTCAGTGTTGCCAGATGGTTACATTTCTTACAATTTCCGTAACTTTTGACCAGCTCGAGTAACATGTAAGTAACTTCTGTTGCAAGGGAAATTTTCGTATCTTTTAAGAACAATGAAAGTTTAATTAAAAGAAAGGTCTTTTGTATCTAACCTAAATCTTATGAGAAATGGAAAAAATGTAACTTTTGCATCAAAAATGTATCTTTTCAAGAAACGAAACGTAATTTACGTCCCAAGGGCGCTGGCAACACTGGTCCCGGTCGCCACAGTCCGGTGGCGTCACTCCTATCATCTGCCAAATCTAACGTGTTCTGCATCGCACTATCGAAGTTTCTTTAATCAGTCGCATATATATAACTTCCCAGCAACTCTCATTGGACTTCGGTACCTGAGAAACTTCTCTGTTATCGTTTCTTCCTGTGTTTCTTATCTATTGTATATGTGTATATAATTTATAGATACCTCCCTCCTACTAATTTATAGAGATCCTAATGATAATTTACAAGGAAATCATTTTCTAATCAAATCCCTTTAAAGGGCGGGTGTTAAAAAGTATTTTATGAAAACAGGATACATTACATTTTTCAACGATGGGTCACCACAAAACATGAGTAACACGGAGCAAGTCTCGCCCCGGAAGTCCGTAACGCGCGTCTTTCAATGCGTTGGTGAGAGAAGAAAGTATTTTTCACTTCTCATGCTCGAAAAGTGTGTCATATTAGACTTGTCAAGCGGGGCTAAAGTAGTACATTTAACCCCTAGGGAAAATATGAATACATATTTATGATTTACAAAACATTTGAATTTGACCAATCAAAATACTTCACCTATTAAATCCACCAATCACAGAACACTAATTTAACTCTTAAAAAAATATTTGGTATTGGGTATTAACCAACCAGAATACAGCTTTACTAAAATCGACCAATCTGGAGACATAATTAATTTTTCTAAAGAATCTAAAGATTAAGTTTGTAGTAGTCCCTATTTCACAATAATTAAAAAAGTGATTAGTTCGTTCGAGCAACGCTTTGAAGCGCTCAATGGAAGGTGAATGCTGCGCGCGAACCGCGGTGTCTATTTTGTGTGTCAAAGCATGAAAGCAGTTTAGAAAAAAAACACGCTGCCAAATTACATATAAGTTCGCCGTGGAATTAATTGTTAATTTTGAATGGCTAACCTTTGTTTATTTATTTTCTCGCAATCGAAGTGAAAAGTAGAGTGTATAACACTGGTCTAAAAGCCATATTACCCCTCGAACTATTTTCCCTCACTTTGATCGGGAAAATAACTATCTCGTGGTAATATGGCTCATTTTAGACCCTTGTCATACAATCTACTATTCTATGCTTTACGTAACAGAAGTGAAATAAAGTATGTCACCTCTGCGCGACTCCGTTGACCGTCTGCTGCACCTTCTGGAGGCTGTCCCTCATCTCCGCGAGGAACTGCGGGTTGATGCCCCCGCCGCCCGCGCCCGCGCCCCCGCCGGCCGCCGCGATGCCGTCCGCCTTGCGTGACACCTCGATTATGAACCCTCTGGTAAAAACATAAGGTTCATATTAGTACAAAAATAATCTCGCGGCCATGGGAGTCAAGATTTATAATCACCTCCCATATGAACTGAAGATGTTACCGCTGAAATCATTTAAAACGAAACTGTTCTCTTGGTTAACAAATAAGTGCTTTTATAGTTTAAGTGAATATTTTTTGAAATCTGACAGTTAAATTGCTGTAATAGGTAATAATTAATTAATATTGTATACCTCAGGCAGGTAGAAAATGGAGACTGTAAAAATTACTAACCACCTATGTAACCCATTTTCATGCAATAAATACATTTTTACTTTACTTTACTTTTACTTTTACAACTTTAACGCAGACACGTGAGGGACGATAATTAAACGTAGTTATAGCTAATATCTGTGCATAGGAACAGATTCTGAAATAAACTACGATTCATTAAGGATTTCTTTCCCATGATGAAAGGCATGTGACTGTCACCTATCTTGAGTAAAACCATTTGAAATCTAAAATATTCAATACATTTCAATGTCAATATGTCCTCAGCAAATACTATAGAGCTACTCGACATACAAAATACATTTAAAATGAAGATTTCCCAAATATTTTTCCTTTAAGAGGCCTTATAAGTTTTAAAATGTTTTGATTTTAAATTATGACAAAAGTATTGATAATACCAATAAAGTTATTAAAGGATACGATGACTTTATTGAAGTTTTAGATAATAACATAGCCATTTTTTGATTTTATTGTGTGTAGAAGAATTTGAGCGGAAAAAACAAGTTTTTAGCTTGAAAATGGTCGTTTTGGAGTGATGTTTGAAAATATATTACTTAATGAAAAATTCAAAAATAGGTTTTTCAGTTTATGACATAAGGTCGCAATAGTCCTGTTCTAGATAGTAACATCGAGAAAATGTCAAGATACGCGTCAATTCAAATAGCAAATGGCGAAAATAGATGAGCGTTTTTTAACTGATAAGGACCCTTAAAGCCTGTAAGAAATACACATGTTATGTCTCGTTTTAAAATTAAACACAACAAACTTGTCGATTATCACGTGATAACGCAAGCATAATGCGGAGCCAGGGTTGTCTCTACGCATTATGATATTGTTAGCATACCTAACCTAGTTTTAAAGAAGAACCAATCGTCGAATGAAAAGCAAAACTTACTATCAAGCCTGTCACTACTCTTCGAAACCTCGTATCTCAGTATTGAAAAGATGCTGATGTATGAGCTTTACTGTAAGTAGGTATTTGTTAGTTAGAGTCTGGCTAATGAAAGATGAGACTAGAAAAGAGCGGCAATTATAAAAAATCCACGTGATGCAACACTTTGTATAATGTGACAAAACAAAATAAAACGTTCGCACTATATAGTTCATTACCTACATACTATGCGATAACATTACCAAAAAGTATTCTAATATTTAAATATTCTGAGTCTGTAATGGAAGTAGCAATTCATGAGGAATAATGTACTATGATCCGATTTGCTGTATCCTGTTTCTGATCCGTAAGGGATCAAGTAATGTTTGTCTCCATTGACACGGCAATTGAGTGACGTTTGACACATTTGACGTGGATCTCATCTTTCATTAGCCAGACTCTAGTGACTTTTGCTGCGTGCGTGCGTGCGTGTGTGTGTACTCGCGCGTGCGCGTGTGTGCGCGATTTCTTTTTCTTTTTTTAATAGTTTCTTTAAAATTGGCCTCCAGTGGGGCCAGTTTCTTTTTCGAGAAGACCCGCTCGACTCGGCCTTTTGGGCCAAGTCGAGGTCAAGAAAGGAAAATAGAAATGGAAAAGTGAAAAGGAGTGAAGAATAAAGTAGAAGAGCGATATAAGATTTCAAGCTTACATGGTCATTTACATTAGAATTACGATTTGAAACGGGATATTTACCATGTATATTTGTATTTGTGAGTTCCCGATATTTCGGCACTGTTGTAAGCGCCACTATCAAGGATTAACTCAAGTCTGAGGTCTGAGTTAATCCTTGATAATGGCGCTTGCAACAGTGCCGAAATATAGGAAACTCATAAATACAAATATACATGGTAAATATCCCGTTTCAAATCGTAATTCTAATAGGAGAGAGATGATAGAGCGTGTGTGCGCGAGTGTGCGTGTGCTGTGTCTGTGCGTGTGTGTGCGCGTATGTGCGTGTGTGCGTGTGTGTGTGTGTCTGAGTGTGTGTGTGTGTGTGTGTGTGTGTGTGTGTGTGTGTGTGCGCGCGTATGTGCGTGTGTGTGTGTGCGCGTATGTGTGTGTGTGTGTGTGTGTGTGTGTGTGTGTGTGTGCGTATGTGCGTGTGTGCGTGTGTGTCTGAGAGTGTGTGTGTGTGTGTGTGTGTGTGCGTATGTGCGTGTGTGCGTGTGTGTCTGAGTGTGTGTGTGTGTGTGTGTGTGTGTGTGTGCGCGTATGTGTGTGTGTGTGTGTGTGTGTGTGTGTGTGTGTGTGTGTGTGTGCGTAGTTGCGTGTGTGCGTGTGTGTCTGAGTGTGTGTGTGCGTGCGCGTGTGTGTGCGGCACGTACTTGAGCTCGGCGACGGTGTTGATGAGCAGCTGGTTGTTGGCGACGAGCGCGTCCCAGTCGTGGCGCGCCACCGGCAGCGCGCCCATCTGCATCTGCGACACCAACACGATCATTCGCAACTACGTGGGTGGATCAACTGTTCTTTGTTGCTCGTTACCATGGTTACGTCTCCTGAGTCACTCTTTAAAACTGTGATTTTATAGGGTTTAAATCTACCAAACGTGAGTTTTAGCGATGGGCATAAATCTATTTTGACATGGGTCCTCTCTTGACCTTGCTTGAAGTCCATATTATAAACATTTTTCTAAGAAACTCGGTGACGGTTGTCTCCTCGCCGACGGGACAGAATAACAACAAGAAAAAGTTGATTGACCCACGTATACCTTGCGCTCGCCACTTCATCTGCGTACAACTCCTTCATCGCGATACAATTTTATTGCTTTTTATTTTATGTATCGTCCTTCCATACAAAATTTCCGGAATAAGTATTAGCCTATGTCTTTCCCCGGGACTCAAACCATCTCCATACCAAATTTCATTTAAGTCAGTTCAGCGGTTTAATCGTGAAGAGGTAATAAACCGAAACACTCTCACATTCATTGACCGAGTGAAACGAAGGTCTCTGCTTCAGCTCCGACAAAAATGCTTTCGTATGTCCGGATTTCCGTTTGTTCTCGTCTACAGGTTGCAATCCTCAACCGATTCTTGTGAAATTTCGTGAGCAGGTCCGGTAATTATATAGATTTCTTTTTGAGTCAGTTTTGGAAATTTTCAAAAACAATTTTTATTACAAAGACTTTGTAAGTTCCTGCGTCCGAATTTCGGTTTGTTCTTCTCTACAGGACGCATTTTTCAACCGCTTCTCGTGAAATGTTGTTAGCAGGTTCGATATTCATAATTGATCTTTTTTAAAATGTCAGATTTTGGAAACTATAAAAAAACTCACTCACGAGGTCTACAGCTCACAGAGCCACTAGTGATATCAGTATGGAAGTCCATACTTCCACAAAATCCATATTTTGTACAGTAGGTACTTTTTATGTCAGGAGCGCGGATTAGCCGTGGTTGTAGTTGTGATGTGACACACACAAACACAGGCTCAACGTGAAATAGTAGCTTCTACACTCACGCACACGTAGACAATGTGCATATATAGCTCAACACACAACCATGGCTCATCCGCGCTCGTGAGATATTTATTATTATTCTCTTTATTTACTTTTCGCCTTAGGCTAGGTTTTTACAATATCTTTATAAAAAGTAAAATATAAAAATACAATTACAAAACATAAAATCATTATAAAAACCTAACCTAGTGTGCCGCCCGCAGCGAGGCGGGGCCTAAGCTACCGGTGGTGTCGGGCGACAGGGAGAGGAACCTCCTGACTATCCGCGCCGTGTCCAGGAGTACCGCCGCGCTGTATCTGACCCTTGACCCAGCCATCTAGCGAGAGTCTCTTGAGGTGTTGGTCGAGACTCTTCGCTATTAGACCGTTCGCAGAGACGACTATCGGGACAATGATCGTTGAATCAACATCCCACATGGCGGTCACCTCGTGTGCCAAGTCTAGTTATTATATATATTATTAGTATAGCGTGAGAGAAAAGTACTGTAATTATTGTCACGTCAAACGTTTTTCTGAAGCCTAGAACTTTCTGACACAAAATTCGAGCGAAAGATCTGACCTGATTATTTACTTTGTCACACCTGGCCATAATCTGGCATTTATCACACGGTGCGGAAAATCCCATTTCCTGGCCATAGGGAGACGTACAATTTTGTACCACGGACGGTAATAAGATAATAAAGAAAGCCTCAGATCGCTTACTTACAGCCCTTGCCTTCGGCTCGGGCGTCAAATACCGGCGGTCTGGGACATTGATTGTTTTTTTTTTTTATTAAGGACAAAAAACAGTTACACACAAGGTTACATGCTTTAAGTGTAGAAATTGTAAAATTACAGAGTGTGAAATCAACGATATTGTCCACAGATTAATAGATTAGTATGTAGCGCTAAGTACTTATAGATATCTTAAAATTAGAACAATTTACCGCTGATTAAAGTTATGATTAAATAGTAAAGTGAGTGTAGACAGTATACTCACGGGTGGTTGTCCGGGCAGCCCCTGCCCCTGCCCCTGCCCCGGCGCCAGGCCCTGCCCCTGCGCGTGCGAGTACACGGCCGACAGCATCGACAGCGAGTTCATCTGCTTGCCGATCACCTGCCACACCACACACACACACACGGTGAGAGATATTCAAACTCAAACTCAAAATATTCTTTATTCAAATAGGCTAGCAACAAGCACTTTTGAATCGTCAGTTATATATTACATAAATTGAATCTAATTGTTCAGAGCAATTTATTGATGCATATGAAATTTAAAATAAAACATGAATTACTGTAATGTATGTCAAAAGAGAGTATAATAAATTCGCAAAAAGATCGTCAATATGTAAAATAAAAACATAAAAAATAGTATAATCTAGACAGTTTCTAGAATAAAATCTGAATGTCAAGAGGAAAATTTAACGTCAACATCTAATGTCATAGTTATGAAAATAGTCATTAAGATGTAATGTCATAATTATTAAAATATAATTAGTATTTCAACAACAATTATACCCACGGTGTTTTATCATTCATGTAGTCTTTTGTGCTATAATATACTTTCGATACGAGTTTAATTACATATCGCTTTCTATGTGTTACTAACGTAAGGTTCACTATCGCTTGGCTTTCCCCTTATTCTTAATCGATCTTATTGTGAATTTATTGTACTCTTTGGCGTACCTACAGTAATTCAATTTTTTAAAGAATAATAATTGGTTGGATCAACTATTCTTTGTTGCTCGTCACCATGGTTACGTCTCCTGAGTCACTCTTTAAATCTTTGTTTTTATGAGGTTTAAATTTACTTAATATGAGTTTTAGCGATAAACATAAATATCTATTTTTACATGGGTCATCGCTTGAGCTTGCTTGAAGCCCATATTATTTTCTAAAAAACTCAGTTACTGGTGTCTCCTCGCTGCTGGGCCACAATAACAACAAGAAAAAGATGTTTAATCAATAAATTGCTCTAAATAATTAATTTCAAATCTTATTATAACTGACAACTCAAAAGTGCTTGTTGCTAGACCTATTTGAATGTACATAAAAACAATTTTGACTTAACTTTTAACTTGTTCATCAAACATAATTTAATTAAATTGCCGCTAAAATTCGTTTGTCCTTATCTGTCAATTTGACGTTCATGCTTGTGAGAAAGGGACAAAACACGTTTTTAGTTTGCAAAGAGATTTGATATTTAAATTGTATGAATAAGGAAGAGGACTTCATCGACAATGTAGCTGAAACATTCAAGAAAACACGTGTATACGGGTTGTTAGACACTTTTTGAGAGACAAGCAATGAATTAGCATTAAACACTGTTTCACAACCATACTCATGCCCATTCATGTAACTTTCTAAGTGTTTTGGAAAAGAAACTATTACTTTAACTTGCAGCCATGTTGACGAATGTCCGTGCGGCCTTGCCTATTGACAATTAGACAATTAGCAGCCTGCCAGATGGCGCTGTCTGACGCAAGCGTAACGGGTGCGTTCAGAATAGGTTAAGGCCGCGTCGGACAGCGGAGCAACGTGATCCACAAACAATGGTCTCGCCGGAAGACCAGCGCTGGCTTGTGAGTCAGCATTATGCTGAGGCGGGACCATTTCGTGGCAATTTTATTAGTTATTAGTTATAAATGTATTATCTTTTAGTGTAATTAGCCACGAATAAATTATTTTCATTTCATTTCAATTTAATAAACAAAGTGTTTTGGCTGGATTCAAAGTGCATCTTTATATAAAAGGGAATTGATCTAACCAATATAACATTATGGGTGGGTTGCACCAAACCGTCTGTAATCGTAAGTGGTGTTCGTCAAAATCTGATTGTATGGAAAGTTTGACAAGTTTCTATGGGAGAGTCGGTCCGACCCAGGTTTCTTGCTGGACTCTTCTCAGCTAGGCTAGGTTTAGTGAACCAGCGACAAAACTCCCAGTAGCTCGATTCCACTCACACCTCAGATTCGGTTGACACCGCTCAACCAATCTCACTGGAGCGCAAACTCTTAGAGTATTTCAGTGTTCCGAACCACACGCGTGGTCGTGCCGGAGGTTTTCCCCTGGATTGTCCCCGGGCTACTCTCCAACCGCGCACTCCTATCGCTTTATTGGGCCCGGCCTATAAAGCCACAGTCAGGTTCAAACAAAAAAAAAAGTTTCTATGGGATGACAGCTGCCGACGCCATATTTGACGATAAATAAATAAATAAATATTAGAGGACAATCTTACACAAATCGAACTAGCCCCACAGTAAGCTCAAGAAGGCTTGTGTTATGGGTACTAGACGACGATATATTTAATAGATATAAATACTTAAATACATAGAAAACATCCAAGACTCAGAAACAAATATTCATGCTCATCACACAAATATTTGCCCTGACCAGGATTCGAACCCAGGGCCGTCAGCTATTATAAAAGGGAATTGATCTAACCAATATAACATTATGGGTGGGTTGCACCAAACCGTCTGTAATCGTAAGCGGTGTTCGTCAAAATCTGATTGTATGTAAAGTTTGACAAGTTTCTATGGGATGACAGCTGCCGGCGCCATATTTGACGATGACCGGCCTGTGATCGTATGTTGGTGCAACCGAGGCTAAATAGAGAATGGGTTGAGTGGCGTCCACGCACCGGAAGACGAGCTGTCGGTAGGCCTCCGACAAGGTGGAGTGATGACCTGGTCAAAGGTCGCGGGAATCCGGTGGAAACGAACGGCACAGGACCGGTCTAAATGGCGAGCCTTGGGGGAGGCCTATGTTCAGCAGTGGACGTCTTTCGGCTGAAATGATGATGATGATGATGATGAAGCAATGGCGCACCTCGTCAACTTTCTTGTTGAGGTCCCGCAGCACGTCGTGGATCTGCCCCTGGCCCTGGAAGATCTGCCGCAGCTCGCGCTGCCCGTCCGACTCGAACCAGTCGTCGAACTCGCCCTCCTTGTCGCGCACCTGCCGACACACGGAGACAGCATCATAATATGGGGAGCATTGCTTCCCAAACGGGAACTAGTGTCTGAAGTTTTTTAGAGGATTTACACTTAGATACCATATACATCTCTAACAATATTAAATTAATTTTAATTTTGACGCTCAGAGACCATGTACATCTCTGGGATATTATATTAATTTCATTATACTCCTTGTTTAATCTTGGGACCTCTAACTTTACTGATGTTGTAATATTTGTAATAGATAACTTTGCAAGTTCATCTTCACTGTATGACATTAATTTTGTTATAATTGGAAACTTGAAATTATTATTCCTTCTTGAACTGTAAATTAATATTTTTACATGAAAAATGTATTACTTATTATAGTCAGACTTTCTTAAATTGTAAATTAATATTTTGACATGTAAAAGTGCCCTTGTGGCCTATTTGCAGAATAAATGTTTGATTTAGATTTTTTGATTGATTAGTTTTTTTACTTTTTAGATTTCATTCGATTTTATTATTTTCATGTTGACGCTTAGAGATATATCTCACAATATTTTATTATGATTAGTGTACCTACCTTAATACTTTTTATCTTGACGCTTAGAGACCTTATACCTCTCTAACAAATCTGAATGGTTATTAGTTTATTAGTCTTATTTTTGACATGTAACTCTACATTTAATTAATGATACCTTGATTATTGTATTTTTTTATTATTTGATATAGATAGATTTTGACTTGTAAAATAAATGTTATGAATTTTGATTTTGATTTTTGTTTTTACACGGCTGGAATGTTTTCAGGGTTCATGTGTGTATGTGAAATTCTTAGTTCCCCCAAGAACCCGAGACTTCTCAACGCCTTAACCGAAGTGTAAGGTATCGTTGAAATGAATCATTTATTTTTCAATTTAGGCATGTTACATGCACTTATGAATGTCTAAAAACTACCACCGGTTCATAAAATAAACCTTTGCATCGAGAAGAACCGGGGTAAGAAACTCGGCAAGTTAGACAATTTATATAAAATAACAGTATCATTATACATTACTTTTAACTGATATAGATAGATTTTGACTTGTATAAGTGCCCTTGGGCCTGTGTGCAGAATGAATATTTTGATTTTGATTTAATCCCAATTGATTAGGTATTTAAGCGTGAAGAAGTCAGACAGAGCTAGTTCGCATTTATAATTATTATCCTCTTATTGGAAAACCCATTATACTCGGTTAAAGAGTATATTGACCTTAGCTTACTGACATGTAAATAATTATAACTCTATTTGAATTCAACTGATTTGTATTTTTGTGTTTTGAAATTTGTATTTTTTAAAAGAAATTATAATTATTTATCTGACTGATGATTCCGAATGGAAGATGCATTTATTTTTCTGTTTACTTTTTATCGTGTTTTGTATTACTCTGGTCGACATTATGTTGTTTTTATTTTTCCTGTTATGACGATCATGATAACAATTCTTGTAATTTTGACATGTGTGCAAATTTATAATGTAATTCCTTATCATGAAATAAATTATCTAAATCTAAATCTCATAACATGTACTATAAGAAAGTTAAAAGACCATTGGCAGGCCTTATCTCGTTGCAACAAGGTTCAGTAAAGGTCGGTTAGCCGCGACGACAGGTACCTCGTCAGGGTGCTCCTTGCGGTAGTCCTCCTTCTGCTGGTCGAGCTTGCGCTGGTACTCCTGGTACTCCTGCGACAGCTTCTGTTGCTCGTCGTTGCTGATCTGCTGCCCGCCTGCGAACATTCGCGACATTACGTTTAGTTGTTTACTCTGCGAGTGCGTGTTTTATTTCACATTTCTTGACGACCGGTTTAGCCTAGTGGGTAGTGCACCTGCCTGTGAAGCTGACGGTCCTGGGTTCGAATCCCGGTCAGGGCAAATATTTGTGTGATGAGCATGAATATTTGTTTCCGAGTCTTGGATGTTTTCTGTGTATTTAAGTATTTATATCTATTAAATATATCGTCGTCTAGTACCCATAACACAAGCCTTCTTGAGCTTACTGTGGGGCTAGTTCGATTTGTGTAAGATTGTCCTCTAATATTTATTTATTATTATTTATTACGCTTTAAAAGGCCTTATAAGTTTTAAAATGTTTTGGTTTCAAATTATGACAAAAGTATTGATAATACCATTCAAGTGATTAAAGGATACGATATTTTTATTAAAGTTTTAGATAGTAGCATAGCCATTATTTGATTTTATTGTTTGTATTAGAATTTAGACGGAAAAACACAGTTTTTAGCTTGAAAATGGTCGATTTGGAGTGATATTTGAAACGATATTTCTTAAAGAAAAATCCAAAAAATACATTTAAATTTTGTGACATTAGGTCGTATTTTTAGATATTAATAATATGTAATATATACTACATAGTAACACTGAGAAAATGTCAAGATACGTGTCAATTCAATCAGAAAACCGTCTAAATAGATGGGCGTTTTCTAACTGATAAGGCTTATGAATCAGAAATTGTCAAATTCGTCAGTTAATAAGAAGTTTATTATGAGAAAACTTAAATAAAAACAGACACTTATAAGTGTAAAAACAAGACTAAAACTACTATTAAATTAAATTGTATGATTTTAGCCTTCTTTAAATTGATTTCTAGATTATGGTCATTAAGCCATGTTTTTATGGTATTAAAATGATAGTTAAGATGAAAATTACATTCGACACTATTTTTACAACTAAATAAAAGTGAGACATCGTCGGCAAACATCACACAGGTCGTGTTCGTGTCATTTTCCAACACGTCATCATTACATTTAACATGAATAAATCCATGAATTAGTACATTTAAATGTCGTACACGGTTGTTATCGATGTACAAATTTACCAAGATATGTATAGTATAAAATATAGTAGTAAATACGTATGTAACGTATTTTGTTGCAAACTTTTTGATTTGTATGTGTTTACTGTGCCTACTAAATAAATATACACAATAAAAGCACCCATGAATGTCAATAAACTACCACACTACCACCGATTCGTAAAATGACCTCTGCTTCGAGAAGAACCGGCGAAAGAAACTCATCGAGGTGTCATTTTTTCAAAACAATGTACAATGTATATAAAACTGAATGATACCATCATCACTTACCGACAGGTGCGACAGTGAGGTAAAAAAATGATGTAATGCTATATTTGTAAAATCTACTACGGTTATATAATACAGTTTATTAAAGAGAATATAGAAGTGTTTGGTGTGTAAATTTTGTGGCGATTGCGGCACCAAAATGTAACGCACCCTTACTAGAACGATCATAAAAATAACGAAGATCGCTTTTTTATGCAGTTTTATTTTAATAAATACAGTGATTCTGGTTTGTACACCAAAATGTATCGCTCTCACCTTTCCACTAGTGGATGTCTCCTGTAGATACACTGAAGTGACCCCTAATGGGTTAATTGTCGTTTTATTAAGGTGTATGGTCTTAGCTGTGTCAGTAATTTTATATACAAAACCCCCCTATCTTACCGACATTAGAATTATGATTTGAAACGGGATATTTACCATGTATATTTGTATTTTTGAGTTCCCGATATTTCGGCACTGTTGCAAGCGCCATTATCAAGGATTAACTGACGTGCTGCGAGTTTTAGTTGTGGTCTACCCACACACCATATCGGGAACTCACAAATACATGGTAAATATCCCGTTTCAAATCGTAATTCTAATGTAAATGACCATGTAAGCTTGAAATCTTATTTCGTTACCGACATATTAAACAGAAATGAAACGGGTCATCAGGTGTTTAAGGTGGAATATCTGGTACTGCCACTGACCGGGCTGCTGCGTGGCGTGCAGCGAGGTGGTGAGCAGGTGCACCACGTCGTGGTCGTCGGCGAGCCCGCCCGTGGCCGCCGACAGCCCGAAGTGCCCGCCGCGCGGGAGCACCACGTTCTCCGCGCGGAAGCACAGCTCGTAGTCCGCCTCGTTGCTCGTCATCCCTGCCCAATCACACGTTTATTCGCTTATTTATTTCATTGGAGAACAGATAAACAAGTGTGTACGACAACTTAATAAGCTAGGAAGATACGGACTAAGCATGCACTTATTTCCTAAATAGCTCTCACTAAAACATATTAGGATACAATTATTTATTTTTCATTCATTGATTCATCGGATTATGGTTATCATGCTTATCTAGTGATTCAGTATGATACGATATTCGAAAAGTAGGTCCAAAAGGCAAAATTAAAAATATTGAAAATGGTAACTCCGACTTATAAAATTACAATTAAAAAGTAATAGTAAAATAATACATTTTAAAATACCTCGACTCTATGGGAAATAAAGTAATTGGGAACTACACGTTTTTTCGAGTTATCCCTATTATATTTTTTATTGACAGTAGACTTATTATAGACTTCACAAACGACAGAAAAAAAACAAAAAAACAACTTGACAGCTGACAGATGTCAAACGTGGCAGTTACATCTATGTCAGCTGTCAAGTTGATGTTTATTTTTGTGTTTCACAGCAGACCAAGGCACGATCCCATTAATGCCTCCAAACGTGTGGTAAGTCACAGATGAAATTCAAAAAAATGTTGCTTAATACTTAATAGAAAAAACCGGCAACAGATTTGAAATCTGTTATCAATAAAAAGTCCACATAAAAAATATAATATGAACCACTCCAAAAAAACTGAAGGTTCCCAATTACATGAAAATAAAAACATTTTTTTAAAACAGTCAACTAAGATATATTTACACACTCCGAAAAATTCGTCGGGGCCTGCCAATGTTCACCTCCTAACTAGTTCAAAAAAATGGCGTTTTAAGCTTTTCCCTCTATAACGAAAGGGTCGTTGCCTGGCCTCCAACCCGCTCTCGTGAGATAAGGACTGTACTACTGCTAGTAAGCTGCCAGCTGAAGTGGGAAGGGCCCGGTCAAGTCCCCAGAGCTCGGCGGCGCTAGCCACGGAGTGGTGCCGGACGATAGCCAAGACGGAGATGGTGCGACGACGCATATCGAAAAGATTCATCCGCGATTGCTCAGAACCGGGACCAGTGAAGTCAAGAGGGGAAGGCCCTGGGCAAAGGTGCCCAGCAGTGGGACAGTATAGGCTTCTACTTACTTACTTTATAGCCTATTGGCTGTCCCACTGCTGGGCAAAGGCCTCTCCCCATGCCTTCCAGGTCTCCCTATTGAGCGCTTTTTTTTTTTTACTTCGCTCAAAAGCGCTCAATAGGTTTCTAATAAAATTTAATTTTGTTATAATTGTAAACTCGAAATTACTATTCCTTCTTGAACTGTAAATTAATATTTTGACATGAAAAATGTATTACTTATTATAGTCAGACTTTCTTAAATTGTAAATTAATATTTCGAGATGTAAAAGTGCCCTTGTGGCCTATTTGCAGAATAAATGTTTGTATTTGTATTGTATTTGTATAATAATAAAACTACGGCTGGTAGTTACCGTTGTGGAAGTGGACGGTGAGCGTGTTCTGGTAGTACTCGATGCGCGCGCGCGTCGGGAACGGCTTGTTGCGGAAGTCGCGCAGGCAGCCCGACAGCATCTGCGTCGAGCCGTCGCTGCAACACACGACACGACACTCGGCTAACTCAAACAATACTACATTACTGCACACGCCGCGAATGAAGGGCTTGGGCTTCGGTTAAAGAGTATATGAGTATAATCTAGAAACTGTCTAGATTATACTATTTGTTATGTTTTTATTTTACATATTGACAATCTTTTTGTGAATTTATTATACTCTCTTTTGACATACATTACAGTAATTCATGTCTTTTTAAAAATTTCATATGCATCAATAAATTGCTCTGAATAATTAGATTCAATTTATGTAATATATAACTGACGATTCAAAAGTGCTTGTTGCTAGGCCTATTTGAATAAAGAATATTTTGAGTTTGAGTTTGAGTTTATATGGATCTTAGCTTACTGACATGTAAATAATTATAACTCAATTTTAATTCAACTGATTTGTATTTTTTTGTGTTTTGAAATTTGTATTTTGTAATGGATATTATTATTATTTATCTGACTGACGATTCCGAATGGAAGATGCATTTATTTTTCTGTTTACTTTTTATCGTGTTTTGTATTACTCTAGTTGACATTATGTTCTTTTTATTTTTCCTGTTATGACGATCATGATAACAATTCTTGTAATTTTGACATGTGTGCAAATTTATAATGTAATTCCTTATTATGAAATAGATTATCTAAATCTATCTAAATCTTGCCGGGTGAGTAGGATATACGGATAGTGATACGAAGCCGGCGAGCCCTTTTCACGGCCAGGCATGTTTTTTTATGTTATAGGGGACAAACGAGCAGACGGATCGCCTGATGGTAAGCAATTACCGTCGCCCATAAACACCGGCAACACCAGAGGAGTCGCAAGTGCGTTGCCGGCCTTTCAGAAGGGAATACGCTCTTTTCTTGAAGGCTTGATGGTCATATCTGTCCGGAAATACCGTATGTATAGTGCTTTTTTCAAACATATGAAAAAAATAAAAAATGCACCTCTCGAAAAACAAATTTAATATCGCAGTAACCGAAGACAAAAAACAGTCAAAGAAATTAATTAAACACAGAGGGTTCCACATATTGTCTATGGTCTCTGGTGACTTACATATAGACATTATTTTAAATTTATGCATCAAGACATTCAAGACATTGAATCATACAGATTTGTATACTTAATATCAGTTAGTGTGTAATAGACATTAACGCAAATATTTTTGGTTTTTGGGTCCGATAACCATTCAGCCATTAGAAAAAAATATAAAATATATAATTCAGCTGTTTAGCCTGGGGCGCTACCACGAGAGAGAAAAAATACAGCACTGTTCATGAAATTTTTACTCACTGTTTAAATTTAAAAATTTTAAAAATTACTTCCCGGCAAAACATACAAAACGCCTTTAATTCCTTTGCAGTTCTCTCGTGTTGTTCCACCCGAAACGTGATACTTTGAAGCCTGTTATAACGCAGGTAATGACGACACTTCATTTCATATTTGGGAAAATGAACTTTATTGTCGTTGTCGAAGCTGTCGAAGATGACCGCCAGACCGTTCCAGCGGTCAAGTGCACTGTCTCACCTCTTATGGTCGAACACTTTGGTGCCGTCGTTGAGCACGGCCATGATGTAGGGGTTGTTGTGTTTGTTGTCGTTGTCGAAGCTGTCGAAGATGATCGCCAGGCCGTTCCAGCGGTCAAGTGCACTGTCTCACCTCTTATGGTCGAACACTTTGGTGCCGTCGTTGAGCACGGCCATGATGTAGGGGTTGTTGTGTTTGTTGTCGTTGTCGAAGCTGTCGAAGATGACCGCCAGGCCGTTCCAGCGGTCAAGTGCACTGTCTCACCTCTTATGGTCGAACACTTTGGTGCCGTCGTTGAGCACGGCCATGATGTAGGGGTTGTTGTGTTTGTTGTCGTTGTCGAAGCTGTCGAA
The DNA here is from genome assembly GCA_963556455.1 of Epiblema foenella. Classification (NCBI taxonomy): domain Eukaryota; kingdom Metazoa; phylum Arthropoda; class Insecta; order Lepidoptera; family Tortricidae; genus Epiblema; species Epiblema foenella. The sequence continues at coordinate 256,146 of OY747120.1, read as the reverse complement.
GATGATCGCCAGGCCGTTCCAGCGGTCAAGTGCACTGTCTCACCTCTTATGGTCGAACACTTTGGTGCCGTCGTTGAGCACGGCCATGATGTAGGGGTTGTTGTGTTTGTTGTCGTTGTCGAAGCTGTCGAAGATGACCGCCAGGCCGTTCCAGCGGTCAAGTGCACTGTCTCACCTCTTATGGTCGAACACTTTGGTGCCGTCGTTGAGCACGGCCATGATGTAGGGGTTGTTGTGTTTGTTGTCGTTGTCGAAGCTGTCGAAGATGACCGCCAGGCCGTTCCAGCGGTCAAGTGCACTGTCTCACCTCTTATGGTCGAACACTTTGGTGCCGTCGTTGAGCACGGCCATGATGTAGGGGTTGTTGTGTTTATTGTCGTTGTCGAAGCTGTCGAAGATGACCGCCAGGCCGTTCCAGCGGTCGGAGGAGCCGAACACCTCGCCGGTGTAGTCGCCGCGCGTTGACGTGTACCAGAATGCCTGCACAGAACGATACATGATAGAGATGGTTAATTTTACTGGGCATTCCGCAAGTCGACCTCCAGCGTGCCTATTTTGCGTGAAAAGGGGTAGACGCTAAAGGCAGCGCTTCTCTAAGCACCGTCCTGATTAAATACTTACATTAAGCTTGTACACAAATTGTCTTTGTAACAGACATTAAAACATAGTAAAAAAAGAGATGGAATTAGTACGTAAAAGATACCTCTAAACCAGTGGTTCCCCAGTGTTGAACGAACCGAGATCAACCTAACAAAAAAATCCTAATTTGGGACACCTCTTGGGTGTGAACAAATGGACGTAATGTATGAATACAATGAATAGAGGATCACCCAAAGATCTCAGGCCTGATCGAATTCCCACCAAATTCGAATTCGTGACCCACCAGTAGAAACTGGCGCGGGCTTATTGGTGGCAGCGAATGGTAGAAGTGCAACCGCACGGCGACTTCCGCAGCAAAGTAGCCTACCAATGCACTGCTCAGCTTCCACAGTACTCACCAGACCATCGGCTCCGATGCGGCCTCTGCCGGTGACCTTGAACATGACGTCGACCTCCCACCAGTCGAAGTTGATGGGCTGCTTGGTCCAGATGGCGCCCTTCTGGCTGCGGAGCGAGGGCGCCAGTCGCACGCTCTCGCCCGACGCTATCGCATCTGGAAGTTACAGATTTGTGTTTAGAAAACTTAAGGGTGGCATGGGTGGATCAACTATTCTTTTTTGCTTGTTACCATGGTTACGCGTCCTGAGTCACTCTTTAAAACGGTGATTTTATAGGGTTTAAATCTACCAAACATGAGTTTTAGCGATAAATATAAATCTATTTGGAAATGGGTCATCTAAGCATGCTTAAAGTCCATATTATAAACATTTTTCTAAGAAACTCGGTTACTGTTGTCTCCTCGCTGACGGGACAGAATAACAACAAGAAAAAGTTGATTGACCCGCATATCGCTGGATAAGACTGGTCTATCTTCCAATTCACTGTTGGACTTGCTACAAGAATAGTATGTAATTTCAAAATTCCGCTTTCATTACATGACACGTTGTAGTGTGCGTGACCTCAACTCTGGTGGGACTACCTATAACAGGGAACGTCGTAGCTTATGGACGCGTGAGACTCCAGTCACAAACACGTTTACGACAACGAGAAGTCTTTGTGTCGGCAGTCCAAATGCAGATCGTTAGTCCTAGTCCCCCAGAGCTTTGGCGATCTAACTCGCCACCAAGAACGGGACATTTTCTTACTCTTCTGGGTATGGAGCAAAACCCGGACATATCTCAGGATTCAACTGCACTGGGTTATGAGATATGTTGTATATTGTCTTCCTTCAGTTTTATTTCATGTAATTGATACATGAAATAAAACTGAAGGAAGAATATTAAATTAATTTTAATTTTGACGTTCAGAGACCATGTACATCTCTGAGATATTATATTAATTTCATTATACTCCTTGTTTAATCTTGAGACCTTATACATCTCTAACTATACTGATGTTGTAATATTTGTAATAGATAACTTTGCAAGTTTATCTTCACTGTATGACATTAATTTTGTTATAATTGTAAACTCGAAACTATTATTCCTTCTTGAACTGTAAATTAATATTTTGACATGAAAAATGGATTACTTATTATAGTCAGACTTTCTTAAATTGTGAATTAATATTTTGACATGTAAAAGTGCCCTTGTGGCCTATTTGCAGAATAAATGTTTGATTTTGATTTGATTTCATGTTCTGACATATGACCAAATAACGATCCGTATTAAAAAGCTGTTGAATCGAGAGTACCAACGAAATCCCCACTGTGCTATTAATAACACTTATTGCTGCGGTATAAAGTCTATAATCGGTCATTGTTATAACAATACTAGTATGATAAGTAGTAAATCTTTATGGCGTTTATCGATGTAATCAACATTTACAAGGCGTAGCTAATCGCAGCCGTAAACCAGAAGGCTAACAAAATGTAAGAAACAATTAACAGCTAGAGAATAATGACAAATACGCAAACGCTTGAGTAAGCACTCACTGTATGTAACGGATTGCCTGTAACTTCAAAGAAATATGGCTTTAACAGTGGTTTGCTTAGGGTGGGTTGCACCAAACCGTCTGTAATCGTAAACGGTGTTCGTTAAAATCTGATGTATGGTAATTTTGACAAGTCTCTATGGGATGATAGCTGCCGGCGACATATTTGACGATGACAGCCTTTAAGCGTAAGTTGGTGCAACCGACCGTTAGTGGTGTCAGGTAACCGACCGAATACGCAGGAACTTGACTCCTTTCGGCAAAAATCTTCCTTGGTGAAGGCCGAATGATATTAATTTAAGGGTCAATCAACTTTTTCTTGTTGTTATTCTGTCCCGTCAGCGAAGAGACAATAGTAACCGACTTTCTTAGAAAAATATGCATAATAAGGACTTCAAGCACGCTCAAGAGATGGCCCATGTCCAAATGGATTTATGCTCATAGCTAAAACTCATGTTGGGTAAATTTAAACCCTATTAAATCACAGTTTTAAAGAGTGACTCAGGAGACGTGACGTGTGATCGTATGTTGGTGCAACCGAGCCTTAGTCAAATCGATTATTTGGTGTAACTTAGAGTATGCTAATAAAAAGAAGTCAAGATTATAGGTGTTCTTGGTCTAAGAGAACGAGGTCTGACAATCTGGATCGTGTACGTACGTCGACGACACACACACTTACGTCCGCATACCATCGATAGGCCGATGCTGGCTGATGACGTAAGCTCGTGTCAAACACCTTCATTTACATGTGTATCTGTGTGTTTGTGTGTCTGTTCGAAGCATCGTAGCTCCATTTTTTTAGTCGAAAGTTTTGTGTGCTGAGATGAGCTTCAAATAATAATAATATTTTATTTAAAATAATAAATATAAAATAAATATTAGAGAACAATCTTACACAAATTGAACTAGCCCCACAGTAAGCTCAAGAAGGCTTGTGTTATGGGTACTAAACGACGATATATTTAATAGATATAAATACTTAAATACATAGCAAACATCCAAGACTCAGAAACAAATATTCATGCTCATCACACAAATATTTGACCTGACCGGGATTCGAACCCAGAACCATCAGCTTCACAGGCAGGTGCACTACCCACTAGGCTAAACCCCTGCTAGGCTAGGACCCTGGTAGTGTAGCAACATTTTTATAGGCATACAATAATAGGTATTTTTTATACAAACACAAGTTCTTATATCAATCTTAGGACTGTCACTTACATCACAACATATCACAAGAATACATTTTAACGACAATTTCCTACATGATGTTATCCTCGGTAAATTCCGCCACAGAGTAATAGCACTTTTCGATTAGTGTTTGTTTTAGGTTATTTATAAATAATGAGACGGTTTGCGTATCAATTTGGTAGGAATCTTGTTGTATATTTTGATAGGTCGGTATTAAGGACCATTTTGGTACATTTCTAATTTGGGTTGGGGTAAGTCTAGGTTCTGCTGTCGCAGAGCATTTTGAGTGAATTTAAAAAGGTGGAGGTTTTGACGGACAAAAGTAGCAACTTCGAGAATGTATAAGGAGGGGAGAGAGTGGTTTAGTTTTTATAATTGTAAACTCGAAATTATTATTCCTTCTTGAACTGTAAATTAATATTTTGACATGAAAAATGTATTACTTATTGTAGTCAGACTTTCTTAAATTGTAAATTAATATTTTGACATGTAAAAGTGCCCTTGTGGCCTATTTGCAGAATAAATGTTTGATTTTGATTTTGATTTTGAAATGAGGTCTGCAGCTATGAGGTTGGTGTATGTTTGCGAGGATTGATACTCATTTTTTTGCATCACAAACAGATGCTGGATGTCTGTGCTGTGCCCCACATCAGGAGCCCGTAGCGCAGCCACGCGACGTCCTGTGAGTGGTGCGCGGTCAATGCGCACTCCGGACTGGCACTACTCTTAACGGACAACTTATTTTTTAATTTCTCGACATGCATTTTCCAGTTTAAATGGCTATCTAGTGTGAGGCCTACAAGAGTACACTCGGTGACTTCTTTTGTTGACTTCTGATTTTAACTACTACGTATTTGCAATTGAAAATTAAAGCATTATTTTAATTAGAATATCAGTCACGTAAAATGATGAGAATTGATGACAAATCAATATTTCGATGTGACCTAAATTGAGCATATACTACATTAATCTGGTTCTTAAATGTAGTTTAGAATAAGAGTGACCTACATGCATTACGCTTTATACACAATCATGCTCCTTATTATAATACGCAAAGATTCTAGAATGGCGTCAAGTTTCCTTGAACGTTGGTCAATTTGAGTTCGAGTCGATTTATTACTTCACAATCTTCACATTTATCGCTGACTCGCGTTTATGCATATTAGTGTAAATACTGTAAATTTCACTTTAACACCTTGTCACCAAAGCCTATTTTGCGTAATGGAGTTATAATGAAGTATAAGCTATTAGCAAATACATGTAAAGACATTGTGCAAATTAGTTTTTATTGCATTTTACTTCGTTAAATGGGGATTTTTATTTAAGCTATATAAATATATCTATATATTTTTCTCTTTAACAGGCCTTTTAAGTAATATGTTTTGATTTCAAATTATGACAAAAGTATTGATAATACCAATAAAGTGATTAAAGAATATGATTATTTTGTTAAACTTTTAAATGGTAACATAATCATTTTTTTATTTCATTGCGTGTATTAGAATTTAAGCTTACCAATGTGGCAGCGGCTCGGTTAGTTTACTTCGCCTATTTTAATAGTATTATTAGTTACGGTCTTATCTTATGGGGATCGGCTGCAGATATCGAAACTGTATTTATATTACAGAAAAGGGCTATACGAGCAATTTATAACTTGGGGTCGCGTGAGTCATTGAGAGAAATCTTTAAGGAAATAGATATCCTAACCCTGCCGTCGCTGTACATATTTGAAATAATCATGTATGTTAGGAAGAATTTATACAATTTCCCAACGAATACTGATAAGTTAATAACTACAAGAAACACTGGGAAACTCAAAATAACTTTTTATAGACTAGTGAAGGCGAAAAAGTCGTTCTTGGGAAATTGTATAAAATTCTACAATAAAATTCCAAGACACATTACTGAACTTACGGATTCTAAATTTAAATCTGTTGTGAAACAGACACTTATTTCAAAAGCATATTATAAGATAAACGATTACATCATGGATAGGGATGTTTGGCAGTGATAGCGTCCCGCACAAGTAATCTAACACAGAAATATTTTGTCCTTAGTATTAAAAAATATGTATATGTTTATACTGTGGTAGCATTTGAATTTTGTACTATTTTTACTGTTATTTTATATACATAGTATATTGTTTTGAAAAAATGACACCTCGCCGAGTTTCTTACGCCGGTTCTTCTCGAGGCAGAGGTTTATTTTATGAACCGGTGGTAGTTTTTTGACATTCATAAGTGCATGTAACATGCCTAAATTGAAGAATAAATGATTTCATTTCATTTCATTTCATTTCATTTCATTAAGCGGAAAAAACAGTTTCTAGCTTGAAAATGGTCGACTTGGATTTATGTTTGAAAATATATTTATTAATGAAAAATCCAAAGATACATTTAAAATTTATGACATTAGGTTGCAATAATCGTCCTGTTCTAGATAGTGACATTGAGAAAATGTCAAGACACGTGTCAAAAGCGTTTTTTAACTAATAAGAACTCTTAAGTATATGGGTCAATCAACTTTTTCTTGTTGTTATTCTGTCCCCTCAGCGAGGAGACAACATAACCATGTTTCTTAGAAAAGAAAAATTATAATATGAACTTCAAGCATGCTCAGGAGATAACCCATGTCCAAATGGATTTAGACTTATCGCTAAAACTCATGTTTGGTAGATTGAAACCCTATTAAAATCACAGTTTTAAAGAGTAACTCAGGAGACGTAACCATGGTAACAAGCAACAAAGAATAGTTGATCCACCCAAATAACTTGTAACTTGTATCTTCGTGCCTGTGGATTCCGATATCAAAACATCCATTCTATTTTCTTTCACAAAATGTATCCTATGTTTTAATACATACTAACACATCACCATCTAAACCAGTTCAGCCGTTCTTAACCCCTCGACGCGTAAAGCAAAAAAGGGATGTTAAGTTTAATATGTGCATCTGTGTGTGTGTACGTGATCACGTGACAAAGACCTAAACTCTTACATTTATAAAAGTTATTTCGATCGATTGTTTTAGTTACCGACATAACAATACTACAGACAATAACTGACAGTTCATCAAAGAATTCAAAGACTAAACAAAACATAAGCTCAAATCCTATTGTTTAGGCTTACCATCTAACTCAGACAGCGCCTACGCAGCGCGCGGCGCAAGGGGGTGCCGATGCCGTTCTTGTAACATCGCTGTACTGTCATATTTTTACTTGCAAACACTTGTGTGTCTGTCCGTCTGTCACCGCATGAACCTTGATAGTTAGACAGTCGAAATTTTCACAGATGATGTATTTCTGTTGCTGTTATAACAAAAAATACTAAAAAACAGAATAAAAGGAATATTTAAGCGGACTCACATACAAAAAAACGTTTTTTTTTGCCGTTTCTATAGATAAGGTAAGGAACCCTTCGTGCGCGAGTCCGACTCGCACTTGGTTTTTAACGACCGGTTTAGCCTAGTGGGTAGTGCACCTGCCTGTGAAGCTGACGGTCCTGGGTTCGAATCCCGGTCAGGGCAAATATTTGTGTGATGAGCATGAATATTTGTTTCTGAGTCTTGGATGTTTTCTATGTATTTAAGTATTTATATCTATTAAATATATCGTCGTCTAGTACCCATAACACAAGCCTTCTTGAGCTTACTGTGGGGCTAGTTCGATTTGTGTAAGATTGTCCTCTAATATTTATTTATTTATTTAATAATTTAAAGGAAACTATAAAAAAGCAAACAGCCTACATCTGAAGTTAATACAGTTTTCTGTTGAGAAGTTGTAGAGTAAATCAGTTAGCCACGCGTGGCCGGCGGCGAGGGCTAGACTAATATGTTTATGGTTAATTTAATTAAAACTTTATTACACAATACGTGCAGTAACCTGGTAAGAGTCGCCACAACGGAGTTTGTAGGTTTACTAGCTTTGGAATAGTTTTGTAGGTTTAACATGTGAATAAAGTGTTGTCTCTTCTGAGGGGCTACCGAGAACCGAAAACGAACGAAGTTCGAATATCTCCCTCTCTGTCGCACTTGCTAATTCATGTGACAGAGAGGGAGATATTCGAACTTCGTTCGTTTTCGGTTCGCGGTAGCCCCTCTGGAGCGTCCATATAAAACCCAACCCAAGATCCAACTGATCTTGTATAAAAAAATAACTGTCATATGACTGTGACATTTTATCTATCTTATTGATTTTTTTTAATACAATGCCGGTGGCAAACAAGCTGGTGATGGTAAGCGGCCACCGCAGCCTATAGACGCCCGCAACTCCAAAGAAATCACGTGCGCGTTGCCGACCCTTTATAAGGTTTGAGGATTTTTTTGGTTACACTGATTTGTGGGCAACATAGTGATAATTTGCTGACTCAAAACTTGACTATCCATAAGACATCGCCAAAAGAAACACAGCAAAAAAATATAAAAATATATCACCACATAAAAATAATATCGCCACACTAAATGACGATTGTTTCCCTACAAAGGTGCATTTTGTGGAAAAGGGGCAGAGTATGCCCTACCTTAAAACTGAAGACTTATAATTGTGTAATTATTTTGAGTTAATTTTTTCGCCATTTGATTAAAAATTTGATCCGTTTTCGAGAAAATTCGAACTTATTGATTTTACTTATTTGGTGTAAACAAAGCAATAATGAAGAGCTGAAGTTAGCAATAACTTTTTAAAAGTATTATAATGATAGCAAAATGAATGCCTGTTGATAAGCAAACACCACATGCTTGCAACACTAGAATAATCACAAGCTTGCTGCCAATTTTTAATGGAAAATTAAAGTTAATATCTATTTGGTTAGGTTATAATATTGCTTATATTACTTCAAGTTAACTTTCAACTCCATAAAAGCATAAATGAAGTGTGAATGCAGTGTTATTCTTATTAGAAACTTGCCAATAGCTAATTAGAAACTTTCAAATGATTTGAAATGAAATGAAATGAAATGAAATGAAATGAAATGAAATGAAATGAAAATGAAATGAAATGAAAATAATTTATTCGTGGCATATACACTAAAAGATAATACATTTATAACTAATAACTAATAAAATTGCCACGAAATTGCCTCAGCATAATGCTGACTCACAAGCCAGCGCTGGTCTTCCGGCGAGACCATTGTTTGTGGATCACGTTGCTCCGCTGTCCGACGCGGCCTTAACCTATTCTGAACGCACCCTTTACGCTTGCGTCAGACAGCGCCATCTGGCAGGCTGCTAATTGTCTAATTGTCAATAGGCAAGGCCGCACGGACATTCGTCAACATGGCTGCAAGTTAGAGTAATAGTTCCTTTTCCAAAACACTTAGAAAGTGATATGAATGGGCATGAGTATGGTTGTGAAACAGTGTATACAAAGTGAAGTTTATAGTAATATCAAATAAATACAATTACACGAAAAATTACACTACCTACACATAACTTAAGAGAAAAATAAAGAACAACCTCGTGTGCATCGTCAAAGCAAGGACAATTATTTAGATGTTAACATTTCACCACACATAGGACATGAAATACAGGTAAGATTAATACAGTGAATAAATAAACGATATGCAGTTGAGATAGCTTACAATAAAGAATCGCACCATCAATATATACAAATAATACAATTTTGATTTCATCTCCAGGTTCCATATGGTTGCCATAAGAATTGCACATGACAATAACTCTTCGAGCACAACATATTTTTGACAAGGGAAGCACAACATATTTTTGACAAGGGATTTCTCATCATCTTACTCGATTTTATTACTGGTCAATTATTTCAACATTGTTCAATGATCGCGTGACCTCCTTACACATGTTATAGTCATTGTATTTTAGTACTGGACCTCATTTTCATACAAGAAGCGGGTAATTTCACACCCTGACTGTCTTTGTCGAGTTGGAAGGCAAAAAAATACGATTTTGACAATACTGCTCTCTCGTTCGCATGTAGCCCAGCACACATATGACTATCTCTGTCTTCACTGACAGATTTTACTGACGTGTCTAATACTCTGATAACAAGCGTAACAATAAACTAAAAATGTTTCTTTTTAACGCTTTTGTGACTGAAAATATTAAAGACAGCGCAAGAAATATATTCATCCTACAAGTTAATTGAGCCTTGGATGGGAAATGTCCTCAGGTAACGGTAAAAATGACGAGAAAAGTGAGAATACTTACTGCCTCCATACTCCCAGAACGGAACCGATCCATCTTTCTGCGCCAAATAGGGTGGTTTGAATGAGTATTTGTATTCGAACCGTCTATGCACCGTCTGGCTGTTAGCACGCACTGTGAAGAATAGTAATAACGCGCAGAATAATGGTCTTATTGGAAACATTTTCGTCGACCGAACCCGTTCGTGTCACGTCAAAACTGAACTGAGTGAAGTTTGTCATGACATTGTCAAGAGAACGTGGAGGTTCATTGTTGCCCGATAAAAAAAATCTGTATAACTTTTGTTTAGAAAAATTTGATTTACATACCTATTCTGAACGCAACCTGTCGATCGGTTCGGTTCAACAACAACAAAACAAGGCAGAAAAAAGTATTCGCGTCTACCGGCAAAAATAAACAAAGTTTTCGCGAAACCCACTATTTTCCGTAATAAAATACTCAATTCAGAATTCAATTCTAATGAGTTACTCAACTCACGTTGTTGTTATAATATATAAATCATTTTCGTGGTAATGGCTTCGAAAAAACCTAAAAGCGAGTTGGTGGCTATCTGCAAACTTGAGTTCTATCGCAAGCAAAAAAATTGGAGATATTGCCCACCAGAGCGTAGAGGAAAAGACTCCAAGAGGCGCACCAAAACTTCCAAGTAAGTAATTTGGCTGAATGTGTTTTAAAGTGGCCTATTCTATAGTTTGTTGAACTTGTGTTGGTTATAAAATGTGCGCAACTTAGCTATCACAATAATTTGTTGTTTTTGAATGTCTTTCAAGTTGGGTATAAAAGTAGTCCTCACAACCGAACTTACGTAAATATGTCAAATTTCTGCCCAACCAAATAAAATTCACTTGCAAAATTTGACCCACACATAGGTACATAATATAAACAGGTCTAGTTAGGAAATGTAAATATCGGACTATGACCATTTAGAATGGAATGTAGACATAGTGATTATTGGCAAATAAGTAGATTTAATCAAGTAAACAGCAAGATGTTCACTGTCGTTAATCGAATGAAATGTTTTAGGAAAATACAGTTTAAAAAATTCACCTAGAGTCGCAAGCATTCATAGGCTGGGGTGACCGCTCACCATCAGGCGGGGTGCACAGTTGTTTGCCACTGACATGGTAGAAATGCACCCCCTCAATTAAGTTTAATAGTATTTGATATTTACTCATTTCTTCAGTGCAAAACTCAATCAGACATACAACATTGCTCGGGCCCCTGAGATGCCGGTGCCTTCTCCTCCAGACACACCCGACACTGGGGAGCGACACATACTTGATGAAGCATTTGTGGACACCGGGACTGGAACGGAGTCCGATGAACCAGTGCAGCGGGAAGACCAGGATGTCAATGCACCTGAAACTGGGACCGGTAAGCTCTGAAATAAGCATGCGTATTGTCTAGTCAGCCAAGAAAGTAGTCTGGCACTTTTGCATAGTCTAACATGAACAATAGTAGGTTCATTCATAACTGAATTTATCATACTTTTCTTTGGTTTTAGAAGAATCTTCATGAGTGTTATCTTTTTAATTAATACAACCGTCAATATCTCCACAGATCAACCATCATCACACCTGGATCCACTTGGCATCCCTTATTCGCCCAAGTGGTCCATCCAGCGCTGGGCGGAGCGGCATCGCTTGTGGAACCCAGAGCCAAGCCCCATGTCTGACCCAACTTGCCCTACACACAATCCAACTTGTCCCATTGACGACTTAACTTGCCCCACCCACAACTTGAATTGCCCCACTCATGCTTCAAATCACCCTACCCTCGATCCTACTCGCCTCAACTCCGATCCAATCATTCCCCAACGAACATACGTCAGTGAAGACGCCAACTGTCCTATTTTTGATAACAACTTTAATAAAATACAACAAGATGTATATTACTCAAATCACTATCTAAATTTACACCAAAAAGAGACTGATTATGACACAAATTACCCCGCGCAATCTTGTGATATTAAATATCAAGAACCATTTGACCCCAAGTATGGGGTTAGTATGGTTTATTACAACTCGAACATGTATCACCAGGATTTCGATGTTCCTCAAAGTGGAGTAAACATGGACGTAGGGACAGCGTGCGAGTGGCATGGCGACGATTGGGAGAGGTGCGCGGGGGAAGGCGCGGCATGGAGCGACCTGGACTGGTTAGAAGGTAGGGCAATATGAATCCTAATATTAATTATTACAAAATTTATTACTTTTTTTCGGATCGAAGAAGGGAGATTATTTATGAGTGTTCTAAAAGCATATATAACGGTATAAACAGTTTAACGGAATTTAACACGAAGTGGCGTAGCGTTTATTGCAAACTTGAATAATTAAAATTTTAAAGAAAATGTTATTTCTCGATTTGCTGACCTAGTTTCAGGATTACGTTGATTATATTAGATGAGGATTACTGTCATCATAACTTTGTACCCGCGTACACACGCATCGCGCCGACCCTACCTACCCGCCGGTCACAGTGCAGCTATTCAGGCACGTATCCAGACTTTTGGTTCGGGGGGGGGACAAACATTGAAACAACCATGTGAACTGTGTAAAAATCGCTGTAATCACTGATAAACAGACGGCTAAAAACGTTTTCGGGGGGGGATAAATCCCAACTATCTCCCCCTCTGGATACGTGCCTGCAGCTATTGATTCCGCGCCACAAAAATAATGCCTCTCTCTCATTGTTATCTTTACGTTGATTTGTTTACTCATTACTCAATTAGCGGCTGCTGTTATTAAACTAACCGCCTGCCTGCAGGCGCCGCGGCGGTGGGCGCGGGGGGCGAGGACGCCGTGGACGGCGAATGGCATTTCAACGACCTGGTAAGTATCGGGCTGAAAGTGTTCTGCAAGGTAGCCTCTCTTCTGTATACCGCTTTAGCCTAGTGGGTAGTGATCCTGCCTTCGAATCCCGGTCAGCGCATTTATTTGTGTGATGAACACGAATATTTGTTCCTGAGTCTTGGATGTTTTCTATGTATTTAAGTCTATATTTATCTATATAAGTATGTATATCGTCGCCTAGTACCCATAGTACAAGCTTTGCTTAGTTTGGGACTAGGTTGATTTGTGTAAGATTGTTCACAAATATTTATTTATATTTTATAGTGCTGGTGCCAGCATCTGTCATCCCACAGAAAATAGGATGTTACAAATTTAACACATCTTACAAAGATTTATGTATGAATAATTATATACCTACAATAAGCATGTTATTAAAATAGAATACCAATTAGCACGTAAGGTTTAGCTGTTAGTGCTGATAATGCTTAACAATAAATAAATAGGATAGTCAATAAGTTCGAATTTTATCTACACAGAAGACCACAACCATAATAACATTATCTACTATACAAGTATGTAGTGTTGTGTTCCTGGAGGTGAGCAAGGTTGCCAGAGCTCCCGAGGGTGCACTGTGTTGAGAGCGAGGGACCTATATGTGTTCCTTCTGCTATCAACACAGTGCATCCTTAAATCTTATAAAGGGTCGGCACGATTGTCATTTAACTCACTCACTATGGCGCTCGTAGTCAATGACGTCATTGATCTGTCGCGCTTCCTCTAACCAGCAACATTAAAACGGTTGTAGTTTCTTTATTTTTTGAGATATCTGGATAGGATTTTCACCGTTTTGCATATTTGCCTTGTTTATTTTGAAGTAGTCGAATTATGAGTCAACAACCTTATTTGGTATCAATTGTCGTACAACCTGGTTTTAACGACCGCCACCAACAGATGGGTTGTTTATTCATTCATTCATTCATATTATTTATTGCATATACATGTGGACATTGTGTATGTGGACATTGGTATTAAAATACAATTTGTTTCAACATGTAACCTTTCGGACATAGCAATTCACTACCACTAAGAAAAAGTCTACAACTAACTATAATTACATTATAGTATGTTGTGAGCATATAAATACCATACTAAACATTCAAAGATAGAAATACATTATTTTGTTTATTTTCTTATATTATTTATACATTATTTCATTACTATTCTTCAGCGCATATTGATCTGTAATTTATATTTTTTACGTATGGATAAATTAAAATAATAATATTAATTATTTATCTCGCTCGACTGCAAAATTATTGTAGTGACATTTGAGATTCGACATAACCAGAAGGATCGGCACGTCTGCTATAACTTTGCAAGTTTATCTTCACTGTATGACATTAATTTTGTTATAATTGTAAACTCGAAATTATTATTCCTTCTTGAACTGTAAATTAATATTTTGACATGAAAAATGTATTACTTATTATATTCAGACTTTCTTAAATTGTAAATTAATATTTTGACATGTAAAAGTGTCCTTGTGGCCTATTTGCAGAATAAATGTTTGATTTTGACAACCTTATTAGGTATAACTTGTGGTACAACCTAATTTTAACGACCACCAGCAACAGATGGGTAGTTTATCTCGCTCGACTGCAAAATTATTGTAGTGACATTTGAAATTCGACATAACCAGAAGGATCGGCACGCGGCACTATAACGCGGCGTGTAACGATCAGTTTAAGTCGCGACCACTATATGCGTCAACGCGGCCGTTGTTGCAGAGCGACGTGTCGCACTGCGACAGCCTGCCGTCCGTCGCGAGCAGCGAGTTCATCCGCGGCGCCGCGCTCGCGCCGCACTCCACGCAAATCGACCTGCTCGTCGGTAAGTCTCCTTTTAACTCACTAGTGTGTCACATGAGACCTCATGATGACCTGGTACAGTAGTACCCAACTGATATGGCTTACCGATGTACCTGCGCAGAAGATGAATTTTTAAAGCGCGGGAAATGCTATTGACCAATCGGCACGCTCCACGCACTGCGCTTCTTGTTCCTGTACCGCTATTAGTCCGCAGCTGCCGCCATGTTAGCGCGCGCCGCGTGGCATGTTAGTCAGCCGCCATACTTCTGATCGAGTCCACGCGCATTATGAACAGTGTATTATGAACCTTATAGTAGTGATCTAAGGTTAATTGTAAGTTTTAAGCATTCTTTCGTTAATCTTCGGAGCGATACTTTCTTTTCTGCGCGAACGAAGATTCACGACGCGCCTTATCAGTTGGGTACTACTGTACTAATGTTGGTTACTCAACTCGGTTGGTGAGTACTCGGCACTGTGTCGTGCGCAGGGCCGGAGCCGGCGGGGCTGCCGGCGGCGGCGCTGGCGGCGGCCGTGGCGCGCCACTCCGCGGCGCTGCGGGCGCTGCTCGCCGAGGCGCAGCGCAGGCGGCAGGTTACACCACCGCATACACACACACACACACACACACACACGCACACACCAGTCAATTGGACATTCATTGACAAAAGACACAGCTTTTTCACCGACTAACTACCGACTTCCTTGTTTGTTAAGCGATAAGTCATCTTAATTGATGGATAACTAGCACGGCGGTACGTGTTGTCTAAGAACGACATGCTTCTTCTTACATCTTTGGGAATATGTCAAGGCCTTGTAAGTTATATACTAACATCTGAACATACCCCCAAGTTGAGGAGTGTTGAAGTACTTGCTATTGACATATTCCTGGGAATCAATACTATGTCAGGCTGAATTAATACTGACAATATTTCATTGTAATCGACTTTCCACTATAACCCTAACAGATGCCGAAAGCCCCCCCCTCCCCGCTGGCGGGCCCGCACAGCCTCGACGAGGTGCCGGTGCGCGACCCCGGGCCCGCGCTGCTCCCCCCTCCGCCCTTCTTCACCGACCACATCGTGGCGGGCTCGCGGGGGCACACCGAGACCGCGGGGCAGACCGGGCTCGCGGGGCACACCGAGACCGC
This sequence comes from Epiblema foenella, assembly GCA_963556455.1. NCBI lineage: Eukaryota > Metazoa > Arthropoda > Insecta > Lepidoptera > Tortricidae > Epiblema > Epiblema foenella. Next base: position 240,448 of record OY747120.1, on the reverse strand, counting down.
GGGGCAAGCTGAGGGCGGGAGGGGCCGCGGCCGGCTCAAGGTCGGGATTCGCATGGGCAGGCCCTACAGGGTGTGAGTACAGGGATTGTACTGTTCTACAGACAAATGATTCATAGAATGTATTGTTTCACAGCATTTTAATTTTATAGAAAACATTTTTTTAAATGGGTCGCAGTTTTAATCTAACCTAACCTACTTTTCTGGTAGATATAATTGAGTTGCACACAATGTCATTTCAGGTATTTACCAAAAAGTTGACGGTTTCTAAAAAAAAATCTATGAAATGAAAATTCTACGAAATAATTCATTCTATGAACCAATTTTTGCCAAACAAGGGACACGGAATACCTGGATGAATATAACTTGCACAATTTATGATGGGCCCTTTGAAATATGGACAGAGTTAACAGTATGAGGTGTCTGTAAATATATCTACTCTACTTTTCAGTGACTGTGTGCACAATTACGTCATGACGAAATTGAGAACCTTTAGTATGTATGTAAAATTTTTTATTGTACATGAGTAAAACATAACATAAATTACAAGAACAGTTGACATATATGTACAAAGGCGAGCTTATCCCTGTAAGGGATTTCTTCCAGCTAACCTTTGAGCAATTGAGTTGAGATTAAGATTAATAGGCAAACCGAGAAATATGTACAATTCGAACACAAAATTATCTTATTAACATCACAATAATATATAGATATATATATATATATTTAGTTTTTTGGAGTGGGCCATATTATATTGTTTTATTGATATTGCCCGTGTGGTTGCCGGGTAAGAATTGCGCCACCCCATCTCTTCCCGTGGGTTTCGTAGGAGGCGAATAAGGGAAAATCGGAGGGTGGGCAGCAGCATCCTTCGATCATTACCACCATCAAACTGCGGTCGCCAACCCGCTTGCCAAGCGTGGCGACTATGGCAAATCCCCCCCAAATTGGGGGAGGCCTATGTTCAGCAGTGGACGTCTTTCGGCTGAAATGATGATGATGATGATGATGATTGATATTGACTTATTATAGAGTTAAAAACTGTGGCCGGTTTTTTAATTAAGTATCGTTTTTAAGATATCTGCACGTTTGGAGGGATTTATAGGATCGTATCATGGTCTGAAAAAAAAAACAACTTGACAGCTGACAGATGTCAAATATGGCTATTACATCTATGATTACATTCATAGCATTTATTTCATTAAATTAGATACTGTTACGATTTTTTATTTTATTTTATGTAGTAATTAGCATTACGTCATTCATAGTTAATATTAAAAAATGTTTCTTAAAAACTATAGGTACTTAATAAAAAAACCGGCAACAGTTTTTAACTCTCTGATAAGTCTACTATTAATAAAAAATATAATATGGAGCACTCCAATAAACTGAAGGTCCTCAATTATGTCACCGTTTATATCGTCAGTGTTGCCAACCGACACCGCTTCATAAATTGTGCAAGTTACAGCCAATCATGTCCGTATATGGCTGTCGGTGTTCCATCTCATTCTTACGTTTAGCGCTGGCTCGCTTAATGGAAATGGCTTTATATCCTTATCTACTTTATATTAGCACGATTGGTTAACCAGACTTTGTCGACAACATATCCTATTATTTGTACAAAATACCCTCCTTATTCATAAAACTTAACAAACCTCTGCTAACTTATTTGTTCTTTGTCACTTTCTCATAAACGTAAATGACAAAGTGACAGAAAAGGACAAACGAACTTTAGCAGCTAGTTAAGTAAAATAGGTTTGATGGACGTTTATGAATAACGGGGTATATCTGTAAGGTACTGCCGGTACTGGTCCCACCGCCGGCGAGTAGCGAGCAATCTCATAGTAGTTCTATTCGCTGAGCGAGAAAACGAGTAGAATTACTATGAGAGTACTCGCTGCTCGCCGACGGTGGGACCAGTGCCTAAGACAGGGTCAATGTAAGGTAAGATGTATCCATCAGCCCTTTTATAACTGATTTTTGACCAAAAATAGACCAAAAAATCGTAAACCTTTTTTGGAGCAAGTCTTTTGGGGCAAATTAACCGTTTAAATTTTTGGCCCGCATATCATTACAATTGCTTATAGTCATACCCCCTTATTCATAAACGTCTATCAAACCTATATTAGTTAACTGGCCGCTAAAGTTCGTTTGTCCTTATCTGTCACTTTGACATATGTGCTTGTGAGACAGTGACAACAGACATTTTAGTTAGCAGAGGTTTGTTAAGTTTTATGAATACGAGGGATAATGTGTATTAACCCTTTGAATGTCAAGCCAATGACCCCTATACGTGTCATGACGCACACTGTCAAAGCCACCTTCGTACAGGCACGTATCCAGACTTTGGTTCGGGGGGGCAAACATTGAAACAACCACGTGAACTGTGTAAAAATCGCTGTAATCACCACTGGCTAAAAACGTTTTCGGGGGGGGGGGGGGGATAATCCCAACTATCCCCCCCTCTGGATACGTGCCTGCCTTCGTACTTTACAGTTCATGTTCAATCTCCTTTCATTGCCGTATGAAGAATGGCGTTCAAAGGGTTACATATAAATTGTTATAACTGTAATCTACTTCACCTATTACTAAAAATTAACTAATAACTTATTTTGTTCAAAGATTTTTGTTTATTATATAATAATATAAGAGATAGAAAGTCATGTGAATCTTGATATTTTTTAGCTCAAATATATTTGGTACCTAAATATTTAGGTATCTGGTAAAATGTATGATATCATAAATAATCGTTTCAAATCTAGAATTGATTGGTCATACTGAAGAACACAAAATGGGTACACTTAGGCTCGGTTTTATAAAGATCCGTTAGATCTTATGTCGGTTTGTTATGTCAAAAAATGTACCGAGTTACTGAAATTTGATCTGACATTTGGTCTAACGGATCTTTATAAAACCCGGCCTTATATGGAAATTTATACAGTGTACCCATTTTGTTTACTCTCGAGTGTAGTTCTCTACGAGTTTTTTTTATACAATGCCGGTGGCAAACAAGCGTACGGTCCATCTGATGGTAAGCGGCCACCGTAGCTTATAGACGCTCGCAACTCCAAAGGAGTCACGTGCGCGTTGGCGATCCTTTATAAAATTTGAGGATGCACTGTGTTGACAGCAGAAGGGACAAATTTAGGTCCCTCGCTCTCAACGCAGTGCATCCTTGGGAGCTCTGACAACCTTGCTCACCTCCAGGAACACAACACTACATACTTGTATAGTAGATAATGTTATTATGGCTGTGGTCTTCTGCAAGGCGGAGGTACTTCCCCAGTTGGGCTGCTCCAAATTCGAGCAAGATGACATTTTGCTGTGCCCTACCTCTCTTCAAATAGAGTAATTTCCTTCGGATAGCGATGTCTTCTAACTGAAGCGCAGTGACTGATATTTGTATTGAGCGACGGCGCCTCGTCGACTGTGAGGAGCAAAAACTAAAAACTACTGTATGCTCTAACCCTCTTATTCATAAACGTCTATCAAACCCATATTAGTTAACTAGCCGCTAAAGTTCGGTTGTCCTTATTTGTCACTTTGAGCTTTATGTTTGTGAGAAAGGGACAAAGAACATTTTAGTTAGCAGAGGTTTGTTAAGTTTTATGAATAAGGTGGTAAGTTTTTGCTTAATTGTGGTATTGATACCATTTCCTTTTTTTATTACTCTTATTTTCGGTCCCACCGAGAACGTTGGTTCCTATATATAAATGTGTTCAAAATTATAGTGTTAAGTTTTTTTGTTTATTGTTTACACGAGTATTATAGTTTACGAAATTGTTACTGCTCAGCAACAAGTTGAAATACATAGACACGTGGTGTTATATTTTTGTACATACCTACTGAAGCGGGGGAATTACCCATTTTGCATGAAATCGGCCATTTTATAAATCGGGCAAAGTACTCCGCGCAACCTGTACCATGTCTCTTAATTACTAGTCATATTGGTTTTCAATACTTTTACCCAAAGTGAAAGTGTCCTTTTTAGATTATGTTATAATGTGTTTGTATATGTCTTAATCTAAATCAGTGGTGGGCAAAGTACGGCCCGCGAAAGCATTTTATCCGGCCCGCCGCCGATACATCGAATTAATTAGTACATGGCCCGCGATGATTATATTTTGACGGTTCAGCCAAAAACCAGAGCAGCGGTTTTATACAAAAGTGCAGTTTTGCTGCAATTATGGCCCTCCGAAATTTCTCAAGCTTACTGGCCCGCCATGAAAAAAGTTTGCCCATCACTGATCTAAATATATAAAAGAAGAAGTCCTGATCTACCATCAACGCACAGCCGAAACTACTGGAACTAGAAACTTCAAATTTGGTTCAGAGCTTACTTTTATGACGTATGCAAGGGATAAGACGGATTTTTGGAAATTCCAAGGGTATCAAATAGGGGTGCAAAGTTTGTATGAGAGAAAAAATTTTTGAGCTGAAGACTTAAAAATTCGTAAAAAGGTAACGAACTTAAATCCGAAGAAAGTATTTTCAGCGTTTTGCAAAATTCTAACCCTACGAGGGTAAAATAGGGGTGCAAAGTTTGTATGGGGAGCAACTCTTTTTTGAAGTGAGAGATTTAAAACTTCGTATATAGACTCTCTGTTTAAATAAAACAAAACATATTTCAGCGTTTTTTGAAATTGCTTCTCTAAAAGGGTGAAAAAGGGGTTCTAACTTTGTACGGGGAGCAATTCTTTTTTGAAGTTAGAGATTTGAAACTTCGTAAATAGACTCTGTTTAAATACAACAAAAAGTGCTTACATCAGCATTTTTTGAAATTACTCCCCTAAAGGGGTGAAAAGGGGTTTACAAGTTCGTACGTGAAGCAAATCTTTTTTGAAGTGCGGGATTTAAAACTTCGTATGTATTTAAACAGAGAGTCTACTCTCTGTTTAAATACAACAAAACATGTTCCAGCGTTTTTCTAATTCTAAATTGTTCCCCTAATGGGGTAAAAAGGGGTTCCAAGATTGTGCGGGGAGCAAATCTACTTTTCGTAAAAATCGATATAGGTGTAATCTTCGAGGACATTTATTTTTCTTTAAAATCGATATGAGGTCATCTTTGTAGTTCCTCGGGGTACCGATTCCGAAAGTTACATCCATTTTCAAATCCAAGATGGCGGACATTAACTTTTTCATTCGAGTAATTTTCACAAAAGATTAATAGCATCAGACAACTGACAGAAACAAATAAACCTCATTTATATCTTTGTTGCCATCTAAAATCTACGCGGACGAAGTCGCGGGCGGCTGCTAGTTGGAAATAAAAGTAATTCTATTTCCTATTGAAATGAGAGAGAGGTGCAATAAAACAAAAGATTTTTAACATTACTGTAACACAATCTTAAAAGGACACTATCACTATAGGTTTTCAGTCTGACACAACTTGAAAACCAATATGACTAGTAATTAAAAGACATGGCACAGTGTGCGCGGAGTGCTGTACCATTTCTATTGGAAATAGAAGTCATTCTATTTCCAATTGAAATCAGAGAAGTGCAATAAAACAAAAGATATTGTCCCATGATAACTCTTAATCGTTCACTTACTTTGCCCAGTTCCTTTGCTGTAACATTGACCAACAAAAACGATTACTTTCGTAAATGAGCTCTATTTCATTGCGATTTGGGTATTTGCACTATGTTAGAGGCTGACTTGTGCTGTGATTGTTTGCAATAAAAGAGATCTGAACACCATGCTTTTATTTTACTGATTACACCTATAGGACCATAATAAGTAATAATACTTAAGGTTTACACGAAGACTATTTTCAGCTGCCTAAAAAAGGCACCGTATAAACACTTTCGGTGCCATTTTTTCGCGGCATACCAGCGCTGACACTTGAGTAAAATACGCGACTAGGTGTTGACCTGACTAAAGTCCCGTTTACTGAGACCATATGAAAATAATTGAAATTTTATTGCATGGCAGATTTAGGTTTCCTAGTTTTGCAGTTCTTATTACTACACAGCTAACCGCTAGACCATGGCGCCACTCAATACTAGTTTCATCATGGTCTAAAAAAACAAGGTCTGACAATCCGGATTGTGACGCCACACACGTCACTGTCGACGACACATTCACACTTACGTCCCCATACCGTCGATAGGCTGATGCAAGCCTGATGATGTAGCTCGTGTCACCCACACTACTAACCGATGTGCCGGATTGCCATACCTGGCGCAGTATATCTGGCGTCGTTGGTGCACACACTACGTATCTACACTATTTATTTAAACTTTATTGCACAAAAAGAATATAAGTACAAAGGGTTTAATCTATACGATATGCATAAACATATGCATAAAGGCTCGTTAAGCGGGAAAAAAGTGGTATTTAAATATATAGTTTAGTCCTTTAAATAGGAATAAATCATAAGATATACAAGTCATTTTCATTTGAGAAATACAGAGCATGTTAAATTGAGAGAACCACTACTAATTTAGATTTTCGATGTTCTCGGCAAGCACCTAGGAGTACCCGATATATTGCGCCGAAAAATCGTTAAATCTAGTAAGGCCTTCAATAATATCGATACGAACAGCACTACTGTGGCTACATTTGCGCATTTGACTTGTCAAATAACTTCGCCGAATAGTAGACTTTACCGTAAAGTTTGAACTGTCATACTAAAATCATTAATAGATGAAAGCAACGAAGTGTCCAGCTAGTTATGAGGCCGACTGTACCAGGGTGGATCAACTATTCCTTGTTCCTCGTTACCATGGTTACGTCTCCTGAGTCACTCTTTAAAACTGTGATTTTATAGGGTTTAGATCTACCAAACATGAGTTTTAGCGATGAGAATAAATTTATATGGACATAGGTCATCTCTTGAGCGTGCTTGAAGCTCATAATATAAACATCTTTCTAAGAAACTCGGTTACTGTTGTCTCCTCGCTGACGGGACAGAATAACAACAAGAAAAAGTTGATTGACCCACCAACACTAATGAAACAACATAAATTATTTCATAATGTATTCAATTATAAAAATGAAGTGAAACATTACAACAACCGTTAGGCAGTCCCAGATAAAGCATCCATGTCGATGTGAGCCGCTTGGAGACGGATGCTTTATGAAGGACAAATTATGCGCTTTATTTTATTGTACTTTATAAACTACCGTGTGATGTAGAGTCGCCATAAAAACATGTCTGTTACCTTGACCCATCATCTAGATCCATGTTTAATGGATTTCAAGCTTACATGGTCATTTACATTAGAATTACGATTTGAAACGGGATAAATCTGTCTAAAAACGTGAATATCCCGTTTCAAATCGTAATTCTCATGTTTAATGGGATATCAAACCAACGAGAGATAGGAGCCCCGCACAGCGGGACTCCATCGCAACTGTTAATTTACATTTTAGAACTTAACCCAACATTGCAAATTTTAAATTTTGGGCCTTCTAGAGCCGTAAAAGCTGAGAAAATTAACAGTGTCATGACGTAGCTGTTGCTGTTAGTTCGACTAGTTGATGTGTCCCGTCGATATGACATGGTTATAGGTACAGTGGAATCCGTTTATAATGACATCGAAGGGAATTGACAAACACGTCATACAAAGCATTTAAAAACAACCTTCTATTATTTAGGTAAATACTTATTTTAATAGAGGAACATAGCATATTAAATCAAAATAAAAACTGCACGTAATATCACTCACTGAGATTCAGAACAGAAACCAGCCACGTGCGGAACGTCGTCGGGAATCATCGAACATGACCGAAGGTAGGTAAAGAATCATGTCGGTCACTATAAACGGACAAAATTTATTAAAAATGGGTCATAATAGGAAACATGTCACTGTAAGCGAAGTCATTATATCGACTTTGTTACTAAGATTTTTATGTGAAAACCAAACTCCGTTGTGTAATTACGTCATAATAGGCGGTTGGTCAATAGAGGCGGAGTCATAATAAACGGATTCTACTGTATCGCTAATCCATGCACCATTGGTGCAATCCACCCTTAATGTAGTGAAAGAGTAGGGAATGCAATCCCGATCCCGCGAGATCTCGGGTAATTTTTCGGGATCAATCCCGACGCATCATATGACGAGATCCCGTTCGAGATTGACGGGATTGGGGTCCTTTGTTTTTTAAGGAGTCAATTTCAAAATCACTCGTCTTAGGTAACTACTTCCTAATTCCTTTGAAATATGTTTATTATTTTGATTACCTAATTTACCTATGTTAATTTCCATAAAACCTGATAATTATTTTTAGTTGGTAAGATTAAAGAATAAAGGTTTTTATTTTCTTTCGAGTAATATGTTATTTTACTTAACCTCACTATCACAAACACGCAGTTATTAGCTGTTTTAGTCATCCAAATTTATTATTTTTTTTAAACTAGACGGGATCCCGAAAATTCCGGGATCCCGCGGGATTGATATTTCTAATCCCGCCGGATCTCGAATGTGCAATCTCGAGTCGGGATTGCATTCCCTATGAAAGAGCCGTGTATAGCGCGGTCCACGCCTCCGCAGACTGGTTCGTCTGTGTGCTCTAGAGAGTCGGGATGATCGGGTCGGCCTCGTCCGAGGGGCTGCCGGACTCCGAGTCCTGCCCCGCCATCCTGCAACGAAACAATAGGATGTAGAAATGTTCGTCCTGTAGTGTATGCAGTGCCACACACACACTCACACCAGCCGTAGTATATAAGCTCATGTACCACCATATTTAATATATCGTAATCTCAACACAAACAGTTGTATCACTATGCCCATCCCTACATGGCGATCCTGCCAGTGAGGCCTCGAGCCGTACTGGCGGCGCGCTGCGCTAGCCAGAGAGAAACATAAGTGCCCTTGGTTCCATATGGAGAACATTTTTGCTTGAGTGAGTTAGGTTTAACCTTGGTGAAATACAGCGAACATTTTTATTTGAGTGATAGAATTAATAGAATGTTGTATCACTACGCCCATCCCTACAGTCCTAAGGAGGTGGTTCATAGCGTAATGTATCCATTATTCCAATCGAATATCCTGCTAGAGTCCGACCACGCTAACTCTGCATTAAAATAATAGGGATATGACAAAATAAATAAATATAAATATTTTGTTGACAATTTTACACAAATCGACCTAGTCCCAAACTAAGCGAAGCTTGTACTATGGGTACTAGGCGACGATATACATACTTATATAGAGAAATATATACTTAAATACATAGAAAACATCCAAGACTCAGGAACAAATATTCGTGCTCATCACACAAATAAATGCCCTGACCGGGATTCGAACCCGGGACCTCCAGCTTTAACAAGAAACTCAACTACTTCAAATTTTCTCCAAAAAGGATCAAATTCTCAAACAAATAGCGAAAAAAGTATAAATAATTACAATTCTTCAAAGTTTTAAGTGGGGCCATGTTCTGTCCCTTTTTCGCAAAACGCGCCTCTGTATTGAACTATCAGATTCAAATTTATTTCATGATATAAATCTTCTTACTATGGCGCTTTAGGTCAGTGACGACACTCATTTGTAACGCTTTCTCACTCTTATTAACAACATTCTAACGTTTGTAGCTTCGTTATTTTTTGATATATTTTAATTAGATTTCCACCATTTGGCATAGTTTTATGTATTCTTTCAATTCAATTCATTTATTGCAATAATCATGTTCATTTTTTTTCATGTTTATTTTTTTGTTCTTTCTTTGGATAATAATTTGGATACCAATAAATTTTGAGTCAACATCCCTATTTGGCAACACTATACTTCAAACGTCACATTTTCATACAAATATGGCGTCAGTGTTGCCCAATTATTCCTTGCAGAGTTAGCATGGCTGGACTCTATAGACTGGGCACGGCCATAATCTAGCTAGTATTTGTAGCAGCCCAACTCAGAGCAGTATGGAGGTACAGAAGACCTCAGCAATAACATCACACTAGGGAATGCAAACTGTAATTCTGTGTGTTTGCGTTTTCGTCACTGTGCCGTGAAATCACCAAATGGTCACAACGGAAGATCAGCGCTGGCCCTGCCGGCATAACGCTGAGTTGTTACCATTTCGTGGCAATATGTTATTCTGTCCTGTCATCTTTATAATGTCATGTGTTTGTCGCGAATAAATGTTTCTTTCTTTCTTTCAAACCGGTTTTAACCGCAACCGAAGAAACCGGTTATTAAGCCAAACATTCATACCCAGTTATTGGAAATTTAAAAAACTGGTTTCAGTTACGATCGGTTATGATTTTCTTAATTTAAACAACTGAAAACGAATTAGATTTCCTGTATTATTTACTGTGATTTTTACTAATGTCAAGTTTTAGTGTAGAGTTAATGGATGATTAAAAGGAGGCAGTAGTGCGCCCATGTTCGTTAGTTGTCGTTAGATTCAAAGGTACCTATATGTTGAACTCAAACTTTAATGTATTTTATGTTATGTTGAGTTATGTCTGGGTGAGCTCGCTTCATCGTCGGCCTCATCTTTGCCCCCTGGCTAGATGCTGGCCAAGAGCGATCTCATTTTTAATGGCCACTCCATTCTCTCATTGTATTGACGGTGTTTACTAGTAAATTTAATTGTAAGCCCCAGGAGTTGCAAGCGTCCATAGGCTACGGTGACAGGTTACCATCAGGCGGGCCGTACGCTTGTTTGCCACCGACGTGGTATTAAAAAAACATGTTATTAACATGAAATGGCACTGGGTCGGCGGTAGGGTAGGGTAGGGTAGGTGTAGTGTGTAGGGTGTAGTGAGGACTCACTGCATGCGGCGCCAGCCGAGCAGCTCGTCGCCGAGGTTGAAGGTCATGTTGCTCTTGAGGCGCACGCGCAGCGCCTTGCCCGGCGCCGCCGCCGCCGCCGCCGGCTCGCGCGCCCGCCCGCGGAATATTGGCTGCAATCAAATAAATGAACTTTATTCTGCAAGTAGGCCGCAAAGGCACTTTTACAAATCAAAAACTACTAGCGTTTCTCAAGAGACCACTGCCGAGAAGAAACGCCGAAAGAAACTCGACAGTCAGTCATTTTCTCCAAAATATGCTTATTACAATGATACTACTTAACCTACTTAAGTAAATGTAAGTGGCAATAATAACGTGACTGCAGTAATTTCTTTTTGGTAAACAACAAATAATATTTGTAATGTATTGTTCATTCATTCATCCATTTCAGTAATAATATTACAATTACGTTTGAAAATAACAATAAACTTAAATTAAATCTAGATTTAAGTACATTCAAGAGGAAAATTAAGTTAAAAGTTATTGCGATTATGTATCGCAACATGTGTGGTGTGGACCCACTGTAAGATACCAATGTCGTGTCGAATGCGAAGTAAACGTTTTTCTATTAAATTTAAAACTAATTTCTGCCGGCGTACTGAGCGTAATTTTTGACACTCTATAAAAAGGAGGTTCTCAGTTTGACCGTATATAAGTATGTATAGATGTCATTTTCGTAATCGGTATCCCGAGGAAACACAAAAATGACACCCATATCAATTTTAATAAAAATAAGTATCGGCCATCTTGGATGTAAAAATGCATGTCATTTTCGTAATCGGCACCACGAGGAACCCCGAAGATAACCCATATTGATTTTTAAGAAAAATAAATGTCCGGGATTGAATTGTCAAAAAACTTGAAACACTATTTTACTCATTTATCATTCGGAGTACTCCTTATTTCCCAATACAAACTTCGGACCCCCATTTCACCCGCTTAGGGGGTGAATCTTGAAATATCCTGTCTTAATGTACCCGTAGGCCTTAAGAAACCTACTTACGTGCCAAATTTGGAATCTCTACAACCAGCGGTTTGGGCTATGCGTTGATGTCAGTCAGTAAATTTTTTCTTTTATATATTTAGATTCCATCCGTCAATACCCATAATTTAAAGTTAGCCTAAAATTCAAGCCACCTAACCTAATCACATCAAAAATGTCGGCTCATAGTTTTATTCCGTAAGTTAAAAGCTTTTTTCTACTCTGGTACTTTTATCTGTCAATTACATGGTCCCGACGAATATAAAAGCATGTCTTATGCAATTTCAAAGAAGTTTATCTAGTCTATTCTTCACAAAGACACAAAGGTTATTATGTGATATAATGCAACTGCTAACAGAGGTGCCCTGTGAACCCAACAAATAAAAAAAAAACACTAAATTTACAACGAAACTCAAAACTGCCAACTTAACAAACAACTGAATTTATATGATTTGAACAATAACAAAACTAAAATAATTACTGTCAACATAAGGAAAAACGCAAGTCAGTAAATGACAGTTGAAAAAAATTACCGTGTCTATGATTACGTTCTGTGGACTGTCATCTGTCACTATCCAACTTACCGCTCTTTCTTATGCTGTATTGCTGTTTAATTTTGTGTTTTATTATTTAATCCCTAGTCGTAGAAAGAGTAATGTATTCAACGTTGTATAAGTAGGTCAAAAAAGGCTCATGGCGTCTTTATTAACAATTTTCGGCTTCGCCTCAAATTGTTACACACGCCACTGCTGAGTGGCGTGTGAGGGTTCACCCTCTTATACAACTATTGCATAAAATACTATTTTTGACCTTTGGTCCTACAATGTAATTTATTCAAAGTATTTCAATTAATTAGAAACAAATACCTCCTCGGTGAGTTCCCCGTACTCCATCATGACCTCCTTGGCGAGCGCGGACACGCGCGGGTCCGCGTCCGCGTCCGCGCCCGGCGCCGTGGTGGCGTCCGTCCACACGTCGGCGTACACCAGCCGGTCCACCGCGTCGTGCGGATCCCCGGCGTCCGCCGCGCCCGCCTTGCGCGCGTCCACCGCCGCCTCCAGCACGCGCGGCGCCCACGGGTCCCACGCGTTGCCGGCGTCCTCCTCGTCAGGCCAGATAGACTTGTCTAGACCCAGGTCCGCTTCGACTATATTGTCGGGATCGGCGTGATGGCCCGTATCTTTGGCGTGGCCTTCTCTGTCCGTGCGCAGTGCGTCGTCCGAGTCCGCCACGCGACGGATGGAGTCGTCTCCGTCCGCTTTGTGTCGCCCAGAATCGTCTTCGTGTGCTTTATGTCGCCCAGAATCGTCTTCGCGTGCTTTATGTCGCCCAGAATCGTCTTCGCGTGCTTTATGTCGCCCAGAATCGTCTCCGTTCGCTACGCGCGCTATATAGCGATCCCGAGTGGCTGCCCGATCTCCCTGTAATCGGAGTTTAGATACGGATGTAAAAGTCAGCTTCAAACATATTACAAAAAAAATACCCGCTCACATTATATAAAAGTGGTCACAATAAAAAGATTGAGTTTCCGCAATGGTTTTTTTTTATACAACGCCGGTGGCAAACAAGCTTACGGTCCACCTGGTAAGATAGACGCCCGAAACTCCAACCCTTTATTTGAGGATGCACTGTGCTGACAACAGAAGGGACAAACGGTACCTGCTTTCACGACAAATTATGGAATTTTAAGATACAAGCAACAATCCTGGTCACGGCACCGTCGAGATACAAACAAGGGCACGAGTAAAATGCTAGAAACTACTCCACTACAGATACGCTGTGGTGACAGTGACAGACCTGCATCTATCTCTTTTCTGTCAATACAACGAATACTTTAAAAAAATCGAGTAAGTCAGTGGTCCTTGGATGTCTCACCATTTGAATGAAAAAATGGTTTTTACCAACCTTTTACAGCAATATGTTAATATTAAAGTATTTTTACCTATAAATTCCTTTTATTAGGTTCAGGTACTATTTCGAAATCCTAGTTTTGTACACTAATTCAATACATATCATAGATTATTTTTGTAATAGAAAACTGGTCATGAAAAAGTAGAATGAGCCAGATATTTTAATCCGCTCATGCGAACTGCAAACTTCTTTCCTCATTAAAAATTAATTAATTCAAATGCTCTCTTAATTTCAAAGTTAGATGTATTAGTCCAGGCTATAAACTCGTTGTATACCAAGTTTAATTCCAATCTTTTCAGCGGTTTTTGCGTGATTAAGTAACAAACATCTAAACTTTTGCAATTAAAATGTTAGTAGTATATTGTAGTTTCAATTACCAAGCAAGGGGGCACATTCGCCATCAGATATATCGGAGAGTACATGATACTCACAAATATGTGTACGTGACTTAGCTTTTAAGGCATGACAATACATATCATAGATTATTTTTGTAATAGAAAACTGGTCATGAAAAAGTAGAACGACCCAGCTACTATAATTCAAGTCCCGAGGTCCCGCTGGCTTGGGTACTCTCAGTGAAAAATGGCAACTTCGATGCTAGCGCGGTGACAGCTAAATGGCAGGTGTCATCTTACTTAAGAGGCCTTATAAGTTTTAAAATGTTTTGATTACAAATTATGACAAAAGTATTGATAATACCACTAAATTGATTAAAGGATACGATGATTTTATTAAAGTTTTAGATAGTAACATAGTCATTTGTTGATTTTATTGTTTATATTAGATTTTAAGCGAAAAAAAACAGTTTTTAGTGAGAAATTGGTCGATTTGGAGTGATGTTTGAAACGATATTTCTTAATGAAAAATACAAAAAATACATTTAAAATTTATGACAATAGGTCGCAATAGTCCTGTTCTGGATAGTAACATTGAGAAATTGTCAAGATACGTGCCAATTCACTCAGAAACTCTTCTAAATAAATGAGGGTTATTAACTAATAAGGACCCTTAAGCTACATTAAGGGTGGATTGACCCAACCCGTCTGTAATCGTAAACAGTATTCGTTAGAGTTGAGAGTTAAACATTTTTTTATGGGATGTCAGCTGCCAGCGCCATATTTAACGTTGAACGGTCTGTTATCGTATGTCGGTGCAACTCGTCCTAAAGGATTATAGCAGAAATTAATCAATATTTATTTGACGACCTCTAGCCTTGTCAGTGACCCTGTACGAAATTGGAGGTCCCGGGTTCGAATTCCGGTCAGAGCATTTATTTGTGTGATGAACAGGAATATTTGTTCCTGAGTCATGGATATTTTCTATGTATTTATCTATATAAGTATGTATATCGTCTCCTAGTACCCATAGTACAGTAGTACCCAACTGATATGGCTTACCGATGTACCTGCGCAGAAGATGAATTTTTAAAGCGCGGGAAATGCTATAGACCAATCGGCACGCTCCACGCACCGCGCTTCTTGTTCCTGCACCGCTATTGGTCCGCAGCTGCCGCCATGTTAGCGCGCGCCGCGCGACATGTTAGTCAGCCGCCATACTTCTGATCGAGTGCACGCGCATTATGAACAGTGTATTATGAACCTTATAGTAGTGATCTAAGGTTAATTGTAAGTTTTAAGCATTCTTTCGTTAATCTTCGGAGCGATACTTTCTTTTCTGCGCGAACGAAGATTCACGACGCGCCTTATCAGTTGGGTTACTGTACAAGCTTTGTTTAGTTTGGGACCAGTTGTATTGGTGTAAGATAGTTTACAAATATGTATTATTATTTGTTTAGCCGGGTTACCTCGGTCCTCTTCTCGGCGGCGGTCCCCGGCCACGACCGGTCCCCCGCGAGCTTGAGCTGGTGCAGCTCGGCGTGGCGCGCGATGGCCTCCGCCCGCGCCCGCGCCCGCTCCCCGCCCCGCTCCCGCTCCCCGCCCCGCTCCCGGCCCCGGCCCCGCGCCCGCCCGCGGCTCGAGGGGCGCGCGAGCCCCGACCTGCATCAGATCCACATTGGCCCCGTTTCAAGTACAAATTAGATACATATTCAACTAAGGTAACGGCGCCTATTACCGGGGGTATCAAAATCGGCGCCCATCACCGCTGCATTTACAAATACGATAAGCAAACCGATGCATTTTCTAAGAAACATATTTTACACGTTCAAAGCTTATTTAGTTCACTAATGGACCTATTAGCGCTAGTGTGTGTGAATTTAACAAAGTGCTCGAAATTCGGCAGTTTCCTAGACGTGAGCACACGAAAGGGTCGTGCCATACTAACGCGTGAGGCCATGTGTAAGCGAACTCGAATCTTATTTAGTATTTTACGTGATAGATATGGCAATTGAACTAATGTCATGGTTTTTAAATGGTTGTTTATTTGTTTTCTGAGTAACTTCTGAGTACTCTTTATGTATTTTTTGGCATATAAATAAATTTAAGGTGGAAAATAAAATACAGCGGTGATAGGCGCCATTTTTTGCTGTGGATTATATTGCCGTGGTATACCACGGTAACAGTTAAAGTGGTGAGTTTGGTTCTTTATGTTTTATTTTTGGCATAGGTGATCGGTTATATACTTTCTTGCGGTTATTCCAATCTTGGTTTATTCACGCTGTTAAATAACTATTTCCGTGGTATGGAAAGTATTCAACAAACCCTTATTTTTTTACAAAAAAGCCAGTACCGAATTTGTAATTTCTATAGAAACCCTTATGTTTTCAAGTTCTTTAAAAATTGAGATAAAATCATATATTTACTTACCAGTTATGTAATTTTGGTTTTATACCAAGGTCGTAATATATATTTTTGGTTTGTAATGAAAATACAACTGTATCCATTTATTTTTATGGCTCGGTAATTGTTTTTACAACACTCCAAATTAAGCCTATTACCGATGGTATGATCAGACAACCCTCGGTAATAGAATGTCTGGGATTTTATTACCGACCCATTCAATTTTTGTTTGGGTCGGTGATAGGTTCTTAAAGGAGTATCTATTACCGAGTGACATTTTAGTCTTCTTATAAGTATATATGACATTTAGGGTACCGCAAGTACAGATTTCTTTGATGAAATTGAGAATTCCTTAAAAAACTTGATGTATAAAATAATATACAGAATCAAAGCCACTATTTATATTATATTCATTTTTTAACCCTCGGTATTAAATTCCAAATCGTGGGTCGGGTTTTTATTACTGATGATAAAAAATTGCTGCGTTTTATACCCTCGGTAATAAAAGCCAAATTCGCGGTAATAGAATCACAGCTTGTCTATTACGACGGTAATAGAAGACTAGGGTATTTTCATTTCAATGATTATTTTATAAAATATAATACTAAAATCAGTTTAAAAAGTTAACACCCTAAAAGTTTAATAAACACTCTTAAATAAAAATAATAATCTCGGTCGTTAAGGAGCTTTGGTACCCTTAATTTTTTGGACTCATTTAAAAACTTCCTTAAGTACCACGGTAATAGGCGCCGTTACCTTACTCCCGCCCGCGTCTTGGAGAAGACGAAGATCAAAGAATCACAAATACCACGATCCTAACATACAGAGGCCGACAAAGTTGATGCACAGTCACACAATACATTTCATTCCGTTTCAGTTGATATGAAGTAGGCGAGAAGAGGTGTGCGTAGGTAAACCTTACTTACAGGTAAAACTTAAAATTATTATACTCGTATCCGGAAAAATACTATATTGTTAACCAAGAGTTGACAGCCACCCATTTCAGAAGAGATATTTGTAGTTTTAAGTTAGTATCACCCGAGTTAAACACTCCGCTTCCATTTCGACCACGACTAATTAAAAAAATGCCAAATATGCAAAAACGTTTTCTGAATCTGTTCAATCCATTTCAAGATCGTATATACCTGAAACATTGTCATGAAACGGCTCTAAAATTGGTTACAATGCTTATCATTTACCTACCTACCAATTACAACTTTCAGGACACCACTTAGATGAACAATGATCCAGAGAGTATGAGAAATTAAAATATTGATTTCCAGCCTCACCCGTCCTTGTCTCCCGCCGCCCCCTCCCCCGCCCCCGCCCCCGCCGCCGCGTGGCGCGCCTGCTCCCGCGCCGCGACCAGCTCGTCCCCCTCGTCCGCACGAATGTCTACTTCCTTGAAGTCCCCTCGTGTCCTGCCAGTATAACACATAGGTGAAGAATTTATCTTTAAATCTACATTACTGCACAATATCACATTTCAATCCTTTTATTTCAATCTTCAATTGCTCAATTAAATGATATTTAAATGAAATGTCATATGCCGTGCCTATATTATGTTTATATCTCTAATATTGTTTGGGAATGTAAGTAATCGTAGACCTTGTATTTGAAAGTATTTGTGTTCCATAAGTTCTATAACTGATCTTTCATTTTTGGAAGGAAGATACGTTGACCACACTAATATATAATGACGTAAGAAGCATAAAAACATTATAACACTCACAAACACATTATTAGCCAAATATATAACAGTAGTATATATTTGGCTAATAATGTTATATTTAAAACCACAAAATAATGGAAATATAAAAACTAAAATTATATTAAAAAAGGTCTCCCAAGATCAGAGTCCTGTGGAAGGGTGCCCATAATTATTTTGTGGTTTTAAATCATTCATTTGATCTCTTCATCGTGACGTAGCACGAGTGTAAGAAATCATAAATAGACCGGCGACGAATAAATGCAATTATTATAGTAGCGTTTGAAGCGAGTGTCTGCATTTACATGATTTAAAGAGATTCATGAGAATATTGATTCCTGGAGATTAACGGAATCGGTCACTGGCGGTGAAACTTTGTCAATAGTTTTGATATTAGTCATTGGACATGGTGGAAGGGAAGTTAGGAACATGGACTAGAAATATGCGAAATCAGAGGGCCTACTCCGAACTTCGAAATCCGTATCGTGCCGTCCCTTGCACTCATATGGTTTTTTATAGAAACAAACGGTCTTAAAAAACATAAGTAACTTAGCTGTGGCTATGTGAGTAATAACATACTAGACCTAGTTTCATACATTACAATACTATTACAATTAGATATTTGTTACTTTTATTTCTAAAATATGACCGGCATCATGCTTTGAAAGTGCATTTACATCCATAAACCCCTACACACAAAAAACAACTTAAGTACCTATATTATATTTGCAGTTTCAGCTTACTACACATTAACATGTTTTTAACTATTAATATTAGACAGTGAAGCATAAACTAATCTTTTGAATATATGATACGAATTGCCAAACAAATCTGCGTCCATACATTTTTCGTTGTAAAGCTTACATGCGCGTTTAATTTCGACGACCGGTTTAGCCTAGTGGGTAGTGCACCTGCCTGTGAAGCTGACGGTCCTGGGTTCGAATCCCGGTCAGGGCAAATATTTGTGTGATGAGCATGAATATTTGTTTCTGAGTCTTGGATGTTTTCTATGTATTTAAGTATTTATATCTATTAAATATATCGTCGACTAGTACCCATAACACAAGCCTTCTTAAGCTTACTCTGGGGCTAGTTCGATTTGTGTGAATATTTATTATTTATTATTATTATATAATATATGAATGCTGTGCGTGTTTAGTTTTGCTATTTGCAACAGTGAATAAGGCCTTCTTGCGACAACAACTTTCTAATCTACGGGGAACGTATGGTGTATAAAACGAGAGTGAAAGGGACGACACGATACGAAGTTCGGATTTCCAAGTTCGGAGCAGGCCCTCAGTACCGTAAACTCGTAATTCCGCCGATACCGCCAAACCTTGCCAGCGGGGCTAGCACAACTGCCGATGCGACGCGACGCGAGTAGAGAATAATGTACCCTTCTCTTTCTAATTCGCACAGTTCGAGTGAGACAGGAATCGCTGAGTCGCGCGAGATACGACTTGGCAGCAAGTTGTGCTAGCCCACCAGGTTTCATTTCATCCAAAGGCTGCTGCATTCAAAACCGGTATGATTTCGCCTGTTCGTTTCACGACGCGTAGGAACGTTAGTATGCAGTTGCGGTGGTTGTGGGCGCGTACACGCACGACAGACGAAGTTACGAGTTCCAGCGGCAGGTGTCTGAAGTAGGTCAGCGAGTATGATAGCAACCTGTCCCCGGCGAGCGGCGGCTCCGCGGCGGGCGCGGGCGCGCGCGGGCGCTCCGGCGGCCGGCGGTGGCGGACCTGCGGCACACGACACCAACTCTACATTCAAATCTATTCTTTTTATACAAACGCCTTAAGGGAGGCGTACAGCGACATCTACCAGAAGACTCATGCTTCATTAACGGCACTAACGTCTCAAATCATATTGAGAATCGTCAGTTGCGATGCGCCATCCCATACCCAAATTTAGAATGACGGAAAAAATTGAAAAATTTTAGGCACCGAGCAGGATTCGAATCTGCGACCTCCCGGCACTCGTAAACTATTCTTTTTATACAAACGCTTTACGCCTTAAGCGCTTTAGCGTTAGCAGCGGTACTGCTTAATACGAAGGAACGGTTGATGAATTTAGAACTGGGTAGTGATTGTACCTATAGCTCAGTTGGCTAGAGCGACTGGCCGCGAGTGCCGGGAGGTCGCAGGTTCGAATCCTGCTCGGTGCCAAAATTTTTAAATTTTTCCTTCATTCTAAATTAAAATCTATATTTTTATTAACGTATTCAGACGTTAAAGGCGTAGACCGCCTTATTTTATCTTGTTTAGATGAGAGCCCTGGACGCACTTCGACCCAGTGGGATCTTTTGTGCAATTGCCCCCTCGTTTATACCTACTGCGAGCAATGCCAGATTAAGCTAGCGCGGGGCCTGTTTTTAGCCGGGCCAATTATAAAAACATATATTACATCAAAGATTCTGAAAAACATTTTACCAATAGAAACCTTATGTATAAATAAAGAATAAGTTTTATGACAACTATGCACCTTTCACAGTATTTCCTTACCTTCCTTATTTCCTACCTTAAGGTTTTTGTAGGCGTTCACGGGGCCGCTAGCCCCAAGCTTAGTTTGTCCCTAATTTCTGCCCTTTATTGTGCTCTAATTGTAGTTGGTCCCATGTAGACATTTGTTCGTCTTTAAAAACTGGTTCGAATGGCACAATAGAAAAGTCAATCAAATAGCGTATTATGCGTGTGCTCACCCGCTCGCGGCCGCTCCGCGCGTCTACGAGCACGCCGTCCTGCTCCCACTCCTGCGCCCGCGCGTGCGCGCGCGGCACCGCCTCGCTCTGCAGCAGCGCGCCCGTCCCGTTCCCTCCTGCAACCACACACTAGTTAAAACAAGGACCACAACACTACAAGGGTAACAAGGTTACTTTATAAGTGCAATTAGGGCTACCGCGTATGAATTCGCCGCTAGAGGCGCTAGTGTAGCGCGAGGTCTCCGAAATGTCAAATGTCACTCTTTGCGGTTGCGCTACGCGGGTTAATATCTAATTGGGACAATGTGGTGACTATTTTGCAATACCTGAGCTTAATTATGGCAAATATAAGTTACGGGTCAATGACTGTCAGTGCTTTGAGACAGTTTTGTCTTTCGGAAACTTATATCCTCCTTTTTTCCGAACAAAACGGGACTGCGCTACAATGCGAAATGTGCGATATTTTTACGGTACGGTTTAAGGTATTAAATATGATTTAAATGTAAACTTCGTTCTCATGCCCATAATAACCAATAACATTTTTTGACAGCTGGACCTTACTCGACAGTGGCGTCAACTGGTGCGCACAAAAGCGGTAGCTTTCATTGTAAAGCCACGCCCTTTAATTTGTGATCAATTTTGCAAAATTTCGCTTTGAATTACCATACAAAAAGACTCAACGTTAAACGGGTCCCAAAATAATGTTTATGACTGTTATTTTTTTGTATCGTAAACACAATTACAAATGTTATTGGAACAAGAATGTTAAAATTGAAAAAAGAAAAAAACAAGCAATCCAAGCCCACTCTAAACTAATGTTTAACTTTGTTTTTTGTTGTATGCATCAATAAATTGCTCTGAACAATTAGATTCAATTTATGTGAGATATAACTGACGATTTTTTTTTTTTTTAATAATAAATAATAAAAATGTTTATTGTACACAAAATTGCTACACAAGTGCTACATACTAGAACTAGATAGTACAAAAGTAATATATGCTAGGTCGAGACTTTCGACCCCTAAACTAGGTGTGACCTGTGTTTTAGGGGTCTGAGTTCATAAAAAACAGGGTCGTGACTAACGTGGTTTAGACAGTGTAACAGCAATGCGAAGAATAGTAAGTAGTTGAAGAGTGGTGACACAAGGAATTGTATTGCGATACAAAGGAATTTTGACTATATCACACTCATTAGGAATAGTTGTTTAAACTAATTAAAAACTAAGCTTACATATGCCATGAACTAGTGATGCCTCTATGTGTGTGTGTGTGTGTGTGTGAGAGAGAGAATATGTATGTGTGAAAGAGTGAGTCTGTGCATGTTTATGCGAGAATGTGGTTTCAGTTATTTGCCTTTATGTAAAATATCTATAGGAGGTTTTCGGTGTCTTGATATGAAAGGGTTAGCAGCCAGTCTTGAAGCTTATTCTTGAAAAGTGCTTGTTGCTAGGCCTATTTGAATAAAGAATATTTTGAGTTTGAGTTTGAGGGAACTGGAGAGCCACTAGGATGGTGAAATGCTGCTGGACTCACCGCTGCCGATGGCCACGTGGTCGTCCTCGTGGTCGCTCAGCAGCAGCGAGTGCTCGTGCGAGCGCGCCTTCTTCTCGTACTTGGCTTTCGAATGTTTCTTCTTGTGCCGGCGTTTCTTTGACTAGACAATTGTGAACAATAAGAAATTAGTTAAAAAAACTGGCAAAGTGCGAGTCGGACTCGCGCACGAAGGGCCCCATAGCATTATCTAGAAAAAAGTCAAAAAAAAATTTTTTTATTCTGTTTTTTTTTGGTATATTGTTCTAGCGGCAACAAAAATACATCATCTGTGAAAATTTCAACTGTCTAACTATCACGGTTCATGAGATATAGCCTGGTGACAAACGGACGGACAGCGAAGTCTCAGTAATAGAGTCCCGTTTTACCCTGTGGGTACGGAACCCAAAAAAACGTGTAGTGAAATTAGAGGTTTCGCCTGCATGTTATTTAAAATTGCCGCAGGCGAAGTTTTTAGCCGGGGTATTTTTTTATAATTGAATTTCAGATTTTGGTCATCTTTTAGTGTATATTTCTAGCTGTTACTTACTTTTATTTGATTCCTTTTCAGGAAACTTACATTGTTCAAACTAAATTTATTATTTTTTGTAATACCCACAAGGTACTTCATTGACCAAAATAGTACTTCGTGAGCTGCAAGAAGATAAAACCGAGACATATAGTTGTCAAGTGAGTCGGCGCAAGACTAACGTTCGTACTAACGGGTTTGCCGGTGGCGAGCAGCCGCGGGGCGTGCGCGGGCGCCAGCTCCGCGTCGGGCGGCGCGGGGGCCGGCGCGGGCGGCGCCAGTGACGTCACCAGCAGCTTCTACACACAATATACTCGTTACTAGTCGTGAATGGTTCTGTCGGAAGATCAACGCTGGCAAATGGTTCTGTCGGAAGATCAGCGCTGGCAATCACGCCAGCACTACGCTGAGACAGAACCATTTCGTGCAATACCTTGTTCTTCTGTTTTTATTTATTTTCTTGTTTTTTTTGTGTTTAGCACGAATAAATATTTCCTATTTCTAAAAATATTTCTGATTTCTGATTTCTTAGTCAATATATTCACGTTAGGTATGTACTTCTACACACTATAGTCAGACTCACTACTAGTCAATTATACACCTGCCCCCGACCCCTTGAAATAACAAGTCTCCTGTAGCTTTCACGATATCCCTGTACCATTCAATCGGATGACACGTAAACCTAGGCCAGGGGTTGGCAAACTTTTTAACCAAAGAGCCAAAACCAGTAAAAATATAAATTTTTGGGAACCTCAGCCAAAAATACCTGTTTCACGATTTTCACTACATTTTTGAGGAAACGTCGAAGAGCCGCTACTGACTTTTCAAAGGGCCGCATGCGGCTCGCGCGCCGCGGTCTGCCGACCCCTGACCTAGGCAATAGCGCCATCTATGAACACAACAAACAAGCTCCCAATAGATGGCGCCGATGTGTGTCACACGAAATGAATGGTATAGCAGGCTGGTAAACTAGCTACAGCAGGCTCATCCCGATTGCCATAATATATAGACGTTGGCAATCTGTATAATTCATTATTCTCTGGTTCCTACTACCATTATAATTGAGGGCAGCACTAATTGTCTAGCAGTTGTACAGAACTTTGTTTCATAATGAGCAGTTTAGTCTAAATATGCTGAAAAACTAATATTGCGTTTTATTTCGCAATGATTTCTTCAGATTTCGTGATCGCTGCAATTGAATTTCCTTTCTTATCATACATATGATAAGGTAATTAGGGCGATTATTGCTTGTAGTTACCTCGGTGCTGGCTTCCGTCGATTCCTCTTCTCCCTCCCTCTCCGGCGGCTCCGTCGTCTGCGGCTTGCCCGGCAGCCGCAAACTGCGCTCCTTGTCGAGGTCGATGACCTTGTTCTTCTCGAACACGCGCCCGTTATTTATCACCTTTATGCCGTGGAAATTGGGTTGGTTATTGTTTGCATAATGAAATATACGGGAAAATTTATATTATCAGGCACAAGGTAGGTATGACGATGCCCGCTGTGTGATTAAACTTTCGTTGTTCTTACTACTGATCAGTAACGGTACTTATTGCTTGAACAAATAAGTTGATATCGCGTAATTATGGTACCTATTGCTAGAGCACTTGTGTTTCTAGAGCAGTCACTTGTGTTGTTAGAGTAGTCACTTGTGTTGTTAGAGTAGTCACTTGTGGTGTTGCTGCAGTCTCTTGTGTTGTTATAGTAGTCACTTGTAGTGTTGGAGCAGTCTTGTGTTGTTAGAGTAGTCACTTGTGGTGTTGGAGCAGTATCTTGTGTTGTTAGATAAGTCACTTGTGGTGTTAGAGTAGTCACTTCTGTTGTTAGAGCAGTCACTTGTGGTGTTAGAGTAGTCACTTGTGGTGTTGGCGCAGTCACTTGTGGTGTTAGAGTAGTCACTTGAGGTGTTGGAGCAGTCTCTTGTGTTGTTAGAGTAGTCACTTGTGGTGTTACAGCAGTCACTTGAGAGTAGTCACTTGTGGTGTTGGAGCAGTCACTTGTGTTGGAGCAGTCACTTGTGGTGTTAGAGTAGTCACTTCTGTTGTTACAGCAGTCACATGTGGTGTTAGAGCAGTCACTTGTGTTGTTAGAGTAGTCACTTGTGTTGTTAGAGCAGTCACTTGGAGTGTTGAGCAGTCTCTTGTGTTGTTAGTCAGTCGTGCCGTTGGACATGTCTCTTATTTTCATCATCTTAGGTGCGTTAGGTACTCACCCGTATGTCTCTATCGTTGAGGATGGAGACGAGGTCCCTGACGAAGGTGTTGTTGGGGTAGAGCCGGCGGTGCTTGCAGTGGATGTCCATCTCCAGGTGCTCCACCGAGCTGTTGGCCAGCGTGCGCTCGATCGTCACGATGAACTTGTTCTTGCGGACCTTCTGTGGGCTCCGATCATGATAAATAAATAAATATTAGAGGACAATCTTACACAAATCGAACTAGCCCCACAGTAAGCTCAAGAAGGCTTGTGTTATGGGTACTAGACGACGATATATTTAATAGATATAAATACTTAAATACATAGAAAACATCCAAGACTCAGAAACAAATATTCATGCTCATCACACAAATATTTGCCCTGACCGGGATTCGAACCCAGGACCGTTAGCTTCACAGGCAGGTGCACTACCCACTAGGCTAAACCGTCAAAATAATAATGATATTCAAATTTATTTTCTTATGAAACGACGGTGGAATACAAGTTTCTACAAGCAGACGCGGTAGCTTATGGACGACTTACAGGCGCTTTGCCGACCCCTAATTTACATGAGGATTCATGTTCCTATGAAAAGCATTGGAGTTATACCTGTGCCATACACCAAAAAAACGTGATAATTAAAAAAAACAGCATAGAACCTTACCTGTGTTAGGTACGCGAGCATCCAAGCTTGCTGTTGGTCCTGACGCTGAACCCAATCCAAAATAACACAAACGGAGGTTAAGGGTTTTGCCATTGAGACATCCCTTTCCACGCCTTGAATTGAATTCCTTAAAACATTCCCCTCCCAGGTGCTTTTTTAAACACATATTTCAAGTGCAATTTATTAGGTAGGTACAGCAAACCAGAACAATGTTCTACTACGGGTCATTATCAGATTTAGGTTCGCGTCTTTTCGGTGGACATAACGAAAGTTAAGGGCCACAAAGTTTAATTTTGGATTCGTCTAGTAATCCGCTTTTTTTCTTTTTGAACCTGACTGTGGCTTTATAGGCCGGGCCCAATAAAGCGATAGGAGTGCGCGGTTGGAGAGTGGCCTGGGGAAAATCCAGGGGAAAACCTCCGGCATGACCACGCGTGTGGTTTGGATCACTGGAATACTCTAAGAGTTTGCGCTCCAGTGAGATTGGTTGAGCATTTCAACCGAATCTGAGGTGTGCGTGGAATCGAGCTACTGGGAGTTTTGTCGCTGGTTCACTAAACCTAGCCTAGCTGAGAAGAGTCCAGCAAGAAACTCAGCTAGGCCCGACCTGGGTCGGACTGACTCTACCCGGTGTGCGGCGGTACCGGGACGAATAGGGACTATATGTGTCACTGTTGTCGCGATCGCGCGGTGGACGTCCCCGCCAAAGTAACCCGCATAAACAGTGTTTCCATAACTATAAATCCATGTAATAAAACATAACTTACAGTTTACAGTACATAAGCCGTGAACTATTGACCACCGGGTGGACAACTTTTGTTTTTACAACTGACAATGACTCCTACTTTCTTGGTTGACTGTACATTACCTTTCCTCGATCAAAATAGTTCAGTCATTTCCATCGTGATATAATCATAGTTAGGTGGGCTTTCTACATTTTCATGTACATAATTTTCACACTTTTTTTAATGCAGATTTTGGAATACTTGGCCCTCACTTCACATTTTTGTATTGGTATTTAGAAAGAGGTTCAATTGCAGTATCACTTCCGATAGTATTGGTAATTAACGAACCACAGCTAATATCCATAAATCGAGTAACTCAGTGGTCCTTGGATGTTTCACCATTTGTATAAAAAAATGGTTTTTACCACTGTATTACCCACCTTTTACAACAATATGTTAATATTTAAGTAGTTTTACCTATAAATTCCTTTTAATAGGTTCAGGTACTACTTCGATATCCTTTTTTTGTACACTAATTCAATACATATCATAGATTTTGCTTTGTAATAGAAAACTGGTCATGAAAAAGTAGAATTACCCAGGTACTATAAATGTAGATACCCAGAAAGTGCCGAATTATCGAGCGACTATTATCCATATCGTTCTGTTTAGTATCAAAAGCAATATCGTTTGTGTTAGCTTGTCGGGTTGATTTTTATCTTCGTGACAAAACCAGTCGAGAGGGTCCGTGAAAACTGTTCTTATAACAAGAGCTTATTCTAAAACCCAACTTAAACGGTTCGCCTCTCCGCTCAAAGTCGTCAAGGCACAATACACGATGAAAACTCAAACATTGTAAATACCCATTACTTAGGAGAGCCCCGCACCCGTCGTCTACCGGTCTCTGGGATCCCAGGGATCATCACAAAAGAATGCTATTGTTTTTTTTCGTCGGGAGACGACGGCTTAAGATTAGCTTTACTCTAAAAATGAGACAGCGTGTGCGTGTTTGCCCACAAGAGAGGAATACATCTCCCGATATATAAAGAAATGAAAGACAAGGATAGATAGCACCGTTTATTTCGTAACGAGGCCGCAGCCGCAATTGAAAAAACTTCGACGACGAACGAGAGGTCGCTGTCGACTGACTACTAGAGATGAGTAGTTCAAAAATGAATGATTCGAATGAAGTACTTCACCTCGTGTCACTCTTTCATTCACTAGTTCCATTCGGATTCATACTTCAATACTTCAGTCAGACTAGTTCATGAATTATATCGATTACCTACTCATTCGGTTCGAGAGCGACATAGACGCCATTGAATGAATGACTGATATTATTACCCAATCCACATCGTAGATGGATCTGTTGAGCTACTGAACTAGACTGAATTAGTGAACTAAGGGTCGGTTGCACCAACATACGATCACAGGCCGGTCATCGTCAAATATGGCGCCGCAGCTGTCATCACATAGAAACTTGTCAAATTTTCCATACAATCAGGCCCCTATTTCACCAAAGGTGAGAGGCGCGACAATTGTCAAAAAACATTAGTTGTAGTTGGTGAAAGTTTTTACATGAACATTGACGATTTGTCAGCCCACATATGTCAACTTGGTGAAATAGGGGCCTGATTTTGACGAACACCGTCTACGATAACAGACGGTTTGGTGCAACCCACCCTAAATGACTGATACACTTCACAGTGAAAGAATGAATTATATCAATATTTTCTTTTTAGCGACACATTTTGCGCAACACTACTGACTACTTGATTCCGATGCCGGCTGTCCATACTGGTGTCGGCCGGGCCAGCACGCTAGGCCAGCATGCCAACTATCGCCGACATAAAAACTACCAACATACAGCCAACAAGTTCTCTACACGTTGGCCCAACGTGCTGGACAACTAGAGAGCTGCGTTTGTCAATGTGTGTGTAACGAGAACAAGTATGTCATTCTCAAGCAAAAGTGTACTTTTGCCGGCGTCAACACGGCGCCATTTCCTTAACAATGCAATCAGAAATCGCCCTCATTGACATACCTTAGACAATGAAGAGATTATCTTGATAATTATACAAATGTATAAGGTCAACGTCCCTGTGCTCGACACTCACCCAATATTAGGCATTCTGAACCTTATGTCACGGCGACAGAGGTGAACGAAAGGTATCAACTAAAGGGCATTAAGGTGACGAGCATTGGCACGTATACCTTATTACCTATACGGAATATTATTCGTACTTCATACCGCTACATTGGCAACGCGTTCCAGTGTTGCCAGGGCCCTTGGGATAAAAATTACATTTCGTTTCTTTAAAAGTTACATTTTTGATACAAAAGTTAAATTTTTTTATATTTTTACTTATGAAAACGTTAGATTTTAAGAAATGAATAGCTACATACAGCTACAATTCGGCGAGTTTGGCGACAGAATTACGCCAGGCTGATGGGCGGTATCTCCAGGTATCTCAAATGTCACACCTACATAGTTGCAACAGACGGACAGACAGTCGTACCATGTAGGTTCTTTTGTCACCTTTTCTGTATGAAAGGCTATAAATTGTCTCGTTTGACGAAATTGACCTTTTTTTTAAATAGAGTTTCATTATTCTCAAAAGTTACGATAATTCTCTTTAAATCAGAAGTTACTTACATGTTACGCCAGCCGGTCAAAAGTTACGAAAAGTGTAAGAAATGTAACCATCTGGCAACACTGACGCGTTCAGCGATCTAGATCTAATTATAACAAAACAAATTGTACTCCGTCTTTGCCGCGACACATCCGCGGGGCATGACAAGTCTTCGCTGTCAACCGTCACCGTCAGTGTACACTATACTAATTTCAAGAACATTTCATTGTCATATGATATTTGTGCCCAGTGCCACTAACAACCCTAAAATTTCTACCCTGCTAAAGCGTTC
Source organism: Epiblema foenella (assembly GCA_963556455.1). Taxonomy (NCBI): domain Eukaryota; kingdom Metazoa; phylum Arthropoda; class Insecta; order Lepidoptera; family Tortricidae; genus Epiblema; species Epiblema foenella. The sequence goes on along the minus strand of OY747120.1, from coordinate 211,104 downwards.
ATAAAAATGTTGACTTAGACTACAACAATGAAATACAACTTACTCAAAATATATTCCATGGCTATAAACGAATTAAGAGCCCGTATAACATTTTTCACTATTTTGTTAAACTTAGGCCCGGTTTTATAAAGTTCCGTTAGACCTTAAGTCGGTTTGTTATGTCAAAAAATGTACTGAGTTACTGAAATTTGGTGTAACGGATCTTTATAAAACCCGGCCTTACTGACAGCAAAACTGTATTTATACCAGTTTTAATGCATTATTGTAATAGATCGTTTCAAATTTTAGGGAATAAGTGTGCCCCTCAATTCTTATATTCGTTATTGAATTATCTACCTCAATTCAACGACTGTTTTGCCAATTTTTGCTTAAAGAGGTTTAAACAAGGCATAAAAAAACCATAGAAATTGACCTCAAACCGATATAAAAACAAATTATATGTATAGTACTGATAGACATCTAGGGAATAAGGAAGACTTTTTTTCAACTTTCGAATATATTTTTTACAGTAAAACATTAATAATATTGACTAATTTCAGAAAATAGAAGAAAGCTTGCTAATATTTTTAGCTAAATTAAACGTTATTTTATAAATGTCTCGTAAATCAGCTCTCTACAACCAATATTTAGAAATTTTGATTCTAAATGTTACACGGCCTCTTAAGGTTTCAGAACACATTTATGGGTGAATCAACTGTTTAGTGCCACTCGTTGCCGTGGTTACGTCCAGTTGTCCAGGGGACAAAATTCGAATAAAATCGTGATTTTATGCTATTTAAGTTTATCAAACATATGTATGTTTGTGGTGCTTATAAGCTATTTCCATAATGGTCCACCTACTAAGCATGTTAGTAGAATTTAATACAACATTTTTTTGAATAAACTGCGCCACTAGTGTCCCTTGGACAACGAGTCAAGATAACAACACAAAAAAAGTTGATCCACCATTATGCATACATACATAAACTCACATACTCATACTCAGAACATATTAATGACAGGATTAATTCGATGCATATGTTTGCACCTGACTGTACGTTATACAGCTTGTTCAATCGCATAAAGCTCTTTAAGTAACTTAAGAACGGTATGTCTTATTAATCAAATCATTAAAATGTGTTGTTAAAGAACAGGAACTAAAACGTTCACTTCCAATAAGTTTTTATTGCTTTCCATTCATAAGAAGTAAACAATCAAGACATATTACCAAATTATTACTATTAAGAACACTTTTTTAAATTTAAGTACGTTCCATCTTTTAGCTTCGCGCCGCTTGTGCAGCACGACACTCGGGACAGACACCCGGCGGCGGATGGCCGAGTGGAGGTAACCAAAGAGCGCCGTGTCTATACAGCGCCTACTAACAACTCAAAGAGAAGGCGCGAAGATGGCGCCAATGTGTTAGCAGAAGTCTTCAGTAGCATAATTAATTGTAGAACAGAAATGTCTACAGTGAAACTATAGCTAGTTTCACTCTTGAGATTGCATACAATAAAATTTCAATGGTAATTGAACCAAGTGAGTCGGATAATAGTTTAAATATTCATTCGCCTCCTTAAATTTTGACTTCTTCTATAGGATCCTGGGATAAAGAAGGAGAGAGAGTAACTGCAGCACGGCTTATTATTGTAAAAAAGTGTGACAATGTATAGATCTCGGCGGTCCCCGTGACTCCCGTCCATGCTTCTCTTAGGTTTCATGGCTTCATTGCATGTTACCCAACACTCCAATAATACTAGAATCCAAAACGTTAGTGTCTTCTGCCTAAATCCCAAAATGCTTAATATTATTCTCAAAACACTGGATTGTTTCTAGATTTCGGAGCATTGGGTAAAATAAATTATAGTGCTCTTACATAGCTTGTTTTCACAGCTGTCATCCCACACGTTATGTCATATTGTTTTATGGTTAAAGGTGTCACCATATCGAAGCTATGTGACAAGCACTATAAACAGGCGCGGATCCAGGATTTTGTTCAGGGGGGGGCACTTTCGAACTTTCCGAAAATAAAACTGACTTTTCATAACTGTTTATATTGTCAGAACATATTTCCTACGGCAGGACATAGGCAATTGCCCTCCCCTGACACAGGCTTCAGGGGGGGGGGGCAATTGCCCCTGTTGCCCCCCCCTGTATCCGCGCCTGACTATAAATCGAAATGAAACGTAACCCGTGGTCGGAGCCCGTGTCAAACGTGCAATAAAACAGGTCTCGTGCGCACACCCTTTAATACTAGTCAGTCTCACACCTTCTTCTTCTTGGAGCGGTGGCGGTGCCTGCGCGCCGACGCGGGCGCCGCCCTCGTGTCCCGCGCGTCCCCCTCCCGCGCCTCCCCCTCCTCCGGCTCCTCCTCGTTCACGGAGAGGAGCGAGCGAGACTTGCGGCTGGACAACACAGTAACCTCATTATTAACTAACTTATAACATCTACGGTGCGCGTCATCGCTGGTGTGAGCTGGGATCATCCTGCTAAAGACCTCTTCAGGAAATACAAAATCCTGACTTTACCTAGCCTGTACATCCTGGAGGTGGCTAAATATGTGAGAAGTCACATCCACCTTTTCCGCACTAACGCTGACGCGCACGGCTCAAACACCAGGCGGCGGCACGACCTGTGCATACCCCGCACTCGGCTAGCTAAGTCCAAGAAGTGCCTAAATATAATAGGTCCAAAAGTATACAATACAATCCCTTCAGCCATTAAGCAGGCTTCTAGTTACTCACTATTTGTACAAAAAATGAAAGCGAAGCTGTGCGAAGACGCGTTATACTCGATTGACGAGTTTTTTCAGGGTTCGCTTTCAGCGCCGTAAACGCAGTTCTCTTATCTATAAGTATAATATTATAATTTACTTACAACTTGACATCCTGATATTAAAAACATAGATATGTAATACAAAGTATAGTAGGTTAAGTTTATGACATGTAAAAGTTCCTTTTATAAATAAATTATTGAATTGAATTGAATTGAATACAAAATAGTATATTAAAGAGTGCGTTATAGACGGCCGAGCGTAACAACGCCGTCTAGTAATACGAGGCAGGTAATCCCCGTTCAGGCCGATGTATGTGTAGTGTTTTTTAAAAATAGATAGAAGTAAGAAGATCAAGAGAGCACTGACCGCTGTCCGCGGATCTTGCCGAGCGCCTGCTCCTGCTCCGGCGACAGCACGCCCTCGCCCGCGCCCGCGCCCGCGCCCGCCGCCGCGCCCTCCGCTGCAACACAAGCCATCTTAGTACACACCGCAACACGCTGTACTGACCAGTAGTAGATCGTATGCCGTTGCAATACGGTTTACAAAATGGTTCGTCAGCTGAGTTGTCGATGGTACCTACTGTACTCGTACACACACCAATACGCATTAGTCTTCATTAAAAGGAAATAAGAGTCGTCGGCTTCTTTGTCTTCGTACTAACCGTAAAAACCTTTCACAAACGCCATATGGGTCATTGTCAATTGTAAAAACAAAAGTTGTCCACCCGGTGGTCAATAGTTAATGGCTTATGTACATGTAAGTTATGTTTTTATTACATGGATTTATAGTTACGGAAACACCGTTATGCGGGTTATTAGACCAATCCAAAATTAAGCTTTGTGGCCCTTAACTTTTGATATCTCCACCGAAAAGACGCGAACCTAAATCTGACAATTACCCATATGTAAATATCGTTAAGCCGGTAGGGTGGAACAATGATGTGCGTCAGTTAACGTGGTATATACATATATTCAGCGTGAGCTTTAGGTTGTACTGGCAGACCAAAATAAACATTTCGAATATGAGCCCCGCTCGGCGGGGTACGGTCTTGACTCGACACGGCCATGGAGGCCCGCGAAGAGGTATCGTTATCACATTCTATCAGCAGGGTTTAAGATGTACTTTTTGCTTCGGGTTTAAGGATACGTAATTTACTTAAATGTGATAATCCACATCGAAAGGGACCTTATGACGGCAGGCGCTTACGTTGCATCTATTCACTATTGTATTGGAACAGCGGCAATAAAGGCGTAAATGTCGGCCGCCATAAGGTCCCTTTCAATATGGATTATCACAAATAGTTGCCCCAGAAATGGCGGATCTTCTCCAATACTCAAAGAGGAGGAGCTCCGTCTTTTCGGTTAGAGGGGTTACAATCGATTAAGACGGTACGCTTGTTATAAAAGTGATAGTCACATTTGTCCATGTCGCCCGCGTAGTCGAAGGCCCAGCGCTGCGAGGGCGTGTCGTCGGGCGCGCAGGGCCGCGCGCGCGCGTCGGCGCCGGCGCGGGCGCCGCGCGCGTCCAGGCACAGCTGCGTGCCCGCGTGCTGCAGCTGCCCCGAGCCCGCCAGCAGGCGCCACTGCTGCGGGGAAAAAAAAAAAAAAAATTAAACTGTTTATTTCAAAAGAAAGTTAATTACATTTTATGTCAATTACTTAGCTAAATCTTTACATTTTAAGATTGTGATGCTAAGCTTATATTGTATTTAAAATATGGTCTTCTTTCGTCTAGATTGAGCTATATAATATCTTTTTATGATATTTTTAGTTTGCTTTGGATTGCCTTCTATTTTATTGATAACATGTATGGGGAAACCGTTTAGTGTATGAGGTAGGTAGTACGTCCATACTCTCCTGCCATATACATTACTAGTATTATTAGGTAAAATGTATGTTTTTTTGTTAGTCAAATATCGCAGACCGGTTGGCCTCTCATACCTATTTAGTTTTCCCATTCTGTCCTTATATTCTGATATTATGGCCGCCGCTCGTTAACACGTGCTCACACCACCACGACAACGTGCTCCCACTCGACTACAGTCTACTTACCATCTTGGCGGTGTTGTCGCGGCACGTGACCATCACCACCACGCGCGCCACGTCGTCGTCCACCGACTCCTCCGCGCGCCTGCGCACAAACAACGCAATACTGATACCTGCTCTTCATCGCACGCCTCACACAAAATAACATCATTGTTAATGTACATAACGATAAACACAAATACGGGGAGACAGGTGGTCCAGCAGGCGGTCTTATCGCTAAAGAGCGATCTCTTCAAAACAAACAAACACGCGTGTTATAACAGTTAAATAGATCAATTCAATGAAATGCCTCATCCCTCACGACCGATTTAGCCTAGTGGGTAGTGCACCTGCCTGTGAAGCTGACGGTCCTGGGTTCGAATCCCGGTCAGGACAAATATTTGTGTGATGAGCATGAATATTTGTTTCTGAGTCTTAAATGTTTTCTATGTATTTAAGTATTTATATCTATTAAATATATCGTCGTCTAGTACCCATAACACAAGCCTTCTTAAGCTTACTGTGGGGCTAGTTCAATTTGTGTAAGATTGTCCTCTAATATTTATTTATTTATTTTATTCATTTATCCCTGGTTCGATAGGGACTAATTGCACCCGTCCACTAGTGGACACGCACCACGATGCTGTTTAGCGTAGGGCGCTACCGCGAAAGCATCATCGTATTTTCTCTCTCTAGCGCTCCAATGTGAAATGTCATTTGAGCGATAAAGAAAAAATACGATAATACTTTGGCGGTCGCAGCCCTGTTCATGAACAGAGACGCCATGTTTACATAAAAATTAAAAAGGCCTAATTTTGTATGAAATTCCTTTACAGTTCTCTCGAGTTGTACCGCCCGAAACGTGATACTTTGAAGCCTGTTATAACGAACATAACGTCAATATTTCATTGCATGTTTGAGAAAACGAACTTATTACATAAAATAAAAATACTGAGCTATGAGTTAAAAGGGCATAAGTCGAAGTGAGTTCGTTCCTGCCTTGTGTCTGTTGGGCTCAGCGCGGCGCCGGCCGGAGACATTAGACACTCCGGTCATACATCGGTGCAAGACTTGAGTGGACGCGGCATATACGTAGTTTAAATAAATAATAAATATTAGAGGACAATCTTACACAAATCGAACTAGTCCCACAGTAAGCTCAAGAAGGCTTGTGGTATGGGTACTAGACGACGATATATTTAATACATATAAATACTTAAATACATAGAAAACATCCAAGACTCAGAAACAAATATTCATGCTCATCACACAAATATTTGCTCTGACCGGAATTCGAACCCAGGACCGTCAGCTTCACAGGCAGGTGCACTACCCACTAGGCTAAACCGGTCGTCGTTTGAATTCAAGCTTAGTGATTAACATCAATATAGTTATTTTATATACAACATTTAAACATGTGTTTCTCTTAAGCCGTCATCTACCGGCGAAAACAAAAATCAATAGCATTCTTTTGTTAATCCCGGGGATCCCATGGACCGGTAGACGAGGGGTGCTTTTAATAAGTACATAATTTATTTGATTATTAATTTACTTTATTTTTAACTAATTTAGCCTTTGTTTACATGTGTTAAAAAGAAAGGAAGTAAAGCATTCAGAGGAGATACAACAGATTGCGACCGAAAGAAACTGGAATTTTCTGGAAGCAACGGGTTTAAGCAAAGACCTTTAAGGGTGGGTTGCACTAAACCGTCTGTAATCGTAAGCGGTGTTCGTTAAAATCTGATTGTATGGTAAGTTTGACAAGTTTCTGTGGGATGCCAGCTGCCGGCGCCATATTTGACGATGACGGGAAGCCATCATTTTACCGAAAATCGTTACATCGATTATCGTTTCCTATAACACTATTCGCAGAATTTTATTATCACTTAGGAATCATTCATCGAACTTCGTTAGATCGCTCAAACATTTGATCGAATTACCTTTTACACAAGAATCAACTCATCGAATTTTAATTCAGTATTTTATTTGTTCATCGAATGGCTTTTAGTATAATTTTGGTTTAATGAAGGTTTCAGTTCCCAAAATTCTTATTACCTAGAACATCATTTCACCTCTGTTTACTATTCTTGATATACGTCTAAAATTTAAATTTTCCCAGATTCTTGGTGTACTCTGTAAAAGTACTCAAAAACAAAAATACCCAAAACCTAAAATGTACAAAAGACCTGTTAGGGCAAAACCGACTGTAATGCGGGTAGGTTAGAAGATTAAGACGGGAGCTTTGCGGCCTGTGATCGTATGTTGGTGCAACCGAGCCTAAGGGCTGCTACAATAGGTCAATAACTGGTCGAGGCGGCATAGAAGGCCCACAGCATACCAATAGTAATAATAACAAGGGAGTAAAGAGGGTGTTATTTAACGTGTATTTTCCTTATTTATTTATTTATTCAGTCAATACATTATAAGTTTACAGTGCATGACACCAAAGCACTTACATGTTAGGCAACAGTCAATAATATCAAGAAACGATCATAACTTATTCATCAAATATTTCCTATTTAAAAGATAACTGGAAAAATTATCCTAGAATATAAGTACGTACAACGAAAACTACAATACAGATATTATCAATCATGTTAAAAAACAGTTGCAGCAAGTTCAAGACAGTCGTGCATGTCAGATATTTATGCGCGCTTTTTTATACAAACACCTTAAGGGAGGCGTACAGCGACATCTACCAGAAGACTCATGCTTCATTAACGGCACTAACGTCTCAAATCATATTGAGAATTGTCAGTTACGATGCGCCATCCCATACCCAAATTTAGTATGAAGGAAAAATTTATAAATTTAGGCACCGAGCTGGATTCGAACCTGCGACCTGCCGGCACTCGCGGCCAGTCGCTCTAGCCAACTGAGCTATAGGTGCAATCGCTACGCAGTCCCAAATTCATCAACCGTTCGGCGTTCCTTCGTATTAAGCAGTACCGCTGCTAACGTATACTATTTTTATACAAACGCCTTAAGGGAGGCGTGTGCTCGGTGCCTAAATTTTTAAATTTTTCGTTCATTCTAAATTTGGGTATGGGATGGCGCATCGTAACTGACAATTCTCAATATGATTTAAGACGTTAGTGCCGTTAATGAAGCATGAGTCTTCTGGTAGATGTCGCCTGTACGCCTCCCTTAAGGCGTTTGTATAAAAATAGTATACGTTAGCAGCGGTACTGCTTAATACGAAGGAACGGTTGATGAATTTAGGTCTGGGTAGTGATTGCACCTAATGCACCTATAGCTCAGTTGGCTAGAGCGACTGGCCGCGAGTGCCGGGAGGTCGCAGGTTCGAATCCTGCTCGGTGCCTAAATTTATAATTTTTTCCTTCATTCTAAATTTATGCACGCTTGTTGAGAGATATTAATGCCGGCGACTAACCCACAGCCATTCTACACATTGACTACAGCGGTTTCTACACATTGTCGTTGACACGTTTGTTAGCACGTGTACACAAAACACACACTCACGACGTGAACCATGACGTGATCCCACGGATGAACAGCTTATACCAACTTATCAACATACACCTGAAACTGTAAGTTGCGCAGCTTACTGCGTGCTGACAGGCGGACGGACAGGTCAGGGATGATAGAACGCTAATTACAGTTGAGATATTTAGTGCTGCCTGTCTTTCATTGGATTTTAAATGTTCTAACACGCAATATAAAGGCTTCCGGCTGATTTTACACTACACCCAAAATACTCTAGCCATTAATAGACCCTAATTTCTAACCTCCTTCTGTTAATAGAAATAAATATCGAAATAAATTCAAGAAAATGAAATTTTAGGGTATTTTGGGACTAGAGGGTTTTGTGAATAAGCGATTATGACATTAGGTTATTTCGCCACTGTTAGGTGTAGCTAATTTAGGGTATTTTGGGAATAGAGTATTTTGAGACTCATTCGTAATGGGACGCAGTCCATTTGAATTTGGGTTGTATCGAGAGTAGTGTCCTTCGAAAAAAGAGGTTTTTGAGAGAAGGTGATTTTGAAATTAGGGTCTATTAATGACTAGAGTATTTTGGGTGTAGTGTAAAATCAGCCGGAAGCATATAAAGTCGACAAAAGGAAACCAATCAGCCAAAACAGGTTTTCACCGCACAAACTACACCTCAGCACATCTCCCCTCGTCCCTCGCCTGCCCCGCGACAGGGATAGCCTAGGACTAGGATTATCGGGGCTAGAGAGGGATTATGAACCAGTGTTGCCAGATGGTTACATTTCTTACATTTTTCGTAACTTTTGACCGGCTCGCGTAACATGTAAATAACTTCTGTTGTAAAAGATTATTTTGTAACTTTTGAGGATAATGAGACTGTATTTAAAAATAAAGGTAATTGTATTTAACCGGGATTAAGCGACACAATTTATAGGCTTCCATACAGAAAAGGTGACAAAATAACCTACATAATACGACTCTGTCTGTCCGTCTCTTGCAACTTTGTATGACATTTGAGACACCGCCCATCAGCTCGGCGTAATCGCCGAACTCGCCGAATTGTAGCTGTATATAGCGACTCGTTTCTTAGAATCGAATGTTTTGATAAGTAATTATGAACGTTTTGATAAGTAATTATGAAAAATATATAAAATGTAACTATTGCATTAAAATTTTAACTTTTCAAGAAAAGAAATGTAACTTTCGTCCCAACGGCCCTGGCAACACTGTTATGAACATGAACAAGCACGGACAAAATAAAATAGTACATTACTACGGAACACCGCGCGTGGTGAGGGATTCAAACCGCCGCGCCCGAGTTAATAATAATTTTGCTGCCGTGTAATAGTCTCTTTGCACTTCTCCTGTGAGAAAAACGATTCCTGCAAATTGTAAGTAAAAGAACAACACTTGATTAATGGTCAAGCCAATTTATTTAAGTAAAACCAAAATTTGCGTGAATTAAGCCGTCCTTATACCTACATCGATTATTGTGATGAATAATTTTAACTTCTTCTATTCGAAAAAGACTTTTCTAGCCCGTTTAGAGGGAGCAAAAGTCGTTTTTGATCCCTCTTAATATTTTTTAAAATGTTTCTTTTCTGCCCTGCTGACAGGGATCAAACACGAGTTTCAAGCCCTGCCCCTAGTCGCAGGCAGACAGCGCGCTTCGCCCACGCGCTGGCGGCGCCCGCGCCTTTTAGTTATTCATTCATCTAATTTCCCCCTGACCAAGAAGTGAGTTTTTCCGCGTCCGGAGCGTGCGATAATGGCCGCTTTGTGGCCAGGAGGAACATTATAGTTATTTGTTATACCAGGGTGCAAAGTTGTATTTTAACCGCGAGTGTGGAATTGAAACACAAGCTAGCGAATGGATTCTAGGATTGAACCAAGAGCTAGCGAATGGATTCTATGGTTGAACCGCGAGCGAAGCGAGTGATTCGAAAATAGAATCCTGAGCGAAGCGAGTGGTTCAAAAATAGAATTCTGAGCGTAGCGAGTGTTGCAACACACGAGACGTAAAATAACTTTGCAGCCGTGTATAACACAAATCTTTTCACCTCACTAGAGCGAGGATTTTTTTTTCCTCCTCCTCGTCCTAGCGTTGACAGTTGCGTCCTAAATATAGTTTTTCAGTACCTAATCCCGAGATTTGGTGTAGGTACTAGTTTTTTAAGACAACAGCATAATATAAAATTATTATTACCGGACTGTCTGGACTGGCCTTTACATGTTATTATGTTTAAAAAAGTTACATATAGCGTGTTCGGATTTCAAATATTCTTTGCACTCTTGTGGATAAAATGCAGTTTTGCTATCTGTTTTCAAAGAATAAAAAAGGGCTTTCCGAGCTAATGAGGTGAAAAATATATGACAGATAACTAAGACATGACTCACCTGGCGAACTGCACCTCCGCGCACCTCTCCTCGTCCCTGAGCTGGCCCGCGAGCGAGAGGGACAGGTGCTGCGTGTCGCTCAGCCGGGAGTGGCAGGGGTACAAGCCGAGCGGCGCCGCCTCGCCCTCGCGCTGCATCGTGTCCAGGCACAGGCCGGTCGCCCTGTTCTGCACTCTGGACACAACGGTAGCAATACAATAGGGCAGGTGACTCGTGTTACAACATAGTGTGGCTATTTGGATAGAAAATCATCAAAATATCACAATAAAGAATAAATTAATAGTACATTACTTACCAAGGGCGGTAAAACAAAGAATGTCTCAGATCGCAGGTATTTGACGCCCGAGCCGAAGGCAAGGGCGATAGTTATGCGATCTGAGGCTTTCTTAATTACCGCCCGAGGTAAGTACAAAATTTTATGTCACCCCCTGGCCAGGAAGTGGGATTTTCCGCGCGCGGAGCGTGCGGTAATTGCCACTTTATGGCCAGGTGTGACATAAACAAATTAATGGGTTTATAAAGTTTCGCAAAAATGTTGTTTCTTGTTTATTGGGCAAATGTAAATTGAAAGTTACCAACGAAATTCCCATATTTCTATAAAAGGGTCATACATAGTTGAAAAACAAAAGTCGTCCCTCCTGTGGTCAAGAGTCAACGGCTTATGTGCATGTTAGCTATGTTTTTATTACAGGGATTTATAGAAACGGAGACACTGTTTATGCGGGTTACTGGTCCAATCCAAAATTAAGCTTTGTAGCCCTTAACTTTTGGTATGTCCACAGAAAAGACGCGAACCTAAATCCGTGTAACTAATAAAAACGAAATTGTATGGCAACTATATATATAAACGAAATACTTCACGACGAAATTCCATTTTAAACCGACTTCAAAAAACGGAGGAGGTTCTCAATTCGGTTGTATGTTCTTTTTTTTAATGTGTGTTGCCTCAGAACTCCGTCGTTTATGAACCGTATTGAAGTTTTTTTTCTTTGTTTGAAAGTATATGCTTCAAGATTGGTCCCGTTGTTACCAGAATCTAGTTCAGATGATGGGATCCATGAGGAATTGAGGGAACTCTTCAAGCGATTTTATACTAAAAGAGTTCTGGGTTTCGGTATAGATCAAGCATTTGCATTCAGAAACTAGCATTTGGTGAACGAGAACTGATGAAGAAGACCACGGATGGTCATCCAAAACTCCTAGTGTTTCATGGGTGGTATTAAGATATTTCGATCAAGATACTGATGTAATGTCACCATCAACCTGACCTGGTAATGGAAGCCGGAAGGTAGGCAACGGAACTCCGTAATAAAACAGTGTAGCTTATCCGTGTTTTAGCTTATTGGAATCGTTATGAAATGCACTCTGGTAACGATTCAATAAAAAAGTGTGAAATAAATAAAAAAAATAATAACAAAATAAAACAGACTCCAAAAACACTAAATGTAAAAAATACTTGCCTTACTTGTAATTTTTGTAGTCGGTGGCATTTCGTCAACCTTAGACAATTTCTTTGGATGTCGCTTCAAAAATTACAATAGGTATGTCTACATTGTTCAATAAGAAGCGTAGTCTCATGTTAGAAGTAAGGCAATTATTTTTTACTGTTTAGTGTTTTTTGGAATCGGTTTTTTTCTCTTACCCACAAACACAAATGTCAAAGTGACAGACAAAGATAAACAAATATTAACGGCATTTTAGCCAATATAGGTTTGATGAACGTTTATGAATAAGGAGGTTAATCACTACATAGTATAAAACAAAGTCGCTTTCTCTGTCCCTAATCCCTATATCCCTATGTATGCTTAAATCTTTAAAACTACGCAACGGATTTTGATGCGGTTTTTTTTAATAGATAAGAGTGATTGAAGAGGAAGGTTTATATGTATAATAACATCCATTAAATAGTGCACCCGTGCGAAGCCGGGGCGGGTCGCTAGTACGTAGGCTGTTCCATAAGTGTTGCAATAGAAAGAATGTAACAAGTTTGGACATCGCAGTTTTCTTTAGAGAGAAAGGCATTGTCGCTAGAATTGTATTAGACAAGCAGAAGACTGTCAATGCTACCTGGTACACTGATGTTTGTTTGCCGCAAGTTATCCGCGAGCTGAAGAGACTGCGACCAAACTCGCGTCGGGGCAGTTGGCACTTGCACCATGATAACGCTCCTGCTCATCGAGCGACCATTACTCAGGAGTTTTTGAAGCGATCGGGGCTCACTGTGCTGGACCACCCTCCTTATAGCCCCGACCTCGCGCCGTGTGATTTTGGTATCTTTCCGCTGATCAAGAGCCAGATGAAAGGACGGCGATTTGCAACTGATGACGAATTAATAAGTGCATGGGTTGAGGCCTGCGCCAGTGCCACAAAGGATCAGTGGGAGATTATGTTTAATTCGTGGTTTGAACGCCTGCACAAGTGTATTAACAGTGGTGGTTCTTATTTTGAAAAAGTTTAATAAATAGTTAGATTTTTGCAAGACTTAAGGAACATCCTACGTATAATATATATGATGTACTGATCGCCGAGGTGGCTCACCTGCCGAAGGCCGCGGAGTCGCGCACGGGCACGTACTTCTCGCGGTACACGTTGTCCAGGTACCACTGGAAGCTCTTGCAGTGCAGCTTCTCGCGCAGCACCTTGCGGTGCGTCACGTCGCCGATTATCGGGTTTTTCTGCACGTCACGTCAAATGCTTGGTTAGCTCTCGTCGCCTAATTTATGGAGGTTGGGCCATCTGACTGTATACACCGTGCTCGGGACAAACAAAAGGATTGTACCAACGAATTCATGAGCTTGGAAGGAGTACAAAATGTTACATGAGTCTATACTGCAATATTTATTTATTTATTTAAAAAAGGTATCCTTTACAGACATAAATAAATAAAATAAATAAATATTTAGAGGACAATTTAACACAAATTGAACTAGCCCCACAGTAAGCTCAAGAAGGCTTGTGTTATGGGTACTAGACGACTTTAATAGATATAAATACTTAAATACATAGAAAACATCCAAGACTCAGAAACAAATATTCATGCTCATCACACAAATATTTGCCCTAACCGGGATTCGAACCCAGGACCGTCAGCTTCACAGGCAGGTGCACTACCCACTAGGCTAAACCGGTCGTCAAAGACATCACACGATAAATGATACAGTAAGTTTGCACAAAATCAGTAGTTTATAGACCAGCATGACATCCAAAGCAAGTGCACACAGCATGATCAATGAGTAAGCGCATAATTGACCAAGTGCACATACAGCACTAGTGTCAGGTCGACCAACACAGAGCAGGGTTAATTACATGGTTACAATACGGACCACAGACAGAATAGATAGTGATGGATGGTCAAAAATAGGGCTAGTATTTCAACGTACATAACCTAACAAACCTGTAATTGTTCATGAAACCTTGGTTTTGATGTCCAATTATTAAATTTTGATGTGCAATAGGGTGGATCACTCAATGTAAAAAAAGTCCAGTCCTTTTTGAAAAAGTTGTAATACCTACCTGATATTCATAATATAAAATATGAAAGGCAGTAGAAGATACATGAATATTTTCTACTGCCCCAAGCTAACGGCCCAAGTTAATAATGCCAAGTAAAGCTATTTAGCTATTATTATTATTATTTTCTTATGTATTATTTTTTCTTTTGCAGTCATATTTAATTATTTTTCTTGTGGCTATTATTTAGTGTATGGCGGTCCGTGAGTCACCGCCGGTACTGGCTGAAAATCAGCGCTGTAGGTGTCTGACACCTCAGCATAATGCTGAGCCAGTGTCCGTTTCACTGCCGCGGGGACACACATGTTGCGGTTTGTTTTCTTCTGTTGTTGTTGTTTTTTTTTGTAATATGTGTGTCTTCTGTGTCTGTGAATAAATGTTTCTTTCTTTCTTTCTTTCTATTTTATTAAAGTTCTTAAGCTTGGGGCAGTACCAAATATTAATCTATATCTTTCATGTTTTATATTATGAATATCAGGTATTACAACTTTTTCATAGCAGCCGAAAAGGACTGAAGTGATTTTTTTTTCTCATATATTAAGTGATTCACCCTAATGTGCAAGTCAATATTTTTTTCGGGGTGACCACTATTTACTACAACCAAAATTCCCTGACTTTTCCCGATTTTCCAGGCGTTTAGCAAGTTTTTCCCTGGCCATAATCTTAAATGTAATAAATATAAACTGACTAGAGTTTGACTTGCAAAAGTGCCACTGCGCCCTACTTGCAGAATAAAGTTCATTTATTTCATTTACATAAAGATACATTTTTATTCCCTGACCTCCAATAAATTTCCCTGACAATTCCCTGACTTTTCCATGACTAGCGAAATTCCCTGACTTTTCCCGGTTTTCCAGAAAGTGGCCACCCTGTTTTTTGATAAGCCAATAACATTTAGTCAAGAAGCCCCTCACCCTGAGATCCGGGCGGTGCAGGTAGAAGAGCTCCGCGTACTCGTCCATCCACACCTCGGCCATGCGCGCCGTGTTGATCCCTGCCGGAGGCGCAACGTTGTTCACTTAATGAGGGCTATCGCGTATGAATTCGCCGCTAGAGGTGCTAGTGTAGCGTGGGGTCTCCGAAATGTCAAATGTCACTCTTTGTGGTTGCGCTACGCGGGTTAATATCTAATTGGGACAATATGGTGACTATTTTGCAATACCTGAGCTTGATTATGGCAAATATAAGTTAAGGGTCAATGACTGTCAGGGCTTTGAGACAGTTTTGTCTTTCGGAAACTTATGTCCTCCTTTTTTTCCGAACAAAACGGGACCGCGCTACAATGCGGTATGTTCGATAATTTTACGGTACGGTTTTAAGGTATTGAATATGATTTAAATGTAAACTTCGTTCTCATGTCCATAATAATCAATAACAATTTTTGACAGCTGGACCTTACTCGACAGTGGCGCCAACTGGTGAGCACAAAAACGATAGCCCCCATTATGGCAGGTGCGGTCGGACGCACGAGCTGAGCTTACACAAGGCCCTTGCCACTTAAACGTCATGTTTAAGGGGATGCGATCGGTCAGCCACGCCCCCCGTATAAGAGACAGGCTTATGTCTTTCGCGCACGACAAAACGGGATGCAACACTCTTCGGGAATGACTTTTTTAGACATATCTCGATAAGACGATAAACACCTTAGAACCGAAATGGTCGCGTACGGTACGGTTTCAGAGGAATTTCCTCCCACGGACGCTCCGGTTGTGGAATGAGCTCCCTGCCGAGGTTTTCCCGAGGGACTACACTACAGTATGGGGTTCTTCAAGAAAGGAGTGTAAGCATAAATTTTTAAAGGGTCGGCAACGCGCATGTTACACCCCAGGAGTTGCAAGCGTGACGCGCTACGGTGACTGCTTACTATCAGGCGGGCCGTACGCTTGTTTGCCACCGACGTTGTAATAAAAATAATCTGACTGTGTGCAGTTTTATTAAATTTTCTCTTGACAGAGTTTAGATGCGGTAAAATACCATCATAACTTAATTGTGTCGTTTAATAATGCGTTGTTTTAGTAGGCTGAGTGAAAAAAGGAAAATAAAGAATCTTCTTTGCTTATTTTTTTCTATCGAGAAAATTCTAAGCAATAATGTTACGGCTATTGTCAGAAAGACAGTCATATAGTCAAGAATCATATATCTGAAAATCAATCCTTGTTATTTTCTTGTCTGATAATAACAGCGTTTCAAAGTACGCGATATTTCTCGCACGGGCTTAAACTGTCTTAGGCTGGGTAAAGATCCGTTAGAATAAATGTCAGATCAAATTTCAGTAACTCAGTACATTTTTTGACTTAACAAACCGACAGAAGGTTTAACGGATCTTTATAAAACCGAGCCTTAATTTATGGAATGAAAGCGACAGGGTAACAAAGTCCCGCTACGTACTTGTGAGTTCGGCTGTGAGGGTGCGCTCTACCGACGTGCGATTACAGACCGATTATTTAAGCGAGGATTGAAATGTAATCCCATGCAATCGGCGATAAATAAATTAAATTTTACCGCCGATATTGTGAGATTCGCTCCGCCACACCTGACCTTGATTACGTAACGTTTTCGAGCGCGCGTAAGGTAAATCTAAATGTCATTATCCGTACTAAAGACAGATCTGCCTAACACAAGTTTGACATGTTACGTAATCGGCTAACCTTCTGAGGGCCTACTTCGAATCTCGAAATCCCAACTTCGTATCGTGCTGTCGCCTTCGTTCTCGTGTGTGTGAAAGGGACGGCACGATACGTTAAGTTCGGAGTAATCCTCTGAATTTACAGACATGAGTGGTGTCGAGGCGTCAGATAGGGAGCTTGTTTGGCTTCCTTTTCCTTCAAGAGTGTAGGCGGCACCAGCACATTCGAGGGGGAGGGGTCTCCAGCGCAGCGTGCTGGCGCCGGCGACGACTCTCACTCTCACTCTCACTCTCACTCAACTCACCGTGCGTGTCCGTGTTGGCGGGCAGCCCGTACGGGTGGAAGGAGCGGAACACGTGCCCGACGCGCGAGCACGGGATCGTCTCTAGTGTGCCGCCGCCTGTGGACACACTCTAATGAACACGTTTTACAAACAAAACCAATACCCGACCGGGCCTGTCTCTCACCTCTTGGATGTCCACACATCTGGGAACAATGTTATCACTACATAGTATAAAACAAAGTCGCTTTCTCTGTCCCTATATCCCTATGTATGCTTAAATCTTTAAAACGTAACGGATTTTGATGCGGTTTTTTTTAATAGATAGAGTGATTGAAGAGGAAGGTTTATATGTATAATAACATCCATTAAATAGTACACCCGTGCGGGTCGCTAGTAGATAATAATCTGTAATGTAACCAAATCGAGAGCAGACGTCGATGCAGGCTTGTATCCTATCATGGTGAACGAAACGTGTTCCATCCAAAGTCGTCCATCATTGTTCTTACTCATCACCATCGGTCATCACATTTAAGAAAATTTGGCGCAGTGAGTAGGATAACTGCTAGGTTACATTTTGCTTTTCAGCTCAGCTACCAGAAGAATATAAACAAATAACGAAGAGGGTGATAGCACAGCTTAAGCTTACTCACACTGCCAGATGCGGAAGCTCATCTCGAGGTTCTCGCCGCCCCAGCCGGCCATCTGCTCGTCGTATGCGCCGAGCTCCCAGTAGTACGCGCGCCGGATCGCGAACAAGCCACCCGCCATTGTTGGCGACCTGGGGTGCCCCAAAAATAGCTATCACAACCAGGAACCAGAGAACGTGTGTAGCTCGATCAGCTGATAGTTAGTCATGTCGCGCGTAATATCGCGATATCGTAGCAAATACGGATGTTAATTCCTGCTGCGCCATTTATAGGCCATGTATAAACTGTATACTTTGTGGTGAAGATAATAAATACTTTTTACTTTTACTTACTATAGGCCATTTTTTCATGCTGCACTGACGCAGAATCTCAGCGACATAGTAACTACGCTGTTGTATACAAAGGTGACAGATTTGAACGAAAAACGCGCGCGGAGAAACACTACTGTAGATGGTTAAAGCTGATGAGGGATATCCGCGGCGCCTGCTCAGTGTTATGAAATAGGAGCCGAAGCGAAATTTCTATCGCATTTTTTCCTCCGGGTTAGTCCCTGGCCTTAGAGACATTACGCACTGTCGACTTGTCGCCGGCAACTGTGACTCTCAATACTTTGAATTAGTGATTACGCACTTAGTTGCCTACGTTTTGGTTGCCGAGAGATCAAGTCACCGGCGACTAGTCGACAGTGCGTAATGTCTCTTAGGGTGGGTTGCACCAAACCGTCTGTAATCGTAAGCGGTGTTCGTTACATTCTGATTGTATGGAAAGTTTGACAAGTTTCTATGGGATGACAGCTGCCGGCGCCATATTTGACGATGACCGGCCTGTGATCGTATACGTTGGTGCAACTGACCCTTAGAGTCAGGGATGGATTACCAGGTGGGCGCGATGTCGGAGCCGCGGCGCTGTTTCTCTCGCTCAGGGATGTCGATCCACGTGAAGTGCCCCACGAACGTGAACCCGCCGATCTGCGCACACGCAATCACGGGCTTACTCGAGCTGCCGCTACTGGCTGTGGTCGGGCCCAAAACTAGCAGTCGAGCTTGGTATCATTTTGTAAACAAAAGAACTAAGGACTGAGGATCGCAGCCAGTGACTTCTCAAGAGCAAATGTAAGTTAACAGGTTTGCACCGTATTCCTTGTTATTACACTGGAATAACTGTTACATTATTCCTGCCTTTACCTAATTTTGGGCCCGATAACAAATGAAGACGGCATTATCCGAGAATGAAACGGACGGACGGACGGTTTGTTGCATTTCTAGCAAATTCAGGTCTATTTCAGTGGTTCTGTTCACTCTGAATTCATCAAAAATATTCATAGTCGTTTAACGTAAACTAATGAGTCAAGATACAAGTATACATGACTTTGTTTCACACTCGGAAAATGCTAGCTGGTAGAAATTACCAGAAAAGAAAACGATAATCAACAATTCCTTGGACAGAGCTGAACACGTTTCTAATTAATTACACTTTACAGATTAAAACATCACCAATTAGTGCAACTAAACTAATCTAATAAGTTAGTGTCCACACCAGCTACACACTAGACTAGGAGTTAGTGACGCTACTGGTGCTGTGCTAGATGAGCTACCACCGACAGTACGTAGTTAGAAATAAGTCAGCCTCCAGTGTAAGTTTGTCAACAAGAACATTTCAGTCACAGCAAATTGCGCAGAGAATTTTGAAAACCAAAGGGAGTCTAGTGTAGAATAAGACTAAGAGGAAAGAGTCACACATCATATAATGTCGTTGTATACAGTTCATGCAATAGATGTCGACGTCTGATGTCCTAAACTGTAGAACCGAGGGGTGAATACGAAACGTTTGCTAAGATATCTATAACAACGTAAGTTTGATGCGATGCATAATCAAGCTACGGTAGCTTATGTTTATTCAGGTCGGAACGCATGATAACTTAGGCAGTTAGGCCTCGCGGATGTACATAAAAGAATTATTAAGTAACCATAATGGATTGAGTTAGACTCGATTAAAATCTAATTTCTGTTCACATGCTAATAATAATTGAAATACAGAATTCTCATGCTTACAACGGCATTCGTGTTAGTTTTAATTGTGCAGTTAGCAATTCGTCTGCTACTTAATTGTTTGCTGTTTACATTCGCCTAAAACGTAATCCTAGTCTCGAACCAGAAAGACTTCTTATTTTGACATAGATCGGTCTTATTACTCCGATGGATGGATGGATGGTTCATTGTTATTTCCTTATCACGCGTCCCAGCTGGGCTCCGTGTTCTTCCCAGTTTAAGGGGCAGCATGTAACGTCAACATGCTTCTTCGGAAGTTAGTTTTGCAATGCGTTAGTAAAGCTTCTATAGTGCAACAATCACAGATTCCAACGCAAATACTGTACACTGATCTCCGATAAATGGTAAATAGTCTTCTCCGCCTAAAATTTTCATACCATAACCAACATTTTGTAAATAAAAACATGCGTTAGCAAAGGTTTAAGGTTCTATGTCAGGCCATCGTTCCATGTCCCAAACTTGTATATATTTTTCGTCGCTCAAATATTCCGAGTGTCTTTAATATTAGTTACGTATGTTAGTAAAGCTCCATTCACCTCTACGCCAAGTTAGTAAAACTTCAATATTTCCATCATCACTGCTCCGTTTCACACTCCATACAAGAGATCTTCTAAGTCATAAAATCGTTGAAAAACCAGCATGCTGTCTTCAAATTCTGTAATTAGCTGCCGTAGCATTGCATTCAATTCGGACTCAGTATTATATCTCACATCGCTTCGACAAACCAGCATGTTGAAAGGGTTTACGGTCAGGGCCGTCTTTCCCACTGGGCACTAAGGGCACTTGCCCAGGACCCCGCGATCGATAGGGGCCCACTACTTACTGCCAGATCACCAAATGATAACCAATATTTAGTGATCTGTCAAGGGCATAAGGGCCCCATTACCCTAGTGTGCCCATGGCTTCCAATTGGTTAAAGTCGGCCTTGTTTACGGCCATACTGCTTCCATGCTCCGCACCTGTATGGGGTCTTCTCCGTCCAGATGGAAGGTGGTCTGATCGATGACGTCGATGACGGGCGTGGGCACGGCGTCCCGCTTGTGCCGGATGCGCTGCAGCCAGTCGCGCTGCGCCTCGCAGTGCGCGTCCAGGAACACCAGCACGTCCCCGCGCGCGGCGCGCGCGCCGGTCACGCGCGCGCGCATCAGCCCCTGCCTGGGGCACGACCACTCTTCAATCGTATACTTCGTCAAGACTTGGGAAAACACTGCTGGCTGGCTTGAGGGTTACGGTAAACGCGGATTACTTGGGTATAGTGGATATTTTCGTTAATTTTTGTTTTCGGCGTAAAAATAAGAAAACTATATATAATTACTAATATTAAAAATATGAATATATTTCATGACATTTATTTATTTACTCTTTATTGCACAAAAGAAACCTTATCGTACAAAAGGCGGACTTAATGCCGTATGGCATTCTCTACCAGTCAACCTTAATTATACATGCTATCAAAATAAACACTCTTTCAATAGTAGGTTTTTTAAATTGTATCCTTGCCATACCTTTGAGCCTCAGTAGCCCGCAATCAGCTGTGTCAGTCGCACTTGCTTATTATTTACGTAAGGTTGTGCGCCGCTATTCTTAAGGTGCTGAGGTGATAATGGTAAGCCTATTTAGATAAAACCTATTTCAGTGTTGTTCTATGATCCACAACCATCAGTTTGGCGTATATTTCAACTTATTTGTACTCGTAAATTTGGAAGAAATCGCAATATTCTGACTCACTAAGAAATAAACAATTTGTTTTGATCTTGTGGATAACTTCGGTACACTACCGAAGTAATCGTTTTGGGATCATGTTCTTTGTTTCATAATTGCGATTAGATATTACTATGTATTACGGTTATTATATGTTTTATAGTAAATATACATATAAAAGTAAATTTTATATAACTTCGGTATACTGTTTTTTTTACATTTTCCCTCATAAAACAAAAATGACAACGTAAAAAAAGAAGAAATTGTTTCAGAATGTGCAACCCAAGCCCTTTCATATGACACCCCACTCAACATATTAACTAGACTTTCTCATTTTGAACCACCTATTATCTGTCATTTTTCACAGAAAATAAAACGAAATTAAGTCATGTTCTATATATGTAGGTAAGCCTTCTTTATAACTATTCCAAATTTGAAATCGATAGCATAAGTAGTTCTTGAGATATTTAGCGATGAGACAGACAGACAAAGTGAAACCATAAGGGTTCCTTTTTTACCGTTTTAGTACGGAACCCTAAAAAGGAACTACGTCTTTTTGAAAGTATTTATGATGTAAATTCCAAGCGGGCCCGGCTACAGGAGACGGTAGACCGGTTTACTGAGTGTGCTGCTGCATATGAGGCCTTGAAGGACATTAACTCACTGGAGAAAGCCTTACATGATGCCCACGAACAAATTTACAAGCTACAGGAGGCCAAAACTAATGCTGCAGAGGCTCAGTCTCAGAGCTTATTCGAGGAACTGGTTGGGCCCGACCAACAGTTGGTTACCGCTCCAATTGAAAATCCTGTGGTTACTATCGATTTAACCAATGATTACATCACATCAGGGCTAGTAAAGTGCAGCGGTAAAAAACTAAAGAAATATATTCGACTGAACAAATTCATAAAAAGAACACAAAAGTTATAAAAAGTGGGTATAATTGTGGTTGAAATACTAATTATATTTTAATATTGCTTGCTGCTAGGCCTATTTGAGTAAAGAATATTTTGAGTTTGAGTTTGAGTCGAGCTCGCTATCGGGACCATCGTCCTGTCGCAACCGATTATGGATTGAAGAAGGGACCAGACCGATATAGGTCCTATTAAAGATGTATAACCACATAACCACGAAGGTTTATGCTGTCGCTATATACTCGTAGTTGACATTGCCTCGTATTTTATACATTATAATGTGAGTGACCTCAGTGTCCTACAATAAAACAATGTCTCAGAAAATGAATGGATCTAGCCATTTTGATATTTATGGAGATATAATGAGAGAAATAGCATAGAGACAAGCAGGGGATTCACACACAGCAACAAAAACACAACAACCAATCTTCCCACCGGTAGTTCCTGGGACACACGGTATTTACGTAGTGCGATACCAATGTGCGATATTTAGGTAGTATATGCATTCATTTTTTTTTTCTTTTGTTTAGTTCTTTTTTTCAGGAGTTTACTCATTCAGTGAAGTGAACAGTGTAATACATGTCTGGAAAGATAGAAACACGCTGTGCTTAAGACTCACTTATTATAATCCTACCGGCCAAGTAAACAGGACCCATACTGGAAGCATGTCGTGGTCTCTTTCTGTCGAGTGGTGTTAGAAACAGACGACTGTTTTATCCTGTCACTTACCGCGCGTTAAGCGTTGTTAACAGGTAGCAATTATACGTCACGAAGGTGCAAATAGGGAAAAAATAGGCCTCGTTAGCCTCAAACAGCGACTTGGAAGAATAATGATAAAACATTTCAAGTTGCAAATAATCGAATAGCAGTCAGTACTTATACCTAAGTGCAGAACAGAACACTCAAAATAAAAGTGTGCAGTGAATTGTCAAGTCAATTTTGGTGACAAAATGTATAAAAGTAAGTGGAAATAGTGTTTACTGTGCATTTATTGTGAAGCGATAAAAACATCTAGTTTAGATACATTCAATGTCAGTGACGTTAATGAACAGTACGCCCACTAAAGATAATCTCGACCGTGAAGAGATAATCCATAAAAGGGTCATTGTCAGATTTAGAGAGATTTGTTCGCGTCTTTTCGGTGGACATATAAAAAGTTAAGGGCTACAAAGCTTAATTTTAGATTGGTCTAGTAACCCGCATAAACAGTGTCTCCGTTGCTATAAATCCATGTACTAAAAACATAGCTTACATGCACATAAACCGTTAACTATTGACCACCGAAGGGACAGCTTTTGTTTTTACAACTGACAATGACCTAAAAACGTTACACTCTTTGATGTAGCATACTTATTCACCAGCGTCACAAGCACAGACACGGACCACCAGACACATCCACGCTGTAACGCCCTGCGAACCTGGAACACGGTCGGATCCTGCACGCTATAAAAGAAGTCATTGTGCTCCACGACGTCTATAATGGGCATTACGACGGCCGTCGGCGAGTCCTTGATGCGCTGCAGCAGCGGCCGCATCCAGTCCGTCACGCCCTCGCAGTGCGCGTCCAGGAACACCAGCACCTCCCCGTTGGCGAAGCGCGCGCCGGCCAGCCGGGCGCGCGTCAGCCCTATCCTGGAGCAATTACGGCCGTTTCACGAGAGCTGGCGTTGAAGTCAATGCAGCAGGCACACGCCCGACTTGACTTGTAGCAATGCGGCTATTGGACTAAAGATGGCGCTTTTATCAAATTTAACTGATCGGCAATTTAAGCTACGCTGGCGCTTATTATGCACTTGTTCCACAAAACAATCGAAAAGTACGATTTGTTAATAGTTATCGTGTCAATTTGTGTTGTGTATGAGTAGCACTAAACAATGATATCTGCACACGCATGCTGGAAAACACAAGCTAAGATATAACAAGCAGCGGGAGATGAATGATTACAATCATGACGTAAGTATAAGTGCCACATGACGTTGTAACGCTTGAAATAAATAATTAAATTGTGGACAATCTTCGACGGCTTCGAACCCAGGACCGTCAGCTTCGTAGGAGGGGTCACAAACCACTAAGCTAAACCCGTCGTCATCATGATTTCAATACGCAATAAAATACAAGTGTCCATTACGAAGAAACAAATTGCGTATTTGTGTTGTGGTGTTGAGTAGATAAAATATTTAAGAAAATAATAACTAATTATTTATTTACTGGAAAAGTCAACGAAACGAGTGGTTTTTAATATTTTTGCAGCTAAGGCTTAAATACGTCAGCATCAGACACATGCAACAAAAACAAGACAGAATCGCGACAGAGAAGTTAGCGCTGTTACGTATTCGATTTCTGAAATACCCGGTGTCTACTCTCGAATGTTAAATACCGTAAATTAAGCTATACGGTGTGAGTATTATTTATAAAACGATGGAGCTTTGTTATACATATCCCATGAACTACATCCCAGCTACAATTGTTACAGCACCACATTCATCATGTCGTGACAGTTGAGTGTAAAAACAAACAAGGCATGAAGTTCCCAATAAAATGTACGTGGTCTAAACACGTTATTACAATAATTTATAGACTGCGATATATGTCAATTTGGCTCTCAAATGTCATTAGTCATTTGATTAGTATTACCTACAATACAATAATTTAAATAATGAACACAAATGAAACGTAAATAAAGTAATTCCTTTGCTAATATGTCCGCTAAATTGTGTCCTGATCAACAGCGACAATAACAACACAACTCAGTAATTACCGAAATAGGAAACGTCGTTAGATCTCCCGCCAGATAGCCGAATGTGTCGGTACTGATCGTGTCGATCAAAGGCATGAGGACCGATTTAGGGCTGTGCTTGATTCTGTGGAGCAGCGGCCGCAGCCAGTCCCAGACGCCTTCGCAGTGCGAGTCCAGGAAGAGCATGATGTCGCCGCTGGCGGCGCGAGAGCCGGCGAAGCGAGCGCGCGTCAGCCCTAACCTGTAGCAGTGCGGCTGTTTGACCAGAGATGGCGTCGTAATCAACGTTACTTGTTAACAGTTTGGATCACGATCGATAATTGAAGTTGACGTTTATGCTATTTCGCTGTAAAACCTTACCTACCCTAACATAATAATGTATTACATCGAACCGCTTCGATAAGTTTTTGCAACTAAAATCTGCGAAGAAAAACGTTGTAAACGTTATGTTTCTTGCTGAAACTGACGTGCGCAAAGGTAATATATATTCATAATCATCATTAAATTTAAGAGCTACGCTCTTGTCGATGGAGGTAATAATATAGATATAGTATAGTTATGTAAGTATGAATATTAAATGAGCCCACATAAATAAACGACCAGGAATGAAACGTAAAATGGAGTTCTCCTACTAGCGGAAGCCCTCCCCACTCTGAAGCATCCGTCCCCGTATACCGTCACCTTAAAGTTTATATGGTACCACGCTTCATATGTGAAATTATTCGTCGCGATAGAGTCTATGTGGGGCACGACAACGGATTTGGGGCTGTGCTTGAGCCGGTCCAGCAGCGGGCGCAGCCAGTCGTGGGAGCCCTCGCAGTGCGCGTCCAGGAACACCAGCGCGGCGCCGGCGGCCGCGCCCGCGCCGGCGTAGCGCGCGCGCGTCAGCCCTAACCTGCGGCAGGGCGGCTATTGGACCACAGGTGGCGTTGGAATCAAACTCAACTCGCCATTGATTTTTACTCGTATGAAGGTTTGGCATGATGAAAACGCTGTAGGTAATTAGGTATAGTATATCTTTTTCTGTTTTTGGGTTCCTTGTCAATTTGTGTCATCGCAAAATGAGAGCACTATTTATACAAGCGGTGTTATACCCTACTTCAAAAAATTAGAGTGTGTAGACGGTCGTGTAAAAATATCGAAGAGATGAATCTAAATGATGAAACGTCAATAATCGTCAATTTAAATTAATCGTTTTAACACACTAACTACAGCTAGCTAGTGTAAACACGTTCTCTTCTCAGGAATCACCTTAAAGTCTACCCCCTGGTCGGGAGTGTAATACTCCAAATCGGCGCTTTCTAAGTTATCAATGATAGGCTGTATGAGCGAGCGGGGGCTGTGCTTGATCCTGTGCAAGAGCGGGCGCAGCCAGTCGGCGTCGCCCTCGCAGTGCGCGTCCAGGAACACCAGCACCTCGCCGGAGCCCGCGCCCGCGCCCGCGTAGCGCGCGCGCGCCACCCCTAACCTGGGGCAGGCCGTATGATGATTGAATTGACTCGATTGAATTGATTTCATCGACTTTGTTTATATTTAATGTTATTGACGAACCACCGAAGAAACACACGCGGACAAAATCTCCTTTTGGTCCCGCGACGTCGACTTGCTAAAACTCGGAAGTCACTCGGTGTCATTGGTGTCAAGATATATAACACCCTTCCGACTGAAATAGTTAACTGCCCAAGTAACGCAGCATTTATAAATAAACTAAAAATCTTACTAGTTGACCTAGCATGTTACAGCATAGATGAATTTATTCTAAGGAAAACGGATTAGTTCCTTTAATGTAGCAATAGCTATAATGATTATGTTATTTAATGAAATTGAATGTAAACAATATTATTATGCCAAATTGACCTGTAAAATGTATTTATACTTTTACCAATAAAATTATCTGAATCCGAATCTGATCACAATAGATTCTAGTAGATTGACATGTATTTTTTTATTATCAGTAACTGACGAGACCATATACATCTCTAACAATATTAAATTAATTTTAATTTTGACGCTCAGAGACCATGTACATCTCTGGGATATTATATTAATTTCATGGATATTATTTTTATTTTTCATTTCTCCTTGTTTAATCTTGAGACCTTATACAATCTCTCTTTACTGATGTTGTAATATTTGTAATAGATAACTTTGCAAGTTTATCTTCACTGTATGACATTAATTTTGTTATATTTATAAACTCGAAATTATTATTCCTTCTTGAACTGTAAATTAATATTTTGACATGAAAAATGTATTACTTATTATAGTTAGACTTTCTTGAATTGTAAATTAATATTTTGACATGTAAAAGTGCCCTTGTGGCCTATTTGCAGAATAAATGTTTGAATTTGAATTTGAATTTATAATGTACTCACTTCTTCTTGACAGAGCGGTCGTGGCTGTTTGGATGCAGTACACGGCTGATCTTCGTTTCCAGCGTAATCAATATTATATTGTGAATAAATGAATTGAACCTGATGAAGCTAGCATCAACTACTGATGGAGATGAATGGTTTTATTTGGGCACTTCATGACGCTTGCGTATATTTGCAATGATAATAGCCTGCATGTTTAAAAACTCAGTGGAAAAATGACAATAATAATAAAATATTTTACGTACTTGTAAAAATTTATTTCACAAGATGTACTTCGACATGGTTCCGCAAACTACCCCTTAGTATCCGAAATGAATCTCCCGCCAACTACTCCTTCATCATCATCATCATCATTTCAGCCGAAAGACGTCCACTGCTGAACATAGGCCTCCCCCAAGGCTCGCCATTTAGACCGGTCCTGTGCCGTTCGTTTCCACCGGATTCCCGCGACCTTCACCAGGTCATCACTCCACCTTGTCGGAGGCCTACCGACAGCTCGTCTTCCGGTGCGTGGACACCACTCAAGCAGTTTCTGGCCCCATCGACCGTCAGTCCTGCGAGCAATGTGCCCTGCCCACTGCCACTTAAGTCTCCAAAAAGTAACTACTCCTTAGTATCCGATAATAGTACACCGGACAGATTGATTAATTAGGACACCTTATCATTAGAATAAACCACCTAATTAAGAAAAAAGTAACCGGTTAAATCCGACCTACTCAAACAATAACGACCTTCTAAACCGTCTAAGCAAATAATCACATCCTTTTCAAACCCCGGAACCTTCACCTGAGGGTTCCTATCATAGCCGGGATCATAAATGAAGCTATCCTTCTCTATAATGTCGATCCACGGCACGAGCACCGAGCGAGGGCTGTGCTTGATCCTGTGCAAGAGCGGGCGCAGCCAGTCGGCGTCGCCCTCGCAGTGCGCGTCCAGGAACACCAGCGCGCGGCCGGACGCCGCGCGCGCGCCCGAGTGCCGCGCGCGCGTCAGCCCGAGCCTGCGAGTACAACTGCTCAAACACAGGTGGCGCTGAAGTCAACCCAGTGCGTCGGCCTTAACCTGCCCGCCCCACAACCACCAAAGATGGCTCTGTTATCACTTATCAACCCTAAGCTATTGGACCAAAGATGGCGCTGTAATCAGTCGTCAGACTCGGTCCTAATCCGAGCTTTTATCAAAATAAAATGTGTAGATCTTGAAACGATTGCATAACCGAATTTCCGAAGCGTTTGCATAACGTTAACTCCCAAACAGACGGCCTAACCGGAACGTATAAGATGGCATTGAAATGAAGTGCTACGAGTTAATAAAAACATGTTCGATAATTTTGGTGAAGGTGAGCATGTAGTGTTGGTTGTTGTATTGGTGAATATTGATAACTAAATACGTTTAGTGCCGGTGACACCTGTCGGGCAGGCGCAGCACGCGCACCATGTCGCGCGGCAGGCCCCGGCCCCGGCCCCGGCCCCGGCCCCGCCCCGGCCCCGGCCCCGGCCCCGCTCACCTGTCGGGCAGGCGCAGCACGCGCACCATGTCGCGCGGCAGGCCCCGGCCCCGGCCCCGCCCCGGCCCCGGCCCCGCTCACCTGTCGGGCAGGCGCAGCACGCGCACCATGTCGCGCGGCAGGCCCCGGCCCCGCCCCGGCCCCGGCCCCGGCCCCGTTCACCTGTCGGGCAGGCGCAGCACGCGCACCATGTCGCGCGGCAGGCCCCGGCCCCGCCCCGGCCCCGGCCCCGCCCCGGCCCCGGCCCCGCCCCGGCCCCGGCCCCGCTCACCTGTCGGGCAGGCGCAGCACGCGCACCATGTCGCGCGGCAGGCCCCGGCCCGGCCCGGCCCCGGCCCCGGCCCCGCTCACCTGTCGGGCAGGCGCAGCACGCGCACCATGTCGCGCGGCAGGCCCCGGCCCCGCCCCGGCCCCGGCCCCGCTCACCTGTCGGGCAGGCGCAGCACGCGCACCATGTCGCGCGGCAGGCCCCGGCCCCGCCCCGGCCCCGGCCCCGGCCCCGCTCACCTGTCGGGCAGGCGCAGCACGCGCACCATGTCGCGCGGCAGGCCCCGGCCCCGGCCCCGCCCCGGCCCCGGCCCCGCTAACCTGTCGGGCAGGCGCAGCACGCGCACCGTGTCGCAATAAAAGTGTGCAGTGAATTGTCAAGTCAATTTTGGTGACAAAATGTATAAAAGTAAGTGGAAATAGTGTTTACTGTGCATTTATTGTGAAGCGATAAAAACATCTAGTTTAGATACATTCAATGTCAGTGACGTTAATGAACAGTACGCCCACTAAAGATAATCTCGACCGTGAAGAGATAATCCATAAAAGGGTCATTGTCAGATTTAGAGAGATTTGTTCGCGTCTTTTCGGTGGACATATAAAAAGTTAAGGGCTACAAAGCTTAATTTTAGATTGGTCTAGTAACCCGCATAAACAGTGTCTCCGTTGCTATAAATCCATGTACTAAAAACATAGCTTACATGCACATAAACCGTTAACTATTGACCACCGAAGGGACAGCTTTTGTTTTTACAACTGACAATGACCTAAAAACGTTACACTCTTTGATGTAGCATACTTATTCACCAGCGTCACAAGCACAGACACGGACCACCAGACACATCCACGCTGTAACGCCCTGCGAACCTGGAACACGGTCGGATCCTGCACGCTATAAAAGAAGTCATTGTGCTCCACGACGTCTATAATGGGCATTACGACGGCCGTCGGCGAGTCCTTGATGCGCTGCAGCAGCGGCCGCATCCAGTCCGTCACGCCCTCGCAGTGCGCGTCCAGGAACACCAGCACCTCCCCGTTGGCGAAGCGCGCGCCGGCCAGCCGGGCGCGCGTCAGCCCTATCCTGGAGCAATTACGGCCGTTTCACGAGAGCTGGCGTTGAAGTCAATGCAGCAGGCACACGCCCGACTTGACTTGTAGCAATGCGGCTATTGGACTAAAGATGGCGCTTTTATCAAATTTAACTGATCGGCAATTTAAGCTACGCTGGCGCTTATTATGCACTTGTTCCACAAAACAATCGAAAAGTACGATTTGTTAATAGTTATCGTGTCAATTTGTGTTGTGTATGAGTAGCACTAAACAATGATATCTGCACACGCATGCTGGAAAACACAAGCTAAGATATAACAAGCAGCGGGAGATGAATGATTACAATCATGACGTAAGTATAAGTGCCACATGACGTTGTAACGCTTGAAATAAATAATTAAATTGTGGACAATCTTCGACGGCTTCGAACCCAGGACCGTCAGCTTCGTAGGAGGGGTCACAAACCACTAAGCTAAACCCGTCGTCATCATGATTTCAATACGCAATAAAATACAAGTGTCCATTACGAAGAAACAAATTGCGTATTTGTGTTGTGGTGTTGAGTAGATAAAATATTTAAGAAAATAATAACTAATTATTTATTTACTGGAAAAGTCAACGAAACGAGTGGTTTTTAATATTTTTGCAGCTAAGGCTTAAATACGTCAGCATCAGACACATGCAACAAAAACAAGACAGAATCGCGACAGAGAAGTTAGCGCTGTTACGTATTCGATTTCTGAAATACCCGGTGTCTACTCTCGAATGTTAAATACCGTAAATTAAGCTATACGGTGTGAGTATTATTTATAAAACGATGGAGCTTTGTTATACATATCCCATGAACTACATCCCAGCTACAATTGTTACAGCACCACATTCATCATGTCGTGACAGTTGAGTGTAAAAACAAACAAGGCATGAAGTTCCCAATAAAATGTACGTGGTCTAAACACGTTATTACAATAATTTATAGACTGCGATATATGTCAATTTGGCTCTCAAATGTCATTAGTCATTTGATTAGTATTACCTACAATACAATAATTTAAATAATGAACACAAATGAAACGTAAATAAAGTAATTCCTTTGCTAATATGTCCGCTAAATTGTGTCCTGATCAACAGCGACAATAACAACACAACTCAGTAATTACCGAAATAGGAAACGTCGTTAGATCTCCCGCCAGATAGCCGAATGTGTCGGTACTGATCGTGTCGATCAAAGGCATGAGGACCGATTTAGGGCTGTGCTTGATTCTGTGGAGCAGCGGCCGCAGCCAGTCCGAGACGCCTTCGCAGTGCGAGTCCAGGAAGAGCATGATGTCGCCGCTGGCGGCGCGAGAGCCGGCGAAGCGAGCGCGCGTCAGCCCTAACCTGTAGCAGTGCGGCTGTTTGACCAGAGATGGCGTCGTAATCAACGTTACTTGTTAACAGTTTGGATCACGATCGATAATTGAAGTTGACGTTTATGCTATTTCGCTGTAAAACCTTACCTACCCTAACATAATAATGTATTACATCGAACCGCTTCGATAAGTTTTTGCAACTAAAATCTGCGAAGAAAAACGTTGTAAACGTTATGTTTCTTGCTGAAACTGACGTGCGCAAAGGTAATATATATTCATAATCATCATTAAATTTAAGAGCTACGCTCTTGTCGATGGAGGTAATAATATAGATATAGTATAGTTATGTAAGTATGAATATTAAATGAGCCCACATAAATAAACGACCAGGAATGAAACGTAAAATGGAGTTCTCCTACTAGCGGAAGCCCTCCCCACTCTGAAGCATCCGTCCCCGTATACCGTCACCTTAAAGTTTATATGGTACCACGCTTCATATGTGAAATTATTCGTCGCGATAGAGTCTATGTGGGGCACGACAACGGATTTGGGGCTGTGCTTGAGCCGGTCCAGCAGCGGGCGCAGCCAGTCGTGGGAGCCCTCGCAGTGCGCGTCCAGGAACACCAGCGCGGCGCCGGCGGCCGCGCCCGCGCCGGCGTAGCGCGCGCGCGTCAGCCCTAACCTGCGGCAGGGCGGCTATTGGACCACAGGTGGCGTTGGAATCAAACTCAACTCGCCATTGATTTTTACTCGTATGAAGGTTTGGCATGATGAAAACGCTGTAGGTAATTAGGTATAGTATATCTTTTTCTGTTTTTGGGTTCCTTGTCAATTTGTGTCATCGCAAAATGAGAGCACTATTTATACAAGCGGTGTTATACCCTACTTCAAAAAATTAGAGTGTGTAGACGGTCGTGTAAAAATATCGAAGAGATGAATCTAAATGATGAAACGTCAATAATCGTCAATTTAAATTAATCGTTTTAACACACTAACTACAGCTAGCTAGTGTAAACACGTTCTCTTCTCAGGAATCACCTTAAAGTCTACCCCCTGGTCGGGAGTGTAATACTCCAAATCGGCGCTTTCTAAGTTATCAATGATAGGCTGTATGAGCGAGCGGGGGCTGTGCTTGATCCTGTGCAAGAGCGGGCGCAGCCAGTCGGCGTCGCCCTCGCAGTGCGCGTCCAGGAACACCAGCACCTCGCCGGAGCCCGCGCCCGCGCCCGCGTAGCGCGCGCGCGCCACCCCTAACCTGGGGCAGGCCGTATGATGATTGAATTGACTCGATTGAATTGATTTCATCGACTTTGTTTATATTTAATGTTATTGACGAACCACCGAAGAAACACACGCGGACAAAATCTCCTTTTGGTCCCGCGACGTCGACTTGCTAAAACTCGGAAGTCACTCGGTGTCATTGGTGTCAAGATATATAACACCCTTCCGACTGAAATAGTTAACTGCCCAAGTAACGCAGCATTTATAAATAAACTAAAAATCTTACTAGTTGACCTAGCATGTTACAGCATAGATGAATTTATTCTAAGGAAAACGGATTAGTTCCTTTAATGTAGCAATAGCTATAATGATTATGTTATTTAATGAAATTGAATGTAAACAATATTATTATGCCAAATTGACCTGTAAAATGTATTTATACTTTTACCAATAAAATTATCTGAATCCGAATCTGATCACAATAGATTCTAGTAGATTGACATGTATTTTTTTATTATCAGTAACTGACGAGACCATATACATCTCTAACAATATTAAATTAATTTTAATTTTGACGCTCAGAGACCATGTACATCTCTGGGATATTATATTAATTTCATGGATATTATTTTTATTTTTCATTTCTCCTTGTTTAATCTTGAGACCTTATACAATCTCTCTTTACTGATGTTGTAATATTTGTAATAGATAACTTTGCAAGTTTATCTTCACTGTATGACATTAATTTTGTTATATTTATAAACTCGAAATTATTATTCCTTCTTGAACTGTAAATTAATATTTTGACATGAAAAATGTATTACTTATTATAGTTAGACTTTCTTGAATTGTAAATTAATATTTTGACATGTAAAAGTGCCCTTGTGGCCTATTTGCAGAATAAATGTTTGAATTTGAATTTGAATTTATAATGTACTCACTTCTTCTTGACAGAGCGGTCGTGGCTGTTTGGATGCAGTACACGGCTGATCTTCGTTTCCAGCGTAATCAATATTATATTGTGAATAAATGAATTGAACCTGATGAAGCTAGCATCAACTACTGATGGAGATGAATGGTTTTATTTGGGCACTTCATGACGCTTGCGTATATTTGCAATGATAATAGCCTGCATGTTTAAAAACTCAGTGGAAAAATGACAATAATAATAAAATATTTTACGTACTTGTAAAAATTTATTTCACAAGATGTACTTCGACATGGTTCCGCAAACTACCCCTTAGTATCCGAAATGAATCTCCCGCCAACTACTCCTTCATCATCATCATCATCATTTCAGCCGAAAGACGTCCACTGCTGAACATAGGCCTCCCCCAAGGCTCGCCATTTAGACCGGTCCTGTGCCGTTCGTTTCCACCGGATTCCCGCGACCTTCACCAGGTCATCACTCCACCTTGTCGGAGGCCTACCGACAGCTCGTCTTCCGGTGCGTGGACACCACTCAAGCAGTTTCTGGCCCCATCGACCGTCAGTCCTGCGAGCAATGTGCCCTGCCCACTGCCACTTAAGTCTCCAAAAAGTAACTACTCCTTAGTATCCGATAATAGTACACCGGACAGATTGATTAATTAGGACACCTTATCATTAGAATAAACCACCTAATTAAGAAAAAAGTAACCGGTTAAATCCGACCTACTCAAACAATAACGACCTTCTAAACCGTCTAAGCAAATAATCACATCCTTTTCAAACCCCGGAACCTTCACCTGAGGGTTCCTATCATAGCCGGGATCATAAATGAAGCTATCCTTCTCTATAATGTCGATCCACGGCACGAGCACCGAGCGAGGGCTGTGCTTGATCCTGTGCAAGAGCGGGCGCAGCCAGTCGGCGTCGCCCTCGCAGTGCGCGTCCAGGAACACCAGCGCGCGGCCGGACGCCGCGCGCGCGCCCGAGTGCCGCGCGCGCGTCAGCCCGAGCCTGCGAGTACAACTGCTCAAACACAGGTGGCGCTGAAGTCAACCCAGTGCGTCGGCCTTAACCTGCCCGCCCCACAACCACCAAAGATGGCTCTGTTATCACTTATCAACCCTAAGCTATTGGACCAAAGATGGCGCTGTAATCAGTCGTCAGACTCGGTCCTAATCCGAGCTTTTATCAAAATAAAATGTGTAGATCTTGAAACGATTGCATAACCGAATTTCCGAAGCGTTTGCATAACGTTAACTCCCAAACAGACGGCCTAACCGGAACGTATAAGATGGCATTGAAATGAAGTGCTACGAGTTAATAAAAACATGTTCGATAATTTTGGTGAAGGTGAGCATGTAGTGTTGGTTGTTGTATTGGTGAATATTGATAACTAAATACGTTTAGTGCCGGTGACACCTGTCGGGCAGGCGCAGCACGCGCACCATGTCGCGCGGCAGGCCCCGGCCCCGGCCCCGGCCCCGGCCCCGCCCCGGCCCCGGCCCCGGCCCCGCTCACCTGTCGGGCAGGCGCAGCACGCGCACCATGTCGCGCGGCAGGCCCCGGCCCCGGCCCCGCCCCGGCCCCGGCCCCGCTCACCTGTCGGGCAGGCGCAGCACGCGCACCATGTCGCGCGGCAGGCCCCGGCCCCGCCCCGGCCCCGGCCCCGGCCCCGTTCACCTGTCGGGCAGGCGCAGCACGCGCACCATGTCGCGCGGCAGGCCCCGGCCCCGCCCCGGCCCCGGCCCCGCCCCGGCCCCGGCCCCGCCCCGGCCCCGGCCCCGCTCACCTGTCGGGCAGGCGCAGCACGCGCACCATGTCGCGCGGCAGGCCCCGGCCCGGCCCGGCCCCGGCCCCGGCCCCGCTCACCTGTCGGGCAGGCGCAGCACGCGCACCATGTCGCGCGGCAGGCCCCGGCCCCGCCCCGGCCCCGGCCCCGCTCACCTGTCGGGCAGGCGCAGCACGCGCACCATGTCGCGCGGCAGGCCCCGGCCCCGCCCCGGCCCCGGCCCCGGCCCCGCTCACCTGTCGGGCAGGCGCAGCACGCGCACCATGTCGCGCGGCAGGCCCCGGCCCCGGCCCCGCCCCGGCCCCGGCCCCGCTAACCTGTCGGGCAGGCGCAGCACGCGCACCGTGTCGCGCGGCAGGCCCCGGCCCCGGCCCCGGCCCCGCCCCGGCCCCGGCCCCGCTCACCTGTCGGGCAGGCGCAGCACGCGCACCATGTCGCGCGGCAGGCCCCGGCCCCGCCCCGGCCCCGGCCCCGCCCCGGCCCCGGCCCCGCCCCGGCCCCGGCCCCGCTCACCTGTCGGGCAGGCGCAGCACGCGCACCATGTCGCGCGGCAGGCCCCGGCCCCGCCCCGGCCCCGGCCCCGGCCCCGGCCCCGCCCCGGCCCCGGCCCCGCCCCGGCCCCGGCCCCGCTCACCTGTCGGGCAGGCGCAGCACGCGCACCATGTCGCGCGGCAGGCCCCGGCCCCGCCCCGGCCCCGGCCCCGGCCCCGCTCACCTGTCGGGCAGGCGCAGCACGCGCACCATGTCGCGCGGCAGGCCCCGGCCCCGCCCCGGCCCCGGCCCCGCCCCGGCCCCGGCCCCGCTCACCTGTCGGGCAGGCGCAGCACGCGCACCATGTCGCGCGGCAGGCCCCGGCCCCGCCCCGGCCCCGGCCCCGGCCCCGGCCCCGCCCCGGCCCCGGCCCCGCCCCGGCCCCGGCCCCGCTCACCTGTCGGGCAGGCGCAGCACGCGCACCATGTCGCGCGGCAGGCCCCGGCCCCGGCCCCGCCCCGGCCCCGCCCCGGCCCCGGCCCCGCTCACCTGTCGGGCAGGCGCAGCACGCGCACCATGTCGCGCGGCAGGCCCCGGCCCGGCCCCGCCCCGCCCCGGCCCCGGCCCCGCCCCGGCCCCGCCCCGGCCCCGGCCCCGCTCACCTGTCGGGCAGGCGCAGCACGCGCACCATGTCGCGCGGCAGGCGCGTGCGCACGTAGCGCGCCAGCTTGCCGCGCAGCTCCGGCAGCGTCGAGTTGTCGTCCACCAGGATGATCTCCTTCAGGTACACGTACTCCGAGTCCTCGGCCTGCCCGGGGTAGCCTGCGCACGCCACACAGGTAGCCAAGCGTTATCATCTACTCAATTAGGACTTACAACACAGAATAATAAGTAGTATAAAAACAGGAATTGTAAAACCGGTTAAATTTAATACCTGTATAGAAATTTACATACTATTACTGCTGATAAAAGAATACCTAATATTCTAATTAGAGGTATTGTTGTAATTCCGCTTTTATCTATACCTCTATGTAATTATGTATAGACTATTTACGATATTAAATACCTGTATTAAATACCGCTATTCATTGCACTTGAAAGGTATGATTAAACATCACTACTAAAACGCGAAAAATAGGTGCAAATACCAACTTTTTACAATACGCTAGTTTGCAGAAACAAATAATCGAGTATATTGACAATGACAGCTATCACCGTTAATGGTTTATATGGGTAAAGTGTCAAATAGAGGAATTGTTGTCAATTGGCGAAACCGTTAATATATTTGAATACCGGTTTTGATTATACCGCTAATCAGAGCTTTAGCGATTTAAATAGCGAAATGCAACTATAACTGATAATACCTTATTTAAAACCGGTAGTAAGAATATCGTTAAAGATCGCTGGTATAAAAAGATTGGAGACCTCTGTTCTAAAAGTACAGAAAGTTCACTGCCTGACTGATGTCGTGAGCTATCAAATTTTAGCCATAACCAATGCGAGCAAAAGAGATGGTTATCGACAGATCCAATCAACATTCAATGAAATCATTGTTTTTAAAAGTACCTCTAAATTTCGAGATGTTTTTTAAAGTGAATATCCTTCAATTCATTTTAGCTTGACCCGTCTATAGGACACCAATGTGAGGGCAATAACACATGATGAATGATGGCATGAGAGGGAAAAGGATCGACATACTAATAAAGAGGTATCGGAGAAGGATGTATCTGGGCCGGTCGCGGTCGGCTTTGCTTAGTCTATCGTGCTGATCGTGCACTGTCACCATATAGTCCCTATTCGTCCCGGTACCGCCGCATGCCGGGTAGAGTCAGTCCGACCCAGGTCGGGCCTAGCTGAGTTTCTTGCTGGACTCTTCTCAGCTAGGCTAGGTATAGAGAACCAGTACTCACACCTCAGATTCGGTTGAAACCACTCAACCAATCTCACTGGAGCGCAAACTCTTAGAGTATTCCAGTGTTCCAAACCACACGCGTGGTCGTGCCGGAGGTTTTCCCCTAGATTCTCCCCAGGCTACTCTCCAACCGCGCACTCCTATCGCTTTATTGGGCCCGGCCTATAAAGCCACAGTCAGGTTCAAAAAAAAAGTGCACCGTCTGTACTGACCGAGCTTCATGACGCGGCCCGTGCCGCGCTCGAGGTAGTTGGCTTGCCGGTGCCACGGCTGGTCGCGCCGCGCCGTGTTCAGCACGCTCCAGATTGTTCTGCAGACAATAATCACTCTAACTAACT
Source organism: Epiblema foenella (assembly GCA_963556455.1). Lineage (NCBI taxonomy): Eukaryota > Metazoa > Arthropoda > Insecta > Lepidoptera > Tortricidae > Epiblema > Epiblema foenella. The sequence goes on along the minus strand of OY747120.1, from coordinate 172,796 downwards.
ACTTAGGGTCGGTTGCACCAACATATGATCACAGGCCGGTCATCGACATACGCGTGGTCGTGCCGGAGGTTTTCCCCTGGATTTTCCCCAGGCTGCTCTCCAACCGCGCAATCCGATCACTTTATTGGGCCCGGCCTATAAAGCCACAGTCAGGTTCAAAAAAAAACGGTCATCGTCAAATATGGCGCCTGCAGCTGTCAGCCCAAAGAAACTTGTCAAATTTTCCATACCTACAATCAGATTTTAACGAGCACCGCTTACGATTACAGACGGTTTGGTGCAACCCACCCTAACTCTGTGATTCTCATTACATGACAAGGGGAATTGCGTGAATGTTTCAACCGCCGTCACTGCTGTCAGATTTTCGCTCACATTATTATCAAACTCGAAGACTAACAGCGGTTGAGACGCTCGTGGAATCCCCGACAAAAGGATGACATGATGTTCGTCACCCGTCCGTCCGATGAACACTTATTTAGCAGTTCACAGAGAAGTCCGCTGAAGTTAATTGTAGCGCGTGTCTGTGTGAGTGCTTCAAGTCTACCTTTTACACCGATTTGACTTTATGCTATATACATGTGTTATGTCATCTACTGTGGTTAGAACAAACCGGCATACTAATCTGCGCAAGTGTTCTCCATCTTTAACGCCAGGACACACCGGATGCGTGCGCGTGTCAACACAGTTGTAAAAGTATGAATCCTCATAGTAGTACTTGAGATGTCACACCGCTTGCGTGACGTACGGTGTGACATCTAGGTATGTAGTATAAGGATTCATACTTTTACGACGCGGACTCATCCGGTGTGTCCTGGCCTTTAATCTTGTTAGATCTTGGATCTAGTTAGCCAGTAGTCTGTCTGTGCCACGTCGCATTGGAAATATTGGGCGAAGGGCGAAGGCAAAATTACATATATATCTGTGTATGTAGATGCCTGCTCCAACTCACGAAGGTGATTTACTCAGAGTAGGTAATCATTAAACGTAATATCATAACAATAACAATAACATTGGCCAGGGTCATTGCCTTCGTGGGATGAAGAGGGTAGCAAATGCATACGTCTTGCTGTACTTAACATAATAAATACATAGTACTCACACTTTAGTCTTGTAACCAAGTTTAGATCAGAGTAGATTAGTAACTTAGTATTTAGTTTATATAGTAGGTATAACAGAAAATGTTGTTAAAGTGAGCGCACTATTCGCCAACAAACAGACCTCAGTTTGGCGAAACTATTTGTATACCTACCACATAAGTTTATTTTGAATAAATAAAAATAAAAAAAAAAAAAAATAAAAGGAGTACATTCAGCGACTGCTGGCGGCCCATAAATGGGCCACCAGCGCTGGTTTTCAATGTGCCCCTGAACTCGGGCTAGGGTGTTTGCCGAGAAGAAGGAAAATGTGTTGGATGAGGGTAGCAATTACCAAACCAACTAATAATATCTAATGACTGTGTGTGTGTGTGTGTGTGTGTGTGTGTGTGTGTGTGTGTGTGTGTGTGTGTGTGCGTGTCCGTGTGTGTGTGTATTGCGATCGCTTAATTACGATACTGCATAAGCATAAGCCCCTTTGGACCTTTTCTGCTTGAATAGATAGCCAGAGACACTATCTTTTCTACACGCAGTGCAGATCTTACCTGATGACGACGGAGTAGGGCTCGTTGTGGAAGATGATGATGACGGAGGTGGAGGGCAGCTCCGCGTCGTAGGTGACGCGCTGGCACGCCGGGTTGCGGAAGTCTGCGACAACACAATACAACAGTCAGGGTCGGGGCGGCTTCAGCGAGCGCGACGGGAGGGCCGCCCGACCGCGGGCCGCGCGGGGCGCCGCGGTGCCCAGTGCCTTTAACATGAGTTTACAAGACCGTACTCGCTAGCGACTGTGTAAAAAAAATGTATGGGCAAAGAACAGCGCCTCTGGCGGTTACGCAATAGAACTAAGAATCGGCATACTAAATCGTTTACGCAGTCGCTAGCGAGTACTGTCATGCAAACTCATGGTAAAGCTAGTGCGCACGCGCAGGGCGCTAAGCTACGAGTTGTCCGGGCACTCGTCGGCGCCAAAGTAGTTAAGACCGGCCCTGATAATAGTAACTGGTAGTGGAGTCATTAACACAAGATACCTATTGTTATTTACGGCAGGAATTGCTCGTTGTCTGATCGCAGGTTTAGACTAAAAAAGTAATTGACCCATTTCTTAGCTCAAAAAACAGTCACACGCTAGCAATGTTACGCATACTATTATACTATTTTGTGGTTATGCACAGAATAGTTTACACAAGTGAAATCATATATCAAGTAAAGTGTGCCCAAGTATATATTTCGTGATAAATTCATATAGTTCCATTGACACACACTTAAGAGTTTATCATTTTATTGAACACACACATTGACTACATATCTTTATTACAATTATGGAAGTTCTATAAAATCTGTGGGTACATGAGTGAAGCATTAAGGTGTGCAATCACGTGGCCGCTGCACTGTGCGGCAGGCGATCAAGCATGCTGTTAGTGATAAGGCACATTATATCATACTCGCATACAATTTTATTGCGCAGAAGTCTGACAAGATTACAAGGCCTAACTGATTGGCTCTAAATCAATAGCATATAAACTATTTTACCTTCTACTAATATCATAAGTGCGATTAGCTGAGTTTTGTGACTTTTTTTTACAAAAATTGGCACTGTTGATTTTATTAGTTTAGTTAGTCCTTTGCTTGGCGGAGTCACCAGCACATTGCAAAACATTCATACAAACTGATTCAACCTGATTTTGAAAACAGGACATTGCTTTGAAGATCTCTGCAGTAACCCATAAGAATAATTTTGCCCCAGTCACTAAATTATGTCTTAACATTTTAGGTAATTTTGGTTAATGGTTCTTGAGTGTAGGACTGTTTAAAGACTGAGAGAGATCCTTGAGAGAGTTTTCCTGTATAAAAATTATCATCAATAAAGTGATTAAATAAAATATATCATTTTAAGCATTATTTTAACCTTTTGGTGGCTTCATAAGACTAGTGATGCAACAGATATCTGGCCACTATCCGGCCAAAATTTTACTATGCAGCTGAATGTTGATATTATGTTATCACTAGACTTGGGACTTTTAAGTGCAATACCGTGGTTCTAGAATCCATGGAGTTGTCATATGTTAAAACAATTTTTTCGAAGTCAAAGTACATATTACACATTTAACATATGTATATTGACAGCCACTTTAGTCTAGTTGCTAGTGACCCTGCCTCCCAGGACCAGCAGCTTCATAGGCAGGGTCACTAAAACTAGCTTAGATTTATACAGATAAATATAATACATACAAAACATCCAAGACTCAGGAACAAATATTTGTGCTCATCACACTGATAAATGCCCTGACCAGGATTCGAACCCGGGACCACCAGGTTCATAGGCAGGGTCACTACCAACTAGTCTACATCTACATCTACCAACTAGACCAAAGTGGCTGTAGATATATATGTATGTCAAATGAGTAATATATACAAATATGTGTAATATGTGTGTATAGTATGTATATTGACATCTAGAAACCATAGTACAAATTTAATTTGTAAACATAGCACAACATTGCTACAATTGCCATAACATACAATGTAACATGCCCAAACATGTTTCAAAATAGTTTAAGTTAGAAAAACTTAAAGTTCAATTACTGGTTGCCACTATTCTATGTGGCACCACACCATGTCATTACAAATGAGTACTTGATAACAAAATACTCTTTGTACGCCGGCTAACTACTTAAATCCCTCTTGAAAGTAAATTCAGATTTAGTTTCTGGTTCAGACCCGAAACGAGGTGTAATACAGAAACTAACAATTTATTTTGACCATATTTAATTATGTTTTGCTGATTTAATTTTCGATTTCGTTTTATATTGAAATATATGTATAGAAAACATTTTATTGTGAAGCTTATTTGTAAATAACGTTTCTAAAGCGCAAATCTACAGATAAAAGGCAATAATATACGATAAAAGCGATGTTTTATCTCATGAAACCGGGATCGCATTCTCGACGAATTTCTCACGCTCTACTTGCCAAGTATCATTCACTCTTCTTCAGAAACTATTTTGCTAACTCCACTATCTAGTAACCACTCGTAAATACGTAGGTAATGCTTCACCGTTAATGCTCTAACGGAAGTTCTACTATATGTGTCGGAATTTGCATTGAAAGCCTTACCTTTTAAAGTTCTGTTGTATGCGATGCGGTCACTTAAGTACGTGTTTACAGCGTATTTCTTCTCCGCTTCCTCGCCTAAGCGCTTGTCCTCGCCAGTGAGGTACGCGGGCCGGCCTCCCTCACCCAGCCCATGAATTATCCTGGCTTCATCATCAAGAATTTGCTTCTCATAAAGTTCCTCATCAGGGTCTAGGACGAACGCACGCGTCGCCCGCTTCCCGCCCCGCCAATACTCGAACAAACTCAAAGTTATCAATACTAACACGAATAGAGAACCTAGCTTCACAATAAATAACAATTTTCTTAACGGTAGTTTAAACATTTTAATTTGAACAGGTTCCCGTGACCGCCGCCAGCGGCCGAGCGACCGAATTTGACGTTGACATTTCGCCAGCCATGTTTTGTTTATGCTGTGAATTTTTTAAACAGGAAAGGCGTTTGTAAACATGCCATTCGGCCTAATCCTATTCTTGCAGTTTTTTTGGTCCTAAACGGAAACGGATTTTCGATGATATTTTATGACGAAATATTCCATTTTCAATTTTAAATCTCGGACGAATAAAAAAAAACCCCTTTCTGATTTCGACATTCTCAAGCAAGGGTGCTGCTTGTTTTTTTTATTATAATTATTGAATTTTTACAATTTCATTTGCTCTTTTGCTACATTTTTAAAACTTTCGCGCATTACATACCTTCAACAGGATTGCCTGTCTCGTACTACCTACTAGACGCCGTCTATAACACACTCGGCAGGCAATCCCTTCTTTCTCTGCCTTGGTAATTATAAATCACACAAATAAAACACGTGATAGCAAAAGAATCGTGTATTGCAAGTACAAAATAAATCGCACGCGGCGACCGGAATGTTTAGTAACAGCGTGGCCAAGTCAACAAACAGCACGTGCCTGTCATTCCAAGAACTGGGGCGCTACCGCGAACAGCAAACGAAGTTTTCCCTCTCTCTCGCACTTACGTCCGAACGTGCAAGTGTGACAGAGAGCGAAACGCCCGAGGGGCTACCGTGAACCGAAAACGAACGAAGTTCGAATATCTCCCTCTCTGTCGCACTTGCTAATTCGTGCGTCGAACGCCGTTCGTTTTCGGTTCGCGGTAGCCCCTCTGGTAACTGCTACCGTAGAGCTCGAAAATATGTGCACGGACGTGGTCATGTCAAAAATATGCGAACATAAGGGCATTAAGTTACTAATTTGGTACAAATTTGGTAATATTTGAGAACAAATTTGGTACAAAAAATTTAGATATTAACATTGGTTAATAACTGGTAGGATCATACTTTTCCCAGGTACACCGGCCATCCTGACTGTCAGGATGGCGGGTGTACCTTCACTTTGTAATAACTTTAAATACGGAAGGGTACAATTTTTTTTTAAAGTGGTACAAAATAGTACAAATTTTTCGTACACTTTATTTAAATATTTGTTTAGGTACACCCGCCATCCTGACTCTCACTTATTTTTAAGGTTGAGGTTTGTGTCGTCTTTTAGAGACTGAAATGACCAGATTGACCTCGTTGACTATTGGTACCTCTACGAGTTCAAGTGTTTTCTACCTGCTTTCAAACAAATTGATCAAGTGATTGTCACTTATCAAAGGATAAACCTGTGTTTAAGCATCAGGCTTAACTAACGAAGACAGACGCAGCCATCTGACAAAAAGAAATAGCAATATACATCTCTATTCTTTTACTTTATCAGATACTAGCGACCCGCCCCGGCTTCGGACGGGTGCAATGCTGATGCATGTATTATACATATAAACCTTCCCCTCGAATCACTCTATCTATTAAAAAAACCGCATCAAAATCCGTTGCGTAGTTTTAAAGATTTAAGCATACATAGGGATATAGGGACATAGGGACAGAGAAAGCGACTTTGTTTTATACTATGTAGTGAAACTGCACCCTCCTGGTTTGACCAGCTGCAATGAGTAATAAAAAAAAACTAATTTCATAATAGTACATTAAATAATTCATTCACTCACCAATACCCATGTAAATAAACCAGAATACTGCTTTTAAATTCATTATTTTCGCACTACAATAGACTAGTTGAATCTGCGGCTTCGCCTGCGTCCAACTTATTAGTATTGTCAATGACTAGCTAAAGGTCCCTCCATGCGACGTCACTAGCGATGGTTTCCAACAGCGTCGGCGAGGAAATGGTGCGTTATCGACGCCGCCAAAAGGGTATTAATCCTTTTGCTTGAGAATTACACAATTGATCTTTTCGTGATGGGGAAATTTTCCGGGTGTCCAGACAGTCAAAATTGTCGGTTCTGCTGAAATATTTTGAGTAATAGCCTCGTAGCGCCCAAAGATTTTTTGGCTCCTCTTTAACTATGACCCGACTGTCCTTCTTATAGGACATAATAGTTACAGTCATATCCGCCCAAGATATTGAGTTGAAATTTGTATATGTTAGAGTTACCGGTTTGAAGTGAAATATTCAGGGTATAATTATGATTATATTAGCATGTGTTTTTAAATTCAATTATTTGTCTACCTTCTGATCTTTACAAAGGCCACTGGGCCTCAATTACTAGATTTACAGAGTTTATTAATATGGCCTTCTGAAAGGCGCGTGGGCAGTAATTGAAAGTTAGTTGAAAAAAGTGCTGGGCTGGAGCCGCCATGCTTATTTTGGTTTATCAAAAGGCGCGTGGGCGCCACGAGGATAGAGGATAATAATAAAAGGATACTATAATATATCTCGGGAATCATAATCGGAGGAACAACGCGGTGCAAGTTCGAACGCAAACGAAGCCGCGGTCTCACGCAAGCTTTACAATAAATAACAGATTACTCAGTTGCGAATCCTTTTCCTTGCTTTCCTTATGAGATTATTAATTTCACACTTAACTAATATGTATATAAACTTATTAATTTTTTTACACATAATTTTTATACAGATCAGCTTAAACATAATCGTGTTTACCGCCGGTACATACTCGCTAGTGAAGGACGAACGCTTTACGACAGAGTAACGCGAATCATATTAGCCACGTGAACTTGAGTCTTATGTTAATGTCATAAAGACTGTCAGGGAGACGTTTCGTCCCTGTACGTGTAGTGTAGTGGCACTAGCACTAGCACTAGCGCCAGTACTAGTCGTGGAGCGCTAGTTGGCGTCGCTGCGGGCGGCCTGCTTGAAGAGCGCGTCCAGCGCCGCGAGCTGCGCCTTGCTGAGCCGCGCGCCCTTCATGTCCAGTACCTACAACAATCAAGTCAAAAAAAAATCAAACATTTATTCTGCAAATAGGCCACAAGGGCACTTTTACATGTCAAAATATTAATTTACAATTTAAGAAAGTCTGACTATAATAAGTAATACATTTTTCATGTCAAAATATTAATTTACAGTTCAACAAGGAATAATAATTTCGAGTTTACAATTATAACAAAATTAATGTCATACAGTGAAGATAAACTTGCAAAGTTATCTATTACAAATATTACAACATCAGTGGAGTTAGAGATGTATAAGGTCTCAAGATTAAACAAGAAGTATAATGAAATTAATAAATATCCCAAAGATGTACATGGTCTCTGAGCGTCAAAATTAAAATTAATTTAATATTGTTATAGATGTATACTTGTATATGGTCTCTAAGTCACTGATAATAAAAACGAATCCACAACAGGATGATGTCTCTCGTCAATCCCCTATAAAAAGACACTAGACATTAGACATTTTTACTTTTTTTTTTTAGTATTAACGTAGTCACTATGTCCTAGCAAGCATGAACAAACCGGACTCCACAAACAATAACAATACAATACTAATACTATCTTGAATAACCATCGTTAGACCCCCCGCGGTCCTCTACTGCTGGACATAGGCCTCCCCGAATTCGCGCCACTATACCCGGATAGCACACCGCAAATAGTACACATAAGAAAACACGATCAAATTAAACATGTAGGTGATATGATAAACAACAGTCGGCCTTATAGCTAAAAAGCGATCTCTTTCAGATATTCTTTGTATGGGTCTGAATGAAAGAAATTCAAAATTTGGGCTGCAGGATATCTTCTTTTTAAGTAAATGAAACTTATTTTATAAAAACATGGTGTTCTAATTATTGTCTATTCAGTTACGTTACACTAGGAATTATATTTAATACAATTTCGATAATTTTACAGGAAATCCATGTGTGTGGTATAAAAAGAATAGATGATAATTTAAATTTGGCTAGTTCGACGACAGTATACTTGTTCAGAGCTTTTTGAGATACAGTTTAAATCGTGCATGCTTATAATATAACGCTCGAACAGAATACGTGAATGAAACACGTGTCTAATTATTTGTCAAACTTTTAGTAGCCAATCGACTCATAAGTATCATTGAGGATTTTCAAAAACATAAATGATTTAACAGGTGTCTGGACCTGAGAGGCTACCGCGAACCGAAAACGAACGAATATCGAATATCTCTCTCTCTGTCGCACTTGCAAGAGTTCTTATCAGTTAAAAACGCTCATCTATTTAGATGATTTTCTGATTGAATTGTCATGTAACTTGACATTTTCTCAGTGTTACTATCTAGAACAGGACCATTGCGACCTAATTGCCATACATTTTAAATGTAGTTTTTGGATCTTTCATTAGGAAATATCGTTTCAAAAATCACTCCAATTTTGAAGCTAAAAACTGTGTTATTCCGCTTAAAATCTAATATACACAATAAAGCCAAAATTCCTACGAGGAAAAAAATAATTCTGTTTGATAACCGAGTTATCTGGGAAGAAAAGTGTCTTCCTCATAGAAAACCAAAAAAAAATAACAGTTTTCTACGAGGAAAAAAATAATCCCGTTTGATAACCGAGTTAGCTAGGAAGAAGATTGTCTTCCTCGTAGAAAACCAAAAAAAATAAGGGTATTCTACGAGGAAAAAAAATCCCGTTTAATAACCGGGTTAGCTAGAAGGAATTATTTTTCCTAGTAGAATACCAGTTATCAAACTTGGTTATCTACGAGGAACAAGGGAAGATAACTATGTTACTATCTAAAACTTTAATAAAATCATTGTATCCTTTAATGACTTTATTGGCATTGTCAATACTTTTGTCATAATTTGAAATCAAAACATTTTTAAACTTATAAGGCTGCTTAAGTGGATTGGACAAAAATGAAACTGAAATACTATACAAAGTAGCGATATGTTTCAGGCTTCCCAGTGTCAAGCGCCGTGTAGCTAAGTGAAAATAATTCTAAACAGGACAGCCTCATAGTCACTTTGAACCTTATATGCGTAGAATAACAGTCGAGATGCCTAACCTCCCGAGACCGATCATACAAATAAAAATAAAATCGAATTTGAACCTAATAGTTTCGATTACAAATTTGAATTTTATTTTATTTAAAATCAATCAAACCAATACAAATGCAACTCAGTCACTTCAAAATTTGACTTATTTTCCATTGAGCATATTTGGTCCTTCATATAGGACGCGGGGTCTTAGGAGGCTATGTCCCTCCCTTGATATTGCTCCCGTACCTTGTGGAAGTCCTGCAGCGTGGCGTCCTGCAGCAGTTGCACGAACTGCGCGACGAACGCCTCCCCCGCGACCCCCGCGGCCCCCGCCCCCGCGACCCCCGCGGCCCCCGTGTCCAGCGGCGCCATCACCAGCTTGAGGATCATCTCCGCTTTGGTCATCAGTTTAATGACCACTTTGGTGTACGTGGCGGGAGCGGGCCGTTTCACTTCGGAGCCTGAAAACAACAACAGTTGAGGAGTGCCGCGCCGAGGTGGAGTGGGGCGGAAACGTGTCCGCTCCCTCCTGGTCGACCCTCCTCCTCCTTTGCTTCGGTTGAATGAATTAGATATTATTATTTTATGATTTTTTATGAAATTGATATTATTATTTATTATTTTATGAAATTCTTCTTTTTTTTACCCAATGTTGCGAATTGTTATTAAACTTAAATCGTGATTACTATTTGCTGCGCCCTAACAGGGTCCTGTATGTACTTGTACTTTTACCTAGCATTAAGTTGCATGTGTTTACTGTATGTACAGTCGCCATCAAATATATCTGTACTCTTCAGGGTGCTCAAAAATATCTGAACATGCACTTTAACGCCTTGACAATAGAGTCGTGTTCAGATATTTGTGAGTACCTCGTTCGCTCCGATATATCTGATGGCGACTGTACATGGTTGCAAAATAAATTGCAAATTGAAATTGAGATTGGGCAATTCTGCGCACGTTATGCACCCTTAGGTCGTCCACCCTACGAAGATGCTCCCAACTCGTACCTATTGAACGCTTACCAGCTACTCTTGTCTTTTCCATGGCAGTTTAAGATTTACGATCGACGTCGAAATTATGTTATTTTAACTTATTTTGAGGATATAAAGTTCAATTGAAAAATTAAGTAGGGCTCATTGACTTAAATACATGATAGATGTACTGTATGCCAATAAGAATAAAAATTATATAAACATTTTTTTAGTTAACAAAAGATATTTTTTTATCAATCCTACCAAGGTGGATAGGGCTCGAAGGTTTCAATTAAACATTATTAAAGTTAATTAATTTTTTTAGTACACACTTTTTCTTTAATTTTTATTTTAACTTTTTTTTTTATTTTTTTAACTAAAATAAAATACTTTTTCATTGTAGCAAATAGACTGGACTGCCCCATAATGAAGCGCTGGGACCAACTCCGTGCTTTTGTAAACATTGCGAAGTGAGCTAGGTTAGGAACTACACTAACACTAGATGTAGGTAAGAAAATTGAACTAACACGTTATTATTAACATTCTATTTCATTGCTAATTTAATTTGTATTGTGTATGAATCCATGTTATCCGAAATAAATGAATTATTATTATTATATATCTCTCCTTTGGGGTATCACGGCACAATGTCCGGTCCTTTTGGAAGGCGTTCATGGGGATACAGATCCAACACGAAGAGGCCCCTTTGAGATACGATAATGTATTGGGATGTGTACACTTCGTTATTATTATTATTATTTCCCATGCACGAAAAGTGTGTCATATTAGGCTTATCAAGTACATTTAGGCTCGGTTTTATAAAGATCCGTTAGACCTTATGTTGGTTTGTTAAGTCTAAAAATGTACTGAGTTACTGAAATTTGATCTGACATATGGTCTAACGGATCTTTATAAAACCCGGCCTTAGGGTTGAAGTAGTACATTTAACCTCTAGGGAAAAAGTGAATACATATTTATGATTTATAAAACATTCTAATTTGATCAATCAAAATACTTCACCATATTAAGGCCGGGTTTTATAAAGATCCGTTAGACCAAATGTCAAATCAAATTTCAGTAACTCAGTACATTTTTGACATAACAAACCGACATAAGGTCTAACGGATCTTTATAAAACCGAGCCTAAGTCGACCAATCAGAAAACAAGTGGACAGCCAATCGAAACGTTGGTTTCTCTTTGATACACACTTTGTTCAACTAATTTAACTATTAAAAACATTAGGTCTTTGTTGCCTTATTTCAACTACTGTGTATTTGAGTCAAAACAGTTTAAAAAAAGATGCCGCCATATTCACATTGTATTTTATTATTAATTGTGGATAGTCCCAAGGATGCTTAGTGCATCCTCAAATTGTATAAAAGTTCGGCAACGCGTACGTGACTCCTTTGGTGTTGTGGGCGTCTATAGGCTGCGGTAGCCGCTTACCATCAGGTGGACCATACGATTGTTTGCCTTGCCGCCGGCGTTGTATAAAAAAATCTTTGTTTAGTTATTTTTTTGCAATTGAAGTGAAAAGTAGAGTATAACTCTGGTCTAAAGGCCATATTACCACTCGAAATATTTTCGTTCACTTCGTTAGGGAAAACCATCTCGTGCCAGTGTGGTTTATTTTAGACCGTCGTCATACTACTATTCTACTCATACATAATGATAACTTTTTGGAATATGATGAAACAGGCAGTGGAGCTGAACAAGTGAAGTTATGTTTGACGACCGGTTTAGCCTAGCGGGTAGTGCACCTGCCTGTGAAGCTGACGGTCCTGGGTTCGAATCCCGGTCAGGGCAAATATTTGTGTGATGAGCATGAATATTTGTTTCTGAGTCTCGGATGTTTTCTATGTATTTAAGTATTTATATCTATTAAATATATCGTCGTCTAGCACCCATAACACAAGCCTTCTTGAGCTTACCGTGGGGCTAGTTCGATTTGTGTAAGATTGTCCTCTAATATTTATTTATTTTTATTTATTTATTTATTTTAGACCGTCGTCATACAAACTACTATTCTACTCATATATAACGATAACTTTTTGGAAGATGATGAAACAGGCAGGGGAGCTGGACAAGTGGATTTTATTATTTTCATGTTGACGTGTTATAGATATAGCTCAAAACATTTTATTATGATTAGTGTACCTACTTTATTACCTTTTATCTTGACGCTTAGAGACCTTATACATCTCTAACAAATCTCGATTGTTATTAGTTTCTTAGTGTTATTTTTGACATGTAACACTACATTTAATGAATGATACTTTGATTATCATATTATTTTTATTTGATGTACCTAGATAGATTTTGACTTGTAAAAGTGCCCTTGAGGCCTATTTGCAGAATAAATGTTTCGATTTTGATTTGATTTGATTTTGAGTGAAGTTATGTTACCTATGGAGGGCAGGTCCAACAGCGTGGTCTTGAGCGTGTGCGTGTCGAGCAGCAGCTGCTCGGCGCCGGGCGCGGAGATGGGCTTGCACTTGTACAGCGTCTGGATGTACTTGGGGATGAAGGAGCCGGCGAAGCGGATGCAGAGCTGCGTGAAGTACTTGCGCGAGGCGGCCAGCTGGTCGCGCAGCGCGGGCACGTGTCCGCGCAGCGCCGCCTGCAGCGCGCGCACGTGCCCCGACTGGTCGCCCACGCCCGCCACCTGCTGCCACGCCACGCGCGCCATGGCCTGCGCGGCACACGCCCCACTCATCAATGCTTTACTCAAACGGGTGTCTATCATTTTATCGAAATATCTTACATCGATTTTCATTTCACCGAAATCTTTCTGCTTTGCCTTAAGGCTGACTGGTAGAGAATGCTTTTGGCATTAAGTTCGCCTTTTGTACTATAAGTTTTTCTTTCGTACAATAAAGATTAAATATATAAATAAAAACTATTCGACAAATTTAATTAGATTTTTTTTTCTAATCACATAATCATCAATTCATTGCATTTTATATAATCGAACCTAACCACTTTTCGTAGTTAATCGTTTCGAATCCGTCTCTAGTCGTAGCGTAACGGTACATCGAATTTACCTTTCATAGAAATATTCGTTATTCATAGTATTCATTTAACGAAACATGATTCACAGATAGTAGGTACGTTCCATATAGTATTCTTTCCACGAACAATATTAATCTTCTAACCTATCCGCATTACAATCGGTTTTGCCCTTACAGGTCTTTTGTACATTTTAGGTTTTGGGTATTTTTGTTTTTGGGTACTTTTACACAGTACACCAAGAATCTGGAATATTTTTAATTTTAGTCGTATTATCAAGAATAGTAAACAGTGATGAAATGATGTTCTAGGTAATAAGAATTTTGGGAACTGAAACCTTCGTTAAACCAAAACTATACTAAAGGCCATTCGATGAACGACTACGTCGATGAACAAATAAAATACTGAATTAAAATTCGATGAGTTGATTCTTGTGTAAAAGGTAATTCGAGCAAATGTTTGAGCGATCTAACGAAGTTCAATGAATGATTCCTAAGTGATAATAAAATTCTGCGAATAGTGTTACAGGAAACGATAATCGATGTAACGATTTCCGGTAAAATGATGGATTCCCGAAAATTCATCATGTAAGATTCAGACATTCAAAATTATAATCAAAATTACGCCATTCAACATAAACGCAAATTAATAAATGCGAATTGATAGAAACACATCAAGAGACAATTCACCTCTTATAGTCTTTTAGCGCGGGTGAGCTGTGGTTGTGTGTCGAGTTATACATGCACGCACTTGTCTATGTGTGCGTCAGCATACGAGCTATGAGTTTACAACCATGGCTAAACTAACTCGCGCTCGTGAGATACAAATGCTATAATCGTTATTGTCTCTTGCTGTGTTACGTATTATATTTATTTGTTTATTAGCGACCCGCACCGGCTTCGCACGGATGCATTATTTAATGGATGTAATTATACATATAAACCTTTCTCTTCGATCACTCTATCTATTAAAAAAAACCGCATCAAAATCCGTTGCGTAGTTTTAAAGATTTAAGCATACATAGGGATATAGGGACAGAGAAAGCGACTTTGTTTTAAGTATAAAACAAAGTCGCTTTTGATGCGGTTTTTTTTAATAGATAGAGTGACTACATAGTAATGTAGTGATTAATCAGGCAAGCAGTTGAAACAACTGATGAAGCCTGTATCCAGTTATCTTTTAAACACAATATCATATATATTTAATTACATATGATATTTTATATACATATTTTTATTATTATTGTACGAGTCGTACACCTGAGATATTTTGATACTTAATGGTTGATTGTAGACTTGATAGAAACACTGATGTCGTTGTATGATTCTATTGATAACCAAGGCAAAGGTATAAGTACTAGCTAGGAGCACGTATAAACGTAAACTGATTCATAAGTGGCGTAGGTGCCGATACTTCGTTTTATTATAACGCCATTCATTATTATTTAATGCTGACGCTGCCGCGTGAAGTGCGCGATGCTCGGATCGTACAATTATGTTTAAATTAATTCAGACCATGGAAATAATAAATCAATAAAATATCAATCATGCATTTCCATAGTTTAGTTTAGTTTAGGTTTAGGCCTTTGTTTCAAAGATGAGTTAAAACTAGAGATGCGAGAAATATGGGTTTGCCCGAATACAAACATTCGGCCGAATATTAGGTTCAGCTGTTGCCGAACCGAATATTCGGTTGAATTATTCGGTTCAACGTAATTCCTTCATCTATTGTTGTAAAACAGACTAATTGAATGGTAAAAGCTTTGATGATAAAGCGAAATATTGTCAAAAAATAAGTTAAATCACTGTTAATAATAGGTCAAGTATTAATTTCACGAAGCAGTAACTATAATATAGCACGACCCAAGTAATAAGGCGTGTGGATTAAGCAATAATAGTCTTTCAGTCAACTACTTAAGAACTTTGACGCGCGCCATATTAATTGTGTTCTCCTGTACACTCTTGTAATTTGTAACAAAACCCGCTCAAAATTGTTCGGTAAATATTCGGCAGCTGAACCGAATAATTCGGCCGAATATCGAACATTCAAAAACATGCCGAATATGCCGACCGAATACCGAATAATAACCGAATATTCGGCGCATCCCTAGTCAAAACTACTAGAGCTCTCATCGTGTGGGTACCAGGCGGGGCTCCGCCTGCCGCACGGCCTGGCTACTCTCGTGTGGGTACCTGCAGCGCGGGCTCGCAGGCCGCGTCCAGGTCGGCCACCAGCGCGGCCACGCAGGCGCCGATCAGCGCGTGGAACAGCTCCAGCTCCGCGCTCAGGTCGATGCGCTCCGCCAGGCGGGGCTCCACCTGCCGCACGGCCTGGCTACTCTCGTGTGGGTACCTGCAGCGCGGGCTCGCAGGCCGCGTCCAGGTCGGCCACCAGCGCGGCCACGCAGGCGCCGATCAGCGCGTGGAACAGCTCCAGCTCCGCGCTCAGGTCGATGCGCTCCGCCAGGCGGGGCTCCACCTGCCGCACGGCCTGGCTACTCTCGTGTGGGTACCTGCAGCGCGGGCTCGCAGGCCGCGTCCAGGTCGGCCACCAGCGCGGCCACGCAGGCGCCGATCAGCGCGTGGAACAGCTCCAGCTCCGCGCTCAGGTCGATGCGCTCCGCCAGGCGGGGCTCCACCTGCCGCATGGACTGGCTACTCAAATATCTCACTTACTCCAACAATACACTTACTAACTCATCTTCTTATTTAGTTATTTATTTAAGGTTTGCCAACACATTTTACAAAGTAAATTGTGTATACAAAAAAACAGAGCAGTGTTTATCCAATAACAAACAAACACAAAATGCAAATAGACTAAAGCTAAACATTGTGAAGTGGTTACAACCACCTACTAAAAAAAAAGCACATTGTATATGATAATAATAACATAGTACTAGTCTAAGAGATTGTTGGACGGTTGTTGTGGTTAAAGTATACAATAACTATACAAAAACTTCTTAAAACTCATTTGAGACAGAGACAACAAGTCCACCTTAGTGGCTTTAAATAGCTTGTTATGCTCCCTGCATATCCTGGGGAGGACACTTTGGGAGCCAAGATTTCTTCTTCCCGTCCTGAGCCTCGCGACGTAGAGGTCTATGTCAGGGGCAGAGCCGCGCCCCACGCCATGCGCCGCGCCGCCGGGTGCAAAAGACGGGTGTCTATTATTTTATCGAAATATCTTACATCGATTTTAATTTCACCGAAAACTGTTCAACGAATTTCATTAGGTTTTTTTTTTCTAATCACATAATCATCAATTCATTGCATTTTATATAATCGAACCACTTTTCACAATTAATCGTTTCGAATCCGTCTCTAATCGTAGCGTAACGGTACATCGAATTTACCTTTCATCGAAATATTCGTTATTCATAGTATTAATTTAACGAAACTTGATTCACAGATAGTACGTTCCATATAGTATTCTTTCCAAGAACAATGTTTCATCGAACAACCAAGCAAGCATGATTTTTCAAGGCGTATAATCTTTCTGGTCTTATATAAAAAAAATAACCTCGAAGATTAAGACGGGAGCAAAGCTCCCGTCTTAATCTTCTAACCTATCCGCATTACAGTCGGTTTTGCCCTAACTGGTCTTTCTGGGCTTATATAAAAAAATAACCCCGAAGATTAAGACGGGAGCAAAGCTCCCGTCTTAATTTTCTAACCTATCCGCATTACAGTCGGTTTTGCCCTAACTGGTCTTTCTGGGCTTATATAAAAAAATAACCCCGAAGATTAAGACGGGAGCAAAGCTCCCGTCTTAATTTTCTAACCTATCCGCATTACAGTCGGTTTTGCCCTAACAGGTCTTTTGTACATTTTAGGTTTTGGGTATTTTTGTTTTTGAGTATTTTTGTTTATGAGTACTTTTACAGAGTACACCAAGAATCTGAGAAAAAAAATAATTTTAGACTTACTTATATCAAGAATAGTAAACAGTGGTGAAATGATGTTCTAGGTAATAAGAATTTTGGGAACTGAAACCTTCGTTAAACCAAAATTATACTAAAGGCCATTCGATGAACGACTACGTCGATGAACAAATAAAATACTGAATTAAAATTCGATGAGTTGATTCTTGTGTAAAAGGTAATTCGAGCAAATGCTTGAGCGATCTAACGAAGTTCGATGAATGATTCCTAAGTGATAATAAAATTCTGCGAATAGTGTTATGGGAAATGATAATCGATGTAACGATTTTCGGTAAAATGATGGATCCCCGCAAACGACACTTAAACGAAGATGTAGAATTGTAGAACCAGAGTGCGGTCGGCGCCCGCGAGCGCACCGGCTCTGCCCCCGCCTGCCCTCCCTCGTCCCGACTTCCCCCGGCCAGTGCGGCTCCTCCCGCGCGGCAGGTCACCCACCTTCTCCTTGAGCTTCTGCTGCAGGTGCACGGTGGTCTCGAGGCAGTACTCCGCCGTGGTGATGACGGACGTGACGCGCGACACCTCCGCCGCGCTGTAGCGCGCGCTGCACAACACGATGCAACATACACTTCAATTGGCACGCGATGCATACACACATATAATCACGCCTGCGTGTCGGAGAGGTTGACGGAGATCACGAATTTCCATTTTTATTTGTTTATTTTTATTTATTTATTCGCTTAAGCAGACAAGTTTATAATACATAACAAAGATACTGGCTGGCCCTGGAGTGCAGATAAGTGAGACAAATTTGATTAAGTGTACAGACTCTTTTTAATAAGATAATAACAAGACAAATTAAAGAAATGACAATTCACTACGATGTAGAACTTTCTTGCATTTTCCCTTTCATGACATTCTATATACAAGCTCGTTGGTCTAGGATACTACTAAGGATGTGAACACTCCACATAAATGGGAAAAGAGCAAGCAAATAATGATGTACACCTGGCGAGCTGGTTGGTGGCGAGCGTGTGCAGGTTGGCGACCAGGGCCAGGCCGCCGGGCGCGGGTCGTGTGTGCTAGTGTGTGGTGGAGGCTCACCTGGCGGGCTGGTTGGTGGCGAGCGTGTGCAGGTCGGCGACCAGGGCCAGGCCGCCGGGCGCGGGTCGTGTGTGCTAGTGTGCGGTGGAGGCTCACCTGGCGGGCTGGTTGGTGGCGAGCGTGTGCAGGTCGGCGACCAGGGCCAGGCCGCCGGGCGCGGGTCGTGTGTGCTAGTGTGTGGTGGAGGCTCACCTGGCGGGCTGGTTGGTGGCGAGCGTGTGCAGGTCGGCGACCAGGGCCAGGCCGCCGGGCGCGGCTCGTGTGTGCTAGTGTGTGGTGGAGGCTCACCTGGCGGGCTGGTTGGTGGCGAGCGTGTGCAGGTCGGCGACCAGGGCCAGGCCGCCGGGCGCGGCTCGTGTGTGCTAGTGTGTGGTGGAGGCTCACCTGGCGGGCTGGTTGGTGGCGAGCGTGTGCAGGTCGGCGACCAGGGCCAGGCCGCCGGGCGCGGCTCGTGTGTGCTAGTGTGTGGTGGAGGCTCACCTGGCGGGCTGGTTGGTGGCGAGCGTGTGCAGGTCGGCGACCAGGGCCAGGCCGCCGGGCGCGGGTCGTGTGTGCTAGTGTGTGGTGGAGGCTCACCTGGCGGGCTGGTTGGTGGCGAGCGTGTGCAGGTCGGCGACCAGGGCCAGGCCGCCGGGCGCGGGTCGTGTGTGCTAGTGTGTGTGGAGGCTCACCTGGCGGGCTGGTTGGTGGCGAGCGTGTGCAGGTCGGCGACCAGGGCCAGGCCGCCGGGCGCGGGTCGTGTGTGCTAGTGTGTGTGGAGGCTCACCTGGCGGGCTGGTTGGTGGCGAGCGTGTGCAGGTCGGCGACCAGGGCCAGGCCGCCGGGCGCGGCTCGTGTGTGCTAGTGTGTGGTGGAGGCTCACCTGGCGGGCTGGTTGGTGGCGAGCGTGTGCAGGTCGGCGACCAGGGCCAGGCCGCCGGGCGCGGGTCGTGTGTGCTAGTGTGTGTGGAGGCTCACCTGGCGGGCTGGTTGGTGGCGAGCGTGTGCAGGTTGGCGACCAGGGCCAGGCCGCCGGGCGCGGGTCGCGTGTGCTAGTGTGTGGTGGAGGCTCACCTGGCGGGCTGGTTGGTGGCGAGCGTGTGCAGGTTGGCGACCAGGGCCAGGCCGCCGGGCGCGGCTCGTGTGTGCTAGTGTGTGGTGGAGGCTCACCTGGCGGGCTGGTTGGTGGCGAGCGTGTGCAGGTCGGCGACCAGGGCCAGGCCGCCGGGCGCGGCTCGTGTGTGCTAGTGTGTGGTGGAGGCTCACCTGGCGGGCTGGTTGGTGGCGAGCGTGTGCAGGTCGGCGACCAGGGCCAGGCCGCCGGGCGCGGGTCGTGTGTGCTAGTGTGTGTGGAGGCTCACCTGGCGGGCTGGTTGGTGGCGAGCGTGTGCAGGTTGGCGACCAGGGCCAGGCCGCCGGGCGCGGGTCGCGTGTGCTAGTGTGTGGTGGAGGCTCACCTGGCGGGCTGGTTGGTGGCGAGCGTGTGCAGGTTGGCGACCAGGGCCAGGCCGCTGGGCGCGGGTCGTGTGTGCTAGTGTGTGGTGGAGGCTCACCTGGCGGGCTGGTTGGTGGCGAGCGTGTGCAGGTTGGCGACCAGGGCCAGGCCGCCGGGCGCGGGTCGTGTGTGCTAGTGTGTGGTGGAGGCTCACCTGGCGGGCTGGTTGGTGGCGAGCGTGTGCAGGTTGGCGACCAGGGCCAGGCCGCCGGGCGCGGGTCGCGTGTGCTAGTGTGTGGTGGAGGCTCACCTGGCGGGCTGGTTGGTGGCGAGCGTGTGCAGGTTGGCGACCAGGGCCAGGCCGCCGGGCGCGGGTCGCGTGTGCTAGTGTGTGGTGGAGGCTCACCTGGCGGGCTGGTTGGTGGCGAGCGTGTGCAGGTTGGCGACCAGGGCCAGGCCGCTGGGCGCGGCGCGCGGCAGGGCCGGCCGGAGCACGGAGTTCGCGTACTCGCGCAGGTACTTCTGGAACACGCCCGCCAGCTCTGCGGGAACAGATGTCTCACTCAAAATAATTATTTACTTTTGCTACCGACGTGTGGACTCGGGTTGCACCAGATCGAGTAAAGAAATCTCTTAAATATGTGTTCGTACAAAGCGTGAGCTTAAAATGGAAGCAATATTTTCTGTCGCCTACGTTTAGATGTGTCACTAATCTGCAATACCCTAATTATATCTATCCCTAAGAAATACATTAGTCATCAGTTTAATCAAAACTGTTTTTAAGTTTAAATCATCGGATTAATGTAAACATGTATCTTAAATTATAACTTGATAACTTTTTTCTATAACCTAATTAAAGGTAAAAATAGCTACCAAAACACGAACCAGCGCACCCCACTTCCTCGTGGTCTTGTCTGTCCTACCCCTAAAGTGTATATAAAAGCCCGCAGAGCCAGAAGCCCTGACGGAAGTTTCTGGCGGGAGCCCCGGGAGGGGGGGAGACTGAGTCCCAGAAACGAAAGTGGGGCTCAGTCAACTTCGTGGCAATCATTAAATAAATAAATAAATTAAATAAATATTAGAGGACAATCTTACACAAATCGAACTAGCCCCACAGTAAGCTCAAGAAGGCTTGTGTTATGGGTACTAGACGACTATATATTTAATAGATATAAATACTTAAATACATAGAAAACATCCAAGACTCAGAAACAAATATTCATGCTCATCACACAAATATTTGCCCTGACCGAATCATTGTTATATGAAAACGCGATTATTTTATAGTTATTAGTTATAATCGTATGTACAAGGGTGCAAAGTTGTATTTTAACCGCGAGTGTAGAATTGAAACACGAGCTAGCGAATGGATTCTAGGGTTGTTTCGTGAGCGAAGCGAGTGGTTCGAAAATAGAATCCTGAACGAAGCGGGTGGTTCAAAAATAGAATCCTGAGCGTAGCGAGTGTTGCAACACACGAGACGTAAAATAACTTTGCAGCCATGTATAACACAAATCATTGACACAATTGATTAGAGACATTAGTTTATACATATTTTCATTGTAATTTAATCACTCACGTGAATAAACCCAGTTTGTACTTAGATTAGAGACATTAGTTTATACATATTTTCATTGTAATTTAATCACTCACGTGAATAAACCCAGTTTGTACTTAGATCAGAGACATTAGTTTATACATATTTTCATTGTAATTTAATCACTCACGTGAATAAACCCAGTTTGTACTTAGATCAGAGACATTAGTTTATACATATTTTCATTGTAATTTAATCACTCACGTGAATAAACCCAGTTTGTACTTAATTTTGGTGTCGCCTACGTTATTGCACTCATCAGTAAGGAACCCCGAATCTTCGTCAACAATTGTGTGCTTTAAAGAGGTTGACGAATTTAAACCGCCTCATTCGATGTAGTCTGCCTCCGGACTAGAGGGCGATTTTACGACGAATATTTTACAAATGATAGATAATAAACAACTAATAACATTACAACACGTAACTTTGGTAAATGGCACGAATCCGAATAGCGATCAAAAGAAAGACAATAGAATTTCGTACAATCAAATTTACTAGTTGTATGTGATGCTTCCTACTAAATTAGGTAAAATAAAGTACTGTAGCATCGACTGTGAACTATTTTGGACTGTTTGACAATTCCTTAAAATCACACAACTTAAAATCAAATTACTCTACTCTAACTGGCTAATACGTAATCTATGTATACGAAGACGGAATTCAAATTTGAACTTTAATGAGGGTATTCGTATTTAGTGTCGGAGTGTTGAGCGACATGTAGCGGTCGTATACGTTACCGAGCATGGGCTCGCCGGTGGTGAGGTGCGCGCACTGCACCAGGCACTTCTTGTAGAACAGGAACAAGTCCGCGCACGAGGACAGCACCGCGCCCGCCTCGCCCGGGGCCCCCCCCGCCGCCGGGGCCCGCGCGTCCTGCGGGGACAACAACCGGTCAGTACCAGGTACACCACACACAGCGCCGCGCCCGCCTCGCCCGGGGCCCCCCCCGCCGCCGGGGCCCGCGCGTCCTGCGGGGACAACAACCGGTCAGTACCAGGTACACCACACACAGCGCCGCGCCCGCCTCGCCCGGGGCCCCCCCCGCCGCCGGGGCCCGCGCGTCCTGCGGGGACAACAACCGGTCAGTACCAGGTACACCACACACAGCGCCGCGCCCGCCTCGCCCGGGGCCCCCCCCGCCGCCGGGGCCCGCGCGTCCTGCGGGGACAACAACCGGTCAGTACCAGGTACACCACACACAGCGCCGCGCCCGCCTCGCCCGGGGCCCTCCCCGCCGCCGGGGCCCGCGCGTCCTGCGGGGACAACAACCGGTCAGTACCAGGTACACCACACACAGCGCCGCGCCCGCCTCGCCCGGGGCCCCCCCCGCCGCCGGGGCCCGCGCGTCCTGCGGGGACAACAACCGGTCAGTACCAGGTACACCACACACAGCGCCGCGCCCGCCTCGCCCGGCCCCCCCCCCCCCCCCCGCCGCCGGGGCCCGGGCGTCGTGCGGGACCACAACAACCGGTCAGTACCAGGTACACCACACACAGCACCGCGCCCGGCTCGCCCGGGGCGCCCCCCGCCGCCGGGGCCCGGGCGTCCTGCGGGGCCACAACAACCGGTCAGTACCAGGTACACCACACACAGCACCGCGCCCGCCTCGCCCGGGGCGCCCCCCGCCGCCGGGGCCCGGGCGTCCTGCGGGGACAACAACCGGTCAGTACCAGGTACACCACACACAGCACCGCGCCCGCCTCGCCCGGGGCGCCCCCCGCCGCCGGGGCCCGGGCGTCCTGCGGGGACAACAACCGGTCAGTACCAGGTACACCACACACACAGCGCCGCGCCCGCCTCGCCCGGCCCCCCCCCCCCCCCCCCCCCCGCCGCCGGGGCCCGGGCGTCGTGCGGGACCACAACAACCGGTCAGTACCAGGTACACCACACACAGCACCGCGCCCGCCTCGCCCGGGGCGCCCCCCGCCGTCGGGGCCCGGGCGTCCTGCGGGGCCAAAACAACAGGTCAGTACCAGGTACACCACACACAGCACCGCGCCCGCCTCGCCCGGGGCGCCCCCCGCCGCCGGGGCCCGCCGGGCTCCGCGCCAGGTGTACAGCACTGACCTGTATGAAGCGCTCCATGAGCGCGCCGAGGTTAGCGTCGAGGCTGCTGATGTACAGGGACAGGTACGGCTCGAAGCAGCCGCCGATGATGCCGATCCACGGCCCGCCCGGGCGCGAGGCCCCGCCCACGGTGCCCGACTACAATCACACAAAATAAAAAAGTATTTAAAACCAATGAAATATATCGCGTGGTCTGATACGCCATTCTAACCAGATCAGGAAACAGCGAGAGAACAATACGCGAGAATTTAAAGCGTCTATACTGTCTAGGTCTGTAAACCTAATCTTAGATGGTCAGACGACCTTAAAACAACTGGAGGAGGTATTTGGCTGCAAAAGGCAAGGGATCGTGACAAATGGAGAGCTTTGGAAGAGGCCTTTGTCAAGGGACAAGTTGAGGTAGTCGATGGAGAACTAGAACATTAGATTAGATAAAAGAAATAAAAGTATAAAACTTACTATAATACTTACTATAGATTGAACATTGTAAAATTTTGAGAAATAAACCCTTTTGTATTTGTATTTTATATTTAAAATATAATAAAAGTAAAACAATGATATAAGAAAACAAAACTTCAACAATAAAGGCTATGTTTATTTTTTATTATTATATATTTTTTATTTTATACTGTCTATTGATAGTTTGAAATCACAAATGGAACATTCAGAGATTTACAACCGTATACATTACGTATAGTAGGAAGTACTAACGTCTTTGGCGTCCGCGTCGAACACGGCCTGCGGGTCCACGCTGAGCTCCGCGTCCGGCAGCGCCGCGCCTGCGCCTGCGCACACAACCACCGCCCGCGTCAGGCACGGAGCACACACTACGCACAGGCAGAGTAGGCCTTCTGGCCGGAAACAAGAGCCCGAAGGACACTCACGCTAAAGAGGAATGAGTCTCTTTCGGTCTTTTTTTTTAACCTGACTGTGGCTTTATAGGCCGGGCCCAATAAAGCGATAGGAGTGCGCGGTTGGAGAGTAGCAGAGTAGCCTGGGGAAAATCCAGGGGTAAACCTCCGGCACGACCACGCGTGTGGTTTGGAACACTGGCATACTCTAAGAGTTTGCGCTTCAGTGAGATTGGTTGAGCGGTTTCAACCGAATCTGAGGTGTGAGTGGAATCGAGCTACTGGGAGTTTTGTCGCTGGTTCACTAAACCTAGCCTAGCTGAGAAGAGTCCAGCAAGAAACTCAGCTAGGCCCGACCTGGGTCGGACTGACTCTGCCCGGTGTGCGGCGGTACCGGGACGAATAGGGACTATATGTGTCACTGATGTCATTTTCGGTCTCATTATTCAGCTTATCTATGATTAATTTAACCCTTTTCAGGTATAGATTAACTACTAATATAACTTATAACTCGATTAACCGATCACAAATATGTCAACAGAATTTCAATTTTAGATCTGGGGTTTAAGGTTAAAATTAGTAGCAACCTAATGTATCTAAGGGATTCGTCTTGATTGAATTATAAAAACGTAAATATTTTGAACTAGCTTTTGCCCGCAACTTTGTCCGCGTAGAACTGTAATTGCTATTCTTTTATTACAGGCGCTACAACCTAGTTATCTTCTATACAAACTTACAAACCGTAAGGATCATCCCTTTCCATCCAGGCTAAAAAGTCCGTATGTTTATTCATATTTATGTAATATATCGTCGTCTAGTACCCATAACACAAGCCTTCTTGAGCTTACTGTGGGGCTAGTTCGATTTGTGTAAGATTGTCCTCTAATATTTATTTATTTATTTATATTGATGTCCTGTGCTGGAACTCAAACTATCTCTATACCAAGATTGAATGGTTTAAGCGTGAAGAGGTAATGACTAGAAGGACAGAGTGTATAGTGTTGGTGCAGTGGTAATCCCGGACCGTCGTCCTGGAAGCGCTTGTGCAGCAGCAGCTCGAAGGCGGCGGTCTTCTGGATGGCGTACAGCAGCAGCTTCACGTCCAGCGCCGCGCGCCGCGCCGCCAGCAGCGCCGCCAGCTGCGCGCGCGTCACCTGCGGGGCAGCCAGGCTGGCGTCAGCGCGCAGGGACACGTTAGTGGGAGACCACACCGGCGGGTGGGGGCGACCAGCGAAAGATGGCGTTCCGGCGAGTGATCGCCTTGAGTGGTGAAGAGATAGCGCTTTTTTTTGCTTTGGAAGACATGTTAAAAGTAACTTCTCAGATATTTACAATAAGGGTGTTTTAAATCCAGTACCCTCTCTGGGTTATATGGTAACGGGTAAGATAGCAGAAGTATTCATTCACATGATTGTTACCTCACAAAAGCTACCTCACGGAAGTATTACCGACCTTACGAAATTGTTACTCACAGAAGTGTCACCTCACATAATTATTACTTCACAGAAGTATCACCACACGTAACTGCTACCTCACAAAAGTGTCACCTCACATAATGTGACCTCACAGAAGTGTCACCACACATAAGTGTCACCTCACATAAATGTCACCTCACGTACATGTTTCCTCATATAAGTGTTACCTGATATAAATGTTACCTCACACAAATGTTACTTCACAGAAGTGTCACCTCACATAAGTGTCACTCCACATACTCATACTCATACTCATTTTATTGATAAAATATAAAATTTTACATGTCAAACATTTTAAATTGAATAGGTATGCCAAAGATTTAATTAAATACATTTTAAGATGATTATAAATAAAGTAGAATAATAATTATCAACTAAGAAGTCAGAATTAAAATGTTAATGAATTAGAATACAATGTCAAAAGAAATTGAATAATTGATTTTATATTAAATTTACATAATAAGTCACCTCACGTAGGTGTTACGGTGTTACCTCACAGAAGTGCGTGGCGATGCGCTCGCTGAGCCGCCAGGCGCGCGGGAACACGGCGCCGGCGCCGTCCTCGAAGGCGAGCAGGTGCCGCTTCAGCCACGCGTAGCGCCGCTCCACGTGCGTGAGCCACGCGCTCTCCTGCTCCGCCGAGAACAGGTGCGAGTACTCCTGCGAACACGAGGGCGAACAGGCCCGCAATTATAGGGCGAAGCCTACATAATATACACACCCTATATAACACACTAGATGCATACATATAAATATAACACAGCTACCGATTGACGACGATTGAGATGCCACCAAATACAAATTTAAAAATCTATTAGCACATCGAACTACTACACCTGCGTCCTGCCCCTGCCCCTGCCCCTGCTGAGTACCTGCAGCTGCATGCCGGTGAACCAGGCGAGCAGCTCGCGCTTGACGCGCGGCTCCAGCGCGTCCACCACGCCGCACGCCTCGCCCGGCGTCCTAACTACTACACCTGCGTCCTGCCCCTGCCCCTGCCCCTGCTGAGTACCTGCAGCTGCATGCCGGTGAACCAGGCGAGCAGCTCGCGCTTGACGCGCGGCTCCAGCGCGTCCACCACGCCGCACGCCTCGCCCGGCGTCCTAACTACTACACCTGCGTCCTGCCCCTGCCCCTGCCCCTGCTGAGTACCTGCAGCTGCATGCCGGTGAACCAGGCGAGCAGCTCGCGCTTGACGCGCGGCTCCAGCGCGTCCACCACGCCGCACGCCTCGCCCGGCGTCCTAACTACTACACCTGCGTCCTGCCCCTGCCCCTGCCCCTGCTGAGTACCTGCAGCTGCATGCCGGTGAACCAGGCGAGCAGCTCGCGCTTGACGCGCGGCTCCAGCGCGTCCACCACGCCGCACGCCTCGCCCGGCGTCCTAACTACTACACCTGCGTCCTGCCCCTGCCCCTGCCCCTGCTGAGTACCTGCAGCTGCATGCCGGTGAACCAGGCGAGCAGCTCGCGCTTGACGCGCGGCTCCAGCGCGTCCACCACGCCGCACGCCTCGCCCGGCGTCCTAACTACTACACCTGCGTCCTGCCCCTGCCCCTGCCCCTGCTGAGTACCTGCAGCTGCATGCCGGTGAACCAGGCGAGCAGCTCGCGCTTGACGCGCGGCTCCAGCGCGTCCACCACGCCGCACGCCTCGCCCGGCGTCCTAACTACTACACCTGCGTCCTGCCCCTGCCCCTGCCCCTGCTGAGTACCTGCAGCTGCATGCCGGTGAACCAGGCGAGCAGCTCGCGCTTGACGCGCGGCTCCAGCGCGTCCACCACGCCGCACGCCTCGCCCGGCGTCCTAACTACTACACCTGCGTCCTGCCCCTGCCCCTGCCCCTGCTGAGTACCTGCAGCTGCATGCCGGTGAACCAGGCGAGCAGCTCGCGCTTGACGCGCGGCTCCAGCGCGTCCACCACGCCGCACGCCTCGCCCGGCGTCCTAACTACTACACCTGCGTCCTGCCCCTGCCCCTGCCCCTGCTGAGTACCTGCAGCTGCATGCCGGTGAACCAGGCGAGCAGCTCGCGCTTGACGCGCGGCTCCAGCGCGTCCACCACGCCGCACGCCTCGCCCGGCGTCCTAACTACTACACCTGCGTCCTGCCCCTGCCCCTGCCCCTGCCCCTGCCCCTGCTGAGTACCTGCAGCTGCATGCCGGTGAACCAGGCGAGCAGCTCGCGCTTGACGCGCGGCTCCAGCGCGTCCACCACGCCGCACGCCTCGCTCAACGTCCGAGCTGACACTGTGCTCGCTTTGCCGGCTGCAACACACCACCCATTATCATTAATTGAAACATTTTGAGCATGGGTTTGTCGTAAAACTTATCTCTATTTTCACCTCGTCCCACTCTGTGGAGGAATCTCGGAATGAAGATCTAGGTAGGTGTGACTGTACGCCTTACAGAGGCGCAAATATACCGACATATATCTAGATGACTCAGGCTTCCGTAACCCATTCTTTGCCGGCAACACGTATATACGTTCACGATCATACAATATCGTTCCTAAGCGATCTGTCCTGCCCGCGAATGTGTTACCGGCTCCAAGGTCTCAAATTACATTGCAAAATCGATTTTTCACTCAATCTATTTTCTTTTTAAATTGAGTACCCAAGGCACTGTAGGTTCATTAGGGACGCGTGCCATTGGTCCTGACGGTGGGAGTTGGAGTTACCCGTGAAGGCCTCCTTGAAGTCGGCGAGGATCTGCGCGGCGAGCGAGTGCCGCAGCGACGTGACGTCGTCGCGCAGCGCGTTCAGCGAGCGGATGTCGCGGAAGCGCTCGAAGTGCTCCAGCACCTGCACACGGAACACGGAACACGCGTTAACACCACTATCTACAGACTAAACTGTAGCACGTGTACACTACACACCTGCATGACGGCCTGGAGGGGCGGCAACAGCGCGCTGTACTGCCGCTGCGAGGCCATGGCGCGCAGCGACGTTGCCGCCCCGCACGTGTCGTGTACACACCTGCATGACGGCCTGCAGGGGCGGCAACAGCGCGCTGTACTGCCGCTGCGAGGCCATGGCGCGCAGCGACGTTGCCGCCCCGCACGTGTCGTGTACACACCTGCATGACGGCCTGCAGGGGCGGCAACAGCGCGCTGTACTGCCGCTGCGAGGCCATGGCGCGCAGCGACGTTGCCGCCCCGCACGTGTCGTGTACACACCTGCATGACGGCCTGGAGGGGCGGCAACAGCGCGCTGTACTGCCGCTGCGAGGCCATGGCGCGCAGCGACGTTGCCGCCCCGCACGTGTCGTGTACACACCTGCATGACGGCCTGGAGGGGCGGCAACAGCGCGCTGTACTGCCGCTGCGAGGCCATGGCGCGCAGCGACGTTGCCGCGCCGCACGTGTCGTGTACACACCTGCATGACGGCCTGGAGGGGCGGCAACAGCGCGCTGTACTGCCGCTGCGAGGCCATGGCGCGCAGCGACGTTGCCGCCCCGCACAGCATGTGGTAGTGGTTGAGCGCCGTTATGGCGGCGGTGAGGTTGCTCTTGGCGCGGTCCAGCTGCTTGATCTCGGCGGTGATCTCCCGGACCATGCTCTCGCTGCGGCCGGCCTTCTTGTTTATGTCTGCCACCTAAACCATTTATTTATTTTCTGTTTTACTTTATTGTATTCAAGGAGGTCTCTTAATATTTTTTTTATTTCTTTAAGAAATCATAGATTAATATCCTGTTTCCTTTATTTGCAGTGTCAGTTGAACTATAGCGACTTGTGACAGACCACAGATATTTGAAGATTGTTTAAGGTCGCGTTCATGTTTTATCTGTTCTTGTCTGTTTAAATTGTAAATTATGACATTTATTTAATTGTTATGTTGTTTGTGACTTTAGTGTTTTTTGTCTTTCGTGGCTTCTCGTGGTCCCAAAGGAAGACCAGCGCTAGCCAATGGCTAGCACTATGCTGATTTGGGGTCATTTCGTGGCTATTTTCTGTATTTTGGTATTATGTTAATTTGTACTGTGTCTGTGCCACGAATAAATGTTTTTTCTTTCTTTCTTTCTATAGAGGATCTAAATGTCTGTATGGGACCAACTACAATTAGAACCACACAAAATGCAAAAACAAGGGTCAACATCAGCTCGACACAAGCAACTCCTGAAACAATTTCTATCTCCTACAGATCATTTTCTCTGGAACAATACCAACAAATACATAATTATATGATTGTTGAAGTCTAACATCTTTTTATGATTTTGTATTATTTTTACAATTTATAATTTGCTACCATAAATAATTAAGTACTTAAAGAAATTCAATAATACATGTAGTAAACAAAATTTAGATGGTTAACTTTCCGTACAGTGACAGCATGTTGTAAACATGAACATGTGGGAAGCACCCAATTGCAATGAATAATGCATTATAACTTATGTTGAACCTGCAAGGCCAGGTCAGCAATGCACTGCTGCGCCTGCAGCAAGGCCTCGTGGCCGTCCTGGCGCTGCTGCGCCTGGTCGCGCACGAGGCGCCGGATGTCGGCCTCCACGCCCGCCAGCCGCAGCGAGCAGCGCGCCGCCGCGCCCTCCACCCCCGCCAGCGACTGCTCTGTTGGGAACACTCGGTTGATGTAGGATACTGCATCAAACTGAAAATAAAGTATTTATGTCATTTAGTGTTTGCCTTGGGTGTTTAACAGCCTAGGGAAGACAAAAATATGACTATATGACCTACCCCAATCCCTTAAATTAGTAATTTGATGTTTTTCTCAGACATCTACAAACATTTTATCTTTTAGAGGCCGAAAATCATAATTAAATGCAGATATTTGGGTCTAATAAAACTTCCCTATTGTTTTAAGTGTGTATATTTTGTATTGAAGGTTAAATAACCTACTTAATATGGTAAGATTGGTAAGTAAATACATCGTACCTACTTAAAAGAATTAACCAGTTCTTGAATAAGTACTGTAAGATATGACAATAAAGAGTTGTTTGGGTGTGATATAAAGGCCAACTTATCGCTAACAAACGGTTTCTGCCAAACAACTTTGAAGTGGCAAGAACAGTTTCTTTACCTCTTCGCTGTCGAACTGCTCCGTGCCGCCCATGAGCTCCTCGATGCGGCTCGTCACGGACTCGGGGAAGCTGATCTGCACCTCCGGTCCCGCATCCTTGTCGTCCAGGCCGTTGGGCTCCATTTTTCACCGAAAATCAGCTTAAATCATTAGTTTCGAACTCCTCAATTTGTTAACTACAGTGTCTCTGTCAAATAATAAACGTCACGGTGACGTCAAGTATGTCACTCTGTTGATAACTACGTTTTGATACGCTTAATGCATTTTATTTGAACTCCCAATTTAGCTAGCAAACATAGACAAATAAAAATTCTTACTTCTTACTATTTTAATTAATTATTTGCTTTTGACTAAGTTTTCGTATTATTTACTGTACATTGCGCTTTTCTACTAATCGATTTTATTTCAATCGATTCATTTTCAACCATCAAAACGCAGAAATGACGGATTACAAGAAGCATTTTTTAAGAAATTTTAACCCTAGGATCTATGGTAGTGATTGTGACCAAACGTAAAAGAATGAAACAAATTTAACGAATCATCTTTTAAAAACTAGTTCATTTCGTTTTCGTAAACTATTCATTTTATATCGTCAAATCATATCGAGACTAAAATTAAGAATTTCTACCAGGTTGAGTGTGTTTCAATAGCAGCATAGCTCCGACGACCGCTTTATCCTAGTTGATAGTGACCCTGCATAAGAAGCTGGAGGGCCCGGGTTCAAATCCCGGTCGGGGCATTTATTTGTGTGATGAGCACGATTTTTTTTATATATATTCATATTCATATTCATATATTTTATTGCCATCATGTTCATTACATTGGTCTGTTAGTATTATTGGTTAGTCGGTACATGATACCCCGTTAGGGCATTGCAATTTTCTTACAAACTAGGCAAGGGTGCAGCATATTCATTTCACGAAGGGAAAGTAATCTTACAGCCTTTATGGAATGAAATCGCTAACCTTAACACGTTACTAATTATATTATCTTAGCTGAGCAATCGACTTACATGCAATAATCTTTAGGTACATAATTGGAATTGATGTCAAATTATGAATTTAATAAATGTGGTAGTCCACATGGAAAGGGACCTTGTGGCGGAAATGAGTTATCTACAGAAATAAAATCTAGAATCATAGACCTAACTATTATTTCAAGAATCAACCTCCTAGCTTTTTTATTTATTTTATTATAATTTTTTAAAGTCGATCCATCGATATCTCCAGTTTCAAGAAAATTACAGATAAAGTTCGGAGTTCCAAAAACCTACCTTACAGTGTGAAGTTATGTAGCTGATGGTATAATACAATTGACCATGATGTAATCTAACGGAAAATCACATAATTTGTACATGAGCTTTCCTACTTTGGGAGCTAGTGACGCCCAAACACAACAAGGTGCAAATTATCGACAAAGCATTGAAAATACAATAACTCTCACATTCTACTATAGTTTTAGCTATTTTCGACGATCTAGTAATTATATTTATTGGGGAAAATCAAACATACAACTAAAACTAAAATATCTAAGATGCAACAGTTAATTTTATTTATTTTCTTCATTTCAATTTTTTTATGAAAAATAGACTCTTTAAACAAAATCCTTACACTTATTCATAATAACGTCATAAAGTTTACATGTATCAACATAATTATCAACCTCACAAACATAATTTGCCTTAAATCTAAAAGTTTTAACAATTTTTATTTATGTAGGAACGGTATCATTTTCGCCATACTTCAGAGAAAAGGGACCTTATGGGAGACACTAAACCCAATTATGTAATTAAAACATGAAATATCAATATTTTAGTGCAATTCTGCCATAATTTTACTTGCAACTAATTTAACAGTGACATTAGAGATCAAATATATATTTCGTAATCGGTTGGATTTCAAATCAACGAAGAAAAACTTTAGTAAGAAGGAAAGATTTAATAAAAGGGCCCTTACGGCGGCCTTTAGTAAAAGTGCTCTAAAAAGCCTCGTTTGTTATATTTTTAAGGACTCTTTTCTTTAATATCCCTTTATTTTGTGATGCACTCAAACCAGCGAACTCGTTTTGGTTACTATCAGCGATGAGAAGAGACTCTACAGCGGGCGTTTGGGACTTCAACATGTGAATAGTGTCAAATATTGTTGAATACGCTTTAGTACGCTGGTTTTCGGGCATGCACTCTAATTCGAATGCCACGATTCTTGCAAAATCTTCATTTCGGGGGTCAGACAGAGTGCGATTAAAATTTATTTCTGGCAAATCACGTGTATTATACATAGAACACGGCTACCCCGCAATTCACTTTGAAATTGCCGACAGTCGCAAATCGGTTTTATTATTGTATTCAAGTAATAATAATATTGGTCAACATAAAAATATGAATTTAGAAAGGTATAGTATGCAATCTACAAATAGGTATGGTATGGTACAGTCTCTACAAACAGCAAAGTTATTTCCTTTGCATTATTCCTATGCGAGACCCAGAAGATCTCTGACTTCACTCTGAAACTCATGGATGTAAGACGTGAGATGATCCTGCAGTCTCCAGATGATGCGTCTCGCTTTCGGCGGCTCAACAGACAGATCTCGAAGTGTCTGAGGCGCGATTTACGCCGATTTAACACTAACTGTGTTGAAGAGGCTATTGAGCGCAACAGAGGCTCTAAGGTTTTCGTTAGAGATCTGTCTGTTGGTCAGAGCCAGATGACTAAGCTGAAGACCGACGATGGCAGGATCATTTCTTCCAAACCTGAGCTTCTGCGTGAAGTTGAGAGGTTCTATGGGCAGCTATACACAACCACCCGAAGACCCGTCGTTGATCTAGCCAAAGACCCTAGAGCTAGATTAACCCGACACTATACCGAAGATATCCCGGACGTCAGCCTGTATGAGATTAGTATGGCTCTCAAACAGTTGAAGAACGGCAAAGCCCCGGGTGACGACGGAATTAAAGCCGAAATCCTGAAGGCGGGCGGTAAACCTGTCCTCAGAGCCCTTCAAACGCTGTTTAATTCTGTAATTCACGAGGGGAAAACGCCGCAAGCATGGAACAGAAGTGTGGTGGTGCTTTTCTTCAAAAAAGGCGATAACACTTTGCTGAAGAATTATAGACCCATCTCACTTCTGAGCCATGTTTACAAGCTGTTTTCGAGAGTCATCACGAACCGTCTCGCGCGCAGGTTTGACGACTTCCAACCTCCCGAACAAGCCGGATTCCGAAAAGGCTACAGTACCGTAGACCACATACATGCCTTGCGGCAGGTTATACAGAAGACCGAAGGGTATAACTTGCCACTTTGTTTAGCATTTGTGGACTACGAGAAAGCCTTCGATTCGATCGAGACTTGGGCTGTACTGCAGTCTCTCCAGAGGTGCCAAGTTGACTACCGGTATATCGAAGTCCTGAAGTGCCGTCCGACTACAGGACTAGGAAACAAAGCCTGTTCCACTGCAGCGAGGAATCAGACAAGGAGATGTGATCTCTCCGAAGCTCTTCACCGCTGCACTGGAGGATGCTTTCAAATTTCTGGACTGGGAAGGACGAGGCATCAACGTAAATGGCGAGTACATCACTCACCTTCGATTTGCTGACGACATTGTAGTCATGGCTGAGACCATGGAGGACCTCAGTACAATGCTCGTTGATCTCAGCAGAGTTTCCGATCGAGTTGGTCTGAAAATGAACATGGACAAGACGAAGGTCATGTCTAATGCCCATGTTGTACCAACTCCCGTAATAATCGGCGGCTCTGCGCTCGAAGTTGTTGACGAGTACGTATACCTGGGACAAACAGTCCAGTTAGGTAGGTCCAACTTCGAGAAAGAGATCACGCGTCGAATCCGACTCGGCTGGGCAGCGTTCGGGAAGCTTCGCAGTGTATTCTCGTCCAGTTTACCGCAGTGCCTCAAGTCAAAAGTCTTTGACCAGTGTGTGTTGCCAGTGATGACATATGGATCCGAGACATGGGCGCTAACGATGGGCCTCATAAGAAAGCTCAAGGTCACCCAAAGAGCAATGGAAAGAGCTATGCTCCGGGTTTCTCTGCGTGATAGAATTAGGAATGAAGCTATCCGTAGCAGAACTGGGGTCACCGACATAGCCTTCAAAATTGCGAGACTTAAGTGGCAGTGGGCAGGGCACATTGCTCGCAGGACTGACGGTCGATGGGGCCAGAAACTGCTTGAGTGGCGTCCACGCACCGGAAGACGAGCTGTCGGTAGGCCTCCGACGAGGTGGAGTGATGACCTGGTGAAGGTCGCGGGAATCCGGTGGAAACGAACGGCACAGGACCGGTCTAAATGGCGAGCCTTGGGGGAGGCCTATGTTCAGCAGCAGTGGACGTCTTTCGGCTGAAATGATGATGATGATGATGATGATTCCTATGCGAAAATGCAAAAGGAATATATTTATCGAATGTACGTAATTACCAGATGTTAATAAGGACCTAAAAAAATATATTTTAGTGTATAATTAAATCATCTCGCCATAAGGTCCCTTTTCTACTAAACTTAACAGGGATTTAAAAGCCTTAATTATTGACCTATACCAAAGTGAGTTAATTGAAAAGATACTATTAATAACGTTCTTTTTATTAAAGCAATAAAAGAAAAAAACGTTTTTCTGACACATTTCACAAAACTTAGATTATCTCAGAAACTAAATCCCGCCATAAGGTCCCTTTTGATTTGGATCGTCACAAATAATGTCAAGAAGTACTACTTAAAACTTACTCTTAAATGTTATGTCCGGAGTTTAATTTATACAAGCATAGAATGTACGGCAAGTTATTAGATGCGATATCAGTAATCAGTGCTAAATATATAAAAGTCGTGACAAGAACGTAAATTATAGGTACAAACAATGGTAAGTATGTATATCGTCGCCTAACACCCATAGCTTTGCTGTCTGGGACATGGTCGATTGGTTTAAGGGCGTATCCAGACTATCCGATCCGATATCGGTGTAGGATTCTACACTGATATTGCTGTTCACATTGTCCGATAACATCGGACCGATATCGCCATTTTGTTGCCAGACTCGGTCGTGGTGGTAATGGGGCCGGTTACTTGGTGATTATTTTCACAATACTGGGGTGCCAATATTATCGTGGTATTAAATAAATGTTGGGGATTTTGTTTCAATATTTAACAATATCCACGTCATAGGTAGTGCGATATGAGTGTATCGCGTAATAGTAAATAGGGCATAGACATTAGAGACAAGTGTTGACCACGCACGCTACAAAAAAACGAATATTAATTATTGGATCGGATAGTTTGGACACGCCGTAAGGTTGTCTACAAATATTTATTTATTTATAGTTGAAGAAGTAAAAACGTCTCAAGCCGAAGTGACGGATGGCGGCCGACCACCGAGCGTGCATTGTTTTCAGTTTTTATTCGCGCTCGCTTTGTGGTTGTCGTGACCCGGAGCGCCTTGCCATGCCTCGCGCCGATCTAAACGAACCTAACGTGTTTTTCTAGTTTGTTTATACACTGAAACAGTGAAGTGCAGTGTGACCATGGCTCGCCTAACGGAGGAGATGGTGATCGCTCGCTCCAAACAGTCGGACTTGTCGTCTATAAAGAAGTTGAACTGCTGGTGAGTGCGATTAGGGTGTTATTAAGGGCATGGCGTGAATAATTGGCGTTCCGATCGCTGAGCGCTTTCCTGGTGGCATGATACAGTAGTACTCTGCTCTTGATTCTTGAACCTGACTTTACGGGTCATGGCTCCAGCTGATGGTTTAAAAAAATATTAACAAATAATAACTCTTTTCTTTCGGTGTGTTTGTTTCGTTTCGCTGCACGGTTTTTGAAATAATTGGTTGCTTTGGAAATGATCTGATCTAGTGATTCTAGCTAGAATCTTATTGGAATGTAGTTGTTGATGATTCATATTGTTTACGCTTGATAAGATATTTCCATTCATAGTGCATGGGTGTTTACTTCAGTCTGCTAAATTTGGCAACTGAGTAGATTAAAACAAAAATCTCTATTCTTGAACATGCTAGTAAAGCAGTTGGTGTAATGTAGGTAGGCTGTAGATACTATGGCCAGTACAATCTGCAATTTTATGCTTCATATAAAAAATAATTAAAACAACTTTCAAAATAGTTACTTAACCCGTGAAGCAATTTAGTATCACACATGCGTTATTTAGTATCACACATGTGTTATTTACCATCACACACATGTTATTGTTATTTAGTATCACACACTTGTGTTATTTAGCATCACAAACTTGTGTTATTTTGCAACACATATGTGTTATTTAGTATCACACACATGTGTTATTTAGTATCACACACATGTGTTATTTAGTATCACACACTTGTGTTATTTTGCATCACACACATGTGGTATTTAGTATCACACACATGTGTTATTTAGTATCATACACTTGTGTTATTTAGCATCACACACATGTATTATTTAGTATCACACACATGTGTTACTAACAAAATTTAAAATTTGAAGCTACCTTTTGTATAGTTATAGGTAAAAAATTTAAAGATTTTTTTTATATATCATTGCACAGGTTAATATTAGATATTTTTGAAAGCTCCTTCCTGCTGATGGCTACTGAGGCAATGTTTCTTGATCCAAACACACTTTATTAACATATTCATGGACATGGATCCAATATTTTAGTCATCTTTTATTTCATATGATCTATGAGATGCACTTAACATGTCTTGTCGATTTTTAAGACTATTTAACCTTTTGAGCGCCAAGCATTGCACACAAATGACGGGCCACTGACACCACACCATTGCATTGTTCAATGCGAAATTAAACCTTAGCAAATGCGCATAGATCGCTATTGCTTTGGCCAGGCTGTCGGCTGTAGATGTCGTTGGCGTCCATGGCATGATTGTCCGATGCCATGATTTGCCGTCTGTGGCGGTGAAAGGGTTAACAATCGTATTTAACTCCTTGACAAGGATCCGCAATTTTATTTCTCTTCTGAGTTTTTTTAGACAAGAATTGTTTTCAACGTCCGTCAGGCTTGAATTATTAATACAATACAATACAAATACTCTTTATTGCACACCTCAATCAAAGGATACAGTACAGTACAAAAACACAATGAGAAGAGGCAAACAGCAGGCGGTCTTATTGCTAAAGAGCGATTTCTTCCAGACAACCTTAGGGTAGCGGAAATGAAATCTAATCAGAACGATTCACAGCAGGTGGTGCAGAGTAATATTATTCTTTATCAGTTTGATCATAACAAGGTTTATCAGAAATACCTTGTGAATTGAAGAGTCCATACTTCTCTAACGGGTTTCAGTTACCTTCACCAGTTTAAGAAACTAATTCACTTAAACTGTGGAAATACAGTTAAAATTATCCTTTATATGAAGTTTGAAAATATTTTTTTTTATGACCATTAACACCGTGCGAGATACATTTGAAAGCTTCCAATCAACACAATTGCACATTAAAACTAATTGCCACTCATTAATGTGATTCAAAAGACATTCAGCAGCTGAATAATTTTCGAACTTATTCATAGCAAGCATAAGATTCAACATGTCTTACAGACAAATATATGATTTAGAGACTTGAAAAACAAAATTGATAAATTTATAACTACCACTATAGAGCTGGAAATAAGGTTTACAATACATTGCTACAAGAAACTGGATAATCGGGGTGATTGTGAAACCATTTGTATTGTTGAATAATGCAGTTTAACAAATAAATAGTATGTGGATCTCAAATATTGCATCATACTTTCACTTTCTGGTTGGAGTGTGGTACGTGGGCTTCACGTCAGGTGACCTGCCTCGTCATATAAAATAACCAAGTACACTCAGCAGCGGAATTAGCTATGCAAAATTACTGCTAATTGTATAAAAGTACGAGTCGGACTCGCGCACGAAGGATTGCTTACCATTATTTATAAAAACTGAAAAAAAAACATGTTTGTTGTATGTGAGCCCCCTTAAATATTTATCATATTCTGTTTTTAGTATTTATTGTTATAGCGTCAACAGAAACACATTGTCTGTGAAAATTTCAACTGTCTTAACTATCACGGTTCATGAGATACAGCCTGGTGACAGACGGATAGACAGACGGACGGTCGGACAGCGAAGTCTTAGTAATAGAGTCCCGTTTTACCCTTTGGGTATATAACCCTAAAAAATACTTTTTTTCTAATTAGAATTGGTAAGCAACTGATCAAAATGTCAGACAACATACGCACAAAATTATTTCATTAAAGCATACATTGATACACAAGAATATATTAGCGTATACCCGACCGAACACATGTGAAAAAACTAAGCTGTTTTCAAGAAAACAGCTTAGTTTTTTCACATGATTACAAGTATCTTGATTAGAATTGGTGCTTTGTTCGACTATGTAATTGAAGCTGCGTCCGTCTCTCGACCTATGGGCTAAAGTGGAAATCTATTAGTTTACCAAACGACGATGTTGACAGTCTGCGCATAATGGCGCAGATTAGAAAGCGGACTCCAATTGATAATTTTGGATGAGATGGCATCTTTGCTATTTTTCAATTTCGACAATTTTGTAAAAAAATATGAGTTGCAAGCGTCTATATACGGTGACCGCCTACCGTCGTCGGTAGTATCTATAGGTAACATAAAAAGTCGTAGCCTGTAGATACAATAGACGAGGAGCTGTCCGACGCGACGTAAGGACTCTCGCTCGTTTAAATCTGATTAGTGATTAAGTATCATTATGGATGGATATACAATTATTAAAGTATCGTTAATGCATATGCGACTCCCCTGGAAGTGCAGGCGTCGCTAGGC
This sequence comes from Epiblema foenella, assembly GCA_963556455.1. Taxonomy (NCBI): domain Eukaryota; kingdom Metazoa; phylum Arthropoda; class Insecta; order Lepidoptera; family Tortricidae; genus Epiblema; species Epiblema foenella. Next base: position 133,125 of record OY747120.1, on the reverse strand, counting down.
GACGAGAACCGCTTACCATCAGCTGGGCTTTACTTGCCACCGAAATGGTATACAAAATCAATTAAAAACTATTTACACATTGAAATCATCGTATAAATTAGCCACTTCGTCGACATACTAAACTAGGCCAACAAAGACCTTATCGCGGAGTAATCAGAGTCCATTACGTTCACAATCTTTTGACTGAGGTCCGCAGTGCATTCCCACGCGATTCCGTTTGTTATAGAAGCCAGAGTTTATGATCCGCAGCAGGAAGTGAGCGCTATAACAATAACTGGAGTCGGGCTTCCCTCACGCGCTCAAGGTCGCCCACATGTCGTCCTAGACATTGCTGAGCCCATTGGATGCGGCGGCATTCCTCTAGTTATGCGCGTTATCTACTTGTCTACGTGACGAACACCTAAGACCCCCCGTGACCAAGCCTAGTATATAGATGACCCCCCCTAAACCAGTCGCGTAGTATGGGTACGTTTCCTTAAGCCGTCGTCTCCCCGCGAAAAAATAAACAATAGTATTCTTTTCTAATGAGCCCTGGATTCCCAGAGACCGGTAAACGTCGGGCTTGAAACACTTCGACAGATTTTTTCAGATATTAGCCTATAGACTCTTGTGACTGCAGTACAATCACAAGCTCTGCCCACCCCTTTTGATATGAGGATTCGTTGTGTTGACAGCTAGAGACAAAAGGGTCTCCTACTCTAACGTATGCAAACACATTTCGACATAGATATCCATTTTCCACTTGAAATATTTCTTAGCTGGCTAGCGCTTAACCCGACCTTCCTAAGTCCCTTAAGGCGTCTCACCCACGTCGGTGAAGCAGGGACCGATACCGGTATTTAATAAAAACCCTGAATTAGCCCAATATTTTGGATTATTTCTTGCTCTTTACGTAGGGCTGAATCATGTATTTAGGCAACAACGTCGTATTATTAGATTGTCCCATTAAAAACGAAATAATGAACCGGTGACCTGCGGTGAAGTCGCTGGACGCGTGCATTATACACTAGACAGGGCTGCCAGTCTGCCACCGTGATTGATGGTGTCCGACACGCCGCCGCCGCGAGCGCTGAATTATAAGTAGACAGAGGAATTGATCGCGCACGCACCAATATCACTGACACAACCTAATGCAATGTTTGTAAGAAGTTCTTCGTTAATTTTTGTGCTTATTTTCTAATGAATATTTATTTATTTTATTTCGAAAGGTACATAAAACAGACAGTAATCGAAACGTACAGTGGAATAATATATATAAGAAGACACACATGACTAGATTACAGTCCAAAAATATATGTACACATCATGGCTATGAGTTATAAGGCGCGTATAACATGTCTAGATAGTGAGCAGTAGCGATTTAAAAAGTTGAAGAATGCCTTATTTGATTTTTTTTGTTGTTAGGACAATCTAGGCGTGTTGCAATTTCCGCAGCTCAGATTGAAGAGAACATATCAATTCTTCAAGTATATTTTTTCGAGACCTTATATTTCGGCCCAGTTTTGAGTTTTAGGCCTTTGAACGCGACCAAAATGTGGTATTTCACTCTATTACGCGCCTTAATAGGTATTCTCTCCTCTCAACCATAGGACCAAACAGAAACTGAGTTGAAGTCGATCGTGAGATACTCGTTAAAACGATATTTTGTATGGAATATTCACATTCATCTTACTTATGCCACCTTATGCGCTGTAACGTGACGGCTTTATGTGTCATGCGTCAGAGCCCGTCAGAAAGCAATCACGTCAGATAATAATGACGGCCTTAGAAATGGAAACTCTGCAGTAGCCGGCCTTGTCCCTTGTACTCTTGATGTGTGCGCCGTATTAGGAGCCCGCCGCTAAGTGCACGCGAGGTGACTCACACTCACAGCGCAGTGTGACTGTACAATTATAGGCATTATAGCCCAGTCCCAGTACCGAGACTACCGAGCTTGCTATAAACCAAGGTTTCTGACTGGACATTTTCACTGGAATGACACGGTTGCTTACATCACACGGGCAAGTGATTGTACAGTCACCAGCATTTATGCCTGCCACTGTGCCACACAATGGCGCATAAGTATCCGAAGGGGCTACCGCGAACCACAAACGAAGTTTTCCCTCTCTGTCTCACTTATATGCAAACTTGCAAGTGCGACAGAGAGGGAAAACTTCGTTTGCTGTTCGCGGTAGCGCCCCGAGTCTGTACTCCGAACTTCGATAATCGAACTTCGTAATTTTGACGCCCAGAGACCATGTACATCTCTGGGATATTATATTAATTTCATTATATTCCTTGTTTAATCTTGAGACCTTATACATCTCTAACTTTACTGATGTTGTAATATTTGTAATAGATAACTTTGCAAGTTTATCTTCACTGTATGACATTAATTTTGTTATAATTGTAAACTCGAAATTATTATTCCTTCTTGAACTGTAAATTAATATTTTGACATGAAAAATGTATTACTTATTATAGTCAGACTTTCTTAAATTGTAAATTAATATTTTGAGATGTAAAAGTGCCCTTGTGGCCTATTTGCAGAATAAATGTTTGTATTCGTATCGTGCCGCCCTTTTGACTCTCGTGTTATTCACTATACGAGCGAGAGGGGCGGCAAGATACGAAGTTCGGATTTCAAATTTTGGAGTAGCCCCTCTGACACTTATTTCTAGGCCCGTAGAAACTTGGTCAAACCATTCCATGCAAGCAAATTTTTACGAACATCGCTCTCTCTTAAGTACAGACTGTTTATTGTTTAATCAGTCTGCAGTTACCTTACCACTAAAAATCCAAGACAAAAGAGCAAGTACTGCCAGGCCAGCGACCAGCGACACTCTATTGTATGTTGTCCCTCAAGCATAAACATTATGTAGCGTTAGTGCACTTTCTTTCCACAAGTCGTTAAATAAACCTCTAATTAATAGACATTAACTTTAACTAGAACAACATCTACAATAAATTTATGTCCATTTTCGAAGACCTTCTTGCGGCTAACTAGAGTCTATTTTTCCTAGCTTTTGGTACCTACGAGATAACATCATAGTAGTTAACCTAGAGCTAATTGCTGTGTGCTGTACTGTACGCACGTACACATGGCGCAAGTAGCTATACTTCACATCAAAAGGTAACGAGCTCGTATTTCCTTATATGTATCAGAAATACTTTTTCCCTCTTCATATGCGTAGCTAGCTACATTTCTGATGTTGACTGTACCATACATAGACATAGACGACATAGACATAGAAATATTTTATTTAACATCACAAGGCATGACATAACAGTAGCAGTTACATGTACAAATATCTTAAAATTAAACTTAACATGTTAACATAGAATAATCATACGGACATAATTATGTGATGCTAAAAAGGGCCTTGCCTCAGCATAATGTTGCAGCAAGTTCACTACAACGCTGGTTTTCAGGCAGACCCTGGTAACTACAATAAAAATACACACATACATACGATATTTGAATATTGTAAACGCAATCCTGTTCAAGTGTGTCAAGTGTACAGCTTAGTGATCTTGCAGTTTTACCGACAATTTCGTCATCTGACAGCTATAACAGGGCACATTTGCAAACAAAGAAAGTTCGAGTCTTTTGTCGGTTAGTACTCGTACGTTTGAGTGGAGTCAGCCGGGCGCTGCCTTGTGCGGCGCGCGCGGCGCTGCGCGGCGTGGGCGGCGGCGGTGGGCGCGCGCGATCAATTACTGTGCTTATTTATTTCTTTGTATGGTCGTGGAAAGTATCGCCCACTGCTTAGTAGCCTTACATTCTTGGAGTGCGCCTCGCACCCCCAGGCAGCGTGACCACTTTTAGTAGTTCCCTACTTTATTGGTAGTTTTCAGGGAATTTTTTCAAGCTTTTAGTAGGAGAAAATAAGTCAGTAGTTTTTAGTAGTTTATAGCAATCCACAAGTGGCTACTTGTCAATTTTTGAAAATCTGTTTCAATATGTTATAAATTAAACGTTTCAGCTTATAAGATTTGCAAGATAGGGATATGATGACCTTGGTTGTCTCGCTCTATGTCGAGGCTTGTGGATGCGCCTTCACGAAGCTGTCACTATGCATGATTGATTGTTTTACTGACATTCTCTCCCTCTCGCACTCACTAACTTACTAACAAAGGACGAATGCTTGTTCCGAACTACGATATACAAGATTTATACACAAATAATTGCGATTTAAACACAATCAAGCTTGATTTAGTTAGTCTAGTAGTTTCTAGTAGATTATGAAATTTATTTGGTATTTTTTAGTAGTTTTCTGACCACTCTTTTAGTAGGAACGCCGATTATAAAGTGGTCACGCTGCCCCCAGGGATCGTTATCATTACCGGTTTTAAATAAGGTATAACCGGTTATAATTGTATTTCGCTATTTATATCGCTAAAGCTCTGATTAGCGGTATAATCAACACCGGTATTCAAATATATTAGCGGTTTCGACAATTGACAACAATACCTCTTTGACACTTTACCCATAAAAACCATTACCGGTAATAGCTGTCAGTGTCAATATACTCGATTATTTGTTTCTGCAAACTGGCGTATTGTAAAAAGTAGGTATTTACACCTATTTGTTGCGTTTTGGTAGTAACGTTTAATCGACATCTTACCTATCAAGTGCAATGAATAGCGGTATCGAATACAGGTATTTAATATCGTAAATAGTCTATACATAGAGGTATAGATAAAAGCGGAATGACAACAATACCTCTAATTAGAATATAGGTATTATTTTATTAGCGGTAATATTTTGTCAATTTCTATACAGGTATTAAATAAAACCGGTTTTACAATCCCTGCTCACCCCGGTCCCCGTGCCTTTACCATGAGTTTGCATGATCGTACTCACTAGAGACTGCGTAAACGAATTAGTATGCCGATTCTTAGTTCTATTGCGTAACCGCCAGAGTCGCTGTGCTTTTGCCCATACAAATTTTTACGCAGTCGCTAGCGAGTACGGTCATGTAAACTCATGGTAAAGGCACAGGTATTTAATATCGTAAATAGTCTATACATAGAAGTATAGATAAAAGCGGAATGACAACAATACTTTCTAATTAGAATATAGGTATTATTTTATTAGCGGTAATAGTTTGACAATTTCTATACAGGTATTAAATAAAACCGGTTTTACAATCCCTGCTCACCCCGGGCCCCGGTCCCCGGTCCGTGCGTATATGGTAATGCCGCGATGCTATCTGCGCAAACGCAATTCATGCTCGTGCAGGTAATGCCGTCGTCGAGGGGAATGTTAAATGGTGCTGTGATCCGAGGCGCATATTGAATCAATTGACATGATAAGTGTTCGGTAAATGTTGATTATTTTCTGTATCAGTCAGCCCGCACAAGCTATATTATATCGATGTTTTTTTCTTGTTTGCCATGTTTATCGAAACGTTGTTTACACCGCACGAGTAAAAAATACTCGTATATACCGTCGTCGTTTGATGACCGGTTTAGCCTAGTGCAGGGTAGGCGAACCAATGGCACGCGTGCCATTGATGGCACGCGGCACAATATTTTGGGCACATCGCCGATCATAACACATGTGTAAAAAATGTGTTAAGTATTTTATGACGATCGAACGCGAGTGATCCTACGCTGCGGAGTGAATCAGAAAGTCAAAATTATTTGATGGCACGTCAATGACCCCATTAAACATTCTTTAGAAAAAATGGCACGTTGATGCATAAAGGTTCGCCTCCACTGGCCTAGTGGGTAGTGCACCTGCCTGTGAAGCTGACGGTCCTGGGTTCGAATCCCGGTCAGGGCAAATATTTGTGTGATGAGCATGAATATTTGTTTCTGAGTCTGGGATGTTTTCTATGTATTTAAGTGTTTATATTGTTAGCTTTTTATATTTACTATAGAGCTCATTTTTATGTAACCAACTAATTATAATATTCATTCATATATACCAACATGACTAAACTTAATTTTTAATTACGAATCTGTAATCTAGTAGAGAAATGTCAATAAAGTTGAAACCAGCCAAAACCACGCCGTTTGGCGCGCTTTTGATATTTTATGTGCTCTGTGGAAGGAATCGGAGTTGACTGTCATACTACTCATACTCGAAAAGACTTGTTTATGTATCTTGGTATCGCCTAATAATATAATAAAAGTGAGAAAGTGAAGCCTGTGTTTGGAATATTATCAATTGTGGATCCCAAAGCGTTGGCTCGAAGGGTGAGCCAACAATTCAGAAGTTGGATGAGGTGAGACTATGTGTCTCGAAAACCGACGCCCGCCGTGTCGTGAAACAAGCTATTGAGGTCAGAGAATTCCATTTATTACCTTTTGAATGCTGTTATCTTCGTGTGGTGGTGATGAAATCAGAACCCCGTAGCTTCTTAATGAAAATGGGAGCTTGGGAGCGAAAACTATAACTAAACTAACTCCACGAATATCTGTCACTTTACTAACGCCAGAAACCTAAGTTTGCTGATATATTTCCGTGAATGCATTGTCCAACCGCGTAGTAATTTATGTATTGTTTAGCGTGTTTTCGTGATGTGTTTCTCAGTAGTTGTCAAGAGATGGCGTTAGCTGTCCTCTATTTACACCTAAAATAATTGTACTAAAAATGTTTTATTTATGTAATTCTATTCTCCATAATTTTACGAACATGTTTACTTAAATTTATGTTTATAAAGGTTAAATGTAACTATTAGCTTTTAGTTCATACATTTGTCAGTAGATGTCGCTGTTCCAAGGAGAAACTAGCTAACGATCGGTCAACCGAAATCCAATGAAGCATTGGAAGTTTCTTGTGTCGATATCCTACCTAATAGCTCATCGTGTGATATATAAATATACGTATAGAAATAGAGAAGTGTGTGATTTTTGGACCCCTTGTACATGGTCCTTCGAACCGGATTTGTGACGTCATCACCGGATACAGAGTGAAGTAAGCAAAGTGAAGTGAACAAACTGTAAGTACTTTTACATATTTAAGTAGTGCGAACAATTAATTAAAGTGTTGCTTGGGACTTAGAATAATTTCGCAAAAAGTGACCAGACGGGGAACCTATGTCCAATCCTCCCTAGAGCGACAAGGTTCCAAACACTTAGAAAAATTCGATCAGACTGGACTTAGGAAATTTGCGAATAAATTGGACTTAGAAAATTTACCAATGAACTGGACTTAGAAAATTTGCGGTTAAACTGGACTTGTAGAAAAATTCGATCAGACTGGACTTAGGAAATTTGCGAATAAATTGGACTTAGAAAATTTACCAATGAACTGGACTTAGAAAATTTGCGGTTAAACTGGACTTGTCAAATTTTACGATTTGTACTAGAAGCAAACACTTAGAACAATTGTGAACAGACTGGACTTGTAAAAATTTGCAACTTGGGATTCGGCTTAAAGTAAACATCATGGAGGCTTCAATGAAAGTACAATTAGATTTGGCTTGCAGATTAAAGAAGGCTTATGTTAACTTAAAAAAGAGCTCTAAAGAGCGGCTCAGCTCAGTGGATCATTTAAATGCCAAACTAGAAATATTACAAGAGTTATGGAATCAGTTCGAATCTATGCATACGGAAATGGTACGAGAATATGACAGCGCGCTCCTGAATGCTAGTTCTTATATGACAACCGATGTTTACGGAGAAACTGAAGATGTCTTCGTCGAATGCAAAGCCGCATATAAGTCTCAGTTAAGGAAATTGACCGGATCAGGGTCACTTCTTCAAGCCGCTCCGGAAAGTGAGCCTAACACCAGCAATCTGAAACAACAAGTCCGATTACCAAAGATATCCATTCCTTCATTTGCGGGTAACTATGCAGAGTGGATAAGTTTCAAGGATCTATTCACATCTCTTGTCCACAACAATCCGTCGCTTGATAGTGTGCAGAAGCTCCATTACCTGAAAGGACACCTGACCGGAGAAGCAGAGCAACTCTTGCGACATATTCCCATCACCCAAGATAATTACCAGATTTGTTGGGACACACTGGAAAGGAGATACAACAACAAGAGATATTTGTCCACTTGTATAATGAAGAGATTTTTCAGTCAGCGAAATATGACTGCAGAGTCGGCAGGAGCTTTGAAGGAATTATTAGACACATCGAGAGAGTGTTTACACTCATTAAAAAATTTAGGAATAGACATAAGTAGCTGGGACATCATTGTGATCCATATTCTTTGTCTGAAATTAGATACGGAAACTCGAAAACAGTGGGAGTTAAAGGTTTCGGAGTCTGCCGAAGATCTTCCTACTTTTACTCAATTTGAGGAGTTTTTGGAAACTAAGTTTAGAGCACTTGAATTCATGGATCCAAAACTGGTTAAAAGCAATATAACTAATAAAGGTGGTCACAATAATGTCTCACATGCAAATCATCCTAAAGTTTATCATGTAACAGCCCCACCATCATGCAGTTATTGTTCCGAAAGTCATAAAATTGCCTTTTGTAAGTTGTTCGCAAAGTTAGATACTGATAATCGGCGTGATTACGTTCAAACCAACAATTTATGTTTTAATTGTTTAAACCAGGGTCATTCTGTATTCTTGTGTCGTCAGCCTACTAGGTGTCGCATATGCAAGAAAAAGCACCACTCACTACTACACCCCAAAGGTCACACACCCCCAACTGAGTCTAACGTCGGGTCAGATCACTCAGTTGAGAAAAGTGTTGTCGCACACGCAACATACCCATCCTCATCTCACGATGAAGTTGAGGAAGTTAATAATATCACAACCTGTTTCTCGACCAGTCGCAGCCAAGTGTTGTTGGCTACGGCTTTAGTAAAGGCTCATTCGAGAACAGGCGCAAGTATAACCGTCAGATGCTTGCTTGATCAGGGTTCCCAGGCTTCCTTTATTACGGAAGCTGCTGTCCAACTGCTTGGATTAAAAAAGGTACAGCACAAAAGCACCATTTCGGGATTGGGAAGTGACAAAGGCACTTCTCTTGTGTCTAAGTCAATAGTCGAGGTAAATCTTCAATCACTTCACGATCCCAACTTTGTTGTAGGCGTACAAGCATTTGTGCTTAGCAAACTCACATCAATTCTGCCAGAAAGGAGAGTTGTAGTCGAGCTGCATTCAGAGTTTGCGAATCTCAATCTAGCAGATCCGACCTTTGACACCCCAAACAAAATCGACATGCTCCTAGGAGCGGATGTCTACGGCCAGGTATTATTGGAAGGGATAATCAAGGGTCCAGTAGGGACACCAATAGCGCAACGGACCAACTTTGGATGGATACTTTCAGGTCCCGTGCTAAAGGAAATTAAATCATATCACAACAATATCAGCGTAAATCATGTTCAGATCAATGAAACCGATTTGCTGAAACGATTCTGGGAAATCGAAAACGATAGTTTTGTTGTTGACAGCAAAAGGCTCTATACTGAAGAGGAAATCAGATGTGAGGAGATCTACACAGCAACCACGGAACGTGACAGTTCTGGACGATACATCGTTCGTCTTCCATTTCGAGATCCGCACCCAAATTGCGCCCAAGGCAACTCTGAAGCCATCGCGGCTAAACGGCTGTTATTCCTGGAAAGAAGGTTAAATAAGAATCTAGAACTAAAGGCTAGGTACACAGATGTGCTGAAAGAGTACATTCAGTTAGGGCACATGGTGGAGGTGTCTGGTTACCAGAACCAAGAAAAATGTACCTACTTACCCCACCATGCGGTCGTTCGGGAAGATAAAAGCACCTCGAAGGTAAGAGTCGTCTTTGACGCATCCTGCAAGAACAATAATGGCGTATCCCTGAACGACTCTCTAATGATAGGACCAACCTTGCAGCCCGATCTCCGACATTTAATAATGAAATGGCGTCAGTTTCCTGTCTGTCTGGTAGCCGACATAGTTCAAATGTATCGGCAGATACTAGTTCATGAAAATGATACAGATTATCAAAGGATCCTTTGGCGAGGTGACTCTCACGAAGCACTAACGCACTACAAACTTTTACGGGTCACCTTTGGAACTGCTGCCGCTCCATACCTTGCTGTGCGTACCCTCCACCAAGTAGCCTACGATGAAGGTAAAAACTACCCTTTGGCCGAAGAAAGAGTACTCAATCATTTTTATATGGATGATCTTCTCACGGGCTGCGAATCTATAGAGGAAGGAAGACAAGTCTATAAACAATTAAATGAAATGTTAAAGCGAGGCGGATTTGAACTCCAGAAGTGGAGTACCAATAGTGAGGAACTAATGCAGGAATTTACAGAAGAAAAACGGGAGCCAAAGGGGAATGTAGAGCTGAAAATAGATGACATTATGAAAATATTAGGTCTTACTTGGAACCGAAGCAGTGACGAATTTGAATATGCAGTGCAGCTGCCACAGATAAGTTCATCTGTAACGAAAAGAAGAGTAATTTCCGACATATCAAGACTATTTGATCCGCTAGGTTGGTTGGCCCCGGTAATAATCTCAGCCAAGATATTTATCCAAAAAATATGGCTGTCAGGAATTGACTGGGACGATGAGTTGCCACCTCATTTACTGACAGAATGGCAGACCTATAGGAAAAAATTGAGTCAACTTACCAAATTTAAGTTACCCAGATGGACACATATCAGCACAAACGTAGAGACCGTGGAGTTACAGGGCTTCTCCGATGCATCCGAGGATGCATATGCCGCTGTTGTGTACGCGCGAGTAGTGGATAGTCAAGGCAATATACATGTATCCTTGATAGCATCTAAAACTAAGGTTGCTCCAATTAAGAAAATATCAGTTCCGCGCTTAGAGCTCTGCGGAGCAGGGCTACTTACCAAGCTATTAATGGAAGTAGCAAAGGTCATGAATATAAACAAATTAAATACACATGCCTGGACGGACTCTTCCATCGTCTTGTCGTGGCTCAATAGCCACCCAAGTCGATGGAAAACCTTCGTTGCTAATAGAGTATCAGAAATCCTGACGTCACTGGAACCTTGTCAATGGGCACATGTTTCTTCCAAGGATAATCCGGCTGACTGCGCTTCCAGAGGAATACAGCACTTTGATAATGAACAGTTATGGAAGGAGGGTCCGTCGTTTCTGAAACAAAGAATAATACATTATAAAGGGATAGTTGGAAGGAATACCAATTTAGAAGAAAGAAAAGTATGTTTACTAAATACCTGTGGAGAGCCGGAAAATGCAGACGAAGAGATCTTGGCAAAATTTTCCTCGTTGAGAAGACTCATTCGCGTGCTTGCTTACTGTAAGAGATTTATCAAGCATTGTCGACAAGAAATTATTCCAGATTGGCTTACCAGTGAAGAATTACGGGATAGTCTGCATACCTGTATCAAAATAACACAAGACAAATATTTCAAGGAAGATTTAAGTAACCTGAAAGAAAACAAAATCATAAATAAGAAAAAAAGTAAACTTACCTCGTTAAGTCCATATATAGATGATCGAGGAATCTTAAGAGTTGGTGGCAGATTACAGCAAGCAGAAATCAGCGAACAGATGAAACACCCAATAATATTGCCTGAAAGGGCGCCCCTCACAAAACTAGTTGTAGCCGAGTCTCACCTTAAAACCTTGCACGGTGGGCCTCAACTCATGCTGAATTATTTAAGATCCCGATATTGGGTGGTAGGTGCAAAGAATTTAGTAAAATCGTTTGTGCGTAAATGCGTACGATGTGTTCGATACGCAGCCGCAACTAGCCAACCTTTGATGGGTCAGTTACCTTCCGCCAGGGCATCGCCCACTCGTCCCTTTCTTCATAGCGGAGTGGATTACGCGGGACCCATCAACATGAGAACCTCCAAGGGCCGAGGCCACCATGCATACAAGGCTTACATATGCCTTTTTGTGTGCATGGCAACTCGAGCCATTCATCTTGAGGCAGTGAGCGATCTAACTTCCCAAGGGTTCCTAGCTGCCTTCAAGCGCTTTGTGGCAAGACGCGGCCATTGCGAAGAGCTTTGGAGCGACAACGGCACCAATTTCGTTGGAGCCGCGCGTGAGTTAAAGCAATTATTCTCTTCCAAGTCGAGCGTAGCAAGGGATATTGCAGAGCTGCTTGCTACTGAGGGAACTCGCTGGCATTACATTCCACCACATTCACCTAATTTCGGGGGTCTGTGGGAAGCTGGAATTAAGTCCACAAAGCATCACCTTAGGAGAGTAGTAGGTGACACAACACTTACTTTCGAAGAGATGACGACTATGTTATCACAGATTGAGGCATGCCTCAATTCTAGACCCATATCCCAAATCAGTCAAAATCGAGATGATCCCCTGCCCTTAACGCCGAGTCATTTTCTCGTGGGAGAACCACTCGTATTAATTCCTGATGGCGACTACACAAAATCAACCTTAAGCAGTTTGAAAAGATGGCAACTCACACAAAGGATGGTGCAGGATTTCTGGCAGCGTTGGTCACGCGAGTATCTGACGCAGTTTCACCACCGCTATAAATGGAACTTTCAAATTCCTGAGCCCTCAGTTGGGAGTGTGGTACTTGTGAAGGAGGATGACTTACCACCGTCGAGATGGCTATACGGTTTAATTGTGGATAAGCACACTGGTTTGGACGGAGTAACGCGGGTTGTCAGTCTTAAGTGTAAAGACAAAATTATTAAACGACCTGTAAGCAAGTTGTGCATTTTGCCTGTACAAGATTAAGTTTGTACGTAGTAATTAAGTTTATAACTAGCCTATAGTTAAATGTACCTTATGTTAGATATTTTGTTGGTTATTTTCATTTGTAAAGTACATTGCACTTAGTTGTTTTTTGGTATTGTAAGTAGTTTCTTGTTGCATGGTGGGCGGTTTTATAAGGACATTGTTCCTCATTCTGTCCTTGGTGGGCGGAATGTCCAACCGCGTAGTAATTTATGTATTGTTTAGCGTGTTTTCGTGATGTGTTTCTCAGTAGTTGTCAAGAGATGGCGTTAGCTGTCCTCTATTTACACCTAAAATAATTGTACTAAAAATGTTTTATTTATGTAATTCTATTCTCCATAATTTTACGAACATGTTTACTTAAATTTATGTTTATAAAGGTTAAATGTAACTATTAGCTTTTAGTTCATACATTTGTCAGTAGATGTCGCTGTTCCAAGGAGAAACTAGCTAACGATCGGTCAACCGAAATCCAATGAAGCATTGGAAGTTTCTTGTGTCGATATCCTACCTAATAGCTCATCGTGTGATATATAAATATACGTATAGAAATAGAGAAGTGTGTGATTTTTGGACCCCTTGTACATGCATAAAGAAAAGGAATACTGACAATATTTTGGGGTCTCGTTTGTGATGTCTGGTGATTGGTGATCGTTCTTGAGAACGCTTATAACAAATTTGGATTGCTGATGCGTTTTGTGTGCTTGAGGGCACATTTGTGTGTTGGGTGCTATTTGTGTGTTGGGTGCTATTTGTGTGTTTTTTTTTTGGTAATTGAGAATACAGTGAAAATTCAAGGGATGTTACACAGTGACTACATAGATAATACAAATGATTTTGATTATAATTCAATAGGTTATGTTAGTAAACTGATTGAATTTGATTTTACTACAATATTTGTGAATGTTGAGATTTATTATTCATAATTCAATTTCAATGTGCACTCTGAATCTCTAGTTATAGCAGCATTTGTTTCAGCAGGTAAAACAATATTTGTTATTTTTGTTGTGTCTGTTTTCACAATTCAAGTTGCTAAATAAAATTGAAAATGGGCCGATCTCATAGTCATAGTGGAAAGCGAGTTCATAAGAGTAAGAGATATGCTAGTATGGTATCTCGGGTACATAGACATTCAAGAGATCGAGTAGTATCTAGAGACCGCAGCCGATCCAGTAGTAGCACAGTGTCAACTGACCATAGTGTGACGAGACATCGAAGCGTTGACACTAACCATAAACGGAGGAGTAGGTCGGAGGCTAACAATCACAGGTATAAAAGCAAAAGTAGACGACATTGTAAAAAACATGCATGCCATTCACATAAATGTTGCCAAAATACTAATGTGGAGCCCCGAGAAACCCAACGTGAAATAACTCAAACGCCACCCATGCCATTGCTGTCACTGGGATCTAACAACTTCCCTGTCTCACATAGTGTAGTGCCAGAATTTGACCCCAGTGATAACAGCCAGACTATACTAACTTGGATCAACAAAGTAAATGAATGTGCTCAAATTTATCGCTGGGATGATCGTCAAATTTGTCACTATGCTATCCCGAAGCTGAGTGGTTTAGCTAAAAAGTGGTATCAAGGCTTACCTTCAGTTTTATTTACATGGACTGAATGGACTGAGAAGCTGAAAACAGCTTTCCTGTCAAATGAAAATTATGGAGAAGTTTTAACAAATATGTTAAAGCTTCGGTGCCGGCACGGACAGTCTTTAGAGAATTACTATTATGACAAAATGGCACTCATAAATAAGTGTGAGATACTAGGTCGAAAAGCTGTTGGGTGTTTGATTCATGGTATTGATGACAAATTTGTACGAATGAGTGCTGGTGCATGCATGTTCGAAGAACCAGAGCATCTCTTAAATTATTTGCGCACTGTTTCACAAAGCGATGCAAACAATGTGATGCGCAATAAAAATATGCCATTTAACAAACCGGTACAGAGTACAACCAAAAGCAATGATTCTAACACACAACAGCTACGATGCTTCAATTGCAATGAGATTGGTCATATAAGCATCAAGTGTAATAAACCAGTAAAGAAATGCACCTTTTGTTTAAAGTTAGGTCATGAGACAAAGGATTGCCGAAAAAGAGCTTTTTCAGGCAGTAGCAATGAGAAGCAGCAGTCATACAGAGATGATAATCAATCTGTCCTGTTAATTAATGATGCCACAAATGAAAATGACAAGTATCATAAAATAATTTTTGTTAATGGGGTTCAATGTCAGGCATATATTGATTTTGGTAGCCGATGCACTTTGATGAGAGAAACTGATGCTAGAAGAATAATCAAAGACTGGGACTTGTGTGATTTACCAATGCTACAGGGATTTGGGAATACATTGGTGAAGCCGTTAGGAAAAAAATATATAAAGATAGAAGTTAGTAATGTTGAGGCAGAAATTGAAATGTTAATAGTACCTGATCAATATTTGCAAACACCAATATTAGTAGGCCAAACATTTACTGAAAAACCGCATGTTATAGTGTACAAAACAAATGACCAGCTGATATTCATGCACAAACCCGAGATTCTCGATGAAAACGACAAGTTACGACTAAATGTATATAACAATACCACCCTAATGCCACAGTCAACGTCACCAGTAGATGTTAAAATAGAAGGCGATTATTCTGGTGGTTTGTTTGTTCAGTACAGTCATAGAATGGTGAAAGATGACACTGAATATATTGTGCTTCCCGGAGTATATAAATTTGAAAACGGAATTGGATATGTAATGGTGACAAACTTATCAAATAATGAGGTAAACTTGAACAACCAAGAGTTGTTAACACGAGGCTATCACTACAAAGAAATTCCTAATGAGTATGTAGGAAAAGTAGGTACATGCACTACCAGCCAAACCACTGAATACTTACCACTGCCAGTGGAAGAAATAAAATTGGGAGTCGAAATGAATGATACTGACAAGCGTACATTTCATGAGCTACTGGAAAAATACAGGGATTGTTTCGCCTTAAATCTTAGAGAATTAGGACGAACCGATTTATCGAAAATGCACATCACCTTAAATGATAACGTGCCAGTAGTTCACAATCCTTACAGAATGTCACAACTGGAACGTGAGCAGTTATCGAACATAATTGATGACTTATTATCGAACGACATTATACGAGGAAGCTCGTCTTCATATTCAAGCCCTGTGATATTAGTTAAGAAGAAAAATGGTGAAAAGCGTTTATGTATAGACTACAGGGCTTTGAATAGAAAGACACTGAAAGACAAATACCCCCTACCACGAATTGAGGATCAATTGGATAGCCTGGGAGGTAATGCCTACTTTAGCAGTCTCGATCTGGCTTCAGGTTATTACCAAGTACCCATGGATGAGGAAAGCAAACATCTTACTGCGTTCGTTACACCAGACGGGTTATACGAATTCAATCGCATGCCCTTTGGTTTAGCCAATGCCCCCAGTGTATTTCAGAGAACCATTAATGCTATGTTGAGAGGTTTTGGTCGTAATTTGGCCCTAGCTTACATGGATGATTTATTAGTGCCCTCTAAGACCATAGCCGAAGGCTTAGACAAATTAGAGAAAGTCTTACAGTTGATCCGATCAGCTAAACTGACTTTGAACCTGAGCAAATGCCATTTCTTTCAGACTCGCATTGATTATTTAGGTTATGAGATTAGCTCGGAGGGAATACGTCCCGGCTCAGCCAAAATGAAAGCCGTTCAAGATTTTCCGGTACCGTCCAACGTACATGAGGTTCGCCAATTCATTGGTCTTACAAGTTATTTTAGGCGGTTTATAAAGAACTTTTCAGTGATTGCGAGGCCGTTAACTGCTCTCACAAAAAAAGACACAAAATTTCACTTTGGCGATGCTGAAATGAGTGCATTCACAGATCTCAAACAAAAGTTGACTACACGTCCAGTGTTAGCTTTATATGACCCAAATTTAGAATTGGAAATTCATACTGATGCCAGTAAGTTAGGCATTGCAGGCATACTTATGCAACGACATCCTACAGCAGGGTTGCAACCCTTATCGTATTACAGTCGGCAGACTACCCTGGATGAGAGTAAACTACACTCTTATGAATTAGAAACGCTAGCTGTAGTTTGTTCTCTGGATCGATTCCGGGTGTATGTACTTGGCAAAATGTTTCAAGTGGTAACCGACTGTATTGCCATACGAAGCACCATGACTAAGCGCGATTTAATACCGAGGGTCGCCCGTTGGTATATTGACATGACCGAGTACACTTTTGATGTGGAACATAGAGAGGGGACTAAGATGGCTCATGTTGACGCCTTGTCAAGAAATCCAATCCAGTCCGATCCACACGAGCGAACTAATGTTGTAGATATTTTAACCATCGGTGATGATTCTTGGCTACAAACAGTTCAACAACAGGATTCTGAACTGCAGCGTATTATGAGTATTCTGAACGACCATGATACAAAAGGAATTGTCGAGGTTCATAAGAACTTCTCTATAAAAAATGGTCGTCTTTACCGAATAATTAACAAGAACGGAGAAGTAAACCTAAAGTGGGTAATTCCAAAAGCGGTTAGGTGGCAAATAGTCCGCATGAACCACGACGACTTAGGACACGTTGCACGGTGATTCCGCCGTAGGCCATAACTCGAACTAAGTCATTAGCATATTATGCCCTATCAGGTAACTAAAATTATTAACTAATAGATAGACTACTCAATAGTATAAATATTACAGGAATAGATTGCAATTATCATTTACTTTTGTGCAACGAAAGTGAACGTATCTCCACCCTAATCAGTAGTACGTTTGCATCGCCGCAACTTAATCACTTTGTTATTGTCTGTTATTATTATTTACCGCGAGTGTCCACGTGGTGATATCATGGAAATACAAGAAGAAGGTATGTACTATTATTTGATTTATTTTATTTTGTGCATATATATTTGTTTGTATTTTATACGAATTTTATACTAGAGGTCTATCGTTCCGTTATTTTTTTCTTAAGTATGATTTTCATTGAGAGATATACTTTGAGGAAACCCTAAGCCACGTATGAAATATACGTCATTTAATAGAGTGAAATGTCCTTAATAAGGGCTGTAACTTTCAACTGCCCCTGGCTGCCTCTTCTTAGGTAAAGGGGGTGTTTAAGTAGAGGAGGGCGTACCTAAAAAAATTACGAAGTTTTATAAAATTGTTTCTCTTTTTGTTTTAGGTACTTTTTGGAGGTGTTCTATATTGAGGCGTAATGTTTTTGATATTTGGCACTCAAAACAAGGAACTGGCGTAGAAAAATGTCAACATGTCCTAAGTGTGTTGACCAATACATCACCTTTAGCGGATGACATAGAAAATATCGACTTAAAAGTGTTAAGTGATAAAATAACGAGTTTATGTAAACGTTTATCTAGTTATTGGTTAAAAACAAATAGAACAAAGTCTAAACTAATAGAAAAATATAGAGATTGGCTTAGTGAAGTAGAATATGTTGATGTGAAACGAAATATTGAGCCGAGTGTTTTACCTTCCACTTCGTGTGGAGGTCGTCCAAAAAAGGACTTTAATGATTGTAGTATTCGTACAAATACTTTCGGACTATACTTCAGTGCATTAATTCGGGATATAACATTGATCAGACCAAATTCAGAGAATTTACTTTAGAAACAGCTCGGCAATTAGTTGCAGAGTATCCATGGTATTACATGCCTGCTTCCGTCCACAAAATTTTAATTCACGGTGCTAGTATTATAGATCATGGTCTTCTGTCAATAGGGGAGCTGTCTGAAGAAGCAGCTGAAGAGTGTAACAAATAATACAAAGAATTTAGACGAAATCATACCCGAAAAATGAGCCGCGTTTTGACCAATACCGATTTAATTAATCGGCTTTTTCTTCATTCAGATCCCCTAATATCTTGCTTTGAGAAAGTTGCCCGTTAAAAAAAAAAGTATTTTACCTAAATCTGTGTCAGATTTATTATGTGTAAATAGAAAAATATAGTGTTAATAGCAAGTAATTTAAGTTAGTATTAACTATGGCTAATAATTGTAATGTTCTTATACGTAAGTATTTTTGGAATACATACTGTTATTATACATTGTATATTGTTTTATTATTAGTTGTCATAGTATAAACCTTACTTTCTTTAGTTTTAAAGTAAACGTCGAAATCGAAAGTACAGAAAATATTTTTTGTACATACATCATCATATATGTTCGTTATTTATGTTTGAAATAGCTGTTTTTACCCCATTTCCTACTTTAGTAGCAATATTTGATAGTTTAAAATTGAACAAATTGCTTATTTTGGAACCGAGGTAGTTATGGCCGCCCTTGTATGGGAGCGGAATCACTGTGCGTTGGTTTTGATAAAACGTATGAAAAGGTCAGCAGAGTTTATTGGTTTCCAAAGATGAAACGATTCATTAAAAAGTACTGTCAAGCATGTTTGAACTGCGCTCATAACAAGTTGCCGGCTGGGCCAAAAGAAGGGTATCTTCACCCTATACCCAAAGTAAATAAACCTTTTGATACTTTACATACAGACCATTGTGGCCCATTCCCTATGAGTAAAGCCAAAAATTGTTACATCCTTTGCATAATAGACGCCTTTACCAAATTCATTCACATCAAACCTGTAAAAAATGTTAAAACTAGTACCACCATCCAAGTGTTCAGCGATTATTTCTATCAGTATGCGGTTCCACGCCGCATCATCTCTGATCGAGGAACTAGTTTCACCAGTAAGGATTTTGCAGAGTTCTTGAAACAAAGGGGTGTCACGGAACACATATTAAACGCAGTGGCCACGCCTCGTGCGAATGGCCAAATAGAAAGGTACAATCGTACCATTGTCGACGCTTTAACAGCCGTTAATCATGACAAGCCTGATAATTTGTGGGATTTAGCTATACCGCAAGTTCAGTGGGCCATTAATAACACTGTTAACAAAACAACTGGGCGTACACCAGCCGAGTTGTTATTTAGTTTAAGACCCACGGGTTGCTCTGATGGAGTCATGAATACTGTAGTATCAGAATTTGAACAGCCCCAAGATATAGATAAAATAAGAACAGAAGTAGCTCATAAGATAGAAAACAGTCAGAAAAATCAGAAAGAACGTTTTGATAAAACTCGAAAGAGGCCTGAGACGTATGAGGTGGGTGATTTAGTACGCGTAGAGAGAGAGAGCCGTAGCGAACCAGGACAAAGCAAAAAACTAGTGCAAAAATGTGGTGGACCTTATAGAATCACTAAAGTGTTGGAGAACGATCGTTACGAGGTGGAAGATACCCCCATCACACGTAAACATGGCACTAAAATGTACAAAGGGACTTATTCTGTAGACAAGTTGCATCCATGGCTAGTATTCAGTAATGATGTTATTTCTAGTGATTCAGAGTAAAGACCATTTAATACAGTTTCACAGGTGTACTTAATGTTTATGAAAATGTCGTTATTAATGTGATTTTATAAAAGATGAGACAAATACAAAACATTTAATTCAAATACTTAAATATTTTATAATTCATATTATATTAATTTAGGAAGACTCAAATGATTGTGATAAATTTTTAGTGATATTAGTTGGAGGGTAACATACATGTCTGTAATAATTTGTTATTCATAGAGTATTGCAATGTTAATTGAAGATAATAATGCGAAATGAAAGTGTAAAAGGTTGTTATAAACAGCCATTGAGTAATAATTCATTACTATGTAATTGAATAGTGAAATATATAAATGTTTATGTTAATATTCCTTTTTCAGAAAGTGAGACATTACAATAGAGTCTTGTAACATTATAATGAGTGAAATATGGATATGCAACATTTTTAATAAAGTGAGTCTTGGCAGGACTATTCCTGCTTATGAGCTTATACTTGTATAACATTGAGTTTATTACTGAATTAATTACAAATGATAATTTATTTATTTGAACTTATAGTGAGACATAGCAAGAGTGACAAAAAAAAAACTGTAAATGAAAACTGTTATAAGTAGTGAGTTTGAGTCATGACATAGGATCTTTGTCATAATAGAGAAAATAAATTTTGCAAAACTAAGATTTTGCTAGTGAATCTGTTTTGATGGCATAGTCCACAAGAGAGAGCTATTTCAAGAGAATACTTGTGATGATATAGTTAACAAGAGTGAGTCATTGTGGGTGAGTACCTGTGATGATGTAGTTAGTAAGAGTGAGTCATTGCTGGTGAATACCTGTAATGATGTAGTTAGTAAGAGTGAGTCATTGCTGGTGAATACCTGTGATGATGTAGTTAGTAAGAGTGAGTCATTGCTGGTGAATACCTGTGATGATGTAGTTAGTAAGAGTGAGTCATTGCTGGTGAATACCTGTGATGATGTAGTTAGTAAGAGTGAGTCATTGCTGGTGAATGCTTGTGATGATATAGTTAATATTTTATATGTGGAGTTCATGTAAAATTTCTCGTTTTCTTTTTCATTATTTTGTTAGTGTAACTGTTGTGTTGTGTTTCATCTATGACCCGTTTAAATGCGGGGTCGCATTTTGATGTCAGGATTAGCCGAATGTTAGCTTTTTATATTTACTATAGAGCTCATTTTTATGTAACCAACTAATTATAATATTCATTCATATATACCAACATGACTAAACTTAATTTTTAATTACGAATCTGTAATCTAGTAGAGAAATGTCAATAAAGTTGAAACCAGCCAAAACCACGCCGTTTGGCGCGCTTTTGATATTTTATGTGCTCTGTGGAAGGAATCGGAGTTGACTGTCATACTACTCATACTCGAAAAGACTTGTTTATGTATCTTGGTATCGCCTAATAATATAATAAAAGTGAGAAAGTGAAGCCTGTGTTTGGAATATTATCAATTGTGGATCCCAAAGCGTTGGCTCGAAGGGTGAGCCAACAATATCTATTAAATATATCGTCGTCTAGTACCCATAACACAAGCCTTCTTGAGCTTACTGTGGGGCTAGTTCGATTTGTGTAAGATTGTCCTCTAATATTTATTTATTTTTATAGGCTTGAGAGCTACACAGAGGAGCTAATATCGCGTTATGCGCAATGCGTAATGTAAAGGTTAATGCAATGATAATAGTAACGCCTCCATGTTATCTGCGTAAACATATCAGTAGCACGCGCATGCGCGGTGTGCATGTGCGTGCGCCTTGCGCGGAATGCTAAACGGTAGTGTTGTGGTCCCACGGATGGACTGATTTAATGAGACATGACATGATCGGTGTGGATTATTAAATAAGTATTCTCAACCGTGACAAATTTAGAAATGGAGATGACCGTTTTGTCATAAATTATGTACATCAAGATTGACTGGTGTCTTACCATCTTACCATACCTGGGCCAATTTTTATGTAATAGTTGTTGTTTTTTTATTATGTTTTCAGATTACGTTGTTAGGTAGATTGAGTTCCTAATTCTGATCTATATTTGCACAATTTGCTACAGTGTCCCACATTTTTTCCATTGACACAACTTATTGTAACGGCCCGTGGTACAGTCAAACCTCAGTCTGCACCGCGACATGGGGATTAGCACCATGTATGGTTTCTTTAAGCAGACATCCAAACGTTATTTTGACAACGAATCCGTTAGTTAGGAAGGCTGGGTACGTTCCCATCCCTCCCCCTCTGCCGTAACTCAGCAATCACTGATTAGGGGCCGCACGGTTCGGCGTCCTAGGCACACACTCACGGACCCGGACGACGTCGAAAGAAGGAACGCTGCGCTTACGGCGTCCAACTCAGACACGACGCATATACACTTATAGGCATTCCCGCCGTACACCGCGCGATCGCGACAACACAGACACAGACACATATAGTCCCTATTCGTCCCGGTACCGCCGCACACCGGGTAGAGTCAGTCCGACCCAGGTCGGGCCTAGCTGAGTTTCATGCTGTCCTCTTCTCAGCTAGGCTAGGTTTAGTGAACCAGCGACAAAACTCCCAGTAGCCCGACTATTCCAGATTATATAGAGTATTCCAGTGTTCAAAACCACCTGATGCGTGGTCTTGTCGGAGGTTTTCCCCTGGTTTTTTTTTTTTGTGCTACCCTCCAACCGCTCATGCCTATCGCTATATTAGACCAGGTTAAAAAAAAGGGAATTTCGTAACTAAGTGGATAAAGTCCATAAAAAAAAGGATTTCATACAAAATCAGGAGCTCTTCCAACCTACCCATTTTCATTAAATCCAGACGAAAAATAAAAATCGACAACAATATATTAATAAACATTGGCCCACGTACTGCGGTACAATAACACATGACACAGGGTATATCTTGTCCAGTCCATGTACGTATTTAGATTCGTCATCGCGTTCGGAAAATAACCAAATCTGCAAGATCAATATTTACACGCTTTCCTGTCGTCGCTGGACAAGGTCGGACCCACGTCGGACCCCGTCACAACGGCACCTGATGATGACATCAGACATGGACAAACATCGTCATCGGTCGTGGCGGTGATAAGCACGTGTCAAACCTAAAATTGGGATTGTCGACATATTTATTTATTTATTTCAAGCCCAAATTATATTGATTCGCTTGGGAGTGTTGTTGTGAACATGTTTAGCTGTGTGTTGGCTTGTTGCCCGCGACTCTAATATAACCATATTAGAGGGATTGATAGAATTTAAAAAAAGTATATTTGCATTTCTAGTTAAAAAAGCTTACTGTTCACTAAGGGAATACTTGACAGATGAAGAATTGTAACTGTTTAAGCATGCTCCATCTTGACTCAAAATATTTGTATGCCTTATGGCAAAACATAGAGAGACAGTAATATTAATAATTCTAAGACCTATGTACCTATGTTTACAAATAAATGTTTTTGACTTTTGACTCTCTGACAACCTGCACCAAGTCGACTCCAAATTCGCAGTTTTTACGAATATAGTCGGCTAGTTTGGAACAATAACGATTCGTGAGAAAGTCGAGAGAGGTCGTGCATCGCTCTGCAGATCTATATATACGTAACTCACAAAATCCATGACTGCTGTTTGCAGACCAGCAGACATCATATCTAAGAGTACAAGTAGTTGCTAGGGAGCTAGGTATCAAACAATAGTTGTTAATCGAGGAGGAGCTTGTTTATGAAGGAGGGGTGGGCTCTGTTGAACTGAGCGAGAGTTCTCATAGTGTGTTCGAGTTCCCATAACACGGCTCGGTTAATGTTATTGTTAGGTAGCACTTGTGGCCTAAAGGTCCAGATCATTCGCGTAGTTTTTAGAGTAGGGCCCAGAGATAAGCGAGGAATCACTATCACTACATAGTATAAAACAAAATCACTTTCTCTGTCCCTATATAGGGATGTATGCTTAAATCTTTAAAACTACGCAACGGATTTTGATGCGGTTTTTTTAATAGATAGAGTGATTAAAGAGGAAGGTTTATATGTATAATTAGTATTAGTATCAGCATTGCACCCGTGCTAAGCCGGGGCGGGTCGCTAGTACAAAATAAGATTAAAAACTCTGTATAAATATCCTTATATTACTGTCATATGTTTAACGACTCTATCTCGTATAATCGTGCTAGAAGTTTTTCGGTACCTACTTTTGTTGTGTACTATATTATTGCTCATGAGACCGGTGGTTATATATACGTTTATGGAATGTAACAAGGATACAAGCGGCGAGACCAACTATTAATCATATCAACTAATCAAATTGCTGAGTAACCGACTGTAAGTTCAACGTCCTCTTTTCAGTCAACTTTTATTCCGCTTGTAATCAAGCATCACTATTCACTAATACATAGATAAAGCTTGGAATTTATTGTTCATCGATAAACCACCTATAGTTTGAATTAATATTAATACCGTTGTTAGATGCTGGTACTTTAGATGTTTTCAAACAATGCGGAATTGATTATAGCGGAAATTCTCATTTCTTTCTATTCAATATATCTTTATTTTTGCCATTCTGTCGGTACACTACCTGTGCTGTGTGTCTATCGTTTTAACGTATCATATCAATAAACGTTGACAGTTTGGTCTTTGACAAACGTTAAAATTGGCTGACAGAAAACAATCAAATTATCACAATAAATATTCAATTAGACATTTAAATCAAAATCATAAAAAAAGAGGGGGCTAAAAACTTAAAAGACTCGCAAAAAGGTTATTTTTTAATAGTACAGATGTAATTTGAAACTTACCAATAAAATTCTCATTATTATTATTATAAAGAACCTGGAACCCTGAACCAATTGTCCGACTGCTGGGCAAAGGCCTCCCTCTTTTTTTCCACTCGCCCCTGTCTTGGGCAGTCGGCCACCACTTCTGATCCGAGGCGTCAAGGTCGTCTCTCCATCTACGACGAGGTCTGCCGGTTTCCATACAACGGTGGTATAGATTGTATAGCTGTGACGTCACATTTCACTGTCAATCAGTATGGGGCGATTGGAGCGTTTTCAGTGCTTGTCAGCTATGCAGTACTTTGCCTCTGCCGCTTACTTTGCCATGTAAGCGTACATGTATTTTTGTCGCATTGGTACCATAATGTATGTCTTTGACTTTACAGTAGGTAGTTAGTCACCGATTAACTGGGTATCTCTCTATCTTAGATTGAATAAAGGGGACACTGGCCGCAATGGAAGTCTTTTTCTAATTAAATTAAGGAGGTGAAAAGAGGCTTCCTTGTACAGTGAAGTCCAAAGACATGTATCAAAGTTACAAGTAGCTCCAATTTAGCATACTTTGAAGGTGCAAAATAGTTCAACTTTAAAATAGCGGATGTCAGATCAGAGCAAGGACCGCGGGGTCGCATTCCGGGGCGCGGAATGCGCGTGCGCCGGGCCGCGCTCGTGACGTGAGTCAGCGGGCGCCGGCGCCCTAATAGCTACACGTAAACTACACTACACTGGGCGTGACATTGTGTTGTCAAGGGTACGAATACGAGTATTATTCCTATCTGGTTCTGGGGCCTGCTTCCTTAGTCCTTAGTCCATTAATTTTTCAAATAAAAAAGTCGGCAATTTTTTTTGCAAAAATATCTGACACGTCCTAACGCCCGGGCCTACAAATAGTAGTGTCAGAGATAAGTATATTCGCGATTTCGCCGGTGGATAAATTTCCATGGTAATCATGATTTCTCGAGCCTTTTCATAGACAGCCTGATACAATGTTTAGTTTTTTCCTTGATTTGGTCCATGTTTTTTTTTCCGGGAAGGGAAGGTCTGTGTTGCCAACTTCAGCACAGAACCAAGCTGATGTCATGGGCGCCTCAACCGCGTCGCTCCCGCCGACGACGCGACGCGAGCTGATCTCATCGGCGAAGGTTCGGTAATTGATGGTGTACATGCATCATTGCGCGGGCTCTACTGAAGGTTAAGGATGTCGTCACCCCGCCCACCTCTTTTTCATATCACGTCGATAAATTGTATACTAGCTACACTTACTAAGTGAAGTAAAGTGATCATTCCCGCTTGAAAAACCTCTTATAAAAGGGCTGGTGGAGCCTTTTCCGGCCAACGAAACTACTTTCTATCAGCTGCATCTGAAAAAAACACTTCACCAATTTTATTTCTATAAGGCAAATATTACTAAAAGACTAGTTGTTTGTGAGTAACAGTGACACCAAATCATACAGTTCTTGTATTTAATAACCTATTATTTTCAACTTCTACTACGATTAGTGAGCCAATATTTTAGAACGTTAAATCAATAAGCATAAGCAATAAATTCGGTGGGTGCTCGAATCGGAAGTTGCAATATGAATTTTTTGGACCACCGTATCCTACATATTATTTATCCATGACTGGATGTACGTATCGTAACGGTTATTGTTGTAAATTTGTTTAGTTTGTAACGCTTGTGTCCTTAGCGCGGCGAGTCATACTGACCTATTTAGTTTCGCCGTGTCACACTCACACCGCATTATGACAAACCGCTCCTTCAGACTCTTCGCGGCAAACAGAATATATGTAATAGATTAATCTTTCGATTAGTATGTTTAGAGTTGTAAAAAAAAAGATTCTGATAACCCTGTATGTGTTTTCCCATATGCCAAATAAATAATTTGGTGATTCCTCTAAGAACAAAATACAACACGTGAACATAATATATTAGATACTGGATCAGGTGGGCTAGCACAACTTGCTGCCAAGTCGTATCTCGCGCGACTCAGCGATTCCTGTCTCACTGGAGCTGTGCGAATTAGAAAGAGGAGGGTTGATTTTTCTCTACTCGCGTCGCGTCGCAGCGGCAGTTGTGCTAGCCCCGCAGGCAATCATATTAGATATTGCATAGGCTACGGTGTCCGCATGGCAGCATGAGGCGGCCGCGGCCGTAGGTTCGACGCCTTTATTGTAGCAGGTACTTCTTCCTAAAGTCAATTTCTGCGACAGCGACTGCTGAGTTGCTGATATTAACTACGCGAGCTGTTCCGCCATTGAAGTCAAGGCGAAAGAGATCGATTATGAAAACTCCATAAATCATACTTGACAGCGATGTTTTCAACCCGCCATCCATCTTTAAGCCTTCTTCACTACCGTTTCAACCATCTTTCAGCCCATTTCACGACCGTTTCCGCCTGCTGTATCGTAACCGTTTATTTTGTGAACCATTCAACAAGCAGCCGACAATGACACTCAATAGGAACCACGCAACGTTAGAAAAGGCTTTGTCCGAGACTAAAGGAAGCGATTTACCGCGGCAATAGTTGCTTAACAGTTTTCGTCACAGTCTAAATCAGCATATGGATAAAGTGAAAATTTGTTTTTCCCAGATATGGCATTTTTGTCAATGACACAAGGTTGAATTTCACTAACAAAGCTTATCCAAACATATACACTTTGTATATAGATGTGGCGTATAAAATATTTCTGAGTCTAAGTACATGCAAGGTGGTCCTGAGTAACCCGACCGATTAACCGTCCAGGGACATGAATGTACCCGGGTCAGAAAGTCCTGGCGTCATAATGTAACCATATAACTATTTTAACCATGCATTTCTGAGGTTATAAGGACATAAAAAAGGTATATCAGCCTTGGTCAAATTGGGAAAAAAAATAGTTGAGTTTATGTAATTGTTGTCTTTAAAATATGAAATAATGTCACTTTGTATGAATGCATCACTTACAACGAACTGTCAACATTTTTTTTTCAGAAATGTTTATAGTTTCGAAAATGATTACGGTCGCGTTGATATTGTGTCAATTACTATGTTGTGACTTGGTTACATGCATTAGTGTCAATGTCACATTCGAAAGGGGTTTTTGTTTTTACAGAGTTACGACATTAAATAAGACCGAATTGAGCAAATTTTGAATGACATTTAAATCTCCAAAATTGACTCTGAAATATGAATGAAATTGCAATATTTTTAGGTTTTTTATGACTTGATAGGCTAACAACAAATTATGTTTCAAATTTGAAGCTTGTGGGTCTACTAGAAATACCTTAGAATTATGATGATCGGTCATTGTGTCAGTGACAAAACTAAGGAACTTTGACGGGCAATAATAGTTCTTAAACTGCAAGTTTAAATTGAATGTTATTGAGAACTTAAGTCATATTATGGTCTGTATGTTACTGAAAATTCAGGGTTCTGGCTTTAGCCAGCACAAAATTACAGGATGTTGAGAATGGCCTGAAGCGCTTCGAGAAAAGGATGGTACAGCCGTGTCTCTCTGTTTTGCTCGACTTGTCGGGAGCACTGTAAATAAAGTTTGTCTGATTACTCCGGACCACCTTGTCGTATATATTGAGTGCTGAGATACGAGGTTTTGAGGAGTAATTAGTTGGTGAACGAACTGATTTTTGTTGTCGATTTATCTAGACAAGCGACAACGACCTCATTGGCACACGCGCATAATTATGGATGCGCCCACGCACGGAAGCGTGCTTTAATGTCAGGGAAATGTAGGTCGGGAAAATGATACACGGTTGTGTCAAACATTATCCTATAGTATGACAATGACATATAGTATACATTTCCATTTGGTTGCATGATAATGAGGCCTCGAAAACGACTATAAATTTTCGATCCGACTTAATCACGAATAAACTGGCGGCATCTGTTGAAATCAACTATCTGATTGAGAAATCATATGTTAGTTATTTTTAAGATAATAAACTGAATAAACTTTTTTTTTACTATAATATCACTATATATAAATCCGCTCAGGAGATTCTGCTCAGAAAACGTGCCATTGGTGGTTAAGTGCGTACTGATCACGCTATTATTGGCTAAATTAATTCGACTCTCTGGAATTTAATATATTAAGTAGTGCCGTGGAAAACCATTACCTATATACCTGTTAACCACAAAACAGATCTCAGCAACTGTATACTCTTATCTTATCTTATTTGTGCTTGAATCTTTGTATCATAGGTGCTTTACACATTACTTAGATACATTTTTCAAATGTAGTTTTGAAGCTTTTCCGGCATTAATAAAGACCCCGCTTATTTAAGTACCGTGTGTTGATGACTGTCCACTGCGCCCAGCTAGCACGATGCTTTTATGGTCACGTTTGCGGCCTAAATCGCCCAAACCGTGATCAAAAAACCGACCATGCTAGTTAGGCCGGTCAAGTTTTTAGATTCGGCGACTATCAACTCGCTTAGCTACACTTTCTAACGCCCTTGTAATAGTTACGAATAGGTGTAGTGTAGTATAACCGTGTCCGGGTCAAATAACTCCGTGCGGAGTGTGTGGGATGGACCCAGCTAGTTACATCATGTAATACAGCATCAGTCACTTTCGATATTTGTCATCCAACACATCGAAATCGTAACTTGGAAAGATAGAACTTGAAAAACACTTTTTACGGACCATTTAAAATTCAATCTTCTTCTTATTCGTGTAAAGGAGAGTCCAATTTTTATTATACTATTCTAAAAATATTGCCCGTGTGGTTGCCTGGTAAGAATTGCGCCACCCCATTTCTTCCCGTGGGTTTCGTAGGAGGCGAATAAGGGAAAATCGGAGGGTGGGCAGCAGCATCCTTCGATCATTACCTGCGTCGCCAACCCGCTTGCCAAGCGTGGCGACTATGGCAAATCCCCCCCAAGGGAAAAATAAATTGGGGGAGGCCTATGTTCAGCAGTGGACGTCTTTCGGCTGAAATGATGATGATGATGATGATGATTCTAAAAATATGCCTTGCCAGTTCCACTGCCCGGGGAGTTGCGTCTATAAGGTCTTTATGGGTGCAATTATGAGGGATCATAGTGCACTGTGTAAGGTGATTGGTGGTATTATCGATGTGGGGTTTCCAGCACCAGCTTCAGCCCCGGGACAGAAGGTCGGCAGTTGTCCGGTCTTCTACGAGTTCCTTGTATACAGAGGACGTCGCAGTTCTTTCGCGTGCATAGGTCAGCTGATAGACCATCAATGTTAGTTGATATCGTTGTCAAAGTTTGCTCTAAAAAAGAGCCTTTGAACAGTTGTTGATAAAATTCAATAATATGTCAAAGTTTGGACTGACAGGAAAAAGGAAAAAAACTTAATTCCTCACTCAAGTTAATACGAGTAGTCACTAGTAATAATATTTCAAAGTACGCGTCATACTCGTGAACGGGTGCTGTTTGTGGGGTCCGGTCTGTTCATGTTTGCAAGGACTAGTAACTTCGTACTAGTGTTCAGTGGAATTGACATGATGAGAGACTTCACTGTTCTCATTTGATTTTATTTCTTTAGACTGACGCTCAGAGACCTTATACATCTCTGAGGATATTTATTTATTAGATTTTATTATTTTCATGTTGACGTGTTATAGATATAGCTCAAAACATTTTATTATGATTAGTGTACCTACTTTATTACCTTTTATCTTGACGCTGAGAGAGACCTTATACATCTCTAACAAATCTCGATTGTTATTAGTTTCTTAGTCTTATTTTTGACATGTAACACTACATTTAATTAATGATACTTTGATTATTGTATTATTTTTATTTGATGTACCTAGATAGATTTTGACTTGTAAAAGTGCCTTTGAGGCCTATTTGCAGAATAAATGTTTTGATTTTTTTTTTGAAAGTCAAAAGCCTTTTTAACACAACACTATACACGTAGACTTAAAAAACTTCATTGTCCACTATTCTCCAAATGAACGGCTTCGTATAGATAATAGATATTCCGGCATTAGCTAATGAGCCGTGAATGCCGTGATGGATACAGTAAATGGGCGCCTCGCGTGTCACTCGACGATGCCGAGGATCACTTACCTTAGTTAACTCCATGTGGGTCAGGTACTCCGACAGTTTATCTGTAAGTTAGACCCTTTTATATCATGTTTATTTCAATAATGTAATAATTGGCCAGTTTTTTTTTTCACCGAATGGACCCCAACAGACTTCCACGCCAGGTCATGTTAAGTCAAGTTGCACACGCCAAGAGACCTGTTGGGCGTCCTCTGCTGAGGTTCAAGGATTGCTGCAAAAGGGACCTGGTCTGCTTCGACATTTAACCCCATAAATGGGAGAGACCGGAGTGGCGTCGTGGCCTCAGGAGTGGTGTGGAAAGGCACGATGAAGACTGGTTGGAAAGCCTCAGGCAGAAGAGAATCCGCAGTGCCAGACCTCCACCTCAGGACTCGCGCCATGTTTGTGATCGCTGCGGCAGAAAGTGCCGCGCTGCCATCGGACTATATAGTCATCGGAAACATTGCGGGCAGCCTCCCCGCAATACCTTACGTTGACTTCCTTCTTGACGCTGCAACAATCATCTGCGAAGAGCCGATAGTATGAATTTCCCGCTCCGCCTTCCAGTTCGAGAACCTATACATACTTTCGACCGGTTTAGCCTAGTGGGTAGTGTACCTGCCTGTGAAGCTGACGGTCCTGGGTTCGAATCCCGGTCAGGGCAAATATTTGTGTGATGAGCATGAATATTTGTTTCTGAGTCTTGGATGTTTTCTATGTATTTAAGTATTTATATCTATTAAATATATCGTCGTCTAGTACCCATAACACAAGCCATCTTGAGCTTACTGTGGGGCTAGTTCGATTTGTGTAAGATTGTCCTCTAATATTTATTATTTAATGTAATAATTGGCAAGTTTTTAGCCGATAGTATGAATTTCCCGCTCCGCCTTCCAGTTCGAGAACCTACAGTATTTGAGAAGGCTCGAGAAACTACATTAGATACTAATCGTCCGAAGCTCGTTACTTCATTATTCACCGCAACATTGACCTATGGTCGAGATCGAAGTGAGGCAATCGGGTTATTAATAATGCTCACTTGGCGAGGGCTGACCAAGGTCTTGTGGAGCAGGGGTGGTCGCAGCCGTAATTCAAACAACAATAATACATAACAGTTTCAATGGTTGTGGTCTTTACGGATGACACCACTCCATGCATCCAGCTGCCCGCGCTGTTTCGTCGCTGTTGTGGGCGCGAGGCCCGTCAGAACAGCAATTTAACTAATCTGTTTTATTTCGTTACATGATGGTTAGTTGACTGTGTTGAACATCGACTCGACGTTATAATTTACAAACTAAAGTCAATTGATAGTTGGGTGATAAGTATTGTTTCCTGCGGTTATTTCATACATGTGAAACACTTTCGTTTTAATTAAGAGTCGCCATTAAAATATTGCTTACACAACCGCTTGTAACCTGTAATATACTCGTACAACGTTTCCTATGTCTTCGTTCAAACATGGCGCGTGGCTATGAAATAAAATCGATACTAAAATATTTAAATTGGGCGTGATTTAAAAAAAACAGCAGTAAACTTACAGGTTTGTGCAGTACCTAAGAACACAGGTAGACATATTTAAACGTACCCTTTTCTGCTATATGCGTCCTACTGTCACAGCCGTCTGGCACAGACTAAGGGCAAGCGTGTCAATTGACTCAAACAGGTTGGACAAGAAATCAAGTTGAGATAGATGTCTGCTCTGGTAGTATACATAATAGGGATCTTGACATCAAGTAAGAAAATCAATAAGTTCGATTATTCTCGAAAAAGGATAAAATTCTTAATCAAATGGCGAAAATAGTAACTCAAAAGAATAAATAATTACATAATTATAAGTCGTTTTAAGAGGGGGCATACTCTGTCCCTTTCCCGCAAAACGCACCTCTGTATCGGAACGATCGTCATTTACTATGACCCTCGTGGTCAATGACGTCACTGATCTGTCGCGCTTTCTCTCTCTAACCAGCAAAATAAAAACGGTTGTAGTTATTTTTAAGATATTTGAATAGGGTTTTCACCATTTGGTATATTTTTAACCTTTTTTTTGAGTAGTCTTATGGAGTAGGCAAATTTTGAGTGAACATCGCTATTACTCTAAGCACTGATGGAAAATTTTTAATGAAGTTGACAGATGATTCCAGAACTCAAGTTTACACTACCTACTTTAGACTAAAAATTGGCCGAGAGGCGACAATCATAATGCATCCATTAAATTGGGCGTCAGGCACGATCGCTCCTGGAAGAGGAAACTACTTGGAGTGTTGTTTTGTTTTTGATATGTGCGCTTTGCAGTGTTGGGTATTATTGCAGATTTTACCAATATAAGTAGGTATGTAAAAATAGCCAGTTATGCTAGCTATATCCATCTAATCTAGGCCAGTTGCAGGGTTCATCGCTCAAGCTGGCTGCGGCCCAAAAGGTGGGTATTCGGCCTTCGCATCGCAGACGGCCTGGCGCCACAGGGCCGTGTCTAGGCTTGGTGTAGTTTTTTTTAATACCATGCCGATGGCAAAAAAGCGTGTGGCCCGCCGGATATTGATGACTGATGGTAAGCGGTCACCAGGGCCGTCTTTCCCACTGGGCACTAAGGGCACTTGCCCAGGGCCCCGCGATCGATAGGGGCCCACTACTTACTGCCAGATCACCAAACGATAACCAATATTTAGTGATCTGTCAAGGGCATAGGGACCCCATTACCCTAGTGTGCCCAGGGCTTCCAATTGGTTAAAGTCGGCCTTGGCGGTCACAGCACCGGATAAAAAGTTACTCTCCTTTCTCGAAGAACCCCATACTGAACCTCCGTAGTTGGGTGCCACTGGAGGATATGCCTTTATTTTTACAGCAGTGTTACCTTAGCGTGAAGCAAAGCTATCAATACGAACATGTAGCTAATCTAGGCCAGTTGCAGAGTTCATCGATCAAGTTGGCGGCGGCCCAAGCTCCAAGAGGTGAGCAAGTTGTGACAGTGTTATTAATCGTCCCCCCGCTCTCGCCTGAGGTGTCGGCTGTGTATGCACAAACAAATTATTTAGTTAATTGATGTTCGGTTAGTTGTAAAAACGGTCATTAATTGGATGCGTACGTATACGTGAAGTCATCAGCGTTAACATTATCTGCTGCAGCGGCCTGTTTGTAGGCCGTAAGGTAGGACGTGTCAGATATTTTGTTTCGTTTCTTTTGGGAGATATTTATGCTGGTGACTTACCTATCCTTAAGTTTTCTACAAGATGAGTGCATCAAACGCCGCAGTGTCGTGTCTGTAATATCACTATCACTATATAGTATAAAACAAAGTCGCTTTCTCTGTCCCTAATCCCTATATCCCTGTGTATACTTAAATTTTTAAAACTAATACGCAACGGATTTTGATGCGATTTTTTTTAAAAGATAGAGTGATTGAAAAGGAATGTTTATATGTATAATAACATCCATTAAATAGTGCACCCGTGCGAAGCCGGGGCGGGTCTCTAGTATGTATATATAATACATAAATATAGAGAAAGTTAGCTGAGATAATGCGGTGCGGCGCAATGCGTAGGCTGGCGATGACAGTGCAATGGCGGACGTAAATAAACTATTGTAACAAATCCGACAAACGATAATGATGTTTTTGAATCACTCACATACCTACATCTACATAATAATAACATGCGTGCGTGTCGCTACGCCCCGGCCCCGGCCCTCGCGTCCCGCATGCGGGAGCTCGTGTTTTATTTTAAGGTAAATTAATAGCCGGTACAAATCAAAGTCCAAAAATATCTATCATCTGTATGTACAGGACTCTATCTATTATCACGTTGAAATAAAGGCACATGTGTAAATATTTTTATATATTATTTTGTACAAATATTTTGCTTACTAATAATTTGTTCAACCATATATGTAATTAGTTTCTTTTACATGAACCCACACTTGGCCTTTTAGAGGTTTCCTTTAATTCGTTATATATGGTATATAAGGTGAAAATATTAACTCACGACAGTCAACAATAAGGATCTGGCTGACGTACCATGCACTCACATGAGTGCCCCATGAAATGACAGCCACCGGCTTCACAAAACACTTAACATACCGTACGTATGGAACCCATCCGTCAAAATTGGTTCATGACCTTGATTCATGACCACCCTTAATTTTAGGCGGAAATTACATCTCGCCGTCCATTACAGTCTGCTGCTGAGAGGTCAAATTGACAATCCAGTGGCGTTGGAAGGCATCCGATTTTTCGTCCCTGAGCAATACGCGCGCGCTGGTCGCCGCCGCCGTCCGCTGTTCGCGGCGCCGGCGGCGGCGGCGGGCCCGCGCACGCGCCGCGCCTGTAACGCGCCCGGCGCCCGTGCGCCGGCGCTACTCAATCAACTCGTGCTGAGGCAGGATGCCGACGTGTTCGCAGATAGCTGGAGTACCCTGCTCTCTAAAATAAGTGAATTGTGCGATTTATATTGTTAGTTAATATTAGGTCTATATTTTCTTTAATTTGTTACTGTTAGCACTGAAGTTGCAAATCTCATAACATTATAGGCGCTTTGGTACCTCACTGTTAGCTTATAAATGTATGTTCTAAATAAATAAATAAATAAATAAATAAATGACAATCATGACGTCATCGGACGATTTTGACGACTGCTGTCAAAAAACCCCTCACCATGGTCCTACCAGAGAATAGGACGGTTGTATTTTGAAAAATCCTATTTCACACGTGCCCTGCACAAATATAAATGTGGTCGATTGTACATAACGCGGGGCGATGAACTTGTGGCAATACCGCCGGGTGTCACGGTGTCGTTCTGGGCGTGCCCAGGTGTGGACACTAGACTGACCATCGGTAATGGCTTTCCGCACGATGACAATCAGATATATGTATGTACTGTTATTTGGGTTGTAGTAATATACCAGAGTACGTATCTGCCAAGTGTCAATGGAACGCAGTATGTTGGAAGTAGGGACAGCCGACAAAATAAAGAACCATGCCATAAGGAACCAGACCAAGGTACAAGACATAGTCACAAAAAACAGGAGACTCAAATGGAAGTGGTCTGGTCACACTATAAGAGGCAGTGACAAGTGGAGCAAAAAGGTGACCCAGTGGTACCCAAGGGGCTGTAAGAGGAAAAGAGGAAGGCAGCACAAAAGGTGGGACGACGACAAGGCCTGTTGCTGGAGTCACATGGAGCAGGGCCGCCAGAGACAGGCACGAGTGGAGAAGGCTGGAGGAGGCCTTTGCCGATGGACAACAAGAGGCTATAATAAATAGAAAAAATATACCAGAGTCAATGTGTATCTGGATGGAGAGATCATTGAGGACCGCTTGCTTGCACTGGCGGGTACTCGTAAGCCTACCGTTTATAGGGCGGCTTATCGACATAACATAATAACGAAAAGCAAACGTCGCCACAGCAATGGTCTGGAGGCTGATTCTTGGGCTGTTCGAGACGATGTCTATTCGAGATCATTTCTATTGACGCAATGTCTATTAAAAAATTCTCACCAAAATGTCGAACACAGCAAAATTTCTTATTCATTTTTATTTTACAATCTAGATGATGTCGAAAGACGTTCTCAATGTCTATAAATATTGTAATACGAGTTCTGTTTTCTCGATTGTGTTAGTTTTTAATCGTGTGTAAAATAAAGAGAACTTTCCACTTAATTAAATATCTCTTACATCAAAAACAAAACTGTTATTCATTTACAATGATCTAATTAGTAATTATGGTTATTTAACACATCAGACATATTTAAGTTTGCTCGTTTATGTACTTACGTAAAATGGAGCGCATAAAAACTTTTGACTTGACAGTTTGGAGCCACACACTACTTTCAATATTTGTAAGCTGTCAATATTTTCTGTCAAATTCGAAGCTTTAGACCGACTTAAATATACTTACATAATTATACTTGTGTGTGAATTATGGAATCATTTAAATAGATTGACATAATATTTTTAGTAAATTATTTCTGCTGTTTTTTTTTCTGAGATAAGTAATAGACATCATCTCGAACGGCCCGAGAATTGGCCTCCTAATCGGCATATATAGAAAAGTGTGTTGCCAAGAAAAGAATGTAATACTTAAACTTAAATTGAATTTGCCCATGTACGGTGTCGAGTCTTGTCATTCAGCTGCGATGACAGCTGACAGTACAATTTCTGACTATAAAGCGTTGCCAAGCGAAGATGATTAGTATGATCGCAACCACGAACAAACGGTAGTATAATGTACAGCTGTCAACTGTCGTGTCACATTTGCCAGCGTCGCGTGCGCCGATAGCGCGTGCGGCGACGCAGAGTCCGCCTGTCAGCGCTGACAGTAGGGATGAGACTGATCAGAGGTGATACTTAAATCATCGATTATTCAATAACCGATATTTTCGACACCCAGATAAAGTCATCGATTTACGTTTTATTCTTAACAAATAACCGCTCCATTCATTAAACCAACGCTATTCTAGACAACTTGTCTTTAGACAAACATGTGCACACGTCTTCTAAAAAGTAAAGTGCAGAAAAATAGGTAGGTAGTTAGATACATATGTATAACATACTGAGAAATATGTCCCATTAATAGCTCTTCAGTAGGCTAGGCAATTCATGACAGGGTTAATACGATGCATATTTATGCACACTTACATGAATAATAAATTGCATATCACACGCAGGATGAGCTTGTCCATCCTTGGTCTGGCGGCAATGCTCCGTGACTTTAAAGAAAATCTCCTGACTGGCTGAATCACCAGACCGGAACGGCCATTTCGATCGATTTATTTGCGGTTTTTTTGTGGTGAAAATCGATTTATAGAATCGACACCTTATTCGATATAGAGACTGGAGCATCCCTAGCCGACAGTGTTGATGAACGGTGGCAGTGATATGACACTCGTTGGGTATTATGTAGCTATCGTGTAATCAGTCTAATCGCATTGTTCGAGTAAATTAAATTACCTTGTCCAGCCTTTTTGCCACTGCTAATTAAGATTTGTTTTCACCTGATGACTTTTTATTATTGAAAGGAAATGTAGTGGAATATACAGAAATCTTTAGTTTCAACTTTCAATTATGTAACTCCTATCATCGTTACCAAAACGTTTAGATCATTGAATCTCAAAAAAACTGAAGATAATTAGGGGCTTTCTGTCAAAGTATTACATTCCATTATAGAAATAACTGCTCTTTATATTTAATAGAAATATTGGTACAGGAGTTGTTCCCGACTTGATGAAACATACTAAAATTATCCCATTGTTCAAATCAGGAGCGAAATCAGACCCCACGAATTTCAGACCTATCTCAGTACTACCAGCATTAAGCAAAATTTTGAGAAACTTATCCTTATACGTTTCTACCAAATCTGGAATGTTATTAGTTTCTTAGTCTTATTTTTAATTTTTGACATGTAACACTACATTTCATTAATGATATTTTAATTCTTGTATTATTTTTAATTGGTATAGATAGATTTTTACTTGTAAAAGTGCCATTGAGGCCTCGTTGCAGAATAAATGTTTAAATTTAGATTTTTGATAACGTCACATTTATGCAGGTCAAATCTTGTAAGTCATATGTAAACTCCGGGAAGTTAGTCACTTAAGTTAGGATGACTTCACTTAAGATGATACCTAAGGGTTGTCTTTTCACTGACGTGGAGGGGGGCGGAGATGTGAAGAATTGACCAATCAAATTAATTCATTAAACCAAAGCGGAGAGGAGCGGTACTCCGGGAACTAATTTGATTGGCCAATTCTGCACGCCTCCGCTCCGCCGTAGTGAAAACTCAGTTTAAAACCTCTGGCAATTAATTTAATTCTGCGCCCTGGTTCATTAGAATAGTCTTTACCAATAGCTGATCACTGTGCAAAAAAAAAATCAGGCGGTATTTATTCAATCACTAGCTTTGGTCCGCGTAGAATTCGTTCATAGCGCTAGAATTTTATTGCTATTCTTTTATATCAGGCGCTTACCTAGTTATCACTCTTTAAAGGTTTGTATACAATCTTCCACCTCCTTAAGGGATAATTTCCTATGGTCTTCCCCTAGACTCAAACTACCTCCATACCAAATTCATCTCAATTGGTTCAGCGATTTAAACGTGAAGAGGTAACAGACAGACAGACAGAGAGAAAGACTGACAGATAGACAGACATACTTTCGCATTTATAATATTAAGTATGGATTTTATGAGCAAAGTGTAGGACTGTAGGTGTAGCAAAGTATAACTCTAAAGTGTGGCGAGGCCAGTCGGCAGCGGCTTGCGGCGGGCCAGGCGCGGAGGCGCTACTTCCGTTCCATGTGGCCTACCAAATAGATTGTTCGGCCATGTACAGCTAGCATAATTAATCTATATGTTCGATTCTTCATTACCGTCATTTTAATTTATTTAAAGATGTGTCATTAGCGTATCTTTTCATAATCTAACGTGTGCTGTTCTTCCCGAGTCCTATAGAAAGAACAGAATAAACTTGGAAAATGAAATGGAACAACCATTTAATTTATAATATAAACACGTAATAAAACAAATAATCTAATTAAAATAATAATTATAAATAAAAAATTTGACCCAGATCGCTGTCAAATGGTAGGGTGCCCAGAAGGCTGGCTGTATTTCCTCGCTGCACGGCAATACTTATTCGCTGAGCGAAATAGAAGCCAGCCCTCTGGTCACCAGAAGCCTTTATTAGGCGCTTCGACAGATCTTTATATCTTTAATTTTACAGCAAATGAAAATTTCAACCTATTATCCGAAATGTTTGGTTCAAATTATTTTAGGTTAAGAGAAGAAACCCTCAGTCGTAATATCTACAGCGCTGATGACTTTGTAGGTATGCACATGCAGTCTAGTTTCTGCTGGTGCGGACTAAAAAGTGAACTTCAGTGTGTTCAGTTTGAGATCTTGGAGACCAGCACTAGAAAACTAAGAAGGCAGCCGCCGTAGAATTTGTAGTGGGTACCTTTTTTATGTTATGGGGGCAAACGAGTAGACGGATCGCCCGATGGTAAGCAATTGCCGTCGCCCATGAACACCTGCAACGCCAGAGGAGTCGCAAGTGCGTTGCCGGCCTTTCAGAAGGGAATACCTACCCCAGTCGGGTACCTGGCTCGGAATCACAAGCATTCTCCACAAAAAAACCGTTTAGGAAGGAAGGTTGCCAGAATTTTTGAGGATATAATAGTGTTCACTGCGAGATACTACGCGAAAATCACACCCCTCAAGTATCCTTTCCGGTGTGACTCTAGTCTTGTCACTAGAATTATTAGCGTTAAAACACTTTAAAATATATGAAGGTTAACTTGGGTTCCGAATTCAGAAGGATATCGGACGTTTTTTATGATGATTATGTCTACTTACGGACGCAATGTACCAAAACATCACACAAAACAAAACAGACGCAATAACTTATCGTGCTAACGTTATGTAGTTAAAAAACCTTACAGGTTCACGTGAATATTACATGCCAATCAAGGCGGCGATGTCTAAGAAGTATCGATTTCTTGTATTTACCGAGCTATTTTGGTTTTCGACGCATCACTCTCGCTCGATACCTTCAAGCCAAGAGCGAATCGAACCGAAGAAAGATTGTGAAGAATATTTGAACGCCTGGCGCCGCCGCGGATGTTTAGGTACTTTTTAATGTCAGTAGGTAATATTGGTGTTCCTAGAATCTAGGAATCTAGGACTAGGTTGGTGTTCCTAAAATCTAGAAATCTATATAGGGCTAGATTGCTAATGTAAAATTATAGAGAAATAGGAAGAAATAAAGATGACAAATGTGGCAACACTTCGAAGCTGTATGTTACTGAATACTTTTATTTAAATTACGACATTCATATCATCGGCTGGCACATTCCACCAACATTTGGTGAACCACGCGCCTCAACGCGAGAACTTGTTGCTGTTAACTCGTCAAAGAACCATTTGTTTGAGGAGTACCACGCGAAACTCATAACTCTTGGCGACCCTACACCTGACACGCACCCTTCAGCGCCCGACATTAAATACTACACCGTAACACAACAGGATACGGTTCAAATTACATTAATATTCGCGCAGGTCATTGCCGCTACGGACGGAAAAACAGAAGAGCACCAGCTACTTAATCCTGTTAA
Source organism: Epiblema foenella (assembly GCA_963556455.1). Taxonomy (NCBI): domain Eukaryota; kingdom Metazoa; phylum Arthropoda; class Insecta; order Lepidoptera; family Tortricidae; genus Epiblema; species Epiblema foenella. The sequence goes on along the minus strand of OY747120.1, from coordinate 92,268 downwards.
TGCAAATTTGCACTTAATATGTAACGCAAAAAGGTTGACACTTCATTGGTTTCGCTCTGGTTTTAATGTATTATCATCATGTGTAGTAGAAATTGAGTGTTATTGATTGCGTTTATGGCTGTTTTTTGCGGTGAGGCTTGTATTAGGGTTATCACGCGATTCGCTGTCAGGGCGCGGCTGACGAGTCGACTAAGTGATTTGGTAAAATGTAGTGAATTCTTCTATACAGTTTAACAAAATATACCTAACATTCCCAGGATATTACATAAATTCCTTTCTGAAATGTTAGAATATTTTTTATACAACTACAGAACAACACGGTTACAACAGTTCAACCAAAACCATGTTCAAAGAAGACCTTATTATAGTTCACCTGTTTTTATTATCAGAATTCCGTATTTATTTCACGGGGTCACTGATCCCTGATGAAAAGAACCACTTTATCAACAGTCTATTGGAAAGTGACAAAAAACGGACGTAGAATTTCGCTTTCAACAAATTCAAATTATTTGATAGCAAGTTACGGATAAAGTAAATTTCCTTTTGAAAGTCTTTATGATATTGGCATTAGATTGATTTTCGCTTGGCCCGTGGAAGAGGTTTCTTCATCATACCTGTACAGATCTTACAATCCGGAACCACTCCGAATATTGAAGGCTTATTAGGCTTATAGCTAATATTGCCAGTTTCGTAACACTCAGTGTAATTTGTTGTATTCATTTTTCACCGTGCCTTTTTTTTTCTACGGGGGGAAAATCCGTTATGGATACCTCCGCACCGTGGGGGCGGCGCGGTGGTTATGTCGGACTTGCACCCACTAAAAACCCCCCGCTTGTCCTCCTCAACCCATTTCGGGCGGCTCTGGGATCTCCTACGGAACGCGCCAGTGCCGCCCTAGAGTCCACTTATGTGGGTCCCGCTATGTTTCTATGACGATCGTATAGCCCTCAACTACGACCGTCTACGACCCCTAGGACCCCCTTTTAGTCGCCTTCTACGACAGGCAGAGTATACCGTAGCCATATTCTATGCCCGGGCTACAGGGCACACTGTATTACATGCCTAAGTATAATTTACCTTTGCTTATGTTATGTGCGCTTTGTGCCCAATTCGTTAAGTGTTAAGTACGTGGGCCGATGTTGGCAAAGTAACACATATGCAACGCAATGTAACGACATTATCGTAACAACGTTTCGTAGCTGGAGCTGGTCGGGCTCCGGGAAATTAGAGTCATTTTGTCACGACGGGGCTCGTAGTTATTCCTGTGTCTCGTGCCCAACCTAGCGGGTATAGCGGACATATAGCCATAGTCCCTTACCTTACCTGCTTACTAGCAAGTATTACTGCTTACTGCTTAGTAGTAAGTAAGTAAGTGCTAAAGAGACGAATGCTAATATGTCCGACAAACGCGATTGCTTCGCTAGACAGCATTGAGATAGGGAGTAAGCCACATGTTTTCGGAAGCGCCTAACTTCGACATGGGCTGTTCTAAAACTTCTAATATGCGTGTAATAGGTGTTGTGTAGAGAAAAAAAAGAAAAAATGACACCTCGGCGAGTTTCTTACGCCGGTTCTCCTCGAGACAGAGGTTTATTTTATGAACCGGTGGTAGTTTTTTGACATTCATAAGTGCATGTAACATGCCTAAATTGAAGAATAAATAATTTCATTTCATTTCAATTTCATTTCCTAGATAGCTTCATATAGGTGTCAGAAAAGGGGTCTTAGTTTATTTGCAAAAGAGTTATTTTTCCTATGTATACGTTAATGATGACTTACCTCGTTTTGTGTGTGACCGTAGGTTGTTGACTCCGCGAAAGTGAAACCGCTTATCAAAGCCAGCTATAGTACAGGTTAAACTGCGTACGTTGTGTGTCTAGTATGTTGTCAGTTAGTCCGTTTTATGACGGTTGCGTTGAGTGACAGCCGACGTGCGGGGTCAGGGCGGTCACTTACAGTCAACATCATAATGACATATGTAAGTACCTGCGTTAGCTAGTTATGTTAAAATTGATGAGTGAGTGAGTGAGTCAGTCAGTCACGACAAAGGCATTTATATATATAGATTACATCAATCGTTTGCATTTTATATATAATGATCTTCAGAAAAATTAAATAAATAAATAAATAAATATTAGAGGACAATCTTACACAAATCGAACTAGCCCCACAGTAAGCTCAAGGCTTGTGTTATGGGTACTAGACGACGATATATTTAATAGATATAAATACTTAAATACATAGAAAACATCCAAGACTCAGAAACAAATATTCATGCTCATCACACAAATATGTGCCCTGACCGGGATTCGAACCCAGGACCGTCAGCTTCACAGGCAGGTGCACTACCCACTAGGCTAAACCGGTCGCCACCATTCATAGGCGGGAGCGGAACAAACTTGCCCTCGACCTTTTTACATAATTATGAAAATATCTTGTGTGAAAAGTGATCGAAACAAAATCCCCACGAGTGTTCAACATCAGTAACATTTATATTATGCGTTTACACGTACATACACATAACGTACCTAAGTGTTCACTCATCACATCTGAATGCTAGCCTTGATGGACAGTAATAAGGCTTAGATTCGAAGCAGACAACTACCTCACCTAATACACTTTTGTTCCAAGTTTCATTGTGTCGATCGCGCATATTAATGTATTGATTCAAATAGACCGTGCTACAGCCATCTAAATTTGAACTCTGTTGAGTACAAAAAGAGATTGAAACTTGTTTTGTATGTGTTGATTGTTTTGAAGCATTGTTCCTTGACCTTGACAGTGATATATGGTGGTCGTGATCGCTTCCGCATGCGCTCAGTGTCGTGCGGAGACGCAGCTAACAATGAATACAGTTACGGCACGGAATAAATAGTAGCAAAGTACTTAAATTACGTTCAGAAGGTCCACAGTATGTAACACAACCGATGTTTGGAGAGGTCTCCAACCATTGCAACACGTTCTTTCTCTTACTCATACCTAATTACCACCCTAACTCACTGATAGGTTTTACGGACGCAATCTACCAAAACGTCACACAAAACAAAACAGACGGCATAACCTATCGTGCTAACTCTATGTAGCCATATAATTTATTTATTTAAAAAAAGGTACACTTTACAGACATCACACAATAAATGATACAGTTAAGTTTGCACAAAATCAGTAGTTTATAGACCAGCATGACATCCAAAGCAAGTGCACACAGCATGATCAATAAGTAAGCGCATAATTGACCAAGTGCACATACAGCACTAGTGTCAAGTCGACCAACACAGAGCAGGGTTAATTACATGGTTAAATCTAATCAAGTTCAGCATTCAATAACACAGTTACCCTACTCTATTTCAGCCAAGTCGAGCCAATGATAATAATGTAGCCAGTTATTGCTTTTATCTACATAAAAGTTAAGTTACATGTAAATTAGTTATCCTTGGTAGCTCTCTCTACAATTCATGTATCTAATGCTATAGAAGTTGTTTCTTCCTATTAGCACGTCGTATGATCTGTCCCTAACGCGTCTGTTTGTTTGTTTGCGACAGGGGCGCGGAGCTCGGCGACGTGAGCCTGCTGCGGCGGATGCCCAACGTGGAGGTGCTGGCCTTCAGGTGAGACCACTGTTGCCAGATGCAGGTTACATTTCTTACATTTTTCATAACTTTTGACCGGCTCGTGTAACATGTAAGTAACTTCTGTTGTAAATGAAATTTTCGTAACTTTTGTGAATAATGAAACTCTATTTAAAAAGAAAGGTCAAATGTATCAAACCGGGACCAAATGAAACAATTTATACGCTTCCATACAGAAAAGGTAACAAAAGAACCTACAAGTTACGACTTTGTCTGTCCGTCTGTTGCAACTATGTATGACAATTGAGATACCGCCCATCAGCTTGGCGTAATGTCGCCAACCTCGCCGTATTAAGCTGCATGTGGCTACTCATTTCTTAAAATCGAACGTTTAGATAAGTAATCAATTGAAAAATACAAAAAATGTAACTTTTGCATCAAAAATTTAACTTTTTAAGAAATGAAACGTAATTTTCGTGAAACCCTCGGGATCTTATCAGCCTTCACACTGTCGATTCGCGGGAGACAAGATTTTGTTAGGATTAGAGAGTTGACTCTCTGTGCGTTGAGTACTATTATTTACTCTGTGCCGTGGCGCAGTCAAGACTTGACCCACCCGAAACATACGTAACGTGTGACATTGTTTGACAACATAACCTGCTCAACTTATGACTTATCGGGGACACCGGGAGATTTAAGTGATGTATATGATATGATATAACCGTCTCGTGTCAGGGCTGTCATATGTATTGGACAAATTTACTTTAATTTACTGATTAGTTAACCCGTTAATGGGACAGCTGATAGCCACATATAGATTACTAGCAGCGCCCTGCGGTGTTACCCGCGGATAAAAGGTAGCATATGTCCTATTCTGATGTCTAAGCTACAATACTGGAAAGTTTCATAGAGATCCGTTCAGTAGTTTTTGAGATTAAGCGGAACGTACATCCATCCGCACAAACTTTCACGTTTATAATATTATTAGGATTAGGATATCAATCCGAGATCTATGACTAACTCCTGGAAACAGGCGTATCAATGGTAAACCAGCGTGACCACTTTATAATCGGCGTTCCTACTAAAAGAGTGGTCAGAAAACTACTAAAAAATACCAAATGAATTTCATAATCTACTAGAAACTACTAGACTAACTAAATCAAGCTTGATTGTGTTTAAATCACAATTATTTGTGTATAAATCTTGTATATCGTAGTTCGGAACAAGCATTCGTCCTTTGCTAGTAAGTTAGTGAGTGCGAGAGGGAGAGAATGTCAGTAAAACACTCAATCATGTATAGTGACAGTTTCGTGAAGGCGCATCCACAAGCCTCGAGATAGAGCGAGACAACCAAGGTCATCATATCCCTATCTTGCAAATCTTATAAGCTGAAACGTTTAATTTACAACATTTATAACATATTGAATCAGATTTTCAAAAATTGTCAAGTAGCCACTTGTGGGTTGCTATAAACTACTAAAAACTACCGACTTATTTTCTCCTACTAAAAGCTTGAAAAAATTCCCTCAAAACTACCAAAAAAGTAGGAAACTACTAAAAGTGGTCACGCTGTGGTAAACCTCGCAAACTGTTACAAAACTGGGAGCCATCATAAATACCAGAAGCTGGATTCCCAGAGCGCCGCCGCAGCCGCCGCAGTGCCGCAGTGGGGGCAGTGGGGGCGGACGGGTCGCGACCCGCTTATTGGATTACCTGTCGTAATGTCGCCGCCGCTTCAGCACAGTGCAACAACAAAGTGCTCTTTACTGCGCTCAACATTAACAGCTTATATGAAAGTGCAGTTGCGATTACTTTGAGTTTTACACTGACGGCATACGCTCTTATTCCAATGTAATAGAATTTCTATCACAAGCATAGGATTTTTAGACAGTGTATATATCGGTGTCAACTTAAATTAAAATGATAATGTGCATTAATATAAGTATGTGGGAATATTTATTCTCTCGATTTGTATGGGGAATATTCGCAGATCGGGATAACGTGCCCAACAAAAAAATAGCCTTTCATATTTGTTTATTTTATGAAAATGATTTCAAACCTTTACTTGGAGAAGACAGTACGGTTGCCCCTAACGTCTCTACGGGCGTGGTGCACCTTCAACCCCCCCTGTCAAGTGAGGGGGCAACTTGCCTGTTAGAAGTTTCAAGCCGCCCGGAGGCTTCTAACTTGGCTTAACGACTGCTATCATAGACAGCAGCCGGGATCAACGGCTTAACGTGCCTTCCAAAGCACAAGCGCTCAGTTAAAAACCACTCAAAGCGGTCACCCATCCAAGAACTGACTTGGGCCGACGTTGCTTAACCTCCGCATACCGCACGCGGTACGCGGGCCTCGCTGGACCACGCTCCTTTGATAATACTCGTAAGGAACTTGTAGAAGCACAGCTGGAAGTCATAAACTTCTGTATACCCATAAGGTTGGGCACCTGCATCTCAATGCTCACTGCAACGTATTACTACGTCCTTCTCGTGGTGCTACTTTAGTATAATTTTAAAATACAATTTTTTTATCTCTATTGTTTGATATTTATAGAAGTAAACACGTCTTCTGAGTTACTCCTAACCTTCTCAAGCACAGAACCCCTCTGTTTGTGGTGCTTGGCATAGCTTTCAAGTCCCCGAGCCTGATTGGCAAATTGGCGGCGCGTGCGCGGATTGGATTGGGAAACGCTTCCCGCGGCGGCCGCGCCACGCTCTGGTTGGTGCAGCCTTGCTGCTGCTGTCTTACCCGACGCGTGCGCAACTACGGAAGCTGATAACGCTAGTCCGGACACTCGCGAGGATCTATCAAGGCTAGTGCCGTAAGGGTTTCCAAAAACAAAATCAAACAAACATTCTGGCATACATTGCTGGCTCGATAAGCAACGATGCTGTCCAGTAACCACTTTTACCCAACAATGCGCATCGAACCATCATTGTTAGGTGACAATTGTCAAGTTGGTGAAATAGGGGTCTTTTATTTCAGGACAAGTTATTTATTCCACTTATTAACAAGAAGTTGTAAAGGATGGTGGCAAAGTGACTGGTATTGCTGTACCCGAGCAGTAGAATTGATCACCATAAAAACATACATTGTTTAAATTATGGCGGATCTCATCAGCTCATAGCAAAACCTCACGTACGTTCAAAGTGTAAATAGACGTACTGGCCACAACGCCACGAATAGGCTTCGTTACGGTTTACGCTTCTGTCAGTCGGAATGTTACGTCAAATGTATGATATATTATATTACGGATTTAATATTGTGTGCAATAGTAAATACATTTAGTTTCGAGTTGAGAGAGGTTTTTTATGATTATCAGTTTCTACATAATCATAAGTAGATACTGTTTTATTTATTTATTTATTTATAAAAAGAAACAAACGGTCATATAAAAAAAAAAGTGTACAGAATTGCTTGTAGTTGACATAAGACCTACAGTTTCCTTAAATTGTAATTGTGCTAAATATAATATGTTATGTATTGAATATATAAGTAGGGTATGCGCACATTCACACATGTATAGGAGGGTAGGTTTATATAGGCCAGCCAGTCTTGAATTACACTGAGTACATACCACACGCTGTCTTTTATTTATCAGTGGCTGACGAGGATTAATTATTAGAAGAAGATGTCAGTAGGGAAAATCTGTGAATTCGATGTCCAAAACGGCAACTGGAGATCATATTGTGATCGGTTGGACAGTTATTTTCTCGCCAACGAGGTAACGGAGGAGCGGAAATTGCCAACATTGATCGCCGTGGTCGGCGACGCAGCTTATGAGCTTATGGTAAATTTGTGTAGCCCGAAGAAACCAGCCGATATGACCTACTCGGAAGTGAAAACTACTCTGGAAACGCATCTGCAACCTAAACCTTCAATATTAGCGGAGCGGTTCAGATTTCGCCAGTACCGGCAGGGCAAAGGTCAAACGGTAGCACAGTACGTGGCGGAGCTAAAAAAAATGGCGCGGTTCTGTGACTTCACAGCGACACTCGACGATAACATGCGCGATCAATTTGTGTGCGGGTTGATAAGCGACGGTGTGAGACAGCGGTTATTTGCGGAAAAGAAAGTCGATTTTAATAGTGCAATGGCGTTGGCGTTATCCTGGGAGGCGGCCGAGCGGGATTCAATAGCGGTTGAAGCGGGGTGCGGGGCGGCCGCAGGTGACGCAGTAGCACGCCAACAAAGCGAATTAGTGCATAACTTAACAGCGGGATGTACAGGATGCGGAGACCTCCGTCACATGCAGTCTCAGTGCAAGTTTAAAGAATACGTGTGCAGTCGGTGTAACGTTAGAGGACATTTACGTCGGGTTTGCCCAGCATTGGGAATAGGAACAATGGGGCACGGTGAGCACTCGCGGGGTGCCGGTTATTTGGCGGGGTATAGTCGACGCGGGGCGAGAACCATGAACCAGGGCCGCCATGGCCTGCCAGTGGCGGCGGGAACGCCGAGCGGTAGCGGGGCGCGGAGCAGGGGCGCGGCAAACCGGGGCAGAGGCAGTTGGCGGAACGCCAGGACACATTGGTTGTCTGGGGATGGACAGGAGCACCAGGAGGCAGAATATTCTGGAGAAATTGAAGAAGACAACGAAGAACCGATTTACCAGATGAGTCTCGAGCAATATAAACCGGTAAGCATGCCAGTGCGAGTAAATAATAAGACCATAGTATTTGAGCTCGATACCGGCTCGGCGTTATCGTGTATAAGTCATCAATTGTATTACAGGTTATTTAAAGAGATACCCTTGGAACAATGTAAATTGTCCTTGAAATTTTATGATGGTAGTGTTACTAAACCATTAGGATTAATCGTAGTAAACGTGCAGTACGGCAACGTAAACAAAAAGTTGGATTTATATGTCATCGAGAATGGAACGACTAGCTTACTAGGCCGACAATGGTTGTCGGAGCTGAGCATAGTCATACCCAAACTTAGTTCCAGTGAAAACATTCACACGAACACAGTGTTAAATAAAAATGACGTATCCGATTTAATTTCTAGGCATAAAGAAGTATTTGATGGAAGCTTGGGCGCGTTCACCGGCGGGCGGGCCGGGCTGCGCGTGCGGCCGGGCGCGGCGCCGGTGTTCTGTCGCGCGCGCCCGTTGCCGTACGCGCTGCGGGACCGGGTCGACGCGGAGCTCGACGCCATGCTGCGCGCCGACGTCATTGAGCCGGTGGACCACTCCGACTGGGCTACACCCTTGGTAATCGTTAACAAACCTGACGGTTCGCTGCGGTTGTGCGCAGATTATAAAACCACTTTGAATCGCGTTTTGATGGTTGATAAATTTCCGATTCCTAAGATTGAAGACTTATTTGCGACATTGAACGGTAGTAGGTACTTTACTAAGCTAGATTTATCGCAGGCGTACAATCAAATATTACTAGAGGACGACGGCTCGAGGGATTTGACAGTTATAAACACTCACCGCGGGTTGTTTAGGTACAAACGTTTAGTTTATGGATTGTCGTCAAGCCCAAGTATATTTCAAAGAATCATGAGCAATCTTTTCAAAGATATTCCGAATGTAACATTTTTTTTAGATGATATTTTGGTAACCGGTACAACTTTAGAGGCACATTTAGACAGTCTTCAACAAGTATTACAAAAATTAAGTGAAAACGGGTTAAAGATAAGGAAACAAAAATGTTCATTTTTAGCAAAGGAAGTTAAATATTTAGGGTTTGTTATTAATGAACGCGGCGTGAGGGTAGATGAAGACAAAATTAAACCAATACTCGCTATGACGGAACCGACTAATGTTTCCGAGCTAAAGTCATTTATCGGCATGGTCAATTTTTATGGCAAATTCATTCGGAACCTCAGCGAGTACTTAGCGCCACTATATGAGTTGTTAAAAAAACATAGGAAATGGTCATGGTCGGCCCGCCACGACAGTGCATTTTGTGAAGTAAAAAAACTGTTGAGCTCGGCCCCGGTGCTGGGGCACTACGACGCGGAGCGAGAGCTGGTGCTGAGGTGCGACGCGGGCCCGCGCGGCGTCGGCGCCGTGTTGGCGCAGTGCGCGCGCGGCGGCGGCGCGCCGGACACCGTCATCGCCTACGCCTCGCGCGCGCTCACGCCACCCGAACAAAACTACAGTCAAATACACAAGGAGGCGCTAGCGATTATATTCGCTGTTAAAAAATTCCATCAATATCTGTACGGCAGGCGGTTTACATTAAAAACCGACCATAAACCGCTCGTGAGCATATTCGGCCCGGGTCACGGTATTCCGAGCATGACGGCCAGCAGGTTACAACGCTGGGCGTTAATATTGTCAGCTTATGACTTCGATATAGAGTATGTCAGGTCCGAGGAGAACACGGCGGATGCTCTCTCACGTCTTATAGCGGCTCATAAATCGACCGGTCCGGGGGTTGACGGCTGCCCCGAACAAACATATTTGCATTTCGCTACAGAGGCGATGCTTTTGGATTATAATGTAATCAGTAAGGAAACCCGTAATGATGTAATATTAGGTAGGTTATTAAGCTATATTCGAGATGGGTGGCCTCAAGAAACAGAAATTAGGGAGATGAAACCATTCTTTAATCGTAAAGCGGAACTTTATACGGAGTTGGATTGCGTGATGTGGGGCCGCAGGGTAGTGGTGCCGAGAGCGTGTCGCGAACGAGTCTTGCGGGAGCTGCACGACTCGCACATGGGTATAGTGAAAACCAAAGCCTTGGCACGAAGCTATGTGTGGTGGCCCGGCCTAGACGAGGACGTGGAAGCCTTGTGCCGGGCGTGCCCCGTGTGCGCGGCGGTGGCCGCGGCACCGACACGCCACGCACCCTGCCCATGGCCTTACCCTAGCCGTCCCTGGGCTCGACTACATTTAGATTTTTTGGGTCCAATTGCGGGAACAAAGTTTTTGGTACTGGTAGACTCGTATTCAAAATGGATAGAAATAGTAGAAATGGCAAGTACAACGGCCAAAAATTTGATAAAAAAACTAAGGAACATTTTTGCCAGATTCGGTTTACCAAAACAAATAGTAAGTGACAATGGTCCCCCGTTTACAAGTGAAGAATTCAGGTTGTTTTGTAATAGAAATAAAATAGATCAGGTTTTCTCGGCACCATACCACCCGGCATCAAATGGAGCCGCTGAGAATGCAGTTAAGTTATGTAAAAAAGTAATAAAAAAAGCGTTAGTTGAGAACAGCGATATAGACACTGCGTTAGATAGATTCCTATTAATATATCGCAATACTAACCACAATACTACCGGCGACAGCCCAGCTAAACTGCTCTTAGGTCGAGAGGTGCGTACCAGGTTAGATTGCCTCAAACCAGACCGGGAACAGAGAGTAAGCAATCTCCAACGCCAACAACAGGAGGGTTCAAGAGGTGCGCATCGGGCGTTCCACGTAGGGGACTTAGTGTGGTACCAACGTTATAATGTAGGTAATGATCATAGGAAGTGGGACGCGGGTGAGGTACTAGAACGAATCGGCGAAACAAATTACAAGGTCAAAGGTCCAGTAGGTATCTTTCATCGCCATGTCAATCAACTGAGAAAACGCGATTCAAATGGTAGGGTTACAGTTAGTCCGCGGCGCGACCCTGTTCGGGGTTGTCCTCCGGCTTGTATGAGCGGTCCAGTATTAGAGCAGGGGGCGTCGGGTTCTGAGTCGGCGGGAAGAAGTAGTCTAGAGGTCAACCAGCCTTCCTCAGACGCGCGCAGAGACCCGGGATTGAATGGACTAACGGGGTTAGCCCCAGTTAACCCTCCCGCTGCTGAGCGCTTGCGCCCCGAACGATTGCGACCAAATGTAAATCCACCCATACGTTATGGATTCGAAGATTATTTCTAATACCTAAGTAATTAAATAGTTTAAAATAAATCTGCATATAGATAATCACATTGGGTGAGAAGAATCATCCGTGTCGCTAGAGTAGGTACTTACTTAGATGATTAAATAATAATGTAATAGTAAACGAACCCACAGTTAACTGACTAGAGTTAGACCTTAACTCATTGTAATAAGGGTTACCAACATTCAATGGTAGTTAACAGTGTCTTCGTGGAAACGTGTTTGTTTGAAATGCCTATTTATGAACGAATAGCATCTCTGTTAGTACCTAATAAGTAATCTTATATGTCATAGCATAGATGCCTAATAATATGATGTTACTTAGCTAAGAATTATTGATGTATACAGATTACGTTGTTACTCAAATGGTTGTTAACTTGATATTGCTATGTCGTGTTCGTTTATTTACTTAATTGTTAACATTATGGTTCCCTAATTAAGTAAGTAGCCTGGAAATTAGAGTAACGTAATCATATAGAACCTATGTAAAAATATTGTTATTAATAAGGGTGGAGGTGTTATGTATTGAATATATAAGTAGGGTATGCGCACATTCACACATGTATAGGAGGGTAGGTTTATATAGGCCAGCCAGTCTTGAATTACACTGAGTACATACCACACGCTGTCTTTTATTTATCATAATATACACAAGATTATGATTAAAAACATTTTAAAATGTCAGATTCCTTGGTAAGAAGTTTATGGTATTTTGAACCATCAATTTCAAAAGTAAAGATAGCTTTTAGGGCGTATTATTTTGATACGGATTCTGGCATCTCAAAATTATAACAATTTTTTAAGTATACATAAATTAAGAAACGCAATTGCGAGCAACATTATATATATATATACTGTTTTATTGTTTCCAGTATAAACAAAATCCGGAGCCTCCAGGACTTCGCGGGCTGCCGGCTGCTGCGCGAGCTGTACGTGCGCAAGAACGAGATCCGCGACCTGCGCGAGATCCGCCACCTGCGGCAGCTGCCCGCGCTCACGTCGCTGTGGCTCGACGAGAACCCCTGCACGCACCACCCGCAGTGAGTTACAGGAACGAGACCCGTGACCTGTCATCATCATCATCATCATTTCAGCCGAAAGACGTCCACTGCTGAACATAGGCCTCCCCCAAGGCTCGCCATTCAGACCGGTCCTTTGCCGTTCGTTTCCACCGGATTCCCGCGACCTTCACCAGGTCATCACTCCACCTTGTCGGAGGCCTACCGACAGCTCGTCTTCCGGTGCGTGGACGCCACTCAAGCAGTTTCTGGCCCCATCGACCGTCAGTCCTGCGAGCAATGTGCCCTGCCCACTGCCACTTAAGTCTCGCAATTTTGAAGGCTATGTCGGTGACCCCAGTTCTGCTACGGATAGCTTCATTCCGAATTCTATCACGCAGAGAAACCCCGAGCATAGCTCTTTCCATTGCTCTTTGGGTGACCTTGAGCTTTCTTATGAGGCCCATCGTTAGCGCCCATGTCTCGGATCCATATGTCATCACTGGCAACACACACTGGTCAAAGACTTTTGACTTGAGGCACTGCGGTAAATTGGACGAGAAAGTGACCTGTGCTAACATCCAACCACGAAGACTCATCCCACTCCCATGCACGATACATAACTGCATGACACCCAATGTGGAGTGAGTCGAGCCCAACATGTATCATTACTTACGTGCTCAAAAACGTCCAAAAGATAACTACAACGATACATTCTTGTTATTATTGGGGCATTGTTAAGAATCGTCGCTGTTGCGCGTGTTTTGAACATTGGCTATCAAAATCCACGTATCAAATGTGGGATATTTGATGGAGTTTGACACCTGGACCACAATGTGCTAACAAAGTTTGCAAAAAAATAATAATAAAATCTTTATTTCGGACTTTGTTTATCCATATCGTGTTAGTACAGCTTACACCTACGTATTAGTATTAAATTAAATTAATTATAATTATATAGGGCGCAGCTCCTAATTTGACCCACCCAGTGCTCCAAGATTGGACAGTCAATCCTGTCAACAATGACACTCAGAAGTCTGTTGGGACTCCCCCTGAGGCGGTTTAGCAACGAAAGTCGAAACGATTTTCTTGCGCATAATAGCTTGGAAACTGTCCGTGCGGACCTCAGCAAACATTAGTGATGCGCTGCACCATCTAGGTAGTCCCAACAGCATTCTGAATGCATTATTATATTGTATGCGCAGGGCACTGCCCCTCAAACCCTCGTTGCTCATTTTGCAGGTATCGGCTAACAGTGTTGCGTAACCTGCCACGTCTAGAGAAATTGGACAATGTGGAGGTTCAGCAGGAGGAGCTGGAGGAGGCGCAGCGGCGAGGCTCGCTCATCGACTCCGACGACGAGGGCTATCCGCAGACACAGGTACAAACTACAGGGTAATTCTGTGAACCAGGTCTCAGGTGTCGAAGCCAAGTGGAAGGGACTACGAACCCACTATATTGGAGAAAGCAAATTTGCTGAGCAAGCTGAGCTTCGTTCAGAAAACGAGTGAAGATGGGGATGCCTAAAAGAATGTATCATCGCGAATGGGGATTGTTGAGCCACTTGCTTATGTTCGCAACTTGGACGTGTATTGCAAATCGATGACACGATATCGGGTAACATCGGTCATTTGTTACACGGCCAAATTACGAACAATGGCAAGTTGCTTAACAATCCCGGTTCGCGAGTGTATGTACGAATTCCGAATAAACCTTTGCCAGCTTTAAACGGCCGGTTCAAGGAAGAAAACAATGGCGTGCCTGAGTGTTCGGAGCAAAACTTTAGGTCGAGGGTTTCTTCTATTTTATTGTTGGTAACTTATTATTGTTTCGGGTTCCGCTCCAGGAAGGGTACGCGGAGAGCGTGCGGAGCGCGGACAGCGCGCGGCGCACGACCCGCGCGCGCTCCTGCGACTCCAGCCCCGAGCGCGACGAGTACCGGGACCACCTCCCCGGCAGGCACGAACAGGTCGGTGCGGCGCTGCAGCCAGACTATCCTCCATGACACTCCAACCTATAGACTTGCAAACTGCAAGGTGTCCGGCAAATCAAGGCCATTCGTATCCGTATCTCATTCCATCCTGCGTCTCTTGCGTTCTGCGAATGACGCCGTCTTAATGAAACTTAACTTTCCCAAGCGCGTAGCCAAGATATTTAGAGGCGGACAAGCAAAGGAAGAAACTCGGAGCACCGACTGTTCGCTAACTGAGGGATGGTCATCTACCCCCTTAGCCCGTACTGGTTACGCCCTTTGAAACTTCCACTATCTAAAGGCGTTATCGCACTGGCGCTTTGTGAGTTGGTTTTGAGTGAGACTATTGGACAGCAAACGAGGTGACTCGCTCGAAATTTCCACACGCAAATCGCCATTGTAATGACTAATGTCCTTAACCTGACTTAATTGCATTGAATGATGTCTTCTCGGAACTATAAAGTGTGTGTCTTTGTTTTGTGAACTAACATGTCTGTTATGATACGTACGTGTCTTGTGAGTTTCCTAAAACTGGACCTTTTTCTATGTAGCCTTCCTGATTTTGTCATAATATCCTAGCGAATACTGGAGATGAACGCTTGACAGAAACCTGTGCAATTTACAAAATATTTTGTATGTTTCTCACTGAGACTCAACTGCTGTAATAGCGAGTGTTGAATATGTCACTCAACTCGTCCATAAGTATTCCCAGCTCGTTCATATTCCTAATTAATAGACCTATGCTTCATTTGGGATTGAAGACGAGAATGGACGTGCTGTGAATGTCCAAAAATATACGTACGTTTTGAATCTAGACTTTAAAATGGCGCAAACACTGGTTTCTGTGAAGCGATTTGTGAGGCGTGACTAACCGACCGAGCATATTGGCGCGCAGGGCAGCGACAGCTCGGAGGGCGCCGCGCCCGAGCCCGAGCCCAGACCCGAGCGCGTGGAGCAGCAGGTGAGACCTTGACTCCAAGATCGCACACCCAAATATGATTTTGAATGACCAATAGTAAACCCTTATATTCGTGTCAAATCAACATCTACGGTCTTGGTCTTAGATACATCCGCCTTCGACAAAATAGAGCCATGACTCACTTTGAAACCATGGCAAATTTACATCACTAGTAAAATATCAATTATCGCAATTACAATATTTACAGTAACGTTTACTAAATTGGTCACTTAAGTATCTTATACTTAGTTGTTCTACCTATCCTGGTGGTGGCACCAAATTGTAACCACGTCCCCATTTGTTCTTACATGTTTTGGTTGTCTTGTTTTCTGCTTGTGAATGCCATAACCTAACTAACTTCGGTATGCTTTTATTCTAGTATTTTTATTTTTGCACTAATGTGTTTTGCACCACATCTCAGCACTTCCGCAAAGTTTAGCAACATGTTACGGTTGTAAAGTATTAAGTTGCGAAGGGAAGGGAAAAATGGGCAAGGTGACTAAAAGGCTAAGGTGGTATTTAATAAGCATTTCCTACACCAAGCCTTTCGTATGCACGTTTCGAGCGCGATTTCAACATCGCGGCATACGTGGTTTTAAAGATAATCTTAGTCTCTACACTTCCTTTTCTGTTGTCCCTCTCTACAGGTAAAGGTGCCTATGAAAAGTGATGGGTGTACAATCGACTTTATAAATGTAGCTACCTACATGGCCAAAAGCTCAAAAATTAAAATCAAATTGTAAATGAAAAAGTTTATTGTTCACTTGAAGTATTACATCAGATATATCGCGACCCTGCGTCCTGAGCTAGAAAACCCTGTGTTACAGAACCCAGTTTCGTATCTGTTATAGTTGCACTTAACTTTAGTAAACAAGTCATACGAAAAAAAAAGTATCTTAAATCACACATTTGGTTGTCTTACGTTTATATTTTACATTTTAATTATATAATACATGAGCTATCTTCTGCGCTTAACAATAAAGACGGTATCATTTCATCACACTCATCACATCAGCATCACAATGTCCATGCACATATTTCGGATGGTACTTGCTGGAGTGACAGCCGCTGTGGTGTCCCGCAGTGCCCGCTGTCGCCGCCGCGGCGCGCGCCGGCCTTCTCCCCCGACCACGAGCGGCTCGACCACCCCGGCATGACGCGCTCGCAGTACGACGTGAGTACACAACACAACACAACACTACATGCTCGGAGTTGAGATGCTCTACATATCTCACCAACTTGACTATTGCATCTGACAATGATAATTCGACGAGGAATCTGTATGTTTGGTGCTTTTGGGCTTTATTTCTATTAAAACAGAGTCGAAAGGTGACCAAAATTCCATTTCCTCTAATGTTCATTTAAGTTTTTATAAAAATGGTCACTGGACAGCATCGATGCTTCTCAACCCGGCGACGTACATCGAGTTGTCTTAGTCAGGTGATAATTGTCGAGTTGGTGGAAGAGGGTCCTTGAAGTATCATGGATTAGAAAGTACCTAGCTTATAAGTAATGTTGAAGATATAAGTATGTTCAGATAACAGTACCTTCAGAAGCGTTTTGCATTTGGCAGTCTTTTGATTGAACATTACATCGAGCTCTAACCCACGCTGTCATCATCACTCGAACGATTGGCTTTATTTATCATCATGTCTGACATCAAAGTAAAGATAGTTCACGAATCAAGTATTTATAATAAGTTAGTCAAAGTTGATATCATCTAATCGTACAGTACAGCGTGGCCGCAGTGAGACTTTCGAAGATTTATACTAGTGCAGGGGGCATCATAAATATGTAAACTTTTTTCGACTTTATCTCTAAATAACATATTTATTTTGCAAGATTCACCATGAAGTTAAGTTGTAACTATAGAAGAATGAAATGTTACTTAAATTAACATAACTTCAGATTTAATTTAGTTAAACACTAGCATAATACTTTTTATAACCTTTAGGAAGAGCGGCGCCATCCAACACAGGCTTTTTTGCTTACCGGATGGCTCCATCGCCTTATATTATAACAAATTGTACTTTACCAAATAAAGAATTTTTGAATTTTTTTTTTTTAAATAAGAAAGAGTTATAATGTAGGTATACTAGCATGTGCTAAAAGTTCCTTATTGGCAATCATGTTTAATTGGAAACCTTAATTTTTTTGGGTGTGGCAGTTATATCTATGGAGTATGTTGACAGCTGACAGATGTCAACTTGGTGTTTTTTTTTGTTTCGCGGCAGACCAAGGCACGATACTATTAATCCCTCTAAACGTGTGATATGTCAAAGTAATATTAAAAAATATGTATTTCTTAAAAACGATACTAAATAATAAAAAACCGGACTGACACCTGCCAGAATATTGTACTGATTTATATGGCGTTAGAATTCATTACTCTTTAAAACTTTTTTCTGACAGGAATTTGTTAAGATTTATAAATAACTGACCTAAAGTTTGACTCTTGAGGGGCTAGTTTCCATTCGAACACGAAACTTACGGATGGCCGCGCTGTGCTAACGAATTCTCGACAGGTACATATATTACGTGTAAAAATTAAACACCCAAATACACTTACGTAATAAATGTACCTCCGTTACATTGAAGTTTGTAGAGGCTATGCTGTGCTCCAGTGTTTTTGACTTCTGTCAACTGTAATGACACATAACCGCCTATTTTAAAGATTGCGGGACTCATTTTCTTTGATCGGTACATTCGGTACGACCCGCATACCGCATACTATGAGCTCGTGCTATCCTAGTTTTTATTAAAGGAAAAACAAGGACAACAACTAGTGCAAAATAACCCTAATTTGTAATAATAAAAAAATGTTCATCCGTGTGTACCGTTTGATCTTTTTCACTCGTCTCAATTAGGGTTAGTTTTTACCATTCGGTAGCACGGCGCAGCCTCTACACTTGGCTAAATATGCGTACAGTTGTGGTAGTTAGCGGTCGCTAGAGTAGCCGGTGGTTGTTGCAGCCGCGCTGGCCGCGCGAGCCGCCGCTGCGCCACTCCGTGTCCGCGCACAGCGTCAAGGTGACCCTCACTATACCTCACATGATGTCGCACTCTGCCCACACGCACACACATGCACACATACACACTTTAGTACAACACCACGCGTAAAGGCGTGGTCACGGCGCGTGGGCTTCGTTGCGGCCCACACCGCCCGCAGCTCTTGCTGCGCGACGGAATGTATGATGTAGTCCTGCTCCTGTACGGCGGACGTCGCACACTGTGTGACCAAGCCTTTACTTTATTACATGAATAGGTATTTAACTAACTGTAAACAGACCAATCGAATAATACTGCGGTATTAAGCCGATGACTGTGTGATACGATACGAGAGACCAGGCCGAGTCCCGCGTTTTGGTTTGTTGACATTTAGTTCGGGTTCAATTATACTCATACTTTAATGGAATTAAAGACTTGCTGCACGGCTAGCAGGCTAACACCATGCGCGTATTGATTCCTTCATAATTTATTTGTGTGCGATGATCCAGTGGCCTGTTACTCACGCACACTAGCTTATTCATGTACCTATACTGTACAACACTGCACTTACCTACCCTTTATGAGTACATAACAAGCAATTCCATTCATACTCATCATAACATCAGCACAGCATCACCCACTAATCATTATACAGGTATACATTTGTATCTTACACATTTTAACGGAGACACACTTATGTACTACTCTTACCATATTGAAACTTTACCAAAATATGTCAGTAAATGTGTTGTGTACCCGGTCACAATACGTGTGCACCTCCCCGGAGTGCGGCGCCGCACAAGTTCCGTAATGACGTCACGCGGCGAGGTGCACGGATATTAAGACCGGTTAGTTTCCTTTTATAAATTGCTATTTTACACATTTATCCCGTGGAAGTGGAAATCATTACAATATGGAAATCTAGAAAAGTTGCTATTAATCATAAATAGCAGCAAAAATAATTTACTTAAATATTATGTCACATATGTATTCGTGAACGAATTACTCTTTGCAAGAGAATAAAGCAGATATTAGTATTGAATGCTGTATAGTGTGTTACTGTTTCCTATATAATATGACATAGGTATATTGTATTGTATGTGTGTGTGTGGCAGGAGTACACATACGGCATGAACGGCGACTGCCGGCTCGGCGTCGCGTCCCCGCACGAGCAGTACTGCGAGCGCGGCGATAACAGGTTTGTATTTAAACTGTCAAATCGATTCCACATGTTCACTATCCCTTTTCCGTTCTTCTGAGTTCATCTTACCCCACCTCAACCTTCCGCCTCAATCAATACTCGAATTTAAGATGCCGAAACAGTCGTATGTGTCACGTTTTCAGATCAGAATACGCGGGTAGCACGGTGGGGCGCGAGCGGGAGCGGGAGCGGGAGTGGGAGCGCGAGCCGGCGCGCGAGCGGGAGCGGGAGCGGGAGACGCACAGCGCGCCGTACGCGACGTACCCGTCCGCCGTCATGGCCGAGCACCGCGGCTTCACGCGCCGCCCCGTCGCTAGAGTATGTTCGCATCTGTGCATTCATACATATAACTGTCTTATTATTCTCAGCACTAGTATCGGCCCCAACAAATCGATCATACATATCTGTTCCGTCCTAATGGCCCTATGAATAAAGATATATAGGTATGCATACATTTATGCGCGCCTTAATTTGAGAGATTTTATTACAAATTATTTATTATCTATTATAAGTATTGATGGAGTAATGAGCGAATGTGTGCCTCTACAGAATTCGAACCTCCTGTCTGCGGTGCTGTGCCTGGTGAAGGAGCTCGACTACCCCTCGCTGGAGGTCGCGGAGATGGCCGTCAGGTAA
This sequence comes from Epiblema foenella, assembly GCA_963556455.1. NCBI lineage: Eukaryota > Metazoa > Arthropoda > Insecta > Lepidoptera > Tortricidae > Epiblema > Epiblema foenella. The sequence goes on along the minus strand of OY747120.1, from coordinate 72,112 downwards.
CCAGGGGGAAGCATACCCGACACTTATCTGCAAATATTTGTCTCCTATGTCTACCAACTGAAACATGGGTAGTGATAATGTACGCTTGTACTGACTGACTTGTGCGTTAAAATGTAAAGATTAATGTATCCGCAGTATTTTTTTGTACTTTGTCTATCCAGAAGAAACAACAATGTCACAATTGCGTAAATTGTTAATCGGTACGCAAGCAGAAAAACAATCAATCGAAATATGAAGGTGGAGGGTTTACAATTTGGCACTGTGACCAGGATTGAAAATCCATTTGATCAAGTTGGGCGCTTCGTCGTTCTTATTGACTTGACAGTTTGTTGTCATTCATATCTCGCAAGTCACTGTTCTGATGAAGATCGTCTGGTTACAGGTGCCGCATGGACGAGCTCGCCAACGGGCAGTGACCCGCGGCCACGCGCGGGGAACACCCCGCGCCCGACCACGACTAGATTGGACACTGCGCACTTATAACACCTACTCACTCACAGTCAATTATAATTTATAATATACATTCGGGATAACATTTTTTTTCTGTGCCGTAATTTAAATATTTGAACCGGACCCTGCTCTGCAGGACATACTTACACTTTAAAATAACGGCACAGTACACTGGTCAACTCCAAATGTCTATTATAATTTATTTTATCTACGAGTATTAATGACAAGAAGCATGACAACTCAGTGTGTATAGTGATACAGTCACTAGCGACAGTACTGAGACTAGTGCCGGTCACTATCGACACAGTGCGGAGACTAGCGGCAGTCACTAGCGACACAGTGCGGAGACTAGTGACAGTCCCTAGTCACTAACGTCACAGTGCAGAAACTAGTGGCAGTCACTAACGATAAAGTGTGCAGATTTGTTACTGTTATAGCGAAGTGGAGTGCAGAAAGGACTGCATATGGCGGAGCCGAGGCATGAGAAGTGTTTTAAGGTTGTTATATGTAAATATTACTGCCACGGGCTCGAACACTATAAACCACTGTTTATAAAGAGAGTCGTAATATTACAATGTTGAGGAAACCGTCTCTATTAAAACATGGATTCACACAATCGACACGTTCGTCGATCAGTAGCAGTACTATAAAGTATATGGTTACTGTTACTGGTATTTTACAAAGAGACAATATTATGAATTTGCATAATTAGTGATGGATCTGGGATGCGTGGGTTTGGATCACTTCGGGAGATTTCACAATGATACCTCTGTATCTTGTCATAACTGTGGTCACGACGACTACTCGGCTGAGGAGTCTCTGGGCCCAAAGTATATGATAGTCATGCCATGACATGGTTATTTTACAAGTCCGGCATTAGTTTACAATCGGAATAGCGGTCATTTCATATAAACTTTGACGTAAGTATATGGAAAAACTGTCACCTCTATGATTTTTTGTATTCTGATCGCGGCTACGTAATATTGCTGTTCTAAAAGTATTCCAGACCCATAACCCGTCAGCCCGGCTAGCATGATCGCGTCCATGTCGGACGAGTAGCATCCATCCTTTTACCACCAAGTGTGTGCGAGAGGGACGAATGCTATACGTTCGACCGACAAACGCGATCGTTCTAGCCAGGCTCATCGTGCTAGTTATACGATACTGATGAAACCTTGGTTGTGACATAGTTACGAGGATGAACTGAACCTAACGGGCGTTGTAATAATGTTCAAATTATTAGTACCTAACAGTATAACCATCGATTTTGTACCGTGGCATTTGGCAACACAATTGCAAACATACCAAATGTAATCATTACATGGATTGACACAAGGCTGGTATGGTTATCTGGTAAGCGCATTACAAACGCAGCAATTTATCGCAACTACTGTCATATACAGATAGTTATAGTTCAAATGAGATAGCAAGATACCTCTCCTTCTAACTAAGCTGCTTTTGTGGTACCCGTTTGTACTGCGTTTCAGGAAGGACTGTCTTACTTAATAAATTTTACATGTTGAGTTGATTTTCTTACACGCGTTGTTACGCCTAGTTATAACATTATTTGTTTTCTAATGTGAATATGTGTATAGTTTGTATAGAATATATTTATAATGGTTTTATTTTATTAGCAATAAAAGGTGCTGTGCAGAAATATACACGACAAAGTGACAAATATTGTAAACATATTTTTTCGGTTTGGTAACAAATATATTTTTATTTTTTTTATTTTTATACAACGCTGGTGGCAAACAAGCGTACGGTCCACCTGATGGTAAGCGGCCACCGCAGCCTATAGACGCCCGCAACTTCAAAGGAGTCACGTGCGCGTTGCCGACCCTTTATAAGATTTGAGGATGCACTGTGTTTTTATGACTGCGAGACATCGTCTCACTACTACTCTGCAGCATGGCGGACAATTTATGGCTTTGTGAAATTTCATTCTGTCTCTTTCAAGGCATCAAAATATAACAAGTGATGACTGGTGAGGCTTTCTTTATTACGACCAATAATTATGTACACAATCGAATACTAAAACATTTATCTTTTATTACCTTATTACGATGAAATACTTGAAAAATATGAAATCTTGCTTCAATCGACTATACAAACCACACGTCTTCCTCTGGCTAAAAAATGGGGTTTTCTTCGAAGGCGGTAATTACAACTTTACGCCCAACACAACACAATCGTGTTATACATATGTGTAGTTATACATTATTCATGTGGTTTTAAAACATGAGAATAAGTATAGAAATCGAGCTTCGGATGACACCTGTCACTTTTCAAACAAAATCCAAGCGTTTTTTTATTTGTCTTAACAAAAATATATGTATATACTTGTCCACTTACTTCTTTATGCAAGTACTTGCCTCGTATCGTGCCGTCCCTTTCACCTCGTGTTATACACTCTATGAGTGAAAGAGACGGCAAGATACGAAGTTCGAATTTCGGAATAGTCTCTCAGTATATACCATATGTACTGCAACCACAATGATTATTATATTAGATGAAGAACCTGTAATGAAATGAAGGTACAAAAAGTTGTCAACCGAGGTACTTGCCGACGGTACAGTCGCCTACAAAACCATGTACATACATACAATAAATCCAAAAACATCTTTTGCAGTCGACTGTACCAATTCTCAATGAATGACAACTGATGGAATGCAGTGGCTCCCGTGTCTAATATACAAACCCCCACACTCTGTTGTTTTATTTCCAACTTCCCAACCATAGTATATATGTATACAAGACTCAGCACAGAAATATATTCTTGATTCAAACAAACATGTGCAGTGTACTGACCCCCAATTTTATTGATCTAAACCTGACGCGAAAACGCACCATAATATGGCAAATTAGTAACGCTATTCCGGTAGAGATGGCGGTAGTAGTCCTTGAAGTTTACAGTGAGCTCAAAAAGTTACAAAAAAAAACTTATATTTTGCAATACATCTGTACGCTATTCCGGTTGACAAGCCGCCGTGGTACATAACATGAAATATAGGGATTTATTTATCGCAAGAGGCGAATAAAATATCCGTAAAGAGAAATTCAACAATATTACAAAATAAATGTTCATGGTAAGTATATCTGCGTATTTCATTTTAATCTATATAAATAAATACAACGCTACGAAACCACAACAATAAGTTCCTAAGTAGTCAGTATTTATTTTTAATATTTCCGAACGTAAGTTTTGCTCTGGCAACACCATGAGGGCGTGTCCAGACTACCCGATTCGATATCAGTCTACGATCCGAAACCGATAAAAATGTATAGTATGGAAAATCGCTTAATGAATGTTCACATTATCCGATACGATATCGGCGTAAGATCCGGTAGGCGAGCGATATCGGTGGCGTTTGTTTGTGTGCTGTACTAGTATACGTTTTTTTGTAGTGTGCGTAGTGGTTGCTTCGGGGTGGCCAGTTACACTTAGCCCTACTTACTACACTAATATCACGCTACGTATCACGTGGGTATTGTTGTGATATCGAAGCAAAATTAAAAAAATATATGTATACCACGATTATATTGGCACCCTAGTATTGTGATAATAGTCAGTGATTATTAATCACCATGTATATTGTAACCCCATTATAACCACTACAACCGACACTGACAACAAAATGGCGATATCGGTCCGAAGTTATCGGACAATGTGAACAGCAATATCGGATAGTTTGGACACGCCCTGCCCTCTCGCCATCTTCCTTTTCGCTTCTGTCATTTCCGTGATTCGCGTGATTATTATAGGTTAGTGCGTGTTTTTCACAAAAATATACATTGAACCATCCGAATATCGTACTAAATAGTGTATATTTATGCATTTCAGATAATCAAAATGCAGAACGACGCCGGTGAATTCGTTGACCTGTACTGCCCCAGGAAATGGTTAGTGTCATCGTGTTAGGTTATTTTTTTCATATTTAGGACGCATTTTACAAGTCTCATGCCAAAAAGAGCGTATAATACAGTTTTTCACAGTATAGTGAAGTGTTTGTATCATGTTTCCAGCTCCGCGAGCAACAGGCTGATCCACGCCAAGGACCACGCGTCCGTGCAGCTGGTGATCGCCGACGTGGACCCCGCCTCGGGCCGCGCCGCCGACGGCGCCAAGATGTACGTGGTGTGCGGCGCCATCCGCCGCATGGGCGAGAGCGACGACTGCATCGTGCGGCTCACCAAGAAAGACGGCATTCTCACCAAGTGAGTTTTATTATTTATTTATTTATATTTATAGGCTGTGGTGGCCGCTTACCAATCAGGTGGAACTTACGCTTGTTTGCCACCGGCGTTGAAAAAATCTCTTATTCACACTATACATTCTCGTAATTAGAGAGGCATCTGGAAGCAAGCCTTGACAGGCTATATATAAGGCTCGGTTTTATAAAGATCCGTTAGACCTTATGTCAGTTTGTTATGTCAAAAAATTTACTAAGTTACTGAAATTTTATCGGACATTTGGTCTAACAGATCTTTATAAAACCCAGCCTAAAAATATCCAGTTGTGGATCCATGTGCAGGAGTCCATTGAGCGAGCCGACCAGGTATGATGACAAATGCATCAAAATTTCATGGAATTAACAATGGTGTGTTTACAGGTTAATTGTATTCACATAAGTTCATTCAGCCATTGTCTACTCGTGCCGGAAACCTCGGGGCACATAACAAAAGAATGCAATTTTTTCGCCAGGATAGAGGATCATTGTATCTATGAACATTTGGTAACATATGGGAAGGGGAGGTTGAAATGCTCCTTGGCGTTACCCATTCGAAACTATATTATTCTTAGTGTTAGGACTACAGATCTATCAATTTCTTCAAAATGGAGAATGCAATGGAAATATCATTTAGGTTCCTATTCAGAATTATTCATATTCTGAGTACTACTACTAGAATAACTATGTCTGTAGACAAGAGTCTCTAGTGGTCTCTTGGTACAGGCACAAGCTGAGCCACCTACTCTTTCAATTGTATTTGTATACTTTGTTTTTTGTACCCGTCTTGGTTGCCTGTAAATGGATACAATCATTGAATAAACGTCTTATTATTATTATTTCTCATTATGCTGTTAAGAAAACTGTGTTTTAACATGTTTATGGACTTGAATGCTATAAGTATTCATTATATAAGTATTCAGTATATGTTATTAAGTTTTGGTTCATTTGGTCTATGACCTGCAGTGTCGCTGACTCTGGATATGTTAAAACACCTTTCACCAGCCTGTGCTGGTCTGTATCAACTTTCAGATCATTATGAATATTTCTTTGTTTCAGGAACTACTGATGCAGTTAGTTGTGTAAGAATAATTTTACAAAAAATTAAAAAAAAGTATAAAATCTGAACTTTTGTTTTCATATTCTAATAGGAGTTTCCTTCAATTGGGTCCAGTTGCATGTTGTTCTGACCAGCGGGGTAATCACGTAACATTTCTACCTACCGTTAGGTAGATTTTAAAGTCAAATTTTGAGTGTCAGCTCATACATTTATACTTCAAAATTGACAGTAAAATCTATCTACCGTTAGTACATAAAGTTACGTGATTCGCCTGCAGGTCCCATATTATGGTCGCATGATAGTTGATATATGACAAAATCAAGCATCTGTCACTTTCTATCAAATGGTATCAGAAAGTGACAGAATGCTTTATCTTGTCGGCTATTACGCGACCATCATAAGCCCACAGGGATATTGCAGATAGTGGATGCAGACATTAAAACCGTATTTTGGACAAAAAAGATTTTTTTAAAACCTTAAACAGGGTGACCACTATTTACTACAACCAAAATTCCCTGACTTTTCCCGGTTTTCCAGGCGTTTTTTCAAGTTTTTCCCTGACCATAATCTTAAATGTAATAAATAAAAAATATGTAATTTGAACACGTTTTTTCAGAATAATCTGCTAGCAAATTACAATTTATAAATACAATGAAATTAATACATAAACGGAAATAATAAGAAGTAGTATCTGAATAGCTCAGTTGGTAAGAGCGAAAGCATTGTTAGACGGAAGTCGTGGGTTCACATCCTACGTCAGGTGACGTTTTTGTACTGTTTTCTTGTATTTATATATTTTAATTTGCTATCAGACAGTTCTACAATTTCAATTACCCAATAATTCATTTCATTTTTGACCATTTTTGTTAAAAGCTGTACAGGAAAAACCAATTGAAACAGTACATCTGACTACTGAATTTATTGGATATATTAAATGTATCATATAATATAATCCAGCGTGAAATACTAAAGAGAACACTTTATACGGGCCTTAATCGTATTAGTAAGTACTAGACTTTAACATTTTGCGTATTATGGTACAAATTAAAGTGAAGAATTGAGAAACCTCATTTTTTGAATTCTGTTAAAAATCTTGGGTTTAACTGAAACAAAACTACCTAGTCATCAGTTATCATGTTAATTATAATTTGAAATAATAATAACAAAAACCGACTTGTAGATACTTCTACATTATGCAATAAGAAGCGTAAGGCAATTATTTTTTAAATTTTTGGTGTCGGATTTATTTTTTTATTAAATTTTTTAATTATTTCACGTTTTTAGTGAATCATTACCAGAGTGCATCTCATAACGATTCCAATAAGCTCAAACACGGCTAAACTACACTGTTTTATTACGGAGTTCCGTTGCCTACCTTCCGGCTTCAATTACCAGATCAGGTTGATGGTGACATTACATCAGGACCATTTAAATTGACTTTGTCATAGTCGCTTCAGTATCTTGGTCGAAATATCTTAATGCCACCCATGAAACAATAGGAGTTTTGGATGACCATCCGTGGTCTTTTTCATCAGTTCCCGTATACCAAATGCTACTTTCTGAATCCAAATGCTCGATTTATTACCGAAAATACTAAAATCGCTATATGCATCGCATGAATTTTCGAGGAGTTCTCTCAATTCCTCATGGATCTCATCATCAAAACTAGATTCTGGACAACAGGAGCATATGCTTTCAAACAAAGAAAAAATCCAAATCGGATCATAAACAACGGAGATCTGAGGTAACACACGTTTAAAAAAAGAACATACAACCGAATTGAGAACCTCCTCCTTTTTTTGAAGTCGGTTAAAAATATATTGCAACTTGGTAATCTGTTTTTCCCATAACGCAGCTTCTTTGGCAGCTCCTTCGAGAAATTTTGTCTTTTTGCTTCTAGCTCTTTAACCATTTCCGCAGTTTTTCTTTTTTCTGCTCTGGTTTTTGCCTCTGAACTCAAATTTTCCTTCTTTTTGTGTAGATCTTCCGTGTACAAGGAGTGAGGATTACGAACCGCGTGGATATTTTTTTTTCAATATTTATGTTGTCTAAACCGCCGTGGTAAGATATAGCGTCATAAACGCTTCTTTGCACAATTATAGACTTGCGAAGATTTTCCACTAATATCTCCTTATTGATGGAAAAGCCACGCTCACTATATGCGTTTCCGTGGGATAACACCATGACCATTTTTATTAAAGCTTGCAAGTCTTTATTTTCATTTTATATCACACCGAGCCAAAGATCATCCAGTCGGTCACTATCCTTATGGAAAATTGTTTCATTGATTTTTCAAATTTAGGTGATTTACAAATATCATTGAAGGCACTTATGGCGTTATCTGCGTCATATCCTGAAAGCCGGTTATTTTGGACAAATATGTCCAACAATTTATCGAGCCTCTTCGTCGTCGGAATTCTGCACTGACTGTGATTGCGGGATCGAAACAAGATATTCCCTTAGTCAAAGCATACGAAAGTGGGAATCTCTGAAAGAACTCTTTAAAGAAATTAACATTTTAACTGTAGCGTCCCAATACATATATGAGAATATTGTTTATGTCATAAAGAACCGAGACGCATTCTGTAAAAAAATCTGATATCCATAATTTTAATACCAGGAATAAAAATAAAATTGCCGCTTAAAAGTTTCGTGTCCGTAAAATATACAAGTAGGTCAATGTGTCCGTTTTATAATAAGTTACGAGATGCAATTTTGAATTTACCCTTTCCAGCCCTTAAAAATTACTTTAAAACAACATTGATGTCAAAAGCTTATTATAGGGTTGAGGACTGTTTAACAGACAGAAATGCATGGCCCAAACCAAATACCTAAATAGCGTAAAGACTCATGTATAATATTTTCATTGTATCTAGTTGACACAGTTATTGCAGGAAAGCATATCAAGACCTATTTGCAAAATAAATGTTGGGCACTTTTAAAGTTATTATCTTTATCTCGTATTTGGTATATATAATATAATACGTATGCAGTTTCGACATGTTTTCTTGTGGAACTACGCATTGTAAATACCTATTGTTCTTTTTTCCTCATTTTTTTAAATTCTCTTTCGTTGTTTACCACTCGGATTTACTTAAGTAGGTTAAGTAGTATCATTATAATTAAGCATATTTTTGGAGAAAATGACTAACTGTCGAGTTTTTTTCGGCATTTCTTCTCAGCAGTGGTTTCATGAGAAACGCTAGTAATTTTTGATTTGCAAAAGTGCCATTGGGGCCTACTTGCAGAATAAAGTTCATTTATTTAATTTACATAGAGAGACAATTTTTTTCCCTGACCTCCATTAAATTTCCCTGACAATTCCCTGACTTTTCCATGACTAGCGAAATTCCCTGACTTTTCCCGGTTTTCCCGGTTTTCCAGAAAGTGGCCACCCTGTTAAAATAGTCCATAATTGAGTGCAACACCAGCACCATCCCTGATGCAGCGAGCATGTCGGATCGGATACGACATTGCTTGCGATCAGAAAAGCATTATATTTAACCTTTTCTGTGCTATCACACACACCATGACATGGCAATGTCAGACGCGAAGTTGAACCCTATAGAAATAAATGCATGTTGGTTGATATCGCGTTGGACGCCGTGACGGATATAAGTACGCGTCGTGGGCGTCGAAAAGGTTAAAATATGAACTGTGAAAACAGTACTTCCACTAGATGGCGCTATTACTAACTGTATGGTAGCAGCTCCAGTACGCAACACAGACCATCGGTTTGTACCTAATGTTTAAAAACAAGAGATACTAATAAATAATAATAATACATATTTGTGGACAATCTTACACAAATCAACTTGGTCCCAAACTAAGCAAAGCTTGTACTATGGGTACTAGGCGACGATATACATACTTATATAGATAAATATAAACTTAAATACATAGAAAACATCCAAGACTCAAGAACAAATATTCGTGTTCATCAAACAAATAAATGCCCTGACCGGGATTCGAACCCGGGACCTCCAGCTTCGAAGGCAGGGTCACTACCAACTAGGCTAAAGCGGTCGTCAAACTAAAATCTAAGCTTAGTAAAACAGGGCCATAGCTTCAAAAATATACCTACTACATTAGTATTTCGGAGGTCTAGGTAACCTGTGATATAGGTAAGATATTTTTAGTACTCCATATTTCTGTAGCCGACTGCTACTAACAGCTCTTGCAAATTAACGAAGGCGGGTGGTGTGGTTCCTGTTACTATATGACGTTAACGTTAAAGTCTAATTTCGACAAATCCACTCGCCTGCGTGAATCGCGAGAGCTGTAAGAATGAATGAAACGCTGGAACACTGGGTACGGTCTATTTAATGACTAGGGAACAGGTTGAGCAGCGGGCACGGCTACTTGTTGGGCGCGGCGGCACCTGCGGACGGAAAACAGGTTAGCGACACGAGGGACACATGGAGATCTGATTATACTACTTGTATTACATTTACTGTACAGGCTGGTCAATAGGATACGCGCGCCAGCGATTGGCACTGTACCGTTTATTTGGATTCAATATAAGATTTCAAGCTTACATGGTCATTTACATTAGAATTACGATTTGAAACGGGATATTTGCCATTGAAATCCAAAGGCATAAGAATTGCAACCGGGAAGATGGGTTTCAACTGTCAAGTGTCTGGCGTCCAGTGATCCGAAAGTTCTCAAATCGAAAAGAAACTGTTTCCGGAAAGAACTCGCGTATTGATACTGTGAGCGTGGTGTGTCGTGACCGTAATCGAGTTTCAAGTGACAAGGCGGACGGTGGTAGTGATGGTGACACTGTGCGAAAAAAGCGAACCAGGAAGAGGGTAGATCGCTATGGTGTGTGGGTAGACCACAACTAAAACTCGCAGCACGTCAGTTAATCCTTGATAATGGCGCTTGCAACAGTGCCGAAATATCGGGAACTCAAAAATACAAATATACATGGTAAATATCCCGTTTCAAATCGTTATTTGGATTCAGTCACACTGAACTGGCACGGAAATATATTTAAAGCGGGTATCACACTGTCCTGATTTCAGAGTCCTGAATGAGTTAAGAAGCAGATTCAGGAACGTGTAATCGCATTCAGGAAGTAAGGATCCTAAAAAGTATCTTCATTAGGACGCCAGGATGGTTCCACACGAACTAAATCCTATATCGCACCCTAGTTAGGACGCCTGAATTCAGGACAGTGTAATACCCGCTTAAAGTGGCGCCAATACCCTGCCAGCGCAGCGAGAATGGCGTCCTGTGCCTTTACCATGAGTTTACATGACCCTATTCGCTAGCGACTGCGTAAAAATGTGTATGGGCAAAAGTACAGCGCCTCTGGCGGTTACGCAATAGAACTAAGAATCGGCATACTAAATCATTTATGCAGTCGCTAGCGAGTACGGTCATGCAAACTTGTGGTAAAGGCACTGGATACGCTAGCCCAGTGTAGGCGAACCTTTATGCATCAACGTGCCATTTTTTCTAAAGAATGTTTAATGGGGTCATTGACGTGCCATCAAATAATTTTGAATTTCTGATTATTTGGAAAATAATAATAATAAATACTATCAAAACTGTTTATTAAATAAAGTAAACAAAAAAGGTACATTTTGGAATGTTTTTATTACACGCATAAACTAAATTACTGTAAAATTAGTGTGACTTCTGTTGCTGCAGGTTAGATGACAAATAATTTATGTTAGGGTTGTAAGATGTTACTTTTAGCAAAATGCATGCTGAACTGGATTCATCTGTCAAACGGTTTCTAACCGAGTTTTTAATGTTATTCATTTACACATGTTTTATGATCGGCGACGTGCCCAAAATATTGTGCCGCGTGCCTTCAATCGTGCCATTGGTTCGCCTACCCTGCGCTAGCCTTACCGGTTCGGACTACACATGCATGCGTCTGGAATCCCAGGCCATCGCGCTCCCCTGCGACGGATTACAAGCTGGCAACGGCGGGAAGTTCTGCCATGAATGCAGTTAGTGCGGTCAGGCAGACGAGACGGTTGTTCGGGCATATATAGATATATCGATATCGCTGTGCATGTTAAAGGCATGTGCACACCGAGCGCCGAGAGCGATTCACGTATCGACACGTTATCGAAATCGGAGCCAACACCTGCAAATTACTATCCTCTACATCTGTCTGTCGTGTCGAAAATATTCTTGCCTGGCCGGGTGCCGGGCGACTCGTCACCTTCCGCTTGCCGCAGCCAGTCACAGCTACGCTACTACAGACCTCGTCCTGCTGTGACCTGGTGGCAGGCGGGCGCCTGGCCGGGCGGCGGGCGGAACGCCACCTGCCGCTTGCTACAGTGTCACAGCCACACGACTACAGACCTCGTCCCGTCTTGCCCTGGCGGCAAGCGGGCGCCTGGCCGGGCAGCGGGCGGCAAACCACCTGCCGCTTGCCGCAGCCGGCCGCCAGAAGCGCCAGCCACAGCAGCACCGCCACTCGCGCTAGCAACCACGCCAACTACACACATCACTCATAATGTAATTGGAATAGATTTTCACAACCGACTACCTAATAGGCCATTGATATCGCTAGATGGTAAGTATTAGGGTGAAGTATCCAATAATGACAGTTGTACACTGTGAAACATTGCAATGTTGCACAACCTGGCAACACGGCACTAGAAACATCGCAATGTTTCACTGTGTACAACTGTTTCATTGTTGAACACTTTACCCTAAACGTTGATGCTACTCTTTAATTACTTTCATAGTCACTCCTGGAGACTTGGTGTTAACAGTTAAAGAATCACAGAATATAATACTAGTAGGCATTATGGTAGCATATGAATGTGATCTGAATGATACAATTGGCAACACGAACAGTGCTCGCAAGTATCTGAACACGACTCTATTGTCAAGGCGTTAAAGTGCATGTTCAGATATTTTTGAGCACCCTGCAGAGTACCTACAGATGTATCAAAGGCGCGACAGTACAAATAAGGTAAAGCGTCACACGCACCATGGCCGGTTAGCAGCGCGCGAGGGTCACCAGTACTTGGGCTTGCAGCCGCCGGGACAGCGCGGCGGGCGGCACGCCTTCCTGCGGCAGCATTTGCAGCCGCTCACCTCGCTCACCACCTGCAGGCACACATCAGCATACACAAACTTTATAGCGCCATGTCCGCAACGCAGTGCGCTTCTCTTACACAAATGATGCGAATGCTTTATCCATTCAGTCAAGCTGTCCTTGCTCCAGATTCATGGGAAGATACAATGAAGCTAGCTCGCGTTCCGTCTTGCGGTAACGTGCTGGTGGATATTCGCCCAAGTCTGATACACTGTAGAGGAAAACGGGGCTGGTTGCTACACCTTTTTTTGACATTGATTTTTGCCCACAAAACCAACCCTAAACATGTATTTTTCGCACTAAAACTATGAAGGTAAACAGATTCATAGTTCTTATGATGAAATTCTACCCATCAACTGAGATATATGGATTTAAACAAAAAATGGGATTTGTTCAATTCTGCCCCACCTGCGGGGTACTTTCAGACACCGCGATGGGCACTTTGATACATGCCCCACAGCTGACGACCGTATAATGATACACCAAAAAGTAAAAAGTACACCTTCAATTTTCCTAATTGTTGTACTTTAGATAATATATATTATATTTTATCTAATCGCTGCTCTCAGAGACAATATTTTTGAAAAGTTTCGGATGTAGTGTAGTTGTTTTGACTTCTTCATTATTATAACTGTTTGTCTGTCATTGGAGTATTAAACCACAATACTTCGAGCGCAGACTAAGAGAGGTTGATTCTCCCAATAGTCCCCCTCAGATTCGCTGGATCGTATGCTGGGAACACGAGTTTGATATATAGGTTCCCAGTTCACTTAGTATAGTTTCCCAGTTCTCACTTAAATTGGAACTAAATTAAACTACATACCACGTACTTATTCGAAAGGACGGGCGAAGTGCATTCTAAATACTAAAACCCTTAAATAATTAGTATTATAAGAAAGTATCATGAGATTGTCCAAATAAAACTTGCGCTACCTACCAGGCGCGCAGCAACACAAAAGAGCAGGTACTTACTTGCAAGATCAAGACGAGAATCCACCAGAGCAGGAGCTCTGACCGCTTCATTTTGTGGCAGTTTATCTATCTTGGTTCATGGTGTTTTACTTGTTTACGGGGACTCGGGGGATTTGCGCCCGGCGGGCGTGACGTCCGAAATTTCTTTTGTTTGTCTGTCACCGGGAAAGTTGGAACTCGCTGACAGCAGCGACCGGCCAGCTCGTCAACATAGAGTTTTACTCTCGTTCTACAAAGGTTTGCATGCAATGTAGTTCTTTGGTATTATACCCTGCAATACATGTCAGATTTTCTGACGCCCGGCACAGGGGCATTATTATTATTATTAGTATGCCCTTTATTTCTCATTAATTAAACTAAAACTAATTTTACATATAATCTAATCTATCTTAAATTTAATGAGATAACCATCTAGTGGTGTAGGCCTCCTCCAGCTGTCGCCACACTGCCCTGTTGGCCGCTTTCCTCGTCCATGTTCTGCCGGCAACTTCCTCTATGTCACAGGGGCATAGGTAGAGCAAATTATTTATTATAAGTATATACTTATGTACATGTATTTTGATATTAGGGTCTATTAATGACTAGAGTATTTTGGGTGTAGTGTAAAATCAGCCGGAAACGTATATACATGGGGTGACTCTGAACCCTAGGAGGTAGGGCACGCGTAGCGTTTACTATATTGCCGATATTGTCACATCCGGGCGTTGTCAAAGTTTTTGAATCACAAGTACCTACTTTAAAAAAGCTACAAACTTCTTTCGGGCGGCCTGATGGAATCATAAATATAAGGAGGGGGTTTATGATGGTATCGTTTACTGTCGCGTGATTGACAACCAGATTAAACTGTGTCACTTTCTGACACCGTGGATACTACTCGATAAAAAAGTGACAGATGCTTTATCTTTTCGTTTATCACGCGATAACCACCACCTGCAATTGCATCCCTTATCAGAGTTCCGTACCTCAAAGGAAAGAAAAAGAAAAAACAGAACCGTCATGTGTCTGTCTGTCTGTCCCTCCTTCTGTCACAGCGGTCACAGCCAATTGGCTTCGAAACTGCTGGTTTGGTAGGTACTTCTCAGTCGTACACTCTTGCCAGAGTGGTCGTGGCTGGCTCTTCTCTTTTAGAGACAAATGGATGCATCCGATCCGTACAGTGATAAATAAAACAATTGTTTACTTGAAATATGTTTCATAAACGACACTGGAAATACACTTCATGAACAACACAAGACATTACAATTTCCAACTCGCGTCACTCGCGCACGGCCGTAAACTGCGCGGCGACGTAGCGGCGCGCTACGCTCCAGTAGCAGCGGCACAGCGCGCACAGCGACGGCGAGCCGCGCGCCGAGCCGCGCGAGCCCGCCGAGCCTAGCGCCGAGCCGTGCGAGCCCGCCGAGCCTCGCGCCGAGCCGCGCGAGCCCGCCGAGCAGCGCGCCGAGCCCGCCGAGCCGCGCGACGAGCCACTTGCCGAGCCGCGCCGCTGCGCGCGCGCTGCGTCCAGGCGTTTGGCCTGCTGGTACAGCTAAAATCAATAAATGACACCTGAGGGGCTAAGATGATCGCGTATATGTCCAACCATATAGCATTCGTCCCTTACTGTCAGTATGTAAGTGCGAGAGGGACGAATGCTATATGGTCGGACATATACGCGATCATCTTAGCCCCCCTGCAACTCACATAATGTACGGCAGCCCAGCTAGCATCTTATAGTTAGGGAGGTGAGGTAGCTAAATGGCGTAATTCAACGGCGCCGTCGAGACCTATCAAAATCGAAAGATAAAATAATTTCGAAAAGAAAAGCTCGTATGGTAAAAACCATTTTAGCGGTGGGTTTGGCGTGTACGGTTTTTCAAAAACGTTAAAAAAAACAGTTACTTGGGCATTCTCGAGCGCGTCAGATATTCATACTACGTATGCCCCAAGTGCCCCTGATAACAACGGTATACTAATCTGCCGGTTTGCGTGGTGGGGGTGGCATATAAAGTGGTCAAAAATGCAAAAAAAAAAATTTACTCGAGCGCGTCAGATTTTCGGAAGGGGTGTTAAGTAGGCCCCAAGGAAGCTCCCTTTAAAAAAACTGACGATTTCGGCGTGACGATAAGTTACGATGAATTTTTGAAAATGCAAAAAAAATAAGTTTTTTTGAAATACTCGAGCGCGTCAGATTTTCATAGGGGAGGTTTATCTCGGTATCCTGAAAGCATATTTTCTTAATCTGACAAAAATGTTGGTGGGTTCTCTTAATCTGACCGAAAAGGCTACAGGGGAGAAAGTTTCCAGCACATTCGAGAAATATACCGTCGGGTCTTTTCTCTCTCTTCAATCGGCGTCATACTGAGGGCACATAGGTCTACGGTAGGGAACCATAAACATATATATATATATATATATATATATATATATTAGGGTGTACCGAAAATTCCCTTCTACCGCTTCTTTCCCCACCATGAATGTTGCGAAATAAAGGAAAAATATTGGTAGGACAGCATATTTCCGCGAAGCGCTCAGTCTGTATTACATGTTTATGGCAAATTCCTCTTTTTTGTTTCAATTCTTCACTTCGTTTTGCTTACGGTACGTCCAAAAAACAATTTGAGGATCAACAGGCTATTGAATAATATACATACATGAAACTGTACATGTTAATAATACTTTTGTATACAGATACGTGTAACTTTTTCCGAGTCCACGAAAGTTTTAGAAAAAAAAAATTTTGAGATATAATGAGTCACATAATTTAATCATCGTTATTTCATATCAATTTTTTTTAACACCCTCAGTTTTCAAGATATACTCAAAAAACCGGGAGTTTGAGTTTTTATGATGCTTCAAGTCAAAAAGTTTTAACTTTGGACAAAAACCCAGACCTAAAAAAAAAATAAAGACCTAAAAAAAAAACCTAAAAGACCTAAAAAAAAACAAAAAAGAAAAAACCTTAAAAAAGACCAAAGAAAAAAGTAAAAGACAAAGAAAAAAAAAAAAAAAAAGGTAGAGACCTTTTTTGTGTAAAATAAAATTACCTTTTTTGTTTATTTAAACTTTTTTTTGTAAAATGTATCGTTCGCGACTTATATGCCGCGATGCGTTTTTCGGAAGACGAAATGGCTCCTCCACACTTCCGGTCATGCGGAAACCGGCAGATTTTGTATTTTTAGTAAGTTTTACATTATATTCTTCAAAATAAAAAATAAAAAAATCGCGCTCGAGAATGCCGGATTAACGTTTTTTTTTTACAAGTTCGCAACCCTATAACTCGGCGGCGTCAAGGACTTATCGTCAGATTAGTTAAATTTAGACTTAAAACACTAAAATCAACCCCCAATATCTTAATCTGACGCGCTCGAGTATTTCAGACTATCGATTTTTTTTTACTAATCTGATCGTCTATCCTAGGCGCGCGTCACTACATATAGAGCTAAATACTTTACAAGGTTGTTCTATTAGGTCTAAGGTATCTCTCATATCTTAAACTGCCACGCTCGAGTATTACCGAAAATTCCCCTATTCGCCTCCCTAACTATTATACCGTCACGTTTTTTAGCCGAAATTAACTAAAACGTCACATAAACATGACAGTAAACCTAAGCTGTCGTGCTAGCGGGCTGGTATACGACCATGCTTGATATGGGCAGGCTGATGATGTACACTTTTAAACCCGTAATTACGCCCGTACACCACGTGAAGCAGTGCTGTATAACTTCTATCCTCAGCTACTTTCTATATTAAGTACCATGAATCAAGATTGGTAAGGACTCTTGATATTTTTTTGTTACACGTGGATTAACCTATCTGTTATACAGTAACTCACGCGCACAGGGTCGTCGAGGTGGAAGCGGCCCGGCATGCCCTTGTCGCTGGGCGGCGCGCTGGCCCCGCGCTCCTCGCCGCGCACCACGCTGCAACACGGACAACTGTGTCATCAGCATCACTGACGTCGACCGTCGGGCGTCGTGCAGCCGACCAGGGCGGCGAAACCTTAGCGGCCTATGGTGTCCGTAGACCGTTGCCCGTGCCGAATTTTGATGATAGGTAATGTCAGCTTATGGATGGGCGCTTTGATTGCATTGGGTGATGGCTGAAAAGGCTTCCTCCGGAAAGTAAACAGTTTTTGCTGTGAATATTGAGATGAAGTGGATTACCTCTCAGTCAGAGAGGCAGGCGCCTCAACGAGCCTGGTGCCTGCTAACCCGAATCGGGACAGGGGTCGGAAATTGTGTTTCCCTGTGGCGCAGATGGGGATGGTGCGAATCAGCGGAATACCAATGCGGCTGACCAGATCAAACAGCATCTTCGAGTGCCCTATCACTTAATTTAGCGGAAATATGGCGGACTTCTAGATTCTTTCGACGGATGCAGTTGCATATCCCATCTCATGTCTAACAATTTAAAAAATTAGGTATAATTTAGGTAGCTATGCCATGCGATAAATAAATAATAACCTCTCAGTGACGACGTTGTGTCGCGGTGGGATGTCGATGGCGCCGGCCGCCACCACGCTCGGCCGCGCCTTCGCTTGCCGCGTCTGCAACATACCACAGAGGTCATTACTAACAGTAGCGTAGCAATGAGCACTGACCACGTTTTTGCTCACAAAACAGAATTTTAATGGGGTAGAAAAAAAAGACTAGCATGGAAACATAGGAAAGCTTGGCGTGGTACATTTTCCAAAGATCTGATAAATGTTGGGAGTGTCTGCTATTGCTATTTAAGAGGACTGGAAGATATGTCTTTCCTCTAGTAGGAGGGATCTCGTACCGTGTACTGGCGCGAGTCGGTGCCCACGACCTTGTCCGACACCGTCACGGAGCCGGAGGAGGCCAGGCGCGTGCGCGTGCGGGCGGGGGCGGGGGCGGGGGCGGGGGCGGGGGCGGGGGCGGGGGCGAGGGCGGCGGCGGGGATCACGCGCCGCGCCGCGAACAACCGGTTCAGCTCGTCCAGCTTCGACATTATGATCTTGTATGTTCTGCACTCGGTGCTCTGCAAAGCAATTACGAAATTAACAAGCGAAAAAACAAAATACAGCTCCAAAGAATGATTTACTCAAGGCATCACGGACTGCAAGCACGTAAGGCTTCGTGTCCACCAGTCAGCATCAGTAGTAGCTACGCATATGCTCTTATTCCTTTACAATAAAATTTTGACCTGACTCATTGTACCGAAGATCTACCTACTCATAAGTATCCAAACCCATCCTAAAAGTAGCATTTACCGGTCGCTTGTGCGGATCCAGGCTGCTGTTCGAGGAGGACAAGTCGCTGGTGCTGGAGGAGCGGGTGGCGCAGGCGCCGCTCCCGGGACGGCGCCGCTCGCCTGGCTTGTGGCTCCGCTCCTTGTGCCGCTCGCTGCGCTCGGAGCGCGCCTGCGCCTGCGCCTGCGCCTGCGCCTGGCGCTCGCACAGCGCCGCGACGCGCGCGATCTGCGCCTGCTGGTCGCGCAGCGCGCGCTCCAGCGACTCGCGGAAGTTGCGGTTGATGGAATGGGATGAGCCCCGTCGCGCCGCCTCGCCTCCGTTCTTCTTGCCTCGTCGCTCTGTAGCCTCGCCTCCGCTCGTCTTGCTCCGCCGTCTCTCTTTTGCTTCGCCGCCACTCTTGTTGACTCGTCGCCGCTCAGCTGTTTCGGTGCCGCTTCTGCTGTCTATACTGCTGATGACTCTCTTATGTCTACAGATGAACAGTCCTCTTAAATTATTTGATTAACAAGCTTAGCTTAGATTTATTAGCTCAGTATTCCAATATCTTCTGGCAAGTCAATCGGGCTGGGCGCCATGTTTAGACCAGTAAAAAGATAACCATATGAATATAGAAACATATTGGAGAGGTAGAAAGCTATTGCAGTCGTGTTTAGAATCGTTTGATAAAAAAATATAAGTTATATCTAGTTATACTTTATCTTGATAAACCCGACCACGATACTTGTACCTAAAGAACTAAGATGAGTTAATCCTATAGAAGCAGCGGTGTCGTTAAGGGTGGCAGAGCCACCGGGGCTGCCGGAAGGGAGAAGAAACTCGTCGGTGCAGAGTGCTTTGCCAAATTTATTCTGTAGATTAACGACAGAATGTGCCTTTTTATTGTAGAGACCTCTAATACGCTCCTGGCCAAACGGAGAAGTTGTGGCGATACCTGACGGCGCGCTGGTGGCGGTAGGTGGTGTCCGAGAGGCCGGAGTCGTGCGAGAAGCGCTTGTCCGAGGGCTCGTCGGAGGCGGAGCTGGCGGACGAGCTGCCCTGCCCTGCGCCCGCGCCCGCCCCCGCCGCGCCCGCGTCCACCACCAGCCCCGAGCTGCTCCTGCGGGCACAACTGCATTCCAGCATCATAAATAGATTGTACTGATATATAATAACTATGGATCTGTTTACATTTTAAGGCTTTTAACCCTTGTAGGCCGAACGGTGCGTCGCGAAACGTCTTAGGGTGGGTTGCACCAAACTGTCTGTAAGTAAGCGGTGTTCTATGGTATTTAAGCTACCGGCGCTATACACATAAAACTTTGATCGGAAGGCTCGGGAAATTTTGCAGGAATTGAAACGTCGATTATTTTTATTTCTTACACGGAAACGTTGTTAACACGAACCGAGGCAACTCCTTCACCTAGCAAACATGTCTTCGTCGGGATGGGACGGGCGTACTCACAAGTCGCGCGGTGCGGGCGCGGCGCGGCGCGCGGGCCGTGAGCCGCGCATGTAGCGGTCCAGGTCGAGGATGTCTGCGCCGGCGCGCGCCTCCTCCGACCAAGTCTCCGACGACGTTACCATCCTGCCGTGGCTCACAGTGCGCGCATGTCACGAACGCTGTACAATAACAATATGATCCTACAGTGCATGAGCAATTCAGTTTAAATTAGGATGAATAGTGTCAATTCCATCTTCACATTTATTGCTAACTGATGGGCAGTCTGAAGGTTGAACCATTCTTTTAATACAGGCATTGATACCTATAGGTAGGTATTAATAGCTTGAATGGCGCTAAAACCGCACACCCGTCACTGAACGATGAAGGTAGGGATTCAACATATTATTTTCCCATACAATGATGGATCACATTAAGTAATTTGTATAAATATACCTAACGTAACGTTTAATATATCTCACAAGTAGAAGTTGCTAGAAACTCGTTTCTGTCGACAGTACGGCAATATCCACTTGAGTAGTTACGTAGCGCGAACACGACACATAGGTAGGTACATTTATTTGCTGCGGTGCGAAAACCTGTACCTAGAATACTATGACATTGGAAAAATAAAAATATTTCGTCAGAGACTTCATTCAATCAACGAAAGAAGCGCCCCGATCCGTATCATTGCACGCTCGTCGTTTGTTTCACCGGCTGCTCGCAGGCGGGGTGCTTGATCCGTGGGCTGAACGTTTTTTGCCTGCACAGTTCTTACTAACATGTTAGTTTGAATCTGTGTAACTCAGGAGGCCGAGCCGGGAGAGCGGGCCGGTCCGGAGCGCCGCATGCTGCGATGATGACGGACTGACGGCTGACAGGCTGTCACTACCAACCGTCATGGAATGTCGCGCGTCAAACACGTCCACAACAAGGCGGAGGTGGCATGACATCGCAGTGTCGAGAAATTCCTCGCATGTGTCTATGATTTACTATTAAGGTTAGATATCTTATTATAGTAGTTTCTCCCTTTTTACGGTTCTTTACCCGAAGGGTCCAAACGGAACCATATTGCTGTCACTCACGCGTCCGTCCGTCCGTCCGTCGACTGTCACATGGGTTTACAGCCAAATGGTCGGAGCTACAGTCTTCAAATTTGGTGATAATGTTTATCAGCCAAGCTGGCATCCAAAAAGCTAGGAGTGCTACGTATAGAGCGAAGCGGTCCTTCACCACCCGGAACAGAGACTTCTGTTATATAAGTCGTCCCCACATGGAGTATTGCTGTCACCTCTGGACGGGAGCACCTGGATACCAGCTTGGGCCTTTTGAGTCATGAACCGTGTTAGTTACACAGTTGAAATTTTCACAGATGATGTATTTCTGTTGCCGCTATAACAACAAATACTAAAAAACAGAATCAAATAAATATTTAAGGGGACACCCATACAACAAACGTGATTTTTTTGCCGTTTCTATAGATATGGTATGGAACCCTTCGTGCCCGAGTCCAACTCGCACTTGGCAGGTTTTTTATATAAGTACAAAAGACTCAAATGTGGAAGACTCCTTTTTTGGACGAATGTACCTAGTTAGTGTTACAATTTCCACTGACAGCAACGGTACGCCGGAAAGAGACAACACCGAATTCTAGAATTTCGAAGATGAAGTATTATTAAGAGGTATAAAAGAGTCGTAGGTACATTATTAAAAGAATAATTCTTTTTCAAAATGCATTTTTTTTTTCAAATATTGTCGTACTTATATTATGCATAGTTTATAAAAGCAATCCCATCAAAAACAATACTTGTCAAAAAAACCAAGTCTCGCAACTCAGTTGTTATTAAATTATTTAGTGCAATGGCCAAGTCTCAATATATTTATATATAAAACAATAAAGATTTTTAATATTGATATGCGTCACTATAAGATGCTGTTAATTATTACGTAACAACTTAATGCTTCGAGTACGGAGATTCCAGACACAATTGACTTTCAATTGTTATGGATCACGATCGTGGTCTTAGGGACTGGACGTATTAGGAGAGAAAGTCGCTTAAGTAGGGACTGAATAAATTAATAACCGACTTGGTATTACATGGATCTCACAACTTTTTACCGTAGAACAACTGAGTTGCGAAACTTGGTTTTTTTGACATGTATTGTTTTTGATGGGAGATCATTCCTTTTTGTATTTTGTAGACAGTCTACTTTTTTCCTTTTCGGTATGTTCTACTTATTGTATATATGTATGTATATCTACCAGCAACGAATTCGTAAAACTAATATAGCAATCGAAATTATCAATGGAAATCGCAAACTTATAGGTAAGAATTCTGGGCACATCCGAACAGCATTGGGGCGCTCGCGCGAATAAGCGCGGCTGCTGCTCGCTCGGCGACATTCACCTTTCCGCGCGCCCCGCCACTGACCCCGCCCCGCGCCCTCGCGCTAGCACTGCAGCGCGCAGTAACGGCCCGCGCTCACTCGCTAGCATCGCAGCGCGTGGTAATTAATTTACAACCTTACGCACTCGTAATAAGTACGAATACGCACGTAGGTACGTTTTTTGCATTAAATAATTTAATTTACACGTGTTTTCATGACGGGAATACCCATTTTTTGCTCGATTTGGCAGGAGCACTACCGTGCGCCTATATTTATATGGGATTACAAAGTTAGCAGTTATGTATCTAGAAAACTGGACCGAAATTTTGAAAAATTTTACTCGACTTGGCGGGGGCACTACCGTGCGCCTTTATATTTATATGGTATTACAAAGTTATTTAAGTAAGTAGTTAAAATAGGTTAGGTTAGGTTATAGGGGGTATTTCTGGTTCTCCCCCGGAGCCTTACGTTACGTAGTGGTATGCAATTTCTCTGGGTCAAAAAAAAAAAAAAAAGGTTAGGTTTGTAACTAGAAGGATGCTTACAATGAACGCCTTCCTTCCAGAATGCTAAAGACAGATTAATAAAGTAGTCGTAAATAATTCATTAAAAATGAATCTTAGTTATATACACATCTATTAAGAGAAATTAATAGAGATCAGTACCTAAATCATTATGAAAACAGAACATTACATAATATAATAAAGAAATTAATACATTTAATAAACAATCACGAAACAATACCAAATATGGTCATATCGAATACTTTACCCGACGAGTACAACTCCTTTCAATAAGAGCGTATCTGCCAAAGCGTGAAGACCGATTCGCGACCGTAAACGCATGGGCGTGAGGTGTAGTTACGTTTGAGCGATGCTAATAATGCTGAGGATGCCGACAATGCCCGCGCGTCTAATGCTTCTAGCGATGCCAACAATCTTATTTTTAGTTATAAATAGCTGTGCCTGCGGAGCGCACGGGACACTTTTCATTTCTTGTTCAGACTGTCAGTGACTCTGGTTACTAAACTAAATTATTATCGGTGGGTTTTTTGTCGTTATTCTGTTGGGATTTTGCCGTTATAAGAGAGCATTCTCCATAGCGGGGAAATCCTTTCATACTTTTATTTTCTCATTATTATTTGGGGTTTGAAATTTCAGTTATTTATTTTAAAGAGCCAGATCACTGTCTAGGCATACTGTAAGCCTAACGAAATACATTTAACCTTGCTGGTGTTAACTGAATTTATTTCGGAGTAAATTAGTTTACCAAATTGTATGGAGGATTTGGCGTCCTTTTATATCAAAATGGGACGAACATTACTCCTAGCGCTTCTCAATGTCCAGCTGGCAACGTAATCATGGCCTATCTGCTTCTTCTTCAGACCTGGCACAGAGGGTGATCCTCGCTTGATGAAATTGTCCAGTATTTGAGTTTCGGTCTTGTTAAATATATTTATATATTATCTTATATGTTAGGGCGTTTCATATCACAGATCCCTTTAGACTTCGGTCAGTTTTGATATGGAGCAATACACGGGCTTTAGGTTGCAATTATCAGATTAGCCTCCTGAACTTTATATTAGGGAAACGCTTAGAGTAGCTAAATTAGGGCCCTCACTACATTACACTCACATATAAATACCTCTCGGCTGAGGATTGCATACACTAGAGTAGGGATTATTTCTATTTGGGGATGCATTTAGAATAGGATTAGAGTTTTACATAATTCTTGCATTTTAGGGAAAGAGTTTAGGATTTAGGGTTTTTATAGGTATTTACGTTTAAATAGGTATTTTGATGGTTTTGCTAGGTAACAAATACGCGATCTTTAAATGGTTTAGTATTTCCTTTTATGATTAGGTTAGCAGAATTGGCTCAGAAAGATGGGCTAGTTCTGAATGTGGCAAGGCGGAGCAGTCACACGGTTTTATCTTATAATTTCATGAGTGAAGGAATACTCATTGTTTATATTTCATTGGTTCATGATTATGATAACAATGAAGTACCGTATTTCGCATATCATAGATATTCATGTATGGCTAGGTAGTATGGGGATGTGAATAGGTTGGAAGGGTTGAGTAGTTAGAGATGATCTTCAATCATCTAAGGCTTATTAATGAGTTTGCCTCATTAGTATGTCTAGTTCTGGTGCAGATTACGACCATTCCCCATCTTGGCGAGTCAGTGGCACTGTATGGAAATAATATAATAAAATACCATACAAATCAAAGTTATTCTTTAGCTTTAGCTTAATACTGGGTTCTTTCAGTACGTAGGATTACATACTTTACTATGGAAATATTGGTGAATAATTTTGATATAGGAAAGGATGTTCTGGGAAACTTGCCTCCTATAGCGTCCATAGCTGCTGATTTCGTAAAGAGGTCCTGTAGTCCTTGTAGGGGTTAAATCACCAAATAAATATTATTTTTTATATGGTTAGGGAACAAAGGGTTTCTATTTACATTAGGAAAACTTGTTATGTTGTTTGGGGAAAATAGTAGAAATTGTAGGAAAGGTTGCGAATGGTAGGAAAATTGGCAGGTTCGGTAGAAATACTAATAGACTTTGTTGGGTTTAGGTTGGTTAGTGAAGAGTCCAGGTCACAGTGGCGGATTTACCAATAGGCTGAGTAGGCTGGAGCCTAGGGCGGCAGATTTTAGGGGGCGGCAAATCTGCCCCGATTTTTTTTTGTCGTACAAAAAAAGTCTAAATGTTACTATGTCCGCTCACTCAATTCAATCAACGTGTAATATCTTTCACCACTTAAATATGTTGTATACCGTAAATTGAGGTTCCTTTGCTCCCCATTGGATAACTATGCCCCAACTGTTTATTTGGTTTTATAGCGTTATAACCAAAAGTAATATATTCCCATTTGATAGAAAATATATTTAAAATGTACTTTGTCTGTTCTTAACTCTGTAAAACAGTAATTGTAGTACATACGCAAAATTTGTATGTAGCAGAATATTTGACAACGGGGTAAAATGGCTAGTTTTGAAACATTTTTCATTCTGGAGCACAGTTACCCAAACATTGGCTTACGCTTGTAGGTTGTAGGTAGGCTTCAAAGTGTTTAAATTGACTAAAACATTATTTTGATGCCTAGTAAGTGTTATAACAGGATCCATATGGTCATTCTACTACCAAGTTTTTAATACCTATGCCTATAAAAATCTACATACCGCATTATGATAAATCTTAAAATAATTCGGTACTTAATTTAAATTTTTGAAGACGTGTTTAGAGCAAAGAAGCCTCGTTTTACGATCTTCATAGTGTGTCTGTAATTTAGGCATACATTACCACACCTTATAAGTAGTATGTAAGAGTAATTGTAGGTGAACTAAAAAGAAAAAACCGGCCAAGTGTGTGTCGGACCACGCACAATGAAGGGTTCCGTACCAACACCTACTAGTCCACATTTAAAACCACTATCCAATACATTGAACCTAAAAAAAATCGTATCTTCATAGGGAACTCACGGCACTTACGACTTTTAGTTTGGGCAAGTCAGTTTTTAAGTGAAAACTCAAAAACCGTAAAACCTATTTTGTTCAAACCAAAAATCTTTGAAAGTATTTATTAATGCACACCACCTCAATTTTTTTCAGTATTTTAAACATCATAGTTTGGAAATTCTTTATTTTGATTTTTTTTTCTTTTTAGTTCTTTTATCCACTGCAGTCATGTTTTTAAATTTTGATTATTATTTTATTTCGCAATTTTTGATTTTCGTTTTAAAGTATCTTTGCCGTAAAATCATGTTTTAAATTTTTGGTCAGAACACACAAAATATAGATAAATAGTCCGCCATATTGTTTTTATTGCGACGTCACATCCTATGTAACAAAGAATCTCACATACATACAGACATGAACTCTGCAAACATTACACTCCTTTTTTGGGCAGTCGTGTAAAAATGATGTGAAATTACGAAAAAATATTTTTAATTTTGGAAGATACGACCTTTTTAGATTCAATGTATTGGATAATGGTTATAAACGTAGACTAGCAGGTGTTGGTACGGAACCCTTCATTGTGAAAGAAAGAAAGAAAAATGGTTTATTCTATAAAAGGCACAAAACAAGACTTTATACAGACATATGTCCTACAACTATGCACAACTGCGCGTGTGATCCGACACGCACTTGGCCGGTTTTTTTTTATTCAATGTATTAGCAAGTGATTTTAAATGTGGACTAGTAGGTGTCGGTACGGAACCCTTCATTGTCCGTGATCCGAAACGCATTTGACCAGTTTATTTTTTATTTTTTCAGTATCTCAATTTTATTTTTGAATTTTATTTTTCTTCTGCCCGAAACCGGGCGAAACATGACCGCATTTTTCACATTTTATCGATTTTCGAAAAAGAGTTTTAGTCGAGCAGAAAAGTACGTCTTCTCAATAACCCATCAGTGATCGGCATGTCACCTCCAATATATTTTTTAAATATATCGCAGTCATTTCTAGGCCTTTTTTTCGGTATCGGAAATAAGTTATTTTTGAAATATGTTTTTTTTTCTGACTGATATCGGGCGACAGATGACCGCATTGCTCACTTATTACTGATTTTTCAAAAATGTTTTCGAGATTGCAATTTTTTTTTCTGTTTTGAAGCCTTCGTCGAGACGAGTTTTTGACACCTCATTCAGCCACTTACTGCCAAAATCCACAACACCAGGGCGATGTTCCGCTTTCACTGAAAATGGGACCTGAGGGCCTACTCCGAACTTCGTATCGTGCCGTCTCTTTCACTCATATAGTGAAAGGGACGAGAATGAAAGGGACGGCACGTTACGAAGTTCGGATTTCGAAGTTCGGAGTAGGCCCTTTGATTCCAAAGCGGCAAAAACTAGGGTATCGAATTGTAGTAGAGGTCAATAGGGGCGGCAAAATTTGAATAGCCTAGTGGCGGCAAAAGTGTAAATCCGCCACTGCCAGGTCAGATTTGTTTCACATTAAAGAACTGGGGTTATTTCGGTACATAACGTAGATTTAATACTAGACGATCACTTGGCCAAATTAATTATGTTTTACATTTAATTATTTATTATAGAGGGTCTGAGACATGTTTGGGGTAGGAGCGGGCTGGTTAGTGAGAGAGGGCAGGGGGTGAAGGGGGGGAAGTTACATTTTGGTGGCCGTGACCTGGGATTGGAGCCCTAAGCCTTCGTCCAGGTGTAACATGTCTCGGAATAGGTTATGGTTGCCTTTGGCAACATTTTGCTGTCGTGAGAACGGAGTGCGAACAAATTTTGACTTGGACCCTTCAATTAGAAATTGTACACGCAAAATATTTCAGTTTATTACATCTCAACAATCGGCTACACACAGTATCAAAATAGCTGTAGTATACAAGTAGAGGTAGACGACAGGCGGTCTTATTGCTAAAGAGTTTATTATTGCAAGTAGGTAAAGAAACAAGTAATGTAAGTAGAGTATGTTCTGGTTCTCTGGAGTAGGGGGCGTCCATAATAATAATAATAAAATTATATAGGCTGCGGTGGTCAAATGTCATCGGGCGCGCCACGTCTTTGTTTGCCGCTGACGTAGTGTGGGATGTGTTCGATAGACTTTTATTATGGACTGCATCTGAAACAGAAAAATATTTCATTATTAGTGACAAGTTTATATGATGTTATATTACATTGTCTTAGTTTAAAGAACGTTATAAAATTATTACAAATGATTTAGTTTCATATTAAATAACAATAAATATTGGTGAACGGCTTTACGCGATTTCACTTGGTCGCAAGGTGGGCAAGTCTTGCGCTGTGGGGTGCAGGGCGGCAATATACATGCATATATAAATAAAACACATACTTAAATACATAAAAAACATCCATGACTCGGGAATAGTTGTTTGAGCTTTTCACGCAAATTTGATGCTCTGACTGGGATTCGAACCCGGGACTTCCAGCTTTGTGGGCGGGGTTCGCTACCAACTAGGCCGAAGTAATAATCAATAATGGGTATTGTAAGAGCTTAAGGATTCAGGGGGCGTTAGTTACAATCATCATCATCATTATCACTATAAAAGATCTAGAACTTCATGACTCGGTGCAAGGGATAGGGGGCGTTAGTTACAGCTTATCAGCTTATTAGCCACTTTTGGATTCTGACATCATCATGATCAATATCTTAGTTTTACCAGTGCACTTGCATATTGAGAGATCGCTGGGGTTCATCGTCTGATCGTATGATTTGGCGTAGGCACTAGTTTTGTCTTCGAAGTTATATGTACATCATTTTTATAAAATATGTTAGCACTACATACAGTATGAATGAAATAATTACCTTGAAAATACTGCAGTAGTAGAAAATGAGAAGTTTGTCATCATTTAGCAAGTCACTGTTGATCGTTCACAACTGAAAATGAAAAAGTAGAGAAATTAGCATTAAATGAGGATAGTATTAATATTTGTAAATTAAGAGCTTGTAAAAAATATTTTGGACGGAGTCATTGAAATAGCATTTGAGATTTTTTGGAAAATCTTTGAACAGACTTGAGGTTTGCGGAGAGCACGGTGAAACTAGAAAATTAAATTTGACTTCGGTACATTACCAAATTTATTTATAGTCTACAGATTGTATAATTTCATGTACTTACGTTTGGTTAGAGTCATCCATATATTGTGAAAGTAGAAGAAGTACTCAATATTTTTAGTTAGCGGGCCGGACCAAACTTTCTCTAAGGATGACTTTTTTGTTAGTAACTCATCAAATTATCAGCTTAATAAATAGATCATTGCTAGATGTCGGCTTCATCATTATAAAACTGCAAAGCAGAAAAAAAGGGAATATAGTAAAAGGTTATAATGGAGACTTGAACATATTTTTACTTTGAACAACAGAGTAGGCAAAGTTCTTTCATAATATTTTCGACTATTATTACAATACATGATTTTAACAAAAATTAGTCATAATCTGAAGATAAAATAAGAAATAGGTTAGCGAAAATTTCATCATGATCAGGTCTCATACAGACAGACGAGGGAAAATATATGTTGGGATCTCATCATCATCAATGTCATCAAACATGGTTATTTTTAGATACACTTTTAACCCATAATAGAAACACATAAATAGCTTTTCTAAAAAAAAAAAGGCTTTTCAACCAAAAAACTGTTTCAGAACATCTACAGCCGATTTAAGTCTATCTAGTACGCTATAACAGTGTATTATTAGTATCAAACTGTGTGTTTTTAATAATGTTAAATTAGCACTTTGCTTTTTAGAAAAGTTTGACGATTATCAAAGTAAGCAAGTAAGTACAGGAATTGTTCGGAAAAGTGCGTGGACGATTTTAATCACTAGGAGAAATAGTAAAAAGAAAAAGTAACTTACCAGCCATCCAATCGGTATTAAATTTCATCAATTCATCAAAATCACTTTAAATTTAAGTGTAGTAGTGTTATGGTCTTTGTTTGAAAACAAACACGACGTAGTTTTCTTCCATTTTATCATGCAGCTTAATTAATATAAGCGTGGTAATTTTCATAAGCTTAGATACTCAGGTTTTTTAGTTAAAATTATTATAGACACGAAGAATAATTACTTTTTCTGTATTACATCAACAATAACAAAAGAACGGCAGACATGTTTTTATTTTGTGATTGGTAGAAAACTATACTAGTGTTGTCATTGAAAATAGGGAATGAAAAATAGGCTATGGTCGATTTTGACTAAATAAATTATTTATGAATTATTGTTTAGTTTAGGTAGACGTATTCAAAATTATGTTGAATAAACAAATAGGTAAATCATTACATAAAAACGAGTAGTTACGTAAACATTGGTTCGATTATCTCGCGTAAAGATTACTCCACTCAACAACAGGTGTCGCGGTAGTTATATATACGTTTAGGATAACAGTTATTCTATTCGATAACAGATGTCGGAACAATTATGATCAAGAATTTCAAACAGAAAATATGTAGATTGCATTAAAAGTGGAGGAGTACATCGGAACAAGATGAAGACAAAATATGTCTTTTCCTACACTCTCTCCCATTATCCCATTCAACAACAAATATCAATGACGCAGTAATGAATTCGAGAATCACTGTAGAATGTTCTAGAAAAATGATTAGTTTATGGTTGGATATCGCTCACTCTCTTACTGATATTACTATTCAACGACAGATGGCGATAGGAAAGTAGAGAATTTAAGAGAAATCGTGTGTCGATAGGTGGCATTACTAGGCTCAAAATAGCAATAATGGGTTGTATATCACAAAAAAATTGAACTGAAAATTAATACCAGACACTAAAATATTATACTGTAGAGGTTGTGCGAAATGAATTAAATATTTTATAACAATAATTTCTAATATTTACTATATGTTGTTGGGAAGTATGATTTAGTGTCTCGAGTAATTAAATACACCTATAGTAAATGCAGTATTGCAGGATCGTCTGGAGGAGGCTTAAAGGAATTAGTGTATAAAAGGATACAATTTCTGAATGCAATCTATGGAGTTTGGTTGAAGTTTGACATTTGTTCTAGTTAGAGAAGTTGCGTAGAAAGTTTTTCACAAGAAAAAAATACCATAAAAACTTAGTTCAGATACGGAAAAATGGAATTTATGCTTTTATTTGGAATGAGGACAGTTAATTATTGATGTGGTATGTTTTCCAAGCAAAATAAAGATTAAACTTAACGTAGAAATGAAGCGCGAGTATACAACAAAGGCAGTGTTTTGTTATATTGAATAAATAATAAATTTATCAGTTAATCGTCGAGATATTTGCCATACATAGTATCTAGAAATAAAGTTGTACAAGTAAACGAGTAATCTCGGGGTAGAAAGTGATTTAAGTCCAGAGAACAGTGTGGTACAAATCTTGCAGTTACTTAGTGTTTGTGGGTTGTGATATTAATGTAATTAATGATTTCTACCGGATTTACCACATAATAAATCGGGGTGAGTTATAGTACTAAATTGTTATTTTTGTAAATAATTCTTTACTAATTCAGGGTAATTAAGAGATTTGTAGATGTCATTCATAGAAGATTGGTCATGTTTGGTCATGTCATGGAGTACCTAAGGAAAAATCATTTAATTAATCCTCGGGTTTGTTTATTATTGAAATATAAAAGGGTAATTGTTATTTAAAAGCAATGTTGAGGGTCACATTTTAGAAATAGAGAGGCAAAAAGAATTTAGAAGCGGTGAAAATTATAAGACGGGTGATAGTGTTCGGAGATGAGTATGTTTTGTTTGTACAATTTATGCTGGGACTACAATCAGTTACATTAAAATAAAGTAACATAAGTAAAAGCACAATTAATAATAAATACTTTTAAAAATAAATATATAATTATTGGTGAGGGATCGTTCACTCATTGGTTTCTTCGGCATGAAGAAATAATTAAATTCTATTAGTACATGTATTAATTATATTTATATTACATTGTAGTTACAAATAGAATAGAACAATTTATATATTCTTGGTATATAAAGCACTTCATGGGTTAGTTTTTGAAAAATGACTATAAATTATTTCTTTGAGTAAAATTTATTTAGAAAATAACTGATATTTGTTACATTTTGCAATTATTGTAGGCAGAGAAAGAAATTGATTCTGATATGGTAGGAAAAATCTAAATAAAAATCTCAGGTTTTGTCGTCTGTAATAAATATGTGTATATAATTATAGAAATGCAGTTTATTGCAATTGTTGACAGAAAGGGTAAATATTTGGTAGTAATTTTATAAATCAAAATGGTTTATTGGATTAATTTTTACAGTAATAATCTGTATTCACTAAGGATTACAGATCAGGACATTGGCTACCTGTAATAGTCGTGCGAATGAGAGAATGAGGATGGATCAATGTTGAGTGAGTGGGACAGTTACTGAGATATGATGAATGTTTAGTGATGTATGAAACCAGGGGGGAAGGGGTTTTCTTTTGTGAAAATGGATTGTTGCAGGTAGACAAGTGTTGGATTGTAATCAACCTGGAATTGTCAGTTTTTGTGGGGACCTGAACACACAACTAGTCTAACAAAATCTTATCAGTAGGCTAAAATCGTAATACGATTCGACCCATTTATATATAAGGGTAGTTTTTGTAGACTAGTACTATACAGAAGCTAAGGCTAAAATCTTGGGTGTATACACACCACATCTTGAAGAGGATCATTCGAGAACAAAATTATCGGAGTATGATGAAGGGTGGTAAATAAGAATGATTTGTCAAAGTGCAATCATTTCTGAAGATTATTTAACATTTTTTATTTTCTTTTATGTATCATCATCATCACATCATCATCATTTCAGCCGAAAGACGTCCACTGCTGAACATAGGCCTCCCCCAAGGCTCGCCATTTAGACCGGTCCTGTGCCGTTCGTTTCCACCGGATTCCCGCGACCTTCACCAGGTCATCACTCCACCTTATGTATATGGTTCCTCCTTATGGTGGCTCCTTTTATGTATATGGTTTTATAATTACATTTTTGGTAAAAATTCGATTTTATGAATCTGGTAGAATGGTGAAATATTTATTGAAGTCAAAGTAAGACTGATTTACTGCGCTAGTGATGAGGTGTTCATACTTAGTGGTACATTATTATTATAATAATTGCATTGAAAGGATATTTCATAAGGGGAAAAGGGTTTGGATTTATTAATGGTATTGTTGGTTATGGATATTGTTATCCATTATGGTTAATCACATTTTGAGTTTTAATGTTCTGTCAGCCATTTAAATGACGAATGGGAAAGTCGGAGCATTGAGGTGACGAATGTTGATTGACTAAGTTCATAAATGAACATTTCATAAATTGGTGTTCAAATTAGTCTGAAATCGAATATCTGATTCAAGTATGTGACACGCACCAAGAAAGCTTGATTGAAAATGGTGATGAAGTATCGAAATTTGGTTCGAATTTTGGTTAATGACAAATGAACATCTTAGTACTTACATAAAGGACTTTTCTAGTAGCGTGGGGAGTTTTTGGGGTATCATGCGTCCGGGCAATGTGGACATGGATCGATAGATGCCCGGCCAGATCTAGACATCCAACATGATACTACAAACTCGGATTATTAGAATCTATCAGCCTCACAACCTGGTACTTTGCGCAAACGGAAAAGTTTTGGGGAAAAGATTGTCATGAAACATTATTGGAATTCAGAGGACTGGGTCTCATACTGAGTCACTAACAATCAATGAGTATTGGTTTAAAAACACATACACGTTTAAGATAAGGGAATGGGGGGACGGGGTGGGGAGAATAGGTTCACTGACAAATCTAAGGTATGTTCTATAACATAATAGTAGTTCGAGGATTCTTCATGAATGGCTCATTAGCAATTACATGGCAAATCCTCGAGGGGGCGAATGTAACTAGAAGGATGCTTACAATGAACGCCTTCCTTCCAGAATGCTAAAGACAGATTAATAAAGTAGTCGTAAATAATTCATTAAAAATGAATCTTAGTTATATACACATCTATTAAGAGAAATTAATAGAGATCAGTACCTAAATCATTATGAAAACAGAACATTACATAATATAATAAAGAAATTAATACATTTAATAAACAATCACGAAACAATACCAAATATGGTCATATCGAATACTT
The DNA here is from genome assembly GCA_963556455.1 of Epiblema foenella. NCBI lineage: Eukaryota > Metazoa > Arthropoda > Insecta > Lepidoptera > Tortricidae > Epiblema > Epiblema foenella. The sequence goes on along the minus strand of OY747120.1, from coordinate 37,718 downwards.
TACCCGACGAGTACAACTCCTTTCAATAAGAGCGTATCTGCCAAAGCGTGAAGACCGATTCGCGACCGTAAACGCATGGGCGTGAGGTGTAGTTACGTTTGAGCGATGCTAATAATGCTGAGGATGCCGACAATGCCCGCGCGTCTAATGCTTCTAGCGATGCCAACAATCTTATTTTTAGTTATAAATAGCTGTGCCTGCGGAGCGCACGGGACACTTTTCATTTCTTGTTCAGACTGTCAGTGACTCTGGTTACTAAACTAAATTATTATCGGTGGGTTTTTTGTCGTTATTCTGTTGGGATTTTGCCGTTATAAGAGAGCATTCTCCATAGCGGGGAAATCCTTTCATACTTTTATTTTCTCATTATTATTTGGGGTTTGAAATTTCAGTTATTTATTTTAAAGAGCCAGATCACTGTCTAGGCATACTGTAAGCCTAACGAAATACATTTAACCTTGCTGGTGTTAACTGAATTTATTTCGGAGTAAATTAGTTTACCAAATTGTATGGAGGATTTGGCGTCCTTTTATATCAAAATGGGACGAACATTACTCCTAGCGATTCTCAATGTCCAGCTGGCAACGTAATCATGGCCTATCTGCTTCTTCTTCAGACCTGGCACAGAGGGTGATCCTCGCTTGATGAAATTGTCCAGTATTTGAGTTTCGGTCTTGTTAAATATATTTATATATTATCTTATATGTTAGGGCGTTTCATATCACAGATCCCTTTAGACTTCGGTCAGTTGTGATATGGAGCAATACACGGGCTTTAGGTTGCAATTATCAGATTAGCCTCCTGAACTTTATATTAGGGAAACGCTTAGAGTAGCTAAATTAGGGCCCTCACTACATTACACTCACATATAAATACCTCTCGGCTGAGGATTGCATACACTAGAGTAGGGATTATTTCTATTTGGGGATGCATTTAGAATAGGATTAGAGTTTTACATAATTCTTGCATTTTAGGGAAAGGGTTTAGGATTTAGGGTTTTTATAGGTATTTACGTTTAAATAGGTATTTTGATGGTTTTGCTAGGTAACAAATACGCGATCTTTAAATGGTTTAGTATTTCCTTTTATGATTAGGTTAGCAGAATTGGCTCAGAAAGATGGGCTAGTTCTGAATGTGGCAAGGCGGAGCAGTCACACGGTTTTATCTTATAATTTCATGAGTGAAGGAATACTCATTGTTTATATTTCATTGGTTCATGATTATGATAACAATGAAGTACCGTATTTCGCATATCATAGATATTCATGTATGGCTAGGTAGTATGGGGATGTGAATAGGTTGGAAGGGTTGAGTAGTTAGAGATGATCTTCAATCATCTAAGGCTTATTAATGAGTTTGCCTCATTAGTATGTCTAGTTCTGGTGCAGATTACGACCATTCCCCATCTTGGCGAGTCAGTGGCACTGTATGGAAATAATATAATAAAATACCATACAAATCAAAGTTATTCTTTAGCTTTAGCTTAATACTGGGTTCTTTCAGTACGTAGGATTACATACTTTACTATGGAAATATTGGTGAATAATTTTGATATAGGAAAGGATGTTCTGGGAAACTTGCCTCCTATAGCGTCCATAGCTGCTGATTTCGTAAAGAGGTCCTGTAGTCCTTGTAGGGGTTAAATCACCAAATAAATATTATTTTTTATATGGTTAGGGAACAAAGGGTTTCTATTTACATTAGGAAAACTTGTTATGTTGTTTGGGGAAAATAGTAGAAATTGTAGGAAAGGTTGCGAATGGTAGGAAAATTGGCAGGTTCGGTAGAAATACTAATAGACTTTGTTGGGTTTAGGTTGGTTAGTGAAGAGTCCAGGTCAGATTTGTTTCACATTAAAGAACTGGGGTTATTTCGGTACATAACGTAGATTTAATACTAGACGATCACTTGGCCAAATTAATTATGTTTTACATTTAATTATTTATTATAGAGGGTCTGAGACATGTTTGGGGTAGGAGCGGGCTGGTTAGTGAGAGAGGGCAGGGGGTGAAGGGGGGGAAGTTACAGGTTATAAGGGTAAATCTCGGTCGATTTTCTTGAAACTTGGTATACGGGGGTTTTTTAAGGTGATCTTTCTATGGTCTTTTTGGCTTGGGGTCAAATCGCCCTCCTTTTGGTACCTTCCGTACAATTTTTTTGAGTGTTTTTTTTTCTAAGTATTTTACCTAGGGAGCTGGATTTCTGCTGCCCAAAAATTATAATCATTCTACGTATAATGACATTTTTATGGTTGCTCTCGGTCAATAAACAAAAATTTTAGACCCGGGTTAGATTATTTTTTGAATTTTTGTTTTGTCGAATTTGCAACAACAAAAAATCGTTTTTAATAGATCTATATCCCGTGAGTATAAATACGAAATCCGTTTTTCGATATCTTTTTTTTTTTTTTTTCAAAAAAATCAAAAAAGGTTTATTAATCCAAAATAGATGAATACATTGATCGATGTTCCATCAAAGACCAAACTAGGCTGAACCTGTATCTTGGCCTTTGCGAGTGCGGTTAACAATGATAATCTTAAATTAATTTTAGGTACATACAAATTCAGCGTGAACATAAATAAACCTAGTTACAACATTAAAAAATAATTCGGTTAATTAAACTAATAAATACTACACAACTTTTATTTTTAATTTTTAATAGCTATTTAGTCTGTGTGTGGGAATGTGATATATATGTATATGTGTGTGTTTGTGTGTGGTGTGAGTATGTGTGAGTGTGTGTGCGTGCGTGCGTGTATGCGTGTGTGCGTGTGTGTGTGTTCTGCTTGATTGAGTTTACTTTGCTTTGATGTGTTTAACGATGCAATCTGTTTCTTCGTAAGTCAGTGTAAACAGCCAGTGTTTTACTACAGTTTTAACTTGAGTGACTGATAGATGTTTTTTTCCATTTTTTTACATATGTAGTTATATGCACATAAATGTGCGTACGCGGGCGACCTCCTGGCAAGATCTGATCTGTAACTAGGAACAGGTATTTTGTAAATACGCTTCTTTGAAATTCGCTCGTGGCTGACAGAGCCTACCATGTTCTTGTGTATTCTAGTGATCGCTTTAATGACAAATAGCTGTCTCACTCTCAGAAACTTCGTTTCTTGGTACAACCGATTTGTGGGATATCTAAAAGGCTTTTTCATCATAACCTTTATTACCGCCCTCTGTGCCCTTTCCACGAGGAGCAGGTGGGTTTTAGCTGCGCTACCCCAGACGGCTACTCCGTACTGTAGGATCGATTGGGCTAAAGCGTGATAAATATCTCTAACCGTTTCGGAGATAAAAAATTTCAAAGTTCGGAAAATTTGCCTGTTGCCTTCATCAGGCGCTGAGTCTCAAAATGTATTATATAAAATGTATTGATAATTGACCTAATATTGTTTGCATGACAGTTTTTTGACAGTTTTTGTTTTTTAATGCAAATGCGTTTATAACGTAGAAATTAATGATATGACATAATTCATTTGACAGAAACTGTCAAATTAGTAAATTTTGACAGTTTTTTGACATTGAAGATTTCGATGGTACAACTTACTATACAAGTGGTAAGATGGTCAAACCTGTCAAATTTGGTGTTTGACAGTTTTTTGACAGTTTTTATTATTTAATGCAAATGCATTTATTAGGTGGAAATTAATCATATGACAGTTTGAGTGTCAAATTAGTACTTTGACAGTTTTTTGACATTGTTGATTTCGATGTTACAACTTACTATACAAGTGATAAGATGGTCAAAACTGTCAATTTTGGTATGTTTGACAGTTTTTTGACAGTTTTTATTTTTTAATGCAAATGTATTTATTAGTTGGAAAGTGATGATAAGACATACTATATTTGACAGAAAGTGTCAAATTAGTGTATTTTGACAGTTTTTTGACATTGTTGATTTCGATGGTACAACTTACTATACAAGTGGTAAGATGGTCATAACTGTCACCCACGGTGTGAATTACTCAAAAATGGCATTATTTTTGAGCTACCTCTTACCGTTTCTGAGATTTTTCAAAATTTAAGTTTTTTTTTTTTTTTTTTTCAAAACAAAAAAAAAACTGTCAGGTTAGGTTAGGTTTTGGTTAGGTTAGGTAAGGTTAGGTTTTGGTTAGGTTAGGTTAGGTTTTGGTTAGGTTAGGTTAGGTTTTGGTTAGGTTAGGTTTTGGTTAGGTTAGGTTAGGTTAGGTTTTGGTTAGGTTAGGTTAGGTTTTGGTTAGGTTAGGTTAGGTTTTGGTTAGGTTAGGTTAGGTTTTGGTTAGGTTAGGTTAGGTTTTGGTTAGGTTAGGTTAGGTTTTGGTTAGGTTAGGTTAGGTTTTGGTTAGGTTAGGTTAGGTTTTGGTTAGGTTAGGTTAGGTTTTGGTTAGGTTCGGTTAGGTTAGGTTAGGTTAGTTAGGTTAGGTTAGGTTAGGTTAGGTTGGGGCGCTATGTCAGGTAACCTCCTCGAGTGTTTGGGCTCGTCCAGTTCCCCTTGATCCGGTCGATCCGCGGGAAAGGGAAGAGCCCAGGCCGGTGCGCTCTGGAGGCAACGGCAGGTGATCATTTAGTGGACCCTAAGTGATCGCCTGCCGATGCTACTAATAACCTGACAGGGGGGGATGGGGGGTTCCGCATCAGGGAGTCGCAAGGCTCCCCAGGTGCGGCGGTGAGGGTCAGGAGGCGGGGTAGGGGCGTTTGTCCTCCCGTGGCCTGTTTGGGGGGCACTGCGGACAGGGTAACTAGGGACCTGTGCCGTTGCGAGGTGGCCGCTCCGATTCCGGTTGGCAGAGGGCCTAGAACCGGATCGGATGCGGCGTGGTTGCGGGGTAGGGGCATTTGTCCTCCCGCGGCCTATCGAGGTGTGCTACGGGGTAGGGGCATTTGTCCTCCCGTAGCGGTGGTGCACCGGGGTAGGGGTATTTGCCCTCCCGGTGCCGTGAGGGTGGGACCGGGACACCGTGTGTCTGGTGCCGGTCCCAGGTTCCCCGGGGGTGTAGGGAACCAGGGGAGGGAAAGCACACTGTTCATGCTGCAGTGTGCTTTGTCGGAGAGGGTTCGCCCTAGGGCGAAGGTGCCGGTGATGTCGTGGTAGAATGTTCGCGATCCCATGGCATCACCACCAAGGCACGTGAGGGAAGCATCCCAGAGTTTTAGTGGGTAGGCTAGTCCCTTCTGGATTGGAGAGCCCCACATAACCAATGCGTAATTTCTGGTTTTCCCCCGGAACCTTAGGTTACGTAGTGGTATGCAATTTCATGCATTTCTCTGGGTCAAAAAAAAAAAAAAAAAAGGTTAGGTTAGGTTAGGTTAGGTTAGGTTTTTTTTTTTTTTTTTTGCTGCTACCTCCAACATGATCGGAGCCTATTTTTGCAATTTTGTTTTTCTACTCTGTCATACTAGTTCTCGCAACTATGCCTCTCGCACTTTCATTCCTCATACTGTGTCTTTCTTACATTCATCGTCTTGCTTTCTCGAGGTCGGGATAGACCATCTTGCCTCTATTCTAGCTGCTTTCTAAATATTTGTATATATATATATATTTATTTATGTCTCAGCTTGGGGTGGAATAATTTTACAGCCAAATTTTATTTTCTATATCAGTTCTTTGTTACATCTTATTTCTACATATCTTATTCTATATTGTACTACAGGTGTTTTTTCTTATGCTTTACAAAAATATACTCAATATATTATGAAAACATAATATTGCTTACCGCGTTTTATTTCTATTTACAACTTTTTCCGCAACATTTACACAATAATCCAAGAGTATGTCTCGATCGGTACCTGACATTATTTCGCTTATGGTTTCTTTTGAAAGCCTCATGTTAAGTTTTTGCTCTGTTTCAAACCTTTCTCTTTCATGTACCGGGCACTCTAGCAATATATGTGGAACTGTTTCTTCTGTTTCAGGGTCACAGATGCAGAAAGGACTCTCCTTGCACTTAAATCGGTGTAGGTACTGTGAGAAACCTCCATGCCCCGTCATGACTTGTGTCCTGATGTTGGTTGCTGTTACTTTTCTTATTATTCTGTACGCTGTCACCGCATCCGGGAGGAATAATTTTGTACCTGACGCCGTTTCTCCTTCTGTGTATCGTCGATTCCATTCGTCAAGCGTTTCCCTTCTAAGGTCTCGCTTGACGAATGAGATCGGACAGAGGTCGTAATCCGGCTTTCGTTTGGAGTTCAGAGCTGCCTCTTTCGCCAATTCGTCTGCTCTTTCGTTTCCTACCAGCCCTGCGTGGGCCTTAATCCAATGCAAACACACAGTTTTGCCTTGGAGAGATAAGGATCTAAGGTTATCTCTTGTTTCAATTGCTAGAGGGTGGAGGCACTCATGATTTTTCACTGTCTGCAGAGCGGCCATAGAGTCACTGTAAACTCCAAACGAATTCGCCTTTAGTCTCTGGATTTGTCTCGTAGCTCCACAGAGCGCAAGGAGCTCGGCCTGGTAGACTGTGCAGTAACTTGGGAGCGCGAGTTTGAAGGCTTTGAGCTCGGTGTCTTCATTCCAAATTGAGAATGCAGCTCCGACTCTGCCCTCAATCTTGCTCCCGTCAGTGAATATACGTATCTCATAGTCACTGTGTTGATCGACTTGTTCCTGGTCCACCAGCTTTGTTATGGTGATCTTGACGCGCTCTGCTGGGTGTGGCGTCTTCGTAAACGATGCCATCCGCTCCACCTCCCTACCTCTAAGTTCAGGCCTGAACACCCCCTTCTTTGCCTCATATAGAGCGGCCGCCTCTCGAACTCGGAGGTCTAGAGGGAGCAAGCCGGCCAGTATCAATGCTGAGTTCAGAGATACGGTGCGGTAGGCTTTACATAGCCTTTGTGCAATTCCGCGTTGTACTGTACCTAGTTGTTTAATTGTTCCCAATTTATTTGCCGCGGGTGCCCATGCACTGGCGGCGTACAGAATCACCGGCTCCACGGTTGCCACATATATCGTTCTTATGACCTCAGGATGTAATCCCCAGCTAGCCTTAGCTGCCCTTGTTAGTTGTTTGTGTATGGCTATGGCTTTTTTGCAGACATTTGTGACATGCGTGTTAAAAGTGAGTTTGTCGTCGATGGTGACTCCAAGCATCTTTATCTCTCTGGTCATTGCGATATCGATCCCGCCCATGCTTAGTCTTGGGGTGTCATATTTGAGTTTCCTGGTAATTACCATAGCATTGGTCTTGTGCGCGGCAAATTTCAATTTGTTTTGGACGCCCCAGTTGTGAACATGCGCGAGAGCGCCATTTGCATGACCTTCAATTTCCTGTGCTGTGTCACCCTCGAATAACAATATCACATCATCTGCGAACGCCTGGCAGTATATGTTCTTCTTCTCAAGGCTTTTTAGGAGTGGGTCTAGTAAGAGGTTCCAAAGAATTGGTCCACCGATTGAGCCCTGGACGCACCCCTTGCTGGTTTCCGTCTCGAGTTCTTTCCCTGCGTATCTTATTCTCACTCTTCTGTTGTTGAGATAACTATCAATGACCCTTCTCAGGTTAACCGGGCACTTTTCCTCGGCAAGGCGGACTCGTATGGCTGACCACCATGCGCTGTCGAAGGCTCCCTCTATATCCAATGATACCATTGTTATCAGTTTCTTTTCTTTTAGCTTAGTGTGTATGTGTTGCATGAGTGTATAGAGGGAGTCTTCGGTGCTCCTCTGCGGCATGAATCCGTACTGTCGCTTGCTCGTTCTTGAGGTCAGGTGGAACTTCAGGCGGGCTACCAGCATTTTCTCGTAGACTTTTCCTAGTATTGGGAGGAGTCCAATAGGCCGATACGACTTTGGGGTGGTATAATCGGTTTTACCCGGTTTTCTTAGCACTATTATGGTTGCCTCTTTCCATGCCTTCGGGAAGTGGTGGTATTTTAGACATTTATTTAAGAGTTCTAGGAAAGTTCCGGGGTCGGCTTCTATTGCATGTCGACATATGTCTGCGGTGAACCCATCCGCTCCAGGTGCCTTCTTTGCGTTGAAAGAATTGCTAGCCCATTCGAGCTCCTCCATTGTGAACGGTGGATCGCAAGCCTCACCTTGTTCTCCTTCGTTCACTTTGTCGGCTTTCATCCTGGTTTGACTATGGTGTTCACTATCATTTGAAGCTGAATCCGGTGGATAAAAGGTCTCTGCCAGCAGTCTGGTGGATTCCTCTGCACTAAGCGTCTCTCCGTTATGTTCAAGGGGTAGATCTTCTTCCCTTTTCGTTGTTCTGCCAATCACTCTGTATATTCCTTCCCACATTCCCTCCTTATCTTGCTTCGTACAGAACTCCTTCCAGCTGTCGGTTTGTGCTTTAGCTGCTTTCGCCTCATACTTGTCTTTTTGTTCCAGGTATTCCTCGATTACCTTCGGTCTTCGGATTTGGGCTGCGTTTCGTATCCTACGTTTCCTGGTGGCTACCTCTCTCTTCATCTCGGCGAGTTCCTCCGACCACCACGGCAGTGTGAGTTTTCCCATATGTTTTTTCTTTGGAATAGATGTCTTGCAGGTTTCTGTTATTGCTTTTGTTAAGGTATCCGTTGTATTTTCTATTTCTTCTATTGTATGTATTGTGCTTAGGTCTGCTTTTGTTATTTTTGTTTGCTGCATAATTTGACTTAATTTCGCACGAAATTCTGTCCAATTTGCCTTTCTGGTGTTATAGATTCTGGTAGTTCTTTGTATTTGTATGCCTGCAGATCTTTGAAGATAGAAGGTTAGGTTAGGTTAGGTTAGGTTAGGTTAGGTTAGGTTAGGTTAGGTTAGGTTAGGTTAGGTTAGGTTAGGTTAGGTTAGGTTAGGTTAGGTTAGGTTAGGTTAGGTTAGGTTAGGTTAGGTTAGGTTAGGTTAGGTTAGGTTAGGTTAGGTTAGGTTACAGTGCGGACGCGCTCCCGCTCCGGCGCAGGCGAAGGGGTAGAGGTCGCGCACGGTTGGCAGTGGCTGGCCGTGTCATCCCCCAGTAGGGCCGGTGGTTTGGGGAACCACATTACACGGCCTTACACAGCTGGAGGAGGGTCAAGCGTCCCTGAACTTCCTCCGTCCTTCGGTGAGGGTGTCTCGGCATGAGCGAGCTGGGACCGCCGGGGGGTGTCGTGGATGGAAATGTTCGCGATCCCATGGCGCCCCCTTAACGGCAGAGCGGGTAACGCCGGTGTGTTTTTAGTGGGTATGCTCCCCCCCTCCCTCTGGCTAGCAGAGGGGGTGCGGGTGGAGAGAGTCCCACATAACCCCCGTAAGTCCCTCCCCGGGCTGGGGGTATGCGTAATGCATTTTCACACCGTTAAAAAAAAAAAAAAAAAAAAAAGGTTAGGTTAGGTTAGGTTGGGGCGCAATGTCAGGTAACCTCCTCGAGTGTCTGGGTTCTACCAATTCCCCTTGATCCGGTTGATCCGCGGTAAAGGGTAGAGCTCAGGCCGGTGCGCCCTGGAGGCAACGGCAGGTGATCATTTAGTGGACCCTAAGTGATCGCCTGCCGATGCTACCAATAACCTGACACGGGGGGGATGGGGGGTTCCGCACCAGGGAGTCGGAAGGCTCCCCAGGTGCGGCAGTGAGGGACAGGAGGCGGGGTAGGGGCGTTTGTCCTCCCGTGGCCTGTTTGGGGGGCACTGCGGACAGGGTAACAAGGGACCTGTGCCGTTGCGAGGTGGCTGCTCCGATTCCGGTTGGCAGAGGGCCTATAACCGGATCGGATGCGGCGTGGTTGCGGGGTAGGGGCATTTGTCCTCCCGCGGCCGTTTGAGGAGTGCTACGGGGTAGGGGCGTTTGTCCTCCCGTAGCGGTGGCGCACCGGGGTAGGGGTATTTGCCCTCCCGGTGCCGTGAGGGTGGGACCGGGACACCGTGTGTCTGGTGCCGGTCCCAGGTTCCCCGGGGGTGTAGGGAACCAGGTGAGGGAAAGCACACTGTTCATGCTGCAGTGTGCTTTTTTCGGAGAGGGTTCGCCCTAGGGCGAAGGTGCCGGTGATGTCGTGGTAGAATGTTCGCGATCCCATGGCATCACCACTAAGGCACGTGAGGGTAGCATCCCAGAGTTTTAGTGGGTAGGCTAGTCCCTTCTGGACTGGAGAGCCCCACATAACCAATGCGTAATTTCTGGCTCTCCCCCGGAGCCTTAGGTTACGTAGTGGTATGCAGTTTCATGCATTTCTCTGGGTCAAAAAAAAAAAAAAAAAAAAAAAGGTTAGGTTAGGTTAGGTTAGGTTAGGTTAGGTTAGGTTAGGTTAGGTTAGGTTCACCGGCTCGAGCAGCCGACAGCCGGCCTCCGCACGGTAGAGGCAGTACGTCCGGTCCTGAGGGAATGGTTGGAGAGGGAACACGGGGCTCTAACCTTCAGGCTGACCCAAATCCTGTCGGGGCATGGCTGCTTTGGCAGGTTCTTGTGGAAGGTCGTGGGCAGGGAGCCGACCCCCGTGTGTGCGCATTGTGGTGCGCCCGAAGACACCGCTCAACACACCTTGGCCGAGTGTCCAGCGTGGAGCGAGCAACGCCTAGGGCTCGTGGCTGAGGTAGGACCGGACCTCTCGTTGCCGGCGGTGGTGGCGACGATGGTCCAGAGCCGAGAGGCGTGGAACACAGTTCTGTCCTTCTGCGAGGATGTGATGGCGGAGAAGGAGCAGGCTGAGCGCGACCGGGAAACCGCAACAGAAGCGGATCCCGCTCGCCGCCGAAGACCGGGGCGAAGACGCGCTGCGCACGAGCGCCGATTGCCGCCCTGAGAGGGCTAGCGGGCAGCGGACAAGAGGGCGTCCGCTGCACTACGCCAGAGCCCTCGAGCCGAGAGGCGCACCGAAGCAAAGCGAAGTGCGCCTCACAAAAGCCGGAAGGGGGGAAGTGTGATCTCCCCTCTTGAATCTAGTCATAGGCCTACCTTTGTGGGCAGCCGCTGGCGGGGTCGCGGAAGAGTGCGCGAGCGTCCCCGGGACCCCGTCGTTCTAGCGGTGAAGAGGCTCAAGTGGGGTTTTAGTGGGTATTCTGGACTATTTACACCCATCGAGTCCCACATAACCCGGCCCCCCTCTACAAGGCCGGGCATGCGTAAAGGCATTTCCCCACTATAAAAAAAAAAAAAAAAAAAAAAAAAAAAAAAAAAAAAAAAAAAAAAAAGGTTAGGTTAGGTTAGGTTAGGTTAGGTTAGGTTAGGTTAGGTTAGGTTAGGTTAGGTTAGGTTAGGTTAGGTTAGGTTAGGTTAGGTTAGGTTAGGTTAGGTTAGGTTAGGTTAGGTTAGGTTAGGTTAGGTTAGGTTAGGTTAGGTTAGGTTAGGTTAGGTTAGGTTAGGTTAGGTTAGGTTAGGTTAGGTTAGGTTAGGTTAGGTTAGGTTAGGTTAGGTTAGGTTAGGTTAGGTTAGGTTAGGTTAGGTTAGGTTGGGGCGCGAGGTCGGGTAACCTCCAAGTATGTCCGGGCTCTTCCAATCTCTCTGGATCCTCGCGGATCCGCAGAGAAGGGAAGGGTCTTGGCTGGTGCGCCCTGGAGGCAACGGTAAGTGATCTTGTTCGGGGATCGCTTACCGGTGCTACCAATAACCCGACACCGGGGGGGGAGATGCGCTGGGAGTGTCTCTGATTTAGGCAGAGATCTCTTCAGGTGCTGTTGTGGGAGGGGCCTTCTCGGGGAGGCTATTATGGAGGCTGGTAGTTGGTGGTTAGTGGGGGGAGTGACGGGCTCACCTGGCCTCGGTGTCGTTGTTGGGTGGGCAGACTTTGGTCGCCGTCCTCAAGCTCGTTTCCCTAAGTGATGGGGTGTCGTGGATCATGTCTCGCGGCCTCTGATAGGACCGAGGGCCTTGCCTTAACTGGCTGGGTCAAGAGGGGACAACCTCAATAAAAAACAATAGGTTAGAATTAGGTTTAAGTTTTATCCCGTGATACCGCCCGACCTCACGGTGTATATAGGGTTATTCAGGTACGGGGGGCACTACCTGGATGGACTGTTTATATCCCCCATTCTCGTGGGAACAGAATGGATGCAAAAACTAAAAAAAACAAAAACCAAAATGATGATGAAGTTGTAGAGGAGGTAGAGCCGGGTACCATGGAGGTCAGCTCCGGTGCGGAAGTCGTGGATGATCTTGTGTCTCCAGTGGAGGGCCATGAAGTTGAGGCTACGGATGGGGTGCGCGGCGGTGCTGCTAGTCAGCGGGTTGCTGGTCGCGCAAAGAAGGGGCGGGGTGTGAAGAGACAGAGGGTAGGTGGAGCTGGGTCGCAGTTATCGGGGGAGGAGGGGGAAGATGAGTCTGATCCATCAGCGTCGGGGTCAGTGACGGTTCCGCGTCCGAGGGGCCGCCCACCCACAACAGGGCAATATGTTGGATTAGCTAAGGCTAAGGCGGCTCTGAATGCTGCGGTGCAGGAGGAGAGGAGGCTTGCGGATGAGAAGGAGATCCAGGAGGCGAGCAGTAGAGTGCGGGCGCGGTCGGCTCGGCCACTCAATGTGGCCAGTAGTGATGCTTTGGCCTCTGAGTTGCGAGGGAGAGTTATAGATTACGCAGACTTAATCCATACGATTGCTGTCAAATCCAAGCATTTGAAGGGGACGTTAGTCAAAGATCTTAAAGATTCTGCGGAGGCCATCAAGTTGGACGTCACTGAGCTTGCCAAGAGAACTCAGTCGGAGGAGACCCAGAAGCTACAGGCCGCGAATGAGCGTTTGCAGGCAGAGTTGGCCGTGGTTCGAAGGGAGTTTGAGGAGCTCCGGGAGGAGGTGCGGAGGCAGCGCGTGCAAGTTACTCCTCCGGTGGCGACGGTTGACAGGGCGAGTGAGCTTCCTGCGTCTGTTACCTCTTTCTTGGAGGGCTTTAAGAGTGAGCTCGTTGCTCTGGTTGGAGGCATTGTGAATGCGAGGATAGATGCGAGGCTGGCTGCGTTTTCTGAGCCGGCTGAGCGGCCTCCTCTGGCGTCGCACGGAGCAGCGAGGGTTGGTTCGGGGGAAGTGCTGACTGCGGCTGGGGCTGTGAGCAATTGCCCGGGGGTTGCGGCTTCGGTCTCAGCGGTCGCTAGATCATCAAGGGCAGCGGGTGCGGGTGTTAAAGTTAAGGCTGGCAAAAGGAGAGCTGGGAGGATTGCCGCTAAGCGAAAGAGGTCTAAGCGGGTGACTTTGGCTGCTCGGGAGGCGGCATCTGTTAGGGAGTCGGTCGCTGCGGTGGTGGCGCCACCACCCCCATCTCAGGAGGAGTACAGCAGGGTAGTGGGGCGGAAAGCCAAGGGGAAGCCTAGTGAGGTGCCTAGTGCGCTCAACGCACCCAAGTCGGCCTCTGTGTCGAGAAGGAAGCTTCGCCCGCCTCGTACTGCGGCGGTTACGCTGACGCTGAAACCGGATGCGCTTCAGAAAGGAGTGAAGTATGAGACGATCTTGGCAGAGGCGAAAAGTCGTGTGAGACTCGCGGATGTTGGGCTAGAGCAGGTTCGGTTCCGCACTACTGCTGCTGGAGCCCGGATGTTGGAGATCCCTCCAGGCACGGCGGATTCGGAGAAGGTGGCGGATGCCTTGGCTGAGAAGCTTCGGAGTGCCTTGGATTCAAGCGTAGTCAGTATTCATCGTCCTGTGAAGTGCGTTGAAGTGCGTGTTGTGGGGCTTGATGACTCTGTGACTGCTGACGAGGTGGTGGCGGCGGTCGCTGAAGGTGGTGGTTGTGCTGTTGATGCGGTTAGGACTGGCGCTATGGTTCGCAGGCCGGATGGCTCTGGTTCGCTGTTCATAAGCTGTCCAGTGTTGGCAGCCAAGAAGATAGTGGACGTTGGCCGCCTCAGGGTCGGGTGGATCTCAGCGAGGGTGGTGCTCCTTGAAGCAAAGCCATTGCGTTGTTTTAGGTGCCTCGAGCAGGGGCACGTGGCAGCAAAATGTGATAGGGGTGTGGATCGAAGTGGAGTCTGCTTTCGGTGTGGTCACGCAGGTCATAAAGTCAAGGAGTGCTCTGCTCGTGCGCATTGTGTTGCTTGCGCGGAAGCAGGCAGGCCAGCGGAGCATTACATAGGAAGGAAGGGATGTTCCAGTGGGACGTCTCGTAGGACCGCGTTGGTAGGAGACAAGAGGGCGGCAGGTGGCCCGGCAGCCCCTCCATCTTCCCAGCAGGACGCTACGGTGGTGAGCATGGATACGACCCAGTAATGGCTTATAAGTGTCTTCAAGCTAACATAAACCATTCTGCAAGGGCGCAGGACTTACTACTCCAAACCATGGCTGAGTGGCAAGTTGGGGTAGCAGTGGTCTCTGAACCCTATTATGTACCCGTGCGGGATGATTGGGTTGCTGATCGCGATGGTACTGTGTCTGTGGTGGCACCTGCTGTGGTGGGTGCCCCGTTGTTCAGTCAGGTGGTTAGGGGATCAGGCTTCGTTCATGCCAAGCTAGGAGACCTCACCGTAGTTGGCGTGTATTTTCCACCCAGTAGGAGTCTTGCTGACTTTGAGCGGCTGCTAGCAGAAGTCGGGGTTCTGGTTGGGCAGGCGGCGCCTACTCCCTTGTTGGTGGCTGGAGATTTTAATGCTAAGGCGGCGGCATGGGGATCTTTGGTGACGGATGCTCGGGGGGAGGTCCTGGAAGAGTGGGCAATTTCGATGGGGCTGGCAGTGCTCAATACGGGTTCGGAGAGCACGTGTGTGCGCCGACAAGGAGAATCGATTGTGGATGTCACGTTTGCGTCGCGTGCCCTGGCCTGTCGGGTTCGCGGCTGGAGGGTGGAGGCGGAGGTGGAGACATTGTCGGACCACCGGTATGTGAGCTTCGAGATCTCTGCTCTTCCTGTGCGGGTGGACGGGGCCCGGCCCGTTGTTGAGGATGGTCCTCGTTGGTTGCTGGGTCGGTTGGATGGGGACATTGTCAGGGAGGCAGCCATTGTAGAGTCTTGGGGGCTTCAGGTTGGCCCAGTGGAGGAAGTGGAGATTGAGTCAGAGCGTTTGCGTGGTGCCTTCACTCGGGTATGTGATGCGGCTATGCCAAGGGCCAAGTCTAGTGTCCCAAGCCGTTGTGTGTATTGGTGGCGCCCGGAGCTTCGCCAGTTGCGGTTTGAATGTGTGGCTGCGCGTCGTGGGTATACGCGTTACAGGAGGCGTCGGGTGAGGGACAGGGCGGAGGAAGATGCCCTATATGCTGTATACCGGGCAGCATGCAGCGCGCTACAGGTGGCTATGGCGCAGGCAAAGGAGGCAGCATGGGAGGAGTGGCTGGAGGCGCTTGACCGGGATCCATGGGGGAAACCGTATCGGGCGGTGAGGAAGAAGTTGCGGCCTTGGACTCCTCCGTTGACCACCACTCTCGAGCCCGAGCTTCTCGAGCGGGTAGTGGTGGGTCTATTTCCAGCCAGGGGGGCCTTCGTGCCGCCTGTGATGGCTTTTGGCCTCGAGCGTCATTCGGCCGGGATGGAGGTTCCTCCAGTGACGGAGGCCGAATTGCGAGCAGCGGTTCTCAAGTTGCGGTCCAAGAAAACAGCTCCAGGACTGGATGGTATTCCGGGGCGGGCCTTGGCACTTGCAGTACCGGTATTGGAGGAGGGGGTCAGGGCCCTCTTCACTGGTTGTTTGTCTCTGGGCCGGGTGCCCAGTAGGTGGAAGACGGGTAAATTAGTACTTCTCCGGAAGGAGGGGCGCCCGCCTGACCAGCCGTCAGCCTATCGTCCCATAGTCCTGCTGGATGAGATGAGTAAGTTGTTTGAGCGTGTGCTCGCAGCACGCCTTGTCAGCAGCATGAACCCAGGCTTATGCGAGTGGCAGTTTGGTTTTCGCCCCTGCCGCTCGACGCTGGATGCGATAGCTCGGATTAGGGACATCGCAGTAGAGGAGGTTTCTCGGGGTGGGGTTGTGATGGCTGTCTCCTTGGACATTTCGAATGCCTTCAATACTCTGCCGTGGGAAACAATCAAGGAGGCTTTGAACTATCACAATGTTCCGGGCTATTTGCAGGGCGTCGTAGCGGATTACTTCGCGGGTAGGGCGGTCACTTATCCGGTAAGGGAGGGATGGCGAAGGAGGGTCATGTCATGCGGGGTTCCACAGGGGTCGGTTTTGGGACCACTCCTGTGGAACATTGGTTATGACTGGGTTCTGCGGGGGGCCATGTTGCGTGGGGTAAGCGTAACATGTTATGCTGATGACACTCTCGTGTCTGCTCAAGCCAGCAATCATCGGGAGGCAGCGCGACTGGCCACTGTTGGGGTGGCGCATGTGGTGGAGCGTATTCGGGCGTTAGGGTTGGAAGTGGCACTCCACAAGTCTGAGGCTTTGGTCTTCCATGGTCCACGTAATGCTCCCCCGCCGGGGGCATCGTTGACAGTCGGGGGAATTGCCATTGCTGTTGGGTCGACGATGAGGTACCTCGGGCTTGTCCTCGACAGTAGGTGGAACTTTGAGGAGCACTTTCGGCGATTGTCTCCAAAGTTGGTGGCTGCGGCTGGAGCTCTTGGGCGGATTCTTCCTAACTTGGGGGGCCCAGGCGGTGCGTGCCGACGCTTGTATGTTGCCGTTGTGCGCTCAATGGCGCTTTATGGGGCGCCCATTTGGGCGGATACTTTGAGTGTTCGGTGTGTAACCCTTTTGCATCGTCCGCAGCGGGTTATAGCACTCAGGGTGGCTAGGGCGTACCGCACGGTGTCGTGCACGGCTGCGTGCTTGTTGGCTGGGAGTCCGCCTTGGGACCTTGAGGCTGAGTTGCTGTCAGGGGTTTATTGGCGGTTAGTTGTGGCGAGGAGAGATGGGACTTGGCCTGCTCCGCGGGAGGTTCGTCAGTGGCGAGAGGAGGCGCGTGTTGTTCTCCTCCAGAAGTGGTCAGGGCGTCTGGAAGGCGCGGTGGTCAGTCAGGGGTTAGTGTCTGCTGTGCGCCCGGTTCTCAAGGAGTGGGTTGAGCGGGAGCATGGTGCCCCTTCTTATCACCTCACACAGCTCTTGACGGGGCACGGCTGCTTTGGCAGGTATCTGTGTGAGGTGGTCGGCAGGGAACCGTCGACCGCGTGTCATCATTGTGTGGGAGGAGCCATGGATACGGCGATGCACACGCTTCAGGAGTGCCCTGCGTGGGCGGAACCTCGTGCAGCTTTGTCTGCGGTGGTGGGTGTTGACCTGTCTCTGCCTGCTTTGATCAGGCAGATGGTTAGTAGGGAGGAAGCTTGGGTGGCGGTGGCCACTTTTAGTAGATCGGTCCTCCTGCATAAGGAGGCGGCGGAACGAGCGCGTGAGGATGATGTGAATTCGGTTCCTCAGCGCCGTAGGCGTCCAGGCAGGCGGCGAAGGGCCTTTGCGGACCGGTTGCGCCCGCCATAGTGGTGACGTGCAGGTGATGGGCCGGGAGTTCCATTACCTGCTTAGAAGACGTCAGGTGCTAGAAGGCCCCCATGGTGTTCTGGGGTGCCTACAGCGGAGTGGGTAAATTTCCAGCTTTGGAGGGCCCGTTTGGGTAGCGCTGACAGAGCTGCGGAAGGGTACGGTAGCGTTCCCGTGCCTCTGTCGAAAGGCGAAATGTGGAACACCCCAGGGGTTTTAGTCCGTGCGAGTCGGACATACCCGCTCGGCTTCTCCCGGGTCGAGCGGGATCCATAACGGATTTCCCCTGGGTCAACAAAAAAAAAAAAAACAAAAAAAAAAAAAAAAAAAAAAAGGTTAGGTTAGGTTAGGTTAGGTTAGGTTAGGTTAGGTTAGGTTAGGTTAGGTTAGGTTAGGTTAGGTTAGGTTAGGTTAGGTTAGGTTAGGTTAGGTTAGGTTAGGTTAGGTTAGGTTAGGTTAGGTTAGGTTAGGTTAGGTTAGGTTAGGTTAGGTTAGGTTAGGTTAGGTTAGGTTAGGTTAGGTTAGGTTAGGTTAGGTTAGGTTAGGTTAGGTTAGGTTAGGTTAGGTTAGGTTAGGTTAGGTTAGGTTAGGTTAGGTTAGGTTAGGTTAGGTTAGGTTAGGTTAGGTTAGGTTAGGTTAGGTTAGGTTAGGTTAGGTTAGGTTAGGTTAGGTTAGGTTAGGTTAGGTTAGGTTAGGTTAGGTTAGGTTAGGTTAGGTTAGGTTAGGTTAGGTTAGGTTAGGTTAGGTTAGGTTAGGTTAGGTTAGGTTAGGTTAGGTTAGGTTAGGTTAGGTTAGGTTAGGTTAGGTTAGGTTAGGTTAGGTTAGGTTAGGTTAGGTTAGGTTAGGTTAGGTTAGGTTAGGTTAGGTTAGGTTAGGTTAGGTTAGGTTAGGTTAGGTTAGGTTAGGTTAGGTTAGGTTAGGTTAGGTTAGGTTAGGTTAGGTTAGGTTAGGTTAGGTTAGGTTAGGTTAGGTTAGGTTAGGTTAGGTTAGGTTAGGTTAGGTTTTTTTTTTTTTTTTTTTTTTTTTGCGTGCGTGGGAGGGAATACTCATTGTATACGTACAGACCCGTGTCTGCACGCATGCCCGACTCGGCCGAGGATCGCAGTGAGGCTGGTCCTCGACCGCCTACGGACTAAACCCTCCCACGCTTCGTGTTGAGTGTGTTCTAATGTGATTACTGTGCAGGTGTAGTGTCATTTGTGGTGTTAACGAATGATTATTAATTGGTTGTGTTGGGCACGCCGCGCTTTCGTTTTACACTTTGTGTCCAACAGGGTTGATTTTAAGTTAAAAGATTTAAGACATATATTTTGCAAGTACTTCGAATGTAAGTTTACGATAAGAATTGAATTATATGAATTATGCAGTTGCTAAAGGGCATCTGGTGGCCAGATACCGTTTAACGACTTAACTCTAAGTGATATGAATACTTTTAATTATTGATTTTTGATATGTTTTAGTCGCTCGACGGCACCTGGAGACCAAGTACCGTCGAACGACTTTACAACAGAGTTGATTTTAAATAAAACTGATTTAAGGAATATTTTATGCGAGTGTTTCAAGTGTAGATTTACAATGAGAATTAAATAGTAAGAAGATATTAAAATTATTGAAATAATTGATTGGCTTAGTCGTCCAACGGCTCCTTGAAGTCAAGTGCCGTTGAACGACTTTAAGCTGCGTACAATGTGTTTAATGAAGGAGTGAAAACACTGCGATGAGGACTCCCTTGACAGTACGCTTGTTATGTTGAACAGATCTAGTCCGAGACCTCCGCACAGCACTGCAAGGTCCGTCCTTTTGGCAGAGAATCGTGGACATTCTTGAATTAGGTGTTTTATAGTTTGTGGAATGTTTGCTGGAGTATCGCACGGGCATGAACTATCTTGTATAATTCCAAATCGTTTTAGGTATGTTTTGTGGTAACCGTGGTTACTAAGAAATTGCGTTGATTCAAAAGTGGGTGGATGGTAACTTAAGTACTCGGATAGATCTTTGTAATTGGGGAATATCGTCTTTGTGTATATACAGCTGCCCGGAGCCTCATAGAGTATTGCCCTTTCAATTTGTAAATGTTGTTTACCGATATATTTTATATACGACACAGGAATCTGAATATAGTCGGGGGTTTTGTGTAAATTTGCGGCTGTTTTAGCTGCCTGGTCGGCTAGCTCATTTCCCTCTATTCCGTTGTGTGCTTTGGTCCAGAAGAATTTTATTTTCAAATTCAACTTATTATAATGAATTAGCTTATGAATTTGGTTAACCAGAGCGTTGTAGCTGTTACAATTTTTGATCTCAGTGAGTCCAGATTTACTATCCGAGAAAATGAGAAGTGTTGATGGTCTAATAGATCTACTGGCCGTGTATGATATACATCGAAATATAGCATAGAGCTCTGCCTGAAACACCGAACATCTATCGTGAAGTTTGAATTTTCCGGTATTGGTTTGGCCGTCAGGTTTTATTATTACAAAGGCGGACCCAACGCGTCCGTCGTGTCCGCTTCCATCGGTGTACGCCGTCCAAGTGCTGCCATCAGAGTTGCTTCTAGTGACCTCCAATAACTCACTTTGAGTGGTGATATCTTCGTGAGAAATAGACTCCCTGAGACTGGGATGCAGAAGGGAGGACGGTGGAACAGAAGACTCTATCGGTAGGTCGCTCGGAAGGAAGGAGGAGTGACCTTTGAGTTTAGTATTCTCTACGTCAGCAACGTATTTTATTTTAGCTGGGAGTGGATCGAGCTGCGCCAAGGTGATGGACAGAGGCGTATTAATCGTTTTGAAGCCATGAGCAATTTTAATACAGAATAATCTCTGTAGAGATAGAAGTTGACGAGTGGCGCATTTAAATTGTAGTGCGTGTGCCCAGACAGAGGAAGCGTAGGTAATAATGGGTTCAATAACTTGCCTATATATTGTTCTTACATTCTCGGCGTGAACCCCCCATGTAGGGCGAATAAAGAGCTGTAATTTACAAAACAATTTTTTTGCTTTCTCGACAATGTATGTACAGTGTTGTATGAATTTAAGTTTGCTGTCTATGATAACGCCTAAATATTTGAGTTTATTTACGAATGGAATTTTTACATTTCCAGCCTTTAGTTTAAGTTTGGCAGCTCTACTAGAAAATGCGATAGCTTGTGTTTTTTCGCGGCCGAATTCAAGCTTGACGCTTCTTCCCCACTCCGATACCAGTTCGACTGCAGAGTTTGCCGTCGTTCTCAATTCTTCAGCTGTCTTAGCTTGGCAGATCAATAAAACGTCGTCAGCATAGGCCTGGATGTGGCAGCCATTAGGAAGGCGTATTTCTAGTAACTCGTCCAAAATAAGATTCCAGAGGACCGGTCCGACAACCGATCCCTGTATACATCCTTTGGTCGTAGGTTTTTCAGTAATATGGTCCGCGAAGGCAATCTGAACCGCCCTGTTTGTTGTATAACTGAGAAGCATTTGATAGATGTTATTGGGGCATTTTATATGCCTTAGCCTTTTGAATATTGCAGGCCACCAGGCATTATCAAATGCCGCTCTTATGTCCAACGAGATCATTAGTACCTGTTCCTTGTTATTTTTCGCTGTTTTAATGATGTCAATGGCATGATGGATGGCGGTTGTGGTCGAGGTTTGTAGACGGAAGCCGTATTGTTTCTTTACTATGTGGTTATTGACATGCATATAATGAGTAAGTCGGTTAATTATAAGTTTTTCCAGGAGCTTGCCGAATACCTTCACTAGGCCTATGGGTCTAAAGGAAGAGGCTTTGGAATAGTCCTGTTTATTTGGTTTGGGTACTATTTTGGTTATGGTAGATTTCCAATATTCAGGGAAGTATTTGAGCTGAAGGCATCGGTTCATGATACCAGTAATCACGTCCGGGAATGCAGTGGCCACTTGCAAGCATATGTCCGCCGTTAAATGATCACTGCCAGGTGCTTTTTTATGATTTATAGATTTTAGCGCCTCAAGGACTTCGACAGTCGTGAAGGGAGGTTCGTCGGGTTGATCAGGTAGACTGTTCATCTGCTCGCGAGTTTGTGTCTGTTGGTGCGTGTCATTTCCTTGATTATCATCCGGATAGAAGAGCTTAAGCAAGGCTTCCGCTGTGCTTTTACTGTCAGTGGTGTATGTACCATCCGGGAGCAGCAAGGTCGCGGGAGGCTGCGGAGCAGGTCGGGTTCGCATTATGCGGTTAGTGACTGACCATACATCCTCCTTCCCCTGCCTCTCACAGAACGTTTTGAACGAGTCTGTCGAGGCCGCGCAGCATGCTTGTGAGTATGTTTGGCGCAGTTCTTCTTTTTCTCTTAGGAGGTCCGCAATTTGTAATTTTTGTCTTATTGCTTTGCGTAGCTTGTGATGATTTTTAATAACTGATATTTTTAACTTTTCTAAGTCGTCACTCCACCACGGCGGTCGAATTGGGGGTCCTTTAGACCTAGGTAGGAGTTCGTCGCACATTTTTATTATATCGCTGGTGAAAAATGTAATTGTTAAATCGAGCTGTTCCTCCGTGCAAGATTCTATCTCGGCTGGAGTAGGCATTTTATCTTGCAAGGCTTCCTTTATATCGTCCCTGAGCTCCTCCCATTTTACATTGGCGGTGTCATATCTAAAGGTTGATAGTCGGGCTTTTTTTACTAGTTTTGCCGATTTGTCACTTGCAGTCGCCACATAAAAGGTTATGGCGTGATGGTCCGAGGAAGGGCAAATGCTATGGTCCACCTTCCAGTCTTCAACTCGGAGACGAGATCTCCCACAATGTGTCTGGTCACTGACCATGGTAAGATCGATAATAGAAGACCGCAGTGTCCCGCGGGTTATGGTCTCGAAAGTGGGAGTTGCCCCAACATTACAGATGGTTAGGTTATAAGTCATCATAAGCTCCGAAAGTTTGTTCCCTCGAGAATTATTCTGTGGGCATCCCCATAAACCGTGCCATGAATTGAAGTCTCCGCCTATGATGTGTATGGATTCCATAGTATCCAGCAGAAAGGCCTCTAGCCTGCCGATAGTGTTCCAGGGGTCCCTTTTCGGCTCAATATAAATGGAGATCAAGTATATATTTCTTCCAGATCTTTCAGTTAATTGAACAATGCATAGATTTGGGGTTGAATGTTTTGTATCTCCCACTGTGCTTATGAATCCATCTCTTATGATAATTGCCGCTCTGGTAGGACGATCTGCAGCAGGAAATTGGTATGCTGTGAATCCTGGGATAGTTTTCATTGTATGACTGTTATTTGGGATATATGGTTCAGATATGAAGGCAAAGTCGTATTTTTCATTTCTGTTTAAGAATACAGCTGTTTCTTGGTAGGCATTCTTGCCATGTCCTTGATTGATCTGTACGCAATAAAACCTATTGGGTATCCTTTTTTGCGCGGTTTGATCCGCAGTTGCACCTAAGCTACTTGCATCTATTGTGGAGTTGGTTTTAGTGCTTGGATTTGGGTGTGGTTGATTATTGTCCATAATCTATTTTTTGATGGAGATTAAATTTTGCTGCCGTTATTCTAGGGCATTCTTGGTTGATGGCGGTATGGTTTTCATTTGATTTGGTATTATTTCTATTGTTGTGATTGATGCAGTTGTAGCACTGTGGCTCCTCGTTGCTTTTATGAGGGCATTGTTTGTAGTTGTGGGTGTCTTTTGCACAGTAAGAGCACGGTTTTATAGTGGCTTTGCAATGAATCCGTGTGTGCCCAAACTGTAGACAGTCTAGGCACTGTTTAAATGGGGAGTGCTCTTCGACATGTACTCGCTGGTGATCGATGTTTACTCGTGCAAGCTTCATAGCGGCTCGCCATGCCGCAGGTGAGCATTTAAGTATTGCATTGTATAGTTTGTCATTTCTATTGTTTGTAATGTAACACATTTGAAACGTGTCACCTTCCTGAAGGGCGTCTTTAATGGTTGGGTTCTGCGATAGGATGATGTCCGTGATTTCTCTAGAGGGGGTGTCCCTGTATATTCCTTTTATACTTATCATGGGTAGCAACTTTTTGGCAACCTCAGCTCTGATGGGTCCGCTGGAGTTCAGGCGCCGCAGGGTCTCATCTCGTTGCCACTCCCTGTCAAATTCGATTCTTATTTTGTTGTTTGTTAACGGGCGGCTTTTAATAGGTGCATAGCTGCATGCTTTGAACGAGACTTTGGTTCGGAAGGCGTTCATTGCTTCGGTACTTGATTGCACGTCCTCGACAGTGGCAACAAGTGCTGGATTCGTGCGAGGTGTGTTGAAAGCCGGCTTCTTTGCTTGGTCGCTATAAGTAGGTATGTACTCTTTTGGTTCCGAGGACGTAGCAGTGATAAGGGGTGTAGTAGACTGAGTGATGAGCCGCCCTGATAAGTTTTCAAATTCTTCCCGAATTGTATTTCTGATGGCGTTAAGATCGCTCTCCGCAAGCCCCGTTTGTAGTTGAGGCCCAGCAGTTTCTGCAGGCACTGGGGGCTCTACGGGCGCCGCGGGGGGGGCCTGGGGTGCGTTCGTAACGCCTGTTGTTTTTTGCTTGCTTAGATCTCCGGCCAGTCCTACTATCTCCCGGGCAAGCGCCTGCACCGCATCCTTGGACACCTTCTTGACATTTTGGCTGTGTTTGATGATCTCATCGATGAGATTTGCTCTGTCAACGATTCCCTGCAGGCCGGTAGAAGGGAATTTTACGTACTGAGGCACTGCCTTGCTTCTGCTCTTTGATTTGACAGTTTCTTTTATTTCGCCGCTGTCCGAGTCATGTAAGTTCATGGAATCCTGTGAGTCCCGTACTGGCTTCTGCTGAGGTGGGGGTACAGTGGGGAGAGGAGAAGGGAGAGGAGCCCGCGGATCCCAAGGGGCAACATTGTTTTCGCCAGTCACGGCATCGTGTGCTTTAGTCTGTATTGCTCTATTAGCAGCGGTCTGTGTTTGCGAGTGTGGCCGCGGGGATGGGGCCGTTTCTTGACTAAAAAAGAGCGGCTCCAGGTTTCCAGAGCTGTTCAATTCTGTTTCTGCGAACGGCTGATTGTTGCGCGCATTCGGAGGCGGAGACCGAGCCAACCTCATCTTTAAATAAGGTCTCTTACAGGAAATATAAAGATTATACCTACTAAGTATTAAGTTTATACAAGGGTTGTCGTGTGTTGTTTGTCTGTAAACATACGTTTCTGAAATTTAGAAATATGTTCTAGCAGAGTGCGATTTATAAAAAACAACAATAACAAGTATGAATTAAAGTGTAGTCTAGTCAGAATGCCGATTTGAAACGTTACGGAAGTTTTAAAAGTTTGCAACCTATTTTCTTAAAAAGTAATTGGACAATGTATATCAAAATCTTAATAAAGACTATTTTTTAGGGTAAATGTACATGAATCAATCATACAACATTCAAAAAGTCAGCCAGGAAAAAAGTCATTTTTTGAATTATAATTACGTCAACTCCGTGTGACATTCGAAAACTAAGTACACTAAAGGTTAATTTATATGAAAATAGGTATATATAATATCACCGCAGAGTCGGCAATCTGATGGAAGAATAAAAAATTTTGGTGTTAATTTCACTCCCCTATCCTTATATACTATAATAAGGGAGGGTGGGCGGGCAAATTTTTTCACTTTTTGTCGAAATCGGACAATCTAACGACGCAGAATTACTGGAAACGTTATTACTAGCTACTTTAGTTCCGGGCTATATACAGAAATGTGCAAATCTACGATTCTAGAGGTATTTCTAAGTCTAATATTCTTAAAAACTAAGTTTTTGAATGATTATTTGCAATTTTTTCAGGAACGCGTGCCCCGATCGCGTCGCGGCAGCTACCAGGAGATTGGCGAAGGCGAGCTGAAAATTTCTATATACACAAATGTGAAGGACTACGATATAGAAATTTTCTAAGTCAAATTTTGTTAAAAATCAAGATTTTTAATGAATTTTTATGTTTTTTTCAGAAACGCGTGCACGTATCGCTACAGAAATGCCACCAGTAGATAGAGGCCGTCGAGCTGAAAATTATGATGTGCGACACGATGATATTCTATTAAGAGAGAGTTGTTATTTCGAGGTAGATGTGCCAAAATGTTCACTAGGTATATCGACTTTGTAAGGCAAATTTTTTCACTTTTTGTCGAAATCGGACAATCTAACGACGCAGAATTACTGGAAACGTTATTACTAGCTACTTTAGTTCCGGGCTATATACAGAAATGTGCAAATCTACGATTCTAGAGGTATTTCTAAGTCTAATATTCTTAAAAACTAAGTTTTTGAATGATTATTTGCAATTTTTTCAGGAACGCGTGCCCCGATCGCGTCGCGGCAGCTACCAGGAGATTGGCGAAGGCGAGCTGAAAATTTCTATATACACAAATGTGAAGGACTACGATATAGAAATTTTCTAAGTCAAATTTTGTTAAAAATCAAGATTTTTAATGAATTTTTATGTTTTTTTCAGAAACGCGTGCACGTATCGCTACAGAAATGCCACCAGTAGATAGAGGCCGTCGAGCTGAAAATTATGATGTGCGACACGATGATATTCTATTAAGAGAGAGTTGTTATTTCGAGGTAGATGTGCCAAAATGTTCACTAGGTATATCGACTTTGTAAGGCAAATTTTTTCACTTTTTGTCGAAATCGGACAATCTAACGACGCAGAATTACTGGAAACGTTATTACTAGCTACTTTAGTTCCGGGCTATATACAGAAATGTGCAAATCTACGATTCTAGAGGTATTTCTAAGTCTAATATTCTTAAAAACTAAGTTTTTGAATGATTATTTGCAATTTTTTCAGGAACGCGTGCCCCGATCGCGTCGCGGCAGCTACCAGGAGATTGGCGAAGGCGAGCTGAAAATTTCTATATACACAAATGTGAAGGACTACGATATAGAAATTTTCTAAGTCAAATTTTGTTAAAAATCAAGATTTTTAATGAATTTTTATGTTTTTTTCAGAAACGCGTGCACGTATCGCTACAGAAATGCCACCAGTAGATAGAGGCCGTCGAGCTGAAAATTATGATGTGCGACACGATGATATTCTATTAAGAGAGAGTTGTTATTTCGAGGTAGATGTGCCAAAATGTTCACTAGGTATATCGACTTTGTAAGGCAAATTTTTTCACTTTTTGTCGAAATCGGACAATCTAACGACGCAGAATTACTGGAAACGTTATTACTAGCTACTTTAGTTCCGGGCTATATACAGAAATGTGCAAATCTACGATTCTAGAGGTATTTCTAAGTCTAATATTCTTAAAAACTAAGTTTTTGAATGATTATTTGCAATTTTTTCAGGAACGCGTGCCCCGATCGCGTCGCGGCAGCTACCAGGAGATTGGCGAAGGCGAGCTGAAAATTTCTATATACACAAATGTGAAGGACTACGATATAGAAATTTTCTAAGTCAAATTTTGTTAAAAATCAAGATTTTCAATGAATTTTTATGTTTTTTTCAGAAACGCGTGCACGTATCGCTACAGAAATGCCACCAGTAGATAGAGGCCGTCGAGCTGAAAATTATGATGTGCGACACGATGATATTCTATTAAGAGAGAGTTGTTATTTCGAGGTAGATGTGCCAAAATGTTCACTAGGTATATCGACTTTGTAAGGCAAATTTTTTCACTTTTTGTCGAAATCGGACAATCTAACGACGCAGAATTACTGGAAACGTTATTACTAGCTACTTTAGTTCCGGGCTATATACAGAAATGTGCAAATCTACGATTCTAGAGGTATTTCTAAGTCTAATATTCTTAAAAACTAAGTTTTTGAATGATTATTTGCAATTTTTTCAGGAACGCGTGCCCCGATCGCGTCGCGGCAGCTACCAGGAGATTGGCGAAGGCGAGCTGAAAATTTCTATATACACAAATGTGAAGGACTACGATATAGAAATTTTCTAAGTCAAATTTTGTTAAAAATCAAGATTTTTAATGAATTTTTATGTTTTTTTCAGAAACGCGTGCACGTATCGCTACAGAAATGCCACCAGTAGATAGAGGCCGTCGAGCTGAAAATTATGATGTGCGACACGATGATATTCTATTAAGAGAGAGTTGTTATTTCGAGGTGGTTAGGTTAGGTTAGGTTAGGTTAGGTTAGGTTAGGTTAGGTTAGGTTAGGTTAGGTTAGGTTAGGTTAGGTTAGGTTAGGTTAGGTTAGGTTAGGTTAGGTTAGGTTAGGTTAGGTTAGGTTAGGTTAGGTTAGGTTAGGTTAGGTTAGGTTAGGTTAGGTTAGGTTAGGTTAGGTTAGGTTAGGTTAGGTTAGGTTAGGTTAGGTTAGGTTAGGTTAGGTTAGGTTAGGTTAGGTTAGGTTAGGTTAGGTTAGGTTAGGTTAGGTTAGGTTAGGTTAGGTTAGGTTAGGTTAGGTTAGGTTAGGTTAGGTTAGGTTAGGTTAGGTTAGGTTAGGTTAGGTTAGGTTAGGTTAGGTTAGGTTAGGTTAGGTTAGGTTAGGTTAGGTTAGGTTAGGTTAGGTTAGGTTAGGTTAGGTTAGGTTAGGTTAGGTTAGGTTAGGTTAGGTTAGGTTAGGTTAGGTTAGGTTAGGTTAGGTTAGGTTAGGTTAGGTTAGGTTAGGTTAGGTTAGGTTAGGTTAGGTTAGGTTAGGTTAGGTTAGGTTAGGTTAGGTTAGGTTAGGTTAGGTTAGGTTAGGTTAGGTTAGGTTAGGTTAGGTTAGGTTAGGTTAGGTTAGGTTAGGTTAGGTTAGGTTAGGTTAGGTTAGGTTAGGTTAGGTTAGGTTAGGTTAGGTTAGGTTAGGTTAGGTTAGGTTAGGTTAGGTTAGGTTAGGTTAGGTTAGGTTAGGTTAGGTTAGGTTAGGTTAGGTTAGGTTAGGTTAGGTTAGGTTAGGTTAGGTTAGGTTAGGTTAGGTTAGGTTAGGTTAGGTTAGGTTAGGTTAGGTTAGGTTAGGTTAGGTTAGGTTAGGTTAGGTTAGGTTAGGTTAGGTTAGGTTAGGTTAGGTTAGGTTAGGTTAGGTTAGGTTAGGTTAGGTTAGGTTAGGTTAGGTTAGGTTAGGTTAGGTTAGGTTAGGTTAGGTTAGGTTAGGTTAGGTTAGGTTAGGTTAGGTTAGGTTAGGTTAGGTTAGGTTAGGTTAGGTTAGGTTAGGTTAGGTTAGGTTAGGTTAGGTTAGGTTAGGTTAGGTTAGGTTAGGTTAGGTTAGGTTAGGTTAGGTTAGGTTAGGTTAGGTTAGGTTAGGTTAGGTTAGGTTAGGTTAGGTTAGGTTAGGTTAGGTTAGGTTAGGTTAGGTTAGGTTAGGTTAGGTTAGGTTAGGTTAGGTTAGGTTAGGTTAGGTTAGGTTAGGTTAGGTTAGGTTAGGTTAGGTTAGGTTAGGTTAGGTTAGGTTAGGTTAGGTTAGGTTAGGTTAGGTTAGGTTAGGTTAGGTTAGGTTAGGTTAGGTTAGGTTAGGTTAGGTTAGGTTAGGTTAGGTTAGGTTAGGTTAGGTTAGGTTAGGTTAGGTTAGGTTAGGTTAGGTTAGGTTAGGTTAGGTTAGGTTAGGTTAGGTTAGGTTAGGTTAGGTTAGGTTAGGTTAGGTTAGGTTAGGTTAGGTTAGGTTAGGTTAGGTTAGGTTAGGTTAGGTTAGGTTAGGTTAGGTTAGGTTAGGTTAGGTTAGGTTAGGTTAGGTTAGGTTAGGTTAGGTTAGGTTAGGTTAGGTTAGGTTAGGTTAGGTTAGGTTAGGTTAGGTTAGGTTAGGTTAGGTTAGGTTAGGTTAGGTTAGGTTAGGTTAGGTTAGGTTAGGTTAGGTTAGGTTAGGTTAGGTTAGGTTAGGTTAGGTTAGGTTAGGTTAGGTTAGGTTAGGTTAGGTTAGGTTAGGTTAGGTTAGGTTAGGTTAGGTTAGGTTAGGTTAGGTTAGGTTAGGTTAGGTTAGGTTAGGTTAGGTTAGGTTAGGTTAGGTTAGGTTAGGTTAGGTTAGGTTAGGTTAGGTTAGGTTAGGTTAGGTTAGGTTAGGTTAGGTTAGGTTAGGTTAGGTTAGGTTAGGTTAGGTTAGGTTAGGTTAGGTTAGGTTAGGTTAGGTTAGGTTAGGTTAGGTTAGGTTAGGTTAGGTTAGGTTAGGTTAGGTTAGGTTAGGTTAGGTTAGGTTAGGTTAGGTTAGGTTAGGTTAGGTTAGGTTAGGTTAGGTTAGGTTAGGTTAGGTTAGGTTAGGTTAGGTTAGGTTAGGTTAGGTTAGGTTAGGTTAGGTTATAGGATCGTCCTTCGGTAGAATTGGCTCAAATTCAGAATATAAGGGTTTCTAAAGGGGATCTAAATTCTGGACCCCCCTTTAGGGGTGGGAATCCCCCCCCTTCTGGTAGCTGCCATACAAAAAAAAGTGTTTTTATTTTTTTTAAAAAAAAGTTACAACGCTATCTGGCTGGAACCAGCGTTGAACCTATTACTTTTTGATTCTCTAGAAACGGTTTTTTTTTTATCGAAATCGGATAATAAATAAAGATTTTAGACCTGGGTTAGATTTTTTGGCCATATAAAAAAGTCGTCAAAAAATTTTGAAAAAAATCATATCCATGAGTTTGCATTTCACTCGTGCACCTACTTCGTGGTGCCGACAGCCCAAAAATGAAGTCCATTTTTATCTATCTCTTACCGTTTCTGAGATAATGATTTTTAAAGTTCGGAAAAATTGCCTGTTGCTTTCATCAGGCGCTGAGTCTCAAAATGTATGGGGAAACTACCTTTCCGACTCGCGCTTGACCAAAATTTTTTTTTCTTTGTTTTGTTGTAATTTCTGTTTTATGATGAATTTGACAATGTGAATTGACATAATATTGTTTGTATGACAGTTTTTTGACAGTTTTTATTTTTTAATGAAAATGCATTTATTACGTAGAAATTGATGATATGACATACTTTATTTGACAGAAAGTGTCAAATTAGTAAATTTTGACAGTTTTTTGACATTGTTGAATTCGATGGTACAACTTACTATATGAGTGCTAAGATAGTCAAATCTGTCAAATTTCGTAAATTTGACAGTTTTTTGACAATTTTTGTTTTTTATTGAAAATGCATTTATTAGTTGGAAATTGATGATATGACACACTTTATTTGACAGAAAGTGTCAAGTTAGTGAAATTTAAAAAAAACTGTCAGATTTTGACAAACGAGGTGTCGTTTTTAATTAATCTCGAATAACTCACACCAAAGGTGTGAATTGTTCAAAAATGACATTATTTTTGAGCTAACTCAAACCGTTTAAAAGTTGTCTGTCAAACTGACAGATTTTGACAAACGAGGTGTCGTTTTCAGCAAATCTCGAATAACTCACACCCATAGGGTGTGAATTGCTCAAAAATGGCATTATTTTTGAGCTACCTCTTACCGTTTCTGAGATACTAGTAATTAAAAGCTAGACCTCTGGTAGGTGTCTTTACCATACACTTTGTTCCTAGATGTGAGGTCAGCTTATAGTAGTTTATATTCTTTCATGTTAAAATTCTGGCTAAGTTAAAAAGTCTATACTGCATACTCACCTATCTAATTAGGTTTTAGGTTAGGTTAGGTTTTAGGTTAGGTTAGGTTTTAGGTTAGGTTAGGTTTTAGGTTAGGTTAGGTTTTAGGTTAGGTTAGGTTTTAGGTTAGGTTAGGTTTTAGGTTAGGTTAGGTTAGGTTAGGTTAGGTTAGGTTAGGTTAGGTTAGGTTAGGTTAGGTTAGGTTAGGTTAGGTTAGGTTAGGTTAGGTTAGGTTAGGTTAGGTTAGGTTAGGTTAGGTTAGGTTAGGTTAGGTTAGGTTAGGTTAGGTTAGGTTAGGTTAGGTTAGGTTAGGTTAGGTTAGGTTAGGTTAGGTTAGGTTAGGTTAGGTTAGGTTAGGTTAGGTTAGGTTAGGTTAGGTTAGGTTAGGTTAGGTTAGGTTAGGTTAGGTTAGGTTAGGTTAGGTTAGGTTAGGTTAGGTTAGGTTAGGTTAGGTTAGGTTAGGTTAGGTTAGGTTAGGTTAGGTTAGGTTAGGTTAGGTTAGGTTAGGTTAGGTTAGGTTAGGTTAGGTTAGGTTAGGTTAGGTTAGGTTAGGTTAGGTTAGGTTAGGTTAGGTTAGGTTAGGTTAGGTTAGGTTAGGTTAGGTTAGGTTAGGTTAGGTTAGGTTAGGTTAGGTTAGGTTAGGTTAGGTTAGGTTAGGTTAGGTTAGGTTAGGTTAGGTTAGGTTAGGTTAGGTTAGGTTAGGTTAGGTTAGGTTAGGTTAGGTTAGGTTAGGTTAGGTTAGGTTAGGTTAGGTTAGGTTAGGTTAGGTTAGGTTAGGTTAGGTTAGGTTAGGTTAGGTTAGGTTAGGTTAGGTTAGGTTAGGTTAGGTTAGGTTAGGTTAGGTTAGGTTAGGTTAGGTTAGGTTAGGTTAGGTTAGGTTAGGTTAGGTTAGGTTAGGTTAGGTTAGGTTAGGTTAGGTTAGGTTAGGTTAGGTTAGGTTAGGTTAGGTTAGGTTAGGTTAGGTTAGGTTAGGTTAGGTTAGGTTAGGTTAGGTTAGGTTAGGTTAGGTTAGGTTAGGTTAGGTTAGGTTAGGTTAGGTTAGGTTAGGTTAGGTTAGGTTAGGTTAGGTTAGGTTAGGTTAGGTTAGGTTAGGTTAGGTTAGGTTAGGTTAGGTTAGGTTAGGTTAGGTTAGGTTAGGTTAGGTTAGGTTAGGTTAGGTTAGGTTAGGTTAGGTTAGGTTAGGTTAGGTTAGGTTAGGTTAGGTTAGGTTAGGTTAGGTTAGGTTAGGTTAGGTTAGGTTAGGTTAGGTTAGGTTAGGTTAGGTTAGGTTAGGTTAGGTTAGGTTAGGTTAGGTTAGGTTAGGTTAGGTTAGGTTAGGTTAGGTTAGGTTAGGTTAGGTTAGGTTAGGTTAGGTTAGGTTAGGTTAGGTTAGGTTAGGTTAGGTTAGGTTAGGTTAGGTTAGGTTAGGTTAGGTTAGGTTAGGTTAGGTTAGGTTAGGTTAGGTTAGGTTAGGTTAGGTTAGGTTAGGTTAGGTTAGGTTAGGTTAGGTTAGGTTAGGTTAGGTTAGGTTAGGTTAGGTTAGGTTAGGTTAGGTTAGGTTAGGTTAGGTTAGGTTAGGTTAGGTTAGGTTAGGTTAGGTTAGGTTAGGTTAGGTTAGGTTAGGTTAGGTTAGGTTAGGTTAGGTTAGGTTAGGTTAGGTTAGGTTAGGTTAGGTTAGGTTAGGTTAGGTTAGGTTAGGTTAGGTTAGGTTAGGTTAGGTTAGGTTAGGTTAGGTTAGGTTAGGTTAGGTTAGGTTAGGTTAGGTTAGGTTAGGTTAGGTTAGGTTAGGTTAGGTTAGGTTAGGTTAGGTTAGGTTAGGTTAGGTTAGGTTAGGTTAGGTTAGGTTAGGTTAGGTTAGGTTAGGTTAGGTTAGGTTAGGTTAGGTTAGGTTAGGTTAGGTTAGGTTAGGTTAGGTTAGGTTAGGTTAGGTTAGGTTAGGTTAGGTTAGGTTAGGTTAGGTTAGGTTAGGTTAGGTTAGGTTAGGTTAGGTTAGGTTAGGTTAGGTTAGGTTAGGTTAGGTTAGGTTAGGTTAGGTTAGGTTAGGTTAGGTTAGGTTAGGTTAGGTTAGGTTAGGTTAGGTTAGGTTAGGTTAGGTTAGGTTAGGTTAGGTTAGGTTAGGTTAGGTTAGGTTAGGTTAGGTTAGGTTAGGTTAGGTTAGGTTAGGTTAGGTTAGGTTAGGTTAGGTTAGGTTAGGTTAGGTTAGGTTAGGTTAGGTTAGGTTAGGTTAGGTTAGGTTAGGTTAGGTTAGGTTAGGTTAGGTTAGGTTAGGTTAGGTTAGGTTAGGTTAGGTTAGGTTAGGTTAGGTTAGGTTAGGTTAGGTTAGGTTAGGTTAGGTTAGGTTAGGTTAGGTTAGGTTAGGTTAGGTTAGGTTAGGTTAGGTTAGGTTAGGTTAGGTTAGGTTAGGTTAGGTTAGGTTAGGTTAGGTTAGGTTAGGTTAGGTTAGGTTAGGTTAGGTTAGGTTAGGTTAGGTTAGGTTAGGTTAGGTTAGGTTAGGTTAGGTTAGGTTAGGTTAGGTTAGGTTAGGTTAGGTTAGGTTAGGTTAGGTTAGGTTAGGTTAGGTTAGGTTAGGTTAGGTTAGGTTAGGTTAGGTTAGGTTAGGTTAGGTTAGGTTAGGTTAGGTTAGGTTAGGTTAGGTTAGGTTAGGTTAGGTTAGGTTAGGTTAGGTTAGGTTAGGTTAGGTTAGGTTAGGTTAGGTTAGGTTAGGTTAGGTTAGGTTAGGTTAGGTTAGGTTAGGTTAGGTTAGGTTAGGTTAGGTTAGGTTAGGTTAGGTTAGGTTAGGTTAGGTTAGGTTAGGTTAGGTTAGGTTAGGTTAGGTTAGGTTAGGTTAGGTTAGGTTAGGTTAGGTTAGGTTAGGTTAGGTTAGGTTAGGTTAGGTTAGGTTAGGTTAGGTTAGGTTAGGTTAGGTTAGGTTAGGTTAGGTTAGGTTAGGTTAGGTTAGGTTAGGTTATAGGATCGTCCTTCGGTAGAATTGGCTCAAATTCAGAATATAAGGGTTTCTAAAGGGGATCTAAATTCTGGACCCCCCTTTAGGGGTGGGAATCCCCCCCCTTCTGGTAGCTGCCATACAAAAAAAAGTGTTTTTATTTTTTTTAAAAAAAAGTTACAACGCTATCTGGCTGGAACCAGCGTTGAACCTATTACTTTTTGATTCTCTAGAAACGGTTTTTTTTTTATCGAAATCGGATAATAAATAAAGATTTTAGACCTGGGTTAGATTTTTTGGCCATATAAAAAAGTCGTCAAAAAATTTTGAAAAAAATCATATCCATGAGTTTGCATTTCACTCGTGCACCTACTTCGTGGTGCCGACAGCCCAAAAATGAAGTCCATTTTTATCTATCTCTTACCGTTTCTGAGATAATGATTTTTAAAGTTCGGAAAAATTGCCTGTTGCTTTCATCAGGCGCTGAGTCTCAAAATGTATGGGGAAACTACCTTTCCGACTCGCGCTTGACCAAAATTTTTTTTTCTTTGTTTTGTTGTAATTTCTGTTTTATGATGAATTTGACAATGTGAATTGACATAATATTGTTTGTATGACAGTTTTTTGACAGTTTTTATTTTTTAATGAAAATGCATTTATTACGTAGAAATTGATGATATGACATACTTTATTTGACAGAAAGTGTCAAATTAGTAAATTTTGACAGTTTTTTGACATTGTTGAATTCGATGGTACAACTTACTATATGAGTGCTAAGATAGTCAAATCTGTCAAATTTCGTAAATTTGACAGTTTTTTGACAATTTTTGTTTTTTATTGAAAATGCATTTATTAGTTGGAAATTGATGATATGACACACTTTATTTGACAGAAAGTGTCAAGTTAGTGAAATTTAAAAAAAACTGTCAGATTTTGACAAACGAGGTGTCGTTTTTAATTAATCTCGAATAACTCACACCAAAGGTGTGAATTGTTCAAAAATGACATTATTTTTGAGCTAACTCAAACCGTTTAAAAGTTGTCTGTCAAACTGACAGATTTTGACAAACGAGGTGTCGTTTTCAGCAAATCTCGAATAACTCACACCCATAGGGTGTGAATTGCTCAAAAATGGCATTATTTTTGAGCTACCTCTTACCGTTTCTGAGATACTAGTAATTAAAAGCTAGACCTCTGGTAGGTGTCTTTACCATACACTTTGTTCCTAGATGTGAGGTCAGCTTATAGTAGTTTATATTCTTTCATGTTAAAATTCTGGCTAAGTTAAAAAGTCTATACTGCATACTCACCTATCTAATTAGGTTTTAGGTTAGGTTAGGTTTTAGGTTAGGTTAGGTTTTAGGTTAGGTTAGGTTTTAGGTTAGGTTAGGTTTTAGGTTAGGTTAGGTTTTAGGTTAGGTTAGGTTTTAGGTTAGGTTAGGTTAGGTTAGGTTAGGTTAGGTTAGGTTAGGTTAGGTTAGGTTAGGTTAGGTTAGGTTAGGTTAGGTTAGGTTAGGTTAGGTTAGGTTAGGTTAGGTTAGGTTAGGTTAGGTTAGGTTAGGTTAGGTTAGGTTAGGTTAGGTTAGGTTAGGTTAGGTTAGGTTAGGTTAGGTTAGGTTAGGTTAGGTTAGGTTAGGTTAGGTTAGGTTAGGTTAGGTTAGGTTAGGTTAGGTTAGGTTAGGTTAGGTTAGGTTAGGTTAGGTTAGGTTAGGTTAGGTTAGGTTAGGTTAGGTTAGGTTAGGTTAGGTTAGGTTAGGTTAGGTTAGGTTAGGTTAGGTTAGGTTAGGTTAGGTTAGGTTAGGTTAGGTTAGGTTAGGTTAGGTTAGGTTAGGTTAGGTTAGGTTAGGTTAGGTTAGGTTAGGTTAGGTTAGGTTAGGTTAGGTTAGGTTAGGTTAGGTTAGGTTAGGTTAGGTTAGGTTAGGTTAGGTTAGGTTAGGTTAGGTTAGGTTAGGTTAGGTTAGGTTAGGTTAGGTTAGGTTAGGTTAGGTTAGGTTAGGTTAGGTTAGGTTAGGTTAGGTTAGGTTAGGTTAGGTTAGGTTAGGTTAGGTTAGGTTAGGTTAGGTTAGGTTAGGTTAGGTTAGGTTAGGTTAGGTTAGGTTAGGTTAGGTTAGGTTAGGTTAGGTTAGGTTAGGTTAGGTTAGGTTAGGTTAGGTTAGGTTAGGTTAGGTTAGGTTAGGTTAGGTTAGGTTAGGTTAGGTTAGGTTAGGTTAGGTTAGGTTAGGTTAGGTTAGGTTAGGTTAGGTTAGGTTAGGTTAGGTTAGGTTAGGTTAGGTTAGGTTAGGTTAGGTTAGGTTAGGTTAGGTTAGGTTAGGTTAGGTTAGGTTAGGTTAGGTTAGGTTAGGTTAGGTTAGGTTAGGTTAGGTTAGGTTAGGTTAGGTTAGGTTAGGTTAGGTTAGGTTAGGTTAGGTTAGGTTAGGTTAGGTTAGGTTAGGTTAGGTTAGGTTAGGTTAGGTTAGGTTAGGTTAGGTTAGGTTAGGTTAGGTTAGGTTAGGTTAGGTTAGGTTAGGTTAGGTTAGGTTAGGTTAGGTTAGGTTAGGTTAGGTTAGGTTAGGTTAGGTTAGGTTAGGTTAGGTTAGGTTAGGTTAGGTTAGGTTAGGTTAGGTTAGGTTAGGTTAGGTTAGGTTAGGTTAGGTTAGGTTAGGTTAGGTTAGGTTAGGTTAGGTTAGGTTAGGTTAGGTTAGGTTAGGTTAGGTTAGGTTAGGTTAGGTTAGGTTAGGTTAGGTTAGGTTAGGTTAGGTTAGGTTAGGTTAGGTTAGGTTAGGTTAGGTTAGGTTAGGTTAGGTTAGGTTAGGTTAGGTTAGGTTAGGTTAGGTTAGGTTAGGTTAGGTTAGGTTAGGTTAGGTTAGGTTAGGTTAGGTTAGGTTAGGTTAGGTTAGGTTAGGTTAGGTTAGGTTAGGTTAGGTTAGGTTAGGTTAGGTTAGGTTAGGTTAGGTTAGGTTAGGTTAGGTTAGGTTAGGTTAGGTTAGGTTAGGTTAGGTTAGGTTAGGTTAGGTTAGGTTAGGTTAGGTTAGGTTAGGTTAGGTTAGGTTAGGTTAGGTTAGGTTAGGTTAGGTTAGGTTAGGTTAGGTTAGGTTAGGTTAGGTTAGGTTAGGTTAGGTTAGGTTAGGTTAGGTTAGGTTAGGTTAGGTTAGGTTAGGTTAGGTTAGGTTAGGTTAGGTTAGGTTAGGTTAGGTTAGGTTAGGTTAGGTTAGGTTAGGTTAGGTTAGGTTAGGTTAGGTTAGGTTAGGTTAGGTTAGGTTAGGTTAGGTTAGGTTAGGTTAGGTTAGGTTAGGTTAGGTTAGGTTAGGTTAGGTTAGGTTAGGTTAGGTTAGGTTAGGTTAGGTTAGGTTAGGTTAGGTTAGGTTAGGTTAGGTTAGGTTAGGTTAGGTTAGGTTAGGTTAGGTTAGGTTAGGTTAGGTTAGGTTAGGTTAGGTTAGGTTAGGTTAGGTTAGGTTAGGTTAGGTTAGGTTAGGTTAGGTTAGGTTAGGTTAGGTTAGGTTAGGTTAGGTTAGGTTAGGTTAGGTTAGGTTAGGTTAGGTTAGGTTAGGTTAGGTTAGGTTAGGTTAGGTTAGGTTAGGTTAGGTTAGGTTAGGTTAGGTTAGGTTAGGTTAGGTTAGGTTAGGTTAGGTTAGGTTAGGTTAGGTTAGGTTAGGTTAGGTTAGGTTAGGTTAGGTTAGGTTAGGTTAGGTTAGGTTAGGTTAGGTTAGGTTAGGTTAGGTTAGGTTAGGTTAGGTTAGGTTAGGTTAGGTTAGGTTAGGTTAGGTTAGGTTAGGTTAGGTTAGGTTAGGTTAGGTTAGGTTAGGTTAGGTTAGGTTAGGTTAGGTTAGGTTAGGTTAGGTTAGGTTAGGTTAGGTTAGGTTAGGTTAGGTTAGGTTAGGTTAGGTTAGGTTAGGTTAGGTTAGGTTAGGTTAGGTTAGGTTAGGTTAGGTTAGGTTAGGTTAGGTTAGGTTAGGTTAGGTTAGGTTAGGTTAGGTTAGGTTAGGTTAGGTTAGGTTAGGTTAGGTTAGGTTAGGTTAGGTTAGGTTAGGTTAGGTTAGGTTAGGTTAGGTTAGGTTAGGTTAGGTTAGGTTAGGTTAGGTTAGGTTAGGTTAGGTTAGGTTAGGTTAGGTTAGGTTAGGTTAGGTTAGGTTAGGTTAGGTTAGGTTAGGTTAGGTTAGGTTAGGTTAGGTTAGGTTAGGTTAGGTTAGGTTAGGTTAGGTTAGGTTA